>CM072087.1:29305688-39305688 GCA_036850905.1 Luffa acutangula
CTCTCTCTCTCTCTCTCTCTCTCTTTTTCTCACTGATGCATGATAATGATGACTTTGATTATGATTTTATTGCTTTATTTGTTGGTTGATTAATTTACTCTCACTTCCCCACCTCTTAGATCTGCGTTTCTCACTGTTCGAAGAAGATCCCTTCCTGAATTTTGCTCTTTTTCTCTCAAAAGCTTGATTCGCTCCGCAATGCTTCTCTGATTTAGCTTCCTTACAGGTAAATTTACTTTCTCCAATCTTATCCTTTTTCGTTTCGCGGAAATGGGTGGGGGGCCAAAAGGAAAAAGGGGTTCTGGGCTGCTTCAGCTTCACCAGGAAGTGATAGAATTCGACTTTGGACGGCCTTTTAGCTCTTTTTCTTTTTTTTTTCCTCTTTCTTCTAGTGTTTGAGGATTTTTCGACTTGCCCTTCCTCTTTGCTTCTTCTGAGTTTTTTAACCCTCTTCTACTTTCATGATTTTCTCAATTTCGCATGCCAACTTATGTTTAGCCCTGCTGGTGGGGTTCTGAAGTTCGGTAAGCGTGAAATTTGCCTTTGCAATGAAAACCCACATATGCAAATATTTGTCCCAAGTTTCTAGTAATCGAAAAGGGGCGTTGGAGATTCCTTATTGAGTACATTGCTTATCGTAGTTAGCTTATTTCATTTTAGACTAGTTGCAAAGTTATTATACGTGCTGAAGGATGGCCTTGAATTAGGAATTTTATGATACACATTTTTTTTACTAATTTCCCTTCTCTAGGTTTTCGCACCATATGATGACCCCACGTTTAAGGAATGGCAATTTTTAGGAGACTGAGATGCCAAAATTGTTTCTAAAAGATATTTGATGTTGTTCTACATCACTTTTTAGGATCCATTTGAAGTGGTAATGGCATCCAGGCAAGGACCAAAGTCAAAAAAATTGGGTTCTGTTAGTACGAGGGTTGCCAAATCGCCGCCATCATCTTCTACTACCTCATCATCGAAACAGTATCTGGAAACTTCTGTTGATGGTCAGAGCTCTCCTGCATCTTCTTCAGCTCGAAGTAAGCCACAGTATTTTTACTCAGAAAATTTGCAATTAGATGTGGAGAGATCGAAAGAAAATGTCACAGTCACGGTTCGCTTTCGTCCGCTCAGGTGCATTTTGTTTTTACAAATTCATCTATAGCTTCGATGATTAGGTTTTCTGTGCAAGTTCTAATGAAAAATGACTGATTATGTTTGAGAAGTCCAAGGGAGATTCGTCAAGGAGAGGATATTGCATGGTATGCAGATGGTGAAACAATTGTGCGGAATGAGCATAATCCAACTATAGCATATGCTTATGGTAAATAATTGAAGTGTTTTTGATTCCTTTTGATGTAAGATACTTCTACTTGGTTGAGTCAGCTTATCCCTTAGATTAAAAGATGCATAGGCAAACAAAAATTAAGAATCATACCCCTATCAATGGAGAAAATAGTAATGGTGTTACAGCCAATAATTCTTTAGGCATGCTATCCAATTTGTTGAGTTAAAGGCCATAGTGATGGAATGTCTTAATCCTATGCTTGTTATTCTAGATTCCTTTATAATGTGATTATCCTCCTGATCCTTTTGTCCAAATTATCAAAATTGCATGTTAAAAATCTAAAGTATTTCAAGTTTTATTGATATGAATACTTTTTTTTTTTGAACAAGAAACTATCATTGATAAATGAAAAGAGATTAGTGCTCAAGGATACAAAAGGAAATAAAAGGAACAATAAAACAATTTCACTCTTCCTTTTTCCCTAAATTTTTGTATCTAATCTGGTAATTCCTCAAAATAGTTATGCAAGATGTACTAATTATCTTTGTTGCAATTACTTTTAAATTTTTAATCAATTTATCTGTTGGAAGAGGTCATGATTCTAAATTTTGTTATCCATGTCAAAAGTAGTGGTCTCACTTCAAATATGTTCTCTTCATGCTTTTAGATCGAGTTTTTGGTCCTACAACAACCACTCGTCATGTCTATGATATTGCTGCACAGCATGTTGTTAGTGGTGCTATGGAGGGCGTTAATGGTAAGCAGTGCCGATATATTGGTTTGGTAATATTTTGCATTAAAGTTCAACCTATGTGAATAGTTTGAATCATGTCTTGATAATTAATTGATTTATTAAGTTTTTTTTTGTTTTTGTTTTTGTTTTTGTCTTTTTTTAGTTACAATAGTTTCCCTCATTTTGCTTCATTTTAAACTTGAAAAGAGAGAAGGATACATTGTGATGGATGTGGACTAGGAGTAAAAAGATAACGTACAATATTCTATTAGTTGATCCCGATTCCTTAAAGCTGCAACCATAATTTCAGCTGTCACTAAGGTCCAAAGGGAAGCCAAGCCATCTTTTTTCTTTTTTTGCAGTCCTAATGCTGACAAGCACCTCATTTTTTGGGATTTTTTGAACCTCGGTTCCTTGCATTGCTTCACCAATTCTATAAGATGGTTCATTTTCTCTCCTCATAGCATGCCCAAGATAGTGCTCTGATACCGATTTAATTTAATTGAGCCTATATAAGGGTTAACAATTATATTACATAGGATGGAAAAGTGCAACAAAACTAGAGCCCTACTAATTTGCTACCCCCCACCCACCTTGACTAATTTATATATACTAACGATATTTACATAGAGTGGGCCCACACTTATGTCAAATTCAAATTCACAACAAGTCCAACTCCTAACCATCTTTCATGGGCAATAAGCGCCATGGGAAAAATAAAAGGCTGAGAGGGAATATGTTCAATCCATGATGACCACCTACCTAGGATTTAATATCCTGAGTTTCCTGATAACCAAATGTAGTAGGATTAGGTGGTTGTCCCATGAGATTAGTTGAAGTACGTGCAAGCTGGTTTGAAGACTCCCGTATATATATATATATATATAAGGTCTAACTCCTATTGACCCTTTAACCGCTCACTACTTCCTACTTCTAACGATGACCCTGACATTTTTTTTCTCCCTAGAAGGCTAGACTTTTTTTTGGAGGGGGGGAGGGGGGGGGGGGAGGGGGGGGGGGGGGGGGGGGGGTTTTCATATCAGATAGAAAAAGAGTTCCCTCATGTCTACAACATAGGTTACATTCATTTTTCTATATTCCATATTCATGCCCATCCTGGCCCTGAATGCCATTGCACAAGCGTGGTCCTGATCAGTACACATGAGATCATATGGCTTTACTAAGAGCAGTCTGAGGATTATAACTGCTGATTAATGCTATTTTCATGACTGTTAATGTCTGTATTAAATATACTAATGAGCACGATTGTTGTTTGAAAAATAGGATATGCTGTTCATTTCCTAATCAATAATCATGTTCCTCCCCTTCCCCCTGCAGGTACTATATTTGCGTATGGGGTGACGAGCAGTGGGAAGACTCACACCATGCATGTAAGACGCAAAACTTATTTTGCTCGTCATTTCTTTATGATCAGTATCTTTGCATGATGTTTTAAAAAAAAAGTATCTTTGCATGAACAAGAACATTTTATTAACAGAAGATGAGGCCGAAAGACCTGACCTGAGCATAAAGAAAACATACAAATTCAGCAATGAAATAAATGAATACCGATTAAAATGATTGCCTCAATAACTTATAGACTCAACCATCTTTATCAACAAAGAGAGAGTATCATTTTCGGTGGTCTTAAGTTGGTTGGATCCCAATCTTCTTGCAGTTTCTCTGATTGAAATATCTTGTACCCAAGGATGAAAATATCCGTTGATATGTCAATATATTTGTACATAGGAGGGTTCGATATCGAAATTAAGGATTAATCAATAGGGGCATGTGCTGTTCTGTGGGGGCTTTGGGGGGAGAGGAATAATGGAGTCTTTAGAGGACTCGAGAGGTCTGCGAGGGATGTGTGGACACTTGTTAGATTTAAATATGTTTTTATGGGCCTCGATGGTTAATCTATTTTGTAACTAATCATCCTTTAGGTCTTATTTTGCTAGATTGGAGACCTTTCCTTTAGGTGGCCTCCGCCTTTAGTAGGTTTTTTTTTTTTTTTTTTTGTATGCCCTTGTATTATTTCATTTTTTTTCAATGAAAGCTCGATTATTCATTAAAAAGAAAAAAGAACTCAATTAGACCTAATGTTTTTCATACTTTCTTATTAGACTATGAAAAATGTGATTTCTATAGCTACATAATTGGATTAGATGATGTTGTCAAAGAACTTACACAGTTCATATCTTAATTGTAGGGTGATCAGAGGTCGCCAGGAATAATACCACTGGCTGTGAAGGATGCATTTAGCATCATCCAAGAGGTAATTACAAGGAAATTATATATGGTTTAAATACATCATCTTGAAAGAAATACTTTGTTTAATATCTTTCTACATCCAGACTCCAAATCGGGAGTTTCTTCTTCGGGTGTCATACCTAGAAATCTACAACGAGGTAATGATCCTTTCCATTTAGTTTTTTTTTTAATTTCTGTTGCTTCGTTTTATTGTCACTTAATGTTGAAAACCTTTCTGAGCTTTTAGATCTCTAATGATAATGAAACCGTCAAAGTAAAGTAGTTCAAAATCAGGCTTCTACTTAAGTCGAATAGTTTTAATGGCACTAAAATGTTTCCTTCATCCCAGGTTGTTAATGATTTGTTGAATCCTGCTGGACAAAATCTAAGAATCAGAGAGGATGCTCAGGTAATTGCATTTTTTTATTCTTTATCTAATGTCTATATGTCATTCAAATGCCAGTTCAAGAGGTTTGAATGTCTCCTTGCTAGGAGAATCAGAGAGGATGCTCAGGGGAGGTTAAAGTAACTCTTAAATGGAATTGTGAAAGAACTCCTTTCACTGTAGTATATTAAGATGCAAGGGGAAGTAACTACACCAAAATCATTTAGACTTTCAAGCAGTTTGAATCTCTCCTTGGAAGCGACTAGTTGCTTTAATCTCCTCCTTCTCTCTCTACTGTACTTATAGCGAATATCATAGACTAGGTGCCCATTTCTTTCATTTTTTCTCAATGAAAGTTGGTTCTTTATATAAAAAAAAAAAAGACGACGTCTAGGTACCCATTTACTAACCTTCGGGGCTTACCTCCACAAGCATACACACCCACATCTGTATCACTATCTCACTTACTCCTTACTCAATAAATCCCTCAAACTCTGGTATTAAATCACTCCTCTACCGCCAATTACACTCAAAGTTATTCCTCCCGACAATATTGAAATATAATGGATGCTTTCCACTCCTCTCAACAGTTGCCAGTTTTCTGTATTTTCATATTCTTCTTGTTTGCAACCATGATATTTACTCCACCTATAGAGAGATTACGTTGATCATTATAAGAATGTTGAAACTCTGCATTTATTTTTACGTTGATGTTATTAAGGGCACCTTTGTGGAAGGAATTAAGGAAGAAGTTGTGTTGTCTCCAGCTCATGCACTTTCACTTATTGCAGCGGGGGAAGGTAAGAATCCTCGATAGGATATTTGGTTTTATGGAATTCGAATATGGTATGATGATTTATTTCTCTTGCAACATCCATTTTAAGTGCTTATTTCTAATGAGTCAAGATAATTTTTTCTTTATCAGATTTTCAGATGCTCAATTTTTTTATCTAATATGGTTACATTAAGGGTAGGGATAATAAAATTTCTTACAACTGAGTGGGTGGGAAATCTTCATTTGAAATGAGGACAAGTGTGAGATTCGAGAAAATTTTCCAATTTAACTCAAGGAATAAGGATGGAGAATTTATTTTCCATTTTTGGGACCCAACTTTGGCCTTGAATTGAAACCTACAGTCATTATTCTGTTTATTTATTAGTCAATAAAATGTGGTGTTTGGAGAAACTAATTTTCTTATTTCCAAAGGACCCAATAATAGGCAAATATAACACAATACAAATTACAAATAAGGAAACTAATTAGGAAGGTAAAAATTAACTAACAATGAAAAATAATAGACTAATATCTGATCTAAACAAAATATATTTTTTTGATAAGAGACAAAATAATAATCTATTTAAATAATACAAATATCCATAAATTACTATTTTTTTTAAAAAATAAAATTAACAATAAAACCAATGAATATTAAAACTTTTCTTTACTCTTTAGGCATATACATGTAAAGTCTTCTGTATATTTGATCAATTTTTATTTATCAGATATTTAATTTATAAACTGAAAGTTGAGCTGGTGACCATGCCCCCATTCCCATCCTTAGTCAGGAGTTGCTAGAAAAGCAGGAATAGGAAAAATGTGAAAAAATAAAGTCGAGAGACTAACATTTTTTTTTTTTTTTGGATAAAGAACCGAACTTCCATTGAAAATAAATGAAAGAATACAAGGGCATACAAAAGACCAAGCCCAAGCAAAAGGAACCCATCTAAAGAAAGAGTTTCTAGTCAATCAAAATAAGACCTAACGGGTAATTACAAAAAGCCTTGGAAACCAAGGCCCATAAGAAAACAGAAAACTGAATGTTTTTTTTCGACAAGAAACGATAATGAGATATCTATTATCAACAAAAGGGCTAAAACAGTCTAAGGGCCGGGGGAAGAGAGATCCCTCGCCCAAGAACTACTTCAAAAGGACTTGCCAATCACTAATAATCATGAGCAAGCTGTAATTACAAAAAAAATTCTTATGAAGGGAAATCCACCAAGAAGCCATATTTTGTACACAATCACAAAAAATATCAAAGCTAAAAGATTTATCCTCGAAAGTACGATTGTTTCTTTCTTTCCATAAATTCCAGAGAGTGGCCCTAAAAGCGCAGCTCGCAACCACCTTAGCCTTTTTTCTGAGGTTCCAGGCTTTAAGGCCTTCAACAAGCCAGTCATCAACCCTGCTAGGAATGCAAAACGATATGCCCAATAATCTAGCAATGTAGCACCACGCCTTCCAAGCAAAGTCACAGTGAAGGAATAAATGATCTAGGCTTTCCACATTCCTCAAACAAAGCCTACAGCCAGACAGGGACAACACCCAATTCTTGAATTTCATCTGGATTTTGTCATCTGTATTGAGACTTCTATACATAACAGACCATAAAAAAACCTTGACCTTCTTCGGACTTTTATGCTTCCAGATAAGATTACTAGTGGCTGGATTCACTTTTGGAGAAAGTTTGGTTGTTTTTTGAAAGAGCGATTTAACCGAATACCTTCCCGATCCATCAAGGGACCAGATAATTCTGTCCGAATCAGAGCCCAAAGTAACACTGCTGAGAATTTCAACAAGGGCCACCCAGCAGTTTAGTTCTTTGTCAAAGAGATTTCTTCTAAAGTCCAAGTTCCAAGCCTGCTGCCTACTGTCCCAGCAATCAGCAATCAAGCAAAATTTTTTCCTAGACAGCAAGTACAAATCTGGGAATTTTTCATGAAGCGGTTGATCATCACACCATTTATCCTCCCAAAATCTAATGCTGGAGCCATTTGAAGCCGAGAACTTGATGTAATTTTGAAATATAGGGTAATTTTCGGCAATGGTGACCCAAATTCTATTACCCTTTTTCCCTTTAAGATCCTTGGTCATCCAACCGTTGGAGATGCCATATATGCTAGCAATAATTTTTCGCCATAAAGCGTTGTTCTCTTGGGTGAATCTCCACAGCCATTTCGTCATAAGGGAGGAGTTTCTTTGAGCCAAGGAGCCTATACCCAAGCCTCCATGATTCGGTGGTAAAGCAGTCCACTCCCATTTAACCAAATTAGTACCACGTTTGTAACATCCTCCATTCCACACAAAATCTCTAATCAACTTTTGCATCTTACTAGTGATAGCTTTTGGGGTTTTCATAAGGGAGAAGTGATAGATGGGTATACTATTAAGCATTTGATTGAGCTAATGTGACTTTGCCCCCTTTTGAGAGAGAAAATTTCTTCCACATGTCAAGCTTTTTGTTGAATTTTTCCACCATTGGATCCCAAAAGGATTTTCTATGAAAATTACCGCCAAGGGGGAAGCCAAGATAGTTTATAGGGAGGATATCTGATTGGCATCCGAAAGCTATAGCCCACTGAGCTAAAGCATTGTTGTCTTCATTTATTCCTATCAAGGAAGTTTTGGCCAAATTAATCACCAGACCCGAGCCTTCCATAATGAGTCTAAGAATATCCCACCATCTACTTAACTCATGCTTACAATTTGGGCTGAAAATCAGAGTGTCATCCGCATACTGAAGAAGAGAGACAACTTCTTTGTTTTTCCCCACCAACCACCCATTCAAAATTTTCCTTTCAATACAAAGCTGCACCGATTTGCTAATAACATCACCGACTATAGTGAAAAGGAAGGGGGAGAGCAGATCACCTTGTCTCAACCCTCTAGAAGCTACGATCTTCCCTCTAGGTCTACCATTTAACATCACGGAGAAATTTGTGTTCTTTAGGCAGCCTTTTATCCACATTCTCCATTTAAAGCCGAAACCTTTCAACTTAAGGATAGCATCTAGGAACTCCCAACTCACCATATCATAGGCCTTCTCGAGATCAAGCTTAATCAACACGCCTTCCTCTTTTCTAGCTTTCAGATCTTCCACGGCTTCAGTAGCAATCAAAATAGCATCTAGGATTTGCCTACCCTGTACAAAAGCGGCTTGACAGTCACTAATAGTGTGAGGGAGCACTTTTTTAAGTCTTTCAGCTAACACTTTGGCTAGAATTTTGTAAGGGGAAGTCACGAGACTTATCGGCCTAAAGTCACTGACCTTGGCAACTTTTTTCTTCTTAGGAATCAAGCAAATATAGGTTTCATTGGTGCGTTTGTTGACTATACCGTTTTGAAAAAATTCTTGGAACATATCTACTATGTCTTGCTTCAAAATGTTCCAACAATTTTTAAAAAACTCACCTGTCATTCCATCCGGGCCTGGGGATTTTAAATTCCCTAATTCTTGAACCGCTTTTGAGATTTCAGCCTCACTGAACTGTTCTTCCAGGAGCTCACTGTCTTGGGTGCTGATCCTGTTCCAGTCAATCCCATCTAGCACAAACTTAGGTGTAGGCCTATTTTCATAAAGCTTTTTGAAAAAGCATAGAATTTCCTCTTCAATATCAGCTTCAGAAGTGAGGATCATACCTTTGTCATTTTCAATCATAGAGATAAGAGCTTTGTTTTTCATACCCGTGGCCCATCTGTGGAAGAAATTAGTGTTTTCATCCCCTTCGTTAAGCAATTTGATTTTACATTTTTGACTAAGGCTTCTTTGCTCCTCCATAGTCAGTTGAAGCAACTCCACTTTTAGGCGTTTTCTTTCCTCAATGTCCTGGGCACTTAGATTTCCTTGTTCCTCCTTCTGGTCAATAACATCAATCTGGCTAAAAATCTCCCTTTTCTTACAGCCTACCTTCAACATATTTTCCTTGTTCCAGCTTCTAATATGCGTCTTTAAACAGTTCAGCTTGATCATAACCCTGAAACCTGCCCAACCAGTCGGGTTCTCACTATTCCACCAAAGCTTCACTTTCTCTATGAACTTTGGACTGTCCAGCCACAAGTTTTCAAATCTAAAAGGAGTAGGACCCCATTTAAAAGCCCCTATGGACATCATAATCGGAAAATGATCCGAAGTAGGGCGCTGCAATCTATCAACTCTAATCTCTTTGAACAGATCATACCACTGCCTTGAGACCAAAAATCTGTCTAACTTAGAGGCTGCTGCTCTTTCCCCCATTCTAGACCAAGTAAATTTACCATTCATCATCGGCATATCAATAACATCAGCTGCATCAATGAATCTATTAAGCCGTTTCATGCTACGGGAGGATGTGTTTCCATTCAATTTTTCATCCGACCATCTGATCAGATTGAAATCCCCCACCACACACCAAATGCCCTGACATAGGCCTTGCAAGTCGTACAGCTCTCGAATGAACCGCTTTCTATCTTGATAATCACACGGGCCATAAACTCCTGTGATCCAGCTTTCTTGCTGCCCTTGAAGCGAGCAGTGAATAGTGATGGAAAAAGCTCCCACAAACGAACTAATCACATCTACCAAGTTCTCTTTCCACATCACGATTACACCTCCAGCAGAGTTGTAAGCATCAAGGGATAACCACGCAACATGCCTAGAACTCCAAATGGACTTAACTAAACGCCTATCTACCGAAGCTAGCTTAGTCTCCTGCAGGATAACAATATCTGGATTAGCATTAGAAATGAGGTCTTTTACAAGGGCTCTTTTCGACCTCAAGCCAAGCCCTCTGACATTCCAAGAGAAGATTTTCATGGGGAAACCGGTTCGACCCTAGCTAAACTATCAGAGGTAGTCTCACAGACTTCTAACAAATCCGTATCAATGGAGTCTTCAGCTTCTTTTTCCCATGTTCTTAGGAGGCTCGTCATCTCCCTATTCCTCCTTCTCTGAGTTGTGTTTCCTTTCTTCATGTTCGACCCTGAAATAGGCCTTATACATAAGTTATTTTTGCGAAGAGTAATTACAACTTTACTAATCGAAAACCCATCTAAGGAACTAATATGCTCTGTGTTTCTCGGCGATAAAATAGTCAGAGCTTGGGGAGTTGCTATCGGCTGCTCAGCTACATTTTCAAGGACTATAGACTTTTCCTTGTGATTCTTAGTCTCTCTTAGAGGTAAATCTTCATCTCTGACGGGAGTTTCTTCCACACAATCAGGACCCGTAAGTCCTTCTTCTCCATTTTCAATCATGAAGCAACTATAGTATCCTTCTGGGATCTCTACGTCCGAAGCCTTTATTGGGCTGCCATTTTCTTCCCACAGTTCTTCGTTTTCTTTGCTCGCTGGGCTAGACAAGGAAAGATCGGAGTCCAGACCATAATCCCCACTCCAGTCCGAACACGTGCCTTTGGTAACCCTCGGTGTGCTTTTCCTAATATCTGTGTGTCGAGAATTTCCATGGGTAAATGTAGAGACTTGGGCTTCTCTCGCAAAGGAGACTTCTTTTCCTCACTGATGGGCTCTTTTTTCTTTTTTTTCCTGATAATGCCACGATCTTGGACTGGTCTTTTGTCTGGGTCTTGAATCTCATTTGGACTTTGCGCCTCAGCCCAATTGGACGGCCCAGCCGCATCTTCCAGATTTACCTTGGCTTTTAGGCGGGACAATTCAAAATTTTTATCCAGCTGTCTATCACTTTCAATAGCTCCCTCCTTTAACTCGTGGGTACCTGTGGGTATTCGACTCCATCTTCAATCCTCTAGATATCTGCTGTACTAAAGGATGGGTCGGCGGGTCCTCTGTGGAAAGCGTGCGCTGCCGTTGGGAGGAAGCTGCCATGGATTCCGGCAACCCTGTTAATCAGCAGATTGCCGTCTTGGAAAGTGACGATCTGCACATTGAAGGAATCCTGACCATCGAACACTATCACTTCCGCCGGAATGAAGCCACAATAATTTTCTTTGATCTTTAATCTTACTTCTACACAATCGATCAGAAGAGAATAGGGCTCTGCATACTCAATAAATCCGCCCAAGCTATCCCCAATTGCCTTAAAAGTTTCTAGGTGCCATAAATGCAGCGGTAGATTTCTTAGACAGATCCAACCTCCATAACTCGGGACGCATTTAATTCTATCATGTTTTTTACTATCCCATTTTTCTACCTTTAAAATCACTGATCCGAAGCTGACCCATCCCTGATTTTTAGTTAAAAGGTATGCCAAATCTCTCGTGGGGCATTTAAGGAGGGCCTTATCAGGGTGGAAGGGATTTATAACCAGGGGTTCCATCAATTGCGATTGTAAAGATTCTAAAATTCTTCCCCAGTCATGGAAATCCCTCTTAGTAATCACTACGGTCTGGTTCCAGTCAATTTTCCTAACCTCTTCCTTGCTCCCTCTTGGCTCGAAGAAAGACGATAAAGGTCCTTCTTCTCTTTTGTAGCTTGGAGATTTAGCTAAGGGCCAATCTTGGCTATTTCTTTTAACCACATCAACATACAATTTGCCTTCTTTCTTTCTTCGAGTAATAAAATCTTCGTTGCGTATTTTCGTGTGGGAGTCTCCACCATTGAGGAAGTCCTTTAATAGACTTGAAAATCCCTTCCATCCTTTGAAGTCCACCCCAGTTGGCACAACCAGGTTAGCTTTTCCTCCTGAGTTCATCACTTTCGTTATCTCGAGGAAACTTCCTCTTTTGTTCGTGATTTTCTGAATCCAAATAAAGCCATTATTACAATTAGATGTTCGGAAAATTTTTTGGGTGGAAGGTGCGAGCAGAAGGTCCTCTATCGAATCAGAAATCCACACCAGGACAACTTCTTCAGCAGACAATGCATATTTTCTCTTGCGGTGTTGTTCTTGTATTCTAACCACCCTACCTTTGTAGTTTCTGTCAAAGCCGCACGAGAATATTTTGTTTTCAATCTTCAGACTACATTTTCTAGGGCTATCCATAAGTCCAAGGAATAGAAGAACAGAGGAATGTCCTTAAATCTCCGACAAAACCGAACCCCACCCTCCCCTCTGGATAGAGCTCTAGATCCCGTTACACCCAGCTCACCCTCACCGGACTCTCAGACCCAAATCGGAAAACTCAAAAACTGAATGTTAGCCCAAACCTCAAACAGGAGTCTCTCAACCCCTCTAAAAATTCTATTATTCCTCTCCCCCAAATACCCCAAATAATAGCACAAACACCAGCAAACCACAAAAATCTTCCTTTCTCCTGAAACAGCGGATGGAGAAACCCCTCGATCATCTCCCTGCACCTACGCTGGCCAATAGTCTGAAACTATTGTTAACCGAATAGTTTATGGATAATTATTATTGTGTTCTTAAGAAACCAAATTCATCAATCAAGGAGAATTATCCAAAAAGAAAATGAACAACCCCCAATCTACCAAAATGGTTAAAAACTTAACGAAGTAAAGGAGGCATAGTAATTACCAAAGAAGTATTAGAAAGAGTGCACCAATTTGATGCTGAGAAGCTGGTTAACTCTCAGAATTCCAGAAGTCTCCTAAGCTTCTGGACTGATTTAAAAAATTCTTCTGTTTCTCACCTCTCATAATCTCACACAGGATTGGTTATTAGCATTTTCTCATGGCTCCTTAGTTTTTTGTCTTTGGACTTCTACCCACAAAAAAGTTGGAGAATGACCTGTTTGGCTGTATTTTGGAAGCACAATTGTACATCAAAAGTTGCCAATAATCCGTACCCACAAGATGAACTAGATGGGCCAGAGAATAGAGGGTTGGCCTCAATCCTCTGAACTTCCTGTGCACGCAATACACAAAAATGCAGAGACAAAGCTCAGCCAGGAATTTCTTCTAAATCCTGTAAAATTTTAATGTCCTAGGCCAATGTTTCATAGAAAAAACATGAACCTTTTTCATTGTTCTAGACCTCCAAATTAAATTAGGGTTATCCATGATATTTGGGTGAATGGGGGCGCTCATTAAAAAAGAGACTTGGAGTAAGGATAACACTTACCCTATCTCCATCTGCTGGATTTTGTGTGCATGGGCTCTTTGAATCCTTCTGTCAACTCCTCTCCTTGCCTCTCTGCCAAATGCTTTTCCAGAGAACTTGAAAGTGAACTTATGTTCTTTGGCTCAAGAAAGCCACAAACCAAAAGGACTCCTTAATCGAGATAGTGAAGAATAATTCATCTGGTTGTTCAAATTGTCTGATTGTTTCAGCGGATGTGTTAAATCATGGCTGTGCTTTAGAGAAGGTGTTTGTGATCGTTACAATCCTTGCATTTAGTGAAAATGTGAAATACTATAGACATTAAATATAATGTGTCCTTTTAAATTGGTCAAACTTATTCTGAACCTTGTATTGACATTATGATGGAACTTTATGCTCTATTGAGCATTTATGGGAGGCTTCACCTTTGAAGGACTCCTTCATCTTCATTATGGTTGATCATAATCTTTTGGACCTAAAAGTTAACGGGGATTTGGAAGTTATTTTTGAAAACTAATTTCTATTTTTAAGCTATAAAAATTCAGTTAAACATGTTCGGTTTACCATTTTTTGGAGTTGTTTTCCTTTTAAATTATTGGCTTGTGAATGGTAGTTGCTCAGTAATCTACACTTTTTTTTTTTTTTTTTTTTTGGATAAGGAACCGAGCTTTCATTGAGAAAAAAATGAAAGAATACAAGGACATCCAAAAAACCAAGCCCCACAGAGGAACCCAACTAAATGGAGGGTTTCCAATCAAACAAAATAAGACCTAGAGGATAATTACAAAACGCCTTGGTAACCGAGGCCCATAAAGAAACATGAAATCAATATTATCCCAAACCTCACAAGAATCAATAATCTTAACTTTTACCAACTACTTGATCATATTTCTTTAAAAATTATTTTGTAAAGTTACCAAACAGCCATAGCCCTACTCTTCTATTTTCTAGGCTATTATGGATGACTATTGAATAGATCTACCTTTATATAGATTGTTTTGCTGATGATTACACTTAGTTGTCTCTATATTTTACTTTCAGACATTTTCTTTTTGGTATATGTTTATTTATAAAGGTTAATCCTTTTAACCTCTTTAATCTATTGTCTCACAAGTATGGCTAATAAATTTTTCGTGAGTAGAAGTTGTATATTATTATTGCATCTGTTTGTTATTATGATAATATTATATTCATGACAGTTTTCACTTTGTGATGAAATTTTAATTGTTGCCAACAGAACACAGACATGTTGGGTCTACAAATTTCAATTTGTTAAGCAGCAGAAGCCATACGATATTTACATTGGTAAATCTTTGTCTTAATGGAAGCATGACGAGTTGATTTTATTCTCTTTTCTGGTTGTCAAGGGTCATTCTTCACTAACTTCTATTTGATAAATTAGCCTGAATTTTATTCTCTTTTTTGTGAAGTTTGTATCTTTTGAGTATTAGTCTATTTTCATTTATTTAATGAAAATGTTTGTTTGTTGCTATATATATATATATATATATATATATATAAATTGTCACATTTTGTCAAAGAGGCTGAAAGAACAGTAATGCCTTTGAATATGTCTAGCCTCCTTTTCAGGCATGGAGTGTTGTCAAGCCAATGATAATACTTGGATATGTTTTGGTTGTTTGTTAATCTAGAGACTCGTCAATTCTGCAACTCACTATTTACTTCCTATTTGCTTTTTTAAAAATGAAATACCAAACTTTTAATAAGACAATTAAAGAATACTAAGGACAACAGTGAAAATACCGTTCCAGTATGCTGATAAGGCCTCATGATCGAATCATTTACTTCCTATTTCTAAAGAATAAAGATTAATAGGCCATGTATATTGTTCAAATGGGCAGCTTAATTGGTCAAGAACTTATAGGTTGATATATGAATACCTTGGTTTTTTCATACTTCTATTCTTTTTTTTGCAATTATTCTTTTATTCTTCTATCACCAACAAGTGGGCACTTTTTTGTAATTGTTTTCATTTTGCATTTCCTATTTTTCCTGCTCTGGTACTGGCTCGGCTATTATTTTGGTGGCTTTCTTTTTTTCCCCCTTATCAACTGTTCTTATAAAGAAAAAGAGAAAAAAAGAAAAGAAAAGAAAAGAAAAACCATGGTCACTTGTTCGATCCTCTTTTGAGCTTAAAAGATGCACTGTGAGCTTCTTAGGGTTTTGGCTTGGTGTAGAGATGTGTGATGTATCTTCTGTAGGCATTGTTTGGGTGGGAGGCTAACTACCTAGGAATATGAAAATAACGGTTCATTGTATTTGTTTCTGTTGATTGAATAAAAATTCAAGTCTAAAGGTGAGGGAAATTGTTGATAACTGATATGAATAAATATATTAACCAACCTTTTTTTTGGATAAGCTACATAGACATATATTCCTCAAAACCCAACCTAAGTATTCAAGTATTTAAGATTATTAATACTTATATATTTTATCCCAATTTCTATAAGTTAACATTTTTTAATCCAAATAACACAATTTACTAGTATATAGGTAAAATAAGCAATATTGTTGGTTGAACCTTCTTTTACTTTTCCTTGTTCTTGTTGTGGTCAAGACACCTGATTGATATGGTTAAATGGATCTGGAATTTGGTTTAGTTTAGTTAATTTTTGGGCATTACCTTGTGATATATCAAGTTAAGAATCCTCTTGGCCGTTTTTCAATTATTTTGATAGGTGCCAAATTTTTTTGATTAACTTTTACTTACGAACTTTTTTTTAGTTTATTTATTATTTATAATTTATTTATTTGTTTGAATAGCAGACTTTTTTTTTTTAACAAGAGTAGGAGACATCATCGATTTATTGTTGAAATAGTATTTTCAATCTTGTGAACAGACTATAGAGAGCAGTCCATGTGGTGAAAACAGTGAAGGAGAAGCTGTAAACCTGTCTCAACTGGTAATGGGACACTACCTTTTTCAAAAATTAATTTTGAATTAACTATTTTCGTGATTATTTTCTAGTGTATATCAATTTTCTGCAATTTTTTTGTAACTTTTCCTACATTTTACTTATACCTGCAGAACCTCATCGATCTGGCAGGTTCTGAGAGCTCAAAAGCTGAAACTACTGGTATAAGGCGAAAAGAGGGATCATATATTAATAAAAGCCTGCTAACTCTTGGAACAGTGAGGCCTCTCATACATTATTTTTTTAAATCAAACTTTTAATCTTACTGCCGTTTGTTTGTACTAGAGAGGAGTAATAGGATCTTAGATGTGGATAGATCTTGTGAGGAGGTTTGAGAGGTTGTTACGTTTAATGCTTCCTTGTGGATGACAGTTGCCTGGCCTTTTTGTAATTATGACCTTGATCTTATTTTGTTGGATTAAATTCCTGTCAAATATCAGTTGAACCAATTCACTTACGTCCCTGTCAAATATCAAGAAAAGAAAAGGAAGGGAAACCTCAACTTAGAACTAAGAGAGGTTAACCACCTTACTTGAACAGGTCTGTTCAATAGGTTGTACAAAGGTTGCTGTTTCTTGAGTTCTAAGTAGAAGTAAGGGAGGTTATAGAATAATCAGTAAGTAGATCATGTAATGGCATGGGGTCTTATTTACTTTTTCTTTTTTCAATTTTTTTTGAGCACCTTATTTACTTGATACCCTTTTCTTGTAAAGAAACTAATATTATATATTTTTCCCTAAGATTAGTCTTCGATGTACTTATTTTTATCCTCTACAGTGGAGGGAATCTAAAAAGAACTTTCCAAGGTGGAAAATAGTTCTAGTTATCACTCATTAATTTTCTTATGAGCACTGTATCTAATCAAATTTAATCAATTGGTACCCAGCATTAGTATTCTTGGATTTACTTGACTCTACCACCAATGTTGGATTTACTTGGTTAATGGCGATTTCTTGGTGTCAGGTAATATCAAAGCTTACAGATGGAAGGGCCAATCATATACCATACCGAGACTCTAAACTTACCAGACTTCTCCAGTCTTCACTTAGTGGTCATGGGCGTGTGTCTGTAAGGCTTTTTATACCTTATTATCTGAATGAATATTATTTAAAAAATATTCAAAGATGTTTTCTAGATTTTATTAGCGAAATAAAACATCATAGTTTGTTCATTCATCTGTGTTTGTATTTACAGCTTATATGCACAGTTACTCCAGCATCAAGTAGTTCGGAAGAGACGCATAATACATTGAAATTTGCACATCGTGCAAAACACATTGAAATTCAAGCAGCACAAAATAAGGCAGGATTTTTATTTAATAGAAAACTTATTTATTTCTAAATTTATGTTTGATTGTTAAACATAAAACAGCTGGTTAACTTGGGAAAAAATGTAGCTGATTTCTCAAACCTGCAGATTATTGATGAGAAATCACTTATCAAGAAATATCAGAATGAGATTCGTTGTTTAAAGGAAGAGTTGGATCAACTGAAGAGGGGAATTATGACCGTTCCTCAACTGAGAGATTCCGAAGATGACATTGTGCTCCTGAAGCAAAAGGTACTATTATATTCTAAGTGCCGTACCAATTCTTTAGGACTTTGTTTCTCTCTTTTGTATGTTTAAATAAATTTTCGGTACTTTTTTAGATAATAGATAACCATTTCATTGATAAATGAAATATACAATAGAGAGAGCGCTGGAGCAGATAGAAAAAAAAGCTGGAGTTACAAAAACCATGGTTTGGTAACATTATGATAACTAATGTTAGCTTAATAATGGGCAATTACCATTGATTGATGACTTTCTCATTAAAAAAATCATCAAAAAACCCATTGATTGATGATTTGGGGCTTTCGTCTTCCTGTGGAGCAGTGACGTGGGGCATGATATCATGGATACCTAAAAACAATAATACATATGTATGCATGCTTGTATGTATTACTTTTAAAAAATTTTGAGCCTGTATTCGAGAAGTCATATTTGATTATATATGCTTATGGTGCAGAGATGTTTGACTGAATATTCATTTACTTCCATTTCTCCTGCAAGATATGGTGTTTGACTTGAACTATTTCTTTTGGTGTGATCCTATGCATAAAGTTAGAAGATGGTCAATTCAAGCTACAATCAAGATTGGAACAGGAGGAAGAAGCAAAAGCTGCTTTGTTGGGCAGAATTCAACGTCTGACAAAGTTAATTTTGGTCTCCACAAAGGCATCACAATCATCACGGTTTCCTCATCGACCTGGTCTTAGGAGAAGGCATTCTTTTGGGGAGGAGGAAGTATGTACCCTATTTCCCTAAGATGCTATTCACTATTTAGCGACTAATGAGTATGAATGCTTCGCCACTTATTACTCTTAATATAATTTAAATGTTATGGACTTCTGAATTCTTTTATACTTGTCCATCTATTTTCTCTGAGTGCTGTCTACATGTGGGCAGCTAGCTTACCTGCCACACAAGAGGCGAGACCTTATTTTAGATGATGAAAACATTGACATGTATGCTTCCGTCGAGAGTAATAGTGAAGCCAATGATGATACCGTTAAGGAGGAGAAGAAGACCCGAAAGCATGGCCTACTAAACTGGTTAAAGTTGCGGGTATGTGGTATTTGGATGCTCAGAGTTTTCTGTTACTGTCGTCATCATCATTTTTTGCTTAAGATTTTTTTTTTGTTAGTGTCTAGGTCTCATGGATTGATTATGGAAATTCATTGGTTAATGATTGTTGTGATGCTTGATCTGCATCATGATTCATGTCTGTTTCAATAAAATATCTTTTATATACGTACATGCACGCATGCATGCATATGATGGTATTATAGAGTTTATCAGGCGATTTTGTAAAAAAGCTATCAACATGTTTTACTACTCAGACATATTTGTCTAACAAATGTTATAAACAAACTTTTTCTTTTGAAAAGAATGTTATAAACAAACTTTGTATTTAATTAAAATTTGCTGTATATTTCATCATCTTTTAGGGTAGTTCATTGAGTTTAAGCCTCGAGATCTAAATAGCTGGAATCGTGTATATTCATCCAACCATTCCTAAATATTAGAAAGTGAATTATTCACAAAATGAAAAAAAAACCCGGAACGTGAGCTGCAAGTTATTTATCTTATAAAACATTGTAAGTTGAAGTGGTTTTTAGAATTAATTAAAGATGGCATAAGAAAATTAATTGTAGACTCACTTTGGTTTTCTCTTTTCTGGAAAGTTCTGAACTACTCTCCTTCCTTACAGCCTGCGTAACACAGAGGATGCCTCCTACTTCATTTTAGCTCATGAATCCTTTTAAAACTTATTTTTCCTTATTGAATTAATTCAACATAGTTTGTAACTTGTATGAACCAGGAAATTTGAAGTTGCATTTTTTTTTGGTGCCTGATTCTTACATATGACTATACTGCTACTTGAAGTTTGAGTATTCTTTAATGTCCTGATTGTATTCTCAACTTGAAACATGTCTTTTTTTTTTTTTTTTTTTTAGTACATCAACATTTGGGGGCGGGGGATTCGAACCTCTGACCTCTTGGTCGAGAGTACATGCCAATTACCACTGAGCTATGCTCTCTTTGGCTTGAAAACATGTCTTTGAGTACTCTTAAATTGAATGTATATATGATTGGCTAAGTATATTATTTTTTGTTGCATTTTCTTTATCGTTTTCTTAATATTAGTTTATCCTGTATATGTTTTAAAGTTTTTCATTTACTACCTTGGATCAGAAACGAGATAGTGGCTTGGGAACTTTAACAAACACAAGTGATAGGTCAAGTGGGATAAAGTCAACTAGCATTCCTTCAACACCTCGAGCTGATCCAAATAATGTTCCGACAGAGTCCAGATTATCCCATTCTTTACAAACAGAAAGCTCCCCATCAGCAGATCTCTTATCTGACGCCAGAGAGGAGAAAGAAGCTCGTGAGGAAAATATTTTTGATCCAGAGACACCTTTGGTATGTATGTGATTGCGTTTCATATTGGAAGTTCTATTGCATCTGGGCCAGTTGTCGCCTTTAGTTTGTTTCTCTGATATCCATAGGAATAATTTAAACCACTTTCATTAGAGAAACAAAGGAAGATTTCCGCGCCCATGAAGCTCTTCCCCAAAAGTTTTAATAATATAATTAAAAAAAATGTTAAAAATAGTAGTATATACACTAAATTGTGACCAAAAGAGAATCTCAGATTACTTATATTGTTAAAAGAGAAAAGTGAAGAGGTATAAACGTGATTGATGCAAAAGTAGAAGTACAAATAATCTTGTTGTGCTAGTCTCTTTGTTAAAATAAATCAAAACAAGTATATCGTTTCTTCTCATGTGCACATTCTTCTGGATTTTTTATTTTATTTTATTTTATTTTATTTTATTTTATTTTTTTTTTTCATTTTTCAAAGAAATTTCAGAAAATGATCTGTGAACTATGAGCCTATATTGCTGCCAAAATGGATGTGCCACGTTTCCCTTGCATAGTGCCGAAGAGGATAAGGAAAACTAAATAATACATTTCCCAGAATGTATATTATTATTCTTTCTCGAGAGTATTATTATATATCTAAGAATTACAAATTTTTTCCTTATTTTGCAAATAAGTGTAATTGCCGTTTTTCTGCAAAATATGCTTAATTGCTTCACCATATACTTATTCTAAAAATTATTCATTGTTCTCCATACCATGATTATAACCCAATATTTTTCTCATGTCAAAATTGATTCATCCATTTTGCCAGACTAGCATAAAATCAAGCGATCAGATTGACCTTCTAAGGGAGCAGCAAAAGATTTTGTCCGGAGAGGTGGCACTTCATTCAAGTGCTTTGAAGCGTTTGTCTGATGAAGCTGCAAGAAACCCCCAGAAAGACCAACTTCACGTAAGAGATTATTTTCCTAAAGTTACATGTTTACGTTCTATCAATGTGCCAGAGAACTAGTCTTATGGGTCTTCTACTATGAAGTTTGAGATGAAAAGGTTAAAAGATGATATCAACGCCAAGAATCAACAGATAGCTTTTCTCGAAAAGAAAATTGCAGATGCTTCACCAAATAAAATGACAGACTTGGAAATAATGCAAGTAAGATTTTTAATAGTTTTTCTATATTAATTTTTTTTAAGAGGCATCTCAGTTTTGCTTAAGCAAACCTACGTGCTTGTCTTAATGCTGCAGGAAATTGATGAATTGACTGCACAGTTGAATGAGAAGTCGTTTGAACTTGAGGTAACTAATGAATTGAATAATACAAATGATCTCAAACTTGTGTTTCATATTTGAATTTACAGTCAGCTCATGAATAATTGAAAAGTATTGCAAGGTGTTTCTCATAAATGGTTATCATTTTTCCTGTCTGTGGATCATGGCAAAACACATATCGAAACAAATTTTAAAGATGGAAGTCATGAAAAAAAGGGCATCTATTTCTCCAAGGTGTTTCTCAAGTATAGTAATTCTACTCTCGCCAATATGAGTATTGAACTTTCTCGTTCTGTTCAATTCTATAGGTTAAAGCTGCAGATAATCGGATTATTCAGGAGCAGCTAAACCAAAAGGTAAAATATCGCACATTTTATGGAGCTAGCTGTTCCAAAAGTCATTATTCCTTGTAATGCTTTTAACTAACATTCTTCCGTCAGATCTCTGAATGTGAAGGACTACAGGAAACTGTAGCCTCCTTAAAGCAACAGCTAGCTGAAACACTTGAATTACGAAATATACCGAAAGATGAAAGATTAGCACAGGTATCTTCTATAGTCCTAACATCTCCCCCATTGAGTGATCATCTCAACTTGGAAACATCACCAGTTATTTCTGTGTCAAGAACTTTTTTCCAATATCTTTTTTATTGCATTTCCAAAGCAAAGAACCAATGGGCCATACTCCAATTTTTCTACTGCTCAGTTTTGTGAATCTTGTATTCTTCTACATTCAACTTTTTGGATCTACCTTACAAGTCAAATTAATTCTTTTCTTTCCCCTATGACAGGCAACGGAGGTTGATGATCTGAAGCATAAACTGGCTGAACTAACGGAGTCTAAAGAGCAGCTAGAGCTGAGAAACCAGAAACTTGCAGAGGAGAGTTCATATGCAAAGGGTCTAGCCTCAGCTGCAGCTGTTGAACTTAAAGCCTTATCAGAAGAAGTTTCGAAACTCATGAATGAAAATGAGAGACTAGCTTCTGAACTTGCTGCATCCAAGAGCTCCCCTTCCCAGAGAAAATCTACTATTGGGTTGCGGAATGGCCGAAGAGAGGTTATTTCAAAGCGCACCGACATTGGCCCATCTGCTGCAGAGTTGAAGAGAGAACTGGCCGTAAGCAAGGAGAGAGAGCTTTCCTATGAAGCTGCTCTTCTCGAAAAGGATCATAGAGAAACCGAACTTCAAAGAAAGGTTGAGGAATCAAAGCAGAGAGAAGCTTATCTAGAAAATGAACTTGCCAACATGTGGGTACTAGTTGCAAAATTGAAAAAATCACATGGAAATGACACTGATGACCACTCAGCTAGAGACACGCAGCGGCTTGATGATGACAGGTTGATATGAAGTAACTGTAAACATTATAAGTGGAAACGATCAACGATGTTGCTGTTTGTGTGTGTGTGAGGGGTGAGAGAGAGTGAGAGTGAGATGTATAAAAAAAGGTGTTCTGCACCATCACATTGGTGTATTTGTGTATAACAAGGTAGGGCTGCTTTCATTCATCAGAAAAAAGATACTGCTTCTTTTGTTTTCTCTTCTTCATTGCTTGTTTTATCAGAGAATTCATTTTCAATGTAAATGTAGGCATTGGCTTGTTATATGCTTCGTACATGTATGTTGAATATGATCAATCTATCTTTTGGCTTAGGTCGTTGTGGCGCTTCGTTTGCAGATTTATTGTATTAAAGGGGATGGAAATCTAACAAAATATTCGATCTGACCCGAAATTTGTAGGCAAGGAAACACCACTACTACTGTCTAGTCAAATATGGAACTACCCATCTATCTCTTCATGCAGAATGTTGCAAACTTCTAGTGCATGTATAGGTCTCTCAACTAGCTTTCTTTATCAGCAAGTTCTTCCTATTTCTTTTCTTTGTTGTAATCTTCTTTCTATTCACTTGTATTGCTTTTGTGTTCAAAATGCACAACGATTTCCTGACTCTATTCAATTTCTTTCACGTGAATATGTTAATTTTGGGTTTAATCCTAAATGTTTACTCTGAATTTTACGATTTAACCCGAGTTTTGTGTAATATTTCGATTTAACAAAGATAGCTATAGATTGAATGATTTTATACTAATTTCATTCAAAATTTCTAGGGTTGTAGGTTGATTTAATTCTCCTGACCGTATAATATGGTAAATCTCTATGAAAGGAGAGAGCTTAAGAGAGAAAGGGAAAGAGGGGAAAAATGATTAAATGTGATCATTACTATTTAATAATCACTCAATGGACGTTTAAAATACATTCTAAATTTCTTTTTATTTACTTTGTTTTATAGATCTAACAATATTTTGGTTAGTCTGACTGTTCTAGCTATATTTAATACTCGAAGAAGAGAATTTTTTTTTATTTCTTTCGTAGAAATAATATAAAGAAAATTATCGTGGATAAAAAGGTTCCTCGTTTCTCTCTAGACTCGGTGGAAAGAGGCGACGTTTCTTGCCGGTAGGAGCAGTCACGTATGCTTTGCTGTTTTTGTTTTGAAGGTTGTGGTAGGAGAGAGTTTTCTGGCTGTCATCCTTTGAACTGGTTTTTCAAATGACGAAAAAGTTAGAGGAAGATGCAATTTTACATCAGTTTGCGGAGATGAAGGTTATAGCTGAGGAAAAGGCTAGTGTCTTTCACCTGCAAGAAGAAGCAATTGATGTCACAGAAAAGAAGTTGGTGAATGTCGTCTTATGCAAGATTTTTACAAAGAAAAAAATTACTCCCGAGGTATTCAAATCAATGATGCCAAAAATTTGGAATCAGGAGCATACGATTATTGACTACAGAGGATTCAATTTATTCCTTTTTAAGTTTAAAAACGCTCGAATCAAAAGTCACATTGTGGAGTCAGGGCCTTGGTTTTATGATAGAACAATGTTGTTGCTTGCTGATCCTAAAGGCGACTGCAGTGGGGACGAAATGGAGTTCAGGTATGTTTCTTTCTGGGTTCATTTTCATAAGCTGCCTTTAGCTTGCTTTTCCAGGTCTGCAGCAATGGAGATCAGAAGTTTAGTGGGTAAGGTGGAACAAGTGGACCTTGAAGATGTGTCTGATGAGAATTGGGGAAGCTCATTACGGATTAAGATCCAAGTAGACATAACAAGTCCTTTGAAGAGGGGAGTGTTCTTGAAGTCAGTACGAGCTGGTAATGAGAAATGGATAACAATGACTTATGAAAAACTCCCTGATTTTTGCTATGGCTGTGGTGGGTTGGGTCACATAATTAAAGAATGTGAGGAAGACACAGGTTCAGATACTGAGGATATCCCGTATGGACGGTGGATGAGGGAACCAACTAAGCTTGTTAGCAAGGGACCATTCGGTGCTCAGGGGGAGGAGAACAAGTTTGGGGGAGGGGGAAGAGGTCGAGGGAGGGAGAGGTTGGAGGTTTGATACTAGAGGAGAAAGTTGGAGAAAACAGGATGCCGATTTCAGTGAAGAGCAAGGTTCACAACAAAGAACAGATAGAAATTCTCCAGATGAGACTACAACAAATGAGAAAATGGGCGAACATAAAATCCTTCTCCAGTGGGACAGGCGGAGCCGGGGAGACAAACGGCGCCAGCAGACCCATCCTCTGATAGCCAAGTTCCGACAATTCCCCCAACAGCCGAAGAGAGAATTATGGAGACAGAAGGAAAAAATTAATTCTACCATTGAAGGGGGCGAAGTTTCATGCAAGGATGATCAAAAGGAATCAATTATGGGATTAACGGAAACAACATTAATGGAGTTGGACAGCATATCAATGACTATTATGGATGATATGGACAAAACTTTAAAAAATCCTTCAGAGGTCTTATCGGTGCCAATAAATCCTGTAATTATGGAGGGGAAAAAGGAGATGGGGCCCATAATCAACGTTGGAAATAAGGAAGAGAGTTCTGGAACAAATGAGACGAAAATAAGGAAATGGAAGAGAGTTAATGCGTGAAAAAAACAGCTGATGGATTACCTCAATTGGAGACAATAGAACCGACAAATACCAAAGGGAAGCATAAACTAAATCTTGAAGAGGAACCTATTAGCAAGAGAAGGAGTGTTGTGAAGGAAGGAAACCTTAAGGCAATATCGGTGGAGGCTATCCTTTGATCTGCATGGGTAAGAGTGACCAGAATCGCCGACTCAACAAGCCTACCATTTTGGGGATAAGATCGAATAGATAGTTGGGGACATAGTTTCGCATGACAAAATTCACTCCTACCCATTTCAGGGATAGCAGAGAGGTTCTTCCCTTAAGTACTAACTCCAGGACTTGAACAAGGGGCCCCACCCTCTCGTTAGATCAAGAGGGCCTTAGGTTTGATGGTTGGACCGCAAACCGATTGTTCATTAGAGGATTAGTGGAACTTAAGGAACAAGAAGTACTATAGGGGTGAAACAGTTATTTGACCTAGCTATAGCTACGAACAACCTGTGAAGGAACGACTTACTTAACATGGTTAAATCAAGTGGACGGAAATATATCTATAGTGAGGGGAGTGCAACTATCGGCCTATAGTGGAGTGTCTCGGTAGTTAACGAATGTTTGCTAGCTTAGATAATGAGATTAGTCGGTTAGCCTCGAATCGTTGGAGCCCATGATCTATAGGTCCATTAGGTCCCTCTACTAGCTCATATCAGATTAAAGCTTAGAACATAATGATAGGAATCTTTGAATCGTTCAAAAACGGGAAATAAGACATTATCGTAAAATGTATTTGACGCAATGTTTTAATTATGAATTAAATTAGGAATTGAGAGATAAGGTATTTAAAAGTGTTTTAAATACCATATATATGTATTAGGAATCATATATAATTAATGGCACTAGGTGACAATGATTAATTAGATTAATCATGACAAATTACTTGGAAATGTCCCAATTAATAACCTAGAAATCAAATTCAATTTAGAATTGAATTAGGATAAATTGCAAGCTGAAAAATTCAGAATGAAGATTCAATTTAGTGGATTTAGTGGCATTCCCACTCTTGCATGTTGATGCATAGTGGAAAACAACACAACCATGTACTAGTTGCATGTGTTGTGAATTAAACACCTAGAATCCACTTTGAGTTGCATTTTCACCATGTGTCTAGTGTCACGAAGCTTGTCTTTGCATGGAAGAGGTCTATATAAGGAGCTTGAATCAGATTCAAAGCTAAGAGAGTGAATGACTTACTGTTATGCTGTTGGAATTTACTCTCAATCTCATTAACCTCCATAGATCTCTCAAGAGCTTGTACTTTCAAGCATTCCCTTCCCATTCCCTATCTCTATAAGACTCCCACAAGCCGTTCTTGGCCCGGAGAATAGTAGGAAAGATTCTAGAGGTTGTCCAAGAGAAGTTGGAGAAGAAAACAACACAAGGAGTTCAACACAAGTGAGCTACAAAAGGTTGGTGCTCTCTAACTCTCTATTATGTTTTCTCTAGAACCAGCATGCTTTAGGAGTAAAATTAATAGAGTTAAGTGCTTTCGATCTTCAATTGCTTCCGCATGTGTTATGTGAACACCTTCATGTGGTTTGATAGACCCTGGATATATAGGCCCAACATTCACTTGGTATAATAAGCACTACCAGTCAGATTTAATATGGGAGAGACTAGATAGGTTTCTAATTAACCAAGAAATGCAAGGATAGAGCAGTGTTATCAAAGTAAGCCATCTGCCTCTTATTGCTTCGGATCATAGGGCTATCTTGGCAAAATGGATGGTTGATGGCTACGGGAGAGATGATGCTTGCATTAAGAGAACTAAAAGATTTGAAGTGGCATGGACGGAGTATGAGGAGTGCAAACAAATTGTGGAACAAGCATGACATTCTCATGGGCGGAGACAGCAGGGTAACTCAATTCTAGAGAAAACAGATTTGTGCTTATCTAGGCTGAAGAGGTGGAGTCATGAGATGTATGGTGGGTCTATTCGCGGAGCTATTGCAAAGAAAGAAAGGGAGATTCCGGTTATGGTGAATCAGAATGGTGTTCAACATGACAAGGATTTGGCAGAAAAGGAGCGGGAGCTTGAAAACCTTCTTGAAGATGATGAGATATACTGGCATCAGAGGTCGAGAGAAGAGTGGATTAAATGGGGTGACAGGAATAACAAGTGGTTCCATAGGCTGGCCAATAGAAGGAGAAAGGTTAATGCGATTTTGGGGCTGATGAATACTGACGAAACTTGGGAGACAGAGGATGCAAATATGGAGGTGATTGTTAATCAATATTTCATAAACATGTTTCAATCATCTAATCCACGTGAGGAAGATATAGCATGTACCCTTGAATCTATTCCTACAAAAATAACTATGGAGCAAAACTGTGAGCTCACAAAGTGTTTTTCAAAGGAAGAAATTCAGGAGGTTATAAAAAACATGCATCCATCAAAAGCTCCAGGTCCGGATGGCATTCAAGTGATCTTCTATCAGAAATATTGGGATATAGTTGGGAATGACATTTTCTCTTTCTGTTTAGAGTTTCTTAATGGGGAGAAGAGGTTAGAGCAAGTAAACAGAACTCACATTGCGTTGATTCCGATAACTAAGGATCCTCGATCTATGAAAGACTTCAGACCTATTAGCCTTTGTTCAGTTCTTTATAAAGTGATTGCCAAATCTATAACTAATAGGTTGAAAAAGGTGCTGAACGATATTATTTCTCTTAATCAGTCGACCTTTGTTCCAGGGAGATTAATTCCAGATAACACCATCATAGGTTTCGAGTGTATCCATGCAGTGAATAATAGGAGGAAAGTTAAAAAAGGGGTCATGGCGCTTAATCTGGACATGAGTAAGGCATACGACAGAGTGAAATGGATCTACATCAAGAGGGTTATGGAGAAGATGGGTTTTTGTGATTGATTGATTGAGTCAATAATTAGATGCGTAACTACAGTTAGCTTTCAAGCCTTACTTAACGGGGTTCCAAGATCGGAGTTTATCCCAAATCGAGGTCTTAGACAAGGAGACCCATTATCCCCCTATTTATTCCTAATTTGTGCAGAAGGTTTATCGGGCCTTCTAAACAAAGCAGAGGAAAATAAGGAGATAACAAGTTTGCGTATAAATAAGCACTGTCCCTTTGTTTCTCATTTATTTTATGCTGATGATAGTTTGTTGTTTTTTCAAGCTTCTGATTTAGATTGCAGGAACATTTGCAAGATTTTATACACCTACGAGAAGGCCTCGGGGCAGACGATCAATTTCGAGAAGTCTAACTTCATGGTTAGCCCAAATACAAGTATAGAATGCATCAGAACTATCAATAACATCTTGTAGGTGCATCATAAAGAAAGTTTGAGGCAATACCTAGGACTTCCATCTCATAATGCTCGAAATAAGCAGGAAATTTTTGAGAATATTAAGGATCGTGTCTGGAAAGCTTTACAAGGATGGAAAGGGAAGTTCTTCTCAGCTGCTGGGAAAAAGATTTTGATTAAATCTGTTGCCCAAGCAATACCTAATTACTCTATGAGTTGTTTTAAGTTCCCTAAGTCACTTTGTAATGATTTAAATTCCTTTTGCGTCAGGTTTTGGTGGGGCTCATCAGAAGGTGATAGGAAGATCCATTGGAAGAGTTGGAAGAAATTATGCATTCACAAGGAGCATGGTGGATTGGGTTTCTGGGATTTAAGCTTATTCAACCAAGCCTTGCTTGCCAAGCAAAGTTGGAGAATAATTAAGCATCCGGAAAGTCTAATGGCTAGAGTTCTTCGTGGGAGATACTTTAAAACAGGTCATTTCCTTAAAGCCCCTTTGGGAAATAATCCTTCATACGTATAGAGGAACATAATATGGGGAAGAGATCTGTTTAGCAAAGGCTATCGGTGGAGGGTTGGAAATGATCTAAATATAAAGGTTGCAAGCGATTCTTGGATCCCTAATGACGGATCAAGGAAACCTTTGTTTGTTGATCCTATAGCTAAAGAGTATTCTGTAGCCCAATTCATCTCCCATCATGGAAGTTGGAATGAAGAGCTAGTGTCTTCTACTTTCCTAGAATCAGACGCTAAGGCCATTTTAAATACCCTTTTAAGTGTGAGGCATAACAAGGATGGAATTATATGGGATCTAGACTTAAAACGGGCTTTTTCGGTTAAAAGTGCCTATCGGTTAGGCGTTTTTCTTCAGAATTCTATGGAGGCATCTTCTTCTAATCAGGATATGCAGGAAAAGATGTGGAAAGAATATTGGAAAATTCACCTCCCAGAAAAAATAAAACTCTGTGGTTGGAGGATTTTCAATGATATACTTCCAACGCTTTCTAACTTGATTAAGGGGGGAATTGATTCTAATCCGCTATGTGTTTTTTTGCAGGAAATGCCCAGAAAATGCCTTTCATTTGTTTTGGGATTGCAAAGAGGTAAGAGATTTTTGGAGGAGTATCTGTGATGTTTCTTATGAACTTAGTTTCTGTGACAGGGGAAATGGTATTGGGGACATTCTCATTTACATCTGGACGAAAGCAAAGGGGACTGCAGTAGATTCTCAAAGGATGAAGGAGAGCCTTGTGATTTGCTGGCAAATTTGGACTCACAGAAATGAGGTGATTCACAACAAGCAGCAGCCGAATATGAAGAATCTCAAGACAAGAATTCTTAAATACATTGAAGAATTCATAAATCAAGATGAATAATACCTCAAATCTGTTTGCAATCGCCGAGTAGACGATGCTCCGACCGACACCGTGCCCAGCGATTCCTAGTGGATTCCACCTCCAGAAGGCATCCACAAATTGAGCTGCAATGCAACGTGGAATGAAAGGAAAAATCGAGGAGGAATAGGATGGATTTTAAGAGACTGGAATGGATTTCCTATGCGAGCTGGTCATGCACGCGTTCATTTCAGATGGAAGATAAAATGGTTGGAAGCTCTCTGTATTCGTGAAGGACTCCGAGAGTTGCCGTTGGACACCCCAAGATTTCAGATAGAATCTGATGCTCTTCAGATTGTGCGTTTATTGAACAATGAAGATATGGATAACACTGAATTGGATGGTTTCATTAAGGAGGCCCAAGGTTTTATGACTCAGTTGAATATTCAGGCCATTATCCATTGCCCCAGAATTCACAATGGTATGGCCTATTTTTTGGCCCAAAGAGCTTATGAGCTTAATGTTTCAGATTCTTGGGCTAATGAGTTTCCCAAGTGGTTGATTGATTTTAGGGGCAACAAGAAAAATGGCTATAAATAAATAAGTGGCTTGAAAAATGGCTACGAACGTTTATAAATTAAATAGATGGCTAAACAATTTACTGATTAATAAATCCCTATTTGTACAAGAAAAAAAATGCCCTCCCAACAAACTTCCTAACGTGTTCTTAACGTTTAAAACCAAAATTAGAGTTTAAGAGAGATAAAATACACCCCTAAAAATAAGTTGGAGACATTTTAGGAGGTTTGAAATTAAAAAATCCCTAAAAATAAGTTGGGGGCATTTTAGGAGGTTTGAAATTAAAGAATCCCTAAAAATAAGTTGGAGACATTTTAGGAGGTTTGAAATTAAAAAATCCAAGAACACAAAACTATTTTGAAAATCAGACGATGTATCATATTGTTACTACAAGAAAGAGTTGTTCCCCGGAAAAAGGAGTAAATACCTTTATTGGGGAAGGAGTACAAAGTTCAACCTCCCTCAGTAGAGAGAAACACCTTCGAACTCCATTAATCGGAAACAACAGTCCTGTCAATAGGAAGATTTACTACCTGCAACTAAGAATACCTGAAAATTTTAAAAAACAAATAAGAACACAGTAATTATGATACCTTACCTGCTGCAATTATGAGCTGTCATAACACTGCCCACTCTCCCACTCTCCCACCAGAACCGCCTTCATGCACCAGCCCGTTCGTCCATCTTCATCTTCCACAACCCTCCATTCCAACCATTTTCCACCCCTTGAAAGACTTAATCCTCCATTTCCCACCATTTCCACCCCCAACACAGAGTGTATCCCAATCCCTACCTCTTGCATCGCTCTGACGACCCACATCCGCCGTGCCGACGACCTTCTTCCGCCGTGCCGTCGAGACTCTTGCTCGCCCTACATCCTCCATCGATTCTCCTTCTACGCGAGGACTGTACAATTTCTCAGAAATTCAAACCAAGGTAACAACTTCATTCCCATTCCCTTATATTAGCAACAAACTGATACATTCTCTCGAGATTTTAGGGATTTCGTTTCTTCCATGCATTTTGAGAATATTACGCTCGATTGTAAGCAGAGACCAAAAAAGACTAAGCCCGTGGAGGTAAGACTCTGTATTTACTCTTTAGGTTGTGTAAAACATGCTATAATTACCCCCTTGTGAATTACAAATTAGAGAATTAAACTCCCTAATTAACATCCAGGATGCGAAGAGACTCAAAGGGAAGGACAAACGGACAAAAAAGGATGAAAATGAGGAGGTCGAACCCACCAGAGCGGTATGTACTGATAAATATTATTCCATCATTGTTGCAAACTCCTCTAGAAAGTATGTTGTGGTGTGGTCATATGAAAGAGTGTGAGAGGAGTTATATACCCCCATGCACTTTGCAATCTATGTATTGGCAAGCCTGTGTACATTGTCTGCCTGTGAACGTGTATGTATTAGTATATACATCCATGATCTCACACATTTATATACTGATATGTACAACTACTATCTCGTACATCTATATGCATACATGCTCGTACGTACGTGTGTTTGAACAGTTATATACCCTTCATTGTCTGCCTGTGAACGTGTATGTATTAGTATATACATCTATGATATCGTACGCATGTTGTCTGTGTAGATTGAACTGTTACATACAACTATGGAATTGTTTGATGTTCTTTTTTTGGTAATCCATCTGTTGACTGCTTCATGCCGCTGAAAAAGATAATTTTTTACCGTTAGAAAGTCTAAGCCTGAAAAATAGGTAAATCAGGATAAAAAAAAAAAACCACCAACCGATCCCATGTAAGTAGGGATCCATCCACCACGCAAAAAGGGGACATTTGCAACAAAAAAGACTGTTAATGGCGTTTGTATATAACCGTATATACCAGGGGTAAAAACGTAAAAAAAGAGCAAGGAAACGGTTCCTAAAATTTCGGTAGCCACACCTACAAAATCCGAACTTCCGTAGCCAAAAATCAAGAATGTTTTTTTTTTTTTTTTTTGTAGTCATTTAGCACAATTCCCCTTGATTTTAATGATAAAGACACTGGATGTAACAATTACATTTGTGGGGGTCCCTGTCCCACAGGTGGTACTCTTTCGGGAGTTTGTTATAGCTCTTAGTTTTTTTTTATGAAATTCTTTGTTTCTCAAAAAAAAAAAAAAAAAAAAAAAATAAAAAAAATAAAAAATAAAGAAAATTATCTAGGAAGCTATCATAGGCAACATAATTAATGTCAGGACTAGATTGAATTATTTTAAGTCAAATTGTAATTTTTGAAAATTTATGGACTCAATAAAGATGAAAACAGAAGTAAAAGAGTAATTTACTCATTCAAATAAGAGACCGTGGCAAGAATAGCAAAAAAAAAAAAAAAAAAACAGTAGTTTATTTGCAAATTTAGGAATGATTTTTGAAATTTGTAAATATAGTAAAAAAATTAATCCGATTTATGTTTTTTTTTTCTTATTTCAATTTTACCTTCATTTGTGTATCAACATGTCTATCAATAGTATACAAGTTATACAATTATATACCAAATTATACCACCGATATAACATGCGCTCATAAAACTTGTTATCATGAACTTAATTTGAATCCTTATTAATTTGTTTTGAAGTATTATCTTGCTATTACATTTTCATCAACTTACTATAGTTTAATTTCTCCTATTGGTAACTATTTTGATTAGAGTATTGTAGAGGTTGATGATAATGTATTGCCTCCAATTGTTAAATGTCAAGTGGGGAAACCTTGAAAGCATATGATACCTTCACATTTGGTGAATTGACAAAACTCAGACATGACTAAAATGCATTTTTAGTGCTTAAGTAACAAAAAACGTGTTTAAAGTGAACTAAACAAACATGTCTAAATCACCTTTAAATGCTCCCAAAGTCGATCCCACATAGTTTCTAAATTGTTTAGAAACCATACTCTTCTATTGTGTAGTGAATAGTTCATTCACATCACACTCATTCTAAAGGCAATTTCAATAATAAGATTAGTGTATCAGTAGTGTATCAAGACTCATTCAAAATTCATTTCAAGTAGTCATAAAAGAGAATTCATTTCAAGTATAACATTGGTGTATCAGTAGTATAACAACACTTATTGAAAATGCAATTTCAAACATTGGTGTATCGGTAGTAGTTTATCAACAGTCATTTAAATATAACACAGGTTTTCAATAGTATATCAGTATTCATTCAAAATGCATTTAAAATATATCATTAGTGTATTAATAATATATCATCACTCATTCAAAATCCATTTAAAATATAACATTTGTGTATTAATAATATATCAGTACTCAATAAAAAATCATGATTTCAAGTATATCATTAACGTATTAGTAGTATATCAACAGTCATTCTAAATGCAATTTCAAGTATAACATTGGTGTATCAATAGTATATTGGACTCATTCAAAATGTATTTCAAGTATATTATTAGTGTATCAGTCGTATGCCAACACTCATTCTAAATGTATTTCAAGTATATCATTAGTGTATTGGTAGTATATCAACTTTCATTCAAAAATAGAATTTCAAATATATGATTAGTGTCTTAGCAGTTATCAATACTCATTCAAATTTCATTTCAAGTATATCATGACTGTTTCAATAGTATATCAGTACTAATTCAAAATGCATTTCAAGTATATCATTAGTGTATTAGTCAACTGATGTATTTTAATAATATATCAAATTAGATTTATCAATAGTGTACCAGATAAACTACATTAATGATATATCAAATCAGTTATATATATTAGATATATCATTATATTGGTATATTAGATATATCGGTGGTATATCAACACTCTTAATCAGATATCGATGTTATTGATTCCTTGAGTAATATAACAAATGAGGTATATTGATAGTATATCAACATTCCTATCAGGTTGAGAAGACAAACATTATGGTTATAAAAACAGAGATTTAATTTAAAATACGTAAATAACATAACATAATTCAATAAGAGAAAATGAACAGTATATCATACATCAATCAACATTCAATTAAGGTAAAATATGAACATATCATTTTAGTAGTATTTTGAGTACATTACCCGTAGATCAAACATCAATCAACTTTCATTTAAGATAAAACATGGGTGTATCATTTTATTAATATTTCGAATATATCAAGAGTATATTCGACATCAATAAAGACTCTTTGGACTTTTTCTCATCATTGGGCTAATATTGTGCTATATTTACAAATTTTTCTAAAATGTATTATATCTATTATTCCTTTAGTTCTAGTTGTTATATGTGCAACTACCCCAATGAACCATTCATCCCTCAATCGAAGACTATGGTTTCTGAACAATTTAAAACCAAGTTGGGATCAACTTTGGGAGCGCTTGGATGGGGTTTGAATGTTATGAAAGTTCCCCATTTGCGTCTCTTGTGGGCGAGGTTTGCATGTTATCCTCGACCAAAAGGTTATGATCGTCTTACCCAAGGAGCGAGCAACATCTCTAAAATGGAGTTTCTCCCTTTTGGCCTCCAATGGACAATACACTAGTTTTATACCTTTGGTCAGATAACCCTTCATTATTGGAATATCCAGAATGCTCAAGTTGCTGTTTTGACATGGTTGCCATTACTTCAAGGGGAGTGATATGAAAACTCAAGCAAATTAGAGTTAGGAACCCTCCTAATTTGTAAACATTAAATCCCTCAAATCTATTTGATTTCAACCCTAAGGTATTGATTTCCTTAAGATCAAAACTCTTGAGACAAAGAACAAGTTCCGATCCTTAAGTTTTGAGTCGAACACTCCACAAGATAGGATAATTGATAACACTCATCTATGAGGGTTATTTAACTCTAAACTTGAGTTTATTCTTTGATTTTTTGAATTTAATGATGTACGTTATGACAAAAAAGAGCAAGTTTATGTAAAAACAAGCCAAGCTCGTGTTTTCAACCATTATTTGTTAAATAGACTTAATTAAGTGTAAAAAGAGTCATTTTGGAGGAAATTCAAGAGTGTTTATGTTGTTGCGCAGAATCTGTGAATTTGTCCAATTGCGACCGCAAAGCTAGGAGGCAAGTTGTGGTCGCAAAATAATCCAGTGACAGATTGAGCGTGATTCATAGGATTGACAATTGTCTTCCTTTATTTCACGGGTAAGATAGATGATCCAACTTCTCAACCTTAATTCGACAGCCTCCAACCTTTGAAAGGCTATCAAAGGCATCTACTACATCATTCTAAAGCGTCTTTCATCTCCATCTTTAATCTTTGGTATTTTCAAGTTTTAGAAGGGAAACTCTAAGCTTCTAGCTAGGAGAAGGAAACCATTACATATTGTCCAAATCTCAATTCAACTACTTTTTCAACATATTAGGCTTGTATGAGCTTGACCCCACCTTGAAAGAGGAAGGACTGAGATAGACTGAAAGACAATCTTGCAATTTTTCCATACCTCCCAGGGTTTTTAGTTTACTGTTTCTTTATTTTCTAGCTTTATTTATCTTTAGTTTATCTCATAGTTGTTCATTCTTAGTTTATGTTTTGTACCTTTTTGAATTCTAAGTTTAATATGAAGTTGATTTTGATTTACGTTGTGTTTATCTTTTCTACCTTCGTGAGCTAAACTATTTTTTGAGACTCAAAGATGTGGATGCGCTAAAAGATGTTATAAAGCCTTAATATGTGAAAAAACAACTTTGGTCATTGTTGGGCTCCTAGAGTGAGTAAAAATATGATCTAAAAAGACTCTAGAATTCCTGTGCAAGTATACACAGTCTGCAACAAGTAATATTATCAATCCGAGTCCTGAACTAGCTTCCACTTTATCTATTTTGTATGAATCTTTTAATGGTTTCAAGGTAATAAAAATGATTGGGTTTTATAAGAATTATGCTGAAGCAAAGTAAATAACAGAACAATAAGTAAACAAATAGGCAGACAGATTAGAGACAGGCGCTGGTTAGGATTTAGTGATTGTTTTAAAAGATGCTCTAGCAATATTATTGATCATGCATTTCTCGCAGTATTATTAGCAGATTCCTCATGGAACTCCGGATCTTTTGGAATGTGTTTCAACCCCAATGAAGTGCGACCGATCAAACACTAGGCAACTGGCTATCCCTAGCTCAGTCATTGGCGTTCACCAATACACAATGATCGTAGTGTGGATAATTGCCATACACTCTCTAAATCATCCTTGAAACTAGAGAGGGGTATTCACACCAGCTGGCCAGGCGGGCATAAAATGGAAGTAAGCACAACAATTAACCAAAATGCGATAGTCAATATATTACTAAAGATGAAGTACATCAATCACATTATTCCTAACCAACACCTAAGCTACTTAGTTCATAATAAGCATGGAAACACGAATTACAATCTGAGTAGACATGTCCATAGTCACAAGATAATAAAGAAAATAATAATCTCCTCAACCAGCTTGTGAACAATGGTGTTCTTGGTAATCTCTAATTTCTCTATACTACTCGGCTTCCAAGGAAAGTTGGAATGGTTTTGACTTGGACGGCTACTTCCTTTTATAGAAGGATAAGAGGCTTGAATTAGGTCAACTTGGACACGTGTAGGACTCTCCTTGCTCATTTATCCAGAAAATAACTCAACAGAAGTCGGTTCATGAGGTTGGCTAACGAGCTGTGATGTGGCAGTTCTGCTCCCAGTTTTGCTGCAGCACAGAATTTGCTCCCTCCAGTCACCCAGCAACATAATCTACACAAAATAATTTCCAAAGCTTCCATTCTTCCAAATGGGTTAAAACATGTAATATCTATCTAAAACCAACCCTATTAAGCACAAAGGTCACACAAATCAATATAGAAATGAGGCCTAAATAACTACCTTTTGAGCAGTTATCAGTCATCTTCTAACATTATTTGTTTTTATTGATTTTAATTCTCATTGTTAACTAAGGTTGTAACACCCCAAGTTTTATTAAGACTAACCTAGTGACATTACTAAACTCCTATATTAAAACCACTGAGTGATTCGAAAATTTCAGCAACATAACGACATACGTAGGACCTAACCAATTTTTTTTTTTTAAAATCTGCTTAACACGAAGCACACTTCTAATAACAAATTTCCCACAACTACTCACCATAACTCCTCACATTCATAGCAGAACTCTTACTTCCTCAAACAAACAAGCGAGTCAGATCTCACATTGTCAATTTTCCACAATGAGAGTACATTATGCACAAAGAACTCACCAAAATTTAATTAAATCTAGACACATAGTCACAACTTAACAATAACATAAAGCATTCCAACAGGGCTATCAAGTGAATGCAAAACTATGGCCTACCAACAGAGATCTAGAAGCAACCTAACCATAATCAATCATAAAAGCTACCCTATCCAACCGAAACAAAGGATAAATAACCACTAAATCACTGAGAGGCTAAATCAGCAAAATCACTCATGAGTCTCCTTGTCCGCACCACCGGGCTCATAGTATTCAGGCTCACCTGCATAATCTGAAAATGTTGGAGGAAGAAAGGGGAGAGGGTCAGTATAACCATGGTACTGGAAAGCAGCTCACACCTGGTGAGCCACCAAACAACAAACAACACAACACCATGCTAGGGACACACATCCAATATACTTTCAAAGCGATAAACCAATAACATGCTCTTAAAGCGAGAATTCAACAACAAGACATCTGCTCACACAATAGGATGACTTCATGCACACACACAACATGCTATGCACCCCCACATGGTTTCTGCACCATGCTCGCTTTCTTATGCGCATTTGCAAGTGCACGTGTCAAGTAATATAGTGATTGTGAGTATGTGAGTATCGTCTCCGCATGGATTGGATTTATTCAATTAGTTACCGCGAATAATCTTACTTAGCTTTATTTAGAGAACAAAATCTAATGTCTGAAAGAATAACAAAAAACTAATCTCGAAAGCAAAAGAAAACTGGAGACACAATTTGGAGGGATAATTCTAGGGTGTTGATTTCATTAATTGGACCTTTAATTGCTTAATCAATTCGCTAATTCAAATTAATTAGACATTCGATTCAAAAGTGGTAGCACCTAATTCGTGCTATCTTATTACTGCTAATCTAAGCTTGTTAGAGGAATTCTATGCTTTAATTGTCTTATTTTCAGGTAATTCGAGCATAGGTGACATTGGGAGCGAACCACATGAATTGGTGCTAATTCGGGCCAATTAGAGCGTTTTTGAACCATCTTGAAGTTTATGGACAACAAGGAGGCGAAATGACCTGAGCGGATCGAAGCGGGCCTGAGGAATAGTGCCAAAAAGTCAAAGGTTCGAGCCCCAAACCGAGATGGACCGAGTTGAGCTGAGAAAAAGGACAGCATGCTGTAAAAGGGGTCACCATTGAGATGCTGACACAAAATTTACACGGAAGGAAGTATCGTAGCGTCGAGATGCTGTCTTTCTAGCGTCTCAATGCTACGACGATTATTATAAATATAGGGTTACATTTTAGTCCGCTGTTAGGTTAGATTTTCCGATTCTTTTGAGTTTTCTCTCGTTTTTCTCTCAGTTTTCTTGTATTTCTCTGATAGTTTTTGCTTTAGGATGTATTTCTTTGTTGGAATTGTTGTTTTTCCTCTAAGTATGTTAGCTTAACCTTCTTATTCGTCGGATTATTGGATGCAGCTGCAATAGTTTGTTTAACTTGATGGAGTTTGCTGGTTTTTAATGAATTCTTCTGGATTTTTATGTTCATCTATGTTATCTTGTTTAAACCATTGTCTTTGAATGCTTTCTTAGGCAATCTATTAGTTATTTGAGATAGCCACTAGGTTTGAATCATGTCCTTTGCATCTCTCTATATGAATTTGCATAGCTTGCTTGATAGGACCTAAGAAACATAGAGAAAGTAGTCAATTGAATTAGGAAGTTAATTCTTGATTGAATAGATTAATTTTAGACCCCTAGACTTAATGCAATTAATTTAGTAGGGAATTTCGCGGGCTAACGGGTTGTCTAGCTAGTTAATTAGAATTAGATTCGTGGGCTAGTGGTCTAATGCATGAGGGGTATAGGCGTAATTTTATATTAATCGATTAGCTAACCACGTGGGCTAACGGGTTAGGTGATCGATTAGCACATGTTAGGAGGATGCAGAATCCAATCAACCAAGAAGCAATCTAGGTTCATCTAAATCTGAATGAATTAAATTAGTAGAGCAAACTAAGAAATCAAGTAAGCAAACTATTGAGTGAATCCAAGAATTTGACGATCCCGTCTTTTGATTGATGTTGCACGATTTTATACCGCAAGTGTACGGGTCGTCACAAGTAATATAGTGATTTTAAGTATAGAGTATCGTCTCCACAGGGATTGGATTTATTCAATTAATTACCATAAATAATCTTGCTATGCTTTATTTAGAGAACAAAATTTAATGCCGAAAAGATAAAATAAAAAGCTAATCAGAAAGCAAAACATAAATGGAGACACAATTTGGAGGGATAATTCTAGAGTGGTTGATTTCATCAATTGGACCTTTAATCGCTTAATCAATTAACTAATATGGATTAACTAATCATTTGATTCATAAGTCTAGAAGCCTAATGACAAGGACTCTCCTGTCGGTCTCCTCCTATCTCTTACCTTTTCAATAAAGAATCTCCTTTCGGTCTCCTCTTTATTTACTTAGCATGGCATTACGACCCTTCAATACAACCTCTAACGTTATTTATTCTATCCCGAGTCACTCGGGTAAATAAACGTTAGTCATGCATTCAGTTCTAGTCTAAGCTTCTCTCCGTCGAGTTTCCACTTAGTAACGATCCATTTAATCACTGATTAGTTGATTAAAAGCATTAAGGAAAAAATGCACAAATGAACTATAATGACAATTAAACCAAATAAATTCATTAATCAAGCAAAGGTTCAACATATTAAATCAAACTCATAGAATTGAGGAATTAACTACTCATAATCACTAAAATCCAATAATTCCTAATCACAACAATTCTAGAAACAAAAACATAAAGGAAAAGGGAAGAGAAATGGTCATAAAAGTGTTGATCTCCTGGATCCCGCGCTGACCTCCATCGATCTCGAGCTCCAAAGATCTTCAACAAAGCTCCAAAACTCTCCAAAAAATCCCTAATTTTAGTGTGGACTCTAGAATGGGGTGAAAACCCACAAATTGGCTCCCCAAACTTGGATGAAAATGGCTCTATTTATAGGCTCCCATCAGACGCAGCGTCGCGATGCTATATCACAGCGTCACAACGCTCTGACCTCATTTTTTCTTGGGCTGCAAGTCGTCGCAGCGTCGCGACGCTACCCAATTTCTGGATCCTTCTCGCGCTCCGTGACATCATCCTTTCTTGCCGCTGAAGATGGTGCAGCGTCACGATGCTACATGGACAACGTCGCGATACTGTCGCGATTCCTGAACTCTCCACGCGGCTGCCAAGCGTCTCGACGCTCCGGTCAAGTGTCTCGACTCTAGGCCTTGGTCTTCAAAGAATGGCCTGATTTTGACTCAATTTTTGGGCCTCTAACTTTCTTTTGGCCCAAATCTTCATGTAATGGATCTTGGGCTCTTTCTTGACCCAACTTGATAATTAAGGCTTTGGAATTCATGAATTTGGGCTTCTAACTCATTCTTCTTGGGCTTTTGGACTTGGATCTACAATGAACTTCTCCAAATTGCTTAAAAAGTCTCCAAAATCATCCAAATTCTCTCAAAAATCCGATTTTGCTTCCTTGACTTGGTTTTCTAAAATTTAAACAGAAAATAGTATTAAAGCACACAATTCAAGCACAAAACTAGCTAAAATTAATAGGAAAATGATAACATTTCTGCATGCTATCAATTGATTTTTCCCTTTTTTCGCTATTCCTATTATTTGCTGCATGTTATTTAAATTTTGCTGCCATTATGCGATCCCGCCTTTTTAATTATTTGTTAAAATTATATTTTCAAACCCTCTATTCGTTTGCACAAAAGCTTATATTCTACTAGGACTCCCTTCCCTGTATTCGACCCTAGACACTACTACTGCAAGTAGTTTAGTGTTGTGGATTATAAATTTTATTTGATTCGGACCCTCGACAAGTCTTGTCAATAAGTCTAGAAGCCTATTTTCAAGGAATCTCCTGTCGGTCTCCTTCTATTCTCATGCATTTTAAAAAAGAATCTCCTTTTGGTTTTCTCCTTATTTACTAAGCTCATTACGACTCTTCATTAAGAACCTCTAACGTTTATTTATTTTATCCTGTGTGACTCAAGTAAATAAACATCTGTTGGGTTTTATGCCCTAAAACTTGTAGATAATAAATGTAACGATTGATCGAACATAAATAAAGTATTGTTTGATGTTTTTTCAATAAAGAATTATTGTCTATATTATGTATATCTTGCCTAAATAACCTTAATCCAATAAACTAAACATCCTAGGCTATGGGTAAAGGATTGAAATTCCGTAATTCCGTGAAGCGGAAGCGTGATTGGGACCGATTCGTAATTAATTTTGTTTAATCTAAAATACCAATACATTGACAATAATCTTAGAACTATTCTAAATTTATATTAAGGCTAAGCAAACAAAAATATTAGATCTAAATCTAATATATATAGTAACAAATTACTTACTCTCGTTGACGACTCAGATTAAATTCACCAACTGCTTGTGAAATAATCACGAACTACTACAAACACCACCACTATGGCTACACCGGTATGATTCTAAGACTGAGACTAAAGAGAGCCTTCAGGGGAATTCTCTGAGAGTAGGAAAATGAATGAGCTGATGCCTTTCACCCCACCCCAGGGGTCCTATATATAGTAAAGGCCAAGACCTTTTCCTAATAGGAAAAGTTCTCTAATTTTAATAAATAAATAATTAATTCCATAATTAATTAATTACCCAATTAAATATCATATATTTAATCTTAGGGATTTTATTAAAATTAAAATTAATATGAATCAAATTCATATTAAATTTATTTGAACTCTTTCAAATATTTTCTCTCAAGAATTAATTTTTGAAATTAATTCAAAAATTCTATTATAAAGTTTCATAAACTTTATATTATAATGCATCAATATACATTATATGATTTCCCAAATAAATTGAACACTTTCAATTTACAATTTATATTTATTGCCTCAAGTCTCTTTACGAGCTACCAGTGAGACCTAATGGACCTACAAATCAGAAGCTCCAACGATACGAGACTAATTGGCTAAACTCATTAACCAAGTTAGTCAACATTCGTTAACTGTGGGTCACTCCACTAAAGACCCACAACTGCACTCTTCTCACGGTAGAATATTTCTGTGTCCACGGATATCGACCAATTCAGTAAGTCAATCCTTCACGTGTGTTTGTAACACCAGTTGGGTCAAATTACTGTTTTACCCCTGGTTACCTCTAGTTCCTTAAGTACCATTGATCCCTCTAATGAACAAGTTGTTTATGGTCCAACCACTAAACATGAGTTCCTCTTGGGCCAGGAGAGGACGATGCACCTTTGTTCAAGCCCCGAAATCAGCCATTCAGGGAACATACATCTACTTACCCCAATAAGGGAAGAAGTGAATTCCATCTTGTACTGTTATGTTCCCAGCCCCAATTCGGTCTTGCCCCTGAAATGGTAGGATTATTGAGTCGGCGAACTGGCCACTCTCACTCATACAAATCTAAGGACAATCCCTCCTGAAAGGAGTTCATAACAGACTCAGGATTGAGATTGAGTTACCTAGGTCATCCTATTGAAATAGAAACCTAAACTAGTTAACGACGTTACATCTAGTGGTTACTATTTCCCGGTCTGGTCTTATGCAAACTCATTGCATAGCATACCACCACCCGCATGTCTCCTACATGGATGCTTTGGATCATTGCATCTGTATCGAATACAAGGTGGACCGTATCACATAGTGTCACCAGAATAAGGTACTCAACCTTATCCCCGCATGTCCCCACATACTAGTCCAAGTTTCATTTAAACAACCTTGGATCTTAGTTTATTGGATTTAGGGTTTATTAATGCAAACTCGATTATTCAATAACCAAATTACTGAATTACTCAAATAACGCTTTATTGAGATCGATTAATTTGTTTCATTTACTATCTACGAGTTCTAGGGAATAAAACCCAACAGTGGGATGAGTCTTGAACTGTATATGGAGACATACGAGGATCACTGTTCGAAAAACAGTCTGAAGGGTCTATAGTATAGAGATAAGGCTGGGTACCTTATCCTGGCGACACTATGGATACAACCCACTTTGTATTTGATATAAACACAATGATCCAACGCGTTCGTGTAGGGGACATGCGAGTGGGGGTATCCTATGCAATAAGTTTTTATAAGACCGAACTGCGAAATAGTAACCGCTAGCTGTAACACCGTTAACTAGTTAGGTTTCTATTTCACTAGGATGACCTAGGCAACTTAGTCCGAATCCTGTGTGGATTATGGACTCTTGTTCACGAGAGATTTTCCTTTGATTTGTATGGGTGAGAGTGGTCAGTACGCCAACTCAATAAGCCTACCATTTTGAGGACAAGACCGAGTGGGGAGCTGGGAACATAATCACACAAGAAGGAATTCACTCCTTCCCGACTTTTGAGGAAGTAGATGAGTGTTCCCTTAAGTGGTGTCTCCGGGTCTTGAACAAAGGTCCCTACCCTCTCACTGGCTCGGAAGGGGTTTCTATTTGATGGTTGGGACACAAACAAGTTGTTCATTAGAAGAGCACTAGTACTTAAAAAGTGGTAGAGGTAACTCAGGGGTAAAATGGTAATTTGACCCAACTGGAGTTACGAACACTCGTGAAGGACTAACTTGCTGTTATTGGTCTATATCCGTGGACAAAGAATTATGTCTGTAGTGAGAAGAGTGCAACGTGGGTCTTTAGTGGAGTGAACCCACAATTAACAAAAATTGATTAATTGGTTAATGAGTTTAGCTGATTAAATCTCATATCGTTGGAGCTTCTGATCTGCAAGTCCATTAGGTCCCATTGGTAGCTCGTAAAGAGACTTGAGGCAATTAAGTATGAATTGTAAATTGGAAGTGTTCAATTTATTTCGGGGAATCATATAATGTATATTGATACGTTATAATATAAAGTTTATGAAACTTTATAATATAATTTTGAATTAATTTCAAAATTAATTCTTGAGAGAAAATATTTGAAAGAGTTCAAATAATTAATATGAATTGGATTCATATTAATATAAATAATTTAATAAAATCCCTAAGATTAAATATATGATATTTAATTTGGTATTTAATTAATTATGGAATTAATTAATTATTTATTAAAATTAGATATGAATAAGATAATAGATTTGATCTTATTCATGACTTTTTCCTGTCTTGGCCTTTTTCTATAAATAGTAGGGGTGTAAGAAACTGAACCGAACTAGTTTGGTCCGGTTTGGTTTCTAAGTTCAATTCTGACCGAACCGATGGGGTTCGATTCAGTTCCCTATTTTGCCCCCACATATAAGATACGCTGATACGTGTAACGGCGTAAGTTTGTTCAGATATAGGGTTACTCGTTCTCGTCTTCATCTTCGCTGCTTAAAGAGCCTCGTCTTCGTCTTCGTCGCATCAACCTCGTCATCGCCGCACGTCTCTGGGTTTTCGCCTCCGTTGAAGTCGAAGTTATGTAATCTGGTTTAAGTCACCGTAGCTGATAAGTCCAATTTATTATACTCTTAGAATCTCCCAATTTGCTTATCTTAGTTGAATTCCTTGCGAAAAATGCTTTAAAATGAGTATAATATGTCTATAGGTCATCACCAGAGCTTTGGAAGCAATTCAGGGCTTAAACGAGCGAAACCGGAGCGTAAAATGATAATTCTGCCCCTGGAGCCTCATCAGCGTCGAGACGCTTGCTCAACAGCGTCGCGATGCTAGGGCAATCCGAGAAATATTTTCCAAAATTGAAGGGACAGCGTCGAGACGCTTGCTGCACAGCGTCGCGACGCTAGGCAGTTTTCCAGAATTGGGATTTTCCAAATTTGGTTGAAATTTTCCATGTTTGAAGATCCAATTCAGCACCAATTTACCACGAATTGAAGGCCAAGAATCCATATAAATAGAGGCCTTTGGTGTAGGTTTAGAATCATCCCTTAATACACAATTCACTACAACCTTCTAGTCCATCTCTCGCCCCCTTTCCACCATTTTTCTTAGTTTTTCTTGCTTTCCTTTATGTATCAAGCTTGTTCTTGCTCCATAAGAGGCTAGATTCTTCATTCATGTAACTGGGAAGTCAAGATTCAGTTCATATTCTATTAATGAAATTTCTTGTTTGAATTATCAAAGCATGTTTATGTGATTTTAGTTCTTTTTCTATAAATTTAGTTTGTGGTAGGAAAAATTGACAACCTTGACCGCGCCCTCTCTAAATTTACTTGCTAATTCTTAGTAGCATATAGGTTAACGTTATGTCCATACGCATGCGTCCCTAGAACTAAATGATTTAATCAATTGTAATTGTGGTTTGTTGCCCGTTGCATGTGAATTAATTCGGCTAGATCCCAATGCGGTTTAGATTAGTTAATTGGATAATTAATTAGTTTAAATTAGAATCAAACTTAGCATTTGCATGTTTGTGATAGTGGATCATGATTCTCGGTTTGTTGCCGGAATACGTCGGGCTTAAACTTGTTTTGACTTATTAGTGAAATTGATGATTTAATTGAATTGAACTTACCATGACTATCCCGGTTGCATGACTTTTGAGGTATTGTTATTTCTTCTTTCTTTAATTCTCTTACTTTCCTTTTACAACATTTTCCATAACTAGTTTTCTTTCCTTGTTTACTTTATTTTCCAAATATAAAAACTCCCCATTAGTCCGGTCATCACAATAAATCTAAGATAAACAAGTTATAATCGTGCTCCCTGTGTTCGACCCCGACCACTACTGCTACAAGTTAGCTTTAGAGGTTGTGGATTATAAATTTATTTGATAAGAGACCTCCACAATCTCTTCCATCAGCCGCCATCGCCATCTCAGGATTTCGGCCTCTTTGCTCTGCTACAACAACCACGACCTCCCCAGAATTCGCGAAAACAACCCAGGTGATTGAACCCTTGAAGCACTCTCTCGCCTCGACCATGGCTTTCTTCTCCTCTTCTTCTTCTTCTTCATCCTCCTCCAATGGAGATCACGACCTCGCTCTATCCCCCCTCTCGAGAGGTATGCTCTCCATCGCCTTCGATTTTGAATGTTTCGATTCCGATTTCGAGGAATTTTGTTCACCTAACCCCCTCTTGATTTCGCCTTTCGTTTCCGTTTCCGTTTTAGCCTTCGATGTTTAGGGCTTCGTTTCGAAATCTGGTGCGAATAGAGGTTCCTCTTGTTTGTAATGGAGTTTTCTTTGTTTGTAATGGTTATTATTTTCAGATAAATAGATTTGTAATGAAGTTTTCTTTGTCAAAGATTAACAATCTGTTTGTAATGGAGTTTTCTTTGTCAAAGCTTAACGATCTGTTTGTCAAAGCTTAGCAATCAAAGCTTGTTTGTAATGGAGTTTTGTTTGTAATGGTTATTAACGATTTGTCTATGTGAGAAATTGAAGAATATTCCTTTTTTTTGAGTTAATTATTGAATCAAAGCTTGAGTTTTTTTTTTGGAGTTAATTATTGTTAAAGATCCTTCTGTTTGGTTTTTTTCCCCTCTCTCTTTCTTGATCATCTGGGCCAAAAAAACCCGACCTGACCCAGGTCGGGTCGGTTTGTCTGTACAACCGACCCGACCCGAAAAATTTACACCCCTATTAAATAGGACCCCTGGGGTGGGGTGAAAGGCATCCCATTCATTCTCCTACTCTTAGAGAATTCTCCTGAAGGCTCCTACCAGTCTCCTGCCTCTAGTAGTCTCAGAGTCATACCAGTGTAGCTATAGTGGTAGTGTTCGCAATAGTTTGTGATTATTTCACAAGCAGTTGGTGAATTGAATCTGAGTCGTCAACGAGAGTAAGTAACTTGTTACTATATAAATTAGATTTCGATCTAATATTTTTGTATGCTTAGTCTTAATATAAATCTAGAATAGTTCTAAGTTTGCCAATGTATTGGTATTTTAGATTAAACAAAATTAACTACGAATCGATCCCAATCACGCTTTCGCTTTACGAAATTATGGAATTCCAATCCCTTCAATTGGTATCAGAGCCGATCGTAGATCTAATCTTGTTTTTCTAAAATTTGCTTTGATTCGATTGGATTAATTGCATGGTGGATGTAATGTTGCCAATGAATGTTTTTGATAAATTTGGCCTTAGAATTTACTACTTTGATATGATCAAAATTGTAAGGGCCCTTGTGTTTTTGGGCAATTATATGTAAATTTGAGTCAATTGTAAGTCTGGGTCTAGATTAGGCTAAAAAATTGATGAAGATCGAGATCAAATTTAGCCAAAAAATGGAAGAACAGCTGCAGAGTTCTCCAGATTTCTCCTCTAGACGCAACAACGTCAAGACACTGTCTCAAAATCCCAGCAACACGCGAAACACGATGGCGTCTTGAGACTGGCTTCGCAGCGTCTCAATGCTGTGTCGAGTTCCAGCGCGCGACGCTAGGGTTTTCAAGTGGTGTAGACGGTTCGGTTCGGTCCGGTTCAAGGGGTTGGATCCGATTCGTTCTGGGATGGCTTGGTTTGAGTTTTTTGGAGGCCGATTCGAGATGGTTCGGGTCGTTTTGGTCCAGTTCTTGAGTGGCAAAAGACTTATTAGGATAAAATTATGCTAAATTAATGTAATTTATTGCTTTATTTTATCCTAGGAGCCAAATTTTCGGTTCATTTTCTATTTAAATGCTTTGTGGATGTCATTTAGATTAAATCTCACCTTAGGTTAAGCACGATCATGCATTTTAATATATTATAAATGTTATAATGTATGATATTAATGCATGATGGATGCATTTCATGAGTAATTTAATATAATGTTTATGTTAAATATATGAAATACAATAAGCATGTGACATGACATTACATAGCTTAAATATAAAGAGTTATATTTAATTTAATGTCTTATGGATGCTTGGGTGATTTTCATGATTTGCATGATATAAGGAGTTATATTAATAAAATATAAAAATCAATTTGCATTAAGCATGACACATCCATAGTTTAATATAATTTTTATATTAAGTCGTGAAATGCAAATGTTATGGTTAATTGATTAATTTGAATTTGATTGTTAATTAATTAAACAATATAAAGTTTATTATAGGGATAATCATTACAATTTATAAGAGTTATAAAATTAATGATTAGAAACTGTCAACCTATAATGAAGATTGCATGCAAACATAGGATCGTAGGTAAATGAATTAATTTTAAAATGTTTAAAATTAATTAGACCTAAGATCACGTCAATTCTAATAGGATTAGAATTAAGTCTTGCTTAGTTTTAAAATAGTTTGAATATGAATAAGTAGGACAAACATAACTATTTGTTATAAGTGAACTCTACCAGTGAAGTTCTGTCTAAGGCTGGAGGTACTTAAGATGACGGTTTACGAAACACCTCCTACCTGGAAACCGACTCGGAACTTGAGTTGAATTAACCATAGTTATGTAAGCATGCAATGTCGCTGGGTCAATTAAAAGAGTTTAATTCACCTAGATCTTCAAAGTAAAGACTTTACATTACTATGGTTATAAGGGAATTCTACCGGTGAAGTTCTGTCTAAGGCTGGAGGTACTTACGATGACGGTTTACGGAACACCTCTTACTTGGGAACTGACTCGGAACTTGAGTTGAATTAACCACAGTTATGTAAGCATGCAATGTCGCTAGGTTAATTAAAAGAGTTTAATACACCTAGATCTTTAGAGTAAAAACTTTACATTACTATGGTGAAAAGGGAACTCTCCTGGTGAAGTTCTGTCTAAGACTGGAGGTATTTAAGCTGACGATTTACGGAACACTTGCTACCTGGAAACAGACCCAGAACCTGAGTTGAAATAACCATAGTCATGTTAGCATGCGATGTTGCTTGGTCTGTTAAAAGAGTTTAATTCACCTAGAATATTACAGTAAAATTCTCATCATAAGAGTTATAATGAGATTAAATTTAGATAGATTGACTTAGTCGAATTTATCTAAATTAAATAACCCTTAAAACATACGGTAGGACATTTTAGTGGGAGAAAAATTACAAAATGAGATTTACATCAAGTTTTGCTCCTACGTCCCAATATTTACAATGTGAAATTCATGCTCGACTTCGTGTCGCCCTGGGCGCGGCCTCCCTTCAGAAAGTGTTTGCATGGGTCAATATTAGGGTGAATGGGGAAAGTGTCTATAGTAAGTGGGAGCGGGACACGTGTCAATGTATCCCTCAGTCTCCAACCCTAGGTCACACCATGAGATTCTTATGATCCGCCTGCGTGTCATCTTGGAGCGACCATCCCTTCAGAGGGCCTGATCATAGGATTCAGAACACCGTGAACTCCTGAAAGGGATAGGGTCTCTTAGGTTAATCACCAAAAGTTGTCTCACCCTTCAGTAGCCTGTTGGTGCGCACCTCTGAGATTTGAAAGTGGGAGGGTTACACTTACGAGGATGAGTTAAGTGTGTTAACAAATCATTGACAGAATAACGGTGGCCAATGTCTATAAGAATATGAGTTATTCTGGAATTAGAATTAGCTGAGAAGTGTCCATTTCAAAGGAGGAGTAGTTGATCACCCTTCGGTGGCTGTTGCTCTAAACCTCTGAAATATCGTTGCAAAACTAAATCAATAGTCTTAGGGTTCTATGATTGCTTGTTTTGCTAAATTGATTGGATTGTATGCAATTGTTTTCTCGTGTGATGGGTTAAAACAAAGATAACTAATACGATCGTTGTTAATTTAATTTCAGCAATGTCTTCCTCTATTATCTCACTGCTTAATAACGAAAAATTAACTAAACAGACTTACTCAACGTGGAAATCTAACCTGAATACGATTCCGGTTATAGATGATCTAAGATTATTCTTAACTGAGGAATGTCCTCATTCCCCAATTTCTAATTCATTAAGAAATGTTGATAATGAATATGACACAAAACACTGCCTAGAAAAAAGGAATATTTTCAGAGACTCTAAATATGATTTACTTGTCTTAGAAACATGCTTAGGGAAGAATGATGATTTTGCTTGGATACTAGATTCAGGGGTCACCAACCATGTTTGTTCTTCCTTTAAAGGAATGAGTTCCTAGCAACAACTTGAAGCTGGTGAGATGACTCTTAAAGTAAGAACAGGGGAGGTCATCTCAGCTATAGTAGTGGGGAACACCAAGTTATTTTTCAGTAAGAATAAATACATATTATTAGATAATATGTATGTTGTTCCAAAGATTAAAAGGAATTTGATTTCTATATCTTGTATGCTTGAACAAGATTACTCCATATCTTTCTCAGTAAATGAATCATTCATTTCAAGAAAGGGAGTTTATATTTGTTCAGCAAAGCTGGAAAATAATTTATATGCTTTAAGACCATTCGAGAGTAAAACAATCATGAACACCGAGTTGTTTAAGACTGCTACTACTCAAAGAAAAAGGCAACGTATTTCTCCTAGTAGTAACAATACCTATCTTTGGCACTTAAGACTTAGTCATATAAACATCGATAGGATCGATCGTCTGGTAAAGAATGGACTTCTAAATGAGTTAGAAGATATTTCACTACCTCCTTGTGAATCATGTCTTGAGGGAAAAATGACTAAAAGACCTTTTACTGGAAAAGGTTATAGGGCCAAAGAACCCTTAGAGTTAATTCATTCGGATCTCTGTCGTCTGATGGAATGTAATGGCTCGAGGAGGGTACGAATACTTCATCTCATTTATAGATGACTATTTGAGGTATGGTTACTTATTCCTAATGGGACACAAGTCTGAGGCCTTTGAAAAGTTCAAGGAGTTTAGGACCGAAGTAGAAAACATGTTAGGTAAAATAATTAAGATACTTCGATTTGATCGAGGTGGAGAGTATATGGACCTGAGATTCCAAGACTACATGATAGTGTTGGGTTTTATGTCCTAAAACTCATAGATAATGAATGTAACCATTGACCGGATATTAATGAAATAATATTGAAATATTTTTCCATTTAATGTTATTAGTTATTTTATATTTGTCTTTGCCTAAAATAACCCTAATCCAATAAACTAGACATCCTAGGTTGTAATATGAGTCTTGAACTATATGTAGCCACATATGGGGATCCCTGTTCAAGAAACAACCTAAAGGGTCTATAGTATAGGGATAAGACTGGGTGGCTTATCTTGGTGACACTATGAATACGACCCACTTTGTATTTGATACAAACTCTATTATCCAACGCGTTCGTGTAGGAGACATGCGAGTGGGGGTATCCTATGCAATGAGTTTGTATAAGACCGGACCGCGGAATAGTAACCACTGGTTATAACACCGTTAACTAGTTGGTTTTCTATTTCACTAGGACGACCTTGACAACTTGGTCTTAATCCTGAGTTGATTATGGACTCCTGCTCATGAGAGATTGTCCTTTGATTTGTATGGGTGAGAGTGGCCAATACGCCGACTCAATAAGCCTACCATTTTGGGGACAAGACCGAGTGGGGAGCTGGGAACATAATCATACAAGATTTAATTCACTCATTCCCGACTTTAGGGAAGCAGATGAGTGTTCCTTTAAGTGGTGACTCCGTGATAGCGAGCATAGCTAGCTATTTTTCTCTAATTAATTAAGCTAGTCTTTTATATTTAATTGGCCAAAATTATGCATTTTTGTGTTCTATTTGTAGGAATCATGTTTCGGAGTTAAATCGAGAAATTGGAGCTAAATATGTGTTCGGGACATGAAAATTGGCTAAAGAACGAAAAAGATTCAAGTTAGAAGAAGCCAAAAGAGAGCCATTCGCAGACTAGCTTCGGGACGGTGCTCTTCGAGCGTCTCGACGCTGCCTTTCCTTTTCTGAATTAGGCGGCAACAGTGACAGCGTCGAGACGCTGTCTCCTTAGCGTCTCGACGTTATCGACATATTTCCTATTTAATCTACTTTTCATGCTACGGATTGGGGAGTCCAATTTGAGAGATTTTAGCCCTGATTACGACTAGAGACCTTTTGTGGGAACTGAAGCAAGGAAAAGGAGCGGGAATCTCACTTGGACGCGTGGAGATCGTGACGGGGACGTACCGGTTTCGATGACTTTGAGTGTTTTCTTCCCTTTTCCCTTTCTTTAGTTAGATTTTATGGCTTTTTCATGCTTAGTTGATATTGTAACGTTATGTATGAGTAGCTAAGCTTGTTGCTTAGGGATTGATGTAGTCTTTTTAGTTTATGGATTGATTTATGGGATGATTTGTGCAATGGTTATTATGTTTGCAATTTTAATTTAATGCTTTCAATTAATTGGCCATTAGTTGAATGATCTAAGTGTTGAGTCTTGCTCGGGAGAGGGGATTTAACGCAGACTTTATTAAGATTGCATGACTAAAGTTTATATTCTAAGCTCGTGACGAATTTTAGATTAACTTTAGAATTGGCCAAAAAGAACTAATTGCCTTGCATGTTAATGAACTTAGATAGGGATATCAAGTTGGTTAATTTGCATGAGAATCAATTATACTTGGGGGAGGTAGTTGTGATTAAAGGTTCTTAGGCTCATAATTCCGTTGTGCATGATAATTCATTCCCTAAAATCAATCCTAGACTAAATTGGCGAAATCAATTCCCTAAGTGTTCTTTCAATTGAATCTCTGTTGTTTATTTGCTTTGATCTAGTCTTCTATCACTCATTACTTTCCGTTCCCTAAATAAAATTGAGCAAGATTTTTCACGCTACGTGATTTAACTTAAAAATCCAATCCAGAGGACGACACTCGATTTTTCGATCACTTTATTATTACTTGACCCATGCGCTTGCGGTAGGAAAATTCCACATCAAGTTTTTGGCGCCGTTGCCAGGGATTGGCACATTTAGTTAGATTAATATTGTGAAAAAATTGTTCGGTCTTAATTTATGGTGTATTTTTACTTTTCTAGGTTGATTGCATTTTTTCCTTTTTTGTTTTTCTTTCCATATTTGTTTTTCTAGTTTAGTGTTTTTAGTAGTTGTGTAATCTTTTCGTTATTTGTTTTTCTTTTCCTTAATTAGATTGTATTTTCCATATTTATATTAGTTGTTTTCTTTTCTTTGTTTCTTTCCTTAATTGTTTTCTTTCCTTTTTAGGGTAGTTTAGGTTGTTTATGCGAAGGAATAGAGAGTTAATTTTAGTACCTTTGGATCCCGAGATCGAGAGAACAATTCATAGGCTTCGTTCAAAGGGAGAATAGAGAAAACATTCAAATGGCCGACCCAAATCCACCTGAGGAGCCTAAGCCTATTAGAGACTACTTTCAACCCGTGTTTCAGGAGCAAAAATCGGGGATTGCCTATGCCCCGATCAATGCCAACAACTTTGAGCTGAAGACCGATCTTATTCAGATGGCTCTAGATTGTGCTTATAGAGGATCGCCCATCGAGGATCCAAATTCTCATCTAAAATCCTTTTTAGACATATGTGGGACGGTAAAAATAAATGGAGTTTTTGAGGATGCCATTCGCTTATGCTTGTTTCCTTTTTCTTTGCAGGATAAAACACGAGATTGGTTGTAGTCTATTCTCACTGGGAGCATCACCACCTTGGATGCTTTGGTCTAGGCCTTTCTGAAGAAACTTTTCCCTCCTACAAAGACGGTCAAGCTGAGGACCGAGATTGGGACGTTCCAGCAACAGTACGATGAGCAGTTGTTCGAGGCTTGGGAGCGATTTAAAGAGTTGCTGAGAAAGTGCCCTCAGCATGGCTATCCCGACTGGCTTCAGGTTCAATTATTTTATAATGGTTTAACTCTTAGTACAAAAACTATTGTTGATGCAGCTGCAGGTGGAACTCTGCTGTCCAAGACCGTGGAAAATGCTCGCACACTTTTAGAGGATATGGCCTTCAACAGCTATCAGTGGCCATCTGAGCGATCTGCACCTAAAAAGATTGCTGCTGGAGTGCTCGAGATTGACAATGTAAGTGCACTTCAGGCCCAGATGTCTTCCCTAGCTAATGCTTTTCTGAAATTTTCAGGTACATGGAGTGCACAATCAATTGAATCAGCTGTTGCTTTAGCATCTAGATCTCAGGAGGAGACCATCGAGCAGGTTTAGTACGTATCAAATTTTAATTCTAGGGGATATAATAATTCTACACCTACACATTATCACCCTAACAATAGGAACCATGAAAATTTCTCTTATGCTAATAATAAGAATGTTCTTAATCCTCCTTGTTTTGCCCCTCAAACTCAAGAAAATAAAAAATCTTTAGAGGATATTGTTGGAGCTTTCATTGCAGAGTCTAGTAACAGGACAAACAAATTGGAGGAGGCAGTCATTGCCATCAACACCACACTGAACAACCACAGTGCAACCATCAAGAACATTGAGACTCAACTGGGACAGTTAGTAAGTGTTGTAAACACCATGAGCAAAAGTAAAGCCCCAGCTGAGCAGGAGAAAACCCAGATGGAGTACTGTAAGGCCATTACTGTGCACCATGAGGAAGTTGAAGAGGAGCCTAAGTCTGAGGAGTATGACACACCTACTGGAGAAGCTGAGGAGGACACATCATGAGATGAAGCTGAAAAGCCTGAACCTGAGCCTCCTATTCCTTCTCCCACATTGATGGTCCTCAAAGACAAGAAAAAGAAAAAGAAAAAGAAGAACAATCGGGTTCAGTTTGATAAATTTATGAATGCATTTATGAGTCTGAACATTAACATTCCTTTTGCAGAAGCATTAGAGATGCCCCAGTACAACAGGTTCATGAAGGAATGGTTAGCAAAGAAGAGAAATGAAAAGAAGGTTGACACCGTATATCTTGCTTCCACATGCAACACCAGAGTACAGCAGAAGGTACCTGAAAAAGTAGCAAATCCAGGGAGTTTTTCTGTTCCTTGTAGCTTTGGTACTTATTCTTTTAGAGCATTGTGTGATTTAGGTGCTAGCATTAATATTATTCCTTTATCCTTGTGCAAAAATTTAGATATAGGTGAGATTAAATCTACTCCTGTTAAGCTCCAATTGGTTGATCAGTCTGTGGTTAGACTAGTTGGCATTGTAGAAAATGTTTTAATCAGGGTAGGTAGGTTTTTCCTCCATATTGATTTATATGTCATAGATATGATGGAAAATCCTGCAATGTCTGTCATACTAGGAAGACCATTCCTCGCTACTGGGCGAGTGATTATTGATATTGAGCGCAGGGAGCTCACTGTTAGAGTCCAGAATGAAAAAGAGATATTCAAAGCGGTTGAAGACTCTAAGGATCGTTCTGATGTGCTTGTGATGGGCTACAAGAAAGGTGCAAGCAGGAGCACCTCTGTTAGATTCACGGAAAAGAAGCCTCCTTGATGCACGATCAGCACGTCGAGCTAATGACGTTAAATAAGCGCTTATGGGAGGCAACCCAAGTAAGTTTAGCTGTGCTTGTCTTTTTGCTTTTGATTAATTGTTTGTTTTTGTTTTGTAGGTCGTGACTCCAGTTTCTCCTTTGCTTGCAAGCTTCCATAAAAGAGGACATCGTCATTCCAGGGCAGTATCGTTCACTCCTTCCATTCTTATATTGTTCTCATGCTTGGTTATGCCTTATTTTCTTCATACATTGAGGACAATGCATGTTTTAAGTTTGGGGGTGGAGAATAGCATGTTTGTGGAGCCCTTGAGCATCTGAGTTCGGGCTATAGTTTTGAGCTTTCTTTGAATTGAGCATATGGTTGTTTTCCGGATGCTATTTTTGCATGACTATGATTTCCTAGGATAGGCTTTCTTGTCAATTTTCAAGCTTTCGATGAGTTGTAAGCATTAGTGCTCAAAAAGGGAGACTTTTAAAACTTTTTCTAGGAGATGTCTTGCATGAGTAGAGTATTTGTCTTGACTAGATTTGGATTTGAATGCTTAGGAGCGAATTATTAGGTTCATATGCTTGTTGTCACCTCGATAGGTGTAGGGAAGAGCTAAAGAGTTAATTTTTTTTTGCAAATTAGCATGTTTGATCTTGCTTAGGAGGAAAAAAAAAGAATATATGCTTATCATGATCATGAAAGAAAAATCATTCTTGTTGTTACTTTTGAAAGAAAAGAAATTATTATGTCATGGCCTGTGCACAGTTTGCAATGAGTAATAAAGATTTAGGCAAAAAGAGCTACCCCTGTTGTGATCAGTTAGGCCAACCAGAGAAAACTCAGGTTAAGGGTCCCTACAATAGGTGTGTGAAAGCTAGTGCCACATATAAATGCTTGATATAATTTATAATTATAAGCACCTAAGTATGGAGGAAAACAAACTAATTTGTTCCATTGACTCGTTAGTGAATCCTTAGTGCCAGTGTAGAGGGAAGATGAGTTGAGAGTTTAGTAATCCAATCTCGGACTAGTAGAGTCTGATCTCGTTAAGTTAGATCTCGCTTGTGCAAGCTAATTTTGGAAAACTTTTGATTTGTCTCGTTCATTGGTCCTTATGTGCATGTCTCTTGCTTGCTTGACTATTGACTTTTGAGCCTTAAGGATTGAGTCATGTTTGTTGCATCCATTCTTCCACTGTATGCTTGATTTTTAGTTTGCTCGAGGACTAGCAAAAGCTTAAGTTTGGGGGTGTTTGATAGCGAGCATAGCTAGCTATTTTTCCCTAATTAATTAAGCTAGTCTTTTATATTTAATTGGTCAAAATTATGCATTTTTGTGTTCTATTTGTAGGAATCATGTTTCGGAGTTAAATCAAGAAATTGGAGCTAAATATGTGTTCGGGACATGAAAATTGGCTAAAGAACGAAAAAGATTCAAGTTAGAAGAAGCCAAAAGAGAGCCATCCGCAGACCAGCGTCGGGACGCTGCTCTTGGAGCGACTCGACGCTGCCTTTCCTTTTCTTAATTAGGCGGCAACAGAGACAGCGTCTCGACGCTGTCTCCTTAGCGTCTCGACGCTATCGACATATTTCCTATTTAATCTTCTTTTCATGCTACGGATTGGGGAGTCCAATTTGAGAGATTTTAGCCCTAATTTCGACTAGAGACCTTCTGTGGAAACTGAAGCAAGGACAAGGAGAGGGAATCTCACTTGGAGGCATGGAGATCGTGAAGGGGACGTGCCGGTTTCGATGACTTTGAGTGTTTTCTTCCCTTTTCCCTTTCTTTAGTTAGATTTTATGGCTTTTTCATGCTTAGTTGATATTGTAACGTTATGTATGAGTAGCTAAGCTTGTTGCTTAGGGATTGATGTAGTCTTTTTAGTTTATGGATTGATTTATGAGATGATTTGTGCAATGGTTATTATGTTTGCAATCTTAATTTAATGCTTTCAATTAATTGACCATTAGTTGAATGATCTAAGTGTTGAGTCTTGCTCGGGAGAGGGGATTTAACGCAGACTTTATTAAGATTGCATGACTAAAGTTTATATTCTAAGCTCGTGACGAATTTTAGATTAACTTTAGAATTGGCCAAAAAGAACTAATTGCCTTGCATGTTAATGAACTTAGATAGGGATATCAAGTTGGTTAATTTGCATGAGAATCAATTATACTTGGGGGAGGTAGTTGTGATTAAAGGTTCTTAGGCTCGTAATTCCGTTGTGCATGATAATTCATTCCCTAAAATCAATCCTAGACTAAATTGGCGAAATCAATTCCCTAAGTGTTCTTTCAATTGAATCTCTGTTGTTTATTTGCTTTGATCTAGTCTTCTATCACTCACTACTTTCCGTTCCCTAAATAAAATTGAGCAAGATTATTCATGATACTTGATTTAACTTAAAAATCCAATCCAGAGGACGACACTCGATTTTTAGATCACTTTATTATTACTTGACTCGTGCGCTTGTGGTAGAACAATTCGACATCACTCCGAGTCTTGAACAAAGGGTCCTACCCTCTCAATGGCAAGAGAGAGTTTTCTGTTTGATGGTTGGACCACAAACAGGTTGTTCATTAGAGGAGAACTGGTATTTAAGGAAATAGAAGTAACCTAGGGGTAAAACGGTAATTTGACCTAGCTGGTGTTACAGCCACTCGTTAAGGACTAACTAGTCGATATTGGTCTACATCCGTGGACACAGAAAATATGTCTGCAGTGAGAACAATGCAACTGTAAGTCTATAGTGGAATGTACACACAGTTAATGAATATTGATTAATTTGGTTAATGAGTTTGACCAATTAATCTCACATCATTGGAGCTTCTGATCTGCAGGTCTATTAGGTACCATTGGTAGCTCATAAAGTAATTTGAGGCAACTAAGTAATGAATGTAAATTGAAAATGTTCAATTTACTAAGAGAAACAATGTAATATATATTGATATATTATTATGAGAGAAATTAATATTTGAAGAAATTCAAATATTAATATAAATTTGAGTCACATTAAATTTATGGAAGTTTGAAAGAGTTCAAATATGAATTAATTAATTTTAAGGCCTAAAATATATTTGAGCAAATTAATTAATTCAAGGCCGGAAATTCAATATGTGATATTTAATTGGTGGTTAATTAATTAATTAAAGAATTAATTAATTGAGAATTAATCAATTATGGAAATAATTAATCACTTATGGAAGTGATTAATCATTTATGGAAATGATCTAGTCACTTATGGAAGTAATTAGTCATTTGTGGAAAAGATTAATCAATTATGGAATTGATTGATCTTGGATTGATTAAATAAGGAATAAGATTGAATCAATTTTGGAAGAGATTGATTTAATTGAATATTTTATTCATGACCACTCTTCTATAAATAGAACACTAGACCTAATTGGTTTAGTAGCCTTCTTGCTCTTAGACTCACAAGACAAGACCCTAGAATTCTCTCTAGCCTCCTTCTTAGAGAAAGACTCCCACAAGTCTTTTGCCTCCTAGACTTAGAGACATACCGATGTAACCTTTGTGGTTATTGTGTCTTCGAAGAAAATTTCCAGCGAAGAATCAAGGAGTCGCTGCGTTTTCGTTCGTTGGAGCATCGTTGGCGAAGAACTGTCAAGTCTACAACAAAGATTTGTAACGGTTCTTTCCCGTTTCTTTAGAAAAGTATGAAAATAAATTTAGATTTTTTTTTCTAGCATGTTTATAACAATTTCCAGCAACTTTAAAGCATGTTTAAAGTTTATTTTGCCTTTTCGTAACAATATTTTAATGTTAATTAATATACGGCGTAAGGTCCTTTGGATGTGCTTTTGCTGCGTAGGGGCTTTCATCCCCTTCAGATAGAACATGAAATCCAGTCTCAACTCTCAGCCCCTTGTACACCTCAGCAGAATGGTGTATTAGAAAGGAGAAATAGAACCCTATTATACATGGTTCGCTCAATGATGAGCTATGCTCAGTTGCCTAGCTCGTTTTGGGGGTATGCAGTAGAGACTGCAGTACACATCCTGAACTATGTTCCCTCGAAGAGTGTTTCTGAAACACATTTCGAACTATGGAGAGGGCGTAAACCTAGTTTACGACACTTTCGTATCTGGGATTGTCCGACACACGTGCTTGTGGCAAATCCTAAGAAACTGGAACCTCGTTCAAGGTTGTGCCAATTTGTTGGTTATCCAAAAGAAACGAGAGGTGGTCTTTTCTACGACCCACAAGAAAATAAGGTGTTTGTATCGACAAATGGTACTTTCTTCAAGGAAGACCACATGAGGGAGCATAAACCACGTAGTAAGTTAGTATTAGAAAAAGCTATTGAAGAATCAACAAGAGTTGTTGATGTAGTTGGCCTTAAACAAGAGTTGATGGAGGGGCTAGTTCTTTAGGTCCGTCTCATCCTTCTCAAACGTTGAGAGTGTTGGGTTTTATGCCCTAAAACTCGTAGATAGTGAATGTAACTGTTGACCAAATATTAATGAAATAATATTGATAAATTTTTCCATTAAATGTTATTAGTTATTTTATATTTGTCTTTGCCTAAAGATAACCCTAATCCAATAAACTAGACATCCAAGGCTGTAATATGAGTCTTGAACTATATGTAGCGACATATGGGATCATTGTTCAAGAAACAGCCTAAAGAGTCTATAGTATAGGATAAGACTGGGTGCCTTATCCTGGTGACACTATGAATACGACCCACTTTGTATTTGATACAAACGTTGCGATCCAACGCGTTCGTGTAGGAGACATGCGAGTGGGGGTATCCTATGCAATGAGTTTGCATAAGACCGGACCGCGAAATAACAACCACTGGTTATAACACCGTTAACTAGTTGGTTTTCTATTTCACTAGAACGACCTAAACAACTTAGTCTTAATCCTGAGTTGATTATGGACTCCTGCTCATGAGAGATTGTCCTTTGATTTGCATGGGTGAGAGTGGCCAATACGCCGACTCAATAAGCCTACCATTTTTGGGACAAGACTGAATGGGGAGCTGGGAACATAATCGTACAAGATGGAATTCACTCCTTCCCGACTTTAGGGAAGCAGATGAGTGTTCCCTTAAGTGGTAACTCCGAGTCTTGAACAAAGGGCCCTACCCTCTCAATGGCACGAGAGAGTTTTCTGTTTGATGGTTGGACCACAAACAGGTTGTTCATTAGAGGAGAACTGGTACTTAAGGAAATAGAAGTAACCCAGGGGTAAAACGGTAATTTGACCCAGCTGGTGTTACGGACACTCGTGAAGGACTAACTAGTCGATATTGGTCTATATCCGTGGAAACAGAAAATATGTCTGCAGTGAGAAGAGTGCAACTATGAGTCTATAGTGGAATGTACACACAGTTAACGAATATTGATTAATTTGGTTAATGAGTTTGACCAATTAATCTCATATCGTTGGAGCTTCTGATCTGCAGGTCCATTAGGTCCCACTGGTAGCTCATAAAGTAATTTGAGGCAACTAAGTAATAAACGTTCAATTTACTAAGGGAAACAAATATAATATATATTGATATTTTATTATGAGAAAAATTAATATTTGAAGAAATTCAAATATTAATATAAATTTATGGAAGTTTGAAAGAGTTCAAATAATGAATTAATTAATTTAAGGCCTAAAATCTATTTGGGCAAATTAATTAATTCAAGGCCGGAAATTAAACATGTGATATTTAATTGGTGGTTAATTAATTAAAGAATTCATTGACCGGGAATTAATCAATTATGGAAATAATTAATCACTTAAGGAAGTGATTAATCATTTATGGAAATGATCTAATCACTTATGGAAATAATTAGTCATTTCTGGAAAAGATTAATCAATTATGGAATTGATTGATCATGGATTGATTAAATAAGGAATAAGATTAAATCAATTTTGGAAAAGATTGATTTAATTGAATATTTTATTCATGGTCTCTCTTCTATAAATAGAACACTAGACCTAATTGGTCCATGACACTTTGCTCTTGCTCTTAGACTCTCAAGACAAGACCTAGAATTCTCTCTAGCCTCCCTCTTAGAGAAAGACTCCCACAAGTCTTTTCCCTCCTAGACTTTGAGACATACCGGTGTAACCTCTGTGGTTATTATGTCATTCAAGAAGAATTTTCCATCAAAGAAACTCAAAGGAGGCTACTGCGTTTTTGTTCGTTGGAGCGTCGTTGGCGAAGAACGGTCAAGTCTACAACGAAGGTTTGTAACGATTCTTCCCCTTTTCTTTAGAAAAGTATGAAAATAAATTTAGATTTATTTCTAGCATGTTTAAACCAATTTTCCAGCAACTTTAAAGTGTGTTTAAAGTTTGTTTGAGTTTTTCGTAACAGTATTTTAATGTTAATTAATATACGGCGTAAGGTTCAATCGATGCGCTTCCGCTGCGTGGGGACTTTTTTTCCCTTCAGAGGGTGCCTCGATGCAGTGGGAGGGTTGTATCACAACCCGACCGCTACCTGGGTTTAACTGAAACTCTGGTCGTTATACCAGATGATGACATTGAGGATCCATTGTCTTATCGATAGACAATGAATGATGTGGACAAGGACCAATGGGTCAAAGCCATGGACCTTGAAATGGAGTCAATATACTCCAATTCCGTATGGGAACTCTTAGATCTACCTCAAGGGGTAAAACCCATAAGGTGCAAATGGATCTATAAGAGAAAGAGAGATGCAGCTGGGAAGGTACATACCTTCAAAGCTAGACTAGTAGCAAAAGGTTACACCCAGAGAGAAGGGGTTGGTTATGAGGACACTTTTTCTCCTGTTGCTATGTTAAAGTCTATAAGAATTCTTGTAACATCATGAACTTTGAGGTAAGGTTAAACACCTCGAATTTAAAATTTTCTGGAGCTAATTTTTATGGAATTGGGTTAAGAGGTGAATTAAATCATTTGTGGTGTAAGGTTTGATTGAGTATGCTTGGATTTCAATTTTAGTAGGTTGAGGGGAAGTTTTGTAATTTTAGTGGTCCTTAAGCCAAGCCATCTAAGCCCTAATTTTCCCTCTTTAATTAGTCGACACGCAGCCCAAGTTCCTCCATTTGAGCCATCTTATTCCACTTTTCCATCTTATTCCTCTCTTTCCGTCGGCTAGCAAACTCGAAAACCCATCTCCGGAGTGCTCTCTCTCTGGCCAGCAGGAGTTCCTTCACACGTCTCCTCCGGCGAGCTCCACGGCGGCGTAGCGACGGTATAGCGACAGATGGTGGTGGCAGCTCGTGTAGGTGGTTTGGCGGTGTCGTTCTCATGCTCCCTCTTTGTTTTCCGATGTCTTCTCCTTGGTTCAACAGTTGGAGGTGGCGTCTTCTCGATCAGCGGCAGGTGCAGACGCGTTCAGGTGATGTTTCGGTGAGTTTTAGGCGTGGAAAGAAGCTTGTTTTCGCGAATTGAGTGGGGTACAACAGCAGTCTATGTGGGCATTGTCGTTTTGGGTGTTTTTCAGCTTGGGTCTTTGAATTTCAATAGGCTTAAAGAGGGTAAGTGAGTTTTAGAGTTTTTTTTTTGGCTAATTTATCACATAATCTAGAATGCCCATTGATTTAGTCTTTGGATCTTTGTTATCTCAAACGATAGGAGCCAAATCGTCAAATTTTGGTGTAATTTGAAGTCTGTCCAGCTAGCGTGAATTCGTTTTGGGTAAGCCTCAATCTTGTTTTGGCCTTCGTGGTTGGTTAGACTGATTCGAGAATTAGTAGGATAGTTTGGACTTAAATTGTGTAATGTTTTTGTGTAGAAAATAATAGATTAGTGTTGGGTTCCTAGAGTGAGTAAAAATATAGTATAAAATACTCTAGAATTCCTGAGCAAGTATACACAGTCTGCAGCAAGTAATATTTATCAATCCAAGGTCTGAATGAGCTTCCACTTTATCTACTTTGTGTAACTTTCTAATGGTTTCGAAGATAATAAAAATGTTGGGTTTTATAAGAATTACGCTGAAGCAAAATAAGTGACAGAACAACGAGTAAACAAATAGACAGACAGATTAAAGACAGGCGCTGGTTAGGCTTTAGTGATTGTTCTAAGATATGCTCTAGCAATATTATTGATCATGCATTTCTCGCAGTATTATTAGCGGATTCCTCCCGGAACTCCGGATCTTTTGGGATATGTTTCAAACCCAATGAAGAGCGACCGATCAAGCACTAGGCAACTGGCTATCCCTAGCTCAGTCACTGGCGTTCACCAATACACAATGATCGTAGTGTGGATAATTGCCACACACCCTCTAAATCATCCCTGAAACTAGAGAGAGCTATTCACACCGGCTGGCCAGACAGGCATAAAATAAGAATAAGCACAACAATTAACCAAAATGCGATAGTCAATTTATTACTAGAGATGAAGCACAGTAATCACATTATTCCTAACCAACACCCTAAGCTACTTAGTTCATAATAGGCATAGGAATACGAATTACAATCTGAGTATGCATGTCCATAACCACAAGTTAATAAAGAAAGCAAACTCCCTAATCAGCTTGCGGAAGATGGTGTTCTTGATAATCTTCAATCTCCCTATACTATTTGGCTTCCAAGGGAAAACATGGAATGACTTTGACTTTGACGGCTACTTCCTTTTATAGAAGGATGGGAGGCTTGAATTAGGTCAACTAGGACACGTGTAAGGCTCTCCTTGATCCTTTATCACGAAAATAACTCAACAGAAGTCGGTTCATGAAGTTGGTTAACGAGCTGTGATGTGGCAGTTTCTGCTCCCAGTTTTGCTGCAGCACAAAATTTTCTCCCTCCAGTCGCTCAGCAGCATAATCTGCACAAAATAATTTCCAATGCTTCCATTCTTCCAAATGGGTTAAAACATGTAATATCTATCCAAAACCAACCCTAATAAGCATAAAGGACACACAAATCCCTATATAATTGAGGCCTAAATAACTACCTTTTGGGCAGTTATCATACCCCCAAACTTGAACTATTGCGCGTCCCGAGCAATACTAACCAACCTTCCTTCAAGAATTCAGAACATTAGACAAAGAATAGCTTAATCAAACCAGACAGTCCAACAATACCTTTAACCTTTACCTGAGCACTCTGCAAAACCAAGCTCTGCTGCAGCAAAATGATTCCTTCAGCAGGGATAAATAATCACCACTTTCAACTCAATTCTAAGAACTCTCCACAGCTTAGCTCTATTATCAGACATTTCAAAACATATTTTTAAAGGGGTTTATATCATTATTTATCAGACTTAAAGCAGCCTTACAGTCATAAGCTCTTAAGCACGGGATGACCCACTTTATGGTGCAGTATACCCTTGCCTCAAGCTCATCACCAACTAGACTCAATACTCATTATAAAGCTCAAAAATCCTTAGTTATTCCATCTCTTGCCCCTCAGAATGACGACATTTTATGATGAAGCTCACCTAAGTTCTGGGAGACAAAAAAACTGCTGGATCATCATTCATCCTTCAAAACTTTTGCTCCGTCAATTTTTCAGCAAAATCTTCAACAAATAATCTTTTTTCCGCAAATAATAATTTTTCTCATATTTCTCATTTTTCCATACTTCCTAGGTCATCTTTTGACGCGAAGACAAACTGTGGGTATCACAAATGTCCCCGGTTACTCAATAACCTAGCAAATTTTAATTTTGAAGGAGAGGAATGCTCGAGCAAAACAATTGGAGTAGCAAAAAGTCCCCCAAACTTGAATTATTCATTGTCCCCAATGAATCATTAATTAAGTAATTATACCCCCAAACTTAAATTTTTCCATCTGAATTTTTAAACTAAACATGGGACTTAGATTAAGCTTAAAGTGGATCATATCAGTCAATACTACCTTCAAAATCTTCTTGCCGCAGCAAAAGTCCAGGCTAGAAGAAATGCTCAAGCAAAAGGTTTCTGGAGATCAGAAAACCTTGATCTAATTAAGCGTAATCAGTCCAATCTTCAAAAATTCAGAAGAAAAATAGTTAAGTTAGTCATTACTTAGTGCTAATGGAACATCGAAAAATTTCATTCAAAAACATAAGAACAGAAATTACATAGCAGAGATATATTTTTAAAGCAGAAAAATTAAAAAGAAACAAGCAAACATATTTATCAAATGGGGTCAGATATGCACGAGCAAAATAAAATGATAAGAACAAAAATAAAGCTCGCTGAAGATCATTTCATCCATCAATCTTCCTGACCCTGCTCTTCATCATCATTCTCTTCTTCTCTTTCAACAGGTGGTGGCGGAATCCAGGGGTTCAACAGATCTTCAGGGAATGTAGGAAGGGCTGGATACGGTTTGGAAAAATTCTCTTGCAGTGCCCTTCTTAAGCTGGCATCCCGATTCTTAACATAGTTCCAGAAGGTTAAAGTTTGCCTCTCAGCAAACTCTTGCCGACTGGCCGAAAGGGCCAGTTGTTCTAGGATCGAGTTGATGCCATGGATAAGCCCACCTTGACGCACCTCCTGCATGCGCTGGAGCCGTGCCAAATTGGGCGTGTCTATGATCCCCTTATCAAACAGGATCACATCTCCCTCATCCACCGGAACCCCTGCTTCTCTGCATAGCATAGTAATTGTGTTCGGGAAGAACAACTTCCCCACCTTTTTCTTCCAGCAGCAAGCAATTTCATTACAAATAATTTTTCCTACGTCAATACTGAGAGATCTTAAGATAGCAAAAGCTAAAAGAATTCGTTCCCTGGATACTGTCGAGTTGTGCGTTGTCGGAAGCAACCTCTGCCTGATGAAACCCATCCACGTGTTTGCTTCCTTTTTCAAATAGGCCTACTGGAATGTCCTTTTCTGAGCCTTAGATAGTTGCCACTGCGCCCCCTCGATTCCTACCTCCCTCACAACATTACTTAACTGCTCCTCAGATGGCGCGACTGCCACCTCATTGAATGTCGCATGGGGGAAGTTTTGAAGATGGTACAGTGCATTGATAGCACTTGGACTCCAATCTATCTCGACTCCTCTGACAATTACCAGGAAACCCTCTTCTTTATCAATGTTGGCATAGAATTCACGCACCACCTGTGCGTTCACAGCCTCTGGCTTAGCACAAAACAGCTCCCAGTCGTGGTCAGCTATTCCGGTCCTCATAAATGGCGGGAGATCACCGCTTAAACCTCTTTTGAACAGAAAATCCCTTTTCAGGAGCTCAGTGTATTTTGCTCTAGCAAACTTATTGACAAAGCGATCGTGTGGCACCTGTCGCTCTGCTATTTCATCGTGTTCCTCCAATGCGTCAGCAATATATTTGCCCTTTTCTTCTCTCCGCTTTAGCAACTGTTCCTCCTCTGCCTGTTTCTCTGCTTCTTCTCGCCTTCTTTCCTCAGCCTCTTTTTTCTCTCGTTCCTCTCGCTCTGCCTTTTCTCTCTCGGAATCTGATGATGGAGGCGATGGGGTATCAGTCCTGATCATTGGAGTGCGCCCAGCCTTCCGCTTAATGCGGCGACGTTTCGGAGGTTCAGGTATGATAACCTCCACACGAGCCTCCTGAACTGGCTCTCTGCCTTCTGCCTCTATAGCCTCCGTCTGCACATCCTCACTTTGCTTCTTCTGAATTTTCTCTCGAGCTTTTTCTGTAGTCGCCATTTCCTTTTCATCCTCTTCTTGATTCTGTTTGTCAGATTCTTTTGGGTCTCCTTTTTCTTCCGCAACAACCTCATCCTCTCTCGCTTTTTCTTGTTCTTCAACTCTCTGCTGTCGTTTTCTTCTTTTCGCTTCTTTCTCCTCCGGTATCCTTCTCTTCTTGGTTTTTACTTTCTGAACTTCGGGGGTCACGGGTATCTCTTCCTCCTCACTCTCCCTCTCTTTTCGAGCTATTGTTTTAGCCATTGAAGGTATAATAAGGTTTTGACAGAGAATGCAAAGAAAGAAAGAATAATACACGCACAAAGATTTGATCAAGAAGACGAAGTGAAACGTGCTTACCAGAGATTGCGAATAAATAGGGCTTCAGCAACTTGAAATATCTCCCGAAAAGATTTGCTCCTGTTAAATCATTTTTCCATTTAATTTGAAGTAAATGCATTTTGAAAATTTGAAACCAACAACGGTAAAATCGTGGATTCCAAACGCCCATGATAAAAATTGGTGTGCTGTCATCATTGAAGCCTTCGGATAATTGCTCTGCGACACGTGGCCTCATCAGATGATGCACGCACATTTACCTGCGAGAATTCAAAACCAAATCCAACGGTAAAAATAATAAATTCCAACGAAAACCCTTTTAATTCGGAATATTTTTCTCCAGCCATATCTTTGCCGCAACAATCTACTGAACCTGAAGAATCTTAGATACGGAATTCGAATTTCAAAACAAGAAAAATCAAAGATTCAAATTAAATTTTAACCAATCATCCCAATCTTTTATTTTCAAAAGAAGCCGAATAAATTAGAGAAAATCTCTATTAACTAGAATTCAAATAAATAAAATCTAGATAAAATCTAATAAAATCTAACTAACTAAAAGATAATTGAAAGATAATCCAAAAATCAAATCAAATTCAAAACGAAATAGATAAAATCTAATCAAATATTTAAAGAATAAATCTCGCAAAATCAAATCTAACCTAACCGCAATTAAAAACAAATCAGAAAAACTTAAAATCAGTACAAAGTCTGGGAGCTCAAAATTTTGCTCTATGAAATGCTCCTGCAAAAATCCTGCTCTCTCAAACATCGACCAACCTTAGGGAAGGATATTTCGCCTGAAATTCCTCACCCCAATAATTTTTCACACGCTGTCCATTCACCTTGAACACTCTCCCATCTTTTTCATCCTGCAAAGTAATTGCTCCATTGGAAAAAACCTCAATCACAATAAACAGTCTTGACCATTTAGATTTTAATTTTCCAGGAAATAATTTTAATCTAGAATTATAAAGCAAAACTTTTTGACCTTTGACAAACTCCTTAGATCTAATTTTCTTGTCATGCCACAGCTTAGTCTTTTCCTTATACATTTTCGCATTTTCGTAAGAAAATTGACGAAATTATTCTAACTCATTAAGCTGCAGCATTCTTATTGCTCCTGCACGACTCAGATCAAAATTTAACTTTTTCAAAGCCCAAAACGTTTTATGCTCAAGCTCTAATGGTAAATGGCAAGCTTTCCCATATACTAACCTATAGGGAGACGTACCGAGAGGAGTCTTATAAGCTGTCCTATAAGCCCAAAGAGCCTCATCCAAACTAAAGGACCAATCCTTTCTAGATGGATGCACTACTTTCTCTAAAATAGCTTTAATTTCCCTATTACTAATTTCAGCTTGACCATTTGCTTGTGGGTGATAAGGGGTAGCTATCCTATGCTTAATCCCATACTTAGCTAAAAGCTTAGTTAAGATATTATTAACAAAATGTGTACCCTCATCACTTATTAGAGCTCTAGGTGTCCCGAACCGTGCAAAGATGTGCGATTGGAGAAACCTTGCTACTGTCTTGGCATCACTCTGATGGCATGCAATGACCTCCACCCACTTGGACACATAATCAACTGCCAATAAGATAAAAACATTGCCATTAGAAGGGGGAAATGGCCCCATAAAGTCAATACCCCATACATCAAATAACTCAACTTCTAAAATGTAAGTAAGAGGCATTTCATCTCTAGGCCCCAAATTTCCTCTCCTTTGGCAAACATCACATTGCTTGTAGAACCAATGGGCATCCTTGAATAACGTAGGCCAAAAAAATCCGCAATGCAAAATCCTCATAGCTGTCCTTTGACCGCTGAAATGACCTCCATACGGCGAAGAGTGACATTGCTCCAGGATTTCCTTTGCTTCAGCACCTGAAACACACCTACGAATAATACCGTCAAAGCATTGCTTATACATAAACGGCTCATCCCAATAGAAAAATTTTGCATCATGCTTAAACTTTTTCTTCTGCCTCCAATCCATGTCAATAGGAGTGACTCCCTTTACTAAAAAGATGGCAATATCAGCATACTAAGGGACATCCCTAACTACCTTTACTTCAACAGCAAAAAGCTGCTCATATGGAAAAGAATCGGAAATGGCAGATTGCTCCAACAAAGATGATGATGGATCAAGACGAGACAAATGATCTGCAATGACATTCTCTGATCCCTTCTTGTCCTTTATCTCCAAGTCAAATTCCTGCAATAGTAAAACCCAACGAATTAGTCTAGGCTTTGCATCTTTCTTTGACATTAAATACCTTATTGCTGCATGATCCGTGAACACCGTGACTTTGGATCCAACCAAATATGGCCGGAATTTCTCAAAAGCAAACACAACAGCTAACAACTCCTTTTCAGTAGTTGTGTAGTTGACCTGTGCCTCATTTAAAACCTTGCCTGCATAATATATAGGATGAATAAATTTGCCCTGCTTCTGCCCCAACATTGCACCTACTGCAGCATCACTCGCATCACACATTACCTCGAATGGCAAATTCCAATTAGGTGCGCAGAGAATGGGTGCTGAGATTAAAGCAACCTTCAATGTTTCAAAAGCCTTCCTACAATCTGCATTAAAGTCAAAAACATGATCAGTGTACAATAAGTTACAAAGAGGTTTACTGATTTTGGAAAAATCCTTTATGAACCTCCTATAAAATCCAGCATGTCCTAAAAACTCCGAATTCCCTTCACTGAACTCGGTGACTCTAGCCTTTCAATAACCTCAACTTTTGCTCTATCAACTTCTAGACCATTCTTAGAAATCCTATGACCTAACACTATGCCCTCCTTCACCATGAAGTGGCACTTCTTCCAATTAAGAACTAGATGGGTATCCTCACATCTTTTTAACACCTTACCTAAATTATCTAAACAACTCTGAAAAGACCCTCAAAAAACTGAAAAATCGTCCATAAGTACCTCAACAGTGGACTCAATCATATCAGAAAAATTGCTAACATACACCGCTGAAATGTTGCTGGAGAAAGTGGTTTTCTCCTGATCTTCAGGAGCAATAGTAATCTGGTTATACCTAGAATAACCATCCAAGAAATAGTAGTAGGCCTGACCAGCCAATCGATCCAACATCTGGTCGATAAATGGTAGAGGGAAATGATCCTTTCGGGTGGCTTTATTAAACCTTCTGTAATCCATACAAACCCTCCAGCCAGTTACTGTCCTTGTGGGGATCAACTTATTATCTTTATTGCTCACCACAGTGACACCTCCTTTCTTAGGAACACATTGGACAGGGCTCACCCAATTGCTATCGGCAATTGGATAAATGATCCCAGCATCCAACCATTTAATTACCTCCTTTTTAACCACCTCTTTCATTGCAGGGTTAAGCCTTCTTTGTTGCTCAATACTCCTAAAGGATCCCTCCTCTAGAGTGATTTTGTGCATACAAAAAGATGGGCTAATTCCCTGAATATCAGCCAACGTCCAACCTATAGCTTTGCGGTATTGCTGCAACAATTTTATTAAGGCCTCCTCATGCTCCGACATTAAATCTGATGCAACAATAATGGGTAACGTCTCACTTTCCCCAAGATACACATACTTTAGATGATCCGGTAAAGGTTTCAAATCTAAAGTGGGTGCCTCAATTAGGGATGGCTTAATTGGGGGAGCCTTTCTTTGATCTAAATCTAAAGACTCAAAAACATCCTCACACCTAAACAATTCTTTTTCTTTTTTTCTATCTAAAGAACAAAATTCAAAATCTTGTACACTAACCTCTCCATGCTTTTCCGAATGCTTATCAGCCGAATCCTGTATTGCTGTCTCAATAACTGTGCTCTCCAGAATCCTAATGAAGGAGCAATCCTCCATTTCGTCTGGATATTTCATGGCTTTAAACACATTAAATTTTCCTTCCTCATTACAGACTCTCATTGTTAATTCTCCTTTTTGAACATCTATTAATGCCCTACCAGTAGCCAAAAATGGACGACCTAGAATAATTGGGACATCTTTATCAGCCTCATAGTCTAAAATAATGAAATCAACAGGAAATATGAACTTATCAACTTTTACTAAGACATCCTCAATTTTACCCTCTGGATACGTGATAGACCTATCAGCTAGTTGGAGTGTAACTGTGGTAGGTCTAGCTTCACCAATACCTAGCTTTCTATAGAGAGGCATAAGGTTAATGCTTGCACCTAAATCACAGAGTGCTCTACCTAATTCCTTTCCACCTATAGACACAGGTATGGTAAATGACCCTGGATCCTTAGCCTTGGGGGTAGACCATTCTTAAGAATAGCACTACACTCCTCAGTAAGAGATACAGTTTCAAACTCACCTAACCTTTTCTTTTTAGTCAAAATATCCTTAAGAAATTTAGCATAATTAGGCATTTGCTCTATAGCTTCTACTAAAGGGATATTTATATGTAACTGCTTAAGAATCTCTAAAAACTTTTTAAATTGACCATCCTGATTCTTAGGCTTTTGCCTTTGTGGAAAAGGTAGAGGTGGCACATAAGGTGGGGGCGGCACATATGGTGGTTCTACATCTGGCACAGAACCAGATGCTCCAGCATTTTCTTTGCTGCCTCCAACACCCTGTCCAGACTCCAACTCTTTCTCGAAACAACATTATTATCACTATTACTATTTAAATCCTGGGTCTTTCTAGACTCTTCTAGTGGCTTACCACTCCTAAGAGTTACTGCCTTTACCTGTTCCTTACCTTCCCTTCTAGGGTGTTCAGTATCTGATGGAAGTTTCCCTTGAGGCCTTGCCTTGAGCTCATTAGCTAGCTGACCCACTTGCAATTCCAAGGCTCTCATCGAAGCTTGATTACTTTGAATTGCAGCGTCTGTGCGAGCCATAAATTCTTTCATCATCGCCTCGAGAGAATTTCCCGAATTTTGCTGGGGCAAAGCCTGCTTATTTTGCTGGGGCAATACCTGCGCTTTAGCAAATCCCGGCTGGTTCATCTTCTGTTGCGCTTGTACGTTATTTCCTTGACCTCCCCATGAGAAGTTGGGGTGGTTGCGCCAACCTGGATTTAGAAGTTAGAATAAGGGTTATTCCTCTGATTACCTACAAAAAACACAGAAGCTGGATTGCTGGGGCAAAACTCGTAGTTGTGGTCTTTACCGCAATAGACACATGCTTCGTCCGTGACTTGGTTCACCACTGCTGCAGGCTCCATAGCTGGTGGCTGCTGATGACTAATCACTGTCACATTCTTAAGAGCGTTAGCAATCATAGCAAGATCAGCCCTAATGGTGGACACACCATCAACCTCTAATACACTCTTAGCCTTTTTATTTGTGCCTCTAACATCCGAACACTGACAACTATTAATAGATATTCTTTCTAAAATTTCATAGGCTTCATCAAAATTTTTTGCCAAAAGGGCCCCTCCAGCCGAAGCATCGACCATACCTTGGGTTACTCCATTTAAACCATTGTAAAATGTTTCCATTTGAATACAATGAGGTAACCCATGGTGGGGACACTTTTGTAAAAGCTCCTTAAACCTCTCCCAAGCCTCACTAAAAGTCTCATCCTCAAGTTGCCTAAACCCTACTATTTCACTCCTTAATTTAGCATTTCTATTAGGTGGGAAATATTTACTCAAAAATTTTTCAGCTAACTCATCCCACGTCCTAATTGATCCTGGAGCAAAAGAGTTTAACCATGACTTTGCTCCATCTCTAAGAGAATACGAGAACAAAGTTAATCTAAGAGCATCTCTAGGCACTCCTTGAATTACAAAAGAATCACTAACTCCTAGAAAAGACTTAAGATGTAAATAAGGGTCTTCAGATGACAAACCATGGAATTGCCCCACGGTTTGCAACATCTGAAACATTACCGGTTTCATTTCAAAATTCGCCTGGGGACGTGCAATCCCTGGATTCAACTAATTAAACATTGGGACAGCATACGCTCGAATGGCTCTGGTCCTATCGTTCGCTATCAAGATAGGATTCTTAGCCTGATTATTTCGCTGCTCATTTTGCTCAAACAGTGGGTTTTGTTGCAGCAACGGATTCTGCTGGGGGTTCACTGCTACGGGACCTTCATGAACCTGCAGAAGTTGTGGGGCGTTCTCCATCTGGTTTCTGCGCTGCTCCCTCCTTCTGTTCCTAAATGTCCTTTCAATTTCTGGATCAAGCTCAAACCGAACCCCAGGCGGATCGCTCATGCACCAAAATCACTCCTGCAAAAACAAAAGAAACAATAAAAAAGTTCTAGCACCAAACCACTAAAACACATACACAAAATAGATCAGATAAAAACTTATTCAAGTCCCCGGCAACGGCACCAAAAACTTGTTTGGTTCCTAGAGTGAGTAAAAATATAGTATAAAATACTCTAGAATTCCTGTGCAAGTATACACAGTCTGCAGCAAGTAATATTTATCAATCCAAGGTCTGAATGAGCTTCCACTTTATCTACTTTGTGCAACTTTCTAATGGTTTCGAAGATTATAAAAATGTTGGGTTTTATAAGAATTACGCTGAAGCAAAATAAGTGACAGAACAACGAGTAAACAAATAGACAGACAGATTAAAGACAGACGTTGGTTAGGCTTTAGTGATTATTCTAAGATATGCTCTAGCAATATTATTGATCATGCATTTCTCGCAGTATTATTAGCGGATTCCTCCCGGAACTCCGGATCTTCTGAGATATGTTTCAAACCCAATGAAGAGCGACCGATCAAGCACTAGGCAACTGGCTATCCCTAGCTCAGTCACTGGCGTTCACCAATACACAATGATCGTAGTGTGGATAATTGCCACACACCCTCTAAATCATCCCTGAAACTAGAGAGAGCTATTCACACCGGCTGGCCAGACGGGCATAAAATAAGAATAAGCACAACAATTAACCAAAATGCGATAGTCAATTTATTACTAGAGATGAAGCACAGTAATCACATTATTCCTAACCAACACCCTAAGCTACTTAGTTCATAATAGGCATAGGAATACGAATTACAATCTGAGTATGCATGTCCATAACCACAAGTTAATAAAGAAAGCAAACTCCCTAATCAGCTTGCGGAAGATGGTGTTCTTGATAATCTTCAATCTCCCTATACTATTCGGCTTCCAAGGGAAAACATGGAATGACTTTGACTTTGACGGCTACTTCCTTTTATAGAAGGATGGGAGGCTTGAATTAGGTCAACTAGGACACGTGTAAGGCTCTCCTTGATCCTTTATCACGAAAATAACTCAACAGAAGTCGGTTCATGAAGTTGGCTAACGAGCTGTGATGTGGCAGTTTCTGCTCCCAATTTTGCTGCCGCACAGAATTTGCTCCCTCCAGTCGCTCAGCAGCATAATCTGCACAAAATAATTTCCAATGCTTCCATTCTTCCAAATGGGTTAAAACATGTAATATCTATCCAAAACCAACCCTAATAAGCATAAAGGACACACAAATCCCTATATAATTGATGCCTAAATAACTACCTTTTGGGCAGTTATCAATTAGTCAAGGTCAAGGTTGGCTTTGCTGAAATTAATTGGAATTCTTGATTAGGAGTATATAAGCCAAGGTAAGTGGCTTTATTGTTGAACTTTTAATTGGGAGCGCATGTTTGACTCTTTTCAAAAATTCATGTGTTTTACAAGTTGTTTTGAATATGTATATGTTTAAGAAACATTGCTAAAGTATGGGTTATGTAAGTATGAAATTTATCATGAATGTTGCAAATGTTGAAATTTGAATTCTTTTAAAAGTGGTGGTCTCTTGAAATTTTTATATGATGCATGAATCTCTATGGCCTATAAGCTTCTAAACTTTAGAAAGTGTACATGAAATTAATGTACTTTAAGAGATGCCTATACAGGACTTAGGGACATGAAATTGATGTGCTTGAGTCGAGGTTCGTGAAATTGACGTCTCTCCATAGGCGACACATGAAATTGATGTGTCTAGGATATGCATGAAACTGATGTATATCCCATAATTAATAAGCTTAAGATAAAATTTAGAGCCACCAAAATATAAACGTTATTGATTTTAGAAACATGCATAAGCGTGACCCAACCTCAACAGTAGGGTCACTTACTGAGTATTTTAAATACTTATTGTTTTCTAAAATGTTTTCTTTCAGGTAAAGGCAAGGGCAGGTGAATGGCGATTGATGAGAATCGTTAGGCAGCAATGGGGGGATTATAGCTCATGAACTTCATATTTACCTCCACTTTAAGAACTTTGTTTTACTTTATTTTGATTTGTAAACTTGTTTGAGAATTTTTTAGAGGCCATGTATGTTTATAGTTTTGGAATCATTTAAGAATATTTATATTTTAAACCTTTAAAATCAGCGATCCCGAATAAAAGTTTTACTTTGAGGTTTGTTTGTTTGTTTGTTTGTTTTTTTCTTTTTTTACTTAAATTGGTGTTTATGTTATAAAATATGTTTTTTTAAAAGGCCTCCAAAGCATGCACGTCGTAACAGTCTCGAAAAGACTCTTGTAAGGAGTCGGGTCGTTACAATTCTCTTGTCCATAGCCACATATTATGACTATGAAATATGGCAAATGGACGTCAAAACTACCTTTTTGAATGGTAATCTTGAAGAGAATATCTTCATTTCTCAGCTCGAAGGGTTCATAGCCCAAGGTCAGGAGAAAAAAGTTTGCAAACTGAATCGATCCGTTTATGGGTTGAAACAGGTGTCCAGATCTTGGAACATTAGATTTGATACTGCAATCAAATCATTTGGGTTTGACCAGAATGTTGATGAACCTTGTGTATTGATAACTGCCCAAAAGGTAGTTATTTAGGCCTCATTTCTATAGGGATTTGTGTGTCTTTTGTGCTTAATAGGGTTGGTTTTAGATAGATATTATATGTTTTAACCCATTTGGAAGAATGAAAGTCTTGAAAATTATTTTATGCAGAATGTGTTGCTAGGCGACTAGAGGGAGCAAATTCTATGCTGCAGCAAAACTGCCACGTCACAGTTTGTTAGCCAATTTGACAAACCGAATTCTATTGAGTTATTTTCGTGCTAAAGGAGCAAGGAGAGCCATCCACGTGTCTAGGTTGACCTAAGTCAAGCCTCCTATCCTTCTATAAACGGGAGTAGCCGCCCAAGTCAAAGTCATTCACTTTTGGGAGAAAACATTCCATACTTGGAAGGTTGCTTCCACCTTTGGGAGCCGAACAGAGAGATGATTGGAGACCATCAAGAAAACCATCATTCGCAAGCATATTGAGGAGATTTATATTTTCTTTTATTATCTTGTGATTATGGACATGCCTACTCAGATTGTAACTTGTGTTTCCATACATCTTATGAACTAAGTAGCTTTAGGCGTTGGTTAGGAAACAATGTGATTGCCGAGCTTAATTTCTAGTAATAAATATTGATTCTATGCATCTTGATTAATTGTTGTGCTCATTTATATTTTGTGCCCGCCTGGCCAGCCAATATGAATACATCTCTCTAGTTTCAGGGATGATTTGGGGAGTGTGTGGCGATTAATCACACTAGATCATTGTGTATTGGTGAACGCCAGTGACTGAGCTAGGGATAGCCAGTTGCCTAGTGCTTGATCGGTAGTACTTCATTGGGGTTGAAACACATTCCAATAGATTTGGAGTTCTGGGAGGAATCTGCTAATAAGACTGCGAGAGTTTTGCATGATCAATAATATTGCTAGAGCATCTTTTAAAAACAATTACTAAATCCTGACCAGCGCCTGTTTCTAATCTGTCTGCCTATTTGTTTATTTACTGTTCTGTCATTTCTTTTGCTTCAACATTATTCTTATAAAAACCAATCATTTTTACCTTCTTTGAAACCATTAAAGAGTTATACAAAATAGATAAAGTGGAAGCTAGTTCAGGCCTTGGATTGATAATACTTATTACTTGTTGCGGACTGTGTATACTTGCACAGAGTTCTAGAGTCTTTTTATACCATATTTTTACTCACTCTAGGAACCCAACAAGTTTTTGGCACCGTTGCTGGGGACTGGAATAAGTTTTTATCTGATCTGTTTTGTGTATGTGTTTTAGTCGTTTGGTGCTAGAACTTTTTGATTGTCTCTTTTGTTTTTGCAGGTGTGAGTTTGGTGCATGAGCGATCCGCCTGGGGTAAGGTTCGAGCTTGATCCAGAAATTGAGAGGACATTCAGGAGAAGAAGGAGAGAGCAGCGCAGAAACCAAAACCAAATGGATAACGTGCCGCGTCTTCCGCACGGTCCTGAAGATCCAACGAACCTCAGAATCGTTTGCTGCAGCAAAATCCGCCACTGGAGCAAAATGAGCAGCAAAATAATCAGGCTGAGAATCCTATCTTGGTAGCGAACGATAGGACCAGAGCCATTTGAGCATATGCTTTTCCAATGTTTGATGAGTTAAATCCAGGGATTGCACGTCCTCAAATTCAAGCGGCAAATTTTGAAATGAAACTGGTAATGTTTCAGATGTTGCAAACCGTGGGGCAATTCCATGGTTTGTCATCTGAAGACCCTCATTTACATCTTAAGTCTTTTCTAGGAGTTAGTGATTCTTTTGTAATTCAAGGAGTGCCTAGAGATGCTCTTAGATTAACTTTGTTCCCGTATTCTCTTAGAGATGGAGCAAAGGCATGATTAAATTCTTTTGCTCCAGGATCAATTAGGACATGGGATGAGTTAGCTGAAATTTTTTTGAGTAAATATTTCCCACCTAATAGAAATGCTAAATTAAGGAGTGAAATAGTAGGGTTTAGGCAACTTGAAGATGGGACTTTTAGTGAGGCTTGGGAGAGGTCTAAGGAGCTTTTACGAAAGTGCCCCCACCATGGTTTACCTCATTGTATCCAAATGGAAACATTTTACAATGGGTTAAATGGAGTAACTCAGAGTATGGTTGATGCTTCGGCGGGAGGCACAAATAAAAAGGTTAAGAGTGTGTTAGAGGTTGATGGTGTGTCCACCATTAGGGCTGATCTTGCAATGATTGCTAACGCTCTTAAGAATGTGACGGTGATTAGTCATCAGCAGCCACCAGCTGTGGAGCCTGCTGCATTGGTGAACCAAGTCACTGAGGAAGCATATGTCTATTGTGGTGAAGATCACAACTACGAGTTTTGCCCCAGCAATCCAGCTTCTGTGTTTTTTGTAGGTAATCAGAGGAATAACCCTTATTCTAACTTTTATAATCCAGGTTGGCGCAACCACCCCAACTTCTCATGGGGAGGACATGGAAGTAATGTGCAAGCACAGCAAAAGGTGAACCAGCCGGGATTTGGGAAAGCGCAGGTATTTCCCCAGCAAAATTCGGGGAGTTCTCTTGAGGCGATGATGAAAGAATTTATGGCTCGTACATATGCCGTAATTTAATGTAATCAACCTTCAATGAGAGCCCTGGAATTACAAGTGGGTAAGCTAGCTAATGAGCTGAAGGCAAGGCCTCAAGGGAAACTTCCCTCAGATACAGAACACCCTCGAAGGGAAGGTAAAGAACAGGTAAAGGCGGTGACTCTTAGAAGTGGTAAGCCACTAGAAGAAAGAAAAAAGCCTAGGAAGACCCAGGATATAGAAAATAATTGTGATAAAAATGTTGCTGTTGAGAAATAGTTGGAGTCTGGTCAGGGTGCTGGAGGCAGCAATAAAGATGCTGGAGCATCTAGTTCTGTTCCAGATGTGGAACCACCTTATGTGCCGCCCCCACCTTATGTACCACCTCTACCTTTTCCACAAAGGCAAAAGCCTAAGAATCAGGATGGTCAATTTAAAAAGTTTTTAGAGATTCTTAAGCAATTGCATATAAATATCCCTTTAGTAAGAGCAAATGCCTAATTATGCTAAATTTCTTAAGGATATTTTAACTAAAAAGAAGAGGTTAGGTGAGTTTGAAACTGTATCTCTTACTGAGGAATGTAGTTCTATTCTTAAGAATGGGCTACCACCCAAGGCTAAGGATCCAGGGTCATTTACTATACCTGTATCTATAGGTGGAAAAGAGTTAGGTAGAGCACTTTGTGATTTAGGTGCGAGCATTAACCTTATGCCTCTTTCGGTCTATCGGAAGCTAGGTATTGGTGAAGCTAGGCCTACCGTAGTCACACTCCAACTAGCTGATAGGTCGATCACATATCCAGAGGGTAAAATTGAGGATGTCTTAGTAAAGGTAGATAAATTCATATTTCTTGTTGATTTTTATTATTTTAGACTATGAGACTGATAAAGATGTCCCAATTATTTTAGGTCGTCCATTTTTTGGCTACTGGTAGGGCATTAATAGATGTTCAGAAAGGGGAATTAACAATGAGAGTCTGTAATGTTGAGGTGAAATTTAATGTATTTAAGGCCATGAAATATCCAGACGAAATGGAAGATTGCTCCTTCATTAGGATTCTGGAGAACACAGTTATTGAGACAACAATACAGGATTTAGCTAGTAAGCATTCGGAAGATCATGGAGAGGTTAGTGTAGAGTATTTACAAGTTTGTTTGTTAGAAAGAAAAAACGAAAAAGAATTGTTTAGGTGTGAGGATGTTTTTGAGTCTTTAGATTTAGATAAAAGGAAGGCTCCTCCTATTAGGCCATCCCTGATTGAGGCACTCACTTTAGATTTGAAGCCCTTACCGGATCATCTAAAGTATGTGTATCTTGGGGAGGGTGAGACGTTGCCCATTATTGTTGCATCAGATTTAATGCCGGAGCATGAAGAGGCCTTAATAAAATTGCTGCAGCAATACCGCAAGGCTATCGGTTAGACATTGGCTGACATTCAGGGGATTAGCCCATCTTTTTGTATGCATAAAATCACTCTAGAGGAGGGATCCTTTAGGAGTGTTGAGCAGCAAAGAAGGCTTAACCTTGCAATGAAAGAGATTGTTAAAAAGGAGGTGATTAAATGGTTGGATGTTGGGATCATTTATCCAATTGCAGATAGTAATTGGGTAAGCCCTATCCAATGTGTTCCTAAGAAAGGAGGTGTCACTGTGGTGAGCAATAAAGACAATGAGTTGATCCCAACCAGGACAGTAACTGGCTGGAGGGTTTGCATGGACTACAGGAGGCTTAATAAAGCTACCCGTAAGGACCATTTCCCTCTCCCATTTATTGACCAGATGTTGGATAGATTGGCTAGCCAGGCCCACTACTGTTTCTTAGATGGTTATTCTGGGTATAACTAGATTACTATTGCTCCTAAGGATCAGGAAAAAACCACTTTCACCTGTCCTTATGGGACGTTTGCTTTCAGGCGAATGCCTTTTGGCCTTTGCAATGCTCCAACAACATTCCAGCGGAGTATGTTAGCAATTTTTTCTAATATGATTGAGTCCACTGTTGAGGTATTTATGGACGATTTTTCAGTGTTTGGAGGGTCTTTTCAGAGTTGTTTAGATAATTTAGGTAAGGTGTTAAAAAGATGTGAGGATGTCCATCTAGTTCTTAATTGGGAAAAATGCCACTTCATGGTGAAGGAGGGCATAGTATTAGGTCATAGGATTTCTAAGAATGGTCTAGAGGTTGATAAAGCAAAAATAGAGGTGATTGAAAGACTAGAACCACTGAGTTCAGTGAAGGGAATTTGGAGTTTTTTAGGCCATGCTGGATTTTATAAGAGGTTCATAAAGGATTTTTCAAAAATCAGTAATCCTCTTTGTAACTTATTGTGTACTGATCATGTTTTTGACTTTAATGCAGATTGTAGGAAGGCTTTTGAAACTTTAAAAACTGATTTAATCTCAGCACCCATTCTTTGTGCACCTAATTGGAATTTACCATTTGAGGTAATGCGAGTGATGTTGCAGTAGGTGCAATGCTGGGGCAAAAGCAGGGCAAATTTATCCATCCTATATATTATACAAGCAAGGTTTTAAGTGAGGCACAAGTCAACTATACGACTACTGAGAAGGAGTTGTTAGCTGTTGTGTTTGCTTTTGAGAAATTCCAGCCGTATTTGGTTGGATCCAAAGTCATAGTGTTCACGAATCATGCAACAATAAGGTATTTAATGTCTAAAAAAGATGCCAAGCCTAGACTAATTCGTTGGGTTTTATTGTTGCAGGAGTTCGACTTAGAGATAAAGGACAAGAAGGGATCAGAAAATGTCAATGCAGATCATTTATCTCGTCTTGATCCATTGTCATCTTTGCTGAAGCAATCCGCCATTTCAGATGCTTTTCCAAATGAACAACTTTTTGCTGTTGAGGTAAAGGTAGTTAGGGATGCCCCTTGGTATGCTGACATTGCCAATTGTTTGGTCAAGAGGGTAACTCCTATTGACATGGATTGGAGGCAGAAGAAGAAGTTTAAGCATGATGCGAAATTGTTCTATTGGGATGAGCCGTTTATGTATAAGCAATGTCTGACGGTATTATTCGTAGGTGTGTTTCGGGTGATGAAGCAAAGGGAATCCTGGAGCAATGTCACTCTTCGCCATATGGAGGTCATTTTAGCGGTCAGAGGACAGCTATGAGGATTCTGCATTGTGGATTCTTTTGGCCTACCTTATTCAAGGATGCCCATTGGTTTTACAAGCAATGTGATGCTTGCCAAAGGAGAGGGAACTTAGGGCCTAGAGATGAAATGCCTCTTACTTACATTTTAGAAGTTGAATTATTCGATGTATGGGGTATTGATTTTATGGGGCCATTTCCCCTTTCTAATGGCAATTTCTTTATCTTATTGGCAGTTGATTACATGTCCAAGTGGGTGGAGGCCATCGCATGCCATCAGAGTGATGCCAAGGCAGTAGTAAGGTTTCTTCAATCACACATCTTTGCGCAGTTTGGGACACCTAGAGCTCTAGTGAGTGATGAGGGTACACATTTTGTTAATAACATCTTAACTAAGCTTTTAGCTAAGTATGAGATTAAGCATAGGATAGCTACCCCTTATCACCTACAAGCAAATGGTCAAGCTGAAATTAGTAATAGGGAAATTAAATCTGTTCTAGAGAAAGTAGTCCATCCATCTAGAAAGGATTGGTCTTTTAGGTTGGATGAGGCTCTTTGGGCTTATAGGACAGCCTATAAGACTCCTCTAGGTATGTCTCCCTATAGGTTAGTATATGGGAAAGCTTGTCATTTACAATTAGAGCTTGAGCATAAAACGTTTTGGGCTTTGAAAATGTTAAACTTTGATCTGAGTCGTGCAGGAGCAATAAGAATGCTGCAGCTTAATGAATTAGAGGAATTTCGCCAATTTTCTTATGAAAATTCGAAAATGTATACAGAAAAGACTAAGTTGTGGCATGATAAGAAAATTAAATTTAAAGAGTTTGTCAAGGGTCAGAAGGTGTTGGTTTATAATTCTAGACTAAAATTATTTCCTGGGAAGCTAAAATCTAAATGGTCAGGGCCGTTTGTTGTGATTGAAGTTTTTCCCCATGGAGCAATTACTTTGCAGGATGAAAAGGATGGGAGAGTGTTCAAAGTGAATGGACATCGTGTGAAGCATTATTGGGAAGAGGAGTTTCAGACGAAATATCCTTCCCTAAAGTTGGTTGATGATTGAGAGAGCAGGATTTTTGCGGGAGCATTTTACAAAGCAATATTTTGAGCTCCCAATGTTTGTTTTATTTTCTCGCTGATTTGAATTGATTTGTTTTAGTTTCGAATATTTTTTAGATTTAGTTCTGCATGATTTATTTTAGGCCGATTTTAGTTTTGAATATTTTTGGTAGTTTAGATTTTATCTATTTCGCTTTGAATTTTATTTGATTTTGTTGGATTTTATTTTCAATTTATTTATTTTATTGAATTATCTTTTAATTAGTTTAAATTGGATTTTGTAGGTTTGGATTTAGATTTTTTTTCAGTTATTTTAATTATGATTAGTTTAGATTTAATAAAGATTTTCTCTAATTTGTTCGGCTTCAATTGAAAATAAAAGATAAGATTTGATTTGATCGATTTATTTAAATTCGAATTTAATGATGTGATCTGTGATTTTGAATTTAGTATCCCTATCCACGATTCTTCAGGTAATCTTTTGTTCAGAAGGTTGTTGTGGCAACATTATGGCTAGAGCAAACCGTCCGAATAAGAGGGATTTCGTTGTAAATTTATTTTTACCATTTGGATTTTCTTTGAATTTTTACAGGTAAAGTTGCATGCGTAATCTGATGAGGCCACGTGTCAAACAGAGATCATCCAAGGGCTTTGATGGTGGACAGCGCATGATAATTTACCATGGGCGATTGAAATTCAACACTTTACCATTAATGGTTTTGAATTTCTAATTTGCATGCGTTTAAAATTAAACGGGAATAATATTTAATGCAACGCATATCTTTTCAGTTGGAATTTGATTTTGCTGAGGCTTATTTATTTGAAGACAGTGGTAAGTTCTTTTCACTTCATTCCTTTGCTGTTCATAATTCTTCTTCTTCTTTTGTTGCTCCTCTCTGTAAAACCTTTGAGTTTCCATGGCGAAAACACGAGCAAGAAAAGAAAGAGAGAATGAGGAGGAAGAGATTACGATTACTCCTGAGATACAGAAAATAAAGGCGAAGAAGAAAAAGACCCCGGAGGAGAAAGAAGCCAAGAGAAGAAGGAGGCAACAGAGGGTTGCAGAACAAGAAGAGGTTCAGGAGGTGGCAGAGGATGTTGCCACTACAGTGGAGGAAGGAGATACACAAGAACATGAAGTGCAAAACCCATTGGCGGTCGAACCAATAGAAGCTGATACCGAAAGAATGTAGGAAGAAAACCCTGAGGAAAATCAAGAAAATCAGGCTGACGAGGTGCGCGACGAGCAGACGGAGGTAGTGCCTAAAAAATAGAATGAACAAGAGCAAACAGCGCGTGTTGAGGTCATCATGCCCGAAGCTCCGAAACGACGCCGCATAAAGAGAAAGGCTGGGCGAATTCAGGTGATTCGAACTGATATCCCGTCACCACCGTTGTCAGATTTTGAGAAAGAGAAGGAAGAACGAGAGAATAAAGCAGTTGAGGACAAAGAGAGAGAAGACGCAGCAGAAGAAAATTTGAGAAAGCTTAGGGAAGGCAGAGGCAAAGAAATTGCTGAAGCATCGGATGAACCTGTGGAAGGTCCTTTTATCCGCTTCATCAATGACCTTGCTCGAGCAAAATACCAAGAGATGCTACGAAGGGATTTCTTATTCGAAAGAGGGTTTGGTGATGATCTACCCCATTTCTTAAGAGCAGGGATTGCGAATCTTGGGTGGAGTCAGTTCTGTGCGAAGTCGGACCTAGTGAATTCGAATATTGTTTGAGAATTCTATGTGAATATTGATAATGTAGAGGAATTTCAGGCCATAGTGCGAGGAGTATCTGTTGACTGGAGCCCAGGGGCTATCAACTCGTTATTCAACCTTCAGGACTTCCCACACGCGAGCTTTAACGAGATGGTCGTGGCACCGTCCAGTGATCAGTTGAATGCGGCGGTCCGAGAGGTTGGAATTGATGGGGCTCAGTGGAGGCTATCTAAGACAGAGAAATGCACGTTTCAAGCTGCCTATCTAAAGAGTGAAGCCAATACTTGGTTGGGCTTCATCAAGCTGTGTTTGCTGCCGACTACGCATGATTCAACAGTGTCTCGCGACCGAGTGATTCTGATATTCGCTATTCTTCGATCCCTGAGTATTGATGTTGGGAAATTTATTTCAAATGAGATCCTAAGTTGTTGGCGCAAGAAGGTGGGGAAGCTGTTTTTCCCAAACACGATCACGATGTTATGCAGCAGGGCAGGAGTGCCCACGGTTCCAGAGGATGTGATTATGCTTGATAAGGGAATCATCGACACGCCTAATCTGGTGCGGCTTCAGCATACGCAAGAGGCTCGCCAGGGTGGGCTTGTGTGTGGATTTCATCAGATCCTAGAGCAACTGGCACTGTCGGCCAGTAGGCAAGAGTTTGCTGAAAGGCAAGCTCAAACCTATTGGACCTATGCTAAAAAGAGAGATGACACACTCAGGAGGGCCTTGCAATCCAATTTCTCCAAACCATATCAGGCCTTCTCGGTGTTTCCTGATGATTTATTTAATCCTTGGATACCACCCCCACCTGTTGAAAGAGAAGATGATGATGAAGAGCAGGGTCAGGAAGACTGACTGATGTGATGATCTGGAGCGAGCATTACTTTTGTTTTCCCATTTTTGTTTGCTCGAGCATATTTGTCCCTGCTTGCTGTTATGTTTGCTTGTTTCTTTTTAATTTTTTTGTTTCTAAAAAATATATCTCTGCCTATGTAATTTCTTTTTCATGTTTTTAATGAAATTTCCCAGGTTGGTTCTGTTCTATAGCACTGAGTAACTCTAACTTGACTAATTTTTCTTTTGAATTTTTGAAGCTTGGACTGGTTAAGCTTAATTAGATCAAGGTATTCTGATCTCCAGAAACCTTTTGCTTGAGCATTTCGTCTAGCCTGGTCTGTTGCTGCAGCAAAGAAGATTTTGGAGGTAGTGTTGACTTTTATGATCCACTTTAAGCTTACTTCTAGTCCCACGCCCAGTTTCAAATTCAGATCGAAAAATTTAAGTTTGGGGGTATAATTGCAAAATTGATAATTCATTGGGGACAATGAATAATTCAAGTTTGGGGGACTTTTTGCTACTTCAATTGTTTTGCTCGAGCATTCCTCTCCTTCATTTGAATATTTGTTAGGTTGTTGAGTAACCGAGGACATTTGTGATACCCACAGTTTGTCTTCGCGTTAAAAGATGACCTAGGAAATGTGAAAAGATGAGAAAAAATTATTTGCTGAAAAAATTGATTGTTGAAAATTTTGCTGAGAAAATTCATGGAGCAAAAGTTTTGAAGGAGGAATGGTGATCCAGCAGTTTTTCTGTCTCCCAGAACTTAGGTGAGCTTCATCATAAAATGTTGCCATTCTGAGGGGCAAGAGATAGAATAACTAAGGATTTTTTAGCTTTACAAAGAGTATTGAGCCTAGTTGGTGATGAGCTTGAGGCAAGGGTATACTGCACCATAAAGTGGGTCATCCCATTCTTAAGAGTTTATGACTGTAGGGCTGCTTAAAGTCTGAAAAACAAGAATATAAACCCCTTGAAAATGTGTTTTGAATATAGAGCTAGGTTGTGGCAAGTTCTTAGAATTGAGTTAAAAAGTGGTGATCATTTGTCCATGTTGGAGGAATCATTTTGCTGCAGCAGAGCTCGGTTTTGCAGAGTGCTCAGGTAAAGGTTAAAGGTAGTGTTGGATTGTCTGGTTTGATTAAGCTATTCTTTGTCTAACGTTTTGAATTCTTAAGGGAAGGTTGATTAGTATTGCTCGGGATGCGCAATAGTTTAAGTTTGGGGGTGTGATAACTGCCCAAAAGGTAGTTATTTAGGCCTCATTTCTACAGGGATTTGTGTGTCTTTTGTGCTTAATAGGGTTGGTTTTAGATAGATATTATATGTTTTAACCCATTTGGAAGAATGGAAGCCTTGGAAATTATTTTATGCAGAATGTGTTGCTAGGCGATTGGAGGGAGCAAATTCTGTGCTGTAGCAAAACTGGGAGCAAAACTGCCATGTCACAGTTCGTTAGCCAATTTGACAAACCGAATTCTGTTGAGTTATTTTCGTGATAAAGGAGCAAGGAGAGCCATCCACGTGTCTAGGTTGACCTAAGTCAAGCCTCCTATCCTTCTATAAAAGGGAGTAGCCGCCCAAGTCAAAGTCATTCCACTTTTGGGAGAAAACATTCCATACTTGGAAGGTTGCTTCCACCTTTGGGAGCCGAACAGAGAGAAGATTGGAGACCATCGAGAAAACCATCATTCGCAAGCTAATTGAAGAGATTTATATTTTCTTTTATTATCTTGTGATTATGGACATGCCTACTCAGATTGTAACTTGTGTTTCCATACATCCTATGAACTAAGTAGCTTTAGGCATTGGTTAGGAAACAATGTGATTGCCGAGCTTAATTTCTAGTAATAAATATTGATTCTATGCATCTTGATTAATTGTTGTGCTCATTTATATTTTGTGCCCGCCTGGCCAGCCGATATGAATACCTCTCTCTAGTTTCAGGGATGATTTGGGGAGTGTGTGGCGATTAATCACACTAGATTATTGTGTATTGGTGAACGCCAGTGACTGAGCTAGGGATAGCTGATGGAGTGAAGAACACTCGAGCGGAAGCGTTAGCGGATCTTAGGCACCGATTTTCATTCATTTTGAGGATTAAAAGCATGTTTAAACAAGAACAAAAACAGGGGAATAAGAACTTATGTTTCAAGCTTCAAATTCGTGGATCTCTTTGGATGGTTCTCCTCACGAACTCGACATGGACTACCGCTAGAGCCTTCCCCGCTATTCTCCGGCCTTAGAACGGGCTTGTGGGAACCCGAGCATGATGAATTTGAGAGAGAAAGATTGAGAGAGAAAGATGGGTTTTTTGAGAGAAAGAATTTCTAGCAAGCTTCCAAGCACACTTTTTCATCCTCCTTTTTCCCTTCTTTAAACTCAATTTAAAGAAGAACTGCATGCATCCATCTTCAAGCATGAAATGACAACAAGATGGGCTAAATGTGGTGTCAATTAGGTGTTCAATTTGGTGAGCTTATTCACCAAAAACCATCACCTCCTAAATTGAATTTCAATTTTCAATTTTTCTTGAAATCAATTTTACATAAAATTAATTTGTATAATTAATTTTAATTAAAATCAATTTAACTAATTAATTAAACATATTCAATTAATTATAATTATTTAATTTAACATCAAATATTAAATTAAATAATTGCACCAATCCCATTTCTCTCAAAACCAGTCAATGTGAATCATTATTCAATTTCAAACCGAATATCTTGAACGTGGATTCCTATTCACGTGTGTTGTATTTAAATCACATTTAAATAACTATATCTTTCTTAAAATATCGTTTAACTAATAATTAAACATACGAGTTAAATTATATCGAATATAATTAACGATATCTCCCTATATCGAATTTGAACGTTTTCAAACTCTTTCATCACTCTATTCTAAGGTTAGATCCGATTGAGCTAGCAGGGGGACCTAATGGACCTACAGATCATGGGCTCCAATGATCTGAGATTAACCGGCTGAACTCTTTCAATCCCAGTTAACCAACGTTCGTTAACTAACGGGACACTCCACTATAGCCCGTAGCTGAACTCCCCTCACTGTAGATATATTTCTGTCCACCCGATGTAACCGTGATTAGTAAGTCAATCCTTCACAGGTTGCTCGTAGCTATAGTAAGGTCAAAAGTCCGTTTTACCCCCTATAACACTTCTTTTTCCTTAAGCCTTCACTGAGTCCCTAATGAACAATTGGTTTGTGGTCCCACCACTAAACCTAAAACCTCTCGGGCCAATGAGAGGGCGGAGCGCCTTTGTTCATGTTCCGGAGTCAGTACTTAAGGGAACAACCTCTCTACTATCTCTAAAGACGGGTAGGAGTGAATTCCATTTTGCACAACTATGTCCCCAGCTATTTACTCGGTCTTACCCCCAAAGTGGCAGGTTTATTGAGCGACGCTTATGGGCCACTCTCACCTATGCAAATCAAAGGATAATCCCGAATAAACAGGAGTTCATAGTTAGCTTAGGATTAAGATCGAGTTACCTAGGTCATCGCATTGAAATAGTCAGTTTCACAGTAAACGACGTTATAAAGTGAAAGTGACTTATTTCACGGTCCGGTCTTATACAAACTTCTTTTGCATAGGACGCCCCCACTCACATGTCTCTACATGAACGATTTAGGATCACATCGTTTGTATTAAAACAAAGTGGGCCTCGTCACATAGTTTTTCCTAGGATAAGGTACCCAGTCTTATCCTTATACTATAGACCGTTTAGGCTATGTACTTGAACCTGATCCACTTTTATGTCACTACATAAAGTTCAAGCATTCATATCATAGCCATGGATTCTAGTTTATTGGATTTGGGTTAAATAAATAAATAGTTAAACTAATCTTTCAACAACCATAATAAAAACTATTCTAATAAGTTTTATATATAACTTTGTTGCATTTACTATCCACGAGTTTTAGGACATAAACCCCAACAATAGCCAGTTGCCTAGTGCTTGATCGGTAGTACTTCATTGGGGTTGAAACACATTCCAAAAGATTCGGAGTTCCGGGAGGAATCTGCTAATAAGACTGCGAGAGTTTTGCATGATCAATAATATTGCTAGAGCATCTTTTAAAAACAATTACTAAATCCTGACCAACACCTGTTTCTAATCTGTCTGCCTATTTGTTTATTTACTGTTCTGTCATTTCTTTTGCTTCAACATTATTCTTAGAAAAACCAAACATTTTTACCTTCTTTGAAACCATTAAAGAGTTATACAAAATAAATAAAGTGGAAGCTAGTTCAGGCCTTGGATTGATAATACTTATTACTTGCTGCGGACTGTGTATACTTGCACAGAGTTCTAGAGTCTTTTTATACCATATTTTTACTCACTCTAGGAACCCAACATGTATACAAGAAAATCAACAAGAACAAAGTAGCTTTTCTAGTACTTTATGTGGACGATATCCTACTCATTTGGAATCATGTAGGATACCTTACTGACGTTAAGAACTGGCTAGCGGCCCAATTCCAAATGAAAGATTTGGGAGAGGCACAATATGTTCTTGGGATCCAGATCATTCGGGATCGTAAGAACAAAACGTTAGCATTGTCTCAAGCAACGTATATTGACAAGATGTTGTCTCGATATTCGATGTAGAACTTCAAGAAAGGTTTATTACCTTTCAGACATGGGGTTCATTTGTCCAAGGAACAATGTCCTAAGACACCTCAAGAAGTTAAGGATATGGGACACATTCTCTACGCCTCAGCTGTGGGCAGCTTAATGTATGCTATGCTCTACACTAGGCCTGACATATGTTATGCAGTGGGAATAATCAGTAGGTATCAGTCCAATCTAGGGTAGACCACTCGACAGCGGTTAAGAATATCCTCAAGTATCTTCGGAGAACGAGGTCTACATGTTGGTGTATGGGGCTAAGGATTGGATCCTTATAGGATACATCGACTCTGGCTTTCAATCTGACAAGGATTCTAGGAAATCAACGTCAGGGTCAGTGTTCACCCGTAACAAGGGAGTTGTAGTTTGGCGAAGCATCAAGCAAGGATGCATAGCAGACTCAACCATGTAGGTTGAGTATGTTGTTGCTTGTGAAGTAGCTAAGGAAGCAGTTTGGCTCAGGAAGTTCCTGACAGATTTGGAAGTTGTTCCAAATATGGACTTGCCCATAACATTATACTGTGACAACAGTGGGGTTGTAGCCAATTCTAGAGAACCTCGCAGCCATAAACGAGGAAAACACATAGAGAGGAAGTATCACCTGATAAGGGATATTGTGCAACGAGGAGATGTGATTGTCACCAAGATCGCTTCGAAGCACAATATAGTTGATCCATTTACGAAGGCTCTCTCGGCTAAAGTGTTTGAGGGTCATCTAGAAGGTCTAGGTCTACGAGATATGTATGTCGTATAATCTAGGGCAAGTGGAAGATGTGTAATGGGTATAAGGATGCCCTACTTTATTGTATTACTTGTATATTTACTTTTCAGGTAATATACAATGTACATTACATTCCCAGCTTTAGATTATTGCATTTACTTCCCATAAATAAAGTGGGAGTTTCTTGGGTTTTTTGCCCTAAAACTCGTAGATAGTAAATGTAACGATTGACCAAACATAAATAAAGTATTGTTTAATGTTTTTTTCAATAAAGAGTTAATGTCTATATTATGTACATCTTGCCTAAATAACCCTAATCCAATAAACTAAACATCCTAGGTTGTGGGATGAGTCTTGAACTGTATGTGGAGACATACGGGGATCACTGTACAAGAAACAACCTGAAGGGTTATAGTATAGGGATAAGGCTGGGTACCTTATCTTGACGACACTATGGATATGACCCACTTTGTATTTGATACAAACACAATGATCCAACGCGTTCGTGTAGGGGACGTGCGAGTGGGGGTATCCTATGCAATGAGTTTGCATAAGATCGGACCGCAAAATAGTAACCGCTAGCTGTAACACCGTTAACTAGTTAGGTTTCTATTTCACTAGGATGACCTAGGCAACTTAGTCTAAATCCTGAGTGGATTATGGACTCCTGTTAACAAGGGATTGTCCTTTGATTTGTATGGGTGAGAGTGACCAGTACGTCGACTCAATAAGCCTACCATTTTGGGGATAAGACTAAGTGGGAAGCTGGGAACACAATCACACAAGATGGAATTTACTCATTCTCGACTTTTGAGAAAGTAGATGAGTGTTCCCTTAAGTGGTGTCTCCGGGTCTTGAAAAAAGGGCCCTACCCTCTCACTGGCCCGAGAGGGGTTTCTGTTTGATGTTTGGACCACAAACAGGTTGTTCATTAGAGGAGCACTAGTACTTAAGGAGGTAGAGGTAACTCAGGGGTAAAACGATAATTTGACCCAGCTGGAGTTACGAACACTCGTGAAGGACTAACTTGTTGTTATTGGTCTATATCCGTGGACCCAGAATTATGTATGTAGTGAGAAGAGTGCAACTATGGGTCTTTAGTGGAGTGAACCCATAGTTGATGAAAATTGATTAATTGGTTAATGAGTTTAGCTAATTAAATCTTATATCGTTGGAGCTTCTGATTTGCAAGTCCATTAGGTCCCACTGGTAGCTCGTAAAGAGGCTTGAGGCAATTAAGTATGAATTGTAAATTGAAAGTGTTCAATTTATTTCGGTGAATCATATAATGTATATTGATACATTATAATATAAAGTTTATGAAACTTTATAATATAATTTTGAATTAATTTCAAAATTAATTATTGAGAGAAAATATTTGAAAGAGTTCAAATAATTAATATGAATTGGATTCATATTAATATGAATAATTTAATAAAATCCCTAAGATTAAATATATGATATTTAATTGGGTATTTTACTAATTATGGAATTAATTAACTATTTATTAAAATTAGATATGAATAAGATAATAGATTTGATCTTATTCATGACCTTTTCATATAAGGAAAAGGTCTTGGTCTTTTCCTATAAATAGAACCCCTGTGGTGGGGTGAAAGACATCCCATTCATTCTCCTACTCTCAGAGAATTCTCCTGAAGGCTCCCACCAGTCTCGTGCCTTTATTAGTCTCAAAGTCATACCAGTGTAGCCATAGTGGTAGTGTTCACAATAGTTCGTGATTATTTCACAAGCAGTTGGTGAATTTAATCTGAGTCTTCAATGAAAGTAAGTAACTTGTTACTATATAAATTAGATTTCGATCTAATACTTTTGTATGCTTAGTCTTAATATAAATCTAGAATAGTTCTAAGTTTATTGCTAATGTATTGGTATTTTAGATTAAACAAAATTAACTACGAATCGGTCCCAATCACGCTTCCACTTTATGGAATTATGGAATCCAATCCCTTCAATTGGTATCAGAGTCGATCGTAGATCTAATCTTTTTTTTTCTAAAATTTGCATCGGTCATGCATTCAGTTCTGGCCTAAGCTTCTCTCCATCGAGTTTCCACTTAGAAAACAATTCAATTAATTAGTGATCAGGTGATTAAAAGCATTAAGCATATGCACAAATGAATATGAATGGAAATTAAATCAAATCAATTAATCAACTAAGCAAAGGTCCAACAAATTAAATCAAACCCATAGAATTTAGGAATTAGCTACTCATAATCACAAAACATCCAACAATTCATAATTACACCTAATTTAGAAACAAAAAAACAAAGGAAAATGGAAGAGAAATGCTCAAAATAATGTCGATCTCCTCGTTCTCGTGGCGATCTCCATCGATCTCGAGCTCCCAACATCTTCAACAAGGCTCCAAATCTTCTCCCAAAACACCTAATTTTAGTGTGGAATCGAGAATAGGGTAAAAAACCCTCAAATTGGCTACCTCAATCCGGTTGCAAATGGCTGAATTTATAGGTGTCTAGGAGCCCCAGCGTCGAGACGCTGATGTCACAGCGTCTCGACGCTGTGACGTCACAAACTTGGCGTCCACGCTGTTGCAGTGTCTCGACGCTACACGACCAAGTGTCTCGACGCTGTCACATTTCTAACTTGCTGCCCATTTAATCCTAGCGTCGAGATGCTCAAGGCTAGTGTCTCGACGCTAGCCTCTCGGATCTCCTCTTTAAGAATGGTCCTTTGGACTTCAATTTAGGCCTCCAACTCTCTTTTCTTGGGCTCTTGGGATTGGATCTTCAATGAATGTTCTTTTGGATCTTCAAGATGGTCCAAAAGCTCCCAAAATCATCCAAAATCTCTCAAGAACTCCGGTTTTGCTCTTTTTTCTCGGTTTTTGAAATTTAAACATAAAAAACACCTCAAAACACACAAAACTAGCTAAAATTAATAGGAAATAGATAGCATATTTGCATGCTATCACTTTCTTAGCACATGATTTACGCGTCATGGCACACACCAAAACACATGAATTACGCACCATGCAACACAATCTGAACACGTGATTTATGTGTCACGCTCTGCACCAAAAACATGATTTATGCATCATGTAACGCACTTTCACCCAACCCATAAACTACGCGCCATGTGCAGCGCACACTCACATGTGATTTACGCGTCACGCTCTGCACTCACAACCCACACATGATTTACGCGTCACGTTCTGCACACACACTCAACACATGCTTTACGCATCATGCTCTGCAACTCACCTCTCAATGAGCATACAAACTATGCAACCTTGACTCTCATGCAACATAGCCAAAAATGATAAAACAACATGCAATAACTAATAGGTCATCATGCTTTTCACACAGGAAGTAATTTAATCAATAAAGCATAGTATTTAAAGCGAGAAAACAACCAACATTCTCATGCAATCAAACAGACACAACAAATAGAAATTATTTACCTATTACATTCCTAAGCGATCCTAAAGAGTCCAACTAAGCTCCTAAACAATAGGCACAATCGCTTACGAGTAAAAAAAAAAAAAGGCCTAAGATCCTAGCTTAACACTAAAGAACGCTTAAGAAAAGGATTTCTTACTAAAACGAACTCAATCCTCGCTTCTATGAGCCCGAAAGAGTGCGAACTATAAGTAAAGACTCTTCAAGGGTTAGGAATTGATCCGAATGCTTAGAAGACTTAATAAAACAATTGGAAAGGGACTAGAATTTACCGATCAACACCTAAACGTCCCCAAACGCTTACTGGAATACCAACCAACACTGAAGTCCTTGAATACATGTTGCTCAAGATCCAAATTGAGTTTAAAACTGAAACTAGAGAATGCCCTATGGTTAAGGACTATTCTCAAACTATATTAGATGAGTTATAAGGATCTAAGGACGCTGTAACTTATCGTTCAACACCTAAATGATCCCGAATGGTTGCTGATTTGTGCTGAAAGGACCTTACACTTGAAATTTTGAAGTCGATAATGAATGGGTCATGATTCAACAGTGCATTCAGAGACTAAAACTTCATGGGTACAAGCTAAAATTAGAAGTAATCGATGGGTCAAGGCTAACCTTACCGAAAATGCTAAAATGCTTCGTTGGAGGGTTGGGAATCCACGAACCGGAGCTAAATGGAAGCAGAATGCGATTGGAGGGGTTCACTATGAAAACTGAACACTGTTGAGAAAATTGAAAATGAAAGGTTGAAAATAAATTGCGGAAGCAATAATCAAATTCTCAATGTTTGTTGAACAAAGAGAGAAAATGGAAAATGAGAGAGTGGAATCCAAAAGATGAATAAAGTTCTAGTTGAAGTAGAAAATTTGGTGATGCAAACTTTACATGGAAGTTCACTCTTTTATAGGTACAAGAATGAACATAACTTACAATCTTTAAAACAACATTAAAGTTAATAACTCATAAAACTTCAAAAAGAAAACTTAAAAGAGTAAAAACTGAAATATTTAAATCTAACTTCAAAATAATAAATTTAAAACATTAAACTAAAAAATTAAATGTAAAAAGAAAAAACTCATAAAACTCAACAAACACGAGAGGGAGAGAGATTTATCTTGCCACTCACTGAAACCAAATGAAAACAAGGGAGAGGGAGAACTTACGGTGCGAACACCCTAAGAAGGAGGGAGAATCCGAGACCCAAGTTTTTGTGGCCGACAGAAACACGAGAGAAGGAGACAAATCCGCGGGGTGGCACTTGCGATCTTGCTGCTTCTGGAAAGAGAAGAAACGACATGGGTCTACTATTGGCGATTCGAAAACTGATAGGTTTAATTTGTTATACATTTATCTACTCCCCATTTGTTTATCTTTATTTAATTCTTAGTGAAAAATTCTTTAAAATGAGTATAATATGTGTATAGGTCCTTGATAAAGGTTCGAAGCCGATTCGAGGCCTAAACGAGCTAAATCGGAGCCAAATGAGACAAAATTTTGAGATAGAGCATCTCAACACTTTGTGGACACTAGGCAAATTTGGAGGCTAGTGTCTAGATGCCAGGTAGTTTTCCAGAATCGCAACTTTCCTTATTTGACACAAATTTTTGCTCATATTTGGAGAGCGTCTCAACTTAAATTGAAGTGTCTCAACGCCCATGACTTCTATAAATATGTAGCTTTGGTTTTAGGGTTGTATCAAGTTTTATTCTCTCAATTGTAGCCATTTTTCCTCTCTAGTTTCAAGCTATCTTTTCAGTTTTCTTAGTCTAAGACTCGGTTAATCAAGCCTCGGGCTTTTATGGTGCTTGTCTATGGCTAACTAAGCTCGGGTTGCTGTAATCGAGACCTCAGTTAGTAAGTTAGATTTAATTTCATGAGATTTCTATTCTTAATTGTTTAGGCCCCGTTTGATAACCATTTGGTTTTTCGTTTTTGAAAATTATGCTTGTTTTCTCCTAACTTCTCTACCATGATTTTCATCCTTGTTAAGAATTCATTTGAATTCCTAGCCAAATTCTAAAAACAAAAACAAGTTTTTGAAAACTATTTTTTTTTTTCAAAATTGGACTTGGTTTTTGAAAACAAGGAAGAAGATTTATACTAAAAAAAAGAAACTTATAGGTGGAAATAGGTGTGTATAAGCTTAATTTTCAAAAACCAAAAACCAAAACCCAAATGGTTATCAAACGGGGCCTTAGTTAAGTCTTTGTGATTCTATCCCCATTTAAATAAATTTGAGTAATGCTAGGAAAAGATTGACAACCTTTGACCTCGATTTACTTAAATTTACTTGCTAATCGAAGTAGTAATAGGGGTGCATGATTTAGTTATTGTGATGAAGGTGTTAATTCCCCCTGATTGCTTGCATGACTAATCTGGCTAGTTTCCAATGCGGGCTAGATTTAATTGATTCTGCAGTTAATTAGATTTAGGCTAGAATCAGGCTAAGTGTGTTGGCTTGTTTGTGATAGTGGAATACGACTGTTAGTAACTCTCGAGTACATTGGGCTTAGTCAATTAATTAAAAATCATTTGATAATTGATTAATGGAATTAATCAAACTAAACACCGAGTGCAACCATGACTACAGTAATCCTCGTGGTAAGATCAACTAATGTGCCCTTTTACTTTTCTTGCATTTAATTTGCATTTATTTTTCCGTCTTTATTTTATGTTCTCATCTTTTATTCATAAACCCCCCTTTGGTTACCTCAAAGCACAAAAGAATTAGAAATAAAACAGTTGTTCCTGTTTTCGACCCTGATCACTATTGATACAAGTTAGCTTTAGGAATCGCAGATTATAAATTTATTTCAATAGAAACTGCGAAAAATCTCTACCTTCAACAACATATGAGAGAGAGAGCTAAAACCGTCGTCAGGCTGGACGAAAACGAGAGGGAAGAGGGGATTGACGCCTTCTTGTTGTGGGTTTGCCGACAAATGAGAGAAAAACATAGGGGGGTGGTGTCTGCATGCGAGACAAAGGGAGAAAAAGATTTCTAGGTTTTTTTTTCCCTTTTTTCTTTATTTTTAGAAAAAGATTTCTAGGGAGAAAAATAACATATTTGTTAGCATAAGCTCCCAAAATTTTGTTAAGACGGATGCAAAGGTTTCTGAAGATAAGGGCATGAGATGGTTGTATAGAATAGCCTCCAATAGTGTTGACCAATACTGTGCTAAAATTGTTGATTAAAAAAAACCTATAAGTTATTGGAAAATTGTAGTGGGTGGCAAATTGAACCAAATTAATAGCAAATATAACACCATGTAAAAAAAAAATTGCAAATATAGAAAAATCTATCGGAGTCTATCTGATAGACTTCAATTATCAGAATATATTAGTATACTGATAGACTCAGATTATTCAGAGTTTATCAGTGTCTATCACTGATCACTTGTAAGGAACTCCTTGTGATATTATCTTTCTCCAACTTCTCTTGGACAACCTTTAGTGTCTTCCCTACTATTCTCTTGAGCCTAGAAAGACTTGTGGGAGTCTATAGAAGAAAGAAATAGGAAGGGAATGCTTGATGGTACAAGCTTTTGGAAGGAGATGAAATGAGAGAGAATTTGAGGGAGAAAATTTGCAGCATAACACTAAATGAAAGCTTGCTCCTCTTGAATCTAATTCAAGCCTCTTTTATAGACCTCTCTCATGCAAAGACAAGCTTCATGACACTTAGCCACATGGTCAAGATGCAACTCAAAGTGGATTCTAGGTGTCTACTTCACAACACATGCATCTAATGCATGTTTGTGTTGTTTTCCACTATGTATCATAATGCAAGAGTGGAAAAACCACTAAATCCACTATGAATTGAATCCTAATTGTGAATTTTCAGCTTTCAATTCATTTCAAATTCAATTCATAATTGAAATTGATTTCTAGGCAATTAATTGGGACATTTCCAAGTAATTTTTATATGATTGATCCAATCAATCTTTATCACCTAATACCATGAATTATATATGATTCCTAATACATATATATGGTATTTAAAACACTTTTAAATACCTCATCTCTCAATTCCTAATTTAATTCATAATTAAATCATTGTGTCGAACACGTTTTACGATAAAACCCTATTTTCCGTTTTTGAATGATTCAAAGTTTCCTATCAAAATATTCTAAGCTTTATTCCGATATGAGCTAGTAGAGGGACCTAATGGATCTATAGATCATGGGCTCCAACGATTCGAGGCTAACCGACTAATCTCATTATCAAAGTTATCCAACATTCGTTAACTACCGGGACACTCCACTATAGCCCGATAGTTGCACTCCCCTCACTATAGATATATTTCCGTCCACTTGATTTAACCATGTTTAGTAAGTCGTTCCTTCACAGGTTGTTCGTAGCTATAGCTAGGTCAAATAACCGTTACACCCCTATAGTACTTCTTGTTCCTTAAGTTCCACTAATCCTCTAATGAACAATCGGATTGCGGTCCAACCATCAAACCTAAGTTCCTCTCGATCCAACGAGAGGGTGGGGCCCCTTGTTCAAGTCCTAGAGTTAGTACTTAAGAGAACAACTTCTCTGCTATCCCTGAAATGGGTAGGAGTGAATTCCGTCTTGCGAAACTATGTCCCCAGCTATCTATTCGATCTTATCCCCAAAATGGTAGGCTTGTCGAGTCGGCGATGCTAGCCACTCTCACCCATGCAGATCAAAGGATAATCTCGCATAAAAAGGAGTTCATAGATAGCTCAGGATTAAGAACGAGTTACCTAGGTCATCTATGAGAAATAGTCAGTTTCTTCAGTAAACGACGTTATAAAGAGAAAGTGACTTATTTCGTGGTCCAGTCTTATGCAAACTCATTGCATAGGACGCCCCCACTCGCATGTCACCACATGAACGATTTAGAATCTCATCGTTTGTACTTAATACAAAGTGGGCTGCGTCCATAGTGTCTCCAGGATAAGGTACCCAACCTTATCCTTATACTATAGACTATTTTGACTATAAACTTGAATTTGATCCTATGATATGTCCCTACATATAGTTTATTGAATGCGTCCATAGTATTCATTTTATAGCCAAGGATCTTAGTTTATTGGATTTAGGTTAATCATTCGCAATTTACATATTCAATAACATCTTTTACTGAATAACCTCAATAACGTCTTTATTGGAAATATAATATTTTTAATGATTTACAAACTACGAGTTTATAGGACATTAAACCCAACACTATCCCCTCATAGGTTTTGACTGTAATGAACCAGTTGGTGAAGGACCTTTTTCCCACATTGTTGGTGTTGCAAAAATGTCATCCCATTTTGAGATTTGGGTGGATGATGTAACAATTCGACTTCTATAATGAACCTTGATAGCGCGCAGAACGAGCTATCTTTCCCGATATATTTTATTAGTCTTTGAGAATTATTTGGCCAAAATCAAGCACTTTATGTTTGTTTTGTAGGAAATCAAGTATTAGAGAAAATTGGAGCAATTGGAAGTTGTTCGAGTGTTTGGGACCTAAAAAGGGGCGAAAGAATCAAGGAAGATGTTGAAGAAGTGCCGCACCAAGCCATTTTCCTGAGAGAAGAGTGTCGAGACGCTCCTTTGAGGTGTCTCGACATTGCTACAGTCAGTCACCCATCCAGAATTTTCGAGGCACCAGCGTCTCGACGCTGGTTTGTAGCGTCTCAATGCTGGGAAGCTTTCATATTTTATTTTCATACGGCAAAGGACAATGTCTTGAATCTAAACACGATACTAGTAATCAATGATTTGAGGTTCTTCTTAATAGAAGAATGTCCTCCAAATCCCGGCTCGTTAGCAAACCGAACCGTTCATGATGCTTATGACAGATGGACTACGACCAACGATAAGGCCAAAGTCCATATCTTAGCGAGCATATCTGATGTTTTGACTAAGAAACACGAGGGCATGGTCACCGCTAAGGAGATCATGGATTCGTTGCAGGCTTTGGACACTTGTCCTCATTTGTCAGGCACGAAACTGTCAAGTTCATTTACAACTCATGGATTAAAGAAACCTCTGTATGAGAACACGTTCTTAGTATGATGGTTTACTTCAACGTGGCTGAGGTAAACAGAGCTGTCATAGATGAGAAAAGTTAGGTTAGTTTCATCATGGAATCTCTTCCGAAGAGTTGCCTACAGTTCTGCACAAATGTGATGATGAATAAGATCGAATATAATCTAGCGACTCTCCTAAACGATCTCCAGACATATCAATCTCTTATGAAGAGTAAGAGACAAGAAGAGGAAGCAAACGTTGCTACTACAAAGAAGTTCCAAAGAGGATTGTCCTAAGGAAAAGGAAAGTGTTTCCACTGCAACAAAGATGACACTGGAAACGTAACTGTCTGGAATACCTTGCTGAGAAGAAAGCAGAAAAGCGAAACGAGGTAAATATGATTTACTCGTTATTGAAACATGTTTAGTGGAGAACAATAAATCTACATGGATACTTGATTCGGGGGCCACTAACCCTGTATGTTCTTCTTTTCAGAAACTAGTTCCTGGTAGATGCTTGAAGAAAGCGAGGTGACTCTCAAGGTTGGAACAGGAGAGATTGTCTTGGCTAAGGCAGTGGGAGCTATAAAGTTGTTTTTTAGAGATAGGTTCATTTTGTTAGAAAATGTTTTTTTGGTTTCTACCGTAAAGAGGAACCTTGTATCTATCTCTTGTTTGCTAAAATAGATGTATAAAGTATCTTTTGAAGTTAATGAAGTGTTTGCTAGCAAAATAGGTGTTCAAATATGTTGTGCAAAGCTTGAAAACAACTTATATGTGTTAAGACCGACTGGAACAAAAACTATTTTAAATACAGTGATATTTAAAATAGTTGAAACTGCAAAAAGTTTCTCCTAGTATCTATCTTTGACACTTGAGACTAGGCCACATTAATCACAAAAGGCTTAAAAGATTGGTCAAGAGTGGACTTCTAAATCAGTTAGAAGACGACTCTTTACCACCATGTGAGTCCTGTCTTGGAGGAAAATGATCAAACGACCTTTTATCAGAAAACGTTATAGAGCCAAAGATCCCTTAGAGCTCATGCATTCAGATCTCTATGTTCCAATGAATGTCAAAGCACAAGGAGGGTATGAATATTTCATTAGCTTCATTGATGATTACCCTTATATTTAGCTCATTTCCTTGTCAAACTTGTATGTTTTAGATCAAAAACACTATTCCCGAGCCTCAAAAGTGCTAAAGTTGATAAGTTAGGATGCTGAGAGTCATGAATGTCAAATCATGCATATTTGTGCTTAAAAGAACTCAGTTTGGTAAGAATTTGACTTGGTTTTGGTGTTTTGCAAAAAACAGAGGAATCTGGAAATTTCCAGAAAATCGATCGCATTTCTGGCAAGGCAAAAATCAATTGTGACCGCATTTCTGGGCAGAGGCAGGCAGTTCCGAGTCCGTCGTGGGTCGTTTTGAACGAGTGTTTTGCGCATCTAACCGACTATTTTGACTCCGAAACTGACTGGGCTACCTGCTAGCACCATTTTCGTGACTCCTCAACCACTCCCCATGTTATAAAAGGCCACGATTCGAAGGGAAATTCAAGCAGAACTCACTTGGAAGAAGAGAGTGGTGACAGAACCCTAGTAGACGCCCATGAGTAGGATGCCCGAGGTCCTTGCTAGATGACTAAATTCTAACCCTTAGTTAGACATCAAACCCAAGTGTTTGTAGAGCTTTCACCATATTCTCACATGTAAAATGAGAGTAGAGCGTCGTGAGAACTCTAGAAGGATTGGATATATAAAAGTGAAAAAACCCTAGTTTTAGCTATTGCACTATATTTTCCAGCACTTGTTTCTTTTCATTATTTAGTATTCTTTATTCATTATTTCAATGAAAAGTTGTTCATTTACATTATATTCCATCATGTGTAGCTAAATTCCATTGAGGGGTTCAATATAGTGAATTCCCTTATGGTTTAAATGGCTTGAAAGTTCTTATTTGCCTAAGTTTTATTTACTGCATGTCACTCTTTATTGAATATCATTCTGAATCTTGTTGAGTTTAACTTAATCACTTAGACTTTGCATGCAATGTGAGTTTGATCCTGAAAGGGACAAGCAATATCAGTTTTCGTAAAGGTGATATAGGAGAAAGGGCTCGAGAGAGTGTATTCGGTGTTATAGGGGAAGGTCGTCTTATAACAACTATAGGGTTATAGGTTACATGCATGAACTATCTATGTCGGAGTTGAGTCACAGAAATGTGCATAACGGTACTCGCTTAGCCTTCTGAAGATTCTTGGGAGCAAGGCCAAATAGGAGTTAAACCTGACCCAATGCATGAATAGACTTAGGTTAAATAAGCCATTATTAGAGTTATTTGCCTTAGGGTTGAAGCTATATTGAATACCTCACTTTATTATTATTGTTATTTCTTTACTTGTTTGTTTATTTTTTTTACAAAACCCAACATCAACTATTTCTCGTGGTTACCCTTCGAAAGCAATCTTTGAGCAGTTTCTTCTTCAAATCTGTGTTTCCAACTTAGTTCCTGTGGGATCGATCCCTTTGTAATACTTCCAGAGATTCATGTGATAGTGTATACTTGCACTTGGTTGGCTGAAATTATTCTTATTTTTTATTTACCATCTTTTCATCCACATTCAGCCCACTTCCGCATCAAGTTTTTGGTGCCGTTATCGGGGACCAAAAGTGAAACTAGTTTTTTTTGTTTGTTGAGATTGCGATCTAATTGCTACCGCATTTCTATCTCAAGAAGATTTGACTTTGATTTGCAGTTTTTTTCTTTAACAGGTTAAAGTTGGTGCATGAGCAAGGGGTATCAACTCCTTGATATAGACCCTGAGATAGAAAGAACCTTTCTTTGACGTCGTAAAGAGCAGAGGCGAAAGAAGAGGGCTCAACAAGAGTTGAGCGCACGGGAACCTCTTGAAGAAGCTTCTTATATACAAGAACTTCCGATGGACCAACCTGGAGTCGATCCTCCTGTTGACCCACAGAATCGTGGAGTGGAGCAGAATGGTGGGAGAATACCTCAAGCACCTCCAGTTCCACCGGTGCGACAAAATGAAAATCCAATCTATATTGCAGAAGACCGCAATAAAGCAGTAAGGGATTATGCCTTACCAGTTTTCCAAACTCTTAATCCAGGAATTCTTGAGCCACTGATAGAAGCTCCACAGTTTGAGTTGAAACCTGTGATGTTTCAAATGCTTAACACCATGGGCCAATTTTCAGGATTTCCGAGTGAAGATCCACATAAGCATATCAAGAAATTTTTAAGAATTTGTAGTTCTTTTAAAGTAACAGAAGTACCAGAAGACACATTGAAGCTAAAACTTTTTCCTTTCTCATTGCAGAGAGATGTTGAAGCTTGGTTGGTTTCATTTCCACCAAACTCCATCACATCTTGGAATGATTTGGCAGAAAAGTTTCTAGAGAAGTTTTTTCCATCCAACAAGAATGCTAAGTACAGAGCTGAAATCATTTCCTTCAGACAATCATATAATGAGCCTTTAGATGCAGCTTGGGAGAGATTCCAAAGGCTGGTCAGAAAGTGTCATCATCATGGATTGTCTGCTTGTATCATTCTTGAGCATTTCTACAGTGGGTTGGATCAAGCTTCACAAGCTTTAGTCAATGCGTCTGCGAATGGATCTTTCTTGAAGAAATCTACGAACGAAGCACATGCCATACCATATACAATAGCCATGAATAACCGACATTGGGGGAGACTGAACCTACAATTCTAAAGAATCCAGTGTAAGGTATAGAGACGGAAGCGAATTCAATTATGCAAGCTCAGATTAAAGCCATTCATAGCATGATGATATTCTTGACTATGGGAAACCAAGCAAACATTGCTCCCACAAATGCTATCTCATCTCCTTGTTGTGATATTTGTAGTGAAGAGCATATCACTGATAATTGTCCACTAAACCCTGCATCTGTTTTTTTATGTAGGACCACGGGGAAATCCAAAGCGATGGAATCCGTATGCAGCTACATACAACCCAGGGTGGAGACAACATCCGAATTTCTCCAGGGAAGGACAAGCTAATACCAGTAATGCCGATACAAATCAATTCGAAAAAGCTTCAACGTGATTTAATTCTCAACCTACATAACAACAACAACAGAAAATTTCCAACCAGTACAAGTTTAGAATGCTAGCCAAGAGTCAAATCTAGAGGCTCTAATCAAAGAATACATGGCAAGGAATGATGCCACTATAAGGAACTTGGAAGTGCAGATAGGACAAATAGCTCAAGAGATCAAGAACAGACTCCAAGGGATATTGGCTAGCAAAACTAAAAATGTTCACCGTGAAGGCAAGGAGCAACATAAAGCAGTTACCTTGAGAAGCGGATTGGAGTACGATGTGAAGGAGTGAAGAACACTCGAGCGGAAGCGTTAGCGAATCTTAGGCACTGCTTTTCATTAATTTTGAGGATTAAAAGCATGTTTAAACAAGAACAAAAAATAGGGGAATAAGAACTTTTCTTTCAAGCTTCAAATTCGTGGGCTTCTTTTGTTATTTCCTTACACGATCAAGCCATGGACGACCACCGTGACCTTCCCCGCTATTCTCCAGCCTTAGAACGGGCTTGTGGGAACCCAAGCATGATGATATTGGGAGAGAATGATGTTGAGAAAAATGGGTTTTTATCTTTGTGTCTTCACGGTTTTTAGAGAGAATTTGCAGCAAAAATGAACTTTTATATATTCCAATTTCTTCTCAGCTTTTATATATATATGAAGCTAATCATGCAACTCAATTTAAGCTTTGGAAGACAACAAACATGTTGATGTTGGTGAGTCATAAGATTGGTGTCCATGGAGGTGGCTATATAAGGTGTTTAAGTGTGAAAATTCACACTCCACCACCTCCAAAAAATGAAAAAAAAAATTCATTTAAAATTTTGATAAAATTAATTCAATAATTAATTTTAATCTTAAATAATAATTAAAACAATTTTAACTAATTCATTTAATATCATATATTAAATTTAACTATTACACCAATCTTCCATTTCTCTTAATCCCGATCTTTTGAACTTGAATCACTATTCATGTGTAACATTTAGAATCGAGTTATGTATCACATACATATAGCAATATTTAAATCGTCATTCAAATATTTTAACTCTCTCTCTTTTATAGTTTAATATTCAATTAAACTAACAAGTTAAATTATATCGTTATATAATTAACTTTATTTCCCTTAACTGAATTTGAACGTTTTCAAATTCCTTCATCACTCTGTTCTAAGGTTTAATCCGTTTGAGCTAGCAAGGGGACCGAATGGACCTACAAATCATGGGCTCCAACGATTAGAGATTAACCGGCTGAACTCTTTCAATCCAAGTTAACCAACATTCGTTAACTAACGGGACACTCTCCTATAGCCCGTAGCTGAACTCCCCTCACTGTAGATATATTTCTGTCCACTCGATATAACCGTGATCGGTAAGTCAATCCTTCACAAGTTGTTCGTTACTATAGTCAGGTCAAAAGTCCATTTTACCCCTATAGCACTTCTTGTTCCTTAAGTCTCTAGTGAGTCCCTAATGAACATTTGGTTTGTGGTCCCACCACTAAACCTAAAACCTCTCGGGCCAATGAGAGGGCGACACGCCTTTGTTCACATTTTGGAGTCAGTACTTAAGGGAACAACCTCTCTACTATCCCTAAAGACGGGTAGGAGTGAATTTCATCTTGCAGGACTGTGTCCCCAGCTATTTACTCGGTTTTATCCCCAAAGTGGCAGGTATATTGAGCGGCGCTTATGGGCCACTCTCACCTATGCAAATCAAAGGATAATCTCGAATACACAGGAGTTGATAGTTAGCTCAGGATTAAGATCGAGTTACCTAGGTCATTGCTTGAAATAGTCAGTTTCACAGTAAACGACGTTATAAAGTGAAAGTGACTTATTTCGCGGTCCGGTCTTATACAAACTCTTTTGCATAAGACACCCCCACTCACTTGTCTCTACATGAACGATTTAGGATCACATCGTTTGTATTAAAACAAAGTGGGGCTCGTCACATAGTTTTTCCTAGGATAAGGTACCCAGTCTTATCCCTATATTATATATCGTTTTAGGCTATGTACTTGAACCTGATCCAGTTTTATGTCACTACATATAGTTCAAGTGATTCATATCATAGCCATGGATTATAGTTTATTGGATTTGGGTTAATAAATGCATAGTTAAACTAACCTTTTGACAACCTGAATATAAACTATTCCAATAACGTTTATATTTAACTTTATTACATTTACTATCCACGAGTTTTAGGACATAAAACCCAAACACGATGGACTAGAATACCCCATAAATCAAGAAGGTTAGGAGAATCCCAGAAGAAGTGTTAGAGAAATCCACAGAAAAGAAGACAAAAGTCAATACAGAAGTTTGTTAGAATAAAGAAAGTTCAGAAAAGACCAAGGAGCCAGAAGCCTTGGAAGAAAAGATTGAAAGTTCAAATACATGGAAAAAGCGGGAAAATGCGACTGCAAATGTGACCGCAAAACCAAAAAAAAAAATCATTATTAATCCAGATTACAGACCACCACCACCTTATCCTCAAAGATTCAAATACGCATCACAAGATACACATTTCAAAAAGTTCCTAGACATTTTAAAGCAACTCCACATCAATATCCCGTTGGTGGAGGCGCTTGAGCAAATACATGAAATTCCTGAAAGACATCCTGCCTAAGAAGAGACGATTGGGAGAGTACGAGACAGTTGCATTAACAGAATGCTCCAGTGCATTGGTTAAAAGCAAGGTTCCTCCCAAATTAAAAGATCCAGGAAGTTTCACTATCCCTTGTTCCATAGGAGGACGAAATGTCAGCAAAGCACTATGTGATCTGGGAGCAAGTATAAATTTGATGTCGTATTCAGTTTTCAAACAGTTAGGTATAGGGGAAGCTAGACCTACGACTGTCACCTTGCAATTAGCAGACAAATCATTAACACACCTTATTGATAAAATAGAGGATGTACTAATTAAGGTGGACAAGTTCGTATTCCCAGTAGACTTTATCATATTGGACTGTGAAGCAGACAAAGAAGTGCCAATTATCTTAGGTCGACCTTTCTTAGCAACTGGTAGGACCTTTATCGACATACAGAAGGGAGAATTGACTATGAGGGTCAATGATCAACAAGTTAACTTCAATGTCATGAACGTGCTCAAATATCCAGGAGATTTTAAGGAATGTTCAGTAATTGATGAAATTGATGAGCTTTCTTTATCTACTTTGCAGGATTTGCTGAAAGGGGAGACGCTGGAAGACTTGCTTGAAGATGAAGAACAAGAGGAGGTAGGTGGGAGGAAGATTGAAGAAATAGAAGAATCAACCAAAAATGGCTCTGCAGTAGCGCGAATAGAAGCATTGAGAGATTCCTTAGAGTCAAGCTAAGAAGAGATCAAGTCGCTACAGCCGTCCATGATTAACCCTCTAGAATTAGAACTCAAACCGTTACCAGAACATCTGAAATACAGTTACCTTGGAGAAAATAAAACACTACCAGTTATTATCTCAGCTTACCTCACTGACGAAGATGAATTGTCTTTGTTGCAGGTCCTATCTTGCCACAAAAAGGCGATAGGTTGGACAATTGCAAATATTCAGGGAATCAATCCATCATTTTGCATGCATAGGATTAATCTTGAAGAAGGTGCTAAAAATTCCATTGAAAGTCAATGTAGGTTGAACCCCATCATGAAAGAAGTCGTCAAAAAAGAAATTCTCAAATTGCTGGACGTAGGAGTTATATACCCTATTTCACACAGTAGTTGGGTTAGTCCGTGCAATGCGTCCCCAAGAAAGGTGGGATGACTGTAGTAGAAAATGAGAAGAATGAATTGATTCCAACCAGAACGGTCACGAGATGGCGAGTTTGCATTGACTATCCTCGACTCAACAAAGTAACAAGAAAGGACAATTTCCCATTGTCGTTTATATATCAGATGATGGATAGATTAGCAGGAAAAGATTATTATTGTTTCCTTGATGGCTACTCAGGTTACAACCAGATTACTATAGCCTCAGAAGATTAAGAAAAGACCACATTCACATGTCCGTACGAGACGTTTGCTTTTCGAAGAATGCCATTCGAACTCTGTAACACTCCAGCCACCTTTCAAAGGTATGATGGCAATATTCTCAGATATGGTGGAGCGAATGGTGGAAGTTTTTATGGATGATCTTTCCGTCTTTGGAGAAACTTTTGCAATTTGTTTACAAAATTTTGACCGCGTATTGGAAAGATGCAAAGAAACGAACCTGGTGTTAAATTGGGAAAAGTTACATTTTATGGTACGAGAAGGAATAGTTATTGGACACCAGATTTCCAGAAATGGAATTAAGGTAGGCAAGGCAAAGATCGAGCTTATATCAAAGTTGCCTTTTCCCAAGACAGTACGAGATATCATGAGTTTTTTGGGCCATGCGAGTTTTTACGGAAGATTTATTAAAGACTTTTCTAAAATTTCTAAACCTTTGTGCAGGTTGCTCGAGGTAGATAAACCTTTTGAATTTGATGAAGATTGAAAGCAAACTTTTGAAACTCTGAAGAGTGCACTTAGTACATCTCCTGTCATAATTGAATCGGACTGGACTCAGTCGTTCGAATTAATGTGTGATGCTAGTGACTTTGCAGTAGGAGTTGTGCTATGCCAGAAAAGATGGAAGATTGTGTAACTAATCTATTTTGCAAGCAAGACACTTAACGAAACACAAGTGAACTATACAGTAACAGAAAATGAACTACTTGCAGTAGTTTTTGCGTTTGATAAGTTTAGTCGATCCTACTTAGTAGGAACTAAAGTCATAGTTCATACTGATCACTCAGCCCTTAAACACTTGTTATCCAAGAAAGATGCTAAACCCCGATTAATCCACTGGATTTTACTCTTGCAGGAATTTGATGTTGAAATCTAGGACAAGAAAGGAACCGAAAATCAAGTGGCAGATCATCTGTCAAGGCTTGGGGATGAGGCGCAGGTGGAGAAGAGGCTGGACATTCGAGAGTCGTTTGCAGATGAACAAATATTGGCAGTAAGGGCAATTGAAATTCCATGGTTTGCAGACTACGTGAACTACTTAGTCAAGCCTTTAGAAGCCACAACTCAACAACTGAAGAAGTTTCTTATAGATGTAAAGGAATATTATTGGGATGAGTTGTATCTATACAAGTTGGGTCCAGATCAAATACTCAAACGATGTGTAGCAAAAGAGGAAGTACCATTCATTTTGGAAGCCTGTCACTTGGCTCCATATGGAAGGCATTTTGCAGGCCTCAAAACTGCAGCCAAAGTCCTTCAATCAGGGTACTTTTGTCTGAGTCTTTTCAAGGATGCACATCTTTTTTTTTTTTTTTTTGAAAAGAGGATGCACATCTATTTTCTAGGAACTGTGATCAGTGCTAGAGAACTTGGAATTTAACAGCTAAGAGTGAAATGCCACTAAACTTCATACTTGAGGTGGAAATCTTTGGTGTATGGGGATAGATTTCATGGGCACATTCCCTCCATCCTTTGGAAATATCTATATTCGGCTTTCAGTTGATTATGTAACAAAGTGGATCGAGGCCATAGCCACATCAACCAATGATGCGAATATAGTAAAGAAATTCTTTATGAAGAACATCTTCACATGATACGGGACTCCTCGATTTATCATAAGTGATGAAGGTACTCATTTTTTAAATAAGATCATAGCGAACCGGTTTTCCAAATATTGAGGCATAGGGTTGCAACTGCTTACCATCCTCAGACGAAAGGACAAGTAGAGCTCTCTAACCGAGAGATAAAAGCAATTTTGGAGAAAACAGTAGACCCTTCCAGAAAAGATTGGTCGCTATGTCTTGATGAGGCATTATGGACACGTAGAACAACATATAAAGCGTCCTTGGGAATGTCTCCGTACCGGATTATATTTGGAAAAGCTTTCCATTTACCTCTAGAACTGGAACACAAGGCATATTGGACGTTGAAGAAATTCAACTTCAATATAGACAAAGCTGGAGTTAAGAGAAAGTTGCAGCTGAATGAATTGGAAGAGCTCCGTCATTTCTCCTACGAGAATGCAAAATTATATAAGGAGAAGGTCAAGAGTGCAAGGATAAAAGCCCTTGCGCAGCAGAAACGATGAAGCCCTTAACTCAGATTTTAATTCGAACTAAAATACCGATACGTTGGAAAATTATATCACAACAAAAAAATAAATTTAATGTACTGAATATCATGTATAAAGCATGCATAATTTACAATTAAATACCCTAGATTTAATCTATAATGGATCCTAATGATCCAAGATCAAGAATTACTTACTTTACCGGAAGATCTTGATCGTTTCACCAAATACCTTTGAGTTGACAGAAAATTCCAGCAGCAAAACCCTTCCTATAATGTTGCAAATTGCTCACGAACACTACCAAAATAGGTTACACTGGTATCCTCTTGGGGCAATAGATGAAGGTGCTTGTGGGAGCAAGATTTCTAAGGTAAGCAGAATTTTCTTCCCTGTTTTCTTTGAGAGGAAAAACGCAGAGAGCTTGGAGATTGAGAGAGAGATTCACACGAGGAGGACAGTGGTTATCATAAAAGTGAAGAAGTCCCTATAACGGATGAAAACCTAATCATCCTAAAATAACTCCCCTAACGTGATAATAACTAGGTTAGTGGGGTTGAATTGATCAATCAGTTACTTTAACTAATTGATCATTAAATATAATATTAATTAATAAATAAATTAATATTCATTATTAATAATATAATTAATTTAACAATTAAACTAATTATTATTATTAATGTAAATCACATTTACATAATATTCCCACATAACCTACAGTTGTAATGTAATTCAATTAAATCAAATTTAATCAAATTAAATTAAAACAATAAAATTAATTAATTCACCAATTAATTAATCTTATAATTAAATATCATATATTTAATTATATTTCTCTCAAATAGACTATGGTATTAAAGTACATCAAATGTGCAATAATTATAACCTATAGTTTTAATATGAATCAAATTCATATTTTAACTTAATATTCGAACCCCTTCGAATATTTAATTCTCCCTTAGAAATTTACATCATTGCCCTGATAGAGTTACCGGTGGGACCTAATGGACTTACAAATCAGAAGCTCCAACAATGTGAGATTAATTGGCTAAACTCATTAACCAAGTTAATCAATATTCGTTAACTGTGGTTCACTCCATTAAAGAACCACAACTGCACTCTTCTCACTGCAGAAATATTTCTGTGTCCACGGATATCGACCATCAACAGCAAGTCAGCCCTTCAAGTGTGTTCGTACCCCAGCTAGGTCAAATTACAGTTTTACCCCTGGGCTACCTCTTCATCCTTAAGTACCAGTGCTCCTCTAATGAACAACCTATTTGAGGTCCAACTAACAAACAAAAGTCCCTCTCGTGCCATAGAGAGGATATGGCCCATTTTTCAAGATTCGAAGACACCACTTAAGGTAACCCACCTCTACTTACCCTAAAGACGGGAAGGAGTGAATTCCATCTTGTAAGACTATGTTCCCAGCTCCCCACTCGGTCTTGTCCCCAAAATGGTAGGCTTATTGGGTCGGCGTGTAGGCCACTCTCACCCGTACAAATCAAAGAACAATCCCTTATGGATAGGAGTCCATAATCCACTCAGGATTAAGGCCAAGTTGCTTGGGTCATCCTAGTGAAATAGAAACCGAGCTAACTAACGGTGTTACAGTTAGTGGTTAACTATTTCGTGGTCCAGTCTTTGTGCAAACTCATTACACAGGATACCCTCACTCGCATGTCAACTACATGAAGGCATTGGATCATTGCGATTGTATCAAAATACAAAGCGGGTCGTACCCATAGTGTCACCAAGATAAGGTACCCAACCTTATCCCTATACTACAGACCCTTTAGGCTAAAACTTGAACATTGATCCCCGTATGTCCCCACATACTAGTTCAAGCATCATTCTATTAGCCTTGAAAGTTTAGTTTATTGGATTAGGGTTAATAAGAAAAGATATAATACAAACATGAATAATACATCACTTTTATTAATGTTCGGTCAAAAGTACATTTACTATCTACGAGTTTTAGGGCATAAAACCATACAAAGAGGTGGCATGATTGAAGGATACATCCAAAGGAATTCCATCAGGGCCAGCAGGTGCTACTCTTTAATTCAAGACTGAAGTTGTTTCCAGGGAAGCTGAAATTGAGATGGCCAGGACCTTTCAAGATTGTGATAATTTTTTATTATGGAACTGTAGAATTGATGGATCACCAAGGTACACATTTCAAGGTAAATTGACAAAGAATTAAGCCATATTGGGGAAAGAGTCTTGGGGTAGAAGAAGCCCTTGTGTCTGTGATTGATCTGGTATGATTTCTATTTCTAAGAACTTTTTATATAATATGTGGATTAATATGAAAAGAAAAAAAAAGGAGAAAAATAGAATAACAAAATATATGGGCAAGAGTAAACTCTATCTAGGAAAATCCTGTCTAAGAAAAGGGTATTTAAGCTGACCGTAGGGAACACCTTTTCCTGAGGATTTACCTGGGAGTTGAAATGCCCAAGTAATTCTGAGATTGTTTAAAAAGGAAAATTTGGATAATAAATCTTGTTTTAAGTGTGTGAACATTCTAATAAGTATGTTATTGTTTCAGCCAATAAAAAGGAGAAAAGAAGCCAAGAAAAACAAAAGAAGTGAAAAAAATAAGAAAGGCAATAAACTGGAAAAATTCAACCTCATTTCTCCCTAGTTCATTTGGAAATGCAACCGCATTTTCCAAGTGGCTGAGGGCAGTGACGTCATTTAGTGACAGTCACGTGACCTAATTTTTGGAAACCTATAAATAGCTTGACTTATGTTTTTTTCACAACTCACTTAGAGCTCCTTACATTCAAGTCAAACCTACCAACTCTCCATATTCTCTCTTGAAACTGCAAGACCCATGCCAAGAAGCATGAAGAACACTCCCAAATCTTCAATCCCTTGCAAGATTACTTGATCTTTGAGTAATCGAAGTGCTCAACTGAAAGATTTGGAATTCCCTAATTCCGATAAAGCAGAAGCGCAATTGGACCGTTTCGTAGTTAATTATGTTTTCACCAAAATACCAATACATTGGCAAAATTTACAAAACTATTCTAAACCAATTATTAAGGCTAAGCATACAACCTTAGAACTAATTCTAAAGGGGAGAAGCAAACATACCATCGTTGTTGTCTCTGAATTCTTCAAGAACACCTTTCTTGATTTGTGTTAACAATTGGGACACCACCAATTTGATCTTCTCCGCTATGACTCTGAGATTAGGAACGTAGTTGTGGGACTATCTAATCTTGATTGGGAAAAACTCTTAGAGAGAAAAATTCTCTCTAGGGTTCTTGAGAGAATATGTGAGGGAGGCTAGAATGAGACCTCAGGGCTAGGGTTCTCATTGTTGGGTTTTATGCCCTAAAACTCGTAGATAGTAAATGTAAACAAATTGTATACTTATTTCAATAAAGTGTTATTGAGTTTCTACAATAAAGAGTTATTGTTAAATATTGCACAATTTGAACCAAATCCAATAAACTAAGATCCAAGGTTGTTTGTATGTAACTTGAACTAGTATGTGGGGACATACGAGGATCGATGTTCAAGTAACAACCTAAAAGGTCTATAGTACCAGGATAAGGTTGGTAACACTATGAGATACGACCCGCTATGTATTTGATACAGACGTATTGATCCAAAACGTCCATGTAGTAGACATGCAAGTGGGGGTATCCTATGCAATGAGTTTGCATAAGACCGGACAACGAAATAGTCAACCATTAGTTATAACACCGTTAACTAATTAGGTTACTGTTTCAATAGGATGACCTAGGTAACTCAGTCTTAATCCTGAGTGTGTCATGAACTCCTTATCATGAGGGATTGTCCTTTGATTAGCATGGGTGAGAGTGACAAATTCGCCGACTCAATATGCCTTCCTTTTTGGGGACAAGACCGAGTGGGAGGCTGGGGACATGACAACACAAGAAGGAATTCACTCCTTCCCGCTTCTAGGTGAAGTAGATGAGTGTTCCCTTAAGTGGTGACTCTGAGACTTGAACAAAGGGATTCTGCCCTCTCACTGGCCCAAGAGGGACTTTTTGTTTAATGGTTGGACCATAAACATGTTGTTCATTAGAGGAGCGCTGGTACTTAAGGAGACAGATGTAACACAGGGGTAAAACGGTAATTTGACCCAGCTGTGATTGCGGACACTCGTGAAGGATTGATTTACCAGCATAGGTCTACATCCATGGACACATAAATGTTCTACAGTGTGAAGAGTTCAGCCGTGGGTCTTTAGTGGAATGACCCACAGTTAATGAATATTGGTTAACCTAATAAATGAGTTTAATCTATTAACCTCATATCATTGGAGCTTCTGATCTGTAGGTCCATTAGGTCCCCCTGCTAGCTCATAAAGAGTAATTAGGAACAAATATATCTTGAGAGAATTTGAATAGTTCATTCATATTGGGAATTAAGTTAATTGTACGAGATACAGATTAATATAATGTATAGTGATGCATTATAATATAAAGTCTAATTTGAGATTAAACTTTGTAATATTGAGAGATTGATATATTGAAAGAGTTCAAATATATGTCTAATTAAATATATGGTATTTAATTAGAAGATGAATTAATTAATTATTCAATTTAGTTTAAATTAAATGAGATTTAATTAAACTATAGTCTATGAAGGAAGTTTAGAAAAACAAAGAAGAAGAAAAGCAAGAGGCTGAGAGGGCCATTCAAGTTGAAAAGAAAGAAAGAAGATGATGAATTAAGGAGGTTGGCTGGTGAACTCCAACTCCTTAAAGAAGAGAAGGCAAGAAGAAAAATCCTTCGAGAAGAAGAAAACCGAAGGAAAGAAGCGGAGGAATTTCTTGCAACCTTTGAGCCTTTACATAATGCTCAAAGGGAAGTTGAACAACTGCAAGAAAAAGAAGAAAATGCCCCTGAAGGGCCAAGTATTGAAGAATCAGAAAAAGAAGACAATGAAGGATAGAATGCGACCGCATTTGAGCAGCATTCTGAGGAAGGCCAAGCTGAGGCCGTGGATGAGCAAAAAGTTGATGAGCCCCTTGATCCATTGTTTGAGTACGACATTAGGGGACCCTCACCAGCTGCTGAAAGTTCTTCTTCTGAAGAGAAATAAGATGAAGAGAAAATTGAAGAAAAAGAGGTTGAGACCTCTAGTGACAGTGAGACAAAGATAGACTCCAAGGTGAAGGAATTGGACGATGATCAAATTCCAATTTTTTCAGCATTGAGGAAGAAAAGGAGAAGGGAAATAAGAGCTAAGAGGAGGACAAAGCATAAGAATGACCCCATATTTGCAAAGAGGTCGAAGACTAGGTCCATGGACGCCTCTCCTGTACCTCCCACCACCACACCTACCAAGAAAAAGGTTGCATCGCCAAAGAATCCATTCCCCAAGGTTTTCAAAGATGTGAATTTCCAAGAAAGAATGGAGATCATGAGGAAGCAGGACTTCTTGAATGAGAAGGAATTCTCAAGCCGAGTAGGGACCTTGTGATGACATGCAAAAATGTCATCATTTTCCTATTAATTTTAGCTAGTTTTGTGCATAAATTGTGAGCTTTAATGTATTTTTATGTTGATTTTACAGAAAACCGAGTTCGAGCAGCAAAACTGAGATTTTAAGAGAATTTGGGTAAATTTGGAGACTTTTTGGGCAATTTAAAGAATAATCATTGAAAATCAAAGCCCTAAGGTCCAAGAAAAGAAGACAATTGAAGTGGGAAGGCCCAAAAAGCCCAAAAGATTAAAGAAAGGAGGCTAAAATCCGCAAATAAGGCTTCTAGAAGGCCTAGCGTCTCGACGCTAGGTGATCAGCAAAGCGCGCTCCAAAATCGCGATAGCGTCGCGACGCTGCGACAACTTTTGCCCCAAGACAACATGACATCACAGCGTCTCGACGCTGTGACGTAGCGTCTCGACGCTGTCGACTTGTTCAGCAAGAAAATTCCAGCCCCTTGCACTATAAAAAGGCCCCTTCCCTTTGGTTCAAATCATCCCAAATTTGGGGGAGCTCTCCCCTAGCTCAATAGAGAGAAAAAGTGAGAAGAATTGTGGAGAAAAAGTGGGAATTGAGCAAGATTCTAAGGCTCAAGATTCGAGATGATCGTAGCGGGAGCTTGGGATCGACTTATCGGTTATTTCTTCCTTACTTCTTTGTAATTCCTTGTTGTAATTTGAGTTAGGCCTATGGATCAAGATCATTTTGGCAAAATTATTTCCATTTGTGAGTAGATCTTGAGACCTAGGGTAGTTATTCTAGTCAATTGGATATTGTAGCGCAATTACTTGGATTATGTAATGAAATTCTTCATATTTCATCTATGCAATTCTTGCTTAATGCTTTTAATCTCTTGATCACGGATTAATTGATTTGTTGGTTTAAATTGATACTCGACAGAGAGAAATTAGATTAGATCCAAATTGCATGGCTAACGATTGCTTGGAACACGAGAGTGAAAGAGAATTGTTAGAAATTGATTATGAAGTTGCTTAATGCCATACTATGATTAACTAAGGAGATGGACACATAAATTAGTTATGTTAGTATGAGATGTGGAGGAGCTTGAAAGAGAAATCCGCTTAAAATTAGTTATAAATTTATGGAATTGAGATTATTAGTTACATACATCCATGTAATTGAGCTACAAATCCAAGAAAGCTAGATAACACCCTAGGTCAAGTTCCCTTATTTGGTTATTTTCATTTCATTATTACATGTTTATTTTTATTAATTCCTTTAATTTTCGCACTATCATTCGAGTTGATCTTCTAAATAAAATTAAAACATGATGATTCTTGGTACTTAATGGAATTAATTCAATTTCCCTGAGGATTCGATACTCGGTATTACCTACCGTTTTATATTACTTGTGACGACCCGTGCGCTTGCGGAAAATCGCCCAACAAGTTTTTGGCGCCGTTGCCGGGGAAATTGTAATTTTTTCCGTTAATATTGAGAATTAAGTGTTTGATTTTAATTTAGAATTTTGTTTTTCTGCATTTTTTTTTTTGTTTTGTGGAGCTATAAAGTGGATAATCTGTTCTTTTGAGATTTAATCATGGCAGAAGACAAAGCAATCCGAGATTATTTCTTGCCTGAATTTCCATTAAACTATTCCGGAATAGCTTACGAGCCAATCACTGTCGATAATTTTGAGCTCAAAGCTAGTCTCATTCAAATGGTAAGAGAGAATGCTTTCAAAGGCCATCCATCAGAAGATCCTCACCATCACCTAAGATCATTTCTGAATATATGTGGAACTGTAAAAATGGGAGGAGTTAGCCCTGACTCAATTCGGTTGCAGTTATTCCCATTCTCTTTACAAGATAAGGCTAGAGATTGGTTAGACTCGTTAACCTCAAATAGCATCCTTGGTTGGAATGATTTAGTCAAAGCTTTCCTTGCAAAATTTTTCCCATTAGAAAAGATCACCAAGCTTAGAGCTGAAATTGGAAAGTTTCAACAATTAGAGGAAGAGCAATTATATGAAGCTTGGGAGAGATATAAGGATTTGTTAAGGAAATGCCCACAACATGGATATCCTGATTGGCTTCAAATTCAACTGTTCTACAGTGGGTTAAATAGGAATTTAAAGACAATTCTTGACACCACGGCTGGAGGAAACTTTTTAGCCAAAACTGTCAAGGAGGCACGAACCATAATAGAAGAGTTGGCTTTGACAAGTTACCAATGGCAACCAAAGTCCAAAATTAAGGAGAAACCATGTGAGAATAATGAGGTAAGTGCTTTAAGGTTGCAAGTCGAAGCTCTAACCAAGGTTCTAACCAAACTCACGGGATCAGAAATTCCAAATGCACCGAAAGCCGAAGTAAAAGAAGAACCTAAACCTGAAGAAAAGAAAAGCCCTTTGGAAGAAATGCTAAGAAACTTCATGAATGAGACTAGAAATTTGAATGAAAATGTTCAAGCCAAAGTAGATATTGTCATTAATAAGATGGAAGCAAAAATAGATCAAATGACAATATTCATGAAGGAAATCCAGCAAGGAAATTTATCTAATGTCATCACCATGGACACACAGGAACAATGCCTGGCCATAACTCGGAGAAGTGGAAAGCAGGAAGCAGAGAGAAAAGAAGTCAAACAGACCAGCACTAGGAGGATTCTGGATGAAGATGATGATCAAAACACAGAAGAGGAGGAGAAAGCGCCGCCAGCTCCACCTGAAAAGACGTCCCATGAGTTCGTGGACTGCTCCAGTGGATATTGCATGGTACCTTATACCTCACTACCCGAGGAGACTTTGATTGAAAGCTTCTATGAAAGGTTAAAGATGCTAGATTCAGTTATTGATGGTGATGTGCTTGTTACGACACCCAATGAGGCATGGGAGATCAATGAAAATCTGACAGAAACTACTCAATTCCATGCCACTCCTCATGATGAGCCAGAATGCCAAGTTTCAGAGCAGCAGCAGGAAGGTAAATTAAAAGAAAATCCCATCAAGGTCAGTGAGCTTGAACTTAATTTTCCCTATGAGCCTTGTTCATATAGTAATCCATGCAAGTTAGGAGAATGGGATATTGAGAAAAATTCATATCATTCCATGCTTATTTCTTTGTCTCCTAAGAATCATAACTCTGAAATGCATGATTTAGGCTTAGTGATTGCAGTACCTGATCCCCTTGCTGTTAGGCTTAGATGGTATCTAAATAATATGTTCGAGAAAGCGGAGAATTACTTGATTATAATTTCTTATGCTGTGCACCCAAGGTGCAAGTTGAAATTTATTATGCAGGATCTGAGAAAGAAAAAGAAGAAAGATCCTCTGAGGATCAAGGAAGTGGACTTCGGTTGAAAACACTGAATCCCGTCTAGCTTAGGACGTTAAACAAGCGCTTCTTGGGAGGCAACCCAAGCTTTTAAAGTTTTTTGAAGATTTCATATTAGTTTTTGTGTTGATCCTGAGGCTCCCATAAGATCGATCCTTGAGTAGGGAACTCATGAAATGACACCTATCCGCTCATTCTCTCTTCGGACGAAAATTCAAGACATTTCAGATTCTCTCGCTTTTTCAGGGCAGTATCGATCTTTCTTTATCTGATTAAATGTTCATACATTGGGGACAATGTATATTTTAAGTTTGGGGGGGGGGGGGGGGAGATTCGCTCTGCTTAGGTTTTGCTTAAGCAAAGTAATGCTTATGATGAATTAAATGCATGTTGATGATGATGACGTCTAATGATTTGCTTTTCGCCATGATTCTCTCTTATTGTTGCAAATTTGAAAGCATGTCTAAATTCAAGAAAATTTAAAATTTATCTTTGATCCCCTTACAAAGTATGATGATTCACTTGTTTTATTATGATTTTGAAAGCCTAGATGAAAGTTATATGCTTTGGAAGTTCGTTGTCACTCCGATAGGTGTAAAGTTTGTTTAGATAGCTTTCTTGCGTAATAGTAGGTAATACTGAGCTTTGGGAAAAAGAAATGATTTGCTCAAAAATATATATATATATAAAGAGAAAAAGAATTGCTCCACTTTCTTGAGAGCGTTAGTAACCAGGGGCATTCATGACACCCATCGTTTGCCTTTGCATGAAAGCGCTGGAAAGAAATGAGCATGCCTCGGCAACCTGAAAGATGAGGCGCTCGTAGTTGGATGCTTTCATCACCAATGTTGGCAAGCCAGAACGAAGGCGCTACATCTAAAAGGATTATCTCATCTAAAAAAAAAAAAAAAAAGTTTGGGGGACGCCTCAAGAATTATGGGCACCTTAGTAAGGTAGTACTTGCTAGATAAGTATGATGGCTAAAAAGGCAAGCTTTAGTGCCAGTGTAGGGGGAAGATGAATGAAGGAGTATATAAATGATTCCGGGCTAGTAAAAATTGTGATAAGGCAATTGATGATTCATTTTTGCAAGGGAGGATTGGATTAAATTTTAAAACTTCTTGATGTTTGTTCATGCTTACTTATTTGTTTCAATAGTTTGCATTCATGGCTAGAAGCATTGAGGATAGAGTTGTTAGCATGCAAGTTATGATTCATATGTATCACTTTATTTTGCTCGGGACTAGCAAAACTTTAAGTTTGGGGGTGTGATGACATGCAAAAATGTCATCATTTTCCTATTAATTTTAGCTAGTTTTGTGCATAAATTGTGAGCTTTAATGTATTTTTATGTTGATTTTACAGAAAACCGAGTTCGGGCAGAAAACTGAGATTTTAAGAGAATTTGGGTAAATTTGGAGACTTTTTGGGAAATTTAAAGAATAATCATTGAAAATCAAAGCCCTAAGGTCCAAGAAAAGAAGACAATTGAAGTGGGAAGGCCCAAAAAGCCCAAAAGATTAAAGAAAGGAGGCTAAAATCCGCAAATAAGGCTTCTAGAAGGCCTAGCGTCTCGACGCTAGGTGATCAGCAAAGCGCGCTCCAAAATCGTGATAGCGTCGCGACGCTGTCTGCGTAGCGTCGCGACGCTGCGACAACTTCTGCCCCAAGACAACATGACGTCACAGCGTCTCGACGCTGTCGACTTGTTCAGCAAGAAAATTCCAGCCCCTTGCACTATAAAAAGGCCCCTTCCCTTTGGTTCAAATCATCCCAAATTTGGGGGAGCTCTCCCCTAGCTCAATAGAGAGAAAAAGTGAGAAGAATTGTGGAGAAAAAGTGGGAATTGAGCGAGATTCTAAGGCTCAAGATTCGAGATGATCGTAGCGGGAGCTTGGGATCGACTTATCGGTTATTTCTTCCTTACTTCTTTGTAATTCCTTGTTGTAATTTGAGTTAGGCCTATGGATCAAGATCATTTTGGCAAAATTATTTCCATTTGTGAGTAGATCTTGAGACCTAGGGTCGTTATTCTAGTCAATTGGATATTGTAGCGCAATTACTTGGATTATGTAATGAAATTCTTCATATTTCATCTATGCAATTCTTGCTTAATGCTTTTAATCTCTTGATCACGGATTAATTGATTTGTTGGTTTAAATTGATACTCGACAGAGAGAAATTAGATTAGATCCAAATTGCATGGCTAACGATTGCTTGGAACACGAGAGTGAAAGAGAATTGTTAGAAATTGATTATGAAGTTGCTTAATGCCATACTATGATTAACTAAGGAGATGGACACATAAATTAGTTATGTTAGTATGAGATGTGGAGGAGCTTGAAAGAGAAATCCGCTTAAAATTAGTTATAAATTTATGGAATTGAGATTATTAGTTACATACATCCATGTAATTGAGCTACAAATCCAAGAAAGCTAGATAACACCCTAGGTCAAGTTCCCTTATTTGGTTATTTTCATTTCATTATTACATGTTTATTTTTATTAATTCCTTTAATTTTCGCACTATCATTCGAGTTGATCTTCTAAATAAAATTAAAACATGATGATTCTTGGTACTTAATGGAATTAATTCAATTTCCCTGAGGATTCGATACTCGGTATTACCTACCGTTTTATATTACTTGTGACGACCCGTACGCTTGCGGAAAATCGCCCAACACCTTGCCTGACTTCGTGACCAAGGTCATTACTCAGTACAAATGGCAAGAGTTTTGTGCTCACCCTCAAGAGGTCGTGGTGCCTCTAGTCCGAGAGTTTTATGCAGAGTTGAGGGAAGAAAGTTTGAGCTTGACAGCTGTACGTGGGAAGATGGTGAGCTTTTCCTTAGTGGATATCAATAGGGTATATTAGATCAAAGCTCCTTTGCATCCGAGAGGGAATGACGTCATTAAGAACCCTTTGGCCAAACAGTTAAAAGAAGCATTAAAAGTGGTGGCTAGGAAAGGAGTCCAATGGAAAGAATCTTAGATCAAAGTGAAGACTCTTGTGCCAAGCGATCTAAAGCTAGAACCGACAGTATGGCTTCACTTCATCAAAAACAGATTGATGCCCACCACCCATGATAGTACCATTTCAGGAGAGGGTCATGTTTCTCTACAGCATAATGAAAGGGTTGGAGATTAATATAGGGAGCATCATCAGAGAGAAGATCTTGTCTTGTAGGAGAAAGAGAGCAAGGAAGTTGTTTTTTGGGTCTCTCATAACCCAACTCTATCAGAGAGTCAAGATTGTTCTTGGGAAAGATGAGGAACAACACTTTTTCAGGCCCACTATTGACTTGCCTTTGATCAGGAAGCTTCAACAAAATAATGCTCAAATGAAGGATAAGGCTTCCACATCCCATGTTACTCCATCTCTAAGGCCCACACCTGCTTCACCTCCACAACACACCCCAGTTTCAGGGCCTACACCATCATCGGAGGCCCTTGAATTTACCTACCACCAACTAGACCGCATTGAAGATAAATTGAAAACATATTGGGTCCATGCGAAGGAAAGAGATGAAGCAATTAGAGAGTTCTATCTCTCTATCGCCCCAAGCATCGCTCCTGTTTTCCCTAACTTCCCTCCAAGCTTTCTGCATCAAGAAGAAGAAAAGTCTGAAGATGAAGATGAAGAAGTTGAAGAGAGTTCCTCAGAGGAGGAATAGGAGAGTTTGCTAATCCCCTACACTTTTAAATCTTGCTTTGTTTAGTTGTTGTTTTTATGTTCTAGCCTGTTTTGTTTTTGTTTTCCAGTTTTATTCTTGTGTTAGTTGTTATCTATATTGTTTTGAGTGTTTAGTTAATTGATAGTTTATTTTTTTAAAGTTAGATTAGTGTTGGTTTGTTGTTAGATTGGAATAGAATAACTTGGGTTTTTGAGATTTTCTGAAAAATCTGCTTGCTGTTTTTTTTACTGAATCTGTGAAATTTTGGAAAAATCAACTTTATGAAAACTTTTTAGCTTGAAAAAAATGTTTTGAAGAAACATGTTTTCACTTGAGTTTTCTTTTAAGTCCTAATGATGATAACTAGGGGTGTTCATCGGTCGTTCGGAGTCGGTTTTGGGCTAAAACCGACGCCGACCACCGACAAAATCGGTCGGTCGGTTTTAGTTGTTGTCGGTTTTTTAGAGGTTGGTGACGCCGACCGACCGAACTCACGGTCGGTCGGTCGGTTTCGGTTGGTTTACTCCGGCGAACTAAATTACAGTGAAAGGGAGAGAAAGGAGAAAGAAAAAAAAAAGAAGAGAGAAATATGGAGAAGAAAGAAGAAAGAAAGATCCATGGTCGGTTTTATGACTCCAATGAACTAACCCAAAAGAGGAAAGAAAAGAAAAAAAAATAAGAGAAGAGAGGAGAAACGGACGACGGTCTTCGCCGGAGAAACGGACGACGGTCTTCGCCGGTGGGAGGAGGGAAGAGAAGAGAAAGAATGAGGAAGAAGAGTTGGGAGAAAAGAGGGGGGAAAGAGAAAGGAAGAGAGAGATGAAAGTTGAATTTTGAAATGAAAATGGGAAGGTAACGTGGGAAAGGGAAGAGAGAGGAGAGAGATAAAAAAAGGTAATCATTACTATGGCAAAACCACGAGTGGTTTTGAGAAAACCATGGACACCCATGGTTTTCTCATTAATGCATTTGTGGGAAATCTGAAAAGTCACTTCTTCTTTTTTTACTTTTTTGGTTTTTAATTAATGCATTTACATGGGAAAACGAACAGGTTGTTTTATGTGCTCATACCTTCGGTCGGTCAGTCGGAAATGGTAAATTTTTTCCTCTGACCGACCGACCCCCGACCGATTCACTCTCTAAACCGACCGACCGACATCACTTCGGTCGGTTGAGTCGGTTTTGAGAGTTTTCTTGAACACCCCTAATGATAACTAGAGCTTATTTCTATCTCATAAAGTGTCGCCGTCACAATCTGTTTGTTTTCTAGTCATAGACTTTCCATTAGTCTTTTTCTTTACAAAATTTTCCTAAGTCTAAACTTCCTCATGTTTGACCTTTCTAGCACACTAGGAGAGTTTAGTCTTGTTGTTTGGAAAAACAAAAAGCCTCATGTTGGGATCCTAGAGTGAGTAAAAATATGGTATAAAAGACTCTAGAATTCCTGTGCAAGTATACACAGTCTGCAGCAAGTAATATTATCAATCCGAGTCCAGAATTAGCTTCCACTTTACCTATTTTGTGAAACTTTCTAATGGTTTCAAAGATGGTAAAAATGATTTGGTTTTATAAGAATTATGCTGAAGCAAAATAAATGACAGAACAAAGAATAAACAAATAGATAGACAAATTAAAGACAGGAATTGGTTAGGCTTAGTAGTTGTTTAAAAAGATGCTCTAGCAATATTATTGATCATGCAACTCTCGCAGTATTATTAGCAGATTCCTCTCGGAACTTCGAATCTTTTGGAATGTGTTTCAACCCCAATGAAGTGCGACCGATCAAGCACTAGGCGACTGGCTATCCCTAGCTCAGCCACTGGCGTTCTAATACACAATGATCGTAGTGTGGATAATTGCCACACACTCGCTAAATCATCCCTGAAACTAGAGAGAGGTATTCACATCGGCTGGCACGACGGGCAAAAAATGTAAATAGGCACAACAATTAACCAAGATGCAATAACCAATATATTACTAAAGTTTAAGCCCAGCAACTACATGTTCCTAACCAACACCTAAAGCTACTTAGTTAATAATAAACATGGAAACACGAATTACGATCTGAGTAGGCATGTCCATAATCACAAGATAATAAAGATAATACTAATCTCCTTAATCAACTTGCGAATGATGGTGTTCTTGGTAATCTCCAATCTCTCTATACTACTCGGCTTCCAAGAAAAGTTGGAATGCTTTTTACTTCGATGGCTACTTCCTTTTATAGAAGGATAGGAGGCTTGAATTAGGTCAACTTGGACACGTGTAGGGTTCATGAAGTTGGCTAACGAGCTGTGACGTGGCAGTCTTTCTCCTAGTTTTGCTGCAGCACAGAATTTGCTTCCTCAAGTCGCCTAGTAGCATAATCTGCATAAAGTAATTTCCAAGGCTTCCATTCTTCCAAATGAGTTAATACATATAATATATATCTAAAACCAACCCTATTAAGCACAAAAGACACACAAATCCCTATATAAATGAGGCCTAAATAACTACCTTTTGGGCAGTTATCACTCCCCCAAACTTGAACTATTGCGCGTCCCGAGCAATACTAACTCACCTTCCCTTAAGAATTTAAAACATTAGACAACGAATTAGCTTAATCAAATCAGACAATCCAATATTGCCTTTAACCTTTACCTGAGCACTCTGCAAAACCGAGCTCTGCCGCAGAAAAATGATTCCTCCAGCAGGGACAAATAATCACCACTTTCAACTAAATTCTAAGAACTCACCATAGCTTAGCTTTATTATCAGACAGTCAAAACATATTTTCTAGGGGTTTATATTTTCATTTTTAAACTTAAAGCAGCCCTACAGTCATAAGTTCTTAAGCATGGGATGACCCACTTTATGGTGCAGTATACCCCTGCCTCAAACTAATCACCAACTAGGCTCAATACTCTTTATAAAGCTCAAAAATCCTTAGTTATTCCATCTCTTGCCCCTCAGAATGGCAACATTTTATGATGAAGCTCACCTAAGTTCTGGGAGACAGAAAAACTGCTGGATCATCATTCATCCTTCAAAACTTTTGCTCCATCAATTTTTCAGCAAATAATTTTTCTCATTTTTTTCACATTTCCTAGGTCATCTTTTGATGCGAAGACAAACTGTGGGTATCACAAATGTCCCCGGTTACTCAATAACCTAGCAAATTTTTACTTGAAGGAGAGGAATGCTCGAGCAAAACAATTGGAGTAGCAAAAATTCCCCCAAACTTGAATTATTCATTGTCCCCAATGAATCATTAATTTTGCAAATTATACCCCCAAACTTATATTTTTCTTTCTGAATTTTTAAACTAAATGTGGGACTAGAACTAAGCTTAAAGTGGATCTTAAAAGTCAACACTACCTCCAAAATCTTCTTTGTCGCAGCAACAGCCTAGGCTAGAAGAAATGCTCAAGCAAAAGGTTTCTGGAGATCAGAATACCTTGACCTAATTAAGCTTAATTAGTCCAAGCTTCAAAAACTCAGAAGAAAATTAGTTAAGTTAGAGTTACTCAGTGCTCATAGAACGAAAACATCTTAGAAATTTCATTAAAAACAACAAGAGTAGAAATTCCATAGTAGAGATATATATATTTTTTTAAGTAGAAAAAATTAAACAGACAAAATAATCAAAGATAGAAAAAGATGCAGTCAGGAATGCGCGAGCAAACAAAATATTTCAACAAAAAGACTGCGCGCTCAAATTCTCCTCCTTCAATCTTCCTGACCATGCTCTTCTTCTTCATCACCTTCTCTTTCCACAGGCGGCGGCGGGATCCAGGGGTTCAACAGATCTTCAGGGAATTCAGGAAGGGTTGGATACGGTTTGGAAAAATTCTCTTGCAGCGCCCTCCTTAAGTTGGCATCCCGATTCTTAACATAGTTCCAGAAGGTTAAAGTTTGCCTCTCAACAAACTCTTGCCGACTGGCCGAAAGTGCCAGTTGTTCTAGAATCGAGTTGATGCCGTGGATAAGCCCACCTTGACGTACCTCCTGCATGCGTTGGAGCCGTGCCAAATTGGACGTGTCTATGATTCCCTTGTCAAACAGAATCACATCCCCCTCTTCCACTGGAACCCCTTCTCTTCTGCATAGCATCGTGGTATGACGACTGGAGTTTCAGTTAAACCCAAATAGTGATCAGGTTGTCTAACAACCCTCCCACTACGTCGAGGTTCTCTTATTTCTTGAGAAGGACGTGATTGACTCGAGGTGCCAGTATCATCAACAACTCTTGTTGATGTTTCTGTAGCTTCGTTAGATAGTTCACTTAAAACGACTTTACTACGTGGCTTGTGATCTATGAGGTGGTCTTCTTCTAGGAATGTAGCGTTTGTCGATACAAGTAATTTATTTTCCTCTGGATCGAAGAAGTATCCACCTCTCGTTTCTTTGGGATAGCCTATAAATAGGCAAAATCTAGAACGAGGCTCCAATTTCTTTGGGTTTGCTTCTAGCACGTATGCAGGACATCCCCAAATTCTGAAATGTCGTAAACTAGCTTTACGACCTTTCCAGATCTCAAATGGTGTTTCAGAAACACTCTTTGAGGGAACTACGTTCAAGATATAAACTGCAGTCTCTACTGCATGACCCCAAAACGAGTTAGGCAACTGAGCATAACTCATCATCGAACGAACCATGTCCAGCAAGGTTCTGTTTCTCCTTTCTGATACACCGTTTTGCTGAGGTGTACCAGGGGCTGAGAGTAGGGACGTAATTTCATGCTCTATCAAATAGTCTTGAAAACTTAAGTCCATATACTCTCCACCTCGATCGGATCGAAGTGTTTTTATCGTCTTACCTAATAGGTTCTCAACCTCGGCCTTATACTCCTTGAACTTTTCAAAAGCTTCGGACTTATGATGCATCAGGTAGAGATAGCCATACCTCGAATAATCATCAATGAAACTGATGAAATATTCGTACCCTCCTCGAGCTCTAATGTTCATTGGTCCACAGAGGTCCGAATGAATGAGCTCTAAGGGCTCTTTGGCACGATAACCTTTTCCGGTAAAAGGTCGTTTTGTCATCTTGCCCTCAAGGCATGATTCACAAGGAGGCAACGAGTCGTCTTCTAACTTGTTTAGAAGTCCACTCTTGACCAATCTCCCAATCCTATTGAGGTTGATATGGCCTAAACTCAAGTGCCAGAGATAGGTATCTTGAGAAACTCTTCGCTTTTTAGGTTGAGTCTCAGCAGTTTTAAACATCTCGTGATTTAAAATAGCTTTAGACTCAATTGGTCTCAAAACATATAATTTATTCTTCAAGTTTGCAGAGCAAACATCAATACCTCTTTTAGTTATGAACGCTTCATTAACAGAAAAAGAAATTGAGTAACCTTGTTCTAATAAACAAGATAAAGAAATCAAATTTCTTTTAATCTTCGGAACTATGTACACGTTATCTAATATCATGTAGCGTACCTTGGTGAAGAATAATTTTATGTCTCCCACTGCAATAGCCGAGATGACTTCTCCTGTTCCAACTTTAAGAGTCATCTCTCCAGCTATTAGCTGTTGCCAGGAACTCATTCCTTGAAATGAAGAACATACGTGATTAGTGGCACCTGAATCGAGTATCCAGGCAGAATCGTCGTTTTCCACTAAACACGTTTCCAAGACTAATAAATCACATTTAGAGTCGTGGATCATGTTTTTCTTGGCTACGCAGTTAGTTTGAGGACATTCCTCAGTTGAGACCAAACCTAAATTCTTTGCCACGTGTTTAGCGTTTAAGAAAGTATTCTTAGTCGAATGTACTAAACCGTTTAATTTGGCATTTGACAAAGCACATACGTTTTTCGACATACTGCTGAAACAAACAAATTAATCTCTATTAGAAACATGCACTAAACCCATTAATCACATTTATCCAATCAAATTTAGCAAAAGCAATCATCGACCCATATATACAATTGATTTATTTTGCAACAATACTTCAGGGGTTTAGAATAACCGCTACCGTAGGGCAGTCAGCTACTCCTCCTCTGAATCGAGACAATCTCGGCCAAATACTATTCCCAGAATAACTCTTACTCCAATAGTTATTAGCTAACGTTAATTTGGTCAAGACCATCTTGTAAGTGTTACCCATCATTTTCAGATTGTAGAGGGCGGCCCCAACAATGCCACTGTAGGGAAGAGCTAATGTTGGGAATGGCCCTAGGAAACCCTATCCATTTCTGGAGTTTGCGTTGTTCTGAATCCCATGCGTAAGCCCTCCGTAGGGTGATCGCTCCCAGGGTGACTCGCAGGCAGCGCATAGGAATCTCACGGTGCAACCTAATGATGGAGACCGCAGGATACGTTTGACACGTTTCCTTCTCCCACTTACTATGAACACTTTCCCCATTCACCTTGATATTAACCCATGCAAACACCATCCGTAGGGGGACGCTCCCAGGGCGCCTCGAGGCCAAGCATGGATCTCACGGTGTGAACTCAGGGGGACGTGAGAGTAGAAACTTAATATGAATATTTCGTTTCTATACTTTTCCTCCCACCAAAGTGTCGTAAAGTTTTAGGGTCTATTACTTAGGTAAATTCCGGCTAAATGAATCTATCTAAGTCTATGCCTTATTAAATAAGGTCTTTACACTAAATGTCTAGGTGAATTAAACTCTTTTAATAACCTAGCGACATTGCATGCTAGTAAGAGTTTGGTTAATTCAACTCAGGTTCCGAACCATTTGCCGGGAGAGTTCCCTTATAACCAAGGTCTTATGTCCTACTTACTAAAATTTTAAAACTATTTAAAAAAAAACTAAGTAAGACATATTTCTAATCCTATTAGAAAAGGCGATCTTAGATCTATTTCATTTTAAACCATTTAAAGAATGATAAGATCCTAAGATCCTATGTTAGCATGCAACTCTTTGTTATAGGTTTTATGGATTGTATTCATTAACTATTATAACTCTTATAACTTTTAATGAATTAACCCTATAACATGCTTTCTAATGGTGTTTAAAAGCATATAACAATCAATCATTCAAGTTATAAGAAAAGCACCATTTAGAAACAACCTATGTCTAGGTTTGTATAACGCTTTATACTACGATGTCTAGGTGATAACACTTTAAAACCTCACACCGCTCACGCATGCTCATAAAACTCGAGTTAACTTAACTCAAGAACCGACTCGATGCCCAGGTAGGAGGTGTTCCGTAAACCGTCAACTTAAATACCTCCAGCCTTAGACAGCATCTTGTCGGGTGAGTTCTCTCGTAACCATTGTTTTACAAGATATCGACCTAAACTATGCAAGTTGATCGAATCGTTGAAGGTTCATTAACCTAAGTGAGCTTGCACTTAATCTTGTTATAGATTTTAGATTTCTATCTCTTTTTATAACAATTATAAAAACAATCCATAACAAGCATAATTTGAGAATAACACTTATAACCAAACTAATGAAATTTCATGTTTCATGCTTGGTTAATTTTATCAATTAATAATTATAACTATTATAAGAATAATCAATTTTAATTAACCATTCAAGCATGAATCTCCCTAAATTAATACAACACTTATATTAATTAAACATGAAATTTCCCTCATGCATTTGAATTAATCAATAACACTTATTCAAATTAAACAAATGCATGAACATGCTTTCCTATGGTGGGATTTTAATCTATATGGCATGCTCATAATGCACATACATCCATTTAATTAAATCATACATTCACAATGCATAAAGTAATTAAATCAAGCTAAAATGGAATAGTTTGGCAATTTAAAAAAAACACAAGCAATTTCACTAATTATTACAATAATAATTAATAAATAAACTTGCAACACGCCCGAGCTTCACGAACCATCCCGAACCACTCATCCAAGCAATGAACCGGCCATGCAAAGAGTGAAATGCGGCTGCAACAGACCGAGCCGGACCAAAAGGCAGCAGCTGAACCGGAATTAAAAAAAAACTGCTGCTGGAATTAAAAAACAGCTTGCTGGAATTTTTATTTTCTGCTGCGTCTTCTCCGGTTTTTCTTCAATTTTACAGCCTATATGGACTCTAATGACTCTATAAAAATTACAGACTATAGTACACACATTAACGCTCTTACATATCCGAGCAATTACAATTTCATGAAGGTTTGAATGCTCAAAAAATTGCCAAACCAGAACACTTCCATTTTAGCACACATAAAATTCAATTTCAAAATGGTACCCACCAAAGCAAAATTAAAACGAATTAAGTGCTCTAATCATGCTGTGATACCAATTGAAGGTGTACATATTACACATGCGGAAGAAATTGAAGATCGAAAGCACTTAAGACATTCAATTTTACTCCTAAAGCATGCATGTTCTAGAAAAGACAGAATAGAGAGTTTAGAAAACACCAACCTTTGTAGCTCACTTATGTTGAACTCCTTGTGGTGTTTGCCTCTCCTATGCTCCTTGGACAACCTCTAGAGTCTTCCCCACTATACTCCGGGCCAAGAACGACTTGTGGGAGTCTATATAAGATAGGGAATGGGAAGGGAATGCTTGAAGCATCAAACAATGGAGAAGAATGAGAGATGAGAGAACTTTGAGTCCAAATTCCAGCAGCATAACATTAAGGAAATGGCTCTCTTTTATTTTTGAATATGATTCAAACTCCTTTTAAAGACATTCTCCATGCAAAGCCAAGCCTCAAGACACAAGACACATGGTGTATTTGCAAGCTCAAGTGGATTCTAGGTGTACATTACACAAGACATGCAACAATGCATGAGTGAGTTGTCTTTCCACTTTGAATGATCATGCATTAAGTGGATTTCCAACTAAATCCACTAAATTCAAATTGAAATCAAATTTCAAGCTTGCAAATTACCCCCAATTTCAATTCTAAATTTAAATTGATTGCTTGGTAATTAATATGAAAATTTTCAAATTAATTTTGATATGATTAATCTAATTAATCTTTGTTATCTTGTGCAATTCCATATATATGATTCCTAATACATATATATAGTATTCAAAACACTTTTAAATACTTCATCTCTCATTTTCTAATTTAATTCATAATTAAATTATTGTGTCAAACACAATTTACGATAATACCCTTTTTCCCGATTTTGAACGATTCAAAGCTTCCTATCTTTTGTTCTAGGCTTAATTCCGATATGAGCTAGTAGGGGGACCTAATGGACCTATAGATCATGGGCTCCAACGATTCGAGGCTAACCGACTAATCTCATTGTCCAAGCTAGCCAACATTCGTTAACTATCGGGACACTCCACTATAGCTCGATAGTTGCACTCCCCTCACTATAGATATATTTCCGTCCACTTGATTTAACCATGATTAGTAAGTCGATCCTTCACAGGTTGTTCGTAGCTATAGCTAGGTCAATAAGCTGTTTTACCCCTATAGTACTTCTAGTTCCTTAAGTCTCATTGATCCTCTAATGAACAATTGGTTTATGGTCCAACCAATAAATCGAGTCCCTCTCGGGCCAATGAGAGGGCGGGATCCCTTTGTTCAAGCCCCGGAGTCAGCACTTAAGAGAACAACCTCTCTACTATCCCTTATTCGAGTAGGAGTGAATTCCTTCTTGCACGACTATGTCCCCAGCTATCTACCCGTTCCTATCCCTGAAATGGGAGGCTTATTGAGTCGGCGATACTGAGCCACTCTCACCTATGCAGATCTAAGGATAAGCCCGAATAAACAGGAGTTCATAGTTAGCTCAGGATTAAGATCGAGTTACCTAGGTCATCACATGAAATAGTCAGTCTCGTCAGTAAACGGTGTTATAAAGCGAGAGCGACTTATTTCTCGGTCCTGGTCTTATGCAAACTCATTGCACAGGACGCCCCCACTCGCATGTCTCTACATGGACGATTTAGGATCACATCGTCTATACCATCTATAAAGTGGGCCGCGTCTCATAGTGTCTCCAGAGTAAGGTACCCAACCCTATTCCTATACTATAGACCGTTTTGGCTATTACTCAAGCTTGATCCACTTTTATGTCTCTACATAAAGCTCAAGTGTTCATCCTATAGCCATGGATCTTAGTTTATTGGATTTGGGTTATTATATGTGTAAATTAATTTATTCAGTAATGACTTTTACTGAATCAATCTCGATAACACCTTTATCAAATAAGTATATAATTCGTTTAACATTCACTATCTACGAGTTTTAGGGCACCAATCTCAACAGTATATTCTCCTCGTTTCCTTTGGGATTGCCTACAATTATTTTGAACGATATTCCAATTTATTTTGGGTTAGTCACAAGCACAAGTCCTGGACACCCCAAAATTTAAAGGAACATAAACAATCTTTACGTCCTATCCACAACATAAAAGGTGTTTCAGAAACACGTTTGATGGAACGCTATTCAAAATACACATTGCAGTCACACTACATGACCCCAAAACGAGTCAGGCAATTGAGCATAGCTCAACATGGATTGAACCATATCCAATAGGGTTCTGTTACTCCTAACTGAGATTTAGGATGTGATTCCATGAACTATCAAATAACCCTAGAATCTCAAGTCCCTATACTCAACACATTGATCAGATCAAAGTGGTTTTATTATCTCACCTAACAAGTTTTCAACTTCAGTCTTAAGCCCCTTCGAATATCTCAAGAGATTCAGACTTAAGTTGCATTAGGTTGAGATGTTCATACCTATGAATAATTATCGTTAACAAAGATTAATTATTCATGCCCTCCCACTGCTTTAACATACTAGACCACAAGGATTCAAATGTATAAGCTTCAAGGGTTCTTTGGCTCTTTTAGCTCTTTTCCAGTAAAAGATCTATCAGTCATATCGCCCATAAGGCATGACTTAATTGGTATTAAAGAGTTTTCTTCTAACTAGCTTAGAAGTATACTCATAGACTAAGGTCCCAATCATATTGAGATCAAAATTAGCCTAACCTTAAGAACTAAAGAAAGGTATTTCCTTTAGGAGATATCCTTTGCCTTTATTTCTTCGAGTATAAGCAATCTTAAACAACTCAGTGCTCATGACTTGCTTTACTCTCGATTAGTCTTGAACACATAAGTTATTTTCAGTAATGCTGAACAAATGTCAACTCCCTTTCTTAAAATAAAACTGCGTTAGCAGAGAAAGGTATAGACTAACATTGTTCCAGCATATACGATACAAAAATCAAATTTCTGTTAATCTTCAGGAAATTCATACACATTATCTAATAATGTGTATTATCTTCCATTGGATAAAATAACTTAATGTTCCCTCTGCCAAAGCCGAGACATAATCTCCAGATCAAAATCTGAGAGTCATCTTACCTATTTGCAACAGTTGCCATGAGCTTATTCCTTAAAAGGAAAAGCAAACGTGATAAATGGCACCTGAATTAAAAATTCAGGCTGTATCCTCATTTTCCACTATGCATGTTTCAATGACCAATAAATCATATTCATTGTCATTGATATTGGCTAGGCAGTTAATGTAATTGTCATCATGAACAATTCAAGGTGAACTAGACATTTGAACCTGAGGACATTCCTCACTAAAGACTAATCTTAAATCATTTACCACAAGTTTCGTTTAAGCTAGTTGTATCTTAAACCGTTATTAATAAAATGGTGTAAGACAATGCACATAAAGTTTTATATTATTGTTGAAGTAACAAATTACTTGTATTATTAATCGCACTAACCCATTACAAATAATCCAATCAAATTCTGCAAAAACAAACAAGCAATCAAAGAAACCCTATAAAACTATTGATTTAGTTTTTGCAACGATACTTCAGAGGTTTAGAACAACAGCCACCGAAGGGTGGTCAGCTACTCCTCCTCTGAATTGAGACAATCTCAACCAAATTCTAACACCAGAATAACTCATATTCCGTTAGCCTTTAGTTACCGTTGTTCGGTCAAGGATTAGTTAACACATTTAACTCATCCCCGTAAGTGTGACCCTCCCACTTTCAGATCTCAGAGGCACGGACCAACAGGCTACCGTTAGGAAAGACAACTGTTGGTAATTAGCCTAAGCGATCATATCCTATTCAGGAGTTCACGGTGTTCTGAATCCTATGATCAGGCCCTCCGAAGGGATGGTCGCTCAAGGACGACACGCAGGCGGATCATAGGAATCTCACGTTGTGACCTAGGGGTGGAGACCGAAGGATACGTTGACACGTGTCCCGCTCCCACTTACTATAGTCACCTTCCCCATTCACCTTGGTATTGACCCATGCAAACACTTTCCGAAGGGAGGCCGCTCTACGACGACACGAAGCCGAGCATGGATCTCACGGTGTGAACTATACAGGGACGTAGGAGCAAAACTCGATTTAAATCAAGTTTTGTAATTTTCCTCCCACTAAAGTAACCTACTGTATTTTAGGGTTATTAAACTTAGATAAACCCGGCTAAGTCAATCTATCTAAGTCTATGCCTATTATAACTCATATAAATAGGACTTTATTCTAATGTCTAGGTGAATTAAACCCATTTAATTACCTAGTGACATTGCATGATAACATTAGACTATGATTAATTCAACTCAGGTTCCGGGTCAGTTCCCAGGTAGGAGGTGTTCCATAACCGTCAACTTAAGTACCCCCAGCCTAGACAGAACTTCATCGTGAGAGTTCCCTTATAACCATAGTAATGTTTTTCCTACTTAGTGCATTAAAACTATTTTAATCCTAAGTAAGAAAATAATTATAATCCTATTAGAATTAAAATGAGCTTAGGTCTAATTAATTTTAAACAATTTAAAATTAATTCATTTTAAACTAAGGTCCTATGTTTGCATGCAACTCTTTGTTATAGGTTGACGGTTTCTAATCAATTTTATAACTATTATAAAATTTTAATAATTAGCCCTATAACATGCTTCTATGGTGTTGGAAACAATAACAATCAAATTCGAATTATTAAACACCATAACGCTCATGACGCCGATAATATAACGATTATATTAATCTAAGGTGGTGTCATGCTTCATGTAATTTCAATTTCATTTAATTAATATCGATTATATTAAATAATCATCAACGAAATTAAATCACATGAAATTAGACATTAATATAATATAACTCTTATATTAATCTAATTAATGTCATGCTCAATGCTATTCCATTTTCATTAAATTAATATAACACTTTTATATTAAAATTATACATGAAAATCAAGCATTGAAATTTATTTCCATTCATAATATAACTATTATATTAATGTTCATGAAAATAAATCTAAGCATGCATGCTACATTAATAAAATATAACAATTTATATTTATCTAATTAATGTCATGCATCATGCTTTTCCAATTTCATATATTTAATATAACAATTATACTAAATCACTCATGAAATTTAAATTCATGCATAATTATCATATATTATAACATTTATAACATAAAAATGCATGAAACATGCTTAACCTATGGTGGGATTTAGCTAAATGACATTCATAAAGCGATAAATAGCTGAATAAACCGGTATATTGGCACCCTAAGACATAAAATAATTGAAAAATTACATTAATTAATCAAATTCTAGCCATAAACCGCCATGTAATGGGTCTGAACAGCCTTGAACTCCTTCAAACCGCTCAGAACCGGCCCAAACCGTGTCAGAATCGCCCGAACCAGACCCAAATAACTCGAACCGGATCCAATTTCATCGAACCGGGCTAACCATATGTTGAACCGGACCGCAACTGTCTGAACCGAACGAACCAAGCAACCGCACGCGTATTTAAAAAAACTACCCACGTCCAGCTCGAACACACGCCCTCCTCATTCATTACTGCACTACAAACCACTGAAGCAACGTCCTAAGTTCGAACTTAATCAGACGCAAATATTATTTATACAATTTTGGAACCGTTTTTTTTCACGATTTCGAGCGAATCCCCTTTTTCTTTTCGAATTTCATCGAACCGGGCTAACCATATGTTGAACCGGACCGCAACTGTCTGAACCGAACGAACCAAGCAACCGCATGCGTATTTGAAAAAAACTACACACGTCCAGCTCGAACACACGCCCTCATCATTCATAACCGCACTCCAAACCACTGAAGCAACATCCTAAGTTCGAATTTAAACAGACGCAAATATTATTTATACAATTTTGGAACCGTTTTTTTTTTCACGATTTCGAGCGAATCCCCTTTTTCTTTTCGAATTTCTGGGCAATTCTTCGTCTGTGCATTCGTTCCAGCAGCCGAAAACTCCAAATTGGACATCGATTCGAGCAGATTTCATCAAATTGAAATCCTAATTAACTAGACATGGACTTACATGACTCGATTTACAACTTTTTCCCAAAAAAACACAAACCTTTACATGATCAAATCAATGAAATTGTAAATCTAGGGCCAAAAATACCTAAACAGTTTATCAGCAAAATTCTCATCAAATATGCAGAATTTACCCACCAAAAAATCCAATGCAAGTTTCGCAAAACGAAATTAAGGCAACAACTTGGCTCTGATACCAATTGATGGAATAAAAATCCTACGCAGCGGAAGCGTATATCAGATCGTTGGTTCTTAATTGGGTTTCACAGAAAACACCAATACATTGGCCAACAAATTTCAGAACGTTTCTAAAATTAAACCTATGATTAAGCATGCTGAAAAGAATTCTAAACTATTTAGAATTAGGGGAGACTTACTTGTTGAAGATCGTTCTTCACAACACTATGCTCCAAAACCACGAATGATTCGACAACGATCTCTTCATTGAACACCACCATCAAAGAGCACCCATTATGCTCTGGGTCTTGAAGTTGTGATTGTGGGATCACATTCTTGAAATAGGGAATGGATTTTTCAGCAACCGAGTTGCTGTCATTTTCTTTTCTTTAAAGAGGATCTTGAGAGCAAACTTGCAAGAAGGAGAGCCTTGTGAGAATGCACACCAGACCTTCTGTAATCCCACAACCCCAGTTGGTTGAAGGAGAGTGAGGAGTTACAATCGTGTAACTCCCCAATGAGGTGTCAAAACCTCATTCCTCAATCCATATCAATTTAACCATTAAATTAATATATATTTAAAACTATATATTATACAAATTAAGTTAAATTAATTTAATCAAATCAATATTCAATTAAATTAATTATAACATATAGTTTTAAATTCAATTAAATCATATTTAATCGAATTAATTCAACCAACTAATTAAATATCATATATTTAATTTAATATTATATTTGAATCAAATTCAAATATGTCTCTCATTTAACCTATAGTTTTAATGTGCATCTAATGTACATTAAATATAAACTATAGTATTAATTTAATTAAATCAAAATTAAATTAATTAATTAATTTTTAAATTAAATATCAAATATTTAATTAATTTTCTATTCAAATATTTCTCTCATAAACAATAAAGTTTAATTCATCAATTAAACTTATATTATAATGTATCTTCATACGTTATCTTAATTGTATCAAATACAATATAATTCCCTTATCGAATTTGAACACACTTCAAATTCTATTCAAGACTATTTAACTTCAGAACCCTTTACGAGCTAGCAGGTGGACCTAATGGACCTACAGATCAGAAGCTCCAACGATACGAGACTAATTGGCTAAACTCATTAACCAAGTTAGTCAACATTCGTTAACTGTGGGTCACTCCACTAAAGACCCACAGTTGCACTCTTCTCACCGTAGAATATTTCTGTGTCCACAGATATTAACCAATAACGGTATGTCAATCCTTCACGAGTGTTCGTAACGCCAGTTGGGTCAAATTACCGTTTTACCCCTGGGTTACCTCTGGATCCTTAAGTACCACTGATTCCTCTAATGAACAATCTGTTTATGATCCAATCAATAAACAGTAGTTCCTCTCGGGCCAGGAGAGGATGGGCGCCCTTGTTCAAGACCCGGAATCATCCCTTAAGGGAACACACATCTGCTTACCCCAATAGAGGAAGGAGTGAATTCCATCTTGTATTGTCATGTCCCCAGCCCCCTACTCGGTCTTGTCCCCAAGAAGGTAGGCTTATTGAGTCGGCGTGCTAGCCACTCTCACCCGTACTACTCAAAGGACAATCCCTCGTGAGAAGGAGTTCATGACACACTCAGGATTAAGATTGAGTTACCTAGGTCATCCTATTGAAACAGTAACCTAACTAGTTAACGGTGTTACAACTAGTGGTTTACTATTTCGTGGTCCGGTCTTATGCAAACTCATTGCATAGGATACCCCCGCTCGCATGTCTCCTACATGGATGCCTTGGATCAATACGTCTGTATCGAATACAAAGCGGGTCGTATCACATAGTGTTACCAGGATAAGGTACCCAGCCTTATCCTTGTACTATAGACCTTTTAGGTTGTTACTTGAACACTGATCCCCGTATGTTTCCACATACTAGTTCAAGTTACATATCAACAACCTTGGATCTTAGTTTATTGGATTTGGGTCATATTGTGCAATTTTAGACTTAAAATGACAATAACACTTTATTGCATAAACTTCAATAACACTTTATTGATACAAGTGTATAATTCGTTAACATTCATTATCTACGAGTTTTAGGACATAAAATCCAACAAGTAAGCGTAGCCTAATGAAACCCATCCAGGTGTTGGTTTCACTCTTCAAATAAGCAGCTTGAAACGTGTGCTTTCGCGTCTGCAACAACCTTCATTGGGCCCCCTCAATGCCAACCTCTCGGACAGCCGCACTTAATTGGTCGCAAGATGGTGCAACCATCATCTCATTAAAAACTGCATGCGGAAAATCCTGGAGATTGAACAAATCATTAATGGCTTCTGGGCTCCACTGTACGGGCACTCCTTGAATTATAACCTCAAGTTCGTCCTGAACGTCAAGATTGGCGTAAAATTCCCGAACAATATTGGAATTAAGAGGCTCTGGTTTCGCACAAAACTGCCTCCAACCGAGGTTCGCTATTCCAGACTCCAAGAATCGTGGCACATAATCGCCAAATCCTCGTCCGAACAGGAAGTCTCGTTTCAGCATCTCCTGATATTTTGCTCGAGCAAGGTTGTTGACGAAGCGAATAAACAGTATTCTTGGTTCCTCAATCTCATCAGCCTCACTCGATGCCTCAGCAATCCCTTTGCCCTTGTCTTCTCTTCGCTTGGGCAGAATCTCTTCCTCAGCCTTTTTTGCTTCTTCTTCCTCGTCTTGTCTTCAGCCTCCTTCTTCTCTTGTTTCTCTCTCTCTGTATTGTTTTTTTCAGAGTCAGTAGTTGGAGGCGAGGGGGTATCAGTTCGAACTACCTGAATACGGCCGGCTTTTCGCTTAATGCAGCGACGCTTAGGTACCTCTGGCATGATCACCTCCACTCGAGCCTCCTGAACTGGCTCATTCTCAGTCGCAACCTCTGTCTGCACATCCTCATTCTGCTTTTCTTGAATCTCCCCTCGAACTTCCTCTGTATCCGAAACTCTCTGCTCAGCCTGTTCTGGGTTCTGTTCTTCTGGTTCTTTCGGGTCTTCTTCAACTACTGTGGCAGCAACCTCATCTGCTGCCTCCTGGACCTCCTCTTGTTCCGCAGCCCTTTGCTGGCTTTTCCTTCTCTTCGCTTCTTTTTCCTCCGGCGTCCTCTTCTTTTTCGTTTTCGCTTTCTGAACCTCGGGGGTAACGGGTATCTCTTCTCCCTCATTATCTCTCTCTTTTCTTGCTCTCGTTTTGGCCATTGAAGGTTCAAGGGATTGACAAAGAATACCAACAAAGAAAGACGAATGCACACAGCAAAGATTTAAATCAAGAAGATGAAGTGAAACTTACCTACCAGAGGTTGTTAATAAATAGGGCTCCAACAAATCGAATCCTAACCGAAAGATCTTGCTCCCATTAAATTCAAATTGTCGTTTTAAATCGCATGCAACCTGAAAATCTGAAACCAGCAACGGTAAAATCGTGAAGTTCAATCGTCCACAGTAAATCCTCATGTGCTGTCCACTATCCCAGCCCTTGGATGATCTCTGTTTGACACGTGGCTTCACCAGATGACTCCATGCAATTTTCCTGCTCATAGAAAATTAAAAAATCCAACGGTAAAAAATAATTAATCTTTAACAACCCCTTCCTATTCAGACGATTTGCTTCAACCAGATTTTTGCCACAACAACCTGAAGAATCTTGGATACGAAATTTGAATTTCAAAATAGGAAAATCAAATCTTTCAAATTTAAATTTAACCGATCAAATCAATCCTAATTCCTTTTTATTCTCGAAGCCAAATAAAGTAGAGAAAAATCTTTATTAATTAAGACTAAACAGAATTCAAATAACTGAAGATAAATCTAATAAAATCTAAATAAAAGATAATCCAAAGATAATTGAAATAAATAACCCGAAAATCAAATCAAATTCAAAATGAAATAGATAAAATCTAAAATAACTTCTACGGAATTAAAAACACCACCAGACTGCAAATAAATCATTCAAAATCAAATCTAATCTAATCGAAATTAAAAACAAATCAACGAAACATAAAATTAATACAAACACTGGGAGCTCAAAATTTTGCTCTGTGAAATTCTCCCGCAAAAATCCTGCATCTCTCAATCATCAACCAACCTTAGGGAAGCATATTTCGCCTGAAATTCCTCTCCCCAATATTTTTTCACACGATGTCCATTCACTTTGAACACTCTCCAATCTTTTTCATCCTGCAAAGTAATTGCTCCATGGGGGAAAACCTCAACCATAGTAAATGGTCCTGACCATTTAGATTTTAGCTTTCCAGGAAATAATTTTAATCTAGAATTATAAAGCAAAACTTTCTGACCTTTGACAAACTCTTTAGATTTAATTTTCTTGTCATGCCACAGCTTAGTCTTTTCTTTATACATTTTCGCATTCTCATAAGAAAATTGGCGAAATTCCTCTAATTCATTAAGCTGCAGCATTCTTATTGCTCCTGCACGACTCACATCAAAATTTAACTTTTTCAAAGCCCAAAACGTTTTATGCTCTAGCTCCAATGGTAAATGGCAAGCTTCCCCATATACTAACCTATAGGGAGACATACCTAGAGGAGTCTTATAGGCTGTCCTATAAGCCCAAAGAGCCTCATCCAACCTAAAAGACCAATCCTTCCTTGATGGATGAACTACTTTCTCTAGAATCGATTTAATTTCCCTATTACTAATTTCAGCTTGACCATTTGCTTGTGGGTGATAAGGGGTAGCTATCTTATGCTTAATCCCATACTTAGCTAACAACTTAGTTAAGATATTATTAACAAAATACGTACCCTCATCACTCACTAGAGCTCTAGGTGTCCCAAACCGCGCAAAGATGTGCGATTGAAGAAACCTTGCAACTGTCTTGGCATTGCTCTGATGGCATGCAATGGCCTCCACCCATTTGGACACGTAATCAACTGCCAATAATATAAAAACATTGCCATTAGAAGGGAGAAATGGCCCCATAAAATCTATACCCCATACATCGAATAATTCAACTTCTAAAATGTAAGTAAGAGGCATTTCATCTCTAGGCCCTAAGTTTCCTCTTCTTTGGCAAGCATCACATTGCTTGTAGAACCAATGGGCATACTTGAATAAGGTGGGCCAGAAAAATCCACAATGCAAAATCCTCATAGCTGTCCTCTGACCGCTGAAATGACCTCCATACGGCAAAGAGTGACATTGCTCCAGGATTTCCTTTGCTTCATTACCTGAAACACATCTACGAATAATACCGTCAGAGCATTGCTTATACATAAATGGCTCATCCCAATAGAAAAAATTTGCATCATGCTTAAACTTTTTCTTCTGCCTCCAATCCATGTCAATAGAGGTAGTCCCTTTACCAAAAAGTTGGCAATATCAGCATACCAAGGGGCATCCCTGACTACCTTTACCTCAACAGCAATAAGCTGCTCATCTAGAAAAGCATCTAGAAAAGCATCAGGAGAATGCCTTTTGGCCTTTGCAATGCTCCAGCAACATTTCAGCGGTGTATGTTAGCAATTTTTTCTGATATGATTGAGTCCACTGTTGAAGTCTTTATGGACGATTTTTTAGTTTTTGGAGGTTCTTTTCAGAGTTGTTTAGATAATTTAGGTAAGGTATTAAAAAGATGTGAGGATACCCATCTAGTTCTTAATTGGGAGAAGTGCCACTTCATAGTGAAGGAGGGCATAGTGTTAGGTCATAGGATTTCTAAAAATGGTCTAGAAGTTGATAGAGCAAAAGTTGAGGTTATTGAAAGGCTAGAGCCACCGAATTCAGTGAAGGGAATTCGGAGTTTTTTAGGACATGCTGGATTTTATAGGAGGTTCATAAAGGATTTTTCCAAAATCAGTAAACCTCTTTGTAACTTATTGTGCACTGATCATGTTTTTGATTTTAATGCAGATTGTAGGAAGGCTTTTGAAACGTTGAAGGCTGCTTTAATCTCAGCACCCATTCTCTGCCCACCTAATTGGAATTTACCATTCGAGGTAATGTGTGATGCGAGTGATGCTGCGGTAGGTGCGATGCTGGGGCAAAAGCAAGGCAAATTTATTCATCCTATATATTATGCAAGCAAGGTTTTAAATGAGGCACATGTCAACTACACAACTACTGAAAAGGAGTTGTTAGCTGTTGTGTTCGCTTTTGAGAAGTTCCGACCATATTTGGTTGGATCCAAAGTCACGGTGTTCACGGATCATGCAGCAATAAGGTATTTAATGTCAAAGAAAGATGCAAAGCCTAGACTAATTCGTTGGATTTTACTATTGCAGGAATTTGACTTGGAGATAAAGGACAAGAAGGGATCAGAGAATGTCATTGCAGATCATTTATCTCGTCTTGATCCATCATCATCTTTGCTGGAGCAATCTGCCATTTCCGATTCTTTTCCAGATGAACAGCTTTTTGCTGTGCAAGTGAAGGTAGTCAGGGATGTCCCTTGGTATGCTGACATTGCCAACTTTTTAGTAAAGGGAGTCACTCCTATTGACATGGATTGGAGGCAGAAGAAAAAGTTTAAGCATGATGCAAAATTTTTCTTTTGGGATGAGCCGTTTATGTATAAGCAATGCTCTGACGGTATCATTCGTAGGTGTGTTTCAGGTGCTGAAGAAAAGGAAATCCTGGAGCAATGTCACTCTTCGCCGTATGGAGGCCATTTCAGTGGTCAGAGGACAGCTATGAGGATTTTGCATTGCGGATTTTTCTGGCCTACGTTATTTAAGGATGCCCATTGGTTTTACAAGCAATGTGATGCTTGCCAAAGGAGAGGAAATTTGGGGCCTAGATATGAAATGCCTCTTACTTACATTTTAGAAGTTGAATTATTTGATGTATGGGGTATTGACTTTATGGGGCCATTTCCCCCTTCTAATGGCAATGTTTTTATCTTATTAGCAATTGATTACGTGTCCAAATGGGTGGAGGCCATTGCATGCCATCAGAGTGATGCCAAGACAGTAGCAAGGTTTCTTCAATCGCACATCTTTGCGCGGTTTGGGACACCTAGGGCTCTAGTGAGTGATGAGGGTACACATTTTGTTAATAATATCTTAACTAAGCTTTTAGCTAAGTATGAGATTAAGCATAGGATAGCTACCCCTTATCACCCACAAGCAAATGGTCAAGCTGAAATTAGTAATAGGGAAATTAAAGCTATTTTAGAGAAAGTAGTTCATCCATCTCGAAAGGATTGGTCCTTTAGGTTGGATGAGGCTCTTTGAGCTTATAGGACAGCTTATAAGACTCCTCTAGGTATGTCTCCCTATAGGTTAGTATACGGGAAAGCTTGTCATTTACCGTTAGAGCTGGAGCATAAAACATTTTGGGCTTTGAAAAAGTTAAATTTTGATTTGAGTCGTGCAGGAGCAATAAGAATGCTGCAGCTTAATGAGTTAGAAGAATTTCGTCAATTTTCTTATGACAATGCGAAAATGCATAAAGAAAAGACTAAGCTGTGGCATGACAAGAAAATAAAATCTAAGGAGTTTGGCAAGGGTCAGAAAGTTTTGCCTTATAATTCTAGATTAAAATTATTTCCTGGAAAATTAAAATCTAAATGGTCAGGACCGTTTATTGTGATTGAGATTTTTTCCAATGGAGCAATTACTTTATAGGATGAAAAAGATGGGAGAGTGTTCAAGGTAAATGGACAGCGTGTGAAGCATTATTGGGGTGAGGAGTTTCAGTCGAAATATCCTTCCCTAAGGTTGGTTGATGATTGAGAGAGCAGGACTTTTGCGGGAGCATTTCACAGAGCAAAATTTTGAGCTCCTAGACTTTGTACTGATTTTAAGTTTTTCTGATTTGATTTTAATTGCGGTTAGGTTAGATTTGATTTTGCATGGTTTATTAGATTTTATCTTTAGGTCATTCTTTTATTATTGTTGGTAGTTTAGGTTTTATCTGTTCCATTTTTAAATTTGATTTGATTTTTGGATTATCTTTCAATTATCTTTTAATTAGTTAGATTTTATTAGATTTTATCTAGATTTTATTTATTTGAATTCTAGTTAATAGAGATTTTCTCTAATTTATTCGGCTTCTTTTGGAAATAAAAGATTGGGATGATTGGTTAAAATTTAATTTTAATCTTTGACTTTTCTTGTTTTGAAATTCGAATTCCGTATCTAAGATTCTTCAGGTCCAGCAGATTGTTGCGGCAAAGATATTGCTGGAGCAAAATATGCCGAGTTCGAAGGGTTTCCGCTGGAATTTATTATTGTTACCGTTAGATTTAGCTTTGAATTCTCACAGGTGTGCATTTTTAAATTACAACGGTAATATTAGTTATGGCAGGGCAAATCTTTTCGGTTAGGATTCTTGTTTGCTGCAGCCCTATTTATTCGCAATCTCTGGTAAGAACGTTTTCACTTCGTCTTCTTGATCAAATCTTTGTGCGTGTATTATTCTTTCTTTCTTTGCATTCCCTGTCAAAACCCTATTCTATTTCCAATGGCTAAAACAAGAGCTCGAAAAGAGAGAGACTGTAGAGGAAGAAGACAGAGAGCCAGTTCAGGAGGCTCGTGTGGAGGTTATCATACCTGAACCTCCGAAACGACGCCGCATTAAGCGGAAGGCTGGGCGCATTCCAGTGATCAGGACTGATACCCCATCGCCTCCATCATCAGGTTCCGAGAGAGAGAAGGCCGAGCAAGAGGAACGAGAGAAAAAAGAGGCTGAGGAAAGAAGGCGAGAAGAAGTAGAGAAACAGGCAGAGGAGGAACAGTTGCTGAAGCGGAGAGAAGAGAAGGGCAAAAAGATTGCTGAAGCATCAGAGGAGCACGATGAAATAGTAGAGCGACAGGTGCCATATGATCGCTTCGTCAATAATTTTGCTAGAGCAAAATACACTGAGCTTCTGAAAAGGGATTTTCTGTTCGAAAGAGGTTTCAGCGGTGATCTTCCGCCATTTTTAAGGACCGGCATAGCTGACCATGGCTGGGAGCTGTTTTGTGCTAAGCCGGAGGCTGTGAACGCACATGTGGTGCGTGAATTCTATGCCAACATTGATAAAGAAGAGGGTTTCCTGGTAATTGTCAGAGGAGTCGAGATAGATTGGAGTCCAAGTGCGATCAACGCACTGTACCATCTTCAAAACTTCCCTCACGCGGCATTCAATGAAATGACAGTCGCGCCATCTGAGGAGCAGTTAAGTAATGCTGTGAGGGAGGTAGGAATCGAGGGGGCACAGTGGCAACAATCATAGACTAAAAAACGGACATTCCAGTCGGCTTATTTGAAAAAGGAAGCGAACACATGGATGGCTTTCATCAGGCAGAGGTTGCTTCTGACAACGCACGACTCGACAGTATCCAGGGAACGAATTCTTTTGGCTTTTGCTATCTTAAGGTCTCTCAGTATTGACGTAGGAAAAATTATTTGTAATGAAATAACGTGCTGCTAGAAGAAAAAGGTGGGGAAGCTGTTCTTCCCAAACACAATTACTATGCTATGCAGACAAGCAGGGGTTCCAGTGGAGGAGAGTGATGCAATTCTATTTGATAAAGGGATCATTGATACGCCCAATTTGGCACGGCTCCAGCGCACGCAGGAGATACGTCAAGGTGGGCTTATCTAGGGCATCAATACGATTCTAGAACAACTGGCACTTTCGGCTAGTAGGCAGGAGTTTGCTGAGAGGCAGACTTTAACCTTCTGGAACTATGTTAAGAATCGGGATGCCAGCTTAAAGAGGGCGCTGCAGGAGATTTTTTCAAACCCATACCCTGCCCTTCCCATGTTCCCTGACGATCTGTTGAACCCTTGGATTCCGCCCCCACCTGCTGAAAGAGGAGAAGAGAATGATGATGAAGACCAGGGTCAGGAAGATTGATGGATGGAATGATCTTCAGCGAGCATTATTTTTGTCTTATCATTTTGTTTGCTCGCGTATATCTGACCCTGTTTGCTAAATATATTTCTCTTGTTTCTTTTTAATATTTTTTCTACGTTAAAAATATATCTCTGCTTTGTAATGTTTTTCTATGATTTTAATGAAATTTCTGAATGTTTCTATTCTATGAGCACTGAGTAAACTCTAACTTAACTAATTTTCTTCTGAATTTTTGAAGCTTGGACTGATTACGCTTAATTAGATCAAGGTATTCTGATCTCCAGAAACCTTTTGCTTGAGCATTTCTTCTAGCCTGGACTGTTGCTGCGGCAAGAAGATTTTGACGGTAGTATTGACTTATATGATCCACTTTAAGCTTAATCCTAGTCCCATGTTTAGTTTAAAAATTCAGATAGAAAAATTTAAGTTTGGGGGTATAATTTGCGAAAATTAATGATTCATTGGGGACAATGAATAATTCAAGTTTGGGGGACTTTTTGCTACTCCAATTATTTTGCTCGAGCATTCCTCTCCTTCAAAATTAAAATTTGCTAGGTTATTGAGTAACCGGGGACATTTGTGATACCCACAGTTTGTCTTCGCGTCAAAAGATGATCTAGGAAATGTGAAAAAATGAGAAATATGAGAACAAAATTATTTGCTGAAAAATTATTTGTTGAAAATTTTGCTGAAAAAATTGACAGAGCAAAAGTTTTGAAGGATGAATGATGATCCAGCAGTTTTTCTGTCTCCCAGAACTTAGGTGAGCTTCATCATAAAATGTCGCCATTCTGAGGGGCAAGAGATGGAATAACAAAGGATTTTTTAGCTTTATAATGAGTATTGAGCCTAGTTGGTGATGAGCTTGAGGCAAGGGTATACTGCACCATAAAGTGGGTCATCCCATGCTTAAGAGCTTATGACTGTAAGGCTGTTTTAAGTCTGATAAACAAGGATATAAACCCCTTTAAAAATATGTTTTGAAATGTCTGATAATAGAGCTAAGCTGTGGAGAGTTCTTAGAATTAAGTTGAAAAGTGGTGATTATTTGTCCCTGCTGAAGGAATCATTTTGCTGCAGCAGAGCTTGGTTTTGCAGAGTGCTCAGGTAAAGGTTAAAGGTAGTGTTGGACTGTCTGATTTGATTAAGCTAATTCTTTGTCTAATGATTTGAAATTCTTGAAGGAAGGTTGGTTAGTATTGCTCGGGACGAGCAATAGTTCAAGTTTGGGGGTATGATAATTGCCCAAAAGGTAGTTATTTAGGCCTCAATTATATAAGGATTTGTGTGTCCTTTATGCTTATTAGGGTTGGTTTTGGATAGATATTACATGTTTTAACCCATTTGGAAGAATGGAAGCATTGGAAATCATTTTGTGCAGATTATGCTGCTGAGCGACTGGAGGGAGCAGATTCTATGCTGCAGCAAAACTGGGAACAGAAACTGCCACATCACAGCTCGTTAGCCAACTTCATGAACCGACTTCTGTTGAGTTATTTTCGTGATAAAGGATCAAGGAGAGCCTTACACGTGTCCTAGTTGACCTAATTCAAACCTCCCATCCTTCTATAAAAGGAAGTAGCCGTCAAAGTCAAATTCATTCCATGTTTTCCCTTGGAAGCCGAATAGTATAGGGAGATTGAAGATTATCAAGAACACCATCTTCCGCAAGCTGATTAGGGAGTTTACCTTCTTTATTAACTTGTAGTTATGGACATGCATACTCAGATTGTAATTCGTATTCCTATGCTTATTATGAACTAAGTAGCTTAGGGTGTTGGTTAGGAATAATGTGATTACTGTGCTTCATCTCTAGTAATAAATTGACTATCGCATTTTGGTTAATTGTTGTGCTTATTCTTATTTTATGCCCGCCTGGCCAGCCGGTATGGATAGCTCTCTCTAGTTTCAGGGATGATTTAGAGAGTGTGTGGCAATTATCCACACTACGATCATTGTGTATTGGTGAACGCCAGTGACTGAGCTAGGGATAGCCAGTTGCCTAGTGCTTGATCTGTCGCTCTTCATTGGGTTTGAAACATATCCCAAAAGATCCGGAGTTCCGGGAGGAATCCGCTAATAATACTGCGAGAAATGCATGATCAATAATATTGCTAGAGCATATCTTAGAACAATCACTAAAGCCTAACCAGCGCCTGTCTTTAATATGTCTATCTATTTGTTTACTCGTTGTTCTGTCATTTATTTTGCTTCAGCATAATTCTTATAAAACCCAACAACTTTATTATCTTCGAAACCATTAGAAAGTTATACAAAATAGATAAAGTGGAAACTCATTCAGACCTTGGATTGATAATATTACTTGTTGCAGACTGTGTATACTTGCACAGGAATTCTAGAGTATTTCATATCATATTTTTACTCACTCTAGGACCCCAACAGCTATCAAGATAGGATTTTCAGCCTGATTATTTTGCTAATCATTTTGTTCAAACAACGGGTTTTGCTGCAGCAAACGATTGTGGGGGTTTGCTAGACCTTCAGGACCCTCTGGAAGATGCGACACGTTCTCCATCTGGTTCTGGTTCCAGCGCTGCTCTCTTCTTCTGATCCTGAATGTCCTCTCGATTTCTAGATCAAGCTCGAACCTTACCCCAGGCGGATCGCTCATGCACCAAACTCACACCTGCAAAAACAAAAGAACAAATCAAAAAGTTCTAGCACTAAACCACTAAAATACATACACAAAACAGATCAGATAAAAACTTATTCAATTCCCCGGCAACGGCGCCAAAAACTTGTTGGGTTCCTAGAGTGAGTAAAAATATGGTATAAAAGACTCTAGAATTCCTGTGCAAGTATACATAGTCTGCAGCAAGTAATATTATCAATCCGAGTCCAGAATTAGCTTCCACTTTACCTATTTTGTGAAACTTTCTAATGGTTTCAAAGATGGTAAAAATGATTTGGTTTTATAAGAATTATGCTGAAGCAAAATAAATGACAGAACAAAGAATAAACAAATAGATAGACAGATTAAAGGCAGGCGCTGGTTAGGCTTAGTAGTTGTTTAAAAAGATGCTCTAGCAATATTATTGATCATGCAACTCTCGCAGTATTATTAGCGGATTCCTTCCGGAACTCCGAATCTTTTGGAATGTGTTTCAACCCCAATGAAGTGCGACCGATCAAGCACTAGGCGACTGACTATCCCTAGCTCAGTCACTGGCGTTCACCAATACACAATGATCGTAGTGTGGATAATTGCCACACACTCTCTAAATCATCCCTGAAACTAGAGAGAGGTATTCACACCGACTGGCCAGGCGGGCATAAAATGTAAATAGGCACAACAATTAACCAAGATGCAATAATCAATATATTACTAAAGTTTAAGCATAGTAACTACTGTACCTAACCAACACCTAAAGCTACTTAGTTCATAATAAACATGGAAACACGAATTACGATCTGAGTAGGCATGTCCATAATCACAAGATAATAAAGAAAATACTAATCTCCTTAATCAGCTTGCGAATGATGGTGTCCTTGGTAATCTCCAATCTCTCTATACTATTCGGCTTCCAAGGAAAGTTGGAATGCTTTTGACTTCGACGGCTACTTCCTTTTATAGAAGGATAGGAGACTTGAATTAGGTCAACTTGGACACGTGTAGGGCTCTCCTTGCTCCTTTATCCCGAAAATAACTCAACAGAAGTCAGTTCATGAAGTTGGCTAACGAGCTGTGACGTGGCAGTCTTTCTCCAATCTCCTGGTAATCTCCAATCTCTCTATACTATTCGGCTTCCAAGGAAAGTTGGAATGCTTTTGACTTCGACGGCTACTTCCTTTTATAGAAGGATAGGAGACTTGAATTAGGTCAACTTGGACACGTGTAGGGCTCTCCTTGCTCCTTTATCCCGAAAATAACTCAACAGAAGTCAGTTCATGAAGTTGGCTAACGAGCTGTGACGTGGCAGTCTTTCTCCCAGTTTTGCTGCAGCACAGAATTTGCTTCCTCAAGTCGCCCAGCAGCATAATCTGCATAAAGTAATTTCCAAGGCTTCCATTCTTCCAAATGGGTTAAAACATATAATATATATCTAAAACCAACCCTATTAAGCACAAAAGACACACAAATCCCTATATAAATGAGGCCTAAATAACTACATTTTGGGCAGTTGTCACCTCATGTTAAGCCTATACCTCAAAAACAAAAGTCAATGAGGGCATTGCCTATCTTAAGTTTGAGGGGATGCTCTACCTTGTAAATATGCATTTTGTGTAAGTTTGTACTACTGGAAAAGATATATGCTCAGCATATATATATATATATATATTTAATTTCAGGTATTCAATTAATTAATTCTATAATATGAATCAAATTCATATTAAAATTTGAACTCCTTCAAATTCTATTATATCCTATAAATTTAATATGAATCAAATTCATATTAATATTTAAACTTCTTCAAATATTTATTTTTCTCATAGACTATAGTTTAATTAAATATCATTTAATTTAAACTAAATTGAATAATTAATTAATTCATCTTCTAATTAAATACCATATATTTAATTAATTAGACATATATTTGAACTTTTTCAAATATATCAATCTCTCAATATAATAAAGTTTAATCTCAAATTCGACTTTATATTTTAATGCATCATTATACATTATATTAATTTGTATCTCATACAATTAACTTAATTCCCAATATGAATTTGAACTATTCAAATTCTCTCAAGATATATTTGTTCCTAATTACTCTTTACGAGCTAGCAGGGGGACCTAATGGACCTACAGATTAGAAGCTCCAATGATACGAGGTTAATAGATTAAACTCATTAATCAAGTTAACCAATATTCATTAACTGTGGATCATTCCACTAAAGACTCATAACTCAACTCTTCTCACTGTAGAACATTTTTGTGTCCACGGATATAGACCTATACCGATAAGTCAATCCTTCACGAGTGTCTGTAACTACCGCTGGGTCATTGCATAGTATACCCCTGCTCGCATGTCTACTACATGGACGCTTTGGATCAATACATCTGTATCAAATACAAAGCGGGTCGTATCACATAGTGTTACCAGGATAAGGTACCCAACCTTATCCTTGTACTATAGACCTTTTAGGTTGTTACTCGAACACCGATCCCCGTATGTCCCCACATACTAGTTCAAATCACATGTAAACAACCTTGGATCTTAGTTTATTGGATTTGGGTCAAATTGTGCAGTATTTAACAATAACACTTTATTGTAGAAAATGGCCGCTAGGTAAATTAAAACTGTTTAATACACCTAGAAACTAGATCTTATTATAGTAGTTATAATAGGATTAGACTTAGATAAATTGAATTAGCCATATTTATCTAGGTTAATAAACCCTAATATATACGGTAGGTCACTTTAGTGGGAGGTAAAATCAAAACTTGATTTACATCGAGTTTTTACTCCTCTGTCCCTATATTCACAACGTGAGATCCATGCTCGGCTTCTTGTCGCTTTAGCGCGGCCTCCCATCGGAAAGTGTTTGAATGGGTCAATAACAAGGTGAATGGGGAAAGTGCCCATAGTAAGTGGGAGTGGGACACGTCTCAACGTATCCCTCGGTCTCCACCCATAGGTCACATCGTGAGAATTTTATGATCCGCCTGCGTGTTGTCCTAGAGCAACCATCCCTTCGAAGGGCCTGATCATAGGATTTGTAACACCGTGAACTCCTGAAAAAAGATAGGGTCACTTAGGCTAATTACCAATAGTTGTCTTTCCCTTCGGTAGCCTGTTGGTGCGTGATAGCGAGCAGAAATGTCGCTATTTTAGTCCCAATTTATTAGGCTTTTTTGTGCTTTAATTGTGTTTTTATTGAAAATATTTAATGTAATTTTTCATTTGGTCTTTAGGAGAAAAATTATGGATTTTGGGGAAAAAGTGGCCAAAATTAAGCCATTCAAGCCCAATTTCCATGCTTGGGTCAAAGGGGAGTCAAAAGAGATCAATCATGTGAAAAAGGCCCAAAAGAAATGAAGTGGAGGCCCAAAAAGAAGCCCAATCCGCAGCTGGAAGTTCTAGAAAACACATAGCGTCGAGACGCTGTAAGGACAGCGTCGCGACGCTGTCCATTTCTTGGGCGCCAAGCCGATGACGTCACAGCGTCGTGACGCTACCCCCTTTCCGAGCCTATATAAGGCGCCCCTTGGTGCCTCATTTTAGCATCAATCACCATTTCCTTCATTCTTTCCTTCCTTTCTTTGGCTCCTTTGGAGTCTCTCTCAAGGCTCTCTAGCCTTTTTGAGAGCTTTCTTTAGTGGGAAAATTTTGTGGAATTTTGGGGAGCATCCTAGGAGGCTTAAGGAGTGTTCGACGGGACTCCAAGCGTCAGCGAAGGGGTTTTTCGACGGTCAATTCATTTCCTTTTATTATGCTCTTAATTATGTTTTCCATTGTAAATTTGCTGGATATTTTAGCTATGTATAGCTAAACCCCAATTTGGGGTCTTGAAATGAAATTATAGTCAAAATGTCGTTATAATTTCCTGTCTCTTGCCCTTTTTCCTAATTATTTGTATGGATGTGCTTAATGCTTTATGCAATATGGCCAATTGTGTAATGATTTGATTCTTAATGGAAACTCGACGGAGAGAAATTAGGATAGATCGTAATCCATGCAACTAGTTTAATTGTCTGTCGTGACAACAGGATTAGTTGATTAAACTTAGATTCCTAAAATGAGACAGAGCGTAATAATTAATGATTTTTAATGGCTCTAAGGACACTTAGGTTGTTAAAATGAATTAATTACAATTAGGGGAGACCGACAGGAGAACCTATGTGATTGATGGAGATTCTAGGATTATAATTAGTTAGGCAATGCGATAGGATAATTATAATGAATGTTTAGCTAATAATTGATTTTCAAGACCCCTCTTCCCATTAAAAAACTCTTTCTCCACATTATATTTTTCTCCATTGATCAAATTTTCTCTTTAATTGTTTTGATTTTTAAATTTCTTTGATTGCATGATCCGGTCCCTAAATATTATTTCGCCCAAGTATTTTTAGGCCTTGGCTTAGGAGAAGTGCTTATGGATGATGGGAATTTTGATCATAATGCATATTTAGATGACCCTCTGTTTGAGAATGATTTAGAATTGCCTGACTTTGAAAATGAATTAGACTTGCCTGCTTATGAGCATGAAATATCTGCAGTTGATGATTTACTTTCTTTTGAGAATGAATTGGATTTGCCTGAAATAGATGATTTTGATGATGATATTGAATTGCCTGACATTGAGGTTGAGCATGATTTGCATAAAAAAAATTACTTGATAGATAATTTTGAGTTTGATCATGATAACACTGAATCTATCGAGTCTGATCTTGATATTCCTGAGTGCATGAACCCTGATAATGTTAATAACTTTGATTCGTGTCCTAATGATGTAGATAGCATAGAATCTGACCCAGAGAAACTCAAATCTGTGCATAGTATAGAATCTGATCCAGAAATACTTGAATTCTTTAATTCTTCTGATAGTGTGTCATATGATAGCCTAGTTGAATCATTTTTTAATTCTGAGTCTGAGGAATCTACTGAGCATGTAGATATTGAATCTAATGAATGGACTGGCATGATTGATAGGCCACTTTTAGATCCTAGACCAGTTGATATCATAACGCTTGATGACTCTGTTAACAACTGCTTTGTGAATAGAGATTTAGAAAAGAGATTTGATGCGGCTACTTATTTTCTTGAATGTTATTATAACAATCTCTTTAGTGAAGATGGGCCAGGGGAAAGTTTTTTTTCTCCCCTGTTTGTAGTGTGCAATTCGGTGCGTGATTTTTTGTAGGGCCCGGAGGATGACAAAAACTTTTATTTCGAGCCTCTGTAAGCGTGTCGAGCCTCGTCTAGCTAAAGACGTTAAAGAAAGCGCTGCTTGGGAGGCAACCCAAGGATTAAAGTTTAGATAGTTGTTTTTGCGATAAATAATTTTCTTTGCTCCGTGATCCAATTTTGTTTTGCAGGATCACCTTAAGCAAATCCCAAAATTCCAAAAATCCCATTTTTCTGGATCCAAAGGAGGAGGATGAAACGCTCCTAGCTCAGGGAAGTCTCAGTATCCCTCTACTGGCTTTATTGTTTTTAAAACATTGGGGACAATGTTTAGTTTAAGTTTGGGGGGAGGCTTTCGCTGTGTTGAGCATATTTAAATTATGTTGGATGCATGAATAGATAGCCATGATAGCCAAGGGTGTGATTTTAGAAGTTTTGGGAGAAAATGGTTTATATGTTGTGGAATTTGGGAGCACGACAGAAATTGTGAAATTTTAAAATTTTTTGATACTTAGTTTTGATGTCTAAAGCATGCAATAGCCTTATCTAATGACGTCTTTTGAAAATCTAGATTCTTAATATGATTTTTAAAGTTTGTTGTCACCCCGATAGGCTTAGTTTCTAATATTAGGAAGTTCATGCTTGATTGTTCTAAAGAGCTAGGTAGAAAAAATGTTATGCCTGCTGAGAGAAAAGCAAAAGCAATAAAAGAAAATGAGACAAAAGAAAAATCTGTTGAAAAAGAAATTTTTTTTGCTTGCACAAAAGAAAAAAAGCCTAGGGGTAAAAAGAGCTACCTGCGATGTGATCAGTTAGGCCAACCAAAGAATAAAATTCGGGTTAAGGGTCCCTGCACCGTAGTGTGAAAGCAAGTACCATTAGAAATCAAAATGCAAGTTTGGGGGAGTAGCAAAAGAAAATGAAAAAGAAAGGTGAAAAATCACTTGTGAGTTTTGCTCCCCCATGAAAAAGAAAAATGACAGGCGCTCTAGTTTCTTTTTTTTTTTTTTTTTTTTGCATGATAGAAGAACTCCGACCTATTAGGGGCTCTGATGCGCAATTTGCTTACCGCAAGTGTACGGGTCAAGTAATAATATAGTGTTTTCGTGTAAAACGAGTGTCGTCCTCTGGATTGGTTTTCTAGCAAATTAAGTACCGTGAATACTTTTGTTCAATTTTATTTAGGGAGCAAAACTCAATGATAAAGATAAAAGTAAAAACTAAAAACATAAAAATAAAAGTGGAGACTCAAATGGAAAGACTATTAGGGAATTGATTTCATTGATTAAGATTGAGGATTGATTAATAGGAATGAATTGACCGTGCAATTATTCTACAAGCCAAGGAAACTTTTATCACGATTACCTCTCCCGAGTATAATTGATTCTCATGCATATAAACTAACTTGATATCCTTATCTAAGTTCATTAACATGCAAGGCATTATTCGGTTCGATCCTTGTTATGCTTCTAAAGTGATTCCAAATCCCGCCACAAACTTAGAATTTCTACTCTAGTCATGCAATTAAACAAGGTAAGTCTTAGGCCAAATCCTCTCTCCCGAGTTAGATTCAACACTTAAATCATTCAATTAGTGATCAAGTAATTGAAAGCATTAAACAAAATTGCATGCATAAAATAAAAACACATTCATACCTAAAATCAATCCAAAAACTAAAATAATTACATCAATCCCTAAGACAAACAACTAGCAATTCATAGTCTTTAAACCATAAATACTAATTGAAAGAAAAGCCATAAAAACTACAAGAGGTAAGGGAAAGAGAAAGGAAAACTCGAATCCGTCGAAACCGACACGTCCCTGTCACGATCTCCACGTCTTCTCGCTTGATTCCCGCTCCTTGGCCTTGCTTTAGCTCCCACCAAAGGTCTCTAGTCGAAATTAGGGCTAAAATCTAACCAATTGGACTCCAATTGCTGAATTAAGCTTCAAACACATACTTCCTACAAATAAAACATAAACATGCATAAATTTGGGCAAATAATTGTAAAAGACTAGCTTAATTAATTAAAGAAAAATAGCTAGCTATGCTCGCTATCAGGCTCTTAGCCAATGTAGAGGGAAAACAAATGGAGAAAGCCATAAGACTATTCTAGGTTAGTAAAAGAATCAATAGATAAGTCTTGAGCATGCTATTCATTAATCTTAAGTTCAAACTAGTTTAAGATTTCTTCAAGAGTATGCGGTGTTTGCTTATTCCACTTGCATGTTCCATTCTATCTTGAGAATTCCAAAATCATTGAGGCTTGAGCAATTCTATTTCATGCATCTTTAGAATTTATTTTGCTCGGGACTAGCAAAAGCTTAAGTTTGGGGGTGTGATAGCGAGCAGAAATGTCGCTATTTTAGTCCCAATTTATTAGGATTTTTTGTACTTTAATTGTGTTTTTATTGAAAATATTTAATGTAATTTGTCATTTGGTCTTTAGGAGCAAAGTTATGGATTTTGGGGAAAAAGTAGCCAAAATGAAGCCATTCAAGCCCAATTTCCATGCTTGGGTCAAAGGGGAGTCAAAAGAGATCAATCATGTGAAAAAGGCCCAAAAGAAATGAAGTGGAGGCCCAAAAAGAAGCCCAACCCGCAGCTGGAAGTTTTGGAAAACGCAAAGCGTCGAGACGTTGTAAGGACAGCGTCACAACGCTGTCCATTTCTTAGGCGTCAAGTCGATGACGTCACAGCATCGCGACGCTACCCTCTTTTCGAGCCTATATAAGGTGCCCCTTGGTGCCTCATTTTAGCATCAATCACCATTTCCTCCATTCTTTCCTTCCTTTCTTTGGCTCCTTTGGAGCCTCTCTCAAGGCTTTCTAGCCTTTATGAGAGCTTTCTTTAGTGGGGAAATTTTGGGGAATTTTGGGGAACATCCTAGGAGGCTTAAGGAGTGTTCGGCGAGACTCCAAGCGTCAGCGAAAGGGTTTTTCGACGGTCAATTCATTTCCTTTTATTATGCTCTTAATTAGGTTTTCCATTGTAAATTTTGTGGATATTTTAGCTATGTATAGCTAAACCCCAATTTGGGGTCTTGAAATGAAATTATAGTCAAAATGTTGTTATAATTACCTGTCTCTTACCCTTTTTCCTAATTATTTGTATGGATGTGCTCAATGCTTTATGCAATATGGCCAATTGTGTAATGATTCGATTCTTAATGGAAACTCGACGGAGAGAAATTAGGATAGATCGTAATCCATGCAACTAGTTTAATTGTCTGTCTTGACAACGGGATTAGTTGATTAAACTTAGATTCCTAAAATGAGTCAGAGCGTAATAATTAATTATTTTTAATGGCGCTAAGGACACTTAGGTTGTTAAAATGAATTAATTACAATTAGTTGAGACCGACAGGAGAACCTATGTGATTGACGGAGATTCTAGGATTATAATTAGTTGGGCAATGAGATAGGATAATTATAATGAATGTTTAGCTACTAATTGATTTTCAAGACCCCTCTTCCCAAACTCATTCTCCACATTTTATTTTTCTCGATTGATCAAATTTTCTCTTTAATTGTTTTGATTTTTAAATTTCTTTGATTGCATGATCCGGTCCCTAAATATTATTTCGTCCAAGTATTTTTAGTGCTCAAGGAATCTTTGCTTCGCTTAATTTTCACTTCGCCTCCTTGTGGATTCGATACTCGGTATTACCTACCGTTTTATATTACTTGCGACCCGTGCGCTTTGCGGTCAACACTGCGTGCCTCTAAGATCTGAAAGTGGGAGGGTCACACTTACGTGGATAAGTTAATTCGTTAACGAATCCTTGACCGAACAACGGTGGTCAACGTCTATAGGAATATGAGTTATTCTGGTAATAAAGTTTATTGAGAAGTGTCTCATTTTAGAGGAGGAGTAGCTGATCACCCTTTGGTGGCTATTTCTCTAAACCTCTAAAGCATCGTTACTAAACACAATCAATAGTTTGTTAGGGTTCTTTGATTGATTGTTTGCAAAATTAATTGGATTTGTGCAATTATTTGTATTGCCTGTTTGATGGGTTAAGACAAAGATAACTAATACGATAAATGTTTATTTTTCCAACAATGTCTTCCTCTATAATCGCTTTATTGAAAAATGAATAATTAACTGGCAAGAACTTTCCTACATGAAAATCCAACCTAAATACGATTCTGGTTGCTAAAGATCTCTGTTTCGTCTTAACGGAGGACTGTCCTCCAGTTCCCCCTCACAATGCATCCCAAGCAATAAAGGATGTTTATGACCGTTGGACAAAAGATAATCACCAGGCCCACGTCTGTATCGTAGCCAACTTATCTGAAGTTTTGGCTAAGAGACATGAAAGCATTATTACAGCAACAGAGATTATGAACTCTCTTCAGAAGATGTGTGGACAACTGTCCAGAAAACTCCACTATGTTGCTCTCAAACGTATTTATAACTGCCGCATGAAAGAGGACACGTATGTCTGGGAACATGTCCTAGAAATGATGGTCCAATTCAGCATGGCAGAAACATATGGGGCGGTCATAGATGAGGGAACTCAGGTTGCATTCATCTTGGAATCTCTTCTGAAGAGTTTCCTACAATTTCGCAAACATATGATGGCGAACAAGATGATGTACACCTTGATGAATCTCTTAAATGAGCTACAACTCTATCTGTGCAAAGAGATTCATGAAGACAAGGGGAATGCTCCCGCAGCTGCTGAAAACAAGAAAGACAAGGAAGGTAAATTTGATTTACTTGTTTTAGAAACATGCCTTGTTGAACATGATGAGTATGCCTGGATATTAGATTCCGAAGTAACTAATCATGTCTGTTCTTCTTTTTAGGGAAATGATTTCCAGTAGCTTCAAGATGGTGAGATGACACTCAAGGTTGGAACGGGAGATGTCATTTCAGCGAGTGCAGTGGGATCTGCAAAGTTGTTTTTCAGAAATAAGTTTTTCTTTTTAGAAAACTTGTATGTTGTTCCTTGAATTAAGAGGAACCTTATTTCTGTCTCTAGATTGTTAGAACACAATTATTCTATTTCTTTTGAGTTAAATGAAGCGTTCATTTCCCGAAATGGAGTATTTATTTGTTCTGCTAAGCTAGAAAACAACTTATATGTGTTAAGACCAACCAACACAACAACACTTTTAAATCATGAGATGTTTAAATCGGCTGAAATGCAAAATAAAAGGCAAAATATTTCTCCAATAAGTAACAACACATATCTTTGGCACTTACGTCTTGGTCATATTAACATCGATCGGATCGGTCGTTTGGTAAAGAATGAACTTCTAACCGATTTAGAAGACAAATCTTTACCACCCTGTGAATCGTTTCTCGAGGGTAAAATGACTAAGAGGCCTTTTACCGAAAAAGGTTATCGTGCCAAAGTACCTCTAGAGTTGATACATTCGGATTTTTGTGGTCCAATGAATGTAAAAGCTCGAGGAGGTTATGAATATTTCATCTCTTTCATAGATGATTATTCTCGATATGGTTACTGATACCTAATGGGTCATAAGTCTGAAGCTTTTGAAAAATTCAAGGAGTTTAAGACTGAGGTAGAAAACCTATTAGGTAAGACAATTAAAACACTTCGATCAGATTGAGGTGGAGAGTACATGGATCAAAGATTCCAGGACTATATGATAGAACATGGAATCGAATCCCAACTCTCAGCACTTGGTACACTGATAAGGGTAAAAAATATACCTATTTTACCCTTATAATTAGCTCATTATCTTGTCAAAACTATATGTTTTAGATTAATTTTACTATTCCTGAGCTCAAAATATGATAAAGTTGATAAGTTAGGTGTTGAGAATCACTTTTGTCAAATTATGCTCATTTGTGCTTAAAAGGACTTAATTTGAAGAGAATTTGACTAAGTTTGTTGTTGTGCAGAAAAACAGAGGAGAAACTGGAATTAAATGAAATGCGACCGCATTTTTGAAAAAATAGAGGCAGTTCCGAGTCATCCGCGAGTCGTTTTGAACGAGACTTCTTCGCACCTAACCGGTTGTTTTGACCCCAAAACCGACTGGGCTACCTACCATCACCTATTTCACAGCTCTTCAACCATTTTCCACACTATATAAGCTCGAGATTCGAAGTCAAATTCAAGCAAAACTCATTTGGAAGAATAAGGTGGTGACAAAACCCTAGTTGACGCCTATGAGTAGAGATGCCCGAGGTTCTTAGATGACTAAATTCTAACCTTAGTTAGACATCAAACCTTAAGGTTTGTAGGGATTTTCACCCATTCCCACTTGTAAAAGCGAGAGAGTGGAGTGTCTAAGCGAACTCTAGAAGGATTGGATAAATAGAAAACCCATAATATTTGGCTACCTCCATTATTTCAAGCTTTTGATACTTTTCATTTATCTGTATTCTTTACTTCTTATTTTCAATGGAAATGTATTCATTTGCACTTTATCTCACCATAAGTAGCTAAATTCCGTTGAGGGGTTCAATATGGTGAGTTCCCTTATGGTTCAATAGCTTGAAAGTGTTTTATTTGCTTAAGTTTTGTTCAATGCATGTCATTCTTTATTGAATATCATTCTGATCTTGTTGAGTTTAACTTGATCACTTGGACTTTCCATGTTATGTCAGTTTGATCTCGAAAGGGACAGACGATATCGGTTCTCATAAAGGTGATATAGGAGAAAAAGCTCGAAAGAGATTGTTCGGCGGTATAGGGCAAGTTGCCTAAGGCACCCTATATCGACTATAGGGTTATAGGTTGCATTCGTGAATTATCTATGTCGGAGTCGAGTCATAGAAATGTGCATAACGGTACTCGCTTAGCCTTCTAACGATTCTTGGGAGCAAGGCCAAATAAAAGTTAAATCTGACAGAATGCATTGAATAGGCTTAAGTTGAATATTTCATGATTAAATTTATTACCTTAGGGATGTACCTCGTTTTATTCATTATTGTATTCTTTTATTCATTTACTTGTTTTATTTATTAATCTAAAACCAATCATCAATCTTATTTCTTTGGTTACCTATTTTTAACCAATCAAGTTGAGCAGTTTCTTCTTCAAATCTAAATTTCCAATTTAGTCCTCGTGGGATCGATACCCTTGGAATACTTCTAAGGTTTTTTTATTACTACGTGCGACAATGTATACTTGCACTAGGGTTGGCTGAATCTATCTTTATATTATTTATCATCTTATCTCATATCCATCCATTCAGCCGCTGCCGCACCAAGTTTTTGGCATCGTTGCTGAGGACCAAAAGTGAAACCAGTTTTTTTTTGAAATTGCAATCAGATTGCGACCACATTTCTTTCTCAAAGGGAATTTGACTTTGATTTGCAATTGTTTTTCTTTTGCAGGTCTAAGTTAGTGTATGAACAAGGGGTGTCCACTCCTTGACATTGATCCTGAGATAGAAAGAACCTTTCGTCGTCGAAGGAAGGAGCGAAGACGAAAGAGAAGGGAACAACAAGAGTTGAGCGCACAGAAACCTCTAGAAGAAGCTTCTTACATACAAGAGTTTCCAATGGAACCTCCTGGAGTCGATCCTCAAGTTGATCCACAAAATCGTGGAAGGGAGCAAAATGGTGGGAGAATTCCTCTTGTTCCTCCAGTACCACCGGCGTCTGTTGCAATTCTGGAGTGGTTAAAAATATGAGATAAATTGACTCCAAAATACTGTGCAAGTATACACAATCTAGCAGCAAGTGATAAGTATTTATCGTATCCACATGGTCTTGAAATGCCTACCTCTATTGACTTAATTTGCTTTTTTAGTGATTTCAAATGGTTGGTTAAATTGATTGGGTTTTTAAAATGCTGAAACAAAAGATATGCGGAAGCAGTAAGTGATTACGACTAGAGAAAACAGTATGGAAACAGACACAGATTAAGACTTCTGTAATTGTTATAAAGATGCTCCAGCAATTCTTTTGATCCGTCAATCTCCTGCAGTATTATCAGCGGGATCCTCCCGGAACTCCGGATTTTTTGGAATATGTTTCAAAACCAATGAAGCTCTACCGATCAAGCACTAGGCAACTGGCTATCCCTAACTCAGTCACTGGCGTTCACCAATACACAATGATCTAGCGTGAATTATCGCCACACAACTCCTAAATCATCCCTGAACTAGGAGAAGCTATACATACCGGCTAGCTAGGCGGGCACATAATGAAAATAAAGATCAACAATAATTCAAGATGATCATGATCAAATAGAATTTCCAGATTTATAAATATAACAATCACATAATTCTTAACCTATGCCTACAAAGCAATTAGTTCATGATTGAAGACATAAAATACGTTACAATCTCGATAAGCACATCCATAAAGCGAAATAAACAAGAAGTACTAATCCTTTTCAGCAAATGGGGATGAAACGGCTGCTCCAAACCACCAAGAACATGGAAGAACTTCGTCTCCTTGAGTGGAATCGCAAATGGTCTTCTTAGATCTCCATTCCGCCGTCAATTCGGCCTCCGACCGATTGATTCGGTCTCCAAATCGTGAATGCCTTTATCTTTGACGGCTCCTCCTTTTATAAGATGAGAATTAGGTTAAATTTGACACATGGCAGGCTCTCCTCGCTCCTTAATCCCGAAAATAACTCAATAGAAGTCGGTTTGTCAACTTGGCTAACGAACTGTGATGTGGCAGTTTTGCTCCCAGTTTTGCTGCAGCACAGAATTTGCTCCCTCACGTCGCTCAGCAGTATTTTCTGCACATAATAACTTTCAAAGCCTCCATTCTTCCAAATGGGTTAAAACATATAATATATATCTAAAACCAACTCTATTAAGCACAAAAGACACACAAATCCCTATAGAATTAAGGCCTAAATAACTACCTTTCGGACAGTTATCAGTGCCACAACAAGAAAATCCAATTTATATTGTTTAAGACCGTAATAGAGCAATAAGGGACTACGCTTTACCTGTTTTTCAGACTTTAAATCCAGGAATTTTGGAGCCACCGATAGATGCTTGTTGGGTTTCTAGAGTGGGTAAAAATACGATATAAAAAGACTCTAGAACACTATGTGCAAGTATACACAGTCCGCAGCAAGTAATAAGTATTTATCGAATCCAAGGTCTGAACTAGCTTTCACTTTATCTATTTTGTTTAGTTTTTCAATGGTTTCAAAAGTGGTTAAAATGATTGATTTTTATAGAATGTTGTAGCAAAAGAAATGACAGAACATAAAGTAAACAAATAGGCAGACAAATTAGAAACAGGCGTTGGTCAGGTTTAAGTAATTGTTTTAAAAGATGCTCTAGCAATATTATTGATCATGTAAAACTCTCGCAGTCTTATTAGCAGATTCCTCCCGGAACTCCAAATTTTTTAGAATGTGTTTCAACTCCAATGAAGCACTACCGATCAAGCACTAGGCTATCCCTAGCTCAGTCATTGGCGTTCACCAATACACAATGATCTAGTGTGATTAAATGCCACAAACTCCCTAAATCATCCCTGAAACTAGAGAGTGGTATTCATACCGGCTGGCCAAGTGGGCATAAAATAGAAATGAGCACAACAAATAATCAAGATGCATCAAATCAATATTTATTGCATAGAAGTTAAGCACGGAAATTACATGCTCCCTAACCAACGCCTAAGGTTACTTAGTTCATAAAGTGCATAGAGACACACTTTACAATATAAGTAAATGCATCCATAACTACAAAGTAATACAAGAAAATATTAATTCCCTTTATCAGCTTGCAATTGATGGTCTTCTTGTAGGTCTCCAATCTCTCTCCTCTATTCGACTCCCATAGGTGGAAGTAAACTTTCCAAGAGTGGAATGTTCCTCCCAAGGATGGAATGAATTTGACTTGGGTGGCTATCTCCTTTTATAGAGTGATAAGAGGCTTGAATTAGGTTGACCTAGACACGTGGATGGCTCTCCTTGCTCCTTTATCCCGAGGATAGCTTAACAGAATTCAGTTCATCAAATATGCTAACAAGCTGTGACGTGGCAGTTCTACTCTTCGCTTTGCTCCAGCACAGATTTTGCTCCCTCAAGTCGCTCAGCAATATATTCTGCACAAAATAACTTCCATAGCATCCATTCTTCCAAATGGGTTAAAACATGTATTATCTATCTAAAAGCAACCCTATTTAGCACAAAAGACACACAAATCCCTATAGAAATAAGACCTAAATAACTCCCTTTTGGAGAGTTATCAATGTTCCACAGTTTGAACTTAAACCAGTGATGTTCCAAATGTTGAATACCATGGGCCAATTCTCTGGACTTCCAAATGAAGATCCACACAAACATATTAAGCTATTTTTGAGAGTTTGCAATTCTTTTAAAGTTATAGGAGTGTTTGAAGATACTTTGAAGCTAAATCTTTTTCCATTTTCTTTGCAGGGAGATGCTGAAGCTTGGTTGGATTTCCATCATTGCTTGGAATGATTGGGCTGAGAAATTCTTAGAGAAGTTTTTTCCTTCTAATAAAAATGCAAAGTATAGAGCTGAAATTATTGCTTTCAGACAATCTTACAATGAACCTATGGATGCAACTTGGGAAAGATTTCAAAGGCTGGTTCGGAAGTGTCCACACCTCAGATTGCCTGCTTGCATCATCTTGGAGCATTTTTATAGTGGATTAGATCAAGCTTCGAAGGCACTAGTCAATGCATCTGCAAACGGATCTTTTTTGAAGAAGTCTGCAAATGAGGTGCATGCTATCTTGGACACCGTAGCCACAAACAATAGAAATTGGGGAGAGACTGAGCCGACAACAATCTTGAAGAATCCAACTAAAGTAGTGGAAACAGTGGCTAATTCTACTATGCAAGCCCAGATCAAGGCTATCCATAGTATGATGATGGGCATGACCATGAACAATCAAGCAAATATAGCCCCTGCCAATGCTATTTCTTCTCCCTGTTGTGAAATTTGTGGTGAGGAACACATCGTTGTGTCCACTAAATCCTGCGTCTGTATTTTATGTAGGTCAACAGGGGAACTAGAACCAGAACAAATGTAATCCTTATTCAGCCACATACAACCTAGGTTGGAGACAATATCCAAACTTCTCTTGGGGAGGACAAGCCAGTTCGAGTAATTCCAACACAAATTAATTTGGGAAACCTCCTACACAATAGAAGCCGCAGAAGAACTTCCAACAAGTCCAAGTGCAGAGTCAAGAGTCAAATCTAGAGACTCTTATGAAGGAGTACATGGCAAGAAATGATGTTGCAGTTAGGAATTTGGAAGTACAACTTGGATAGATTGCTCAAGAGATTAAAAACAGACCACAAGGGATGTTGCCTAGCAAGACCGAGATTCCTCACAGAGAAGGAAAAGAGCAATACAAGGCAATAACCCTAAGAAGCGGATTAGAATACGATGGCCCAAAGTACCCAGGAAATCAAGAAGCACAATCCCAGAAGAAGCTCGAGAAAATATGTTAGAAAAGAAGTCAGACATTACCTCAGATACTATACAGAATAAAAGAAATGAAGAAAATACCAAGGAGCATGAAGTCTTGGTAGAAAAAGAAGAAAAATCAAATTCAGAGAAAAAACAGGGGAATGCGACTGCAAATGCGGCAGCAAAACCTCAAAAGTTTATAATAAATCCAGAATACAGACCACCTCCTCCATACCCGCAAAGATTCAAACACGCTTCGCAGGATGCACAGTTTAAGAAGTTCTTAGATGTATTAAAGCAGCTACACATCACTATCCCGTTGATGGAAGCACCTGAACATATGTCTACCTATGTGAAGTTCCTGAAAGATATCCTATCAAAGAAAAGAAGGTTGGGAGAATACGAAACCGTTGCACTCACTAAATGTTCCAGTGCACTGGTCAAGAATAAAATCCCTCCCAAGCTCAAAGACCCAGGAAGTTTCACCATTCTATGCTCCATGGGAGGACAGGATGTAGGCAGAGCTTTGTGCGACTTAGGAGCAAATATCAACTTGATGCCATACTCAGTTATTAAACAATTGGGGATAGGTGAAGCACCACCAACAACTGTAACCTCTACAATTGGCAGACAGATCACTTACACATCCTGTTGGAAAGATTGAAGACGTATTGGTCAAGGTTCTGCCATACCCGCAAAGATTCAAACACGCTTCGCAGGATGCACAATTTAAGAAGTTCTTAGATGTATTAAAGCAGCTACACATCACTATCACGTTGATGGAAGCACCTGAACATATGCCTACCTATGTGAAGTTCCTGAAAGCTATCCTATCAAAGAAAATAAGGTTGGGAGAATACGAAACCGTTGCACTCATTGAATGTTCCAGTGCACTGGTCAAGAATAAAATCCCTCCCAAGCTCAAAGACCCAGGAAGTTTCACCATTCTATGCTCCATGGGAGGACAGGATGTAGGCAGAGCTTTGTGCGACTTAGGAGCAAATATCAACTTGATGCCATACTCAGTTATTAAACAATTGGGGATAGGTGAAGCACGACCAACAACTGTAACCCTACAATTGGCAGACAGATCACTTACACATCCTGTTGGAAAGATTGAAGACGTATTGGTCAAGGTTCTGCCATACCCGCAAAGATTCAAACATGCTTCGCAGGATGCACAATTTAAGAAGTTCTTAGATGTATTAAAGCAGCTACACATCACTATCACGTTGATGGAAGCACCTGAACATATGCCTACCTATGTGAAGTTCCTGAAAGCTATCCTATCAAAGAAAATAAGGTTGGGAGAATACGAAACCGTTGCACTCATTGAATGTTCCAGTGCACTGGTCAAGAATAAAATCCCTCCCAAGCTCAAAGACCCAGGAAGTTTCACCATTCTATGCTCCATGGGAGGACAGGATGTAGGCAGAGCTTTGTGCAACTTAGGAGCAAATATCAACTTGATGCCATACTCAGTTATTAAACAATTGGGGATAGGTGAAGCACGACCAACAACTCTAACCCTACAATTGGCAGACAGATCACTTACACATCCTGTTGGAAAGATTGAAGACGTATTGGTCAAGGTTGATAAATTTGTGCTCCCAGCAGATTTCATCATTTTAGATTGTGAAGCTGATAAGGATGTGTCAATCATCTTAGGACGACCGTTCCTAGCTACTAGCAAAACCTTAATTGATGTGTAGAAAGGAGAATTGACCGTGAGGGTCAATGATAAGCAAGTCACATTCAATGTGATGAATGCAATGAAGTACCCTGGAGATTTCGAGGAATGTTCTATGATTAATGAAATTGATGAACTCTCTTGGTCTACTTTTCGGGAAATGATGAAAGGAGAAACATTAGAGGATATACTTGGAGTTGAAGAACCAGAAGTAAAAGGTGGAAAAAAGATTGAAGTTGAAGAAATCAATCAACCCATAAAAAGACAAAGGATGAAACCATATTGGGGGAAAGGCTTCGAGGATGAAGAAGCCCATGTTTCCGTGATTGACCTGGTATGACTTCTATACTTTGAAAATTTAATTTTTGTATATTATGGATCTATACAAATAAATAAATAATTTAGATAGGAACTCCAAAATATCTGGACAAGAGTAAAAACTCTGTCTAGGAAAAGGTACTTAATTTGACCATAGGGAACACTTTTTCCTGGGGATTTACCTGGGAGTTTGAAAAGTCCATATTATTTAGTATCCTATCAACTCTAAAGGGGAAAAAAAAATATATATATATATATAGAAAATATATATAGGAGGAAAATGTGAAAATGAAAGTTTTGAAGGATTTTTTATCAAGAGTGAACTTTGTCTAAGGAAAGTCCTGCCTAGGCTAAGGTATTTAAGCTGACCATTGGGAACACCTCTACCTGGGGACTTACCTGGAAGTTGAATTGATCAAAAAATTTTGGCTTAATTTCTCTTAAAAGAAAAAAAAAAGAAAAAAAAATGATAAATCATGATTAAACATGTGAACTTTCTAACATGTTTATGAGGGTTTCAGCAAAGAAGAAAAAGCAAAGGAAAATGAAAAGTCACAAAAAAAGAAGGAGGCAGAAACTGGGGCAAATGCGACTGCATTTCTCCCCAGTGTATTTGGGAATGCGACGGCATTTTCAAGAATAAGAGGGTAGTCACGAAATTTTTTTACCAGCACGTGACCTAATTAGAAAACTATGAATAGCTGACTTATAGTAGTTCCCTCTTCACCAACCACTCAACTCTTTTGCATTCAAGTCAAAACTCCAACTCTCCATATTCTCTCACCTTGAAACAGAAACCCATACCAAGAAACCATGAAGAACTCGCCCAAACATTAATCATCACGCAAGATTACTCGATCCCAGAGTAATCCAACCACCCACGAAGCTAAAGCAAGTGTTCGACGACAAGAAGAGAACCCTAAAGCACCCATGCACGGCACGAGAAGAACGAGACCCACAGGTTTTTCACCAACGATCGTGAACCAAGAACCCGACGCTCAAACTCCCTCTTCCTCGATAATGTCGGCCACCTCGAGGGAGAATCTGAGTTCGTCTTCACCTAGGAGATTCACGTGCGCCACAACCGTCCGCCAAACCCAAAAACCCACAACTCAATAGTTCAGGAAACACTCGCGGGAGTGGTTTTCAATGATCCGGGCAATGGGAGCTCAGAGACGTGTTGCTCTTGAAGAGGAAGCAAATAGGCGAGATGAAGAAGAAGTTGCCTAGGCAGCAGAGAGCTCTCGACAAGAGGGAACTTCAACGGGTAAAACTTTTGAACTTTCAACTAACCCTTTTTTATATTGTAGGGCCAAATCATTTGTTACCTATAGTGCAAGAAGGAGGAGTCCCAAGAAAGTTGTGCCCGAGAAACCACTTGTTATCGAGTCCCTCAAAGTAGCAAGAATGCCACCGGACGTGTTCGAAGGCTAATCTGCCAAGCTGTGGCAAAGGCTCTTGTTATTGCTGAAGGATACAAGGCTGAACAAGAAGCTTTAAAGGAGATTGAGGCTGAGAGAGAGATGGAAAATCAGAACATGATGGAAGAGGTTAACTTTGCGAAAGAAAGAGATCATGAAGAAGAAAAGAAAAGGGAAGAGGAAAGACAAGAGGTCGAGAGGGCCAAGTTAGCTGAAGAGGAAAGAAAATTAGATGAAGACCTCAGGAGGGCAGCTGCTAATTTGCAACTCCTTGAGGAAGAAAAACGAAGAAGAGAAGAACTAAAAGAAGACGAGAAAAGAATAAAAGAAGCTGAAGACTTCCTTGCAGCTTTTGAGCCACTCCATAAGGCTCAAAGTGAGGCTGAATTGTTGCAAGGGAAGGTAGAAGAGGCCTGTTGGGTTCCTAGAGTGAGTAAAAATATGATATAAAATACTCTAGAATTCCTGTGCAAGTATACACAGTCTGCAGCAAGTAATATTATCAATCCGAGCCCTGAATTAGTTTCCACTCTACCTATTTTTGTGTAACTTTCCAATGGTTTCAAGAATAGTAAAATGATTTGGTTTTATCGGAATTATGCTGAAGCAAAATAAATGACAGAACAACAAGTAAACAAATAGATAGGCAGATTAAAGACAGGCGCTGGTTAGGTTTTAGTGATTGTTCTAAGATATGCTCTAGCAATATTATTGATCATGCATTTCTCGGAGATTCCTCCCGGAGCTCCAGATCTTTTGGGATATGTTTCAAACCCAATGAAGTGCAACCGATCAAGCACTAGGCAACTGGCTATCCCTAGCTCAGTCACTGGCGTTCACCAATACACAATGATCGTAGTGTGGATAATTGCCACACACTCTCTAAATCATCCCTGAAACTAGAGAGAGCTATTCACACCGGCTGGCCAAGCGGGCATAAAATGGAAATAAGCACAACAATTAACCAAAATGCGATAGTCAATATATTACTAGAGATGAAGCACAGTAATCACATTATTCCTAACCAACACCTTAAGCTACTTAGTTCATAACAGGCATAGGAATACGAATTATAATCTGAGTAGGCATGTCCATAACCACAAGTTAATGAAGAAAATAAACTCCCTAATCAGCTTGCGGAAGATGGTGTTTTTGATAATCTTCAATCTCTCTAAAATATTCGGCTTCCAAGGGAAAACATGGAATGACTTTGACTTGGACGGCTACTTCCTTTTATAGAAGGAGAGGAGACTTGAATTAGGTCAACTTGGACACGTGTAGGGCTCTTCTTGCTCCTTTATCACGAAAATTACTCAACAGAAGTCGGTTCATGAAGTTGGCTAACGAGCTGTGACGTGGCAGTTTCTGCTCCCAGTTTTGCTGCAGCACAGAATTTGCTTCCTCTAGTCGCCCAGCAGCATAATCTACACAAAATAATTTCCAATGCTTCCATTATTCCAAATGGGTTAAAACATGTAATATCCATCTAAAACCAACCCTTTTAGGCATAAAGGACACACAAATCCCTATATAATTTAGGCCTAAATAACTACCTTTTGGGCAGTTATCAAGGCCCAACAGGGGCCAGGTGAAGAAATTTGAGAAAAAAAAAAAGAAAGATATCAAGAGGATGAAGGCCAGAATGCGATCGCATTTGGGCCGCATTCTGAAGAAGGCCAAGCTGAGGCCACCAATGAGCAGCCTGCTGATGAGGTTTTCAAACCTCTATTAAAAGATGACCCGCCAGCAGCTGATAGCACCTCTTCGGGAGAGAAGAGGGATGAAGAAGAGAAAGAAAGCAAGGAGGTCGAGACCTCCAGTGACTTAGAGACGGAATCCGATTCAGAGATCAAGGAGTTGGATGATGACCAAGTTCCCATCTCTGCAGCATTGAGGAGAAAGAGAAGAAGAGAGAACAAAGTTGAAAGGAGGACCATAAACAAGAATGACCCCATTTTATCCAAGAGATCGAGGACTAGATCCATGGACGCCTCTCCTGCAGCTCCTCCAACCGTCTCACCAGCCAAGCCAAAGGGCAAATCACCTAAGGCCGCATCTCCTAAAAATCCATTCCCCGAGGTATTCAAAGATGTAAATGTTCAAGAACGAATGGAGATCATGAGAAAAAGGGAATTCCTCAATGAGAAGGGATTCTCTAACAGAGTAGGGGCTCTGCCAGAGTTCGTAAGCAGAGTTATCTTCCAGTACAAATGGCAGGAGTTCTGTGCTCACCCTCAGGAGGCTGTAGTGCCTTTAGTTCGTGAATTTTTCGCCGGCCTGAGGGAGGAAAGCATCAGTATGGCGGTGGTGAGAGGCAAGATGGTCAGCTTCTCTTCTGTAGACATGAATAAGGTGTACAGAATCAAGGCACCCTTGAATCCAAGAGGGAATGATGTTATCAGGAACCAATAGGCCAAGCAGATGAAGGAAGCACTTAAACTTGTGGCCAACAAGGGAGTTCAATGGAAAGAATCATAGACGAAGGTGAAGACTCTAGTGCCAAGCGATCTAAAGCCAGCATCGGCAGTTTGACTTCACTTTCTAAAGAACCGTTTGATGCCGACCACCCATGACAGTACGATCTCAGTGGATAGAGTTATGCTACTCTACTGTATCATGAAGGGGTTGGAGATCAACATCGGGAGCATAATCAGGGATGAGATTCTAGCCTATGGGAGAAAAAGAGTAGGTAAACTTTTCTTTGGATCACTCATCACCCAGCTCTGTCAAAGGGTGAAGATAGTTCCAAGCAAGGACAAGGAGGGTCATTTCTTCAAGTCGACCATTGATCTGTCCTTGATCAGGAAGCTCCAATAGAACAACATCCAGAGGAAAGATAAGGCCTCAACATCTCAGGCCACTCCACCATCAGGGTCGAATGTAGCTTCTACATCCCAACACACTCCTTTTACAAGGCCCTCACCGTCTTCGGAAGCCCTAGCCATTGCCTACCGCCAACTAGATCAAATCAGGGAGAACCTGAAGACATATTGGGCATATGCAAAGGAGAGGGATGAGGCCATTAGAGAGTTATATCTTTCTATCGCCCCAAGTATTACTCTAGTCTTTCCCAATTTCCCTCAATCACTGCTGCCTCAAGAAGACAAGGATTCTGATGAAGAGGAGGATGAAAATGAAGATGAAGAGAAAGAGAGTTCCTCGGACGAGGACTAGGGGAGTTTTCTGACCCCTTTACTTACTGTTTTTTGTGAATAATATTGTTTTGTTGCTTGTTGTTTTTTTAGTTTTAGCATGAGTTAATTCTATTTTTAGTTGTTTAGTTTCTGTTTTTTATTGTTTTAATTGTATAGTTTGTTAATAGTTATGATCATAGGTTAGTTTAGATAGCTTGTAGATAGATTAGATTAAATAAACTTGGGTTTTTCAAGTCTTTTCTTAAAAAATCTGCTTGCTGTTTTTGAGTTTTACCCATGAACTTTTTGAAGGAAAACAAATCAACTTTAAGAAAAATTGCTTTAAAAAAATGTTTTGGAAGAAAAGCATGTTTTCAAAGGAGTTTTCTTTTAAGCCCTTGATGATGAAAACTAGAGCTTTGTTCTATCTCAAAAGTGCAACTGTCCCAACTGAATTGTTTTCTAGTCATAGGCTTTCCATTAGTCCTTTTCTTTACAAAATTTTCTTAAGTCTAAACTTCCTTGTGTTTAACCTTTCTAACACTCTAGGAGAGTTTAGCCTTGAAGTTTTGAAAATTAAAATGTCGTATGCAAAGCCCATGCCTCAAAAACAAAGCCAATGAGGACATTGTCTAACTTTAAGTTTGGGGGGGGGGGGGTGCTTTATGCTTTACCTTATAGATATTTATGCTTTTTGTAAATTTGTATTGCTGGAAAAAGAATATATGCTCAATATTTGAAAAAAAATGAAAAAAATGAAAAACCGAGAGTTACTCCTCCTTCCAAAGGTTCATTGAGTAACCAGGGGCATTCATGACACCCATGGTTTGCCACTGCATGAAAGGTTTACTTAGGGAAGTGAGTATCCTTCCAAGCTTGTTAACTTTGCTCGTAGCTAGATATCTTCACCACAAAGTGTCGATAAGCTAGAACGAAGGTAAAGATGACAACAAGGATACTCTTGGGAGAAAAAGAAGTTGAATAAAAAGAGCACCAACAGTCAAATAAGTTTGGGGGAGATATAAAAGGTCTAGTAACTCATGTATGCTCATTTTTACCTCAAGATTGTTTTTCTTAGCTAAAATGACTACACTAGGCTCTATGAGTAGAAGTTAGGTAGTTTAAGCACATTGGTTAGGATGGATTAGGGAGAGTTTTGCTTTGAAAAATAACAATAGAAATCTTCATGCCTAGGAAACTCAAATGTTGTGACTGGCACTAGAGTAGAACCCTCTCCTGAAAGACAAACATTTGAGAAAACGATCTTGAAAAACATGTTTACTTGATTCCATGTCACTTGATTTGAAATTTAAAGTTGTACTAGTACCGTGATTAATTACTACACATGAACTTTAACATTTTGGTTTGCAATTTAGTATTGAGCTCTCACATTCTGATTAGCAATTAAAAAGTTGATCTCTAACGTTCGGATTTTCAATTGCTTGAGGACAAGCAATGGGTTAAGTTTGGGGGTATGATAAGGGTAAAAAATCTACCTATTTTACCCTTATAATTAGCTCATTATCTTGTAAAAACTATATGTTTTAGATCAATTTTACTATCCCGAGCTCAAAATATGCTAAAGTTGATAAGTTAGGGTGTTGAGAATCACTTTTGTCAAATTATGCTCATTTGTGCTTAAAAAGACTTAATTTGAAGATAATTTGACTAAGTTTGTTGTTGTGCAGAAAAACAGAGGAGAAACTGGAATTTGCCCAGAAATGCAACCGCATTTCAGGGAAGGCAAAATGAAATGCGAGCGCATTTCTGAAAAAACAGAGGCAGTTCCGAGTTGTCCGCAGGCTGTTTTGTCTTCACACTTAATCGGTTGTTTTGACCCTGAAACCAACTGGGCTACCTACCAGCACCTATTTCGCAGCTCCTCAACCATTTTCCAAACTATATAAGCTCGAGATTCGAAGTCAAATTCAAGCAGAACTCATTTGGAAGAAGAGGGTGGTGACAGAACCCTAGTTGACGCCTATGAGTAGGGATGCCCGAGGTTCTTCTTAGATGACTAAATTCTAACCTTAGTTAGACATCAATCCTTAGGGTTTGTAGGGATTTTCACCCATTCCCACTTGTAAAAGCGAGAGAGTGGAGTGTCTAAGCGAACTCTAGAAGGATTGGATAAATAGAAAACCCATAATATTTGGCTACCTCCATTATTTCTAGTTTTTTATACTTTTCATTTATCTGTATTCTTTACTTCTTATTTTCAATGGAAATGTATTCATTTGTACTTTATCTCACCATGAGTAGCTAAATTCTGATGAGGTTCAATATGGTGAATTCCCTTATGGTTCAATAGCTTGAAAGTATTTTATTTGCTTAAGTTTTGTTCAATGCATGTCATTCTTTATTGAATATCATTCTGATCTTGCTGAGTTTAACTTGATCACTTAGACTTTGCATGCTTTGTGAGTTTGATCTCGAAAGGGACAGACGATATAGGTTCTCATAAAGGTGATATAGGAGAAAAAGCTTGAAAGAGATTGTTCGGTGGTATAGGACAAGCTGCCTAAGGCACCCTATATCGACTATAGGGTTTTAGGTTGCATTCCTGAATTATCTATGTCGAAGTTGAGTCACAGAAATGTGCATAACTGTATTCGCTTAGCCTTCTAACGGTTCTTGGGAGAAAGGCCAAATAGAAGTTAAATTTGACCCAATGCATTGAATAGGCTTAAGTTGAATATTTCATGATTAAATTTATTGCCTTAGGGATGAATCCATGTTGAATACCTCATTTTATTCATTATTGTATTCTTTTATTCATTTGCTTGTTTTATTTATTAATCTAAAACCAATCATCAATTTTATTTCTTTGGTTACCTATTTTTAACCAATCAAGTTGAGCAGTTTCTTCTTCAAATCTGAATTTCCAATTTAGTCCTCGTGGGATCGATACCCTTAGGTCAAAGCAAGACTTGTAGCAAAGGCTTATACCCAAAGAGAAATGGTGGACTATGAAGAAACTTGTTCTCCTGTTGCTATGTTAAAGTCAATAAGAGTTCTCTTATCCATAGCCACGTTTTATGACTATGAAATATGGCAAATGGATGTCAAGACTGTGATGTGGAATTTTCCTTACCGCAAGCGCACGGGTCAAGTAATAATAAAGAGTTCGTATAAACGAGTGTCGTCCTCTGGATTGGATTTTTAAGCAAATCAAGTATTGTGAATTATCTTGCTCAATTTTATTTAGGGAACACAATGTGATGATTGAATGATATGAAAACTAAATCAAAACAAGTAAAAAGTGTGGAAATTCAATTGGGAAAAATACTTAGGGAATTGATTTCGCCGATTTAGTCTAGGATTGATTTTAAGGAGTAAGTTATTATGCACAATGAAATTATGAGCCTAAGACCCTTTAATCACAACTACCTCTCCAGAGTATAATTGATTCTCATGCACATTAACCAACTTGATATCCATATCTAAGTTTATTAACATGCAAGGCAATGAGATCTTTGGACCAATTCTAAAGTTAATCTAAAACCGTCACGAATTAGAAAATAAACCTTAGTCATGCAATCTTGAGTAAGTCTATATTAAATCCCCTCTCCCGAGCTAGATTCAAAACTTTAATAATTCAACTAATGGCCAATTAATTGAAAGCATTAAATCAAGATTACAAACATAATAAACATTGCACAACTTAAACCATAAATCAATCCATGAACAAAATCAACTACATCAATCCCTAAGCTATGAGTTTAGCTACTCATGAATGTAAATACAAGATCACCTAAACATAATAATGCCATAAACTCTAGCTAAAGAAAAGGAAAGGGAAAAGAAAACTCAATGTAAGCCGAGACCGAACGTCCCCGTCACGATCCCCACGAACAATGGGTTGATTTTTGAATCTCTCCCTTTGTTTCAGGCTTCAATTCCTCTGTTTCTGCCCTCTTTACGGCTCCAAGAAGTCCCAAAATTCCTTCCCAAAAACCTAGCGGAAAGGAAGTATATATAGCAATTTTTCGTCCTAGCGTCGAAACACTGTCAAGACAGCGTCTCGACGCTGCCTCAAAACACGCGTATTCTGAAAAGGGAATTACGCAGCGTCGAGACGCTAAGGTCGCAGCGCCTCGACACTGCGACGATTTTGCGCCTCGACGCTGTGACGATTTCGCACCTCGACGCTGCGACAATTTCGCACCTCGACGCTGCGACGATTTCGCGCCTATTCTGATATGGAATGCCAGCGTCGAGACGCTCAAGGGCTGGCGTCGAGACGCTAGCCTGCATTTGACCGAATTTTGACTTTTTTCCTTTTTGATTCTTTTTCCTTCCTTTGCATCTTTTCGCGTCTCGAGCACCCTGTTAACTCCAATATTGTGCTATAGCTCCAATCAACCATTTCCTACAAAATAAATAATAAAGTGCAATAAAATGGCCAATAATCATCAATAGACTAGCTAAATTCAATAAGTAAAGATAGCTAGCTATGCTCGCTATCAAATACCCCCAAACTTAAGCTTTTGGTAGTCCTCGAGCAAACTACAAATCAAACATACAGTAGAAGAATGGATGCAATAATCATGACTCAATCCTCAAGGCTCAACAGTCAATAACCAAGCAAGCAAGAGACATGCACACAAGGACCAATGAGGGAGACAAATTAAAATTTTTCCAAAATTAACTTGCACAAGCGAGATCTAACTCAACAAGATCAGACTCTACTAGCCCGAGATTGGATTATTAAACTCTCAGCTCATCTTCCCTCTACACTGGCACTATGGTTTCACTAATGAGTTAATGAAACAAATTAGATTGTTTTCCTCCATACTTAGGTGCTTATAATTAACAATTAAATTAAGCATGTATATGTGGCACTAGCTTTCACACACCCATTGCAGGGACCCTTAACCTGAGTTTTCTCTGGTTGGCCTAACTGATCACAACAGGGGTAGCTCTTTTTGCCTTAATCTTTATTAACCATTGCATATTGCGTGCATAAGTCATGATTTTTTTTCTTTTTCAACAATAACAGCAAGAATGATTTTTCGTTATGAACATGATAAGCAGATACTCTTTTCTTTTCTCCTAAGCAAGATCAAACATGCTAATTTGCAAAAAACATTAACTCTTTAGCTCTACCCTACACCTATCGAGGTGACAACAAGCATATGAACCCAATAATTCGCTCCTAAGCATTCAAATCCAAATCTAGCCAAGACAAATACTCTACTCATGCAAGCCATCTCCTAGAAAAATTTTAAAAAGTCTCCCTTTTTGGGCACTCATGCTTACAACTCATCACAAGCTTGAAAATTGACAAGAAAGCCTATCCTAAGACGTCATAATCATGCAAAAATACATCCAGACAACAACCATATGCATAATTCAAAGAAAGCTCAAAACTATAGCCCGAACTCAGATGCTCAGGGGCTCCACAAACATGCTAATCCACCCCCAAACTTAAAACATGCATTGTCCTCAATGTATAAAGAAAATAAAGTATAAACAAGCATGAGAACAATAAAAGAATGAAAGGAGTGAACAATACTGGCCTGGAATAATGATGACTTCTTGACTGAAAGATTGGAATCTTGAAAGCTTGAAAGCAAAGGAGAGAAAGAAAACAAGACCTACAAAACAAAAACAAACAATAAATCAAAAACAAAAAGAAAACACACTAAAGTTACTTGGGTTGCCTCCCAAAAGCACTTGTTTAACGTCATTAGCTCGACGTGTTGACCGTGCTTCAAGGAGGCTTCTTTTCTTTGAATCCAACTAAGTGCTCTTTCTTGCACCTTTCTTGTAACCCATGAAAAGCACTTCATCTTTAGAGTCTTCAACTGCTTTAAAAACTTCTTTTTCGTTCTTGACTCTAATAGTGAGCTCCCTACGCTCAATATCAATAATCACTCGCCCAGTAGCGAGGAATGGTCTTCCTAATATGACAGGCATTGAAGGATTTTCTATCATGTCCATAACATACAAGTCAATAGAGAGGAAAAATCTACCTACTCTGATTAAAACATTTTCTACAATGCCAATTGGTCTAACCACAGACTGATCAGCCAATTGGAGCTTTACAGGAGTAGATTTAATCTCGCCTATGTCTAACTTTTTACACATGGACAATGGAATAATATTAATGCTAGCACCTAAATCACATAATGCTCTGAAAGAATAAGTACCAAAACTGCAAGGAACAGAAAAACTCCCTGGATCTGCTACTTTTTCAGGTACCTTCTGTTGTACTCTGGTGCTGCATGTGGAAGCAAGATATACAGTGTCAACCTTCTTTTCCTTTCGCTTCTTTGCTAACCACTCCTTCATAAACCTGTTGTATTGGGGCATCTCTAATGCCTCTGCAAAAGGAATATTAATGTTCAGATTCATAAAAGCATTCATAAATTTATCAAACTGAACCTGATTGTTCTTTTTCTTCTTTTTCTTTTTCTTTTCCTTGGGAACCATCAGTGTGGGAGAAGGAATAGGAGGCTCAAGGTTAGGCTTTTCAGCCTCATCTGATGATGTGTCCTCCTCAGCTTCCCCTGTAGGTGTTTCATAGTCCTCAGATTCAGGCTCCTCGTCAGATTCCTCCTGGTGCACAGTGATTGCCTTACAATACTCCATCTGGGTTTTCTCTTGCTCAGCTGGGGCCTTACCTTTATTCATAGTGCTCACAACACTTACCAATTGACCCAGCTGAGTCTCAATGTTCTTTATAGCTGCACTGTGGCCATTCACTGTTGAGTTGATGGCAATGACTGCCTCCTCTAATTTAGTTGTCCTGTTACTAGACTCTGCAATGAAAGCTCCAACAAGATCTTCTAACTTTTTATTTTCTTGAGTTTGAGGGGCAAAACCAGGGGGGTTAAGAACATTCTTTGTATTTGCATAAGAGAAATTTTCATGGTTCCTATTGTTAGGGTGATAATGTGTAGGTGTAACATTATTATTATATCCCCTAAAATTAGAATTTGATACATATTGAACCTGTTCGATGGTCTCCTCCTGAGGTCTGGATGCTAGAGCAACAACTGATTCAATTGATTGAGCACTCCCTGTACCTGAAAATTTCATAAAAGCATTAGCAAGGCAAGTCATCTGGGCCTGGGGTGCACTTACTTTATCAACCTCAAACACTCCAGCAACAATCTTTTTGGGTGTAGACCGCTTAGACGGCCACTGATAGCTGTTGGTGGCCATATCCTCTAGAAGTATGCGAGCATTTTCCCCGGTCTTGGACAACAGAGTCCCACCTGCAGCTGCATCAACAATTGTTTTTGTGCTAGGAGTTAAACCATTATAAAACAAATGAACCTAAAGCTAGTCGGGGTATCCATGCTGAGGACACTTCCTCAACAACTCTTTGAATCGCTCCCAAGCCTCGAACAGCTGCTCATCATATTGTTGTTGGAATGTCCCAATCTCGGTCCTCAGCTTGACCGTCTTTGCAGGAGGGAAAAATTTCTTCAAAAAGGCCTGGACTAAAGCATCCCAAGTAGTGATGCTCCCAGGGGTAATGGCCTGCAACCAATCTTGTGCTTTATCCTGCAAAGAAAAAGGGAATAAACGTAAGCGAATAGCATCCTCAGAAACTCCATTAATTTTTATCGTCCCACAAATATCCAAAAATGATTTAAGATGAGAATTTGGATCCTCGGTGGGCGATCCTCTATATGCACAATCTCGAGCCATCTAAATGAGACCGGTCTTCAGCTCAAAGTTGTTGGCATTGATCGGGGCATAGACGATCCCCGATTGTTGCCCCTGAAACACGGGCTGAAAGTAGTCTCTAATAGGCCTAGGCTCCTCAGGTGGATTTTGGTCAGCCATTTGAACGTTTTCTCTATTCTCCCTTCGAAGCCTATGGATGGTTCTTTCTATCTCGGGATCCAATGGTTCTAAAATTAAATCTTTATTCCTAAGCATAAACAAACAAAACTACCCTAAAAAGGAAAGAAAACCATTATGGAAAGCAACAAAGAAAAGAAACAACTAATCTAAATATGGAAAATATAATCTAGAAAAGGAAACAAAATAACCTAATATGGAATGCAAAAATAAATAAGGCAAAACACAAATAAGGAAACTAACAAAAAAGGAAAAAATAATCTTAAAAAAAACAAATAAGGAAAAGATTACTAAAAGAAAAAATAAACTAGAAAAAACAAATATGGAAAGAAAAACAAATAAGAAAAAAAATGCAATCAACCAAGAAAAGTAAAAAAAAAAAATACACCCTAAATTAAGACCGAACAATTTTTTCACAATATCAATCTAGCTAAACGTGCCAATCCCCGGCAACGGCGCCAAAAACTTGATGTGGAATTTTCCTTACCGCAAGCGCACGGGTCAAGTAATAATAAAGAGTTCATATAAACGAGTGTCGTCCTCTGGATTGGATTTTTAAGCAAATCAAGTATTGTGAATTATCTTGCTCAATTTTATTTAGGGAACACAATGTGATGATTGAATGATATGAAAATTAAATCAAAACAAGTAAAAAGTGTGGAAATTCAATTGGGAAAAATACTTAGGGAATTGATTTCGCCGATTTAGTCTAGGATTGATTTTAAGGAGTAAGTTATTATGCACAATGAAATTATGAGCCTAAGACCCTTTAATCACAACTACCTCTCCAGAGTATAATTGATTCTCATGCACATTAACCAACTTGATATCCCTATCTAAGTTTATTAACATGAAAGGCAATGAGATCTTTGGACCAATTCTAAAGTTAATCTAAAACCGTCACGAATTAGAAAATAAACCTTAGTCATGCAATCTTGAGTAAGTCTATATTAAATCCCCTCTCCCGAGCTAGATTCAAAACTTTAATCATTCAACTAATGGCCAATTAATTGAAAGCATTAAATCAAGATTACAAACATAATAAACATTGCACAACTTAAACCCTAAATCAATCCATGAACAAAATCAACTACATCAATCCCTAAGCTATGAGTTTAGCTACTCATGAATGTAAATACAAGCTCACCTAAACATAATAATGCCATAAACTCTAGCTAAATAAAAGGAAAGGGAAAAGAAAACTCAATGTAAGCCGAGATCGAACGTCCCCGTCACGATCCCCACGAACAATGGGTTGATTTCAAAATCTCTCCCTTTGTTTCAGCCTTCAATTCCTCTGTTTCTGCCCTCTTTACTATTGGGTTTTATGCCCTAAAACTCGTAGATAGTGAATGTAAACAAATTGTATACTTGTTTCAATAAAGTGTAATTGAGTTTCAACAATAAAGTGTTATTGTTAAATATTGCACAATTTGACCCAAATCCAATAAACTAAGATCCAAGGTTTTTTACATGTGACTTGAACTAGTATGTGGGGACATACGGGGATTGATGTTCAAGTAACAACCTAAAAGGTCTATAGTACAAGGATAAGGCTGGATACCTTATCCTGGTAACACTATGTGATACGGCCCGCTTTGTATTTGATACAGACGTATTAATCCAAGACGTCCATGTAGGAGACATGCAAGCGGGGGTATCCTATGCAATGAGTTTGCATAAGACCGGACCACGAAATAGTAAACCACTAGATGTAACACCGTTAACTAGTTAGGTTACTGTTTCAATACGATGACCTAGGTAACTCAGTCTTAATCCTGAGTGTGTCATGAACTCCTTCTCATGAGGGATTGTCCTTTGATTAGCATGGGTGAGAGTGGCCAATACGCTGACTCAATATGCCTTCCTTTTTGGGGACAAGACCGAGTGGGAGGCTGGGGACATGACAACACAAGAAGGAATTCACTCCTTCCCACTTCTAGGAGAAGTAGATGAGTTTTCCCTTAAGAGGTGACTCCGGGACTTGAACAAAGGGATCCCGTCCTCTCACTGGCCCGAGAGGAACTTTCTGTTTAATGGTTGGACCATAAACAGGTTGTTCATTAGAGTAGCGCTGGTACTTAAGGAGACATATGTAACACAGGGGTAAAACGGTAATTTGACCCAGCCGTGATTACGAACACTCGTGAAGGATTGACTTACCAGCATAGGTCTACATCCATGGACACAGAAATGTTCTACAGTGAGAAGAGTTCAGCTGTGGGTCTTTAGTGGAATGACCCACAGTTAATGAATTGGTTAACTTGATTAATGAGTTTAATCAGTTAACCTCATATCATTGGAGCTTCTGATCTGTAGGTCCATTAGGTCCCCCTGCTAGCTCGTAAAGAGTAATTAGGAACAAATATATCTTGAGAGAATTTGAATAGTTCAAATTCATATTGGGAATTAAGTTAATTGTATGAGATACAAATTAATATAATGTATAATGATGCATTAAAATATAAAGTCTAATTTGAGATTAAACTTTATTAAATTGAGAGATTGATATATTTGAAAGAGTTCAAATATATGTCTAATTAAATATAGGGTATTTAATTAGAAGATGAATTAATTAATTATGAATTAATTAATTATTCAATTTAGTTTAAATTAAATGAGATTTAATTAAACTATAGTCTATGAGAAAAATAAATATTTGAAGAAGTTCAAATATTAATATGAATTTGATTCATATTAAATTTATAGGATATAAGAGAATTTGAAGGAGTTCAAATTTTAATATGAATTTGATTCATATTATAGAATTAATTAATTGAAGGCCTGAAATTAAATATATGATATTTAATTGGGTAATTAATTAATTAACTAATAGAAGGTCTGAAATTAAATATATGATATTTAATTGGTGATTAATTAATTAAAGAATTAATTAATTGGAAATTAATCAATTATGGAAATGATTAATCACTTATGGAAGTGATCAATCATTTATGGAAAAGATTAATCAATTATGGAATTGATTGGTCATGGAATTGATTAATGGAAAATATTGAATCAGTTATGGGAATAATTGATTTTAAATGAATATTTTATTCATGACCTTTCTCCTATAAATAGAACACTAACCCTAGGGTTTAGGTACCACAACATATGGCCACCATAAGGCCTTCTCATATTCTCTCAACTCAAGAACTCTAGGGAGAATTTTCTCTTAGAGTTTTTCCCATTCAAGATTAGGTAGTCCCACAACTACGTTCCTAATCTCAGAGTTATAGCGGGGAAGATCAAATGGTGGTGTTCTTCATTGTTGCAGAGCAATCAAGAAAGGCGTTCTTGAAGAATTCAGAGTCGTCAACGAAGGTATGTGTTTCTCATCGCTTAACCTTTTGCCAATGTGTTGGTATTTTGTAAAACAAAATTAATGAACGAACGGTCCAATTGCTTCCGCTGTAACGGAATTGGGAATTCCAATCCTTCATTTACGACTCCAAGAAGTCCCAAAATTACTTCCCAAAAACCTAGCCGAAAGGAAGTATATATAGCAAATTTTTGTCCTAGCGTCGAGACGCTGCCTCAAAACACGTGTATTCTGAAAAGGGAATTACGCAGCGTCGAGACGCTAAGGTCGCAGCGCCTCAACGCAGCGACGATTTCGCGCCTATTCTGATATGGAATGCCAGCGTTGAGACGCTCAAGGGCTGGCATCTCGACGCTAGCCTGCATTTGACCGAATTTTGACTTTTTTCCTTTTTGATTCTTTTTCTTTCCTTTGCATCTTTTCGCGTCTCGAGCACCCTGTTAACTCCAATATTGCGCTATAGCTCCAATCAACCATTTCCTACAAAATAAACAATAAAGTGCAATAAAATGGCCAATAATCATCAATAGACTAGCTAAATTCAATAAGTAAAGATAGCTAGCTATGCTCGCTATCAGACTGTCTTTCTGAATGGTAATCTTGAAGAGAATATCTTTATGTCTCAGCCCGAAGGTTCATAACCCAAGGTCAGGAACAAAAATTTTTTAAACTGAATCGATCCATTTATGGGTTGAAACAGGCTTCCAAATCTTGGAACATTAGATTTGATACTGCGATCAAATCTTTTGGCTTTGACCAAAATGTTGATGAGCCTTGTGTATACAAGAAAATAAAAAACAAAGTAGCTTTCATAGTACTTTATGTTGATGACATCCTACTCATTGGGAATGATGTAGGATATCTGTCTGACGTAAAAGAATGGCTAGCGGCCCAATTCCAAATGAAAGATTTAGGAGAGGCCCAATATGTTCTTGGAATCCAGATAATTCGGGATCGAAAGAACAAAACGCTAGCCTTGTCTCAAGCAACATATATCGACAAAATGTTGTCCCGATATTCGATGCAGAACTCCAAGAAGGACTTATTGCCTTTCAGGCATGGGATCACTTGTCTAAGGAACAGTGTCCTAAGACACCTCAAAAAATTGAGGATATGAGACGGATTCCCTACGCCTCAGCAGTGGGCAGCTTAATGTATGTGATGCTCTGCACGCGGCTTGACATTTGTTATGCAGTAGGGATAGTCAGCAGATATCAATCAAATATGGGGTAGACCACTGAGTCGTCGTTAAAGGAATCATCAAGTATCTTAGGAGAAGAATGGACTACATGCTAGTGTTTGGGGCTAAAGAGTTAGTTCTCACTGGATACACCGACTCTGACTTCCAGTCTGACAAGAATTCTAGGAAATCCACGTCGAGGTCAGTGTTCACCCTTAACGGGGGAGCTGTAGTTTGGAGAAGCATCAAACAAGGATGCATAGCGAACTCAACCATGGAGCTGAGTATGTAGCTGCTTGTGAAGCAGCCAAGGAAGCGGTTTGGCTAAGAAAGTTCCTGACAGATTTGGAAGTAGTTCCAAATATGAACTTGCCCATTACATTATATTATGACAATAGTGGGGTTGTAGCCTATTCTAGAGAACCTCGAAGCCACAAACGAGGAAAACACATAGAGATGAAGTATCACCTGATACGGGAGACTGTGCAACGAGGAGATGTGATCGTCACTAAGATCGCTTCAAAGCACAATGATGACATGCAAAAATGTCATCATTTTCCTATTAATTTTAGCTAGTTTTGTCCATGAATTGTGTGCTTTAATGCAATTTTATGTTTAAATTTCAGAAAACCGAAGAAGAAAAATCAGAATTTTGAGAGATTTTGGATGATTTTGGAGACTTTTTGAGCAATTTGGAGAATTACATTGAAGACCCAAATCCAAAAAGCCAAGAAGAATGAATTAAAAGCCCAAATTCATGAAGTCCAAGCCTTAAAATTATCAAGTTGGGTCAAGAATAGTGCCCAAAATCCATTACATGAAGTATTTGGGCCAAAAGAAAGTTGGAGGGCCAAAAATGGAGTCAAAATCGGGCCATTATTGAAGATTTAGGGCCTAGCGTCGAGACGCTAAGGCCTGGAGCGTCCCGACGCTAGGTAGCCGCGTGGAGAGTTTTGGAATCGTGACAGCGTCGTGACGCTGTCGAGATAGCGTCTCGACGCTGCGACGTCTTGGAGCCCAAGAAAAGATGACGTCAGAGCGTCGCGACGCTACGCCTACTGAGAGCCTATAAAAGGAGTCTTTTGCAATGAAGTTTGTGTGCCAATTTGTGGGTTTTCACCCCATTCTAGAGTCTACACTAAAATTTGGGATTTTTGGGAGAGTTTTGGAGCTTTGTTGAAGATCTTTGGAGCTCAGGATCGAAGGAGGTCGGCGCGGGATCGAGGAGATCGACACTTTTATGAGAATTTCTCTTCCCTTTTCCTTTATGTTTTAGTTTCTAGAATTGTTGTGATTATGAATTATTGAATTTTAGTGATTATGAGTAGGTAATTCCTAAATTCTATGAGATTAATTTAGATGTTGAACCTTTGCTTGATTAATGAATTTATTTGGTTTAATTATCATTATTGTTCATTTGTGCATTTTGTCCGTAATGCTTTTAATCAACTGATCACTGATTAAATGAATCGTTACTAAGTGGAAACTCGACGGAGAGAAGCTTAGACTAGAACTGAATGCATGACTGACGGTTATTTACCCGGGTGACACGGGATTGACTAAATAACGTTAGAGGTTGTACTGAAGGGTCGTAATGCCATGCTAAGTAAATAAAGATGAGACTGAAAGGAGATTCTTTATTGAAAGGTATGAGATAGGAGGAGACCGACATGACAGTCCTTGTCATTAGGCTTCTAGACTTATGAATCAAATGATTAGTTAATCCATATTAGTTAATTGATTAAGCATTAAAGGTCCAATTGATGAAATCAACCACTCTAGAATTATCCCTCCAAATTGTGTCACCATTTATCTTTTTCTTTCTAGATTAGCTTTTTATTATTCTTTTCAGCATTAGATTTTGTTCTCTAAATAAAGCCAAGCAAGATTATTCGCGGTAATTGAATAAATCCAGTCCCTGAGGATTCGATACTCGAAATACTTTCCGTTTTACATTACTTGTGGCCCGTGCACTTTGCGGTCATCACACAACATTGCTGATCCTTTTACAAAGGCTCTCACGGCTAAAGTATTTTAGGGTCATCTAGAGTGTTTAGGTCTACAAGATATGTACATTGTGTAATCTAGGGCAAATGGGAGATGTGTAATAGGGTATGAGGATTGTTGGGTTCCTAGAGTGAGTAAAAATATGATCTAAAAAGACTCTAGAATTCTTGTGCAAGTATACACAGTCTGCAGCAAGTAATATTATCAATACGAGTCTTGAATTAGCTTCCACTTTACCTATTTTGTGCAACTTTCTAATGGTTTCAAAGATGGTAAAAATTGATTTGGTTTTTATAGAGTTATGCTGAAGCAAAGTAAATGACAGAACAAAGAATAAACAAATAGATAGACAGATTAAAGGCAGGCGCTGGTTAGGCTTAGTAATTGTTTAAAAAGATGCTCTAGCAATATTATTGATCATGCAACTCTCGCAGTATTATTAGCGGATTCCTCCCAGAACTCCGAATCTTTTGGAATGTGTTTCAACCCCAATGAAGTGCAACCAATCAAGCACTAGGCGACTGGCTATCCTTAGCTCAATCACTGGCGTTCACCAATACACAATGATCGTAGTGTGGATAATTGTCACACACTCTCTAAATCATCCCTGAAACTAGAGAGAGGTATTCACACCGGCTGGCCAGGTGGGCATAAAATGTAAATAGGCACAACAATTAACCAAGATGCAATAATCAATATATTACTAAAGTTTAAGCACAGCAACTACATGTTCCTAACCAACACCCAAAGCTACTTAGTTCATAATGAACATGAAAACACGAATTACGATCTGAGTAGGCATGTCCATAATCACAAGGTAACAAAGAAAATACTAATCTCCTTAATCAGCTCGTGGATGATGGTGTTCTTGGTAATCTCCAATCTCTCTATACTACTCGGCTTCCAAGGAAAGTTGGAATATCCTTGACTTCGACGGCTACTTCCTTTTATACAAGGATAGGAGGCTTGAATTAGGTCAACTTGGACACGTGTAGGGCTCTCCTTGCTCCTTTATCCCGAAAATAACTCAACAGAAGTCAGTTCATGAAGTTGGCTAACGAGTTGTGATGTGGCAGTTCTGCTCCCAGTTTTGCTGCAGCACAGAATTTGCTCCATCAAGTCGCCCAACAACAGATTCTGCACAAAATGATTTCCAAAGCTTCCATTCTTCCAAATGGGTTAAAACATGTAATATCTATCTAGAACCAACCCTATTAAGCACAAAAGACACACAAATCCTTATATAAATGAGGCCTAAATAACTAACTTTTGAGAAGTTATCACACCCGCAAACTTGAACTATTGCGCGTCCCGAGCAATACTAACCAACCTTCCTTCAAGAATTCAAAACATTAGTCAAATAATTAGCTTAATCAAATCAGACAATCCAATACTGCCTTTAACCTTTACCTGAGCACTCTGCAAAAACCGAGCTCTGCCGCAACAAAATGATTCCTCCAGCAGGGACAAATAATCACCACTTTCAACTCAATTCTAAGAACTCACCACAGCTTAGCTCTATTGTCAAACATTCAAAACATATTTTCAAGGGGTTTATATTTTCATTTTTAAACTTAAAGCAGCCCTACAGTCATAAGTTCTTAAGCATGGAATGACCCACTTTATGGTGCAGTATACCCCTGCCTCAAACTCATCACCAGCTAGGCTCAATACTCTTTATAAAGCTCAAGAATCCTTAGTTATTCCATCTCTTGCCCCTCAGAATGGCAACATTTTATGATGAAGCTCACCTAAGTTCTGGGAGACAAAAAAACTGCTGGATCATCATTCATCCTTCAAAACTTTTGCTCCATCAATTTTTTTAGCAAATAATTTTTCTCATTTTTTCACATTTCCTAGGTCATCTTTTGACGCGAAGACAAACTGTGGGTATCACAAATGTCCCCGGTTACTGAATAACCTAGCAAATTTTTACTTGAAAGAGAGGAATGCTCGAGCAAAACAATTGCAGTAGCAAAAAGTCCCTCAAACTTGAATTATTCATTGTCCCCAATGAATCATTAATTTTGCAAATTATACCCCCAAACTTAAATTTTTCTTTTTGAATTTTTAAACTAAATGTGGGACTAGAACTAAGCTTAAAGTGGATCATAAAAGTCAACACTACCTCCAAAATCTTCTTTGTCGCAGCAACAGTCCAAGCTAGAAGAAATGCTCAAGCAAAAGGTTTCTGGAGATCAGAATACCTTAATCTAATTAAGCGTAATCAGTCCAAGCTTCAAAAATTCAGAAGAAAAGTTAAGTCTGAGAAACTCAGTGCTATAAAACAGAAACAACTCTGGAAATTTTATTAAGAACAGAGAAAAATATACATCAGCAGACATTTTTGTCGCCTAGAAACAGTAAACAAAAACTGGGGTTCTCTTCTTTTTAGCTTTCTTTTTCGGAGCATCAGGTGTATTAGGTTCAACTTCCTCTACATCCCTTTCCTTGCAGCTTCTCGTTTTCTCTATTATAGACTTGAAGAAATTTTTTCACTCGAAGAATGGAAAGAAACATAAGGAAAAATGAATGGAAGAAGAAACAAACCTGAGTGGTGTTTAAATGGGGCTTCAGAAAATAAAATAATCAGTGACAAATCTTCCCCCATTAATATCTTTTACCGTTTAACCCTGCAAGTAATTAATCAAATTAAATTTTCAAAACGGTACGATTTTACCATAATGATGTGCTGTCCACCGGCTCTACCATTCGATTTCCCTATGCAACGCATGGAAGCACCTGATCTTCATGCAATATTACCTGCTCACCGAAAATTTAAATCCCAACGGTAAAAATATTCTTAACCACATCCGTAATATTCTGATGATATATTCACACGGAAAATTCAAATTCAAACCGCCAAAATCAAATCTTATCTTATTATTAACTTCAGCCAAATATGTAATTCTTATCTTATCTTATCTTTTCACACTGAAATATTATTAAATCTAAACCTAAACAGAAATTCAAATAACCAAAAATAAAAACTAAATAAAATCTAACTAAATCTAATTAAAAGATAATTCAAAGATAATCCAAATAAATAATCCTAAAATCAAATTCAAATCGAAATAGATAAAATCTAAACTACCAAAAATAATAAAAATACTTAAAGATAAAATAAACCATGTAAAAATCAAATCTAACCTAATCGAAATTAAAAACAAATCAGCGAAACATAAAATCAATACAAACACTGGGAGCTCAATATTTTTCTCTGTGAAATGCTCCCGCAAAAATCCTGCTCTCTCAATCATCAACCAACCTTAGGGAAGGATATTTCGCCTGAAATTCCTCTCCCCAATAATTTTTCACACGCTGTCCATTTACTTTGAACACTCTCCCATCTTTTTCATCCTGCAAAGTAATTGCTCCATGGGGGAAAACCTCAATCACAATAAATGGTCCTGACCATTTAGATTTTAGCTTCCCAGGAAATAATTTTAATCTAGAATTATAAAGCAAAACTTTCTGACCTTTGACAAACTCTTTAGGTTTAATTTTCTTGTCATGCCACAACTTAGTCTTTTCTTTATACATTTTCGCATTCTCATAAGAAAATTGGTGAAATTCCTCTATTTCATTAAGCTGCAGCATTCTTATTGCTCCTGCACGACTCAGATCAAAATTTAACTTTTTCAAAGCCCAAAACGTTTTATGCTCTAGCTCCAATGGTAAATGGAAAGCTTTCCCATATACTAACCTATACGGAGACATACCTAAAGGAGTCTTATAGGCTGTCCTATAAGCCCAAAGAGCCTCATCCAACCTAAAAGACTAATCCTTCCTAGATGGATGAACTACTTTCTCTATAATCGATTTAATTTCCCTATTACTAATTTCAGCTTGACCATTTGCTTGTGGGTGATAAGGGGTAGCTATCCTATGCTTAATCTCATACTTAGCTAACAGCTTACACTACAACAAATTATAGCTTTAATGTTGGACAGAAAAATGGGCGCGGAGGCTTTAATGTCGGACAAAAAAACGCGCGGGTCTTTTAATGTCGGACGCGCGCATTTTAAAATTTTCAGGCTTTTAATGTCGGGCATTGCCCGACATTAAAGGTTCCTTTTAATGTCGGGCAATGCCCGACATTAAAAGTTATTATTATTATTTTTTTAAATGGTAAAAAGAAAAAAGGTTAAAAGAAAAGTTTTTCTCTCTCCCCAACACGCGACAGATAGCCTCCTCAAAAAAACCCAGCTGAAACCCTCGTGCTTCTCGCACATCTTCTTCAACCTTCGGACGACGACACACATCTTCTTCAACCTTCGGACAACGGCGCACATCTTCTTCAACCCTTGATATCTCTTTCCCTTCAACCATCAACGACGACTAGGGATCTAATCAATGGCGACTGGGTCTCACCGACGCCGACTCCACGGCTAGATTTAAGACCAGTTTTCTCTTCTCACCGACGGCGACGACGACATTTCTCTTCTAATCTACAGCAAGTGGGTTTTCGTGGTGGTCGTGGTTCCAGATCTAACTTCGTTCGGGTTCGTCTCTGTTCATGGGTACGGATTAATTTTTTTTTTCCTCTCTCTTGTGTTGCTTGTGTTTCTAAATTTCTTTGAATTTCTGGTATTGCTATGTTGTTGTGTGAAGATGTGAGAACTAGTAATATGCATGGGTATTTGGTTTATGCTGGTAAGGTGTTTGATGATATGTCTCTGTGAAATTTTGAAGTTTTTTCCTTTGCTCGAAGATCAGGTTTCCTGAAAATTGAAATTAGAAGGGAAAACGAGTATCACCTATTAGACAGAGATTAATGAGAAGGCTAATACCTAAACTCCATTTGTGCTACGAGACTATCAAAATTTAAACTCATTAGTCTACCATTAGTCTTTGTAATGATACTGCGAAAGTATATGCTACAGGAATAGACACCCCTTTGGCTCTCCTTTGGAACTCATCATCTAGCTTTAGGGGTGCAAGTAATTAAAATGTCTCACTCAAGCCCAGATGGTCGGAAACTTATAGAGCTTCTTTTTCTTCAATGGAGGTTTCTTTGCTATAGAGCTTTTTTTAGTACTCACTGTTAGTAAAATAACATAAAATCTTTAGAGGTTGATCTTACTTTTGCTTCAACATACCATAGGAGGGCAGAGTTTCCGTAATTTTTATTTCCTTCTTTTGTGAGAGGACTACTCATCTGTATGTACTATTCGACTAGTTGTTCTTCCTATTATGAAGGCTAGATTTACGTTGCCATGTTATAATTTTTGCTTTGAATTTTTGTACTCCTCTAAATGTTACTCTTAACGATTGTCAATTAATATGTTCTTTACTCAAGACTGATGTGTTTGTTTGACTTTGCAGCTCTGCAAATTGGTTCTTTTAGGTTGTCGAGTCGGCCTAATGTCCCAGCTTCATCTGTGAATTATTCCCAGAGACGATGCTCTCTAGAGCGGCCTCTACATGTCGAACCAAAACAGAATGATTTCGTTGCTCCTTTAGCTGCAACCTCCATTGTCCCTGATGGGTTTTCATTCTCTAAATTCATATTACACGTTCTTGATGGTTTTACAAGGGCTTTTGAGAAGGAATATGGTTTTGGTGATAAAATTGATGTCTTTATACATTCGTTGCAGGGGCTGTTGAGGAAGTGGAGGTTGAGGACTATGAGGCATTAGCTAAAGACCTTGAAAATGCTTCCCCCTTGAAATTATGGACTTGAGAAATTTGACAATGATATTGCAATGGCCTTGAGGTAACACATCTAAGAAGCAACGTTATCAAAACCAATTTGGTAAAGTTAATGAATGAATGTGTACTCATGATTCTTATTATTTTAAACACTGTAATTAAAAATTGGTTTGGTTTGGTCAAATATTTAGAATCTAGTGCGACTCTTTTAGGAGGAATATATTTTTTCTTATTTTGAACTATACTTGTGTTTGAGTTTAGGTTTCTTTAGAAAGTGTTTCCTCGCTATCATTTTTATCTAGGGTTGTAATGAATAACAAAGAGTTTATACTGATTCCCATTGACCTGTTTGTTGGTTCCTTCTTTGATTTTGTAGAGCTAATGCTTATGGCTTCGCGATTCAAACACAAGCATTTCCTTTGCTTATTATGTCACTTCTCTCATATTGCACCAAAACTTATTGTAACCCCATTAAACCACTATAACTTATCATGCAAGTCTGCAACTTATTAGGAAAATCTTGGATTTTCTTTACTTTGTCGGTAAGTTTAGTTGTTGACATTGCTAAGTTTAAACCAGTACAATTTAGTGGTGGTACTTGTCCTACTCCCTCCAATTTGTAGCTTTACCATGCATTGGAGTATATTATTTCTTTCTAACTGTGTAGAGACTCTACAATATATCAACATAATTAATTGCTTTGACCCAATCTTTGGATCAAATTTCCATGTGAAGGATGAATAATGGACCGAAGGTAATCTTAGAATTTGTTAAAGAATGACTTGAACCTTGCTGGGTCAGGTATCCTTTATGAATTTACTGCTAATCTTTCTAAGGCTAAATATTATATGTGTTTGCTTTTAGGTTGTTGTGCAAGAGCCTCCACAGGGTAAGTTTCACACAACTTGTTTATTTCTTGTTGTGCTTTTTTTTATTGCTATCTGTTGAAGTTTTAGGCATGTGGTTTTTGTAAGGTGTTGGGATATTGTTGAACGACAAGATTTTGATTTATTTGTTTTGTTTTATTGAAGATTTATATTGTTGTAGGAAATTTTTCATGAATGTTTTTCTTTTTTTTTGGGGGGGGGGGGTTACGCAAGAAGATTACTAGCTTTGGAATAACCAAGTCGCTTTTGGTGTCTGCTTTACATGTCTGCTGCTTTTTCTTGTTGTGATGTTAGAAAAAGTAAAAAGTGCAAATGGGTCAAAGAGTGAGAGAAAAATGTCAAGAAACCTTGAGATTTGGTTCTGCTTAAGGATTTTTTCAATTATGTTCTTCATAGTTCTAAGTTTTTTTCCTATGTTCTAAGTAAAGAAAGCTTCTCTTCTTAACTCTTTAAGTAAAGTAGTTATTGTTTATGGACAAAGGAAATGCAGAGCTTTCAATGTGTTGTTTGTTTATTGATTTAGACAAGCAGATTGTGACATAAAAATTACCTATCAATTCTTCAATTTGAATCAATCAAGTTAATAGCTCATTGTACGATGTTAATAGTATAGGTTTATATTAGTTAATATGGATTTTTGTCATTTTTGCTTCGAAGTCTTGTGAATTATTTTGTAATTGTTAAGAATTTACTGAACTGATAAATATCTACATGTGTGATGTGGAATAGTGGAAAACTAGATAATTGAGAAATGGCAAGCCAAGCTGCTAGTTCTTTCAATGGCAACATGAAGGTAATGTTTCTTTACTTTTACACTAATGCATATTACTCGTTGGGAATGTGCTTATTTGTATCATGGTGTATCTTTTAAACTTCCATTTATCAATTTCTGCATCAGTTTGGCTAATCTTTACTTCCATTCTTGTAGGTTTTTAATCTTTGTGAGGTGAATTTAACATGTTCCATGTTTTTCACCCCTTTAATATCATGGCAATACTTGGATGTAATGAACTTTAGTAGGGTGGTGTTGCTAGATTTATAACTTTCATACGGGTCGTTTTTGTTGTGATTTGTTTGATAATCCTCTAGATGTTGTTGGTTATTAGCTCTACTTTACTCGTATGTCTTGAGCTTTACTTTTAGTTTAAGGATTTGATTGGAGATGTGTGTCGATTGTATTTAACTTACGTTTTTGCTTTGTATAAGGTTTGGAATTCATCTTGCTAAGCAAGAATTGTTGCAGATGATGAAATGGATATATTCTCGAAAAGGAGCTCGAAGAGGAACTTGCGAAAGAGCGTTTAAGGAGTTGTGTACTTATTTTGTAGTAATTTTACCTTTTCTTTGTAAATTAGTTCATGGACGTGATTTGTGGATGGACGAAAAGTTTCATGTATTATATACACTATTATATTTTATTAATTAAATCCATGTTCGTTGAGTTAGTTGTTGTGTAAAAATATTTTCAGGATTTTATTTTGTGTATAGGTTGAAATTTTATTTTGTTTAATGTTTACAGGTTTTTACAAAAGGAAGAAATAGGTATTGTTGGTTAGCTACTTGTGCAACCGACAATTTTTTTTTTAATTTAATATAGCACATTTAATGTCGGACACTTTTAATGTCGCACATTTAATGTCAGACACTTTTAATGTCACAGCTTTTAATGTCGGGCAATGACTGACATAAAAAACTGACCGACATTAAAAGTGACTTTTAATGTCGATCAAAAACTGGTTGACTGACATTAAAAGAGTACTTTTAATGTCGGGCATTGACTGACATTAAAAGGGTACTTTTAATGTCGGTCAGAGCTTTTAATGTCGGGCATTGCCCGACATTAAAAGTGTCTGACATTAAAAGCGACCGACATTAAAACTTTTAATGTCGGTGTTTTTAATGTCGGTCAGTGACTGACATTAAAGGCTTTTAATGTCGGGCAATACCCGACATTAAAAGCCAAATTTGTTGTAGTGTTAGTTAAGATATTATTAAAAAAATGCGTACCCTCATCACTCACTAGAGCTCTAAGTGTCCCAAACCGCGCAAAGATGTGCGATTGAAGAAACCTCGCTACTGTCTTAACATCACTCTGATGGCATGCGATGGCCTCCACCCACTTGGACACATAATCAACTGCCAATAAGATAAAAACATTGCGATTAGAAGGGGGAAATGGCCCCATAATATCAATACCCCATACATCGAATAATTCAACTTCTAAAACATAAGTAAGAGGCATTTCATCTCTAGGTCATAAGTTTCCTCTCCTTTGGCAAGCATCACATTGCTTGTAAAACCAATGGGCATCCTTGAATAAGGTAGGCCAGAAAAATCCACAATGTAAAATCATCATAGCTGTCCTCTGACCGCTGAAGTGACCTCCATACGGCGAAGAGTGACATTGCTCCAGGATTTCCTTTGCTTCATCACCTGAAACACACCTGCGCATAATACCGTCAGAGCATTGCTTATACATAAATGGCTCATCCCAATAGAAGAACTTCGCACCATGCTTAAATTTTTTCTTCTGCCTCCAATCCATGTCAATAGGAGTGACTCTCTTTACCAAAAAGTTTGCAATATCAGCATACCAAGGGACATCCCTGACTACCTTTACCTCAACAGCAAAAAGTTGTTCATTTGGAAAAGAATCTGAAATGGCAGATTGCTCCAGCAAAGATGATGATGGATCAAGACGAGATAAATGATCTGCAATAACATTTTCTGATCCCTTCTTATCCTTTATCTCCAAGTCGAACTCCTGCAATAATAAAACCCAACGAATTAGTCTAGGCTTTGCATCCTTCTTGGTCATTAAATACCTTATTGTTGCATGATTTGTGAACACTGTGACTTTGGATCCAACCAAATATGGCCGGAATTTCTCAAAAGCAAACACCACAGCTAACAACTCATTTTCAGTAGTTGTATAGTTGACTTGTGCCTCATTTCTTGCATAATATATAGGATGGATGAATTGTCCCTGCTTTTGCCCCAGCATAGCACCTACCGCAGCATCACTCGCATCACACATTACCTCAAATGGTAAATTCCAATTAGGTGCACAAAGAATAGGTGCTCAGACTAAAGTAGCTTTTAATGTCTCAAAAGCCTTCCTACAATCTGCATTAAAGTCAAAAATATGATCAGTACACAATAAGTTACAAAGAGGTTTACTGATTTTGGAAAAATCTTTTATGAACCTCCTATAAAATCCAGCATGACCAAAAAACTCTGAATTCCCTTCACTGAATTCGGTGGTTCTAATCTTTCAATCACCTCAATTTTTGCTCTATCAACTTCTAGACCATTCTTAGAAATCCTATGACCTAACACTATGCCCTCCTTTACCATGAAGTGGCATTTTTTCCAATTAAGAACTAGATTGGTATCCTCACATCTCTTTAATACATTGCCTAAATTATCTAAACAATTATGAAAAGACCCTCCAAAAACTGAAAAATCGTTCATAAATACCTCAACAGTGGACTCAATCATATCAGAAAAAATTGCTAACATACACCGCTGAAATGTTGTTGGAGCATTGCAAAGGCCAAAAGGCATTTGCCTAAACGCAAACGTCCCATAAGGACAGGTGAAAGTGGTTTTTTCCTGATCCTCAAGAGTAATAGTAATTTGGTTATACCCAGAATAACCATCTAAGAAACAGTAATAGGCTTGACCAGCCAATCTATCCAACATCTGGTCAATAAATGGTAGAGGGAAATGGTCCTTATGGGTGGCCTTATTAAGCCTCCTGTAGTCCATAGAAACCCTCCAGCCAGTTACTGTCCTGGTTGGAATCAACTCATTGTCTTTATTACTTACCACAGTGACACCTCCTTTTTTAGGAACACATTGGACAGGGCTCACCCAATTGCTATCGGCAATTGGATAAATGATCCCAGCATCCAACCATTTAATCACCTCCTTTTTAACAACCTCTTTCATTGCAGGGTTAAGCCTTCTTTGTTGCTCAACACTCCTAAAAGATCCCTCTTCTAGAGTGATTTTGTGCATACAAAAAGATGGGCTAATTCCCTGAATGTCAGCCAACGTCCAACCTATAGCCCTGCGGTATTGCTGCAACAATTTTTTAAGGCATCCTCATGCTCTAGCATTAAATCTGATGCAACAATAATGGGCAACGTCTTACCTTCCCCAAGATACACATACTTTAGATGATTCGGCAAGGGCTTCAAATCTAAAGTAGGTGCCTCAATCAGGGATGGCTTAATAGGAGGAGCTTTCCTTTGATCTAAATCTAAAGACTAAAAAACATCCTCACACCTAAACAACTCTTTTTCATTTTTTCTTTCTAACAAACAAACTTCTAAGTCTTCTACACTGACCTCTCCATGCTCTTCCGAATGCTTACTAGCCGAATCCTGTATTGTTGTCTCAATAACTGTGCTCTCCAAAATCCTAATGAAAGAGCAATCCTCTATTTCGTCTGGATATTTCATGGCTTTAAACACATTAAATTTCACTTCCTCATTACAGACTCTCATTGTTAATTCCCCTTTTTGAACATCTATTAACGCCCTACCAGTAGCCAAAAATGGACGTCCTAGAATAATTGGAACATCTTTATCAGCCTCATAATCTAAAATAATAAAATCAACAGGAAAGATGAATTTATCTACCTTTACTAAGACATCCTCAATTTTACCCTCTAGATATGTGATAGACCTGTCAGCTAGTTGAAGTGTGACTGTGGTAGGCCTAGCTTCACCAATACATAACTTTCGATAGATCGAAAGAGGCATAAGGTTAATGCTTGCACCTAAATAACAGAGTGCTCTACCTAATTCTTTTCCACCTATAGACACATGTATAGTAAATGACCCTGGATCCTTAGCCTTGGGTGGTAGCCCATTCTTAAGAATAGCACTACACTCCTCAGTAAGAGATACAGTTTCAAACTCACCTAACCTCTTCTTTTTAGTTAAAATATCCTTAAGAAATTTAGCATAATTAGGCATTTGCTCAATAGCTTCTACTAAAGGGATATTTATGTGCAATTGCATAAGAATCTCTAAAAACTTTTTAAATTGACCATCCTGATTCTTAGGCTTTTGCCTTTGTGGAAAAGGTAGAGGTGGTACATAAGGTGGGGGCGGCACATCAGGTGGCTCCACATCTGGAACAGAGCCAGATGCTCCAGCATCTTTATTGCTGCCTCCAGCACCCTGACCAGACTCCAACTCTTTCTCAACAACAACATTATTTTTATCACCATTTTTATCTATAACCTGGGTCTTACTAGGCTCTTCTAGTGGCTTACCACTCCTAAGAGTTAGAGGTGGTACATAAGGTAGGGGCGGCACATCAGGTGGCTCCACATCTGGAACAGAACCAGATGCTCCAGCATCTTTATTGTTGCCTCCAGCACCCTGACCAGACTCCAACTCTTTCTCAACAACAACATTATTTTTATCACCATTTTTATCTATAACCTGGGTCTTACTAGGCTCTTCTAGTGGCTTACCACTCCTTACTTTGAATTGCAGCATCTGTACGAGCCATAAATTCTTTCATCATCGCCTCGAGAGAACTTCCTGAATTTTGCTGGGGCAAAGCCTGCTTATTTTGCTGGGGCAATACCTGCACTATGGCAAATCCTGGCTGGTTCACCTTTTGTTGTGCTTGCGCACTGCTTCCTTGTCCTCCCCATGCGAAGTTGGGGTGGTTGCGCCAACCTGGATTATAAAAGTTAGAATAAGGGTTATTCCTCTGATTACCTACAAAAAACACAGAAGCTGGATTGCTGGGGCAAAACTCGTAGTTGTGATTTTCACCACAATAGACGCATGCTTCTTCTGCCACTTGGTTCACCACTGCAGTAGGCTCCATAATTGGTGGCTGCTGATGACTAATCACTGTCACATTCTTAAGAGCGTTAGCAATCATAGAAAGATCAGCCCTAATGGTGGACACACCATCAACCTCTAACACACTCTTAACTTTTTTATTTGTGCCTCTAACATCTGACCACTGACAACTATTAATAGATATTCTTTCTAAAATCTCATAAGCTTCATCAAAATTCTTTGCCAAAAGGGCCCCTCCAGCTGAAGCATCAACCATACCTTGGGTTACTCCATTTAAGCCATTGTAAAATGTTTCCATTTGAATACAATGAGGTAAACCATGGTGGGGACACTTTTGCAAAAGCTCCTTAAGCCTTTCCCAAGTCTCACTAAAAGTCTCATCCTCAAGTTGCCTAAACCCTACTATTTCACTCCTTAATTTAGCATTTCTATTAGGTGGGAAATATTTACTCAAAAAATTTTCAGCTAACTCATCCCATGTCCTAATTGATCCTGGAGCAAAAGAGTTTAACCATGCCTTTGCTCCATCTCTAAGATAATACGGGACGAACAAAGTGAATCTAAGAGCATCTCTAGGCACTCCTTGAATTACAAAAGAATCACTAACTCCTAGAAAAGACTTAAGATGTAAATGAGGATCTTCATATGACAAACCATGGAATTGCCCACGGTTTGCAACATCTGAAACATTACTGGTTTCATTTCAAAATTTGTCGCTTGGATTTGGGGACGTGCAATCCCTGGATTCAACTCATTAAACATTGGGACAGCATACGCTCGAATGGCTCTGGTCCTATCGTTCGCTATCAAGATAGGATTTTCAGCCTGATTATTTTGCTGCTCATTTTGCTCCAGCGGATTTTGCTATAGCAAACGATTATGGGGGTCTGCTGGACCTTCAGGACCCTCCGGAAGACGCGGCATGTTCTCCATTTGGTTCTGGTTCCTGCGTTGCTCTCTTCTTCTGATCCTGAATGTCCTCTCGATTTCTGGATCAAGCTCGAACCTTACCCCAGGCGGATGGCTCATGCACCAAACTCACACCTGCAAAAACAAAAGAACAAATCAAAAAGTTCTAGCACCAAACCACTAAAACACATACACAAAACAGATCAAATAAAAACTTATTCAGTTCCCTGGCAACAGCGCCAAAAACTTGTTGGGTTCCTAGAGTGAGTAAAAATATGATCTAAAAAGACTCTAGAATTCATGTGCAAGTATACACAGTCTGCAGCAAGTAATATTATCAATCTGAATCCTGAATTAGCTTCAACTTTACCTATTTTGTGCAACTTTCTAATGGTTTCAAAGATGGTAAAAATCGATTTGGTTTTATAGAGTTATGCTAAAGCAAAATAAATGACAGAAAAAAAATAAACAAATAGATAGACAGATTAAAGGCAGCCGTTGGTTAGGCTTAGTAGTTGTTTAAAAAAATGTTCTAGCAATATTATTGATCATGCAACTCTCGCAGTATTATTAGCGGATTCCTCCCGGAACTCCGAATCTTTTGGAATGTGTTTCAACCCCTATGAAGTGTGACCGATCAAGCACTAGGCGACTGGCTATCCCTAGCTCAGTCACTGGCGTTCACCAATACACAATGATCGTAGTGTGGAAAATTGCCACACACTCTCTAAATCATCCCTGAAACTAGAGAGAGGTATTCACACCGGCTGGCCAGGCGGGCATAAAATGTAAATAGGCACAACAATTAACCAAGATGCAATAATCAATATATTACTAAAGTTTAAGCACAGCAACTACATGTTCCTAACCAACACCCAAAGCTACTTAGTTCATAATGAACATGGAAACACGAATTACGATCTGAGTAGGCATGTCCATAATCACAAGATAACAAAGAAAATACTAATCTCCTTAATCAGCTCATGGATGATGGTGTTCTTGGTAATCTCCAATCTCTCTATACTACTCGACTTCCAAGGAAAGTTGGAATGTCCTTGACTTCGACGGCTACTTCCTTTTATAGAAGGATAGGAGGCTTGAATTAGGTCAACTTGAACACGTGTAGGGCTCTCCTTGCTCCTTTATCCCAAAAATAACTCAACAGAAGTCGGTTCATGAAGTTGGCTAACGAGCTGTGATGTGGCAGTTCTGCTCCCAGTTTTGCTGCAGCACAGAATTTGCTCCATCAAATCGCCCAACAACAGATTCTGCAAAAAATGATTTCCATGGCTTCCATTCTTCCAAATGGGTTAAAACATGTAATATCTATCTAGAACCAACCCTAATAAGCACAAAAGACACACAAATCCTTATATAAATGAGGCCTAAATAACTACCTTTTGGGCAGTTATCAAGATGCCCTAGTTTATTGTATTTACCATTTCCAACTTTAGATTATTTGTACATGTTTTTCCCATTTTCTTGAGTTTTAGTTCAAGTGAGAGTTTGTTGGGTTTTATGCCCTAAAACTCGTAGATAGTAAATGTAACATTTAACCGAACATTAATAAAATGATTTATTTTATTTGTATTGAGTAGATCATGTCTTATTAACCCTAATCCAATAAACTAAACATCCTAGATTGATAGTATGAGGCTTGAACTAGTATGTAGGGACATACAGGGGCTCAATGTTCAAGATTCAACCTAAAGGGTCTATAGTATAGGGATAAGGTTGGGTACCTTATCCTGGTGACACTATGGATACGACCCGCTTTGTATTATGATACAAACGCAATAATCCAACGCGTCCATGTAGTTGACATGCGAGTGGGGGTATCCTATGCAATGAGTTTGCATAAGACCAGACCGTGAAATAGTTAACCACTAACTGTAACACCATTAGTTAGCTTGGTTTTTATTTCACTAGGATGACCTTGGCAACTCGGTCTCAATCCTGAGTGGATTATGGACTCCTGTTGACGAGGGGTTGTCCTTTGATTTGTATGGGTGAGAGTGGCCAGCACGCCGACTCAATAAGCCTACCATTTTGGGGACAATACCGAGTGGGGAGCTGGGAACACAATCACACAAGATGGAATGCACTCCTTCCCGAATCTAGGGTAAGTAGAGGTGTGTTCCCTTAAGTGGTGTCTCCGGGACTAGAACAATGGGTCCAACCCTCTCTATGGCACGAGAGGGACTTCTGTTTGTTTGTTGGACCTCAAACAGGTTGTTCATTAGAGGAGCACTGGGGACTTAAGGACAAAGTTTACCTGATTCTTATGGGAAATATTTAAGCAGTTAATAGAAGAGTTACGATGACTGATGGTTCGTCAGAGTGTTTAACAATTTAATATAAATCTGTCGTGGATTTTAATCAATCCAAGTATAAATTGACAAAATCAAGTAGTACCTGGTAAGTCCAGGGTTGAATCCACAGGTAAGAGTTATTTGTAAAGGTTTTAACAATATTTACTGATCTAAACTCGAAAACGTGTGATATTATATAAAAAAATAAATAATAGAGGTGGTGAGCTTAAAAAAATAAAACGTGCAGAAAACAAAACATGCGACAAGAGTGAGAGGAAAAGTATTAATGAGAATGGTATCAAGGTTGTTGCGGTTGCAACCTCATGCGTTTATAAGAACCTTGTAGCACATATTTTGATTAATTGATCCATTAATGTCTAAGTGAGAAAAATTCATAAGTTTCCCTTCTGGTACTCCTTCTGCGTTTGGCATAAAACTATCAATTGGTTATTTGGCTAGTTCATGCATGGGGCTTAGTTCTCTAATACTTACAAGGGATTGCCTTAGTCACAACGAAATCGAAGCTCTTGTATGCACTGTCTTTTAGCGGTATTGTTTTAATGCTACCAAGACTACATATCTTGCGCTAACTTGTTCTACTTAGAGATGTCTACATGTATTACCTGTCAGGGATTTAGCATACTGCTACTGCATCCGGCTGGCCAAGCGGGAGTTAGCAATGAAAATAGTATCGCAACTAAGTAGAAGACAATTAGTGTTTCATTTAAATCAAAATATGCGCTTACAAAATATACTTATCACCGCATGAGGTGCTTGCGCTAAGCCTTGAAGAAGAAATTAGCTCATGCGAGCAAAACAGTACATCATACAACAATGCATTGCAAACGCAAGTTTACTCTAAATCACAGCTCTCTATGAATTCTCTTTCTCCACTCTTGCTCCTTAGTTCTTTTGTCTCCCAATCTCCCCCCTCTGAGTCCCTAAGCAGGTGGCTTCTATTTATAGGTGAGGGAAGCTAACTTCTCCAAGTAATTAGCAACTTGTTTCAATCATCATTCGCCAACTTGCAACTTTTTCAGCCCACTTGCGTTGGTTACATAAGTTGTGTCAGTGCTTGTCTTTTCATCCATCTTGTATGTTTCTTGATCGTCTTGGGATGTGTGCCTACGCTGAGAAGAAACTTTGGAAAACAACTGAATTAGTTGCGTTAGCACCCTATATTTTATAATTTCTCATCGCATACATGAATATAGCCTATCGCATAGAATGACATTTTCCTTTCTTTTTGTGCTGAAGTAACACATCATTGTATTTTTTTTGGTCTTGTTTTAGCTTAAGTTTAAAGGACAAATAACTTGCTTTTTGCAAGTTATCAATGACCTATAATGTCAGAATAAAAGCAATTTCTTCTTCCATTAAATTCAACATAAATGATCCCCTTGCCTAAATTCATTTTAACCTCGGTTGTTTTCATGAATGGATAGCCTAAAATTATAGGTGTGGCATTATGTGAACTATTTTCATGCATATCTATGATGAAGAAGTCAGCTGGAAATATAAAATCATTAATCTTAACTAAGACATTCTCGCAAAGCCCTAGAGGTCTAATTAAGGATCTATCTGCGAGTGCATGAGATATGACATTTATAGAGGATCCCAAATCTAACATGGCATGCTCAATTTCTATATCCCCTAAAATGCATGACAATGTATAAATACCATGATCTAAACACTCGTTAGTAGAAACATTTTCACAAACCTTCGGCTTACCTTTCCTGGAATACCATTTTCTTAAAAAAAAAATCTACCTTGGGAATTTGCTCCACGGCGTCCAGAAGCGGGATATTGACCTCCACCTTCTTGAATAGGTCAAGCATGTCCTTCTCCTCCTCTTCCTCGGAAGGCTTAGGCTGCAGCGCTAACCTACTAGGAAAGGGAGCTTTATGAACATAAGAATTAAAATTCAAGGGAGGATCGAAGTGTAGCCCTCGCTTCTTTGCAAAGTCGAGATTGTCTGATTTCTTTTCAGGCTTCTTTGCTTCTCTATTCTTTTTTAATGTAGGTGGAAAAGGAATTTGTGGGTTGGAACTTAGGGTTGTCCCATTCCTTGACGTGACTATGCATACACCTTATCTCCTTGGGATCTCAAGGCAAACAGGTAGTTCGTCCATTTTAGCCTCCAACTTACTGACAGTGTCAATCAACTGGGAAATTTGGGTTCCCAGCTGCTGCATCCCAGTTCGGGTCTCCTCTTGGAACTTGAGTTGACCTTCCTGCAAGACTTGAATGCTATCATATAAACTTTTAACTAAAAGTTCCAAAATACTTGGACTTGATCCATGCTGCGTATTTAGGCTCTGATCGTTCTGGAAGTAGTAGCAGTTTCGGTAGTCTCTCCATGCAAGATAATAATTGTCCCCAAACTTGTCAAGTGTCTGTTGGCTCTACATTGTTGGAAATCTCTCAAAGGTATTCATTTCAGACGGAGATTCTTGCTTTGCAGCCAATTGACTAATAATGAGAGTTTTGAGCTCAGACAGTTCAGATTTGAACTTACTTACCTCGCAGACTGCGCTTGATCTCTCACCCATAACAAAAGGGAAAATAAAAACTAAACTAAACTCAAAACTCAAAACTCAAAATAAAAAGAAAATAATTAACCGATTGCACTCTCGGGCAACGGTGCCAATTTGAAGCGGTCTGGAGTTATCGAGGCTCCGTGTCGTCAAATAAATTTATAATCACCGATCACTACACTACTTGCAGTAGTAGTGGTCGGGGTCGATCACAGGGAGTGGCGGTTGGTTATTTATTTCCTATTTACTTTGACTTTAAAAGCGGTAAAGGGGGGATTGCATAAGAGGTGAAATTAACATGCAAGGAATCTAAAGGCAGGAATTTAAATGATAGGTGTTGCAATTCTAAAGTGGTTAAAATTATAGATAGAATTCACTTCAAAATACTGTGCAAGTATACACAATCTAACAGCAAGTGATAAGTATTTATCATATCCACAGGATCTTGAATTGCCTACCTCTATTGATTTAATTTGCTTTTTTAGTGATTTCAAAAGGTTGGTTAAATTGATTGGGTTTTTAAAATGCTGAAACAAAAGATATACGAAAGCAGTAAATGATTACGACTAGAGAAAACATAATGGAAACAGACACAGGTTAAGACTTTTGTAATTGTTTATAAAGATGTTCCAACAATTCTTTTGATCCGTCAATCTCATGCAGTCTTATCAGCGGGATCCTCCCGAAACTCTAGATTTTTTGGAATATGTTTCAACTCCAATGAAGCTCTACCGATCAAGCGTTAGGCAATTGACTATCCCTAGTTCAACTACTGGCATTCACCAACTCATAATGGTCTAACGTGAATTATCGCCACACAACTCCTAAATCATCCTTGAAACTAGGAGAAGCTATACCTACCGACTAGCTAGGCAGGCACATAATGAAATTGAAGAACAACGATAACTCAAGATGATCATAATCAAATAGAATTTCCAGATTTTATAAATATAACAACCACATAATTCTTAACCCTTGCCTACAAAGCAATTAGTTCATGATTGAAAACATAAAACACGTTATAATCTAAATAAGCACATCCATAATGCAAAATACACAAGAAATACTAATCCTTTTAGTAATTGAGGAGATGAAACGGTTGCTCCAAACCACCAAAAACATGGAAGAACTTCGTCTTCTTGAGTGGAATCGCACTTGGTCTTCTTAGATCTCCATTTTGCCGTCAATTCGGCCTACAGCAAATTGATTCGGTCCCCCAATCGTCAATGAGTTTATCTCTGACGGCTCCTCCTTTTATAAAATGAGGTTTAACCTAATTAGGTTAATTTAGATACGTGGAGTGACTTCCCAACCGGATTAGTCCGAGATCTATGCTTAAAACGCCACCTCATTTAATGAATCACATGCAGCTCACGTTGCCCGTTTTGCTAATATTTTGCTGGAGCATCAGACTTTGCTCTTTCAATCTTGTCAGCATTCATTTTTCTGCAAAAGAATCTCCAAAGCATCAATTCTTATAATTAGGCTAAAACACAATAAATCCATCTAATAACACACCCAATTGGCATAATTAAGATATAAATCATCATAGAATAAGGTATAAATAACTCCCTTTTGGAGAGTTATCAACAGGAAATTAAAAGGGCAAGAAACTAAATTGCAGGCAACATAAATTGGCAAGAAAATCAATTACGCTAGCGACGCCGATTAGGGAGATTCTTGGGGTTGAATAGTTTGCTTTGATCATTGTATTCTTGCCTATTTGAAGCTAACTTAATTTGCTTAATTGCCCAATCGATCTAATCTAAACCCAGAAAGGACCCTAAGCCCACCTAAGCCATCTAACCGGTCATACACCAACCATCGAATTAGACCCTAATTAATTCGATTAAGCCATCAAATCAAACAATTAACCAGTTGCGTTAAGTCTAGTGGATTGATTAGGACATTAGAAATAATTAGGCCTAGATTACTTCTAATGCTATTTTGGATCTTAGACCTATCATGCCAAGCAACAAAGTCAGAGAACTGCTCTTGGGACCCGTGCCCATGAATCAATCTATGTACTACACATTTAGCATATAATAAACATACGAGCTGCGAGTTAGGGCGTCAAGAGAATTCAACAAGTAATCATACAATATCGAGGTTTAGACGTGAATGGCAGAGAGAAACCGCAAAAGGGACCAAAAATTACAACAACAATCTAACCTAAACGGTGGAACAAAACAAGGGTGTTCGCCACGACGTCTTGACGTCTGGCCTTTGTCCAGCGTGCTTCTTCCTTTTATTTGGTCTTCTTTGTTGCTTGCTCGATTTGGGACTCGAACCTTTGACTCCTTGGACTATTCTTTGGGCTCATCATGATCCTCACAGTCTTCTCACCTCCTCGAGATCCACGAACTTCAAGTTAGCTCGAAAACTCTCTAAATCTCCCGAATTAGCTCCAATTTGTGTGGTTCGTCCCTGATGCCCTCAATGCACAAATAATCTACAAAATAGACAAATAAAGCGTAAAGTGCACTCTAACAAGCTTAGATTAATAACAAATAAATAGGACTAATTTTGTCCTATCGAATACCGCCAACCTAAACCTTGCTAGTCCTTGAGCAAGACAAACAAAATAAAAGTAAAAGATTCAACAGTTGTAGTTCTTAAACTCAAATCTCAATACTAAAAATGCTAAAATCATTGCAATTAAGAATCATGCACACATTGCCAATTAAAGAGACAAGTTAAAATTTTTCATGAAGTTTCTCACTAAGGCTCACACTTAGTCTACTCAAGACTAATTTTACTGACCCTAGATTGGATTATATAACCCTCAACCTATCTTCCCTCTACACTGGCACTAGGAACTAACCAAGGAGCAAACAAAACAAATTAGACTATTTTTCTCGTTACCTAGGTGCCTGAAAAATAAAAGTCATTTTCTTTATGCATTCTTTTTAGGCGGGGCTCTAGCTTTCACACTACAATGCAGGGACCCATAACTCGAGTTTATCCCTTGGTTGGCCTAACTGACCACACCACAGGCAGCTCTTTTTACCCCTTATCATTCATGAACATTGTAAAGCATGCTTTTTCTGAAAAATAAAAATAAGATAAACGAGCATATGATTTTCTTTTAAGCTCGCACTCATTTATCTTTTATTTCTTTTCTTCTCTCTCCTCTTCTCTCTTTTTCTTTTTCCTAGGCATATTTTCTTCCTTTTCTCCTAGGCAAGATATTACATGTTAATTTGTAGGCATTCGACTCTCTAGATCATCCCTATACGTATCGAAGTGACAACAAACATATGGATCTATAATTCGCTCTAAGCCTTCAAACTAATCCTAGGCATGCTAAGGTTTACTTTTGCAAGAAAAGTTGTAAAAAGGCTCAATTTCTGGGCAACATGCTTACAATTCAATAAAATCAATGAGATCAGCATAAATGGCATGTCATGGATTTTCATAGTCTAAGAAAAGTAACAGTGTCATCAACACATAAACACTCAAATTTTAAGATTTGCTTAAAAATAGGTCCAATGCTCTGATGCAGGGCCTCAATCCAATCAAAATGAAGCAATAAAATAACGCATGCATAATAAAGAAGTCTGTTGCTCAGATGCATCAAAACTCAGACAAAGCATATGCAAACAAAGAAAAACATGCGAAGCACCCCACCCCCAACCTAAATTCTACATTGTCCTCAATGTATATGAAGTAGAAAGAATAAGGGACAATTAGAATAGGGAATAGAAAACCTCCCTGAGTATATGGTTAGGAGCTGGCTGGATAAAAAACGAATGCCCTCATTTATATTTCGCCGAAACCTACAAAAAAGAAACAAATAAAACAGGAAAAAGAAAAGCAGAACAAACTAAGAAATTAAATAAAGAAAAATAAAGGAAATGATAGAAAAAACTGCGAATGAGCTCATATGAAAGTGCATCACTCCTCATCCTCAGGAGACTCATAAGGTGGCAGCGGCAGTGGAAGAGGGTGTCCAGACGTCAAAGCAATGATGTACTGTTGAATATAAGCGAATTGCACCTCAGATTGTCTAAAGTGCCTAGCCTCCCTACGTTGTTGGCTCTCATACTGGCGCAGTAGCACGAGTCTCATCTACTTCATCCTCTCCTCCAACGCCTCAAGCGTGAGAGGTGGATGCTCAATGTGGGGCTGCTCTTCCTACTCTTGGGGCTCATCTGCTGGTTCTTCCTACTGCGGCTGTGGTGGTGGGCGGGCTACCCTAGGTGTAGGTTCCCTAAGTCTGGTCATAATGAAGTTCCCATCAATCACAGCTGCATGATGACTAATCTCCTCACGGGGGCCCCACTCGACCCCAGCAGTCCTACAGAGTGCTGTCATGAGGAACGGGTTGAAGGGAATAAAAGTCCCCACGCAGCGGAAGCGCATCGATTGGACCTTACGCCGTATATTAATTAACATTAAAATATCGTTACGATAACTCAAACAAAACTTTAAACAACCTTTAAAGCCGCTGTAAAATTGGTTTAAACATGCTAAAATAAATCTAAATTTATTTTTAATACTATTCTAAAGAAAAGAGGAAGAACCGTTACAAACCTTCGTTGAAGACTTGACCGTTCTTCGCCAACGACGCTCCACGAACGAAAACGCAGCAGCCGCCTTTGTTTTTCTTCGCTGAAAATTTCTTCTTTGATTGACACAATCACCACAGAGGTTACACCGGTATGTCTCTAAGTCTAGGAGGCAAAAGACTTGTGGGAGTCTTTCTCTAAGAGGGAGGCTAGAGAGAATTCTAGGTCTTGTCTTTCAAGAGTGTCAAGTGTCATGACCAATTAGGTCTAGTGTTCTATTTATAGAAGAGAGGTCATGAATAAAATATTCAATTAAATCAATCTTTTCCATAATTTATTCAATCTTATTCCTTAATTAATCAATCATGATCAATCAATTCCATAATTGATTAATCTTTTCCACAAATGACTAATTACTTCCATAAATGATTAGATCATTTCCATAAATGATTAATCACTTCCTTAAGTGATTAATTATTTCCACAATTGATTAATTCCCAGTTAATGAATTCTTTAATTAATTAACCACCAATTAAATATCACATATTTAATTCCCGGCCTAGAATTAATTAATTTTGCCCAAACACATTTTAGGCCTTAAATTAATTAATTCATTATTTTGAACTCTTTCAAACTTCCATAAATTTATATTTTAACTTTTCAAATATTAATTTCTCTCATAATAATATATCAATATATATTATATTTGTTTCCCTTAATAAATTGAACATTTTCAATTTACTTTTATTACTTAGTTGCCTCAAATTACTTTACGAGCTACCAGTGGGACCTAATGGACCTGCAGATCAGAAGCTCCAACGATGTGAGATTAATTGGTCAAACTCATTAACCACATTAATCAATATTCGTTAACTGTGTGTACATTCCACTATAGACTCACAGTTGCACTCTTCTCACTGCAGACATATTTTCTGTGTCCACGGATCTAGACCAATATCGACTAGTTAGTCCTTCACGAGTGTCCGTAACACCAGCTGGGTCAAATTACCGTTTTACCCCTGGTTACCTCTATTTCCTTAAGTACCAATTCTCCTCTAATGAACAACCTGTTTGTGGTCCAACCATCAAACAGAAAACCCTCTCGTGCCATTGAGAGGGTAGGGCCCTTTGTTCAAGACTTGGAGTAACCACTTAAGGGAACACTCATCTGCTTCCCTAAAGTCGGGAAGGAGTGAATTCCATCTTGTACGATTATGTTCCAAGCTCCCCATTCGGTCTTGTCCCCAAAGTGGTAGGCTTATTGAGTCGGCGTATTGGCCACTCTCACCCATACAAATCAAAGGACAATCTCTCATGAGCAGGAGTCCATAATCAACTCAGGATTAAGACTAAGTTGTCTAGGTCGTCCTAGTGAAATAGAAAACCAACTAGTTAACGGTGTTATAACCAGTGGTTACTATTTCGTGGTCCGGTCTTATGCAAACTCATTGCATAGGATACCCCCACTCGCATGTCTCCTACACGAACGCGTCGGATCGAAGCGTTTGTATCAAATACAAAGTGGGTCGTATCCATAGTGTCACCAGGATAAGGCACCCAGTCTTATCCCTATACTATAGACCCTTTAGGCTATTTCTTGAACAATGATCCCATATGTCGCTACATATAGTTCAAGACTCATATTACAACCTTGGATGTCTAGTTTATTGGATTAGGGTTATTAAATGCAAAGACAAATATAAAATAACTAATAACAATTAATGGAAAAATATATCAATATTATTTCATTAATATCCGGTCAACGGTTACATTCACTATCTACGAGTTTTAGGGCATAAAACCCAACAAACTCCCACTTGAACTAAAACACTAGTTAATGGGATGTAAATGCAATAATCTAAAGCTGGAAATGTCATGTATATTAATACAATGAACTAGGGCATCCTTATACCCATTATACATTTCTCCCACTTGCCCTAGATTAGATGGCATACATATCTCGTAGACCTAGACCTTCTAGATGACCCTCAAACACTTTAGCCGTGAGAGCCTTCGTAAATGGATCAGCGATGTTGTGTTTTGAGGCGATCTTAGTGACGATCACATCTCCTCTTTGCACAATCTCCCGTATCAGGTGATACTTCCTCTCGATGTGTTTACCCCGTTTGTGGCTTCGAGGTTCTTTTGAGTTGGCTACAGCCCCACTGTTGTCACAGTATAGTGTTATGGGCACGTTCATATTCGGAACCACTTCCAAATCAGTCAAGAACTTTCTGAGCCATACTGCCTCCTTAGCTGCTGCGCAAGCTGCTACATACTCAGCCTCCATGGTTGAGTCTGCTATGCATCCTTGTTTGATACTTCTCCACACTACTGCTCCTCCATTGAGGGTGAATACTGACCCTGATGTGGATTTCCTTGAATCCTTATCAGCTTGAAAGTCAGAGTCAGTGTATCCAGTAAGAATCAAATCCTTAGCTCCATACACAAGCATGTAGTCCCTCGTTCTCTGAAGATACTTGAGGATATTCTTAACCGCTCCCCAGTGGTCCAACCCTGGATTAGACTGATACCTACTGACTACTCCCACTGCATAACATATGTCAGGCCTAGTGCAGAGCATAGCATACATTAAGCTGCCCACAGCTGAGGCGTAGGGAATGTGTCTCATGTTCTCAATTTCTTGAGGTGTCTTAGGAGACTGTTCCTTAGACAGGTGTACCCCATGTCTGAAGGGTAGTAGTCCCTTCTTGGAGTTTTGCATCGAATATCGAGACAACATCTTGTCAATATACGTTGCTTGAGACAGAGCTAGCGTTTTGTTCTTACGATCCCTAATGATTTGGATTCCCAGAACATATTGAGCCTCTCCCAGATCTTTCATTTGGAATTGGGCTGCTAGCCATTTCTTAATGTCAGTGAGGTATCCTACATCATTCCCAATGAGTAGGATATCGTCTACATAAAGTATTAGAAAAGCTACTTTCATTTTGTTGACTTTCTTGTACACACAAGGCTCATCAACGTTTTGGTCAAAGCCAAAAGATTTGATTGCAGTATCAAATCTAATGTTCCATGATCTGGATGCTTGTTTCAATCCATAAATGGATCGATTGAGCTTACAAACCTTTTGTTCCTGACCTTGGGCTATGAACCCTTCGGGTTGAGACATGAAGATATTCTCTTCAAGATTACCATTCAGAAAGGCAGTCTTGACGTCCATTTGCCATATTTCATAGTCATAATATGTGGCTATGGATAAGAGAATTCTTATGGACTTTAACATGGCTACAGGAGAAAATGTTTCCTCAAAGTCAACCCCTTCCTTTTGGGTATAACTCTTTGCCACTAGTCTAGCTTTGAAGGTCTGTACCTTTCCAGCTGCATCTCTTTTTCTCTTATAGATCCATTTGCACCCTATGGGTTTTACCCCATTTGGTAGATCTGTAAGTTCCCATACAGAATTGGAGTACATTGACTCCATTTCTAGGTTCATGGCTTTGACCCATTCATCTTTATCTTTGTCATTCATTGTCTGTCGATAGGACAATGGATCCTCAATGCCATCATTAGGTATGACAACCTGAGTTTCAATTAAACCCAAGTAGCGGTCAGGTTGTAATACAACCCTCCCACTACGTCGAGGCATTCCCAACATTTGAGATGGACGGGATGGATCTGAAGAACTAGTTCCTTCATCAACCCTTGTTGAAGGTCCAACTTCATCAACAACTCTTGATGATTCTTCAGTAGCTTCTCCTAATATTATTTTGTTGCGTGGTTTATGATCTCTCATGTGGTCTTCCTCTAAGAAAGTGGCGTTTGTCGATACAATCACCTTATTTTCTTGTGGGTCGTAGAAATAACCACCTCTCGTTTCTTTAGGGTAACCAACAAATTGGCAGAGTTTTGAACGAGGTTCCAGTTTCTTAGGATTTGTCACAAGCACGTGTGCTGGACAACCCCAGATGCGAAAGTGATGCAAACTAGGTTTACGCCCCTTCCATAATTCGAAAGGTGTTTCAGAAACACTTTTCGAGGGAACGTTGTTCAAGATGTATACTGCAGTCTCTACTGCATACCCCCAAAACGAGCTAGGCAATTGAGCATAGCTCATCATTGATCGAACCATGTCCAACAAGGTTCTATTTCTCCTTTCTGACACACCATTCTGTTGAGGTGTACCAGGGGCTGAGAGTTGAGATTGGATTCCATGTTCTATCATATAATCCTGGAATCTTTGATCCATATACCCCCCTCCTCGATCAGATCGAAGTACTTTAATAGATTTACCTAATAGGTTTTCAACTTCAGCCTTAAACTTCTTAAACTTTTCAAGGGCTTCAGACTTATGTCCCATTAGGTACAAGTAACCATATCTTGAATAATCATCTATAAATGAGATGAAATATTCGTACCCTCCTCGAGCTTTTACATTCATTGGACCACACAGATCCGAATGTATTAACTCTAAGGGTTCTTTGGCTCTGCAACCTTTTCCAGTAAAGGGTCTCTTGGTCATTTTTCCCTCGAGACAAGATTCACAAGGTGGTAGTGAATCATCTTCTAACTTGCTTAGAAGTCCATTCTTTACCAAACGACCGATCCTATCGATGTTTATATGACCAAGTCTGAGATGCCAAAGATGAGTATTGTTACTTGATGGAGAAATCTTTTGCCTTTTTCTTTGAGTTTCAGCAGTTTTAAATAATTCGTGATTTAAAAGTGCTTTGTTTTCGGTTGGTCTTAAAACGTACAAGTTATTTTCCAATTTGGCTGAACAAATAAGTACACCATTTTTATAAATGAACGTTTCATTCATATCAAAAGTAACTGTATACAATTGTTCAATCAAACATGAAATAGAAGTTAAGTTCCTCTTAATCTTGGGAACGATTAACAAACTTTCTAAAAGTAAGAATCTATTTCTAAAAAATAACTTCGCAGCTCCCACGGCTTTAGCTGAAATGACTTCTCCAGTTTCGACCCTGAGTGTCATTTCCCCATCGTTCAACTGCCGAAAGGAACTACTTTCCTGAAAAGAAGAACAAACATGATTAGTTGCTCCTGAATCAAGTATCCAGGTAAACTCATCATGTTCTACCAGGCATGTTTCTAAAACAAGTAAATCAAATTTACCTTCCTTTTCCTTCTTTTTCTCATCAAGGTACTTTGGGCAGTTTCTCTTCCAATGTCCATCTATATTGCAGTGAAAACACTTGCCCTTATCTGCCATAGCTTTGGCTTTTCCCTTGCTTTTAGCAGCAGTATTGGGAGCTTTCCCCTTGTTTCCTTTCTTCTTCTGAGTTTTCTTTGAAGAAGTGGCTACAGATTTAGTTCCAGAGGATGAACCCTTCTCGAACTTTCTTTTAGAGTGAACAACGTTTGCCTCTCCTTCTATATGTCCCTTGTTCTTAAGAAGAGACTGATAGAGCTGTAGCTCATTCAGGAGGCTAGTCAGGTTGAATGTTATTTTATTCATCATTGCATTACTTCGAAACTGTAGAAAACTCTTCGGAAGAGATTCTAAGATGAATGCAACCTGACTACGCTCATCTATGACCGCCCCGTTTGCCTCTGCCACGTTGAATTGGACCATCATATCCAGGACATGCTCCCGAACAGACGTGCCCTCTTTCATGCGACAGCTATAAACATATTTGAGAGCGTCATGGTGGAGTTGGTAGGACGGTTGTCCAAACATCTCCTGGAGAGAGTTCATAATCTCCCTCGCTGTTACCATGCCCTCATGCCTTTTAGCCAAAACTCCAGAAAAGCTGGCTAAGATATAGACGCGAGTCTTATCATTAGCCTTTGTCCAGCAGTCATAAGCATCCTTAACTGCCTGGGATGCATTACGAGCAGGGGCTGGAGGACAATCCTCCGTTAAGACGAACCGCAGATCATCGACAACAAGAATCGTATTCAGGTTCGACTTCCACGTAGCATAATTTTCGCCGGTTAATTTCTCATTTTTAAGCAGAGAGACAATTGAGGAAGACATTGCTGAAATTTAAACAAACAATGACCGTATTAGTTATCTTTGCCTTAACCCATCATACAAGCAAACAATTGCACACAATCCAATCAATTTAGCAAAACAGACAATCACAGAACCCTAAAACTATCAATTTAGTTTTGCAACGACGTTTCAGAGGTTTAGAATATCAGCCACCGAAGGGTGATCAGGCACTCCTCCTTTGAAATGAGACACCTCTCAGCTAATTCTAATTCCAGAATAACTCATATTCCTATAGACATTAGCCACCGTTGTTCGATCAAGGATTTGTTAACACTTTTAACTCATCCTCGTAAGTGTAACCCTCCCACTTTCAGATCTCAGAGGCATGCAGCAACAGGCTACCGAAGGGAAAGACAATTGTTGGTGATTAGCCTAAGAGCTCCTATCCTTTTCAGGAGTTCACGATGTTCTGAATCCTATGACCAGGCCCTCCGAAGGGATGGTTGCGCCAGGACAACCTGCAGGCGGATCATAGGACTCTCACGGTGTGAACTATGGGCGGAGACCGAGGGATACGTTGACACGTGTCCCGCTCCCACTTACTCTAGACATTTTTCCCATTCACCTTGATATTGATTCATGCAAACACTTTCCGAAGGGAGGCTGCTCCTAAGGCGACTCGAAGTCGAGCATGAATCTCACGTTGTGAATATAGGGACATAGGAGCAAAACTTGATTTAAATCTTGTTTTGTAACTTTCCTCCCACTAAAAATGTCCTAAGGTTAATATAGGGTTATTTAACTTAGATAGTATTCGGCTAAGTCAATCTATCTAAGTCTGATCTTATTATAACAATTATGGAAAGGATTCAACTGCAATCTTTTGGGTGAATTAAACTTCTTTTAATAAACCCGACATTGCAAGTCAACATTACTATGGTTAATTCAACTCAATGTTCAGGTCAGTTCCCAGGTAGGAGGTGTTCCGTAAACCGTCAACTTAAATACCCCCAACCTTAGACAGAACTTTACCGAGAGAGTTCCCTTATAACCTTAGTAATGTATGGTCTTTACTCTAAAGATCTAGGTGTATTAAACACTTTTAATAAATCTAGTGACATTGCATGCTAACATTTAACTATGATTAATTCAACTCCGGTATTCCAGGTCAGTTCCCAGGTAGGAGGTGTTCCGTAAACCGTCAACTTAAATACCCCCAGCCTTAGACAGAACATTACCGGTGGAGTTCCCTTATAATCATAGCAATGTTTTTCCTACTTAGTCAATTAAACTATTTTAAATTCTAAGTAAGAAAAGATTCTAATCTTATTAGAAATCGATCTAGGTCTAATTAATTTTAAACAATTTAAAATTAATTCAATTTATCCTACGATCTTATGTTTGCATGCAAATCTTGATTATAGATTGACGGTTTCTAATCATTAATATTAAAGAACTATTTCAAATTTTAATGATTAATCCTATAATCAAGAATCTAGGGTTTAATTCATTCAACAATCCCATTCAAATTAAATAATTAAACCATATCAATTGCATGAATAATATAACAATTATATTATTAACTATGGATGTTTCATGCTTCATGCAATTTTGATTTTCTTTTATTATAACAATTATAAGCCAATCAAGAAAATCAATCAAGCATGCTTCATTCATCACATTAAACATAACTATTTATATTTAATATAAGTAATGACATGCTTCATGCTTTCCAATTTTTCATATAATTAATATACACTTATATTAAAAATATGAAAATAAATCCATGCATTTAAACATACATTATAACATTTTATAATATATAAAAATGCATGAGCATGTTTATAACCTAAGGTGGGATTAAATATTCTATATGACATCCATAAAGCATATAAATAGCAATTGAACCGGTTAATTTTGGCCCCTAGGATAAAATAAAGCATTAAATTAGCTAAATTCTATCCTAAAAAATCCATGAACAGCTCCGGAATTGGTCTAGACAGCTCGAACTGCCCCGAACCTCCTCGAACCGGCCTCCAAAATCACGAACCATGCCAAAAATTGGCTGAACCGGACCAAATAGGTCCCAGCCCAGCCGAACCGGTCCGAACCAGACCGGCCGTGCCTTGAACCGTGCCTTTTGAAACCCTAGGTCGCGCCTCCATCGTGACAGCGTCGAGACGTTGTGTTGATAGCGTCCCGACGCTGTGCGTTTTCCATATCTGGCGCCTGCATAATCGAGACAGCGTCGAGACGCTGTTGAGGTAGCGTCCCGACGCTGTGTGCTTTCCTTACCGAGCGCCTTCGGTATCGAGACAGCGTCGAGACGCTGTTGAAGTAGCGTCCCGACGCTGTTGCGTCTGGAGGCAGAATCTGGGCGGCAGCAGCATCGATTCTCCGATTTTGGCCCCGATTTCAGCGGTGATTGCTTCGATTTTAATCTCATAAAAACCTATTCTAGACCCGGACTTACATAGGACTAGATTTACATAAAATACCCGAAACATCGGGCCTTACATGATAAAAATCACATAAAAATAAAATCTATGGCCATAAAATTAACCCAAACAGTTCAATGCAAACCGAACATACATTATGCATAAATCCCACCTATTAGAGCCTATCGCAACTTTTAAAATTAATTAATAGGGACAGCGATGGCTCTGATACCAATTGAAGGGAATAAAAGTCCCCACGCAGCGGAAGCGCATCGATTGGACCTTACGCCGTATATTAATTAACATTAAAATATCGTTACGATAACTCAAACAAAACTTTAAACAACCTTTAAAGCCGCTGTAAAATTGGTTTAAACATGCTAAAATAAATCTAAATTTATTTTTAATACTTTTCTAAAGAAAAGAGGAACAACCGTTACAAACCTTCGTTGAAGACTTGACCGTTCTTCGCCAACGACGCTCCACAAACGAAAACGCAGCAGCCGCCTTTGTTTTTCTTCGCTGGAAATTTCTTCTTTGATTGACACAATCACCACAGAGGTTACACCGGTATGTCTCTAAGTCTAGGAGGCAAAAGACTTGTGGGAGTCTTTCTCTAAGAGGGAGGCTAGAGAGAATTCTAGGTCTTGTCTTTCAAGAGTGTCAGGTGTCATGACCAATTAGGTCTAGTGTTCTATTTATAGAAGAGAGGCCATGAATAAAATATTCAATTAAATCAATCTTATTCCTTAATTAATCAATCATGATCAATCAATTCCATAATTGATTAATCTTTTCCACAAATGACTAATTACTTCCATAAGTGATTAGATCATTTCCATAAATGATTAATCACTTCCTTAAGTGATTAATTATTTCCACAATTGATTAATTCCCGGTTAATGAATTCTTTAATTAATTAACCACCAATTAAATATCACATATTTAATTCCCGGCCTAGAATTAATTAATTTTGCCCAAACACATTTTAGGCCTTAAATTAATTAATTCATTATTTTGAACTCTTTCAAACTTCCATAAATTTATATTTTAACTTTTCAAATATTAATTTTTCTCATAATAATATATCAATATATATTATATTTGTTTCCCTTAATAAATTGAACATTTTCAATTTACTTTTATTACTTAGTTGCCTCAAATTACTTTACGAGCTACCAGTGGGACCTAATGGACCTGCAGATCAGAAGCTCCAACGATGTGAGATTAATTGGTCAAACTCATTAACCACATTAATCAATATTCGTTAACTGTGTGTACATTCCACTATAGACTCACAGTTGCACTCTTCTCACTGCAGACATATTTTCTGTGTCCACGGATCTAGACCAATATCGACTAGTTAGTCCTTCACGAGTGTCTGTAACACCAGCTGGGTCAAATTACCGTTTTACCCCTGGTTACCTCTATTTCCTTAAGTACCAATTCTCCTCTAATGAACAACCTGTTTGTGGTCCAACCATCAAACAGAAAACCCTCTCGTGCCATTGAGAGGGTAGGGCCCTTTGTTCAAGACTTGGAGTAACCACTTAAGGGAACACTCATCTGCTTCCCTAAAGTCGGGAAGGAGTGAATTCCATCTTGTACGATTATGTTCCCAGCTCCCCATTTGGTCTTGTCCCCAAAGTGGTAGGCTTATTGAGTCGGCGTATTGGCCACTCTCACCCATACAAATCAAAGGACAATCTCTCATGAGCAGGAGTCCATAATCAACTCAGGATTAAGACTAAGTTGTCTAGGTCGTCCTAGTGAAATAGAAAACCAACTAGTTAACGGTGTTATAACCAGTGGTTACTATTTCGTGGTCCGGTCTTATGCAAACTCATTGCATAGGATACCCCCACTCGCATGTCTCCTACACGAACGCGTTGGATCGAAGCGTTTGTATCAAATACAAAGTGGGTCGTATCCATAGTGTCACCAGGATAAGGCACCCAGTCTTATCCCTATACTATAGACCCTTTAGGCTGTTTCTTGAACAATGATCCCATATGTCGCTACATATAGTTCAATACTCATATTACAACCTTGGATGTCTAGTTTATTGGATTATGGTTATTATTTGGCAAAGACAAATATAAAATAACTAATAACAATTAATGGAAAAATATATCAATATTATTTCATTAATATCCGGTCAACGGTTACATTCACTATCTACGAGTTTTAGGGCATAAAACCCAACACGGGTGTCCTAGCCCTACGGTGGTGGCTCATCCGCGAATTCGGTGCATGGAAGTATGAATCACTTTCCCTACGTCTACTGAGCGACCGGTCGCTATAGGGAATAACAGAGCCATCCTTTCCTTAGTTACATCACTCAGATGCAACACAGGCATAAGTTTGGCACACAGAAAACTATGCCAAGTTCTGTTATCCACTGTTAAATTAGAGGATTTAAAGTTTATGGTTTCACCCCTCCTCATTAACCATTTTTCCCCAGGCCTGCATAAATGCTCAATGATCTGATGGGCATCAAAATAGTTACTCGTACAATCGTTGTACTCATCTCGATCAATGTCAAGAAGGCCATAGAACTGGTTAATGGAGGTCGAATCGAAGGGAATAATTTTACCCCTAACAAAGGAAGTAGTGGATCCTTCCACCATGTTGGAGTAAAATTCCCTAACTATTGGGACTACAAAGACCTCAGGGTGCCTAGTAATCTACCCCAACCCTCTCAATAATGCTATGGGCAAGGTCAGCTTGGGCGCTAGGAACTAAACCTCTCTTAGGAATGACCTCTCTATTCACCACGTAGGTGTTGAAGATAGTTTCTGCATCCGTACTGAGAAAGTTTAGCCTATCAAAAGGTGTAAAGGATGAAGAAGCTACGGATCTTCTTGATCTTTTGGCACTCATGGTGGTGGGATAAAAAGGTAAGGCACTAAGAATCTAGAGGTTTGAAAGGAAAAAGGTTGCTCCCTAAAAAGATCTAAAAACAAACTGAAAGCAAGGGAAACTAAGAATTTGAACACCAAAGTTCCAAAACTTCAACTCTTATCAAGCCCTTCCACCTTTATAATCAGAATGTAAGAAAGCCAAGCAGAAAAACCCAAAAAATATAGTAGAAAATTAACACAATGAACAAAAAAAAACAGCAGCCACAATATTTTCACAACTATTTTTCAGCAAGAACTCACAAGGATATGTTCTAAATATGCACATACAACTTCTAATCTAAAACAAATGCTTCTAAACTTGAAAAACTAAGTAAATATTAGAAGAAGCTGAGAAAAGCTTTACCGACGGCTTTAAACGCGAAAATCACCCAAAAACCTTCAAAAACGCTCAAACCGCAGAAAACCCACGAAATCTTTGGTCAAAATCTGAAAATCTTGAAGAAATGAGCTTAAAAACGTGAAGAAAACATGAAATAGAGAAGAGATTTGGTAGAAATCAGTGGGAGCTTGAGTGAGAAGTGAGAAATTTTGAGAGAAAATCGATTAGGGCTCAAAACTTCTTTTACCGATCTGTCGAAATCTGGGATTTAATCCCCAGATTTCGAACCAGCATCGAGAAGCCGAGAGCCCAGCGTCTCGTCGCTGACTCTCGGGTTTTTCCCCAAAATCGTGATTTTTTTTTAGTCCAACCAATTATTTACTTTTAAAAAGCAACTATTTCAAAGAATATGAGAAGAAACAATTGATTAGATTGGAATTAAAATAAAAAAAGATAAAACTAACAAAATAAAGACTAACAAAATAAAAGAAGAGAAAAACAACAAAAAACTTTGGGTTACCTCCCAAAAGCGTCCTGTTTAATGTCTTGAACTCGACAGAGTTCCTCTCGAACTCATCTAGGATCCAAATTTTCCCGCTCCAGAACATTGACTGTCTTTGATCTTGAAGCTTTATGCCTGTTTACCTGATTCTTATGGGAAATATTTAAGGAAGTAATAGAAGAGTTAAGATAACCTATAATGTCATAATAAAAGCAACTTCTTCTTCCATTAAATTCAACATAAATGATCCCCTTGCCTAAATTCATTTTAACCTTGGTCGTTTTCATGAATGGACGGCCTAAAATTATAAATGTGACATTAGGTGAACTATTTTCATGCATATCTATGATGAAGTCAGCTGGAAAAATAAAATCATTAATCTTAACTAAGACATTCTCGCAAAGCCCTAAAGGTCTAATTAAGGATTTATTTGCTAGTTGAATTAAATTACATGTTTCTTAATATTAAAAATTTTAGCTCACAAGCGAGTGCATGAGATGTGACATTTATAGAGGATCCTAAATCTAACATGGCATGCTAAATTTCTATATCCCCTAAAATGCATGGCAATGTATAAATACCATGATCTAAACACTCGTTAGGTAGAAATATTTTCACAAACCTTTGGCTTACCTTTCCTGGAATACCATTTTCTTAAAAAAATTTCTACCTTAGGAATTTGATTCACGTCGTCCAAAAGCGGGATATTGACCTTCACCTTCTTGAATAGGTCAAGCATGTCCTTCTCCTCCTCTTCCGTGGAAGGCTTAGGCTGCAGCCCTAACCTACTAGGAAAGGGAGCTTTATGAACATAAGAATTAAAATTCAAGGGAGGATTGAAGAAGTGTACCCCTCGCTTCTTTGCAAAGTCGAGATTGTCTTATTTCATTTCAGACTTCTTTGCTTTTGTGTTCTTTTTTAATGCAAGTGGAGAATGAATTTGTGGGTTGGAACTCACAGCTGTCCCACTCCTCGACGTGACTGTGCATACACCTTATCTCCTTGGGATCTCAGGGCGAACAGGTAGTTCGTCCATTTTAGCCTCCGACTTACTGACAGTGTCAACCAACTGGGAAATTTGGGTTCCCAATTGATAACTCTCCAAAATGGAGTTATTTAGGCCTTATTTCTATAGTGATTTGTGTGTCTTTTGTGCCTAATAGGTTGTTTTTAGATGAATATTTTATGTTTTAACCTATTTGGAAGAATGGATGCTTTGGAAGTTATTTTGCAGAGAAAATAATGTTGAGCAACTTGAGGGAGCAAAATATGTGATCTAGTAAAGCAAGAAGCAAAACGCACCACGTCAGCCGCACGCAATCCGTTAAAAAGGTGGCTAATCTAGAAGAAATATCGTATCTTGAAAGCGTTGGGAGCCCTCCACGTGTAAAGATTGACCTAATTAGGGTTGACTCCGCTTCTATATAAGGAATGGTCGTCCCAAGGATGAAGTATTCGATAGAGGGAAGTTGATTTCCATTTTTGAAAGCTTGTTTTCCATCTTTAGAAGCCGAATAAAGGAGGAACAATTGGAGACTCAAGAAGACCATCAACTACGGAGTTTCTCAAGGGAATTCATCTTTTCTTGTAAATTCTCACAGTTATGGATGCACACACTCAGATTGTAGCGTGTGTTACATTATACTTCATGAACTAAATTTGCTTAGGTGTTGGTTAAGATCTATGTAGTTGTCGTGCTTATTACTCTATGCAATATAAATTGATTTGAACATCTTGATTATTGTTGTTGTCTATTTCTATTTTGTCCCCGTCTGGCCAGCCGGTATGAATATCACTTCTTAGTTTCAGCGATGATTTGAGAAGTGTGTGACATTTAATCACACTAGACCATTATGTGTTGGTGGACGCCAGTGACTGAGTTAGGGATAATCAGTTGCCTAGTGTTTGATCGGTAGTACTTCTTTGGAGTTGAAACACATTCCAAAAAATCCAGAGTTCCATGAGGATCCTACTGATAAGACTGCAAGAGAATTGCCTAATCAATATTATTTCTAGAGCATCTTTTAAAATAATTACTGAAATCCTGACCAACGCCTGTTTCCAATCTGTCTGCTTTATCCGTTTACTTTCTGTTCTGTCATTTCTTTTGCTTAAACATTTTATCAAAATCAATCATTTTAACAATCTTGAAACCATTAAAAAGTTACACAAGATAGGTAAAGTGAAAGTTATTCAAAACCTCGTGGATACGATAAATTACTTATCACTTGCTGCGAATTGTGTATACTTGTACAGTACTCTAGAGCTTATTTTGTTATATTTTTACCCCACTCTAGGAGGCAACAAGTTTTTGGTGTCGTTGTCGGAGACTTGAATAAATTTTTATCTAATTTGTTTTGTGTATGTGTTTTAGAGGTTTGGTGCTAGAACTTTTTTATTGTTTCTTTTGTTTTTGCTGGTGTGAGTTTGGTGCATGAGCGATCCACCTGGGGTGAGATTCGAGCTTGATCCAGAAATTGAAAAGACATTCAGGAGAAGAAAGAGAGAGCAACGAAGAAATCAAAATCCAATGAATAACGTGTCGCGCCTCCCAGAAGTTCCAGAAGATCCAATTAACCCCCAGTAGAATCGTGTGTTGCAGCCTAATCCACCGTTGGAGCAAAATGGACAACAAAATAACCAAGCTGAGAACCCTATTTTGGTAGCAAATGATAGGGCTAGAGCCATTCGAGTCTCCTCTTGGAACTTGAGTTGACCTTCCTGGACTTAATTCATGCTGCATATTTAGGCTCTGATCGTTCTGGAAGTAGTAGCAGTTTCGGTGGTCTCATTAAGAGTTCATATGCTCTTTCGAGTGTCATAAACAACCACATATGAACTATATATTTCTAAAATGAGCACCAAATACACAAGTCAAACCTCAAACATTTTAATAAATTTGGTGCTTTTAATCCTTTAGTGTACTCCCTTATGTTCCTTTGTTCTTCATTAAGAAACATTCAATCAAAAGTTTAAATGTCTCTTCCTTTAGGTTCATTTTAGAACAATCTTTATCCTTCTAAAGGAACTTAATTATTTCCTCATCAAACTGAAGGTGTTCATATAACACATGCGGAAGCAATTTTAGGATCGGAGGCATTTAACTACATCAATTTTAGAAAATGAAAACATGTTGTCCAAATACCGTAACTAGAGAGCAGAATTTGTACCAACCTTTTGGAGACCGATTCAACAACTCCCTTTGATTCCTTTGATCACGAACTGTGTGTGGACCACCTCTAGTGTCTTCCCTACTATTCTCCGGGCCAAGAACGACTTGTGGGAGTCTATAGAGATAGGGAATGGGAAGGGAATGCTTGAAGGTTCAAGCACTAGAGAGATATATGGAAATGAGTGAGTTTGAGACCAAAATCCAGCAGCATAACAATATGGAAAATGGCTCTCTTAGAGTTGAATCTGATTCATACTCCTTATATAGACCTCTTCCATGCAAAGACAAGCTTCATGACACTAGACACATGGTGAAAATGCAACTCAAAGTGGATTCTAGGTGTTTAATTCACAACACATGCAACTAGTGCATGGTTGTGTTGTTTTCCACTATGCATCAACATGCAAGAGTGGGAATGCCACTAAATCCACTAAATTGAATCTAAATTCTGAATTTTCAGCTTGCAATTCATTCTTATTTCAATTCAAAATTGAAATTGATTTCTTGGCAATTAATTGGGACATTTCCAAGTAATTTGACATGATTAATCCAATTAATCATTGTCACCTAGTGCCATGAATTATATATGATTCATAATACATATATATGGTATTTAAAACACTTTTAAATACCTTATCTCTCAATTTCTAATTTAATTCATAATTAAATCATTGTGTCAAACACATTTTACGATAATACCCTATTTCCTGTTTTTGAACGATTCAAAGCTTCCTATCTTTTGTTCTAGGCTTAATTCCGATATGAGCTAGTAGGGGGACCTAATGGACCTATAGATCATGGGCTCCAACGATTCGAGACTAACCGACTAATCTCATTATCCAAGTTAGCCAACATTCGTTAACTACCGGGACACTCCACTATAGCCCGATAGTTGCACTCCCCTTATTATAGATATATTTCCGTCCACTTGATTTAACCATAATTAGTAAGTCGATCCTTCATAGGTTGTTCGTAGCTATAGCTAGGTCAAAAATCCGTTTCACCCCTATAGTACTTCTAGTTCCTTAAGTCCCACTGATCCTCTAATGAACAGTTGGTTTATGGTCCAACCAATAAACCGAGTCCCTCTCGGGCCAATGAGAGGGCGGGATCCATTTGTTCAAGCTCCGGAGTCAGCACTTAAGGGAACAACCTCTCTACTATCCCTAATTCGGGTAGGAGCAAATTTCTTCTTGCATGACTATGTCCCCAGCTATCTACCTGTTCCTATCCCTGAAATGGGAGGTTTATTGAGTCGGCGATACTGAGTCACTCTCACCTATGCAGATCTAAGGATAATCCCGAATAAACAGGAGTTCATAGTTAGCTCAGGATTAAGATCGAGTTACCTAGGTCATCACATGAAATAGTCAGTCTCGTCAGTAAACGGTGTTATAAAGCGAGAGCGACTTATTTCTCGGTCCTGATCTTATGCAAACTCATTGCATAGGACGCCCCCACTCGCATGTCTCTACATGGACGATTTAGGATCACATCGTCTATACCAACTATAAAGCTGGTCGCGTCTCATAGTGTCCCCAGAATAAGGTACCCAACCCTATTCCTATACTATAGACCGTTTTGGTTATTACTCAAGCTTGATCCACTTTTATGTCTCTACATAAAGCTCAAGTGTTCATCCTATAGCCATGGATCTTAGTTTATTGGATTTGGGAATTTATAAGTGCAATTTACTTTATTCAATAATAACTTTACTGAATTAGTCTCGACAACGCCTTTATCGAATAAGTATATAATTCGTTTAACATTCACTATCTACGAGTTTTAGGACACCAATCCCAACACAAACATGATTCCCTTGAATGTTGCAATTTATCACCATAAAACTTATGCAATTAAGATTATTCTATTTTTCAAAGTCTCATTTAATCTTAAAGGGATGACTAAATGAAAAATAGAAGTGTTTCTTTCCTTATCACAAGTTCTAAGAAACAAGCAATTCAAACAAAAATATTCTAAAAATTTAAAACTAGGCAAATTAATGATACAACACAACCGATAACAACATGCTCAGAAATGACATCAGTATTTATAAAAAATACATTATATGAACTTAATGAGGACAGCAAGATACCAAACACAACATTGACAGCCTTCCTTTGGGTCGACTATCAACTTGTAAACGGTACTCTCAACATGGTGATGGAACATTGATAACCAATCCTGTCGAGTGAAAGTCTTCCTTTGGGCTGACAATCACTTACATGGCATAACTTTATATTATCCATGTTCATCACTAGTTAACCATAGGTGAACTTGTTATTTGGCCAAACTGAAATCTTCCTTTGGGCCGATAACAGAATGCATAAACAACAAGTCCATAAACATCTAATTAATTATGAAGATGTCAATATCAGAAACCTGAGGCTACTTTGGCAGCATGATCCATCAAACCAACACCATCAAAGAAAATTAGATTGTTATGCAAAACAATTATTCTTAATTATTATTAATTTTATCTTTATGAAAATGAAATTACTAAAATCATTTTCAAAATCAATAATAATATATTTACCTGCATAGTTTAGCAAAATGGGAAAAAGTCCTCTAAAATAAAAACGAGCATGCCCCAAAAGAAACTTTTTTTTTTTTTTTTTGGGTTTTAACCCACTTGACAACCTAACATAGGCACTGGGACACCAATTTGAAATCCAATAATTAAATATTAATAACTTACCTCTTTTAGATGATAGTCTTTCTTTGGATCGACTAACAACTTCAAGAGCACATCTTTATGTTATTCATATTCATTATGTAGTTTGGTCATAAGTAATGTCACAAACAATATACAAATATTCATGACATCAGAAATAAACTTTATGAGGGCAAGTGAGATATCTAATGCAACATTAACATTTAGTCTTTGGACAAAAAGGTTAATTTACAAATGATACTCTCGGTGCAATAATCAAATATTAATAACCTATCCCTTTTAGATGGTAGCCTTCCTTTGGGCCGACTAACATCCTTAAGAGCACAACCTTATATTATTCATATTTATTATTGCATGTGTATTTGTTGTTTGGCCAAATTGTAACCTTCCTTTGGGCCGATCACAATTCGCATATACAACAAATACACTACATCTAACAACTTTAAACGTTCCAATTTATAAAATAGAGACTACTTTGGTAGCATATTTTATTTGTCAAAGCATTTAAAGAAATTAGACAAATTGTGCCATATACTTTAATAAATTGTCAATTAACTAATCATGACAATTATACTTTAATTAGCACAAACAAAAGTCCTTCATACTTTATTATGTCCAAAATAATATGTATGGTAAATATATATATTAACTTTTTCATTATTAATAAATTAATATATATAACTTTATAAAAAGAAAAAAAAATATATAATAAATATATTTTATGTATTTGCAGTGGGCTAAGCCCACTGCAATTTTGTTTAACACTATGCTAGGGCATTTGATTTGCCCTAGCTCACCCCTCCATGCGGTGGCACAGTGCCGCCGCCTGCATCACTTTTTCTTTTCTTTTCTTTTCTTTGATTTTCTCTTCATAGTAAAATTGTAAATTGGAAGAATCAAATCAATGAAAGAAAAGAAAAACGGAAACAACATCAAACGATCAAATCAATTATGCAAAATTATAGAATTCAAAAATTTTCTATAACAAAGAATTCTAGATCATGCAAAAATTGATTGACTTCTAATTGATCCAAGTAATTTTGATAGGGTGTAATAAGGCAAAACAACTCATAAATTTATAAACAACATGCCAAGAAAACTAATATTTTAGCAAACAACCATGCATAAACCGCTCTGATACCACTTGTAATTTATTCACTAAAACTCATCAATTCATGATTATTCAAGAATAAATAAATATATTTAACAAGAACAATCATGATAGAGTTATAATAGGATCTAAGCATGGAAGCAAGCCAAAAATAAAATCAATTAGAGATGTATAAATACCTAGATCCATGAAATGCTCTACTGTAGAACCTACGTGGTTTAGGTCTTCCTCAACTATGCAACTTAGAATTGGCAGTTCTCTCTATCAGATGGGGAATAGGAGAATAAAGAGGCATAGTGTATTGGGGACCATAACCTTGTATTTATATGTTGATTCTAGGGTTTCCCATAATCCCCTGGGATCAACGGACTGGTTTCTGCTCAGCAGGCCACACCTCTTCATGAGAAATCATGGGCCCATAATCAAGACCACATAATATGTTCATTGAATAGCCCAAATATAATTGTTATATAATTTGTTACCTACCTATGAATTAATTATTAAAATTAATTCCATCATAACTTTCAATAGCCCAAACCTTGGACACTGACTGCTACATCTGCACCGCCAAACAGAACACCCACCCATGCCAGGCCTACGTCTCCTACCAAGCCATCATCCCCAATTACTCGCTTAAGTTCATATTTGAATATGTAGTAAAATAAGCCATATAGAGCTTTTCTTTTATTGAAGAGTTACATTTGTTTGTAAGTTGTGATAGTTTGTATGATTAAGGATAATTCAGGTAAGACTCTATATATTTTACTTTGTGGAGTGATTTGAAACTCAATAAAGAATGAGCTTCCTTGCCCTGAAATACTTTATCAATAAAAATAATCTATTTTTTTATTTCGTTTAAATTGATTGTTGAGTTTTTAAGTGAGATCTAAAAAGTTTGTTAACGAGGCCATCAGATCCAATTCTCTAATCAAATCCTACTTTTGCCAAAAAAAAAAAAAAAAAAAAAAAAAACAAAGAAAAATCAAACTAGGGTTTTGCGAGATTTCAAAAAGATTCCAAATTAAATTATTAATTTTCACACTTATAATTGTATCAATATAAATCAATTTATTTAGTCCTCAAATAATGCAGGAACATTTTTCAAATGGAAAAAATACACTTTTGGTCCCTGAGGTTTGGGTTAAGTTTCATTTTGGTCCTGAGTTTTCAAACTCGACATTTTAGTGCTAAGGATTGGATTTCGTTACATTCTTGATCTCCAGTCAATTTTTTCGTTAAACTAACATACTACGTGGAGTTAAATTTTTTTATTTAAAAATATATTTTTTAATTTTTTAAAATAAAATAATACATTAAACTCTTTTTTATTATTTTTTTCTTTTTCTTTTTTCTTTTCTTTTTTTTTTCTCCCATCTTCTTCATCTTCTTATCCACCCCTCTTAAACCCTAATCCCAACTCACCTCCAGCAACCACCACTGTCGGGTGTCGCCGTCCCCTTTTTTTCCTCATTTTTTTCTCCTCTTTTCTTCTTCTTCTCTCCCCTCTTCTCCCAATTTTCTTCTTCTTCTTCCCTTTCTTCATTTACTGTTTAAAAAAAAACAAATTGAAGCTTAATCTGAAGCTTGAAGCTCGACGATCCATCAAGACTGCCCCGCCGCAGATCTGAAGCTCGGCGACGGCGTACAGCTGCAACCAAATCCGGAACGAGGTGGGAGTTAACAAAAAAGATCAAAGGGGGAAGCTCGGGACTAGAACGAACCCGTGGGTTTGTTCCAGTCGCGATTCGAAGAGGGAAGCCCCCTTCGATCCTATTTTTTTAAAAAAAAAAAACTTAAGGGACGAACGGACGGACGAACGGCGAAGGGACGAACAACGTGCGCGAGGACGAACAGACAAACGACGGCCGAACCAAATCCGAAACGGAACCCTCCTTGTTTCTTTTTTTTTTAAAAAAAAGAAAAGAACAATTGAAAAAGAATGAGAAAAGAGAAGAAGAATAAAAGAAGGGAAAAAGAAAGTCACCGACGGCGAGCGGTGGCTACCGGTCGCCAGGAGTTATGCTGAAAAACAACAACAACATGAAGAAGAACTTGAGGAAGAAGGGGAGGAGAGAGAAGAGAGAATAAATAAAAATAAATAAAATAATAATATTTTTATTATTTTAATATTTTTATATTTAAAAAAATTAAAAAATAATTTTTTTTAATAAAAAAATAATGCCACATCAGTAAACTGTTAGTTTTTAACGAAAAAATGGATGGAGAGACCATTTTTAAATTGAGATTCTAAATGTAATTAATACAATTATAAACATTACATGTGTGAACTATAGGATGTAAATTGATATTTATATAATTTTAATGGATACAAGCAACATTTTTTATTTTTAATATCTAAATCCTCATATAGAGTCGAGGAGGGTTTAGATATTAAAAATAAAAAATATTATATATATATATATATATATATATATATATATATATATATATAGATTTGTGTAAATAGTATATATAGTTAATTGGTTGATATATTTTTACATATTTCTATCAATTTTGATGTAATTCTCTACTCTGCAACTCAAAATCTTAATATAGTACAACTATCTTGTATCTTTCTTTTTTTTTTTTCTTATAATTTAAATTCTAATATTTTTTTTTAATAATCAATTCCAAGAATATTGATTCATAATATCTCTCTAAAAATCAAGTCAATATCTTTCCTTAAAATTTAATTTTTTTTTAAAGTATGTAACCAATTTAATACAACTCACAAAACAACAAAAAGATGAACAAAAAATAAAGATTTTGTTTTTCTTTCTCTTATGGAAAAGGATTATTTTTCTTTCCCTTGCCGAAAATAATTCTTTTTTCTTTCTCGTGTAGTTGTAGAGTTATTTTTCCTCCTATAAGTTGTAACACTTATATCTCAAAAAATAAAAAATCCTCTTATAAATTACAACTTTGTTATTAGCCTTCATTTAATTGTACATCATTTACATGCATATATATATATATATATATATATATATATATATATATATATATATATATATATATATATATATATATATATATATAAATATAAATGATGTGTGTTGTATGTAAAGTATACATTTATTAAGATTGTAAATAAGAAATCATATTAAATTAACTTTTTCAAAAAAAAAAAAAAAAGAATTTTACCAAAGACATTAAGGCTCCGTTTGATAATCATTTCGTTTTTGGTTTTTGAAAATTAAGCCTATAAACACTATTTTTACCCACAAGCTTCCTTGTTTTTTACCTACATCTTTTCCCATGTTTTCAAAAACCAAGCCAAATTTTAAAAAAATAAAATAAAATAAAAAGTAGTTTTCAAAAACTTGTTTTTGTTTTTGGAATTTGACTAGGAACTCAAATGTCTCCTTAATAAAAATGAAAACCATTGTAGGAAGATGGAGAGAAAACAAGCATAATTTTCAAAAACCAAAAACCAAAAACGAAATGGTTATCAAACAATAAATAAACTTTTCCTCCATTTTCAAATTCATAACCAAATACAGTTTTTGAATCCTGAATTAAAATTTATTATTTAAAATTTTAAAATTCCAACTAAACGTGTTTTCAAATATGGAAATAAAAAATTTGTTTTTGTTTTCTATCCGATTCTTTATTTTTTAAAACAATTTTAAAATCTTGTCTTTTAGTTCCACAATAATAATAATTATAGTATTTAAATCTCGTAATATAAAATACTTTATTCCAAAAAAAAATGGTTTTTTTTTATAATTTTTTTGAGAAACTCCAAAAATGAAAGTTGACCAATACTCTAATTAAAGAGTGAAGAAGAGTTAGTGATTCTTTCTTGGCCACCACGCATTATATTTTCCTATAAATGCAAATGACAGATAAGAATGTGAACCAAATTTCATCCAAATCCAAAACCCTTCTCTAAACCTCCAACCGTAATCACTTCCGATCCATGGCTCCTCCAAGCCTTCTCGGTCCTCCGGAGCTCTACGCCCCACTCCAACCCTCTCAACCCCCCGCCGCCGCCGACCCCTTCGTCGACGCCCTCGTCGCCAACTTCAACAAGCTCGGTAAAACCGATCATGACCTCCCGCCAATGGGCTTCACGGAGAATATGTCGCTCACCTTCCTCTCCTCCGGCAATCCTTGCCTCGATTTCTTCTTCCATGTGGTTCCGGATACGCCCTCCGATTCCTTGACTGAGAGATTGAGATTGGCTTGGACTCACGATCCGTTGATGACGCTGAAGCTGATCTGTAATTTGCGTGGAGTTCGTGGTACTGGAAAGTCCGATAAAGAGGGGTACTACACGGCGGCGCTCTGGCTCCACAAGTTTCATCCCAAAACCCTTGCCGGTAACATTCCTTCTCTTGCTGATTTCGGTTATTTCAAGGATCTGCCGGAGATACTCTACAGGCTTCTTGAGGGTTCCGATGTGAGGGAGAAGCAGAAGGCCGAGTGGTTTCAGAGAAAAGGCAGTAGTCAGAAGAGAAGGAGATTGTCCTCGAATCGGAGGGGGGCGGTTTCTCTCAGGCACGGAAGGTTGAAGCAAAAAAAGCTGAAGGCGAAGAAGAAAACAATTCGATCTTCAACAGAGGGAGAGAGCAAAATTGCTAAGGCCATGGAGAGATCAAGGATAGAGAAAGAGAAGGCCAGCGCGGAGAGGAAGAGGAGGAAGGTTTCGATGGCGAAGAAGGCTCTGGAACGTTATCAATCCGATCCAAATTTCCAACTCTTGTACGATCGAATCTCTGAATTCTTTGCCGATTGCTTGAAATCTGATCTCCAATTTCTGAGCTCTGGAGATTTGAAGAAAATCAGTCTCGCTGCGAAATGGTGCCCTTCCGTCGATTCATCCTTCGATCGATCGACATTACTCTGCGAGAGCATAGCGAGGATTGTTTTCCCTCGCGAATCGGATCCAGAATACGAAGGAATCGAAGAGGCTCATTATGCGTACAGAGTTCGCGACAGATTGAGGAAGCAAGTTCTGGTCCCGCTCCGGAAGGTATTGGAGCTGCCGGAGGTTTACATAGGAGCCAATCAGTGGGATTCGATCCCTTACAACAGAGTAGCCTCTGTTGCCATGAAAACCTACAAGGAGAAGTTCATGCAACACGACGGGGAGCGGTTCGGTCAATACTTGAAAGACGTGAAAGCCGGTAAGACCAAGATCGCCGCCGGTGCACTGCTTCCGCACGAGATCATAAAATCTTTGAACGATGGTGAGGAAGACGGCGGAGAAGTTGCAGAGCTTCAATGGAAGAGAATGGTGGATGACTTGTTGACGAAAGGGAAGTTGAGAAACTGCATTGCTGTTTGTGATGTGTCTGGAAGTATGGACGGGATTCCCATGGAGGTTTGTGTAGCTTTGGGTCTTTTGGTTTCTGAATTGAGCGAAGATCCATGGAAGGGGAAAGTGATCACATTCAGTGCGGACCCTGAACTTCATTTGATCGAAGGGGAGAATCTGAAATCAAAGACGGATTTCATTAGACAGATGAATTGGGGGATGAATACTGACTTTCAGAAGGTTTTTGATCAAATTCTGAAAGTGGCTGAAGATGGAAAGTTGAAGGAAGAAGAGATGATAAGGAGAGTGTTCGTGTTCAGCGACATGGAGTTCGATGAAGCATCTGCTAACTCGTGGGAAACAGATTACCAAGTTATAGTTAGGAAGTTCACAGAGAAAGGGTATGGTTCAGCTGTTCCACAGATTGTGTTTTGGAACTTGAGAGATTCAAGGGCGACTCCGGTGCCGGCGACGGAGAAAGGGGTAGCGTTGGTGAGTGGATACTCGAAGAACTTGATGAACTTGTTTTTGAACGACGACGGTGTCATTCAACCGGAAGCCATCATGGAGGCGGCTGTCTCCGGCAGAGAGTATCAGAAGCTTGTTGTTCTTGATTGATCAATCAAGGTACACTATATGTAATTACTTTTGCTTTTGTCTTTTAGCCTTTCTATCTAGAATTTGGTTTCCCATAGAGAAAAGGAGAAGCAAAAATATGCCAAAAAAAAAAAAAAGATTTGGCTATGGCCCTTGTGCTCCACAGTTTTAATCAACTAAATTGTTATTATTCTTTACTATCATCAATTCTGTCCATCTTCATTGCACATGCTCTGAATGTATAAGAATATCTTTCCATCTGAATTGCAGCTTTAGATTGGGACTCTTAACTGGCTCATAATTACAACAACTAAACAAATAAATTTCCAGAAATCATCTCACCAAATAGAAGCCACCTATCTAGAATTTAATATGTTTGGCGAGTTTTCTTGGCAACCAAATGTAGTAGGGTCAGGCAGTTGTCCCATGAGATTAGTCGAGGTGCTCGTTACCGGACACTAACGGATATCAAAAAAAAACAAACAGAAAAAGGCCAGTAAACACAATGTCTAATCTTCTACTTTTTTTTTTAGAGAACTGCCAGAACAACTCCTTTTCCAGCCTTTAGTGAATGTAAACAAAAACAAAGAAAGCCAGCTCAGAGATTATGAAACTGAACCAGCCCTGGTCTCATCTCATGGGGGTATCCATGTATAATTACAACCTCAACATTGATAAAATTTACTCTTTAGAATTTAGGACTAAACTTATAATTTGACCTACCAAAAGTTTTTAGTACAAACATCAAGAAAGGGGTTGAATTTCAAGGTTAGTTCTTCAACTTAGAAACTAAGAAGTATAAGCTTAAAGCAGAGCAATTTGACCTAGAGTAGATATTAAAGCATAGTAAAAGATAGTCACCAAAATAAATTGGAACTATCAGTCCCAGAAGGATGAAATCTGGTTGAAAAGAAAGTTTGAGGAGCTTGGTACATTCATGGCAAAAAGAAGGTCTTGGTTGTTAGCAAATACAAGCTAAAAACATATCTCTAAGCTCATTCTCTGCAAACTCATTTCTTGGCTCAACAGCTCAGGTTCCTTTCATTGCCATCCACAACAAAGATAAGAGTCTTGTGTTTTCTGCAAATAAGCCTCTGAAACAAACTAATCTGGTAGATTAGAGATTAAAGGTATGGTTAAAAATCACTTTGGTCAACTTTCATTGTACTTTTTATATTGTATGAGATAAGTAACAATTTAGTACTTTCAAATTTGTAACGATTTAGTTCCTATTGTGAGAAATTAATGTAAAGATTTAATGAGATTTCTTATCTAGAAAAGATTAATAAACTAATTTGGGACCAATAGGTTTATAAGCTATAAAGTTTTATCATTAAATTATAAAATCCGACATTTAATTTTGATGATTTTTTTTTTGCGACAGTGATTAAATTGTTATAAATTTGAAAGTATAGAAACGAAATTGTTACTAAAGTTTATAGACTAAATCGTTACAAAATTAAAAGTACATGGACTAAATCCTTACAAATCAAAGTTCTTAACCTTGTATCTATTCTTCACTTGGGAGAGAGAGAGAGAGAAAAAAAAAAAAAAAAAAAGTCATATTAACACGTTTTAAAATTATTCCACTTATTAGACAACTGTCGACATTTAGGCACTAAACTTACAAAGAAAACCAATGGTTTTTCATACATTGCAAAAGCACTTCGTTTTTTTATTTATTTTTTTTTTATTTTTTTTTTTTTTAAAAGTGCAAAAGCTCATCCCAAGACTCTATTACCATTCACTACAATCAATTTCTTTTTTTTTTTTCTTTTTTTTTTTATGGCTTGCGTCCTTAACAATGTATTGAGTATTGAATTTCATTGACATGTCCGCATTTTCATTCACATTTACACTGTCCACAGACATGATGGGTGAATTCGCATTTTTATAAGAAAGGAATAATGAAACACAACTAATATTGGAGATAATATCAATAATAAATATTTTTTAAAATGTAAAATATTTATCTATTAATTTAAATATTTTTTTATTTTTATTTTTATTTTTGTTTTAGATATTTTTCCAGAAATATTTCCATTGACAATTCCATAAAATTGAGGCCTCACATTCGACATCCACATTTTAACCCTTGATAAGTCCACATAAAAGGGTTTTTCTTCTACCAACCAAAATAAATTCTGGGCTCTGAGTTCTCTCTCCGAGAGCTTAATGAGCAGAAAGGCAACACTTGCTTTTGCTGAAGGGATCCAACGGTGATCTTAGGAGTGAGTCGGTGTGTGGTCTCTCTTAGCCAAGATGGACAACATACAAGTGTACAACCAGTTTCAGAAAATGAAGTTAACGGATGAAGAGAAACAAGGAAGAGTAAGAGTCCTAGAAAGCGACTTAGAAAATGTAGTCTCTGAAACCCAAAACATGGTGGCATGTAAGGTCATGACTACTAAAGTTATAATAGCAGAGTTCTTCAAACTCACGAGGCCAAAAATATGGGGGCTGCAGGAAAATGTCAAGATTGAAAAAGCTAGAAGGAATACGTTCATCTAAGTTCAGAAACAATAGAGAAAAAAACAGAGTGACTGAGGGAGGCCCATGGATCTATGATAAGGCCTTACTCGTGTTTGATGAAATGAACGGGGAAAATTGAAGGTGTACATATTACACATGCGGAAGCAATTGAAGATCGAAGCACTTAAGACATTCAATTTTACTCCTAAAGCATGCATGTTCTAGAAAAGACAGAATAGAGAGTTTAGAAAACACCAACCTTTGTAGCTCACTTATGTTGAACTCCTTGTGGTGTTTGTCTCTCCTATGCTCCTTGGACAACCTCTAGAGTCTTCCCCACTATACTCCGGGCCAAGAACGACTTGTGGGAGTCTATATAAGATAGGGAATGGGAAGGGAATGCTTGAAGCATCAAACAATGGAGAAGAATGAGAGATGAGAGAACTTTGAGTCCAAATTCCAGCAGCATAACATTAAGGAAATGGCTCTCCTGTGTTTGAATATGATTCAAACTCCTTTTAAAGACATTCTCCATGCAAAGCCAAGCCTCAAGACACAAGACACATGGTGTATTTGCAAGCTCAAGTGGATTCTAGGTGTACATTACACAAGACATGCAACAATGCATGAGTGAGTTGTCTTTCCACTTTGAATGATCATGCATTAAGTGGATTTCCAACTAAATCCACTAAATTCAAATTGAAATCAAATTTCAAGCTTGCAAATTACCCCCAATTTCAATTCTAAATTGAAATTGATTGCTTGGTAATTAATTTGAAAATTTTCAAATTAATTTTGATATGATTAATCTGATTAATCTAATTAATCTTTGTTATATTGTGCAATTCCATATATATGATTCCTAATACATATATATAGTATTCAAAACACTTTTAAATACTTCATCTCTCATTTTCTAATTTAATTCATAATTAAATTATTGTGTCAAACACAATTTACGATAATACCCTTTTTCCCGATTTTGAACGATTCAAAGCTTCCTATCTTTTGTTCTAGGCTTAATTCCGATATGAGCTAGTAGGGGGACCTAATGGACCTATAGATCATGGGCTCCAACGATTCGAGGCTAACCGACTAATCTCATTGTCCAAGCTAGCCAACATTCGTTAACTATCGGGACACTCCACTATAGCCTGATAGTTGCACTCCCCTCACTATAGATATATTTCCGTCCACTTGATTTAACCATGATTAGTAAGTCGATCCTTCACAGGTTGTTCGTAGCTATAGCTAGGTCAATAAGCTGTTTTACCCCTATAGTACTTCTAGTTCCTTAAGTCTCATTGATCCTCTAATGAACAATTGGTTTATGGTCCAACCAATAAATCGAGTCCCTCTCGGGCCAATGAGAGGGCGGGATCCCTTTGTTCAAGCCCCGGAGTCAGCACTTAAGGGAACAACCTCTCTACTATCCCTTATTTTGGTAGGAGTGAATTCCTTCTTGCACGACTATGTCCCCAGCTATCTACCCATTCCTATCCCTGAAATGGGAGGCTTATTGAGTCGGCGATACTGAGCCACTCTCACCTATGCAGATCTAAGGATAAGCCCGAATAAACAGGAGTTCATAGTTAGCTCAGGATTAAGATCGAGTTACCTAGGTCATCACATGAAATAGTCAGTCTCGTCAGTAAACGGTGTTATAAAGCGAGAGCGACTTATTTCTCGGTCCTGGTCTTATGCAAACTCATTGCATAGGACACCCCCACTCGCATGTCTCTACATGGACGATTTAGGATCACATCGTCTATACCATCTATAAAGTGGGTCGCGTCTCATAGTGTCTCCAGAATAAGGTACCCAACCCTATTCCTATACTATAGACCGTTTTGGCTATTACTCAAGCTTGATCCACTTTTATGTCTCTACATAAAGCTCAAGTGTTCATCCTATAGTCATGGATCTTAGTTTATTGGATTTGGGTTATATATGTGCAATTTAATTTATTCAGTAATGACTTTTACTGAATCAATCTCGATAACACCTTTATCGAATAAGTATATAATTCGTTTAACATTCATTATCTACGAGTTTTAGGGCACCAATCCCAACAATTAACACCACAACTCTGGAATTCAGGTACGCCAAATTCTGGTTTCATTTCCATAATATCCCTTACGTTTGTTCCAACGGGAAGTATGCAATTGCCCTGGCAAATTTCGTTGGAAAATTCGAGGAAGTTGAGGCAGATGAGGAAGTTAGAGTCGATGTCAACAAACCCCTAAGAAGAGGAACTTATCTCATTATAGGTGCGACTGAAAAGGAAAGATGGGTTCCCATCACCATCGAGAAGCTGTCAGATTTTTGTTACAGGTGTGGAAAGCTTGGACATGTTTTGAAAGAATGTGATGAAACCAGAGGAGCAGTAGAGGAAGAACCACAATATGGGGTCTGGATGAGAGCTTTAGGAAGCTATGGTCAAAGCTCAAAACAGAAAAAATCACTGGGGAAAAGTAAGGGAGAAGACTCAGGGGATTCCTGCGACATCCATAACAAAGAAAAGAAAGCTTAAGAAGAGGGATCTACCGACAAGGGGAGATGACTGCAAGTTCTGAATAGTGAATTTAGGGGGAAGGAGATCAAACCCAAAGCATATCGACAGCAGTGGAGACGGTGGCCAGAAATAACCCATCAGAAATCATATTAAAAAATAATATCCCTACATCAGGTACGCCAAAAATAGTTGTTGAAGAGGTAGGTTGCCAACAGAGGTTGATAATGAAAGAAGAGGACAAAACAAGAGATGAGTCAGAGAATAGGACAGAGACAAGACAGAAGAATAGAGTTATTGAGAAAGGCAAATGGGTAGTGGCAGAAGTGGGACCCAAATTCGTTGAAAAAGCTCTCCAGACTCAAGCCCAAAGCCCATCTCCAAGGGAAACAAGCCTATCTGAAGATGACAAATTGAACAAGGCCTCTGATCTGTGCAAAAAGGAAAAATCAATAGCAGAAACCAAAAAGTGCCAAAATAGTGTCAATGCCCCTAGGAATTTCGGCACAAAGAAATGGAAGAGATTGGCTAGGAAGGAGGGGGATAAAAGAGAGGTGTGCATGGAGTTGGAGGAAGTCATGAAGAAAGGAAGAACAGATTACTTCGATGGCATCGAAGGGATATCGGCGGAGGCTGAAATTCAGCCCCGTCGGACGCCATGAAAATCCTAAGTTGGAATGTCCGAGGTTTGGGGAACCCTCGGGCATTCCGAACTCTTCGCCATGAGGTGAGGAGTGTAAAACCTCAATTGGTGTTTATTATGGAAACGAAATGCGACAAGGTTATTGAAATCAAACTCAAGATAGAATTAAACTTTGATTGTTGTCTTGTGGTTCTGAGTTCTGGTAGTAGTGGAGGGTTAGCTTTTTTGTGGAATTCTTCTTTGTAGGTTAACATCAACTCTCTCTCTCAGCCACATAGATGCTACTATTAAGGAAAGCAATAATTGGTGGGTCTTCACTGGCTTTTACGGTAACCCAACTGCTGAAAAGAGGAAAGACTCATGAGCCCTCCTTAAAAGATTACATGACGTAAATCACAGAAAATTTCCTTCGATTATCGGTGGCAATTTCAATGAGATTTTGTTCGACCATGAGAAGGAAGGTGGGGCGCATAAAAGGGATAGTTTGATGCAAGACTTCCACGAAACCATGAACTATTGTAGCCTTATTGACCCTGGTTTTGAAGGCAGCAAATTTACTTGGTATCGAGGAAAGAAAAAATCCAACAGAATCAAAGAAAGACTAGACATATATCTTATAAACCTTCCCCTCCAGAAGCTCTATGGCATTAAGATCAATCATCTCTCCTTCAATTCTTCGGATCACCCTCCCATAGTGGTTGATCTGGCGTTTCGGGGTCCAAAGCCTTTACCTTCTAAAGGCACGAGGATTTCCAGATTCGAAGAAGCATGGACCAAATTTGAACCACAAAGTATATTATTAAGAAGATTTGGGAGGAAGATCAGAGACCAGGTTTGGTGGGCTGGGAAGCTAAACTGGCAGGTGCATCAAAGAGTTTTTGGTGTGGAACAAAGACAGGTTGAATGGTTCATTAAAAGCAGCTATATCTAGGAAAGAAAAAGAGGTGTCTCAGCTTACCAAAGATCGAGCAGATTGGGATGTTATCAGAAAAGCCGAAGTAGAGTTGGAAGAGCTTCTAGATGAAGAAGAACGATACTGGAAACAAAGATCAAGAGAGGACTGGCTTAATTGGGGTGAACGGAATACCAAATGGTTTCATTCAAAGGCTTCCCAACAGGAAAAAAAAAAAAAAAAAAAAAAAAAAAAAAAGAACAGGATTGAGGGTGTTTGGGATCCAGAAGGAGAGTGGATAGAAGGGGATGACAATATAGGTCGTGTAGCCTCTGAATACTTCAAAGATCTTTTCACGTCCTCAAACCCTTGTCCCCTCAATTCTTCCTCAATTTTAGACAGCTTGGTCCTAAGGTATCTGAGGAGCAAAACCGCCAGCTCTCTAGACCATTCACAAAGGTTGAAATTGAAAAGGCAGTTAAAGAGATGAGCCCTACCAAAGCCCTGGGGATGGATGGTCTGCAAGCTTTCTTCTACCAGCAATATTAGGATGTTGTGTGGGATGATACCTCTAATCTGTCCCTTCAAATTTTGAATGGGGAGGTAAGTGTTCGAAGCCTCAACAAGACTCTTATCTCTCTTATCCCCAAAACTCAAAGCCCTAAAAGGATGCAAGAGTTCAAACCCATAAGCCTTTGCAATGTCAGCTATAAAATCATAGCAAAGGTTCTTGCTAACAGACTCAAGGGCATCCTGGATTCAGTTATCTCTCCCACCCAATCGGCTTTCGTGCCAGGAAGACAAATATCAGATAATGTTCTACTCGACTTTGAGTGTATCCATGCCATTAATAGCAGAAGTAAAGGCAACAAGGGGTATGTGGCCATGAAGCTCAACATGAGCAAAGCTTATGATCGAGTGGAATGGTCCTTTGTTCGAAAAGTGATGGAAAGGTTGGGATTTGAGATGAACTGGATTAACAATGTGATGGATTGTATGGAAACAGTGGAATACTCGATTCTCATCAACGGGCTCCCCCAGGACCCCATCATTCCCAAGAGAGGGATTAGGCAAGGAGACCCTCCCTCCCCCTATCTTTTCTTGCTATGCGCGGAAGGTTTCTCGAGCATCCTTAAAAGGGAAGAATCTCTCCTTAATTTCCAGCGGTCTTCGCATAAATAATCACTGCCCCACTATTTCTCATTTATTTTTTGCTGATGACAGTTTTGTTTTTTGTAGGGCTTTGGAGAAAGACTGCATAAGCATTATAAAGATCCTGAAGATGTACGAGCAGGCCTCGGGGCAAACCATTAACCTCAAGAAACTGGTCTTCATTACTAGTTAGAATATCAAGGTGGCTCAAGTGAAAGAGATCAGCGAGACTCTTGGGATAAAGCACACGAATTCCATTGGCCAGTATCTGGGAATGCCTTCTCAAACCTCCTGTAGCAAAAATATTCTCTTCAAAAGGTTAAAGGATAAGGTGGGGAAAGCCCTCCAAGGTTGGAAGGAGAGGCTTTTCTCTCAAGGGGGCTAGGAGATTCTGATAAAAGCTATAGTGCAAGTTATCCCTAACTACACAATGTCGTGCTTTAAACTCCCTCAGAGTTTATGCGATGACATTAACAAGGCTTGTGCTCGCTTTTGGTGGGGCTCGAAAAAAGACAATAAGAAAATTCATTGGTTGAATTGGCATAGACTTGCAAAAGTAAAGATGCGGGAGGTATGGGCTTCAGGGAGATAAACTTATTCAATCAAGCCATGCTTGCTAAGCAAAGCTGGAAAATTATCAAAAACCCGAATAGCCTCCTAGCCAGCACCTTAAGGGGGCGTTACTTTCAGAACGGAGACTTCCTCAATGCCCCCATAGGCCATAACCCTTCCTTAACCTGGCGGAGTATCGTTTGGAGGGGAGATCTTTTCAAAAAGGGCTACAAATGGAGAGTTGGAAACGGGAAGTATATCTCTATTAGCCAAGATCCTTGGATTAATAGGGAGGGGAGCAAGCGTGTGATCCACCCCCCTGAGGCATTAAGAGAGGCAAAAATGTGCAGCATCATTACTGAAAAAGGGTAGTGGAATGAGAGTTTAATTAAAGAAATCTTCCTCCCCCAAGGTGCCTTTGATATCATAAACATCCCTCTAGGTTCCTTGAATATTCTGGATGAGATCATATGGGCTGAAAATTCTAAAGGCATCTTTAACGTCAAGTCAGCCTATCAACTTGCTGTTAATCTAAATGATGCTAAGGATGCTTCCAGCTCTTCCAACGCACGTTCCCTCAGTCTCTGGAAGGAACTTTGGAACCTAAAATTGACGCCTAGAATCAAAATCTCAGCTTGGAGGATTCTCAACAACATAATTCCCTCTAAAGCTAATCTTTTATCTAAAGGGTTGGACACTAACACTCTATGTTTGTTATGTTGGTGCAAAGAAGAGACTACCAAGCATGTGATATGGGAGTGCAAATTCTCGCAAGGTATATGGTGCCATTACTTCCCCATCTTACAAAATTTCCTTGCTAATTTCAGGAGCTCCTATGGAATTCTATCTTTTTGGGAAGGATTATCAAAGAAACTTCAAGAGGAAGAGCTATGTTCAGCGGTGATTCTAATGTGGAAGCTATGGAATTATCGCAACAAATCTCTCCATTCTCAAATTAGAGCTATCAAGGAGCATTGCATTAAAGAAATTGATGCAAGTTTAGAGGAGCACCTGAGAAATCCTGGTCCGGTCCCTGAAATCAGCATCGGGGAGAACCATCAGAGTCTTGATTGTTGGACTCGCCCTCCTTGTGGTTCGCTGAAGCTTAACACAGACGCCTCCTGGATCAATCTGATTGGTTCCGGGGGAGTGGGCTAGACAATTCGAGACTCCGAGGGATCTTTGGTGCTTCCTGGCTCCAAATTCATTAGGAAAAACTGGTCAATTTTGTGGCTCGAAGCTCTGGCGATAAAGGAAGGTTTGATCAAGTACCTTAATCTCTTCAAGGATCTTCTGCCTCCGATTGTGGTTGAAGTCGACTCTCTGCCGTTGGTGAAGCTCCTCAACGATCAGCTTCATCCCCTAGACCTCTCTGAAACCAAATTGTTGGTGGACAATATTGTCGATCTTGCGAGAGTGATGGGGAAGGTATCGTTCGTCTGGTGCCCAAGATCGTGTAATCGGGCAGCGTATATTTTGGCGTCAAACACCACAAAATCTGGATCGATTCCCTCTCCTTCGATTGGATTTCATTTCAGGCCTGCGTGCCATCCTTTTTGTGTACAGAACTTGTTTTCCTTCATGGAGGATGAGTTAATTTTTTGTGGGTCTCTCTCCACCCCTTCTTGGTTGTCCTCTATTATAGATGAGGAGGCTCTTGTTTGATGTGGTGGTTGAGTTTTCTTTAATGAAGTATTTCCTTTCAAAAAAAATAAGTCCACATAAAAGGCATCTACAAATGAAACTGCAATCAAATAAAGGATATGACAAAGTCCACATAAGAGAAGAAAAAAAAAATATTGAAATACATTTTGTTAACTTAGTTTGAAATAGGGGCATTTGCATCAATAGCAAAAAAAAAATCAATAATTGCAAGCGTGTCTTTGATTTATTGGGTTTGCAGATATAGCAAAAAACGTTTGGCCCGGCCCAAACAATAACGCAAAAAGACTAAAATAACCTCAGATTGTCGTCCACTGATATACCAAATATCTAGTATATTAAACCCTAAAAATATACTAGATATTTGGTATATCAATCAACTGATATACTAAATATATAGTAAATATATAGTATATCATATGTATATTTTGTGAATATAATGTATTAGATATTTGGTATATCAATCAATTGTTATACTAAATATATAGTATATCAGATGTATATTTCGTGAATATAATATACTTTATACATGAGCTTTCATTAGTTTAGATATCTTTGATATACTCCATCAATAAAGAATTAGATAATATTAGCTTTATTTTGGGACAATATGTGTGGTAGAGAATTTAAACATCTAACCTCTCGGTTGAATGTGTATATATCAATGATTTTTTTTTAATAACAAGTCTATCATTGATGTATTTAGCTACTCATAATCATGTATATTTATTAATTATTTGACTAGTAAGAAAAATGAGGTATATCAACAGTGTATCAACTTTCATAATAGGTATAGAAGACAAACATTTATTTTATAAAAGACAAACATTTCATTTAAAATATGTAAATAATACAACATAATTCAATAAAGAGAAAAGAAAATATAACAAATATAAGTAAAGAAAGTAACATATCAAGTATATCATTGGTATATCAAATATTATGTTTATCAAATCAAGTATATATTAGATATATCATTAGTATATTAGGTATATCATTGTATTCATTCGAGTACATCAAATTTGGTATACTTTATATTTCGTATATCAGTAAATATAAAATATATCAGATATACTACTAATATACATATTGATATACCAACAAGGGTAAAATTGGAATAATAAAAAAAACGGAAATCAGATTTTTAAAATTTTGCTATATTTGCAAACCTAATAAATCATAGTTAAATTTGCAAATATCCTAATATTTTTTGCTACCCATTGCAATTCCCCCTTTGAAATATCTTATATTATAATTTAGGTTAGATTATAAATTTGGTCTTTGAAATAAGTTAGGTTAGATTATAAATTTGGTCTTTTGAACTTTTCAAGTTTGTATCAAATAGGTTTTTTAATTTTAGTTGGTTCCTAAAAATTTAATTGGGTCTATTAAGTCCCTATACTTTAAAAAGTTTCTAATATGTCCCTAAATTTTCGATTTTGTATTTAATAAATCTCTAAATTTTAAATTTTGAGTTGACTTTTTTTTTTTTAATTCACAAACATATGGGACATAAAATTGAAAGTTCAACATCTTATTATACACAAAATTTAAAAAAGTTTTTTTTTAAACACAAAATTGAAAGTTATTCAAAGACTTGTTAGACACTTTTAAAATTCAAGGACCCATTAAATACTTTACAAAGCTTAGAGACCAATTAGACAAAAATGAAATCCCGAGGACTAAATTTGTAATCTAACCTATCATTAACTAAATAGACATGTATGCTACCAATCAAAAGTACATGTGCCCCATATAATCCGACTCAAAAAGCTTACATAACCGAGAATTGGTTGCTAGTATAGAAAATAGATAGATGTATAAAAAAATACCATTATACTAACCATTGACAACTTCATACCCGGTATCATTTTCAAAATTTAAAATGACTATTGTTTATACGTTTTATAAAAGTAGAGATTTCGATTGAATCAAATTCAATGAATAAAAAAGATTAGGGAAGATAACAAAAATGATACCAATACTAGTCTAGGATGGAATTTTTTGGCAGCAAAAGGGGATGTTGTTATGTGATAATCTTATCAAATAGGATTATTTTTGCAGTTTTGATAGCCTTTTATGTGTCAAAGAAGGAGTGATTTACGCTTTGTATGGTTTGTTTGGAGTTAGCTTTTAGCTTTATGTTGTGCTTTTAGCTTTATTTTGTCTTTTCTCTTGGATTTTGTCCCTATTCTAGTGTTTTCAAGAAGGGTTCAACTCGGGTCGGGTCGGTTGTACGGACAAACCGAACCGACTTGCTCGAACCGGTCGGGTCAGGTCGGTTACATTTTCTTTAATCGAAACAGAAGAAGATGCCAGAACTCCCAAACTCACGCAGCAAATTCACCGGAAATCGTGAATGGAGGCTGATGTCCGCGCATTTGCAAGTGCTGCAGATTTACCGAAGGGGCTCGAGTCATCGACGGCTAAAAAATGCAAAAAACACTAAGCTAAGAGGAGTAATGGCTGAAACTTTCAACTTGCATGTGTTGAAACTTGAAGCGCATGGCTGGGTCAAAAAATTGAGAGGAAGGAGTTGAAAAACTTGAAAACAAAATTGATGGAACCTTGAAGCGCATGTGCTGAAACTTGAAGCGCAGGGGCTGGGTCAAAAAATTGAGAGGAATTAGTTGAAAAAACTTGAAAAAAAACTGATGGAACCAAACCACGGACGGCATTTCAACATCAATATTCATGAAAAAATTGATGTCAGGACATCAATCTCATCCCTTCATCCGGAGGGGCTGGGTCGTTGCACTTGTCGGAGGAACAGATCAACTAAAAATGGAATCAAATCAAAAAATGCAAGTTTGATGGAATAGAATAACCAGAGAATAAAACTTGTATGTTTGGGATAAAAAATAAAACCAGAGAATAACCAGAGAAAAATTAAGACGAAGGAGTCGCACCGTTCGTGATGGAGGAGACGAAGAGAGAGAGAGGGAGAGGAGAAAACGCAGAAAAGAAACCCTAAAATTGCTATTTAAATCAAATATGAGAACCGAACCAAACCGACTCGATTCGGTTTGGTCTTGATTTATATAAAACCGAACCAACTCGGTTCAGTTCGATTTGTCGGTTCAGTTCGATTTGTCGGTTCGGTTCGGGTTTTTTCACCCCTAGGTACATGTCATTTACGGTAGAGCTAAGCTCACTTTGGCCAAAGCGGTAGCATAGTGAGCTGGAGAAATTAAGAGTAAATATGGCATGTGACTCAACTCCAAATCATTTAAAATGGACATCCCCTCAAAGTGCCACCTAGCCCTCCATATTAATAGAAATTTGAAAGAGATGCAAAGAGAGCTGAAAATAGAGGAGAAATCGATTTTGGAGGAAGAAGAGAAGAGAAGAGATGCCGTAGTAGTTTCCATTGCATTAATTATGAAGTTCAAAGCTTATAGTAATTGGTGGTGGTATATCCAAACACTCTTCCTATTTCCCTTACATTTCCAAAATCTATGGCCTCTCTCATTTTACTAATTGCTGGATGGAAGAATCTCTGACCTGGGATTCAGGGCTTAGGAGAATACTCTTTTCGCAGAGAGCTAGCTAGATAGGCTTCCTTCACCAAATTGTTCGACTCGATCCAACATGGACAGGGTCTCCACGGTGTTCCAACTACAAGAAATTCTTACCATGATTATCAACGACTGGAAAGCAAACACAGTTTCGTCTAAACAAATGGCAGAGGAGTAGAATGAAAGCGAAACCAAATTTATAACAGAATCAAACCTTTGAATCAGCAATGGCAAGAATTCACAAGTTTGAATACAACACCAGCACCATAATTGTTATTTATAGCTTAGCTTGTCTCTACATTGTTCATAATATTCAAGCAAACAAATAAATTTTCAGATATGATTTCAAACAAATACATCTCAATGTCTAACCTTCTAGAATAGAAGTGCCAGAACAACTCTTTTCCAGCCTTTAATGCAAGTATACCAGAAACAAAGAAAGGCCAGGAATTATAAAACTAAACTAACTCCAATTTATACTATACAGAGTAGCAAATATATAATTTATTTACCAGCCACGTCCTTCTTCAACTTTCTGCTGGATCAAGTTTTTAATGTGAACATCAAAACATCATGAAGTATGCAAAATAAGCTGTTCTTACATAGCAAAGCTCTTGCATTTCTTTGCCCAAGTCGTGAAAAGTGGATAATACCATTTTTCCAAATCTCTGTCCCTACAATTCATTTCTTTCCTCTATAGCTTATGTCTTTACAACATAAGCTATACAGCATTGCGTTCCATAGGACACTGTTGATCTTTCAATGGAGGCATCAACCAATGAAGCTGCAAGCAAACAAAAGATGTCACGCAATCCGCCATAATTGCAATCAAATCAAGATCAGATGAAACATGCTCCTTAATCTCCCAATCTTTTAGGGTCCTTCAAGACAAGTTCTGAACGTAAATAATGAAGGAAAAACTTGTGTCAAAGCAAAGAAAACTTCAAGATGGCTATAGCATAACAGAATTTTTCTTGAGCAAGAATAACAAGCATAAAAGAAAATCAAGGAAAAGAGTAAACTCACATTTCTCATATACATCAAGGAGGCATTGAATATTGTCCCACTTTTTTGACAACTAGCAAAGGGAGGATCCACTTATCTGAGTCCATTAATCTGAATCAGATTTCTCTGCCTGTGAGTTCTCGTCCTCAAAGGATTCATCATCACCTATTTCATCTGATTCAACATCCAAACCATCCTCAACCATCTCCTCGGCTGTACTATCAAACAAAATGCCCTCCTTGGCTATCAATGCAGCACCTTTCCCACGGTATAATAGTCCAGTCTTCATTACATGATAAAACTTTTCCCTTAGACATGTCAAAGGATGTGGGTTCACTAGCTTTCCTCGCTGATACCCTTCCCTAAGAGAAACTGTCGTGGTCTTACACTTCAAGGAGAGATAGAAGATTCCTGGATACCGGGTGAAGATTCGAGTGAACTTATGGGGAAGTTTCATTTCCTCTCTCAAGCTTCTCAAATAGTTCCGTTTAGTTTTCTTGTGAAGAGTCAAACTCAAAAGCTCATGTAAAACCCCAACAACTCTTTTCTCCATGAGATCACTATTGGGGTCAATTTGCCTACAACTCTCATATGGAGAAATGTAAGGTAACTTCTGAAACTCTTCCATCCAAGCTTTTACCTTCTTTTGTGCTCCATATCCCCTCGGAAAACTCATAGGAAACGCCAATGTCGTACGCCCCCTTTTGAATTGCCTATACGCATCTCCCGATTCAGAGCTCTCATTGCTCCTCTGCAATGCCGAAACTGCAAATTCTTCACGCCACTGCACAAGCCGCAAACACCAATCCCCATTTGTGGCCTTAACTAATCGAAAATGGTCCGGATACTTAGGAATCAATGACCTCTCAAAACCACATGGTAAACCTAGATCCCATTCTAAAGGACGCAACGATTGAAGAGGTATCGCCCTAGTTTTCATCATCATAAGCACTCTACAAAGCCTTTCGACAGTGTCACTTTCGTGAATTTTGTGTATATTACTCTCTTGCTGATCTAAAAACAGTGCGGTTTCCGTCAAACGAAAGCAAGGCAAATTAGCGTAACGAGAATGAGGAAATTCGTGAAAGAGAGTTGGGTACCTCCGGATGAATCGAAGAACGGGGATGGTCAGGCCGAGCAGCTTTTGCCAATCAGCGATGGATTTGACGGTGATGAAGCCAGCAGAGGATCGCTTAATGGCGTCCTTGAGGAGGCAAGCGGCCTTCAAATCGGTCTCCGTGTCGATGATGTGATCTAGACTACGGTTCTTGACCCATTTGAGGCGAACCTTCGCTATTCCTCGCCATTGATGGTGCAGAAAAAGCTTGGGGCTCTGGTACCGCGATTGAAGAATTAGGGTCGAAAACAACAAGCTCTTCATATCGGAAATCCACAATTTGCGAACAAATGCTTGACGGAGATAGGGGTTTTTTGAGTTCCCAGTTGCTGGATGAAGAACTCCACCCAGAGAAAGAGGAAAACGACCGTACTGTCTCCGTTGGTACAGAAACAAATACAAAACAATACCTACGATCTGGTTTGGTATTTTTTCAATCCAGATCCTTTTCTCTCAGCCAAGAATGCAGTATCTCAAAACCATTTTGCCGTCGTATATGAACCAATTGCGCAACAGTCTCTCCCGTTTCTGTTCCGTTTTTTTTTCTACTATTTGCCTATTGTTATTAAAAAAAAAAATCAAAGAGCTCTACTATTCTTTCATTAGACAAGTTCTAATTTGTTTGTGTCTTTCAAGTGAGAAGAAAGACATTGGAGGGAGATTGGGAGAATACCAGTAACAACAAGGGAGTAGAAAATCGAGAGAGGAACGGAAGAAAGACGACGGCGGTGACACGAACGGAAACGACGGCGGCAGCAGTGAACGGAAGAGAGGCGGCGGCGATACTGAGCCGCTGAAACGGAGGAGAAGACACGTGAAGAAGAAGAAGTCGCGTGGTGCTGTTAGGTTTCCTTCTTTCTTCTATTCATTGTTAGTCAGCCCCTGGTTTTTTTTCTTTTTCTTTTTTCTTTAAGAAAAAAATACATTTGGATTAGGGTTCATTTTAATCCATATCAAACTCAACAATTTAGGGCTCGTTTGATAACGTTTCCGTTTCCTTTTTCTTGTTCCCGTTTCTCCTTTTTTAAGAAACAGACTTGTTTGATAACTCATCCCTGTTTCTTGTGTCTAAATTTCTAGAAACGTTTCTAAAAAAGAGGCCAAATTTGAGAAACTACAAAATGTTGTTTCTCAAATTTTTTTTTTTCTCTGTCTTTCATGCATGTATTCATCTCTCCCTCCCACTCCTACACCAATCTCTTCTCTTCCACTATTTTTTTAACCACTTCCTCGTCTTTTTTTTTTAATATTTTTTCGTTATTTCGTTCTCTTTCCGTTTTTTTTTTTTGTTATTTCTTTCTCTTTCATTTTTTTTTATTATTTGTGTTATTTCTGTCCTTTTTTCCTTTTATTATGACCTCCACGATCTCAGACTACCGCCCACCATCGTTGACATCGGACTATCGATCATCGTCGACCAGCCGTCACTGTCAACCTCCGACTATCAACTGTCGCCGACAGACCGCCTCCGTTGAACTTCAACTATCGGTCGTCGCCGACCTCCACCGACCAACCGCCACAGACCACCTTCTACTACCGGTCGTCGCCAACCTCCGTCGATCAACCACCATTGTCGACCTCCGACTACCAGTTGCGGTCGTTCGCTACCGTCAACCTTCGACTACCGGCCTTTGCCGACAAATCGTCATCGTCGACCTCCGAATATCGCCCGCAACCGATTGTTACCGTCGACCTCTGACAACCGACCATCGTCGACCTCTACCGACCAACCGTCACTGTCCACCTCCGACTACCTGTCGCAACCAACCACAACCGTCAACCTCCGACGATCGGCCGCCATCGACCTTCGCTGACCGAGCGCCACCATCCACCTCTGACTACTGGTCGTCGTCGACCTCCGTCGACCGGCCACCATTGTCGACCTCCGACTACCGGCCGCTGTCGAACTTCGCTCACCGACCACCACTGTCGACCTCCGACTACTGGTTGTCGACCTCCACCGACCGACCGCCACCGTCCACCTCTAACTACCGATCATCGCCGACCTCCGTCGACCAACCGTCGTAGTCAACCTCCCACTACCGGCCACAACCAACCGCAACCGTCGATCGGTCGCCGTCGACTTCTACCGACCGACTGCCACCGTGCACCTCCGACTGTCGGTTGTCGCCGACCTCCAACTATCGACTGCGGTCGACCGCTACTGTCGACCTCCGACAACCGGCCGCTATCAACCTCCACTAATTGGCCTCCGCCGTCTGACCGCTACCGTCGACCTCTGACTACCAGATAACGCCGACCTGCCACTACCGTCGACCTCTGACTACCGGCAGGCGCCAACCTCCATCAAACGACCGCCACCGTCGACCACCAACTACCGGTCGTCGTCGACACCGCTGACCATCCTCCTTCAACTGACAGCTACCGTCGACCTCAGACTACCGGGCGCCGCCTACCTGCCACTACCGTCGACCTCTGACTACCAGCAACCACCGACCTCCGCCGAACGACTGCCACCGTCGACCTTTGACTACCAGACGCCGTCAACCTCTTATTACTGTCGACTAACCATCGCCAATTGGTCGCAGTTGTCGACCTCCGACTACCGGCCACCATTGATCGACGATTCCGCCGACCTCCGCTCTGTTAACCAGTTTCCACCGACAGACCGTTACCGTCAACCTCCGACTACCTGGCGCCCTCGACCAACCACCATCGTCGACCTCCGACTATCGAGCGTCGTTGAACCCTATTGACCAGCCTCCACCGAATGACCGCTACCATCGACCTCAGACTATTGGGCACCGTCGACCTCTAACTACCGACAGCCGCCGAAGTCCATCGAACTACTGCCACCGTCGACCTTCGACTACCAGCCACCACCGACCAACCGTCATCGTCGACCTCTGACTACCGACCTTCGTCGACCGACTGCCACCGTCGATCTCGGACTACTGTCAACCTCCGACTATTGGGCGTCGTCGACCTCTAACTATCAGGCGCCGCCGACCTCTGCTGAACGACAACTATCGTCGAACTCTGACTACTGGGCACCACCGATCTCCGTCGACCTCCGACTACCGGTCATGGTCGACCTCCGCTGATCGGCCTTCGCCGATTGACCCCCACCGACCTTCGTTGACTAGTTGCTACAGTCGACCTCTGACTACCAGATGCCACCATCGACCTCCGACTACCGGCTGCCACTATCGTCGTCGACCGAAACTTGTTCCTTTTTTTTCTTATTTTCGACAACCGCCACCACGCGCCGACGACTTTTCCAGCATTCGCCGCTGACTGTCTGCATTCGCTCAGTGGTCGAAGGTCGGTAGCGATGACCGATGATCAACGATGGCGGGTGATCGGTAACAATGGTGGTAGTGATGAGGAAGAAGAAGGAGAAATAAAAAAAATAATAATAGAAAATTAATATATTTTTATATTATATGTACTAAATTTTATTTTAACTAAAAAAACAAGAAACAAGAATCGGTTATCAAACACATTTTGTGTTTCTGTCTCTTTTTTCAGAGAAACAAGGAACAGAAATAGTTATCAAACATGTTTCAGTTTCTACTTCTTAAAAAACAAGAAACAAGAAACAGGAAACAAGAAACCAGAAACCAGAAACAGGAAACGAGAACGTTATCAAACGGGGCCTTAGCTTTCAATTTCGTTTCATTTTGGTCCTTCCATCTATTTTTCTAACACATGGCTGACGTGTATCTATTTTTTATTTTAAAAAATAATTTTTCATTTTTAAAATAAAATAATATTAAATTAATATAAAAAATTATTATTTTTCTTCATCATCACCACCTCCTTCTCTTTCTACTGGCCGCCACTGGCCATCGTCGTCGGCGTCGTCGCTGGCCACCGACTAACTGTTTTTTTTCCTCCCCTTCTCCTCTTCTTCTCTTTCCTTCTTCTTTTATTTTTGTTTTTTATTTAAAAAAAAATTGAAGAACGACCGAAACTAAGGAGAAAATACTTTGTTCCAGCCCCTTTTTAAAAAGAATCAGAGTAGTGGGTCTTCTTGCAGGATCGGCTAAAACAATGGGAGGACGAACGAAATCAACTGACGGCGGTGGGTCTTTTGTGCGGGATCGATTGAACCAGAGCGAGGAGGAACGAAATCGATTGACGGCAAGGGGTCTTTCTGTGGCTGCAACAAGCGCGAGGGTCTCTTTCGTGCGGCTACTGCTGCGATGGAATCGTTCCATGAGAGAAAGGGAGGCGAGGGAGAGAAAGAGAGGGATAGAAAACGAGAAAAAAAAATCCCCGCCACTAGCGGCAGCGGACGACGGTGGCCGACGGGACACGCTGCTGGAAAGACTTGAAGAAGAAGACTGGAGGAAGAAGAAGAATAAAATAATAAAAATAATAATCTTATAATTAATTTATTTTTATTTTATTTTAAAATTTTTAAAAATACTTTTTTAATAAAAAAAAATTGATGTCACGTCGGCAATCTGTTAGTAATTAACGGAAAATTGGATGGAGAGACTAAAATGAAACTAAATCTTCTCAGGGGCTAAATTGTCGAGTTTGAAAACTCAGGGATCAAAATGAAACTTAACTTAAACCTCATAGACAAAAGTGTATTTTTCTTTTTTTTTTAATTCTTTTCTTTTCTATTATTTTCTTTTTTTTTTTCAGAATATATATTATTAAAATTATTTATTCTTTTCTTTTCTCTTAATTAAAATTATTTATTTACATTATACAATTTATTTTCTATATTTTTTTCTCTCTTTTTGTAAATTTATTTTTAGGTAGTGTTTTAGATGTTGTTATTCTTTAAAATATATATATTGAAAGCTTATCTATTATTTAAATATTTGATTATTTTTTCTATATTAATCTTTTTAATGACTCACTTATTTTTTTTAATTCTTTAAGATTTTTTAAATAATTTAGAGATGATTGGTCAAGAAGATTTCACCAATATTTATATTTTAGCATATATATATATATATATATATATATATATATATATTAAATAATTTAACTATCGGGTTGTGATACTTGGGAGTCGGTAGCTATTGTTGGACTATTGAGGGTTAGTTTGTGGCGTTATTGAAGACTTTCTGTACTCTCCCCAATTTCTAGTAAAACTTACAGTTGCATAAGACTGGTCGTAGTCCCGAGCGTGAGGCGAACTAGTATAATTTTTTGGTGTCATTTTTTTTCCCATCTCTTTTTATTATTTTCGAGACTATTATTTTTGGTTTGTTTGACTAAACGGGAAGATAACTATAATATTATTTCATCATAATATTATATTATTGTTTGTTATTCCGCATTTTTCTCCCAACAATTTCAATACAAAAATTTAGTCAAGCTCTTGAGATTGTCGAAAGAGAAGAAAAATTCTAGTCTATGAATACATGACAAATAAGTAAAGCTTCTCATTCATTTTCATGGAGAAAGAATTTACGGTGATAGAAGGAAAAAAAATGCATTTTCCAATAAGGGTATTTTTAATTTTTTTTTTTAAAGTTTAAGAGTATTAATGAAATTGAAACTTTAACGGTCTCCATCCAAAAATTAATGACAATGATATTTTTGAAATATATTTTTTTTAGTTCAAGGGTATTTTTTAAACTTTTTAAAGTTCATGAGTATTTTTTAAATAAATCTCATAATTCAAGAGATATCCTTAGAAATGGCTAAAATTACAGTGTAGTTTTGAAAAATGGCCAAACCGACTTTTTAATGAAAAATGGCCAACCGTTATTTTTTACCTATTTTCGTGCAATTCAATCTTCCATTTTTACCCTTTAGTAATTTCTCACGTCTCCCCCTATATTTGTGCTGCTTATGAAATTTCAAAAAAAAAAAAAATCGTTAACCTCCAATCCCATCAATCAAGGAAAGGATGGTTAGAGAATCAATCATCTCGCCCACCCAAAATATACATTTTTTGCTTTGGTTTTCCCATAGATTTTTACAACATCGATCCTCCCTCTTTTGATCATCTTTTGGAAGAAAGTTGATCGATTTGTTGGTTCACGGTTTATTCCAACACTGAAGGCTAATCATAGGTATGGTTTGCATGATTGTATTCAGTTTTTTAAAAATCACATTCATTTTTTTGTTCATCAATGTAATCCTTGCTCTTTCTTTTCAAAACTAGATGTCTTTTGTTCTCCTTTTCTATATGGTACGATGGGTTGTGGGATAATTGCAATCAATACACTGGATTCAAGGTGTCAACAGTGTGTGGATTCAAATTGTTCATTTGAACAACTCATTGATTGCATAAATAGTAAGCTTACATTTCATAATAATGGAAAAATTAATCGTCTCTCTTTGGTATAACAATATTTCTGGTAAACCGACAATATTTAGGCTTTGTGAGGATAGAGACGTTGCATGGCTATTATTTTCTAAATCCCAATTTTTGAATTAAGCTTAACAGGAATAGTGAGTAATGATTTATTCTCGTTTTTTAGATGATTTGATGTTTACCATACTGAAATTATTTGCATGTTGTCTAGTAGGTTAGTTAACTTTTTTTTTTTTTTTTTTTTTTTGAAAAATATAGGTTAGTTAACTTATATACAATATATTTGGATAATTTATTTAGTGAATACACTGTATTGGCATAATTTTTCTTTTTATAAACTTTTTTTTATTGTTCTAGTAATATTTGTGAGTAATGATTTTTTCCTCCTTTTCAAGATGATTGAAATTATCTGCAAGTTTACTAAATACACTTTGAAGTTAGGTTATTGAATACCCAACGAGACAATATAGTAAAGATTTGGAAAATAAAATAAGGTTTTGTGTGGAAATGAATTTAGTAATTTAAATACGCACAAAGTTAACAAATTTTTTTTTTTAAACTCTACAACTCTCCCTTGATTCATACTATTTTGGTTGATTTTTGTTATCAATCAACTCTCTCCCTTCATTCATGTTATTTTTAAGGTAAAAGTTCAACATTTTTTTTAATTCTACAACTATTTTCCTATTAAGCTATTTATTTGTTATATTTGTTAAATTTGAATGATATTCGATGTGCACTCAAATTAAGTGTGAACCCTAGATTTTCTCCCACATTTACACTGTATTTGAATTTATAGTTCACCGACGTTGTATTCATTTATCAGTTCACTAGATTTAGATTTCGTTTAGGGACATATGGTCATTTTTCAAAATGCTCAATTAAAAATGGTCATTTATCTAGTTGCCCCTATTTTTTTTTTTTTTTTTTTATAATTTAACCTAAAAAAAATAATAATCAAATATGTTTTCCCGGTTTTCAGGATCTGAAGAGAGAGAAAGAAAAATAAATAAATAAATAAAGAAAAAAAAAAAATCTTTCCCACATATAGTAGTTGCTAATCAAGCCCACTTTCGTTGGCTTGAAATAAATATCGTGCATCTCATTTTATGAAATGACACAAGGACGTATTGAGCTCTCTAAATAACCTTTACTGTGCAAAATGAAAAATATACACAACTCAAGGGCTATGCATGCCTAGGTAAATTCTTCCTCCCATAGAATGAATTGGAAAAGGAGGAAATGGTTAGCTGAGATTTAAAAAACAGAATTATACACATTCAATTTTTAACAAAACATAAACATTTTATAATTTCAAACAAAAAATACCTCATTTAATATTTATTTAAATAAAATATAAATTACGTCATATTAATTAATGATTAATGTGATCCATATTTTATATTTATGTAGAACTTATTCAAATCATGGTAAAAAAATTAACTACCATAAAATAAATTAATCATTTGTAATACATAAATTTGAAAACTATTAGTGAACAAAAATGAGAGACTAAATTAAAATTTTATAAATATTAAGATAAAATTTAATAAATAAAAAAACATAAACGTGCCTCGCACTTGGTGAAAAACTAGTCTACTTAAATGTAGCTGGTGTGATTTCCACATTATCATATACATTTGAAATTGTATGAAATGTTAAACTATTGATGACAAGTTCTCCCAAAAAAAAAAAAAAAAAACTATTGACGACAAAATCATTGAAAGTATTCTTTTAATATTCAAGATTATATAAATATTTTAAAAGTTTAAGAATTAAAATCGAATATAGTCCCTATATTTTTTTTTTAAAAAAATCAATTTAGTACCTATTTGCAAGATTTAGGTATAAATTTTATACACAATAGAAACCTATTTAACAAATTTATGACTACGTCAAAGCGAGCTTGGCTTAGCAGTAATTGACGTATACTCTCGATCATGAGATCAGAGGTTCAAATCCCCCACCCCAAATGTTGATTTACTAAAAAAAAAAAAACAAATTTATGACTACCTTTCAATAAATTCAATAAATGAAGTGTCACTGTAAAATTATTGTCGGAAAAAAAAAAAAAAAAAAAGAGAAAATTGAAAATGAAGATACCAAATTGATCATTTTTAAAAAGTATAAGGACCAAAATGAACCAAAGTCCAAATTATACCGACCAAAATGAACATTTTAAAAATACAAGGACCAAAATGAACCAAAGTCAAAAGTATAGAGACCAAAATAGTATTTAAACCTTAATTTTAATTTTAAATTTTTAATCTCATCCAATTGAGTTTTTAAACTTGAATATGTGATAAAATTAAGGAAAAAATACACTCTTAGTCCGTGAGGTTTGAGTTAAGTTATACTTTGGTACATGAGTTTTCAAACTTAACAAAGTATAACTTTGAAAACTCATGCGTTTCGCTGCTACCTTCCTCCAAGTTCGAAGGTTCTCTCATGCGTTGCTGCAGTTCCTTCCTCCAAGTTCGAAGGTTCCCTCATGTGCTTCGCTCGCTCCTTCCCCAAGTTCGAAGGCGTTTCTCTCCGTTGCTACCTTCCTCCAAGTTCGAAGGTTCTCTCACGCGCTGCTACAGTTCCTTCCTCCAAGTTCGAAGGTTCCCTCACGCGCTTCGCTCGCTCCTACTCCAAGTTCGAAGGCGCTTCTCTCCACTGCTCCTTCTCCAAGTTCGAAGGCGCTTCTCTCCGTTGCTACCTTCCTCCAAGTTCGAAGGTTCTCTCACGCGCTGCTGCAGTTCCTTCCTCCAAGTTCGAAGGTTCTCTCACGCGCTGCTGCAGTTCCTTCCTCCAAGTTTGAAGGTTCCCTCACGCGCTTCACTCGCTCCTTCTCCAAGTTCGAAGGCGCTTCTCTGTTGCTACCTTCCTCCAAGTTCGAAGGTTCTCTCACGCGCTGCTGCAGTTCCTTCCTCCAAGTTCGAAGGTTCCCTCACGCGCTTCGCTCGCTCCTTCTCCAAGTTCGAAGGCGCTTCTCTCCGTTGCTACCTTCCTCCAAGTTCGAAGGTTCTCTCACGCGCTGCTGCAGTTCCTTCCTCCAAATTTGAAGGTTCCCTCACGCGCTTCGCTCGCTCCTTCTCCAAGTTCGAAGGCGCTTCTTTCCGTTGCTACTTCTCCAAGTTCGAAGGCGCTTCTCTCCACTGCTCATTCTCCAAGTTCGAAGGCGCTTCTCTCCACTGCTCCTTCTCCAAGTTCGAAGGTGCTTCTCTCCCCCCTCTTTTTGAAGGTTCGCCACTGAGGTTCTCCTTCTCCAAGTTCGAAGGTTCACCGTTGCTCCTTTTCAAATGTTTGGCGGCGGTTGACGTCCTCGTTCCGCTTCATCTTCAAATGTTGGTAGTTGACGGCATCCGCTGCGTTTCATCTTCAAATGTTGGCAGTTGACGGCGTCCGCTTCGCTTCATCTTCAAAAATTGACTGTTGATAACTTCACTTCATATTCAAAAGTTGAAGGTTGAAGTCTTCGCTACATCTGCAAAGATGAACAACTTTAGTGTTGCCTTTATCTTGAAAGTGTCCAGACTGGAAGATGCATCTTAGCTGCAAGTTAAAAAAAAAAAAAAAAAAAAAAAAGGGTTGTTAAAAAAGTGGTGACCACCCCTGCAGGAAACTACAGTCATCAAAGTGACTGGTCTAGACAGGTGGTGAAGTCACTGCAATTGAATCTGATGACGACCGTTGTAGGCGAGTCTGGTGATCACCCCTTCAAGATACTACAGTCATCAAAGTGACTGGTCTAGACAGGTGATGAAGTCACTGCAAGTGAATCTGATGACGACCGTTGTAGGCGAGTCGAGTCTGGTGACTACCCCTGCAGGTTACTCAGATCACCCAATAAAATGGGGACTGGGTCTAGCAGGAGTGCATCGCTGTAGGCAAATCTGGTGACTACCCCTGCAGGTTACTCAGATCACCCAATAAAATGGGGACTGGGTCTAGCAGGAGTGCATGAAGGCGAATCTGGTGACTACCCCTGCAGGTTACTCAGATCACCCAATAAAATGGGGACTGGGTCTAGCAGGAGTGCATGAAGGCGAATCTGGTGACTACCCCTGCAGGTTACTCAGATCACCCAATGAAATAGGGGACTGGTCTAGCAGGAGTGATATCACTGCAAGCGAATTTGGTGACGACTGTTGCACGAAGCTTACACATTCAAGGAAGAAAGAAACAAATTGCAAAAAAAAAAAAAAAAAAAAAAATTAAAAAAAAAAAAAAAAACGAAAATTAAAAAAAAAAAAAAGAAAAGAAAAGAAAAGAAAGTTTCCTACTTGGATCCCTTCTTGAATGCTCTCTGCAATTGATGTGTGCTCTCCCCTGCTGAGGTTCAACCTTATTTATAGAATGGAAGGTTGGATTCAAATAGATAAATCTTATCTCCAACGATAATCTTTATCAATTTTGGGATGAGTTCAAATATATATCTTATCTCCAACGACAATCTTCATCAATTTTGGGATAAGTTCAAATATAAATCTTATCTCCAACGGAAATCTTCATCAATTTTGGGATGGGTTCAAATATAAATCTTATCTCCAACGAAAATCTTCATCAATTTTTGAAGGGTTCGAATATAAATCTTATCTCCAACGAGAGTCTTTGGTTCAAATTTTAACCCAAAGATATGAGATTTGATTTAAATCAAATTGGGAAATAAATTTTATTCCAAATTCCCACCAAATTTTGGGATGCAGCCTTAAATTTACTTAAATTAAATTTTGGGCATAATCCAAATTTTATCCCAAATGAACCAAAGTCAAAACCTCAAATTCTATTCCAAATGCGAGTTAAAATTGGGTAGGATTTTACCTCAAATCAAAATTTGGGTATAAACCAAAATTTTCCCAAACTTGAAATCAAAGTTTCGTGCCAAACAAGGAAAATCAAAATTTTGGGTATAAACCTCAAATTTTGATTAATTGGCAATAAAAGTGTGTCAAATAAAAAAATCAAAATTTTGACCAAAATTCATATTTTGATTAAATTGACGCACCAAGTGGAGTCAAAGCCAAGAACAAATACCTTGCATTTTAATTCCAAAATATATTTTTCGAGATTCACTCACACGTAACTTGTGCCTAAATCTCGAAAAGGGGGCATTTGTTGAAGGAGAAATTTCGGCCAATCACAAGTTGCCACGTCATTAATATAAATTAATGATAAAATAAATTTGGGACCAGTTACACATTTACACGTGTGCCTAAATTAAATTAATAGACATTAAAATTCGGCAAATCAAAGAATGCCACTTGTCTATTAGTGATCCATCAGATAACATCAGCCAAGTTCAATCAGATTATGCCACGTGGCAATTGGACCCAAGCCCAAGCCCATATGAGGTCCATCAAACTCTATAAATAGAGGAGGCCACCATTCATTCTGGGGGATTCAGCCAGAGGCAGAGAGGGCAGAGTCCAGAGCATTCTCCCAAGATTGACCGATCAAGAAGATCAACAAGTCAGCAGGCCGATCATCTAAAAAGAGATCAACAAGCTAACTGACCGATCAAGAAGATCAACAAGTCAGTAGGCCGATCATCCAAGAAGATCAACAAGCCAACCGATCGAACAGATCATCAAGCCAACAGGTCGATCAAGAAGATCAACAAGTCAGTAGGCCGATCATCCAAGAAGAGATTAGCAAGCCAACCGACCGATCAAGAAGATCAACAAGTCAGTAGGTCGATCATCCAAGAAGATCAATAAGCCAATCGACCGATCAAGAAGATCAACAAGTCAGCAGGCCGATCATCCAAGAGGATCAACAAGCTAACAAGCTGATTCGACAGATCAATAAGTCAATCGACCGATCAAGAAGATCAACAAGCTAAAAAGCCGATTCGAAAGATCATCAAGCCAATCGACCGATCAGGAAGATCAACAAGTCAGCAGACCGATCATCAAACCGATCATCCGAGAAGATCAACAAGTCAGTAGACCGATCATCCAAAAAGATCAACAAGTCACAACAGGCCGATCCAAGAGATCATTAAGCCAGCAGGCCGATCATCCAAGAAGATCAACAAGCCAATAAGTCGATCCAAGAGATCATCAAGCTAACAGGCCGATCCAAGAGATCATCAACCTAGCAAGCTGATCATCCAAGAAGCCCAACAAATCGGCCCAAGAAGAGCAACAAGCTAGAGGCCAAAGTTTATATATTTAAGAGAGAGAATCAGAGGATTAAAGTTAGAGATTGTACACCCACACGCATATTACATTAATACAAATATATTATTTATTCCACGTGTCTCCATCTCTGAAGTTACGTGTGAACAAATTGGCACGCCCAATGGGACAATCTCTACCTCTCATCTCTCTCTCTTATCTCAAAACACAAGTGTAAACATGTCGTTCAAGACTTCTTCAATGGTCGTTGTCATGAACAAGTCTTACATGGGTTCTACTGCCCATTGTTGCCTCAGTCAACTGACGTTGCAAGAAGATAAAGCTTCTATCGCTGGAGGCCAAGAAACAACCTTGTAGGGGGTATATCCTAATGACAAATTTCTTGTTAAGTATAACCCTCTGTTTGAACCTGATTCTGACGTAGTGACTGTCATGATGACTGAGACTAGAACTATGGAAGAAAGAATGGCTGAGATGCAGGAGCATATCGACACCTTGATGAAGGCGATTGAAGAAAAAGATTCTCAAATTGAGCAACTAAAGAGCCAAATTGAGAACCAACATATCGCCGAATCAAGTCAAACCCAAGTCGTAAAAAATCACGACAAAGGAAAGACTATAGTGCAAGATGATCAACCACAGTGTTCTGCTTCGATCGCTTCACTATCCATCCAACAGCTCCAAGATATGATCACAAACTGTATCAGAGCTCAGTACGGTGGACCTACTCAAGATTCCCTCTTGTATTCCAAACCTTATACTAAGAGAATTGATAACTTGAGAACGCCAATCGGGTATCAGCCACCAAAATTTCAACAGTTTGATGGAAAGGGCAATCCTAAACAACATATTGCCCACTTTGTTGAGACATGTGAGAACGCTGGTACTCGAGGGGACCTACTAGTCAAACAGTTCGTTCGAACACTTAAAGGAAATGCGTTTGACTGGTACACTGATCTAGAACCTGAGTCAATAGACAGTTGGGAGGAACTCGAAAGAGAGTTTTTGAATCGCTTCTACAGCACTAGAAGAACAGTTAGCATGTTCGAGCTCACCAACACTAAACAACGAAAAGGTGAACTCGTTGTTAACTATATAAATCGCTGGAGAGCCATGAGTCTAGATTGCAAAGATCGCCTCACTGAACTCTCCTCTGTTGAGATGTGCATTCAAGGCATGCACTAGGAACTCCTCTACATCCTTAAAGGTATAAAGCCTCACACCTTTGAGGAACTAGCAACTCGCTCCCACGATATGGAGCTAAGTATTGCTAGTCAAGAAAACCAAGACCTTTTCCTCCCTAACATGAGAAAAGAAGGAAGGAACGATGAAGAGACTATAGAAGAATCCATGGTTGTAAACACAACCCTTCCCAAGTCGTCTTCGAAAGAAAAGCGACAAACTAATGGACCGCATCACTTAACTTTAAAGGAAAGACAGAAGAAAATCTATCCTTTCCCTAATGCCGACATCCCTGATATGTTGGAACAACTATTGGAAGCGCAACTGATAGAGCTTCCTAAGTGTAAACGACCAGAAGAGATGGAGAAAGTCGATGATCCCAAGTATTGCAAGTATCATCGAGTTATTGGTCATCCAGTGGAAAGATGTTTCGTCCTAAAGGACTTAATTCTAAAGCTGGCTATGGAAAGAAAAATTGAGCTCGACCTTGATGAAGTAGCTCAATCAAATCTTTCTACAATCAAAGAAAAGAGCAAACATCAAAGAAAGAAGGATCCTAAGAAACTTCAACTCAAGAGGAAGAGAAGTAAAAAGTTTTCTCAACCTCAACAACTGGTGATGTTGAATAAATCATTCTCCAAAACTTTCCACAAAAAGGAAAAAGAGAACTTTGCAACTTCCTACTGCATCAACGTAGAAGAAGTTGACAATTCCAAGAAGAGTGAACAAAGGACTTCCGTCTTCGATCACATCAAGCCTCCAACTACTCGTCCTTCGGCATTCTAAAGAATGAGTATGGCCGCGACAGAGGAAGAAAATCAATGTTCGATGTCCACCTCCACTCGACCTTCAGCTTTCCAAAGGCTAAGTGTCTCCACATCGAAGAAAAGTCGATCTTCAACATCTGTCTTTGATCGCCTCAAAGTAACAAACGATCAACCTAAAAGAAAGATGAACAACTTGGAGTTGAAACTTTTCGATGAAGTAAACAGTGACAAGAAGCTTCATAGTAGCATCCCGTCACGTATGAAGAGGAAGTTTTCTGTTCTCATAAATACGGAAGGTTCCTTGAAGGTGAAGCCAAATCTCATTATCTTGACCAATCCTGCAAATGAAGGATCTGATCAAGACCATGACAAAGATAAGAGCTTTTAAATGTAAAAGCTCCTTATCGCAAGAGCCTAAACTGCATGATGCTCCTAGCCCACACGAGCTTAAAAGGTGAGAGCAAAAAAAAAAAAAAAAAAAAAAAAAAAAAAAAATCTTGAACTACGTTATGACTTGATCCCTATTCCATAAGGGTACGTAGGCAGCTTAAAGAAAACTTTAAGTTCAGTCTCTATAAACAAAAAAAAAATGGTGCATGACAATACAAATTGAAGAAATTTTTTAGTACTGGGGCCAATACAACAAATTGGAGTTGTGCACCGTTAAAAATATGAAGCTACGAGTTGGACGAATAAAAGAAGATTTTATTCCTCCAAATTCAAATGTCTCGTTAGCCTCAAGTTCGGTGTTTCACTCACCCTAAGTTTGTTGCTCCCGCTTCTTTAAGTTTGAAGGTTCCCACATTGCGCTGTTGTGCTGCTTCCTTCTCCAAGTTCGAAGGTTCTGACGCTGCGCTGCTACCTTCCTCCAAGTTCGAAGGTTTTCATGCGCTTTGTTGCAGTTCCTTCTCTCCAAGTTCGAAGGTGTTCTCGCGCACTTTGCTGCCGTTCCTTCCTCTCAAATTCGAAGGTTCTCTCACGCGCTTCGTTGCAGTTCCTTCCTCCCAAATTTGAAGGTTCTCACGACGCTCCGCTGCAGTTCCTTCTCTCTCCAAATTCGAAGGTTCTCACGCGCTCCGCTGCAGTTCCTTCGCTTCCGCTGCAGTTCCTTCTCTCTCCAAATTCGAAGGTTCTCACGCGCTCCGCTGCAGTTCCTTCGCTTTCGCTGCAATTCCTTCTCTCCGAGTTCGAAGGTTCTCACGACGTTTCGTTGCAGTTCCTTCCTCCCAAATTCGAAGGTTCTCACGACGCTCCGCTGTAGTTCCTTCTCTCCAAATTTGAAGGTGTTCTCACGCGCGCCGCTGCAGTTCCATCTCTCCAAGTTCGAAGGTGTTCTCGCGCGCTTCGCTGCAGTTCCTTCCTCCCAAATTCGAAGGTTCTCTCACGCGCTTCGTTACAGTTCCTTCTCTCCAAGTATGAAGGTTCTCTCCTCCAAGTTGAAGGTTCTCACGTTGCTTCACTGCAGTTCCTTCCTCCAAGTTCGAAGGTTCTCACGTTGCTTCGTCGTAGTTCCTTCTCTCCAAGTACGAAGGTTCTCTCCTCCAAGTCTGAAAGTGCTCACGTGCTTCGGTAAAGTTCATTCCTCCCAAATTCGAAGGTTCTCTCACGCGCTTCGTTGCAGTTCCTTCCTCCCAAACTCGAAGGTGTTCTCACGCGCGCTGCTGCAGTTCCTTCTCTCCAAGTTTGAAGGTTCTCTCAAGTTGCTTCGCTGCAGTTCCTTCCTCCAAGTTTGAAGGTTTTCATGCGCTTTGTTGCAGTTCCTTCTCTCCAAGTTCAAAAGGTTCTCACGCATTCGGCTACAGTTCATTTCCTCCAAATTTGAAGGTGTTCTCACGCGCGCCACTGCAGTTCCTTCTCTCCAAGTTCGAAGGTGTTCTCGCGCACTTTGCTGCCGTTCCTTCCTCTCAAATTCGAAGGTTCTCTCACGCGCTTCGTTGCAGTTCCTTCCTCCCAAATTTGAAGGTTCTCACGACGCTCCGCTGCAGTTCCTTCTCTCTCCAAATTCGAAGGTTCTCACGCGCTCCGCTGCAGTTCCTTCGCTTCCGCTGCAGTTCCTTCTCTCTCCAAATTCGAAGGTTCTCACGCGCTCCGCTGTAGTTCCTTCGCTTTCGCTGCAATTCCTTCTCTCCGAGTTCGAAGGTTCTCACGACGTTTCGTTGCAGTTCCTTCCTCCCAAATTCGAAGGTTCTCACGACGCTCCGCTGTAGTTCCTTCTCTCCAAATTTGAAGGTGTTCTCACGCGCGCCGCTGCAGTTCCATCTCTCCAAGTTCGAAGGTGTTCTCGCGCGCTTTGCTGCAGTTCCTTCCTCCCAAATTCGAAGGTTCTCTCACGCGCTTCGTTACAGTTCCTTCTCTCCAAGTATGAAGGTTCTCTCCTCCAAGTCGAAGGTTCTCACGTTGCTTCACTGCAGTTCCTTCCTCCAAGTTCGAAGGTTCTCACGTTGCTTCGTCGTAGTTCCTTCTCTCCAAGTACGAAGGTTCTCTCCTCCAAGTCTGAAAGTGCTCACGTGCTTCGGTAAAGTTCATTCCTCCCAAATTCGAAGGTTCTCTCACGCGCTTCGCTGCAGTTCCTTCCTCCCAAATTCGAAGGTTCTCTCACGCGCTTCGTTACAGTTCCTTCTCTCCAAGTATGAAGGTTCTCTCCTCCAAGTCGAAGGTTCTCACGTTGCTTCACTGCAGTTCCTTCCTCCAAGTTCGAAGGTTCTCACGTTGCTTCGTCGTAGTTCCTTCTCTCCAAGTACGAAGGTTCTCTCCTCCAAGTCTGAAGGTGCTCACGTGCTTCGGTAAAGTTCCTTCCTCCCAAGTTCGAAGGTTCTTACGCGCTTCGCTACAGTTCCTTCCTCAAAGTTCGAAGGTTCTCACGCGTTTCGCTGCAGTTTCTTCTCCCTAAGTTCGAAGGTTCTCACGCGCTTCGCTGCAGTTCCTTCACCCAAATTCGAAGGTTTCAAAGGCTCTCACGCGCTGCGCTTCGTTGCAGTTCCTTCCTCCAAGTTCGAAGGTTCTCATGCGTTTCGCTGCTACCTTCCTCCAAGTTCGAAGGTTCTCTCATGCGTTGCTGCAGTTCCTTCCTCCAAGTTCGAAGGTTCCCTCATGTGCTTCGCTCGCTCCTTCCCCAAGTTCGAAGGCGTTTCTCTCCGTTGCTACCTTCCTCCAAGTTCGAAGGTTCTCTCACGCGCTGCTACAGTTCCTTCCTCCAAGTTCGAAGGTTCCCTCACGCGCTTCGCTCGCTCCTACTCCAAGTTCGAAGGCGCTTCTCTCCACTGCTCCTTCTCCAAGTTCGAAGGCGCTTCTCTCCGTTGCTACCTTCCTCCAAGTTCGAAGGTTCTCTCACGCGCTGCTGCAGTTCCTTCCTCCAAGTTCGAAGGTTCTCTCACGCGCTGCTGCAGTTCCTTCCTCCAAGTTTGAAGGTTCCCTCACGCGCTTCACTCGCTCCTTCTCCAAGTTCGAAGGCGCTTCTCTCTGTTGCTACCTTCCTCCAAGTTCGAAGGTTCTCTCACGCGCTGCTGCAGTTCCTTCCTCCAAGTTCGAAGGTTCCCTCACGCGCTTCGCTCGCTCCTTCTCCAAGTTCGAAGGCGCTTCTCTCCGTTGCTACCTTCCTCCAAGTTCGAAGGTTCTCTCACGCGCTGCTGCAGTTCCTTCCTCCAAATTTGAAGGTTCCCTCACGCGCTTCGCTCGCTCCTTCTCCAAGTTCGAAGGCGCTTCTTTCCGTTGCTACTTCTCCAAGTTCGAAGGCGCTTCTCTCCACTGCTCATTCTCCAAGTTCGAAGGCGCTTCTCTCCACTGCTCCTTCTCCAAGTTCGAAGGTGCTTCTCTCCCCCCTCTTTTTGAAGGTTCGCCACTGAGGTTCTCCTTCTCCAAGTTCGAAGGTTCACCGTTGCTCCTTTTCAAATGTTTGGCGGCGGTTGACGTCCTCGTTCCGCTTCATCTTCAAATGTTGGTAGTTGACGGCATCCGCTGCGTTTCATCTTCAAATGTTGGCAGTTGACGGCGTCCGCTTCGCTTCATCTTCAAAAATTGACTGTTGATAACTTCACTTCATATTCAAAAGTTGAAGGTTGAAGTCTTCGCTACATCTGCAAAGATGAACAACTTTAGTGTTGCCTTTATCTTGAAAGTGTCCAGACTGGAAGATGCATCTTAGCTGCAAGTTAAAAAAAAAAAAAAAAAAAAAAAAAAGGGTTGTTAAAAAAGTGGTGACCACCCCTGCAGGAAACTACAGTCATCAAAGTGACTGGTCTAGACAGGTGGTGAAGTCACTGCAATTGAATCTGATGACGACCGTTGTAGGCGAGTCTGGTGATCACCCCTTCAAGATACTACAGTCATCAAAGTGACTGGTCTAGACAGGTGATGAAGTCACTGCAAGTGAATCTGATGACGACCGTTGTAGGCGAGTCGAGTCTGGTGACTACCCCTGCAGGTTACTCAGATCACCCAATAAAATGGGGACTGGGTCTAGCAGGAGTGCATCGCTGTAGGCAAATCTGGTGACTACCCCTGCAGGTTACTCAGATCACCCAATAAAATGGGGACTGGGTCTAGCAGGAGTGCATGAAGGCGAATCTGGTGACTACCCCTGCAGGTTACTCAGATCACCCAATAAAATGGGGACTGGGTCTAGCAGGAGTGCATGAAGGCGAATCTGGTGACTACCCCTGCAGGTTACTCAGATCACCCAATGAAATAGGGGACTGGTCTAGCAGGAGTGATATCACTGCAAGCGAATTTGGTGACGACTGTTGCACGAAGCTTACACATTCAAGGAAGAAAGAAACAAATTGCAAAAAAAAAAAAAAAAAAAAATAAAAAAAAAATAAAAAACGAAAATTAAAAAAAAAAAAAAAGAAAAGAAAAGAAAAGAAAGTTTCCTACTTGGATCCCTTCTTGAATGCTCTCTGCAATTGATGTGTGCTCTCCCCTGCTGAGGTTCAACCTTATTTATAGAATGGAAGGTTGGATTCAAATAGATAAATCTTATCTCCAACGATAATCTTTATCAATTTTGGGATGAGTTCAAATATATATCTTATCTCCAACGACAATCTTCATCAATTTTGGGATAAGTTCAAATATAAATCTTATCTCCAACGGAAATCTTCATCAATTTTGGGATGGGTTCAAATATAAATCTTATCTCCAACGAAAATCTTCATCAATTTTTGAAGGGTTCAAATATAAATCTTATCTCCAACGAGAGTCTTTGGTTCAAATTTTAACCCAAAGATATGAGATTTGATTTAAATCAAATTGGGAAATAAATTTTATTCCAAATTCCCACCAAATTTTGGGATGCAGCCTTAAATTTACTTAAATTAAATTTTGGGCATAATCCAAATTTTATCCCAAATGAACCAAAGTCAAAACCTCAAATTCTATTCCAAATGCGAGTTAAAATTGGGTAGGATTTTACCTCAAATCAAAATTTGGGTATAAACCAAAATTTTCCCAAACTTGAAATCAAAGTTTCGTGCCAAACAAGGAAAATCAAAATTTTGGGTATAAACCTCAAATTTTGATTAATTGGCAATAAAAGTGTGTCAAATAAAAAAATCAAAATTTTGACCAAAATTCATATTTTGATTAAATTGACGCACCAAGTGGAGTCAAAGCCAAGAACAAATACCTTGCATTTTAATTCCAAAATATATTTTTCGAGATTCACTCACACGTAACTTGTGCCTAAATCTCGAAAAGGGGGCATTTGTTGAAGGAGAAATTTCGGCCAATCACAAGTTGCCACGTCATTAATATAAATTAATGATAAAATAAATTTGGGACCAGTTACACATTTACACGTGTGCCTAAATTAAATTAATAGACATTAAAATTCGGCAAATCAAAGAATGCCACTTGTCTATTAGTGATCCATCAGATAACATCAGCCAAGTTCAATCAGATTATGCCACGTGGCAATTGGACCCAAGCCCAAGCCCATATGAGGTCCATCAAACTCTATAAATAGAGGAGGCCACCATTCATTCTGGGGGATTCAGCCAGAGGCAGAGAGGGCAGAGTCCAGAGCATTCTCCCAAGATTGACCGATCAAGAAGATCAACAAGTCAGCAGGCCGATCATCTAAAAAGAGATCAACAAGCTAACTGACCGATCAAGAAGATCAACAAGTCAGTAGGCCGATCATCCAAGAAGATCAACAAGCCAACCGATCGAACAGATCATCAAGCCAACAGGTCGATCAAGAAGATCAACAAGTCAGTAGGCCGATCATCCAAGAAGAGATTAGCAAGCCAACCGACCGATCAAGAAGATCAACAAGTCAGTAGGTCGATCATCCAAGAAGATCAATAAGCCAATCGACCGATCAAGAAGATCAACAAGTCAGCAGGCCGATCATCCAAGAGGATCAACAAGCTAACAAGCTGATTCGACAGATCAATAAGTCAATCGACCGATCAAGAAGATCAACAAGCTAAAAAGCCGATTCGAAAGATCATCAAGCCAATCGACCGATCAGGAAGATCAACAAGTCAGCAGACCGATCATCAAACCGATCATCCGAGAAGATCAACAAGTCAGTAGACCGATCATCCAAAAAGATCAACAAGTCACAACAGGCCGATCCAAGAGATCATTAAGCCAGCAGGCCGATCATCCAAGAAGATCAACAAGCCAATAAGTCGATCCAAGAGATCATCAAGCTAACAGGCCGATCCAAGAGATCATCAACCTAGCAAGCTGATCATCCAAGAAGCCCAACAAATCGGCCCAAGAAGAGCAACAAGCTAGAGGCCAAAGTTTATATATTTAAGAGAGAGAATCAGAGGATTAAAGTTAGAGATTGTACACCCACACGCATATTACATTAATACAAATATATTATTTATTCCACGTGTCTCCATCTCTGAAGTTACGTGTGAACAAGAACTAATACAATAGTTTAAAAAAATAATAAAAATAATAAAGAAAAAGTCCCAAAAAATAACTCCAAATCCCCCCCTCCCCCCATGAAAAACCCTCTAAACATTATTGAGCGCTTCAGAGAGGTTTCACATGCACCAGTATTCGTAATAGAACTACAAAATAAGAATTTTGTTCACTATATGCGAAATTTCAAGTATTCTCTTGAAGAAAATTATCATCCTTCTACAATAAACATTGATCCAATCCAGCTTTTTCTTTGTTAGTACAAATTTATAGTTCAGGATACAGGTTTTATGTACAAAACGGAAGCTCTCCTACCTATATCAATAATCTGCAATTGAAACTTTTTGAAAGTGAAGAAGCTTACCAATCTATTTGAGACATCTTCAACCAAGCAAAATGAAGAGTTGTCATCAGCCGCCTCGGCTCCCAAAAGTAATCGGTTTGTTGTTTCGGAATTCACTAAATATAAGAGTCAAAATGACACAGATGTACACTTCCGCCATATGCTAATTTTGTGGTGAACTGTTGTCAGTTGAGAGTACTTGATGCAACATTTAAAAAATGCAACTTCGTGGGGCCTCACCGCACACTTCACGGTCGAAAAAGTTGTTTACCAAGCAATCTAGATCCGCTGCATCAAGTAGTCTCACTATTCACTAGAAGATGGAGTCTGACGTTTCGTATCCTTATCGGAGGTTGTTGCCTGATAGCGAGCATAGCTAGCTATTTTTCTCTAATTAATTAAGCTAGTCTTTTACAATTATTTGCCCAAATTTATGCATTTTTATGTTTTATTTGTAGGAAGTATGTGCTTGAAACTTAACTCAGCCATTGGAGTCAAATGGAGCTTCCAATCTAAAAAAAAAAAAAAAAAAAAAAAAAATCATAGCGTCGCGACGCTAGGACCAGCGTCGCGACGCTATCGACAAATTTTCCAAAAACGCGGTATCGCGACAGCGTCGCGACGCTGTCGCCAGATTTTCTATAAATTCCTCTTTTCAGCTACGGATTTGGGGAGTCCAATTGGTTAGATTTTAGCCCTAATTTCGACTAGAGACCTTTTGTGGGAGCTAAAGGCAAGGCCAAGGAGCGGGAATCAAGCGAGAAGACGTGGAGATCGTGACAGGGACGTGCCGGTTTCGACGGATTCGAGTTTTCCCTTTTCTTTCCCTAAACTCTTGTAGTTTTTATGGCTTTTCTTTCAATTAGTGTTTATGGTTTAGAGACTATGAATTGCTAGTTGTTTGTCTTAGGGATTGATGTAATTGTTTAAGTTTGTTGGATTAATTTTTGGTATGAATGTGCTTTTATTCTATGCATGCAATTTTGTGTTTAATGCTTTCAATTACTTGATCACTAATTGAATGATTTAAGTGTTGAATCTAACTCGGGAGAGAGGATTTGGCCTAAGACTTACCTTGTTTAATTGCATGACTAGAGTAGAAATTCTAAGTTTGTGACGGGATTTGGAATATCTTTAGAAGCATAACAAGGACCGAACCGAATAATGCCTTGCATGTTAATGAACTTAGATAGGGATATCAAGTTGGTTTATATGCATGAGAATCAATTATACTCGGGAGAGGTAATCGTGATAAAAGTTTCCTTGGCTTGTAGAATAATTGCACGGTCAATTCATTCCTATTAATCAATCCTCATTCTTAATCAATGAAATCAATTCCCTAAGAATCTTTCCATTTGATTCTCCACTTTTATTTTATGCTTTTTGTCTTTAGGTTTATCTTTTATCATTGAGTTTTGCTCCCTAAATAAAATTGAACAAAAGTATTCATGATACTTAATTTGCTAGAAAACCAATCCAGAGGACGACACTCGTTTTACACGAAAACACTATATTATTACTTGACCCGTACACTTGCGGTAAGCAATTTGCACATCATTGCCCCATTCGCCCCGTTCCCATTCCAGCGTGCGGTTTGAGGCGAAGAAGGCTTGTCCTCCTCAATGGGAAGTGTTCTCTTAGAGCCATCCAAAGCAACACCGAGAATTATATTCTCTTCTACGCTAGGTGTCACAATCGCGGTCTTTAGGGTCTCGCAAAGCGACTGTGCGGCACTTACTTTCGCTCACAAGTAAGTCAGCCAACTCGAAAACGGATCGCCGGTGGCACAACGGGCGAATATCGCAACCTCTACCCCCGTTCTTGGAAAACGGGGTTAGAGAAAAGGTTTTGGAAAACGTTTGAAGACATTTTGAAAGAATATTTGTTGCACAGACTATCAAGTAAGCAAAGGCACAACAACAACTTGATAGCATACAACTCTCGGGTAGGAAGGTTTGACAACTAGTCGTACCCCCCTATAGTATATTATTAGGATTTTTAGCCTTGACAGACTTGAACATGAAAATCACGAGGAGTCATACACTTGAGAAATGCAAGGAAAAATAAACAAGCGATACAAAGGAAATACATAGAAAGAAAGCATGAGGGGAAAGGGTTGTCATGGGCATGCGGCCATGGGCAACACGCCTTGGACAAGCATGATCGTGACACTAGGCTTCATTGTTGATGGACTTGAAACTGGTGTCTGTTCACCTTCTATCCTTAGCTGTGAAGCTGCTGAAGTTCCTCTTGGTTTCTTAACATCTTCCGGAATGGAAACAGCAAGATGGCTAAACTTGTAGTGTAGTTCTGCTTGTTAATTCCCAGGCTATTTTCAGATTGCTTGGTATTGGAATCCTCAAATGAATTATCAGCATCTGATTTGGTTGTTTTGGCATCAGAAGAAGGCATATCAGGCTTTGCTGATGATTTACGTTTCAATTCATTGCTAGATTTATCTTCGGAGGTTGACATTGAAACTTTGGGATGTTTTTTTGTATCTGGGTCTCTTACTCCTCCAATCTTGCCTTCTGTCTTTCTATCAGATGGTGAGGTCTCTTTAGCTGCCTTGCTGTCGCCCGATGATCATGCAATGGGCTTACCATTTTGTTCTCCAGTTGTCCATGATGTCCTACTATGGCTTTGTGTTGCCTTGTAAGGTGGAGTTAAAATATTCAATGAAATCCACACAATGCACGTGCAAGTATACACGGCCAGCAGCAAGTGATAAGTATATTAATATCGTCTCCACAGGGATTAGAACAAGAAAGTTCCTATGTTCAAACTTAATTTCTAGCAAATTCAAGATGGTAACCGATAAAATTTGAGTAATGCCTAACTAAGGTGCTTTGATAAAATAAATTGCATAAATGAACATAAAACAAGGTAAATGCAGAATGCTCAATGAAACGAAACTTGCAACAAGGTTAATAAAGTAGGCTCGGATTAGGAACTATTTGTATCTCTCTAAACATTGAATGTTGGAGCAAGAACTTTGCCCTCTCAATCCACACAGCAAATTCTCACAGAATCTTCCCAGATCTCCTAAAATAGCAGATTAATTCCCATTAACCCACTTCATTTTAAGCATGCTGTATTATGTGCATTAGGTGAAGTGTTATCCCTAACTCCTTCACTTAGCTAGCTACTAACCCTAACAAGGAGCTGATGTGATTTTGAGTATTCAGCCACCCTTGTTTTTCCCAAAACTAAAGATGACAATGCAAAGAAATGGTTGGCCGGACGAAATCTTTGCTTCAGCATTAAACACCCTCAAAACCAGATTAAGAAAGCTAAGGAGCTCAACTCCAATGTTTAGATTAATACAAAAGTATCCTAATCCTCACCTTAAGGTGATTAGTTCATGTTACAAGCTGAAAACAAAATAAAATAGCCAGAAAAAATCATAAAGAAAACTACACACAACTACTCAAAGTTCAAGAGAAGAAGAAAGAAAAACTAAGGGAAGAAGTCGCCGGAAATGGGAAGGTTGCTGAAGATGCTCCTTCCAAATGTCAGCTTCTCCTTCTTCTATGGAATCTCCTTCTCTTCCCTCCTCGATTTCTCCACACTGCTGTGTCTTAATGTCTGTATATGTGTCCTCCCTTTTGGTTTCTTCTTCTCCTTTTTATATCTCCTCACAAAATGTGGTTGCCCTAAAAAATATACTCCTCTCTTCATTGAATTCAGGGCTACATCAGCTTCTTTTCAGCAAGATGGCAGACTCCCATTGGATGAAAGAGCTGATTGTATTAAAAAGTGCCAGCTCATTTAATGAACTGAATTTTCCATCGTGTGAATCACGTGCGAACTTTGCTCCAGAATTGATCCAGCAATTCCATCTCCAGCTCCTCAATCACTTCAACTCTACACATGCTGCCTTTAGTCTGCTACCACAATGGCTTAATGGATCTGCACTATAAGTACACCAAATTTAATGTATTTCACCTTCAAAACAGTAGCAAAATATTAACTATTTCCTCAAAGATGATTCAGACCAAAGCATGAGATTTATAGAGGAACAACACCAAAATATGCTAGGCAATTACCCCCATATTAAAGAATCCAAGCTAAAAGATAAGATAAATAACTCTTTTACTAAGAGTTATCAAACCCCCAAACTTGCATCATTGCTCGTCCTCGAGTAATGCTAGCCTAGATCAAATCATCATCCCTTGCCAAAAACCCAATCATACATATATCATCATCTCAATCAAGAAATTTGCGCTGCCACTTTTGACTCCCAAAGCTCACTAAAAGATCAACACAATCTTCCTTCAAACAAAAAGCTCTTGGAAGACTTAAATGTTGTCCTGTACTTTTTACCCCTAGCTTAGCTTATACACTGCACCAAGCTCACCACTCTTTTGCACATGCCAAGATGTTTATCCACAGATTCAAGCTCCTAAACTAACTCAACTAGCATCCAAATCCTCAAGCCAACCATGCAATCCGATAATCAACCTCTACCATCCATAACCCTTTTACCTAATTCTAGCCTTTATATATATATATATATATATATATATATATATACCTTAAGAGAGTCCCCAAGGTCACAACCCTTAATCTAGGAATGACAACATTTTATGATGAAGTGCACCCTAGCCTCTAGGTTCATCACCTTATAAGGATCAACACTCATTTTCCCATAAAGATATCCTATTAGTTGTTTCCCCCTTGCTCCTCAGAATGACGACATTTTATGATGAAGCTCACCTAAGTCCTGGAAGGGATGCAACTAGCAGGGCTACACTCATCCTTTCTCTTAGATTTTTTTTTTTTTTTTAAGAGGAATCTTCTTTTTCCTAAGCCACTTTTTGACGCAAGGGCAAACTATGGGTATCATAAATGCCTCTGGTTACTCGGCTACTTAAGAAAAAGATATATTCTCTTATTTGAAAAGGATTGAGTGCATCTTCTAAGGAAAAGAGGAGTGCTCTCACAAGGGCTTATTTTATTGCTTTTTTTTTTTCAAAGGGAATCACCACACCCCCAAACTTAAATTACTCATTGTCCCCAATGAGAAAATTAGCTAGGAGAGACCCCCAAACTTATTTCTAAGCTAGAATTTAAGGCTTGAGAGTTGAACAAGCTAGATCTTGATTAACGAAGGCAGCTCTCCTAAAACACTAGCTGAGATAAGTAAGGCTCTAAAATCATGGACTACACAAGGACTTATTGTGCAAAAGTGTGATGATATTGCTACAAAGATATTCTAAGCTATGGACAATTCAGAACACTCATCTAGCACAAATTTTCAGCCACAACAAACAACAATATCATTTGAATGATCTACAGCAAACTAAGGGATTCAAAGCAGCAACACAAACTAACAAGATTGAGACAATGCTTACTACTTTGCCCTAGCAAAGGACATCATTGATCCAGCAAAGCTAAACAGATTTTCATTCAACGCATTCATCGATTCTTTATACAGCAGATTCATTCTCCTCTCTTTTTTTTTCTATAAATCAGAACTCATGCACAAGCACAACACAATAATGCAGCCCAACATATGATATTTCATTAAATTCATATTCTTTTTCACATACATCTTAAATTAGACAGCCACAAAACAAGATAAAAAGGAAACAAACTAAAGGAGCAGACAACAACCTACTATCAAACACAAAATAACATAAAACATAAAATAGCAAGGGATTCAACAACATCCCTGATCAAACATTGAGATCTGCATCGACCTCTTCTTCATTCTCTTCTTGATTTTCTTCTTGACCGTCTGGAAGGTGGGGAATCCAAGGCACGAGCACTTCATCTCATCATAACTTCCTCTTGTCTTTGGCGGCATTATGGTGATTTAGCACTCTAAGAAGGGAGGTATTAGCTATGGAATATGCTGAAGCTTGAGGGTTTATGGGGAGCTTTAAAAGGAAGAAGATGATGACACTATCGGCTTTTCCCTTTTCTTTTTTTTCTTTTTTTTTTTTAAAAAAAACCAAATACGATTTTTGGGGGGAAAAATCTTGCATAAAAATGAAATATTTTTTTCTCCTTAATTGCCGATTTGACCTCTCCTTTTGGAAACCCTAATCTTCACTCATCTTATCAAATTTCTCTTCCCCATGCCTTTCATGTCAGCCTTGAGCCACGTGATTTACCTCACCATAACTTCCTCTTTCCTTTTTCAACTTTCTTCCAAAAAATCAGTCAATTCAATCCTATCAACTTCTTTTCCAAAATGATGATGAATATTAAAACCCTTGCCTTCTTAAAAAAAAAAAAAAAACTGCAACCAAGAAACACAAGAAATTAAAAGAAATCAAATAAAAACAAATTAACTAAACCAGCAATAAATAAACTCAAAGAAAAACAACCAACTTCGGGAGCTCAATTGAAAACCCACTGTTAAAGCCACAATGCTCCCTCAAAATTTTTACTACATCAATCCCCAGCTAATTGGAGAGAAGCTAACTTTCTTTGAACTTCTTCTCCCCAATAATGCTTAATTCTCTGACCATTAACCTTGAATTCCCTACCATCTTTCTCATCCTTCAACATGATTGCTCCGTAGGGAAATACCTCTAAGACCGTGAAAGGACCAGACCAACGAGACTTAAGTTTTCCTGGAAAAAGTTTAGTCTGGAGTTAAACAAAAGCACTTTCTGACCCTTTTCAAATTGCTTCGGCAAAATTTTCCTATCATGCCACATCTTGGTTTTTTCTTTATACATCTTGGCATTTTGATAGGAAGTCTGCCTGAACTCCTCTAATTCCACCAATTGCAACTTCCTCAATGATCCAGCTGCCACATGATCAAAATTTAATTTCTTAAGAGCCCAAAAAGCTTTGTGTTCTAATTCTAAAGGTAAGTGACAAGCTTTACCGAAGACTAGCCTATAAGGAGACATTCCTAAGGGAGTTTTAAAAGCTGTCCTATAAGCCCAAAGAGCATCCTCAAGCTTAAGAGACCAATCTATCTTTTCTATTGGGACTAACTACCCTTTCCAAAATTCCTTTTATCTCCTTATTGGAAATCTCGGCTTGGCCATTGGCTTGGGGGTGGTAGGGAGTGGAAATTTTGTGCTTAATGTTATATTTGGCCAACATGCTACTCATTAACCGGTTAACAAAGTGAGATCCCTCATCACTTATCAATGCACGAGGGGTGCCAAATCTTGTGAAAATGTGCTTGTGGAGGAATCTTAACACTGTCTTAGCATCATTTAAGGGGCAAGCAATGGCTTCAACCCACTTAGACACGTAATCAACCGCTAAGAGAATGTATATGTTACCAAAGGAAGGTGGGAAGGGTCCCATAAAGTCGATCCCCCATACATCGAAGAGCTCTATCTCTAGAATATAGGTAAGGGGCATCTCTTCCTTCAAGCCAATAATTCCTTTCCTCTGACAACTATCACAAGTTTTACTAAACCAATGAGAGTCCTTAAAAACTGAGGGCCAATAGTATCCAGATTGAAAAACTTTAGCTGCTGTCCTTTGACCACCAAAATGCCCTCCATAAGGGGATGTGTGACAGTGTTCCAAAATTTCAGGAACTTCCTCTTGAGATACACATCTTCTCACTAATCCATCTGCACATTGTCTATACACATAAGGCTCATCCCAAAAATAAAACCGCACTTCATGCAAAAACTTCTTTAACTGCTGTTTTGATAAATCAGAGGGCAAAATTCCACAAGCAAGATAATTAGCAATATCAGCATACCAAGGTGCTTCATATCCTTAATGTGAGCCACTGTTAAAAGCTGCTCATCTGGGAAGGAGTCTCTGATCTCATTTTGAGGAAGCATAACATTTGCTCTCTCAATTCTTGACAAGTGGTTTGCTACTAAGTTCTCAGTTCCCTTTTTGTCTGTAATTTCTAAATCAAACTCTTGTAGTAGCAATACCCACCTTATCAACCTCGGTTTAGCATCCTTTTTAGCTAGCAAGTACTTAATGGCAGCATGATCTGTGAATACAGTAACCTTAGATCCCACTAAATATGACCGAAATTTTTCAAATGAAAATACTATAGCCAACAGTTCTTTTTCAGTGGTGGTATAATTCAACTGTGCTCCATTAAGGGTTTTGCTAGCATAGTAAATAGGATGAATAATCTTGCCATACCTTTGCCCAAGCATTGCACCCACTGCATAGTCACTTGGATCGCACATCAATTCAAAGGGTAGTTGCCAATTTGGACTAGAGACGATAGGTGCAGTGACTAATGCAGACTTCAAGGTGTTGAATGCCTTCAAACACTCCTCTCCAAATTCAAATGGCCGATTGGCCTCTAACAACAAACAAAGGGGCTTGGAAATCTTAGAAAAGTCCTTAATGAATCTCCTATAAAAGCTGACATGTCCTAAGAAACTTCTAATACCCTTTACTGAAGTTGGAGGATCCAATTTCTCGATGATCTCTATTTTAGCTTTATCCACTTCTATTCCCTTCCTAGAAACCTTTGTGTCCTAAAACAATGCCCTCTTTGACCATGAAATGACATTTTTCCCAATTTAGGACCAAATTGGTTTCTATGCATCTTTTCAACACCTTTTCCAGATTCTCCAAGCAATTTTGAAAGGATTCCCCGAACACTGAAAAGTCGTCCATAAAGACTTCCATGATTGTTTCTATCATATCTGAAAATATAGCCAACATGCACCTCTGAAACGTTGCTGGAGCATTGCAGAGCCCAAAAGGCATTCTCCTAAAAGCATATGTACCGTAGGGGCATGTAAAAGTGGTTTTTTCTTGGTCTTGTGGGGCTATAGTTATTTGGTTATACCCTGAATAACCATCTAAAAAGCAATAGTAATCGTGCCCCGCCAATCGATCCAACATTTGATCAATAAACGGTAGAGGGAAATGGTCTTTACGTGTGGCTTTATTAAGCCTTCGGTAATCCATGCACACCCTCCAACCAGTTACTGTTCTAGTGGGAATCAGTTCATTAGCTTCATTAACCACTACTGTCATGCCTCCCTTCTTGGGTACACATTGGACCGGACTTACCCAATTGCTATCTGAGATAGGGTAGATGATTCCCGCATCTAACCACTTGATTATTTCTTTTTTCACTACTTCCTTCATAGCTGGGTTAAGTCTCCTCTGCTGCTCCACTGTCTTAAAATTTCCATCTTCCAAATTAATTTTATGCATACAGAACGAAGGACTTATCCCTTGAATATCAGCTAAAGTCCAGCCTATTGCTTTCTTATATTGCTTCAGCAAATTAAGCAACAATCCTTCATTTTCAAGTGTTAGACTTGCTGATATGATTATGGGAAGAGTTTCATTCTCTCCTAAATATGCATATTTCAGATGCATGGGCAATGGTTTTAACTCAAGTTTGGGAGGTGCATAGGTGGGATCTTCCTATCAGCTAAATCCAGCAACTCAAAAACTTTGTTCACCTTTTGCATTTCCCAAACACTTTTTGACTCTTGTTTCAACCCAGTAATCTCTAACTCTTCTACTGTAACTTTACCAAATGCCTGGGTGTGTTGCTCTCTCAAATCCAAAGCAAATTTTTCCTCAACTAATTCATCCAAGATTTGAATAACAGAACACTCTTCCACATCAGGAGGGTATTTCAGTGCATCAAAAACACTAAATTTCACTTCTTGGTCATTTACCCTCATGGTTAGCTCTCCCTTTTGGACATCTATTAAAGTTCTCCCGGTGGCTAAAAATGGTCTTCCAAGAATTATAGGGACCTCCTTGTCTGCTTCATAATCCAAAATAATAAAATCGGCCGGGAATATGAACTTATCCACTTGAACCAAGATGTCTTCAATCTTTCCTTCCGGGTAAGTTATGGACCTATCAGCAAGTTGCAATGTAACCGTTGTGGGTCTAGCTTCACCTATGCCCAATTTCTTGAATATAGATAGTGGCATAAGGTTTATGCTAGCACCGAGGTCACATAGAGCTCGCCCTAGCTCTTTACCACCTATAGAAACAGGAATAGTAAAAGAACCAGGATCTTTAACCTTAGGTGGGAGTTTATTTTTCAATATAGCACTACACTCCTCGGTTAAAGAGACAATCTCATACTCCCCAAACCTTTTCTTCTTGGTTAGGATGTCCTTGAGAAACTTCACATAATTAGGCATTTGTTCCAAAGCCTCAACCAAGGGTATATTTATGTGAAGTTGCTTTAATACTTCCAAAAATTTCTTGAATTGCACTTCTTGATTTTTCTGTTTCAATCTTTGGGGAAAAGGTGGTGGAGGTGGTTTAAACTCAGGGATGGAGATCGGGACTAACTTAGGTGGCTCTATGGGTGTTGTCTTTGGGATCTCTTCAACCTCTTCAACTCCTGAATCTTTTTCAGCAACATTCTCACCTTCTGTTTGTACAGCAGTCTCTTTACTTTTCTGCTTTTGCTTGATCAAAACTTTGAGTTCGGCAAGAGGTTTACCACTCCTCAATTCAATAGCCTGAACTTGCTCCTTACCTTCTCTCTTTGGGACCTCAGTATCAGCAGGTAATTTTCCTTGGGGTCTAGCCTTCATCTCACTTGCCAATTGTCCCACTTGTATCTCCAAGTTTCTCATGGCAGCATCATTTCTCGTCATATATTCCTTAAACAGATTTTCGAGAGAACTTGTTCCTTGGTTGGACTGATTGACAGAATTCTTTTGTTGGGGCATAGTCTGCTGATTTTGCTTCCCAAATCCAGGTGGACCATTCATCTTTTGCTGTCCTTGGAGGCCTTGCGAATTAATTCCTTGGCCACTCCAAGAAAAGTTAGGATGGTTCCTCCACCCTGGATTATAGGTGTTAGCATAAGGGTTATTTTGCTGATTGTTTTGATTCCCAATATAGCACACTGAAGCTGGGTTGCTGGGGCAAAATTCAAAGGTGTGCTCTTCTCCACAATACACACAAAAGTCTGGAGTATTTTGACTTATATTGATTGCTGCTACATTTTTGTTTGCACTAGGAGTTAAATTCGAATTTTCAAATCCTAAAGCCAGTTTCTTCATCATATTCTCCATGGTGTCAAACCTTGCATTGAAAGCAGTAACAGTATCTACCTCCATCATTCCTTTACCTTTCTTTCCAGCCACACTTCTCACATCAGACCATTGGCTGCTATTGGTTGAAATTCTTTCCAATATTTCATATGCCTCATTAAAAGTTTTTGACAGCAGAGCACCATTTGCTGAAGCATCAACCATGTTCTGTGTAGTCAGATTCAATCCATTGTAGAAAGTCTCCATTTGGATACAATGGGGAAGTCCATGGTGAGGGCATTTTCTTAACAACTCTTTAAATCTATCCCATGCCTCACTAAAAGATTCATCCTCAAACTGCCTAAAGGAAACTATTTCAGCTCTAAGTTTAGCATTCCTAGTGGGAGGAAAATACTTGATAAGGAATTTCTCAGCCAACTCATTCCAAGAAGTGATGGATCCTGGAGCAAGACTATTCAACCAAGCTTTTGCTCCATCCCTCAAGGAATAAGGAAAAAGAGTTAATCTAAGTGCATCCTTAGAAACTCCATGCATCCTAAATGAGTCGCTCACTCCCAAAAAGGATTTTAGATGAAGGTGGGGATCCTCTGAAGGTAATCCATGAAATTGCCCCACCGTTTGTAACATTTGGAACATCACAGGCTTCATTTCAAAATTAGGTGCCTCTATTTCTGGCCTAAGTATCTCGGGGTTTAATTCATCAAACATAGGGAGTGCATAGGCTCTAATGGCTCTTCCCCTATCATTGGCTAGGAGGACAGGGTGTTCAGTTGGATTATCTACTCTAGCTTGTCGGTCCATTTCAGGGTTAGGTTGTTGTGGGTTCTCTTGCTCTTGAGGATTTCTCGGGTGGGCAGGAGGTAAAAGAGGAGGTAGGTCCATGCAGTTTTTCCTATTCCTCTGTTCTCTCCTTCTCTTATGAAATGTCCTTTCAATCTCAGGGTCAAGCTCAAATTCTAGATCAGGAAACTCGTTCATACACCACTACCAAACCAACCCCTGAAAAAGTAACAAACAGCCAAGTTAGAATGCAATTTCAGCTCCAATTTACCAAAAATAAGTTCAAACACAGTGAAATTCAAACTAATCCCCGGCAACGGCGCCAAAAACTTGTTGCCTTGTAAGGTGGGGTTAAAATATTCAATGAAATCCACACAATGCACGTGCAAGTATACACGGCCAGCAGCAAGTGATAAGTATATTAATATCGTCTCCACAGGGATTAGAACAAGAAAGTTCCTATGTTCAAACTTAATTTCTAGCAAATTCAAGATGGTAACCGATAAAATTTGAGTAATGCCTAACTAAGGTGCTTTGATAAAATAAATTGCATAAATGAACATAAAACAAGGTAAATGCAGAATGCTCAATGAAACGAAACTTGCAACAAGGTTAATAAAGTAGGCTCGGATTAGGAACTATTTGTATCTCTCTAAACATTGAATGTTGGAGCAAGAACTTTGCTCTCTCAATCCACACAACAAATTCTCACAGAATCTTCCCAGATCTCCTAAAATAGCAGATTAATTCCCATTAACCCACTTCATTTTAAGCATGCTGTATTATGTGCATTAGGTGAAGTGTTATCCCTAACTCCTTCACTTAGCTAGCTACTAACCCTAACAAGGAGCTAATGTGATTTTGAGTATTCAGCCACCCTTGTTTTTCCCAAAACTAAAGATGACAATGCAAAGAAATGGTTGGCCGGACGAAATCTTTGCTTCAGCATTAAACACCCTCAAAACCAGATTAAGAAAGCTAAGGAGCTCAACTCCAATGTTTAGATTAATACAAAAGTATCCTAATCCTCACCTTAAGGTGATTAGTTCATGTTACAAGCTGAAAACAAAATAAAATAGCCAGAAAAAGTCATAAAGAAAACTACACACAACTACTCAAAGTTCAAGAGAAGAAGAAAGAAAAACTAAGGGAAGAAGTCGCCGGAAATGGGAAGGTTGCTGAAGATGCTCCTTCCAAATGTCAGCTTCTCCTTCTTCTATGGAATCTCCTTCTCTTCCCTCCTCGATTTCTCCACACTGCTGTGTCTTAATGTCTGTATATGTGTCCTCCCTTTTGGTTTCTTCTTCTCCTTTTTATATCTCCTCACAAAATGTGGTTGCCCTAAAAAATATACTCCTCTCTTCATTGAATTCAGGGCTACATCAGCTTCTTTTCAGCAAGATGGCAGACTCCCATTGGATGAAAGAGCTGATTGTATTAAAAAGTGCCAGCTCATTTAATGAACTGAATTTTCCATCGTGTGAATCACGTGCGAACTTTGCTCCAGAATTGATCCAGCAATTCCATCTCCAGCTCCTCAATCACTTCAACTCTACACATGCTGCCTTTAGTCTGCTACCACAATGGCTTAATGGATCTGCACTATAAGTACACCAAATTTAATGCATTTCACCTTCAAAACAGTAGCAAAATATTAACTATTTCCTCAAAGATGATTCAGACCAAAACATGAGATTTATAGAGGAACAACACCAAAATATGCTAGCCAATTACCCCCATATTAAAGAATCCAAGCTAAAAGATAAGATAAATAACTCTTTTACTAAGAGTTATCACTTTGCTTTTTATCTTCTCCATCAACTTTGTAGGGGGGTTCAATCATCAGCATTCGACGATTGAAAGTCACACCACCACGACCAAATATTGAATCGCTATGCATCTTTTGCATTGTGCGGATTGGTGTAGCAAGTCGAGCTCGGTGATGTCTAATGACTCTAAGAAGATCCAAAATTATAGCTACCTCATTCAACAGATAACAGATTAATTTTTTTAAAAAAGGTTCAGAATTCAAATGTATTCAGACAAGCTTCAGAGTTCAAATTAACAAAGGATCGATGGAATTGGACTTCTTTAAGTAGAAAGTTGAAAGGATGAGAATAAAGCAAATAAGAAAAGTTTACCTTAACACAAAGGTATTCTTCAAAATGTGAAGTCTTGACAAAACATGATATCAATATCTAGCAAAAATAGGACAAAAATAGATTAGGAAACATAAGAGTCCCCTACAATTTGATACAAACAACCAAGGAGTTATAACATTTTCTAAAACGAAGTTTGTCTTGACAAACATCACAAATCCTAAGAACTATAATGTTGTGAAGAATAAGTCAATCAAATCAAACGATTAAATCTGCCAATCTAATAGATATGGGACAAGTCAAGATTTAAAACGGTGCTAGTACAAAAGAATTCAAATTTTAAAATCATCCTTCCATGGCAAGCACACTCACATATGCAGCAAAACCAACTTCATAATACAAACACTTTATGCGGCTCTTATTCAATCAAGTAGGCAAAATTGATCAAATGAATATGCTAAAATTGCAACATTTTAGTGCATGTTTTCCAAAATCCTTCTTCCATTATTAAAATCACTTCCATTTTAGTGTGCTTTCTACATTTTAGTTGAGTATATTTACATTCAAATTTTGAGGACAACATCAAAAACTTCTGAAACAAAAGGACGAGTTGCATGAATCATCACACTTGAAAGGAAGTTGGTGAAGATCTAGGAACAGTGAGAGAAAATCTAAAATTAGTAAGAAAAACTTCAAAGAAACAGAGAACACAAACCATAATAATCAAAAATCACCTTGAAGTTATAAAAATAAAAATAAAATAAAAAAGAACCTCACGGCCAGCTAATGTCAACAATAAAGTCCCAAGACCTCCAGCCGTAAGCCATTTTTGGGTAGAAAAGCCCAACAGCTCCATGAACAATGAGATAGCAGCAACCCATACTGCAGAGTATACAGCTTTCCAAGCAAATTGAAAGCCCATCTGAACATAGGCATAGAACATATATCACATGGTTTTTAATAAAACATGAAATAGAATTCCAGTAAGAATCACATCTTGAAGGATACAAATTACAAACCCATATAATATGATATTTAATGCAAAATTTAACTGAAACACATTAGCTCCATATATTTTGTAATTGAAGTTTGTAAATTCAGGAATGCAAAGCTATTTTAACAACTCTTTCTGATGCTAAGATAAACAAGATATTGGATGCCACTCAAATTGTCTTAAAGGCAAAAGGAAGAAAAATAACCATGTATCAGTTATGGCTTGTGCTGAATCGCACCATCCCAAAAACCATAACACAATAATTAAATGGTGCCTTGAATGTTGCATACCATACAACACAGAGCTTACAACAAAAGACAGCTGGTTTGTCACCATAAAATGATCGTTCGCTTGAGAATGTGATAGGCCTCCCGTTAGATATGTATACAGTAGAAGACGCAAGAAAGATATAAGTGGAGAGAAGTAGAAGTGGGTAGGAGGTTGTAAAGTTTGGTATAGTTTGTTAGTACCTTTTGTGTATATATAGTTGGGGGTGGTTTAGTGGTAAGGTACCTTTTGAAGAGTGAAGAGTGAATGGTCAAGGGAGAGGTTAGGAAGCTCTCGAATTCTTCCTAGGTTGTAATTGTTACTGTTCATAAATAATATCAAGAATCTATCAATTTGGAGAGCCAAATTTCTTTTCCTTTCAACAATGTCAACCCGCATGGAATCTCGAATGGAGGCTTTGGAAGCAAATCTTGCGACTCAAGGTAAGGAGATTGCTGCTATCCATCATTTGATGGAGAATTTTTCCGACATGGCCCTACAGAAGAAGGAAAATTTTTCAGCCATGACAGCACACTTTGAAAGCTTGAAAGCGGAGAAAGTCGCACCAGCGAAGGACCAACCAAGAAAGTCCGAAGAAGCGGCGAGTGCAGCAAACCCTCAGCCAATTCCGGTAGACGCAGGACTATTGATCCATAGGCGTTAACCAAGGCGTTAGCCCCTGTTTTTGATCTTCGACTGCAGAAATTGGAGATCCCTGTTTTCTCCGATGCGAATCCGTACGAATGGCTCCATCAAGTAGAACGGTACTTCGTGGTGAATCGTTTAGAGGATTCGGAGAAGATCGAAGCGGCAGTGCTTTGTCTTGACGGCATCGCCCTGAAGTGGCTCTATTATGAGCGAAAACGCCAACCAATCGTGTGTTGGGAAGAATTTCGCCGGCTATTGTTGAAACGGTTCTTGCTGACGAAGGAAGTCTCCATGAGCGGTTCTTTGCTCTCAAGCAAGAAACCACTGTAGCAGAGTATTGAGAGAAATTTGAAGATTAACCTGGATAACACAACTCTTGAAGGGAAATTCATAGATGGACTGAAAGAAGACATTAAAATAAAATTACGGGTTGCCCGACCCGTTGGGCTCGATATGGCAATGGAAACGGCCCAAAAACTGGAGGACGAGCTCCTTCATTTCGAAGAAAAGTACTTTGGGGCCTCTGTTAGTTCGAAATATGCGACCCGTGTGTCATCGACAACCCAGCTCAAATCTCCTTACGGAGCCGGATCCACGACCCGAACCGTATCCGTTAATCCGAGCAAACTGGGCGCCACTGTGCGCTCTGACTCCGCCACTAAAGCCCCTGAAATTCCTTTCAAACAGATGACTGATGTTGAATTGATATCCAAAAGGGAGAAAGGGTTGTGTTACCGTTGTGACGAAAAATTCTTGTTGATGAACTATTGGATGAGTTGTGTGGGGCGGTAATTTTCTCCAAAATTGACCTCAAATCTGGCTACCATCAAATTCGGTTGAAAGACAGGGAGTTAGGGACGTTCACAAGTCGGCGTTTCGTACTCATGAATGCCATTATGAGTTTCTCGTCATGCCCATTGGCCTCCGGAACGCTCCTTCTACCTTTCAGGCCATAATGAACCGAATCTTACGCCCTTTCCTTCGAAAGTTTGCTCTGGTTTTCATGGATGACATCCTAATCTACAACAAAACTTTAAACGATCATGCGGACCACCTACATCGAGTCCTACAAGTTCTAAAGGACAACCAGTTGGTAGCCAACAAGAAAAAGTGCAGTTTTGCGTTGGAACAAATCGAATATTTGGGGCACATTGTCTCTGGGAATATTTGGGTTACCACGGGCTGAAACTTTTGACTCTGTGCTGGTTGTTGTGGATAGGTTATCCAAATATGCCCATTTTATACCTTTAAAACACCTGTACTCGGCTGCTTCAATAGCCCAGATATTCATCCGTGAGATTGTTCGGTTACATGGCATTCCTCGAAGCATTGTGTCGGATCGAGATCCTGTGTTTACCAGCCTTTTTTGGGAAGAAATGTTCAAGTGGCAGGGCACTTTTAAGCGGAGCACGACCTATCATCCTCAGTCGGATGGCCAAACCAAGGTAGTTAACAGGGGACTGGAAACGTATCTGAGGTGTTTTGCGATGCATTGCAACACCAAGTGGGTCCGTTGGCTTCCATGGGCGGAATTCAGCTATAATACTTCGTATCACTCGAGCCTAAAAACAACCCCATTTGAGGTGGTTTACGGTCGACCCCCCTGCTGTTCTTCCTTATGTTCCAAACGGGTCCCCTGTTTCAGAGATTGATAAACAATTGAAAGAAAGGGATGCGATGCTGCTAGTTATTAAAGAACGACTAGCCTATGCTCAACAATACATGAAGAACTATGCTGATGCCAAACGAAGACAAGTGGTGCTGGAAATTGGGGATTGGGCTTATTTGAAATTACATCCTTATAGGCAGGGCTCCCTCGCTCGGTTCTATAATGCGAAGTTAGCACCAAGATACGTCGGACCTTTTCAGGTAGCTGAGAGAGTCGGAAGTGTCGCTTACAAGCTAGCGTTGCCCGACAATGTGAGAATACATCCTGTGTTTCATGTGTCCCAATTGCATAAGGCCTTGGGGAACACACTACCAGTAACTCCGTTTCCCCCTAATATGACACTAGACTTTTTGTTCAAAATTGAGCCCAGTCAGTTGTTGGGTATTCGACAGTCCCCTCAAGACCCTTCCAAGTTAGAAGTGTTAATCCAATGGGAGGAGATGGAGGCCGATGAAGCTATGTGGGAAGATGCAGTGTGGATCACAAACCAGTTTCCAGAGTTTCATCTTGAGGACAAGATGGTCCTTTGGGGGCCGAGTAGTGATAGGCCAACCGTTAGATATGTATACAGTAGAAGATGCAAGAAAGATAGAAGTGGAGAGAAGTAGAAGTGGGTAGGAGGTTGTAAAGTTTGGTATAGTTTGTTAGTACCTTTTGTGTATATATAGTTGGGGGTGGTTTACTGGTAAGGTACCTTTTGAAGAGTGAAGAGTGAATGGTCAAGGGAGAGTCGTTGTTGTTCATAAATAATATCAAGATTCTATCAGAATGTTTATCAACCAACAAAAACCTAATAACATGTTATATATTAAGCATACGCTAAAACGGTGATGTCACACTATACATACATTTCTTGCATCACTGGATTCGTTAGTCTCTAAGAAGAACTTCTAAGAGACACATGGATATAAATTTCAATTTTCAAGCTCATGTAGAAACTAAAATGAAAAATCTAAGAGACACATGGATATTTTGCCACAATGGAAATAGTATTAATTACCCAAAGATGAAGAAGCTTACTGGCGTGCCGTTAGTTTCTGAACGGAATAAAATCAGCGGGCTACTTGAAGGATAAGGAATGTATTCGAATAGATCCATGTTCCAGAAACTTTCTAGGACTTCAAGTAAGATTAACTCAACTGTTACCAACTTGATTTGGGAGCATAAGTGTCCAAAGAAAGTAAAAGTTTTTTTGTGGTCCTAAGCTTACTGCAGCCTCAACACAAATGACAGATTGCAAAAGAAATTCAACCACTAATGAGAGATTGCAAAAGAAATTCAACCACTGGTCCTTATCCCCTTGCTGCAGACTATGCAAAAGAAATTCAACCACTGGTCCTTATCCCCTTGCTGCAGACTATGCTTAAAAATGGATTCCCACTAAACAAACGACCCTGAAAGAAATCTGTTGGAGAAATCCAACACCACTTTTTCCTAAATAGTTTTAAACTTGTCTCTTTTATATAATTTTTTTTATAAATGTTATTTACTATTCTCAAAAACCCAAGTTTAGTTTGTGGAATTAAAAAAAATTAATAGAATTTTCAATTTTTAATTTTGTTTCTAATAGATGTTAGATTTTTAAAAATGTGTAATACATCCTTAAATTTTTAATTTTGTGTCTAATAAATTTATGATATATTTGATATTTTTAAAAATTAACCAATCTACTATACATAAAATTGTATTTTATGTGATTATGAATTTTCGATTTTGTATATGTTAGGTTTGTGAACTTTAAAAAATGTTGGAGAAGTAACTTACCCAAAATTAAAAGTTTGGGGATCTAGACCCAAAAGTGAAAGTCTAAGGACTTATTTGATATTTTTTTAGTGTTAAGGGATCTATTAAAAATTGAAAGTTTAAAGATTTATTATTATTTTTTTCTAAGAAAAACTCAAAATCGAATTTTTCTTTTTCAATATATTGAACTGCTATCAATTTGGTGCTTATTGAAAAAACAAATTGTTGACATTTATAGATGCAATTTATATAAATGTTAATTTTCCAGGTTAACAGTTAAAAAAACAAAACAAAAACAAAAACAAAAACAATTTTATTGATAAATTTGACTTAAAATTTACAAATTAAAATTTTGAAGTTGTAAAATGTGAAACTTTCAATGAAAGTTGTTTAGTAATAAATCTCAATGTCTATAAAAATCTTTTGAGGATATTTACCAAAATTGTAATATATATCTATATTGTTTCAATTTCGAAAAATTAGAGATATTAATTAAAGAACTATATATACATGTATACATGTATACATGTATGTATACATACATGTATATATATATATATATATATCCTCCTCCTACTCCTAAGGAAACAAAAGGACATTAATACTTAAGTTTAACTTACTAAATTGAAGATTATAATCCATATGGTTGAAGTGGATTGATTATTTTTTTTTTCTAACAAATTATTTAACCAAAAGATCTAACTAAGAATTTACATGAAAAGTGTTTTTTAATATTAAAATTTCAAAAGCAATAGGTTATGAAAACCAAAATAATAATAATAATAATAATAATAATAATAATAATAATGATGATGATGATGATGATTTCATTTATAATTCTGAAAAAAAAAAACCACAATACTAAATCAACGATTGTATATATTTCTAACTCTTTTTTAATATTAAAAAAAATCAACAATTGTATATATCTTTCATTTTGTTTTTTAATAAAAAAATAATAATCAAATATGTTTTCCTAAATTGTTCTGATTCTGAGAAATTTTCCTAAATTGAAATGGATGTGTTTCCGTTGGCTATAAAGTAGACCTCGCTCCCGCCTTCCCCCGCGCATCATTCAAACTCGATCTCTTCATTCATTCTCTGCTTTGCTTTGCTAATTTGCTTTGCTTTTGATCACACAGCCCACCCACCATGTCTTTTGCAAAATGTTCCACCGTCCACTACTGCCTCCGCCGCAACCACATCGCCGATCAACAAGTCCTCCAAGTCCGGGTGGGTTACGTCAGCCATATGATATTGAAACGTTGTTCTAGTATATTGGTAAAATCTATAAAATCTCTTATGTCTTATTTATGATTCATCCATGCTTAATGCTTCTAATTTGGAGGAGAAAATATTGATATCTATAAGAGATTTTATATTTGTAATTTGTTAAAATCATTGAGTAAATTGTAAAAACTGAATAAAAAGTAAAAATTGTCAGTCTAGACTTAATGAAATTGATATACATTGCCAAACTCTTTTTTTCTCTTGTTTATAGATGTATTTTATAACTATTATTGATATGTTTATTAAATTCTCCAAAATTTGTCAATCTTAAGAAAAATGAAAATTCTATTTAACTATTTGGTGTGGGATGGAAGGAAGGAGGGAGAATGAATAGAGAAGAGATGAAAAAAAAAAGTCACAATGGGATGAAAGATAAAAAGAATGAAGAAAGAAAAGGTTGGTGAGATTAAAGGAGAGAAAGAGAAGCGTAAAATAACTCAAAAAGTAAGTGTGAGTCCGTGTAATTTTTTTTATTAATATTATGATTTTTAAAACTTTTTATTAAAATATAGTAGTTTTGAAACTTATTATATTAATATTGCTTTAAATTCTCATTGATGTGACGTGCCAAGTGAATTTAATTTATTAAATAAAAGTTCAAACACTTTTTGCTATACAATTGACTTTTGCTATTGTGGCAGAGCACACTCTTTTTATGCTGGAAAGCTTGGTTTCGATTCCTTTCGAACTTGATTTGATCGTTTTTCTTTGGACTCGTTTGATAACATTCTCGTTTCTTATTTTTTAAAAACTAAAAACAGAAACATGTTTGATAACTATTTCTATTTTCTCTAAGAAAAGAATCAGAAACAGATGTGTTTGATAATTGTTTCTCGTTTCATGATTTTTTTATTGAAATAAAATTTGGTACATATAATATAAAAATTATTAATAACATACATTAAAATTATAATTAGAGGTTGCTGGTGGCGGTTGGTCGACGGAGGTCGGCAGCGGCTGATAGTTGGAGGTCGACGGTGGCAATCGGTAGTCGGACGTCGAAGGTGGCAGCCGGTCGACGGAGGCCGATCAGTAGAGGTCGTTGGCAGACAGTTAACGGCTGTCGGCGGCACCCGGTAGTCGGAGGTCGACGATAGTGCCCGATAGTCAAAGGTCGACAGTGGTGGTCGGTCAGCAGAGGTCGATGACGACCGATAGTCAAAGGTCGACGGTAGCGGTTGGTCGTGGCCGGTCGTTAGAGGTCGACGATGGCAGTCGGTCAATGGGGTCAGAAATGACCAGTAGTTGTAGGTCGAAGGTGGCGGCCAGTAGTTGGAGGTCGACGGTGGCACCCAATAGTCAAAGGTCGACAGTAGTGGTTGGTCAGCGGCGACTGATAGTCAGAGGTCGATGGTGGAGACTGGTCGGTTGAGGTCAATGACGACCAATATTTTGAGGTCAACGGTGGCGATCGATCAGTGGCAGTCGATACGCAGAGGTCTACAACGACGGGTCGTAGGAGGTCAACGGTCGCAGTCGGCCGCGATTAGTAATCGGAGGTCGACGATGGTGACCAGTCGACGGAGGTCGACGACAACCAGTAGTCGGAGATGGACAGTGGCGGCCAGTCGGCAGAGGTTGACAATGACCAATAGACGAAGGTCGGTCAGCGGAGGTCGACAACGGCCAATCGTCGGAGGTCGACAGTAACGATTGGTCGCGGTTGGTAGTTGAAGGTGGACGATAGCAGTCGGTCGGTGGAGGTCGAGGGTGGTCGGTCATTGGAGGTCGACAATTGCGGTCGACTGCGGTCGGTAGTTGTAGGTCAACGGAGGTCGACGACAACCAGTAGTCGGAGGTGGACAATGGCGGTCGGTCGTCAGAGGTCGACGGTTGCGGTTGGCTGCCGCAGGTAGTCATAGGTCGACGTCGTCGACGACCTGTAGTCAGAGGTGGACGATGGCGGTCAGTCGACGGAGGTCGACAGGAGCTGGTCATTAGAGGTCAACGGTAGCAGTTGGTCGCGGCTGATATTTGGAGGTCGATGATGGCGGCCTGTCTGCATAGGTTGGTAGTCGAAGGTCTACGGTGGTGGTCGGTCGACGAAGGTCCGTCAGTGGAGGTCGACAACGGCCGGTTGTTAGAGGTTGACGATAGCGGTCCACCGTAACCGGTAGTCGGGGGTCGACGATGGTGGCTAGTCGACTGAGGTCAGCGACGACCGGTAGTCGGAGGTGGACGGTAGAGGTCGATTGGCGGAGGTCGACGGCTACCGATAGTCGAAGGTCGTCAGTGGTGGTCGGTCAGTCGGTGGAGGTTGACAGCGGTTGGTCATCGGAGGTCGACGGTAGCGATCGACCACAGCCGGTATTCGAAGGTCGACGATGGCAGTTGGCGACGACCAGTAGTTAGAGGTCGACGGTAGTGGTCGGTTAAAAAAGTCAGCGATGATTGGTAGTCTGAGGTCGACGATGGCGGTGACGGTCGGTCGGCGGCGACCGGTAGGCGAAGGTCAACGGAGACGGTCGGTCAGGGACGACCGATAGTCGGAGGTTGACGGTAGCGACTGGTCGACGGAGGTCGGCGACGGTCGATATTCGGAGGCTGATGGTGGTGGCTGGTCGGTGGAGATCGGCAGCGACCGATAGTCGGAGGTCAACGATGACGGTCGATAGTGAGAGTTCAACGGAGGTGATAAGAAAAAAAGGAAAAGAGAAAAGAAATAACATAAATAATAAAAAAAGGGAAAAATACACTTTTGGTCCCTGAGGTTTGGGTTAAGTGACACTTTGGTCCCTAAGTTTTCAAACTCAACAAAAATACCCATCAGGTTTGAGATAAGGAGCACTTTGGTCCCTACTGTCAATTTTTCTGTTAAAGGTTAACGGTGGCTAACGTGGCAATATTATTTTAATAAAAAAATTATTTTTTTAAAAATTTTTTAAAAATTTTAAATAATAAAATAATAAAATAATAAAATAATAAATAAATATATAAATATATATATATATATATATATATATATATATATATATATATATATATATATATATTAATTTTACTTTTCTCCCTCCCCTTCTTCTTCTTCTCCCCCCTCCATCTTCTTCTTTCTTCTTCACACCCGGTCGGCGGGCGACCGCCGCCGGTAACTTTTGTTTTCCCTATTTTTCTCATCTTTTTATCTTCTCCTCTCTTTTTTTTTTCAGATCTGGAAATGACCTCCTCATTTCAGATCTAGGCCGAAAACGAAACCATTCTTCATCACGCCATTCGTTCTACCCAGTATACCCATGAAAACAGCACTGAAACGAAACTCAGTGAACCGTACCGCTGACAAACGAACCCGTGGACGATTGGAATGGATCTGAAACGAAACTGAGAAGGCAGATCTGAAATGGATCTGAAACGGCTGGGTTTTTTTTCTCGAACTAAACCGACAGCAGTACTCCAGCGGTGGATGATTTTTTTTCTTCGCAGTTCTGATTTCTGAATCCTCGCGAAGAGAAAACGAAGACAAACCGTAATTATCCGCCATGAAAGCTGGCGCTGCGACGGAGATACATCTTCTCCATCTTTACCCTTCGACTTGACGCTCGAGCACGACCTCTGTTCCATGGTTCCGAAATTCAAGAAACTCGACCGTAAAATTCCAGAATCGGCCCGAAAACTCAACGAACGTTCCTTCTCGACGAGCATCCGAGACTTGCATCGGTACTTAATCCGCTGCCGATACAGAAAGAAGGCAAACACCGAGAGCATTCCCAGAGTCACATCGCAACGGAGCATACAATCCCCAGTTTTGATTGGTTTAGTAGATTGTTGTACCGACAACGAAAGATTAGGCAGAGAGACATTCGAAGAGGCAGGCATAGGCTGGTCGGCATTTGCAGACCTCGGGGCGGCAGTGGCGACGGCGACGACACGAATGTTGTAGGATCCAATGGCTAGTGCAGACTTCTTCTCCGACTATCGGCATTGACGCGAGGATCAATGAAAACAACCAACAATTTCAGACTGAGAAAGAAGATGAGAAAAGAAGCTTTCATGGCGGATAATTACGGTTTTGTTTTCGGCCTAGATCTGAAACGAGGAGGTCATTTCCAGATCTGAAAAAAAAAATAGAGGAGAAAATGAAAAGATGAGAAAAAGAGGGAAAAAAAGGTTACCGGCGGTGGTCGCCAGCTGTCGGTCGCCGCTGACCCGTTTGAAGAAGAAAGAAGAAGATGGAGGGGGGAGAAGAAGAAGGGGAGGGAGAAAAGTAAATTAATATATATATATATATATATATATATATATATATATTTATTTATTTATTTATTTATTATTTTAATATTTTTTATTTAAAAAAATTAAAAAATATTTTTTTTATTAAAATAATATTGCCACGTCAGCCACCGTTAACATTTAACAGAAAAATTGACGACAGGGACCAAAGTGTTCCTTATCTCAAACCTCAGGGGTATTTTTGTCAAGTTTGAAAACTCAGGGACCAAAGTGTCACTTAACCCAAACCTCAGGGACCAAAAGTGTATTTTTTCCTTAAAAAATGAAAGAGAAAGAAATAATGAAAAAAAAATTTAAAAAAAGAAAAGAACGAAATAACGAAAAAGATTAAAAAAAGACGAGGAAGTGGTTAAAAAATAGAGGAAGAGAAGAGATTGGTGTAGATATGAGAGGGAGAGATGGATACATGTATGAAAGATAGAAAAAAAAAACAGAAACGTAATTTGAGAAACAACTTTTTGTAGTTTCTCAAGTTTGGTCTCTTTTTTAGAAACGTTTCTAGAAATTTAGAAACAAGAAACATGGATGAGTTATCAAACAAGTTTGTTTCTTAAAAAAGGAGAAACAGGAACAAGAATCAGGAAACATGAACGTTATCAAATGAGCCCTTTCTTTTTTGTTTCATTCATTTGGTTTTTCCTTCATTTGGTTTTTCCTTTTTCGGTTTTTCATTTTTTTTTCCTATTTTATTTATTGTTTACCGTTCTTTTCTTCCTATTTTCTCTTTTTGACAAATAAAATATAAAATATCAGGTGAAATTCTTCTTCTTACCCAAAGAATTTGAAAATGGGCCATTTTCTAAAGGCAAGTCTAGGGAGTAATCCTTCTTACACTTGGCGAAGCATTGTTTGGGGAAGAGATCTTTTCAAAAAAGGTTACCGGTGGCGGATAGGAAGTGGTTTCAATGTGCGGGCAGTGACAGATCCATGGATACCTAAAGAAGGGGGTTGTATGCCTACTTTTGTTCACCAGAATGTTTATGATATGACTGTAGATCAATTCATTCAGCCTACTGGCGCTTGGAATGAAAGATTGGTAAAAGAGATGTTTATGGAAAGTGAGGCCAAAACCAGCCTAAACATACCATTAAGCCCAACGAATAGAGTGGATGAGATTATATGGCATCAAGAACCTAAAGGAATTTTTTCCTTGAAAAGTGCATATAGATTGGGTATTCAGCTCCTTTACATCACTGAAGCATCGAGTTCAACCCAGAAGAGGAAGGAAGAGCTACGGAAAACCTACTGGAAGAGCGCAATTCCCTCAAAAATTAAAGTTTGTGGATGGAAAATCTACAACGATATCCTTCCAACATGTACAAACTTAATATAAAGGGGAATGGAAGTGAACCCGGTGTGCCTTTTGTGTAGACGGAAACCAGAGACAATCCAATACCTGTTGTGGGAATGCAAATTAACCAAAGGTTTGTGGAATCTATTTCTTCCCCTTCCTAATGTGTTTTATTCTCTTGATAGGAATGGATGGGCGACGTCAGACTACTGTGACCTCATATGGCGATGTGAAAGCAACGATTTAGGGGAGGAAGAAAAGATCAGAACTAGTGCACTTATGTGTTGGCAGATTTGGAGTTACAGGAACGAGATTTATCACAAGAAACAGAATCCCAACCAAAATCAGCTTATTCATCGAATTGAAAAGGCGATGCAAATTCTTACCTGGAAGGAGGAAGCAAACCAAAGACGTGAAGGGGAGGTGGATCAACGTGTGACGAGGCTTTCGACGGCGGCATTCCAAGGCGAATCAACGACGAGTAGCAGATGGATGAAACTCCGTTTGGGTACTGGAAGCTAAACAGTGATGCATCGTGGACCGAGGAGAAGGGAATGGGCGGCCTGGGATGGATTCTAAGAAGATGGGGCGACACTATAGTGGCTGCCAGATACCATGTGATTCATCGTCGGTGGGAGATCAATTGACTTGAAGCCCTTGCTGTAACTGATGGGCTGAACGCGATCCCTCCAAATTCACCCAAAGTTTTTATAAAGCTTGACTTTATTCAGGTGGTAAAATCTCTTGGTGAGAAGGAGGAGGACACTATTGAATTTTCTCTTTTCATTGATGAAGCCAAGAGTATCTTATCAACAAAGCAGATTGAAGTCATCACCCACGTTTCCTAGGCAACAAAGCCCATATGTTGGCTCGTAAGGCTTGGTCCACTTGTGAATCTATAAGTTGGGTTGGTTGTTTCCCTTTATGATTAAGTAACCAAAATAGTTTGGATATTTTTGGTCAATCTAACAGCAATGGGGTTCCTGTCCCATGGCTGGAAGCCATTCGAGAGCTTTTGTTAATCCTTAATACAAATATCTTTTTCTAAAAAAAAAAAAAATTTGAAAACTAACTAAATTATTTTAAAACATATTTTATCTTATATATTTTCTATAAAGCCCTATTTTTATTTTTTTAAAAAATTAAATTTTATATAAATACTAAATATTTAAACAATTTCCATTATTTTATCTTATAAAATAAATGCAATTAGTCATAATTACAATTAATTATACTTAAAGTTAAACTCAACCCGCTTTAGCCTCTAAAAGATGCACTCAATCACTATAGCGGAAATAAAATCCTTTGTAAAATGTGTTTGAAATTTATTTAACAGATCATCTCGTGGAAATTTAAACAACAATATTAATATAATAAGTTTCAAAATTACTATATTTTAATAAAAAGTTTCAAAAATCATAATATTAATTAAAAAAAATGTCCCATAAACAAAAACAAATCTAATTAACTGGAACCCACGCAGCTTTCTTCATTTCCATTGATTCATTATGTAAAGGAAACTGCATAAATACACACAATAAAAGTAATAACAACGTTTGTAAGTTAAAAAAGGCAAAATTCTGCAATATTTCACATCATATTTAATTCAAATTCATTTTCTTTTAAAATATGAAAAGGTTTTGAGCAGACAAAAAAAAAAAAAAAATTTCAAGCAAGATAAATATATATTCCTTTTATTTTAATAAATTAAAATTAGATTTATTCTGTAAAAATTAAACATATAATTATTAATTTTAAAGAGAGAAAATATATATGATTTTGGGATGATTTTACGATGGAATTTCAAATGGGAGAAAGAGGAAGCAAATAAGGAAATTCCGAATTTCCTATTCGGAACTCCCTTCCCTTCCCCTTTAAATCCAAACCCACACGCTCCGTTGAGTGCATGTTTCGATCAAATTAACAAAATCATAATGTCTTTTGCAAATTGTTCCACCGTCCGGTACTGCCTCCGCCGCAACGAGGGCGCCGATCAACAAGTGCTCCAAGTCCGGGTGGGTTACGTGAGCCGTCTGATCTCCCGGTCGCCGTCGGGCGGACTTCCGTACGACATCATCGGAGAAAGTCCGTGGAGTCCAGTGGCGGATGGGGAGTTCCCTCTCCCTCTTCGAGAGCTGGAAGATCCGTTGTTGTGCGAGGCGTACGTGGTTGAACTGCTGCTGTCGTGGTTCAAGCTGGAGCGTGCAACCTGCAACGTCATGGCTCGGAAGGTGACGTCGTTGGTGGGTGAGATCTTGGGCGAAGGAAATTACGACGTCAAGTTCCAGGCGGTGGCGGATATCGAATACATTCATATGTTCTGGGCGGAGGAGCGGAGGAGGAGTTCGGAGAATGTTAATGTTGGGCGGCGTGGTCATGGTGTAGGTGTAATCATGGAGGAGAAAGTGGTTTTGGTGGCGAGGGAGATTGAACGGAAATTAGACTTAAAAGAATGCAGCATCTGTTGCGATCATATACTCAACGACATGGCTAAAATCCCATGCGGCCATGTCTATCACAAATCTTGCATCCTCACATGGTTTCACATTAGCAATTCATGTCCCTTGTGCAGAACCAAAATCAAACAACAAACTTAAATTCATTCATTCAGATTCTTCTTGTAATTAATTAATTGTGGATTATTATATTAAGAGATAAATATAAGTTTAGGAGATGAGAAGATGTTTGTTTTACAAGTTGAATCACACAGACACAATTCATCCTCTAAATCTCAAGATTGAACACCTTCAGTTTCTGCCAATTTTGTTGCTAATACATATCTGAATCATGTCCAAATTTAATGTTTCAAATCAATATTCTCCAAAATTATTTTTCATTCAATTCCACTTCTAATCTTTTAATTAACGAAAATATTTAAATTTTCTTGGCATTCTTTTTTTCTATTGTAAATGCAATTTATGAGTGAATAACAATAATAATACATCCAAATTACTTTGGTTAATAACACTAATAGTGATTTGAAGTTGTGTAATCATGGGTGTTGCAAACTAAAATTAGAAAATCAATCATAATGACATAAAACTGGACGAGAGGATCAAATCTCCCCTTCAACACAATTTTGAAAGGTTGTTATGTGATTTCTTTACTTTCTTTTTTTTTTTTTGGTTATTGGCTCTTTAAAAAATAAAAACAATAGATAATTTCATCATTGTTTTTTATTTAAAAAAATCATGTATGGTAAGTTTTTTTTTTGGTTTAATAAAGATTTTTTTTATCATATTTTATAAGAAATCTAAATGGCACTTATATATTCAGATGGATTAATAAAACAAATAATTCAATAACTAATCAACTTTCTTTAAGAAACAAAAATCAACTTTTTACAAAAAAAGTTTAACAATTTTTTAAGCTAAGGGCCTAATTGACAATTTTAAGATTGAGCAGTAAATAGGAAATACTTCTCCAAAAATAAAAGTACTGTGTTTTTTGTTTTTTCTTGAGTTGGCACTATTGTGTATCTGTTGAATTAAATATCATACAAATCAATATAAGAAAAGTACTAAGGAAGAAATCAATAAAAGAAAAGGAAATTGAATGGTCCAAAATTTAAACAAATGGAGAAATTATTCAAGGAGACCACCACAATGAAGTTGACAATTTTACTTTGTTAAAAGTATGAGAGAGAAATTATAAAATACCTTCATTTTATAAGACTAGTCAACAACACGTGCTATGCACGTGGAACTTGTCATTTTATTATAATTGGTATATATATTATTGGAGAATGCCTACCTAATTCTAAAGGTTGAAGTCGTTGAAGAATAAATAAACAAGAATTGAAATATATATTTATATTTATCAAACTATATTTTCAGCTTTAACATTTACTTCAATGATATAGAAAAAAATGAAGAACAATATTGGAACCATAGAAAAAAGGTAAAAGAAAAAAAAATGAGAACATACGATTTGTCTTCTATATAACACAATTTTATTTATTAAAAATATAATAAAATTATTTTTATTCATTTAATTTAAGGCAAGTGTGATAAATGAAAAAAAGGAAAAAAAAAAACTCAAATGACGTTTATAATAATGGAAACTGGAAAGAGGAATGGAAAAAAAAAGGTGTATGTTCTATATCTTCCTTTTATATATATTTGTACATTTTTTTTTATAATGTACACATATAAATATCGATATATTTGTTTAAGAGTGAGATAATGTTTTATTTTAACATATTTGAATTTAATATAATTTAACATCAAACTATTAACTTCTTTTAATTTGTTTATTGTTTTTGTTTTTTAGATAACTTATTTTTTTTTAAATATACATAGATAAGCGATAATAATTATTATATTCAAAAGAAAGGGAACATTGAACTAAAAAAGAATACATTTTTTATAATGTAGATTCAACAAATATTATGGAAAAATAAAAGGGTTAAATAATACAAGTCTTTCTCTCATTCTAAGTTTTCTAACTTCATTCCTATATCAATCTTCACTCTTCGTGGTTGCAAATCTTCTCTCTTTGTTCAATGTTGTTGTTATCGTCTCTCCCGCTCATGCCGCCACCTCCGTCGTCTCTCTCCCCTTCACCGCCTCAAATCCTCTTCTCCTTGTTCATTGTTGATGTCTCTCTCGCCAACACCATTAGTCTCCAATTTTTAATAATGCAAGTTCTGTCCGGCTTCCCTTTACGTACTCTATTGTTATGAGCGATTTTTTATCTTCATCTCTATGTTTTTTCTCTCTTCCAAAATCGAATTAAACTGACCACAACTCAAATTAAGACTTGTTTGATAAACGAAAAGGGAGAATGGTGCCTTGATTGACTTGCTTATTGTTGAAAGAAAGGAAAGAATAAATATTTATATGTAAAAAAAAGTAAAGGAAGACAGAAGGTTGAGAGAGAAGCGTGTAGGTAGATAATGATGGTGAAGCTGGATGGTTTGAGAAGATTAATAGTTTTATTCATTGAATTCATCCTCCAACACCCACGTAAATTTTAATGACAAAAGTTGCACAGTTTTGATTTTAATAACAAAAGCAACCAACACCCACGTAGGAATTTTAAATGTACACTCAAATGTTTCAAAATTTAAGAGGAAGATCTAAGAGGAAGATGAAAGTGCAACGTAACTCAACTCATTATTGAATGAAGAAGGAGTAAAGGTCGAAGGGCATTATTGGGCCACATTAAAAAATTGAAAGAGTAAAATCGACACAAAAAGTTTCTCCTCATTGTAGTTTTTATATATACTATAGAAGATATAGATATAGATAGATATGCGGGAACCATATTTATGACATTAATAATTTAATCACAAACACCTAAAACTAACCGAGAAATCCCACATCTACGTATTGGTTTCTAAAATTGCCACGTGATTTGTATCAACATTCTGACCGCATTTTTAGTGTTTAAACTTTTGGATACAATTTTTATTTTTAAAAAACAATTCCTTTTTTAATCATGACATTTATAGAAGTAATTTTTTAATCCCTATGTACTCAATTTTTTTTAATCCCTATTGATTTAATTGATTTATGGGAAAAATACACTTTTGGTCCCTAAGGTTTGGGTTAAGTTTCAGTTTGGTCTATGAGTTTTCAAACTCGACAATTTAGTCCCTCAGATTTGAATTTCGTTTCATTTTAGTCATTCCATCTATTTTTCTGTTAAATGTTAACGAAATGCTGACGTGACAAGTATTTTTTTTATTTAAAAAATATTTTTAATTTTAAAAAATAAAATAATATATTAATTATTATTATTTTTATTATTTTTTATTATTTTTCCTTTTTTCTCCATCTTCCTTCAACTTAATTACACATCCATTACCAACAGTTGTCTTCCGCCGTCGTTGTCGCCCCTCGCCATATTTTTTTTTCTTTTTTTCCTCTTCCTTTCTTTCTTCTCCTTTCCCTTCTTTTTTCTCCTCTTTTCACTAGTTAAAAAAAAAAAAAAAAACGAAGGGGGAAACCCCCCTTCGATCTCGCGTCCCTCCTCCCTCTCCAGCGCTAGACACGGAGGAGAGAGAGAAATCCGCGACTGACCGAGAGAGAGAGAAATTTCTCTGTTGCTTCTTCGATGACAAATTCGGTATCTTAGCCTGACGGAATCGACAGATCCGATGCGAGCAGAACCACGAAGCTAAGACGAAATCGACAGGCGTTTTTCTTTCTCTCAGATCAGTGGCTGAGAGCGACGGGCTGCAAAGCATAGATGGAATCGACCGGCGACGACAATTGGAGGCAGTGGGAGTTATATTAGGGTTTGAGAATTGTGGGAAAGAAGATTAAGGAAGAAGATGAGAGGAGAAAAAAGAAAAGAAAAAAAAAGAAAAGAAAATAATAAAAAAATATTTAATATATTATTTTATTTTAAAAAATTTAAAAATATATTATTTAAATAAAAAAAAACTAATGCCACCTCAACATTCTGTTTGCATTTAATGAAAAAATTGACCGAGGGACTAAGAGTGTAACGAAATCCAAACCTCAGGGACTAAAATGTCGAGTTTGAAAACTCAGGGACCAAAATGAAACCTAACCCAAACCATAGGGACCAAAAGTGTATTTTTCCCTTGATTTATTTTTTTGTTGTTTACAATTCGTTTGGTAACCATTTTCTATTTTGTATTTATCATTATTTTTTTTTCCTAAAAAAAACTTTTTTGTTTTTTGACAATATGGGGGTGGGGGATTTGAACCACAGACCTCGTGGTTATCAGTACAACTTTATGCCGATTGAGCTATGCTCTTGTTGGCTTTCCTAAAAAAAAATTGTTTGTGTTGTAAATACATTATATATAGATATTCATTTTAGCTCATTCAACTACACCATTTTAATATTCTCTCCCATGATTCTCAATCCTTATAAGAATAGCCATGAGACTCTCTCCTTCCTATTTTAAGTCACTTGAAGTTGTAACCTATCCTACTTGATTAGTATAAATAGGGGTTGTATGTGAAGGAATGAAAATCCTTGCAGCGGAAGCACCCAAGACCATACTCGAATTTAATTCCAATTAAGAAAAACCGATACGGTTGCAAATCAATTAAACATAGATCAACATCTACTGTAAAACCTATATATTAAGCATGCTATTGGGAGATCTGAGGAATTTAGGAAACTTACTTGTTTGTAGACCAAATTCCAATAAATCTCTCAATCTTGAGATCACGATCTCAGCAACCATGAACTGTGAATCTAAGAACACCACCACTATGGAGCTCCCACTATTCTCTGGAACTTTGAGGTTTTGTGATTGTGGGATCACAAGTCTTGAAAGAGAAATCCAAACACAATAGAATGATCTGTGTTTTTGTTTTAGAGATTAGAGATGGAGAGAAAACCAACGTTGAAAACCTTTTACTAGAGAGAGATAAATTGTGAGCAACCAACTCCTATGTCAGAGAAAATTGAACTACACGATTTGGGGAGGGGGGTTACACGCATGTAACCCCCATCTGACAAGTTTTCTTTTTCTCTCTCCAACATAACTACCGGGGTTATTATAATAATAAAACTATATAGTATATCTCATTAATCCAATTAAATCAAGATTTAATTAAATTAAACTCACCATATAGTTTTAATCTAAAAAATTCAATTAAATCGTATTTTATTGAATTAATTTAAGCCAGCCAATTAAGTCAATAATTAATTGTTCCCAATGTTAATTAAATATCATATATTTAATTTTTACATTTGAATCATATTCAAATGTATCTCTCTATTAACCTATAGTTTTAATGTGCATCCAATGTACATTATATTTAATCTATAGTATTAATTTAATTAAATCATATTTAATCTAATTAATATTATCAAATTAATTAATTTCTTAATTAAATATCTTATATTTACTTAATCTCATTCAAAAGCATATTTCTCTCATAACCTATAGTTTTAAAATGAATCCCATTCACATTAAATTTAACCTATAGGTTAAATATGAATCTAATTCATATTTAATTAATATTTGAACACCTTTAAATATTTAATTCTCTCACTAATTAATTTTGAATCACATCCAAAATTAATTTTATATTATAAAGTTCAATTCAATAATTAAACTTATATTATAATGTATCTCCATACATTATATTATTTGTATCATATACAATTAACTACAATTCCCTTAATGAATTTGAACACTACAAATTCTAGCAAAGACTACTTAACATCAAAACCCTTTATGAGCTAGTAGGGGGATCTAATGGACCTACAAATCAGAAGCTCAATGATACAAGATTAATTGGCTAAACTCATTAACTAAGTTAATCAACATTCGTTAACTGTGAGTCACTCCACTAAAGACCCACAACGACACTCTTCTCACTGTAGAATATTTCTGTGTCTACGGATATCGACCAATATCGATAAGTCAATCATTCACGAGTGTTCGTAACGCTAGTTGGGTCAAATTACCGTTTTACCCCTAGGTACCTCTAGATCCTTAAGTACCACTGATTCCTCTACTTGAACAACCTGTTTATGGTCTACCCCTAAACAGAAGTTCCTCTTGGGCCATGAGAGGACGACACACCTTTGTTCAAGACCCAAAATCAGCCTTTAAGGGCACACTCATCTACTCACATTAAGAAGGGAAAGAGTGAATTCCAACTTGTAATTTTATGTTCCTAGCCCCCACTCGGTTTTGCCCCTGAAATGGTAGGCTTGTAGAGTCGGCGTAATTGTTCACTCTCACCCATACAAATCTAAGAACAATCCCTCATGAAAAGGAGTTCATAACACACTCAGGATTCAAATTGAGTTACCTTATCATTTTATTGAAATAATAACCTATCCAGTCATTGGTGTTACATTTAGTGGTTACTATTTCGTGAACCGATCTTATGCAAACTCATTGCATAGGATGCCCTTGAAAGAGTTAATATCTAAAATGCGAAAACAATTTTGGATCTTAGGCACATAACAAGCTCAATTTGACCATTCATTGCATGCTGTTCATGTTGGGTTTTGTGCCCTAAAACTCGTAGATAGTGAATGTAACCGTTGACCGGATATTAATGAAATAATATTGATACATTTTTCCATTAATAGTTATTAGTTATTTTATATTTGTCTTTGCCTAATAATAACCCTAATCCAATAAACTAGACATCCAAGGTTGTAATATGAGTCTTGAATTATATGTAGCGACATATGGGATCATTGTTCAAGAAACAACCTAAAGGGTCTATAGTATAGGGATAAGACTGGGTGCCTTATCCTGGTGACACTATGGATACGACCCACTTTGTATTTGATACAAACGCTACGATCCAACGCGTTCGTGTAGGAGACATGCGAGTGGGGGTATCCTATGCAATGAGTTTGCATAAGACCGGATCGCGAAATAGTAACCATTGGTTATAACACCGTTAACTAGTTGGTTTTCTATTTCACTAGGACGACCTAGACAACTTAGTCTCAATTCTGAGTTGATTATGGACTCCTGCTCATGAAAGATTGTCCTTTGATTTGTATGGGTGAGAGTGGCCAATACGCCGACTCAATAAGCCCACCATTTTGGGGACAAGACCGAATGGGGAGCTGGGAACATAATCGTACAAGATGAAATTCACTCATTCCCGACTTTAGGGAAGCAGATGAGTGTTCCCTTAAGTGGTGACTCCGAGTCTTGAACAAAGGACCCTACTCTCTCAATGGCACAAGAGGGTTTTCTGTTTGATGGTTGGACCACAAACAGGTTGTTCATTAGAAGAGAACTGGTACTTAAGGAAATAGAAGTAACCTAGGGGTAAAACGGTAATTTGACCCAGCTGGTGTTACGGACACTCATGAAGGACTAACTAGTCGATATTGGTCTAGATCCGTGGACACAAAAAATATGTCTGCAGTGAGAAGAGTGCAACTGTGAGTCTATAGTGGAATGTACACACAGTTAACGAATATTGATTAATGTGGTTAATGAGTTTGACCAATTAATCTCACATCGTTGGAGCTTCTGATCTGCCGGTCAATTAGGTCCCACTGGTAGCTCATAAAGTAATTTGAGACAACTAAGTAATAAATGTAAATTGAAAGTGTTTAATTTACTAAGGGAAGCAAATATAATATATATTGATATATTATTATGAGAGAAATTAATATTTGAAGAAATTCAAATATTAATATAAATTTATGGAAGTTTGAAAGAGTTCAAATAATGAATTAATTAAGGCGTAAAATCAATTTGGACAAATTAATTAATTCAAGGCCGGAAATTAAATATGTGATATTTAATTAATTAAAGAATTCATTAACCGGGAATTAATCAATTATGGAAATAATTAATCACTTAAGGAAGTGATTAATCATTTATGGAAATGATCTAATCACTTATGAAAGTAATTAGTCATTTGTGGAAAAGATTAATCAGTTATTGAATTGATTGATCATGGATTGATTAAATAAGGAATAAGATTGAATCAATTTTGGAAAAGATTGATTTAATTGAATATTTTATTCATGACATCTCTTCTATAAATAGAACACTAGACCTAATTGGTCCATGACACTTTGCTCTTGCTCTTAGACTCTCAAGACAAGACCTAGAATTCTCTCTAGCCTCCCTCTTAGAGAAAGACTCCCACAAGTCTTTTGCCTCCTAGACTTAGAGACATACCAGTGTAACCTCTGTGGTTATTGTGTCTTTAAAGAAGAATTTTCCAGCGAAGAAACTTTAAGGAGGCTGCTGCGTTTTCGTTCGTAGGAGCGTCGTTGGCGAAGAACGGTCAAGTCTACAACGAAGGTTTGTAACGGTTCTTCCCCTTTTCTTTAGAAAAGCATGAAAATAAATTTAGATTTATTTTCCAGCATGTTTAAACAAATTTTCCAGCAACTTTAAAGTATGTTTAAAGTTTGTTTGAGTTTTTCGTAACTGTATTTTATTGTTAATTAATATACGGCGTAAGGTCCAATCGATGCGCTTCCGCTGCGTGGGGACTTTTATTCCCTTCCGTTCATGAGAAGAAAAACAGAGACAATTTACCAACCTTGAGTTAAAGGAGAAATTGGTTGGATTCTCTTGTTGTTTTTCTTCACCAATCAATTACGAACCACCACTGGATCTTCCTTGCTATCCTCAAACCTTTGGAATGGATTGTGAGATCTTCAAGTGATGGAATTTTAGGAGGAAAAGCTTGAAGAACAAGCTTATGAAGGTGGGTATGGTGAGTTTCAAATTTGGCAACAATTCATTACTTTCTCAGCTCTAATCTTTCAGCCTTCTTCTTCCCTTATATAGAGGGATCATTGGAGAAGAAAATCCCCAGGAGTTGCCACCAAATCAGTCAAGAAGAAAGTGGAAAATGGAGTGGCTTTCATGAGGGGAGTGCATGGGTTTAGTCACCATGCACTCCACCCCAAAAATTCAAGATATTGAATTTTAAGTAAATCCATAATTATCTTAATTTAATTAGATAATTATGTAATTTTTAATAAACTGAAAAATCAAAAATTGAATTTCAATTTTTCAATTTTAAATTAATTCAAAATTAATTTATAATAATTATTAATTAAATAATTAATTATTAATTTAATATCTAATATTAAATTAATATTTTGCCACCATTCCCGAACATTTCCGAAATATTATTTTTCAATCATGAATCCCTATTCATGTTCTTGATATTTAAATCATATTTAAATATTAAATATCACACAAACTTGGTTTTCACAAAACCCGACGTACTGACAACGTCTATCACCTCTATCCATTTCTCTAAACATGAAATTAAAGCAATTCATATTTTATCCACCATATTGTTCTAAAGGTTAGTCTTGAGCTAGCAAGGGGACCTAATGGACCTACAGATCATGGGCTCCAACGGTAGAGGTTTAACTGACTAAACTCTTTTAACCTAGCTAACCAACATCTATTAACTACTGGGACACTCCACTATAGCCTAGTAGTTGAACTCCCCTCACTGTAGGTATATTTTCGTCTACTCGATATAACCATGATTAACAAGTCAATCCTTCACAGGTCGTTCGTTACTATAGTCAGGTCAAATGTTTGTTTTACCCCTATAACTCATCTTAGTTCCTTAAGTCCACTTGTCCTCTAATGAACAATTTGTTTATGGTCCAACCAATAAACAAAGTCCCTCTCGGGCCAATGAGAGGGAGGGGCCCCTTGTTCAAGCCTTGGATTCAACACTTAATGGAACAACCTCTCTACTATCCCTGAATTGGGTAGGAGTGAATTCCGTCTTGCTTTACTATGTCCCCAAGGACCCCAACTATCCATCTAGTCTTATCCCCAAAATGGTAGGAATATTGAACGACACTTTTAGACCACTCTCACCCATGCAAATCAAAGGACAACCCTAAATGAACAGGAGTTCATAGGAAGCTCAGGATTGAGATCAAGTTACCTAGGTGAGTATGAAATAGTCAGTCTTAACAGTAAACGGTGTTATAAAGTAAAAGTGACTTATTTCTCGGTTCTGTCTTGTGTAAGCATCTTTTACACAGGATGCCCCTACTCGCATGTCTCTACATGAATGATCCAGAATCACGTTGTTTGCCTCATTCGCAAAGTAGACTGCATCCATAGTGTTACCAGAATAAGGTACACAAGCTTATCCATTTACTATAGAGCATTTAGGTTATATACTCGAACTTGATCCCTGTCTATATCCAAGATATAGTTCGAGTATTTCATATTATAACCATAGATGTTTCTATTGGATTTAAGATATAAAATAAATCATTTCACTGAATAACATCTTTATTATAAAAGGATAACAAAACTTGAGTTTTAGGACATAAACCCCAACAACCCTCACTCGCATGTCTACTACATAAACGCTTTGGATCAATGTTTCTGTATCGAATACAAAACGGGTCGTATCACATCGTGTCACCAGGATAAGGTTGGGTACCTTATCCATAGACCTTATAGGTTGTTACTAGAACATTGATCCCCATATGTCCTCATATACTTGTTCAAGTATCATATAATCAACCTTGGATTCTTAGTTTATTGGATTTAGGGTTAATTAATGCAAAACTCAACTAACACATTCGAAAACACTTTACTCAATAACTCAAATTACACTTTATTGAGATTAATTAATTTGTTATATTTACTATCCACGAGTTTTAGGGCATAAAACCCAAAAGTATGAAACATTGAAATACACAATTGAATGAGAAGAATCTATTTTTGTTCTCTCTTTTCTTCCTACTTTGCTCTCTCCAATTTCTCTTTTAGTATTGTTGTTCTTCTTGTTTTATAACTTGTCATCAGCACGTGTTTCTACCATTTATGTTCAATTCAAGGTAGGGTTCATTTTCCTTTACATTATTAATTGCAAAGTTCACATATACAGTGTATATGTATTATATACCTCGTATATACACTGTGTATTGGACGTTGACAAACATATATTTTATGCAAGATTAACATGTTATTTGTTATTTTGCATAGTATACAAGATCATTATGTATTATATTTGTTTATGATAATATTAACATTTGACTAATTTTTATTGTTAATGATTCTATATTTGACAATAATATCTATGTTAATTATATTGTCCAAATAATTGAGATGTTGAGAGTATGTTTAAATTATTATTATTTGTTAATGATCTAGAATGTTTAATACATATTTGATAACATGATACACATATATACTCTATACTGGTTTTTTACATGTGTGTTGCACGTGACTTTGGTAATATTATTTATAATTAATTTTGGACTATATAATCATTTGAAAATTAGTATTTTTTTTATTTTTTTATTTTTTTTTTATGTTTGAATAATTCTATTCAAAGTTATGGACTAAAATGTTAGATTAAATTTTAAATTATGCATAGATAGAATGAATGAGTGAAGAAATTACAAATTTATAATCAAATAGCTGACAAAGGATGTTAATAGGCTTAATGCAGTGAACTTTTGATTCTTGAATACATAGTGCTTGTAACCTCAATTAGGCAAAAGAAGCAAATGTAATAATACACCAGTCTAACATTTTGAAGGTTTGAAACAGTGGATGTATACTTAAACATAAGTATGTCTAAACAACTTGATCATGAATTAGATTGTTATGATTTTTTAATATAACTCATGTATAATAGGATGACATTATTTATTAATATCGATAGATTATTTTTTTTTCCTAACATATATATATATATATATATGAAAATGTAGAACACACGTTGAAAACTCATACATTTATTATCGAATTACATACCTTTTATATGTTGCGAAGAAGCTCATATCGTTGTACATTGTCTAGTAATTTTCTTCCCTACATCAAAAGTAAATTAAAATTTAGAAGGAAAAAATTTATGTATGTATCAAAGTTTATAATTGTAATTCATAATACCTTTCTTGGAGAAGTACTTCATTGTAAACAACATTTTTTTTTTTGTAAAAGTTGTATTTCTTCCAATAGGCGTATCTAATTTGATGAATACGTTAGTTGTTGACATTGAAGTTCCTCTAGATAATGTCACATATAACTGTCCATGAAAGAAAACACGTTCTGGTAAATATACTCCAACATGTGGTATAGTTTGTCCCTGTGCCTTATTTATTGTCATTGCAAAACAAAGTGGTATATGAAATTGTTTCCTCTTGAATTTGAATGGATAGCCTTCATCATTTGTTGGGCTAAGAGGAATGCGAGGAAGAAAAACTTATTTACCTGCATGTTGGCCAATACAAATTTCTGCATGTATAACTAATAGCGAGCAGAAATGTCGCTATTTTAGTCCCGATTTATTGGGCTTTTCTGTGCTTTAATCGTGTTTTTAATGAAAATATTTAATGTATTCCGTTATTTGGTTCTTAGGAGCAAAGTTGGTGATTTTGGGAGAAAAAGAGCAAAAAATGAAGCAAATGAAGCCCAAATCCAAGCTTGGATCAAAAGGGGATCCAAAGAGGACAATCATGATGAAAATGCCCAAAAGAAGTGAAGAGAAGGCCTAAAAATCAGCCCAAATCAAAGCTGGAAAATTCTGGAAATTGGGTCAGCGTCGAGACGTTGTGTAGATAGCATCGCGACACTACCCATTTCTTGGGCAACAAGACGCGTGCATAGCAGCGTCGCAACGCTGTGGAATGACCCCATTCCAGGCCTATAAAAGGCGCCCCAAGGTGCCTCATTTTAGCATCAATCATTCCATCATTTCCTTCCTTTCCTCCCTCCTTTGGCTCTTTTGGAGCCTCTCTCAAGGCTTTCTAGCCTTTTTGAGAGATTTCTTAGTGGGAAATATTTTGGGGAATTTTGGGGAGCATCTTAGGAGGCTCAAGGAGTAGTCGGCGGGGCTCCAAGCGTCAGCGAATGGGTTTTTCGACGGTCAATTCCTTTCCTTTTATGCTCTTAATTATGCTTTCTATTGTAATTATTGTGGATATTTTAGCCATGAGTAGCTAAACCCCAATTTGGGGTCTTGAAATGAAATTATAGTTCAAATATTGTTATAATTTCTTGTCTCTTGCCCCTTTGTCCTAATTATTTGTATGGATGTGCTTAATGCTTTACTCAATCTGGCCAATTGTGTAATGATCTGATTCTTAATGGAAACTCGACGAAGAGAAATAAGGATAGATCATAGTCCATGCAACTAGTTTAATTGCCCGTCGTGACACCGGTATTAGTTGATTAAACTTAGATTCCTAAAATGAATCAGAGCGTAATAATTAATGATTTTTAATGGCGCTAAGGACACTTAGGTTGTTAAAATGAATTAATTACAATTAGGGGAAACCGACAGGATAACCTATGTGATTAACAAAGATTCTAGGATTATAATTAGTTGGACAATGAGATAAGATAATTATAACAATTGTTTAGCTAATAATTGATTTTCAAGACCCCTCTTCCCATTAAAAGAAAACCCTTTCTCCATATTTTATTTTTTGATTGATCAACTTATTTTCTTGCTTTGAATTTTAAACTCCTCTTTATTGCATGAGCTGTTCCCTAAATATTATTTCGCCCAAGTACCTTTAGTGCTCAAGAGATTTTATTTTTGCTTAATTTTCACTTCGCCTCCCTGTGGATTCGATACTCGATATTACCTACCATTTTATATTACTTGTGACGACCCGTGCGCTTGCGGTAATCGTTTCGTCGTCGAACAATAACTGTTGGAGATATGCTAAATATAAAAACTAAGTAACACTAGCAAATTGATTATACCTTAACAATTATAGTGTAAATAACAATATAAACATTGTATATACAACAAATGTTGCAAAATAATATCGACAATAAGTAGTCGAGACATGCTTACAAACTGCTGCCCTGAAGTCAATTATTCGCTCTGCACATGTTGCAAGCAGACTACAATGATCGTCTCAGCAGTATATAACGACTAATTCCGGTAGAACAACAATCTTGAACTCGACTCAAGATCTGGCAGAACTCTTGGATACGTTCTCTCAACCCGACTCAAGATCACAAGAAACAAGCAAAGAAAGAAGAATGCTCTGAATGAAGAAACAAGTTGCTATTTATAGGCTAGCAACTTAGTAACTCCAAATAACAAAAATAAATAAAATTGAAACGCAAGTAAAATATAACTCAATGGAGTTATAACACCAAATTTAACTTCCATATGTTAAATTTGTAAATGAGACATCAAATTGAATTTGATGTTTCAATTCATTTTGAAACTTTTGATGAATTGAATTTAAACATCACTTTCTTTCACATTTCATTTGCAATAATATCCAACAATAACATGAGTGCCGAATTTTTTGCGGATCATTCTTGTCCCATTGCACAATCCATTAGGTGGATCTAAATTTCTCATAAGCATAATTGGACAATTCATTTTAAGTTCTAACTTGTGATGGAGAATTCCATTAGGAAGCAATGTATTAAGAAATTCTTCTTGATAATAGTTGTTTGTGTCATCAATTGCTTCATCAAAACTCACAAAAACTCTTAATTCTCCTGGAAATCTGTGAATCAATTTTTCATTTAGTTTGTCAACATATTCATTTTTTGTGGCCAAAATTGCTCGACTTATTATATATTATGAACTTTCAGTATTGTCTATCAAATTAGGGAAGATGCTCTGGATAAAATTCAATTTAGAATTTCTTTCATTTACGAAAGGAATTAGCATTTGATCTGGCAAGGAAATGAGATCATTTTCTATACTTGTTTCTTCTCCATTACCAACTCAAAATAGGAAGCTTGCAACTTTTCATCTGAGATGACCCTCATGTTTGTTGTTAACTTAGGCTTTTCCATATTTTCCTAAAGATATGACCTTATAAGACTAATATTAACGGTTTGTTGTCTTGTAGCTCGTGGAACCACTGGAAGAACTTGGTGAAAGTCACTACCAAACACAAAAACCTTTATGCCAAATGGTTCGAAACTATCCATTATATCTCTATTGTTTCTATCAACTATTTCAAGTACAAACCTCTTTGTCATTGGTGTTTCATCCCGTATAATAATTCTTGTCTTTCTTAGCAATTCAACCTTTGTACTTTGTTTGGATATGACACATATAGAAGACTCTGTTATTTGCAATGGTATGTTGAATCGTGAATGTGTTGTTCAACCGCCTGACATTATTGCAGCAACAACACATGATGTTGCAGTTGCTAATGTAATCATTCCCTTTGCACTTGTTGTTGCAAGTAATGCATGATATAAAAATGTTTTTCCAATCCCTCTTGAACCACCAACAAAGAACACACCAGGTTTTTTTGCTTGTTACTCTTTCCATTGTTTGATCATATGCAACCTTTTGTTCGGGGTTTAATTTTGAAACAACATCAATATCCTCCTTAGGGATCTCTATAGCTTCCTCATCGAGTATTTCTTTTCTATCATTTGAACTTGCTTCAAGTGAATTAGATTGTATAGCTAGCAAGTCATAATTACTCATGTTTTAAAAGGTTTCTCAATCTATCAAAGTGAGTTGAATTTGATCTTCTAAAGTAGTGTCTTCTGATTTCCTATAGTCTTCTGACATTGTTTCAAAGTACAAGTCTTATAGCTTTCTTACCTCTGTAGGTTCACAATGGGCCAATAATGTTGCAAAAAGTCTTCTGAATGCTTTTGGCATTTGAAATGTGGATACTTCCTTCAAACATTCAATGATGCTATTATCTAATTCAAGCAATTCTCGTTTTTGTGTTGTTGCTTTAAAAGATGAATATAGTGTTCCATCCACTGTTAACAAATCATCATATGATGTCAGTCCTTTGGCATGATTTAATAGCAATCTTAAATAGTATCTTTCACCTTCTGCTTATTGACTCCATTGACTCTAGATATGACTTGTCTTTTTCTCCTCGATGACCAATTTTTTGATTGCTTATTCCCAACATAATGCTCTAGAAAATCTTTGTACATTAGCTTCCTTGCATCTTCATATGTTTTGCACATTTCAAAATACTCGATCAACATTGTTTTTGAGACATGATATTGGTTTATGTTAAGGACGGGGACACCACACAGATCTCCACAATGGTATGATATTGTCCACTTTGGACATAAGTCCTAATGATTTATCTTTTGGCTCCATCCAAAAAGTCTTGTTCCAATGGAGATATATTTGTCCTCCCTTATATATCCATGGATCCTCCTCTTATCTAGCCAATGTGGGACTTTGGTCGCACCTCATGATTCCCAACAATCCTCCCTTCGAACAACGTACCACAGATAGGGATGGCAAAAATCCTCGTGGGGTCGGGTCCCTGGTTCGATCGGGTATGAGGGTCAAATCGGGGATCCGTCCTCGTCCCCGAACGCGCCCCGAATATTTTATTTTTTTATTTTTTTAAAAAAATATATTATATATATTATAATTATTTACAATAATAATATTATTCTTATATTATATTATATCATTAATAACATTTTATAAAGTTTTTTTTTTTTAATTCTTAAGTTTTGGTTTATTGTATTATTGTTTAGTTTATATTTTCCTTTTCTTTTTCGTTTTCTTTTCTTTTATTTATTTATTTATTTAATTTAGGTGTTTAAACTTATAATAAAAATTGGATTTAAATAAATAAATAATTATATAGTACTCACTTTAATATAAAATTATATATAATTTTAATATATTTCTTAAGTTTTAATTAATTTTTGTTAAAAAATAATTTTAAAAAACGAGAATTTTTTCCTACGGGGACTCGATTTTTGAACAAGGATTCCTCGACCCCGACTCCGACTCCCTAAAATGGGGAATGGGGCGGGGACAAGGATAGAAAATCCCCACGAAGACGGGGATGGGGAGTACATCCCCGGCCCTGCTCCGCCCCGTTGTCATCCCTAACCACAAATGAGCCTTCTCTCAAATAGTTATCTATCCGTCCAGATCTCATTTTACCAAGAAGTTTGCTCTACTACACGCCTAATAGAGCCGACTACAGATCTCCCCATAACTATTTCTTCAAGGCTCACAAATTCTTTGTTCGACATGTTGGGTTTTGCCCTATACTCGTCGATTGTAAATGTAAACATATTTATGTTGGATTTTATGCCCTAAAACTCGTAGCTAGTAAATGTAACATTTGATCGATCATTAATAATATGTTATTGATGTTTATTTCAATAAATAGTTATTGTTCATTTTGCATTTATCTTGCCTAAATAACCCTAATCCAATAAACTAACATCCTAGGTTGTTGTATGAGTCTTAAATTGTATGTGGGGACATTGACGGGGCCTTGTCGAAGGTCCAAGCCAAATAAATTTATAATCTACGACACTATAACTATTTTGTAGAAATAGTGGCCGGGGTCGAACACAGGGAAAGAGGATTCTAGTAGATGCAGAGATTTTGTGTTTATGCAACAAGGGGGTTTTGGAAAATCAGGATGCAATGAAATTAAATACTAGATGTAAAGAAATCATAATAAAGCATGCGATAGAGAGGTAAAGCGAAAATCAATATCATAAAAGGGACTGCTGGATTGTGATTTCTTATGCCTGAATGCTATTTCACTTGGCTTCCTAGTTTTCTCTAAAAATCATTATATGTCGATTTTTATTAGTCCGGTTGGCTTCTTGGTTACTTGGAGAACCCCCTACACTAACCTGTGTTTAATTAACCCGTTAACCTAGAACCCTGCAATTAACATGATTAATTAAATTAACATTATCGACCGCCACCCTTCATGCATAAAGTAGCAACCATCCGAAACCTCGCAATGACTACTAAATCATGTCTAACTAATCTAAAATAAGTAATCCGAAACCTCACAATTACCTACTTAAACTAGCCGCTTTAGGTTCATGGGCCCGGAATCGTATTAACTAAACTTAAATTCAATTTAAATTTAATTCATACAACATTTAGCATGCATCCTAGGCCTATCAAGGGTCGTCACTCCGTAGAAATTGTCTTGCCTCAGCCTAGTGGTTATCTAAAAATAACTAATAGAATACACAAGTAGAAATCTCCTAGGGTCATCAAGCCTAAGAAACTAATCTCATGTATTGATTTAAACGAGATTACATGCAAAACTTAATGAAAATACAGTAAGAACAAAACTGAAATACTAGAAAACTCAGCCAAGATTAATAGCATTCAAAGCATAATCCCAATCTAACGATACAAAAGCGTTTAGCTACTCATAAACGAAGTAAAACCATAAAAAAATACAAAAGATTGAATAAAACATGACCAAACAAGGTCTATACAGAAGCTGGAAAGTAAAAGAGACGAAACAAATCGAAAAATGGCTAAAATTCTAACCTAACGATGGACTAAACCGAAGGCCTATATTTATAGAAAACGTCGTGGCGTCAAGACGCTAGGTTTGGTGTCTCGACGCCACAGACTTTGATCTCTGTGTCGTATTCGCGTCGGCATCGAGACGCTAGGGGCAGTGTCTCGACGTCATCCCTAAGCCGAGCATGTTGTATTTTTCTCGGTTTTGTCTCGTTAAATCTCGGTACGGGGCTTCAATCTTTGGTTCTTGGTGTCGTTTTTTAGGCCCGCTTTAATACACTTAGGTCTTTTCACCTCCTCGCCGTCCAAGACACCAAGATGGCTCCAAAACTCCATAATTGGTCCGAATTAACACCAATTTAGCGTAGTTGGCTCCCGACATTGCCTAAGCTCAAAGAACCTGTAAGTAAGACAAGTAAAGCATAAAATTTCTCCAACAAGCGTAGATTAGAGGTGATAAAATAAGACTATTTTGGTCCTATCATACATACGGAGATCAGTGTTCAAGATAAAGGCTGGGTACCTTATCCTGGTGACACTATGGATACGACTCACTTTGTATTTGATACAAATGCAATGATTTAATGCTTTCGTCTAGGGGACATGTGAGTGGAGATATCCTAATCAACGAGTTTTCATAAGACTGGACCACAAAATAGTAACCGCTAGATGTAACTCTGTTGACTAGTTAGGTTTCTATTTCGCTAGGATGACATAGACAACTTAGTCTCAATCTTGAGTGGATTATGGACTCCTGTTTGCGAGGGATTGTCCTTTGATTTGTATGGGTGAGAGTGGCCAGTACGCCGACATAATAAGCCTACCATTTTGGGGGCAAGACCGAGTGGGGAGCTGGAAACATAATCACACAAGATGGAATTCACTCCTTCCTGACTTTAGGGTAGTGGCGTCTTCAGGTCTTGAACAAAGGGCCCTACCCTCTCACTGGTCCGAGAGGGGCTTCTGTTTAATGGTAGAACCATAAACAGGTTGTTCATTAGAGGAGCACTGTTACTTAAGGATGTAGAGGCAACCCAGGAGTAAAACGGTAATTTAACCCAGCTGGTGTTACGAACTTTCGTGAAGGACTAACTTGTTGTTATTGGTCTATATCTATGGACACATAAATATATCTGCAGTGAGGAGAGTGCAACTGTGGGTCTATAGTGGAGTGTACCCACGATTAATGAATATTGATTAACTTGGTTAATAAGTTTAGACAATTAATCTCATATTGTTGGAGGCTCTGATCTGTAGGTCAATTAGGTTCCACTGGTAGCTCGTAAAGGGTATTGAGGTAATTAATGTAATTTGAAATGTTCAAATTTACTAAGGGAAATAATATAATGTATAGAGATACATTATAATATAAAGTTTATATTTTAATTAAACTTTATAATATAAATTTATTTTGAATTTGATTCAAAAATTAATTTATGGGAGAATTAAATATTTGAAGGAGTTCAAATATTATTATTAATATGAATTGGGTTCATATTAAAACTATAGGTTAAAATTAAAGCGCATTGGATGCACATTAAAACTATAGGTTTTGAGAGAAAAATAATTGAATATGATTCAATTATAGATTAAATTAAATACGGGATATTTAATTTAATAATTAATTAATTATTTTATTTTATTTCATTTAGTTAAATTTGATTTAATTAAATTAATTGAATTAAAACTATAGGTTATGTGAGGGATATTCGTTTCAATACGTTTAAATGAAAATGATTAATTAAAGTCAATTTAATAAATTATTGATTTAATCAAGGATTAGATCCTAATTAGAATAATTAAAATTAGCATGCTTAGCCTCTGTATTTATAGTAGAAATTTATGTATATGTATGCTGTAAATTATTTGCCAACATATAGTATTTTAGATTGTTATTAAAAAGTGAGTGAATGGTCTGAAATTCTCCGTTGCGCAAGAGCTTTAATCCCTGCAATTGGTATCAGAGCAATCTCATATTTTTAATTTCGATTTGAAATTTGTGTTGGTTCTTAGGTGGGATTAATATGCATCGTGAATGTTAATTTGTTGTGAACTGGAGGTTAATTGGCCTTAGATTTACATATTTTGATTTGATCAATTTGTAAAGGCCCCTGTGTTTTGGCATAATTTCATGTAAGTCGAGTCTCTGTAAGTCTGTGTCTAGTAATAGGATTGAAATTGATGAAGATCGAGACCAAATTTGGAAAAAAAAAACGATGAAAAACAGAGGCTAGATGAAGAACAAAGGCTCTGGAATTTGGAAAAAAGGAAAATCAACAGTTGACCTCAGCAACACGCCAAATTGTTGACTCAAGCGTGACGTCAGCCCTAGCCCGCGGTCCAGGAGCTGAGCGTGTGTGGTTCAACTGGTTCAAGAGGTTCAGTTCTTTTCACGTGTGGTTCAACAATTATTCGTCCGGTTTGTTGACTAGTTCAATATGGTTTGATCGGTTCGCAAAGGTTTTTACCTGTTTCAACGAGTTTCCGGTTCGATTCGAGTGGTTTTTTATCGGTTCGAGCATTTTTGGTCTGGTTCTGGAGCTGCTGAAGGCTTTTTAAAATAGAATTGAATGAAATTAATGTAATTTTATTATTTATTTTATCTTAGGGGTCAATTAACCGGTTCATTTTTTTTTCAAAAAAAAAGAAAAAAGAAAAATGCTTTATGGGTGTCATTTAGATATAATCCCACCTTAGGTTAAGCATGTTCATGCATTTTATATGTTATAATTATAATAGTTATAATGCATGGGATAATGCATGGTAATTTAATTTCATGAATTATTTAATATAAGTGTTATGTTAAATTGATTAAATTAATAAAGTATGAAGCATGTCATTACATAGATTAAATATAAATAGTTATATTTAATGCAATGTGTTGAACATGTTTAATTGATTTTCATGATTGGCTTTAATATAAGAGTTATGTTAATTAAATATGAAAATCAAAGATGCATTGAACATGAAACATCCATATATGTTTAATATAATTGTTATATATAAATTCATGCAATGCATAATGTATGGTTTATTAATTAATTAGAATGTGATTGTTAATTAACTGAAACCATAGAAAAGCTTGATTATAGGGTCACTACTACAAGTTTTGTTTGACAATAAAACACTGTTGTTGTTGAAATTTTCGTGACAATGACCTGTTGTCATCAATAACCTTTTGTTGATAGTAATTAACTGTCATTAGTATATATATCTCGACAGAAAGATGATTTTCAGGAGTTATTTATTGACAATGTTCAATTTTCATAAAAAACTTTACTATGAAAGTTATTAAATGTCATTAATATATTTTTTTTACAGTTATTAAGTGTCATGAAAAAAATAATTATGACAATTTTTTAATAGCGTCATGTATACACTTTCCTTGATGGGGGCTTCTAGGACGAAAAAAAAAATGTCATGAAATGTGCTTGTGACAATTTTTCAATGTCATAAAATCCCAAATTTGTAGTAGTGGGGCTAATCATTAAAATTTGAAAATAGTTTTAAAATTAATGATTAGAAGCCGTCAATCTATAATCAAGAATTGCATGCAAACATAAGATCATAGGATTGAAGGAATTGAATCCTTAAGCGGAAGCAAAATTAATCGGGCGTGATTTAATTTCGATTATTTCGAATACCGATATGTTGGGAAAATAAATTTCAGAACGATTCTCAAATGCAATTACTAATTCTAAACAATTTAGAATTTTAGGAACTTACTTGTTGTAGAACCAATTCCACAGCACTATGCTCCTCAATGAACAATTCGTACCGAGCTCCTCCAACGAACACCACCATCAAAGAGCACCCACTAATCTCTGAGTTCTCGAGGTTGTGATTGTGGGATCACTTCTTGAAATTGGGAATCTAAAAATTACAGCCAACCTTGCTGTGTTTTTCTTTTAGGATGAGAGATATTTTGAGAGAGAGAGTTCTTTTTTTCACTGTCAAAAGGTCAGAATGAAAAACATATCTTCCAACCCCACTGATACGTGGGAATAAGGAAGGTTAACCTCCCTACGTGATCTCTACCGTTGATCATAATCAACGTGATCCAGGCCGTTAATTAAATAACAAATATTTATTTAATTAATAAGAATTAATTTAATTAAATCAATTATATAAAGTTTTAATTCAATTAAATCATATTCAATTGAATTAAATAGGCCATACAATTAATTCTCAATTAATTGTTCCCACATTTTTTTTTTTTTGAGAAAGGTTCACACATTAATTAAATATCAAATACTTAATTAATTTTATAGTTGAATCATATTCAAATAAATCTCTCTCATTTTAATCTATAGTTTTAATGTGCATCAAAATGTACATTAATTATAAACTATAGTTTTAATTTCGATTAAATCATATTTAACCAAAATAAATTAAAATTAATTAATTCTTCAATTAATTAATTCATAAATTAATTAAATATCACATATCTAATTAATTTCATTTTCTCTCTTATAATATAGTTTTAATATGAATCCCTATTCATATTAATTTTAACATATAGTTTAATATGAATCTAATTCATATTTAATATTTTTGAACTCCTTCAAATATTTAATTCTCTCATTAATTAATTTTGAATCATATCCAAAATTAATTTATAATATAAAGTTTAATTCATCAATTAAACTTATATTATAATGTATCTTTATACATTATTTTAATTGTATCAAATACAATAAAATCCCCTTAATGAATTTGAACACACTTCAAATCCTATTCAAGATTATTTAACCTCAGAATCCTTTACGAGCTAGCAGGTGGACCTAATGGACCTACAGATCAGAAGCTCCAATGATACGAGACTAATTGGCTAAACTCATTAACCAAGTTAGTCAACATTCGTTAACTGTGGGTCACTCCACTAAAAACCCACAGCTGCACTCTTCTCACTATAGAATATTTCTGTGCCCACGGATATTGACCAATAACAGTAAGTCAATCCTTCATGAGTGTTCGTAACGCCAGTTGAGTCAAATTACCGTTTTACCCCTACCTTTGGATCCTTAAGTACCACTAATTCCTCTAATGAACAATCTGTTTATGATCCAATCAATAAACAAAAGTTCCTCTCGGGCCAGGAGAGGATGGGTGTCCTTGTTCAAGACCCGGAATCAGCCCTTAAGAGAACACACGTCTACTTGCCCCAATAGGGGAAGGAGTGAATTCCATCTTGTAATGTTATGTTCCCAGCCCCCACTCGGTCTTGCCCCTGAAATGGTAGGCTTATTGAGCAGGCAAACTAGCCACTCTCACCCATACAAATCTAAGGACAATCCCTCCTGAAAAGGGGTTCATAACATACTCAGGATTTAGATTGAGTTACCTAGGTCATCCTATTGAAATAGAAACCTAAACTAGTTAACGGTGTTACATCTAGTGGTTACTATTTCGCGGTCCGGTCTTATGCAAAATTATTGCACAGGATACCCCCACTCGCATGTCTCCTACATGGATGCTTTGGATCATTGCATCTGTAACGAATACAAAGTGGGTCGTATCACATAGTGTTACCAGGATAAGGTATCCAGCCTTATCCCTATACTTAGACCATTTAGGTTGTTACTTGAACACTGATCCCCGTATATCCCCACATACTAGTTCAAGTTTCATCTAAACAACCTAGGATCTTAGTTTATTGGATTTGGGTCAAATTGTGCAATTTTAGTAACAATAACTCTTTATTGTACAAACCTCAATAACAACGTATTGAGACAAGTGGACAATTTGTCATCATTCACTATCTACGAGTTTTAGGGCATAAAACCCAACAAGGATAATCATATTCTAATGGGATTAGAATTATTTCCTTACTTAGTATTAAAATAATTTTAATAAACTAGGGACAAACATTACTATGATTATAAGGGAACTCTACTGGTTAGGTTCTATCAAGGTTGGAGGTATTTAAGTTGACGGTTTACGGAACACCTCCTAACTGGGAACTGACCTGGAACCTGAGTTGAATTAATCATAGTTTAATGTTAGCATTGCTGGGTTTAAATCCCAAGCGCAACGGAAACAGATCATACCACTTGCTCAGTTTTTAATTAAGAATCAAAATATCGGTACGTTGCTAAAAAATTACAACATCCACAAACAATTTATCTACTGCAAAATACTATGGCTAAGCATGCTGAATTTATTATTTAAGATCTGAGATCTAATCCTAAAACAAAATTACAGAGGAAAAAGATTTAGAAACAAACCTACGTTGATGGCTCAGAAAAGCTTCACCAAAACTCCTTTTTGGGAAGATCACGATTTCTGCTTCACTGCCAAAAGCCAAGAACACCACCAACAGTATCTCACTGATATCCTCTTGATAATTGAGGTAGAAAGCTGGAGGGAATCTTTTTGGTTAAGGGATTTGGGGAGAGTTTTGCTAGGGAGAGTTCCTCCACACACTCAAAAAAGTTACCAGAGAGTAAATATTCCATACTGTGTGAAAACGCCAGAACCTCTTCTTTTCTCTTATAGGCGTGACTTTCAGGTCAGAACGATGAGAGCATATTCCTTGGTCAGTTACCACCAATCGTTTAACTCCCACGGACGTGGTTACAACTGACCATATTTTAATTGACTTATCAATATTAAATCAAATAAATAAATAATTAAATTAATGATTAATTAAATCTAATTTAATTAGCCTTTTCATTTAAATATTATTTAAACGAACATCTCTCACATAACCTAAAGTTTTAATTCAATTAATTTAATTAAGTCAAATTAAATTAAACAATTAATTAATTGTTACATTAAATATCTCATATTTAATTTTAACCCTATAATTGAATCATATTCAATCATATTTCTCTCATATAACCTATAGTCTTAATGTACATCCAATGCACATTAATTTTAACCTATAGTTTTAATATGAATCCAATTCATATTAAATTTAATATTTGAACTCCTTCAAATATTTAATTCTCCCACAAATTAATTTTTGAATCAAATTCAACATAAATTTATATTATGAAGTTTAATTAATATATAAACTTTATATTATAATGTATTACCATACACTATATTATTTCCCTTAGTAAATTTGAACCTTTCAAATTACTTAAATTACCTCAATACTCTTTATGAGCTACCAGTGGGACCTAATGGACCTACAGATTAGAAGCTCCAACGATATGAGATTAATTGGCTAAACTAATTAACCAAGTTAATCAATATTCTTTAACTGTGGATACACTCCACTATAGACCCACAATTGGACTACTCTCACTGTAGATATATTTTTGTGTCCACAGATATAGACCAATAACAGCAAGTTATTCCTTCACTAGTGTTCGTAGCACCAGTTGGGTCAAATTACCGTTTTACCCCTGGGTTACCTTTACATCCTTAAGTAACAGTGCTCTTCTAATGAACAACCTGTTTATGGTCTAACCATTAAACAGAAACCCCTCTCATGCCAGTGAGAGGGTAGGACCCTTTGTTCAAGACCCGAAGACACCACGTAAGGGAACACTCGTCTACTTCCCCTAAAGCCGAGAAGGAGTGAATTTCATCTTGGTGATTATGTTTCCAGCTCCCTGACGTGCGTGGTTGTGCTGCTAATACATAACAGCCTGCTCGAGTGCAAGTATACACTATCAAGTAATAAAGTGGAAAGTATTTCGGATATCGTACCGAAGGGAGATGGTGACTAGCTAAGTTAACGCACAATTCTGCAAAATATGAACCTCCTCTAAATTTGCGGCCACGATTGGTAACCAAGAAAAATAGTTTGATTTGGGGTTTTGATTCTTAAGAAAAAAGTAAAGTGAGCAAGAAAATAAAAATAGATAAAATTATGACATAAACAGGGGAATTTAATTAGTTTCAACCTTGAGCTTTAGGCTACACCCACCTATGCGCTCGCAAATCACTCAGGCATTGCAGACGGCTGAGAAACACTATCTATGTTGCCCACATAGACATGGTGCAGATAGCCGCTCCCAGTTTTGCCCGCAATTACCCTGACAACTAGATTGTGAGTTAAGTCCCACTTCTATTCAGCTCCGCTGTAGGTGCCTTTAGAAGACTAAGCCAACTAGACATCTATTTCTAGGCTAGTTGAAACTTAGATAAATAACGCTCACGACTCTTAAAACCCTAGTGGTTCCAGTCTTATTTCTAGGATGCAAGAAATCAAAGTCTTATTTATAGGATCTTTTCCACTATTGTTTTGCGAACCCACGTCTTTAACTCCAACCTCTCGGCCATTAGCTAAATACAAACTATGCTAACCTAAGTGATAAGTTTAAAGCTAACAATAAACTTTAATTTCAACAAAATGAAACAATGCTAGAAGGAGCAAGGTTGCTTTTGCATAGGCGTGGCTTTCTTCTACTCAAGGGATCCACATAATTGAACCCCCAAATAGAAGCTTAGCTCATATTTGAAAGTAAATTGCAAAACATAAAAGAAAATAAACTCAACATGGAGAAAAGATAACTGAGATTAATATTAAAGAATGAATTTCGTACAAAAGCTTAACTTACAAAGTAAATTGAATGAAAAACAATGAAAACTTGCTGGAAATTAAAGAAAGCAAAACAAAGGTAAAGACAAGAAGACTCTGTTAAGGATCCCTCCTTCTTTATCTAGCTAGCTCTTGCCATCTTCCAAAGAGAGACAATCGTTTCCCTTCTTCTTCTTTCGAATGGAAGAGTCGACAGAGGCTGAAAGACCTGAAACTCGGAGTAGTTATTGTTGGGTTTTATGCCCTAAAACTCATAGATAGTGAATGTAAACAAATTGTATACTTGTTTCAATAAAGTGTTATTGAGTTTCTACAATAAAGTGTTATTGTTAAATATTGCACAATTTGACCCAAATCAAATAAACTAAGATCCAAGGTTGTTTACATGTGACTTGAACTAGTATGTGGGGACATACGGGGATCAGTGTTCAAGTAACAACCTAAAAGGTCTATAGTACAGGGATAAAGCTGGGTACCTTATCCTGGTAACACTATGTGATATTAGAGAATTGGAAGGAGTTCCAATTTTAATATGAATTTGATTCATATTATAGAATTAATTAATTGAAGGCCTGAAATTAAATATATGATATTTAATTGGGTAATTAATTAATTAATTAATAGAAGGTCTGAAATTAAATATATGATATTTAACTGGTGATTAATTAATTTAAGGAATTAATTAATTAGAAATTAATCAATTATGGAAATGATTAATCACTTATGGAAGTAATTAATCATTTATGGAAACGATTTAATCACTTATGGAAGTGATCAATCATTTATGAAAAAGATTAATCAATTATGGAATTGATTGGTTATGGAATTGATTAATTATGGAAAAGATTAAATCAGTTATGGAAATAATTGATTTTAAATGAATATTTTATTCATGACATTTCTCCTCTAAATAGAACGCTAACCCTAGGGTTTAGGGACTAGAACATATGGCCACCATAAGGCCCTCTCATATTCTCTCAACTGAAGAACTCTAGGGAGAATTTTCTCTCTAGAGTTTTTCCCATTCAAGATTAAGTAGTCCCACAACTACGTTCCTAATCTCAGAGTTATAGCGGGGAAGATCAAATGGTGGTGTCCGTTGAAGTATTCAGAGTCGTCAACGGAGGTATGTTTTTCACCGCTTAACCTTTTGCCAATGTATTGGTATTTTGTAGAACAAAATTAATTTACGAACGGTCCAATTGCTTCCGCTGTAACGGAATTGGAAATTCCAATCCTTCAGTTACAAGATGAGAAGAGAGAAATCGAAAAATAAATCCTAAGGACGAAAACTTCAAGCTTCCTTTGCTTATTGCACCTTGGTCCCCTTTTATAGACCTTGGAAGATAAGGTTGGTTGTCGAGATCAGTGTGATAAGGCCTTGGAAGGTAAGAATCCACCATCTTCGGAGATTTGATACTAGATTGGGGATTTTCAGATGAATCTGTGAAGATCCCGTGAATCTTGGAAATCTGTCGGAAAGCCCAGTTGCGGCCGCATCTTGGGCGTAATTTTTCCTCTGCACACCTTTGACAAGTATATCTTCAGCTTGGGGCTACTTTTCTTATATGGCTTGCGGGCGCAACTCTATCACATTTCTCACATCCTCAGGTCCAGATGCAGGCACAATTCTTCAACTTTATGACTTCTTTTGCTTCGCTACCTTTTACCTCCTCTTGCGGGCGCATCATCCTCGCAAAGAATTTTGCACAAAAACATTAACTTGGATAAATTCTTTACAAAAATAATCTCCTTATGTACAATTTAAGCTTAAACTCTATAATTCTAAGATTTTCTTCATGATTCTACAACTTTTGCTAAAATGATAAGATTTTAAAAACAAAGTCCTTGCTTCCCAAAAAATAACCTAGGTTCTTAAGGCTAAATAACACACATAAATGAGCGTTATCACTCCCCAGTCGGTCTTGTCCCCAAAATGGTAGGCTTATTGAGTCGGCGTACTGGTCACTCTCACCCATACAAATCAAAAGACAATCCCTCATGAACAGGAGTCCAAAACCCACTCAGGAGTGAGACTAAGTTGCCTAGGTCATCGTAGTGAAATAGAAACCTAACTAGTCAACGGTGTTACAGCTAGCAGTTACTATTTCGCGGGTCCGATCTTATGCAAACTCATTGTACGTGAGACGACCCTTGATAGGCCTAGGATGCATGTTAAAGGTTGTAGGAATTTAGATTTAAATCGCATTTGAATTTAGTTCCTATAATTCCAGACCAGCGATCCCAAAACGGCTAGTTTTAATAGGTAGTTGTAAAATTGCTTGTTAATAATCTAGTTAGATAGTAATCGTTGTAGAGGTCTCGAATGGTTACTACATTATGCATAAGGGGTGGCGAGTGATAGAGTCTATATTAATTAATCTTGTTAATTGCCGAATTCACGATTAGCGAGTTAATTAGCACATGTTAGTGTAGGGAGGTCTTTCGAGTAACCCAGAAGCCAACCAGACTAATGAAATCAGTTTAGAGCAATCATTAGAGAAAACTAGGATGCCAATGAATTAGAATCAAGCATAATAAATCCTAATCCAACAATCCTTTTTATGTATTTGATCCCGTCTTATTTCTCCTTCACATATTTAGTTTTCGAGCCATTTAAAATTCAGCATTCAACTATTTCGTTTTATTTTCTTACTTGTCACTAATCATAAAAAATTCCCCCTGTTTTTATAAGCATAAAATCCTACATAAAAAATTCCCCCGTGGATTATAAATTTTATTTGACGACTAAAGGAGAATTCGACACCTTCCAGTGATCCCGTCAATGCGCAGTAGGTTAGATTGACGCCCTAACTCGCAACTCGTATGCTAATCACTATCTAAGGAACTAATTTCCGAGTAGCTAATGGATGGTTAGTTCAATAGTTAACACGAGTCCCAAAAGCAGTTCTCTGACTTTGTTGCTTGACAGGATAGATCTTGGGTCTAAGCCAATATTTGTATTCTAGCCTAGGGCAACAATTAGTTAATTTATTAATCGTGGCCAAGTTAATTAATTAATCAAGTGCATGTTGGTTCAACGAGTCCGTTGGGTTAGCACTTTAGGGGTATCTTGATCTTAATGCAGTTACTTAATTAATTAACTTTGACGGGTTCATGAGGTTAGTTAATTAGTATCTAGTAATTGAGTCGATAGACGGTGGGATCGAGTCAATTGATTTAGAGTACCAATTAGGCAAGTATGCATATAAATCATTATCTACTAATCGATGAATAAAAAGCAAATGTACTGATCTCGAGAGTCTCCAGCTACAGTGAGCGGCAAGGTGAGATTAGCCAACCTCCCTATTTACTTTTCTACCATTTAATTCCTGCAATTTACTTTCCTGCTATTTTATTTTCCCTGCCAATTTCATTATCTCCTTCAACCCCCCTTTCTATAACCAAACACAAAAGAGATTAGAAGTAAACCAGCTGTTTCCTATGTTCGACCCCGACCACTACTACTGCAAGTAGTTTAGTGTTCGTGGATTATAAATTTGTTTTGACACTCGGAGCCTCGACAACTCCGGCCCCGTCAGTACCTCTAGGATCTGAAAGTGGGAGAGTTACACTTACAGGGATGAGTTAAATGTGTTAAACAAGTCCTTGATCGAACAACGATGGCTAATGTCTATAGGAATATGAGTTATTCTGGCATTAGAATTAGCGGAGAACTATCTCATTTCAAAGGAGTAGCTGTGATCCCTTCGGTGGCCGTTTCTCTAAACTTATGAAGCATCGTTGCAAAAACTAAATCAATAGTTTATTAGGATTTCATTGATTGCTTGTTTTTGGTAAACTTGATTGGATTGTTTGCAATTTGTTTGCTTGTGTGATGGGTTAAGACAAAGATAACTAATACGGTAAATGTTTGTTTGAATAAGATTCTCGTTGTTGACGATCTATGGTTCGTCTTATTGGAGAAATGTCCTCGGGCCCCTGCTCGTAACGCATCCCAGTCAACGAAGAATACTTATGATCGATGGACAAAGGCCAATGAAAAGGCCTGCTTCTATATCTTTGCAAGCTTATCTAAAAGTCTTGTCCAAGAAGCACGAGGCCATGGTAAATTGCAAGGGAGATTATGGAATTGATAGCGAGCATAGCTAGCTATCTTTATGTATTTAATTTAGCTAGTCTTTGATGATTATTGGCCATTTTATTGCACTTAATTGTTTATTTTGTAGGAAATGGTTGATTGGAGCTATAGCGCAATATTAGAGTTAATCGAGTGCTCGGGACGTGAAAAGATGCAAAGGAATGAAAAGAGTTAAAGAGGAAAAAAGTCAAATTTTGGTCAACAGGACGCTAGCTCTTGAGCGTCTCGACGCTCACATTCCATATCGAATCAGGCGCAATAAGGTCACAGCGTCTCGACGCTACCGCATTTCCTTTCCAGACATGCACGTTTAAGAGGCAGCGTCTCGACGCTACGACGAAATTTCACTATAAAAGCATCCTTTCGGCTAGGTTTTTTGGGGATTGAATTTTGGGACTTCTTGAAGCCGTAAAGAGGGCAGAAACAGAGGAATTGAAGGCTGAAATAAAGGGAGAGATTCGGAAATCAACCCATTGTTCGTGGGGATCGTGACGGGGACGTCGGACTCGGCCTACATTGAGTTTTCTTTTCCCTTTCCTTTTCTTTAGCTAGACTTTATGGCTTTATTATGTTTAGTTGAGCTTGTAATTAGATTCATGAGTAGCTAAACTCATAACTTAGGGATTGATGTAGTTGATTAAGTTTATGGATTGAATTTATGGTTTAAGTTGTGCAATGATTATTATGTTTGTAATCTTGATTTAATGCTTTCAATTAATTGGCCATTAGTTGGATGATTTAAGTTTTGAATCTAGCTCGGGAGAGGGGATTTAATATAGACTTACTCAAGATTGCATGACTAGAGTTTATTTTCTAATTCGTGACGGTTTTAGATTAACTTTGGAATTAGTCAAAAGATCTCATTGCCTTGCATATTAATAAACTTAGATGGGGATATCAAGTTAGTTAATTTGCATGAGAATCAATTATACTCGGGAGAAGTAGTTGTGATTAAAGGGTCTTTGGCTCATAATTTCATTGTGCATAATAACTTACTCCTTAAAATCAATCCTAGACTAAATCGGCGAAATCAATTCCCTAAGTATTTTTCCCAATTGAATTTCCACATTTTTTACTTGTTTGATTTAGTTTTCATATCATTCAATCATCACATTGTGTTCCCTAAATAAAATTGAGCAAGATAATTCACAATAATTGATTTGCTTAAAAATCCAATCCAGAGGACGACATTCGAATTACATTCACTATATTATTACTTGACCCGTGCGCTTGCGGTAGGAAAAGTCCACATCAGGAATCTCTCCAGGAGATGTTTGGACAACCGTCCTATCAGCTCCACCATGATGCCCTCAAGTACATTTACAACTGTCGTGTGAAAGAGGGACAATCTGTTCGTCATGGAACCTCTTCCGAAGAGTTCAATGTGGAAAAGGAAAATGGAGTGGTCATAGACGAGCGCAGTCAGGTTGCGCTCATCATAGAATCTCTTCCGCAGAGTTTCTTACAATTTCGTAGCAATGCAATGATGAATAACATTCAATATAACCTGACTAGTCTCCTTAATGAGCTACAAATTTACTAGTCTCTTATGAAGAGTAAGGGACCAGTAAAGGGAGAGACATATGTTGCCCATTCCAAAAGAAAGTTCCAGAAAGGTTGATCCTTTGCAACTAAATTTGTACCTTAGTCTTCTGCTTCGAAAAAGATTTAGAAGAAGAGAGATAAGGGGAAGGTTCCCGCCACTGCTATTCAAGACAAGCGAAAGGGCAAGGTGGCCGACAAGGGTAGGTGTTTCCACTGCAACATGGATGGACACTGGAAGGGGAACTGCCCTAAGTACCTCGCTGATAACTGCCCAAAAGGTAGTTATTTAGGCCTCAATTATATAGGGATTTGTGTGTCCTTTATGCTTATTAGGGTTGGTTTTGGATAGATATTATGTGTTTTAACCCATTTGGAAGAATGGAAACATTGGAAATTATTTTGTGCAGATTATGCTGCTGAGCGACTGGAGGGAGCAAATTCTATGCTGCAGCAAAACTGGCAACAAGACGGCCACATCACAGCTCGTTAGCCAACTTCATGAACCGACTTTTGTTGAGTTATTCTCGTGATAAAGGATCAAGGAGAGCCTTACACGTGTCCTAGTTGACCTAATTCAAAGCCTCCCATCCTTCTATAAAAGGAAGTAGCCGTCAAAGTCAAAGTCATTCCATGTTTTCCCTTGGAAGCCGAATATTTTAGAGAGATTGAAGATCATCAAGAACACCATCTTCCGCAAGCTGATTAGGGAGTTTATTTTCTTTATTAACTTGTGGTTATGGACATGCCTACTCAGATTGTAATTCGTATTCCTATGCCTTTTATGAACTAAGTAGCTTAAGGTGTTGGTTAGGAATAATGTGATTACTGTGCTTCATCTCTAGTAATATATTGACTATCGCATTTTGGGTAATTGTTGTGTTTATTCTCATTTTATGCCCGCCTAGCCAGCCGGTGTGAATAGCTCTCTCTAGTTTCAGGGATGATTTAGGGAGTGTGTGGCAATTATCCACACTACGATCATTGTGTATTGGTGAACGCCAGTGACTGAGCTAGGGATAGCCAGTTGCCTAGTGCTTGATCGGTCGTACTTCATTGGGTTTGAAACATATCCCAAAAGATCCGGAGTTCCGGGAGGAATCCGCTAATAATACTGCGAGAAAGGCATGATCAATAATATTGCTAGAGCATATTTTAGAACAATCACTAAATCCTAACCAGCGCCTGTCTTTAATCTGTCTATCTATTTGTTTACTTATTGTTCTGTCATTTATTTTGCTTCAACATAATCCCGATAAAACCAAATCATTTTACTATTCTTGAAACCATTGGAAAGTTACACAAAAATAGGTAGAGTGGAAACTAATTCAGGGCTCGGATTGATAATATTACTTGCTGCAGACTGTGTATACTTGCACAAGAATTCTAGAGTATCTTATATCATATTTTACTCACTCTAGGAACCCAACAAGTTTTTGGCGTCGTTGCTAGGGACTTGGATAAGTTTTTTCTGATTTATTTTTGTGTATGTGTTTTAGTGGTTTGGTGCTAGGACTTTTTGATTGTTTCTTTTGTTTTTGCAGGTGTGATTTTGGTGCATGAGCGATCCGCTTGGGGTACGGTTTGAGCTTGATCCAGAAATTGAAAGGACAATTAGGAACAGAAGGAGGGAGCAGCGCAGAAACCAGATGGAGAACGTGCCGCAACTTTCGCAGGTTCCTGAAGGTCCAGCAGCAGCAAACCCCCAGCAGAATCCGTTGCTGCAGCAAAACCCACTGTTTGAGCAAAATAAGCAGCAAAATAATCAGGCTGAGAATCCTATCTTGATAGCGAACAATAGGACCAGAGCCATTCGAGCATATGCTGTCCCGATGTTTAATGAGTTGAATCCAGGGATTGCACGTTCCCAAATCCAAGCGGAAAATTTTGAAATGAAACCGGTAATGTTTCAGATGTTGCAAACTGTGGGGCAATTCCATGGTTTGTCATCTGAAGACCCTCATTTACATCTTAAGTCTTTTCTAGGAGTTAGTGATTCTTTTGTAATTCAAGGAGTGCCTAGAGATGCTCTTAGATTAACTTTGTTCCCGTATTCTCTTAGAGATGGAGCAAAGTCATGGTTAAACTCTTTTGCTCCAGGAACAATTAGGACGTGGGATGAGTTAGCTGAAATTTTTTTGAGTAAATATTTCCCACCTAATAGAAACGCTAAATTAAGGAGTGAAATAGTAGGGTTTAGGCAACTTGAAGATGAGACTTTTAGTGAGGCTTGGGAGAGGTTTAAGGAGCTTTTACGAAAGTGTCCCCACCATGGGTTACCTCATTGTATTCAAATGGAAACATTCTACAATGGTTTAAATGGAGTGACCCAAGGTATGGTTGATGCTTCGGCTGGAGGGGCCCTTTTGGCAAAAGCTTTTAATGAAGCCTATGAGATCTTAGAGAGGATATCTATTAATAGTTGTCAGTGGTCGGATGTTAGAGGCACAAATAAGAAAGTTAAGAGTGTATTAGAAGTTGATGGTGTGTCCACCATTAGGGCTGATCTTTCTATGATTCCTAATGCTCTTAAGAATGTGACAGTGATTAGTCATCAGCAGCCACCAGCTATGGAGCCTACTGCAGTGGTGAACCAAGTCACGGATGAAGCATGTGTCTATTGCGGTGAAGACCACAACTACGAGTTTTGCCCCAGCAATCCAGCGTCTGTGTTTTTTGTAGGTAATTAGAGGAACAACCCTTATTCTAACTTCTATAATCCAGGTTGGCGCAACCACCCCAACTTCTCATGGGGAGGACAAGGAAATAACGTACAAGTGCAACAGAAGATGAACCAGCCGGGATTTGCTAAAGCGCAGGTAATGCCCCAACAAAACAAGCAGGCTTTGCCCCAGCAAAATTCGGGAAACTCTCTCGAGGCGATGATGAAAGAATTTATGGCTCGCACAGATGCCGCAATTCAAAGTAATCAAGCTTCGATGAGAGCCTTGGAATTGCAAGTGGGTCAGCTAGCTAATGAGCTGAAGGCAAGACCTCAAGGGAAACTTCCATCAGATACTGAACACCCTAGAAGGGAAGGTAAGGAGCAGGTAAAGGCAGTTACTCTTAGGAGTGGTAAGCCATTAGAAGAAAGAATTGAGCCTAGTAAAACTCAGGTTATAGATAAAAATGGTGATAGAAATAATAATGTTGTTGTCGAGAAAGAGTTGGAGTCTGGTCAGGGTGCTGGAGGCAGCAATAAAAATACTGGAGCATCTGGTTCTGTTCCAGATGTGGAACCACCTTATGTTCCGCCCCCACCTTATGTACCACCTCTACCTTTTCCATAAAGGCAAAAGCCTAAGAATCAGGATGGTCAATTTAGAAAGTTCTTAGAGATTCTTAAGCAATTGCATATAAATATCCCTTTAGTAGAAGCTATTGAGCAAATGCCTAATTATGCTAAATTTCTTAAGGATATTTTGACTAAAAAGAAAAGACTAGGTGAGTTTGAAACTGTATCACTTACTGAGGAGTGTAGTGCTATTCTTAAGAATGGGCTACCCCCAAGGCTAAGGATCCGGGGTCATTTACTATACCTGTGTCTATAGGTGGAAAGGAATTAGGTAGAGCACTCTGTGATTTAGGCGCAAGCATTAACCTTATGCCTCTTTCGGTCTATCGGAAGCTTGGAATTGGTGAAGCTGCCTACCACAGTCACACTCCAACTAGCTGATAGGACTATCACATATCCAGAGGGTAAAATTGAGGACGTCTTAGTAAAAGTTGATAAGTTCATATTTCCTGTTGATTTTATTATTGTAGACTACGAGGCTGATAAGGATGTCCCAATTATTCTAGGTCGTCCATTTTTGGCTACTGGTAGGGCATTAATAGATGTTCAAAAAGGAGAATTAACAATGAGAGTCTGTAATGAGGAAGTAAAATTTAATGTGTTTAAAGCCATGAAATATCCAGACGAAATGGAGGATTGCTCCTTCATCAGGATTCTGGAGAGCATAGTCATTGAGACAACAATACAGGATTCGGCTGATAAGCATTCGGAAAAAGCATGGAGAGGTTAGTATAGAAGATTTTGAATTTTGTTCTTTAGATAGGAAAAATGAAAAAGAATTGTTTAGGTGTGAGGATGTTTTTGAGTCTTTAGATTTAGATCAAAGGAAAGCTCCTCCCATTAAGCCATCCCTGATTGAGGCACCTACTTTAGATTTGAAGCCCTTACCGGATCATCTAAAGTATGTGTATCTTGGGGAAGGAGAGACGTTGCCCATTATTGTTGCATCAGATTTAATGCCAGAGCATTAAGAGGCCTTAATAAAATTGCTGCAGCAATACTGCAAGGCTATAGGTTGGACATTGGCTGACATTCAGGGAATTAGCCCATCTTTTTGTATGCACAAAATCACTCTAGAGGAGGGATCTTTTAGGAGTATTGAGCAACAAAGAAGGTGATAGCGAGCATAGCTAGCTACTTTTACTTATTTAATTTAGCTAGTCTTTTATGATGTTTGGGCCATTTTATTGTGCTTAATTGTTTATTTTGTAGGAAAGCGTTTATTAGAGTTAAAACGTGGAATAAGAATTAATCGGGTGTTTGGGACATGAAAAGATGCCAAAGAACCAAAAAGATTCAAGTAACAAGGAGCCAAGAGAGGGCATTCTGCCCATTAGCGTCGAGACGCCACTCTTGGAGCGTCTCGACGCTAAGTTTCCTTAATGAGAATACGCGGCAGACTTACAGCGTCTCGACGCTGTGATAGGAAGCGTCCCGACGCTACCGCTTTTCCTTTTCTGAAACGCGCGTTTTGAAGGCAGCGTCTCGACGCTGTCTTGATAGCGTCTCGACGCTAAGACGAAAAATCTGCAATATAAGCTTCTCTTCGGCTAGGTTTGAGAGGACTTCGATTTGGGGACTTTTGGAGCCGAAAAACAGGACAGAACAGAGGATTTTTGAGCTGAAGCAAAGGGGACGAGTTGGAAATCAACCCATTGTTCGTGGGGATCGTGACAGGGACGTTTGGTCTCGGCCTACAACGAGTCTATTTCTCTTTTCCCTTACTTTAGATAGTTTTTATGGCTTATTTAGACTTAGTTTATATTGTAACGAGGATTATGTGTAGCTAAGTTTAATTCTTAGGGATTGATGTAGCTGTTGGGCACGTTATGGATTGATTTACTGTTTTTATGCTATATATTTCATTTATGCATATGTGGTATCCTTAATGCTTTCGATTTACTGGCCATAAATTGATTGATATTTATATTTGAATCTAACTCGGGAGAGAGGATTTAAATTTGTATTCCGTATGCATAACTAGAATTTAGCTAAAAATCGGGAGATTAAGGTTAATTCTAGAAATTGTTATAAAGGTTAGCCTTATTGCCTTGTATGTTTATTGAATTTAGATAGGGATATCGGGTTCAATTGCATATGGGAGAATCATGTATGCTCGGGAGAGATATGTGTGATTTTAGTTGCCAAGATTTATGAATCATAGTATTTGTTAATTCGTTTATTAATCCATAACTCCAATTGGTGAAATCAAATCCCTAAGACCAATTATTCCCATTAGATTATCACTTTTTGCTTTAGTTTTGTATTTGATTAATTCATATTCTCATTCAATTTGATTCCCTAAATAAAATTGGTCAAAAGTATTTTCGATAATTAAAATTTGGCTAGACACCAATCCAGAGGACGACATTCGATTGCAAAATCACTATATTATTACTTGACCCGTACACTTGCGGTTAGCAAATTGCACATCAAGTTTTTGGCGCCGTTGCCGGGGATTGGCGTATTTAGTCAATTTTAATATCGAAGAAAAATTGTCCGGTCTTAGTTTAGGGTGTATTCTATTTTTTGTTATTTTTGTTTTAGGTTAATTGCATTTTTCTTCCTTTATTGTTTTCTTTTCCATTCTTAAATTTTTCTATTTTTAGAGTTTTCCTTATTTGTTTGAATTTCCCATTGTTAGATTTTTTTAGTTTTTTTCATTCTTAGATTAGTTTTTCCTTATTTGTTAGTTTCCTTATTGGTTTTTTTTTGTCTTATCTATTTTTGCATTCCATATTAGTTTATTTTCTTCCTTTTATAGATTATATTTTCCTTATTTAGATTTAGTTATTCTCCTTTTCTTGTTTCTTTCCTAATTTGTGTTATTTCCTTTTCTTTGCCTTTTTAGGTTAGTGTAGTCGGTGTATGCGAAAGGTTAGGGAATTGGCCTTAGTTCCCTTAGATCCAGAGATCGAAAGAACTTTCAATAGACTTCAAAGGGAAAATCAAGAAAACATCCAAATGGCCAATCCTAATCCTGAAGAACCTAAGCCCATCAGGGACTATTTTCAGCCGATCTTTCACGAGCAACAGTCGGGGATTGTCTATGCCCCAATTAATGCTAATAATTTTGAGTTGAAAACAGGTCTCATTCAGATGGCTCGAGACTGTGCTTACAGAGGATCACCCATGGAGGATCCAAATTCTCATCTGAAGTCCTTCCTAGACATTTGTGGGACGGTAAAGTTAAATGGTGTTTCTGAAGATGCCATTCGCTTTCGTTTATTTCCTTTTTCTTTGCAGGACAAAGCGAGAGACTAGTTACAATCTATTCCACCTGGGAGCATTACCACTTGGGATGCTTTGGTCCAGGCATTCTTAAAGAAGTTCTTTCCTCCTGCCAAGACGGTCAAGCTGAGGACCGAAATTGGGACATTCCAGCAACAATTCGATGAACAGTTGTTCGAGGCTTGGGAGAGATTTAAAGAGCTGCTAAGGAAGTGCCCTCAGCACGGATATCCTGACTGGCTATAGGTTCAATTATTTTACATTGGATTAACTCCTAGCACGAAAACTATTGTTGATGCAGCTGCAGGTGGGACTCTGTTGTCCAAGACTGTTGAGAGTGCTAGGACTTTGTTAGAGGATATGGCCACTAACAACTATCAGTGGCCATCTGAGCGGTCGGGACCCAAAAAGATTGCTGCTGGAGTGTTCGAAGTTGACAACGTAAGTGCACTTCAGGCTCAGATGTCTTCCTTGGCTAATGCATTTTTAAAGTTTTCAGGTTCAGGGAATGCTCAATCAATTGAGTCTGCAGCTGCCCTTGCATCCCAGACTCAGGGGGAAAATCTCGAGCAGGTTCAGTATGTTTCGAATTATAATTCTAGGGGGTATAATAATAATTCCACACCTACACATTATCACCCTAGCAATAGAAATCATGAGAATTTTTCCTATGCTAATAATAAGAATGTTTTGAATCCTCCTGGCTTCACTCCTCAAAGTCAAGAAAATAAGAAATCTTTAGAAGACCTTGTTGGAACTTTTATTGCAGAATCAAGTAACAGGTCAAATAAGCTTGAGGAGGTCGTGATTGCAATAAACACTACTGTCAATGGTCATTCTGCAGCAATCAAGAATATAGAGACTCAGCTGGGACAACTGGTAAGTGTTGTCAACTCTATGAATAAATGTAAAGCCCCAGTTGAACAGGAGAAATCTTCTTTGGAGTACTGCAAGGCCGTATCTGTGCATTATGAGGAGGAGATTAAATTAGCTGAAGAGGAGAAAACTACTGAACCAGAGGAACTCACAGGAAGAGTTGAAGAAGGCACCACCTCAAACGAAGCTGAAAAGCTTAATCCTGAGCCTTCTATCCATTCTCCTACTATTTTAGTTCCTAAATCAAAGAAAAAGAAAAATTCTAAGGTTAAGTTTGAAAAATTTTTAGATGCTTTTATGGGTTTGCATGTTAATATTCCTTTTTCAGATGCCTTGGAGCAGATGCCTCATTACAAAAAATTCATGAAGGAATGGCTCAACAAGAAGAAAAAGGAAAAGCAGTTGGAGACTGTATATTTAGCATCAACGTGCAGTGCTCGTGTCCAACAGGGAGTACCAGAGAAATTGTCTGACCCAGGGAGTTTTACTATTCCTTGTAATTTTGGTACTTATTCTTGTAGAGCACTATGTGATCTAGGGGCCAACATAAATATTATTCCATTATCTCTGTGCAAAAAGCTTAACATAGGAGACATAAAATCTACTTCTATTAGACTCCAGTTGGCTGACCAGTCTGTGGTTTGTCCATATGGGATTGTTGAGAATATTCTGATTAAAGTAGGTAGATTTTTCCTTCCTGTTGATTTCTTTGTGCTAGATATTAAAGAAAATCCTGCTACGCCTATCATATTAGGGAGACCATTCCTTGCTACAGGGAGGGTTATAATTGATATTGAATGCAGGGAGCTAATCATAAGAGTCCAACAGGAGAAGGAAGTTTTAAAAGCTTTTGAGGACCCCAAGAACACATCAGATACAATGATGGTGGGTTACAAGAGAGGTGCTAGGAAGAGCACCAGTGATGGAAAATCTGACAGAAGACCACCCTGATGCATAGTTGGTCAACACGTCGAGCTAATGACGTTAAACAAGCGCTTATGGGAGGCAACCCAAGTGAGTTAGTTATTTCTTTATTTTGAGTTTTATTTATTGTTTGTGTCTGTTTTGTAGGTCTTGTTTTCTTTCTTTCCTTTGCTTTCAAGCTGTCAAGATTCCAAGCATTCAGTTAAGAAGTCATCATCATTCCAGGCCAGTACTATTCACTCCTTTCATTCGTTTATTGTTCTCATGCTTGTTTATGCTTTATTTTCGTTATACATTGAGGACAATGCATACTTTAAGTTTGGGGGTGGATTAGCATGTTTGTGGAGCCCTTGAGCATCTGAGTTCGGGCTATAGTTTTGAGCTTTCTTTGAATTGTGCATATGGTTGTTTTCTGGATGCTACTTGTGCATGATTATGATGTCCTAGGATAGGCTTTCTTGTCAATTTTCAAGCTTGTGATGAGTTGTAAGCATGAGTGCCCAAAAAGGGAGACTTTTTAAAATTTACTAAGAGATGGCTTGCATTAGTAGAGTATTTATCTTGGCTAGATTTGGATTTGAATGCTTAGGAGCGAATTATTGGGTTCGTATGCTTGTTGTCACCTCGATAGGTGTAGGGTAGAGCTAAAGAGTTAATTTTTTGCAAATTAGCATGTTTGATCTTGCTTAGGAGGAAAGAAAAGAATATATGCTATTGATGCTCATAACAAAAAATCATTCTTGTTGTTATTGTTGAAAAAAAAAAATAATAATGCCATTTCTTGTGCACAATATGCAATGATTAATAAAGATTAAGGCAAAAAAGAGCTACCCCTGTTGTGATCAGTTAGGCCAACCAGAGAAAACTCAGGTTAAGGGTCCCTGCAATAGGTGTGTGAAAGCTAGTGCCACATATACATGCTTAATTTAATTGTTAATTATAAGCACCTAAGTATGGAGATAAACAAACTAATTTGTTCCATTAACTCATTAGTGAAACCTTAGTGCCAGTGTAGAGGGAAGATGAGCTGCGAGTTTAATAATCCAATCCCGGGCTAGTAGAGTCTGATCTTGTTGAGTTAGATCTCGCTTGTGCAAGTTAATTTTCGAAAAATTTTAATTTGTCTCCCTCATTGGTCCTTGTGTGCATGTCTCTTGCTTGCTTGACTATTGACTTTTGAGCCCTGAGGATTGAGTTATGATTGTTGCATCCATTCTTCCATTGTATGTTTGATTTGTAGTTTGCTCGAGGACTAGCAAAAGCTTAAGTTTGGGGGTATTTGATAGCGAGCATAGCTAGCTACTTTTACTTATTTAATTTAGCTAGTCTTTTATGATGTTTGGGCCATTTTATTGTGCTTAATTGTTTATTTTGTAGGAAAGCGTTTATTAGAGTTAAAACGTGGAATAAGAATTAACCGGGTGTTCGGGACGTGAAAAGATGCCAAAGAACCAAAAAGATTCAAGTAACAAGGAGCCAAGAGAGGGCATTCTGCCCATTAGCGTCGAGACGCCACTCTTGGAGCGTCTCGACTCTAAGTTTCCTTAATGAGAATACACGGCAGACTTACAGCGTCTCGACGCTGTGATAGGAAGCGTCCCGACGCTACCGCTTTTCCTTTTCTGAAACGCGCGTTTTGAAGGCAGCGTCTGGACGCTGTCTTGATAGCGTCTCGACGCTAAGACGAAAAATCTGCAATATAAGCTTCTCTTCGGCTAGGTTTGAGAGGACTTCGATTTGGGGACTTTTGGAGCCGAAAAACAGGACAGAACAGAGGATTTTTGAGCTGAAGCAAAGGGGACGAGTTGGAAATCAACCCATTGTTCGTGGGGATCGTGACAGGAACGTTTGGTCTCGGCCTACAACGAGTCTATTTCTTTTTTCCCTTACTTTAGATAGTTTTTATGGCTTATTTAGACTTATTTTATATTGTAACGAGGATTATGTGTAGCTAAGTTTAATTCTTAGGGATTGATGTAGCCGTTGGGCACGTTATGAATTGATTTACTGTTTTTATGCTATTGATTTCATTTATGCATATGTGGTATCCTTAATGCTTTCAATTTACTGGCCATAAATTGATTGATGTTTATATTTGAATCTAACTCGGGAGAGAGGATTTAAATTTGTATTCCGTATGCATAACTAGAATTTAGCTAAAAATCGGGAGATTAAGGTTAATTCTAGAAATTGTTATAAAGGTTAGCCTTATTGCCTTGTATGTTTATTGAATTTAGATAGGGATATCGGGTTCAATTGCATATGGGAGAATCATGTATGCTCGGGAGAGATATGTGTGATTATAGTTGCCAAGATTTATGAATCATAGTATTTGTTAATTCGTTTATTAATCCATAACTCCAATTGGTGAAATCAAATCCCTAAGACCAATTATTCCCATTAGATTGTCACTTTGTGCTTTAGTTTTGTATTTGATTAATTCATATTCTCATTCAATTTGATTCCCTAAATAAAATTGGTCAAAAGTATTTTCGATAATTAAAATTTGGCTAGACACCAATCCAGAGGACGACATTCGATTACAAAATCACTATATTATTACTTGACCCGTACACTTGCGGTTAGCAAATTGCACATCAGAAGGCTTAACCCCGCAATGAAAGAGGTTGTTAAGAATGAGGTAATTAAATGGTTGGATGCTGGGATCATCTATCCAATTGCCGATAGCAATTGGGTAAGCCCTGTCCAATGTGTTCCTAAGAAAGGAGGTGCTACTGTGGTGAGCAATAAAGATAATGAGTTGATTCCAACCAGGACAGTAACTGGGTGGAGGGTTTGCATGGATTACAGAAGGCTTAATAAAGCTACCCGAAAGGATCATTTCCCTCTACCATTTATCGACCAGATGTTGGATCGATTGGCTGGTCAGGCCTATTACTGTTTCTTGGATTGTTATTCTGGGTATAACCAGATTACTATTGCTCCTGAGGATCAGGAGAAAACCACTTTCACCTATCCTTATCGGACATTCGCTTTTAGGCGAATGCCTTTTGGCCTCTACAATGCTCCAACAACATTTCAGCGGTGTATGTTAGCAATTTTTTCTGATATGATTGAGTCCACTGTTGAGGTATTTATGGACGATTTTTCAGTGTTTGGAGGGTCTTTTCAGAAGTGTTTAGAAAATTTAGGTAAGGTATTAAAGAGATGTGAAGATACCCATTTAGTTCTTAATTGGGAGAAATGCCACTTCATGGTGAAGGAGGGCATAGTGTTAGGTCATAAAATTTATAAAAATGGTCTACAAGTTGATAGAGCAAAAGTTGAGGTTATTGAAAGACTAGAGCCACCGAATTCAGTGAAGGGAATTCGGAGTTTTTTAGGACATGCTGGTTTTTATAGGAGGTTCATAAAGGATTTCTCCAAAATCAGTAAACCTCTTTGTAACTTATTGTGTACTGATCACGTTTTTGACTTTGATGCAGATTGTAGGAAGGCTTTTGAGACTTTAAAAGCTGCTTTAATCTCAGCACCCATTCTTTGCGCACCTAATTGGAATTTACCATTTGAGGTAATGAGTGATGCGAGTGATGCTGCGGTAGGTGCTATGCTGGGGCAAAAGCATGGAAAATTTATCCATCCTATATATTATGCAAGCAGGATTTTAAATGAAGCACAAGTCAACTATACAACTACTGAAAAGGAGTTGTTAGCTGTGGTGTTCGCTTTTGAGAAGTTTCGGCCATATTTGGTTGGATCCAAAGTCACAGTTTTCACGGATCATGCAGCAATAAGGTATTTAATGTCTAAGAAAGATGAAAAGCCTAGACTAATTCGTTGGATTTTACTATTGCAGGAATTCGACTTGGAGATAAAGGACAAGAAAGGATCAGAAAATGTCATTGCAGATCATTTATCTCGTCTTGATCCATCATCATCTTTGCTGGAGCAATCTGCCATTCCCGATTCTTTTCCAGATGAACAACTCTTTGCTGTTGAAATAAAGGTAGTTAGGGATGTCCCTTGGTATGCTGATATTGCAAACTTTTTGGTAAAGGGAGTCACCCCTATTGACATGGATTGGAGGCAGAAGAAAAAGTTTAAGCATGATGCAAAATTTTTCTATTGGGATGAGCCATTTATGTATAAGCAATGCTCTGACGGTATTATTCGTAGGTGTGTTTCAGGTGCTGAAGCAAAGGAAATCCTGGAGCAATGTCACTCTTCGCCGTATGGAGGTCATTTGAGCGGTCAGAGGACAGCTATGAGGATTTTGCATTGCGGTTTTTTCTGGCCTACGTTATTCAAGGATGCCCATTGGTTCTACAAGCAATGTGATGCTTGCCAAAGGAGAGGAAATTTGGGGCCTTGAGATGAAATGCCTCTTACTTATATTTTAGAAGTTGAATTATTTGATGTATGAGGTATTGACTTTATGGGGTCATTTCCTCCTTCTAATGGCAATGTTTTTATCTTATTGGCAGTTGATTATGTGTCCAAATGGGTGGAGGCCATTGCATGCCATCAGAGTGATGCCAAGACAGTAGCAAGGTTTCTTCAATCGCACATCTTTGCGCGATTTGGGATACCTAGGGCTCTAGTGAGTGATGAGGGTACACATTTTGTTAATAATATCTTAACTAAGCTTTTAGCTAAGTATGAGATTAAGCATAGGATAGCTACCCCTTATCACCCACAAGCAAATGGTCAAGCTGAAATCAGTAATAGGGAAATTAAATCGATTTTAGAGAAAGTAGTCCATCCATCTAGAAAGGATTGGTCTTTTAGGTTGGATGAGGCTCTTTGGGCTTATAGGACAGCCTATAAGACTCCTCTAGGTATGTCTCCCTATAGGTTAGTATATGGGAAAGCTTGCCATTTACCATTGGAGCTAGAGCATAAGACGTTTTGGGCTTTGAAAAAGTTAAATTTTGATTTGAGTCGCGCAAGAGCAATAAGGATGCTGCAGCTTAATGAATTGGAAGAATTTCTCCAGTTTTCTTACGAAAATGCGAAAATGTATAAGGAAAAGACTAAGTTGTGGCATGACAAGAAAATAAAGTCCAAAGAATTTGTCAAGGGTCAAAAAGTTTTGCTTTATAATTCTAGATTAAAATTATTTCCTGGAAAATTGAAATCTAAATGGTCAGGACCGTTTATTGTGATTGAGGTTTTTCCCAATGGAGCAATTACTTTGCAGGATGAAAAAGATGGGAGAGTGTTCAAGGTGAATAGACAGCGTGTGAAAAATTATTGGGGAGAGGAATTTCTTGCGAAATATCCTTCCCTAAAGTTAGTTGATGATTGAGAGAGCAGGATTTTTGCGGGAGCATTTCACAGAGAAAAATTTTTGAGCTCCCAGTGTTATGTTGATTTTATTTTCCTGACTTGTTTTTAATTTTGATTAGGTTAGATTTAATTTTGCATGGTTTATTAGATTTTTATCTTTAAGTAGTTGTTTATTTAGGATTTCGTTTTGAATTTGATTTGATTTTTCAGATTATTTATTTAGATGATTTTTAGGATTATCTTTTCATTAATTAGATTTTGTTTTATGTGGATTTTATTTTCAGTTATTTGAATTTTGTTAGTTAATAAAGATTTTTGATTCGGCTTTAAGAATAAAAAAATTAAGTTTGATTTGATCGGTTAAGTTCAATTTGAATTTAAAAGATTTGACTTTCCTATTTTGAAATTTAAATTCCGTATCTAAGATTCGGCAGGTTCAGAAGATTGTTGCAGCAAAGATAATGCTGGAGCAAATTTCTCGTATGAATAGGAAGGATTTTAGTGTGAGTAATTATTTTTACCGTTGGGATTTTTGAATTTCTATGGGCAGGTGAATTGCAGGGATGCTGCCACATGTCGTGCAGGGATAATCCAACGGTTAGCCATTGACAACATGCCGTTATTTCCCATAGATGATTGAAATTCCACGATTTTACCGTTAGGGATTTGAATTGCAAAGTAAATATGAACGGTAAAACCATTTATTACGGAGCAAATCCTTTCGGTTAGGATTTCAAATTGCTGGAGCCTTATTTATTTGCAGACATTCGTACGTTTCTCCTCACTTCGTCTTCTTGATTCTATCTTGCCATCTACATTCTTTCTTTCTCCTTGTCATTCTCTGCAAAACCCTTTGAGTTATCCATGGCCAAAACAAGAGCGAGGAAAGAGAGAGAGAGAGAGTGAAGAGGAAATACCCATTACCCCCGATGTTCCGAAAGTAAAAACTAAGAAGAAAAGAACACCGGAGGAGAAAGAAGCTAAAAGAAGAAGGCGACAACAGAGGACGGAAGAACAGGAAAAAGCGACAGAGGATGAGGCTGCTGCAGTGGTTGAAGAAGACCTGGAAGAACCGCAAGAACAGACCCCAGGAGAGGCTGATCAGAGACTTACGGATACAGATACGACTCGAGAGGAAAATGTTGAGGAGAATCAAGAACAGCAGGCTGAGATGGTGAGAGACGAGCAGACAAACGTAGTGTCTGAAAGAGGAAACGAGCAGGACCAAGAAGCTCGTGTTGAGGTAATCATGCCTGAACCGCCGAAACGCCGCCACATAAAGAGAAAGGCCGGCCGTATTCAGGTGATTCGACTGATACCCCGTCACCACCATCATCAGATTCTGAGAGAGAAAAGGCAGAACGAGAGGAAAGAGAGAAGAAAGAAGCTGAGGACAAAGGAAGAGAAGAAGTAGAGAAGAAGACTGAGGAAGAGCAGTTGCTCAAGCGCAGGGCAGAGAAGGGCAAAAATATTGCTGAAGCATCGGAAGAACACGAGGCGATAGAAGAACAGCAGGTTCTATTTGATCGCTTTGTCAACAATTTTGCTAGAGCAAAATACGCTGAGCTTCTGAAAAGGGATTTCTTGTTCGAGCGCGGTTTCAGTGGTGATCTTCCACAGTTTCTGAGGACCGGTATTGCAGACCACGGCTGGGAGCTGTTTTGTGCAAAGCCTGAATCTGTAAACGCACAGGTGGTGCGTGAATTTTATGCTAACATTGTCAAGGAGGATGGTTTCCAGGTAATTGTCCGAGGAGTCGAGGTGGATTGGAGTCCAAGTGCTATCAATGCACTGTACAACGTTCAAACCTTCCCCCATGCGGCGTATAATGAGATGGCTGTGGCGCCATCTGATGAACAACTAAGTGAGGCTGTAAGGGAGGTAGGAATTGAAGGGGCATAGTGGCAGTTATCCAAGACTTAGAAGAGGACATTCCAGTCGGCTTATTTGAAAAGGGAAGCGAACCCATGGATGAGATTTATTAGACAGAAGATGCTTCCAACAACACATGACTCAACAATCTCCAGGGAACGGGTTCTCCTAGCTTTTGCCATCTTACGGTCTCTCAGTATTAACGTAGGGAGGATCATTGCGAATGAGATTTCTGGATGTTGGAAAAAGAAGGTGGGGAAACTATTCTTTTCGAACAGAATCACGATGCTGTGCAGAAGAGCAGGGGTTCCGGTGGATGAGGGAGATGTGATCCTGTTTGATAAGGGGATCATAGACACGCCCAATTTGGCACGGCTCCAGTGTGTGCAGGAGGTACGTCAAGGTGGGCTTATCTACGACATCAACACGATTCTAGAACAACTGGCACTTTCGGCCAGTAGGCAGGAGTTTGCTGAGAGGCAGACTTTAACCTTCTTGAGCTATGTTAAGAATCGGGATGCCGACTTAAAGAGGGCGCTACAAGAGAATTTTTCAAACCCATACCCAACCCTTCCCATATTCCCTGACGATCTGTTGAACCCCTGGATTCCGCCCCCACCTGCTGAAAGAGGAGAAGAGAATGATGATGAAGAACAGGGCCAGGAAGATTGATGGATAAGATGATCTTCGGCGAGCATTAATTTTGATCCTATAATTTTGTTTGCTTGCGCATATCTGACCCCGTCTGCTTGTCTTTTTAATTTTTCTGTTTTAAAAAAAAATATATCTCGGCTATGTACTTTCTTTTCTTATGTTTTTAATGTCATTTTTCGATATTTCTGTTCCATGAGCACTGAGTAATGCCTAACTTAACTAATTTTCTTCTGAATTTTTGAAGCTTGGACTGATTACGCTTAATTAGATCAAGGTATTCTGATCTCCAGAAACCTTTAACTTGAGCATTTCTTCTAGCCTGGACTGTTGCTGCGGCAAAGAAGATTTTCAAGGTAGTATTGGCTTATACGATCCACTTTAAGCTTAGATCTGAGTCCCATGTTTAGTTTAAAAATTCAGATAGAAAAATTTAAGTTTGGGGGTATAGTTGCTTAATTAATGATTCATTGGGGACAATGAATAATTCAAGTTTGGGGGACTTTTTGCTACTCCAATTATTTTGCTCGAGCATTCCTCTCCTTCAAATTAAAATTTGTTAGGTTATTGAGCAACCGGGGACATTTGTGATACCCACAGTTTGTCTTCGCGTCAAAAGATGACCTAGGAAATGTGAAAAAATGATGAGAAAAATTATTTGCTGAAAAAAAAATTATTTGTTGAAGATTTTGCTGAAAAAATTGACAGAGCAAAAGTTTTGAGGGATGAATGATGATCCAGCAGTTTTTCTATCTCCCAGAACTTCGGTGAGCTTCATCATAAAATGTCGCCATTCTGAGGGGCAAGAGATAGAATAACAAAGGATTTTTGAGCTTTATAATGAGTATTGAGCCTAGTTGGTGATAAGCTTGAGGCAAGGGTATACTGCACCATAAAGTGGGTCATCCCATGCTTAAGAGCTTATGACTGTAAGGCTGCTTTAAGTCTGATAAATAATGATATAAACCCCTTTAAAAATATGTTTTGAAATGTCTGATAATAGAGCTAGGCTGTGGTGAGTTCTTAGAATTAAGTTGAAAAGTGGTGATTATTTGTCCATGCCGGAGGAATCATTTTGCTGCAGCAGAGCTTGGTTTTGCAGAGTGCTCAGGTAAAGGTTAAAGGTAGTGTTGGACTGTCTGGTTTGATTAAGCGATTCTTTGTCTAATGTTTTGAATTCTCGAAGGAAGGTTGGTTAGTATTGCTCGGGACGCGCAATAGTTCAAGTTTGGGGGTATGATAACTGCCCAAAAAGTAGTTATTTAGGCCTCAATTATATAGGGATTTGTGTGTCCTTTATGCTTATTAGGGTTGGTTTTGGATAGATATTACATGATTTAACCCATTTGGAAGAATGGAAACATTGGAAATTATTTTGTGCAGATTATGCTGCTGAGCGACTGGAGGGAGCAAATTCTATGCTGCAGCAAAACTGGCAATAAGACGGCCACATCACAGCTCGTTAGCCAACTTCATGAACCGACTTTTGTTGAGTTATTCTCGTGATAAAGGATCAAAGAGAGCCTTACACGTGTCCTAGTTGACCTAATTCAAAGCCTTCCATCCTTCTATAAAAGGAAGTAGCCGTCAAAGTCAAAGTCATTCCATGTTTTCCCTTGGAAGCCGAATATTTTAGAGAGATTGAAGATCATCAAGAACACCATCTTCCGCAAGCTGGTTAGGGAGTTTATTTTCTTTATTAACTTGTGGTTATGGACATGCCTACTCAGATTGTAATTCGTATTCCTATGCCTGTTATGAACTAAGTAGCTTAAGGTGTTGGTTAGGAATAATGTGATTACTGTGCTTCATCTCTAGTAATATATTGACTATCGCATTTTGGGTAATTGTTGTGTTTATTCTCATTTTATGCCCGCCTGGCCAGCCAGTTTGAATAGCTCTCTCTAGTTTCAGGGAAGATTTAGGGAGTGTGTGGCAATTATCCACACTACGATCATTGTGTATTGGTGAACGCCAGTGACTGAGCTAGGGATAGCCAATTGCCTAGTGCTTGATCGGTCGTACTTCATTGGGTTTGAAACATATCCCAAAAGATCCGGAGTTCCGGGAGGAATCCGCTAATAATACTGCGAGAAATGCATGATCAATAATATTGCTAGAGCATATTTTAGAACAATCACTAAATCCTAACCAACGCCTGTCTTTAACCTGTCTATCTATTTGTTTACTTATTGTTCTGTCATTTATTTTGCTTCAACATAATTCCGATAAAACCAAATCATTTTACTATTCTTGAAACCATTGGAAAGTTACACAAAAATAGGTAGAGTGGAAACTAATTCCGGGCTCGGATTGATAATATTACTTGCTGCAGACTGTGTATACTTGCACAGGAATTATAGAGTATTTTATATCATATTTTACTCACTCTAGGAACCCAACACTCGCTGAGAAAAAGAAGGAGAAATAAGGTAAATTTGATTTACTGGTTTTAGAAAGATGTCTTGTTGAACATGATGAGTTTGCCTGGATACTTGATTTGGGAGAAACAAATCATGTTTGCTCTTCTTTAAACGGAAATAGTACATTTCAGTAGCTGGAAGAAAGTGAAATGACGCTCAGGGTTGGAATAGGAGACGTCGTTTCAGCCAGTGTGATAACATCTAATTTGTGCTATCTTATTACTGGTAATCTGAACTTGTTAGAAGTATTTTACGGTCAAAATTTTTATTTTATAGGTGATTCGGGCATTAGAGGCACTCGGATTGAATCACACGAATTGGTGTCAATTTGGGCTATTTTGGGAGTTTTTTTTTAGCCAACTCAAAGTTCATGGATGAAGAGGAGGTGAAAAGACCTGAGCAAATCGTGGTGAGCCCAAAGATTAGTACCAAGGAGTGAAAGGTTCGAGTCCCAAGGCAAGCACATTGGAAGAAAGACGGAGAAAATAAATATTAGGTTTTATGCGGACATGCTGAAAATAGGCCTATCGTCTCGACGCTGGCACGATTTTATGCGGAAGGCAGTGTCTCGACGCTACGACTATTATATAAATATTAGGTTACGTTTTAGGTCGCCATAGGTTAGAATTTTCGATTCCTTTTACGTTTTCCTCTGTTTTTATTTTGTTCTTCTTGTATCTTTTCAATTCTTAGACATTTTAGGATGATTTCTTTTATGGGATTCATTGTTTCTACTCCAAATATGTTAGTGTAATTTTCTTTGCTGTCGGATTATTGGATGTAACTGTATTGGTTTGCTGAACTTGCTGGTTTTGCTGGTTTGTATTGGTTTCAGGAACAATTCGTAATTAATTTAATATTATGAAATACTAATACACTAGCAACATACATACATTCATAATCTAATGAATATCTAGATTAAGCATGCTGAAAATCTATAGAATCTAATTCTAATTTATATAGCAACAAGTTACTTACCCTCATTGACGACTCAGATTAAATTCACCAACTGCTTGTGAAATAATCACAAACTACTGCTAACACTACCACTATGGCTACACCGATATGACTCTGAGACTTTTAGAGGCAGGAGATTGGTGGGAGTCTTCAGGGGAATTCTCTGAGAGTAGGAGAATGAATGAGATGCCTTTCACCCCAGCCCAGGGGTCTTATTTATAGAAAAAGGTCATAAGATCTAATCCTTATAGGAAAAGGTCAATAATAAAATCTAACTAAATCTATTATCTTATTCATATCTAATTTTAATAAATAAATAATTAATTACCCAATTAAATATCATATAAAATTTTAGGGATTTTATTAAATTATGAATATGAATCCAATTCATATTAATTATTTGAACTCTTTCAAATATTTTCTCACAACAATTAATTTTGAATCTAATTCAAAATTGTATTATAAGGTTTCATAAACTTTAGATTATATGATCCCCCTAAATTAAACACTTTCAATTTAAAATTAATACTGAATTGCCTTAAGTCTCTTTACAAGCTACTAGTGGGACCTAATGGACCTGCAGATCAAAAGCTCTAACGATATGAGATTAATCGACTAAACTCATTAACCAATTAATCAATTTTCGTTAATTGTGGGTGCTCCACTAAAGATCCAGTGGGACCTAATGGATCTGCAGATCAAAAGCTCTAACGATATGAGATTAATCGACTAAACTCATTAACCAATTAATCAATTTTCATTAATTGTGGGTGCTCCACTAAAGACCCAGAGTTGCACTCTTCGACATAATTTTGTGTCCACGGATATAGTCCAATAACAGCAAGTTAGTCCTTCACGAGTGTTCGTAACTCCAGCTCCAGCTGGGTCAAATTACCGTTTTACCCCTGAGTTACCTCTACCCCTTAAGTACCAGTGCTCCTCTAATGAACAATCTGTTTGTGGTCCAACACATCCATGTTCTCCCGTTTAAACCATTTTGTATGAATGCTTTTGTATACAATCTAATTGTTATTTAGGATAGCCAATAGATTTGAATCATGTCCTTTGCATTTTTCTACATGAATTTGCATAGCTTGCTTGATAGAATCTAGGAAGCATGTAGAAATTACTAAATTAATCTAGGAATTTATCTTTCGTGATTCGATTTAGCAATTCCGGACCCTTGTTCATAATGCAGTTAATTCGATAAACAATTACGCGAGCTAATTGTTCAGTTAATTAGGATTAGATTTGTGGGCTAGCGGCCTAATAGCATGAGGGGTAACAAGCGTAATTTTATATTAATTAATTAATTAATCACGTAGACTAACGAGTTAATTCGTTGATTAGCACTAGTAAGGAGGATGCAAAACTCGAATCGCCAAGAAGTAATTTCGAGTTCATGTTAATTCACTAGAATTAAATCTATAGAGAAAACTAGGAGATCAAATAAGCAAACCATTCAGTGAATCCAATAATCCGACGGTCCTATCTTTTGATTGATTTTACCCCTTTTTGTCGTCTCTGTTATCTTTTGCATTATTTTTTATTTTCTAGCTGATCTGCAACCCTGTCTTTTTATATATTTATTATTAAATCTTTTCAAACCCCTCATTTTCCTGTGAACTTCTGTTAAAACCTAAATTTAATGAGAAAACACCCCTTCCCAGTGGACGACTTGCCCACTACTGCTATAGAGTAATCTAGTAGTCGGTTATAAATTTTATTTGGTTGAGAGGCCTCGACAACCTCTCCATCACAGTGCAGTGGGAGCTGCGAAATTATTTTTTGGAGATAGATTTATTTTTGTTAACGATTTGTATATTGTACCTAAAATTAAGAGAAATTTAGTTTCTATCTCCTATCTACTTGAACAATCATACACTGTTTCTTTTAAGAGTAATGAAGTGTTCATTTTCAAGAATGGTGTTCTTATATGTTCAGCTAGATTAGAAAATAACTTGAATATTTTAAGACCAATCGAATCTAAAGCACTTGTAAATCAGATATTATTTAAACCGCTGAAACTCAAAGAAAAAGGCAACAAATTTCTCCTAAAAGTAACAACACCTATCTTTGGCACTTAAGACTATGTCACATAAGCCTCGATAGGATCAAACATTTGGTAAAGAATGGACTTCTAAATGAGTTCGAAGATGATTCACTACCTCCATGTGAATCCTGTCTTGAGGGAAAAATGACCAAAAGACCTTTTAGTGGAAAAGATTATAGGGCCAAAGAACCCTTGGAGTTGATACATTCGGATCTCTGTGGTCCAATGAGTGTAAAAGCTTGAGGAAGGTATATATCTTTCATCTCTTTTATAGATGACTATTCAAGGTATGGTTACTTATACCTAATGGGGCATAAGTCTGAAGCACTTGAAAAGTTCAAGGAATTTAAGGCTGAGGTTGAGAATCTATTAGGTAAAACATTTAAAACACTTCGATCTGATCAAGATGGAGAGTACATGTGATGCGAGCTGTGACTGAAGGTGGATGTTGGAATAAGATGGAAAATAATAATTAAAGATGAATTCAGTCAAGCTAAATCCAAGTATACACTATCGCATGCAGTAATAAAAACTTTTGAAGTATTCCAAAAGTATTGATCCCACAGGGACTAAATTAAACACAAATTTGAAGAAGAAACTGATCTTAAATTGCTTATGTAGGTAACCAAATTAAATAATTGATGATGTGGTTTTTGGAAAATAATTAGGCAAGCAAATAAAGAATAGACAACAGTAACAAAAGCGAGGTATTTAGTAAAGCTTCAACCCTAAGGCAAATAACTCTAGTAATAGCTTATTTAACTTAAGTCTAGATATGCATTTGGTCAGGTTTAACTCCTATTTGGCCTTGCTCCCAAGAACCGTTAGAAGACTAAACGAGTACCGTTATGCACATTTCTATGACTATGACTCTAACATAGATTATTCATGCATGCAACCTATAACCCTATAGTTGTTATAAGCGACCATGCCCTATAACAGTGAAAACACTCTTTCGAGCCCTTTCTCCTATATCACCTTTATGAGAATCAATATTGTTTGACCCTTTCAGTACCAAACTCACATTGCATGCTAAGTCTAAGTGATCCAGTTAAACTAAACAAGATTGGAATGATAATCAATAAAGGATGACATGCATAAAATAGAACTTAGGTAAATAAAAAACTTTCAAGCTATTCAATCCATAAGAGAATTCACTATACCGAACCCCTCAATGGGATTTAGCTACGCATGGTGGATAAAAATGCAAACAAATAACTTTCCATTGAGTAAATGATAACTTGCAAAAAAGAAGTTATTTCTCTCCTAAATTTAAATTAAATAAGGCTAGAAAATATCCATGATGAGCTGATCAAGCGAATATAAGTGGAGAATTGCGGTAATTAAATCTTTAAATGTGTATTCCTTAATGTGGCGAGAAATCTTATATCCTTATCCATTAACAATGTTTTCTGTAGTTATTTCCCTTGCCTAAGTTATCTTTCAGCGCAGACACAAATCCCAGAGCAGGAAAAAGTACATCGACAGCTGATGGATGGTCATTCTGACGTGTGACTGATTTGCAAGCTGGCAAAAGAAGGTTGGGGCACGCAAGCCAATTTCTTGGAGAAGTTAGCATCCTTGGACTATAAAAATCGCCCATTTTCCAGAAGAAGAGTGGTTCGGTGACGGAGAAGGAGAGAAAATAACAGAAAAGAAGATATCAAGTACCAGCGCAGTTACCTCGTGATTATATGTATTGCGCTACGTTTTCCCTTTGTAACATGAACTAATTTATTTTTATCAAGGCTTAGCCTAGGCACCCATGCGACGATAACATTATTTTGTATGCGTTAAGTTTGAATGAATGAAAATTAATGCTTTCTGCTTAGATGTGATAATATTTTCATTATTAATTCCCACCTGGCTAGCCGGATGCGGTAGCAGCATGATAAATCCCTGACAGGTAACACATGTGGAAATATCTAAGTAGAGCAAGTTAACACATTGCATGTAGTCTAGGTTGTATTAATTTTAATACTGCCACAAGAGATATTTCATAAATGTGTTTAGATTGTTTTAGGAATAACTCAAGCACTTGCAAGTAATAAAGAACAACACCAACACATGAACTAATTGAACAGAACGTTGTTAGTTCTACGCCAAACACATGTGTAATACCTGAAGGGAATCACATGTTTATTTCTCACTTAGGCATTATTTGGATTTCATTCATACTGTGCGCTACTAAATAAATTATCAACGCATGTGGTTGCCGTAGCAAAAACCTTGATAGCCTATCTCAACTGTTTATCTTTCACCTCTGTTACATAGGTTTATTCTGTCTACTCGTTGTCATCTTTTACCTGCGTTTACCTCCTTTGTCTGATTTATGCATAGCATCATGCGTCCGAATGAAAGTTAGTAAGTTTGTTAAAAACCTTTGTATTCCTTCCCTATGTTCTGACCTTGGAATACTAATAGCATGCATAAATGCTATCAATTTCCTAGTATTTTTAGCTAGTTTTGTGCTTGAAACGTGTGCTATGATGCCATTTTCTGTTTAAATTTTAGAAAATCGAGCCAAAGAAGCAAAACTGGAATTTTGAGAAATTTTGGATGATTTTGGAGCAATTAGAAGAATTACATTGAAGATCCAAGCCCAAAAGCCCAAGAAAAGCAAAGTGGAAGCCCAAATTGAAGTAAAAAAACGGGCCATTCATTAAAGACCGAGGCCTAGCGTCTCGACGCTAGGTCGAAGCGTCTCGACGCTTGGCAGCCGCACGAGAATATTCTGGAAATGGCACAACGTCGCGACGCTGCTTCGACTTGGAGCCCAAGTCTGCTGACGTAAGAGCGTCGTGACACTATGACGTCATCGTCGCGACATTGCCCCTGCTGAACAACTATAAATAGACCATTTTGCATCCAAGTTTGGGGAGCCAATTTGTGGGTTTTCACCCCATTCTAGAGTCCACATTAAAATTGGGGGTTTTTGGGAGAGTTTTGGAGCTTTGTTGAAGATCTTTGGAGCTTGGGATCGATGGAGGTTGTCGCGGGATCGAAGAGATCGACACTTTTATGAGCATTCCTCTTCCCTTTTCCTTTATGTTTTAGTTCCTAGAATTGTTGTGATTAGGAATTATTGGATTTTAGTGATTATGAGTAGTTAATTCCTAAATTCTATGAGTTTGATTTAGTCTGTTGAACCTTTGCTTGATTAATGAATTGATTTGGTTTGATTATCATTATCATTCATTTGTGCATTTTGTGCTTAATGCTTTTAATCAACTGATCACTGATTAAATGAATTGTTACTAAGTGGAAACTCGACGGAGGGAAGCTTAGACTAGAACTGAATGCATGACTGGCGTTTATTTACTTGAGTGACACGAGATAGACTAAATAACGTTAGAGGTTGTATTGAAGGGTCGTAATGCCATGCTAAGTAAATAAAGAGGAAACCAAAAGGAGATTCTTTATTGAAAGGTATGAGATAGGAGGAAACCGACTGGAGAGTCCTTGTAATTAGGCTTCTAGACTTATGGATTGAATGATTAATTAATCTAAGTTAGTTAATTGATTAAGCGATTAAAGGTCCAATTGATTAAATCAACCCTCTAAGAATTATCCCTTCAATTTGTGTCTCCATTTATCTTTTGCTTTCTAGATTAGCTTTCTGTTATTCTTTTCAGCATTAGATTTTGTTCTCTAAATAAAGCTAAGCAAGAGTATTCATGGTAATTAATTGAATAAATCCAATCCTTGCGGAGACGATACTTTATACTCAAAATCACTATATTACTTGTGACGACCCGTACGCTTGTGGTAAATACGTCATCAAATAATCCAGGTATTACTTGGTTATGCTTAATTTATACTTGGAATAATGAATACCAGCAATATTTTTGGCATAATATTGAGTAGCTTTGTAAGAACCAACCAAGTTTTTGGTGCCGTTGCCAGGGAAGGCAACTAAGATTTTAATATTCTTTCTTATCTGACATTCCATTTGGTGCTATTTCCCTTGCTACCTGTGTGAGTAGTTTTCTCCAGGTGTGGAAGATTGTATGTGTGCTGCTCGCCGCATTGATATTGAGATAGATCCCGAGATTGATAGAACATACCATAGAAGAAGAAACAAGCGTGTCAGAAGACAAGTCGTTGAGCAACCTGAAGAGATGGTCGTGCCAAATCCTCAAAACCCACCTATAAATCCAATACAAATGGCTGATAATAGAGCACGAGGAATCAGAGATTATGCAGCCCCTGTGTTAGCGAGCAGAAATGTTGCTATTTTAGTCCCAATTTATTAGGCTTTTTTTGTGCTTTAATTGTGTTTTTATTGAAAATATTTAATGTATTTTGTTATTTGGTCTTTAGGAGCAAATTATGGATTTTGGTGAGAAAAGTACCCAAAATGAAGTCATTTAAAGCCCAATTTCCATGCTTGGGTCAAGGGGAGTCAAAAGAGGTCAACCATGAAGAAAAAGGTCCAAAAAGAAATGTGGAGAGGCCCAAATCCGCAGTTGAAAGTTCTGGAAAATGCCTAGCGTCGAGACGCTGTCCACTTCTTGGCCGGCAAGTCGATGAAGTCACAGCGTCGCGACGCTGTGCCAAATAGCGTCGCAACGCTACCCCCTTTCCGAGCCTATATAAGGCGCCCCTTGGTGCCTCATTTTATCATCAATCATCATATTCTTCCATTCTTTTCTTGCTTTCTTGGCTCCTTTGGGAGCCTCTCTCAAGGCTTTCTAGCCTTTTTGAGAGTTTCTTTAGTGGGAAATTTTTGGAGAATTTTGGGGAGCATCCTAGGAGGCTCAAGGAGTGTTCGGAGGGACTCCAAGCGTCAGCGAAGGGGTTTTCGACGACCAATTCCTTTCGTTTTGTTAAGCTCTTAATTATGCTTTCCATTGTAAATTTTGTGGATATTTTAGCTATGTATAGCTAAACCCCAATTTGGGGTCTTGAAATGAAATTATAGTCAAAATGTTGTTATAATTACCTGTCTCTTGCCCTTTTCCTAATTATTTGTATAGATGTGCTTAATGCTGTATGCAATCTGGCCAATTGTGTATTGATCTGATTCTTAATGGAAACTCGACGGAGAGAAGTTAGGATAGATCGTAATCCATGCAACTAGTTTAATTGCTCGTTGTTGGGTTCCTAGAGTGAGTAAGAATATGGTATAAAAGACTCTAGAATTCCTGTGCAAGTATACACAGTCTGCAGCAAGTAATATTATCAATCCGAGTCCTGAATTAGTTTCCACTTTATCTATTTTGTGTAACTTCCTAATGGTTTCAAAGATGGTAACAATAATGTGGTTTTATAAGAATTATGCTGAAGCAAAATAAAAGACAGAACAAAAAATATACAAATAGACAGACAGATTAAAGACAGGCACTGGTTAGACTTAGTAGTTGTTTAAAAAGATGCTCTAGCAATATTATTGATCATGCAATTCTCGCAGTATTATTAGCAGATTCCTCCCGAAACTCCGGATCTTTTGGGATGTGTTTCAACCCCAATGAAGCGCGACTGATCAAGCACTAGGCAACTGGCTATCCCTAGCTCAGTCAGTGGCGTTCACCAATACACAATGATCGTAGTGTGGATAATTGCCACACACTCTCTAAATCATCCCTGAAACTAGAGAGAGATATTCTGATATGAACTCTACCAATAAAGAACTCCAATAGAGTTGAAGGTGTTGATTTCTATTATGTGTTTGAGCTTCAAGATGGAACACATTAAATGCACTCCGGGTTCATGAAAGCTGCATTTAATGCAAATCAAGCATCAATTGATGGAACTATACTTTAAGCTACTTCAAAGGGAAGCTTAATTAATTCATGGAATGTTACACACAAAATGAAGGTTGACCAAGACTTCAATTCTCGGATTTATGGAGTCCATCATGTAATTTTTCAGTTTTTTGAGTGTTTTCAATGTTACATAGGTTACTTTTGTTAGTGGCTCTTTAATACATTAAAGTTAGGAAGGTTACACACTTTAAGGTGACCTAGTGGCTGAATTTAGGTTATATTTTGGAGGCTATAAAAAGCCATCTTTGATGTAACACAAAATAAGATTTTGATGATGTTACAATGAAATTGAGTCTTTTGAGCCTAAAGGCCATGAGCAACTTTCTTTGCATATCTTGTGCTTAGATTTGCATGTTAGGATCATTCAAGTAGCTTTGATCGAACTACTTGTGGAGTGATTCGAATCTCGAGTTTAGAAACGAGTTTTCTCTACTCTTGATCTTGATCATCAAGGTAAATCTGTTTCTATCTTCTTCCTTGGGATGAAATCATCTTGGTTTTGGGGTTTTTGATATTGAGTTCTATGGGTCTTGTTTGCTAGCAAGGTTTTTAGATCCAATCATCAAGGGTTTCTTATCATATTCACACCGGCTGGCCAGGCGGGCATAAAATGTAAATAGGCACAACAATTAACCAAGATGCAATAATCAATATATTACTAAAGTTTAAGCACAACAACTACATGTTCCTAACCAACACCTTAAGCTACTTAGTTCATAATAAACATGGAAACATGAATTACAATCTGAGTAGGCATGTCCATAATCACAAGATAATAAAGAAAATAATAATCTCCTTAATCGGCTTGCGGATGATGGTGTTCTTGGTAATATCTAATCTCTCTATACTATTCGGCTTCCAAGGAAAGTTGGAGTGCTTTTGAATTTGACGGCTACTTCCTTTTATAGAAGGATTGGAGGCTTGAATTAGGTCAACTAGGACACGTGTAAGGCTCTCCTTAATCCTTTATCACGAGAATAACTCAACAAAAGTCGGTTCGTGAAGTTGGCTAACGAGCTGTGATGTGGTAGTTCTGTTCCCAATTTTGCTGCAGCACAGAATTTGCTCCTTCCAGTCACCCAGCAGCATAATCTGCACAAAATAATTTCCAATGCTTCCATTCTTCCAAATGGGTTAAAACATGTAATATCCATCTAAAACCAACCCTCTTAAGCACAAAAGACACACAAATCCTTATAGAAATGAGGCCTATATAACTACCTTTTGGGCAGTTATCACACCCCCAAACTTGAACTATTGCGTGTCCCGAGCAATACTAACTCACCTTCCCTTAAGAATTTAAAAACATTAGACAAAGAATTAGCTTAATCAAATCAAACAATCCAATACTTCCTTTAACCTTTACCTGAGCACTCTGCAACACAGAGCTCTGCTGCAGCAAAATGATTCCTTCAGCAGGGACAAATAATCACCACTTTCAACTCAATTCTAAGAACTCTCCACAGCTTAGCTCTATTATCACACATCTTAAAACATATTTTCAAGGAGTTTATTTTTTTTTCAGACTTAAAGCAGCCTTGCAGTCATAAGTCTTTAAGCATGGGATGACCCACTTTATGGTGCAGTATACCCTAGCCTCAAACTCATCACCAACTAGGCTCAATACTCTTTATAAAGCTAAAGAATCCTTAGTTATTTCATCTCTTGCCCCTCAGAATGGCAACATTTTATGATGAAGCTCACCTAAGTTCTGGGAGACAGAAAATCTGCTGGATCATCATTCATCCTTCAAAACTTTTGCTCCTTCAATTTTTTCAGCAAAATCTTCAACAAATAATGTTTTTTCAGCAAATAATTTTTTCATTTTTTTCACATTTCCTAGGTTACCTTTTGACGCGAAGACAAACTGTGGGTATCACAAATGTCCTCGGTTACTCAATAACCTAACAAATTTTTACTTGAAGGAGAGGAATGCTCGAGCAAAACAATTGGAGTAGCAAAAAGTCCCCCAAACTTAAATTATTCATTGTCCTCAATGAACCATTAAATGCTTTTAATTACACCCCCAAACTTAAATTTTCTATCTGAATTTTTAAACTAAACGTGGGACTAGAACTAGGCTTAAAGTGGATCATAAAAGTCAACACTACCTCCAAGATCTTCTTTGCCGCAGCAACAGTCCAGGCCAGAAGAAATGCTCAAGCAAAAGGTTTCTGGAGATCAGAATACCTTGATCTAATTAAGCTTAACCAGTCCAAACTTCAAAAATTCAGAAGAAATTAGTTAAGTTAGAAAAACTCAGTGCTCATAGAACAGAAACAACTAAAAATTTCATTAAAAACAGAAGAAAAACATTACAAAGCAGATATTTTTTAGCATCAGAAAAATTTAAAAGAAACAGACAAGCAATTATATAAGAAGATGTGGTCAGGAATGCGCCAGCAAACAAAATATGTCATAAAAAATATTGCGCGCTCAAATCCTCCTTCAATCGCCCTGGCCCAAATCTTCTTCTTCATCTTCCTTCTCAGCAAGCGGTGGTGGAATCCAGGGGTTCAGTAAGTCTTCGGGGAATGCAGGGAGGGTTGAGTATGGCTTTGACAAATTTTCTTGCAGCGCCCTCTTCAAACCAGCATCACGATTCTTAACATAGGTCCAGAAGGTTAAAGTTTGCCTTTCCGCAAACTCCTGTCTGCTGGCCAACAGTGCCAGTTGTTCTAGAATCATATTCATGCCGTAGATTAGCCCTCCTTGTCGTATCTCCTGCGTACGCTGGAGCCGCGCCAAATTGGGCGTATCAATGATCCCCTTATCAAATAGAATTACATCATTCTCATCCACTGGAACCCCTGCTTTTCTGCACAACATAGTAATTGTATTTGGGAAGAACAACTTCCCCACCTTCTTTTTCCAGAAATCAACAATCTCAGAAGAAATTATTTTTCCTACATCAATACTCATCGAGCGAAGAATGGCAAAGGCAAGCAATACCCTGTCCCGAGATACTGTGGAGTCGTGTGTTGTCGGCAGCAAGCGTAGCCTAATGAACCCATCCAAGTGTTCGCTTCACTCTTCAAATAAGCAGCTTGAAACGTGTGCTTCCGCGTCTGCGACACTCTCCATTGAGCCCCCTCAATGCCCACCTCTCGGACAGCCGCACTTAATTGGTCGCTTGATGGTGCAACCATCATTTCATTAAAAACTGCATGCGGAAAATCTTGGAGATTGAACAAATCATTAATGGCTTCTGGGCTCCACTGTACAGGCACTCCTCGAACGATAACCTCAAAATCATCCTTAACGTCCAGATTGGCGTAAAATTCCCGAACAATGTTGGAATTGACAGCTTCTGGTTTCGCACAAAACTGCCTCCACCCGAGGTTCGCTATTCCAGACTCTAAGAACCTGGGCAAATCACTGCCAAATCCTCGTTCAAACAAGAAGTCACGTTTCAGCACCTCCTGGTATTTTGCTCGAGCAAGGTCGTTGACGAAGTGAATAAAAGGCAACCTTGGTTCCTCAATCTCGCCAGTCTCACCCGATGCCTCAGCAATTCCTTTGCCCTTGTCTTCTCTTCGCTTGGGCAAAATCTCTTCCTCAGCCTTTTTTGCTTCTTCTTCTCTCGTCTTCTCTTCAGCCTCCTTCTTTTCTTGTTCCCTTCTTTCCTCCTCAGAATCTGACGATGGAGGCGATGGGGTATTTCGAATTACCCTGACGCCGCCTGCGTTCCTCTTGATGCGGCGCCTCTTTGGCGGTTCAGGCATGATTACTTCAACCCGAGCCTCCTGTACCGATCCCTGCTCATTCCCTTCTTCAGGTACCTCTACGGTCTGTTCGCCTCGAACTTCGTCAGTCTCTGTTTCTTGATTCTCCTTAACATTCTCTTCTTGAACCGTATCCGGGTTTTGTACTTCAGGTTCTTGAGTATTTCCTTCCTCCACTGCAGTGGCAACAACCTCTGCCACCTCCTGAACTTCTTCCTGTTCTGCAGCTCGTTGCTGCCTTCTCCTTTTCTTGGCTTCTTTTTCCTCTGGCGTCCTTTTCTTCTTGGTTTTCCCTTTTTGCACTTCCGGCGTAACCGATACCTCTTCTTCCTCGTTATCTCTCTCTTTTCTCGTTGTCGTTTTAGCCATCGAAACTCAAATTTTTTTCAAAGAAAAGCAACGAAGGAAGAAGAAGAAAAACGAACAATAAAGGAATGAAGTGAAAAAAACTTACCACCGTTCTTCAATAAATAAGCCGCAGCAAAATCAAATCCGAACTGAAAAGATTTGCCCCAAATTAAATTATATTACCGTTTAATTTTAAATGCATGCAGATCGAAAATTCAAACCATCAACGGTAAATTTATGAAGTCCAATCGCCCATGGTAAATCCCTATGCGCTGTCCACCATCAAAGCCCTTGGATGATTGCTGTGTGACACGTGGCCTCATCAGATGATACATGCAAGTTTACCTGCGAAAATTCAAAGAAAATCCCAACGGTAAAAATAATAAATTTCTAACGAAATCCCTTTTAACTCGGATGATTTTTGCTTCAGCCATAACTTTGCCGCAACAACCTGCTTAACCTGAAGAATCTTGGATACGGAATTCGAATTTCAAAGTAAGAAAAATCAAATCTTTAAAATTCAAACTTAAATTCAACCGATCAAATCAAATCTTTATCTTTTATTTTCAAGAGAAACCAAATAAATTAGAGAGAATCTTTATAAATTTAAACAGAATTCAAATAGCTGAAAATAAGATCTAGATAAAATAAAATCTAACTAATTAAAAGATAATTTAAAGATAATAAATAACCTGAGAATAAAATAAAATCAAATTCAAAACAAAATAAATAAAATCTAAAATAACTTCTACGGAATTAAAAATACCAACGGACTGCAAATCAATCATTCAAAATCAAATCTAACCTAATCGAAATTAAAAACAAATCAGTGAAACATAAAATTAATACAAACACTAGGAGCTCAAAATTTTGCTCTGTGAAATGCTCCCGCAAAAATCCTACTCTCTCAATCATCAACCAACCTTAGGAAGGATATTTCGCCTGAAATTCCTCTCCCCAATAATTTTTCACGCGTTGTCCATTCACTTTGAACACTCTCCCATCTTTTTCATCCTGCAAAGTAATTGCTCCATGGGGGAAAACCTCAACCACAGTAAATGGTCCTGACCATTTAGATTTTAGCTTTCCAGGAAATAATTTTAATCTAGAATTATAAAGCAAGACTTTTTGACCCTTGACAAACTCTTTAGATTTTATTTTCTTGTCATGCCACAGCTTAGTCTTTTCTTTATACATTTTCGCATTCTCATAAGAAAATTGGTGAAATTCCTCTAATTCATTAAGCTGCAGCATTCTTATTGCTCCTGCACGACTCAGATCAAAATTTAACTTTTTCAAAGCCCAAAACGTTTTATGCTCTAGCTCCAATGGTAAATGGCAAGCTTTCCCATATACTAACCTATAGGGAGACATACCTAGAGGAGTCTTATAGGTTGTCCTATAAGCCCAAAGAGCCTTATCCAACCTAAAAGACCAATCCTTCATAGATGGATGAACTACTTTATCTAGAATCGATTTAATTTCCCTATTACTAATTTCAGCTTGACTGTTTGCTTATGGGGGATAAGGGGTAGCTATCCTATGCTTAATCCCAAACTTAGCTAACAACTTAGTTAAGATATTATTAACAAAATGCGTACCCTCATCACTCACTAAAGCTCTAGGTGTCCTAAACCGCGCAAAGATGTGCGATTGAAGAAACCTTGCAACTGTCTTCGCATCACTTTGATGGCATGCAATGGCCTCCACCCACTTGGACACATAATCAACTGCCAATAAGATAAAAACATTGCCATTAGATGGGGGAAATGGTCCCATAAAATCAATACCCCATACATCGAATAATTCAACTTCTAAAATATAGGTAAGAAGCATTTCATCTCTAGGCCCTAAGTTTCCTCTCCTTTGGCAAGCATCACATTGCTTGTAGAACCAATGGGCATCTTTGAATAAGGTGGGCCAGAAAAATCCACAATGCAAAATCCTCATAGTTGTCATTTGACCGCTGAAATGACCTCTATACGGCGAAGAGTGACATTGCTCTAGGATTTCCTTTGCTTCAGCACCTGAAACACACCTACGAATAATACCGTCAGAGCATTGCTTATACATAAATGGCTCATCCCAATAGAAAAATTTTGCATCATGCTTAAACTTTTTCTTCTGCCTCCAATCCATGTCAATAGGAGTGACTCCCTTTACCAAAAAATTGGCAATATCAGCATACCAAGGGACATCCCTGACTACCTTTACCTCAACAGCAAAGAGCTGTTCATCTGGAAAAGAATTTGAAATGACAGATTGCTCCAGCAAAGATGATGATGGATCAAGACGAGATAAGTGATATGCAATAACATTTTCTGATCCCTTCTTATCCTTTATCTCCAAGTCGAACTCCTGCAATAATAAAACCCAACGAATTAGTCTAGGCTTTACATCCTTCTTAGTCATTAAATACCTTATTGTTGCATGATCCGTGAACACCGTGACTTTGGATCCAACCAAATATGGCCGGAATTTCTCAAAAGCAAACACCACGGCTAACAACTCCTTTTCAGTAGTTGTATAGTTAACCTGTGCCTCATTTAAAACTCTGCTTGCATAATATATAGGATGGATGAATTTGCCCTGCTTTTGCCCCAGCATCGCACCTACCGCAGCATCACTCGCATCACACATTACCTCAAATGGTAAATTCCAATTAGGTGCACAAAGAATGGGTGCTGAGACTAAAGCATCTTTTAAAGTCTCAAAAGCCTTCCTACAATCTGCATTAAAGTCAAAAACATGATCAGTACACAATAAGTTACTAAGAGGTTTACTGATTTTTGAAAAATTCTTTATGAACCTCCTATAAAATCCAGAATGACCTAAAAAACTCCGAATTCCCTTCACTGAATTCGGTGGTTCTAATCTTTCAATCACCTCTATTTTTGCTCTATCAACTTCTAGACCATTCTTAGAAATCCTATGACCTAACACTATGCCCTCATTCACCATGAAGTGACATTTTTCCCAATTAAGAACTAGATGGGTATCCTCACATCTTTTTAATACCTTACCTAAATTTTCTAAACAATTCTCAAAAGACCCTCAAAAAACTGAAAAATCGTCCATAAATACCTCAACAGTGGACTCAATCATATCAGAAAAAATTGCCAACATACACCGCTGAAATGTTGTTGGAGCATTGCAAAGGCCAAAAGGCATTCGCCTAAAAGCAAACATCCCATAAGGGCAGGTGAAAGTGGTTTTCTCCTGATCCTTAGGAGCAATAGTAATCTGGTTATACCTAGAATAACCATCTAAAAAACAGTAATAGGCCTGACCAGCCAATCTATCCAACATCTGGTCAATAAATGGTAGAGGGAAATGGTCCTTACGGGTGGCTTTATTAAGGCTCCTGTAGTCGATGCAAACCCTCCAGCCAGTTACTGTCCTGGTTGGGATCAACTCATTGTCTTTATTGCTCACCACAGTGACACCTCCTTTCTTAGGAACACATTGGACAGGGCTTACCCAATTGCTGTCGGCAATTGGATAAATGATCCCAACATCCAACCATTTAATCACCTCCTTTTTAACAACCTCTTTCATTGCAGGGTTAAGCCTTCTTTGATGCTCAACACTCCTAAAGGATCCCTCCTCTAGAGTGATTTTGTGCATACAAAAAGATGGGCTAATTCCCTGAATGTCAGCCAATGTCCAACCTATAGCCTTGCGGTATTACTGCAGCAATTTTATTAAGGCCTCCTCATGCTCCGGCATTAAATCTGATGCAACAATAATGGGCAACATCTTACCTTCCCCAAGATACACATACTTTAGATGGTCCGACAAGGGCTTCAAATCTAAAGTAGGTGCCTCAATCAGGGATGACTTAATAGGAGGAGTCTTCCTTTGATCTAAATCGAAAGACTCAAAAACATCCTCACACCTAAACAAATCTTTTTCATTTTTTCTTTCTAATAAACAAACTTCTAAATCCTCTACACTAACCTCTCCATGCTCCTCCGAATGCTTACTAGCCGAATCCTGTTTTGCTGTCTCAATAACTATGCTCTCCAGAATCCTAATGAAGGAACAATCCTCCATTTCGTCTGGATATTTCATGGCTTTAAACACATTAAATTTCACTTCCTCATTACAAACTCTCATTGTTAATTCCCCTTTTTGAACATCTATTAATGCCCTACCAGTAGCCAAAAATGGACGACCTAGAATAATTGGGACATCTTTATCAGCCTCATAGTCTAAAATAATAAAATCAACAGGAAATATGAATTTATCCACTTTTACTAATACATCCTCAATTTTACCCTCTGGATATGTGATAGACCTATCAGCTAGTTGAAGTGTGACTGTGGTAGGACTAGCTTCACCAATACCAAGCTTTCGATAGACCGAAAGAGGCATAAGGTTAATGCTCGCACCTAAATCACAAAGTGCTCTACCTAATTCTTTTCCACCTATAGACACAGGTATAGTAAATGACCCTGGATCCTTAGCCTTGGGTGGTAGCCCATTCTTAAGAATAGCACTACATTTCTCAGTAAGAGATACAGTTTCAAACTCACCTAACCTCTTCTTTTTAGTTAAAATATCCTTAAGAAATTTAGCATAATTAGGCATTTGCTCTATAGCTTCTACTAAAGGGATATTTATATGCAATTGCTTAAGAATCTCTAAAAACTTTTTAAATTGACCATCCTGATTCTTAGGCTTTTGCCTTTGTGGAAATGGTAGAGGTGGTACATAAGGTGGGGGCGGCACATAAGGTGGTTCCACATCTGGAACAGAAGCAGATGCTCCGGCATTTTTATTGCTGCCTCCAGCACCCTGACCAGACTCCAACTCTTTCTCAACAACAACGTTTTTATCACCATTTTTATCTACATCCTAGGTCTTACTAGGCTCATTTTTTTCTTCTAATGGCTTACCACTCCTAAGAGTCACTGCCTTTACCTGCTCCTTACCTTCCCTTCTGGGGTGTTCAGTATCTGATGGAAGTTTCCCTTGAGGCCTTGCCTTTAGCTCACTAGCTAGCTGACCCACTTGCAATTCCAGGGCCCTCATCGAAGCTTGATTACTTTGAATTGCGGCATCTTTACGAGCCATAAATTCTTTCATCATCGCCTCAAGAGAATTCCCCGAGTTTTGCTGGAGCAAAGCCTGCTTGTTTTGCTGGGGCAATACCTGCGCTTTAGCAAATCCTGGCTGGTTCACCTTTTGTTGTCTCTGCACATTGCTTCCTTGTCCTCCCCATGCAAAGTTGGGGTGGTTGCGCCAACCTGAATTGTAAAAGTTAGAATAAAGGTTATTCCTCTGATTACCTACAAAAAACACAGAAGCTGGATTGCTGGGGCAAAACTCGTAGTTGTGATTTTCACCACAATAGACACATGCTTCCTCTGCCACTTGGTTCACCACTGCAGTAGGCTCCATAGTTGGTGGCTGCTGATGACTAATCACTGTCACATTCTTAAGAGCATTAACAATCATAGCAAGATCAACCCTAATGGTGGACACACATTCAACCTCTAATACACTCTTAACCTTTTTATTTGTGCCTCTAACATCCGACTACTGACAACTATTAATCGATATTTTTTCTAAAATTTCATAAGCTTCATCAAAAGTTTTTGCCAAAAGGGCCCCTCCAGCCGAAGCATCGACCATACCTTGGGTTACTAACTCCTACAAAAGAATCACTAACTCCTAGAAAAGACTTAAGATGTAAATGAGGGTCTTCAGATGACAAACCATGGAATTGCCCCACGGTTTGCAACATCTGAAACATTACCGGTTTCATCTCAAAATTCGCCGCTTGGATTTGGGGACGTGCAATCCCTGGATTCAACTCATTAAACATTGGGACAACATACACTCGAATGGCTCTGGTCCTATCGTTCGCTATCAAGATAGGATTTTCAGCCTGATTATTTTGCTGCTCATTTTGTTCAAACAATGGGTTTTGCTGCAGCAAACGATTCTGGGGGTCTGCTGGACCTTCAGGGGCCTCCAGAAGAAGCGGCACGTTATCCTGAATGTCCTTTCAATTTCTGGATCAAGCTCGAACCTTACCCTAGGCGGATCGCTCATGCACCAAGCTCACACCTGTAAAAACAAAAGAAACAATCAAAAAGTTCTAGCACCAAACCACTAAAACACACACACAAAATAAATCAGATAAAAACTTATTCAAGTCCCCGGCAATGGTGCCAAAAACTTGTTGGGTTCCTAGAGTGAGTACGAATATGGTATAAAAGACTCTAGAATTCCTGTGCAAGTATACACAGTCTGCAGCAAGTAATATTATCAATCCGAGTCCTGAATTAGTTTCCACTTTATCTATTTTGTGTAACTTCCTAATGGTTTCAAAGATGGTAACAATAATGTGGTTTTATAAGAATTATGCTGAAGCAAAATAAAAGACAGAACAAAGAATAAACAAATAGACAGACAGATTAAAGACAGGCACTGGTTAGGCTTAGTAGTTGTTTAAAAAGATGCTCTAGCAATATTATTGATCATGCAATTCTCGCAGTATTATTAGCGGATTCCTCCCGGAACTCCGGATCTTTTGGGATGTGTTTCAACCCCAATGAAGCGCGACCGATCAAGCACTAGGCAACTGGCTATCCCTAGCTCAGTCACTGGCGTTCACCAATACACAATGATCGTAGTGTGGATAATTGCCACACACTCTCTAAATCATCCCTGAAACTAGAGAGAGATATTCACACCGGCTAGCCAGGCGGGCATAAAATGTAAATAGGCACAACAATTAACCCAGATGCAATAATCAATATATTACTAAAGTTTAAGCACATCAACTACATGTTCCTAACCAACACCTTAAGCTACTTAGTTCATAATAAACATGGAAACATGAATTACAATCTGAGTTGGCATGTCCATAATCACAAGATAATAAAGAAAATAATAATCTCCTTAATCGGCTTGCGGATGATGGTGTTCTTGGTAATCTCTAATCTCTCTATACTATTCGGCTTCCAAGGAAAGTTGGAGTGCTTTTGACTTTGACGGCTACTTCCTTTTATAGAAGGATGGGAGGCTTGAATTAGGTCAACTAGGACACGTGTAAGGCTCTCCTTGATCCTTTATCACGAGAATAACTCAACAAAAGTCGGTTCATGAAGTTGGCTAACGAGCTATGATGTGGCAGTTCTGTTCCCAGTTTTGCTGCAGCACAGAATTTGCTCCTTCCAGTCGCCCAGCAGCATAATCTGCACAAAATAATTTCCAATGCTTCCATTCTTCCAAATGGGTTAAAACATGTAATATCCATCTAAAACCAACCCTCTTAAGCACAAAAGACACACAAATCCTTATAGAAATGAGGCCTAAATAACTACCTTTTGGGCAGTTATCACCCGTCGTGACAAGGAGATTCACTGATTAAACTTAGATTCCTAAAATGAATTAGTGCGTAATAATTAATGAATTTTAATGGCGCTAAGGACACTTAGGTTGTTAAAATGAATTAATTACAATTAGAGGAAACTGACAGGAGAACCTATGTGATTAATAGAGATTTTAGGATTATAATTAGTTTGACAATGAGATAGGATAATTATAATAAATGTTTAGCTAATAATTGATTTTCAAGACCCCTCTTCCCATTAAAAAAACTATTTCTCCATATTTTATTTCTCTTGATTGATCAAATTTTCTCTTTAATTGCTTTGATTTTTTTAAATTTCTTTGATTGCATGATTCGATCCCTAAATATTATTTCGCCCAAGTATTTTTAGTGCTCAAAGAATCTTTGCTTGCTTAAATTTCGCTTCGCCTCCCTGTGGATTCGATACTTGGTATTACCTACCGTTTTATATTACTTGTGACGACCTGTGCGCTTGCAGTAATCGTAACCAACAACACCCTGCAAACTGTGACTTCAATCCAGGAATAGTACGCCCAACATTGGAAACTGAAAGGTTTGAGCTAAAGCCCATTATGTTTCAAATGTTAATTGCTGCAGAACAGTTTGGAGGAAGTGTAGCAGAAGACCCACATTCCCATCTCAAATCGTTTATGGATATATGGAGCAAGTTCATTATCCTTGGAGTGACCAAGGAGCAGCTGCAGGTCATCCTTTTCCCCTATTCTCTGATAGATGCTGCTAAGGTCTGGTTAAATCAACAACCGACAAACTCAATAGCTACATGGAATGATTTAGCTGAAAAGTTCCTGAAAAAGTACTTCCCACCAACAGCAAATTCAAGGCTCAGAAAGGAGATTATGACATTTGCTCAAATGGAAGAAGAAACTCTCAGTGATGCATGGGAGCGTTTTAAAAGTCTGCTGCAAAGATTCCCGCACCACGGATTTCCCCACTGTATTTAATTGGAGACATTCTACGTTGGGTTGAATAACAATCCCCAAATTATGGTGGATTCATCCGCGAATGGTGCATTGTTAAGAAAAACATATGACGAAGCACATGCGATCCTTGACTACATCGCAAGGAATAACTATGAGTGGGGCACCGCAGAAGATAAAAGAAGACGCCGAGTAAAGATCAGTTCAGAAAGTTTTGGAGTGGACCCATTGACCGCAATGAACATAAAGATTGATGCGTTAACCACAAAGATGGACGCGTTGACGACAAACACGATCCCCTCGTAACGCAGCTCAATGCAGTAGGATGTGGAATCTGCAGAGAAGGACACACATATGATCATTGTCCATCCAACCCAGAGTCAGTGTTCTATGTAGGACCACAAGGGAATATGCACACCAATTCGTTTGCAAACACATACAACCCTGGATGGAGGAATCATCCTAACTTCTAATGGAATGGCGGTGCAGCCAAGCAAACGCAACTAGGTAATACAAATCCGGCTCCTAGACTGCTTAATGCTATCAATGAACATGTAGGGCAGGGAAATTTCCAGCGCAATCAGTGGTGACTCAGGCACATCATCATCAAATTCTTTGGAGATTATGATGAAGGAGTTCATGGCAAGTCAGAAGGAATATATGGCGAAAAATGATGCGGTGGTTCAAAATCAGGTCGCATCCCTGCGAAATCTGGAGGTTCAAGTGGGACAGCTTGCATCAGAACTTAAAAACAGACCTGCGGGGACCTTGCCAAGCAACACAGAGGTCCCTAGGGGGAATGAACAATGTCATGCATTGACGCTCTGCAGTGGAAAACAACTCTCAAACGAAAGCTCTATGCCAGCGTTGGAAGACTCAACTGTTTCGCAACCTGAACCTGAACCAGAGGCCAATGCAAAAGCTACTCCAGAAGAGCTAGAGAAGAAGAAGGAAAAAGAAAAGAAAAAAGAACCTGACGCATATAAGCCGCCAATACCTTTTCCGCAGAGGTTGAGAAGGAAGAATAACGAAGTGCAATTTAAGAAGTTTTTTAGTGTGCTGCGTGAGCTTCACATTAACATCCCTTTGGTTGAGGAGCTAAAAAAATGCCCAGTTTTTCAAAGTTCTTGAAAGATATACTGTCCAACAAGAGGCCCTGAAAAGAATTTAAGATGGTTGTGCTAACATACAAATGCAGCGCAATACTGAACAACAAGATCCCTTCGAAATTAAAGGATCCTAGAAGCTCACCATACCGTGCTCAGTTGGAGGCATTGATGTTGGAAAAACACTATGTGACCTTGGTGCAAGCATCAATCTGATGCCTTTGTCTGTTTTCAAGCGCCTAGGCATTGGAAAAGTGCGCCCAACAACCGTCACTCTTCAACTCATAGATAGGTTTGTGGTGCATCCAGAAGGCAAAATCGAGGATGTCTTGGTAAAAGTAGATAAATTCATTTTTCCAACTGACTTTATTATTCTTGACTATGAGGCAGGCAGTGACGTTCCAATTATTCTGGGTAGGCCATTTTTGGAAACCGGACAGACGCTGATTGATGTTCAAAAAGAAGAACTCACAATGCAAGTCAACGACCAAAAGTGGTATTTAATGTGTTCAATGCATTAAAATACCCAGATGATCCGAGTGATAGTGAGACTGTAGCGTGTTTAGAAATCTTCTCGCCCATGGAAATACTCCAGATAAATGCGATAGAAGCAGCGCGTAAGGCTGAAGAGGAAGACCAAGACACATGTAAAGCAGAGGAGTGTCGTATACTTGTTGAGCCCACAGTAGAGGCTCATGCGTTGGATCTCTAAAACAGGGAGTTCACTTTACCTTCCATCATATCTCCGCCGACGTTAGAACTAAAACCCCTCCTAGCGCATCTTAAATACAAATTTTTAGGCAATGGAGAGTCTTTACCAGTTATTATTTCATCCAATCTGAATCTGACGCAAGAAAAGCTGTTAATGCAGGTTTTGAAAAGACATAAATGCTCCATAAGTTGGAGTCTTGCTGACATCATGGGAATAAGCCCCTCCTATTGCATGCATAATAGAAGTTGATAAGGCGAAAGTTGATGTAATTGAGAAATTGCCGCCGCCCACGTCCGTTAAGGGAATTCGCAGTTTCCTAGGGCATGCAGACTTCTAACGCTAGTTTATTAAGAACTTTTCACACATAAAGAAGCCCTTATGTGCGTTATTGGAAGCAAACAAGAAATTTGAATTTTCAAAAGAATGTATGAAGGCATTCTGTGACTTGAAGCATGCGCTGGTGACTGCGCCTATCCTCACAACGCCCAACTGGGAGGAACCATTCATCCTCATGTGTGACGCAAGTGATGTAGCAATCAGAGTAGTGTTGGCGCAGAAGAAGGAGAAAACGATCCATCCCATTTATTACGCCATAAAAACATTAAATAAAGCACAGACAAATTACACGACTACCGAGAAGGAATTATTGGTTGTCGTTTATGCGTTTGATAAATTTCGTGCTTACTTGTTTGGCTTAAAGGTGACTGTCTACACTGATCATGCGGTGATTAAGTACTTAATCTCGAAAAAAGATGCCAAATCGTGATTGATAAGATGGATTCTGTTGCTCCGAGAATTTGATCTGGAAATCAAGGAGAACAAGGGAAGTGAAAACCAGGTGGCTGACCATCTGTCGCGGCTAGACAATCTTGAAAAAGTGGTTGCGCCTGACATTCTCATCGCAGACAAATTTCCAGAGGAAAAGCTGCTAAGATTTGAAAGTAGTCCCTTGGTATGCTGACGTGGCAAACTACCTTGTCGCATGAGTAATACCTGAGGAGTATTCAGCACAACAGTGTAAGAAATGCGTTGGAGAAAGGGAGGCGATGAAAATTCTGAAAGAATGTCACGAATCACCATATGATGGACACTTCGGAGGGCAACACACCGCAGCAAAAGTATTGCAAAGTGGATATTGGTGACCAACCTTATTCCATGACGTAGGGGTGCATGTAACACAATGTGATAAATGCCAACACACAGGAAGTATTAGCGCAAGAAATGAGATGCCACATAACTATGTGTTGGAGGTTGAACCATTTGATGTCTGGGGGATAGATTTCATGGGACCATTCCCATCATCGCAGGGATATCAATACATTCTTCTTGCAGTTGATTATGTCACGAAGTGGGTAGAAGCTATAGCCTGCGTCAGGAATGATGCAGCTACGGTAGCAAAATTTATCAAGAGGAATATCTTCGCACGCTACGGAGTGCCAAGAAGACTCATTAGTGACGAAGGGACGCATTTCATAAATCGGATCATGAGTAAACTCCTATTCAAGTACAATGTAAAGCACAATGTAAAGCACAATGTTGCCACAACATGTCACCCTCAAAGTAATGGACAAGCTGAAGTATCGAATCGAGAGATCAAAAGCATCCTTGAAAAAGTGGTCAACGTAGGAAGGAAGGATTGGGTGCAGCATCTGGATGACGCATTAAGAGCCTATCACACTGCTTTAAAAAAACCATAGGAATGTCGCCCTATGCGTTGGTGTTTGGAAAGGCATGCCATCTGCCGTTGGAGCTCGAATACAAGTCTTAGTGGGCGTTGAAGCGCCTAAATCTTGATTTAGCTGTGGCAGGAGAAGCTAGAATGCCCCAGATCTCAGAATTGGAAGAGTTTAGGCTCAGCACATATGAAAATGCAAAAACATACTAAAGAAAAACAAAAGAAATGGCATGTTAGGAGGACCACAAAAAAGGTACTGAAAGAAGGTATGAAAGTATTATTGTTTAACTCTCGTCTGCGCCTTTTTCCAGGAAAACTGAAATCTAGGTGGTCGAATCCCTACGTTATTGATAACTCTCCAAAAGGGAGTTATTTAGACCTTATTTCTATAGTATTTTGTGTGTCATTTGTGTTAGATAGGGTTTCTTTTAGATAAATATTATATGTTTTAACCCATTTAGAAGAATGGATGCTTTGAGAGTTATTTTGTGTAGAAAATAACGCTGAGCGACTTGAGGGAGCAAAATCTGTGATCCAGCAAAGCTGGGAGCAAAACTGCCACGTGAGCCGCACGTGATTCATTAAATGAGGTGGCGTTAGCTGAATTAATCTCAGATCTAGGAAGCTTGGAGAGCCCTCCACGTGTAAAATTTTACCTAATTAGGGTTAGCTCCACTCTATAAAAGGAAGTAGTCGTCCCTAGTTAAAAACATTCCCTTTTTCGAGAAAGGAAAGTCTCATTTCATTCGTGGAGGCTTACTTTCCATCTTTGGAAGCCGAATAGAGGAGAAACGATTGGAGACTTCAAGAAGACCATTAGCTACGGATCTCTCCAAGGGAATTAATCTTTTCTTGTAATTTCTTGTAGTTATGGATGCACATACTCAGATTGTAGTGTGTGTTTTCCTGTACTCCATGAACTAAATTTACTTAGGTGTTGGTTAGAATCTATGTAGTTGTCGTGCTTCATTCTCTATGCAATATAAATTGATTTGAGCATCTAGATTATTTGTTGTGTTCATTTCTATTTTTTGCCCGCCTGGCTAGCCGGTATGAATATCACCTCTTAGTTTCAGGGATGATTTGAGAGGTGTGTGACATATAATGACACTAGACCATTATGTGTTGGTGGACGCCAGTGACTAAGTTAGGGATAACCAGTTGCCTAGTGCTTGATCGGTAGCACGTCATTGGAGTTGAAACACATTCAAAAAAATCTAGAGTTCCGAGAGGATCCCGCTGATAAGACTGCAAGAGAATTTCCTAACCAATATTATTGCTAGAGCATCTTTTAAAACAATTACAGAAATCTTGACCAACGGTTGTTTCCAATCTGTCTGCATTATCCTTTTACTTTCTGCTTTGTTATTTCTTTTGCTTCAGCATTTTATAAAAATCAATCATTTTAACAACCTTGAAACCATTAAAAAGTTACACAAGATAGGTAAAGTGAGAGCTATTCAAAACCTCATGGATACGATAAATTACTTATCACTTGTTGCAGATTGTGTATACTTGCACAATATTCTAGAGCTTATTTTACCATATTTTTACCCCACTCTAGAAGGCCACAAGTTTTTGGCGCCATTGCTGGGGACTTGAATAAGTTTTTATCTGATCTGTTTTATGTATGTGTTTTAGTGGTTTGGTGCTAGAACTTTTTGATTGTTTCTTTTGTTTTTGCAGGTGTGAGTTTGCGCATGAGCGATCTACCTGGGGTGAGATTCAAGCTTGATCCAGAAATTGAAAGGACATTCAGGAGAAGAAGGAGAGAGCAGCGAAGAAATCAAAATCCAATGGATAATGTTTCACGTCTCCCTGAAGTTCGAGAAGATCTAGTTAATCCCCAGCAGAATCGTGTTTTGTAGCCTAATCCACCGCTGGAGCAAAATGGACAGCAAAATAACCAAGCTGAGAACCCTATCTTGGTGGCGAACGATAGGGCCAGAGCCATTCGAGCGTATGCTTTTCCGATGTTTGATGAGTTGAATCCAGGAATTGCGCATCCTCAAATTGAGGCAACAAATTTTGAAATGAAACCGGTAATGTTTCAGATGTTGCAAACCGTGGGTCAGTTCCATGGTTTGTCATCTGAAGACCCCCATTTACATCTTAAGTCTTTTCTAGAAGTTAGTGATTCGTTTGTAATTCAATGAGCGTTTAGAGATGCCCTTAGATTAACTTTGTTCCCATATTCTCTTAGAGATGGAGCAAAGACATGGTTAAATTCTTCTGCTCCAGGATCAATTAGGACTTGGAATGTGTTAGCAGAAAATTTTCTTAGTAATTATTTTCCACCAACAAGGAATGCCAAGTGAAGGAGTGAGATAGTAGGATTTAGGAAACTCGAAGATGAAACTTTTAGTGAGGCTTGGGAGAGGTTTAGGGAGCTTTTGCGAAAGTGTCCCCACCATGGTTTACCTCATTGTATCCAAATGGAGACATTTTACAATAGGCTAAACATGGCAACCCAAAGTATGGTCGATGCCTCTGCGGGAGGGGCCCTTTTGACAAAAACTTTTAATGAAGCCCATGAAATTTTGGAGAGAATATCAACCAATAGTTGTCAATGGTCGGATGTTAGAGGCTCAAATAAAAAAGTTAAGAGTGCGTTAGAGGTTGATGGTGTGTCTACCATTAGGGCTGATATCGCAATGCTAGCTAATGCTCTTAAAAATGTTACAGTGGTTAGTCATCAGAAGCTGCCAATGGTGGAGCCTACAACGGTGGTAAACCAAGTTGTAGAGGAATCATGTGTTTATTGTGGTGTAGAGCACAACTACGAGTTTTGCCCCAGCATTCCCGCTTCAATGTTTTTTGTAGGTAATCAAAGGAATAACCCTTATTCTAACTTTTATAACCCAGGTTGGTGCTGAAGGGAATAAAAGTCCCCACGCAGCGGAAGCGCATCGATTGGACCTTACGCCGTATATTAATAAACATTAAAATACCGTTACGAAAAACTCAAACAAACTTTAAACACACTTTAAAGCTGCTGGAAAGTTTGTTTAAACATGCTGAAAAATAAATCTAAATTTATTTTCATGCTTTTCTAAGAAAAGGGGAAGAACCATTACAAACCTTCGTTGTAGACTTGACCGTTCTTCGCCAACGACGCTCTAACGAACGAAATTGCAGCAGCCCTCTTGTCTTGTGATCGCTGGAAATTTCTTCTTGAATGACACAATAACCACAGAGGTTACACCGGTATGTCTCTAAGTCTAGGAGGCAAAAGACTTGTGGGAGTCTTTCTCTAAGAGGGAGGCTAGAGAGAATTCTAGGTCTTGTCTTGAGAGTCTAAGAGCAAGAGCAAAGTGTCATAGACCAATTAGGTCTAGTGTTCTATTTATAGAAGAGAGGTCATGAATAAAATATTCAATTAAATCAATCTTTTCCAAAATTGATTCAATCTTATTCCTTATTTAATAAATCCATGATCAATCAATTCCATAACTGATTATTCTTTTCCACAAATGACTAATTACTTCCATAAATGATTAGATCATTTCCATAAATGATTAATCACTTCCTTAAGTGATTAATTATTTCCATAATTGATTAATTCCCGGTTAATGAATTCTTTAATTAATTATGTTGGGATTGGTGCCCTAAAACTCGTAGATAGTGAATGTTAAACGAATTATATACTTATTCGATAAAGGTGTTATCGAGATTGATTCAGTAAAAGTCATTACTGAATAAATTAAATTGCACATATAATAACCCAAATCCAATAAACTAAGATCCATGGCTATAGGATGAACACTTGAGCTTTATGTAGAGACATAAAAGTGGATCAAGCTTGAGTAATAGCCAAAGCGGTCTATAGTATAGGAATAGGGTTGGGTACCTTATTCTGGAGACACTATGAGACGTGGCCCACTTTATAGATGGTATAGACGATGTGATCCTAAATCGTCCATGTGGAGACATGCGAGTGGGGGCGTCCTATGCAATGAGTTTGCATAAGACCAGGACCGAGAAATAAGTCGCTCTCGCTTTATAACACCGTTTACTGACGAGACTGACTATTTCATGTGATGACCTAGGTAACTCGATCTTAATCCTGAGCTAACTATGAACTTCTGTTTATTGGGGCTTATCCTTAGATCTGCATAGGTGAGAGTGGCTCAGTATCGCCGACTCAATAAGCCTCCCATTTCAGGGATATGAACGGGTAGATAACTGGGGACATAGTCGTGTAAGAAGGAATTCACTCCTACCCGAATAAGGGATAGTAGAGAGGTTGTTCCCTTAAGTGCTGACTTCGGGGCTTAAACAAAGGGATCCCGCCCTCTCATTGGCCCGAGAGGGAGTCGGTTTATTGGTTGGACCATAAACCAATTGTTCATTAGAGGATCAATGGGACTTAAGGAACTAGAAGTACTATAGGGGTAAAACGGCTTATTGACCTAGCTATAGTTACGAACAACCTGTGAATGATCGACTTACTAATCATGGTTAAATCAAGTGGACGGAAATATATCTATAGTGAGGGGAGTGCAACTATCGGGCTATAGTGGAGTGTCCCGATAGTTAACGAATGTTGGCTAGCTTGGGCAATGAGATTAGTCGGTTAGCCTCGAATCGTTGGAGCCCATGATCTATAGGTCCATTAGGTCCCCTACTAGCTCATATCAGAATTAAGCCTAGAACAAAAGATAGGAAGCTTTGAATCGTTCAAAATCGGGAAAAAGGGTATTATCGTAAATTGTGTTTGACACAATAATTTAATTATGAATTAAATTAGAAAATGAGAGATGAAGTATTTAAAAGTGTTTTGAATACTATATATATGTATTAGGAATCATATATATGGAATTGCACAAGATAACAAAGATTAATTAGATTAATCATATCAAAATTAATTTGAAAATTTTCAAATTAATTACCAAGCAATCAATTTCAATTTAGAATTGAAATTAGGGATAATTTGCAAGCTTGAAATTTGATTTCAATTTGAATTTAGTGGATTTAGTTGGAAATCCACTTAATGCATGATCATTCAAAGTGGAAAGACAACTCACTCATGCATTGTTGCATGTCTTGTGTAATGTACACCTAGAATCCACTTGAGCTTGCAAATACACCATGTGTCTTGTGTCTTGAGGCTTGGCTTTGCATGGAGAATGTCTTTAAAAGGAGTTTGAATCATATTCAAACATAAGAGAGCCATTTCCTTAATGTTATGCTGCTGGAATTTGGACTCAAAGTTCTCTCATCTCTTATTCTTCTCCATTGTTTGATGCTTCAAGCATTCCCTTCCCATTCCCTATCTTATATAGACTCCCACAAGTCGTTCTTGGCCCGGAGTATAGTAGAGAAGACTCTAGAGGTTGTCCAAGGAGCATAGGAGAGGCAAACACCACAAGGAGTTCAACATAAGTGAGCTAGAAAGGTTGGTGTTTTCTAAACTCTCTATTCTGTCTTTTCTAGAACATGCATGCTTTAGGAGTAAAATTGAATGTCTTAAGTGCTTTCGATCTTCAATTGTTTCCGCATGTGTAATATGTACACCTTCAATTGGTATCAGAGCATGATTAGAGCACTTAATTCGTTTTAATTTTGCTTTGGTGGGTACCATTTTGAAATTGAATTTTCTGTGTGCTAAAATGGAAGTGTTCTGGTTTGGCAATTTTTTGAGCATTCAAACCTTCATGAAATCGTAATTGCTCGGATATGTAAGAGCGTTAATGTGTGTACTATAGTCTGTAATTTTTATAGAGTCATTAGAGTCCATATAGGCGGTAAAATCAAAGAAAAACCGGAGAAGACGCAGCAGAAAATGAAAATTCCAGCAAGTTGTTTTTTAATTCCAGCAGCAGTTTTTTTTTTTAATTCTGGTTCAGCTGCTGCCTTTTGGTCCGGCTCGGTCTGTTGCAGCCTCATTTCACTCATTGCATGGCCGGTTCATTGCTTGGATGAGCGGTTCGGGATGGTTTGTGAAGCTCGGGCGTGTTGCAAGTTTATTTATTAATTATTATTGTAATAATTAGTGAAATTGCTTGTGTTTTTTTTTTTAAATTGCCAAACTATTCCATTTTAGCTTGATTTAATTACTTTATGCATTGTGAATGTATGATTTAATTAAATGGATGTATGTGCATTATGAGCATGCCATATAGTTTTAAAACCCCACCATAGGAAAGCATGTTCATGCATTTGTTTAATTTTAATAAGTGTTATTGATTAATTCAAATGCATGAGGGAAAGTTCATGTTTAATTAATATAAGTGTTGTATTAATTTAGGGAGATTCATGCTTGAATGGTTAATTAAAATTGATTATTCTTATAATAGTTATAATTATTAATTGATAAAATTAACCAAGCATGAAGCATGAAATTTCATTAGTTTGATTATAAGTGTTATTCTCAAATTAGGCTTGTTATGGATTGTTTTTATAATTGTTATAAAAAGAGATAGTAATCTAAAATCTATAACAAGATTAAGTGCATGCTCACTTAGGTTAATGAACCTTAAACGATTCGATCAACTTGCATAGTTTAGGTCGATATCTTGTAAAACAATGGTTACGAGAGAACTCACCCGACAAGATGCTGTCTAAGGCTGGAGGTATTTAAGTTGACGGTTTACGGAACACCTCCTACCTGGGCATCGAGTCGGTTCTTGAGTTAAGTTAACTCGAGTTTTATGAGCATGCGTGAGCGGTGTGAGGTTTTAAAGTGTTATCACCTAGACATCGTAGTATAAAGCGTTATACAAACCTAGACATAGGTTGTTTCTAAATGGTGCTTTTCTTATAACTTGAATGATTGATTGTTATATGCTTTTAAACACCATTAGAAAGCATGTTATAGGGTTAATTCATTAAAAGTTATAAGAGTTATAATAGTTAATGAATACAATCCATAAAACCTATAACAAAGAGTTGCATGCTAACATAGGATCTTAGGATCTTATCATTCTTTAAATGGTTTAAAATGAAATAGATCTAAGATCGCCTTTTCTAATAGGATTAGAAATTTGTCTTAGTTTTTTTTTTTTTTTTAAATAGTTTTAAAATTTGAGTAAGTAGGACATAAGACCTTGGTAATAAGGGAACTCTCCCGGCAAATGGTTCGGAACCTGAGTTGAATTAACCAAAGTCTTACTAGCATGCAATGTCACTAGGTTATTAAAAGAGTTTAATTCACCTAAACATTTAGTGTAAAGACCTTGTTTAATAAGGCATAGACTTAGATAGATTCATTTAGCCGGAATTTACCTAAGTAATAGACCCTAAAACTTTACGACACTTTAGTGGGAGGAAAAGTATAGAAACAAAATATTCATATTAAGTTTCTACTCTTACGCCCCCCCTGAGTTCACACCGTGAGATCCATGCTTGGCCTCGAGGCGCCCTGGGAGCGTCCCCCTACGGATGGTGTTTGCATGGGTTAATATCAAGGTGAATGGGGAAAGTGTTCATAGTAAGTGGGAGAAGGAAACGTGTCAAACTTATCCTGCGGTCTCCATCATTAGGTTGCACCGTGAGATTCCTATGCGCTGCCTGCGAGTCGCCTTGGGAGCGATCACCCTACGGAGGGCTTGCGCATGGGATTCGGAACAACGCAAACTCCAGAAATGGATAGGGTTTCCTAGGGCCATTCCCAACATTAGCTTTTCCCTACGGTGGCATTGTTGGGGCCGCCCTCTGCAATCTGAAAATGATGGGTAACACTTACAAGATGGTGTTGACAAAATTAACGTTAGCTAATAACTATTGGAGTAAGAGTTATTCTGGGAATAGTATTTGGCCGAGATTGTCTCGATTCAGAGGAGGAGTAGATGACTGCCCTACGGTAGCGGTTATTCTAAACCCCTGAAGTATCGTTGCAAAATAAATCAATTGTATATATGGGTCGATGATTGCTTTTGCTAAATCTGATTGGATAAATGTGATTAATGGGTTTAGTGCATGTTTCTAATAGAGATTAATTTGTTTGTTTCAGCAATATGTCGAAAAACGTATGTGCTTTGTCAAATGCCAAATTAAACGGTTTAGTACATTCGACTAAGAATACTTGCTTAAACGCTAAACACGTGGCAAAGAATTTAGGTTTGGTCTCAACTGAGGAATGTCCTCAAACTAACTGCGTAGCCAAGAAAAACATGATCCACGACTCTAAATGTGATTTATTAGTCTCGGAAACGTGTTTAGTGGAAAACGACGATTCTGCCTGGATACTTGATTCAGGTGCTACTAATCACGTATGTTCTTCATTTCAAGGAATGAGTTCCTGGCAACAGCTAATAGCTGGAGAGATGACTCTTAAAGTTGGAACAGGAGAAGTCATCTCGGCTATTGCAGTGGGAGACATAAAATTATTCTTCACCAAGGAACGCTACATGATATTAGATAATGTGTACATAGTTTCGAAGATTAAAAGAAATTTGATTTCTTTATCTTGTTTATTAGAACAAGGTTAATCAATTTCTTTTTCTGTTAATGAAGCGTTCATAACTAAAAGAGGTATTGATGTTTGCTCTGCAAACTTGAAGAATAAATTATATATTTTGAGACCAATTGAGTCTAAAGCTATTTTAAATCACGAGATGTTTAAAACCGCTGAGACTCAACCTAAAAAACGAAGAGTTTCTCAAGATACCTATCTCTGGCACTTGAGGTTAGGCCATATCAACCTCAATAGGATTGGGAGATTGGTCAAGAGTGGACTTCTAAACAAGTTAGAAGACGACTCGTTGCCTCCTTGTGAATCATGCCTTGAGGGCAAGATGACAAAACGACCTTTTACCGGAAAAGGTTATCGTGCCAAAGAGCCCTTAGAGCTCATTCATTCGGACCTCTGTGGACCAATGAACATTAGAGCTCGAGGAGGGTACGAATATTTAATCAGTTTCATTGATGATTATTCGAGGTATGGCTATCTCTACCTGATGCATCATAAGTCCGAAGCTTTTGAAAAGTTCAAGGAGTATAAGGCCGAGGTTGAGAACCTATTAGGTAAGACGATAAAAACACTTCGATCCGATCGAGGTGGAGAGTATATGGACTTAAGTTTTCAAGACTATTTGATAGAGCATGGAATTACGTCCCAACTCTCAGCCCCTGGTACACCTCAGCAAAACGGTGTATCAGAAAGGAGAAACAGAACCTTGTTGGACATGGTTCGTTCGATGATGAGTTATGCTCAGTTGCCTAACTCGTTTTGGGGTTATGCAGTAGAGACTGCAGTTTATATCTTGAACGTAGTTCCCTCAAAGAGTGTTTCTGAAACACCATTTGAGCTCTGGAAAGGTCGTAAAGCTAGTTTACGACATTTCAGAATTTGGAGATGTCCTGCATACGTGCTAGAAGCAAACCCAAAGAAATTGGAGCCTCGTTCTAGATTTTGCCTATTTATAGGCTATCCCAAAGAAACAAGAGGTGGATACTTCTTCGATCCAGAGGAAAATAAAGTACTTGTATCGACAAATGCTACATTCCTAGAAGAAGACCACCTCAGAGATCACTAGCCACGTAGTAAAGTCGTTTTAAGTGAACTATCTAACGAAGCTACAGAAACATCAACAAGAGTTGTTGATGATACTGGCACCTCGAGTCAATCACGTCCTTCTCAAGAAATAAGAGAACCTCGACGTAGTAGGAGGGTTGTTAGACAGCCTGATCGCTATTTGGGTTTAATTGAAACTCCAGTCGTCATACCTGATGACGGGATCGAGGATCCATTAACCTTTAAACAGGCAATGGATGACGTTGACAAGAACGAGTGGATTAAAGCCATGGACTTAGAGATCGAGTCCATGCATTTTAATTCAGTATGGGATCTTGTAGATCAACCTGAAGGGGTTAGACCCATAGGGTGCAAATGGATCTACAAGAGAAAACAAGACGCTGCTGGAAAGGTACAGACCTTTAAGGCACGACTTGTGGCAAAGGGTTTTACCCTGCGGGAGGGGATTGACTATGAAGAAACCTTCTCCCCTGTTGCCATGTTAAAGTCGATCCGGATACTTTTATCCATTGCCACATTTTACGATTATGAAATATGGCAAATGGATGTCAAGACTGCCTTTCTGAACGGTAATCTTGAAGAAAGTATCTACATGTCTCAGCCAGAGGGGTTCATAGCTCAGGATCAAGAGCAAAAAGTTTTCACGCTTAAACGATCCATTTATGGATTAAAACAAGCGTCTAGATCCTGGAATATGAGATTTGATACTGCGATCAAATCTTATGGCTTTGAACAAAACGTTGATGAGCCTTGTGTTTACAAAAGGATCATCAACAACTCTATAGCTTTCTTAGTACTGTATGTGGATGATATCCTACTCATCGGGAATGATGTAGGTTATCTAACTGACATTAAACTATGGCTAGCAACTCAATTCCAAATGAAAGATTTGGGTGAGGCACAATTTGTTCTAGGAATCCAAATTGTTCGAAACCGGAAGAACAAAACGCTAGCCCTGTCTCAAGCGTCTTATATCGACAAATTGTTGGTTAGATATAAAACGCAAAATTCCAAGAAAGAACTATTACCTTTCAGGCACTGAATTAACTTGTCTAAGGAACAGTGTCCTCAGACACCTCAAGAAGTTGAGGACATGAGACGTTTTCCCTATGCCTCTGCAGTAGGTAGCCTAATGTATGCCATGTTGTGTACAACGCCTGACATTTGTTATGCAGTAGGGATTGTCAGTAGATATCAATCCAATCCAGGATTTGATCACTGGACAGCCGTTAAAAGTATCCTCAAATATCTAAGGAGAACGAGGGACTATATGCTCGTGTATGGTTCGAAGGATTTGATCCTTACAGGATACACTGATTCTGATTTTATAACTGATAAAGATTCGAGGAAATCTACATCGGGGTCAGTATTCACTCTAAATGGAGGAGCAATAGTATGGCACAACATCAAGCAAGGATGCATTGCAGACTCGACCATGGAGGTCGAATATGTAGCCGCTTGCGAAGCAGCAAAAGAGGCAGTATGGCTCAGGAAGTTCCTAACTGACTTGGAAGTCGTTCCAAATATGCATCTGCCTATCACCTTGTATTGTGATAATAGCGGCGCAGTTGCAAACTCAAAGGAACCTCGCAGCCATAAGAGAGGCAAGCACATCGAAAGGAAATACCATCTCATTAGGGAGATTGTGCACCGAGGAGACGTGATCGTCACGAAGATAGCGTCGGAGCACAACATTGCTGATTCATTCACGAAGGCTCTCACGGCTAAAGTGTTCGAGAGTCATCTAGAAGGTCTAGGTCTGCGAGATATGTACGAGAAATAATCTAGGTCAAGTGGGAGAATTGTAACCGGTATATCGATACCTTAGTATACTGGGTATTTAGATGCCCTAGTTTATTGTATTTTTACTCCGTTATTAATACAAGTATTTATTCATCCACTGCTGTTATAGATTATAGTACATCCCACTAAACTAGAGTTTTAGTTCAAGTGGGAGATTGTTGGGATTGGTGCCATAAAACTCGTAGATAGTGAATGTTAAACGAATTATATACTTATTCGATAAAGGTGTTATCGAGATTGATTCAGTAAAAGTCATTACTGAATAAATTAAATTGCACATATAATAACCCAAATCCAATAAACTAAGATCCATGGCTATAGGATGAACACTTGAGCTTTATGTAGAGACATAAAAATGGATCAAGCTTGAGTAATAGCCAAAACGGTCTATAGTATAGGAATAGGGTTGGGTACCTTATTCTGGAGACACTATGAGACGCGACCCACTTTATAGATGGTATAGACGATGTGATCCTAAATCGTCCATGTAGAGACATGCGAGTGGGGGCGTCCTATGCAATGAGTTTGCATAAGACCAGGACCGAGAAATAAGTCGCTCTCGCTTTATAACACCGTTTACTGACGAGACTGACTATTTCATGTGATGACCTAGGTAACTCGATCTTAATCCTGAGCTAACTATGAACTCCTGTTTATTCGGGCTTATCCTTAGATCTGCATAGGTGAGAGTGGCTCAATATCGCCGACTCAATAAGCCTCCCATTTCAGGGATAGGAACGGGTAGATAGCTGGGGACATAGTCGTGTAAGAAGGAATTCACTCCTACCCGAATAAGGGATAGTAGAGAGGTTGTTCCCTTAAGTGCTGACTTCGGGGCTTGAACAAAGGGATCACGCCCTCTCATTGGCCCGAGAGGGACTCGGTTTATTGGTTGGACCATAAACCAATTGTTCATTAGAGGATCAGTGGGACTTAAGGAACTAGAAGTACTATAGGGGTAAAACGGCTTATTGACCTAGCTATAGCTACGAACAACCTGTGAAGGATCGACTTACTAATCATGGTTAAATCAAGTGGACGGAAATATATCTATAGTGAGGGGAGTGCAACTATCGGGCTATAGTGGAGTGTCCCGACAGTTAACGAATGTTGGCTAGCTTGGACAATGAGATTAGTCGGTTAGCCTCGAATCGTTGGAGCCCATGATCTATAGGTCCATTAGGTCCCCCTACTAGCTCATATCGGAATTAAGCCTAGAACAAAAGATAGGAAGCTTTGAATCGTTCAAAATCGGGAAAAAGGGTATTATCGTAAATTGTGTTTGACACAATAATTTAATTATGAATTAAATTAGAAAATGAGAGATGAAGTATTTAAAAGTGTTTTGAATACTATATATATGTATTAGGAATCATATATATGGAATTGCACAAGATAACAAAGATTAATTAGATTAATCATATCAAAATTAATTTGAAAATTTTCAAATTAATTACCAAGCAATCAATTTCAATTTAGAATTGAAATTGGGGATAATTTGCAAGCTTGAAATTTGATTTCAATTTGAATTTAGTGGATTTAGTTGGAAATCCACTTAATGCATGATCATTCAAAGTGGAAAGACAACTCACTCATGCATTGTTGCATGTCTTGTGTAATGTACACCTAGAATCCACTTGAGCTTGCAAATACACCATGTGTCTTGTGTCTTGAGGCTTGGCTTTGCATGGAGAATGTATTTAAAAGGAGTTTGAATCATATTCAAACATAAGAGAGCCATTTCCTTAATGTTATGCTGCTGGAATTTGGACTCAAAGTTCTCTCATCTCTTATTCTTCTCCATTGTTTGATGCTTCAAGCATTCCCTTCCCTTTCCCTATCTTATATAGACTCCCACAAGTCGTTCTTGGCCCGAAGTATAGTAGGGAAGACTCTAGAGGTTGTCCAAGGAGCATAGGAGAGACAAACACCACAAGGAGTTCAACATAAGTGAGCTACAAAGGTTGGTGTTTTCTAAACTCTCTATTCTGTCTTTTCTAGAACATGCATGCTTTTGGAGTAAAATTGAATGTCTTAAGTGCTTTCGATCTTCAATTGCTTCCGCATGTGTAATATGTACACCTTCAAATTAACCACCAATTAAATATCACATATTTAATTTCCGGCCTTGAATTAATTAATTTGCCCAAATTGATTTTAGGCCTTAAATTAATTAATTCATTATTTGAACTCTTTCAAACTTCCATAAATTTATATTAATATTTGAATTTCTTTAAATATTAATTTCTCTCATAATAATATATCAATATATATTATATTTGTTTCCCTTAGTAAATTGAACACTTTCAATTTACATTTATTACTTAGTTGCCTCAAATTACTTTATGAGCTACCAGTGGGACCTAATGGACCTGCAGATCAGAAGCTCCAACGATATGAGATTAATTGGTCAAACGCATTAACCAAATTAATCAATATTCGTTAACTGTGTGTACATTCCACTATAGACTCACAGTTGCACTCTTCTCACTACAGACATATTTTCTGTGTCCACGGACATAGACCAATATCGACTAGTTAGTCCTTCACGAGTGTTCGTAACACCAGTTGGGTCAAATTACCGTTTTACCCCTGGGCTACTTCTATTTCCAAGTACCAGTTCTTCTCTAATGAACAACCTGTTTGTGGTCCAACAATCAAACAGAAAACCATCTCGTGTCATTGAGAGGGTAGGGCCCTTTGTTCAAGACTTGGAGTCACCACTTAAGGGAACACTCATCTGCTTCCCTAAAGTTGGGAAGGAGTGAATTCCTTCTTGTCCAGCTCCCCATTCGGTCTTGTCCCCAAAATGGTAGGCTTATTGAGTCGGCGTATTGGCCACTCTCATCCATGCAAATCAAAGGACAATCTCTCATGAGCAGGAGTCCATAATCAACTCAGGACTAAGACTAAGTTGTCTAGGTCGTCATAGTGAAATAGAAAACCAACTAGTTAACGGTGTTATAACCAGTGGTTACTATTTCGCGATTCGGTCTTATGCAAACTCATTGCATAGGATACCCCCACTCGCTTTTCTCCTACACGAACACGTTGGATCGCAGCATTTGTATCAAATACAAAGTGGGTCGTATCCATAGTGTCACCAGGATAAGGCACCAGGTCTTATCCTTATATTATAGACCCTTTAGGCTGTTTCTTGAACAATGATCCCATATGTCGCTACATATAGTTCAAGACTCATATTACAGCCTCGGATGTCTAGTTTATTGGATTAGGGTTATTTCTAGGCAAAGACAAATATAAAATAACTAATAACATTTAATGGAAAAATATATCAATATTATTTCATTAATATTCGGTCAACGGTTACATTCACTATCTACGAGTTTTAGGGCATAAAACCCAACAAACTCCCACTTGAACTAAAACACTAGTTAGTGGAATGTATATGCAATAATCTAAAGCTGGAAATGTCATGTATATTAAAATAATACAATGAACTAGGGCATCCTTATACCCATTATACATTTCTCCCACTTGCCCTAGATTAGATGGCATACATATCTCGTAGACCTAGACCCTCTAGATGACCCTCAAACACTTTAGCCGTGAGAGCCTTTGTGAATGGATCAGCGATGTTGTGCTCTGAAGCGATCTTAGTGACGATCACATCTCCTCATTGCACAATCTCTCGTATCAGGTGATACTTCCTCTCGATGTGTTTACCTCGTTTGTGGCTTTGAGGTTCTTTTGAGTTGGCTACAGCCCCACTGTTGTCACAGTATAGTGTTATGGGCACGTTCATATTTGGAACCACTTCCAAATAAGTTAAGAACTTTCTAAGCCATACTGCCTCCTTAGCTGCTTCGCAAGCTGCTACATACTCAGTCTCCATGGTTGAGTCTGTTATGCATCCTTGTTTGATGCTTTTCCACACTACTGCTCCTCCATTGAGGGTGAATACTTACCCTGATGTGGATTTCCTTGAATCCTTATCAGCTTGAAAGTCAGAGTTAGTGTATCCAGTAAGAATCAAATTCTTAGCTCCATACACAAGCATGTAGTCCCTCATTCTCCAAAGATACTTGAGGATATTCTTAACTGCTCCCCAGTGGTCCAACCCTGGATTAGACTGATACCTACTGACTACTCCCACTGCATAACATATGTCAGGCCTAGTGCAGAGCATAACATACATTAAGCTGCCTACAGTTGAGACATAGGGAATGTGTCTCATGTTCTCAATTTCTTGAGGTGTCTTAGGAGACTGTTCCTTAGACAGGTGTACCCCATGTCTGAAGGGTAGGAGTCCCTTCTTGGAGTTTTGCATCGAATATCGAGACAACATTTTGTCAATATACGTTGCTTGAGACAGTGCTAGCGTTTTGTTCTTACGATCCCTAATGATTTGGATTCCCAGAACATATTGAGCCTCTCCCAGATCTTTCATTTGGAATTGGGCTACTAGCCATTTCTTAATGTCAGTGAGGTATCCTACATCATTCCCAATGAGCAGGAGTCTACATAAAGTATTAGAAAAGCTACCTTCCTTTTGTTGACTTTCTTGTATACACAAGGCTCATCAACGTTTTGGTCAAAACCAAAAGATTTGACTGCAGTATCATATCTAATGTTCCAAGATCTGGACGTTTGTTTCAATCCATAAATGGATCGATTGAGCTTACAAACCTTTATTTCCTGACCTTGGGCTATGAACCCTTCGGGTTGAGACATGAAGATATTCTCTTCAAGATTACCATTCAGAAAGGTAGTCTTGACATCCATTTGCCATATTTCATAGTCATAATATGTGGCTATGGATAAGAGAATTTTTATGGACTTTAACATGGCTATTGGAGAAAAGGTTTCCTCATAGTCAACCCCTTCCTTTTGGGTATAACCCTTTGCCACTAGTCTAGCTTTGAAGGTCTGTACCTTTCCAGCTACATCTCTTTTTCTCTTATAGATCCATTTGCACCCTATGAGTTTTACCCCATTTGGTAGATCTGCGAGTTCCCATACAGAATTGGAGTGCAATGACTCCATTTCCCGGTTCATGGTTTTGACCCATTCATCTTTATCTTCATCATTCATTGCATGTCGATAGGACAATGGATCCTTAATGCCATCATTAGGTATGACAACCTGAGTTTTAGTTAAACCCAAGTAGCGATCAGGTTGTAATACAACCCTCCCACTGCATCGAGGCACTCTCAACGTTTGAGATGGACAGGATGGATCTGAAGAATTAGCTCCTTCATCAACACTTGTTGAAGGTCCAACTTCATCAACAACTCTTGGTGATTCTTCTATAGCTTCTCCTAATATTGTTTTGCTGCGTGGTTTATGATCTCTCATGTGGTCTTCCTCTAAGAAGGTGGCATTTGTCGATACAATCACCTTATTTTCTTGTGGGTCGTAGAAATAACCACCTCTCTTTTCTTTAGGGTAACCAACAAATTGGCACAGTTTTGAACGAGGTTCCAGTTTCTTAGGATTGAAGGATTGGAATTCCATAATTCCGTAAAGCGGAAGCGTGATTGGGACCGATTCATAATTAATTTTGTTTAATCTAAAATACCAATACATTGGAAATAATATTAGAACTATTCTAAATATATATTAAGGCTAAGCATACAAAAATATTATATCTAACTCTAATTTATAAAGTAACAAATTACTTACTCTCGTTGACGACTCAGATTAAATTAACCAACTGCATGTGAATTAATCACGAACTAGTGTGAACACCACCACTATGGCTACACCGGTATGACTCTGAGACTTCTAGAGGCAGGAGACTGGTGGGAGTCTAGAGGAAGCCTTGAGGGGAATTCTCTGAGAGAAGGAGAATGAATGGGATGCCTTCCACCCCACCTCAGGGGTCCTATTTATAGTTAAAGGCAAATACCTTTTTCCTAATAGGAAAAATGAAGACCTTTTCCTAATAGGAAAAAGTCTCTAATTTTAATAAATAAATAATTAATTAATTTCCCTAATTAAATATCATATATTTAATATTAGGGATTTTATTAAAATTAAAATTAATATGAATCCAATTCATATTAAATTTATTTGAACTCTTTCAAATATTTTCTTTCCTAATAGGAAAAGGTCTCTAATTTTAATAAATAAATAATTAATTCCATAATTAATTAATTTTCCTAATTAAATATCATATATTTAATATTAGGGATTTTATTAAAATTAAAATTAATATGAATCCAATTCATATTAAATTTATTTGAACTCTTTCAAATATTTTCTTTCCTAATAGGAAAAGGTCACTAATTTTAATAAATAATTAATTAATTCCATAATTAATTAATTTACCTAATTAAATATCATATATTTAATCTTAGGGATTTTATTACAATTAAAATTAATATGAATGCAATTCATATTAAATTTATTTGAACTCTTTCAAATATTTTCTCTCAAGAATTAATTTTTGAAATTAATTCAAAAATTATATTATAAAGTTTCATAAACTTTATATTATAATGCATCAATATACATTATACGATTCCTCAAATAAATTGAACACTTTCAATTTACAATTTATACTTAATTGCCTCAAGTCTCTTTACGAGCTACCAGTGGGACCTAATGGACCTACAGATCAGAAGCTCCAAGCTCCAACGATACGAGACTAATTGGCCAAACTCATTGACCAAGTTTAGTCAACATTCGTTAACTGTGGGTCACTCCACTAAAGACCCACAGCTGCACTCTTCTCACTGTAGAATATTTTTGTGTCCATGGATATCGACCAAGCAGTAAGTCAATCCTTCATGTGTGTTCGTAACACCAGTTGGGTCAAATTACTATTTTACACCTGGGTTACCTCTGGTTCCTTAAGTACTACTGATTCCTGTAATGAACAAGTTGTTTAGGGTCCAACCACTAAACAGGAGTTCCTCTCGGGCTAGGAGAAGACGGCGCGCCTTTGTTCAAGCTCTGAAATCAGCCCTTAAGGGAACACACATCTACTTACCCCAATAGGGGAAGGAGTGAATTCCATCTTGTACTGTTATGTTCCCAGCCCCCATTCGGTCTTGCCCCTAAAATGGGAGGATTATTGAGTCGACGAACTGGCCACTCTCACCCATACAAATCTAAGGGCAATCCCTCCCTAAAGGGGTTCATAACAGACTCAGGATTGAGATTGAGTTACCTAGGTCATCCTATTGAAATAGAAACCTAAACTAGTTAACGACGTTACATCTAGTGGTTACTATTTTGCGGTCCGGTCTTATGCAAACTCATTGCATAGGATACCCCCACCCGCATGTCTCCTACATGGATGCTTTGGATCATTGCATCTGTATCGAATACAAGGTGGGTCGTATCACATAGTGTCACCAGGATAAGGTACCCAACCTTATCCCTATACTATAGACCTTTTAGGTTGTTACTTGGACACTGACCCCCGTACGTCCCCACATACTAGTCCAAGTTTCATTTAAACAACCTTGGATCTTAGTTTATTGGATTTAGGGTTTAGTAATGCAAACTCGATTATTCAATAACCAAATTATTGAATTACTCAAATAACACTTTATTGAGATCGATTAATTTGTTTCATTTACTATCCGAGTTTTAGGGCATAAAAGCCAACAAGGATTTGTCACAAGCACGTGTGCTGGACAACCCTAGATGCGAAAGTGATGCAAACTAGGTTTACCCCCCTTCCATAATTCGAAAGGTGTTTTAGAAACACTTTTCGAGGGAACATTGTTCAAGATGTATACTGTAGTCTCTACTGCATACCCCCAAAACGAGCTAGGTAATTGAGCATAGCTCATCATTGATCGAACCATGTCAAACAAGGTTCTATTTCTCCTTTCTGACACACCATTCTCCTGAGGTGTACCAGGGGCTGAGAGTTGAGATTGGATTCCATGTTCTATCATATAATCCTGGAATCTTTGATCCATATACTCCCCCCCTCGATCAGATCGAAGTACTTTAATAGATTTACCTAATAGGTTTTCAACTTTAGCCTTAAACTCCTTAAACTTTTCAAGGGCTTCAGACTTATGTCCCATTAGGTACAAGTAACCATATCTTGAATAATCATCTATAAATGAGATGAAATATTCGTACCCTCCTCGAGCTTTTACATTCATTGGACCGCATAGATCCGAATGTATTAACTCTAAGGGTTCTTTGGCTCTGTAACCTTTTCCAGTAAAGGGTCTTTTGGTCATTTTTCCCTCGAGACAAGATTCACAAGGTGGTAGAGAATCATCTTCTAACTTGCTTAGAAGTCCATTCTTTACCAAACGACCGATTCTATCGATGTTTATATGACCAAGTCTAAGATGCCAAAGATGAGTATTGTTACTTGTTGGAGAAATCTTTTGCATTTTTCTTTGAGTTTCAGCAGTTTTAAATAATTCGTGATTTAAAAGTGCTTTGTTTTCGGTTGGTCTTAATACATACAAGTTATTTTCTAATTTGGCTGAACAAATAAGTACACCATTCTTATAAATGAACGCTTCATTCATATCAAAAGTAACTGTATACGAATTTTCAATCAAACATGAAATAGAAATTAAGTTCCTCTTAATCTTGGGAACGATTAACAAACTTTCTAAAAGTAAGAATCTATTTCTAAAAAATAACTTTGCAGCTCCCACTGCTTTAGCTGAAATTACTTCTCCAGTTCCGACCCTGAGTGTCATTTCCCCATCGTTCAACTGCCGAAAGGAACTATTTTCCTGAAAGGAAGAGCAATCATGATTAGTTGCTCATGAATCAAGTATCCAAGTAAACTCATCATGTTCTACTAGGCATGTTTCTAAAACCAGTAAATCAAATTTACCTTCCTTTTCCTTCTTTTTCTCAGCAAGGTACTTTGGGCAGTTTCTCTACCAATGTCCATCTACATTGCAGTGGAAACACTTGCCATTGTCTGCCACAACTTTGGTTTTTCCCTTGCTTTTAGCAGCAGTACCGGGAGCTTTCCCCTTGTTTCCTTTCTTCTTCTGAGTTTTCTTTGAAGAAGTGGCTACAGATTTAGTTCCAGAGGATGAACCCTTCTCGAACTTTCTTTTAGAGTGAACAATGTTTGCCTCTCCTTCTATCTGTCCCTTGTTCTTAAGAAGAGACTGATAGAGTTGTAGCTCATTCAGGAGGCTAGTCAGGTTGAATGTTATTTTATTCATCATTGCATTGCTTCGAAATTGTAGAAAACTCTTCAGAAGAGATTCTAAGATGAATGCAACCTAACTACGCTCATCTATGACCGTCCCGTTTGCTTCTACCACGTTGAATTGGACCATCATATCTAGGACATGCTCCCGAACAGTCGTGCCCTCTTTCATGCAGCAGCTATAAACATATTTGAGAGCGTCATGGTGGAGTTGATAGGACGGTTGTCCAAACATCTCCTGGAGAGAGTTCATAATCTCCCTCGCTGTTACCATGCCCTCATGCCTTTTAGCCAAAACTTCAGATAAGCTGGCTAGGATATAGACGTGAGTCTTATCAATTGCCTTTGTCCAGAGGTCATAAGCATCCTTAACTGCTTGGGATGCATTACGAGAAGGGGCTGGAGGACAATGTAGCGTAATTTTCGTCGGTTAATTTCTCATTTTTAAGCAGAGAGACAATTGAGGAAGACATTACTGAAAATTTAAACAAACAATGACCGTATTAGTTATCTTTTCCTTAACCCATCATACAAGCAAACAATTGCACACAATCCAATCAATGTAGAAAAATAGACAATCAAAGAACCCTAAAACTATTGATTTAGTTTTGCAACGATGTTTCAGAGGTTTAGAATATCAACCACCGAAGGGTGATCAGACACTCCTCCTCTGAAATAAGACATTTCTCAGCTAATTCTAATTCTAGAATAACTCATATTCCTATAGACATTAGCCACCGTTGTTCGGTCAAGGATTTGTTAACACTTTTAACTCATCCTCGTAAGTGTAACCCTCCCACTTTCAGATCTCAGAGGCACGGACCAACAGGCTACCGAAGGGAAAGACAATTGTTGGTAATTAGCCTAAGAGCTCCTATCTTATTCAGGAGTTCACGATGTTCTGAATCCTATGATCAGGCCCTCCGAAGGGATGGTTGCGCCAAGACAACCTGCAGGCGGATCACAGGACTCTCACGATGTGAACTAGGGGCGGAGACCGAGGGATACGTTGACACGTGTCCCGCTCCCACTTACTCTAGACATTTTTCCCATTCACCTTGATATTGATTCATGTAAACACTTTCCGAAGGGAGGCCGCTCCTAAGGCGACTCGAAGCCGAGCATGAATCTCACGTTGTGAATATAGGGACGTAGGAGCAAAACTTGATTTAAATCTCGTTTTGTAATTTTCCTCCCACTGAAACGGTCCTAAGGTTAATATAGGGTTGTTTAACTTAGATAGAATTCGGCTAAGTCAATCTATCTAAGTCTGATCCTATTATAACAATTATGGAAAGGATTCAACTGCAATCTTTTGGGTGAATTAAACTTCTTTTAATAAACCCAGCATTGCAAGTCAACATTACTATGGTTAATCCAACTCAATGTTCGGGTCAGTTCCCAGGTAGGAGGTGTTCCATAAACCGTCAACTTAAATACCCCCAACCTTAGACAGAACTCAGTAATGTAACCTCAGTAATGTAAGGTCTTTACTCTAAAGATCTAGGTGCATTAAACACTTTTAATAAACCTAGTGACATTGCATGCTAACATTTAACTATGATTAATTCAACACCGGTATTCCAGGTTAGTTCCCAGGTAGGAGGTGTTCCGTCAACTTAAATACCCCCAGCCTTAGACAGAACATTACCGGTGGAGTTCCCTTATAATCACAACAATGTTTTTTCTACTTAGTCAATTAAAACTATTTTTAATTCTAAGTAAGAAAATATTCTAATCCTATTAGAAACTGATCTAGGTCTAATTAATTTTAAACAATTTAAAATTAATCCAATTTATCCTATGATCTTATGTTTGCATGCAAATCTTGATTATAGATTGACGGTTTCTAATCATTAATATTAAAGAACTATTTCAAATTTTAATGATTAATCCTATAATCAAGAATCTAGGGTTTAATTCATTCAACAATCTCATTCAAATTAAATAATTAAACCATACTAATTGCATGAATAATATAACAATTATATTATTAACTACGGATGTTTCATGCTTCATGCAATATTGATTTTCTTTTAATATAACAATTATAAGCCAATCAAGAAAATCAATCAAGCATGCTTCATTCATCACATTAAACATAACTATTTATATTTAATTTAAGTAATGACATGCTTCATGCTTTCCAATTTTTCATATAATTAATATACACTTATATTAAAAAATATGAAAAAAATTCCATGCATTTAAACATACATTATACCAATTTATAATATATAAAAAATGCATGAGCATGTTTATAACCTAAGGTGGGATTAAATATTCTATATGACATCCATAAAGCATATGAATAGCAATTGAACCGGTTAATTTTGGCCCCTAGGATAAAATAATGCATTAAATTACAATAATTTTAGGTAAATTCTATCCTAAAATCCTTCTGCAGCCACAAAACTTGGTCTAGACAGCACGAACCGCCCCAAACAGCCTCGAACCGACCTAAAAAATCACGAACCATGCCAAAAATTGATTGAACCGGACCAAATAGGTCTCAGCCCAGCCGAACCGGTCCGAACCGGACCACCCATGCCTCTGAACCATGCCTTTTTGAAGCCCTAACGCACGCCGCTATCGTGACAGCGTCGAGACGCTATCAACACAGCGTCCCGACGCTGTGCACTTTACTTGCCTGAGCGTCTGCGGTATCAAGACAGCGTCGAGACGCTGTTGATGTAGCGTCCCGACGCTGTTGCGTCTGGAAGAAATTTCTGGGTAGAAACAGCAGCTCGTTTCGGTTTTTGGCCTCGATTTCAGCGGCGATTTCTCCGACTTTCATCTCATAAAAACCTATTATAGACCCAGACTTACATAGGACTCAATTTTACATAAAATACCCGAAACACCGGGCCTTACATGATCAAAATCACATAAAAATAAAATCTATGGCCATAAAATTAACCTAAACAGTTCAACGCAAACCGAACATACGTTATGCATAAATCCCACCTATTAGAGCCTATCGCAAATTTTAATATTAATTAATAGGGACAACGATGGCTCTGATTCCAATTGAAGGGAATAAAAGTCCCCACGCAGCAGAAGCGCATCAATTGGACCTTACGTCGTATATTAATTAACATTAAAATACCGTTACGAAAAACTCAAACAAACTTTAAACACACTTTAAAGCTACTGGAAAATTTGTTTAAACATGCTGAAAAATATATCTAAATTTATTTTCATGCTTTTCTAAAGAAAAGGGGAAGAACCGTTACAAACCTTCGTTGTAGACTTGACCGTTCTTCGCCAACGACGCTCTAACGAACGAAATTACAGCAGGCCTCTTGTCTTGTGATCGCTGGAAATTTCTTCTTGAATGACACAATAACCACAGAGGTTACACTGGTATGTCTCTAAGTCTAGGAGGCAAAAGACTTGTGGGAGTCTTTCTCTAAGAGAGAGGCTAGAGAGAATTCTAGGTCTTGTCTTGAGAGTCTAAGAGCAAGAGCAAAGTGTCATAGACCAATTAGGTCTAGTGTTCTATTTATAGAAGAGAGGTCATGAATAAAATATTCAATTAAATCAATCTTTTCCAAAATTGATTCAATCTTATTTCTTATTTAATCAATCCATGATCAATCAATTCCATAACTGATTAATCTTTTCCACAAATGACTAATTACTTCCATAAGTGATTAGATCATTTCCATAAATGATTAATCACTTCCTTAAGTGATTAATTATTTCCATAATTGATTAATTCCCGGTTAATGAATTCTTTAATTAATTAACCACCAATTAAATATCACATATTTAATTTCCGGTCTTGAATTAATTAATTTGCCCAAATTGATTTTAGGCCTTAAATTAATTAATTCATTATTTGAACTCTTTCAAACTTCCATAAATTTATATTAATATTTGAGTTTCTTCAAATATTAATTTCTCTCATAATAATATATCAATATATATTATATTTGTTTCCCTTAGTAAATTGAACACTTTCAATTTACATTTATTACTTAGTTGCCTCAAATTACTTTATGAGCTACCAGTGGGACCTAATGGACCTGCAGATCAGAAGCTCCAACGATATGAGATTAATTGGTCAAACTCATTAACCAAATTAATCAATATTCGTTAACTGTGTGTACATTCCACTATAGACTCACAGTTGCACTCTTCTCACTGCAGACATATTTTCTATGTCCACGAACATAGACCAATATCGACTAGTTAGTCCTTCACGAGTGTTCGTAACACCAGTTGGGTCAAATTACCGTTTTACCCCTAGGTTACTTCTATTTCCTTAAGTGCCAGTTCTCCTCTAATGAACAACCTGTTTGTGGTCCAACCATCAAACAGAAAACCCTCTCGTGCCATTGAGAGGGTAGGGCCCTTTGTTCAAGACTTGGAGTCACCACTTAAGGGAACACTCATCTGCTTCCCTAAAGTCGGGAAGGAGTGAATTCCTTCTTGTACGATTATGTTCCCAGCTCCCCATTCGGTCTTGTCCCCAAAATTGGTGGCTTATTGAGTCGGCGTATTGGCCACTCTCACCCATGCAAATTAAAGGACAATCTCTCATGTGTAGGAGTCCATAATCAACTCAGGATTAAGACTAAGTTATCTAGGTCGTCATAGTGAAATAGAAAACCAACTAGTTAACGGTGTTATAACCAGTGGTTACTATTTCGCGGTCCGGTCTGATGCAAACTCATTGCATATGATACCCCCACTCGCATGTCTCCTACACGAACGCGTTAGATCGCAGCGTTTGTATCAAATACAAAGTGGGCCATATCCATAGTGTCACCAGGATAAGGCACCCAGTCTTATCCCTATACTATAGACCCTTTAGGCTGTTTCTTGAACAATGATCCCATATGTCGCTACATATAGTTCAAGACTCATATTACAGCCTAGGATGTCTAGTTTATTGGATTAGGGTTATATCTAGGCAAAGACAAATATAAAATAACTAATAACATTTAATGGAAAAATATATCAATATTATTTCATTAATATTCGGTCAACGGTTACATTCACTATCTAAGAGTTTTAGGGCATAAAACCCAACAGGTGCAACCACATCAACTTTGCATGGGGAGGGCAAGGAAGCAATCCACAAGCCCATCAAGCACAACAAAAGGTGAACCAGTCAGGATTTGCTAAATCACAGGCATTGCCCCAGTAAAATAAGCAAGATTTGCCCCAACAAAATTCAGAGAGTTCTCTTTAGGCAATGATGAAAGAATATATGGCTCGTACGGATGCTGCAATTCAAAGTAATCTAGCTTCAATGAGAGCCCTAGAATTGCAAATGGGTCAGCTAGCTAATGAGCTGAAGGCAAGGCCTCAAGGGAAACTTCCTGCGGATACTGAACACCCTAAAAGGGAAGGTAAGGAGCAGGTACAGGCAGTAACTCTAAAGAGTGGTAAGCCACTAGAAGAGAGAAAAGAGCCTAGTAAACCCGAGGATGTAGAGAAGAAAGATGATAAAAATGTTGTTGCTGAGAAAGAGTTGGAGTCTGGTAAGAGTGATGGAGGCAGCAATAATGATGCTGGAGCATCTGGTTCTGTTCCTGATGTGGAACCACCTTATGTACCGGCCCCACCGTATGTACCACCTCTACCTTTTCCACAAAGGCAGAAACCTAAGAATCATGATGGTCAATTTAAGAAGTTTTAGAAATTCTTAAGCAATTGCATATTAATATTCCTTTAGTAGAAGCTATAGAGAAAATGCCAAATTATGCTAAATTTCTTAAGGATATTTTGACTAAAAAAAAGAGGTTAGGTGATTTGAAACTGTATCCCTTACTGAGGAATGTAGTGCTATTCTTAAGAATGGACTACTAACCAAGGCTAAGGATCCATAATCATTTACTATTCCTGTCTCAATAGGTGGAAAAGAGTTAGGGAGAGCACTTTGTGATTTAGGTGCAAACATTAACCTTATGCCTCTTTCGATCTACCGAAAGCTAGGTATTGGTGAAGCTAGGCCTACCACAGTCACACTCCAATTAGCTGATAGGTCTATCACATATCCAGAGGGTAAAATTGAGGATGTCTTAGTGAAAGTAGATAAATTCATATTTCCTGTTGATTTTATTATCTTAGATTATGAGGCATATAAAGATGTCCCAATTATTCTTGGTCGTCCATTTTTGGCTACTGGTAGGGCATTGATAGATGTTGAGAAAGAGGAATTAACAATGAGGTTTTATAGTGAGGAAGTGAAATTTAATATGTTTAAGGCCATGAAGTATCCAGACGAAGTGGAAGATTGTTCTTTCATTAGGATTCTGGAGAACACAATTGTTGAGACAACAATGGAGGATTTAACAAACAAGCATTTGGAAGATCATGGAGAGATTAGTGGAGAGGATTTAGTGGTTTGTTCTTTAGAAAGAAAAATTGAAAAAGAAGTATCTAAGTGTGAGGATGTTTTTGAGTCTTTAGATTTGGATGAAAGGAATTGAAGGCTCCTCCTATTAAGCAATCCCTGATTGAGGCACCTACTTTAGATTTGAAGCCTTTGTCGGATCATCTAAAGTATGTGTATCTTGGGGAAAGTAAGACGTTGCCCATTATTGTTGCATCAGATTTAATGTCGAGGATGAAGAGGCCTTAATAAAGTTGCTGCAGCAATATCACAAAGCAATAGGTTGGACATTAGCTGACATGTAGGGAATTAGCCCTTTTTTTTGTATGCATAAAATCACTCTAGATGAGGGATCCTTTAGGAGTATTGTACAACAGCGAAGGCTTAACCCTACAATGAAAGAGGTTGTTAAGAAGGAGGTGGTTAAATGGTTGGATGCTGGGATCATTTATCAAATGCAGATAGCAATTGGGTAAGCCCTGTCCAATGTGTTCCTAAGAAAGGAGGTGTTACGGTAGTGACTAATAAGGACAATGAATTGATCCCAACCAGGACAGTAACTGGCTGGAGGGTTTGTATGGATTACAAGAGGCGTAACAAAGCCACCCGTAAGGACCATTTCCTTCTACCATTTATAGACAATATGTTGGATAGATTGGCTGGTCAGGCCTATTACTGTTTCTTAGATGGTTATTCTGGGTATAACCAGATTACCATTGCTCATGAGGATCAGGAAAAAACAACTTTCATCTGCCCTTATGGGACGTTTGGCTTTAGGCGAATGTCTTTTGGCCTTTGCAATGGTCCAACAACATTTCAGCGGCGTATGTTAGCAATTTTTCTGATATGATTGAGTCCACTGTTGAGGTATTTATGGACGATTTTTCGGTCTTTGGAGGGTCTTTTCAGCATTGTTTGAATAATTTGGGTAAGGTGTTAAAGAGATGTGAGGATACCCATCTAGTTTTTAATTGGGAGAAATGCCACTTCATGGTGAAGGAGGGCATAGTGTTAGGTCATAAGATTTCAAAGAAAGGTCTAGAAGTTGTTCGAGCTATAAAATCCAGCATGACCTAATAAACTTCGAATCCATTTAACTGAATTCGGTGGTTCTAACTTCTCAATAACCTCTATTTTTGCTCATTGAGAAGTTAGAACCACCGAATTCAGTTAAAGGGATTCAAAGTTTTTTAGGTCATGCTGGATTTTATAGAAGGTTCATAAAGGATTTTTCCAAAATCAGTAAACCTCTTTGTAACTTGTTGTGTGCTGATAGTGTTTTTTACTTTAATGCAGATTGTAGGAAGACTTTTGACACTTGAAAGGTTGCTTTGATCTCAGCTCCCATTCTTTGTGCACCGAACTGGAGTTTATCAGTTGAAGTGATGTGTGATGCGAGTGATGTTGCAGTAGGTGCAATGCTGGAGCAAAAGCAGGACAAATTATCCATCCTATTTATTATGCAAGCAGGGTTTTGAATGAGACACAAATCAACTATACAACTATTGAAAATGAGTTGTTAGTAATTGTGTTTGCCTTTGAGAAATTCCGCCCATATTTAGTGGGGTCCAAAGTCACGGTTTTTACAGATCATGTAGCAATAAGGTACTTAATGTCTAAGAAAGATGCAAAGCCTAGATTGATTCGTTGGGTTTTGTTGTTGTAGGAATTCGACTTGGAGATAAAGGACAAGAAGGGATCAGAGAATGTTATTGTAGATCATTTGTCTCACCTTGATCCAACATCATCTTTGCTAGAGCAGTCTGTCATTTTAGATTCATTTCCAGATGAACAACTTTTTGCTGTTGAGGTAAAGGTAGTGAATGATACTCCTTGGTATACTGATATAGCCAACTTTTTGGTGAAGGGAGTCACTCCTATTTATATGGATTGGAGGCAGGTCCAAAGGTTTAAGCATGATGCAAAATTCTTTTATTGGGATGAGCCATTTATGTATAAGCAATGTTCTGATGATATTATTCGAAGATGTGTTTCAGGTGATGAAGCAAAGGAAATCCTGGAGCAATGTCATTCTTCGCCGTATGGAGGTCATTTCAGCGGTCAGAGAACAACTATGAGGATTTTGCAATGTGGATTCTTTTGGCCTTCCTTATTTAAGGATGCTCATTGGTTCTACAAGCAATGTGATGCTTGCTAAAGGAGAGGAAATTTAGGGCCTAGAGATGAAATGACTCTTACTTATAATTTAGAATTAGAGTTATTTGATGTATGGGGTATCGATTTTATGGGGTCATTTCCCCCTTCTAACGGTAATGTTTTTATCTTATTGGCAGTTGATTACATGTCTAAGTGGGTGGAGGCCATTGCATGCCATCAGAATGATGCTAAGACGGTATCAAGGTTTCTCCAATCGCACATTTTTGCGCGGTTTGGGACATCTAGAGCTCTAGTAAGTGATAAGGGTACACACTTTGTGAATAATGTTTTAACTAAGCTTTTAGCTAAATATGGGATTAAGCATAGGATAGCTACCCCTTATCACCTGCAAGTAAATGGTCAAATTGAGGTTAGTAATAGGGAAATTAAATCTATTTTAGAGAAAGTAGTCCATCCATCTAGGAAAGATTAGTCTTTTCGGTTAGATGAGGCTCTTTGGGCTTATAGGACAGCCTATAAGACTCCTCTAGGTATGTCTCCCTATAGGTTAGTATATGGTAAGGCTTGCCATTTACCGTTAGAGCTTGAGCATAAAACGTTTTGGACTTTAAAAAAATTGAATTTTGATCTGAGTCGTGCAGGGGCAATAAGAATGTTGCAGCTTAATGAGTTAGAAGAATTTCGTTAGGTTTCTTATGAAAATGCAAAAATGTATTAAGAGAAGACTAAGTGGTGACATGATAAGAAAATAAAACCTAAAGAATTTGTTAAGGGTCAGAGAGTCTTGCTTTACAACTCTAGATTGAAATTGTTTCCTGGAAAATTAAAATCTAAATGGTCTGGGCCATTTGTTGTGATTGAAGTTTTTCCTCATGGAGCAATTACCCTAAGAGATGAAAAGGATGGGCGAGTGTTCAAGGTTAATGGTCAGCGAGTGAAGCATTATTGGGGAGAGGAATTTCGTTCGAAATATCCTTCCCTAAAGTTGGTTGATGAATGAGCGAGCGAGAGTTTTGCAGGAGCATTTCATTTTGCAATATTTTTAGCTCCCAGTTTTTGCTGCGATTTTATTTTATTTCTCGCTAAATTTATTTTATTTTAGTTCGAATTATTTTGAATTAGATTTGGTTTATTTGGATCTTATCTGATTTATTTTAACTCGTTGGTATTTTTAATTTCTTAGATTTTATTTTCGGTTTATTAATTTTTATGTTGGTCGATTTAATTTTTAATTTAATCGGATTAGTTTTGTGTAGATTTAGTTTTAGTTTGTATTTTCGTTATTTAGATTTCCGTTTAGATTAGGTTTTAATAATATAATTTCCTGATTTATTCGGCTGAAAGTGATAAGGTGAGATTTGATTTTGGCGGTTTAAATTTCAAATTGAATTTTTCCGTATAAAAGATTCTTCTAGAAGAAAATCTTTGCTGATTTTTGCAATCTGTTGGAAGGATCAAATATTTCGTCAGATTCTAAGGGGATTGGTTGTGAATTAAATAATTTTACCGTTTGGAATTTAATTTTTCCGTGGGCAGGTAAACCGCGTGAAGCATTTGGCACTTCCACGTGTCACGCAGTATTGATCCAACGATCTATCCGTTAGGCCTTATTTCTATAGTATTTTGTGTGTCATTTGTGTTAGATAGGGTTGCTATTAGATAAATATTATATGTTTAACCCATTTAGAACTATGGATGCTTATGGAGTTATTTTGTGCAGAAAATAATGCTGAGCGACTTGAGGGGGCAAAATCTGTGATCCAGGAAAGCAGGGAGCAAAACTGTCATGTGAGCCGCACGTGATTCATTAAATGAGGTGGCATTAGCTGAATTAATCTCGGATCTAGAAGCTTGGAGAGCCCTCCACGTGTAAAATTTGATCTAATTAGGGTTGACTCACTCTATAAAAGGAAGTAATCGTCCCAAGTCAAAAACATTCCATTTTTCGAGAAAGGAAAGTCTCATTCCATTCGTGGAGGCTTACTTTTGTTGGGCGATTTTTCGCAAGCGCACAGGTCGTCACAAGTAATATAAAATGGTAGGTAATACCGAGTATCGAATCCTCAGGGAAATTGAATTAATTTCATTAAGTACCAAGAATCATCATGTTTTAATTTTATTTAGAAGATCAACTCGAATGATAGTGCGAAAATTAAAGGAATTAGTAAAAATAAACATGTAATAACGAAATGAAAATATCCAATTAAGGGGGGCTTGACCTAGGGTGTTATCTAGCTTTCTTGGATTTGTAGCTCAAGTACATGGATGCATGTAACTAATAATCAACAATCCCATAAATCTAGAAGTAATTACAAGTGGATTTCTCTTTCAAGCTCCTCCACAACTCATACTAACATAACTAATTTATGTGTCCATCTCCTTAGTTAATCATAGTATGGCATTAAGCAACTTCATAATCAATTTCTAACAATTCTCTTTCACTCTCGTGTTCCAAGCAATCGTTAGCCATGCAATTAGGATCTAATCTAATTTCTCTTTGTCGAGTATCAATTTAGACCATCATAACAATTAATCCGTGATCAAGAGATTAAAAGCATTAAGCAAACATTGCATAGATGAAATTTGAAGACATTCATTACATAATCCAAGTAATTGCGCTACAATATCCAATTAACTAGAATAACGACCCTAGGTCTCAAGATCTACTCACAAATGGAAATAATTGTGCCAAAATGATCTTGATCCATAGGCCTAACTCAAATTAAAATAAGGAATTACAAAGAAGTAAGGAAGAAATAACCGATAAGTTGATCCCAAGCTCCCGTCCCGATCATCTCGAATCCCGAGCCTTGGAATCTCGCTCAATTCCACCTTTTTCCTCACAATTCTTCTCACTTTTTCTCTCTATTGAGCTAGGGGAGAGCTCCCCAAAAATGGGATGATTTGAACCAAAGGGGAGGGGCCTTTTTATAGTGAAAGGGGCTGGAATTTTCTTGCTGAACAAGTCGACAACGTCGAGACGCTACGTCACAGCGTCGAGACGCTGTGACGTCATGTTGTCTTGGGGCAGAAGTCGTCGCAGCGTCGCGACGCTACGCAGACAGCGTCGCGACGCTGTCGCGATTTTGGCACGCGCTATGCTGACCACCTAGCGTCGAGACACTATGGTCCTAGCGTCGAGACGCTAGGCCTTCTAGAAGCCCTAATTGCGGATTTTTGCCTCTTTTCTTCAAACTTTTGGGCTTTTTGGGCCTCCCACTTCAATTGTCTTTTTTTTGTTGGACCTTAGGGCTTGGATCTTAAATGATTATTCTTCAAATTGCCCACAAAGTCTTCAAATTTACCCAAATTCTCTTAAAATCTCAGTTTTGCTTCTCGAACTCGGTTTTCTGCAAAATCATCATAAAAATACATTAAAGCTCACAATTCATGAACAAAACTAGCTAAAATTAATAGGAAAATGACGACATTTTTGCATGTCATCAACTTTCCATCTTTGGAAGCCGAATAGAGGAGGAACGATTGGAGACTTCAAGAAGACCATTAGCTACGGATCTCTCCAAGGGAATTAATCTTTTCTTGTAATTTCTTGTAGTTATGGATGCACATACTCAGATTGTAGTGTGTGTTATCTTGATTATTTGTTATATTCAATTCTATTTTGTGCACGCCTAGCCAGCTGGTATGAATATCACCTCTTAGTTTCAGGGATGATTTGAGAGGTGTGTGACATTTAATCACACTAGACCATTATGTGGTTGTGGACGCCAGTGACTGAGTTAGGGATAACCAGTTGCCTAGTGCTTGATCGGTAGCACGTCATTGGAGTTGAAACACATTCCAAAAAATCCAGAGTTTCGGGAGGATCCTGCTGATAAGACTGCAAGAGAATTGCCTAAAAAATATTTTTGCTAGAGCATCTTTTAAAACAATTACAGAAATCCTGACCAACGCCTGTTTCCAATCTATATGCTTTATCTGTTTACTTTTTTCTTTGTTATTTCTTTTGCTTCAGCATTTTATCAAATCAATCATTTTAACAACCTTGAAACCATTACAAAGTTACACAAGATAGGTAAAGTGAGAGCTATTCAAAACCTCGTGGATACGATAAATTACTTATCAGTTGCTGCAGATCGTGTATACTTGCACAGTATTCTAGAGCTTATTTTACCATATTTTTACCACACTCTAGAAGGCAACAATTATCCACAAGATATATCCGCATGGGGCAGTAGACCTGCATTCCGCTGATGGGAAAAGAATTTTTAAGGTCAACAGGCATGAATTAAACCTTACATTGATGGGACCTCGGATGAGGTTGTTGAACTAGTCATCCTAACAGATCCACCTTGAGCACGTGAGGAATTAAGGTCCAGTAAGGAGGAGCTCTCATTTGCGGTAGGACCTAGCGCATCAAGAGAGCACCCACAGGTTAGTATTTTCTATTTTCCTCTCGTACCGCATTAAATTTCTTATACTCTGTGTTAGCTTAATTTAGTAGAATTAGAGTAGTCTTGGTAAAAATCTCAACGCAAGCCTAACAATTGAGGAAACAACACTGTGCACCGGCTAGTGTGACTCACAGTCGAAGAGTCATGGCATCAGTGTTAATGCGATTCAGAAAAATCCCATCACGTGCACAACACTTGAGGCGACTGTTGGGTTCCTAGAGTGAGTAAAAATATGGTATAAAAGACTCTAGAACTCTGTGCAAGTATACACAGTCCGCAACAAGTAATAAGTATTATCAATCCAAGGCCTGAACTAGTTTCCACTTTATCTATTTTATATAACTCTTTAATAGTTTCAAAGATGGTAAAAATGATTGGTTTTTATAAGAAGAATGTGGAAGCAAAATAAATGACAGAACAGTAAATAAACAAATAGGCAGACATATTAGAAACAGGCGCTGGTCTGGATTTAGTAATTGTTTTAAAAGATGCTCTAGCAATATTATTGATTATGCAAAACTCTCGCAGTATTATTAGCAGATTTCTCCCGGAACTCCGAATCTTTTGGAATGTGTTTCAACCCCAATGAAGTATTACCGATCAAGCACTAGGCAACGGGCTATCCCTAGCTCAGTCACTGACGTTCACCAATACAAAATGATCGTAGTGTGATTAATCGCCACACACTCTCTAAATCATCCCTGAAACTAGAGAGAGGTATTCATATCGGCTGCCCAGACGGGCATAAAATATAAATGAGCACAACAATTAATCAAGTTGCATTAATCAATATTTATTACTAGAAATGAAGCACGACAATCACATTGTTCCTAACCAACGCCTAAGCTACATAGTTCATAAGATGCATGGAAACACAAGTTACAATCTGAGTAAGCTCGTCCATAATTACAAGATAATAAAAGGAAATACTAATCTCCTCGATCAGTTTGCAATGATGGTCTTCTAGGTAGTCTCCAATCTCCCTTCACTATTCGGCTCCCAGAAATGGAATGAATTTTGACTTAGGTGGCTACTCCCTTTTATAGAAGGATAGGAGGCTTGACTTAGGTCAACTAGGACACGTGTAGGGCTCTCCTTGCTCCTTTATCACGAGAATAACTCAACAGAATTCGGTTTGTCAACTTGGCTAACGAGCTGTGACGTGGCAGTTTTGCTCCCAGCTTTGCTGCAGCACAGAATTTGCTCCCTCCAGTCGCCCAGCAATGCATTCTGCACAAAATAATTTCCAAAGCTTTCATTCTTCCAAATGGATTAAAACATATAATATATATCTAAAACCAACCCTACTAAGCACAAAAGACACACAAATCCCTGTAGAAATGAGGCCTAAATAAGTACCTTTTGGGCAGTTATCACACCCCCAAACTTGAACTATTGCGCGTCTCGAGCAATACTAACCAACCTTCCCTTAAAAATTCAAAACTTTAGACAAAGAATAGCTTAATCAAACCAGTCAATCCAACACTACCTTTAACCTTTACCTGAGCACTCTGCAAAACCGAGCTCTACTGCAGCAAAATAATTCTTCCGGCATGGACAAATAATCACCACTTTTAACTCAATTATAAGAACTCGCCACAGCCTAGCTCTATTATCAGACATCTTAAAATATATTTTTAAGGGGTTCATTTTTGTTTTCCAGACTTAAAGCAGCCCTACAGTCATAAGCTCTTAAGCATGGGATGACCCACTTTATGGTGCAGTATACCCTTGCCTCAAACTCATCACCAACTAGACTAAATACTCTTTGTAAAGCTCCAAAATCCTTAGGCCCTGTTTGGTAACGTTCTCGTTTCTTGTTTCCGTTTCTTCATTTTTAATAAAGAAAAATAGAATTTCATGACCATAACACCTATACATTCAATAATAAAAAACCTATATTCTTGTTTATGTTTGGAAAAAATTGGAAACAAGAACAAAAAAGGAGAAACTAGTTTTAGTTGTTCCCAAAAGTTCTATACAAAATTTGGGAGTGTTTCTAAAAAATGTGAAACAAGAAACACACATAGTTATTAAATGCATAGATTTCTTAATAAAATTAGAAACAGGAAACAAGAAACGAGAACGTTACCAAACGGGCCCTTAGTTATTCTATCTTTTGCCCCTCAGAATGGCAACATTTTATGATGAAGCTCACCTAAGTTCTGGGAGACAGAAAAACTGCTGGATCAACATTCATCCTTCAAAACTTTTGCTCCATGAATTTTCTTAGCAAAATTTTCAACAATCAATTTCTTTCAGAAAATAAATTTTCTCATTTTTTCACATTTCCTAGGTCATCTTTTGATACGAAGACAAACTGTGGGTATCACAAATGTCCCCAGTTACTCAATAACCTAACAAATTTTTATTTGAAGGAGAGGAATGCTCGAGCAAAACAATTGGAGTAGCAAAAAGTCCCCCAAACTTGAATTATCCATTGTCCCCAATGAATTATCAATTTTGCAATTATACCCCCAAACTTAAATTTTTCTATCTGAAATTTCAATCTAAGCGTGGGACTAGAACTAATCTTAAAGTGGATCATAAAAGTCAACACTACCTCCAAAATCTTCTTTGCCGCAGCAACAGACCAGGCTAGAAGAAATGCTCAAGCAAAAGGTTTCTGGAGATCAAAATACCTTGATCTAATTAAGCTTAATCAGTCCAAGCTTCAAATATTCAGAAGAAAATTAGTTAAGTCAGAGTTACTCAGTGCTCATAGAACAGAAACAACTTAGAAATTTCATTAAAAACATTAAAAGAAATTACATAAGCAGGGATATATTTTTTAGAAGCAGAAAAAAGTAAAAAGAATAATATCCTTTGGAACCGTGGGCACTCCTGCCCTGCTGCATATGATCTTCCCTACGTCAGGGCTACCTCATCCTTCAGCCCTCTTGGCCCTGTTCATTCTCATCCTCCTCTTCTCCTCTTTCCATCGGTGGGGGCGGAATCCAGGGGTTCAATAAACCTTCAGGGATTGCTGGAAGGGCTGGATACGGTTTTGAAAAATTCTCTTGCAGCGCCTTCTTTAAACTGGCATCACGATTCTTAACATAGTTCCAGAAGGTTAAAGCTTGCCTCTCTGTAAACTCTTGCCTACTGGCTGAAAGTGCCAGTTGTTCTAAAATCGTATTGATGCTGTAGATAAGCCCACCTTGACGTACCTCCTACATACGCTGGAGCCGTGCCAAGTTAGGTGTGTCGATGATCCCCCTTGTCAAACAGAATAATATCCTTTGGAACCGTGGGCACTCCTGCCCTGCTGCATAACATAGTGATCATGTTTGGAAAAAACAGCTTCCCCACTTTCTTCTTCCAACATCCAGATATTTCATTAACAATGATCTTCCCTACGTCAATGCTGAGAGACCCCAAAATCGCAAAAGCTAGAAGAACCCGTTCCCTTGAGACCGTCGAGTCATGAGTTGTTGGAAGCAATCGTTGTCTGATAAACCCCATCCATGTGTTTGCTTCCCATTTCAAATAGGCTGACTGGAACGTCCTTTTGTCTATCTTTGACAGTTGCCACCGTGCCCCTTCAATACCTACCTCCCGCACAACATCACTTAACTGCTCATTAGATGGTGCTACAGCCATCTCATTATATGCTGCATGGGGGAAATTCTGAAGGTTAAATAGTGTGTTAATAGCACTAGGACTCCAGTCTACCTCGACTCCTCGAACAATCACCTTGAAACCATCTTCTTTGTCAATATTAGCATAAAATTCACGCACCACCTGTGCGTTTACAGACTCAGGCTTCGCACAAAACAACTCCCAGCTGTGGTCTGCAATACCGGTTCTCAGAAAATGCGGAAGATCATCGCTAAATCCTCTCTCAAATAAAAAATCTCTTTTCAGAAGCTCAGCATATTTTGCTCTGGCAAAATTGTTGACGAAGCGATCATACGACAATTGTGGTTCTTCTATTTCATCGTGTTCTTCCGATGCTTCAGCAACACTTTTGCCCTTTTCCGCTCTTCACTTGAGCAACCGCTCTTCCTCAACTTTCTTCTCTGCTTCTTCTCTTATTTTTTCCTCAGCTTCTTTTTTCTCTCGTTCCTCTTTCTCTGCATTTTCTCTTTCACAGTCAGTAGTTGGAGGCGAGGGGGTTGATGACATGCAAAAATGTCATCATTTTCCTATTAATTTTGGCTAGTTTTATGCTTGAATTGTGTTCTTTAATGCTATTTTTTGTTTAAATTTCAGAAAACCGAGGCAAGGAAGAAAAATCGGAATTTTTAGAGATTTTAGATGATTTTGGAGGTTTTTGGAGCAATTTGGAGAATTACATTGAAGATCCAAGTCCAAAAGTCCAAGAAGAATGAATTAGAAGCCCAAAATCATGAATTCCAAGTCTTAAATTATCATGTTGGGTCAAGAAAAGTGCCCAAAATCCATTACAAGAATTATTTGGGCCAAAAGAAAGTTGGAGGCCCAAAAATTGAGTCAAAATCGGGCCATTATTGAAGATTCAGGGCCTAGCGTCGAGACGCTAAGCCTGGAGCGTCCCGACGCTAGACAGCTGCGTGGAGAATTCTGGAATCGCGACAGCGTCGCGATGCTGTCTATGTAGCGTCTCGACGCTGCGACGTCTTGGAGCCCAAGAAAAGATGACGTCAGAGCGTCGCGACGCTGTCAACATAGCTTCGCGACGCTACGCCTGCTGGGAGCCTATAAAATGAGCCTTTTGCATCCATATTTTGTGTGCCAATTTGTGGGTTTTCACCCCATTCTAGAATCCACTCTAAAATTGGGGATTTTTGGGAGATTTTTGGAGCTTTGTTGAAGATCTTTGGAGCTCAAGATCGAAGGAGGTCGGCACGGGATCGAGGAGATCGACACTTTTATGAGCATTTCTCTTCCCTTTTCCTTTATGTTTTAGTTTCTAGAATTGTTGTGATTAGGAATTATTGGATTTTAGTGATTATGAGTAGTTAATTCCTAAATTCTATGAGATTGATTTAGATGTTGAACCTCTGCTGAATTAATGAATTGATTTGGTTTAATTGTCATTATTGTTCATTTGTGCATTTTGTCCTTAATGCTTTTAATCAACTAATCACTGATTAAATGAATCGTTACTAAGTGGAAACTCGACGGAGAGAAGCTTAGACTAGAACTGAATGCATGACTAACGTTTATTTACCTGGGTGACACGGGACAAAATAAATAATGTAGAGGTTGTACTGAAGGGTCGTAATGCCATACTAAGTAAATAAAGATGAGACTGAAAGGAGATTCTTCATTGAACGGTATGAGATAGGAGGAGACCGATAGGAGAGTCCTTGTTATTAGGCTTCTAGACTTATGAATCAAATGATTGATTAATCCAAGTTAGTTAATTGATTATGCATTAAAGGTCCAATTGATGAAATCAACAACTCTAGAATTATCCCTCCAAATTGTGTCACCATTTATCTTTTGCTTTCTAGATTAGCTTTTTGTTATTCTTTCTGGCATTAGATTTTGTTCTCTAAATAAAGCTAAGTAAGATTATTCGCGGTAATTAATTGAATAAATCCAATCCCTGAGGATTCGATACTCGGAATACTTTCTGTTTTATATTACTTGCGGCCCGTGCACTTTGCGGTCCATCAGGGGTGTCAGTTCGAACTACCTGAACACGACCGACCTTTCGCTTAATGCGGCGACATTTGGGCACCTCCGGCATGACCACCTCCACTCGAGCCTCCTGCACTGGCTCATTATCTCCTTCAGGCACAACCTCTGCACGTTCTTCTCTCACATCCTCATTCTGTGTTTCTCGAACCTCCTCTCGAACTTCTTCTGTATCCGCAACTCTTTGCTCAGTCTGCTCTGGGTTCTGTTTTTCTGGTTCTTTCGGGTCTTCTTCAACTACTGTGGCAGCAACATCATCCGTCGCTTTCTGTAGAGCCTCCTGATCCTCGACCCTTTGTTGCCTTCTCCTTCTTTTCGCTTATTTTTCCTCTGGCGTCTTCTTCTTTTTCGTTTTCGCTTTCTGTACTTCAGGGATAACGGGTACCTCTTCCTCTTCATTCTCCCTCTCTTTTCTAGCTCTCGTTTTGGCCATTGAAGACGCAAGGGGTTGACAGAGAATACCAACAAAGAAAGAAGAATGCAAACGACAAAGATTTGAATCAAGAAGATAAAGTGAAACTTACCTACTAGAAGCTGTTAATAAATAGGGCTCCAACAACTTGAATCCTAATCGAAAGATTTTGCTCACATTAATTTAGTTTACCGTTTTAAAACCGCATGCAATCTTGAAATTTAAATCCATCAACGGTAAATTCTTGCATGTTAATCGCCCATGGTAAAAAATCATGTGCTGTCAAATGCTAAGCCATTGGATCACCACTAAGCGACACGTGGCAGCATCCATGCCATTTTCCTGCCCACAGAAAATTCAAAAATCCAAACGGTAAAAAGTAATTAATTCTCAACAACACCCTTCCTACTCGGACGAATTGCTTCAGCCATAAAGTTGCCGTAACAAACTCCTGAGCAAAACGAATCTTGGATACAAAATTCAAATCGGATTTAAATTTAAATTAAAAAAAATCAAATCCGGAAGCTTAAATGTCAAATCTTTATCTCGTACTTGAAGCCGAATAAATTAGAGAAAAATCTTATTCAACCCTAATCTAATAACATCTAATATAAACTAATTAAAAGATAATTCAATTAGATAAATAAGTAAACCGAAAATAAAATCCAACAAAATCAAATTCAATTCAAAGCAGAATAGATAAAATCTAAAAATAAATTCCCCTGAATTAAAAATAACAACGAAACTAATCATGCAAAATTTAAACAACCTAAATCTTAAATACTCGAAATTAAAAAAAAAAACAAATCAAATCAAATCAGCGAGAAAATATAAAACAAACACTGGGAGCTCAAAATATTGTTTTGTCATATGCTCCCGCAAAAATCCTGCTCGCTTAATCATCAACCAACTTTAGGGAAGGATATTTCGTCTGAAACTCCTCTCCCCAATAATGTTTCACACGCTGTCCATTCACTTTAAACACTCTCCCATCTTTTTCATCCTGCAAAGTAATTGCTCCATGGGGGAAAACCTCAACCACAATAAATGGTCCTGACCATTTAGATTTTAGTTTCCCAGGAAACAATTTCAGTCTAGAATTATAAAGCAAAACTTCCTGACCCTTGACAAACTCTTTAGATTTAATTTTCTTGTCATGCCATAGCTTAGTCTTTTCTTTATACATTTTCGAATCTTCATAAGAAAATTGGCGAAATTCCTCTAATTCATTAAGCTGCAGCATTCTTATTGCTCCTGCACGACTCAGATCAAAATTCAACCTATAGGGAGACATACCTAGAGGAGTTTTATAGGCTGTCCTATAAGCCCAAAGAGCCTTATCCAACCTAAAAGACCAATCCTTTCTAGATGAATGTACTATTTTCTCTAGAATAGCTTTGATTTCCCTATTACTAATTTCAGCTTGACCATTTGCTTGTGGGTAATAAGGGGTAGCTATCCTATGCTTAATCCCATATTAGCTAAAAGCTTAGTTAAGATATTATTAACAAAGTGTGTACCCTCATCACTCACTAGAGCTCTAGGTGTCCCAAACCGCGCAAAGATGTGCGATTGAAGAAACCTTGCTACGGCCTTGGCATCACTCTGATGGCATGCAATGGCCTCAACCCACTTGGACACGTAATCAACTGTCAATAAGATAAAAACATTGCCATTAGAAGGGGGAAATGGCCTCATAAAATCAATACCCCATACATCGAATAATTCAACTTCTAAAATGTAAGTAAGAGACATTTCATCTCTATGCCCTAAATTTCCTCTCCTTTGGCAAGCATCACATTGCTTGCAAACCCAATGGGCATCCTTAAATAAGGTAGGCCAGAAGAATCCACAATGCAGAATCCTCATAGCTGTCCTCTGACCGCTGAAGTGACCTCCATACGATGAAGAGTGACATTGCTCTAGGATTTCCTTTGCTTCATCACCTGAAACACACCTACGAATAATACCGTCAGAGCATTGCTTATACATAAATGCCTCATCCCAATAGAAAAACTTTGCATCATGCTTAAACTTTTTCTTCTGCCTCCAACCCATGTCAATAGGAGTGACCCCCTTTACCAAAAAGTTGGCAATGTCAGCATACCAAGGGGCATCCCTGACTACCTTTACCTCAACAACAAAAAGTTGTTCATCCAGAAAAGCATCTGAAATGGCAGATTGCTTCAGCAAAGATGATGATGGATCAAGACGAGACAAGTGATCTACAATGACATTTTCTGATCCCTTCTTGTCCTTTATCTCCAAGTCGAACTCCTGCAATAATAAAACCCAACGAATTAGCCTAGGTTTTGCATCTTTCTTAGTCATTAAATACCTTATTGCTGCATGATCTGTGAACACCGTGACTTTGGATCCAACAAAATATGGCTGGAACTTCTCAAAAGCGAACACAACGGCTAACAACTCCTTCTCAGTAGTTGTATAGTTGACTTGTGCCTCACTTAAAACCTTGCTTGCATAATATATAGGATGGATAAATTTGCCCTGCTTTTGCCCCAGCATAGCACCTACCGCAGCATCACTCGCATCACACATTACCTCAAATGGTAAATTCCATTTAGGTGCACAAAGAATGGGTGCTGAGATTAAAGTAGCTTTTAAGGTCTTAAAAGCCTTCCTACAATCTGCATTAAAGTAAAAAACATGATCAGTACACAATAAGTTACAAAGAGGTTTGCTAATTTTTGAAAAATCCTTTATGAACCTCCTATAAAATCCAGCATGACCTAAAAAATCCGAATTCCCTTCACTGAATTCGGTGGTTCTAGTCTCTTAATAACCTGAATTTTTGCTCTATCAACTTGTAGACCATTCTTAGAAATCCTATGACCTAACACTATGCCCTCCTTCACCATGAAGTGGCATTTTTCCCAATTAAGAACTAGATGGATATCCTCACATCTCTTTAACACCTGACCTAAATTATCTAAACAACTCTGAAAAGACCCTCCAAAAACTGAAAAATCGTTCATAAATACCTCAACAGTGGACTCAATCATATCAGAAAAAATTGCCAACATACACCGCTGAAATGTTGTTGTTGGAGCATTGCAAAGGCCAAAAGGCATTCGCCTAAAAGCAAACGTCCTATAAGGGCAGGTGAAAGTGGTTTTTTCCTGATCCTCAAGAGCAATAGTAATCTGGTTATACCCAGAATAACCATCTAAGAAACAGTAGTAGGCCTGACCAACCAATCTATCCAACATCTGGTCAATAAATGGTAGAGGGAAATGGTTCTTACGGGTAGCTTTATTAAGCCTCCTGTAATCCATGCAAACCCTCCGGCCAGTTACTGTCCTGGTTGGGATCAACTTATTGTCTTTATTGCTCACCAAAGTGACACCTCCTTTCTTAGGAACACATTGGACTGGGCTCACCCAATTGCTATCTGCAATTGGATAAATGATCCCCGCATCCAACCATTTAATCACCTCCTTTTTAACAACCTCTTTCATTGCAGGGTTAAGCCTTATTTGTTGCTCAATACTCCTAAAGGATCCCTCCTCTAGAGTGATTTTATGCATACAAAAAGATGGGCTAATTCCCTGAATGTCAGCCAATGTCCAACCGATAGCCTTGCGGTATTGCTGCAACAATTTTATTAAGGCCTCTTCATGCTCTGGCATTAAATCTGATGCAACAATAATGGGCAACGTCTCACCTTCCCCAAGATACACATACTTTAGATGATCCGACAAGGGCTTCAAATCTAAAGTAGGTGCCTCAATCAGGGATGGCTTAATAGGAGGAGCCTTCCTTTGACCTAAATCTAAAGACTCAAAAACATCCTCACACCTTAACAATTCTTTTTCCTTTTTTCTTTCTAACAAAAAAACTTCTAAATCCTCTACACTAACCTCTCCATGATCTTCCAAATGCTGGTCAGCTGAATCCTGTATTGCTGTCTCAACAATTGTGCTCTCCAAAATCCTAATGAAAGAGCAATCTTCCATTTCGTCTGGATACTTCATGGCTTTAAACACATTAAATTTTACTTCCTCATTACAGACTCTCATTGTTAATTCCCCTTTTTGAACATCTATTAACGCCCTACCAGTAGCCAAAAATGGACGATCTAGAATAATTGGGACATCTTTATCAGCCTCATAGTCTAAAATAATAAAATCAACAGGAAATATGAATTTATCCACTTTCACTAAGACATCCTCAATTTTACCCTCTGGATATGTGATAGACCTATCAGCTAGTTGGAGTGTGACTGTGGTAGGCCTAGCTTCACCAATACCTAGCTTTCGATAGACCGAAAGAGGCATAAGGTTAATGCTTGCACCTAAATCACAGAGTGCTCTACCTAATTCTTTTCCACCTATAGACACAGGTATAGTAAATGATCCTAGATCCTTAGCCTTGGGTGGTAGCCCATTCTTAAGAATAGCATTACATTCCTCAGTAAGAGATACATATTCAAACTCACCTAATATCTTCTTTTTAGTTAAAATATCCTTAAGAAGTTTAGCATAATTAGGCATTTGCTCAATAGCTTCTACTAAAGGGATATTTATATGCAATTTTTTAAGAATCTCTAAAAACTTTTTAAATTGACCATCCTGATTCTTAGGCTTTTGCCTTAGTGGAAAAGGTAGAGGTGGTACATAAGGTGGGGGCGACACATAAGGTGGTTCCACATCTGGAACAGAACCAGATGCTCCAGCATCTTTATTGCTGCCTCTAACACCCTGACCAGACTCCAACTCTTTCTCAACAACAACATTTTTATCACTATTCTTCTCTATATCCTGGGTTTTTCTAGGCTCTTCTAGTGGCTTACCACTCCTAAGAGTTACTACCTTCACCTGCTCCTTACCTTTCCTTCGAGGATGTTCAGTATCTGAGGGAAGTTTCCCCTAAGGCCTTACCTTCAGCTCATTAGCTAGCTGACCCGCTTGCTGTTGGGTTTTATGCCCTAAAACTCGTAGATAGTAAATGAAACAAATTAATCGATCTCAATAAAGTGTTATTTGAGTAATTCAGTAATTTGGTTATTGAATAATCGAGTTTGCATTAATAAACCCTAAATCCAATAAACTAAGATCCAAGGTTGTTTAAATGAAACTTGGACTAGTATGTGGGGACATACGAAGATCAGTGTCCAAGTAACAACCTAAAAGGTCTATAGTATAGGGATAAGGCTGGGTACCTTATCCTGGTGACACTATGTGATACGGCCCACCTTGTATTCGATACAGATGCAATGATCCAAAGCATCCATGTAGGAGACATGCGGGTGGGGGTATCCTATGCAATGAGTTTGCATAAGATCGGACCGCGAAATAGTAACCACTAGTTGTAACGTCGTTAACTAGTTTAGGTTTCTATTTCAATAGGATGACCTAGGTAACTCAATCTCAATCCTGAGTATGTTATGAACCCCTTTCAGGAGGGATTGTCCTTAGATTTGTATGGGTGAGAGTGGCCAGTTCGCCGACTAAATAAGCCTACCATTTCAGGGGCAAGACCGAATGGGGGCTGGGAACATAACAGTACAAGATGGAATTCACTCCTTCCCCTATTGGGGTAAGTAGATGTGTGTTCCCTTAAGAGCTGATTTCAGGGCTTGAACAAAGGCGCACCATCTTCTCCTAGCTTGAGAGGAACTCCTGTTTAGTGGTTGGACTCTAAACAAATTGTTCATTAGAGGAATCAGTGGTACTTAAGGAACTAGAGGTAACCCAGGGGTAAAACGGTAATTTGACCCAGCTTGTGTTACGAACACACGTGAAGGATTGACTTACTGCTTGGTCGATATCCATGGACACAAAAATATTCTACAGTGAGAAGAGTGCAGTTGTGGGTCTTTAGTGGAGTGACCCACAGTTAACGAATGTTGACTAAACTTGGTCAATGAGTTTGGCCAATTAGTCTCGTATCGTTGGAGCTTCTGATCTGTAGGTCCATTAGGTCCCACTGGTAGCTCGTAAAGAGACTTGAGGCAATTAAGTATAAATTGTAAATTGAAAGTGTTTAATTTATTTGGGGAATTGTATAATGTATATTGATGCATTATAATATAAAGTTTATGAATCTTTATAATATAATTTTTGAATTAATTTCAAAAATTAATTCTTGAGAGAAAATATTTGAAAGAGTTCAAATAAATTTAATATGAATTGGATTCATATTAATTTTAATTTTAATAAAATCCCTAAGATTAAATATATGATATTTAATTGGGAAAATTAATTAATTATGGAATTAATTAATTATTTATTAAAATTAGAGACTTTTTCCTATTAGGAGAAGGTCTTCATTTTCCTATTAGGAAGAAGGTTTTGGCCTTTACCTATAAATAGGACCTCTGGGGTGGGGTGAAAGGCATCTCATTCATTCTCCTTCTCTCAGAGAATTTACCTCAAGGCTTCCTCTAGACTCCCACCAGTCTCCTGCCTCTAGAAGTCTCAGAGTCATACCGGTGTAGCCATAGTGGTGGTGTTCACACTAGTTCGTGATTAATTCACATGCAGTTGGTGAATTTAATCTGAGTCGTCAACGAGAGTAAGTAATTTGTTACTTTATAAATTAGATTTAGATCTAATATTTTTGCCAATGTATTGGTATTTTAGATTAAACAAAATTAATTACGAATCGGTCCCAATCACGCTTCCGCTTTACGGAATTATGGAATTCCAATCCTTCACTTGCAACTCAAGGGCTCTCATTGAAGCTTGATTACTTTAAATTGTGGCATCTGTACGAGCCATAAATTCTTTCATCATCGCCTTAAGAGAACTCCCTGAATTTTGCTGGGGCAAAACCTGCTTATTTTGCTGGGGCAATACCTGCGCTTTAGCAAATCCCGACTAGTACACCTTTTGCTGTGCTTGCACATTACTTCCTTGTCCTCCCCATGCAAAGTTGGGGTGGTTGTGCCAACCTGGATTATAAAAGTTAGAATAAGGGTTATTCCTCTGATTTCCTACAAAAAACACAGAAGCTGGATTGCTGGGGCAAAACTCGTAGTTGTGATCTTCACCACAATAGACACATGCTTCCTCTGTGACTTGGTTCATCACTGTAGTAGGCTCCACAGTTGGTGGCTGTTGATGACTAATCACTGTCACATTCTTAAGAGCGTTAGCAATCATTTCAAGATCAACCCTAATGGTGGACACACCATCAACCTCTAATACACTCTTAACCTTTTTATTTGTGCCTCTAACATCCGACCACTGACAATTATTAGTAGATATTCTTTCTAAAATTTCATAGGCTTCATTAAAAGTTTTTACCAAAAGGGCCCTTCCAGCCGAGGCATCAACCATACCTTGGGTTACTCCATTTAACCCATTGTAAAATGTTTCCATTTGGATACAATGAGGTAAACCATGGTGGGGACACTTTCGCAAAAGCTCCTTAAACCTTTCCCAAGCCTCACTAAAAGTTTCATCTTCAAGTTTCTTATACCCTACTATTTAACTTCTTAATTTAGCATTTCTATTAGGTGGGAAATATTTACTCAAAAAAAATTCAGCTAACTCATCTCATGTCCTAATTAATCCTGGAGCAAAAGAATTTAACCATGCCTTTGCTCCATCCCTAAGAGAATACGGGAGCAAAGTTAATCTAAGAGAATCTCTAGGCACTCCTTGAATTACAAAAGAATCACTAACTCCTAGAAAAGACTTAAGATGTAAATGAGGGTCTTCAGATGACAAACCATGGAATTGACCCACGGTTTGCAACATCTGAAACATTACCGGTTTCATCTTAAAATTTTCCGCTTAGATTTGAGGACGTGCAATCCCTGGATTTAACTCATCAAACATCGGAAAAACATATGCTCGAATGGCTCTGGTCCTATCGTTCGCTACCAAGATAGGATTCTCAGCCTGATTATTTTGCTGCTCATTTTGCTCTAGTGGCGGATTTTGCTGCAGCAAGCGATTCTGGGGGTCTGCTGGATCTTCAGGAACCTGCAGAAGACGCGACACGTTCTCCATCTGGTTTCGACGCTGCTCTCTCCTTCTTCTCCTGAATGTCCTTTCAATTTATGGATCAAGCTCGAACCTTACCCCAGGCGGATCGCTCATGCACCAAACTCACACCTGCAAAAACCAAAGAAACAATCAAAAAGTTCTAGCACCAAACCACTAAAACACATACACAAAACATATCAGATAAAAACTTATTCAACTCCCCAGCAACGGCGCCAACAACTTGTTGGGATCCTAGAGTGAGTAAAAATATGGTATAAAAGACTCTAGAACTCTGTGCAAGTATACACAGTCCGCAACAAGTAATAAGTATTATCAATCCAAGGCCTGAACTAGTTTCCACTTTATTTATTTTATATAACTCTTTAATGGTTTCAAAGATGGTAAAAATAATTGGTTTTTATAAGAAGAATGCAGAAGCAAAATAAATGACAGAACAATAAATAAAAAAATAGGCAGGCAGATTAGAAACAGGTGTTGGTCAGGATTTAGTAATTGTTTTAAAAGATGTTCTAGCAATATTATTGATCATGCAAAACTCTCGCAGTATTATTAGCAGATTCCTCCCGGAACACCGAATCTTTTGGAATGTGTTTCAACCCCAATGAAGTACTATCGATCAAGCACTAGGCAACTGGCTATCCCTAGCTCAGTCACTGGCGTTCACCAATACACAATGATCGTAGTGTGATTAATCGCCACACACTCTCTAAATCATCCCTGAAACTAGATAGAGGTATTCATACCGGCTGGCCAGGCAGACATAAAATATAAATGTGCACAACAATTAGTCAAGTTGCATTAATCAATATTTATTACTAGAAATGAAGCACGACAATCACATTGTTCCTAACCAACGCCTAAGCTACTTAGTTCATAAGATGCATGGAAACACAAGTTTTAATCTGAGTAAGCCCGTCCATAATTACAAGATAATAAAAGGAAATACTAATCTCCTTGATCAGCTTGCAATGATGGTCTTCTAGGTAGTCTCCAATCTCCCTTCACTATTCGGCTCCTAGAAATGGAATGAATTTTGACTTAGGCGACTACTCCCTTTTATAGAAGGATAGGAGGCTTGACTTAGGTCAACTGGGACACGTGTAGGCCTTTCCTTGCTCCTTTATCACAAGAATAACTCAACAAAATTCGGTTTGTCAACTTGGCTAACGAGCTGTGACGTGGCAGTTTTGCTCCTAGCTTTGCTGCAGCACAGAATTTGCTCCCTCCAGTTGCCCAGCAATGCATTCTGCACAAAATAATTTCCAAAGCTTCCATTCTTCCAAATGGGTTAAAACATATAATATCTATCTAAAACCAACCCTACAAAGCACAAAAGACACACAAATCCCTGTAGAAATGAGGCCTAAATAACTACCTTTTGGGTAGTTATCAGCAACGCCACCTTGCCGACAACCATCATGAGTTATCTTTATGCGTGGGATTTGGAAAGGCATGATTACATGGGAAACCGTTTGGATTCCCAATTAATATGCGCTAGTATAAATTCCCATGTGCCACGTACGTCTGCTTCATTTCCTCATCTTCTTCCTCGAGCCGAAAGTGTTTCAAATTCTCTCCTAAAACCCTAACCTCTCCAATCGAACAAAGCAACCATATCCCTCGACGATTCAAAGAACCTTTCTATCGGAGGGTACAACGACGATAATGAGGCCCTTCCTCGTCGGAAGTGGAAGGTCCTTACAGCAGCATAAAGCTTTCTGACGATGAAGAGCTGCAAGCGAATGGAAACGCTGCCAATGCGCAGAGCCTAGAAGAAGAACCAGAGGTCGTCGATGAAATGGTCCTGGACCTCCCTCCACTCAGCACCTCTCGCGCAAGAACTGGCCCTCATTCCATCCATCGTCGGCCTCGACGAAGTGGTCCTGGACCTCCTTCCACTCAGCACCTCCACATTCAGAGTAGAGCCAATCGCCCTCGTCCCAACTATCCCCACTCATTTCCCTCGCAACCAAACACCATTTTCTTTACCTCCTCCCCAGTCCTCTACCCTTCCACCTTCTAACCCTTCACATTCCTCACCTTCCACATCCATCACCCCTTCGACCCTTCGCCTCCTTCCACCACGGCTGAAGCTCAACCCACCACTACTCTTCCTGTTCTTCGCTTAATAGAACATGAGGAAGCTGAATGGAACTCCGTCATGGGAGAAATGGGCACTGAGGGTGAAGCTTTGTGCCAAAAAGAAGCAGAAGAAAAAGCTGCGACAGATGAAACCGCAAGGAAAGTCGCCGCAGAACAGGAAGCTGCGCCGACTGATAACTCTCCAAAAGGTAGTTATTTAGGCCTTATTTCTATAGTGATTTGTGTGCCATTTGTGCCAAATAGGTGTGTTATTAAATGAATATTATGTGTTTTATCCTATTTAGAAGAATGGATGCTTTGGAAGTTATTTTGTAGAGAAAATAATGTTGAGTGACTTGAGGGAGCAAATTCCATGATCCAGCAAATAAAAGGAAGTAGCCGTCTCAAGTCAAATCATTCCAAGTTAGAGACTCACTTTCCATCTTTGGAAGCCGAATAAAGGAGGAACAATTGGAGACTCAAGAAGACCATTAACTACGTATTTCTTCAAAGGAATTTACCTTTTCATGTAAAAGTTTGTAGTTATGGATGCACATGATTAGATTGTAGCGTGTGTTGCTTTTTATCTCATGAACTAAATTTACTTAGGTGTTGGTTAGGACTATGTAATTGTCGTACTTCATAATCTACCAATTAATATTGATTTTGAGCATCTTGATTATTTGTTGTGTTTATTATTATTTTGTTCCCGCCTGGGCAGCCGGTATGAATACTATCTCTTAGTTTCAGGGATGATTTGCGAGGTGTGTGGCATTTAATCACACTAGACCATTATGTGTTGGTGGATGCCAGTAACTGAGTTAGGGATAACCAGCCACCTAGTGCTTGATTGGTATAACGTCATTGGAGTTGAGACACATTCTAAAAAAATCCAGAGTTTCGGTAGGATATTGTTGATAAGACTGCAAGAGAATGCCTAATCAATATTATTGCTAGAGCATCTTTTTAAACAATTACAGAAATCTTAGCCAACGCTTGTTTCCAATCTGTCTACTTTATCCATTTACATTCTGCTCTGTTATTTCTTTTGCTTCAGCATTATTTCAAAACCAATCATTTTAACAACCTTGAAAACACTAACAAGTTACACAAGATAGGTAGAGTGAAAGCTATTCAAAACCTCGTGGATACGATAAATTACTTATCACTTGCTGCAGAATATGTGCACTTGCATAGTATTCTAGAGATCATTTCTATCATATTTTTAACCCACTCTAGAAGGCAACTAGTTTTTGGGACCGTTGCCGGGAACTTGAATAAGTTTTTATCTGATTTGTTTTGTGTATGTGCTTTAGTGGTTTGCCGGGGACTTGAATAACTTTTTTATTGTTTCTTTTTGTTTTTGCAAGTGTAAGATTGGTGCATGAGCGATCCTCCTGGGTTGAGATTCGAGCTTGATCTAGAAATTGAAAGGACATTCAAGAGAAGAAGGAGAGAGCAGCGAAGAAATCAAAATCCGATGGATAACGTGCCGCGTCTCCCAGAAATTCCAAAAGATCAAGATGATCCCCAGCAGAATCGTGGCCTGCAGCAAAATCAACCGCTAGAGCAAAATAACCAGGTTGAGAACCCTATTCTGGTAGCAAATGATGAGCGTATGCTTTCCCGATGTTTGATGAGTTAAATCCAGGAATTGCACGTCCTCAAATTGAGACAGCAAATTTTGAAACGAAACCGGTAATGTTTCAGATGTTGTAAACCGTGGATCAATTCCATGGTCTATCATCTGAAGACCCCCATATGCATCTTAAGTCTTTTCTAGGAGTTAGTGATTCGTTTGTGATTCAGGGAGTGTCTAGAGAGGCTCTTAGATTAACTTTGTTACAATATTCTCTTAGAGACGGAGCAAAGACGTGGTTAAATTCTTTTGCTCTAGGATCAATGACGGGACCGCCAGGAGGGTGTCGAATTCTCCCTAAGTCGTCAAATAAATTTATAATCCACGACACTACTACTAAATTTTGTAGCAATAGCGGCCGAGTTCGAACACAGGGAAGGGGGATCTAATAAGTGTAGGATTTTATGCTTGTGAAAACACGGGGGATTTTTGGTGATGAGTATTACAGCATATCATTTTCCCTGATTCTTGCCTTTATTTTAGCTCATTAATTGTAAATCTTTTACATTTATTTTGGCTTGTATCTTGCCTTGATTTAGGTCTATGTATTGTGTATAAAAAGACCTATCCTTGTATGATTCAATAATCAAGAAATATACAAATTCATACTGATTATTATATGGTATCAGAGCATACCTAACCTCATTTTTTTCTTCAATGGCCTCTTCCTCAACAACCTCCCTTTCCTCAAACAATTCTTCAATGGCATCACCTCTATTTCTCCTCCCCGACATCTGCAACTTGGTTCCACTACGCTTGGACTCATCCAATTACGTCCTCTGGAAGTACCAAGCCTCGTCTATTTTGAAAGCACACTCTTTATTTGGTCATATCGATGAATCGCTTCCTCAACCACACAAATTCGTTCATTCATCCACCGGCACAGATACAATCGAGGTTAGTAATGATTATCTTCAATGGATCTCTCATGATCAAGCTCTTATTACGTTAATCAACGCCACGTTGTCTCCTTCGGCTTTGGCTCATGTTGTTGGATCAACCTCTGCAAAAGGTCTCTGGCTATCATTAGAAAAACGATATTCATCCAAAACTCGCTCCAATATACTTGAGTTACGTTCTGCCCTTTACACTATAAAGAAATCTTCTTCTTAATCTATAGAAAAGTACACTTGTAGAATCAAAGAGCTCATTGACAAACCTACAGCAGCTTCGGTTTCAATGGAAGATGAAGAAATTTTAGTGCACACCTTGAATGGATTACCTGACGAATTCGGTGCTTTCCGAACATCTATTCGAACTCGCAGCGGCTCCCTCTCTCTTGAAGAACTTCACACTCTTCTTACTGCTGAAGTAAAGACCATTCAGAGGCATCCTCCAGTTGAAATCGCACCCACGAGCATGGCAGCGTTCAGGCCAAACTTCTCGAATCAGAATACCAGCTACAGAGGGCGAGGAAGACGATCTTCACAAAGGGGGCAAAATTTTGTTGCAGCACAATTCAACCCTAATTTTTCTGACCCACGCACACATCACTATGGATCTGGACCACCGGTTTCTTCATATGGGCCGACCACAAGGCCATTTTCTGGGCCTAATATGGGCTCTAACTCAAATACTTACTACAGGCCTCAAAGTGACAACACAACTGGGCGAGGTCTTCTTGGATCGGGCTCTCAAATCGGATCCGGGTCAGTTCACGGGTCTGGGCAAAATTACTCAAATGGATGTCAAATTTCTTGCCAAATATGTTCAAAATTTAGGCACAGTGCACTTGATTGTTATAATCGGATGAATTTCCCTTATCAAGGTCGTCATCCTCTGGCTCAATTGGTAGCTATGACGGTAAACTCAATAAATCTTGAATATTCTCTTGATAATTTTTGGTTATTTGACAGTGGGTGCAATGTCCACATGACAAATGATCTGGCCAATCTCAATAATTCTGATGTCACTACAATTCTTCACAAATTTGTACCATTTGTTGAAAATCTTTTATCAACCAAATTAAAAGTTTTTCGATCTGATGGTGGCGGTGAATTTCTCAATAATTCTGTTCGTTCCTTTTTTGAATCCAAAGGCATTTTTCATAAAAAATCCTGTCCTTATACTCCTGAACAAAATGGTGTTGCAGAAAGAAAACATAGGCATATTGTTGAAATTACAATGTCATTACTTGTTCATTCTTCTGTTCCTTTAGAATTTTGGCCTTATGCCTTTTCTACAGTCGTTTTTCTTATAAATCGAATGCCTTCTTCATCTATGAATATGTCTTCTCCATTTGAAACACTTTATGGTTACACTCTTGATTTGCATCATTTAAAGGTTTTTGGGTGTGCATGTTATCCTTTGTTAAAACCAACCACCAAACATAAACTTGAGCCCAAAACACCCCAACATATTTTTATCGGCTATTCTCTTGATTTCAAAGGTTACATTTTGTTACAACCCCCACACAAAGAAATCAATTGTTTCTCGTCATGTCATTTTCTATGAGACTGTCTTTCCCTTTGCCACAACTTCCACCAAACTCAACTCCTCTTCCCCTACCACCACCATTGACCCAACTCCCTTACTCACTCTCCTAAATATTTCCCCATCCACTTCCCAAACACCAGTATCTACTCACTTACCCATTGTTGACAATTCTGGTCCATCACTAGTTGAGTTAAACGATAATATTACTTGTACTGATCATTCTTCTCAGAGTGTAGATAATGCAGATTTGATACCTGAGATTGCAGATAATACTCAAATTACTGTAAGTCTGCCGCCTATTAATAATCACTCCATGCAAACTCGAGCAAAGTCTGACATTTTCAAGCCCAAGGCCTTTTTCTCTACCATGGTGTCCTCTACTCCAACTGATCCGTCATCTTATACTGAAGCCTCAAAATATCCAGAGTGGAGAGCGGCCGTGTGTGAGGAGTTCAATGCTCTTAAAGAGCAAGGTACGTGGACTTTAGTACCTCGATTGCCCTCTATGAATGTTGTAGGTTGCAAGTGGGTATTCGACATTGAATACCACCCCAATGGCTCTATTGCTCGACATAAGGCTCGTTTAGTTGCAAAAGGTTATCACCAAGTTGAAGGGTTTGATTTTGAAGAAACTTTCAGTCCAGTTGTAAAAAAACCAACGATTCGAGTAATTCTTGCCCTTACTGCTCAATATCGATGGCCATTGAATCAGTTTGACGTGAAAAATGCTTTTCTACATGGGCAGAAACGAGGAGGTCTATATGTCTCAACCACCTGGATTTTTAGATAAATCGTGTCCAACTAATGTTTGTCTACTTCATAAGAGCCTTTATGGTCTTAAACAGGCTCCTCGGGCATGGTTTGATCGTTTTACATCCTATTTATTAACTTTGGGATTTATTGTTTTTGTTGCTGATCCATCATTGTTCATACTCTCTAACGGGACATTATTGACATATTTGTTGCTCTACGTGGATGACATTATTGTAATTGGATCTGACTCTGCTTACATTTCGATCTTAAAGAAACAGTTAGCCACAAAATTTCAAATTTCAAATCTTGGAGCATTGAATTACTTCCTCGAGCTAGAAGTTCACTCCTTTACAGATGGCATTTTTGTTAATCAGGCCAAATACCTCACTAATGTACTTCACACATCAGGCATGACATCAGCTAAATCATATCTCACTCCTATGTCTACCTCTGTTGATCTATATGCTTCTGCGCCTTTATTCAATGATGCTACACTTTATCGCCAGCTCGTTGGTTCTCTTCAATATCTCACATTCACAAGGCCAGACATCACCTTTGCAATAAATCGAGTAAGTCAATTTATGCACCAACCTACGAAAATTGATTATTCTACTGTCAAAAGAATATTACGCTATCTTTCTGGATCACAAGACCTTGGTATTATATTTCGTCCTGGTGATATGTCTCTCACTACATAGTGTGACCCTAATTGGGCTGGTGATACATCTGATCATCGTTCTACATCTGGATTTATTGCCTTTCTTGGCTCTAGTCTGATTTCTTGGTCTGCCAAGAAGCAACCAATCGTATCTTGATCTTCTACTGAAGCTGAATATCGATCCCTTGCGACCACAACAGCTGATCTGTATTGGTTACGCCAGCTTCTTTGTGATCTACATATTCCCTTGATTGTTCCACCCACGTTATGGTGTGATAATGTGTCGACAATCTCTCTTGCAAATAATCCTGTTTTTCATGCTCGTACGAAGCACATTGAGATTGACTACCATTTCGTTCGTGAGAAAGTTGTTCGCAAAGATATTTCAGTACGTTTTATATCCTCCAAAGATCAACTTGCTGATTTGCTTATAAAACCCCTCTCTTCTCAGCTATTTTTATCACTCAGGAGCAAACGTTTGACTTCTCAATCTTCAGTTTAAGGGGGCATATTACAGCATATCATTTTCCCTGATTCTTGCCTTTATTTTAGCTCATTAATTGTAAATCTTTTACATTTATTTTGGCTTGTATCTTGCCTTGATTTAGGTCTATGTATTGTGTATAAAAAGACCTATCCTTGTATGATTCAATAATCAAGAAATATACAGATTCATACTGATTATTATAATGAGTGACAAACAAGAAAAAAAGAATAAAACAACTGAATGATGAATTTTAAATGGCGCGAAAACTAAATATGCAGAGAGGAAATAAAACATAATCAAATACATGAAAAGAGATCGTTGGATTAGGATTTAGTATGATTGATTCTAATTCATTGGCTTCCTAGTTTTCTCTAATGGTTGCTCTAAACTGATTTTATTAGTACGGTTGGCTTCTGGGTTCCTCGGAAGACCTCCCTACACTAACCTGTGCTAATTAACTTGCTAATCGTGAATTCGACAATTAACAAGATTAATTAATATAGACTCTATCACTCGCTACCCCTTATGCATAATGTAGTAACCATCCAAGACTTCTGCAACGATTACTACTTATATCTTACTAGATTATTAACAAGCAATTTTACAACTACCTATTAAAACTAGTTGCTGTGGGATCGTGGGTCCGGAATTATAAGAACTTAATTCAAATGCAATTTAAATCTAGATCCTATAACATTTAACATGCATCCTAGGCCTATCAAGGGTCGTGTCACGTAGAGAGTGGCTTGCCTCAACCTAGTGGCTATCTCAAATAACTGATTGAATACACAAGCTATAATCGCATAAGCATCATTCCTAATTGACTAACGGTCATGTATTGGTTTAAACGGGATAGAATGCAAAAAACTTGAATGAAAATACATCAAGAACATGAGTTATAAACAAAAATACTTAGCCAATATCATTAGAAATCAAAGCATAAATCCAATCCAACGATCTAAAGAAGTTTAGCTACGCATAGATGAAGTAAAACCGATAAATAACATGAAAGAATCCATAGTAAATGACCAAGAATGGTCTACAAAGATGTTGGAAAGTAAAAAGGGGCAAAGAAATCGTAAAAGGGACCCAAAATCTAACCTAACGGCGGACTAAACAGAGACTTAATATTTATAGAAAATACGCCAGCGTCGAGACGCCAGGACACAGCGTCGAGACGCTACGAACTATTGTCTTCGGCGTGGAATCGCATTGGCGTCGAGACGTCAAGACCGGCGTCTTGACGCCAACCTCTAATCTCGACTTCCTACTCCTTTTATCGGTCTTGTCTCGCTTCTTCTCGGTTCGGGGCATCAATCTTTGGCTTTCGGTGTCATAACTCAGGCCCGCTTCAGCCAATTGGGTTTCTTCACCTCCTCTCCGTCCAAGACATCGTGATGGCTCCAAAAACTCCGTAATTGGCCCGAATTAACACCAATTAGCATGATCGACTCCCGTGACACGACCTAAGCTCAATTAACCTGTAAATAGGACAAGTAAAGCATAAAATGACTCTAACAAGCTTAGATTAGAGGCGATAAAATAGGACTATTTACGTCCTATCAAATACCCCCAACCTAAATCTTGCTAGTCCTCGAGCAAGTCACACACAAAACAAGGAGAAAGGCATTGTGCGTATAATTGATAAGTGATTTAATCCTCAAAACTCAAACAACCCAAAAACTAAAGCAATCAAAAGACATTCGCAAGAGAGACAAATGAGGAGACAAATCAAAACTTTTCAATGTTTATCTTGCACAAGAGAGCTCCATCCCACCTAACGAAGACTTTACTAGCTCGGGATTGGATTATTGAACTCCTATCCTATCTTCCCCCTACATTGGCACTAAGATCTTGCTAAAAGGCCCAAATGGAACAAACTAGGTTGTTTCCTCTTGCTTAGGTGCCTGATCAAGGAATTCCCTTTTCGTTTCTCTTTTTTTTTTCGCTCTTCTGTTTCTTTTGCACATTTCTTTCTTTTTGCTTTTGTTTGTGGTTTTGCTCTCTTTTTTTTTTTTTTCTTTTTGCATATCTTTTGGATAGGGCACTAGCTTTCACACTACATTGCAGGGACCCATAACCCGAGTTTTACTCTTGGTTGGTCTAACTGATCACACTGCATGTAGCTTTTTTTACCCCTAAGCGTTTAGGCTCAATGCAAGCATGCTCTCTCTTTTTTTCTAAGTAAAGATGGCGAGCATATGAATTTTTTTTTTTTTTCCTCGTCACCCCTGACTTATTTTTCCATTCTTTTTTTTATTGCAGGTATATTTTCTTTCTCTCCTAGGCAAGACTTCACACACTATTTTGCAAAAACTTTAGACTTTCTCGCTTAACCTTACACCTATGGGGGTGACAACAAGAATATGAACTAAGTAATTCGCTCCTAAGCATTCAAGTCATACTTTAAAGCAAAATAGACACTCAACAGGTGCAAGACATATCCAAGAAAAGTTTTAAAAATGCTCCTTTTTTGAACACTCTCGGTCACAACTCATCGAAAGCAATAAATTTTCGAAAAAATTTGTGTCAATCCTAGGAAATCATTATCACTTAAACAAGCATATACACAACAAGCATGCGAGACATTTCATTAAGCACGAACGCTAGCCTGACGCTCAGATGCTCAAGGCCCAACAAAAATTAAAGTAAATTCCCTTCCCCCAACCTAAAATTTACATTGCCCTCAATGTAATAAAACATGAAGAAATAGACAATGCATAGGGAAAGAATATAACATCCCTGAATGTTGCACTCTTGGGTGGTGAATCACGTTTTCTATAAATGTAGAGACTTCGTTTGGTACCGCCAATCCTAAAAGACAAACAAAAACAAGGAAACAGACATAAAAACAACTGATAAAAATAAACCTATCTTAGAATTGAAATAACAGAAAGCAATAAAGTTAAAGGGTGCAAATGTTTAAGGTCGTTTGCGCGACCACATTCTCCTCTTTTCTCATCCAAAATCAACCTCTTTGATTTTGAGGACATCCTTTTTATTTTTCTTCTTATTGATTTGCTCCTGCACAGACAAATTAATCTTGCACACAGAGTGCAAAGTATGAGAAAATTTAAATCGATTAAAAATCATCTCGAACATACTGACAAAAGCACCTTTATTCCTAACAACAGATTGGTCAACTACTGGAATTACAAAATCTAACTCATGCAATTAAGGACTATTAAGCTCAGGGGAAACATAAAATGGCATAGAATCGAGTGAAGCTAACTCAACACCTATTTCAATTTCTCCTATGATGCATGATGAATCACAAGAATCAAACTCAGAATCTAAAGAGGGTTCAAGCTCAGGCTCACTAACCTCATTTTACTTACCTTCTTGTTGTTGCTCAGAATCCTGGTTAATCTAGGAATAAGAAGAATTTACCTTTCGTGCTTGCCATATGATGAGTCCAACATACGTCGTTAAGCTCGAAATTATCTCTCTAGCCTCATTCGGTGTTTTGTCCAGCGCATCACCACCATTCGCTAAATCTAACATCCTTTTGTCATCAGGTGTTAATCCTTCAATGAAGTGCAACAACAAGGACTCCTCAGACAATGGGCGATGAGGAAGTGCACATAACCTTTTGAAGCGATCCCAATACTTGTGAAATTCTTCCTTAGGCACTTGGGTTATGTATATGATTTCTCTGGTGACTTCAAGGTCACCAAGAGATGGGAGATGATTCAAATCAGGAGCTATTAGGTCTTCCATCATGCACTCGGCCATTACACTCTAACTCACCACACCGAGGTTATGCTGATTTCATCGTTAAGCTACAAAACAAAGGGGGGGGAATGCACAAAAACTCAAAAGACACAGAAAACACAAAAGCCTACAAACATTAGAAAATGCCCTTCCCCGGCAACGACGTCAACTTGACGGGACCGCCAGGAGGGTGTCGAATTCTCCCTAAGTCGTCAAATAAATTTATAATCCACGTCACTACTACTAAATTTTGTAGCAATAGCGGTCGGGGTCGAACATAGGGAAGGGGGATCTAAGAACTGTAGGATTTTATGCTTATGAAAACAGGGGGGATTTTTGGTGATGACTGACAAACAAGAAAAAAATAATAAAACAACTGAATGTTGAATTTTAAATGGCGCGAAAACTAAATATGCAGAGAGGAAATAAAACGGGATCAAATACATGAAAAGGGATTGTTGGATTAGGATTTAGTATGCTTGATTCTAATTCATTGGCTTCCTAGTTTTCTCTAATGGTTGCTCTAAACTGATTTCATTAGTACGGTTGGCTTCTGGGTTACTCGGAAGACCTCCCTACACTAACCTGTGCTAATTAAACTTGCTAATCGTGAATTCGACAATTAACAAGATTAATTAATATAGACTTTATTGCTCACCACCCCTTATGCATAATGTAGTAACCATCCAAGACCTCTGCAACGATTACTACTTATATCTTACTAGATTATTAACAAGCAATTTTACAACTACCTATTAAAACTAGCCGTTGTGGGATCGTGGGTCCGGAATTATAAGAACTTAATTCAAATGCAATTTAAATCTAGATCCTATAACCTTTAACACGCATCCTAGGCCTATCAAGGGTCGTCTCACGTAGAGAGTGGCTTGCCTCAACCTAGTGGCTATCTCAAATAACTGATTGAATACACAAGCTATAATCGCATAGGCATCATTCCTAATTGACTAACGATCATATATTGGTTTAAACGGGATTGAATGCAAAAAACTTTAATGAAAATACAGCAAGAACATGAGTTATAAACAAATAATACTTAGCCAATATCATTAGAAATCAAAGCATAAATCCAATCCAACGATCTAAAGAAGTTTAGCTACGCATAGATGAAGTAAAAGCGATAAATAACATGAAAGAATCCATAGTAAATGACCAAGAATAGTCTACAAAGATGTTGGAAAGTAAAAAGGGGCAAAGAAATCGTAAAAGGGACCCAAAATCTAACTTAACGGCAGACTAAACAGAGACTTAATATTTATAGAAAATACGCCAGCGTCGAGACGCCAGGACGACGCTACGAACTATTGTCTTCGGCGTGGAATCGCGTTGGCGTCGTGACGTCAAGACCGGCATCTTGATGCCAACCTCTAATCTCGACTTCCTACTCCTTTTATCGGTCTTGTCTCGCTTCTTCTCGGTTCGGGGCATCAATCTTTGGCTTTCGGTGTCATAACTCAGGCCCGCTTCAACACAATTGGGTCTTTTCACCTCCTCTCCGACCAAGACATCGAGATGGCTCCAAAAACTCCGTAATTGGCCCGAATTAACACCAATTAGCGTGATCGACTCTCGACACGACCTAAGCTCAATTAACCTGTAAATAGGACAAGTAAAGCATAAAATGACTCTAACAAGCTTAGATTAGAGGCGATAAAATAGGACTATTTAGGTCCTATCAAATACCCCCAACCTAAATCTTGCTAGTCCTCGAGCAAGGCACACACAAAACAAGGAGAAAGGTGTTGTGCATATAATTGATAAGTGATTTAATCCTAAAAACTCAAACATCCCAAAAACTAAAGCAATCAAGAGACATTCGCAAGAGAGACAAATGAGGAGACAAATCAAAATTTTTCAAAAATTATCTTGCACAAGAGAGCTCAATCCCACCTAAAGAAGACTTTACTAGCTCGGGATTGGATTACTCAACTCTCATCCTATCTTCCCCCTACACTGGCACTAAGGTCTTGCTAAAAGGCCCAAATTGAAAAAAGTAGGTTGCTTCCTCTTGCTTAGGTGCCTTATCAAGGAATTCCCTTTTCTTTTCTCTCTCTTTTTTTTTTGCTCTTCTATTTCTTTTGCACATTTCTTTCTTTTTGCTTTTGCTTGTGCTTTTGCTCTCTCTTTTTCCTTCTTTTTGCATATCTTTTGCATAGGGAACTAGCTTTCACACTACAGTGTAGGGAGCCATAACCTGAGTTTTACTCTTGGTTGGCTTAACTGGTCAAACTGCAGGTAGCTTTTTTTACCCCTAAGCTTTGAGGCTCAATGCATGCATGCTCATTTTTTTTCTAAGTAAAGATCACGAGCATATGATTTTTTTTTTCTTTTGGCTCGTCACCCCTGACTTATTTTTCCACTCTTTTTTTTATTGAAGGTATATTTTCGTTTTCTCTCCTAGGCAAGACTCCACACACTATTTTTCAAAAACTTTAGACTTTCTCGCTTAACCTTACACCTATCGGGGTGACAACAAGAATATGAACTAAGTAATTCGCTCCTAAGCATTCAAGTCATACTTTAAAGAAAAATAGACACTCAACAGGCGCAAGACATATCCAAGAACAGTTTTAAAAAGGCTCATTTTTTTAATACTCTCGGTCACAACTCATCAAAAGCAATAAATTTTTGAAAAAAATTGAGCCAATCCTAGGAAATCATTATCACTTAAACAAGCATATACACAACAAGCATGCGAGACATTTCATTAAGCATGAACGCTGGCCTAACGCTCAGATGCTCAAGGCCCAAAAAAAATTAAAGTAAATTCCCCACCCCCAACCTAAAATTTACATTGCCCTCAATGTAATAAAACATGAAGAAATAGACAATGCATAGGGAAAGAATATAACTTCCCTGAATGTTGCACTCATGGGTGGTGAATCACGTTTTCTATAAATGTAGAGACTTTGTTTGGTACCACCAATCCTAAAAGACAAACAAAAACAAGGAAACATACATAAAAACAACTGATAAAAATAAACCTATCTAAGAATTGAAATAACAGAAAGCAATAAAGTTAAAGGGTGCAAATGTTTAAGGTCGTTTGCACGACCACATTCTCCTCTTTTCTCATCCAAAATCAACCTCTTTGATTTTGAGGACATCCTTTTTATTTTTCTTCTTATTGATTTGCTCCTGCACGGACAAATTAATCTTGCACACAAAGTGCAAAGTATGAGAAAATTTAAATCGATTAAAAATCATCCCGAACATACTGACAAAAGCACCTTTATTCCTAACAACAGATTGGTCAACTACTGGAATTACAAAATCTAACTCATGCAATTCAGGACTATTAAGCTCAGGGGAAACATAAAATGGCATAGAATCGAGTGAAGCTAACTCAACACCTATTTCAATTTCTCCTATGATGCATGATGAATCACAAGAATGAGACTCAGAATCTAAAGAGGGTTCCAGCTCAGGCTCACTAACCTCATTAGACTTACCTTCTTGTTGTTGCTTAGAATCTTGGTTAATCGAGGAATAAGAAGAATTTACCTTTCGTGCTTGCCATATGATGAGTCCAACATACGTCGCTAAGCTCAAAATTATCTCTCTAGCCTCACTCGGTGTTTTGTCCAGCGCAACACCACCATTCGCTATATCTAACATCCTTTTGTCATTGGGTGCTAATCCTTCAATGAAGTGCAACAACAAGGACTCCTCAGACAATGGACGATGAGGAAGTGCACATAACCTTTTGAAGCGATCCCAATACTTGTGAAATTCTTCCTTAGGCACTTGGGTGATGTATATGATTTCTCTGGTGACTTCAAGGTCACCAAAAGATGGGAGATGAGTCAAATAAGGAGCTATTAGGTCTTGCATCATGCACTCGACCATGACACTCTAACTTACCACACCGAGGTTATGCTGATTTCATCGTTAAGCTACAAAAAGAAAATGGGAAAATGCACAAAAACTCAAAAGACACAATAAACACAAAAGCCTACAAACACTAGAAAACGTCGTTCCCCGACAACGACGCCAACTTGACGGAGCCTACTGTAGTTGTAAATCAATTTATAGAAGAATCATGTGTCTATTGTGGTGAAGAGCATAACTCTGAGTTTTGCCCCAACAATCCAACTTTTGTGTTTTTTTGTAGGTAAACAAAGGAATAGCCTTATTCAAATTTTTATAATCCAGGTTGGCGCAATCACCCCAAATTTGCATGGGAAGGGCAAGGAAGCAATTCGCAAGTCCCAAAAGGTGGCAAACCAGTCAGAATTTGCTAAATCACAGGCATTGCCCTAACAAAATAAGCAGGTTGTGCCACAGCAAAATTTAGAGAGTTCTCTTGAGGCAACGATGAAAGAATATATGGCTCGTACAGATGCCACAATTCAAAGTAATCAAACTTCAATGAGAGCCCTGGAATTGCAAATGGGTCAGCTAGCTAATGAGCTGAAGGCAAGACCTCAAGGGAAACTCCCTGCGGATACTGAGCACCCTAGAAGGGAAGGTAAGGAGTAGGTGCAGGCAGTGACTCTAAGGAGTGATAAGCCACTGGAAGAAAAAAAAAAGCCTAATAAACCCCAGGATGTAGAGAATAATAGTGATAAAAATGTTTTTGTTGAGAAAGAGTTGGAGTCTGGTAAAAATGATGGAAGCAGCAATAGTAATGTTAGAGAATCTGGTTTTGTTCCAGATGTAGAACCACCTTATATACTGCCCCCACCTTATGTACCACCTCTACCTTTTCTACAAAGGCAGAAGCCTAAGAACCAGGATGGTCAATTTAAGAAGTTTTTAGAGATTCTTAAGCAATTACATATAAATATTCCTTTAGTAGAAGCTATAAAGCAAATGTCAAATTATGCAAAATTTCTTAAGGATATCTTGACTAAAAAGAAGAGGTTAGGAGAATTTGAAACTGTATCTCTTACTAAGGAATGTAGTTCTATTCTTAAGAATGGGCTACCAACCAAGACTAAGGATCCAGGGTCATTTACTATTCCTGTCTCTATAGGTGGAAAAGAATTGGGTAGAACACTTTGTGATTTAGGCGCGAGCATTAACCTTATGCCTCTTTCAGTCTATCGAAAGCTAGGTATTGGTGAAGCTAGGCCTACCACAGTCACACTCCAATTAGCTGATAGGTCTATCACATATCTTGAGGTAAGATTGAGGATGTCTTAGTAAAAGTAGATAAATTCATATTCCCTGTTGATTTTATTATCTTAGATTATGAGGCAGATAAATATGTCCCAATTATTCTTGGTCGTCCATTTTTGGCTACTAGTAGGGCATTGATAAATGTTCAGAAAGGGAAATTAACAATGAGGGTTTATAATGAGGAAGTGAAGTTTAATGTTTTTAAAGCCATGAAGTATCCAGATGAAGTTGAAGATTGTTCTTTCATACAGATTCTGGAGAACACAATTGTTGAGACAGCAATTCAGGATTTGAAAAATCAACATTTGGAAGATTATGGAGAGAATAATATGGAGGATTTAAAAGTTTGTACATTAGAGAGAAAAAATGAAAAAGAAGTTTCTAAGTGTGAGGATGTTTTTGAGTCTTTAGATTTTGATGAAAGGAAGGCTCCTCCTATTAAGTCATCCCTAATTGAGGCGCCTACTTTAGATTCGAAGCCTTTATCGGATCATCTAAAGTATGCGTATCTTTGGGAAGGTGAGACGTTGTCCATTATTGTTGCATCAGATTTTGTGCCGAAGGATGAAAATGCCTTAGTAAAGTTGCTACAGCAATATCGCAAAGCAATAGGTTGGACATTGGCTGACATTCAAGGAATTAGCCCATCTTTCTGTATGCATAAAATAACTCTAGATGAGGGATCCTTTTGGAGTATTGAGCAACAAAGAAGGCTTAACCCTGCAATGAAAGAAGTTGTTAAGAAGGAGGTGATTAAATGGTTGGATCTGGGATTTTTTATACAATTGCAGATAGCAATTGGGTAAGCCCTGTCCAATGTGTTCCTAAGGAAGGAGGTGTTACGGTAGTCAGTAATAAGGACAATGAGTTGATCCCCACCAGGACGTAACTGGCTGGAGGGTTTGTATGGATTACAAGAGGCTTAACAAGGCCACCTGTAAGGACCATTTCCCTATACCATTTATTGACCAGATGTTGGATAGGTTAGCTGGTCTGGCTTACTACTGTTTCTTAGATGGTTATTCTAGGTATAACCAAATTACCATTGCTCCTGAGGATCAGGAAAAAACCACTTTCACCTGCCTATATGGGACATTTGCTTTCAGGCGAATGCCTTTTGGCCTTTGCAATGCTCCAACAACATTTCAGCGGTGTATGTTAGCTATTTTTCTGATATGATTGAGTCCACTATTGAGGTATTTATGGACGATTTTTCAATTTTTGGAGGGTCTTTTCAGCATTGTTTGAATAATTTAGGTAAGGTGCTAAAGAGATGTGAGGATACCCATCTAGTTCTTAATTGGGAGAAATGTCACTTCATGGTGAAGGAGGGCATTGTGTTGGTTCATAAAATTTCAAAGAGAGATCTAGAAGTTGATCAAGCAAAAATAGAGGTTATTGGGAAGTTAGAACCACTGAATTCAGTCAAAGGGATTCAGAGCTTTTTAGGTCATGCTGGATTTTACAGAAGGTTCATGAAGAATTTTTCTAACATTAGTAAACCTCTTTGTAAATTGTTGTGTGCTCATAGTTTTTTTTTTACTTTGATGTAGATTGTAGGTAGGCTTTTGAGACTTTAAAGGCTTCTTTAATCTCAGCACACATTCTTTGGGCACCCAACTGGAGTTTGCCATTCGAGGTGATGTGCAATATCAGTGATGTGGCAGTAGGTGCAATGCTGGGGCAAAAGCAAGGCAAAATTATCCATCCTATTTATTATGCAAGTAGAGTTTTGAATGAGGCACAAATCAACTATACAACTATTGAAAAGGAGTTGTTAGCGATTGTGTTTGCCTTTGAGAAATTCTGCCCATATTTAGTTGGTTCCAAAGTCACGGTTTTCACAGATCATGCTGTTGGGTTTTATGCCCTAAAACTCGTAGATAGTGAATGTAACTGTTGACCAAATATTAATGAAATAATATTGATATATTTTTCCATTAAATTTTATTAGTTATTTTATATTTGTCTTTGCCTAAAAATAACCCTAATCCAAAAAACTAGACATCCTAGGCTGTAATATGAGTCTTAAACTATATGTAGCGACATATGGGATCATTGTTCAAGAAACAACCTAAAGGGTCTATAGTATAGGGATAAGAGTGGGTGCCTTATCCTGGCGACACTATGGATACGACCCACTTTGTATTTGATACAAACGCTATGATCCAACGCGTTCGTGTAGGAGACATGCGAGTGGGCGTATCCTATGCAATGAGTTTGCATAAGACCGTTAACTAGTTGGTTTTCTATTTCACTAGGACGACCTAGACAACTTAGTCTTAATCCTGAGTTGATTATGGACTCCTGCTCATGAGAGATTGTCCTTTGATTTGTATGGGTGAGAGTGGCCAATACACCGACTCAATAAGCCTACAATTTTGGGGACAATACCGAATGGGGAGCTGGGAACATAATCATACAAGATGGAATTCACTCCTTCCCAACTTTAGGGAAGCAGATGAGTGTTCCCATAAGTGGTTACTCCGAGTCTTGAACAAAGGGCCCTACCCTCTCAATGGCACGAGAGGATTTTCTGTTTGATGGTTGGACCACAAACAGGTTGTTCATTGGAGGAGAACTGGTACTTAAGGAAATAGAAGTAACCCAGGGGTAAAACGGTAATTTGACCCAGCTGGTGTTACAGACACTCATGAAGGACTAACTAGTCGATATTGGTCTAGATCTGTGGACACAGAAAACATGTCTGCAGTGAGAAGAGTGCAACTGTGAGTCTATAGTGGAATGTACACACAGTTAACGAATATTGATTAATGTGGTTAAGGAGTTTGACCAATTAATCTCACATCGTTGGAGCTTCTGATCTGCAGGTTCATTAGGTCTCACTGGTAGCTCATAAAGTAATTTGAGGCAACTAAGTAATAAATGTAAATTGAAAAAGGTTCAATTTACTAAGGGAAACAAATATAATATATATTGATATATTATTATGAGATAAATTAATATTTGAAGAAATTCAAATATTAATATAAATTTATGGAAGTTTGAAAGAGTTCAAATAATGAATTAATTAATTTAAGGCCTAAAATCTATTTGGGCAAATTAATTAATTCAAGGCCGGAAATTAAATATGTGATATTTAATTGGTGGTTAATTAAATAAAGAATTCATTAACCGGAAATTAATCAATTATGGAAATAATTAATCACTTAAGGAAGTGATTAATCATTTATGGAAATGATCTAATCACTTGTGGAAGTAATTAGTCATTTGTGGAAAAGATTAATCAGTTATGGAATTGATTGATCATGGATTGATTAAATAAGGAATAATATTGAATCAATTTTGGAAAAGATTGATTTAATTGAATATTTTATTCATGGCCTCTCTTCTATAAATAGAACACTAGACCTAATTGGTCCATGACACTTTGCTCTTGCTCTTAGACTCTCAAGATAAGACCTAGAATTCTCTCTAGCCTCCCTCTTAGAGAAAGACTCCCACAAGTCTTTTTGCCTCTTAGACTAAAAGACATACCGGTGTAACCTCTGTGGTTATTGTCTCATTCAAGAAGAAATTTCCAGCGATCACAAGACAAGATGGCTGCTGTAATTTCGTTCGTTAGAGTGTCGTTGGCGAAGAACGGTCAAGTCTACAACGAAGGTTTGTAACGGTTCTTCCCCTTTTCTTTAGAAAAGCATGAAATCAATTTAGATTTATTTTTCAGCATGTTTAAACAAATTTTCCAGCAGCTTTAAAGTGTGTTTAAAGTTTTTTTGAGTTTTTCGTAACGGTATTTGAATGTTAATTAATATACGACGTAAGGTCCAATTGATGCGCTTCCGCTGCGTGGGGACTTTTATTCCCTTCACATGCAGCAATAAGGTACTTAATGTCTAAGAAAGATGCGAAGCCTAGATTAATTTGTTGGGTTTTGTTATTGTAGGAATTCAACATAGAAATAAAGGACAAGAAGGGATCAGAAAATGTTATTGCAGATCATTTGTCTCGTCTTGATCCATCATCATTTTTGCTCGAGCAATCTGTCATCTCAGATTCATTTCCAGATGAGAAGCTTTTTGCTGTTGAGGTAAAGGTAGTGAATAATACTCCTTGGTATGCGAATATAGCTAATTTTCTGGTAAAAGAAATCACTCCTATTGATATGGATTGGAGGCAGGTGCAAAGGTTTAAGCATGATGCAAAATTCTTTTATTGGGATGAGCGATTTATGTATAAACAGTGTTCTGATGGTATTATTCGAAGATGTGCTTCAGGTGATGAAGCAAAGGAAATCCTGGAGCAATGTCACTCTTCCACGTATGGAGGTCATTTCAGCGGTCAGAGGACAACTATGAGGATTTTGCCATGTGGATTCTTCTGGCCTTCTATATTTAAGGATGCTGATTGGTTTTACAAGCAATGTGATGCTTGCCAAAAGAGAGGAAATTTATGACCTAGAGATGAAATGCCTCTTACTTATGTTTTAGAATTGGAATTATTCGATGTTTGGGGTATTGATTTTATGGGGCCATTTCCCCTCCTAACGGTAATATGTTTATTTTGTTTGCAGTTGACTACGTGTCCAAATGGGTAGAGGCCTTTGCATGTCATTAGAATGATGCTAAGATGGTGTCGAAGTTTCTTCAATCGCACATTTTTTGCACGGTTTGGGACACCTAGGGCTCTTGTGAGTGATGAGGGTACACACTTTGTGAATAATGTTTTAACTAAGCTTTTAGAGAAGTATGGAGTACATCATAGGATAGCTACACCTTATCACCCACAAACAAATGGTCAGGCTGAAGTCAGTAATAGGGAAATTAAATCTATTTTAAAGAAAGTAGTTCATCCATCTAGGAAAGATTGGTCTTTTCGGTTAGATGAGACTCTTTGGACTTATAGGATAGCCTATAAGACTCCTTTAGGTATGTCTCCTTATAGGTTAGTGTATGGAAAGACTTGCCATTTAGCGTTAGAGCTTGAGCATAAAACGTTTTGGGCTCTAAAGAAATTGAATTTTGATTTAAGTCGTGCAGGTGCAATTAGAATGCTGAAGCTTAATGAGTTAGAGGAGTTTCGTTAGTTTTCTTATGAGAATGCGAAAATGTATAAAGAGAAGACAAAGCGGTGGCATGATAAGAAGATAAAACCTAAGAAATTTGTTAAGGGTCAGAGAGTCTTGCTGTACAACTCTAGATTGAAATTGTTTCCTGGGAAATTAAAATCCAAATGGTCTGGACCATTTGTGGTGATTGAAGCTTTTCCACATGGAGCAATTACTTTGAGAGATGAAAAAGATGGGCGAGTGTTTAAGGTTAATGGACAGCGAATGAAGCATTATTGGGGAGAGGAATTTCGTTCAAAATATCTTTCCCTAAAATTGGCTGAAGAATAAGCGAGCGAGAGTTTTGCGGGAGAATTTTCATATTGCAATATTTTTATCTCCCAGTGGTTGTTGCGATTTTATTTTATTTCGTTGATTTGATTTTATTTCATTTGAATTATTTAGAATTAGATTTTTTTTTATCTTATCTGATTTGTTTTAATTCGTTGGTATTTTTATTTTTAATTTTCGTTAGATTTTATTTTCGGTTTAAATATTTTTTAATTTGGCCGATTTGTTTTTTAATTTATCGGATTATTTTTGTTTAGATTTAGTTGTATTTTTTATTTTAATTTCATTTAGATTAGGCTTATAATAATGTATTTTTGAATTTATTCGGTAAAATAAGATTTGATTTGATTTTTGGCGGTTTGAATTTAATTTGAATTTTTTCGGATAAAAGATTCTTCTAGAATAATATATTTTGAAGATCAGTTTGTTTTCGCAATCTTTTGGTTAGGATCAAAATATTTCGTCAGATCCGAAAGGGATTGGTTAAAAATTAAATATTTTTTACCGTTGGGAATTTAATTTGTTGTGGGCAGGTAAAACGCGTGGAACATCTGGCGCTTCCACGTTGATGTGGACTTTTCCTAACCGCAAGAGCACGGGTAAAGTAATAATAAAGTGTTCGTAAATACGAGTGTCGTCCTCTGGATTGGATTTTTAAGCAAATCAAGTATTGTGAATAATCTCGCTCAATTTTATTTAGGGATTAGAAAGTTATGAATGAATGATAATAAAACCGAATCAAAGCAAGTAAAAAGAATGGAAATTCAATTGGGAAAACTACTTAGGGAATTGACTTCGCTGATTTAGTTTAGGATTGATTTTAAGGAATAAATTATTATGCACAATGGAATTATGAGCCAAAGACCCTTTAATCACAACTACCTCTCCCGAGTATAATTGATTCTCATACAAATTAACCAACTTGATATCCCTATCTAAGTTTATTAACATGCAAGACAATGAGATCTTTTAACCAATTCTAAAGTTAATCTAAAACCGTCATGAATTAGAAAATAAACTTTAGTCATGCAATCTTGAGTAAGTCTAAATCAAATCCCCTCTCCCGAGCTAGATTCGAAACTTAAATCATTCAACTAATGGCCAATTAATTGAAAGCATTAAATCAAGATTACAAACACAATAACATTGCACAACTTAAACCATAAATCAATCCATAAACTTAATCAACTACATCAATCCCTAAGCTACAACTTTAGCTACTCATGAATGTAAATACAAGCTCAACTAAACATGTGAAAGCCATAAATCTAACTAAAGAAAGGAAAGGGAAAAGAAAACTCAATGTAGGCCGAATCCGACGTCCCCGTCACGATCCCCACGAACAATGGGTTGATTTCCAAGCCTCTCCCTTTGTTTTCAGCCTCCAAATGCTCTATTCTGTCCTCTTTACGGCTCCAAAAGGTCCCAAATCAAACTCCCCAAAAACCTAGCCGAAAATAAGCTTTTATTCTTTTTTTTCGTCTTAGCATCGAGACGCTGCCTCTTATACGCGCGTTCTGAATAAGGAAAAGCGGTAGCGTCGGGACGCTTCCTATCACAGCGTCTCGACGCTGTGAGCTTTACGCGCCTAATCTGATATGGAATGTGAGCGTCGAGACGCTCAAGAGCTAGCGTCTCGATGCTAGCCTGCTGTTGACCGAGATTTGACTTTTTTCCACTTTTACTCTTTTCATTCCTTTGCATCTTTTCACGCCCCGAGCACCCGATTAACTCAAATATGGCATTATAGCTCCAATCAACCATTTCCTACAAAATAAACAATAAAGCACAATAAAACGGCCCAAACATCATAAAAGACTAGCTAATTTAAATAAGTAAAAGTAGCTAGCTATGCTCGCTATCAAATACCCCCAAACTTAAGTTTTTGCTAGTCCTCGAGCAAACTCTAAATCAGACATACAATGGAAGAATGGATGCAACAATCATAACTCAATCCTCAAGGCTCAAAAGTCAATAACCAAGCAAGCAAGAGACATGCACATAAGGACCAATGAGGGAGACAAATTAAAATTTTTCCAAAATTAACTTGCACAAGCGAGATCTAACTCAACAAGATCAGACTTTACTAGCCCGGGATTGATTATTAAACTCTCAGCTCATCTTCCCTCTACACTGGCACTAAGGCTTCACTAATGACAATGGAACAAATTAGTTTGTTTTCCTCCATACTTAGGTGCTTATAATTAATAATTAAATTAAGCATGTAAATGTGGCACTAGCTTTCACACACCCATTGCAGGGACCCTTAACCTGAGTTTTCTCTGGTTGGCCTAACTGATCACAACAGGGGTAGCTCTTTTTGCCTAAACTTTATTAATCATTGCATATTGCGCGCATAAGTCATGACTTTTTTCTTTTTCAACAATAACAACAAGAATGATTTTTTCGTTATGAACATAATAAGCAGATATTCTTTTCTTTTCTCCTAAGCAAGATCAAACATGCTAATTTGCAAAAATTTAACTCTTTAGCTCTACCCTACACCTATCGAGGTGACAACAAGCATATGAACTCAATAATTCGCTCCTAAGCATTCGAATCCCAATCTAGCCAAGACAGATACTCTACTCATGCAAGCCATCTCCTAGAAAAATTTTAAAAAGTCTCCCTTTTTGGGCACTTATGCTTACATCTCATCACAAGCTTGAAAATTGACAAGAAAGCCTATCCTAGGACATCATAATCATGCAAAAGTAGCATCCAGAAAACAACCATATGCATAATTCAAAGAAAGCTCAAAACTATAGCCCGAACTCAGATGCTCAAGGGCTCCACAAACATGCTAATCCACCCCCAAACTTAAAACATGCATTGTCCTCAATGTATAAGTCAATAAAGCATACATAAGCATGAGAACAAGAAAAAAAAATGGAAGGGGTGAACAATACTGCCCTGGAATGATGACCTTTTCATGAATTCTTGACAAAGGCAAGAACACGGAAACTCCTACAAAACAAAAACAACAAAAAGATCAAACACATAAAAGAGAAAAAAACAGACTAACTTGGGTTGCCTCCCATAAGCGCTTGTTTAACGTCTTTAGCTCGACGTGCTCGTGCAGTCTGTCAAGGCACATAAAAATTATCGTATTTCTTTGGACCCTTCTTTCTTGAATCAATATAACCAACGATCGCTAGTAAGCTTACTAGTTTCTCATGGGCCCCTGAAACAAAATTATTTTTTGTATTTTTGAATAAAAGAAGCATAAAAGGAGAAATATCAAAATAAAGAGACTCTGACTCTAAAACTGACTCGTGAGAATAGAAAAAAGAACAATCAACATCTATAAAGGATGAAGAAGATAAAACAGACGAAGGCTTTTCAACCTCAAACTCTACCTCCTGAACCGTCACTGCAAGCTCATTTTCTTTTTCTTCCTCACAAACATGTTCTTGAAAGGTGCTACAACTCTCCAATTCTTCTATACTATCTATGCAACTCACCCCTAACTGCTCCTCCTCATCAAGATTGAAAGAACTAAGCTCATGAATGGGTGCCAAAGAATCATCGGCCACATGACTCACTAGACAACCTATGGAAGTGGATCCCACCTCACTAACTTCCTGTGGAGTTTGAAGTCCTCTTATGATTTCATCAATTTTTAGACTACTCGCTCTAGACTCCTCTATATAATTTTGAATTATGCTTTCCAAGGAAGAATTTTCTTTTAAAGGGGTATAACTTGAAGATGAAAAATTGGAATATGGTGTTGAATAAAAAGTCATTCAAATTAATTAAAGCAACAATGATAATTAGGCTTCCAATCAAACAATAACCCAACAAGAACAAATGACAAAGACTCAAAAAAAAAAAAATCTAATATGGAAAAAATCTAATATGGAAAAATCTAAATATGGAAAATATAATCTAGAAAAGGAAAGTACTATCTAATTAAGGAAAACAAGAAACAAATATGGAAAATTACAATTAAAGCAAAAGACTAACAAGGAAAAATATCTAAATAAAGAAAAAAATCAAGAAAATAACACAAAAAACAAATAAGGAAAAGATTACACAACTAAAAGAAAAACTAAATTAGAAAAGAAAATATGGAAAGAAAAACAAATAAGGAAAACACTAAAATAAGAATGCAACAAATATGGAAAATAAAAACAAATAAGGGAAAAAAATGCAATCTATCTACAAAATAAAAATTAAAAAAAATAAAATACACCCTAAATTAAGACCGAACAATTTTTCCACGATATTAATTTAACTAAATATACCAATCCCCGGCAACGGCGCCAAAAACTTGATGTGGACTTTTCCTAACCGCAAGCGCACGGGTCAAGTAATAATAAAGTGTTCGTAAATACGAGTGTCGTCCTCTGGATTGGATTTTTAAGCAAATCAAGTATTGTGAATAATCTCGCTCAATTTTATTTAGGGATTAGAAAGTGATGAATGAATGATAATAAAACCGAATCAAAGCAAGTAAAAAGAATGGAAATTCAATTGGGAAAACTACTTAGGGAATTGACTTCGCCGATTTAGTTTAGGATTGATTTTAAGGAATAAATTATTATGCACAATGGAATTATGAGCCAAAGACCCTTTAATCACAACTACCTCTCCCGAGTATAATTGATTCTCATACAAATTAACCAACTTGATATCCCTATCTAAGTTTATTAACATGCAAGGCAATGAGATCTTTTAACCAATTCTAAAGTTAATCTAAAACCGTCATGAATTAGAAAATAATCTTTAGTCATGTAATCTTGAGTAAGTCTAAATCAAATCCCCTCTCCCGAGCTAGATTCGAAACTTAAATCATTCAACTAATGGCCAATTAATTGAAAGCATTAAATCAAGATTACAAACACAATAACATTGCACAACTTAAACCATAAATCAATCCATAAACTTAATCAACTACATCAATCCCTAAGCTACAAGTTTAGCTACTCATGGATGTAAATACAAGCTCAACTAAACATGTGAAAGCCATAAATCTAACTAAAGAAAGGAAAGGGAAAAGAAAACTCAATGTAGGCCGAATCCGACGTCCCCGTCACGATCCCCACGAACAATGGGTTGATTTCCAAGCCTCTCCCTTTGTTTTCAGCCTCCAAATGCTCTATTCTGTCCTCTTTACGGCTCCAAAAGGTCCCAAATCGAACTCCCCAAAAACCTAGCCGAAAATAAGCTTTTATTCTGTTTTTTCGTCTTAGCGTCGAGACGCTGCCTCTTATACGCGCGTTCTGAATAAGGAAAAACGGTAGCGTCGGGACGCTTCCTATCACAGCGTCTCGACGTTGTGAGCTTTACGCGCCTAACCTGATATGGAATGTGAGCGTCGAGACGCTCAAGAGCTAGCGTCTCGACGCTAGCCTGCTGTTGACCGAGATTTGACTTTTTTCCACTTTTACTCTTTTCATTCCTTTGCATCTTTTCACGCCCCGAGCACCCGATTAACTCAAATATGGCATTATAGCTCCAATCAACCATTTCCTACAAAATAAACAATAAAGCACAATAAAACGGCCCAAACATCATAAAAGACTAGCTAATTTAAATACGTAAAAGTAGCTAGCTATGCTCGCTATCACACGTGTCGCACAGTGAAGATCGAACGGCCTAGCCGTTAGACAGAACATCAAACATTTACCACAGGCGATTATTTTACCGTTTATTGGGGATTAATTTTCCATGTTTACATGCAAATTAAAATGATAATTTTATTTAATTGGGGCAGATCTTTTCGGTTAGGATATTAAGTGTTGGAGCCCTATTTAAACAACCCCCAGTAAGTTTTTCTTCATCTTCATCTCGCATTCGTTCTTTGCTTCCTAGAAGGGAAAAGGGATGTTGAAGAGGAAGAGGTGTCAGTGACACCCGAAGCACTGAAGAAGAAAGTAAAAAGAATAAGAACACCGGAAGAGAGAGAGGCCAAACGATTGAGAAGGCAACAACAGGCCGAAGTAATAGAGGTTATAAGGAAAGTGATTTAGGATGTTACTGAAGAAGTGGTTGGGGAAGAGCAGCCAACTGGACCTGAAGAAGGAAAAAATTCAGAGCAAGGAGATCAACCTGTTGAGGCTCAGCAGGAAACACAAGAAAAGGGAGCAACGGATGTGCCAGAGCAAGGGAATGGTCAAGAAAATCAAGAACAACAAATTCAGGAAGTAATTGTGCTGGAGTCACCACGTCGTCATCGCCGCAAGCAAAAGGTGGGACGAATCAAGAGGGTTCAGACAGTCACTCCATCTCCACCAACAATTGAATCCGAGAAGGAAAATACAGAGAAAAAGGATCAACAGAAAGAAGAAACTGAAAAGAAAAATGAGGAAGAGGCCCTTTATGAAGTAACAGGAAGACAAGGGCAAAGGAGTTGCTGAAGCAGCGGTGGAAGCAGAAGGTTGAGACTGAGGAACCAATACTGCCGTAGGAGCGCTTCGTCAACAATCTTGCCAGAGCAAAATATTTGGAAATGCTGAAACGGGACTTTCTATTTGAGAGAGGATTTGGAGAAGACTTACCACATTTCATTCGAGTAGGGATCACGAACCATGGATGGGCGCAATTCTGTGCAAAGCCGGAGTCAGTAAACTCGAATGTAGTTCGCGAGTTCTACGCGAACATTGTTGAAGAAGAAGGCTTCCAGGCGATTGTCAGAGGGGTTGCTGTAGACAGGAGCCCAGGTGCGATATATTCTTTATTTAATCTCCAAGATTTCCCGTGAGCCCAGAGAGCAAATTCCATAATCCAGCAAAGCTAGGAGCAAAACTGTCACGTGAGTTGCACGTGATTCATTAATGAGGTGGCGTTTTCTGAATCAATCTCAGATATAGGTGATGTGGACTTTTCCTAACCGCAAGCGCACGGGTCAAGAAATAATAAAGAGTTCGTATAAACGAGTGTCGTCCTCTGGATTGGATTTTTAAGCAAATCAAGTATTGTGAATAATCTCGCTCAATTTTATTTAGGGATAAAAAAAAGTGATGAATAAATGATAATAAAACCAAATCAAAGCAAGTAAAAAGAATGGAAATTCAATTGGGAAAACTACTTAGGGAATTGATTTCGCCGATTTAGTTTAGGATTGATTTTAAGGAATAAGTTATTATGCACAATGGAATTATGAGCCAAAGACCCTTTAATCACAACTACCTCTCCCGAGTATAATTGATTCTCATGCAAATTAACCAACTTGATATCCCTATCTAAGTTTATTAATCATGCAAGGCAATGAGATCTTTTAACCAATTCTAAAGTTAATCTAAAACCGTCATGAATTAGAAAGTAAACTTTAGTCATGCAATCTTGAGTAAGTCTAAATCAAATCCCCTCTCCCGAGCTAGATTCGAAACTTAAATCATTCAACTAATGGCCAATTAATTGAAAGCATTAAATCCAGATTACAAACATAATAAACATTGCATAACTTAAACCATAAATCAATCCATAAACACAATCAACTACATCAATCCCTAAGCTTTGGGTTTAGCTACTCATGAATGTAAATACAAGCTCAACTAAACATGTGAAAGCCATAAATCTAGCTAAAGAAAGAAAAGGGAAAAGAAAACTCAATGTAGGCCGAGTCCGACGTCCCCGTCACGATCCCCACGAACAATGGGTTGATTTCCAACTTCCTCCCTTTGTTTTCAGCCTCCAAGTGCTCTGTTCTACTCTGTTTTCGGCTCCCAAAGGTCCCCAATCGAAGTCCCCCAAAACCTAGCCGAAAATAAGCCTTTATTATGTTTCTTCGTCGTAGCGTCGAGACGCTGCCTTCAAAACGCTCGTTTCAGAAAAGGAAATGCGGTAGCGTCGGGACGCTTCCTATCACAGCGTCGAGACGCTGTAAGTCTGCCGCGTATTCTTATTAAGGAAACGTAGCGTCGAGACGCTTTAAGAGTGGCGTCTCGATGCTAATGGGCAGAATGCCCTCTCTTGGCTCCTTGTTACTTGAATCTTTTTGGTTCTTTGGCATCTTTTCACGTCCCGAACACCCGATTAATTCTTATTCCTCGTTTTAACTCTAATCAACGCTTTCCTACAAAACAAACAATTAAGCACAATAATTCGCTCCTAAGCATTCAAATCCAAATCTAGCCAAGACAAATACTCTACTCATGCAAGCCATCTCCTAGAAAATTTTTAAAAAGTCTCCCTTTTTAGGCACTTATGCTTACAACTCATCACAAGCTTGAAAATTGACAAGAAAGCCTATCCTAGGACATCATAATCATGCAAAAGTAGCATCCAGAAAACAACCATATGCATAATTCAAAGAAAGCTCAAAACTATAGCCCGAACTCAGATGCTCAAGGGCTCCAAAAACATGCTAATCCACCTCCAAACTTAAAACATGCATTGTCCTCAATGTATACAGAAAATAAGGCATAAACAAGCATGAGAACAATAAAAGAATGACAGGAGTGAACAATACTGGCCTGGAATGATGATGACTTCTTGCTTGAGATCTTGGAATCTTGAAAGCTTGAAAGCAAAGGAGAGAAAGAAAACAAGACCTACAAAACAAGACCTACAAAACAAAAACAAACAATAGATCAAAAACAAAAAGAAAACACACTAAACTTACTTGGGTTGCCTCCCATAAGCGCTTGTTTAACGTCATTAGCTCGACATGTTGAACGTGCTTCAAGGGGGCTTTTGTTCTGTGAATCCAACAGAGGTGCTCTTTCTTGCACCTTTCCTATATCCCATGAAAAGCACTTCATCTTTAGAGTCTTCAACTGCTTTAAAGATTTCTTTTTCGTTCTTGACTCTAATAGTGAGCTCCCTACGCTCAATATCAATAATCACTCGCCCAGTAGCGAGGAATGGTCTTCCTAATATGACAGGCATTGAAGGATTTTCTATCATGTCCATAACATATAAATCAATAGGGAGAAAAAATCTACCTACTCTGATTAACACATTTTCTACAATACCAACTGGTCTCACCACAGATTGATCAGCCAATTGGAGCTTTACAGGAGTAGATTTAATCTCACCTATGTCTAACTTCTTACACAAGGACAATGGGATAATATTAATGCTAGCACCTAAATCACATAATGCTCTGAAAGAATAAGTACCGAAACTACAAGGAACAAAAAAACTCCCTGGATCTGCTACTTTTTCAGGTACCTTCTGTTGGACTCTAGTGCTGCATGTGGAAACAAGATATACAGTGTCAACCTTCTTTTCTTTTCGCTTCTTTGCTAACCACTCCTTCATGAACCTATTGTATTGGGGCATCTCTAATGCCTCTGCAAAAGGAATATTAATATTCAGATTCATAAAAGCATTCATAAATTTATCAAACTGAGCCTGATTATTCTTTTTCTTCTTTTTCTTTTCCTTTGGAACCATCAGTGTGGGAGAAGGAATAGGAGGCTCAGGTTTAGGCTTTTCAGCCTCATCAGATGATGTGTCCTCCTCAGCTTCCCCTGTAGGCGTTTCATAGTCCTCAGATTCAGGTTCCTCTTCAGCTTCCTCCTGGTGCACAGTGATTGCCTTACAGTACTCCATCTGCGTTTTCTCCTGTTCAGTTGGGGCCTTACCTTTATTCATGGTACTTACAACATTTACCAACTGTCCCAGCTGAGTCTTAATGTTCTTTATGGCTGCACTGTGGCCATTCACCGTGGTGTTGATAGCAATGACTGCCTCCTCTAGTTTGGTTGTCCTGTTGCTTGACTCTGCAATGAAAGCTCCAACAAGATCTTCTAACTTTTTATTTTCTTGAGTTTGAGGGGTAAACCCAGGAGGATTAAGAACATTCTTAGTATTAGCATAAGAGAAATTTTCATGGTTCCTATTGTTTGGGTGATAATGTGTAGGTGTAGAACTATTATTATATCCCCTAGAATTAAAATTTGATACATACTGAACCTGCTCGATGGTCTCCTCCTGAGGTCTAGATGCTAAAGCAGCAGCTGATTCAATTGACTGTGCACTCCCTGTACCTGAAAATTTCATAAAAGCATTAGCGAGGGAAGTCATCTAGGCCTGGAGTGCACTTACTTTATCAACCTCAAATACTCCAGCAGCAATCTTTTTAGGTGTAGACCGCTCAGATGGCCACTGATAGTTGTTGGTGGCCATATCCTCTAGAAGTGCGCGAGCGTTTTCCACGGTCTTGGACAACAGAGTCCCACCTGCAGCTGCATCAACAATCGTTTTTGTACTAGGAGTTAAACCATTATAAAACAACTGTACCTGAAGCCAATCGGGGTAACCATGCTGAGGACATTTCCTCAGTAGCTCTTTGAATCGCTCCCAATCTTTGAACAGCTGCTCATCATATTGTTGTTGGAATGTCCCAATCTCGGTCCTCAGCTTGACCGTCTTTGCAGGAGGGAAAAATTTCTTTAAAAAGGCCTGGACTAAAGCATCCCAAGTGGTGATGCTCCCAGGAGTAATAGACTGCAACCAATCTCGTGTTTTATCCTGCAAAGAAAAGGGAAATAAACGTAAGCGAATAGCATCGTCAGAGACTCCATTAATCTTTACCGTCCCACAAATATCTAAAAATGATTTAAGATGAGAATTTGGATCCTTGGTGGGCGATCCTCTATAAGCACAATCTCGAGCCATCTGAATGAGACCGGTCTTCAGCTCAAAGTTGTTGGCATTAATCGGGGCATAGACAATCCCCGACTATTGCCCCTGAAATACGGGCTGAAAGTAGTCTCTAATAGGCCTAGGCTCCTTAGGTGGATTTTGGTCCGCCATGTGAATAATTTCTCTAGTTTCCTTTCGAATCCTATGAATTGTTCTTTCGATCTCGGGATCCAACGATGCTAAAATTAAATCTTTACTACTACGCATACAAAACTGAACTACCCTAAAAAGGAAAGAAAACAATTATGGAAAGAAATAAAGACAAGAAAACAACTAGTCTAAAAATGGAAAATATAATCTAGATAAGGAAACAAAATAGCCTAATATGAAATGCAAAAATAAATATGGAAAACACAAATAAGGAAACTAATCTAAAAAAGGAAAAACAAGAACAAATAAGGAAAAGATTACACAACTAAAAGAAAAACTAACCTAGAAAATCAAATATGGAAAGAAAAACAAATAAGGAAAAATGCAATCAACCTAGAAAAGTAAAAATACACCCTAAATTAAGATCAAACAATTTTTTCACAATATCAATTTAACTAATGTGCCAATCCCCGACAACGGCGCCAAAAACTTGAAGTTGGTTAATCATGCAAGGCAATGAGAACTTTTAACCAATTCTAAAGTTAATCTAAAACCGTCATGAATTAGAAAGTAAACTTTAGTCATGCAATCTTGAGTAAGTCTAAATCAAATCCCCTCTCCCGAGCTAGATTCGAAACTTAAATCATTCAACTAATGACCAATTAATTGAAAGCATTAAATCAAGATACAAACATAATAAACATTGCATAACGTAAACCATAAATCAATCCATAAACACAACCAACTACATCAATCCCTAAGCTTTGGGTTTAGCTACTCATGAATGTAAATACAAGCTCAACTAAACATGTGAAACCATAAATCTAGCTAAAGAAAGAAAAGGGAAAAGAAAACTCAATGTAGGTCGAGTTCGACGTCCCCGTCACGATCCCCACGAACAATGGGTTGATTTCCAACTTCCTCCCTTTGTTTTCAGCCTCCAAGTGCTCTGTTCTACTCTGTTTTCGGCTCCCAAAGGTCCCCAATCGAAGTCCCCCAAAACCTAGCCGAAAATAAGCCTTTAATTTGTTTTTTCGTCGTAGCGTCGAGACGCTGCCTTCAAAACGCGCGTTTCAGAAAAGGAAATGCAGTAGCGTCGGGACGCTTCCTATCACAGCGTCGAGACGCTGTAAGTCTGCCGTGTATTCTTATTAAGGAAACATAGCGTCGAGACGCTCCAAGAGTGGCGTCTCGACGCTAATGGGCAGAATGCCCTCTCTTGGCTCCTTGTTACTTGAATCTTTTTGGTTCTTTGGCATCTTTTTATGTCCCGATTACCCGATTAATTCTTATTCCTCCTTTCCTACAAAATAAACAATTAAGCACAATAAAATTGCCCAAACATCATAAAAGACTAGCTAAATTAAATAAGTAAAAGTAGCTAGCTATGCTCGCTATCAATAGGAAGTTTGGAGAGTCCTCTACATGTAATCTTTGACCTAATTAGGGTTGACTCCACTCTATAAAAGGAAGTAGCCGTCTCGAGTCAATTCATTCCGATTTGGAGACTCACTTTCCATCTTTGGAAGCCGAATAAAGAAGGAACGATTGGAGACTTCAAGAAGACCATCAACTACAGATTTCTTCAAGGGAATTAATCTTTTGTAAAAGTATTGTAGTTATGGATGCACGTACTTAGATTGTAGCGTGTGTAATTTTCCATTCCATGAACTAAATTTACTTAGGTGTTGGTTAGGATCTATGCAATTGTCGTACTTCATACTTTAACAATTGATATTGATTTGAGTATCTTGATTACTTGTTGTGTTTATTATTATCTTGTGCCCACCTGGCCAGCCAGTATGAATACCATCTCTTAGTTTCAGGGATGATTTGAGAGGTGTGGCTTGTAATCACACTAGACCAGTATGTGTTGGTGGATGCCAGGGACTGAGTTAGGGATAACCAGTTGCCTAGTGCTTGATCGGTAGAGCGTTATTGGAGTTAAAACACATTAAAAAAAATCCAGAGTTCTGAGAGGATCCTGCTGATAAGACTGCAAGAGAATGCCTGATCAATATTATTGTTAGAGCATCTTTTTAAACAATTACAAAAATCTTAACCAACGTCTGTTTCCAATCTGTCTACTTTATCCGTTTACATTCTGCTCTGTTATTTCTTTTACTTCAGCATTATTTCAAAACCAATCATTTTAACAACCTTGAAATCACTAAAAAAAGTTACGCAAGATAGGTAGAGTGAAAGTTATTCAAAACCTCGTGGATACGATAAATTACTTATCACTTGCTGCAAACTATGTGCACTTGCATAGTATTCTAGAGACTATTTTTATCATATTTTTAACCCACTCTAGAAGGCAACACGCTACTAAATAAATTATCAACACATGTGGTTGCCGCAACAAAAGCCTTGATAGCCTCTCTTAACTGTTTATCTTTCATCTCTGTCGCATAGCTTTATTATGTCTACTCTTCTTCATCTTTTAACTGCGTTTACCTCCTTTGTCTGATTTATGCATAGCATTATGCGTTCGAATGACATTTAGTAAGTTTGTTAAAAACCTTTGTATTCCTTCCCTGTGTTCTGACCCTGGAATACTCCAGGTATTACTTGGTTATGTTTAATTTATACTTGGATTAATTCATATCAGCGATATTCTTTGCATAATATTGAGTAGCTTCATAAGAACCAACCAGTAAATGAATGATGAGTACAAAAAATAACATAAAGAAATAGGTGTTGGAAGATATAGTGCAGTAGCTAAAACTAGGGTTTTTCAATTTATCCAATCCCTCTAGAGTTCTCACGACACTCTACTTTCCCTTACAAGGTAAAAATAGGGTAAAATCTCTAACTAAGGTTAGAATTTTGTCTTCTAACAAGGACCTCGGGCATCACGACTAATGGGTGTCTACTCTATCACTACCATCTTCTTCCCAGTGAGTTTTGCTTGCATTTGCCTTTGAATCATGGCCTTTTATAGCATGGGGAGTGGTTGAGAAGTCACGAAAATGATGCATGCAGGTAGCCTGATCAGTTTCGGAGTCAAATCAGCCGGTTAGGTGTCTGGAAAGCTCGTTCAAATTGACCCGCGACGGACTCGGACCTGTCTGTTTTTGCCCAGAAATGCGGTCGCATTTTATTTGGCCTTAGCAAAAATGCGATTGCATGTTTTATGTTTTGCCCTGTTTCCTCTGTTTTTCCTCAACACATAAAAATAAGTCAAATTCTTATCAAAATAAGTCCAATTAAGCACAAATATGTATAATTTGACACCCATGACTCTCAAAGACCTAACTCACCAACTTTCATACTTTTTAAGCTCGAGAATAGTAAATTTGATTTAAAACACATACAAGTTTCACAAGGAATAAGCTAAGAATAAGGGGCAAAATAGGTATATTTTTTACACTTAACAACATGGATCAAAGATTCCAGGACTATATGATAGAACATGGAATCCAATCTCAACTCTCAAGCCCTGGTACACCTCAGCAAACTGGTGTATCAGAAAGGAGAAATAGAACCATGTTAGACATGGTTCGCTCGATGATGAGCTATGCTCAGTTGCCTAGCTCGTTTTGGATATATAGAGTAGAGACTGTAGTACACATCCTGAACAATGTTCCCTCGAAGAGTGTTTCTGAAACACCTTTCGAGTTATGGTGGGGAAATAAACCTAGTTTGCACTACTTCCAGATCTGGGGTTGTCCAACACACGTACAGTGACAAATCCTAAGAAACTAGAACCTCATTCAAGGTTGTGCCAATTTGTTGGTTACCCAAAAGAAATGAGAGTCAACAAAATAAGGTGTTTGTATTGATAAACGCTACATTCTTGGAGGAAGACCACATGAGGGATCTCAAACCACATAATAAATTAGTATAAGGAGAAGCAACTAAAGAGTCAACAAGAGTTGTTGATGAAACTGGCCCTTCATCAAGAGTTAATGATGGAGTTAGGTCTTCAGGTCCGTCCCGTCCTTCTTAACCGTTGAGAGTGCCTCGACGTAGTGGGAAGGTTATATCACAACCTAGCCGCTACATGGGTTTAGCTGAAACTTAGGTCTGAAGGATTGAAATTTCTAAATTCCTAGCAGAAGTGTATAGGAAAGATTTGTATTTTAATTAAGTTTTCTAAAATACCAATACATTGGCAAATCATACAGAACAATTCTATATATAAACTAGGCTAAGCATGCATAAGATCTAAATCTATGAATTAAAAGAACGGAAGTACTTACTTTTTGAAGACTTTCTTCAACGAACTCCCATAAAGAATAGTATGATCACAGTAGGGACACTACCACCAAGATCTTCCACTACTATATCTCTAGGACTAGAAACCAAGTTGTGGGACTTGGTGTTCTTGAATTTTGCGAAAAGAATTTCACTAGAATGTTGTGAAAATTCTTAGAGAGAAATTTTGCTTGAGAGTAAAGTGTTGTTTCAAACTGGGAGAGACATTCTATGGTTTTTATAGAATGTCATATCTCTTTTCCTAGTCGTAATAGGATAGGAATTTATTTAATTAATTTTTTTTCCCAGTTGTAATAGGATAGAGATTTATTTAATTAATTAATAGCAATTAATTAATTAATTAAAATTTAATTAATTTCATTTAAATCATATTCAAATGAACATTTGTCCTATAACCTATAGTTTTTAATTAAATAAATAATTAATTCTCCAATTAATTAATTACTAAATTAAATATCTCATATTTAATTTAAACCTACAATTAAATCGTATTTAATTGTATTTCTCTCAATTAATAAAGTTAATCTCAAATTAAACTTTATATTTTAATGTATCACATACATTATATTAATTGTATTTCATACAATTAACTTGATTTCCCATAACGGATTTTAAACTATTCAAATTCCTTTCGAGACTAATTGTTCCAATTATGCTTTATGAGCTAGTAGGGGGACCTAATGGATCTACAGATCAAAAGCTTAAATGATATGAGGTTAACTAACTAAACTTATTAATCAGTTTAATCAATATTTATTAACTACGGACCACTCCACTAACGACCCATAGTTGCACTCTTCTCAATATAGAATATTTCTGTGTCCATGGATATACACCAATAATAGCAAGTTAGTCCTTTACGAGTGTTCGTAACACCAGTTTCGTCAAATTACCGTTTTACCCCCATGTTAACTCTGTTTCCTTAAGTACCAGTGTTCCTCTAATGAACAACCTGTTTATGGTCCAACCATTAAACAGAAACCCCTCTCAGGCTAGTGAGAGGATAGAGCCCTTTGTTCAAGACCTGGAGACACCACTTAAGGGAACATTGATAACTCTCCAAAAGGGAGTTATTTATACCATATTCTATGATGATTTATTGTGCCATTTGGTTGTGTTATTAGATGAATATATTATGTTTTAACCTAATTATAAGAATTGATGCTTTGGAGTTCTCTTGTAGAGAAATAAATGCTTATCAGACTGAGAGAGTAAAGTCCGTTGATCCAGCAAAGCTATTAGCAAAACTGGCAACGTGAGCTGCACGTGATTATCGTGTTTTACAAAGATGCAAGGAAACTAACCTTGTCTTAAATTGGGAGAAATGCCATTTTATGGTAAAAGAAGATATAATTTTGGGCCACAAGGTGTCTGAAAAATGTTTGGAGGTAGATCAGGCAAAAATCTCAGCTATTGAGCAGTTGCCTCCACCCACTAATGTGAAGGGAGTCCGTAGTTTCTTAGGCCACACAGGATTTTATAGGCGTTTTATAAAAGATTTTTTTTTTAAATTGCTAAAACCCTATGCAACCTGCTTGAAAAAGATGCTCCATTTGTGTTTTTTAAAGAGTGTTTGGTAGCATTTAATCTGCTTAAGAAAAATTGATTTCCACACCTATCATTGTTGTGCCTGATTGGAGTTGACCATTTGAGATCATGTGTGATGCTAGTGACTATGCTTTAGGAGCTGTTTTAGGGCAACGTCGTGATAAATTCTTTAGGGCTATATATTATGCAAGTAGAACTCTAAATAATGCTTAGCAGAATTACACTACTACTGAAAAAGAGATGATTACGATTGTGTTTGCATTTGATCAATTTAGGCCCTATGTTCTTGGTAGAAAGGTAATAGTGCATGCCGACCACGCTGTTTTCGGTATTTATGTAGTAAGAAAAATTCAAAGCCTCGACTGATAAGATAGATTCTTTTGTTGCAAGAATTTGATTATGAGATCAAGGATAGAAAAGGTTGTGAAAATGTGGTAGCAGACCACTTGTCTAGGATAGAGCATGAAAGAAGTCTCCCGACCTTTCCTATCAAAGAAGCATTCCTAGACGAAAGGTTATATACAGTGAAAGCTTTTTTTCCTTGTTATGTTGATTTTATGAATTTTCTTGCAGGAGGAGAAATGCCACCTGACTTAAATGCTCAGAAAAGAAAGAAGTTCTTACATGATGCGAAGTCTTACCTGTGGAATGACCCTTTTCTCTTCATGGTATGTGCTGATCGAATTATTCGAAGGTGCATTCCAGCAAAGGACACAGGTAAGATTTTACATGATTGTCATGCCTTTCCTTATGGTGGTCACTTTGGACCGACTCGTACTGAAGAAAAGGTACTTCAATCTAGTTTTTATTGGCCTACTTTGTTTAAAGATTGTTATACCTTTGTGAAAACTTATGACAGATGCCAGAGGACAGGTAACATTTCTAGACGCCATGAAATGCCCCTAACCCCTATTCTTGAAGTTGAGCTTTTTGATGTGTGGGGCATAGATTTTATGGTCCCTTTTCCCTCTTCCAATGGATACTCGTATATTCTTGTTGCTGTTGATTATGTATCTAAATGGGTAGAGGCAAAAGCTACTAAAACGAATGATGCGCGTGTTGTGTTTCATTTTTTGCATAAAAACATTTTCACTAGATTTGGCACACCACGGGCTACAATTAGTGATGAAGGGTCCCATTTTCACTTCTTTAGCTTATCATCCCCAAACTAATGGTCAAGCTGAGATTTCTAATAGGGAGATAAAGCAAATCTTGGAGAAGACAGTTCGCATCAACAGAAAGGATTGGGCATTCAAGTTGGACGATGCTTTGTGGGCTTATCGGACAACTTTCAAGACTTTGATCAGTACTTCTCCGTATTGATTGGTGTACAGTAAGGCCTGTCGTCAGCCTGTGGAGCTAGAATACAAAGCATACTAGGCTATCAAGAAATTAAACCTTGATGCGCAAAAGGGTGGAGAGCATCGACTTTTGCAACTCAATGAGCTAGAAGAATTCAGAAGCTAGGCTTATGAGAACACCAAGCTTTATAAAGAAAGAACGGCCAAATGGCATGATCGTTTAATTCAGAAACGTTCTTTTACTCCTGGACAACAAGTTATTCTTTTTAATTCTCGTTTGCATTTGTTCCCAAGAAAATTGAAGTCAAGATGGTTAGGCCTATTCATAATCAAGGAAGTGTCTCCTTATGGTGCAATAGAGCTGATGGATAGCAGTGGTTTAACCTTTAAAGTCAATGCTCAACATGTGAAGCACTATTGTGGATTCGAAGAGCGGAAAGTTGAAAAAAAAATGATTTTGATGGATCTTGGGTGACCAAGTCCATCTAGCTCAAGACGTTAAACAAACGCTTCTTGGAAGGAAACCCAAGCTTTTAAAGTGTTTTGTAGTTTTTAGTTTTTGTGTGTTGTTTCTTATGCTCTCGTGTGATCGATCCTTGTGCAGGAAGCTCGTGAATACATGTCTTGCTTCTCAATCTCTCTTTGGTCAAAAAATTTAGAACGATTCGGATCCCTCGCATTCTCAGGGCAATATAGATTCTCTTTATCTGATTAATTGTTAATACATTGGGACAATGTATATTTTAAGCTTGGGGGGAGGTATACTTTGTCTCAGTTTTGCGTTGGTAATGCTTATGATGATTAAATGCATGTTGATGATGATGACGTCTGATGAATTGCTTTTAGCCATGATTCACTGTTATTGTTGCAAATTTGAAAGCATGTCTAAATTCAAGAAAATTTAAAATTTTTCTGTGAATCCTTGCAATTATGAAGATTCTGTTGTCTTATTATGATTTTGAAAGCCTAGATGGAATTTATATGCTTTTGAAGTTCGTTGTCACTCCGATAGACGTAAATTTTGTCTAGATGGCTTTCTTGCATAATAGTGAGTAATGTTGAACTTTCAGAAAAAGATATGCTTTGATTTGCCCATAAAAAAAAAAAAAAAAAAAAAGTTATTTGCTTGAAAAGAAAATATTTGTTTCAGCTTGCAATATGCTTAAAAGTCTAAGGCAAAAAGAGCTACCTCTGTTGTGATCAGTTAGGCCATCCAAGGATAAAATTCGGGATATGGGTCCCTACAACAGTTGTGTGAAAGCTAGTGCCTTCAGAAAAACGCAAGTTTGGAGGATGCCCCATGAATTTTGGGCACCTCAGTGAAGTAGTGCGTGCTAGATAAGTGAGATGGCTAAAAAGTGAGCTTTAGGGCCATTGTTGGGGGAAGATGAATGGAGGAGTGTATAAATTATTCCGGGCTAGTAGAAATTATGATAAGACAAATGATTATTTGTTTTTGCAAGGGAGGATAGGATTTAATTTTAAATTTCTTGATGGTTGATCATGCTTGCTTATTTGTTTAAATGGTTTGAATTCATGACTAGAAGCATTGAGGATAGAGTCATTGATATGCAATTTATGATTCATATGCATTACTTTATTTTGCTCGGGACTAGCAAAACTTTAAGTTTGGGGGTATTTGATAGCATGCAATTATGCTATCTATTTCCTAGATATTTTAGCTAGTTTTGTGCATTAATTGTGAGCTTTAATGCCTTTTTATGTTGAAATTGTAGAAATTCGAGTTTGTGAAGCAAAACCGGGAATTTTACTCAAATTTGGATCAATTTAGAGGGCTTTGGGCCATCATTAAAAGAATAAGGGAGAAAGCAAGTGAAGTGGAGGTCCAAAAGCCCAAAAGAATGAAGAGTTAAAGGCCAAGTGCGTGTCCACAAGAGGCTTCTAGAAGGACCAGCGTCGAGAAGCTGTCCTTAGAGCGTCTCAACGTTGGTTGGATTAGGCGACAAGAAAATGACATCACAGCGTCGCGACGCGGTTCTACTTGGACAGCAAGAAAGGCTTGTTTCTTCTCCTATAAATTGGCCACTTCCCAATGGTTGAAGGCATCCAATTGAGGGGGTTCTCCCCTAGTTCAATAGAGAGTAAAAAGTGAGTAGAAATGATAGAAGAATTGTGGGATTGATCGGGATTCCAAGGCTCAAGACATGAGATGATCGTGACGGGAGCATTGGAACAACACAACGGTTATTTCTTCTTGATATCTCTGTAATTTCTTATCATCATTGAGTTAGGACTATGGATCAAGATGGTTGGGCTAAAATTATTCCCATTTGTACAAATCTTGAGACCTAGGGTCGTTAACTTAGCCAATTGGATTATGTAGCTTAATTACTTGGATATTGTAATGAATCTCTTCATATTTCATCTATGCAATTTATGCTTAATGCTTTTAAGCCTTTGATCACGGATTGATTGATTTGTTGGTCTAAATTGATACTCGACAGAGAGAAGTTAGATTAGATCCCAATTTATGATGAAGTTGCTTTAATGTCAGACTATAATTAACTAAGGAAATGGACAAATAAATTAGTTATGTTAGTATGAGATGTGGAGGAACTTGAGAGAGAAATCCACTTAAATTACTTCTAGATTTATGAAATTGAAGACTAGTAATTAGATGCATCCATTTAATTGAACTACAAACCCAAAAATCTAATTAACACCCTAGGTTGAGTCCCCTTGATAGGAAATTTCCATTTATTTGCATGTTTCTTTTCTTCCTTTTAGTTCCTTTAATTTTCACTTGATCATTTGAGTTGGAATTCTAAATAAAATTAATCATGATAGTTCTTGGTAATTAATGGATTTAATTCAATTTCCCTGAGGATTCGATACTCGATAATACCTACCGTTTTATATTACTTGTGACTCATGCACTTGTGGATTGCACTCAACATCTACATGATTTGCTGAGACAAATTTTCAAATATTAGGGGGAGAGATTAAGTTGGAAAATGAAATTACATGGAATGCATCGTCATTGTCTCATTTAGATCCCCGTATAGATCAATGTGAACTAGAAGTTGAAAAGATAATTCATTTGCAAAATATTGCAAATCAAATGCTAGATGCATTTACAAATGCTAAGAAAGTGACCAGCGGACTGAAACAATATAGTTGTTGATAACACTTTTGCATATAATGTTGCTTATGTCATGAACCAAAATCTGTCGAAGAATGTTGACATAGAAAGGATTATGACTAAAGTGGAAAGAAGCAATCCAGACAGAATTAAACTCACTGACGAGCTAGAGCTGTCGAGACTCCTATTGGTCAAATAAAATTTATAATCCACGACATTACTACTAATAGCTGTCGGGGTCACACACAGGGAATGGGGATCTAGCAAATGTTGAATTTCGTGCTTATAAAGATGAGGGGTTTTTTGTAAAGAAGGACAAGCAAAAATAATAGTAAAATATTGAATTTAAATGGCAGAAAATTGAAGGATTGGAATTCCGTAATTTCGTAAAGAGGAAGCATGATTGGGACCAATTCGTAATTAATTTTGTTTAATCTAAAATACCAATACGTTGACAATAGGTTTAGAACTATTCTAAATTTATATTAAGGCTAAGCATAAAAAAATATTAGATTTAAATCTGATTTATATCTATACTATATTAAAAAATGAGAATGTTGGAAAAACATTTTTGGACACTTTTGTCCCTTCTTTAACTTACTAATTTACAAATATGCCATTTTATAATTAATTATAATTAATTAATTAATTAATAATCAATTATCAAGATTAAGTGCATAGAATCTCAAAGGTTGGAATGTAAAAGGTTTTTCTACCACTTTAAAGATTTCTTATATAATTTAATTCAAAATGAAATTTTAAATGTTAGAGAATTCAAAAGGTTTTGTAACTTCTCACATTCTACTATATAAAAATGAGTTTTCTTCACAATTTTTCACCAAATCCTAGAGTTTTATTCTTTCTCTATTTTTGTTCTCTCAATGCATTGTTCTCAAAGACTCTTCAATCTTCAAAACATCTCAAGATGTTGGTGTTCAAGTTGCAAGGATGCATGAGTCGTCGTATCTATCCTAGACCCCAAGCTTTCAAGTTTGCAAATTAACTTCGATGAAGTTGATTAAGAGTTTTCTTTTCTTTCTTTCTTTCTTTCTTTCTTTCTTTCTTTTTTTTGTTTTTTTTTTTTTTTTTTTGAGAAGGTTGATTAAGAGTATTTGTATATCATTGTCAAGTAAGCAAAATCTATTTGAAGAAATTAGTGTATAATCAAGATCTCGATTTTTTTTTATCGATTATTTTTTATTGTCATTCTATAAGTGAGTGTATTGTTATTTTTATTTAAAATGTTTGTTAAAAAAACTTATTTATCAATTATAAGCTTATGTTTCTTTTATTTTGTCGAGAAAATAATGATGTAATCAAGTGCTTTATAAAATTTTTAATTAACTATAAACAATAAATTAATTAATTATCAATAATAAAAAAATTATCTATAAGCAATAATTTGTATGGAATTTGAAGAATTGAAATACAAAAAGTTTTGTCATTTCATTCTAGCTCCAAGCAATTAAAAAAAGTATATCTATATATTTTTTAATTGATATATTAAAAACAATAAAAATGTAACCTAAAGTTCATTAAGAATTAAATACACCCATATTCCTAAAAAAAAATAATAATAAAATAAAATACACCCATAGAGATTGAATAAATAGAATGTGAAAAGCTATAATGTAAAAAGTTTGTCTCCATATAGATAAAGTAATTTTAAAATTAATATTTTTATCTAATCATATTTATTTTTTGATCAAGTAATTCTAAATTAATTAAAATACATGTTAATTTTGTTAGAATTTTTTTACTATAATATAATTTTTTATTCAAAATAAATGATATTTGGAAAACATTTTGAACTACTTTGTCCTTTTTTTTTCGTTCTTCCTTCTAAATGTTAACTAATTAGGAAAATGGAAATCGACAAAATGTGTTATTTAAACTTAAAAAAAAATAAAATGTGTTATGGGTAATTTGGACCACACTAACGAACAAGGAGCTAACAAGGACAATCGGGCAAAGGTAGGACCAGAAATCTGACCCATAGGAAGACCGGACCAAAAGGGTCGGGCCACCCATATGGTCGGCCTGAGCAAAAGGCTGAGGCCGACCATTAGGCCTGCTTGCGCGGGCTGAGCTCGGTCACCTCCTTTCGACCCGTGACGCCCTGAATCGCCCCGGTTCCGCCTGGTTCATCCCGAAACACCTCCGAATTCTTAAAGACCCTAGGAGAATGAGGTCGGCCTCTACCCATTGCCGAGGCCGACCAGGGCCAAAGGCCCGGAGATCATTTGAAGTTTGGCGTCGAACCCTAAGGGGAAGTCTATAAAAAAGGAGACTGCACACGCATTCAGGTATGCAAACATCAATCTCTAAATACATTCTACGTGCTTTTCGGACAAGGCTAACTTAAGCATCCGAGTGTGTGTGGTCTACACCATACCGTGTGCAGCGTTTGCTCGTCTTGCAGGTCACGTCTTTCCCGCTATCTTATAAATTCACTGTTGGCCTTCATGTGGGGCGAAGGGCAAATTCCTAAGCAAAATTTGACCATCAACAGTTGGCGCCGTCTGTGGGGAAGTTTCGTTGACAAGCAAACGTTGTGCACGACAAGTAAGCGCGGAAATAATGGAGCACGAAAATCAACCGATCACGGGCGAGCCGAATCCCCTAGTTCGACTCCAAGCCCAAGAGACCGAGATCGCAGCGATTAAGGGGAGGATGAACGAGATGGGGCAGAACTTGACTGAAATCCTTAGCCTGTTGAAGAAGCCCGAGTCTGTAAGGCACGAGGAAGAGTGTTTACGCCGAGACCCCCAGAAGGGTAAAGGAATAGCAGATGAGGAGGTAGGGGATTCAGAGAGTGTAACTACCTAAATGCCTCATCCCAGGGACGACCAGCCCAGAAGGAAGCTGGACCAAGCCGCAAAAAGACCCGTAGGAATTCTCCGCTAAAGACAGCGCCAGGTACGTACATAGGGAATAATGACAGGAAAAAGTTGGAGGCTCGGGCGAAGTCCGAGGCCGAGCAGGGCCAAAGGAGACAAGAGCCATCCAAGTGGCTAAAAGAGGAAGATAGTTACCAAACCTCCCAAAAGAGGACAGAGAACGAGGACATAGAAGGGTTGATTGGGCAGGTGGGGCCAGTCTTCACCGACGAAATAATGGGAGGAGAGGTGTCGCACAAATTAAAAATACCAAACTTTCCGTAGTATGATTGGAAGAAGGATCCGAAACAGCACCTAGATGCATACCAAACCTGGATGGACTTTCACGGGGCGAACGAGGCGACAAGGTGTCGAGCCTTTGCACTAACACTCACGGTTTGGCAAGGCAATGGTTTGGCAAGATTTCACAAAAGTCCATTGGTTCGTTCAGAGAGCTGGCCCGAGCCTTTCTTACGCAGTTCCTAGGAGCCCGTAGCCGACAGAAGACTCAGATCAACTTTCTGACAGTAAAGCAGGGAGCCCGGGAAAACCTGAAGGATTATATTAACAGATTTAGTAACAAAGTTTTGCAGGTGGAAGGTTACGACGACGGGGTTGCCTTGACTACTGTGATTTCAGGTTTGCAGGATGAGAGGCTGCTCAACTCAATTGGAGAGAGCCAACCACGAACGTACGTGGAGTTTATGACCCGAGCACAAAGGTACGTAAGCGCCGAGGAACTATTGAGATCCAAACAGGAAGAAAGAGAGAGTCGGAGGGTGACAATATCAGACCGACATCGAGAAGACAGGGGAAAGAGGCACCAGGTCGAGGGAAGAGGCCGAAGCCGACTTGAGCACTCCTCGGCCAATGGCCGAGGCCGACCAGAGGCCAAGGAGCCGCAGGGCCGTGCGGAAGTAAAAGCCAGATTCGACAGGTATACACGACTAACAGCTTCGCTTGAGCAGGTCTTGGCCGCAATACAGGACACAAATCTATTGAAACGCCCAGAAAAATTTAGATCAGACCTCGACAGGAGGAACAGAAACAAATACTGCATGTTCCACGGAGACCACGGTCACACAACCCGAGAATGCATACAATTGAGGGACGAGATAGAAGCCCTAATCCGAGAAGGTTACCTCAAGGAGTTCGTGGGGAATGACAGAAGCAAGAGGCCACTACCAGCAGATCAAGGTAAGGGCGGTGCCAACCCATCGCTCGAGATACGAACAATTTTAGGAGGACTATCGGGAGGAGAGTCAGGTAGAAAGCGAAAGGCTGCAATTCGAGAGGCACAAAAAGAACCTGGAGAGCAAGGTATGTACTCGCTCTTACTCGATGAAAACTCACGAAAGTTAGAGTTTACAGAGAAAGAGGCCACGGGGATACGTCATCTGCACAACGATGCACTGGTGGTCACTCTAACGATTGCCAACGCAAAAGTTCACCGGATCCTCGTTGATGGGGGGAGTTCTGTTGATGTACTCTCAACTACTGCGTTCAACGCCATGAAGCTGGGAAGCGATCGCCTGAGGCCGAGCCTCACGCCGCTGGTGGGGTTTGGCGGAGAAAAAGTAAGCCCGAGAGGTAGCGTCGAACTGCCAGTGACGTTTGGGGAAGGACTGCAGACAGTAACAAGAGTGATCAACTTTCTAGTGGTAGGCTGCGTCCCAGCATATAATGTCATCTTGGGACGACCCACCCTACATGGACTTAAAGCTGTAGCCTCAGCCTACCACCAAGTCTTGAAATTCCCAACCGAAGAAGGTGTAGGAGCAGTGTATGGCGAGCAAAAGATGTCGAGGGAGTGTTACTTTATGGCGCTCAGAAACATCGACATAAAGGTTCAAGAAACGTCGGCCTCGGGAGATGGCCGAGGCCGAGCATTTGAGGGATCAAGCTATCCCCTTCCAATGGAGCATTGATTTCTTTTGATTATGTTTTCCAGTCCGCTGGGACCATGTTCAGTTTTCTTTTATTCTTAGCAACGTGTTATTCAGAATGTAATCGATTGATTCATTTGAAATAAAGTACTTCGAATTTCGTTTCAGAAGTTTACAACAGCAGAAGTTTTCCCCAGAAGAGTGTACGCACCCTTGGGATGACCATGATGCTTGAAGAGAGGCCTGGGAACTTCCTAGGCCTCCCCAAGCTTTTCCCCAGAAGAGTGTACGCACCCCTAGGATGAACTAGACGCTTGAAGAGAGGCCCGGGAACTTCCTAGGCCTCCCCAAGCTTTTCCCCAGAAGACTGTACGCACCCATGGGATGAACACAGCGCTTGAAGAGAGGCTCGAGAATTTTCTTGGCCTCCCCAAGCTTTTCCCCAGAAGAGTGTATGCACCCCCGGGATGAATGCAGCAGCTTGAGGAGCAAAATAACCAGCAATGCAGGAAAAATGCCCGACCTCACGCCAAGGCCGAGGCCGAGTATTCTAGCCCTAAGGACGACTGTGGGGGCTTGCAGTGAGGCTCGACTGGCTCGACTTGCACATCCGAAATATCCAAAGCAGCAGAGAAATGTTCAAATAGAAAGTGAATCCGCACATAAGCCCAACTAGGGAGCAAACAAATAACATAAGGAAGCTGGTCGGCCTCATGCCAAGGCCGAGGCCGACCACCTGGAGGCCAAGTCCAAAATTTAGCCACGAAAGCCCATGTACGAAATTAGTTTATCCTTACTCAAAAAAATGTATGTCCAAGATATTGAATACATATTTTGAGTGGGTGGTTGGGAATAAGGACAAACCAAGTCCATCATAGTCATAGTCCATAGTTTTGGGATTATTTACTTTCATTTTGTATAGCACATGTCCATAGTTTTTCCCCATGGTACAATGCAGACGCTAGTAAATTTAATAAACTTCTTTATACTGTGTTTGTGCCAAGCATTTTTCCATAGGATGTGGCGCATGTGGCCAGACGAGAATGATTCTTGTAGAGGCCAAACTTCCGCACTTTCCCTTGGAAAGAGACTAAAACTCTTGCAGAGAGGTTGACACATGCCATCAACCTTCCCAAGTTTACCCAGAAGAGTGTACGCACCCCTGGGATGAATACAACACTTGAAGAGAGGCTCGGGAATTTCCTCGGTCTCCCCAAGTTTCCCTAGAAGAGTGTACGCACCCCTGGGATGAACACATCACTTGAAGAGAGGCTCGGGTATTTCCTTGGCCTCCCTAAGTTTTCCCCGACTGAGTGTATGCACCCTCGGGATGGATACAACAAAGCAAATTAGCAAGCAAAACAGAAGAAATGCTCGGCCTCATGCCAAGGCCGAGGCCGAGCATCCAAGCTCTGAAGCCAACCCTCAGGCACACATTCAAAGCAGTGTGAGTGGTTCGAGTTCTAAGTCACTTCACTTTTTAGCACAGCCGAAGCACTCAAAGCCGCAGGGAGATGCTTAAGGTAGGGCCAGGCAAATCTACACATTGAAGGGAATAAAAGTCCCCACGTAGCGGAAGCGCATCGATTGGACCTTACGTCGTATATTAATTAACATTAAAATACCGTTACGAAAAACTCAAACAAAACTTTAAACACACTTTAAAGTTGCTGGAAAATTGGTTTAAACATGCTAGAAATAAATCTAAATTTATTTTCATGCTTTTCTAAACAAAAGGGGAAAAACCGTTACAAACCTTCGTTGTAGACTTGACCGTTCTTCGCCAACGACGCTCCAACGAACAAAACGCAGCAGCCTCCTTTGTGTTTCTTCACTGGAAAAATCTTCTTTAAAGACACAATAGCCACAGAGGTTACAACAGTATGTCTCTAAGTCTAGGAGACAAAAGACTTGTGGGAGTCTTTTTCTAAGAGGGAGGCTAGAGAGAATTCTAGGTCTTGTCTTGAGAGTTTAAGAGCAAGAGCAGAGTGTCATGGACCAATTAGGTCTAGTGTTCTATTTATAGAAGAGAGGTCATGAATAAAATATTCAATTAAATCAATCTTTTCCAAAATTGATTCAATCTTATTCCTTATTTAATCAATCATGATCAATCAATTCCATAATTGATTCATCTTTTCCACAAATGACTAATTACTTCCATAAGTGATTAGATCATTTCCATAAATGATTAATCACTTCCTTAAGTGATTAATTATTTCCATAATTGATTAATTCCCGGTTAATGAATTCGTTAATTAATTAACCACCAATTAAATATCACATATTTAATTTCCAACCTTGAATTAATTAATTCGCCCAAATAGATTTTAGGCCTTAAATTAATTAATTCATTATTTGAACTCTTTCAAACTTCAATAAATTTATATTTGAATTTCTTCAAATATTAATTTCTCTCATAATAATATATCAATATATATTATATTTGTTTCCCTTAGTAAATTGAACATTTTCAATTTACTTTTATTACTTAGTTGCCTCAAATTACTTTATGAGCTACCAGTGGGACCTAATGGACCTACAGATCAGAAGCTCCAACGATGTGAGATTAATTGGTCAAACTCATTAACCACAATAATCAATATTCGTTAAGTGTGTGTACATTCCACTATAGACTCACAGTTGCACTCTTTTCACTGCAGACATATTTTCTGTGTCCACGGATCTAGACCAATATCGACTAGTTAGTCCTTCACGAGTGTCCGTAACACCAACTGGGTCAAATTACCGTTTTACCCCTTTAATCACAACTACCTCTCCCGAGTATAATTGATTCTCATGCAAATTAATCTACTTGATATCCCTATCTAAGTTTATTAACATGCAAGGCAATGAGATCTTTTGACCAATTCTAAAGTTAATCTAAAACCGTCACGAATTAGAAAATAAACCTTAGTCATGCAATCTTGAGTAAGTCTACATTTAATCCCCTCTCCCGAGCAAGAATAAAAACTCAAATCATTCAACTAATGGCCAATTAATTGAAAGCATTAAATCAAGATTGCAAACATAATAACCATTGCACAACTTAAACCATAAATCAATCCATAAACAAAATCAACTACATCAATCCCTAAGCTACAAGTTTAGCTACTCATGAATGAAATTACAAGCTCAACTAAACATAATAAAGCCATAAACTCTAGCTAAAGAAAAGGAAAGGGAAAAGAAAACTCAATGTAGGCCGAGACCGAACGTTCCCGTCACGATCCCCACGAACAATGGGTTGATTTCCAACTTGCTCTCTTTGCTTCAGCCCTCAATTGCTCTGTTTCTGCCCTGTTTACGGCTCCAAGAAGTCTCCAAAATTGAATCCCCCAAAACCTAGCCGAAAATAAGCTTTTATTCTGTTTTTTTCGTCATAGCGTCGAGACGCTGTCAAGACAGCGTCTCGATGCTGCCTCTAAACACGCGTGTTCTGGAAAGGAAATTACGCAGCGTCGAGACGCTGTGACCGTTTCGCGCCTATTCAGATAAGGAATGCTAGCGTCGAGACGCTCAAGGGCTAGCGTCAAGACGCTTGTCAACAGTTGACCCAATTTTGACTTTTTTCCCTTTTAATTCTTTTTATTCCTTTGCATCTTTCCGCGTCCCGAGCACCCGATTAACTATAATATTTCGCTATAGCTCCAATCAACCATTTCCTACAAAATAAACAATAAAGTGCAATAATATGACCCATATATCATAAAAGACTAGCTTAATTAAATAAGTAAAGATAGCTAGCTATGCTCGCTATCAGTCCGTAACACCAGCTGGGTCAAATTACCGTTTTACCCCTGGGTTACTTCTATTTCCTTAAGTACCAGTTCTCCTCTAATGAACAACCTGTTTGTGGTCCAACCATCGAACAGAAAACCCTCTCGTGCCATTGAGAGGGTAGGGTCCTTTGTTCAAGACTCGGAGTAACCACTTAAGGGAACACTCATCTGCTTCCCTAAAGTCGGGAAGGAGTGAATTCCATCTTGTACGATTATGTTCCCAGCTCCCCATTCGGTCTTGTCCCCAAAATGGTAGGCTTATTGAGTCGGCGGATTGGCCAATCTCACCCATACAAATCAAAGGACAATCTCTCATGAGCAGGAGTCCATAATCAACTCAGGATTAAGACTAAGTTGTCTAGGTCATCCTAGTGAAATAGAAAACCAACTAGTTAACGGTGTTATAACCAGTGGTTACTATTTCGCGGTCCGGTCTTATGCAAACTCATTGCATAGGATACCCCCACTCGTATGTCTCCTACACGAACGCGTTGGATCGCGGCGTTTTTATCAAATACAAAGTGGGTCGTATCCATAGTGTCACCAGGATAAGGCACCTGGTCTTATCCCTATACTATAGACCCTTTAGGCTATTTCTTGAACAATGATCCTATGTTGCTACATATAGTTTAAGACTCGTATTACACCCTTGGATGTCTAGTTTATTGGATTAGGGTTATCTTTAGGCAAAGACAAATATAAAATAACTAATAACAATTAATGGAAAATATATCAATATTATTTCATTAATATCCGGTCAACGGTTACATTCACTATCTACGAGTTTTAGGGCATAAAACCCAACACACATAAGCCTAACCGTGGAACGAGCAAGCAAACAACACAGAGGAGTTGGTCAGCCTCATGCTAAGGTCGAGGCCGACCATTCACCTTCAAAAGGCCAGGGGGCTAAGTGTTGAGCTAAAATGGGAAAGTGATGTGTTCGGCCTTTTCCCAGGGTCGAGGCCGACCAGAGAAGCCCTCCAACCACTTTTGTAACCTCTCTCTCTTCTCATTTCCATTTCACCTAACCCCTATTCAGGGAGTTTCTACTTTGCCTAGTTTGTCATATCTTGCAGGATAACAAAGAAGTCATACATGAGTCAGCACGAGACAAGAGTCGTACTCTTGAACCGGGCTTAAGGAGCTAAGCCTATAGCATTAAGTCGCACCTGAATCCCAATTCAAGAGTGGGGGCTTAATGTTATGGATAATTTGGACCACACTGACGAACAAAGAGCTGACAAGGACAATCGGGCAAAGGTAGGACCAGAAATCCGACCCATAGGAAGACCGGACCAAAAGGGTCGAGCCAACATGGCCCCACCCATATGGTCGGCCTTGGCAAAAGGTCGAGGCCGACCATTAGGCTCGCTTGCACGGGCTGAGCTCGGTCACCTCCTTTCGACCCTTGACGCCCCGAATCGCCCCAGTTTCACCTGGTTCATCCCGAAACACCTCCGAATTCTTAAAGACCCTAGGAGCAAAGTCGCTATTTTAGTCCCAATTTATTAAGCTTTTCTATGCTTTAATCGTGTTTTTAATGAAAATATTTAATGTATTATGTTATTTGATCCTTAGGAGCAAAGTCGGTGATTTTGGGAGAAAAAGTGCCAAAAATGAAGCAAATGAAGACCAAATCCAAGCTTGGATCAAAAGGGGATCCAAAGAGGCCAATCATGATGGAATAGCCCAAAAAGAAGTGAAGAGAAGGCCCAAAAATTAGCCCAAACCGAGGCTGGAAATGTTGGAAATTGGGTCAGCGTCGAGACGCTGTGAAGACAGCGTCGCGACGCTACCCATTTCTTGGGCAACATACTATGTGAAATTCCTGCAAATGTTTGTGCGGGTCCTCTCCTGCACTACCACGCAAAAATAGGAAGTAAGTGTATTAAACCTGACTTTAATTCAAAGTTACTTATCATCTCGAGGTAGGTAATATAGAGTGGCTGCTTGTTTAGATCTAGCACTACCAGCTGCCTCAATGTTCTCTCACCCATGGCTGGTGCTTCAACCTCGCCGAGATTATTAACTCTTCTCCTTCTTACTTGCCTTCTAAATCTCGTCTCCGCTTTAGAAATTTCAAGTTCAAATCTAAGTTCGTTTTCCTACGAAGAACGTGTGATCATAAACCATACAAACAATAATTAAAAACACAAAATCCTAAAAATACTAGAAAAATGCCCTTCCCTGGCAACGACGCCAATTTGACGGGTCGGAGTTATCGAGGCTCCTGTTGGTCAAATAAAATTTATAATCCACGGCATATTACTATTTTGTAGCAATAGCGGCCGGGGTCGAACACAGGGAAGGGGGTTCTAGCAAGTGTAGAATTTCATGCTTATAAAGATGGGGGGATTTTTGTAAAGAAGGACAAGCAAAAATAATAGTAAAATATTGAATTTAAATGGCACAAAATAAACATGCAGAAGAGAAATTAGACGGGAATAATAACATGAAAATGGATCGTTGGATTTGAATTTATTATGCTTGATTCTAATTCGTTGGCTTCCTAGTTTTCTCTAATAATCATTCTAAACTGATTTCATTAGTCCGGTTGGCTTCTGGGTTACTCGGAGGACCCCACTACACTAACCTATGCTAATTATCTTGCTAACCGTGAATTCTACAATTAACAAAATTAATTAATATAGACTCTATCGCTCACCACCCCTTATACATAATTTAGCAACAATCTGAGACCTTTGCAATGGTTACTAATTATATATAACTAGTTAATTAATAAGTAATTTCGCAACTACCTATTAAAACTAGCCGCTTTGGGATCGAGGGTCCGAAATCGTAAGAACCAAATTCAAATGCAATTTAAATCTAATTCCTACAAACTTTAACATGCATCCTAGGCCTATCAAGGGTCGTCTCGCGTAGAGAGTGGCTTGCCTTAACCGAGTGGCTATCTAAAAATAACTGATAGAATACACAAGCGGTATTCGCATAGAGCATCAATCCTAATAGACTAGCCTCATGTATTGGTTTAAATGGGATAACATGCAAAACTTAATGAAAATACAGTAAGAAAAGCAAGTATAACTAAGAAAACTCAGCCAATCTTATTAAGAATCAAGACATAAACTCAATCCAACGATCTAAACGAGATTAACAACGCACAGATGAAGTAAAAGCAATAATAGACATGAAAGAATCCATAAAATATGACCAAGAATGGTCTACAACAGTGTTGGAATGTAAAAGAGGCAAAGAAATCGTAAAAAGGACCAAAGTTCTAACCTAACGACGGACTAAAACCGAGGCTACATATACATAGAAAATACGGCAAAGTCTTGATCCTACGATCATAACACTCCAGCCAGAATTCGCGTCGGCGTCAAGACGCCAAGACCGACGTCTTGACGCCAGCCTCAAGTCTCAACTTGCTGCTTAATTTCTCGGTTTTGACTCGCTTCCTCTCGGTACGGGACTTCAATCTTCGGCTTTTGGTGTCATTCTTCAAGTCCGCTACAACACAATTGGGTCTTTTCACCTCCACGTTGTCCAAGACACCGAGATGGCTCCAAAACTCCGAAATTGGCCCGAATTAACACCAATTAGCGTGATGGACTCCCGACATAGCCTAAGCTCAATTAACCTGTAAATAAGACAAGTAAAGCATAAAATGATCCTAAAGAGCTTAGATTAGAGGCGATAAAATAGGACTATTTAGGTCCTATCACTCACTTTCAAAACGTGAGGTTTTTGGACCAATAGTCGAGACCAGAAGATGTCATGCTTATGGGATACAATTGGGTATTTGAAAGGAAAAGAAATGAAAAGAATGAGGTCACGAGATATAAAACGAGACTAGTTGCACAAGGATTCTCGCAATAGCCTAGTATTGATTATGAGGAGACATATTCTCTTGTGGTGGATGCAATTGTTGGGTTTTATGCCCTAAAACTCGTAGATAGTGAATGTGAACAAATTGTATACTTGTTTCAATAAAGTGTTGTTGTTAAATATTGCACAATTTGACCCAAATCCAATAAACTAAGATCCAAGGTTGTTTACATGTGACTTGAACTAGTATGTGGGGACATACGGGGATTGGTGTTCAAGTAACAACCTAAAAGGTCTATAGTACAAGGATAAGGCTGGGTACCTTATCCTGGTAACACTATGTGATACGGCCCGCTTTGTATTCGATACAGACGTATTAATCCAAGGCGTCCATGTAGGAGACATGCAAGCGGGGGTATCCTATGCAATGAGTTTGCATAAGACCGGACCACGAAATAGTAAACCACTAGATGTAACACCGTTAACTAGTTAGGTTACTGTTTCAATACGATGACCTAGGTAACTCAGTCTTAATCCTGAGTGTGTCATGAACTCCTTCTCATGAGGGATTGTCCTTTGATTAGCATGGGTGAGAGTGGCCAATACGCCGACTCAATATGCCTTCCTTTTTGGGGACAAGACCGAGTGGGAGGCTGGGGACATGACAACACAAGAAGGAATTCACTCCTTCCCACTTCTAGGAGAAGTAGATGAGTGTTCCCTTAAGAGGTGACTCCGGGACTTGAACAAAGGGATCCCGTCCTCTCACTGGCCCGAGAGGAACTTTCTGTTTAATGATATTTAATTGAGAGATTGATATATTTGAAAGAGTTCAAATATATGTCTAATTAAATATAGGGTATTTAATTAGAAGATGAATTAATTAATTATGAATTAATTAATTATTCAATTTAGTTTAAATTAAATGAGATTTAATTAAACTATAGTCTATGAGAGAAATAAATATTTGAAGAAGTTCAAATATTAATGTGAATTTGATTCATATTAAATTTATAGGATATAAGAGAATTTGAAAGAGTTCAAATTTTAATATGAATTTGATTCATATTATAGAATTAATTAATTGAAGGCCTGAAATTAAATATATGATATTTAATTGGGTAATTAATTAATTAACTAATAGAAGGTCTGAAATTAAATATATGATATTTAATTGGTGATTAATTAATTAAAGAATTAATTAATTGGAAATTAATCAATTATGGAAATGATTAATCACTTATGGAAGTGATTAATCACTTATGGAAGTGATTAATCACTTATGGAAGTGATCAATCATTTATGAAAAAGATTAATCAATTATGGAATTGATTGGTCATGGAATTGATTAATGGAAAAGATTAAATCAGTTATGGAAATAATTGATTTTAAATGAATATTTTATTCATGGCCTTTCTCCTATAAATAGAACACTAACCATAGGGTTTAGGTACCACAATATATGGCCACCATAAGGCCCTCTCATATTCTCTCAACTCAAGAACTCTAGGGAGAATTTTCTCTCTGAGAGTTTTTCCCATTCAAGATTAGGTAGTCCCACAACTACGTTCCTAATCTCAGAGTTATAGCGGGGAAGATCATATGGTGGTGTTCTTCGTTATTGCAGAGCAATCAAGAAAGGCGTTCTTGAAGAATTCAGAGTCGTCAACGAAGGTATGTTTCTCATGGCTTAACCTTTTGCCAATGTATTGGTATTTTGTAAAACAAAATTAATTTACGAACGGTCCAATTGCTTCCGCTGTAACGGAATTGAGAATTCCAATCCTTCAATTGGTATCAGAGCCAATCGTATGCTTAATTTTGTTTTACAAAATTTGCGTTGGTTTTTGGTGGGATCGATTTACATTATGAATGTTTGGTTTGCTTAAAGACTTTTTAGGTATTTTTTTTGGCATTAGATTTACAAATTTTCTATGATTTGATCATGTAAGGGCCCATGTTTTTGGGGCAAAATTGTTGTAAATCGAGTCTTGTAAGTCCGTGTCTAGAGATATAGGATCAATTTGTTGATCGGTGTTCGAATCGGGGTTGAAATCAGAGAAGAACGGCAGCTGGAAACAAAGAACAAAGGCTGTCCAGAGGCGTAGCGTCGCGACCCTGCTCAACGGAGTCGCGACGCTGAAGAGCTGGTGCTGGAAAAATCGGGCCTTTCAGCGTCTCGACGCTGATGGTAGTTTCTGTATTCACGGAGCGTTGAACGAAACCAGCAGTTTCTGCAGACGGTTACAAAATAAATAATATTTTGTGTCCAACAAGTATTGAACATGGCCATCTGGAGTAGTGGCATGCACATTTCTTTACCAACTATGAGGACGCGAGTTCGAGGCTGGCCGAGTTCATTTTTTTTTTAAAATTTCGTGCGCGCATTGTGTTTGGCGGTTCAGAGTTCAGCTTGGTCCGGTTCACTAAGTGTTTGGTCCGGTTCATTCTGGTCTGGTCCGGTTCAAGGTCATATTGGGCCGGTTTGAGGTATTTGGGTCCGGTTTGGGCCATTCTAACACGGTTCGGGCTGGTTCGGAGCGGTTCGAGGCGGTTCAAACCAATTACAAGGCAATTTAGGGCTAGATTTTGAATTATTAATGTAATTTTTCATTATTTTTGCCCTAGGATGCCAAAATACCGGTCTTTATAGCTATTTATTGCTTTATGAATGTCATTTAGCTAGATCCCACCATAGGTTAAGTATGTTTCATGCAATTTTATGTTATAAATGTTATAATATATGATAATTATGCATGAATTTAAATTTCATGAGTTATTTAGTATAATTGTTATATTAAATATATGAAATTGGAAAAGCATGATGCATGACATTAATTAGATAAATATAAAGTGTTATATTTTATTAATGGAGCATGCATGCTTAGGTTTATTTTCATGAGTATTAATATAATTAGTTATATTATGGATGAAAATAAAATATCAATGCTTATTTTCTTGAGTATTTAATATTAATTGTTATGATTAAATGGATGAAAATTGAAAAGCATTGATCATGAAATTACTTTAGTAAAAATATAAAGAGTTATATTTATGAAAGTATTTTATATGTTTATTTATTTTCATGAGCTATTAATATAAAGTGTTATGTTAATATATGAAAATGTGAATGCTTGTTTTAATTTTCTTGTATAATTAATTTAAGAGTTAGATTAATTAAAGAAAATTAATTTGCATAGAGCATGAAATTACTTTAGTTTAAAAATATAAGAGTTATATTTATATTAGTAATTTACATGCTTAATTTTCATGAGCTATTAATATAAATGTTATGTTAATGTATGAAAATGGTAATGTTTAATTTTAATTTTCTTGTATAATTAATTTAAGAGTTAGGTTAATTAAAAGGAAATTAAATTGCATTGAGCATGACATTACCTTAGATTAATATAATTGTTATATTTTGGTATGTTATGCTAATGTATGGTTTTATAAATTAATTAGAATTTGATTGTTAATTTATTCACCATAGTAGCATGTTATAAGGTTAATTCATTAAAATTTATAATAGTTATAAAATTAATGAATAGAAACCGTTAACCTATAACAAAGAATTGCATGCAAACATAGGATCTTAGGATAAATGTATTAATTTTAAAATGTTTAAAATTAATTAGACCTAAGATCATATTTCTAATAGGATTAGAATTATTCTTACTTAGAATTAAAATTAGTTTTAATTGACTAAGTAGGAAAAACATTGTTATGATTATAAGGGAACTCCACCGGTAAAGTTCTGTCTAAGGCTGGGGGTATTTAAGCTGACGGTTTACGGAACACCTCCTACCTGGGAACTGACCTGGAATACCGGAGTTGAATTAATCATAGCTAAATGTTAGCTTGCAATGTCACTAGGTTTGTTAAAAGTGTTTAATGCACCTAGATCTTTAGAGTAAAGACCTTACATTACTGTGGTTATAAGGGAACTCTCTCGGTGAAGTTTTGTCTAAGGTTGGGGGTATTTAAGTTGACGGTTTACGGAACACCTCCTACCTGGGAACTGACCCGAAACTTGAGTTGAATTAACCATAGTAATGTTGACTTGCAATGTTGGGTTTATTAAAAGAAGTTTAATTCACCTAAAACATTGTGGTTGAATCCTTTCCATAATTGTTATAATAGGATCAGACTTAGATAGATTGACTTAGCCGGATTTATCTAAGTTAAACAACCCTAAATTAACCTTAGGACATTTTCAGTGGGAGGAAAATTACAAAACGAGTTTTAAATCAAGTTTTGCTCCTACGTCCCTATATTCACAACGTGAGGTTCATGCTCGGCTTCGAGTCGCCCTAGGAGCGGCCTCCCTTCAGAAAGTGTTTGCATGGATCAATAACAAGGTGAATGGGAAAAATGTCTAGAGTAAGTGGGAGCGGGACACGTGTCAACGTATCCCTCGGTCTCCACCCCTAGTTCACACCATGAGAGTCCTATGATCCGCCTGCAGGTTGTCCTGGCGCAACCATCCCTTCGGAGGGCCTGATCATAGGAATCGGAACACCGTGAACTCCTAAATAGGATAGGGTCACTTAGGCTAATCACCAACAGTTGTCTTTCCCTTCGGTAGCCTGTTGGTGCGTGCCTCTGAGATCTGAAAGTGGGAGGGTTACACTTACGGGGATGAGTTAAATGTGTTAACTAACCTTTGACCGAACAACGGTAACTAAACGCTAACTGAATATGAGTTATTCTGGTGTTAGAGTTTGGTTGAGATTGTCTCAATTCAGAGGAGGAGTAGCTGACCACCCTTCGGTGGCTGTTGTTCTAAACCTTTGAAGTACCGTTGCAAAAACCAAATCAATAGTTTTATAGGGTTTCTTTGATTGCTTATTTGTTTTTGCAGAATTTGATTGGATTATTTGTAATGGGTTAGTGCAATTAATAATACAAGTAATTTGTTACTTCAGCAATTATATAATAATTTTATGTGTGTTGTCTTATGTCATTTTATAAATAACGGTAATACAACAAGCTTAAACGATAAATTGTGGTAAATAAGTTTAGGATTATTCTTAACTGAGGAATGTCCTCATGCCCCATATGTTTAATTCATTAAGAATTGTTCTTGGTGAATATGACATAGAACTCTGCTTAGCAAAAAGAGAACTTCTTCAAGACCGTAATTTTCATTTACCTGTCTTGAAAACGTGACTAGTGAAGAATAGTGATTCTCCCTGAATACTTGATTCAAGGACCACAAATCAGGTGTGTTCTTCTTTTAAAGGAATAAGTTCCTGGCAAGAGCTTACTGCTTGTGTAATAACTCTCAAAGTTAGAATTAGAGAGGTTATTTTAGCTATATCAGTGGGGAACATTAAGTTATTTTTCCTCAGTGGGAGAAAATACATATTATTAGATAATGTGTATGTAAGATCAAAAGAAATTTGATTTCTGTGTCTTATTTGCTGGAACAATGTTACTCTTTACCTTTCTCCGCTAACGCAGTTTTATTTCAAGAAAGGGAGTTGACATTTGTTTAGCTTTACTGTAAAGTAACCTAAATGTTTTAAGACTAATCAAGAGTAAAGCAGTCATGAACACTGGGTTGTTTAAGACCGCTACTACTCAATGTGAAAAGAGGCAAAGGATTTCTCTTAAAGGAAAAATACCTTTCTTTGGTTCTAAGGTAGACCATATTAATCTCAATTTGATTGGGAGATTGGTCAAGAGTGAACTTCTAAGCGAGTTAGAAGATGACTCTCTACTACCTTGTAAGTCATGCCTTGTGGGCAATATGATTGATAGATATTTTACTGGAAAAGATCTAAGAGCCAAAGAGCCCTTGGAGCTTGTACATTTGGATCCTTGTGGTTCAATATGTTAAAGCAGTGGGAGGGCATGAATAATTCATCTCTTTTGGATGATTATTCAAAGGTATGAGTATCTTTACCTAATGCAACTTAAGTCTGAAGCTCTTGAGATATTCGAAGGGGCTTAGGACTGAAGTTGAAAACTTGTTAGGTGAGATGATAAAAACACTTTGATCAGATCAAAGTGTTGAGTATAGGGATTTAAGATTCCAAGACTATTTGATAGTACATGGGATCACACCCTAAATCTCATTTAGGAGAAATAGAACCCTATTGGATATGGTTCATTCTATGTTGAGCTATGCTCAATTGTCTGGCTCGTTTTGGGGTCATGTAGTGTTGACTGCATTGCATACTGTAGTAGGCAACCCCAAAGGAAACGAGAAGTTGATACTTCTTCAATTCACAAGAGAATAAAGAATTTGTATCGACAAATGCTAAATTCTCAGAAGAAGTTCACATAAAAAAAAAATCATAAACCACAGAGTAAAGTCGATTTAAGTAAGTTAACTAATGAAGCTACAGTAACATCCACAAGAGTTGTTGATGAGGTTGGCTGTTCAACAAAAGTTGTTGATGGATCAGTGCATCTAGTCAGTCACATCCATCTCAATAGTTGAGATTGCCTCAATGTAGTGGGAGGGTTGTTTGATAACCTGAACGTTACATGGGCTTGTTTGAAGCCTAGGTCATCATACCTGATGATGGCATAGTGGGTTCATTATCTTTTAGAAAGAAAATGAATGATGTTGACAAGGACCAATGGATTAAAGTCATGGACCTGGAAATGAAGTCTTTTGTATTTCACTTCCATATGGAATCTTGTAGATCTGTTTGATGGGTAACACCTATTAGTTACAAGTGGATTTACAAGAGAAAACGAGACATTAAAGGTCTTAACCAGAAGGGTTCATACAACAAGATCGAAAGCAAAAGGTTTTGCAAGCTTAAGTGATCCATTCATGGATTAACCTAAGCATTTCGATCTTGAAATATAAGATTTGATAAAGAGACCAAATCTTTTGACTTTAATCAGAACATTAATGAGTCTTGTGTTTACAAGTAATCATCAATAGTTCAGTAGCTTACTTAGTATTGTATATGATTGATATCCTAATCATTGGGAATGATGTAGGTTATCTTACTGACATTAAAGGAGCTAGCAGCTCATTTCCAAGTGGAAATTTGGGAGAAGCTGAGTTTGTTCTTGGGATCCAAATTGTTTAGGAACCGTAAGAACAAAAGGCTAGCATTGTCTCAGGTGTCTTATATCTACAAGATGTAAGTTAGATATAAGATGCAGAATTCCAATAAGGGTTCACTACCTTTCAGACATGGAATTCTTTTGTCTAAGAAAATGTTTCCTAAGACACCTCAAGAGGTTGAGGGCATGAGACGAATGTCCTATGCAGTAGGGATTGTCAGTAAATATCAATCTAATCCAAGATTTAATCATTGGAAAACCGTTAAGAATATCCTCAAGTATTCAAGGAGAACGAGGAACTATATGCTCGTGTATGGGACTAAGGATTTGATCCTTACAGGATACACTGACACAGATTTTAAGACTGATAAGGATTTGAGGAAATCTACATCAGTATTTGTGGTCACTCTTTACGATGGAGCTATAGTATGACATAGTTACAATCTTGACCATATAGGCCGAAAATATAGCTACTTGTGAAGCAGCGATAGAGACTGTATGGCTTAAGAAGTTCTTGACAGATTTGGAATGTGTTCCAAATGTGAACTTGCCCATCACACTTTATAGTGATATAGTGGTGTTGTGGCAAATTCAAAAGAACATCGCAGCCTAAGACAAGCAGACACATTAAATTGAATTAAATATTGCTGATTCATTTACAAAGACTCTCTCGGCTAAAGTGTTTGAGGGTCATCTAGAAGGTCTAGATCTACGAGATATGTACAAAAGTGTAATCTAGGGCAAGTGGGAGAAATGTAATTGGTATAGTGATACCATTGTGTAATGGGTATAGTGATGCCCTAGTTTATTGTATTTGTACATTGTATATGTTTTATACATGTATTTATACACCCAATGCTGTATAGATTATTGTACATCCCACTAAACTAGAGTTTTAGTTCAAGTGGGAGTTTGTTGGGTTTTATGCCCTAAAACTCGTAGATAGTGAATGTGAACAAATTGTATACTTGTTTCAATAAAGTGTTGTTGTTAAATATTGCACAATTTGACCCAAATCCAATAAACTAAGATCCAAGGTTGTTTACATGTGACTTGAACTAGTATGTGGGGACATACGGGGATTGGTGTTCAAGTAACAACCTAAAAGGTCTATAGTACAAGGATAAGGCTGGGTACCTTATCCTGGTAACACTATGTGATACGGCCCGCTTTGTATTCGATACAGACGTATTAATCCAAGGCGTCCATGTAGGAGACATGCAAGCGGGGGTATCCTATGCAATGAGTTTGCATAAGACCGGACCACGAAATAGTAAACCACTAGATGTAACACCGTTAACTAGTTAGGTTACTGTTTCAATACGATGACCTAGGTAACTCAGTCTTAATCCTGAGTGTGTCATGAACTCCTTCTCATGAGGGATTGTCCTTTGATTAGCATGGGTGAGAGTGGCCAATACGCCGACTCAATATGCCTTCCTTTTTGGGGACAAGACCGAGTGGGAGGCTGGGGACATGACAACACAAGAAGGAATTCACTCCTTCCCACTTCTAGGAGAAGTAGATGAGTGTTCCCTTAAGAGGTGACTCCGGGACTTGAACAAAGGGATCCCGTCCTCTCACTGGCCCGAGAGGAACTTTCTGTTTAATGGTTGGACCATAAACAGGTTGTTCATTAGAGGAGCGCTGGTACTTAAGGAGACAGATGTAACACAGGGGTAAAACGGTAATTTGACCCATCCGTGATTACGAACACTCGTGAAGGATTGACTTACCGGTATAGGTCTACATCCATGGACACAGAAATGTTCTACAGTGAGAAGAGTTCAGCTGTGAGTCTTTAGTGGAATGACCCACAGTTAATGAATATTGGTTAACCTGATTAATGAGTTTAATCTATTAACCTCATATCATTGGAGCTTCTGATCTGTAGGTCCATTAGGTCCCCCTGCTAGCTCGTAAAGAGTAATTAGGAACAAATATATCTTGAGAGAATTTGAATAGTTCAAATTCATATTGGGAATTAAGTTAATTGTATGAGATACATATTAATATAATGTATAATGATGCATTAAAATATAAAGTCTAATTTGAGATTAAACTTTATTAAATTGAGAGATTGATATATTTGAAAGAGTTCAAATATATGTCTAATTAAATATAGGGTATTTAATTAGAAGATGAATTAATTAATTATGAATTAATTAATTATTCAATTTAGTTTAAATTAAATGAGATTTAATTAAACTATAGTCTATGAGAGAAATAAATATTTGAAGAAGTTCAAATATTAATGTGAATTTGATTCATATTAAATTTATAGGATATAAGAGAATTTGAAAGAGTTCAAATTTTAATATGAATTTGATTCATATTATAGAATTAATTAATTGAAGGCCTGAAATTAAATATATGATATTTAATTGGGTAATTAATTAATTAACTAATAGAAGGTCTGAAATTAAATATATGATATTTAATTGGTGATTAATTAATTAAAGAATTAATTAATTGGAAATTAATCAATTATGGAAATGATTAATCACTTATGGAAGTGATTAATCACTTATGGAAGTGATTAATCACTTATGGAAGTGATCAATCATTTATGAAAAAGATTAATCAATTATGGAATTGATTGGTCATGGAATTGATTAAGGGAAAAGATTAAATCAGTTATGGAAATAATTGATTTTAAATGAATATTTTATTCATGGCCTTTCTCCTATAAATAGAACACTAACCCTAGGGTTTAGGTACCACAATATATGGCCACCATAAGGCCCTCTCATATTCTCTCAACTCAAGAACTCTAGGGAGAATTTTCTCTCTGAGAGTTTTTCCCATTCAAGATTAGGTAGTCCCACAACTACGTTCCTAATCTCAGAGTTATAGCGGGGAAGATCATATGGTGGTGTTCTTCGTTATTGCAGAGCAATCAAGAAAGGCGTTCTTGAAGAATTCAGAGTCGTCAACGAAGGTATGTTTCTCATGGCTTAACCTTTTGCCAATGTATTGGTATTTTGTAAAACAAAATTAATTTACGAACAGTCCAATTGCTTCCGCTGTAACGGAATTGAGAATTCCAATCCTTCAGCAATAACATTGAGATATTTATTTGGTCTTACTGTGTATAAAAAGCTTGACATACATCTAATAGATGTAGTTACAACATATTTATATGGATCTCTTGATAATGATATTTATATGAAAATCTCTAAAGGATTAAAGATATGAGAGTTATATAATTCAAATGCTAGAGAATTATATTCGATCAAATTACAGAGATCTTTATATGGATTAAAACAATCAGGACGAGTGTGGTATAATCGCCTGAGTGAATATTTATTGAAAGAAGTGTATCAAAATAACTCTGTTTATCCATGTGTTTTTATAAAGAAATCACAGTCAGGATTTGCTATTATTACTGTATATGTTCATGATTTGAATATAATTGGAACTCCTGAAGAGTTTCCAAAGACAATAGAATATCTTAAGAAAGAATTTGAGATAAAAGATCTCAGAAAAACAAAGTTTTGCCTTGATTTAAAAATTGAGCATCTAGCAGAAGGAATATTTATTCATCAATCAACTTATATAGAAAAGATATTAAAGATATTTTACATGAACAAAATCCATCCATTGAACATTCCAATGGTACTTCGTTCACTCGATGTAAAGAAAGACATTTTTCGACCTCGAGAAGATAATGAAGAACTTCTTGGTCAAAAAGTACCATATCTTAGTTCAATTGGTGCACTTATGTATCTTGTTAATAATACACGACCTAATATAACATTTTCAATAAATTTATTAGCTAGATATAGTTCTTCTCCAACAAAAAGACATTGGAATGGAGTTAAGTGTTGGGTTTTATACCCTAAAACTCGTAGATAGTGAATGTAACCGTTGACCGGATATTAATGAGATAATATTGATATATTTTTCCATTAATTGTTATTAGTTATTTTATATTTGTCTTTGCCTAATAATAACCCTAATCCAATAAACTAGACACCCAAGGCTGTAATATGAGTCTTGAACAATATGTAGTGACATATGGGATTATTGTTCAAGAAACAGCCTAAAGGGTCTATAGTATAGGGATAAGACTGGGTGCCTTACCCTGGTGACACTATGGATACGACCCACTTTGTATTTGATACAAACGCTGCGATCCAACGCGTTCGTGTAGGAGACATGCGAGTGGGGGTATCCTATGCAATGAGTTTGCATAAGACCAGACCGCGAAATAGTAACCACTGGTTATAACACCGTTAACTAGTTGGTTTTCTATTTCACTAGGACGACCTAGACAACTTAGTCTTAATCCTGAGTTGATTATGGACTCCTGCTCATGAGAGATTGTCCTTTGATTTGTATGGGTGAGAGTGACCAATACGCCGACTCAATGAGCCTACCACTTTGGGGACAAGACCGAATGGGGAGCTGGGAACATAATCGTACAAGATGGAATTCACTCCTTCCCGACTTTAGGGAAGCAGATGAGTGTTCCCTTAAGTGGTTACTCCGAGTCTTGAACAAAGGGCCCTACCCTCTCAATGGCACGAGAGGCTTTTCTGTTTGATGGTTGGACCACAAACAGGTTGTTCATTAGAGGATAATTGATACTTAAGGAAATAGAGGTAACCCAGGGGTAAAACGGTAATTTGACCCAGCTGGTGTTACGGACACTCGTGAAGGACTAACTAGTCGATATTGGTCTAGATCCGTGGACACATAAAATATGTCTGCAGTGAGAAGAGTGCAACTGTGAGTCTATAGTGGAATGTACACACAGTTAACGAATATTGATTAATGTGGTTAATGAGTTTGACCAATTCATCTCACATCGTTGGAGCTTCTGATCTGCAGGTCCATTAGGTCCCACTGGTAGCTCGTAAAGTAATTTGAGGCAACTAAGTAATAAAAGTAAATTGAAAATGTTCAATTTATTAAGGGAAACAAATATAATATATATTGATATATTATTATGAGAGAAATTAATATTTGAAAAGTTCAAATATAAATTTATGGAAGTTTGAAAGAGTTCAAAATAATGAATTAATTAATTTAAGGCCTAAAATGTGTTTGGGCAAATTAATTAATTCTAGGCCGGGAATTAAATATGTGATATTTAATTGGTGGTTAATTAATTAAAGAATTCATTAACCGACACTACAAGAAATTCGAGTTTTGCCGACGGATTTTCTACCCACCACTGAAATTTGGTTGGGAAAAGTCGATTCTGCCGACGGGTTTTTAAACCGTTGGCTTTATCTTTATTGGCCAACGAAAATACAAACCGTGGACCAAAATCATCGAAAAACTCGACGGTTTTCGTATAACCGTTGCCAAATCCTCATATGTTGCACGGTTTGAAGGAGAGATGATCTTGGACCGAGAGAACTCCCGACGGTTTACATTAAACTGTTGGCAAAAAATCTCAATTATCGCACGGTTTGAAGAGAAATATGATTTTGGACGGAGAGAAGTCCCGACGGTTTTGTCAAACCGTCGGCCGAACCGGATATAGGCCAACTGTTTTTAAAATGGTCGGCCCGTGTCCGGTTCGGTCGACGGTTTGACAAAATCGTTGGGAGTTCAGTCAAATAAAGACTATTGTCGCGCGTTTTTTTCGATCTCCCTCTCATTTCTTTGATTCTATCCTAGAAACGTAACGTCTCTCTCGCGCGCCCCTCTAGCGAAGTTCTACCGCCGTTGTTCCGACCAACTCTTCGCCGTCGGCCGCCTCTTCGCTGTCGTCCGTCTGTTCGCCGCCGTCAACATCCGCCTCCGACAACCCCTGAGTCTGCCCTATTGCAAGTGACGGTCTGTTTCTCTCTATCTCTCTCGTTTTTTCTGTTTTTTTTCCACGAACAGTAATCAGGGAATGGGCATGTGTTGCAACTTGAATCTGAACCTTCCGCTTATCGTTGCCCTGTTGCTGTCCGTTTTTTCTTTTTTACATTGACCCTGGTTTTTGAAAGCTTACTTGGCCACTCCCATTTTTTCATGGTGGTTCTGTTAAAAACCAAAAAGTTGAAGGATTAGATTTTGTGGGCATTTCTCCTTTTACTTTTTTAATAACTATGTCATGGTCATTGTTTATTTCTCTTGTTTCATGGTGGTTTTTGAAAGCATACTTCAGTGTAATGCAATAAAATTGTAGAGAATCCCAAATAGTCAAGTACCAGACTGAATAAAATGTTCACCAATTGGATTTGTTCTGTTAAGCGAACTACATGGTTTTTAAGTTCTTTTTCACTTGGGTCGTTTTTTGTTTGTAAATGTTGATGGTCGTTTTTTTTCCTTTTCTTAACAAACTATTTGAGTTTTGCATCTTCTTCCGGTGACCATGACCCTTTCTTCACACTTGCTCTGTCACAACGTGGAGCTCTTCCCATCTCTGAGAGAGATGCACTTTGAATTAGAAATAATAATAATGGTTTTTTGTTTCTTAGACAGGGAACTAAATAGATAAAACAAGTGAAACAAAGACATCCTTGCATATGTTTGTCTCTTTCTTTTCTGTCAATTTTATTGATTTCAAGAACTTTCTATATATTTCACAATTCACAAATGTACTTTACTCTCTGCTCATTACTCATGTCAATTTACTTATCTCTCTCCTCTTAAAAGAATCCAAAGTTTGTAAATATTGATGGTGGAATGTGATGTTTATTGAGTTGGAAAACAAGGAGGGAAGAAATAAACTTATTTGAGAGGGGAAATAAGTTTGAAAATTTTGAATATGGAGGAAAAAGTAAAGTTAGACTAAGCTTATTTGAGAGGGGAAATAAATTTAAATTTAAAATCAAAACTCTTAAGCATACTCTGAGGATGTTCTGCATTGGATTTACCAAGAGACGCCCAAACCAGGTCAAAAGGACCTGTTATGTCCAATCCAGTCAGATTAGACAGGTGACTACTGACTACATGTTTTCTTCTTCAAAAGATTTTTTTTTACTGATGTCTGAAATATGTATGATGAGTTTGCTTGGAAGAATGATGTTAGATTTAGAAAATATGGATGAAATAAAAGCCTCGTGGCTAACTGCTTTTCTTAAACAATGGTATGAATAGAACATTGTTTATACAATGTTGCAAACTGGTAATGCTGTGTTTATTTCATGTACAATAAGAGTGCCATGCAAATGTGAATGCTATTCAGAAGTTGTTCTCTAACTTTTGGATGCTTATTTTATTTCTAGCATTATCTCCTTGGGATTTTTGATTGTCATTGATAATATTCTTTCCAGATTTTCAAAGATTGCTTGCTATAATAGCATAGTACTGTATTCAAAGACAATAAAATCATATGTTACCAAGAATGGAATTTTTAACCTATTTGTTTGATTAAATTTAGCATATCTTTGGTTAATGAGTTTTCTTTAATTTGATGGGTAGTATATATATTATTGTTTTAATGTTTGAAATTATGTGGATAGAAACAAGATTTAATAGGGATGAACGTAATGATGTGTTTAAATTTAGCATATCTTTGTTCTTTGTACCTCAATGGAATAGAAACAAGATTTAATAGGGATGAATGTAATGATGATCAAACTCCCGTGAATGAGACTTGTGGTGAATTTGAAGTATTTAGACAAAGTTTAAGACCATTGGGAGCTTGTACTTCAAGGACATTAACAGATGAAGAGAAACTGATAGCACATTGGTATATTTTGAATAATTGTGCTGAGATCGAGTCTTATCGTAGGTACGTCTCGCAATCTCAATTGAAAGAAAAAGGTGTAATAAATATGAGAAATAACTTTTGTTTATTTTCTTTTTATAGAAACCATTTGAGATTGATTCATTCTCGTGGAGATAGCAGTTCGGACTTATATAAGAGACATCAACTACAATTTCCTAATTGGTTCAAATCTCAGGTAAGAGAAGACGAATATGAATACGAATGATAGTTTATGAACTATATTCGAAATATGAATACGAATACTCATTTGCATGTATATGAATGAATTAATAAGTTCTCGCATTACGTGAGAGTGAAAATTTAACTGATGACGTGTATTCACTAGCAATGGGACCTAGTTCTGAAGTGCGCTCATATAGTGCTTGCATTGTTAACGATGTGCGATTTCACACTGTAGAGCGTGATAATCGTCGGGCTACACAAAATAGCGGAATCATGGTGCCTGGAGAAGGTGAAAGTGAAGGTGATGAGTTGAATTTCTATGGTACATTGAATGAGGTGCTAGACTTAGAATATTTGAAGAGAAGACGTGTTGTTATATTCAAGTGTAGATGGTTCGACACAAATAGTAGAAAGAATAAAACACACGTGGAGTTAGGATTGACATCAATTAATATATCTCATTACTGGTATGTTGATGACCCGTTTATACTTGCCACTCAAGCACGACAAGTATTTTACTTGAACGATCCAAAATATGGAGACAATTGGAAGGTGGTGCAAGTGGTTCAAAATAAACGTGTATGGGATGTTCCAGAGCAGGAAGACTTAGGAAATGACCAACTTCAGTTGCTAGAAATTGAAGGTGGGCTCAGAGTAGATGAATCAATTCAAGAAGATACATTATGCAGAGAAGATGTTGATCCTACAATTATGGAAGGCCCATCTTTTCCACCAGAATTGAGGAGAGGTGTAGCGTCACACAATAACGATGAGTTCATTAACGATGAAGAGGAGGATGTGGAAGCATCAAACAATAACGATGAGTTAATTAATGATGAAGAGGATGATATGGAAGCATCTTCTGATATTTCTTCGAGCCCTGATGACCATATGAATACAGATCATGATAGTGATTAACAATGTAACCATGTGTTTGATTTCTTCTTCTAGACGCATATATATTTGGTTTGTTTATTCTTATCATTTATTCATTTATATTTGAGTTCTTGTGTAGGGACAATGGTGGGTCGTACTCCGGAAAACGAGGCAGCTAATATCGTTGTTCAAGCCAACGCTAATCCTCCACATGTACCTTTGCCAAACGAGATGCCAGGTTAATATAATTATATAATTTCGTTTGTGTTTTGATAAATTGATATTACTTATCTGTCTTTATATACTTCTTTCAGATGCACCTGCACGTAGGGTGAGAGGATACTCTAGAAACATTGAGTTGGATAGATATGTTGCTCTCCATGGTCGAATTCACATAGAGATCGACGATGAGCTGCGGAAACCAGTGTGTGACTTTGCCACCAAGTTTAGCAATTCTATTGGTACAATCGTACGGGAATCATTTCCAGTACGTTTGGCAAAATGGAAAGAGGTACCGAAAGACCTCAAGGACCACGTTAAAAATCGACTCATGGTATGTTCATTGTTTGTTTAGTCTATGTGTTTGTATAGTCAACTATTTAAAAAACATACTTTATTTTTCTTTTTATGCAGAACCATTTTGTGTTTAATTTGTCAAAGGACGTCGTCCATGAGTTTATTGACCATGAGATGCAAACAATTTTCAAGGAGTATCGAGCAGAATTGGTAAGACATTATAGACAATATGCCACCAGTGAGGAGGGGCGTGCAAATCCTCATCCTAGAGTGGTTAATATCGCAGACTGGCATTCTCTATGTGACAGGTGGGAAAATCCGAAGTGGAAGGTATGTTTTCTACATTTGGTGAACATGTTATCTTACATATGTTGCTATACTAATAATATTCCATTCATTAGCAAACTATGGAGAAAAACAAACAAAATCGGGCAAAACTACCTTTCAATCATTATGCAGGGTCTAAGACATTTATCCACATACAACAATCATGGGTATGATTAACAAAAGAATGATTTTATCCCATTTTTTTTTCTATGTTACTAATATGTTAGTAAATTTAAATTACAGAAGACACAGGATGGTGTGGAAATGGATCCCATTAGTTTATTTCAGAAGACTAGATACAAAGAAGGGAAGGGATGGGTGAATCCAGCAGCCAACAATGCTTTCGTAAGCTTCAAACTTACTTAATTTTAAAAATTGTTACTCGATTATTTATTTCAATTTTAATTGCAGAATCAAATGGTAGAGTTGCAAGAAGCACCCACTCTAGATGGGGCTGTACCACTTACGCCAGATGTCATATGCGTCACAGTCTTGGGCCACCGATCGGGTCAGATCAAAGGTCTTGGATGGGGACCGAAGCCAAAATCAAGAAGACTTAACTCATCATGTAATGGACCCTCATCACAACGAGAGCAAGAACTAAGCACGGCTCTAGAAGCTCTTCAACAGAAAGATGAACAACGAGAAGTGGAGATGCAAGAGACGAAAGAAGAGTTGAATCGGACTAAAGAGAAGTTGGCTGAATATGAAAATCGAACTGCAACAGAGTTGTCAAGCCTTAGGGACTTGGTTAGTCAACTAGTTCGTTCACAAGGAAATGCATCTAACTAGGTATGCTTAATCAATTATTTGTACATTGTGATGTTGTAAACTTTATAGCATTGAGAATACTGTTGTTGCTATCCTGCAGTCATGGTAGCAAATTGTTTTCCTTATTCATGCTTTTAGGAGACTTGTTGGAGTTGTTTTGTTGGGTGGATGGTTGTACTTTGTGTTCAGGATAGACTTAGGCTTATGCTTAAATTTTTGCTCTTTTTAAGTCCTTATAGTTTGTATCGAGTATGGTGGGTGAGTTGAGAGTTGATTGGAGTTCATTTTATATGTTGCTTTGGGTATTGGGGGGGGGGGGTTAGGACATTGTTCAGTTCCATTATTCTTTGATGTTTTGACTCTTACATTTGATTGTTTTTTGTAGTAGTTATTGTGTGATACAAGTGATGAGTTTTATGTCGTGTGCTTAAATTGTTGGTTCGTGCGTTTAGGAGACTTGTTGGAGTTTCTTTGTTGGGTGAATGGTTGTTCTTTGTATTCAGGATATTCGTTTATAGGCTTAGGCTTTATGACTATGAATTTTTGCTCTTTTTAAGTGTTTATATTTTGTTTCGAGTATAGCGGGCGAGATGAGAGTTGATTGGAGTTCATTTTATATGTTGCTTTGAGTATGGGGGGTGGGTGTTAGGACATTGTTCAGTTCCATTATTCTTTGATGTTTTGACTCTTACATTTGATTGTTTTTGGTAGTAGTTTTGTGTGATACAAGTGATGAGTTTTATGTCGTGTGCTTAAATTGTTTGTTCATGTGTTTAGGAGACTTGTTGGAGTTTCTTTGTTGGGTGAATGGTTGTTCTTTGTATTCAGGATATGCGTTTATAGGCTTAGGCTTTATGACTATGAATTTTTGTTCTTTTTAAGTGCTTATATTTTATTTCTTTTTAACTTTTGGTGATACGATTTTCAAGCTGTTGGGAGATTTGTTCCATATTATATGTTGAGTTTGTTTTGTTTCGTGGTTAGTCATAATAATATATGTCACATAATTTTAGACTTATAATTATTGATTTTTCCTTCTATAGGTGCTTCAAGGTGGTCATCACAAAAGCTACTTTTCTAGATTTTGTCAATTTCATGTGAAGGAGAATCAAGGAATATATGAAGAACTCATTTTGTTCTTTTTTGTGAAACGGTGAAGATCTCATTTTGTTCTTTTTGGTGAAACAGTGAAGATCTCATTTTGTTCTTTTCTGTGAAACGGTGAAGATCTCGTTTTGTTTATTAATTTTGAGATAGTAGTTTCATTTTGTAATCAGATTACAAGGAACATTGTACGAACAGATTTGGAATTTGTTTATGACAATCTTTGATATATATAAATTATGGATATTTAATTGGTTGGGAGAAGTCTGAATTCTTGTAGTGCGGGAATTAATCAATTATGGAAATAATTAATCACTTAAGGAAGTGATTAATCATTTATGGAAATGATCTAATCACTTATGGAAGTAATTAGTCATTTGTGGAAAAAATTAATCAATTATGGAATTGATTGATCATGATTGATTAATTAAGGAATAAGAATGAATCAATTATGGAAAAGATTGATTTAATTGAATATTTTATTCATGGCCTTTCTTCTATAAATAGAACACTAGACCTAATTGGTCATGACACTTGACACTCTTGAAAGACAAGACCTAGAATTCTCTCTAGCCTCCCTCTTAGAGAAAGACTCCCACAAGTCTTTTGCTTCCTAGACTTAGAGACATACCGGTGTAACCTCTGTGGTTATTGTGTCGATCAAGAAGAAAATTCCAGCGATCAAGAGGCTAAGGCGGCTACTGCGTTTTCGTTCGTGGAGCGTCGTTGGCGAAGAACGGTCAAGTCTACAACGGAGGTTTGTAACGGTTCTTCCTCTTTTCTTTAGAAAAGCATGAAAATAAATTTAGATTTATTTTTAAGCATGTTTAAACCAATTTTACAGCAGCTTTAAAGTTTGTTTAAAGTTTGTTTGAGTTTTCGTAACGGTATTTTAATGTTAATTAATATACGGCGTAAGGTCCAATCGATGCGCTTCCGCTGCGTGGGGACTTTTATTCCCTTCAATCGGCATCAGAGCCATCGCTGTCCCTATTAATTAATATTAAAAGTTGCGATAGACTCTAATAGGTGGGATTTATGCATAATGTATGTTCGGTTTGCGTTGAACTGTTTGGGTTAATTTTATGGCCATAGATTTTATTTTTATGTGATTTTGGTCATGTAAGGCCCGGTGTTTCGGGTATATTATGTAAAATCGAGTCCTATGTAAGTCCGGGTCTAGAATAGGTTTTTATGAGATGAAAATTGAAGCAATCGCCGCTGAAATCGAGGCCAAAACCGAAGAAATCGTTGCTGTTTTGCCCAGATTCTGCCTCCAGACGCAACAGCGTCGAGACGCTACCTCAACAGCGTCACGACGCTGTCTCAATACCGAAGGCGCTCGGTAAGGAAAGCACACAGCGTCGGGACGCTACCTCAACAGTGTCTCGACGCTGTCTCGATACGCAGGCGCCAGATAAGGAAAGCGCACAGCGTCGAGACGCTATCAACACAGCGTCGAGACGCTGTCACGATGGAGGCGCGGTTCAAGGGAAGGCCGGTCCGGTTCGGACCAGTTCGGCTGGGCTAGGACCTAGTTGGTCCGGTTCAACCAATTTTTGGCATGGTTCGTGATTTTCGAAGCCGGTTCGAGGTGGTTCGGGGCGGTTCGTGCTGTCTAGACCAATTCCGGAGCTGTACAAGGATTTTTTTTTAAGGATAGAATTTAGCTAAATTAATGTAATTTAATGCTTTATTTTATCCTAGAGGCCAAAATTAACCGGTTCAATTGCTATTTATATGCTTTATGGATGTCATATAGAATATTTAATCCCACCTTAGGTTATAAACATGCTCATGCATTTTTTATATATTATAAATTGTTATAATGTATGTTTAAATGCATGGATTTGTTTTCATATTTTTTAATATAAGTGTATATTAATTATATGAAAAATTGGAAAGCATGAAGCATGTCATTACTTAAATTAAATATAAGTAGTTATGTTTAATGTGATTAAGCATGCTTGATTGATTTTCTTGATTGGCTTATAATTGTTATATTAAAAGAAAATCAATATTGCATGAAGCATGAAACATCCATAGTTAATAATATAATCGTTATATTATTCATGCAATTAGGGTGGTTTTATTATTCAATTTGAATGAGATTGTTGAATGAATTAAACCCTAGATTATTGATTATAGGATTAATCATTAAAATTTGAAATAGTTCTTTAATATTAATGATTAGAAACCGTCAATCTATAATCAAGATTTGCATGCAAACATAAGATCATAGGATTAATTGGATTAATTTTAAATTGTTTAAAATTAATTAGACCTAGATCGATTTCTAATAGGATTAGAATCTTTTCTTACTTAGAATTTAAAATAGTTTTAATTGACTAAGTAGGAAAAACATTGCTATGATTATAAGGGAACTCCACCGGTAATGTTCTGTCTAAGGCTGGGAGTATTTAAGTTAACGGTTTACGGAACACCTCCTACCTGGGAATTGACCTGGAACACCGGAGTTGAATTAATCATAGTTAAATGTTAGCATGCAATGTCACTAGGTTTATTAAAAGTGTTTAATGCACCTAGATCTTTAGAGTAAAGACCTTACATTACTGAGGTTATAAGGGAACTCTCTCGATAAAGTTCTGTCTTAGGCTGGGGGTATTTAAGTTGACGATTTACAGAAAACCTCCTACCTGGGAACTGACCCGAACATTGAGTTGAATTAACCATAGTAATGTTGACTTGCAATGTTGGGTTTATTAAAAGAAGTTTAATTCACCCAAAAGATTGCAGTTGAATCCTTTCCATAATTGTTGTAATAGGATCAGACTTAGATAGATTGACTTAGCCGAATTCTATTTAAGTTTAACAACTCTAAATTAACCGTATGACATTTTCAGTGGGAGGAAAGTTACAAAACGAGATTTAAATCAAGTTTTGCTCCTATGTCCCTATATTCACAACGTGAGATTCATGCTCGGCTTCGAGTCACCTTAGGAGCGGCCTCCCTTCGGAAAGTGTTTGCATGCATGAATCAATATCAACGTGAATGGGAAAAATGTCTAGAGTAAGTGGGAGCGGGACACGTGTCAACGTATCCCTCGGTCTTCGCCCATAGTTCACACCGTGAGAGTCCTATGATCCGCCTGCAGGTTGTCCTGGCGCAACCATCCCTTCGGAGGGCCTGAACATAGGATTCGGAACATCGTGAACTCCTGAAAAAGGATAGGAGCTCTTAGGCTAATCACCAACAGTTGTCTTTCCCTTCGGTAGCCTGTTGGTGCGTGCCTCTGAGATCTGAACGTGGGAGGGTTACACTTACGAGGATGAGTTAAAAGTGTTAACAAATCCTTGACAGAACAACGGTGGCTAATGTCTATAGGAATATGAGTTATTCTGGAATTAGAATTAGCTGAGAGGTGTCTCATTTCAAAGGAGGAGTGCCTGATCACCCTTCGGTGGCTGACATTCTAAACCTCTGAAACATCGTTGCAAAACTAAATCGATAGTTTTAGGGTTCTGTGATTGTCTGTTTTGCTAAATTGATTGGATTGTGTGCAATTGCTTGCTTGTATGATGGGTTAAGGCAAAGATAACTAATACGGTCATTGTTTGTTTAAATTTCAGTAATGTCTTCCTCAATTGTCTCTCTGCTTAAAAATGAGAAATTAACCGACGAAAATTATGCTACGTGGAAGTCGAACCTGAATACGATTCTTGTTGTCAATGATCTTCGGTTCGTCTTAACGGAGGATTGTCCTCCAGCCCCTTCTCGTAATGCATCCCAAGCAGTTAAGAATGCTTATGACCGCTGGACAAATGCCAATGATAAGACTCGCGTCTACATCCTAGCCAGCTTATCTGAAGTTTTGGCTAAAAGGCATGAGAGCATGGTAACAGCGAGGGAGATTATGAACTCTCTCCAGGAGATGTTTTGACAATCGTCCTATCAACTCCACCATAACGCTCTCAAATACGTTTATAGTTGTCGCATGAAAGAGGGCACGTCTGTTCGGGAGCATGTCCTGGATATGATGGTCCAATTCAACGTGGCAGAGGCAAACGGGGCGGTCATAGATGAGCGTAGTCAGGTTGCATTCATCTTAGAATCTCTTCTGAAGAGTTTTCTACAGTTTCGAAGCAATGCAATGATGAATAAAATAACATTCAACCTGACTAGCCTCCTGAATGAGCTACAACTCTATCAGTCTCTTCTTAAGAACAAGGGACAGATAAAAGGAGAGGCAAACGTTGTCCACTCTAAAAGAAAGTTCGAGAAGGGTTCATCCTCTGGAACTAAATCTGTAGCCACTTCTTCAAAGAAAACTCAGAAGAAGAAAGGAAACAAGGGGAAAGCTCCCAATACTGCTGCTAAAAGCAAGGGAAAAGCCAAAGCTATGGCAGACAAGGGCAAGTGTTTCCACTGCAATGTAGATGGACATTGGAAGAGAAACTGCCCAAAGTACCTTGCTGAGAAAAAGAAGGAAAAAGAAGGTAAATTTGTTTTACTTGTTTTAGAAACATGCTTGGTAGAACATGATGAGTTAACCTGGATACTTGATTCAGGAGCAACTAATCATGTTTGCTCTTATTTTCAGGAAAATAGTTCCTTTCGGCAGTTGAACGATGGGGAAATGACACTCAGGGTCGGAACTGGAGAAGTCATTTCAGCTAAAGCAGTGGGAGCTGCGAAGTTATTTTTTAGAAATAGATTCTTACTTTTAGAAAGTTTGTTAATCGTTCCCAAGATTAAGAGGAACTTAATTTCTATTTCATCTTTGATTGAACAATCGTATACAGTTACTTTTGATATGAATGAAGCGTTCATTTATAAAAATGGTGTACTTATTTGTTCAGCCAAATTGGAAAATAACTTGTACGTTTTAAGACCAACCGAAAACAAAGCACTTTTAAATCACGAATTATTTAAAACTACCTGAAACTCAAAGTAAAAGGCAAAAGATTTCTCAATCAAGTAACAATACTCATCTTTGGCATCTCAGACTTGGTCATATAAACATCGATAGGATCTGTCGTTTGGTAAAGAATGGACTTCTAAGCAAGTTAGAAGATGATTCACTACCACCTTGTGAATCTTGTCTCGAGGGAAAAATGACCAAGAGACCCTTTACTGGAAAAGGTTACAGAGCCAAAGAACCCTTAGAGTTAATACATTCGGATCTGTGTGGTCCAATGAATGTAAAAGCTCGAGGAGGGTACGAATATTTCATCTCATTTATAGATGATTATTCAAGATATGGTTACTTGTACCTAATGGGACATAAGTCTGAAGCCCTTGAAAAGTTTAAGGAGTTTAAAGTTGAAGTTGAAAACCTATTAGGTAAATCTATTAAAGTACTTCGATCTGATCGAGGAAGGGAGTATATGGATAAAAGATTCCAAGATTATATGATAGAACATGGAATCCAATCTCAACTCTCAGCCCCTGGTACACCTCAGCAGAATGGTGTATCAGAAAGGAGAAATAAAACCTTGTTAGACATGGTTCGATCAATGATGAGCTATGCTCAATTGCCTAGCTCGTTTTAGGGGTATGCAGTAGAGACTGCAGTATACATCTTGAACAATGTTCCCTCGAAAAGTGTTTCTGAAACACCTTTCGAATTTTGGAAGGGGCGTAAACCTAGTTTGCATCACTTTCGCATCTGGGGTTGTCCAGCACACGTGCTTGTGACAAATCCTAAGAAACTGGAACCTCGTTCAAAATTGTGCCAATTTGTTGGTTACCCTAAAGAAACGAGAGGTGGTTATTTCTACGACCCACAAGAAAATAAGGTGATTGTATCGACAAGCGCCACTTTCTTAGAGGAAGACCACATGAGAGATCATAAACCACGTAGCAAAATAATATTAGGAGAAGCTACTGAAGAATCATCAAGAGTTGTTGATGAAGTTGGACCTTCAACAAGGGTTGATGAAGGAACTAGTTCTTCAGATCCATCCCGTCCATCTCAAGCGTTGGGAATGCCTCGACGTAGTGGGAGGATTGTATTACGACCTGACCGCTACTTGGGTTTAACTGAAACTCAAGTTGTCATACCTAATGATGGCATTGAGGATCCATTGTCCTATCGACGGGCAATGAATGACGAAGATAAGGATGAATGGGTCAAAGCCATGAACCTGGAAATGGAGTTAATGTACTCCAATTCTGTATGAGAACTTACAGATCTACCAAATGGGGTAAAACCCATAGAGTGCAAATGGATCTATAAGAGAAAAAGAGATGCAGCTGGAAAGGTACAGATCTTCAAAGCTAGACTAGTGGTAAAGGGTTATACCCAAAAGGAAGGGGTTGACTATGAGGAAACCTTTTCTCCTGTAGCCATGTTAAAGTCCATAAGAATTCTCTTATCCATAGCCACATATTATGACTATGAAATATGGCAAATGGACGTCAAGACTGCCCTTCTGAATGGTAATCTTGAAGAGAATATCTTCATGTCTCAACCCGAAGGGTTCATAGCCCAAGGTCAGGAACAAAAGGTTTGTAAGCTCAATCGATCCATTTATGGATTGAAACAAGCATCCAGATCATGGAACATTAGATTTGATACTGCAATCAAATCTTTTGGCTTTGACCAAAACGTTGACGAGCCTTGTGTGTACAAGAAAGTCAACAAAAGGAAAGTAGCTTTTCTAATACTTTATGTAGACGATATCCTACTCATTGGGAATGATGTAGGATACCTCACTGACATTAAGAAATGGCTAGCAGCCCAATTCCAAATGAAAGATCTGGGAGAGGCTCAATATGTTCTGGGAATCCAAATCATTAGGGATCGTAAGAACAAAACGCTAGCTCTGTCTCAAGCAACGTATATTGACAAGATGTTGTCTCGATATTCGATGCAAAACTCCAAGAAGGGACTACTACCCTTCAGACATGGGGTACACCTGTCTAAGGAACAATCTCCTAAGACACCTCAAGAAATTGAGAACATGAGACACATTCCCTACGCCTCAGCTGTGGGCAGCTTAATGTATGCTATGCTCTGCACAAGGCCTGACATATGTTATGCAGTGGGAGTAGTCAGTAGGTATCAGTCTAATCCAGGGTTGGACCACTGGGGAGCGGTTAAGAATATCCTCAAGTATCTTCGGAGAACGAGGGACTACATGCTTGTGTATGGAGCTAAGGATTTGATTCTTACTGGATGCACTGACTCTGACTTTCAAGCTGATAAGGATTCAAGGAAATCCACATCAGGGTCAGTATTCACCCTCAATGGAGGAGCAGTAGTGTGGAGAAGCATCAAACAAGGATGCATAGTAGACTCAACCATGGAGGCTGAGTATGTAGCAGCTTGCGAAGCAGCTAAGGAGGCAGTATGGCTTAGAAAATTCTTGACTGATTTGGAAGTGGTTCCGAATATGAACGTGCCCATAACACTATACTGTGACAATAGTGGGGCTGTAGCCAACTCGAAAGAACCTCGAAGCCACAAACGGGGTAAACACATCGAGAGGAAGTATCACCTGATATGGGAGATTGTGCAACGAGGAGATGTGATCGTCACTAAGATCGCCTTGGAGCACAACATCGCTGATCCATTTACGAAGGCTCTCACGGCTAAAGTGTTTGAGGGTCATCTAGAGGGTCTAGGTCTACGAGATATGTATGCCATCTAATCTAGGGCAAGTGGGAGAAATGTATAATGGGTATAAGGATGCCCTAGTTCATTGTATTATATACATGACATTTCCAGCTTTAGATTATTGCATTTACATCCCACTAACTAGTGTTTTAGTTCAAGTGGGAGTTTGTTGGGTTTTATGCCCTAAAACTCGTAGATAGTGAATGTAACCGTTGACCGGATATTAATGAAATAATATTGATATATTTTTCCATTAATTGTTATTAGTTATTTTATATTTGTCTTTGCCTAATAATAACCCTAATCCAATAAACTAGACATCCAAGGCTGTAATATGAGTCTTGAACAATATGTAGTGACATATGGGATCATTGTTCAAGAAACAGCCTAAAGGGTCTATAGTATAGGGATAAGACTGGGTGCCTTATCCTGGTGACACTATGTACGGCCCACTTTGTATTTGATACAAACGCTGCGATCCAACGCGTTCGTGTAGGAGACATGCGAGTGGGGGTATCCTATGCAATGAGTTTGCATAAGACCGGACCGCGAAATAGTAACCACTGGTTATAACACTGTTAACTAGTTGGTTTTCTATTTCACTAGGACGACCTAGACAACTTAGTCTTAATCCTGAGTTGATTATGGACTCCTGCTCATGAGAGATTGTCCTTTGATTTGCATGGATGAGAGTGGCCAATACGCCGACTCAATAAGCCTACCATTTTGGGGACAAGACCGAATGGGGAGCTAGGAACATAATCGTACAAGTGGTTACTCCGAGTCTTGAACAAAGGGCCCTACCCTCTCAATGGCACGAGAGATTTTCTGTTTGATGGTTGGACCACAAACAGGTTGTTCATTAGAGGAGAATTGATACTTAAGGAAATAGAGGTAACCCAGGGGTAAAACGGTAATTTGACCCAGCTGGTGTTACAGACACTCGTGAAGGACTAACTAGTCGATATTGGTCTAGATCCGTGAACACAGAAAATATGTCTGCAGTGAGAAGAGTGCAACTGTGAGTCTATAGTGGAATGTACACACAGTTAACGAATATTGATTAATGTGGTTAATGAGTTTGACCAATTAATCTCACATCGTTGGAGCTTCTGATCTGCAGGTCCATTAGGTCCCACTGGTAGCTTGTAAAGTAATTTGAGGCAACTAAGTAATAAAAGTAAATTGAAAATGTTCAATTTATTAAGGGAAACAAATATAATATATATTGATATATTATTATGAGAGAAATTAATATTTGAAAAGTTCAAATATAAATTTATGGAAGTTTGAAAGAGTTCAAAATAATGAATTAATTAATTTAAGGCCTAAAATGTGTTTGGGCAAATTAATTAATTCTAGGCCGGGAATTAAATATGTGATATTTAATTGGTGGTTAATTAATTAAAGAATTCATTAACCGGGAATTAATCAATTGTGGAAATAATTAATCACTTAAGGAAGTGATTAATCATTTATGGAAATGATCTAATCACTTATGGAAGTAATTAGTCATTTGTGGAAAAGATTAATCAATTATGGAATTAATTGATCATGATTGATTAATTAAGGAATAAGATTGAATCAATTATGGAAAAGATTGATTTAATTGAATATTTTATTCATGGCCTTTCTTCTATAAATAGAACACTAGACCTAATTGGTCATGACACTTGACACTCTTGAAAGACAAGACCTAGAATTCTCTCTAGCCTCCCTCTTAGAGAAAGACTCCCACAAGTCTTTTGCTTCCTAGACTTAGAGACATACCGGTGTAACCTCTGTGGTTATTGTGTCGATCAAGAAGAAAATTCCAGCGATCAAGAGGCTAAGGCGGCTGCTGCGTTTTCGTTCGTGGAGCGTCGTTGGTGAAGAACGGTCAAGTCTACAACGGAGGTTTGTAACGGTTCTTCCTCTTTTCTTTAGAAAAGCATGAAAATAAATTTAGATTTATTTTTAAGCATGTTTAAACCAATTTTACAGCAGCTTTAAAGTTTGTTTAAAGTTTGTTTGAGTTTTCGTAACGGTATTTTAATGTTAATTAATATACGGCGTAAGGTCCAATCGATGCGCTTCCGCTGCGTGGGGACTTTTATTCCCTTCATTAACCATATCCTCCGTTATCTTCGAGGGACAATGATGACATGCAAAAATGTCATCATTTTCCTATTAATTTTAGCTAGTTTTATGCTTGAATTGTGTACTTTAATGCAATTTTATTTTTAAATTTCAGAAAACCGAGTCAAAGAAGAAAAATCAGATTTTTGAGAGAATTTGGATATTTTTGGAGACTTTTTGAGCAATTTGGAGAATTACATTGAAGATCCGAGTCCAAAAAGCCAAGAAGAATGAGTTAGAAGCCCAAATTCATGAATTTCAAGTCTTAAGATTATCAATTTGGGTCAAGATAAGAGTCCAAAATCCATTACAAGAAGCATTTGGGCCAAAAGAAAGTTGGAGGCCCAAAAAATGAGTCAAAATCGGGCCATTCTAGAAGATTTAGGGCCCTGCGTCGAGACGCTAAGCCTGGAGCGTCCCAACGCTAGGCAGCTATGCGGAAAAATCCAGAAATTGGGTAACGTCGCGACGCTGCGACGTCTTGGAGCCCAAGAAAAGATGACGTCAGAGCGTCGCGACGCTACGCCTGCTGGGAGCCTATAAAACGAGCCTTTTGCATCCATATTTTGTGTGCCAATTTGTGGGTTTTCACCCCCATTCTAGAATCCACACTAAAATTGGGGATGTGATAACTGCCCAAAAGGTAGTTATTTTGGCCTCATTTATATATTGATTTGTGTGACCTTTGTGCTTAATAGGGTTGGTTTTAGATAGATATTACATGTTTTAACCCATTTGGAAGAATGGAAGCTTTGGAAATTATTTTGTGTAGATTATGCTGCTGGGCGACTGGAGGGAGCAAATTCTGTGCTGCAGCAAAACTGGGAACAGAACTGCCACATCACAGCTCGTTAGCCAACTTCATGAACCGACTTCTGTTGAGTTATTTTCGGGATAAAGGAGCAAGGAGAGCCCTACACGTGTCCAAGTTGACCTAATTCAAGCCTCCTATCCTTCTATAAAAGGAAGTAGCCGTCCAAGTCAAAAGGATTCCAACTTTCCTTGGAAGCCGAGTAGTATAGAGAGATTAGAGATTACCAAGAACACCATCTTCTGCAAGCTGATTAAGGAGATTATTATTTTCTTTATTATCTTGCGATTATGGACATGTCTACTCAGATTGTAATTTGTGTTTCCATGCATATTATGAACTAAGTAGTTAAGGTGTTGGTTAGGAATAATGTGATTGTTGTGCTTCATCTTTAGTAATAAATTGATTATTGCATCTTAGTTAATTGTTGTGCCTATTTCCATTTTATGCCCGCCTGGCTAGCCGGTGTGTATACCTCTCTCTAGTTTCAGGGATGATTTAGAGAGTGTGTGGCCATTAATCACACTACGATCATTGTGTATTGGTGAACGCCAGTGACTGAGCTAGGGATAACCAGTTGCCTAGTGTTTGATCGGTCGTGTTTCATTAGGGTTGAAACATATTTCAAAAGATCCGGAGTTCCGGGAGGAATCCGCTAATAATACTGCGAGAGATTGCATGATCAATAATATTGCTAGAGCATCTTTTAAAACAATTACTGAATCCTAACCAGCACCTGTCTCTAATCTGTCTGCCTATTTGTTTACTTGTTGTTCTGTCATTTATTTTGCTTCAGCATAATTCTTATAAAACCCAAACATTTTTATTACCAACTTTGAAACCATTAGAAAGTTACACAAAATAGATAAAGTGGAAGCTAATTCAGGACTCGGATTGATAATATTACTTGCTGCAGACTGTGTATACTTGCACAGGAATTCTAGAGTCTTTTTATACCATATTTTTATTCACTCTAGGACCCCAACACTAGGTCTTCATCTTCACGCCCAAGTCTTTTTCTTATTCGAGCAGCGTCCCGAAGCTTGGATGGCAACGTCTCGATGCTTCGACGGCTTCAAGGGCAGAGAAAAGTCATTTTATGCTCCAGTTTTGCTCGTTTAAGCCCGAATCGCTTCCAAAGCTCCGGTGAGGACCTATAGACATATTATACTCATTTTAAAAGCATTTTTCGCAAGGAATTCAACTAAGATAAGCAAATTGGGAGATTCTAAGTGTATAATAAATTAGACTTATCAAACACATCTCTGAATAATACCATCAGAACATTGTTTATACATAAATGACTCATCCCAATAAAAGAACTTTGCATCATGCCGAAATTTTTGCATTTGCCTCCTATCCATATCCATAGGAGTGATTCCCTTTACCATAAAATTGGCTATATCTGCATACCAAGGAGTACTATGCACTACCTGTTGGGGTTTATGTCCTAAAACTCAAGTTTTGTAATCCTTTTATAATAAAGATGTTATTAAGTGAAATTGTTTGTTTTATACCTTAAATTCAATAGAAACAACTATGGTTATAATATGAAATACTCGAACTATATCATGGATATAGATAGGGATCAAGTTTGAGTATATAACACTATGGGTGCGGCCTACTCTACGAATAAGGCAAATGACGTGATCCTGGATCGTTCATGTAGAGACATGTGAGTAGGAGAATCCTGTGTAAAAGACGTTTACAGAAGTGTTGCAATTCTGGAGTGGTTAAAAATATGAGATAAATTGACTCCAAAATACTGTGCAAGTATACACAATCTAGCAGCAAGTGATAAGTATTTATCGTATCCACAGGGTCTTGAATTGCCTACCTCTATTGATTTATTTTGCCTTTTTAGTGATTTCAAAAGGTTGGTTAAATTGATTGGGTTTTTAAAATGCTGAAACAAAAGATATGCGAAAGCAGTAAATGATTACGACAGAGAAAACAGAATGGAAACAGACACAGATTAAGACTTCTGAAATTGTTATAAAGTTGCTCTAGCAATTCTTTTGATCCGTCAATCTCCTGCAGTATTATCGGTGGGATCCTCCCGAAACTCCAGATTTTTTGGAATATGTTTCAAAACCAATGAAGCTCTACCGATCAAGCACTAGGCAACTGGCTATCCCTAACTCAGTCACTGGCGTTCACCAATACACAATGATCTAGCGTGAATTATCGCCACACAACTCCTAAATCATCCCTGAAACTAGGAGAAGCTATACATACCGGCTAGCTAGGCAGGCACATAATGAAAATAAAGATCAACAATAATTCAAGATGATCATGATCAAATAGAATTTCCAGATTTATAAATACAACAATCACATAATTCTTAACCTATGCCTACAAAGCAATTAGTTCATGATTGAAAACATAAAATACGTTACAATCTCGATAAGCACATCCATAAAGCGAAATAAACAAGAAGTACTAATCCTTTTCAGCAAATGGGGATGAAACGACTGCTCCAAACCACCAAGAACATGGAAGAACTTCGTCTCCTTGAGTGGAATCGCAAATGGTCTTCTTAGATCTCCACTCTGCCGTCAATTCGGCCTCTGGCCGATTGATTCGGTCTCCAAATCGTGAATGAATTTATCTTTGACGGCTCCTCCTTTTATAAGATGAGAATTAGGTTAAATTGGACACATGGCAGGCTCTCCTTGCTCCTTTATCTCGAAAATAACTCAACATAAGTCGGTTTGTCAACTTGGCTAACGAGCTGTGACGTGGCAGTTTTGCTCCCAGTTTTGCTGCAGCACAGAATTTGCTCCCTCCAGTCGCTCAGCAATATTTTCTGCACAAAATCCCTTTCAAAGCCTCCATTCTTCCAGATGGATTAAAACATATAATATTCATCTAAAAGCAACCCTATTAAGCACAAAAGACACACAAATCTCTATAGAATTAAGACCTAAATAACTACCTTTCGGACAGTTATCATACCCTCAAACTTGAACTATTGCGCGTCCCGAGCAATACTAACCAACCTTCCCTTAAGAATTCAAAACGTTAGACAAAGAATAGCTTAATCAAAACAGATAATCTAACACTACCTTCAACCTTTACTAAGCATCCTGCAAAACCAAGCACTACTGCAGCAAAATAATTCTTTCAGCTTTGAACAAATAATCACCACCTTTAACTCAATCCTAAGAACTTGCCACAGCCTAGCTCTATTATCAGACATATTTAAACACATTTTTAAGGGGTTTATATTTTTGTTTTTCAGACTTAAAGCAGCCATGCAGTCATAAGCTCTTAAGCATGGGATGACCTACTTTATGGTGCAGTATACCCTTGCCTCAAACTCATCACCAACTAGGCTAAATACTCATTGTTTAACCCAAAAATCCTTAGTTATTCTATCCCTTGCTTCTCAGAATGGTGACATTTTATGATGAAGCTCACCTAAGCCCTGGGAGACAGAAAACTGCTAGATTATCATTCATCCTTCAAAACTTTTGCTCTATGAATTTTCTCAGCAAAATTTTCAACAATCAACTTTTTTCAGCAAATAATTTTTCTCCTTTTTCCAATATTTTCTAGGTCATCTTTTGACGCGAAGACAAACTGTGGGTATCACAAATGTCCCCGGTTACTCAACAACCTAGCAAATTTTTAAATGAAGGAGAGGAATGCTCGAGCAAAACAATTGGAGTAGCAAAAAGTCCCCCAAACTTAAATTATTCATTGTCCTCAATGAATTAGCAACATGATAAGTATACCCCCAAACTTAATTTTTTCTATCTGAATTTTAAACTAAGCGTGGGACTAAGATTAAGCTTAAGGTGGATCAAATAAGACAATGCTACCTCAAAACTTTTGCTGCAGTCATGACCAGGCTAGAAGGAATGCTCAAGCAAAAGGTTTCTGGAGATCAGAACATCTTGGTCTAATTAAGCTAACTAGTCCAAACTTCAAAAATTCAGAAGAAAAATAAGTTAGATACTCAGATGTGCCAAACAAAACAATATTTGATTTCATTAAAGATCAAGATCACAGATCAACATAATCATGTCTGAGATAGATTTCAAAGCAACAGATAAAAACAAAGAAACAAAACATAACATAAGCAGAAAGAACACAACACATGCAAGGCGAGCACAAAAAATAATTCATCAAAATATTTGCTCGAAGAAACTGAAACTTCCCTTTCATTCTTCCTCATGTTCAGGCTCTGGGTTTTTCTTCTTCCTCTCAAATGATGGGTGGGGATGGAATGCATAGGTTCACAAGATCGTCAATGAAAATTAGGAAGGCTTGATATGACTTAGAAAAAATTCACTTGCATAGCCCTCCTTAGTGTGGTGTCCCTTCAACGATCATAGCTCTAGTAGGTTTGAAGTTGTCTCTCAGTGAATTCTAGCCTACTGAGAACCCTCTCAAGCAGCTCCAGCACTCTATGGACACCGCACAACAAACCACCCTGGCACACCTCACCTTTTTTAAGTCTAGCCAGATTGGCAATGTCAATAATCCCCTTGTCAAACAAGTTTATATCATTGGAGCTCTCTGGGACTCTGAACCTTCAAGTGTACTCGATCACGGGGGATAGTGGAGGCGTACGTTGTAGGCAATAATCTCTGCTTGATAAAGTCAAGCCAAGTAGTAGCCTCACTCTTTAGGTATGTTGATTGGATGTCTCTTGCCTTCGTCCTAGACAACCTCCACTAGGCATTTAGTTGCTCATTTGAGGAAACAACTAATATTTCATTGAAAACAGTGTGGGGGAAGTCTTGCAAATTAAACAAAGAATTAGTCACTCCAAGGCTCCAGCCGACAACAACTCTATGCACAATAACCAAGAATCCTTCATTCTCATCAATGTTGACATAGAACTCCCATTCTAGTTGATCAACAGTGGGTTTCAGCTTTGCGCACAACCGTTCCCAATCGTTATTAGTGATGCTTGCTCAAGGAAAATTTGTGAGCTCTTTGCCACCATCGAAGCCGCGCTCCATAAGAACATCTCGCTTCAGGAATTCTTGATATTTTTGTCTTGCCCCTTCATTAATGAACCCTTTTTTTTTCTCTCATAGACCCTTTCTTCTTTTCTTTGGTCTCTATGAAGCCTCGCCAACCCTCTCTTCCACCATATCTTCATCCTTCGTCTCTCTTTCTGTCCTTGCTCGTTCTTTTTTCCCTCACAATAATAATACACACAGAGAAAAAAAATCACATCAGTAGTAATAAAAGATAAGAGTGAGAAACGTACCTAATGGGAGATCGTATAATAGGGAACTAACTCAAAGATCTTCAACAAATAATTAGCCCCTAATTATTTCCTAATTAATTGAAGTTACCATTTTAACTTCATGGTTCCATGGAAAACTTTTATTATCTTTCAAACGGTAAGATCTTCCATTTACTGTGCTCCCTCTGTGTGCAACAACCATAACGCCAGTTGCCCTCTGCTCAACACATGACATCTTTGTTAATTAACTACATGCCCACTTTATTATCCTGCTAACAACAATAAAATCTCAATGATAAAATTAGAATCTTATCTCACAAAAAATCTTAACCGAATAAAATCTCTGATCTTCTCAACAAAACAATGAAATCAAATCTTTTTTTTTTTTTTTAAATAACATCCACTAGATATATTATTTTAAATCTGGAAAAATCTTTTGAAAATAAAATCCTTCAAAATCAATTCTAAACTAACCTAACTAAATAAAAATAAAATAAATAACAAATAATAAATAAATAAATAAAATCTAATCAAATCAGAATCATATCAAATCAAAATAATAACAAAACAAAAATAAATAAATAAATAAATAAAACGTAATCCAATAATGGGAGCTTCTGATTAGAATGCTGAAATTTTGCTCCCTCAAAATCTGCGCTCCCTAAATCTGCCAGCAACTTCAAAGAAGATTACTTCAGAATTAAATCAGGAAGATATATTATTAAAAATCTAATCTAAACTGAAATTAAATCTAAACAGAACTAATCCGATTAAATTAAGAATTAAATTGACCAAAATAAAAATAAATAAATAAAATGAACATAAAATCTACGAAAATACCAACGAATTAAAATAAATCAGATAAAATTGAAATTAAAAAAAATCTAATTCAAATTAATTTAAAACAGAATAAAATCAACGAGATCAAATAAAATCGCAACAACACTAGGAGCTAAAAATATTGCAATATGAAATGCTCCCGCAAAACTTTTGCTTTATTCGCTGCCCTTTTACTTTAAACTCACAGCCATCATCAACACATTGTCTAACCATAGATGCATCATTTGATAAATAAAACTTTACCTCATGGAAAAATTCTTTCATTTGTTCTTTTAATAAACCAGGAGGCAAATTTCCACAATCAAGGTAATTGGAAAAGTTATCATACCAAGGTGTTTTCACTGCCTTAATATGAGCTACAGTAAGTAACCGCTCATCAATGAAGGATTTCCTAATCTCGGGTTGCTGGAGCAATGTCAATGAATTATAAGGTTCAATAGGCTTGGATTTCTTATCTATTGGCTCTAAGGATTCAAAATTCCTCTCAAAACTAGAAATCTCACCTACAAATTTATGCTCATGCTCCAATCCACCAATTTCTAAATCCTCAATTTGGATTTCTCCAAATTTTTGGGTATGGTACTCCATCAATTCCTTCTCAAAGTGGTCCTCAACAAACTCATCCAACACCTGAATGCACAAGCAACCCTCAAAATCATTTGGATATTTCATTGCATCAAACATATTAAACTTCACCTTTTGGTCATGCACCTTCATTGTAAGCTCCCCCTGTTGGACATCTATTAATGAACTACCAGTTGCCAAAAATGGACGGTCAAGAATAATTGGGACATTCTTATCTGCCTCATAATCTAGAATAATGAAATCGACAGGAAAAATAAATTTATCTACCTGGACCAGAACATCCTCAATCTTACCCTCAAGATATGTGATAGACCTATCTGCTAATTGGAGTGTGACTGTTGTAGGCTTAGCTTCACCTATTCCTAACTTTCGATAAACCGAAAGAGGCATAAGGTTTACGCTCGCGCCTGAATCACAAAGTGCTCTCCCCAACTCTTTTCCACCTATAGAGACAGGAATAGTGGATGATCCTGGATCCTTAGCCTTGGAAGGTAGCCCATTCTTAAGAATAGCACTACATTCCTCAGTAAGAGCCACAGCCTCAAACTCTCCTAATCTTTTCTTTTTAGTTAAAATATCATTAAGAAATTTAGCATAATTAGGCATTTGCTCTATAGCTTCTACTAAAGAAATATTTATATGCAATTGCTTAAGAATCTCTAAAAACTTCTTAAATTGACCATCTTGATTCTTAGGCTTCTGCCTTTGTGGAAAAGGTAAGGGTGGGTTATAGGGTGGAGGCGGTACATAAGGTAGTTCCACATCTGGAACAGAACCAGATGCTCCAGCATCATTATTGTTGCCTCCAGCACCCTGACCAGTCTCCAATTCTTTCTCAACAACAATATTTTTATCACAATTATTTTCTACTTCCTGGGGTTTACTAGGCTCTTTTCTCTCCTCTAGTGGCTTAGCACTCCTTAAAGTCACTGCCTGCACCTGCTTCTTACCTTCCCTTATAGGGTGTTCAATATTTGAAGGAATGTTACCTCGAGATCGTGCCTTCAGCTCATTAGCTAGTTGACCCACTTGCAACTCTAGGACTCTTAATGAAGCCTGCTGACTTTGGATTATGACATCATTACGAGCCATATAATCCTTCATCATTGACTCTAGAGAATTACCCAAATTTTGCTGGGGCAAAACCTGCTTATTTTGCTGGGGCAATGCCTGTGATTTAGCAAATCCGAACTGGTTCACCACCTTTTGCTGTGCTTGGGGGACTTCCGAATTGCTTCCTTGTCCTTCCCATGCAAAGTTGGGGTGGTTGCGCCAACCTGAATTATAAAAGTTAGAATAAAGGTTATTCCTTTGATTACCTGCAAAAAACACAGAAGCTAGATGGTTAGGACAAACCTCATAATTATGCTCTTCACCACAATAGGCACAAGATTCAGCTACCACTTGATTTACAAATGCAATAGATTCCACCACTGGTGGCTGCTGAACATTGCTTACCACAGTTATGTTTTTAAGAGTGTTAGCTAATTCTACAATATCGGCCCTAATGGTAGACACACCATCAACTTCTAACACACTCTTAACTTTTTTATTAGAGCCTCTAACATCTATCCATTGACAACTGTAGGTTGATATTCTCTCTAAAATCTCATAAGCTTCATTAAAAGATTTTTCCAAAAGAGCCCCTCCCGCAGAAGCATCCACCATACACTTGGTTGCTATGTTTAACTCATTGTAAAATATTTCCATTTGAATACAATATGGCAAACAGTGGTGGGGACACTTTCGCAAAAGCTCCTTAAACCTTTCCCAAGCCTCACTAAAAGTTTCTTCCTCATTTTGCCTAAATCCCACTATTTCACTCCTTAACTCGGCACTCCTAATTGGTGGAAAATACTTACTAAGAAATTTCTCTACTAGCACATTCCACGTACTTATCAATGCTGGAGCAAAAGAATTCAACCACGCCTTTGCTCCATCTCTAAGGGAATAAGGAAATAGGGTTAATCTAAGGGCATCTCTCGACACTCCCTCGAAAGCAAGTGAATCACTAACTCCTAGAAAAGACTTAAGATGTAAATGGGGGTCCTCGGATGGTAAACCATGGAATTGGCCAACCATCTCTAACATGTGAAACATGACCGGTTTCAATTCAAAATTTGATGCCTCAATAACTTGACACACTATCACTGGATTTAACTCGTCAATAATTGGAAAAACATACGCTCTAATGACTCTGTCCCTATCATTTGCTACAAGGATATGATACTTAGCTTGATTATTTTGCTGTCCATTTTGCTCCAGCGACGGATTTTGCTGCAGCGCACAGTTCCTCTTTGAGATTCACTTGATTTTTTTTTTTTTTGAAAATCTAATCCGAAGGGGATCGCTCACACACCAAAGTCACACCTACAAAAGAAAAAGAAACAGTCAAAAAGTTCACGCACCAAATCACCAAAAATATAAAAAAAAAAAATCACTCAAATAAAACAATTTCAAGTCCCCGGCAACGGCGCCAAAAACTTGTTGCAATTCTGGAGTGGTTAAAAATATGAGATAAATTGACTCCAAAATAATGTGCAAGTATACACAATCTAGCAGCAAGTGATAAGTATTTATCGTATCCACAGGGTCTTGAATTGCCTACCTCTATTGATTTATTTTGCCTTTTTAGTGATTTCAAAAGGTTGGTTAAATTGATTGGGTTTTTAATATGCTGAAACAAAAGATATGCGAAAGTAGTAAATGATTACGACAGAGAAAACATAATGGAAACAAACACAGATTAAGACTTCTGAAATTGTTATAAAGATGCTCCAGCAATTCTTTTGATCCGTCAATCTCCTGCAGTATTATCAGTGGGATCCTCCCGGAACTCTGGATTTTTTGGAATATGTTTCAAAACCAATGAAGCTCTACCGATCAAGCACTAGGCAACTGGCTATCCCTAACTCAGTCACTGGCGTTCACCAATACACAATGATCTAGCGTGAATTATCGCCACACAACTCCTAAATCATCCCTGAAACTAGGAGAAGCTATACATACCGGCTAGCTAGGCGGGCACATAATGAAAATGAAGATCAACAATAATTCAAGATGATCATGATCAAATAGAATTTCCAGATTTATAAATACAACAATCACATAATTCTTAACCTATGCTGTTGCCTTGTGCAAAGTGATTCTAAATATGCAAGAAAAACTCACAAACACACGTGCAAGTGCACACGATCAGCAGCAAGTGATAAGTATTTCTATATCGTTCTCCACAGGGATTGATGCACGAAAATCACTATTCTTAAGCCTATTTCCAATGAAATTCAAAGTAACCAAGAACCAAATATTTTTCATTAACTAAATGCAAGAGATTAAAATGGTAAACAAGCTTAAAATGATAAGGACTTAAGTAAAATTCAACAAAAACAGAAATTCACACAGAGAAAGCAAGGTTCAGATTAGGGGCTGCCTACTCTCACAAGCTGTTTGCTGCAGCAGAACTCTAAATTTACAACTCACCCAGTATTTTCTACGGGAATTTTCCAATTCTCCTATAGGTAAGGTGATTAAACTCCCATTTAACCCCTTCTTTTTAGCTCAACTGATTTAGTGCCTTAGGTGGTTATTTATCCCTAAATACCCACTCATTTTCATGATCATAAAAGACTAAGGTAAAGCAAAGTAGTCGGTTATCTATTGTTTTCCCAAACACTAAATAACAATGCTAGAAAATGGTTGGCCAAACGAAATTCCAGCTTTAAGCATGAAGAACACTTTGCTTTAAGTTGCAATATATAAAGTTCCACAAAAACAAACAACAAGTTCAAGCTTAAGCACCCTAATCCTCACCTAAGAGAATTTAGCTCATGTTCAAGGTGAAAATAATGAAAATACAGTAGCCAACAACCATATCAGTCATGATTACAACCTTAAATACCAACTAATCACTAGGAGAAAGAAGAATAAAAGAAGAGGAGTGAAGAGAAGAAGCTTCCAAGGGAGATTCCAGCATTCCCAAGCTGGAAATTCCTCCAAACAGCAACCTCCTTGTCCTTTTCCCCTTCAATGACAGCAGCAACTCCTAGGTTAACTTCTCCAACTTGTCTTTTCATTCTTTGGGCAAAAGAAGCATTTATACCCTTTATTTTCATTGATTTCAGGGCTGATTAGACACATAACTCCACATGGACCTTCCCTAATTGGCTGAGATGGGACAACTCAGCTCACATGACTGCCAGCTCAATTAATGAAGGCTTTCACGGATTTGGCACGTGCAGAATTTTTCTTCCCAGACTTTCTGCCTTCTGCTTGTGAAATCAGCTGCTGCAGCAAAACCTGAGTGCCCCTATACCAGAAAAATCAGCTTAAACATAAGAAATCTGCACCAAATTTAGCTCAAGCTTGGCCTACTGATATGTAAAAATTGTTCATCAAAGAATACTCATTTTCAAGCACAAACCAAAGCTCAAACACATCAAAGAGTAGAGTTTTTAAGCCTAAAAGAGAACCAATAGCTCTTATTTCTAAGAGTTATCAAACCTATGCCTACAAAGCAATTAGTTCATGATTGAAAACATAAAATATGTTACAATCTCGATAAGCACATCCATAAAGCGAAATAAACAAGAAGTACTAATCCTTTTCAGCAAATGGGGATGAAACGACTGCTCCAAACCACCAAGAACATGGAAGAACTTCGTCTCCTTGAGTGGAATCGCAAATGGTCTTCTTAGATCTCCACTCTGCCGTCAATTCAGCCTCTGGCCGATTGATTCGGTCTCCAAATTGTGAATGAATTTATCTTTGACGGCTCCTCCTTTTATAAGATGAGAATTAGGTTAAATTGGACACATGGCAGGCTCTCCTTGCTCCTTTATCTCGAAAATAACTCAACATAAGTCGGTTTGTCAACTTGGCTAACGAGCTGTGACGTGGCAGTTTTGCTCCCAGTTTTGCTGCAGCACAGAATTTGCTCCCTCCAGTCGCTCAGCAATATTTTCTGCACAAAATCACTTTCAAAGCCTCCATTCTTCCAAATGGATTAAAACATATAATATTCATCTAAAAGCAACCCTATTAAGCACAAAAGACACACAAATCCCTATAGAATTAAGACCTAAATAACTACCTTTCGGACAGTTATCAAGAAGACATGACCGAGAAATAAGTCACTCTTACTTTATAACACCGTTTACTATTAAGACTGACTATTTCATGCGATGACCTAGGTAACTCGATCTTAATCATGAGCTTGCTATGAACTCCTGTTCGTTTAGGATTATCTTTTGATCTGCATGGGTGAGAGTGGCCCAATGGTGTCATTCAATAAACCTACCATTTTGGGGATAAGAGTAGATGGATACCTGGGGACATAGTGTAGCAAGATGGAATTCACTCCTACCCAATTTAGGGATAGTAGAGGGGTTGTTCCCTTAAGTGCTGACTCCAAGGCTTGAACAAGGGGCCCCACCCTCTCATTGGCCCGAGAGGGACTCTGTTTAGTGGTTGGATCATAAACAAATTGTTTATTAGAGGACCAGTGGACTAAGGAACTAAGATATTACTATAGGGGTAAAACGGACATTTGACCTAGCTATAGTAACGAACAACCTGTGCGAGGATTGACTTACTAATCATGGTTATATCGAGTGGACAGAAATATATCTATAGTGAGGGGAGTTCAACTACTAGGCTATAGTGGAGTGTCTCGGTAGTTAACAGATGTTGGTTAACTAAGTTAAAAGGGTTTAGTCAGTTAAACCTCGTACTGTTGGAGCTCATGATTTGTAGGTCCATTGGGTCCCCTGCTAGCTCGAGATTAACCTTTGGAACAATATGATGGATTGAATTAGAATAAAGTTCAAATTCGCTATTGGGAAATGGTTGGATAATGGTTCGAATTTACAACGACTCAATATTATGCAATATAATCTAGGAAGAATATCGCTAATATGCACTAATCCAAGTATAAGTTAAGCATAACCAAGTAATACCTGGAGTACCCCAGGGTTAGAACACAGGGAAAGGAAAAGAGAATCTTAACACACTAACTAAAAAACACTTAGACGCATGGTGCTAAATAAAATAGGGCAAAAGGTGAGTCCGTGGATGAGAATTGCAAATAAGGACACAAAAATTAGAGCATGCGATAGAGGTAAAAGACAAACAGATGAGGGAGGCTATCAAGGCTTTCACCGCGACAACCACATGCGTTGATAACCTATTCTGTAGCGCATAGTATGAATGAAATGCTAATGATGCTTAAGCAAGAAATAAACATGTGATTCCCTTCCAGTATTACACATGCGTTTGGCGTAGGACTAATAACATTCTGCTCAATTAGTTCATGTGTTGGCACAGTTCTCTAATTTACTTGCAAGTGATTGAGTTATTCCTAAAACAATCTAAACACATTCATGAAATATCTCTCGCGGCAGTGCTAATTCTAATACAACCTAGATTACATGGAATGCATTAACTTGCTCTATTTAGATATTCCCACATGTGTTACCCGTCAGGGATTTATCATGCTACTACCGCAACCAGCTGGCCAGGCGGGAATTAGTAATGAAAATATTAAAGCATCTAAGTAGAAAGCATCAATTTCATTCATTCAAACTCAACGCATACAGAAAGATTACCGCATCATGGGCGCTAAGTCTAAGCCTTGATAAAGGAAAATTAGCTCATGCTACAAAAAGAAAACATAATGCAATACATGATAAAATCAAGAAGTAACTGCGTTGGTTTTCGACTTCTTCTGTTCTCCATTTTCTCTCTCTCTGTTGTCGTCCAGGTCTCTTGGCAAATGGGGGATTAAATAGGCTAAGGATGTTGACTTCTCCAAGGAATAGGCTTGCATGCTCCAATCTGCTTTTGCTAGCTTGCAATTCAGCCACATGTCAGGCTGAACGCAAACAGGCTGTCAATGTACTTTCCACGTGCTTAGTCTGGCTCCTACGCTAAAAGATTACTTGGGGAAGGGAAAGAGCTACATAAGTCATGCGTTAAAAGATATAAACATGCAATTTCCCTCCTCATCAAAGAATATGTACTTGAAGATTGATTTACCGCAAATTTCAGCTGATATGTGCCTAATCAGCGCATCATGATTCTTTCTAGCCTTATTTAATTTAATTTTAGGTGAGAAATAACTTGCTTTTTGCAAGTTATCAGATAGGTTTAACGTTGTCGATACGTCTGGTGTTGTATAAACCGAGTTGTGAGAGATTTAATATTTAAATAGGATTTAAATATCGAATACATGAATAGGAATTCATGGTTAGAAAATAACATTTCGAAAATGTTTGGGATTGATGGCAAAATATTAATTTAATATTAGATATTTAATTGATAATTATTTTAAATTAATTTTGATTTAATTTAAAATTGAAAAAATTAAAATTGGATTTTTAATTTTTCAGATTATTAAAATATAATAATTAAAAACTAAAAATCAAGATAATTTTGAATTTGAAAATTCAAAATTAAATTGATTTTTAGGAGGTGGAGTGCAGGGTGACTAAACCCATGCACTCCCCTCAAATTAACCACCAAATTACCCACTTAAGAATGGGTAATTTGGTGTCAATCCCTAGTCATTCCCTTCAACAATCTTCCCTCTATAAAAGGGAAGTGATTTACTGAAGAACTTCATCTTCAACCTTAACGAATTGTTGCCAAAATCATCTCTCACCATAACCCACCTCCATAACTTGTTCTTCAAGCTTTTCCCTTCAAATTCCATCACTAGAGGATCCCACAATCCATTCCAAAGGCTTGAGAATAGCAAGGAAGATCAAATGGTGCTTCGTGATTGATTGGAGAAGAAAAACATCAAAGGGATTCAGCCAATTTCACGAATTAAAGAGGTTGGTGTTGTTGTCTCTGTTTTTTTTTTTCTTTAGAACAGCAAGCAAATATTGATTAAATTGAGCTTATTAAGTGCCTAAGATCCAAAATTGATTCCGTAATTTAGATATTAACACTTTCACTACCTTTACCTCAACAACAAAAAAGCTGCTCATCTGGAAATGAATATGAGATGACAAATTGCTCGAGCAAAGATGATGATGGATCAAGAGGGGAAAAATGATATGCAATAACATTTTTCGAACCCTTCTTGCCCTTTATCTCTAAGTCGAAATCTTGCAATAACAAAATCCAACGAATTAATCTAGGCTTTGCATCTTTCTTAGACATTAAATACCTTATTGCTGCACGATTCGTAAACACCGTGACTTTGGATCCCACTAAATATGGGCGAAATTTCTCAAAGGTAAACACAATCGCTAACAACTCCTTTTCAGTAGTTGTATAATTGATTTGTGCCTCATTCAAAACCCTGTTTGCATAATAAATAGGATGGATAAATTTGCCCTGCTTTTGCCCCAGCATTGCACCTACTACCACATCGCTGGCATCACACATCACCTCGAATGGAAAACTCCAGTTGGGTGCACAAAGAATGGGTGCTGAGACCAAAGCAGCCTTTAAAGTCTCAAAAGCCTTCCTACAACATGCATTGAAATAAAAAACACTATCAACACACAACAATTTACAAAGAGGTTTACTAATGTTAGAAAAATCTTTTATGAACCTTCTATAAATCCAACATTATCTAAAAAACTATGAATCCCTTTGACTGAATCCAAAGGTTCTAACCTCTCAATAACCACTATTTTTGCTCGATCAACTTCTAGACCTCTCCTTGAAATTTTATGACCTAGCACTATGCCCTCCTTCACCATGAAGTTACATTTCTCCCAATTAAGGACTAGATGGGTATCCTCACATCGTTTTAGCACCTTACCTAAATTATTCAAACATTGCTAAAAAGACCCTCCAAGAACTGAAAAATCGTCCATAAATACCTCAACAATGGACTCAATCATATCAGAAAAAATGGCTAACATACACTGCTAAAATGTTGCTGGAGCATCGCAAAGACCGAAAGGCATTCGCCTGAAATCAAATGTCCCATACAGGTAGGTGAAAGTTGTTTTTTTCCTGGTCCTCAGGAGCAATGGTAATCTAGTTATACCCAGAATAACCATCCAAGAAATAGTAGTTAGCCTGATCAGCTAACCTATCCAACATCTGGTCAATAAATGGTAGAGAGAAATGGTCCTTACAGGTAGCTTTGTTAAGCCTTCTATAATCCATTGATGACCTATAAAGAACATATACCCTCTGCCCAGGATTGATGACCTCTTTGATCAGCTCTAAGGTGCAGCAGTATTCTCTAAAATAGATCTACGGTCAGGTTATCATCAGTTGAGGATTAGAGAGGACGATATACCCAAGACAGCTTTCCGAACCAGGTATGGGCATTACGAATTCACTGTGATGTCCCTTGGGCTTACTAATGCTCTCGCACTTTTCATGGACTTGATGAACATGGTATTCAAGGAATTCCTGGATTCATTTGTGATTGTTTTTATCGACGACATTCTTATCTACTCCAAGACAAAAGAGGAACATGAGGATCATCTCAGGAGAGTTCTAATTACCTTAAGAACGAACAAGTTGTATGCCAAATTCTCTAAATGTGAGTTTTGGTTACAACGAGTTTCCTTCTTAGGGCACGTGGTGTCGAAGGAAGGTGTCACAGTAGATCCAGCCAAAATAGAGGCAGTGACCAATTGGTCTCGACCCACTTCGTGTGGAATGAAGCTTGTGAGGCAAGCTTCCAAGAGCTTAAGCGGAGACTTGTTTCAGCACCAGTACTTACAGTACCTGATGGTTCAGGAGAATTTGTTATTTACAGCGATGCTTCAAAGAAGGGACTGGGTTGTGTGTTAATGCAGCACGGTAAGGTCATTGCTTATGCGTCTTGTCAGCTGAAAGATTATGAGAAGAACTACCCGACCCATGACTTGGAATTGGCAGCAGTGGTCTTTGCCTTGAAGATTTGGAGACATTATCTATACGGAGAGAAAATCCAAATCTTCACGGACCACAAAAGTCTGAAATACCTCTTCACCCAGAAAGAGTTGAATATGAGGCAGCGAAGATGGTTAGAGTTAGTGAAATATTATGATTGTGACATCCAGTACCACCCGGGTAAGGCAAATGTGGTCGCAGATGCCCTCAGTAGGAAAACTGCTCATACGTCTGCTTTGATTACTACTGAGGCTCGTATATTGGATGACTTGGAATGTGCAGAGATCATGATTACAGTGGGCGAAGTTACACGCCTAGCTCAGTTGAAAGTTAAGTCGAGCTTGAGACAGAGGATCATAGATGAACAACCAAATGACCCTGACCTTGTTGTTAAACGCAGTCAAGTAGAGGCGGGGCAGGTGAACGAGTTTTCCTTATCTTCAGACCTCGGCTTGTGATACCAGGGTCGCTTATGCGTACCTGGGAATGTCGATCTCAAACAAGAATTATTAGCAGAGGCACATAGTTCACCTTTTTCAATCCATCTAGGAAGTACGAAGATGTACCGTGATTTGAAACAGTATTACTGGTGGCAGGGCATGAAAAGAGAGATAGCGGATTTTGTCAGTAAATGCCTTGTTTGCCAACAAGTGAAGGCCCCGAGACAGAAACTAGTGGGATTGTTACAGCCGTTGAGTGTCCCAGAGTGGAAGTGGGAGCATATATCTATGGACTTCATTACAGGATTTCCTAGAACGGTCAAGGGTTACACCGTGATTTGGGTCATTATCGACAGACTCACCAAGTCAGCGCACTTTCTCCCTGGAAAGCCTACTTACACTGTTGAAAAGTGGGCCCAGTTATATATGACAGAGATAGTCAAGCTCCATGGTGTGTCGGTGTCAATCATGTCAGATAGAGACCCTCGGTTCACTTCTAACTTCTGGAGGAGTCTGCAAAGAGCCTTGGGTACTCAGTTACGTTTCAGTACAGCTTTTCACCCTCAGACAGATGGTCAAACTGAGCGATTGAACCAAACCCTAGAGGATATGTTGCGAGCATGTGTCTTGGATTTCTCAGGTAGTTAGGATGCACACCTACACTTAATGGAATTTGCTTATAACAATAGTTATCAAGCAACCATCGGTATGTCACCGTTTGAGGCCCTCTATGGGAAGAGATGCAGGTCCCCTGTTTATTGGGATGAGGTCGGAGAACGTCAGTTGTTGGGACCTGAATTGATTCAAGCCTCCAGTGAGGCTATTCGTACGATCAGATCGAGGATGTTAACAGCCCAAAGCCGACAGAAGAGCTATGCTGATACAAGGAGAAGAGATTTAGAGTTTGAAGTGGGTGATCATGTTTTCTTGAAGGTAGCTCCAATGAAAGGAGTATTGAGGTTTGGAAGAAAAGGCAAGCTCAGTCCACGTTTCATCGGTCCGTTTGAGATTCTAGAACGGATTGGTCTGGTAGCTTATCGTCTAGGTTGCCGCCTTCTCTTTCGGCGGTACACAACGTTTTCCATGTCTCCATGCTGCGAAAGTATTTGACAAACCCAACCCCCAGAGTGGACTTTGAACCCTTGCAACTTAGCGAGAACTTGACTTATGAGGAGAGACCTATGCTAATTCTTGATAGAGAGGTGAAGGTTCTTCGAAATTGCAAGATAGCACTCGTAAAGGTCCTTTGGCGGAACCATTTGTCTGAAGAGGCAACGTGGGAGAGAGAAGACAAAATGATGACCAAGTATCCAGAGTTGTTCCAGTACTAGCAACTTTCGAGGATGAAAGTTCTTTTAAGGTTAGTATGATGTAACGACAAGCATTTGGGGAAAAAAAAACAAAGAAAAGAGGGGGCAAAAGGTGGGCTCTTGGCCCGGTCAAAAGGGGAAAGTGGGGGGAAACTTTCCCCCCATATTTTCGGTCAATTGACCAACTTTAAAAAAAAAAAAAAGAATTTCTTTCCCTTCCCCCCTCACGACTCTCTCTCTCGGCAATCTCTCCCTCTCTTTCGTCTCCTTCTCTCCCTCGCAGGCCTCTCTCTCTCCGCCTACAACCTTGTCCGCCGCCGCCTCCATTGTCGTCACACGCCGCCGCTGCCGTCGCCGTTCGCCGCCGGTGAGATCTCTCTCTCTCTCTATCTTTATTTTCTTCCGTTTTCGTCTCTCTCTCTAGTCGTTTCTTTCTCTCTCTTCCTTCCTCTCGGTTTCACGTTTTTCTCTCTCTCTCGGGTTGTAGGTCCGTCGCCACTTGTCGTCTGTCGCCACCGCGCCGCCATCGTCTCACTCTGCCGCCGTATCATTAGTTGCGTCGCTGTCCTCTGTTGTCGATCATCATACAGCCGCACGCCGCTGCCGTCTTCAACAAAACAGTGGTACGCCGCCTCGAGTCGCTTTAGATCTTGAGCGTCCGACGATTCGATTAGAACTAGTGGGTAAGAAGTTCGTAGTTCAGATACATTGGTCCTTTATGTCTTAAATGGGATACTAATTAACATCATGTGTTCATCTAAGGTATCCAAGGTTGTTGTTGTTCGAACCTTTAAAGGCGGAGCGAAAGTTTGACATAGGCAGCAAACGTTAGATTCATTTGGGTGAGTTTTCGGCCCTCTCAAGTCTTGTGTTTTAGGAAAATTGTTGAGATTGGTGGGCCTCTGACGTGTGAATATATATTTATTCATTTTAATGTGTTGATAGGCGATCGTTTTCGCATAACGTGGTTGGTCGTATCGAGTTGTTGGGTGATTTTTCGACCAAGCGTAGTATCTCAAAGTAAGTAGCCGTTGGGATAAATTCATTGATGTTGAGTATGGTTTGCTATAGTATGAGAATGGGTATAAGTTATTCGGATTGTGACTGAGGTGATGTGTTGCATTAATTCTAGAGAGCATGGCTACGACATATATATATATATTTGTGTTGTGTGATAAAAGCGAGTGTATGACTGTTGCATATTTTTAAAACTGACTGACATTGTTGTGGGCAACAAGAAGTTGTGATTTTCTCTGTTAGGAGTATCAGTTGTCGCCTCCATTTCTTTTTCTTGAGATATGACTCTGTTGGGATGGTGCATGTTAGTTAGCCTGTCAGTAATCTGTGAAAAGAAACCGATGAATTAAACAGGGTTGCCGTTAAAATAGCAAGGGTTAAGGGGTCCTAAAGGGTGAAGGATTAAGAAAGGGAAAAGGATAGGCTAGTTGCCTCGATTGCGGGCCGTGTCAATTAAACACCTAGGACTGAGATGTGATAGACTGAAATGAGGGGCTTAATGGGCGGGACTTGGCTTCACAGTCTAGGTGCCATTTACTAACTGTGGAAGTTAATTTCTGACTTAAACCCATGAACGCCCCACCAGTGAAATGGTAGTTTAGAGCGCTACGCGCCCATTAGTGCCTTGAGGGATGAGACTTAGCTCCACTGACTGGGTGTCATCTACCATCAGTAGGAGTAGAGACCTCCCAAAACTCCCACTTGTGCACTATCAGTGAGTTGGCAAACTTATATATATATAGGTGTACTATTTGAACACGAGACCCGAACTGAAGATAAATGAAATGAAATGAATGAGAATGAGATGACCTAACCCTTAGGCCCTTAACTCGAATAAAATGTTAAAACCTTGATTGCTACTTACTGAGTATTTTCTTAAATACTCATTCTTTTCCCTTACATACAACTGCAGGTAGAGGTAAAGGTGTACAGGACGCGTGACGGAGAGCTGCTGGGCCATGGATCTCCTTTAGGATAGTATTCCGCATTTTGTATTTGAAATTCTTATTTTTGAACTTGTATTGAGAATGATTTAAGGATTATTCCGCTTTAAGTTTTGTTTGAATAACTAAAGGTTTCGTTTGTTCTGTTTTAATTGGGATCCCAGGTTGAAAGGTTTCGCAAATTCTTTTAAGTATGTTTTCTTTAAATGATATTTCCTCGCTGTTCTTAGAAGTAGAATGAAATGCATGTAGTAACGGCCTTAGGATCTAGGCATGAAAAGTAGGGTCGTTACAAATTTCATGTGCTCTAAACAACTTGAGACGTTATGTAATGATTTTCTTTGAAGATCAAATTTTCAATTCTTCAGCTCCTTGATAAAGCTTATAAAAAAAATTGTTTCTAATCAAAAAATATTCTTCAGGTCCTAGATAAAGTTTCATGTGCTATAATAATTTGCTCATGTTAACTGTTGCAGAGTATATGTATACTTGTGGTATGTAATCACATTGTCTTTTTTTAGGAATGGAGCCATGAAACAAAAAACATTAATGTCTCAATTGTTCCACCTAAAATTTGAGGTCAACAATTTATTCTAAGCTCATTTATTTTTTCTTGCATTGTTTTGGTTCCTTTATATGGACTTATTATGTTATACATTATGATGTTTGGTTGCACGTGCAGGAACTCGATAAATCAACTATTGAGTGCAAAAGGTTGCATGAAAGAAGTATGGCTTTGGCTAAAGAGCTTGCCGCTTTCAAGTTGTAAGTGCAATTTTGTTGTTAAGGAAAATGAGGAGAAAAACTTGTGTTCCCTTTTGTGTGTTCGCATACCAACAATGTTGTCATTTGTATCATAGGGTATCTAAACTGGATCTTGACGAAGAAGAGGTTCTAAAGCTTTCTTTATTGGGGAGTGGAATAGATAATAAAGATACAATTGACATTCTAAGGAAATCATTGGTTTTGCCTAATAGGTCACTTATCTCAATTTCACTTATGGAAAACTGAAATAATCTTGGACGGTAAATTTTTGCAATTTGGTTTTGTGATTTGACCTTAAATTGAAACTTTGAGTAACTTTACGAATCAAAAGATGCGTTGTTCAAGTATGTACAAATAAATTCTTGAAGATTAGACCAATAATGATAATATGTATGTATTTCCTTTGGCTAATTCTTCGTTTTATGTGTTCTTTGAAAAATTCTTAGTGACAAAGTGCAATCTTCTTAGTAGGGGAGAGACTCGCTCTCGTAAGAAACTGGAGAAGGCAAAAAAGAAATTAAATAAACTGAAGGTGAGCTCATAATAAATATAATCTCATTTGATGCAATTGATTTTATTTAATGTCTAATGATCATTATCAGGTAAGAGTCCAAGAACTTCATAAAGCTATTGAAGATAAAGATAACGAAGTTTTGAGAGGCTTGAAGGTTTTAAGCATTCATGGGGTTAAGGGTAGTGTGTTGTAAATGTAGGACACCAAAGAAGTCCGCCTTTCATTTTCATTTTCTTTTTTGTAGGATACTTCTAAAATACAATCTCTCACCAGAAGCACTCCTTATTTTGAAGGTATTTTTTCTTAAATTTATTACCATCTCCTTATGTTGTTTCTCTCACCCTTTCATTCAAATACAAAGAAACAACTAGAACTAGAAAAAATGTGTATCTAGAAAATATCTTGAGATAAGGTGATTTTAGGATATAATCACCAATAAAGTACTAAATATCTCAAAGCTTCCTTATTTAATTCCATTAATCTTCGTCTTGTGAAGGTGAAGCATCTAAGGTCTTTATAATTTTCATTTTGCTATGAAAGGAAAGAAGCTAGGTTTGACTTTAAGATCTTTCGCATAAGGTGGTATGTATTTTTAAAGTTTTCTCTTCTCACATTTTTCTCTATTAGATGTTAAACTCTTAGTTATTGACTAATGTGTATGTATTATGTATTGAGACTACTGAAGAATATACAAATTTAGTTCCTTCCAACTTGTTGAAGATAGTTAATTCCCAACTTTTTACCATTCATAATTATCTTTAGCATCTGTTATTGCAGTATACTATATAATTGTTCCTAAGTTGGCTATTTAGATGATTATTTAGGAAAATATACTTTTATATTTTTTTGTTAAATTTTTCATCGAGGACATTATTCTTGGTGGATATTGTGTTGGTTTCCTCTTGCCCTTGTGGCTTTTGCTTTCTTTATTTCCAACTCCATTTTTTGGTTGGCTAGTGTAACTAGTTTTGTTGGAGACATTGAGCAAAAGAAAGTTGGAGACATTTGTAGGACCTTCCAAAGTTCCCATTACTAAAATTTTGAGCATGTGAAATCTTTGATTTTGCCACCTTCTAATTGAAGTTGTAAGATTTCCAAAGCATTAGTAGCAGCAAAAAAAAAATGTAAGGATTATTGAAATATGCTTTCATATAGCATGGCAATGTGTAAGATTTACAATGCCTTATTGCTTAATGAAATATGCTTTCATATAACACGACAATGTGTGGTTATGGCTTTGTGGTTGTAGTTTGTTACTGGATACTCTGGATAGTAACTGTTGTTACTAGATGACTTTTTTAATTTTTTAATTAGCATTTAAGATAGATACCACAACTTGTTTGGTTACCAAAATTTCACCTAAATTGAGCTTAATGTTGCAAAAAAATCACACTAATCCCTAAAGAGACAATCTAAGTTGTGTTGTTATGAACTTAGTTATTTGTTTTAATGTTAATTAAGGTCGTTTGTTTTGAAAAGTTCATTTGTTTAGTTAAATCTATTATGTATTGTAATTTTATTTTTGAGAAGTTACTTATAAATTTTAATGTTATGCTTGTAAAGTTGTGATTGTTTTTTAATTACGAATATGATAACTTTTGAGTCTAAAAGTTTTGATAACTAAGTCAAGTTTAGTGGTTTTGATTGTTTTGAGTGTAGGGGTGGGGTGGGTGAGTGCTATAAGATGTAGAGTAGTATGAAAGTTAACTTACTTGTTTATGTTCGTGTTTTGATAAGTTTAGTAGTTGATTTTAGGGAAAAATACACTTTTGGTCCCTGAGGTTTGGGTTAAGTTACACTTTGGTCCCTGAGTTTTAAAACTCAACAAAATTACCCCTAAGGTTTGAGATAAGGAGCAATTTAGTCCCTGTCATCCAATTTGCCATTAAATGTTAACGGACTGCTGACGTGGTCACATGTTTTTAATTAAATTTTTTTTTATTTTAAAATAAAAACAAATAAAAACAATAAAATATTATTATTTTTTATTATTATATTACTATTTTAATTATTATTCAATCTCTCTCTTCTTCCCCTCTTCTTCACCCTCTTCCCACCTCTTCCTTCTTCTTCTTCTTCAAGTCTCCGCCGTCGTGAATTTTTTTTCTTCCCTTTCTTCTTCTCTTACCCCATTTTTCTTCCTTTTAAAAAAAAAAATAGAAGAGGGATCCTCCCTCCTCCATTTCTCATTTCCACCGGAAATGAAGGAAGAGGGAGCCCTCCTCCATTTCTGATCGGAGGAGGAGGGATCCTTCTTCTAAATTTTTTTTTTTAAAAAAAAAAAGAGGAAGAAAAATGGGGTAAGATAAGAAGAAAGGGGACGAGAGAGAGAGGAAAAAAAAAGTCGCCGGCAGTGGCGAGCGGTGGTCGGCCGCCGGTCGCCGGAGACTTGAAGAAGAAGACGAAAGAGGTGGGAAGAGATGAAGAAGAGGGGAAGAAGAGGGGAAGAAGAAAGATATTTTGAATAATAATTAAAATAATAATATAATAATAAAAATGGGGTAAGAGAAGAAGAAAGGGAAAGAGAGGGAGAAAAAAAAAAAGTCATCGGCGGCGACGAGCGATGGTCGACCGTCGGTCGCCGGAGACTTGAAGAAGAAAAAGAAGGAAGAGGTGGGAAGAGATGAAGAAGAGGGGAAGAAGAAAGATATTTTGAAAAATAATTAAAATAATAATATAATAATAAAAATAATAATATTTTATTGTTTTATTTTTAAAAAAAAAAAAGAATTTTTTTAATTAGAAAAAATGTTGCCACGTCAGCAGTCCGTTAGCATTTAACTGCAAAATGGATGGCAGGGACCAAATTGTTCCTTATCTCAAACCTCAGAGGTAATTTTGTTGAGTTCTAAAACTCAAGGACCAAAGTGTAACATAACCCAAACCTCAGGGACCAAAAGTGTATTTTTCCCTTGATTTTAATTTGATGGGTTAGTATTCCTTTTTATGATAAGTTTTTTTAAGGTTATGTTGATAAGTTTAAGTTTAGTTAAATTTGGTTGTGATGTTATGCTCATCAAGTTTAGATAAGTTAGTTTAAGCTTTTTTTTTTTTTTTTTGTTATGAACTTAGTTATTTGTTTTGAAAAGTTCGTTTGCTTAGTTAAATCTATATGTATTGTAACTTTATTTTTGAGAAGTTACTTATAAATTTTAATATTATGCTTATAAAGTTGTGATTGTTCTTTAATTGCGAATAGGATAACTTGGAGCAATGAGCTAAATAAATTCTAGGAGTATCAATTTCGTTGTTTAGTGTATATATTTTGGAGCAATGAGGGTTACTTTTACTTTGCTTTTTGAACTAGTTATGTGTGAAACTTTTGAGCAATGAGATGTTTCTAATTGTTCATTATCATTGTTTTTCTTTGAATGAGATTGTTCATTATCATTGTTCTTATGTACAGTTGATAAAGATTAAGTTTGTTTTAAAAAAGTTTGAGTCATATGCTTTTGTTGAGTTAGGTTGAGACCCTGTTAGGTAGTTGTTGATACGAGACCTGACTCATATGGTGATACTTTGTTGTGGGAGTTCTATTGTGTTGAAGTCAAGTGGAGTAGATGAATATATTATAGAAGAGTTATTCTTGTGTTAACAGGTGTTTAAAAAAAATTGGTTAGCTCTACATATGTCGTTATGCTGTCGAAATTTTTGTAGCATCCGGTTAGTTTTAAGATAGATGATCTTGTAATGTTTCTAGAATAGGCTTAAAGATCTGGGGGCGTCACATTAATCTCATAAACTTATTTTGTTTTTTTTTTTTTTTTTAATAGGTGAATGAAATGATGACACACCAACATATTTATGGGAGGATATATCCATCTCTATCCGTTCTTAGAAATTTGGAATTATGAACAATATGAACTATATGAACTATTAAAAAAACTGTTAAATATGTGAGCTCAAACAGATTGACTGGATTTTCTTAGGATATTTTAATCTCTAACTTGTAGACATCTTGTTGGAACTTTGGATGGAAATATAAAAATGGTCAATTACTTATTATCCTATCAAATATAAACAATGTGTTGAATCATAACAAATGCAGAAACATCAAATTGAGGTATTTCCTATAACTTCTTCCAAGTTCCAAGTATATGACTAGATAACTTAGTGATAAATCAATTTTTTAGATACTATTATTTTTAATAATCGTGATATTGTTATTAACTATATTTTTAAAAATAGTATGGTGCAACAAAAAGAAAAGAATGTTAACAAGTGAAGTGTGAACTCATAATTAACATTAACATGTTAAATCATAAATCAAGATCAATGATACTATTTTAAATTAATGGTTCTTTAGTACAACAAAGGTTGGGTATGGAGCTATTAACCTTCGACCTCAAAAGAATGAGTGTCATCGACTACTTAATTATGCTTACTTTGACTTTAAAAAAGGTTTTGATTGTATACTTGAGTGTCAACAAAATATCAAGTTATTAGCGTGTATATATACTAGATGGTGCTTAAGTAGTTTTAGACATTTTCTCCATTCTTAAAATATTATAAAGTACTATTTTTTGTTCCAAATTTGTAATATAACATCCTAAAAATGAGGGGAAAAAACTAATAGTTCATATTGTTGTATAAGCTAATCAAAAAATATCCATTCTTAAACGACGTGTGTACACATTGTAATGTGTTTTGGAATTATGTATTGGTTTTTTTTTTTCCTTCACTTTTGGAATATGGATTACACATGTATTTGTTAGAACATTTTGAGATTATGAACTTTTGGTACTATGTCAATTCTTGAAAATTTTATTTTGATGTAAGTGCAGTTAAATACATTGTATGTTTATATAAATGAGTTTATTTTACAATAACATTTGAAAATAGTTGGTACTCATATAAAATGTTATTACATATTACTAAAATGTATGTGTCTGTATAAATGCTATTAAAAGTTGCCTACTATCCATAACATTAACTGTCACGACGATAAGATTAAAAATAATGTATGTTTTGATAACATTTTCAATTGTTTTAAAAAAATGCTATGACTTCTCTTTAATAGCATCTTTTTCTAGCGTTATGAAAAGTTTTATATAACATTAAAAATGTGCAATAAAATTTTGATTTTTTTTATAGGTTTTTCTATAGCATTGAAAAAACGCTATAAAAAGTGAACGACTTTCAATAACATCGGCTATAACTGCGTGTCTAAAAATGCTATGATATACTTTTTATAGCGTTTTTTTTTTACTGTTATAGAAAACGCTATTAAAGGGCAATCATAGCGTTTTTTGCTAACGCTATGAAAATTTTCCATAACATTAAAATTACGCAATTGAAACGGAATTTTTATAGCCTTTTTTATAGCGTTGAAAAAACGCTATGACAAGTCGGAAACTTTCAATAACATCGACTACGACAGCGTTAAAACGCTATAGAAAGCCTACAATAGTATTTTTTTTAATGCTATCGTAAGTAATATTTGTTGTAGTGGGTAAACACACCATCAACTTCTATTACACTCTTAACTTTCTTACTAGAGCCTCTAACATCTGACCACTGACAACTATTGGTTGATATTCTCTCTAAAATCTCATGGGCTTCATTAAAGGTTTTTGCCAAAAGGGCCCCTCCCGCAGAAGCATCAACCATACCTTGGGTTGCTAAGTTTAACCCATTGTAAAATGTTTCCATTTTGATACAATGTGGTAAACCGTGGTGGGGACCCTTTCGCAAAAGCTCCTTAAACCTCTCTCGAGCCTCACTAAAAGTTTCATCTTCATTTTGCCTAAATCTCACTATCTCACTCCTTAACTTGCCATTCCTAGTTGGTGGAAAATACTTACTAAAAAATTTTTTTGCTAACTAATTCCAAGTAATAATTGATCATGGATCAAAAGAATTTAACCATGTCTTTGCTTCATCTCTAAGAGAATACGGGAACTAAGTCAACCTAAGGGCATCTCTAGACATTAAACTCCTAGAAAAGATTTAAGATGTAAATGGGAGTCCTCAGATGGTAAACCATGGAATTGACCCGCGGGCTGCAACATCTGGAACATGACCGGTTTCATTTCAAAATTTGTTGCCTCAATTTGAGGACACACAATTCCTGGATTTAACTCATCAAACATTGGGAAAGCATACGCTCAAATGGCTCTGGCCCTATCATTTGCTACGAGATTAGGGTTTTCAACCTGGTTATTTTGTTGTTCGTTTTGCTCCCATAGTGGATTTTGCTACAGCTCACGGTTCCGCTAGGGATCAACTTGATCTTCTATAATATTTGGAAGACGTGGAAGGTCATCCATCGGATTGATATTCCTTTCCTGCTCTCTCCTTCTCCTTCTGAATGTCCACTCAATCTCTGGATCAAGCTCGAATCTCACCCTAGGAGGATCGCTCATACACAAATCTCACACCTACAAAACAAAAAGAAACAATCAAAAAGTTCACGCACCAAATCACTAAAACACATACACAAAACAAATCAGATAAAAACTAATTCAAGTCCTTGGCAACGACGCCAAAAACTTGTTGCATTTCCAGAGTGGTTAAAAATACGATGTAAATTGACTCTAGAATACTATGCAAGTGCACATAATCTGCAGGAAGTGATAAGTATTTTATCGTATTCACGAGGTTTTGAATAGTCTCACTTTATCTATTTTGCTTAAGTCTTTTAGTGACTTCAATGTTGGTAAATTGGTTTGGTTTTGAAATAATGCTGGGACAAAAGAAATAACTGATCAGAAATGTAAACGGATAAAGAAGACATATTGGAAACAAACGTTGGTTAAGACTTCTGTAATTGTTAAAAGATGTTCTAGCAATTTTATTGACCAGACAATCTCTTGCAGTCTTATTAACAGGATCCTCCTGGAACTCTGGATTATTTGGAATAGGTTTCAACTCCAATGACGTTCTACCAATCAAGCATTAGGCAATTGGCTATCCCTAGCTCAATCACTGGCGTTCACCAACACATAATGGTCTAGTGTGATTACAAGCCACACATCCCTTAAATCATCCCTGAAACTAAGAGAAGTTATTCATACTAGCTGGCCAGGCGGGCACAAAATAAGATTAAAAACAACAAGTAATCAAGATGCTCGAGAATCAATATGAATTGCTAGATTGTTAAAGAATGACGATTACATAATCTCAACCAACATCTAAAGTAAATTAGTTCATGGAATTGGAAACAACACACGCTACAATCTGGTTAATTGCATCCATAGCTACAAACTCTACAAGAAGAAATGATCCTCCTTGAGGAAATCCATAGATGATGGTCTTCTAAGGTTTCCAATCGTTTTCTCCTCTATTCGCCCTCCAAAGATGGAATAATCTTCGAATCATTTGGAATGTTTTTGACTTGAGACGGCTACTTCCTTTTATAGAGAGAAGTCAACCCTAATTATGTCAAATATAACACGTGGAACTCTCTCTAAGCTTCTTAAATTAGAGATCACTGCTGGAAACGCCACCTCATTAATGAATCATGTGTTTCTCATGTGGTCAGTTTTGCTCACAGCTTTGCTGAATCATGGATTTTGCTCCCTCAAGTCGCTCAGCATTAATTTCTCTGCAAAAGAACTTCCAAAGCATCAATTCTTATAAATAGGATAAAACACATTATATATATCTAATAACACACCTATTTGGCACAAATAGCATATAAATTATGATAGAAATAAAGCACTAACCCCCTTTTGGGGAGTTATCAGCATGCAATGTCTCTAGATAATTAAAAGAGTTTAATTCACCTAGACATTTAGTGTAAAGACCTTATTTAATAAGGCATAGACTTAGATAGATTCATTTAGCTAGAATTTACCTAAGTAATAGACCCTAAAACCTTAGGACACTTTAGTGGGAGGAAAAGTATAGAAACGAAATATTCATATTAAGTTTCTACTCTCATGTCCCCTTGTGTTCACACCGTGAGATATATGCTTGGCCTCGAGGTGCCCTGGGAGCGTCCCCCTACCGATGGTGTTTGCATGGGTCAATATCAAGGTGAATGGGGAAAGTGTTCATAGTAAGTAGGTGAAGGAAATGTGTCAAACGTATTTTGCGGTCTCCACCATTAGGTTGCACCATGAGAGTCCTATGCGCCGCCTGCGAGTCACCCTAGGAGCGATCACCCTACGGAGGGCTTGCGCATGGGATTCAGAACAACACAAACTCCAGAAATAGATAGCATTTCTTAGGGTCACTCCCAACATTAGCTCTTCGCTACAATGACATTGTTGGAATCATCCTCTGCGATCTAAAAATGATGGATCACGCTTACGAGATTGTCTTGACCGAACTAACGGTAGCTAATAACTATTGGAGTAAGATTTATTCTGGTAATAGTATTTGGTCAAGATTGTCTCAATTCAGAGGAGGAGGAGTTGACTACCCTACGGTGGCGGTTATTTTAAACCCATGAAGTATCGTTGCAAAATAAATCAATAATATATGGGTCGATGATATGATTACTTTTGCTAAATCTAATTGGATAATATGTATAATGGGTTTGGTGCAAGTTTCTAATACGAATTAATTTGTTTGTTTCAGCAATATGTCGAAAAACGTATGTGCTTTATCGAATGCCAAGTTAAACGATTTAGTACGTACAACTAAGAAAACAAACTTAAACGCTAAACTCGTGGCAAATAATTTAGGTTTGGTCTCAACTGAGGAATGTCCTCAGGCTAACTGCTTAGCCAAGAAAAACATGATCCACGACTCTAAATACGATTTATTAGTCTTGGAAATGTGTTTAATGGAGAACGATGATTCTACCTGGATACTCGATTCAGGTGTCATTAATCACGTATGTTCTTCATTTCAAGGAATGAGTTTTTGGTAACAGCTAAGAGCTGGAGAGATGACTCTTAAAGTCGGAACAGAAGAAGTCATCTCGGCTATTGCAGTGGGAGACATAAAATTGTTCTTCACTAAGGAACGTAACATGATATTAGATAATGTGTACATAGTTCTGAAAATAAAAAGAAATTTGCATTACAACAAATATCACTTATGATAGCATTAAAAAAACGCTATCGTAGGCTTTCCATAGCGTTTTTTGAAACGTTGTTGTAGCCGATGTTATTGAAAGTCTCCGACTTATCATAGCGTTTTTTCAACGCTGTAAAAAATGCTATAAAGATTCCATTTCAATTGCATAATTTTAATGTTATGGAAATTTTTCATAGCGTTAGCAAAAAACGCTATGATTGCCCTTTAATAGCGTTTTCTACAGCAGTAAAAAAACGCTATAAAAAGTATACCATAGCATTTTTAGACACGCTGTTATAGCCGATGTTATTGAAAGTCTTTGACTTTTTATAGTGTTTTTTCAATGCTATAGAAAAAGCTATAAAAAAAATCAAAATTTTATTGCATATTTTTAATGTTATAAAATCTTTTCATAACACTAGCAAAAAAAATGCTACGATTGCTCTTTAATAACATCTTTTTATAACAATTAAAAATGTTATCAGAATATAATCATTTTTAACCTCGTCGTCGTGATAGTCAATGTTATGGATAGTAGGTACCTTTTAATAGCATTTATACATACACATACATTTGTACCATTTTTTAGTAATATGTAACAATTTCTATTACATTTTATATGAGTACCAAATATTATTTTCAAATGTTATTGTAAAATAAACTCATTTATATAAACATACAATGCATTTAAGTTCACTTACATCAAAATAAATTTTCAAAAATAGACATAGTACCAGAAGTTCATAATCTCAAAATGTTCTACCAAATACATGTATAATCCATATTTCAAAAGTCAAAATGAAAATTAAAATCAATACATAATTCCAAAACACATTACAATGTGTACACACGTGGTTGAAAAGATAGAGATGGATATATCCTCCCATAAATATGTTGGTGTGTCATCATTTCATTCACCTATAAAAACAAACAAAAACAAAATAAGTTTATAAGATTAATGTAATGCCTCCAGATCTTTCCTATTCTAGAGACATTTCTAAATCATCTATCTTAAAACTAACTGGATGCTCCAAAAATTTCGGCAACATAACGACATACGTAGAGCTAACCAAAAATTTCTTAAACACCTGTTAACACAAGAATAACACTTCTATAACATATTCATCTACTCCACTTGACTTCAACACAATAGAACTCCCACAACAAAGTATCACCATATGAGTTAGGTCTCGTATCAACAACTACCTAACAGGGTCTCAACCTAACTCAACAAAAGCATACGACTCAAACTTTTTTAAAACAAACTTAATCTTTATCAACTGAACGTAAGAACAATGATAATGAATTATCTCATTCAAAGAAAAAACAATGATAATGAACAATGAGAAACGTCTCATTGCTCCAAAGTTCCACATATAAGAACTAGTTCAAAGAGCAAAGTAAAAGTAACCCCTCATTGCTCCAAAATATTTACACTAAACAACGAAATTGATACTCCTAGAATTTATTTGGCTCATTGCTCCAAGTTATCCTATTCGCAATTAAAAAACAATCACAACTTTATAAGCATAATATTAAAATTTACATGTAACTTCTCAAAAATAAAATTACAATACATATAGATTTAACTAAACAAACGAACTACTTTTCAAAACGAACAACCTTAACATCAAAACAAATAACTAATTTCATAACAAAAAAAAAAAAAAAAAAAACTTAAACTAAGTTATCTAAACTTGATAAGCATAACATCACAACCAAATTTAACTAAACTCAAACTTATCAACATAACCTTAAAAAAAACTTACCATAAAAATGAATATTAACCCATCAAATTAAAACCAACTACTAAACTTATCAAAATACGAACATAAAGAAGTAAGTTAACTTTCATACTTCTCTACATCTCTTAGCACTCACCCACCTCACCCTTGCACTCAAAACAATCAAAACCACTAAACTTAACTAAGTTATCCAAACTTTTAGGCTCAAAAGTTATCATATTCGCAATTAAAAAACAATCACAACTTTACAAGCATAACATTAAAATTTATAGGTAACTTCTAAAAAAAAAAAAAAACTCTAGGACAGAGAGGTTAGAAACCAACCTGTGGAAACATAGAAAAAACCAATATAAAGTATATGATGCCACCAATGAAATCAAATTGCCAATTTATCTTGCCAATTTTTCTTTTGGAACTTCAAAATATTTCTTAAAGCAATCTGCACAAGGGAAAAAGCATGCACGAGAAGTTAAAAATAAAACAAAATAAAATGGTAGAACAAAGAAACAAATTCATGGTTCTTGATTTTGATACGAAGAATTTTGGGGGAAATCATTTATGTAATTTATAGATAGATGAGGAAAACTTTCATTTAAAAACCCCTTACGTCCAGATAAAGCCATTCTCAAGTGCCCATACAACACTTTGACCAAGCTGCTGTATATGAACAATTGTTGGTCCTCCACAATTGGTGACCACACATTGGAGTTTGAAGTTAGGGAAGAACACCTGCACCAAAGAAAAGATGTCATTCATTCTCACAGAGAATAGATCAAAATCTAAAATCTATCTTTTTTTTTTTAAACCACTTTACTTAGTAAGAAATCTAAAATCTATCTTCAAACAAATAAAATCTAGAAACATCTATGGTAATATGGGACCTTATGGAGCAATAAGTGAATGTTCCAAATGGACGTTTAATTTTCAATACTATCTCGAAGCAGAGGTATGCATTAAAGTTGAGGATATTACAACAACTTCATCCCTTCTAAATTTGCAATATGAGTTTTCACTAACAGGTATTTACAAGAAGACATTATTTTCCTGTATGTATACATAATGTTTGGGCCTCATAATATCAGATTATGTCTCCAAAGACAGTCTAAGACATCAAATAAACAGGGTAGAGCTTGGTGCCTATAATGAGCTACTATTTGCAAGAGGTGTATAGTTGAAGCAAATGAAACCCCACCAAAAAGAACAAAAGCAACTCAAATTCTTGTCATTGTCGAAAACATCTCGTCTCTACAACTCACATTACATAAAAAATGGTAGAGTTCTCACCTCATAAGCCACAAAAGCTTGACCAAAATACACAAGTTTCCCTCCTGAAAGCAAGTAAAGCTGATCGAACACCTGAAAAACCCCACTACTCGGCTAATCAATTGAGGCAATCGCTGTTCTTCCATCTCTCGATAGAGCTCTCAACGTCTGAGTAACAAAAAATTCAGAAGAATTTTGTCACTAATATACCCTTTCAAGCCTTGACTTCCAAGATTGTTGAAATAAAAAATGATTTAAAGAGGTAAGTCATTTGTTTATTACTCTAAAAAGTTGGAAAGCACCAGAAGAGGCTTTGTTGTATGTACAATTCTCAAAAAGTTGGGTCAAAACCCATATTCTAACTCAAGCTTTCAAACTACAAGAAAGGTTATAAAGCCAAGTGTTGTATAGTAATAAAAATAGCTTTCAAACTACCAGAAAAAAACTATATAGCAGTAAAAATTCAGCTCCACAAATACCATGATCATGCCAAAAAAACGTTAAAGTAATTTAACCAAACCTAAAACACAAAATTCTCCTCTAATTTCTACCACAAGAAGATAAATGTTGTATAGTATAGACAAAAGAATCTTCCAAACTCCTCCAATCTTTAGAGATTTTAAGATTTCACTAGTCACATGTCGTCCATAAAGTAGCTTTAACAACACAACCCACATAGGATCTTTGTTTTTCCCCTAAAACAACTTTCCAACAAAACCTCGAGCAACCAATCTTCAACCTCTTTTAAAAAGGATTAGTCCTTAACCACAAAAAGACAGTGAAGCAGGTGATCAATGGTTTCTTCGCCTTTTGAGCAAAGACAACAACAAGAAGGAGAAAACGTGAGGGAAATGAAAACATCTATACAAGTTCTTTATCTCAATAAGTTCTTCTGATTCTAGATGGACATTACAGGTTCAATAATTGTTGTTTCTTTTTTTATCAGGTTGAGTAATGGTTTCAAGTTTTTAAGGAATGGGTGTCTTTGACTCTCTTGAATGAACTGAGTGAAAGAATTAAGGAAGAACTTGTTCCAACTACTTATCTTCTTCCTCAATTTCAACCTTTTCAATGAGAACAAGTTATCAAAAGGTAGAATATTTCACTCTAAATAACTTCAAATTTTACATAGTCTAAGCACCTGTGACCAATTACAAAGTATATGACGATGCCTTTTTCTTCTTCAAGCTTCTTTCTTTTATCACCTATTTGTAAACGGAGCCGAAGTGGAACATTTATAACAGAGATATAGAGAATCAAAGGAGTCGGTGATAGATAGCCAAACCTTGAGGCATCCAAGTAGCACGGAGTCCCGACGCTTCCAAAAACTAAATGCAGTATTAATACCTACGACCATTAGATATTTCTTTTTATAAAGTGATTTAGAAAGCTTAAAATTTTCCATTAATGGAGAATCATTTAGAATGGAATCCTGAGAAGCCCTTGCAACAGCTAATTCCATCTCCAAACTTGAAATTGTTTTATCAAAGTCCTACATTTCGTACCAGTAAGAAATTATTTGATTGCCAACTAAAACAAAAAACTAAGCAACAAGTTACGATATTCACTTTCTGAAGAAAGAGGCATTAACTTATCAAACAACAGTAAAATAAGAGGGCTTTTAATTTGCTAATGCTAAAATGAACAGAGTTATCAAAAGCTTTCTTTCCTTTTTAAAAAAATTCAATTATAGTTCCCACAATATTTTCCTTCAGAAATCTTCAATATATACAACAGTTTCTTTTATAATTAAATATATACAACAGTTTCTTTTATAAATACATACACGGTAACCTGGGCGTTCCAAAACAACATAGAAGTTCATACCATAAATACCCGTAGAAGGTTCATACCTGTAGCAAAAATTAGAAGAAAAGAAGTTTAGTATCAAAAAAGCCCAATTACTGGTCAGTTTTAATTGTTTTTATAATTAAATTTCAACATAAGACAACTAGAAGCGGTAGGCATTTGCATTCATCAAACTTTTCTCGTATAAGAAAATTACTCAAAAAATTGAAAATGAGGCATGGGGATACACCTGATATACTAGACACTCACAGTAGTCACAGCCTCTAGAAATAAAACTTGAGCATCCGTAGAGTGGGACTAAGGATGAATGTTTCTTGGTTTCAATTCAAGTTCAATATATGAGATGCTGAAGTATATACGTTGGACATGATTTTGCAGATAATTAGAGATGCTACCACTATAAGCAATTCTTTGGAATAAGTTTTTTCAATAGCAGCATGTTTCCATTTAGTCTGAATCCAACAAAAGTTTAAGCATAAAACTGATCAGAAATCATCACAAATTTGTATAAGAACAAGTCTGCTAGAGTTAAAATAGAACTCTTATTCATCAATAAAAATGATGATTACCTCTCCAAGCTTACACAAGTCATCCTTTATATCAATGAACAGACCCTTCTTAAGACAGGTCTATGACCTCAATCTATCACAATAAATTTTGTGCACACAAAAGTTTAGAACCCATGTTCTGAGTCCTAATATAGATCAGATAACGAAACAAAACCAATCCTAAAAGCAAAGTATGATTATTAGCTAATTGACGAAACAAATTTATTATAGTTCTAAAATTAAAATTCTTCAATTGTCCCTCTTCCTCTTTTGTACTTCACAAAGGTTTTACAGGCACACTTACATATTACAAGCCGTAATCCTAATATGCCTAAGGTCAATATATCTCAGCACCATCAACAATCAGCTAATAAATAAATACAACAGTTTTAAGTATATACGTCTATTGATCTTTTAATACTTAGGATGAAAACACATCCAAAAGAACCATATAAATTCAAAAACTCAAGTGCTAGTAGAGAACAGAGAGTGACCCTAACATTCTCATTCTATCCCTAACATTTCCAAGAGCTTCACTCTATCCACAGTTTGTGAACTTATCCTCGATTTCGACCATTTTCTCAATTGAGCACTAAAACCAACTCACAACGACCAGACACTATAATTTAATATTTTTCAGAAACAGAGTGCACTTCATTCGATAATTTGATGTACAAATGGTAAGCAACCAACTAGTTTAAAGAAAGTCATGCCATGATTAGTTCTCAGGTAAACTTGCCCAGCTGAAGTGACAACCAAATTGTGAAGAATTGAAAGCAAAGACTCACATTTCAATTTGCTGCCGTTGTTTCTTTTTACAAGTAATCATATAATCGTTGCAAAATTCAATACAAAAACTATGCTAACTAATTCCCACATTTGATAAATAATAGACCCTCCATCTGAATCCCAATAAGAAATAAGAAAAGGAGTAAAGTTAGAATTACATACCTCTCCAAACAAACAAAAGAATTAAAACCGAACTCATCTCTCTAAAATCCATTAGGGCCACTCTCTTTAGGAACAACGGGTTTATCTGTCATAGCGAGACAAGCATGAGCAGGGAGAGGCGAGATTGAACAGCACCGGCGGCAGCGACAAGCACGACTCGTTTGAAACAGGCGACGGGCGACAAGTGTACAAAAACAACGACGAAGACGAAAAGGCGACAAGCAAACACGAGCACGAGCGGAGAGGCGACCAGCGAGCAAGACGAAGTCGAAGACGTTTGAAAGTTGAAACCCTAAAGTTAGAATAAAAATAGAACTTGCATATATCGGTGTTGGGCGTTCGATGAGACAGAGAGACACAAGGGAGAATCAAGAGAGAGATGTCAGTTTGACGAGGTTGAGTTCTGTTCTTCAGTCGAGGGAAAGACTAAGGGACGAGAAAGAAAGAGAAAGGAACGAGAGAGAGATGTGGGTTTGGGGAAAAGAGGGGGAAAAAGAAAAGGAGAAGAGTGAAAGAATTCGCGCGCGACCTTTTTTTTATTTTTAATTTTTAAAATTTTATCTTTCATAGCCTATATTAAAAAATGCTATATTAAAAAGCTATTAAAAGTCCTTTTTCTTGTAGTGTTGATTTCTTTAACTTGTTTAATTGAACAAGGTTATTCAATTTCCTTTTCTGTTAATGAAGCGTTCATAACTAAAAGAGGTATTGATGTTTGCTCTGCAAACATGGAGAATAATTTGTATGTTTTGAGACCAATTGAGTCTAACGCTATTTTAAATCATGAGATCTTTAAAATCGTTAAGACTCAACCTAAAAGGTGAAGAGTTTCTCAAGATACCTATCTCTGACACTTGAGGTTAGGCCATATCAATCTCAATAGGATTGGGCGATTGGTTAAAAGTGGACTTCTAAACAAGTTAGAAGGCGACTCATTACCTCCTTGTGAGTCATGCCTTGAGGGCAAGATGACTAAACGACCTTTTACCGGAAAAGGTTATCGTGCCAAAGAGCCCCTAGAGCTCATACATTCGGACCTCTGTGGACCAATGAACATTAGAGCTCGAGGAGGGTACGAATATTTCATCAGTTTCATTGATGATTATTCGAGGTATGGCTATCTCTACCTGATGCATCATAAGTCCAAATCCCTTGAAAAGTTCAATGAATACAAGGCTGAGGTTGAGAGCCTATTAGGTAAGACGATAAAAACACTTCGATTCGATCGAGGTGGAGAGTATATGGACTCGAGATTTCAAGACTATTTGATAGTGTTGAACGATTTTCCGCAAGCGCACGGGTCATCACAAGTAATATAAAACGGTAGGTAATACCGAGTATCGAATCCTCAAGGAAATTGAATTAATTCCATTAAGTACAAGAATCATCATGTTTTAATTTTATTTAGAAGATCAACTCGAATGATAATGCAAAAATTAAAGAAATTAAAAAATAAACATGCAATAATGAAATGAAATTATCCAATTAAGGGGGCTTGACCTAGGGTGCTATCTAGCTTTCTATGTTTGTAGCTCGATTACATGGATGCATGTAACTAATAATCATCAATTTCATAAATCTAGAAGTAATGTTAAGCGGATTTCTCTTTCAAGCTCGTCCACATCTCATACTAACATAACTAATTCATGTGTCCATATCCTTAGTTAATCATAGTATGGCATTAAACAACTTCATAAACAATTTCTAACAATTCTTTTTCACTCTCGTGTTCCAAGCAATCGTTAGCCATGCAATTAGGATCTAATCTAAATTCTCTCTGTCGAGTATCAATTTAGACCAACATAATAATTAATCTGTGATCAAGAGATTAAAGGCATTAAGCAAAAATTGCATAGATGAAATGTGAAAAAATTCATTACATACTCCAAGTAATTGCGCTACAATATCCAATTAACTAGAATAACGACCCTAGGTCTCAAGATCTACTCACAAATGGAAATAATTTTGCCAAAATGATCTTGATCCATAGGCCTAACTCAAATTAAAATAAGAAATTACAAAGAAGTAAGGAAGAAATAATCGATAAGTTGATCCCAAGCTCCCAACAAGAGCATCTTGAATCCCGAGCCTTGGAATCTCGCTCAATTCCTCCTTTTTCCTCACAATTCTTCTCACTTTTTCTCTCTATTGAGCTAGGGGAGAGCTCCCCAAAAATGGGATGATGATTACCAAAGGGAAGGGCCCTTTTTATAGTGAAAGGGGCTGGAAATTTCTTGCTGAACAAGTCGACAGCGTCTCGACGCTGTGACGTCATGTTGTCTTGGGGCAAAAGTTGTCGCAACGTCACGACGCTATCGCGATTTTGGAGCACGCTTTTCTGATCACCTAGCGTCGAGACGCTATGGTCCTAGCGTCGAGACGCTAGGCCTTCTAGAAGCCTTATTTGCGGATTTTTGCCTCCTTTTTCACACTTTTGGGCTTTTTGGGCCTCCCACTTTATTTATCTTCTCTTCTTGGACCTTAGGGCTTGGATCTTCAATGATTATTCTTCAAATTGCCCAAAAAGTCTTCAAATTCATCCAAATTCTCTTGAAATTTCAGTTTTGCCGCTCGAACTGGGATTTCTGTAAAATCGTTATAGAAATACATTAAAGCTCACAATTCATGAACAAAACTAGCTGATATTAATAGGAAAATGATGACATTTTTGCATGTCATCACACCCCCAAACTTAAAGTTTTGCTAGTCCTGAGCAAAATAAAGTAGTACATATGAATCATAACTTGCATGCTAACAACTCTATCCTCCATGCTTCTAGCCATGAGTACAAACTATTGAAACAAATAAGTAAACATGAACAAGCATCAAGAAGTTTAAAATTTGATCCTATCCTCTCTTGCAAAAATGAATCAACAGCACTACCTTACTAAGGTGCCCATCATTATTCTCTTTTTTTTTTTAAATGAAATAATCCTTTTAGATGTAGCGCCTTCGTTCTGGCTTGCCAACATTGGTGATGAAAGCATCCAACTACGAGCGCCTCATCTTTTAGGATGCCGAGGCATGCTCATTTCTTTCCAGCATTTTCATGCAAAGGCAAACGATGGGTGTCATGAATGCCCCTGGTTACTAACGCTCTCAAGAGAGTGGAGCATTTTTTTTCTCTCTGTTTTTGCAAATCATAGCATCTCTTTTTTCCAAAGCTCAGTATTACTAACTATTACGCAAGAAAGTTATCTAGACAAACTTTACACCTATCGGAGTGACAACGAACTTCCAAAGCATATAACTTTCATCTAGGCTTTCAAAATCATAATAAAACAAGTGAATCATCATACTTTACAAGGGAATCAAAGAAAACAATTTTAATTTTTCTTGAATTTAGACATGCTTTCAAATTTGCAACAATAAGAGAGAGTCATGGCTAAAAGCAAATCATCAGACGTCATCATCCTCAACATGCATTTAATTCATCATACGCATTACTTACGCGAAACCTAAGCAGAGCAAATCTCCCCCCCCCCCCCCCCCCCAAACTTAAAATATACATTGTCCCCAATGTAAGAACATTTGATCAGATAAAGAGAGATTGATACTGCCCTGCAAAAGCGAAAGAATCCGAAATGTCTTGAATTGTCGTCCGAGGAGAGAATGAGAAGCCAGGTAGGAATTCGTGAGCTTCCTGCACAAGGATCGATCTCAAAGAGCATTAGGATTAACACAGAAACTAAATTAAAATCTACAAAAACTTAAACAGCTTGGGTTGCCTCTCAAGAAGCGCTTGTTTAACGTCCTGAGCTAGACGAGGCTCGATCACCCTGGATCCGTCAAAATCATTTTTTCGACCTTTCGCTCTTCGAATCCACAATAGTGCTTCACTCTTTGAGCATTGACTTTAAAAGTTAACCCGCTGTTATCCATTAATTCAATTGGTCCATATGGGGATACTTCCTTGTTTATGAACGGGCCAGACCATCGTGACTTTAATTTTCCTGGGAATTATCGCAATCGAGAATTGAATAGAAGAACTTGATGCCCTGGCTCAAAAGAACGCTTCTGGACTATATGATCATGCCATCTTGCAGTTCTTTCCTTATAGAACTTAGCGTTTTCATACGCCTGGCTCCTAAATTCTTCTAAATCATTGAGTTGCAGTAGACGTTGTTCCCCAGCCTTTTCCGCATCCAAGTTCAGCTTCTTGATAGCCCAGTATGCTTTGTGCTCGAGTTCCACAGGTAAGTGACAGGCTTTACCATACACTAATTGATACGGGGATGTACCGATTGGAGTTTTGAAAGTTGTTCGGTAGGCCCACAAAGCATCCAACTTGTATGCCCAGTCCTTCCTGTTGATGCGCACTGTCTTCTCCAAGATTTGCTTAATCTCCCTGTTAGAAATTTCAGCTTTACTGTTAATATGGGGATGGTAAGCTAAAGAAGTGTTTTGCTTGACACCATATTTTTTTTAATAATGATTCAAACAATTTATTGCAAAAATGGGACCCCTCATCACTAATTATAGCTCGTGGTGTGCCAAATCTAGTGAAAATATTTTTATGCAGAAAACGTAACACAACACGTGCATCATTAGTCTTAGTGGCTACTGCCTCTACCCATTTAGATACGTAATCAACAGCAACTAAGATGTATGAGTATCCATTGGAAGAGGGAAACGGGCCCATAAAATCCATGCCCCAGATATCAAAAAGTTCAACTTCAAGAATAGGGGTTAGAGGCATCTCATGGCGTCTAGAGATATTACCTGTCCTTTGGCATCTATCACATGTTCTCACAAAGGTATAACAATCTTTTAAAAGAGTAGGCCAATAAAAACCAGATTGGAGTACCTTTGCTGCAGTACGGGTTGGTCCAAAATGACCACCATAAGGAGAGGCATGACAATCATGTATAATCTTACCTACTTCTTCTACTGGGATGCACATTCGAATGATTTGGTCAGAACACACTTTAAAGAGAAATGGGTCATTCCACAGGTAGGATTTCACATCATGGAAAAATTTCTTTCTTTTTTGAGCATTTAAGTCAGGAGGTATTTCTTTTCCTGCAAGAAAGTTTACAAAATCAGCGTACCAAGGAAAAGATGTTTTAACAGCATATAACCTTTCATCAGGAAAAACTTCTTTAATGGGAAAGGTTGCGATATTTTTTTCATGTTCTATCCTAGACAAATGGTTTGCGACTACATTCTCACAACCTTTTCTATCCTTGATCTCATAGTCAAACTCTTGCAATAACAGAATCCATCTTATGAGTCTGGGCTTGGAATCCTTTTTACTACTCAAATAACGAATAGCAGCGTGGTCAGTGTGCACTATAACCTTTGTACAAAGCAAATAGGGCCTAAACTTATCGAAAGCGAACACAACAGCAAGCATCTCTCGAAAGCGAACACAACAGCAAGCATCTCCTTTTCCCTAGTGGTGTAGTTTTGCTGAGCACTATCTAGAGCTCTACTTGCATAATATATTGCCCTAAAGAACTTATCTTGACGTTGCCCTAAGACAGCTCCTAAAGCATAATCACTAGCATCACACATGATTTCAAACGGTTGACTCCAGTCAGGCACAACAATGATAGGTGCGAAAATCAATTTTTCTTTCAACAGATTAAATGCTAGCAAACATTCTTTTGAAAACACAAATGGAGCATCCTTTTCAAGCAAATGGCACAGGGATTTAGCAACTTTTGAAAAATCTGTTATAAATCGCCTGTAAAACCCTACGTGGCCTAAGAAACTATGAACTCCTTTAACATTAATGGGTGGAGGAAGTTGTTCAATAGCAGAAATCTTGGCTTTATCAACCTCCAAACCCTTTTCAGACACTTTGTGGCCTAGGACTATTCCCTCTTTCACCATAAAATGGCATTTTTCCCAATTTAAAACAAGGTTAGTCTCTTGGCATCTTTGCAAAACACGAGAGAGATTATGCAAACAGTTATCCAATGATGAACCGAAAACAAAAAAATCATCCATAAATACTTCCATGATTTCTTCTACAAGGTCTGAAAATATGGCCATCATACAACGTTGAAAGGTAGCTGGAGCATTACACAGTCCAAATGGCATACGCCAGAAAGCATAAGTGCCATAGGGGCATGTGAATGTTGTTCTCTCTTGGTCTTCGGGCGCAATCGCAACTTGATTATAGCCCGAATAACCATCCAGAAAACAATAATACGGATACCCTGCTAGCCTATCAAGCATTTGATCAATAAAGGGGAGAGGGAAATGATCTTTTCTAGTGGCTTTATTTAACTTCCTATAATCAATACACACACGCCAACCAGTGACTGTCCTAGTAGATATTGACTCATCTTTCTCATTCTTAACAACAATCATCTCTCCTTTCTTAGGCACTACTTGAACAGGACTCACCCAAGGGCTGTCAGATATAGCATAAATAATTCCTGCATTCAATAATTTTAACACCTCGGCTTTTACCACTTCCTTCATTGCTGGATTTAATCTCCTTTGGTGCTCTACTGTTGGATTAAAGGCATCCTCCATTAAGATTTTATGCATGACAATTGAAGGACTAATACCTTTAATATCACTAATAGACCATCCTAGAGAAGATTTATGCTTTTTCAATACACTCAACAATTTTTCCTCTTCTTCTTTACTTAGATCAGCAGAAATGATAACGGGAAAAGTAGAAGATTCTCCTAAGAAAGCATAACGTAGGTGAGCAGGCAATGGTTTTAATTCAGGGGAAGGGTTATCAACTTGAGCACATATATCTAATGATAATTTTTCTTCCCTTCCTATAGATCTGTCAATTAAAGCATTTTCCTGATTAACATCTATTAATTCATCTCCAAATACGTCAGGCATGCTTATTTCATAATGATTTCAATGCATTAAAAAGGTTGAACACTACCTCGTCATCTTCCACTCTAAGAGTCAGGGTTCCTTTCTGTACCTCAATCAAGGCGCGAGCGGTTGCCAAAAATGGTCTCCCAAGAATGATCGGAACTTTGGGGTCTTCTTCCATGTCTAAGACTACAAAGTCTACAGGAAATATGAATTTGTCAACATTGACCAGAACATCCTCTAACACACCTTTAGGGTATGTCATTGAACGATCTGCTAACTGCAAAACAATTGTAGTTGACTTTAATTCCCCCAAACAAAGTTTCCTGTAAACACTTAATGGCATTAGGTTTATACTTGCCCCTAAGTCGCACAAAGCTTTTTTAATAAACAAACTACCAACAGTACTGTCGGGTTCCTAGAGTGAGTAAAAATATAGTATAAAATACTCTAGAATTCCTGTGCAAGTATACACAGTCTGCAGCAAGTAATATTATCAATCCGAGCCCTGAAAGAGTTTCCACTCTACCTATTTTTGTGTAACTTTTTAATGGTTTCAAGAATAATAAAATGATTGGGTTTTATCGGAATTATGCTGAAGCAAAATAAATGACATAACAATAAGTAAACAAATAGATAGACAGATTAAAGGCAGGCGCTGGTTAGGTTTAGTGATTATTCTAAAATATGCTCCAGCAATATTATTGATCATGCATTTCTCGCAGTATTATTAGCGGATTCCTCCCGGAACTCCGGATCTTTTGGGATATGTTTCAAACCCAATGAAGTACGACCGATCAAGCACTAGGCAACTGGCTATCCCTAGCTCAGTCACTGGCGTTCACCAATACACAATGATCGTAGTGTGGATAATTGCCACACACTCTCTAAATCATCCCTGAAACTAGAGAGAGCTATTCACACTGGCTGGCCAGGCGGGCATAAAATAAGAATAAGCACAACAATTAACCAAAATGCGATAGTCAATTTATTACTAGAGATGAAGCACAGTAATCACATTATTCCTAACCAACACCCTAAGCTACTTAGTTCATAATAGGCATAGGAATACGAATTACAATCTGAGTATGCATGTCCATAACCACAAGTTAATAAAGAAAATAAACTCCCTAATCAGCTTGCGGTAGATGGTGTTCTTGATGATCTTCAATCTCCCTATACTATTCGGCTTCCAAGGGAAAACATGGAATGAATTTGACTTTGACGGCTACTTCCTTTTATAGAAGGACAGGAGACTTGAATTAGGTCAACTTGGACACGTGTAGGGCTCTCCTTGCTCCTTTATCCCGAAAATAACTCAACAGAAGTCGGTTCATGAAGTTGGCTAACGAGCTGTGATGTGGCAGTTTCTGCTCCCAGTTTTGCTGCAGCATAGAATTTGCTCCCTCCAGTCGCTCAACAGCATAATCTGCACAAAATAATTTCCAATGCTTCCATTCTTCCAAATGGGTTAAAACATGTAATATCTATCCAAAACCAACCCTAATAAGCATAGAGGACACACAAATCTCTATATAATTGAGGCCTAAATAACTACCTTTTGGGCAGTTATCATACCCCTAAACTTGAACTATTGCGCGTCCCAAGCAATACTAACTCACCTTCCTTTAAGAATTCAGAACATTAGACAAAGAACAGCTTAATCAAACCAGACAATCCAACACTACCTTTAACCTTTACCTGAGCACTCTGCAAAACCAAGCTCTGCTGCAGCAAAATGATTCCTCCGGCATAGACAAATAATCACCACTTTTCAACTTAATTCTAAGAACTCACCACAGCCTAGCTCTATTATCAGACATTTCAAAACATATTTTTAAAGGGGTTTATATCATTATTTATCAGACTTAAAGCAGCCTTACAGTCATAAGCTCTTAAGCATGGGATGACCCACTTTATGGTGCAGTATACCCTTGCCTCAAGCTCATCACCAACTAGGCTCAATACTCATTATAAAGCTAAAAAATCCTTAGTTATTCCATCTCTTTCCCCTCAGAATGGCGACATTTTGTGATGAAGCTCACCTAAGTTATGGGAGACAGAAAAACCGTTGGATCATCATTCATCCCTCAAAACTTTTGCTCCGTCAATTTTTTCAGCAAAATCTTCAACAAATAATCTTTTTCCGCAAATAATAATTTTTCTCATATTTCTCATTTTTTTCACATTTCCTAGATCATCTTTTGACGCAAAGACAAACTGTGGGTATCACAAATGTCCCCGGTTACTCAATAACCTAGCAAATTTTAATTTGAAGGAGAGGAATGCTCGAGCAAAACAATTGGAGTAGCAAAAAGTCCCCCAAACTTGAATTATTCATTGTCCCCAATGAATCATTAATAAAGCAACTATACCCCCAAACTTATTTTTTTCCTATCTGAATTTTTAAACTAAACATGGGACTAGGATTAAGCTTAAAGTGGATCATATAAGTCAATACTACCTTCAAAATCTTCTTTGCCGCAGCAACAGTCCAGGCTAGAAGAAATGCTCAAGCAAAAGGTTTCTGGAGATCAGAATACCTTGATCTAATTAAGCTTTATTCAGTCCAAGCTTCAAAAATTCAGAAGAAAACTAGTTAAGCTGGGCATTACTCGGTGCTTCATAGAACAGAAACATCCAGAAATTCATTAAAAACATAGAAAAAGAAATTACATCAGCAGATATATTTTTGTTTAAGAAGCAGAAATATGAAAGAGAAACAAACATAACATCAACAGAAAAGGAAAGTAGAAAATGCGCGAGCAAACAAAAAGTCAGAACAAAAAATCATGCTCGCTCAGGGCCACTTCATCCTTCAGTCCTCTTGGCCCGGTTCATTTTCATTTTCCTCTCCTCCTCCTTCCATTGGTGGGGGTGGAATCCAGGGGTTGAATAAATCTTCAGGGAATGCTGGAAGGGCTGGATATGGTTTCGAAAAATTCTCTTGCAGCGCCTTCTTGAGATTGGCATCACGATTTTTAACATAGCTCTAGAAAGTCAAAGCTTGCCTTTCAGCAAACTCATGCCTGCTGGCCGAAAGTGTGAGTTGTTCTAAAATCGTGTTGATGTCGTGGACCATCCCACCCTGACGCACCTCCTGCATTCGCAAAAGTCGCGCCAAATTGGGCGTATCAATGATTCCCTTATCAAACAAAATTACATCATTTTCATCCACCGGAACCCCTACGTTTCTGCACAACATAGCAATTGTATTTGGGAAGAACAACTTCCCCACCTTCTTTTTCCAGCAGTCAACAATCTCAGAAGAAATTAGTTTCCCTACATCTATGCTCATTGATCGAAGGATGGAAAAAACAAGCAACACTCTGTCCCGCGATATAGTGGAGTCATGCGTTGTCGGCAGTAAGCGGAGTCTAATGAAACCCATCCAAGCGTTGGCTTCACTTTTCAAATAAGCAGCTTGAAATGTGTGCTTCCGTGTCTGCGACACCCTCCATTGAGCCCCCTCAACACCTACCTCTCGGACCGCCGCACTTAATTGGTCGCTCGATGGGGCAACCATCATTTCATTGAAAACCGCGTGTGGAAAGTCCTGAAGATCAAACAAATTATTAATGGCCTCTGGGCTCCATTGGACAGGCACTCCTCGCACTATGAATTCGAAATCATCCTTCACGTCCAGATTGGCGTAGAATTCCCGAACGATGTTGGCATTGACAGGATCAGGCTTCGCACAAAACTGTCTCCACCCAAGGCTCGCTATTCCGGACTCCAAGAACCTGGGCAAATCACTGCCAAAACATCTTTCGAATAAGAAATCACGTTTCAGTACTTCCTGATATTTTGCTCTGGCAAGTTCGTTGACGAAGCGAATGAATGGTGCCCTCGGCTCCTCAATCTCACCCGATGCTTCGGCAATTCCTTTGCCTTTGCTTTTTCTCTGTTCTCGCAAACGCTCTTCTTCTGCCTTCCTTGCCTCTTCTTCTTTTGCCTTATTTTCTGCTTCCCGTTTCTCTTCTTCTCTTTCTGCATTCTCTCTTTCAGAATCAGTGGTTGGAGGCGAGGGGGTATCAGTTCGAACTACCTGAATACGGCCGGCTTTTCGCTTAAAGCGGCGTCGCTTAGGTACCTCTGGTATGATCACCTCCACTCGAGCCTCCTGAACTGGCTCATTCTCAGTCGCAACCTCTGTCTGTTCATCCTCATTCCGTTTTTCTTGACTCTCCTCTCGAACTACCTCTGTATCTGCAACTCTCTGCTCAGCCTGTTCTGGGTTCTGTTCTTCTGGTTCTTTCGGGACTTCTTCAACTTCATCTGCTGCCTCCTGGACCTTTTCTTTTTCCGCAGCCCTTTGTTGCCTTCTCCTTTTCTTCGTTTCTTTTTCCTCCAGCGTCCTCTTCTTTTTCATTTTTTCTTTCTGAACCTCGGGGGTAACGGGTATCTCTTCTCCCTCATTCTCTCTCTCTTTTCTTGCTCTCGTTTTGGCCATTGAAGGTTCAAAGAGTTTGACAGAGAATACCAACAAAGAAAGAAGAATGCACACAACAAAGTTTCAAATCAAGAAGACGAAGTGGAAAGAACTTACCAGCGGTTGTGAATAAATAAGGCTTCAGCACATCGAATCCTAACCGAAATGATTTGCTTAACATTAAATAATATTACCGTTTAATTTGAAGTAAATGTATCCTGAAAATTTGAAACCAACAACGGTAAAATCGTGGATTCCAAACGCCCATGGTAAAAATTGGTGTGTTGTCCATCATTGAAGCCTTCGAATGATTACTCTGCGACACGTGGCATCATCAGATGATGCATGCAATTTTACCTGCGAAAATTCAAAGAAAATCTCAACAGTAAAAATAATAAATTTCCAACGGAAACCCTTGTAATTCAGATGATTTTGCTTTCGCCATATCTTTACCGCAACAATCTGCTGAACCTGAAGAATCTTAGATATGGAATTCGAATTTCAAAGCAAGAAAAATCAAAGACTTTTTTTCTTTAAATTCAAATTAAATTTTAACCAATCATCCCAATCTTTTATTTTCAAAAGAAGCCGAATAAATTAGAGAAAATCTATATTAATTAAAACTAGAATTCAAATAACTGAAAATAAAATCTAGATAAAATCTAATAAAATCTAACTAATTAAAAGATAATTGAAAGATAATTTAAATAAATAACCCGAAAATCAAATCAAATTCAAAACAAAATAGATAAGATCTAATCAAATATTTAAAGATAAAATCTAATAAATCTCGCAAAATCAAATCTAACCTAACCGCAATTAAAATCAAATCAACGAAAAATAAAATCAATACAAATCCTGGGAGCTCAAAATTTTGCTCTGTGAAATGCTCCCGCAAAAATCCTGCTCTCTCAATCATCAACCAACCTTAGGGAAGGATATTTTGACTGAAACTTCTCTCCCCAATAATGCTTGACACGCTGACGATTCACCTTGAATACTCTCCCATCTTTTTCATCTTGCAAAGTAACTGCTCCATGGGGGAAAACCTCAATCACAACAAACGGACCTGACCATTTGGACTTTAGTTTCCTAGGAAACAATTTTAATCTAGAATTATAAAGCAAAACTTTTTTACCTTTGACAAATTTTTTAGGTCTAATTTTCTTGTCATGCCACAACTTAATCTTTTCTTTATAAATTTTCGCATTCTCATAAGAAAAGTGGTGAAATTCTTCCAATTCGCTGAGCTGCAGCATTCGCATTGCTCCTGCACTACTCAGATCAAAATTCAACTTTTTCAAAGCCCAAAACGTTTTATGTTCCAGCTCTAATGGTAAATGACAAGCTTTCCCGTATACCAACCGATAGGGAGACATACCTAGAGGAGTCTTATAGACTGTCCTATAAGCCCAAAGAGCCTCATCCAACCTAAAAGACCAATCCTTTCTAGATGGATGGACTACTTTTTCTAGAATTGATTTAATTTCCCTATTACTTATCTCAGCCTAACCATTAGCCTGTGGGTGATAGGGGGTAGCTATCTTGTGCTTGATTCCATACTTAGCTAAAAGCTTAGTTAAGATATTATTAACAAAATGTGTACCCTCATCACTTATTAGAGCTCTAGGTGTCCCGAACCGCGCAAAGATGTGCGATTGGAGAAACCTTCAAACCGTCTTGGCATCACTCTGATGGCATGCGATGGCCTCCACCCACTTGGACACGTAATCCACTGCCAATAAGATAAAAACATTGCCATTAGAAGGGGGAAATGGCCCCATAAAATCAATACCTCATACATCGAATAGTTCAAATTCTAAAATGTAAGTAAGAGGCATTTCATCTCTAGGCCCCAAGTTTCCTCTCCTTTGACAAGCGACACATTGCTTATAGAACCAGTGGGCATCCTTAAACAAGGTAGCCCAGAAGAATCCGCAATGCAAAATCCTCATAGCTGTCCTTTGATCGCTGAAATGGCCTCCATACGGCGAAGAGTGACATTGCTCCAGGATTTCGGTTGCTTCATCACCTGAAACGCACCTACGAATGATACCGTCAGAGCATTGCTTATACATAAATGGCTCATCCCAATAGAAAAATTTTGCATCATGCTTAAACTTTTTCTTCTGCCTCCAATCCATATCAATAGGGGTGACTCCCTTCACTAAAAAGTTGGCAATATCAGCATACCAAGGGACATCCCTGACTACCTTTACCTGAACAGCAAAAAGCTGTTCATCTGAAAAAGAATCGGAAATGGCAGATTGCTCCAGCAAAGATGATGATGGATCAAGACGAGACAAGTGATCTGCAATGACATTCTCTGATCCCTTCTTGTCCTTTATCTCCAAGTCGAATTCCTGCAGTAATAAAACCCAACGAATTAGTCTAGGCTTTGCATCTTTCTTTGACATTAAATACCTTATTGCTGCATGATCCGTGAACACCGTGACTTTGGATCCAACCAAATATGGCCGGAATTTCTCAAAAGCAAACACAACAGCTAACAACTCATTTTCAGTAGTTGTGTAGTTGACCTGTGCCTCATTTAAAACCTTGCTTGCAAAATATATAGGATGAATAAATTTACCCTGCTTCTGCCCCAGCATTGCACCTACTGCAGCATCACTCGCATCACACATTACCTCGAATGGCAAATTCCAATTAGGTGCGCAGAGAATGGGTGTTGAGATTAAAGCAGCCTTCAATGTTTCAAAAGCCTTCCTACAATCTGCATTAAAGTAAAAAACATGATCAGTGCACAATAAGTTACAAAGAGGTTTACTGATTTTGGAAAAATTCTTTATGAACCTCCTATAAAATCCAACATGCCCTAAGAAGCTCCGAATTCCCTTCACTGAATTCGGTGATTCTAATCTTTCAATAACCTCAACTTTTGCTCTATCAACTTCTAGACCATTCTTAGAAATCCTATGACCTAACACTATGCCCTCCTTCACTATGAAGTGGCACTTCTCCCAATTAAGAACTAGATGGGTATCCTCACATCTTTTTAACACCTTACCTAAATTATCTAAACAACTCTGAAAAGACCCTCCAAAAACTGAAAAATCGTCCATAAAGACCTCAACAGTGGACTCAATCATATCAGAAAAATTGCTAACATACACCGCTGAAATGTTGCTGGAGCATTGCAAAGGCCAAAAGGCATTCGCCTGAAAGCAAACGTCCCATAAGGGCAGGTGAAAGTGGTTTTTTCCTGATCTTCAGGAGCAATAGTAATCTGGTTATACCCAGAATAACCATCCAAGAAACAGTAGTAGGCCTGACTAGCCAATCGATCCAACATCTGGTCAATAAATTGCAAAGGGAAGTGGTCCTTACGGGTGGCCTTGTTAAGCCTCCTGTAATCCATGCAAACCCTCCAACCAGTTACTGTCCTAGTTGGGATCAACTCATTGTCTTTATTGCTTACCACAGTGACACCTCCTTTCTTAGGAACACATTGGACAGGGCTCACCCAATTGCTGTCTGCAATCGGATAAATGATGCTCAATACTCCTCAAGGACCCCTCCTCTAGAGTGATTTTATGCATACAAAAAGATGGGCTAATCTTCTGAATGTCAGCCAATGTCCAACCAATAGCCTTGCGGTATTGCTGCAGCAACTTTATTAAGGCCTCCTCATGCTCCGACATTAAATCTGATGCAACAATAATGGGCAATGTCTCACTTTCCCCAAGATACACATACTTTAGATGATCTGGTAAGGGCTTCAAATCTAAAGTAGGTGCCTCAATCAGGGATGGTTTAATTGGGGGAGCCTTTCTTTGATCTAAATCTAAAGACACAAAAACATCCTCACACCTAAACAATTCTTTTTCATTTTTTCTATCTAAAGAACAAACTTCTAAATCCTCTACACTAACCTCTCCATGATTTTCCAAATGCTTATTAGCCGAATCCTGAATTGCTGTCTCAACAATTGTGTTCTCCAGAATCCTAATGAAAGAGCAATCTTCCATCTCGTCTGGATACTTCATGGCCTTAAACACATTAAATTTTACTTCCTCATTACAAACTCTCATTGTTAATTCCCCTTTTTGAACATCTATTAACGCCCTACCAGTAGCCAAAAATGGACGTCCTAGAATAATTGGGACATCTCTATCAGCCTCATAATCTAAAATAATGAAATCAACAGGAAATATGAATTTATCCACTTTTACTAAGACATCCTCAATCTTACCCTCTGGATATGTGATAGACCTATCAGCTAGTTGGAGTGTAACTGTGGTAGGTCTAGCTTCACCAATACCTAACTTTCGATAGACCGAAAGAGGCATAAGGTTAATGCTTGCACCTAAATCACAGAGTGCTCTACCTAATTCCTTTCCACCTATAGACACATGTATAGTAAATGACCCTGGATCCTTAGCCTTGGGGGGTAGCCCATTCTTAAGAATAGCACTACACTCCTCAGTAAGAGATACAGTTTCAAACTCACCTAACCTTTTCTTTTTAGTCAAAATATCCTTAAGAAATTTAGCATAATTAGGCATTTGCTCTATAGCTTCTACTAAAGGGATATTTATATGCAACTGCTTAAGAATCTCTAAAAACTTTTTAAATTGACCATCCTGATTCTTAGGCTTTTGCCTTTGTGGAAAAGGTAGAGGTGGTACATAAGGTGGAGGTGGCACATATGGTGGTTCTACATCTGGCACAAAACCAGATGCTCCAGCATTTTTATTGCTGCCTCCAGCACCCTGACCAGACTCCAACTCTTCCTCGACAACAACATTATTATTTCTATCACCATTTTTATCTATAACCTGGGTTTTACTAGGCTCAATTCTTTCTTCTAATGGCTTACCACTCCTAAGAGTAACTGCCTTTACATGCTCCTTACCTTCCCTTCTAGAGTGTTCAGTATCTGATGGAAGTTTCCCTTGAGGCCTTGCCTTGAGCTCATTAGCTAGCTGACCCACTTGCAATTCCAGGGCTCTCATTGAAGCTTGATTACTTTGAATTGCAGCGTCTGTACGAGCCATAAATTCTTTCATCATTGCCTCGAGAGAATTCTCCGAATGTTGCTGGGGCAAAGCCTGCTTATTTTGCTGGGGCATTACCTGCGCTTTAGCAAATCCCGGCTGGTTCATCTTCTGTTGCGCTTGTACGTTATTTCTTTGACCTCCCCATGAGAAGTTGGGGTGGTTGCGCCAACCTGGATTATGGAAGTTAGAATAAGGGTTGTTCCTCTGATTACCTACAAAAAACACAGACGTTGGATTGCTGGGGCAAAACTCGTAGTTGTGGTCTTCACTGCAATAGATACATGCTTCGTCCGTGACTTGGTTCACCACTGCTGCAAGCTCCATAGCTGGTGGCTGCTGATGACTAATCACTGTCACATTCTTAAGAGCGTTAGCAATCATTGCAAGATCAGCCCTAATGGTGGACACACCATCAACCTCTAACACACTCTTAACTTTTTTACTTGTGCCTCTAACATCCGACCACTGACAACTATTAATAGATATTATTTCTAAAATTTCATAAGCTTCATCAAAAGTTTTTGCCAAAAGGGCCCCTCCAGCCGAAGCATCGACCATACCTTGGGTTACTCCATTTAAACCATTGTAAAATGTTTCCATTGGATACAATGAGGTAACCCATGGTGGGGACACTTTCGTAAAAGCTCCTTAAACCTCTCCCAAGCCTCACTAAAAGTCGCATCCTCAAGTTGCCTAAACCCTACTATTTCACTCCTTAATTTAGCATTTCTATTAGGTGGGAAATATTTACTCAAAAATTTTTCAGCTAACTCATCCCACGTCCTAATTGATCCTGGAGCAAAAGAGTTTAACCATGACTTTGATCCATCTCTAAGAGAATACGGGAACAAAGTTAATCTAAGAGCATCTCTAGGCACTCCTTGAATTACAAAAGAATCACTAACTCCTAGAAAAGACTTAAGATGTAAATGAGGGTCTTCAGATGACAAACCATGGAATTGCCCCAAGGTTTGCAACATCTGAAACATTACCGGTTTCATTTCAAAATTTGCCGCTTGGATTTGGGGACGTGCAATCCCTGGATTCAACTCATTAAACATCGGGACAGCATACGCTCGAATGGCTCTGGTCCTATCGTTCGCTATCAAGATAGGATTCTCAGCCTGATTATTTCGCTGCTCATTTTGCTCAAACAGTGGGTTTTGCTGCAGCAACGGATTCTGCTGGGGGTTTGCTGCTGCTGGACCTTCATGAACCTGTGGAAGTTGCGGCACGTTCTCCATCTGGTTTCTGCGCTGCTCCCTCCTTCTGTTCCTAAATGTCCTTTCAATTTCTGGATCAAGCTCAAACCGTACCCCAAGCGGATCGCTCATGCACCAAAATCACACCTGCAAAAACAAAAGAAACAATCAAAAAGTTCTAGCACCAAACCACTAAAACACATACACAAAACAGATCAGATAAAAACTTATTCAAGTCCCCGGCAACGGCGCCAAAAACTTGTCGGGTTCCTAGAGTGAGTAAAAATATAGTATAAAATACTCTAGAATTCCTGTGCAAGTATACACAGTCTGCAGCAAGTAATATTATCAATCCGAGCCCTGAAAGAGTTTCCACTCTACCTATTTTTGTGTAACTTTTTAATGGTTTCAAGAATAATAAAATGATTGGGTTTTATCGGAATTATGCTGAAGCAAAATAAATGACATAACAATAAGTAAACAAATAGATAGACAGATTAAAGGCAGGCGCTGGTTAGGTTTAGTGATTATTCTAAAATATGCTCCAGCAATATTATTGATCATGCATTTCTCGCAGTATTATTAGCGGATTCCTCCCGGAACTCCGGATCTTTTGGGATATGTTTCAAACCCAATGAAGTACGACCGATCAAGCACTAGGCAACTGGCTATCCCTAGCTCAGTCACTGGCGTTCACCAATACACAATGATCGTAGTGTGGATAATTGCCACACACTCTCTAAATCATCCCTGAAACTAGAGAGAGCTATTCACACTGGCTGGCCAGGCGGGCATAAAATAAGAATAAGCACAACAATTAACCAAAATGCGATAGTCAATTTATTACTAGAGATGAAGCACAGTAATCACATTATTCCTAACCAACACCCTAAGCTACTTAGTTCATAAAAGGCATAGGAATACGAATTACAATCTGAGTATGCATGTCCATAACCACAAGTTAATAAAGAAAATAAACTCCCTAATCAGCTTGCGGTAGATGGTGTTCTTGATGATCTTCAATCTCCCTATACTATTCGGCTTCCAAGGGAAAACATGGAATGAATTTGACTTTGACGGCTACTTCCTTTTATAGAAGGACAGGAGACTTGAATTAGGTCAACTTGGATACGTGTAGGGCTCTCCTTGCTCCTTTATCCCGAAAATAACTCAACAGAAGTCGGTTCATGAAGTTGGCTAACGAGCTGTGATGTGGCAGTTTCTGCTCCCAGTTTTGTTGCAACATAGAATTTGCTCCCTCCAGTCGCTCAACAGCATAATCTGCACAAAATAATTTCCAATGCTTCCATTCTTCCAAATGGGTTAAAACATGTAATATCTATCCAAAACCAACCCTAATAAGCATAGAGGACACACAAATCTCTATATAATTGAGGCCTAAATAACTACCTTTTGGGCAGTTATCAAGTACAGGGAAGAGTAAAACTCCCTGGATCTTTTAATTTTGGCGGTAGATGTTTCTGGATTATGGCACTACACTCGGCTGTCATATTCACTGTCTCATGGTTCTCGAAGTTCCTTTTCTTTGATAAGATTTCCTTCATAAACTTAGCATAGTGTTGCATTTGTTCCAAAGCATCAGCAAAAGGAATGTTAATATGGAGCTGTTTAAAAATATCAAGAAATTTTGAAAATTCAGCATCCAACTTTTTCTTTTGAAATCTCTGGGGATACGGAATTTGATTAAGAACTAAAGAAATAGAATCAGAAGACTTATCTGGCACTGACTGTGCTGTCTCTTCCTCTGGTTTGTTTTCATCATCTTCTCCCAATATCCTTCTAGTGCTATGCTTTGTATCTTCTTTTCTTTCAGCTTCTTTCAATTGTTTCCTACTTCTGAGAGATATGGCAGGGCATTGCTCTTGTGGGTCCATGGTGACGACATTGGATAAATTTCCTTATTGGATCTCCTTCATAAATATTGTCATTTGATCTATTTTTGCTTCCATCTTACTAATGACAATATCTTGTTTTACTGATAAATTCCTAGTCTCATTTATGAAATTGCCTAGCATTTCCTCCAAAGGGTTTTTCTTCTCTTGAACTATTTCCTCAGGTTTAGGCTCCACTTCAACCTTGGAAAAATTTGGAATTTTTGTCCCTTTAAAATTGGTTAGAACCTTGGTTAGAGCTTCGACTTGTAACCTTAAAGCACTCACTTCCTCATTCTCACATGGCTTCTCCTTAATTTTGGATTCTGGTTGCTCCGACGACCACTGATAACTTGTTAAGGCCAATTCTTCTACTAGGGTTCGAGCATCCTTGACAGTTTTGGCTAAGAACACTACAAGAAATAACGGATACGATAGCTAACGAAAAAAGCTGTAAAAGACCTATTATAGCTTTTTTCGAAGGTCCTGACAGCCTATGTTATTAAAAGTCTGAGACTTTTTATAGCGTTTTTGTAGAGCTATGATGAGTGCTATAATAGGGTATAGAGATATAGCACATATGCATTGCTATGGAAGCTTTTGATAGCGTTTGTTATTAAAGCTATCATATGTTTATAATAGCATTTTCTTAACGCTATCGTTAAGCTATTATAGTTTTTTCACAATGCTATCTTTAACATATTATAACTTTTTTTAAATGCTATCTTTAATATTTTATAGCATTTTTTAATGTTATCTTTTAACATATTAGAGCTGTTTTTTAACGTTATCTTTAATATATTATAGCAATTTTTAATGCTATCTTTTGACATATTATAGCCTTTTCTCAATGTTATGTTTAACATGTAATATTTTCATATTAATATTCATTTAAATTAATTAGATTTTAATAAAATTTACTTTAATGGCTCATTTTTACCTAATAAATCCACAAACAAGAAATAATTCATAACACATCAAATACCATAACTTTCATTCATAATTGAAATTTCATAATCAATTTACATTACAAAATAAAGTATTCAATAGTTTCCTAGAATAAAGAAGTTATCCAAATGATACAAGGTAAAGTATTCATTTAATGTAATTTTTAATAACATATATTTGTTCACAAAATACAAAATTCACCAAGGGTTCAAGATTATAGTCATCATATAGTTGAGTTGTCATCTTTGATCCTTTTGCATGTGTGGATAAGGTATCATTCCATTCACCTGCATAAATATATGATTGTGTGAACACCAATAATAGTGAATTAAGTAAATAAAGAAATTCACCTAGACAATATACTAGATCTTGAAATGTAATCATATAACTGAGTGAAGAAATAGGAGTTGCATGGTAGTAGGTTGTAGAGTACTTGTAAAGGCCAAAAACATAAGAATGTCATAAACTCAGAATCTATGTACAAAACTGTTTACTATACATGGGGCCATAAGTATATAAAAATGGTTACTTATTCTTCACTTGCGCCTCATTTTGGAATAAATAATCATCTTCAAAGCTCGAGTATAAATAATCATTTTTCCTATATCCCAGGTAACAATGGAATAACTTTCCTATTATGTTCTTTCTAGAGACTCCTCTCCCTCAAACCTCATCCTTGAACCTCATCCTCACTAAGAACTTACTGTTCATCGCTTCCAAGTACTTATTCAAGCTGGCGATAAATTGGCTCGCCTTGGTATAATCAGACACCAAATGTAAATAAATGGATGACATGAGAATCACGATTGAATAACTTGGAAGGATCAACCTCATTTAAGTACATAGAACAAAAATAATATATCACCTTGGGTTATAATAGACAACAAAACGAGTTTGAGTTGCCACAACATGAGATGCAGTAGCAAGCACTCCTAAGTGCATGTTGTGACTCGAAATCACAGACAAGGGCATGCTCCTTTGTTGGCGAGCAGGACGTCTCACTCCAACTCGCAACTCTCCATTTTCTCCCCTAAGAAACCATTTCATAAGGAGTTAACATCAGAAATATAACCTGACAACCTTCCATAGAAGGAAAATCAAGATACCTCAAGAATGCAAAAGAATCTCCAGCAACTAGTCTCTTAGAAATAACAAAGGTGTTCCATCCGATCTTTACCAAATGCCTATGTGGTTGACCTGTTCATTCAACGTAGCATAGATTACTATTATAAGCACAAAACTGCATACAAATTGAATTGGAATTGCCTATATGTTGAAGCTAACTGTTCTTACACATGTGGTTGTAATCATAGTAAGCTCACCCCTAAAAATATGCTTGAATCGCCACTCGTAACCATGAAGATCTTTGGCTACAAGTACCTGAGTCAGGGTTTGCTGGGTCATCCTGAAGAAAATCCATGCAACAAGATTAGAAAACATAATGATATTTGAGGGATGAAATAAGTGAAAAGTAAAGATAACTCAGTAAAGTAGAATTGCCAATGGAGTCAAGCATTCAGTGATTTTTACGGAGCACGGAGAACCCCCCATGGGCACAAGTATCAGAAGCAATCGAAACCTTGCAAAACAAATGGACTTTTGGTTTTAGACTCTCCAGACGTGAAGGATCAAGATTTGTAGGTTCCTTTTGCTAGATAGCGATCAAAATTTAGTGAAATAAAATAGTCCGAGACTAAAATTTGTTTGCCAAAATTAGCAAAATAGACAAGTAACACAAACTGTAGAAAGAGTTGTTACCTTTGATTCTGGCATTAAAGCTATCTGTGCAAAAACCTCATCTGTTTCCTACTCTGCCTAAAATTTTAAGACAGGGACAAGCAAAGTGGCTTATATTTAGAGGTAAAAAATCCAAACTAGAAGGCTTCCTCACCTATTTGGTTTCTCAGAAAATACAAGAGGCTCTTATTTTCTAACCCATTTTCTCATAATCAAAACAAAGAAATAACAACAACAAAAAATGATTACGCAGAGAAAGTACCAGCAACTGAACATCAACAACATGACAAAGAATAAACAAAGGAAGTTTCGGATTTAGCTCCTGATTTGTAGATGCCTCCAACTATATAAACCAAAATTTTTCCATCAAACACAAAAAGCGGACAACACAAACAACCCTATAACCAAAATCATCAAAGAAATCATCACACAACACATTTCCACCAAATGCAAATGCTTCTCCTTCCCTAGTCTTACAGCTTTTTCTCAACCTGTAAAGAACACATTGAAAACCCACCAATACCCAGATAAATAAAGCTTTGAATATACAAACTTAATGTTTAGAAAACACAATTATAATGGATCAAGTTCTTAAAACAATGCAATTATGCTTTATTAAAGATGACAAACATGGGAAAAAGAAAATATTTGAAACATGAATCAAAAGACACATCCACAAACAAACATATATGTCAATCTTTCCTTGTCTTATTCTATTAAATGAAAATTTTTTCTAAATACTGAAAATGCTAACCATCGATCATTAAACATAACACAATTAATTAAACCGAACAATTAAAGAATGCTTTTAATAAACAAACTTAATGTTTAAAAAGAAAAATCATAATGGTTCAAGTTCTTAAAACAATGGATGAAACTTGTGCTTTATATCAATATAGTGATGATGTTTGCAACTCCAGGAAGTTGGGGAAAGAAAGGCTCCCAAAGGATTCTTTCAAGTTCTAAAAAATTTCTTCCAATATAAGTTGGGAATATCCACTAAATCCTAGACTAGGAAGATTAAACTTCAAGAGCCCTTATCAATACTAATATCTACTTTGGAAAAAACAACAGACGAACAATTATTGTGTTCCCATGTATTGATATATATTGTGTTACAATAATACATTGATAATGTATGAATCTCCCCATTAACCATATAACTGAGCTATGGTTTGGCCTTTAATAATTGTTGGCAAGAAATCAACAATTTAGAGAGAAATAAAATATAAAATTAATTATGGTCATTTTCTCTTTCCCTTTGTATTTATTCCCCTTTCTCCATAGTCTCCGATTAGAGTGTGTTCCTTTTCATTCAAATAATCGTTTCCTATAAAAACAACACGTACATCAACTGAAACTGATTAATCTAAAAAAAATCCCTAACAGCCCACCAAGACATCATACTATTCATCTTTCACAACTGCAAGTGCTAATTAATGAAGTTCTTCCAAACACCTACAAGAATCCAAGAATTAACAAACTGATTCAATTACACAAGCCAACCAGAAATGACGATCATCTACTTACAAAAACATCTCGAACTAAAAACAAAATCCCCAAAAGCGGGAAATCAATTGACACATAGACAGTTCCAAGTTGAAAAAAAAACGAAAGTTCAGACATAAAACTTCGTGAAATGATGCCCAACGAAAGTATATATTACCTAAGATTTACTTCAAAGTATATATTACCTAAAATAACTATTAACTTTACTTCTTTTAAGAAAGGCTAAAAAACATAAAATCAGAACTATTACTTAACCTAATCAAGATATATTCAAGCTCAGCTCCTAGACTCCTATTACAGTGAAAAAATGATAGTTAAATATTATTTAGAAGGGCTTATCAAGTAGGACAACCACTAATGACTTACCCTGTTGAGCGCTCCACCACATAGTTTGCAATGTAAAGGCCAATGAATGTAGCCCATAATGAATATATGGGTGAAATCCCATCAGATAGACCAGGACATGAGCCATTGCAAGCTAAGTAAAACAATGAAAGAAGGTTACATGAGAAAAACAAATGTGAAGACACTTTTTTTTTATTAGAAAAGGGTTGTTTAATATACCATTATACAAAGCAAGGTTTTTACAAGACTCAGTAAAATCCCACCAAGATAAGCAGATACAACCAAACTAAAGCTTGGTTGAAAAAAAAAAGACACAGCTATTTCAACCAAAAAAGACACAGCTACCAATATCTCTGCATCTTAAACTAACATCACATCCATAACCTAACTATACAAACACCAAATTTCAAAAGTATACTCTCAAAATTGAGCTACTTTTTCAGTGGGGCATTTCATCAAACATTTGGTGGGTGGACTCAAAGTTGGTCAGGCCACAAGAAGGTTCCCATAGCAAACGCCCTTTTCTCCTCAAGGGAACCATCAAAACAGAGTCCATATTGTTTTAGAAGCAAATTCAACTTACCGTTCCTCCATTTTCTCATAGTCCCCCTTGGTGTGGCATTTGAAACCCACTTTCGACTTTAAAGGCAACACAAAAAAGGGACTCGAAAGAACCTACTATAGGAAGAAACATACATTGTACGATTTATGTAATATGAGATACAACGTCCTATTAAATCGAAAATGCTCACCAAACTTAAACCTTTAACCTTGCTGGTCTGGTTCTGAAAGGGTCCAATTTCGATGACTCGAGCTCCAATCTCAATGGGTACCTTAAAATTTAGACCCAAACATTAATGGGTATTTCACTAGGAGACTAAATAAACTTTAAATTTACTAAATCTTGCTTACCCACTGCTCGAATTGATCGAAGTCTCTGGAAAGATGAAGAAGAACGCAGTTATCTGCGAAGGAGTTGCCGAAAATTTGTCGAAATGCTATGTTCGCACTATGATACTATCGAAAAAGCACGCCACTCCAACTCACGACTCTTTTGGTTGATCATTGAGGAAACAACGTCGGAGCCACTTGGATCACCGGAAACACACAAAAACAAAATCCACACCAGAAGAACTTATTGTCGCTGCTGCCTATGTCGAACGCGGATGATGAGGAGGAGGTCGAAATAGAAATCGAACCTCGTCGGAAGCACGCATGATCGGTCCAATTGAGAAGAGAGATCACTTTCTTGAATTTCGAAACTGTTGCATCAATTAGGTCAGAGCAATCGACATGGCTTGAAGGTTGTTTGTGAGAAAGAAGACGAATCAGATGCTCCATACTCTTCAATCCTTGTGATGCAGCCTCCTGTATAGCCATCTGATCATCCATCTTAGGAAAACTCATCAGATCGACTACCATAGTTAAGAGCATACAGCAAAGCAAATAGAAACAGAGATGAAAAGTCTGAACTACAAGAATAAGATCATCGAAGAAGAAAAAGAAGACCGAAGAGAAGAGAAAGGATTAGTATTCACGCAAGCGACATCGGAGATGGGAGGGAGGAGTGCCGCCAACGCTCTCTGTGGACGCTGGAGTTCGATCGAAGACGAGAGGAAAGGGAAGTGGCGGCACTTACTCGTGATTGAGAAGGAGAAATAGAGAGGTTAGAGAGGGAGGGAAATCGGGGGGAAAGGTTTTGATCTTCCTTGCAAATGGCTGTGGAAAGAAAAACAAAAGAGTAATATGAGCGCGTGTTTCATTTTTACTTCCCGCTTCTTTTTCACTTTTTTTAATAGCTTTTTTTCTAAAATGCTATTCTAAAATGCTATTAAAAGCCATATTTGTTGTAGTGGAAGCTTCCTCCAGCCGTAGTGTCAAGAATTGTCTTAAAATTCCTTTCTAACCCATTGTAGAAAAATTGTATCTAAAGTCAGTCAGGGTATCCATGTTGTGGTTATTTCCTTAACAAATCATTATATCTTTCCCAAGCTTCATACAATTTCTCTTCCTTTAATTGTTTAAATGTTCCAATTTCAATTCTAAACTTGGTAATTTTGGCTAATGGGAAAAACTTTGTAAGGAAGGCTTTGACTAAATCATCCCAACTGAGAATGCTATTCGAGGTTAACGAGTCTACCCAATCTCTAGCTCTATCTTGCAAAGAAAATGGAAACAATTGCAAACGAATAGCGTCAGAGCTAACACCTCCTATTTTTACCGTTCCACAGATATCAAAAAATGATCTTAGGTGATTGTGTGGATCCTCTGATGGATGGCCCTTGAAAGCATTTTCTTTCACCATTTGAATGAGACTAGCTTTGAGCTCAAAATTATCTATCGCGATCGGCTCATAAGTTATTCCAGAATAATTTAAGGGAAATTCAGGCAAGAAATAATCTCGGATTGCTTTATCTTCTTGATCTGCCATGGTTGAATCTCAAAGAAACAATTTATCCACCTTATAGCTTCTCAAAATTTGCCATCACTTGCTAAAATTAAATTGCAAAATAAAATTTCTAAATTAAAATCAAACACTTAATTCTCAATATTAACGAAAAAATTACAATATCCCCGGCAACGACGCTAAAAACTTGTTGAACAATTTTCCGCAAGCGCACGGGTCGTCACAAGTAATATAAAACGGTAGGTAATACCGAGTATCGAATCCTCAGGGAAATTGAATTAATTCCATTAAGTACCAAGAATCATCATGTTTTAATTTTATTTAGAAGATCAACTCGAATGATAATGCAAAAATTAAAGAAATTAAAAAATAAACATGCAATAATGAAATGAAATTATCCAATTAAGGGGGTTTGACCTAGGGTGCTATCTAGCTTTCTTGGATTTGTAGCTCGATTACATGGATGCATGTAACTAATAATCATCAATTTCATAAATCTAGAAGTAATGTTAAGCGGATTTCTCTTTCAAGCTCGTCCACATCTCATACTAACATAACTAATTCATGTGTTCATATCCTTAGTTAATCATAGTATGGCATTAAGCAACTTCATAAACAATTTCTAACAATTCTTTTTCACTCTCGTGTTCCAAGCAATCGTTAGCCATGCAATTAGGATCTAATCTAAATTCTCTCTGTCGAGTATCAATTTAGACCAACATAATAATTAATCTGTGATCAAGAGATTAAAGGCATTAAGCAAAAATTGCATAGATGAAATGTAAAGAAATTCATTACATACTCCAAGTAATTGCGCTACAATATCCAATTAACTAGAATAACGACCCTAGGTCTCAAGATCTACTCACAAATGGAAATAATTTTGCCAAAATGATCTTGATCCATAGGCCTAACTCAAATTAAAATAAGAAATTACAAAGAAGTAAGGAAGAAATAACCGATAAGTTGATCCCAAGCTCCCGACAAGAGCATCTCGAATCCCAAGCCTTGTAATCTCGCTCAATTCCTCATTTATCCTCACAATTCTTCTCACTTTTTCTCTCTATTGAGCTAGGGGAGAGCTCCCCAAAAATGGGATGATGATTACCAAAGTGAAGGGCTCTTTTTATAGTGAAAGGGGCTGGAAATTTCTTGCTGAACAAGTCGACAGCGTCGAGACGCTGTGACGTCATGTTGTCTTGGGGCAAAAGTTGTTGCAGCGTCGCGACGCTATCGCGATTTTGGAGCGCGCTTTTCTGATCACCTAGCGTCGAGACGCTAGGCCTTCTAGAAGCCTTATTTGCGGATTTTTGCCTCCTTTCTTCACACTTTTGGGCTTTTTGGGCCTCCCACTTTATTTATCTTCTCTTCTTGGACCTTAGGGCTTGGATCTTCAATGATTATTCTTCAAATTGCCCAAAAAAGTCTTCAAATTCATCCAAATTCTCTTGAAATTTCAGTTTTGCCGCTCGAACTCGGATTTCTGTAAAATCGTTATAGAAATACATTAAAGCTCACAATTCATGAACAAAACTAGCTGATATTAATAGGAAAATGATGACATTTTTACATGTCATCAGATAGAACATGGATTTACGTCCCAACTCTCAACCCCTGGTACACCTCAGCAAAACGGTGTATCGAAAAGGAGAAACAGAACCTTGTTGGACATGGTTCATTCGATGATGAGTTATGCTCAGTTGCCTAACTCGTTTTGGGGTTATGCAGTAGAGTCTGGAGTTTATTTCTTTAACATAGTTCCATCAAATAGTGTTTCTGAAATAACATTTGAGCTCTGGAAAGGGCGTAAAGCTAGTTTACAACATTTCAGAATTTGGGGATGTCCTGCATACGTGCCAAAGGCAAACCCAAAGAAATTGGAACCTCATTCTAGATTTTGCCTATTTGTAGGCTATCCCAAAGAAACGATAAGTGGATACTTCTTCGATCCAGAGGAAAATAAAGTATTTGTATCGAACAAATGCTACATTCCTAGAAGGAGACCACACTAGACACCACAAGCCATGAAGTAAAATCGTTTTAAGTGAACTTTCTAAAGAAGGCTACAGAAACATCAACAAGAGTTGTTGATGAAACTGGCACCTCGAGTCAATCACGTCCTTCTCAAGAAATAAGAGAACCTCGACGTAGTGGGAGGATTGCTAGACAGCCTGATCGCTATTTGGGTTTAACTGAAACTCCAGTCGTCATACCTGATGACGGGATCAAGGATCCATTAACCTTTAAACAGGTGATGGGTGATGTTGACAAGAACGAGTGGATTAAAGCCATGGACCTAGAAATCAAGTCCATTTATTTTAATTTAGTGTGGGATCTTGTAGATCAACCTGAATGGATTAGACCCATAGGGTGTAAATGGATCTACAAGAGAAAATGAGACACTACTGGAAAGGTACAGACCTTTAAGGCACGACTTTTGGCAAAACATTTTACCCAGTAGGAGGGGATTGACTATGAGGAAACCTTCTCCCCTGTTGCCATGTTGAAGTCAATAAGGATACTTTTATCCATTGCCACATTTTATGATTATGAAATATGGCAAATGGATGTCAAGACTACCTTTCTTAACGACAATCTTGAAGAAAGTATCTACATGTCTCGACCAGAGGGGTTCATTACTTAGGATCCAGAGCAAAAAGTTTGCAAGCTTAAACGGTCCATTTATGGATTGAAACAAGCAACTAGATCCTGGAATATGAGATTTGATACTGCGATCAAATCCTATGGCTTTGAACAGAACGTTTATGAGCCTTGTGTTTACAAAAGGATCATCAACAGCTCCGTAGCTTTCTTAGTACTGTATGTGGATGATATCCTACTCATTGGGAATGATGTAGGTTATCTTACTACCATTAAACAATGGCTAGCAACTCAATTCCAAATCAAAGGTTTGGGTGAGGCACAACATGTTCCAGGGATCCAAATTGTTAGGGACCGAAAGAACAAAACGTTAGCCATGTCTCAAACGTCTTATATCGGCAAATTTTTGGTTAGATATAAGATGCAAAATTCCAAGAAGGGACTATTACCTTTCAGACACGTAATTAATTTGTCTAATGGATGGTGTCCTCTGACACCTCAAGAAGTTGAGGACATGAGACGAATTCCCTATGCCTCTGCAAAAGGCAGCCTAATGTATGTCATGTTGTGTACAAGGCCTGACATATGTTATGCAGTAAGGATTGTCAGTAGATATCAATCAAATCCAGGATTCGACCACTGGACAACTGTTAAAAATATCCTCAAGTATCTTAGGAGAACAACGGACTATGTAATCGTGTATGGCACTAAGGATTTGATCCTTACAGGATACACTGATTCCGACTTTCAAACCGATAAAGATTCAAGAAAATCTACGTCGGGGTCAGTATTCACTTTGAATGGAGGAGCAATAGTATGGTGTAGCATCAAGCAAGGTTGCATTGCAAACTCGACCATGGAGGCCAAATATGTAGCTGCTTGCGAAGTAGAGAAAAAAGGTAGTATGGATCAGGAAGTTCTTGACTGACTTGGAAGTCGTTCCAAATATGCATCTGTCTGTCATCCTCTACTGTGATAATAGCGACGCAGTTGCAAACTCAAAGGAACCTCGCAACCATAAGAGAGGCAAGCACATCGAAAGGAAATATCATCTCATCAGGTAGATTGTGCACCGAAGAGACGTGATCATCACAAAGATAGCATCGGAGCACAACATTGCTGATCTATTCACGAAGGCTTTCAAGGCTAAAGTGTTCGAGAGTCATCTAGAAGGTCTAGGTCTGCGAGACATGTACGGGAAATAATCTAGGGTAAGTGGGAAAATTGTAACCGGTATATCGATACCTTAGTGTACTGGGTATTTAGATGACCTAGTTTATTGTATTTGTACTCTGTTATTAATACAAGTATTTATTCACCCACTGCTATTATGGATTATAGTGCATCCCACTAAACTAGAGTTTTAGTTCAAGTGGGAGATTATTGGGAATGGTGCCCTAAAACTCGTAGATAGTGAATGTTAAACGAATTATATACTTGTTCGATAAAGTTGTTATCGAGATTCCTTCAGTAAAGTCGTTACTGAATAAGTAAATTGCACATTAGATAACATAAATCCAATAAACTAAGATCATTTGCTATAGGATGAACACTTGAGCTTTATGTAGAGACATAAAAGTGGATCAGGCTCAAGTAATAGCCAAAACGGTCTATAGTATAGGGATATGGCTGTTGGGTTTTATGCCCTAAAACTCGTAGATAGTAAGTGAAACAAATTAATCGATCTCAATAAAGCGTTATTGAGTAATTCAGTAAATTGGTTATTGAATAATCGAGTTTGAATTAATAAACCCTAAATCCAATAAACTAAGATCCAATGTTGTTTAAATGAAACTTGGACTAGTATGTGGGGACATACGGGGATCAGTGTCCAAGTAACAACCTAAAAGGTCTATAGTATAGGGATAAGGTTGGGTACCTTATCCTAGTGACACTATGTGATACGGCCCACCTTGTATTCGATACAGATGCAATGATCCAAAGCATCCATGTAGGAGACATGAGGATGGGGGTATCCTATGCAATGATTTTGCTAAGATCGGACCTCGAAATAGTAACCACTAGATGTAACGTCGTTGACTAGTTTAGGTTTCTATTTCAATAGGATGACCTAGGTAACTCGATCTCAATCCTGAGTCTGTTAAGAACCCCTTTCAGGAGGGATTGTCCTTAGATTTGTATAGGTAAGAGTGGTCAGTTCGCCGACTCAATAATCCTACCATTTCAGGGGCAAGACCGAATGGAGTTCACTTCTTCCCCTATTGGGGTAAGTAGATGTGTGTTCCCTTAAGGGTTGATTCTGGGGCTTGAACAAAGGCGTGTCGTCCTCTCCTGGCCCGAGAGGAACTCCTATTTAGTGGTTGGACCCTAAACAACTTGTTCATTAAAGGGATCGGTAGTACTTAAGAAACCAGAGGTAACCCAGAGGTAAAACGGTAATTTGACCCAACTGGTGTTACGAACACTCGTGAAGGATTGACTTACTGCATTGGTCGATATCCGTGGACACATAAATATTCTACAGTGAGAAGAGTGCAGTTGTGGGTCTTTAGTGGAGTGACCCACAGTTTACAAATGTTGACTAACTTGGTTAATGAGTTTAGCCAATTAGTCTCGTATCGTTGGAGCTTCTGATTTGTAGGTCGATTAGGTCCCACTGGTAGCTCGTAAAGAGACTTGAGGCAATTAAGTATAAATTGTAAATTGAAAGTGTTCAATTTATTTACGGGAATCATATAATGTATATCAATACATTATAATATAAAGTTTATGAAACTTTATAATATATAATTTTGAATTAATTTCAAAATTAATTATTGAGAGAAAATATTTGAAAGAGTTCAAATAATTAATATGAATTGGATTCATATTAATAAAATAATTTAATAAAATCCCCAAGATTAAATATGTGATATTTAATTGGGTAATTAATTAATTATGAAATTAATTAATTATTTATTAAAATTAGATATGAATAAGATAATAGATTTGATCTTATTCATGACATTTTCCTATTAGGAAAAGGTCTTGGCCTTTTTCTATTAGGAAAAGGTTTTGGCCTTTTTCTATTAGGAAAAGGTTTTGGCCTTTACCTATAAATAGGACCCCTGGGGTGGGGTGAAAGGTATCTCATTCATTCTCCTACTCTCAGAGAATTCCCCTGAAGGCTCCCTCTAGACTCCCACCAGTCTCCTACCTCTATAAGTCTTAGAGTCATACCGGTGTAGCCATAGTGGTGGTGTTCGTAGTAGTTCGTAATTATTTCACAAGTAGTTGGTGAATTTAGTCTGAGTCGTCAACGAGAGTGAGTAATTTGTTACTTTATAAATTAGATTTAAATCTAATATTTTTGTATGCTTGGCCTTAATATAAATTTAGAATAGTTCTAAGATTATTGCCAATGTATTGCTATTTTAGATTAAACAAAATTAATTACGAATCGTTCCCAATCACGCTTCCGCTTTACGAAATTACAGAATTCCAATCCATCAATGGCTAGGTACCCTTATCCTGGGGACACTATGAGACATGACCCACTTTGTAGATAATATAGACGATGTGATCCTAAATCATCCATGTAGAGACATGCGAGTGGGGGCGTCCTATGCAATGAGTTTGCATAAGACCTGGACCAAGAAATAAGTCACTCTCGCTTTATAACGCCGTTTGCCGACGAGACTGACTATTTCATACAATGACCTAGGTAACTCGATCTTAATCCTGAGCTAACTATGAACTCCTGTTTATTTGGGCTTATCTTTAGATCTGCATGGGTGAGAGTGGCTCAGCAAAGCCGACTCAATAAGCCTCCCATTTCAGGGATAGAAACGGGTAGATAGTTGGGGACATAGTCCTGCAAGAAGGAATTCACTCCTATTCGAATTAGAGATAGTAGAGAGGTTGTTCCCTTAAGAGCTGACTCCATGGCTTGAACAAAGGGATCCCGCCCTCTCATTTGCCCGAGAGGGACTCGGTTTGTTGGTTGGACCACAAACCAATTTTTCATTAGAGGATCAGTGGGACTTAAGGAACAAAAAGTACTATAAGGGTAAAACGGACATTTGACCCGGCTACGGTTACGAACAACCTGTGAATGATCGACTTACTAATCATTGTTATATCAAGTGGACAGAAACATATCTACAGTGAGGGAAGTGCAGCTATTGGGCTATAGTGGAGTGTCCCGGTAGTTAACAAATGTTGGTTAACTAGGTTAATGAGATTAGTCGGTTAACCTCGAATCGTTGGAGCCCATGATCTGTAGGTCCATTAGGTCCCCTGCTAGCTCATACGGATCATACCTTAGAACATAGTGATAGCAAAGTTTGAATCGTTCAAATTCGGTTTAGGGAATTAGTGTCGATTATATACGATATTATCAACACAATAGTTTAATTATGAATTAAACTATTAATTGAGAGAGTAAAGAATTTACATATGATTAAAATACAATATATATGAATAGGGATTCATATTAGCTGCATAGTATTAATTTGATATATGATATTAAATTAATATTACATAATTTATTAAATTGTTTAATTAATTATTGTTTTAATTTAAAAATAATTATGAATTGTTTTTAATTAAAAATTTGAGATGAGAATTCAATCTTGGAATTTATGGAAATTCAAGATTAGTGGAATGAAATAGGTGATATGAATTAATTTGATTAATGTCGTATGATTAATTGAAATTGTTCAATTAATTGATAATTTGAAAGGCAATTGAGAATTGCATTTTAAATTAAATCCAAGAGTAGAAATTCAATCTTGCATAGATGGAGATAGTGGAGATTGCTGAAAATCCACTCTTGCATGGGTCAAATGTAATGGAATTACACCTCACACATGCATCTATGCATGTAATCTCCATAGGACACCTAGAATCCACTAGCTCACGTCTCGTCACCTGTGTCTTATACATTGGTGAATTTGTAACGTCCCTCGTTTCAAAATTATGCCATTTTGGATTAATGAAGTTTAAATTCTAATTTGAAAAAAAAAAGTAGAGTTTAATTTTAGCCTCCAATTGATATTTTGGAAATTTAATTGGAGATATTTTCCTTTCCCTTTCGTAAGTGGATGAGCGGTTGGAGGCTACGTGGAGCAAGTCGTGCATTTTTCCCGTTTTAATTGGGAGTTATGGGAATTTAGGGTTTTGAAAAAAGAAAAGAAAAGAAAGAAGGATCTCTCTCTCTTTCTCTCTCTCGCGTGTGTGCAGACCCCTTCCCCCATCTCTTCCGTTTTTTTTTCTTTTTCCAACCGTGTCGTCGCACCGCCCCTTCCCCCGTTTTTTCTTCACGTCGTCGCCTGCTCCCTCATCGTCGCCAGCTGTCTTGCACCGCCACCCCCTTCCCCTCTGATTTTCGATCACGCCAGCAGCCCTCCCGCGTGTCAGCCTTTGACCCTCCCTCCAACAGGTCTCTTCCTCGTGTTCTGTCTCCGCTATCAGACCGCCGGCCTTGAGAACTCCCCAGCTCTCGTGTTTTCCCCTTCAGTTTCGGCACCCACGAGTGGCAGCACAAGATTTCTTCATCTCTGACGTCGATTGCTCATGGTCGTGACCCATCAGTGCGTTTTTCTCCCTCTATTGGCCTTTTTCCTCTCCAACGACGGGAATCAAGTAGCGTTGAAAACCCACGCCGACCTTCTTCTTTGTGGAATGCTAAATTCATCGACGGCAGCGTCAGTCACACCCTTACCCACGCGATTTTGGCAGTCGTGTGTGAGGCGCACGAACTGAATCCCTAGCAGCATGATTTGTGTGATTGTCAGTAAGCGTCGTTCCTCCTTTTTCGGTAAGTTATATCGTTTACCCATGCTTGTTTGGGTTTGAATTTAAGTTACCCAGTCCCTAACGCTCCCAAATTCATAGGTTTCAACTCGGTGGAGCGCTGTCCAATAGCAACATCAGCTTAAGTTAGGTGTTAGGTGATTACCCATAAGTCGATCGACGTCGGGCTGAAGTGCCCATGGTTTAACGACTTTAGATCGCCTTTTTGGAGCTTTTCGATCATTGGGCATCAAGCTTTAAGGTCGTTTAGGTGCTGATCGGTAATTCCCAACGCTCTTAATGAAGGGATAAAAGCCCTTTCGCAGCGGAAACGTACAGAGAACCACACTGATTTTTAACCAAAATTGAAATACCAATACGGATCACAAACATACATATTTACAGCAAGAAAAGAAAAATAATTATCATGCTGTAAAACTCATAAAGCATGCTGAAAACAACATAAAACTTATAGATCTAATCTATAATATTGGATCCTATTGATCCTAGTTCAAGAAAAAACTTACCCTTGAAGAAATTCTTGAACGTTTCGCCCAAAAAAATCTCTGAATAGCTCTCAAAACCAGCAGCAATTGAACCTTGATATCGCTGGAAAAATCACCACGAACACCACCACGAGGATTCACCGGTATTCTCAAAGGGAATGTGTGTTGAGAGGTTTGTGGGAACTCAATGATCTGAGGTTTTCTCTGGGAAAAAAAATTCTCTGTATCACAGAGAGGGAGAGAATTCGAGAGAGATAGTAGAGAGAGGGAGAGTTGGGCGTGAATGAGGGAGTGCGTTTCTGAAACTGACTCTGACCCTCCAATTAACCCCTTCACGCATAATATCAGGTAACTGAAATATCAGTTACTTGATATTTTTAATTTTTAATTAATTATAATTTTAAAATAAAAAATTTAAAATATAATTAATTAAAATTTTATTAATCAATATTAATAAAATTAACATTAATTTAAATCTAATTTAAATTAATATCCCTCTTAACCTATAGTTTAATTAAACCAAATTTAATTAAACTAAAATAATTAATTAATGCAAAATTAATTAATTTTAAAATAATAAAATTGAACATCATATATATTCAATTATTATTATTCTCTCTCATAAAACTATAGTATTAATATACATCCAATGCACATTAATTATAACCTATAGTTTTAATATGAATCAAATTCATATTTTAGTTTAATACTCGAACTCCTTCGAACACTTATTTCAACCTTAGACATTTACCTCAACACCCTTATAAAGCTACCGGTGGGACCTGATGGACCTACAGATCAGAAGCTCCAACGATATGAGATTAGTTGGCTAAACTCATTAACCAAGCTGATCAATATTCGTTAACTGTGGTTCACTCCACTAAAAAACCACAGCTGCACTCTTCTCACTGCAGATATATTTCTGTGTCCACGGATATCGACCGTCAACAGCAAGTTAGCCCTTCACGTGTGTTCGTACCCCAGCTAGGTCAAATTACCGTTTTACCCCTGGGCTACCTCTTGATCCTTAAGTACCAGTGCTCCTCTAATGAACAACCTGTTTGTGGTCCAACCAGAAAACAGAAATCCCTCTCGTGCCATAAAGAGGGTAGGGCCCATTGTTCAAGACCCGGAGACACCACTTAAGGGAACACACCTCTACTTACCCTAATATCGGGAAGGAGTGAATTCCATCTTGTAAGATTACGTTCCCAGCTCCCCACTCGGTCTTATCCCCAAAATGGTAGGCTTATTGAGTCGGCGAACAGGCCACTCTCACCCGTACAAATCAAAGGACAATCTCTCATGGACAGGAGTCCATAATCCACTCAGGATTAAGGCCAAGTTGCCTAGGTCATCCTAGTGAAATAGAAACTGAGCTAACTAACAGTGTTACAGTTAGTGGTTAACTATTTCGCGGTCTGGTCTTTGTGCAAACTCATTGCACAGGATACCCCCACTCGCATGTCAACCACATGAATGCGTTGGATCACTACGTTTGTATCAATATACAAAGCGGGTCGTATCCATAGTGTCACCAGGACAAGGTACCCAGCCTTATCCCTATACTACAGACCCTTTAGGCTAAAACTTGAACATTGATCCCCTTATGTCCCTACATACTAGCTCAAGCCTCATTCTATTAGCCTTGGATGTTTAGTTTATTGGATTAGGGTTATTAAGACAAGATATAATACAAACACTGAATAATACATCACTTTATTAATGTTCGGTCAAATGTACATTTACTATCTACGATTTTTAGGGCATAAAACCCAACACTTAAAACCTTTAGAATTTGTCTTAGTAGCTTTAGAATAGCTTGTGACCATTTGGTGCTCTTTAAATCGTAGTTTCGTATCAATTTGGGCTCGAAACAACAATGGTACAAGGATTTTGGTGTTCTTCGGCTTTTTCCAGCAAGCATTCAGTGTTATTTTGGTAAGCTTGAGCGATTTCCAGCATGCTTTAGGCTTAGTTGAACTCATTTAGAGTGTTGGCAAGTGGGCTAAGTCTTTCCCTAACCTTTAGAAGGTCTCTTTTGTGCCTGTAGGTTCGCTTAGAGTCTATTATATTATTTTCCAGCAAGCGTTAGTTGGTTTAGGAGCGCTTTTAAACTTGTGTAAGTAGTTTCTATCTGGTTGGGCTTGTTTGTTTGTTTGAGCATGTATTCTTTACTTGCTTTGTTATTATGTGTCGTGTCTATTATGTAAGTAGCTCACTATGTGAATAAGCATGATGTTTTGTTGGATTCTTCAGCATATTGCTTTATTGATTCATAAGCATGTTACTTGTTTAATCCATGAGCATGAGGTGTTGTTGTTAGAGGGTTATGCTACATGTGAGTCGTGTCTACATAGTGTGTGTTCATTGGGGAGAGGCGGAGCATGACGCGTAAATCATGTGTTGGGTGTGTGTAGAGCGTGACGCGAAAATCACGTGTGAGTGGCGCTACGCATGGCGCGTAATAGTACATGTGTTGGGTGGGTTTGTGGAGCATAACGCGAAAATCACGTGTGGGTTGTGAGTGCGGAGCGTGACGCGAAAATCACGTGTGAGTGTGCTGGCATGGGGCAGAAACCATGTGGGGGTGCATAACATGATGCGTGGATTCATGTTGTCATCTCATTTTTGCATGAGCATGTGTTGGCATTGTTGTTTTCGTGTTTAAGAGCATGTTGGATGGTTTATCGCTTTACAAGCATGATGTGTGTGGATAACATGTTGATGTGATTGTCTGTTGTTTGATGGCTCACCGGGTGTGAGCTACTTACCAGTACTGTGGTTGACTTGATAACCCTCCCCTTTCTTCCCCCCAACACTTTTAGATTATGCAGGTGTTGGCGAGTTTTATGTGCCCGGTAATGTAGACGAGGAGGTTCACGAGGAATGATCCTAGTAGCTGAATTTGTGTTATTTACTTACCTATTGAAATAGGACTTTAGATGTGGATCTAGTCAGTTAGGTGGATTTAGTCTTATGTCTCTTTTGTAATATGTTTAAGCTCTAAATTAGTTATTCATCTTTTCGCTTCCAGTTGTGCATAGTTCAATAAAGTGGAGTTGTCTCTAGGAGTTTAAGTACATTTATATTCTTGTTAAGGTTGTGGTTTTGATGTTAGTTGTGAATACGAGACCTGACTCGTATTGTTTGGTGAAGTTGGTTTCTGATGTATTGAAGTAAGGTGAAGTAGTTGGGTGTAATATAGAAGTGTTATTTTGTGTTTAACAGGTGATTAGAAAATTTTGGTTTCGTCCTATGTATGTCATTATGCTGCCGAAATGTTTGGAGCTCTCGGTTAGTTTGAATAGGAGTTTAGTAATGTCACTAGGTTAGATAATAATAAAACCTAGGGCATTACAGAATCTAAGATGCATGAAAATTCTCTACAAGTAGGGAATTAGAAGATGGAGAAGTATGGGTTTTTTTATTAATGTTATGCTGCCAAAATTTCTAGTCACTCACTCTCTCAATACTCTCTAGAGCTTGAACCTTCAAGCATATCCCTTCCAATCCCTATCACAATAGACTCCCACAAGTCGTTATAAGGCTAGAGGATATCGGGGAAGACACTAGAGGTGGTCCACACACCATTCGTGATCCAATAAAACAAAAGGAGTTGCTCAATTGGTCTCCAAAAGGTTGGTTACAATTCTGCTCTCTGTTTTGGTTTAAAAGACAGCATGTTTTCATTTTCTAAAATTGATATAGTTAAGTGTCTCTGATCCAAAAATTACTTCCGCATGTGTTATATGAACACCTACATGTCCAACAAATTTCTTCAAAAGACAACTTGACAGACTTATTTACGAAGGCATTACCTACTGCAACCTTTGAGAAGTTGGTGCACAACATTGGAATGAGACGACTCAAAGATCTCAAATGATGTTTCCATGAGGGGAAGTACATATATTGCACTCTTTTTCCCATGACTATGGTTTTTCCCACTTGGTTTTCTTTGCAAGGTTTTTAATGAGGTAGTTGTTAATGTATATAAATATAATGTACTATTTTTCCTTCACTGGGGTTTTTCCCAGTAAGGTTTTAACGAGGCATATATTCTATATACAATGGATATCTAAGGGGGAGTGTTGTAAATATACCTAGTATATATTATAGATATACATTACTTCATTAGCTTATTCAACCCATAATTATAGCTATTCTTTCCCATGACTCTCCCTCCCTCTTAGGAATAGCCATGAGACGACCTCCCTTCATTAGCTTATTCAACCCATAATTATAGCTATTTTGAAGTTAACCTACCCCATTGCATTAGTATAAATAGGGGTTGTATGAAGTATTGAAAACACAACAATTGAATGAGAATACATTTGCTCTCTTTTCTCCCTACCTTTGTTCTCTCAATTTCTCTCTTAGTGTTTTTATTGTTCTTCACGTTTTATAACAGTCAATATATTTTTATTTTTGTTATTTTTTTCGACACAGAAAATTTTCCAATTATCTTTGTAAAAGAAAAAAAAAAATCTCATTATTAAATAAAAATGTTTGTATGATAATGTATTTTGATAATTAATATAATATATTTTCAATTCATTTTGAAAATGTTACATTGGTAATTTTATGTGTACTATGTTTCTAATAATTTTATGTTTTTGGTGATAACCTCTGTTATTATTTTTAATGTTATAATTATAATTAAGTGGTTTTTAAAATTATCAACTTTTAAGAAATTTCAATTATATTATATTATGTTCCCATTTATGTTTGTTTTTTTTTTTAAAAAAAATTCCCCATTTATGTTTGTTGATAAAGTAGGAAAAGAACAAAATGTATAATAAAAGATAAAATATATTAAAATGAAGTAAAACTTAACATGAATATTCCAGACTTTGAAGAACATTGATTATATAAGGACACAAATTGTTACTTCTCAATCTTAACTTTCTTCAACTTGCTTCTTCCGTGTTCTTCAACTTCTTCTTCTCCAACAATTTCCAGAAGTTCAAATTTTTGTATTTCTCTTTCAATGATTCATTTTTCCAGAAGTTGAGTGATTCATTACATTTTTTTTTTTCATTTCTCATAAGAAAAATGTATTCTTTGTTTTGGGTAGGAACCAATTTTTTGTAAAATTGACATTTTTCTTTATTCTCATCCTGTAATATTAAAATAATACAACATATTAATAAGAATAATTTTAAAAGAAATATGGTTATTAAGACATCAAGGAAAAAATTGCAATTTTTATACCATGGTTTTTCTTTGTTGAGAACTTTGACTATTGTTGCTTTGAATGAATAATGCAATTGGTTGACTGATCCTTCAATTATATCTTTCAAATCAACCATTACAGCTTTCCCCTTTGATGTAGGGAAGAGAAATGTTGACAAATGGCTAAGAAAAAAAAAACATGTTTAGATTTTTGGCTAATTTAGTTTGGAAATTGGAAAATGGCTACCACACATTGTGGAACAACCAACTGAAAATTTTCATTCACAGCCAGTTACCATTTGCAAATTGTCGTTATTCACACATTTACTTTTCATATTTCCGAATATTGTGGAAGAGCCAACCAAAAGTTTTCATTTCCATTTTACCCCTAGTATATACATTCATCCATAGTCAGTTATCGTTTGGAAATTGTCGTTATTCACATAGATTCTCTTTTCATATTTGATTTCAAATTTTAAAAAGGGTAACAAATATCTTCTCCAACCGAAAATCATATCATTCCTAGATTTGCGTGGATTTATCTCTAATAATTATTATTATTTGTTTAAATGATTATCATAACTTAATTCAAATATTCCCAAATCCAAGAAAAATGGTCGTACAACAGATTACGATTGTATTCGACGGTGTCTAGAACATGAAGAACTTCTACAACAATTTTAAATCTGGTACCGTGTCTGTTTGGTGTGATTTCAACCTTGATCAGCTTAAGGAATGTGTAGCAAACCACCTAAAACTCTCAGATGGAAGTAGTATTCTCGGTTGTCCCTCTTTAGACATTGGTCAAACAATCCAATCAACACAATTCTTTCAGAAGACGGAGGTGTTTTTTGGATGATTAATGGGTTTCAGAATGGGACATACAAGGACTGTTGTTTAGTACAGACAGAATGTAGATATCAATACACACAACGACGATTCAGTAGTAAGTTCAACCCCAAAGGAGAAAGATTTTGGGTTCATTAACTTAATTGACATCGACATATTGACATAAAAGTTTTTTGTTGTAGATGTTGAGCTTGTAGATGCCAATATACACCGAGAAAGTGTTGGATCAAAGACATTAAGGAATTCAACTCGATGAAGGATGATGTATGTTTTCTTAATTCAGAAGGAATTGATGCATTGATGGATAAGTTCATCCATTTCAAAATGGCGAAAACCAGGTATTGAGTTACTGTATTAACTATATGTACGTATATACTCTTATTTACATAGAGATGCCAGAAATACATACGATTATCCATATATGAGTGATTGATGGATCGTTGAGTATGATGCTTGTTTGTATATACACATATATAGATATAGGTTGTACTTATTGTGTGTTTATATACAATTACTTTTGTGCTTCCATGTATGTACTCTTATATATTATATACACATCAGTATGAAGTGATTTTGTTTGATAGTTCAACATAATTTTTTTCAATATTAAGAATTTAGATTTTTTGTTTATGTGATATTAATTACGGTTTTAGATTTAATTCAAGGTTGTTAAATCTTGTTGATGTCAAATTCGGTTCCTCTCTTCCTTAAAATGCTACTTCTTTTTTTTCTTTGGCTTAGTTGGTTAGTTTGTTGTAAAAATAGATTTTGTTTCTTCTTTATTATACTCTGGGTAGGTTGTACTTATTTTCCTAAAAAATCTAAACGGTACATTAGGGGCATTTTTGTCTATTTCAATTATTAATATTATAAAAAAAATATGTTTAACCATTATTAAATTTCTAAAGATAGTTAGCCATTTTTCAAATCTAGTATTAAATCCTAGTCATTTTTCTTGTTGCCCCATGAAATAAAATAGTCTTAAATTCTAAATTTCAAATTAATTAAAACTACATAATATACCAGGTATGTAATTCATCAACCTCATGAATTTCAGGGTTTATTTGGATGGAACTAATCATTGTAGTTGCTAAACTAAATCCATCTACAAACACAATAACAACAATAACAATAGTAATAATAATAATAAGATGATATTATATAAATATTAACCAATTTTATGATACCTTCATATAAGTCCCCCTTTACAATAACCAATTTTATGCTTTAAGTATCATATTTTTTACTCTTGATATTGATAATTGACTTCACGACGTCACAACTCCAATGACATCTGTAACAAAATAAAATATTGAATATTAAATATAAAAACTCTTTAAATGTTATTTATTATTAAAAAAAAACATACTTATTGTCTTCTTTTTATCAGGTGCATTGATAATTTGCTTACTCAATGAAATTGTAGACAACATTTTTTGTTGAAACTATTTCACTGGATTCTTGAACTTCTCTATTAGTTGATATAGATAATTTAATATTTTGGTTGATATTGAGAAATCTATTATCAACCAGTTTTACATTTCCATTGAAAATGTGACTGTTTGTATTTGAGTTCCTTATAAAAGTAAAATTTTAGAATATAACATATTTTGTAAAAATAAATAAATTGTAAACACAAAACGTTTAATTGAAAAATACTATTACGAAGAAAAAAATACCTCTTCATTCTATATGGAAAAGATATACATATATACCTCTTCATCAATCTGAATTAGCTTCAATTTCAAAAATTACCTTTTGAAATTGCTCCAAATTTTTTAAGATATAATTTTCTAAAGATATTTTGATATAACAATTAAAATTGAAAATAGAATAAGGAAAGACCTAATGTCAATAGAGAGTAGAGAAGAGTAACAGTGTATATGTGGACTGCTAGATTTGTTATAAACTATATCAACTGTATTAGATTTCTGTTATCTTTTTCAGTTGTAATTTCTGTTTATTTGTTTATGGTTGTGACCTAAAATTATTCCATATATATAGTGATAAGTTGAGAATATGAAAAGTCCATGTAGTTGAGGGATTGAGAAAGATGAGAAGGTTAAGGAAGATTTAAAATAGGTTTTAATAAGTTGTTATAAATTATTATGAATGTGAATGTTTTAAGTGAGGTGATATTTGTGTGAGTGTTAGATGGAGGATTATTGGATGTTTTTCTTAGAAATAATTGATTAGGGAGAGTGGGGGAGTAGAAACAAATTGTACATTGTAAGGGGGAGAGTGAGAGAAATAATATGAATATTTATGTGGGTGAGGAATCAATTTATGTCATTTATGGGCCTTAGTGTGAGAGTAGGAGAGAGTGAGAAATAATGTGAATGTGGTGGGAGAGTGAAAAAAAAAACCATAGAGAGAAGGGAGAGCGAGAAAAGTGGATTGTATGGGATAGAGAGAAATTAAGGCTCCGAGAGATTAATTTTGTCCAAAAACATTGAGTTAAAAACATGGAATTGAATGAAATTTAAAATTGAAGAACAACTTAAGTATTATTGAAATAATGAAGGTTAGTTTTGTTCCAAAAAAGTTTCTTTCACATTCGTACTTTTAAATACATTATAGAATTATAGATATATCCCATTTTAAATCATGTGTATCGTCTGAAATTTCTTATTCTGCTATTATATATTGATTTTGTTCATATTTGTATTGTTTATTCAATATAATTTTTACATCTTTTGTATATTTTATACATCATGTGCACATAATTTATATATAGAGTATATGTGTCATATACTATCTATAGATCCTTTGTTATGAAACTCCCAAGAAACGAATCTAACAACCTTATTAAAAAAAACAATACTTTGAAATCTAAAATTTGAAAACCCCAAAAAACAATACAGAACCAACCCAAGGAAAATATTTGAAACGGATTACCTTGATGATCAATATCAAAAGTATAGGATACTTGTTTCTAAACTAGTGATTTGAATCACTCCACAAGATGTTTGATCAACACCACTTGAATGACTCTAGCGTGCAAGATTTAAAACACAAGAAATTGCACAATTTGGAAAACTTGGCTCTACACAAAGCTAAATGAAAACTCAATTCATTCCACTCAAAATTCCGACTACAATGGTAGAAAAAGAAGGCTTTATATAGCCTTTGACAACCTTAACCAAATTGGTCACAAAAGACCAAGAGACACAACTTTAATTGACTAATTAAATATGTGAAACCTATTTGAGTTACAATGGTCGGCTACATTCAACCATAATTCCCATATTAAAATGGTTTAAAAACTGAAATATAGGTTATCCCGTAACCATCAATGGAGTAATGAATCATAACTTGGAGTAGCTTGAACTTGAGTTCCATAATTGAAGCTTAGTTTGTCTTGAATGAAGCTTGGAATGATACTTGACTTCATTAATGCATCTTCACTTCATTGAATGCAACTTGAGTTCAAACTTCACCTTATTGAATGTAGCTTTAGTTCAACTTAGTTCTTTTAAGTGATCACCAAGTTAAAATTTAAGTTTCATAAATCCAATTATGAGTTCATTAAATACAAGTCAAAATGCATTTAATGAATCTCCATCTTGAATTTCAACTTTTGCAAATCATGTAGGGAAAGAGTTTAACATCTCCTTGAACTTCCTTTGTCAAGCTCACCATAGCTTGAATATAGGTGATTAAAGCTTGTTGTAGCTTCTTGGTTCTCGACCTTGTAACATAGGGTTGAGAAATGAAATAATTTTAAATGGTTAAAATTAATTAGACCATGTTAATTTCTAATATGATTAGGAATTAGTCTTATAATTTATTTTTAATAGGTATAAATTTTGGTAGGGTAAGACTTAAATATAAGACTTTGATTATAAGAGAACTCTCCTAATGACGTTTTGCCTAAGGTTGGGGGTACTTAAGTTGACCGTTTAGGGAACACCTCTTATTTGGGAACCGACCCGGTATCTCATCACAAAGAAATATCTCATTGATAGCATCTAATTCGTGTTATCTTATTACCACTAATCTAGACTTTTTAGAATGTATTTTACAATTTATTTGTCTACTTTACAGGTAATTCGAGCATTGGAGACATTGGGAGCGAATCACACAATTTGGTACTAAATCGGCCATTTTGGTGTGTTTTCGAGCGAACTCGAAGTTTATGTATGAAGAGAAGGTGAGAAGACCTGAGCGGACCGTTGCGAGCCCGAAGTTTAGTGCCAAGGAGTCAAAGGTTCGAGCCCCAAGTCAAGCAAATCGTAAAGAAAGAAGAAAAATAAAGCAGTATGTTGGGATGTAGGGCAGCTCGATGCCTGTGCGAAAACACGTGGAGAACAGAATGGGTAGCGTCGAGACGCTGCTTTCCTAGCGTCTCGATGCTACGACGATGATATAAAATCTAAGTCGTTTCGTCTTTTAGCGTCGTAGGTTAGAATTTTTTGATTAGTTTCGTTCTTTTCTTGTTTTCTTCTTGTTTTTTCTGTATTTCTTTGATTCTTAGGACCTTTAGAATGTTTTTTCTTCATGTATTTGTTGCAATCCCTTTAGTTATGCTAGTGTAAACTTCTTTTCATTGGATTCTTGGGATGTAGTTGGATTGAATTGATGCAAATTTGGTTGAGCTTGCTGGTGCAATTTAAATTATGCTTAATCTATGTGTTCATCCATGTTTTTCCTGTTTAAATCATTGTCTTTGAATGCTTTCTTAGGCAATCTATTAGTTATTTGAGATAGCCAATAGGTTTGAATCATCTCTTTGCATTTTTCTATACGAACTTGCATAGCTCGCTTGATAGAACCTAGGATGCATGGAGAAATTGCTAGATTATTTTAGAAACGCACTTTCTTGATTTAAATTAGCAATTCTGGACCCTTAATCATAATGCAGCTAATTCAATAAATAATTACAAGGGCTAACAGATTATTTATTTGGTTAGTTAGATTAGATTCGTGGGTAGCGGTCTAAAGCATGAGAGGTAGCAAGCATAAATTAATAATAATTAATTAATTAATCACGCGGGCTAAGGGGTTAATTACTTGATTAACATAGGTAAGGAGGATGTTGAATTCAAATTACCAAGAAGCACACCGAGTTCATAGAAATTTTGTAGAATTTATCCTTAGAGCAAGCAAGGAAACCAATTAATCAATCAATCCAACGAACCCCCTAGAATCCAATGATCTTTTCTCAGTGATTATTTTGTTAATTTTAGCGTTTCGATCTATTCTTTTCTGTATGCAATTTGATTTTCCTGTTGTTTTACATTTCCACCTTTTTATTTAGTTTGTTGCTAAAATCCTTTCAAACCCCTATTCTTTCTGTGTGATCGATATAAAAAACTCAATTTTAATAAGAAAATTTCTTTCCCAGTGGACGACCCGACCACTATTGTTGCAGAGTAGTAAGGTAGCTGGTTACAAAATCAACCAAACCAGGTTGCACCAACCAAATCTCGCTCAAACTCTCGTTGAAAAATTGTGGTTCTCGCTGGAATACAGAGCAGCGTCGATACACTAGAGGCAACGTCGAGACGCTAGTCACTTTTCAAGGCAGCGTCGAGACGCTCTAAGGGTAACATCTCAACGTTGACCTCTCAGGTTTGATGCTCTACTTATGCTCAGCCTCGTTTCTTCACCAATTTTGATCTCTATTTCACCAGTTCTTCATGGAAACACTTTCCCACGAGCGACACAGACTTACATGACTCAATTTACAATTAAATGTCCAAAACAACGGGTCTTTACATTGATCATGTCAACAAGAATTGTAAATCTAATACCAAAATTACCGTAAACATTTACCAACAAACCTTCAAACATTCAAAATGCAAAAAGCTACTCACCAAAACTACACTGTCCAATTCTAAAAGAAAATTGAAGTCCGATTGGGCTCTGATACCAATTGAAGGGATTGAAACCCCAGCGGAAGTGCATGTGATCAGGTGTGATTCAATTTTAGTTTAGAAACCAATACACAATATAGGATCCAAGAAATTAGAGAACAATTCTATGAATCTCTACTTAGATTAAGCATGCCTTTTCAAGAGATTAGAGACATACTTTTGAAGACCAAATGCAACAACTCAGCAAGATCTCCTTCTCCCTTGTACAAATGGTACACGAACTGGAATGCAAGACAAGACCACTAAACCTTCCCCACTATTCTCTGGGATTGGGTTCGTGTTTGTGGGAACACCTTTTCTTGAATGACAGAGAATCTTTTGTTTTGTTTTCATAGGGAGAAGTTGTCTGTCAAAACTTGAGAGATAATTGAGAGAGATTATTTTTAAGGAGAGAGTAGCTAGAGCCTTCAAGGAACCAAAACACATATGCACATCTGTGTATTTCATCAAATGAGGAGGGGGAATTATGATAACTCCCCACTAACCCCATCTCTTTCATCCCAGTCTCTTTGAAGTTGCAGGAGAGATATTTATTAATTATAATAATTAATATTAATTGATTTGAATAATATAATTAATTAATTAAACCATTTAATTAATTATCATATAATATATTAATCAAATTAACGTAACCTAAGATATTAATTTAATTAACTTAATTAAATTAAATTAAATCAATCAATTAATTAATTTCTTAATCAACTAAATATCATATATAATTAATTAACTTTACATTTGAATAATATTTAAATATACATCTCACTTATAATTTATAGTTTTAATATGAATCTAATTCACATTAAATTTAACCTATAGTTTAATATGAATCCAATTCACCTTTGTGAACTCCTTCAAATATATTATTCTCTCCAATTAATTTTGAATCATATCCAAAATTAATTTTATAATATAAAGCTTAATTGAAAATTAACTTTATATTATAATGTATCACCATACATTATATTAATTGTATCACATGCAATTAACCTAAATTATCTTTAATGAATTTGAACAATTCAAATTCTATTCAAGATTAATTGACCTCAATTACCCTTTACGAACTAGCAGGTAGGCCTAATAGACCTACAAATCAGAAGCTCCAACGATACAGGATTAATTCATTAAACTCATTAATCACATTAATGAACATTCGTTAACTGGTCACTCCACCAAAGACCCACAGCTACACTCTTCTCACTGTAGAATATTTATGTGTCCAAGGATATTGATCATTAACAGTAAGACAATCCTTCATGAGTGCTCGTAACTCAAGCTGGGTCAAATTGCCATTTTACTCGTGGGTTACCTTTATATCCTTAAGTACCTGTGATCCTCTAATGAACAACCTATTTATGGACCAACTAATAAACTTAAGTCCCTCTCGTGTCAGTGAAAAAGTAGGGCTCATTGTTCAAGTCCCAGAGTCACCACTAAAGAAAAACACTCATCTACTTACCTTAAAGTTGAGAATGAGTGAATTTCATCTTGTGTTGTTATGTTCCCAACTCCCCACTCAGTCTTGTCCCCAATGAATAATTTATTTTTTGATTATGGAAGATGTATACTACAATGAATAATTTACTTTTTGATTATGGAATTTGAAATTTTTAATAAACATTTTTTATTATAATTTTCTTTTGTTTTACAATGGTATTCTCAACTCTATACACTCTTCTTTGATTTTCATTATTTATTATTATTAATTTATTATTATTATTATTATTATTATTATTATGAAAAAAATGAGGAAGATAAAAGAAGTGAGAGTAAGAAAGTTGAATAAGTGAAAGGATAAAAATTGAGACCGAAAAATAGTGGGAGAGAAAAGAGGAATTTGGAAGGGTGAAGAGATAGAGATAACATTGGAAGAGGGGGTGGGTGGGATGAGAGATAGTCTTAACGATAACATTGGAAATTACATAATAATTGTTGGGACAAAATTATCCAAAAATAATTCTTTTTCTAAGCCATTCTTTAAGGTAATAAGATTTATTTATTGATTTGATAAGAATAATATATTTTTTTTGTTCTTTCTCTTTTTCTTCATTCATCTTCTTAAACATTTTGTTCCTTTTCATATACAAGTTTCTTCTCAAAAAAGGAAAGGAAAGGAAAGAAAGAAAAAAGAAGAAGAAGAAAAAAGTGAGATAAAAAATGAAAAGTATAAAATAAATAAAATAAGCAGCCAATTTTATACACCTTCCATTGTAGTCTAGTTGGTTAGGATACTCGGCTCTCACCCGAGAGACCCGGGTTCGATTCCCGGCAACGGAATTCTATTGCATATAACTTTTAATATAGTTAATTAAAATAGGTTAAATGAATATATTTTATAGGTTTAAATTTTTATAATATGTTTTATTTATTTATATTACTATTTCATTTCTAATATATATATATATATATATATATATATATATATTTTGACATAAACTTCATTTCTAATATATTTTTAAAACTTATTTTGAAAATAATTTTATAGATATCTTTTATTCAATAAAGCGGATAAGGCGGATGAATGAATATCTTCAAGTAAAAAGAGGGTTTTATAAAATTTTGTTGATATGTCCGACTCACATTTGTTTTGATCTTATTGAAGTCTATTTTTATGGTTCTTTATTTTCTCTTCTCTTTATTCATTTTTTTTTTATCAATAGCATAGCCTTCTTTCATTCGCAGCACCAAGAAGATCGCTTTTGCGTCATTACATAAGAAAGGAAACACAAACCCCAAAAGAACCACCACAAACTAAGAGAGACAACCTCGATACAAACTGCCCATCATCATCAATCCGAGCCAAAACACGCCATTGTTGAGGTTCCCACATTGAAAAGATTGGTGGAGACCTCACAATATATAAGCTAGAAGGGTCACCCCACTCATCGCCAATTGGTTTTGAGATGGAAGCCCATATAATATAATATGGTATCAGAGCCCATTAAACCCAAACGGGTATTCGATCCGAGGGGGCATGTTGAGGATCCCACATCGAAAAGATTGGTGGAGACCTTACAATATATAAGTTACAAGGAATATAATAGCCATAACCAGACGCTTAGCACGAAAACTCCACCCGAATACAATATTCTCGATCATCTCAAAGCTAGGCTAGCTACCAAAATTGCTCCATCCTCGCTCGTACCCCCCTTGCGCACACTTTAAGCCTGCCACAAAACTATCATGGTAAAGAATCTTTACTATATAGAAACATCACTAGTAAGTAACAACAGTAGATAAAATTGCTCCATTCTCTTTATTCAATTTACTCTTTCACTCTTGCGATTCTATACTTATTCATTCTCATCATTTCTCATTCAACAACAGTATTTACCATTTTTTAACCCCTTAAATAACATTAAATAATCAACATATTAAAAAGATGTCTAAATAAATTAAAGAAATAACTTTTTTTTAGTACATCAACATTTGGGAATGGGGGAATTCGAACCTCTGATATCATGGTTGAGGTACATGTCAATTACCGCTAAGCTAAGCTCGCTTTGGCAGAAATAAAAAATTTTAAAAGAATCAAAAGTCTGTCGGTAAAAAATAATAATAATGATAAATTACTATGTTAATTAACACATTAAAAAAGTATAGGGTAAAATACATTTTTGGTCCCTCATGTTTCGGGGTCGTTTCCAATAGGTCCCTAGGTTTCAAAATTGAACAATCAAGTCCCCACTATTTAAAAAATGATTCAATTGAGTCCCTGGACAGTTAACTTTTTTAACGGTGCTGACGTGGCAGTTACGGTGCTGACGTGGCATTATTAAAAATATTAAAATATTAATTTTTAAATTAAAATTAAATAATTAAAAAGAAAAATAAATCTCTCTCTCTCCTCTTCCTCCCTCCCTCCCTCTCCTTCCCCTCCATTTTCGAAACCCATCACCTCCCTTCCTTCCCCTTCTCGCCGGCAGTAGCCCACCGCGCCGTCGCCGTTGAATGCTCGCAGCCGCCCGCCGTCGATAGCTCGTCACCGCCGCATCCTTCTTCTTCTCCTTCTTCTTTTCTTTTTCATCTTGTTCAAAACTATACCCAACCTCACCCCACCCCACCTCCCCTCCCTCCTCTTCTTCTTCTTCAAAACCAAACTCACCCCCACCCACCTCTTCTTCTTCTTAAACAAAACTTCAAACCGACCCTAAATACTCATTTTCTTCTTCTCAAACAAAACCCCAAACCCACACAGAAAATACCCATTTTTCTTTTATTCTTCTTATCCTCCTCCTCAAATCCACCCCCATTTCTTCTTCTTCTTATTAAGCTTCAAAATCCACCCACCTAGCGGCGATCGACGGCGACGGCGACGGCAAAAGGCGGCGGAGGCAACGGCAAGAAAAGCGGCGGCTAAAGAAGGAGAAAGAATGAGGGTTTGGGTTCGAGGAGAGAGGTGAGTGAGGGGGAGAGAGAATGAGGGTTTGGGGACGGAGGTTGCCGGTAGCGGCGGCGTGGGTTGCGTGGCGGCGGCGGTAGTGGCGACGGCAAACGAAGAAGGTAAGGAAAAAGAGAGAGAGGAAGGAGAAAGAGAAACAAGGGAAAGGAAAGGGAGAGAGAGAGGGTGGTTTCGTGGGGGAGAAAGAGAAGCCAGAGATTTCTTTTACCTTTTTTTTTCTTTTTAATTGTTTTTTAATTATTTATTATTTAATTTTAATTTATTATTATTTTATTTTAATATTTTTAATAATGTCACGTCAGTACCGTTACTGTCACGTCAGCACCGTTAAAAAAGTTAACGGTCCAGGAACTCAATAGAAGTATTTTTTAAACTGTGGGGACTTGATTGTTCAATTTTGAAACCTAGGGACCTATTAGAAACGGACCTGAAACATGAAGGACCAAAAAGGTATTTTACCCAAAAGTATAAAGAAACACCAAAAATAATACGAACACATCTTTGTTCTTTTATGTATGGTTGTGATCTAGACTATATATGTGAAACATCATGAACTAATGGTGGGCTATGAAGGAGAATATTTGTCTTCATATGTTGCCCTTAAAATTTTTATAAAATCATAATTTTTTTCCATTCTCTTGAAATAGTTGTAACTATTCATGTTGAGGTGTCCATTGAGACATTTTAATCCAAAAGGAGTGATTACACGACAAAGTGAAGTATTCTTTCACGTATGGTTGTGATCTAAACTATACATGTGAAACATCTAAAGATGAATTATGGAGTAGAATCTTTGTCTCACTATTTCGCCCTTAAATTTTTTTAAAAATATTTATTTTTGTCATTCTCTTGGAATTCTTGCAACTGTTTTGATTGAGGTATCTAATGAGAGAAGTTAATCTAATGCAAGTCACTGTTTTGAAATATCATGATCACGGTGAAGAGTTCCATAGAAAATGACATTTATCTCTAATTTTGTGTCGTACGATTGTGTCTCAAATGTTGAGCATTTGAAAAGGTTTAGTTCACATTTATTGTTATAAACAATAATTTTAACATCCAATCTTAAAGTAGACAGGTATGAAGGTAAGTTTTGAAAATGCTTTCTAAGAAAAAAATTTTTGAAAATGCAAAATTTAAACTATATATAAACTAGAGAGATACATAAGACTTCATTAGTTCATTAGGAGAAACTTTATCTTTCCATTCGCCTTCTTTTTTAATTCCCTTTTTAATATTGTTTTCCTCAAACGTTATATGCATATTTAAAGTCTCGTTGATAATCATTTGGTTTTTTTATTTTTAGTGTTTGAAAATTAAGCTTACAAATACTGCTCACACCTTAAGTTTCTTTTTTTTTTTTTTTATCTACCTTATTCCCATGTTTTCAAAAACCAAGCCAATATTTTATAACTAAAAAAAATAGTTTTCAAAAACTTATTTTGTTTTTTAAATTTGGCTAAGAATTCAAAAGTGTCCTTAACAAAGATGAAGACCATAGTAAGAAAATTGAAGGAAGACAAACATAATTTTCAAAAATAAAAAACCAAATGGTTATCAAACGGAGTCTTAGTGTTTTGATATTTATTACATGTGTTCCTTCAATTATATAAATATCAATATTTTATAAACAAAATATTCAAAATTGTTTCATAGAGGTGCAAATAGGTCGTTAACTACTTTTTTTTTTTTTAAAAAAATGTGTATTATTCTAATAACTTTCTTCACTTCAATTATTAATGATTAATTGAAAATAATAATATAATTAATTAATTTATTCCTTATATGTTAAAAATATATATTATTAATACATTATTAGCACTACGTAAAAGACATGACATAGGTAAACAATTTTAAATTATATTTTCCGTTTCAAAAAATAATTTTTGAATTGTCTACATATTATTCACCAATGCATTTTGTTATCCTTAACAGATTGCTGACATGGCATTTTGGGAAATCCTTAATTATACCCCTCTCACTCCTGATTTATACTGTATTTTTCAAAAATGACCAAAACGATTTTTTCAATGAAAAATGGCTAAACCATTTTTTTAACCTATTTCGTCATGAATTATTCTTCCAATTATACCCCTCTCACTCCTGATTTCACCTCCCACCTCTGATTTCATGATAAAATTAAACTATTTTTTATATATAAAAAAAAATCATTCTCTTCCTTGATTTACGAAATCTAGTTTGTTTGTTATATATTACTATATTTTTTCAAATTTCAATTTCAAATTATAAATTTATCTTTGAAATCCCAGAAGATAGACCTGTATTAAGATTTGCCATTTTTAATTCTCAAATCAAGCATCTTCATTATCCAAATCGGCATCTTTATTATCCAATTCAACATCTTCATCGTTCTAACAACCCAAAAATCATAGTCTTCTTCTTCAACCTAGAAATCATCCTTCTAACAATCTATTGTTAGGAGAGGGTTATCAATCTTAAAACATAGGTATGTTAAATACGTTATTTTGTATTTATCTATCATTGTTTTACTCATTGTATATCTTTTTTTTCAACACAAAGTATTTTTCATTTTTTTTCAAGATCTTTAATGCAAAAATTCAAGAAAATTGGAAGAATCTCAAGGGTTTTAGAAATTTTTTGAAAAAAGAGTGAATACTAAATCCTAATTTTCGAATTAAGCTAAGGGAAATAGTGAATAATGATTTCTTCCGTTTTTAGATGATTTGATGTTTACTATAGTGAAATTAATTGCATGTTGTCTAATAGGTTAGTTTACTGTATACACTGTAATTGTATACTTTGTTTACTGAATACACTGTATTTGCATAATTTTTCTTTTTGTAAACTTGAATTTTTTTTATTGTTCCAGTAACATTAATGATTTCATCCTGTTTTTCAGGATGATTTGATATTCACCACAATGAAATTATTTGCATATACACTAATGGGATAAGTTTACTGAATACACTTCGAAGTTAGTTGAATACAATGTATTTGCATTTTTTTTAGTAAACTTGACTTTTTTTTTTTTTTATCGTTTTAGCAACATTTGTTTCTAATAATTTCACTTGTTATATTAATTTTAAATTTGAATACCTGTTGAATTTATGTAGTTAAGATATATTACAATCTTTATATTTTTATCTTAGGATTATAGGGTAGTTTAGATATAACTATTAATAGTTATTGTTAGGAATAATAATTTCACTTATTTTATTAAATTAATTTCTAAATCTTAGATTCTCTCCCTATTTTTAGGGTGTAATTTAATTTAAATAGTCTTTCAATTTAGATTTTGGTTAGAGGCATTTTTGTCTGTTTTATTGTTAAAAAAAAAACTTACGAATTTGGCTATTTTTCAAATGAAAAATTCGGTTGGTTATTTTTCAAAATGGTCAATTAAAAATAGCCATTTATCTAGTTGCCCATGTATTTTTTTAATGAAAAATTTGTTTTTTGAATTTTTTAAATAAAAAAACATTTTATTATGTTTTCTTTTTTTTCTTTCTTTTTTCTTTCTTTTTCTCTTCCTTCCTCTTCTTCTCCACCTCCATAACTCTATCTTCTTCTAACCCAAATATTGCAGCTACCGCCGCCAACAACGACCATTTTCCGTCCGGCAATCAGCCAACCGGTAGCGACCATTTTTTTCTTTTCTTTCTACTTTGTCCTTCCTCTCTTCTCGCTCAATCTGCGCTACCATTGTTTCCATCGCGATGTGATTGTTCGCCTTCCTCCTTGACACTTTTCACTGAGGGCTCCTTCTTCGTCCACCACGTGCAATGGCAAATCAAGTCGGTTTTCAAAATAGTCTGGCCAGAACTCATTTCAGTGGCAAATCAAGAGACCCACACCAGTTTTCTGCTCTTCGCCAGAACTCGTGCTTCCACTTCGTTCTAGAGTCCAGATCTGGATCGAGCCTAGGTCCGGTGGATTTCGCGTTCCAGATGTGCGAGTGGAAACAGTGGCGGTGTAGAAGTAGACCTCGACATTCCAGATCTACGAGCGAGCGAGAAGAGAACAGTCACATCGCCATGAAGGGGTCGTTCCTTGGTCATCCTTTCAGATTAGAATGAAGGGGCTCGTTCCAGATCTGGAACCCCTTTATTTCGGTTCTTTTTTTTAACAGATTGAGAAGAATAGCGATGCATAGCGTGTTGAGAAAATGAAAGGTTTTCCATTTTCATTATTAAACTTTATTTGACAATTAATGTGACTTTTGGTTTGTGTGACTTTTGGCTTTTGGTTTCTTGTAACCAATGGTGACTTTTGAGTTTTGAGAGTTAGGTGAGTTATGAGTATTTTTATGACATTTAAAATTTTGAACCATTGGTATTCTATGGTTACTTTTGTAAGCCTATATAAAGGCATGCTTAGTTGAATGAAAAATCATCTCCATTCATACTTGTCTTCCACATTTTTCTAACAAAGTGGTATCAGAGCGAGTAGCAAAAAAATTGAGAGAAATGGCCAACGGTGGGATGGGTTCGCTTCAACTACCGATGCTTTCCAAGCTCAACTATGACAATTGGAGCATCAAGATAAAAGCGTTACTAGGAGCACAAGATGTGTGGGAGATCGTAGAGAACGGTTTCCAAGAGGCGAAAGCTGGAGCCGATCAAGCGCAAAGAGATGCGTTAAAGGAGGCAAGAAAGAAGGACAAGAAAGCCCTCTATATCTTGTACCAATCGGTGGACGAAGACACATTTGAGACCATCGCCAATGCCGAGACGTCAAAGGTGAAGGGAATAAAAGTCCCCACGCAGCGGAAGCGCATCGATTGGACCTTACGTCGTATATTAATTAACATTAAAATACCGTTACGATAACTCAAACAAAACTTTAAACATGCTTTAAAGTTGCTGTAAAATCGGTTTAAACATGCTAAAATAAATCTAAATTTATTTTAAAAACTTTTCTAACGAAAAGAGGAAGAACCGTTACAAACCTCCGTTGTAGACTTGACCGTTCTTCGCCAACGACGCTCCAACGAACGAAAACGCAGCAGCCGCCTTTGTTTTTCTTCGCTGGAAATTCCTTCTTGATTGACACAATAACCACAGAGGTTACACCGGTATGTCTCTAAGTCTAGGAGGCCAAAGACTTGTGGGAGTCTTTCTCTAAGAGGGAGGCTAGAGAGAATTCTAGGTCTTGTCTTTCAAGAGTGTCAAGTGTCATGACCAATTAGGTCTAGTGTTCTATTTATAGAAGAGAGGCCATGAATAAAATATTCAATTAAATCAATCTTTTCCAAAATTGATTCAATCTTATTCCTTAATTAATCAATCATGATCAATCAATTCCCCAATTGATTAATCTTTTCCATAAATGACTAATTTCTTCCATAAGTAATTAGATCATTCCCATAAATGATTATTCACTTCCTTAAGTGATTAATTATTTACATAATTGATTAATTCATGGTTAATGAATTAATTAACCACCAATTAAATATCACATATTTAATTTCCGGCCTTGAATTAACTAATTTTGCCCAAACACTTTTAGGACTTAAATTAATTAATTCTTTCAATCTTCCATAAATTTATATTTGAACTTCTTCAAATATTAATTTCTCTCATAATAATATATCAATATATATTATATTTATTTCCCTTAGTAAATTGAACATTTTCAATTTACATTTAATTACTTAGTTGCCTCAAATTACTTTACGAGCTACCAGTGGGACCTTATGGACCTACAGATCAGAAGCTCCAACGATGTGAGATTAATTGGTTAAACTCATTAACCACAATAATCAATATTCGTTAACTGTGTGTACATTCCACTATAGACTCACAGTTGCACTCTTCTCACTGCAGACATATTTTCTGTGTCCACGGAACTAAGACCAATATCGACTAGTTAGTCCTTCACGAGTGTCCGTAACACCAGCTGGGTCAAATTACCGTTTTACCCCTGGGTCACCTCTATTTCCTTAAGTACCAATTCTCATCTAATGAACAATCTGTTTATGGTCCAACCATCAAACAGAAAACCCTCTCGTGCCATTGAGAGGGTAGGGCCCTTTGTTCAAGACTCGGAGTAACCACTTAAGGGAACACTCATCTGCTTCCCTAAAGTCGGGAATGAGTGAATTCCATCTTGTACGATTATGTTCCCAGCTCCCCATTCGATCTTGTCCCCAAAGTGGTAGGCTTATTGAATCGGCGTATTGGCCACTCTCACCCATACAAATCAAAGGACAATCTCTCATGAGCAGGAGTCCATAATCAACTCAGGATTAAGACTAAGTTGTCTAGGTCGTCCTAGTGAAATAGAAAACCAACTAGTTAACGGTGTTATAACTAGTGGTTACTATTTCGCGATCCGGTCTTATGCAAACTCATTGCATAGGATACCCCCACTCGCATGTCTCCTACACGAACGCGTTGGATCGCAGCGTTTGTATCAAATACAAAGTGGGTCGTATCCATAGTGTCACCAGGATAAGGCACCCAGTCTTATCCCTATACTATAGACCCTTTAGGCTGTTTCTTGAACAATGATCCCATATGTCGCTACATATAGTTCAAGACTCATATTACAGCCTTGGATGTCTAGTTTATTGGATTAGGGTTATTATTAGGCAAAGACAAACATAAAATAACTAATAACAATTAATGGAAAAATATATCAATATTATTTCATTAATATCCGGTCAACGGTTACATTCACTATCTACGAGTTTTAGGGCATAAAACCCAACAAAAGGCGGCATGGGACAAGCTCCAATCGACTCATAGAGGAGTCGATCGTGTGAAAAAGGTACGGTTGCAAAATTTACGTGGTGAGTTTGAATCTTTACAAATGAAGGAGACGGAGGTGATAGCGGAATATCACACAAGAGTAATGACCATTGTCAACCAATTGAGACGGAACGATGAAGAAATCACCGATGTTCGTGTCATGGAAAAGGTTCTACGGAGCCTAAATACAAAGTTCGAGATTATTGCCACGACAATCGAGGAGACACAGGATCTCGAGATTATGACGATTGAACAATTTATAGGCTCGTTACAAGCCTATGAGGAGAAAAAGAAAAGGAGGATGGAGCAAACAGAGACCATTGAACAACTTCTCCAACTCAAACTCAAGGAGGAGAATAGTCGTGGACGTGGAAGAGGTCGCAGTGGTAGAGGCCGTGGTGGAAGAGGTGAAACCAACACCGATGTTTCTCAAAATTCGAGTGATTCCTCAAGAGGAAGAGGAGGCCGAGGTCGTGGAAGGCGTGGTGGAAGATCTGGGAGAGATAAATCTCAGGTAAAATGCTATAATTGTAATAAGTATGGACATTATGCAAATGAGTGTTACTCATCTCAATCAGAATCAAATGATCGGAAGCATCAAGACCAGTCAACCGCCAGCACATCAAAAGCCCATCAAGGGCAATCCAATTATGCAGAGGAGAATGGAACCTTATTTATGGTTTCAAAGGGAGAAGAAGAGAGTCAAGATAGTATGTGGTATCTTGACACCGGAGCCTCAAACCACATGTGTGGAAAACGCAAGATGTTTGTGGAGTTGAACGAGATGAAGAAAGATAATATTGCCTTTGGAGACAATTCTTTGGCCGCCATCAAAGGAATAGGTAAAATTCTCATTCGGTTAAAAAATGGAGAAAATCAATATATTACAAATGTTTATTACATTCCTAGTATAAAAAATAATATATTGAGTGTAGGACAATTGTTAGAGAAAGGTTTTGAAGTTCAAATGAAAAACAATTGTTTGTATTTGAGGGATAATCATGAGAGACTTATTGCTAAAGTTTCCATGACAAAAAACTGAATGTTTCCTTTGAATATATGTAATGATGTTCCAAAATGCTTGAAGACATGTTATGAGGATCTCTCCTGGTTATGGCATCTACGGTTCGGACACCTCAATTTTGGAAGTCTAGAAGACTTGTCGAAGAAGCAGATGGTGCGGGGTTTACCGCACATTCACAAGCCGAACCACGTGTGTGAAGGATGTCTACTTGGCAAACATCATCGAAGTAGTTTCCCGAAGGAGTCTATGACAAGAGCCAAGAAGCCTCTAGAACTCATCCATGCTGATGTCTGTGGAATGATCAAACCAAAGTCTCATGGTAAAAGTAAATACTTCCTTCTATTTATTGACGATTTTTCTAGAAAAACATGGGTGTACTTTTTGAAGGAAAAATCGGAAGTATTTGAAATCTTCAAGAGATTCAAGGCACGTGTGGAGAATGAAAGCAATCTTACAATCAAGGCCATGAGAACTGATCGAGGTGGTGAATTCACATCAAATGAGTTCAAACAGTTTTGTGATGAAAAAGGCATCCGACGTCCGTTAACAGTGTCAAGGACACCACAACAAAATGGCGTGGTGGAGAGGAAGAATCGGACAATCTTGAATATGGCAAGAAGCATGCTAAAGACAAAGAAAAGGCCAAGGGAATTTTGGGCGGAGGCCGTAGCTTGTGCGGTCTATGTGACAAATCAAGCACCAACCAAAAGTGTGCTTGACAAGACGCCTCAAGAAGCATGGAATGGAAGAAAGCCCGGAATTGGTCACTTCAAGGTATTTGGGAGTATTGCATATGCTCATGTGTCAGAGGAAAAAAGGACCAAGCTCGACGATCGAAGTGAGAAACTCATATTCATCGGTTATGATGCAAGTTCAAAGGGTTATCGCCTTTACAATCCTTTGAATGGAAAGGTAATTATTAGTCGTGATGTTATTTTTGATGAACAAGCATCTTGGGATTGGAATTTACAGGAGGAGGAGTATGATTTCCTTCCATATTTTGAAGAAGACGATGATAATGAGCCAACCATAGATGAAATGGGTGAAGTTTTGCCTAGTCCAGTGACATCCCATTTGACTGATCGGTCGTCATCTGAAGGTTCATCCAACGATTCTGAGAATGAAATTGGTCCAAGAGGAACCCGAAGTCTACAGGAACTTAATGAGGTAAATGAAAATCAAAATGACATAACTCTCTATTGTCTTTTTGGTGATTGTGAGCCTATTAGTTTCCAAGAAGCCATTGCAAGCAAGAAATGGAAGGATGCAATGGATGAAGAAATTCGAGCGATAGAGAAAAATGACACATGGGAGTTGACCAAGCTTCCAAAAGGGCACAAACCGATCGGAGTGAAGTGGTTATACAAGACAAAGAGAAAGGCCAATGGCAATGTTGAAAGGCACAAGGCGAGACTAGTGGTGAAAGGGTATAGTCAACGACATGACATCGAGTATGATGAGGTATTTGCCCCCGTTGTTCGCCTTGAAACTATTCGTTTGATTATTGCTTTGGCAGCTCATAATCATTGGAAAATACATCAAATGGATGTCAAATCAGCATTCTTGAATGGAATTCTTGAGGAAGAAGTCTATGTGGAGCAACCATTGGGTTATGAAGTTAAGGGTGAAGAAAACAAAGTGCTTCGATTGAAGAAGGCTCTTTACGGTTTGAAGCAAGCACCGAGAGCATGGAATTCAAAAATTTACAAGTTTAAGGGGGGGTGTTGAGAAAATGAAAGGTTTTCCATTTTCATTATTAAACTTTATTTGACAATTAATGTGACTTTTGGTTTGTGTGACTTTTGGCTTTTGGTTTCTTGTAACCAATGGTGACTTTTGAGTTTTGGGAGTTAGGTGAGTTATGAATATTTTTATGACATTTAAAATTTTGAACCATTGGTATTCTATGGTTCATTTTGTAAGCCTATATAAAGGCATGCTAAGTTGAATGAAAAATCATCTCCATTCATACTTGTCTTCCACATTTTTCTAACATAGCGTGGGTTTTGTTTCTCTGATCTGACATCCCTTTCAATTTTGGAAAAAAAAAAAAAAACTAAGAGAGAAAAAGAAGATGATGAATAAAAGAAAGAGGAAAAAAAAATCTAGCCTGCGGTGGACGACGGTCGATGAAATCTCCCGTGTTTCAATTATGCTAAAAATGGAAAAAAGAAGTTTGAGTTTTACCTTAGCTCATAAGTAATGATTAAAAACTTGGTCTTGGGAATAGTTGAAATCTCCCGTGTTTCAATTTATGAAAGAAAAGTTTATGAATTCTCAAAGTTTCATTGTGATCCAGTTAAAGTCAAAATCAAGTCTTTTTTTTTTTTTTGAGAAAAACAAAAAGTTTAGGGGTCGTTTGATAACCATTTCGTTTTCTGTTTTCTGTATTTGTTTTTCATTTTTTAAAAACAGGGGTGTTTGATAACCATTTCTGTTTTTTGTTTTCTGTTTTTTTTTTTTAATAGTTTTTAAAAACAGATTTTTGTTTTTTAAAAACTCATTTTTCCTCTAATGCTTACTTTTCTTCTCTTTTACCCATCTTTCTCCAACAAATTCCTTTCTCTATTTTTTTTTCTCTAAAACGTTTTTTACTCTATAAAATTTATTTTTCTCTCTCTAAAATTTTCTCTCTCAAAACTTTTTTTTTCTCTATATCTTGTTTATTTCTAAAAACTTATCAATAATTTTTCTCTCCTTAATTAACATGTTCTAATTTTTCTTTTGAAAAACAAAAGTCACCAAAATTTTCTATCGCTACAACTTTTCTTTATTTTTCTCATTTTTCGTTATTTTTTTAGCATATCTTTTACTCTTAACCTTATTATCTCTCTAAATTTTCTTTTTTTTTTATTTAATTTTTTTAATATAAAATTTATCGCTTTTACTCTTACTTGTTTTCTATTTTTCCTCTAACTAATATCTTTTCTCGAGTCTAATAACTAATATTCTTTCACTAAAATTTTCTTTCATCTCTCTAAATTTTCTATGTTTAACTTTTCTCGTCTTTCAAAAAAAAAAAAAAAACTTATCTTGAAAACATTTATATTTGTGTCTCTAAATTTTTGTTTCAACGTCTCTACACATTTTTCTCTCTCTAAAACATTTTTTCATCTTTCTAATTTTTAAAAACCTGAAAACCAAAAACAGTTATCAAAGAAGGTTGGTTTTCTGTTTTTTAAAAACAGAAAACAAAAAACAGCTATCAAACATATATGGTTTTTGTTTTTAAAAAACAGAAAACCAAAAACCAAAAACCAAAAATAGAAAAACCAAAAACCAAAAACTGAAATGATTATCAAACGGAGCTTTAAATAGACGGATTAAAGTCAGAAATTACATCACCAGCCTCTTAAAATTTAGGCAAACCAATAAAGGGTATCAAATAAGCCCCTCGCAACATCCCTTCTCAAGCACTGGGATGGTGTATCGACAAAAAAGAACTAAATCTCCAAAAATGTGCAGCTGCACGCGCAAGACAGTGAGCCAAAAAATTGCCCACTCTTGGGCACGAGGAGAAGGAGATGACGTTCATCTTTCCAACCAGCTCCAGCACCTTTTCGACTACAAAGGTCGTCTCCGATAGGTCCTCTGCCTTTTCGTTAAGGAGGTTCACGATTTCAGACGAATCTGACTCGACCTCCAGCGCTTGATTGCTCCTAAGCCCACCGAGGCTGACACGATCGGTAAGCTTTTCCAGTCCTAGCATCTTTATGGCTTCCTTATTCCTGATCTTCTTGCAGCCCGCTCCTATCAGAGAACCTTCTGAGTCACGAATGGCCCACCCAACGCCGTCGGAATCTGAATCATTGAACCACGCCGCATCTGCATTGAGCTTCCAATGGGTGGCATCTTACGGCTTCCATTTGTCGTGACTAGGGTGGGTCTCCAACTTGCTAGTTGCTTGGTAATTTCCCCCCTATTCTCGAATAAAGTCATTCTCTGCTTGATTTCTTTGATGCATTGATATGGGTCTGCCTTGTGATTTATTTGCTTCACCTGATTCCTAGTGTTCCAGATGGACCATATAATTTGGCCAGCTCTAGTGATTTTTGAATTATCAAGAATCTTAGTAGCATGATCCCAATAGACCACCGAGCTCCATCCTCCCCTACAGCAAGAAAAAATATGCATTAGGTTATATTAAATTACATGGGGTTCCATCTCAAAACCAATTGGCAATGAGTGGAGTGACCCTTGTAGCTTATATATTGTGAGGTCTCCACCAATCTTTCCGATGTGGGATCCTCAACATGCCCCCTCAAGATGGTGCCTCTTTGGGTTCCCCATTCTTGGATCGGATCCCAATTTCTTTTTATTGGACTGAATACCCGTTTGGGTTTAATGGGCTCTGATACCATATTAAATTACATGGGGTTCCATCTCAAAACCAATTGGCAATGAGTGGAGTGACCCTTGTAGCTTATATATTGTAAGGTCTCCACCAATCTTTCCGATGTGGGATCATCAACAGGTTAGGAATCAAATTCGCCCAAATACCTTTAGCTAGCAACTTTGCAGTTCCAGAAAAGATGCTCCGAGTCCTTTGGCTTCGACCTACAAAACCAACACATCAGATTAGTATTAATCCCTCGTTTTCTAATATTCTCAAGAGTGGGGAGTGCGTTGTTGAGAGCTTTCCAAATTGTGATTTTAATTCTAGGCCAGACATCTAGATTCCATATAGAATTCCACATCTTTTTGGATGGGGAAGGGTTCAATCCGGAGGCCAATGATTGATTTTCATTATTGATAGCAAGATGATAAGCCCCTTTTACTGTAAAGATTCCTTTAGGGTTCGTTCCCCAGATTACTTCGTCATCTTTAGGAATTCAGTTTAAAAAAGTTGTTTCTTGAAGTTTTGTATTCTCACTTGTATTGATACAGAATGTAAAGTAGTATATATACAAGTTCTTAAAACCCTACTAGAGATGTATAATGGGCTGAACTCAATACATACACAAGCCCATCAAATATTTATGACTAAACATGATAAATGAATGTGAGAGTTGATGGGCCATAAATAGTGGGCTGATAATAACCATGTTTCAACACCCCCTCTCAAACTTGGGGTTTGGGCTTTACACCAAGTTTGTTTTTCAAATAAGTGAACTGAACGTGTGGCAGTGCCTTGGTTAGACCATCGGCCAGCTGTTCACAACTTGGAATGTACTGGATTTTTAGCTTCTCTTCAGCAACCCTATCTTGTACAAAGTGCAGGTCTACTTCTACATGTTTAGTCCTAGCGTGATATACAGGATTTGAAGCCATAACTGAGGCGCTGAGACTGTCACATTAAATCACTGAGGGATTTGCATTGGGAAAAGAAATTTCTTTAAGTAGACTTTCAATCCAAACCAATTCTGAAGTAGCAATGGCCAAAGATCTATATTCAGATTCAGCCGACGACCTCGAGACCCCACCTTGTTTCTTCGAAGACCAAGAAATCAAACTATCACCAAGGAAGACAAAATATCCACCAACTGATTTTTGGTCATCTACATCGCAAGCCCAATCGGCATCGGTAAAGGCGGTAAGCTTGATTTCTTTTGTTGCCTTCATTGTTATGTCGTTATCTAAGGTTCCTTTAACATATCTTAACAATCTTTTTAAGGCTTGCCAATGGGTAGTTCTTGGTGAAGGGAATAAAAGTCCCCACGCAGCGGAAGCGCATCGATTGGACCTTACGCCGTATATTAATTAACATTAAAATACCGTTACGATAACTCAAACAAAACTTTAAACTAACTTTAAAGTCGCTGTAAAAACGGTTTAAACATGCTAGAATAAATCTAAATTTATTTTAAAAACTTTTCTAACGAAAAGAGGAAGAACCGTTACAAACCTCCGTTGTAGACTTGACCGTTCTTCACCGACAACGCTCCAACGAACGAAAACGCAGCAGCCTTCTCGCCTCTTGATCGCTGGATTTTCTTCTTTGAATGACACAATAACCACAGAGGTTACACCGGTATGTCTCTAAGTCTAGGAGGCCAAAGACTTGTGGGAGTCTTTCTCTAAGAGGGAGGCTAGAGAGAATTCTAGGTCTTGTCTTTCAAGAGTGTCAAGTGTCATGACCAATTAGGTCTAGTGTTCTATTTATAGAAGAGAGGCCATGAATAAAATATTCAATTAAATCAATCTTTTCCAAAATTGATTCAATCTTATTCCTTAATTAATCAATCATGATCAATCAATTCCCCAATTGATTAATCTTTTCCATAAATGACTAATTTCTTCCATAAGTAATTAGATCATTCCCATAAATGATTAATCACTTCCTTAAGTGATTAATTATTTACATAATTGATTAATTCATGGTTAATGAATTCTTTAATTAATTAACCACCATCACATATTTAATTTCCGGCCTTGAATTAATTAATTTTGCCCAAACACTTTTAGGACTTAAATCAATTAATTCTTTCAATCTTCCATAAATTTATATTTGAACTTCTTCAAATATTAATTTCTCTCATAACAATATATCAATATATATTATATTTATTTCCCTCAGTAAATTGAACATTTTCAATTTAATTACTTAGTTGCCTCAAATTACTTTACGAGCTACCAGTGGGACCTTATGGACCTGCAGATCAGAAGCTCCAACGATGTGAGATTAATTGGTTAAACTCATTAACCACAATAATCAATATTCGTTAACTGTGTGTACATTCCACTATAGACTCACAGTTGCACTCTTCTCACTGCAGACATATTTTCTGTGTCCACGGAACTTAGACCAATATCGACTAGTTAGTCCTTCACGAGTGTCCGTAACACCAGCTGGGTCAAATTACCGTTTTACCCCTGGGTCACCTCTATTTCCTTAAGTACCAATTCTCCTCTAATGAACAATCTGTTTGTGGTCCAACCATCAAACAGAAAACCCTCTCGTGCCATTGAGAGGGTAGGGCCCTTTGTTCAAGACTCGGAGTAACCACTTAAGGGAACACTCATCTGCTTCCCTAAAGTCGGGAAGGAGTGAATTCCATCTTGTACGATTATGTTCCCAGCTCCCCATTCGATCTTGTCCCCAAAGTGGTAGGCTTATTGAGTCGGCGTATTGGCCACTCTCACCCATACAAATCAAAGGACAATCTCTCATGAGCAGGAGTCCATAATCAACTCAGGGTTAAGACTAAGTTGTCTAGGTCGTCCTAGTGAAAATAGAAAACCAACTAGTTAACGGTGTTATAACTAGTGATTACTATTTCGCGGTCCGGTCTTATGCAAACTCATTGCACAGGATACCCCCACTCGCATGTCTCCTACACGAACGCATTGGATCGCAACGTTTGTATCAAATACAAAGTGGGCCGTATCCATAGTGTCACCAGGATAAGGCACCCAGTCTTATCCCTATACTATAGACCCTTTAGGCTGTTTCTTGAACAATGATCCCATATGTCGCTACATATAGTTCAAGACTCATATTACAGCCTTGGATGTCTAGTTTATTGGATTAGGGTTATTATTAGGCAAAGACAAACATAAAATAACTAATAACAATTAATGGAAAAATATATCAATATTATTTCATTAATATCCGGTCAACGGTTACTTTCACTATCTACGAGTTTTAGGGCATAAAACCCAACACTTGGATCTTGGAAGAACTGACTTAGTCGATTTACAGCATACACTATATCCGGCCTTGTGAGGGTGAGGTACTGCAATGCTCCCAAAATGCTTCTATACTCAGTTTGGTTCTTCAATTTTTCCCCCTCTCTAGCTGATAATTTACTGCCCGTTGACATTGGTGTGTTGCTTGGTTTCAAATTCTCAAGGTTGAGTCTTTTCAAAAGGTTTGCTGCATAATTTCCTTGTGATTGATGTAATCCTTCTCTTTCTTTTCTCACTTCTATACCGAGGAAGTGATGTAACTCTCCCATGTCTTTTAAGGAAAACTTTGAGTTGAGTTCACAGATAAACTTCTCTAACAAAATTTTGCAATTTCCTGACACAACAATGTCATCAACATAGATTAGGACAAAAAGTATTTTCTGCCCTTCCCTTAAATAGAATAAGGATGTGTCAGACTTAGTGTTTATAAAACCCCAACTCATCAAAGTGGACCTCAACTTTTCATACCAGGCCCTTGGTGCCTGTTTTAAACCATATAGGGCTTTCACAAGTTGACAAACAGTCTTCGGTTTGTTTGGATCTATAAAACCTTCCGGTTGATTCATATATACATTTTCTTTGAGATCTCCATTCAAAAATGCATTATTAACATCAAGTTATCGAATTTCCCAACCTTGTGAAACTGTTATTGTCAATATTATTCTTATAGTGGGGGGCTTTAACAATAGGACTAAGGGCATGTTTGGGAGTGATGTTTGTATTATTGATTTTGGAAAAAGAGATTTTATAAAATTGATTTTCTAAAATTGGTTTTTATACCATCATATTTATGTTTGGTTCCAAATTTTTAAAAGTGATTTTCATATATTTAAAAGTGATTTTTAAATATTATGTTTGGTTTCAAAAATGATTTTAGAATAACCAAATTACTAAAAAGGGCATTTTACAATCAAGAAATTATTTAACTAAATAATTATGACAAATATCACTTTTTATTAATTATGTTTTCATTTTTTTATTGTTAAACTTTTATAAAATATTTTAGGTCAAAAAAATATGTATAATACATATCGATAAAAATTCGAAAGTCATATCATATCCAATCTAGAAATGTTTGTAACATTACAAATACTTAAACTAGATATTATCCATTAAAACACAAACTATATAATAAATACATCAACGTGCCATAAGAAGTTTTGCAATTTTCTCCCGCTCCGCTTCCATCTCCCTTCCATGATGAGTTTCACTTTCCTCAGTAACACTCAACTCGTTTCTTTCATCACTTGAAGGGAGCAAATCTTCATCGTCATCGTAAGGCTTGAACTCAAAGTCAGTGGTAGAATGAGTTCTTATAAAATTATGAAGTGTCATTGAAGCAACAACAATCTTTACTTGTTTTTCAAAAGGAAAGCGATGCATATGACGTACCATTCGCCATCTATTCTTCCAAACACCAAATGTCCTCTCAATTGTACACCTTAAAGATGAATGCCTATGGTTAAATATTTCCTTCTTACCTCTTGGTTGACTCCCACGACGAAAATCAGGAAGATGATATCTTTCACCTTTATAAGGACCTAGATACCCTTTCATTTGTGGATATCCAGCATCAACAAGATAATATTTACCTGTAAAATGCATAGTAAAAAATAGTTAAAATGTTTATAAATCATAAATGTTTAATATTAAATTTTTTTAAACAAACCTTTAGGTGGATGAGGAAAATTTAAATGAGGTCTTCGTAAAGCTTCCATGAATATACGTGAGTCATGAGCAGCACCTTCCCAACCAGCCCACGTAAAAGTGAAGCACATATTGAAATCACACACGACCATAATATTTTGGGTAGTAATACCTTTTCTACCTATATATGGTATTTGCTTATCTTTAGGAGCAACAACCGATATATGAGTGCCATCAATTGCTCCTATGCAATTTTTAAAGTATGGCCAATATCGATCATCATTTTTTATTTTACTTGGAGTTGCTCTAAATTGCTGATCACTTGGCTTGATGATGTCCACAGCTAAACGACAAACAGCATCTAAAACCAAACTAAACCATCTAGAAACGGTTTCACCTGAGTGTTGAAACCTTTCTTGAATCATTCTATTAGTTAACCCGTGCCCTAGTGTAATAAGAAACATGGCTAAAGCCTCTTCCAATGACATGTCTGAACTACTTTTAAGGTCATAATATTGATTAAGTGTAATCAATAATTGAGTAAACACGTGTTTTTCCATCCTAAATTGTTGATGACACCTAACATCATGTCCATTTAAAACCTCTCTAACAAACTTAAAACCCGTGTACAATGAAGTCCTGCATGGTTCTTTATCAACATAGGTTTCAAAATGATCCATAACAATTGTACATCCAATTTCTACTAAGTGGTCAAATTCTTCATTGTCACTATCGTCTGAAGTGCTATTAATATCATCAATTTCGTCAATCATATAAGACGACATCTCTGAATAAAAAAAAACACACACACAAAAAGAGAAGTCTTAATTAGTAAACAACAAAGGACATATGAATTCAAAATATAGTAACAATAATGGTTCAAACAACTAAACAAATGAAAAGTCTTAATCAATCCTAAAAAAGTTCACAAATAAACAAATTTGAACCAAAGTTCTCATAAACAAAAAAGTCTACAAATCTCAAATGTCAAACATTTTTTTGCTTAAGCCATTCAATTTTTGTCTCGGGCTTCTTTATAGCAACGAACATTTCTCTATTTTCCCTTTTTGTAAAAATTTCAGTGGCCTTCATATACAACTCGTCACCTTCCTCAATCCCAGGTAAGCTCGTTAAAGTTTCCATCACTTCAAGAATGTTGCATCTCGGCAAATCTCTTCTTCTATATTCAATGACGTCACAAAGACGATCTAATTTGTCAGACATCTTAGAAGATCCACCTCTTAAACCAATTTTTTTCCTCATTTTCTCCCTCCCTTGAGCATGAGTTTCACTAGTATCAACATCATTAGTATCATTAGCGGTGCTTTCGACATTGTTAAACTCATTCTCGTTGATCTCTGTCTCTCCTCCTACTGTATCATCAGTAAAACCCTCAGCCCTATCACTTACAGCTTTAGATATAAAACCTTGAGATGGGGCCCATGCTCCTTCTCAAAAAGAATGTCTAATTGATCCACATTGTGCAACCCTTTTGCACGGTATTTTGCTGCCTCAGGAACAACCTATAAAAATAATAATAGTATTGTCATCACACTATCGCTCCTACTATTAACTAGTTGCATTGAAAATTAAATTTTTGAAAAAAAATAGAAAAACGATCACCTTTATTTGGTCATCCCACCATTCACTAGTTGCATCAATTGTTTGTCTTAAATGATCTCATCCCAATCCTGTTGCACTTCCAATCAATTTATTCCAAACTTGCCAATCTTTCTTGTGGGATGTCCATTTGTTCTTCAACTGTCTATATCCATAATTTCTTCCGGTCTTTTCGTTGAAGTTCTTAATCACATTCCTCCATCCAATTTTACTAAAGTGGCAATTAGGTCTGTTCCCTTTTAAAGTCTCAGCAACGCACACTTGAATAAATGAATTAAGAGTAACATCATCCCATATAGCCTTTGTTTGCTTCTCTTTTTCATCACTAAGAGTCATGTCCTTAGACATTCTAAAAAAGAAAATGACAAAATCAAAGACCAACTCTAACCACAACCAACACCATATACAAAACAAGAAATAAAAGCTTCAAAGTATTTTTCATAGTCCATGCAAATGATATTTCCAAATTGACTACATTGGCTTTAATATAGTTCCTTGAATAAAAAACTATTTCAGACAACAATACTCTAAAATTTAGCACTTGCAGCAATTCATTAATTCATCCTTTCAATATTTCCTTTTTTCCAACTTACCATAAGTAAAATAATTGTGCAGTTCCATCAAAATGGTACATTAAAAAAAGAAAAAAAAAACTTTCCAAATATATGAATCACCTAAACTATATAGAACGACACCATGAATATAAAACTGAAGCTTTAGCACTTGCAGCAATTCATGTATAATTGCACTTGCAGCACTTGCAGCAAACATACAAAAATCCAGCAATTCATGTAAACTATTCATGTAAACTATAGTTTCACCTAAACTATTCATGAATTTAGCACTTGCAGCAATTCATGTATAATTTCTAAACAAGTTTTGAAGCTTTTTTAAAATGATGTTTTGGGAATATTCCAATATTTTTGTGGGCATCGTCACCTAAACTCTTGCATAAATTTTGTTTATCGTATTTAGAAGAAAGACACCGTGAATATAAAACTGTTTGTACAGTTTGAAGAGTAAAAAAAAACAGAGCAATCAAACAGTTCAAAGCAATCAAATAGTTTGAAGAAAGAACCCCCAAACGAAAAACACATCAAACCCAGAAACATAGACTCCAAAAATCCAGAAAAATCCATACAAAACAGAGGATTACCTCCAAAAATCCATGGACAAAAAGAACTGAACTCCAAATCAAATTTACATAGACTCTCCATGAATCCAGAAACAAATTTCATACAAAAACATGAAAAAAAAAAACCCAGAAAAGACAGAGGATTACCTGTTTGCAATGATTCAAACGATCGAATCAAATAATATCGAAAATATTTTTCGATTCCAGAAGAAAGAACGCAAAGGAAGAAAGGAGAGGAACGAAGTGTTGGATTTGGATTTGGACTTGGGAGGACTGCTTCAGAGAACTTTTAGGGTTGAATCTCCACGAGAGAACGAAAAATGATTTGGGGAAAAAAATCTTCTTCAAATACAAGGGCAAAATGGACAATTCACCAAAAGAATGAAATGAGGGTAAAATATGAAGATGATTCCCGATCAATCACATTACAAAAAATCATCTCCCACCTAATTATTAAGAAATCAATTTTAAATGATTTTATATTCTTCTAAAATTAATTTCACAATTTGCCAAACATCAAAATTTAAAAGGAAATTGATTTTGACCATAGAAAAAGTGATTTTGGCCATACCAAAATCACTCCCAAACATGCCCTAAAGGTTTCTGAAAAATCAATTCCTGGGTTTTGATGAAACCCCTTGGCAACCAATCTAACTTTGCATCTCTGAAAAGACCCATCAATATTATTTTTCACTTTGAACACCCATTTGTTTCCTACAATGTTCAATTTTGGAGAGAGTGGAACTAACCTCCACGTGTTGTTTTTCATCAATGCACTAAACTTTTCATCCATAGCCTTCTTCCAGTGTTCACTAGCTAGAGCTTCAGAAACAGATGTTGGCTCACTAATTTTTAACTCTCGACTAATTTTGTGTGGTTGGCATTCAACCTTGTAAGCTTTATACTTGGGTTTGAAGATCCCTGCTTTCCCCCTTGTAATCATAGGATGATTATTCTCTTGTGTGGCTGTGGAAATTTCAACTGATGGTTCATGTTGTATGCTTTCTACATGGTCAAACTCACTTAATAGTGATCTTTGGACTGCTCTTGGAGAGTTTGTTATCTGAATTGATTCTTCTAACACATTGTCAGTTCCTTGTCCCAGGTTCACTCTTTCACTACCATCATTCAAGTCACAATTTTCCGCATTTTCTGCCCTGAAAATTGTTTGATGAGAATGAAACAGGTTTTGTTGAGCATCAGTGGAAGCAAGAGGATGACTATACTCCTTATAGTAAGTGGAAATAGGTGAGGTAACAATTTGTCTAGACTCTGGCAACCAAGAGATGACCATTTCAGATGGTTTATTTGGTAAATTTTGATGTTGGATGAAGTTACTTTGGAATGGGAACTCAAGTTCATTGAATTTCACATGCCTAGTGATGTAGGTTTTTCCATTAGAACTCGTGCATTTGTAACCTTTGTGGATGTCACTGTACCCCATAAATACACACTTAGTGGTATGAAATTGAAATTTGTGTTGTTGATAAGGTCTAAGGCAAGGAAAGGAAGTACAACCAAAGGTTTTTAGAAAATCATAGTCTGGTTTCTTTCTTGTGAGATGTTCTAGTGGTGATTTGCCTTCTAAAACTGGTGTAGGAAGACGGTTAATTAAGTAAACAACTGTCTCAAAGGCTTCCCACCAATATTTTAAGGGCATAGATGCTTGGGCTAGGAGAGTTAGACCGGTTTCCACAATATGTCTATGCTTTCTTTCTGCTCGGCCATTTTGAGCTGAGGTGTAAGGGCAAGAATGTCTAAACTCAATCCCACTCTCTATTAGACTATCAATGAATGCTCTATATTCTCCTCCCCAATCTGACTGAAGAGTTTTTATTTTTGAGTCAAACTTGTTTTCCACTAGGTTCTTAAAGTGTTTGAAGGCTGCCAATGAATCTGATTTGTTTTTTAGAGGATAAATCCAAGTGTAACGACTAAAATCATCTAAAAAATGGATGTAATAGTGGAATCCAGTGCTGGAATTTAATCCAGTGTTGGAATTTACAGGGGCAGGACCCTATAGGTCTGTATGAATGAGTTCTAATGGTTTTTTGGCATGTGAATTTGAAGTTTGGAAAGGAAGAACATGACTCTTACCAAATTGGCATGCATCACAAAAGTCACATTTTTCATTGAGAGTAAACTTTTGATTACAATCTTTGAGAATAGAACTAAGGACTCTTTCAGAGGGGTGGCCTAATCTCCTATGCCACACCTCTTTTTTGGAATTGAAACTAGGTACATAGACTTTGACATTAGATTGCAAAGGTTGCCTTTGAGAGGAACAACCATACTGACCTTTGAAACTAGACTTAAGCACAAATCTTGGACTCTTCTGACATAGAAATAGGTTGGGTGACTTGTTTCTTAACTCCAATTGATATAGCCCTTCCTTAAGCTTCCCTTGATGCAGAACACAACCCGTGGTTTTGTCCTTCACAACACAAAAATCATAGTGAAATTCCATATAGGCATCATTATCATTCGTCAACTTAGATACACTCAGCAAGTTCTTGGTAATAGTAGGAACATGTAAAATATTGTTCAACTTCAACTTTTGATTGTCTAAAGAAGGTAGAAAGCTATTACCAATATGTGATATTTCAAGTTGAGTTCCATCACCCACTGTTATTGTTTCCTTACCGGTGTATTCTGTTTTGTGATTCAGCATGTTCGGATCCGAGGTGATGTGATTGTTGGCTCCGCTATCAGCATACCAGCTGGAGTCATTGAAAATTTCTGGGCTTGCAATGAATGCAGAGTTCGTTTGATTTTTTCCATGACTTGGTGGTGCTCCCATGTAGTTTCCATCATATCTATTGTAACAAACTGATGCTGTATGGCCTAGTTTTCCACAAACTTGACAGACAGGTCTATTTCCATTATTTCGACCTCCACGACCTCTTTGTCTTCCTCCCCAGTATGTGCCACGACTTTGATCTCTTTCACTATTTTGATTGGACTGATTTCTGCCATTGTGACTATTATTTGGGCCTTGTGTGTTGAAGCTATTGTTGGAGTAATTGTTTGAATATGTCTTTTGAATGGCTAAGTGTGCTGTGGCATTTGATAGGTCATTGACATCAGAGATTACATTGAGGTGGACCAATGTTTGTTCAAATGCTATTAGAGTAGCATGTAGCTCCTCCCAGGTCAAGGCATCTTTTCCATTCAACGTACATGTAATAGGAAGATATTGAGCATCTAATCCTGTAATGACACTCGAAATAAGGTAAGATTCACTCACCTCTTCACCGGCTAAGCTGAGCCCATCAGCTATTTGCTTCATTTTTGCAAGGTATTCTGTCATCTTCATGTTGTTCTTCTTTGTGTTTTGCAAGGTTGATCTTAATAGAATGATTCTTGCCTTGTTGTGAGACCCATATCTTCCTTCTAAAGCTTTCCAGACAACCATTGATGTTTTATGGTTTATAACATCTGAGACAATGGATTGTTCCATTGAGCCATAAAGCCACCCTAAGAGGACTTGATCCACTGTTATCCATTCTTCATACTCTGGGTTTGGAACAGTTTTTGTTGGGGAGCTATCTTTGTTGGTTGGGGAGCTATCTTTGTTGTTCACAACTATGTACTGTGCTGGTGGAGCTTTGGTTCCCAATATGAAACCATCCAACCTTTGTCCTCTTAGAATAGCTAGAGCCATTGACTTCTACAGTGTATAGTTGTTTTCATTCAACTTAATTGAGAGTCCTGAGTTTAGCCCATTTTCAGATGAAGTGTTAACAATGTTGCTTCCTATGAGTGCAGGAGCTGTTGTTGATGATGTGGGCGTTGGAACCGTTGTTTCTTTTCCCAAATCCATGTTGATGGAGGCTGAAGGAGATGAAGAGTTGGCTTGAATGAGCTCTGATACCAAGTTTAAAAAAGTTGTTTCTTGAAGTTTTGTATTCTCACTTGTATTGATACAGAATGTAAAGTAGTATATATACAAGTTCTTAAAACCCTACTAGAGATGTATAATGGGCTTAACTCAATACATACACAAGCCCATCAAATATTTATGACTAAACATGATAAATGAATGTGAGAGTTGCTGGGCCATAAATAGTGGGCTGATAATAACCATGTTTCAACAAATTCTATTCCTTGGTATACTCAAAATGAAGTCAACATCACTTGGGAGAAAGGCGTCTCTTATGAGATCTTTCTTCCAGGCACCACCATCATCTAAAATGTCGACCACTCTTTTTCTTTGAAGTACTTCCTTAACTCCTCTAGGAATCTAGCCCCCTTTGTCTATCAACCATGGATCTTGGTCGATATATACTTGTTTGTCATTACCTATCCTCCATATGTAATCTTTTTCAAATAGAGATCTGCCCCATAATATGTTTTCCCACACGATAGAAGCTATGCAGGCCTCTTTGGCCTTTAGGAAAACCCCTTCGCTGAAATATTTGCCTTTGAGGATTTTAGCCATAAGGCTATCAGAGGATTAATGATTCTCCAACTTAGCTTTGCTAACATGGCCTTGTTAAATATAGCTAGGTCTCTAAAGCCCATCCCCCTCTATCTTTACTTATACACATTTTGGTCCAATTGAGCTAGTGAGCTTTGGACTTCTCCTTAGAGGCTCCCCACTAGAAGTTCGCACAGGCTCTATTGATCTCCATGCGAATGTTCTTAGGGATTCTGAAGCAACTCATGGTGTATGCTGGAATGGCTTGGACGATGGCCTTGATCAGAATCTCTGTCTTAACATCACTCAACAGACACCTAAACTCGAAAAGTCGCATCCCAAAGATTGAAGAACCACCTCTATTGTACAAATTTCTCTCAACGAACATCTCAACTCAAAGAGTTGTATACCATCAACAAATAGTGAAGGGTAAAATAGGAATTGAATAAAATTGTAAGGGAAAATTGGTAAGTAAAGATTGTTCCCTGTCAACTCATTTTATATATAGTATAGATTATTTTAATGATATTTTCTATTATTTAATTTGATTTTTTAATTGTAAATGGTACTAAGGTACATATTATATTATAATTAATAAAATACAAATTTCAACGCAGTAAAGGGTGGTTCGAATTATCATTAAATACAAATTTTAATGATATAGGCCAACAAGAGCATAGCTCAACTGGTATAACGTTGTACTTGTAACCACGAGGTCTGTGGTTCGAATCCCCACCCCCACATATCATATTGTCAAAAAAAAAAAAAAAAAAAAAAAAAAATTAAAATCACCATAACCATATGTCAACATGTGATTATGAAGAAAAACATATTATTTACTCATCAAATATATAAAATTGATAAATAAAAATAAAGTGATAAGGGTAAATTTGAAAGTTGATTTTTTCTTCTCCTATAAAGGAAGTTAGTTTTTTTATTTTTTTATTTTTCTAGTTCAACAATGTATGGAAGATTCAAACACTTTGACATTTTGGTCAAGAATACATGTTAATTACCGTTGAACTATGTTCACTTTGAGAATATAAGGCCACTAGAATTAGGTTCATTTTCATTTTAAATCTTGTCAAATCCAACATATTTGGGACGGGATTTTTTTGGACCCAAAACATGAATTCGATTTTTCTTTTCGAATCACATCCAAATGATTTGAAATTCTTCGAAATCCTTACTATAATTGAAATTTTGATAGCTTTCTCTTCTAAAAGTAGTGATTTACTAACCAAATATTAAAATGATATTTTCAAACAACAAGTTATAAGAAGAAAGTCTCCTAAAAAAAAAAAGTTATAAGAAGAAAGGTTAAAAATCATTTTTAGTCTTTGAACTTTCATGAAAGTAACAATTTAGTCCCTGAACTTTGATTTGTCATTATATTTAGTCCCTATACTTTCAATTTTGTAACAATTTAGTCCCTCAACTTTGATAAATAATAATCTAGTCCCTTTAATTTCAAATTTGTAACAATTTAATCCTTGTCACAAAAAAAATTCATCAAAATTAAAAATCAATTTTATTATTTAATGATTGTAGTTGTAGTTATAAACATATTGAATCCCAAATTAGTTTATTAATCTATGTAAGAAATTTTACTAAATCATTACAAATTTGAAAGTAAAGGGACTAAATTGTTACTTATTAAAGTTCAATGACTAAATTGATACAAAATTGAAAGTAAAAGGACTAAATTGTGACATATTAAAGTTCAATGACTAAATTGATACAAAATTGAAAGTACAAGGACTACATTGTTACAAAATTGAAAGTATAGGAATTAAATCGTTAAAAACCAAAGTTCAAAGGCTAAATTGTTACTTTTATGAAAGTTGAGGGACCAAAAAAATGAATTTTAACCTAAGAAGAAATTTATATATGGAATAATGTGGGGCTTCATAAAATAGATAAATAATGAGACTTCAACCCATGTGTATTGACAGCATACCCTTTTTTTTTTTTAATACAACAACTTTTAGGGATGTGAGGATTCGAACCTCTGATCTCTTGATCCAAGTTACATGTCAATTACCGTCGAGTTATACTCGCTTTGGCTCATTAACAACATACTAATGAACACGATATATTAGAGTTATGTGTATAGACTCAAACTATAAAAACTAAATTGAAACTTTTAAAACCAGTACTAAATTGAAATTTTTACTAAACCATATTGAAACCAAATTTTAACCGTTCACATTTTTTATTATATTATTATTTGAGTTAAACAATGTGGAGGTAAACATTTAAATATTGTACCCTTTAAGTTTAAGATACATGATGTTTTAAGTTAGTTGAGTTATGTTTGAGTTGGATTTCCATTTTTAACTTTTAAACTATAGAGTAGTACTACATGCAATATCTTTCCCTTCTTATATAAGATATCTAAAATAAAAGCTTTAATTTGATTTAATAATATAAACTGAAACAAATTTATAACCCCAAGAAAATCCATAGGGTGTAATTAAGTTGAAAATATTTTGAATAATGAGTAGAAATAAAAAGAGGGAGAAAAAGTGAGGAAAGGAAACTGAAAAAGAGGAATTTCACACTCTTTAGGTTGGTGTAATTGGGTATAAAGTACATGACATTCAAAGACAACTGTTTGGCCAATAATGAAAGAAAATTTACCACAATTTCAGCTGTTTGGTTAGCATGAATGTGGAGGCAAAAAGAGAGCCATTTTGAAATCAAAGAAGCCAAAGAACAAATCACACCTATAAAGAATCATCCTCACTCTTTTCAAAATCTTACCTAAACTCCATCTCCTTTCTCCCTTTAAACCTCCCCACACTCTTTCCCTCTCTTTTAACAAAATCAAACCCATTTCTCATCCAAACCCCTTGTTTGTTCACTAGCATTCTTCATTCTCCCCCTTTTCTCTTTTCTCTCTTCCTCTTCTCTTCCATTCTTCTTTCCGACCTATGGAAACTTCCACTCTCAAACCTAATTTCTCCGTCCTGCCGACCGCCACGCACGGCCGTCGTCGGTCTTCGCGGATGTCAAAGAGCACGCGCGTGGTTGCGTGCAGCGGCGCGTTGAAACCTTCCATCTCGATGGAGAGAGCGTCGGTGGTGGTACGAGCCGAGCACGGCGGCGCGGTGATGGAGGCGGCGGAGAGCGTCGTCTTGGCCCCGCCCAATGGTAAGAGCGAGGGCGAGATTGCTGTGAAGAGTTTGGTTCCTTATGGGGGATTGGTAGATATGCATGAGGATGGAGGGATTGGAATTGTCAAATTCCTTAGAGGGAAAGTGTTTTTCATCACTGGTGCCACTGGATTTCTTGCAAAAGGTACATACCCTTTTTTTTTTCATGGGATTCTATATTATTTACGTAAATTTTGTTTTTATTCTAGAAACTATTTTTAATAATTAGGGGAAGAGCAGGAATATTGTAGTAAAATTTAATAACAATAATATATACATTTTTTCCATCCTACAGTATATTAAAAAAAATTCCACTATTAATTGAATATATATTTATTTATTTTATTCACAACATGCAAAAGTAACATGGACCAATGTTGCATGATGTCCAAGTTCCAACTGATCTCGTACTTTTTCTTAAACGTTTATCTATTTTTCATCTCTGTATTTATTCCATTCAATTAATTTTAATCTCCAGCCTTTAATTTTCAAAATTGAATTCTAAATTCAAATATATTTCTTAAAAAGTTAATCCCCTAATCAATAAATAAGTATGCTTATGGTCAAAAGAGACTCTTCCAAGTATTGATTTTTATGATAGCTTTTGATATTTTTTAGCTGGGATTAGAATTTTGCTACTTAATTTGAGTGTTTTTTTTTTTTTTTTAACTTCTTTATTATTCTTTTAATACCCTTAATCATTAATGAGTACCAATGGCCAAAAGAGACTTTCTAATTTTTTTTTTGTAAGTATGGGTTCTTTATGACAGCATTTGATATTTTTTTTAGCTAGGTATAGATTTTTGTTTCTTAATTTGGTTGTTTTTTTATATCAACTTCTTTATTTTGTGGCTAAAATTGAGTTTAGGTATAATTGTAGCTTGATTATTTGAGTATTTGTTAGTCGAATTCCGTGGTTTATTAAATTAGTTGTTCATGCGTAATTTTTTTAATTTAATTTTGAAAATATATTTACGTCACTACTTCTCAAGTTTAGAGCTTAATTTTTTTTTTTACAACATGTGAGGGTGAGAGATTCAAACCACAGACCTCTTAGTCATTAATACAATGTTTATGCGAGTTGAACTGTGGAAAATTTCGAGCTTAATAGAAATTTCTTGGTTAAATCTCGGAAAGTTCTAGGTTAAATTTGACTCAGTGAAAATTTTACAAATAAATTAATCTTGAAATTGTTTGAAACTGGAATTTCAGTTCTGATAGAGAAGATGTTGAGGACAGCACCAGATGTGGGTAAAATTTTTGTTTTGATTAAGGCCAAAGATGAAGAAGCTGCAGCAGAGAGGTTGAAAAATGATGTATGTATTTATTTCTTTTGATTATTTGAATCGATTTATTCTATATGATTTTCATTTTTAATCATAATTATAGTAATGAGATGATGCATGATAAAAATATTCTTTAATTTCTCTCAATACATCTGATAGTTTAAAGTGACAAATATTAGATAATGTATTAATTACGTTAAATTATATTTTCAAAAGTTCTCTTTGTTGAAAAAAAAAAAAAAAAAAAAAAAAAAAAAAAAAAAAAAAAACCCAATTATAATATGACATTTTAATGTGTTACATGAAGTTGAAATATTATAATTTTGATTTTGAAGTAGAAGTGATATTGTTGGAGAGATATAAAATAATAATAAAAATTTTGAATTTTGATCAGATTATAAATGCAGAACTTTTCAAATGTCTAAGAGAAATCCATGGGAAATACTACAAGTCGTTTATGCTGAGTAAGTTGATTCCTGTGGTGGGGAATGTGTGTGAATCAGATGTGGGACTACATGTCGACTTCGCTCATATGATTGCCAATGAAGTTGATGTCATTGTCAATTCTGCTGCCAATACAACTTTTGATGAAAGGTTTTTTTTTTTTTTTTTTTTTTTTTTTTTTTTTTTTTTTTTTTTTAATATATATATATATATATATATATATATATATATAATGATTTCTTTTAATTTAAATGTGTTTATAATTATTACCTTATGAACTTGTAGATATGATGTTGCCATTGACATTAACACCAAGGGACCATCCAACCTCATGGGATTTGCTAAGAAATGCTCAAAACTAAAGCTCTTCTTGCAAGTTTCAACAGGTAAACTTCATTAATTAATTCACTATTATTATTATTATTTTTTAGTACATCAACATTTGAGGTGGGGGGATTCGAACCTTTGACCTCTTGGTCGAGAGTATATGCCAACATTTGTAATGTAGTTTTTGAAAAGTCTAATTGTGAGTAGAATGTTTGGGATGTGTGAAATGTAGCATATGTGAATGGACAAAGGCAAGGGAGAATAATGGAAAGCCCATTTTGCAAGGATTTGGATGTTGAGACTGAAATCAAGTTGGCTTTTCAAGATAATAATGCCATGGCCCAAAACATGAAAGAGTTGGGCCTCCAAAGGTAAAACCCAACCCCAAGTCCATTTTTCTTTTTATGCTCTCATCAATAGAATATCCATACTGAACTTTTTCTTTTTGGAGTATTAATTAAATCAGAGCCAAAAGATTTGGATGGCAAGACACTTATGTTTTTACAAAGGCAATGGGAGAGATGATAATTGACAAGATGAGAGGAGACATACCCGTTGCGATAATCAGACCGAGTGTCATTGAAAGCACTTTCAAAGAACCCTTTCCTGGTTGGATGGAAGGAAATAGGTGATCCTGTTTATTCTATTTATAATTATCAATTCATTTTCACACTCTTTTTTTCGTTGGATTGTCAAATTTTTCATAATAGAATCGAACTTTTCAAGACTTGTTTGGAAAATCGTTTTAAAATTTTGGAAGGAATCATATTTATATTTATGGTGCTTCTTTTAAATATTATGAAGCATATATTAAAATGTTAAGAAATTGTGATATGCAATGACAGGATGATGGATCCTATAGTTTTGTACTATGGAAAAGGCCAACTCACTGGTTTTTTAGTGGATCCTAATGGAGTCATTGATGTTGTAAGTTTTCTTCTTCTTCTTTCTCTCTATTCTCATTCTTATAACCTTTATCAAGTTTTAATTTAAGCTTAAAAAAAATAATGGCTAAATCCTAAAGATTTTTTTTTTTATTCATCTAAATGGTTTGAATTTGTCCTTTTAACATTTTGTCTTCAATTTACAATTTTAATTGAAATTCAGATAAAAACTGAAACAGAACATCGTTTATTCAATAATAATATTAGGTGCCAGCAGACATGGTTGTCAATGCAACGTTAGCGGCAATGGCAAGGCATGGAAGAGTTCCACGGCCAAGCATCAACATTTACCATGTTGCCTCCTCAGTCGCCAACCCATTAGTCTTTCAGCGTCTCGCCACCCTCTTGCACCAACACTACGAATCTTCGCCGTGCCTTGACATCAACGGTAGGCCAATCCGTGTCCCCTCTATGAAGCTCTTCAACTCTGTCGATGACTTCTCCGCCCATCTCTGGAGGGACGCCGTCCGACGTTGCGGTTTGACTCCTAACGGGAAGATCTCTAAGAAGCTTGAAATTATTTGCAGAAAAACAGTTGAGCAACTTAAGTACTTGGCTCATATTTACCAACCTTATACCTTCTTCAATGGAAGGTATGTTTTTTGAAATCTTAACCTAGTTATTATTGTTGATAATAATTTTGAAAATTGAAAAAGAAAAATGTTTTTTTTTTTCTTGAAGTATATACTTATTTTGAAAATGTAGAAAAAAAATATATGGTTAAAAATGTTGATTATGATTAAAAAGAAAAGTAAATGAATTTTGTGCAGGTTTGACAACAGCAATGCTCAAGGGTTGATGGAAATTATGAGTGAAGAAGAGAAGAGGGAGTTTGGGTTTGACGTGGAGAGCATTGATTGGACAGATTACATTACTAATGTCCATATTCCTGGTCTAAGGAGGCATGTCATGAAGGGCAAAAGAGGAATTAATTAATTAATTAACTAATTAATATGTACCTAAATATCCCCCAAATTGGCTAACAAAATCAATAACCTGTAATAAGAATAATAATGTCTATTTGGGTTTTCTTTTTCTTTTTTTTCTTTTTTCTTTTTAACTTTCTAAAATTTGGGGTCATAACAAGTTTGACCCTTTCTATTTCTTGTAATTATTGAATGTTTTTATGGAAAATTTTCTTCTTCTTAGTTTGAATGAGTACCGTATCTCAATTGATTAAGCTATTACTAACCTCGTCAACGTATACATACCTAATAACTAATTAATATATCATATATTTGACCCAACAGTTATAAGTGTTCGAATTCTCAACCCTACATGTAACGTCGATATTTTCAAGTAAACCAGACCTCAATTTCTCTGTGAGTTTATTGGATTTAATTTCATGTAATTAGTAGATTAGTATATTAGTGCTTGTAAGAGAACGATTAAATTGAATGGAAATTAGTAGATTTCAAAAAAAAAAAAATTGAGGAAAAATTCATCTTCAATCTAGTACAAAGGACATTAGTAAAACAAATCCTAAATATTTATATTTATTTTGTTTCATCTTTAATACAATGAAGTTTATATTCAGATTTTTTTCTCCGATATTATTTAGGTAGTTAATATTATTTACTAAAGTTTTTTTGGAGGGATTTTTTGTTTCTAAATTAGTTAAACTCTCTATCATTTTTTATATATGTAAAATTCATATATATACAATCAGTTAACTGATTATTGTGAACCTCTTTAAAAAACTATAGGAAAAAAAATATACTTTTGGTGTTGAAAGTTTGGATTAGGCTATTTCATTTGATTTTTAAGTTTGGAAACTCGACGATTTGGATTTTCTTTCATCTCGTTCCCTTTGTCTAATTTTCTATTAATTATTGATAAGGAATTACGGGACACTACACATATCTCCACAATCGTATGATATTGTCCACTTTGGGCATAACCCTCATGGTTTTGCTTTTGGTTCACTCCAAAAGGCCTCAAACTAGTGGAGATAGCTGTCCTCCCTTATAAACCCAAGGTCATCCCCTTATCTAGCCGATGTGGGACTTTGGTCGCACCCCCAACAATCCTCCCCTCGAACAAAGTACCACCCGAGCCTCCCCTCAACTAGTCATCTATCCGCCAGACTCTTCAAAGTCCGTCAATATTCTGAGTTCCAACTCTCTAGGCCCCATTGCTTTACCGAGAGTTTACTCTCATCCAGGACACAACTCCTTTCCTCCGGAGTATACTGCCTGGCCCAGACCTCAACAACGGATTTCCCCATTTTACCGAGATTTTTACTCATCCAGGACACAACTCCTTTCCTCCGGAGTATACTGCCTGCCCACCCAGACCTCAACAACGGATTTCCCCATGACTACTTAGGCTCACAACTTCTTTGTTCGGTACCTGAGGATTTTATCCGACACGGCTATGTTTGGGGTATGGCTCTGATACCAGATGATAAGGAATTACGGGACACTACACATATCTCCACAATCGTATGATATTGTCCACTTTGGGCATAACCCTCATGGTTTTGCTTTTGGTTCACTCCAAAAGGCCTCAAACTAGTGGAGATAGCTGTCCTCCCTTATAAACCCAAGGTCATCCCCTTATCTAGCCGATGTGGGACTTTGGTCGCACCCCCAACAATTATGACATGTCCCTTTTTTTTTTTTTTTTTATCAAAACAATTGGTTTTTAATTTTTTAAAATAAAATAATATTAAACTAATTAGAAATCACATAACAACACCTTTTAAAATTGTGTTGAAGGGCAGATTTGAGCCTCTCACCTCTTGGTCAAATTTTATGTGATTGGTATTGATTTTCTAATTTTAGTTTACAACACCCACGATTACACAACTTCAAATCATTATTAGTGTTATTAACCAAAGTAATTTGGATGTATTATTATTGTTATTCACTCATAAATTGCATTTACAATAGAAAAAAAAAAAAGAATGCCAAGAAAATTTAAATATTTTCGTTAATTAAAAGATTAGAAGTGGAATTGAATGAAAAATAATTTTGGAGAATATTGATTTGAAACATTAAATTTGGAGATGATTGAGAAATGTAATAGCAACAAAATTGGCATAAAGAGAGGAAAGTGAAAGTGTTGAATGTGGAGATTTAGAGCAGGAATTGTGTCTGGTAATTAATTATATTATGTTTTAATAAAATCCACATACAAGAAGAATCTGAATTACATAATAATACGTATTTCTCCGGCGCAAAAAAGAAAAAAGAAAAAAGAAAAAAGAAAATTAATAAGGAATAATGTGTTAATGAATGAATAATGAATTTAAGTTTGTTGTTTGATTTTGGTTCTACACAAGGGACATGAATTGCTAATGTGAAACCAGGTGAGGATGCAGGATTTGTGATAAACATGGCCGCATGGGATTTTAGCCACGTCGTTGAGTAGTTCATCGCAACAGATGCTGCATTCTTTGATCGAGTGTTCCCGCTTAATCTCCCTCGCCACCAAAACCACTTTCTCCTCCATGATTACACCATGACTATGACCACGCCGCCCAACATTAACATTAACATTAACATTCTCCGAGCTCCTCCTCCTCCGCTCCTCCGCCCAGAACATATGAATGTATTCGATATCCGCCACCGCCTGGAACTTCACGTCGTAATTTCCTTCGCCCAAGATCTCACCCACCAACGACGTCACCTTCCGAGCCATGACGTTGCAGGTTGCACGCTCCAGCTTGAACCACGACAGCAGCAGTTCAACCACGTACGCCTCGCACAACAACGGATCTTCCAGCTCTCGAAGAGGGAGAGGGAACTCCCCATCCGCCACTGGACTCCACGGACTTTCTCCGATGATGTCGTACGGAAGTCCGCCCGACGGCGACCGGGAGATCAGACGGCTCACGTAACCCACCCGGACTTGGAGCACTTGTTCATCGGCGCCGTCGTTGCGGCGGAGGCAGTACCGGACGGTGGAACAATTTGCAAAAGGCATGGTGTTTGGAGTGGCGCGGATACAGTATCGGAGGCAAGACATGGTGGGTGGGGGCTGTCTGATCAAACAAAACCAAAGCAAATTAGTAAAGCAGAGAAAATAAGGAGGAAGGTGGGAGCGGGTTCAATTTATAGCCAACGGAAAACAGATTTAGGAAATTTTCTATCGATTATGGGCGGGTTCAATTTAGGAAAATTTCTCGAACTTCCACCGCCTCCCTCCTTAAAGATACGTTGATTTTTTTTTTTTTTAATATTAAAAAAGAGTGAGAAATATATACAATCGTTGATTTATTGTGGTTTTTTTTTTCAGAATTATAAATGAAATCATCATTATTATTATTATTATTTTGGTTTTCAAAATTAATTATAACATATTGCTTTTGAAATTTTAATATTAAAAAACACTTTTCATGTAAATTCTTAATTAGTTAAAGAATTTGTTAAAAAAAATATCAAATAAGTCCTTAGACTTTCACTTTTGGGTCCAATAGATCCTCAAACTTTTAATTTTGGGTAAATCTTTAACTTCTCCAACATTTTTTAAAGTTCACAAACCTAACATATACAAAATCGGAAGTTCCTAATCACATAAAATACAATTTTATATATGGTAGATTGGTTATTTTTTTAAAATATCAAATATATCATGAATTTATTAGACACAAAATTAAAAATTCAATGATCTATTAAACATTTTTAAAAATCTAAACATCTATTGGAGAAAAATTAAAAATTGAAAGTCCTATTAATTTTTTTTTAATTCCATGGACTAAACTTGGGTTTTTGAGAATAGTAAATAACATTTATAAAAATATTATATAAAAGAGACAAGTTTAAAACTATTTAGGAAAATTGCTTTAAAAAAAACTAGGGCAAAATGCACATTTGGTCCCCAAGGTTTCAGGTTGATGTCTTATGGTCTCTCAAGTTTCAAAAGTTATATTTTAGTCGTTATGTTTGTAAAATATTCTAAATGGTCTTAAAATAGAATGTTGACTAGACTATTATATGGTGATGTGGATGAGATGACGTGACTATTTCATTTGATTAGTAGCAAATAAATTGAAAAATTAATTAAAAAACTAAAATATTAAATTTGTTTAAAACAAATAAAATATATAATAATAAAAAAAAAATAATCTCTTCTGCCCTAATTTACCATTCCACAACCACAACGATGATAATCTTCCGTCAACGTATAAGTTTCTTTTCTTCTATTAGTTTTTTTGTTTGTTTTTGGGTGCTTTTGTGTTTATGTTTGTGTGTACTGCTCTGTATTTTAATCTGCTTGATTAACCTAAAAAAAAATCATTAAACTTTGGAATGTTTCTGTCCCGTTTGATAACCATTTCAGTTTTTTGTTTTTGATTTTTCTGTTTTTGGTTTTTTGTTTTTGGTTTTCTGTTTTTTAAAAACAAAAATCATATATGTTTGATAACTGTTTTTTGTTTTCTGTTTTTAAAAAACAGAAAACTAGCCTTGTTTGATAACTATTTTGGGTTTTTCAGTTTTTTAAAAATTAGAAAGATGAAAAGATGTTTTAGAGAGAGAAAAATGTGTAGAGACGTTGAAACAAAAATTTAGAGACAAAAATATAAATGTTTTTTAGAGTTTTTTTTTTTTAAAAAGACGAGAGAAAAGTTAAACATAAAAAATTTAGAGAGGTGAAAAAAATGTTTAGAGAGAGAATATCAGTTAGACTCGAGAAAAGATTTTAATTAGAGAAAAATAGAAAAAAAAGTTAGAGTAAAAACGATAAATTTTATATAAAAAAAAATAAATAAACAGAGAAAATTTAGAGAGATAGTAAGGTTAAGAGTAAAAAATAAGCTAAAGAAATAATGATAAATTAGAAAAAATAAAGAAAAGTTGTAGCGATAGAAAATTTTGGATTTTTTTTTTTTAAAAGGAAAATTAGAATATGTTTATTAAGGAGAGAAAAGTTATTGATAAATTTTTAGAAATAGATAAAGTATAGAAACAAAAAGTTTAGAAAGAGAAAAATTAATTTTATAGAGAGAAAAACGTTTTAGAGAGAAAAAAAATAAAAAAAAAAAAAAGGAATTAGTTGGAGAGAGATAGGTAAAAAGAGGAGAAAAATAAGCATTAGAAGAAAAATGAGTTTTTTAAAAACAGAAATCTGTTTTTAAAAACTTTTTTTGGTTTTTGAAATTTGCTTATAATTTCAAAAACAAATACAGAAAACAGAAAACAAAAAACGAAATGGTTATCAAACGGTCCTTAGTTTTTGAGATCTTAACGATGGTTTTGAAAACTAAGCTGCAGAGTCGTCGATTGACTGTGACGGAAGCTGAGGCATAGTTGACGGGCTGCGATGGCAAAAGGTCACTGCCTGCTGCATATGCTAATGGATTGATGAGAGAAGTTGTCGACTAGAAGATTAGGGCAGAAGAGAATTTTTTAACATTTTATTTATTGTTTTAAACAATTTTCATATTTTAGTTTTTTTAATTGATTTGTCTAGAAATCAAATGAAATAGTCATGTCATCCCATCCTTGTCAATAGTCAATACATAACAGTCCAAGAATGATTTTACAAATCTGGAAGACTAAAATGTATCTTTTGAAACTTGAGGGACCAAAAGTGCATTTTTTCCCAAAAAAAAAAAAAAAAAAAAAAAAAAAAAAAAAAACTATTTAGAAAAAAGTGGTGTTGCGTATCTCCAACAGACTTCTTTCAGAGTATTTTTTTTTTAAATAAATTAAATTAAAATTACTTATACATCTCTCTCTTTCTTTCTTTTTCAGATTTTTTTTTTAATAATTAAATTAAAATTACTTATTTGTTTTTATATTTGTTTTATTTTTTATGGAAAAAATACACTTTTGGTCCTTGAGGTTTGGGTTAAGTGACAGTTTGGTCTCTGAGGAAGGAAGAAGAGAAGGGAAAGGGAAGAGAAAGAGAAGAAAAGATAAAAAAAAAAAAAAAAGTTGCCGGTCGCCGGCGCCGACCAGCTGTCTCCGGTGCCGACGACGGGCGGCGGCCGGTGGTAGAAGAAGTATGAGAGAAAGATGATGGATTAGAAGAGGAAGAAGAAGAGGAAGAAGAGGAGGAAGAGAGAGGGAAAAAGAAATAAAAATAATAATTTAAAAATATTTTTTTATTTAATTTATTACTATTTTATTTAAAAAATTAGAAAAATAATTTTTTTTATTAAAATAATAGTGCCACGTCAGCAACTGTTAAGATTTAACAGAAAAATTGACGGCAGGGACCAAAATGTTACTTATCTCAAACTTCAGGGTATTTTTGTTGAGTTTGAAAACTCAGAGACCAAACTGTCACTTAACCCAAACCTCAGGGACCAAAAGTGTATTTTTCCCATTTTTTAAACATATTTTTAGGTTATTGTTTTTAGATTTTTTCATCCTTAAAATTATAAGGAAGCTTATCGATTATTTAAATATTTGATTATCATATTTTCTATGTTAATTTTTTAATAGCTCACTTATTTGTTTTTATTAAATTCTTAAAGATCTTATAAATAATTTAAGGATCATTGGTTAAGAAGATTTCAACTATATTTATTATTTTAGCAAATAAAATAAAATCTATCTATCTATATTAAATATAATAGTAAATAATTATTTGATCCAATTTACATATTAATCAATTGATTCTAAGATATAATAATTTTTCCTCATCCAATTTGTTCCTTTCAGGACCCGTTTGGTACAAGGTTTCTGGGGATGGGAATGGGCAAGCGTTTATAATACCCTTGTTTGTTTCAAGATTTCTGTGGTGAGCCCAGGAAATAACTCATTGCAGACATCATTTATGCCCATAAGCAAGGGTTTTCTATGCCCTTGCAAAAGCATGAGTTTTCTCTTTTCCCATCTCTTCTTTGTTATTTTTATATGCAATTTTATTTTGAATATAGTTAATTAATTAACTAATGGATACTAAATTAAAAATAATATAATATATTATTTAATTAGATTAAATAATAGTTTGTCAAGAATTTCAATTTTTTTAAGTAAATACTTTTTTTAGGACTTTTAAACAAATACTTAGTCCAAGTTTATTGTAGGGATGGTAATTACATATTACTAAAATTATAATTAATTAGTTAATATTATCGAAAATATATTTAATTATTGAATTAAAATCATTTAAATTAATTTAGTATAAAAATTAGTTTTTCAATAATTATAATTAATTACTTATCGATTATTTATAATCCATTAATTACTTTTTTTGGATTTCCTTATAATAAATATATAATTATATTATTATTAAATATTTATTTAATTAATTTTTTTTTTTGAAAAGTTATCTAATTAATTTTTATGGATACAATATATTAAATTATTGTAGTTAAAAATATTTATTAAATAATTAATTAAATAATTTTAAGTTGTTAAATTAACATAGTTTATCCCATTAAAATTATTTCATGATTATTATTTCATTAATTTTTATTAATAGTTTGAACTAATTTTTATTATTTTATTGATTAATTTATTAAAATTACATAAAGTTTACCAAATTAATTCTAAAAAATAAATACAGACATAATTTGTTTTCATAAAATCCTGATGACATTCTCATGCACAACCAAACACAGTTATCTTTGATTCCCAGCAATCTTATTCCCAGGCATAGTATTCTCAGGCATCATGTATTTCCAGGCATCTATAAAACCTTAAACCAAACGGGCCCTCAAGGGTTAAAAATTTATTTGTATTTGTCTTGTTTCTCTCATGGGAGTTCATTTTTTACTTATGATAATATTTTTATTTGTACGTGTAAATTCGAAAGATTTTAGAGTATTTTGATTCATCAAATGAAACGAATGTGATGATACGCTCAAGGTCTAATTTAAAAAAAGATCTAAATAAATTGAAATATTTAATCTAAAAGAAGATTGAATTTAACGTTTTTTTTTAAATAGTGACAACTACTTAACCAACTTTTATTGGTTTCAAATTCAAACACTTTTGGTCCGTTTAGATTAGGTTTCATTTTGGTTCCTGAGTTTTCAAACTCAATAATTTTAGCTCCTGAGGTTTGGTTTTAGTTTCATTTTGGTCTCTCCATCCAATTTTCCATTAAAAGATAACAGATTGCTGACGTGGCAAAATTTTTTAATTAAAAAAATTATTTTTTTAAGTTTTTTAAAATATAAATATAATAAAATAATAAATATATTATTATTTTATATATTTTTTTTTATTTCTTTCCTCCCTCACTCCTTCTTCACCCAACTTCTTATCCTAACTCCTTCTTCACCCAACTTCTTATCCTAACTTCTTCTTCTTCACCCAACTTCTTATCCTAACTCTTCTTCTTACTCCTTTTCATCTTGTCTTCGGCGACTGCTCAACACCGGCCGGCCGCCGACGGACTTTTTTTTCTTTATGTTTTTCTTTCTTTCTTCCCTTTCTTTCTTCTCTTTTCTTCTCCTATAACTCTATTTTCTTTTTTTTTTAATAACAGAAAAGAGGAGGAATTTTGCAGATTCAAGCTTAGAAAAGCCTTCAATAGCGATTGGGAACAATCACACCAAAACCAACAAAATCTCTTTCAACAAACCCACATGTTTTTCAATCAAAACACCAGCAAAATGCTCACACGAAGCTGCTAAAACATTATCTGCTCCTCCATTCGTGTGGGTGTTGTAGATCCGTCGGCGGGTTCGCGTGGGTATTGCAGATTTGGTGGGTATTCGCATGGGTGTTGCAGATCCATCTACGGATTCGCGTGGGTGTTGCAGATCCGGTGGGAATTTGCGTGGGTGTTGCAGATCCGTCGGCGGATTCATGTGGGTGTTGCATATCCAGTGATATTATCGTGGGTGTTGCAGATCTGGTGGGTATTCGCGTGGGTGTTGTAGATTTAGTGACTAGGTGGTGATGCAAACGCCGGAGATGCTGTTGCGAACGTCGGAAATGCTGTTGTTGTGAATGTAACGTCCGTAATTTAAGAATATTTCAAATTTCATTAGTTTTGGGTTTAATTTGGAGTTGGAAGGAATTTAAAAGAATAGAAAAACTTGTGAAAATTTTAAAATTTAGGATGAGTAGCATTTTCGTAAATAAAGGGTCTTTTGAGCCAAGCCCAAGCCCAAGATTTTTCTTTTAAGTTGTGCACGGAGCCCTATGAGGAGCCATTCAGCCACAAGCCATCAAGTTTCCCCATCTTCTTTCCTTCTCTCCTTCACGATCCCAGCCGCCAAGCCCTCCGCCATTCTCGATTTTTCTTCTTTTTTGTCCCTCACACCCTACGGCGACAGCACGCGACGGCAGCAGCGGGTTCAGAAGCTCCGGTGGTGTCTTTCTCCGACCTTCGCTTCCGGCAGTGCGGCGACTCGAGCGGCGGTGACACAGATCGGTGGCACATTCTTCTCTACGTGTTCTCCCGCGAGCAAACCAGCGACGCAGACAACCTCCGGCGAACCTGCAACCTTCGACGCGTGCGGCTACAGCAGGTAGTGTTCTTCGTTAGTTTCAGGCACGTACAACAGCGGAAGGTGGTGTTTCCAGCGAGATTGGAGCTTATCAAGAGCTTGAGCGTGGGTTCTATTTCCAGCGGCTGTAGGTGTCGTTTTTTTAGCAGGATTTTGAGCGATTCCAACATTGGGTAAGTTAGATTGAAGGATGATTTGCTTGAATTTAATTTTTGGTTTAATACCCAATTATTGTGTAGTTCGCTCGTCAAGTTCATCGCTCTATTTTCGGCGATTCAAGCAGTGAGTCCTCAAGTTCTCGCAATTTCGTGTTTGGGTAAGTTTTGAGTGCTAAACCTTCTTTAAATTAGTTGGTTCCTAGAAGAGCAATGAATTTAAGTCCTATTTAGTTTAAAGGAATTTTCCTTCTAATTTTGTAGCCTTCCAAAGTCTTTGAATCAAGAAGTTTGAAGAGGATTGGTTTGGTGTTAATTAGGCCGAGGTAAATGAACTTATGTTGAACTTTTTATTTGGGTGCGCATGTTTGATTTTCCAAAGTTCATGTGTTATTTTATGAATTGTTTGATTATGTTTTTGTTTTAATATATGTATATTTATATATTTTGGAAGCATGAAATTCATTATTAATGCTTGCAATTGTTGATATTTTGAAATAATTGAGTTGGTAGTCTCTCAAAATTCCATTTAAGGAATGAGTTTAAAATTTCATTAAAGGAATGAGTTTAAATTATTTATGAGTTTTATAAGTGTACATGAAATTGATGTACATTCAGAGATGCCTACATAGGACTTAGAAACATGAAATTGATGTACCAAAGTCGAGGTTCGTGAAATTGACGACCTCGAGGTTTCGTGAAATTGACGGCCTCCGTAGGAGACACATGAAATTGATGTGTATAGGATATGTTGTTTGCTTGCTTGTTTTCCATCCCAAGGGTGCGTACACTCTGCTGGGGACCTGGGGAGGTTGAGGACATGCGTCAACCTCTCTGCAGGAATTTAGTCTCTGCAAGAATCATTATTGTCTTGGAAAGTGCGAGAGTTTGGCCTCTGCAAGAATTATTCTCGTCTGGCCGTACGCGTCACACCCTGCTTTATGCAAAACACGATATAATAGATTTGATTGAATTCGCAAATGTTCGCGTGTTTTACAATGAGATAAATGATAGGCAATCTCTATGTCAAGTAAACATAAGTAGAAAAAACCATTGTTCCTGGTCGGAATCGACCTCTTCTGGTCGGCCTCGGCGTTCCTGCAGTGGTGGCGTTGCCTGCCACTTGTTTCTGCTATGGCTACTGATAGTAAATCTTCAAGTGTTCTGCATTTCATGGGTGTGGAGTTGGTTTCCCGTTTTCGTCAACCAAGGCATAGGTGCCGGGGTGGACCACTTTGCTAACTTGATAAGATCCTTCCCATGCTGGTCCCAATGCACCTGCATTGGGATCTCTGGTGTTCTGTATGACTTTTCTCAGTACTAGATCTCCTTCCTTGAAGGTGCGCCTTTTCACTTTGGTGTTATAATACCTAGCAATCCTGTTTTTATACTTTGCAACCCGGAGTTGTGTCAATTCACGATGCTTGTCTAGAAGGTCTAAGCTCAACCTCATAGCTTCATCATTCCTTTGCACATTAAATTGCTCTGTCCTGGGGAGGGGATGCCGACCTCCACTGGGACTACTGCCTCCGCCCCGAATGAAAGGGAAAATGGTGTTTCCCCTGTGGAGGTCTGTGCTGTCGTCCGATACGCCCACAGTACATGCGGGAGCTCTTCAGCCCATAACCACTTTAGCCCTTCAAGCTTCGTTTTCAGATTCTGCTTGATTATTTTATTCACAGCCTCCACTTGGCCATTCGCTTGCGGATGGGCTGGGGATGAACAACGGTGCGTTATGCCCAAATCTGAGCAGAACTTCCTGAAAGTGGCATTGTCGTACTGCCTACCATTATCTGATATAATGGTGTTAGGAATCCCAAAACGGCACACAATATTCTTCCATATAAAGTCAGTAATCTTCTTTTCGGTTATGGTTGTTAGCGGTTCTGCCTCTGCCCAATTTGTGAAATAATCCACAGCCACGACTGCATACTTGGTCTGCACTTTACCTTGGGGGAGAGGTCCGATCAGATCTATTCCCCATTGTGCGAACGGCCACGAGCTGATAATGCTCGTTAAGGGCTCAGACGGTTGCCTTGGATTGGGTGCAAACCTTTGGCATTGATCGCAAGATCTTGTGAAATGCCTGGCATCTTGCAACATTGTTGGCCAGTAGTAACCTTGCCTGACTATCTTGTGACACAACGACCTTGCTCCTGAGTGATTTCCACACACCCCCTCATGTATCTCTCCCATAACGTAGTTAGCATCACTAGGGGGAAGGCACCTCTTTTATATAGTTTCCCTTCTCTTAACACAAAATGCGATTCTCGCCTCTGAACCTTTTTAGCCTCTGTCTTCTCTTTTGGTAGCTCGCCTTTCCCTAAGTAATCAAGGATCGGATCCATCCATGAAACTTCTCTTGCTTCAGGGGAGGGATCAGTTTCAATTGATGGGATGCCCTCCCCGTCTGCAGGATCCTCGACCTCAGGCCTTGGACCTTCGACCTCGGCCTTGGACCAATCCTCAGGCTCGGCCTCGGCCTCGGCCTCTGCTCGGCCATCTGTCTCGAGAACCTCCTCTGCATACACCGCAGGCTCAGACAAAACCTCAACTGGTACAGTCCTGCTCAACTCTGTATCATAGGCAGCCACCAAGCGAGCCAGTGAATCTGCGTTGGCATTCTGAGACCTCGGGATTTGCTTGATATCCCACTTCTCAAAGTTGGACAGCAGTTCCCTGGCCTTGGATAAGTACTTACTCATTCTCTATTCCTTAGTCTGATATTCTGCCAACACTTGCTTCACGATTAGTGGTGAATCGCTTTGAACCATGATGTCTGAGACTCCGATCTCCCTTTGTTGCACGATTTTAAATTCCGCAAGCGAACGGGTCGTGACAAGTAATATAAAACGGAAAGTATTCCGAGTATCGAATCCTCAGGGATTGGATTTATTCAATTAAGTACCACGAATAATCTTGCTTATCTTTATTTAGAGAACAAAATCTAATGCCGAAAAGAATAACAAAAAGCTAATCTAGAAAGCGAAAGATAAATGGTGACACAATTTGGAGGTATAATTCTACAGCTGTTGATTTTATCAATTGGACCTTTAATGCTTAATCAATTAACTAATATGGATTAACTAATCATTTGATTCATAAGTCTAGAAGCCTAATGACAAGGACTCTCCTGTCGGTCTCCTCCTATCTCATACCTTTCAATAAAGAATCTCATTTCAGTCTCATCTTTATTTACTTAGCATGGCATTACGACCCTTCAGTACAACCTCTAACGTTACTTATTTTATCCCGTGTCACCCGGGTAAATAACCGTTAGTCATGCATTCAGTTCTAGTCTAAGCTTCTCTCCGTCGAGTTTCCACTTAGTAACGATTCATTTAATCAGTGATCAGTTGATTAAAAGCATTACGGACAAAATGCACAAATGAACAATAATGACAATTAAACCATATCAATTAATTCAGCAGAGGTTCAACATCTAAATCAATCTCATAGAATTTAGGAATTTACTACTCATAATCACTAAAATCCAATAATTCCTAATCACAACAATTCTAGAAACTAAAACATAAAGGAAAAGGGAAGAGAAATGCTCATAAAAGTGTCAATCTCCTCGATCCCGCGCCGACCTCCTTCGATCCCAAGCTCCAAAGATCTTCAACAAAGCTCCAAAACTCTCCCAAAAATCCCAAATTTTAGTGTAAACTCTAGAATGGGGTGAAAACCCACCAATTGGCACACAAAATATGGATGCAAAAGGCTCCTTTTATAGGCTCCCCCCAGCAGGCATAGCGTCGAGACGCTACAAGGACAGCGTCGAGACGCTGTGACGTCATCTTTTCTTGGGCTCCAAGACGTCGCAGCGTCGAGACGCTACATAGACAGCGTCGAGACGCTCTCGCGATTCCAGATTTTTTCGCATAGCTGCCTAGCGTCGGGACGCTCCAGGCTTAGCGTCTCGACGCTAGGCCCTGAATCTTCAATAATGGCCCGATTTTGACTCCATTTTTGGGCCTCCAACTTTCTTTTGGCCCAAATACTTCTTGTAATGGATTTTGGGCACTTTTCTTGACCCAACTTGATACTTTAAGACTTGAAATTCATGAATTTGGGCTTCTAATTCATTCTTCTTGGCTTTTTGGACTCGGATCTTCAATGTAATTCTCCAAATTGCTCAAAAAGTCTCCAAAATCATCCAAAATCTCTCAAAATTCCGGTTTTGCTTCCTTGGCTCGGTTTTCTGAAATTTAAACAGAAAATAGCATTAAAGTACACAATTCATACACAAAACTAGCTAAAATTAATAGGAAAATGATGACATTTTTGCATGTCATCACCCTTGCCAACCTCAATCCTGCAAGGAGTGCCTCATATTCAGCCTCATTATTTGAGGCCTTGAAGTTGAATCTCAGGGCATACTCAAATCTTCCTCCATCAGGAGATTCTAGCAAAATTCCTGCTCCACAACCCTTGGTGTTAGAAAACCCGTCTACAAAGAGTATCCAAGTCTGTTTTACCCCCCTTACACTCAGCATATTGACCTCTGTGCCTGACTTGCTCTACTCGGCCTTGGGCCTCTGAGGGTCGGCCTCCTCCTCGGCAGTCGTTAATTCTGCCAGGAAGTCTGCCACAGCTTGCCCTTTCATGGCAGTTCGAGGTTTGTAGTGGATGTCATACTCACTCAGCTCAACTGCCCACTTCATGAGGCGACCCGAGGCATATGGCTTCTGCAATACCTGTTTTAGAGGAAAATTTGTCAAAACTGTTACCTTGTGGGCTTGGAAATACGGACGTAATCTTCTGGTCGACGTAACTAGGGCCAAAGCGAGCTTCTCCACTTGGGGGTATCTAGTTTCTGCTCCAACCATCGATTTACTGGTATAATACACGGGTCGCTGGAGTTTCCCTTCTTCTTTGATCAGTGCAAAACTTACAGCCGTATCCGAGGCCGCGACATAGAGCAGTAGCTCGTCGCCAGGGAGCGGCTTGGCCAAGAGCGGTGCCGAGCTCAGATAGTCCTTCAGCTCTCGAAAATCCTTTTCACACTCTCCAGTCCATTCGAAACGTGATCCCTGTCTCAAAATTTTAAAGAAGGGTAAGCACCTGTCAGTTGATCTACTAACAAACCTGTTCAAGGCGGCAATCCTCCCATTCAAGCTTTGAAGCTGCTTGAGATTGGTCGGGGAAGACATTTGCATGATTGCTCTGATCTTGTCTGGGTTTGCTTCTATCCTCCTCTGATGTACCATGAACCCAAGGAACTTTCCAGACACCCGAAAGCGCATTTACTCGGGTTTAGTTTCATTCGATACTTTCGGAGTATCTGGAAAGCTTCACTAAGGTCAGACTTATGGCATTGAGACTTCAAGCTCTTCACTAGCATATCATCCACGTATACCTCCATGTTCTTTCCCAATAACGGAGCGAACATGTGGTTTACCATCTGTTGGTATATCGCTCCGGCGTTCTTTAGACCGAACGACATGACCTTGTAACAATACAACCCCCGACTGGTGATAAATGAAGTCTTTTTCTGATCGGGCTCGTGCATCCTAATCTGGTTGTACCCTGAGTATGCATCCATAAAACTCAGCATCTCGTGCCCTGCTGTGACATCAACCAACTGGTCGATCATTGGCAAAGGATAACTATCCTTTGGGCACACCTTATTTAGGTCGGTGAAGTCGATGCACATCCGCCACTTCCCGTTAGCCTTCTTTACCAGTACCACGTTAGACAACCACTGGGGATAATGAACTTCTCGGATGAACCACACCTTAAGCAACTCATCCACTTGACTAGCAATAACCCCATTCCTCTCCGAATTAAATTCTCTTCGTTTCTGCTTTATCGACTTGAAATCCATGTCCACGTTTAGCCGGTGAACCATCACTTCCGGGTCAATTCTCGGCATATCTTCGTATGACCATGCAAACAAATCTGCATTAGCCCTCAAGAAATCGATCAGTCTGTCCCTTTGCTCAGCCCCTAGTCTGGTGTCGATGTTCACTCTCCTTTCCTCGGATGTTAGTGGCACAGACTCCAGTTCTTCTGCTGGCTGTCCTCTTGGGTCAGGTCTAACAGCATCGTGGACACACGGATCCTTACAACAGTTTCTAAAGTTAGGGTCGACCTTTTCCCTACCAAGGTCGGCCCCAGTTTGGTTCGGCATTTTCTGCTCATACCCGAGGTTTTCTTCTGGTTTCTGAACTCGATCCATCCTACAGACCACAACCGGCGCTCGGTTTGAACTGGCAAGCACCTCGTTCCCACAGACGGCGCCAACTGTTGATGCCAAAATCCGGACAGAAGACTCACCTGACCTTCACGTGACACCAACAGTGAATTTGTAGAAACTGGGGAAGACGTGACCTGCAAGACCAGCAAAAACCGCTGCACACCGGCGTGGTGTAGCCCACACAGCCTCCGATGCCTAAGTCAGAAAATCGAGGAAAAGCTATAGATAGTAAGGGGAGAGTCAGGAGTAGCGTTTCGGAACCCTTCTCCCGTGATGAAGAGGGGTTTTTATATCTATTGTCCTCGTAGGGTTTTTAGGAATTCGGAGGTGTTTCGGGACGAACCAGGCGGAATCGGGGCGATCCGGGGCATCAGGGACCGAAAAGTGGTCACCAGGCTCGGCCCGCGCAAGCGGGCCAAATGGTCGGCCTTGGCCTTTTGCAGAGGCCGACCATATGGTTCGGGCCATGTTGGCCCGACCCTTTGGTCAGGTCTTCCTCTGGGTCGGTCTTTTGGTCCTATCTCCGTTTCATTGTCCTCGTCAGCTCCTTGTGCGTCTGTGTGGTCCAAAATTACCTATAACATAGATCATAATTTTTTCACATACCTTATCAATATGAAAACATCAATGCTGGAATAAATTTGACCACAAACCGATATTGAATCATTAATCATTATTTTAAAGCCTACAAAAATGTCAAATCCCATTTTTCTCACAAAAAAAAAATTATAATTACACATACTTGAAACTACATGCCCTCTACCAAGAGATAGAAAAGAGGAAAAATATTTTAATTTACAACAATTTAGAAACCTTAGAGAGACCCTTTTTTCGGCAACAAGAAAGTTGATTTGCAGATAAAAAATTGAGGCAGAACCCAAATACCCTCTTCATGTACCCTTTAATTTCATGAACCAAAATACCCTTCAATTACCTAGGATTTTGCGACAACAGAAGGGTTTTACAGCAACAAGAGAGAATCATCGTCATCCACTTCTTGTGTATGTGTGCCTAAAAACATACTGAATGTACAAATACATTGTATATGTTTGAAAATACTATATATGTAAATGTTGGGCTGAAAAACGCACCTGATTTTTTTTTCGAATGAACACTAAATACACGGTAGATGTAATGTAAGTGTACGTATGGAAGGTGAAAGATTTCACTGCTTTCCTTGTTACCTCTCTCCATTCTGGGACCTCTCGGCCTTGATGTGTTGTGGTTGCAGTAAACACATGCATGAAATGAAATTGTCAAATTTCGGATTTTCTTGACGCAAAAGTACTGAAATTGATGATTAAAAAGAAACCTCTCATTCTATTTCTTATCAGAAAACCATTAAACCTCCTGAAGCAAAATTGATCATCCACGAACGAAAACAAGATATATTAAAGTAGCTAAAAGTGTGATTCCTTCTAACCTCCAACAACAAAACCAAGCCACCAATCCCTTGAAAATTCCAACGGGAACACCACAACAAATCTTAAACTTGAGAAAATCCTTACATTTTTTAGTATTTGATCATTCAAGCATTGGATTTGGAATCTGAGTTAAGTTGGCATGAACCTTGAATTAGACTTCTTTAATGGAGGAAAACAAGCCAAGGAACCTTGAATTAGGCTTCTTTAATGGAGGAAAACAATACAAGATTTGATTGCAACCTGAAATTGCGTAAAGAAGACTAGAAAATATTAAATCTTTAGTAAACAGATTAAATGCAAATAAATAAAAAAACAATATCATATTTTTAAATCAAACGATAAACAGATTGGGAATAAAATATTATTATTAAAGATGAAATCTAGGGAAAACAAAATCTATATGATACATTTAAAAATGAACTAATTAAAAGATAAAAAACAATTATTAAGATACAAATATTCCTTAATTTTAGGAATCTGCAGAAAAATGTTAATAAAAGAGAGAAGGAGAAGATTACAATTACAGTTTCCTTACTTTTAGGAAGCTGTAGAGAGACAGTTATGAAAGTGGCAAAGATGGAAGTTCAGGTAACAAATACAGCCGTGTGGGTCCCACGATTTGACCATTTTTCTCCATTTTTTCTTTTGTCTATCTATCTAAACCGTTTATTATTATTATTTTTTTTTTGGCTATTTACAAGGTTTTCCCTTTTTTTATTACACTCTTGCTCAAGACTCACACTTACTTTTTAGATTATTTTACGTTTATTGCTCTTTCTCTCCTTTTAACCTCACCAACCTTTTCCTTATTCTTCTTATACTTTCCTTCTCTTCTTTCTTCATTTTTTTTCTCTTTCATCCCATTATATGACTTTTTTTTTTCATCTCTTCTCTATTCCTTCTCCATCTTCCTTCCATCTGCAGGGATTAAAGCCCTAGCGCAGCGGAAACGATCAAAAACCATACTGTGTTTTACTCAAGATCAAAATACCAATACAATTTGCAAAGGTTTTTACAGCAAGAAAAACACACATAAATCATGCTGTAAAACTGTATAAAACATGCTTTAATAGATTCTAAACACTTTAGATCTAAACTAGAACGGATCCTATTGATCCGGGATCAAGAATACTCACTTTAGAAGTCGTTCTCGATCGATTCGCCAACAAATCCTCGTCGAATACGAAAATTCCAGCAGCAAGAACGTTTCCTTTTGATGCTGCAAATCGCTCACGAACACCACCACGTAGTTACACCGGTATTCTCCATAGGATAGATGTTGAGCGACTTGTGGGAACCCAAAAATTCTAAGATGATAGGGAGAATATTTGGCCCCTATATATTCTGGGAAACTCAGAGAATTTTTAGAGAGAGAGGAATTTTCTGCGTGAGAATGAGAAGGAGAGAGACTTTTGGAACTTCCCAAAAAATGAAATACGGGAAAAAGAAAAACCACCCACAAGAAACTGTCCCACTCCCTTAAGAAAAGGTTGTTCACGCGTGTAGGGTTAGGGAAGTGGTTTTGACTGATCAGTTTTTCAACTGATCAGTTAATTAATAATAGGTAATTAAATTAAATTAATATTTAATTCAATTATCACTACATAAAACACTTTTATGTGCATATTCCACTTAACCCAAAGTTTTAATTTAATTTAATTAAATCAAACATTTAATTAAATTAAATAAAAAAACAAAATTAATTAATTCACTAATTAATTAATAATACAATTAAATATCATATATTTAATTACAATCCTCTCATCTATACTAAAGAATTAATGTGCATCCAATGGACATTAATCATAACCTATAGTTTTAATATGAATCCAATTCATATTCTTTAAACTTAATATTCAAACACTTTCGAACATGCAACTCCCCTTAGAAATTTTTCTCAACGCCCTAAATGAGCTACCGGTGGGACCTAATGGACCTACAGATCAGAAGCTCCAACGATATGAGATTAATTGGCTAAACTCATTAACTAAGTTAATCAATGTTCGTTAACTGTGGTTCACTCCACTAAAGAACCACAACTGCACTCTTCTCACTGCAGATATATTTCTGTGTCCACGGATATCGACCGTCAACAGCAAGTTCGCCCTTCACGTGTGTTCGTACCCCAACTAGGTCAAATTACCGTTTTACCCCTGGGCTACCTCTTGGTCCTTAAGTACTAGTGCTCCTCTAATGAACAACCTGTTTGAGGTCAAACCAACAAACAGAAATCCCTCTCGTGCCATAAAGAGGGTAGGGTCCTTTGTTCAAGACCCGGAGACACCACTTAAGGGAACACACCTCTACTTACCCTAATATCGGGAAGGAGTGAATTCCATCTTGTAAGACTATGTTCCCAGCTCCCCACTCGGTCTTGTCCCCAAAATGGTAGGCTTATTGAGTCGGCGAACAGGCCACTCTCACTCGTACAAACTTAAAACTTGATGTGGACTTTTCCTAACCGCAAGCGCACGGGTCAAGTAATAATATAGTGAATAGTAAATTCGAATGTCGTCCTCTGGATTGGATTTTTAAGCAAATCAAGTATTGCAAATTGTCTTGCCCAATTTTATTTAGGGATCAAAAAGTGATGAATAGGTGATGATAAAAACAAATCAAAGCAAGTAAAAAGAATGGAAATTCAATTGGGAAAACTACTTAGGGAATTGATTTCGCCGATTTCGCTTAGGATTGATTTTAAAGAATAAGTTATTATGCACAATGAAATTATGAGCCAAAGACCCTTTAACCACAACTACCTCTCCCGAGTATAATTGATTCTCATGCAAATTAACCAACTTGATATCCCTATCTAAGTTTATTAATAAGCAAGGCAATGAGATCTTTTAACCAATTCTAAAGTTAATCTAAAACCGTCAAGAATTAGAAAGTAAACTTTATTCATGCAATCTTGAGTAAGTCTAGATCAAATCCCCTCTCCCGAGCTAGATTCGAAACTTAAATCATCCAACTAATGGCCAATTAATTGAAAGCATTAAATCAAGATTACAAACACAATAACATTGCACAACTTAAACCATAAATCAATCCATAAACTTAATCAACTACATCAATCCCTAAGCTACAAGTTTAGCTACTCATGAATGAAAATACAATCTCAACTAAACATATGAAAGCCATAAATCTAACTAAAGGAAGAAAAGGGAAAAGAAAACTCAATGTAGGCCGAGTCCCGACGTCCCCGTCACGATCCCCACGAACAATGGGTTGATTTCCAAGTTCCTCCTTTGTTTGCAGCTCCAAAAGTCCTCTGTTCTGCCCTGTTTACGGCTCCAAAAGGTCCCAAATTGATCTCCTCTAAAACCTAGCCGAAGTGAAGCTTATATTGCAGATTTTTCGTCTTAGCGTCGAGACGCTGTCAAGACAGCGTCGCGATGCTGCCTCTTATACGCGCGTTCTGAATAAGGAAAAACGGAAGCGTCGGGACGCTTCCTATCACAACGTCTCGACGCTGTAAACTTTACGTGCCTAATCTGATATGGAATGTGAGCGTCGAGACGCTCAAGAGCTAGCGTCGAGACGCTAGCCTGCTGTTGACCGAGATTTGACTTTTCTCCACTTTTACTCTTTTCATTCCTTTGCATCTTTTCACGCCCCGAGCACCCGATTAACTCTGATATGGCATTATAGCTCCAATCAACCATTTCCTACAAAATAAACAATAAAGCACAATAAAATGGCCCAAAAATCATAAAAGACTAGCTAAATTAAATAAGTAAAGATAGCTAGCTATGCTCGCTATCAAATATCCCCAAACTTAAGCTTTTGCTAGTCCTCGAGCAAACTCTAAATCAGACATACAATGGAAGAATGGATGCAACAATCATAACTCAATCCTCAAGGCTCAAAAGTCAATAACCAAGCAAGCAAGAGATATGCACACAAGGACCAATGAGGGAGACAAATTAAAATTTTTCCAAAATTAACTCTCACAAGCGAGATCTAACTCAACAAGATCAGACTCTACTAGCCCGGGGTTGGATTATTAAATTCTCAGTTCATCTTCCCTCTACACTGGCACTAAGGCTTCAGTAATGAGTTAATGCAACAAATTAGTTTGTTTATCTCCATACTTAGGTGCTTTTAATTAACAATTGAATTAAGCATGTATATGTGGCACTAGCTTTCACACACCCATTGCAGGGACCCTTAACCTGAGATTTCTCTGGTTGGCCTAACTGATCACAACAGGGGTAGCTCTTTTTGCCTAAACTTTATTAAACATTGCAAACTGTGCACAGGCCATGGCATAATAATTTTTCTCTTCAACAGTAACAACAAGAATGATTTTTCTTTATGAGCATAAATAGCATATATTCTTTTCTTTCCTCCTAAGCAAGATCAAACATGCTAATTTGCAAAACATTAACTTTTTAGCTCTACCCTACACCTATCGATGTGACAACAAGCATATGAACTTAATAATTCGCTCCTAAGCATTCAAATCCAAATCTAGCCAAGACAAATACTCTACTCATGCAAGCCATCTCCTAGAAAAATTTTAAAAAGTCTCCCTTTTTGGGCACTTATGCTTACATCTCATCACAAGCTTGAAAATTGACAAGAAAGTCTATCCTAGGACATCATAATCATGCAAAAGTAGCATCCAGAAAACAACCATATGCATAATTCAAAGAAAGCTCAAAACTATAGCCCGAACTCAGATGCTCAAGGGCTCCACAAACATGCTAATCCACCCCCAAACTTAAAATATGCATTGTCCTCAATGTATAAAGAAAATAAGGCATCAACAAGCATGAGAAAAATAAAAGAATGACAGGAGTGAATAATACTGGCCTGGAATGATGATGACTTCTTGCTTGAGAGCATGGAATCTTGAAAGCTTGAAAGCAAAGGAGAGGAAGAAAACAAGACCTACAAAACAAAAACAAACAATAAATCAAAAACAAAAAGAAAACACACTAACTTACTTGGGTTGCCTCCCATAAGCGCTTGTTTAACGTCATTAGCTCGACGTGTTTGTCCAGTCTGTCAAGGCACATAAAAATTCTCGTATTTCTTTGGGCCCTTCTTCCTTGAATCAATATACCCAACGATCGCTAGTAAACTTACTAGTTTCTCATGGGCCCCTGGAACAGAATTATTTTTGGTATTTTTGAATAAAAGAAGCATAAAAGGAGAAATATCAGAATAAAGAGACTCTGACTCTAAAACTGACTCGTGAGAATAGAAAAAAGAACAATCAAAATCTACAAAGGATGGAGAAGATAAAACAGACGAAGGTTTTTCAACCTCAAACTCTACCTCCTGAACTTCCTCTAACACTACAAGCTCATTTTCTTTTTTCTCCTCACAACCATGTTCTTGAAAGGTGCTCCAACTTTCCAATTCGTCCCCATTATTCATGCAACTCACCCCTAACTGCTCATCCTCATCAAGATCGAAAGAACTACGCTCATGAATGAGTGCCAATGAATCATCGACCACATGACTCACCAGACAACTTATGGAAGTAGATCCCACCTCACTAACTTCCTGTGGAGCTTGAAGTCCTCTTATGATTTCATCAATTTTTAGACTCCTCGCTCTAGACTCCTCAATATACTTTTGAACTATGCTTTCCAAGGAAGAATTTTCATTTATAGGGGTATAACTTGAAGATGAAAAATTGGAATATGGTGTTGAATAAAAAGCCATTCAAATCGATTAAAGCAACAATGATAATTAGGCTTTCAATCAAACAATAACCTAACAAGAACACATGACAAAGACTCAAATTAAATATGGAAAATATAATCTAGAAAAGGAAAACAAGAACAAATAAGGAAAAGATTACACAACTAAAAGAAAAACTAACATAGAAAATTAAATATGGAATGAAAGACAAATAAGGAAAAAATGCAACAAACCTAAAAAAAATAACAATACACCCTAAATTAAGATCAAGCAATTTTTTCACAATATCAATTTAACTAAATGTGCCAATCCCCGGCAACGGCGCCAAAAACTTGATGTGGACTTTTCCTAACCGCAAGCGCACGGGTCAAGTAATAATATAGTGAATAGTAAATTCGAATGTCGTCCTCTGGATTGGATTTTTAAGCAAATCAAGTATTGCAAATTATCTTGCCCAATTTTATTTAGGGATCAAAAAGTGATGAATAGGTGATGATAAAAACAAATCAAAGCAAGTAAAAAGAATGGAAATTCAATTGGGAAAACTACTTAGGGAATTGATTTCGCCGATTTCGCTTAGGATTGATTTTAAAGAATAAGTTATTATGCACAATGAAATTATGAGCCAAAGACCCTTTAACCACAACTACCTCTCCCGAGTATAATTGATTCTCATGCAAATTAACCAACTTGATATCCCTATCTAAGTTTATTAATAAGCAAGACAATGAGATCTTTTAACCAATTCTAAAGTTAATCTAAAACCGTCAAGAATTAGAAAGTAAACTTTATTCATGCAATCTTGAGTAAGTCTAGATCAAATCCCCTCTCCCGAGCTAGATTCGAAACTTAAATCATCCAACTAATGGCCAATTAAGTGAAAGCATTAAATCAAGATTACAAACACAATAACATTGCACAACTTAAACCATAAATCAATCCATAAACTTAATCAACTACATCAATCCCTAAGCTACAAGTTTAGCTACTCATGAATGAAAATACAATCTCAACTAAACATATGAAAGCCATAAATCTAACTAAAGGAAGAAAAGGGAAAAGAAAACTCAATGTAGGCCGAGTCCCGACGTCCCCGTCACGATCCCCACGAACAATGGGTTGATTTCCAAGTTCCTCCTTTGTTTGCAGCTCCAAAAGTCCTCTGTTCTGCCCTGTTTACGGCTCCAAAAGGTCCCAAATTGATCTCCTCTAAAACCTAGCCGAAGTGAAGCTTATATTGCAGATTTTTCGTCTTAGCGTCGAGACGCTGTCAAGACAGCGTCGCGACGCTGCCTCTTATACGCGCGTTCTGAATAAGGAAAAACGGAAGCGTCGGGACGCTTCCTATCACAGCGTCTCGACGCTTCCTATCACAGCTGTAAACTTTACGCGCCTAATCTGATATGGAATGTGAGCGTCGAGACGCTCAAGAGCTAGCGTCTCGACGCTAGCCTGCTGTTGACCGAGATTTGACTTTTCTCCACTTTTACTCTTTTCATTCCTTTGCATCTTTTCACGCCCCGAGCACCCGATTAACTCTGATATGGCATTATAGCTCCAATCAACCATTTCCTACAAAATAAACAATAAAGCACAATAAAATGGCCCAAAAATCATAAAAGACTAGCTAAATTAAATAAGTAAAGATAGCTAGCTATGCTCGCTATCAACAGGCCACTCTCACTCGTACAAATCAAAGGACAATCCCTCATGGACAGTAGTCCATAATCCACTCAGGATTAAGGCCAAGTTGCCTAGGTCATCCTAGTGAAATAGAAACCGAGCTAACTAACGGTGTTACAGTTAGTGGTTAACTATTTCGCGGTCCGGTCTTTGTGCAAACTCATTGCACAAGATACCCCCACTCGCATGTCAACTACACGAACGCATTGGATCATTGCGTTTGTATCGATATACAAAGCGAGTCGTATCCATAGTGTCACCAGGATAAGGTACCAAGCCTTATCCCTATACTACAGACCCTTTAGGCTAAAACTTGAACATTGATCCTCGTATATCCCTACATACTAGTTCAAGCCTCATTCTATTAGCCTTGGATGTTTAGTTTATTGGGTTAATAAGACAAGATATAATACAAACATTGAATAATACATCACTTTTATTAATGTTCGGTCAAATGTACATTTACTATATACGAGTTTTAGGGCATAAAACCCAACACCATCCTCACACCAAATAGTTAAATAGAATTTTCATTTTTCTTAAGATTGACAAATTTTGGAGAATTTAATAAAAATATCAATAATCGTTATAAAATACATCTATAAACAAGAGAAAAAAAAATTTTACAGCCTATATCAATTTCATCCAGTCTAGACTGTGATATCTATTACAATTTTTACTTTCTATTCAGTTTTTACTAATTTACTCAAGGGGTAACCGCATGGATGGCCAAACAAAAAACGTGGTTTTGAAAAAAAGTCCAAAAATCATTTTCGTTGGAAAAATGGCCAAAGGGTAAAACGGGAAAAACACTAATTGTTATGCACTGACGAAAATGCCCCTTAATTTAAAAACACAGTGTACTCCCTACTTTCCAGCATATTGGTATGGAGGTGTATCTTTGAAAAACAAATCTAACTAACAAATGGGGAACTGAACACTATATCCCCTAAAAAAAAAAAAATAATACATAATTTCCAGATTCTGACTGACTCATCCAAAAAAAAAAAAAAACCCCACCAATACCACAGAAACACTCATGCAAAATGATGGAAACGAAGAGACCTAAATTGAAAACAAAAATAAATAAATAAATGTAGAAGATGAAGAATGTAGAAAAATCATACTTGCATGACTGTTTGGCTCCCTCCCACTCCTCTGTTTTGAATACTAAATTAAACGAACCCCTCCACATACCTAAACTCTTCGCCTCCCAACAAGCCCTCCCATCTTCTTCCCCCTTCGTCTAAGCGATCCTCTGCAACTTCCCCCTTTTTCGTTCGTTCAAGCCCGAGACTGTGCCCATCTACGTTTGGAAAATCAGGTTTGCATGCCCCTTTTTGTACTCATTTTGCTCTTCCCCCGAACAATGCGTAAACCCCCCTTGTCGGAAAAAACTCCGAAAATAGTGTGATGTCCAGTTATCTTAGGGATTTTCTTTGTGTCAAGGGGTGGGTGTGTTCAAAATATTCGTTATTTAAATACTTCAAACCTACTTAAACTTATACAGTGAGGACTGCAACAACCCTAGCGAGATTTGGGGGGCGTCTGTTTAGGGATTTTTCTTTTCTAATTTCTTGATGAAGTTTAGCACAAACCCACATATTCATCTGGTTTGACCCCCCCCCCCCACACCATCTTTTTTTGCATTTGTAGCGAAGGTTAGGGCAAGCACAAGGCTGCAAGCCGCTGGAGTGACACCGAAAGGAAGGGCTACTGGAGACAAGACACCTATAGACTTACAAAGTGAAGAAGACACGGTTGAGAAAACGGATGATGTCGTGAAGTCTAAGAAACCAGAGAGTTCGAAACGAAAATCGAAGTCAAAAGGGACAAAAAGAGGAAATGGGACAAAAAAAAGGATTGAAAGGAGCGAGAAGAGACCACAGAAAGAAAAGGAGTCTAGGAAAAAGGAAAAAGAGGTTCGGAAGGAAGCTTCGAAAGAAAGCTCCAGCAAAACTGAGGTGTTTTTTTATGACGTCTGATGTTTCGTACTGTGTGTTTGTGTATTTGTTACCATTACATACACTTGGTACTTGCCCCCCCGACACAAGTGTTACACTTGCAGTATGAGAGTGACGAGAGCGCGACCCAGAGTGATGACACAGGCGATCAGGAGGGATCAGCCAGCCATTCGGCCACTGGTTCTAGGACAAGGACTGTGTCTACTGTGAGACTTGAACCCCGTAACACAAAGACCCCGCGGGGGAAAAGGTTTCCCCGAACAAGGTATGTAAAGTATTTTGTCCGTAATGCATACGATGTATTCGTTCATTGTGTGTTGTCTGACCCCACCCACGACATATTAGGGTGGTGCTAGGAAGGATAGAGACCGCAACAAAACCCCCCAAAACAAACTGCCTGCATCAGGACACCCCAGCCAGGGCCTTGCGGAAGCAACAGAGGTATGTGTGTTTGTTGTGCGTTATAAACTGCCATGCTAAAAATGTTGTAAACTGACAATGTGCAACCCCAAGATCTGTACTTGATGCCAAAGGCAAGAAGGACCCAGCCCCTTAAGATCTTGTTGCACGCCAAACCTGATGTGATCTAGAAAATTCGGACAAATCTGCCAGGTCAGGTTTTGGAGAGGTTCAGACAGAGTTGTTTTGGAAGCTACATCGACTTTGCTGTAACGAGCCAATCTTCACAACTATTGTTGCATCTGATATAAAGGCAGTGTAGCCCTTAAAGCGCTACAGAAATAAATTTCTTAATCGGAGGGAAGGTACTGAAGTTCAGACTTAGAGAGTTCGCACTGATCACGGGGCTGAACTGTGGTCCATACCCCACCATAGACAAGGAGCAAATGAAAGGCAACCATCACATAAAAACGCATAACTTCGAGGGGGAGAAGACTGTAAGCTAAAGGTATTTGAATATGGCGTTCAATGTTAACAAAAACCCAACAGATGATGATATGTTGAAAGTGGTGCTCCTGTACTTCTTGGAAAGTTTCCTTCTGCCAAGACAAGATACTATGAATGTCAATATGGACCACATCGAAATGGTTGACGACGAGGAGCTCTTTAACAATTATCCTTGGGGAAGGTGTGCGTTTGAGTTGTTATTAGGATACATGCACAAAGCATTGATTAGTAAAGGGGCAAATGGAATCACAATGGGTGGGTTTATATTCCCACTACTTACGTGGGCATACGAGGTCATACCGAACCTAAGTTCCATAGAGAATTGTTTTGCCTAGAAGATGAATGCGCGCATACCGAGGATAATCAGCTGGGTTGCAGACACGCAACCCAATTGGAAGGATCTGGACCGCAGGATTTTTGAATCCGCAAAGGTAATGTCTGCATATACCTCTAATCCTTTTTACTAAACGACGTTTACTGACTATTATGTATAAAAACCCTAAACAACACAGCTAGAGGTGATCCCCCTGCTTGCAACTGATGAGGAACTCGCAATGAGCTACTTTCAACCATTTGTCGAAGGAGAAACGGCGTTGAGACGTGAATTCCAAGCAAGAGTAGCACCAGAGCACCCTGCGCATACTATGGCTAAGACGTCCAATCGAGCGGCCCCACGCTGATAGATGTTAAACGCATAACTGACTCCTTGGAGTTGATGGCAGAACGTACGGGCCTATTGGACAAAAATCAGGACGTCATGAATGCGCGTCTAGATGAACTTGTTGGTAGCGTGAACATGATAATTGACTACATGAAAAACAGACAGGTGACACCATTGGACAGCTTGCAGGATGATATTGTTGGTTTTATGCCCTAAAACTCGTAGATAGTGAATGTAAAGAAATTGTATACTTGTTTCAATAAAGTGTTATTGAGTTTCTACAATAAAATGTTATTGTTAAATATTGCACAATTTGACCCAAATCCAATAAACTAAGATCCAAGGTTGTTTACATGTGACTTGAACTAGTATGTGGGGACATACGGGGATCGACGTTCAAGTAACAACCTAAAAGGTCTATAGTACAGGGATAAGGCTGGGTACCTTATCCTGGTAACACTATGTGATACGACTCACTTTGTATTCAATACAGACGTATTGATCCAAGACGTCCATGTAGGAGACATGCAAGCGAGGGTATCCTATGCAATGAGTTTGCATAAGACCGGACCACGAAATAGTAAACCACTAGATGTAACACCGTTAACTAGTTAGGTTACTGTTTCAATAGGATGACTAGGTAACTCAGTCTTAATCCTGAGTGTGTCATGAACTCCTTCTCACGAGAGATTGTCCTTTGATTAGTATGGGTGAGAGTAGCCTGCACGCCGACTCAATAAGCCTACCTTCTTGGGGACAAGACCGAGTGGGGGGCTGGGGACATGACAACATAAGATGGAATTCACTCCTTCCCGCTTCTAGGAGAAGTAGATGAGTGTTCCCTTAAGTGGTGACTCTAGGTCTTGAACAAAGGGATCCCACCCTCTCACTGGCCCGAGAGGGACTTTCTGTTTACTGGTTGGACCATAAACAGGTTGTTCATTAAAGGAGCACTGGTACTTAAGGAGCCAGAGGTAACACAGGGGTAAAACGGTAATTTGACACAACTGTAGTTACAAACACTCGTGAAGGATTGACTTACCGGTATAGGTTTATATCCGTGGACACAGAAATGTTCTACAGTGAGAAGAGTTTAGCTGTGGGTCTTTAGTGGAATGACCCACAGTTAATGAATATTGGTTAACCTGATTAATGAGTTTAATCCATTAACCTCATATCATTGGAGCTTCTTATCTGTAGGTCCATTAGGTCCCCCTGCTAGCTCGTAAAGAGTAATTGGAACAAATATATCTTGAGAGAATTTGAATAGTTCAAATTCATATTGGGAATTAAGTTAATTGTATGAGATAAAATTAATATAATGTATAGTGATGCATTAAAATATAAAGTCTAATTTGAGATTAAACTTTATTATATTGTGAGATTGATATATTTGAAAAAGTTCAAATATATGTCTAATTAAATATATGGTATTTAATTAGAAGATGAATGAATTAATTATGAATTAATTAATTATTCAATTTAGTTTAAATTAAATGAGATTTAATTAAACTATAGTCTATGAGAGAAATAAATATTTGAAGAAGTTCAAATATTAATATGAATTTGATTCATATTAAATTTATAGGATATAAGAGAATTTGAAGGAGTTCAAATTTTAATATGAATTTGATTCATATTATAGAATTAATTAATTGAAGAGCTGAAATTAAATATATGATATTTAATAGGATAATTAATTAATTAAAAAATAGAAGGTCTGAAATTAAATATATAATATTTAATTGGTGATTAATTAATTAAAGAATTAATTAATTAGAAATTAATCAATTATGGAAATGATTAATCACTTATGAAAGTAATTAATCATTTATGGAAATGATTTAATCACTTATGGAAGTGATAAATCATTTATGGAAAAGATTAATCAATTATGGAATTGATTGGTCATGGAATTGGTTGGTCATGGAATTGATTAATTATGGAAAAGATTAAATCAGTTATGGAAATAATTGATTTTAAATGAATATTTTATTCATGACCTTTCTCTTATAAATAGAACACTAAACCTAAGGTTTAGGTACTACAACATAAGGCCACAATAATGCACTCTTGCATTCTCTCTAGCCTCCCTCTCATATTCTCTCAACCCAAGAACTCTAGGGAGAATTTTCTCTCTAGAGTTTTTCCCATTCAAGATTAGGTAGTCCCACAACTACGTTTCTAATCTCAGAGTCATAGCGGAGAAGATCAATTGGTGGTGTCCCAATTGTTGACGCTTGGTCCAAAATCAAGAAAGGTGTCCGTTGGAGTATTCAGAGTCGTCAACGACAGTATGTTTGCTTCTCCCCTTTAGATTTAGATCTAATAAATTTTGTATGCTTAGCCGTAAGTTTGTGTAGAATTTGTTCTATGTTTTAACCAATGCAATAGTATTTTTTAATAAACAAAATTAACTACGAATCGGTCCCAATTACGCTTCCGCTTTAACGGAATTGGGGAATTCCAAATCCTTCAGATATGCCTTTTCAATATAGAGTATGTATTGTGGTTCTACTGTCTGTAAGTTATACGCAAAATATCTCTTGACTTCGTTATACAACTTGTATAGGAAGCAAATGATTTTGAACGCGAGCTGGATGACCTGGAGGAAGAACAAGAGGACAAAGATGAAGAACTTGACTTAAAAGATGTTGAGGATAACCAAATGTTTAAGACCAGAAAAGATGACGATGGAGAAGACCCGCCAGCTCTAGCCCCCAAGGGCAACGTAGGTGGGTAGCCTGTTTCAACGATTGCAAAAACATCCGAAGCTAAGGACCCCAAAAATGACCAACCTCCAAGAGGCAAGGGAGAGAAGCCACAGATATATCGTTTTAATTATGTATTAACTGTGCTTATACGTGTGATAACCTGTATGAGTTGATTTCATAGAACTGTGCTTGTATGTTGATGCAGCCAACAGATAAAAGTGACAACGTTGATGATGTTATTAATGATGTCATCCGTTCTATCAATGAAGATGAAGTCTACGAAAACTACAAACGGGACCTGAAGGGAAAAAGGATATTGAGGCCAGTAACTTTAAGAACAATGCAATACAATTCTGAGGTATGTTGTGTTATTACAGTTTTTTTTTCTATACATATTTAAATACTTGGAACTGAAACACATCACCCACGCCCTATTACTGAAGCTAAAGAGAGAGGTAGATGAAGCAAACAAATGCAACCTCATGCAGCCGCATAGGGTGCTTTCAGAGGTATGTAACCCATCATATCCTACCATTACCATACTCAAAACTGTCACCTATCTTATTTATGTTTGCAATTGCATCAGGTAAATCAAAATATCAACTTCAACAGACAGTTCAATAGACCCAAGCCCTTCGCATTGATACCAAGTGTCACAGCGAGAAGGGTGATGCCAAAAGAGGACCACATCTACATCGATGTTATGCAAGGGAATTGGTCACCAAAACAAAATTCAAACCAACCAGGAATTGGAGTTGAAAATGGACCATCTTTCGATATTCACTTAACCCAGGAAATGAATAGGGATATTTAGACTTCAGTTCAAGCTTTTAGACAAAAGACTTTGCTTTTAACGTTATTCTGGACAACTGTGTTATGGACCCATGTTTTTTGTGTTTCCCTATTGTTGGGTTCCTAGAGTGAGTAAAAATATGGTATAAAAAGACTCCAAAACTCTGTGCAAGTATACACAGTCCGCAGCAAGTAATAAGTATTATCAATCCAAGGCCTGAACTAGCTTCCACTTTATCTATTTTGTATAACTCTTTAATGGTTTCAAAGATGGTAAAAATGATTGGTTTTTATAAGAATAATGCTGAAGCAAAAGAAATGACAGAACAACAAGTAAACAAATAGGCAGACAGATTAGAGACAAGCGCTGGTTAGGATTCAGTAATTGTTTTAAAAGATGCTCTAGCAATATTATTGATCATGCAAACTCTCGCAGTATTATTAGCAGATTCCTCTCGGAATTTCGGATTTTTTGGAATGTGTTTCAACGCGATGAAGTACGACCGATCAAGCACTAGGCAACTGGCTATCCCTAGCTCAGTCACTGGCGTTCACCAATACACAATGATCGTAGTGTGATTAATCGCCACACTCTCTAAATCATCCCTGAAACTAGAGAGAGGTATTCATACTGGCTGGCCAGGCGGGCATAAAATATAAACAAGCACAACAATTAACCAAGATGCAATAATCAATATATATTACTAAAGTTTAAGCACGACAATCACATTGTCCCTAACCAACGCCTAAGCTACTTAGTTCATAATATGCATGGAAACACAAATTACAATCTAAGTAAGCATATCCATGATTACAAGATAATAAAAGGAAATATTAATCTCCTCGATCAGCTTGCAATGATGGTCTTCTAGGAGGTCTTCAATCTCTCTTCACTATTCGACTCCCAAAGATGGAAGGAACTTTCCAAGAATGGAATGTTTTCTCCCAAAAGTGGAATGGAATTGACTTGGGCGGCTACTTCCTTTTATAGAAGGATAGGAGGCTTGAATTAGGTCAACCTGGACACGTGTAGGACTCTCCTTGCTCCTTTATCCAGAAAATAACTCAACAGAAGTCGGTTCATGAAGTTGGCTAACGAGTTGTGACGTGGCAGTTTTGCTCTCAGTTTTGCTGCAGCACAGAATTTGCTCCCTCCAGTCGCTCAGCAATACATTTTGCATAAAATAATTTCCAAAGCTTCCATTCTTCCAAATGGGTTAAAACATGTAATATCTATCTAAAACCAACCCTATTAAGCACAAAAGACACACAAATCAATATAGAAATGAGGCCTAAATAACTACCTTTTGGGCAGTTATCACACCCCCAAACTTGAACTATTGCGCGTCCCGAGCAATACTAACCAACCTTCCCTTAAGAATTCAAAACATTAGACAAAGAATAGTTTAATCAAACCAGACAGTCCAACATTACCTTCAACCTTTACCTGAGCATTCTGCAAAACCAAGCTCTGCTGCAGCAAAATAATTCTTCCGGCATGGACAAATAGCCACCACTTTTAACTCAATTCTAAGAACTCGCCACAGCCTAGCTCTATTATCATACATCTTAAAATATATTTTCAAGGGATTTATATTCTTGATTTCAGACTTTAAGCAGCCCTACAGTCATAAACTCTTAAGCATGGGATGACCACTTTATGGTGCAGTATACCCTTGCCTCAAGCTCATCACCAACTAGGCTCAATACTCTTTGTAAAGCTAAAAAATCCTTAGTTATTCTATCTCTTGCCCCCCAGAATGGCAACATTTTATGATGAAGCTCACCTAAGTTTTGGGAGACAGAAAAACTGTTGGATCATCATTCATCCTCCAAAACTTTTGCTCCAAAATTTTCTCAGCAAATAATTTTTCTCATTTTTTTCACATTTCCTAGGTCGTTTTTTGACGCGAAGACAAACTGTGGGTATCACAAATGTCCCCGGTTACTCAATAACCTAACAAATTTCTTCTTGAAGGAGAGGAATGCTCGAGCAAAATAATTGGAGTAGCAAAAAGTCTCCCAAACTTGAATTATTCATTGTCCCCAATGAATCATTAAATTTTCAATTATACCCCCAAACTTTAATTTTTCTATCTGAATTTTAAACTAAGCGTGGGACTAGAACTAAGGGTAAAGTGGATCATAAAAGTCGACACTACCTCCAAAATCTTCTTTGCTGCAGCAACAGTCCAGGCTAGAAGAAATGCTCTAGCAAAAGGTTTCTGGAGATCAGAATACCTTGATCTAATTAAGCTTAACCAGTCCAAGCTTCAAAAATTCAGAAGAAAATTAGTTAAGTCAGAGTTACTCAGTGCTCATAGAACAGAAACAACTTGGAAATTTCATTAAGAACAGAGAAAAATACACATCAGCAGATATTTTTGTCTCCTAGAAACAGAAAACAAAAAAAAAACTGGGGTTCTCTTCTTTATAGCTTTGTTCTTCGAAACATCAGGTGTAGTAGGTTCAACTTCCTCCCCATCCCTTTCCTTGCGGCTTCTCGTTTTCTCCATTATAGACTTTTAAGAAATTTTTTCACTCAAAGAATGGAAGGAAACAGAAGGAAAAACGAATGGAGGAAGAAACAAACCTGAGTAGGGTTTAAATGGGGCTTCAGAAAAATAAAATAATCCGTGAAAAATCTTCCCTCAATAATATCTTTTACCGTTTAAACCTGCAAGTAATTAATCAAATTAAATTTTCAAAACGGTAAGATTTTACCATAATGATGTGTTGTCCAACAGCTCTACCGTTCGATTTCCCTATGCAACACATGGAAGCACCTGATATTCATGCAATATTACCTGCTCACCGAAAATTTAAATCCCAACGGTAAAAATATTTAATTCTTAACAAAACCCTTCCTACTCGGACAATTTGCTTTAGCCATAAAGTTGATCAGTAGTACTTCACTGGGGTTGAAACACATTCCAAAAGATCCAGAGTTTCGGGAGGAATCTGCTAATAAGACTGCGAGAGTTTTGCATAATCAATAATATTGCTAGAGCATCTTTTAAAACAATTACTAAATCCTAACCAGCGCCTGTTTCTAATCTGTCTGCCTATTTGTTTACTTACTGTTCTGTCATTTCTTTTGCTTCAAAATCTTATAAAAAACCAATCATTTTTACCACTTTTGAAACCATTGAAAAACTAAACAAAATAGATAAAGTGAAAGCTAGTTCAGACCTTGGATTGATAAATATTTATTACTTGCTGCGGACTGTGTATACTTGCACAAAGTTCTAGAGTCCATTTATATCTTATTTCTTGTTACATTTTTAGTCACTCTAGGAGCCCAACATGCACATACAGTAGTCTGATGATCAAAAGGTAGTAAATCTGGTGTGGAAATGGAGACTTCCATTCAGAAGGTGTAAACTCCCAACGCACACGGGTACAAATACTTATGGCTATCCGAACAAATAAGCCCCCCCAATGCACAATACGCGCACTCTTCCACTTATTCCCCAATGACAAATGCAAACACAGAAACAAAACGACGCTGACCGACCAACAAATTCATGGTAACCAAACGCATGCCCCGCCCTGTACAGTTAAACTAAAATCAATGAGATATGGGGTTCTTGCAGGATCTGCGGTTGTGCCCAACCTGTCCGCACCGTCCACACTTTTTAGCCGGCCTCCTTTCTATGCAAGATGGGATCCTCTTTTTTTTGGGTCTGCCAACCGATCGCTTAGTGTTAGGTGGGAGTATGGGGTCGTCACCAGCAACTAGGTAGCTGGAGAATTGTGCAATGTTGCCTATCGAGCGTATGTCTTTGCTATATATCTGGACTAAATTTGTTAAACGATAAAACTCATGTGAATATGCTCGAAATTCTTGATTCCTCCGAGATAATGCAAGACATGCATGTGGACAAGGTATTAGATCCAAGTCCCACCGTCTGAAAGTGCATGTCTGAGCAAAGATGCTGACCTCAAATTGTTTTGTCCAGTCATGTACTTCGAATTGATATTGATTGATATTGTATATCTGAAATACACAACATAGGAGACAAAATACACATAAGCAACAAACACATGCAAAAAAAAAACACACACACCATGAGAAAAACTCTGGAGTTCTGAATTTCTACAGTAAATAAATATTAGGACCTACATCCATTGTACGACTTTGTAAGAGTGACGATCGAAGCATGTTTTCTGCCCAAGGACATAAATATGTGCGTTGAAAACTTGAAAAGTTCCGACGATCATAGAACCATGTTTGCATAAGTTTGCGTGTAGCTTCAAGGAGATGGATAACAGGGAGTTCACGTGCATCCCTCAAGGTTGAATTCATGCTCTTGTATATGTTGGTTGTGATTAATGAATACCTCTTCCTTGCAAAAAACGCTCTTGCCCACCTAGCTTTACCTACCCCCTCTAACTCTGTCCTAATTGATGGTGCTATGTCTTCTAGCTACCTCATGTAATATTCATACTCAAGAGGTGTGTATGCCCGTGCTCAAGAATGAAAAGCTCTATCTATTAACTTAGACCTGTATCTTTTTTTTAAGTTCCTCAATAAGTGTCAGGCACAAATACCATGCTCTGCAGAATCATAGCTATTCCTAACGCTGTTTGGTATGCTAAGGTGCCCATCCGATACGATAACTAACTCCTTATGCTCACCTAACGCAGCTTTCAAGTTACGGAAAAACCACGTCCATGAAGCGTCATTCTCTAAGTCTACTATCGCGAACGCTAATGGGACAATTTGAGAGTTCCCATCAACAGTGCAAACAGATAGCATGGTACCAAAAAATTTGTGCTTTAGTATGGCTCCATCAACAGACATGACAGGAAAACAATATTTCCATGCATGTGTAGACGCAGAGAGACACATGAAGAAATACCTGAACCTGCCCTGGTCGTCAACATCAAAAGTAGTGTATGTGCCTGCAAACAAAAGGTTATGAGGTTACGCGATTGTACGGAATAATATAAACACAATGTATGCATTCTCCCCCCCCCCATGCAGTGATGTATGTACACCGTCGTATATATGACAAAAAAATACTTTGTATGTGTGCCTGCCGACTTAACTTTGAATATTGTCTAAAACACCAAACCTGGGTTTTTCTCGATCAGAACAGCGGAGAATGCTAGAATTAGTGCATACGATGCTTCGGGCGACCCTCTGATGGCAGTAAGTGCAAGCTCTCGCCCCCTCCAAGCCTTGTCATAACTGATGTTGACACCATGTTTCCTCCTCATATAAATAACATCACGCGGGCGACACTGGACCTTGTCATTTACTTTTAGAAATGACTTCACACACTCCCCCCGAGCCATGCTGTAGCTTGCCTATGGTCATTTTTTACAATATCAATAGGGCATTCGTGCCTATCCATGAACTTGCGAACCATCCACAAACCCCCATCCAAATGACAAGACGCTCGGATGTACCAACAAAATGCAACGTCCTTGCATCCAACAACAAACGATTTCTGGTTGGACTTAATGGTTCGTAGCTGGAAACTGTTCTTTAAAGCAAGCAAGTATATTGCTTTCCTTAACTGGTCCTTGTCTTGAAAAACCGAGTCTTCCGTAACAGATATTGATCCTTAAACGTCAACATAATCAATAATTGCGTGATTTTTTTTTGGTGATGTTCTGCTGCAAAGTTAATCAGTGATTTCCATCTTGCATTTACAGCCTATGAATCTACCTCGCAGTGGTTAGCCACAACGCATATGTCGCTAACCATCCCATCACCGATGTTGGACATGAACCATGTAACATCCCTGTCGTCGGTGATCCGGATTATGTTAGACTTGTTGATACCATTCCTATACATGGTTAACCGAGTGATCATGTGCTCGCCAGACGGGAATACCTTGCTCCGAATGCATTCATTGAACTCTTGTATTGTGCATCCCTCCGGTACTGGCACACTGTCGGACTTAAACCCGTTGTACCGATTGTTTTCATCCCACCTCCCATCGAATAGTACCACCACATTCAGAAGAACACCTTGCGGCGTGGAGTGCATCTGGTATGATGTGATCCAAAAACATGCACCGATCTGGCCAACAAAATACCTGTTGTATACTGAGAATACAGGGGACAGCGCCTGGAAACTGAAGATGTTTGGTGTCAAAAGAACGATGTGCTCATCGATAGAATAAACAAATCAAGATTTTTGTTAAGAAACAATCCAGATTTCTGTTATCTCCCCGATCAATTCTGAAAAAAGAGTATTTAATTATCTTAATATTAATTTAATATACATAAGTTTGTTAGTTTAAATTTGAAAATGAGCTGAAAAATCTATCAAAATAATTTTAACCGAAAAGACTGGAGATTTTGTTGGGAGGGAGTTTGGATACACCGTACGCAAAATGTGGGCCCCTCTCTGGTATTGAAAATGCACAAGGGATAAAGGTGGAATACCATATTAACCGTTGTCACGCCTTGCACACGTGTGGCCATCTTTCATTTGTTTTTTTATTTTGGTTGTGTTTCAGTTTCGCCCCCCACTAAACTGCCATATCTCCAAATTTCTCTTTACTCAATGGTTTTAACAAATTAAAAATATAAAATCTCTTATAGATATCAATATTTTATCCTCCAAATTAGAAGCATTAAGCATGGATGAATCACAAATAAGTCATAAGAGATTTTATAGATTTTACCAATATATTAGAATAACGTTTCAATATCCTAATTATTTACTACATAAAAGTTAAATACATCAATTTTCCGCAAGTGAAATATATCTATAATCTATACTTACTATATATAAAAGACACAAAAATGAGAAATCTTATGTGTCCATTTTACCCTTCTATTTTTTTAAATGTGTGTCAATGTTGCCATTTAACATCTTTTTCCTTAGTTTGTGTGGATTAAGAGATGATAGTTGGATTGATGGTTTGATTTTGTATTTTTGAAGTTAGATTTTCAATTTTATGAAGATTATCGAGGAATAACACTTACGATATGGACACGAGAAAGATGATTGACAAGAGTGTGGGAAGACAATCTAACAAGACAACCTGATCTGTGGAAGCTGCAAAGGCGACCATTACAAGGTAAGTACTTGTGGATACATAGAGAGAGAGTTTATCTCTATTTCTAAGGATGATGACAAGTTTTTGTAATCACTAATTGTTTTTCAAGAGGCTGAGATGGAGGACTGAAGATTAGGGCAAGAGGCTGAGATGAACTTTGGACCCACCACGACCAGGACCAGAGCCATTTTCTTTCTAAACATCAACTAATTTTAATTTTTAATTGAAAAAATCAAACCTTATTGACTTGCATAAGTGTACAAATTGGATCATTTGTTACCTTTCATTTAAAGTTTTGTTTAATGAGTTAAAAAGAAAAATATTATTCAACCCACAAATGTTTCCTCCCTCCTTACTTTTATAAATATTATTTCAAAAAAAAAAAACTTTTATACTAATTCTTTTGGTTTCCTCTAATATCCAACCGTATTAAATCAGTCATCAAAGCGAACTTAGCTCAACAGTAATTGGCATATACCATCGACCAAAAGTCAGAGGTTCGAATCTCCCCACCCCAAATGTTAATGTACTCAAAAAAACAAAAAAACCTTATTAAATCAGTCACATTATCATTCAAATTTATTCACCCCTCTCTCTTCCGTCCTATTATAATGTCTTAATCCAGTTGAGTTATATTCATATTATAGCAACAATTTTTTCCTCATTATTATTATTATTATTATTATTATTATTATTATTATTATTATTATTATTATTATTATTATTATTATTATTATTATTATTATTATTATTATTATCCTTTTGAAGATTCAAAGGTTTTCAAGTCAAATGGACATTATTCACACGAAATTTCAATCATTCAATTCACCAACCAACGACGTGATCTTCCGAGCCATGACGTTGCAGGTTACACGCTCCAGGTTGAACCACGACAACAGTTCAACCACGTACGCTTCGCACAACAAAGGATCTTCCATCTCTCGAAGAGGGAGAGGGAACACCTCGTCCGCCATTGGAGTCGACAAACTTTCTCCGAGGATGTCGTACGGAAGTCCGGCCGACGGCGATCGGGAGATCAGACGGCTGATGTAACCCACCCGGACTTGGAGCACTTGTTGATCGGCGATGTCGTTGCGGCGGAGGCAGTAGCGGACTGTGGAACAATTTGCAAAAGGCATGATGATTTTGTTAATTTGATCAAAACACTCAACGGTGTGGGTTTTGATTTAATAAATAAAATAAGAGGAAAGGGGAAGGAAGTTCCGAAGAGGAAATTCCAGTTTCAGAGTCATTTTAGGAATCTAAATTATATTCAATTTCAACATTTCCTTTTCTGCTACCTCTTTTTTCCATTTGTTTCTCGAAACGCTTCCAGATTCAAACATAAAATCTTCTCAAAATCTGAATTAGGCACCAGACGGTCCCGGCATTTCCCTGCGACCTGGTCACGCCACCATACTTGAAGATTGTCCCCCCAAACCAACACATACTTGAAGATTGTTCCCCCAAACCAACACGGGGTCCTTTTAGCATGCTTTGTCCTTACTCACATGCTTCGTAGAAAAATTCCCAGGAGGTCACCCAACATAGAATTTCTCCAAGCTAAGCACGCTTAACTTCAAAGTTCCTATGATTGAGTCACCGAAAAGGAAAGTGCACCTTGTTGGATGTGGTATCGGTTCAATCATGTACCCTTTCTAACCTCGGGCGTCACATGCCCACTAGCTTCCGCTTGGTTTGTCCCCGAACCACATCCTACTGGGAGAGGTTCCGCTCTGATACCATTTGTAACGAACCAGGCCCAAGATTCGGAATCCGAATTCGACACCAGACGGTCCCGGCATTCCCCTGCGACCTGGCCACGCCACCATACTTCTAAATCTACTTCTAAGATTGAAGACTGTCCCCACAAACCAACACGAGGTCCTTTTAACATGCTTTGTCCTCACTCACATGCTTCCTAGGAAAATTCCCATGAGGTCACCCAACATAGAATTTCTCCAAGCTAAGCACACTTAACTTCAAAGTTCCTATGATTGAGCTGCCGAAAAGGAAAGTGCACCTTGTTGGTATAGGTACTATCTATCAATTCTTTTAAGCTTATCTTGACCATACTTTCATGTCCTCAGGATCCCTCTCATTCGGATGTAGTATCGGTTCATTCATGTACCCCTCCGAACCTCGGGCGTCACATACAAACCACCCCCTCCACACACGAAGGAACGGTCTAAAAAAGGTTAGGCCAAAATCACCGACCATTGTGCAGTACTCTTCCCCACACGAAAATGCGTGCCTCAATCTAAAAGGACAACCATATGATTTTATCTGCAATTCAGCTAGCTACCAACTCCTCAATCATTGCCACACCAAGCCAACCATTTAAAGTATTCAAACTATCCAACTAAAAAACGGGCACTAATCTCAGTATTTAGGCCTGCAAATAATATTACCCTCAAAGATCATCTTTGCACATAAAACCAAGAAGAGAAGTTTAAAGAGGCGCTACACATTAACAAAAAAAAAAACTATATCCAACCCCCACAAAACCTAAGCTTCCCTACACCTAGATCAAGCCTACCGTTCTATAGTATCCCTTATCTGAGATTAACATGTCGACATTTATCATGCTCCAGGCCAAGAGCTACATATGCTAAACCCTTTACCTGCGAGAAGCTTTTGCATGCTAACAAAATAAGAGAAAGATCAAAACATTCCCAAGAAATTCTCGCGTGTGTGTGTAACTTGCCTCACCCACAGCAGCTCCTACTAGCCCAGAACTAATTTATAAGCCCCTCCACCCATCTTCCCCCTACACTGGAAACTAAGGCCCCACATGAAAACTAAAACAGCCATATTAGGATGCTATCCCATTACTTAGGAGTCTGGGCAAGGAGATCCCTTCTATTTTTTAAATGTGTCAATGTTGCCCTTTAACATCTTTTTCCTTAATTTGTGTGGATTAAGAGAGGGTAGTTGGATTGATGGTTTGATTTTGTATTTTTTAAGTTGGGTTTTCAATTTTATGAAGATTATCTAGGAATAACACTTACGATATGGACATGAGAAAGATGATTGACAAGAGTGTGGGAAGACAATCTAACAAGACAACCTGATCTGTGGAAGCTGCAAAGGCACCATTACAAGGTAAGTACTTGTGGATACATAGAGAGAGAATTTATCTCTATTTCTAAGGATGATGACGAGTTTTTGTAATCACTAATTATTTTTCAATTATGTTTACATTATTCAGTTTGCTCGATATATAATGTATTTGGCAAGTACGATTATATAATCATAGATCCTCTTTTGTCTTCTCCATTTGTAATTACAACGTTACTATAGAATAAGATTATTCTATATCTTTATTTTTTTTAAAAAAAAAAAAGATTATTCTATATTTTATTTTATTACTTATTTATTTGCAAGTATAGGTGGGATTTTTTTTTCCTAAAATTGAATTGTGTGTTGAGAGATTGGAGATATTTTATTTGGTCTCAAATTCAGGAAGATCTTCATCAAACAAAGTAGATTTAGACAAATATATATATATATATATATATATATATATATATATATATATATATATATATATATATAATAAAATAAAAAATAGTTTTTTAAAGCTAAGATTTGGAATGTTAAATCTAGAGAAAATAAAACAAATATTTCAACAAATAATTAGATTCATGAATGGTTTATATATTTTTTTGAGTTGATAATTGATATTATGATGATTTTTAAAAAAAAATTAAAAAAGAAACGAAAAAGTTGATATTATCCCGTAATGTCATTTTTTTTAAAAAAAATAAATAGTTGCATTTTAGAATAAAGCTCTTTTTTAACGAAAACAAACCTAACATTGCATTAAAGATGTTTTTCTCAAATTTGATCCCGTTTTTCACTTAATGATGTGTATGTGTGATTTTAATATTTTAAATAATAATCTTTAATGGTAAACATTTAAAAAATAATAAATATATAATATATAAAAAAGCTAAACAATAGTTTCAAATCGTAATAACTAAACTACTTTGTGAGATAAGGAATATTATTGTTGGATAAAATTGTCATTTTTTATTAAAAAAGTTGCAAATGTTTTTTTTTTTTTTTAACAAGGAAAGATATAATTTCATGGGAAAAATACACTTTTGGTCCCTAAGGTTTGGGTTAAGCGACACTTAGGTCCCTGAGTTTTCAAACTCAACAAAAATACCCCTGAGTTTTGAGATAAGTAGCACTTTGGTCCCTGCCGTCCATTTTGCCGTTAAACCCTAATGGTAAGCTGACGTGGCATTATTATTTTAATTAAAAAAATGAATTTTTGATTTTTTAAATAAAAATATATAAAAATATTAAAAATATTATTTTTTTATTATTTTTTTTAAAATTTTCTCTTTTTCTTCTTCATCTTCTTCCTTCTCATCTTCTTCCTTCCCTCTCCCACTTCTTCCTTCCCCCTCCCATCTTCAGTTCCGGTGGCCGGCCGCCGCCGGCTGTCGGCAAACGGCGACGGCGGCGGCGGTCGCCGAATTTTTTTTTTTTTCCTTCTTCTCTTCTTCTCTTCTTCCCTTCTTCTTCTTTCTCTTACTTTTTCTGTTTTTTTTTTAAAAAGGGAATTTCGGAGGAGGGAGGAGGGTTCCTCCCTCCTCCCGTCGCCGGCGTCGAAAAGGGAGGGAGGAGCCTCCTCCTCCTCCGAAATTCCCTTTTTAAAAAAAAACAGAAAAAGTAAGAGAAAGAAGAAGAAGGGAAGAAGAGAAGAAGAAAAAAAAAATTCCGGCGACCGCCGCCGCCGCCGCCGTTCGCCGACAGCCGGCGGCGGCCGGCCACCGGAACTGAAGATGGGAGGGGGAAGGAAGAAGTGGGAGAGGGAAGGAAGAAGATGAGAAGGAAGAAGATGAAGAAGAAAAAGAGAAAATTTAAAAATAATAATAAAATAATAATATTTTTAATATTTTTACATATTTTTATTTAAAAAATCAAAAATTCATTTTTTTAATTAAAATAATAATGCCACGTCAGCTTACCGTTAGGGTTTAACGGCAAAATGGACGGTAGGGACCAAAGTGCTACTTATTTCAAAACTCAGGGGTATTTTTGTTGAGTTTGAAAACTCAGGGACCTAAGTGTCGCTTAACCCAAACCTCAGGGACCAAAAGTGTATTTTTCCCTAATTTCATTAAATTGGAATGATCCCTTTAGGACAAAGAGTGACATCTCACTAGAAGCTAACTTTGAGATCCACAAAGGAAAGTTATGTAACCATAACATCGATCCATCAAGCATACTTTGACCAGTCCTTGTATGGGTCATCACATTAAAGCATCTACTCACATAGACGAAATCAACAGACTCAAAACAACCTTTAATTCGACTCAATATCCTATATGACAGAGGCCACCATAAACTTTTTCTCCATGAAAATTAATGAGAACTTTACTTATTTTTCATGTATTCATAAACTAGAAATTTTTCTTCTCTTTCAACACATCATCCCAAAAGCTTGACTAAATTTTCACGTTGAAACTGTTGGGAGAAAAATGTGGAGTAATAAACAATAATATAATATTATGACGACAAATAAATGAAAGGAAAAAATGCACTTTTAGTCCCTGAGATTTGGGTTAAGTTACACTTTGGTCCATGAGTTTTCAAACTCAACAAAAATACCCCGGAGGTTTGGATTTCGTAACACTTTTGGTCCCTCCGTCCATTTTTCTTTTAAACCCTAACAGTTTGCTGACGTGGCACCATTATTTTTAAAATTTTCTAAATAAAATATATTAAAATAATATAAATATTATTATTTTATTCTTTTTTTTTTTTAATTTTTTCTCCTTCTCTCTTATTCTTCCTCTTCTTCATCCTCTTCCTTCTTCTTCTTTAAATCTCTGGTCGCCGCCGCCGGCGACCACTACTCACCGCCGCTGGTGACTTTTTTTTTTCTCTTCCTTTCTTCTTCTTTCCTCCTTTCCCTTCTTTTTTTTTTTTGTTCTTCTTCCCCTCATTTCACTGTTTTAAAAAATATATAGAAAACGAAGGGGTGAAACCCCCTTCGATTCCGGTGTCGGAGAGGAGGGAGCTCCCTCCTCCCTCTCTGACGTTGGATCGGGGAGCCTCCTCCTCCCCAAATCTCCCTCTGTTAAAAAAAAAGAAGAAAGAAAAGAAAGGAGAAGAAGAGAAGAAGGGAAGAAGAAGAGAGAAAAAAAATTCCGACGGTCGTCGCTGTCGTTCACCGAAAGCCGGCGGCGACCGGCCACTGGAGTTGAAGAAGAAGGAGATGAGGAAGAAGGAAGAAGGAGATGGAGAAGAGAAAGAAGGAGAAGAAAGAGAGAGAGAAAGAATTAAAAAAAATTAATAAAATAATGATATTTTTATTTTTTAATATATTTTTATTTAAAAAATTAAAATTTAATATTTTAATTAAAATAATAGTGCCACGTCAGCAGTCTGTTAGTATTTAACGACAAACTGGACGGCAGGGACCAAATTGATCCAAACCTCAGAGGTATTTTTGTTGAGTTTGAAAACTCAGGAACCAAAATGTAACTTAACCCAAACTTTAGGGACTAAAAGTGTATTTTTTTCTAAATGAAACTATTGTTGTATACTGGTTCTAACAATTCTTAAATATTAATAAGAAAAAAATCATATATAAAACTTTTGATTAATTAATCTTGTAAACTGGACTAAACCCACAATCTTAGAAACACTTCTTCTTATCACTAACATAGAAAAACAGAGAGCAAAAAGAAAAGAATATATATATGTATAAGTTGTTTTCTCTCACTTATCTTCTTTACACTTTTTAAAAGAGAACAATCAATTCCAAAGTCTGTTTTCATCTGGTATTGTGTTGCACACTACCTTTATATACAAAGTTTTGCATTAACTTTTATGGAGGAAAAATTTAAGGTGAGAGGAAGAGAAAAGAAGAAACATTTACCAGGTATTATTTATTATTATTATTTTTTTAAGTTCAAGGGTATTAATGAAACGAAAACTTTAATGATTTCCATCCAAAAATTAATGATAAAAGTATTTTTGAAACATTTTTTAAAGTTCATGGGTATTTTTGAAACTTTTTAAAGTTCATGAGCATTTTTGAAACAAACACCATACTTCATGGAATATATATATATATATTGAAAAAACTTCATGGATATTTTTTATAATTTAGCCATAAAAATAAAACCTATATTTCTTTTGGTCGGCTAGTCCAACAGTGACAGTATTTCCCATCCGCGTGATAAAACAAATCGAATCAAATTGCGGCAATATTGATCAATTGACCCAAACATTTGTTAGTCATTTATCAATTCATCAATGGCGTTCTCAAATCTTTCCCTTTCCATGTGCTGGCATGGCATCAAAAGGTACCAGTCAAATTCAAAACTCAGGTGGACTGATCAAATTTAATTAACAGCCGTATGTATATTCTGTTGAGACTTTAATTTCTCCGATCCTCTGCTTCTTCGTGTTGTTTCCCTTTTTCCCTTTCTGCGTCTCTTGTTTCTCTTCGGTCCCTCTCTTTCTGGAGGGAAGAAGAAGAAGAAGAAGAAGGAGAAATGGAAAGCGCAGCAGTGTGGCAAACGGTTGCTTTATGCGGTTTCCTCTCATGGGTTGGTTTAGCTTCCTACATTAACATAACCCAGAAGCTCAGATCCTTACTGCAACCATGGGCGGCTCGACATGTTGTCACAGGCGCTCCTCTCATCCTCCGAATCCAGGTTTGGCGATTATCCAAAACCGAGTTTTATGTTTCTGTTTATGTTTTGGATTCATTGTGTAAGGTATTATTGTGTTTTGCAGAAATATCAGAATTCGTTCTTGGATGCCCTGTTTTCTGCCTTGTCTTGCATTGTTTCTGTGCCTTTCTACACCGCTTTTCTTCCTCTGCTATTCTGGGTATGCTTTAGATCTCTCTCTGTAATTTTTGATCCCTCGGTTATTCCATGGGCTAACTTTTTGAGTGAAAATGTAGAGTGGCCATGGAAAATTGGCTCGGCAAATGACCCTTTTGATGGCTTTCTGTGATTACTTGGGGAATTGCCTTAAGGTAACTGGTCTTTCCCTTTATTTAATTTTTCATGAATTCAAGCTTCTTCTCCTCTTTCATCCAACATGTGGAGTTTTCTGTATTTTCTAGGATGTGGTATCAGCTCCTAGACCCAGTTGCCCACCTGTTAGGAGAATAACTGCCACCAAAGATGAGGAAGAAAATGCCATGGAATATGGATTGCCTTCTTCTCACACGCTAAATACAGTTTGTTTATCTGGGTACGTGGTTCCTGTCCTCCTACATTATACATTGGCTTGCTATTTCCATTATGTTGTCATATTGCTTTGGGGGGCATTTTTTCTCCTCCTCTCAGGGTGTGATTTAGCAAAAATCTTTGTTTATGTAAGGTTATGAGACTCGAGTCTTGACTCAGATTTTGACATGGGTGATACTGATGCTTATGGTGACTTGCTGCCTTTTGAGCTCTAGTTAAATTTGTGTTCTGAACTTGTAAAGTTGATTGATATCAAGGATATTTATATAGGCTTTTGTTGAGAATACCAAGTGGATTGGCAACTTCAGAGTTAGCTCGTCCTTGAGGGAGACTGGAAAGATGAGTTATGCCTTCTCTTTCTATTATAGATGATCTGGATGCAAGAGGTCTCTTTCTCTTCCATTGAACATAGTTTCGTTAGCTAGGATGCTCCCAAAGGTATTTTGCATGTGAGAGTAGTGATATGCATACATGAAACATTAGAAGAATTGCACCAAAGAATATAACAAAATGGAGGAAATAACAAAAGGTGCTTGAGATCCATGGAAGCCTTTTTTCTGCTGGACGCACCATTGAGGTTGTAGACTTTTAGAAGGGCTTTTCATCTCAACATGGTCATTAGAATAAACAAGTAAAAGACTAACCCTGTTATGAACTTCAACTTTTCAAATATGCTTAAATGTTGGAGCAAATAATGGATGTAAAGTAACTCAAGTACCAAAAGAACTTGTAAGTCTGAAGTGAAGGTGAGATGAGCCTACAAGACCCTTTTATCATGGGAGTTTGAATTGATTGAAATAAATAGATGGAGTGAGAAATTCCAGCATCTCATTTTTCTTTAATTCATTTGATCTCACTTCATTTTCTTTACTGTTTTGGCGTTTATTCAGTTTAGGCCCATATAAAGGGTTTAGTAGACCTGTTGTATTTGACCTACGTAAAGGATTTTCCTGCACATTTTAAAGAGAATGAAATTAGTTACAATTTTCAATATTGAGTGTTAAATTGGGTTATGTCCATGGCTTCTCTGTCACTGCGATTTACCTAAATTTCAATATGAAAGGGCTTATAATTCCAAAATTCATGTGGTGAAATTGTAAAACCAAGGAGAAGGAGAAGAAAAAGAGGAATCTCCTCTTCTTGTTTATTACCCAAAATGAACTCTCCCCTTTTCTGAAAGTAAAGTTAATGGATGGAACTGAAATGTGAATACCTTCAGACACAAACTTCTGAATTCCGAGCATTACAATATGTACTTCTCACACCAATTTAGACCTCCATCTGGAAAGGGAGGGTTAAAGAAAGTAGTTTCCTTCTTCTCATGTTATCTTTTGCCTTCTCCTGTCTTCTATTTTGTTTTTCCTATTGAATAAAGTTCCATATTCAAAAAAATGCAAATTCCCTTGAAAAATATTGTTCCATTAACTTTGGAGATGGTCGTTTTCTTACTACTAATTTACTATTGCCATAAATTTTTAAATCAACTAAGTTATATGTTGTGATTTTATGGTTTATTGCCACTTTGCGACCCATATTATTGTCTTGACACTAACTATTTTGCATTGGTATGACCGTTCAGATACCTCCTGTATTACATCCTATCATATGCTGAAAATATAAATGCCCCCTATGAATTGGTGGGATTTGCTCTTGTTTGTTTGCTTGTAGGCCTCATTGGCTTGGGTAAGCCTTATTTTCACATGTAAAATTTTGCAATTTTATACCTTTTTGGTTTATCTTCCAATCTGATAACATTCATTCTATGGCAGGAAGAATTTACCTGGGCATGCATAGCCCAATTGACATCATTTTTGGTCTTTTTTTCGGCTTGATGATTCTCTTATTTTGGTTGAATGTTCATGAATATGTGGACAGCTTCATTACCACAGGCCAAAATGGTATCTTCACTTTTTCACACTTTTATTGTTATCTTTTCTCCCTAGTTAAGTTTAGGTTCTCGCAGTATTTTGAGGAGCTTCTTCTTCTGTGTAGTAGTATTTGTTATTTCCAATGAATAAGATGCATATTCAATGTAAAGAAGGAATACAAAATGAGGGAAAGACAAGTCATCCTCCCAAACTAGATGATCTTTACGAAAGAGGAGAGTCCAATCGGCATGAATTAGAAAAGGGCATAGTTACAAAAGGAACTAAAAAGTGTACAGCACAAAGAACTCAAAGCTCTAACAGTATTCCAAAGGTCATTCGGAATTCTATTATTTGGTTTATTTCCACAATTTTTGTCACAAACAAGCCATCACATCACACTTTGACGTAGGCTTAGGTTTCTTTTTGATGGGTTTCCACACAAAAAATTGTTCTTTACAGTCCTCAACACTCTTCACTAAGCACCAAGAGAGGTTAAAAGCCTTAAACAACTTAATCCAGCTTTCATAAGGAAACCTTGATCTTCAAGTTTGAATGAAAGATGGTTTTTCATTAAAAAAAAAATGTTCAGGTTTGAAGGTATTTATCTTTTTGGACGGCAAAGGCCAAACGGACCTAGCTGATCTTCTAGCAACAGCTATTGAGTTAAACTTCTCAGATTCAAAAATGGTCAATGAGAGATTCTACTAGAGAAGGCATTTGAAGAGAGAGAAAAAAAGAAAGGGAAATCTCAGGAGAAGAAAGGGTTGAAGAGATTGGAGGCAAAAAAATCTACAAAAGAGGGGTTGATAAGATGGAAAGAGCCCACGGAGAGAGAGAGAGAGAAAAGAATGACAAAATATTCAAAAAAATCAATTAGGATGTCACATTATTAAAGCAACCACATTGCTTTCCCACGATATGACATCCTAATGTTAATTATTAAGGTCCCGTTTGATAACCATTTGGTTTTCAAAAATGGTGCCTTTTTTTCACCATTTCTTTACTATGGTTTTCATCTTTCTTAAGGGAATGTTTGATTCTTAATCAAATTCCGAACAATAAGTTCTTATAAACTACTTTTTTTTTTTTAGTTTTCAAAACTTAGTATGGATTTTGAAAACATTTGTAAAAGGTAGATAGCAAAACATAGAATCCCATCGGTGGAAGTAGCATTTATAAGTTTAAGTTTCAAAAACAAAAAATCAAATAGTTATCAATAGCGCTTAAGTTATCTAAGGGCAAATACTAAAAGCAAGTATTTGTTGAACTTCTGTGCTACGATATCAATGGTAGAACGATAGGGACTAAATAGGAACCAAACCCAAACCAAAAAAACAAAGAGTGTATTTTGCTCATACATTTGGATTTCATGGGAGAAGCTTGAGTAAGAACAAAAATTGGTGATCTAACAATGGTGTTGAATAGAATTTACATCAGGTTAAAAATTGGACACTGTTATTCAATCTTATAATATATCCTGGTAATTTGTCCTCAATAATTATTCAGTAGTATCCTTTTCCACAGTGCCCAATCCTAGGGGTTGTTAAGATATTACTCACAGACCATGTTCTAACCTAATGTAATTTGAAGAAGTTGAAATCTAGAAGGATTAGACTTTCCATGTGGTACTTGAGATTCTTTCCCAACAAAACAAAGCTGGTTCTTGATTATTAAATGCTTAAAAATGGTTGACATTTACATTTTAATGTCTGTCCGAGTAGATTAGATACATAAACATCATGGTGATTCTGCTGTTGCTAATTTTTACTAATCTGCTTGTTGCATGCAATTTCTGGGTGCAGTTACATATTTCTGGGGTGCCCTGAGCATTATGTTGCTCTTTGCTTATCCTACTCCTGAGTTTCCTACTCCAAGCTTTGAATTCCACACGGCTTTTGATGGTGTTGCATTTGGAATTGTAAGCAAACATTTTTCTTTCCAAGTGCAATGATTTAATAGAATTGATGGATGTTATATGTTTTATTGATGTCATTTTAAAGGATCATACTGTCAAAAGCTCCTTGTTCTTTACGAGTTTGCTTACTTCCTATTTGAATTTTCATGCTTTCTTTTGTTCCTTATGTCCTGCAGGTAGCAGGGGTACAACAAACATACAATCAGTTTCACCATGAAGCCGTTGCGCGTATCTTCACTCCACAACTCCCGTTTCCCACATTTCTTGGTCGAATTCTTGTCGGTTTACCGACCATATTAATCGTGAAGTTTTGTAGCAAAGCTCTTGCAAAATGGATCCTTCCCATTATTTCAAACACCTTGGGCATGCCCATAAGATCAACTAGCTATATCCCAATGCTAAAATCAACAGGTAAGGTGGATGGGACCAAACGTGGTCCTTTGCACAAGTTGTTCCTCTTCTCGAGCCAGGACTCCTTCGATGTCAATATAGGCATCAGGTTCGTACAGTATGCAGGTCTTGCTTGGTCTGTTGTTGATCTTGTTCCCTCGATTTTCTCTTATCTGAACTTGTGATATGTTTACTCCAATTCAATCGATTCAAGTTTAACGTAATTGAAACTTGAGTTGTGTATATTTTTCATTTTGCACAGTAAAGATTGTTTAGAGAGGTGAATACGTCCTTGTATCATTTTGTAAAATGAGATGCTGGATATTTATTTCAAGCCAACAAAAGTGGCTTGATTAGCAACTACTATATGAGGGAAAGATCATTGAATAATGATACAAAAAAAATATCCATATACCAATGAATAATCATACAAACTACAAACACAAATCATGACTTTTTTCCATAAAAAAAAATCCAAACTCAATCATGAAAATGCAGTCGTAATGTCGAGCAAATAAGACTCAGTTTTAGTAAAAAAAAAAAAAAAAACAAAACATCAAATCTAACCCATTAAAAGCATCCAACACAATTATTGAACTCACTATAAAAATAGTTAAGTCAAACCACACAACACCTAATTACAAATCTCATGTCAAACGGATCAAAGCTCAATTGATATTTAAGTATGTGTCAACGACCAATAGGTCTCAAATTCGAATATCCAGTACCCCTATTTAAACTCAGGAAAAAAAAAAAAAAAACTACAAATCTCATAGAAAAATGATAATAAATAATTGAAGAATTGCCCCACTTGTCCAAAGTGTAGGACTTAAATTTCACAAAAGGTACAGTAGGGTATAGTACCGTACGGGACAAATCCCTGGCTGATCGGAATTTAAAATCAAAGCCAGCATTTGACCCAATGGAAGTGAAGCCTGTTGGTTTTCCTTCATTCAAAATTCTCAGGCAAATTCGTCAAAATTATACTTCATATTAAAATTTCTTGAAATAGAAAGTAACAATTCCAATAATTTCAACAGCCTTTTCCAAAACACATAACAGGAACTAATATACGAACTAGCTTACACCTAGTAGATGAAAAACACCAACACTATAATTTACTACTACAATAGAAAAGTGTTGTAACAAAATTAAACTACAAGAGAGATTATGGAGAAAGGGGTCGAAGGGGCGAAAGAAAGTCGAATATCTTTGTATCTCAGAGGATTTGTTGATCTTCAAAATACAATCAGAGGGTTTTCTATATAAAAAGTTCTGGCTCGCAGGCAAAGCCATCAATGCTTGGCAGCATAAGTCACAGGTTCTCTCAGCCTACAACAATGCACAATCCATTACGGTATACAGGGGAAGGATTCAACTTAGCTGCTTCATAAGAAGTAATCTGGCGTTCTACGGGTGACGTCGGGTTCTCCTCTTCTGGGTGCTGGCTCAAACTGAGAGAGACAACATACATAGAACAGAACCAATGATTCAGCTATGGATACTTATATTAATGCAGGAATAAAGCAAGGATGTGTATTATTTGTGCATTATCATCATTGTGCAAGTTCCTGTGCGAGAGTGAGAGAGAGACCTGGATAAATGTATGACTCCTGCAGTCATCAACCTCTAAAATTGAAGCCATGTTCCCACAGCGATAACAATAGTTTGGCGCACTAAAAATAGTAACCACCTTTTGTTCCTGTTCATACAGAAGGCTCGTCATACCAGAAACCTTAAATCCATAAAAGGACAAGAATAGAATAAGAGATTTATAGGGTGAGAACTTGTTAAATAAACATATTACATGAGCCCAGTTAAATCCATCCATGACCAGTTGATGAGCTCTAGCTATCAACTTTAAATTATTCAAGTGATTGAATTGTTCAGATATGTCCTGCAAAGTAGGATATGAAATGTCAGATAGAAAACTGCTTAATTTTCCTTCTATTGGCGCGATCAAAGACAGGTATGAAACAACAAAAGCCCTTAATGCATGGTTAAAAATACCTGGCCAAATGTATACCCAGCACCCCGAGGTGAAATCCCCCAGCCGCATCGGTCATCTGGATCAGACCATAATAAGTCACACATTGGGCCTTCATGTGGGACCTCTTGAACACGGTCGAAGTTGCGAATGTTATCAAGGGTTTCAATGGATGGAGACAACCCACCATGTAGGCAAAATATTTCAGACTCAACCTGAAAAGAAAAAAAATAAGAGCCAATAGATAAAACAATGCCATCAATAACAGGCTGCTTGATAATGATTTCATTCAGTTTTCTGCTGTTAAAATTTTGTTAGAGTACTAATAATTTGTTTTTTTATGACCCATTTACTAAAGCACTTGTACTATCTAAACCAAAATTTAGAAACTAAAAAAAATAGTTATCAAATTTTGGCTTTGTTTTCAAAACTTTGGCTATTGCATAAGTATTTTTAAAAAGGAAACATAACATAGCAATTTATTTAAAAATAAAAAATAAAACAGCACACGGGCAATCCAAAAGGAACCAGTCCACCAAAAATAAACCAAAACAAAGAAGAAATATAAATAAAAAAGGGTCCAGACGATGAGGATGAGCAACGGACACCGAAAAGGAGGTTAAACCTAACCGCAGTCCACACCTCCCCAGAGATTCTCTTATTTCTCTCAAAGCCAAATGTTCCATAAAAAAGCAAGGGAAAACCACCTCCCCCAACATCAAGCGATAACGTTAACCAGCCAAAAGCACATTGAAGATCTCCAAAATAAGTAAAATCAAAGATGCAAAATTCTTCCGTAGTACGTGATCCAACAGGCTCATTGTAAAATTAATTATTTTTATACCCTGCCCTTCAATCACATGAAATATACAATGTAAGAGAGGCATACAAGAAGCCGGGCATGATATATTGGTTCAAGGTAAATTGTGTAATGAAAGCAATAATTAACGGTGATACCCAAGAAAAATCACTAACCAAGGCAGTCAAAGGAAAATAGTCAAAAAGATCTGTAAACGTCTTCCATACATTAGCATTGCCATACCTGCAAGTACAAAGAAAAAGGATCTCACTGCCATAGATTTTTGCGAGAGAATGAAGAATAAATGACCTTCCATGATGAAATTTTAAATAACACCAAAGGTAATCACAGATTGGAATTAAATTTTACCGATAAATTGCCACAAAATAAAGATTTTACTGCACATAGATCACAAATCAAAATTGAACACTAACATGGGAGTTACTTGACTCTCAGTTTCGAAGGAAACATGTCAAGTTGTGATTCTAAAAACAAGTCAAGTTTTGTAATTACTTGCTTGGCCTTATTTTTGGACTTATTTTTTGGGACTGGATCTCTTTTCTGTACAGCTAATCATTGCAGCTCCTTTTCTTCCGGCTCTCTTTTCTGCATGCCCCTCTTATTTTCATACGTGTTTCTCCATGAAAATTTGATTTCTTATAAAAGAAAATTATTTAACAATATAAGCATGGATCAGCGGTTAGTGGGATTCTTTTTTGCAAGGATGACAGTGCTATCAACAATTTGAACATTACAGTTTGAAGTAATATCTGGTCTCCAGATAAATTGGGAAAAATCAGAGGTTAATGAGATTTATTTGGATGGATTCTTGACTGGTCACCCATGCCAATCGTCTACATTGTAAAATCGAAAAACTTCCAATGGAGTACCTTGGTTTAACCAAAAAAAAATAATAATAATAACCATGGATCTTTTCATCAAAAGATTCATTTGCAAAGAAAGATTTAACTAGCCCCGGGCTAGTTTCTAGTACTTAATTTTATGCAGTAAATTTGCCATATGATGCCCATCAAAGACGCTTCCTAAACTTTTCCATCCAGTTGGAGTCATTCACTGATCAGATCCCCACAAATAACTTCATTATTTCAACCCAGCTATCGTAAAAGAGAACCAGATTCATCGGTCTAGACATTGTTCGTTTCATAGATTGCATCAATGTTTGTAATTGGTCATTGATCAAAGACATTATTCGTTTCATATATTGCATCAATGTTGGCAATTGGTCATTGATTTCTTTTCTCCAAAGCTATAATACAATTCAGCACAAGAATCAAACATCAGTAGATGTACTAACCCTACAATCTCATTGATCATAGAAATTGTCCCCCAAAACTCAAGAGAGAGAGAGAGACAGAGAGAAACAGAGAGGAATGTATAGTGTGGGCAATAGAAAAACTCACTTCCTTAAACATTCGTCATAAAAGCCATAAACCTGAGTGATCTGAGAACCAAAAAGGAGAGAAGATGAAATGGTGCAAGTTAATTCAATTGTTCAAAATTATTTCTGAACATGACCAATTTAAATGAAACAAATCCCCAAAAACAATACACAATGAAGTGCAAAAAGAAGTATAATTACGCACAGCCATTATTCATTCTAGAATGAACTCAAGAAGTAGTCAAATGGTAGAAAACTTCAAAGCAGAAAGCAGCTAGATTATTTTTGCTCTCCCTCGCTCCACTCCCAATCCCAACCTTCTGGATCAAGCATCAATTTAAAATTACAGTATTGGGGTTTGGAAAAAGGAAGAAAATTTGTGTGCATCATTTTTCGAAGCATATACATGTCTTGAACCCAATATAGAGTGTAAATTTGTACCTGACGACTCTCATGATTTCCTCGTAGAATGGTAATCCGGTGAGGATAACGAACCTTTAGAGCCACTAATAACTGGAGTATGATAGACAACCATTTATATTAGCTCAAATATATCATCCAGCCAAAACCTACAGGTCTTACATTATACATGATTTTTCTTATTAAAAAAACTATTACATAATTTATGATTGGTATGGGAATGGATGCCTTGACAGAATGATGAATAGGAAAATCAAATGAACTCTTATTACGTGCTTACCGTGACAGTTTCAACAGAATAATATCCCCGGTCCACATAATCTCCCATAAACAGATAATTGGTGTCCGGACACTGTCACAATATTATGTAATGAGTTATAGATTCAGACCTGATGCAAAGGAAGGATGCTCAAAAGAAATCAACGTACAAAATATCGTCTACAAGTAGATAAGTAAGAAGAAAAATTTTCAATGTGTAAGGGTTTTAGTATGGTATTATGGGGATTAGTATTAGTAGGGTAGTAAGGGTATAATAGTAAATAGCTAGGGAGCCTTGGGTGTGCCTTGGTTATAAATAGGGTAGTAGTTTATGGAGTCTTTAGGGTGTGGAGAATTTTGGTAGTGTCCATTGTTGGACTTTTGGGAGAGAGATAGCCCTCTCGAAAGGCTATTGGTATATTATAATTTTCTTTTTTATTGCAATATATATCAAAGTTTGTTCCTAGTGTTTGGGTTCCTAACACAATGGCAATCTATTCCCCTTTTTACCCTTATTTTCACCAAAAATGAACCCATTATTAATTCCAGGTTTAAAGTAGTTCCTAAACTTTCATTTAGTTCCTAAACATTCAAATGTTCTATTTTTAGTCTCCCAATTTTCAAATGTTTTTTCGTCCCTGGCCAAGAAAACCTTTTAAAGTTAAAACATTGATCATGTCAAATAATCATCAAATAGATAAGGGTATCCTTTGGCCAGACTTGGTCAAAACACTCTTTTGGAACTCTAAATTCAAAAGAAATGTGCAGGGTATTTAATCACGGGAAAGAATTTTTAGGTTCTGTGCACAGCACAGCTACTTTTTTTTGCAATTGGAGTTCTCTTAAAATATCTTTTCATAATGCTTCCCTGTTCCCCCCAAAAAATTAAATGTAAAAAAATTTAAAAATAAAATAAAACCCTACCAACTTAAACTTTTTTTTTTTAACTTCCCTCGGCTCTCAGAATAAATAAGCATAACTTGTACCTTCCCTCCAATTTGGAAAAGTTCTGCAAGGTCATGAAATTGCCCGTGAATGTCTCCGCATATTGTTACTGGACTCTTCACAGGCTGAGTGAGGAGAAAAAAAGAATCCATTCATAAAACAAGCATAAGAAGTCTGATATAGTAATCATGAAAACTAAATAATTATGTTCTGTTTCTTATCCAAAAAAAAGAAGAAAACTAAATAATTATGTGCTACTCCTGCAATTTAAAAGGGAAATTTCGAAATGCTAGTTTTCTACTATAAACTCAATCCAACTCATTTTTTCAGATGAGAAAGAATTGTATTAGTTATACAAATAGCAAAAGGGAGGGGGGACTATGTGTCCCGTCCTCCCTAACCAAATGGCCATAATGCTTCAAACCAAACAAAGTTCAGTTCTCAAAGACAAAAAGTAATTAAATGAAGAATATATGGCCAAAATATCTTGCTCCAAATGAAACGGTTATGAATTTACATCCTAACTTCTTGAAATGATGATGACCAATCACTACTACAAGGCATGCATGATAAAATTGCAATAAGTAATAGAGTCGGTTTAAATGACACAGGACACTGTTGCAGAATGAAGACAGAACTTGTTGACATGGAGGTCCTCTAGTTTCAAGATGTACATTTTCCACCACTAAAAGGGACCCAAATCAAGAGACATTTCAAAAGAAAGGAACATCATAGATGAATCAAATAATAAAAGGTTTGAAGGCACAAATATAACACCTGTACATTGCTCTCTTCCATTAGAACCTCTTTGGCTTTATCACACAATGCCCTAACCTGCATAAACAAAGAAATCTATTACCTTTACTTCCGAAGGATAAGCACCAAATGTGTCATCGAGTCAAATTCACCTAACTTAGGCATGGCACAAGGTGCAAAACCATGCTAAAGTCAGTCAAAAGCTCATGGGTCCAACAGAAGGATCATGAATTCAGACATCCTGTGCACCCTATGGCATCCCTTTAGAACTCCCTTTGTAATTAATTTTGTAATTACATCCATTTAGACCCCATTTGATAACCATTTAGTTTTTTATTTTTTGAAAATTAAGCTTATAAACACTACGTTCACCTCCTCAGTTTTTTTTTTTTTTGGTTATCAACCTTCTTCCCATGTTTTCAAAAACCAAGTCAAGTGTTAAAAACTTAAAAAAAGTAGTTTCCAAAACTTGTTTTTGTTTTTGGAATTTGACTAGAAATTCAAATGTGTCCTGACCCTTGTAAGGAAATTGGAAGAAAACAAGCATAATTTTCAAAATCCAATAACCAAAAACCAAATAATTATCAAACGTGGCCTTAATTATTCTAGCCAAGGGAGTGGTTTTCTATAATCTTCTCGGGTTTGTTGAGGATTTTGTATCCTCCTATAATGCAGTATCCGGTGAGTAATGAATGAAATTTGCATTCCAATTTCCAAGAGGAAGAAAAAGGAAAAGAAGTTTTTTTAAAAAAAAAAAATAAACAAAAGGGCAATACTGATATCAGGATTCAGGAGGGTGTCATAAACACGGTAGAAACTCGTTTCTAAATTAAAATGGAAGATAGCATCTCTAAATCTAAAGAGCAAGAGCAGCAAATAATGTTGTTAAGTTAGTTAGCCCTCCAGACCCCCTTGTTGCAATAGGCTAATTACTGATATATATGAAGTACTGCCTTAAACACAGCGAAATCTCCATGCATCCTTCACATCAACTCCATTTTCATTTCAACAACATGGCAACCGTGAAGTAGAAAATTTGGAAGATCGCACATCAATAATTTACGATAACAATCTTCACTCCCACCATTATGCCTAAATCTATGAACGAGTACCCAGAAAACACAAAACAGAAAAATTCCCACCCAATCAAAAAGCTGTCTCCCAGTTTCTCTCTTTCTATCCATAAGATTCAATCACCATCTTCAACTAAAGGCACCCAATCACATAAGCAAGATCTCCCAATAAATTGCAATATTAAAATACAAAGAAAAGGGAGACTCAAAATTCCAGGCCCCCATGTTGCACAATTTCTTTTAGGTCAAGAAACAAGAATCACCCGAATCGAAGCAACCCAGAAACCAGAACAAAAGGATCAATCGAGAAACCGAACCTGTTGCTCGGAGAGCGGCTTGCACTGCATGAGCTGCGAGATCTGCTCGTCCAGGCTGCTGTTGGCCTCGGACAACATCGAATCCGTGCCCATACCCGCACCCGATTGAGGCGCCCAAGGTCTGAAGGTTCAGAGAGAAGGTCCGGCAAGGGCGTGAGACTCCACTGCAGCGATGAGCAGTGGACAGAGAGAGAGAGAGAGAGAGAGAGAGGGGAGAGATGGGGATGCGCGTGAAAGGGAGAGCGAGTGGGGAATTGAGGATGAATTATAGAAAGCGGCAATGGCGATGTGTGTATGTGTGTTGTGATTGTGAATGGCGATGGATTGAGTGGAGGGAAATAAATTAAAAATTATTAGAATTAAAATTAATTTAAGGCAATTGATTATATTCTGGTGTGGAAACCTTGATGGGAGCTTACATGTTCACCACCAACGGGGAGACGCCACGTCATCGTGCTTAATCACACAAATAAAAAAAATATCTTCCATTTTTTTTTTTTTTTTTTTTTTTTTTTTTTTTTTTTGAGTTCAATACCTTCCAAACTTATTTAATATGAAAGCGAAATTTCATTTTATACCTTTGTATGGAAGTTTTCTTTTTGGGAAAATTACTTTTTTGGTCCTTGAGTTTGAGGAATATGTGCATTTACTCTTTGAGTTTTCAAAATGGACCTTTTTAGTTTATGAGTTTTGAAAATTCTATATCTATACTCTATATAAAATGGGCTATGAGTGGAGAATCTTTGCCTTCTTATTATGCCCTTCCATTTTTAACAAATTCACTCTTCGAGTTGAGGTGTGTCCATTGAGAGAAAAAGGTTGAATAGTTGTCATGTATATTGGTAGGACATGACTGTTTAAATGACAATGTGACTCTTCCAGTGTATATGTTTGTTCACTCACATGTGTGCAATTAATATCGACAAGACACGACTATTAGGGAGAGGTGGTTTCTACATCAATTGATGCATCCATTCGCGTATAAATGCAATCCATGTATAAAAGCATTTAACTATGTTATATAATTATTTTTTTCGAGTTAGTTCTTCATTTATTGGCTTCTTTGTGTTCTTCATAGATAAGTGATTTTTCTGCAAAGCATGTTATTGTTGTTGAGATTCATGAATTTCGTAGTTATATTATTTGTATCTTTAGATTCAATAGTTGTTATTTCATGAATTCCCTTTATTTCATAAGTATATTATCCTTTCAACTTCTGTTTTTTTTCACTCAGACAATCGGTTACACCATTTGAACTTCAATCATTTGTTTCGAAATAGATGAGAAATGTTAGTCAATTATTATATTCCTTCTCCCTTTTATTTTCATGTGGTGGTTGGTTACTTGATTTTACTTAAAAATTGTGTATGAAATCACAATAAATTTCTCTCCCAACAAATTGTGGTTTGAAACTAAAAGTTAAAATTGCACTACATTTTTCATTCTTCATTCATAATGGAATTGTGTTTCTTTCAATGTGTAAAAGTTGTAAATACTTTACTATAAAATTGTAGATTGCAATTAATTTGTCTTTTACTATTGTGTATGTTACCCAAAACATACTGCACTTTGTATTTGTGTAAAATTCACTTCATCATGGAATTTTGATGAAATGTTATTTTTAGTTGCATGAAATTTCATATTGAGATTTTTTTTATTGTTGATTTTACTGGTTGTGTTTGTGGTTTGATGAATTTTATACTATTTGTAAGTGATTGTTATATGATTAACTTTTTCTTTGGCATGCATGTTCAACTATGTGCGTGGATTTTTATACATATGATATGACTTTTCTTATAAATAATTACTTTATCTAACAATTAGCAATCATCCTTAGTGTAAGTTTTTCTTTTCCTTTTTCACTTATTTGATGGAAGTTTCTTTTTCATTAGTGTAAATTTTTTAACTTTCACCATAAAAAATTATATTCCAAAGATTTCAAACCATGTGCAAAGTATTTCATATTCATTCTAAATGAACCTAAAACATGTAGGATCGAAAGGCAACACTAGAGGGGGGGTGAATAGGGTTGACTACCAATTTTTAAAAATAATTTTATCTATGAAATATGCTCAATTAAAGATTAACACACAAATTTAATAAGCATGCACACTAAGATAGCTTTGAATTTGAATATGATTTAGTCAAAGAGAAATTTAAATGACCCACTAAAATTAAATCATGCAATCTAAGGAGAAATTAAAAATTGAGATAATAAAGCAAAGTAAATAGTTAAGGGCATAAAATAAAAGAGAGAGGAAGAGAAAACACCGGGAATTTATAGTGGTTCGGCAAATTGCCTACTCCACTCCCCAAGACTCCTTCTTGGGTATTTCACTAAGTGATCCTCTTGCGGGTGAGAACCAAACCGACACACGACCCTCTTTTTCCTAGGCTAAAGAGAAACCCAAGATCCTTTTAACTGGTTCAGGATCAAACCAATTTTTTTTCTCACAACCCAAGGTGTACCCACACCTTAATACAATTCCCAAAAAGAAAAGAAAAGAGAACGTCGCAATATTGCCTCTTGAAGGCTAGATACACAAGTCGAGCACTCTAAAAAGAAAACCTCACAAAAAAATATAACTAAGCCAATTTTGGAACAAGGAGGACAAGAATGAGAGAGTAGAGGGAATTTGAGAGCTAAAGACTTGATAGCTTTTGGTGTGTGAATGAATGGGAAAATCAAGTCCAATTTATAGGCGAGGAGGATGAACATTGGTCGTTTGATCAAATTAAGGATGAATGATGGAGATTGAATTTAGAATTAGAAAATGAAGAATTTCAAATTTAAGAGAGAATTTTGAAGGATTGGAATTTTAGGATTAGGAGAATAAAATCAAGGATTTATGGGATGAATTTTGGAAAGAATCTAATTTGAATTTGGAGGAATTTTGATATTAAGAGCAAATTTTGAAGATATGGAATTTTGGAGATAATGAGAATAAATCAAGGATTTTTGGGATGGATTTTGGGAAGATAAAATTTGAATTGGGAGGAATTTTGGGAAAAAATAAAATTTGAATTGGGAGGAATTTTAGGTGAAAATTTATTTATACATCAGCTTGCCACGTGTCACTATTCCATTGGTCCACGTAATCCACGTTAGCCGCCATGTCACTTGCCACGTCATCGCCACGTCAACAAAAGTGACCGTTGGGAGTGCCACATATCCGCCACGTCAACTGCCACGTCATCATTTTTTGCCGTTTGTTGTGCCACGTCAGCGCCACGTCGGATGCCACATCAGCGACTGCCACGTGGGTTTTTCTCCATCAAATTTGTTTTGGCCATAATTTTTTCGTTTGAGCTCCGATTTGAGTGATTCAAAAGGCGTTGGAATTGTTGTTTCGAGCTCTACAAGATAGTGACTTTGAAACACTGAAAATGTTAGTATAAAAAATCAGAGTTTGTTATCATCAAAATACTTGGTTTGATTGAAGCCCTAAAGCTAACAAAACAAAATAATATATAGTTTTAGACTTCTAGGCACCGTCTTTCTTTTTTATTTTCAATTAAAATAGTGAAATTTAATGTGCATCACACGTGTCTTTAACCTAGTAGGTTTAAAAGGTTCTTAAGTTTTCAAAATGAACCTTTTTAGTCCTTTAGTTTTGAGAAATAGGTTTAAAAAAGTCCCTCATATTATATTTTAAATTTTTTTAAATTAATACTTTTTAATTTTTTTAATTTACAAAATCATTCAGTATTAAAATATAATAAAAATTATTAGTTAAAAAAAGTTGAAAAAAAATTAGGGACTTTTAAAACCTATTTCTCAAAACTCAAGGACTAAAATGGTCTATTTTGAAAACTTAGGGACCTTTTAAACCTATTTCTCAAAATTCAAGGACTAAAAAAATCTATTTTGAAAACTTAGGGACCAAACGTACCTATCCCTCAAAACTCAGGGACTAAAAAGGTATTTTTCCTTTTCTTTTTAATAAAAATTAATAGTAATAGGCTACATGCCAATATAAGCACAATGACATAAAACTTGTACTAATGATTAAGAGATCTATTGAAGCAGCAAAAAAAAAGGGAAAAGAAGGGTTGTTTTACCCGGTCAAGAGGGAGAAAAGGGGGAAACTATTCCCCCCCCCCCCCCAATTTTCAATTAAGGAATTAAAAAAAAAAGATTTTTTTTCTCTCTCTCCCTGATATCTCTTCTCTTTTGTCCCTCATCTCTCACGGTATCTCTCTCTCTCGTCTGCAGCATACCAGTCGCCGCCGTCACCCTCCTCTGTCACCTCTTGCTGCACGCCACCGTCATCGACCACCCACGCCGCTGCAAGCCTCTCGGTGAGTCCCTTCCTCTTCTCTCTCGTTTTCTCTCTTTCCCTTGTCTCCGTCTCTCATTCTTTCTCACTCGCTCGCTCTCCCTCTCATTTTCAGCAACCATCTGCCGTCTTCAGCCAAACAGTTGCACGCTGCCATTGTCGTCATCGTGATACCCACGCCATTGCGAGCATTTTGATCCACCACCACGAACGTCGTAGCCGCGGCTTGAATCTATACGCTACCGCCGCTCAAATATGTTCGCTTCCACCTCTCAGATCTATTCGTCGCCGCCTTCCTCCGATCGATTCAGCCGTCGTCACTCAGACCCACGCCGCCTTGAGTCGTTGATCTGCACGTCGCCTTGCCGAAATTTCCAGCTTTGTTTTCTAAAGGACCGATTGGGTAAGGATTTGGTTGGATTTTTAAATCCCAATATTCTCTTGTTAGAAAAGTTTCGTTCATGAAGGTTGGGTGTTTATGTGATTTATGAATAGATGGATTGAATTGGGTTTGAGACCTTTGGAGCTGATTTAAATTAAAGGCAGAATGAAAATTTCCTAAATTTCAGTTCGGTAAGGTTTTTATGGCCCTAAGCTTTTGTTTCTTTTTGTACTTTTTCAGTACTATGTTGGGACCTAAATTATTATTTACTTATTAGGGATTGTTGGTCGCTAGAAAACTGTTAGCCAAGCCATTTGTTGTGATTTTGAATCATTAAGGTAAGTAACTTACTGTGTTGGACTGTAGTTGTATATTGGAATGGTTAGTTGGGCTTTCAGCTTAAGAATTTCCTATTTGTTTGGTTGGACTGAATTGATTGGGAAAAATAACATGAATGTTGTTTTAATTTTGCAATTAAGAGTATAACCGCAAGAAAATAATTGTGCTATGATATAGTAGGACCCAATTTATGTGAATGCATGGTTGTTGTGTATTATGGGAGGTTGGTATTGAATGTTGGCAATTGGAATGTGGTGGTGTTTGTGCTTGGTATTCTGGTTGCTAGTCATGACCTTTTTTTTGTGTATGCTTGAATGAGATGAGATGTGATGTGGCGAGAACATAATAGATTAGTCTTCAGAAACACTTTAAGAGAAGAAACTGGTAGGTTAGTTTGCAATTAAGCCATGCTATGTGCAAAGGGTCCTAATAGGGAAAAGATCAAACTTTTTATCCTAGCAGGGGTCATGGCAATTAATCACCTAGGATTGAGATGTTTATAGACTGAGATGAGGAGTTAAATGGGCGGGACTCGATTCTGCAGACTAGATACTATCTACTAACTGTTGAAGTAAAGTTCTGACAAAAACTCATGGATGCTCCACCAGTGAGATGGTAGCTAGAGTGTTATGCGCTCTTAGGTGCCTTGATGGGTTAGACTCGACTCCACTAACTGGGTGCCTTCTACCATCAATAGGAGTTGAGATCTCGCTTGATTCCCACATGTGCACCTCCAATGAGTTGACAAGCGTATGATAGGAGGATTAATTGACCACGTGACCCATACAACATGATGCATGAAATGACATGAAATAACCATTAGGCCCTAGCTGATTTAACCACAAGTTACCCCTGTTGATGCATGTCTAGTAGTATTGTTGCTTACTGAGTATTATTTTAAATGCTCATTCTTTTCCCTAATATATAATTGCAGGTAAGGGCAAAGGTGTATAGAATGCATGACGGGATGCTGCTGGATGAACCATGAAATTCGTAGAATAGACTTCCGCTTTATCATGTTTCTGAACTTTTTTTCCTTGCATTTTGAAATGTTTTGTTCTAGAAATGGTTTTGCACTTGAGATCTCTATTTGAAATGATTAAAGTTTATTTGTTCTTGTTTTAATTGGGATCCTAGGCTGAAAGGCCCCTTTTGATTAACTAAGCTTGATTTTCGTTAAATGTTTGTTTTTCATTGTCATTCTTTAAACGTAAGTAGGTAATGCATGTGTTAATGACCCTAAGAATTAGTCATGAAATGTAGGGTCTTTACAGTTGGTATCAGAGCTCTAGGTTATAGGTTCTGTAGATTGGTTTACATCGTAAACCTTAAGTATGTTCATGGCTTATCAACAAACATCTGATACACATTTGTTTAATTTGTAGCCTGTAAATGTTTATAAATCTGAAGAGGTTCATGTTATGGAAAAGTATGAATGATGCTCTATAATTGTGAAAAGTTTAAAAGAATCGAGCTTGTAAAATAATAGGATTAAAAATATTGTGTAATAGATCATGCCTACGCATGGAAGAGGTCGTGGAAAAGGTCGTGGTAGGGGTTGCACAGCCGCTGAGGCAGTTGTGCCACCAATGGGGCAAAAAGATAATCAAGTAGAAGACCCCCAAGTTGAGCAGCCGAATGAGCAGGTGTTGCCTTTCCAGAGTGGTTAAAAATATGATGTAAATTGACTCTAGAAAACTATGTAAATTATGCACATAATCCGCAGCAAGTGATAAATAATTTATCGTATCCACGAGGTTTTGAACCGTCTCACTTTACCTATTTTGTTTAGCCTTTTAGTGATTTCAAGATTGTTAAAATGATTGGGTTTTGAAATAATGTTGGTACAAAAGAAATAACATAACAGAAATGTGAACGTATAAAGAAGACATATTGGAAACAGGCGTCGGTTAAGACTTCTGTAATTGTAAAAAGATGCTCTAGAAATCATATTGATAAGGCAAACCCTCGCAGTCTTATCAGTAGGATCCTCCCAGAAGTCGAATATTTTGGAATGTGTTTCAACTCCAATGACGTTCTACCGATCAAACACCAGACAACTGGTCATCCCTAACTCAGTCACTAGCGTTCACCAACACATAATGGTCTAGTGTGATTACAAGCCACACATCTTTTAAATTGTCCCTGAAACTAAGAGAAGTTATTCATACCAGCTGGTCAGGCGGACACAAAATAAAATTAAACACAACAAGTAATCAAGATGCTCAAAATCAATATAAATTGCTAGATTATTAAGGAAATGACAATTACATCGCCCTAACCAACACCTAAAGTAAATTAGTTCATGGAATTGGAAACAACACATGTTACAATATGTTCACGTGCATCCATAACTACAAACTTTTACAAGAAAGAATAATTTCCCTCAAAGAAATCTGCAGTTGATGGTCTTCTTGAGTCTTCAATCGTTCCTCCTCTATTCGGCTCCAAAGATGGAAAGGATTAAACTTTCCTCCTCGAATGATTTGACTTGAGATGGCTATTTCCTTTTAAGAGTGGAGTCAACCCTAATTAGGTCAAATATTACACGTGGAACACTCTCCAAGCTTCCTAAATCCGAGATTGCTTCTGAAAACGCCGCCTCATTAACGAATCATGTGCAACTCACGTGGCCAGTTTTGCTCTCAGCGTTGCTGGATCATGGAATTTGCTCCCTCAAGTTGCTAAGTATTATTTTCTTTGCAAAAGAACTTCCAAAGCATCAATTCTTCTAAATAGGATAAAAACACAAAATATTCATTTAAAAGCACACCTATTTGACACAAATGACATACAAATCTTGATAGAATTAGACCTAAATAACTCCCATTTGGAGAGTTATCAGTAGGCAACTTAAAGGAAACTTTAAGCTCAGTCCATAAAATAAAAAAAAAATCATCATCTCATGTTGGTAAAAGGAAATTCATTCTTGAATAATAAAAAAAATCAATTCATTATGAAAAACAAGTCTGATATTGAATGACAAATCTTGCCTATTACAAAAAAAAAAAGGAGACATCTTCGATAAAAAATGACGCAAAAAAAAAAAAAAAGTTGCTACAATGATATAGATTAAAAAAAATGAGGTATGATCACGACATCCACTAGTAGTTCCAACATTTCACGAAGCATCGTCAAGGTTTTAGCATCAGCATCAGTAAGAACAAGGGCATCTTTAATACTACTTATAGTTCCTCGCAGTTTAGAAGCTTCAAGTTGATATTGCTTTAAAAGGTCCCCCTTCTCGACAATCAGCTTAAAAATCTCACTTCGCTTAGCTAGCTTCAAGCCTAGTTTCCAACTCTTCTTCTTCTTCTCACAATGCTTGCAAATGTTGTTGCAAAAGTGTACCCTTCGCTGTAAGTAGTTCACTTTCACTGTATAGTATCTTCTCCAAGCCAACTTAGATAATGTATTACGTCTTTGGATGATATGTGTTCGAGCAAAAACATTGTCTCAAGTTTATCTCCCTACACATGTGATGAAGCCACACATCCAAAGTACCCAATGTTACCGAAGTTGGTGGTTGGTAAAAAACGGAAACTATCTTGAAGAAGGCATAGAAAAATTGGTGGCTAGTGTTATTCCTCTTCCTCCCAAGCCGAAATTTCCTAAAAAGGTTGGTGATGACAACAAAGGTAAAAGGATTCGCATGTTTGAACTTGGTGAGTTTTCGTTCTAAGGATAATGATGGTAGTCAGAACAGTATCGATGATCATCATTGGAAAAGTCCTAAAAAGATCAGTAAACCATTAGTATGTGAAGATGAATTTTTTGATGGGGTTCCTAGCGCATCACAATTTCCTGAACTCCCTACACCACTGGTAAGTGTTCTCATCCCTTCTTCATTGTAATATTTTACTATTATTATTATCATTATCATTATCATTTACTCTTTTTTTTTTTTGCAGTCACCTTTAAATGATCCCCTTATATAAGCTAGGGGCATCATAGTCCTCCTTCTTTTGTGAGTCCAGACATTTTTTATTTTATGGTTGCGCGTGTGGGCAATTTTAAAGCGTCGATGGATAGAGTTATGACTCAATCTTGTCAACCTGTAACTGATGAAATTCCTGGACAAATGAAGGCAATAACTCATGCAGCTGCGTCTGAGGTCTCTAATTATTGTGCTGATAATGTGATTTCCAACTATAGGAAACAGGCTGCCCTTGCCAGGTGGGAGAGCATACAACAAAAGATCATATGCACTTCCGTCGACAAGATACCTTGTCTTGAACAAGAGACGTCAAAAATATTTCATGCGATTTCTGAGACCTGTGCATCCAGCTTGGGCACTCTTAAAGAAATTGTAAGGGCATATTTCAAGAAGGTAGAGAAGTATAATCAACTGCAATCGTCGTTTTCTTCTTAATTAACTTCGGAAAGTAAGCATCGTCAATTGGAGGAGACCAAATTTAGCTTGGAGAAGATACTATACAGTGAAAGTGAACTACTTACAGTGAAGGGTACACTTCAGCACAACATTTGCAAGCATTGTGAGAAGAAGAAGAGTTGGAAACTAGGCTTGAAGCTATGAAAGCTAAGCGAGGTGAGATTTCTAATCTGATTGTCGAGGAGGAGGACCTTTTAAAGCAACATCAACTTGAAGCTTCTAAACTGCAAGGAACTATAAGTAGTATTGAAGATGCCCCTGTTCTTACTGATGCTGATGCTAAAACCTTGACGATGCTTCGTGAAATGTTGAAACTACTAGTGGATGTCGTGATCATACTTCATTTTTTTTAATCTATATCATTGTAGCAACTTTTTTTTTGCGTCATTTTTTATCGAAGATGTCTAATTTTTTTTTGTAATAGGTAAGATTTGTCATTCAATATCAGACTTGTTTTGCAAAATGAATTGTTTTTTTTTATTATTCAAGAATGAATTTCCTTTTACCAACATGGGATGATGATTTTTTTTTTAAAATTTTATGGATTGAGATTAAAGTTTCCTTTAAGTTGCCTACTGATAACTCTCCAAAAGGGTGTTATTTAGGTCTTATTTCTATAGTGATTTGTGTGTCTTTGTGCCTAATAGGGTTGCTTTTAGATGAATATTTTGTGTTTTAACCCATTTAGAAGAATGGATGCTTTTGAAATTATTTTGCAGAGAAAATAATGTTGAGCGACTCGAGGAAGCAAAATCTATGATCCAGTAAAGCAACGAGCAAAACTGCCATGTGAGCCGCACGTGATTCATTAAATGAGGTGGCGTTAGCTGAATTAATCTCGGATCTAGGAAGCTTGGAGAGCCCTCCACGTGTTTAATTTGACCTAATTAGGGTTGACTCCACTCTATAAAAGGAAGTAGCCGTCTCAAGTCCAAAACATTCCAAATTCGAGAGAGGAAAGTCTCATTCCATTCGTGGAGGCTTACTTTCCATCTTTGGAAGCCGAATAAAGGAGGAACGATTGGAGACCTCAAGAAGACCATCAACTACGGATTTCTTCAAGGGAATTAACCTTTTCTTGTAAATTTCTTGTAGTTATGGATGCACAGACTTAGATTGTAGCGTGTGTTATTTTGTACTCCATGAACTAAATTTACTTAGGTGTTGGTTAGGATCTATGTAATTTTTGTACTTCATTCTCTATGCAATATATGTTGATTTGAGCATCTTGATTATTTGTTGTGTCTATTTCTATTTTGTGCCTGTCTGGCCAGCCGTTATGAATATCACCTCTTAGTTTCAGGGATGATTTGAGAGGCGTGTGACAATTAATCACACTATACCATTATGTGTTGGTGGATGTCAATGACTGAGTTAAGGATAACCAGTTGCCTAGTGCTTGATCGGTAGCACGTCATTGGAGTCGAAACTGTTGGGTTTTATGTCCTAAAACTTGTAGATAGTGAATGTTAACAAATTATATACTTGTATCAATAAAGTGTTATTGAAGTTTATGCAATAAAGTGTTATTGTCATTTTAAGTCTAAAATTGCACAATTTGACCAAAATCCAATAAACTAAGATCCAAGGTTGTTAACATGTAACTTGAACTAGTATGTGGGGACATACGGAGATCGATGTTCAAGTAACAACCTAAAAGGTCTATAGTACAGGGATAAGGCTGGGTACCTTATCCCAGTAACACTATGTGATACGACCGGCTTTGTATTCGATACAGATAGATTGATCCAAGGCGTCAAAGTAGGAGACATGCTAGCGGGGGTATCCTATGCAATGAGTTTTCATAAGACTAGCCACGAAATAGTAAACCACTAGATGTAACATCGTTAACTAGTTAGATTACTATTTCAATAGGATGACCTAGGTAACTCAGTCTTAATCCTGAGTGTGTCATGAACTCCTTCTCACGAGGGATTGTCCTTTGATTAGTTCGGGTGAGAGTGGCCTGCACGCCGATATAATAAGCCCACCTTCTTGGGGACAAGACTGAGTGGGGGGTAGGGACATGACAACACAAGATGGAATTCACTCATTCCCGGTTCTAGGAGAAGTACGTGAGTGTTCCCTTAAGTGGTGACTCCGGGTCTTGAACAAAGGGATCCCGCCCTCTCACTAGCCCGAGATGAACTTTCTGTTTATTGGTTGGACCATAAACAGGTTGTTCATTAGAGGAGCACTGATACTTAAGGAGCTAGAGGTAACATAGGGGTAAAACGGTAATTTGACCCAATTGTAGTTACGAACACTCGTGAAGGATTGACTTATCGTTATTGGTCAATATCTGTGGACACAAAAATATTATACAGTGAGAAGAGTGCAGCTGTGGGTCTTTAGTGGAGTGACCCACTGTTGCAATTCTAGAGTGGGGTAAGAATATAGGAAAATAAACTCTAGAATACTGTGCAAGCATACACAACCCGCAACAAGTGATAAGTAATTTATCGTATCCACGGGTTTGAATAGCTCTCACTTTACCTATTTTGTGTAACTTCTTAATGGTTTCAAAGTGGGAAAAATGATTGATTTTTGATAAAATGCTGAAGCAAAGGAGATGACAGAACAAAAAGTAAACAAATAAAGAAGACATATTGGAAACAGGCGTTGGTCAGGATTTTAGTAATTGTGTTAAAAGATGCTCTAGCAATATTATTGATTAAACAATTCTCTTGCAGGATCCTCCCAGAACTCTGGATTTTTTGGAATGTGTTTCAACTCCAATGACACACTACCGATCAAGCACTAGGCAACTGGTTATCCCTAACTCAGTCACTGGCGTTCACCAATACACAATGATCTACTGTGATTAAATGTCACACACTTCTCAAATCATCCCTGAAACTAAGAAGTGGTATTCATACCAGCTAACCAGGCGGGCACAAAATAGAATTATGCACAAGAAATAATCAAGAGGCTCAAATAAACATATATTGCATAGAGAGTTAAGCACGACAATTACATGATTCCTAACCAACACCTAAGTAAATTTAGCTCATAAAGTTCATCATAACACACGCTACAATCCGAGTGTGTGCATCCATAACTACAAGAAATTACAAGAAAAGATTAATTCCCTTGATTAGATCCATAGTTGATGGTTTTCTTGAAATCTCCAATCTTTCCTCCTCTACTCGGCTTCCAAAGATGGGAAGTAAGCCTCCACGAATGAAATGGGACTTTCCTTCTCCAAGAATGGAATGTTTTTGACTCGAGACGACTCTTCCCTTTTATAGAGTGAAAGCAAGCCCTAATTAGGTCAAATTGTACATGTGGAAGGCTCTCCAAGCTTCTTAGATCCGAAAATAGTTCAACAAACTCCAGTTCATTAAAATGAATTACGAGCTGTTACGTGGCAGTTTTGCTCCCTACTTTGCTGGATCACAGATTTTGCTCCCTCAAGTCGCTCAGCAATATATTCTGCACAAAATAACTTCCAAAGCATTCATTCTTCCAAATGGGTTAAAACATATAATATTCATCTAAAAGCAACCCTATTTAGCACAAATGACATACAAAACACTATAGAAATAAGGCCTAAATAACTCCCTTTTGGAGAGTTATCATACCCCCAAATTTGAACTATTATACACCCCGAGCAATACTAACCAACCTTCCCTTAAGAATTCAAAACATTAGGCAAAGCATAACTCAATCAAAACAGATAATCCAACACTACTTTCATCCTTTACTTGAGCATTTTGCAAAATCAAGCACTGCTGCAGCAAAATATTTCTTCTGGCATGGACAAATAATCACCACCTTTGACTCAATCCTAAGAACTTGCCACAACCTAACTCTATTATCAGACATATTGAAACACCTTTTAAAGGGGTTTATATTTTTGTTCTTCAGACTTAAAGCAACCCTACAGTAATAAGCTCTTAAGCATGAGATGACCCAGTTTATGGTGCAGTATACCCCTTCCTCAAACTCATCACCAACTAGGCTAAATACTCATTGCTAGCTCAAAAAATCTTTAGTTATTCTATCCATTGCTTCTCAGAATGACAAGATTTTATGATGAAGCTCACCTAAGCCCTGAGAGACAGAAAACTGCTAGATTATCATTCATCCTTCAACATTTTTGCTCTATGAATTTTCTCAGCAAAATTTTCCCAATAAATTTTTCAGTAATTATTTTTTTCTCATTTTTTTTCATATTCCCTAGGTCATCTTTTGACGCAAAGACAAACTATGGGTGTCACAAATGTCCCTGGTTACTCAACAACCTAGAAAAATAATTATGAAGAAGTGGAATGCTCGAGCAAAACAAGCGGAGTAGCAAAAAGTCCCCCAAACTTGAATTATTCATTGTCCCTAATGAATTATTAACATGATAAATTATACCCCCAAACTTAAATTTTTTTTATCTAAATTTCAAACTAAACGTGAGACTAGAATTAAGCTTTAGGAGGATCAAATAAGTCAACACTACCTCAGAATCTTCTTGCCGCAGCGATGACCAGACTAGAAGAAATGCTCAAGCAAAAGGTTTATAGAGCTCAGAATACTTTGATCTAATTAAGCTAACTAGTCCAAGCTTCAAAAGTTCAGAAGAAAATTAGTTAAGTTAGGAATGCTCAGTGCTATAGAACATAAATGCTTGGAAATTTCATTAAGGACAGAAAAATTTACATGATTAGATCATATATTTGATAGGCCAGCAAAAGAAAATTAAAAGCACAGAAAACATTAAAAACAGAAAAACATGGTCTGGAAAATGAGCGAGCAACAAAAATGATCAGACCAAAGAAAAACTCGCTTAATTTTTATCTAGTCCTCCTGACCAGCATCATCATCTTCTTCTTCTTTATCAACGGGTGGTGGTGGGATCCAGGGGTTCAGTAAATCATCAGGGAATAAAGGGAAGGCTGGATAGGGCTTGGAAGAATTAGCTTGAAGTGCCTTCCTGAATGCGGCATCACGTCTTTTAACATAATTCTAGAAGGTATGAGTCTGCCTCTCGGCGAACTCTTGCCTGTTGGCTGAAAGTGTGAGCTGTTCTAAGATCTGGTGAATGCCACAAACTAGCCCCCTTGACGTGCTTCCTGTGTCCGTTGAAGTCGTGCCAAGTTAGGCGTGTCGATTATTCCCTTATCTAGTAGGATTACATCCTCTGTGCTCTCTGGAACCCTTGCTCTCTTACTTAAAGAATAGAAGTTGTGTTTGGAAAGAATAGTTTTCCAACCTTCTTTCTCCAACATCCAAAAATCTCACCACAGCGATAATTTTACCCACATCGATGCCAAGGGACCGTAGTATTGCAAAAGCTAGAAGAACTCTTTCCCGAGAGATCGTGGAGTCATGAGTTGTTGGAAGCAGCCTCTGTTTGATAAACCCCATCCAAGTATTGGCTTCCTTCTTTAAATAAGCAGCTTGAAAAGTCCTCTTCTCGGTTTTCGATAGTCGCCACTGTGCACCTTCTATTCCAACTTCCCGAGCAGCAGCATCCAACTGCTCGTTAGATGGCGCTGCCGCCATCTCGTTTAACCAGCATGCGGGAAATCTTGAAGGTTGTACAACGAATTGATGGCACCAGGACTCCAATCGGTAGCTACTCCACGAACAATCACTTGAAAACCTTCTTTCTCGTCAATATTCGCATAGAATTCTCGCACCACTTGAGAATTCACAGGATCTGGCTTGGAACAGAATAACTCCCAGCCATGGTTTGTGATGTCAACCCTCAGAAAATGCGAAAGATCACCACTGAACCCTCTCTCGAACAGAAAGTATCTCTTCAACATGTCAATATATTTTGCCCTAACAAAGTGGTTGATGAAGCACTCATAAGGCAACCTCATTTCCTCTGGGCGAGCCACTTTCGTTTCAACATCTGCTCCTGCAATACCTTTGCCCTTATCCTCACCATTTTTCTTAGTTTCATCTTCTGCAATCTTCTTCCCAATCTCTTTTTTATTTTCAGATCCCTCTTTTTTCGATTCAGTCGAAGGAGGAGATGGAGTGTCGGTCTGAATCCTTTTAATCCGCCCTGCTGCTTTCTGCTTATGACGGCGGCGTGGCAGATCCTTCACTATCTCTTCCAGAATCTCCTGAACTACTGTTTCATTAGTACCTTGCCCTTGCAAATCTGTTGCTGACTTTTCTTGACTCTCTTGCTCTGTTCCATCAATCTTTTCAGAGTCTTTTTCAGAATCTTTCGGTTCTTCCTCAGCGATTACTTCTTCAGCAATGTCCTCGATTACCTTCTCTAATACTTCTAAAACCTCATCTTCCTGAAGTCTTTTTCGTCGTTTGGCTTCCCTTTCTATAGGCGTTCTTTTCTTCTCCGCCTTTTTCTTTAGAGCTTCAAGCTAGTAGGCACACTCTCCTCCACTTCTCTCTCTTTCTTTCCTCTCATTTTTGCCATTTAGAATAGACAATTTCTTTGCACTCGCAAGAACAAGAAGGGAGCAGAAAGAAAGCATGATAGGAAGAAGAAAAATGAAAAGAGAAGCGTACCAGTCTTTGATTTAAATGAAGCTCCAACATTTGAAATCCTGGCCGAATTGAATTCCTTCATGAATTGAAATGTTACCGTTTATCTGCATGTAATCATGGAAAATTAATTTCCAAAAATGGTAAAAATAAATCGCCAGATAAATGCGTGATGTGTTGTCGAACGGCTAGACCGTTAGATCCCCCTGCGTGACACGTGGAAGCACCAGATGCCCACGCGTTTTACCTGCCATAGAAAATTTAAATCCCAACGGTAAAAATATTTAATTATTAACCACATCCGTAAAATTCTGATGATATATTCGCTCTAACCAAAAGATTGCAAAAACAACTCGAGCAACAAGATTTCCTTCTTGAAGAATTTTTCCATACGGGGAAATTCATTTTAAGTTCAAACCACCAAAATCAAATCTCTTATTTTTTTTTTCAGCCGAATAAATTAGGAACTATATATTATTATTAACCTAATTTAAACAGAAATATAAATAATCAAAAATAAAAACTAGATTCTAATCTAAACTAATCAAATTAATTCAAATAAATTAAACTGGCAAAAATAAAAATAAATAGCCTAAAAATAAAATCTACAGAATTTTTTAAAAAAACAACAATGAATTAAAATAAATCAGATAAGATTTAAATAAACCAAATCTAATTCAAAATAATTCAAAATTAAAATCAAATCCAACCGAAAAATCAAAATCTCACAAATCCTGGGAGCCAAAAATATTGCTATATGAAATGCTCCCGCAAAACTCTCGTTCGTTTATTCATCAACCAACTTTAGGAAAATGATATTTCGAATGGAATTCCTCTCCCCAGTAATGCTTCACTCGCTGTCCATTAACCTTGAACACTCTCTCATCCTTTTCATCTTTCAAAGTAATTGCTCCATGAGGAAAACTTCAATCACAACAAATGACCCAAACCATTTAGATTTTAATTTTCCAGGAAACAATTTCAATCTAGAGTTATAAAGCAAGACTCTCTGACCCTTAACAAACTCTTTAGGCTTTATTTTCTTATCATGCCACAACTTAGTCTTCTCTTTATAAATTTTCGCATTTTCATAAGAAAACTGACGAAATTCCTCTAATTCATTAAGCTGCAGCATTCTTATTGTACCTGCACGACTCAGATCAAAACTCAATTTCTTCAAAGCCCAAAATGTTTTATGTTCAAGCTCTAATGGTAAATGGCAAGCCTTTCCATACACTAACCTATAGGGAGACATACCTAGAGGAGTCTTATAGGTTGTCCTATAAGCCCACAGAGCCTCATCCATCTAGGAAAGCATCCAACCGAAAAGACCAATCTTTCTTAGATGGATGAACTATTTTCTCTAAAATAAATTTAATTTCCCTATTACTCTTCAGTTTGACCATTTGCTTGCGAGTGATAAGGGGTAGCTATCCTATGCTTAATTCCATACTTAGCTAAAAGTTTAGTTAAGACATTATTCACAAAGTGTGTACCCTCGTCACTCAGTAGAGCTCTAGGTGTCCCAAACCGTGCAAAAATGTGAGATTGGAGAAACCTTGATACCGTCTTGGCATCGTTCTGATGGCATGCAATGCCCTCCACCCACTTTGACACGTAATCAACTACCAATAAAATAAAAACATTACCATTAGAAGGGGAAATGACCCCATAAAATCAATACCCCATACATCGAACAATTCTAATCCAAAATGTAAGTAAGAGGCATTTCATCTCTAGGTCCTAAATTTCCTCTCCTTTGGCAAACATCACATTTCTTGTAGAACCAATGGGCATCCTTAAATAAGGAAGGCCAGAAGAATCCACATTGAAAAATCCTCATAGCTGTCCTCTGACTGCTGAAATGACCTCCATATGGCAAAGAGTGACATTGCTCTAGGATTTCCTTTGCTTTATCACCTGAAACACATCTTCGAATAATACTATTAGAGCATTGTTTATACATAAATGGCTCATCCCAATAGAAAAATTTTGCATCATGCTTAAATTTTTTCATCTGCCTCCAATCCATGTCAATAGAAGTGACTCATTTCACCCAAAAGTTGGCTATATCAGCATACCAAGGGATATCCTTGACTACCTTTACATTAATAGCAAAGAGTTGTTCATCTGTAAAAGAGTCTAAAATGACAGATTGCTCTAGCAAAGATGATGTTGGATCAAGACGAGACAAATGATCTGCAATAACATTCTCTAATCCCTTATTGTCCTTTATCTCCAAGTCGAACTCCTGCAATAACAAAACACAACAAATTAATCTAGGCTTTGCATCTTTTTTAGCCATTAAATACCTTATTGCTGCATGATCTGTGAAAACCGTGACTTTGGACCCAACCAAATATGGGCAAAATTTCTCAAAGGCAAACACAACCGCTAACAACTCCTTTTCAGTAGTTGTATAGTTGATTTGTGCCTCATTTGAAACCTTGCTTGCATAATAAATAGGATGGATAAATTTTCCCTGCTTTTGCCCCAGCATTGCACCTACTGCAACATCACTCGCATCACACATTACCTCAAATGGTAAACTCCAGTTAGGTGCACAAAGAATGGGGGTCGAGACTAAAGCAGCCTTTAAAGTCTCAAAAGCCTTCCTACAATCTGCATTAAAATCAAAAACACTACCAGCACACAACAAGTTATAAAGTGGTTTACTGATTTTGGAAAAATCCTTTATGAACCTTCTATAAAATCCAACATGACCTAAAAAGCTCTGAATCCCTTTGACTGAATTCAGTGGTTCTAATCTCTCAATAACCTCTATTTTTGCTCGATCAACTTCTAGACCTTTCTTTGAAATCTTATGACCTAACACTATGCTCTCTTTCACCATGAAGTGACATTTGTCCCAATTAAGAACTAGATGGGTATCCTCACATCTCTTTAACACCTTACCTAAATTATCCAAACAAGGTAGAAAAAACCCTCCAAAAACTGAAAAATTGTCCATAAATACCTCAACAGTGGACTCAATCATATCAGAAAAAATCGCTAGTATACACCGTTGAAATGTTGTTGGAGCATTGCAAAGGCCAAAACGCATTTGCCTAAAGGCAAATGTCCCATAATGGCAGGGGAACGTGGTTTTTTCCTAATCCTCAGGAACAATGGTAATCTGGTTATACCCAGAATAATAATCTAAGAAACAGTAGTATGCCTGACTAGCCAACCTATCCAACATCTGGTCAATAAATGGTAGAGGGAAGTGGTCCTTACGGGTGGCTTTATTAAGCCTCCTGTAATCCATGCAAACCCTCCAACCAGTTATGGTCCTGGTTGGGATCAACTCATTGTCTTTATTAGACACTACCGTAACACCTCCTTTCTTAGGAACACATTGGACATGGCTTACCCAATTGCTATCTGAAATTGGATAAATAATCCCAACATCCAACCATTTAATCACCTCCTTCTTAACAACTTCATTCATTGCAGGGTTAAGCCTTCTCTATTGCTCAATACTCCTGAAGGATCCCCCCTCTAAAGTGATTTTATGCATACAGAAAAACAGGTTAATTCCTTGAATGTCAGTCAATGTCCAACCTATTGCTTTGCGATATTGCTGCAACAACTTTATTAAGGCATCTTCACCTCCGACATTAAATTTGATGGAACAATAATGGGCAACGCCTCACCCTCCCCAAGATACACATACTTTAAATGATATGGATTCAATCAATAATCCATTGCTTGTGCCTAAAGGACCAATCACAAGGAGCAAGACAAAGAAGATTCAAGAGGCTTTCACATTGCATGTTCAAAAGCTAGCAAATGCACAACAAGAGGCAAAGAATTGCATAGAGAATAAAGCACGCTACAATTTGAGTGTGTGCATCCATAACTACAAGAAATTACAAGAAAAGATTAATTCCCTTGATTAGATCCGCAGTTGATGATCTTCTTGAAACCTCCAAGCTTTCCTCCTCTACTCGGCTTCCAAAGGTGGGAAGTAAGTCTCCACGAATGGAATAGGACTTTCCTTTTCCAATAATGGAATGTTTTTTACTTGAGACGACTCTTCCCTTTTATAGAGTGAAAGCAAGCCCTAATTAGGTCAAATTGTACCCGTGGAAGGTTCTCCAAGCTTCTTAGATCCGAAAATAGTTCAACAAACTCCAGTTCAGTAAAATGGATTACGAGCTGTTACGTGGCAATTTTGCTCCCTACTTTGCTGGATCACAGATTTTGCTCCCTCAAGTCGTTCAGCAATATATTCTACATAAAATAACTTCCAAAGCATCCATTCATCCAAATGGGTTAAAACATATAATATTCATCTAAAAGCAACCCTATTTAGCACAAATGACACACAAAACACTATAGAACTAAGACCTAAATAACTCCCTTTTGGAGAGTTATCACCCACAGTTAATGAATATTGGTTAACTCGATTAATGAGTTTAGTCAGTTAACCTCATATCATTGGAGCTTCTGATATGTAGGTCCATTAGGTCCCCCTGCTAACTCGTAAAGAGTAATTGAGAACAATTTATCTTGAAAGAATTTGAATAGTTCAAATTCATCTTGGGAATCAAGTTAATTGTATGAGATACAACTAATATAATGTATTCTGATACATTATAATATAAAGTTTAATTTGAGATTAAACTTTATTAAATTGAGAGAATAATATATTTGAAATAGTTCAAATATATAACTAATTAAATATGTGATATTTACTTAGTGAATAAATTAATTAATTACGAATTACTTAATTATTCAAATTAGTTTAAATTAAATGTTATTTAACTAAACTATTTATATTATATGAGAGATATATTAGAATATGATTCTAATGAGTAATTAATTATAAAATTAAATTAATTTAGTTAAATGTGATTTAATTAAATTAAATCTATAGATTAATTTTAATGTGAATATGATTCATATTAAAACTATAGGTTATGTGAGAGATGTACATTTGAATATAATTCAAATGTTTGATTAATTAAATATGTGATATTTAATTGATCAAAGAATTAATTAATTTTGTAGTTTAATTAATTTGATTAAATGTGATTTAATTAATTTTAATTAAAACTATATATTATATGAAGGATGTTCATTCAATATGATGTAATGCACATGCAATTAAATATTAGATATTTGATTATAGGGAAAAATACACTTTTGGTCCCTGAGATTTGGGTTAAGTGACACTTTGGTCCCCGAGTTTTCAAACTCAACAAAAATACCCCTGAGGTTTGAGATAAGGAGCAATTTGGTCCCTGCCGTCTATTTTTCTGTTAAACTCTAACGGTAAGCTGACGTGGCACTATTATTTTAATTAAAAAAATTAATTTTTAATTTTTTTAAATAAAAATATTAAATATATTATTATTTTATAAATTCTCTCTCTTTCTTCTCCATCTTCTTTCTTCTCATCTTCTTTCTCCCTCCATCTTCTTCCTTCCCTCTCCCATCTTCTTCAGCTCCGGTCCAGAATTTTTTTTTTTTGCCTTCTTCTCTTCTTCTCTTCTTCTCTTCTTCCCTTCTTCTTTCTCCTCCTCCCCGAAACTCCCTTTTTAAAAAAAAACAAAAAAAAAGGAAGAGAAAGAAGAAGAAGGGAAGAAGAGAAGAAGGAGAAAGAAGGCAAAAAAAATCCGGCGACCGCCGCCGCCGGAGCTGAAGAAGATGGGAGGGGGAAGGAAGAAGATGGAGGGAGAAAGAAGATGAGAAGAAAGAAGATGGAGAAGAAAGAGAGAGAATTTAAAAAATAATAATATATTTAATATTTTTATATATTTATATATTTATATTTAAAAAAATTAAAAATTAACTTTTTTAATTAAAATAATAGTGCCACGTCAGCTTACCGTTAGAGTTTAACAAAAAAATAGACGATAGGGACCAAATTACTCTTTATCTCAAACCTCAGGGGTATTTTTGTTGAGTTTGAAAACTCGGGGACCAAAGTGTCACTTAACCCAAACCTTAGGGACCAAAAGTGTATTTTTCCCTTGATTATATTATTAATTAATTAAATTGTTAATTAATTAATTAATTAATATATTTAATTAATTAAATTTTATTTTAATTAATATAATATATTATTCATTCTTCTCTCACATGGGTGAAATCACGTTAGAGGGGTCTCTAGGAGATCAGTCATTTCTACAGTATCACATTATGCTCATCTCTCTCCATCTCTCTCAAGAATCTCTAATTTTCTCTCAACTCCAAGAAATATAGAGAAGAGTATTCTCTGTAAAAATTCCTATTCAAGGTCATGGTCCCACAACCATGTTCCCGATCTCAGAGGATAGCGGGGAAGGCTTTATGGTGGTGTACGCCATTGAAGAACAATCAAGAAGGTGTTCTTGAATTCAGAGTCTTCCATGACGGTATGTGCTTCTCGTTCTAATTAGATTAGATTTAATTGCTTAGCCCTAAATTTTCTATAGAATTGTTCTCTGAAAATTGTCAATGTATTGGTATTTTGTGAAACGAAATTTAACAACGATTTGGTCCAATTGCTTCCGCTATAACAGAATTGGAAATTTCAATCCTTCAGAAACACATTCTAAAAAATCCAGAGTTCTGGGAGGATCCTGCTGATAAGACTACAAGAGAATTGCCTAATCAATATTATTGCTAGAGCATCTTTTAAAACAATTACAGAAATCCTGACCAACGTCTGTTTCCAATCTGTCTACTTTATCCATTTACTTTCTGCTCTGTTATTTCTTTTGCTTCAGCATTTTATCAAAATCAATCATTTTAACAATCTTGAAACCATTAAAAAGTTACATAAAATAGGTAGAGTGGAAGCTATTCAAAACCTCGTGGATACGATAAATTACTTATCACTTGCTGCAGATTATGTATACTTGCACAATATTCTAGAGCTTATTTTCACCATATTTTTACCACACTCTAGAAGGCAACACCTATGTACCCTTTAATAAATGAGATCGAGTCATAACGTAGTTCAGAGTACAAATTTGATTATTTTTTTTGGGTCGTTCACCTTTTTAACTCGTGCAGGCCAGGAGTATCATGCAATTTAGGCTTTTGCGACATGAAACATTACATTTTAAGCATGATATTTCTTGAGAAACTTGTCATTGATTGAGCCAATTTTGAGTCCGTCTTTATCAACTATCGTGTATGCTCCATTTGTGTAGACTTCTTTCACAATGTAGGGTCCATCTCATTTAAGTGTAAATTTGTGTCCTGTATGTCGAGTTGTGATGATAGGTTTTTGAACTGCAAGTACAAGCTCACCAACTTGAAATGAACGAGGTCGTACATTTTTGCTGAAAGCCTTAGACATGTGTGCTTGATAGCATTCCAACGCTTGTTGAGCATCCAGTTTTTTCTCATCTAATGTCTCTAACTCCTGAAGACGTAATTTTGCATCGTCTTCCACAGTTAAACCTTCTTGCACCGCCATTCGCAACGATAGGATTTCTCTTTCTACAGGGAGAACAACTTCTACTTCATAGACAAGAGAGTAAGGCGTTGCTCCTGTTGGAGTGCGATAAGTGGTTCGGTACGCCCATAACGCGTCACCAATTCTTTCTTGTCAGTCTCTCTTTGTCTTAGAGACTACTTTCTTCAACAAGTTACATAATGTCTTGTTGAATGCTTCAACCAAACCACTCACAGCAGCATTGTACATAGACGAATTATATAGTTTGAAGCTGAACTTTTCACATAACTCGTCCATCAAACTATTTGAGAATTGTGTTCCATTATCTGTCACAATATGGTGAGGAATGTCATATCGATAAATGAGATGATTACAAACAAAATCTACTACATTTTCTTTCTTTGCTTCTTTTAACGCAACAATTTCAGCTCATCTTGAGAAATAATCAGTCCCCGCAAGGATATAAGAATGTCTGCCGATGATTTCAGTGTTATAAAACCTAGAAGATCAAGTCTCCAGTCTTCAAATGGCCATGAAGCTACAATTGGGTGAAGTGACTCTCGATACTGATTTATGAAGTTGCATGGAATTGACAAGCTTCACAATTCTTTGCATATTGCATCGAATCTTGAACCATCGTAGGCCAGCAGTAACCCATTCTCTTTAGTTCAAAATGGAGCTTTGGCCCGGATTGATGAGCTCCATAAATGCCTGAATATGCTTCCTCTAATGCTTGCATTGATTCCTCTTTTCCCAAACCTTGAAGATAAAGGCCTCTACGAGCGACGATATAGAGCGATGGCTTATGACGTGTCTCAGTCTTATGACGTGTCTCGACAGGAAGCTTTCTATGTTGTAGATAATCTATAATCGACTATTGTCAGCCTTCTTGTTAAATCACGTAGACAGATATTGCATACGTTTCATGACTTTCCTTTTCAGTTGATGGCATAACTCATCTTTGGCAAAGTGGAATGTTCAAAACTTCGTTTTTTGAAACCGTTAAAGCGATGGCTAAATTTGCCAATGCATCGGCCTTTGTATTTTCAGATCTTGGAATGTGTTCTATCGTCACACTCTCGAAGTTTTCCAATAATTGTCTGACGTAATCAATGATGAAAATATCGCGAAAAATCGGCGAAATATCACAGATATATCCAATTTTTCAAGGGTCCGATATAGATATGGAGGGGTAAGATCGTTTTTACCAATTTATCGCGGAAATATAAAAAATATCATTGATATTGTAACGACCCTACATTTCATGCCTAGATCCTAGGGTCATTACCACATGCATTTCATTTTACTTCTAAGAACAACAATGAAACGACAATTAAAGTAAAAGATGCTTAGAAAATACGTGAAACTTTTCAGCCTGGGATCCCAATTAAAACAGAACAAGAAGAAATTTTAGTCATTCAAGCAAAAGTCTTAAAGCAGAATAAATCTTAAAACATCACATAACAAGTTCAAAAGAAGAAAATCGAAAACATAAAATGCGGAAGACTATCCTAAGGAAATCCATGGCTCGTTCAGTAGCACTCTGTCACGCGTTTTGTACACCTTTGCAATTACATGTTAGGGAAAAGAATGAGTATTTAAGAAAAATACTCAATAAGTAACAACACTGCTAGACATACAACGACCAAGGTATCAAGAGGTTGTATGGGCTAAGGGCCTAAAGGTTATGTCATCTCATTCCCATTCATTTCATTTCATTCATCTTGTAGTATGGGTCTAGTGATCAATTAACTCACCTATATAAAAATTTGCCAACTCACTTGATAGCTAGCATAGCTAGCTATGTTTCCCTAATTAATTAAGCTAGTCTTTTTATATTTAATTGGCAAAAATTATGCATTTTATGTTCTTTTTGTAGGAATCATGTTTCGGAGTTAAATCGAGAAATTGGAGCTAAATACGTGTTCGGGACATGAAAATTTGCTAAAGAACGGAAAAGATTCAACCAAGAAGAAGTCAAAAGAGAGCCATCCGTAGGCCAGCGTCGGGACGCTGCTCTTGGAGCGTCTCGACGCTGCCTTTCCTTTTCTGAATTGGGCGGCAACAGAGACAGCGTCGAGACGCTATCTCCTTAGCGTCGAGACGCTGTGACAGCGTCGCGACGCTATGTACACAGCGTCGCGACGCTACTCGCAGATTTTCTATAAATTCCTCTTTTCAGCTACGGATTTGGGGAGGCCAATTGGTTAGATTTTAGCCCTAATTTCGACTAGAGACCTTTTGTGGGAGCTAAAGGCAAGGCCAAGGAGCGGGAATCAAGCGAGAAGACGTGGAGATCGTGACGGGGACGTGCCGGTTTCGACGGATTCGAGTTTTCCCTTTTCTTTCCCTTAACTCTTGTAGTTTTTATGGCTTTTCTTTCAATTAGTGTTTATGGTTTAAAAACTATGAATTGCTAGTTGTTTGTCTTAGGGATTGATGTAATTGTTTAAGTTTGTTGGATTAATTTTTGGTATGAATGTGCTTTTATTCTATGCATGCAATTTTGTGTTTAATGCTTTCAATTACTTGATCACTAATTGAATGATTTAAGTGTTGAATCTAACTCGAGAGAGAGAATTTGGCCTAAGATTTACCTTGTTTAATTGCATGACTAGAGTAGAAATTCTAAGTTTGTGACGGGATTTGGAATATCTTTAGAAGCATAACAAGGACCGAACCGAATAATGCCTTGCATGTTAATGAACTTAGATAGGAATATCAAGTTGGTTTATATGCATGAGAATCAATTATACTCGGGAGAGGTAATCGTGATAAAAGTTTCCTTGGCTTGTAGAATAATTGCACGGTCAATTCATTCCTATTAATCAATCCTCATTCTTAATCAATGAAATCAATTCCCTAAGAATCTTTCCATTTGATTCTCCACTTTTATTTTATGCTTTTTGTCTTTAGGTTTATCTTTTATCATTGAGTTTTGCTCCCTAAATAAAATTGAACAAAAGTATTCATGATACTTAATTTGCTAGAAAACCAATCCAGAGGACGACACTCGTTTTACACGAAAACACTATATTATTACTTGACCCGTACACTTGCGGTAAGCAATTTGCACATCATCACTGAAGGTGCACGGGTGGGTATTTTGGGAGATCTCTACTCCTACTGATGGTAGAAGGCACCCAGTCAGTGGAGCCAAGTCTCACCCATCAAGGCACTATTGTGCGCAAAACGCACTAACTACCATTTCACTGGTGGGGCGTCCATGGGTTTTAAGTCGGAAATTAACTTCCACAGTTAGTAAATGGCACCTAGTCTGCGAAGCCAAAACCCGCCCATTTAGCTCCTCATTTCAGTCTAATACATCTCAGTCTTAGGTGTTTAATTGATACGACCCCCTACTAGAGCAACTAGCTTATTCTTTTCTCTTTCTTACTCCTTTTTCCTTTAAGGCCTCCTAGCACTCGCTAATTTAAATTGCAACTCAGTTAACCAAATTCTTTTCTTTTTCAAAGATTACTGACAGGCTAAACCGATATGCATCATCCCAACTTAGTCAATTTCAAGAACAAGAACGACAACCAACACTTCTAAACAGGGAAAACACAAACTTCTCATTGTTCACATACGTTGCCAGCCAACTATAACGAATCACTATCATGCTCTCGCATCTAAATCATAGCACAAATTACACAACAGACATACTCTTGAAAACAAAGTGTTCATAACATCTCAATCTCAACTCAAACATAGTAGTTACATATGCCATAATCACAATTTCCACACCAAACATCATCTCATAAAAAATTCACCAAGTTATCTTACCTTGAGGTAACTAAATCTTGATTGCAAACACTGAACAATTTGATATATTGCCAACCACGTTGTGCGAAAAAGTAATCCAACGAAACTAATGTTTGCTGCCAATGTCAAATTTTTGCTCCGCCTTTAAAGATTCAACCAACAACTACCTTGGGTACCTTAGATTAACACATGACATCAATTGGTATCCCATTTAAGGCACAAAAGACCAATGTATCTGAACTACAAACTCCTTACCCACTAGTTGTAATCGTCGAACGTTCAAGAGGTGTGAGGTTGTTTATCTTAAGACAGTGGCAGCGACGATCGATTCTAAGTGACAAAAATAAACCAATCTGAACGACAGCAGCGGCGTGCGACTGGCGGCTGAACGCTGCGACGACGGCGCGCGACTAACTGGCTGAACATGGCGGCGGCGGTAGCGTGCGACTGATCGGTGGCGACGGTGGAGCTACACGGAGAGAGAGGTAAAGCCGAGAGTGAGAGAGAAATGAAGAGAAAAAAATCCGAGAGAGAAGGAGAAACGTGAGGCCGACGGAACGAAAAAGAGAGTGAGAGAGCTAAGAGAGAGGGAGAGGGAAAAAACTGAATTTCTTTTTTTTTTTTTTTCTAAATTGGTCAGTTGACCGAGATTTGGGGGGAAACGTGAAAGTTCCCCCCCCTTCCTCCTTTTTGACAGGCTAAAAGCCATTTTCCTCTTCTTCTTTTTTAAAAAAAAAACAAGTTGGTTGTTACAGATATATCTGCAAAATATTGTTTTAACAATATATAGTATGGACGAAAGAAAAAATGCAGAGATTGGACGAAAAATCGTGGATATATCGCGGATATTTTGCCGAAAAATCGTGGAGATATCGGTTAAAAATTGGAGAAAAACTAGTTGAAAATCGTGGATATTAATTTATAAGAGATTTTTGTACGATATGTTATTATTCTGCTCCATTGGCTCAACACAATTAACATCCTTACTTGTTTTCCTAGAGGCATGGGTTCATATACTCTACAATTCTTTTTGTTTTTTTTTTCTTTCCCTCTTCTCTCTATTTCTTCATTTCACCACAACCACCCTTCTTTTTTGTTTAATTTCACCCATTTTAATTGAATTATTTTGTGTCTTTGTATTACATTTTTACTTTTTTTTTTTTATAAAGTATTACATTTTTACTTTAACATATATAATTGTATACTTTTTTAATACTATAATATAATTTTAAATTTAATTTATATAGAATACTTATTATTTTTATTTTTTAAAAAATTAATAGCATATTTGTAATAATTTATATATCTTTGATAATTTTAAATTTTGTTGCTAGAAAAAATTATTGTCCTTCTTTTCCTTTAAACTTTGATTTAATTCCCATTCAATTTCTTTTTGTTACTTGTGACCTACAATTTTCTATATAATTTCTTGTATTTCCCACACTTCATTTCAACTTTTTCATTATTTTTTTCACTTCAAACATGACATTTGAAGTGAATTTTGCCTGTTTGACTTGAAAATGAATTGATTCCTTTTCATTTCCAAGGATTGTATTTAAAAAAAAAAATCCCCTATTATTGTATTCGATTACTTGGGAACAATACTATCATTATCAAATCAATTATATCAATGTCAGTCTAATACCTCCAAGATCGTCATGTTATTATTAAAACATATACTTGTATGACTACAATTTTTTATCAATGAAATATTCAAGTTCATGTTCATTTTTCGGTCTTCAATGTTATCTCTTATTGTATTACTATTCATATTTAGCTTATTATTATTGATATATATGCTTTAACTAATAGTTTATTACTTACATAAGCTTAGTTCAAAGTTTCATAAAAAATCCAGAATATTTTTATGAGTTTCCGTGATATCCGTCATTTTTATCGGAATACCCGTCAATATATCCGTAAATCTGAGTTACCGATATTAGTACCGATATCAATATTTTCATCTTTGGGCGTAATTGAAGTAAGGTATCAAATCTTCATGTTTTGCCTCATATTGGAGCAACAATTGATTGACTATCAATTTTGAATCTCCAAAAAATTCAATATACGTCACTTCGATCTCTATGGCTATTTGAAGACCAATGATGAGTACTTGATATTCAGCAACATTGTTCGAGCACACTTCTTCGAATGTGAAGCTGTATGGCAACATATGTTTTTCAGGCAAGATGAATACTACTCTTGCCCCTGCACCATTCCTTCTAGTTGTTTCGTCAAAATACATAGTCCAAGGCTCAACTAATTCAATGTAGAATATCTCTTTGTCAGGCAAGGCTTCAGATAATTTTCAGTCCGACGGTACCGAATGGTCGACTAAGAAGTCTGCCAAGGCTTGCCCCTTCACCGCCTTTTGCGGAACATAGACAATGTCGTAATTTTTAAGTAAGATTGACCTTTTAGCCAACTATCCTGAGATAATTGGTCTAGACAAGACATACTTGATTGGATCAGCCTTTGTCACCAAGTGCATTGTGAAAGCTTGCATGTAATGTCTCTGTTTGTCAATGGCAAAGAAAAGTGAAAGACACATCTTTTCGATGGGTGAATAATTTAGTTCTGCCCCATTAAAAGTTCTACTTAGATAATACAAAGCACATTCTTTGCCTTTCTCTCCCTCTTGAGCGGGTAATGCCCCAAACGATCTTTCTTGTGCAGCAATGTACAATATCAACGATTTTCCTGCAATTGGAGTGCTTAAGACGAGAGGATTACACAAATATTTTTTTAATGTTATCAAAAGAATTTTGACAAGCTTTATCTCATTCAAAGGTTGTGTCTTTTCTCATCAGTCTTTGAAATGGTTGACATTGACCTGCTAGATTGGAGATGAACCTTCTGATATAAGCCAGATGCCCTTCGAGACTTCTTAATTCCCGCAAGTTTCGTGGTTCTGGCATTTTTTGGATGGCGTCAATCTTTGATTGGTCGATTTCAATTCCCTGATGGCTTACTACGAAACCAAAAAACTTTCCTGATGTCACACCGAAGGCACATTTATTAGAGGATTCATTTTCAACTGGTTCTCAAACGGTCAAAAACTATCTTCAGATCTTGCAAGTGGTCTTCTTGTTTCTTGGATTTGACCACGAGATCATCAACATAACACTCAACATGTTTGTGGAGCATATCATCAAAGATCTTCTGCATGGTTCGTTGATAAGTTGCCCCGACGTTTTTTAATCCAAAAGACATCACCTTGTAACTGTATATTCCTTTTGGAATATGAAATGTTGTCATCTCTTCATTTTCAAGGGTCATTCGAATTTGATTATACCTGATGATCCATCCATAAAAGATAAGGTCTCATGTTCTGTAGTGGCATCGACCATAAGTTCAGTAATGGGTAATGGAAAATCATCTTTGGGACATGCATTATTCAAGTCACGGAAGTCCACACATATACGCAGTTGTCCATTCTTCTTTTTTACTGGTACAATGTTTGCTATCCATGTTGGATATTTCACTTCCCGAATGAACCCTACCTCTATCAACTTATTAACTTCAATTTCAATTTGAGGAACAAGCTCAGGTCGGACACGCCTTTGGGATTGCTTAATAGGTTGATATCCTTGTTTAATCGCAAGATGGTGGACTGTTATCTTTGAATCGAGTCCTGGCATCTCTTTGTACGACCAAACGAAGACATCCTTATATGTAACTAGCAAGTTCAAGTATTCATGTTCCTCTTCAGCACTAAGTGACGCACTGATAAATGTCGGGCGTGGTTCTTCTGTTGTACCAAGGTTTACTTTTTTAAGCTCATCAATTGTTGATTGGCTGCCATCTTCTAATGATGTCGGTGTTTTTTCAACATATTCTTCAGAAATTTCAATATCTTGAATTTCTTCTAAAGAAATATGACAACAATTGGTTTGTTCTTCTTCATGCTATTGGTTCACCTTCGAAGGGTTAGTTAGAATGACTAACTGTCGCTTTACTTTTAAAGAACCTTTCGTATTTATGAGAACAAAAGGTTTTCTCTTTATCCGTGAAGGAACGGTACTGGACAAACCGTTGTTTTCATTCATTTCATCGGATCCTTCTGTTTCGAGACTTTTCAAATTTCCCTTGCATTGGCTATTTGTTTCTTGAAGGCGATCCAACACGGATCTCGGAGGCTGATCTATTTTCTTTGACGTAGACACACTCAAACGGAGAAACATTGAACGTCGAGTAGGAGCAAAAGGTTTGACCTTCCTTTTCTGAAGATGAATATTTCAACCGCTGATGAGCTAAAAGGCGGGTAGTTGGAGTTTTAATGCAATCGAAGACAAATATTTTATGGCTATCACTGTTCTTCTTATCTTCTGGATCGCTCATCTCTTATATCGTTATGTGATATGCATTTGCAACTTTCCATTTTCTGGTTATACGAACTTGCTCTAGGGGATTATACCCTAGTCCGGCTCTCGAGGATGGTATGACATAACCTTCTTTTTGAAGCTTCTTCTGTGTTGGAGAAAGCTCAGATCTCCCATCAAAGATTTTTAGACTTTTAAACTCAGTATGAGTTTTAAAGTCGTATCCTGCCTTTTCTAGGAGTTTGTATGCATTTCGGTCAAATCCAGCTTTCGTTCGTGTCTTTGGAAAAGCCACTTTGGTATGATCACTCTTTGATTTCTGAATCTCTTGCTTAGTAATTATTGTAAGGGGTGTGATGAAATTTTCTTTTAGAATCTCCACATCACCAACTTTCAAAATTCTTGAAAATTTTGTGAATGGTGATTCCTCTTTCTTGCGCCGAGATAAAAGGATGTATGGCAATACAGGAACATTTGGCGATGCCTCTTCCTTTGGAGCCTTTGATTTTGCAGGGTGAGCGGATGTTTCCTTTGATTGAACTTCACAATCATCTACTTCTTCAATCGACTCTTTCTTCACATTCTTTTGATGCTCTATTTTGTGATTTTCAATCAGAGGAATCTCGGTTGGTACAATCTCTCATGCTCTATCATTCTGCATATAAAATTTTTGCATCTACAGAGTGGGATTCTGCCTCCGAGAGTGGATTAGTATCGACTTCAACCTTTTTCACGTCATCTTGATAAAACTTGAAACACTGATGAAGTGTAGAAGATATTACTCCATTTCCATGAATCCAAGGGCGACCAAATAACAAGTTGTAGGTGGTCTGAATATATGATAAGGAATAAAGTGTTGGCCTTCAAATCTCCAATAACAAGCTCCAAACAGATCATGTCGATTGCTCGTTGGCCGCCTTAGTTGATGCCTTGAATAACCAATCTACCATTCGATAGTTCATCCATTGAGATTTCTGTCTGTGTCATGGTTGATTGAGGCATTATATTCATCGCAGATGATAACACAATTTATTGTGCTATATTTTAGATGATTTTATCGTTAGTCTTGAGTATTATTTGGGCATTTTTATCTCTATTTGGTTTTGTTTTGTAGGAATCAAGTATTTCAATGGAAATCGACACTTTTGAGCTTTACCGATGATTTAGGAGCTAAAGAATAAGTTCGGGCCAAGAAAATAGAAAAGGAAGATCAATTAAAGGCCTAGTGTTGAGACCTAGCCCTTGGAGCGTCTCAATGCTGGGCATAAGTGAGCACGCGCGCGCATTCGGGGCAGCATCGAGACGCTACCTCCACAGCGCCTCGACGCTGCGAGCTTTCCAGATTTAATTAGGGCGTACATGACACAGCACCGAGACGCTGTCACGCAGAATCGACAGTATATAAAGAAAACGATGCTTTCAGATTAAAGGAGCTGTTTTGGAGAGAGAAAAACGACTTCTAGAGAGAGAAAACGGACAGAAATGGGCAGAAACTGAAGGGGCTTGATTCGAGGAGCTTGGATCGAGAGGTTCGTGACGGGAACGCACGGGAATCATGGCCAACGAGTTTAATCTTTCTCCTTTATTTCTTGTACTGATTTTTAGCATGTTTGGGACGAATTTCGATTGTATTTTAGAGACCATGTGTAGCTAGATTTCGTTTCTTAGGGGCTTGATGTAGCCATTAGTTTGTACGGATTAATTTACGGCTTTTTAGGACGTTTCGTAACGCGGTTTATTTATGCAATTGTATGATTAATGCTTATAATCTCGTGATCACGGATTGTATGTTGTTGTTTCTGAACTAATCGCTCGGGAGAGGGTAGTTTAGATTAGACTTTCAATTGCATGACTTAGGTAATTCGTTAATCGGGAGATTTGGAATTACTTGAGAAACCGTCATGAGGATTGTTCTTATTGCTTAAGCTTATTGTTGAAATTAGATAGGGATATCAATTTCTTAATTCGCTTAAAGGATTAATTGCACTCGGGAGAGGCTTTTAATTATTCATAATCCTTGGTTTATAAACTTGTTACGAAAAGATGATGAACAACTGTTTGAAGCTTGGGAGCACTACAAGGAATTAATGAGGAAGTGCCCACAGCATGGCTATCCTGACTGGTTACAAATTCAATTATTTTATAATGGTCTGAATGGTACTACTAAAACTATTTTGGATGCAGCTGCAGGAGGCACTTTACTTTCTAAAACTGTGGAAAGCGCTCGAACTTTGCTAGAAGACATGGCCACGAACAGTTATCAGTGGCCTTCTGAACGTTCATCCTCTAGAACTGTAGCTGGGATTCATGAGATAGATAATGTCTCAGCTTTACAAGCTCAAATGCACTCTTTGGCTAATGCTTTTATGAAATTCTCTGCTACAGGGAATTCACAATCCATTGAGTCAGTTGCAGCAGCTGAGGCATCCCAATTTTATGATGGTTCAAACATAGAGCAGGCACAGTATGTGAACAACATAAATTCTGGCTTTAGAGGTAACCAAAATTCTTTACCTACTCATTATCATCCAGGGCTTAGAAATCATGAAAATTTTTCCTATGCCAATAATAAAAATGTCTTGCAACCACCTCCTGGATTTATGTCTGCACCTGCACCACAAGAAAAGAAATCTTCCTTAGAGGACTTAGTTGGTCAATTTATTAATGAGTCTAGGTCTAGGACTAATAAGATTGAGAACATGCTAGACACTGTTAGTAGCACTGTTAATAGTCATGGGACTGCCATTAAAAACATGGAGGTTCAGATTAGTCAAATTGCATCCTCCTTGAATGCCATGCAAAAAGGTAAGTTTCCTAGTGACACTGAGGTAAATCCCCGAGAGCACTGTAAAGCTATTACTTTAAGGAGTGGGAAGCAGCTTGAGGTTCCAGAAAAGCAGCCTACTGAGGATCCTATCATCAGTGAGGAAAAGAAGATTGAAGCACAGACTGAAAAGGGAGCAACATCGACTTCGAAGATTGAAAAGTCTACTAGTTCCATTCTCCCTACTCATTCTACTTCTATTCCTTATCCTCAACGTTTTCAAAAGAAAAAGATTGATGCTCAGTTTGCTAAATTTCTTGATATTTTTAAGAAACTCCATATTAATATTCCTTTTGCAGATGCTTTAGAACAGATGTCTAACTATGTTAAATTCATGAAGGAAATAATGACCAAAAAGAGGAAATTAGAGGCTTATGAAACTGTGAATCTCACTGAGGAGTGTAGTGCCATATTACAGAGAAAGTTACCCTAGAAGCTGAAAGATCCAGGGAGTTTTACTATTCCTTGCACTATTGGTAGTTCTTCTTTTAATAAAGCATTATGTGATCTTGGTGCTAGTATTAATCTGATGCCTCTGTCTGTGTTTAGAAAATTAGGTCTTGGAGAGGTACAACCTACTACTATTTCTTTGCAGTTGGCTGATCGATCGATGACATATCCTAGAGGTGTGATAGAAGATGTTTTCATTAAAGTTGACAAATTTATCTTTCCTGCAAATTTCGTGGTCTTAGACATGGAGGAGGATGCTGAGATCCCCATTATTTTGGGTATACCATTCCTTGCCACGGGACGTGCTTTGATTGATGTACAGCAGGGTAAGCTAACTTTGAGGGTCAACGAAGAAGAGGTAGTTTTCAACATTTATCGATCCATGAAATATCCAGATGAGGTTAGTACATGTCATAGGATAGATATTGTTGATGCTACTATTGCTGAGATTAGGGATGTTGTTATGCCTGCTGATCCTCTGAATATAAGCATGTTAGATCTAGCTGTTGAGCATTTAGGTGATTTAGACCAGGATATTGCTTTCTTCTGTGATGCTTTGAATCATTTACCTGTTGAGCGAAACATGAAATACAAGGTCATGGAATTAAATGCTAAGGATGATGTACCTATTAAAGTTTCTACACCTGAGTTGAAACAATTACCTGCACATCTTAGATATGCTTTCTTAGGTGAGTCATCCACGTTTCTTGTTATTATATCTGCTTCTCTGAATCAAGTAGAGGAAGAAAAACTGTTGAGAGTATTGCGTGATCATAAATCTGCTTTAGGTTGGTCCATCGCTGATATAAAAGGTATTAGTCCATCCATAGTCATGCATAAAATTTTAATGGAGGATACCTTTACCCCATCAGTTCAACCTCAACGACGTTTGAACCCAGCCATGAAAGATGTGGTAAAAGCTGAGGTATTGAAACTTTTAAATGCAGGGATTATTTATGCCATATCTGATAGTTCTTGGGTGAGTCCGGTGCAGGTTGTACCAAAAAAGGGAGGGATGACTGTGATCAAGAATGAAAAGAATGAATTCATCTCCAGTAGGACTGTGACTGGGTGGAGAGTGTGTATTGACTACAGGAAGTTGAATAATGCTACTAGAAAAGATCATTTTCCTCTTCCTTTTATTGATCAGATGCTTGATAGACTTGCAGGTTATCCTTACTATTGTTTTCTTGATGGTTATTCATGTTACAATCAAATTGCTATTGCTCCTGAGGACCAAGAGAAAACGACATTCACATGTCCTTATGGTACCTTTGCCTTTAGGTGAATGCCATTTGGATTGTGTAATGCTTCTGCTACATTCCAGCGCTGCATGATGGCCATCTTTGCTGATATGTTCAAGGAGATTATGGAGGTTTTCATGGATGATTTCTCTGTGTTTGGTTCCTCTTTTGATGCTTGTTTACATAATCTCTCTCTTGTTTTGCAGTGTTGTCAAGAAACTAACCTTGTGTTAAACTGGGAAAAGTATCATTTTATGGTAACTGAAGGTATAGTTTTAGGGCATAAAGTATCTGAAAAAGGTTTAGAGGTGGACAGAGCCAAAATAGCTACCATTGAACAACTACTCCCTCCTACGAATGTAAAGGGAGTCAGGAGCTTTCTAGGACATGCAGGGTTTTACAGGCGCTTTATTAAAGATTTTTCGAAAATTGTTAAACCCTTATGTAATTTGCTTGAAAAGGACTCTGCTTTTGTTTTCTCTGATGAATGTCTGCTAGCATTTAATTTGTTGAAAGATAGGTTGACTACTGCCCCTATTATTGTTGTACCTGACTGGAGTCAACCTTTTGAAATTATGTGTGATGCTAGCGATTATGCTGTAGGAGCAGTATTAGGACAGAGACGTGATAAATTTTTCAGGGCCATTTATTATGCAAGTAGGACTTTGGATAATGCACAACAAAACTACACTACCACTGAAAAAGAAATGCTTGCTGTAGTGTTTGCTTTTGATAAATTTAGGCCTTATCTGTTAGGGACTAAAGTTATTGTGCATACTAACCATGCAGCTCTCAGATATTTGTTTGATAAAAAGGATGCCAAACCTCGTTTGATTCGATGGATTCTATTGTTACAGGAATTTGATTTTGATGTGAAAGACAGGCGAGGTTGTGAGAATGTAGTAGCTGACCATCTTTCTAGAATTGAACAGGACACTACTTTGAAAGCTCTTCCTATTGCTGAAGAATTTCCAGATGAAAGGCTTTATAAGGTAGAGTCTACTTTACCTTGGTTCGCTGACTTTGTGAATTTCCTTGCAGGTGGTGTGCTCCCTCCAGATCTTAATTTCCATCAAAAGAGGAAATTTCTTCATGCTGTGAGATTTTATTTGTGGGATGATCCATGTTTGTTTAAAATTTGTTCAGATCAGATGATTCGCAGGTGTGCTCCCATAGAGGATGTAGTTAAGATTCTGCACATGATTGTCATTCCTCACCATATGGTGGGCACTTTGGTCCCACACGTACTGCTGCTAAGGTATTACAATCTGGTTTTTATTGGCCTACTATTTTCAAGGATTGTTATACTTTTGTTAAGTCTTGTGACCGGTGCCAACGTACAGGTAACATTTCTAGACATCATGAATTACCCCCGACCCCTATTGTGGAAATTGAATTATTTGATGTTTGGGGGATAGACTTTATGGGACTTTTTTCCTTCTTCGCATGGTTATCTATATATCTTGTTGGCTGTAGATTATGTATCTAAGTGGGTAGAGGCTGTGGCTACGAAAACTAATGATGCTCGGGTAGTCTTGAATTTTCTACAGAAAAATATTTTTACTCGATTTGGTACACCACGAGCGATCATCAGTGATGAGGGCTCACATTTCTGTAATAAATTGTTTAATTCTTTGCTTGCTAAGTATGGTGTTAAACATAAAATTTCTTTAGCCTATCATCCACAGACAAATGGTTTAGCTGAGGTCTCTAATCGAGAAATCAAACAGATTTTGGAAAAGACAGTTAACATTAATAGGAAGGATTGGGCTCTTAAGTTAGATGATGCTCTTTGGGCCTATCGCACTGCTTTTAAAACTCCAATTGGTATGTCACCGTATCGCATGGTCTTTGGTAAGGCGTGTCATTTACCTGTGGAATTAGAGCATAGAGCATATTGGGCCATAAAAAAAAATTGAATTTCAACTTGGCCAAAGCAGGGGAACAAAGATTACTCCAACTCAATGAGATGGAGGAATTTCGGTCTCAAGCGTATGAGAATACAAAAATATACAAGGAGCGAACCACCCGATGGCATGATCAACGAATTCAGAATCGACCCTTAAAGCCTGGACAACAAGTTCTTTTATTTAACTCTCGTTTGCGTTTGTTTCCAGGTAAATTAAAATCCCATTGGTCAGGTCCTTTTACTATCAAAGAGGTGTTTTCGCATGGAGCAGTTGAGTTGCAGGCCAGTGATGGGCGTTCCTTTAAAGTAAATGGGCAGCACGTTAAACTCTACTTTGGTTCAGAAGAGCGACACATTGATAACATCGAGCTCACCGAGCCACAGTAGCCTTATAACAGGACGTCGAGCTAACAACGTTAAGAAAGCGCTTTTGGGAGGCAACCCAAGTGTTTTTATCTTAGTTTTATTTTCATTTTATTTTATTTGATTTCTTTAAATTCGATTCTTTTATTTTTATTTTTATTTTTTTCTCACTTTTTCTTTCTTTCTTTTTGATGCAGGTGTAGCTTTAATTTTATTGAGAAAAAAAGAAAAAAAAGAAAAAAAAAGAGAAAATGCTGAAAAAAAAGGGCGAAACGCGCGTTTTGGGCTAAAATCGCGTCAGCATCGCGACGCTGTCGCGATTCTGGAACTAAAAATTCCAGAATCACTAATTTGGGGATTTTGAATTTCTTCCTTCAAACCCCAGCCGTTCACCCCTCTCCCATTCATCTCCTTGCTCTTTCTTCTTAGATTTCAAGTGTTTTTCTTCAAATTTCATGCTTAAACTCTTCGATTTTGTCTTCTCCTTGCCGATTTTTTGCAGAAAAAGCTCGTGGGTCTCGTGATTTTAGGTGCATTGTCGCCGTTTTGGTTCGAGTTTACCGTGGGTTTCAAGTATAGGTAAATTTTCCGGCGGTTTCAGCTTGCTTTCGGCCTACTCTCAGCGTTTCAACCTCTTTTGGCCGTGGGTGTCGGTGTTTTTCACGTTTTCAGCAAGTTTGGGCGATTTTGTTCCCTCTTTGAGCCGCAGGTTATGCGTTTTGGGTATCATCTTGCTAATTTCAGCTCCTTTCTTTACTATAGCTTTCATTTCAGTTGATTTAGAGGTTGGATTGTATGATTTTGGAGCTGAAAATTGCTTTCTTGTCGCTGTGTGGTGTGTTGAGCTGAATATTGAAGTCATTTGCTGCCATTGTTGGGTGTTTTAGAGTGGAATTTGTGCTGATTTTTTAGTATTAATTGTTGAGCTGTAGTAGTGCATTATAGTGTTGATTGCTGTTAGCCTCCTTGCATTATATATCTAGCGTGTTGGCCTCTTTTGTTGTTGTTGTTGAGCTCTGTGGTGGCTGTTGTGACATTATTTCTGTGGCGGACGGGCTATTTTTGTAGTTTGTGGAGTGTTTGGTGGCTTGGGACTGTTGATAGAAATATTTTCCTCATAGATTTTAGTACATTTCCATTAGCCACAATGCATAAAAGGTCTAGGAGACATGCTGCCTCTTCTTCCTCCTCCCCTCCCCCTTTTGACCAAGATAGGTTCATTAGTGCTGAAGCCTCAGCGAGATTTGACAAATATGTGGAGAGTAGGAATTTTATTCCTGAGCGTGGTTTTAGCCCTGACCCCGAGATGCAACCAAACCTAGTGAACAACATTGTTGCGCAGGGTTGGGGCGACTTTGTTCATCATCCTGCGCCCGGGGTAGCGACTATAGTGAGGGAATTCTATGCCAACATGGAAGACTCTTCTTCCTCATCCTTTGTTCGAGGACATCGTGTCCCCTACGACCCCTCACCATCAATAGGTTTTATAGTCTGCCCGACTTTGAAAGGGATGAATATAGTACCTACCTACATGGCCACTTGGACGTTAACGAAGTCATTCAGACAATTTGTAGGCCAGGGGCCGAATGGATTATGACTGGCGCAGAGGTGGTGAGATTCAAGACCACTGATTTGTTCGTAGACTACAGAGCGTGGCACACCTTCCTCTGTGCCAAGTTGATGCCTGTGGCGCATCTAAGCGACGTTACCAAGAGTCGTGCCATCCTGCTTTTCGCTATCGCCACAGGTCGCTCAGTAAATGTCGGCCAAGTCATCCATCAGTCCATGCACCACATTCGCCGACGTTACACGACAGTAGGGCTCGGGCATCCTTCACTGATCACAGCCCTTTGTCGAGCTGCTGGTGTCGTGTGGGACGCCCAAGAGGAGTTGGTTCATCCCGGAGCGCTAATCGACAAGAACTTCATCAGTCACTACGGAGGACCTGGACCACAGGGCGCGCAGCCAGCTCTCCCTATCCATGCGTCGCCACAGCATCCTGAGCAACAGGAGCAGCCAGCAGAGCCTGAGCAGCAGGGGCAGGAGGTTCCACCTCCCACCATCGAGGAGCAGCTGCAGCAGCTGCGTATGGAGTTCCAGAGCCACTGCCTGGAGTTCCAGACTCTCCAGCAGGGGCTCCAGAGTCAGCAGCGCGAGCACCAGAGAAAGAGGCGTAGAGATCGTCGTCATTTCCTCTACTCCACGAGCATGCATGCCCACACCTATCAGTGTCAGGTGGCTATGAGTACGGGTCAGCCTTTACCGCCACCTTTACAACCGTACGAGTTGCCTGAGGACGAGGACGAGTGATGCTCTACCACTTTCCCTCTGCACACGGTTGTTTCTTTCCCCCTCTTTCTTATTTTTCATTGTATTTGTTCTCATATTGGTCTGTAGACCTTATTATTTTACATTGAGGACAATGTAATTTTTAAGTTTGGGGGTGGAAAGTATTTGCTTTTACTTTTGGTCTGTAATTATTATTTATTATATCTCTTTTGACCATTTTGTTGGATTATCAGGTGTATTTTTTTGTGAATATATTCAGGTTATCATTTTTGGATCATTATTTTTCTTTCCATTGAGATCTGGGTTGATTGTGTTATCTGTCTGAGATGTGTTTTCTTTTAGTGTGTTGTTTTGATTATGACAGCCGATGAGGATACCTAATTTCAGAAAACATGTAAGTTATTCTGTGCATCAATAATTAAAAACAGGATTCAAGACAGGTTGATTTTATTTCAAGAATCTCTTGCACCATTTGAGCACGTAGTCTCCTGTCTTAGTTTGGCGAGCTTAGAATAGAGTTATGTAATCTAGATCTTGTTGTCACCTCGAAAGGTTTAGGGACTGATTTGATGGTTAATCTGCATGATAGTTAGTAATGTTACACTTAGGAGAAAATGATGCCATATCTTGCATGTTAGTGAGAAGAAAAGAAAAAAAAATTGAATGAATGAAAGAAAAGAGAAAAATGATGAGTTGAATAAAGAAAAAATTGAATTAAGGTAAAAAAGAACTACCCCTGTTGTGATCAGTTAGGCCAACCAGAGAAAACTCAGGTTAAGGGTCCCTGCAATAGGCGTGTGAAAGCTAGTGACCACCACTTTTGATTATGAAAAAAAAAACTCAAAGTTTGGGGGTTGTGTACCCCATTTAGGCACCCTAGTGGCATATTACCATCTTGAGTGTAGAGAGGCTTGATGATTGGGACTTAGGACCAGAGTAGGGGGAAAACGAGCGAAGGGTTGCATAAAACTGTTCCGGGCTTAAAGGATTAAGATAGGGAGGACTAGTCACACACGCACGAGAGAGATGATTGAAATAAATGAAGCATATCATGATGAATGTGTTTAATCATTATGTTTCAGTGTGATTTATTTGTGATTTGGGATTCCTGAGGCAAGAGTCATTAGCAACACTTACTCAAGTATTTTTGTTGGCAGATTATTTTTTATTATTACTTTGCTCGGGACTAGCAATTGCTTAAGTTTGGGGGTATTTGATAGCACAATTTATTGTGCTATATTTTAGATGATTTTATTGTTAGTCTTGAGTATTATTTGGGCATTTTTATCTCTATTTGGTTTTGTTTTGTAGGAATCAAGTATTTCAATGGAAATCGACATTTTTGAGCTTTACCGATGATTTAGGAGCTAAAGAATAAGTTCAGGCCAAGAAAATAGAAAAGGAAGATCAATTAAAGGCCTAGCGTTGAGACGCTAGCCCTTGGAGCGTCTCAACGCTGGGCATAAGTGAGCACGCGCGGGCATTCGGGGCAGCGTCGAGACGCTACCTCCACAGCGTCTCGACGCTGCGAGCTTTCCAGATTTAATTAGGGCGTACATGACACAGCGTCGAGACGCTATGTCGACAACGTCTCGATGCTGTCACGCAGAATCGACAGTATATAAAGAAAACGATGCTTTCAGATTAAAGGAGCTGTTTTGGAGAGAGAAAAAACGACTTCTAGAGAGAGAAAACGGACAGAACAAGGCAGAAACTGAAGGGGCTTGATTCGAGGAGCTTGGATCGAGAGGTTCGTGACGGGAACGCACGGGAATCACGGCCAACGAGTTTAATCTTTCTCCCTTATTTCTTGTACTGATTTTTAGCATGTTTGGGACGAATTTCGATTGTATTTTAGAGACCATGTGTAGCTAGATTTCGTTTCTTAGGGGCTTGATGTAGCCATTAGTTTGTATGGATTAATTTACGGCTTTTTAGGACGTTTTGTAACGCGGTTTATTTATGCAATTGTATGATTAATGCTTATAATCTCTTGATCACGGATTGTATGTTGTTGTTTCTGAACTAATCGCTCGGGAGAGGGTAGTTTAGATTAGACTTTCAATTGCATGGCTTAGGTAATTCATTAATCGGGAGATTTGGAATTACTTGAGAAACCGTCATGAGGATTGTTCTTATTGCTTAAGCTTATTGTTGAAATTAGATAGGGATATCAATTTCTTAATTCGCTTAAAGGATTAATTGCACTCGGGAGAGGCTTTTAATTATTCATAATCCTTGGTTTATAAACTTGTTACGAATTTGTTCTTAATTATTCGTTAAATTAATTCATGCATCTAATAGGTGAAATCAATTCCCTAAGGCCTTTCTCCATTGAGTTTCCACATTTTATTGCTTTGATTAGTTTTTAATTAATTTGCATATTTCTCGTTTATTTTCTCTAAATAAAATTGGGCAAATATACCTTTAATAATTAGGGGAGCTAGAAAACCAATCCAGAGGACGACATTCGATTTTAAATCACTATATTATAACTTAGGCCCGTACACTTGCGGTTAGCAATTTGCGCATCAAGTTTTTGGCGCCGTTGCTGGGGATTGGCAATTATTTAGTTCGCTTAATATTTTGGGGAATTTTCTTGGTCTTACTTTAGAGTGTATTTTATTGTGTTTGTCTTATTTTTCCTTTTATTCTTTATTTTTGTTTTATTTTTGGTTTTTTTTTTCTTATTTATTTTAGGTTGTAATTGTGTATGCGAAAGGACAAGGACGCTCTGTTAGTGCCTTTTGATTTTGAAATCGAAAAGACTTGCAAAAAGAACAGGAAGGAGAAAAGGGAAAGACTTGAATCAATGGCCAATCCAAATCCACAAGATGAGCAGAAGCTGATACGGGACTATTTCCAGCCTACTTTTCCTGATCAACAATCTGGGATAGTCTACGCGCCGATTAATGCAAATAATTTCGAGCTTAAAACTGGCCTTATCCAGATGGCTAGAGATAGTGCATTTAGATGATTATCCTCTGAGGATCCTAATTCTCATCTGAAATCTTTTCTCGATATTTGTGGTACTGTGAAGTTGAATGGTGTTACTGAAGATGCCATACGCTTACGATTGTTTCCTTTTTCTTTGCAGGACAAAGCTAGAGACTGGCTCCAATCACTTCCACCTGGGAGCATTACTACGGGGGATGCGTTGGTTCAGGCTTTTCTTGCCAAATATTTCCCATCTGCAAAGACAGCTAAGTTGAGGACTGAGATTGGGACCTTTAAGCAAAAAGATGATGAACAACCGTTTGAAGCTTGGGAGCGCTACAAGGAATTACTGAGGAAGTGCCCACGGCATGGCTATCCTGACTGGTTACAAATTCAATTATTTTATAATGGTCTGAATGGTACTACTAAAACTATTTTGGATGCAGCTGCAGGAGGCACTTTACTTTCTAAAACTGTGGAAAGCGCTCGGACTTTGCTAGAAGACATGGCCACGAACAGTTTTCAGTGGCCTTCTGAACGTTCATCCTCTAGAACTGTAGCTGGGATTCATGAGATAGATAATGTATCAGCTTTACAAGCTCAAATGCACTCTTTGGCTAATGCTTTTATGAAATTCTCTGCTACAGGGAATTCACAATCCATTGAGTCAGTTGCAGCAGCTGAGGCATCCCAATTTTATGATGGTTCAAACATAGAGCAGGCACAGTATGTGAACAACATAAATTCTGGCTTTAGAGGTAACCAAAATTCTTTGCCTACTCATTATCATCCAGGGCTTAGAAATCATGAAAATTTTTCCTATGCCAATAATAAAAATGTCTTGCAACCACCTCCTGGATTTATGTCTGCACCTGCACCACAAGAAAAGAAATCTTCCTTAGAGGACTTAGTTGGTCAATTTATTAATGAGTCTAGGTCTAGGACTAATAAGATTGAGAACATGCTAGACACTGTTAGTAGCACTGTTAATAGTCATGGGACTGCCATTAAAAACATGGAGGTTCAGATTAGTCAAATTGCATCCTCCTTGAATGCCATGCAAAAAGGTAAGTTTCCTAGTGACACTGAGGTAAATCCCCGAGAGCACTGTAAAGCTATTACTTTAAGGAGTGGGAAGCAGCTTGAGGTTCCAGAAAAGTTTCCTAGTGACACTGAGGTAAATCTTTTTAGTTTTGGGAAATGGCTGCTCGTTTGATGTGCAATCAAGTTATAAGTTCCTAGGTCTTATTTTCTACAATTTGCAATTAAGTGTATTTGAATGTCTTTTGAGTTTCTTGGTCTATCCACGACCATTTGGCCTTTAAAATGGCTTGTAATGCTCATGAAAAGACATATTATGAATATTTAAAAGCTTTTTGCTTATTCAACCCCTTTGGTGTTGTCTTTTCTTTCAAATCTTGTCTTAGGTTTGATGTTCAATCGATTCATTGGATTAGTTTTGATCAATCTAATTCTGGAGTGAGTCGTCTTAGGATTTTATAGTGACAATCATAGATTCTAAGTTTGATCTAAGAGTGATTCATTTTCTAACTAAACTCTTGGTTGGAATCATTCGGTAAGTTAGTCTTATTTGTGTTCGTTTACAAGGATCCTAGAAGGACCTCTAGCTTTGTAAACTCAAGCATATTGGGCGTTTATCACCTTGTCTTTGATGGTGGGGGTTCGACTTGATTCAGTGGCATCCCGACTTTCCATCTGACTTTTGAGAGGCAATTTTGTAGTCTTTCTCTTCAACCATCTTCAGTAACATGTTGATTTTCTTCTCAACTTCAACCATCCGTTCTTCACTAGTTCCTGTATCAGTCATCATAACAGACATCACATCAGGACTTGATGTTTCATTTGGTTGCTGAGAAAGAGAGGTGAATTTGCCAAGCATCAGATTTTCTGCAGTGGCGATTTCGAGTTGAGCAAATTCTGTCATGCGTCTCAGCATCTTGTTTGCGATGACAGGAGTTTGGTTGTCTTCGTGTTGGGTTTCCTTGGAGCGACTGCACATAATTCTCCCCACATAGAAGTTGCTTGAAGCAACGATCTTTGAAGAAGTTTGTTTGGTAGTCATGATATCTTTGCGAGAAAAAGAGATGAGAGGTAGAGATGGTCCCACTGGGTGTGCCAATTTGTTCACACGAGATTCAACAAGGAAATTTAATTCGTGGAAATGAACTTGATTTTATTGAATTTGATGTAGAAAGTGGTATAGTCTCTAATATTCATCCTATGATGCTTTCCCTCAAAATGTAGAGTCTGATCTGAGGGCTTGTGAGCTTGATCTCAGACAGAGGGAGGTCGAATCTTCAACTTGTATCTTGATGAAGAGACGGTTGATTCATTGGAGTCTTCTAGTCGTTCGATCTTCTAAGTCTCGAGTTTGCCGAATTTTGAATCTTGGATCTTCTGAATTCTCTAGACTCTCTGACTTCCGACGACTCTGGACTTTGGCAGAATGCTCTAGACTCTAAGTTCTCTGACTCTGTCTGAATGCCCAAAATGAATGGTGGTCTTCTCTATTTATAGAGTTTGATGGACCTCATATAGGCTTGGGCTTGGTTGATTTTGGGTCCAACTTTTGGGTTTGGACTACATTTGGGTTTTAATCCAATCCTTTTATAAAAAGGTTGGATTATTTTAATTTAACCCAATTTCTTTAATGACCTCGAGTTACATTAGTCTCGTGTCAAATTGCCACGTGGCATAATTTGATTGGACTTGGCTTATGTCACCTGAGGGATCAATAATAGACAAGTGGCATTATTTGATTTACTGGATTTTAATGTCTATTAATTTAATTTAGGGACACATGTAAATTAGTAATTGGTCCAGAATTTATTTTATCATTAATTCAAATTAATGACGTGGCAATTTGTGATTGGTCAAAATTTTTTGATAGCGAGCACAACTAGCTAGTTTTCCCTAATTAATTTAGCTAGTATTTTATAATTTATTGGCCAAAATTATGCATTTATGTGTTGTATTTGTAGGAAATAGAGTTTTGAGCCAATTGGATGTTTGGGATGCGAAAAGAAGCCGAAGAATGAAAAAAGAATAAAGTTGGAAGATTAAAGATATTTGGAGTTTTCAATCTAAAAAAAATCATAGTGTCGCGATGCTCTCAGCGAATTTTCCAGAATCGTAGCAAAGGCACAGCGTCGCGACGATATGTCCGCAGCATCGCGACGCTATCGGCAGATTTTCTATAAATTCTTCTTTTTGTGCTACGGATTGGGGGAGTCCAATTGGTTAGATTTTAACCCTAATTTCGACTAGAGACCTTTGGTGGGAGCTAAAGCATGGCCAAGGAGCGGGAATCAAGTGAGAAGACGTGGAGATCGTGACGTGGACGTGCCGGTTTCGACAGATTCGAGTTTTCCTTTCTCTTTCCCTTACCTCTTGTAGTTTTTATGGCTTTTCTTTCAATTAGTGTTTGTAGTTTAAAGACTATGAATTGCTAGTTGTTTGTCTTAGGGATTGATGTAATTGTTTTAGTTTGTTGGATTGATTTGTGGTATGAATATGCATTTATTTTACCTATGCAATTATGGTTAAATGTTTTCAATTACTTGATCACTACTTGAATGATTTGAGTGTTGAATCTTGCTTGGGAAAGGGGATTTGGCCTAAGACTTACTTTATTTAATTGCATGACTAAAGTAGAAATTCTAAGTTTGTGACGGGATTTGGAATAACTTTAGAAGTTGCGTGAAGAACTAAACCCAAAGCCTTGCATGTTAATGAATTTAGATAGGGATATCAAGTTGGGTGCATGCATGAGAATCAATTATGCTCAGAAGAGATAGTTGTGATAAAAGGTTCCTAGACTTGGTAGAATAATTGCATGCTAAATTCATCCCATTAATTAATCCTCAATCTCAACAATGAAATCAGTTCCCTAAGAGTCTTTTCATTTGAGTCTCCACCTTTATTTTATACTTTTTGTCTTTAGATTTATCTTTATCTTTAAGTTTTGCTCCCTAAATAAAATTGGACAAGATTATTCACGGTACTTAATTTGCTAGAAAACCAATCCAGAGGACGACACTCGTTTAATCACGAAAACACTATATTATTACTTGACTCGTACACTTGCGGTAAGCAATTTGCACATCAAGTTTTTGGTGCCGTTGCCGGGGATTGGCATATTTAGCTAAATTAATATTGTGAAAAAATTGTCCAGTCTTAATTTAGGGTGTATTTTTATTTTTTAGGTAGATTGCATTTTTTCCTTATTTGTTTTATTTCATTTTTTTGTTTTTGTTTCTATAGTTGTAATTTTCCTTTTTAGTTCTTTCCTTTTTTGTTTGATTATTTTTTCCTTTTTTGTTTTTGTTTTCATTTTCTATTTTGTTTTCTTTGTTCTTATTTTTCTTTCCTTTTTTTTGTTTGAGTCTTAGTCATTTGTTCTTGTTGGGTTATTATTTGATTGGAAGCCTAATTATCATTATTGCTTTAATTGATTGGAATTTTTTATTCAACACCATATTCCAATTTTTCATCAAGTTTTACCCCTTTAAAAGAAAATTCTTCCTTAGAAAGCATAGTTCCAAATTATATTAAACAGTCTAGAGCGAGGAGTCTAAAATTTGATGAAATCATAAGAGGACTTCAAACTCCACAGGAAGCCTAATTATATTAAGCAGTCTAGAGAGAGGAGTCTAAAATTTGATGAAATCATAAGAAGGTTTTCATGATTTTCGTTCACAATCCTCCATCACAGTTGTGATTGGTCGAAATTTCTCACTCAACCGAAGGTTTTCATGATTTTCATTTACAATCCTCCATCACAGACCAAACACCAAGAACAGGTACTTTTCCATCACAGACCATTTTTCACCCTTTCATTTTCATTCATTTTCGTGGTTAGTTGCGACTCTTCCATTTTCGTCCATCACAGACCAAACAAAAATTGCTACTCCATTTTCGTTTCATTTTTTCCATGTTCAATTTCACAAATAGGTATGTTTCTATTTTCTCTTATTTTTTATATATCATCGTTTCATTTTTCTATTACACTACATTGCTTATTATGTTATGGAGTTTTATATTATAATGTATTCCATTACATTTTCAAGTTAAACAATTGTATATTATATATATATTTAAATAGGTCGTTAATCATATGGTTATACATATCATATCTTTAATTTATGGTGTTTTTAAGTGGTTAAAAACTGTTCAAAATATATCATTAGAAACTGTTTAAAGAGTATATTTTTTAAATACCCGATATTTATTAGTCTGTGTTTTATTAATATACCTTATATTTTCACTTTTTAGGTTTTGACGTTATTCCTGTACGCATGCTATTTGGTGGCAATTAGAATTAGAGGAACAATTATGTTGACTACAATGTTTCTGAAATTATGATGCAACCGAGAATGTATACATAGTCCTGAGAAGTACATATTATATTTATGAATTAAATAAAACATCGGGGTATACAATATATACCTCTGAATCGATCGCTAATACTTCAACAACAACTAAATAAGAATATCCTATATGAAATAACTATGTCCGTGAGCTAAATAAAAATGCCCCATATAAAATAACTATACCAGTGAGCTAAATTAAAATACCAGCCAGATCAAACAAATAGAGAAGATCATTGAAAGCATCCCTATCAAAATATTGTTAGCAAAATACCTCTATTTTCTAGTAGATCGTTGAAACTCAAACTATACTAAATAAAATGCATTGTTTTCCAGTAGCAAAATACCAGTAACAAAAGGGTAAACAATTAGTCATATAAAAAAAAAATTTAAAAAACTAAAGATGAACGGGGAAGATGAAGAAACAAAAAAAAAAAAGGCAACCGCAAACGAAACCAAACGAAGACCCAAACGCAGACAGGAAAAACAAACTAGTCGCAGAAGCAAAAGCAAAGAAGGAAAAAAAATATATTTTTCCAGTTTTGCAGAAGTTAAAAAAATAAATAAATAAATAAAAAAACCAAAAGAAGACCCAAAAAAAAATGTTGAAGATGAACGGAAAACATGAGAAAAAAACGCAGACGAAAAAGAAACACAAAAGAAAAAGAAAAAAAAAGGCAGAAGATGAATGGAGAAGATGAAGAAACTAAACGAAGACCCAGACACAAACGAAAAAAAAAAAAACGGGGAAGATGAAGAAACCAAAAATGGCTATTTTTCCAATGTCGTAAAAAATGTTTCTTTTTTCAATATTTAGTATCTAATCCATTTTTTTCCATATTTGAATGGTTTAGATCCGGTAAGGGCATATTCGTAAATGGACTTTTTGATCTCCTTTGTGGGCTAACAGGATTGTAAAATCATAACAAAATAGACACTTTTGAAATAAATGAGTTACTATTGGCCTATTTGTGTAGTTACCCCAAATAAAAATTTCCATATTAGATAACTTCGGGTCGGGTTGAAAATTGGGGCGGGTCTAAAACTCAACTTCAATTCCCTTGTTTCTCAAAATTGGCTCTTTGGAATTTCAATCGTGGGTTTTCTTAGTCTGAGATTACGTCGTAATACACCCCCAACAACCAATAGAGAAAAAAAAAATTAAAAACCTAAAACCTGCCCAATTTTAAACCCACCCCAATTTTTGACCTATCCCGAAGTTATCCGATGTGACAATTTTTGTTTGTCACATAATTGGTGTATTGTTGTATTATCAATGCCACATAGACATATAACTAACAGAGTTTGACGAAGTTAACAGTAGGGCCAATTTGATACAAAATTGAAAGTTCATAAGCCTATTTTTTAACGTTCAGGGACTTATTTGACACAAGTATGAAAACTCAGGGACCAAATGTGTATTTTAACCTTATTTTTTTCCTTTTTATTTTTTTTAGAAATTATAGGAGATAGACCGTTTTGGAACCAATATTTCACAAATGTCCAATTATGAAAAAAAAATTCAGCTTTGGCTTGGCTCAAGATTTTCTAATTAAATCTTTCTTATTTTGCCCTCCAAAATTTTGCACATCAAAAATTGATTTGTATTAATTCTTTCCCTATTAAAATCTACTATGAAGATTTACAATATCCAACCATAACCTTAAATATGTTTCACCAAAAATTTTCTCCAATTGTCGTCACCAAATTCTTCATCTAATTGTCGTCAATTTGAAGTTTTTTTTTTTGTTTTTTTTTTTTTTTTGCGGCTCCATTAGCGGTTACCAAAAGTTTTTTTTTCTCCAATTGTCGTCACTAGAAATTTTCTTCAATTTCTCTGCAGCTCCTCCACTTGCCGTCAATTTCAAGCAACATGAGTATTCCTTTATTCATCATCTTCTTCTTCTTTTGATTTTTTGTTTTTTTGTTTTTTTTTTTTGTTTTGTTAAACAGTATGAATATCATGAGATTATATTTGTTTACTCTCTCTCTCTTTTTTATTTTTTTTTTTAAATTTTGTCAAACAGTATGAATAGGAGGAATCCAATTACATAGTTTGCATTTTTTTTCAATTTTGTTTTCAATAGATATTTTTTGTTATTAATATCTTATGTTAGAAGATGTTTCTAATTTACACTAACCCTTATTTACATATAATCACCCATTTGATTGTAGAGTGTAATGTTTATTCAAATAATAAATATATACTATGCATTATAATATATAATCAATATTCTAAACCCATTATATATTATATATTCATCATTGTGTATTTAGTTCATAAATCAAGCGTCAGAATAATAAATATATACTAGGTTGTATATTGTATCATAAATATATACTTGGAATTATATTATATAAACTTTTGTATATAGTATATATACGTCATGATTTGTAAAGTTCATAATTGAATTTTCAGAACTATATATTTCTATTGACCATGAATATATTCAAATATAACAATCATATAAAATATATTATCCTTAACAGAAACCATATAATATATATATAAACCATTCGATCAACCATCAATTTGTTTTATATAAACCACTAGATATATTATATAAACCAACAACTAAATAATATATTATCCAGATTATATAACTTTTTATACCCACATAACAAACCCGAATGTACCATACTAACAGAATATTTTTTTATACACCATAAAAACTCAATAATTGTGACCTGAATGATTTTTATAAACCCACAACTAAGTAAATTTGGCTGAATAATTTTTATATATCAAACTAACAGTATATGTTATATACTACGCAGAATGATTTGTATAAACTCACAACTAAGTAAACAAGCTAACCGTATATTTTATATAAACTACATAACAAACCCAAATATACCTTCGAACAACAGCCAACCAAGACAATGTTGCCGACAGATTGAGGATGTTTTGTCTAAACAAGAAAAACATAAGAACCACACAAAAAAAAGGAAAAATAAAATCGAAAAAATAAGCATCCATCGGCAGAAGTCGCCGCCAGCTAACGTCGGCGACAATACAGGCGGCGGGAACAGTTACAGCGTTTGAAGGATGAGACGACAACAAAACACACGACATTTGAAGGATGTGACGGTGGGAACAGAGAGGCGCGAGGTCGGAGGAAGGACGACGAAACAAAGAGGAAGTGACGACGGGAACAGAGTACCGCGCGATCGGAGGATAGACGGCGAAACACAGGGGGAGTGACGACGGGAATAGAACGGCTCGCAGACGAAGGATGGACGACGAAACACAAAGGGAGTGAGCGACGATGGCCGACAAATCGCAAGGGAGTGAGCGTTAAGTAGAAAATCACGAGGGAGGGAGACCGACGTGAAAAAGAAAATCGCAAGGGAGGAGACCGATGTGGAGAAGAAATGGCTATTTAGGGATTTATATTTTTGGGTTTGCAAATAGAATAGTGAGGGAATCGAGGAGTTATTTGGGGAGAAGATTTGAAAAGATTTTTGCAGCCATAACTAATTATTACGAAAAGATATTTTGGATAAATATATGGATAATAACCATATTTATTTTCTTATATATAATATAATGGACATTGATGTAAATTAAAATCTATTCTGACTTGGCTTAGGACAAAGCTGAAATTTTTTTCAAGATTAGATATTTATGAAATTTTGAATCTAATATGGTCTATCTATGTAGTTAACCCTTTATTTTTTCCCTTTTTCATCTCTTTCTTCCTTCTTCATATTCATCTTTTTCTTCCTTCATCCTCCACTTTTTCTCCTTCCTCTAACCCTAACACCGACTGACCGTCGTCGTCATCGGAAATTTTTTCATTTTTTCTTCTTCTTTCATCTTTTCATTTCAAAAAAATGAAAAACAAAAAGAAAGAAAAAAAAAAGAGAAGAAAAGGAAGGAGAAAGAGGAAAAAAATTGAAAAAAGAATTCTAGTGACCGACAGTCGATGGTGGTAGTCGACGAACGGGAAGAAGAAGGAAGAATATGGGTTTTCCCTTGAGTTCAACAATTACAAGATAACATTGAAATGGTGTTAAGTTAAGAATTAAAATAAATATTTTAAAATTTCATCAACAGAACTTATTGTTTTTAAAACTTCCAAAGGACTAAAATGAACCTAGGAACTATTGATGAGAAAAGAAAACCACTTCATACCCTACATAGAAGTTGTATCTTTTCATCTTTTTACCTATTTCTTCAATTTCTATTACCAGAACAAGAAGCACTATTTCGAAAAACCAAAAAACCAAAAAAATAAATAATAATAACAATAAAAACAAAACAAAACAAAACAAAACATGCTTTTCAACGTCTCTTGACCCAATAACGTGATATTGAAAAGAAAAATTGTTGAACCAATTAACATTGCTTCAAAACTTTGTGCTGTCTAACTTGTGTAGAAAAAAATACAATTGACAGTACTGATAACAAAGCAGAAACAAAGGTCACAACGCTTACAATTCCAGCATTCGAACGTTTACCTGCTGGTATCAACCATGTAAGATCTGCCTCCGCATCATCACTTTGCAACTTAAATAAACAGCTCCTATTATGTGGTTTTTCGTTTTCCTGTATGCTACACTGCAAAAACAAGTCTGGAGCCTTCAATCTAACTTGCACGTAACCGCTTTCATCCAATGGCTGTAAAACGGCCAGAAATTTTATTTCTGAATCCATTTAAATATGAAATTTTGTTTCTAGGACATGAACATGACAAGAACACGTTACGGTATACCTTTTTAAAGTACATATTATTTGTATATATTTCAATGATTCTCGTGCTGAAATTTGTTCCCGTGCTTATGCACTTATAGAACAAATGTAAAGTCAATAATGCTCCATGCATTTATGTCTTTGGCACATGTTCAATCATATTCAATTCGTGCAACTAGGTTTTGATACGTGTCTATTCTGCTAAGCAAAAATCTAATCCAGGTCTCATAAGTGTTGGAGTATCGGGCACAGATAAGTTATCCAAACTTATACGAGTTAACGGTTAGAACTGGTCAATTTCCATTCCATCCATGATGCCAAATTATTCATAATAAGCTTAAATAAAAACTCATGTCACATGGGACGATGTTCTAAAAGATATCTTGGGCTTACCGGATATCGTGAATGTAAAGGCAGATCGATGGTGAAATCAAGCAAATTCTTGTTGTGTGACAAGATATTGAGACCAGCGTCCTTGTGAACCTCGACAACAGAGAGGTTGGAGAGAACTGAAGGCAATTCCAAATTTGTATCTCCAAAAACAGCTACATCACTAAATACTGCCAAAGGAAGAAGAAATAATAAGAACAAAAGGGTTGAACCTATCATAAAGATAATGAAAGCAATATCGTTTGCTTAGGCTGAAAAATGGACAATGATGAAAAGAAACCAAGAGATATTTGAATGTTTTACCGGCACGATGAAGAAGATGTTCCAATTCAAATGGATCAGCGAAAACTCCTGACGGTAGCCGTTCAATAATAATAATCTTACAATGGTGTGTGGGAACATGAGATATAGATTTTTCAATGTTGAACTTTATGGTCGATGAAAGTTGACGGTGCGAACCTTCACCTTTAATCTTTAACAGAATTGAGAGACTTAGCACAGTATTTAGATCACATGGTAGAACTTCACATATGTTGACAGGAAGATCTTGAGTCAGGAAATCATGAAAAAGTGATTCAATAAAGCTCTCGTGTTTTTCATAATAGGATTCCATAATATATCTTCCAACCTGACAAATTAAGTACAAGAGTAAGAATTGAAATATGAAAATAAGCTTGTCAAGATGAACAACATAACACATGAAACAATATCAAACACTTGTGCAGCCCACCTCAGCTACAATTACGTAGAGAGGACGAGATAAACAAAACACATTTAAAAATTCTCCTTTTTTTCGGTTAAATTACAAATTTGGTCCTTATGGTTGGGAGAAAGTTAGAATTTAGTCTCTATGGTTCTAAAATTAGAATTTCGTTCCTATGGTTTGATAAAACCTCATTAAATAGTCCCTACCGTTCTCCCGAAAAGGTGAACTCTGAAGCACCTCTTAATCATAGCGTAACCAGTCACCATTCCACGCCAAACATAAACCCAACGAATCTAGCCACCAAAACTACAGACTGAACAAATTGACAACCCCATTACAAATGATGCAGATCCTCTGCCTAACGTCTACAGAGAATGCATCCTTGCAGGAGCACCACAAAAGAAGAGTATCTCTAAACACAGTGCAAACTGTTAACTCTCCCATGTAAAACTTGCCACATAAAAATTTTACCTTCCTGGATTTTAAACTTCCAAAGCGAAGAGAAAGCAGAGGCAGTTTGGGGTGGACAATGTAAGAAAGAAAGAATTGCAGGAGAAAACACCTAGAAGAATCCGGGGCCCACAGCCTTGAATCCTTTCGCTCTCTAACATCTCTCTATTAGAAAGAGAGGCTTGGAATCTGAACACAAAAGGATTTTTCACAACAAAATCTTTACTGCTTGATATGGGCAACAACTTCACAAAACCCCCTCCAAGAAGCAATCTCAACTGATTTTTACCCAAAGAAAATTAATTTTTTCCCTCTGAGAGATCAGCCACGGTGCCATCAAGACCTTTGACAGACTGAAGCGATGCTGCTTTTCTTATATGGGTTTGTTCCCTCACTGTTGCACTATTTGTAAAACAACACACGAAACACAAAGCCCTTTGTTCATCACTTGCCAATTTGCTGACAAATTTTGGGAGGAGCTCTACCTAACGAGTTTATCAGCCTCCTTATATACACCCTCACTGGTCACCCGTTTTCAGATGATAAAAGGATTATTGGATGCACCTCATTCAGGCTTTCTTATGGACTGCTTGGAATGAAAGAAAAAATCGTCTCTTCAAGGTAAAGGAGAGTACTTATAATATTTTCTTTAATCAAATTATCTTTCTTGCTATGCCTTGGTGTAAATGCTCTTCTTATTATTGCTCTTATGGTCTCTCCTCTCTTTTCACCAATTCAAGAAATCTTTTGTAATTCCTTTGGTTTGGGCTTTGCTCTTCTTTTGTAAACTTCATTCTTCAATGAAATTGTTTCCTATAAAAAAAAAAAAAGGTAATTTATTGATAGACCCCGGATAACCAAGGTTTACGAACGAAGGCGCGTGAAGAAGAAAGAGAGTGGGGAGTAGAAAGTTTGTTATGAGTAAGGGGGGCCCACGAGATTTCTGTACGTTGGGTAGGTCTTTATAAGGGGATGTTGTGAGGGGTAGGTCATCTTTTTTGGCTATTGTGAATTGTAATTTCTCTATTGAGAAACTTGGGAGAGATAGGGGAGCTCTCGAATCTTCCCCGTTTATGTTGACAAATAAAATTGGTGGCTAAGGCCTATCAATTTTTTAAAAAAATGAAGGAATACAAAAGGGTCAATTTTCTTTTTTTAATTGAGAAGCCAAATTTTAAAAATGGGATTTAGTTCATCCCTTTTATCTTTAAGCTTCATTTTTTTTTTTTGAAAAGGCTCTTTAAGCTTCATTTGATGGTTCATTAATTTAAAAAGTTATGTAATTTCGACAGAAAGGCCATATAAGGTAAGAAAATCCCTTCAGTCCATCTTTATTACAAGTTGTCATCAACTCCCATCGGTCTGCAATTCTTGCATTACTCCATAATAGTTCCACATATCGTTGTAGCCAAAAAGAAAAATAACAAGTTCCCATATCTAATTCAGAAACCCCAATCTTCATCCAATCAACCCAATTGTAAACTAGTGCAAGTGCAACATTCAAATTCCTAAATTTAACTGAGCTGTCATAATAATAGATGCAACTCTTGAACTCATCCCATCCAGTAGAAAACTCATAAAAATTAGAAACCGGCCGAGACGGAAACGAGAATCAAGCAAAACATTTACGATGACTTTAAAATATAAGAACCTCACTGACCTTGGGTAGTTGTGCCCAACTAACCCAAGGAAAATGCAACCTTCATGCTTTGTACAAACTTGCAAGTTGTATTCAAGAAACTAGCAACATGAGTTGCAGTAAGTCTCTTCTCAACTCATAGTACCCATAGCCCATTTTCTAAATAGGTTTACTTTAGATCAGGTTTGACATACAACCTTCCTACTTTTCATGTCAATTTGAGAATAAAAAGAAGGAAAAATCATTAGGAAGAAAAAATCTGTTATTCAAAAAAGGATGTGTAAGGATTCCCCTTACAATATATTGATATTTAGAGAAAGGAAATAGCCTAAAGGCTTACAAAACCTCACAGCCAATTCAAGAAGGCTGGAACTCTCCTTACTCTCGCACTAAAGACTCAAATTCAGCATAACCCTAAAAGAGAAATAACAACCAGCATATATACGCCCTCCATCTAATGGAAAAACAGACACCCTCTCATTAGCAACCTTCTCACAACCTCTCGGGACCACAGTGGCCCCCCTTTTCCTCCCCAGCTCACACTCACATATAACTAACTTTTCAGGGAATTTCCCTTCCTGCCCTTTCTCTCATACACTTTAGTAATAGGAGGTCTAACGGGATGCTAAAGAAGGAATATCACAGTTTTTAAAAAAAAACAACTAAACGGAGCAAGAGCTCGCTGACAATGACAGCCGACAGACATAAAAACTAAAAGTAAGGTTTTACCCTAAACCCAACAAGTAACATCTGTGTTATGATGGTGAGATCTACCTGAACTAATATAGCAGATAAAACGGTCATCATGCAATATCATAGTTCATACAGAAAATTTAATGATTGTAAAATGATAAAGAGTCAAGGAACATAAATTACTAGGGCTTACCTTACTAGAGTGTGATGCGCCATCAAGGCAACCAAATATTGGGTAGAATACCAATGAAACTCCCAACAATAAACAAATACAAATAGGAATGCCTTGCTCAGTCGTCATCACACAACTGAAAGAAAATGGAAATAAAATGTTACGGTTTGAATGCTCATCTATAACTTATGAGGCCTATATAATAAGTACCATTGCACTTGAAATTTTCAATACTAGGTTCTATCAAGTGAATGAAAATAGTAGTAGTAGCCTTCAATCCAAAAAGGCCGATAGAAAAATAAAATATCACTTGGATTTGCAAGTTTAATTCTAAGAGATTGGAAACTTTTGATTTTCCCTTTCTTTCTGGAAAGAAACTAGCAATTTCATTGAACATGTGAAATTATAAATGGGGAGACCGACCCAACAAAAGCCTAGGAGTTACCAAAAACCACCCCAATTACTGTTTCTTGTTTAAAAAAAAGAACCACCCCAGTTAGGAAAGATTTAAAAAGAGGTTAGTAAGAAAAAGAACTAAAGACCGAAGAGTAAGGGAAGCTACAAAAAAAATCAGGTCCAGCAGCTCTTGCCAAAGCTATAAAGGAAAACCACTCGTCGAAGTTGATTAAAAAATAGTGTTTTTTTAAAATAAAAGTAGTGTTATTAGAAAACATCGCACTCCCAACAAAAGGCTGTGTATCACAAAAACTACAAAAGATCTTCTGTTTATTATTAAAATCATGTTGTTTCCTTCAATTCAAAAGGCCCACAAAAGAGCTCTAGAAGTATTTTTCAAGCACTCTAGTTTTACACAAAGACCACCAGCATAAGAGAATTTAAAGAAACCAACTACCAAAATCTTCCAGAGTCTCGGACAGCATAAAACCAAACAATTTATTTACAAGGAAAGTTCCATCTCCAGGCAATTCATAGTGGATGAACAAAAACGGGCATCATCAATGTTTACCAGATTTTTAGTATAATTCATACTAAATACTAATCTCAAGATATCTAGCCAAACTAGGATTTTTCTTTTCAATCTTGTCTAGGATGTTCAAGCTTTGTACGCAAAAACCAAAAGGTAAATTTAACTTTTAAGAAACTCTGAATGGGTTGCCTTCGACCAAGCCATCCTAGCATGTGGCTTCCATTACCCACCCTGAAAACCAAAATCTGCTCCATGAATTTTTGGGCATCAAGCACTGCACTACAATTCACACAATGGTTATTTGAATCCAGCCCCTACTTATTTTCATTGACTCTATGACTTCTCAAAGAACCTCCATAACCATCTTGACAAATGACAGGAAGGACTTCCCAAGGGTAAGGTTAACTTCCAGTTTTACCAAATGACTTCGCACATCCAATTAGACTTTCCTCCCGAAAAGAATGAACTAGCAAAAATGTTTTGGTGAGGTCAATCTCTCACTGAGTGATTTCTCCCAGTTACTAAATCTGTTCATCACATTTTCAAACAAAGGTATCAATGTAATGCCCCCGAATTTTAAACTGATTAAAGGATATTACTAACCCTTTTACTTTAATGCTAATCGTAACGTCCCAAAAATTTCGGCAACATAACGACGTAAACACAACCTACCCAAAATTTTACACTTGAAAAATGAAAATTTCCACTCCTATAGCCAAAAGCATCACAACCCAACATGCTCAATATCCATATACAATGCGAGACAGGTCTAGCAACAAATGCTAGAAAGATTCACAACTTAAAGAACAAGGACATTTGATTTTTATTGAAACTCTCATAATATATCAACTCCAAAAGTATCCCTTATGACCACTAGCCAAACAATAAACTTAAAGAATGAAAAGGCAACATCCAAACACAATCTGACACAACTCCAGAAACAAGCCTAATTCAAAACCCAACTCGAACCAAAACACTGAACTACGACCAACATCAACTAAAAAATAAGGAACTAGATAACAATAACCAGAACCACCTAAACTAAGCTATTAAAAGTCAAAGCAACGAAAAGATAGGTTAACTAATGGGTCTTCTTTTCGACAAGCCTCCTCCTCATCACTAAGCTCAGAGAGACTTATTATTACCAACAAAACTGATGGTTGGGGGGAGAAGGGTCAATACAAAAAGTACTCAATAAGCAAATGTTAGGCCCCCGATCGTTAAGACATACTCTAGGAGGGGCAGGAAAGGAAACTCTTCATTAATTAGCATTTACTGTTTATAGTCATTAGAGTACGGCCCTTTTGTGTATTTTCTGATTAAGTTAGTACATACATACATATATATATATATATATATATTAATAAAAGAACCAGCTTGCATTGAGAAAAAATGAAAGAAACAAGGGCATACAAAAAACCAAGCCCACAAAAGGGAGACCGTTACAAAAAGGGCCTCCAATCCAGCATAATGAGATTTAAAGGATAATTACAAAAAACTCTCGAGACCAACATGGAATCTAGTGAGCAACCACACTTCCCCTGGGCTTCTATCTATCCCCTAAAGATTCTATTATTTTTCCCCCCACAAGTTCCAAAGGAGCGCACACATGTCAACTTGCCACAAGAATCTCTCCTTGTTGCTGAAAGTCGGATGGAAGAGGAACTCCTCGATCACCCCCCTCACATTAGGATAATATACCATCTGCTTAGCGAAGGACTCAAAGAAAAGACTCCACGCCGAGCGAGCAAAATCACACTTCCATAACAAATGATCCAAGTCTTCCTCCGCCTTCCAACAAAGAATACAACAAAAAGGGCCAACCAAGGGGGAATTCCTTCTTAAGAGCCTATCAAAGGTATTACTATTAACTCTACCATGGAGGACTTGCCAGATAAAAAATCTAACCTTACTCGAGGCTTTCACCTTCCACAAAAGAGAGAAAATGGAATCGCTATGGGGAGGAGGATTCAAGAGCACACTAAAGTAAGAACTACATGAAAACCCCTCGGAAGGACTAGGACTCCAACAACGAATATCTCTCCCCTCCCACCTAAACTCAAACTCCTCAATCAAAGAAAGAAGAGTTGTGACTTCCGTCGATTCCCTATCGGACAAAGCGCAACGGAACCCCAAAGAAAGCGAGGTGGAGCTCCCTGAATGAGACAAGACATTTGCCACTTTATGATTTTTCATGGATGACAAATGAAAAAGACGAGGGAAAGTTAGATAGAGGGGTCTAACCCCCAACCATCTATCCTCCCAAAAATACGTATCATTCTCATCCCCTACCACGTGGTGCACAAAATCCAAGAAGGAAGGAAGCTCCATGTTGATGCCTTTCCAAGGATTTCTGAAAGTGCCAATAACCCCACTCAACAACCACTCAAAGGGATGAGGCTCATACTTACTCACAATAATCTTATACCACAAGGAATAGCTCTTGGTTAGAGCAATAGGATCAGCTTATGTATTTTGGTGTATCTTTTGAGATATTAGGAAGGAGAGAACCACCCTCTTGAAAAGCGATTTGAACTTATTATTGATCTTTTGTGAATTAATATTGGATTGTGAGGGAGATACCTCAAAGCAGCTCACACCTAGTGAGTCATCAAGTATCGAACAATTCAAACATCATGCTTCTCACACACATTCAACATGCTTTTGAAACCAACAACACAAGCATTATATTTAACAACCTTAAAAGGCAAAAATATAAACTTGCTAACACATGATTCACGCATCATGCATGTATATACAACCCAACACATGAATCCTACATCATGCAACACACTCACAAACCGACACATGAATTTCGGGTCATGCAACGCTCTTAACACATGAATTTTGCATCATGCAACGGCTCTTAAGACATGAATTCCTCGTCATGCAATGCACTTAACACATGAGTTTCGCATCATGCAACGCACCTAATACACGAGTTCTATGTCATGCAATCCACTCTCAACACATGAATTCCACATCATGCAACCCAATGAGGCCACACTATGCATTTACAACAACCTCGACATCACAAAGGATAACACAACAACACAACACAAGGCCACAACAACAAACCAAACATGTTTATCAAGCACAATACATAGAGCATTCTAAAATAGCATATAGTTCAAGTATTTTCAACGGAAAAAAAAAAAGCAAACAGCATGCATCACACATTCAACCGGACTCATAGGTAGAAATTACTTACCTAAGGTCTAGTGTGTTGCCTACTTTAGATTGGAGAGCTCCTAAACAACAATAACACCTAAAAGTTAGGATTGAGTTTAAAGAAGAATTTAAAGAAGAAGAAGAAAAAAAAAACTTATTTGTATTAAAGGAGTGTTCAGAGAGAACTACCTCACCCAAACTCACCCAAATTTCAAGGTTGAGTCAAATCTTAACTTCACCAAAACAAATTTAGTTCCTTAATACTGGTGCTTGAAGGCGATTGAATCTACAACACAAGATTTAGAAACAAGTTTTCAGCACTTAAATACTCTTAGAAAAGATCCAAGTAAGGTCTTATTACCTACTCCTTAACATAACGACTTGGATTTTGCTCGAAGGTGTTCGAATGAGTCCGATTGGCTCAAACGGCAGATTGAGAGCATCTAATGGTTAAGGACTAGAGCTAAACTTACTTCAATCCAATTTGAAGGATGTAAAATCCGCTACTACCTACTAAAACCTTACCAAAAGGAACCCAATGCTTGCTGGTTGGCTTCCAAATAGGTTCGAAAATGCGAAATTAAAGCCGTTGGCTTATGGGTAAATTGATTTGAGGTCTTTCGAATTGTGGGTAATCATCAAAGATCAATCCTAAGTCCAAAGTAGCTGCTGGTTGGTGCTAGAAGACCTTAAACCTGCAAATTCAGAGCTACTAAAGAGTGGGTAAAACAATTAGGAGGTCGATTTAGCATGGGTCAACGTTAAATCTTACCGGAAAGAAGAAAACCTTGTTGGTCGCTTGCTAAGACGAGGGTCTTGCAGATTGAAGCATACGGAGGTGGGTTTTCGTTGTGGGTGCAACGCCGTCGGGCTTCGGTCGTGGATCCGGGCAAGGTTGAAGCTGTTCGTAGGGGAGAACGCCGATTTCGTGGTTGTTGCACGCACGAAGGCGACACGAGAGGTGGTGCCCGAGGCCGCTGGAGGAGTTGCCGGCGTGGAGGTGCTGTTGAACCAAAGCAGAAAAACGAGAGGGAGAGAGAGAACTGGAGCACGAGAGGAAGAAGAAGTCGGTGGTGCTCGTGGGTGCCTGCTACATTCAAGATCAATGTCGGAGAAGGAACGGGAGCAGCTGCCGGTTGCTACTGGTTGGCGACGTGAAAGGGCAATAGGGATTTTTGGGCCCATTTAAATGTTGGTTTGTATAAATGGGCCCAAAGTTGAGATTTCCTGATTATGGGAAAAGACTCAAATGTCTTTGCTTTTAAAAAATTTTCTCCCTCTATTGGCTTCTTCTTCCTTACTCTCACCCTTCTCCTCACGACGACTGTTCCATTCCTCACGCTCGTTTACATTTTTCCTTGCAAATCTTCAACGAAATCTAGCATACAGCAACACGAGGTAAGTAACTACTATCATTTTCCATTTTATTAGGGTTTTAATCGCGCGATTTTATCCTTCGGTAGTTGTGTTTTTGGATTTTGTTAGAAATCTAGGGTTTTTCGATATTCACTGGTTTCTGATTAGGTTTTAGGGTTTATTTAAGTGTGTCGGCGGTTTCTGAGGAGGGTAGAGGGAAGAAGAAGACGATTCTGTGGTGTTTATGACTGAGGTTTTCTGGAATCGTGATGAATCCCAGCTGGGATTCATCCTCTGTAATTTCTCGATCAACAGGGAAATATGGTAGAACTCGAAGCCTTTCTCGGTTGGCCGAGAAATTACACATACCAATCCCCCTCGATTTCGATCGGGAATTTCTCGGTCAACCGGGAAATATGGCAGAGTGCTTGTTTTTAGTTTTTTTTTTTACTTTGTATATATATTTTTAAATGTTGAATATGTATTGTTGTAATTTGCTAGGTCTAGTATGGAAATCTCCGAGAAAATCCCCCTCGCTGACCATTTTCCTGTTGCGTTGACATGTTGCTCACACCTAAACAAAACCATAAGCAATATTAAGTCAACCCTAAGTCCTACCCAATTAAACCTCTTTAGGCAAACATGTTTCGGGCCTTTAATAGATGTGAATGTTATTTTTAATGGCCAATTAGTACACTACATCCTCCTTAGGGAAGTAGAGGAGAATAGGGCAAATGTGATGAGTTTTAAACTATTAGGTCAGAAGGTCTCCTTTGGTAAGAGAGAGTTTGACCTCATAACCGGCCTTCGTCATTCATTTAGACCAATGAGGAGAGACAGAGAGGGTCCTCCCAATAGACTCCTAAGATTATATTTTAGGGAGAATGTAGGTATGAAGGTGGAGGAGTTAGATAAGTCGTTTCTGACCATTCAATTTGAGAACGACGAAGATGCAGTTAAGATCACATCGTTTTATTTTTTTGAGTTGGCTTTGATGGGGAGGGAACGCAAACAACAAGTAGATGCCAGCACTCTAAACTTGATGGATGATTGGGTTGCATTCTGCAACGAGGACTGGAGTACCATCGTGTTTGACAAGACGATCAAAAGTCTAAAAAAGGCACTGAAGAGGAAGGCTGAGTCGTACAAGCGCAAGGGCGGTGGTCCAAAGAAGCAGGAGACATACAGTCTGTACGGTCTCCCCTTTGCTTTTCAGGTTAGTAGATAATTAAACTAATTTTGAAATGTAATTTTCATATAGTATGTATGGTTTCTCATTTTTTTTTCTTTTATTGTTTCTTTACACAAATATGGGCATACGAGATTGTTTCATCTCTCACTAGACGTGTTGCCAATCGAATAGGTGAGACAGCCATCCCACGCATCCGTCGATGGTCTTGCTCCCACTCCCCCATCATACACGATAATTGCTGATGAGGTTTTTGGATCCCGAGCAGTTAGTTATTTTAATTTTTTAAATGTTTTGTCTTAATTATTATTTGTAAACTTCTGATTGTAACTAAGTCATTTTTTTGCAGGCAAGAGTTAGGTTGAGTCTTGTTTCTTCTGTAGAGGAGAGTCAATTCATGAATCGAGTGATGGAGCCTCCACGAGCACCGGATTCAGTGCCTGATCCTATACTAGAGTCAGGGCAAGAACCAGATCAAGAAACAGAGAGTCTACCTATTGTATCTGGGACTATACTCCTTGTTGTAGAGGAGGCTACTATAGCCGATACTGAGATGTTGGATGTCACTGAAGCTTCTCCATAAATTTCAAATAAGAGAGAGAGGGAAAAAGAGGACGAAAACAAAGGGAAAGAGAAAGAAAAGGAATTAGAAAAAGAGGATGATAGCACGAAGGCGAAGACAAAGAAGAAAAAGACGAAAACAAAGCAGACTTGTGAATGTAGCTAGTGGCTACAACTTATGGATAGCCGGATGGAGAGAATGGATGCTCGCATGTCTGATATGGAAACATGCCTCAAGTCTATTACCAAGTTCCTGCGTCGTCTCTCTAAGGTATTTTGGTAGTTGATCATTGTTATTGTATTGGTTGGTTTTATTTATTCTAACATTTGTAAACTTTCAGGGTAAATTCGTGGACCCTGAGAAGTACTTTGGACCGAAAAATGGTCCAAATGATAAGGGTGGTCCATCGAAAGGACCAGATGACGTGGGTGGTCCATCGAAAGGACCCGATGACGTGGGTGGTCCATCGAAAGGACCCGATGACAAGGGTAGACCTGATGACAATAAGGAAGAAGGACATGAAGGAGGAGGAAACGACAGAGGAGAGGACGAGGAAGGAGAAGGACGTTGATGAGGTGCACGACATAGATCATATTACGGTAATAATATTTCTTACCATATCATATTTTAAATTTAACATTTTCATAAGTAAATGTATGTTAATATACAGGAGTTGGAGTCTGAACCAACCACTGACGTAGGGTCTCACTCAATGACTGACGTGGAGTCTCACCCAAGTACAGACCCAGTCGAGTTCATTGTACCTAAGGCTGAGGTAATTATTTGTCTTAATGTAAACAATATTATATAAATCTCACTAATGTATATCAAATGTATGTTTGTAGCCTGTTGAGTTAAGTGATGAGGAGGTTGAGGAGGTTAAAGTAATCGGGTCACATGAATTGGTAAAAAGAAGGGGAAAGCGGAACCGACAAATTTCTTGGAAGCTTCGGTCTCCATGGGTCAAGACCAGGCCGAACGGCAAAAGGAGGAAAGTTAAGCAATACGACCCCATGCGTGCCATTCCTGAGGAGTACGAGACGAAGTTCCAGAAATTGTTGGATGACCCATTGTTTGATGGATCGGAGCGCAAGACAGTATATGCATACAGAAGCAAACAATGGTTCAAGACGTTACTCACATCGTCTCATTGGATGAGTGATGAGGTACAAACCATTTTATCACTGTTGTTCATTTGTAAATGTTATGGTTTATGATTTAGAGTAGGGTTTAGATACAGGGTTTATAGTTAAAGGGGACTTAGAGTTTATCATTTAGGGAAGAATAGGGTTTATGACAACAATTCACTATTCTTCTGATTCTATAGGTGATTGACTCTCTCTTCCTCTTTGTTCGAAAGAAGATGGATACCCGTCCTGACTTATGCCATCGAAAGTTCGTCACGGCTGATGTATTTGTAACAGTACATATTCTCATCTTTATAGAATGTCAATTAATCTGAATTGTACTAATATTGGATGTTGTGCAGGAATTTTTGAGGCGCGAGGATGTGTACGAAGAACTCCTTCATAGTGACCATTGGAACGACACGTTCGATTGAAGTAGATTCAAGACGGTCACTAAATACGTAAAGGGAGAACACACAGACTATGATGTTCATTGGAGTTCGGTTGATGATGTCTACATGCCCTTCAACTTAGGTAGAAACCATTGGGTTCTACTGTGCGCTGACTTGGAAATTGGCGAATTTGTGTTGACAGACTCCCTAACGGCACTGAATTCAGATGCAGACATAGCGAAGCAGATGAATACGGTATGCACCATTTTCCCTAGGTTGCTACTGAGTTGCGACGTTATGAAGGAGAAGCCGTCTCTTCCAAGACATCCATAGCGATTCAGAAGGAAGACCCAAGTGCCACAACAACAAGATAGTGGAGATTGTGGGGTTTTCACTGTAAAGTTTCTAGAATATGATGTAACTAAATCAGATTTAGGTAGTCTTAGTCAAGAGAAAATGGAGTTTTGTAGGCGTCAATTTGCTGTACAACTTTGGGCCAATAGGTCGTTCTTTTAGTAAAACATGATTTCGTTACATTTCAATACCCTTGTAGTTAAAATGTCACTTATATACTTATCGTATACGTTAATAAACAAACTATGCAACGTAATTTCAAGCCATGCAACGTAAAATTTCAAGCCATGCAACGTAAGATTGATATGCATTTTTTTTCCAGTATTTTTCTTTTTTTAATTTGATGTACGCTATATAAAGTAAATGATGAACGGAGAAAATAGATACTTCAAAATATAGAAATGTAATAAAATTCATGTATAAAACATCTCCATATCATGTCAAAATAGAGAAATGTACTAAAATTGTCTAAAACATCAAGAATTGTTCAATGGTTGTCTGCATGTTTTTCTATTATGACCCCTATTCCCGCACCGGCTGCATTTGCGGACATGCCGCACTTCTCCCGTAGACGGTATTCTCAACGTCTGACGACGACCAACTCTAGGCACTCTTCGAGGAGGCAAGACTTCCACATCAACAAATTGAGGTGACCTCTTCCACTCCGACTCATGCCCAAGAGGTTGTATGGGCTGTGCATATGCATCTATCAAAGAGTCCACATGGTAGACTCTGGAACAAACTGTATGATAGTCTATATGTCGATAAGTGCATGCAGCGATCGCATGGGAGGATGGAAGTTCGTAATACTCAAATTCACGACATGTGCATGTTCTAGCGTGAAGGTTGACACATCCACCCAAATGTCCGTCATCGACATCAAACTCATATCGAGCAATAGGTTTGACAACGTGCCTCCGTGACTTCTCCTCTACTTTTTCCAAAACTTCCACTGCAAACTTCGATCACTGACTCGGGTTACTGGAGTGCTTATTCCTGCGTTTGTAGTATTTTGCTTGGAGCCACCCTCTGATATGATTCATGAATGCGGTGATTGGGAGCTCTCGTGCTTCTTTCAACACTGAGTTAGTGCACTCCGCAAGATTGGTGGTCATTTGGTTATACCGACGACCACACTGGTATGCTCGAGCCCACCTCTCAACTTCGACCCCTTGTAGGTATGTCCTGACATTTTTTGGGAGTTGTTGCCAATACTCATTGAATTCAACCACGCGAAATGCCCTTGCAGCTTCGTCAAATAGTTTCATAAAGTTCCCGATCTTGAAATGCGTCTTCAGGTTCTCCCCTAAGTGTCAGATACACACGTAGTGAAATGCATTAGGAAATACAGTTTTGACTGGCTTACCAATGCTGGCATGTTTGTCAGACACGATGACCAGACCAGGAACTTGTCCAACTGCACGTTCCATCTGTCGAAAAAAGTACGTCCATGACTGATCAGTTTCTCCCCCAGCCAAGGCCCACCCTACAGGATATAACTGGTTGTTACCATCTACACCTGTCGCAATAAGGAGCTTCCCACAGAATTTTCCTCGTAAGTGTGTTCCATCAACCACTAAAACTGGACGAATAGAGCTTTTGAACCCTCCAATAGAAGCACCTAGTGCCATAAACACATGCTTAAAGTGTCCATCGTCTTCAAGTTCTAAGTCGAACACTGTACCGGGGTTTTTAATTTTCATTGCTTCACCAAATCTTGGTAACAATCTGTAAGATTCTTCTGGAGATCCTCTAGCAAGAATAAAAGCTTCTTCTCTAGCCCGCCAAGCCTTGTCGTAGCTTAAATTCACACCAAAATCTTGTCTAATATCGTTCACAATATCCTTTGGCCTATAAGTACGACCGACGTCTTGGAACCTCGACTTGATCAAATTTCCAATAACCCAACTCTTCGCTTGCCTATGATCATGGGTTAACATTTCACGTACACAGGTGTGGATATTACAGTACTTCGTGATCTTAAATATTTCACACCCCTTAGTAACAGTCATAGCTCGAACCCTCCATTTGCATTCTTCAATTACACACTCAGCTACCCATATGTTCTTCTTTGACTTTTTAACACTAAACTGGAAGTTCCTTCTCATTGCAATCACAGACATCCTCATGTACAAGTCTCTCTTACACATGAATACTTCTCCAACTTCTACATCTTCAGAAGAGGAAGACTGAGTTGTCATGATGATTGCCTTGGATGAAGTACTCGGAACGGAAGAGCATGTCCACTACAAGAATTTTTGTCTACGCCGACATCGTCTACGTCGACGCAACGCAGATGTCGGCGTATAATGGTCTATGCCGACGCAAACGCGTCGGCGTACATGAGGTTAAAACACGCATTTTCCATTATTTACTCCGACGCCGTTTTAATGTATACGCCGACGCGAGATGCGTCGGCTTAGACCCTATATATCCCCACATTTCATCTCTTCCATTTGGCTCGACCTAAATCCCTAAATCATCTAAATCCCTAAAACCCTCTCTCTGCAGTTTCCTTACTCACGCTGATGACCAACCATTGACGCCGACGACCTACCATTCACGCTGACGACCAACCATTCACGTCGACGTCTCTCCTCTATCGTCTCCCTCCTCCCGCCAACTCGTCTCTTCTTAGTTCAACAGCTGCTCACTTCCGTCAATCTCTCTTCCATTCACCAATCATCACGCTCGCCATCCCTATCCCAGGTAGTTTCGATTCATCCCTTTCCCTCTCTCAATTTAACAGCTATTTTATGGTTTCTCCCTCACTCGTGTCTCCTCTGTTTTTTTTTTTTTTTTTGCTTTTTTCTTAGTTTGTTGATTTACTTGCTTAAGAATGACATGCATCTACTTAGGATCCATTATCAAATTTTTAGGGAAGATTTTTCTTTTGCTTTAGTTTTGGTTTAGAGTTGGATGGAATTGTTTGGCTGGGTAGTTTTTTCTATTGAATTACAGAAGAAATCCATTTAGTTTCATGAAGTTAAACAAATTATGAACTTGAACAATTGAAGCTACTTATCTCCCATTCATTAGTTTAATTTGTGTGCAAAAAGTGTTTAATTTTACCAAACAAATCATACGTAAGCAAAAAGTGTTCTTTACCTTAGTAATTTGAGAGTGAATATAAAATGTGAAAGATATCAGAATTTAATTTTAAAAGGTGATATACTATGTGGACCATAAAAAATTGGAAGAAAGATTAGACACAGTTTTGAAGGGGTCTAACAGTGTATTTTCAACTAAAATGTACATTGAAAGTGCCAGAAAAGTTCAAAGTAGTAACTAATAACAACCAAACAAAGGAGAAAACACAAGGACCAAACTTGAAAGAAATATGAGAAAGTTTGTGATAGAGTGTTGATACCAACTAGCCAAAAGGAAAAATATTAAGAAGCTTTGAAGGTACCAAAACTTGAAGCTTATATTTGGAGCTCTTCCACACCCAGGGCACATGTTGCAGATACCAATTACTCATTTTTCTGCATTCATGAGTTCATCATATAACACTCGGTCAATACCATTCCACAAAATACATGAATACTCAGCTTTGTCCAAATAAATTCAATAACCAAGACAATATTTAAACCTTCCTTTTTATTATATATCTTGGAAAGAAATGAAAAGCAGTTTTAAACAAAAGTTACTCACTCTCCTGGCAACTCTTCATCAGCCCTATATGTTAGGATAAAATAGTTGTTCTAGTTGTCCATGAAAATTTGGTACAAAATGGTTAAGTTGGTAGAAAGACTATTGAATAGAAAACTTTGTATCTTTGTAAATGGTCAAACTTTCTTTCTTCCTAACTTTCAATTACATTTCAATGAGAACATTTTACAAAGGAACAAAAATTTTCATTGTTGTAACCTTGTTCATGTGTAATTCAGAGCTCTCTGCAATTTCCTATGTTCGAACACTTTGACCTCAACTTGGAACACTGAACTCACTGGCCTATGATCTGACAAATTAAGGCAAACATATGAAAAATTAAGATCATTCCTTGCACACAAATTAAGACCATTACATTTCAAGGCAAAATCTACTGCCTAAACTATAGTAGTTTAGTGTGTTTGTAGAAAAACAATTATTGATTTTCATTAGTGAGAAGACAACAAAAACAATGAAAAAAAAGAAACAACAACAAATTTTTACTATTCAGCACAAACACATACATTTCATCATCATAATTACTATCAAAGCAAATAATGTAGATTTGTATCTTGTGTTTGTTGATTTCGAACTTGTGTTTGTTGATTTGAATCTTGGCGAAAGTATAAATTTAGTTTATGATCTCTTAGATTTGTATCAAATAGGTTCTTAAATTTTTAAAAAGTATAATAGATTTCTCAACTTTTCATAGCATTCACTTTGAGTCCAATAGGTCTTTTAACCTATTAAGCACAATGTTAAATGTTGAAAAGACCCTTGATATGAAGTACATGAGTAAAAAGTTCTTGTGTTTAATTATTCCTATGATTCTCAAATGTCATTTCTCTTCCTAGTCTAATCTCCTTTCATATTGAAATTTCCAATTCCTCTCTCTGTTCCAGTGTCACACTCCAACTATTTTCTTTTCTTTACACACAAGCCCTCCAAGATCTGAAAATATTACACCTTAGTACATTGAAGGATGAATAAGGATTGGATTAAGCTGAAAGATAGATTCTCAAGAGACTACATTGAAGGAGTTGCACAATTTCTAGAAGTGGCAAAGTCTCATGTAAATGGGGTGGGAAAAACAAGATGCCCATGTAAAAATTGTCAAAACTCACTCTCACAGTCATTGGACGGAGTAGAACGACATTTATTTATGTATGGGATATCTCCTTCATACAATCAATGGATTTATCATGGAGAACCCCCAAACTCAGCTCGATTTCAAAGCGACACAAATTCTTCAGTAGACGATGGGTTAAGTAGGGAGGAAGTTCAATCTCACAATGATGACGATGAAATGTTCGATCTTCTAGCTGATTTGCAAGGACCAATGGCAGAAGGGGAAGGCGATATAGATGAGGAAGAAGATTTTGGGGATGAAATGCCTACTAATGTGCCCAGAGAAAATGAGACTTCAAACACTTTTGAGGATTTGATGGCTGAAGCACGTAACCCATTGTACCCTGGGTGTACAAAATATTCTTCATTGAATTTCTTGGTGAAATTGATGCATATCAAGGTTCTCAACAACTGTAGTAACAAAACGTTTGATATGTTACTGGAATTATTGAAAGACGCATTTCCTTCTGGTACATCTATACCTAGTTCCTTTTACGAGGCTAAGAGGAAACTACGTGACTTAGGTTTGGGATATGAACTCATTCATGCTTGCAAGTATGACTGTGTTTTATTTTGGAAAGAATTTGCCGATTGTCAAAGTTGTCCAATATGTGGTGAATCCCGATATAAAATAAATGATGGAAAAGGTAAGAAGATTCCACATAAGATATTGCGACATTTCCCACTCATACCAAGACTGAAACGATTGTTCTCCTCCAAGCATGTTGCTTCTGAAATGCGATGGCATAAGGATAAAAGGGTTGAATCTGATGGTGTGTTGTGTCATCCAGCAGATGCTGAAGGTTGGAAGCATTTTGATAAAGAGTTCCCTCAGTTTGCTTTAAACCCAAGGAATGTTCGATTAGCATTAGCTTCAGATGGATTCAATCCATTCGGGAACATGAGTACTGCCTATAGTATGTGGCCTGTGGTGCTTGTGCCATACAATTTGCCACCTTGGAAGTGCATGAAAGAATCTAACTTTTTGATGTCTTTGCTTATACCTGGACCAAAGTCTCCTGGAAAAGAAATTGATGTATATCTGCAGCCCCTGATTGAGGAGTTAAAAGAGTTGTGGAATAATGGTGTACGTACTTATGATTGTTTGACTGGGGAGTACTTTCAACTACACGCTTGTTTGTTGTGGACCATTAATGACTTTCCTGCATATGGAGACTTGTCGGGATGGAGCACGAAAGGTTATCAAGCATGTCCTATATGTAAAGAAGATACATCGTCATTTGGGATAAGAGGAAAAATCTCTTACATGGGACATCGACGTTATCTTCCAGAGAATCATAATTGGCGAAGAAGTAAACAACACGACGGGAAAGTGGAGCATAGACCTCCACCAGTTGTGATGGATGGAAATGAGATCTTACAACAAGTAAATGCATTAAACTTCGCGGTGTTAAGTAAGCATCCATCCAAACAAATTAAGAAAAGAAAGCGTACTATTAACTGGACCAAAAAGAGCGTATTCTTTGAACTCCCCTATTGGTCTAAACTTCTATTAAGACATAAGTTAGATGTCATGCATATTGAAAAAAACGTATGTGACAACTTGCTCGGAACTTTGTTGAACATTGAAGGAAAAACAAAAGATACGACTAATGCCCGTTTGGATCTTGAAGATATGAATATACGAAAGGACTTACACTTGCAAAAGCAAGGATCTAAAATTGTAAAACCACATGCTGCATATACATTAACTGCAAGTGAGAGGGTGGATTTTTGTAAGTTTTTGAAATCGGTTAAATTTCCTGGCGGGTTCGTCTCAAACATATCAAAATGTGTCGGCGTAGATCATTCAAACCAACACTTTCAGAATATCAATGTCGACGCATGATGCGTCGGCGTAGACATTCTACGCCGTCGCACATATTGTGCGTCGGCGTATACATCTACGCCGACGTGTCTACTCCGACGTTCATGCCGACGCAATCTTTGCGTCGGCGAGTTGTCTACGCCGACGCGAGAGGGGTCTACGCCGACGCATCGTTGCGTCGGCGTAGACCGAAAATCTTGTAGTGTGTCGCCACTTGTTCAGGCGCAGAAGGATCCTCATTGTATTGTACGTGAATCTCTTCCTCATCGTCACCCACAACTACATCAACCTTTGTGTCCATGTCCTCATCATCTGCGTACTCCTCATAATCTCCGTAGTCCCCCCAATCTTGGCCACCATAAAGTTCACTACCAAAGTCTTCATCATCCCCCAAGTTATACGAAGGAATATTTTTGGATTCATCGCATGGGAAGGATGTAGATGCCGATGGTATATTGTTTGGGACTGATGTTGATGACAAATTCGGCTCCACCTTATTTGGCATGACGCATGGGATGGGCGGTGGTCGTGAGGCTTGGTTACTAGGACACTTTGGGATTGTGGATATGTATATGGGTACATCAGAGACCTTATTCCACATCAAAAAGGTGTTAAGGCCTTCATCGTTCCTAATAACAAACGCAGGGGCCCTAGACATCAATTGGACTACACATCTTATTCTAAGGTCAAATTCCTCTGAACTTATACTGGTTAATCTATATAATCGACTTAAGAAGTCATTGTATGCAGTACCAATGTCTATGTCGAAACCCGTCAACTCTCCACCCTCATATTCATTTTCCCTCTCATTCCACAGGCCACCATAACAAACCCGCACACGAGGTATTATCTGCACGAACAGGAAAAAAATGAAAAAAAAATAAATAATGAAACTGCCAAAATTCCCAATCGAAATCCCATTTTCCCAGTCTCGGTAGCTTTTCCCAGTCTCGGTGGCACGTGGAGTTCCCGGTCGGGAACAACGAGTTTCGACCGAGAAATCGTGCAGCGTGACACAAAAATACGTCCCAACCCACGAACGTACTCTTAAACGTAAAAAATTGAACGATCAAAACTTGAAAGTATAGTAATCACGTACCTCCTTTAGAAACTCGAATGTCGGAAGTGTTTTGAGTGTGATTGGCCAATCCAAAACGTGATGATGTGGTGAAATCGTGTTGGGACCAAAGAATATTGTATGGGGACCAAAGGACTAGAAGAATTAAGAATGAAAATGCGAATAGGAATGGGAATGAGAATAGGAAATTTTTTGTCATTCCAAATTCCTTATTCATTAAGGAAAATAATGGAAAATTGGTGGGAAATCTATTTTGGTGGTGTAGAACATTAATTTCCTTTTTTGAAAATTGAAGAAAGGCTATAATGGTCATTTATATCATTGATGACCTCATTAAAATCAACAAAGGGTCCCCAAATAATAGATTTAAAAAAAGGGGCCTTTTTTTACAAAACAACAATGAAAATGGCCTATAAGTACCAATTGCCCGACGTGAAAACAAAGGGGGTTGCCTGGGTACACGAGAGAAAGAGAACGAGAAGAAGAGTTTTCTTTTTAATATCTTTGTCGATATAACCATAGCTAATGACCACGAATTACATTGTAACGTCTCAGGTTTTATTTTTTGTTTTTTTTTTTTTTTTTATAAAAGACCATACTTTCATTGACAAAAATTAAAGAATACAAGGGCATACAAAAAACAAGTCCGAGACAAAGTGGGATCCCTTTAAATGAAGGGACTCCAATCCAAAATGATCAGACCTAAGGAATAATTACAAAATAAACATTATATTTAACAAGGGACCAAACCTTACGATCTCGCCACCGACGCCCAAAATAACTTTTCTTTATTTTTCTAATTTATCATTATTTCTTTAGCATATCTTTTACTCTTAACCTTACGATCTCTCTAAAAGTTCTCTTTTTATTATTATTTTATCTAAAATTTATCGTTTTTACTCTATTTTTTTTCTATTTTTTCTCTAACTAATATCTTTTCTTGAGTCTAACTAATATTCGTTTTTACTCGTAGGATTTAATATCTTATGAGTTTCCTTGGCAACTAGACATTTAGAAATTTTTTGGAATAGATGAAATTACAATTATTTAACTTAAAAAGAGTTCACTTTTTTAAAATAGTCAATGAGAAAATACACGTTGAAGAAATTACATTTTTCTAATTTGTTTTTTCTTGTTAGTCTTTTATTCCGACTTTTAAAATGAAAAAAAGTGGAATGGTATTTCATTTCTGGTGGTTCTTCTAATGCTTATTTTTCTCCTCTTTTACCTATCTCTCTCCAACAAATGCCTTTTTCTATTTTTTTTACTCTCTAAAATGTTTTTCTCTCCATAAAATTTCTTTTTCTCTCTCTAAAATTTTCCCTCTCAAAACTTTTTTTCCAATTTCTAAAAACTTATCCATAACTTTTCTCTCCTTAATACACATATTCTAATTTTTCTTTTGAAAAAAAAATTCTCCAAGATTTTCTCTTGCTACAACTTTTCTTTATTTTTCTAATTTATCATTCAACTGTTGTATTTTCTTTTTAGTTTCAGTTGTAAGTTTATCATTCTTGTACTCAATTCTTTTAATTAATATGTGATAGCACCTGATTCGTGATATCTTATTACTGTTAATCTAAGCTTGTTCGAAGACTTTTATGTCTTAATTGTCTTTTCAAGTAATTCGAGCATAGAAAGCATTGGGAGCCAACCACACAATTTGGTGCTAATTCAGGCCAATTAAAGAGTTGTTGAGCCATCTTTAAGTTCTTGGACGAGGACGAGGTGAAGAGACCCGAGCAGATCGAAGCGAGTCTTATGAATAATGCCAGAAGTCAAAGGTTGAAGCCCCACACCAAGAAAGATCGAGATAAGACTGAGAAAAAGGAAGCAAGGCTGGAAAAGGAGTCAGTGTCTCGATGCTGACGTGATTTCAAAGCAGAAATAATTATTCGTAGCGTCGAGAAGTTGTTTCCTAGTGTCTCGATGCTACGACGATTATTATAAATATAGGGTTTTGGTTTAGTCCGTCGTTGGTTAGATTTTACGATTTTCTCTGTACTTAGTTCCTTTTTCTTTCATATCTCTCTGTTTCTTTGATTCATAGATTAATTAGGATGTATTTTTTAATTAATTTTGGCTTGTATTCTTTCATTATGTTAGCTTAAATCCCCTTTTCATTGGATTCTTGGGATGTAGTTGGTTTGTATTGATTTTTTCACTTTGTTGGTACCTATTCAATTCTGCAATATCTTTATGTTCATCCATGTTTTCCTACTTAAACCATTGTATTTGAATGCTTTCTTAGGCAATCTATTAGTTATTTGAGATAACCAATAGGTTTGAATCATTCTTTTGCAATTTTCTATTCGAACTTGCATAGCTCGCTTGATAGAACCTAGGATGCATGGAGAAATTGTTAGATTGGTCTAGAAAAGTTCTTTCTTGATTTGAATTTTCAATTCCAGACCCTTGATCGTAAAGCAACTAATACGGTAAATAATTTCACAGGCTAACGGGTTATTTATTCGGTTAGTTAGATTAGATTCGTGGACTAGCGGTCTAAAGCATGAGGGGTAGTGGGCGTAATTTTATATTAATCAATTAATTAATCACGTGGGCTAATGGGTTAATTAGTTGATTAGCACAGGTAAGTGGTAGAACCAAAATGACCCTATTTATTTGTTCTTAATCTCGCTAGTTTTATGACAATTATTTTGCATAAATTGTGTATTTTGTAGGTGTTTGGTGTTAAGAGTTTCTCGGGTGCCCATATTCCAAATTGGCGTTAATTCGAGGTAATTAACGTGGTTTTGATCCATCTTGAAGTCCATGGGATGTCGAGATGGTGAAACGACCAAAGCGGAGCACTCGAGACTCGGAGACAACGTAAAAAAGATCGAGAATTGAAGCAACCAAACAAGGAAGACCCGAGAGGTGGCGTTGACGCCACCTCACGGCGTCTCGACGCTTCGAATTTGAAGGATCGCCTGAACCACCATCAGCGTCGAGACGTTGGCCATGGCGTCTCGACGCTGCTCCGTTATTTAAATGCAGCATATTCGTGTTTTAGGGTAGTTCAGATCGGTTGGGGAGTTTCAGCAGCCGTTTTTCCTCTTTTCTCTCGATTTTAACCTCGATTTCTTCATTCTCCCTCTATATTTGACACACCCCGCCCCAGCTCTCTATCAACTACCTAGTGACATGGTGTGCTGACAATGAATCCTAACTAACTATAGGACTCATGGGCAACTACATGCTCTTAAACACTCTTAAGCACTCAGGGGACCAAAAATTTGGGCAGAGTTTCCTCTAAAACTTGGCTAAAACACACCTGAAAAGAAACGACGTGTATGCATATTTATAAACTATATCACAACCAGAAACCAGGATTAGAGACACAAGCGTCTCAACCACAATATTTAGCCCAACACTTCGAGATACGATAATTTACAACCAACTACTCTTTGCGACATATAAACCTTTACATAACTTTCATCCAAACATCATATACATACAAAAATACTCTAAACACGGACTCGAGTGGCAAGATCAGCTTCTGTAGGCTTGTCGAAACTCAGTCGCTACCTGGTAGAAAAATTTTAAAGGAAAGGAATGAGCTAACGCCCAGTGAGTCGTATTTACTTTCTATTAACTCAACTAAACAAAATATCGTGAAGAACTTATAGCTCAGAAACTCATAAACATTTAGCTTTCAAAAGGAAATGCAGTAAAAATGCTTTTTAAGCATAACTAAAAAATCAACAGAACTCACTAACCATGTACCCTTATCTCTAGTCATACCGGTGCAGAGTCTTCTCGATACGCACAGCAGAGCAAACTCTGTCATACTAAGCATGGAATACACTCCACACTTAGTAGAGCGAATCTCTAGTCATACGTGCACGTAGATCAATGTCTCTTAGGCTAACCATTCCAGCACATGGCCCGAAGCCTACATGCACTAGAGTGGATCCCGATGCTCTCTCTCTATGTACTACAGAAACACATTCACATAGCACATGGGTAATCACCTAGGGTACGTAGAGCTAACAACTTAAAACTATTTTCTAGTATAAATTTCTTTACTCAAAATCCATCTAAAATCATTTCCTCTTGTAAAATAACATTTCATAAACTGAAGCAATGTTTCCAAATAACGAAATCATTATGAAAATCTCAAATAAGCGCACAATGTTTCGAATGCTACTAAAATACATATTCCAACTAAGAAATCATAAAGCAAATGGAACTTAAATCATTTCCTTTTAAAACATACTTAACTCTAGCTTTTCTCAAACTCATAAATATAGTGCTTTTACTAGCAAAAGATAATTACTAAAAACAACCACTCACAGTACTATTAATGAGAGAAATTCGGGTCGTAGGCCGTCATGATCTCCGCTTGACCTGAAATGTTTATTAAACCAACATTTAAGTTTCTATTTAATTTAAATGACCAATTTAGTTACAACACACCTAAAAACCACCCCATCAATCCAATTTCTTCTCAATTTTCCATCCTAAATACCTTTTGGTCCTATTCACCAAATAATACTATTTTTCAATTCCCTAAACATTTTTCTTTGTTTCTCTCTCTTCATTATCACTAAGGTACAACTTTCCCATCTCCTATTAACTTTATTATTATTATCTTCCTTTGACAATACCCTTCTCTCTCTACACATGACCGTAGCCACCATCTCCCATTCTCCAACCTTCCTTACTTGAAATAAGTTGAAAAGCTACCCAAGGAGATCATCTCTCTCTCTTCATTAAATTCAACTTGTACCACACTCTAGTATTTTTTTTTCACTTTCTCCTTCAACCTCCAACTCAAAGTTTCTTCATCTTCTTATCTTCTTTGTGTTGTTTTTTTTTCTTTCTTCAACAACCAACAACCCTTCATCTAATCTTCCTTCTTCTTCTTTTCTTACCCACAAAACTCACATCCAACCCCTTTTCCTTTCTTCTTAGGAAACCATCTTCCAAGTAAATATACCCATAACCAAACCCAAACAAAAACTAAGGAATTCAAGACTAACTTACCAAATCTGATTAGAAATGTCGTGGTTGAGCTCTAATCACCAAAAACGCACCTCCTCTCTTCCCCTGCTCTCGGATTCCTCTTCTCCCTCTCTTCCTTCGGTTCCCTTGCTTCCTTTCTTCTTTTTCTTCTCTTTTTTTTTTTAACTCTCTCTTTCTTCTTGGGTATACTTCCAGACCTTTCCTTTCCTTCTTCTTTTTTTTTTTTTTATTCTTTTACCTTTGTCTTTTTCTCTCTATCTGTATGGGTTTTCTACTTTTAGCCCCATTTTTTTTTAAACATCATTTGCCGCCTCAACTTCCCATTTTATCTTGTTGTTGTTGTTGTTTTTTTTTTAACTTAAAAAAAGGAAAAATCAAATGGGTTGGGCTTTACAATATTTTATAGTTTTTAGTTAGTTTACGTTGGTTTCTTAAGCCCTGGGCTTGGATTAGGCATGTCTATGGTCGTCTAAGCACCATTCGTTGTAGTTGGAACCTCGAGATTGTAAGTACATTTGGCTTTTTATGAGATTTTGGAGTTTTCTGGTTTGAATGCTTTCTTATCTTTATATTTTTTAACTTTATGCATGATTTATTTGCTGTTTGTGGCTTTAGTTCCCGCTTTTATAATTAGCATGCGCAGTGGTTAGATTGACGCCTTAACTCGCAACACGTATGTTAATAATTTGCTAAGGAACTAATTTACAAGTAGCTAATGGATAGTTAGTTCAATAGTTAGCGCATAGATTGATTCGTGGGCACAGGTCCCAAGAGCAGTTCTCTGACTTTGTTGCTTGACACGATAGGTCTAGGGTCTAAGCCGATATTTATAATTAAATTAGATTTCTCCTAATTAATTATGGGTATTATAGCCTAGAGCAACAATTAGTTAATTTAGTAATCGTGGCCAGGTTAATTAATTAATCAATTGCATGTTGGTTCAACGGGTTCGTTGGGTTAGCGCTCTAGGGGTATCTTGATCTTAATGCAATCATCTGATTATTTAATTTTGACGGGTTCGTGGGATAATTAATTAATTAGTAACTAGTAATTGAGTCGATGGACGGTGGGATCGAGTCAATTGATTTAGTGTACCAATTAGACAAGCATGCATGTAAATCACTATCTGCTAATCGATGAGTAAAAAGCAAATTTACTAAACCCGAGTGTCCCCAGCTACAGTGAGTGGCAAGGTGAGATTAGCCAACCTCCCTATTCACCTTTCTGTCATTTAATTTCCTGTCATTTACTTTCTTGCAATTTTATTTTTCCTGCCAATTTCATCATCCTCTTCAACCCCCCTTCTGTTACCAAACACAAAAGAGATTAGAAGTAAGGCAGTTGTTCCCAGTGTTCGACCCCGACCACTACTACTGTAAGGAGGATGTACAACCCGAAATACCAAGAAGCATGTCGGTTCATAAAAATATTGTAGGATACATTTTTTGAGCAAGCACGGAAACCAATTAATCAATCAATCCAACGAACCCCTAGAATCCAATGATATTTTTCTCATCTTTGTTTCTGTCTTTTAGTGTTTCAATCTATTTTTCCTGCAATTTATTTAAATTTCTTAATTTGTTTGTTCCTTTCTTTCGTTTCAGTTTAGATCTATTAAAAAATCCCTCTTGTTATTTCGCACAAAAGCCTATATTCTATTAGAACTCCTCTTCCCTGTGTTTGACCCCGACAAGTCCTGTTAAATTGGCACCATTACTAGGGAATGATGCATTTCTAGTGTTTTTGGGTTCTTGTGCTTTTTCTTTTTGAAAAGCTTAACGATGAAATCAATATAACCTCGGCGTGGTGAACCAGAATCCCATGGTCGAACGCATGATGCATGATTTAGCAGCTTCTGATTCGAGTCATCTCCTATCTCCCAGAGACCTTGAGGTCATCAGAGAAATCATATATATCACCCAGGCACCCGAGGAGGAATTTCACAAGTATTGGGATCGTTTCAATGGGTTGTGTGCGCTTGCCATCACTCACTGTCTGAGGAGTCCTTACTTCTACACTTCATTGATGGACTGGCGCCTGATGAAAGAAGAATGCTCGATATAACGAGTGGTGATGATGCACTAGACAAAACACCCAGTGAGGCTAGAAAGATAATTTTGAGCTTGTTAGCGTATGTTGGACTCATCATATGGCAAACACGAGAGGTAAGTTCTTTCTATTCTTCGAATAGCCACGATACTGAGCAACATCAAGAAGGTAAGTCTAATGAGGTTAGTGGGCCTGAGCTTGAGCCTTCTTTGTATTATGAGTCTGATTCGTATGATACATCATGCATGTTAGGAGAAATTGAAATAGGTTTTGAGTTAGCTTCGGTCGATTCTATGCTATTTTTTGTTTCCCATGAGCTCATTAATTTTGATTTGCACGAATTGGACTTAGTCATTCCAATGGTTGACCATTCAGTTGCTAAATTTAAAGGTGTTTTGATTAGTTTACGGGGAGTGACTAATGATCTATTTGGTTTTTCTTATGTTATGCACTATGTGTGCAAGTTAAATTTTACTGAGCAGAAGCTAATCAAAAAGAAGAAAAATAAGAAGGATGTAATGAAAATCAAAGAGATTCATTTTGGTTGAGAAGAGAAAGCGAGGAGAATCAATCTGGTCGAGCAAACGACCTTAAACATTTGCACTAAATAATTTTTATTGCCTTTTGTTATTTCTTTTTCTTAGTTCAGTTTGTTTTAAATAGGGTGCTTTTGATTCTTGTTGGTTGTTCTATTTCTTTTTAGGTTGACGGTACTAAGGCGAGTTCTTATGCTTTACATAATCAAGATTCACCACCCATGAGCTTAAATTCAGGGAAGTTTCTTGTTCGTTTCCTATGCATTTGTCATATTCTACGTGATTTATTACATTGAGGACAATGTAACCATTTAAGTTGGGGGTGGGGTATTCTATTTTCTGTTGGACCCTGAGCATCTGTGCGTCGGGCCAACTTTTTCTTTTAATGTATGTCTTGCTTGCTTGCTTCTTGTATATATATTTACTTTAGTGATAATGATTTCCTACGATTGGCTCTAATTTTTCAAAAACTTTTAGCTTTCGATGAGTTGTAATCGTGAGTGCCCCAAAAGGGAGCATTTTTTTAAAAAAATCTTGGATATATCTTGTGCAGGTTTCGTGTCTTTCTTGCTTTAGAGTAGAATTTGAATGCCTAGGAGCAAGTTATTTAGCTCACATTCTTGTTGTCACTCCAATAGGTGTAAGGTTTAGTGAGAAAGTCTAATTTTTTTTGCAAAATAGTGTGTGAAGTCTTGCCTATGAGATAAAAAGAAAATTTGTCTGCCATAAAAAAAGAGAGGTAAAATAAGTGAAGTGAGCTTTTGTGTTAATATTTTTGTGTTCATTTTTCCTTGTTTTATTTTCTTAAAAGAAAAGGCATGCTTGCATCGATTATGAGTGTTTAGGGGTTAAAAGAGTTGCCTGCAGTGTGATTAGTTAGACCAACCAAGTGTTAAACTCGGGTTATGGGTCCCTGCATTGAAGTATGAAATGCAAAAGAAAAAGAAAAAGGAATTCCTTATTCAGGCACTGATAACTGTCCGCAAGGTAGTTATTTAGGCCTTAATTCTATAGGGATTTGTGTGTCTTTTGTGCTTAATAGGGTTTGTTTTAGATGAATATTATATGTTTTAACCCATTTGGAAGAATGGAGGCTTTGAAAGTTATTTTGTGCAGAAAATACTGTTGAGCGACATGAGGGAGCAAATTCTGTGCTGCAGCAAAACTGGGAGAAAAACTACCACGTCACAACTCGTTAGCCAAGTTGAAAAACCGACTTCTGTTGAGTTATTTTCGAGATAAAGGAACGAGGAGAGCCTGCCATGTGTCCATTTTAACCTAATTCTCATCTTATAAAAGGAGGAGCCGTCAAAGATAAATGCATTCACGATTTGGAGACCGAATCAATCGGCCGGAGGCCGAATTGACGGCGGAATGGAGATCTAAGAAGACCATTTGTGATTCCACTCAAGGAGACGAAGTTCTTCCATGTTCTTGGTGGTTTGGAGCAGTCGTTTCATCCCCATTTGCTGAAAAGGATTAGTATTTCTTGTGTATTTCGTATTATGGATGTGCTTATCGAGATTGTAACGTGTTTTATGTTTTCAATCATGAACTAATATCTTTGTAGGCATAGGTTAAGAATTATGTGATTGTTATATTTATAAAATCTGGAAATTCTATTTGATCATGATCATCTTGAGTTATTGTTGTTCTTTAATTTCATTATGTGCCCGCCTAGCTAGCCGGTATGTATAGCTTCTCCTAGTTTCAGGGATGATTTAGGAGTTGTGTGGCGATAATTCACGCTAGATCATTGTGTATTGGTGAACGCCAGTGAATGAGTTAGGGATAGTCAGTTGCCTAGTGCCTGATCGGTAGAGCTTCATTGGTTTTGAAACATATTCCAAAAAATCCGGAGTTCTGGGAGGATCCCGCTGATAATACTGCATGAGATTGACGGATCAAAAGAATTGTTGGAGCATTTTTATAACAATTACAGAAGTCTTAACCTGTGTCTGCTTCCATTCTGTTTTCTCTGTCGTAATCATTTACTGCTTTCGCATATCTTTTGTTTCAGCATTTTAAAAACCCAATCAATTTAACCAAACTTTTGAAATCGCTAAAAAGGCAAATTAAATCAATAAAGGTAGACATTTCAAGACCCTGTGGGTATGATAAATACTTATCACTTGCTGCTAGATTGTGTATACTTGCACAGTAATCTGGAGTTAATTTATCTCATATTTTTAACCACTCCAGAATTGCAACAAGTTTTTGGCGCCGTTGCCGGGGACTTGAAATTGTTTTATTTGATTGATTTTTTTTTGTGTATTTTTGGTGATTTGGTGCGTGAACTTTTTGATTGTTTCCTTTTGTTTTGTAGGTGTGACTTTGGTGTGTGAGTGATCCCCTTCGGATTAGATTTTCAAAAAAAAAAAAGTTCAAGTGAATCTCGAAGAGGAACTTTGCGATGCAGCAAAATCCACCGCTGGAGCAAAACGGACAGCAAAATAATCAGGTTATCAAAGGAATAACCTTTATTCTAACTTTTATAATCCAGGTTGGCGCAACCACCCCAAGTTTGTGTTGGGAGGGCAAGGAAGCAATTCGCAAGTCCCCCAAGCACAACAGAAGGCGGTGAACCCGTCCGGATTTGCTAAATCACAGGAATTGCCCCAACAAAATAAGCAGGCTTTGCCCCAGCAAAATTCGGGTAATTCTCTAGAGTTAATGATGAAGGATTATATGGCTCATAATGATGTCATAATCCAAAGTCAACAGGCTTCATTGAGAGTCCTAGAGTTTCAGGTGGACCAGCTAGCTAGTGAGCTGAAGGCACAACTTCATGGGAACATTCCTTCAGATATTGAACACCTTATAAGGGAAGGTAAGAAGCATGTGTAGGCAATGACTTTAGGGAGTGATAAGCCACTAGAAGATAGAAAAGAGCCTAGTAAACCCCAGGAAGTAGAAAAGAGTAGTGATAGTAATGTTGTCGAAAAAGAATTGGGGTCTAGTCAATATGATGGAGGCAACAGCAAAGATGCTGGAGCAATTAGTTTTGTTCCAGATGTAGAACCCCCACCTTATGTACCGCCCCCACCCTATGACCCACCCTTACCTTTTCCACAAAGGCAGAAGTCTAAGAATCAAGATGGTAGTCCATTTTTAACAACTGGTAGATCATTGATGGATGTCCAACAAGGGGAGTTTACAACGAGGGTGCATGACAAAAAGGTGAAGTTTCATATGTTTGATGCAATGAAATATCCTAATGATTTTGAGGATTGCTCGTTCATTCAGGTGTTGGATGAGATTGCTGAGGACCACTTTGAGAAGGAATTGATGGAGTACCATACCCAAAAATTTGGAGAAATCCAAATTGAGGATTTGGAAATAGGTGGATTGGAGCATGAGCATAAATTTGTAGGTGAGATTTCTAGTTTTGAGAGGAATTTTGAATCCTTAGAGCCAATAGATAAGAAATCCAAGCCTATTGAACTTTATAATTCATTGACATTGCTCCAGCAGCCCGAGATTAGGAAATCCTTCATTGATGAGCGGTTATTTACTGTAGCTCATATTAAGGCAGTGAAAACACCTTGGTATGATGACTTTTCCAATTACCTTGATTTTGGAAATTTGCCTCCTGGTTTATCAAAAGAACAAATGAAAGAATTTTTCCATGAGGTAAAGTTTTATTTATCAAATGATGCATCTATGGTTAGACAGTGTGTTGATGATGGCTGTGAGTCTAAAGTAAATTTGGTTTCTGTTTAGATTTAATTTCAGTTGAATTTTTAATTTCTCTTTAGATTAGATTTTTAATAATATATCTTCCTGATTTAATTCTGAAGTATTCTTCTTTGAAGTTGCTGGTAGATTTAGGGAGCGCAGATTTTGAGGGAGCAAAATTTCGGCATTCTAATAAGAAGCTCCCATTATTAGATTACGTTTTTTTATTTATTTTATTTTTTTGTTTTGTTATTATTTGATATGATTCTGATTTGATTAGATTTATTTATTATTTATTTTATTTTTATTTTGTTGGTTAGTTTAGATTTTATTTTGAAGATTTAAATCGAAGATTTTTCCAGATTTAAAATAATATATCTAGTGGATGTAATTTAAAAAAAAAAAAGATTTGATTTCATTGTTTTGTTGAGAAGATTAGAGATTTTATTCGGTTAAGATTTTTTTTGAGATAAGATTCTAATTTTATCATTGAGATTTTATTGTTGTTAGCAGGATAATAAAGTGGGCATGCAGTTAATTAACAAAGATGTCATGTGTTGAGCAGAAGGAAGATGGCGTTATGGTTGTTATACACAGAGGGAGCACAGTAAATGGAAGATCTTACCGTTTGATAGATAATAAAAATTTTCCATGAAACCATGAAGTTAAAACGGTAACTTAAATAAATTAAGAGATAATTAGGGGCTAATTATTTGTTGAAGATCTTTGAGTTAGTGCCCTATTTATACGATCTCCCATTAGGTACGTTTCTCACTCTTATCTTTTATTACTACTGATGTGATTTTTTTTTCTCTGTGTGTATTATTATTGTGAGGGAAAAAAGCACGAACAAGGAAAGAAAGAGAGACGAAGGATGAAGATATGGTGGAAGAGAGGTGATAACTGCCCAGAAGGTAGTTATTTAGGCCTCATTTATATAAAGATTTGTGTGTCTTTAATGCTTAATAGAGTTGGTTTTAGAGAAATATTACATGATTTAACCCATTTGGAAGAATGGAAGCTTTGGAAATCAATTTGTGCAGATTATGCTGCTGAGCGACTAGAAGGAGCAAATTCTATGCTGCAGCAAAACTGGGAGCAGAAACTGCCACATCACAGCTCGTTAGCCAACTTCATGAACCGACTTCTATTGAGATATTTTCGGGATAAAGGATCAAGGAGAGCCTTACACGTGTCCTAGTTGACCTAATTCAAGCCTCCCATCCTTCTATAAAAGGAAGTAGCCATCAAAGTCAAAGTCATTCCATGTTTTCCCTTGGAAGCCGAATAGTGTAGAGGTTGAAGATCATCAAGAACACCATCATCCGCAAGCTGATTAGGGAGTTTATTTTCCTTCTCAACTTGTGGCTATGGACATGCATACTCAGATTGTAATTCGTATTCCTATGCCTGTTATGAACTAAGTAGCTTAGGGTGTTGGTTAGGAATAATGTGATTACTGTGCTTCATCTCTAGTAATAAATTGACTATTGCATTTTGGTTAATTGTTGTGCTTATTCTTATTTTATGCCCGCCTGGCCAGCCGGTATGGATAGCTCTCTCTAGTTTCAGGGATGATTTAGAGAGTGTGTGACAATTATCCACATTACGATCATTGTGTATTGGTGAACGCCAGTGACTGAGCTAGGGATAGCCAGTTGCCTAGTGCCTGATCGGTCGCACTTCATTGGGGTTGAAACACATCCCAAAAGATTCGGAGTTCTGGGAGGAATCCGCTAATAATACTGCGGGAAATGCATGATCAATAATATTGCTAGAGCATATTTTATAACAATCACTAAAGCCTAACCAGCGCCTGTCTTTAATCTGTCTATCTATTTGTTTACTCATTGTTCTGTCATTTATTTTTCTTCAGCATAATTACGATAAAACCCAATCATTTTATTATTCTTGAAACCATTAGAAAAATTGCACAAAATAGGTAAAGTGGAGATTGATTCAGACCTTGGATTGATAATATTACTTGCTGCAGACTGTGTATACTTGCACAGGAATTCTAGAGTATTTTATACTACATTTTTACTCACTCTAGGAACCCAACAAGTTTTTGGCGCCGTTGCCGGGGACTTGAATAAGTTTTTATCTGATCTGTTTTGTGTATGTGTTTTAGTGGTTTGGTGCTAGAACTTTTTGATTGTTTCTTTTGTTTTTGCAGGTGTGATTTTGGTGCATGAGCGATCCGCCTGGGGTACGGTTTGAGCTTGATCCAGAAATTGAAAGGACATTTAGGAACAGAAGGAGGGAGCAGCGCAGAAACCAGATGGAGAACGTGCCGCAACTACCGCAGGTTCCTGAAGGTCCAGTAGCAGTGAACCCCCAGCAGAATCTGTTGCTGCAGCAAAACCCACTGTTTGAGCAAAATGAGCAGCGAAATAATCAGGCTGAGAATCCTATCTTGATAGCAAACGATAAAACCAGAGCCATTCGAGCGTATGCTGTCCCGATGTTTAATGAGTTGAATCCAGGGATTGCACGTCCCCAAATCCAAGCGGCGAATTTTGAAATGAAACCGGTAATGTTTCAGATGTTGCAAACCGTGGGGCAATTCCATGGTTTGTCATCTGAAGACCCTCATTTACATCTTAAGTCTTTTCTAGGAGTTAGTGATTCTTTTGTAATTCAGGGAGTGCCGATAGATGCTCTTAGATTAACTTTGTTCCCATATTCTCTTAGAGATGGAGCAAAGTCATGGTTAAACTCTTTTGCTCCAGGATCAATTAAGACATGGGATGAGTTAGTTGAAAAATTTTTGAGTAAATATTTCCCACCTAATAGAAATGCTAAATTAAGGAGTGAAATAGTAGGGTTTAGGCAACTTGAAGATGAGACTTTTAGTGAGGCTTGGGAGAGGTTTAAGGAGCTTTTGCGAAAGTGTCCCCACCATGGGTTACCTCATTGTATTCAAATGGAAACATTTTACAATGGTTTAAATGGAGTAACCCAAGGTATGGTCGATGCTTCGGCTGGAGGGGCCCTTTTGGCAAAAACTTTTGATGAAGCCTATGAAATTTTAGAAAGAATATCTATTAATAGTTGTCAGTGGTCGGATGTTAGAGGCACAACTAAAAAGGTTAAGAGTGTATTAGAGGTTGATGGTGTGTCCACCATTAGGGCTGATCTTGCTATGATTGCTAACGCTCTTAAGAATGTGACAGTGATTAGTCATCAGCAGCCACCAGCTATGGAGCCTGCAGCAGTGGTGAACCAAGTCATCTTGCTATGACTGGAGCCTTGTAGTGATTAATTCTCTATTTAATTTGCAAGACTTCCCCCACGCTGTTTTCAACAAAATATTAGTTGTTTCTTCAAACGAGCAACTGAATGCCCAGTGGAGGTTGTCTAGGACGAAGGCAGAACATTCCAGTCAGCATACTTGAAGAGTGAGGCTACTACTTGGCTCGACTTTATCAAGAAGAGATTATTGCCTACAACCTACGCCTCCACTATCCCCCGTGATCGAGTACACTTGAAGGTTCAGAGTCCCAAAGAGTTCCAGTGATATAAACTTGTTTGATAAGGGGATTATTGACACTGCCAATCTGGCTAGGCTTAAAAAAGGTGAGGTGCGCCAGGGTGGTTTGTTGTGCGGTGTCCATAGAGTGTTGAAGCAACTTGAGATGGTTCTCAGTAGGCTAGAATTCACTTAGAGACAACTTCAAACCTACTAGATCTATGATTGTTGAAGAGGCACCGCATTAAAGAAAGGCTATGCAAGCGAATTTCTTTAGCCATATCAAGCGTTCCTAATTTTCATTGACGATCTTATGAACCTATGCATTTCACCCCCACCCATCATTTGAGAGGAAGAAGAAAACCCAGAGCCTGAGCATAAAGAAGAATTAAAGGGAAGTTTCAGTTTCTTCGAGCAAATATTTTGATGAATGATTTTTTGTGCTCGCCTTGCATGTGTTTTGTTCTTTTTGCTAATGTTATGTTCTGTTTCTTTGTTTTTATCTGCTGGTTTAAAATCTATCTCTGACATGATTACGTAAATCTATGATCTTGATCTTTAATGAAATCAAATACTGCTTTGTTTGGCACATTTGAGTATCTAACTTATTTTTCTTCTGAATTTTTGAAGCTTGGACTAGATTTTTCTTCTGAATTATGAAGCTTGGACTAGTTAGCTTAATTAGACCAAGATGTTCTGATCTCCAGAAACCTTTTGCTTGAGCATTCCTTCTAGCCTGGTCATGACTACAGCAAAAGTTCTGAGGTAGCATTGTCTTATTTGATCCACCTTAAGCTTAATCTTAGTCCCACGCTTAGTTTAAAATTCAGATAGAAAATATTAAGTTTGGGGGTATACTTGTCATGTTGCTAATTCATTGAGGACAATGAATAATTTAAGTTTGGGGGACTTTTAGCTACTCCGCTTGTTTTGCTCGAGCATTCCTCTCCTTCATAATAATTTTTCTAGGTTGTTGAGTAACCAAGGACATTTGTGACACCCACAGTTTGTCTTTGCGTCAAAAGATGACCTAGGAGAATATATGAAAAAATGATAAAAATAATTGCTGAAAATAAAAATTTTGGAAAATTTTGCTGAGAAAATTCATAGAGCAAAAGTTTTGAAGGATGAATGATAATCTAGCAGTTTTCTGTCTCCCAGGGCTTAGGTGAGCTTCATCATAAAATGTTGTCATTCTGAGAAGCAAAGGATAGAATAACTAAAGATTTTTTTGGCTTAACAATGAGTATTTAGCCTAACTGGTGATAAGTTTGAGGCAAGGGTATACTGCACCATAAAATGGGTCATCTCATGCTTAAGAGCTTATGACTATAAGGCTGCTTTAAGTCTAAAGAACAAAAGAATAAAACCCTTTAAAAATGTGTTTAAATATGTCTGATAATAGAGCTAGGCTGTGGTAAGTTTTTAGGATTGAGTTAAAGGTGGTGATTATTTGTTCAATGTTGAAAGAATTCTTTTGCTGCAGCAGTGCTTGGTTTTGCAGGATGCTCAGGTAAAGGTTGAAGGTAGTGTTGGAATATCTGTTTTGATTGAGTTGTGTTATGACTAATGTTTTGAATTTTCAAGGGAAGGTGAGTTAATATTGCTCGGGACGCGCAATAGTTCAAGTTTGGGGGTGTGATAACTGTCCGAAAGGTAGTTATTTAGGCCTTAATTCTATAGGGATTTGTGTGTCTTTTGTGCTTAATAGGGTTGGTTTTAGATGAATATTATATGTTTTAACCCATTTGGAAGAATGGAGGCTTTGAAAGTTATTTTGTGCAGAAAATACTGCTGAGCGACATGAGGGAGCAAATTCTGTGCTGCAGCAAAACTGGGAGAAAAACTACCACGTCACAACTCGTTAGCCAAGTTGAAAAACCGACTTCTGTTGAGTTATTTTCGAGATAAAGGAACGAGGAGAGCCTGCCATGTGTCCATTTTAACCTAATTCTCATCTTATAAAAGGAGGAGCCGTCAAAGATAAATGCATTCACGATTTGGAGACCGAATCAATCGGCCGGAGGCCGAATTGACGGCGGAATGGAGATCTAAGAAGACCATTTGCGATTCCACTCAAGGAGACGAAGTTCTTCCATGTTCTTGGTGGTTTGGAGCAGTCGTTTCATCCCCATTTGCTGAAAAGGATTAGTATTTCTTGTGTATTTCGTATTATGGATGTGCTTATCGAGATTGTAACGTGTTTTATGTTTTCAATCATGAACTAATATCTTTGTAGGCATAGGTTAAGAATTATGTGATTGTTATATTTATAAAATCTGGAAATTCTATTTGATCATGATCATCTTGAGTTATTGTTGTTCTTTAATTTCATTATGTGCCCGCCTAGCTAGCCGGTATGTATAGCTTCTCCTAGTTTCAGGGATGATTTAGGAGTTGTGTGGCGATAATTCACGCTAGATCATTGTGTATTGGTGAACGCCAGTGACTGAGTTAGGGATAGTCAGTTGCCTAGTGCCTGATCGGTAGAGCTTCATTGGTTTTGAAACATATTCCAAAAAATCCGGAGTTCCGGGAGGATCCCGCTGATAATATTGCATGAGATTGACGGATCAAAAGAATTGCTGGAGCATTTTTATAACAATTACAGAAGTCTTAACCTGTGTCTGCTTCCATTCTGTTTTCTCTGTCGTAATCATTTACTGCTTTCGCATATCTTTTGTTTCAGCATTTTAAAAACCCAATCAATTTAACCAAACTTTTGAAATCACTAAAAAGGCAAATTAAATCAATAGAGGTAGACATTTCAAGACCCTGTGGATATGATAAATACTTATCACTTGCTGCTAGATTGTGTATACTTGCACAGTAATCTGGAGTTAATTTATCTCATATTTTTAACCACTCCAGAATTGCAACAGGCACCCAGGCAAAGAGGAAGCAACCTAGTTTGTTCCATTTAGACCTTTTAGCGAGACCTTAGTGCCAGTGTTGGGGGAAGATAGGATGAGAGTTTAATAAATCAATCATGGGTTAGTAAAATTCTCTTTAGGTGGGATATCGATAAAACTCTCTTATGCAAGATTATCTTTGAAAGCTTTTGATTTGTCTCTCATTGGGTCTCACGTGAATGTCTCTTGATTGCTTTAGTTTTTTAATGTTTGAGCTTTGAGGATTAAATCGCTTTTCATTTATATTTACAACATTTTCTTCCAATTTGTGTGTGTCTTATTTGAGGACTAGCAAGATTTAGGTTGGGGGTATTTGATAGCACCTGATTCGTGCTATCTTATTACAACAAATCTAAGCTTGTTAGAAGAATTTTATGCCTTAATTGTCTTATTTTCAGGCAATTCAAGCATAGGAAGCATTGGGAGCCAACCACACAATTTGGTGCTAATTCGGGCCAATTAAAGAGTTTTTGAGCCATCTCAAAGTTCTTGGACGACGAGGAAGTGAAAAGACCCGAGCAGATCGAAGCGGGCCTAAAGAATAGTGCCAAGAGTCAAAGGTTGAAACCCCACACCGAGAAAGATCGAGATAAAATCGAGAAAAAAGGGCAACAAGGCTGGAAAAAAAGTCAGCATCGAGGTGGTGACACGATTTCCAAGCAAAAAGAATTTTCTGTAGCGTCAAGATGTTGTTTCATAGCTTGTCGACGCTACGACGATTATTATAAATATAGGGTTTCAATTTAGTCCGTCGTTAGGTCATATTTTACGATTTTCTCTGTACTTAGTTCCTTTTTCTTTCATATCTATCTATTTCTTTGATTCCTAGACTGATTAGGATGTATTTTTTTAATTAGTTTTGGCTTGTATTCTTTCATTTGTTGGGTTTTTTGCCCTAAAACTAGTAGATAGTGAATGCAATCGTTGACTGAATATTAATGAAATAATATTGATGTATTTTTCCATTAAGTGTTGTTAGTTATATTATGTTTGTCTTTTCCTAAATAACCCTAATCCAATAAACTAGACATCTTAGGCTGTAATATGAGTCTTGAACTGTATGTGGAAACATATGGGGATCACTATTCAAGATACAACCTAAAGAGTCTATAGTATAGAGATAAGATTGGGTGCCTTATCCTAGTAACACTATGGATACGGTCCACTTTGTATTTGATATAAATGCCAAGATCCATCGTGTTCGTGTAGGAGACATGCGAGTGGGGGTATCCTATGCGATGAGTTTGCATAAAACATGACCGCGAAATAGTAACCACTAGTTATAACACCGTTAACTAAGTTAGGTTTCTATTTCACTAAGATGACCTAGACAACTTAGTCTTAATCTTGAGTTGATTATGGACTCCTGGTCATGAGGGATTGTCCTTTGATTTGTATGGGTGAGAGTGACCAATACGTCGACTCAATAAGCTTATCATTTTGGGGACAAGACCGAGTGGGAGCTGGGAACATAATCACACAAGATGGAATTCACTCCTTCCCGACTTTAGGGAAGCAGTTGAGTGTTCCCTTAAGTGGTGACTCCGAGTCTTGAACAAAGAACCCTACCCTCTTAATGGCACGAGAGGTTTTTCTGTTTGATGGTTGGACCACAAATAGGTTGTTCATTAGAGGAGAACTGATACTTAAGGAAATAGAAGTAACCCAGGGGTAAAACGATAATTTGACCCAGCTTGTGTTATGGACACTCGTGAAGGACTAACTAGTCGTTATTGGTCTATATCTGTGGACAGATAAATATGTCTGCAGCGAGAAGAGTGCAACTGTGAGTCTATAGTGCAATGTACACATAGTTAACGAATATTGATTAATTTGGTTAATGAGTTTGACCAATTAATCTCACATCGTTGAAGCTTCTGATCTGCAGGTCTATTAGGTCACACTGGTAGCTCATAAATTATTTTGAGGCAACTAAGTAATAAATGTAAATTGAAATTGTTCAATTTACTAAAGGAAACATTATAATATATATTGATATATATTATTATGAGAGAAATAAATATTTGAAGAAATTCAAATATTACATAATTTGATTCATATTAAATTTGTAGGATGTCAGAGAATTTGATGGAGTTCAAATATGAATTAATTAATTTAATGACTAAAATCAAATTGGGAAAAATTATTTAATTCAAGGCCGAAAATTAAATATGTGACATTTAATTGGTGATTAATTAATTAAAGAATTAATTAATTTGAAATTAATCAATTATGGAAATGATTAATCACTTATGGAAGTAATTAATCATTTATGGAAATGATTTAATCACTTATGGAAGTGATCAATCATTTATGGAAAAGATTAGTCAATTATGAAATTGAGTAATTATGGAAAAGATTAAATCAATTATGTAAGTGATTGATTTTAAATGAATATTTTATTCATGGTATTTCTCCTATAAATAGAACACTAGACCTAATGGCTTAGGTGCTCTCTTGCTCTTAGATTTACAAGACAAGACTCTTGCATTCTCTCTAGCCTCCCTATTAGAGAAAGACTCCCACCAATCATTTGCCTCCTAGACTTAGAGATATACTGGTGTAACCTCCATGGTTATTGTATTCTTGAAGAAGAAAAATTCCAGCGAAGAATCTCCAAGAGGCTGTTGCGTTTTCATCGTTAGAGCATTGTTAACGAGAATCGGTCAAGTCTACAACGAAGGTTTGTAACGGTTACTCCTTTCCTTAGAAAAGTATGAAAAATAAAGTAGTCTTATTTTTTTGTATTTTTCAGCATGTTTATAATGTTTTACAGTGAGTTTGAAGCATGATTAAAGTAGTGTTTTGCCTTTTCATATTGGTATTTTAATGTTAATTAATATACGGTGTGAGATCCTCTCGACGCGAATCCATTGCACTAGGGATTTCATCCCTACATCATTATGTTAGCTTAAATCCCCTTTTCATCGGATTCTTGGGATGTAGTTGGATTTTATTGATTTTTTCACTTTGTTAGTACCTATTCAATTCTGCAATATCTTTATGTTCATCCATGTTTTCCAACTTAAACCATTGTCTTTGAATGCTTTCTTAGGCAATTTATTAGTTATTTGAGATAGCCAATAGGTTTGAATCGCTCCTTTACATTTTTCTATACGAACTTGCATAGCTCGCTTGATAGAACCTAGGATGCATGGAGAAATTGTTAGATTAATCTAGAAAATTCTTTCTTGATTTGAATTTGCAATTCTGGACCCTTTATCGTAATGCAGCTAATACGATAAATAATTTCACAGGCTAATGGGTTATTTATTCGGTTAGTTAGATTAGATTCGTAGGCTAGCAGTATAAAGCATGAGGGGTAGTGGGCAAAATTTTATATTAATCAGGCGAGCTAACAGGTTAATTAGTTGATTGGCACAGGTAAGGAGGATGCATAATCCGAATTACCAAGAAGCATGTCGGGTTCATAGAAATATTGTAGGATAAATTTTTAGAGCAAGCAAGAAAACCAATTAATTAATCAACCCAACGAACTCCTAGAATCCAATGATATTAATATATGTCATGATTGCTATTGTATGGTTAATAAATTAATTAGAATTTCATTGTTGATTTATTCACCATAGTAGCATGTTATAGGTATAATTCATTAAAATTTATAATAGTTATAAAATTAATGATTAGAAATTCGTTAACCTATAACAAAGAGTTGCAGGCAAACATAGGATCTTAGGGAAGATGAGTTAATTTTAAAATGGTTTGAAATTAATTAGACCTAAGATCATTATTTACAATAGGATTAGAAATTATGTCTTCTTAGTATTTTAATAGATTTAAAATAATGGTAAGTAGGACAAATATAATTTTGTTTATAAGGAAACTTTCCTAGTGAGGTTCTGTCTAGGTTGGAGTTACCTCTTACCTAGGAACTGACTCAGTACCTGAGTTGAATTAACCATTTTCCTATTAACATGCAATGTCACCAGGTAATTAAAAGGGTTTAATTGACCTAGACATTAGAACAAAGACCTGATTATAAGACTTATAATACGCATAGACTTAGATTAACTTAGTCGGGTTTATCTAAGTTAAATAACTCTTAAATACGGTAGTACATTCCAGTGGGAGGAAAGATATAAAAACAAGATTTTCATATCGAGTTTTTACTCTCACGTCCCCCAATGTTCACACCGTGAGATCCATCCTTGGCCTTGTGTCGCCTTGGACGCGGCCTCCCTTCGGAAAGTGTTTGCATGGGTCAATACCAAGGTGAATGGGGAAAATGTCTATAGTAAATGGGAGCAGGACGCGTGTCAACGTATACTTTGGAGGGCCTGATCATAGGTTTCGAAACACCGTGAACTCCAAAAATGGTTAGGGTCACTTAGGTTAATTACCAACAGTTGTCTTTCCTAACGATAGCTTGTTGGTGCGTACCTCTGGGATCTGAAAATGGAAGGGTTACCCCTACGGAGATGAGTAAAGTGAGTTAATGAATCCTTGACCGAACAACGATAACTAAACGCTAACGGAATATTAGTTATTATGGTGTTAGAGTTTGGTTGAAATTGTCTTAATTCAGACGAGGAGTACCTGACCACCCTTCAGTGGTTATTGCTCTAAACCTCAGAAGTATCATTGCAAAAACTAAACCAATAGTTTTCTAGGGTTTCTTTGGTTGCTTGGTTGTTTTTGCAGAATCTGATTGGATTAGATGTAATGGGTTAGTGATAAGGGTAAAAAATATACCTATTTTACCCTTATAATTAGCTCATTATCTTGTCAAAACTATATGTTTTAGATCAATTTTACTATTCCCGAGCTCAAAATATGCTAAAGTTGATAAGTTAGAGTGTTGAGATTCACTTTTGTCAAATTGTGCTCATTTGTGTTTAAAAGGACTCAATTTTAAAGGAATTTAACTAAGTTTGTTGTTATGCAAAAAAAAAGAGGAGAAGCTGGAATTTGTCCAGAAATGCGACGCATTTTTGGGAGGGCAAAATGAAATGCGGCCGCATTTCTGGAAAAACAGAGGTAGTTCCGAGTCGTTCGCGGGTCGTTTTGAACGAGACTTCTTCGCACCTAACCGACTGTTTTGACCCCAAAATCGACTGGACTACCTACCAGCACCTATTTCACACTTCCTCAACCATTTCCCACACTATATAAGCTCAAGATTCGAAGTCAAATTCAAGCAGAACTCATTTGGAAGAAGAGGGTGGTGACAGAACCCTAGTTGACGCCTATGAGTAAGGATGCCCGAGGTCCTTCTTAGATGACTAAATTCTAACCTTTGTTAGACATTAAACCTTAGGGTTTGTCGGGATTTTCACCCATTCCCACTTGTAAAAGCGAGAGAGTGGAGTGTCTAAGCGAACTCTAGAAGGATTGGATAAATAGAAAACTCATAGTATTTGGCTACTTCCATTATTTCCAGCTTTTGATACTTTTCATTTATCTGTATTCTTTACATCTTATTCTCAATGAAAATGTATTCATTTGCACTTTATCTCACCATGAGTAGCTAAATTTCGTTGAGGGGTTCAATATGGTGAACTCCCTTATGGTTCAATAGCTTGAAAGTGTTTTATTTGCTTAAGTTTTGTTCAATGCATGTCATTCTTTATTGAATATCATTCTGATCTTGCTGAGTTTAAATTGATCACTTAGACTTTGCATGCCATGTGAGTTTGATCTCGAAAGGGACAGACGATATCGGTTCTCATAAAGGTGATATAGGAGAAAAAGCTCAAAAGAGATTGTTCGACGGTATAGGACAAGCTGCCTAAGGCACTCTATATCGACTATAGGGTTATAGGTTGCATTCGTGAATTATCTATGTCGAAGTCGAGTCACAGAAATGTGCATAACGGTACTCGCATAACCTTCTAACGGTTCTTGGGAGCAAGGCTGAATAGAAGTTAAATTTGACCCAATGCATTGAATAGGCTTAAGATTAAATAATACATGATTAAAGTTATTGTCTTTGGGATGAATCCATGTTGAATACCTCGTTTTATTCATTGTTGTTATTCTTTACTTATTTGCTTGTTTTATTTATTTCTCTAAAAATAAATCATCAATCATATTTCTTTGGTTACCTATTTTTAAGCAATCATTTGAGCAGTTTCTTCATCAAATCTGAATTTTCAATTTAGTCCTCGTGGGATCGATACCCTTGGAATAATTCTAAGGTTTTTTTATTACTACGTGCGGTAGTGTATACTTGCACTAGGGTTGGTTGAATTTATCTTTATTATTATTTATCATCTTTAATATTACTTTTCTTTGACACTTAAGATTAGACCATATTAATCTCAATTTGATTGGAAGATTGGTCAAGACTGGACTTCTAAGAGAGTTAGAAGATGACTCTCCACTACCTTTTAGATGATGTCTTAAGGGCAAGATGACTAATAGGTCTTTTACTGGATAAAACTATAGAGCCAAGGAGCCCTTGGAGGTTGTACATTTGGATCATTGTGGTCCAATATGTTAAAGCAATGGGAGGGCGTGAATATTTCATCTCTTTTATAGATGATTATTTAAGGTAGGAGAATCTCTAGCTAATGCAACTTATGTCTGAGAAACTCAAAGGGTCTTAAGACTGAAGTTGAAAACTTGTTAGGTGAGATGATAAAAGCACTTCGATCTGATTGAGGTGTAGAGTCTTTAGACTAGAGATTCAGACACTATTCGATAGTACATGGAATCACAGATAGAAGATGCAGAATCCTATTGGATATGGTTTGATCCATGTTGAGCTATGTTTAATTGCTTGACTCGTTTTAGGGTCATGCAGTATTGACTGCAAGCACATTTTGAACAAAGTTCCATCAAAAGTGTTTCTGAAACATCTTTGATTTGTGCATAAGACGTAAAGGTGGTTTACGTTATTTCAGTTTTTGGGTGTCCAACACATGTGCTTGTCGCTAACCCAAAGGAAACTGGAACACCATTCAAAATTATGCCTATTTGTAGGCTACCCCAAAGGAAACGAGAAGTGGATGCTTCTTCAATCCACAAGGGAATAAAGAATTTGTATCATCAAATGCTACATTCTCAGAAGGAGACCACATGAGTAATCATAAGCCACGAAGGAAGGTCGGTTTATGTGGAAAACTAATGAAGGTACAGAAACACCAACAAGATTTGTTGATGAGGCTGGCTGTTCATCAAGAGTTGTTGATGGGCCAGTGCATTTGATCAGTCACATTCATCTCAAGAGTTGAGAGTTCCTTGATGTAGTGGGAGGGTTGTTTTATAACCTGACCGTTACATGAGCTTATTTGAAGCTCAGGTCATCATACCTGATGATGAAATAGAGGATTCATTGCCTTTTAGAAAGAAAATGAATGATGTTGACAACGATAAGAGGATTAAAGCCATGGACCTGGAATTAGAGTCTATGTATTTCAATTCCATCTAGGATCTTGTAGATCTGCTTGGTGGGGTAACACCTATAGGTTACAAGTGGATTTACAAGAGGAAACGAGACATTAAAGGTCTTAACCAAAAGGGTTCATACATCAAGATCAAAAGCAAAATGGTTTTCAAGCTTAAGTGATCTATTCATGGATTGACCTAAGCATTTAGGTCTTGGAATATAATATTTGATATAGCGATCAAATCTTTTGGCTTTTATCAGAACATTGATGAGTCTTGTGTTGTGTTTATAAGTAATTGTCAATAGTTCAATAGCTTTCTTAGTGTTGTTTGTGATTGATATCCTAATCATTGAGGATGATGTAGATTATCTTACTGACATTAAAAGAGGCTAGCAACTCATTTCCAAATGAAAATTTGGGAGAAGCTAAGTTTGTTCTTGGATCCAAATTGTTAGGAACCGTAAGAACAAAAGACTAATTTTTTCTCAAGTGTCTTATGTCTACAAAATGTTAGTTAGATATAAGATTTAGAATTCCAAGAAGGGTTTATTACCTTTTTAGGGATGAAATTCTGTTGGGTTTAATGTCCTATAAACTCGTAGTTTGTAAATCATTAAACATATTCTATTTCCAATAAAAACATTATTGAGGTTATTCAGTAAAAGATGTATTGAATATGTAAGTTGCGAATATCTAACCTAAATCCAATAAACTAAGATTCTTGGCTATAACATGAATACTCGAACTATATGTAGAAACCTATCATAGGATCAAGTTCAAGTATATAACCAAAACTGTCTATAGTATCAGGATAAGGTAGGGTACCTTATCCTGGGGAGACTATGGACGCGACCCACTTTGTATTAAGTAAAAACGATGAGATTCTAAATCGTTCGTGTAGAGACATGTGAGTGGGTGCGTCCTATGCAATGAGTTTGCATAAGACAAGACCGCGAAATTAATCACTTTCTCTTTATAACGTCGTTTACTGAAGAAACTGACTATTTCACAAGATGACCCTAGGCAACTCAATCTTAATCCTGAGCTAACTATGAACTCCTATTTGTACGAGATTATCCTTTGATCTGCATGGGTGAGAGTGGCTAGACATCACCGGCTCAACAAGCCTACCATTTTGGGGATAAGATCGGATAGATAGTTGGGGACATAGTCTCGCAAGACGGAATTCGCTCCTACCCATTTCAGGGATAGTAGAGAGGTTGTTCCTTTAAGTACTAACTCCAGGACTTGAACAAGGGGCCCCACCCTCTCCTTGGCTTGAGAGGGACTTAGGTTTGATGGTTGGACCACAAACCGATTATTCATTAGAAGATTAGTGGAACTTAAGGAACAAGAAGTACTATAGGGGTAAAACAGACATTTGACCCAGCTATAGCTACGAACAACCTGTGAAGGATCGACTTACTAAACATGGTTGTATCAAGTGGACGAAAATATATCTACGGTGAGGGGAGTGCAGCTTCTGGGCTATAGTGGAGTGTCCTGATAGTTAACAAATGTTGGTTAGCTTGGTTAATGAGATTAGTCGGTTAACCTCGAATCGTTGGAGCCCATGATCTGTAGGTCCATTAGGTCCCCCTACTAGCTCATATCGAAATAAAGCCTAGAACAATTATATAGGAAACTTTGAATCGTTCAAAATCGGGAAAGGGTATTATCGTCAATTGTGTTTGACACAATAATTTAATTATGAATTAAATTATTAAATGAGAGATAAAGTATTTAAAAGTGTTTTAAATACTATATACATGAGTAAGGATTCATATATAATGGATTGCACAAGGTTAGAATGATTAATTGGATTAATCATATGAAATTAATTGGAAAAGTTTCAAATTAATTACCAAAATTTAATTTCAATTTGGAATTGAAATTAAAATTAAAATGCAAGCTAAAATCAGATTTTGGATCAAGGATAGTGGATTTTATTGGAATCCCACTTATGCATGGTGATTCAAAGTGGAAAAACAACTCATCCATGCACTCTTGCATGTAATATTACATGAACACCTAGAATTCACTATTGCTTGCATCTCCACCATGTGTCTTGCATCTTTAGGCTTCTTGATGCATGGATTCACTCTATAAGTAGAGGTAGAATCAGATTGAGAGCTAAAGACAACCATTTCCATACTGTTATGCTGCTGGAATTTGGTCTCAAACTCACCTACCTCATATATCTCTCTAGAGCTTGAACCTTTAAGCATTCCTTTCCCATTCCCTATCTCTATAGGCTCCCACAAGTCGTTCTAGGCCCAGAGAATAGTAGGGAAGACACTAGAGGTGGTCCACACACTATTTGTGATCAAAGGAATCAAAGGGAGTTGCTGAATCGGTCTCCAAAAAGGTATGTACAAATTATGCTCTTTGTTTACGGTAATTGGACAACATGCTTTCATTTTCTAAAATTGATGTAGTTAAGTGCCTTCGATCCTGAAATTGCTTCTGCATGTGTTATATGAACACCTTCAATTGGTACCAGAGCATGATTAAGGCACCTAACATGCATTAATTTTAGCTTGGTGGGTAGCTTTTCATATGATGAAACTGTGTAGAAACTAACGAAAATTGGTTTTGGGATTAAATTTAATTCTCGTTTAATTCATTGGAATTAATTGTAATTGCCTACATGTTTATGGGCATTAATGTGTTCATATGGAGTCTGTAAAATTTGAGAGTCAATAGAGTCCATTTAGGCCGTCAGTTTGAAGAAATTCAGAGACTGTTCAAAGCTGGCCGAAAATTCCAACATGTTGCTCAAGTGTGTTCTTCACTTAAAGGCAAAATGGTCTGGTTCAAGCAATCCAAGGGCGGTTCGGGTCGGTTCGAATAGTTCGAGAGCGGTCCAAGCCCTATTTGAAATTATTATTGTAATAATTTTAGTTTTTTTTTTTGCTTGATTAAAAATCCCAAAACCAATTCACTTTAGTTAATTTAATTAATTGTGCATTATTGAATGTATGTTTTAATTAAATAGTATTTTATGTGCAAAATGTATGTCATTTAGATTTAAAATCCCACCATAGGAAAGCATGAATCATGCATTAATTAATATGTTATAAGAGTTATGATATTAATTAAATGTATGTATAAAGTTTCATGAAATTAATATAAATGTTGTATTAATTTAGGGAGATGCATTCTTGAATGGTTATTTTCAAAATTGATTAATTGTTATAAAAGTTATATTAATTAAAAGAGAAAATATACAAAGCATGAAGCATGAAACTTATTTAGTTTGATTATAAATGTTATATTCAAATTAGGCTTGTTATAGATTGTTTTTATAATTGTTATAAATGAGATAGAAGTCTAAAATCTATAACAAAGATAAGGTGCATGCTCACATAGGGTTAATTTGAATCCAAATTTCGATCGATTTCAATTAGATTCGAATAGGTCGATAAGCTTGTAAAACATAGGCAACAAGAGAACTCACTCGACAAGATGTTGTCTAAGGCTGGAGGTATTTAAGTTGACGTTTTACGAAACACCTCCTACCTGGGCATCAAGTCGGTTCTTGAGTTAAGTTAACCCAGTTTTATGAGCATGCACGTGTGAGATGTGAGGTTATAAATCATTATCACCTAGACATCGGAAGTCAAAATGAACTTAGACTTATGATTTATTCAATTAGCCGGAATACACCTAATTGTAAGTATACCCAAAACCGTTTAAAATACTTAGTGGGAGGAGAGAGATATTTCAAATCCATTTTCCTCTCACGTTCTCCCTTTTGTTCACAACGTGAGATTTATGTTTGGCCTCGTGTTGATTATACTTCAACTGTTCCATTCGGAAGGTGTTTGCATAAATCAATAACAAGGTGAATGGAGAAAGTATTTATAGTAAGTGAGTGAAGGAAGTGTGTCAACACATCCTACGGTCTCCTCCGTTAGGTTGCATCGTGAGATTTCCATGTTCCGCCTGCTTGTATGCTCTAGAGCTACTAACCATTCGGAGGGTTGTAACATGGAGATCAGAACAACGCGAAATCCAAAAATGGATAGGATTTCTTAGGACTATTTCCAACATTAGCTTTTCCATTCGGTAGCATTGTTGGGGTTGTTCTCTGGAATCTTAAACCAGCGGGTCACACTAACAAGGGTTACTATGTGTTAGTATATTTGATATAACTCTCCAAAAGGGAGTTATTTAGGTCTTAGTTCTATAGTATTTTGTGTGTCATTTGTGTTAAATAGGGTTGCTTTTAGATGAATATTATATGTTTTAACCCATTTGGAAGAATGGAGGCTTTGGAAGTTATTTTGTGCAGAAAATATTGCTGAGCGACGCGAGGGAGCAAAATCTGTGTTGCAGCAAAGCTGGGAGCAAAACTGCCACGTCATAGCTCCTTATCCATTTTAATAAAGTGGTGTTAGCTGAATTAATTATGGATCTAAGTAGCTTGGAGAGCCTGCCATGTGTCCAATTTAACCTAAACCTCATCTTATAAAAGGAGAAGCCGTCAAAGATAAACTGATTCACGACTTGGAGACCAATCAATCGGTTGGAGGCCGAATTGACGGCATAATGGAGATCTAAGAAGACCATTTGCGATTCCACTCAAGAAGACCAAGTTCTTCCATGTTCTTGGTGGTTTGGAGCAGTCGTTCATCCCCATTTGCTGAAAAGGATTAGTATTTCTTGTGTATTTCGTATTATGGATGTGCTTATCGAGATTGTAACGTGTTTTATGTTTTCAATCATGAACTAATTGCTTTGTAGGCATAGGTTAAGAATTATGTGATTGTTATATTTATAAATCTGGAAATTCACTTTGATCATGATCATCTTGAATTATTGTTGATCTTTAATTTCATTATGTGCCCGCCTAGCTAGCCGATATGTATAGCTTCTCCTAGTTTCAGGGATGATTTAGGAGTTGTGTGGCAATAATGCACGCTAGATCATTGTGTATTGGTGAACGCCAGTGACTGAGTTAGGGATAACCAGTTGCCTAGTGCTTGATCGGTAGAGCTTCATTGGAGTTGAAACATATTCCAAAAAATCCGGAGTTCCGAGAGGATCCCGCTGATAATACTGCATGAGATTGACAGATCAAAAGAATTGTTGGAGCATCTTTATAAACAATTATAGAAGTCTTAACCTGTGTCTGTTTCCATTCTGTTTTCTCTATCGTAATCATTTACTGCTTTTGCACATCTTTTGTTTCAGCTTTTTAAAAACCCAATCAATTTAACCAACCTTTTGAAATCACTAGAAAGGCAAATTAAATCAATAGAGGTAGGCATTTCCAGACCCTGTGGATACGATAAATACTTATCACTTGTTGCTAGATTCTGTATAATTGCACAATATTCTGGAGTTAATTTATCTCATATTTTTAACCACTTCAGAATTGCAACAATATTCTTGACCATATGTAGCGATAACTAAACCACTATAGGAATAAGAATTATTCTGGCATTAGTATTTAGTCAAGAACGTCTTGGTTTAGTGAAGGAGTAATTGACTGCCCCTCGGTAGTAGTTGCTCTAACTCACTAAAGTGTCATTGCAAAATAATAATCTTGGGTACATTATTACTTTTGCTAAAACCTGATTGGATTTTTATAAAAAATGGTTAATTAGCAATTTACTAATAGTATTTGTTTAATCTTTTCAGCATGTCTAGCTCACTAGTTCAATTACTCGCTTCCGAAAAACTAAACGGAGATAACTATTGGACTTGGAAATCGAATCTGAACACTATACTAGTAATTGATGATCTGAGATTCATCTTAACTGAGGAGTGTCCACCTAATCCCGGCTTGTCAACGAACCGAAATGTTCCGGAAGCCTATGAAAAATGGACTCGTGCCAATGATAAGGCAAAAGTCTATATCTTAGCAAACATATCGGATGTCTTGTCTAAGAAGCACGAGAGGATGGTCACTGCAAGGGAGATCATGACTTCGCTGCAAGGAATGTTTGGGCAACCGTCTGATAAGTGCCAAAAATATACATATTTTGCCCCTTATTCTTAGCTTATTCCTTGTGAAACTTGTATGTTTTTGGTCAAAATTCCTATTCTCGAGCCTAAAAAGTGTCAAAGTTGGTAAGTTAGGTCTTTGAGAGTCATGTGTGTCAAATTATACATATTTGTGCTTAAAAGATCTCATTTTCGTATGAATTTGACTTAGTTTTGGTGTTTTGCAGAAAACAGAGGAAAACAGAGAAATGCTATTGAAATGCTATGGAAATGCGACCACATTCTACCAAGGAAAAATGAAATGCGACCGCATTTCTGGGCAGAAACAGAAAAGTCCGAGTCCGTCGCGGGTCATTTTAAACGAGCCTTTCACGCAACTAATTGGTTGTTTTTACTCTGAAACTGACTGGGCTACCTACCAACACCATTTTCGTGACTCCTCAACCACTTCCCACACTATAAAAGGCCTCGATTCGAAGGAAAATTGAAGCATAACTCATTTGGAAGAAGAGGGTGGTGACAGAACCCTAGCTTGACACCTATGAGTAGGGATGCCCGAGGTCCTTCTTAGATGACTAAATTCTAACCTGAGTTACACATCAAACCTTAGGGTTTGTGAGGATTTTCACTCATTCTCACTTGTAAAAGCGAGAGAGTGGAGTGTCTTAGCGAACTCTAGAAGGATTGAGTAAATAGAAAAACACATAATATTTAGTTATCTCCATTATTCCCAGCTCTTGATACTTTTCATTATTATGTATTATTTAAATTCTTATTTCAATGGAAATGTATTCATTTACTCTTTATCTCACCATGAGTAGCTAAATTTCGTTGAGGGGTTCAATATGGTGAATTCCCTTATGGTTTAATAGCTTGAAAGTGTTTTATTTGCTTAAGTTTTGTTCAATGCATGCCATTCTTTATTGAATATCATTCTGATCTTGCTGAGTTTAAATTGATCACTTAGACTTTGCATGTTATGTGAGTTTGATCTCGAAAGGGACAAACGATATCGGTTCTCATAAAGGCGATATAGGAGAAAAAGCTCGAAAGAGATTGTTCGGCGGTATAAGGCAAGCTGCCTAAGGCACCCTATATCGAATATAGGGTTATAGGTTGCATTCGTGAATTATCTATGTCGGAGTCGAGTCACAGAAATATGCATAACGGTACTCGCTTAGCCTTTTAACGGTTCTTGGGAGCAAGGCCAAATAGAAGTTAAATCTGACCCAATGCATTGAATAGGCTTAAGTTAAATACTTCATGATTAAGGTTATTTCCTATGGGATGAATCCATGTTGAATACCTCATTTTATTTTATTGTTATTCTTTAATTATTTGCTTCTTTTATTTATCTTTCTAAAAACCAATCAATCAAACTTATTTCTTTGGTTACTGTTGGGTTCCTAGAGTGAGTAAAAATATGATATAAAGTACTCTAGAATTCCTGTGCAAGTATACACAGTCTGCAGCAAGTAATATTATCAATCCGAGTCCTGAATTAGTTTCCACTCTACCTATTTTGTGTAACTTTCTAATGGTTTCAAAGATAGTAAAATGATTTGGTTTTATCGGAATTATGCTGAAGCAAAATAAATGACAGAACAACGAGTAAACAAATAGAAAGATAGATTAAAGACAGGCGCTGGTTAGGATTTAGTGATTGTTCTAAAATATGCTCTGGCAATATTATTGATCATGCATTTCTCGCAGTATTATTAGCGGATTCCTCCCAGAACTCCGGATCTTTTGGGATGTGTTTCAACCCCAACGAAGTTCGACCGATCAAGCACTAGGCAACTGGCTATCCCTAGCTCAGTTACTGGCGTTCACCAGTACACAATGATCGTAGTGTGGATAATTGCCACACACTCTCTAAATCATCCCTGAAACTAGAGAGAGCTATCCATACCGGCTGGCCAGGCGGGCATAAAATGAGAATAAGCACAACAATTAACCAAAATGCGATAGTCAATATATTACTCGAGATGAAGCACAGTAATCACATTAGTCCTAACCAACACCTTAAGCTACTTAGTTCATAACAGGCATAGGAATACGAATTACAATCTGAGTAGGCATGTCCATAACCACAAGTTAATAAAGAAAATAAACTCCCTAATCAGCTTGCGGAAGATGATATTTTTGATAATCTTCAATCTCTCTAAAATATTTGGCTTCCAAGGGAAAACATGGAATACTTTTGACTTGACGGCTACTTCCTTTTATAGAAGGATGGGAGACTTGAATTAGGTCAACTTGGACACGTGTAGACCTCTCCTTGCTCCTTTATCCCGAAAATAACTCAACGGAAGTCGGTTCATGAAGTTGGCTAACGAGCTGTGATGTGGCAGTTCTGTTCCCAATTTTGCTGCAGCACAGAATTTGCTCCCTCCAGTCGCTCAGCAGCATAATCTGCACAAAATAATTTCCAATGCTTCCATTCTTCCAAATGAGTTAAAACATGTAATATCTATCCAAAACCAACCCTAATAAGCATAAAGGACACACAAATCCCTATATAATTGAGGCCTAAATAACTACCTTTTGGGCAGTTATCAGTTACCTTTTCAAAAGCAATCATTTGAGCAGTTTCATCTTCAATTCTAAATTTTCCAATTAGTCCTTGTGGGATCGATACCCTTGGAATACTTCTAATGTTTTTTATTACTACGTGCGACAGTGTATACTTGCACTAGGGTTAGCTGAATTTTTCTTCATTATTATCTATCATCTTATCTCACATCCATCCATCCGTTCAGCTGATGAAACACCAAGTTTTTGGCATCGTTGTCGGGGACCAAAATTGAAACCAGTTTTGTTTTTGAAATTGCGATCAGATTGCGACCGCATTTCTATCTTAAGAGAATCTAACTTTGATTTGCAGTTTCTTTTGCAGGTTGAAGTTGGTGCATGAGCAAAGAGCATCATCTCTTCTAGCTAGACCTTCAGATAGAAAGAAAAAGCAACATGAGTCACTCACGTGAACATCTCAAAGAAGCTACTTGCATTCAAGAACTTCTAGTAGATCTACCCGGAGTCGATCCTCTTGTTGACCCAAAAAAAAAAAAAGAAAAAGGCGATAGAAGATAAGCACAACCGAAGGGTTTGATAACTCAAGATAATCCACATGTGGAAGAAGACATCATCACAACCTTGAGTTCACATATCGCATCAATGGCTTGTTGTTCGAATTTCTTTTGTGTTTATTGTGCTAAGATTCATTCTTTCTTTGAAACTTTTTCATCTAATCCTTATTATACAGGGCAACCAGACAACCAGAGTCCTATTTTCAATCCTTACCGAGGATGGTTGCAACATCAACAAGATGTTAGCAACAATAATCCAACACCTCATTTGGAGCAAGAATGTCTATTTACTTTTGAAGACCAATATGAAGATCAGTATGCCCAACAAGAGATGCAACCGGAGATGGAACCACAAGTGTCAACCAACTTGGAAGAACTCATAAGAGAATATATGGTGAGAAATGACAAAACCTTGCAAAACTTGGAGATCCAAGTAGGGAAAGTGATAGAGGAATTGAAAAACAGTCAACAAGAAATCTTGCCTGACAACAATGAGAATGTAGAACAAGAAGCACAAGAGCAATACAATGGGATGACATTTCAAAGTGGATTGGAGCATGAAGACCTTGAACTCCCAGTTGAAGTAAGAAGCATTCCAACACTTGAAAGTATTGAGGAGACAAAAGTGAAAGAAGTGATTAAAGAAGAATCGCCTCAAAAAGAGAATAAATAGAAGACACAAGAGAAAGAAGTTGCAATGAGCTATGCAGATGTCATTTCACAACAAGTGAACTTCGATGTGCTCTAGGCATTAGAACACCCTGATGAAATGAAGGGATATTTTGTTTTTGATCCTATTGATTCTTTTACATATTGTAGCTTGCAGAAAATGTTAGAAAAAGATGGATTTGAGGATGATCCTAATGATTCCTTTGCTTGTTGTAGCTTGCAGAAAATGCTACTCGAGGAAGAAATCAAAGAGGAAATCATGGAGGATAAGAATCTGCAATATACAATAGAGGATGAGACTACAAAGTCTACATTCAAGAGCAGATTGAGTAAGTTGATAATAGAGACAAAGCACTCCATGTTTAAAACTCCTCAGTTAAGACTTAAATTTCATCCATTATCAAGACCTAGGGTCAAGATGAAAGTTGATGGCACAAAAAGTAGGAATAAAGTTTTAATCTCCATGTTGGAGATCAGCTAAGTCATTTTTTTTCTTTTCCTAAATAAGTATTAAAAAAAAGAGGAAAAAAAAAAGAAAGAGAAGAAAATTTCAAGTTTGAAGTCAAGAATAAAGGATTTTGATCAAGAGGAAACTTTGTCTAAGGAAAGTCCTGGCTAGGCTGAGGTATTTAAGTTGATCGTAGGGAACACCTCTACTTGGGGACTTACCTGGAAGTTGAATTGATCAAAACTTTTTGACGTGAATTCTCTTTAAAAAAATCCTAAAAAATATAACATATTTGAGCTTGTGAACTTTTTGATTTGTTTGTTTATGTTTTAGTAAGTTAATAAATAGAATGAAGTTAGGAGACAAGAATAAGAGAACATGTGATAGGAAGATGACAAAAATGTAAAGAGAACCGAAGGGGGAGTAAGAGTCGAAGAAGAAAGTGTCACCACATCTACTGCTCTTTCTTCATCTATTGAGAGCATATATGACCTGATCCTCGCCAAAAGAGAACACATCCAGCAGTAAAACAGACCATTAGACCCATGCTTGAAAGAGGGACGAGGCTATCAAGCGGATGTTCCTAGCCAACTCATTTGATGAAGCCCAGTTGCCCCTCCATTTTTATCATCCCTTCTGGATGAGCCTAAGACCTACGATGTGGAGGAAAGATCTTCCAAGAACTAGGGACTTTTCACTCTTATTTACTTCTTACTAGTCTTTAGCAACATTAGCATGTTCCTTTGTTTTTCATTTTCTTAGTTAGATCTTTAGCATTTTGTTGCATGCATTAATTCATTGTTCTTATATTTTCCTAGTAAGTTTAGCATTGTTAGTTTTATTCTGAGCATATTGTTTTTAGTATATTACTTTGTTAGTTTGTTAGGGTAGTTTGTTGATGCCTAAGTTTGTTTTCCTTTAAGAGCTTTGATAAATACCTGGGAATTTCCTGGGAGTTGAAGCAACTAAGGTTTTTTAACTTGAATTGGTTCTGGTCTCGGGAAAATTTAGCTCTAAAACGAATAATGTTTAAGAGTGTGAACATTTTGATGAGCTTGTTGATGTTTGTTGGGCTCCTAGAATGAGTAAAAATATAGTATAAAATACTCTAGAATTCATGTGCAAGTATACACAGTCTGCAGCAAGTAATATTATCAATCCAAGGTCTGAATGAGCTTCCACTTTATCTATTTTGCGTAACTTCCTAATGGTTTCGAAGATAATAAAAATGTTGGGTTTTATAAGAATTATGCTGAAGCAAAATAAATGACAGAACAACGAGTAAACAAATAGATAGACAAATTAAAGACAGGCGTTGGTTAGGTTTTAGTGATTGTTCTAAGATATGCTCTAGCAATATTATTGATCATGCATTTCTCGCAGTATTATTAGCGGATTCCTCCCGGAACTCCGGATCTTTTGGGATGTGTTTCAACCCCAATGAAGTGCGACCGATCAAGCACTAGGCAACTGGCTATCCCTAGCTCAGTCACTGGCGTTCACCAATACACAATGATCGTAGTGTGGATAATTGCCATACACTCTCTAAATCATCCCTGAAACTAGAGAGAGCTATCCATACCGGCTGGCCAGGCGGGCATAAAATAAGAATAAGCACAACAATTAACCAAAATGCGATAATTAATTTATTACTAGAGATGAAGCACAATAATCACATTATTCCTAACCAACACCCTAAGCTACTTAGTTCATAATAGGCATAGGAATACGAATTACAATCTGAGTATGCATGTCCATAACCACAAGTTAATGAAGAAAATAAACTCCCTAATCAGCTTGCGGTAGATGGTGTTCTTGATGATCTTCAATCTCCCTATACTATTCGGCTTCCAATGGAAAACATGGAATGACTTTGACTTTGACGGCTACTTCCTTTTATAGAAGGATGGGAGGCTTGAATTAGGTCAACTAGGACACGTGTAAGGCTCTCCTTGATCCTTTATCACGAAAATAACTCAACAGAAGTCGGTTCATGAAGTTGGCTAACGAGCTGTGATGTGGTAGTTTCTGTTCCCAGTTTTGCTGCAGCATAGAATTTGCTCCTTCCAGTCGCTCAGCAGCATAATCTGCACAAAATAATTTCCAATGCTTCCATTCTTCCAAATGGGTTAAAACATGTAATATCTATCCAAAACCAACCCTAACAAGCATAAAGGACACACAAATCCTTATATAAATGAGGCCTAAATAACTACCTTTTGGGCAGTTATCATACCCCCAAACTTGAACTATTGCGCGTCCCGAGCAATACTAACCAACCTTCCTTCAAGAATTTCAAAACATTAGACAAAGAATTAGCTTAATCAAACCAGACAGTCCAACACTACCTTTAACCTTTACCTGAGCACTCTGAAAACCAAGCTCTGCTGCAGCAAAATGATTCCTCCGGCATGGACAAATAATCACCACTTTTCAACTTAATTCTAAGAACTCACCACAGCTTAGCTCTATTATTTCAAAACATATTTTTAAAGGGGTTTATATCATTATTTATCAGACTCAAAGCAACCTTACAGTCATAAGCTCTTAAGCATGGGATGACCCACTTTATGGTGCAGTATACCCTTGCCTCAAGCTCATCACCAACTAGGCTCAATACTCATTATAAAGCTAAAAAATCCTTAGTTATTCCATCTCTTGCCCCTCAGAATGGCGACATTTTGTGATGAAGCTCACCTAAGTTCTGGGAGACAGAAAAACTGTTGGATCATCATTCATCCTTCAAAACTTTTGCTCCGTCACTTTTTTTCAGCAAAATTTTCAACAAATAATTTTTCAGCAAATAATTTTTTTCTCATATTTCTCATTTTTTCACATTTCCTAAGTCATCTTTTGACGCGAAGACAAACTGTGGGTATCACAAATGTCCCCGGTTACTCAATAACCTAGCAAATTTTAATTTTGAAGGAGAGGAATGCTCGAGCAAAATAATTAGAGTAGCAAAAAGTCCCCCAAACTTGAATTATTCATTGTCCCCAATGAATCATTAATTTTGCAAATTATACCCCCAAACTTAAATTTTTCTAACTGAATTTTTTAAACTAAACATGGGACTAGGATTAAGCTTAAAGTGGATCATATAAGTCAATACTACCGTCAAAATCTTCTTTGCCGCAGCAATAGTCCAGGCTAGAAGAAATGCTCAAGCAAAAGGTTTCTGGAGATCAGAATACCTTAATCTAATTAACCGTAATCAGTCCAAGCTTCAAAAATTCAGAAGAAAACAGTTAAGTTAGAATTACTCAGTGCTCATGGAATAGAAACATCTAGAAATTTCATTTAAAGACATAAGAAAAGAAATTACATAGCAGAGATATATTTTTAAAGCAGAAAAATTAAAAAGGAACAAGCAAACATATTTAGCAAACGGGGTCAGATATGCGCGAGCAAACAAAATGATAAGAACAAAAATAATACTTGCTGAAGATCATTCCATCCATCAATCTTCCTGACCATGCTCTTCATCTACATCCTCTTCTCCTCTTTCAACAGGTGGGGGCGGAATCCAGGGGTTCAACAGATCGTCTGGGAATGCTGGAAGGGTTGGGTATGGGTTTGAAAAATTCTCTTGCAGCGCCCTCTTTAAGCTGGCATCCCGATTCTTAACATAGTTCCAGAAGGTTAAAGTTTGCCTTTCAGCAAACTCCTGCCTACTGGCCGAAAGTGCCAGCTGTTCTAGAATCGAGTGGATGCCATGGATAAGTCCACCTTGGCGTACCTCCTGCACACGCTGGAGCCGTGCCAAATTGGGCGTGTCTATGATCCCCTTATCAAACAGGATCACATCTCCCCCATCCACCGGAACCCCTGCTCTTCTGCACAGCATCGTGATTGTGTTCGGAAAGAATAGTTTCCCCACCTTCTTTTTCCAACATCCAGAAATCTCATTCGCAATGATCCTCCCTACATTAATACTGAGAGACCGTAAGATGGCAAAAGCTAGGAGAACCCGTTCCCTGGAGATTGTCGAGTCATGTGTTGTTGGAAGCATCTTCTGTCTAATAAATCCCATCCATGTGTTCGCTTCCCTTTTCAAATAAGCCGACTGGAATGTCCTCTTCTGAGTCTTGGATAACTGCCACTGTGCCCCTTCAATTCCTACTTCCCTTACAGCCTCACTTAGTTGCTCATCAGATGGCGCCACAGCCATCTCATTATATGCCGCATGGGGGAAGTTTTGAACGTTGTACAGTGCATTGATAGCACTTGGACTCCAATCCACCTCGACTCCTCGGACAATTACCTGGAAACCATCCTCCTTGACAATGTTAGCATAAAATTCACGCACCACCTGTGCGTTTACAGATTCAGGCTTCGCACAAAACAACTCCTAGCCGTGGTCTGCAATACCGGTCCTCAGAAACTGTGGAAGATCACCACTAAAACCGCGCTCGAACAAGAAATCCCTTTTCAGAAGCTCAGCGTATTTTGCTCTGGCAAAATTGTTGACGAAGCGATCAAATGGAACCTGCTGTTCTTCTATCGCCTCGTGTTCTTCCGATGCTTCAGCAATATTTTTGCCCTTCTCTACCCTGCGCTTGAGCAACTGCTCTTCCTCAGTCTTCTTCTCTGTTTCTTCTCTTTCTTTGTCCTCAGCTTCTTTCTTCTCTCTTTCCTCTCGCTCTGCCTTTTCTTTCTCAGAATCTGATGATGGTGGTGATGGGGTATCAGTCCGAATCACCTGAATACGACCGGCCTTTCTTTTTATGCAGCGGCGTTTCGGTGGTTCGGGCATGATTACCTCAACACGAGCTTCTTGGTCCTGCTCGTTTCCTCTTTCAGACACTGCGTTTACCTGCTCGTCTCTTACCATCACAGCCTGCTGTTCTCGATTTTCCTCAACATTTTCCTCTCGAGCCGTATCTGTATCCGCAAGTCTCTGATCAGCCTCTCCTGGGGTATGTTCTTGCGGTTCTTCCAGGTTTTCTTCAACCACTACAGCAGCCTCATCCTCTGTCACTTTTTCCTGTTCTTCCGCCCTCTGTTGTCGCCTTCTTCTTTTAGCTTCTTTCTCCTCCGGTGTTCTTTTCTTCTTAGTTTTTACTTTCGGAACTTCGGGGGTAATGGGTATTTCCTCTTCACTCTCTCTCTCTCTTTCTTTCCTCGCTCTTGTTTTGGCCATGGATAACTCAAAGGGTTTTGCAAAGAATGAAAAGGAGAAAGAAAGAATGTAGATGGCAAGATAGAATCAAGAAGACGAAGTGAGGAAAAACGTACCAATGTCTGCAAATAAATAAGGCTCCAGCAATTTGAAATTCTAACCAAAAGGATTTGCTCCGTAATAAATGGTTTTACCGTTCACAATTAAGTTGCAATTCAAATCCCTAACGGTAAAATTGTGGAACTCCAATCATCTATGGGAAATAACAGCATGCTGTCAACGGCTAAACCGTTGGATTGTCCCTTCACGACATGTGGCAACATCCCTGCAATTCACCTGCCCATAGAAATTCAAAAATCCCAACGGTAAAAATAATTACTCACACTAAAATCCTTCCTATTCGTACAAGAAATTTGCTCCAGCATTATCTTTGCTGCAACAATCTTCTGAACCTGCCGAATCTTAGATACGGAATTTAAATTTCAAAATAGGAAAATCAAACCTTTTAAATTCAAATTAAACTTTAACCGATCAAATAAAACTTAATTAATTTTTTTTTTATCCTTAAAGCCGAATCAATTAGAGAAAATCTTTATTAACTAACAGAATTCAAATAACTGAAAATAAAATCTAATAAAATCAAACCAATAAAAAGATAATTCAAAGATAATCTAAATAAATAACCCGAAAATAAAATAAAATCAAATAAAAAATAGATCAAATCTAACCTACCAAAAATAATAAAAATACTTAAAAGATAAAATATAATAAATCATGAAAAATTAAATCTAACCTAACCGCAATAAAAAAAAAAACAAATCAGCGAAACATAAAATTAATACAAACACTGGGAGCTTAAAATTTTGCTCAGTGAAATGCTCCCGCAAAAATCATGCTTTCTCAATCATCAACCAACCTTAGGGAAGGATATTTCGCCTGAAATTCCTCACCCCAATAATTTTTCACACGCTGTCCATTCACCTTGAACACTCTCCCATCTTTTTCATCCTGCAAAGTAATTGCTCCATTGGGGAAAACCTCAATCACAATAAACGGTCCTGACCATTTAGATTTTAATTTTCCAGGAAATAATTTTAATCTAGAATTATAAAGCAAAACTTTTTGACCCTTGACAAACTCCTTAGATTTAATTTTTTTGTCATGCCACAGCTTAGTCTTTTCCTTATACATTTTCGCATTTTCGTAAGAAAATTGACGAAATTCTTCTAACTCATTAAGCTGCAGCATTCTTATTGCTCCTGCACGACTCAAATCAAAATTTAACTTTTTCAAAGCCCAAAATGTTTTATGCTCAAGCTCTAATGGTAAATGGCAAGCTTTCCCATATACTAACCTATAGGGAGACATACCTAGAGGAGTCTTATAGGCTGTCCTATAAGCCCAAAGAGCCTCATCCAACCTAAAAGACCAATCCTTTCTAGATGGATGGACTACTTTTTCTAGAATTGATTTAATTTCCCTATTACTTATCACAGCCTGACCATTAGCCTGTGGGTGATAAGGGGTAGCTATCCTGTGCTTGATTCCATACTTAGCTAAAAGCTTAGTTAAGATATTATTAACAAAATGTGTACCCTCATCACTCACTAGAGCCCTAGGTGTCCCAAACCGCGCAAAGATGTGCGATTGAAGAAACCTTGCTACTGTCTTGGCATCACTCTGATGGCATGCGATGGCCTCCACCCACTTGGACACATAATCAACTGCCAATAAGATAAAAACATTGCCATTAGAAGGGGGAAATGGCCCCATAAAGTCAATACCCCATACATCAAATAATTCCACTTCTAAAATATAAGTAAGAGGCATTTCATCTCTTGGCCCCAAATTTCCTCTCCTTTGGCAAGCATCACATTGCTTGTAGAACCAATGGGCATCCTTGAATAACGTAGGCCAGAAAAATCCGCAATGCAAAATCCTCATAGTCGTCCTTTGACCGCTGAAATGGCCTCCATACGGCGAAGAGTGACATTGCTCCAGGATTTCGGTTGCTTCATCACCTGAAACGCACCTACGAATAATACCGTCAGAGCATTGCTTATACATAAATGGCTCATCCCAATAGAAAAATTTTGCATCATGCTTAAACTTTTTATTCTGCCTCCAATCCATATCAATAGGGGTGACTCCCTTCACTAAAAAGTTGGCAATATCAGCATACCAAGGGACATCCTTGACTACCTTTACCTGAACAGCAAAAAGATGTTCATCTGGAAAAGAATCGGAAATGGCAGATTGCTCCAACAAATATGATGATGGATCAAGACGAGATAAATGATCTGCAATGACATTCTCTGATCCCTTCTTGTCCTTTATCTCCAAGTCAAATTCCTGCAATAGTAAAATCCAACGAATTAGTATAGGCTTTGCATCTTTCTTTGACATTAAATACCTTATTGCTGCATGATCCGTGAACACCGTGACTTTGGATCCAACCAAATATGGCCGGAATTTCTCAAAAGCAAACACAACAGCTAACAGCTCCTTTTCAGTAGTTGTGTAGTTGACATGTGCCTCATTTAAAACCTTGCTTGCATAATATATAGGATGAATAAATTTACCCTGCTTCTGCCCCAGCATTGCACCCACTGCAACATCACTCGCATCACACATTACCTCGAATGGCAAATTCCAATTAGGTGCGCAGAGAATGAGTGCTGAGATTAAAGCAGCCTTCAATGTTTCAAAAGCCTTCCTACAATCTGCATTAAAGTCAAAAACATGATCAGTGCACCATAAGTTACAAAGAGGTTTACTGATTTTGGAAAAATCCTTTATGAACCTCCTGTAAAATCCAGCATGCCCTAAGAAGCTCCGAATTCCCTTCACTGAATTTGGTGGCTCTAATCTTTCAATAACCTCAACTTTTGCTCTATCAACTTCTAGACCATTCTTAGAAATCCTATGACCTAACACTATGCCCTCCTTCACCATGAAGTGGCACTTCTCCCAATTAAGAACTAAATGGGTATCCTCACATCTTTTTAATACCTTACCTAAATTATCTAAACAACTCTGAAAAGACCCTCCAAAAACTGAAAAATCGTCCATAAAGACTTCAACAGTGGACTCAATCATATCAGAAAAAATTGCTAACATACACCGCTGAAATGTTGCTGGAGCATTGCAAAGGCCAAAAGGCATTCGCCTGAAAGCAAACGTCCCATAAGGGCAGGTGAAAGTGGTTTTTTCCTAATCTTCAGGAGCAATAGTAATCTGGTTATACCCAGAATAACCATCCAAGAAACAGTAATAGGCCTGACCAGCCAATCGATCCAACATCTGGTCGATAAATGGTAGAGGGAAATGATCCTTTCGGGTGGCTTTATTAAGCCTTCTGTAATCCATACAAACCCTCCAGCCAGTTACTGTCCTTGTGGGGATCAACTCATTATCTTTATTGCTCACCACAGTGACACCTCCTTTCTTAGGAACACATTGGACAGGGCTTACCCAATTGCTATCGGCAATTGGATAAATGATCCCAGCATCCAACCATTTAATTGCCTCCTTTTTAACAACCTCTTTCATTGCAGGGTTAAGCCTTCTTTGTTGCTCAATACTCCTAAAGGATTCCTCCTCTAGAGTGATTTTGTGCATACAAAAAGATGGGCTAATTCCCTGAATATCAGCCAATGTCCAACCTATAGCTTTGCGGTATTGCTGCAGCAACTTTATTAAGGCCTCCTCATGCTCCGTCATTAAATCTGATGCAACAATAATGGGCAACGTCTCACTTTCCCCAAGATACACATACTTTAGATGATCCGGTAAAGGTTTCAAATCTAAAGTGGGGTGCCTCAATTAGGGATGGCTTAATTGGGGGAGCCTTTCTTTGATCTAAATCTAAAGACTCAAAAACATCCTCACACCTAAACAATTCTTTTTCATTTTTTCTATCTAAAGAACAAAATTCAAAATCTTCTACACTAACCTCTCCATGCTTTTCTGAATGCTTATCAGTTGAATCCTGTATTGCTGTCTCAATAACTGTGCTCTCCAGAATCCTGATGAAGGAGCAATCCTCCATTTCGTCTTAGATATTTCATGGCTTTAAAGACATTAAATTTCACTTCCTCATTACAGACTCTCATTGTTAATTCTCCTTTTTGAATATCTATTAATGCCCTACCAGTAGCCAAAAATGGACGACCTAGAATAATTGGGACATCTTTATCAGCCTCATAGTCTAAAATAATAAAATCAACAGGAAATATGAATTTATCAACTTTTACTAAGACATCCTCAATTTTACCCTCTGGATATGTGATAGACCTATCAGCTAATTGGAGTGTAACTGTGGTAGGCCTAGCTTCACCAATACCTAACTTCCGATAGACCGAAAGAGGCATAAGGTTAATGCTCGCACCTAAATCACAGAGTGCTCTACCTAATTCCTTTCCACCTATAGACACAGGTATAGTGAATGACCCTGGATCCTTAGCCTTGGGGGGTAGCCCATTCTTAAGAATAGCACTACACTCCTCAGTAAGAGATACAGTTTCGAACTCACCTAACCTTTTCTTTTTAGTCAAAATATCCTTAAGAAATTTAGCATAATTAGGCATTTGCTCTATAGCTTCTACTAAAGGGATATTTATATGCAACTGCTTAAGAATCTCTAAAAACTTTTTAAATTGACCATCCTGATTCTTAGGCTTTTGCCTTTGTGGAAAAGGTAGAGGTGGTACATAAGGTGGGGGCGGCACATATGGTGGTTCTACATCTGGCACAGAACCAGATGCTCCAGCATTTTTATTGCTGCCTCCAGCACCCTGACCAGACTCCAACTCTTCCTCGACAACAACATTATTTCTATCACCATTTTTATCTATAACCTGGGTTTTACTAGGCTCAATTCTTTCTTCTAATGGCTTACCACTCCTAAGAGTAACTGCCTTTACCTGCTCCTTACCTTCCCTTCTAGGGTGTTCAGTATCTGATGGAAGTTTCCCTTGAGGCCTTGCCTTGAGCTCATTAACTAGCTGACCCACTTGCAATTCCAGGGCTCTCATTGAAGCTTGATTACTTTGAATTGCAGCGTCTGTGCGAGCCATAAATTCTTTCATCATCGCCTCGAGAGATATCCCGAATTTTGCTGGGGCAAAGCCGGCTTATTTTGCTGGGGCATTACCTGCGCTTTAGCAAATCCCGGCTGGTTCATCTTTTGTTGCGCTTGTACGTTATTTCCTTGACCTCCCCATGAGAAATTGGGGTGGTTGCGCCAACCTGGATTATAGAAGTTAGAATAAGGGTTGTTCCTCTGATTACCTACAAAAAACACAGAAGCTGGATTGCTGGGGCAAAACTCGTAGTTGTGGTCTTCACCGCAATAGACACATGCTTCGTCCGTGACTTGGTTCACCACTGCTGCAGGCTCCATAGCTGGTGGCTGCTGATGACTAATCACTGTCACATTCTTAAGAGCGTTAGCAATCATAGCAAGATCGACCCTAATGGTGGACACACCATCAACCTCTAATACACTCTTAACCTTTTTATTTGTGCCTCTAACATCCGACCACTGACAACTATTAATAGATATTCTTTCTAAAATTTCATAGGCTTCATCAAAAGTTTTTGCCAAAAGGGCCCCTCCAGCCGAAGCATCGACCATACCTTGGGTTACTCCATTTAAACCATTGTAAAATGTTTCCATTTGAATACAATGAGGTAACCCATGGTGGGGACACTTTCGTAAAAGCTCCTTAAACCTCTCCCAAGCCTCACTAAAAGTCTCATCTTCAAGTTGCCTAAACCCTACTATTTCACTCCTTAATTTAGCATTTCTATTAGGTGGGAAATATTTACTCAAAAAATTTTCAGCTAACTCATCCCACGTCTTAATTGGTCCTGGAGCAAAAGAGTTTAACCATGACTTTGCTCCATCTCTAAGAGAATACGGGAACAAAGTTAATCTAAGAGCATCTCTAGGCACTCCTTGAATTACAAAAGAATCACTAACTCCTAGAAAAGACTTAAGATGTAAATGAGGATCTTCAGATGTCAAACCATGGAATTGCCCCACGGTTTGCAACATCTGAAACATTACCGGTTTCATTTCAAAATTCGCCGCTTGGATTTGGGGACGTGCAATCCCTAGATTCAACTCATTAAACATCGGGACAGCATATGCTCGAATGGCTCTGGTCCTATCGTTCGCTATCAAGATAGGATTCTCAGCCTGATTATTTCGCTGCTCATTTTGCTCAAACAGTGGGTTTTGCTGCAGCAACGGATTCTGCTGGGGGTTTGCTGCTGCTGGACCTTCATGAACCTGTGTAAGTTGCGGGGCGTTCTCCATCTGGTTTCTGCGCTGCTCCCTCCTTCTGTTCCTAAATGTCCTTTCAATTTCTGGATCAAGCTCAAACCGTACCCCAGGCGGATCGCTCATACACAAAAATCACACCTGCAAAAACAAAAGAAATAATCAAAAAGTTCTAGCACCAAACCACTAAAACACATACACAAAACAGATCAGATAAAAACTTATTCAAATCCCCGGCAACGGCGCCAAAAACTTGTTGGGCTCCTAGAGTGAGTAAAAATATAGTATAAAATACTCTAGAATTCCTGTGCAAGTATACAAAGTCTGCAGCAAGTAATATTATCAATCCAAGGTCTGAATGAGCTTCCACTTTATCTATTTTGCGTAACTTCCTAATGGTTTCGAAGATAATAAAAATGTTGGGTTTTATAAGAATTATGCTGAAGCAAAATAAATGACAGAACAACGAGTAAATCATCCCTGAAACTAGAGAGAGCTATCCATACCGGCTGGCCAGGCGGGCATAAAATAAGAATAAGCACAACAATTAACCAAAATGTGATAGTCAATTTATTACTAGAGATGAAGCACAGTAATCACATTATTCCTAACCAACACCCTAAGCTACTTAGTTCATAATAGGCATAGGAATACGAATTACAATCTGAGTATGCATGTCCATAACCACAAGTTAATGAAGAAAATAAACTCCCTAATCAGCTTGCGGTAGATGGTGTTCTTGATGATCTTCAATCTCCCTATACTATTCGGCTTCCAAGGGAAAACATGGAATGACTTTGACTTTGACGGCTACTTCCTTTTATAGAAGGATGGAAGGCTTGAATTAGGTCAACTAGGACACGTGTAAGGCTCTCCTTGATCCTTTATCACGAAAATAACTCAACAGAAGTCGGTTCATGAAGTTGGCTAACGAGCTGTGATGTGGCAGTTTATGTTCCCAGTTTTGCTGCAGCATAGAATTTGCTCCTTCCAGTCGCTCAGCAGCATAATCTGCACAAAATAATTTCCAATGCTTTCATTCTTCCTAATGGGTTAAAACATGTAATATCTATCCAAAACCAACCCTAACAAGCATAAAGGACACACAAATCCTTATATAAATGAGGCCCAAATAACTACCTTTTGGGCAGTTATCAATGTTCCAGGTTTTTAAAGAAAAAAAAAAAGAAACAGTGCATAATGCGACCGCATATGAATCGCATTCGACCAAAAAGGCAAAGCTGTTGCCACTAAGGACCAGCAAGGTGAAACCAGTCTTGATCTATTATTCAAGTATGATACCAAAGGGACTTCACCTGTTGCTAGGAGTTCTTCTTCAGAGGAAAGAGAAGATGAAGAGGAGCCTTGAGGAGGAAGGGAAGAGTTGAAGGCCTAGCAGAGGGCAAAGAATAAAAATGATCCGATTTTTGCAAAGAGGCAGAGGACAAGATCTATGGATGTCTCACCCGCGCAAGCCACCACATCACTGCCAAAGAATCCATTCCTTGAAGTTTTTAAGGATGTGGACTTCGAGACCCCCCAGAATCTGATGAAGAAGAAGATGATGATGGTTCCTCAGAGGAGGAATAGGGGAGTTTTCTGTTCCCCTAACACTTTAACATGCTTTATTTAGATCTTGTTAATATGTGTTAGTTGTTTTATATTTCCAGCATGTTAGTTTACTGTGTTGATAGGTTAGTTTGTTGTTTTTATGAATAATTTGTTGTTTAATTAGTATTAGTTAGTTGTTTCTTTGTTTAGTTTACTATTTTGAGTTAGTTTAGTGATGGTTTGCTGCTAAATTATGTTTAAAAATGACTTGGGTTTAAAGCTTTTAGAAAAATCTGCTTGCTGTCCATTTTGGCTAAACTAATGAAGTTTTGGGAAAAACCAACTTTTAATAAAACTTTTTGATTGGAAATGATTTTGATAAATATGCTTTCATGTGAGTTTTCTTTTAAGACCTTTATGATGATAACTATAGCATATTTCTATCTCAAAAGTGCCATCGTCACAACCAATTTGTTTTCTAGTCATAGGCTTTCCATTAGTCTTTTTCTTTACAAAATTTTCTTAAAGTCTAAACTTCCTCATGTTTAATCTTTCTAGAACACTAGGAGAGTTTAGCCTTGATGTTTTGAAAACAAAAAGCCTCATGTTGCGCCTATGTCCCGAAAACAAAAGTCAATGAGGACATTGCCTATCTTAAGTTTGGGGGGTGCTTTACTTTGTAAATATGCATTTTGTGTAAGTTTATACTGCTGAAAAAAGATATGTGTTGAAGGTATCATTATCCGTAAAAAATAAAAAAATAAAAAAAACAGAGAGTTACTCCTCCTTCCTAGAGTTACTGAGTAACCAGGGGCATTCATGACACCCATGGTTTGCCACTGCATGAAAGGTTGACTTAGGGAAGTGAGTATTATTCTGAGTTTGTGATCTTTGCTCGTAGCTAGATATCTTCACCACAAAGTGTTGATAAGCTAGAACGAAGGTAAAGGTGACGATCGGGATTCTCTTGGGGGAAAAACCTGAATAAAAAGAGCACTAGCAGTCAAACAAGTTTGGGGGAAATAGAAAAGAAAAGAAACACTCATGTATGTTCATTTACCTCGAGATTAGTTTTCTTAACTAAAAGGATTACCATAGACTCTATGAGTAGGAGTTAGGTAGTTTAAACATATTGGTTAGGATGGATTAGAGAGAGTTATTCTTTGAAAAAGAAAAGTAGAAATCTTCATGCCTAGAAGACTTAGAAGTTGTGACTAGCACTAGAGTTGAAACCTCTCCTGAAAGGCAACTTTTTAGAAAATGATCTAGAGAAGCATGTTTACTTGATTTCATATTCTTGATCTGAAACATTTTGATTTGCAATTACATTTGATCTCTAACATTCTGATTTGCTATTGCTTCAGGACAAGCAATGAGTTAAGTTTGGGGGTATGATAAGTGCAAAAATATACATATTTTGCCCCTTATTCTTAGCTTATTTCTTGTGAAACTTGTATGTTTTTTGTCAAAATTACTATTCCTGAACCTAAAAAGTGTAAAAGTTGATAAGTTAGGTCTTTGAGAGTCATGTGTGTCAAATTATACATATTTGTGCTTAAAAGAACTCATTTTGGTATGAATTTGACTTAGTTTTGGTGTTTTGCAGAAAACAGAGGAAAATAGAGAAATGTTGTTGAAATGTTATGGAAATGCGACCGCATTCTGCCAAGGCAAAATGAAATGCGACCGCATTTTTTGGACAAAAACAGAAAAGTCTGAGTCCGTCGCGGGTCGTTTTAAATGAGCTTTTCACGCAACTAATTGGTTGTTTTGACTCCGAAACTGACTGGCTACCTACCAACACCATTTTCATGACTCCTCAACCACTTCCCACACTATAAAAGACCTCGATTCGAAGGAAAATTGAAGCAGAACTCATTTGGAAGAAGAGGGTAGTGACAGAAACCTAGCTTGACGCCTATGAGTAGGGATGCTCGAGGTCCTTCTTAGATGACTAAATTCTAGCCTGAGTTACACATCAAACCTTAGGGTTTGTAGAGATTTTCACCCATTCCCACTTGTAAAAGCGAGAGAGTGGAGTGTCTTAACGAACTCTAAAAGGATTGAGTAAATAGAAAAACCCATAATATTTAGCTATCTCCATTATTCCCAACTCTTGATACTTTTCATTATTATGTATTATTTACATTCTTATTTCAATGGAAATGTATTCATTTTCTCATTATCTCACCATGAGTAGCTAAATTCCATTGAGGGGTTCAATATGGTGAATTCCCTTATGGTTTAATAGCTTGAAAGTGTTTTATTTGCTTAAGTTTTGTTCAATGCATGTCATTCTTTATTGAATATCATTCTGATCTTACTAAGTTTTAATTGATCACTTAGACTTTGCATGCTATGTGAGTTTGAACTCTAAAGGGACAAACGATATCGGTTCTCATAAAGGTGATATAGGAGAAAAAGCTCGAAAGAGATTGTTTGGCGGTATAGGGCAAGCTGCCTAAGGCACCCTATATCGACTATAGGGTTATAGGTTGCATTCGTGAATTATCTATGTCGGAGTCGAGTCACAGAAATGTGCATAACGGTACTCGTTTAGCCTTCTAACGGTTCTTGGGAGCAAGGTCAAATAGAAGTTAAATCTGACCCAATGCATTGAATAGGCTTAAGTTAAATACTTCATGATTAAGGTTATTTCCTTTTAGATGAATCCATGTTGAATACCTAGTTTTATTTTATTGTTATTCTTTATTTATTTGCTTCTTTTATTTATCTTTCTAAAAACCAATCAATCAAACTTATTTCTTTGGTAACCTTTTCAAAAGCAATCATTTGAGCAGTTACTTCTTCAAATCTGAATTTTCCAATTAGTCCTCGTGGGATCGTTACCCTTGGAATACTTCTTAGGTTTTTTTATTACTACGGGCGACAGTGTATACTTGCACTAGGGTTAGCTGAATTTATCTTCATTATTATCTATCATCTTATCTCACATCCATCCATTCAGCTGGCGAAGCACCACCGTCCTCACAATCTAAGCACGAAGCTCTCAAATATATTTACAACTGTCGTATGAAGGAAGGTACTTCTATAAGGGAGCATGTATTGAACATGATGGTCCATTTCAATGTGACCGACGAAAATGGTGCTACCATAGACGAGGATAGTCAGGTTAGTTTTATAATGGAGTCTCTTCCAAAGAGCTTCATTTCGTTCAGGACAAATGTAGTCATGAACAAGATAGAATACAACCTAACTACTCTACTGAACGAGCTGTAAACCTATCAAAGTATTACGAAAAAGGGACAAGAAGTTGAAGCAAATGTTGCGACTGCCAAAAGGTTCCACAAAGGATCGTCCTCAGGAACCAAATTTGGCCCTTCCAGTTCACAGAACAAAAATGTTCAAATGAAGAAAAGAAAGGAAAGGGAAAAGGAAAAGCTCTGATGGCAGGCAAGGCAAAGACCAAAGTTGTAGACAAAGGAAAATGTTTCCACTGCAACGTGGGACATTGGAAACGCAATTGTCCGAAATACCTTGCAGAAAAGAAGGCAGAAAAAGAGAAACAAGGTAAATTTTATTTGCTCGTTATTGAAACATGTTTAGTTGAGCAAGTTAGCTTTTCCTGGATATTAGATTCATGAGTAACTAACCATGTATGCTCTTCATTACAAGAAATTAGTTCCTGGCACATGCTGGCAGATGGCGAGGTAGCTCTCAGAGTTGGAACAAGAGAGGTTGTCTCAGCCAGAGCTACAGGAACTCTAAAGTTGTCTTTTGGAGATAGATTTCTTTTACTTGAAAATGTCTTGTATGTTCCCAATATCAAAAGGAACTTAATATCTATCTCTTGTTTAATTGAACATATGTACCAAGTATCTTTTTTATCTTAATAAAGTGTTTATTAACAAAAGAGGTATGCAAATATATTCTGCAAAACTTGAAAGCAACTTATACGTGTTAAGACCAATTCAAGTTAAAGCTATATTAAATACGAAAATGTTTAAAGTAGTTGAGACTCAAAACAAAAGGCAAAAAGTTTCTCCCAATACCTATCTTTGGCACTTGAGATTAGGTCACATAAATCGCAATAGGATTGAAAGATTGGTAAAGAGTGGACTACTAAATCAATTAGAAGATGACTCGTTGTCTACTAAATCAAAGAGGCTAGGTCTGCGAGATATGTACGGGAAATAATCTAGGGCAAGTGGGAGAATTGTAACCGGTATATCGATGCCTTAGTATACTAGGTAGTTAGATGCCCTAGTTTATTGTATTTTTACTCTATTATTAATACAAGTATTTATTCACCCACTGTTGTTATGGATTATAGTACATCCCACTAAACTAGAGTTTTAGTTCAAGTGGGAGATTGTTGGGGTTGGTGCCCTAAAACTTGTAGATAGTGAATGTTAAACGAATTATATACTTTATCGATAAATTCGTTGTCGAGATTCATTCAGTAAAGTCGTTACTGAATAAGTAAATTGCACGTTAAATAACCAAAATCCAATAAACTAAGATCCCTGACTATAGGATGAACACTTGAGCTTTATGTAGAGACATAAAAGTGGATCAATGTAACGCCCCGCGTTTCGAAATCAAATCATTTTGAGATTTGTAAGCGTTCTTATTCTAATTTGGGAAAATTAGAATTTAACTTTGGCCTTGGGTCGTTAAACTAAATTTCTAAAATTTAGGAGAAAGAGATTTTTAATTAAATCTTTAAATTCCTGAAGTTTGGAGGTTTAAAATTTGATATTTATTTTAAATATCAAAAGACCCAAACCCTTTATCAATCGGGTTATTTTCCCTCCCAAATCTTTTAGGAATTAAGTTAGGGTTTTTAAATAAAACCTAGATAAGACCTTATTCCTAATTAAATTGGGATTTCTACTCTTAGGTTCTTTTTAAAAAGAAAAGAATAAGGAAATAAGGGAAAAAGAAACCCTAGAAATCTCTCCCTCTTCTTCTTTTGCGTTTTCCTCAGCCGCCAGCCCCTTTTTCTGTGTTTAATCTCGCCGGTCGAAGGCCTAGCCCCTCGCTGTTGCAGCGCTGTCGTTTCCCCTGTGATTTTCTCGATCGTCGGCAACCGTCTTCCCTCTCTTTCCATTCGTGTTCATCGGTGTCGCCATCTGTGTCACTTTGTCTCCCGCGCAACTCTCTCTCAATCTTTCATCCCGCCAGCCAGCACCACGGCAGTTCCTCTTCCCCATTTTTTTCTTCCTTTCCACGTCGTGGGCTTCATCTCCGTCAATACCTCTCTCTCGTGCTTTCTCGCGTTGGAGTCGCCGTCGTTCGAGTCGCCGTCGTCGTCGTTTTGTGTCCCAACTCGAGAAGCCGTGAAGTCCAGCCACCATGATAGGTCACCGCCGGTCGTGAGCCACTCGTAAAGCCTTCGCGCTGCTCTGTCTCGTTGTGTTCATGTCGTTTCCTTGCGTTCTCAGCTAAGGTGGCTTGTGGGTAAGTCTTTTTCCCTCATTCTAAGTTGGTTTAAGGTTCGATCTAATCACCCATTGCTCCTTTTTGGATAACCCACGCAAGAATCTGACCGTTTCAGCCAGTGGGTGTGTTGTCCAGCGGTGTGTTCACTTTGTTCTGGGTCATTACAGCGTCACCTAGCAATTTCGGTAAGTTTAAACACTTACCCATGTTCTGTTGGTGCTTAAAATTAGTTACCCAATGGATTAGGTGCTGTAAAATTCTAAGATAGCTTTGAAATTCTATTCTGCAGCGTTGTCTAGGTGTTCGATTGGATTCGAATCACTTGAGTTCGATCACCCACTGCCGAAAGAGCGTTCTAACACGCTGTTCGGGGTTTGGAATAACCTGTCTGGTGTGAAAGCGGGTCCTTCGGGTAAGTTTCTTCGTTTTCCCTGGTTTGTTAGCTTTCAAGTTGAGTTGTTGTTAGGTGTTAAGCCTTAAAACTATGTTTTAACCGATACCCATTCGTTATCGACTTCAAATTGCAGGATTAGGTGTATTCGGTTGCTGTTCAGCGAATACCCACAATTCGGAAGGCCTTGATTTTGGTTACCCATAACCCGGTAGCTTGGGATCTTGGTTGTTAGGTCGTTTCGAACACAAATCAGCTTGTATTCAAGGCTGTCGAGCGCTGAACGGTAAATTCCAACATCCCTAGTTCCTTTCCTCAAGTCTATTAGGTGCTCTAAATTGTTTTCTGACCCTTGGTAATCGTTGCTTGTAGTTTGAGCTCTTTAGGCTCTTCCGGTTGATTCCGTTAGTCCTTTAGGATCGTTTAGGAGCGTTAGAGCTTCCGGTAAGTAGTTCTTACTTGATGTTGTCAGTTTGACTGTGTGATGCATGCTGAGTGTTACTCGCTTTATAATTACCCTCATGTTTCTTGTTTCTCTGAATATATGCAAATATATATGTTATCGTTTAAAAACATGACTTTTGTTGCATAATGACTGGTTGTAAAGCATGAATTGTTGTTGCATGTTGGCTTGATGTAAAGCGTGTTGGTTCGGTTTTGCATTCGAGAGTCAAGCATGAGTTGAAAGATGTAGTCATGTGAATGCTTAGTGGGCATGATTCATGAGTCTAGAAGCATGTTGCAGGGCATATGCATTCTAGTAGATGTGAGATATAGGTCAGGGACCTAAAGTGTGAAAGAAAGGAAAGTTGGGTGAGTGTCAGTGCACCTCGGGTACAAATGGTCGAGGGGTGACATGTCACCATGGGTTTTAAAGAGGACTAACATTGTGATTGAGATATCAGGGCCTCGGGTATAAATGGTCGATGACCGATATTGTTTCGAGGAAAGTAAGTGATTATCAGGGTCTCGGGTGTAAATGGTCGGGGACTGATACATCACTATTGGATGTCGATGCCTCGGGTATAAATGGTCGAGGGTCGATATGCCAATGTTAGATAAAGAGGAGCATCGAGGCCTTGGGTATAAATGGTCAAGGGTCGGTGTGATGAGTCTTGAGGCAAGTATTGAGGACTTGGGTATAAATGGTCAAGGGTCAATACATTGCTTAGTCATCGAGGCCTTGGGTGTAAATGGTCAAGGGTCGATGCACAGATCGAGGCCTTGGGTGTAAATGGTCAAGGGTCAAATGTCGAGCTCTGTAGAGAAGTGTCGAGGCCCTGGGTATAAATGGTCAGGGGTCGGTGCAACTCGAAGGGTCAGTCTTGGAGAGTTTGCGGAGCGTGATGCAGAAATCACGTGTGAAGAGCCATGTGAGGGCTAAATATGAGCGTTGAGTGCGCTCGTGGAGCTTGAGTTGTTAGTTAGTTGCATAGAGAGATGCATGAGTTATGGCTTAGAAGAGTCATTGGTTTTACTAGCTTTTGAGCATGATATTATGTTTACCGCTTTTAAAAGTATGTTGCTTGCGCATGAAAAGCATGTTGTTTGTTTTGTGCTGTTTGATGGCTTCTCAGGTGATAGCGAGCATAGCTAGCTACTTTTACTTATTTAATTTAGCTAGTCTTTTATGATGTTTGGGCCATTTTATTGTGTTTTATTGTTTATTTTGTAGGAAAAGGTTGATTGAAGCCGAAATACAATAGTGGAGTTAATCGGGTGCTCGGGACGCGAAAAGATGCAAAGGAAGGAAAAAGAATCAAAATGGAAAAAAGTCAAAATTCGGTCAAAAGGTGACTAGCGTCGAGACGCTAGCCCTTAGGCGTCTCGACGCTAGCATTCCATATCAGAATAGGCGCGTAAAGGTCACAGCGTCGAGACGCTGCGACCTGAGCATCTCGACGATGTACAATTTCCTTTCCTGAAACGCGCGTTTTGAAGGCAGCGTCTCGACGCTAAGACGAAAAAATAGAATAAAGGCTTATTTTCGGCTAGGTTTTGGGGGAGTTCGAGTTGGGACCTTGGAGAGCCGTAAACAGGGCAGAACAGAGCACTTGAAGGCTGAAAACAAAGGGAGAGATTTGGAAATCAACCCATAGTTCGTGGGGATCGTGACGGGGACGTCGGATTCGGCCTACATTGAGTTTTCTTTTCCCTTTCCTTTCTTTAGTTAGATTTATGGCTTTCACATGTTTAGTTGAGCTTGTATTTACATTCATGAGTAGCTAAACTTGTAGCTTAGGGATTGATGTAGTTGATTAAGTTTATGGATTGATTTATGGTTTAAGTTGTGCAATGTTATTGTGTTTGTAATCTTGATTTAATGTTTTCAATTAATTGGCCATTAGTTGGATGATTTAAGTTTCGAATCTAGCTCGGGAGAGGGGATTTGATCTAGACTTACTCAAGATTGCATGAATAAAGTTTATTTTCTAATTCGTGACGGTTTTAGATTAACTTTAAAATTGGTTAAAAGATCTCATTGCCTTGCATGTAATAGACTTAGATAGGGATATCAAGTTGGTTAATTTGCATGAGAATCAATTATACTCGGGAGAGGTAGTTGTGATTAAAGGGTCTTTGGCTCATAATTCCATTGTGCATAATGACTTATTCCTTAAAATCAATCCTAAACTAAATCGGCGAAATCAATTCCCTAAGTAGTTTTCCCAATTGAATTTCCATTCTTTTTACTTGCTTTGACTTGGTTTTATTATCATTCATTCATCACTTTTTAATCCCTAAATAAAATTGAGCGAGATTATTCACAATACTTGATTTGCTTAAAAATCCAATCCAGAGGACGACACTCGTATTTACGAACACTTTATTATTACTTGACCCGTGCGCTTGCGATTAGGAAAAGTCCACATCAAGTTTTTGGCGCCGCTGCCGGGGATTGGCACATTTAGCTAGATTGATATTGTGAAAAAATTGCTTGATCTTAATTTAGAGTGTATTTTTATTGTTTTGGTTGATTGCATTTTTTTCCCTATTTGTTTTGCTTTCCATATTTGATTTTCTAGATTAGTTTTTGTTTTAGTTGTATAATCTTTTCCTTATTTGTTCTTGTTTTTCCTTTCTAGATTAGTTTCCTTATTCGTGTTTTGTCATATCTATTTTTGCATTCCATATTAGGTTATCTTGTTTCCTTTTCTAGATTATATTTTCCTTATTTAGATGAGTTGTTTTCTTTTCTTTGTTGCTTTCCATAATTGTTTTCTTTCCTTTTTAGGGGTAGTTTTGTTTGTTTATGCGTAGGGATAAAGATTTAATTTTAGCACCTTTGGATCCCGAGATAGAAAGAACCATCCATAGGCTTCGAAGGGAAACTAGAGAAAATTTCAAATGGCAGACCAAAATCCACTTGAGGAGCCTAGGCCTATTAGAGATTATTTTCAGCCCGTGTTTCAGGGGCAACAGTCGGGGATTGTCTATGCCCCGATTAATGCCAACAACTTTGAGCTGAAGACCGGTCTCATTCAGATGGCTCGAGACTGTGCATATAGAGGATCGCCCACCGAGGATCCAAATTCTCATCTTAAATCATTCTTGGATATTTGTGGGACGGTAAAGATTAATTGTGTCTCTGAGGATGTTATTCGCTGGGAGCATCACAACTTGGGATGCTTTGGTCTAGGCCTTTTTAAAGAAATCTTTCCCTCCTGCAAAGACGGTCAAGCTGAGGACCGAGATTGGGACATTCCAACAACAATATGATGAGCAGCTGTTCGAAGCTTGGGAGCGATTCAAAGAGCTACTGAGGAAGTGTCCTCAGCATGGTTACCCCGATTGGCTTCAGGTGCAATTGTTTTATAATGGTTTAACTCCTAGTACAAAAACTATCGTTGATGCAGCTGCAGGTGGGACTCTGTTGTCTAAGACCGTGGAAAACGCTCGCACACTTTTAAAGGATATGGCCACCAACAGCTATCAGTGGCCATCTGAGCGGTCTACACCTAAAAAGATTGCTGCTGGAGTGTTTGAGGTTGATAAAGTGCACTCCAGGCCCAGATGACCTCCCTTGCTAATGCTTTTATGAAATTTTCAGGTACAGGGAGTGCTCAATCAATTGAATCAGCTGCTGCTTTAGCATCTCGACCTCAGGAGGAGACTATAGTATAGGGATAGGGTTGGGTACTTTATCCTGGGGACACTATGAGACGCGACCCACTTTGTAGATACTACAGACGATGTGATTCTAAATCGTCCATGTAGAGACATGCGAGTGGGGGTGTCCTATGCAATGAGTTTTCATAAGACCAGGACCGAGAAATAAGTCACTTTTGCTTTAAAACGCCATTTACTACCGAGACTGACTATTTCATGTGATGACCTAGGTAACTCGATCTTAATCCTGAGGTAACTATGAACTCCTGTTTATTCGGACTTATCCTTAGATCTGCATGGGTGAGAGTGGCTCAGCATCGCTGGCTCAATAAGCCTCCCATTTCAGGGATAGGAACGGGTAGATAGCTGGGGACATAGTTCTGCAAGAAGGAATTTGCTGCTACCCAAATTAGGGATAGTAAAGAGGTTATTCCCTTAAGTTCTGTATCTAGGGCTTGAACAAAGGGATCCTGCCCTCTCATTGGCTCAAGAATGACTCGATTTGTTGGTTGGACCATAAACCAATTGTTCATTAGAGGATCAGTGGGACTTAAGGAACAAGAAGTACTATAGGGGTAAAACGGACATTTGACCCAGCTATAGTTACGAACAACCTGTGAAGGATCGACTTACTAATCATTGTTATATCAGGTGGACAGAAATATATCTACAGTGAGGGGAGTACAACTACAAGGCTATAGTGGAGTGTCCCGGTAGTTAACGAATGTTGGTTAGCTAGGTTAATGAGATTAGTCGGTTAACCTCGAATCATTGGAGCCCATGATCTGTAGGTCCATTAGGTCCCCCAACTAGCTCATATCGGAATAAAGCCTAGAACAATTAGATAGGAAACTTTCAATCGTTCAAAATCGGGAAAGGGTAGTATTGTCAATTTTGTTTGACACAATAATTTAATTATGAATTAAATTATTAAATGAGAGATAAAATATTTAAAAGTTTTTAAATACTATATACATGAATGAGGATTCATATATAATGGATTGCACAAGGTAAGAATGATTAATTGGATTAATCATATGAAATTAATTGGAAAAGTTTCAAATTAATTTCCAAAAATTAATTTCAATTTGGAATTGAAATTAAAATTAATATGCAAGCTAAAATCATATTTTGGATCAAGGATAGTGGATTTTGTTGGGATCCCACTTATGCATGGTGGTTCAAAGTGGAAAAACAAGTCATCCATGTACTTTTGCATGTAATGTTACATGAACACCTAGAATCCACTATTGCTTGCATCTCCACCATGTGTCTTGCATCTTGAGGCTTCTTGATGCATGGGTTCACTCTATAAGTAGAGGTAGAATCAGATTAAGAGTTGAACACAACCATTTCCATATTTTATGTTGCTGGAATTTGGTCTTGAACTCACCTACCTTCATATATCTCTCTAGAGCTTGAACCTTCAAGCATTCCTTTCCCATTCCCTATCTCTATAGATTCCCACAAGTCGTTCTTGGTCCAGAGAATAGTAGGGAAGACACTAGAGGTAGTCCACACACCGTCGTGATCAAAGGAATCAAAGGGAGTTGCTGAATCGGTCTCCAAAAAGGTTGGTACAAATTTTGCTCTCTGTTTACGGTATTTGGACAACATGCTTTCATTTTCTAAAATTGATGTCGTTAAGTGCCTCCATTCCTAAAATTGCTTTCGCTTTTAACATACGAACACCTTCAACCATTATGTAGTGGGTATAGTTATGCCCTAGTCTATTGTATTTGTAAATAGTAAATACATTTTATGTATTATATATGTATTTATACACAGTGGCGGATCCAGACTTTTTGTTTAGGGGGGCTTCCTTTAAATTCTGTAAAAGTAATTACAAGTAAGCAATTTAAAAAATTTGTAAATGGAAACTTAACTACTAATTTAATTCATAGCAATTGTCGCCCGCAAGATTTAATATTATGAAGTTAATTTTTAAAAAATAACAAAACAAAAACTTTAAAACTTTTCTAACCATTTTCATTTATGTTTGATATAAAAATATTTAAAGAATAAATGAATATAAAAATGATAATTTTATATATTTGTTAGGGTAAATTAATAGTTTAGTTCCTTAACTTTTATTTTTGTGTCTAATATATCCTGGAACTTTAACTTTGTGAAAATAGATCTTTGAACTTTACAAATGTCAGATAGGTTTCTAAACTTTCAATTTTGTCTCTAACAAGTCCTTGACAATAACAATCATATTAGACACAAAATTGAATTTTCTATCTAACATAATATTAAACTTTCAATTTTATGTTTAATAAATTCATGAGGTTTAAAAAATGTTGAATAGGTCGTCAAAGACTTATTAAATACAAAATTGAAAGTTGATTATTTTTTTTTTTTTGGAACTTCATGAATTTATTAGGCATAAAAATTTAAACACCACCTTTTAAAGTTTCAGGATTGATTAACGCACAAAATTGAAAGTTGGACCTATTTGTTATTATCTAGGTCTAGTGATTAAATTTGTAATTTTTTTAGAGTAAATTTGTAATTTAATCTATTTGTTACTGTTCACACATAACTTCGAAGATGGAGACACGTGGAATAAACAATATATTTGTATTGATGTAATATGTGTGTGAATGTGTTTCACTCGAGGACTGGAACGCTTGATCTCGAGTCTGAAGCTTCAATTGATTCTTGGAGCTTTTGGAAGTCTTGGAGTCTCGAAGAGTCTTTGGTCTTCAAGGGTTGTTGAAGTCTTCTAGTCTTAAAAGGTCTTCAGTCTTCAAGAAGTCTTGAAGAGTCTTTGGTCTTCAAGGATTGTTGAAGTCTTCTAGCCTTGAAGGGTCTTTGGTCTTCAAGGATTGTTGAAGTCTTCAAGTCTTGAAAGGTCTTCAGTCTTCAAGAAGTCTTGAAGAGTATGGGTGTAAAATTTTCAGGTCGAGTCGGGTCGGTTGTATGGACAAACCGACCCGACCCAACACGAAGTCGATTGTACAAACAAACTGACCCGACCCAACCCATTCAGAGTTGCCCCAAGTTGAGTCGGGTCAACTGCGGTTTTTTTCTTTTTTACTGAAAAATGCTAGAGGAGAAAGACATAGCCTAAAATGATCTCAATCCTTGGAAGTAGAACTGAAACATTTAAGAAGGAAAAACATATCATGGAGTCAATTTTAGACAAAGAGAATAACAAAACGAATAGAGAAGAAACTCATGCAAAACCCAAAAATCTTGTCAATAAAACCCAGAAATCTTGTCAATAACAAAGAGAACAACAATTTTAGACAAAGTAGCTAGAAGAAGAAACCCAAAACAGAGAAGAAATAGAGAAAATCCATACATCCATAAATCAATTGCAAACACTTAACGGAGAAGAAACCCAAAAATAACAGAGAAGAAACCCATGCGACAGTGCCTTGAACCCCAAAAGAAACTCCTCTGCGATGGTGACTTAACCCCCCAAGAAGAAGCTCCTCTGCGACGGTGACTTAACCCCCAGAAAGAAGCTCCTATGCGACGGCGACTTAAACCCAGAAAGAAGCACTGACGACGACGGCAAACAACGATAGGCGGCGATAGACGGCGGCAGCAAGCGAGGATAGGTGACTTAACCCCCAGAAAGAAGCTCCTCTGAGACGACGTAACGGCAAGCACTGACGAGAACGAGAAGAGGCGAGGGGAAGAAGAGGCGAGCAATGGTTGGAATTGGAACCCTAAGTCTGAAGACGCGTGAATCGTGCTATTTATATCGATTCACGTAAAATAGGCGAGAACCGAACCAAAAACTATCGGTTCGGTTCGGTTCGGTCAAAGTTAAAGTTAAAACTTACCCGAACCAGACCGGTATTGAAAGAGTCTTTGGTCTTCAACATTTGTTGAAGTCTTTTAGTCTTGAAGGGTCTTCAGTCTTCAAGAAGTCTTGGTGGAGTTTCTCTAAATTCTCTGACTTTGGCTGAGAGCTTTCAAATTCTCCCTTTGAAATGGGGGAGAACCCCTCTATTTATAGAGTTCTCGTTGGATTGGCCCTGGTGACTTTTGGGTCTAACAACTTGGGCTTGAACTTTATTAGTCTTGGGCTCAACTATTTAGCCTTGCGCTTGGTTTATATTTGACCCAAAACCATATGACCCAAATATTTAAGAGACCAAATTTGATCCAATTAATTATTATTATTTAATTAATTGGTCAAACTAATTAATTTGATCAAAACAATTTATTTTTAATTAATTGATCAAATAGACATTTGGCTCTAAAAATTTATAATTAGCCAACTTTGTCTTCAAATTAAATTTGGGACATGTGTCCATTTATAATTGGTCTCAAATTTAATTATCTGTAATTTCGTCATTAATTATAAACAATGGCGTGACAATTTGTGATTGGCCAAAATTTCTCCTTCAACAGTTACGGTTTCATATTTGTAAATAATTTAAGTCTATAATTTTTAAAAAGAAATATAGCCTACAATTTAAATTTATAAAATATAATTTTTTTGAATTACAAAAGTCAATTTTAGAAAATTAGTTTTAAAAATTATCTAAAAAAAAAAAAAAAAAGAAAAAGACTAAAAACATGTTGAATAGTGAAAAAAAAGAAAACAAAAGAAAAAAAAATGTTCAAGAAGAAGATTAAAAATTATCTAAAAAAAAAAGAAAAAGACTAAAAACATGTTGAATAGTGAAAAAAAGAAAACAAAAGAAAAACAAAGGCCGAGAGGCTAAGTTGCCCTTGCCAACGCGGCCAAGCCACGATGTTGGGTTAAAATCAATTTTTTCTATACTAATATTAAACATTTTATAGTTTAGGAGGGGCTCGAGCCACCCTGGGCCCAAGGTAAATTCGTTGTTGTTTATACACCCACTGCTGGGATAGATTATTGTACATCCCACTAAACTAGATTTTTAGTCCTAGTGGGAGTTTGTTAGGTTTTATGTTCTAAAACTCGTAAATAGTGAATGTTAACGAATTATACACTTGTATCAATAAAATGTTATTGAGGTTTAAACAATAAAGTGTTGTTGTCATATTAAGTCTAAAATTGCACATCCAATAAACTAAGATCCAAGGTTGTTTGTATGTAACTTGAACTAGTATGTGGGGACATACGGGGATCAGTATTCAAGTAACAACCTAAAAGTCTATAGAACAGGGATAAGACTTGGGTACCTTATCCTGGTAACACTATGTGATACAGCCCGCTTTGTATTCGATACAGACGTATTGATCCGAGGCATCCATGTAGTAGACATGCGAGTGGGGGTATCCTATGCAATGAGTTTGCATCAAACCGAACCACGAAATAGTAAACCACTAGATGTAACACCGTTGGCTAGATAGGATTCTATTTCAATAGGATGACCTAGGTAACTCAATCTTAATCCTAAGTCTGCCATGAACTCTTTCCCACAAGGGATTGTCCTTTCATTAGTACGGGTGGGGGTGGCCTACACACCGACTCAATAAGTCAACCTTCTTGGGGATGAGACCTAGTGTGTGGCTGGGGACATGACAACGCAATATGGAATTCACTCCTTCCCACTTCTAGAAGAAGTAGATGAGTGTTCCCTTAAGTGGTGACTTTGGGACTTGAACAAAGGGATCTCCCCCTCTCACTGGTCCGAGAGGGACTTTCTGTTTAATGGTTGGACCATAAACAGGATGTTCATTAGAGAAACACTGGTACTTAAGGAGATAGATGTAACACAGGGGTAAAACGATAGTTTGACCCCAAATGTAGTTACGAACACTCATGAAGGATTGACCTACCGGTATTGGTCAATATCCGTGGACACAAAAACATTCTACAGTGAGAAGAGTGCAGTTGTGGGTCTTTAGAGGAGTGATCCACAGTTAATGAATATTGATTAACTCGATTAATGAATTTAGTCAGTTAACCTCATTAGAGCTTCTGATTTGTAGGTCCATTAGGTTGCCCTACTAACTCGTAAAGAATAATTGGGAACAATTTATCTTGAAAGAATTTGAATAGTTCAAATTTATCTTGGGAATCAAGTTAATTGTATGAGATACAATTAATATATAGTGATACATTATAATATAAAGTTTAATATGAGGTTAAACTTTATTAATTGTGAGAATAATATATTTGAAGAAGTTCAAATATATGACTAATTAAATGTGTGATATTTAATTAGTGAATTAATTAATTAATTATCAATTAGTTAATTATTCAATTTAGTTGAATTAAATGTGATTTAATTGAATTAAAATAAATGAGAGATATATTAGGATATAATTCTAATATGAAATTAATTAAATGTTGGGGTTTATGTCCTAAAACTCGTGGATAGTAAATGTAACAAAGTTATATATAAAACGTTATTAGAATAGTTTATATTCTGGTTGTCGATAGGTTAGTTTAACTATACATTTATTAACCCAAATCCAGTAAACTAGAATCCATGGTTATGATATGAAACACTCGAACTATATGTAGTGACATAAAAATGGATCAGGTTCAAGTACATAGCCTAAAACAGTCTATAGTATAGGGATAAGACTAGGTACCTTATCCTAGGAAAAACTATGTGACGAGGCCCACTTTGTTTCAATACAAACGATGTGATCCTAAATCGTTCATGTAGAGACATAGAAGTGGGCGTTCTATGCAAAAGAGTTTGTATCAAACCTGACCGCGAAATAAGTCACTTTTACTTTATAACGTCGTTTACTATGAAACTGACATATTTTAAGCGATGACCTAGGTAACTCGATCTTATTCCTGAGCTAACTATGAACTCCTGTTTATTCGAGATTATCCTTTGATTTACATAGGTGAGAGTGGCCCATATGCACCGCTCAATAAACCTGCCACTTTGGAGATAACACCGAGTACATAGCTTGGGACATAGTCATGCAAGATGGAATTCACTCCTACCTGTCTTTAAGGATAGTAGAGAGGTTGTTCCCTTAAGTGTTGACTCCAAAACGTGAACAAAGGCGCGCCGCCCTCTCACGAGAGGGTTTTAGGTTTAGTGGTAGGACCACAAACCAATTGTTCATTAAGGACACAATGAAGGCTTAAGGAACAAGAAGTGCTATAGGGGTAAAACGGACTTTTGACCTTACTATAGTTTCGAACAACCTGTGAAGGATTGACTTACTGATCACGGTTATATCGGGTGACAAAAATATATCTACAGTGAGGGGAGTTCAGCTACGTGCTATAGTGGAGTGTCTCGTTAGTTAATGAATGTTTGTTAACTAGGATTGAAAGAGTTCAACCAGTTAATCTCGGATCGTTGGAGCCCATGATCTGTAGGTCCATTAGGTCCCCCTGCTAGCTCAATCGGATCTAACCTTAGAACAGAATGATGTAAGAATTTGAAAACGTTCAAATTCGATTAAGGGAGATATCGTTAAATTATATTCGATATAATATAACGTATTGGTATAATTGTGCATTCAACCATATATTGAGAGAGTTGTTTAAATATGATTTAAATATAAGGCACGTGGATAGAGATTCACGTTCGAGATAGTCGGATTATCGGTTTTGAGAATTATCGGGATTTTAAGAAGGTTCGGTTATGGTGTATTTGTTTATATTAATTTAATATTTTGATATCAAATTAAACATATATATAATTAATTAAAATTAGTTTAATTAATTGATTTTTTTTATTAACTTTGAAAATTGTTTAAAGTTAATGGAATTTTACATAAAATTGAAAATCAATTTTGAATTTAATTTCATGTAAAATTCAGTAGTTTGACACCTCCCATGACTCATCATCTATCCCTCAAATTGTAGTCTTCTTGTGAGGCAATTTTGAGCAAAATTGTTGCTCATATATAAACCAAGAAGATGACTCAATCGGGGTGGGAAGTGAGTTGAAATTGCTAGAAAAATCTCAAGCAAACAAAATGAAAATTCTCTCAAAACCGTAGCCTTCATCTGGCTCAAAACCCATGGTTCTCTCAACTTTTCTCTTCCCAAATTCATCATGCTCGGGTTCCCACTAGCCCGTTCTAAGGCTGGAGAATAGCAGGGAAGATCACGGTGGTCGTCCATGTCGAGTTCGTGAGGAAAAACATCCAAAGAGGTCCACGAATTTGAGCTATGAAGGTCGGTTTTCTTTTTCCTCTGTTTTTCGTCTATGTTTTAGCATGCTTTAATCCACGAAATTAATGAAAATCGGTGACTAAGATCCGCTAATGCTTCCGCTGCGTGTTCTTCACTCCTTCAATTTGCATTAGAGCCTTGTTTGGGCACTTGATTTCCATTAATTTCGAGTTTGGTGGGTGAATTTCAATTATTGAATGTTATGGTTGCTAAAGTTTGATGTTTACGGTTTTGGCATCAAATTAAGCTTTCAATTCTTAATGAAAATTTTAATAGCCTACATGTATATGGGCTTTAATGTCTGGGCAAGAGTCTGTATCATTTTGGGAGTCTTTAGAGTAGTATTTAAGTTGTAATTGAAGAAAGAAGACATGATGGTCGCTGGCTAGAAAAATAGAGCATGAAGAAATCGTGATTTTTTGGGCTGTTGTATGAACAGCGTTGGGACGATGTTCATCAGCATCTCGACGCTACTGGATTTGAATTTTGGCGGTGGTTCGGTTCAGGCGGTTTTTCCATGGTCCGGTTCACCGTTTCTCGACCGATTCAGTTAGATCAAGCCCGGTTCAACCCAAATTTCAAGCCCTTTGGTCCGGTTCAAGTCTTTTATGGATGGTTCAAGATGGTTCGAGATGTTCGGGGTCGGTTTGGGAGCTGTCCAAGGCGGTTCTCTATTTTATTTAATTATTAATGTAATAATTTAGCTTAGTTTGTTTGTTTGGATGCCAAAATTGGTCCTCTTTAGTGTGTTTAATTTTTTATGCATTAGGAATGTATGTTATAATTAAGAATTGAATATGCATAATGTATGCCATATAGATTTAAAATCCCACCATAGGAAAGCATGTTCATGCATTAGTAATTAATTATAAGGGTTATAATAAAAGGAATGTATGTTAGGTTTCATGATAGATGCATGTTGGATTGTTTTATTTTTCGTTTATGAATGTTTTAATATAAGTGTTATATTAATAAACGAAAACGAACAAACATGCAACATGAAACCACCTTAGCATAGATGAATGTTATAGGTTGTCTATATTATAAATTGTTATAAAAACGAGATAGACGTAAAAACATATAAAAAAGATAAATGCATGCTCACTTAGGATTAACGGAATCCAATCTCGAACAATTCGCAAAGAATATGTCGATACCTTGTAAAGCTAAGGTTACAAGAGAACTCACCTGGCAAGATGTTGTCTAAGGCTGGAGGTATTTAAGTTGACGGTTTACGGAACTCCTCCTACCTGGGCATCGAGTCGGTACTTGAGTTAGGTTAACCCGGTTTTATGAGCATGCGTGAGAGATGTGAGGTTTTATCACCTAGACATCATAGCGTAATAGTTATGTCATTGGAAATCACCTAGACATAGGTTGTTTCAAAACGTTTAAAGCTTTTTGAATGGTGATTTATTTTTATAACTTGAATTTTGGTTGTTATCTGCTTTCATCACCATTAGAAGCATGTTATAGGATTAATTCATTAAAAGTTATAATAGTTATAAGGTTAATGAATAGAAACCGTTAAACCTATAACAAAGAGTTGCATGCTAACATAAGATCTTAGGTAGCATGAGTTAATTTTAAAACGTTTAAAAACGATTAGACCTAAGATTACTATTTTCTAATAGGATTAGAAGAACTTCCTACTTAGTGTTTTAATAGAGTTAAAATATGATAAGTAGGATATAAGACTTTGGTTATAAGGGAACTCTCCCGACAAATGGACCGGAATCTGAGTTGAATTAACCATGGTCTTATTAGCATGCAATGTCACTAGGAAGTTAAAAGGGTTTAATTCGCCTAGACATTAGAATAAATGCATTATTTAAAAAGTTTAATATAAGGCATTAACTTAGATAGATTCGTTTAGCCGGAATTTACCTAAGTAAAAGACCCTAATCTTTAAAATACTTAGTGGGAGGAAAAAGATATATGAAAATAAATTTTTTCTTCTCACGTTCTCCCTAAAGTTCACACGGTGAGATTTATGCATAGCCTCTTGTTACTTACTAACGTAACCATTCCATTCGGAAGGTGATTGCATAAATCAATATCAAGGTGAATGGAGAAAGTATTTATAGTAAGTGGGAGAAGGAAGCGTGTCAATGCATCCTACGGTCTCCTCCATTGGTTTACATCGCAAGGTCTCTATGTTCGCCTGCTAAGCACGTCCTGAAGTTGCTACACCATTCGGATGGTTGTAACATAGGGATTGTAGCACAGTAAACTCCCCAAAAAGATAAAGGATTTCTTAGGGCCATTCCCAGCATTAGCTTTTCCATTCAGTAGCATTACTGGGGCCGTTCTCTTAGATCTAAAAAAATGGAGGGTTACACTTACAGACACATCCTACGGTCTCTTCCATTGGGTTGCACCGTGAGATTCCTATGTTGCGCCTGCTAAGTATGCCCTGGAGCTACTACACCATTCGGAGGGATGTAACATTGGATTCAGAACAACGCGAACTCCAGAAGTGGATAGGGTTTCTTAGGGTCATTCCCAACATTAGCTTTTCCATTCGGTAGCATTGTTGGGGTCGTCCTCGAGAGTCTGAAAATGGATGATAATACTTACAGGATTGTGATCATTGACCAAACAACGGTAACTAAATAATAACAGGATATGAATGATTATAGTGTTAACGTTTGGTTGAGAATGTCTTAGTTCAGAGGAGGACTAGCTGACCACCACTTGGTGGCAGTTACTCTGAACCTCTGAAGTATCGTTGCAAAATAATTATGATTATAGGGCGCGTAATTGCTTTTGCTAAATTGATTGGATTAGTAAAAGGGTTAAAACATTAGACAACCAATTTAAAGTTTATTTGGTTATTTTCTGCGATAAGTATAGGTTCTATAAAATGCTTCTTTAAATCGCCAAATTTGTTATTGGTATAAAACATATAACTAAACCAACTTTAAACACTAGATTGTGGTAAGTGAGATGGAAACAGTCTTAAAATGTAATATGTCTTCAAGATGTTATATCTATTTCATTCTCGCAATGATGATTATAACATAGAAAATTGCCTAGCAAAAAAGAACATGATCCAAGACTCGAAATATGATTTATTCGTCTCGAAAACATGTTTAGTAAGAATAGTGATTCAACCTGGATATTCGTTTCAGGGTTCACTAAATCACGTATGTTCTTTTCAAGGAATAAGTTCCTAGCACTAGTTGTGAACTAGTTAAGATAACTGTTAGACTTAATATGGAAAAGTTTATCTTAGCAAAGGCAGTGGGTAACATAAATTTATTCTTCTCTCAAGAACATTACATATTGATTAATGTATATGGTTCCTAAGAAAATAAAAGAAATTATGATTTCTATATCTAGTTTGCTGGAACAAGGCTATTATGTTACCTTTTTTGTATGAACCGTTCATTTCTAAAAGGATGCCAATATTTGTTCTAAAAAAGAATAACATATACGTTTTAAGACCAACAGATTCTAGAGCGATTTTTAAATCATGAGATATTTAAACCGTTAAGACTCAATCAAAAGGCAACGTGTTTCTGAAAGTACCTATCTTTGGCACTAGAGGTCAGGCATATGAAATTTCAATAGGATTGAAGATTGGCCTAAAATAAACTTCTAAATAGGTTAGAAGATGACTCATTACCTCAAAGTCATATCTTAGGGGTAAGCTGACTAAATGACCTTTTATGGGAAAAAGGTTATCATGCCAAAAGAACCCTTAGAGATGATGCATTTTGATCTCTGAGGTCTAATGAATACTAAAGTTCTAACAAGGTGTGAATATTTCATCAGTTTCACTGATAAATTATTCAAGGTATGCTTATTTGTACCTAATGCGTCATAAGTCCAAACTCTTGAAAAGTTCAGATAGTATAACGTCGAGATTACGATCCAAATTAGGTAAAACAATAATGATACTTCGATCCGATCAAAGTAGGGAGTAAATGAACTTGATATTCCAGGTCTATTTGATAGAACATGGAATTATATCCTAACTCTCAATACCTAGTACATCACAGTAGAGTGATATATTGATAAAGAGAAACAAAACCTTGTTTGACATGGTTCGATCGAAAATCTGCTGCCTAACTCGTTTTGGGTTATGCAGTAAAGACAACGTTTTAAAATACGAATATGGTTCTTTCAAAGAATGTTTCTAAAACATTGCTTGAACTCTGAAAAAGCATAAAATGTGTTTATGTTATTTCAGAATTAAGGGATGTTATCATTTGAGACAATCCTGAAGGATCTGGAACCTTATTCAAAAGCATGCCTATTTGTAGGTTATTCCATAGAAACGAGTTATGGATACTTCTTTGTTTAAAAGAAAATATTTGTATGGACAAACATTACTTTCTTAAAAGAAGGTCACGTTAGAAATCACAACCACGAAGTAAGAGAGTGTTAAATAAGTTATATAGTAAAGCTACAAATATATCAACAAAGAGTTGTTAATAAGATTTGTTCTTCAACAAAGGGTTGATCGAGCTAACACATTAAGTTAGTCTTGTCCTTCTCAAATGTTGAGAGAGCCTCAATGCAATGGGAAGGTTGTTAATTAACCTAATGAAAACTATGTGAGTTTAAATGAACTCTGATTGTCATACCTGATGACAATGTCAAGGATCCATTGACCTTTAACAAGATGATGGATGGCGTGGATCTATCAAGACAAAACTATGAACCTGGAAATGGAGTATGTGTAATTCAATTAATTTTGGTAAAGACCAAAAGGGGATCATAGTGCAAGATCTAGAACAAAAGGTTTGCAACCTTAACCAATTCATTTATGGATTAAATTGAAGGTTTCGATCTTGGAACATAAGATTTAATGAATGATTAATACTTATGATTTTTACCAGAATATTGACAAGTCTTGTGTCGGCAGAAGAATTAGAAATAGTTTAGTAGCTTTCTTAGTTTGGAAATTGCTTGATATCCTATTTATTGAGAAAGATATAGGTTATCAATACTGACATTTAAAAGTAAGCCAACAATGCAATTCCAAATTATAGATTTGGAAAGGCTTAATATGTTCTTAAAGTCCAAACTGTTCGAAATCATAAGAACAAAGATTGCTAGCTCTGTCTCAAATATCTTCAATAAAAAAGTTGGCTAGATATAAGATTAGAATTCCAAGAACGGTCAGTTACCTATCCGACATGGAATTCATTTGTCACAGGGGTAGTGTCTTGAGACGCCTCAAGAGGTTGAGGATTTGAGATGAAATTCTCGTGCCTTGACAATCAATTGTCGGACCTGGCATATGGTATGCAGAAATATTGTCAGTAGATACGCAAATTCAGTCCAGGGCAAGGTCGTTGGATTACAGTACAGATATCCTAAAGTATCTTAGGAGAATGAGGGATTGTAGGCTCGTGTATGGTGCTGAGGATCTGATCCTTATAGGATACACTGATTCTGATTAGAACACCGATCAGGATTCATGAAAATCCACATCGGCATCAGAATTCGTCCTTAACGGGGAGTTATATGATGGCATAGTATCAAGTAAGGATATATTGCAGACTTTATCTTGAAGGCCAAGTATGTTCCTGCTTATGAAGCAAGCTCAAAAGTCTGTAGGACTTAGGAAGTTCGTTTGGAAAGTTGTTCCAAATATGAGGCAAGTGTATAGAACAAAAACGAGCATCTCATCTAAGAGTATATGTAAAGAGGGGACGTGATTGTCACAAGGATTGCCTCAAGAGTAAAATATTGTTGAAACATTTACGAAAGCCCCTATGTCTAAGAGTGTTTGAGGGACATCTAGATGGTCTAGGTCTATGAGTTATAAACAGCCAACTAGAGTTTTAGTCCAAGTGGGAGTTTGTAGGGGTTTATGTCCTAAAACTCGTGGATAGTAAATGTAACAAAGTTATATATAAAACGTTATTAGAATAGTTTATATTCTGGTTGTCGAAAGGTTAGTTTAACTATACATTTATTAACCCAAATCCAGTAAACTAGAATCCATGGTTATGATATGAAACACTCGAACTATATGTAGTGACATAAAAATGGATCAGGTTCAAGTACATAGCCTAAAACAGTCTATAGTATAGGGATAAGACTAGGTACCTTATCCTAGGAAAAACTATGTGACAAGGCCCACTTTGTTTCAATACAAACGATGTGATCCTAAATCGTTCATGTAAAGACATGTAAGTGGGGGCGTCCTATGCAAAAGAGTTTGTATCAGACCTGACCGCAAAATAAGTCACTTTTACTTTATAACGTCGTTTACTATGAAACTGGCATATTTTAAGCGATGACCTAGGTAACTCGATCTTATTCCTGAGCTAACTATGAACTCCTGTTTATTTGGGATTATCCTTTGATTTGCATACGTGAGAATGGCCCATGAGCGCGGCTCAATAAACCTGCCACTTTGGGGATAACACCGAGTAGATAGCTGGGGACATAGTCTTGCAAGATGGAATTCACTCCTACCCGTCTTTAAGGATAGTAGAGAGGCTGTTCCCTTAAGTGTTGACTCCGTAATGTGAAAAAAGGCGCATCGCCCTCTCATTGGCCCGAAGGGTTTTAGGTTTAGTGGTAGGACCACAAACCAATTGTTCATTAGGGACTCAATGAAGGCTTAAGGAACAAGAAGTGCTAAAGGGGTAAAACGGACTTTTGACCTTACTATAGTTTCGAACAACCTGTGAAGGATTGACTTACTGATCACAGTTATATCGGGTAGATAGAAATATATATACAGTGAGGGGAGTTCAGCTACGGGCTATAGTGGAGTGTCCCGTTAGTTAACGAATGTTGGTTAACTAGGATTAAAAGAGTTCAACTGATTAATCGCGGATCATTGGAGCCCAAGATCTGTAGGTCTATTAGGTCCCCCTACTAGCTGAACCAGATGTAACCTTAGAACCTAGTGATGTAAGAATTTTAAAACGTTCTGATTCGATTAAGGGAGATATCGTTAAATTATATTCGATATAATATAACGTATTGGTTTAATTGTGCATTAAACCATATATTGAGAGAGTTGTTTAAATATGATTTAAATGTAGGCACGTGGATAGGGATTCACGTTCGAGATATTCAGATTATTGGTTTTGAGAATTATCGGGATTTTAAGAAGGTTCGGTTATGGTGTATTTGTTTATATTAATTTAATATTTTTATATTAAATTAAACAGATATATAATTAATTAAAATTAGTTTAATTAATTGATTTTTTTATTAACTTTGAAAATTGTTTAAAGTTAATGGAATTTTACATAAAATTGAAAATCAATTTTGAATTTAATTTCATGTAAAATTTAGTAGTTTGACACCTCCCATGACTCATCATCTATCCCTCAAATTGTTATCTTCTTGTGAGGCAATTTTGAGCAAAATTGTTGCTCATATATAAACCAAGAAGATGACTCAATCAGAGTGGGGAGTGAGTTGAAATTGCTAGAAAAGTCTCATGCAAACAAAATGAAAATTCTCTAAAACCGTGGCCTTCATCTTGCTCAAAACCCATGATTCTCTCAACTTTTCTCTTCCCAAATTCATCATGCTTGGGTTACCACAAACCCGTTCTAAGGTCAGAGAATAGCGGAGAAGATCACGGTGATTGTCCATGTCGAGTTCATGAGGAGAAACATCCAAAGAGGTCCACGAATTTGAGCTATTAAGGTCGATTTTCTTTTTCCTCTGTTTTTCGTCTATGTTTTAGCATGCTTTAATCCACGAAATTAATGAAAATTGGTGCCTAAGATCCGCTAACGCTTCCGCTGTGTGTTCTTCACTCCTTCATTAAATATGGTTGATATTTAATTAGTTATAAAATAATTAGTTTTGAATTAATTAATTGTTCAATTTAATTTAGTTAAATGTGATTTAATTAAATTAATATCTGTAGACTAATTTTAATGTGAATTGGATTCATATTAAAACTATAGGTAATAAGAGAAATACATATTTGAATGTGTTCAAATAATGGGTTAATTAAATATCTAATATTTGATATTTAGTTAATCATTGAATTAATTAATTATGAGTTTAAAACTTAACTATATTTATGTCTAAGGCAATCGAGGTCCTTCGTTTTCTCTCTAGAAGGCGGTAGGACAAGGCAGCCCAAGTGTTGTTCGGATCATCTAGTTCTACTAATTTTGTAGCTATTTCTTTGGTGGAAAGTCTTTGGGAGGTTTGTCGATCAATGGCGGAACAAAAGGAGACTGAGGAAATTATAAAACACTTGGGAGCTCTAAAGGTGACAGAGGAGGAGAGAGTCAGTGTATTCCAACTAAAGGATGATGAGGTTGGCATATCTCAGAGGAAACTAGAGAACGCCCTTCTATGCAAAATTCTTACAAACAAAAAAATCAATCTCGGGGTGTTTCAAAGAGTGATGCCAAAAATCTAGAGCCAAGAGCATACTATTATTAAAAGTGCGGGGTCAATGTGTTTTTATGCAAATTCAAGAATTCTCGTATTAAAGGATGAATTAAGGAGGCTGGTCCTTGGTTCTGTGACAAAGCAATGTTGTTGATGGAGGAACCATGGGGAGATAGCTGTGGAGATGACTTGGACTTCAGGTATGTATCCTTTTGGGTTCATTTCTGTAAATTTCCTTTTGCTTATTTTTCTAGGAACTCGGCGATGAAAATTGGGAGTCTACTTGGCAAGGTAGAACAATTGGATCCAATATGGGGATTGCTCCTTATGGATAAAAGTGCAGATTGATGTTACCTCTCCCCTCAAACGGGGAATCTTTCTAAAGTCGAAAACATAGAAACCAGACAAGTGGATCAAGGTGTCGAATGAAAAACTGTCGGACTTTTGTTATGGGTGTGGTTTATTAGGACATACGATTAAGGAGTGCGATCAAGCTGAAGATGCAACTGAAGAAGATCTTCCATATGGCCCTTGGTTAAGAGAACCAACAAGGCTCAAACTCAGGGAGCCTAGTTATCGTTTTTTTCCAATTGGGGTCGTGGGAGAATTGGAGAGCGAGGAAGAGGAAGCTGGAGGCAATTGAATTCAGATGAGGATAGTCACACATCGAATGAAGGAGAGTTCAGCCATCGGAAAAGAACACAGATGGCAAAACAGAAATTTCCAGTCCTCCGGCGAGGCAAGAGAAACGTGCTTCTCCTCCGTGCGGCGGCCCAATAGTAACTTCTTTGAATAAGGAAGCAAGAGCAGCAATAGTCTAATGGTAGCATAAATGAAAAGGAATCAACCGTTGCGGAAATGAAGGAATTACCCACCGAGAACAATTAGAATCATTTAATGGACCTTGATTTTGGGTGGGATGGAATAGAATTGGGATCTCAACCGAATAAGGAAGCTATTTGTGTGGATATCAAAGGCAAGGAGAAGATAGTGAAGTTTGAAGACCAAAAGAATAAGGAGGTGGAATGCAAAAGAAAAAAATGGAAAATGGCTAACAGGATGCAGGATACGGATACTATATTTGAAAGGGTTCAAATATTAAATATGAATTAGATTCATATTAATAATATGGATTAAACTTTTATGTGAATAAGATTTATATTAAACTATAGTATATGAGAGAATAATTTGAATTTGATTCAAATTATAATTTAATTAAATATTTGATATTTAATTAAGAAATTAATTGATTAGAGAATTAACTAATCTATTTAATTTGATTAAATATGATTTAATTAAATTAAAACTATAGTTCATATTTAATGTACATTGGATGCACATTAAAACTATAGGTTTTTTTTTTTTTTAAATAAACAACTTTCATAAAAAGAACTCAACAAACAACAACCAAAGCTGATACAACCAGAAGAATCGCCACCATCCGAACTCCCAACCTGAGATCAAGCCGACGACAGTAGGGCAGCTTCCCGCGCCAATAAATGCGCCACTAGGTTTGTCGATCTAAGGCACCAACGAATCTCCTTCTCTCTGCGAACAAGCCCACGACAATCAACCAAAACATCTTTTACTTCCGACAGATCGAGGAAATCACTGGAACTCGGTGATATCGAATTGATAGAATTGATAATGGTCTCCGCATCTGATTCGACAATAAGCGAGGGGCGGGGGCTCATCTCAATCTGAAGGTAATTTCTCATACCTTCTTTGATTGCCCACGCTTCTAGCAGCGCAATTGACAACCTTTTCCTGATTTCCTTGAAGCCCGCTGAGATCAAAGATCTTTTGGAGTCACGAACCACCCAACCAACGCCACCTAATTGATCTCGAGAATTCCAAGAGGCATCCACGTTCAGCTTCAACCAACCCAGCGGAGGGGGATTCCAAAGTTGATGACTCGAGAGGCTCTCTGTTCTAAGCCGAATCAGGTGCGAATTCTTTAACTCAGGTCCACATTGCTCATTGATGCTAGCTTCTAAAATTTGACATAATTGGTTTTGGTCTGCTGAACCTCCCCTGCACACTACCTTATTTCGAAAAGACCATAGGTTCCAAAGAATTGTTGTTGCAATCTTGACCTCTTCTTTTGATAAAGCAGCCACCATCGAAGACCAAATATCCATCGTGTTCCAAGTGTCTCTGCAACCAGCAAAAAAAACATCTGAGTTGGGTAAGAAGTATAGCCAAACCTTTTTAGAGAACTTACACCTCCACAAGACATGAGCCGATGATTCCATTTTGTTTCTGCAGAATTCACATAAAAGTCTGATTCCCATCCCCTTTTTCATCAAGTTTACTTTTGAGGGGACTATATCGGATGAGATTTTCCATAGAAAAATTTTGGCTCTAGGCACGATATCTAGGCCCCAAATCTGTCTCCAAAATTTCTTCCTTTCTTCCATATTAGACACTGATCCCTTCTGATCTTCTAAAGAATTAACCGCTAAATGATAGGCTGACTTAACCGAGAATTCCCCTTTAGAATCCAAGGCCCAGATGATTTCATCTTTGGATTCTGCAAACCCTATAGGCATATTAATAATGTCTTCAGCATCGCAAGGTTGGAAGCTGCTTCTGATTAGGTCCTCATCCCACCTGTCATTTGCTTTGATAAGGTTGGCCACACTCTTGCCTCTATAGGTCTCGAGCGTTACCAGGGTAAATCGATGACTTGGCCTATTAATCCAAGAATCCTGGTCGATGTAGATATGGATCCATTTCCCCACCTTCCACCTGTACCCTTCGATAAATAAATCTCTTCCCCACACAATGCTCTACTAAGTCAACGAGGGATTGGTTCCAAGCTTAGCCTACAAAAAAGATTTGTTCCTAAAGTATCTCCATCTCAATACTTTAGCAAGGAAACTATCGGGACTTTTAACAATCCTCTAGCTTTGCTTGGCTAACATAGGCTGGTTAAATAGGCTAATGTCCTGAAAGTCCATCCCCCCTGAATCTTTGCTAGTGCACATGGACTTCCAGTTTTTCCAATCGATCTTATTGCCTTTTTTAGACGAACCCCACCAAAACTTCGCACAACTTTTGTTTATCTCTTCGCAGATGTTGTTCGGGATACGAAAACAGGACATAGTATAAGTGAGGATGGCTTGGACAATCGCTTTAATAAGAATTTCCTTTCCTCTGGACGAGAAAAGATTATTCTTCCAATTCATAAGCGCCTTGCCCACCTTGTCTTTGAGCTTCCTGAAAAGATTAGCCTTGTTCCTACCATTTTGAGATGGCATCCCAAGATAGTCCCCACTCACATTCTTCTTCTAAATCCCCATAATCGAACCAATCTTCCTAGCAAGATCCTCTTTTACATTCTTACTCGTCATGAACACAGATTTATCAAGATTAATCATTTGACCCGAAGCTTCTTCATATCATCTAAGACACTCCTTTAGGCTTCTGCAGTCATTCTTTGAGGCCCTACAAAAAACCAAGCTATCATCAGCAAAGAAAAGATGCGAAATAGACGGATAGTGCATGTTAACACGAATCCCTTTGAGATTATTTAAGCTTTCTTCCCTGAACAACAATCCAGAAAGGCCCTCCGCGCAAATCAGGAACAGGTAGGGGAAAAGGGGGTCTCCTTGCCGAATTCCTCTGTTGGGCTTGAACGATATTTGAGGAGTATCATTAACAAGCACTGAAAATTCCATTGTTTCAATACAACCCATGACTTTTTCAATCCATCTGTCACTAAACCCCATTTTAGCCATCACTCTCCTGAGAAAAGTCCATTCCACCCTATCGTAGGTTTTGCTCATATCCATTTTCATAGCTATAAACCCATTCTTGCCTTTAGTTTTACTATTTAAGGCATGAATGCATTCAAAGCCCACGATAACATTATCAGATATTTTCCTGCCCGAAACAAAGGCGGATTGGGAAGGAGAGATATGATCGAATCTAAAACTTTTTTCATTCTATTTGCTAACACCTTAGCAATCACTTTGTAGATGACATTACACAAGCTAATTGGCTTGAATTCGCTCATCTTCCTCGGGGAGTTAGTCTTGGGAATTAAAGCGATCCAAGTCTTGTTGATATGGCTAATATCTCCCCTCTCATTAAGAATCTCAAGGCAAACCCTCGTGGTTTCATCCCCCACAACTTCCCAATAATTTTGAAAAAACATGGCTTGAACTCCGTCAGGACCCGGAGCTTTCGAGGGTGGCATACTTTTTAAAGCCAACTCGACTTCGGCTCTAACAAAAGGCTTGTCCAACTCCCTCTTTTGATCTTTTGAAATTCTACACTCAATTCCCTCCAGCACACGCTCAATAGCTTGCAAATTAGGAGAGGAGGATTGGAACAACAACTCAAAGTACTCAAAAGCCACATTCCCAATCTTCTCCTCTTCATCCGTTCAATTGCCCAAGGAATCTTCAATGCCTTCAATTCTATTCCTTCTTCTTTGAGATGCTTTGTTGTGAAACCACTTCGTGTTTTTATCTCCCCACCTCAACCAATCTTCTCTCGAACTCTATTTCCAAAATCTCTCTTCCTCTTCAAGAAGAATCTCAAGATCCCTTTCTGCTTTGAACCCCGCCTCTATACTGTTACCATCCGAGGAAAGCCTGCGGATCTCTTCTTTCTTTCTATCGATAGCTTGAGCAATGGTACCCTTTAGTCTTCTTCTATTCCAGCTACTAAGCCTTCTAAGGCATTCCTCAATTTTGCCACCAATAAAGGGAGTACCATGACCTACAAATTCAGACCAAGCTTTTTGGATAATACTTTTGGTTTCATCAAAACTAGTCCAAGACTCCTCAAACCTCAGAAGTTTCACAACCTTACTGCCCTCTCCAAGCTTTCCAGAGAAATCAAGAAAAGCCATGATATGCCTATAATCGAATCCATGGTAGCTTTGATGAGATATTTTGATGTTCTTCAGCAAATCCAACGTAGAGTAGTTGATGAAGAATCTGTCCAAACGCTCCCTGATCCTATTCTTTTTGCTCCGTCCTCTGTACCAAGTAAACTTGTCACCTGAGTATCCAGCATCCTTCAACTGACAGTAGTCAATAACTTCTTCAAAATTTTGCATTAAAGTTGGGCTTCTAGCTACTCCACCTTCCTTCTCATGAGAGTACAATATCTCATTGAAATCCCCCCAATAATCCAGGGGAGATTAGACTGATCCAAATCCCTGAGCCGCTTAAGCAACACCCAAGAATCCATTTTTTTCTCAGAAACCAGGTTACCATAGAAACCCCTAAACTGCCACACACAATCTTTATCGTTAACTAAAGCATCTATGTGACCTTTGGAAAATGATTTTATTGAAACCGAAACTCCAGAGATCCAAAAAAGTCACAGCCCACTGCTAAGCCCATTGTTCGACCCCGCAAAGCAAGACTCAAAGCCCAACAGCACCTTCACCACTTCCATCTTACGAATGTCAAACTTGGATTCACTAATAAAAACTAAATAGGGCTTGCCACTTTTAATTTCGTGGCAGAGGGCACGGATCGCCCGGGGGTTCCCCATCCCCGGACGTTCCAACATAAGATTTTCATTGCGTCCGGCGGGACTGCCACCCAGCCTCCACCGATATCCCTTCGTTTGAATCAAAGTAAATGACACATTGTTTTTTCTAACCACCACCATACTCTTCTTCCAAGTCTTCTCATTTTCTTTTTGCCAACTCAACCTCTAAGTTAACGTCTTTCATCTGATCTCCATCCATCCTAGCCATTCGTTTCCATTTCTTTAAGTTGGAAGTTTTTTTTTTGGGGCTTAGGTGTGGAGATTTTCCCTTAGAATTCTATCTCAAGCCTGCTCCTGAATTGTCTCCAATCCTTTTGTCCTTTCGTGGGCTGATCCCTTTTTGTTTCCCAATCTTGGTCCCAATTCCTTTGTCCTTCATCTGCTCCAAGGTATTAATTTTCGTTTTCTTAACCGAGCCCTCATTATACTTGCCTTTTTCTTCAATTTCCTCTGACTTAGTACCTGACTTGTCACTCTGAACCTGCCCACTAGTGACGGCTAGATTTGTCCTTCCTTGCACATTTTCTAATTCACCCTTCTTTATCTGAAAAGACCGTAATGCCCCTTCCGTCGATTCTCTCTCCAACGTTCCCTAGGACTTCTATACTAGCTTACTGTTCCAATCGTTGGCGCCTAAGACAGCTTCGTTGTTCCCCACTTACCCGCATGTACTTCTGTTTACTTCCCTTCTAGTTTCGGTTCTCCAGCTTGTACTTTGATCTTCTCTCAAGAATCCCGGTATTCTGCCCCTCCCCCTTCCTCTGAAAATTTGAAATTTATTCCCCAGTTTGTGATTTTTGTACACTCCCTTACTCAATTGTGTTCCCTGAGGCTTATCCCGAAACTCATTTTCGTTGCTCCATCAGCCCCTTCCTCTCTACATTTCTGGAACACATGACCCAACTTGCCGCAATAGTAACAGAAATTAGGGAGTTTTTCGTAAGTGACTTGAGTCCATTTTGTTTCCCCATCTTTTCCAATCTTTATGTTTGTCCCCCTTCTCAAAGGTTCATTGACATCCATTTTGACTCGCACCCTCAAACTTTCTCCCCCCATTCTTCCTTCCTCATCGTGTTCAGCATCTTCGAAGATCCCTATTGAGTTTCCTAAAGCTTCTGCATATTTCCTGCAAAAGCAAACTCTCGGTAAGTGATGAAAATTAACCCAAAAATATACATATTTAAACTTCAAAGAATCTTAGTTGTAGTTCCCTCTTAGTTCTTTGAAGATAATAATCGCGTCATCAAAACTCCATGGACCATTGGACGTGATTCTGCATTTGTCTCGATGAGTGGTGAACTTGCACTGATAAATGTTTCTTCCTGCCTTCTCTATCTTAACATAACCCTCTATACCCCATATTCTTGGCATCATGGTAGAGAAATACTCCTCATTTATGTTCTTTGTTGTTAGAACTTTGCACGCTACAGTATTTTTTAGGTCCCTATCCGTGTCTTGGATATCCTCATCGTCGACAGCCACAACTCTTTTTTGTTCTTCTAGTTTCAACTTCTCCAACTGGCTTAGAATGGCTTCCCTTTCCTGTTCTCGTTCTCCTTCTTCCTCTTAAGTATCGTTCCTTTCTTTATTAGCCTCCTTTTCTTTTTTGTTTGTTTTCTCCATTTCAGCACATCTCTGATTTTCATCTTCGACTTCCATCGCCACCATCCTAGTTTCCATTTGGTCACTATTGGACCCCTCTGTGCAAATTCCGACGTTGCCCTTCTCGTCCATGGCTATCCCTCTCAACCGACTGGAGAGAGCGCTTGTCAGGACCCTCGACAGCGCCCATTAGTTACCAAACTTTTGTAAAAGGTGATTTTGATTTCCATCCATTAAAACTATAGGTTAAAGAAGAGAGTTGTTATTAATTGAATATATGCTATTTTATTAATAGGTTAACCTAGTTAGTTCAATTAAATGTGATTTAATTGAATTAAATAGGGAAACTATATGTTAGAATTAATTTAATTAAATTAGATTTAATTAAATTAATTTATTTCATGATATATAGTTTTTTTATTTGGATTATTATTAGTTTTAAAATTTAAAAGAAATAAGAAAGTAGTAAATGATTAATACTAGAGAAAACATAATGGAAACGGACAGGTTAAGACTTCTGTAATTGTTTATAAAGATGATCCAGCAATTCTTTTGATCAATCAATCTCATGCAGTCTTATCAGCGGGGTCCCCTCGGAACTCTGGACTTTTTTTAATATGTTTCAACTCCAATGAAGCTCTACTGATCATGCACTAGGTAGCGTGAATTATCGCCACACAACTCCTAAATCATCTCTGAAACTAGGAGAAGATATACATACCAACTGGCCAAACGGGCACATAATGAAATTAAAGAGCAACAATAACTCAAGATGATCATAATCAAATAGAATTTTCATATTTTATTTTTTAGGATGCTGCTGGATGGAGTATGTAAACTTCTCTTGAAATAGTTTAAAACGTAGGCATTGAGCTTCTTTCGCACATGAGAGAGCCTAATATGTACAAATACATGTAATTAGAAGATGAATAGTCAATATCGAAAGATAGACAAGATGTGTAATAAAGGCAGGAAATATTTATTGGGAAAATGGCTATAATATCCCCCGGGGAAAGAAGGAAAGTTAAGCCTCATAAGATCGACTTTGAGTTTTGCAAGCTTTTATATCCTTAAAATTGTTAAAGTGCATGGATGTTAAACTCACACTATGTAGTCCAAATCAGGAATTCTAAGAGCTAGTTTCAAAAGCACAGAGACCAGCACAAGGAAGAAGATGATTTCTCTATTATTGAGAATCGGATTGTTTTCTACACATTATTACACAGTGCTGCCTCAGACTTTATAGGCAGAGAAAGAATAACAACAAATAGAATTCTTCCTATGGAAAAGACCCACGTATACAGGAAAAGGAATATACATAACAGAATGGGTAAAACCAAAATATTAACCGCCTGGTAAATTCTCCTCAACTGCACAGTCATCTTTAGCTCTAATATCCCCCCTCAAACGAGAGGGTGCGAGCAGCACACCAAGTTTGGAGCGAAGAGAGGTGAACTGACTTTCCGAGATTGGTTTAGTTAATGCATCAGCAAGTTGATCTGAAGAAGGCACATACCTGATATCAATCAATTTCTGAAGAACTTTGTCTCGGACAAAGTGAATGTCAAGTTCAATATGTTTGCTTCGCGAATGGAACACAGGATTTTGAGCTAAGGAGATTGCGCTGGTGTTGTCGCACCAAATGATAGGGACAGAGGATGGACATAGCTTGATCTCCCGAAGAAAAGCTTGAACCCATGATATTTCAGCTGTAGTTTGGGCAAGAGAACGATATTCTGACTCCGCACTTGAGCGAGCCACAACACTTTGTTTCTTAGAGGACCATGAAATCAGAGAGTTGCCAAGGAATATACAATGAGCAGCAATAGATCTTCTATCATCAATGCAACATGCCCAATCAGCATCAGTGTAAGCAAAAATAGAAGAGGATGAAGACCGAGGGAGGAACAAACCATAGTCAATAGTTCCTGTTAAGTAACGTAGAACACGTTTTACTCCTTGCCAATGTATAACAGTGGGCTGCTGCAAGAACTGGCTGAGCTTATTGACAATATAAGAGATGTCTGGACGAGTATGAGTAAGGTACTGTAGAGCGCCAACAACACTTCGATACAATTGTGGATCAGACATGGGAGATCCTTCAAAAGCAGAAAATTTCTTACTGGAAACTGCAGGAGTGGGACAAGATTTGAGACCCAACATACCAATCCTATGAAGAAGATCATAAATGTACTTGGATTGAAGTAAAAACATGCCTTCATTAGTTCGATAAACCTCAACCCCTAGGTAATAACTCAACAAACCAATGTCCTTGAGAGCAAAAGTGTTATTCAGACGACTGATAAATTGAGATATGTGAGCTGGACAGTCACCGGTTATTAGAATGTCGTCCACATAAATTAGAACAAGAATAACCATAGTGGATGTTGAAAGAAAAAACACTGAGCTATCAGCACGAGAATTAGAGAAACCCCAGCTCAAAAGGGTAGAGCGAAGACTGTCATACCATGCTCGAGGTGCTTGCTTAAGTCCATACAACGCCTTATTCAATTTACACACATGATTAGGAAAAGCAGGATCAACAAACCCATCAGGCTGCTTCATAAAGACATCTTCTGTGAGCTTACCATTTAAGAAGGCGTTGTTAACATCCAGTTGACGAATAGGCCAGCCTTTGATGACTGCGATAGCAAGAATGATCCGGATGGTAGGCGCCTTTACAACCGGACTAAACGTCTCATGGAAGTCAATGCCCGGAATTTGGTGAAAGCCTTTGGCAACTAACCTGGCTTTACACCGTTCAAAAGAACCATCAGCATGCCTTTTAACTTTGAAAACCCACTTACAACCCACCAAATTTACATGAGGAGGAGGTGGAACGAGGTGCCAAGTCCTATTTCTGTTTAGAGCCAAAATCTCATCGTCCATGGCCTGTTTCCAAATAGAAGATTGAAGAGCATCAGTGACAGACAAGGGTTCTGAAATAAGGCCATCAGTAGAAACAGATGCAAGAAAAGATCCCCAGTTCTTCGGTCGAAATATCCCACTTTTGGCTCGAGTTTGCATCGGATGAATGCTGTGAGTAGATGGTAAAGGCACAGACACATCATCAGCAATAGGACTCTCACTGGAGACAGAATTACGCACAGCAGCAGTGACTACATTAGAATCAGTAGTAGTGGCTACACCAGTAGCAGTATGAGTGGCAGGAACAAGGGAACCCGAATGAGATGCCAAGATAGGGGCAGCAGCAGGTGTTGACTCATGAGGCACCAGATGTAAGTCACTTGAGGAAGTTGCCAAGGAAGGAGAAGCATCGCAGAATCCAGAAGAACGATCAATACCATGAGCTGCTAAGGAAAACGCAGAAGACTGGGAGAGCTGGGATACGACAATGGGAGGGGTTTTAGGTAAAGGAGTTGGAAAAGGCAGAACATGGACAACAGTATCCTCAGAGGGAGACTTGGACACAGATGGAAAGGAACCAGTTTTAAACGGAAATTCACTTTCATTGAAAATAACATGGCGAGAGATATAGACACGACCACTCGAACTAAGACATTTGTAACCTTTGTGGGAAAAACTATAGCCAATAAACACACATTTTGTGCTATGAAAATCAAATTTGTGTGATTGGTATGGGCGAAGACACGGAAAACAGGCACACCCAAAGATTCTAAGGGCCTTGAAGTCAGGTTTTTGATGAAAAGCTTTCTCCCAAGGAGAAGAATTCCCAAGAACCGGTGTTGGAAGGCGATTAATAAGAAAAACAGCAGAAGAAAAGGCTTCCCACCAGAAACGCAAAGGCATGGAGGCTTGAGCTAACATGGATAACCCCATCTCAACAATATGACGGTGTTTTCGCTCGACTATACCGTTTTGTTGACTAGTATGAGGACAAGAGTGACGAAACTCAATACCTACAGTTTTAAGGAAAGGTTCAAAAGACCTAAACTCACCACCCCAGTCGGTTTGAAGGATTTTGATGGTGGTTTGAAATCTATTCTCAACAAGAGTTTTGTATTGTTTAAAGCATATGAGAGCCTCACTTTTGGTTTTTAACGGATAAATGTGGGTAAGTCGAGTGTAATTATCAACAAAACTAATATAATAGTTGTAGTCTAATGTGGATTTAACCGGAGAGGGTCCCCAAAGATCACAATATATTAGTTCGAGTGGATGAGTAGATTTAGTTTGAGATGTAGGAAAAGGTAATCTATGAGACTTTCCCAATTGACAAGCATCACAAAAGGAAATATTCTCATTACTCGAAATTTGAAGACTACAAGCTTTAATAATATTATTTATGACTCTTTCAGAAGCATGACCAAGACGTCGATGTAACAGATCTTTGGTCCAGACAACAACATTTGACTTTAAAACAGGACTTGACTTAGCATTAAGACTCGATGAACCAGAGACTTCCTCAACATATGAAGACAAGACAGTAGGCTGATTAAAAACAGACACAGGAGCAGAAGTGAATGTAAGACTGACAGTGGAATGAGGACTTTGAATTGAAGGCAGCTCGAATTGGTAGAGACCATCCTTAAGCATTCCTCGTAGCATCACCCTCCTTGAAAGCTTGTCCTTCACAAGGCAAAAACCAGCATGAAATTCTACGAAGACATCATTATCTGCTGTTAAGCGAGCAATACTAACTAAATTTCGTTTGATGTGAGGGACATGAAGCATATGGTTCAACTTAATCAATCTATTTCCAGGATTACAAGAAATAAGATTGTTACCAACATGATCAATTTTTAACTTAGTCCCATTACCAACAACCAGGGTATCTTTACCATTATATTCGTTTTTCACTGCTAGATTTCCAGCATCAGCAGTCACGTAGGTTGTAGCTCCACTATCAGCCAGCCACTTTGGGTCATTCAGCACCTCTGGAGTTGCAATATAGGCAGAAGATGAGCCTGTGCTTCCACCTTGATTGTTACTACTTCCAGCTGCATATGGATTGTTAAATTGTTCCTCAAAGCGTGAATAACAATAAGGGGCAGAATGCCCATATTTACCACATAGTTGACATGTCGGTTTATTATTGCCTCTCTGAAAATTCCCTCGACCACGGCCTCTGCCTCGATTCGAGCCACGATTATTGGAGAAGTTATGTTGGTTGCCCCCTTGATTTGAGTTTCCACGATTAGAGTTAAAGAACTTCTGTCCAGATGCTTGATTTTGGTGATTATAGACAAGGTGTGCAGCCAAATCGGGTAGTTCCCTAGTGATAGGAGTTATACTATAACGAGCAAGAGTTCCTTCAAATTGGATTAGAATGGATGCAAGCTCTTGCCAAGTTGAAATATCTTTATCTTCAATTGTGCATACGATTGGGACGTACTCAGAGTCAAGACCAGCTAACACATAAGAAATTAAATCCCCTAAACATACGGGATTACCTGCGAGTTGCAAATTTTCAGATGCCTGCTTCATGATAGCTAGGTATTCTACCATCTTCATAGCACCTTTCTTTGTGTTTTGAAGAACTCCGCGAAGCTGATTCACTCTAGCTTTGCTCGTGGAGCCATAGACCTTTTCCAAGGCCTTCCATACCTCACGGGAGGTTTTAAAACTCACTACATCAGCTGCAATCGCTGGTGTCATGGACCCAAAAAGCCATCCGCAAAGGGCTTGGTCGACTGTAATCCACTCTTCAAACAGTGGATTAGGTTCACATTTCTCTATTATTACCAAGTTTCAAAAGCACAGAGACCAGCACAAGGAAGAAGATGATTTCTCTATTATTGAGAATCGGATTGTTTTCTACACATTATTACACAGTGCTGCCTCAGACTTTATAGGCAGAGAAAGAATAACAACAAATAGAATTCTTCCTATGGAAAAGACCCACGTATACAGGAAAAGGAATATACATAACAGAATGGGTAAAACCAAAATATTAACCGCCTGGTAAATTCTCCTCAACTGCACAGTCATCTTTAGCTCTAATAGAGCTAGTACTGTGTGAAGCAGACAATGAAACTCAACACATCTTAATTACTAGTTTTTTCCATATACGACTGGAAGATCTTGTGTACAGGACCTTAACTTTACAAAGGTACTCTGGAACTTGCTCTTCTTTTCGGTAGGATTTTGTAGGTTTTTATGTCATTCTCCCTATAATTGGATTGTTGCATATGTTATATTATGGATTTTCCTCCTTGTCTATTTTTGTCTTTATTTATTTTCTTTCATTTTACTTTTTGATCTATGCTACATTTGAAGTATGTGCTCATAGATGGATTTAACAAAGTCTATTTTCAGGGTTTTGATGCAGGAGAACAAACATTTAAGTTTTTTAGGTAAACGACATTCATATTTGAATATCATTCACGGCACACCTATCAAATTCTTAACCAAGATGGGTTAGACCTCGAAGAACATGTGAGAAAGTTCTTTGATGGCCTTCCTGGCGTTACTATGGTTTGTATTAGTTTGATTGGAGGAGATCTTGCTTGTTTACTACAACGAATTCTCCATTTTCCTTCATCTGTTCATGCATGGATCCGGTGTCACATTTAAGTTCAAAACGTCATCCACTTGTTTTACTACTGCCTGTGGAGACAATCTTAAAAGGTACTGCAGCTGGAAACTCATACCGTATTACATAGTAATATTTGTAGCATAACTTGAAATGTGTTTAATTAATTTTGTGTTGGTAGAAGGTTTGGAAGATTATTCAAATCTTCAATCAGATGATAACTGAGAGAATTATTTATCATCTTCTGTGTTTCCTTTAGAGGATACAAAAACGAATAGGATGTTATGGTGGAAACGGAGAACAAAGCTTGATGGTTGCCTTAGTAAATTATAGGGGTAGGTTACGTCTATCAACTTTAATTCAATGATTTCGGTCATTATTATCTTTTTCCTTCTTTGATGAGTATATCATAGGCTTTAAAGTTTGTTTCTTCGTTATTACAATTATGTTTTTTTCCCTTCTTTAATCACTTAATCCATTTGCAAAGAAAGATTTTATGACTGAAAATATGAATCTAAATCTAGAGGTAGCTAGGGGCCCGTTTGGTAACGTTCTCGTTTCTTGTTTCTTGTTTCTAATTTTATTAAGAAATCTAAGCATTTAATAACTATGTATGTTTCTTGTTTCTCATTTTTTAGAAACATTCCCAAAATTTGTATAGAACTTTTGGGAACAACTAAAACTAGTTTCTCCTTTTTTGTTCTTGTTTCCAATTTTTTCCAAACATAAATAAGAATATAGGTTTATTATTATTGAATGTATAGGTGTTAGGGTCACGAAATTCTATTTTTCTTTATTAAAAATGAAGAAACGGAAACAAGAAACGAAAACGTTACCAAACGGGCCCTAGTAAGCTTGATTCCTAAACCCGTTTTCTTAAAGTTATATGTTGATGAAGTGAGTATTGTCCATGCAATTGATTGTATGTTGGGTATTATTTAACTTTTGTTTTCTAGTATCCAATGAAGACTGATGCTGTGGCACATTTCTCGTATTTTGCATCTTTTTCAGAATTATTGAAGATTCATGGTTGGGTCCTTGGAAATACATGCTTTTGGGGGACTGGTCAAATAGAGAACATTTTGATTCTGTCTACTAAATACATTGGTGGTGAATTTGAAATCCAAATGCAAAATGGACGTCAATGAGAGTCTTCTAAAAGTTATTTTAGAAGGTTGAGAGGAAGTTCTAGAGGCATTTGATTCAAAATTATGTTCGAGGAAAGGTTGCATCGTTGGTAAAACAAGATTCTATAATAAAGAAAGGTCTAATCCTCTTCAAAACACATTGAATGGAGTGGACCAACTTTCTGCATTGGCCTTAAAATTAATAAAGGATGCGAAGAAAGAGCTCAAAGGGGAAGACAGCTTTATGCCAATTGAGCTAAGCTCTTGTTGGCCATAATTCTTGTCTTGGTCTATGATGTGCAGGTACTTTCATTCTTTATTAGTATCATTGAATTTTGCGAGTACTTTTGATTGAGGGCTTTTTCTCCTTATAGGGAATTGCACGGTAGGTTATTATTTTAAACAGTGTTTAGTCATGGAAGTGGTAAATTCTTGATTCTTTATAATGTTAAGTTTTATATTCCCAGGCATGAGATTCAAAAACATAAGGAAGAAGAAAGACCTGACTTAAAAAAGGACTCGACACAACTTTCTCCAATAGGCTCATAGCGATTGAACCTTCCATGCACCAAGCTTGTGAACCTTTGGTACTCCATTTCTTTAATAGGGGTACTGAGTTTCTTGTTGTTAGTATAATAATGTTTGATGTATGAGTAAACATAAATGATAGGTTTTGTCTTCCTTCTTTCAATTTTCTGTTCATTCATTTCCAATCTAGAATTCTATGTCTCTCTTATGTTATGTTTAATGTTGAATGAGTTTCACTCGTGTTTCATTGAAAAAAATAAAGAAATATTGAAAGAGGGTAATAACCCTCAAGCTATACTAAGGAAGTTGCTAATAATTTTTCAAGAAGTCCGTAGACAATTTGGTCCAGGAAATAACCACAAGAACAATATGATCACAAAAAAATAGCCAACATGTAAAGGTTTCTCTCTAACCAAAAACTCCATAAAAAAGCTACAATGAACTTAAGTCACAATGTTTGATCTTTAAAAAAAATGCCTTCCTAGACAAAGAAGGCAGACCATTGGTATTGCTGGAAATGCAATGGAGCATTTGAAGCCAGTGACTGTCTGTTAGTATTTTGTTGGAAGATGGCAAAGAAAATAGCTCACTTGATGAAGAAATCACATGTATAACAGCTAGCAGCTTTGAAACCTACTCCGTAGAGAAAAGAAATCAAAGTTAACCACCAAGAAATAACATTAAGTGTACAGAACAGGAGGAACAGTTTCTTACATAAGCTTAACAAAATGAAGAAAGGTTTAGGCATGGTTCCTAACTATAGTTTTTCATCCATCAGGAAAACCCCCCATCATTCAACTTGAAATGGTAATGGAGATTTATTTGGATGACAAGCACCGAGTCCCATCAAAACCCTTCACATGCAATTATATGATATCTTTAGAGAATTTTAGGATGCATGAATAATCCCATCAAAACCCTTCACATGCAATTATATGATATCTTTAGAGAATTTTAGGATGCATGAATAATGATACAAAATGAGAAATTTTGTTAGGTATCTAAGTAGTTGGAGAGCCACACCCCAAAAGCCAGGCGATTGGGGAGGGAGAACCAACCACTTATATACCCCATTAGAAGCCCATATTTTTCCAATGTGGGACAAAGGCATCCCATATTGCCTTGGTCCCTAACAATTGCCCCTCCCTGGAAAGCCAACGTCTCGCACGACGACGCTTCACTCGGCTGGTTCTGGTCAGCCCCTCCGCCGCCACTCCTCTCCGAAGTGGTTGACCACCGGCTCTGATACCAATTGTGAGGTATCTAATTAGTTGGAGAGCCACACTCCAAAAGCCAAGCGATTGGGGAGGGAGAACCAACCACTTATATACCCCATTAGAAGCCCATATCTTTCCAATGGGGACAAAGGCATCCCATACTATCTTGGTCCCTAACAAATTCATAGACATAAATGAATCATGAGAGAGTATACAATCGTCAAACAAAATTGCTAAATGAAGTAACAGGCTTACAAACGAAAATTTAATTAGTGATGTATGATTACTATTAAATATAGTAAACATCAAGAGGAAAAGGGACAAAACATATCAATTAATTCCCAGGATTTAAAAAAAAAAAAAAAAAAAAAAAAAAAACATTGAAAACAGATATGACAAAGTTAGACCTTCTGAAAAAGTACAGGAACCTCACAGCAGAGTACAAGGGCAACCATCAGCCAAGAAACCAATGTTTTAGACTGGACCTGAGATAAAGGACAGCAAATAATCCTGCCAAGAAATAAACAGCAAAGGGAATTATGCCATGGGTACAGATTTAAAGAAGCTAAGGGCCCGTTTGGTAACGTTCTCGTTTCTTGTTTCTTGTTTCTAATTTTATTAAGAAATTTAAGCATTTAATAACTATGTATGTTTCTTGTTTCTCATTATTTAAAAACACTCCCAAAATTTGTATAGAACTTTTGGGAACAACTAAAACTAGTTTCTCATTTTTTGTTCTTGTTTCTAATTTTTTCTAAAGATAAATAAGAATATAGGTTTATTATTATTGAAGGTAGAGGTGTTAGGGTCATGAAATTCTATTTTTCTTTATTAAAAATGAAGAAACGGAAACAATAAACGAGAACGTTACCAAACGGGACCTAATATTTCTATGATTTAGCAAAAAAAAAAAAAAAAACTCTAAAATGCAGATTAACTTGATATGTTATCTAAGAATAGGTCTGGTCCTCGCATATATATGGGTTAAATTATTAAATATACTCCTAGACTATAGGATAAGTTTCAATTATATCCAAAATTATATCCATAAAGTTTCAAGTTTGTTTCAAAATTGTCCTTCAACTCTTTTCCGTTAAAATGTTTAACGGCTGCGTTAGGGAATGTTTCTTCTTCATGTTTTTGGCTGAGAGTTTTGTTGTGGGAGAGGTTACCATAGCTCTGGAATACTCTGGGTGTTTGGTTCTGTTCTTGCTTGTTTTCCATTGTATTTCATGTTGAAGGACTAGTGTTGGGCTGTTTTCACTGTGTATTTGAAGCCATTCATCAATCATGCTTCATAGAGTGTAGCACTTGATTATATTATTTCAATTGAGAGTGATGATTGAAGCCATTCATCAATCATGTTTCCATGTTCTTAAAACTCTTTGAAAGCAATGACCTTAACAAAGCAAATGCTAAGAGTGAAGTAGGCTTTGAGTCTTTGACTTGAAGCCAAGTTAACAGTTTCAGATGGTTGAGTGTCAGTCTACCAATTATAGCGCATCTGCTCTGCCTGTTTTACGAATACTTTATCATAAGTCCATTGACTTGAGAAAAACAAATACTCAATCAAACAAACTTCCATTTGAGGGGAAGTTTTGTGATGCCTGTTTCATCATTTGAGGGGAGATTTCTTAAGGAAAGATTTTCATGATGAGCTGATCTGCTGCTCAGAATTTCAGCTTCTTCCACAAAGTGGCTCGTACTCTTCTCCGGCAAAAACTCATATCTGTTACTCGACAAATCCAATCTCTCACTAACAAAATTTTCCTAATTCGATTTACTAAATTCTTCGTATGTCTGAAACCTAAAACTAAAAATAAACTCACTCGTTGTCTTTTCATCTAAAATCTAAGTAGCTCCACCACCTCTGCCGCCGCCGGCCTCCTCCTCCGATGGCCGTGAATCATGAGAACCACCATCATCAGAAATTTCCGAATTCTTCCCGCCATCAAGAGGCCTATAAAAATCCAAAAACCCCATGATTAAATTTAAAACCAACAGTTTTTTTTCTCTAACCCTAAAACTAATTTCAGTTTTTTAGAGGCGATAGATTTTCTTTTTACAACAAAGAGGACACCTCGCAGAGGTTAAACATTTTAAAGGAAAAGTGTTTGAAAGACAATTTTGAAACAAACTTGAAACTCTAGGGGTATAATTGAAACTTTTAAAACTCCAGGGGTATAATTGAAACTTACCCCATAGTCTAGGGGTATATTTAATAATTAAACCTATATATATGCAAGATTCAAAATAACTTCGTTCCACAAACAGTCATTGTTATCCTTATCCACTATTGAAGGGAAACAAATTTTCACTTAAAATACTAAATACCAACAACAAGATGATGACTGGTGAGTTTACAATTTGAAGATGGCAATATCTATTCATATGAAAGATAAGATAAGAGAGGAATACAACAGACAGACAACTTGTTATGTGGTACATATAAACCATTAAGAGATTAACTATACATACTTGCTATCGCCATATATATATCTCTTCAAATAGAAGCAGCAAATGTTATAAAGAACTGATGCCCTCTCAACTGCAAACATGTCTCCATGGACTTCTTTGCCAACTAATTCAAGCTAAATCGTGGGTTCAACAGCATAGTGTGCTTGAAAGAATAGATTTCTGCTCACTAAGATGGACATGCTTTTCAAAATAGTTTCATGTGTTTGATAAATTTGACCACGAATCTCCGAGCACTTACCTAGGAACAAACAACAGAGAGAGCAGTAATAATACAATTAATATTAAAATAATTCCCCACACCCAACGGGCAAGGGAGTTAGAGAGGATGTTTGATACAAAATGTAGCTAAACAGTTGCCATGTTGAACTAAAAGATCAGATAACTCAAGTATTAACTATAAGTTAACTACAATGAGCATTGACATGTCTGTTCAAAATTGGCAAAGCAAAAGGTTTAGAACTTCTGTATCATAAAAGTTTGACAATAAATAATTGTTTTAATCGCATGCGTTATAGCAACAAAAAGTGTTTGTATGTATGCTAAAAGCACTAAACTAAGGATTTTTATGATATCAAGTTTTGTTGATACCTAAGCCAGAAAGTTGCCTCAACAAAAGCCGTCTACGAACAAACTCCCACTTTTTTTTTTTTAGATAAGAAACATAGGAAAAAATCTATTGATATGCACAAAGGCCAGCCAAAAAACAGCCTAAAGGGCAGGGGGAAGAGAGATCCCCTCCCAAACAAAAACCTAAACAAAGGCAGTCCAATTTGAAACAATCATGGACAAGCTGTAATTACAAAAGAATTTCCTATGCTTTGTACACCACCAAGAAGCAGAATATTTAACGTTAGAACAAAAGGATTCAAACGGAGAGCTCTTATCTTCGAAGACCCGACGATTTCTCTCAAGCCAAAGGTTCCACATCAAGGCTCTAGCCGCCATACTCCACAAAACCTTGCCTCTGCCTTTGAAGTTCAAGCCCGAAAACACTTCATCTAACCACACATCAATCTTTTCAGGGAAGGAAACATGCATGTTGAATTCCCCCAACAGCCACCTCCAAGCTGCGCAAGCAAAAGGGCAGTGAAGAAAAATGTGATCCAAGGACTCAGCATTCCTCCAACACAAAGAACAAGACTAGCGGGGATAAAGCTCTATTGCTGCATTTCTTCTGCAGGAGATCAAGAGTGTTGAGGCTTCTATGAGCAAGGGACCAAAGGAAGACCTTAACTTTCCTCGGAGCACAATTCTTCCAAATGGACTTGATCAGGGGGGTTTTGAGGGTGGGATTCACTTCTGCCAGCTTTAAGAAAGCAAATTTGGAGGAAAAAATACCAGACTTCTCAAGGCACCAAATAGCTTTATCACTTCCACCCCCTAGGCGAATAACATCTATCATCTCAATCAGCCCAATCCAGCTAGCAATCTCCCAATCAAAAAGACCTCTTCTAAACCCCAAGTCCCAATCATTAGAGTCTGAGTTCCAGCATTGTTCCACTGTGGCATCCTTCTTAATGGATATATTAAACAAATCGGGGAAGGAGGAGGCTAGGGTATCGTTCCCAATCCATCTGTCTTTCCAAAAAAGAACTTTGTCACCCTTGTTGACCTTGAAACTAATAAAATTGTTGAACCATATACCAGTTTTCATAATGTCACACCAAGGCCTTCCTCTAGCTGACCCTTTTGGGGGAAGGGAGCTCCACCCCCTTTGGTCTATGCCGTAAATACTCATAACCACTTTCCTCCAAAGAGCATCTTCTTGCTGACTGAAGCGCCACATCCATTTTAACAACAAGGCATTATTTTTCTGCTTATAGGCCCCAATACCAAGGCCTCCGAAGTTCAAAGGGAGGGAAGTTTTGTCCCAATTGACAAGGTGGCTGCATCCATGACTCTCACCATTGCCCCAGGAAAAATCTCTAACCAACTTCTCCATTTGCCTAATGACTCCCACTGGAGCTTTGAGAATAGAGAAGTAGTACACCAGAATGCTATTTAAAACCGATTGGGCCAAAGTCAATCTACCCCCTTTCGAGATAGGGATGGATTTCCATTTTTCCAGCTTCAACTTAAATTTTTCAATCACTGGATCCCAGAAAGCAATAGATTTTTGGTTCCCCCCAAGAGGAAAACCAAGATAGTTGAAAGGCAGCTTCTCCAATCTACACCCAACTTTAGCAGCAAAGTCGGACAGCCAACCCTCGTTCACATTGAGACCAATTATGGATGTTTTTGAGACATTCAAAGAAAGACCTGAAATCTGGAGGAAAAGGGAAATGATCAACCACCATCTATTGAGAAACTTCTTTTTAGCCGGGCTGAAAATAATGGTGTCATCTGCATATTGGAGGTGAGTGATCTTGACCCTACCACTACCTACACGGATGCCTTTGAGAATTCTTCTTTTGCAGCAAAAATGGATCAATCTGCTAAAAGTGTCCCCCATCAAAGTGAAGAGAAAAGGGGATAACGGGTCCCCTTGTCTAAGCCCCCTCTTCGCCAAAATCTTACCCCGGGGTCTCCCATTCAAAAAAATAGAAAAATTAGCAGTAGACAGACAACCCATCATCCATTTCCTCCATCTGCACCCAAAACCCTTCTTGTCTAGAATATGATCCAAGTAATCCCAATCAACTTTATCATAGGCCTTCTCATAGTCTAGCTTTAAAAGGATCCCCTTATTACGGTTTGTTAAACAGTCCCCCACAGATTCAGATGCAACAAGAACCGCATCAAGGATTTGACGCCGTTCCACAAAAGCGGCTTGAGTATTGTCAATGATCTTTGGAAGCACCCTTTTAAGCCTCTCTGCCAGGACCTTGGAGATAACCTTGTACAAAGAGGAGACAAGGCTGATCGGACGAAAATCTCCCACTTTATTTGCTTTAAGCTTCTTAGGAATCAAGCAAATGTATGTCTCATTTGTCCTCTTGTTGATGATCCCTTTTTCAAAAAAAACTTGGAACACCTTTACTAGATCGGACTTCAAGATGTTCCAAGACTTTTTAAAAAATTCATTAGTCATACCATCCGGGCCTGGAGACTTCAAGTTAGCCAAACTAAGGATCGCCTTGTGAATCTCATCTTCTGTGAAAGGGGATTCCAACCCTGCAGCCTCTTGTTGTTGGAGAGGGGACCATTCCATGTCCACCACCTCCATCCTTTGGCCCCTCGGCTCGGCATAAAGATAGGAGAAGAAAGACAAATTCTCCTCCTCTATCTCTTTATCTGAAGATAACAGGTTGCCCCTTTGGTCTTCTAGGAAATTTATCATCATTTTGCTTTTTCTAACCGTCATCCATCTATGAAAAAAGTTGGTATTCTCATCTCCATCTTTAAGCCACTGAAGCTTACATTTCTGCAAAAGCATTTGTTGCTCCTTAAGGACTACATTCAAAAGATCAGTTTTTAAGCTGCTTCTTTCACTAAGCAAGCCACTGGTCATGCCCCCGTTTTCCTCTATCTTGTCTATCTCATCTATCCTTCCCATGATGTTACGTTTAGTATCTGTGATGTGGCCAAAAGATTCCTTGTTCCACCTAATCAAATGATTTTTAATACCTTTAAGCTTTTCCATGAACACATAACCAGGCCAGCCAATTGGATTCATTTCCGACCACCAAGCACTTAACTGATTCAGAAAGTTTGGATGATCTTGCCACATATTTTCAAACCGGAAAGGGGAGGGGCCCCAAGCTTGGCTACCCAAAGAAAGGAGCAAGGGGAAATGGTCGGAGGTGGGTCTTGACAACTTTTGAAGGGACATCTCTTTAAAGGCATTAAGCCAAGACTGAGACATCAAGAACCTGTCGATTCTAGTGGCTGTAGGCTCCTCCCTCAAGTCTGACCAAGTGAACCTACCATTTTTCATGGGGACATCTATGAGCTCCGCCCCATCTATGAAAGTGTTGAAGATTCTCATGTTTCTAGTGGTTCTCCCTCCCTTAGATTTTTCCGATATCCATCTAACGACGTTGAAATCACCCGCAAGGCACGACAAATTCGAACAGAGACCCGCCAAATCTTCCAGCTCCTGCCAAAAGACATCCCTCCCCTGATTCGAAGCTGGCCCATAGACGCCTGACGCCTGATATCCAACTAGAAAACCAGTTGTCAAAGGAGAAAGAGATGGAAATTGAGAACTCACCCATAATTGATTCAACTACCGAGATGACATCTTCTTTCCACATAACCAGCACACCTCCAGCCGAGCCCACAGCGTCTAAAGCCACCCACCCAACACGTTTGGCACTCCAAATAGACTTCACAAGACGCCTACTCATGGAATTCAATCTAGTTTCCTGTAACAGCACTACATCGGGATTAAACTTGGAAAGGAAATTTTTTATAAGAGCTCTTTTGGGATAAGCTCCAAGCCCCCTCACATTCCAAGAGATGATCTTCATAAAGAAACCAAGAGTCCCTGCTCTACACTAATGTTGTCTTCCATTGTCTCCTTTTCCCACGCCCGAATTTGATTCGTGACCTCCCTCGATTTCCTCTTAACCGCCGCACTTCCCTTATTAGATATAGGTCTGATACACATGTTCCACTTCTTCAGATTTTTCACCATCTGCCTAGAGAACGGAAAATCCCCTTCTCCTTCTGACCCGAACCCATCCTGTAGGTCTCCATTACCCATAGGGGGAGAATTTCCGAATGTTTCCTAGGGCTGCACCTGAATCAAGGCTCTCTCTTCGCCCCCTATGAGATCCTGTGACTCATCTTCTCTAAAGCACATGAAGAAGTCAGAAGGAGGATCCTCTTTGTCAACCATGGGCTCTTCAAAATCTTCTCCTAGACACTCTTCCACACTACTAATGCTCAAGAACGAGGCCTCATATCCGAGATCAACCTCTTTTCCTTCTCGTCTCTCAGCTGGATTTTGATTGTTCGTCGAGAAGATTTGCCCTCTTTTCATGGAAGCTTTGGATTTGGAGCCATTTTCGAAAGCCACCGATTTCCTTTTCGACTTTATCTTTTTTGGTTTGGATTCAGGAATCGAGATGTGGTTGTCCTTGAGCAGAGCGTCCTTTTGGACTGTAGTCGTCTGAATGGGTCCCATGGGAGAGTTTTGAATAACTCTCTGATTATGAATGGGGCTTGTCCTATTCTCCATTTGAAAATTCAGATTGGCGCCCATAACCTCTCCCATTAAAGGGGGACAGGGGTACATGATATTAACCACGGGACAAAAAGCGCACCATCTTGCACATGCCAAATGTCCACTGGGTTTGGGCTGTAGCCCTTTTCCGAACCAAAAACACCCCTCGCCGCCTCCGGGGAGAACCCTCCATGTTTCCCGACCATTTTTCCGATCAAGAGGTTATAATCCTCAAAAGTAACGGCCTGGGCAACGAACGTTTGATCCCTATCTATCAGGCGAATTTCCGAGGGGATGAAGCCAAAATAATTTCCTCTAACCTTAATAGCCACTTCCATACATTCAATGAGATTTGAGTTGGCCTGGGCGTAATCAATGAAGCCCCCATACATATCCCCAATCGCTTTAAATGTGGCCAAGCTCCATAAATGCATAGGAATGTTCCTAAATCTAATCCAACCACCGTACGAGGGAATAGCTGAGATTCTTCCATGGATATTCGGGTTCCAATATTCGACTTTAACAGTGAAGGGACCGAAGGTGACCCAACCCCTGTTTGCCGTTAACAGACGAGCCATATCCCCCGTAGGGCATTTAAGAAGGGCTTTGTCTGGAAGAAAAGGGTTAATAATATATGACTGTTGGGTTTGGTTTTGGATTGTGTCTAGAATCCTCCCCCAATCTTCATGAAAGTCCCGTCTAGTAATCACCAGAGTCTCATTCCAGTTTATGCCTCTGACTTCCTTTTCTCCATCTTCCTGATTCCATAGGTCTTGGGGGTTCGGGTTTTTCACACCCTTCAGGATTCTCCCTTGAGTTTCACCCGAGGGTGACCCCCTCAAAACTTCGACGAAGGATCTACTCTTGTTCTTTTGGCCTTCCAAAACCAGTTGTTCCTTTTCTCTCCCCTCATCCCCTTGACCGTTCAGAAAATTCATTAATAATCTTCGAAAAACCTTCCATCCATTGAAGTCTAGGTCTGCGGGGATGACCAAATTTCTTTCCCCCCCCCCCCCCGAGGTCTGGACCTTTGTCACTTCTAGGAAGTCACCTCTTTTGTTTGCAGTTTTCTGAATCCATAGGAAGCCTCCATTGCAGTCCGTTTTCCTAAAGAATTTTTGCGTCTTCGGGGAAAGGAGGAGGTCTTCGATGTTGTCTGCCATCCACACCGCTGCTATTTCTTCTATTGTCACCTCGAGAAATCTGCGCCCGTGGTGTTCGACAATCTTAACATATCTCCCTCTCTTCCCCGCGTCGAAAGATACCGAAAAAGATTTATTTTCAATTTTCTCTGACAGCCTAAAACCCCCCATCGGCGGAGATGAAAGGTTTCAGACGCCGGAGACTATGACCCCCGAAGAAAAACGCTAGAAACAAAACAGAACAGGCCCACCCTCCCCTCTTGAAAGAGCTCCAGACCCAATACACCCAAACGCTCCCTCACCAAACGCTCAAAAACCCATCGGAACGGTCAACGGAGACCCATCGGAGCGTTCATCGGAGGTCCTTCTTACTATCGGGACGAGAGGAAGTGTCTTAATAATAACAATAATAATAAGTAGAGGATTGAGATATATAAAATTGTTCATTTGTCCTGCTTCCATTATTTCCATTGGGGGCATTGCCAACATCCAACATTCCCATTTTTGCATGATGCTCCACATCCAAATGTAGGTGTGCAACTATTTACTTGCAAGTGAAATTGCTTCTGGCACGAAGCACAAGAATGATCAGAAATGTTGCTTTTCAGATGCACAGAAAGGTCAACTTCCACTTCATTTGAATTGCTTGTTCTTTGGCCCTCAACCATTAGACATCTAGAGCGAGTCAGCCTCACATTACTCTGAGGATTTACGCACTGGTCCATTTGGAAAGATCTAGAAGCATTTGTAGTCTTTTTACACTTTCTACCATCCTTTCTGGCCTTTGGCCTTTCCGCTGGAATTGTTAAAGATGAAAGACATCTTACTTCATCTGAAGATATTTTTCTTCATCGTTCACGGACACACTAAAATGGAGGATGTGTCGGACTCGGATTCGTCCAGACACGCTCCGGACACGTGTTGGACACGCAATTTTGCGTGCCCTATTTTTTTTTTTTTTTGGACAAGCTTGGACACGGCCAGATACGCCCACGAACACGCCTTCGGAAATTGAAGCCCAATTGCTAGTGGCTACTGCTAAAAAAAAACGAACGTTTTCTGGAGCAGACGGCTAGGGTTTGTTTTAATTTTTCAATTTTGCCTTTTGGTTTCACTTCTTCTCCACGAAATCAGCTACTCCATCTTCACGATTTCTGAAAACAACACCACAGTATCTTCGACTCTTCTTCTCCACGATTTCCGTTGATCGTTTTCTTCTCTCTCTGTCACCACCGGCGTCGTCACTGGCCGTCTTTGCCACCGTCGCCGCTTGTTGCAAGAGAAGTTGCCCTCGACACCGTTTCTTTTTCTTCTGTTTAAGTTCTTTTCTTTTTGTTTTTAAACCCCGATTAAGCTTCCCTAGACAAACCCTCTCACAAACAGGCCCAACCCAAATAAAAGAATATGGCAAGCATCCATATGCAACACATCACATATTATTTGATCTTTGTAGCTTGCCCCAATTGATAAAGGGATGGTACTTGTATGAGTTACCTGAGCTTCGCCTCCTTTCTTGATCCAACTCAGCTTATAGGGTGCCGGATGTGGGTGTAACGGAAGATTTAGTGCGAATACTAGCTTGCTAGCTACAACATTTTCAGTGCTTCCGCTATCAATGATCACATTGCATATTTTTCCGTTAATTGTGCATCGAATCTTGAACAAGGCATGTCTTTGGTAGCTCGGATCGGTTTTGGGAGCTAAAAGAAGTCTTTGAATTACTAAGGAAAGTGGTTCACCATCATCTGGTTCAATAAAGTCCACATTGTCATCACTGTCAGCTTCGTCTTCTTCATCTTGATATTCTACATTATCTGCGATTGCAAGAGTCTTTCGTTGAGGGCATTCGTTGGATAAATGGCCCGATTGATTGCATCGAAAACACTTCCCTAGCGTCGGCCGAGAATAAATGTTGGAGACCCGCCGTGTGGTAGTATTATCAGAGTTCTTGGTATCCCTTGTTGAGAAAGGGAACCCAACCAAGCAAAATACAACTTAACGAATAATTACAAAACATCTTAGAGATCGAAGCCCAAAGAGAAACATGATATCAAGTGAGGGACCACACATCCTCAGGATCCCTCTCTCTCCCCCTAAACACTCTATTGTTCCTTTCACCCCAAAGATTCCACAATAAAGCACACATCCCCCCGAGCCACAAAAATCTCGCTCTCTCTCGAAAAGGCGGATGGAGGAGGAACTCCTCGATCATCTCCCTGAGGTCAACAAAAGATATCCCTTGCAACCCAAAAACCTGACCAAACCGATCCCACGCAGCACGCGCAAAGGCACAACTCCACAGAATATGATCCAGATCTTCCCCTGCCTTCCGACACAGAATACAGCAAAACGGACCAACAAAAGAAGGCATCCTTTTCAACAGACGACCATGGATAACTTGCCACATAAATCTTTTATTCATGTTTACTCATACATCAAACATTATTATACTACCACCTAAGAAGCACGGACACGGACACGATAGGACACGGCGATACTTCAATTTCTAAAAAACTAAGATACGGATACGTTGAGGATACGTTGTTTTTTTTTTTAAGTATATATATTTTTTATAAAAAAAATTAGTATATATACAAATTTTTAAAAAAAAATTTAGTATACATATAATTTTGGAAATGAGAAAGTTGCTCCATATATTGTTCAAAATTTCATTTCGATCTAACAGTTCAATCCTGTAAATTGGACACAATCGTCCTCTTAAGTCTTAATCAAACTAATAATATTTCATTCATGGTACAAGACTAGGAAAGTTTCACCCCATGGCCCATACAGAAAAATAGTATAAAAGTTCAAAATATAAAGATTCTTAAATCTGAAAGAATCATATGTCTCATTCCATGTAACTTTGTATAACCACAGCAGATTACATGAACTTACCTCAGTAAGACAACCTTCTGAAATAAGTCTTTCACATAAATCATAGTAAAGATATCCAGCGAAGAAGAAAATAGAACTTTTGCAAGCAGGAATCTGCAAGAGAAGCAACATAAGCAAAATAATAGATAGCATACAACAATGGCAGCCTTAAAAATTTTAATGCAGATTACTTGGGACTTGAGAGTAATACATGAGATAGGAGTTTCGAGGCAGCTTCTTTAACCTCATCAATTGTCACATCTAAATGAACCGATTTGTCATGTTCACAACAACTTTGGGTATTATTTGGGCATAAAAATGAAAAATTCTGCTGCAATCCAACAAGCATGCCTGGCAATGTCTTCAGACAGTTTTTCCAAAAATCAAAACCCTTGGGGAGCTCACCGAGATGCTCAGATAGCTGTGCTATAACTATCTCATTTGCTGTATGACTCATTCTTCTGCCTTCCCATAGAACGGCCAACAGCTTTTCCAATTGAATATTTTTCCATTTGAATAATCTAATCATGAGACTGTATATGTTATGGTAGTAATCCATGCAACCCTGAAGGCAAAACCAAGTAATATAAGAAGTAATAAAATAATTCACCTGAACATTTTAATGTTACCCATTTGATAAAAATTTTGAAAATAATATAAAATCTAACAAAGAGACAGACCTAGATTGATAACAAATCAAAAGTATTACATAATAGCAGCAACATATACTCGAACAGTATCAACTGTTGATCATCTGGCAAAGAATCGAGACCTGAGATTTCCAACCATACGCTCAGTGCAGAATCTATATCTTGCAAGACTTGCTGCTCTATTGTAATCCAAAAACCATTTAACAAATAAAAAATAAAATATCAGAAAGAGGCAGAGACTAGAGAGAGAGAGAGACATATCAAGAAATAAACATGAACTTGTAAAGCTATCGTGTTAATTACTCAATATAGGAGACTAGCCTTTCATGCATTTAACACCTTTGAATTTGGTACAGTCTCATGAGTACAGAGTGCACGTAAGCAATATGTCACAGCTAACTGATGAGAATGAAGGACTCCAGAGCTGCAAGTTCCACCAGAAGTCTCATTCTGTTTCAATCACTGCAATATGTCAATTGTACAATGTATATCTATAACTCGAAGTCAAGCAAACAGTTCTTCTGCTAAAGTTTAAATCGATAGAAAACATGAAGCATCTTCACAACAACAAACTTACCATTGTAGATATTGCTTCTGATAAACACGGGATGCAATTGTCTAAACATATAGTTTCACAAAACCTCAATACCCTTGCCTTTTTCATCAACACTCTAGATTTTTCTAGTCTATGATATGGTGTAACATACACGTCTCTTAGAAGAGTACTCAAGATCTTCATTTGTAATGATTGACAAAACTCTGGGTACAGACCGCTCATTTCTGCATATTCAACAAGTTCCTGTACAATATTTAAGTAACATATGGTACTGAACAATTTAATAGAGGAAGAAATTGTGGAAAACTGATTTTAAGTGAACAGAGGACAAAGAACTTAATCTGCTCCAAGAGAGCACAAATTAGAAGTGCTACGACCTCCTCTCAATTGATATCATACCGACCTCCTCTCAATTGATATCATACCGGTTGGGATCAAAAGAATATACAGTTGAACCTAGTGTTATCCATTTTTAGGCAAGCACAACAAATCTCAAAGATAAGATAAAAAACAAAACACTTCGAAATTTCAAATACAAAAATAACTTGCCTTTGACAAAAAAGAAAGACATCACAGGACTGATGCAAAGTATTATGAATACTATACAAAACAGAAGCAGCTTTATCTTCAGCAAGGATTTCTTTTCTCTCGGAATTTACTGATTCAGCAAGCGGCTGGCACAAAAACTTAATTGCATCCAAGTAAGAGGATAGATAAGCCTCTCTCCAGCTCAGTAGAGAAGGGACGTCACACTCATGATTAGATCTCCCTGTGTATTATTTACACCTAATAACCTAATGATTCATTTATACATACATATTGATTCACAAAAGTAAAAGAGGCTCAAACGATGGTCGGGACCCTGTGTATTATTTACGCCTAATAACCTAACGATTCATTTATACATACATATTGATTCACAAAAGTAAAAGAGGCTCAAACGATGGCCATATGAATGACCCTCAAATGACCATAGCATTCATCACTGCTACCAAAATACTCCAAACAAACCCAACAAATATGCCTTCCACACCTACATTCAATGTGGTTGCACCCGTCTATCTTCTCGATCGTGTACCCACAAATAGGGCAGTTCTTGACATTCTCCTTATCTTTACGCCACTCATTCAGTGACGAATCGGGGTCTTCCTTGAATACCTGGTACTGTTCGCATGATAGGAATGGATGATACTCCAAATGGCACCTTGTACAAGTTTCTGAGTAGCATGCTCCACACATGAATGGTTCACCAGATGAATCGGGGCTGGCCACTCGGTAAACTGAGGGGCAGTCAGGAGATGGGCAAAACCTATACGCACCGTCGCTAGAAGCAACAAAAGCTCCCAATGATGCTCGAAACAGCTCCTCTATCTTCTCGCTTGACAACAGAGATCTCATATCCGTAAGTAAAATAGGAGACAAGCATGTTTGTTTAGCACAACATACTGGGAAGCTTCCCTGGTTTTTTATGGCGGACTCAAACTGCTCCACAAGGCAGAGTCGACAAAAATGGTGTCCACAGGCTTCAAGTTCAAACCTGTCGTCTTCAATGTCACATAAGCAAATTGGACAAGCATCTGCATCATCAGGCCTCTCGGCTGAACCACCACTTATCTCTACAACCTCAAAAATGATTGCTTCAACTTCCTGCTTCAAATCTTTACTACCATGGACAAATAAAATATGATGTCGAGTGTTTAATGTAAATCCAACCCCAGGAAACTTCTGTTTAAGGCCGTTGAGATCCGGGCCGAACTTCTCAACCACTGCCTTCAAGAGGTTGGGAGGCCGAGATTTGCCTCGAAGGTGAATCTCAAGTTGCTTGCTCTCATGAAGTGTCTGAAGGGATTGAATCAACTTCTGCTCAGCTGCAGCTATCTTCTCAGAAGCACCAAAAATTCGCAGACTAAGTCTCTGCCTGTCAAAAAGAATGTAGACTCCATTTTCCAGCTGTAGTGAATTAATTAGATCAAAGCCATCTCTAGAGGTCAGATGTTGTAGAACAATAGGAGTCAAGCTAGCATGATCTATAATCTTCCCTCTTAGAAGCTCTTCCACTGGTCGTCTCAACTCGGCTACTATTTTCGTGGCATTGGCAGATAGCGTCACTCGGTAGGAACCATTGAAGTTTTGAGAAAGAGTGCATTCCACACCTGGTTATCATGAAGATTCAAGGAAATCAGAATCTGACCAAAACCAAAGTATCATCTTTAATCATTCAAGTTTACCCCTACTTCAAGGGTTGAAATTGATACATAGTTATGATAATGCAGAAAATAAAGCAGGAATAATGCTAAAATGAAATTATGCAACAAACAAACCTCATCTATGTCCAATGTCCAAAATTCGACTTAAACTAGGAAACATTACTAATCTTTACCCTAATGCCAACTTAATGTCTCGAAAATCCAAAAATTTCGGCAACATAACAACGCAACTATAGCTAACCAGAAATTTTAGACACCTAAAAAAAAAATAAACACACTTCTGATCCAGATCACAACCTCTATTTCACTTGACAACATCCCAACATACTCAATGAAATAAGAACTAACCCCAAAACTCAAGTAGATAAAGTACGAGCCAAATCTTGTAACAAGTGCAATTAATAAAACTGACACATCCTAGATAAAAGAAACTAAACTCTAAGTCTATTACAACTGCCAAACAAAATAATCGACAACTACTAAACTAACAAAATGGCATCCCAACTGTGATGTAGACTACCAAGACTTCTATGATTATCAAATTTAAATAAACATAAACATTCCAGTACCAGATTATAAGATTTGGTAGAAAATTGACCTTCGAAAGATGTTCAAAAATAAGGAGTAGAAGTACATATACAATGAGAAAAAAGATAGGAAAATATCATACATAATATAACATTGAAAAAAGACGAAGATCCAATAAAAAAAATACCATCTATCCTCCAGAAGCTTGCAAGTAAGGAATTCAGTTGATCTTTTATCACTCTATATATGGGGATGGTGCAGGATAAAGCGCTATGAAATAGATGCTGGCACTTTATTTTCTGCCATGGAAAACATACAGGTAGTGCTTTTCCTTCCAAATACTCCAAAGCTTTTGCTGCCTCCAAGTGCAATCTTCCATCAAAAATTATTGAAGCTCTCATGTAAAAACCCTTGGGTTGAGGTGGAAAAACTTGAACATGGCAACATTTGACATGAGGATTCGATTTAGGCATAAAAGGAGAAATTTCTTTCAAAAGAGCTTCTTCACAAACATTAACCGGAGGATTGTCAACAGGGTTTTCCCGAACCAAAAAAAAATCCAAAATTTTCTTGTTTGTTGCAGACCTCAAAACATTTAAAATATCATCTTCAGAAAGCTCTTTGTCGAATCCACTTATAGTAACACAGTCATTGTACTTTGTGCTAGGTTCGGAACGTAAGAACCTTCCCCCAATCAGTAGGTTAGAAAAATCATTAACAAGGAAACCAACATCATAAATATTACATTTAACAACTGCAAATCCTTTGCTCAACCTACGAGGCCAAAAAACTTTAGCTTTGACAGGAGGAAAAGAGAATAGTTTATTATCACATCCAGCAGTAATCTGCGAAGGAATTATCTTCACCAAGGATCCACAAAAGGAATCACTGTCAAGCTTAGAAGCTTTTTCAGCTGCGTCAGGAGTAAGAAATGTTATTCTGTGTCCTCTTTCTTTCTCATCATCATCCTGCCCAGAATTTAAAACTTTTTGAATAGCACAAACGGTACCAGATACAGATTTCTCAAGAGACATAAAAAGCTTCTTATCATCAATGACATCCACATTTGAATGAAATACGTCAACAGTCAAATATCTCTTCTCAAGTTCCAGATGTCTAATTTTGGCACCAGCACCCAACAAAGCAACAGGAGGTGAGCCACCATTTCCATGATACAAGAATTTCTCCATGCATTCATTCAATAGATACTTCCTTTCATGCTCCAAAATATCATTTACAAAATGATACACCTCATCCATGTTCTCTGATCTTGAAAACAGCATAATCTCATTCTGATCAATATTTACTTCAATGCCTATGCAATCATCACTAAAAACTTTTCGAACATGTGATCTAAGAGAAACAAGATTACTGTTGCTTTTCCCACAAACCCTTTTAAGCAGAGTTTTGCCAAAGCCATTAAAAACTCGTCCTTCCAACCTATATTTCTCCATGTAAGATACATCAAACAAAGGAGGTGGGGAAAGGGTAGACAAAGCATCTACATCAAAAGCAGTTACACATACCAAATATTCATTAGTTAATGACAAAAATTCACCAAACACAACCCATTTGGGCCTCTCACAAAATATTAGCAAAGAACATGAAGGATGTAGCTGAACATGCTGTCCAGTCATTGCCACTTTATAACCCAATCGATCATAACCAGTAAACATGGCCACATTTTCAGAAAGAGAAGAAAGTATGCACTTTTTAATATTTCTATCGTGAACGGTAGACTTCAGCGAACTCCAAAGCCAATAACTTGGAATGATAACGTTAAGTTCTTGTTTGAGACAACGTTCCAATTCCAAGATGGCATCTTGACATCTTCTCATTGTTTTGGCATTAATGCTGTTCTCCCAACACCATTTGTTTTTCCTCTCCTTAGGCAAAGCTTCATATTGTTTATAAACTGAGAGCAATGTGAAAAGGTCCCCATCAGGGTGGCAAAATTGAACTTTTTGGCAATCAGATTTTAATTTATCTTCAACCTTACCAACTCGGCAAAATACACTACTGGCATTTGTCATCAAAACAGCAAGTACGACGCCCTCTCTACGTACACGACAATCAAAGCAACTAAGAATCAACTTGCCAAGCCGCGGCTCAATGCCCAACTTTACTAAATTACGCCCTTCATTTGTTAATTCATAAACGTTACCATTCAGTGTAATAGCTCCCAATTGAACAAGATTCATGATGGCCATGTCAACCGCTTCAGCACTGGGAGCATCCACAAAGTCAAAATCATCCACATTCTTTACACCCAAGGCAAGAATTCTCAATATTGCAACACCCAGATGAACCTTACAAATCTCAGGTTCATGATTAGGTGACATTAACTCAAACTCAGACTCTGTGTAGAGTCTATAACACCTTCCAGGTCCTGTTCTACCAGCACGACCAGCTCGCTGTTTAGCTGAACTCTGGCTGGTTCTGCAGACCTTAAGAATATTCATACCACTTCTAGGTTCGAATTTGCTATCTTTCACCCAACCAGGATCTATAACATACTTGACCCCAGGAATTGTCAATGACGTCTCTGCAAGATTTGTGGCAAAAATAACCTTTCTCTTTCCAGGATGGTCCTGGAAAACACGAAATTGCTCATCAAAAGACAGCTTACCATGAAATGCCAAGGCAACTGTACGAGGAGCATGGAAATTTTCGCATGCCCATTCTACTTCCATCTGAGAAGTCAAAAATGCAAGAATAGTCCCTTCCTTTTGTAGTCTGTGAATCTCAGATGCCATTCTTACAACATCGGTAACATATGGAGCAACAATGAAAGGACCAGAAGTGTCTTCGTTGAGTGAAGGAACATATCTAATATCAACAGGAAAGTTCCTCCCGGGAACATGAAAGATTCCACAACCAAAGAAGTAATTTGATAGTTGGTCTGCATTGGCTGTTGCAGACATAATAATAAGATGTAAGTCAATCCTCACCATGAGTAAACTCTTGAGTAATGCCAAAAGAAGATCAGTATTCAAACTTCTTTCATGAGCCTCATCAATAATAACGCAAGAAACATCAGAAAGTTTCATATCATTCATGTAGTGCTGCAGTAAACAATGGTCTGTCATGTATATTATCTTAGATTTGAGCTGATGAGCAGATGAAAATGATGGATAACAGCTTATATAATCATCATCATAACACCCACAGCTTTCTTCCCTCACTCGATGGGAAAGGGAGACAGCAGGTATCTTGCGAGGTTGTGTACATACAATTGACTTAGAAGCAGAAAGTCCTGAATCAGCAAGAAATTGAACCAACTGTGTGCTCTTTCCTGATCCAGTCTCTCCAACCAATACCATTACCTACATAAGAATAATCATACATAAATAAATGTTGAACAGCGGTGTATGGATTAACTTAGATTTAGAAGTTACTGGAGAATCATACTCATTATAAATGAAAGGTTAATAAGAACTTCATTAATCCAAGTCCATACAAAAACTAAATAGGGTAAAAATATTGCAATCCACGAAGTTAACAACGTTTGCTCATCAACCTATTGTTTATTTATTTATGAAGGTTAGACCATTTCAAAGAGTCACCTTCATTTAACCATGAAGAGGCAAGTTCATAAGCTGACTGGAGACATTAAATCGAGATATACTGCAAGTTGCATCTCCAGAGGAAGATGGGTTGTGTCATTTCTTTCATGTAAAGAATAAAATGTTTTCTAAACTATGTCTGCAGGACGTCTATTTCTTATCCAATACTCGTGATGCACAAGGCCTGTGATTGTGATCAATGTGATTCTTCAATAATTTGAAGTGTATTTTCACATACTTAACATCCTTTTTAAAGTTTCATTTGGAACCTAAGTATTAATCATGATCTCGATTTTGTCAAAAAAAAAATCATAATCTCAAGGGTGGTTTTTCCTAAAACAACGGTTGCATAAGCGTATGCAACGTTAAACATGTTTGGTAAGCCAAAGTTCACTACCTCCAATAACTAGCCACAATCAAACAAATACAAAGGATGAAAATTTAAGGGTAAAACTAAAATCAAGAGCTGAAGAAGAAAAGGAAACCTGTTGACTATGAATTTGCCGAAGGATTTCCTGGCGGCAAGAATACATGGGCAAACCATCCTCAAGTCTGCGGCATTCCCTCAAAATCAAGCAATGAATCCGACTCCAGTTAATTGGACCATCAAATCTAAAAACTCCCACATCCTCGCTTTCTGAAACTTCCAGTTTCTTCCCTTCCACGTAATCCAAAATGTAACTCATAGCAGAGTTAAACTCTTCCATCTTCCTCATAATCGATTCCTTCTCGACAATTAGCCCCTTCTTCTTTTCACTAAGTTCAAATTGAGTGTCAATAGGAAGGGGCCTCCGAAGCCTATCCGAAATTCGATCAATCTCAACCATAACAAGGTGGCGTTTCTTTCGCAAATCTTGCACCTTTTCGCCATCCATGAGACGCTGGATACGATCAGCAAAGAGCTTCCGAAGTCGATCATGGAGTTCGTCGTCATCCGAGGGCAACTTGAACCTGGGTTTCAGAATCGGAGTGAAATCATGAAACCCATCGAGGCGCAATTCCCATAACCCTACCATAGCCTCAAGCGCGTTAACCCACTGCTTGAAGAACAAAAACGCAGCAACAGGACCGACCTGGGGGACAATAAAATTGTCCGGCCTGGAGTTGCATTTTGCAATTAAAACCTCAACGAAACACTTCGCATCGCCGCGATTCTCCAAGACGAGGTCAATAACAAAATTCGCGCGGTTTGAGGAAGTTCGTTGTCCAGAAAAATTATGAAATTTCACAGGAAAGTCGGGCCTAGACGGCGCATTCGGAGAACGCGGCAGGTACTGCAAATTAGAAGGTCGATTACATCTGAAGGAAGAATCCGGTGGCCTGAAGGCGGCGAAGGAAGAAGATTTCATCTTGGCATTGAACAGAGACGGAGAAAACCCTAGAAAGCATAGAGAGAAAGGGTTGAGAGAAGAGGAAAGGAAAAGTGGTAGAAGAAAGAACGCACAGAGTACAAACCTTTTGGAGTTCCTTGGTGAAAGTTGTTAGGATTGCGACCGTGTTGGACGATTATGGCTGCTTCGTCCTCTTTGTCTTCTTCTTCTTCTTGCGACAGATTCTGACTGTGTTTCACATGGTTTTTTGGAAAACTAAAGAAAAAATTGAAAAAAATTAGATAAAAAAAGGTTTTTTTTTTTAAATAATTAGACGCAACACCCCTTTTCCCCCCTTTTCCCCATCAGGTTTGCTTTTTTTTTTTATTTTTTAATAGATTAATAAATTAATAAATTATTTTTTTATTATTATTATTATATTAAATTAATTTGGTTTAATAATTATTTTTTTTAAAAAAATATTAGTTTTCATTTCTTTTTTGGAATCCGATGTTTAGTGATTTTTTTTATTTTAAAATTTGTATTTTTTTAATATATCTATAATCTAATAAAACAAGAAAAAAAATGTTAAATTATGAGTTTAGCCCTTGAAGTTTCGAGTTTATGTTTAATAGAGAACATTAAAAAGTGTGAAATAGGTTCTTAAACATTCAATCTTATGTCTGATTAGTCCTTAAAGTTTAAACATGTCTAATTATTATGTGTCTAGTCGGTCAATGATATGTGTTATATGTAATTTTGGAATTCAAGGATTAAGCAGACAACACAGTACCAATCTGGAGACGAAACCAGAAGACAGACTCGAAGGAGAGGCGAGCTATAGTTTGAAATTGTCAAACTTGAGCTACATGGTTAATTTGAATCAAAGTTGCTGAGCTTGTGGGTAATTTCTGAACACTCGATTGTTCGAAGAAGCTTAAACCTAAAAATTGGAAGTCGTTAAGGAGTGGGTAATCAAAACATCAAATCAATAGAATATGGGTCACGATTTAGAGAGATTTCGAGGTCCACAACCCAATAGGTATATGTTGAAACTTGAAAAAAAAAATAGCGTTGGTCTAAGTCGAACCTTACCGCAAAGGTCGGGAAAATGCACGTGAACGATCTGCCAGTCGCGAATCCAAGGTGTTGCCGCCTTTGAAGATGCAATTGTGAAAAGCTAGAGCATTCGCAGCCGTTTCGACCGAGGGTTGCGTGCAGCGGCGGAGCTACAGTAGGCCCAGGGGGGCTCGAGCCCCCCTGAACTTTACTGTATATTATACTAATATTAAAAACTTCACTTACTTTCCCAAAATTTCACTTTGCCTCATTGGTAATACTGCTTGAAGCTCACCTGTGCGGTGCCCAGCGCCTGAGTTCAAGGCAAATGGAACGTATTCTTTTTTTGTTTTTGTCGTTTTTTGAGCGTCCGAGTTCGAGCCACCCGGAAGGTGTTTTTTTTTTTTTTTTTTTGTTTTTTTCGCTTTTTAAGTCCTTTTTTTTATTACCGTCCAGTGTTCGAGTTCGAGCCTACTGAAACGTATCTTTTTGTTTTTTTTCGCTTTTTTAAGTCCATTTTTTTCACTAATAACTTGTTTTTTTTTTTTAATAACTTTTTTGTTTTTGTTTTATTATAAAATTTTTATAAGTATATATATTGATTAAAAAGGTTATTATTCTCATTGATTTAATACGTAGAAAACCATACAAGGAAATAAATTTAGACCTATAATATTTTTAAATGCTAGTAGATTGTTTTTTAATAATTAATTCTATTTGAAAAACTATAATTATTATGATTTTTATTTTTATCTTTTATTTTGAGATTTGTTTTATTTTAGTCTTTGTGTTCACAAATGTCCAAATTTAGTTCTCGTTAACTTTTTTTTTTTTTTTTTTTGCCTATAACCCTCCTATAAATTTTGGAAACAAATTCACATCATGTCTTTTCTTAAATGAAAATTATTATCACCGTTTTTACCAAATTTAATAGAAATTTACTTCAAACTACCAAAATAAGTACTAATTTTAAGGTTTATTGAAAGTACCGAACTAAATTTGGACATTTAAAAATGTACAAAATAAAATGAAATGAGATCTAAAGTACATTGACCAAAATTGTATTTTAACCTAAAAAATGTGACAATTTTTTTCTATTGAACAAGCCCCCCCTAACAAAAAGTTCTGGATCCGCCACTGGTTGCGTGGTTATCGGAATCACGCTGAAGTTTCCACGGTAGACCTAAGGATGGGTCGATGTCTGCAAGGGCTGGCTTTTAGGGCTTTCTAAAATTTCTCAACTTTCCCTTCTTAACCAAAATTAAAACTTCATATGGAGCACTCAAAGATTTGGGATAAAATCTCATTGAAAGAGATTTCAGTTTCCTTTTTTGAACTTGGGTAATAAAGTCTACAAATTAAATTCCCTCATTAGTGAACTAAAGATTTAACAAAAATATCATTCTCCTAAATTTCAAGAAATTTAATTTATCAACTTAAAAGATCAGAATTAAATTCTAGATATTGTTTTTTTTAGAAGATTAAATTCTAGAGAATAGACCCAAATGATCTAGAAATTAGGCTAATTCGATAACACGGGGTGTTACAATTATATAGTAAAAATATATGCAAACATGAAAGAGTTTTTTTTTTCTAATTTTTTTATGAATAAAACACAATTTAGAAATAGTTGGTGAGATTCAACTAAACAACAAAGGCATATAATTTTTTTTTTTTTTTTGAAAAATTATAATTTTAAATTTTAAAAAGTGGAAACTATAAAGAACCAAATTATTAACTTTACCTTAATTTATTAAACGCACATGAGATTATTTTTTAACCATTCTCTAAACAAAAGTCTATTTAGTTGCAAAATTCATGGGGCTCTGGACATCAGCGCTTTCTCTCTAGGGGAAGCAAGAGTTCATGAGCGCAAGGGCAACTAGTTTGCGAAGAGGGATCCATCTGTGATCACACGGTTTATTTCTCGGTTCGCCGGCTATGGAGGAAGAGAAGGTCCTACAGAAGTTGGACAAAATGAAACTGACAGAAGATGAAAAAGGAGGTTTAGTGGAAGTGGAAGATAATGATATTGACACCACAGACAAAGATATAGAAAACACTGCAGTGTGCAAAATCGTGTCATCCAAAAGCATTATAGCAGAGCACTTCCAACGATCAATCCCAAAGATTTGGGGAGTCGAAGGAAAGGTTCAGATGAAAAAAGCGGGCAAAAACATGTACATCTGCAAGTTCAAAAATAAGAAAACAAGAAAAAGAGTCATGGAAGGGGGACCGTGGATATATGATAAAGCAATAATATTATTTGATGTTCCAAAAGGAGACAGAGGAATCCATGAGTTAGAGTTCAGGTTTGTAGAATTTTGGGTTCATTTTCATAACTTACCGGTTGTTTGTTTGAACAGGAAGTATGCTACCGCCCTGGGCAACTCTATTGGAACGTTTGTAAGAATGGCAGATGAGGGAGAGGACGACAGAGTATGGGGAGAAACTCTGAGGGTGAAGGTGCGAATGGATGCTCAAAAGCCCATCAGGAGAGGATCCAATCTAAGAGTTGGGTCAATGGCTGAAGAACGTTGGATTCCATTAACGATAGAAAAGCTACCCGATTTTTGCTATCAATGTGGTAGACTGGGGCACGTTATGTCTAAATGCGAAGAAGAGGATGATGACGAGGAAGACGATGAAGGAGCTCAATATGGGCCATGGATGAGGGAAAACTTTATACACAAAACAGAGATAACTAGGAAAAAAAAAAAGGAAAGGAGAAAATATCGGACGAGGAAAAGAAGGTTAAAAATAAAGAAACAGAAAAATAGATTGAACAAGTTTCGGAGAAGATTGCGGCAGTCGTCGGTTTGGCCACCGGAGAAGGAAGCCAATCGGAAAGTTGTACTCCGGCAACAAAATCCATAGTCGTCGAAGAAGAAAGGGGCAGAAAGGACAAAAAGTCATCATTACCCGACCAAACGGTGACTGAAAAGTCTGACACACTAGCCGTTGGGGCTGAACGCACGCAAGTCCAAGGTAGCCAGGGCTCTAATCAGATGGATAAGACAAAAACTGAAACAATTCATAAAGCAGAAGTAGACAAAGGGAAAGAGAATATCGTGAGTTTTGTGGGGGCCCAAAAGCCCAACATCCATCAGGAGAAAAATAGCCCAGAAAGTTTAAGAGACACAAATGAGATTCAAAGGGAGTCAAAGGCCAAAACCAAAAAAGCTATAGGAAATGATATGGTTGGGCAGAACTCCAATATTAAGAGCTCAAAAAAATGGAAGCGGCTGGCCAGATGTGAGCCTATGCAACAGGACGAAAATAACGATCTGGCCAGCCAAATAGGTTTGAAGCATGGGCGGGAGGATCCAGGAGAGGTTAGAAATTATGAGGAAGTAACAAAAAAAATGAAGACTACTTACTTCGAGGAGATCGGAAGGATATCGGCGGAGGCTGAAAATCAGCCCCGCCGGACGCCATGAAAACACTATGTTGGAACGCTCGAGGTTTGGGGAATCCTCGAGCGCTCCGAGCGCTTCGTCACGTGGTGGGAAGTATGAAACCCCAACTTGTGTTTGTGATGGAAACAAAGTGTGATAATTCTAGGAGCAGTGGGATTAAATTCAGTCTGAATTTTGACCATTGCCTAAGTGTCCCTTGTAAAGGCAGAGGAGGGGGGCTTATTTTGCTGTGGAATGCTTCTATTGATGTTAAGATCTTATCGTATTCGGAGGGGCATATTGATGCTGTTATAAAGGATAGTGATGGTGGATGGAGATTTACCGGGTTTTATGGGCACCCAGAAACTGGTAAAAGGCATCACTCATGGGATCTTTTGGAGAGATTGAGTGGTATTGTTCCAGGTCTGTGGCTTGTTGGTGGTGATTTCAACGAAATTGTGACCTTGAAGGAGAAAAAAGGAGGAGCGAAAAGGAACCAAAATCAAATGGACTGTTTTATGAATTCCCTTAATAGCTGTTTGCTTGTTGATGCAGGGTACTCAGGAGACAGATTCACTTGGAAGAGGGGCAATAATAAAAAGAATCAGATTAAAGAAAGGCTAGATCGGTTTTGCCTTAATTAGGAGATGTTCAGTAAGGTCCCTTTGATCAAAGTTAGCCATCTAGGCTTCTTTGGCTCTGACCACAGAATGATAGTTGCTAGTTGGGAAGATAGAATCAAAGGCAATTCCCTTCTTCCCTTCGACCGTGGCAAGATTTTGAGGTTTGAAGAGAGTTGGAGCAAAAAGGTGGAGGCTAAGGAGGTGGTCTCTAAAAGCTGGAAGCACCATACTGACAGTTGCCTGGGAGGAGCCCAAAAGCTGAGTAAAAAGGTCTATAGAAGCATTCACAACCTGCACATTTGGAATAAACATAGATTAAATGGCAGCATCCAAAAGGCTATTTCCATAAAAGAACAAGCCTTAAACAACTTGTATCCAGCGAACCAAGATGACCTTTGGGAAGAGATTAACAAAACTGAGCTGGAACTCGAGGAGCTCTTAGTCGATGAGGAAGAATATTGGCGTATTCGAGCTAGGAAAGATTGGTTAAAGAGTGGGGACCGTAATACAAAATGGTTCCATGCCAAAGCAAATCAGAGAAGGAGGAAAAACAGAATTGAAGGCTTGCTGTCTGATAATGGGGAGTGGATTGAGGATGAAAGTATCATAGGAAGATTGGCTACGGACTACTTCCTAAATTTATTTCAATCCTCTAATCCAAGCAAAGAAACTTTGAAAAGAATTTCAGATTGCATTGACAAAAGGATCCCCGAAAGCACCAAAGAGGATCTGGAGAAACCTTACTCCAGAGAAGAGGTTGAGGCAGCTCTGAAAAGCCTGAATCCCACAAAGGCCCCTGGTTTGGATGGTACTCATGCAGTCTTCTACCAATCTTTCTGGGGCATAGTTGGTGATGACACCATTGAAGTGTGCCTCCAAATCCTTAACAACAACGCTGATATCTCTCCCCTTAACAAAACGACTATAGCTCTTATTCCAAAGGTTAAGGACCCGAAGCACATGAATGAATTTCACCCTATAAGCCTCTGCAATGTCAGTTACAAGATTATTGCCAAAACCATTGCGAATCGGTTTAAGAAAGTTCTAGATGTAATTATTTCCCCCTCTCAGGCAGCGTTTGTCCCGGGGAGATTAATTTCTGACAATGTGATAATGGGGTTTGAATGCATCCACGCCATTAGAAGTAGGAAAAATGGGAAAGAAGGCAATGTAGCTATTAAACTCGACATGAGCAAAGCGTATGATCGAGTCGAATGGAATTTTATTAGAGAGATGCTTTCGAAGATGGGATTCGGGTCTAGATGGATTACTAACATCATGAAATGTGTGGAGTCGGTGACCTTTTCGGTTATGGTTAATGGTTGGCCGCAAGAGGAATTTTCGCCCCAACGAGGCATAAGGCAAGGAGACCCGCTCTCTCCTTACATCTTCCTTATCTGTGCTGAAGGGCTCTCGAGTCTCCTATCCGGGGAAGTGGCTTCTAAAAATTTGAAAGGCTTTCGTATTAATAATTATTGCCCTATTATCTCTCACCTTTTTTTCGCTGATGATAGCCTTATTTTTTGTAGGTCTACCAGGGAAGATTGTCAAGCTGTCAAGAACATCTTCAAGCTGTATGAAGATGCTTCGGGGCAAAAAATTAACCTGGAGAAATCTGCCTTCATTCTTAGCAAGAACGTTAAGAAGGATGATGCAATAGTGGTCGAGGAGATCCTTGGGATCAAGAAATCTAATTCCTTAGGCCCGTATCTAGGAATGCCTTCCCAAGGCGGTAGAAGCAAATCGAATATGTTCAATAAATTAAGACAGAAAGTTGCTAACTTGCTCCAAGGATGGAATGAAAGGCTTTTTTCACCAGGAGGGAAAGAGATCCTCATTAAGGCAGTAATCCAAGCCATTCCCACCTACAACATGAGTTGTTTTAAGCTCCCAAAAAAACTTGTAATGACATCAACCGGATGTGCGCTAAATTCTGGTGGGGAGCGGTTGGGGATAAGAAGAAGATCCATTGGGTCAGTTGGAAGAAGCTTTGTCGTAGCAAGGACAAGGGCGGTCTCGGGTTTAGAGACTTAAACCTCTTTAATCAGGCGCTCCTGGCAAAGCAGAGTTGGAGAATATTAAGAGATCCTAATAGCCTTATGAGCAAAGTTCTTAGAGGCCGGTATTTCAGGAATAGCGACTTCCTTAATGCCCCGGAGGGTAATAATTCTTCCTGTGTGGAAAAGTATATTATGAGGAAGGAAACTTTTCAAGGCCGGGTTCAGATGGCAAGTCGGGAATGGAAAACACGTTTACATCGATAATGATCCTTGGCTGCCTAGAGCAGGACAGAGATATCCTTTGTTTGTCCCCCCTGTTTTGAAGGAGAGGAAAGTTGAGGTTTTGATTCACCCTTCAGGGGATTGGAACGAGCATATCATCAAAAGCCTCTTTTCTCCCTTGGATGCAGAGGATATCCTAGCTATTCCTTTAGGGCGGAACAATGTTAATTTGGATGAAATCATCTGGAATGAAGAGGCTAAAGGTGTCTTTAGTGTGAAAAGCGCGTACCATTTGGCTACTAACATTCTAAGTGAGAAAGATTGCTCTGTATCCAACGATCAGGCTCTATCAGCGAGATGGAAAGGATTTTGGAATCTCAATATCCTCCCAAAGACCAAGATTGGTGTTTGGAGAATTACAAAAAATCTAATTCCCACTAAAATTAACCTTCTTAACAAAGTTGTTGTCATTGATCCGGTGTGTGATTTTTGCAGGTGCTCGAGGGAAGATGCCATCCATTTATTCTGGAGATGCAAGCAAGTTAGGAGAGTTTGGCAAAATATCTTCCCTAATCTTATGGCTTCTTTGGAAATTTGCAGGAGGCGTGCGAATATGCTGGACTGTTGGGACGAGATGGCTAGCAGGATTGATAGAGAAGAGTTGGAACGGGTAGCAATAGCTCTTTGGTCAATTTGGAATTTCAGAAACAAATCTTCAATCTCGAAGGAGAAATTCAACTCTATCAAGCTAGAATGGTGGATCAAAAGGAATCTGGAAGAGCATAAGAGAAGAGTGTCTAACTTGCTGATTTCCAGAGAAGAGAGCCTCAGTAATCACGAAGATTAAACCATCACATGATAAAAATTAACTCTTAGTTTTTCAAGACAGAGACTAATTGTTACAAAATTTAAAGTACAAGAACTTAAACTGTTACAAAATTGAAAGTACAGACACTAAATTGTTACTTACATCAAAGTTCAAGGACAAAAAGTGTTCTTTTTAACTTTAATTGTGTAGACACTGTATTTTGTCCGGCTTGATTTTTCGGTTTATATTATGTTTTTACCTTATTATTTTTTTTTTATGTATATATCATGATTAATTTTATTTTTGATATTTTTCATTTGTTAAAGGAAATATAAAAATATGAAGTTTCAAAAAAAAAAAAAAAAAGGAAATATATAAATATGAAAACCCCATAAAATATCTCCCAACCACTTTTTTTTTACCGTGTTTTCTCCCTTAATTTTCTCTCCACTAACACACCTTTCCCCCTACAAACCTCATCCCTCTATCCCTCATTTCCATGTTATTCTCTCTACTATTTTGAGGCATGTTGATGTTATAAAAGCAAATCACCATTGCTTTTAAGTGGGGGGGGGGGGCAGAAGAAGAAAAGGATAAGGTGAAAGTAAGCAAAAAGTTCAAAGAAAGAGGAGAGCAAGAGAAAAGGGAAATTTGAAAAAGCTAAAACCTCATCCTCCCTCTAAAAACTCACACTCTCTCTCTCTAAATACCACCCTAGTCCAGAAGCACACAAAAGCCTCCTCCATTTTTTTCCACCAAGTTCTACACCCGACAGGCGACTTTCCGACGACAAGAGGCAACTGTTCACACGTAACTTCGGGGATGGAGACACGTGGAATAAACAATATGTTTGTATTAATATTCGTATGCGTGTGGATGTACAATCTCTAATGTTAGTCCTCTGATTCTCTCTCTTGTGTGTGGATGTGTCTCACTCGAGGGCTGGAACGCTTGATCTCGAGTCTGAAGCTTTAATGGATTCTTGGATCTTGAAGTCTTCCAATCTTGAAGGAGTCTTCAATCTTCAAGAAGGGTTCATCACTTTGAAACTTATGGATTTCAAGGAGTCTTCAATCTTCAGTCTTCAATCTTGATGAAGTTTTCTCTGAATTCTCTGACTCTGGCTTGGAGCTTCAAAATTCTGACCCCTCCATAGAAGAGAACCCCTCTATTTATAGAGTTCTCATTGGATGGGCCCTGGTGACTTTTGGGCCAGCAACTTGGGCTTGGGCTTCATTGATCTTGGGTTCAACTATTTAGTCTTGGGTCTGGTTCATATTTGACCCAAAACCCTATGACCCAAATTTGATCCAAATAATAATTATTATTTTTAATTAATTGGTCAAATTAATTAATTTGATCAAAACAATTTAATTTTAATTAATTGATCAAATTAATTGGCCAACTTTGTCTTCAAATTAAATTTGGGACACATGTCAATTTATAATTGGTCCCAAATTTAATTAATTATAATCCCGTCATTAATTTCGTGGAATGACGTGGCAATTTGTGATTGGTCAAAATTTCTCCTTCAACAAATGCCCCCTTTTCGAGATTTAGACACAAAATATGTGGGGATGAATCTCGAAAAGAAATTATTTGGAATCACTTTTTTTTACTCCGCTTGACGCAACAAATTACAATCTGAACCTCAATTGAATTTTAATTCCATATTGAATTTCAGTCGTGCCCAAATTCCATGTAACTTTTGAATTTGGAATGATTTCTCTCTATTTTGAATTTGACTCGAGTTTAACTCGGAACTGAATTATGGCTAGGCCCAAATTATCTCAAGATAATCCCAACCCTAAATACCTTGAATTTCAAATAAGGCTTGAAAAATTGGAGTAATGCCAAATTCTATCCAAAATTTGGTTTGAGGAATAAAATTCTAAAAATATGAGCATTTGATTTAGATTTATCTAAAAAATTTAGCTATATGATTTTAATTTAATTTAAATCAAATCAAATTTGAAATTTATCCAACTTATCTAACTTTAAAATTAGACCAATTCAAATTTTGATTCAAAATTGATTTAAATCAAATTTCCCACTTGGATTTGGATTTGAATTGGCACTCCTAATTTGATAAGGCTTTAATTAAAGATAAGATTCAATTTAGAATCAAATCTCATAAAACCTTTTCCTTATGGGTTTCACCTAATCCCTTTCTTTATAAATGGAAGAGATTGCATAAGTCAAGACACAAAGCCATCCAAACAAGGAGTGAGAAAAATTCTTCTCTTATATTTTTCTTTTTCTTTCCTTCATTTGACTTCAAATGCTCATGAACTTTATTTTTTTTGTGTAGGTCTTGAGTTCGAACAATAATCTCCCTTCGTGTTTTTTTCTCGCGTTGTTGGTAAGTAAAAAGAATCTTTTGAAATCTCTTTTTAGCAACTGCCGTTTCAATACATGTGTTTGTGCGTTTTAATCTTTGCCGCCAAGTGTTACTCATGAAGTGTTTAGTTTTTTTTTTTCTTAAAATTAGTTTTGCCGCCACTACACACACACATGAAGGCAAGTGGAATTTTAATTTTTTTTTACACTCTGCTGTCAAAACACCCTTAAGTTTTTTTTCTTTAATTTTCCATGCTTTTACCATTATTGCTCCTCTTTTTGTTGCTCGTCGTCGAATCAAAGCTTCATAGTTTTTTTTTATTATTTTGTTCACCACTTTTGCACAGCACACACATATATACATTTTAGGAAAGAAAATTTAATGAAAAGAAGATTAAGAACCCACCAGTTGTAGTCATAGTCATAGCCACCATATTCATTGAAGTGATTACCTATGTCAAAGCCTCTGTAATTGTATGATCCGTACTCAAAATCAGTCAAGTAGAGTTGTTCTCGCTGTCTTTTGTCGGAACAGTTCGTGCAGTCACAAATCCAATAAGCTCATCACTTCTATCATCTAGTTTATTATGATCAACCGCTGCTCATGACACAATGTCACGTCCAATGACAACGTCATGGAAGAACTCTGACTTATACCTTCTTTTCTTTGTAGGATTTGGAATTAACAAATTTATTTGACGATTCTCTTGGGTATAACACCAATCTTTGTCCATCACTAAAGGTATATACATATATTTTTTTTTTCAATTTTTGAATATGCATATATTATCCATTGGTGTCTTTATTAAATGTGTACATATGAACTGCTTTGATTATGCCATAGATTTTCTTGTCTCCTACTTTTTTTTTTGCACATATATTATTGCAATTTGTTTCTTTCTTGCTTGGATGTTTTAGCTTCGTGCAACAGTCGTCATCAAATTCACTTGCAGTGATTTCACCACCTGTCTAGACCAGTTACTTTGATGACTGTAGTTTCCTGCAGGGGTGGTCACCACGGTCGTCATCAGCTTCACTTGCAGTGATTTCACCACCTGTCTAGACCAGTCACTTTGATGACTGTAGTTTCCTGCAGGGGTGGTCACCACGATCGTCATCAACTTCACTTGCAGTGATTTCACCACCTGTCTAGACCAGCCACTTTGATGACTGTAGTTTCCTGCAGGGGTGGTCACCACGGTCGTCATCAGCTTCACTTGCAGTGATTTCACCACCTGTCTAGACCAATCACTTTGACGACTGTAGTTTCCTGCAGGGGTGGTCACCACGGTCGTCATCAGCTTCACTTGCAGTGATTTCACCACCTGTCTAGACCAGTCACTTTGATGACTGTAGTTTCCTGCAGGGGTGGTCACCACGGTCGTCAGCTTCACTTGCAGTGATTTCACCACCTGTCTAGACCAGTCACTTTGATGACTGTAGTTTCCTGCAGGGGTGGTCACCACGGTCGTCATCAGCTTCACTTGCAGTGATTTCACCACCTGTCTAGACCAGTCACTTTGATGACTATAGTTTCCTGCAGGGGTGGTCACCACGGTCGTCATCAACTTCACTTGCCCTTTTTTTATGATTGATTATTTTTTGCATTGGCACCTTCTTGCTTTCATAGCCTACTGGAAAAGATTGACATAATTTTTTTTCCTTGTGTAGAAAAACTAATCTCCATCATGGTGTATTTCACTGAGCATCCTGATCCCGAGAAGAACTGCTTAGTCATCTTGAAGGATAGAGATCAACCTGTTGAAAATGGAGTCATTCTTCATGTAGGAGAGGCGGTGCATGGAAACTTTAGGACATTGGAGCCTTCCTTAGATAGTTCTAGAGTCCTATCTAGATGGTCAGAGGGGAGGTCCTTGAATCGAGAATCATCCCAAAAAATGTGGTTCCTAGCATCACCAATACATAATAAAGAGCCAAGTCAGAATTCTGAGTCAACACTAGGTCGTCAAATTATTGAGGGTAAAGCTCGCTGGAGTTCATCGTTTAAAATCCATGGAGAATTCAGTTACACTCGCCATTATTGGGAATGGTTGGAAATTGTGGCTGCTCGCAATGAGCCGACACTTAAGAAGGCTCGTCTGTTTGATGCTGTGATGGCTTCCCTATACACCTACGATCGCAACACTGATATAATTCGAGCCTTTTATGAGGCATGGTGTCCCTCAACAAATACTCTTTATACATCGTCTGGAGAATTATCTATCTCCTTATGGGACATGTGGAGATTAGGGGGCCTTTCCATTAAAGGGAAGTTCTATGATGAAGTTATTCCTTGCTGCAAGGAATTGATAGCGTCATCTGACCAAAACAACGAAGGCCTCCTGAAAAGTTGTGAGTATCTTTTTGCTGCTTATTATCATATAGCCTCTCAGAACCGTGATCATTTCCAGATTTCCATTAGTTCATGGATTTCTTTTTGGTTTAAGAGAGATTTGAAGTATGAGAAGCCTCCTTCTCGAAAAGTGAAGAAAGCTAGTCGTCCTCGTTCAACTCATAATCCAAATGGAGTTCCTATCAAATGTTCTGACTGGTCTGAGACAGAACTCGAGTTCTTTCATGAGCTAGGTGTAGAAGACGATTTGATAGAAAAGACTTACTTGGCTGCTTTTCTTTCTTGTTGGTTATGTGTATTTGTGTTTCCTAATAAGCAGGTTTCTCTTCGTCCAGAGGTCTTCAAAATTGCAAGCCTTATGGCAGAAGGCTATGCTTTTAGTCTTGCTGTCCCAGTTTTGGCCAATATCTATCATGGCTTGGGCCAGATTTATAAAGCGTCTCCTTCGGCAGGACGTTCAGAGGCCTGTTTTCCAGTGCATTATGTTTACGCTTGGCTTGCTTATTATTTTAACACGCACTATGCAGTTCCAGAGAAAGTTAGGGGCCCAATGATGGTTGAGTTTTCCGGAGAGGGTGGAGCTAAGTACTTTGATGATTTTGAAGCTCGTGTACATATTCATAAAGGTAAATATGTATCGTGGTATGCAAATCTCCCTCCCCGCAACAAAGGCATGGTTCTGACAGATGATGACCAGCTATCATTTTGGCATTCTTCATTTTTTATAAGTATTCGATCATGCTTCTTATCTTCCCGATGTGGGTCTTCTATGGTCATTGAATCTTATAGTCCTTGTCGATTTAGCCGACAATTCGGATTTTACCAAGATGTGCCAAACGATCTAAGTGAAGAAGTTCCTGAGGTCAACTTGGATAATGTATTGCGCCTTTGGATGATATGCGTTCGAGCAAAAACATTGTCCCAAGTTTTTCTCCATGCGCACGCGATGAAGCCACACATCCAAATTACCCAATGCTACAGGAGTTGGTGGTTGACAAAAAATGGAAATTACCTTGAAGAAGGCAGAGATAAATTGGTGGCTAGTGCTATTCCTCTTCCTCCTAAGCCAAAATTTCTCAAAAAGGTTGGTAATGACAACGGAGGCAAAAGGATTCGCATGTTTGATCCTGGTGAATTTCGCTCTAAGAATAATGATGGTAGTCAGAGCAGTAGCGACGATCGTCATTGGAAAAGGCCTAAAAAGTTCAAACAACCATCAGTATGTGAAGATGAATATTTTGATGGAGTCCCTAGCTCATCACAATTTCCTGAACTCCCTACACCACTGGTAAGTGTTGTTTTTTTTTCTTCATTATAATATTTTACTATTATTATTATCATCATTGTTTCCCCCTCTTTTTTGCAGTCACCTTTAAATGATCCCCTTATAGAAGTCGAAGGGCATCATAGTCCTCCTTCTTTTGTGAGTCCAGACGTCTTTGACTCTGTAGCTGCGCGTGTGGACAATTCCAAAGCGCCAATGGATAGAGTCGCGATTCAATCTTGTCATCCTGCAATTGATGAAGTTCCTGAACAAAAGAAGACAACGACCCATGCAGCTGCGTCTGAGATCTCTGATTACTTTGCTGACGATGTTATTTCCAACTATACGAAACAATCTTACCTTGCCCTGTGGGAGAGCATACACCAGAAGATCATACGCACTCCGTTCGACAAAATACCTCGCCTTAAACAAGAGGCAGTCAAAATACTTCATACAATTTCTGAGATTCGTGTACCCGGCCTTGATTCTCTTAAAGAAATTGTAAGTGCGTATTTCAAGAAAGTAGAGAAGTATAACCAGCTGCAGTCGTCATTTTCTTCTCAATTAACTTTGGAGAGTAAGAATCGCCAACTGGAAGAGACTAGGTTTAGCTTGGAGAAGATACTATACAGTGAAAGTGAACTACTCACCGCGAAAGGTTCACTTCAGCAACAACATCTACAAGCATTGCGAGAAGAAGAAGAATTGGAAGCTAGGCTTGAAACTGTGAAAGCTAAGCGAGTTGAGATTTCTAAGTCGATTATCGAGAAGGATGATCTTCTAAAACAAAATCAACTTGAGGCTTCCAAACTGCGAGGAACTATAAGTAGCATTGAAGATGCCCCTGTTCTTACTGATGCTGATGCTAAAACTCTGACGATACTTCGTGAAATGTTGGAAGATGCACAAGAAGAGCTGAAGAATTACAAGTGGATACCATAATCAGACTTCATTTTTTTATCATTATATTTTTTATCGAAGACATCTCCATTTTTTGTAATAGGCAAATTTTTTTTATTCATTATCATACTTGTTTCGCATAATGGAATAATGATTTTTTTTCATTTTATGGACTGAGCTTAAAGTTTCCTTTAAGTTGCCTACGTACCCATTAATAAACGGGATCAAGTCATAACGTAGTTCAGAATACAAATTTGATTTGTTTTTTAATGTTTTGGCCGTTCACCTTTTTAACTCATGCGGGCCAGGAGTATCATGCAGTTTAGGCTCTTGAGATATGGAACATTACATTTCACGCATAAAACTTTTTAAGAAAATTTCCATTTATCGGGCCTATTCTTAATCCGTCTTTATCCACGATCTTGTACGCTCCATTTGTGTAGACTTCTTTGACGACGTAGGGTCCATCCCATTTAGGTGTGAACTTGTTCCCTGTGTGTCGTGTCGTGATGATGGGTCTTCGAACAGCTAGCACAAGATCACCAACTTGAAAAGATCGAAGCTTCACATTCTTGTCAAAGGCTTTAGACATTCGTGCTTGGTAGCATTCCAATGCTTGTTGAGCCTCTAACCTTCTTTCATCAAGTGCTTCTAACTCCTGAAGGCGCAACCTAGCATTATCTTCTGTTGTCAACCCTTCTTGGACAGCCATCCTTAATGAAGGAATCTCTCTTTCTAACGGGAGCACAACTTCTACCCCATAGACGAGTGAATAAGGTGTGACTCCTGTAGGAGTGCGATGAGTAGTTCGGTAGGCCCACAACACTTCACCGATCTTTTCTTGCCAATCTCTCTTTGTCTTGGAGACTACTTTCTTCAATAAGTTACACAGCGTCTTATTGAATGCTTCTGCCAACCCATTTGCCGCAGCATTGTACATAGAGGACTTGTATTGTTTGAAGTTAAACTTCTCACACAACTTGTCCATTAGGCCGTTGGAGAATTGTCTTCCATTATCTGTCACAATACGATGAGGGATACCGTATCGATAGATTATATGAGTTCGAATGAAATCCACAACATTTTCTTTCTTGGCTTCTTTCAATGCGACAGCTTCAGCCCATCTTGAGAAGTAATCTGTCCCTGCAAGAATGTAAGAATGTCCTGCTGAAGACTTAGGTGCTATAGGGCCAACAAGGTCAAGTCCCCAAGCTTCAAAAGGCCATGAAGCTACAGTCGGATGAAGAGGCTCCGGCGGCTGATGTATGAAGTTTGCATGGAATTGACAGGCTTCACACTTCTTTGCATATTCCATTGAGTCTTGAATCATTGTAGGCCAATAATAACCCATCCTTTTTAATTGAAACTGGAGTTTTGGACCCGACTGATGGGCACCACAAACACCTGAATGCGCCTCATTTAATGCCTTTACTGCTTCTTCCTTTCCAAGGCATCGAAGGAAGAGTCCCTCATAAGAACGACGATAAAGGATCTCCTTGTAGTAGATAAATCGGGCACCTCTTCTTCGTATATCGGCCCTACGCCTGGGATCTGTGGGCAGTTTTCCATGTTGAAGATAATCTATAATGGGCTGTCGCCAGTCCTCTTCTTCAATTGCAAAGACAGAAATCATATTTACTTCTTGGCATTGGTCTTCTATTGGTGGCATGATCCACCTCTGACAAAGTGAGATGTTCATCGACATATCTTCCGGAATTGTTAGGGCAGTGGCTAAATTTGCTAGAGCATCTGCCTTTTTATTTTCTGATCTTGGAACATGCTCCAGTACTATACTGTCAAATCTTTCTAGCAGTTGTCTTGCATAGATGAAATAAGGCTTCAAGTTTTTATGCTTCACTTCATACTGGAGTAAAAGTTGGCTAACGACCAATTTTGAATCACCATAGGCCTCCATATATCTTATGCCAATCTCCAAGGCCATTTGGAGGCCAATTATTAACGCTTGATATTCAACAACATTGTTTGAGCACAATTCACCAAGCACAAAGCTATAGGGGAGCATGTGTTTCTCAGGCGAAACAAATACGATTCCTGCCCCTGCTCCACTTCTTCGTGCTGCACCATCAAAGTACATAATCCAGGACTCCGTAATTTCAACATCGAAGACTTCTTCATCAGGAAGATCTTCACATAACTTCCAATCTGAAGGAATTGGATGATTTGCTAGGAAGTCGGCTAATGCCTGCCCCTTGACTGCCTTTTGAGGTACATATACGATATCATATTGTTGAAGTATGATGGCCCACTTAGCTAAGCGTCCAGAAATAACTGGCCTTGATAGAACATACTTGATAGGATCAGCTTTCGCGACCAGGTGCACTGTGAAAGCTTGCATGCAATGCCTTAACTTGTCAATAGCGAAGAAAAGAGCAAGGCACATTTTCTCAATAGGTGAGTAATTTATCTCAGCTCCATTTAAGGTTCTGCTTAAGTAATAAAGGGCTCGTTCCTTTCCCTTCTCACTTTCCTGTGCCAATAACGCTCCTAGTGATCTTTCTTGAGCAGCGATGTACAGAATCAATGACTTTCCAGCTATGGGGGCTCCTAAGACAGGAGGGTTAAACAAATATTTCTTAATGCTTTCAAAGGCGTTTTGACATGCTTCACCCCACTCAAATTTTTCTCCTTTCCTCATTAGCCTTTGAAAAGGTTGGCATCGACCGGCTAAGTTAGAGATGAATCTTCGAATGTAGGCCAGACGACCTTGCAAGATTCTCAACTCATGTAAGTTTTTAGGTCTTGGCATCTTTTGAATGGCGTCAATTTTTGATTGATCTATTTCGATTCCTCGATGTCTAACGACGAACCCCAGGAACTTCCCAGAAGTAACACCGAATGCACATTTGAGAGGGTTCATCCTCAATTGATACTTTCTCAAACGATCAAAGACCACTTTTAGATCCTTCAAGTGATCTTGTCGTCTCTTCGACTTAACAACAAGATCATCGACATAGCATTCGACATGTTTATGTAGCATATCATCGAAAACCTTTTGCATAGCACGTTGATAAGTAGCTCCAACGTTCTTTAATCCAAAGGGCATCACTTTGTAACATTATATCCCTTTTGGAGTTCGAAAGGCTGTCATTTCTTCATCTGCAAGAGCCATTCGAATCTGGTTATAGCCTGATGACCCATCCATGAAAGACAAAGCTTCATGCCCTGTGGTGGCATCCACCATGATTTCTGTGATTGGTAGTGGAAAATCGTCTTTGGGACATGCATTATTTAAATCATGAAAGTCAACGCAAACGCGTAGCTGTCCATTCTTCTTTCTAACAGGAACGATGTTGGCTATCCACGTAGGGTATTTTACCTCACGGATGAATCCTGCTTCTATCAATTTATTGACCTCTATTTCGATTTGAGGGATAAGTTCTGGGCGAAAGCGTCGTTGAGCCTGTTTGACCGGCCGATACCCCTCTTTAATTGCGAGGTGATGGACAGCTACTTTTGGGTCAAGTCCAGGCATCTCTTTATATGACCAGGCGAAGATATCTCTGTATGAAGCGAGTAAACTCATGTATTCACCTTCTTCTTTAGGAGTCAGTGACGTGCTTATAAAAGTTGGGTGTGGCTCTTCTGGTGTACCCAAGTTTACTTCTTTAAGCTCATCAACTGTAGAATCGCTACCGTCTTCAAGTGATAAAGGTGCTTCGTCCTCATCTACTTCAGATATTTCGACCTCTGTTTCTTCTTCAACCGTGATGTGAAGGCAAGAGGCTTGTTCTTCTTCCTAGTCACTAACTTCTTCTGAAGGATTGGTGATGACAACCTCACGTCTCTTTACCTTTAAAGAACCATCCGTATCGACAGTAACAAAGGTTTTTCTTTTTATTCGTGAAGGAACTGCACTTCGAATTTCTCCATTAGCCTTCGCAATCTTTTCAATTTTCATCACATCTTCATGTTGAAGTCGGTGAGAAGTTGACGAAGCAGGCTGCTCTTTTTGGTTTCTTCTCGTGGTAACACTTAACCTCTGAAAAACTGATTGTCGAGTCACCTCCGGACTTGAAAATGTGCCATCTTCTTCCACAACAGACATATTTAATCTTCTAAAAGTTGAAGGTCGCGTGATATCCGGAATTGAAAGTGTACTCTCTTCTTCCCCAACGGACATATTTAATCTTCTAAAAGCTGAAGGTCGCGTGGAGTTATTGGTAGGTTGTACGCTTTCTTCTTCTGTTTCATTCACAATTAATCTTTGAAATACTGAAGCACGAGCAACTGGTGGCCTGATGCGCCTAAAAACAGAAGCTCGTTGGTTGACGTTCTCTTCTTCTTTTGAGTCATCGACCTCCTCTGCTGTTATATGATTTATGTCTACCACTTTCGCCTTCCCTTTTCTTGTTATGCGAGCTGGTTCAGGCGACTTATATCCAAGTCCTTTTCTCGTCGTAGGCAGACTATAGCCTTCCTTTAGAAGCTTCTTCTGTGTTGCAGAGAGCTCAGATCTTCCATAAAAAACCTTTAGACTTTTAAACTCAGTGTGAGCTGTGAAGTCATAACTTGCTTTCGCTAGAAGTTTGTATGCCTTCGGGTCGAACCCGTCTTTAGTTCGTTTTTCAGGCAAAATCGCTTTTATCTGGTCATCCTCAGGTTTCCTAATCTCTTGCTCTGTGATCTTTGTAAGAGGCATAGTGAAACCTTCCTTCAGAATTTCAACGTCACCGACCTTTATGCTTTTCGAACATTCAGTGAAAGGTGATTCACCTTTTTTACGCCGGGATAAAGGGATGTATCGTAGGACAGGTGAACACTTCTCATCCTCTACAACTTTAGATTTCTCAAGGCTTGTAGATGCTTCACCATTCTTCGGGTTAGATGCTTTCACATTCTCAACAACTTCCTTCCCTGCATCTGCTTGTGGCTCAAAATCGAGTTTATCATTCTTTTTTATCAAGGGGATTTCTGTAGGTATAGTTTCCCCTGTGTTGTCGCTCTTCATATAAAATTTTGCATCAGCGAAATGGGATTCAGCTTCTGAAAATGGGTTATTGTCAGCTTCAACTTTCTTAATGCCATCTTGATAGAATTTGAAGCACTGGTGCAATGTAGAAGTTATCACTCCATTGCCGTGGATCCAAGGACGACCTAATAGCAACTTATAAGTGGTCTTGGAGTCTATCACATGAAACAAAGTATCGGTCTTCAAATCTCCAATGATGAGCTCGAGACGTATCATGTCAATCGCTCGTTGTCCGCCTTGATTGAAACCTTGAATTACCAATTTACTGTTTGATAATTCTTCCATCGAGATGCCTAATTGCTTCATGGTTGACTTAGGCATTATATTGACGGCTGATCCATCGTCGATGAGGATCCGACTTACCCTCTGTTCTCGGATGTATCCCGAGACGAATAAAGGTCTATTGTGAGGCTTCGACCCTAGCAGCAAATCTTCATCGAAAAATCCTATAGTCATGCAACACGAAGCACATGTGCGTGCCTCGGAGGTTGGGATCTTTGTACCATCGGACTCTATCAATGCGTTAATAAGGACGTTTTTAGCTTCCTGAGGAAGTGACAGTAAGTCCTTTATGCTGAAAGAGGATAAGTCTCCTGAACCTGCCGCCACTCCCGAGGAGCTAGCGAGGACGTCATCATCTTCCACCACGTCCACAACGTGACACGTGACAGTTTCAAGTGCCTCCTCTTTACTATCATCGAGAAAGCTCCTTGGGAAGTATTCTGCCAAAGTTATGGGTTGTGGAGGGCAAAAAAAATCTTCACTTTCCTCCACAGCAGGCTTTGACCTCCTTGACTTCCTTTTTCCTTTCTTCTTTTGAGACTTGGCCTTTCTTTTATTGTCTCGATATAGGCAGGACTCTTTCCGTGCGTAACTTTGTTTTTGCTTTTTGCGGCGCACGACAAGGGTCCAGCCTTCGTTTTCATCTTCAATGGAATCATTTTTTCCTTGGGATCCCTTCATTGTGGCTTCTCTCTAACATCGAACCACTACTGGATCAAGGGTCCCGAATTGAATCAGCCTCTCTTCATAATCACATGAGGAGATTAGAGGATTTTCATTACCTACATTTGCCATTACGGTTGCATGATTTGTTTGAGCCACCTCATCAAGGTCCAGTTCAATTTTCTTTTCACAAGCCAACTTAAGGATTAGCTCCTTCAATACAAAACATTTCTCCACTGGATGGCTAACAACTCGGTGATACCTGCAGTAGTTAGGATCATTGACTTTCCTTAACTCTTCCGGTCGTTTGCATTCAGGGAGTTCAATTAATTGCTTTTCCAACAATTGTTCCAACATATCTGGGACGTCGGAGTCTGGAAACGGATACACTTTTTCTTGTCTTTCTTTTAAAGTTAGGCGACGTCTCTCGCCTGTCTCTATTTGCTTATTGGATTTACTTTCTTTTCCTTTGGAGGAAAATTTTAACGGGGTCGTGTTGACGACCATGGATTCTTTCATGGCACTCTTCGCAACTTTCTCAGTGCCCTTGACCTCCTTCTTTTCTTTCCTCATATCTGGGACTACAGGATCTTTGCCCCCTCTACTAGCGATGCTCAACTCCATATCATGAGCGCGAGTCGCCAATTCTTCAAAGGTCCGGGGTTTTATCCCTTGCAAGATGTAAAGAAGTCCCCAGTGCATACCTTGGGTGCACATTTCAACAGAGGACACCTCGGAGAGTCTATCTTTACAGTCAAGACTCAAGGCTCTCCAACGATTGATGTAATCAATGACTGGCTCACCCTTTCGCTGCTTTGTGCTCGTGAGTTCTGTCATACTAACTGTTCGCCTCGTACTGTAGAAGCGATTCAGAAACTCTCTCTCCATCTGTTCCCAGCTGTCAATTGTATCAGGCTCCAGGTCAGTGTACCAATCGAACGCGTTTCCCTTCAGTGTTCGGACAAATTGCTTAACAAGCAAATCTCCCCGAGTACCGACGTTCTCACAGGTTTCAACAAAGTGGGCGATGTGTTGCTTTGGGTTGCCCTTTCCGTCAAACTGCTGGAATTTGGGAGGTTGAAACCCAGTGGGTAGTCTGAGATTGTCAATCCTCTTTGTATAAGGTTTAGAATACAAGAGGGAACTTTGAGTGGGTCCACCATACTGAGCCCTGATGGAATTCATGATCATGTCCTGCAGTTGTTGGACAGACAAAGAAGCAACTGACGCGGAGTGTTGCGGTTGATCCTCATGCACGACAACCTTCCCTTTATCATTCTTTCCTGCAGCAGGGGTCTGGCTAGACTCAACCACTTCTCGGTTCTGCAGTTGGTTCTTCAAATAGGCAATCTCAAGATCTCTCTCATCAACTGCCTTCATTAAGAGATTGAGTTTCCTTTCCATCTCTGCCATTCTTTCATCTTGGTCTACATCAGCCATCATGACGGACATCACATCAGGATTTAGTGTATCCTTTGGCTGCTTAGATGTTGTAACGACAGATTCGAACAGTGGGTTGTCTTTGACTGCAACCTTATCCTTGGAGGATTCTTCAATCAACTTTGAGATCTTGCTTGCAACAACCAGAGGAGTATGATCCTCCTTGATCTCAATTCCTTGGGAGCGACTACGAGTGACATGACCAGTGTAAGAGTCGCTTGATATGGTAACCTTCGCGGGAGCTTTCTTTGGTGCCATCACGTTGGTTGGATCTTTAAACAAGAGAAAGAGATGAGAGGTAGAGATGGTCCCACTGGGCGTGCCAATTTGTTCACACGTAACTTCGGGGATGGAGACACGTGGAATAAACAATATGTTTGTATTAATATTCGTATGCATGTGGATGTACAATCTCTAATGTTAGTCCTCTGATTCTCTCTCTTGTGTGTGGATGTGTCTCACTCGAGGGCTGGAACGCTTGATCTCGAGTCTGAAGCTTAAATGGATTCTTGGATCTTGAAGTCTTCCGATCTTAAAGGAGTCTTCAATCTTCAAGAAGGGTTCATCACTTTGAAACTTATGGATTTCAAGGAGTCTTCAATCTTCAGTCTTCAATCTTGATGAAGTTTTCTCTGAATTCTCTGACTCTGGCTTGGAGCTTCAAAATTCTGACCCCCTCCATAGAAGAGAACCCCTCTATTTATAGAGTTCTCACTAGATGGGCCCTGGTGACTTTTGGGCCAGCAACTTGGGCTTGGGCTTCATTGATCTTGGGTTCAACTATTTAGTCTTGGGTCTGGTTCATATTTGACCCAAAACCCTATGACCCAAATATTTAAAAGACCCAAATTGAAGGTGTACATATTACACATGCGGAAGCAATTGAAGATCGAAAGCACTTAAGACGTTCAATTTTACTCCTAAAGCATGCATGTTCTAGAAAAGATAGAATAGAGAGTTTAGAAAACACCAACCTTTGTAGCTCACTTATGTTGAACTCCTTGTGGTGTTTGCCTTTCCTATGCTCCTTGGACAACCTCTAGAGTCTTCCCTACTATACTCCGGGCCAAGAACGACTTGTGGGAGTCTATATAAGATAGGGAAGAACGACTTGTGGGAGTCTATATATACCAATTGAAGGTGTACATATTACACATGCGGAAGTAATTGAAGATCGAAAGCACTTAAGACGTTCAATTTTACTCCTAAAGCATGCATGTTCTAGAAAAGATAGAATAGAGAGTTTAGAAAACACCAACCTTTGTAGCTCACTTATGTTGAACTCCTTGTGGTGTTTGCCTCTCCTATGCTCCTTGGACAACCTCTAGAGTCTTCCCTACTATACTCCGGGCCAAGAACGACTTGTGGGAGTCTATATAAGATAGGGAATGGGAAGGGAATGCTAGAAGCATCAAACAATGGAGAAGAATGAGAGATGAGAGAACTTTGAGTCCAAATTCCAGCAGCATAACATTAAGGAAATGGCTCTCTTATGTTTGAATATGATTCAAACTCCTTTTAAAGACATTCTCCATGCAAAGCCAAGCCTCAAGACACAAGACACATGGTGTATTTGCAAGCTCAAGTGGATTCTAGGTGTACATTACACAAGACATGCAACAATGCATGAGTGAGTTGTCTTTCCACTTTGAATGATCATGCATTAAGTGGATTTCCAACTAAATCCACTAAATTCAAATTGAAATCAAATTTCAAGCTTGCAAATTACCCCCAATTTCAATTCTAAATTGAAATTGATTGCTTGGTAATTAATTTGAAAACTTTCAAATTAATTTTGATATGATTAATCTAATTAATCTTTGTTATCTTGTGCAATTCCATATATATGATTCCTAATACATATATATAGTATTCAAAACACTTTTAAATACTTCATCTCTCATTTTCTAATTTAATTCATAATTAAATTATTGTGTCAAACACAATTTACGATAATTCCCTTTTTCCCGATTTTGAACGATTCAAAGCTTCCTATCTTTTGTTCTAGGCTTAATTCCGATATGAGCTAGTAGGGGGACCTAATGGACCTATAGATCATGGGCTCCAACGATTCGAGGCTAACCGACTAATCTCATTGTCCAAGCTAGCCAACATTCGTTAACTATTGGGACACTCCACTATAGCCCGATAGTTGCACTCCCCTCACTATAGATATATTTCCGTCCACTCGATTTAACCATGATTAGTAAGTCGATCCTTCACAGGTTGTTCGTAGCTATAGCTAGGTCAATAAGCCGTTTTACCCCTATAGTACTTCTAGTTCCTTAAGTCCCACTGATCCTCTAATGAACAATTGGTTTATGGTCCAACCAATAAACCGAGTCCCTCTCGGGCCAATGAGAGGGCGGGATCCCTTTGTTCAAGCCCCAGAGTCAGCACTTAAGGGAACAACCTCTCTACTATCCCTTATTTGGGTAGGAGTGAATTCCTTCTTGCACGACTATGTCCCCAGCTATCTACCCGTTCCTATCCCTGAAATGGGAGGCTTATTGAGTCGGCGATACTGAGCCACTCTCACCTATGCAGATCTAAGGATAAGCTCGAATAAACAGGAGTTCATAGTTAGCTCAGGATTAAGATCGAGTTACCTAGGTCATCACATGAAATAGTCAGTCTCGTCAGTAAACGGTGTTATAAAGCGAGAGCGACTTATTTCTCGGTCCTGGTCTTATGCAAACTCATTGCATAGGACACCCCCACTCGCATGTCTCTACATGGATGATTTAGGATCACATCATCTATACCATCTATAAAGTGGGCCGCGTCTCATAGTGTCTCCAGAATAAGGTACCCAACCCTATTCCTATACTATAGACCGTTTTGGCTATTACTCAAGCTTGATCCACTTTTATGTCTCTACATAAAGCTCAAGTGTTCATCCTATAGCCATGGATCTTAGTTTATTGGATTTGGGTTATTATATGTGCAATTTAATTTATTCAGTAATGACTTTTACTGAATCAATCTCGATAACACCTTTATCGAATAAGTATATAATTCGTTTAACATTCACTAACTACGAGTTTTAGGGCACCAATCCCAACACAAATTTGATCCAAATAATAATAATTATTTTTAATTAATTGGTCAAATTAATTAATTTGATCAAAACAATTTAATTTTAATTAATTGATCAAATTAATTGGCCAACTTTGTCTTCAAATTAAATTTGGGACACATGTCAATTTTTAATTGGTCCCAAATTTAATTAATTATAATCCCGTCATTAATTTCGTGGAATGACGTGGCAATTTGTGATTGGTCAAAATTTCTCCTTCAACAGCAACAACATCAAGCAATAGCGAACGTGACTGCATTCACGCCCACTCTCTCTCCGACAAGCAATAGCTGTTGCGGCAACCCACAGAGTTTTCTAATTTGAGTAGCAAGCTTCTGACTAAACAAGACCCATGAAATCTAGTGACTAGCTTGATTACTGACGAACACTTGCGCGCTCCGACGAGTTCAAAGACCCACGACTTGCGGCCGCCGTCTAACCACCGTGAACAGTACTTGAATCCGGCGTTGAATGAGACCCACACGAATACAGCCCACGATCGAAAATCCCAAATGCCACTTGCAGTCGAATGTGTTGTCTGCTGCTCCAATGTCGAACGTTGTAGCCACCACGAGCTCCAACCTACAAAGGTCACACAAAAAAAAGGAAGAAGATGGAAGAAAGAAGACAATCGGGGAGAGAGAAGAAAACTGAGAAAGAAGAAGAAGAGGAAAGGAGGTGGGTCGCACCCTTTATTTCTTTTATGTTTTTTTTCCTTTTCTTTTCAATTTTATTTATTATTTCTCCTTGATGTTCAAAAAAATTTAATTATTTCTCCTTTATTTAAAAGTTGATTTCAAATTCTTTATGGGTTTAAGATTTCTTTTTGATTTTTTTTTTTAAGTGTGTTTTTCCACTTTGATTTTAAGTTAGAATTCATAATCTATTTCCAATTAACTTTAATTGAGATTTCTCCAAGGCTTTAACTTAAAAGTTCTAATTTGGATTTCTAAATTAATTCAAATCCAATTTTAATGTGAAGCTTTGGTTTCAATTCCACCTTGATTCTCACCTTGGATTTCTAATTTAATTTCATTTTGGGATTTTAAAAAGCAATGTCAATTTGATTTAATTTGGATTTTCAATTCGGTTTCATTTTGGTTTTAAATTCACTTTGGTTTAATTTTCAATTTTAGAAATCAATTTCAATTTGGTTTAATTGAGATTTTCAATTAAGTATTTCATCATTATTTCAAATTGATTCGATTTCAATTTGATTTCCTAAATCAATTTCAAATTACATTTACTATTCCATTTCCTAAACAAATTTGATTTTAAGTTAGATCTTTTCAAATCAATTTCAATTTGATTCTAAATTGAATTTTCCAAATGAATTTCAAAATGGTTTCACTTTAGTAATTTCAAATGAATTTTTAATTGAATTTTATTTAAAAATGAAAAAATATTTTTTCGTTATGGTGTCATACCACTCGTGACTATTAGTTCACATTTTATTGTTGAAATGTGAAATAATAGATGTGAGACAAAATAGCTCATGTATAACCTATGACGGAGTCGAGATAATTTCTCAAATTCTTGAGGTGACAAATTTTCTTTAATTAAAAGAAAATTCTTACATGATAAGCAATTATTGGGTATAACCCCACTCACTACATCAATCTTTACTTTATTTTTAAAGTTAAGGCAAGATAAAGTGAGACATTTGTCGTTTAATTATTTTATTTGTTTGTTTTTTTCAAAATAAAGGACCATTTCATGTTATAAAAGGATAATTTTTAAAATAAAATGTGGTAATCGTTTTTAAACGAGTGTTGTAGGGGTGTTAACATCTTCCCTACACTCAATCGACTCCCGAGTCTAATTTTTGATTTTCAAAGACCGGTTTTTCTTTAAAATGGGTGACCAATCACACCCCAAGATGATTGGTGGCGACTCCAAACCTTTAACCTCGAAAGAGACCCTTAAGAAAGGACGTCAGCCGCTCCTCGTCGCGATGTCGTTGCGACAGCTTGGCACTCCGCTGGGGACTTTAGAGAGTCAGGCCACTTCAATTTTATTTTTCTATTATCCTTTTATTAACTTATTTGGTTCATTATGTTATTTCATGATTTATTTCTGTAATTTTACTTTTTTAGATCATCATGCATTTCACACAATCACAGCTCTATACCCGGGTTATACCCTTTAGGATTAGAACCGAGGATGTAGTAGTGTCGACCTTCGAAGGGACATAATTGTCCTCGCATAGGCACATGAAAAATCCTCACTCAGGTTAGTTCATCTGTTATTTTATAACATTTGGCATAATTTGGGAACCTTTTATCCATTAGAGTTAGAATCTTTCTACCCTCATTTCATTATCATAGTTCTGGGTCATTTATTTTGTATTATCATTATTTTTGTGTGTTTTTTTTTTAAAAAAAAACATGGGTTAATCATGGTAATTAGGTTTCAACTCTTTCTTTTTTATACCATCTTACCTTTTTTTAAAAAAAGACTTTTATTAAAAAAATGAAGTCCTTATCCTCATTGTTTTGAAGAAAAACTTCTTTAAAAAATAAGGAGTCTTCTTATTTTTGTTGTTTTTTTTTTTTCTTAAAAAAAAAATTCTTTAAAAATAAAAGTCTTTCTATCTTCGTTGTTTTTTTTTTCAAAAAAATCAAGTATTCTTATCTCTTCCGTTTCTTTTAAGGTTTTTCTCTCTTTCTTTCGTATTTCTTTTTAAAGAGGGAGAAAATTGCTTCAAAATAAAGAGTTTTTTTTCTCCACTTCAATTATTTTCCATCTCGTTCAGTCCTTGGCCATTTTTTTTTAAAGAGGGACATCATATTCGAAATTAGTAATGTCGACCTTCGAAGGGACATCATTGTCCTCGTGTAGGCGCATGAAAATTTTGGCTCAAGTTAATTTAATCGTTATTTTATAACATTGAATTAATTTGGGACCTTTTTTTCTAGGATTAGAATTTTAATCTCACATTATTCATACCCCCTCATGTTAATTCATTTGTTATTTTATAATATTTGAATGAATTTGAGACCATTTTTCCTTCTAGGAGTAAAATTTTATCCTCACATCATTCTCCACCACTCAAGTTAATTCCATTGTTATTTTATAACATTGAGATTGGCTTGACATCCTTTGTTTTCTAGGATTAGAATTTTAATCTCACATTATCCTCACCACTTAAGTTTATTCAATTGTTATCTTATGACATTGAAATTAACTTGAGATAATTTGTTTCAAGTCAAGTTAATTCAATTGTTATCTTATAACATTGAAATTAATTTTGGATCCTTTGTTTCCTAGGATTAGAATTTTATTCTCCGTCACCTTTTACAATTCTTTGTCACATATCTTCTTCATTATTTTCATTTTATCATTTCTTTGTAAAACCAACAAAAAAAAAAAGAAAAAAGAAAAAAAGAAAAAAATGATTATTAATGTTTTCTTTGTTTGTAAACAATAGAATCTTTTGCAAAAAAAAAGTCAAAAAGAATTTCTTTTATTAGCCTTTTATTTTTTTTTGTTTAAAAAAAGAAAAAAGAAAAAGGGTTCCCTTTAACTTGAGTGAATCTCTCCTTTTAAAATTTTTATTTTTCCATTTTTTTTAAGAAATAAATTGTGGAGATAAATTTTCACCTTGAAATAAACTCTCCACATACTTTTCAAAAAAAGGAAAAATTCTTAGATTTTTTTTTCTTTCCTCCTGACAAATTTAAGTTGCACATCTAGCAAATATTTGAGTTGTAGGAGTCATGCATATAGTTTAGGTTCATTTCGTTCACGACCTTTGGGATCATACATGATGAAGTAGTGTCGACCTTTGAGGGGATATAATTTCCCCCGTGCAGGCACATGAAAAATCTTCACTCAAGTTAATTCTTTGTTATTTTATAACATTGAAATTATTTTTTTGGCTAACTCTTAGAGGTTCGAATTTCTCACTTTATTAGGGTTAGAATAATCTTCATTTCACCCTTCATCACAATATTTTCTTCATAAACCATCATCTAGGGTTAGAACATTCGTACAATAGAGTAGTGTCAATTTTTAATACCCCCATTCCTCATACCCATTCATTCATCATAGGATCTCGGGTAGGGGTGAGCATAACACACCGAAAAACCGATCCGACCGACCGAAACCGACCGAACCGACGTCGGTCGGTCGGTTCTATAGCAGGTTCGGTCGAAGTCGGTTTTTCTTATAGTCGGTTTTTCTATAAGAAAAACCGACCATTCGGTCGGTCGGTGGGCCTAAATAGGCCCAAACCGACCGAACCGACCGAATCTCTTTATTTATATAATATATATATATATAAAAAAAAAAAACAAAAAGGAGAAAATGCGTGCTGCAGCCGAATTTCACGGATTCCCAACTCCCCAACATTAATTACCTATATATAGGTAATGATTACCTATATATAGGTAATCATTACTTTTTTTAAAAAAGTTATTATTTTCTCTTTGTTCAGCCGATCCTTATTCCACTTTCACCTCTTCATTTTCTACTTTCACCTTTACATTTTCTTTTCTTTTCTTTTTCAACCTTCTCTCAATCTCTTTCTTTAACTTTCGTCCATGAACAGAGCAAGCATTTTTTTCTTCACCGAATCGGCCATGAACTTGCCGGAAATTGCCGGAAATTCCTCGTCGGAGCTTAGTGTTACACGGAAATTCCGGCCATGAACTTTCGCTGTCTCTTTCTTTAACTTTCGACTGAAGACATTTTCGGCCCGGAATAACGCCTTTCTTCACCGAATCGTCATGTATTTTTTTCTTCTTAGTTCTTTATTTCTCTTTCATCTCTTTCTCCGTGCTTTCTTGTTGTAAATATCGTTCTCTCTTCTCCGTTCTTTCTTTCTCTTTCACCTTACTGGAACGACGCCATTGGAACATCCAAAACCGACCGAAACCGACCGATTTTTGCTTGTGGTCGGTCGGTCGGTCTCATAGAACTCCCAAAACCGACCTCCTCCGACCGACTTAAACCGAGATATCGGTGGTCGGCGTCGGTTTGAGCCCAAAACCGATGCCGACCGACCGATGATCACCCCTAATCTCGGGTTCATCTTTAGGACAAGAGTGTCATGCATTTGGATCCATGTTCACATTTGCGAAAAGTTGTGATACATTGACTCTCATGCAAACACAAAGAATATTTCACTCATGTTCATGGTTAGGAGACATTTTCTCTTCATGAGATGCATTTAGGACTTAATTCATGCATTTCAATCCATGTTTACAATTTACACATTTTTCTCATACATCATTATCTCATATTTCATGTTAATGTCATTTTTTTAACTCAATAATGGAATAGTATCTTCTCATACATCAATTTCATTTTTTTTATCACATTATTCGATCACATCATTCAGTTGCATTTCATGAAAAAAAAAACTTGTACAATCCTTTTATCTTTTTCTAAAAGCAAATGGCTCAACAACCACATGTTCATCGTTCTTACAGACTACAAGGCAAAGACATGGAAGGACAGAATGTTGAGCAATCTCATGAACAAGCCATGAAAATTCTTTCTCTTTTGGAGAATGGTGAAACAGTAGCAGATGTCTATCAACTTAACATCCCAGTCAATAATCATGGCGACTCACCTTATTCGCACAAGTCGGCAATATCTCTTTGTCATCCAACTAGAGATTTCACTCAACCACAGTCATCACCCCCCTTCACCAAGCTATCAATTTTCATTTTCTTCAAGAGGGTCAATCAACATAAGCCGTCAAACTGAATTTGCGTTCCAGAAACTTATCCAACTGAAAGCAACTTCCAATGTTCCTAAACTTCATGATCCTGTAATTTGAAGAACCTTGACTAGAAAAGGGTAAAAATTTATTGCCTAGAAAAGGTTGAAATTCTTGAGAAAATATTAAATGTGATTGAAGGAACTGACATCTTTGGTAATGTTGGTCCTACCCCAATTATGTCTGGTGTCGAACGGGGTTATTCCACCCAAATTCAAAGTACCTAAGTCTGGAAAATATGATGGGACGTCTTGTCTCAAAAGCCACCTCGTTATGTATTGCAGAAAGATGTCAGCACATTCTCAAAATGACAAGCTCCTCATACACTGTTTTCAAGATAGTTTAATTGGTCCAACATTTAGATAGTAGACACATCCGTTCTTGGAAGAGCTTGGTTGGTTCCTTTTTGAAGAAATACAGGCATAGACATGGCTCCTGATCGATTATACTTGGAGAACATGGAGAGGAGGGAAGCCGAGAGCTTTAAAGAATATGTTCAAAGGTGGAGGTATACAGCTACACAAGTGCACCCATCTTTAACTAACAAGGAATTGACAACTATGTTCCTTAATACCCTTGAATCTCCCTACTATGATCGAATGATAGGAAGTGCATCCACCAATTTTTCAGACATCATGATGATTGGAGAAAGAATAAAATACAGGGTTAAACATGGAAGGATATTCGATAATGCAATTGAATCGAAGACGAAGAAGACTGCTCAAAGGATCAACAAGTCCAAGTAATATTTTCCAAGCCAAGACTCATGCACATCTACAGAGGAAATCGGTAAAGTTCTCCTCAAAGCCATTTGCTCATTCACCTCCTTTTGCAGCATAATCCACTACCAACAAGGTTGACTATTTCTTACAATCATAATGGTAAGAGGCAGCAAAGGTGGTGACTGTCGATTCAATACCAATTGCATTTATCGAATCCTCGTCGTGCTTATTCAGGAAAAACTTATTGGTACTCATGCTTACAATACCAATTCAATCTCTCCACACCCAAAGTAGTGTGATCCCAATATCATGGAGCTTTAGGCCACGCTTGAAAGAATCGAAGCATCTTGTGCAAGATCGAATGAAGGCAGTTCAGGCATTAATCACTAGAGTTTGGGGCTTTTATTCACATGAGAAGAAATATTTAGTGGATCTAATAAAGTCTCTACTTCTCTTTGAATTATCTTTAAGATTATGAAATTCGAAGATAGACAAGGGCCCATGACTCAAGAACACAAGCATGAAATATGATTATCATAAGTTAGCTAAGTAGTCAGGAAGAATGTGGGCGTGTGAAAATTGAGTTGTTTTCTTTTAATCAATCATACATGCATTTATGCATCATTCATTTCATATGTTTTTTTTCTAAAGAAAGAAGGTTTTTTTTTTTTTTTTTATTGCAAACAAAAGTAAAACCACATGTTTCTTCCAGAAAATTTTTAGGATAAAAGCTTACTTTGATCATTCTTGTCAGTTAAGTGCTTAGCAATAATTTTGGACAACCATAGTAAGTTTTCATTCAGAGGAATTGTGAAAAAATGAGACAAAAAAAAAAAAGCAAAAAAAAAAAAAAAAGAAGCAAAGAAAATGAATGCTCTCACTACTCTCATCGAGAAAAGGGAAAGTGGTCAAGTCTCAATCATTTTTGTTGCTTTCTGAATGGTTTTCACACTCTATTATTGCAAAACCATAGTCTCAATTAAAGGCAATTTTATCCTGACCTCCATATTTCTCATGTGTTAAAATATCATATTACCATACCTCATCGAACAAGGTTTGAATTTTCACACTAGGGTAAATACCCCTTATAGTGAGGATCTAAAATTACTCACTGAAAAACCTTGAGTCTAAAACAGCACCACACATGTGATTTTGTGGTAAGCCAACATGAATTATTGATTCACCATCAAACCCTTTGCTAAACTCATCATGTATAGCTGCGATGAATCTCTACATTTGTTTACCCACATGAGAGCCTTTTGCTAAGCTTGTCACATTTAACCATGTGACAAACGTTCAAAACTACCCATCTGATGTTACCAAGAGAGCTTCAATAGTAATGAAATAGAGATGGACTCTTATGATTTACCGATTCATAATTAAGACTTGTAGTTCTTTGAGTATTCCTATATTTCAACTATTTTTCAATTACACACGTCCTACCATTTCTATCTTTTGTCTTCTCTCCTTTTATTAGAAGGTGACTCCAAGACTAAGGACGATAATCTTGAGAACTTGGACTTAGTAACTTGAGGAGGGGTCTCAAAGTCTCAAATCCTTTCAATAAGTTTTGGGTGAGAAATAACCCTATCATGGTACCAAGGAGCATTGACAAAGAATCAACATGGAGTGATGACTTACAAATGGTTGATCTTCTACATGTGATTGCATCATCTGCTAGTCATGGAAGCATATATTTGGCCTAAAAAAGGAAAAGAAAATGAAAAGAAAAGAAAATGAAAATGAAAAAAGAAAAAGAAAAAAGAAAAAGAAATGTACTAGGCTAGGATAATTCTTAAATTGAATGATTGGGGCAATCAATATAGATCAAGAGGTCATACCAACAAACAATTTGAAGATTTTCTTTATCAATCATCAACTGAGCAAGAATCTTCATTGCACTAGGGCAAAGCCATCGTCACTAGACTGGGGCAAAGCCAACATTATTAAATTGGAGCAAGAACCTTCGTCACCATATTGGGACAAAGTTTTCATCACTATACCAAGGCAAAGTCATCGCCACTACGTGAGAGTAAATCCTTCATAACTACACTGGGGCAAAGCTTTCTGAAGGATTGGAATTTCCAATTCCATTACAGCGGAAGAAATTGGACCGTTTCGTAGTTAATTTTGTTTTCACCAAAATACTAATACATTGGCAAAATGTTAAGCGATGAGAAACATACTTTCGTTGACGACTCTGAATTCTTCAAGAACGCCTTTCTTGATTGCTCTGCAACAACGAAGAACACCACCATTTGATCTTCCCCGCTATAACTCTGAGATTAGGAACGTAGTTGTGGGACTACCTAATCTTGAATGGGAAAAAAACTCTAGAGAGAAAATTCTCCCTAGAGTTCTTGAGTTGAGAGAATATGAGAGGGCCTTATGGTGGCCATATGTTGTGGTACCTAAACCCTAGGGTTAGTGTTCTATTTATAGGAGAAAGGCCATGAATAAAATATTTATTTAAAATCAATTATTTCCATAACTGATTTAATCTTTTCCATAATCAATCAATTCCATAACCAATCAATTCCATAATTGATTAGTATTTTCCATAAATGATTGATCACTTCCATAAGTGATTAATCATTTCCATAATTGATTAATTATCAATTAATTAATTCTTTAATTAATTAATCACCAATTAAATATCATATATTTAATTTCAGACCTTCTATTAGTTAATTAATTAATTACCCAATTAAATATCATATATTTAATTTCAGGCCTTCAATTAATTAATTCCATAATATGAATCAAATTCATATTAAAATTTGAACTCCTTCAAATTCTCTTATATCCTATAAATTTAATATGAATCAAATTCATATTAATATTTGAATTTCTTCAAATATTTATTTCTCTCATAGACTATAGTTTAATTAAATCTCGTTTAATTTAAACTAAATTGAATAATTAATTAATTCATAATTATTAATTCATCTTCTAATTAAATACCATTTAATTAGACATATATTTGAACTCTTTCAAATATATTCAATCTCTCAATATAATAAAGTTTAATCTCAAATTAGACTTTATATTTTAATGCATCAATATACATTATATTAATTTGTATCTCATACAATTAACTTAATTCCCAATATGAATTTGAACTATTCAAATTCTCTCAAGATATATTTGTTCCTAATTACTCTTTACGAGCTAGCAGGGGACCTAATGGACCTACAGATCAGAAGCTCCAATGATATGAGGTTAACTGATTAAACTCATTAATCAAGTTAACCAATTCATTAACTGTGGGTCATTCCACTAAAGACCCACAGCTGAACTCTTCTCACTGTAGAACATTTCTGTGTCCATGGATGTAGACCTATGCCGGTAAGTCAATCCTTCACAAGTGTTCGTAACCACAGTTGGGTCAAATTACCGTTTTACCCCTGTGTTACATCTGTCTCCTTAAGTACCAGCGCTCCTCTAATGAACAACCTGTTTATGGTCCAACCATTAAACAGAAAGTCCCTCTCAGGCCAGTGAGAGGGCGGGATCCCTTTGTTCAAGTCCTGGAGTCACCACTTAAGGGAACACTCATCTACTTCTCCGAGAAGTGGGAAGGAGTGAATTCCATCTTGTGTTGTCATGTCCCCAGCCCCACACTCGGTCTTGTCCCCAAGAAGGTAGGCTTATTGAGTCGGCGTGCAGGCCACTCTCACTCATACTAATCAAAGGACAACCCCTCGTGAGAAGGAGTTCATGACACGCTCAGGATTAAGACTGAGTTACCTAGTTCATCCTATTGAAACAGTAACCTAACTAGTTAACGGTGTTACATCTAGTGGTTTACTATTTCGTGGTCCGGTCTTATGCAAACTCATTGCATAGGATACCCCGCTCGCATGTCTCCTACATGGATGCCTTGGATTAATACGTCTGTATTGAATACAAAGCGGGCCGTATCACATAGTGTTACCAGGATAAGGTACCCAACCTTATCCTTGTACTATAGACCTTTTAGGTTGTTACTTGAACACCAATCCCCGTATGTCCCCACATACTAGTTCAAGTCACATGTAAATAACCTTGGATCTTAGTATATTGGATTTGGGTCAAATTGTGCAATATTTAACAATAACACTTTATTGTAGAAACTCAATTACACTTTATTGAAACAAGTATACAATTTGTTTACATTTACTATCTACGAGTTTTAGGGCATAAAACCCAACACTTTCATCATTACGTTGGGGCAAAGTCGTCATTATTAAATTGGAGCAAGAATCTTCGTTGCTACACTGGGGCAAGGTCATTCAACCATTTATGCAAGTTGTTCTAGACTGGGGCAAAGACCAAGTCAAGAGAATCACACTTCTCTTACGAAGAATCTTTCAATCTCGAGCGGTTCTCCACATTCAAGAATAGAAAGTTGAATCATATTTTCATAGAAGAATCACATTCAGGGAAAGGACAATCACAATAATGAGGGTTTTTCATCAAAGAACTCGAGCTGACTTGAAGAAAGAAAGAGATATATGAGATGATCTATTGAGGAGCTACTCCTTGTTCTCACAATGGTCGTCCAAAGAAATGGGGTCACCTTAGCACATATTTTCATTTGAATCATATTCTAGTATGTGAATGTTCAAAATTTTTTTTATCTCTTATTGTTCAAGAGATTTTTTATAAAGGCATTTGTGATCCATGTTTGCCTTCTTCATTCATTTTCTTCGAAAAAGAAACTTGGTTTCTTCTTTGTTGACTATCATCTTCGTTTGTCTCTAAGCCAAATTCATCTTCCTGTATCCAATCTTTTTGTCCACTACAAGGCTAAGGTTATGAAACAATTGAATCAAGTAAGATATTTAATGCTATGAATTACCATTGATAGTTCTCTAAACTAGCACATGAGACACTTCTAAAAAACCCACCATACCCGATATGATTGAGTAATCTATGATTGACATATATGTTTCCTTTCAGATTGAGCAATCTCTGATTAACATACATGATCCCTTTCAGGTGAAGGCATTAAAAAAAAAAGAGAAAAGAAACAAGATAAACAAAAAAAAAAAAAAAAAAAAAAAAGAAAAAGGAAAAGAAAAAATAACATGTTTCCTCCAATGATGACAACGAGGTTCTCCTTTGATTCCTTTCTAAAAATTGATTGATAAGTATGATGAAAGTAAACAATAATGATCATTTTGTTAAATATGGAAAACACATTTGGTTATCTTAATTGATTTCACAAATCAAGCTCTTCATCATCGATTGCATCGCTATTTCTCACAAGAAATTTGTTTTCATACCACGAAGTTAGTGAAAATAGATCACATGAATATCATGCATACATCTACATTTGACATGCATATGCATCCATACATCATGCCTTTAGAGTCGAATTTATTTACTTAGTCAATTCATCATCAGGGCATCGATCGTCATACATGGTTAGTTGCATTATCCTTGCTTAGAGTGGTCAATGAGCATGTTCCAACCATGACACTGGTAAAAGCACACATTTATTTCACGTAGGATATTCACATGAAAATGGTGCATTATATCTTACATAAATGTTATAGCTTGCCTTTGCATATCTTCACAACCTCTTTTGAGTGTCTTATCTCTCATTTCAAGACGATTGTTCATACGTAAAAGTCTCATTTTGGACATGCTCCATTCATGAAAATTTTCAATATGCTCAAAGGAATCTTTTGTTTCTTATAATAGAATCTTTTCATTTTTGGCAACTAAGTTTTGAAATAAAAACCGTTGTCTCCCTTTTAAAACAAATTTCTGAAATACGAAATCTCTGTTTTAAAATATTTTCCTTTTTGACAACTAAGTTTTGAAATAAAAACTGTTGTCTCATTTTAAAATAAATTTCTGAAATACGAAATCCATGTCTTAAAATCTTTTCCTTTTTGACAACTAAGTTTTGAAATAAAAACCGTTGTCTCATTTTAAAAACAAATTTCTGAAATACGAAATCCCTGTTTTAAAATATTTTCCTTTTTGACAACTAAGTTTTGAAATAAAAACTGTTGTCTCATTTTAAAACAAATTTTTGAAATACGAAATCCATGTTTTAAAATCTTTCATTTTTGGAAACTAAGTTTTGAAATAAAAACCGTTGTCAATTTCTGAAATATGAAATCCTTATTCATTTTCTTTTGGTTAAATCGAACCATACTAGTCAGTAGAGGTCGTAGCCTAATCAGAGTTAGGTTCATTTCTATTTCGTTTGGTTAAATCGAACCCTACTAGTTAGTAGAGGTCGAAGCCTGGTCAGAGTCAGGTCCGTGTTCAGTTTTTTCTCTCGGTTAAATCGAACCCAGCTATTAAGTAGAGGTCGAAGCCTGGTCAGAGTCAGGTCCATTTCCTATTTCACTTGGTTGGTTAAATCGAACCCTGCTAGTTAGTAGGGGTCGAAGCCTGGTCAGAGTCAGGTCCGTGTTCAGTTTTTTCTCTCTAAATCGAACCCAACTATTAAGTAAAGGTCGAAGCCTGGTCAGAGTTTTGTCCATTTCCTATTTCACTTGGTTGGTTAAATCGAACCCTGCTAGTTAGTAGACGTCGAAGCCTGGTCAGAGTCAGGTCCGTGTTCAATTTTTTCTCTTGGTTAAATCGAACCCTGTTAGTTAGTAGAGGTCGAAGCCTGGTCAGAGTCAGGTCCGTGTTCAGTTTTTTCTCTTGGTTAAATCGAACCCTGCTAGTTAGTAGAGGTCGAAGCCTGATCAAAGTCAGGTCCATTTCTTATTTCACTTGGTTGGTTAAATCGAACCCTATTCTTGTTTAGAGGTTGAAGCCTTGTTAGAGTTAGGTTCATTCCTTATTTCACTTGGTTGGTTAAATTGAACCCTATTCTTGTTTAGAAGTCGAAGCCTGGTTAGAGTCAGATCCATTTCCTATTTCACTTCGTTGGTTAAATCGAACCCTATCTTTGATGATTAATAGAGATGAAAGTCTGGTCAAAGTAAGGTTCATTTTTTTTTCCAACTTTAGGCCATGCTTGGTTTAAGAATGAAGCAATTTCTTTTATTTTTAACTAAAAATCTTCGTCTTCCCAATAATTTGTCTTTTTCCTTTGTCTACCCTTTCAATCCTTCAAGGATACACAAAGGGGGGCAAACTGTAGACACTGTATTTTGTCCGGCTTGATTTTTCGGTTTATATTATGTTTTTACCTTATTATTATTATTTTTTTATGTATATATCATGATTAATTTTATTTTTGATATATTTCATTTGTTAAAGGAAATATAAAAATATGAAGTTTCAAAAAAAAAAAAAAAAAGGAAATATATAAATATGAAAAACCCATAAAAATATCTCCCAACCACTTTTTTTTTACCGTGTTTTCTCCCTTAATTTTCTCTCCACTAACACACCTTTCCCCCTACAAACCTCATCCCTCTATCCCTCATTTCCATGTTATTCTCTCTACTATTTTGAGGCATGTTGATGTTATAAAAGCAAATCACCATTGCTTTTAAGTGGGGGGGGGGGGGCAGAAGAAGAAAATGAGAAGGTGAAAGTAAGCAAAAAGTTCAAAGAAAGAAGAGAGCAAGAGAAAAGGGAAATTTGAAAAAGCTAAAACCTCATCCTCCCTCTAAAAACTCACACTCTCTCTCTAAATACCACCCTAGTCCAGAAGCACACAAAAGCCTCCTCCATTTTTTTCCACCAAGTTCTACACCCGACAGGCGACTTTCCGACGACAAGAGGCAAAAACATCAAGCAATAGCGAACGTGACTGCATTCACGCCCACTCTCTCTCCGACAAGCAATAGCTGTTGCGGCAACCCACAAAGTTTTCTAATTTGAGTAGCAAGCTTCTGACTAAACAAGACCCATGAAATCTAGTGACTAGCTTGATTACTGACGAACACTTGCGCGCTCCGACGAGTTCAAAGACCCACGACTTGCGGCCGCCGTCTAACCACCGTGAACAGTACTTGAATCCGGCGTTGAATGAGACCCACACGAATACAACCCACGATCGAAAATCCCAAATGCCACTTGCAGTCGAATGTGTTGTCTGCTGCTCCAATGTCGAACGTTGTAGCCACCACGAGCTCCAACCTACAAAGGTCACACAAAAAAAAGGAAGAAGATGGAAGAAAGAAGACAATCGGGGAGAGAGAAGAAAAATGAGAAAGAAGAAGAAGAGGAAAGGAGGTGGGTCCCACCCTTTATTTCTTTTATGTTTTTTTTTTCCTTTTCTTTTCAATTTTATTTATTATTTCTCCTTGATGTTCAAAAAAATTTAATTATTTCTCCTTTATTTAAAAGTTGATTTCAAATTCTTTATGGGTTTAAGATTTCTTTTTGAATTTTTTTTTTTTTTTTTTAAGTGTGTTTTTCCACTTTGATTTTAAGTTAGAATTCATAATCTATTTCCAATTAACTTTAATTGAGATTTCTCCAAGGCTTTAACTTAAAAGTTCTAATTTGGATTTCTAAATTAATTCAAATCCAATTTTAATGTGAAGCTTTGGTTTCAATTCCACCTTGATTCTCACCTTGGATTTCTAATTTAATTTCATTTTGGGATTTTAAAAAGCAATGTCAATTTGATTTAATTTGGATTTTCAATTCGGTTTCATTTTGGTTTTAAATTCACTTTGGTTTAATTTTCAATTTTAGAAATCAATTTCAATTTGGTTTAATTGAGATTTTCAATTAAGTATTTCATCATTATTTCAAATTGATTCGATTTCAATTTGATTTCCTAAATCAATTTCAAATTACATTTACTATTCCATTTCCTAAACAAATTTGATTTTAAGTTAGATCTTTTCAAATCAATTTCAATTTGATTCTAAATTGAATTTTCCAAATGAATTTCAAAATGGTTTTACTTTAGTAATTTCAAATGAATTTTTAATTGAATTTTATTTAAAAATGAAAAAATATTTTTTCGTTATGGTGTCATACCACTCGTGACTATTAGTTCACATTTTATTGTTGAAATGTGAATTAATAGATGTGAGACAAAATAGCTCATGTATAACCTATGACGGAGTCGAGATAATTTCTCAAATTCTTGAGGTGACAAATTTTCTTTAATTAAAAGAAAATTCTTACATGATAAGCAATTATTGGGTATAACCCCACTCACTACATCAATCTTTACTTTATTTTTAAAGTTAAGGCAAGATAAAGTGAGACATTTGTCGTTTAATTAATTTATTTGTTTGTTTTTTCAAAATAAAGGACCGTTTCATGTTATAAATGGATAATTCTTAAAATAAAATGTGGTAATCATTTTTAAACGAGTGTTGTAGGGGTGCTAACACCTTCCCTACACTCAATCGACTCCCGAGCCTAATTTTTGGTTTTCAAAGACCGGTTTTTCTTTAAAATGGGTGACCAATCACACCCTTAGATGATTGGTGGCGACTCTAAACCTTTAACCTCGAAAGAGATCCTTAAGAAAGGACGTTGGCCGCTCCGCGTCGCGATGACGTTGCGACAAATTGTATTACATCATCTTATATGGATCCACATTACCCCTCGTCATTTTGTAAGATTTATGAATATTTCTATATGGTCAGATGAGAAGGTTATATAACCAAGCTGAAATGGACGAGAACCCCTTTATAGAGTTCTCGCTGGATGGGCCCTGGTGACTTTTGGGCCAACAACTTGGGCTTGGACTTTATTGGTCTTGGGCTCAACTATTTAGTCTTGAGTTTGGTTCATATTTGATCCAAAACCATATGACTCAAATATTTAAAACACCCAAATTTCATCCAAATAATTATCTTTTTTAATTAATTGGTCAAATTAATTAATTTGATCAAAATAATTTAATGTTAATTAATTGATCAAATGGAAATTTGGCTCTATAAATTTATAATTGACCAACTTTGTCTTCAAATTAAATTTGGGACACGTGTCCATTTATAATTGGTCCCAAATTTAATTATTTGTAATTTCGTCGTTAATTTTAAACAATAAAGTGACAATTTTTGATTGACCAAAATTTCTCTTTCAACATCTACCAAAAAGATTTCGATTTTGTCAAATTTTTTATTAAAAAAAAAGTTTCACTAAAATTTGAATTTTTCAATTATTTTTTTTTCATGTTTCGTGTATACCGAGAGTGATTTCGATTTTGTCAATTTCATTTTTTTTAAAAAAATAAAGTTCCATTAAAATTCGAATTTGTCAATTTATTATTTTTTTTGTTCACATTTTTTGTCTATTGGAAATATTTCAATTTGGTCAATTTTCTTTTTTTTTTTAAAAAAAAAAGAAAAAAAAATCAAGCTTCATTAAATTTTGATTTTGTAATTTTTTTTGTTCACCTTTTGTGTCTCCTAGGAACAATTTTGATTTAGAAATATTTCTTTTGTAAATTTTCATTTTTTTTAAATAAGCTTTCATTAAAGTTCGATTTTTTCAATTATTTTTTTCACAGTTTGTGTCTACAAAGAGGATTTCGATATTGTCAATTTTATTTTATTTAAAAAAAATCAAGTTTCATCGAAAGTTGATTCTATCAATTAATTTTTTTTACGTTTTGTGTCTATCAAAATAGATTTCGATTTTGTTATTAAAAAAAAAAATAGGTTTCATCAAAATGTAACTTTGGTCATTGATTTTTTTTTTCACGTTTTGTTTCTACGAGAAAGATTTCGATTTTGTCAATTTTCTTTACAAAAATCAAGTTTCATTAAAATTTAATTTTGTCAATTTATTTTTTTTCTTTCACGTTTTGTGACTAAAACTATTTCAATTTTGCCAAACTTATTTTTTTTTTTAAAAAATCAGATTTCATTAAAATTTGATTTTGTCAATTAATTTTGTTTTCACGTTTTGTGCATATTAAGAGTGATTTCGATTTTGTCAAATTTTTTTTTAAATCGAGTTTCATTAAAATTCAAGTTTTTAAATTTATTATTATTTTTTTCACATTTTGTGTTTACTGGAAATATTTCGATTTTGTCGATTTTTTTTTAAATCATGTTTCATTGTAATTTGACTTAGTTAATTAAATTCTTATTTTCACTTTTTGTGTCTATAGAAATGTTTTTTGATTTTTTCAAGTTTCATTCATGTTATAGGCAATTTTGGACCACTTCGATATAGAAAGAGCTGACGAGGACAATCTGGGAGAAATCGGGCTGGGAGTTGGACCCAAGAGGCGAAACCGGCGAGTGGGACGGGCCCGTCCGACTCCATCTGGTCCCTACCGCCTTTGGCCGCCCCGGTTCCGCCTGGTTTGACCTAAAACGCCTCTGAATCCCTAAAAACCCTAGGAGGATGAGCAGGTATTTATACCCCTCTTCGCCACTGAAGAAGGGGACCCGAATTCTATCCCTAAACACTATTCTATATTCTCTACTCTCTCCTCTTACTCTTACTTTTCCACTCCCCACCATTCTGCTTGTTGACTTAAACATCGGAGCCGGTGTGGCGAGCACCACACTAGTGTGTAGGTTTACTGTCTTGCATGCCACGTCTTCCCCCTCTTCTACAAATTTTACCGTTGGTGGCATGAGAAGGTCAGGTGAGTTCCTCTGACCAAATTTGACCAACAACAATTCAAATAATTCTATCAATGTTTTTTTTTTAGTTTTTGTGTCTATCGAGAATAATTTCGAGTTTGTCAATTTTTTTTTATTTTGTTAATTAACTTCTTTTTTTCCACATTTTGTTTCTCCCAGAAAGAATTCTATTTTTTTCAATTTTTTTTTTTTAAATCAATCATTAAAATTTGAGTTTGTTAATTTAATTTTTTTTGTTTCACGTTTTGTGTTTACGGGAAAGATTTTAATTTTTTTCTTAAATCAAGTTTCATTAAAATTTGATTTACTCAATTATTTTTTTTCTTCCACATTTTGTGTCAACGTGGATGAATTTCGATTTTGTTAATTTTCTTTCTCTCTTTTTTTTTTTTTTGATTTTGTCAATTATTTTTTTAAAACGTTTCATTAAATTTGATTTATCTCTTTAATTTTTTTTCCACGTTTTGTTTCTATACAAAAGAAATTTGATTTTGTAATATTTGTTTTTCAAAAAAATCATGTTTCATTAATATTTGATTTTTTCAATAATTTTGTTGGTTAATGTTTTGTGGTTATTGGGAAGAGTTTTGATTTTATCATTTTGTTTTTTTTAAAAAAACAAGTTTCATTAAAATTTGATTTTGTCAAACAAATTTTCACCATTTTTTGTCTACTAGGAATGATTTTGATTTATATTTCGATTTTTCAATTTTATTTTTCTAAAAAAAAACAAGTTAATGTAGACACTGTATTTGGTCCGGCTTGATTTTTAGTAATAATATTTGAATTTTGGTATGCAACCAAGAGCGTAGCTCAACTGGCATAAAAGTGTACCGACAATCCCAAGATCTGTTGTTCAAATCCCCCTCCCCACATATTATCAAAAACATTTGTTTTTTGGTTTGAATTGTTTATTTTCATTTTATTTTATTTTTTATTTTTATTTATTTATTTTTTAGTTTTTGTTTCTATTTTGGTTTTCCACCTGCTTCTTCTCCCAACCTTCCACTATCTCCCCCACTTTCTCAACCCCTCCCCTTATTTCTCAACCTCTTCTCCAAGGTCTCCTATAAAAGGAGAGCTTATGGAGAAGGAACAACAAGAACAAAAGGTGGTGGGAAATGGGAGAACAATGAGAGAAAGAGGTGAAGTTTGAGAGAGAAAAGAGTGAAATTTGAGAGAGGGAGAGAAATTTTAATCTTTTGAAAGATTGAGTTGCTCGTTGCTTCGCCGCCACCGCTCACCACATCGTCGCCGCCGTTGAAGACCTACGCCGCCGCCACTTCGACGAACTCCGCCACTAATCCAATCCCGATCTGACATCTGTCGCCACCGCAAACTCCAACCATCTGAAGAACCAGGAGTAACTTTGACCCACATTCTAGTGAATTTTCATGGAAGAGAAAGGTAAAGAAGAGTTAAGTGGGGGAAGAAAAGGAAAAAGAAAAGAAGAATGGGGAGAGAGAAAGAAAGTGAGGAAGATGATGAAATGATGGTGGGTCCCACTCTTTATTATTATTTTGTTATTTATCATTTCCTTTTATTTGTTCATTTTTTCTTTTCTTTATTTAGTTTTTTTATTTTTTACGAAAAAGCAAGATTTTTTTAAAAAAAAAAAGAAAACAAACTTCCTTTTTCCCTTTTAATTTTATGAGTTTTGTTTTATTTTACTCCAATTTGAATTTTAAAGTTAATTTTCAAATCAATTCCAAATTGTTTTTTTTTCTTTTATTGAAATTTCCAAATCATTTTCAATATATTTATAATATGGATGTTCCAAACAAATTTCAAAATGATTTTCACTTTGGTCTTTCCAAACAAAGTTCAAAATGGCCTTAACATTGTTTTTCCCTCTAAAATATATCTCAATTTGGGTTTAATTTGAAAAATTTTCAATTCAATTGACCAAATTAATTTCAATCTAGTTTCAAATCATGAACTCATCATGGTTGGAAATTGGAATTTGCGAATCAATGTTTATTTGGTTTTAAATTGGAAGTCATTTTCAACTTTTGTAAAATTTGAAACAAATCAATGTCCATTTGGTTCTAAATGAGAAATCAATTTCAATTTTAATTAAATTGGGAATGTCTATGGACTTTAGTTAAATTGAAGTTCAATTTCAATTTTGGTTTACATTAAAATCTCAAAATCAATTCAAATTAGGCTTTAACATGAAATTTCTAATTTGAATTTCACATTGGTTTTAATTGACTTTTGAATCAATGTCTTTAATTCACATTAGAGATCTCAATTCAGTTTCAATTTAATTTTTATTTGAAGCTTTGATTTCAATCCCATTTTGATTCTAAATTTGAATGTCCAATTTAATTTCTTTTAGGATTTTAAAAAATCAAAGTCAATATGATTTAATTTGGATTTCAATTCAATTTCATTCTTGGTTTTAAATTAACTCAATTTCAATTTAGTTTTGGTTTGAAATTTTCATATAGAATTTTAATTTTTCTTTGATTGATTTTAATTTGAATAAAATCTCAAATTTGTAATTCTTGGATGAATGTCAATTCGGTCCTTATTTGATATTCACACATGAATTTCCATTTGATTTTAATTTAGATTTTTAAAATTGATTCAATTTGATGTAAATTTGGTTTCTTAAATAAATTTCAAATTACCTTGACGGTGTCATTTCACGAATAAATTTCATTTCAAATTGAATTTACATTGAAATCTCAAAATCAATTTCGGTTTGGTTTTAATTTAGAATTTTTCAATAAATTTCAATATGTTCTCATTGGAATTTCAAAATCAATGTCTATTTGGTTTTATATTGAAAATCAATTTCAGTTTTAAACTGAATTGGAAATCAATTTCAAAGGTTAAATAAAATTTCAAAAACATTTTTTAATATTTTGAAAGGCTAAAATAGATCGATTACGGAAACTTTAAGGCTAATTTTTTCTAAGAACGGGTACTTAAGCTGACCGAAAGGGAACACCCTGTCTGGAAATTAGCCTAAAGTTTAACTATCGATTATTTTGGCAATCAAAATTTAAATTTGATTAACTTAGATCTTTTCGAATCAATTTCAATTTGATTCTAAATTGAATTTTCCAAATGAATTTCAAAATGGTTTTACTTTAGAAATTTCAAATGAATTTTTAATTGAATTTTATTTAAAAATGAAAACATATTTTTTTCGTTATGGTGTCATACCACTCGTGACTATTAGTTCACATTTTATTGTTGAAATGTGAAATAATAGATGTGAGACAAAATAGCTCATGTATAACCTATGACAGAGTTGAGAATTTCTCAAATTCTTGAGGTGACAAATTTTCTTTAATTAAAAGAAAATTTCAACATGACAAACAATTATTGGGTATAACCCCACTCACTACATCAGACCCTTACTTTATCGCTTAAAGCTAAGGTAAGATCAAGTGAGACATTTGTTATTTATTTCTTTTATTTCTTCAAAATAATAAGGATCATTTTATGTTATAAAAGGATAATTTTAAAATAAAATGTGGTAACCGTTTTTTAAACGGGTGTTGTAGGGGTGCTAACACCTTCCCTACACTCAATCGACTCCCGAGCCTAATCTTTGGTTTTCAAAGACCGGTTTTTCTTTAAAATGGGTGACCAATCACACCCCAAGATGATTGGTGGCGACTCCAAACCTCTCACCTCGAAAGAGACCCTTAGGGAAGGACGTCGGCCGCTCCGCGTCGCGATGACGTTGCGACAACTTGGCGACTCCACTGGGGACTTTAGAGAGTCAAGCCACCTCAATTTTATTTTTATATTATCCTTTTATTAACTTATTTGGTTCATTATGTTATTTTATTTTTGTATGATTTATTTCTGTAATTTTACTTTTTTAGATCATCATGCATTTCACACAATCATCACAGCTCTATACCCGGGCTATACCTTTTAGGATTAGAACCGAGGATGTAGTAGTGTCGACCTTCGAAGGGACATAATTGCCCTCGCATAAGCGCACGAAAAATCCTTACTCAGGTTAGTTCATCTGTTATTTTATAACATTTGGATTAATTTGGGAGCCTTTTATCCATTAGAGTTAGAATCTTTCTACCCTCACTTCATTATCATAGTTCTGGGTCCTTTATTTTGTATTATCATTATTTTTGTGTGTTTTTTTTTTAAAACATGGGTTAATCTTGATAATTAGGTTTCAGCTCTTTTTAATTGATGTCTTACCTTTTTTTTTTTAATTTTAAAAAAAGTTTTTTTTTTTTTATTAAAAAATGAAGTCATTTTTATCCTCGTTGGTTTGAAGAAAAACTTCTTTAAGAAATAAAGGAGTCATCCTTTTCTTTTTTCTTAAAAGGGCTTTCTTTTCTTTTTTCTTAAAAGGGCTTTCTTTAAAAATAAAAGTCTTTCTATCTTCACTTGTTTTTTTTTTCAAAAAAAATTCAAGTATTCTTATCTCTTCCCTTTCTTTTAAGGGTTATTCTCTCTTTCTTTTAGATTTTTTTAAGGGAGAAAATCTCTTCGAAATGAAGGTTTTTTTTTCCTCCTCTTCAATTATTTTCCATCTGGTTCAATCCTTGACCATTTTTTTTATCTCATTCCCCTTAGGTCATGCATCACATTCGAAATTAGTAATGTCGACCTTCGAAGGGACATCATTGCCCTTGTGTAGGCGCATGAAAATTTTTGCTTAAGTTAATTTAATTGTTATTTTATAACATTGAATTAATTTTGAGACTTTTTTCTAGGATTAGAATTTTAATCTCACATTATCCACACCACTCATGTTAATTCATTTGTTATTTTATAACATTTGAATTAATTTGAGACCATTTTTCCTTCTAGGATTAGAATTTTATCCTCAGATCATTCTCCATCACTCAAGTTAATTCCATTGTTATTTTATAACATTGAGATTGACTTGATATCCTTTTTTGTCTAGGATTAGAATTTTAATTTCACATTATCCTCACCACTCAAGTTAATTCAATTGTTATCTTATAACATTGAGATTGACTTGAGATCATTTGTTTCAAGTCAAGTTAATTTAATTGTTGTCTTATAACATTGAAATTAACCTGAGATCATTTGTTTAAACTCAAAGTTAATTTAATGGTTATCTTATAACATTGAAATTAATTGGGATCCTTTGTTTCCTAGGATTAGAAATTTTATTCTCCGTCACTTTTACAATTCTTTGGTCAAATATCTTTTGTTATTTGAATTTTTTTTTTTATTATTTTCATTTTATCATTTCTTGTGAAACCAAAAAAAGGGATTAAAAAAAAAAGGATATTAATATTTTTTGTTTGGAAATAATAGGATCTTTTGTAAAAAAAAAAAGAGGGCAAAAAAAAATTTCTTTTATTAGCTTTTTATTGTTTCCTTTCTTTTTTTTTTTTAAAAAAAAAGAAGCAAAGAAAAAAGAAAAAGTGAATCTCTCCTTTTAATTTTTTTTTCCATTTTTTTTAAGAAATAAATTGTGGAGATAAATTTTCACCTTAAAATAAATTCTCCATATACCTTTCAGAAAAAGGAAAAATTCTTGGTTTTCTTTTCTTCTCTCCTTATAGTTTTAAGTTGCGCATCTAGCACATATTTGAGTCTTAGGAGACATGCACCATTCAGTTTAGGTTCATCTCACTCACAACCTTTGGGATCATACTTTCCATGATGAAGTAATGTCGACTTTCGAGGGGATATAATTACCCCCGTGCAGGCACATGAAAAATCTTTACTCAAATTAATTCTTTGTTATTTTATAACATTGAAATTAATTTTTGAACTCCTAAAGGTTCAAATTTCTCACTTTATTAGGGTTAGAATAATCTTCATGTCACCCTTCATCACAATATTTTCTTCATAGACCATCATCTAGGGTTAGGGCATTCGTATAATAGAGGTAGTGTCGATTTTTAATACCCTCGTTCCTCATATCCACTCATTCATCATAAGGATCCTGAGTTCATCTTTAGAACAAGAGTGTCATGCATGTGGATCCATGTTCACATTTGCGTAAAGTTGTGACACATTTGACTCTCATGCAAACACAAAGAATATGTCACTCATGTTTATGGTTAGGAGACATTTTTTCTCTTCATAAGATGCATTTAGAACATAGTAGACATTTTTCATGCATTCCAATCCATGTTTACAATTTACACATTTTTCCCATACATCATTATCTCATAATCCATGTTAAGGTCATTTAAAAAAAAACTTCTTGCATTTTTGACTCAATAATGGCATAGTATCTTCTCATGCATCAATCTTCATTCTTCGATCACATCATTCAGTTGCATTTCATGAAAAAAACTTGCATAGTTCTTTTATTTTGTCTTTTTCTAAAAGCGAATGGCTCAACAACCACATGCTCGTCGTTCTTAACTACAAGGCAAAGACATGGAAGGACAGGATGTTGAGCAGTCTCATGAACAAGCCAGGAAAATTCTCTCTTTTGGAGAATGGTGAAACAGTGACAGATGTCTCTCAATCTGACATCCCAGTCAATAATCCTGGTGACTCACCTCATTCACACAAGTCAGAAATACCTCTTTGTCAGTCAACTAGAGATTTCACTCAACCACAGTCATCACCCCCCTTCAGCAAGCTATTAGTTTTTCAAGAGGGTCAATCTAGCATAAGTCGTCAAACTGAATCTGCGTTCCAGAAACCTATCCCACTGAAAGCAACTTCCAATGTTCCTAAACTTCATGATCCTGTAATTTGAATAGGCTTGACTGGAAAAGGTAAAAAGTTATTACCAAGAAAAGGTTGAAATGCTTCAGAAAAGATTAAATGTGATTGAAGGAGCTAACATCTTTGGTAATGTTGGTCCTATCCATTTATGTCTGGTGTCGAACGAGGTTATTCCACCCAAATTCAAAGTACCTAAGTTTGGAAAATATGATGGGACGTCTTGTCTCAAAAGCCACCTCGTTATGTATTGCAGAAAGATGTCGGGTTATTCTCAATATGACAAGCTCCTCATACACTATTTCCAAGATAGTTTAATTGGTCCAACATCTCGATGGTATATGCAATTAGACAGTACACACATCCGTCCTTGGAGGAGTTTGGTTGATTCCTTTTTGTAGCAATACAGACATAATATAGACATGACTCCTGATCGATTAGACTTGCAGACATGGGGAGGAAGGAAGCAGAGAGCTTTAAAGAATATGCTCAAAGGTGGAGGGATACAGTTGCACAAGTACACCAACCTTTAACTAACAAAGAATTGACAACTATGTTCCATAATACCCTTGAATCTCCCTACTATGATCGAATGATAGGAAGTGCATCCACCAATTCTTCAGACATCATGATAATTGGAGAAAGAATAGAATACGGGGTTAAGCATGGAAGGATAATCGATAATGCAATTGAATTGAAGATGAAGAAGACTGCTCAAAGGATCAACAAGTCCAAGTAATATTTTTTACGCCAAGACTCATGCACAACTACAAAGAAAATCAGCAAAGTTCTCCTCAAAACCATTTGCTCATTCACCTATTTTGCAGCATAATCCACAACCAACAAGGTTGATTGTATCTTACAATCATAATGGTAAGAAGTAGCAAAAGTGGTGAATGTTCATCTAGTACCAATTGCATTTATCGAGGCTTCGTCATGCTTATTCAGGAAAAATCTATTGGTGCTCATGCTTACAATACCATCAATTCAATCTCTCCATATCCAAAGTAGTGTGATCCCAATATCATGGAAGAGTTTTAGGTCACGTTTGAAAGAATCGAAGCATCATGTGCAAGATCGAATGAAGGCAGTTCAGACGTTAGTCACTAGAGTTAAGGGTTTCTATTCATCATGAAAAAGAAATATCTTGTGTACTTGATTATTCTTCATTATCAATAAAACCTACTTCTCCTTGAACTGCCCTTAAGATTATGAAGATTCAAAGATAGAGAAGGGTCCATGAGTCAAGAACACATGCATGGAATATGATTATCATAAGTTAGCTAAGTAGTCAGGAAAAACGTGGACATGTTAAAATTGAGCTATTTTCTTTTGGTCAAGGTTTCATCATACATGCATTTATGCATCATTCATTTCATATGTTTTTTTTTCTTAAAAAAGAAAGTGATTTTTTATTGCAAACAAAAGTAAAACCACATGTTTCTTCCATAAAATTTTTAGGATCATAGTTTACTTTGATCATTCTTGTCAGTTAAGAGCTTAGCAAGTAAGTTTTCATTTGGAGGGATTGTGAAAAAATGAGACAAAAAAGAAAAGAACAAAAAAGAAGAGAAGCAAAAAAAAAAAAAAAAAAAAAAAAAAAGAATGCGCTCACTACTCTCACCGAGAAAAAAAGAAAGTGGTCAAGTCTCAATCATTTTTGTTGCCTTCTGAATGGTTTTCACACTCCATTATTGCAAAATCATAGTCTCAATTAAAGGCAATCTTATCCTGACCTCCATATTTCTCATGTGTTAAAATATCATATTACCATACCTCCTCGAACAAGGTTTGAATTTTCACACTAGGGTAAATACCCCTTATAGTGAGGATCTAAAATTACTCACTGAAAAACCTTGAGCCTAATCCACCACATATGTGATTTTGTGGTAAGCCAACATGAATTATTGATTCACCATCAAACCTTTTGCTAAACTCATCATCTATAGATGCGATGAATCTCTACATTTGTTTACCCACTTGAGAGCATTTATCTAAGCCTGTCACATCTAACCATGTGACAAACGTTCAAAACTACCCATCTGATGTTACCAAGAGAGCTTCAATAGTAATGAAATAGGAATTAGACTCTTATGATTTACTGCTTCATAATTAAGACTTGTAGTTGTTTGAGTATTCCTATATTTCAACTATTTTTCAATTACACGCTTCCTACCATTTCTATCTTCTGTCTTCTCTCCTTTTATTAAAAGGTGACTCCAAGACTAAGGACGATAATCTTGAGAACTTGGACTTAGTAACTTGAGAAATTGTCTCGAAGTCTCACAATCTTTCAATAAGTTTTGTCTGAGAAATAACCTTATCATGGTACCAAGGAGCATTGACAAAGAAGCAACATGGAGTGATTATTGAAGTTGCAAAGGATGACTTACACATGATTGATCTTCTATATGTGATTGCATCATCTGCTAGTCATGGAAGCATATATTTGGCCTAAAAAAAGAGAAAAATAAAAAAAGAAGAAAATAAAAAGAAAAGAAAAAGAGAAAAATGAAAAAGATAAAAAGAAAAAAAAAAAAAGAAATGTACAAGGCCAGGATAATTCTTAAATTGTATGATTGGGACAATCAATATAGATCAAGAGGTCATACCTACAAACGATTTGCAGATTTTCTTTGTCAATCATCAACTGAGCAAGAATCTTCATTGCTACACTAGAGCAAAGCCATCATCACTAGACTGGGGCAAAGCCAACATATTAAATTGGAGCAAGAGCCTTCATTGCTACACTGGGACAAAGACATCGTGACTAGTCTGTGGCAAAGCAATCATCAACTAAGCAAGAACCTTCATTGTTGCGCTAGAGACAAGCCATCATCACTAGACTGGGGCAAAGCCATCATCACTAGACTGGGGCAAAGCCAACATTATTAAATTTGAGCAAGAGCCTTCATTGCTACATTGGGACAAAGACATTGTCACTAATCTGTGGCAAAACAATCATCAACTGAGCAAGAACCTTCATTATTGCGTTGGGGAAAAGCTTTCATCATTACGTTGGGGCAAAGTCGTCATTATTAAATTGGAGCAAGAATCTCCATTGCTACACTGGGGCAAGGTCATTCAACCACTTATGCAAGTTGTTTTAGACTGGGGCAAATGCCAAGTTAAGAGAATCACACTTCTCTTACGAAGAATCTTTCAATCTCGAGCGGTTCTCCACATTCAAGAATAGAAAGTTGAATCATATTTTCATAGAAGAATCACATTCAGGGAAAGAACAATCACAATAATGAGGGGGTTTTATCAAAGATCTTGAGCTGACTCAAAGAAAGAAAGAGATATATGAGATGATCTATTGAGAAGCTACTCCTTGTTTTCACAGTAGTTGTCCAAAGAAATGGGGTCACCTTAGCACATATTTTCATTTGAACCATATTCTAGTATGTGAGTGTTCAAAATTATGTTCAATCTCTTATTGTTCAAGAGATTTTTTTTATAAAGGCATTTGTGATCCATGTTTTCCTTCTTCATTCTTTTTTCTTCGAAAAAGAAACTTGGTTTCTTTGTTCGAAAATCATCCTCATTTGTCTCGAGACCAAATTCATCTTCTTGTATCCAATCTTTTGTCCACTACAAGGCTAAGGTTATGAAGCAGTTGAATCAAGTAAGATGTTTAATGCAATGAATTACCATTGATAGTTCTCTAAACTAGCACATGAGACACTTCTAAAAAAGCCCACCATACCTGATATGATTGAGCAATCTATGATTGACATATATGTTTCCTTTCAGATTGATCAATTTCTGATTAACATACATGATCCCTTTCAGGTGAAGGCATTCAAAAAAAAAAAAAAAAAAAAAAAAAAAGAAACAAACAAGATAAAAAGAAAGAAATGAAAGAAAAAGAAAAAATGTTTCCTCCAATGATGACTACGAGGTTCTCCTTTGATTCCTTTCTAAACATTGATTGATAAGAATGATGAAAGTAAGCAATGATGATCATTTCGTTAAATATGAAAAACACATATGGTTATCTTTCACAAATCAAGCTCTTATTTATCAATTCATCATCGTTTGCATCGTTATTTCTCACAAGAAATTTGTTTTCATACCACGGAGTTGGTGAAAATAGATCACATGAATATCATGCATACATCTACATTTGACATGCATATGCATCCATACATCATGCCTTCAGAGTCGAATTTATTTACTTACTCAATCATCATCAGGGAATAGGTCGTCATACATGGTTAGTTGCATTATCATTGCTTAGAGTGGTCAATGAGCATGTTCAATCCATGACACTGGGGCAAAATCATGCATATATTTCACGTAGGATGTTCACATGAAAATAGTGCATCATATATTGCATTAATGTTATAGCTTGCATTTCCATATCTACACAAAGATTGCATAAATGTTATAGCTTGCATTTCCATATCTACCAACCTCTTTGGAGTGTTATCTATCATTTCAAGATGATTTAACTCACTTTCATGCATGTGGGTATACTTCATTCACGAAAACTCCCAATATGTTCAAAAGAGTATTTTTTCTTATAATTGATTCTTTTTCTTTTTCGGCTGCTAAGTCTCATTTTAAAACAAATTTCTGAAATACGAAGTCCCTGTTTTAAGATCTTTCATTTTTGGCAACTAAGTTTTGAAATAAAAACCGTTGTCTCATTTTAAAACAAATTTCTGAAATACGAATTTCCTGTTCTAAAATCTTTCATTTTTGGCAACTAAGTTTTGAAATAAAAACCATTGTCTTATTTTAAAACAAATTTCTGAAATACGAATTTCTTGTTTTAAAATCTTTCTGTAACGATGCTAATTTAAGCCAAACTCTTATTTCTCAAACTACAAGTTTAATTGAGTTTCGGTTAACTGGTTGAATAAAAAGTTTAATTAAATGAGTTAATTGTCTTTGAAAAAGGATGTAATAGGCTTGGTGGCAATTTTTGCAATTTAAGTAAGTTGGAATGGCAATTTTGAAATAAAGAGGAGTTTGTAGTCAAGGCCAAGCCCTAAATTCCATCTCTTCTTCTCTTTCATGTTTGTAGCCACCAAACCCACGATTTTCAACCTCCATCTCCTCCATCCTTAACGTTTTCAGCCGCTGAAGCCTCTAGGACCATTCATCTTCTTTTCGTTTCAGCCGGCGACGTCTTCCTTCCCTCCGGCAAACTGCATTCACAGCGGCGGCAGCAGTAGAGGTTCGGCGGTGAGGTGGGTTTAGAGGCGTTTTTGCAGCGACAGTTTGTTTTTGGTAAGGTTGGGTTTGTTTCTCTCGGTTCTATTGTTCCTCAAGCTCGATCTTTCTTCCTTTGCATTCTCTCCCTTACTCTCGACCTCTCTTGTGTCGATTCCAGCGCATTTTTTGGTTGGGTAGCAGCATTTTCCGGCGATTGTTCTGTTAGACGCGGACAGCAGCATTCAGGGGCATTTTTCTGCATTTCCCGATGTTTTTAGGTGAGTTTTCAGTGTGGGTAAGTTGGATTGAGGCTTGTATTAGTTGGTTGTTATGTTTAATTGAATACCCACTCATTTTTATGTCCGTTCAACAGTGTTTTCCGGCCAGTTCAATGTAGACGCGCGAGCAACAGCTGTTTGGGGCGTTTTTTAGCGTTTTTGGCGAGTTTCAGCAATGGGTAAGTGAGGAAAATCAATTTTTGGTTGATTAATGTAGTTTGGATGAATACCCATTGGGTTTGGCTAATGTTTTCAAGGTACCCATAGCGTTTGGAGGTTTAACCGCCGATTTGGAGCGAAAGTGGAACCCGAACAGCAAGTTTAAAGTTCTGTTTTGCTTGATTAAAACCTTGGAGTTAAGGAATTTGTCGAAGGTTATCAAGTGTTTATTTAGCTAAGGTAAGTAGCTAGTTGGATTCAAATTCTATGTCTTAGACTAATTGCCCATTGTTTGTTAATTGAGAATTTAAAGTGGATAGTTGGATTGAAGTTCCATTTTTAAACCAAGTTGGTCTTTAAGCTTAAGTAAAGTGTGTTAGGTTAACTTTTGAAGCATGATGAGCATGTTGAGATTGCCGTTATTTGGGCATTAAATGAGTAGCGTGGATTATGGAATAATTGGAGTTTGGGCTAAGTGTTCTTTGTTTGTGTTGAGGCCGTGAATTTCATGTTTTATTTGGTTAGCCATGAACTGAAATGCTTGGGATTAATATATATGTAGCCGTTGGATTGAGTTCTATGCTTTGGATTAATTTTCTTTGAAAATTTATTATGTTAGCATGGATAAGATTTAAGCCTTGAGTTTTGATTGTGGAATCATGATAAGCTTCATTATAAGACATGTTGATAGCACGAGGATCTTAAAGTTAACCTAGCATCTCTTGGTTTATTTTAAAGCATGTTTGGCTTGGGTGGCTATGTGTTTCTCTGGATTTTATTTGTGATATTGGAGGATGGGTTAAATGTCTGTTGGAGTTTGGATTGAAGTTTGGATGCGACATCTGACCCGTTGTGACTATAGAAGTGCATTATATTGTTTCCAGGTGTATAAAAATTTTGGGTTCCCTATATGTATGCTGTTATGCTGCCGAATTTTCGGTAGCCTCATAATGGTTTAGGAATCATATTTACCTTTGAGGAAAGACTTAGAATAGGGACCTCAACCACGATTTAGGGCCTCAGGAAGACTTATTAGATTCCTTAAGTCTTACGTAGCTAGAGTGTGTTCCTTCCCCATCTCAGGACTGATAGAATCTAGACACGTTTACGTGTGTTCTATTAGTTAACTGTTAGAGCTCAGTTTCAGGCACGCTCGCGTGCGCTCTCTCAGTTCAGGACGGTGTTGAGCTTATGATCAGGCACGTTGTTCGTGCGCCTTTTGGCACCAAGCATGTTTACATGCGTCAGTTGCTCCACCGTATTTTTATCTTTACATTCAGGGGTGTTGTGTTGGGATAGGTGTAGTTCTGCTAGAGGTGGCCAACTAGTCTCTAGTTTACTTACCTTAACCGACTGACCCACACAACACTCTAGTTGGCACAGGTTGGGGATAGGTTAACACCCTAGGCAGAGCATGTTTATGCGATCAGATATGGCCCTAGGGTTAGAAACCTAAATGAATGATTCTAATTAGGTCCCTATGATGCTAAGACCCAGAATCAAGTTGCATGCTAATAGATTTCATGTTATCAGATCTCATGCTTTCAGTTTCAGCCCTTAAGTGGGCTACTTACTGAGTATATTCTTATATACTCACCCATGCTACATGACTTTCCTTTTCAGGTGGTACTTGATGACATCAGGCGAGTGGCGAGAGTAGTGGCTTGGCTAGGCTATGGGATGCAGCTGCAAATCACGTCTCTAGAAGTCTAGGATCGAGTTTCCTAGTTTCATGCTTTCAGATGTTTTTAGTTTTCAACTTTACAAAAATTGCCTATCATGTTTTGGCTATTATGTTATTGTAAACTGATTTATGGTTTGGGCCCAGTTTATTACAGAAAAGATTTTATCTATGGTCTCTTCCGCCTTTAAAGTTTTAAAAGCTTTACGTTTTTGTGCATGTAGTAGCGACCCCTTTGTACGTTTTTATTCCCATTTTAGTCGGGTCGTTACACTTTCATTTTTGGCAACTAAGTTTTGAAACAAAAACCGTTGTCTCATTTTAAAACAAATTTCTGAAATACGAATTTCTTGTTTTAAAATCTTTCATTTTTGGCAACTAAGTTTTGAAACAAAAACCGTTGTCTCATTTTAAAACAAATTTCTGAAATACGAATTCCCTGTTTTAAAATCTTTCATTTTTGGCAACTAAGTTTTGAAATAAAAACCGTTGTCTCATTTTAAAACAAATTTCTGAAATACGAATTCCTTGTTTTAAAATCTTTCATTTTTGGCAACTAAGTTTTGAAATAAAAACTGTTGTCTCATTTTAAAACAAATTTCTGAAATACGAAGTCCCTGTTTTAAATCTTTCTTTTTGGCTACTAAGTTTTGAAATAAAAACCGTTGTCTCATTTTAAAACAAATTTATGAAATACGAATTTCCTGTTTTAAAATATTTCATTTTTGGCAACTAAGTTTTGAAATAAAAACCGTTGTCTCATTTTAAAACAAATTTCTGAAATACGAATTTCCTGTTTTAAAATATTTCATTTTTGGCAACTAAGTTTTGAAATAAAAACCGTTGTCTCATTTTAAAATAAATTTCTGAAATACAAAATCCTTGTTTTAAAATCTTTCATTTTTGGCAACTAAGTTTTGAAACAAAAACCGTTGTCTCATTTTAAAACAAATTTCTGAAATACGAATTCCCTGTTTTAAAATCTTTCATTTTTGGCAACTAAGTTTTGAAATAAAAACCGTTGTCTCATTTTAAAACAAATTTCTGAAATACGAAATCCTTGTTTTAAAATCTTTCATTTTTGGCAACTAAGTTTTGAAATAAAAACCGTTGTCTCATTTTAAAACAAAATTTTGAAATACAAAGTCCCTGTTTTAAAATCTTTCACTTTTGGCAACTATGTTTTGAAATAAAAACCGTTGTCTCATTTTAAAATAAATTTCTGAAATACGAAGTCCCTGTTTTAAATCTTTTTTTTGGCTACTAAGTTTTGAAATAAAAATCTTTGTCAATTTCTGAAATATGAAATCCTTATTCATTTTCTTTTGGTTAAACTGAACCCTATTCTTGTTTAGTGGTCGAAGAGTGGTCAGAGTCAGGTCCATTCCCCTTTTCTTTTGGTTAAATCGAACCTTGCTGGTTAGTAGAGGTCGAAGCCCGGTCAGAGTTAGGTCCATTCCCTTTTCTTTTGGTTAAATCGAACCCTGCTAGCTATTAGAGGTCGAAGTCTGGTCAGAGTCAGGTTCATTCCCCTTTTCTTTTGGTTAAATCGAACCCTATTCTTGTTTAGAGGTTGAAGCCTAGTCAGAGTTAGGTCCATTTCCTCTTCTTTTGGTTAAATCGAACCCTGCTAGCTAGTAGAGGTCGAAGCCTGGTCAGAGTCAGGTCCATTCCCCTTTTCTTTTGGTTAAATCGAACCCTATTCTTGTTTAGTGGTCGAAGCCTAGTTAGAGTCAGGTCTATTTCATATTTCACTTTGTTGGTTAAATCGAACCCTATTCTTGTTTAGAGGTTGAAGCCTTGTCAGAGTCAGGTCCATTCCCTTTTCTTTTGGTTAAATCGAACCTTGCTAGCTAGTAGAGGTCGAAGCCTGGTCAGAGTCAGGTCCATTCCCCTTTTCTTTTGGTTAAATCGAACCCTATTCTTGTTTAAAGGTCGAAGCCTGATAAGAGTTAGGTCCATTCCCTTTTCTTTTGGTTAAATTGAACCCTGCTAGCTAGTAGAGGTCGAAGCTTGGTCAGAGTCAGGTCCATTTCCTATTTCACTTTGTTGGTTAAATCGAACCCTATTCTTGTTTAGAGTTCGAAGTCTGGTCAGAGTCAGGTCCATTCCCTTTTCTTTTGGTTTAGTCGAACCCTGCTAGTTAGTAGAGGTCGAAGCCGGGTCAGAGTCAGGTCCATTTCCCTTTTCTTTTGGTTAAATCGAACCCTGCTAGTTAGTAGAGGTCGAAGCCTAGTCAGAGTTAGGTCCATTTCCTCTTCTTTTGGTTAAATCGAACCCTGTTAGCTAGTAGAGGTCGAAGCCTAGTTAGAGTCAGGTTCATTCCCCTTTTCTTTTGGTTAAATCAGACCCTATTCTTGTTTAGAGGTCGAAGCCTGATCAGAGTCAGGTCCATTCCCTTTTCTTTTGGTTAAATCGAACCCTACTAGCTAGTAGAGGTCGAAGCCTGGTCAGAGTCAGGTCCATTCCCTTTTCTTTTGGTTAAATCGAACCCTGCTAGCTAGTAGAGGTCGAAACCTGGTCAGAGTCAGGTCCATTCGCCATTTCTTTTGGTTAAATCGAACCCTATTCTTGTTTAGAGGTCGAAGCCTGATCCGAGTCAGGTCCATTCCCTTTTCTTTTGGTTAAATCGAACCCTGCTAGCTAGTAGAGGTCGAAGCCTTGTCAGAGTCAGGTCCATTCCTTTTTCTTTTGGTTAAATCGAACCCTGCTAGCTAGTAGAGGTCAAAGCCTGGTTAGAGTCAGGTCCATTTCCCTTTTCTTTTTGGTAAATCGAACCCTATTCTTGTTTAGTGGTCGAAGCTTGGTCAGAGTCAGGTCCATTTCATTTCCATTTCTGTCAGTTAAATCGAACCCGACTATTCAGTTAAAGTCGAAGCCTGTGTCAATCCAGGTCTGTTTTCAATTTTCTTTCGGTTAAATCGATCTCGACTATTAAGTGTAGGTCGAAGCCTGTGTCAATCCAGGTCAGTTTTCACTTTTTCTCTCGGTTAAATCGAACCTGACTATTCAGTTAAGGTTGAAGCCTGTGTCAGAGTCAGGTCCATTCCAATTTCCTTTCGGTTAAATCGAACCCTGCTAGTTAGTAGAGGTCGAAGCCTGGTCAAAGTCAGGTCCATTCCCCTTTTCTTTTGGTTTAATCGAACCCTATTCTTGTTTAGAGGTCGAAGCCTGGTCAGAGTCAGGTCCATTTCCTATTTCACTTTGTTGGTTAAATCGAACCCCGTTCTTATTTAAAGGTCGAAGCCTGGTTAGTGTCAGGTCCAATTCATTTTCTTTTGGTTAAATCGAACCTTATCTTTGATTAGAGATGAAAGTCTGGTCAAAGTAAGGTTCGTGTTATTTTTTCCAATTTTAGGTCATGCTTGGTTTAAGCATGAAACCCTTTCTTTTATTTTTAACTAAAAATCTTCGCCCTCCCAATACTTTGTCTTTTTCCTTTGTTTACCCTTTCAATCCTTCAAGGATACACAATGGGGGGAAAACTGTAGACACTGTATTTGGTCCGACTTGATTTTTAGTAATAATATTTGAAATTTGGTATGCAACCAAGAGCGTAGCTCAATTGGCATAAAAGTGCATTGATAATCCCAAGATCTGTGGTTCAAATCCCCCTCCCCACATATTATAAAAAACATTCGTTTTTTGGTTTGAATTGTTTATTTTCATTTCATTTTATTTTCTTTTTTGTTTTTATTTATTTATTTATTATTTATTTTTTTCTTTTTTGGTCTTCCACTCCCACTCCCTTCTCCTTCTCCCAACCTTCCACTATCTCCCCCTCTTTCTCAACCCCTCCCCTTATTTCTCAACCCCTTCTCCAAGGTCTCCTATAAAAGGAGAGCTTATGGAGAAGGAACAACAAGAACAAAAGGTGGTGGGAAATGGGAGAACAAGGAGAGAAAGAGGTGAAGTTTGAGAGAGAAAAGAGTAAAATTTGAGAGAGGGAGAGAAATTTTAATCTTTTGAAAGATTGAGTTGCTCGTTGCTTCGCCGCCACCGCTCACCACATCGTCGCCGCCGTTGAAGACCTACGTCGCCGCCACTCCGACGAACTCCGTCACTAATCCAATCCCGATCTGTCATCTGTCGCCACCGCAAACTCCAACCATCCGAAGAACCAGGAGTAACTTTGACCCACATTCCAGTGAATTTTCATGGAAGAGAAAGGTAAAGAAGAGTTAAGTGGATGAAGAAAAGGAAAAAGAAAAGAAGAATGAGAAGAGAGAAAGAAAGTGAGGAAGATGATGAAATGATGGTGGGTCCCACTCTTTATCATTATTTTGTTATTTATCATTTCCTTTTATTTGTTCATTCTTTCTTTTCTTTATTTAGTTTTTTTATTTTTTGGGAAAAAGCAAGATTTTTTTTTAAAAAAAAAGAAAACAAACTTCCTTTTTCCCTTTTAATTTTATGAGTTTTGTTTTATTTTACTCCAATTTGAATTTTAAAGTTAATTTTCAAATCAATTCCAAATTGTTTTTTTTTCTTTTATTGAAATTTCCAAATCATTTTCAATATGTTTATAATATGGACGTTCCAAACCAATTTCAAAATGATTTTCACTTTGGTCTTTCCAAACAAATTTCAAAATGATTTTCACTTTGGTCTTTCCAAACAAATTTCAAAATGATTTTCACTTTGGTCTTTCCAAACAAAGTTCAAAATGGCCTTAACATTGTTTTCCCCTCTAAAATATATCTCAATTTGGGTTTAATTTGAAAAAGTTTCAATTCAATTGACCAAATCAATTTCAATCTAGTTTCAAATCATGAACTCATCATGGTTGGAAATTGGAATTTGCGAATAAATGTTTATTTGGTTTTAAATTGGAAGTCATTTTCAATTTTTGTAAAATTTGAAACAAATCAATGTCCATTTGGTTCTAAATGGGAAATCAATTTCAATTTTAATTAAATTGGGAATGTCTATGGACTTTAGTTAAATTGGAGTTCAATTTCAATTTTTGTTTACATTAAAATCTCAAAATCAATTCAAATTAGGCTTTAACATGAAATTTCTAATTTGAATTTCACATTGGTTTTAATTGACTTTTGAATCAATGTCTTTAATTCACATTAGAGATCTCAATTCAGTTTTAATTTAATTTTTATTTGAAGCTTTGATTTCAATCCCATTTTGATTCTAAATTTGAATGTCCAATTTAATTTCTTTTAGGATTTTAAAAAATCAAAGTCAATATGATTTAATTTGGATTTCAATTCAATTTCATTCTTGGTTATAAATTAACTCAATTTCAATTTAGTTTTGGTTTGAAATTTTCATATAAAATTTTAATTTTTCTTTGATTGATTTTAATTTGAATAAAATCTCAAATTTGTAATTCTTGGATGAATGTCAATTCGGTCCTTATTTGATATTCACACATGAATTTCAATTTGATTTTAATTTAGATTTTTAAAATTGATTTCAATTTAATGTAAATTGAGTTTCTTAAATAAATTTCAAATTACCTTGACGGTGTCATTTCACGAATAAATTTCATTTCAAATTGAATTTACATTGAAATCTCAAAATCAATTTCGGTTTGGTTTTAATTTAGATTTTTTTCAATAAATTTCAATATGTTCTCATTGGAATTTCAAAATCAATGTCTATTTGGTTTTATATTGAAAATCAATTTTAGTTTTAAACTAAATTGGAAATCAATTTCAAAGGTTAAATCAAATTTCGAAAACATTATTTAATATTTTGAAAGGCTAAAATAGATCGATAACGGAAACTTTAAGGCTAATTTTGTCTAAGAACGGGTACTTAAGCTGACCGAAAGGGAACACCCGGCCTGGAAATTAGCCTAAAGTTTAACTATCGATTATTTTGACAATCAAAATTTAAATTTGATTAACTTAGATCTTTTCGAATCAATTTCAATTTGATTCTAAATTGAATTTTCCAAATAAATTTCAAAATGGTTTTACTTTAGAAATTTCAAATGAATTTTTAATTGAATTTTATTTAAAAATGAAAACATATTTTTTTCGTTATGGTGTCATACCACTCGTGACTATTAGTTCACATTTTATTGTTGAAATGTGAAATAATAGATGTGAGACAAAATAGCTCATGTATAACCTATGATGGAGTTGAGAATTTCTCAGATTCTTGAGGTGACAAATTTTCTTTAATTAAAAGAAAATTTCAACATGACAAACAATTATTGGGTATAACCCCACTCACTACATCAGACCCTTACTTTATCGCTTAAAGCTAAGGTAAGATCAAGTGAGACATTTGTTATTTATTTCTTTTATTTCTTCAAAATAATAAGGACCCTTTTATGTTATAAAAGGATAATTTTAAAATAAAATGTGGTAACCGTTTTTTAAACGAGTGTTGTAGGGGTGCTAACACCTTCCCTACACTCAATCGACTCCCGAGCCTAATCTTTGTCTTTAAAATGGGTGACCAATCACACTCCAAGATGATTGGTGGCGACTCCAAACCTCTCACCTCGAAAGAGACCCTTAGGGAAGGACGTTGGCCGCTCTGCGTCGCGATGACGTTGCGACAATTAAAATTTTATTTTTGTCGTTTTTTTCCCCTATTTTGTGTCTATCAGGAAATATTTCGATTTTGTCAATTTTTTTTTAAATCACGTTTTGTTTATGCAAGGATTGAAAACTCTCATTATCTCAGATGATTGAGATAGAAGAACTAGAAGGAGAAGTATACAACATAAAAAATCAAAATCCGGTTGATTTTGAAATCCCAACGAAAGCAGATAAGTTGGTAGAGAAAATTACTTATGTTAGCTTTATCCCACTATTTACTAATATTGATTACATTTTATAGATGTGGTGAGTAAAGTAATCCAAGTTTGATATCTATAAGAAGAACTAAAGGTCAATTTTCTTCACAAAAAAAAAAAAAAAAAAAACTAATGTCAATCATGTAAAAAAAATTATATTGATGGACAATAGGTACATATTAAAATGTGTATCTCCAACGATTGCTTAAACTATAAGAATCTATAGAACTAAGCTTAATTAGTTTTAAATTCACTTTACTTCATAATAATATAGTCAAATTATTACACGTGCATCGCACGTGGTAAAAACCTAGTATCTATAATTTACATGTTTTGAAGTTTGCTTTTTTTTTTTTTTTTTTTTTTTTTTGTCTATATCATTTTTTTAATACAAAATATTACATATTAAATTCAACTTATGCTTAGAATAGATTTTTCGAAAATTGTACATTAGTTTCACGAATTTTTCGAAAATTGTATATTAGTTTCATAATTTTTTTTTTTATAAAACTTTATATAGTTAAAACATAATTATGTATACATAGAAAACAAAATTACATTTTAAAAATTATCCATCCTTCAACAACTCCAATTCAATTTCAAATACAGTTAATTTAAAAATCGATAATCAATTGACTAATGAGTTGTCACAGGTCTTTTAGCAATATCTTTCTCAAGTGAAACATATTTATATTTTAAAAAGTGAAGAGGAGGAAGTTGAGGCTGATCAGAACACACCAGTGGAAGAAGCGCTGGAGAAACCAACAGACATACTACCGGCGGTCAAAGATTCTGACGAGCTGAACAGTCAACCAACAGCGAGGGTAACGGTTGGTAGTCCAATTTTAGAAACGGTACAACTAGCAGAGGAGTTACGCAAAGATGATGGCGTGATTTTAGGGACCAAAGATTCGGGCATTAGAATTGTTCCACTTGACAGTAAGGACCCAATTAGCGGCAAAGGTTCTGAGATTTCTAAAATGGAGGTGGACCACATGGAAGAAGACTTAAAGGCAAAACCCATTAGCACAATAGAGGAAAGGGGTATAATGTGTAACGCCCCGCGTTTCGAAATTATGCCATTTTGGATTAATCGGGTTTGAATTCTAATTTGGAAAAAACATTAGAATTTAATTAAAGCCTTCAGTTGATATTTTTAAAGTCAATTGAGATTTTTTTCCCCTTCTCGTGTGTTAGAGGTTGATTGATTTAGTCGGTTAATTTTAGTGTGTTAGTGGGGAAGGAAGTTTGCATCTTTTTCTCTGATTAGTGGGCAGTTATGGAATTAAGGGAATAAAAAAATTAAGAAAAGAAGAAATCAAGAAAAGCCCTAGATCTGCTTCCCTTCTCTCCTCCCCTTCATCTTCGCGCAAGTAGCCACTAGCCCCCCCTACCGTGAGTTCAGCCGCCGCTGTCACCCTCCATCTCCGGAGGAGTCGCCGCCTACTTGGAGCACGTCGTAGCCATTTGCGCCCCTCTCTCTTCGTTTCCATGAGAAAACCCGTCGTCGATGTTCCTCCTTCCCCCGTTGCGCCGCCGTCGAGTTTTGTCAGAAAATAAGGCTCCCCGTACCGCCGTCGTCTGTCTGTCATAGCTGAGCGTCGCCGTCGCCACCCTTCTTTCTCTCCCTCTCTTCGTGTTGTCGATCAGCTGTAGGGAAAACCCAAAACTCGAGTTTTCTCTTCTATTTCTCGCACGGTAATATCTTTTCCTCTCCTGTTTTCTCTCTTTTGTTCAGCAAACCCGTGCATAAGTCCTCTCTCTCTCTTCCGCGATTTTTCCTTGCTCAGCCAAGAAACCTACGCGAAGCTTCACACATTTAAGCAAACCATGTACTCTGTCCAGCGTCGTTGTGCTCCAAGCTCGATCGTTATGGCGTCGAATAGTGATTTCGGTAAGATTTGGTTTGAGCCCATTCCTTATTGGCTTCGAATTTATGCTACCTAGTCCCTAACGGTTCCATATTCGCAGGATTGAGTCCCTTAATGCACCAACCAACGAACGTTTGGGCTCAAAATTGATCTATGATGCTTGCCCATAAGTCGAAAGACCTCAGATCGGTTTACCCATAAGCATGAGAGTTGGAATCCAGGTTTTCGGGCTTAGGCGATCACTTTCCAGCACGTATTTGAGGTTGTTTGGGTACTGATCGGTAAGTTCTAACACCCTTAAACCTTTAGAATCCAGTTAGTTTAGCTTTAGAATAGTGTATAACTTTTGGGTGCTCTTTAAAGTGTAGTTTGGGCCCATTATGGATCCTGAACAACACTTATTCATGGAGTTTTGGTGTTGATTGGTAAACTTCACCAAGGTTCCTGCCCCTTTTTGGTAAGTTTCAGCACCTTACAGCATGTCCTAGGCCCTTTTAATCTATGTTAGGTGTTGGTAAGATTGTTAGGTTGTTCCCTAACCTTCAGAAGGTCTCTTTTGTGCCTGTAGGTCCGTTTAGAGCATATTCTAAATTTTTCCAGCAAACGATAGTTGGGTTTAGGAGCATATTCTAAACGATAGTTTCTACCTGAATGAGTCTGATTGTTTGTTGAGCATGCTGTTTGTGTTACTTGTTTTGTCTTATGTGTTGTGTGTGCTATATATATAACTTGAAATGTGATAAGCATGTTGCTTCGTTTATTTCTTAAGCATGAGACATTGTTGTGTGATAACTATGCTGCATTAGAGTCCTGTCTGCATAGTGTGTGATCATTAGGCAGAGGCGGAGTATGACGCGTAAATCATGTGTTGGGTGTGTGTGCGGAGCGTGACGCGGAAATCACGTGTGGGTGTGAGTGCGGAGCGTGACGCGGAAATCACGTGTGAGTGGCCCTGCGCATGGCGCGTAATAATACATGTGTTGGGTGGGTTTGCGGAGCGTGACGCGGAAATCACGTGTGGGTTGTGAGTGCGGAGCGTGATGCGAAAATCACGTGTGAGTGTGTGGGCACATGGCGCGGAAACCATGTACGTGGGGGGTTCATAGCATGATGCGTGGATTCATGTTGTCATCCCATTTTGCATGAAGCATGTGTTAGCATTGTCGTTTTCGTGTTTACGAGTTTGTCGGTTTGTTTTTCGCTTTACAAGCATGATGTGTGTGTGGACATCATGTTGTTGTGGTTGTTTGTTGTATGGTGGCTCACCAGGTTTGAGCTACTTACCAGTACTGTGGTTGTGCTGATACCCCTCTCCTTTTCTTCCCCCCAACATTTTCAGTTTATGCATGTGTTGGCGAGTTTTATGTGCCCGGTGGTGTTGAAGAGGAGGCTCACGAGGAACGACCCTAGTAGCTGAGATTGTTTTATTTTCTTGCCTATTGAGATAGGACTTTAGTTGTGGTTCTTAGTCAGTTAGGTGGATTTAGTCTGATAACTTTTTTGTAATATGTTTAAGTTCTAAATTAGTTAACCATCTTCTTGCTTCCAGTTGTGCATAGTTTAATAAAGTTGAGTTGCTCCTAGGAAGTTTAGTGTTTTGCTTTTACTTAAGGAAGTCGTGGTTTGTCATTAGTTGTGAATACGAGACCTGACTCGTATTGTGGTTGTGAAGTGGGTTTCTAATGTGCTGAACAAAAGTGGAGTAGAATGGATGATTATATAGAAGTGATATTTTGTGTTTAACAGGTGATTAAAAAATTTTGGTTTCGTCCTATGTATGTCGTTATGCTGCCGGAATTTTCGGAGCTCTCGGTTAGTTTGATTAGGAGTTTAGTAATGTCACTAGATTAGATTATATTAAAATCTGGGGCGTTACATAATGGATCCACCGAAGGCCCAAACCAAAATCGATTCAAATATTACCAAAAGGGAGGTGGATGGAAAAGAAAAAACATGAACGATGCAGAGGATGTTGGATTCAGATGACCAGACGAAAATAGGCTTGACAGAACATAACACAATCTTTGGAACTAAACATAAGGCGGATAATGACAATGAGGTTGAGATCCCTAATAAGAAAAGGTTGGTAACTTCAGAAACTATTCAAAATGCGAGATCGGTGGAGGCTGCTGGACAACCCCGCCTGACACAATGAAAATCTTAAGCTGGAATGCCCAGGGCCTGGGGAACCCTGGGACATTAAGAGCGCTACGTCACCTGATTCCTAGCGGCCGACCCCAATTGGTTTTCTTGATGGAAACCAAGATTCGAGGTGCATGTACTGAGAAGATAAGGCGGGAGCTTCAATTTGATTGTATGTTGGCAGTTCCTAGTATTGGTTTGAGTGGGGGTTTGATGCTCATTTGGCAAGATGAAACGGATGTCCATATTTGTTCCTACTCGAGAGGACATATTGACACCATGGTTAAAGACAATGATGGATTCTGGAGGTTCACATGTATATACGAAAACCCAGATAGAAGCTTACATCACGAAACGTGGTCCCTCATGAAACGGTTGAGAGATCAGTTTGATCTTCCTTGGATCCTCGGGGGAGACTTCAATGAGATCACTAGTAACAATGAGAAGTATGGAGGAGTCCAAAGGAATAACTCCTCTATGCAAGACTTTAGAGAGGTTATAGATGGATGCAACCTTCTAGATCCAAGCTTTGTAGGGCCTTAGTTCACGTGGTGCAACAATCACTTTAGTAGTGACTTGATTTGGGAGAGGTTAGATCACTTTCTGCTTAACATCGAAATGCATGAACAGTTTAGCAGGGTTAAAGTTCAACACCTCCCTCGGGTTGCTTCTGATCACAGACCAATACTAGCAGAATGGTGGGAAGAAAACATGGTGTTTGACATACATCAGTTTAATCGGCCTAGGAGATTTGAAGAATGTTGGAAAAAGTACAGTGAGTGCAGGGATATTGTGAAACAGGTTTGGGTAGAGGCAGGAGGCCAATGAACTTATAGTCCTCTTGAAAAATTGAACAGGTGTATGGAAAGATTGTCAAGACGGAGCCGATTGAAATACGGGGGGGATCTCTAAGGGGGCAATAGCTCGAACAGAGAAAGAGATTCAGTTCCTTGAATGCCAAGGGGTTACTCTGAACCAGGACACATTGAGAGAGAAGGAAAAGGAGTCGGCGAACCTGCTTCAGGATGATGAGATTTACTGGAAACAGCGAGCCCATGAGGACTGGTTGCAATGGGGGGATGGGAACACAAAATGGTTCCACATGAGGGCGAACAAGAGGATGAAGATTAACAGGGTTCGAGGATTAGTTAACGAGTCTGGTTAGTGGACAGAGGATGACAAAGAAATGGAAAGTGTGGCAAATCATTATTTCCAGAACCTTTTTCAGTCATCAGGACCGCAAATGATGGATATGAAGGGAATAAAAGTCCCCACGCAGCGGAAGTGCATCGATTGGACCTTACGCCGTATATTAATTAACATTAAAATACCGTTACGATAACTCAAACAAAACTTTAAACTAACTTTAAAGTCGCTGTAAAAACGGTTTAAACATGCTAAAAATAAATCTAAATTTATTTTTAATACTTTTCTAAAGAAAAGGGGAAGAACCGTTACAAACCTCCGTTGTAGACTTGACCGTTCTTCGCCAACGACGCTCCAACGAACGAAAACGCAGCAGCCTCCTCGCCTATTGATCGCTGGAATTTTCTTCTTTGAATGACACAATAACCACAGAGGTTACACCGGTATGTCTCTAAGTCTAGGAGGCCAAAGACTTGTGGGAGTCTTTCTCTAAGAGGGAGGCTAGAGAGAATTCTAGGTCTTGTCTTTCAAGAGTGTCAAGAATCAAAAGTGTCATGACCAATTAGGTCTAGTGTTCTATTTATAGAAGAGAGGCCATGAATAAAATAATCAATTAAATCAATCTTTTCCATAATTGATTCAATCTTATTCCTTAATTAATCAATCATGATCAATCAATTCCCCAATTGATTAATCTTTTCCACAAATGACTAATTACTTCCATAAGTGATTAGATCATTCCCATAAATGATTAATCACTTCCTTAAGTGATTAATTATTTACATAATTGATTAATTCCCAGTTAATTAACCACCAATTAAATATCACATATTTAATTCCCGGCCTAGAATTAATTAATTTTGCCCAAACACATTTTAGGCCTTAATCTAATTAATTCATTATTTTGAACTCTTTCAAACTTCCATAAATTTATATTTGAACTTTTCAAATATTAATTTCTCTCATAATAATATATCAATATATATTATATTTGTTTCCCTTAATAAATTGAACATTTTCAATTTATTTTTATTACTTAGTTGCCTCAAATTACTTTACGAGCTACCAGTGGGACCTAATGGACCTGCAGATCAGAAGCTCCAACGATGTGAGTGAAGGATTAAAATTCCTTTTGGCAGCGGAAGCAAACAAGAACAACCTCGGTTTTAATTTCAATTTTAGAAAAACCTCTACGTTGGCAAATCAATTCAGAAACAAATTCTAAATTACTAAGATTAAGCATGCTAAATTGATTCAAAATCAAGAATATTTACCGGATTCCGAAGAACACTGCACAATGCTCCAAGGATCTCGTTCTTGGGACTTCCAACGGACACCACCACTCGAATCACCCACTATTCTCTTGGGTCGCTGAGATATGGCTTGTGGGAACCCAAAAATTCATCTTGGAAGGGAATTTTACAGCAAAGCTCTTTGCTGTTTTTTGAGAGAGAGAAGAGAGAAAAGAAGGAACTCTTTTTCTGTCAGAAAGCGTGAAAATGAGAGAATGAGCGGGGCGTTAGGAAACCCCCTCTCCCCTGTACGATAAGTGGGGAGGGAGTTATTGCCCTATTAGATCTAGACCGTTAGATCTTAATCAAAACGATCTCGGCCATTAACTAATTAAATAATAAATATTTAATTAATTAATTAATTATAATTAATTTAATCAAATTAAATGAATTATAATATATAGTTTTTAATTCAATTTGAATCATATTCAATTAAATTAAATTGGCCATTCAATTAATTCTAAATTAATCGATCCCACATTAATTAAATATAAAATATTTAATTAATTTTATAATTGAATCATATTCAATTTAATTTCTCTCATTTAACCTATAGTTTTAATGTGCATCAAAATGTACATCAATATAAACTATAGCTTTAATTTGATTAAATCACATTTAACCAAATTAAAATTAAATTAATTAATTCCCCAATTAATTAATTCATGAATTAATTAAATATCACATATTTAATTAAATTCATAATTCTCTCATTAATTAATTTTGAATCATATCCAAAATTAATTTTATTATAAAGTTTAATTCATTAATTAAACTTATACTATAATGTATCTCCATACATTATATTAATTGTATCAAAATACAATTAACTTATATTCCCTTTAATAATCAAGACTATATTATCTCAGAACCCGTTATGAGCTAGCAGGTGGACCTAATGGACCTACAGATCAGAAGCTCCAACGATACGAGATTGATCAGCTAAACTCATTAACCGAGTCAATCAACATTCGTTAACTGTGGGTCACTCCACTAAAGACCCACAGCTGCACTCTTCTCACTGTAGAATATTTCTGTGTCCACGGATATCGACCAATGCAGTAAGTCAATCCTTCACGTGTGTTCGTAACACCAGCTGGGTCAAATTACCGTTTTACCCCTGGGTTACCTCTGGATCCTTAAGTACCACTGATCCCTCTAATGAACAATTTGTTTAGGGTCCAACCTCTAAACAAGAGTTCCTCTCGGGCCAAGAGAGGACGGCGCGCCTTTGTTCAAGCCCCGGAATCAGCCCTTAAGGGAACACACATCTACTTGCCCCAATAGGGGAAGGAGTGAATTCCATCTTGTATTGTCATGTCCCCAGCCCCCCACTCGGTCTTGTCCCCAAGAAGGTAGGCTTATTGAGTCGGCGTACTGGCCACTCTCACCCGTACTAATCAAAGGACAATCCCTCGTGAGAAGGAGTTCATGACACACTCAGGATTAAGATCGAGTTACCTAGGTCATCCTATTGAAACAGTAACCTAACTAGTTAACGGTGTTACATCTAGTGGTTTACTATTTCGTGGTCCGGTCTTATGCAAACTCATTGCATAGGATACCCCCGCTCGCATGTCTCCTACATGGACGCCTTGGATCAATACGTCTGTATCGAATACAAAGCGGGCCGTATCACGTAGTGTTACCAGGATAAGGTACCCAGCCTTATCCCTGTACTATAGACCTTTTAGGTTGTTACTTGAACACTGATCCCCGTATGTCCCCACATACTAGTCCAAGTCTCATGTAAACAACCTTGGATCTTAGTTTATTGGATTTGGGTCATATTGTGCAATTCTAGACTTAATATGACAATAACACTTTATTACATAAACCTCAATAACACTTTATTGATACAAGTGTATAATTCGTTAATCATTCACTATCTACGAGTTTTAGGACATAAAACCCAACAAACTCCCACTTGGACTAAAAATCTAGTTTAGTGGGAATGTACAATAATCTATCCCAGCAGTGGGTGTATAAATACATGTATAATACATAAAACGTATTTACAATGTACAAATACAATAAACTAGGGCATCACTATACCCATTACATAATGGTATCACTATACCCATTACACTTCTCCCACTTGCCCTAGATTACATCTTTGTACATAACTCGTAGACCTAGACCATCTAGATGACCCTCATACACTTTAGCCGAGAGAGCCTTCGTGAATGTGTCAGCAATATATCATTTAGTTTCAATGTGCTTTCTTGTCTTGCAATAGGACAGTCCATATTTGGAACACCTTCCAAATTAGGCTTGAACTTCCTAAGTCATACAGTCTCTATCTGTGCTTCATAAGCAACTACTTATTGGCCTATATGGTCGAGACTGCAGATAAGTCGTACTATAACTCCTCTATTAAGAGTGAAGACAGACACTGATGTAGATTTCATCAAATCCTTATCAGTTAAAATATCTGTATCAGTGTATCCTGTAAGGATCAAATCCTTAGAGCCATACACGAGCATATAAAACCTCGTTCTCCTAAGATACTGGAGGATGTACGTAACGACATTCCAGAGATCAAATCCTGGATTTGATTGATACTTACTGACAACCCTACTGCATAGGGCATATGTCTCATGTCCTCAACTTCTTGAGGTGTCTGAGGACACAGTTCCTTTAGACAACAGAATTCCATTCCTGAAAAGGTAGTAAACCCTTATTGGAATTCTGCATCTTATATCTAACTAACATCTTGTAGACATAAGACAATTGAGACAAGACTAACTCAGCTTCTCCCAGACTTTCATTTGGAAATGAGCTGCTAGCCTCTTTTAATGTCAGTAAGATAACCTACATCATTCCCAATGATTAGGATATCAATCATATACAACACTAAGTGAGCTACAGAATTATTGATGATTACTTGTAAACACAAGACTCATGCATCAATGTTCTGATTAAAGCCAAAAAATTTGATCACTGTATCAAATCTTAAATTCCAATATCAAAATGCTTATGTCAATCCACGAATGGATCATTTAAGCTTGCAAACTCTTTTGCTTTTGATCTTGCTCAATGGACCCTTCTGGTTGAGACCTTAAATGTCTCGTTTCCTCTTGTAAATCCACTTGTAACCTATAGGTGTTACCCCATCAAGAAAATTTACAAGATCCCAAATGGAATTGAAATGCAAAGGCTTCATTTCCAAGTCCATGGCTTTAAACCATTTGTCCTTGTCAACATCATTCATTTTCTTCCGAAAAGAAAACAATGAATCCTCTATGTCATTATCAAGAATGACGACTTGAGCTTCAAATAAGCCCATGTAACGATCAGGTTATAAAACAACCCTCCCACTACATCAAGGCATTCTCAACTCTTGAGATGGATGTGACTAACCAAAAGCACTGGCCTTATCAACAACTCTTGTTGAATAACCAGTCTTATCAACAACTTTTGTTGATTCATCAACAACTCTTGTCAATGTTTCCGTAGCCTTATTACTTAATTCACTTAAACCGACCTTACTTTATGGCTTATGATTTCTCATATGTTCTTCTTCTGAGAATGAAGTATTTGTCGACACAAATTCTTTATTATCTTATGGATTGAAGAAGTATATTCTCCTCGTTTCCTTTGGGATTGCCTACAATTAGGCATTATTTTGAACGATATTCCAATTTATTTTGGGTTAGTCACAAGCACAAGTCCTGGACACCCCAAAATTTAAAGGAACGTAAACAATCTTTACGTCCTATCCACAACAAAAAAGGTGTTTCAGAAACACTTTTGATGGAACGTTGTTCAAAATACACATTGCAGTCACACTGCATGACCCCCAAAACGAGTCAGGCAATTGAGCATAGCTCAACATGGATTGAACCATATCCAATAGGGTTCTGTTACTCCTAACTGAGATTTAGGATGTGATTCCATGAACTATCAAATAGCCCTAGAATCTCAAGTCCCTATACTCAACACATTGATCAGATCAAAGTGGTTTTATTATCTCACCTAACAAGTTTTCAACTTCAGTCTTAAGCCCTTTCGAATATCTCAAGAGATTCAGACTTAAGTTGCATTAGGTTGAGATGTTCATACCTATGAATAATTATCGTTAACAAAGATTAATTATTCATACCCTCCCACTGCTTTAACATACTAGACCACAAGGATCCAAATGTATAAGTTTCAAGGGTTCTTTGGCTCTTTTAGCTCTTTTCCAGTAAAAGATCTATCAGTCATATCGCCCATAAGGCATGACTTAATTGGTATTAAAGAGTTTTCTTCTAACTAGCTTAGAAGTATACTCATAGACTAAGCTTAGACTAAGCTCCCAATCATATTGAGATCAAAATTAGTCTAACCTTAAGAACCAAAGAAAGGTATTTCCTTTAGGAGATATCCTTTGCCTTTATTTCTTCGAGTATAAGCAATCTTAAACAACTCAGTGCTCATGACTTGCTTTACTCTCGATTAGTCTTGAACACTTAAGTTATTTTCAGTAATGCTGAACAAATGTCAACTCCCTTTCTTAAAATAAAACTGCGTTAGCAGAGAAAGGTATAGTAACATTGTTCCAACATATATATTATAGAAATCAAATTTCTATTAATCTTTAGGAAATTCATACAAATTATCTAATAATGTGTATTTTCTTCCACTGGATAAAATAACTTAATGCTCCCTCTGCCAAAGCCGAGACATACTCTCCAGATCAAAATCTGAGAGTCATCTTACCTATTTGCAACAGTTGCCATGAGCTTATTCCTTAAAAGGAAAAGCAAACGTGATAAATGGCACCTGAATTAAAAATTCAGGCTGTATCCTCATTTTCCACTATGCACGTTTCAATGACCAATAAATCATATTAATTGTCATTGATATTGGCTAGGCAGTTAATGTAATTGTCATTATGAACTATTCAAGATGAACTAGACATTTGAACCTGAGGACATTCCTCACTAAAGACTAATCTTAAATCATTTACCACAAGTTTCGTTTAAGCTAGTTGTATCTTAAACCGTTATTAATAAAATGGTGTAAGACAATGCACATAAAGTTTTATATTATTGCTGAAGTAACAAATTACTTGTATTATTAATCGCACTAACCCATTACAAATAATCCAATCAAATTCTGCAAAAACAAACAAGCAATCAAAGAAACCCTATAAAACTATTGATTTAGTTTTTGCAACGATACTTCAGAGGTTTAGAACAACAGCCACCGAAGGGTGGTCAGCTACTCCTCCTCTGAATTGAGACAATCTCAACCAAATTCTAACACCAGAATAACTCATATTCCGTTAGCCTTTAGTTACCGTTGTTCGGTCAAGGATTAGTTAACACATTTAACTCATCCCCGTAAGTGTGACCCTCCCACTTTCAGATCTCAGAGGCACGCACCAACAGGCTACCGTTAGGAAAGACAACTGTTGGTAATTAGCCTAAGCGATCCTATCCTATTCAGGAGTTCACGGTGTTCCGAATCCTATGATCAGGCCCTCCGAAGGGATGGTCGCTCCAGGACGACACGCAGGCGGATCATAGGAATCTCACGTTGTGACCTAGGGGTGGAGACCGAAGGATACGTTGACACGCGTCCCGCTCCCACTTACTATAGTCACTTTCCCCATTCACCTTGGTATTGACCCATGCAAACACTTTCCGAAGGGAGGCCGCTCTACGACGACACGAAGCCGAGCATGGATCTCACGGTGTGAACTATACAGGGACGTAGGAGCAAAACTCGATTTAAATCAAGTTTTGTAATTTTCCTCCCACTAAAGTAACCTACTGTATTTTAGGGTTATTAAACTTAGATAAACCCGGCCAAGTCAATCTATCTAAGTCTATGCCTATTATAACTCTTATAAATAGGACTTTACTCTAATGTCTAGGTGAATTAAACCCATTAATTACCTAGTGACATTGCATGCTAACATTAAATTATGATTAATTCAACTCAGGTTCCGAGTCAGTTCCCAGGTAGGAGGTGTTCCGTAACCGTCAACTTAAGTACCCCCCAGCCTAGACAGAACTTCACCGGGAGAGTTCCCTTATAACCATAGTAATGTTTTTCCTACTTAGTGCATTAAAACTATTTTAATCCTAAGTAAGAAAATTAATTCTAATCCTATTAGAATTATAATGAACTTAGGTCTAATTAATTTTAAACAATTTAAAATTAATTCATTTAACCTAAGGTCCTATGTTTGCATGCAACTCTTTGTTATAGGTTGACGGTTTCTAATCAATTTTATAACTATTATAAAATTTTAATAATTAGCCCTATAACATGCTTCTATGGTGTTTCCAAATAACAATCTAATTCAAATTATTAAACACCATAATGCTCATGACGCCGATAATATAACGATTATATTAATCTAAAGTGGTGTCATGCTTCATGCAATTTCAATTTCATTTAATTAATATCGATTATATTAATTAATCATCAACGAAATTAAATCACATGAAATTAGACATTAATATAATATAACTCTTATATTAATCTAATTAATGTCATGCTCAATGCTATTCCATTTTCATTAAATTAATATAACACTTTATATTAAAATTATACATGAAAATCAAGCATTGAAATTTATTTCCATTCATAATATAACTATTATATTAATATTCATGAAAATAAATCTAAGCATGCATGCTACATTAATAAAATATAACAATTTATATTTATCTAATTAATGTCATGCATCATGCTTTTCCAATTTCATATATTTAATATAACAATTATACTAAATCACTCATGAAATTTAAATTCATGCATAATTATCATATATTATAACATTTATAACATAAAAATGCATGAAACATGCTTAACCTATGGTGGGATCTAGCTAAATGACATTCATAAAGCAATAAATAGCTGAAAAATCGGTATATTGGCCCCTAGGATAATTAAAATAAACAAAAATTACAATAATTTCAATTTAATTATCCTTCTGAGTCTTGAACCGCTCCAGAACCGACCCGAACCAGCTTGAACCGCTTCAAACTAGGCCCAAATCACTCGAACCGGACCAAATTAAATCAAACCAGACCAAACCGGTTCAATTCGGACCGAACCGGACTAATTCTGCACGTTGGAAAAAATAACTACAAAAAACTGCACACGATGGGGCTCGAACCGCAGACGTCACGTATACCAGCCGCGCGCACAACCAACTGTGCCAACCACCAGAGTTCGAAACTAATTGAACGCGAATATTTATTATTTCGTAACTGCTTCAAATAACCAACCCACGTTCTGAACGACGCGTTCAACCGTCCGCAAATCCGAAAACTTCCGTCAGCGTCGAGACGCTGTAGGCATAGCGTCTCGACGCTGCCCCGATTTTTTCCAGCAACTGTTCTTGAGCGTCGCGACTCCGTTGAGCAGGGTCGCGACGCTACGCCTCTGGACAGCCTCTGTTCTTCGTTTCCAGCAGCCGTTCTTCGCCAAATTGAACCCCGATTCGAGCACCGATCAACAAATTGATTCCTAATTTCTAGACACGGACTTACAAGACTCGATTTACAATATTTTTGCCCAAAAAACATGGGCCCTTACATGATCAAATCATACAAAATTGTAAATCTAAGGCCAAATACCAAAACAATTTTTTTCAGCAAACCAACATTCATAATGCAGAATAAATCCCACCAAGAACCAACGCAATTTTCATAAAATTGAAATCAATTAACGAGATGGCTCTGATACCAATTGAAGGATTAAAATTCCTTTTGGCAGCGGAAGCAAACAAGAACAACCTCGGTTTTAATTTCAATTTTAGAAAAACCTCTACGTTGGCAAATCAATTCAGAAACAAATTCTAAATTACTAAGATTAAGCATGCTAAATTGATTCAAAATCAAGAATATTTACCGGATTCCGAAGAACACTGCACAATGCTCCAAGGATCTCGTTCTTGGGACTTCCAACGGACACCACCACTCGAATCACCCACTATTCTCTTGGGTCGCTGAGATATGGCTTGTGGGAACCCAAAAATTCATCTTGGAAGGGAATTTTACAGCAAAGCTCTTTGCTGTTTTTTGAGAGAGAGAAGAGAGAAAAGAAGGAACTATTTTTCTGTCAGAAAGCGTGAAAATGAGAGAATGAGCGGGGCGTTAGGAAACTCCCTCTCCCCTGTACGATAAGTGGGGAGGGAGTTATTGCCCTATTAGATCTAGACCGTTAGATCTTAATCAAAACGATCTCGGCCATTAACTAATTAAATAATAAATATTTAATTAATTAATTAATTATAATTAATTTAATCAAATTAAATGAATTATAATATATAGTTTTTAATTCAATTTGAATCATATTCAATTAAATTAAATTGGCCATTCAATTAATTCTAAATTAATCGATCCCACATTAATTAAATATAAAATATTTAATTAATTTTATAATTGAATCATATTCAATTTAATTTCTCTCATTTAACCTATAGTTTTAATGTGCATCAAAATGTACATCAATATAAACTATAGCTTTAATTTGATTAAATCACATTTAACCAAATTAAAATTAAATTAATTAATTCCCCAATTAATTAATTCATGAATTAATTAAATATCACATATTTAATTAAATTCATAATTCTCTCATTAATTAATTTTGAATCATATCCAAAATTAATTTTATTATAAAGTTTAATTCATTAATTAAACTTATACTATAATGTATCTCCATACATTATATTAATTGTATCAAAATACAATTAACTTATATTCCCTTTAATAATCAAGACTATATTATCTCAGAACCCGTTATGAGCTAGCAGGTGGACCTAATGGACCTACAGATCAGAAGCTCCAACGATACGAGATTGATCAGCTAAACTCATTAACCGAGTCAATCAACATTCGTTAACTGTGGGTCACTCCACTAAAGACCCACAGCTGCACTCTTCTCACTGTAGAATATTTCTGTGTCCACGGATATCGACCAATGCAGTAAGTCAATCCTTCACGTGTGTTCGTAACACCAGCTGGGTCAAATTACCGTTTTACCCCTGGGTTACCTCTGGATCCTTAAGTACCACTGATCCCTCTAATGAACAATTTGTTTAGGGTCCAACCTCTAAACAAGAGTTCCTCTCGGGCCAAGAGAGGACGGCGCGCCTTTGTTCAAGCCCCGGAATCAGCCCTTAAGGGAACACACATCTACTTGCCCCAATAGGGGAAGGAGTGAATTCCATCTTGTATTGTCATGTCCCCAGCCCCCCACTCGGTCTTGTCCCAAAGAAGGTAGGCTTATTGAGTCGGCGTACTGGCCACTCTCACCCGTACTAATCAAAGGACAATCCCTCGTGAGAAGGAGTTCATGACACACTCAGGATTAAGATCGAGTTACCTAGGTCATCCTATTGAAACAGTAACCTAACTAGTTAACGGTGTTACATCTAGTGGTTTACTATTTCGTGGTCCGGTCTTATGCAAACTCATTGCATAGGATACCCCCGCTCGCATGTCTCCTACATGGACGCCTTGGATCAATACGTCTGTATCGAATACAAAGCGGGCCGTATCACGTAGTGTTACCAGGATAAGGTACCCAGCCTTATCCCTGTACTATAGACCTTTTAGGTTGTTACTTGAACACTGATCCCCGTATGTCCCCACATACTAGTCCAAGTCTCATGTAAACAACCTTGGATCTTAGTTTATTGGATTTGGGTCATATTGTGCAATTCTAGACTTAATATGACAATAACACTTTATTACATAAACCTCAATAACACTTTATTGATACAAGTGTATAATTCGTTAATCATTCACTATCTACGAGTTTTAGGACATAAAACCCAACAGTGAGATTAATTGGTCAAACTCATTAACCACATTAATTAATATTCGTTAACTGTGTGTACATTCCACTATAGACTCACAGTTGCACTCTTCTCACTGCAGCCATATTTTCTGTGTCCACGGATCTTAGACCAATATCGACTAGTTAGTCCTTCACGAGTGTCCGTAACACCAGCTGGGTCAAATTACCGTTTTACCCTTGGGTTACCTCTATTTCTTTAAGTACCAATTCTCCTCTAATGAACAACCTGTTTGTGGTCCAACCATCAAACAGAAAACCCTCTCGTGCCATTGAGAGGGTAGGGCCCTTTGTTCAAGACTTGGAGTAACCACTTAAGGGAACACTCATCTGCTTCCCTAAAGTCGGGAAGGAGTGAATTCCTTCTTGTACGATTATGTTCCCAGCTCCCCATTCGGTCTTGTCCCCAAAGTGGTAGGCTTATTGAGTCGGCGTATTGGCCACTCTCACCCATACAAATCAAAGGACAGTCTCTCATGAGCAGGAGTCCATAATCAACTCAGGATTAAGACTAAGTTGTCTAGGTCGTCCTAGTGAAATAGAAAACCAACTAGTTAACGGTGTTATAACCAGTGGTTACTATTTCGCGGTCCGGTCTTATGCAAACTCATTGCATAGGATACCCCCACTCGCATGTCTTCCACACGAACGCGTTGGATCGCAGCGTTTGTATCAAATACAAAGTGGGCCGTATCCATAGTGTCACCAGGATAAGGCACCCAGTCTTATCCCTATACTATAGACCTTTTAGGCTGTTTCTTGAACAATGATCCATATGTCACTACATATAGTTCAAGACTCATATTACAGCCTTGGATGTCTAGTTTATTGGATTAGGGTTATTATTAGGCAAAGACAAATATAAGATAACTAATAACAATTAATGGAAAAATATATCAATATTATTTCATTAATATCCGGTCAACGGTTACATTCACTATCTACGAGTTTTAGGGCATAAAACCCAACAAACTCCCACTTGAACTAAAACACTAGTTAGTGGGATGTAAATGCAATAATCTAAAGCTGGAAATACAATGAACTAGGGCATCCTTATACCCATTATACATTTCTCCCACTTGCCCTAGATTAGATGGCATACATATCTCGTAGACCTAGACCTTCTAGATGACCCTCAAACACTTTAGCCGTGAGAGCCTTCGTAAATGGATCAGCGATGTTGTGCTCCGAGGCGATCTTAGTGACGATCACATCTCCTTGTTGCACAATCTCCCGTATCAGGTGATACTTCCTCTCGATGTGTTTACCTCGTTTGTGGCTTCGAGGTTCTTTTGAGTTGGCTACAGCCCCACTATTGTCACAATATAGTGTTATGGGCACGTCCATATTCGGAACCACTTCCAAATCAGTCAAGAACTTTCTGAGCCATACTGCCTCCTTAGCTGCTTCGCAAGCTGCTACATACTCAGCCTCCATGGTTGAGTCTGCTATGCATCCTTGTTTGATGCTTCTCCATACTACTGCTCCTCCATTGAGGGTGAATACTGACCCTGATGTGGATTTCCTTGAATCCTTATCAGCTTGAAAGTCAGAGTCAGTGTATCCAGTAAGAATCAAATCCTTAGCTCCATACACAAGCATGTAGTCCCTCGTTCTCCGAAGATACTTGAGGATATTCTTAACCGCTCCCCAGTGGTCCAACCCTGGATTAGACTGATACCTACTGACTACTCCCACTGCATAACATATGTCCGGCCTAGTGCAGAGCATAGCATACATTAAGCTGCCCACAGCTGAGGCGTAGGGAATGTGTCTCATGTTCTCAATTTCTTGAGGTGTCTTAGGAGACTGTTCCTTAGACAGGTGTACCCCATGTCTGAAGGGTAGTAGTCCCTTCTTGGAGTTTTGCATCGAATATCGAGACAACATCTTGTCAATATACGTTGCTTGAGACAGAGCTAGCGTTTTGTTCTTACGATCCCTAATGATTTGGATTCCCAGAACATATTGAGCCTCTCCCAGATCTTTCATTTGGAATTGGGCTGCTAGCCATTTCTTAATGTCAGTGAGGTATCCTACATCATTCCCAATGAGTAGGATATCGTCTACATAAAGTATTAGAAAAGCTACTTTCCTTTTGTTGATTTTCTTGTACACACAAGGCTCATCAACGTTTTGGTCAAAGCCAAAAGATTTGATTGCAGTATCAAATCTAATGTTCCATGATCTGGACGCTTGTTTCAATCCATAAATGGATCGATTGAGCTTACAAACCTTTTGTTCCTGACCTTGGCCTATGAACCCTTCGGGTTGAGACATGAAGATATTCTCTTCAAGATTACCATTCAGAAAGGCAGTCTTGACGTCCATTTGCCATATTTCATAGTCATAATATGTGGCTATGGATAAGATAATTCTTATGGACTTTAACATGGCTACAGGAGAAAAGGTTTCCTCATAGTCAACCCCTTCCTTTTGGGTATAACCCTTTGCCACTAGTCTTGCTTTGAAGGTCTGTACCTTTCCAGCTGCATCTCTTTTTCTCTTATAGATCCATTTGCACCCTATGGGTTTTACCCCATTTGGTAGATCTGTAAGTTCCCATACCGAATTGGAGTACATTGACTCCATTTCCAGGTTCATGGCTTTGACCCATTCATCCTTATCTTCGTCATTCATTGCTTGTCGATAGGACAATGGATCCTCAATGCCATCATTAGGTATGACAACCTGAGTTTCAGTTAAACCCAAGTAGCGGTCAGGTTGTAATACAACCCTCCCACTGCGTCGAGGCATTCCCAACATTTGAGATGGACGGGATGGATCTGAAGAACTAGTTCCTTCATCAACCCTTGTTGAAGGTCCAACTTCATCAACAACTCTTGATGATTCTTCAGTAGCTTCTCCTAATATTATCTTGCTTCGTGGTTTATGATCTCTCATGTGGTCTTCCTCTAAGAAAGTGGCATTTGTCGATACAATCACCTTATTTTCTTGTGGGTCTTTGAAATAACCACCTCTCGTTTCTTTAGGGTAACCAACAAATTGGCACAGTTTTGAACGAGGTTCCAGTTTCTTAGGATTTGTCACAAGCACGTGTGTAGGACAACCCCAGATGCGAAAGTGATGCAAACTAGTTTTACGCCCCTTCCATAATTCGAAAGGTGTTTCAGAAACACTTTTCGAGGGAACATTGTTCAAGATGTATACTGCAGTCTCTACTGCATATCCCCAAAACGAGCTAGGCAATTGAGCATAGCTCATCATTGATCGAACCATGTCTAACAAGGTTCTATTTCTCCTTTCTGACACACCATTCTGCTGAGGTGTACCAGGGGCTGAGAGTTGAGATTGGATTCCATGTTCTATCATATAATCCTGGAATCTTTGATCCATATACTCCCCTCCTCGATCAGATCGAAGTACTTTAATAGATTTACCTAATAGGTTTTCAACTTCAGCCTTAAACTCCTTAAACTTTTCAAGGGCTTCAGACTTATGTCCCATTAGGTATAAGTAACCATATCTTGAATAATCATCTATAAATGAGATGAAATATTCGTACCCTCCTCGAGCTTTTACATTCATTGGACCACATAGATCCGAATGTATTAACTCTAAGGGTTCTTTGGCTCTGTAACCTTTTCCAGTAAAGGGTCTTTTGGTCATTTTTCCCTCGAGACAAGATTCACAAGGTGGTAGTGAATCATCTTCTAACTTGCTTAGAAGTCCATTCTTTACCAAACGACCGATCCTATCGATGTTTATATGACCAAGTCTAAGATGCCAAAGATGAGTATTGTTACTTGATGGAGAAATCTTTTGCCTTTTACTTTGAGTTTCAGCAGTTTTAAATAATTCGTGATTTAAAAGTGCTTTGTTTTCGGTTGGTCTTAAAACATACAAGTTATTTTCCAATTTGGCTGAACAAATAAGTACACCATTTTTATAAATGAACGCTTCATTCATATCAAAAGTAACTGTATACGATTGTTCAATCAAACATGAAATAGAAATCAAGTTCCTCTTAATCTTGGGAACGATTAACAAACTTTCTAAAAGTAAGAATCTATTTCTAAAAAATAACTTCGCAGCTCCCACTGCTTTAGCTGAAATGACTTCTCCAGTTCCGACCCTGAGTGTCATTTCCCCATCGTTCAACTGCCGAAAGGAACTATTTTCCTGAAAAGAAGAGCAAACATGATTAGTTGCTCCTGAATCAAGTATCCAGGTAAACTCATCATGTTCTATCAGGCATGTTTCTAAAACCAGTAAATCAAATTTACCCTCCTTTTCCTTCTTTTTCTCAGCAAGGTACTTTGGGCAGTTTCTCTTCCAATGTCCATCTACATTGCAGTGAAAACACTTGCCCTTGTCTGCCACAGCTTTGGCTTTTCCCTTGCTTTTAGCAGCAGTACTGGGAGCTTTCCCCTTGTTTCCTTTCTTCTTCTGAGTTTTCTTTGAAGAAGTGGCTACAGATTTAGTTCCAGAGGATGAACCCTTCTCGAACTTTCTTTTAGAGTGGACAACGTTTGCCTCTCCTTCTATCTGTCCCTTGTTCTTAAGAAGAGACTGATAGAGCTGTAGCTCATTCAGGAGGCTAGTCAGGTTGAATGTTATTTTATTCATCATTGCATTGCTTCGAAACTGCAGAAAAACTCTTCGGAAGAGATTCTAAGATGAATGCAACCTGACTACGCTCATCTATGACCGCCCCGTTTGCCTCTGCCACGTTGAATTGGACCATCATATCCAGGACATGCTCCCGAACAGACGTGCCCTCTTTCATGCGACAGCTATAAACGTATTTGAGAGCGTCATGGTGGAGTTGGTAGGACGGTTGTCCAAACATCTCCCGGAGAGAGTTCATAATCTCCCTCGCTGTTACCATGCCCTCATGCCTTTTAGCCAAAACTTCAGATAAGCTGGCTAAGATATAGACGCGAGTCTTATCATTGGCCTTTGTCCAGCGGTCATAAGCATCCTTAACTGCCTGAGATGCATTACGAGTAGGGGTTGGAGGACAATCCTCCGTTAAGACGAACCGCAGATCATCGAAAACAAGAATCGTATTCAGGTTCGACTTCCACGTAGCATAATTTTCGCCTGTTAATTTCTCATTTTTAAGCAGAGAGACAATTGAGGAAGACATTGCTGAAATTTAAACAAACAATGACCGTATTAGTTATCTTTGCCTTAACCCATCATACAAGCAAACAATTGCACACAATCCAATCAATTTAGCAAAACAGACAATCACAGAACCCTAAAACTATCGATTTAGTTTTGCAACGACGTTTTAGAGGTTTAAAATATCAGCCACCGAAGGGTGATCAGGTACTCCTCCTTTGAAATGAGACACCTCTCAGCTAATTCTAATTCCAGAATAACTCATATTCCTATAGACATTAGCCACCGTTGTTCGGTCAAGGATTTGTTAACACTTTTAACTCATCCTCATAAGTGTAACCCTTCCACTTTCAGATCTCAGAGGCACGCACCAACAGGCTACCGAAGGGAAAGACAACTGTTGGTGATTAGCCTAAGAGCTCTTATCCTTTTCAGGAGTTCACGATGTTCCGAATCCTATGACCAGGCCCTCCGAAGGGATGGATGTGCCAGGGCAACCTGCAGGCGGATCATAGGACTCTCACGGTGTGAACTATGGGCGGAGACCGAGGGATACGTTGACACGTGTCCCGCTCCAACTTACTCTAGACATTTTTCCCATTCACCTTGATATTGATCCATGCAAACACTTTCCGAAGGGAGGCCGCTCCTAGGGCGACTCGAAGCCGAGCATGAATCTCACGTTGTGAATATAGGGTTGTTTAGAGTGGACAACGTTTCCCTCTCCTTCTATCTGTCCCTTGTTCTTAAGAAGAGACTGATAGAGCTGTAGCTCATTCAGGAGGCTAGTCAGGTTGAATGTTATTTTATTCATCATTGCATTGCTTCGAAACTGCAGAAAAACTCTTCGGAAGAGATTCTAAGATGAATGCAACCTGACTACGCTCATCTATGACCGCCCCGTTTGCCTCTGCCACGTTGAATTGGACCATCATATCCAGGACATGCTCTCGAACAGACGTGCCCTCTTTCATGCGACAGCTATAAACGTATTTGAGAGCGTCATGGTGGAGTTGGTAGGACGGTTGTCCAAACATCTCCCGGAGAGAGTTCATAATCTCCCTCGCTGTTACCATGCCCTCATGCCTTTTAGCCAAAACTTCAGATAAGCTGGCTAAGATATAGACGCGAGTCTTATCATTGGCCTTTGTCCAGCGGTCATAAGCATCCTTAACTGCCTGAGATGCATTACGAGTAGGGGTTGGAGGACAATCCTCCGTTAAGACGAACCGCAGATCATCGAAAACAAGAATCGTATTCAGGTTCGACTTCCACGTAGCATAATTTTCGCCTGTTAATTTCTCATTTTTAAGCAGAGAGACAATTGAGGAAGACATTGCTGAAATTTAAACAAACAATGACCGTATTAGTTATCTTTGCCTTAACCCATCATACAAGCAAACAATTGCACACAATCCAATCAATTTAGCAAAACAGACAATCATAGAACCCTAAAACTATCGATTTAGTTTTGCAACGACGTTTCAGAGGTTTAGAATATCAGCCACCGAAGGGTGATCAGGTACTCCTCCTTTGAAATGAGACACCTCTCAGCTAATTCTAATTCCAGAATAACTCATATTCCTATAGACATTAGCCACCGTTGTTCGGTCAAGGATTTGTTAACACTTTTAACTCATCCTCGTAAGTGTAACCCTTCCACTTTCAGATCTCAGAGGCACGCACCAACAGGCTACCGAAGGGAAAGACAACTGTTGGTGATTAGCCTAAGAGCTCCTATCCTTTTCAGGAGTTCACGATGTTCCGAATCCTATGACCAGGCCCTCCGAAGGGATGGATGCGCCAGGGCAACCTGCAGGCGGATCATAGGACTCTCACGGTGTGAACTATGGGCGGAGACCGAGGGATACGTTGACACGTGTCCCGCTCCCACTTACTCTAAACATTTTTCCCATTCACCTTGATATTGATCCATGCAAACACTTTCCGAAGGGAGGCCGCTCCTAGGGCGACTCGAAGCCGAGCATGAATCTCACGTTGTGAATATAGGGACGTAGGAGCAAAACTTGATTTAAATCTCGTTTTGTAATTTTCCTCCCACTGAAAATGTCCTAAGGTTAATATAGGGTTGTTTAACTTAGATAGTATTCGGCTAAGTCAATCTATCTAAGTCTGATCCTATTATAACAATTATGGAAAGGATTCAACTGCAATCTTTTGGGTGAATTAAACTTCCTTTAATAAACCCAACATTGCAAGTCAACATTACTATGGTTAATTCAACTCAATGTTCGGGTCAGTTCCCAGGTAGGAGGTGTTCCGTAAACCGTCAACTTAAATACGCCCAGCCTTAGACAGAACTTTACCGAGAGAGTTCCCTTATAACCTCAGTAATGTAAGGTCTTTATTCTAAAGATCTAGGTGCATTAAACACTTTTAATAAACCTAGTGACATTGCATGCTAACATTTAACTATGATTAATTCAACTCCGGTATTCCAGGTCAGTTCCCAGGTAGGAGGTGTTCCGTAAACCGTCAACTTAAATACCCCCAGCCTTAGACAGAACATTACCGGTGGAGTTCCCTTATAATCATAGCAATGTTTTTCCTACTTAGTAAATTAAAACTATTTTTAAATACTAAGTAAGAAAAGATTCTAATCCTATTAGAAACCGATCTAGGTCTAATTAATTTTAAACAATTTAAAATTAATCCAATTTATCCTATGATCTTATGTTTGCATGCAAATCTTGATTATAGATTGACGGTTTCTAATAATTAATAATAAAGAACTATTTCAAATTTTAATGATTAATCCTATAATCAAGAATCTAGGGTTTAATTCATTCAACAATCTCATTCAAATTAAATAATTAAACCACACTAATTGCATGAATAATATAACAATTATATTATTAACTATGGATGTTTCATGCTTCATGCAATTTTTGATTTTCTTTTATTATAACAATTATAAGCCAATCAAGAAAATCAAACAAGCATGCTTCATTCATCACATTAAACATAACTATTTATATTTAATTTAAGTAATGACATGCTTCATGCTTTCCAATTTTTCATATATTTAATATACACTTATATTAAAAATATGAAAAATAAATCCATGCATTTAAACATACATTATAACAATTTATAATATATAAAAAATGCATGAGCATGTTTATAACCTAAGGTGGGATTAAAAATTCTATATGACATCCATAAAGCATATAAATAGCAATTGAACCGGTTAATTTTGGCCCCTAGGATAAAATAAAGCATTAAATTACAATAATTTAGCTAAATTCTATCCTAAAAATCCATGTACAGCTCCGGGATTGGTCTAGACAGCTCGAACCGCCCCGAACCACCTCGAACCGGTCTCCAAAATCACGAACCATGCCAAAAATTGGCTGAACCGGACCAAATAGGTCCCAGCCCAGCCGAACCGGTCCGAATCGGATCGGTTACACCTTGAACCGCGCCTTTCGAAACCCTAGGCCGCGCCGCCATCGTGACAGCGTCGAGACGCTGTGTTGATTAGCGTCCCGACGCTGTGCGTTTTCCATATCTGGCGCCTGCGTAATCGAGACAGAGTCGAGACGCTGTTGAGGTAGCGTCCCGACGCTGTGTGCTTTCCTTACCGAGCGCCTTCGGTATCGAGACAGCGTCGAGACGTTGTTGAAGGAGCGTCCCGACGCTGTTGCGTCTGGAGGCAGAATCTGGGCAAAACAGCAACGATTTCTCCGATTTCGGCCCCAATTTCAGCGGCGATTGCTCCGATTTTCATCTCATAAAAACCTATTCTAGACCCGGACTTACATAGGACTCGATTTTACATAAAATACCTGAAACACCGGGCCTTACATGATCAAAATCACATAAAAATAAAATCTATGGCCATAAAATTAACCCAAACAGTTCAACGCAAACCGAACATACAATATGCATAAATCCCACCTATTAGAGCCTATCGCAACTTTTAAAATTAATTAATAGGGACATCGATGGCTCTGATGCCGATTGAAGGGAATAAAAGTCCCCACGCAGCGGAAGTGCATCGATTGGACCTTACGCCGTATATTAATTAACATTAAAATACCGTTACGATAACTCAAACAAAACTTTAAACTAACTTTAAAGTCGCTGTAAAAACGGTTTAAACATGCTAAAAATAAATCTAAATTTATTTTTAATACTTTTCTAAAGAAAAGGGGAAGAACCGTTACAAACCTCCGTTGTAGACTTGACCGTTCTTCGCCAACGACGCTCCAACGAACGAAAACGCAGCAGCCTCCTCGCCTATTGATCGCTGGAATTTTCTTCTTTGAATGACACAATAACCACAGAGGTTACACCGGTATGTCTCTAAGTCTAGGAGGCCAAAGACTTGTGGGAGTCTTTCTCTAAGAGGGAGGCTAGAGAGAATTCTAGGTCTTGTCTTTCAAGAGTGTCAAGAATCAAAAGTGTCATGACCAATTAGGTCTAGTGTTCTATTTATAGAAGAGAGGCCATGAATAAAATAATCAATTAAATCAATCTTTTCCATAATTGATTCAATCTTATTCCTTAATTAATCAATCATGATCAATCAATTCCCCAATTGATTAATCTTTTCCACAAATGACTAATTACTTCCATAAGTGATTAGATCATTCCCATAAATGATTAATCACTTCCTTAAGTGATTAATTATTTACATAATTGATTAATTCCCGGTTAATTAACCACCAATTAAATATCACATATTTAATTCCCGGCCTAGAATTAATTAATTTTGCCCAAACACATTTTAGGTCTTAATCTAATTAATTCATTATTTTGAACTCTTTCAAACTTCCATAAATTTATATTTGAACTTTTCAAATATTAATTTCTCTCATAATAAAATATCAATATATATTATATTTGTTTCCCTTAATAAATTGAACATTTTCAATTTATTTTTATTACTTAGTTGCCTCAAATTACTTTACGAGCTACCAGTGGGACCTAATGGACCTGCAGATCAAAAGCTCCAACGATGTGAGATTAATTGGTCAAACTCATTAACCACATTAATCAATATTCGTTAACTGTGTGTACATTCCACTATAGACTCACAGTTGCACTCTTCTCACTGCAGACATATTTTCTGTGTCCACGGATCTTAGACCAATATCGACTAGTTAGTCCTTCACGAGTGTCCGTAACACCAGCTGGGTCAAATTACCGTTTTACCCTTGGGTTACCTCTATTTCCTTAAGTACCAATTCTCCTCTAATGAACAACCTGTTTGTGGTCCAACCATCAAACAGAAAACCCTCTCGTGCCATTGAGAGGGTAGGGCCCTTTGTTCAAGACTCGGAGTAACCACTTAAGGGAACACTCATCTGCTTCCCTAAAGTCGGGAAGGAGTGAATTCCTTCTTGTACGATTATGTTCCCAGCTCCCCATTCGGTCTTGTCCCCAAAGTGGTAGGCTTATTGAGTCGGCGTATTGGCCACTCTCACCCATACAAATCAAAGGACAATCTCTCATGAGCAGGAGTCCATAATCAACTGAGGATTAAGACTAAGTTGTCTAGGTCGTCCTAGTGAAATAGAAAACCAACTAGTTAACGGTGTTATAACCAGTGGTTACAATTTCGCGGTCCGGTCTTATGCAAACTCATTGCATAGGATACCCCCACTCGCATGTCTTCCACACGAACGCGTTGGATCGCAGCGTTTGTATCAAATACAAAGTGGGCCGTATCCATAGTGTCACCAGGATAAGGCACCCAGTCTTATCCCTATACTATAGACCTTTTAGGCTGTTTCTTGAACAATGATCCATATGTCACTACATATAGTTCAAGACTCATATTACAGCCTTGGATGTCTAGTTTATTGGATTAGGGTTATTATTAGGCAAAGACAAATATAAAATAACTAATAACAATTAATGGAAAAATATATCAATATTATTTCATTAATATCCGGTCAACGGTTACATTCACTATCTACGAGTTTTAGGGCATAAAACCCAACAGGATATTGATCAGATCTTGGAAGCTATTCCAGTCCGTCTTATTGAGGATCAGAATTTGAAGCTTACTCAGCAGTTTACAAGGGAGGAGATTCATGAAGTCATTAAGGGTATGTATCCTACAAAAGCACCTGGTAATCTTCTGCCAGAAATATTGGGATGTGGTTGGAGAAGATGTTGGGAGACTCTGTTTAGATTTCCTCAATAGAGGAGGGAGACTACACCAGATTAACAGAACCAACATTGTGCTTATTGTTGGGTTTAGTGTCCTATAAACTCGTAGTTTGTAAATCATTAAACATATTCTATTTCCAATAAAGACGTTATTGAGGTTATTCAGTAAAAGATGTTATTGAATATGTAAATTGCAAATGATTAACTAAATCCAATAAACTAAGATCCTTGGCTATAAAATGAATACTCGAACTATATGTAGAGACATATCATAGAATCAAGTTCAAGTTTATAGTCAAAATTGTCTATAGTATAAGGATACTGTTGGGTGCCTTATCCTGGGGGCACTATGGACGCGACCCACTTTGTATTAAGTACAAACGATGAGATCCTAAGTCGTTCATGTGGAGACGTGCGAGTGGAGGCGTCCTATGTAATGAGTTTGCATAAGATAGGACCACGGAATAAGTCACTTTCTCTTTATAACGTCGTTTGCTGAAGAAACTGACTATTTCTCATAGATGACCTAGGTAACTCGTTCTTAATCCTGAGCTAACTATGAACTCCTGTTTATACGAGATTATCCTTTGATCTGCATGGGTGAGAGTGGCCAACATCGCCGACTCAACAAGCCTACCATTTTGGGGATAAAATCGAATAGATAGCTGGGGACATAGTTTCGCAAGACGGAATTCACTCCTACTCATTTCAGGGATAACAGAGAGGTTGTTCTCTTAAGTACTAACTCCAGGACTTGAACAATGGGCCCCACCCTCTCGTTGGATCGAGAGGGACTTAGGTTTGATGGTTGGACCACAAATCGATTGTTCATTAGAGGATTAGTGGAACTTAAGGAACAAGAAGTACTATAGGGGTGAAACGGTTATTTGACCTAGCTATAGCTACGAACAACCTGTGAAGGAACGACTTACTGAACATGGTTAAATCAAGTGGACGGAAATATATCTATAGTGAGGGGAGTGCAACTATCGGGCTATAGTGGAGTGTCCCTGTAGTTAACGAATGTTGGCTAGCTTAGATAATGAGATTAGTCGGTTAGCCTCGAATCATTGGAGCCCAGGATCTATAGGTCCATTAGGTCCCCCTACTAGCTCATATCAGATTTAAGCCTAGAATATTTTGATAGGAATCTTTGAATCATTCAAAAACGGGAAATAGGGTTTTATCGTAAAAAGTATTCGACACAATGATTTAATTATGAATTAAATTAGGAATTGAGAGATAAGATATTTAAAAGTGTTCTAAATACCATATATATGTATTAGGAATCATATATAATTCATGGCACTATGTGATAAAGATTAATTGGATTAATCATGTCAAAATTACTTGGAAATGTCCCAATTAATTTGCCTAGAAATCAATTTCAATTTTGAATTGAAATTGGAATAGATTGCAAGCTAGAAATTCAGAATCAAGATTCAAATTAAGTGGATTAAGTGGCTTTCCCACTCTTGCATGATGATGCATAGTGGAAAACAACACAACCATGCACTAGATGCATGTGTTGTGAAATAAACACCTAGAATCCACTTTGAGTTGGATTTTGACCATGTGTCTAGTGTCATGAAGCTTGTCTTTGCATGGTTGATGTCTTTATAAGGAGCTTCGATCAGATTCATCTAAAAGAGAGAGTGATTTGCCTAAGGTTATGCCGCTGGAATTTACTCTCAAACACAAAGACCTCCATAGATCTCTCAAGAGCTTGTACCTTCAAGCATTCCCTTTCCTTTCCCTATCACTATAGACTCCCACAAGTCATACTTGGCCCAAGAGAATAGTAGGGAAGACACTAAAGGTTGTCCAAGAGAAGTTGGAGAAGGAAAACACCACAAGGAGTTTCTTTCAAGTGAGCTTCAAAGAGGTTGGTACTTCTTTTTCCTTCTGTTCTGTTTTTTTAGAACATGCATGTTTTAGGAGTAAAATTGAATGTCTTAAGTGCTTTCGATCTTCAATTGCTTCCACATGTGTTATATGAACACCTTCACTTATTCCAAAAGTTAAGGACCCCAAGGAAATGAAGGACTTCCGGTCGATCAGCTTATGTTCAGTCCTTTATAAGATCATAGCTAAAACACTTGCTAATAGACTTAAAAAGGTCTTGGACAACATCATTTCCCCTATCCAATCCGCTTTCGTGCCAGGGAGACTTATCACAGACAACGCCATTATTGGTTTTGAATGTATCCATGCGGTCAGAAATAGGCTCAAAGGCAAGGAAGGGGTGGCAGCTCTCAAGCTCGATATGAGTAAAGCCTATGACCGGGTGGAATGGGTCTATATTCGGAAGGTCATGGAGAGGATGGGATTTTGTCATCGATGGATTGAGCTTGTTATGGGTTGTGTTGAGTCGGTAAGCTTCCAAGTCCTCCTCAATGGGAGGCCACAGGCTGAATTCACACCCACCAGAGGGCTTAGACAAGGAGATCCTTTGTCCCCATACCTATTTCTGATTTGTGCAGAAGGCCTCTCTAGTCTTCTGAATAAGTTAGAAGCTTCTCGGGGAGTAACATGTTTGCGCATTAATAAGTATTGCCCTAGTGTATCCCATTTATTTTATGCTGATGAAAGTTTGTTGTTCTTTAAGGCTTCTTTTACAGAGTGTGGGTCTATTCAGAGAATCTAGAGACTTATGAGCGCGCTCCAGGGCAAACTATAAACTTTGAAAAGTCTAACTTTATGGTCAGCCCAAACACCAGCACAGAAGGCATAAGAGCTGTTAAAGACACTCTCAAAGTTGCTCACACTGAAAGCCTAGGTCAATATTTAGGCTTACCATCTCAAAATGCGCGAAACAAGAAGGAAATTTTCGACGGGATTAAGGATCGAGTGTGGAAAACCCTTCAAGAATGGAAGGGGAAATTTTTCTCAATCGTGGGAAGGGAAGTTCTCATTAAAGTCGTAGCTCAAACGATTTCTAATTATGCTATGAGCTGTTTTAAATTTCCTATATCGCTTTGTAATGAGTTGAATGCCTTATGTGCTAGGTTTTGGTGGGGAGCCTATGAGGGTGAGAAAAAGATTCATTGGAAGAGCTGGAAACGGTTGTGTACGAGTAAGATCCAAAGAGGTTTGGGCTTCAGAGACCTACAAGTGTTCAACCAGGCCATTATTGCAAAACAATGCTGGAGGATTATCAAGAATCCAAATTGTCTGCTAGCAAGGATCCTCCGAGGAAGATACTTCAAGACGGGTCATTTCCTGAAAGCTGATCTGGGAAACAATCCTTCCTACCCATGGAGAAGTATCATTTGGGGGTGAGACTTATTCAACAAAGAGTACAGATGGAGGATTGAGAGAGGGTTCAGCGTAGATGCTTCCCAGGATCCATGGATTCCTAGGGAGGGATCATGTAAACCGATATTACCATCCCCCAACATTTGTCAGTACTCAGTGGCTCACCTTATAACTACAAATGGAGCCTAGAATGAGGACTTAGTACGTCAATCTTTCGGGGTGGGAGATGTAGAAGCGATCTTGAACATTCCTCTATCTCCGATCCAAAAAGAAGATGCCATTGTTGGAATTTGGACCAAAAAGGCATTTTTACTGTTATTAGTGCCTATCGACTGGGGATACATCTCAACAATGTTCAAAAAGCTTCTGGGTTGAATAACAATTATAAGGAGGCCCTGTGGAAGAGCTTCTGGCGAACCAAGACCCCTCCTAAGATCAAAATCTTTGGGTGGAAGATATACAACAATATCCTCCCCACTCGTGATAATCTTATCTTATTAGTAAAGGGATCGATACTAATCCGTTGTGCATTTTGTGCAGGAAATACCTGGAGTCAGCAAAACACCTATTTTGGGAGTGCAAAATAGCTAAAGGTTTGTGGCTAAAATTCCTTCCCATTTCTAACTTATGGTACTGTGATGACAAGACTGCGTGGGAAGCTGTAGACTATTGTGAACGGTGGTGGAAGGCTCAAAATGGAGAAATTCGAGAAGACGAAAATTTGACCAAATGCTTGGCAATTTGTTGGCAAATATGGACGTTCAGAAACAACATTTACCACAACAATCAATAGCCCGATATAAGTAGTTTGGTGAAGATGATTGAAGCATACCTATCAGAATTCAATAGCGGAGGAAGCACAAACCTGACTCCACAGCTTCAAGCAACGACGACTACCCAGGCAGATGTGGTCTCGAGGACGAATCGATCTCTACAACACCTTTGGCTGTCGATTCCCACAGGTGTCTGGAAACTGAGTTGTGACGCCTCCTGGAACGAAGAGAGAAGGACTGGAGGTCTTTGATGGGCATTATGGCGCTGGGATGGAGCTCTTCTTGCTGTTGGGTACATGTACATCCGACCGTGGAGAGTCAGCTGGTTAGAAACGCTGGCGATAGTGGACGATCTTCAAGCGATTCCGCCTTCTTCCCCACCGGTGTGTGTTGAAACCGACTCTCTTCAGGTGGAACGGCTTCTCAACGATAAGGATAGGGACGAAACAAAGCTAATGGTGTTTGTTTTGGGAGCAAAAACCCTAATCTCTTCTAAGGCAATTGAATCTATAGTTCATGTGACTAGAATTCATAACAGTGTGGCCCACAACTTGGCAAGGAAGGCTAGTGAGAGTAATGAGACTCACAGTTGGTTTGGTTCTTTTCCATCTTGGGTTCACTCTCTTAATGAGGTGGACATTGGTCATGTAAATCATTCCTATGGGGGATCCTGTCCCATAAATTTTTCGTATTCGGGAGTGTCTGCTCACCTCTAATGAAAGTGTTCTTTTTCTCAAAAAAAAAAAAAAAATCATATACTTATTTTTAAATTAATTGTACTTGAAATTGAATTGAAGTTGTTTAAGGATGATTAGTTTTTAAAACGTAATTGTGTTTTCTATGTATACATAAATTTAATTATGGTTTGACTACATACAGTTTTATCGAAAAATTCGTGAAACTAATATACAATTTTCGAAAAATTCGTGAAACTAATGTACAATTTTCGAAAAATCTATTCGTAGCATCAGTTAAATTTAATATATGATATTTTGTATTAAACAAATGATATAGACAACAAAAAGAAAATGCAAACTTTAAAACATGTAACTTACGGATATATATTAAAACAATGCAAACTTAAAAAAAAATAAAAAATCATTAAGAAATATAATCATCGGGTTTTTTTTTTTTTTGAACAATATAATCATCGGGTTCATCATGCTTATATTTATAAAAAAAAACATAATTATTAAACCAAATTAATTTAATTTAGTAATAATAATAAACAATTAATTAAAGCAAACCTGGTGGGGAAAAGGAGAGACGCGACACCCCATATGTCTAATTATTTTTAGAAAAACCTTTTTTTTTCTAATATTTTTTCCATTTTTTCTTTAGTTTTCTAAAAAACACGTGTTTCACAATCTGGTAGGTAGCAATATCAATACTTATTGATTTCACCTCATGTACCAACGTTTTCTACCTTTGCCTCAATTTTTAAATAATTCTTAAACTGTGCCCGTTGCGACATTAACATAGTGGATATTACTCCTAGGTTTTGGGTTAATCTGGCCTTTCAACTTTCAATTTTACTTTGTCAATTAGGGGTGAGCAAAAAAAGCCCGAAAACTGAGCCGACCGACTGAAACCGACGTCGGTCGGTTGGTTTTCTTATAGATTCCGTCGGAATCGGTTTTACCAAGGGTAAAATCGACCTGTTGGTCGGTCGGCTCACCCAAAAAGGTGAAAACGAACCGAACCGACCGAATGATTTAAAAAAAAATGTAAACAACACCTGACACTGCTATGCTATGCTATGCCTATGCCTGCCATGAGCCATCAATTATATTTGCTGCCAGCATTAAATGCTGGCAGCTTTGGTGCCTTGGGAAAACCATTATAATGGTCTTCCCAAGGTTTTATTTAAAAAAAAAAATTTATTCATTTATTTTTTTCAAATCCATTCCATCCGTTTCATTTCCATTTCCTTCCATTATCATCTTCCTCTTCTCTTCCTTTCTCTCTAAATCTCTCTGCAACTTTTTTTTTCTTTTTTTTCTTTTGTTTGCATAATTTCTTCCTTTCGTCTCTTTTTTCTTTCTTCTTCATTCATTTTCTTCTTTACTTCTTCTTCCTTTTTTTTCCGTTTTTTTTTCCTTTTCTTTGTTTTCATTTCTTCCTTTCCTTCTTTCTCTGTTTTTCTTTCATCTTTTTCTCTTTTCTTTTTATGTTATTCTGGGCAGATTCAAACTTTTTTTTTCTAGTTCTTTTTTCACTTCGTCGGAATCTAAAAACTGATCCTAACCGACCGACCGCTGGTGTCGTCGGTCGGTTGGCGTAATCAATCCCTCCCAAACCGACGAAAACCGACCACCGAAAACCGACTAGTCGGTGGTCGGAGTCGGTTTGAGTTTAAAACCGTCGCCGACCGACCGATGATCACCCCTACTGTCAATTAGTTTTTTTTTTCTTAAGGATTGCCTTTTCAAAATGTATTGATTTTTATTCTAAATTTTCAATTTCATCAATTTGGACCTTTGGTTACATAAGTATTGAAATTTTTACTCTCATATTCGTTGCCTCATTTTAACAAAAAAAATATATATATATATTGTCGCAACGTCATCGCGACGCGGAGCGGCCGACGTCCTTTCCTAAGGGTCTCTTTCGAGGTGAGAGGTTTGGAGTCGCCACCAATCATCTTGGGGTGTGATTGGTCACCCATTTTAAAAAAAGTGGTCTTTGAAAACCAAAAATTAGGTTCGGGGATCAGTTGTGTGTAGGGAAGGTGTTAGCACCCACAACACCCGTTTGAAAACATTTTATTTTATTACTCTAATTCATTAAACAAAAGGTCCGTGTCTTAACGAAAATAAACAAAAAAAAAAAAAATGAAAATTGAAAATTAATTGTCTCACTAATTTCACCTTATCTTTAAATAAAGTAAGGATTTAATTTTGTGAGTGGGGTTAACCCATGACTTTATTATCATGTAAAAATTTCCTAATTAAAGAAAATCTTTCACCTCAAGAATTTGAAAATTATTTCAACTCCGTCATAGGCTATACATGAGCTAATTTGTCTCTCAACTATTACCTCACATTTCAAAAATAAAATATGAAGTAATAATCATGAGTGGTATGACACCATTCAATGGAAAAATATTTTTTCATTTTTAAATCAAATTCAATTAGAAATTCATTTGGAATTACCAAAGTAAAACTATTTTGAAATTCATTTGGAAAATCCAATTTAGAATCAAATCGAAGTTGATTTGAAAATTTTCTAATTTAAGATCCAATTGAAATTTTGATTGCCAAAATAATTGACTAGTTAAACTTTAGGCTAATTTCCAGGCAGGGTGTTCCCTTTCGGTCAGCTTAAATACCCGTTCTTAGACAAAATTAGCATTAAAGTTTTCATAATCAATCTATTTTAACCATTCAAAATATTAAATAATGTTTTTGAAATTTGATTTAACCTTTCCAAAATCGAAATTGATTTCCAATTTAGTTTAAAATTGAAATTGATTTTCAATCTAAGACCAAAAGACATTGACTGGAAACTTTAATTTAGAACCAAATTGACATTTACTGAAAAATTCCAAATCACTTTGAAACTCCATGAATTCAAGATTAAAACCAATTGAGGGTGAAAATTCAAATAAAATTCCAATTGAAATTCATTTGGGCAATTCCAAATTAAAATTCATTTGTAAATGTCAAAATGAAATCAAATTAAAAACAAACAAAGGTTGAAATCCCAAATTAAATCCAATTAAAAATTTATTATAAAATCCCAAATTAATTATTGAAACCAATGGAAGGAAAGTTTAAAATCGTCTTTTTTTAAAAAAAAAAAAAAAAAAAAAAAAATCAAGTGAAAATCAAATTGAAAATCTTAGTTCAAATGTCATTTGTTTGAAATTCATTTGAGCATTTCAAAACCCTTTGAAATTCATTTGAACCATTCAAATTAAAGTAAAATTCAAAACATTAAAATTTCCATTTTAAAGAAAATTGAATTTTCTAATTACAAACTAGTGAACATTTATTAGGAAAATACAAATTCAAATTCAAATTAGAAATTTTATGTTAGAATCCAACTAAAATTAATAAGAAAGACAATTAAAGTTGAAAATGTCATATTAAAATCAAATTGAAATTGGTAATAACAATTCAATTTAAAGCCAATTAAAATTAGTTTGGAAACTCCCAAATAAACTCTAATTGAAATTAGATTAAAAAAACTTTCAACTAATATCCAATTAAAGTTCTTTAGAAGTCTAAAATAAATCAATTTAAATTTCTAATTAGAAAATGAAATAAAATAAATTGCAATTGATTTGGGAAACTCAAATTCATAGCCAAAATGAAAAATGGAAAAATTTGGATACATAAAAAAATAATAATAATAATAAAAGAATTTAAACATGTGGGACCCACCTTATTCGCTTTACTCTTTCTTCTTCCCCAACTTCCTTCCTTCTCTTTTTCTTTTTTCTCTTCCACTTTCCCTCACTTAGGAGCCTTGTTGGAAAAAAAAAAGTGGCGGCACGGTGGCGGCGGTGACAGTGGCGGCGGCAACGGCGGTACGACAGTGAGTGGCGGCGTCGGTACGGCGGTGAGTGGCGGCGGCGGTACGGTGGTGAGTGGCGGCGGCGGCAGTGAGTGGCGGCGTCGGTACGACAGTGAGTGGCGGCGTCGGTACGGCAGTGAGTGGCGGCGGCGGTACGGTGGTGACGGTAGCTTTGGTTTTTGGAAAATCCTTCTCCAAACTCTATTTTCCCTCTCAAACTCACTTTCTCTCTCTAAGCTCTCTCACTATTCTTCTCTTTTTTCTTGTGTCCTTGTTGTTCTTCCTTTCCCTCCATCCTCCATGAGCTCTCATTATATAGTAGAGCTTGGAGGAAGGGGTTGAGAAAAAGGGGGAAAGAATGAGAGGTTGGGAGAAAGAGGGGGAGTGAGTTGAGAAAGATGGGGAAAGAATGGGAGGTTGGGAGAAAGAAGGGGAGTGAGTTGAGAAAGAGGGGGAGTGAGTTGAGAAAGATGGGGAAAGAATGAGAGGTTGGGAGAAGGAAGGGGGAGAGTTGAGAAAGATGGGGAAAGAATGGGAGGTTGGGAGAAGAAAGGGGAATGGAGAAGAAAAAGGGAGAGGGAGAAAGAATAGGAGAGGTTGGGAGAATGAGGGGGGATGGAGAACGTGGAAAGAGGAGTGAAGGAAAAAAAATGAATAAAATAATTAAAAAAAAATAAAATAAATAAACAAAAATAAAATAAAATAAAATAAACAAAATAAAGAAATAAAACAAAAAAAAAAAGATGAAAATGAAAATAAATCATGAAAACTAAAAAACAAATTTTGATAATATGCAAGGAGAGAGATTCGAACCAAAGACCTTGTGATTGTTAATACGACTTTATGCCACTTGAGCTATGCTCTTGTTGACATACCAAAAACAAATTGACTTCCAAATATTGAAAAACTTCAAATATTATTACTAAAATCAAGCCGGACCAAATACGGTGTCTACAGTTTGCCCCCCGTTGTGTATCCTTGAAGGATTGAAAGGGTAAACAAAGGAAAAAGACAAAGTATTGGGAAGGCGAAGATTTTCGTTAAAAATAAAAGAAAGGGCTTCATGCTTAAAACAAACATAGCCTATAATTGGGAAAGGAAAATGAACTTCACTTTGACCAGATTTTCATCTCTAATCAAAGATAAAGTTCGATTTAACCAAAAGGAAAAGGGAATGGACCTGGCTCAGACCAGGCTTCGACCTCTACTGACTAGTAGGGTTCGATTTAACCAAAAGAAAAGGGGAATGGGACCTGGCTCAGACCAGGCTTCGACCTCTACTGACTAGCAGGGTTCAATTTAACCAACCAAAATAAAACATGAAATGGACCTGACTCCAACCAGGCTTCGACCTCTACTGACTAGCAGGGTTCGATTTAACCAATCAAAATAAAACATGAAATGGACCTGACTCCAACCAGGCTTCGACCTCTACTGATTAGCAGAGTTTGATTTAACCAAAAGAAAAGGGGAATGGACCTGGCTCAGACCAGGCTTCGACCTCTACTGACTAGCAGGGTTCGATTTAACCAACCAAATAAAACATTAAATGGACCTGACTCCAACCAGGCTTCGACCTCCACTAACTAGCAGGGTTTGATTTAACCAAAAGAAAAGGGGAATGGACCTGGCTCAGACCAGGCTTCGACCTCTACTGACTAGCAGGATTCGATTTAACCAACCAAATAAAACATGAAATGGACCTGACTCCAACCAGGCTTCGACCTCCACTAACTAGCGGGTTCGATTTAACCATCCAAATAAAACATTAAATGGACCTGACTCCAACCAGGCTTCGACCTCCACTGACTAGCAGGGTTCGATTTAACCAACCAAATAAAACATGAAATGGACCTGACTCCAACCAGGCTTCGACCTCCACTGGCTAGTGGGGTTCGATTTAACCATCAAAGAAGTGAATCAATGACTTGCAAAATCTCAAAATGTAGAGTATGCTTAAATGTATGAGATTCAAATTTACATGCAGCATGAAAATGTGCAGGGCACAAGTTTCAAAAAACACAAACTTCAAAATTAGCGAGTTTTGAAAACCAGAACTATAAAGTAGCTCATTTCTTGTGTTCCACATTTATAGATTGAGAGACATAGACGAAGTGAAGTAAGCTGTTTTGCTGACGATGAACCAAAATACTTTGAGGTCTTGATTTAAAGACTTCCGAACGTCTCATAGCAAAACGCCCTGTGAGTGGAATTTTCCAATGCTCCTCCCACTAAACCCTTTGCACTTCGGATTCTCTTCTATCGAAGTCTATTGAATAAATGACATTGCTTTAGATGTCGCAGACATTGAAAACTTTCAATTGGTATTGCATTGACAATAAAAACATTAAGCCGCCCATGAATCTAATGAGAGGAAATAAAGATTTATCAGTCAAGGAAGCTTTCAAAATATATAACAATAGACATCTTCGGATCTTGATTGCCTCTCTTTCTCTTTCTTTTCCTTTTTCTTTTCTTTTTCTTTTCTTTTTCTTTTCTTTTTGATGCTTTCAACACTCGAGAGAAATTGTATGTGTCAATCAAAGTTGCTCGACCTAAAAGAGATCATGTATGTTAATCAAAGATTGCTCAATCATGTAGAGTATGGTAGGTTTTTTAGAAGTGTCTCATGTGCTAGCTTAGAGAGCTATCAATGGTAATTCATAGCATCAAACATCTTACCTGATTCAAACGCTTCATAACCTTAGCCTTGTAGTGGACAAAAAAAAAAGGTTCGATACAAGAAGATGAATTTGGCCTAGAAACAAATGGGAATGGTAGTCAACAAAGAAAGAGAGAAATGACTGAAGGAAGAAAACATGGGTAAAAAATGCCTTCATAAGAAATCTCTTGAACAATAAGAGATTAAACATAATTCAAATGAAAATATTTGTTAAGGTGACCCCAATTCCTTGGACAACCACTACGAGAACAAGGAGTAGCTCCTCAAGGGATTATCTCATATATCTCTTTCTTTCTTTAAGTCAGCTCGAAATCTTTGATGAAAAACCCACATTACTGTGATTGTCATTTATCTGCATGTGATTCTTCTATGAACATGTGATTCAGCTTTCTATTCTTGAATGTAGAGAACTGCTCGAGATTGGAAGATTCTTCATAAGAGAAGCGTGATTCTCTTAACTTGGCTCTTGCCCCAGTCTAAAACAGTTTACATAAATGGTAAAATGACTTTACTGTAGTATAGTGGTGAAGACCCTTTGTCCCAATTTAATAATAACGGTTTTGCCCCAGTATAATGATGAAAGCTTTGCCCCAGATGATAATTGACAAAGAAAATCTCCAAATCGTTTGGAGGTGTGACCTCTTGATCTACATTGATTGCCCCAATCATGCATTTCAAGAATTATCTTGGCCTTGTACATTTCTTTTCCTTTTTTCTTTTTCTTTTTCTCTTTTTCTTTTCTCTTCTTTTTTCTTTTTCTTTTTTTTGTTTTTCATAACTCTTTTTTTTAGGCCAAATACATGCTTTCATGACTAGCAGATGATACAATCACATGTAGAAGATCAACCATTTGTTAAGTCATCACTCCATTTTGTTTCTTTGTCAGCGCTCCTTGATACCATGATAGAGTTATTTCTCACGCAAAACTTATTGAAAGGATTTGAGACTTCGAGACCCCTTCTCAAGTTACTAAGTCCAAATTCTCAAGATTATCGTCTTTAGTCTTGGAGTCACCTTCCAATAAAAGGAGAGAAGATAAACGATAGAAATGGTAGGAAAAGTGTAGACTGAACAAAGTTGAAATATAGGAATACTCAAAGAACTACAAGTCTTAATTATGAAGCATTAAATCATAAGAGTTTAATCCCTATTTCATTACTACTGAAGGTCCCTTGGTAATATTGGGTGGATATTTTGAAATGTTTGCCACATGGTTAGATGTGACAGGCTTAGCAAAAAAGCTCTCAAGTGGGTAGACAAATATGGAGATTCAACGCAGTTATACACGATGAGTTTAGCAAAGGGTTCAATTGTCAGTAATTCATGTTGGCCTACCACAAAAATCAAGCGTGGTGGGCTAGGCTCAAGGTTTCATAGTAAGTAATTTCGAATTCTTACTTCACGAGGGGGTGCTTTGCCCCAGTATGATAATTGGAACCTTGTCTGGGAAGAAATGGTAATTTGAAACTTTGCACATGAACGACGGTCAAAATAAAGGTTGTAGTTGATTGAGAGTATAGCTGATAACAACGAACATACTTTCCATGAAAAGGGTAAAATAGGCAAGAATTGACCAATTTTCCTCAACGATTATAGTGAAAGCATCTATTTTCTTTCTTTTCTTTTTCTCTTTTTCTTTTCTCTTCTTTCTTTTTTCTTTTTTTTTTTTTGAAAGAGAGTGGAGAGGCTGGACAATGAAATACCCGAACTTGAGATGTAACATGCATAATTTGCATTTGTGATTGACATAAAAATAATAACTATACTGGTCAAAATGGAGGAAGCAAACCTTTTATTAATCAATAAAGTACGCAATGAATAAAAGAAATATCTCCAAATTGAGAGGGTGGAGATGGTGAGGGATAAACAACCCTTTTTTAAACAAAATACTGAGACTGAAATGAAACTTTCCAAAACACTTATTGAGTACTCTGCAACTTTGTTTAGCCTCCTCAGGAAGGGTAGTCAGGCAATCTATGCATAATACTTCCGAACATAATCTGAATTGACTGGGCTTGATAATTCACAGCCATCCATATTGGTTAAGATTAATGCCCCACCAGAGAAAGCCTTTTTCACCACAAATGGTCCTTCATAATTTGGAGTCCATTTTCCTCGATGATCCTTTTGAAATGGAAGGATCCTTTTCAGCACCAGATCTCCCTCTCTGAATCTTCTTGGGCGAACTTTCTTATCATATGCTCTCATCATCCTTCTTTGATAGAGCTGACCTCTACTCAATGCTGTTAATCTCTTCTCTTCAACGAAATTGAGTTGTTCATAACGATTCTGGACCCATTCAGCCTCTTCCAATTTAGCTTCCATAAGAACTCTTAGTGATGGAATTTCCACCTCAATTGGGAGCACAACCTCCATACCATATACTAAGGAAAAAGGTGTTGCCCCAGTTGATGTACGAACTGACGTGCGATAGCCGTGTAGAGCGAAGGGGAGCATTTCATGCCAATCTTTGTACGTTATAGTCATCTTTTCAACAATTCTTTTTATGTTTTTGTTTGCAGCTTCAACAGCCCCATTCATTTTTGGTCTGTAGGGGGTGGAATTGAGATGTTTAATCTTGAATTGTTCACATAGCTCACTCATCATCTTATTGTTCAAGTTTCTAGCGTTATCTGATATTAGGGTCTCAGGGAGGCCGTATCGACAAATGATCTCCTTCTTGATGAATTTGATCACGACCCCTTTTGTCACATCACGATAAGAGGCTGCCTCCACCCATTTGGTAAAGTAATCTATGGCCACCAAGATAAATCGATGTCCATTTGAAGCTTTAGGATCAATGGGTCCAATCACATCTATTCCCCACATAGAGAAAGGCCAAGGAGCAGTTAAAATGTGTAACTCGGATGAAGGAGCATGAGTCTTGTCTGCATAAATTTGACATTTATGACATTCTCTTGCATACTTAATGCAATCCGTTTCCATAGTCAGCCAATAATAACCAGCTCTCAAAATTTGTCTAGCCATCATATGCCCATTTGCATGGGTACCACAAATTCCCTCATGGATTTCTTTCATAATCTGGTTAGCCTCTGTGGCGTCCACACATCTTAACAGTACCATGTCATAGTTTCTTTTGTAAAGTATCTCCCCATTCAAGAAGAATTTCATTGCCAACCTTCTCAGAGTTCGCTTGTCATTTTCTAATGCATTAGGAGGATAGGTTCCACATTTCATATATTGTTTGATGTCTTGAAACCACGGCTTTTCATCTGACTCATTCTCAATATTCATGCAGGAGGCGGGAACATCTCGTTTTTCGATTTTAATTGGCTGGACCCCTTCATCAAAATCCACATTAAACATGACTGCTAGAGTAGCCAATGCATCTGCTATCCGATTATTCTCTCTTGGGGAATAATCAAAAGTAATTTGATCAAAATGTTGAGATAATCTTGTTATAAGTTGCTTGTAAGGCAATAATTTAGCATCTCTGGTTTCCCATTCCCCTCTTAGCTGATGAATCACTAGCAAAGAGTCCCCCAAGACCTGAAGCTTTTCAATCTTCATATCTAGAGCAGCTTGAATGCCCATTGAACAAGCTTCGTATTCAGCCATGTTGTGCGTGCAATCAAAACACAGCTTAGCAGTGAGAGGGAATAATTCTCCTCGAGGCGATATTAATATTGCACCTATTCCGTGACCCAATTCATTTGAAGCCCCATCAAAGAACATGGTCCACATATCTGGATTCGATATTTCTTTCTCTGTTGCTACAGTGAGGATATGCTCATCAGGGAAGTCGAACTTCATCGGCTCATAGTCCTCTATAGGTTGTTGTGCCAGATAATCAGCTAGAGCACTCCCCTTTACTGACTTTCGAGTCACATATGTGATGTCATACTCGGATAAAAGAACTTGCCACCTTGCAATTCGTCCCGATAAAGATGGCTTCTCGAAGATGTATTTCACAGGATCCATTTTTGAAATAAGCCATGTCGTGTAATACAACATGTATTGCCTTAAGCGACGTGCAGCCCAAGCAAGAGCACAACAAGTTTTTTCCATCGAGGAGTACCTGGTTTCACAACTGGTGAACTTTTTGCTCAAATAGTATATAGCTCGCTCTTTCCTACCAGAGTCATCATGCTGCCCCAGTACACATCCCATTGCACTTTCTGTTACAGTGAGATACAAAATGAGCGGACGTCCAGGCACTGGTGGTACGAGAATCGGTGGATTTCGTAAATACTGCTTAATTTTATCAAATGCTATTTGACAATCTTCATTCCAAATGCCATCATTGTTTTTGCGAAGCAATTTGAAAATAGGCTCACATGTTGTGGTCAATTGCACTATGAACCTGGCAATATAATTTATCCGACCCAAAAATCCTCTAACTTCTTTCTGTGTTTGCGGAGGCGGCATTTCCAGAATTGCCTTAACTTTGTCAGGGTCGACCTTGATACCTTCTTGGCTAACCACAAATCCTAACAATTTACCAGAGGTTGCCCCGAATATACATTTGCTCGGATTGAGCTTCAGCTGGAACTTTCTCAATCGATCGAACAACTTGCGGAGAACGATTGTGTGTTCTTCCTCCTCTTTTGACTTGGCAATCATATCATCTACATACACTTCAATCTCCTTGTGCATCAAATCATGGAATAAAGTAACCATGGCTCGCTGGTAGGTGGCCCCAGCATTTTTCAAACCAAACGGCATAACTTTGTAGCAAAATGTTCCCCACAATGTAATAAATGTAGTTTTTTTCCTGATCTTCAGGTGCCATTTTTATTTGATTGTAGCCTGAAAAACCATCCATAAAAGAGAAGGTAGAAAAACCAGCAGTGTTATCTACCAACACATCAATGTGAGGGAGTGGAAAATTATCTTTAGGGCTTGCTTTGTTTAAATCCCTATAATCCACACACATCCTAACTTGCCCATTCTTCTTTGGCACAGGAACAATGTTTGCAACCCATTCAGGATAATTGGACACAGTCAGAAATCCAGCATCAATTTGTTTCCTGACTTCATCCTTTATCTTAATTAACATGTCTGGCTTCATCTTTCGCAACTTTTGCCTTACTGGTTTGCACTCAGGTTTGAGTGGTAAATGATGCATTACAATATTCGTGTCTAGTCCAGGCATGTCTTGATAGGACCAAGCAAAGATATCGACATATTCTGTGAGCAAATCAATAAGCTTTTTGCGAGTTTCTGTAGAGACATTAGCGCCAATTTGAACCTCCTTGACTTCTGCTTGTGATCCCAGGTTAATTATCTCTGTTAACTCTTCATGGGGGCCCAACGCTTTTTCCCCTTCCTCTATCATTTCTAACAACTCAGCACTAGGTTCAAAATCTTCTTCTTCCTCGTCAGACTCAACATTGTGTATAGGAATATCAAGTTCGTATTGAGAATCGTTTGCACATTCAATCTCAGTATTACTGCTTAAGATGTTGATAATTTGGAAAAAAGAAGAAAAGAAGAGTAAATATTTTGCCCTGGAGAGTGTAATTATGCAATAGCAAAAGGAAATGAACTAAAACCTTCATTGAATGATGAAATTTACTATTGAATGAAGAAATTTACTTGAACACATAGAAAGAAGTCTGGAAAATGAAATGAGTAAAATGACTAACCTAACTTGAAATTGAAAATTGAAATTGCAAAAAACAATAAAAAAGTGGTCAATTACTTTGACATCTTAACAGCAAATGACGGTAATTCAATAGTACTCCAATTGTTGAGCTCGAAGTTTTCTGGGCACGGGTAGATCCATGGACCAAATTCTTCCTCTTTAGTCACTACTGCAACTGCAAAATCTACTGGACGAATTATACCAGCACTTTCAAATGAGTGGTAGAGATGAGGGATGACTTTTTCCCCATATTCTGGTTCACGACTTTCAAATCTGGCCAAACGCCTATCTTTTTCTCGCTTCTGTACCCTGATCATATCTGCTTTATCCGGCTTATACCCAAGCCCAAATCTTTTTGTATTTTTTGATAGGCTTAAAACATCATCTAAACGACTGTTGCTTTCTTTGAACGTCTTGACTGAAGATCGAGATTTAGATTTCTTGCCTTCCCCATATAGTGTTGTAGCACTTGCCACCTCGAATGTTTGAAATGATGACTCAAAAGCTTCCTCTGCTGCATCAATATATGGCATTGAAGCTGGCCTAGAAACCAAGATATCCTCCTGACCAGATACAATTACTAGGCTCCTTCCAATTGAAAATTTAAGTTTCTGGTGCAGCGATGATGGCACAGCTCCTGCAGAATGTATCCAAGGTCGCCCTAATAAGAAACTGTAAGCAGAGGGGATATCCATAACTTGGAAGGTTATGTTAAATGTGCATGGGCCGATTTGTATTGGAATCTCAATGTCACCCACCACCTGACTGCGTGCCCCATCGAAGGCGCTTACTACTACGGTACTTGGCCTCATATGGGACATATCCACTGGCAATCTTTCGAGCGTTGATTTTGGCATTATGTTCAAAGAAGACCCATTATCCACCAGGACTTTTGCTACTAAAAAGTTCTTGCACTTGACTGAAATATGAAGTGCCTTCGTGTGTCCTGTGCCTTCGGGCGGTATCTCATCATCAGTGAAAGTTATGGTGTTGTGAGCAGTTATATTCCCCACGATATTATCTAGACCATCTGGAGTGATGTCTTTGGAAACATATGCTTGATTCAAAGCTTCCAATATCGTGTCTCGATGCGAATCAGAGGATAACAACAAAGATAATATGGAAATCTTAGCAGGCGTCTGAGCTAGCTGTTCCACTACTTTGTATTCACTCTGCTTAACCAACTTTAGAAATTCTTGAGTTTCTTCTTCAGACACAGTCTGTTTGCCCCTTGATTTCTTCATCACTGTTGTTTCTTTAGGCTTGACATTGCTACCTGTGTTACTTTCGACTTTCTCATTTTTCTCCTCTATTGTATTCTTTGAGCACTTCAATAACTGATCTGGAGTGTAGGATTTCCCACTCCGTGTTACGCCTCCCGTTCCGGAAATGTTGTCAACTGGAAGTGAGGGTGTTTCTGAGTTAATAGTTACTTTGTACTCATAACTCCATGGTACTGCCTTAGAACTCTTGTACTTGAAAGGAGTCGGCACCTGAATGGTGATCGACTTTGGATCATGAGTAGTAGTTTTCTCACGGTAATAGATCGTGAGTGGCTTTAGTTTGAAAGATGGATTCAAATTTTCTTTAGGCAACAATTCTTCCACGACGCCTATTTCATTATCCTGGTGATGGGCTTGGGCAACCACAAGAAATTTTGAATCCACCAGTTCTTGGATCCTTTTATGAAAACGATGACATTGTTCTAAAGAATGTCCCTTTGCCCCAGCATGAAATAGGCAAGTCAGATTATCATCAAATTCTTCTTGAACAAGGTCCTTGTGTGCATACTCAATTGATACATATCCGTTAACGAGGAGAATCTCAAAGAGCTTCTCCTTGGGAGTCTTGATCTCTGTAACATCTGCCTTCTTGATAATATCCTGACACTGATCTATTGCATTCACCTGGTGGTTTGGTAAAGGATTATTATCAACATTGGGCCCCTCCTCCTTTTTGAAATTTAACCATCCGGCCTTAATGAGCTCTTGCACCCTATACTTCAAAGCAGTGCAATTTTCTGTAGAATGCCCAACAGCACCTGCATGGTAATCACACCTTGCATTGGGATCATACCATCTTGGATAAGGGGGTTGCAGTGGAGCAACAGGCTTGGGTGCCAACTGATGGTTCTGAATTAACTGAGGCAAGAGCTCAGTATATGTCATCGGAATCGGATCAAATTGGGCTTGCTTGTAAGGTGCTCGATTATTTTGCTGACCTGGAGTGACTGGTTGTTGTTGCCTTCGAGACTGAAAGTTTTGATTCATTTGGGGTCTGGTATCTTGGCCATAAAATGGGGAGTACTGCGCTGATGCATTATTCACCTGGTGTGGATAATATCCGTACGTAGGTAAATAATTCGAAGGATATTGTGTGATGGGTTGGTGGATTTGTCGATGGGACTTATCCACCTTCCCTATCATCTGTACTTCTCCCTCCTTCTTTTTTGAAGTATTGCTCTTCTTCGTGCTTGAGGATTCAACAGTTTTGGCTATCCTACCATGTTTGATCCCGTACTCAATTCTTTCTCCAATTGTCATGATATCAGAGAAATTGGTTGACGCACTTCCAACCATATGTTCATAGAATGGGGACCTTAAGGTATTGATGAACATGGCAGAAAGCTCCTTATCCGTTAAAGGGGGTTGGACTTGAGCTGCCGTATCCCGCCACCTTTGAGCATAATCTTTAAAGTCTTCAGTACTCTTCTTTTCCATCCTCTGTAAGTCCAGTCGATCGGGAGCCAAATCAATATTGTGCTTGTACTGTTTGAGGAAGGAATCAACCAAGTTCTTCCATGTGACAACATGTGAACTATCCAACTGCATATACCAACGGGCAGCTGGACCCTTTAAGCTATCCTGAAAGCAATGTATGAGCAGCTTATCATTATGAACGTGCGCTGCCATCTTCCTACAGTACATAACAATGTGACTTTTAGGGCATGTTGTCCCGTCATATTTTTCAAATTCAGGAAGTTTGAATTTTGGTGGGATCACAACGTCTGGAACTAAACATAATTGAGTGGCATCCATGTTTCCAAAAACACTAGTGCCCTCAACCGCCCTTAACCTTTCCTCTAGAACTTCAAGTTTTTCATTAGAGGGTGTGGCTAACTCGTTTTTTACTTCTGGGTCATCCAAGTTGGGGACCGCAAAAGGTATTTTTGAAAATTCTGGCTTGAAATAAGAAGCACCAGCTTGGCTTGCCATGGGTAATTGGGGAATTTGACCTTCTTTAAATGATGGAAAAGGGTATTGCCCAACAGGTATGTCATATAAGGGGTTGTAGGAAGTATGTTGTGGCATGGACGTTTCTGCTGTCGTACGAATATGTGAAGCGAAACTGGGTGGAAATGGTAGGCCAGCTTGAGGGTTTCCAATCGAAGTGTCTGGTGCAGTTGCATCTGCAATCATTTTGCCCTTTTCCAAAGCGGCAATGATTGCATCAACCTTTTCCCTGATTTCCTCGATGTCCCGCTTAGTCTTCTCTTGTTCACCCTTTTCTTCCATAATCCTTGTTCTACGCCTAGTGTGGTAGACTTTTGTTGAACGAGCTATTTTATTGTTCTGTTTTTATTTTTAAAAGAAAAGTCTTAGAGAAAGTAAAAAGAAATAGAATAAAGAAAAGTATGAGATGCATGAATGAATGAATTTTTATTATTGAAGGGAAAAAAAAAAACAATGAATATATCTACAAAATAAACAATTGGAGAATTGGAAAACAAGAAGACAGGGAACATTAATGAAAGTGACCAAAGTACCCAAGGTCTCTACGAATCATCCCTAAAAACTCAAACAACTCCTCCGCATTAGAGGCCATAGGTGATGTATTCTCTCGCAGATCCCTTGCCCATTCTGAAAATCCTCGGGCTCTCCTAGCCATGATCTTGATAGTGTTCATGGTTCGACTTACTTTTCCAAGAATTATCTGCATGTCATCTCTCATAGTGCCATAATCTTCCCTTAATGAGGAGTATTTCTCCTCTAATTGTCCTCTCTCTAGTGACAACTGTTCGCTTGCCCTTTGAAATGCTTGGAGCTGACGTTCCAACGAGCTTGAATAACTTTTAAAAGCTTCAGACTCTTCTGACTGAGCCTGTATATTCACGCGTAGATTGTCCAGCGTTCGCCTTAGAGCAGTATTGGCCTCTTCAAACTCGATAAGTTGTGTTTTCTGCTTGTTGATGGTTTCGTTTAATTCCGCAACTAACTCTAAGAGAGTCTCTTTGCCTCTTGAAAGGTCTTTGATCTTATCCTCTTGTGAACGAGTTGCCCTTCGCAATGCAGTATTTTCATTCCTCAAAGCGTGATTCTCCTTAATCAATCTTCTATTCTCCTCGTCCAATATATCATAATCTCTTTCCCGCTTGGCTCGGTTTTTTGAAACTCTCTCTACTTTTTCGAGTTTGCCACTAGCTTGAGTTACTTGGTCCATCAAACGTTTGACCTCTTGCTGTAATTTTTCATTTTCTAGTTTCAATGTTTGATTTCTTCCCACTAACTCATTTCGCTCTGTCGCTAGCTGGCTAGGCTTATCTACTGCTCTACTGGATGATTCTCCCACATTGTCACGAGTCGTAATTGGGATCTTACTTCTCTTAATGCGCCATTGCAGATATTCTGGAGTAACTCCCTCAGAGTGACTATTGCCATTTATCCTTCTAACTGTTCTCCAGGAAGTCAGCACTTGTCGCTTCTTCTCGTTAGAATCCTCGCAACTGTAGGAAAATTCTAATTTATGCAGACCATGAGTTGTTGGTATGAATTGTTTAAACCAACTTTGTCGCAAGGCCAACAACGGAGCATAATGGACGCATCCCCAAGGGCCTACTAGAGGAACTGTGTGGAAGCTCCCGCATCTGTAGATTAAGGCTTTTAGGGGCATCCAATGTGCCTTCCAAATCACATGCTCTAATTTGGAATTCGAAAAGAAAGACACCCATGCTTCTTTCCTCGGAAAACTTGAGTTCCATGGGGCCGTGCCAAATTCTGCAATTGTACTCCTTGTTAGATTCCACGTGCTGCTGAAGTTGATTTTTGGACATCCAAAATCTTCTGGGAACTTAAAATGACTATGCACCCAAATATAGAGTAAGGGCACACAGCATCTCAACTTCCCGCCTTTGTTGGACTTACAGTAATTGAGCGCCCGAACCGTTTCCGCTAGAAGAGGTATGGCTGGATCCACCCCTTGCTCAATGCCGAAGAATAACTTCAAAACATCACCGTCCACATATCCTTTAACTTTGGGATACAAGACCATCCCGTAGATGCACAAGGCTAACAGCACCAGGCCCCTTTCTTCATTTATGTGTTTGCGAGCGAGTTCTGTTAGATAATCTGCAGATATAGACTCTTCAACCCCTTTCACTTTCACATTTTTCTGCACTTCCTTTAGGTGTACAGCTAGAAATCTGGATAAAGTTCTCTTTGCAGTTAGTTGTGGGTTGAAACAATAGATCATTTCTCCACCTTTTTCTTCAATGTTCAGCATCGTATGGTATTCCTCAATGGTCGGGACTAAGTCGAAATCTTGAAATACGAAACACCTGTAGGCCGGGTCCCAGAATTCTAACACAGCCTGGACGGTGAACCAATTAACTGGAATATACATGAGGTCTGCAATATGGCCGTATCTCTTTGAGAACAAAAATCTTCTTTCTGGCGTTAAACCTTCCCAAATGGCTTTCAGCTCCCCTAGCTCGTTAGCAATGATCTGAACTTGACTTGAGAAGGATGACGACACAGGGCTTTTAAAAGGTAGATTATCCCCATGCTTTAGTTGTGTCTGCTCTGCCCATTGTAGCACAGTACTCAACTCATCATACTCAGAGGAAGATGACCGTATCGACTCTATGGGTACGTTGGCATTCATTTTGTTCCTTTTTGGAGAAAAAGAAAATGTAAGGAAATAATAATTAACTACCGCTTTAAATTAAAATAGATTTTTCATGCGCCTACACGGGAGCATTCGCAATCCCCTCGAAGGTCGACATTACATCATCCAAAAAAGCAAGATAGTACCATGAAGAAATGAATTTAATTTGAAAATGTGAGAAAACTACTTAATGTCATGAAAAATGGGGAGGACTTTTCATGTGCCTACACGGGAGCATTCGCAATCCCCTCGAAGGTCGACACTACTAATTCCAAAACATGATGCAGGACCCAAACTAAATGGTATGGCTAAACTAAATACTAAATTCGACTTCAAATGGAGTAAAGGGAAAAAAACGCTTGGGATAAACTCTTTTTAGGGAAAAAAAATAATAATAAAATAAATAAAATAAAATAAAATAAAGAAAATGGAGAGTAAAAATCTAAAATGGAAAGAATGTAGAAATATTTACTTCTCCAATTAAACAAAATAGAAAGACTTTTTAGAAAACAAGTTTTTCCTCTTAAAGAAAGTTTTTTGTTTTGGCAAGACTTCAATCTCTTAAAAACTCTTTTTAAACAAAAAAAAAAAAAAAAAAAAAAATTGAACTCTTTAACCAATCTTACAAAAATTTCTTTGTCTTGTCAAAATTAAACTTTTTTATTAAAAGAAAATCCCTCTTTCAAAACAAAAATTAAGCTAAAAAAAAAATAAAAAATAAAATAAAATTCATGTAAACAAAACTTGAACTTTTATTTTGACAGAACTTTTAACTCTTTAGAATTTCAAGCAAAGTCTTAATTTTAAACTTCAAAGAATTTCTATTCATGACAAAACTTCAATTTTTTTTTAAAAAAACAAAGTTCAAATTTAGTTTTCAAAGAATTTTTCTCTTGACAAAGCTTAAAATGCTTGAAAAGAAAACAGTTTTTTTTTTAAACAAAGTTAAACTTTTTTAAAGAATTTTATTTGAAAAAAAAAAAATAATCCTTTAAAAGAGAAATTTTTTTTACAAAGTCTAAGCTTTTTTTTTTTAAATAATTTTTATTCTTGACAAAAACTTAAATTCTTGAAAAGAAAACCTTTTTTTTTTTAAAACAAGTTTAAACTTTATTTTTCAAATAATTTTTATTCTTGACAAAAACTTAAATTCTTGAAAAGAAAACCTTTTTTTTTTAAAACAAGTTTAAACTTTATTTTAAAAGAATTTTCTTTTACAAAACTTAAATTCTTGAAAAGAAAACTTAAAGTTTAAGTTTTTTTAAAAAAACAAGAAAAAAACAAGTGACACCTCAAAGAGTGGACTTTGAAACCTATGATAATACAAAATGATGACATGAATATGAAGTGAGGTAGAGAAATTCTAACCCTAATGGATAAAAAGGTCCCCAAATTAATCCAAGTGTTATAAAATAACAAATGAACTAACTTGAGTGAGGATTTTTCATGCGCCTGCACGAGGGAAATTATGTCCCTTCGAAGGTCGACACTACTACATCCTCGATCCTAATCCTAAAGGTAAAGCCCGGGTATAGAGCTGTGGTTGTGTGTGATATGCATGACAATATAATATGAATTAACCATGCATTCATTAAAGCACAAAATATATTCACACAAGTCACTCCAATAATAACCATGCATAAAATAAGATGGACCACATAATAAATAAATAAATAACAAAATGAATCGAATAATAAAAAAAAATGAAAACGGCATTGACCCTCTTAAAAAAAATCCCCAGTGGAGTCGCCAAGCTGTCGCAACGTCATCGCGACGCGGAGCGGCCGACGTCCTTTCCTAAGGGTCTCTTTCGAGGTGAGAGGTTTGGAGTCGCCACCAATCATCTTGGGGTGTGATTGGTCACCCATTTTAAAAAAAGTGGTCTTTGAAAACCAAAAATTAGGTTCGGGGATCAGTTGTGTGTAGGGAAGGTGTTAGCACCCTACAACACCCGTTTGAAAACATTTTATTTTATTACTCTAATTCATTAAACAAAAGGTCCGTGTCTTAACGAAAATAAACAAAAAAAAATGAAAATTGAAAATTAATTGTCTCACTAATTTCACCTTATCTTTAAATAAAGTAAGGATTTAATTTTGTGAGTGGGGTTAACCCATGACTTTATTATCATGTAAAAATTTCCTAATTAAAGAAAATCTTTCACCTCAAGAATTTGAAAATTATTTCAACTCCGTCATAGGCTATACATGAGCTAATTTGTCTCTCAACTATTACCTCACATTTCAAAAATAAAATATGAAGTAATAATCATGAGTGGTATGACACCATTCAATGGAAAAATATTTTTTCATTTTTAAATCAAATTCAATTAGAAATTCATTTGGAATTACCAAAGTAAAACTATTTTGAAGTTCATTTGGAAAATCCAATTTAGAATCAAATCGAAGTTGATTTGAAAATTTTCTAATTTAAGATCCAATTGAAATTTTGATTGCCAAAATAATTGACTAGTTAAACTTTAGGCTAATTTCCAGGCAGGGTGTTCCCTTTCGGTCAGCTTAAATACCCGTTCTTAGACAAAATTAGCATTAAAGTTTTCATAATCAATCTATTTTAACCATTCAAAATATTAAATAATGTTTTTGAAATTTGATTTAACCTTTCCAAAATCGAAATTGATTTCCAATTTAGTTTAAAATTGAAATTGATTTTCAATCTAAGACCAAAAGACATTGACTGGAAACTTTAATTTAGAACCAAATTGACATTTACTGAAAAATTCCAAATCACTTTGAAACTCCATGAATTCAAGATTAAAACCAATTGAGGGTGAAAATTCAAATAAAATTCCAATTGAAATTCATTTGGGCAATTCCAAATTAAAATTCATTTGTAAATGTCAAAATGAAATCAAATTAAAAACAAACAAAGGTTGAAATCCCAAATTAAATCCAATTAAAAATTTATTATAAAATCCCAAATTAATTATTGAAACCAATGGAAGGAAAGTTTAAAATCGTCTTTTTTTTAAAAAAAAAAAAAAAAAATCAAGTGAAAATCAAATTGAAAATCTTAGTTCAAATGTCATTTGTTTGAAATTCATTTGAGCATTTCAAAACCCTTTGAAATTCATTTGAACCATTCAAATTAAAGTAAAATTCAAAACATTAAACTTTCCATTTTAAAGAAAATTGAATTTTCTAATTACAAACTAGTGAACATTTATTAGGAAAATACAAATTCAAATTCAAATTAGAAATTTTATGTTAGAATCCAACTAAAATTAATAAGAAAGACAATTAAAGTTGAAAATGTCATATTAAAATCAAATTGAAATTGGTAATAACAATTCAATTTAAAGCCAATTAAAATTAGTTTGGAAACTCCCAAATAAACTCTAATTGAAATTAGATTAAAAAAACTTTCAACTAATATCCAATTAAAGTTCTTTAGAAGTCTAAAATAAATCAATTTAAATTTCTAATTAGAAAATGAAATAAAATAAATTGCAATTGATTTGGGAAACTCAAATTCATAGCCAAAATGAAAAATGGAAAAATTTGGATACATAAAAAAATAATAATAATAATAAAAGAATTTAAACATGTGGGACCCACCTTATTCGCTTTACTCTTTCTTCTTCCCCAACTTCCTTCCTTCTCTTTTTCTTTTTTCTCTTCCACTTTCCCTCACTTAGGAGCCTTGTTGGAAAAAAAAAAAGTGGCGGCACGGTGGCGGCGGTGACAGTGGCGGCGGCAACGGCGGTACGACAGTGAGTGGCGGCGTCGGTACGGCGGTGAGTGGCGGCGGCGGTACGGTGGTGAGTGGCGGCGGCGGCAGTGAGTGGCGGCGTCGGTACGACAGTGAGTGGCGGCGTCGGTACGGCAGTGAGTGGCGGCGGCGGTACGGTGGTGACGGTAGCTTTGGTTTTTGGAAAATCCTTCTCCAAACTCTATTTTCCCTCTCAAACTCACTTTCTCTCTCTAAGCTCTCTCACTATTCTTCTCTTTTTTCTTGTGTCCTTGTTGTTCTTCCTTTCCCTCCATCCTCCATGAGCTCTCATTATATAGTAGAGCTTGGAGGAAGGGGTTGAGAAAAAGGGGGAAAGAATGAGAGGTTGGGAGAAAGAGGGGGAGTGAGTTGAGAAAGATGGGGAAAGAATGGGAGGTTGGGAGAAAGAAGGGGAGTGAGTTGAGAAAGAGGGGGAGTGAGTTGAGAAAGATGGGGAAAGAATGAGAGGTTGGGAGAAGGAAGGGGGAGAGTTGAGAAAGATGGGGAAAGAATGGGAGGTTGGGAGAAGAAAGGGGAATGGAGAAGAAAAAGGGAGAGGGAGAAAGAATAGGAGAGGTTGGGAGAATGAGGGGGGATGGAGAACGTGGAAAGAGGAGTGAAGGAAAAAAAATGAATAAAATAATTAAAAAAAAATAAAATAAATAATAAAAATAAAATAAAATAAAATAAACAAAATAAAGAAATAAAACAAAAAAAAAAAAGATGAAAATGAAAATAAATCATGAAAACTAAAAAACAAATTTTGATAATATGCAAGGAGAGAGATTCGAACCAAAAACCTTGTGATTGTTAATACGACTTTATGCCACTTGAGCTATGCTCTTGTTGACATACCAAAAACAAATTGACTTCCAAATATTGAAAAACTTCAAATATTATTACTAAAATCAAGCCGGACCAAATACGGTGTCTACATATATATATATAAAAGAAGCTAACAAAAGCAAATTATTAAAAGCTATAAGGGTCTCTTTGAGCAACCATTGCTACCCAATGGAGATGCTCTTTGAGTCGAATCTTCGAGTGTTTGAAACATTGTGTATGTGAAGCTAGTTTATGGACGACTATATTGTTGTGGCGGTTGACAAAGAGGAATTCTATATCAAAATTTTGATTAGTCGAAACCGAAAAGTATCAAGACAAGCTCAACTAGTCCTTCCATCTCACTACGTGTTCTTGCCGATAACATTGTTTCACCATATGAGTTATGTCTGATGAGGCCAGTGCCTACTAAATTGTCAAGTATTATCGCATCTAAGTTCAGTGTGAACGAATACATTGAGGAGCAATCCATCAGTGAGGGAGGAGATGATCATTACCTGCTCAGGGTTCAAAGTGGGAATCTTCTACATCTAGCTCGTAAATGTTGCCATCAAAGTTTTTGGTGAAGCGCGTCAGTTGACTAGGTGGTGCCATCCATCAAAGTTTCTTCAACTTGTTCGTAGAGTGTCCACAGACCAGGTTGTTCCTATGTTTCCAAATGGTCGAGTCAATTAGGGAGAAATGTGACATTACACCCGTCTAAAACCTCTATTGCCCTTTAAAAAAAATGGTTATTACCTAGTTCCATGCTTGGCAGCCAAAATTTTCAAATTAGTCTATGATGTGACTAAAACTTGCCGTGCTGCAATAACTTAGAAAAATATATTAAAAGATTTTTTTTTGTCATGTGTAATAATAAAAAATTTGGAAGTATTCCAAGGTATCGATCCCACAAAAACTATGTTTAAATTCCATATTTGAAGAAGAAAATGCTCACAAGTTCAACGAGGTAACCAAGTAATTGAAATATTTTTTTTATGATTGATTTTTAAGAAAAAGCAACAACGATAAAACAAGAAATCAATTTAGTTTCAGCCCAAGTCAAACTAACTTATTAACTAGCTTACTTAACAACTTAAGTATACTTATACACTAGGTCAGGTTTAACGTCTATTTGGCCTTGATTTCAATCATTGTTAGAAGGCTAAGCGAGTCAGACACACATTTTCTGTGGCTAATCTTTGGCATAGACAAACCAAGCATGCAACCTTAAGATCCTATAGTTGTTATTCCTCGTAAAATTGAAATTCCTATTTCTAGGCTTTTCTCCTACATCTTCTTTACGAACACTGTATTGCCCAACTATTTTAGTATTGGACTCACGTTACATGTTGAATTTAAATGACCAGTTTAAACCAACATGATAACAGTTAAATCAGTAAGGAGAAAAGTGCATAAGAAAACTATGGTGTAAGTACACTAATTTCAAAACTAATTCATCCTCAAGGGCATTCACCAAATTGAATCCCTCTAAGGTATTTAGGCACTCATAATGGAAAATGAAATAACAAAATAACATTGCATAAATGAATAAGTCATGATTACAAAAGAATTCAAAAAACACAATTCTGAAAAATAATAATAGTGCAACAAGTAAAATGGAAAAACTAGGGTTTTTCTCTTAAGATTTTTCTCTTCTCCACTCAACTCCTCATCTTTCAAGGGAAATTGATGATTTATAGGTTAAAACTCTCGGGTTTAGATCTAATCTCGGTTTAAGAGATGACTTCTTGAGAGAAAATGAGACTTCATGGCAACTAGGGTTAAGAATATCCTCAAGTATCTTCGGAGAACGAGGGACTACATGCTTGTGTATGGAGCTAAGGATTTGATTCTTACTGGATACACTGACTCTGACTTTCAAGCTGATAAGGATTCAAGGAAATCCACATCAGGGTCAGTATTCACCCTCAATGGAGGAGCAGTAGTGTGGAGAAGCATCAAACAAGGATGCATAGCAGACTCAACCATGGAGGCTGAGTATGTAGCAGCTTGCGAAGCAGCTAAGGAGGCAGTATGGCTCAGAAAGTTCTTGACTGATTTGGAAGTGGTTCCGAATATGAACGTGCCCATAACACTATATTGTGACAATAGTGGGGCTGTAGCCAACTCAAAAGAACCTCGAAGCCACAAACGAGGTAAACACATCGAGAGGAAGTATCACCTGATACGGGAGATTGTGCAACGAGGAGATGTGATCGTCACTAAGATCGCCTCGGAGCACAACATCGCTGATCCATTTACGAAGGCTCTCACGGCTAAAGTGTTTGAGGGTCATCTAGAGGGTCTAGGTCTACGAGATATGTATGCCATCTAATCTAGGGCAAGTGGGAGAAATGTATAATGGGTATAAGGATGCCCTAGTTCATTGTATTATATACATGACATTTCCAGCTTTAGATTATTGCATTTACATCCCACTAACTAAGTGTTTTAGTTCAAGTGGGAGTTTGTTGGGTTTTATGCCCTAAAACTCGTAGATAGTGAATGTAACCGTTGACCGGATATTAATGAAATAATATTGATATATTTTTTCCATTAATTGTTATTAGTTATTTTATATTTGTCTTTGCCTAATAATAACCCTAATCCAATAAACTAGACATCCTAGGCTGTAATATGAGTCTTGAACTATATGTAGCGACATATGGGATCATTGTTCAAGAAACAGCCTAAAAGGTCTATAGTATAGTGATAAGACTGAGTGCCTTATCCTGGTGACACTATGGATACGACCCACTTTGTATTTGATACAAACGCTGCGATCCAACGCGTTCGTGTAGGAGACATGCGAGTGGGGGTATCCTATGCAATGAGTTTGCATAAGATCGGACCGCGAAATAGTAACCACTGGTTATAACACCGTTAACTAGTTGGTTTTCTATTTCACTAGGACGACCTAGACAACTTAGTCTTAATCCTGAGTTGATTATGGACTCCTGCTCATGAGAGATTGTCCATTGATTTGTATGGGTGAGAGTGGCCAATACGCCGACTCAATAAGCCTACCACTTTGGGGACAAGACCGAATGGGGAGCTAGGAACATAATCGTACAAGATGGAATTCACTCCTTCCCGACTTTAGGGAAGCAGATGGGTGTTCCCTTAAGTGGTTACTCCGAGTCTTGAACAAAGGGCCCTACCCTCTCAATGGCACGAGAGGGTTTTCTGTTTGATGGTTGGACCACAAACAGGTTGTTCATTAGAGGAGAATTGGTACTTAAGGAAATAGAGGTAACCCAGGGGTAAAACGGTAATTTGACCCAGCTGGTGTTACGGATACTCGTGAAGGACTAACTAGTCGATATTGGTCTAGATCCGTGGACACAGAAAATATGTCTGCAGTGAGAAGAGTGCAACTGTGAGTCTATAGTGGAATGTACACACAGTTAACGAATATTGATTAATGTGGTTAATGAGTTTGACCAATTAATCTCACATCGTTGGAGCTTCTGATCTGCAGGTCCATTAGGTCTCACTGGTTGCTCGTAAAGTAATTTGAGGCAACTAAGTAATAAAAGTAAATTGAAAATGTTCAATTTATTAAGGGAAACAAATATAATATATATTGATATATTATTATGAGAGAAATTAATATTTGAAAAGTTCAAATATAAATTTATGGAAGTTTGAAAGAGTTCAAAATAATGAATTAATTAATTTAAGGCCTAAAATGTGTTTGGGAAAATTAATTAATTCTAGGCCGGGAATTAAATATGTGATATTTAATTGGTGGTTAATTAATTAAAGAATTCATTAACCGGGAATTAATCAATTATGGAAATAATTAATCACTTAAGGAAGTGATTAATCATTTAAGGAAATGATCTAATCACTTATGGAAGTAATTAGTCATTTATGGAAAAGATTAATCAATTATGGAATTGATTAATCATGATTGATTAATTAAGGAATAAAGATTGAATCAATTATGGAAAAGATTGATTTAATTGAATATTTTATTCATGGACTCTCTTCTATAAATAAAACACTAGACCTAATTGGTCATGACACTTGACACTCTTGAAAGACAAGACCTAGTATTCTCTCTAACCTCCCTCTTAGAGAAAGACTCCCACAAGTCTTTTGCTTCCTAGACTTAGAGACATACCGGTGTAACCTCTGTGGTTATTGTGTCGATCAAGAAGAAAATTCCAGCGATCAAGAGGCTAAGGCGGCTTCTGCGTTTTCGTTCGTGGAGCGTCGTTGGCGAAGAACGGTCAAGTCTACAACGGAGGTTTGTAACGGTTCTTCCTCTTTTCTTTAGAAAAGTATTAAAAAATAAATTTAGATTTATTTTAGCATGTTTAAACCAATTTTACAGTGGCTTTAACGGTTGTTTAAAGTTTTGTTTGAGTTATCGTAACGGTATTTTAATGTTAATTAATATACGGCGTAAGGTCCAATCGATGCGCTTCCGTTGCGTGGGGACTTTTATTCCCTTCAATCGGCATCAGAGCCATCGCTTTCCCTATTAATTAATATTAAAAGTTGCGATAGGCTCTAAAAGGTGGGATTTATGCATAATGTATGTTCGGTTTGCGTTGAACTGTTTGGGTTAATTTTATGGCCATAGATTTTTTTTATGTGATTTTGATCATGTAAGGCCCGGTGTTTCGGGTAATTTTTATGTAAATCGAGTCCTTGTAAGTCCGTGTCTAGATTTAGGGCTGTTATCGATGGAGATCGAGATGATTTTTGGCGAAAATCATGAAGAACGGCGCTGGAAATCGGAAAAACAGAGTGCAGAACAGAGGAATCGACGATTTTGGGGTTGTTGGAAAATTTCCCGGTCGGAATCCAGGCCGGGATCCCGACCGAGATTGTGACCGAGATTGTGACCGAGATCGTGACCGAGATTATGACCGAGATTGTGACCGGAATTCCGACCGAGATCGTGACCGAGATCCCGACCGGGATCGAGACCGAGATCCCGACCGGGATCTTGACCGGGAAATCGGTCTGGTTCGGTCCGTTTTTGCTGGATCAGCCCGATTTTCTGTGTTATTGGCTCGGTTCAGCCAATTTTTGGCATGGTTCGTGATTTTGGAGTCCGATTAGAGGTAGTTCAGGGCGGTTCGTGATGTCTAGACAAAATTCCGGAGCTGTACAAGGATTTTTAGGATAGAATTTAGCTAAATTATTGTAATTTAATGCTTTATTTTATCCTAGGGGCCAAAATTAACCGGTTCAATTGCTATTTATATGCTTTATGGATGTCATATAGAATATTTAATCCCACCTTAGGTTATAAACATGCTCATGCATTTTTTTATATATTATAAATTGTTATAATGTATGTTTAAATGCATGGATTTATTTTCATATTTTTAATATAAGTGTATATTAATTATATGAAAAAATTGGAAAGCATGAAGCATGTCATTACTTAAATTAAATATAAATAGTTATGTTTAATGTGATGAATGAAGCATGCTTGATTGATTTTCTTGATTGGCTTATAATTGTTATATTAAAAGAAAATCAATATTGCATGAAGCATGAAACATCCATAGTTAATAATATAATTGTTATATTATTCATGCAATTAGTGTGGTTTAATTATTTAATTCGAATGAGATTGTTGAATGAATTAAACCCTAGATTCTTGATTATAGGATTAATCATTAAAATTTGAAATAGTTCTTTAATATTAATGATTAGAAACCGTCAATCTATAATCAAGATTTGCATGCAAACATAAGATCATAGGATGAATTGGATTAATTTTAAATTGTTTAAAATTAATTAGACCTAGATCAGTTTCTAATAGGATTAGAATCTTTTCTTACTTAGTATTTAAAATAGTTTTAATTGACTAAGTAGGAAAAACATTGCTATGATTATAAGGGAACTCCACCGGTAATGTTCTGTCTAAGGCTGGGGGTATTTAAGTTGACGGTTTACGGAACACCTCCTACCTGGGAACTGACCTGGACACCAGAGTTGAATTAATCATAGTTAAATGTTAGCATGCAATGTCACTAGGTTAATTAAAAGTGTTTAATGCACCTAGATCTTTAGAGTAAAGACCTTACATTACTGAGGTTATAAGGGAACTCTCTCGGTAAAGTTCTGTCTAAGGCTGGGGGTATTTAAGTTGACGGTTTACGGAACACCTCCTACCTGGGAACTGACCTGAACATTGAGTTGAATTAACCATAGTAATGTTGACTTGCAATGTTGGGTTTATTAAAAGAAGTTTAATTCACCCAAAAGATTGCAGTTGAATCCTTTCCATAATTGTTATAATAGGATCAGACTTAGATAGACTGACTTAGCCGAATACTATCTAAGTTAAATAACCCTAAATTAACCTTAGGACATTTTCAGTGGGAGGAAAGTTACAAAACGAGATTTAAATCAAGTTTTGCTCCTACGTCCCTATATTCACAACGTGAGATTCATGCTCGGCTTCGAGTCGCCTTAGGAGCGGCCTCCCTTCGGAAAGTGTTTGCATGGATCAATATCAAGGTGAATGGGAAAAATGTCTAGAGTAAGTGGGAGCGGGACACGTGTCAACGTATCCCTCGGTCTCCGCCCATAGTTCACACCGTGAGAGTCCTATGATCCGCCTGCAGGTTGTCCTGGCGCAACCATCCCTTCGGAGGGCCTGGTCATAGGATTCGGAACATAGTGAACTCCTGAAAAGGATAGGAGCTCTTAGGCTAATCACCAACAGTTGTCTTTCCCTTCGGTAGCCTGTTGGTGCGTGCCTCTGAGATCTGAAAGTGGGAGGGTTACACTTACGAGGATGAGTTAAAAGTGTTAACAAATCCTTGACCGAACAATGGTGGCTAATGTCTATAGGAATATGAGCTATTCTGGAATTAGAATTAGCTGAGAGGTGTCTCATTTCAAAGGAGGAGTGTCTGATCACCCTTCCGTGGCTGATATTCTAAACCTCTGAAACGTCGTTGCAAAACTAAATCGATAGTTTTAGGGTTCTGTAATTGTCTGTTTTGCTAAATTGATTGGATTGTGTGCAATTGTTTGCTTGTATGATGGGTTAAGGCAAAGATAACTAATACGGTCATTGTTTGTTTAAATTCCAGCAATGTCTTCCTCAATTGTCTCTCTGCTTAAAAATGAGAAATTAACCGGCGAAAATTATGCTACGTGGAAGTCGAACCTGAATACGATTCTTGTTGTCGATGATCTGCGGTTCGTCTTAACGGAGGATTGTCCTCCAGCCCCTGCTCGTAATGCATCCCAAGCAGTTAAGGATGCTTATGACCGCTGGACAAAGGCCAATGATAAGACTCGCGTCTATATCTTAGCCAGCTTATCTGAAGTTTTGGCTAAAAGGCATGAGAGCATGGTAACAGCGAGGGAGATTATGAACTCTCTCCAGGAGATGTTTGGACAACCGTCCTACCAACTCCACCATGACGCTCTCAAATACGTTTATAGCTGTCGCATGAAAGAAGGCACGTCTGTTCGGGAACATGTCCTGGATATGATGGTCCAATTCAACGTGGCAGAGGCAAACGGGGCAGTCATAGATGAGCGTAGTCAGGTTGCATTCATCTTAGAATCTCTTCCGAAAAGTTTTCTACAGTTTCGAAGCAATGCAATGATGAATAAAATAACATTCAACCTGACTAGCCTCCTGAATGAGCTACAACTCTATCAGTCTCTTCTTAAGAACAAGGGACAGATAGAAGGAGAGGCAAATGTTGTCCACTCTAAAAGAAAGTTCGAGAAGGGTTCATCCTCTGGAAGTAAATCTGTAGCCACTTCTTCAAAGAAAACTCAGAAGAAGAAAGGAAACAAGGGGAAAGCTCCCAGCACTGCTGCTAAAAGCAAGGGAAAAGCCAAAGCTATGGCAGGGCAAGTGTTTCCACTGCAATGTAGATGGACATTGGAAGAGAAACTGCCCAAAGTACCTTGCTGAGAAAAAGAAGGAAAAGGAGGGTAAATTTGATTTACTGGTTTTAGAAACATGCCTGATAGAACATGATGAGTTTACCTGGATACTTGATTCAGGAGCAACTAATCATGTTTGCTCTTCTTTTCAGGAAAATAGTTCCTTTCGGCAGTTGAACGATGGGGAAATGACACTCAGGGTCGGAACTGGAGAAGTCATTTCAGCTAAAGCAGTGGGAGCTGCGAAGTTATTTTTTAGAAATAGATTCTTACTTTTAGAAAGTTTGTTAATCGTTCCCAAGATTAAGAGGAACTTAATTTCTATTTCATGTTTGATTGAACAATCATATACAGTTACTTTTGATATGAATGAAGCGTTCATTTATAAAAATGGTGTACTTATTTGTTCAGCCAAATTGGAAAATAACTTGTACGTTTTAAGACCAACCGAAAACAAAGCACTTTTAAATCACAAATTATTTAAAACTGCTGAAACTCAAAGAAAAAGGCAAAAGATTTCTCCATCAAGTAACCATACTCATCTTTGGCATCTTAGACTTGGTCATATAAACATCGATAGGATCGGTCGTTTGGTAAAGAATGGACTTCTAAGCAAGTTAGAAGATGATTCACTACCACCTTATGAATCTTGTCTCGAGGGAAAAATGACCAAGAGACCCTTTACTGGAAAAGGTTACAGAGCCAAAGAACCCTTAGAGTTAATACATTCGGATCTGTGTGGTCCAATGAATGTAAAAGCTCGAGGAGGGTACGAATATTTCATCTCATTTATAGATGATTATTCAAGATATGGTTACTTGTACCTAATGGGACATAAGTCTGAAGCCCTTGAAAAGTTTAAGCAGTTTAAGGCTGAAGTTGAAAACCTATTAGGTAAATCTATTAAAGTACTTCGATCTGATCGAGAAGGGGAGTATATGGATCAAAGATTCCAGGATTATATGATAGAACATGGAATCCAATCTCAACTCTCAGCCCCTGGTACACCTCAGCAGAATGGTGTGTCAGAAAGGAGAAATAGAACCTTGTTGGACATGGTTCGATCAATGATGAGCTATGCTCAATTGCCTAGCTCGTTTTGGGGGTATGCAGTAGATACTGCAGTATACATCTTGAACAATGTTCCCTTGAAAAGTGTTTCTGAAACACCTTTTGAATTATGGAAGGGGTGTAAACCTAGTTTGCATCACTTTCGCATCTGGGGTTGTCCAGCACACGTGCTTGTGACAAATCCTAAGAAACTGGAACCTCGTTCAAAATTGTGCCAATTTGTTGGTTACCCTAAAGAAACGAGAGGTGGTTATTTCTACGACCCACAAGAAAATAAGGTGATTGTATCGACAAACGCCACTTTCTTAGAGGAAGACCACATGAGAGATCATAAACCACGCAGCAAAATAATATTAGGAGAAGCTACTGAAGAATCATCAAGAGTTGTTGATGAAGTTTGACCTTCAACAAGGGTTGATGAAGGAACTAGTTCTTCAGATCCATCCCGTCTATCTCAAATGTTGGGAATGCCTCGACGTAGTGGGAGGGTTGTATTACAACCTGACCGCTACTTGGGTTTAACTGAAACTCAGGTTGTCATACCTAATGATGGCATTGAGGATCCATTGTCCCATCGACAGACAATGAATGACGAAGATAAGGATGAATGGGTCAAAGCCATGAACTTGGAAATGGAGTCAATGTACTCCAATTCGGTATGGGAACTTACAGATCTACCAAATGGGGTAAAACCCATAGGGTGCAAATGGATCTATAAGAGAAAAAGAGATGCAGCTGGAAAGGTACAGACCTTCAAAGCTAGACTAGTGGCAAAGGGTTATACCCAAAAGGAAGGGGTTGACTATGAGGAAACCTTTTCTCCTGTAGCCATGTTAAAGTCCATAAGAATTCTCTTATCCATAGCCACATATTATGACTATGAAATATGGCAAATGGACGTCAAGACTGCCTTTCTGAATGGTAGTCTTGAAGAGAATATCTTCATGTCTCAACCCGAAGGGTTCATAGCCCAAGGTCAGGAACAAAAGATTTGTAAGCTCAATCGATCCATTTATGGATTGAAACAAGCGTCCAGATCATGGAACATTAGATTTGATACTGCAATCAAATCTTTTGGCTTTGACCAAAACGTTGATGAGCCTTGTGTATACAAGAAAGTCAATAAAAGGAAAGTAGCTTTTTCTAAATACTTTATGTAGACGATATCCTACTCATTGGGAATGATGTAGGATACCTCACTGACATTAAGAAATGGCTAGCAGCTCAATTCCAAATGAAAGATCTAGGAGAGGCTCAATATGTTCTGGGAATCCAAATCATTAGGGATCGTAAGAACAAAACGCTAGCTCTGTCTCAAGCAACGTATATTGACAAGATGTTGTCTCGATATTCGATGCAAAACTCCAATAAGGGACTACTACCCTTCAGACATGGGGAACTGTCTAAGGAACAGTCTCCTAAGACACCTCAAGAAATTGAGAACATGAGACACATTCCCTATGGCAACTAGGGTTAACAATATCCTCAAGTATCTTCGGAGAACGAGGGACTACATGCTTGTGTATGGAGCTAAGGATTTGATTCTTACTGGATACACTAACTCTGACTTTCAAGCTGATAAGGATTCAAGGAAATCCACATCAGGGTCAGTATTCACCCTCAATGGAGGAGCAGTAGTGTGGAGAAGCATCAAACAAGGATGCATAGCAGACTCAACCATGGAGGCTGAGTATGTAGCAGCTTGCGAAACAGCTAAGGAGGCAGTATGGCTCAGAAAGTTCTTGACTGATTTGGAAGTGGTTCCGAATATGAACGTGCCCATAACACTATATTGTGACAATAGTGGGGTTGTAGCCAACTCACAAGAACCTCGAAGCCACAAACGAGGTAAACACATCGAGAGGAAGTATCACCTGATACAGGAGATTGTGCAACGAGGAGATGTGATCGTCACTAAGATCGCCTCAGAGCACAACATCGCTGATCCATTTACGAAGGCTCTCACGGCTAAAGTGTTTGAGGGTCATCTAGAGGGTCTAGGTCTACGAGATATGTATGCCATCTAATCTAGGGCAAGTGGGAGAAATGTATAATGGGTATAAGGATGCCCTAGTTCATTGTATTATATACATGACATTTCCAGCTTTAGATTATTGCATTTACATCCCACTAACTAAGTGTTTTAGTTCAAGTGGGAGTTTGTTGGGTTTTATGCCCTAAAACTCGTAGATAGTGAATGTAACCGTTGACCGGATATTAATGAAATAATATTGATATATTTTTTCCATTAATTGTTATTAGTTATTTTATATTTGTCTTTGCCTAATAATAACCCTAATCCAATAAACTAGACATCCTAGGCTGTAATATGAGTCTTGAACTATATGTAGCGACATATGAGATCATTGTTCAAGAAACAACCTAAAAGGTCTATAGTATAGGGATAAGACTGGGTGCCTTATCCTGGTGACACTATGGATACGACCCACTTTGTATTTGATACAAACGCTGCGATCCAACGCGTTCGTGTAGGAGACATGCGAGTGGGGGTATCCTATGCAATGAGTTTGCATAAGACCGGACCGCGAAATAGTAACCACTGGTTATAACACCGTTAACTAGTTGGTTTTCTATTTCACTAGGACGACCTAGACAACTTAGTCTTAATCCTGAGTTGATTATGGACTCCTGCTCATGAGAGATTGTCCTTTGATTTGTATGGGTGAGAGTGGCCAATACGCCGACTCAATAAGCCTACCACTTTGGGGACAAGACCGAATGGGGAGCTGGGAACATAATCGTACAAGATGGAATTCACTCCTTCCCGACTTTAGGGAAGCAGATGAGTGTTCCCTTAAGTGGTTACTCCGAGTCTTGAACAAAGGGCCCTACCCTCTCAATGGCACGAGAGGGTTTTCTGTTTGATGGTTGGACCACAAACAGGTTGTTCATTAGAGGAGAATTGGTACTTAAGGAAATAGAGGTAACCCAGGGGTAAAACGGTAATTTGACCCAGCTGGTGTTACGGACACTCGTGAAGGACTAACTAGTCGATATTGGTCTAGATCCGTGGACACAGAAAATATGTCTGCAGTGAGAAGAGTGCAACTGTGAGTCTATAGTGGAATGTACACACAGTTAACGAATATTGATTAATGTGGTTAATGAGTTTGACCAATTAATCTCACATCGTTGGAGCTTCTGATCTGCAGGTCCATTAGGTCCCACTGGTTGCTCGTAAAGTAATTTGAGGCAACTAAGTAATAAAAGTAAATTGAAAATGTTCAATTTATTAAGGGAAACAAATATAATATATATTGATATATTATTATGAGAGAAATTAATATTTGAAAAGTTCAAATATAAATTTATTGAAGTTTGAAAGAGTTCAAAATAATGAATTAATTAATTTAAGGCCTAAAATGTGTTTGGGCAAATTAATTAATTCTAGGCCGGGAATTAAATATGTGATATTTAATTGGTGGTTAATTAATTAAAGAATTCATTAACCGGGAATTAATCAATTATGGAAATAATTAATCACTTAAGGAAGTGATTAATCATTTAAGGAAATGATCTAATCACTTATGGAAGTAATTAGTCATTTATGGAAAAGATTAATCAATTATGGAATTGATTAATCATGATTGATTAATTAAGGAATAAAGATTGAATCAATTATGGAAAAAATTGATTTAATTGAATATTTTATTCATGACCTCTCTTCTATAAATAGAACACTAGACCTAATTGGTCATGACACTTGACACTCTTGAAAGACAAGACCTAGAATTCTCTCTAACCTCCCTCTTAGAGAAAGACTCCCACAAGTCTTTTGCTTCCTAGACTTAGAGACATATCGGTGTAACCTCTGTGGTTATTGTGTCAATCAAGAAGGAAATTCCAGCGATCAAGAGGCTAAGGCGGCTGCTGCGTTTTCGTTCGTGGAGCGTCGTTGGCGAAGAACGGTCAAGTCTACAACGGAGGTTTTTAACGGTTCTTCCTCTTTTCTTTAGAAAAGTATTAAAAATAAATTTAGATTTATTTTAGCATGTTTAAACCAATTTTACAGCGGCTTTAAAGGTTGTTTATAGTTTTGTTTGAGTTATCGTAACGGTATTTTAATGTTAATTAATATACGGCGTAAGGTCCAATCGATGCGCTTCCGCTGCGTGGGGACTTTTATTTCCTTCATAAGGAACCAGAGGTAACCCAGGGGTAAAACGGTAATTTGACCCAGCTGGTGTTACGAACATACATGAAGGATTGACTTATTGCATTGGTCGATATCTTTTGACACAGAAATATTCTACAGTGAGAAGAGTGCAGTTGTGGGTCTTTAGTGGAGTGACCCACAGTTAACGAATGTTGACTAACTTGGTCAATGAGTTTAGCCAATTAGTCTCGTATCGTTGGAGCTTTTGATCTATAGGTCCATTAGAACTGGTAGCTCGTAAAGAGACTTGAGGCAATTAAGTATAAATTGTAAATTGAAACTGCTCAATTTATTTAGGAGAATCATATAATGTATATTGATAAATTATAATATAAAGTTTATGAAACTTTATAACATAATTTTGAATTAATTTCAAAATTAATTTTGAGAGAAAATATTTGAAAGAGTTCAAATAATTAATATGAATTTGATTCATATTGTTTTTTTAAACAATGAATTGGATTCATATTAATAATTTAATAAAATCACTAAGATTAAATATGTGATATTTAATTGGACAATTAATTAATTGGGTAATTAAATTAAATATGAATAAGATAATAGATTTGATCTTATTCATGACCTTTTTCTATTAGGAAAAGGTCTTGGCCTTTTCCCTTAAAATAGAACCCCTGGGGTGGGGTCAAAGGTATTCCAATCAATCTCATTCCTTCTCCTTCTCTCAGAGAATTCCCTTGAAGGCTCCCTCTAGACTCCCACCAGTCTACTGCCTCTAGAAGTCTCAGAGTCATACCGGTGTATCCATAGTGGTGATGTTCGCAGTAGTTCGTCAATTCACAAATAGTTGGTGAATTTAATATGAGTCGTCAACGAGAGTAAGTAATTTGTTACTATATAAATTAGATTTAGATATAATATTTTTGTATGCTTAGCCTTAATATAAATTTAGAATAGTTCTAAGATTATTGTCAATGTATTGGTATTTTAGATTAAACAAAATTAATTACGAATTAGCCCCAATCACGCTTCCGCTTTACGGAATTCACATTCTTCAATTGGTATCAGAGTCGATCGTAGATCTAATCTTGTTTCTCTGAAATTTGCATTGGTTTTTGGTGGGTACCTTTATGCATTTGATGAATGAAAGGTTTGCTAGTAGATGTTTTGGGTTTTTTTGCATTAGATTTTGCAATTTTTGTTGATTTGATCAATGTAAGGGCCCGGTGTTTTGGGCGTTTTGTTGCAAATCGAGTCTGTAAGTCCGTTTCTATCGATTGGGATTGTTTTGCTGTGAAATTCGGTGAAATTTGGAGTCAAATCGGAGAAGAAACGAGGCTGAAAATCGATAAAAACTAGAAAGCTGAGAGACAGCGTCACGACGCGGCTCAACGGAGTCGCAACGCTGACGGAAAAACTCGCAAAAACAGACGAAGGTGCGCTGCGGAAAACGTAAATAATAAATCGAGAAAATGACATGAAGAACATGTTGGCTGGGTTGGTGTAGCCGTGTTTGCGTGATAAGGAGTGTTAGTTCTTGAGTTCGAGCTGCAGTTCGTGAAATTATTTTTAAAATCTGCCTGCGGTTGCAGATTCTGTTCATGGGTCGTTCTTCAGGTTTAGTTTCGTGGGTCGTTTTGTTGTTTGTGGGCTGTTATCCATGCGGTTTGAGGGCGGTTGCTGGAGCGGTCCATCGGTTTGACAGATTTGGGCGCGGTTCAGACCAGTTCAAGGAGCTTTGACCGGTTCTCGCTGGTTTGACGCTTTATTGACCGGTTCAGCTAGTCTTTGACTTGGATCACGCGGTCTGAAGCTATTTTGGTCCGATTCAACATGTTTTAGGGCGATTCAAGCTCATTTAAAGCTGGTTCAGCGCAGTTCAACCCAATTTTTCACCGGTTCAAAGGGTTTGGACGCAGTTTGAGACTGTTTTTTGAGTTGATTCTCAGCATGATAGGACTTTTATAGATTAATTAATGTGATTTTTCTATTGTTTTGAGTCCTAGGATGCCAAAACCCGTCTACTTAGCTATTTAATTGCTTTATGAATGTCATATAGTATTTAAATCTCACCATAGGTTAAGCATATTCATGCATAATAATTATTATAAGTGTTATAATTATGTAATATGTATGAATTTAATTTTCATGAGTATTTAAGGTAAAATGTTATATTAAATGGATGAGATTTGAGAAGCATTGAGCATGAAATTACTTTAGTTTAAAAATATAAGAGTTATATTTCTAAAAGTAATTTATATGCTTAATTAGTTTTCTTGAGCGATTAATGTAAAGAGTTATATTAATATATGAAAATATTCAATGCATGTAATTAATTTTCTTATATAATATATAATTATTTTAAGATTTAAATTAATTAAAGGAAATTAAAATTGCATTGAGCATGACATTACCTTAGAATTAATATAAATGTTATATCATTTACTACCATGTATGCTATTGTATGGTTAAAAAATTAATTAGAATTTGAATATTGATTTATTCACCATAGTAGCATGTTATAGGTCTAATTCATTAAAATTTATAATAGTTATAAAGTTAATGAAAAGAAACCGTCAACCTATAACAAAGAGTTGCATGCAAACATAGGACCTTAAGTTAAAATGAATTAATTTTTAAAATGTTTAAAATTAATTAGACCTAAGCTCATTATAATTCTAATATGATTAGAATTATTTTCTTACTTAGTATTAAAAATAGTTTTAATTGACTAAGTAGGAAAAACATTACTATGATTATAAGGGAACTCCACCGGTTAAGTTTTGTCTAAGGTTGGGGGTACTGGAACACCTCCTACCTGGGAACTAACTCGGAATAACGGAGTTGTATTAACATAGTTAAATCTTAGCATGCAATGTCACTAGGTTTATTAAAAGAGTTTAATTCACCTAGATCTTTAGAGTAAAGAGTTTACATTACTATGGTTATAAGGGAACTCTCCCGATGAAGTTCTTTCTAAGGCTGGAGGTACTTAAGATGACGGTTTACGGAACACCTGCTACTTGGGAGTTGACCCGGAACTTGAGTTGAATTAACCATAATTATGTTAGCATGTAATGTTGTCAGGTTAATTAAAAGAGTTTAATTCACCTAAGACATTAGATTAAAGACCTCCATATAAGAGTTATATACAGACATAAACTTAGATAGATTCAATTAGCTGGAATTTACCTAAGTAATAGACCCTATAATTATAAAAATACTTAGTGGGAAGGAATATATCAAAACAAGATTTTCATAAATCAAGTCTTGCTCTCACGTCCTCAAAAGTTCACAACGTGAGGTTCATGCTTGGCCTCGAATGACCCTGGGAGTGACCCCCTACGGATGGTGTTTGCATGGATCAATATCAAGGTGAATGAGGGAGTATTTTATAGTAAGTGAGAGCAGGACACATGTCAACGTATCCTACGGTCTCCTCCATTAGGTTGCAGCGTGAGATCCCCATGATCTACCTGCGAGTCGCCCTGGGAGCAATCACCCTATGGAGGGCTTGATCATGGGAGTCGGAACAACGCAAACTCAAGAAATGGATAGGGTTTCTTAGGTCTATTTCCAACTTTGACTTTTCCTACAGTAGCATTGTTGGGGCCGACCTCTGAAATCTGAAAAATGGAAGGTCACACTTATGGGAAATTGTTAAGGTGTTAATAATTTTTTGACCGAAAAAACGATAGCTAAGAACTATTGGAATATGAGTTATTCAGGGGATAGGGATTGGCTGAGATTGTCTAAATTTAGAGGAGGAGTAGCTGACTACCCTACGGTAGCTGTTGTTCTAAACCTCTGAAGTATCGTTGCAAGAAAAATGAATGTTTATTCTATGGATCAAACATTACTTTTGCTAAATTGATTAGATTAAAATAATACAATTATTTTGTGTAATGGGTTAATGCAACATCACTTATTAAGTTAATTTGTTTGTTCTCAGCATGAAACGTTCTTTGTATGTGGTAGCTGTTGGGTTTTATGCCCTAAAACTCGTAGATAGTAAATGCACATTTGACCGAACATTAATAAAAGTAATGTATTATTCAATGTTTGTATTATATCTTGTCTTATTAACCCTAATCCAATAAACTAAACATCCAAGGCTAATAGAATGAGGCTTGAACTAGTATGTAGGGACATACGGGGATCAATGTTCAAGTTTTAGCCTAAAGGGTCTGTAGTATAGGGATAAGGCTGGGTACCTTGTCCTGGTGACACAATGGATACGACCCACTCTGTATATTGATACAAACGTAGTGATCCAGTGCGTTCATGTAGTTGACATGCGAGTGGGGGTATCCTGTGCAATGAGTTTGCACAAAGACCAGACCGTGAAATAGTTTACCACTAACTGTAACATCGTTAGTTAGCTCGATTTCTATTTCACTAGGATGACCTAGGCAACTTGACCTTAATCCTGAGTGGATTATGGACTCCTGTCCATGAGGGATCGTCCTTTGATTTGTACGGGTGAGAGTGGCCTGTTCGCCAACTTTATAAGCCTACCATTTTGGGGACAAGACCGAGTGGGGAGCTGGGAACGTAGTCTTACAAGATGGAATTCACTCCTTCCCGATATTAGAGTAAGTAGAGGTGTGTTCCCTTAAGTGGTGTCTCCGGGTCTTGAACAATGGGCCCTACCCTCTTTATGGCACGAGAGGGATTTCTGTTTGTTGGTTGGACCACAAACAGGTTGTTCATTAGAGGAGCACTTGTACTTAAGGACCAAGAGGTAGCTCAGGGGTAAAACGATAATTTGACCTAGCTGGGATACGAACACACGTGAAGGGCTAACTTGCTGTTGATGGTCGATATTCGTGGACACAGAAATATATCTGCAGTGAGAAGAGTGCAGATGTGGTTCTATAGTGGAGTGAACCACAATTAACGAATATTAAATAACTTGGTTAATGTGTTTAGCCAATTAATCTCACATCGTTGGAGCTTCTGACCTGTAGGTCCATTAGGTCCCACCGGTAGCTCTATAAGGGCGTTGAGGTAAATTTCTAAGGGTGAATTGAATATTCGAAGGGGTTCGAATATTAAGTTGAAATATGAATTTGATTCATATTAAAACTATAGGTTATAATTAATACACATATGATGTATATTAATTCTTTAGTTAATTTGAGAGAAATATAATTAAATATATGATATTTAATTATAATATTGATTAATTGGTGAATTAATTAATAATTTTTTGTTTTAATTTAATTTAATTAAATTTTGATTTAATTAAGTTATATTAAAACTATAGGTTATGTGGAGTATTTGTATAAATATGTTTTATACAAATGGAATTAAATTAAAAGTTAATTTAATTAAAATAGTTAATTAATATTTGTTATAAGATATTAATTAATTGTTTTTCCCATCAGTTAGGTTAACTGATGAGAACGTGTCTTCAACATAACCGTAGGCCAGAGTGAAACGTGAGAGAAATTTAAGGGAGTTGGCTTCTTCTTCCGTAACTGGTTCAGATTCATTCTCTCTGGGTTTTTACGCTAATCTCTCTCTCTCTCAATTCTAGTGCTCTCTGCAATTCTCTTCCTAAGAATATAGAGACTAAAAATTCCCTTAAACCCTTAGAAATCACGCTCCCACAAGCTCTTGACGCATTTTCCTTCAAGAGAATATCGGTGAAACCTTCGTGGTGGTGTTCGTGACGAATTTCCAACGAGGTATAGATCTTTTTGGTGTTGGTTTTTGCGTGCATTCAAGGGAAATTTTGGCGAATTGATCAAGAACGACTGCTAGAGTAAGTATTTCTTGATCTAGGATCATTAGGATCCAATTTAGATTAGATCTAGATTTTTCCCTATGAGTTTTAGCATGCTTTATTAACTGCTGTTCAATATGTTAAATTTTGTTTACTGCTGTGATTTTTTATTTGCCAACATACAGTATTTTAGTTCAAATTAAAATCTGAGTTAAGGTTCTGTACGTTTCCGCTACGAAAGGGCTTTTATCCCTTCAATTGGTATCAGAGCCTTCTCTGTATTTTAATTTGTGAATTAAAATTTGCGTTGGCTTTAGGTGGGATTTAATTGCATAATGTATGTTAATTTGCTATGAACTGGAGGTTAATTGGCCTTAGATTTACAATTTTTTGATGCGATCATATGTAAAGGCCCCTGCGTTTTTTGGGCAATTAAATTGTAAATCGAGTCTCTGTAAGTCCAAGTCTAGTTTAGGCTGAAGAACGATGAAGATCGGGACCAAATTTGGCCAAAACGGCGGAAAACGGCGAACAATTGCGGCTGGAACAATGTTGGAATTCCAGAAAATCGAAAAAAAAAATTGGACGGAACGCGCGTACAGAGGGTAGGGCTGACGTCAGCATGTGTCACGCTGACGTCATGCTGACGTCAGCAAGGCGCGAGTGGAGGCGCGGTCCAACTTCCGTCAGACCGGTTCGGCGGTCCGACTGGTGAAAAGGCGCGGTTCAGCGATTTCCAGCCGGTTCGTTGACTGGCCAGCTTGGTTCGTTGTCTGGGTGGTTTTTTGAAGCTGGTTCAGTTCATTTTCGGTCCGGTTCGAGCAGTTTTCAGTTGATTCGAGCGGTTTTGGCAATTTTAAAGCGTTTTTGGTTCGGTTCGGGGCTGCAGAGGGCTGAAATAGGATAGAATTTTGCTTTATTATTGTAATTTAGCTTTAATTTTATCCTAGGGGCCAATTAATCGGTTCATATGCTATTTTATATGCTTTATGGATATCATATAAAATTAGAAATCCCACCTTAGATTATAAAGCAGGCTCATGCAATATGTAGGTTATAATGTGATTATAATATTTGAATGATAATGCATGGATTTTTCATGATTTATTTAATATATAGTTGAGTTATATTAAATTCATGAAAATAGAAAAGTATGATGCATGCAATTACATAGGTTAATATAAGAGTTATATTAAAATGAATTGTTTGCAGCATGCTACTTTGATTTACCATTTTTGGCAATAATTAATTGTTAATTTATTAAAAATGGAAATCAAGTTGCATTGAGCATGATACATCCATAGGTTAATATAAGAGTTATATTAATTATCATGCAATGCATAGTTGAATAGCTTAAATTTGATTAATTTGAATATGATTGTTAACAGATTTAAACTATAGTATGCATGATTATAAGGCTAATCATTAAAATTTTGAAATAGTTTAAAAATTTATGATTAGAAACCGTCAATCTATAATCAAGATATGCATGCTAACATAGGGTCTTAGGTTTAAAATGAATTAATTTTAATGAGTTAAAATTAATTAGACCTAAGTACATTTTCTAATACGATTAGAAATTCTTACTTAGTTTTAAAATAGTTTTAATGAACTAAGTAGGACAAACATTCCTGAGATTATAAGGGAACTCTACCAGTGAAGTTCTGTCTAAGGATTGGAGGTATTTAAGTTGACGGTATACGGAACACCTCCTACCTGGGAACTGATCTGGAACACCGGAGTTGAATTAATCACAGGTTAATGTTAGAATAATGTCGCTAGGTAAATTAAATTGGTTTAATACACCTAGACATTAAGTCTTATTATAATAGTTATAATAGGACTAGACTTAGATAAATGACTTAGCCGGATTTATCTAGGCCTAATCAAACCCTAAAATACCCGATAGGTTACTTTAATGGGTGGAAAATTACAAAACTTGATTTAAATCGAGTTTTGCTCCTGCGTCCCTGTATAGTTCACGCCGTGAGATCCATGTTCGGCTTCGTGTCGTCGTAGAGCGGCCTCCCTTCGGAGAGAGTTTGCATGGGTCAATACCAAGGTGAATGGGGAAAGTAACTATAGTAAGTGGGAGCGGGACACGTGTCAACGTATCCTTCGGTCTCCACCCCTAGGTCACAACGTGAGATTCCTATGATCTGCCTGCGTGTTGTCCTGGAGCAACCACCCCTTCGGAGGGCCTGATCATAGGATTCGAAACACCGTGAACTCCTGAATAGGATAGGATCGCTTAGGCTAATTACCAACAGTTGTCTTTCCTAACGGTAGCCTATTGGTCCATGCCTCTGAGGTTTGAAAGTGGGAGGGTTACACTTACAGGGAGGAGTTAATTGTTGAAAAATCCTTGGGCGAACAACGGTGGTTAATATCTAATGGAATATGAGTTATTCTGGTATTAGAAATTGACTGAGAAGAGTCTCATTTTAGAGGAGGAACAACTGATCACCCTTCGGTGGCTGTTCTTCTAAACCTCTAAAGCATCGTTGCGAAACACAATCATAGTTTTATTAGGGTTCTTTGATTGTTTGTTTGCAAAATTGATTGGATGTATTCAATTGTATGTATTGCTTGTGTGATGGGTTAAGGCAAAGATAACTAATACGGTTCAATTGTTTGTTTTTTCAGCAATGTCTTCCTCAAATTTCTGCAATTGTTTGTTTATTCAGCTTAGGGTTAGAATAATCTTCAAATTTCTCACTTTATTAGGGTTAGAATAATCTTCATGTCACCCTTCATCACGATATTTTCTTCATAGACCATCATCTAGGGTTAGGGCATTCGTATGATAGAGGTAGTGTCGATTTTTAATACCCTCGTTCCTCATATCCACTCATTCATCATAAGAATCTCGAGTTCATCTTTAGAACAAGAGTGTCATGCATTTGGATCTATGTTCACATTTGCGTAAAGTTGTGGCATATTGACTCTCATGCAAACACAAAAAATATTTCACTCATGTTTATGGTTAGGAGACATTTTTTTTTCTCTTCATAAGATGCATTTGGGTCTTAGTAGACATTTTTCATGCCTTTCAATCCATGTTTACAATTTACACATTTTCCCCCATACATCATTATCTCATATTCCATGTAAAGGTCATTTAAAAAAAAAAAAAAAAATCTTCTTGCATTTTTACTCAATAATGGCATAGTATCTTCTCATGCATCAATTTTCAAGTTTCTTGTATCACATTCTTCGATCATATCATTCAGTTGCATTTCATGAAAAAAAACTTGCATAGTTCTTTTATTTTGTCTTTTTTTCTAAAAGCGAATGGCTAAACAACTCCATGCTCGTCGTTCTTACAAACTACAAGGCAAAGACATGGAAGGACATGATGTTGAGCAGTCTCATGAACAAGCCATGAAAATTCTCTCTTGTGGAGTGATAGCGAGCATAGCTAGCTATGTTTCCCTAATTAATTAAGCTAGTCTTTTATATTTAATTGACCAAAATTATGCATTTTTATGTTCTTTTTGTAGGAATCGTGTTTCAGAGTTAAATCGAGAAATTGGAGCTAAATACGTGTTCGGGACACGAAAATTGGCTAAAGAACGGAAAAGATTCAACCAAGAAGAAGTCAAAAGAGAGCCATCCGCAGGCCAGCATCGGGACGCTACTCTTGGAGCGTCTCGACACTGCCTTTCCTTTTCTGAATTAGGCGGCAACAGAGACAGCGTAGCGTCTCGGCGCTGTGACAGCGTCGCGACGCTATCAGCAGATTTTCTATAAATTCCTCTTTTCAGCTACGGATTTGGGGAGTCCAATTGGTTAGATTTTAGCCCTAATTTCGACTAGAGACCTTTAGTGGGAGCTAAAGCAAGGCCAAGGAGCGAGAATCAAGCGAGAAGACGTGGAGATCGTGACGGGGACGTGCCGGTTTCGAAGGATTCGAGTTTTCCTTTCTCTTTCCCTTACCTTTTGTAGTTTTAATGGCTTTTCTTTCAATTAGTGTTTGTAGTTTAAAGACTATGAGTTGCTAGTTGTTTGTCTTAGGAATTGATGTAGTTGTTTTAGTTTGTTGGATTGATTTGTGGTATGAATATGCATTTATTTTACCTATGCAATTATGGTTAAATTCTTTCAATTACTTGATCACTAGTTGAATGATTTGAGTGTTGAATCTTGCTCGGGAGAGGGGATTTGGCCTAAGACTTACTTTATTTAATTGCATGACTAAAGTAGAAATTCTAAGTTTGTGACGGGATTTGGAATAACTTTAGAAGTTGCTTGAAGAACTAAACTCAAAGCCTTGCATGTGAATGAACTTAGATAGGGATATCAAGTTGGTTGCATGCATGAGAATCAATTATGCTCGGGAGAGATAGTTGTGATAAAAGGTTCCTAGACTTAGTAGAATAATTGCATGCTAAATTCATCCCATTAATTAATCCTCAATCTCAACAATGAATTCAATTCCCTAAGAATCTTTCCATTTGAGTCTCCACCTTTATTTTACGCTTTTTGTCTTTAGATTTATCTTTCATTGAGTTTTGCTCCCTAAATAAAATTGAACAAAAGTATTCACGGTACTTAATTTGCTAGAAAACCAATCCAGAGGACGACACTCGTTTAATCACGAAAACACTATATTATTACTTGACCCGTACACTTGCGGTTAGCAAATTGCACATCATGGAGAATGGTGAAACAGTGACAAATGTCTCTCAATCTGACATCCCAGTCAATAATCCTGGTGACTCACCTCATTCACACAAGTCAGAAATACCTCTTTGTCAGCCAAATAGAGATTTCACTCAACCACAGTCATCACCCCCCTTCAGCAAGCTATCAGTTTTTCAAGAGGGTCAATCTAGCATAAGTCGTCAAACTGAATCTGCGTTCCAGAAACCTATCCCACTGAAAGCAACTTCCAATGTTCCTAAACTTCATGATCTTGTAATTTGAAGAGCCTTGACTGGAAAAGGTAAAAATTTATTACCAAGAAAAGGTTGAAATGCTTGAGAAAAGATTAAATGTGATTGAAGGAGCTAACATCTTTGGTAATGTTGGTCCTATCCAATTATGTCTGGTGTCGAACGAGGTTATTCCACCCAAATTCAAAGTACCTAAGTTTGGAAAATATGATGGGACGTTTTGTCTCAAAAGCCACCTTGTTATGTATTGTAGAAAGATGTCGGGTTATTCTCAATATGACAAGCTCCTCATACACTATTTCCAAGATAGTTTAATTGGTCCAACATCTCGATGGTATATGCAATTAGACAGTACACACATCCGTCCTTGGAGGAGTTTGGTTGATTCCTTTTTGTAGCAATACAGACATAATATAGACATGACTCCTGATCGATTAGACTTGCAGACATGGGGAGGAAGGAAGCAGAGAGCTTTAAAGAATATGCTCAAAGGTGGAGGGATACAGTTGCACAAGTACACCAACCTTTAACTAACAATGAATTGACAACTATGTTCCATAATACCCTTGAATCTCCCTACTATGATCGAATGATAGGAAGTGCATCCACCAATTCTTCAGACATCATGATAATTGGAGAAAGAATAGAATACGGGGTTAAGCATGAAAGGATAATCGATAATGCAATTGAATCGAAGATGAAGAAGACTGCTCAAAGGATCAACAAGTCAAAGTAATATTTTCTACGCCAAGACTCATGCACAACTACAAAGAAAATCAACAAAGTTCTCCTCAAAACAGTTTGCTCATTCACCTATTTTGCAGCATAATCCACAACCAACAAGGTTGATTGTATCTTACAATCATAATGGTAAGAAGTAGCAAAGGTGGTGAATGTTCATCCAGTACCAATTGCATTTATCGAGGCTTCGTCGTGCTTATTCAGGAAAAATCTATTGGTGCCCATGCTTACAATACCATCAATTCAATCTCTCCATATCCAAAGTAGTGTGATCCCAATATCATGGAAGAGTTTTAGGTCACGTTTGAAAGAATCGAAGATCATGTGCAAGATTGAATGAAGGCAGTTCAGACGTTAGTCACTAGAGTTAAGGGTTTCTATTCATCATGAGAAGAAATATCTTGTGTACTTGATTATTCTTCATTATCAATAAAGCCTACTTCTCCTTGAATTGCCCTTAAGATTATGAAGACTCAAAGATAGAGAAGGGTCCATGAGTCAAGAACACATGCATGGAATATGATTATCATAAGTTAGCTAAGTAGTGAGGAAGAACGTGGACATGTGAAAATTGAGCTATTTTCTTTTGGTCAAGGTTTCATCATACATGCATTTATGCATCATTCATTTCATGTTTTTTTTTCTTAAAAAAGAAAGTGATTTTTTATTGCAAACAAAAGTAAAACCACATGTTTCTTCCATAAAATTTTTAGGATCATAGTTTACTTTGATCATTCTTGTCAGTTAAGAGCTTAGCAAGTAAGTTTTCATTTGGAGGGATTGTGAAAAAATGAGACAAAAAAGAAAAGAACAAAAAAGAAGAGAAGCAAAAATAAAAAAGAATGCGCTCACTACTCTCACCGAGAAAAAAAAGAAAGTGGTAAAGTCTCAATCATTTTTGTTGCCTTCTGAATGGTTTTCACACTCCATTATTGCAAAATCATAGTCTCAATTAAAGGCAATCTTATCCTGACCTCCATATTTCTCATGTGTTAAAATATCATATTACCATACCTCCTCGAACAAGGTTTGAATTTTCACACTAGGGTAAATACCCCTTATAGTGAGGATCTAAAATTACTCACTGAAAAATCTTGAGCCTAATCCACCACATATGTGATTTTGTGGTAAGCCAGCATGAATTATTGATTCACCATCAAACCTTTTGCTAAACTCATCATGTATAGATGTGACGAATCTCTACATTTGTTTACCCACTTGAGAGTATTTATCTAAGCCTGTCACATCTAACCATGTGACAAACGTTCAAAACTACCCATCTGATGTTACCAAGAGAGCTTCAATAGTAATGAAATAGGAATTAGACTCTTATGATTTACTGCTTCATAATTAAGACTTGTAGTTGTTTGAGTATTCCTATATTTCAACTATTTTTCAATTACACGCTTCCTACCATTTCTATCTTTTGTCTTCTCTCCTTTTATTAAAAGGTGACTTCAAGACTAAGGACGATAATCTTGAGAACTTGGACTTAGTAACTTGAGAAATTGTCTCGAAGTCTCACAATCTTTCAATAAGTTTTGCCTGAGAAATAACCTTATCATGGTACCAAGGAGCATTGACAAAGAAGCAACATGGAGTGATTATTGAAGTTGCAAGGATGACTTACACATGATTGATCTTCTATATGTGATTGCATCATCTGCTAGTCATGGAAGCATATATTTGGCCTAAAAAAAATAGAAAAATAAAAAAAAGAAGAAAAGAAAAAGAAAAGAAAAAGAGAAAAATGAAAAAGAGAAAAAGAAAAAAAAGAGAAATGTACAAGGCCAGGATAATTCTTAAATTGTATGATTGGGACAATCAATATAGATCAAGAGGTCATATGTAAACCCGGGACTTCTCTAGGATCATTTTCTCTTGTCATCTATTGTGGTTTCATGGTTGAATTAAATTGGGTGGAAGTTATTAATTTAGGAATAAAAGAAAAGGAAATAAATGGAAAAGGAAAATGAAAAGGAAAAAGGAAAAAAAAAAGAAATCAACAAAAAAAAAGAAAAAAAAGGAAAAAAAAAAGAAAAGAGAAAAGAAAGAAAGTGAATGGGAAATGACAGCACCAAAGCCACCACCGACTACATGTTTTATCAGCCCATTTCCATCTCATTTTTCATCATTTTCCATTGAAACTTTCAGAGCACTTTACGGAGAGAGTGAAGGAGGAGGAAGAAGAATAATTTCGTGGTTTGAGGTTGAGGAAGATAGGGAAAGGCTCATGCAAAGCCAACCATTGCAGAATCTGTGTTCAACCTGTCAACCTCTGATGTTTTAGTCGGTTTGGGCTACACAGTAAGAATCAAGAGGTGAGGTTTGATTTTCTTGAAAGTTAGTTCATTTTCTAACAAATTTAATGAAGTAAGCTTGACCTAAATCGAATGGGAAGTTGATGGTTTTTGGAATGGAAAACAGAGCACAGGATTTTCGAGCAAACCAGGAGGATCTCTGGTGTTCTCTGATGTTTTGAGTATTCTGGAGTGCACAAGTCGATTCAGAAGCTCTATTTGGTATGGTTGGAAAGCTTATTCAATATGCTAAACCTTTCATGAAGAATACGTGAGCCAAAAAGTACTTGAAGTAGGTTTAATTTCAGGAGGAAGATAAAGGGTAACAGAGAAGCTCGAATCTGTGTTGTCTGATTTCGGGGCGTTCTGGACAAATTGGTTGGGCATCTCGTTTTCATTTCTTCAGGTAAGTTGTAGAGTGTTCGAAAATGAATAATTTGATGTGTATTTCATTAATTTTGGTTAAGTATTGAGAAGGTTATGGGTGTTGGAAGTTAGGGTATAGAATCTGGAAAATCTGGAAAAGTAGAATGTGGATGTGGTTTTTAATTCAAGTGTCGAGAATTCATGAGCATGGAAAAACAAAGCTATCTAGGGTTCTAATGCTCGGTTTTGGTTATTTGACAGGCCAAGAGGAAATAGGTCGAGTCTACAGACCGGGGAACTAGATAAGACTGTGAGTGATAAAATGAATTTCGAAAATGTTCTTAAACGGTTGTTCATGATTATATGTTTTACATGCTTTTCTATGAATGATACATGGTTTTGTGAATGGTTTCAAACATGAGTTTTGAGCTTAGATTTTCTAATAAGGTTTATATACGAGCACGTGGCTAATGGCTTTATGAAAAGTAGTTGAAACGATATCTTTTAAAGTAAAGCATGTGTTAGCAAATATTGTTTAATGATTTAAAGTTTTTCACGAGCAAGCTGAGTAAGCTTGAGTTTTACGAAAGATAACGATAAGCAGGCATGATTTAATGTTTTCATGTGATTTTTGAGATTTTTATTGACTACATGACTGAGATATTGAGCCCGAGGCTATATGGTACCGTGTGCACACAGGTTATTGATAACTCTTAGTAAAAGAGTTATTTATCTTATCTTTTAGCTTGGATTCTTTAATATGGGGGTAATTGGCTAGCATATTTTGGTGTTGTTCCTCTATAAATCTCATGCTTTGGTCTGAATCATCTTTGAGGAAATAGTTAATATGTTGCTACTGTTTTGAAGGTGAAATGCATTAAATTTGGTGTACTTATAGTGCAGATCCATAAAGCCATTGTGGTAGCAGACTAAAGGTAGCATGTGTAGAGTTGAAGTGATTGAGGAGCTGGAGATGGAATTGCTGGATCAATTCTGGAGCAAAGTTCGCACGTGATTCACACGATGGAAAATTCAGTTCATTAAATGAGCTGGCACTTTTTAATACAATCAGCTCTTTCATCCAATGGGAGTCTGCCATCTTGCTGAAAAGAAGCTGATGTAGCCCTGAATTCAAAAAAGAGAGGAGTATATTTTTTTTAGGGCAACCACATTTTGTGAGGAGATATAAAAAGGAGAAGAAGAAACCAAAAGGGAGGATACATACACAGACATCAAGACAGCAGTGTGGAGAAATCGAGAAGGGAAGAGAAAGAGATTCCATAGAAAAAGGAGAAGCTGACATTTGGAAGGAGCATCTTCAGCAACTTTTCCATTTCCGGCTACTTCTTCCTTTATTTCTCTTTCCTCTTCTCTTGAACTTTGTGTAGCTGTGTTTTAGTTTTCTTCATGGCTTTTTCTGGTTATTTCATTTTGTTTTCAGCTTGTAACATGAACTAATCACCTTAAGGTGAGGATTAGGATACTTTTGTATTAATCTAAACATTGGAGTTGAGCTCCTTAGCTTTCTTAATCTGGTTTTTAGGGTGTTTAATGCTGAAGCAAAGATTTCGTCCGGCCAACCATTTCTTTGCATTGTCATCTTTAGTTTTGGGAAAAACAAGGGTGGCTGAATACTCAAAATCACATTAGCTCCTTGTTAGGGTTAGTAGCTAGCTAAGTGAAGGAGTTAGGGATAACACTTCACCTAATGCACATAATACAGCATGCTTAAAATGAAGTGGGTTAATGGGAATTAATCTGCTATTTTAGGAGATCTGGGAAGATTCTGTGAGAATTTGCTGTGTGGATTGAGAGAGCAAAGTTCTTGCTCCAACATTCAATGTTTAGAGAGATACAAATAGTTCTTAATCTGAGCCTACTTTATTAACCTTGTTGCAAGTTTCGTTTCATTGAGCATTCTGCATTTACCTTGTTTTATGTTCATTTCTGCAATTTATTTTATCAAAGCACCTTAGTTAGGCATTACTCAAATTTTATCGGTTACCATCTTGAATTTGCTAGAAATTAAGTTTGAACATAGGAACTTTCTTGTTCTAATCCCTGTGGAGACGATATTAATATACTTATCACTTGCTGCTGGCCGTGTATACTTGCACGTGCATTGTGTGGATTTCATTGAATATTTTAACCCCACCTTACAAGGCAACAAGTTTTTGGCGCCGTTGCCGGGGATTAGTTTGAATTTCACTGTGTTTGAACTTATTTTTGGTAAATTGGAGCTGAAATTGCATTCTAACTTGGCTGTTTGTTACTTTTTCAGGGGTTGGTTTGGTAGTGGTGTATGAACGAGTTTCCTGATCTAGAATTTGAGCTTGACCCTGAGATTGAAAGGACATTTCATAAGAGAATGAGAGAACAGAGGAATAGGAAAAACTGCATGGACCTACCTCCTCTTTTACCTCCTGCCCACCCGAGAAATCCTCAAGAGCAAGAGAACCCACAACAACCTAACCCTGAAATGGACCGACAAGCTAGAGTAGATAATCCAGCTGAACACCCTGTCCTCCTAGCCAATGATAGGGGAAGAGCCATTAGAGCCTATGCACTCCCTATGTTTGATGAATTAAACCCCGGGATACTTAGGCCAGAAATAGAGGCACCTAATTTCGAAATGAAGCCTGTGATGTTCCAAATGTTACAAACTGTGGGGCAATTTCATGGATTACCCTCAGAAGATCCCCACCTTCATCTAAAATCCTTTTTGGGAGTGAGCGACTCATTTAGGATGCATGGAGATTCTAAGGATGCACTTAGATTAACTCTTTTTCCTTATTCCTTGAGGGACGGAGCAAAAGCTTGGTTGAATAGTCTTGCTCCAGGATCCATCACTTCTTGGAATGAGTTGGCTGAGAAATTCCTTATCAAGTATTTTCCTCCCACTAGGAATGCTAAACTTAGAGCTGAAATAGTTTCCTTTAGGCAGTTTGAGGATGAATCTTTTAGTGAGGCATGGGATAGATTTAAAGAGTTGTTAAGAAAATGCCCTCACCATGGACTTCCCCATTGTATCCAAATGGAGACTTTCTACAATGGATTGAATCTGACTACACAGAACATGGTAGATGCTTCAGCAAATGGTGCTCTGCTGTCAAAAACTTTTAATGAGGCATATGAAATATTGGAAAGAATTTCAACCAATAGCAGCCAATGGTCTGATGTGAGAAGTGTGGCTGGAAAGAAAGGTAAAGGAATGATGGAGGTAGATACTGTTACTGCTTTCAATGCAAGGTTTGACACCATGGAGAATATGATGAAGAAACTGGCTTTAGGATTTGAAAATTCGAATTTAACTCCTAGTGCAAACAAAAATGTAGCAGCAATCAATATAAGTCAAAATACTCCAGACTCTTGTGTGTATTGTGGAGAGGAGCACACCTTTGAGTTTTGCCCCAGCAACCCAGCTTCAGTGTGCTATATTGGGAATCAAAACAATCAGCAAAATAACCCTTATGCTAACACCTATAATCCAGGGTGGAGGAACCATCCTAACTTTTCTTGGAGTGGCCAAGGAATTAATTCGCAAGGCCTCCAAGGACAGCAAAAGATGAATGGTCCACCTGGATTTGGGAAGCAAAATCAGCAGACTATGCCCCAACAAAAGAATTCTGTCAATCAGTCCAACCAAGGAACAAGTTCTCTCGAAAATCTGTTTAAGGAATATATGGCGAGAAATGATGCTGCCATGAGAAACTTGGAGATACAAGTGGGACAATTGGCAAGTGAGATGAAGGCTAGACCCCAAGGAAAATTACCTGCTGATACTGAGGTTCCAAAGAGAGAAGGTAAGGAGCAAGTTCAGGCTATTGAATTGAGGAGTGGTAAACCTCTTGCTGAACCCAAAGTTTTGATCAAGCAAAAGCAGAAAAGTAAAGAGACTGCTGTACAAACAGAAGGTGAGAATGTTGCTGAAAAAGATTCAGGAGTTGAAGAGGTTGAAGAGATCCCAAAGACAACACCCATAGAGCCACCTAAGCTAGTCCCAATCTCCATCCCTGAGTTTAAACCCCCTCCACCACCTTTTCCCCAAAGATTGAAACAGAAAAAGCAAGAAGTGCAATTCCAGAAATTTTTAGAGGTATTGAAGCAACTTCACATAAATATACCCTTGGTTGAGGCTTTGGAACAAATGCCTAATTATGTGAAGTTTCTTAAGGACATCCTAACCAAGAAGAAAAGGTTTGGGGAGTATGAGACTGTCTCTTTAACCGAGGAGTGCAGTGCTATCTTGAAAAATAACTTCCCACCTAAGGTTAAAGATCCTGGTTCTTTTACTATTCCTGTTTCTATAGGTGGTAAAGAGCTAGGGCGAGCTCTATGTGACCTCGGTGCTAGCATAAACCTTATGCCACTATCTATATTCAAGAAATTGGGCATAGGTGAAGCTAGACCCACAACGGTTACATTGCAACTTGCTGATAGGTCCATAACTTACCCGGAAGGAAAGATTGAAGACATCTTGGTTCAAGTGGATAAGTTCATATTCTCGGCCGATTTTATTATTTTGGATTATGAAGCGGACAAGGAGGTCCCTATAATTCTTGGAAGACCATTTTTAGCCACCGGGAGAACTTTAATAGATGTCCAAAAGGGAGAGCTAACCATGAGGGTAAATGACCAAGAAGTGAAATTTAGTGTTTTTGATGCACTGAAATACCCTCCTGATGTGGAAGAGTGTTCTGTTATTCAGATCTTGGATGAATTAGTTGAGGAAAAATTTGCTTTGGATTTGAGAGAGCAACACACCCAGGCATTTGGTAAAGTTACAGTAGAAGAGTTAGAGATTACTGGGCTGAAACAAGAGTCAGAAAGTGTTTGGGAAATGCAAAAGTTGAACAAAGTTTTTGAGTTGCTGGATTTAGCTGATAGGAAGATCCCGCCTATGCAGCCATCTATAAAGGAACCTCCCAAACTTGAGTTAAAACCATTGCCCATGCATCTGAAATATGCATATTTAGGAGAGAAGGAAACTCTTCCCATAATCATATCAGCAAGTCTAACGCTTGAAAATGAAGGATTGTTGCTTAATTTGCTGAAACAATATAAGAAAGCAATAGGCTGGACTTTAGCTGATATTCAAGGGATAAGTCCTTCGTTCTGTATGCATAAAATTAATTTGGAAGATGGAAATTTTAAGACAGTGGAGCAGCAGAGGAGACTTAACCCAGCTATGAAGGAAGTAGTGAAAAAGGAAATAATCAAGTGGTTAGATGCGGGAATCATCTACCCTATCTCGGATAGCAATTGGGTAAGTCCGGTCCAATGTGTACCCAAGAAGGGAGGCATGACAGTAGTGGTTAATGAAGCTAATGAACTGATTCCCACTAGAACAGTAACCGGTTGGAGGGTGTGCATGGATTACCGAAGGCTTAATAAAGCCACACGTAAAGACCATTTCCCTCTACCGTTTATTGATCAAATGTTGGATCGATTGGCGGGGCACGATTACTATTGCTTTTTAGATGGTTATTCAGGGTATAACCAAATAACTATAGCCCCACAAGACCAAGAAAAAACCACTTTTACATGCCCCTATGGTACATATGCTTTTAGGAGAATGCCTTTTGGGCTCTGCAATGCTCCAGCAACGTTTCAGAGGTGCATGTTGGCTATATTTTCAGATATGATAGAAACCATGATGGAAGTCTTTATGGACGACTTTTCAGTGTTCGGGGAATCCTTTCAGAATTGCTTGGAGAATCTGGGAAAGGTGTTGAAAAGATGCATAGAAACCAATTTGGTCCTAAATTGGGAAAAATGTCATTTCATGGTCAAAGAGGGCATTGTTTTAGGACACAAGGTTTCTAGGAAGGGAATAGAAGTGGATAAAGCTAAAATAGAGATCATCGAGAAATTGGATCCTCCAACTTCAGTAAAGGGTATTAGAAGTTTCTTAGGACATGCCGGCTTTTATAGGAGATTCATTAAGGACTTTTCTAAGATTTCCAAGCCTCTTTGTTTGTTGTTAGAGGCCAATCGACCATTTGAATTTGGAGAGGAGTGTTTGAAGGCATTCAACACCTTGAAGTCTGCATTAGCCACTGCACCTATCGTCTCTAGTCCAAATTGGCAACTACCCTTTGAATTGATGTGCGATGCAAGTGACTATGCAGTGGGTGCAATGCTTGGGCAAAGGTATGGCAAGATTATTCATCCTATTTACTATGCTAGCAAAACCCTTAATGGAGCACAGTTGAATTATACCACCACTGAAAAAGAACTGTTGGCTATAGTATTTTCATTTGAAAAATTTCGGCCATATTTAGTGGGATCTAAGGTTACTGTATTCACAGATCATGCTGCCATTAAGTACTTGCTAGCTAAAAAGGATGCTAAACCAAGGTTGATAAGGTGGGTATTGCTACTACAAGAGTTTGATTTAGAAATTAAAGACAAGAAAGGAACTGAGAACTTAGTAGCAGACCATTTGTCAAGAATTGAGAGAGCAAATGTTATGCTTCCTCAAAATGAGATCAGAGACTCCTTCCCAGATTAGCAGCTTTTAACAGTAGCTCACATTAAGGATATGGAAGCACCTTGGTATGCTGATATTGCTAATTATCTTGCTTGTGGAATTTTGCCCTCTGATTTATCAAAACAGCAGTTAAAGAAGTTTTTGCATGAAGTGCGGTTTTATTTTTGGGATGAGCCTTATGTGTATAGACAATGTGCAGATGGATTAGTGAGAAGATGTGCATCTCAAGAGGAAGTTCCTGAAATTTTGGAACACTGTCACACATCCCCTTATGGAGGGCATTTTGGTGGTCAAAGGACAGCAGCTAAAGTTTTTCAATCTGGATACTATTGGCCCTCAGTTTTTAAGGACTCTCATTGGTTTAGTAAAACTTGTGATAGTTGTCAGAGGAAAGGAATTATTGGCTTGAAGGAAGAAATGCCCCTTACCTATATTCTAGAGATAGAGCTCTTCGATGTATGGGGGATCGACTTTATGGGACCCTTCCCACCTTCCTTTGGTAACATATACATTCTCTTAGCGGTAGATTACGTGTCTAAGTGGGTTGAAGCCATTGCTTGCCCCTTAAATGATGCTAAGACAGTTTTGAGATTCCTCCACAAGCACATTTTCACAAGATTTGGCACCCCTCGTGCATTGATAAGTGATGAGGGATCTCACTTTGTTAACCGGTTAATGAGTAGCATGTTGGCCAAATATAACATTAAGCACAAAATTTCCACTCCCTACCACCCCCAAGCCAATGGCCAAGCCGAGATTTCCAATAAGGAGATAAAAGGAATTTTGGAAAGGGTAGTTAGTCCCAATAGAAAAGATTGGTCTCTTAAGCTTGAGGATGCTCTTTGGGCTTATAGGACAGCTTTTAAAACTCCCTTAGGAATGTCTCCTTATAGGCTAGTCTTCGGTAAAGCTTGTCACTTACCTTTAGAATTAGAACACAAAGCTTTTTGGGCTCTTAAGAAATTAAATTTTGATCATGTGGCAGCTGGATCATTGAGGAAGTTGCAATTGGTGGAATTAGAGGAGTTCAGGCATACTTCCTATGAAAATGCTAAGATGTATAAAGAAAAAACCAAGATGTGGCATGATAGGAAAATTTTGCCGAAGCAATTTGAAAAAGGTCAGAAAGTGCTTTTGTTTAACTCCAGACTTAAACTTTTTCCAGGAAAACTTAAGTCTCGTTGGTCTGGTCCTTTCACGGTCTTAGAGGTATTTCCCTACGGAGCAATCATGTTGAAGGATGAAAAAGATGGTAGGGAATTCAAGGTTAATGGTCAGAGAATTAAGCATTATTGGGGAGAAGAAGTTCAAAGAAAGTTAGCTTCTCTCCAATTAGCTGGGGATTGATGTAGTAAAAATTTTGAGGGAGCATTGTGGCTTTAACAGTGGGTTTTCAATTGAGCTCCCGAAGTTGGTTGTTTTTCTTTGAGTTTATTTATTGTTGGTTTAGTTAATTTGTTTTTATTTGATTTCTTTTAATTTCTTGTGTTTCTTGGTTGCGGATTTTTTTTAAGAAGGCAAGGGTTTTAATATTCATCATCATTTTGGAAAAGAAGTTGATAGGATTGAATTGACTGATTTTTTGGAAGAAAGTTGAAAAAGGAAAGAGGAAGTTATGGTGAGGTAAATCACGTGGCTCAAGGCTGACATGAAAGGCATGGGGAAGAGAAATTTGATAAGATGAGTGAAGATTAGGGTTTCCAAAAGGAGTGGTCAAATCGGCAATTAAGGAGAAAAAAAAGATTTCATTTTAATGCAAGATTTCCCCCCCAAAAATCGTATTCAGTTTTTAAGAAAAAAAAAAGCTGATAGTGCCATCATCTTCTTCCTTTTAAAGCTCCCCATAAACCCTCAAGCTTCAGCATATTCCATAGCTAATACCTCCCTTCTTAGAGTGCTAACTCGCCATAATGTCGCCAAGGACAAGAGGAAAAAAATCAGAGGCTCACCAAAGAGAGAGTAATATTCCAGAGGAAAGCCTCGGCATTGAGCGGTCTGAGGTTGAAGCTCAAGCAAAGAAGAAGGGTAAGAAAAAGCGTGTTGTAGCCAAGGAGCCATCCGTTGTTCAGCATGCAAGCAGAGAGGAGCATGAGCAAGAGCATCCCGTTGATGATGATCATATCCCAGTAGTTGAGCAGCTGAAAAAGAAGAAGAAGAAGGCCAAGCAAGCTGAATATTCCAGCAAAGGTAAGGAAGTCTTGGTTCCGCAACCAGCGCCGGTGGATCGCTTCATCAACGAAGTTGCTAGAGCAAAGTATGAAGCTCTTCTAAGAACGAGGATTTCTGGCAGAACGAGGATTTCAATCTCCATTCAATCAGCTTCCTAGTTTTCTTCAATCTGGGATTACTAATCTCGGTTGGGATATTTTTTGCAAAAAGCCGGAGCCTGCGCGTGTCCAAGTTGTACGAGAATTCTATGCAAATATTGATGAAGAAGGGGGCTTTCAAACGATTGTCAGAGGAGTGCCCGTGGACTGGTCGCCTGAAGCAATCAATGATCTTTACCACCTTCCAGACTTCCCTAGAGCCATGTTCAATGAGATGGTAATTGCTCCATCAGAGGAGCAATTAAAAGCTGCTTTATCAGAAGTAGGTGTTGAGGGAGCTAGCTGGCAGATGTCTAAGAATCGTGCCCGAACATTCCTAGCCACTTACATGAAACCCGATGCAAATGTGTGGCTGGCACTGATTCGAAATCGAATTCTTCCAACAACTCACGACTCTACCATATCAATGGAGAGAGTCCTTCTGACCTTCGCCATAGTGAAAAATCTGAGCATTGATCTAGGGAAGATAATTTCTACTGAAATTTTTCTGTGTTTCAGGAAGAAGGTTGGGCGGCTATGTTTTCCAAGCACCATAACAGCGCTATGTAAAAGAGCCGGAGTTCCTATCCAAAAAGAAGACGACATCCTTTTTGACAAAGGAATCATTGATGCCGCAAATATGGATAGGCTTAGGAGAGGAGAAGGTCAGCAGAGGCAAGGAGGCCTGATGCCGGGGGTCCATAAGGCTTTGGACCAATTGGACGTGATTTTAAAGAGACTTGAGCACATGGAAGGGCAGCAGCAAGCTTACTGGTTGTATGCCCAGCGGAGAGATTCAATTTTGAAGAAGGCAATGCAAGCCAACTTCACTCGGCCGTATCCTCCATTCCCTCCATTTCCAAATGAAGTGCTCGTGCCTTGGATCCCCCACCTTCCAGAAGAGAATCAAGAAGAGAATGAAGAAGAGGTCGATGCAGATCTCAATGTTTTATCAGGGATGTTGTTGAATCCCTTGCTATTTTATGTTTTATGTTATTTTGTGTTTATTGTCTGCTCCTTTAGTTTGTTTCCTTTTTATGTTGTTTTGTGGCTGTCTAATTTAAGATGTATGTGAAAAAGAATATGAATGAAATGAAATATCATATTTTGGGCTGCATTGCTTTGTTTGTGTTTGTGCATGAGTTCTGATTTATAAAAAAAAAAAAGAGAAGAAGTGAATGAGTCTGCTGTATAAAGAATCTATGTTTGCATTGAATGAAAATCTTTTTAGCTTTGATGGATCAATGATGTCCTTTGCTAGGGCAAAGTAGTAAGCATTGTCTCAATCTTGTTAGTTTGTGTTGCTGCTTTGAATCCCTTAGTTTGCTGTAGATCATTCAAATGATATTGTTGTTTGTTGTGGCTGAAAATTTGTGCTGGATGAGTGTTCTGAATTGCCCATAGCTTAGAGTATCTTTGTAGCAATATCATCACTCTTTTGCACAATAAGTCCTTGTGTAGTCCATGATTTTAGAGCCTTACTTATCTCAACTAGTGTTTTAGGAGAGCTGCCTTCGTTAATCAAGATCTAGCTTTGTCAACTCTCAAGCCTTAAATTCTAGCTTAGAAATAAGTTTGGGGGTCTCTCCTAGCTAATTTTCTCATTGGGGACAATGAGTAATTTAAGTTTGGGGGTGTGGTGATTCCCTTTGAAAAAAAAAAAAAAAGCAGTAGAATAAGCCCTTGTGAGAACACTCCTCTTTTCCTTAGAAGATGCACTCAATCCTTTCCAAATAAGAGAATCTATCTTTTTCTTAAGTAGCCGAGTAACCAGAGGCATTTATGATACCCATAGTTTGCCCTTGCGTCAAAAAGTGGCTTAGGAAAAAGAAGATTCCTCTTAAAAAAAAAAAAAAAAAAAAAAAATCTAAGAGAAAGGATGAGTGTAGCCCTGCTAGTTGCATCTCTCCCAGGACTTAGGTGAGCTTCATCATAAAATGTCGTCATTCTGAGGAGCAAGGGGGAAACAACTAATAGGATATCTTTATGGGAAAATGAGTGTTGATCCTTATAAGGTGATGAACCTAGAGGCTAGGGTGCACTTCATCATAAAATGTTGTCATTCCTAGATTAAGGGTTGTGACCGTGGGGACTCTCTTAAGGTATATATATTTATTAAAAAAAAAAAAAAAAAAAAAAAAAAAAAAGGCTAGAATTAGGTAAAAGGGTTATGGAGGGTAGAGGTTGATTATCGGATTGCATGGTTGGCTTGAGGATTTGGATGCTAGTTGAGTTAGTTTTAGGAGCTAGAATCTGTGGATAAGCATCTTGGCATGTGCAAAAGAGTGGTGTGAGTTTGGTGCAGTGTATAAGCTAAGCTAGGGGTAAAAAGTACAGGACAACATTTAAGTCTTCCAAGAGCCTTTTGTTTGAAGGAAGATTGTGTTGATCTTTTAGTGAGCTTTGGGAGTCAAAAGTGGCAGCGCAAATTTCTTGATTGAGATGATGATATATGTATGATTGGGTTATTGGCAAAGGGTGATGATTTGATCTAGGCTAGCATTACTCGAGGACGAGCAATGATTCAAGTTTGGGGGTTTGATAACTCTTAGTAAAAGAGTTATTTATCTTATCTTTTAGCTTGGATTCTTTAATATGGGGGTAATTGGCTAGCATATTTTGGTGTTGTTCCTCTATAAATCTCATGCTTTGGTCTGAATCATCTTTGAGGAAATAGTTAATATGTTGCTACTGTTTTGAAGGTGAAATGCATTAAATTTGGTGTACTTATAGTGCAGATCCATAAAGCCATTGTGGTAGCAGACTAAAGGCAGCATGTGTAGAGTTGAAGTGATTGAGGAGCTGGAGATGGAATTGCTGGATCAATTCTGGAGCAAAGTTCGCACGTGATTCACACGATGGAAAATTCAGTTCATTAAATGAGCTGGCACTTTTTAATACAATCAGCTCTTTCATCCAATGGGAGTCTGCCATCTTGCTGAAAAGAAGCTGATGTAGCCCTGAATTCAAAAAAGAGAGGAGTATATTTTTTTAGGGCAACCACATTTTGTGAGGAGATATAAAAAGGAGAAGAAGAAACCAAAAGGGAGGATACATACACAGACATCAAGACAGCAGTGTGGAGAAATCGAGAAGGGAAGAGAAAGAGATTCCATAGAAGAAGGAGAAGCTGACATTTGGAAGGAGCATCTTCAGCAACTTTTCCATTTCCGGCTACTTCTTCCTTTATTTCTCTTTCCTCTTCTCTTGAACTTTGTGTAGCTGTGTTTTAGTTTTCTTCATGGCTTTTTCTGGTTATTTCATTTTGTTTTCAGCTTGTAACATGAACTAATCACCTTAAGGTGAGGATTAGGATACTTTTGTATTAATCTAAACATTGGAGTTGAGCTCCTTAGCTTTCTTAATCTGGTTTTGAGGGTGTTTAATGCTGAAGCAAAGATTTCGTCCGGTCAACCATTTCTTTGCATTGTCATCTTTAGTTTTGGGAAAAACAAGGGTGGCTGAATACTCAAAATCACATTAGCTCCTTGTTAGGGTTAGTAGCTAGCTAAGTGAAGGAGTTAGGGATAACACTTCACCTAATGCACATAATACAGCATGCTTAAAATGAAGTGGGTTAATGGGAATTAATCTGCTATTTTAGGAGATCTGGGAAGATTCTGTGAGAATTTGCTGTGTGGATTGAGAGAGCAAAGTTCTTGCTCCAACATTCAATGTTTAGAGAGATACAAATAGTTCTTAATCTGAGCCTACTTTATTAACCTTGTTGCAAGTTTCGTTTCATTGAGCATTCTGCATTTACCTTGTTTTATGTTCATTTCTGCAATTTATTTTATCAAAGCACCTTAGTTAGGCATTACTCAAATTTTATCGGTTACCATCTTGAATTTGCTAGAAATTAAGTTTGAACATAGGAACTTTCTTGTTCTAATCCCTGTGGAGACGATATTAATATACTTATCACTTGCTGCTGGCCGTGTATACTTGCACGTGCATTGTGTGGATTTCATTGAATATTTTAACCCCACCTTACAAGGCAACAGTTATGTTCCGTTGTTGACGTTGAGTGTACTCCGTGACAACGATGCTGTCGTGAGTGCTGGGCGGGCCCCACTACGACAAAGACGATGGGAGTGCTGGGCGGGCCCCACTACATCGTAGGACTAGTAACGTTGGTTGTACTGGGCGTGCCCTACACAACGTAGATCGGTCATGTTAGTTAAAACATTTGATGTACTTGATATGCCTTGCTAGATTTTTATTGATGAACTTGCGAGATATTTTAGAAAACCTTTTCCATTACACGTTTATGTTAAACGCTTTGATTGAGCATATTTATACGTTTAAAGGTTTATCACGTGTTTTTGACTTCCGGATTTAGATTTTTAAAGTTAGTCACTCACTGGGCTTCGTAGCTCATTCTTTCAAAATGTTTTTCCACTTTTCAGGTAGAGATCGAGCTCCCGGTGCCTGATACACTGCCAACGTCTGCTGAAAGTTCCGGATCAAGCTTCAGTACGTGGGTGGAGTTGTATATTGAGTCTGTTCATATTGGAAATGTTTGTAAGGGTTGTATAATATCGTCCTAGAGGTCGTGGATGTATAACCAGGTTATTTCCAAACCGAGATATGTCAGGGCGACACCTCGTGTATGTTGAAATGTTTTCAGGGTTTCCGCTGTGTTGTGGTTCATATGGAATATTTTATATCCATGATTAGTATGTTTATCAGGTTCAACGTTTCACTAGGGTCAACAGGGATCGTTAGAGGTGACGATGTCTGTTGGCTTCACGCCGTCTTTCGGGCTAAGCTAGCAAGTGGTCCGGGAGGGGGTGTGACATCATACCTACAAATGATTTGAAGATTTTCTTTGTCAATCATCAACTGAGCAAGAATCTTCATTGCTACATTAGAGCAAAGCCATCATCACTAGACTGGGGCAAATCCAACATATTAAATTGGAGCAAGAGCCTTCATTGCTACACTGGGACAAAGACATCGTGACTAGTCTGTGGCAAAGCAATCATCAACTGAGCAAGAACCTTCATTGTTGCGCTAGAGACAAGCCATCATCACTAGACTGGGGCGAAGCCATCGTCACTAAATTGGGGCAAAGCCAACATTATTAAATTGGAGCAAGGACCTTCATCACTATACTGGTGAGACAAAGCCATTGTCACTACGTGAGAGTAAATCCTTCATAACTATACTGGGGCAAAGCTTTCATCATTACGTTGGGGCAAAATCGTCATTATTAAACTGGAGCAAGAATCTTCATTGCTACACTGGGGCAAGGTCATTCAACCATTTATGCAAGTTGTTCTAGACTGGGGCAAAGACTAAGTCAAGAGAATCACACTTCTCTTACGAAGAATCTTTCAATCTCGAGCGGTTCTCCACATTCAAGAATAGAAAGTTGAATCATATTTTCATAGAAGAATCACATTCAGGGAAAGGACAATCACAATAATGAGGGTTTTTCATCAAAGAACTCGAGCTGACTTGAAGAAAGAAAGAGATATATGAGATGATCTATTGGGGAGCTACTCCTTGTTCTCACAATGGTCGTCCAAAGAAATGGGGTCACCTTAGCACATATTTTCATTTGAATCATATTCTAGTATGTGAACGTTCAAAATTATGTTCAATCTCTTATTGTTCAAGAGATTTTTTATAAAGGCATTTGTGATCCATGTTTTCCTTCTTCATTCTTTTTTCTTCGAAAAAGAAACTTGCTTTCTTTGTTCGACTATCATCCTCGTTTGTCTCTAAGCCAAATTCATCTTCCTGTATCCAATCTTTTGTCCACTACAAGGCTAAGGTTATGAAGCAGTTGAATCAAGTAAGATGTCTAATGCTGCGAATTACCATTGATAGTTCTCTAAACTAGCACATGAGACACTTCTAAAACAGCCTACCATACCCAGTATGATTGAGCAATCTATGATTGACATATATGTTTCCTTTCAGATTGAGCAATCTCTGATTAATATACACGATCCCTTTCAAGTGAAGGCATTCAAAAATAGAGAAAAGAAACAAGATAAACAAAAAGAAAGAAATGAAAGAAAAAAGAGAAAAAATGTTTCCCTCCAATGATGACTACGAGGTTCTCCTTTGATTTCTTTCTAAATATTTATTGATAAGAATGATGAAAGTAAGCAACGATGATCATTTTGTTAAATATGGAAAACACATTTGGTTTTCTTAACTGATGTCACAAATCAAGCTCTTCATCATCGTTTGCATCGCTATTTCTCACAAAAAATTCGTTTTCATACCATGGAGTTGGTGAAAATATATCACATGAATATTGTGCATACATGGCACTCATTGATCTACCCTGAGCATGCATATGCATCCCTCCATAATGCCTTTAGAGTCGAATTATTGACTTACTCAATTCATCATTATCATTGCATATAGTGGTCAATGAGCATGTTCAATCCATGACACTGGGGCAAAAGCACTAATCTATTTCATGTAGGATATTCACGAAAATAGTGCATCATATCCTGCATAAATGTTAACGCTTGCATTTGCATACCTACACAACCTCTTTTGAATATTATCTATCATTTCAAGATGATTTAACTCACTTTTCATGCATGTGGGTATACTCCATTCGCGAGAATTCCCAATATATGCAAAAGAATTTTTTTTCTTATAATTGATTCTTTTTCTTTTCGGCAACTAAGTTTTGAAATAAAAACCGTTGTCTCATTTTAAAACAAATTTCTGAAGTACGAAGTCCATGTTTTAAAATCTTTTTCTTTTCCGACAACTAAGTTTTGAAATAAAAACCGTTGTCTCATTTTAAAACAAATTTCCGAAATACGAAATCCCTGTTTTAAAATCTTTCATTTTCTTTGCCACTAAGTTTTGAAATAAAACCCGTTGTCTCATTTTAAAACAAATTTCTGAAATACGAAATCCCTGTTTTAAAATCTTTCATTTTTTGGCAATTAAGTTTTGAAATAAAAACCATTGTCTCCCTTTTAAAACAAATTTCTGAAATACGAAGTCTCTGTTTTAAAAATCTTTTCTTTTTTGACAACTAAGTTTTGAAAAAAAAAACTGTTGTCTCATTTTAAAACAAATTTCTGAAATACGACGTCTCTGTTTTAAAAATCTTTTCCTTTTCGGCAACTAAGTTTTGAAATAAAAACCGTTGTCTCATTTTAAAATAAATTTCTGAAATACGAAGTCCCTGTTTTAAAATCTTTTTCTTTTTGGCAACTCAGTTTTGAAATAAAAACCGTTGTCTCCCTTTTAAAACAAATTTCTGAAATACGAAGTCCATGTTTTAAAATCTTTTCCTTTTCGGCAACTAAGTTTTGAAATAAAAACCGTTGTCTCATTTTAAAACAAATTTCTGAAATACGAAGTCTCTGTTTTAAAAATCTTTTCCTTTTTGACAACTAAGTTTTGAAATAAAAACCGTTGTCTCATTGTCTCATTTTAAAACAAATTTTAAATACGAAGTCCCTATTTTAAAATCTTTTTCTTTTCCGACAACTAAGTTTTGAAATAAAAATCGTTGTCTCATTTTAAAACAAATTTCTGAAATACAAAGTCCCTGTTTTAAAATCCTTCATTTTTTCGGCAACTAAGTTTTGAAATAAAAACCGTTGTTTCATTTTAAAACAAATTTCTGAAATACGAAGTCCCTGTTTTAAAATCATTTCCTTTTTTGGAAATTAAGTTTTGAAATAAAAACTGTTGTCTCATTTTTTAAAAAAAATCTGAAATACGAGATCCTTGTTTTAAAATATTTTCCTTTTTTACAACTAAGTTTTGAAATAAAAATAGTTGTCTCATTTTAAAACAAATTTTTGAAATACGAAGTCCCTGTTTTAAAATCTTCCATTTTCGGCAACTAAGTTTTGAAATAAAAACCGTTGTTATTTCCTGAAATATGAAATCCATTCCCATTTCTTTTGGTTAAATCGAACCCTGCTAGCTAGTAGAGGTCGAAGCCTGGTCAGAGTCAGGTCCATTCCATTTTCATTTTTTTTTGGTTAAATCGAACCCTGCTAGTTAGTAGAGGTCGAAGCCTGGTCAAAGTCAGGTTCATTCCCCTTTTCTTTTGGTTAAATCGAACTCTATTTCTATTTAGAGGTCGAAGCCTGCTCAGAGTCAGGTCCATTTCCTATTTCACTTTGTTGGTTAAATCGAACCTTATTCTTGTTTAGTAGTGGTCGAAGCCTGTGTCAATCCAGGTCCATTTCCTATTTCACTTTGTTGGTTAAATCAACCTTACTAGTTAGTAGAGGTCGAAGCCTGGTTAGAGTCAGATCCATTCCCTTTTTCTTTTGGTTAAATCGAACCCGACTATTGAGTTGAGGTCGAAGCCTGTGTCAATCCAGGTCCATTTTCAATTTTTCTCTCGGTTAAATCAAACCCGACAATTCAGTTGAGGTCGAAGCCTGTGTCAATCCAGGTCTGTTATCAATTTTTCTCTCGGTTAAATCGAACCCGACTATTCAGTTGAGGTCGAAGCCTGTGTCAATCCAGGTCCATTATCAATTTTTCTTTCGGTTAAATCGAACCTGACTATTGAGTTGAGGTCGAAGTCTGTGTCAATCAAGGTCTGTTTTCAATTTTTCTTTTGGTTAAATTGAACCCTACTAGGTAGTAGAGGTCGAAGCCTGGTCATAGTCAGGACCATTCCCTTTTCTTTTGGTTAAATCGAACCCTGCTAGCTAGTAGAGGTCGAAGCCTGGTCAGAGTCAAGTCCATTCCTATTTTCTCTTGGTTAAATCGAACCCTGCTAGTTAGTAGAGGTCGAAGCCTAGTTAGAGTTAGGTCCATTTCCTCTTCTTTTGGTTAAATCGAACCCTGCTAGCTAGTAGAGGTCGAAGCCTGGTCAGAGTCAGGTTTGTTCCCCTTTTCTTTTGGTTAAATCGAACCCTATTCTTGTTTAGAGGTCGAAGCCTGGTCAGAGTCAGGTCCATTTCCTATTTCACTTTGTTGGTTAAATCGAAACCCGTTTTTGTTTAAAGATCGAAACCTTGTCAGAGTCAGGTCCATTTCATTTTCTTTTGGTTAAATCGAACCTTATCTTTGATTAGAGATGAAAGTCTGGTCAAAGTAAGGTTCATTTTCTTTTTTCCAATTTTAGGTTATGCTTGGTTTAAGCATGAAACCCTTCCTTTTATTTTTAACTAAAAATCTTCGCCCTCCCAATACTTTGTCTTTTTCCTTTGTTTACCCTTTCAATCCTTCAAGGATACACAATGGGGGGCAAACTGTAGACACCGTATTTGGTCCGGCTTGATTTTTAGTAATAATATTTGAATTTTTTCCAATATTTTATGATCAATTTGTTTTTTAGTTGCCAACAAGAGCATAGCTCAATTGGCTTAAAGTTGTATTGATAACCACGAGATCTGTGATTCGAATCCCTCGACCCCTACATATTGTCAAAATAAATTTCTTTTTTGGTTTTCATTGTTTATTTTCATTTTCTTTTCTTTTTTTTTTAATTTTTTTTTAATTTATTTCTTTATTTTTTATTTTATTTTTTGTTCTTCCATTTTCAAAGTCTTCCACTTCCTTCTCCTTCTCCCTCTCCCCCTCTTTCTCAACCTCCCTCAACTCACTCCCCCACTCTCTCCAACTCCCTCCCCTTATTTCTCAACCCCTTCTCCAAGGTCTCCTATAAAAGGAGAGCTTATGGAGGATGAAGAGAAGAAGAGAATGTGGTGGAAAACAAGAACAAAAGGTGGTGGGAAATGGGAGAACTAGGAGAGAAAGAGGTGAAGTTTGAGAGAGAAAAGAGTGAAATTTGAGAGAGGGAGAGAAATTTTAATCTTTTGAAAGATTGAGTTGCTCGTTGCTTCGTCGCCACCGTTCACCACATCGTCACCGCCGTTGAAGACCTACGCCGCCGCCACTCCGACGAACTCCGCCACTAATCCAATCCCGATCTGACATCTGTCGCCACCGCGAACTCCAACCATCCGAAGAACCAGGAGTAACTTTGACCCACATTCCAGTGAATTTTCATGGAAGAGAAAGGTAAAGAAGAGTTAAGTGGAGGAAGAAAAGGAAAAAGAAAAGAAGAATGGGGAGAGAGAAAGAAAGTGAGGAAGATGATGAAATGATGGTGGGTCCCACTCTTTATCATTATTTTGTTATTTATCATTTCCTTTTATTTGTTCATTCTTTCTTTTCATTATTTAGTTTTTTTATTTTTTACGAAAAAGCAAGATTTTTTTTTTAAAAAAAAAAAAGAAAACAAACTTCATTTTTCCCTTTTAGTTTTATGAGTTTTGTTTTATTTTACTCCAATTTGAATTTTAAAGTTAATTTTCAAATCAATTCCAAATTGTTTTTTTTTTCTTTTATTGAAATTTCCAAATCATTTTCAATATGTTTATAATATGGATGTTCCAAACAAATTTCAAAATGATTTTCACTTTGGTCTTTCCAAACAAAGTTCAAAATGGCCTTAACATTGTTTTTCCCTCTAAAATAGATCTCAATTTGGGTTTAATTTGAAAAATTTTCAATTCAATTGACCAAATCAATTTCAATCTAGTTTCAAATCTTGAACTCATCATGGTTGGAAATTGGAATTTGCGAATCAATGTTTATTTGGTTTTAAATTGGAAGTCATTTTCAACTTTTGTAAAATTTGAAACAAATCAATGTCCATTTGGTTCTAAATGGGAAATCAATTTCAATTTTAATTAAATTGGGAATGTCTATGGACTTTAGTTAAATTGGAGTTCAATTTCAATTTTGGTTTACATTAAAATCTCAAAATCAATTAAAATTAGGCATTAACATGAAATTTCTAATTTGAATTTCACATTGGTTTTAATTGACTTTTGAATCAATGTCTTTAATTCACATTAGAGATCTCAATTCAGTTTCAATTTAATTTTTATTTGAAGCTTTGATTTCAATCCCATTTTGATTCTAAATTTGAATGTCCAATTTAATTTCTTTTAGGATTTTAAAAAATCAAAGTCAATATGATTTAATTTGGATTTCAATTCAATTTCATTCTTGGTTTTAAATTAACTCAATTTCAATTTAGTTTTGGTTTGAAATTTTCAAATAGAATTTTAATTTTTCTTTGATTGATTTTAATTTGAATAAAATCTCAAATTTGTAATTCTTGGATGAATGTCAATTCGGTCCTTATTTGATATTCACACATGAATTTCAATTTGATTTTAATTTAGATTTTTAAAATTGATTTCAATTTGATGTAAATTGGGTTTCTTAAATAAATTTCAAATTACCTTGACGGTGTCATTTCACGAATAAATTTCATTTCAAATTGAATTTACATTGAAATCTCAAAATCAATTTCGGTTTGGTTTTAATTTAGAATTTTTCAATAAATTTCAATATGTTCTCATTGGAATTTCAAAATCAATGTCTATTTGGTTTTATATTGAAAATCAATTTCAGTTTTAAACTAAATTGGAAATCAATTTCAAAGGTTAAATCAAATTTCGAAAACATTATTTAATATTTTGAAAGGCTAAAATAGATCGATTACGGAAACTTTAAGGCTAATTTTGTCTAAGAACGGGTACTTAAGCTGACCGAAAGGGAACACCCTGCCTGGAAATTAGCCTAAAGTTTAACTATCGATTATTTTGGCAATCAAAATTTAAATTTGATTAACTTAGATCTTTTCGAATCAATTTCAATTTGATTCTAAATTGAATTTTCCAAATGAATTTCAAAATGGTTTTACTTTAGAAATTTCAAATGAATTTTTAATTGAATTTTATTTAAAAATGAAAACATATTTTTTTTGTTATGGTGTCATACCACTCGTGACTATTAGTTCACATTTTATTTTTGAAATGTGAAATAATAGATGTGAGACAAAATAGCTCATGTATAACCTATGACGGAGTTGAGAATTTCTCAAATTCTTGAGGTGACAAATTTTCTTTAATTAAAAGAAAATTTCAACATGACAAACAATTATTGGGTATAACCCCACTCACTACATCAGACCCTTACTTTATCGCTTAAAGCTAAGGTAAGATCAAGTGAGACATTTGTTATTTATTTCTTTTATTTCTTCAAAATAATAAGGATCATTTTATGTTATAAAAGGATAATTTTAAAATAAAATGTGGTAACCGTTTTTTAAACGGGTGTTGTAGGGGTGCTAACACCTTCCCTACACTCAATCGACTCCCGAGCCTAATCTTTGGTTTTCAAAGACCGGTTTTTCTTTAAAATGGGTGACCAATCACACTCCAAGATGATTGGTGGCGACTCCAAACCTCTCACCTCGAAAGAGACCCTTAGGGAAGGACGTCGGCCGCTCCGCGTCGCGATGACGTTGCGACAGCTTAGGCAAAGATAACCAATACGGTTCAAAGATAACCAGTAAGTTGTTCCTTGCTTAAAAACGAACAACTTACTGGCGAAAACTTTCCACAATGGAAATCGAACTTAAATACCATACTTGTGGTTGAGGATTTAAGGTTCGTCTTAACGGAGGAATGTCCTCCCGTTCCCCCTCGCACTGCCGCTCAGACAGTAAAAGACGCTTATGAACGCTGGACTAAGGCCAACGAAAAGGTCAAAGTCTACATACTGGTCAGCTTATCTGAAGTATTGGCCAAGCATTATGAAAACGTGGAAACTGCCAGGGAGATTATGAATTCCCTGTAGGAGATGTTTGGACTTCCGTCCTACCAGCTCCACCACAACGCCTTGAAGAATGTCTTCAATGCCAAGATGCAGGAAGGTCAATCTGTTCGGGAACACGTCCTGGACATGATTAACTAATTCAATATTGCTGAGGCAAATGGCAGGGTTGTCTGCGAGCGCAGTCAGGTTGCGTTCATCCTTCACTCGCTCCCTGCAAGCTATCTGTCTTTCAGGACGAACGCGAGCATGAATAAGATTCAGTTCAACCTGACTACCCTCCTCTCAGAGCTACAAATTTACGAGTTCTTGCAGAAAAGCAAGGGCAAAAATGTGGTTAAAGGAGAGGCCAATGTGGCCCATTCCAAAAAGAAGTTCCTGAAGGGTTCATCCTCAGGGACTAAATCTGTACCCCAGGCTTCTTCATCGAAGCAAATACAAAAGAGGAAGGGAGACAAGGGGAAGGCTCATGCACAGGCTGTGCAAGGGAAGGGAAAGGCCAAGGTCGTGGCCAAGAAAGGTAGGTGCTTCCACTGCAACGCAGATGGTCATTGGAAGCGGAACTGTCCCCGTTACCTTGCTGAAAAGAGAAGAGAAAAAGAAGGTAAATTCGATTTACTTGTATTAGAGACTTGTCTCGTAGAACATGATGAGTTTGCCTGGATATTAGATTCGAGAGCCACTGATCATGTTTGCTCTTCTTTTCAGGGAAATAATTTCCAGCAGCTGGCAGACGGTGAAATGACGCTCAAGGTTGGAACAGGAGATGTTGTTTCAACTCGTGTAGTGGGAGCTGCAAAATTATTCTTTAGAAATAGGTTTTTGATTTTAGAGAACTTGTACTTGGTTCTTAGAATTAAAAGGAACCTTATTTTTGTTTCCGCTTTACTTGAACAATGTTATTCAATTTCGTTCTTGCTTAATGAAGCTTTAATTTCAAAGAATGGAATTTATATTTGTTCAGCTAAGCGTGAGAATAATTTATTTGTGTTAAGACCAACTGATGCTAAGGCTATTTTAAGTCATGAAATGTTTAAAACAGCCGAAACGCAAAATAAAAGGCAAAAGATTTCTCCTCTAAGTAACAATACGTATCTTTGGCACCTTCGTCTTGGTCATATTAACATCGATCGGATCGATCGTTTGGTTAAAAATGGACTTCTAACTGATGTAGAAGATACATCTTTACCACCCTGTGAATCGTGTCTCGAGGGTAAAATGACCAAGAGGCCTTTTACTGGAAAAGGTTATAGGGCCAAAGAACCACTTGAACTAATAAATTCGGATCTTTGTGGTCCAATGAATGTAAAGGCTCGAGGTGGTAATGAATATTTCATCTCTTTCATAGATGATTATTCTCTATACGATTACTTGTACCTGATGGGCTATAAGTCTGAGGCTCTTGAAAAGTTCAAAGAGTTTAAGGCTGAGGTAGAAAACCTGTTAGGTAAAATGATTATAACACTTCGATCAGATCGAGGTGGAGAGTATCTAGATCAGCGATTCAAGGACTATATGATAGAACATGGAATCCAATCACAACTCTCACCACCTGGTACACCTCAGCAGAATGGTGTATCAGAAAGGAGAAATAGAACCTTGTTAGACATGGTTCGATCTATGATGAGCTATGCTCAGTTGCCTAGCTCGTTTTGGGGGTATGCAGTAGCGACTGTAGTACATATTCTTAACAACGTTCCCTCAAAAAGTGTTTCTGAAACTCCTTTTGAGCTATGGAAGGGGCGTAAACCTAGTTTGCGTTACTTTCGTGTCTAGGGTTGTCCTGCACATGTGTTAGTGACAAATCCTAAGAAATTGGAACCACGTACGAGAATATGCCAATTTGTTGGGTACCCAAAAGAAACGAGAGGTGGTCTTTTCTACGATCCTCAAGATAATAAAGTATTTGTATCGACAAATGCAACTTTCTTGGAGGAAGACCACATTCGAGATCATAAACCACGAAGTAAGTTAGTATTAGGAGAAGCTACAGAAGGATCAACAAGGGTTGTTGATGAACCCGGTCCTTCAACAAGAGTTGTTGGAGAATCCAGTTCTTCTCGTCAATCTAGTCCTCCTCACGTAGTGGGAGAGCTTCGACACAGTGGGAGGGTTGTGATACAACCTAACCGCTACTTGGGTTTGACGGAAACACAAGTAGTCATACCTGATGACGGCGTAGAAGATCCATTGTCTTATCGTCAGGCAATGAATGACGTAGATAAGGACGAGTGGGTCAAAGCCATGGACCTTGAGATGGAGTCTATGTACGTAGATAATGACGTAGATGGAGTCTATCGTCAGGCAATCAAGTTTGGGAACTTGTAGATCCATCTGAAGGGGTTAAACCCATTGGGTGTAAATGGATCTATAAGAGGAAAAGAGATGTTGCTGGGAAAGTACATACTTTCAAAGCCAGACTCGTAGCAAAGGGTTATACCCAACGAGAAGGGGTGGACTATGAAGAAACCTTTTCTTCAGTTGCTATGCTAAACTCCATAAGAATTCTCTTATCCATTGCCACATTTTATGACTATGAAATATGGCAAATGGATGTCAAGACAGCTTTTTTGAATGACAACCTTGACGAGAGTATTTTTATGTCTCAACCCGAAGGGTTCATAACCCAAGGTCAGGAGCAAAAGGTTTGTAAACTGAATTGATACATTTATGGGTTGAAACAGGCATCTCGATCTTGGAATATTAGATTTGATACTGCGATCAAATCTTTTGATTTTGACCAAAATATTGATGAGCCTTGTGTATACAAGAAGATCAACAAGAATAAAGTAGCTTTCCTCGTACTTTATGTTGACGACATCCTACTCATTGGGAATGATGTAAGATATCTGTCTGACGTAAAAGAATGACTAGCAACTCAATTCCAAATGAAAGATTTGGGTGAGGTCCAGTATGTTATTGGCATCCAGATTATTCGGGATAGAAAGAACAAAACGCTAGCTCTGTCTCAAGCAACATATATCGACAAGATGTTGGGTCGATATTCGATGCAGAACACCAAGAAGGGCTTGTTGCCTTTCAGGCATGGGGTTCACTTATCTAAGGAACAGTCTCCTAAGACACCTCAAGAAGTTGAGGATATGAGACGGATTCCCTACGCCTCTGCAGTGGGTAGCTTAATGTATGCCATGCTATGCACGAGGTCTGACATTTGTTATGTTGTAGGGATTGTCAGCAGATATCAGTCAAATCCAGGGTTAGACCACTGGACCGCCGTTAAAGGAATCCTCAAGTATCTTAGGAGAACGAGGGACTACATGCTGGTATTTGGGGCTAAAGAGTTAGTTCTCATGGGATACACCGACTTTGATTTTCAATCTGATAAGGATTCTAGGAAATCCACGTCAGGGTCAGTGTTCACCCTTAACGGGGGAGCTGTAGTTTGGAGAAGTATAAAGCAAGGATGCATAGCAGACTCCACGATGGAGGCTGAGTATGTAGCTGCTTGTGAAGCAGCTAAGGAAGCTGTTTGGCTAAGGAAGTTCTTGACAAATTTGGAAGTTGTTCCAAATATGAACTTTACGTTATACTGTGACAACAGTGGGGCTGTAGCCAATTCAAAGAAATCTCGCAGCCACAAACGAGGTAAACACATAGAGAGGAAGTATCATCTGATTCGAGAGATTGTTCAAAGAGGAGATGTGGTCGTGACCAAGATCGCTTCCGAGCACAACATTGTTGATCCGTTTACGAAGGCCCTCTCGGCTAAAGTGTTTGAGGGTCATCTAGAAAGTCTAGGTCTGCGAGACATGTATATAGCGTAATCTAGGGCAAGTGGGAGATGTGTAATGGGTGTAAGAATGCCCTAGTTTATTGTATTTTGTATATTTACCTTTTATGTAATGTACAACATACATGTACCATTTCCAGCTTTGGATTATATTGTATATACTTTCCCTGTAACTTGAGTTTTAGTTCAAGTGGGAGTTTGTTGGGTTTTATGCCCTAAAACTCGTAGATAGTAAATGTACATTTGACCGAACATTAATAAAAGTAATGTATTATTCAATATTTGTATTATATCTTGTCTTATTAACCCTAATCCAATAAACTAAACATCCAAGGCTAATAGAATGAGGCTTGAACTAGTATGTAGGGACATACGGGGATCAATGTTCAAGTTTTAGCCTAAAGGGTCTGTAGTATAGGGATAAGGTTGGGTGCCTTGTCCTGGTGACACTATGGATACGACCCACTCTGTATATTGATACAAACGTAGTGATCCAGCGCGTTCATGTAGTTGACATGTGAGTGGGGGTATCCTGTGCAATGAGTTTGCACAAAGACCGGACCGCGAAATAGTTTACCACTAACTGTAACACCGTTAGTTAGCTCGGTTTCTATTTCACTAGGATGACCTAGGCAACTTGGCCTTAATCCTGAGTGGATTATGGACTTCTGTCCATGAGGGATTGTCCTTTGATTTGTATGGGTGAGAGTGGCCTGTTCGCCGACTCAATAAGCCTACCATTTTGGGGACAAGACCGAGTGGGGAGCTGGGAACGTAGTCTTACAAGATGGAATTCACTCATTCCCGATATTAGGGTAAGTAGAGGTGTGTTCCCTTAAGTGGTGTCTTCGGGTCTTGAACAATGGGCCCTACCCTCTTTATGGCACGAGAGGGATTTTTGTTTGCTGGTTGGACCACAAACAGGTTGTTCATTAGAGGAGCACTGGTACTTAAGGACCAAGAGGTAGCTCAGGGGTAAAACGATAATTTGACCTAGTTGGGATACGAACACACGTGAAGGGCTAACTTGCTGTTGATGGTCGATATCCGTGGACACAGAAATATATCTGCAGTGAGAAGAGTGCATGTGTGGTTCTATAGTGGAGTGAACCACAGTTAATGAATATTGAATAACTTGGTTAATGAGTTTAGCCAATTAATCTCACATCGTTGGAGCTTCTGATATGTAGGTCCATTAGGTCCCACCGGTAGCTCTATAAGAGCGTTGAGGTAAATTTCTAAGGGTGAATTGAATATTCGAAGGGGTTCGAATATTAAGTTGAAATATGAATTTGATTCATATTAAAACTATAGGTTATAATTAATACACATATGATGTATATTAATTCTTTAGTTAATTTGAGAGAAATATAATTAAATATATGATATTTAATTATAATATTGATTAATTGGTGAATTAATTAATAATTTTTTGTTTTAATTTAATTTAATTAAATTTTGATTTAATTAAGTTATATTAAAACTATAGGTTATGTGGAGTATTTGTATAAATATGTTTTATACAAATGGAATTAAATTAAAAGTTAATTTAATTAAAATAGTTAATTAATATTTGTTATAAGATATTAATTAATTGTTTTCCCATCAGTTAGGTTAACTGATGGGAACGTGTCTTCAGCATAACCGTAGGCCAGCGTGAAACGTGAGAGAAATGTAAGGGAGTTGGCTTCTTTTTCTGTAACTGGTTCAGATTCATTCTCTCTGGGTTTTTATGCTAATCACTCTCTCTCAATCCTAGTGCTCTCTGCAATTCTCTTCCTAAGAATACAGAGACTAAAAATTCCCTTAAACCCTTAGAAGTCACGCTCCCACAAGCTCTTGACGCATTTTCCTTCAAGAGAATATCGGTGAAACCTTCGTGGTGGTGTTCGTGACGAATTTCCAACGAGGTATAGATCTTTTTGGTGCTGGTTTTTGTGTGCATTCAAGGGAATTTTTGGCGAATTGATCAAGAACGACTCCTAGAGTGAGTATTTCTTGATCTAGGATCATTAGGATCCAATTTAGATTAGATCTAGATTTTTCCTAATAAGTTTTAGCATGCTTTATTAACTGTTGTACAGCATGTTAAATTTTGTTTACTACTGTGATTTTTTTTTTGCCAACGTATAGTATTTTAGTTCAAATTAAAATCTGAGTTAAGGTTCTGTACGTTTCCGCTGCGAAATGGCTTTTATCCCTTCAGTAGCATCTGAATTTTCCAATTTAGTCCTCGTGGGATCGATACCCTTGGAATACTTCTAAGGTTTTTTTATTACTACGTGCGACAGTGTATACTTGCACTAGGGTTAGCTGAATTTACCTTTATTATTATCTATCATCTTATCTCACATCCATTCATTCAGTTGACGACGCACCAGTAAGTAGATGTGTGTTCCCTTAAGGTATATCGATGCATTCTAATATAAAGTTTATGAAACTTTATACTATAATTTTTTAATTAATTTCAAAAATTAATTCTTGAGAGAAAATATTTGAAAGAGTTCAAATAAATTTTAATATGAATTTGATTCATATTAATTTTAATTTTAATAAAATTCCTAAGATTAAATATATGATATTTAATTGGGTAATTAGTTAATTATGGAATTAATTATTTATTTATTAAAATTAGAGTAGAAAAAGAGCTTGGCCTTTACTATATATAGGACCCCTGGGTGGGGTGAAAGACATCCCATTGTCTCTCTTTCTCTCAGAAATCTCTCCCAAAAGACTCCCACAAGTTTCCTACTTCAAGAAGTCTCAAAGATATACCGGTGTAGCCGATTGGTGGTGTTCGCACAAGATGGTTGATGCGTTTTCAATCATACTAGCGAGAAAAGGCGAGTCAATCAAGGCTTTCTACAAAAGTAAGTTTTCTATGAAATCCTTAATCACTAGGATCGATCTAGTTAATCTTTTAGCATGTTTATAGCCTATATACAACCCATTAAATATAGATTTATTGCTCTAATATTAAGCAAATTGTATTGGCATTTCAATTAGAATCTAAGACTCTGAGTAGGTTTGGTAATAGTTTCCGTTGCGCAGGGCTTTTATCCCTTCAAACTGGACCACGAAATAGTAAACCACTAGATGTAACACCGTTAACTAGTTAGGTTACTGTTTCAATAGGATGACCTAGGTAACTCAGTCTTAATCCTGAGTGTGTCATGAACTCCTTCTCACGAGGGATTATCCTTTGATTAGTACGGGTGAGAGTGGCCTGCACGCCAACTCAATAAGCCTACCTTCTTGGAGACAAGACCGAGTGGGGGGCTGGGGACATGACAACACAAGATGAAATTCACTCATTCCCACTTCTAAGAGAAGTAGATGAATGTTCCCTTAAGTGGTGACTCCGGATCTTGAACAAAGGGATCTCGCCCTCTCACTGACCCGAGAGGGACTTTCTGTTTATTGGTTGGACCATAAACAGGTTGTTCATTAGAGGAGCACTGGTACTTAAGGAGTCAGATGTAACTCAGGGTTAAAACGGTAATTTGACCCAACTGTAGTTACGAACACTCTCGAAGGATTGACTTACCGTTATTGGTCAATATCCGTGGACATAAAAATATTCTACAGTGAGAAGAGTGCAATTGTGGGTCTTTAGTGGAGTGACCCACAGTTAATAAATATTGGTTAACTCGATTAATGAGTTTAGTCAGCTAACCTCATATCATTGATGATTCTGATCTATAGGTCCATTAGGTCCCCCAGCTAGCTCGTAAAGAGTAATTGGGAACAAATTATCTTGAAAGAATTTGAATTGTTCAAATTCAATTTGGGAATCGAGTTAATTGAATGAAGTACAATTAACATAATGTATGTTGATACATTATAATATAAAGTTTAATTTGTGGTTAAACTTTATTGAATTGAGAGAATTATATATTTGAAAGAGTTCAAATTTATAACGGATTAAATATGTGATATTTAATTAGTGAATAAATTAATTAATTGTGAATTAATTAATTATCCAAATAGTATAATTAAATGTGATTTAATTAAACTATAATATATGAGAGATATATTAGAATATGATTCTAATATATAATTAATTAATTATGGTTGATATTTAATTAATTATAAAATTAGTTAATTTTGAATTAATTAATTGTTTAATTTAATTTAGTTAAATGTGATTTAATTAAATTAAAAACTATAGATTAATTTTTAATGTGAATTAGATTCATATTAAAACTATAGGTTACAAGAGAGAAATATATTTGAATGTGATTCAAATAATGGGTTAATTAAATATGTGATATGTAGTTAATCAATGAATTAATTAATTATTTGGTTTGAATTAATTTGATTAAATTGGATTTAGTTAAATTAATTAAAACTTTATAATATGTGAGGGCAATGCATTTAAATATGATTTAAATGCAAATATGCTTAATTGATTAATATGATTAATTGATTATCATATAGTTAATTGATTAAATTAATTAATTAAATTTTAGTTTATATATTTATTAATTAAATTGGTTATTTTGATAACCAATTCCATCTCTCACATCATAGATCACGCAGAAGGGGTCTAAAGAAGTGATCTCATTTTTTCTGCAGAATCTTAATTTTTCTCTCTCACTCTCTATACATTTGCTCTCAACGTGAAAAACAGAGAAATACTTTTTCTCTATAGATTCTTCCCATTATCAAAATCAAGGAGTCCCACTACTCCGTTCTCGATCTCAGAGAATAACAGGGTATCCTCGTGGTGGTGTTCTTGAAGAATTCATAGTCGTCAGACGACGGTATGTTTCTCAATGCTCAGCCTAGATTTACGAATTTTCCTAATGTATGGGTATTTTGGGAAACGAAATTAAAATAAGAATCGGTCCAATTGCTTCCTCTTTAACGGAATTGGGAATTCCAATCCTTCACATTTGTCATTAAAACAGCAAGTACGATGCCCTTTCTACGTACATGACAATCAAAGCAACTAAGAATCAACTTGCCAAGTCGCGGCTCAATGCCCAACTTTACTAAATTACGCCCTTCATTTGTTAATTCATAAACGTATTCAATGTAATAGTTCCCAACTGAACATGATTCATGATGGCCATGTCAACCGCTTCAGCACTGGGAGCATCCACAAAGTCAAAATCATCCACATTCTTTACACCCAAGGCAAGAATTCTCAATATTGCAACCCCCAAATGAACCTTACGAATCTCAGGTTCATGATTAGGTTGTTGGGTTTTATGCCCGAAAACTCGTAGATAGGGAATGTAAACAAATTGTATACTTGTTTCAATAAAGTGTTATTGTTAAATACTGCACAATTTGACCCAAATCCAATAAACTAAGATCCAAGGTTGTTTACATGTGACTTGAACTAGTATGTGGGGACATACGGGGATCGGTGTTCAAGTAACAACCTAAAAGGTCTATAGTACAAGGATAAGGTTGGGTACCTTATCCTGGTAATACTATGTGATATGACCCGCTTTTTATTTGATATAGACGTATTGATCCAAAACGTCCATGTAGTAGACATGCGAGCGGGGGTATACTATGCAATGAGTTTGCATAAGACCAGACCATAAAATGGTAAACCACTAGATATAACACTGTTAACTAGTTAGGTTACTGTTTCAATAGGATGACGTAGGTAACTCGGTCTTAATCCTGAGTGTGTCATGAACTCCTTCTCATGAGGGATTGTCCTTTGATTAGCATGGGTGAGAGTGGCCAATACGCCGACTCAATATGCCTTCCTTTTTTGGGACAAGACCGAGTGGGAGGCTGGGGACATGACAACACAAGAAGGAATTCACTCCTTCCCACTTCTAGGAGAAGTAGATGAGTGTTCCCTTAAGTGGTGACTCCAGGACTTGAACAAAAGGGATCCCGCCCTCTCACTGACCCTATAGGGACTTTCTGTTTATTGGTTGGACCATAAACAGATTGTTTATTAGAGGAGCACTGGTACTTAAGGAGACAGATGTAACACAGGGGTAAAACGGTAATTTGACCCAGCTGTAGTTACGGACACTCGTGAAGGATTGACTTACCGGTATAGGTCTATATCTGTGGACACAGAAATGTTCTACAGTGAGAAGAGTTCAGTTGTGGGTCTTTAGTGGAATGACCCACAGTTAATGAATATTGGTTAACCTGATTAATGAGTTTAATTTATTAACCTCATATCATTGGAGCTTCTGATCTGTAGGTCCATTAGGTCCCCCTGCTAGCTCGTAAAGAGTAATTAGGAACAAATATATCTTGAGAGAATTTGAATAGTTCAAATTCATATTGGGAATTAAGTTAATTGTATGAGATACAAAATAATATAATGTATAGTGATGCATTAAAATATAAAGTCTAATTTGAGATTAAACTTTATTATATTGTGAGATTGATATATTTGAAAAAGTTCAAATATATGTCTAATTAAATATATGGTATTTAATTAGAAGATGAATTAATTAATTATTCAATTTAGTTTAAATTAAATAAGATTTAATTAAACTATAGTCTATGAGAGAAATAAATATTTGAAGAAGTTCAAATATTAATATGAATTTGATTCATATTAAATTTATAGGATATAAGAGAATTTGAAAGAGTTCAAATTTTAATATGAATTTGATTCATATTATAGAATTAATTAATTGAAGACCTGAAATTAAATATATGATATTTAATTGGGTAATTAATTAATTAACTAATAGAAGGTCTGAAATTAAATATATGATATTTAATTGGTGATTAATTAATTAAAGAATTAATTAATTGGAAATTAATCAATTATGGAAATGATTAATCACTTATGGAAGTAATTAATCATTTATGGAAATGATTTAATCACTTATGGAAGTGATCAATCATTTATGGAAAAGATTAATCAATTATGGAATTGATTGGTCATGGAATTGGTTGGTCATGGAATTGATTAATTATGGAAAAGATTAATTCAGTTATGGAAATAATTGATTTTAAATGAATATTTTATTCATGGTCTTTCTCCTATAAATAGAACACTAAACCTAGGGTTTAGGTACTACAACATAAGGCCACAAGAATGCACTCTTTCATTCTCTCTAGCCTCCCTCTAATATTCTCTCAACTCAAGAACTCTAGGGAGAATGTCACATAAGCAAATTGGACAAGCATCTGCATCATCAGGCCTCTCGGCTGAACCACCATATCTTTACAACCTCAAAAATGATTGCTTCAACTTCCTGCTTCAAATCTTTACTACCATGGACAGATAAAATATGATGTCGAGTGTTTAATGTAAATCCAACCCCAGGAAACTTTTGTTTAAGGCCATTGAGATCCGGGCCGAACTTCTCAACCACTGCCTTCAAGAGGTTGGGAGGGCGAGATTTGCCTCGAAGGTGAATCTCAAGTTGTTTGCTCTCATGAAGTGTCTGAAGAGATTGAATCAACTTCTGCTCAGCTGCAGCTATCTTCTCAGAAGCACCAAAAATTCGCAGACTAAGTCCCTGCCTGTCAAAAAGAATGTAGACTCCATTTTCCAGCTGTAGTGAATTAATTAGATCAAAGCCATCTCTAGAGGTCAGATGTTGTAGAACAATAGGAGTCAAGCTAGCATGATCTATAATCTTCCCTCTTAGAAGCTCTTCCACTGGTCGTCTCAACTCGGCTACTATTTTCGTGGCATTGGCAGATAGCGTCACTCGGTAGGAACCATTGAAGTTTCGAGAAAGAGTGCATTCCACACCTGGTTATCATGAAGATTCAAGGAAATCAGAATCTAACCAAAACCAAAGTATCATCTTTAATCATTCAAGTTTACCCCTACTTCAAGGGTTGAAATTGATACATAGTTATGATAATGCAGAAAATAAAGCAGGAATAATGCTAAAATGAAATTTTGCAACAAATAAACCTCATCTATGTCCAATGTCCAAAATTCGACTTAAACTAGGAAACATTACTAATCTTTACCCTAATGGCAACTTAATGTCCCGAAAATCCAAAAATTTCGGCAACATAACAACACAACTATAGCTAACCAGAAATTTTAGACACTTAAAAAAAAAATAAACACACTTCTGATCCAGATCACAACCTCTACTTCACTTGACAACATCCCAACATACTCAATGAAATAAGAACTAACCCCAAAACTCAAGTTGATAAAGTACGAGCCAAATCTTGTAACAAGTGCAATTAATAAAACTAACACATCCTAGATAAAAGAAACTAAACTCTAAGTCTATTACAACTGCCAAACAAAATAATCGACAACTACTAAACTAACAAAATGTCATCCCAACTGTGATGTAGACTACCAAGACTTCTATGATTATCAAATTTAAATAAACATAAACATTCCAGTACCAGATTATAAGATTTGGTAGAAAATTGACCTTCGAAAGATGTTCAAAAATAAGGAGTAGAAGTACATATACAATGAGAAAAAAGATAGGAAAATATCATACATAATATAACATTGAAAAAAGACAAAGATCCAATAAAAAAAAAATACCATCTATCCTCCAGAAGCTTGCAAGTAAGGAATTCAGTTGATCTTTTATCACTCTATATATGGGGATGGTGCAGGATAAAGCACTATGAAATAGATGCTGGCACTTTATTTTCTGCCATGGAAAACATACAGGTAGTGCTTTTCCTTCCAAATACTCCAAAGCTTTTGCTGCCTCCAAGTGCAATCTTCTATAAAAAATTATTGAAGCTCTCATGTAAAAACCCTTGGGTTGAGGTGGAAAAACTTGAACATGGCAACATTTGACATGAGGATTCGATTTAGGCATAAAAGGAGAAATTTCTTTCAGAAGAGCTTCTGCACAAACATTAACTAGAGGATTGTCAACAGGGTTTTCCCGAACCAAAAACAAATCCAAAATTTTCCTGTCTGTTGCAGACCTCAAAACATTTAAAATATCATCTTTAGAAAGCTCTTTGTCGAATCCACTTATAGTAACACAGTCATTGTACTTTGTGCTAGGTTCGGAACGTAAGAACCTTCCCCCAATCAGTAGGTTAGAAAAATCATTAACAAGGAAACCAACATCATAAATATTACATTTAACAACTGCAAATCATTTGCTCAACCTACGAGGCCAAAAAACTTTAGCTTTGACAGGAGGAAAAGAGAATAGTTTATTATCACATCCAGCAGTAATCTGCGAAGGAATTATCTTCACCAAGGATCCACAAAAGGAATCACTGTCAAGCTTAGAAGCTTTTTCAGCTGCGTCGGGAGTAAGAAATGTTATTTTGTGCCCTCTTTCTTTCTCATCATCATCTTGCCCAGAATTTAAAACTTTTTGAATAGCACAAACGGTACCAGATACAGATTTCTCAAGAGACATAAAAAGCTCCTTATCATCAATGACATCCACATTTGAATGAAATACGTCAACAGTCAAATATCTCTTCTCAAGCTCTAGATGTCTAATTTTGGCACCAGCACCCAACAAAGCAACAGGAGGTGAGCCACCATTTCCATGATACAAGAATTTCTCCATGCATTCATTCAATAGATACTTCCTTTCATACTCCAAAATATCATTTACAAAATGATACACCTCATCCATGTTCTCTGATCTTGAAAACAGCATAATCTCATTCTGATCAATATTTACTTCAATGCCTATGCAATCATCACTAAAAACTTTTCGAACATGTGATCTAAGAGAAACACGATTACTGTTGCTTTTCCCACAAACCCTTTTAAGCAGAGTTTTGCCAAAGCCACTAAAAACTCGTCCTTCCAGCCTATATTTCTCCATGTAAGATACATCAAACAAAGGAGGTGGGGAAAGGGTAGACAAAGCATCTACATCAAAAGCAGTTACACATACCAAATATTCATTAGTTAATGACAAAAATTCACCAAACACAACCCATTTGGGCCTCTCACAAAATATTAGCAAAGAACATGAAGGATGTAGCTGAACATGTTGTCCAGTCATTGCCACTTTATAACCCAATCGATCATAACCAGTAAACATGGCCACATTTTCAGAAAGAGAAGAAAGTATGCACTTTTTAATATTTCTATCGTGATCGGTAGACTTCAGCGAACTCCAAAGCCAATAACTTGGAATGATAACGTTAAGTTCTTGTTTGAGACAATGTTCCAATTCCAAGATGGCATCTTGACATCTTCTCATTGTTTTGGCATTAATGTTGTTCTCCCAACACCATTTGTTTTTCCTCTCCTTAGGCAAAGCTTCATATTGTTTATAAACTGAGAGCAGTGTGAAAACGTCCCCATCAGGGTGGCAAAATTGAACTTTTTGGCGATCAGATTTTAATTTATCTTCAACCTTACCAACTTGGCAAAATACATTACTGGCATTTGTCATCAAAACAGCAAGTACGACGCTCTCTCTACGTACACGACAATCAAAGCAACTAAGAATCAACTTGCCAAGTCGCGACTCAATGCCCAACTTTACTAAATTACGCCCTTCATTTGTTAATTCATAAACGTTACCATTCAGTGTAATAGCTCCCAATTGAACAAGATTCATGATGGCCATGTCAACCGCTTCAGCACTGGGAGCATCCACAAAGTCAAAATCATCCACATTCTTTACACCCAAGGCAAGAATTCTCAATATTGCAACACCCAGATGAACCTTACAAATCTCAGGTTCATGATTAGGTGACATTAACTCAAACTCAGACTCTGTGTAGAGTCTATTAACACCTTCCAGGTCCTGTTCTACCAGCACGACCAGCTCGCTGTTTAGCTGAACTCTGGCTGGTTCTGCAGACCTTAAGAATATTCATACCACTTCTAGGTTTGAATTTGCTATCTTTCACCCAACCAGGATCTATAACATACTTGACCCCAGGAATTGTCAATGACGTCTCTGCAAGATTTGTGGCAAAAATAACCTTTCTCTTTCTAGGATGGTCCTGGAAAACACGAAATTGCTCATCAAAAGACAGCTTACCATGAAATGCCAAGGCAACTGTACGAGGAGCATGGAAATTTTTGCATGCCCATTCTACTTCCATCTGAGAAGTAAAAAATGCAAGAATAGTCCATTCCTTTTGTAGTCTGTGAATCTCAGATGCCATTCTTACAACATTGGTAACATATGGAGCAACAATGAAAGGACCAAAAGTGTCTTCGTTGAATGAAGGAACATATCTAATATCAACATGAAAGTTCCTCCCGGGAACATGAAAGATTCCACAACCAAAGAAGTAATTTGATAGTTGGTCTGCATTGGCTGTTGCAGACATAATAATAAGATGTAAGTCAATCCTCACCATGAGTAAACTCTTGAGTAATGCCAAAAGAAGATCAGTATTCAAACTTCTTTCATGAGCCTCATCAATAATAACACAAGAAACATCAGAAAGCTTCATATCATTCATGTAGTGCTGCAGTAAACAATGGTCTGTCATGTATATTATCTTAGATTTGAGCTGATGAGAAGATGAAAATGATGGATAACAGCTTATATAATCATCATCATAACACCCACAGCTTTCTTCCCTCACTCGATGGGAAAGGGAGACAACAGATATCTTGCGAGGCTGTGTACATACAATTGACTTAGAAGCAGAAAGTCCTGAATCAACAAGAAATTGAACCAACTGTGTGCTCTTTTCTGGTCCAGTCTCTCCAACCAATACCATTACCTACATAAGAATAATCATACATAAATAAATGTTGAACAGCGGTGTATGGATTAACTTAGATTTAGAAGTTACTGGAGAATCATACTCATTATAAATGAAAGGTTAATAAGAACTTCATTAATCCAAGTCCATACAAAAACTAAATAGGGTAAAAAATATTGCAATCCAGGAAGTTAACAACGTTTTCTCATCAACCCAATGTTTATTTATGAAGGTTAGACCATTTCAAAGAGTCGCCTTCCTTTAACCATGAACATGCAAGTTCATAAGCTGACTGGAGACATTAAATCGAGATATACTGCAAGTTGCATCTCCAGAGGAAGATGGGTTGTGTGATTTCTTTGATATAAAGAATAAAATGTTTTCTAAACTATGTCTGCAGGACGTCTATTACTTATAGGGGTGCAAGGAAAAACCGAAAACTGATAAAACCGCTTAAACCAACTGAAAAAACTTATGGTTCGGTTCTAAATCAGGTCGGTTTCACGGTTTCGGTCTGAATATGAAAAAAACCGACAAGATTCAGTCGGCTTCCGGTTTGGCAAGATCAAACCGAGTATAAACCAAACCGACCGTTAAATAATATATAAAACAAAAACCCCATAATAACCAAATGAACGTGTGGTCTATTGGTGTAACTTGTGTGTTGGTAAACTTGGGGGTATGAGTTCAAGGCAAACAAATGTAACTTTTTACAGATAACTTAAAAAAGTAAGCAGACCACGAAACCTCAGACCCGACCCCGAATGCTAACAAAAATCGGTCAACCGCCCAACTGACCGACCAAAACCATCAGTTATGCGGTTCGGTTCGATGCAATTTTCACAGTAAGGCGATTCGACTTCAATTTTCAGTATTTCTTTGTTAAATAAACGGTTCGGTTCCGGTTTTACACAGTAACCGAACCCACCCGCCTACACCCCTTATTACTTATCCAATACTCGTGATGCACAAGGTCTGTGATTGTGATCAATGTGATTCTTCAATAATTTGAAGTGTATTTTCACATACTTAACATCCTTTTTAAAGTTTCATCTGGAACCTAAGTATTAATTATGATCTCGATTTTGTCAAAAAAAAAATCATAATCTCAAGGGTGGTTTTTCCTGAAACAACGGTTGCATAAGCGTATGCAATGTTAAAAAGGTTTGCTGAGCTAAAGTTCTCTACCTCCAATAACTAACCACAATTAAACAAATACAAAGGATGAAAATTTAAGGGTAAAACTTGTTGGGTTTTATGCCCTAAAACTCGTAGATAGTGAATGTAACCGTTGACCGGATATTAATGAAATAATATTGATATATTTTTCCATTAATTGTTATTAGTTATTTTATATTTGTCTTTGCCTAATAATAACCCTAATCCAATAAACTAGACATCCAAGGCTGTAATATGAGTCTTGAACTATATGTAGTGACATATGGGATCATTGTTCAAGAAACAGCCTAAAGGGTCTATAGTATAGGGATAAGACTGGGTGCCTTATCCTGGTGACACTATGGATACGGCCCACTTTGTATTTGATACAAACGTTGCGATCCAACGCGTTCGTGTAGGAGACATGCGAGTGGGGGTATCCTATGCAATGAGTTTGCATAAGACCGGACCGCGAAATAGTAACCACTGGTTATAACACCGTTAACTAGTTGGTTTTCTATTTCACTAGGACGACCTAGACAACTTAGTCTTAATCCTGAGTTGATTATGGACTCCTGCTCATGAGAGATTGTCCTTTGATTTGTATGGGTGAGAGTGGCCAATACGCCGACTCAATAAGCCTACCACTTTGGGGACAATACCGAATGGGGAGCTGGGAACATAATCGTACAAGATAGAATTCACTCCTTCCCGACTTTAGGGAAGCAGATGAGTGTTCCCTTAAGTGGTTACTCCGAGTCTTGAACAAAGGGCCCTACCCTCTCAATGGCACGAGAGGGTTTTCTGTTTGATGGTTGGACCACAAACAGGTTGTTCATTAGAGGAGAATTGGGGTACTTAAGGAAATAGAGGTAACCCAGGGGTAAAACGGTAATTTGACCCAGCTGGTGTTACGGACACTCGTGAATGATTAACTAGTCGATATTGGTCTAGATCCGTGGACACAGAAAATATGTCTGCAGTGAGAAGAGTGCAACTGTGGGTCTATAGTGTAATGTACACACAATTAACGAATATTGATTAATGTGGTTAATGAGTTTGACCAATTAATCTCAGATCATTAGAGCTTCTGATCTGCAGGTCCATTAGGTCCCACTGGTAGCTCGTAAAGTAATTTGAGGCAACTAAGTAATAAAAGTAAATTGAGAATGTTCAATTTATTAAGGGAAACAAATATAATATATATTGATATATTATTATGAGAGAAATTAATATTTGAAAAGTTCAAATATAAATTTATGGAAGTTTGAAAGAGTTCAAAATAATGAATTAATTAATTTAAGGCCTAAAATGTGTTTGGGCAAATTAATTAATTCTAGGCCGGGAATTAAATATGTGATATTTAATTGGTAGTTAATTAATTAAAGAATTCATTAACCGAGAATTAATCAATTATGGAAATAATTAATCACTTAAGGAAGTGATTAATCATTTATGGAAATGATCTAATCACTTATGGAAGTAATTAGTCATTTGTGGAAGAGATTAATCAATTATGGAATTGATGGATCATGATTGATTAACTAAGGAATAAGATTGAATCAATTATGGAAAAGATTGATTTAATTGAATAGTTTATTCATGGTCTCTCTTCTATAAATAGAACACTAGACCTAATTGGTCATGACACTTGACACTCTTGAAAGACAAGACCTAGAATTCTCTCTAGCCTCCCTCTTAGAGAAAGACTCCCACAAATCTTTTGCCTCCTAGACTTAGAGACATACCGGTGTAACCTCTGTGGTGATTGTGTCAATCAAAGAAGAAATTTCCAGCGAAGAAAAACAAAGGCGGCTGCTGCGTTTTCGTTCGTGGAGCGTCGTTGGCGAAGAACGGTCAAGTCTTCAACGAAGGTTTGTAACGGTTCTTCCTCTTTTATTTAGAAAAGTATTAAAAATAAATTTAGATTTATTTTAGCATGTTTAAACCAATTTTACAGCTGCTTTAAAGGTTGTTTAATTTTTTGTTTGAGTTATCGTAACGGTATTTTAATGTTAATTAATATACGGCGTAAGGTCCAATCGATGCGCTTCCGCTGCGTGGGGACTTTTATTCCCTTCAATCGGCATCAGATTCATCGCTGTATCTATTAATTAATTTTAAAAGTTGCGATAGGCTCTAATAGGTGGGATTTATGCATAATGTATGTTCGGTTTGCATTGAACTGTTTGGGTTAATTTTATGGCCATAGATTTTATTTTTATGTGATTTTGATCATGTAAGGCCCGGTGTTTCGGGTATTTTATGTAAAATCGAGTCCTATGTAAGTCCGGGTCTAGAATAGGTTTTTATGAGATGAAAATCGAAGCAATCCCCGCTGAAATCGAGACCAAAATCTGAGAATCGATGCTGCTGTCGTTTAGATTCTGCCTCCAGACGCAACAGCGTCCGGACGCTACCTCAACAGCGTCTCGACGCTGTCTCGATACCGCATGCGCCAGATATGGAAAACGCACAGCGTCTCGACGCTGTCACGATGGAGGCGCGCATTAGGGTTTCAAAAGGCGCGGTTCAAGGCATGGTCGGTCCGGTTCGGACCGATTCGGCTGGGCTGGGACCTATTTGGTCCGGTTCAGCCAATTTTTGGCATGGTTCGTGATTTTGGAGGCTGGTTCGAGGAGCTTCGGGGCGGTTCGTGCTGTCTAGACCAATTCCGGAGCTGTACATGGATTTTTTAGGATAGAATTTAGCTAAATTAATGTAATTTAATGCTTTATTTTATCCTAGGGGCCAAAATTAACCGGTTCAATTGCTATTTATATGCTTTATGGATGTCATATAGAATATTTAATCCCACCTTAGGTTATAAACATGCTCATGCATTTTTATATATTATAAATTGTTATAATGTATGTTTAAATGCATGGATTTGTTTTCATATTTTTTAATATAAATGTATATTAATTATATGAAAAATTGGAAAGCATGAAGCATGTCATTACTTAAATTAAATATAAATAGTTATGTTTAATGTGATGAATGAAGCATGCTTGATTGATTTTCTTGATTGGCTTATAATTGTTATATTAAAAGAAAATCAATATTGCATGAAGCATGAAACATCCATAGTTAATAATATAATTGTTATATTATTCATGCAATTAGTGTGGTTTAATTATTTAATTTGAATGAGATTGTTGAATGAATTAAACCCTAGATTCTTGATTATAGGATTAATCATTAAAATTTGAAATAGTTCTTTAATATTAATGATTAGAAACCGTCAATCTATAATCAAGATTTGCATGCAAACATAAGATCATAGGATGAATTGGATTAATTTTAAATTGTTTAAAATTAATTAGACCTAGATCAGTTTCTAATAGGATTAGAATCTTTTCTTACTTAGTATTTAAAATAGTTTTAATTGACTAAGTAGGAAAAACATTGCTATGATTATAAGGGAACTCCACCGGTAATGTTCTGTCTAAGGCTGGGGGTATTTAAGTTGACGGTTTACGGAACACCTCCTACCTGGGAACTGACCCGAACATTGAGTTGAATTAACCATAGTAATGTTGACTTGCAATGTTGGGTTTATTAAAAAAAGTTTAATTCACCCAAAAGTTGCAGTTGAATCCTTTCCATAATTATTATAATAGGATCAGACGTAGATAGATTGACTTAGCCGAATACTATCTAAGTTAAATAACCCTGTATTAACCTTAGGACATTTTCAGTGGGAGGAAAGTTACAAAACGAGATTTAAATCAAGTTTTGCTCCTATGTCCCTATATTCACAATGTGAGATTCATGCTCGGCTTCGAGTCGCCTTAAGAGCGGCCTCCCTTTGGAAAGTGTTTGCATGAATCAATATCAAGGTGAATGGAAAAAATGTCTAGAGTAAGTGGGAGCGGGACACGTGTCAACGTATCCCTCCGTCTCCGCCCATAGTTCACACCGTGAGAGTCCTATGATCCGCCTGCAGGTTGTCCTGGCACAACCATCCCTTCGGAGGGCCTGGTCATAGGATTCGGAACATCGTGAACTCCTGAAAAGGATAGGAGCTCTTAGGCTAATCACCAACAGTTGTCTTTCCCTTCGGTAGCCTATTGGTGCGTGCCTCTGAGATCTGAAAGTGGGAGGGTTACACTTACGAGGATGAGTTAAAAGTGTTAACAAATCCTTGACCGAACAACGGTGGCTAATGTCTAAAGGAATATGAGTTATTCTGGAATTAGAATTAGCTGAGAGATGTCTCATTTCAAAGGAGGAGTGCCTGATCACCTTCGGTGGCTGATATTCTAAACCTCTGAAACATCGTTGCAAAACTAAATCGATAGTTTTAGGGTTCTGTGATTGTCTGTTTTGCTAAATTGATTGGATTGTGTGCAATTGTTTGCTTGTATGATGGGTTAAGGCAAAGATAACTAATTCGGTCATTGTTTGTGTAAATTTCAGCAATGTCTTCCTCAATTGTCTCTCTGCTTAAAGGTGAGAAATTAACCGGAGAAAATTACGCTACGTGGAAGTCGAACCTGAATACGATTCTTGTTGTCGATGATCTGCAGTTCGTCTTAACGGAGGATTGTCCTCCAGCCCCTGCTCGTAATGCATCCCAGGCAGTTAAGGATGCTTATGACCGCTGGACAAAGGCCAATGATAAGACTCGCGTCTATATCTTAGCCAGCTTATCTGAAGTTTTGGCTAAAAGGCATGAGAGCATGGTAACAGCGAGGGAGATTATGAACTCTCTCCAGGAGATGTTTGGACAACCGTCCTACCAACTCCACCATGACGCTCTCAAATACGTTTATAGTTGTTGCATGAAAGAGGGCACGTCTGTTCGGGAGCATGTCCTGGATATGATGGTCCAATTCAACGTGGCAGAGGCAAACGGAGCGGTCATAGATGAGCGTAGTCAGGTTGCATTCATCTTAGAATCTCTTCCGAAGAGTTTTCTACAGTTTCGAAGCAATGCAATGATGAATAAAATAACATTCAACCTGACTAGCCTCCTGAATGAGCTACAACTCTATCAGTCTCTTCTTAAGAACAAGGGACAGATAGAAGGAGAGGCAAACGTTGTTCACTCTAAAAGAAAGTTCGAGAAGGGTTCATCCTCTGGAACTAAATTTGTAGCCACTTCTTCAAAGAAAACTCAGAAGAAGAAAGGAAACAAGGGGAAAGCTCCCAGTACTGCTGCTAAAAGCAAGGGAAAAGCCAAAGCTATGGCAGATAAGGGCAAGTGTTTTCACTGCAATGTAGATGGACATTGGAAGAGAAACTGCCCAAAGTACCTTGCTGAGAAAAAGAAGGAAAAGGAAGGTAAATTTGATTTACTTGTTTTAGAAACATGCCTGGTAGAACATGATGAGTTTACCTGGATACTTGATTCAGGAGCAACTAATCATGTTTGCTCTTCTTTTCAGGAAAATAGTTCCTTTCGGCAGTTGAACGATGGGGAAATGACACTCAGGGTACAAACCTTTTGGAGTTCCTTGGTGAGAGTTGTTAGGGTTGCAACGGTGTTGGACGATTATGGCTGCTTCGTCCTCTTCGTCTTCTTCTTCTTGCGACGGATTCTGACTGTGTTCACAGGGTTTTTTGGAAAACTAAAGAAAAAATTGAAAAAAAATTAGATAAAAAAAGGTTTTTTTGAAAATAATTAGACACAACACCCATTTCCCCCCACTAGGTTTGCTTTTTTTAAAAAAAAAATCAATAGATGAATAAATTAATAAATTTATTTATTATTATTGTTATTAAATTAAATTAATTTGGTTTAATAATTATGTTTTTTTTTATAAATATTAGTTTTCATTTCTTTTGTGGAATCCGATGTTTAATGATTTTTTTTAATTTTAAAATTTGTGTTTTTTTAATATATCTATAATCTAATAAAACAAGAAAAAAAAGGTTAAATTATTAGTTTTGCCCTTGAAGTTTCAAGTTTATGTTTAATAGAGAACTTTAAAAAGTGTTAAATATGCCCTTAAACATTCAATCTTATGTCTGGTTAGTCCTTAAAGTTTAAACATGTCTAATTAGTTCCTAAGATTTTAATTATGTGTCTAATCGATCAATGATATATGTTATATGTAATTTTGGAATTCAAGGACTAAGCAGGACAACACACTACCAATCCGGAGACGAAACCAGAAGGCAGACCTGAAGGAGAGGCAAGCTGTAGTTTGAAATTGTCAAACTTGAGCTACATGGTTAATTTGAATCAAAGTTGTTGAGCTTGTGGGTAATTTCTGAACACTAATGTCAATTTTCTAACAAAAGCAAATTAATTAAAAGCTAAAAGGGTCTCTTTGAGCAACCATAGCTACCCAATGGAGATGCTCTTTGAGTTGAATCTTTGAGTGTTTGAAACATTGTGTATGTGAAACTAGTTCATGGACGACTATATTGTTGTGGCGGTTGACAAGGAGGAATTCTATATCAAAATTTTGATTGGTCGAAACCGAAAAGTATCAAGACAAGCTCAACTGGTCCTTCCATCTCACTACGTGTTCTTGCCGATAACATTGTTTCACCATATGAGTTATGTTTGATGAGGCCAGTGCCTACTAAATTGTCAAGTATTATCGCATCTAAGTTCAGTGTGAACGAATACATTGAGGAGAAATCCATCAGTGAGGAAGGAGATGATCGTTACCTGCTCGGGGTTCAAAGTGGGAATCTTCTACATCTCGTAAATGTTGCCATCAAAGTTTTTTGTGAAGCGCGTCAGTTGACTAGGTGGTGCCATCCATCAAAGTTTCTTCAACTTGTTCGTAGAGTGTCCAAAGACCAGGTTGTTCCTATGTTTCCAAATGGTCGAGTCAATTAGGGAGAAATGTGACATTACACCCTTCTAAAACCTTTATTGCCCTTTTAAAAAAATGGTTATTACCTAGTTCCATGCTAGGGAGCCAAAATTTTCAAATTAGTCTATGATGTGACTAAAACTTGCAGTGTTGCAATAACTTAGAAAAATATATTAAAAAATATTTTTGTCACGTGTAATAATAAAAAACTTGGAAGTATTCCAAGGTATCGATCCCACAAAAACTATGTTTAAAATCCATATTTGAAGAAGAAAATGCTCACAAGTGCAACGAGGTAACCAAGTAATTGAAATATTTTTTTTTTATGATTGATTTTTAAGAAAACGCAACAACGATAAAACAAGAAACCAATTTAGTTTCAGCCCAAGTCAAACTAACTTATTAACTAGCTTACTTAACAACTTAAGTATACTTATACACTGGGTCAGGTTGAACTTCTATTTGGCCTTGATTTCAAGCATTGTTAGAAGGCTAAGCGAGTCAGACACACATTTTCTGTGGCTAATCTCTGGCATTGACAAACCAAGCATGCAACCTTTGTTGGGTTTTATGCCCTAAAACTCGTAGATAGTGAATTTAAACAAATTGTATACTTGTTTCAATAAAGGGTTATTGAGTTTCTACAATAAAATGTTATTGTTAAATATTGCACAATTAGACCCAAATCCAATAAACTAAGATCCAAAGTTGTTTGTATGTAACTCGAACAAATATGTGGGGACATACAGAGATCGATGTTCAAGTAACAACCTAAAAGGTCTATAGTACAAGGATAAAGCTGGGTACCGTATCCTGGTTGCTATGAGATACATTCCGCTTTGTATTTGATACAGGCGTATTGATCCAAAATGTCCATGTAGCAGACATGCGAGCAGGGGTATCCTATGCAATGAGTTTGCATAAGACCGGACCACGAAATAGTAAACCACTAGATGTAACACCGTTTACTAGTTAGGTTACTGTTTCAATACGATGACCTAGGTAACTCAGTCTTAATCCTGAGTGTGTCATGAACTCCTTCTCACGAGGGATTATCCTTTGATTAGTATGGGTGAGAGTGGCCTGCACGTCGACTCAATAAACCTACCTTCTTGGGGACAAGACCGAGTGGGGGGCTGGGGACATGACAACACAAGATGGAATTCACTCATTCCCGCTTCTAGGAGAAGTAGATGAGTGTTCTCTTAAGTGGTGACTCCGGGTCTTAAACAAAGGGATCCCGCCCTCTCACTGGCCCGAGAGGGACTTTCTATTTATTGGTTGGACCATAAACATGTTGTTCATTAGAGGAGCACTGGTACTTAAGGAGCCAAAGGTAACTTAGGGGTAAAACGGTAATTTGACCCAACTGTAGTTACGAACACTCTCAAATGATTGACATATCGTTATTGGTCAATATCCGTGGACATAAAAATATTCTACAGTGAGAAGAGTGCAACTGTGGGTCTTTAGTGGAGTGACCCACAGTTAATAAATATTGGTTAACTTGCTTAATGAGTTTAGTCAGTTAACCTCATATCATTGGAGCTTCTGATCTGTAGGTCCATTAGGTCCCCTGCTAGCTTGTAAAGAGTAATTGGGAACAAATTATCTTGAAAGAATTTAAATTGTTCAAATTCAATTTGGGAATCGAGTTAATTGTATGAAGTACAATTAATATAATGTATGTTGATACATTATAATATAAAGCTTAATTTGTGATTAAACTTTATCAAATTGAGAGAATTATATATTTGAAAGAGTTCAAATTTATAACTAATTAAATATGTGTGAATAAATTAATTAATTGTGAATTAATTAATTATCCAAATAGTCTAATTAAATGTGATTTAATTAAACTATAATATATGAGAGATATATTAGAATATGATTCTAATATATAATTAATTAAATATGGTTGATATTTAATTAATTATAAAATTAGTTAATTGTTCAATTTAATTTAGTTAAATGTGATTTAATTAAATTAATAACTATAGATTAATTTTAATGTGAATTGGATTCCTATTAAAACTATTGGTTAAAAGAGAGATACATATTTGAATGTGATTCAAATAATGGGTTAATTAAATATGTGATATTTAGTTCATCAATGAATTAATTAATTATTTGGTTTAAATTAATTTGATTAAATTGGATTTAGTTAAATTAATTAAAACTTTATAATATGTGAGGACAATACATTTAAATATGATTTAAATGCAAATATGCTTAATTGATTAATTTATTATCATATAGTTAAGTAATTTAATTAATTAATTAAATTTTAGTTACTACTACAAATAATGATATAGACTACGGTTATATGATTGTGGTCTATTCAATTAGACCATGGTTTTGCAACCATGGTCGATGCCAGTGTAGTCTATACTATAGACCATAGTAATTAACGTCAACCGTGGTCTATATTATAGACCATGACTAACGGTAGTCATGGTCTATGTTTTAGACCATGACTAACGTTAGATGCAGTCTTTAATAATAGACCATGGTTAACGTTAGTTGTAGTTTATATTAATAGACTACGAGAAACGATAACTGTAGTATATACAGTAATAACCCATGTTCTATTTATGCATTTTTTATCTTTTCAAATTTTAATTAATCGAAATTGTATTAATCAATCTTCCACTACACAAACAAACTCAACTTTATTAAATAATCGAAGCAATTTTTTATACATGAAAAAAATGTAAGAAGACGATAATGTTAAAGTACTAAACCTAACATGTCAACTAAAACTATTATACATCATTTTGTGCTGAGATGTTGAAGTAACTATCCTCATTCATTGCGAACTTCTTCAATCTCAACAGGAGTCTAATATCTTTTCTTCTAATAAGCTGCCATAAAACAAAAACAAAACAAAATAGGTCAAGAAGCAATCAAGAAAGTTTACTAAAATAAGACAAATTAAGTTGATAAAATTTTCATAATCTTTCCCTAGTTTCAATACTTTGTAAATATAAATAAAGGATAGAAGTCAAAATCGGACATCTGAAGGAAGGTTGACAAACAAGCTACAAATAAAATAGTTTAACCCCGAGTGATTTTACAATTTAAGTTGTTTGTTTTTAGTTTAAAGGTTAGTTTAATGTTTCTTGTATGATGCATCCATAAGTTAGAAATTTAGTAGGATAAAAATATATCTAAACTTCAACAAGATACAAATTGTTATTCCCATAATAGGTTGTCCCATAAAATGCTTCAATGAATATAAACCAATTTATTGAAATCCATGCATCAAAAATATTATTGAAATCAATCATCACATTCTTTCAACTTCCTGCCTCTGTTCAATCTAATACAAACTACAAACTTTGTAAATAATAGAAATTTTTTATCCAACTATGTTCAAAATAAAAGGATAGAAAAGAAGCACCTCCTTATAACAATTACATGGTACATCCAATACAATAGTCACTTACATCTCAATAACACGTAATGACTCCCCAATTAGCAAATCTCACAACAAACCTGCAATTTTAAGAGAAGTTTCATCATTAAACTTATGGAAAAGAGCATTTAAGTTTAGATTCCAAAATACTATTAAGAAATGTAAATGAAAGGAAGAGAATGGAGGACCAATAATCTTTATTGTTCCATTCAATCCAATTACTGTTATAGGTAATTTTGGATCACACTGACACACAAGGAGCTGACGAGGACTATTGGGCAGAGGTGGGACCAGAAAGTCGACCCATAAGGCCGAGGCCAACCATTCGGCCCGCGGGCGCGGGCTGAGCTTGGCCACCTCCCTTCGGTCCGTGATGTCCCTAACCGCCTCGGTTTCGCCTGGTTCGTCTCGAAATACCTCAGAATTCTTAAAAACCCTAAGAGGATGAGGTCGGCCTCTGCCCATTGTCGAGGCCGACTAGGGCCAAAGGCCCGGAGATCATTTGAAGTCCGACATCGACAAAAACCCTAAGGGGAAATCTATAAAAAGGGAGACCGCACACGCATTCAGGTATGCAAAAATCAATCCCTAAACGCACTCTACGTGTTTTCCTGCAAAAGTTAACTTAAGCAACAAAGTGTGTGTGGTCTACACCACACCGGTGTGCAGCGATTGCTCATCTTGCAGGTCACGTCTTTACCGCTCTCTTAAAAATTCACTGTTGATCATCACGTGGAGCGAGGGGCAAATTCCTAAGCGAATTTTGACCATCAACAGTTGGCGTCGTCTGTGGGGAAGACGCTGACTAGCAAACGCTGTATTCGGCAGGAAATCGCAGCAGCGATGGAGCACCAAGATCAACTAGTGACAGACGAGGCGAGCCCTTTGGTTCGACTCCAAGCCCAAGAAACCGAGATCGCAACCATTAAAGGAAGCATGAACGAGATGAGACAGAACTTGACTAAAATTCTTAGCCTGTTGAGGAAGCCCGAGTCTGTAAGGCACGGGGAAGAGCATTTGCGCGAAGACCCCAAGAAGGAGCAGACGAAGAGGTAGGGGATCCGAAAAGTGTAACTAGCCAAATGCACCATCCGAGGGATGATCAGACCCGGAAGGAAGCTGGACCTAGCCACAAAAAGGTTCGCAGGAATTCGTCGCCGGGGCCAGTACCAGGTATGTATACTGTCGGGGCCGAGCAGGGCCAGAAGGGGCGAGAGCGAGAGCTATCCAAGTGGCTCAAAGAGGAAGACAACCATCGTGACTCCCAAAGAAGAACTAAGAATGAAGACATAGAAGGGTTGATCGGACAGATGGGACCACCCTTCACTGATGAAATAATGGGAGGAGATGTGCCGCATAAATTCAAGGTACCAAACTTCCCACGGTATGACGGAAAGAAAGATCCAAAACAGCACTTAGACGCATACCTAACTTGGATGGATTTCCACGGGGCGAACGAAGCGACAAGATGTCGAGCCTTCACATTAACACTCATGGGTTTGGCAAGACAATGGTTTAGCAAGATCCTGCGGAAATCAATCGGTTCGTTTAAAGAGTTGGTGCGAGCATTTGTTACGCAATTCTTAGGAGCGCGGAGCCGACAGAAGCCTCAGATCAACCTGCTGACAGTAAAGCAGGGGCCTCGGGAAAGCCTGAAGGATTATATTAACAGACTTAGTAACGAAGTTTTGCAGGTAGAAGGCTATGACGATGGGGTTGCCTTGACCGCTGTAATTTCAGGTCTGTAGGATGAAAGATTGCTCAACTCGATCGGTGAGAGCCAGCCACGAACATACGTGGAATTCATGACCCAGGCACAAAGGTACATAAGCGCCGAAGAACTGTTGAAATCCAAGCAGAAAGAGAGAGAGAGCTGAGGAATTTCTGTGTCTGACCAACACCGAGAAGACAGAGGGAAGGGACGCCAGGCTGAAGAGAGAGGCCAAAGTCGACACGAGTACTCCTCGGCCAATGGTCGAGGCCGACCAGAGGCCAAGGATTCGCAGGGTCGTGCAGAGTTGAAAGCCAAGTTTGGCAGGTATACACCGCTAACAACTCCACTTGAACAGGTTTTAACTGCGTTACATGATACAAATATGCTGAAACGCCCAAACAAGTTGAGATCAGACCCAGATAGGAGTAACACCACCCGGGAATGCATACAGCTAAGGGATGAGATAGAAACCATAATCCGAGAGGGTTACCTTAAGGAATTTGTGGGACAGGACAGAGAAAAAAGACCAAGCCTCCCCAAGCTTTTTCCCAGAAGAGTGTACGCACCTCTGGGATGACTACGATGCTTGAAGAGAGGCCTGGAAAAATCTCAAGCCTCCCCAAGCTTTTCCCTAGAAGAGTGTATGCACCCTTGGGATGACTACGATGCTTGAAGAGAGGCTTGGGAATCCCAAGCCTCTCCAAGCTTTTCCCAGAAGAGTGTACTCACTCCTAGGATGACTACGATGCTTGAAGAAAGGCTTAGGAAAATCCGAAGCCTCCCCAAGCTTTTCCCCAGAAGAGTGTACGCACCCCTGGGATGATCGCGATGCTTGAAGAGAGGTCCGGGAAAATCCCAAGCCTCCCCAAGCTTTTCCTCAGAAGAGTGTACGCACCCCTAGGATGAACGCGATGCTGGAAGAGAAGCTCGGGAACTTCCCAGGCCTCCCCAAGTTTTCCTCAATCTTCTCAAGTCATGCAGGGAAAATGTTCGGCCTCATGCCAAGGCCGAGGCCGACCATTAGACAAGCGATGAGGCTTAGTCTGGTAGTCACGTCATTCTTTAACACAAGCAGAGAGCAAATCAATGTTTAACCATGAAGTGAATCTGCACACGAGTCCAACCATGAAGCAAACAAACAAGCGATGTAAAAGCATGGCTCGGCCTCATGCCAAGGCTGAGGTCGACCGCCCCAACTCCGAGGCTGAACTTTGTCCTTAAAAGACCAGATACGAGATTAGTTTTTCTTACTCAAAAAATGCAACTCTTGAATGTTGAATGCACATTTTGAGTGGGGGCTGGGAATCGGGATAGGTTAAGGTCATTTCATCCCATTGCTCAACACTTGAAGAGAGACCCGAGAACTTCCTAGGCCTCCCCAAGTTTTCTCCAGAAGAGTGTACGCACCCTTGGGATGAACACAGCGCTTGAAGAGAGGCTCGAGAATTTCCTCGGCCTCCCCAAGTTCCCCCCAGAAGAGTGTACGCACCCCTGGGATGAACACAACACTTGAAGATAGGTTGACGCATGCCCTCAACCTCCCCAAGTCCCCAACTGAGTGCAGACACCTTTGGGATGGAAAAGAAGTAAGCAAACAATGCAGAAGAGTTGGTCGGTTCATGCCAAGGCTGAGGCCGACCATCCAGAGGCCAAGGCCGAGCTCCACCCTCAAAGACCCAGGTACGAAGTTAGTTTTTCCTTACTCAATAAATGTATGTCCAAGATATTGAAGTGGGGGGTTGGGAATAAGGACAAACGGAGTCCATCATAATCATGGTCATGTTGCGATGATTTTTACTTTCCCTTCTTACTTATTCAAGTTAGGATTACGTTATGAATAGCAATGGGGTTATTTTTAAGCTGATTTATTTTTATTTTGCATAACACATGTCCATAGCTTTTCCCGATGGTACAATGCAAACACTTGCAAATTTAATAAAGTTCTTTATACTGTGTTTGTGCAAAGCATTTTTCCATAGGATGTGGCACATGTGGCCAGATGAGAATGATTCTGGCAGAGGCCAAACTTCTGTACTTTCCCGGTTGGGAAGAGACTAATTCCTACAAAGGGGTTGACGCATGTCCTCAACCTCCCCAAGTCCCCAACAGAGTGTATGCACCCTTGGGAAGAGACTAATTCCTGCAGAGAGGTTGACTCATCTCCACAACCTCCTCAAGGCCACAGGTTATCTCAACTCATCTGGTTGGGCACATCTTGTCGAGTCCGAGCACAAACCCTAAAGGTATTCTTCTCTTTACCCAACTACACTTTGTGTTTAAATGAAGCTTTACTTGAAATTGGGGGCTGCAAAGGGGATATGCACTCCCCACTAAACAAAAAGCAAGCAACAGAGGATATGCACTCCCCACTAAACAAAAAGCAAGCAACATGGGATATGCACTGCCTATTGAACAAAAAACAAGTAACAAGGGATATGCACTCTCTATTAAACAAAAGGCACATTAGTTTAACATGTCTAACCAATGAGTACATGTTTTAGCTTATTTTCTCATTATTTTCCAGCAAGGACTAACGAATGAATGCAAGGGGCTAAGTGTTGAGCTAATAGGGGCCTGAGGCTGAGGCCGACCCTAGCTACCTCCCTTATTCTTCTTTCGCAAAAATTAACTTTTCAATGCAGAATTGTGAAGTCTTCTATTTCACCCATTTTTAAATGAGGATAAGCCCTGGATCTGGAATAAAGCACTTCGAATGACCAAGTATGGGGGTCTCGTTGATTGGGGTCCAGGGGTGAAGTGCCCGGTGGGGGTTCGGGGGCAACACCCCCTAAGCTAAAATGGGAAAATGTTGTGCTCAACCTCTTTCCGAGGCCGAGGCCGACCAGAGAGGCCCTCCAACCACTTTTGTAGTCTCTCATTTTTCTCATTTCCATTTCACTTAACCCCTACTCAGGGAGTTTCTACTTTGTCCAGTTTGTCCTATCTTGCAGGATAGCAAAGAAGTCATACATAAGTTGGCACGAGACAAGAGTCGTACTCTTAAATCGGACTTAAGGAGCTCAGCCTATAGCAGTAAGTCGCACCTGAATCCCAATTCAAGAGTGGGGGCTTAATGTTATAGGTAATTTTGGACCACAATAACTCACAAGGAGCTGACGAGGACAATTGGGTAGAGGTGGGACTAGAAAGCCGACCTAAAGGAAGATCGGACCAAATTTGGCCCGACCCATATGGTTAGCCTTGGCATAAGGTCGAGGCCAACCATTTGGCCCTCGGGCGTGGGTCGAGCTTGGCCACCTCCCTTCGGTCTTTGATGTCCCTGACCGCCTCGGTTTCGCCTGGTTTGTCTCGAAACACCTCCGAATTCTTAAAAACCCTAAGAGGATGAGGTCGGCCTCGACCCATTGCCGAGGCCGACCAGGACCAAAGGCCTGGAGATCATTTGAAGTCCGATGTCGACGAAAATCCTAAGAGGAAAGCTATAAAAAGGGAGACCGCACACGCATTCAGGTATGCAAAAATCAATCCCTAAACGCACTCTACGTGCTTTTCGGAAAAAGTTAACTTAAGCATCGGAGTGTGTGTGGTCTACACCACACCGGTGTGCAACGTTTGCTCATCTTGCAGGTCACGTCTTTTTCGCTCTCTTACAAATTCACTGTTGATCGTCACGTGGAGCGAGGGGCAAATTCCTAAGCGAAATTTGACCATCAACAATTACTATTATGGATTTCAACATAAGAAGGGACCAGTATAATTTATGTATTATAAGATACAATGTAGAAGTAAAATAAAATTGTTCCTCCACGCTTCCTTCTTTTTACATTTCTTGTTAGTATGCAGAGATACCATCGCAAGACTTCACTTGCAACAAAAGAATTGAAGGGAAAATTAGAATGCAGACCATAAATGAAGGAATTAACGAAATTAAAAGTTTAGCTACCAACACAGGTAGCTTAGCTGGAGAGAAATTCTCTTTTTTCAACTCATTTGCAGCTCTCTTCCTTAAAGTAATAGTTTTTCCAAACTCTCGCAAAAGACCAGTAGAGGTAATGTTGCCAACCAAACAATTCTATAATGACCCTAACAACTCAAAACCCTTGTGTTGCCATGTCCAACAATAAATAAGCAAGGAAATTAATGACATTTGGGCAACGTTTGTCATGTCCAACAATATTGTTGAGGATCTCACATTGAAAAGATAAGTGGAGACCTACTCACAATTTATAAGATAAATGAGTTATTCCACTTATTTTCAATTGGTTTTGAGATGGAACTCCATGTTATTTAATATAGTATTAGAGCTCATGAAACCCAAACATGTTATCTAATAAAGGTAACCTTAGGAAAAACCCAAACAAGAAGTTTGTATTTTTACAGCCACATTACAACAAAAGCATATTAGTAAATAGAAGAATAATTACAAACAAGATATGTAGACGACTTATGTAGTATGAAAGATTGAAAGTAATATAGAAGAATAAACCAGAAACAAAAATTACCTAAAACTCATCTGCAACAAATGCCCTAAAATTATGATTCTTATTTTGATTGAAACAAAAATAAAATCGTTTGAACAAGCTTTTGGTAAGATAGAATACATTAAAAAAAAAAATTATAACAATGTCATCGTTTGAGGGAGAGATCAAATATTTGAAATTAATACATTTTTATGTTATTTTATTTTGTGGCTCGATTAATAAAATTTTAATGTATTTACATTCATTAACTTTTGATATATATAAACTTTTTAAATATTTTAAATTAATTGATTGTATTTTTAATTATTTTAAATCATTATTTTTCAATTTAAAAAAGGGATATTAATTGACATGGAAATATTTATAATTCAACTTAAGATATCCTAATTTTTAAATAAAATTTTAATAATCTTTGAATTTTAAGTTTGTGTCTTATATGTTCCCTAAACTTTAAAAAATATTTAACTTTTATGTGTATTATGTTCTTTATATTTTAAAAAATGTCTAATATGCTTCTAAGCTTTTACTTTTGTGTCTATTGCACTTAGATTATGTTGTAATTTAATAACGATATTAGTATTCAAAATTTAAAATTTTTTAACAGCTAAAAATTATAATTAATTAGTTTAGACCACAAAATTTATTAAACATGTAAACTTTTATTTTAGACTACTATTTTAACTAATACCTTTGGTCTAACATAAGATCATAATTGACCAACAAACAACGATTTACTTTATTTATTTATTTTTTCTGAACAAAACAACGATTTACTTTAATTATTATATAATTTTAGTTTTCAGCAATAATGGTGTTTTAGCATGGTTTAAAGATACATTTTCCGCAAAATGATGGTTTATAATAAAACAATAATCTAACTATAGACAAATATAGTTTTCTTTTTTTTTTTTAGAAGACAAATATGGTTTTCTGTACCCGTGGCGGAATTTAATTTTTTCACCACGGTTAACTGTCTATAGTTGGCTTTTAGACCATGGTTTTTAACACTATAATCTATAGTTGGCATTTAAACCACAATTTTAATTAACCGTGGTGTAAATATAAATTTTCGACCATAGTTTTATATATATGTAGTCTATAGTATGATTTTAAACCATGAGTTTTATTGACCATGGTGTAAAGTTAATATTTAGACCATGATTTTCTTTACCCATGGTGCACTTTCATTTTTACATCACAGTTATTAACAGTCTATAGTTGGCTTTTAGACTTCGGTTCTTAACACTGTAGTCTATAGTTGGCTTTTAAACCACAATTTTAATTAACTATGGTGTAAATTTAAATTTTAGACCATAGTTTTATATGTATGTAGTCTATAGTATGATTTTAGTCTTTAGACCAAAGGACTTTCTAAGTGTTTTAAAAGGTGTTTTTACGGGCAAAGAAATCTTTTTAACACTTAAAAAATTATTTCAAACAGTTTTTTTTTTTTTTTTTTAAATAACCATTGATTAATATCAAGAGTACCTTATATGCTTGCAATTATTTGAGATTGGATTTTTATTTTATTTACAATTTAAAATGAAATGGTAATTAATTTTAATTTTTAATCATCGAGACAAATAATGCTCATTAATAATAATAATACATATTTATGACTGACCATCAAAACTTTTTTTTTTTGAGATAGACCATCAAAACCTTAAAATCACATATATTTTTTTCATTCCTTCTAGCCGCCACCCACCATCCAGTCTTAAGCATTATCGTCGTCATTGCATAGAGAAAAGATTTCTCCTTTGTCAGTCACCTACAATAATTACTCCACCACAATAGCTTCCCTTCGATGAGACTATTTAATATTTAGCTCTTGCCATCACCAGATTTTTCATTTGATATTTTACTTATCTCTAACAGAAATTGTTATGAATTTTTTTCCTTTTTTTTTTTTTTTTTTTTGCAAATCATCAATTTCACTTTTCTTTTTGCGATTCTTATGGCTATTATTTGGTTTTGTAAATCTCCCTCTCCCTCTAAGAAATCTTCTTTGTTTAGCATAAAGTTAAAGTCATTTAAAAGAAAAATGGATTTTCTTTCAAAAAATAGAAAATAATTTATTAATTAGGCCCCTGTTATGGGTAAAATTAGCCCTCAACATCTTATGCAGGAAGGCCCAAGTTCGTGGGGCCCAAAAACGGAAGGAACTCAATCAACGGGACAAAGGGTCGGAGCACGCTCCGGCCCCAGGTGAAGACCCTCGGCCTCGGCCCAAGGGAGAGGCCGAGGGTCATGGTCGGCCTCGGCTAGGCCAAATGCCCAAATTTCCCTTCTGGAGTTGGGGAGACTCGCAACCCTAGAGATTCTTATAAAAGGAGAGGTTGCGCACACTCACAGGTATGCAAACACCAATCCCTAAATACATTCTACGTGCTTTTTGGCCAAGGCTAACTTAAGCATCGGAGTGTGTGTGGTCTACACCACACTGGTGTGCAGCGTTTGCTCGTCTTGCAGGTCACATCTTCCCGCTATCTTACAAATTCACCGTTGACCGTCACGTGGAGCGAAGGACAGAATCCTAAGCAAAATTTGACCATCAACAGTTGGTGGCGTCTGTGGGGAAGAGGTGTTGGCTAGCGAACGCTGTGCACGACAAGTAAGCGCAGGCGATAATGGAGCACGAAAGTCAACCAATTGTGGGCGAGTCGAATCCACTGGTTCGACTCCAAGCCCAAGAGATCGAGATTGCTGCAATTAAGGGGAGGATGAACGAGATGGGGCAGAACTTGGCTGAAATCCTCAGCCTGTTGAAGAAACCCAAGCCTGTTAGGCCCGAGAAAGAACGTTTACTCCGAGATCCCCAGAAGGGTAAAGGAATCATGGATGAGGAGGTAGGGGATTCGGAGAGTGTAACTAGCCGAATGCCTCCCCCCAGGGATGACCAGACCCAGAAGGAGGCTGGACCAAGTCGCAAGAGGACGCGCGGGAATTCTCCGTTAAAAACAACGCCAGGTATGTACGCAGGAAATAATGACAGGAAAAAGTCGGAGGCTCGGGCAAAGTCCGAGGCCGAGCAACACCGAAAGAAATGAGAGTCAACTAAGTGGCTAGGAGAGGAAGATAGTTACCAAACCTCTCAAAAGAGGACAGAGAACGAGGACATAGAAGGACTGATTGGGCAGGTGGGGCCTGTCTTCACCGACGAAATCATGGAAGGAGAGGTGCCGCACAAATTCAAAATACCGAACTTCCCGTAGTATGATGGGAAGAAGGATCCAAAGCAACACTTGGATGCGTACCAAACATGGATAGACTTCTACGGGGCGAATGAAGCCACAAGGTGCCGAGCCTTTGCTCTAACACTCACAGGTTTGGCAAGACAGTGGTTTGGCAAGATCCCGCGAAAGTCGATTGACTCATTCAGGGAGCTGGCCCGAGCGTTCGTCACGCAATTCCTGGGAGCCCGGAGCCGGCAGAAGCCCCAAATTAACTTGCTAACGGTAAAATAGGGGCCCCGGGAAAGCTTGAAGGATTACATTAACAGGTTCAGCAACGAGGTTTTGCAGGTGGAAGGTTACGACGACGGGGTTGCCTTGACTGCTGTGATTTCAGGTTTGCAGGACGAAAGGTTACTCAACTCGATCGGAGAGAGCCAGCCACGAACGTACGTGGAGTTTATGACCCGAGCGCAAAGATACATAAGCGCTGAGGAGCTGTTAAGGTCCAAACAGGAAGAAAATGAGAGCCGGAGGGCGCCAATGTCGGATCGACATCGGGAAGACAGAGGCAAAAGGCACCAGGCCGAGGGAAGAGGCCGGAGTTGACTTGAGCACACCTCGGCCAATGGCCGAGGCCGACCAGAGGCAAAAGAGCTGCAAAGTCGTGCGGAACGCAAGGCCAAATTCGACAGGTATACGCCACTAACAGCTTCGCTTGAGCAGGTTTTGGCTGCAATACAGGACACAAATCTATTGAAGCGCCCAGAAAAGCTGAGATCAGACCCCGACAGGAGGAAAAGAAACAAATATTGCATGTTCCATGGGGATCACGGCCACACAACCCGAGAGTGAATTCAGCTACGGGACAAGATAGAAGCCCTAATCCGGGAAGGTTACTTGAAGGAGTTCGTAGGACAGGACAGGGGAAGGAGACCGGTGCAAGCGGAGCCAGGCAAGGGAGGCAATAACCTGCCACTCAAAATACGAACAATTTTAGGAGGACCTTCGGAGGAGAGTCAGGAAGAAAGCGGAAGGCAGCAATTCGGGAGACACAACAAGAGCCAGGAGAGCAAGGTATGTACTCGCTCCAGCTCGGTGAAAACTTGCCGAAAATAGAGTTTACAGATAAGAAAGCCGTAGGGATACGTCATCCGCACAACGATGCACTGGTGGTCACCTTAACGATCGCCAATGCAAAAGTTCACCGGATTTTCGTCGACGGGGGGAGTTCCGTCGATGTTCTCTCGGCCGCCGCATTCGATGCCATGAGGCTTGGAAGCGATCGCCTGAGGTCGAGCTCCACGTCGCTGGTGGGGTTTGGCGGAGAGAAGGTGAGCCCAAGAGGAAGCATCGAGCTGCCAGTAACATTCGGGGAAGGACTGCAGACAGTGACGAGGATGATTAATTTCCTGGTAGTAGACTGCGTCACAGCGTATAATGCCATCTTGGGAAGACCCACGCTACATGGGCTTAAAGCTGTAGCCTCGACCTACCACCAAGTCCTGAAATTCCCAACCGAAGAAGGTGTAGGAGCAGTGTATGGTGAGCAAAAGATGTCGAGGGAATGCTACTTTATGACGCTCAAGAACGTAGACAAAAAGGCTCAAGCAACGTCAGCCTCAGGAGAGGGCCGAGGCCGAGCATTTAAGGGATCAAGCTATCCCCTGCCAATGGAGCACTGACTCCTGTTGATTATGTTTTCCGGTCCATTGGGACCATGTTCAGTTTCCTTTTATTTTTAGCAACATGTCATTCAGAATGTAATCAATTGGTTCATTTCAAATAAAGTACTTCGAGTTTTTTTGTTCCAGAAGTTTACGACAGCAGTACCTTCCCCAGAAGAGTGTACGCACCCCTGGGATGACCGTAATGCTTGAAGAGAGGTCCGGGAACTTCCTAGGCCTCCCCAAGCCTTTTTCCCTAGAAGAGTGTACGCACCCCTAGGATGACCGTGATGCTTGAAGAGAGGCCCGGGAACTTCCTAGGCCTCCCCAAGCCTTTTCCCCAGAAGAGTGTACGCACCCCTGGGATGACCGTGATGCTTGAAGAGAGGCTCGGGAGCTTCCTAGGCCTCCCCAAGCCGTTCCCCCAGAATAGTGTACGCACTCCTGGAATGACTGCAGCAGCTTTAGGAGTGAAACAAGAAGCAGTGTAGGAAAAATGTCCGGCCTAATGCCAGGGCTGAGGCCGAGCATTCCAGCCTCGAGGGTGGCTGTGGGAGCTTGCAAATAAACTCGATTAGAAAGCGAGTGGGCGGAGGCACAGACGAAACTGGTCGGCCTCATGCTAAGGCCGAGGCCGAGCATTTGAGGGCTGAGGTGGAGCACCGCTCTCAAAGGCCCAGGTACGAAGCAAGTCTTTCCTTACTCAAAAAAATGCATGCTTAAAATATTAGATACATGTTTTTGAGTGGGGGACTGGGAATAGTCAGGATGCTCAATGATTATAGTTTATCCTCTTAAAATACTTTGTCACTCGCTTCCAAGCCCGGAGCTCTATGATTATAGTGTATCCTCTTAAAATGCTCTATGATTATAGTGTATCCTCTTAAAATGCTCTATGATTATAGTTTATCCTCTTAAAATGCTTTGTCACTTAGTATATCACCAAGATTGTTCGGAGCTGTAATTAGAGGACAATCTAAGGCTTAAAAGTGCGTAGGCTGTCATTCATTAAAAGAAGATGAGGGATACATGATAAGAGCAACAGGAAGCAAGATTTGTAAAAGCAGGATTAAAAAGCCATAGAATCGGTGGATCGGGAAAAGCGGAGGAGTGTTTAGTGGTTCTCATTGCCAGAAAAGTCCATGTCCTCGCGCCCGCTAGACGAGCCCTCAGAGGCCGGGTAAGAGCCGGGATCGGCAATCATAGTCGAAATCTCGCCACGCATTATGGATTTGTCGAAGTTGGGAACATGTTTGCACATGCGCCGGACGACCCACCTCGCACCGTCTTCCCACATTTGGTTCTGAGAGACGATATATTCATCTGTCTTCTTAAACTCTTCGGCAAGGAACTTGGCATCGGCCAAATGAGCCTTGGCCTCAGCCAGTTGGACTTTGGTTTTGTTCCACTCCGTTTTGTGGTACTCGAGATCAGCCCTCACTTCCTCGAGCAGGCGGTTGGCCTGATCGAGACTTTCCTGGGCTTGGACTAGTTCGCGCCTAGGAACGCTGTTAGCCTGAAGCTCGTTTATCTTGTTCGTCAGGCTCATGGCCGAAACAGTAACCTTGGTGAAGGCCTGCAACAAGTAGAGGACTTATTTAGAGCACCTCGGCAAAAGCAAGACCATAAGGTAAGAGGAGTGACTGAGTGTGTCTTACCTCGCGAAGGTGTTGCTGGACAAACTGAAAGCTCTCTGTAGGATCGTCGTAACCCAACTCTCCTTCCGGTTTGTGGCACCTTAGACCCTGCCAGCAGGCGAAGTCATGGGCAAGCATGTCTGCCTGGCTACCGGTGCCTGAATAGCCCTCAGGAAGAACGCAGACAGGAAGAGGGGTCTCCTCCCTAGAAGAAGGAGTGGGAACGACAGGAGGACGGTTCCTGTTCGATTTCCTCAGCCCAGCGGTGGAGGAGCGAGTGACCACGAACGGGGCGTCAGAATCCTCCTCGGTGAGGTCAGTCACGTGGGCCCGAGAGGTCCCCGCTTCACTCTAGGCCTTCCTGGCCTTGCGGCGCTCAGCATAGATCAAGCGTGGAGGCATAGTTGAAATTAAAGCCAACCAAGCAGAGTGAAGTTAGAGCAACTGCAGCGTAAAACCAAGTGAAAGCGTGAAATGGAGACAGTGGAAGCTTAATTGAGAGAGGGCGAGCGAGCCTAAGAAACACTAGATTCTCTTGATTGACCAGGTCAGGGCCATAGCGGTGGCAAAGTGGAATCTGTCGTACAACTTCAGCAAACTCGCGGGCTTGAGCGGAACAGCGAGCTCTTCGAGGAACTGAGCAAAATAAACACGAAGGTGAGTTAGAGAAGTCAGACACGGTAAGGAATATACAAACACTCACCATATTCTCGAAATATTGTGGAAACAGCATAATGGCTACCGTCCGGATTTTGCTCTAACCAATTCCCACTGACAAAAAACCAGCCATTTCTCCAATTTTTTACAGATGTAGGGGTGTTAACAATAACCCCCTTCCTTGCACTAATGTAATAAAATAAATGCCACAGGTTGGGGTTTTTATTGATAGAGTGTAAAGAAAAGAATATGTCCGGGTCCATAGTCTTATCACCATTGTCGTACACCCACAGCAAGATGCAACCTATAAGGTGGCTCCACCCGTTAGGTTGCATCTTGCTGTGGGCGTGGCAGGAGCAAGCCCGGTGAGCATCAGGAAGTGTTGGAGGAGTAAAGGGAGGGGAAGGCAAACCCCGAATTTAAACATAGCCCTGTAAAAGGCAACCTCGCCCACCGGGGGATGGGAGATGCTCTCATACAAGTCCAGTACCCTCATGTGCACGTCGTCAGGAACGCCATACTCGTATCGAAGGCGTTCGAGTTGAGCCTCGGTCACCGAGGATGACGTAACCGAAGGATGTGCCACTCTCAGAGTAAAACTCAGTATGGACTCATCACAGCATCCTCCTCCTCAGAGTAGGGAGACTCATCGCAGAAACTCGAGCCACTCTCAGAGTAAAACTCAGTATGGACTGAATCGTCACTGGCTATAGCGTGATAAAGCAATTCAAAATAGATGGAAAAGAAAAGGGATTCACAAAGAAGAAGCTACCTTGTGCAAGGTTTGAAGAAGATGGATGCAAGAAGGTGGGAGTAATGGAGTTGCCAAGGGGGCTATTTATAAGGCCATGATGGAGGGAAATTTGAAATTGAATTTCAAATTTCAGATTCAAAAAAAAAAAAAAAAGGAGCATGACAGGACTGATCCCCACTAGGCCTGCTCGACCTCGGCCAATGGCCAAGACCAAGCGTACCTGCTGCCTATGGCAGTAGGCATGCCTGGCGCGGCAGCAGGGGAATTGATTACCCGCTAGGCCTGCCGGCAGGCCTAGCCTGCTCGGCCTCGGCCAATGGCCGAGGACGAGCATACCTGCTGCCTCTGGCAGCAGGTACTCTACTGGGCCAGGCATGCGCCTGGCGCGACAGCAGGAGGTTGAGAGTCTCGGCCAGCCACCCATTTTTGTCTTCTTCCTTTTGTCTTGACTTGCTAACTATATTCTGTTTGGATTCTCCTCACTCTAGTTCCGGATTTTAGTTCCCCACTAACTAGAGAATCACTTCTTCGGGATCAACAACAACAACTCAATTTTTAATATTCCACAAAAATCATTGCTTAGAATCTTTTTTCTTTATTATCGCACCCTTATTGTAATTAACCTTCTGAGTTGAGTACTACTCTATTGAAAGCCAAGGGAAGCCCGTGAACTCCAATAGAGAGTGGGGGCTTAATGTTATGGGCAAAATTAGCCCTCAACATCTTATGCAGGAAGGCCCAAGTTCGTCGGGCTCAAAAACGGAAGGAACTCAACCAACGGGACAAAGGGACGGAGCACGCTCCGGCCCCAGGTGAAGACCCTCGGCCTCGGCCCAAGGGAGAGGCCGAGGGTCATGGTCGGCCTCGGCCCATAGCCAAGGCCGACCCAGGCCAAAGGCCCAAATTTCCCTTTCGGAGTTGGGGAGACTCGCAACCCTAGAGATTCTTATAAAAGGAGAGGCTGCGCACACTCACAGGTATGCAAACACCAATCCCTAAATACATTCTACGTGCTTTTCGGCCAAGGCTAACTTAAGCATCGGAGTGTGTGTGGTCTACACCACACCGGTGTGCAGCGTTTGCTCGTCTTGCAGGTCACATCTTCCCGCTATCTTACAAATTCACCGTTGACTGTCACGTGGAGCGAAGGACAGAATCCTGAGCAAAATCTGACCATCAACAGCCCCTATTTGATAACCACTTGGTTTTTTGTTTTTTGTTTTTGAAAATTATGTTGGCTTTCTCTCAATTTTCCTACCATGGTTTTCATCTTTGTCAAGACGGGAACATTAGAATTCCTAGCCAAATTCCAAAAACAAAAACAAGTTTTTGAAAACTAAGACACCGTTTGATAACTATTTGGTTTTTGGTTTTTGAAAATTAAGCTTATAAACACTACTTTCACTTACATGTTTCTTTGTTTTTCTAATACAATCTTTCCATGTTTTAAAAAACCAAGGCAATTTTTGAAAACTAAAAAAATAGTTTTCAAAAACTTAATTTTGTTTTTGAAATTTGGCTAGGAATTCAAATACGCCCTTGACAAAGATGAAAACCACAGTAGGAAAATTTGGTGAAAACAAACATAATTTTAAAAATCAGAAAACTAAAAACCAAATGGTTATCAAACGTGACCTAGTTTTTTTAGTTTTCAAAATTTGGTTTGGTATTTGAAAACATAAAAAGAAGATTAGAAAAACAAAGCAATTTATAAGTAGAAATAGTGTTTATAAGCTTAATTTTCAAAAATTAAAATAAAAAACCAAATGGCTACCAAACAAGCCTTAGATTTAGATTTTGAATATAAAAATGACAACTAATTAAGACAAAAACCAATAATTGTTTCTATGAATGAAGATTGTTTTCTTAAAAATTTCAAGATATGGTAATTTCAGAAATTAATTCAAAAGGATACCTAATCTACCATGAAAGGATAAACTTTTGCGCAAAAAGTTTCTCCATATTATTATTTTTTTAATAAGAAAGAGTTTGTGGCTTTTTAAGGAAAAAATAAAATACATCACATTAAGTTGGGGTAAAAATGAAAATATAAAATTTGTATTTAACTTTAATATTTCTTTAATTTAAAAAATGATAAAAAGAAAAAAAAAGAAAACAATCTCAAATGAATTAAACAAGCTGGACAAATTAAAATTTCAAAGATTTTAATTTATACATATTATTGAAAATTAACATAGGTTAAAGGAACAAGAAAGAAAAAATCTATCCAACCACCAATAAATTTCAATTTTTTTTTCTTCTTCTTCTTCTTTTAAAAAAAAAAAAAAAAAAAGTTCAGTCCACGTTTTGAGCCCATTCTGTAAAATAAAATAAAAATGAGTAAACGAAGGAAACCCTAACAGCTCAGCCTCACGCCACTTCTTCTCCACGCCGTTTCCTCCTCCAGCAGCTCGGTGTTGCCGTCGCCTATCTCCTGTTTACTGCCGCCGCCCCCGTCGTCTTTCTTCCGTTCGCCGCCGCAGCCTCCCTTGATTTTCTACTCCCTTGCTGTTACCGGTATTTTTCCAATCTCCATCTATGTCTTTATGCTTACTTGAAAAACACAAATTAGAACTTGTATAATGAAAGATTAGAGGAGTTGTTTGATTTTATTTTTTATAATAACAATAGCCGAATAGTAAAAAAAAAAAAACGGGAACAAAAATGGGATACTGTTCTCGAGGGCACAAGTGGTACGTACAATGAAAAGATGGTTTTGAGACACTGCATTCTTGGCAGAGAGAAAAGGAATTGGATTGAAAGAAAAACCAAACTAGATGGAATGTATTGCATTTGTTTGTCAATTTTTCTCCCTTTCAGGCAACTCGAATTAGTACTTAGTTTGATGGTGGATTGTAATAGAGATTGATGAGTTATTGGATTAAAATACTTTGTTGACAGCCATTGAGTCGTTTTTTGAAAATTGAAGCCGTCTATTGAAATTTTGTAATGAATGGTGCTTGGAGTGGGAACAGTCGGTAGGTTTCTGAGTGATAAAATAAGATTGTAATAGATATTGATGAGTTATTGGATTAAAATATTTTGTAGGAAGCCAATGAGTCGTTTTTTGAAAATGAAAGTATTTCTTGGAATTCTCTTAAGAATGGTGCTTGAAAAGAGAAGATTCCATAGGTTTATGTGTATTAAAAATAATGAGGACGGTAAGGTCTTTAGTATCTCTAGGAAAAGTCAAATACCAGCCAAAATATTGGCAAACACAATTCCAAAACTGCTAGGCAAAAGAGCAGTGGATGAATATGTGATTCTGAGTTCATCATCCATCTTGCATAATGAACACCGATCAGGGGAGATAGCCAAATAAGGCATGCATTTTTGAAGGACATCTTTGGTAATAATAGCTCCATGTGATATTTCCCAAAGGAGAAATTTGATCTTCTTGGAATAGTTATCCTTCCAAATACCTTTAGTCAAAGATGACTCTAATAGGCTTCTAGAGTCGCTCATATCAGATAGAAAGAATGTAGTTTTGGTTTTTTCTTTGCTTTTTTTTTTTTTTTTTTAATGAAAATAGCCGAATAGCAGTGAAAAAGAAAAACCACCCTGTGGCAAATTGGGACTTTTCGAAGTGCCTTTTGATTTGTTGCATATGTCTGTTAACTGAGGCTTTGATCATCTGTATAGCTCTTTGGTTTCTGCTGAACATTGCCCTGTTTATGCAACCATGAATTTTCCAGCATCTCCTATCTTTATTTATCAAAGAATCAGTGGAAGTAATCTATTGTATTATCCAATTCTCTTTTAATTCCTAACTTGTAGGACTTATTTTGATTGACCGAACAAGTTCTACTTTCGTTGATTTATTTTTTTGGGTAAAAAATTGAAATTCTCTCCTCAGATTATTCAACACTATAACCAATGGTACTTTGAATTTACTGGAAATAAAAGCCTTCTATTTACTAGTTTAAAGAGTTATAGAAAATGTTGAGTAAATACACATATTTTAAAAAATGAAGGGCTTAAAGGAACCTAAAGATTCTTGCTTAGATATAGATAATTTGTTCTTTGTTCTCAATCTCATTTGGGTTACTTTTTAACTTTCCCTATTTTTTGGTTTCATTTCAGTGACCTTATGGCTGATAATAAAGTTGACATTATTAGCACCTCAGCAGAAGCAAGTACAAACAATTTTAAAATAAAAAAAGGGGATAGACTCATATTAAGGGGTCTGAAGTTTCAGGGTTATCATGGGGTGCATCTTCGAGAAAAGGAAATGGGACAAATGTTTTTGGTTGATGTGGATGCTTGGTTGGATCTCCGGGCAGCTGGAAAATCTGACGACTTGAATGACACTGTAAGCTACACTGCTATTTATCGGTAAGTACTTTACTTAAGCCTCTTTCGTTATGATTTCTAATTTGATTCAATGGATTAGTGTGTATTATGTCTGTTATCTGCATTGTGGATGTTATCTATAGTTTTTATTTTCTAGGTAATGTTTCTCAAAACGTGGTTTCTTCTTTCTTATATAAAGAAAGAACAATTGTTTGATCTATATTCTTGAAGTTTGGCTATCTAAAGTAAAGGTTGCATAGTTTCCTAAGGAAGAAGGTGGCTTTAGGAGGTAGGACGCAGGCTATATAATGCATGAAAACATATTAAATTGAGTGACCATCCAAAAACTTGAAACATGCTCTTAGTTAGTCATACTGAATTTGTAAAATGTGTGGCATCTTTATCAGATATATGTAATGAAATTCTATCTAGGATTTCTGGTTAAATGTTGAATTGGACTATAAATTTGATTAAGCTTCTAAGAGCTTGCAATTCTGACTAATTGTATTAATGCTGGGATCATTTTGCCCTGTGTTTAGAATTCTTTTGGCTTCTATTGTCTAACCAACAAGTTTCTGTTTTAAAAAAGATCCAATAAATCTTATTTTTATTAATGTACAAGGGGGTTAATTAAATTGTTATATCGAATAGATATATAACATAATTAGCAATTATTGGACACTCAAATCAGGATGTTAACTTTTTTCTTTTTTTTTTTTAAAAAACAAAAATTATGAATATATGTTGTGACTTGTTCATATAAGACATGTTTATGTTGATGTCCATGTACATATTAGGGAACTCTTATCTTGGATTACTTTTATTCTTGTTTAAGTTGTGCATTCTAATGGTTAGATCCTTTTTCGTTCTTACATTTAATATTTGTTTTTTTGTTTCACTTGTTCCATTTTATTAAAGTCAGTTTCTGTGAGAACCTTTATGTTAATTGTTTAGCTCATTCTATGGCAAGAGAGGCTTGTTGTAAGAGAGTTTTGGATTTTGGACCACTTTTTTTTTTTTTTTTTTTGCACGGTTAGATTATGTGTTTACCAACCTAAGAATAATTCAACTGGTTAAGTCATATTCATTGACTAAAAAGATCAGGTTCGAATCTCTATCTTAAAATGTTGAACTCAAAAAAATTCTGTGTTAATGACTTCTTGGCTGTTATTAGTCAATTTTATGATTCATTTCTCAAAACAAAAAGTTATGCGCGAATTTCAACCAACAGCATTTATTATATGTAATATTTCTGAGAGGTTTTTAATATTGAACAACAGCATAGCAAAGGAAGTTTTGACTGGACCATCACATGATCTTCTGGAATCAGTTGCAGAGGAAATTTCTTCGAAAATAATGACTGAGTACGATCGAATAACCGCAGTTCGAGTGAAAGTTGCAAAGCCTGATGTTGTTGTTGGCGGACCAATTGACTACTTGGGTGTTGAAATTTTTAGAAGTAGAGATAAAGATGTACAAATCTAGCGTGCTTGTTTGTTCAATAAAAAACTGTACTATTTTCTTTTAATAATCTTTGTTTTAAAAGAAGCTTGTATGAATGTGAAAGAAAGTTCTTGTTAATAATATTTGGTTAATATGATTTTTTGGTTTTAGTTGTATTTTTACCTTGGGTGCCGTTTGGTGCAAGGATTTTGGAGATGGGAACGGACAGTGGTTTCTGATACCCTAATTTGTTTCAAGATTTTTGTGGTGACCCCAAGAAATTTCCAAACATCATTTATGCCCATAAACAAAGGTTTTCTATGTCTTTCTACAAGCATGAGTTTTCTCTGTCTTTTTTTTTTTTTTTTTTTTTTATTTGCAATTTTATTTTGAATATAGTTAATTAATTAACTAATGTTTATTAAATTAAAAAAAAATATAATAAATTATTATTAGATTAAATAATAATTTGTCAAGAATTTTAATTTTTTTTTAAAACAAATACTTAGTCCAAATTTATTAAAAGAATCTAATTACATATTTACTAAAATTATAATTAATTAGTTAACATTATTGAAAATATATTTAATTATTGAATTAAAATTATTTAAATGAATTTAGTATAAAAGTTCATTTTTCAATAATTATAATTAATTACTTATTGATTATTTATAATTAATTAATTATTTTTTGGATTTTCTTATAATAAATAAATAATCATATTATTATTAAAATATTTATCTAATTAATTTTTATGGATACAAATATATTAAATTATTGTAGTTAAAGATATTTATTAAAAAAATTAATTAAATAATTTTAATTAGTTCAATTAACATAGTTTATCCCATTAAAATTATTTCATGATATTAATTCATTAATATTTATTAATAGATTGAATTAATTTTGATTATTTTATTGATTAATTTATTAAAATTACATAAAGTTTAACTGATTAATTCTAAAAAATAAATACAGACATAATTCTTTCTCATAAAATCCTGATGACATTCTAATGCACAACCAAAGACAGTTATCTTTAATTCCCAACAATCTTATTCCCAGACTTCTATAAAACCTTAAACCAAACGCCCCTAAAGTGCAAGAAAAACAAAAAGAAAAACTGAAAAAAAAAAAAAAAACTTAAACCCACGGTCACCGGTTTGGGTTTGAACCAACTTGGTTTGGCAGTTTTGATTTGAATATAAAGAAAATCAAATATATTTGGTCAGTTCTAGTTTGGCCAAAACTAAACAAAATACAAAAATTATGGTGGACGTATGTATTAATTTCAAATGACTAAATTTATAATGGTAAGATTTCATGCATTAATTCAATTTCTATTCTTCTGCAAATGTTCTTATTTAATTATGATATTTTAATAAATATTGATTTTTTTCCCTTTCAGCAGTCGGTTTTTAAATTTGGTAACTCTTAATTTATTAATTTATTTTATTATCAATTGATTTTTTTAATAAGAAACATGCATTTTCTGTTTTATTCCTTATCTGTATCGATTTTTGTTTTTTGTTTTTTGTTTTTTCTTTTCAATTTTGATCAACTTCTGTTTTCTCCAATCTCATTTCTTTTGAAATGTGAGTTTAGAAGTGACTATGTGTTACGATCTTAATAGTGAACTATGCTCGTAGTCAACTACTTGCATTGCAAAGTGATACTATGTTGAAACGGGTTTAGATGACTATAAGACTCTCCTAGGAGAAAAAAAAAAAAAAAGAAGAAGATGAGGTGTAGATGACTATGAAACTCTGCTAAGAGAAAAAAAAGGGAATAAAACTAGCAGTAAGCCAATAACATATAATAAGTTTGGGGGAGCGAGTTCAATTTTATTTTTCCAAACCATGAGTTACGATAACTTGTGAAAGAGAGAAGCTACTCTAAGCTTGAGGAATAAGGGCTAGGTGGAAGAACAAGTGAAAGGGGTGAGAATGCATGAGAATGTTTTATCTTAAAAGGAGTAAGGGTCTTATGTGAGTAAATCTTTTTGTTGTCTAAAATGTTTAGAGCTAAGATCTTTTATGAAAGACAACCTCGTTACTAAAACTTACCTACAAAACACGTATTTTCTTTGATGTTTTGCTATTTTGTCTAGATTGCTTGAGGACAAACAATGAATTAAGTTTGGGGGTGTGATAATGCTCATTTATGTGCATTATTTAGCCTAAAAAATCAAGTTTATTGTTTGGAAAGTAAGGACTTAGTGCTCAAAATCTACTCATTTGAAGTAAAATTAGACAAAAGTTAGCATAGCACGATAGAAATCTTAAAATATGAAAATTATACTTAAATGATATAAAAAAAAGGGTATTTTATTAAGAATTTGTTAAAGATTAATGGTTTTGTACAGGAGTCTAGAATGCACCTGAAATGCGCCCACATCTGGAAAAAGGAAGAATCTTACAGAGTACAAAAAAGAAGAAATACACTCACAATCTGGAAAAAGAAGAACCTCGTAGAATATGGAATAAAAGACAAGAAGATTGCACCAAGCGTTTACAGATAAGGAAAGAGGCTCTCGGCTTATGACAAAATGCATCAAAGCAAGATTGCATGAGAAATGAGCTGCATTTGCGGCCGCAACTGGGCGTTTTCGATAAAATTCTGAGATTGACACGGGATTTGTAGAATATTCGTTGAAGATCAAATATTTTGAACCAAATCTCCTAGGATCGTGAGATTACACTTAGAGAAGGCTCACTACACTGATCTCGACAGAAAACTCTACCTCCCAAGGTTTATAAAAGGCGACACAAGACCAAGAAAGAAAATGACTCGAATTTAGTTTAGGATTCTTTAGGTTTATGTTCTTCTTTTCATATTGTAGCAGTCAATCCGAGTCTCGACTCCTTCTAGCCTCTATTGGCCCCTCCATTCGAAAGAAGTGGAGGGGAAATACTTGTCTCTATTTGAAAAAGGTAACGACAAGTTAGATAGAGAGGAGAAAGAGTCATACCTAGTCGTTTGCCATTTATGTTTCATTGTATCAGTTCATTACATTCTATTTTTAAGTTTTAGTTGTAAGTTTTAGAATTTGTACTTTTTATCTATCAATATGAATTTAGTTTTTCTTTTCATCTCGTGTACCCTTAATTTATTGTCTTGCATTTTATTTACCAGCATGAGCTAATCTTCTACTCAAGGATTCAAACATGTGGATATCTTGAGTAAAAGAAAGCTCCATTTCTTGCAAAAGCAACCTTGCTCTTACTTAACATTGTTTGTTTTTGCTGAAGTCTAAGTTTCATTGTTAGCTTAAACTGATCATTTGAGTTAACATAGTTTGTGCTTAGCTGGTTGCTGAAAGGTTTGAGTTAAGTGTGTGGGTTTGCAAAAGAAATAGTGGAAAGGAACCTAGAAATAGGACATTGTTTCTTGCATCCTATAAATAGGACTGGAATTACTAGGGTTTTAAAGTTGTGTGCGTTAATTATCTAAGATTAATTAGCCCTAGAAATATGTGCTCTAGTTAGTTAGTCTTCTAAAGGCACCAAAAGTGGAGCTGAATAGAAGTTGGATTTAACTCACGGCTAAGTGGACAAAGTAAGTTGCAGGCGCAATTCGATCAATCTGTCTGTGCCACATAAATGTTGGCACCTATAGGTAGCATTCTCCAATTGACCTGCTCTTGTCGAGCAATTTGCGGGCTTAAAGGTGGGCACATATTCTTCTCTGGTTGAAACCTTACTTGAATTTATTTTCTTATCTCATATATCTATCTACATTCTTTTACTTGCTTTCTGATAAATCAAAATCCCAATCATTCTATAATTTTTATGGTTACTTTTCTCGGTTGCAAATTTAGAAGAGATTTTAATTTTAAAATTGATAAAGCATATTGTACCATTCTCCCTTGGGATTCAATATTCAAAGTACTCTCCACTTATTAATTGGTAGTGTATACTTGCACTCAGACATGCGTCACTGTCATTTAGCAGGACACACATCAGCTGTTGATTGTTAAATGTTTCGTTGAGAACTGCAATTGGTCTATTCGTGCTAGTCGATATGAAGATTTAAAAAGTGAAACATGGATTGTGAATAAGATCATTAACGATCATTTGTGCTCTCTTGATGTTGTATTGAATGATCATAAACAAGCCACTTCATCTGTCATTAAAGAGTTTATTAAGAGCAAGATGAACATTACTGGAAGCGAATTGAAAACACCTAAAGATATTGTTTCGTTCGTTCGCTCTGAACATGACATTCATATAAGTTATTAGAAAGCGTGGCGTGTTTGATAACTCTCCAAAAGGGAGCTATTTGTACCTTATTTTATGATGATTTATATGTTATTTGTGCCATATGGGTGTGTTATTAGATGAATATATTATGTTTTAACCTAATTGTAAGATTTGATGCTTTGGAGTTCTTCTATAGAAAAATAAATGTTGAGCAAGTTGAGAGAGGAAAGTCCGTTGATCCAGAAAAGCTGTGAGCAAAACTGGCCACGTGAGCTGCACGTGATTCATTAAATGAGGTGGCGTTTCCAGCTCTGATCTCAGATTTAGGAGGCTTGGAGAGAGCTCCACGTGTCATGTTTGACCTAATTAGGTTGGACTTCACCCTATATAAGAGAGTAGCCATCTAAAGTAAAAAATATTCCATCTTTGGAGGCCAAATAGAGTCAAGATCGATTTGAGACCTTAGAATACCATTTTCAACGGATTTCCTCAAGGACGATAGCTCTTTCTTGTAGAGTTTGTAGTTATGGATGTGCTTAATCAGATTGTAATGTGTGTTGTTTCCATTTCCATGAACTAATTTACTTTAGGCATTAGTTAAGAATTATGTAATTGTCTTTGTTTATTAATCTAGTGGTTCGATGTGATCTTTGAGCATCTTGATTACTTGTTGTTTTTAATTTTATTGTGTCCCCGTTTGGCTAGTCGATATGGATATCTTCTCTTAGTTTCAGAGATGATTTAAGAGTTGTGTGGCTTGTAATCACATTAGACCTTTGTAGTTGGTGGACGCCAGCAGTTGAGCTAGGGATAGCCAATTGTCTAATGCTCGATCGGTAGAACTTCATTGGAGTTGAAACCTATTCCAAAAAATCCAGAGTTTCGGGAGGATCCTGTTGATAAGATTGCGAGAGATTGTCTGGTCAATAGAATTGCTAGATCATCTTTTTAACAATTATAGAAGTCTTAGCGAGTGCTTATTTCCAATCTGTCTTCTTTATTAGTTTACATTTCTGCTTTATCATTTCTTTTGTTCCAAAATTTTAAAAACCCAATCAATTTATCAACCTTAAAATCACTAAAAAGAGCTAAACAAAATAGGTAAAGTGAAACTATTCAAGACCTTGTGGATACGTTAAAATACTTATTACTTGTTGCAGATTATGTGCACTTGCATAGTGTTTTGGAGTTAATTTATCTCATATTGTTAACCACCCCAGAAGGCAACAAGTTTTTGGCGCCGTTGTCGGGGACTTGAATTTGTTTTATCTGATTTATTTTGTGTGTGTTTTTAGTGATTTGGTGCATGAACTTTTTGATTGTTTCTTTTTGTTTTGTAGGTGTGAAATTGGTGTATGAGCGATCCTCCTGGGGTAAGATTCGAGCTTGACCCAGAGATTGAGCGGACATTCAAAAGGAGAAGAAGAGAGCATCAAAGGAATTCCAATCTGATGGCTGACCTTTCGCGTCTTCCGAATATTCCAGAAGATCAAGCTGAGCCCCAGCGGAATCGTGAGATGCAGCAAAATCCACCGAGGGAGCAAAATGGACAGAAAAATAATCAGGTTGAGAATCCTATTCTTGTTAGAAAATGATAGGGCCAAAGCCATTCGAGCGTATGCTTTTCCAATGTTTGATGAGTTGAATCCAAGGACTGTGCATCCTGCAATGGAGGTAGCAAACTTTGAGATGAAACCGGTTATGTTCCAGATATTGCAAACCGTGGGTCAATTCCATGGCTTACCATCTGAAGACCCTCTTCGTTTGTTATTCAGGGACTGTCGAGAGATGCCCTTAAATTGACTTTGTTCTCGTATTCTCTTAGAGATGGAGCAAAGACGTGGTTAAATTCTTTTGCTCCAGGTTCAATTAGTACTTGGAATGAGTTAGCGGTGAGATTTTTTAGTAAGTATTTTCCACCAACTAGGAACACCAAGTTGAGGAGTGAGGTAGTGGGATTCAGGCAGATTGAAGATGAAACTTTTAGTGAGGCTTGGCAAAGGTTTAAAGAGCTTTTGCGAAAGTGCCCTCACAACGGTTTACAAAATTGTATCCAAATGGAAACATTTTACAATGGGTTAAACTTAGCAACCCAGGGTATAGTCGATGCTTCTGCAAGAGGGGCCCTTTTGGAAAAAACATTTAATGAAGCTGATGATATTTTAGAGAGAATATCAACAAATAGTTGTCAATTGTCAGATGTTAGAGGCTCTAGTAAAAAAGTGAAGAGTGTGATAGAAGTTGATGGTGTGTCTACCATTAGGGCTGATATTGTAGCATTAGCTAATGCTCTTAAAGGCATAACCGTGGTGAACACTGTTCAGTAGCCGCCAATGGTAGAGCTAAAGGGTTGAAATTCCTTTTGGCAGCAGAAGCAAACAAGACCGATCTCGAATTAAGTTTCAATTTTAGAAAAACCGGTATGTTGGCAAAGATACACAAACAATTCCTATTAAATCTAAGATTAAGCATGCTGGAAATTTTGAGATATAAACTATTTGGATCAAGAAACTTACATGAATTTGAAGAACGGACAACATAATGCTCCAAATATTCCTCCAATGGACACTACCACGCAAGAAGCACCTGCTCGCCTCTTGGATTTACTGAGAACTGGCTTGTGGGAACCCAAAGATTGTCTTGGAGAGAATTTCCAGCAAAGTAATGCTGTGAATTTTTGATAGAGAGAATGTGAAAAACCAGAGAGAAAAAACTTCTCTGTAATCTCTGTATTCTAGCAGGATGGAGAGAATGATCGTTATCCTTGGGGTAACACCTCTCCACTTAACGATAAGTGGGGAGGGAGTTAAAATTCTACTCAATCTAGATCGTTGGATCAAATCCAAACGATCTTGGCCTTCTATTAATTAAATAATAATAATCATTTAATTAATTAATTAATTATAATTAATGTAATTAAAACAATATTAATTAAATCAATTATAACATAAGGTATTTAATTCAATTTGAATCATATTCAATTGAATTAAATTGACCATTCAATTAATTCTATTAATTGAATCCACATTAATTAAATATCATTTAATTAATTTTATAATTGAATCATATTCAATTTTATCTCTCTCATTTAACCTATAGTTTTAATGTGCAACAAAATGTACATTAATATAAACTATAGTATTAATTTGATTAAATCACATTTAACCAAACTAAATTAAATTAATTAATTCCCAATTAATTAATTCACAAATTAATCAAATATCACATATTTAATTAAATTCATAATTCACTCTTTAATTAATTTTGAATCATATCCAAAATTAATTTTATTGTAAAGTTTAATTCATTAATTAAACTTATACTATAATGTATCTCCATACATTATATTGATTGCATCAAAATACAATTAACTTAAATTCCCTTTTAATATTCAAGACTATATTATCTCAGAACCCGTTATGAGCTAGCAGGTGGACCTAATGGACCTACAGATCAGAAGCTCCAACGATACGAGATTGATAAACTAAACTCATTAACCGAGTCAATCAACATTCGTTAACTGTGGGTCACTTCACTAAAGACCCACAACTACACTCTTCTCACTGTAGAATATTTCTGTGTCTACGGATATCGACCAATGCAATAAGTCAATCCTTCACATGTGTTCGTAACACCAGCTGGGTCAAATTACCGTTTTACCTCTGGGTTACCTCTAGATCCTTAAGTACCACTAATCCCTCTAATGAACAACCTGTTTAGGGTCCAACCACTAAACAGAAATTCCTCTCGGGCCAGGAGAGGACACCATGCTTTTGTTCAAGCCCTGGAATCAGCCCTTAAGGGAACACACATCTACTTGCCCCAATAGGGGAATGAGTGAATTCCATCTTGTACTGTTATGTTCCCAGCCCCCATTCGGTATTGCCCCTGAAATGGTAGGACTATTGAGTTGGCGAGCAAACCACTCTCACCCACACAAATCTAAGGACAATCCTTCCTGAAAAGGAGTTCATAATAGACTCAGGATTGAGATTGAGTTACCTAGGTCATCCTATTGAAATAGAAACCTAAACTAGTCAACGATGTTACTGAAGGGGATGAAAGCCTCGGTGCAGTGGAAGCGCATCGATAGGATCTTGCGCCGTATATTAATTAATATCAAAATACCGTTACGAAAAGGCAAAACAAAACTTTTAACACACTTTAAAGCCGCTGTAAAACACTATAAACATGCTGAAAACAACTAGAAAATAAAACTACTTTTATTTTCATGCTTTTCTAAAGAAACAGGAAAGAACCATTACAAACATTCGTTGTAGACTTGACCGTTCTTCGCCAACGACGCTTCAACGAACAAAAACGCAACAACCCCCTTTTGATTTCTTCGCTGGAATTTTCTTCTTCAAAGAACAATAACCATAGAGGTTACACCGGTATGTCTCTAAGTCTAGGAGGCAAAAGACTTGTGGGTGTCTTTCTCTAAGAGGGAGGCTAGAGAGAATTCTAGGGTCTTGTCTTGAGAGTTTAAGAGCAAGAGGGCTACTAAACCATTAGGTCTAGTGTTCTATTTATAGGAGAAATGCCATGAATAAAATATTCACATTAAATCAATTATTTCCATAAATAATTTAACATATTCCTTATTTAATCAATCCATGATTAATAAATTCCATAATTGATTAATCTTTTCCACAAATGACTAATTACTTCCATAAGTGATTAGATCATTTCCATAAATGATTAATCACTTCCATAAGTGATTAATTATTTCCATAATTGATTAATTTTCAATTAATTAACTCTTTAATTAATTAGTCACCAATTAAATATCACATATTTAATTTTCGGCATTGAACTAATTAATTTCCCAAACTAATTTTAGGCCTTAAATTAATTAATTCATATTTGAACTCTTTCAAATTCCTATAAATTTAATATGAATCAAATTCACATTTATATTTGAAATTTCTTCAAATATTTATTTCTCTCATAATAATATATCAATATATATTATATTGTTTCCCTTTGTAAATTGAACACTTTCAATTTACATTTATTACTTAGTTGCCTCAAATTACTTTATGAGCTACCAGTGGAACCTAATGGACCTGCAGATCAGAAGCTCCAACGATGTGAGATTAATTGGTCAAACTCATTAACCAAATTAATCAATATTCATTAACTGTGTGTACATTCCACTATAGACTCACAGTTGCACTTTTCTCACTGCAGACATATTTTCTGTGTCCATGGATATAGACCAATAACGACTAGTTAGTCCTTCACGAGTGTCCGTAACTTCAGTTGTGTCAAATTACCTTTTTATCCCTAGGTTACTTCTATTTCCTTAAGTACCAGCTCCTCTAATGAACAACCTGTTTGTGGTCCAACCATCAAACAGAAAACCCTCTCGTGCCATTGAGAGGGTAGTGCCCTTTGTTCAAGACTCGAAGTCACCACTTAAATGAACACTCATTTGCTTTCCTAAAGTCGGGAAGGAGTGAATTCCATCTTGTACGATTATGTTCCCAGCTCCCCACTCGGTCTTGTCCTCAAAATGGTAGGCTTATTGAGTCAGCGTATTGGTCACTCTCACCCATACAAATCAAAGGACAATCCCTCATGAGCAGGAGTCCATAATCAACTCAGGATTAAGACTAAGTTGTCTAGGTCGTCCTAGTGAAATAGAAACCTAACTAGTTAACGGTGTTATAACTAGTGGTTACTATTTCGCGATCCGGTCTTATGCAAACTCATTGCATAGGATACCCCCACTCGTATGTCTCCTACACGAACGCGTTGGATCATAACGTTTGTATCAAATACAAAGTGGGTCGTATCCATAGTGTCACCAGGATAAGGCACCCAGTCTTATCCCTATACTATAGACCCTTTAGGCTGTTTCTTGAATAGTGATCCCCATATGTCACTACATATAGTTCAAGTCTCATATTACAACCTAGGATGTCTAGTTTATTGGACTAAGGTTATTTCAGGCAAAGACAAACAATAAAATAACTAATAATACTTAATGAAAAATATATCAATATTATTTCATTAATATTCTGTCAACGGTTACATTCACTATCTACGAGTTTTAGGGCATAAAACCCAACAGTTACATCTAGTGGTTACTATTTCGCGGTCCGGTCTTATGCAAACTCATTGTATAGGATACCCCCACCCGCATGTCTCCTACATGGATGCTTTAGATCATTGAATCTGTATCGAATACAAGGTGAGTGGTATCACATAGTGTCACCAGGACAAGGTACCTAGCCTTATCCCTATACTATAGACCATTTAGGTTGTTACTTGGACACCGATCCCCGTATGTCCCCACATACTAGTCCAAGTTTCATATAAACAACCTTGGATCTTAGTTTATTCGATTTAGAGTTTATTAATGCAAACTCGATTATTCAATAACCAAATTATTGAATCACTCAAATAACGCTTTATTGAGATCGATTAATTTTGTTTCATTTACTATCTACGAGTTCTAGGGCATAAAACCCAACAACTCCCACTTGAACAAAAACTCTAGTGGGCAATGTACGTCAACAATCAGAATTGAATGAATAATCATTGAAGTAGGAATAATGGTTTGTATTAATACTGTATAATACATGAAAAGTACAAATACAGATAAATACAATAAACTACGGTATTTGAATACCCATTACACTTCTCCCATTTGCCTTAGATTATGCTATGTACATATCTCGCAAACCTAGACCCTCTAGATGACCCTCAAATACTTTAGCCGTGAGAGCCTTCGTAAATGGATCAACAATGTTGTGTTTCGAAGCTATCTTCTTGATGATCACGTCCCCTCGTTGCATGATCTCTCTGATGAGATGATATTTGTGCTCTATGTGCTTGCCTCTTTTGTGACTGCGAGGTTCTTTAGAATTTGCCACTGCACCACTATTATCACAATAAATGGTGATTGGCAAGTTCATATTTGAAACAACTTCCAAATCCATCAAGAACTTCATAAGCCATACAGCCTCCTTAGCTATTTCACAAGCAGTGAAATATTCGGCCTCCATGGTGGAGTCTGCAATGCATCCTTGTTTGATGCTACGCCAGACTACAGCTCCCCCATTTAGGGTAAACACTGACCCTGATGTGGATTTCCTAGAATCTTTATCAGTCTGAAAGTCAGAGTCTGTGTATCCTGTAAGGATCAAATCCTTAGCTCCATACACAAGCTGATAGTCCCTCGTTCTCCGAAGATACTTGAGGATGTTTTTCACTACAGTCCAATGGTCTAACCCTGGATTAGACTGGTATCTACTAACTATCCCAACTGCATAGCATATGTCAGGTCCAGTATACAACATGGCATACATAAGACTGCCCACAGCTGAAGCATAAGGGATCCGTCTCATATCCTCAATTTCTTGAGGTGTCTTAGGACACTGTTCCTTAGACAAATGAACTTCATGCCTGAAGGGTAGTAAACCTCTCTTGGAATTATGCATATTATATTTTGACAACATCTTATCTATATAGGATGCTTGAGACATGGCTAACGTTATGTTCTTACGATTCCTGATAATTTGAACCCCTAGAACATACTGAGCTTCACCCAAATCTTTCATTTGGAACTCAATCGATAGCCAAGTTTTTAATCTCAGCTAGGTATTCTACATCATTCCCAATGAGTAGAATATCATCTACATACAACATTTGAAAAGCTACAAAACTGTTGATAATCCTTTTGTAAACACAAGGTTCATCAACGTTCTGGTCAAAGCCATAAGATTTGACAGTAGTGTCAAACCTTATATTCCAAGATCTAGAAGCTTGCTTCAACCCATAAATGGATCGTTTAAGCTTGCAAACTTTTTGCTCCTGACCTTGAGCAACGAACCCCTCTGGTTGAGTCATAAAGATGCTCTCTTCAAGATTGCCATTCAGAAAAGCAGTCTTGACATCCATTTTCCAAATCTCATAATCATAAAATGTGGTTATGGACATGAGTATCCTTATTGACTTTAACATGGCAACTGGAGAGAAGGTTTCCTCATAGTCCACCCCTTCCTTTTGGGTATAACCCTTTGCCACAAGTCGAGCTTTGAAAGTTTGTACTTTTCCAGCTGCGTCTCGTTTTCTCTTATAGATCCATTTCCACCCTATGGGTTTTACCCCTTCAGGTTGGTTTACAAGATCCCATACTTGATTGAAGTACATAGGCTCCTTCTCCAGGTCCATAGTTTTGACCCACTGGTCATGATCCACAACATTCATTATCTGTCTAAAGGTCAATGGATCTTCAACTCCATCATCAGGTATGACAGCTAGAGTTTCTGCTAAACCCAGATAGCGTTCAGGTTGAATAACAACCCTCCCACTACGTTGAGGCATTCTCAACTCTTGAGAAGGATGAGCTTGACCAGATGTACTGGACTCATCAACAACTCTTGTTGAAGGTTCAACCTCTGAACTGGGCTCATCAACAACCCTCGTTGAAGGTCTAGCCTCATCAACAACTCTTTTTGATTCATTTGTAGCTTCCCCAGAAAGTTCACTCAACACAATTTTATTGCGTGGTTTATGTTCTCTAACGTGGTCTTCTTTCAAGAAAGTAGCATTTGTCGATACAAACACTTTAATTTCTTGTGGATCAAAGAAGTATCCACCTCGGGTAGCCTACGAATAGGCATAATTTTGAACGTGAATCCAATTTCTTTGGATTTGCCACTAGCACATGTGCAAGGCAGCCCCAAATTCTGAAATGACGTAACTAGCTTTACGCCCTTTCCAGAGCTCAAATGACGTTTCAGAAACACTATTCGAGGGAACAACATAATATAAACTGCAGTCTTTGCTGCATAACCAAAAAAAGAATTAGGCAACTGAGTATAGCTCATCATAGATCGAACCATGTCTAACAAGGTTTTGTTTCTCCTTTCAGATACACCATTCTGTTAAGGTGTATCTGGTGCTGAGAGTTGAGACGAGATTCCATGTTCCATCAAATAGTTCTGGAATTCTAAGTCTAAATACTCTCCACCTCGATCAGATCAAAGTGTTTTAATGGTCTTACCTAACAAGTTCTCAACTTCAGCCTTATACTCCTTGAACTTTTCAAGGGCTTCAGACTTATGACTCATTAGGTATAAATAACCATACCTTGAATAATCATCTATGAAAGAGATGAAATATTCATACCCTCCTCGAGCCCTAACATTCATTGGACCACAGAGATCCGTATGTACGAGCTCTAAGGACTCGTTGGCACGATAACCTTTTCTAGTAAAAGGTTGTTTGGTCATTTTACCTTCGAGACATGACTCACACGGAGGTAAAGTACCATCTTCTAACTGGTTTAGAAGTCAGTTCTTAACCAATCTCCCAATCCTATTGAGATTTATGTGGCCAAGTCTCAAGTGCCAAAGATAGGTACTTTAGAAACTTTTTGCCTATTAGGTTGAGTCTCAACTGTTTTAAACATCTCATTGTTTAAAATAGCCCTAGACTTTATTGGTCTTAAAACATATAAATTGTTCTCCAAGTTTGCAGAACAGATATCAGCACCCCTTTTAGTAATGAAAGCTTCATTTACAGAAAAGGATACTGAATATCCTTGTTAAAGCAAACAAGAAATAGAAATCAATTTTTTATTTATTTATTTTAGGAACTATATATACATTACCCAATAACATATAGTGTTCTCTGGAGAAGAACATTTTAATATCTCCCACTGTTTTAGCTGAAATGAACTTCCCAGTCCCAACTCTAAGAGTCATTTCCCCAGCATCTAATTGCATTTTAATATCTCCCTATTTTTTTGTAGGTAATCAAAGGAATAACCCATATTCAAATTTTTATAATCTAGGTTGGTGTAACCACCCTAACTTTGCATGGGAAGGGAAATGAAGTAATTCACAAGCCCCCCAAGCACACAAAAGGTGGCGAATCAATCCGAATTTGCTATACAACAGGTATTTCTCCAGAAAAATCAGCAGGCTACCCAACAAAATTCAGAGAGTTCTCTGCAGTCATTGATGAAGGAATATATGGCTCGTAATGATGCGCAGTCTTGATTACTTTGGACTACGCATCATTACGAGCCATATATTCCTTTAGCTCATTGAGAGCCCTGAAATTGTAGGTGGGTCAGCTAGCTAATGAGCTAAAGGCACGACCTTAAGGGAAGCTTCCTTATGATACTAAACACCCTAGAAGGGAAGGTAAGAAGCAGGAGTAGGTGCAGGCGGTGACTTTAAGGAGTGGTAAGCCACTACAAGAGAGGAAAGAGCCTAGTAAACCCCAAGAAAGAGAGAAGAGTAATGATAGAAATGATATGGTTGAGAAAGAGTTGGAATCTGGTAAAAATGATGGAGGCAACAGTAAAGATGTTGGAGCATCTAGTTCTGTTCCAGAGATAGTGCCCCCACCATTTAGGCCACCCCTACCGTTTCCACAGAGGCAAAAACCTAATGACCAAGATGGTCAATTTAAAAAGTTTTTAGAGATTCTTAAGCAGTTGCATATTAATATACCTTTAGTAGAGGCTATAGAACAAATGCCAAATTATGAAAAATTTCTTAAGGATATCTTGACTAAAAAGAAGAGATTAGGAAAGTTTGAAACTGTGGCTCTTACTGAGGAATGTAGTGTTATTCTTAAGAATAGACCACCAACCAAGACTAAGGATCCAGGGTCATTCACTATTCCTGTCTCTATAGGTGGAAAGGATTTGGGGAGAGCACTTTGTGATTTAGGCGTGAGCATAAACCTTATGCCTCTTTCGGTCTATCGAAAGTTAGGTATTGGTGAAGATAGGCCTACCACGGTCGCACTCCAATTAGCTGATAGGTCTATCACTTATCCTGAGGGTAAGATTGAGGATGTTTTAGTCCAGGTAGATAAATTTATATTTCTTGCCGATTTTATTATCTTAGATTATGAGGCAGATAAAGATGTCCCAATTATTCTTGGTCATCCATTTTTGGCTACTGGTAGGGGATTGATAGATGTTCAGAAGGGGGAATTAACGTTGAGAGTTCATAATGAGGAAGTGAAGTTTAATGTCTTTAAAGCTATGAAGTATCCAAATGAGGTGGAAGATTGCTCTTTCATCTGAATTCTGGAGAACACAATTGATGAGACAACAATAGAGGTTTTGACGGATCAACATTTTAAGGATTATAGAGAGATTAGTATAGAAGATTTAGCAGTTTGTACCTTAGAGAGGAAAAATGAAAAAATAGTGTCTTGATTTGAGAGTGTTTTTTAGTCATTAGATTTGAATGAGAGGAAGGCTCATCCTATTAAGCCATCCCTGATTGAGGCATCTACTTTAGATTTGAAACCTTTGTCGGATCATCTGAAGCACGCATATCTTGGGGAAGGTGAGACGTTGCTGATTATTGTTGCAACTGATTTAGTGTCGGAGGATGAAGAGACCTTAGTAAAATTGCTACAGCAATAGGTTGGACATTAGCTGATATTCAGGGTATTAGCCCGTCTTTCTGTTTGCATAAAATCGCTTTAGAGGAGGGATCCTTTAGGAGTATTGAGCAACAGAGAAGGTTTAACCCTGCAATGAAAGAAGTTGTTAAGAAGGAGGTGGTTATATGGTTGGATGTTGGGATTATTTATCCAATTACAGATAGCAATTGGGTAAGTCCTGTCCAATGCGTTCCTAAGAAAGGAGGTGTTACAGTGGTTACTAATAAGGATAGTGAGTTGATCCTCACCAGGACAATAACTAGCTAGAGTGTTTGTATGGATTACATGAGGCTTAATAAAGCTACCCGTAAGGACCATTTCCCTCTACCATTTATTGACCAGATGTTGGATAGGTTAGCTTGTCAGGCTTACTACTGTTTCTTAGATGGTTATTTTGGGTATAACTAGATTACCATAGCTCCTAAGGACCAGGAAAAAACAACTTTCACCTGTCCTTATGGGACATTTGCTTTTAGGCGAATGCCTTTCAGTCTGTGCAATGCTCCAACAACATTTCAGCGGTGTATGTTAGCTATTTTTCTGATATGATTGAGTCCACCATCGAGGTATTTATGGACGATTTCTCAGTTTTTGGAGGGTATTTTCAAGAATGTTTGAAGAATTTAGGAAATGTGCTAAAAATATGTGAAGATACATATCTAGTTCTTAATTAGGAGAAATGTCACTTCATGGTGAAGGAGGGCATAATGTTAGGTCATAAAATTTCAAAGAGAAGTCTAGAAGTTGATCGAGCAAAAATAGAGGTTATTGAGAGGTTAGAGCCACCAAATTCAGTCAAATGGATTCGTAGCTTTTTAGGTCATGCATGATTTTAGGAAGGCTTTTGAGACTTTGAAGGTTGCTTTGACTTCAACACCAATTCTTTGTGCACTAAACTGGAGTTTTCCGTTTGAAGTGATGTGCGATGTCAGTGATGTGGCAGTAGGTGCAATGTTGGGGAAAAAGCAAGGCAAAGTTATTCATCCTATCTATTATGCAAGCAGTGTTTTAAATGAGGCACAAATCAACTATACAACTATTGAGAATGAGTTTTTTGCAATAGTATTTGCCTTTGAGAAATTCCGCTCGTATTTAGTGGGATCCAAAGTCACGGTGTTTACGAATCATGCAGCAATAAGGTACTTGATGTCAAAGAAAGATGTGAAGCCTAGATTAATTTGTTGGGTTTTGTTATTGTAGGAGTTCAACTTAGAGATAAAGGACAAGAAGGGATCGGAAAATGTTTTTGCTGATCATTTATCTCGTCTTGACCGATCATCATCTTTGCTTGAGCAATCTGTCATCTCAGATTCTTTTCCAGATGAGCAACTCTTTGATGTTGATGTAAAGGTAGGACATAGTACGCCTTGGTACGTGAATGTACAAGCAGTTTTCTGATGGTATTATTCGAAGATGTGTTTGAGGGGATGAAACAAAGGAAATCCTGGAGCAATGTCACTCTTCACCGTTTGGAGGTCACTTCAACGGTCAAAGGACAACTACTAAGATTTTGCAATGTGGATTTTTCTTGCCTTTTTTTATTTAAGGATGCTCACTGGTTCTGTAAACAATGTGATACTTGCCAAAGGAGAGGAAATTTAGGACCTAAAGATGAGTTGCCTCTTACATATATTTTAAAATTAGAATTATTCGATGTATGGGGTATCATTTTATGGGGCCATTTCCCCTATCTAACGGTAATGTGTTTATTTTGTTGGCAGTTGACTACATGTCCAAGTGGGTGGAAGTCATTGCTTTCCATCGTAACGATGCTAAAACGGGGTCAAGGTTCCTTCAATCGCACATCTTTGCGTGGTTTGGGACGCCTAGGGCTCTTGTGAGCGATGAGGGTACACATTTTGTGAACAATGTATTAGCTAAGGTTTTAGCTAAGTATGAAGTGAAGCATAAGATAGCTACCCCTTATCACCCACAAGCGAATGGTCAGACAGAAGTTAGTAATAGGGAAATTAAATCTATATTAGAGAATGTAGTCCATCCATCTAGGAAAGATTGGTCTTTTCGGTTAGATGAGGCTCTTTGGGCTTATAGGATAGCCTATAAGACTCCTTTAGGTATGTGATGTGGAATTTTCCTTACCGCAAGCGCACGGGTCAAGTAATAATAAAGTGTTCGTATAAACGAGTGTCGTCCTCTGGATTGGATTTTTAAGCAAATCAAGTATTGTGAATTATCTTGCTCAATTTTATTTAGGGATAAAAAAGTGATGAATGAATGGTATCAAAAATAAATCAAACAAGTAAAAAGTGTGGAAATTCAATTGGGAAAAATACTTAGGGAATTGATTTCGCCGATTTAGTCTAGGATTGATTTTAAGGAGTAAGTTATTATGCACAATGAAATCATGAGCCAAAGACCCTTTAATCACAACTACCTCTCCCGAGTATAATTGATTCTCATGCAATTTAACTAACTTGATATCCCTATCTAAGTTTATTAATATGCAAGGCAATGAAATCTTTTGACTAATTCCAAAGTTAATCTAAAACCGTCACGAATTAGAAAATAAACTCTAGTCATGCAATCTTGAGTAAGTCTATATTAAATCCCCTCTCCCGAGCTAGATTCAAAACTTAAATCATCCAACTAATGGCCAATTAATTGAAAGCATTAAATCAAGATTACAAACATAATAATCATTGCACAACTTAAACCATAAATTCAATCCATAAACTTAATCAACTACATCAATCCCTAAGCTATGAGTTTAGCTACTCATGAATCTAATTACAAGCTCAACTAAACATAATAAAGCCATAAAGTCTAGCTAAAGAAAAGGAAAGGGAAAAGAAAACTCAATGTAGGCCGAGTCCGACGTCCCCGTCACGATCCCCACGAACAATGGGTTGATTTCCGATTTTCTCCCTTAGCTTCAGCCTTCAAATCCTTTGTTTTAGCTCTGTTTACGGCCACAAGAAGTCCCAAAATTCATTCCCCCCAAAAACCTAGCCGAAAAGAACTATAAATACTGATTTTTCGTTGTAGCGTCGAGACGTCGTCCCTAAACACGCGTATTTTGGAAAGGAAATTACGCAGCGTCGAGACGCTAAGGTCGCAGCGTCTCGACGCTGCGACGATTTCGTGCCTATTCTGATATGGAATGCCAGCGTCGAGACGCTCAAGGGCTGGCGTCTCGGCGCTAGCCTGCATTTGACCCAATTTTGACTTTTTTTCTCTTTGAAGCTTTTTCATTCCTTTGCATCTTTTCGTGTCCCGAGCACTCGATTAACTCCATTATTGCGCTATAGCTCCAATCAACCATTTCCTACAAAATAAACAATTAAGTGCAATAAAATGGCCAATAATCATCAAAGACTAGCTAAATTAAATAAGTAAAGGTAGCTAGCTATGCTCGCAGTCAGTATGTCTCCCTATAGATTAGTATATGGTAAGACTTTTCATTTGTCGTTAGAGTTTGAGCATAAAACATTTTGGGCTCTGAAAAAGTTAAATTTTGATTTGCATAGTGCAGGGGTAATTAGAATGATGCAGCTTAATGAGTTAGAGGAGTTTCGCCAGTTTTCTTACGAAAATGCAAAAATGTATAAAGAGAAAACAAAGAGGTGGCATGATAGGATATTGAAACCTAAAGAATTTGTGAAGGGTCGACATGTTTTGTTATATAATTCTTGATTGAAATTGTTTCCAGGAAAATTGAAATCCAAATGGTTTGGACCATTTGTGGTGATTGAAGTTTTTCCTCAAGGAGCAATTACTTTGAAAGATGAAAAGGATGAGCGAGTATTTAAGGTTAATGGGCAACAAGTGAAGCATTATTGGGGAGAGGAATTTCGTTCAAAATATCGTTCTCTAAGATTGGTCCAAGAACAAGAGAGCAAAGGTTTTGAGGGAGCATTTTGTTTAACAATATCTTTAGGAGCTCCCAATGATTTGATTTTGTTTTATTTTATTTTGTCATATTTGATTTTATTTTACTTCGACTTAGATTTTGTTTGTTTTACTTTCATCTGATTTATTTTAATATGTGGTCATTTTAATTTTTGTTTAAATTGGATTTTATTTTCGGTTAATTTGAATTTGGCTGATTTAATTTATGTTTGATTTAGTTTATTTCAATTTTAATTTATGTTTAGATTAAGTTTAGTTTAACTTATTTTAATAATTATTCGGGCTGAAGAGTTTATTTGATTTTGGCAGATTATAGGTTAATTTAATTTTTTTTTCGGATTTTTTTGGGAAAGATCCTTCTAGAAGAATCAATTTTGAAGATGGAATTGTTTTTGCAATCTTTTGGTTGGGATCAAAATATCTCATCAGGATATAACAGGTTGTTAAGATTTACCGTTAGGGTTTAATTTTTCTATGGGCAGGTAAAATGCGTGGAGCATCTGGAGCTGCCACGTGTTGCGCAATGATGATCCAACGGACTAGCCGTTAGCGAGCACACCGGGCATTTACTGAGGGATTTTTACCGTTTTGAGGGGTTTAGGATCTTAATTGTTGGAGCCCCTATAAATTCAATCCCTAGTATGTTTTTCTTTTATGTCTTCTTCTTCTACTTTCTACTTGAGTGTTTGGCGATTATTTTTCGTGATTTAAAATGGAAAAAATGAGAGGCAAGAGAGAGATAGATGCTAAAGAGGAAGAAGTACCTATTACTCCTAAAGCACCGAAGAAAAGGACTAAGATGAGAAGGACTCCTTAGGAGAAAGAAGCTCGAAGGTTTAGGAGACAACAACAGTTTCCGAGTGCTAAAACCATTCAGAAGGTGATCGAAGATATTGCAGAAGAGGTGGTTGAAGAGGATCCACCGAAATCTCCCGAGAAAGAGAAAACCCCAGAACCGATTGGGCCCCAAGTTGAGATTCTGCAAGAAAGGCAAGAGTTGGTACAAGAGGAGGTCGTTCCAGTACAGCCACCACGTCGCCAAAGTAAGCAGAACGTCGGTCGAGTAAAACAGGTACGTACTGATATTCCCTCTCCCCCGACTACAGAATCTGAAAAAGAAAATGTTGAGTTTGAAGTTTAAGAGAATGTGGAGGAAGATAAAGAGGTTGAAGAGGATGAAACAGTTGAAATTATTGAGAAAAGGAATGAGGAAAGAGGCACGGATGTGGCTGAAGAAGTAGAGGAACCAGAAGAGCGTCGGCCATATGAGCGCTTCGTCAATGATCTTGTGCGAGCAAAACACCGCGAAATGCTCAAGCGTGACTTCTTGCTCGAGCGAGGTTTTGGCGAGGACTTACCCCACCTCTTGAGGGCTGGTATTACAAATCACGGTTGGGAGCAGTTCTGCACCAAGCCTGAGCCTGCGAACTCGCATATGGTGCGCGAGTTCTACACGAATATTGATGAAGAAGAGGGATTCCAAGTGATGGTTCACGGTGTGGCAATGGAGCAATCAACTCTCTGTTCAATCTTTAAGACTTCCCTCACGTAGGCTACGATGAGATGGCAGTGGTGCCATCTAATGAGCAACTCAATGTGGCCATGAGAGAGGTAGGGATAGAAGGGTCTCAGTGGTGACTTTCGAAGATGGAGAAACGAACTTTCCAATCTGCTTACCTCAAAAGTGAGGCGAATACGTGGCTCGGGTTTCGTCAAGCTGCGCCTACTTCTAACCACTCATGATTTCACAGTTTCTCGTGATCGAGTTCTTTTGGTTTTCGCAATTCTTAGATCCTCAAGTATTGATGTCACAAAAATTATCTCCAGCGAGATACATAATTGCTGGAGGAAAAAGGTCGGTAAACTTTTCTTCCTAAATACAATTAAAATGTTGTGTCAGAGGACAGAGGTCCCGAAAAGCAACGAAGATATTAAACTGTTTTATAAGGGGATCATCGACACACCAAATCTGGCGAGGCTTCGAAGGACTCAAGAGGTACGCCAGGGTGGTCTGGTTTGGGTATCCATAGCATCCAAGAACAGTTGCAATTGGTGCTTAGTCGCTTGGAGTTTGTTGAACGTCAGCATCAAACATACTAGAGCTACACAAAGCGAGAGATGCTACGACAAAGAAGGCCTTGCAAGCAAGTTTTTTCTAAACCATATCAAGCCTTCCCAGTGTTCCCCGATGACCTTATGAACCCTTGGATCCCGCCCCCGCTAGTGGAACGAGATGAAGAGGAAGAAGAAGCTGGCCAAGAAGACTGAGAAGGGAAGAAAGTTTCAGCGAGCATTCATTTTGTCTGATCAATTTCGTGGCTCGCTTGTTTGTCTGCTTTGGTTTTTCTGCCTTTATGAAATCTGCTTCTGTTTTTTTTTTGCTGGCTTAAAAAAATTATTATCCCTGCTACTGTAAATTTTAATCTTTTTAATGAAATCCTGGAAGTTTTTGTTTCTTGGCACACTTGAGTATTCCTAACTAATTTTTCTTCTGAATTTTTGAAGCTTAGACTAGTTAGCTTAATTAGATCAAGGTATTATGATCTCCAGAAACCTTTTGCTTGAGCATTCCTTCTAGCTTGGTCGTCACTACAACAAGAAGTTCTGAGGTAGCATTATCTTATTTGATCCACCTTAAGCTTAGTCTTACGCTTAGTTTAAAATTTAGAGTAGAAAATTAATTTTGGGAGAATTTATTATATGTTGCTAATTCATTGGGGACAATGAATAAATTAAGTTTGGGGGACTTAGAGGCACTCCTCTTGTTTTGCCCGAGCATTCCTCTCCTTCATGATTGTTTCTAGGTTATTAAGTAACCAGGGACATTTGTGATACCCACAGTTTGTCTTTGTGTCAAAAGATGATCTAGGGAATATTGAGAAAAGATGATAAAAAAAATATATGTTTAAAAGAGAAGAAAAGTGAAGATTTTGCTAAAAAAACTGACAGGGCAAAACTTTTGAATGATGAATGATAATCTGCTAGTTTTTTTTTATCTCCTAGGGATTAGGTGAGCTTCATGATAACATGTCGCCATTCTGAGAAGCAGGGGAGAACTAAAGATTTTTGGGTTTAGTAATTAGTATTTAGCCTAGTTGGTGATAAGCTTGAAGGCAAGGGTATACTGCATCATAAAATGGGTCATCCCGTACATAAGAGCTTATGACTGTAGGGCTGCTTTAAGTCTGAAGAAAAAAAGAATAAATCCCGAAAGTTTGTTAAAAATGTCTGATAATATAGCTAGGTTGTGGTAGTTCTTAGGACTGTGCTAAAGGTGGTGATTATTTGTTCAATGTTGAAAGAACTGGTTTGTTGCAGCAATGCATGGTTTTGCAGGGTGCTCAGGTAAAGGTTGAAGGTAGTGTTGGATTATCTGTTTTAATTGGGTTGTTCTATGACCAATGTTTTGAAATTTCTTAGAAGATGAGTTAGTATTGCTCATGACGCGTAATAGTTCAAGTTTGGGGGTATGATAACTCTCCAAAAGGGAGTTATTTGTACCTTATTCTATGATGATTTATATGTTATTTGTGCCATATGAGTGTGTTATTAGATGAATATATTATGTTTTATCCTAATTGTAAGAATTGATGCTTTGTAGTTCTTTTGCAGAGAAATAAATGTTGAGCAGATTGTGAGCAAAATTGGCCACGTGAGTTGCATGTGATTCATTAAATGAGGTGGCATTTTCAACTCTGATCTTGGATTTAGGAGGCTTGGAGAGAGCTCCACGTGTCATATTTGACCTAATTAGGTTGGACTTCACCCTATATAAGAGAGTAGCCGTCTAAAGTAAAAAATATTCCATCTTTGGAGGCCGAATAGAGTCAAGATCAATTGGAGACCTTAGAAGACCATTTTCTATGGATTTCCTCAAGGTTATTAATCTAGTGATTCTATTTGATCTTTGAGCATCTTGATTACTTGTTGTTCTTAATTTTATTGTGTTCCCTCCTGGCCAGTCGATATGGATATCTTCTCTTAGTTTGAAAGATGAGTTAAGAGTTGTGTGGCTTGTAATCACATTAGACCTTTGTAGTTGGTGGACGCCAACAGTTGAGCTAGGGATAGCCAATTTCCTAATGCTCGATCGGTAGAACTCCATTGGAGTTGAAACCTATCCAAAAAATACAGAGTTCCGGGAGGATCCTGCTGATAAGATTGCGAGAGATTGCCTGATTAATAGAATTGCTAGATCATCTTTTTTTTTTTTTAAAAAAAAAGTGTTGTAAATTCTCTCCCTTAGTTTTAAAAGGTGTAAACTTTGTAAGTAGTCTAGTTTGCACTGTAAATACATTTCTGCTAAACCACAACTTTAGAAGATGAAGCAGCAGTACGATCAAGATCAAAGATCCTATATTTTGAAGACGAAGATAGTTGGCAATTTTCCTAAAAATCGTGGGGACCGAGTTTGGTGTTCCCGGCAGTAAGTCTCGCAGAGTTTAGAGCAGTGAGTCCGTTGGTAAGCCTGTAATTCGCCTAGGGTGATCGAGGATTAGGAGAAGAGTCAATTATTCAGTCGACAAGATAAAGAATCTTATCTTCTGAAAAGAGATAAAGCTGAAGCACCTTCAACAGCTGTAAAGAAGCAGACAACCAATCTTTTCTTTATTGCTTTTCATATTTTGTCTTTTGTAATTATTGTTTTTAATAATTTTACTTTAAGTCATGTCTATCCGGTCAGGGGTCCTGTCCTGTCGGAATAATAATTTAGATTTACCTTTTTCAATTTTGTCGTTTTTACTTTTCAAAAAGACGAATCTGTCAGGGGTCATGTCCTGATGATTCGATTTTATCTTTTAATTTTCCGCATTCAATTATGGTTTGAAGTCCGGAGTCTATAAAAGACTTCCAAGTTGTATTTCAAAGGCATGCTCTGAGAACTCTTAAGCTATCAATTGTTGTAAAGCTTGAATCTCACCTTGCCTTCTGTTATCAGCTAGACGATCCTTGATAGGGGACATCCGAAGCTGTTTCCAAATGGTATCAGAGCCATTCAATCAAATCAATAAATTTCTCAATTGTTGATTTCAATTTTTTTTTCTGGAGGAGAAGGGATTCTATCAGAGAAAGACCATTCTTCTTAAAATCAATCCATAATCTTTGAAGTTTAAATCTATCTTCGACGAAGAGATCGTCAGAAGCTATTTATCTTCATCTACTCCGAAGGACTGTTGCGGTTTGTGGTCCCGGTCGTAAGACTCAAAGAAAAGCGCAGTGAATCCGTTGGTCAACTTACCTTGCCTTCTTGCCAAAAGAGTAAGTGAAGGTATATATCTTTTGATCTTCAATTCAGAGAAAATAGTTTTCGATTTCAAAGTTTATTGTTTGAATTTTTGAAAAATGTTTTTCTTTATTTAATCCATGTCTCTTTTAAAGAAAATTTTGTTCAAAACTCTTCCCTCAAAACAAGCTTCTTCTAAGGAGCTAACTCAAAATGAAATCGAGGACCAGCATATGGCCTCATCAGGCTCTGACATCTCCAATGAAGCTTTGCATATAGCAAAGATCGAAAACAACCTTCAAGCCTGGGGTCTACCCAAGCTTGACAATAAAGCAATCTATATGCACAATACGTTCAATTTCAAAGAGCAACATTGCATAAAGATTGTTGAGCGTAAAATTCCAGTCTATGGAAATATTGACTCTATTCAACTATTTCCTAAAGACGATATCCTAAAACATCGCAAAGATTTTCAGTTCCTCCATTTAGGAGCTGTTCAAGTAGCTCTTCGACCAATGTTTAGGACGGGTCTTGACACCCCTGTTCTTGCAATCTTAAGAGATAGACATCACAAAGACTTCTCTAACTCTCTTCTTGGAATCATCGAATCTAATCTTGTCGATGGTCCTGTATATTTCAATTGTTTCCCAAACTTTATGGTGGCCTTAGATGATCCCCATATCCTGAAAACCTTAACCCTTGAAGTTACGGGTCAAGGTTTGAATCTTGAAGAAGGTGTCAAGAAGATGACACTTTTATACAAGATCACCTACAAAACTCTTACCTCCTCAATGGAACCAAAAGCACTGGTTCAATCCCCCAAAGGGAAAACCATGCTTATTGAAACCAACATCAATAAATCCTCGGTAAGTGTCCCAAAGATGCTCTCATGGGATAATCTTACTAGAAATCCTCCTTGGACAATAGAGAATGCCTTTGTCCCAAAAAAGAAAGAGAAAGAACTTTCCCACATTGTTGAACATCCCGATGGGAGAGTAGAAATCAAATTTGAGGATGAAGAACCTCGTTTCGCTGTGGTCAAAGAAAACACGAACAAAAAAGAGTTCATGAGCTCCAGACCAAGTACCTCCGGCATTAGGCCAGAGTCAATTCAAAACATTGGCAGAACTAACTCACTCAGAGTTAGGTCTGAAAGATTGGAACACGGAGTTCCGAATTTCCAATATGAAGAAGAAAAACCTTCTTCTCCAACCCAAACCGATATGGAAACCGATTCTGTCTTCAAAAGCCAATTGAATGTTATCATTGGTGATAACGATTTCAAAGTTGATAGAGAAGCCCTGCAAAAGGAGTTTATGGCTAAAGAAAATAGAGAAGAAAGAAAACGATTCTTTAAGACTCACTCTGAAGACCAGAGAAAGGTCATTAAAGAAGAATACTTTCAAACTCTAGAAAAGCTTCAAGAACATATTTCCTTTTTCAGATGGTTCAATCAGAGAAAAGAATATTCTCATATTTGTGCCATAAGAGAAAAGGAAAAATGGAAAACTATGAGAAGAGGAGAAGTACAAGGAAACTATCCTCCAATGGAAGACGTTGAATTCGACAGTTTTTACCATGAGAAAATTGTTGCAAAACCCTTCCAACTCATAAGAGAGGCTGAAGAGGCTCAACCCCCTACAAACAGAGAAATCAAAAGCATTCAGGTTCAAAACAATTTCTCAAATCGAATGCTAACCTCCATAGCTGAACAAGTTTATCGTTTAGAGGATTTAATTGATCCTCCTCCGGCACCGATCAAACCTAGGTTTAGCCCTCTTGAACAAGTCAATCTCAAAACTCAAAAAACCAAACTCCTGGAAGAAATTGACAGGAAACTTTCTGCTATAGCAAAAGGAGAAAGCTCAAACCAAATCAATGTCCTAAACGATAGTGACGGTGATATAGACTCCCTTGTCGAACAGTTATCTGGACTCCAGATAGATAAATCTCAATCTGTTAACAAAATGGGTTATCTAAATCCAGGAGACCGTGTGAACTGGCATCACAGACCTTCGATGCCAGACCTCAACTACGAACAAAGCCACAAGTTCGTAAAGACCAAACAATTTGACGGACAGTTGATTATTGTTTGGAATATTGATGGAAAATCTGATAGACAAATCCAAGATATGTTGTTTGAAATGCTCATAGCATCAACAACATATCAAGAAAATGGAAATTCGAACCATGCAGCCTGTGTAACCTTGATCAATGGTTTTACAGGAATCTTAAAGGCATGGTGGGATTGCCTCAGTACCGATCTCAGGTTAGAAATCAAGTTGCATACCTCAAAGGTAAAAAGAAAGATAGAAATATCTGATGCTAAAGCAGATCTAGGAATTAGGATAGGTGGAGGACCTATCACAAAACCTGAAACCTCAAAAACCCCTCCAAAGGTAGTTGTCATAGAAGAAGAGGTAGGACAACAAGATGCTGTGGAAGCATTAATCTATGCTATCTCTTGGGCATTCACAACTGCTCATAATCTAAAACATGACGATACCCAAAGAACTATTCTCAAAAACCTCAGATGCAAAAACCTTGCTAATTTCAACTGGTACAAAGATATGTTCATTTCAAGGGTCTATTATATGAAAGATCCTGATTGGAACCATTGGAAAGAGAAGTTCATTGACGGACTTCCTAGCTATGTGTTGTTGTGTGTACGATTGTACTAAACGATTATCCGCAAGCGCACGGGTCGTCACAAGTTATACAAAACGAAAAGTATTCCGAGTATCGAATCCTCAGGGAGGCGAAGCGAAACTTAAGCAAATAATTAAAATTCTCTTGAGCACTGAAAATACTTAGGTGAAATAATATTTAGGGACTACGTTCATGTGATAAAAAGAACTTGAATTCAAAATGTCTAATGAAAACAAATTTGATCAATCAAAAAATAAAATGTGGAGAAAGAGTTTTCCTTAAGCGGGAAGAGGGGTCTTGAAAATCAATGGTTAGCTGAATAATTGCTATAATTATCCTATCTCATTGCCCAACTAATTATAATCCTAGAATCTCCGTTAATCACATAGGTTCTCCTGTCGGTTTCCCCTAATTGTAATTAATTCATTTTAACAACCTAAGTGTCCTTAGCGTTATTAAAAATCATTAATTATTACACTCTGATTCATTTTAGGAATCTATGTTTAATCAACTAATCCCGGTGTCACAACGGGCAATTAAACTAGTTGCATGGATTATGATCTATCCTAATTTCTCTCCGTCGAGTTTCCATTAAGAAACGAATCATTACACAATTGGCCAGATTGAGTAAAGCATTAAGCACATCCATACAAATAATTAGGACATGGGCAAGAGACAAGAAATTATAACAATATTTCCACTATCATTTCATTTCAAGACCCCAAATTGGGGTTTAGCTACACATAATATCCACAATAATTACAAGGGAAAGCATATTAAAAAGCATAAAGGAAAGGAATTGACCGTCGAAAAACCCCTTGCTGACGCTTGGAGCCCCCGTTGACTACTCCTCGAGCCTCTAGGATTGCTTCCCAAAATTCCCAAAATTTCCCCACTAGAAGAACCCTCTCAAAAAGGCTCAAAAGCCTTGAGAGGGGCTCCAAAAAAAGGAGTCTTAAGAAAGGAAAGAAAGGATTGAGTGATGGTTGATTGATTGATTGATTGATTGATGAGAAATGAGGCACCAAGGGCGCCTATTTATAGGCCTGGAATAGGGGTAGCGTCGCGACGCTGCCTTGCTAAGCGTCGCGACGCTGCTGCGCACGCGGCTTGGGCAACAAGAAAGGGCAGCGTCGCGACGCTGCCTTGCTAAGCGTCTCGACGCTGTCCTGATTTTCCAGATTTTTCAGCTTCCTTTTGGGCTGATTTTTGGGCCTTCTTCTTCATTTCTCTTGGTCTTTTCTTCATGAATGTCTTCTTTGGGCCTTCAATTGCATCAAGCTAGGATTTGGGCTAGAATTACTTCAATTTTGGCTCTTTTTCTCCCGAAATCACCAACTTAGCTCCTAAGGACCAAATAACAAAATTCATTAAATATATTCATTAAAAACACGATTAAAGCACCAAAAAGCTTAATAAATTGAGACTAAAATAGCGACATTTCTGCTCGCTCTCACACCCCCAAACTTAAGTTTTTGCTAGTCCCGAGCAAAATAAATTCTAAAGATGCATGAAATAGAATCGCTCAACCCTCAATGATTTTGGAATTCTTAGGATCGAATGGAAAACATGCAAGTGGAATAAGCAAGCACCGCATACTCTTGAAGAAATCTTAAACTAGTTTGAACTTAAGATTAATGAATAGCATGCTCAAGACTTATCTATTGATTCTTTTACTAACCTAGATTAGTCTTATGGCTTTCTCCATTTTTTTCCCCCTACACTGGCTAAGAGCCCCTAATACTTCAGAGTCCTTCTATCATGCAAAAAAAAAAGTAACTAGGGTGCCTGTCATCTTTTTCTTTTTTCCATGGGGGAGTAGAATTCTCACATGATTTTTATTTTTCTCTTCTTTTTCTTTTGCTCCTCCCCCAAACTTGCATTTTGATATCTAATGGTACTAGCTTTCACACTACGGTGTAGGGACCCTTAACCCGAATTTTATTCTCTGGTTGGCCTAACTGATCACACCGCAGGTAGCTCTTTTTACCCCTAGGCTTTTTTCTTTTGAGCAAGCAAAAATTCTTTTTCAACAGATTTTCTTTTTCTCACATTTTCTTTTGTTGCTTTTGCTTTTCTCTCAGCAGGCATAGCATTTTTTTCCTACCTAGTTCTTTAGAGCAATCAAGCATGAACTTCCTAATATTAGAAACTAAGCCTATCGGGGTGACAACAACTTTGAAAACCATAATAAGAATCTAGATTTTCAAAGACGTCATTAGATAAGACTATTGCATGCTTTAGACATCAAAACTAAGTATCAAAAAATTTTAAAATTTCACAATTTCTGCCGTGCTCCCAGATTCCACAACACATAAACCATTTTCTCCCAAAATTTCAAAAATCACATCCTTGGCTATCATGGCTATCTATTCATGCATCCAACAGAATTTAAATATGCTCAACACAGCGGAAACCTTCCCCCCAAACTTAAACTAAACATTGTCCCCAATGTTTTAAAACAGAAAAGCATAAAGAGAGATACTGAGACTTCCCTGAGCTAGGAGCGCTTCATCCTCTTCCTTTGGATCCATGAAAAATGGGAAATGTGGAATTTTGGGATTTGCTAAGGTGATCCTGCAAAACAAAATTTGATCACGGAGCAAAGGAAATTATTTACCGCAAAAACAACTAACTACTTTAATCCTTGGGTTGCCTCCCAAGCAGCGCTTTCTTTAACGTCTTTAGCTAGACTAGGCTCGACACGCTTACGGAGCTCAAAATAAAAATTTTCATCATCCTCCGGGCCCTGCAAGAAATCACGCACCGAATTGCAAACTACAAACAGGGGAGAAAAAAAACTTTCCCCTGGCCCATCTTCACTAAAGAGATTCTCATAATAACATTTTAGAAAATAATCAGCTGCATCAAATCTCTTTTCTAAATCTCTATTTTCAAAACAATTGTTAACAGAGTCATCAAGCGTGATAATATCTACTGGTCTAGGATCTAGAGATGGCTTATCAATCATGCCAGTCCATTCATCAGAAAAAATATCTACATGCTCAGCAGATCCTTCAGACTCAGAATTAAAAAATGATTCAACTAAGCTATTACATGACTCATCATCAGAAGAATTAAAGAATTCAAGAATTTCAGGATCAGATTCTATACTATGCACAGATTCAAGTTCTTTTGGGTCAGATTCTATGCTATACACATCATCAGGACATGAAAAGAAAGTATTCACACTGTCAGGATTCATGCATTCAGGAATGTCAAGATCAGACTCAATAGATTCACTTTAATCGTGGTCAGACTCAAAATTATCTATCGAGCAATCTTTTTTATGCCTTTTATGTTCATGCTCAATGTCAGGCAATTCAATATCATCATCAAAATTATTCATTTCAGGCAATTCCAATTCATTTTCAAAGGAAGGTAAATCATCAACTGCAGATCTTTCATTGTCACAAGCAGGCAAGTCTAATTCATTTTCAAAGTCAGGCAGATCCAAATCATTTTCAAACAGAGGATTATCCATATATACATCATGATCAAAATTTACATTATCAATAAGCATTTCTCCTAAGCCTAGGCCAAGATTATAGTCTACCTCTTCATCGTCATCAGTCAAGTATTCAGGCCCAACAGAAAAACATGTATGCAAACTACAAACAGATTCATCTTGGCCAAAAATACTAAACACGACTTTTTCATCATCAATGTTCAAGGTAAGCTTACCTGTATGCACGCTAATCTCGGCCTTACCAGTGGCTAGGAAAGGTCTGCCTAAGATAATTGGCACCTCTTTGTCCTCCTTCATGTCCAGTACCACGAAATCTACAGGGAAGATGAATTTGTTGACTTTCACCAACACGTCCTCCACCACACCCATCGGGTGGGTAATCGATCTATCAGCAAGCTGGAGAGTGACGTCAGTGTCTGTCATACCTGATAAACCAATCTTCCTGTATACAGAGTAGGGCATCAAATTTATACTTGCTCCTAAATCACATAAGGCCCTATCGAAGGATACTTCTCCTATGGTACAGGGAACAGTAAAACTCCCTGGGTCTTTCTGCTTAGAGTGTATCCTACCAGAAATGATGGTACTGCTACTCTTAGATAAATTAAAAACTTCTTTTTTCAGACTTTTCTTTTTAGAAAGCATTTCTTTCATGAATTTTCCATAATTTGGCATATTATACAAAGCTTCTACCAATGGAATATTCACAAACAACTTTTTAAACATTTCTAAAAATTTTTGAAATTGTTCATCTAATTTGACATTTTTAAATCTTTGAGGAAAAGGTAACTCCCTGAAATCAAAGGTTGGACATTCGCCCCTCCGCTTGGGTGGGCTAATATGCGAACCTCTGTCATGGTGGTTGCATGGAACCACTTCTTCCTCAGTCATCTTTTTATTGTCATTCTGCTTCTCTTCTTCTTTTTTACCTGCACAGCTGTTAGAAAAATCACATTTTAATTCAATAGAGTTGGGAGGATGTTGGAACCTTTCAGAGGAGGCTTTTTGTGCCTCAGCCCCTTCATCTTCATCCCTTCTCTTTTCTTCTTCCTTTTTCTTCTCTATACTGTCCTCCAGTCTTCTGCCACTTCTTAGAACCACCATCTTACACTGCTCTTTCGGGTTAGGCTCAGTATCGCTTGGAAATTTTCCCTTCTGCAGGGCATTTACTGCTGAAGCAATCTGACCTATCTGCACTTCCATATTCTTTAGAGCTGCGTCGTGGTTGTTCACTGATGTCTGGAGATTTACATTCAATATTCTTTGTTCCTTGATGAATAAAGCCACCATCTCCTCCAGATTATTTTTCTTCTCAGGAGTACTCGTTGATGCAAAACCTGGGGGTGGCTGCAAAACATTCTTCGTATTCGCATATGAGAAGTTCTCGTGATTGCGCAGACTGGGGTGGTAGAAGTTTGGTATTCCTTGAGTATATGATCTATTTCCTATGTATTGAACTTCTTCCACATCCTGACCTTCCTTCTTTGAATGTCCTTCAGCTAAGGTGGAAATGGACTTAACCACCTCCGATGACGTCAATTTGTTTAGTGCATTGGTCAGAGATGCCAGTTGCGCTTTCAGTGAACTTGACTCATCCAATTCATATAATCCAGCCTTTTTTGTAACTGTTCCTCTCTCCGTCGGCCATTGATAACTTGTTGCCGCCCTTTCCTCAAGCAGGTCTTTGGCTTCTGTCACCGTTTTTGAAAGAAAACTCCCTCCTGCTGATGTGTCAAGGACTGTCTTTGTGGAGGGGTTTAATCCATTATAAAATAACTATACCTGAAGCCAATCAGGATATCCGTGTTGGGGGCATCGCCTAAGCATTTCCTTATATCTTTCCCACGCTTCGTATAACTGCTCCTCGTCAAGTTGTCTGAATGTTCCAATTTCAGTCCGCAGCTTGGTAGTCTTAGCTGGTGGAAAAAATTTTGTCAGAAAAGCCTGGGCAAGCTCGTCCCAAGTACTGATGCTGCCCGTCTCGACTGATTCGAGCCAATCTTTTGCTTTATCTTGCAGGGAAAATGGAAACAGCCTTAATCTGATCGCGTCGGCCGGAACTCCGTTCATCTTTACCGTCCCGCATATTTCTAGGAATGATCGCAGATGAGAGTGGGGGTCCTCGGAAGGATGTCCCTTGAACGAGTTATCGCGCGCCATCTGAATCAACCCTGTTTTGAGCTCAAAATTTGTAGCTTGGATAGGGGCGTAAACAATTCCAGAATTCTCGGTAGGAAGAACTGGCTGTAGAAAATCTCTAATTGCCTTGGGAGCTTCTTCTTGGTGGGCCATCGTTTCTGCTAATCTTTTTTCTCTTCTAATGAATTTAAGAGTCCTGTTAATCTCAAGATCTAACGGAAACAGATCAACCACCTTGTTTCTTCGCATACAATGCTCCCAGATAACAAAAAGAACCAAACAAAAATGAAAATAAAAATAGTATTCACAAAATGATGAAAAAAAAAATATTTACACCTAAATTACCATTTACCCTTTCTTTTTGATGTCAAGAAAAATTAATTTTTGCTTAAAAATCAAGCCTCCCCGGCAACGGCGCCAAAAACTTGTTGTTGTGTGTACGATTGTACCAAACGATTATCCGCAAGCCCACGTGTCGTCACAAGTTATATAAAACGGAAAGTATTCCGAGTATCGAATCCTCAGGGAGGCGAAACGAAACTTAAGCAAATAATTAAAATTCTCTTGAGCACTGAAAATACTTAGGTGAAATAATATTTAGGGACTACGTTCATGTGATAAAAAGAACTTGAATTCAAAATGTCTAATGAAAACAAATTTGATCAATCATAAAATAAAATGTGGAGAAAGAGTTTTCCTTAAGCGGGAAGAGGGGTCTTGAAAATCAATGGTTAGCTGAATAATTGCTATAATTATCCTATCTCATTGTCCAACTAATTATAATCCTAGAATCTCCGTTAATCACATAGGTTCTCCTGTCGGTTTCCCCTAATTGTAATTAATTCATTTTAACAACCTAAGTGTCCTTAGCGCTATTAAAAATCATTAATTATTACACTCTGATTCATTTTAGGAATCTAAGTTTAATCAACTAATCCCGGTGTCACAACGGGCAATTAAACTAGTTGCATGGATTATGATCTATCCTAATTTCTCTCCGTCGAGTTTCCATTAAGAAACGAATCATTACACAATTGGCCAGATTGAGTAAAGCATTAAGCACATCCATACAAATAATTAGGACATGGGCAAGAGACAAGAAATTATAACAATATTTCCACTATCATTTCATTTCAAGACCCCAAATTGGGGTTTAGCTACACATAATATCCACAATAATTACAAGGTAAAGCATATTAAAAAGCATAAAGGAAAGGAATTGACCGTCGAAAAACCCCTTGCTGACGCTTGGAGCCCCCGTTGACTACTCCTCGAGCCTCTAGGATTGCTTCCCAAAATTCCCAAAATTTCCCCACTAGAAGAACCCTCTCAAAAAGGCTCAAAAGCCTTGAGAGGGGCTCCAAAAAAAGGAGTCTTAAGAAAGGAAAGAAAGGATTGAGTGATGGTTGATTGATTGATTGATTGATTGATGAGAAATGAGGCACCAAGGGCGCCTATTTATAGGCCTGGAATAGGGGTAGCGTCGCGACGCTGCTGCGCACGCGGCTTGGGCAACAAGAAAGGGCAGCGTCGCGACGCTGCCTTGCTAAGCGTCTCGACGCTGTCCTGATTTTCCAGTTTTTTCAGCTTCCTTTTGGGCTGATTTTTGGGCCTTCTTCTTCATTTCTCTTGGTCTTTTCTTCATGAATGTCTTCTTTGGGCCTTCAATTGCATCAAGCTAGGATTTGGGCTAGAATTACTTCAATTTTGGCTCTTTTTCTCCCGAAATCACCAACTTAGCTCCTAAGGACCAAATAACAAAATTCATTAAATATATTCATTAAAAACACGATTAAAGCACCAAAAAGCTTAATAAATTGAGACTAAAATAGCGACATTTCTGCTCGCTATCACTATGTCTCCGAAAGAGTTTATATGACTCTTCGAGAACGCTTCGATGGAAATATCAACTGGAGTAATTTGACCTACGGTGATTTAACATCATGTGTTATCAACTGTGGTATGCACATTTGTAATGAAATCAAAATTCAACGCAAGGTTCAAAAGAATGAAAAAAGCAGGTTAAGAGATATGAAAGCTTTCTGCTCTCAGTATTGGTGCGAACGAATTGAAGAACCAAGTCGCCCCTCTAATAAAATCATCCGACGACGTAATAGTCGAAGGTATTACAAAAACCAATATAATGATAGAACCCAGTTTTATCAAAGGCAACAAAGGAAGTATATTCCCAAAAAGTAATACATCCCAAATCCTCGATATAAGAGAAGACAACCAAGGCACCACACCAAGCCTAATCAAACCACTTTAAAAAACAAAGGGAAAACTTTTTGTTTCAAATGTCAAAAGGAAGGACACTATGCAAACAGGTGTCCAACCAGAAGAATAAATGAGCTTGATTTAGAAGAAGATTATTCTTCTGAATATGATAGTTCTGATCAAGAATTAAACGAGTTTCAATTCGACGACACCAACTCTGAGGCTTCTAGCCAAAGCCAAAGTGACCAATCAGAAGGTGTTAAAGTCTGTAAAAAAGACTGCGAAGGACATTGTATAAATGTTCTTACTACTGAGCAAGAAGTTCTCTTTAACTCTATCGACCACATAGAGGATAAAGAGATGAAGAAGACAATCCTTAAAACCCTCAAGCAATCCTTGTCTTCTTCAAGTACACCGAATTTTGTCAAAGAAAAAATTGAAGTAAGGCATCCTAGCCTTTCAGAAATCCTTCAAAGAGACGATTTCTTTAAACAGAAATCCGATTCTCAACCTTCTTCCATTCAAGATTTACAATTTGAAATCAACAATCTCAAAAAGGAGATAAGGGAAAACAAAACTGAAATTGATTTAATAAAAATCGAACTCAATAATCTTAAACTCAAATCCATCAATTTTGATAATGAAGGAGAAGATTTCCTTTTAAATCAAATCACCAGAACTCAGTTTCAAAAATGGTATTCTCTAATTACTCTAAAAATAGAAGATTTTCAAGTCACCCTCAAAGCTTTAATTGAGTCTGGGGCTGATCAAAATTGTATCCAACAGGGGCTTATCCCTACAAAATATTTTGAAAAAACTACTCAAAAGCTAAGTAGCGCCAATGGTCAAAGCTTAAACGTTCAATACAAATTGTCAAATGCTCATATATGCAATAATGAAATTTGCATTATTACCTCATTTCTGTTAGTCAAAGATTTAAAACAAGAGTTGATCTTAGGAACTCCATTCCTAACCCAACTCTACCCTCTAAGTATAACTGAAAAAGGTTTAGTCTCCAATTTTGACGGAACCGATATCATTTTCGAATTCATTACCCCAATTCTTCCATATGATATTATGGAAGTAAGTGTGTTAAAACTGGAAGAAATCCAAAGAAAACAAAAACATATTTCTTTTCTAAAAGAAGAAATCAGCTATAAAAAGATTGATGAAAATCTTAAAAATCCTTCTGCAAAAATCAGAATAAAAGATATAGAAAACAAAATTGAAAAAGAAATCTGCTCAAATCTTCCAAATGCTTTTTGGGATAGGAAGAAACATATTGTTAATCTTCCATATTCTAAAGATTTCGATGAATAAAAAATCCCTACAAAGGCAAGACCTATTCAAATGAATGCAGAACTACTAACATTTTGTAAATCAGAAATACAGGATTTACTCAATAAAAAGCTAATTCGGCCATCCAAAAGCCCATGGTCTTGTGCAGCTTTCTATGTCAACAACGCAGCCGAACAGGAGCGTGGTGTGCCAAGGTTAGTTATTAATTACAAACCTTTGAACGAAGTTTTGGAATGGATTAGATATCCAATTCCCAATAAACAAGATTTACTAAAACGTATTTCAGGTGCAAAAGTATTTTCAAAATTTGAAATGAAGTCGGGTTTCTGGCAAATTCAAATTTCGGAAAAAGATAAGTACAAAACTGCTTTCAATGTACCATTCGGTCAATACGAATGGAATGTTATGCCATTTGGGCTTAAAAATGCCCCTTCAGAATTTCAAAAAATCATGAATGATATTTTCAATGATTTTCAAGATTTTACAATTGTTTATATTGACGATGTTTTGGTTTTCTCTTCAAGCATCGATCATCATTTCAAGCATTTAAATATGCTTATCAATATCATTAAACAAAATGGTTTGGCAGTCTCTCTATCAAAAGTCAAACTTTTTCAAACCCAATTAAATTTTTGGGCTTCAATATCAATATGGGCCTGATTAAACCCATTCAGAGGTCCATAAACTTTGCTACAAATTTTCCGGACCAAATCACAGACAAAACCCAACTTCAAAGGTTTTTGGGCTGTCTCAATTATGTGTCTGATTTCATTCAAAATCTCAAACCCATTTGCAAGCCACTTTTTCAAAGGCTTAAGAAAAATCCAAAGCCATGGAAAGATGAGCATACTAAAGCTGTTCAAAAGATTAAAGCTTTAGTCAAATCAATTCCCTATTTGAGTCTCATCAACCCAAAAGCAAATCTGATCGTAGAGACAGATGCTTCAGACATTGGATATGGAGGAATCCTTAAACAGTGTCTTGATAAGAAAGAATCAATTATCTGATTCCATTCAGGAATTTGGAATGACACCCAAAAGAATTACTCTACAGTCAAAAAAGAGTTACTTGCGATAGTTCTCTGTGTTAAAAAATTCCAAGGTGATTTAATAAATAAAAAATTTACCATAAAAACGGATTCGAGAGCTTCAAAATTCGTCTTAGAAAAAGATGTAAAAAATCTGGTTTCAAAACAAATTTTTGCGAGATGGCAAGCAATCTTATCATGTTTTGATTTTGAAATTTTGCCTATAAAAGGCACTCAAAACCCTCTTGCAGATTATCTCTCAAGAGAGTTCTTAACTCAAAAACTCTCTCCTATCTCTCTCTCTCTCTGAGAAAGAAAAGAAAAAGAGTGAATGAGTGGAAATAGAGGCAGAGCCTCATCATCAAGGGGCAGTCGCCCATCTTCCTCTTCCTCAGCACCTCCACCCATGAGTGCTGATCAATATGCCATGGATTTAGGATTTACTCCGGTAACCCGATCCAGGTCAAGGCAAGGCGGTATTCACCCAATGCCTCCAATGGAGTCATCCACTCCACCACCAAGGCCTTCGGCCAACCTTGTCCGTCCTTCTGGCGGAGTTATTCAAATGAGACCACCGGTCTCACCAGATTCAAGGATGTGGTCTTCTACCCCTTCACCTTCATCTTATTCTCAGGCAGTTGTTCTTGAAAAGAGGTTTGTACCTCGTCCTGAGATTAAGTCTTATTTCCAAAAATCCCAGGTTATCTATGAACCTATCATAGAACCTGAATTCCAAGGTCTCAACCTTGATGAGATCATTTCAAATATGTATCCTACAGGTTTTAATTTCATGCCTGAGGATCTCAACAAAACAAGAACCTTTTACGAGTTTATCCTAGTTGACACAAAGTCAGCAGAGATAACTCATATCCCAGACAAAAATGATCCATCAAAAATCGCTTACTCAAAGCTTAAAATCTTCAAAGCCTTGAATCCAACCCACTGGAATCAAGGATTATACACCGACAAATCTTTCTCAAAACCTTTCGTACCACAAACATATTCATATCGGGACTACATAAGAGCCTGGTATAACGTAATGTGGTATTCACCATTCAAACATTCATGGTTCATACCCTTCTGTCCAAATTCTTACAAAATCACATTCCCTTTATGGTTCATTCAATGGTGGAATACATTCGGTTTAACGGATGATATTTTACCAACACCCTTGCAAGAATCATATTTTCATTTTGCAAGGAATATTCAAAAGACAGCATTTCATAATTCAATGAGATTCTGTTTATACTTTCAAATTCCTTGGATCTTTTGTTGGAATTTTTCAACCAGCAATCAACCTCAATACAAGACTGTCACCAAGATCCTAAAGATCAAGTGGTGGGAAAAATTCATTTTTCAAAACGCCACTCTAAAAAATGTGAAAGAATGGTTTGCAGCCAACGGATATCTTCAAGACATCGATATCAAGAGAAACACAGAGTTTCTCAATGATAAATCAAAGCTTCTAGCAGCTCTTGCACAGACAACATCTGATGCAGACTACCAAAGGATTCTTCAGATGGCGGCTTCAGACAGAAGCGCATCTCCAGCTTCTTCAGCACAAGAAGAAGAAGAAAGCGAGCCGGACTACGATCTGGACGACCCGTTCCTCGACTCACAGCCCATGTGAGCTCCGAATCAATAAAAATTATCTGTTCCACAAAGAAACAAATGGTGTTCATAAGGGATGCTTCATAAAGAAGTAATTCCATCATTAAAAAAAAAAATTGTTGTAAATTCTCTCCTTTAGTTTTAAAAGGTGTAAACTTTGTAAGTAGTCTAGTTTGCACTGTAAATACATTTCTGCTGAACCACAACTTTAGAAGATGAAGCAACAGTACGATCAAGATCAAAGATCCTATATTTTGAAGATGAAGATAGTTGGCAATTTTCCTAAAAATCGTGAGGACCTAGTTTGGTGTTCCCGGTAGTAAGTCTCGCAGAGTTTAGAGCAGTGAGTCCGTTGGTAAGCCTGTAATTCGCCTAGGGTGATCGAGGATTAGGAGAAGAGTCAATTATTCAACCGACAAGATAAAGAATCTTATCTTCTGAAAAGAGATAAAGCTGAAGCACCTTCAACAGCTGTAAAGAAGCAGACAACCAATCTTTTCTTTATTGCTTTTCATATTTTGTCTTTTGTAATTATTGTTTTTAATAATTTTACTTTAAGTCATGTCTATCCGGTCAGGGGTCCTGTCCTGTCGGAATAATAATTTAGATTTACCTTTTTCAATTTTGTCGTTTTTACTTTTCAAAAAGACGAATCTGTCAGGGGTCCTGTCCTGATCATTTGATCTTATCTTTTAATTTTCCGCATTCAATGATCGATAGAGTTAAAGAGAACTTCTTGCTCAGTAGTAAGAACATTTATACAATGTCCTTCGCAGTCCTTTTTACAGACTTTGACACATTCTGATTGATCACTTTGGCTTTGGCTAGAAGCTTCAGAGTTGGTGTCGTCAAATTGAAACTCGTTTAATTCTTGATCAGAACTATCATATTCAGAAGAATAATCTTCTTCTGAATCAAGCTCATTTATTCTTCTGGTTGGACACTTGTTTGCATAGTGTCCTTCCTTTTGACATTTGAAACAAAAAGTTTTCCCTTTGTTTTTGAAAGTGGTTTGATTAGGCTTGGTGTGGTGCCTTGGTTGTCTTCTCTTATAACGAGGATTTGGGATGTATTGTTTTTTGGGAATATACTTCCTTTGTTGCCTTTGATAGAACTGGGTTCTATCATTATATTGGTTTTTATAATACCTTCGGCTATTACGCCGTCGAATGATTTTATTAGAGGGGCGACTTGGTTCTTCAATTCGTTCGCACCCATATTGAGAGCAGAAAGCTTTCATATCTCTTAACCCGCTTTTTTCATTCTTTTGAACCTTGCGTTGAATTTTGATTTCATTACAAATGTGCAGACCACAGTTGATAACACATGATGTTAAATCACCGTAGGTCAAATTACTCCAGTTGATATTTCCATCGAATCGTTCTCGAAGAGTCATATAAACTCTTTCGGAGACATAGCTAGGAAGTCCGTCAATGAACTTCTCTTTCCAATGGTTCCAATCAGGATCTTTCATATAATAGACCCTTGAAATGAACATATCTTTGTACCAGTTGAAATTAGCAAGGTTTTTGCATCTGAGGTTTTTGAGAATAGTTCTTTGGGTATCGTCATGTTTTAGATTATGAGCAGTTGTGAATGCCCAAGAGATAGCATAGATTAATGCTTCCACAACATCTTGTTGTCCTACCTCTTCTTCTATGACAACTACCTTTGGAGGGGTTTTTGAGGTTTCAGGTTTTGTGATAGGTTCTCCACCTATCCTAATTCCTAGATCTGCTTTAGCATCAAATATTTCTCTCTTTCTTTTTACCTTTGAGGTATGCAACTTGATTTCTAACCTGAGATCGGTACTGAGGCAATCCCACCATGCCTTTAAGATTCATGTAAAACCATTGATCAAGGTTACACAGGCTGCATGGTTCGAATTTCCATTTTCTTGATATGCTGTTGATGCTATGAGCATTTCAGACAACATATCTTGGATTTGTCTATCAGATTTTCCATCAATATTCCAAACAATAATCGACTTTCCGTCAAATTGTTTGGTCTTTACGAACTTGTGGCTTTGTTCGTAGTTGAGGTCTGGCATCAAAGGTCTGTGATACCAGTTCACACGGTCTCCTGGATTTAGATATCCCATTTTGTTAACAGATTGAGGTTCATCTATCTGGAGTCCAGATAACTGTTCGACAAGAGAGTCTATATCACTGTCACTATCGTTTAGGACATTGATTTGGTTTGAGCTCTCTCCTTTTGCTATAGCAGAAAGTTTCCTATCAATTTCTTCCAGGAGTTTGGTTTTTGGAGTTTTGAGATTGACTTGTTCAAGAGGGCTAAACCTAGGTTTGATCGGTGCCGGAGGAGGATCAATTAAATCCTCTAAACGATAAACTTGTTCAGCTATGGAGGTTAGCATTCGATTTGAGAAATTGTTTTGAACCTGAATGCTTTTGATTTCTCTGTTTGTAGGGGGTTGAGCCTCTTCAGCCTCTCTTATGAGTTGGAAGGGTTTTGCAACAATTTTTTCATGTTAAAAACTGTCGAATTCAACGTATTCCATTGGAGGATAGTTTCCTTGTACTTCTCCTCTTCTCATAGTTTTCCATTTTTCCTTTTCTCTTATGGCACAAATATGAGAATATTCTTTTCTCTGATTGAACCATCTGGAAAAGGAAATATGTTCTTGAAGCTTTTCTAGAGTTTGAAAGTATTCTTCTTTAATGACCTTTCTCTGTTCTTCAGAGTGAGTCTTAAAGAATCGTTTTCTTTCTTCTCTATTTTCTTTAGCCATAAACTCCTTTTGCATGGCTTCTCTATCAACTTTGAAATCGTTATCACCAATGATAACATTCAATTGGCTTTTGAAGACAGAATCGGTTTCCATATCGGTTTGGGTTGGAGAAGAAGGTTTTTCTTCTTCATATTGGAAATTCGGAACTCCGTGTTCCAATCTTACAAACCTAACTCTGAGTGAGTTGGTTCTGCCAATGTTTTGAATTGACTCTGGCCTAATGCCGGAGGTACTTGGTCTGGAGCTCATGAACTCTTTTCTGTTCATGTTTTCTTTGACCACAGCGAAACGAGGTTCTTCATCCTCAAATTTGATTTCTACTCTCCCATTGGGATGTTCAACAATGTGGGAAAGTTCTTTCTCTTTCTTTTTTGGGACAAAGGCATTCTCTATTGTCCAAGGAGGATTTCTAGTAAGATTATCCCATGAGAGCATCCTTGGGAAACTTACCGAGGATTTATTGATGTTGGTTTCAATAAGCATGGTTTTCCCTTTGGGGGATTGAACCAGTGCTTTTGGTTCCATTGAGGAGGTAAGAGTTTTGTAGGTGATCTTGTATAAAAGTGTCATCTTCTTGACACCTTCTTCAAGATTCAAACCTTGACCCGTAACTTCAAGGGTTAAGGTTTTCAAGATATGGGGATCATCTAAGGGCACCATAAAGTTTGGGAAACAATTGAAATATACAGGACCATCGACAAGATTAGATTCGATGATTCCAAGAAGAGAGTTAGAGAAGTCTTTGTGACGTCTATCTCTTAAGATTGCAAGAACAGGGGTGTCAAGACCCGTCCTAAACATTGGTCGAAGAGCTACTTGAACAGCTCCTATATTGAGGAACTGAAAATCTTTGCGATGTTTTAGGATATCGTCTTTAGGAAATAGTTGAATAGAGTCAATATTTCCATAGATTGGAATTTTACGCTCAACAATCTTTATGCAATGTTGCTCTTTGAAATTGAACGTATTGTGCATATAGATTGCTTTATTGTCAAGCTTGGGTAGACCCCAGGCTTGAAGGTTGTTTTCAATCTTTGCTATATGCAAAGCTTCATTGGAGATGTCAGAGCCTGATGAGGCCATATGCTGGTCCTTGATTTCATTTTGAGTTAGCTCCTTAGAAGAAGTTTGTTTTGAGGGAAGAGTTTTGAACAAAATTTTCTTTAAAAGAGACATGGATTAATTAAAGAAAAACATTTTTCAAAAATTCAAACAATAAACTTTGAAATCGAAAACTATTTTCTCTGAATTGAAGATCAAAAGATATATACCTTCACTTACTCTTTTGGCAAGAAGGCAAGGTAAGCTGACCAACGGATTCATTGCGTTCTTCTTTGCGTCTTACGATCGGGACCACAAACCGCAACAGTCCTTTGCAACAGTCCTTCGGAGTAGATGAACGTAAATAGCTTCTGACGATCTCTTCGTCGAAGATAGATTTAAACTTCAAAGATTATGGAATGAGTTTAAGAAGAATGGTCTTTCTCTGATAGAATCCCTTCTCCCCCATAAAATATTTGAAATCAACAATTGAGAAATTTATTGATTTTATTGAATGGCTCTGATACCATTTGGAAACAGCTTCCAATCTGTCTTCTTTATTCGTTTACATTTTTGTTTTATCATTTATTTTGTTCCAGCATTTTAAAAACTCAATCAATTTATTAACCTTAAAATCACTAAAAAGAACTAAACAAAATAGGTAAAGTGAAACTATTCTAGACCTCATGGATACGATAAAATACTTATTAATTGCTCCAGATTATGTGCACTTGCATAGTCTTTTGGAGTTAATTTATCTCATATTTTTAACCACTCCAGAAGGCAACTGTGCTAAAGAAGCAACTCTAAATGAAATTCGAGGCTCACCTGCAGACTCATACTCTTCAATCTCAACATTTTCTCACATGTTGAAGTTAAATAACTCAAAAACTTTACATTTTGTATGCATCATATTTTATTCATAAGATCATTTAATTTAAATACGTGGTATATAAGTTGTTTTTTTGGGATAAGAAACCAAGCTTTCATTGAGATAAAAATGAAAGAATACAAGAGAGAATACAAAAAACCATCCCACCAAAATACCCGTCAAAGCTATAGGAACGGGTCCCAATCTAAAAGAATAAGACCTATGGTTTAGGGTTTAGTGGAGATTTAAAAAATTGGAAAGACTAAGGAGTAGGGCGTATAAGTCGTGAGTGCCCTAACAAAAGGATTATGATCATTAGAGAGGGCCTAATTGTAACTAAATAGGAGGGAGACAATGAGCAAGAGGAAAGTGATAGTAGAACATGGAGAATGAGGGAGTAATAGAAGACATATCACAACTTTCTTTGGTGAATAGGAAATTCGTACATACACAAGTAGATTTTGTATTTTTTTCATGCCCATATCTGCTTATATTGCTTGATGGAAGTATTGTCGGCCAATCATATCTGCTGACAATACTTTTTTTTAAGAACAAATATTCTGGGACTTTATTGGCAGCTTGTACTTTGGATGTGAACGATCAAATATTTCGCCTAGGTTATGCAATTGTGTATTCAGAGAACGATATATCATGATAATGGTTTTTCGTTCAACTAAAGTCTGCTATTGGAGATAAAAGTGACCTTATTTTCGTTTTAGACAGACACAAGAGTATATTAAAAGTCATTCCTAAGGTATTTCCTAATGCCTTCCATGACATTGTATATACCATTTACTGCAAAACCTAAAGTTGAACTACAAAGGTGATCTCGTTTATACATTATATTATTCAGCACCTAAGGCTTTCGATATTGTTGATTTTGAACATAACATGCAACAGTTAGAAAGTTTTGCTCCAAGTATTCGTGATGATTTGAATTCAATAGGTTTTGCAAAATGGTCTAGTGCCTTTTGTCCTCGTCAAAGATATACAGTTATGACCACTAATATATCTAAAAGTTATAACTTCGTTGTCAAAGAAGCTAGAGAGCTGTCGATAACTTCAATGTTAGAAGTAATAAGGATGCTTTCGCAGAGGTGGTTTTATGAACAGAAAAATGATGCAGACTATCAGGTTATTTATTTGGCCAAATCAATTGAGCTAAAATTACGTGAGTTGATCGAGTAGGACCGTTCAATGCAGGTATCAGTATGTTGATACATTATGTTGTCTTATATGATTATTTTATACCTTGCATAGATTAATTTTGTTGTTTGTTTTCATTAGGTGCACCCAATTAATAACCATTTGTATCAAGTCATTGATGGTTAAAATCAGTTCAGTATTAACCTCGTGAACTGAAGTTGTTCTTATCAAATGTGGGACCAACTAGAAATTCCATGTCCCCATGCTTGTGCAACATTAACTCAAAAGCATCTATCGACAAAGGATTATGTGTCGACATACTATTCTAATAATTTGCTACGTTCAATATATAGTGGAATAGTCCATCCAATTGGAAATGAATCTTCTTGGATGATTTCAGAAGATTTGAAGAACTTGAAAATATTGCCACCAAATGTCAAGGGTGCAACTGGAAGACCAAAGAAAGTAAGGATCTCTTCAACAATGGAATTTAAGAGGAGAGTAAAATTTGATCGTTGTAGACAAGTGGGTCACAATAAGAAGACATGCAAATCTCCCCTTACACAGTAGCAAATTTTCAATTTTATGTTGTTTGCCTTCTATTTTTAATTTTCATTTCATTGTACAAACAAGGTTATGAACTTAGTTCAATATTGCTATATTTGTGTTTATTGCTAATTTGAATTTGATTGTTAAATATATTAAACCATAGAAGTATGATTATAGGTCTAATCATTAAAATTTGAAAAGTAGTTTTTAAAATTAATGATTAGTAACAGTCAATCTATATTCAAAAATTGCATGTAAACATAAGATCATAGGTTTAATTAATTAGTTTTAAATTGGTTAAAATTAATTAGACCTAAGATCATGTTCTAATAGGATTAGAATTTATTCTTACTTAGTATTAAATACTTTAATTGAACTAAGTAGGAAAAATATTGCTATGATTATAAGGTAACTCTGCCTGTTAAGTTCTGTCTAAGGCTGAGGGTACTTAAGATGACGATTTACAGAACACCTCCTACCTAGGAACTGACCCGTAATACCTGAGTTGAATTAATCATAGTTTAATGTTAACATGCAATGTCACTAGGTTAATTAAAAGTGTTTAATTCACCTAGAAGATAGTGTAAGGATCTTATTATAAGAGTTATAATAGGACTAGACTTAGATAGATTGACTTAGTCGGATTTATCTAAGTTAAATAACCCTAAAATATATGGTAGGACACTTCAGTGGGAGGACAAATACAAAACTAGATTTAAATCGAGTTTTACTCCTACGTCCCTATATTCACAACGTGAGATTCATGCTAGGCTTCGTGTCGCCTTGGGCACGACCTCCCTTCGAAAAGTGTTTGCATGGATGAATAATAAGGTGAATGGGGAAAGTGTCTATATAGTAAGTGGGAGCGGGACACGTGTCAACGTATCCCTCGGTCTCCAACCATGGTCACACCATAAGAGTTCTATGGTCTGCCTGCGTGTTGCCCTAGAGCAACCATCCCTTTGGAGGGCATAATCATAGGATTCAGAACACCATGAACTCCTGAAAACGATAGGGTCTCTTAGGTTAATCACCAACAATATTCTTACCCTTTGGTAGCTGATAACTCTCCAAAAGAAAGTTATTTAGGCCTTATTTCTATAGTGATTTGTGTGTCATTTGTGTTAAATAGGGTTGCTTTTAGATGAATATTATATGTTTTAACCTATTTAGAAGAATGGATGCTTTGGAAGTTATTTTGCAGAGAAAATAATGATGAGTGACTTGAGGGAGCAAAATCCGTGATCTAGCAAAGCAAGAAGCAAAACTGCCATGTGAGCCACACGTGATTCATTAAATGAAGTTGCATTAGTTGAATTAATCTCAAATCTAGGAAGCTTGGAGAGCCCTCCACGTGTAAAATTTGACCTAATTAGGGTTGACTCCACTCTATAAAAGGAAGTAGCCATCTCAAGTCCAAAATATTCCAAATTCGAGAAAGGAAAGTCTCATTCCATCTGTGGAGGCCTACTTTCCATCTTTGGAAGCCGAATAAAGGAGGAACGATTGGAGACCTCAAGAAGACCATCAACTATAGATTTATTCAAGGGAATTAACCTTTTCTTGTAACTTTCTTGTAGTTATGGATGCACATACTCAAATTGTAGCATGTTTTATTTTGTACTTCATGAACTAAATTTACTTAGGTGGGTTAGGATCTATGTAATTGTCGTGCTTCATTCTCAATGCAATATATGTTGATTTGAGCATCTTGATTATTTGTTGTGTTTATTTCTATTTTGTGCCCGCTTGGCTAACCGATATGAATTTCACCTCTTAGTTTTAGGGATGATTTGAGAGGTGTGTGACATTTAATCACACTGGACCATTATGTGTTGGTGGACGCTAGTGACTGAGTTAGGGATAACCAGTTGCCTAGTGCTTGATCAGTAGCACGTCATTGGAGTTGAAACACATTCCAAAAAATCCAGAGTTCCAGGAGGATCTTGCTGATAAGATTGCAAGAGAACTTCCTAATCAATATTATTGCTAGAGCATCTTTTAAAACAATTACAGAAATCCTGACCAACTCCTGTTTCCAATCTGTCTGCTTTATCCGTTTACATTCTGCTATGTTATTTCCTTTGCGTCAGCATTATTTCAAAATCAATCATTTTAACAATCTTGAAACCATTAAAAAGTTACATAAAATAGGTAGAGTGGAAGCTATTCAAAACCTTTTGGATACGATAAATTACTTATCACTTACTAAGGATTGTGCTTGCACAGTATTCTAGAGCTTATTTTTACCATATTTTTACCCCACTCTAGAAGGCAACAATAGCATGTGCCTACCTCTGAGATCTGAAAGTGGGAGGGTTACACTTACGAGGATGAGTTAAGTGTTAGGGTTAGTGCCCTAAAACTCGTAGATAGTGAATGAAACAAATTATTATACTTTTTCGATAAAGTCGTTATGGAGTTTTGGTTCACTCAAGATTATTAAAAGAGTGAAATACATGACAAATAACCTTAAATCCAATAAATAGTATCCTTGGCTATGACATGAGTACTTGAACTATATGTTGTGACATAAACGTGGATCAAGTTCAAGTAATAGCCTAAACAGGTCTATAGTATAGGGATAAGGCTGGGTACCTTAATCCTAAGAAAACTATGTGACGCGACCCACTTTGTTTGAGTACAAACGATGTGATCCTAAAATCGTTCATGTGGAGACATGCAAGTGGGGGCGTTTGATAACTGCCCAAAAGGTAGTTATTTAGGCCTCATTTATATAGGGATTTGTGTGTCTTTTGTGCTTATTAGGGTTGGTTTTGGATAGATATTACATGTTTTAACCCATTTGGAAGAATGAAAGTTTTGGAAATCATTTTGTGCAGAATCTGTTGCTGGGCGATTTGAGGGAGCAAACTTTGTGCTGCAGCAAAACTGGGAGCAAAACTGCCACGTCACAAATCGTTAGCCAACTTCATGAACCGACTTCTGTTGAGTTATTTTTGTGATAAAGGAGCAAGGAGAGCCTTACACGTGTCCAGGTTGACCTAATTCAAGCCTCCTTCAACTCTATAAAAGGAAGCAGCCGCCCAAGCCAAAACCATTCCATTTTTGGGAGAAAACATTCCATTCTTGGAAAGTTCCTTCCATCTTTGGGAGTCGAATAGTGAAGAGAGATTGGAGACCACCAAGAACACCATTGTCTGCAAGCTGATTGAGCAATTTATTATTTCCTTTTATTATCTTGTAACTATGGACGTGCCTACTCAGATTGTAATTCGTGTTTCCATGCTTATTATGAACTAAGTAGCTTTAGGCGTTGGTTAAGTAATATGTAGTTGTCGTGCTTCATCTCTAATAATATATTGATTATTGCAACTTGATTAATTGTTGTGCTTATTCTTATTTTATGCCCGCTTGGCCAGCTGGTGTGAATACCTCTCTCTAGTTTCAGGGATGCTTTAAAGAGTGTGTGGCGATTAATCACACTACGATCATTGTGTATTGGTGAACGCCAGTGACTGAGCTAGGGATAGCTAGTTGCCTAGTGCTTGATCGGTCATGCTTCGTTGGGGTTGAAACACATTCCAAAAGATCTGGAGTTCTGGGAGAAATCCGCTAATAATACTGCGAGAGATTGCATGATCAATAATATTGCTAGCTAAAGCATCCTTTAAAACAATTACTAAACTTAACCAGCACTTGTCTTTAATCTATCTGCCTATTTGTTTACTTGTTGTTCTGTCATTTACTTTGCTTCAGCATAATTCTTATAAAACCCAATAATTTTTATTAACTTGAAACCATTAAAAGATTCACACAAAATAGATAGAGTGGAAGCTAGTTCAGGCCTCGGATTGACAAATACTTATCACTTGCTGCGGGCTGTGTATACTTGCACAGGAATTCTAGAGTCTTTTTATATTATATTTTTATTCACTCTAGGAACCCAACAAGTTTTTGGTGCCGTTGTCGGGGACTTGAATAAGTTTTTATCTGATCTATTTTTTTGTATGTGTTTTAGTGGTTTCGTGCTAGAACTTTTTGATTGTTTCTTTTGTTTTTGCAGGTGTGAGTTTGGTGCATGAGCGATCCGCCTGGGGTAAGGATCGAGCTTGATCCAGAAATTGAAAGAACATTCAGGATCAGAAGGAGAGAGCAGCGCAAAAATCAGATGGAGAACGTACTGCGTCTTCCGCAGGTTCCTGAAGATCCAGCAGACCCCCAGAATCGCTTGTTGCAGCAAAACCCGCCACTGGAGCAAAATGAGCAGCAAAATAATCAGGCTGAGAATCCTATCTTGGTAGCGAACGATAGGACCAGAGCCATTCGAGTGTATGCTGTCCCAATGTTTGATGAGTTGAATCCAGGGATTGCACGTCCCCAAATCCAAGCGGCAAATTTTGAAATGAAACCGGTAATGTTTCAGATGTTGCAAACCGTGGGTCAATTCCATGGTTTGTCATCTGAAGATCCTCATTTGCATCTTAAGTCTTTTCTAGGAGTTCGTGATTCTTTTGTAATTCAAGGAGTGCCTAGAGATGCCCTTAGATTAACTTTGTTCCCGTATTCACTTAGAGATGGAGCAAAGGCGTGGTTAAATTCTTTTGCTCCAGGGTCAATTAGGACATGGAATTAGTTAGCTGAAAATTTTTTGAGTAAATTTTTCCCACCTAATAGAAATGCTAAATTAAGAAGTGAAATAGTAGGGTTTAGGCAACTTGAAGATGAGACTTTTAGTGAGGCTTGGGAAAGGTTTAAGGAGCTTTTGCGAAAGTGTCCCCACCATGGTCTACCACATTGTGTTCAAATGGAAACATTTTACAATGGGTTAAATGGAGTAACCCAGGGTATGGTTGATGCATCGGCTGGAGGGGCCCTCTTGGCAAAAACTTTTAATGAAGCCTATGAGATTTTAGAAATAATATCTACTAATAGTTGCCAGTGGTCAGATGTTAGAAGCACAAATAAAAAGGTTAAGAGTGTATTAGAGGTTGATGGTGTGTCCACCATTAGGGTTGATCTTGCTATGATTGCTAACGCTCTTAAGAATGTAACAGTGATTAGTCATCAGCAGCCACCAGCAATGTGATGTGGACTTTTCCTAACCGCAAGCGCACGGGTCAAGTAATAATAAAGAGTTCGTAAATACGAGTGTCGTCCTCTGGATTGGATTTTTAAGTAAATCAAGTATTGTGAATAATCTCGCTCAATTTTATTTAGGGATTAAAAAGTGATGAATAAATGATGATAAAACCAAATCAAAGCAAGTAAAAAGAAATGGAAGTTCAATTGGGAAAACTACTTAGGGAATTGACTTCGCCGATTTAGCTTAGGATTGATTTTAAGGAATAAGTTATTATGCACAATGGAATTATGAGCCAAAGACCCTTTAATCACAACTACCTCTCCCGAGTATAATTGATTCTCATGCAAATTAACGAACTTGATATCCCTATCTAAGTTTATTAACATGCAAGGCAATTAGATCTTTTAACCAATTCTAAAGTTAATCTAAAACCGTCATGAATTAGAAAGTAAACTTTAGTCATGCAATCTTGAGTAAGTCGATATTAAATCCCCTCTCCCGAGCTAGATTCAAAACTTAAATCATTCAACTAATGGCCAATTAATTGAAAGCATTAAATCAAGATTACAAACATAAACCATAAATCAATCCATAAACTTAATCAACTACATCAATCCCTAAGCTACAAGTTTAGCTACTCAAGAATAGAATTACAAGCTTGACTAAACATGTAAAAGCCATAAAATCTAGCTAGAGAGAAGTAAAAGGAAAGGAAACACTTAATGTCGTCGATCCCGGCACGTCCCCGTCTCGATATCCACGCCACCTAGTCCGATTCCCGGTCCTCGTCCTTGCTTCAGCTCCCATAGTAGGTCTCTAGTCGAAATTAGGGTTCAATTCTCTCCATTTGGCCTCTCCCCATCCGTAGCAAGAAAAGAAAGTTAAATAGGAAAATCTGTCGATAGCGTCGAGACGCTGCCTCTTAAACGCGCGTTCTGAATAAGGGAAAAACGGGAGCGTCGGGACGCTCTTATCACAGCGTCTCGACGTTGTGAGTCTGCCACCTATTTTAATTAAGGAAACGTAGCGTCGAGACACTCCAAGAGTGGCGTCTCGACGCTGATAGGCAGAATGCCCTCTCTTGGCTCCTTGATGCTTGAACTTTCTGGTTCTTTGGCATATTTTCACGTATCGAACACCTGATTAACTGGTAATCCACGTTTTAGCTCTAATCAACTCTTTCCTACAAAATAAAAAATTAAGTGCAATAAAATGGCCCAATAATCATAAAAGACTAGCTAAATTAAATAAGTAAAGATAGCTAGCTATGCTCGCTATCACAATGGAGCTTGCTACAGTGGTGAACCAAGTCACAGAAGAAACATGTGTCTATTGTGGTGAAGACCACAACTACGAGTTCTGCCCCAGCAATCCAGCTTCTGTGTTCTTTGTAGGTAATTAGAGGAATAACCCGTATTCTAAATTTTATAATCCAGGTTGGCGCAACCACCCCAACTTCTCATGGGGAGGCCAAGGAAGTAACGTGCAGACACAACAAAAGGTGAACCAGTCGGGATTTGCTAAAGCGTAGGTATTGCCCCAGCAAAATAAGCAGGCTTTGCCACAGCAAAATTCGGGAAGTTCTCTCGAGGTGATGATGAAAGAATTTATGGCTCGTACAGATGCCGCAATTCAAAGTAATCAAGCTTTGATGAGAGCCCTGGAATTGCAAGTGGGTCAGCTAGCTAATGAGCTGAAGTCAAGGCTTCAAGGGAAACTTCCTTCAGATACAGAACACCCTCGAAGGGAAGGTAAGGAGCAGGTAAAGGCAGTGACTCTTCGGAGTGGTAGGCCATTAGAAGAAAGAATTGAGCCTAGTAAAACCCAGAGTGTAGATAAAAATGGTGATAAAAATAATATTGTTGTTGAGAAAGAGTTGGAGTCTGGTCAGGGTGCTGGAGGCAGCAATAATGATGCTGGAGCATCTGCCTCTGTTCCATATGTGGAACCACCTTATGTGCCGCCCCCACCTTATGTACCACCTCTACCTTTTCTACAAAGGCAAAAGCCTAAGAATCAGGATGGTCAATTTAGAAAGTTTTTAGAGATTCTTAAGCAATTGCATATAAATATCCCTTTAGTAGAAGCTATTGAGCAAATGCCTAATTATGCTAAATTTCTTAAGGATATTTTAACTAATAAGAAGAGGTTAGGTGAGTTTGAAACTGTATCCCTTACTGAGGAGTGTAGTGCTATTCTTAAGAATGGGCTACCACCCAAGGCCAAGGATCCAGGATCATTTACTATACCTGTGTCTATAGGTGGAAAAGAATTAGGTAGAGCACTTTGTGACTTAGGTGCAAGCATTAACCTTATGCTTCTTTTGGTCTATCGGAAGCTAGGTATTGGTGAAGCTAGGACTACCACAGTCACACTCCAATTAGCTGATAGGTCTATCACATATCCAGAGGGTAAAATTGAGGATGTCTTAGTAAAAGTGGATAAATTCATATTTCCAGCTGATTTCATTATTTTAGGTTATGAGGCTGATAAAGATGTCCCAATTATTCTAGGTCTTCCATTTTTGGCTACTGGTAGGGTGTTAATAGATGTTCAAAAAGGAGAATTAACAATGAGAGTTTGTAATGAGGAAGTGAAATTTAATGTGTTTAAAGCCATGAAATATCCAGATGAGATGGAAGACTGCTCTTTCATTAAGATTCTGGAGAGCACAATTGTTGAGAAAACAATACAGGATTCAGTTAGTAAGCATTCGAAAGAGCATGGAGAGGTTAGTATAGAGGATTTAGAAGTTTGTTCTTTAGATAGAAAAAATGAAAAAGAGTTGTTTTGGTGTGAGGATGTTTTTGAGTCTTTAGATTTAAATCAAAGGAAGGCTCCTCCCATTAAGCCATCCCTGATTGAGGCACCTACTTTAGATTTGAAGCCCTTGCCGGATCATCTAAAGTATGTGTATCTTGGGGAAGGTGAGACGTTGCCCATTATTGTTGCATCAGATTTAATGCCGGAGAATGAAGAGGCCTTAATAAAATTGCTGCAGCAATACCGCAAGGCTATAGGTTGGACATTGGCTGACATTCAGGGAATTAGTCCATCTTTTTGTATGCACAAAATTACTCTAGAGGAGGGATCCTTTAGGAGTATTGAGCAACAGAGAAGGCTTAACCCTGCAATGAAAGAGGTTGTTAAAAAGAAGGTGATTAAATGGTTGGATGCTGGGATTATTTATCCAATTGCCGATAGCAATTGGGTAAGCCCTGTCCAATGTGTTCCTAAGAAAGGAGGTGTCACTGTGGTTAGTAAAAAAGATAATGAGTTGATCCCAACCAGGACAGTAACTGGCTGGAGGGTTTGCATGGATTACAGGAGGCTTAATAAAGCCACCCGTAAGGACCATTTCCCTCTACCATTTATTGACCAGATGTTGGATCGTTTGGCTGGTCAGGCCTACTACTGTTTCTTAGATGGTTATTCTGGGTATAACCAGATTACTATTGCTCCTGAGGATCAGGAGAAAACCACTTTCACCTGTCCTTATGGGACATTTGCTTTTAGGAGAATGCCTTTTGGCCTATGCAATGCTCCAGCAACATTTCAGCGGTGTATTTTGGCAATTTTTTCTGATATGATTGAGTCCACTGTTGAGGTATTTATGGACGATTTTTTCAGTGTTTGGAGGGTCTTTTCAGAGTTGTTTAGATAATTTAGGAAAGGTGTTAAAAAGATGTGAAGATACCCATCTAGTTCTCAATTGGGAGAAATGCCACTTCATGGTGAAGGAGGGCATAGTGTTAGGACATAAGATTTCTAAAAATGGTCTAGAAGTTGATAGAGCAAAAATAGAGGTTATTGAGAGACTAGAACCACCGAATTCAGTGAAGGGGATTCAAAGTTTTTTAGGACATGCTGGATTTTATAGAAGGTTCATAAAAGATTTTTCCAAAATCAGTAAACCTCTTTGTAACTTTCTGTGTACTGATCATGTTTTTGACTTTAATACAGATTGTAGGAAGGCTTTTGAAACTTTAAAAGCTGCTTTAATCTTAGCACCCATACTTTGTGCGCCTAATTGGAATTTACCATTTGAGGTAATGTGTGATGCAAGTGATGCTGCGGTAGGTGCTATGCTGGGGCAAAAGCAGGGCAAATTTATCCATCCTATATATTATGCAAGCAAGGTTTTAAATGAAGCACAAGTCAACTACACAACTACTGAAAAGGAGTTGTTAGCTGTTGTGTTCGCTTTTGAGAAATTCCGGCCATATTTGGTTGGATCCAAAGTCACGGTGTTCACGGATCATGCAACAATAAGGTATTTAATGGCTAAGAAAGATGCAAAACCTAGGCTAATTCGTTGGGTTTTATTATTGCAGGAGTTCGACTTGGAGATAAAGGATAAGAAGGGATCAGAGAATGTCATTGCAGATCATTTGTCTCGTCTTGATCTATCATCATCTTTGCTGGAGCAATCTGCAATTTTCGATTTTTTTCCAGATGAACAGCTTTTTGCTGTTGAGGTAAAGGTAGTCAGGGATGTCCCTTGGTATGCTAAGATTGCCAACTTTTTGGTAAAGGGGGTCACTCCTATTGACATGGATTGGAGGCAGAAGAAAAAGTTTAAGCATGATGCGAAATTTTTCTATTGGGATGAGCCATTTATGTATAAGCAATGCTCTGACGGTATTATTCGTAGGTGTGTTTCAGGTGCTGAAGCAAAGGAAATCCTGGAGCAATGTCACTCTTCGTCGTATGGAGGTCATTTCAGCAGTCAGAGGACAGCTATGAGGATTTTGCATTGCGGATTCTTCTGGCCTACCTTATTTAAGGATGCCCATTGGTTCTACAAGCAATGTGATGCTTGCCAAAGGAGAGGAAACTTGGGGCCTAGAGATGAAATGCCTCTTACTTATATTTTAGAAGTTGAATTATTCGATGTATGGGGTATTGACTTTATGGGGCCATTTCCCCCCTCTAATGGACATGTTTTCATTTTATTGGCAGTTGATTACGTGTCCAAATGGGCGGAGGCCATCGCATGCCATCAGAGTGATGCTAAGACAGTAGCAAGGTTTCTTCAAACGCACATCTTTGCGCGGTTTGGGACACCTAGGACTCTAGTGAGCGATGAGGGTACACATTTTGTTAATAATATCTTAACTAAGTTGTTAGCTAAGTATGGGATTAAGCATAGGATAGCTATCCCTTATCACCCACAAGCAAATGGTCAAGCTGAGATTAGTAATAGGGAAATTAAAGCTATTTTAGAGAAAGTAGTCCATCCATCTAGAAAAGATTGGTCTTTTAGGTGGGATGAGGCTCTTTAGGCTTATAGGATAACCTATAAGACTCCTCTAGGTATGTCTCCCTATAGGTTAGTATATGGGAAAGCTTGTCATTTACCATTAGAGCTAGAGCATAAAACATTTTGGGTTTTGAAAAGGTTAAATTTTGATATGAGTCGTGCAGGAGCAATGAGAATGCTGCAACTTAATTAATTAGAGGAATTTCGTCAATTTTCTTATGAGAATGCGAAAATATATAAGGAAAAGACTAAGTTGTGGCATGACAAGAAAATAAAATCTAAAGAGTTTGTCGAGGGTCAAAAAGTATTGCTTTATAATTCTAGATTGAAATTATTTACTGGGAAGCTAAAATCTAAATGGTCAGGACCGTTTATTGTGATTGAGGTTTTCCCCCATGGAGCAATTACTTTGCAGGATGAAAAAGATGGGAGACTGTTCAAGGTGAATGGACAGCGTGTGAAACATTATTGGGGTGAAGAGTTTCAGTCGAAATATCCTTCCCTAAGGTTGGTTGACGATTGAGAGAGCATGATTTTTGCGGGAGCATTTCACAGAGAAAAATTTAGAGCTCCCAGAGTTTGTATTTTTCGCTGATTTATTTTTAATTTCGATTAGGTTAGATTTAATTTTGCATGGTTTATTAGATTTAAGTATTTTTATTATTTTTGGTAGTTTAGATTTTATCTATTTCATTTTTGAATTTGATTTGATTTGATTTTTGGGTTATTTATTTGAATTATCTTTTGATTAGTTCGATTTTATTTTATCTAGATCTTATTTTCAGTTATTTGAATTTTGTTTAGTTTAGATTAATAAAGATTTTCTCTAATTTATTCGGCTTCGATAATAAAAAGGAATTAGGTTTGATTTGATCGGTTAAATTTAAATTTGAAAGATTTGATTTTCCTATTTTGAAATTTAAAATTCCGTATCCAAGATTCTACAGGTTCAGCAGGTTGTTGCGGCAAAGTTATGGCTGAAGCAAAATCATCCGAGTTAAAAGGGATTCCGTTGAAAATTTATTATTTTTGCCGTTGGGATTTTAAATTTTCTATTGCAAAGGTAAATGTGCATGTGTTATCTGATGGAGCCACGTGTTACATGGAGATGATCCAAGGGCCTTGAGGTTGAACAGCGCATAAATTTTTACCATGGGCGATTGGAATCCACAATTTTACCGTTGTTGGTTTCAAATTTTCAGGTTGCATGCGATTAAACGGTAATATAATTTAATGTGGCAAATCTTTTCAGTTGGATTTCGATTTTGCTGAGGCTTTGTTTATTCACAGACGGTGGTAAGTTATTTTCACCTTCCCCTTCGCATTTTAATCCCTTTTTGCTATTTGAATTTCTTCTTCCTTTGTTGCTTTTCTCTGTAAAAATCCTGAGTTTCCCATGGCAAAGACAAGAGCAAACAGAGAGAGGGATAATGACGAGGACGAAGTACAAATTAATCCTGAGATTCCGAAAGTAAAAACAAAGAAGAAAAGAACACCAGAAGATAGGGAAGCCCATGATTTGTAGGTCCATTAGGTCCCCTTGCTAGCTCATACGTAATAAACCTTAGAACATTAGTGATGAGAAAGTTTGAAACGTTCAAACTCGAATTAGGAATATTGTCGTTAAATTATGTACAATACATTTAACGCTAAAGTTTAATTTGTGAATTAAACTATATTAGAGAGAGTCAAGAATATTTAAATAAGGTTTAAATATTAGAGTTGTGTATTTGATACTGTTGGGATTGGTGCCCTATAACTCGTAGATAGTGAATGTTATACGAATTATATACTTATTTGATAAAGGTGTTATCGAGATTGATTCAGTAAAATTCATTACTGAATAAAGTAAATTGCACATATAATAACCCAAATCCAATAAACTAAGATCCATGGCTATAGGATGAACACTTGAGCTTTATGTAAAGACATAAAAGTGGATCAAGCTTGAGTAATAGCCCAAACGGACTATAGTATAGGAATAGGGTTGGGTACCTTATTCTGGAGACACTACGAGACGCGACCCACTTTATAGATGGTATAGACGATGTGATCCTAAATCGTCCATGTAGAGACATGCGAGTGGGGGCGTCCTATGCAATGAGTTTGCATAAGACCAGGATCGAGAAATAAGTCGCTCTCGCTTTATAACACCGTTTACTGACGAGACTGACTATTTCATGTGATGACCTAGGTAACTCGATCTTAATCCTGAGCTAACTATGAACTCCTGTTTATTCGGGCTTATCCTTAGATCTGCATAGGTGAGAGTGGCTCAGTATCGCCGACTCAATAAGCCTCCATTTCAGGGATAGGAACGGGTAGATAGCTGGGGACATAGTTGTGCAAGAAGGAATTCACTCCTACCCGAATTAGGGATAGTAGAGAGGTTGTTCCCTTAAGTGCTGACTCCGAGGCTTGAACAAAGGGATCCCGCCCTCTCATTGGCCCGAGAGGGACTCGGTTTATTGGTTGGACCATAAACCAATTGTTCATTAGAGGATCAGTGGGACTTAAGGAACTAGAAGTACTATACGGGTAAAACGGCTTATTGACCTAGCTATAGCTACGAACAACCTGTGAAGGATCGACTTACTAATCATGGTTAAATCAAGTGAACGGAAATATATCTATAGTGAGGGGAGTGCAACTATCGGGCTATAGTGGAGTGTCTCGATAGTTAACGAATGTTGGCTAGCTTGGAAAATGAGATTAGTCGGTTAGCCTCAAATCGTTGGAGCCCATAATCTATAGGTCCATTAGGTCCCCCTACTAGCTCATATCGAAATTAAGCCTAGAACAAAAGATAAGAAGCTTTGAATCGTTCAAAATCAGGAAAAAGGGTATTATCGTAAATTGTGTTTGACACAATAATTTAATTATGAATTAAATTAGAAAATGAGAGATGAAGTATTTAAAAGTGTTTTGAATACTATATATATGTATTAGGAATCATATATATGGAATTGCACAAGATAACAAAGATTAATTAGATTAATCATATCAAAATTAATTTGAAAATTTTCAAATTAATTACCAAGCAATCAATTTCAATTTAGAATTGAAATTGGGGGTAATTTGCAAGCTTGAAATTTGATTTCAATTTGAATTTAGTGGATTTAGTTGGAAATCCACTTAATGCATGATCATTCAATGTGGAAAGATAACTCACTCATGCATTGTTGCATGTCTTGTGTAATGTACACCTAGAATCCACTTGAGCTTGCAAATACACCATGTGTCTTGTGTCTTGAGGCTTGGCTTTGCATGGAGAACGTCTTTAAAAGGAGTTTGAATCATATTCAAACATAAGAGAGCCATTTCCTTAATGTTTTGCTGCTGGAACTTGGACTCAAAGTTCTCTCATCTCTCATTCTTCTCCATTGTTTGATGCTTCAAGCATTCCCTTCCCATTCCTATCTTATATAGACTCCCACAAGTCGTTCTTGGCCCAGAGTATAGTAGGGAAGACTCTAGAGGTTGTCCAAGGAGCATAGGAGAGGCAAACACCACAAGGAGTTCAACATAAGTGAGCTACAAAGGTTGGTGTTTTCTAAACTCTCTATTCTGTCTTTTCTAGAACATGCATTCTTTAGGAGTAAAATTGAATGTCTTAAGTGCTTTCAATCTTCAATTGCTTCCGCATGTGTAATATGTACACCTTCAGATACACATTTCAATATGAATAGGGATTCATATCGCGTTTTTTTGAGAAAAGTCGGCTTTAGGTACAAATAGATTAATTTAATATATTGATATTAAATTACTTAAATTGTTTAAATTATAAATTAATTTTAAATTTTAGTTATTCGAATTAAATTTTAATTAATTTGTAATTATAAGAAATTCAATTTAAATTTTAGAAATTCAAATTGAATTTCAAGAGGTGGTGCACTTTGACAAAGCTGCCAAAAACCCACGAACTTGACACCTAAATTCAGCATGAATTTGCTATCTTCTTCTCCTTTAAACACTATAATTGGGATGCTTCATATATGGATGAGATGTGTGTTCAAAGAGGGTGAGTTGCTGGATTTTTTCTTCATGAATTGCTGAAGGAATTTTTCTCTCAATAACACCATTATTCATCTCTCTCTCGTTCATCTTCTCCCTCAAAATTCATCACATATAAGAGTCCCACAACTCGTTCTAAGGCCGAAGAATAGCGGGGAAGATCACGGTGGTTGTCTACAACAAGTTTATCCAAAGAAATCACCCACAAATTGTTTCAATTTCATCCAAAAGGCTGGTACAAAAGTTTTCTGTTTTTCGGTTCAAGATTGCATGTTTTTTTTTTCTAAACTAAAATTAAAGGAAATTTGAGTGTTTAGATCCGAATTGCTTCCGCTCGTGTATTGTACACTCCTTCGTTAAGTGTGTTAACAAATCCTTGATCGAATAATAGTGGCTAATGTCTATAGGAATATGAGTTATTTCGGAATTTGCATTAGCTGAGAAGTGTCTCATTTTAGAGGAGGAGTAGCTGGTCACCCTTCGATGGTTGTTGCTCTAAACCTTTGAAGCATCATTGCAAAACTAAACCAATAGTTTTAGGGTTCTTTGATTGCTTGTTTTGCTAAATTGATTGGATTGTATGCAATTGTTTGCTCGTGTGACGGGTTAAGGCAAAGATAACTAATACGGTCGTTGTTAATTTAATTTCAGCAATGTCTTCCTCTATAATCTCAGTGCTTAAAAATGGAAAATTAACCACAGAAAACTTTTCTACATGGAAATCCAACTTGAATACGATTCTAGTTGTCGATGATTTGCGATTTGTCTTAACAGAGGATTGTCCTCAGGCCCCTACTGCTTGTAATGCATCTCAAGCATCAAGGGATGCACAAGAACGCTGGGAAAAGGCCAATGAAAAGGCTCGAGCCTATATCTTAGCCAGCTTACCTAAAGTTTTGGCTAAGAGACATGAGGGAATGGAAACAGCGTGAGAGATTATAAACTCTCTCCAGGAGATGTTTGGACAACCGTCCTATCAACTCCACCATGACGCTCTAAAATACGTTTTCAACTGCCGCATGAAAGAGGGTGCATTTGTTCGGGAACATGTCCTGGACATGAAGGTCCAATTTAACGTGGTGAAAGCGAACGGGGCAGTCATAGACGAGTGTAGTCACATTACGTTCATCATGGAATCTCTTCCGAAGAGTTTTCTACAGTTTCACAGCAATGCGATGATGAACAAGATTGTCTTCAACCTGACAAGCCTCCTGAATGAGCTACAACTCTATCAGTCTCTTCTGAAAAGCAAGGGACAGGTAGAAGGAGAGGCAAATGTTGCCCACTCTAAGAGAAAGTTTGAGAAGGTTTCAACTTCTAGAACTAAAGTTGTGGCCTCTTCTTCAAAGAAAATTCGGAAGAAGAAAGGAGACAAGGGGAAGGCTCCCACAGCTGCTGGTCGAGGCAAGGGAAAAGCCAAAGTTGTTGCTAACAAGGACAAGTGCTTCCACTGTAATGTGGATGGGCACTGGAAAAGAAATTTCCCAAAGTACCTCCTTGAGAAAAAAAGGATAAGGAAGGTAAATTTGACTTACTTGTTTTAGAAACATGTCTTGTGGAACATGATGAATTCACCTGGATACTTGATTCAGGGGCAACTAATCATGTTTGCTTTTCTTTTCAGGAAAATAGTTCTTTTCGACAGTTGGAAGATGGTGAAATGACGCACAGGGTCAGAACAGGAGACGTCGTTTCAGCCAAGGTAGTGGGGGCTGCGAAGTTATTTTTTTAGAAATAGATTTTTGCTTTTAGAAAGCTTGTTTGTTGTTCCTAAGATTAAGAGGAACTTAATTTCTATTTCATGTTTGATTGAAAAATTATATACAATTTCATTTGAGATGAATGAAGCGTCCATTTATAAAAATGGAGTACTTATTTGTTTAGCCAAATTAGAAAATAACTTATATGTATTAAGACTAACTGAATCTAAAGCACTTTTAAATCACGAATTATTTAAAACTACAGAAACTCAAAGAAAAAGGCAACGTATTTCTCCTAGTAGTAACAATACCTATCTTTGGCACTTAAGACTTGGTCATATAAACACCGATAGGATCGATCGTTTGGTAAAGAATGGATTTCTAAGTGATTTAGAAGATGATTCGCTACCTCCATGTGAATCATGTCTTGAGGGAAAAATGACCAAACGACCTTTTACTGGAAAAGGCTACAAGGCCAAAGAACCTCTAAAGTTAATACATTCGGATCTCTGTGGTCTGGTGAATGTAAAGGCTCGAGGAGGGTACAAATACTTCATCTCATTTATAGATGACTATTCGCGGTACGATTACTTATACCTAATGGGGCATAAGTCTGAGGCCCTTGAAAATTTCAAGGAGTTTAAGGCTGCAGTAGAAAACTGATGTGGACTTTTCCTAACCGCAAGCGCACGGGTCAAGTAATAATAAAGAGTTCGTATAAACGAGTGTCGTCCTCTGGATTAGATTTTTAAGCAAATCAAGTATTGTGAATTATCTTGCCTAATTTTATTTAGGGATCAAAAAGTGATGATTGAATGATAAGAAAACCAAATCAAAGCAAGTAAAAAGAATGGAAATTCAATTGGGAAAAATACTTAGTGATGTATTATTCAATGTTTGTATTATATCTTGTCTTGCTAACCCTAATCCAATAAACTAAACATCCATGGCTAATAGAATGAGACTTGAACTAGTATGTAGGGACATGCGGGGATCAATGTTCAAGTTTTAGCCTAAAGGGTCTGTAGTATAGGGATAAGGCTGGGTACCTTATCCTGGTGACACTATGGATACGGCCCGCTTTGTATATTGATACAAACGTAGTGATCCAACACGTTCATGTGGTTGACATGCGAGTGGGGGTATCCTGTGCAATGAGTTTGCACAAAGACCGGACCGCGAAATAGTTAACCACTAACTATAACACCGTTGGTTAGCTCGGTTTCTATTTCACTAGGATGACCTAGGCAACTTGGCCTTAATCCTGAGTGGATTATGGACTCCTGTCCATGAGGGATTGTCCTTTGATTTGTACGGGTGAGAGTGGCCAGTTCGCCGACTCAATAAGCCTACCATTTTGGGGACAAGACCGAATGGGGAGCTGGGAACGTAGTCTTACAAGATGGAATTCACTCCTTCCTGATATGAGGGTAAGTAGAGGTGTGTTCCCTTAAGTGGTGTCTCCGGGTCTTGAACAAAGGGCCCTACCCTCTTTATGGCACGAGAGGGTTTTCTGTTTGATGGTTGGACCACAAACAGGTTGTTCATTAGAGGAGCACTGGTACTTAAGGACCAAGAGGTAGCCCAGGGGTAAAACGGTAATTTGACCTAGCTGGGGTACGAACACACGTGAAGGGCTAACTTGCTGCTGACGGTCAATATCCGTGGACACAGAAATATATCTGCAGTGAGAAGAGTGCAGCTGTGGTTCTTTAGTGGAGTGAACCACAGTTAACGAATATTGATTAACTTGGTTAATGAGTTTAACCAACTAATCTCATATCGTTGGAGCTTCTGATCTGTAGGTCCATTAGGTCCCACCGGTAGCTCATTTAGGGCGTTGAGGTAAAATTCTAAGGATAGATTAAATATTCAAAGGTGTTTGAATATTATACTAAAATATGAAGTGGTTCATATTAAAACTATAGGTTATAATTAATATGCATTGGATGTATATTAATACTATAGTTTTGAGAGAGAAAATAGTAATTGAATATGTGATGTTCAATTTTATTTTATTTTATTAATTAATTTCGAATTAATTAATTAATTTTAGTTTAATTAAATTTGATGTAATTAAACTATAATATAAGAGGGATATTAATTTAAATTGGATTTAAATTAATGTTATTTTAATTAATTTAGATTAATTAAAATATAATTAATTATAATTTAAAATTATGTTTTAAAATTATAATTAATTAAAATATCAGATAACTGATTTATCAGTTATCTGATATTTTAATTTTAAAAAGACGTGGTCAGTAGGTTGCAGAACTGACTCCCTGGTCTCACGCCTGACTCCCTCACCAATAGCTCTCTCTCAGTTTGCATTCTCTCCCAGAGAACTGATCCAGAGAAAAATCCAGAGAATTTTTTGCTCCCACCAGCACCCAAAGCAAAATCCTATCAGAGAATACCGGTGTATCCTTGTGGTGGTGTTCATACAATTTTCCAGCAAGACAAAGGTGGTTTGCTGCTGTATTTTTGGGAAAAATTCAGAGAATTAGGCGAAAAGTTCAAGGATTTCTTCAAAGGTAAGGTTCTTCTTGAACTAGGGTCAATAGGACCCAATTCTAGATTAGATCTAGAATTATTCTCGATTTTATGCATGCTTGTATCTGTTTTTACAGCAGTTTTTATCCATTATTGTTGCTGTAATTTCATGTATTTTTGCCGTCGTATTGGTATCCCAATCGACGTTTTATTATTCGAAAAGGTCTCTGTGTTTTTCCGCTGCGCATAGGGTTTTTATCCCTTCACTTGTTACTTGAATCTTTTCGGTTCTTTGGCATCTTTTCACGTCCCGAACACCCGATTAACTCTTATTCCACGTTTTAACTCTGATCAACGCTTTCCTACAATATAAACAATTAAGTGCAATAAAATGGCAGATAATCATCAAAGACTAGCTAAATTAAATAAATAAAGATAGCTAGCTATGCTCGCTATCAAATACCCCAAAACTTAAGCTTTTGCTAGTCCTCGAGCAAACTACAAATCAAACATACAGTAGAAGAATGGATGCAATAATCATGACTCAATCCTCAAGGCTCACAAGTCAATAACCAAGCAAGCAAGAGACATGCACATAAGGACCAACGAGGGAGACAAATTAAAATTTTTCCAAAATTAACTTGCACAAGCGATATCTAACTCAACAAGATCAGACTCTACTAGCCCGGGATTGGATTATTAAACTCTCAGCTCATCTTCCCTCTACACTGGCACTAAGGCTTCACTAATGAGTTAATGGAACAAATTAGATTGTTTTCCTCCAAACTTAGGTGTTTATAATTAACAATTAAATTAAGCATGTATATGTGGCACTAGCTTTCACACACCCATTGCAGTGACCCTTAACCTTAGTTTTCTCTGGTTGGCCTAACTGATCACAACAGGGGTAGCTCTTTTTTCCTTAATCTTTATTAAACATTGCAAACTGTGCACAGGCCATGGCATAATAATTTTTTTTCAACAGTAACAACAAGAATGATTTTTCTTTATGAGCATGAATAGCAAATATTCTTTTCTTTCCTCCTAAGCAAGATCAAACATGCTAATTTGCAAAGCATTAACTTTTTAGCTCTACCCTACACCTATCGAGGTGACAACAAGCATATGAACCCAATAATTCGCTCCTAAGCATTCAAATCCAAATCTAGCCAAGATAAATACTCTACTCATGCAAGCCATCTCCTAGAAAAATTTTAAAAAGTCTCACTTTTTGGGCAATCATGCATACAACTCATCACAAGCTTGAAAATTGACAAGAAAGCCTATCCTAGGACATCATAATCATGCAAAAGTAGCATCCAGAAAACAACCATATGCATAATTCAAAGAAAGCTCAAAACTATAGCCCGAACTCAGATGCTCAAGGGCTCCACAAACATGCTATTCCGCCCCAAACTTAAAACATGCATTGTCCTCAATGTATATAGAAAATAAGGCATAAACAAGCATGAGAACAATAAAAGAATGAAAGGAGTGAACAATACTGGCCTGGAATGATGATGACTTCTTGACTGAAAGCTTGGAATCTTGAAAGCTTGAAAGTAAAGGAGAGAAAGAAAACAAGACCTACAAAACACAAACACAAAATAAATCAAAACGAAAAGAAAACACACTAAACTTACTTGGGTTGCCTCCCATAAGCGCTTGTTTAACGTCATTAGCTCGACGTGTTGAACGTGCTTCAAGGAGGCTTTTGTTCTGTGAATCCAACAGAGGTGCTCTTTCTTGCCCTTTCCTATAGCCCATGAAAAGCACTTCATCTTTGGAGTCTTCAACTACTTTAAAGATTTCTTTTTCGTTCTTGACTCTAATAGTGAGCTCCCTGCGCTCAATATCAATAATCACTCGCCCAGTAGCGATGAATGGTCTTCCTAATATGACAGGCATTGAAAGATTTTCTATCATGTCCATAACATATAAATCAATAGGGAGGAAAAATCTACCTACTCTGATTAACACATTTTCTACAATACCAACTGGTCTCACCACAGATTGATCAGCCAATTGAAGCTTTACAGGAGTAGATTTAATCTCACCTATGTCTAACTTCTTACACAAGGACAATGGGATAATATTAATGCTAGCACCTAAATCACATAATGCTCTGAAAGAATAAGTACCAAAACTACAAGGAACAGAAAAACTCCCTGGGTCTGCTACTTTTTCAGGTACTTTCTGTTGTACTCTGGTGCTGCATGTGGAAGCAAGATATACGGTGTCAACCTTCTTTTCCTTTCGCTTATTTGCTAACCACTCCTTCATGAACCTGTTGTATTGGGGCATCTCTAATGCCTCTGCAAAAGGAATATTAATATTCAGATTCATAAAAGCATTCATAAATTTATCAAACTGAACCTGATTGTTCTTTTTCTTCTTTTTCTTTTTCCTTTCCTTGGGAACCAACAGTGTGGGAGAAGGAATATGAGGCTCAAGGTTAGGCTTTTCAGCCTCATCTGATGATGTGTCCTCCTCAGCTTCCCCTGTAGGCGTTTCATAGTCCTCAGATTCAGGTTCCTCTTCAGATTCCTCCTGGTGAACAGTGATTGCCTTACAGTACTCCATCTGAGTTTTCTCCTGTTCAGCTGGGGCCTTACCTTTATTCATGGTACTTACAACACTTACCAACTGTCCAAGCTGAGTCTCAATGTTCTTTATAGCTGCAGTGTGGCCATTCATTGTTGAGTTGATGGCAATGACTGCCTCCTCTAACTTGGTTGTCCTGTTACTTGACTCTGCAATGAAAGCTCCAACAAGATCCTCTAACTTTTTATTTTCTTGAGTTTGAGGGGCAAACCTAGGAGCATGCACTTAATCTTGTTATAGATTTTAGATTTCTAAGTGATTTATAACAATTATAAATCTAAACTATAACAACCATGCCTTTTGAATATAACACTTATAAACAAAATTCTAAGGAAATTTCATGCTTCATGCTAGGTTAATTTTATCTTTAAATCAATATAACTTTTATATCAATTAACCAATTTTAATTAACCATTCAAGCATGAATCTTCCTAAATCAATACAACAATTATATCAATTTTAACATGAAATTTCCCTCATGCATTTGAATTATTAATAACACTTATTAAAATTAAAAATGCATGAACATGCTTTCCTATGGTGGGATTTTAATCTATATGGCATGCTCATAATGCACATACAATCATTTAATTAAATCATACATTCACAATGCATAAAGAAATTAAATCAAGCTAAAATGGAATGGTTTGGCAATCCAAAAACAAACAATTAACTAATTATTACAATAATAATTAATAAAAAAATTGCTTGAATCAATCTCGAGCTTCACGAACCGACTCGAACCAACCCTTCATAGAGTGAACCGGCCTTCAAAAGTGTGTATAGGGGCTGAACCGGCTGCAAACAAACCGAACCGGACTGGAAAAGAAGAATGGAAAAAAGAATCTGCTGCTCAAATTAAAAAAACAGCTTGCTGGAATTTTCATTTTCTGTTGCGTCTTCTCCGGTTTTTCTTCGATTTTACAGCCTATATGGACTCTAATGACTCTATAAAAATTACAGACTATAGTACACACATTAACGCTCTTACATATCCGAGCAATTACAATTTCAGAACACTTCCATTTTAGCACACAGAAAATTCAATTTCAAAATGGTACCCACCAAAGCAAAATTAAAACGAATTAAGTGCTCTAATCATGCTCTGATACCATGTCAATAATTATGTGTGCATTTATTGCATTTATTACCTATGTCAACCTATATTGTCTATGTCTTTACTTTTTAGTGTCATGTCTTTACTTTTTAGTCTTTACTTTTTAGTGTAAAATAATTGAGTGTGTAAGAAAATAATAGTGTACAATTAAAGTGTGTTGTACAAACGTTTCAGTATTATTTGTAATCTTTTATCTTTTGTCATATCAATCCAGTCAGGGGTCCTGTCCTGTCGGATTGGTTCTTATCTTTTAATTTTTTGTTTTCAATTGTAATTTCAAATCCGGAGTCTATAAAAGACTTCGATATTGTAATCAAAGGGCATCGGAAAATTTCGAGCTTTCATTTGAAGTTTGAAACATTTCCACGCTCTCTCTCTCTTGTAATCGATCCTAATTCTCTTCGCGGTTTACCGAGGAGCAATTGGTATCAGAGCCTCTTAATAGAAGTTTTCTTTTATTCATACACCTTTCTAAAGGAAGAACAATTTTCCTTTCTATCTTCAAATCTTTAAAGAATTCATCAATTATATCTTGCGTCTGCTAGTCGTCCGCTGGTTGGTAAAGGTTGTGTTCCCGGCAATAAGCGTAAGTCCGTTGGTAAGCTCCTGTTCCCCAGTAACTAGTACTTGATTAATTGTTGCATCTTTAAAGTTTTCAGAAAGAAAGAAAAAATTATTCTCTTTTATATTGGATTATGATCAAAAGAAGATAATTATGTCTAAGCTCTTGAAAAGAATGTTGAGTACCAGGGTCAAAGGGAAAGCTGTTTCAATTTCCAATGATCATGAGGATCACAAAGGTGATTCAGATTCAAAGATATCAAACACTACCAATCAAGAATTGTCAATAGCAAAAATTGAAGATAAACTTCATCAATGGAGCATTCCAAAGGTAGACCCAAAGTCAATTTATTACCATAGTACCTTCAATTTTTCTCAAAGAAACTGTATAAAAATTTCTGAGAAAAACATCCCGATTAACAATGATCGTGAAACAATAAATCTTTTTTCAAAAAAGCTCATCCTTCAACATCGTGAAGAATTTAACTATCTTCACATAGGATTAGTTCAAATAGCAATCAAACCTTTATTCAAACTCGGATTAGATATTCCAATACTTGTCTCTCTAAGAGACAAGAGACATTTAAATTTCTCAAATTCCCTTCTAGGGATTGTCCAATCTAATCTTGAAGGAGGACCTATTTTCTTTAATTGTTATCCAAATTTTACGCTTTCATTAAAAGATCCAAACATCCTATCCTCTCTAACAGCCGATGTTTATTCACAAAATCTCAATATTCAAGAACAGACCCATTCTGCTGTTATGATTTTCAGAATATATTACAAATTAATGAATACCAACATATCCCCTAGAGCCTTGAGATCTTCACCCAAAGGATCTACAATTCTCTTAGAAGCAAATCTTGATAGATCATCAATCACAGTCCCTAAGAGTTTGTCATGGGAACAAATTACTAGAAATCCAACGTGGAGACTTACGGAAGCCTTCACTCCACCAAAGAAAAATTCAAACCTTGCACAAATTGTTGAGTATCTAGATGGATCGGTAGAAGTTCAATTTTCTGAAGAACCAGCAACCTCAAAGGTTAAAGACTTTATGTCTTCTCGACCTAGTACATCTGGAACAACTTCAGAAATCGAATCAAAATACTATATGGATAGATCTAACTCATTAAGAGTAAAATCTGTCAATATAGAACAAAATGTGGCAAATGTTCAATACGAAAATCAACCACAATCACCCACACAGACAGACATGGATAACCGATCTGTGTTTGCCAGTCAAATTAATGTCCTTATACAAGATTTCACAATCGATAAAGAAACCTTAAAGGAGGATTTTCTTTCCCTAAAAAATAAGGCAAGAAGAAAAACCTTTTTCCAAAATTACAACAAAGACCAAAGATCTGAGATAAGATCGAGATGGTATTCATACATGAATGAAACCGAAAGAAATATACCATTTTTCACTTGGATGAAAGAATCCAATAACGAAATCAATATGCTTCAAGAATCCTGGAAAACATCTCAAAGAGGAAGTATTCATTCTACTCATCCTCCTCTTGAAGAGATCGAGTTTGACACAATTTATGGTGAAAAAGTCAAAGCTAGTCCATTCAAAGGTAATATCAGTGAAAAGGACGAAAAGAACACCCCTACTCTTAAGGATATAAAGAATATTCAACTTCAAAACAATTTTTCTAATAAAATTCTTTCTACTATAGCTAACCAAGTAGAAAAGATTGAAGGAAGAATATCAAAACCTCCCATTACTTCATCTTCAAACGGAGGAATCTTTATACCTCCTATAGATGAGTCAATTCCGTTGTTCAAACCTACAATTATTGATAGCAAAATTAAAATAATGTCTAAAGAAGAAGAAACTCTAGCTTTAATTGAAGAAAAGCTAAGCAGTTTCCATATTTCAAAACCATCAACTTCAAAGACAACCCCTACAATAAACGTCATTAATGATACCTTTATTGATCAAATTATTCAGAAAACAAGAAATCTTTCTTTAGAGGAAGAAGCGATTGAGCCGCCTAACGAGATCCTAAAAATAGGGACAAGATCAAAAGCTTCAAAACCAGTAATTATGCGAAATTGGTATCCACAACCTTCTTTCCCGGATGTCCAATTTGAAGAAAAGGCACAAATGACTCAGGCCGTTTATGATGGATTAGCCATCCATGAATGGAATATAGATGGCATATCCGATTATCTTATCCTTAATGTGCTCAATGAAATGTTCATAGCCTCAAATGCTTATCGCCAAAGAGGCAAAAGGGATCATGAAATAGCCCAACTGCTTGTTGCAGGATTTACGAGACAATTGAAACAATGGTGGGATCAATATCTGACCGACAATGATCGTCAGTACATTCTAACCCACAAAACCATTGAAAGGAAAAAACAAACAATCAAACTCGAAGGCCAATTACCTCAAACAGTAGAAAGGGAAGAAAGCATAGAAGATGCTGTAAATACTCTTGTATACACCCTTACAAATGCCTTTGTAGGTGATCCAGCTCAATACCAAGCCAGATCGGCGGATATCCTTTTAAATCTCAAATGTCCAACACTAGGAGATTTCAGATGGTACAAAGATATGTTTTTAAGTAAAGTCCTCATTAGAGCTGATTGCTCTTCATCAATCTGGAAGGAACAATTTATTAAGGGCCTTCCTAGTTATTTTGCTGAAAGAGTCAAAATTGATTTGAATACAAAATACGACGGGAAGATTCCTTGGGACACTCTGACCTATGGGAACCTAACTTCCTTTATAATAAGCGAAGGTCTCCGTCTTTGTAATGAATCAAAGGTTCAGTCAAAACTTAACAAATCTTTTGGATCCAAAAGAGCAGAGTTAGGAATTTTCTGCGATCAATATGGATGTGGAAAAATTCGTCCACCATCCATAATTAGAAAATCGTCCATCAAAAGGTATAGAAAATACCAAGAGCAACAAAACTATAGACCATATAGGCAGTTCCAAAAGAAGAATTATAGAAAGCCATATAATTCTTACAATAAAAGACGACCCTTTTACAAAAGAGGAAACTCCAAAAGAAACATCCAATGCTATAAATGTAGATCTCATGGACATTATGCTAATAAGTGTCCTATGAAAAAGAAGATCAACGAATTAGAAATAGATGACAATACGAAGCAACAACTTCTAAACATTATTCAATCTGATTCTGAAGAGTCACTCATATATAGCTCAGATCAAGGTCAGATTCTTGAATTACAAGAAGAAACTGATTCATATTCTAGTAGCGACTATGAAGAAGAAGAAATTGAGGGCAAAAGAGTTTGTTCAGGATGCATATGTGTCCTAACAAAAGATCAAGAAACTCTTCTCAATGTCGTCGACAAAATAGACAATGTAGAGCTTCAAAAATCAATCTTGTATAGCCTTAAAAGTTCAATTCTTGAAAAAAGAGAACAAGAAGAATCTAGTAACTTCCAGCCTTATGAATGGAAGAACGTAGTCAAAAAATTCGAAGAACTGAGACCGGTCACTATCCAAGATCTCCAAGCTGAAATTAATACTCTAAAAAGAGAAGTCTCAGAACTCAAAAGAAATACTGATCTAGAAATTTTTCATCTCCGTCAAGAAATATCTCAATTAAAAACAGAAGTAGAGACAAATCCTAACAAAGAAGAGGAATCTTTCGTTGGAGCTATTTCAAGTATACGATTCCAAAAATGGCATTCTTTAGTAACACTAAAGATTCACGATTTTACAATTACGCTCCATGCACTAATTGATTCAGGTGCTGATCAAAATTGTATTCGGGAGGGATTAATACCTTCAATATATTTCGAAAAAACTTCTGAATCCCTTCGTGGTGCTAATAATAATCAACTCATGATCAATTATAAATTATCAAAAGTCCATGTTTGCAATGAGGGAGTTTGCTTTGTAAACTCTTTTCTTTTAGTCAAAGATTTAGGACAAGAATTGATCCTAGGTACACCATTCCTCACTCAATTATATCCAATAACAATTTCAGAAGAAGGAATAATCTCTGACGTTCTAGGTCAAGAGATAATATTTAAATTTACTAGTCCAATAACCCGTCATGAAGTCCATAACCTACAACAAGAAACAGTTCAAAATTCAATAAATGTCATAGAAAGTAAAGAAAAACAAATACAATTCTTAAAAGATGAAATCTCTTACAAAAAAATTGAAGAAGAATTAAAAAGAAAATCAATACAAGATAAAATAACTTACTTTAAATCAAAATTAGAAAAAGAAGTTTGTTCAAATCTTCCAAACGCCTTTTGGAAAAGAAAACAACATATTGTCGATCTTCCTTATATCAAAGATTTCAATGAAGAGAAAATTCCAACAAAGGCTAGACCAATACAAATGAATTCCGAATTGCTAACACATTGCAAAAAAGAGATAGATGATCTTTTGCAGAAAGGTCTCATCAGAGCTTCAAAGAGCCCTTGGTCATGTGCAGCATTTTATGTCAATAACCAAGCAGAAAAAGAGCGAGGTGTTCCAAGGTTAGTCATTAATTACAAACCTCTTAATAAAGTTTTGGAATGGATAAGATATCCAATTCCGAACAAACAAGATTTACTAAAAAGAATTTCAAATTCAAAGATTTTCTCAAAATTTGATATGAAGTCAGGATTTTGGCAAATTCAGATTTCTGAAAAAGATCGTTACAAAACCGCTTTCAATGTTCCTTTTGGCCAATATGAATGGAATGTTATGCCATTCGGATTAAAAAATGCTCCATCAGAATTTCAAAAAATTATGAATGATATTTTCAATCCCTTCCAAGAATTTTCAATTGTTTATATTGATGATGTATTAATATTTTCTCAAAACATAGATCAACATTTTAAACATCTCAATATATTTTTAGATATCATTAAACGAAATGGTTTAGTGGTATCACTTCCAAAGATCAAATTATTTCAAACACAAATCCGATTTCTAGGATTTGATATTCATTTAGGTTTGATAAAACCTATTCAAAGATCAATAGAGTTTGCTTCAAATTTTCCTGATCAAATTTTAGACAAAACTCAATTACAAAGATTTTTAGGATGCCTCAATTATGTATCTGATTTTATTCAAAATCTAAGAACTATTTGCAAACCTCTTTATGAGAGATTAAAAAAGAATCCTGCCCCGTGGTCGGATAAGCACACAGAGGCAGTCAAGTCTATCAAAACTTTAGTCAAATCAATTCCCTGTTTAAGCCTTATCAATCCAAAAGCAAACCTCATAGTGGAGTCCGACGCATCCGATATCGGATATGGAGGAATCTTAAAACAGTGTGAGGAATGTAGTGCTATTCTTAAGAATGGGCTACCTCCCAAGGCTAAGGATCCATGGTCATTTACCATACCCGTGTCTATAGGTGGAAAAGAATTAGGTAGAGCACTCTGTGATTTAGGTGCAAGCATTAACCTTATGCCTCTTTCGGTCTATCGGAAGTTAGGTATTGGTGAAGCTAGGCCTACCACAGTTACACTCCAATTAGCTGATAGGTCTATAACATATCCAGATGGTAAAATTGAGGATGTCTTAGTAAAAGTGGATAAATTCATATTTCCTGTTGATTTCATTATTTTAGACTATGAGGCTGATAAAGATGTCTCAATTATTCTAGGTCGTCCATTTTTGGCTACTGGTAGGGCGTTAATAGATGTTCAAAAAGGGAAATTAACAATGAGAGTCTATAATGAGGAAGTGAAATTTAATATGTTTAAAGCCATGAAATATCCTGACGAAATGGAGGATTGCTCTTTCATTAGAATTCTGGAGAGCACAGTTATTGAGACAGCAATACAGGATTCGGCTGATAAGCATTCAGAAAAGCATGGAGAGGTTAGTGTAGAGGATTTAGAAATTTGTTCTTTAGATAGAAAAAATGAAAAAGAATTGTTTAGGTGTGAGGATGTTTTTGAGTCTTTAGATTTAGATCAGAGGAAAGCTCCTCCCATTAAGCCATCCCTGTTGAGGCACCTACTTTAGATTTGAAACCCTTGCCAGATCATCTAAAGTATGTGTATCTTGGGGAAGGTGAGATGTTGCCCATTATTGTTGCATCAGATTTAATGTCGGAGCATGAAGAGGCCTTAATAAAATTGCTGCAGCAATACCGCAAGGCTATAGGTTGGACATTGGCTGACATTCAGGGAATTAGTCCATCTTTTTGTATGCACAAAATTACTCTAGAGGAGGGATCCTTTAGGAGTATTGAGCAACAGAGAAGGCTTAACCGTACAATGAAAGAGGTTGTTAAAAAAGAGGTGATTAAATGGTTGGATGCTGGGATCATTTATCCAATTTTCGATAGCAATTGGGTAAGCCCTGTCCAATGTGTTCCTAAGAAAGGAGGTGTCACTGTGGTTAGCAATAAAGATAATGAGTTGATCCCAACCAGGACAGTAACTGGCTGGAGGGTTTGCATGGATTACATGAGGCTTAATAAAGCCACCCGTAAGGACCATTTCCCTCTACCATTTATTGACCAGATGTTGGATCGTTTGGCTGGTAAGGCCTACTACTGTTTCTTAGATGGTTATTCTGGGTATAACCCGATTACTATTGCTCCTAAGGATCAGGAGAAAACCACTTTCACCTGTCCTTATGAGACATTTGCTTTTAGGAGAATGCCTTTTGGCCTCTGCAATGCTCCAGCAACATTTCAGCGGTGTATGTTGGCAATTTTTTTTCATATCATTGAGTCCACTGTTGAGGTATTTATGGACGATTTTTCAGTGTTTGGAGGGTCTTTTCAGAGTTGGTTAGATAATTTAGGAAAGGTGTTAAAAAGATGTGAAGATACCCATCTAGTTCTTAATTGGGAGAAATGTCACTTCTGAAGGTGTACATATTACACATGCGGAAGCAATTGAACATCGAAAGCACTTAAGACATTCAATTTTGTACCTAAAGCATGCATGTTCTAGAAAGGGTAGAAAAGAGAGTAAATGAGTACCAACCTCTTTGATGCTCACTCGTAAGGAACTCCTTGTGATATTATCTTTCTCCAACTTCTCTTGGACAACCTTTAGTGTCTTCCCTACTATTCTTTTGAGCCTAGAAAGACTTGTGGGAGTCTATAGAAGAAAGAAATAGGAAGGGAATGCTTGATGGTACAAGCTTTTGGAAGGAGATGAAATGAGAGAGAATTTGAGGGAGAAAATTTTCAGCATAACACTAAATTAAAGCTTGCTCTCTTGAATCTAATTCAAGCCCCTTTTATAGACCTCTCCCATGCAAAGACAAGCTTCATGACACTTAGCCACATGGTCAAGATGCAACTCAAAGTGGATTCTAGGTGTCTACTTTACAACACATGCATCTAATGCATGTTTGTGTTGTTTTCCACTATGTATCATTATGCAAGAGTGGAAAAACCACTAAATCCACTATGAATTGAATCCTAATTGTGAATTTTCAGCTTTCAATTCATTTCAAATTCAATTCAAAATTGAAATTGATTTCTAGTCAATTAATTGTGACATTTCCAAGTAATTTTGATATGATTGATCCAATCAATCTTTATCACCTAATGCCATGAATTATATATGATTCCTAATACATATATATGGTATTTAAAACACTTTTAAATACCTCATCTCTCAATTCCTAATTTATTTTATAATTAAATCATTGTGTCGAACACGTTTTACGATAAAATCCTATTTCTCGTTTTTGAACGATTCAAAGTTTCCTATCAAAATATTCTAGGCTTTAATCCGATATGAGCTAGTAGGGGGACCTAATGGACCTATAGATCATGGGCTCCAACGATTCGAAGCTAGCCGACTAATCTCATTATCTAAACTAGCAAACATTCGTTAACTACCGGGACACTCCACTATAGCCCGATAGTTGCACTCCCCTCACTATAGATATATTTCTGTCCACTTGATTTAACCATGTTTAGTAAGTCGTTCCTTCACAGGTTGTTCGTAGCTATAGCTAGGTCAAATAACCGTTTCACCCCTATAGTACTTCTTGTTCCTTAAGTTCCACTAATCCTCTAATGAACAATCGGTTTGTGGTCCAACCATCAAAACTAAGTCCCTCTCGATTCAACAAGAGGGTGGGGCCCCTTGTTCAAGTCCCGGAGTTAGTACTTAAGAGAACAACCTCTCTGCTATCCCTGAAAAGGGTAGGAGTGAATTCCATCTTGCGAAACTATGTCCCCAGCTATCTATTCGATCTTATCCCCAAAATGGTAGGCTTGTTGAGTCGGCGATGCTGGCCACTCTCACCCATGCAGATCAAAGGATAATCTCGTATAAACAGGAGTTCATAGCTCGCTCAGGATTAAGAACGAGTTACCTAGGTCATCTATGTGAAATAGTCAGTTTTTACGGTAAACGACGTTATAAAGAGAAAGTGACTAATTTCGTGGTCATGTCTTATGCAAACTCATTGCATAGGACGCCCCCACTCGCATGTCACCACATGAACGATTTAGGATCTCATCGTTTGTACTTAATACAAAGTGGGCCGCGCCCATAGTGTCTCCAGGATAAGGCACCCAACCGTATCCTTATACTATAGACTATTTTGACTATAAACTTGAACTTGATCCTACGATATGTCCCTACATATAGTTCGAGTATTCATTTTATAGCCAAGGATCTTAGTTTATTGGATTTAGGTTAATCATTCACAATTTATATATTCAATAACATCTTTTACTGAATAACCTCAATAACGTCTTTATTGGAAATAGAATATGTTTAATGATTTACAAACTACGAGTTTATAGGACATTAAACCCAACAAACTCCCACTTGGACTAGAAACTCTAGTGCGGTACATGAAGTTAGGTGTGAGAGAAGTATAAAAACAATAAACTAGGGCATCATACATACCCTTATATTTCTCCCACTTGCCCTAGTCTAACAAAGCTCGTAATCCTAGATTAACTAGGTGACCCTCAAAAACTTTAGCCGTGAGGGGTTTTGTAAATGGGTCAGCCATGTTGTGCTCCGAAGCAATCTGCGTGACGATCACATCTCCTCGTTGCACAATCTCCTTGATGAGATGGTATTTGCGCTCAATATGCTTTCCTCGCTTGTGACTTCGAGGTTCCTTAGAGTTTGCAACTGTACCATTGTTATCACAATAGAGGGTGACAGGCAGTTGCATATTCGGAAGAATTTCCAACTCTGTTAGGAATTTTCTTAGCCATACTGCCTCTTTTGCTGCTTCACAGGCGGCTACGTACTCTGCTTCCATGGTGGAGTCAGCAATGCAACCTTGCTTAATACTCCTCCATACTATTGCTCCTCCATTTAGAGTAAACACAGATCCCGATGTTGATTTTCTTGAATCTATATCGGTCTGAAAATCTGAGTCAGTGTATCCTGTAAGGATCAGATCCTTAGCTCCATACACGAGCGTATAATCCCTAGTTCTCCTTAGATACTTAAGGATGTTTTTAACGGCAGTCCAATGCGCATGTCCAGGATTAGACTGATATCTGCTGACTATTCCTACGGCATAGCATATGTCGGGTCTGGTACACAACATTGCATACATGAAACTACCAACTGCTGATGCATAGGGAATACGTCTCATTTCCTCAACTTCTTGAGGTGTCTTAGGACTTTTTTCCTTAGACAGGTGAACCCCGTGCCTAAAAGGTAATAACCCTTTCTTGGAGTTCTGCATCGAATATCGTGTCAACATTTTGTCGATATATGATGCTTGAGACAGTGCTAGCGTTTTGTTCTTTCTATTTCTAATGATTTAAATGCCCATAACAAATTGAGCCTCACCCAAATCTTTCATTTGGAATTGAGTTGTTATCCATTGTTTTACGTCAGTCAGGAATCCTACATTATTTCCAATAAGTAGGATATCATCTACGTATAGAACTAGAAAAGCTACAGTGGATTTGACGATCTTCTTGTAAACACAAGGTTCGTCAACATTTTGCTCAAAGCCATACGTTTTGATCGCAGTGTCAAAACGTATATTCCAGGATCTTGATGCTTGTTTTAATCCATAAATGGATCATTTAAGTTTGCAAACCTTTTGCTCATCACCCTGGACTATGAATCCCTCTGGTTGAGCCATATAGATAGTCTCTTCAAGATTGTCATTCAAAAAGGCTGTCTTGACATCCATTTGCCATATTTCATAATCATAATATGTGGAAATGGATAAGAGTATTCTAATCGACTTAAGCATGGCAACAGGGGAAAAAGTTTCTTCAAAATCGATTCCTTCCCTCCGAGTAAAACCCTTTGCCACAAGTCGAGCCTTAAAGGTTTGAACCTTACCGGCTTGGTCTCGTTTTCTCTTGTAGATCCATTTACAACCAATAGGTTTTACCCCATCTGGCTGCTCTACAAGATCCCAACCGAATTGAAGTACATTGACTCCATTTCAAGATCCATGGCTTTGATCCACTGGTCCTTATCAACATCATTCATTGCCTGATTAAAGGACAATGGATCCTCTACACCATCATCAGATATGATGGTTTGAGTTTCTGTTAAACCCATGTAGCGGTCGGGTTGTATTATAACACTCCCACTACGCCGAGGCTCTCTCACTATTTGAGATGGATGTGTTTGATCAACAACTTTTGATGGACCAGCTTGATCTACAACTTTTGTATATTCTTTTGTAGTTTTTCTTGAAATCTCATCTAATAGTAGCTTACTGCGAGGTCGATTATCTTTTATGTGATCTTCCTCAAGGAACGTAGCATTTGTCGATACAATCACTTTATTATCCCGAGGATCGTAAAATAGACCACCTTTCGTTTCTTTAGGATATCCTACAAATAGACATAGTTTTGAACGTCGTTCCAACTTCTTTGGGTTTTGCACCAACACGTGTGTCGGGCATCCCCAAATTCTGAAGTGACGTAAACTACCTTTACGCCCTCTCCATAGCTCATAAGGTGTTTAGGAAACACTTTTAGAGGGAACCATGTTCAAAATGTATACGGCAGTCTCAACTGCATATCCCCAGAACGAATCAGGCACTTGAGCATAGCTCATCATTGATCGAACCATGTCTAACAGAGTTCGGTTTCTCCTCTCTGATACACCATTTTGTTGTGGTGTAGCAGGGGTTGAGAGTTGAGACGTAATTCCATGTTCTATCAAATAGTCTTGGAATTGTAAGTCCATATATTCTCCACCTCTATCTGATCGTAGTGTTTTAATTGATTTACCTAATTGGTTCTCAACCTCGGTCTTGTACTCCTTGAACTTTTCAAGGGCTTCAGACTTATGATGCATTAGGTAAAGGTAGCCATACCTTGAATAATCATCAATGAAGTTGACGAAATATTCATACCTTCCTCGTGCTTTGACATTCATAGGACCACAGAGATCCGAATGCACGAGTTCTAAGGGTTCTTTGGCCCTATAACCTTTTTCCGAAAAAGGTCGTTTGGTCATTTTTCCCTCGAGGCAGGACTCACATGGTGGTAACGAGTCATCTTCTAACTGATTTAGTAGTCCACTCTTTACCAATCTTTCAATCCTATTGCGATTTATGTGGCCTAATCTCAAGTGCCAAAGATAGGTATTCGGAGAAACTTTTCGCCTTTTGTTTTGAGTTTCTGCTACTTTAAACATTTCCGTATTAAAAATAGCTTTAACTAGAATTAGCCTTAACACGTATAAGTTGCTTTCAAGTTTTGCAGAACATATATGCATACCTCTTTTGTTAACAAACACTTTATTAATATCAAAAGATACTTGGTATTCATGTTCAATCAAACAAGAGATAGAAATTAAGTTCCTTTTTATATCGGGAACGTACAAGACATTTTCTAGTAACAAAAATCTATCTCCAAAAGACAACTTGAGAGTTCCTGAAGCTCTGGCTGTGACGACCTCTCCAGTTCCAACTTTGAGAGTTACTTCGCCGTCTTCCAGCATATGCCAGGAACTAATTTCCTGTAAAGAAGAGCATACATGGTTAGTCGCTCCTGAATCTAATATCCAGGCAGAGCTATCTTGCTCAACTAAACATGTTTCGATAACGAGCAAATCATATTTACCTTGTTTTTCTTTTTCAGCCTTCTTTTCCGCAAGGTACTTGGGACAGTTGCGTTTCCAATGTTCGTCTACATTACAATGGAAACACTTTCCTTTTTCTGCAACTTTTGCCTTGCCTCCCAATGGAGCTTTTCCTTTCCCTTTAACCTTCTTTTTCTTCATTTGAATACTCTTATTCTTTGAAGTGGAAGGTCCAGACTTGGTTCCTGAGGATGATCCCTTTTGGAACCTCTTGGTTGTGGCAACATTTGCCTCCCCTTCATGTCCTCTTTTAGTGAGACTTTGGTAGGTCTGAAGCTCGTTTAGCAAAGTGGTCAAGTTAAAGTCTATTTTGTTCATGACAGCGTTTGTCCTGAACTGAATGAAGCTCTTCGGAAGAGATCCATTATGAAACTTGACTACCCTCGTCAATTGTAGCACCATTTACTTCAGCAATGTTAAACTGAACCATCATGTTCAAAACATGTTCCCTAACAGAAGCACCTTCCTTCATTCGGGAATTGTAAACATTCTTGAGAGCTTCGTGCCGGATTTGTGAGGACGGTTGTCCAAACATACCCTGTAACGAAGTCATGATCTCCCTTGCGGTGACCATCCTCCCGTGCTTTTTCGACAAGACATCTGAAATGCTTGCTAAGATATAGACTCTTGCTTTATCATTTGCTCGAGTCCATTTCTTGTATGTTTCCCCAACAATTCGGTTTGTTGACGAGCCAAGGTTAGGTGGACACTCTTCGGTAAAGACAAATCTAAGATCCTCGATTACTAGTATTGTGTTCAGATTAGACTTCCAAGTTCCATAGTTATCCCCGTTAAGCTTATCCGAAGCGAGTAATTGTACTAGTGAGCTAGACATGCTAAAAAATTAAACAAAACTATTAGAAATTTCTTATTAACCATTTTTAGACAAAAATCCAATCAGGTTTTAGCAAAAGTAATAATGTACCCAGGATTATTATTTTGCAACGACACTTTAGTGAGTTAGAGCAACCGCTACCGAGGGGCAGCCAATTACTTCTTCACTAAACCAAGACGTTCTTGACTAAATACTAATCCCAGAATAACTCTTATTCCTATAGTGGTTTAGTTATCGTTACATTTGGTCAGGAATATACTAACACTTAGAAATCCTTGTAAGTATGACCCGCCGTTTTAAGATTACAGAGAACGACCCCAACAATGCTACCGAATGGAAAAGCTAATGTTGTAAATGGTCCTAAGTAATCCTATCCATCTCTGGAGTTTGCGTTGTTCCGATCTCCATGTTACAACCCTCCGAATGGTTAGTAGCTCCAGGGCATACAAGCAGGCGTAACATGGAAATCTCACGGTGCAACCTAACGGAGGAGACCGCAGGATGTGTTGACACACTTCCTTCACTCACTTACTATAAATACTTTCTCCATTCACCTTGTTATTGATTTATGCAAACACCTTCCGAATGGAGCAGTTGAGGTATAATCAACACGAGGCCAAGCATAAATCTCACCTTGTGAACAAAAGGGAGAACGTGAAAGGGAAATGGATTTGATATATCTCTCCCCTCCCACTAAGTATTTTAAACGATTTTGGGTATACTTATACTTAGGCCTATTCCGGCAAATTGAACAACCCTAAGTCTAAGTTCTTTTAATCCTACGATGTGTAGGTGATAACGATTAAAACCTCACATCGCACACGTGCATGCTCATAAAACTAGGTTAACTTTAACTCAAGAACCGACTCGATGCCCAGGTAGGAGGTGTTCCGTAAACCGTCAACTTAAATACCTCCAGCCTTAGACAGCATCTTGTCGAGTGAGTTCTCTTGTAACCTATGTTTTACAAGCTTATCGACCTATTTGAATCTAATTGAAATCGATCGAGAGTTGGATCAAATTAACCCTAAGTGAGCATGCACCTTTTTCTTTGTTATAGACTTTAGATTTCTATGTGATTTATAACAATTATAAATCTAAACTATAACAACCTTGCATTTTGAATATAACTCTTATAAACAAAATTCTAAGGAAATTTCATGCTTCATGCTAGGTTAATTTTATCTTTTGATTAATATAACTTTTATATCAATTAATCAATTTTAATTAACCATTCAAGCATGAATCTCCCTAAATCAATACAACATTTATATCAATTAAACATGAAATTTCCCTCATGCATTTGAACTATTAATAACACTTATTAAAAAATGCATGAACATGCTTTCCTATGGTGGGATTTTAATCTATATGGCATGCTCATAATGCACATACAATCATTTAATTAAATCATACATTCACAATGCATAAAGAAATTAAATCAAGCTAAAATGGAATGGTTTGGCAATCCAAAAACAAACAATTAACTAATTATTACAATAATAATTAATAAAAAAAAACTTGAATCAATCTCCAGCTTCACGAACCGACTCGAACAAACCCTTCATGGAGTGAACCGGCCTTCAAAAGTGTGTATAGGGGCTGAACCGGCTGCAAACAAACCGAACCGGTCTGGAAAAGAAGAAGGGGAAAAAAAAACTGCTGCTGGAATTTTAATTTTCTGCTGCGTCTTCTCCGGTTTTTCTTCGATTTTACAGCCTATATGGACTCTAATGACTCTATAAATATTACAGACTATAGTACACACATTAACGCTCTTACATATCCGAGCAATTACAATTTCATGAAGATTTGAATGCTCAAAAAATTGTCAAACCAGAACACTTCCATTTTAGCACACAGAAAATTCAATTTCAAAATGGTACCCACCAAAGCAAAATTAAAACGAATTAAGTGCTCTAATCATGCTCTGATACCAATTGAAGGTGTACATATTACACATGCGGAAGCAATTGAAGATCGAAATCACTTAAGACATTCAATTTTGTACCTAAAGCATGCATGTTCTAGAAAGGGTAGAAAAGAGAGTAAATGAGTACCAACCTCTTTGATGCTCACTTGTAAGGAACTCCTTGTGATATTATCTTTCTCCAACTTCTCTTGAACAACCTTTAGTGTCTTCCCTACTATTCTTTTGAGCCTAGAAAGACTTGTGGGAGTCTATAGAAGAAAAAAATAGGAAGGGAATGCTTGATGGTACAAGCTTTTGGAAGGAGATGAAATGAGAGAGAATTTGAGGGAGAAAATTTTCAGCATAACACTAAATGAAAGCTTGCTCTCTTGAATCTAATTCAAGCCCCTTTTATAGACCTCTCCCATGCAAAGACAAGCTTCATGACACTTAGCCACATGGTCAAGATGCAACTCAAAGTGGATTCTAGGTGTCTACTTTACAACACATGCATCTAATGCATGTTTGTGTTGTTTTCCACTATATATCATTATGCAAGAGTGGAAAAACCACTAAATCTACTAGGGGTGTTCATCGGTCGGTCGGTGTCGGTTTTGGGGGAAAACCGACACCGACCGGTCGGTCGGTTTTCCAAAAATCTGGAAACCGATGACTTTCGATGGGTGCTGCCAGCCGACCGACCGAACGGTCGGTTCGGTCGGTTTTTTTTTTAAGATCATGAGAATTGAGATGAAGAATAGCGGTCGGTCGGTTATGTGTAAAATCGGTCGGTCGGTCGGTAAGTTATGTGTTTTTTTTTTAAATGATTTTTTTATATATAAATATATTGGGCGGTCGGTCGGTTATGTGTAAAGTCGGTCGGTCGGTCGGTCGGTTATGTGTTTTTTTTTAAAAAAATGGGTTTTATATATATAAATATATCGGTCGGTCGGTCGGTTATGTGTAAAATTGTTTGGCCGACCGACCGACCGACCTCCCCAATTTAAGAACCGACACCGACCGACTTGGTCGGCTAACCGACCGACCGTCGTCGGTTCGGTCGGTTTCGGTCGGTCGTGTCGGTTTTCGGTTTGAAGATGAGAATTTGAGGGAGAAAATTTTCAGCATAACACTAAATGAAAGCTTGCTCTCTTGAATCTAATTCAAGCCCCTTTTATAGACCTCTCCCATGCAAAGACAAGCTTCATGACACTTAGCCACATGGTCAAGATGCAACTCAAAGTGGATTCTAGGTGTCTACTTTACAACACATGTATCTAATGCATGTTTGTGTTGTTTTCCACTATATATCATTATGCAAGAGTGGAAAAACCACTAAATCTACTATGAATTGAATCCTAATTGTGAATTTTCAGCTATCAATTCATTTCAAATTCAATTCAAAATTGAAATTGATTTCTAGGCAATTAATTGGGACATTTCCAAGTAATTTTGATATGATTGATCCAATCAATCTTTATCACCTAATGCCATGAATTATATATGATTCCTAATACATATATATGGTATTTAAAACACTTTCAAATACCTCATCTCTCAATTCCTAATTTAATTCATAATTAAATCATTGTGTCGAACACGTTTTACGATAAAACCCTATTTCCCGTTTTTGAACGATTCAAAGTTTCCTATCAAAATATTCTAGGCTTTAATCCGATATGAGCTAGTAGGGGGACCTAATGGACCTATAGATCATGGGCTCCAACGATTCAAAGCTAGCCGACTAATCTCATTATCTAAATTAGTAAACATTCGTTAACTACCGGGACACTCCACTATAGCCCGATAGTTGCACTCCCCTCACTATAGATATATTTATGTCCATTTGATTTAACCATGTTTAGTAAGTCGTTCCTTCACAGGTTGTTCGTAGCTATAGCTAGGTCAAATAACCGTTTCACCCCTATAGTACTTCTTGTTCCTTAAGTTCCACTAATCCTCTAATGAACAATCGGTTTGTGGTCCAACCATCAAAACTAAGTCCCTCTCGATTCAACGAGAGGGTGGGGCCCCTTGTTCAAGTCCCGGAGTTAGTACTTAAGAGAATAACCTCTCTGCTATTCTTGAAAAGGGTAGGAGTGAATTCCATCTTGCGAAACTATGTCCCCAGCTATCTATTCGATCTTATCCCCAAAATGGTAGGCTTGTTGAGTCGGTGATGCTGGCCACTTTCACCCATGCAGATCAAAGGATAATCTCGTATAAACAGGAGTTCATAGCTCGCTCAGGATTAAGAACGAGTTACCTAGGTCATCTATGTGAAATAGTCAGTTTCTACGGTAAACGGCGTTATAAAGAGAAAGTGACTTATTTCGTGGTCCTATCTAATGCAAACTCATTGCATAGGTGATAATTGCCCAAAAGGTAGTTATTTAGGCCTCGATTGTATAGGGATTTGTGTGTCCTTTATGCTTATTAGGGTTGGTTTTGGATAGATATTACATGTTTTAACCCATTTGGAAGAATGGAAGCATTGGAAATTATTTTGTGCAGTTTATGCTGCTGAGCGACTGGAGGGAGCAAATTCTATGCTGCAGCAAAACTGGGAGCAGAAACTGCCACATCACAGCTCGTTAGCCAACTTCATGAACCGACTTCTGTTGAGTTATTTTCGTGATAAAGGATCAAGGAGAGCCTTACACGTGTCCTAGTTGACCTAATTCGAGCCTCCCATCCTTCTATAAAAGGAAGTAGCCGTCAAAGTCAAAGTCATTCCATGTTTTCCCTTGGAAGCCGAATAGTATAGGGAGATTGAAGATCACGAAGAACACCATCTACCGCAAGCTGATTAGGGAGTTTATTTTCTCTATTAACTTGTGGTTATGGGCATGCATACTCAGATTGTAATTCGTATTCCTATGCCTATTATGAACTAAGTAGCTTAGGGTGTTGGTTAGGAATAATGTGATTACTGTGCTTCATCTCTAGTAATATATTGACTATCGCATTTTGGTTAATTGTTGTGCTTCTTCTTATTTAATGCCCGCTTGGCCAGCCGGTGTGAATAGCTCTCTCTAGTTTCAGGGATGATTTAGAGAGTATGTGACAATTATCCACACTACGATCATTGTGTATTGGTGAACGCCAGTGACTGAGCTAGGGATAGCCAGTTGCCTAGTGCTTGATCGGTCGCTCTTCATTGGGTTTGAAACAAATCCCAAAAGATCCGGAGTTCTAGGAGGAATCCGCTAATAATACTGCGAGAAATGCATGATCAATAATATTGCTAGAGCATATCTTAGAACAATCACTAAAACCTAACCAGCGCCTGTCTTTAATCTATCTATCTATTTGTTTACTCGTTGTTCTGTCATTTATTTTGCTTCAGCATAATTCCGATAAAACCCAACAATTTTATTATCTTCGAAACCATTAGGAAGTTACGCAAAATAGATAAAGTGGAAACTCATTCAGACCTTGGATTGATAATATTACTTGCTGCAGACTGTGTATACTTGCACAGGAATTCTAGAGTATTTTATACTATATTTTTACTCACTCTAGGAACCCAACAAGTTTTTGGCGCCGTTGCCAGGGAACTTGAATAAGTTTCTATCTGATCTGTATTGTGTATGTGTTTTAGTGGTTTGGTGCTAGAACTTTTTGATTGTTTCTTTTGTTTTTGCAGGTGTGATTTTGGTGCATGAGCGATCCGCCTGGGGTATGGTTTGAGCTTGATCCAAAAATTGAACGGACATTTAGGAACAGAAGGAGGGAGCAGCGCAGAAACCAGATGGAGAACGTGTCGCAACTTCCACAGGTTCATGAAGGTCCAACAGCAGCAAACCCCCAGCAAAATCCGTTGCTGCAGCAAAACCCACTGTTTGAGCAAAATGAGCAGCGAAATATTCAGGCTGAGAATCCTATCCTGATAGCGAACGATAGGACCAGAGCCATTCGAGCGTATGTTGTCCCGATGTTTAATGAGTTGAATCCAGGGATTGCACGTCCCCAAATCCAAGCGGCAAATTTTGAAATGAAACTGGTAATGTTTCAGATGTTGCAAATCGTGGGGCAATTCCATGGTTTGTCATCTGAAGACCCTCATTTACATCTTAAGTCTTTTCTAGGAGTTAGTGATTCTTTCGTAATTCAAGGAGTGCCTAGAGATGCTCTTAGATTAACTTTGTTCCCGTATTCTCTTAGAGATGGAGCAAAGTCATGGTTAAACTCTTTTGCTCCAGGATCAATTAGGACGTGGGATGAGTTAGTTGAAAAAGTTTTGAGTAAATATTTCCCACCTAATAGAAATGCGAAATTAAGGAGTGAAATAGTAGGGTTTAGGCAACTTGAGGATGAGACTTTTAGTGAGGCTTGGGAGAGGTTTAAGGAGCTTTTACGAAAGTGTCCCCACCATGGGTTACCTCATTGTATTCAAATGGAAACATTTTACAACGGTTTAAATGGAGTAACCCAAGGTATGGTCGATGCTTCGGCTGGAGGGGCCCTTTTGGCAAAAACTTTTGATGAAGCCTATGAAATTTTAGAAAGAATATCTATTAATAGTTGTCAGTGGTCGGATGTTAGAGGCACAAATAAAAAGGTTAAGAGTGTGTTAGAGGTTGATGGTGTGTCCACCATTAGGGCCGATCTTGCTATGATTGCTAACGCTCTTAAGAATGTGACAGTGATTAGTCATCAGCAGCCACCAGCTATGGAGCCTGCAGCAGTGGTGAACCAAGTCACGGACGAAGCATGTGTCTATTGCGGTGAAGACCACAACTACGAGTTTTGCCCTAGCAATCCAGCTTCTGTGTTTTTTGTAGGTAATCAGAGGAACAACCCTTATTCTAACTTCTATAATCCAGGTTGGCGCAACCACCCCAACTTCTCATGGGGAGGTCAAGGAAATAACGTGCAAGCGCGACAAAAGATGAACCAGCCGGGATTTGCTAAAGCGCAGGTAATGCCCCAGCAAAATAAGCCGGCTTTGCCCCAGCAAAATTCGGGAAATTCTCTCGAGGCGATGATGAAAGATTTTATGGCTCGCACAGACGCTGCAATTCAAAGTAATCAAGCTTCGATGAGAGCCTTGGAATTGCAAGTGGGTCAGCTAGCTAATGAGCTAAAGGCAAGGCCTCAAGGGAAACTTCCATCAGATACTGAACACCCTCGAAGGGAAGGTAAGGAGCAGGTAAAGGCAGTAACCCTTAGGAGTGGTAAGCCACTAGAAGAGTCTAGAAAGACCCAGGATTTAAATGGTAAGAGTGATAATAATGTTGTTGTTGAGAAAGAGTTGGAGTCTGGTCAGGGTGCTGGAGGCAGCAAGGAAAATGCTGGAGCATCTGGTTCTGTGCCAGATGTAGAACCACCATATGTGCCGCCCCCACCTTATGTACCACCTCTACCTTTTCCACAAAGGCAAAAGCCTAGGAATCACGATGGTCAATTTAAAAAGTTTTTAGAGATTCTTAAGCAGTTGCATATAAATATCCCTTTAGTAGAAGTTATAGAGCAAATGCCTAATTATGCTAAATTTCTTAAGGATATTTGGACTAAAAAGAAAAGGTTAGGTGAATTTGAAACTGTATCTCTTACTGAGGAGTGTAGTGCTATTCTTAAGAATGGTCTACCTCCCAAGGCTAAGGATCCAGGGTCATTTACCATACCTGTGTCTATAGGTGGAAAGGAATTAGGTAGAGCACTCTGTGATTTAGGTGCAAGCATTAACCTTATGCCTCTTTCGGTCTATCGGAAGTTAGGTATTGGTGAAGCTAGACCTACCACAGTTACACTCCAACTAGCTGATAGGTCTATCACATATCCAGAGGGTAAAATTGAGGATGTCTTAGTTAAAGTTGATAAATTCATATTTCCTGTTGATTTTATTATTTTAGATTATGAGGCTGATAAAGATGTCCCAATTATTTTAGGTCGTCCATTTTTTGCTATTGGTAGGGCATTAATAGATGTTCAAAAAGGAGAATTAACAATGAGAGTCTGTAATGAGGAAGTGAAATTTAATGTCTTTAAAGCCATGAAATATCCAGACGAGATGGAGGATTGCTCCTTCATTAGGATTCTGGAGAGCATAGTTATTGAGATAGCAATACAGGATTCGGCTGATAAACATTCGGAAAAGCATGGAGAGGTTAGTGTAGAAGATTTTGAATTTTGTTCTTTAGATAGAAAAAATGAAAAAGAATTGTTTAGGTGTGAGGATGTTTTTTAGTCTTTAGATTTAGATCAAAGAAAGGCTCCCCCAATTAAGCCATCCCTGATTGAGGCACCTACTTTAGATTTGAAGCCTTTACCGGATCATCTAAAGTATGTGTATCTTGGGGAAAGTGAGACGTTGCCCATTATTGTTGCATCAGATTTAATGCTGGAGCATGAAGAGGCCTTAATAAAGTTGCTGCAGCAATACCGTAAAGCTATAGGTTGGACATTGGCTGATATTCAGGGGATTAGCCCATCTTTTTGTATGCATAAAATCACTCTAGAGGAGGGATCCTTTAGGAGTATTGAGCAACAAAGAAGGCTTAGCCCTGCAATGAAAGAGGTTGTTAAAAAGGAGGTAATTAAATGGTTGGATGCTAGGATCATCTATCCAATTGCCGATAGCAATTGGGTAAGCCCTGTCCAATGTGTTCCTAAGAAAAGAGGTGTCACTGTGGTGAGCAATAAAGATAATGAGTTGATCCCCACAAGGACAGTAACTAGCTGGAGGGTTTGTATGGATTACAGAAGGCTTAATAAAGCCACCCGAAAGGATCATTTCCCTCTACCATTTATCGACCAGATGTTGGATCGATTGGCTGGTCAAGCCTATTACTGTTTCTTGGATAGTTATTCTGGGTATAACCAGATTACTATTACTCCTGAAGATCAGGAAAAAACCACTTTCACATGCCCTTATGGGACATTCGCTTTTAGGAGAATGCCTTTCGGCCTTTGCAATGCTCCAGAAACATTTCAGCGGTGTATGTTAGCAATTTTTTCTGATATGATTGAATCCACTGTTGAGGTCTTTATGGACGATTTTTCAGTTTTTGGAGGGTCTTTTCAGAGTTGTTTAGATAATTTAGGTAAGGTGTTAAAAAGATGTGAGGATACCCATCTAGTTTTTAATTGGGAGAAGTGCCACTTCATGGTGAAGGAAGGCATAGTGTTAGGTCATGAAATTTCTAAAAATGGTCTAGAAGTTGATAGAGCAAAAGTTGAGGTTATTGAAAGGCTAGAGCCACCAAATTCAGTGAAGGGAATTCGGAGTTTTTTAGGACATGCTGGATTTTATAGGAGGTTCATAAAGGATTTTTCCAAAATCAGTAAACCTCTTTGTAACTTATTGTGCACTGATCATGTTTTTTGCTTTAATGCAGATTGTAGGAAGGCTTTTGAAACATTGGAGGCTGCTTTAATCTCAACACCCATTCTCTGTGCACCTAATTGGAATTTGCCATTCGAGGTAATGTGTGATGCGAGTGATGCTGCAGTAGGTGCGATGCTGGGGAAAAAGCTAGGCAAATTTATTCATCCTATATATTATGCAAGCAAGGTTTTAAATGAGGCACAAGTCAACTATACAACTACTGAAAAGGAGTTGTTAGCTGTGGTGTTCGCTTTTGAGAAGTTTCGGCCATATTTGGTTGGATCCAAAGTCACGGTGTTCACGGATCATGCAGCAATAAGGTATTTAATGTCAAAGAAAGATGCAAAGCCTAGATTAATTCGTTGGATTCTACTATTGCAGGAATTTGACTTGGAGATAAAGGACAAGAAGGGATCAGAGAATGTCATTGCAGATCATCTATCTCGTCTTGATCCATCATCATCTTTGCTGGAGCAATCTGCCATTTCCGATTCTTTTCCAGATGAGCAGCTTTTTGTTGTTGAAGTAAAGGTAGTTAGGGATGTCCCTTGGTATGCTGATATTGCCAACTTTTTAGTAAAGGGAGTCACTCCTATTGACATGGATTGGAGGTAGAAGAAAAAGTTTAAGCATGATGCAAAATTTTTCTATTGGGATGAACCATTTATGTATAAGCAATGCTCTGACGGTATTATTCGTAGGTGCGTTTCAGGTGATGAAGCAAAGGAAATCCTGGAGCAATGTCACTCTTCGTCGTATGGAGGTCATTTCAGCGGTCAGAGGACAGCTATGAGGATTTTGCATTGCGGATTTTTCTGGCCTACGTTATTCAAGGATGCCCACTGGTTCTACAAGCAATGTGATGCTTGTCAAAGAAGAGGAAACTTGGGGCCTAGAGATGAAATGCCTCTTACTTACATTTTAGAAGTTGAATTATTTGATGTATGGGGTATTGACTTTATGGGGCCATTTCCCCCTTCTAATGGCAATGTTTTTATCTTATTGGCAGTTGATTACGTGTCCAAGTGGGTGGAGGCCATCGCATGCCATCAGAGTGATGCCAAGACAGTAGCAAGGTTTCGTCAATCGCACATCTTTGCGTGGTTTGGGATACCTAGGGCTCTAGTGAGTGATGAGGGTACACATTTTGTTAATAATATCTTAACTAAGCTTTTAGCTAAGTATGGGATTAAGCATAGGATAGCTACCCCTTATCACCCACAAGCAAATGGTCAAGTTGAAATTAGTAATAGGGAAATAAAAGCTATTTTAGAGAAAGTAGTCCATCCATCTCGAAAGGATTGGTCCTTTAGGTTGGATGAGGCTCTTTGGGCTTATAGGACAACTTATAAGACTCCTCTAGGTATGTCTCCCTATAGGTTAGTATATGGGAAAGCTTGCCATTTACCATTGGAGCTAGAGCATAAGACGTTTTGGGCTTTGAAAAAGTTCAATTTTGATATGAGTCGTGCAGGAGCAATAAGAATGCTGCAGCTGAATGAGTTAGAGGAATTTCGCCAATTTTCTTATGAGAATGCGAAAATGTATAAAGAAAAGACTAAGTTGTGGCATGACAAAAAAATTAAATCTAAAGAGTTTGTCAAGGGTCAAAAAGTTTTGCTTTATAATTCTAGATTAAAATTATTTCCTGGAAAATTAAAATCTAAATGGTCAGGACCATTTATTGTGATTGAGGTTTTCTCCAATGGAGCAATTACTTTGCAAGATGAAAGAGATGGGAAAGTGTTCAAGGTGAATGGACAGCGTGTGAAGCATTATTGGGGTGAGGAGTTTCAGTCGAAATATCCTTCCCTAAGGTTGGTTGATGATTGAGAGAGCAGGACTTTTGTGGGAGCATTTCACAGAGCAAAATTTTGAGCTCCCAGAGGTTGTATTAATTTTATTTTTCGCTGATTTGATTTTTATTTCGGGTAGGTTAGATTTGATTTTGCATGGTTTATTAGATTTTATCTTTAGGGTATTCTTTTATTATTGTTGGTAGTTTAGGTTTTATCTATTCCATTTTTAAATTTGATTTGATTTTATTTTCTTAGATTATCTTTGTATTATCTTTTAATTGGTTTGATTTTTATTAGATTTGATCTAGTTTTTTTTCAGTTATTTGAATTCTGTTTTGTTTATTCGGCTTCTTTTTGAAAATGAAAGATTGGGATGATTGGTTAAAATTCAATTTGATTTTAAAAGAAAAAAATCTTTTGATTTTTCTTATTTTAAAATTTAAATTCCGTATCTAAGATTCGGCAGGTTCAGAAGATTGTTGCAGCAAAGATAATGCTGGAGCAAATTTTTCGCACGAATAGGAAGGATTTTAATGTGAGAAATTATTTTTACCGTTGGGATTTTTGAATTTCTATGGGCAGGTGAATTGCAGGGATGCTGCCACATGTCATGCAGGGATAATCCAACGGTTTATCCGTTGACAGCATGCCATTATTTCCCATAGATGATTGGAGTTCCACAATTTTACCGTTAGGGATTTGAATTGCAACTTAATTGTGAACGGTAAAACCATTTATTACGGAGCAAATCCTTTCGGTTAGGATTTCAGATTGCTGGAGCCTTATTTATTTGCAGACATTGGTAAGTCTTCTTTCTACTTTGCCTTCTTGTTTCAATCTTGCCATCTACGTTCTTTCTTTCTCCTTTACATTCTCTGCAAAACCCTTTGAGTTATCTATGGCCAAAACAAGAGCTAGGAAAGAGAGGGAGAGTGAAGAAGAGGAAGTGCCGGTCACACCGGAAGTGCAAAAAGGGAAAACTAAGAAGAAAAGAACGCCAGAAGAGAAGAAGGCGAAGCGAAGACGGAGGCAACAGAGGGCTGCGGAACAAGAAGTCATCCAAGAAACAGAGGCTGTTCAGAATCTTGAGACAGAACCGATAGTTTCTGATACGGTTCAAGAAAAGATTGCTGAGAAAAATCAAGAAACAGAGGTTGAAGAGCAGGCTGAAGGTGAGCAAAGCAAGGAGAAAACACCGGAGTTGGCGCAGGAGGCCCATGTTGAAGTCATTCTACCTGAACCGCCCAAGCGCCGCCGCATCAAGAGGAAGGCGGGTCTCGTGAGGGTGATTCGGAACACTCCATCACCTCCGACGTCGGACTCTGAGGAAGAAAGAAGGGAAGCTGAGAATAAGGAAAAAGAAGTTGAGGAAAAAGTGAGAGAAGATGCAGAGAAGAAAGCTGAGAAAGCGCGGTTGCTCAAGCGAAGGGCGAAAAAGGAGCAAAAGTGTTGCTGAAGCATCAGAAGAACACGATGAAATAGAAGAACAACAGTTACCATTTGATCGCTTCGTCAACAATTTTGCTAGAGCAAAATACGCTAAGCTGCTGAAAAGAGACTTCCCGTTTGAGAGAGGATTTAGCGGTGATCTTCCGTATTTTCTAAAGACCGGTATTGCAGACCACGGCTGGGAGTTGTTTTGTGCGAAGCCTGAGTCTGTAAACGAGCAGGTGGAGTGCGAATTTTATGCTAACATTGACAAAGAGGATGGTTTCCAGGTGATTGTTAGAGGAGTTGAGGTAGACTGGAGTCCAAGTGCTATCAATGCACTGTACAACATTCAAAACTTCCCCCATGCGGCATATAATGAGTTGGCTGTGGCGCCATCTGATGAGCAACTAAGTGAGGCTGTAAGGGAGGTAGGAATTGAAGGGGCACAGTGGCAGTTATCCAAGACTCAGAAGAGGACATTCCAGTCGGTTTATTTGAAAAGGGAAGCGAACACATGGATGGGATTTATTAGACAGAAGATGCTTCCAACAACACATGACTCGACAATCTCCAGGGAACGGGTTCTCCTAGCTTTTGCCATCTTACGGTCTCTCAGTATTAATGTAGGGAGGATCATTGCGAATGAGATTTCTGGATGTTGGAAAAAGAAGGTGGGGAAACTATTCTTTCCGAACACAATCACAATGTTGTGCAGAAGAGCAGGGGTTCCGGTGGATGAGGGAGATGTGATCCTGTTTGATAAGGGGATCATAGACACGCCCAATTTGGCACGGCTCCAGCGTGTGCAGGAGGTACGTCAAGGTGGGCTTATCCATGGCATCAACTCGATTCTAGAACAACTGGCACTTTCGGCCAGTGGGCAGGAGTTTGCTGAAAGGCAAACTTTAACCTTCTTGAACTATGTTAAGAATCGGGATGCCAGCTTAAGAAGGGCACTGCAAGAGAATTTTTCCAAACCGTATCCAGTCCTTCCTATATTCCCTGAAGATCTGTTGAACCCCTGGATTCCGCCACCACCTGTTGAAAGAGAAGAAGAGAATGATGATGAAGAGCAGGGTCAGGAAGATTGATGGATGAAATGATCTTCAACAAGCTTTATTTTTGTTCTTATCATTTTGTTTGCTCGCGCATATCTGACCCCATTTGATAAATATGTTTGCTTGTTTCTTTTTAATTTTTCTGCTTTAAAAATATATCTCTGCTATGTAATTTCTGTTCTTATGTTTTTTTTAGATGTTTCTATTCCACGAGCACTGACTAACTCTAACTTAACTATTTTTCTTCTGAATTTTTGAAGATTGGACTGATTACACTTAATTAGATCAAGGTATTCTGATCTCCAGAAACCTTTTGCTTGAGCATTTCTTCTAGCCTGGACTGTTGCTGCGGCAAGAAGATTTTGAAGGTAGTATTGACTTACATGATCCACTTTAAGCTTAATCTGAGTCCCATGTTTAGTTTAAAAATTCAGAAAGAAAGATTTAAGTTTGGGGGTATAATTGCTTAATTAATGATTCATTGGGGACAATGAATAATTCAAGTTTGGGGGACTTTTTGCTACTCCAATGATTTTGCTTGAGCATTCCTCTCCTTCGAAATTAAAATTTGCTAGGTTATTGAGTAACCGGGGACATTTGTGATACCCACAGTTTGTCTTCGCGTCAAAAGATGACCTAGGAAATGTGAAAAAATGAGAAATATGAGAAAAAAAATTATTTGCTGAAAAATTATTTGTTGAAGATTTTGCTGAAAACATTGACAGAGCAAAAGTTTTGAAGGATGAATGATGATCCAGTAGTTTTCCTGTCTCCCAGAACTTAGGTGAGCTTCATCATAAAATGTCGCCATTCTGAGGGGCAAGAGATAGAATAACTAAGGATTTTTTAGCTTTATAATGAGTATTGAGCCTAGTTGGTGATGAGCTTGAGGCAAGGGTATACTGCACCATAAAGTGGGTCATCCCATGCTTAAGAGCTTATGACTGTAAGGCTGCTTTAAGTCTGATAAATAATGATATAAACCCCTTTAAAAATATGTTTTGAAATGTCTGATAATAGAGCTAAGCTGTGGTGAGTTCTTAGAATTAAGTTGAAAAGTGGTGATTATTTGTCCCTGCTGAAGGAATCATTTTGCTGCAGCAGAGCTTGGTTTTGCAGAGTGCTCAGGTAAAGGTTAAAGGTAGTGTTGGATTGTCTGGTTTGTTTAAGCTATTCTTTGTCTAATGTTCTGAATTCTTGAAGGAAGGTGGGTTAGTATTGCTCGGGACGCGCAATAGTTCAAGTTTGGGGGTATGATAACTGCCCAAAAGGTAGTTATTTAGGCCTCGATTGTATAGGGATTTGTGTGTCCTTTATGCTTATTAGGGTTGGTTTTGGATAGATATTACATGTTTTAACCCATTTGGAAGAATGGAAGTATTGGAAATTATTTTGTGCAGATTATGCTGCTGAGCGACTGGAGGGAGCAAATTCTATGCTGCAGCAAAACTGGGAGCAGAAACTGCCACATCACAGCTCGTTAGCCAACTTCATGAACCGACTTCTGTTGAGTTATTTTCGTGATAAAGGATCAAGGAGAGCCTTACACGTGTCCTAGTTGACCTAATTTGAGCCTCCCATCCTTCTATAAAAGGAAGTAGCCGTCAAAGTCAAAGTCATTCCATGTTTTCCCTTGGAAGCCGAATAGTATAAGGAGATTGAAGATCACCAAGAACACCATCTACCGCAAGCTGATTAGGGAGTTTATTTTTTCTATTAACTTGTGGTTATGGACATGCATACTCAGATTGTAATTCGTATTCCTATGCCTATTATGAACTAAGTAGCTTAGGGTGTTGGTTAGGAATAATGTGATTACTGTGCTTCATCTCTAGTAATATATTGACTATCGCATTTTGGTTAATTGTTGTGCTTCTTCTTATTTTATGCCCGCCTGGCCAGCCGGTGTGAATAGCTCTCTCTAGTTTCAGGGATGATTTAGAGAGTGTGTGGCAATTATCCACACTACGATCATTGTGTATTGGTGAACGCCAGTGACTGAGCTAGGGATAGCCAGTTGCCTAGTGCTTGATCGGTCGCTCTTCATTGGGTTTGAAACAAATCCCAAAAGATCTGGAGTTCCGGGAGGAATCCGCTAATAATACTGCGAGAAATGCATGATCAATAATATTGCCAGAGCATATCTTAGAACAATCACTAAAACCTAACCAGCGCCTGTCTTTAATCTATCTATTTATTTGTTTACTCGTTGTTCTGTCATTTATTTTGCTTCAGCATAATTCCGATAAAACCCAACAATTTTATTATCTTCGAAACCATTAGGAAGTTACGCAAAATAGATAAAGTGGAAACTCATTCAGACCTTGGATTGATAATATTACTTGCTGCAGACTGTGTATACTTGCACAGGAATTCTAGAGTATTTTATACTATATTTTAACTCACTCTAGGAACCCAACAATAGGACGCCCCCACTCGCATGTCACCACATGAACGATTTAGGATCTCATCGTTTGTACTTAATACAAAGTGGGTCGCGTCCATAGTGTCTCCAGGATAAGGCACCCAACCATATCCTTATACTATAGACTATTTTGACTATAAACTTGAACTTGATCTTACGATATGTCCCTACATATAGTTCGAGTATTCATTTTATAGCCAAGGATCTTAGTTTATTGGATTTAGGTTAATCATTCGCAATTTATATATTCAATAACATCTTTTACTAAATAACCTCAATAACGTCTTTATTGGAAATAGAATATGTTTAATGATTTAAAAATTACGAGTTTAATGGACATTAAACCCAACAACTTCATGGTGAAGGAGGGCATAGTGTTAGGACATAGGATTTCTAAAAATGGTCTAGAAGTTGATAGAGCAAAAATAGAGGTTATTGAGAGACTAGAACCACCGAATTCAGTGAAGGGGATTCAGAGTTTTTTAGGACATGTTGGATTTTATAGAAGGTTCATAAAAGATTTTTCCAAAATCAGTAAACCTCTTTGTAACTTATTGTGTACTGATCATGTTTTTTACTTTAATGCAGATTGTAGGAAGGCTTTTGAAACTTTAAAAGTTGCTTTAATCTCAGCACCCATACTTTGTGCGCCTAATTGGAATTTACCATTTGAGGTAATGTGTGATGCAAGTGATGTTGCGGTAGGTGCTATGTTCGGGCAAAAGCAGGGAAAATTTATCCATCCTATATATTATGCAAGCAAGGTTTTAAATGAAGCACAGGTCAACTACACAACTACTGAAAAGGAGTTGTTAGCTATTGTGTTCGCTTTTGAGAAATTCCGGCCATATTTGGTTGGATCCAAAGTCACGGTGTTCACGGATCATGCAGCAATAAGGTATTTAATGGCTAAGAAAGATGCAAAACCTAGGCTAATTCGTTGGGTTTTATTATTGCAGGAGTTCGACTTGGAGATAAAGGATAAGAAGGGATCAAAGAATGTCATTGCAGATCATTTGTCTCGTATTGATCTATCATCATCTTTGCTGGAGCAATCTGCAATTTCCGATTTTTTTCCAGATGAACAGCTTTTTGCTGTTGAGGTAAATGTAGTAAGGGATGTCCCTTGGTATGCTGATATTGCCAACTTTTTGGTAAAGGGGGTCACTCCTATTGACATGGATTAAAGGCAGAAGAAAAAGTTTAAGCATGATGCGAAATTTTTCTATTGGGATGAGCCATTTATGTATAAGCAATGCTCTGACTGTATTATTCGTAGGTGTGTTTCAGGTGCTGAAGCAAAGGAAATCCTGGAGCAATGTCACTTTTCGCCGTATGGAGGTCATTTCAGCGGTCAAAGGACAACTATGAGGATTTTGCATTGTGGATTCTTCTGGTCTACCTAATTATTTAAGGATGCCCATTGGTTCTACAAGCAATGTGATGCTTGCCAAAGGAGAAGAAACTTGGGGCCTAAAGATGAAATGCCTCTTACTTATATTTTAGAAGTTGAATTATTCGATGTATGGGGTATTGACTTTATGGGGCCATTTCCCCCCTCTAATGGCAATGTTTTCATTTTATTGGCAGTTGATTATGTGTCCAAATGGGTGGAGGCCATCGCATGCCATCAGAGTGATGCTAAGACAGTAGCAAGGTTTCTTCAATCGCACATCTTTGCTCGGTTTGGGACACGTAGGGCTCTAGTGAGCGATGGGGGTACACATTTTGTTAATAATATCTTAAATAAGTTGTTAGCTAAGTATGAGATTAAGCATAGGATAGCTACCCCTTATCACCCACAAACAAATGGTCAAGCTGAGATTAGTAATAGGGAAATTAAAGCTATTTTAGAGAAAGTAGTCCATCCATCTAGAAAGGATTGGTCTTTTAGGTTGGATGAGGCTCTTTGGGCTTATAGGACAGCCTATAAGACTCCTCTAGGTATGTCTCCCTATAGGTTAGTATATGGGAAAGCTTGTCATTTACCATTAGAGCTAGAGCATAAAACATTTTGGGCTTTGAAAAAGTTAAATTTTGATCTGAGTCGTGCAGGAGCAATAAGAATGCTGCAGCTTAATGAATTAGAGGAATTTCGTCAATTTTCTTATGAGAGTGCAAAAATATATAAGGAAAAGACTAAGTTGTGGCATGACAAGAAAATAAAATCTAAAGAGTTTGTCAAGGGTCAAAAAGTATTGCTTTATAATTCTAGATTGAAATTATTTCCTGGGAAGCTAAAATCTAAATGGTCAGGACCGTTTATTGTGATTGAGGTTTTCCCCCATGGAGCAATTACTTTGCAGGATGAAAAAGATGTGAGAGTGTTCAAGGTGAATGGACAGCGTGTGAAGCATTATTGGGGTGAGGAGTTTCAGGCGAAACATCCTTCCCTAAGGTTGGTTGACGATTGAGAGAGCAGGATTTTTGCGAGAGCATTTCACATAGCAAAATTTTGAGCTCCCAGAGTTTGTATTTTTTGCTGATTTATTTTTAATTTCGATTAGGTTAGATTTAATTTTGCATGGTTTATTAGATTTAAGTATTTTTATTATTTTTGGTAGTTTAGATTTTATCTATTTCATTTTTCAATTTGATTTGATTTGATTTTCGGGTTATTTATTTGAATTATCTTTGAATTATCTTTTGATTAGTTCGATTTTATTTTATCTAGATCTTATTTTCAGTTATTTGAATTCTGTTTAGTTTAAATTAATAAAGATTTTCTCTAATTTATTCGGCTTCGAGAATAAAAAGGAATTAGGGTTGATTTGATCGGTTAAATTTAAATTTGAAAGATTTGATTTTCCTACTTTGAAATTTAAAATTTCGTATCCAAGATTCTACAGGTTCAGCAGGTTGTTGCAGCAAAGTTATGGTTGAAGCAAAATCATCTGAATTAAAAGGGATTCCGTTGAAAATTTATTATTTTTACCGTCGGGATTTTAAATTTTCTATTGCAAAGGTAAATGTGCATGTGTTATCTGATGGAGCCTTGTCTTACATGGAGATGATCCAAGGGCCTTGAGGTTGAACAACGCATAAATTTAAACGATAATATAATTTAATGTGTCAAATCTTTTCAGGTTGATTTCGATTTTGCTAAGGCTTTATTTATTCACAGACGGTGGTAAGTTATTTTCACCTTCCCCTTCGCATTTTAATCCCTTTTTGCCATTTGAATTTCTTCTTCCTTTGTTGCTTTTCTTTGTAAAAATCATGAGTTTCCCATGGCAAAGACAAGAGCAAACAGAGAGAGGGATAATGAGGAGGACGAAGTACAAGTTAATCCTGAGATTCCGAAAGTAAAAACGAAGAAGAAAAGAACACCAGAAGAGAGGGAAGCCAAGAGGCGAAGGAGGAAGCAGAGGAACCAAGATCAAGAACCTATCCATGAAGCAACAGAGGATGTTGCTGCCTCGCGAGAAGAGGAAAATTCGGAAGAGTCTGAGGTGCGAGATCTGGAAGTAATAGGACCAACAGTTTCAAATACGGGAGGAGTTCAAGAAGAAAATGTTGAGGAAAATCAAGAAACAGAGACTGATGAAGTTCGAGACAAACATGCCGCAGTTGTGCCTGAAAAAGAGAAAACACTGGAACCGGTGCAGGAGGCTCATGTTGAGGTCATCATGCCTGAACCTCCGAAACGACGTCGCATTAAGCAGAAAGCAGGCCGCGTCAGAGTAATAAGAAATACCCCATCGCCTCCGTCGTCGGATTCCGAGAGAGAGATGGCAAAGCGAGAGGAACGAGAGAAAAAAGAAGCTGAGGAAAAAATGTGAGAAGAAGCAGAGAAGAAGGCTGAGGAGGAACAATTGCTCAAGCGAAGGGCAAAAATATTGTTGAAGCATTGGAGGAACACGATGAAATAGAAGAACGACAATTGCCATTCGATCGCTTCGTCAACAATTTTTCCAGAGCAAAATACGCTGAGTTGCTGAAAAGAGATTTTCTGTTCGAAAGAGGATTTAGCGGCGATCTTCTGCCATTTCTGAGGACCGGAATAGCAGACCACGACTGGGAGTTGTTTTGTGCGAAGCCGGAGTCTGTAAACGCATAGGTGGTGCGTGAATTCTATGCCAACATTGATAAAGATGAGGGTTTCCTGGTAATTGTCAGAGGAGTCGAGATAGATTGGAGTCCAAGTGCTATCAACGCACTGTACCATCTTCAGAACTTCCCCCATGCGGCATTTAATGAGATGGCAGTAGCGCCATCTAATGAGCAGTTAAGTGATGCTGTGAGGGAGGTAGGAATCGAAGGGGCACAGTGGCAGCTATCCAAGACTCAGAAGAGGACATTCCAGTCGACTTATTTGAAAAAGGAAGCGAACACGTGGATGGGATTCATCAGACAAAGATTGCTTCCGACAACACACGACTCGACAGTATCCAGGGAAAGAATTCTTCTAGCTTTTGCAATCTTGCGGTCTCTCAGCATTGACGTAGGAAAAATTATTTGTAATGAAATTTCTGGTTGCTGGAAAAAGAAGGTGGGGAAGTTGTTCTTCCCAAATACAATTACTATGATGTGCAGAAAAGCAGGGGTTCCAGTGGATGAGAGTGATGTGATTCTATTTGATAAGGGAATCATTGATACGCCCAATTTGGCGCGGCTCCAGCGTACGCAGGAGATATGACAAGGAGGGCTTATCTACGGCATTAACACGATTCTAGAGCAACTGGCACTTTTGGCCAGCAAGCAGGAGTTTGCTGAAAGGCAAACTTTAACCTTCTGGACCTATGTTAAGAATTGTGATGCTGGTTTGAAGAGGGTGCTGCAAGAAAATTTGTCAAAGCCATATCCAGCCCTCCCTGCATTTCTCGAAGACCTACTGAACCCCTGGATTCCACCGCTGCCTGCTGAGAAGGAAGATGAAGAAGAAGAGCTTGGTCAGGAAGATTGAAGGAGGAGAATTTGGGCGCGCAATCTTTTTGCTATAATATTTTGTTTGCTCACGCATTCCTGACCGCATCGTCTTCTATATTTGCTTGTTATGTCTGCTTGCTTTTTATTTTTTCTGCTTTAAAAAATATATCTCTGCTAATGTAATATCTTTTCAAGTTTTTAATGAAATTTCTAGTTGTTTCCATTCTATGAGCACTGAGTAACGCTAACTTAACTAATTTTCTTCTGAATTTTTGAAGCTTGGACTGGATAAGCTTAATTAGATCAAGGTATTCTGATCTCCAGAAACCTTTTTGCTTGAGCATTTCTTCTAGCCTGGACTATTGCTGCGGCAAAAAAAGATTTTGGAGGTAATGTTGACTTGTATGATCCACTTTAAGCTTAGTCCTAGTCCCACGTTTAGTTTAAAAATTCAGATAGAAAATTTTAAGTTTGGGGGTATAATTGCTTAATTAATGATTCATTGGGGACAATGAATAATTCAAGTTTGGGGGACTTTTTGCTACTCCAATTGTTTTGCTCGAGCATTCCTCTCCTTCATTTAGAAATTTGTTAGGTTATTGAGTAACCGAGGACATTTGTGATACCCACAGTTTGTCTTCGTGTCAAAAGATGACTTAGGAAATGTGAAAAAAATGAGAAAAAATTATTTGCTGAAAAAACTATTTGTTGAAAATTTTGCTAAAAAAAATTCATGGAGCAAAAGTTTTGAGGGATGAATGAGGATCCAGCAGTTTTTCTGTCTCCCAGAACTTAGGTGAGCTTCATCATAAAATGTTGCCATTCTGAGGGGTAAGAGACAGAATAACTAAGGATTTTTTAGCTTTATAAAGAGTATTGAGTCTAGTTGGTGATGAGTTTGAGGCAAGGGTATACTGCACCATAAAGTGGGTTATCCCATGCTTAAGAGTTTATGACTGTAAGGCTGCTTTAATTCTGAAAAACAAAAATATGAACCCCTTAAAAATGTGTTTGAGCTAGGCTGTGGTAAGTTCTTAGAATTAAGTTAAAAGTGGTGATTATTTGTCCATGTCGGAGGAATAATTTTTCTGCAGCAAAGCTTGGTTTTGCAGAGTGCTCAGGTAAACGTTAAAGGTAGTGTTGGATTGTCTAGTTTGATTAAGCTATTCTTTGTCTAATGTTTTGAATTCTTGAAGGAAGGTTGGTTAGTATTGCTCGAGACGTGCAATAGTTCAAGTTTGGGGGTGTGATAGTTGCCCAAAAGGTAGTTATTTAGGCCTCATTTATATAGGGATTTGTGTGTCTTTTGTGCTTATTAGGGTTGGTTTTGGATAGATATTACATGTTTTAACCCTTTTGGAAGAATGGAAGCTTTGGAATTTTGTGTAGAATCTATTGTTGGGCGATTTGAGGGAGCAAACTTTGTGCTGCAGCAAAACTGGGAGCAAAACTGCCACGTCATAGTTCGTTAGCCAACTTCATGACCCGACTTCTGTTGAGTTATTTTCGTGATAAAGGAGCAAGGAGAGCCTTACACGTGTCCAGGTTGACCTAATTCAAGCCTCCTTCAACTCTATAAAAGGAAGTAGCCGCCCAAGCCAAAACCATTCCACTTTTGGGAGAAAACATTCCATTCTTGGAAAGTTCCTTCCATCTTTGGGAGCCGAATAGTGAGGAGAGATTGGAGACCACCAAGAACACCATTGTCTGCAAGCTGATTGAGGAATTTATTATTTCCTTTTATTATCTTGTAACTATGGACGTGCCTACTCAGATTGTAATTCGTGTTTCCATGCTTATTATGAACTAAGTAGCTTTAGGCGTTGGTTAAGTAATATGTAGTTTTCGTGCTTCATCTCTAATAATATATTGATTATTGCAACTTGATTAAATGTTGTGCTTATTCTTATTTTATGCCCGCCTGGTCATCCGGTGTGAATACCTCTCTCTAGTTTCAGGGATGATTTAGAGAGTGTGTGGCGATTAATCACACTACGATCATTGTGTATTGGTGAATGCCAGTGACTGAGCTAGGGATAGCTAGTTGCCTAGTGCTTGATCGGTCATGCTTCGTTGGGGTTGAAACACATTCCAAAAGATCCAGAGTTCCGTGAGGAATCCGCTAATAATATTGCGAGAGATTGCATGATCAATAATATTGCTAGAGCATCCTTTAAAACAATTACTAAACTTAACCAGCGCCTGTCTTTAATCTATCTGCCTATTTGTTTACTTTTTGTTCTGTCATTTACTTTGCTTCAGCATAATTCTTATAAAACCCAATCATTTTTATTACCTTGAAACCATTAAAAGATTCACACAAAATAGATAGAGTGGAAGCTAGTTTAGACCTCGGATTGACAAATACATATCACTTGCTGCGGGCTGTGTATACTTGCACAGGAATTCTAGAGTCTTTTTATATTATATTTTTATTCACTCTAGGAACCCAACAAGATTTTGGCGTCGTTGCCGAGGACTTGAATAAGTTTTTATCTGATCTATTTTTTTGTATGTGTTTTAGTGGTTTGGTGCTAGAACTTTTTGATTGTTTCTTTTGTTTTTGCAGGTGTGAGTTTGGTGCATGAGCGGTCCGCTTGGGGTAAGGTTCGAGCTTGATCCAGAAATTGAAAGGACATTCAGGATCATAAGGAGAGAGCAGCGCAGAAATCAGATGGAGAACGTAGCGCGTCTTCCGCAGGTTCACGAAGATCCAGCAGACCCCCAGAATCGCTTGCTGCAGCAAAACCCGTCGCTAGAGCAAAATGAGCAGCAAAATAATTAGGCTAAGAATCCTATCTTGGTAGCGAACGATAGGACCAGAGCCATTCGAGCGTATGTTGTCCCAATGTTTGATGAGTTGAATCCAGGGATTGCACGTCCCCAAATCCAAGCGGCAAATTTTGAAATGAAACCGGTAATGTTTCAGATGTTGCAAACCGTGGGTCAATTCCATGGTTTGTCATCTCAAGATCGTCATTTGCATCTTAAGTCTTTTCTAAGAGTTAGTGATTCTTTTGTAATTCAAGGAGTGCCTAGAGATGCCCTTAGATTAACTTTGTTCCCGTATTCTCTTAGAGATGGAGCAAAGGCGTAGTTAAATTCTTTTGCTACAGGGTCAATTAGGACATGGAATGAGTTAGCTGAAAATTTTTTGAGTAAATATTTCCCACCTAATAGAAATGCTAAATTAAGAAGTGAAATAGTAGGGTTTAGGCAACTTGAAGATGAGACTTTTAGTGAGGCTTGGGAAAGGTTTAAGAAGCTTTTGCGAAAGTGTCCCCACCATGGTCTACCACATTGTGTTCAAATGGAAACATTTTACAATGGGTTAAATGGAGTAACCCAGGGTATGGTTGATGCATCGGCTGGAGGGGCCCTCTTGGCAAAAACTTTTAATGAAGCCTATGAGATTTTAGAAAGAATATCTACTAATAGTTGTCAGTGGTCAGATGTTAGAAGCACAAATAAAAAGGTTAAGAGTGTATTAGAGGTTGATGGTGTGTCCACCATTAGGGCTGATCTTGCTATGATTGCTAACGCTCTTAAGAATGTAACAGTGATTAGTCATCAGCAGCCACCAGCAATGGAGCCTGCTGCAGTGGTGAACCAAGTCACAGAAGAAACATGTGTCTATTGTGGTGAAGACCACAACTACGAGTTCTGCCCCAGCAATCCAGCTTCTGTGTTCTTTGTAGGTAATCAGAGGAATAACCCGTATTCTAACTTTTATAATCCAGGTTGGCGCAACCACCCCAACTTCTCATGGGGAGGCCAAGGAAGTAATGTGCAGACACAGCAAAAGGTGAACCAGTCGGGATTTGCTAAAGCGCAGGTATTGCCCCAGCAAAATAAGCAGGCTTTGCACCAGCAAAATTCGGGAAGTTCTCTCGAGGCGATGATGAAAGAATTTATGGCTCGTACAGATGCCTCAATTCAAAGTAATCAAGCTTCGATGAGAGCCCTGGAATTGCAAGTGGGTCAGCTAGCTAATGAGCTAAAGGCAAGGCCTCAAGGGAAACTTCCTTCAGATACGGAACATCCTCGAAGGGAAGGTAAGGAGCAGGTAAAGGCAGTGACTCTTAGGAGTGGTAGGCCATTAGAAGAAAGAATTGAGCCTAGTAAAACCCAGAGTGTAGATAAAAATGGTGATAAAAATAATATTGTTTTTGAGAAAGAGTTGGAGTCTGGTCAGGATGCTGGAGGCAGCAATAAAGATTCTGGAGCATCTGGCTCTGTTCCAGATGTGGAACCACCTTATGTGCCGCCCCCACCTTATGTACCACCTCTACCTTTTCTACAAAGGCAAAAGCCTAAGAATCAGGATGGTCAATTTAGAAAGTTTTTAGAGATTCTTAAGCAATTGCATATAAATATCCCTTTAGTAGAATCTATTGATCAAATGCCTAATTATGCTAAATCTCTTAAGGATATTTTAACTGAAAAGAAGAGGTTAGGTGAGTTTTAAACTGTATCCCTTACTGAGGAGTGTAGTGCTATTCTTAAGAATGGGCTACCACCCAAGGCCAAGGATCCAGGATCATTTACTATACATGTGTCTATAGGTGGAAAAGAATTAGGTAGAGCACTTTGTGACTTAGGTGCAAGCATTAACCTTATGCCTCTTTCGGTCTATCGGAAGCTAGGTATTGGTGAAGCTAAGCCTACCACAGTCACACTCCAATTAGCTGATAGGTCTATCACATATCCATAGGGTAAAATTGAGGATGTCTTAGTAAAAGTGGTTAAATTCATATTTCCAGATGATTTCATTATTTTAGATTATGAGGCTAATAAAGATGTCCCAATTATTCTAGGTCGTCCATTTTTTGCTACTGGTAGGGCGTTAATAGATGTTCAAAAAGGGGAATTAACAATGAGAGTTTGTAATGAGGAAGTGAAATTTAATGTGTTTAAAGCCATGAAATATCCAGATGATATGGAAGACTGCTCTTTCATTAAGATTCTGGAGAGCACAATTGTTGAGACATCAATACAGGATTCAGTTAGTAAGCATACGGAAAAGCATGGAGAGGTTAGTATGGAGGATTTAGAAGTTTGTTCTTTAGATAGAAAAAATGAAAAAGAGTTGTTTAGGTGTGAGGATGTTTTTGAGTCTTTAGATTTAAATCAAAGGAAGGCTCCTCCCATTAAGCCATCCTTGATTGAGGCACCTACTTTAGATTTTAAGCCCTTGCCGGATCATCTAAAGTATGTGTATCTTGGGGAAGGTGGGACGATGCCCATTATTGTTGCATCAGATTTAATGTCGGAGCATGAAGAGGCCTTAATAAAATTGTTGCAGCAATACCGCAACGCTATAGGTTGGACATTGGCTGACATTCAGGGAATTAGTCCATCTTTTTGTATGCACAAAATTACTCTAGAGGAGGGATCCTTTAGGAGTATTGAGCAACAGATAAACCTTAACCCTGCAATGAAAGAGGTTGTTAAAAAAGAGGTGATTAAATGGTTGGATGCTTGGATCATTTATCCAATTTCCGATAGCAATTGGGTAAGTCCTGTCCAATGTGTTCCTAAGAAAGGAGGTGTCACTGTGGTTAGCAATAAAGATAATGAGTTGATCCCAACCAGGACAGTAACTGGCTGGAGGGTTTGCATGGATTACATGAGGCTTAATAAAGCCACCCGTAAGGATCATTTCCTTCTACCATTTATTGACCAGATGTTGGATCGTTTGGCTGGTCAGGCCTACTACGGTTTCTTAGATGGTTATTCTGGGTATAACCAGATTACTATTGCTCCTGAGGATCAGGAGAAAACCACTTTCACCTGTCCTTATGGGACATTTGCTTTTAGGAGAATGCCTTTTGGCCTCTGCAATGCTCCAGCAACATTTCAGCGGTGTATGTTGGCAATTTTTCTGATATGATTGAGTCCACTGTTGAGGTATTTATGGACGCTTTTTCAATGTTTGGAGGGTCTTTTCAGAGTTTTTTAGATAATTTAGGAAAGGTGTTAAAAAGATGTGAAGATACCCATCTAGTTCTCAATTGGGAGAAATGTCACTTAATGGTGAAGGAGGGCATAGTGTTAGGACATAAGATTTCTAAAAATGGTCTAGAAGTTGATAGAGCAAAAATAGAGGTTATTGAGAGACTAGAACCACCGAATTCAGTGAAGGGGATTCGAAGTTTTTTAGGACATGTTGGATTTTATAGAAGGTTCATAAAATATTTTTCCAAAATCAGTAAACCTCTTTGTAACTTATTATGTACTGATCATGTTTTTTACTTTAATGCAGATTGTAGGAAGGCTTTTGAAACTTTAAAAGTTGCTTTAATCTCAACACTCATACTTTGTGCGCCTAATTGGAATTTACCATTTGAGGTAATGTGTGATGCGAGTGATGTTGTAGTAGGTGCTATGCTGGGGCAAAAGCAGGGCAAATTTATCCATCCTATATATTATGCAAGCAAGGTTTTAAATGAAGCACAAGTCAACTACACAACTACTAAAAAGGAGTTGTTAGCTATTGTGTTCGCTTTTGAGAAATTTCGGCCATATTTTGTTGGATCCAAAGTCACGGTGTTCACGGATCATGCAGCAATAAGGTATTTAATGGCTAAGAAAGATGCAAAACCTAGGCTAATTCGTTGGGTTTTATTATTGCAGGAGTTCGACTTGGAGATAAAGGATAAGAAGGGATCAAAGAATGTCATTGCAGATCATTTGTCTCGTATTGATCTATCATCATCTTTGCTGGAGCAATCTGCAATTTCCGATTTTTTTTCCAGATGAACAGCTTTTTGTTGTTGAGGTAAAGGTAGTAAGGGATGTCCCTTGGTATGCTGATATTGCCAACTTTTTGGTAAAGGGGGTCACTCCTATTGACATGGATTGGAGGCAGAAGAAAAAGTTTAAGCATGATGCGAAATTTTTCTATTGGGATGAGCCATTTATGTATAAGCAATGCTCTGACGGTATTATTCGTAGGTGTGTTTCAGGTGCTGAAGCAAAGGAAATCCTGGAGCAACGTCACTTTTCGCCGTATGGAGGTCATTTCAGCGGTCAGAGGACAGCTATGAGGATTTTGCATTGCGGATTCTTCTGGTCTCCTTATTTAAGGATGCCCATTGGTTCTACAAGCAATGTGATGCTTGCCAAAGGAGAGGAAACTTGGGGCCTAAAGATGAAATGCCTCTTACTTATATTTTAGAAGTTGAATTATTCGATGTATGGGGTATTGACTTTATGGGGCCATTTCCCCCCTCTAATGGCAATGTTTTCATTTTATTGGCAGTTGATTATGTGTCCAAATGGGTGGAGGTCATCGCATGCCATCAGAGTGGTGCTAAGACAGTAGCAAGGTTTCTTCAATCGCACAACTTTGCGCGGTTTGGGACACCTAGGGCTCTAGTGAGCGATGGGGGTACACATTTTGTTAATAATATCTTAACTAAGTTGTTAGCTAAGTATGAGATTAAGCATAGGATAGCTACCCCTTATCACCCACAAGCAAATGGTCAAGCTGAGATTAGTAATAGGGAAATTAAAGCTATTTTAGAGAAAGTAGTCCATCCATCTAGAAAGGATTGGTCTTTTAGGTTGGATGAGGCTCTTTGGGCTTATAGGACAGCCTATAAGACTCCTCTAGGTATGTCTCCCTATAGGTTAGTATATGGGAAGCTTGTCATTTTCCATTAGAGCTAGAGCATAAAACATTTTGGGCTTTGAAAAAGTTAAATTTTGATCTGAGTCGTGCAGGAGCAATAAGAATGCTGCAGCTTAATGAATTAGAGGAATTTCGTCAATTTTCTTATGAAAGTGCGAAAATATATAACGAAAAGACTAAGTTGTGGCATGACAAGAAAATAAAATCTAAAGAGTTTGTCAAGGGTCAAAAAGTATTGCTTTATAATTCTAGATTGAAATTATTTTCAGGGAAGCTAAAATCTAAATGGTCAGGACCGTTTATTGTGATTGAGGTTTTCCCCCATGGAGCAATTACTTTGCATGATGAAAAAGATGCGAGAGTGTTCAAGGTGAATGGACAACGTGTGAAGCATTAATGGGGTGAAGAGTTTCAGTCGAAATATCTTTCCCTAAGGTTGGTTGACGATTGAGAGAGCAGGGTTTTTGCGGGAGCATTTCACAGAGCAAAATTTTGAGCTCCCAGAGTTTGTATTTTTTGCTGATTTATTTTTAATTTCGATTAGGTTAGATTTAATTTTGCATGGTTTATTAGATTTAATTATTTTTATTATTTTTGGTAGTTTAGATTTTATCTATTTCATTTTTTAATTTGATTTGATTTGATTTTTGGGTTATTTATTTGAATTATCTTTGAATTATCTTTTGATTAGTTCGATTTTATTTTATCTAGATCTTATTTTCAGTTATTTGAATTTTGTTTAGTTTAAATTAATAAAGATTTTCTCTAATTTATTCGGCTTCAATAATAAAAAGGAATTAGGTTTGATTTGATCGGTTAAATTTAAATTTGAAAGATTTGATTTTCCTATTTTGAAATTTAAAATTCTGTATTCAACATTCTGCAGGTTCAGTAGGTTGTTGCGGCAAAGTTATGGCTGAAGCAAAATCATCCGAATTAAAAGGGATTCCGTTGAAAATTTATTATTTTTACCGTTGGGATTTTAAATTTTCTATTGCAAAGGTAAATGTGCATGTGTTATCTGATGGAGCCACGTGTTACATGGAGATGATCCAAGGGCCTTGAGGTTGAACAGCGCATAAATTTTTACCATGGGCGATTGGAATCCACAATTTTATCATTGCTGGTTTCAAATTTTCAGGTTGCATGCGATTAAATGGTAATATAATTTAATGTGGCAAATCTTTTCAGTTGGATTTCGATTTTGCTGAGGCTTTATTTATTCACAGACGGTGGTAAGTTATTTTCACCTTCCCCTTCGCATTTTAATCCCTTTTTGCTATTTTAATTTCTTCTTTCTTTGTTGCTTTTCTCTGTAAAAATCCTGAGTTTCCCATGGCAAAGACAAGAGCAAACAGAGAGAGGGATAATGAGGAAGACAAAGTACAAATTAATCCTGGGATTCTGAAAGTAAAAACAAAGAAGAAAAGAACACCAGAAGAGAGGGAAGCCCATGATCTGTAGGTCCATTAGGTCCCCTTGCTAGCTCATACGGAATAAACCTTAGAACATTAGTGATGAGAAAGTTTGAAACGTTCAAACTCGAATTAGAAATATTGTCGTTAAATTTTTTTTTTGAACAATATTGTCGTTAAATTATGTACAATACATTTAACGCTAAAGTTTAATTTGTGAATTAAACTATATTAGACAGAGTCAAGAATATTTAAATAAGGTTTAAATATTAGAGTTGTGTATTTGATACACATTTCAATATGAATAGGGATTCATATCGCGTTTTTTTTAGAAAAGTCAGCTTTAGGTACAAATAGATTAATTTAATATATTGATATTAAATTACTTAAATTGTTTAAATTATAAATTAATTTTAAAATTTAGTTATTGGAATTAAATTTTAATTAATTTGTAATTATAAGAAATTCAATTTAAATTTTAGAAATTCAAATTGAATTTCAAGAGGTGGTGCACTTTGACAAAGCATGCCAAAAACCCACCAACTTGACACCTAAATTCAGCATGAATTTGCTGTCTTCTTCTCCTTTAAACACTATAATTGGGATGCTTCATATATGGATGAGATGTGTGTTCAAAGAGGGTGAGTTGCTGGATTTTTTCTTCATGAATTGCTGAAGGAATTTTTCTCTCAATAACACCATTATTCATCTCTCTCCCGTTCATCTTCTCCCTCAAAATTCATCACATATAAGAGTCCCACAACTCGTTCTAAGGCCGGAGAATATCGGGGAAGATCACGGTGGTTGTCTACAACAAGTTTATCCAAAGAAATCACCCACAGATTGTTTCAATTTCGTCCAAAAGGTTGGTACAAAAGTTTTCTGTTTTTCGGTTCAAGATTGCATGTCTTTTTCTAAACTAAAATTAAATGAAATTTGAGTGTTTAGATCTGAATTGCTTCCGCTCGTGTATTGTACACTCCTTCATTAAGTGTGTTAACAAATCCTTGATCGAATAATAGTGGCTAATGTCTATAGGAATATGAGTTATTTCGGAATTAGCATTAGCTGAGAAGTGTCTCATTTTAGAGGAGGAGTAGCTGGTCACCCTTCGATGGTTGTTGCTCTAAACCTTTGAAGCATCATTGCAAAACTAAACCAATAGTTTTAGGGTTCTTTGATTGCTTGTTTTGCTAAATTGATTGGATTGTACGCAATTGTTTGCTCATGTGACGGGTTAAGGCAAAGATAACTAATACGGTCGTTGTTAATTTAATTTCAGCAATGTTTTTCTCTATAATCTCACTGCTTAAAAATGGAAAATTAACCAGAGAAAACTTTTCTACATGGAAATCCAACTTGAATACGATTCTAGTTGTCGATGATTTGCGATTTGACTTAACAGAGGATTGTCCTCAGGCCCTGTTGGGTTCCTAGAGTGAGTAAAAATGTAGTATAAAATACTCTAGAGTTCCTGTGCAAGTATACACAGTCTGCAGCAAGTAATATTATCAATCCAAGGTCTGAATAAATCTCCACTTTACCTATTTTGTGCAATTTTTCTAATGGTTTCAAGAATAATAAAATGATTGGGTTTTATCGGAATTATGCTGAAGCAAAATAAATGACAGAACAACGAGTAAACAAATAGATAGACAGATTAAAGACAGGCGCTGGTTAGGTTTTAGTGATTGTTATAAAATATGCTCTAGCAATATTATTGATCATGCATTTCCCGCAGTATTATTAGCGGATTCCTCTCGGAACTTCGGATCTTTTGGGATGTATTTCAACCCCAATGAAGTGCGGCCGATCAGGCACTAGGCAACTGGCTATCCCTAGCTCAGTCACTGGTGTTCACCAATACACAATGATCGTAATGTGGAGAATTGCCACACACTCTCTAAATCATCCCTGAAACTAGAGAGAGTTATCCATACCGGCTGGCCAGGCGGGCATAAAATAAGAATAATCACAACAATTAACCAAAATGCAATAGTCAATTTATTACTAGAGATGAAGCACAGTAATCACATTATTCCTAACCAACACCTTAAGCCACTTAGTTCATAACAGGCATAGGAATACGAATTACAATCTGAGTAAGCATGTCCATAACCACAATTTAAGAAGGAAAATAAACTCCCTAATCAGCTTGCGGATGATGGTGTACTTGATGATCTTCAATCTCCCTATACTATTCGACTTCCAAGGGAAAACATGGAATGAATTTGACTTTGACGGCTACTTCCTTTTATAGAAGGATGGGAGGCTTGAATTAGGTCAACTAGGACACGTGTAAGGCTCTCCTTGATCCTTTATCACAAAAATAACTCAACAGAAGTCGGTTCATGAAGTTGGCTAACGAGCTGTGATGTGGCAGTTCCTGCTCTCAGTTTTGCTGCAGCATAGAATTTGCTCCTTCCAGTCGCTCAGCAGCATAATCTGCACAAAGTGATTTCCAACGCTTCCATTCTTCCAAATGGGTTAAATCATGTAATATCTCTCTAAAACCAACTCTAATAAGCATAAAGGACACACAAATCCTTATATAAATGAGGCCTGAATAACTACCTTTTGGGCAGTTATCAGGCCCCTACTGCTCGTAATGCATCCCAAGCATCAAGGGATGCACAAGACCGCTGGGAAAAGGCCAATGAAAAGGCTCGGGCCTATATCTTAGCCAGCTTACCTAAAGTTTTGGCTAAGAGACATGAGGGAATGGAAACAGCGTGAGAGATTATAAACTCTCTCCAGGAGATGTTTGGACAACCATCCTATCAACTCCACCATGACGCTCTAAAATACGTTTTCAACTGCCGCATGAAAGAGGGTGCATCTGTTCGGGAACATGTCCTGGACATGAAGGTCCAATTTAACGTGGCGAAAGCGAACGGGCCGGTCATAGACGAGTGTAGTCACGTTAGGTTCATCATGGAATCTCTTCCGAAGAGTTTTCTACAGTTTCACAGCAATGCGATGATGAACAAGATTGTCTTCAACCTGACAAGCCTCCTGAATGAGCTACAACTCTATCAGTCTCTTCTGAAAAGCAAGGGACAGGTAGAAGGAGAGGCAAATGTTGCCCACTCTAAGAGAAAGTTTGAGAAGGTTTCAACTTCTAGAACTAAAGTTGTGGCCTCTTCTTCAAAGAAAATTCAGAAGAAGAAAGGAGACAAGGGGAAGGCTCCCACAGCTACTAGTCGAGGCAAGGGAAAAGCCAAAGTTGTGGCTAACAAGGACAAGTGCTTCCACTGTGATGTGGATGGGCACTGGAAAAGAAATTTCCCAAAGTACCTCGTTGAGAAAAAGAAGGATAAGGAAGGTAAATTTGACTTACTTGTTTTAGAAACATGTCTTGTGGAACATGATGAGTTCACCTGGATACTTGATTCAGGGGCAACTAATCATGTTTGCTCTTCTTTTCAGGAAAATAATTCTTTTCAACAGTTGGAAGATGGTGAAATGACGCTCAGGGTCAGAACATGAGACATCGTTTCAGCCAAGGTAGTGGCGGCTGCGAAGTTATTTTTTTAGAAATAGATTTTTGCTTTTAGAAAGCTTGTTTGTTGTTCCTAAGATTAAGAGGAACTTAATTTCTATTTCATGTTTGATTGAAAAATTATATACAATTTCATTTGAGATGAATGAAGCGACCATTTATAAAAATGGAGTACTTATTTGTTTAGCCAAATTAGAAAATAACTTATATGTATTAAGACTAACTGAATCTAAAGCACTTTTAAATCATGAATTATTTAAAACTACAGAAACTCAAAGAAAAAGGCAACGTATTTCTCCTAGTAGTAACAATACCTATCTTTGGCACTTAAGACTTGGTCATATAAACACCGATAGGATCGATCGTTTGGTAAAGAATGGATTTCTAAGTGATTTAGAAGATGATTCGCTACCTCCATGTGAATCATGTCTTGAGGGAAAAATGACCAAACGACCTTTTACTGGAAAAGGCTACAAGGCCAAAGAACCTCTAAAGTTAATACATTCGGATCTTTGTGGTCTGGTGAATGTAAAGGCTCGAGGAGGGTACGAATACTTCATCTCATTTATAGATGACTATTCGCGGTACGGTTACTTATACCTAATGGGGCATAAGTCTGAGGCCCTTGAAATTTCAAGGAGTTTAAGGCTGCAGTAGAAAACCTGTTAGGTAAAACTATTAAAACACTTCGATTAGATTGAGGTGGAGAGTATATGGACCGAAGATTCCAAGACTACAAGATAGAGCATAAAATTCAGTCGCAACTCTCAACCTCTGGTACACCTTAGCAAAATGGTGTATCAGAAAGGAGAAATAGAACCCTGTTAGTCATGGTTCGTTCGATGATGAGCTATGCTCAGTTGCCTAGCTCGTTTTGGGGGTATGCAGTAGAGTCTGCAGTTCACATCCTACACAAAGTTCCCTCGAAGAGTGTTTCTGAAACACCTTTCGAGTTATGGAGGGGACGTAAACCTAGTTTACGTTACTTCCACATTTGGGGTTGTCCAGCACACATGCTTGTGACAAATCTTAAGAAACTGGAATCTCATTCGAGACTGTGCCAATTTTTTGGTTACCCAAAAGAAACGAGAGGTGGTCTTTTCTACGACCTATAAGAAAACAAGGTGTTTGTTTCGACAAATGCTACTTCCTTGGAGGAAGACCACATGAGAGATCATAAACCACATAGTAAGATAGTATTAGGAGAAGCTACTGAAGAATCAACAAGGGTTGATGGAGGGGCTAGTTCTTCAAGTGGGAGGGTTATATCACAACCTGACTGCTACTTGGATTTAACTAAAACTCAGGTTGTCATCCCTGATGATGGCATTGAGGATTCATTGACTTATCGACAGGCAATGAATGATGTAGATAAGGTTCAATGGGTCAAAGCCATGGACCTTTAAATGGAGTCTGTGTACACCAATTCAGTTTGGGAACTCGTAGATCTACCTGAAGGGGTAAGACCCATAGGGTGTAAATGGATCTATAAGAGAAAGAGAGATGTAGTTGGAAAGGTACATACCTTCAAAGCTCGACTCACAGCAAAGGGGTATACCCAGAGAGAATGGGTGACTATGAGGAAACTTTTTCTCCAGTTGACATGTCTATTAAAATTCTCTTGTTCGTAGCCACTCATTATGATTATGAGATATGAAAAATGGACGTCAAGACTACCTTCTTGAATGGTAATCTTGAAGAGAATATCTTCATGTCTCAACCTGAAGGGTTCATAACCCAAGGTCAGGAGCAAAATATTTGCAAGCTCAATCGATAACAAGCGTCTAAATCTTGGAATATTAGGTTTGATACTGCAATCAAATCTTTTGGTTGACCAAAATGTTGATGAACCTTGTGTGTACAAGAAAATCAACAAAAGTAAAGTAGCTTTTCTAGTACTATATGTGGACGATATCCTACTCATGGGGAATGAAGTAAGATACCTAACTGACATAAAAAAAAACTGGCTGGCAGCCCAATTCCAAATGAAAGATTTGGGAGAGGCGCAATATGTTCTTGGAATTCAAATCATTGGGGATCGTAAGAACAAAACACTAGCGTTGTCTCAAGCAACGTATATCGACAAGATGTTGTCTCGATATTCGATGCATAACTCCAAGAAAGGGTTGTTACCTTTCAGGCATGGGGTTTACTTTTCTAAGGAACAATGTCTTAAGACACCTCAAGAAATTGAGGATATGAGACGCATTCTCTACGCCTCAACTGTGGATAGCTTAATCTATGTTATGCTCTGTACTAGACCTGACCTATATTATGCAGTGGGAATAGACAGTAGGTACGAGTCCAATCCAGGGTTAGACCACTGGGCAGCGGTTAAGAATATCCTCAAGTATTTTCGGAGAGCGAGGAACTACATGTTGGTGTATGGGGCTAAGGATTTGATCCTTACAAGATACACCGACTCTGACTTTCAATCTGACAAGGATTCTTGGAAATCCACATCAGGGTCAGTGTTCACCCTTAATGGGGGAGCTATAGTTTGGCGAAGCATCAAATAAGGATGCATAGCAGACTCAACCATGGAGGCTGAGTATGTTGCTGCTTGTGAAGCAGCTAAGGAAGTAGTTTGGCTTAGGAAGTTCTTGACAAATTTGGAAGTTGTTCCAAATTTGGACTTGCCCATAACATTATATTGTGACAACAGTGGGGCTGTAGCTAATTCTAGAGAAACTCACAGTCATAAATGAGGAAAACACATAGAGAGAAAGTATCACCCGATAAGGGAAATTGTGCAACGAGGAGATGTGTTTGTCACCAAGATCGCTTCGGAAAACAATATAGTTGATCCGTTTACAAAGGCTCTCTCGGCTAAAGTGTTTGAGGGTCATCTAGAAGGTCTAGGTCTACGAGATATGTATGTAGTATAATCTAGGGCAAGTGGGAGATGTGTAATGGGTATAAGGATGCTCTAGTTTATTGTATTACTTTTATATTTACTTTTCACATGATATACAACGTACATTACATTCGCAGCTTTAGATTATTGCAATCACTTCCCATTGACTAAAGTTTTAGTTCAAGTGGGAGTTTGTTAGGTATTATGCCCTAAAACTCGTAGATAGTAAATGTAACAATTGACCAAACATAAATAAAGTATTGTTTGATGTTTTTTCAATAAAGAGTTATTGTCTATATTATGTACATCTTGTCTAAATAACCATAATCCAATAAACTAAACATCCTAGGCTATGGGATGAGTCTTGAACTCTATGTGCAGACATACGGAGATCACTGTTCAAGATACAGCCTGAAGGGTCTATAGTATAAGGATAAGGCTCGATACCTTATCCTAGTGACACTATGGATACGACCTACTTTGTATTTGATACAAACGCAATGATCCAACACGTTCATGTAGGGGACATGCGAGTGGGGGTATCCTATGCAATGAGTTTTGATGAGGCGAGCACCGCAAGCGTACGGGTCGTCAAGTAATACAGTGATTGTGAGTATTGAGTATCGTCTCCATAGGGATTGGATTTATTCAATTATGTTGGGATTGGTGTCCTAAAACTCGTAGATAGTGAATGTTAAACGAATTATATACTTATTCGATAAAGGTGTTATCGAGATTGATTCAGTAAAAGTCATTACTGAATAAAGTAAATTGCACTTATAATAACCCAAATCCAATAAACTAAGATCCATGGCTATATGATGAACACTTGAGCTTTATGTAGAGACATAAAAGTGGATCAAGTTTGAGTAATAGCCAAAACGGTCTATAGTATAGGAATATGGTTGGGTACCTTATTCTGGAGACACTATGAGACGCGACCCACTTTATAGATGGTATAGACGATGTGATCCTAAATCGTCCATGTAGAGACATGCGAGTGGGGGCATCCTATGCAATGAGTTTGCATAAGACCAGGACCGAGAAATAAGTCGCTCTCGCTTTATAACACCGTTTACTGACGAGACTGACTATTTCATGTGATGACCTAGGTAACTCGATCTTAATCCTGAGCTAACTATGAACTCCTGTTTATTCGGGCTTTTCCTTAGATCTGCATAGGTGAGAGTGGCTCAGCATCGCCGACTCAATAAGCCTCCCATTTCAGGGATAGGAACGGGTAGATAGCTGGGGACATAGTCGTGCAAGAAGGAATTCACTCCTACCCGAATTAGGGATAGTAGAGAGGTTGTTCCCTTAAGTGCTGACTCCGGGGCTTGAACAAAGGGATCCCGCCCTCTCATTGGCCTGAGAGGGACTCGGTTTATTGGTTGGACCATAAACCAATTGTTCATTAGAGGATCAGTGGGACTTAAGGAACTAGAAGTACTATAGGGGTAAAACGGCTTATTGTCCTAGCTATAGCTACGAACAACCTGTGAAGGATCGACTTACTAATCATGGTTAAATCAAGTGGACGGAAATATATCTATAGTGAGGGGAGTGCAACTATCGGGCTATAGTGGAGTGTCCCGATAGTTAACGAATGTTGGCTAGCTTGGACAATGAGATTAGTTGGTTAGCCTCGAATCGTTGGAGCCCATGATCTATAGGTCCATTAGGTCCCCCTACTAGCTCATATCGGAATTAAGCCTAGAACAAAAGATAGGAAGCTTTGAATCGTTCAAAATCGGGAAAAAGGGTATTATCGTATGACATAATAATTTAATTATGAATTAAATTAGAAAATGAGAGATGAAGTATTTAAAAGTGTTTTGAATACTATATATATGTATTTGGAATCATATATATGGAATTGCACAAGATAACAAAGATTAATTAGATTAATCATATCAAAATTAATTTGAAAATTTTCAAATTAATTACCAAGCAATCAATTTCAATTTAGAATTGAAATTGGGGATAATTTGCAAGCTTGAAATTTGATTTCAATTTGAATTTAGTGGATTTAGTTGGAAATCCATTTAATGCATGATCATTCAAAGTGGAAAGACAACTCATTCATGCATTGTTGCATGTCTTGTGTAATGTACACCTAGAATCCACTTGAGCTTGCAAATACACCATGTGTCTTGTGTCTTGAGGCTTGGCTTTGCATGGAGAATGTCTTTAAAAGGAGTTTGAATAAGATTCAAACATGAGAGAGCCATTTCCTTGATGTTATGCTGCTGGAATTTGGACTCAAAGTTCTCTCATCTCTCATTCTTCTCCATTGCTTGATGCTTCAAGCATTCCCTTCCCATTCCCTATCTTATATAGACTCCCACAAGTCGTTCTTGGCCCGGAGTATAGTATGGAAGACTCTAGAGGTTGTCCAAGGAGCATAGGAGAGGCAAACACCACAAGGAGTTCAACATAAGTGAGCTACAAAGGTTGGTATTTTCTAAACTCTCTATTCTGTCTTTTCTAGAACATGCATGCTTTAGGAGTAAAATTGAATGTCTTAAGTGCTTTCGATCTTCAATTGCTTCCGCATGTGTAATATGTACACCTTCAATTGGTATCAGAGCATGATTAGAGCACTTAATTCGTTTTAATTTTGCTTTGGTGGGTAGCATTTTGAAATTGAATTTTCTGTGTGCTAAAATGGAAGTGTTCTGGTTTGGCAATTTTTTGAGCATTCAAACCTTCATGAAATTTTAATTACTCAGATATGTAAGAGTGTTAATGTGTGTACTATAGTCTGTAATTTTTATAGAGTCATTAAAGTCCATATAGACTGTAAAATCGAAGAAAAACCGAAGAAGACGCAGCAGAAAATGAAAATTCCAGCAAGCAGTTTTTTTTTCTTCTTCTATTCCAGATTTTTGGTCTGGTTCAGCTGCTGCCTTTTGGTCCGGTTCGGTCTGTTGCAGCCTCATTTCACTCATTGCATAGTCGGTTCATTGCTTGGATGAGCGGTTCGAGATGGTTCGTGAAGCTCGGGCGTGTTGCAAGTTTATTTATTAATTATTATTGTAATAATTAGTGAAATTGCTTGTGTTTTTTTTAAATTGCCAAACCATTCCATTTTAGCTTGATTTAACTACTTTATGCATTGTGAATGTATGATTTAATTAAATGGATGTATGTGCATTATGAGCATGCCATATAGATTAAAATCTCACCATAGGAAAGCATGTTCATGCATTTGTTTAATTTGAATAAGTGTTATTGATTAATTCAAATGCATGAGGGAAATTTCGTGTTTAATTAATATAAGTGTTGTATTAATTTAGGGAGATTCATGCTTGAATGGTTAATTAAAATTGATTATTCTTATAATATTTATAATTATTAATTGATAAAATTAACCAAGCATGAAGCATGAAATTTCATTAGTTTGATTATAAGTGTTATTCTCAAATTAGGCTTGTCATGGATTGTTTTTATAATTGTTATAAAAATAGATAGAAATCTAAAATCTATAACAAGATTAAGTGCATGCTCACTTAGGTTAATGAACCTTCAACGATTCGATCAACTTGCATAGCTTAGGTCGATATCTTGTAAAACGATGGTTACAAGAGAACTCACCCGACAAGATGCTGTCTAAGGCTGGAGGTATTTAAGTTGACGATTTACGGAACACCTCCTACCTGGGCATCGAGTCGGTTCTTGAGTTAAGTTAACTCGAGTTTTATGAGCATGCGTGAGCGGTGTGAGGTTTTAAAGTGTTTTCACCTAGACATCGTAGTATAAAGGGTTATACAAACCTAGACATAGGTTGTTTCTAAATTGTGTTTTTCTTATAACTTGAATGATTGATTGTTATATGCTTTTAAACACCATTAGAAAGTATGTTATAGGGGTTTTTCATTAAAAGTTATAAGAGTTATAAAAGTTGATGAATAGAAACCGTAAAACCTATAACAAAGAGTTGCATGCTAACATAGGATCTTAGGATCTTGACATTTTATTTTAAATGGTTTAAAATGAAATAGACCTAAGATCGCCTTCTCTAATAGGATTAGAAATATGTCTTACTTAGTTTTTAAAATAGTTCTAAAATTCGAGTAAGTAGGACATAAGACCTTGGTTATAAGGGAACTCTCCCGACAAATGGTGCGGAACCTGAGTTGAATTAACCATAGTCTTACTAGCATGCAATGTCACTAGGTTATTAAAAGTGTTTAATCACCTAGACATTTAGTGTAAAGACCTTGTTTAATAAGGCATAGACTTAGATAGATTCATTTAGCTGGAATTTACCTAAGTAATAGACCCTAAAACTTTACGACACTTTAGTTGGAGGAAAAGTATAGAAACGAAATATTCATATTAAGTTTCTACTCTCACGTCCCCCTGAGTTCACACTGTGAGATCCATGCTTGGCCTCGAGGCGTCCTGGGAGCGTCCCCCTACGGATGGTGTTTGCATGGGTTAATATCAAGGTGAATGGGGAAAGTGTTCGTAGTAAGTGGGAGAAGGAAACGTGTCAAACGTATCCTGCGGTCTCCATCATTAAGTTGCACCGTGAGATTCCTATGCGCTGCCTGCGAGTCGCCTTGGGAGCGATCACCCTACGGAGGGCTTGCACATGGGATTCGGAACAACGCAAACTCCAGAAATGGATAGGGTTTCCTAGGGCCATTCCCAACATTAGCTCTTCCCTACGGTGGCATTGTTGGGGCCACCCTCTGTAATCTAAAAATGATGGGTAACACTTACAAGATGGTCTTGACCAAATTAACGTTAGCTAATAACTATTGGAGTCAGAGTTATTCTGGGAATAGTATTTGGCCGAGATTGTCTCGATTCAGAGGAGGAGTAGCTGACTGCCCTACGGTAGCGATTATTCTAAATCCCTGAAGTATCGTTGCAAAATAAATCAATTGTATATATGGGTCGATGATTGCTTTTGCTAAATCTGATTGGATAAATGTGATTAATGGGTTTAGTGCATGTTTCTAATAGAGATTAATTTGTTTATTTCAGCAATATGTCGAAAAACGTATGTGCTTTGTCAAATGCCAAATTAAACGGTTTAGTACATACAACTAAGAATACTTGCTTAAACGCTAAACTCGTGGCAAAGAATTTAGGTTTGGTCTCAACTGAGGAATGTCCTCAAACTAACTGCATAGCCAAGAAAAACATAATCCACAACTCTAAATGCGATTTATTAGTCTTGGAAACGTGTTTAGTGGAAAACGACGATTCTGCCTGGATACTCGATTCAGGTGCCACTAATCACGTATGTTCTTCATTTCTAGGAATGAGTTCCTGGGAACAGCTAAAAGCTGGAGAGATGACTCTTAAAGTTGGAACAGGAGAAGTCATCTCGGCTATTGCAGTGGGAGACATAAAATTATTCTTCACCAAGGAACGTTACATGATATTAGATAATGTGTACATAGTTCCAAAAATTACAAGAAATTTGATTTCTTTATCTTGTTTATTAGAACAAGGTTACTCAATTTCTTTTTCTGTTAATGAAGCGTTCATAACTAAAAGAGGTATTGATGTTTGCTCTGCAAACTTGAAGAATAAATTGTATGTTTTGAGACCAATTGAGTCTAAAGCTATTTTAAATCACGAGATGTTTAAAACCGTTGAGGCTCAACCTAAAAAGCGAAGAGTTTCTCAAGATACCTATCTCTGGCACTTGAGGTTAGGCCATATCAACCTCAATAGGATTGGGAGATTAGTCAAGAGTGGACTTCTAAACAAGTTAGAAGACGACTCGTTGCCTCCTTGTGAGTCATGCCTTGAGGGCAAGATGACAAAACGACCTTTTACCGGAAAAGGCTATCGTGCCAAAGAGCCCTTAGAGCTCATTCATTCAGACCTCTGTGGACCAATGAACATTAGAGCTCGAGGAGGGTACGAATATTTCATCAGTTTCATTGATGATTATTCGAGGTATGGTTATCTCTACCTGATGCATCATAAGTTCGAAGCTTTTGAAAAGTTCAAGGAGTATAAGGCCGAGGTTGAGAACCTATTAGGTAAGACGATAAAAACACTTCGATCTGATCGAGGTGGAGAGTATATGGACTTAAGTTTTCAAGACTATTTGATAGAGCATGGAATTACGTCCCAACTCTCAGCCCCTGGTACACCTCAGCAAAACGGTGTATCAGAAAGGAGAAACAGAACCTTGTTGGACATGGTTCGTTCGATGATGAGTTATGTTCAGTTGCCTAACTCATTTTGGGGTTATGCAGTAGAGACTGCAGTTTATATCTTGAACGTAGTTCCCTCAAAGAGTGTTTCTAAAACACCATTTGAGCTCTGGAAAGGTCGTAAAGCTAGTTTACGACATTTCAGAATTTGGGGCTGCCCTGCATACGTGCTAGAAGCAAACCTAAAGAAATTGGAGCCTCGTTCTAGATTTTGCCTATTTGTAGGCTATCCCAAAGAAACGAGAGGTGGATACCTCTTCGATCCAGAGGAAAATAAAGTACTTGTATCGATAAATGCTACATTCCTAGAAGAAGACCACCTTAGAGATCACAAGCCATGAAGTAAAGTCGTTTAAAGTGAACTATCTAACGAAGCTACAGAAACATCAACAAGAGTTGTTGATGATGCTGGCACCTCGAGTCGATCGTGTCCTTCTCAAGAAATAAGAGAACCTCGACGTAGTGGGAGGGTTGTTAGACAGCCTGATCGCTATTTGGGTTTAACTGAAACTCCAGTCGTCATACCTAATGACGGGATCGAGGATCCATTAACCTTTAAACAGGCAATGGATGACGTTGACAAGAACGAGTGGATTAAAGCCATGGACTTAGAAATCGAGTCCATGCATTTTAATTCAGTATGGGATCTTGTAGATCAACCTGAAGGGGTTAGACCCATAGGGTGCAAATGGATCTACAAGAGAAAACGAGACGCTGCTGGAAAGGTACAGACCTTTAAGGCACGACTTGTGGCAAAGGGTTTTACCCAGCGGGAGGGGATTGACTATGAAGAAACCTTCTCCCCTGTTGCCATGTTAAAGTCGATTCGGATACTTTTATCCATTACCACGTTTTACGATTATGAAATATGGCAAATGGATGTCAATACTGCCTTTCTGAACGATAATCTTGAAGAAAGTATCTACATGTCTCAGCCAGAGGGGTTCATAGCTCAGGATCAAGAGCAAAAAGTTTGCAAGCTTAAACGATCCATTTATGGATTAAAACAAGCTTCTAGATCCTGGAATATGAGATTTGATACTGCGATCAAATCTTATGGCTTTGAACAAAAAGTTGATGAGCCTTGTGTTTACAAAAGGATCATCAACAGCTCTATAGCTTTCTTAGTACTGTATGTGGATGATATTCTACTCATCGGGAATGATGTAGGTTATCTAACTGACATTAAACTATGGCTAGCAACTCAATTCCAAATGAAAGATTTGGGTGAGGCACAATTTGTTCTAGGAATCCAAATTGTTCAAAACCGAAAGAACAAAACGCTAGCCCTTTCTCAAGCGTCTTATATCGACAAATTGTTGGTTAGATATAAAATGCAAAATTCCAAGAAAGGACTATTACCTTTCAGGCACGGAATTAACTTGTCTAAGGAACAGTGTCCTCAGACACCTCAAGAAGTTGAGGACATGAGATGTTTTCCCTATGCCTCTGCAGTAGGTAGCCTAATGTATGCCATGTTGTGTACAAGGCCTAACATTTGTTATGCAGTAGGGATTGTCAGTAGATATCAATCCAATCCAGGATTTGATCACTGAACAGACGTTAAAAGTATCCTCAAATATTAAAGGAGAACGAGGGACTATATGCTCGTGTATGGTTCGAAGGATTTGATCCTTACAGGATACACTGATTCTGACTTTCAAACCGATAAAGATTCGAGGAAATCTACATCGGGGTCAGTATTCACTCTAAATGGAGGAGCAATAGTATGGCGCAGCATCAAGCAAGGATGCATTGCAGACTCGACCATGGAGGCCGAATATGTAGCCGCTTGTGAAGCAGCAAAAGAGGTAGTATGGCTCAAGAAGTTCCTAACTGACTTGGAAGTCGTTCCAAATATGCATCTGCCTATCACCTTGTATTGTGATAATAGCGGCGCAGTTGCAAACTCAAAGGAACCTCGCAGCCATAAGAGAGGCAAGCACATCGAAAGGAAATACCATCTCATTAGGGAGATTGTGCACCAAGGAGACGTGATCGTCACGAAGATAGCGTCGGAGCACAATATTGTTGATCCATTCACGAAGGCTCTCACGGCTAAAGTGTTCGAGAGTCATCTAGAAGGTCTAGGTCTGCGAGATATGTACAAGAAATAATCTAGGTCAAGGGGGAGAATTGTAACCGGTATATCGATACCTCAGTATACTGGGTATTTAGATGCCCTAGTTTATTGTATTTTTACTCTGTTATTAATACAAGTATTTATTCATCCACTGCTGTTATAGATTATAGTACATCCCACCAAACTAGAGTTTTAGTTCAAGTGGGAGATTGTTGGGATTGGTGTCCTAAAACTCGTAGATAGTGAATGTTAAACGAATTATATACTTATTCGATAAAGGTGTTATCGAGATTGATTCAACAAAAGTCATTACTGAATAAAGTAAATTACACTTATAATAACCCAAATCCAATAAACTAAGATCCATGGCTATAGGATGAACACTTGAGCTTTATGTAGAGACATAAAAGTGGATCAAGCTTGAGTAATAGCCAAAACGGTCTATAGTATAGGAATAGGGTTGGGTACCTTATTCTGGAGACACTATGAGACGCGACCCACTTTATAGATGGTATAGACGATGTGATCCTAAATCGTCCATGTAGAGACATGCGAGTGGGGGCATCCTATGCAATGAGTTTGCATAAGACCAGGACCGAGAAATAAGTCGCTCTCGCTTTATAACACCGTTTACTGACAAGACTGACTATTTCATGTGATGACCTAGGTAACTCGATCTTAATCCTGAGCTAACTATGAACTCCTGTTTATTCGTGCTTTTCCTTAGATCTGCATAGGTGAGAGTGGCTCAGTATCGCCGACTCAATAAGCCTCCCATTTCAGGGATAGGAACGGGTAGATAGCTGGGGACATAGTCGTGCAAGAAGGAATTCACTCCTACCCGAATTAGGGATAGTAGAGAGGTTGTTCCCTTAAGTGCTGACTCCGGGGCTTGAACAAAGGGATCCCACCCTCTCATTGGCCTGAGAGGGACTCGGTTTATTGGTTGGACCATAAACCAATTGTTCATTAGAGGATCAGTGGGACTTAAGGAACTAGAAGTACTATAGGGGTAAAACGGCATATTGTCCTAGCTATAGCTACGAACAACCTGTGAAGGATCGACTTACTAATCATGGTTAAATCAAGTGGACGGAAATATATCTATAGTGAGGGGAGTGCAACTATCGGGCTATAGTGGAGTGTCCCGATAGGTAACGAATGTTGGCTAGCTTGGACAATGATATTGGTCGTTTTGCCTCGAATCGTTGGAGCCCATGATCTATAGGTCCATTAGGTCCCCCTACTAGCTCATATCGGAATTAAGCCTAGAACAAAAGATAGGAAGCTTTGAATCGTTCAAAATCGGGAAAAATGGTATTATCGTATGACACAATAATTTAATTATGAATTAAATTAGAAAATGAGAGATGAAGTATTTAAAAGTGTTTTGAATACTATATATATGTATTAGGAATCATATATATGGAATTGCACAAGATAACAAAGATTAATTAGATTAATCATATCAAAATTAATTTGAAAATTTTCAAATTAATTACCAAGCAATCAATTTCAATTTAGAATTGAAATTGGGGATAATTTGCAAGCTTGAAATTTGATTTCAATTTGAATTTAGTGGATTTAGTTGGAAATCCATTTAATGCATGATCATTCAAAGTGGAAAGACAACTCATTCAGGCATTGTTGCATGTCTTGTGTAATGTACACCTAGAATCCACTTGAGCTTGCAAATACACCATGTGTCTTGTGTCTTGAGGCTTGGCTTTGCATGGAGAATGTCTTTAAAAGGAGTTTGAATAAGATTCAAACATGAGAGAGCCATTTCCTTAATGTTATGCTGCTGGAATTTGGACTCAAAGTTCTCTCATCTTTCATTCTTCTCCATTGCTTGATGCTTCAAGCATTCCCTTCCCATTCCCTATCTTATATAGACTCCCACAAGTCGTTCTTGGCCCGGAGTATAGTAGGGAAGACTCTAGAGGTTGTCCAAGGAGCATAGGAGAGGCAAACACCACAAGGAGTTCAACATAAGTGAGCTACAAAGGCTGGTATTTTCTAAACTCTCTATTCTGTCTTTTCTAGAACATGCATGCTTTAGGAGTAAAATTGAATGTCTTAAGTGCTTTCGATCATCAATTGCTTCCGCATGTGTAATATGTACACCTTCACATTAATTACCGCGAATAATTTTGCTTAGCTTTATTTAGAGGACACAATCTAATGACGAAAAGATAAACTAAAAAGCTAATCTAGAAAGCAAAAGATAAATGGAGGCACAATTTGGAGGGATAATTCTAGAGTGTTAATTTCATTAATTGGACCTTTAATTGCTTAATCAATTAGTCAATTTAGCTTAATTAATCATTCGATTCATAAGTCTAGAAACCTAATGTCAAGGACTCTCATGTCGGTCTCCTCCTATTCTCATGTGTTTTAATAAAGAATCTCCTTTCGATTTCCTTTTTATTTACTAAGCATGACATTACAACCCTTCATTAACAAACTCTAATGTTATTTATTTCTTCCCGTGTCACTTGGGTAAATAAACATTAGTCATGCATTCGGTTCTAGTCTAAGCTTCTCTCCGTCGAGTTTCCCCTTAGTAACATTTCTTTTAATCAGTGATCAGGTAATTAAAAGCATTAAGGACAAAATGCACAAATGAACAATAATAACAATTAAACCAAATTAATTCATTAATCCAGCAAAGGTTCAAGAACTAAATGATACTCATAGAATTTAGAAATTAACTACTCATAATCACAAAACATCCAATAATTCCTAATCACAACTATTTTAGAAACTAAAAGTAAAGGAAATGGGAAGAGAAATGCTCAATAAAGTGTTGATCTCCTCGATCCCATGGTGACCTCCATCAATCCCGAGCTCCCAAGATCTTCAAAAAGCTCCCAAAACTCTCCCAAAATCCCCAATTTTAATGTTGAATTGAGAATAGGGTGAAAACCCTCAAATTGGCTCCCTTAATTCGGCTGAAAAATGCTCAATTTATAGATGTCCTGTCGGCATAGCGTCGCGACGCTGTTACGTCACAAACTTCGTGCCCAAGTTATCTCAGCTTCGGGATACTGAGGGTGGCGTCTTGACGCTGCCCCACTTTCTTGATTATTCTTCACAGCCTGCTGGCATCGAGACGCCAGCCCTCGGACTCCTCTTGAAAAATGGCCCTTTTATCTTTAATTTGGGCCTCCAACTCTCTCTTCTTGGACTTTTGGGCTTGGATCTTCAATGGTCTTCTCAAAATGCTCCAAAAGCCTCCAAATTCAACCAAAGTCTCTCAAAACTCCGGTTTTTCTTCCTTGGCTCGGTTTTATTTAATTTAAAGATAAAAACACTTCAAAGCACACAATTTAAGTAAAAAAGTAGCTAAAATTAATAGGAAATAGATAGCATTTCTACATGCTATAAAGTTTGCATAAGACAAGACTACAAAATAGTAACGGCTAGTTGTAACACCGTTAACTAGTTAGATTTCTATTTCACTAGGATGACTTATGCAACTTAGTCTAAATCATGAGTGGATTATGGACTCCTGTTCACGAGGGATTGTCCTTTGATTTGTATGGGTGAGAGTGGCCAGTACGCCGATTCAATAAGCCTATCATTTTGAGGACAAGACCAAGTGAGGAGTTGGAAACATAATCAAACAAGATGGAATTCACTCCTTCCCTACTTTGAGGAAGTAGATGAGTGTTCCCTTAAGTGGTGTCTCTGGGTCTTGAACAAAGGGTCATACCCTCTCACTGGCCCGAGAGAGGTTTCTGTTTGGTGGTTGGACAACAAAACGGTTGTTCATTATAGGAGCACTGGTACTTAAGGAGGTAGAGACAACTCAGGGTAAAACGGTAATTTGACCCAGTTGGAGTTACGAATACTCGTGAAGGACTAACTTGTTGTTACTAGTCTATATCCGTGGGCACAGAATTATGTCTGTAGTGAGAATAGTGCAACTGTGGGTCTTTAGTGGAGTGAACCCACAGTTAACGAAAATTGATTAGTTGGTTAATGTGTTTAGTCGATTAATCTCATATCGTTGGAGCTTCTGATCTGCAGGTCCATCAGGTCCCACTGGTAGCTCGTAAAGAGACTTAAGGTAATTAAGTATTAATTGTAAATTGAAAGTGTTCAATCTATTTAGGGGAATCATATAATGTATATTGATGCATTATAATATAAAGTTTGTGAAACTTATAATATAATTTTGAATTAGTTTCAAAATTAATTTTTGAGAGAAAATATTTGAAAGAGTTCAAATAATTAATATGAATTGGATTCATATTAATAAAATAAACAATTTAATAAAATCCCTAAAATTAAATATATGATATTTAATTGGGTAATTAATTAATTATGAAATTAATTATTTATTTATTAAAATTAGATATGAATAAGATAATAGATTTGATTAGATCTTATTCATGACCCTTTCCTGTAAGGATTAGATCTTATTCATGGCCTTTGCATATAAATAGGACCCCTAGGGTGGGGTGAAAGGCATCTCATTCATTCTTCTACTCTTAGAGAATTCCCTTGAAGGCTACCACCGGTCTCTTGCCTCTAGAAGTCTCAGAGTCATACCGGTGTAGCCATAGTGGTGGTGTTTGCAAGACTTGGTCACTGAATTTCCAGTGAAAGATCATGCTTAGTTGCTGCATTTTTCATCTAAGAGAAGGATCAAGATTTTAGGTGAACAAGTTAAGTCGCCAACGACGGTATATTGGTGAAAACCTTTTTCTCTAAACTTGCATGAATTAAATAGACTTTAATTCAGTAAATTCCAACATGCTTTAGATATATTTACAGTAGATTATGCATGATAATTATTGTAAATTTTGTCCGTCATATCAGTATTTTAATCTACATTAGAACACAGTCATAGGTCCTCTGATAAATCTTTCACTGCACTAGGGATTCAATTCCTACATTACAGTCAGCTGAAAAACACTATCTATGTTGCCCACATAGACATGGTGCAAATAACATCTCTCAGTTGCGCCCGCAATCACCTTGGCGACTAGATTGTGAGTTAAGTCCAACTTCTATTCAACTCCGTTGTAGGTGCCTTTAGAAGACTAAACCAACTAGGCATCTATTTCTAGGGCTAGTTGAAACTTAGATAAACAATGCTCGTGACTCTTAAAACCCTAGTGGTTCCAGTCCTATTTCTAGGATGCAAGAAAGAAAAGTCTTATTTCTAGGAACTTTTCCACTATTGTTTTGCGAATTCACACATTTAACTTCAACCTTTCGGCCATCAGCTAAATACAAATTATGCTAACCGAAGTGATCAATTTAAGCGAACAATAAACTTTAATTTCAACAAAAACAAACAATGCTAAGAACGAGCAAAGTTGCTTTTGCATAGGTGGGGTGATAAGGGAAAAAAAGCAATCAAGAAGAGCTAGAAAAAGAATTCCAAGCTCCACCAGCTCAAGAAGAAGAATTCGAAGCTCAACCAGCTCAATCAAGCTTGAATGAAGCTCCATGGGTGTCAACTTCAATTAAATCCAATCATGAGGCAATCATTGTGCCACAAGCTCCAATGACCAAGAGTTGCATCCATTCAAGCTTGGAAAGGCAACTATTCAATAAAAAGACACAATGAATCTAAAATCCATATTCATTCACATATTTAATGTATTATGTATCTTGTGAATTCATGAACTTGTATTTATGAAGGTTCATGCATGGATTTGAAAAATTAGGGGTTGAATTTAGACCACATACATGAAGGGTTGCATCCTTTCATGATGTCTTTTCAATTAGTATAAATATGGATGTAATTTGTCATTTGAACACAAGCTGATTTTGAATGAAATTTCATGTTGAGTTTAGTCTCTCTCAAGCTTTTAAGATTTCTTTGTGTTCTTGTGTTTAGAATGCATGCCTAGGACTTTCAATCTAGTTTGATCAATTAGATTGTGAAGAGTTCGAAATCTTGAAGTTAGGAACGAGTTCTCCTTTCTTCTTGATCATTGATCATCCTTCCAAGCCAAATCTGTTTAGCTTTCTTGGGGTTGTCTATCATTTTGTTAAATGGGGTTATTCTTATTATTGTTGTGGGGGTTCACCTGAAAGAAGGGGAGTTCTCAAACGTAATTGAGGTAGTTCTCTTTATCATGTGGTTTTCTTCTACTCAAGGAATCCACATATTTGAACCCCTAAGGAGAAGCTTAGCTTATAATTGAAGGTAAAGTGCAAGACAATAAAATTTTTAAAAAAACAACAAATGGAAAAACGAATTGAATTTATATTAATGGAAAAATAAAAGACAAGACTCTATTAAGGACCTCTCCCACCCTATCTAGCTTGCTCTTGCCCTTTCTCATGGAGAGACAAACCTTTCTCTTCTTCTTATTTCAAAGGGAAGAGCCGACAGAGACTGAAAGACCCAGAGCTCGGAGTGGCTACAAGATAAGAAGAGAGAAAAACATAAAAATCTATCCTAAGGATGAAATTTCGAGCTCTTCTTGCTTCTTGCATCTTGGTCCCCTTTTATAGACCTTGAAAGGTGAAGTTGGTTACCGAGATCAATGTGAGAAGGCCTTGAAAAGTAAGAATCCACGATCCTTGGAGATTCGATACCAAATTGGAGATTTTCGGACGATTCTGTGAAGATCCCACAAATGTAAGTATTCTGTCGGAAGGCCCAATTGCGGTCACATATCGGGCACATTTCCTTTTGTGTGCAAGAGAATTGGAGAAGAAGCCCAAAAATCAGCCTTAGATGCGTTCTGGAATTTTCCAGCCGATGGACAGCGTCTCGACGTTGGGCTATCTTGGAGAACAAACACCTTACGTCACAGCGACGCGACGCTGTCCAACCTGAAGGCCTATATAAAGCACGACTTTTCCCCCATTTTTATCATCAAGCAATACATTCCTCTAGTCTTTTCAAGGCTCTTTAAGCCACCTTTGAGGGTCGGGTTGAGAGGAGAGCGAAATTCTTGTATTGGGCAATTTTTGGAGCATTCGGGAGCTTGTTTCATGGAGGATCCAAGGCGCAAGCAAGGTTGTTCATTTATTATTTTACATCATGTATAGACGAAAAATTCTGATAGATTTTGCGATGTGTTTGCGGTCGCATCTTCTTCTGCAACAGTGGCTTCTTCTGGAGACTTTGATGAGCTGCAGGAGGGGTTGCTTGAGCCTTCTTCTCTGGAGAAGTTACGTTTTGCTTGGAATTGGCTATGAGCTTCTTGATCAAGCTCAGGTCAATTGATATCCGAGCTACTTCTTTTTCTTCTTTCTCTTCTGGCTCAACTCCTGCAAGCCTACACATCTTAGTGATTGATAAAGATAAAAAAAATATACCTATTTTACCCTTATATTTAGCTCATTTCTTTGTAAAAAGTTGCATGTCTAGAACAATTTTACTATTCTCGAGCTCAAAATATGTTAACGTTGATGAATTAGGGAGTTGAGAGTCACATTTGTCAAATTATGCTTATTTATGCTTCAAAAGACTCAATTTGATATGAATTTGACCCAATATGGTGTTGTGTAGGAAAACAGAGGAAAGTTGGAATTTGCCCAGAAATGCGACTGCATTTCTAGGAAGGCCAATATCAAATGTGATCGCATTTCTGGAAAAACAGAGGTCGTTCCGAGTCCGTCGCGGGTCGTTTTGAACGAGACTTTTACGCACCTAACCTGTCGTTTTGACCCCAAAACCACTGGACTACCTACCAGCACCTATTTCGTGGCTCCTCAACCACTCCCCACACTATATAAGCTCATGATTCGTAGTCAAATTCAAGCAGAACTCACTGGGAAGAAGAATGTGGTGACAGAACCCTAGTAGACGCCCATGAGTAGGGATGCCCGAGGTCCTTCTTAGAAGATTGAATTCTATCCTTAGTTAGACATCAAATCGTAGGATTTGTAGAGATTTTCACCCATTCCCACTTGTAAAAGCGAGAGAGTGGAGTGTCGAGCGAACTCTAGATGGATTAGATAAAAGAAAAAAAAAAACCCTAAGATTTAGCTACTGCCATTATTTCCAGCACTTGGCACTTTTCATTTATTTGTATTCTTTACATTTTATTTTCAATGGAAAGTTGTTCATTTGCATTTTATTCCACCATGCTTAGCTAAATCCTATTGAGGAGTTCAATATGGTGAATTTCCTTATGGTTCAATAGCTTGGAAGTGTTTATTTACTTATGTTTCTATTCAATGCATGTCATTCTTTATTGATTATCATTCTAATCTTGTTGAGTTTAAATTGATCACTTAGACTTTGCATGCTATGTGAGTTTGATCTTGAAAGGGACAGACGGTATTGGTTCTCATAAAGGTGATATAGGGGAAAAAGCTCGAAAGAGATTGTTCGGTGTTATAGGGCAAGTTGTCTAAGGCACCCTATAACAACTATAGGGTTATAGTTTGCATTCGTGAATTATCTATGTCGGAGTCGAGTCACATAAATGTGCATAACGGTACTCGCTTAGCCTTCTAACAGTTCTTGGGAGCAAGGCCAAATAGAAGTTAAATCTGACCCAATGCACTGATTAGGCGTAAGTTGAATAATCTTTGATTAAGGTTATTTGTCTTTGGGATGAAACTATATCGAATACCTCGTTTTATTTATTATTGTTATTTCTTCATTTAATTGTTTTATTTATCTTCCAAAAATCAATCATCAACAATTTCTTTGGTTACCTATTTTAAGCAATCATTTGAGTAGTTTCTTCTTAAAATCTGAGTTTCCAATTTAGTCCTCGTGGGATCGATACCCTTGGAATACTTCTAAGGATTTTATTACTACGTGCGATAGTGTATACTTGCACTAAGGTTGGCTGAATTAATCATTCTTCTTAATCTATCATCTTATCTCACATTTATCATTCAACCTCTGTCGCACCAGTGATCAAAGTTGGGAAGAACAACCTTCCCATGTTCTTGTGTCCACAAGAGAGGATCTCCGTCCATATAATCTGTCTGGGATTTAGATCCAGCCCCTTGTGCATGTTATACAACAACATGACACGCTCCTGAGATATGGTGGTGTCATGTGTGGTTGGCATGATCCTGTTTTTAATCACGTAAAACCAGAACGCTGCCTCTGGCTTTAAATCTCTAGACAATAGAGTCCTGACTCCGGTCCTGGACTCTTGCCATTTTACTCCCTTGTGGGCCACCATAGATAGGGCCTTTGCTAGCTACTCTGGTGTTGGTTCTTCAATGGCCACATTGCCAGCTGGACATTTGAGAGATGGTAATCGAAAAATCCGATTGATTTGCCTTACCGAGAACTCCACCACTCGGCCACGTAGAAGCATAGTCGTTTGTAACTCTTCCCCTATTTGAGCATAAAATTCACGTACTAGCGGGATAGAGGCTGCTTTTGGTTCCTTGCACAATCGATCCTAACCATACCTGTGCAAAATGTTTCCAATGAATGCTGGGAGAGGTCTCGTCTTAGTGGAGAATGCTTTCTCACGCATCAGAACCCGTTTCTTCATAATGGCCAGACGAGTCTAAGTGTCTGGATGGGCTTCCACTCGAACTTCAACTCTCAGCTGCTTTGTTGGAGTCTTCTTTGGTCGAGGAATGGATGGTTCTCTCCTTGCAGGTGGTAGTGGTGATGGTGTCTTGGCTCGGGGAAGCACAGAAGTCGCTCCTCTCGTGCTTGGCCTCCTCAGGGAAATGTCTATTCTTTTCTTCTTCTTAGCCTTCCCTTCGACCTCAATGTCAGTTCCTTCTCTGCCCCTCTTGGGCATTTGGTCCCTAGAAATCTCTTGGACCTCATCATCATCAATTGGAGCCTACTGCTCCTTCTCTTGCTCATGCTTAAACAGGTCCGCGAATATTGCCTCATTCTGGTGCTCGAACTGGTCCTCGAGCACATTTTCTTCCTCCTTTGGTGGTGGTGGGATTTGCACACTAGATTGCTGACGTGTGTCGTGTTACTAATGCGCAACAGTCTGCTCAAGTGCAAGTATACACTATCAAGTAATAAAGTGGAAAGTATTTCGAATATTGTACCCGAAGGAGATGGTGACTAGCTAAGTTAACACGTAATTCTGCAAAATATGAACCCCTTGTAAACTTGCGCCACGATTAGTAACCAAGAAAAATAGTTTGATTGGAGTTTTGGTTTTAAGACAAAAACAAAGAGACAAAGAAGTAAAAACTGTTGAAATTGGTGCCCTACAACTCGTAGATAGTGAATGTTAAACAAAATTATATACTTGTTCGATAAAGTCGTGATCGAGATTAATTCAGTAAAGTCATTACTGAATAAGTAAATTGCATATTAGATAACCCAAATCCAATAAACTAAGATCCATGACTATAGGATGAACACTTGAGCTTTATATAGAGACATAAAAGTGGATCAAGCTCGAGTAATAACCAAAACGGTCTATAGTATAGGGATAGGGCTGCGTACCTTATTGATGACATGCAAAAATGTCATCTTTTCCTATTAATTTTAGCTAGTTTTATACATAAATTAGGAGCTTTGTGATAGCGAGCAGAAATGTCGCTATTTTAGTCTCAATTTATTAAGCTTTTTGGTGCTTTAATCGTGTTTTTAATGAATATATTTAATGAATTTTGTTATTTGGTCCTTAGGAGCTAAGTTGGTGATTTTGGGAGAAAAAGAGCCAAAATTGAAGTAATTCTAGCCCAAATCCTAGCTTGATGCAATTGAAGGCCCAAAGAAGATATTCATGAAGAAAAGATCAAGAGAAATGAAGAAGAAGGCCCAAAAATCAGCCCAAAAGGAAGCTGAAAAATCTGGAAAATCAGGACAGCGTCGAGACGCTTAGCAAGGCAGCGTCGCGACGCTGCCCTTTCTTGTTGCCCAAGCCGCGTGCGCAGCAGCGTCGCGACGCTTAGCAAGGCAGCGTCGCGACGCTGCTGCTATTCCAGGCCTATAAATAGGCACCCTTTGGTGCCTCATTTCTCATCAATCAACCAAGCCATCAATCAATCCTTTCTTTCCTTTCTTAAGGCTCCTTTTTTGGAGCCCCTCTCAAGGCTTTTGAGCCTTTTTGAGAGGGTTCTTCTAGTGGGGAAATTTTGGGAATTTTGGGAAGCAATCCTAGAGGCTCGAGGAGTAGTCAGCGGGGGCTCCAAGCGTCAGCAAGGGGTTTTTCGACGGTCAATTCCTTTCCTTTTATGCTTTTTAATATGCTTTCCCTTGTAATTACTGTGGATATTATGTGTAGCTAAACCCCAATTTGGGGTCTTGAAATGAAATGATAGTGGAAATATTGTTATAATTTCTTGTCTCTTGCCCATGTCCTAATTATTTGTATGGATGTGCTTAATGCTTTACTCAATCTGGCCAATTGTGTAATGATTCGATTCTTAATGGAAACTCGACGGAGAGAAATTAGGATAGATCATAATCCATTCAACTAGTTTAATTGCCCGTTGTGACACCGGGATTAGTTGATTAAACTTAGATTCCTAAAATGAATCAGAGCGTAATAATTAATGATTTTTAATAGCGCTAAGGACACTTAGGTTGTTAAAATGAATTAATTACAATTAGGGGAAACCGACAGGAGAACCTATGTGATTAACGGAGATTCTAGGTTTATAATTAGTTGGGCAATGAGATAGGATAATTATAGCAATTATTTAGCTAATCATTGATTTTCAAGACCCCTCTTCCCACTTAAAGAAAACTCTTTCTCCACATTTTATTTTTGATTGATCAATTTGTTTTCATTAGTCATTTTGAATTCAAGTTCTTTTTATCGCATGAGCGTGGTCCCTAAATATTATTTCACCTAAGTATTTTCAGTGCTCAAGAGAATTTTAATTATTTGCTTAAGTTTCGCTTCGCCTCCCTGAGGATTCGATACTCGGAATACTTTCCGTTTTATATAACTTGTGACGACCCGTGCGCTTGCGGATAATCGTTTAGTATCAACACACACGAACAAGTTTTTGGCGCCGTTGCCGGGGAGGCTTGATTTTTAAGCAAAAATTAATTTTTCTTGACATCGAAAAGAAAAGGATAAATGGTAATTTAGGTGTAAATATTTTTTTTTCTTTCATCATTTTGTGAATACTATTTTTATTTTCATTTTTGTTTGGTTTTTTTTTTTTTTGTCGTCTGGGAGCATTGCATGCGAAGAAACAAGGTGGTTGATTTGTTTCCGTTAGATCTTGAGATTAACAGGACTCTTAAATTCATTAGAAGAAAAAAAAGATTAGCAGAAACGATGGCCCACCAAGAAGAAGCTCCCAAGGCAATTAGAGATTTTCTGCAGCCAGTTCTTCCTACCGAGAATTCTGGAATTGTTTACGCCCCCATCCAAGCTACAAATTTTGAGCTAAAAACAGGGTTGATTCAGATGGCACGCGATAACTCGTTCAAGGGACATCCTTCCGAGGACCCCCACTCTCATCTGCGATCATTCCTAGAAATATGTGGGACGGTAAAGATGAACGGAGTTCCGGCCGACGCAATCAGATTAAGGCTGTTTCCATTTTCCCTACAGGATAAAGCAAAAGATTGGCTCGAATCAGTCGAGACGGGCAGCATCAGTACTTGGGACGAGCTTGCCCAGGCTTTTCTAACAAAATATTTTCCACCAGCTAAGACTACCAAGCTCCGGACTGAAATTGGAACACTCAGACAGCTTGACGAGGAGCAATTATACGAAGCGTGGGAAAGATATAAGGAAATGCTTAGGCGATGCCCCCAACACGGATATCCTGATTGGCTTCAAGGTACAGTTATTCTATAATGGATTAAACCCCTCCACAAAGACAGTCCTTGACACATCAGTAGGAGGGAGTTTTCTTTCAAAAACGGTGACCGAAGCCAAAGACCTGCTTGAGGAAATGGCGGCAACAAGTTATCAATGGCCGACGGAGAGAGGAATAGTTACAAAAAAGGCTGGATTATATGAATTGGATGAGTCAAGTTCACTGAAAGCGCAACTGGCATCTCTGGCCAATGCTCTAAACAAATTGACGTCATCTGAGGTGGTTAAGTCCATTTCCACCTTAGCTGAAGGTCATTCAAAGAAGGAAGGTCAGGATGTGGAAGAAGTTCAATACATAGGAAATATACCATATGCTCAAGGAGTACCAAACTTCTACCACCCCAGTCTGCGCAATCACGAGAACTTCTCATATGCAAATACAAAGAATGTTTTGCAGCCACCCCCAGGTTTTGCATCAACGAGTACTCCTGAGAAGAAAAATAATCTGGAGGAGATGGTGGCTTTATTCATCAAGGAACAAAGAATACTGAATGTAAATCTCCAGACATCAGTAAACAACCACGACGCAGCTCTAAAGAATATGGAAGTGCAGATAGGTCAGATTGCTTCAGCAGTAAATGCCCTGCAGAAGGGAAAATTTCCAAGCGATACTGAGCCTAACCCGAAAGAGCAGTGTAAGATGGTGGTTCTGAGAAGTGGCAGAAGACTGGAGGACAGTTCAAAGAAGAAAAAGGAAGAAGAAAAGAGAAGGGATGAAGATGAAGGGGCTGATGCACAAAAAGCCTCCTCTGAAAGGTTCCAACATCCTCCCAACTCTAGTGAATTAAAATGTGATTTTTCTAACAGCTGTGCAGGTAGAAAAGAAGATGAGAGGCAGAATGACAGTAAAAAGCTGACTGAGGAAGAAGTGGTTCCATGCAACCACCATGACAGAGGTTCGCATATTAGCCCGCCCAAGCGAAGGGGCCAATGTCCAACCTTTGATTTCAGGGAGTTACCTTTTCCTCAAAGATTTAAAAATGTCAAATTAGATGAACAATTTCAAAAAAATTTAGAAATGTTTAAAAAGTTGTCTGTGAATATTCCATTGGTAGAAGCTTTGTATAATATGCCAAATTATGGAAAATTCATGAAGGAAATGCTTTCTAAAAAGAAAAGTCTGAAAAAAGAAGTTTTTAATTTATCTGAGAGTAGCAGTACCATTATTTCTGGTAGGATACCCTCTGAGCAGAAAGACCCAGGGAGTTTTACTGTTCCCTGTACCATAGGAGAAGTATCCTTCGATAGGGCCTTATGTGATTTAGGAGCAAGTATAAATTTGATGCCCTACTCTGTATACAGGAAGATTGGTTTATCAGGTATGACAGACACTGACGTCACTCTCCAGCTTGCTGATAGATCGATTACCCACCCGATGGGTGTGGTGGAGGATGTGTTGGTGAAAGTCAACAAATTCATCTTCCCTGTAGATTTCGTGGTACTGGACATGAAGGAGGACAAAGAAGTGCCAATTATCTTAGGCAGACCTTTCCTAGCCACTGGTAAGGCTGAGATTAGCGTGCATACAGGTAAGCTTACCTTGAACATTGATGATGAAAAAGTCGTGTTTAGTATTTTTGGCCAAGATGAATCTGTTTGTAGTTTGCATACATGTTTTTCTGTTGGGCCTGAATACTTGACTGATGACGATGAAGAGGTAGACCATAACCTTGGTCTAGGCTTAGGAGAAATGCTTATTGATAATGTGAATTTTGATCATGATGCATATATGGATAATCCTCTGTTTGAAAATGATTTGGATCTGCCTGACTTCGAAAATGAATTAGACTTGCCTGCTTGTGATAATGAAAGATCTGCAGTTGATGATTTACCTTCCTTTGAAAATGAATTAAATTTGCCTGAAATGAATAATTTTGATGATGATATTGAATTGCCTGACATTGAGCATGAACATAAAAGGCATAAAAAAGATTGCTCGATAGATAATTTTGAGTCTGACCATGATTACAGTGAATCTATTGAGTCTGATCTTGACATTCCGGAATGCATGAATCCTGACAATGTGAATACTTTCTTTTCATGTCCTGATGATGTGTATAGCATAGAATCTGACCCAGAAGAACTTGAATCTGTGCATAGTATAGAATCTGATCCTGAAATTCTTGAATTCTTTAATTCTTCTGATGATGAGTCATGTGATAGCTTAGTTGAATCATTTTTTAATTTTGAGTCTGAAGGATCTACTGAGCATGTAGATATTTTTTCTGATGAATGGACTGGCATGATTGATAGGCCATCTCTAGATCCTAGACCAGTAGATATTATAACGCTTGATGACTCTGTTAACAACTGTTTTGAAAATAGAGATTTAGAAAAGAGATTTGATGCGGCTGATTATTTTCTAAAATGTTATTATAAGAATCTCTTTAGTGAAGATGGGCCAGGGGAAAGTTTTTTTTCTCCCCTGTTTGTAGTATGCAATTCGGTGCATGATTTCTTGCAGGGCCCGGAGGATGATGAAAATTTTTATTTTGAGCCTCCGTAAGCGTGCCGAGCCTAGTCTAGCTAAAGACGTTAAAGAAAGCGCTGCTTGGGAGGCAACCCAAGGATTAAAGTAGTTAGTTGTTTTTGCGGTAAATAATTTTCTTTGCTCCGTGATCCAATTTTGTTTTGCAGGATCACCTTAGCAAATCCCAAAATTCCGCATTTCCCATTTTTCATGGATCCAAAGGAAAAGGATGAAGCGCTCCTACCTCAGGGAAGTCTCAGTATCTCTCTTTATGCTTTTCTGTTTTAAAACATTGGGGACAATGTTTAGTTTAAGTTTGGGGGGGAGGCTTCCGCTGTGTTGAGCATATTTAAATTCTGTTGGATGCATGAATAGATAGCCATGATAGCCAAGGATGTGATTTTTGAAATTTTGGGAGAAAATGGTTTATATGTTGTGGAATCTGGGAGCACGGCAGAAATTGTGAAATTTTAAAATTTTTTGATACTTAGTTTTGATGTCTAAAGCATGCAATAGTCTTATCTAATGACGTCTTTGAAAATCTAGATTTTTATTATGGTTTTCAAAGTTGTTGTCACCCCGATAGGCTAAGTTTATAATATTAGGAAGTTCATGCTAGATTGCTCTAAAGAACTAGGTAGGAAAAAATGTTATGCCTGCTGAGAGAAAAGAAAAAGCAACAAAAGAAAATGTGAGAAAAAGAAAATCTGTTGAAAAAGAATTTTTGCTTGCTCAAAAGAAAAAAAAAAGCCTAGGGGTAAAAAGAGCTACATGCGGTGTGATCAGTTAGGCCAACCAGAGAATAAAATTCGGGTTAAGGGTCCCTGCACCGTAGTGTGAAAGCTAGTACCATTAGATATCAAAATGCAAGTTTGGGGGAGGAGCAAAAGAAAAAGAAAAGAAAAAGAAGAGAAAAAGAAAAATCATGTGAGAATTCTGCTCCCCCATGAAAAAAAAGAAAAAGATGACAGGCACCCTAGTTACTTTTTTTTGCATGATAGAAGGACTCCGAAGTATTAGGGGCTCTTAGCCAGTGTAGGGGGAAAACAAATGGAGAAAACCATAAGACTAATCTAGGTTAGTAAAAGAATCAATAGATAAGTCTTGAGCATGCCATTCATTAATCTTAAGTTCAAACTAGTTTAAGATTTCTTCAAGAGTATGCGGTGCTTGCTTATTCCACTTGCATGTTTTCCATTCGATCCTAAGAATTCCAAAATCATTGAGGGTTGAGCGATTCTATTTCATGCATCTTTAGAATTTATTTTGCTCGGGACTAGCAAAAGCTTAAGTTTGGGGGTGTGATAGCGAGCAAAAATGTCGCTATTTTAGTCTCAATTTATTAAGCTTTTTGGTGCTTTAATCGTGTTTTTAATGAATATATTTAATGAATTTTGTTATTTGGTCCTTAGGAGCTAAGTTGGTGATTTTGGGAGAAAAAGAGCCAAAATTGAAGTAATTCTAGCCCAAATCCTAGCTTGATGCAATTGAAGGCCCAAAGAAGACATTCATGAAGAAAAGACCAAGAGAAATGAAGAAGAAGGCCCAAAAATCAGCCCAAAAGGAAGCTGAAAAATCTGGAAAATCAGGACAGCGTCGAGACGCTTAGCAAGGCAGCGTCGCGACGCTGCTGCTATTCCAGGCCTATAAATAGGCGCCCTTTGGTGCCTCATTTCTCATCAATCAACCAAGCCATCAATCAATCCTTTCTTTCCTTTCTTAAGGCTCCTTTTTTGGAGCCCCTCTCAAGGCTTTTGAGCCTTTTTGAGAGGGTTCTTCTAGTGGGGAAATTTTGGGAATTTTGGGAAGCAATCCTAGAGGCTCGAGGAGTAGTCAGCGGGGGCTCCAAGCGTCAGCAAGGGGTTTTTCGACGGTCAATTCCTTTCCTTTTATGCTTTTTAATATGTTTTCCCTTGTAATTACTGTGGATATTATGTGTAGCTAAACCCCAATTTGGGGTCTTGAAATGAAATGATAGTGGAAATATTGTTATAATTTCTTGTCTCTTGCCCATGTCCTAATTATTTGTATGGATGTGCTTAATGCTTTACTCAATCTGGCCAATTGTGTAATGATTCGATTCTTAATGGAAACTCGACGGAGAGAAATTAGGATAGATCATAATCCATGCAACTAGTTTAATTGCCCGTTGTGACACCGGGATTAGTTGATTAAACTTAGATTCCTAAAATGAATCAGAGCGTAATAATTAATGATTTTTAATAGCGCTAAGGACACTTAGGTTGTTAAAATGAATTAATTACAATTAGGGGAAACCGACAGGAGAACCTATGTGATTAACAGAGATTCTAGGTTTATAATTAGTTGGGCAATGAGATAGGATAATTATAGCAATTATTTAGCTAATCATTGATTTTCAAGACCCCTCTTCCCACTTAAAGAAAACTCTTTCTCCACATTTTATTTTTGATTGATCAATTTGTTTTCATTAGTCATTTTGAATTCAAGTTATTTTTATCGCATGAGCGTGGTCCCTAAATATTATTTCACCTAAGTATTTTCAGTGCTCAAGAGAATTTTAATTATTTGCTTAAGTTTCGCTTCGCCTCCCTGAGGATTCGATACTCGGAATACTTTCCGTTTTATATAACTTGTGACGACCCGTGCGCTTGCGGATAATCGTTTAGTATCAACACACACAAACACTTTGATGTATTTTTATGTTGATTTTTTAGAAAACCGAGTTCGAGATGCAAAACCAATAATTTTACAAATTTTGGGTGTAAAAAGAAGACTTTGGGCCATAATTGAAGAAAAGAAAAAAGAACATTTGAAGTGGAGGCCCAGAAAGCCCAAAAGAAAGAAGAAAAGAGGCAAAAATCTGTGTTTAAGGCTTCTAGAAGGCCTAGCATCGAGACGCTAGGCAAGCAGCGAAGAAAATTCCAGAATCGCGATAGCGTCGCGACGCTACGACAACTTCTGCTCCAAGAAAACCTGATGTCACAGCGTCGACGCTATGACGTAGCGTCTCGACGCTACCGACTTGTTCGGCAAGAAATTTCCAGCCCCTTTCCCTATAAAAAGCCCCCTCTCCCAAGGTTCAAATCATCCCATTTTTTGGGAGCTTCCCCTAGCTCAATAGAGAGAAAAAGTGAGAAGAATTGTGAGAAAAAGGTTGGAATTGAGGAGATTCCAAAGCTCAAGATTCAAGATGATCGTAGTGGGAGCTTGGGATCAACTTATCGGTTATTTCTTCCTTACTTCTTTATAATTCCTTATTGTAATTTGAGTTAGGCCTATGGATCAAGATCACTTGGGCAAAATTATTCCCATTTGTGTGTAGATCTTGAGACCTAGGGTCGTTATTCTAGCTAAATGGATATTGTAGCTTAATTCATTAGATAATTATAACGAAGTTCTTCATATTTCATCTATGCAATTTATTCTTAATGCTTTTAATCTCTTGATCACAGATTAATTGATGTGTTGGTCTAAATTGATACTCAACAGAGAGAAATTAGATTAGATCCTAATTGCATGGCTAACGATTGCTTGGAGCACGAGAGTGAAAGAGAATTGTTAGAAATTGATTATGAAGTTGCTTAATGTCATACTATGATTAACTAAGGAAATGGACACATGAATTAGTTATGTTAGTATGAGATGTGGAGGAGCTTGAAAGAGAAATCCGCTTAAAATTACTTCTAGATTTATGGAATTGAAGATTAGTAAATACAATTGTCTAATTAATTGAGCTGCATATCCAAAAACGCTAGATAACGCCCTAGGTCAAGTCCCCTTAATAGGAATTTTTCTTTCATTGCATGATTTCTTTAAGTTTCTTGTGGTTCTTAAGCGATGATCTTCTAAATAAAATTAAAGCACGATGGTTCTCGGTAATTAATGGAATGAATTCAATTTCCCTGAGGATTCGATACTCAGAATACTTTCCGTTTTAATATTACTTGGGCAACCGTACGCTTGCGAAATATTGCACAACACTTATTCTGGGGACACTATGAGACGTGACCCACTTTATAGATAGTTTAGTCGATGTGATCCTAAATCGTCCATGCAAAGACATGAGAGTGAGGGCGTCCTATACAATGAGTTTGCATAAGACTAGGACCGAGAAATAAGTCGCTCTCGCTTTATAACATCGTTTACTGACGAGACTGACTATTTCATGTGATGACCTAGGTAACTCAATCTTAATCCTAAGCTAACTATGAACTCTTGTTTATTCGGGCTTATCCTTAGATCTGCAGAGGTGAGAGTGACTTAGTATCGCCGACTCAATAAGCCTCCCATTTCAAGTATAGGAACGGGTAGATAGTTGGGGACATAGTCGTGCAAGAAGGAATTCACTCCTACCCAAATTAGGGATAGTAGAGATGTTGTTCCCTTAAGTGCTGACTTCGGGGCTTAAACAAATGGATCTCGCCCTCTCATTGGCCCAAGAGGGACTCGGTTTATTAGTTGGACCATAAACCAATTGTCCATTAGAGAATCAGTGGGACTTAAGGAACTAGAAGTACTATAGGGGTAAAACAGTCATTTAACCTAGCTATAGCTACAAACAACATGTGAAGGATCGACTTACTAAAAATAGTTAAATCAAGTGGACGAAAATATATCTATAGTGAGGGGAGTGCAACTACCGGGCTATAGTTGAGTGTTCCGGTAGTTAACGAATGTTGGTTAAGCTTGGTTAATGAGATTAGTCGGTTAGCCTCGAATCGTTGGAGCCCATGATCTATAGGTCCATTAGGTCCCCCTACTAGCTCATATCGGAATAAAGCCTAGAACAATAAGATAGGATTCTTTGAATTGTTCAAAATCAGGAAATAAGGCATTTTCGTAAATTGTGTTTGACACAATATTTAATTATGAATTAAATTGGAAAATGAGAGATTATGTTTTTAAAAGTGTTTTAAATGCTAAATATGAATTAGGAATCATATATAATTAGATTGCACAAGGTCTCAATGATTAATTGGATTAATCATAACAAATTAATTGGAGTATTGAGCCTAGTTGAGCTTCATCATAAAATGTCGTCATTCTGAGGGGCAAGAGATAGAATAACTAAGGATTTTTTAGCTTTATAAAGAGTATTGAGCCTAGTTGGTGATGAGTTTGAGGCAAGGGTATACTGCACCATAAAGTGGGTCATCCCATGCTTAAGAGCTTATGACTGTAGGGCTGCTTTAAGTCTGAAAAACAAAAATATAAACCCCTTAGAAATATATTTTGAAATGTCTGATAATAGAGCTAGGTTGTGGTAAGTTCTTAGAATTAAGCTGAAAAGTGGTGATTATTTGTCCATGCCGGAGGAATCATTTTGCTGCAGCAAAGCTTGGTTTTGCAGAGTGCTTAGGTAAAGGTCAAAGGTAGTGTTGGACTGTCTGGTTTGATTAAGCTATTCATTGTCTAATGTTTTGAATTCTTGAAGGAAGGTTGGTTAGTATTGCTCGGGACGCGCAATAGTTCAAGTTTGGGGGTGTGATAACTGCCCAAAAGGTAGTTATTTAGGCCTCAGTTATATAGGGATTTGTGTGTCTTTTGTGCTTATTGGGGTTGGTTTAGGATAGATATTACATGTTTTAACCCATTTGAAAAAATGGAAGCTTTGGAAATTATTTTGTGAAGAATCTGTTGTTGGGCGACTTGAGGGAGCAAATTCTATGCTGCAGCAAAACTGGGGGCAAAACTGCCACGTCACAGTTCGTTAGCCAACTTCATGAACCGACTTCTATTGAGTAATTTTCGTGATAAAGGAGCAAGGAGAGCCTTACACGTGTCCAAGTTGACCTAATCCATGCCTCCTATCTTTCTATAAAAGGAAGTAGCCGCCCAAGTCAAAGTCATTCCAATTTCCCTTGGAAGCCGAATAGTATAGAGAGATTGGGGACCACAAAGAACACCATCATCCGCAAGCTGATTAAGGAGATTATTATTTTCTTTATTGTCTTGTGATTATCGACATGCTTACTCAGATTGTGATTCGTGTTTCCATGCTTATTATGAACTAAGTAGCTTTAGGCATTGGTTAGGTAATATGTAGTTGTCGTGCTTCATCTCTAATAATATATTGATTGTTGCAACTTGATTAATTGTTGTGCTTATTCTCATTTTATGCCCGTCTGACCAGCCGGTATGAATACCTCTCTCTAGTTTCAGGGATGATTTAGAGAGGGTGTGGCGATTAATCACACTACGATCATTGTGTATTGGTGAACACCAGTGACTGAGCTAGGGATAGCCAGTTGCCTAGTGCTTTATCGGTCGTGCTTCATTGGTGTTGAAACACATTCCAAAAGATCCGGAGTTCCGAGAGGAATCCGCTAATAATACTGCGAGAGTTTGCATGATCAATAATATTGCTAGAGCATCTTTTAAAACAATTACTAAACTTAACAAGCGACTGTCTTTAATCTATCTGCCTATTTGTTTATTTGTTGTTCTGTCATTTATTTTGCTTCAGCATAACTCTTATAAAACCCAATCTTTTTATTACCTTGAAACCATTAAAAGATTCATACAAAATAGATAGAGTGGAAGCTAGTTCGGGCCTTGGATTGACCAATACTTATCACTTGCTGCGGACTGTGTATACTTGCACAGGAATTCTAGAGTCTTTTACACCATATTTTTACTCACTCTAGGAACCCAACAAGTTTTTGGCGCCGTTGCCGGGGAACTGAATAAGTTTTTATCTGATTTGTTTTGTGTATGTGTTTTAGTGGTTTGGTGCTAGAACTTTTTGATTGTTTCTTTTGTTTTTGCAGGTGTGAGTTTGGTGCATGAGCGATCCGCCTGGAGTAATGTTCAAGCTTGATCCAGAAATTGAAAGGAGATTTAGGAACAGAAGGAGAGAGCAGCGCAGAAACCAGATGGAGAACGTGTCGTGTCTTCCGCAGGTTCCTGAAGATCCATAAGACCCCCAGAATCGTTTGTTGCAGCAAAATCCGCCGCTGGAGTAAAATGAGCAGCAAAATAATCATGTCGAGAATCCTATCTTGGTAGCGAACGATAGGACCAAAGCCATTCGAGCGTATGCTGTCCCAATGTTTGATGAGTTGAATCCAGGGATTGCACGTCCCCAAATCCAAGCGGCAAATTTTGAAATGAAACCGGTAATGTTTCAGATGTTGCAAACCGTGGGGCAATTCCATGGTTTGTCATCTGAAGACCCTCATTTACATCTTAAGTCTTTTCTAGGAGTTAGTGATTCTTTTGTGATTCAAGGAGTGCCTAGAGATGCCCTTAGATTAACTTTGTTCCCGTATTCTCTTCGAGATGGAGCAAAGGCATGGTTAAATTCTTTTGCTCCAGGGTCAATTAGGACATGGAATGAGTTAGCTAAAAAAATTGAGGATAAAATTGAGGATGTCTTAGTAAAAGTGGATAAATTCATATTTCCAGTTGATTTCATTATTTTAGATTATGAGGCAGATAAAGATGTCCCAATTATTCTAGGTCATCCATTTTTGGCTACTGGTAGGGCATTAATAGATGTTCAAAAAGGGGAATTAGCAATGAGAGTATGTAATGAGGAAGTAAAATTTAATGTGTTTAAAGCCATGAAATATCCAGACGAAATGGAGGATTGCTCCTTCATTAGGATTCTGGAGAGCACAGTTATTGAGACAGCAATACAGGATTCAGTTAGTAAGCATTCAGAAGAGCATGGAGAGGTGAGTGTAGAGGATTTAGAAGTTTGTTCTTTAGATAGAAAAAATGAAAAAGAATTGTTTAGGTGTGAGGATGTTTTTGAGTCTTTAGATTTAAATCAAAGGAAGGCTCCTCCAATTAAGCCATCCCTGATTGAGGCACCTACTTTAGATTTGAAGCCCTTGTCGGATCATTTAAAGTATGTGTATCTTGGGGAAGGTGAGACGTTGCCCATTATTGTTGCATCAGATTTAATGTCAGAGCATGAAGAGGCCTTAATAGAGTTGCTGCAGCAATACCGCAAGGCTATAGGTTGGACATTGGCTGACATTCAGGGAATTAGTCCATCTTTTTGTATGCACAAAATCACTCTAGAGGAGGGATCCTTTAGGAGTATTGAGCAACAAAGAAGGCCTAACCCTGCAATGAAAGACATTGTTAAAAAGGAGGTGATTAAATGGTTGGATGTTGGGATCATTTATCCAATTGCCGATAGCAATTGGGTAAGCCCTGTCCAATGTGTTCCTAAGAAAGGAGGTGTCACTGTGGTGAGCAATAAAGACAATGAGTTGATCCCAACCAGGACAGTAACTGGCTGGAGGGTTTGCTTGGATTACAGGAGGCTTAATAAAGCCACCCGTAAGGACCATTTCCCTCTACCATTTATTGACCAGATGTTGGATAGATTGGCTGGTCAGGCCTACTACTGTTTCTTAGATGGTTATTCTGGGTATAACCAGATTACTATTGCTCCTGAGGATCAGGAGAAAACCACTTTCACCTGCCCTTATGGGACATTTGCTTTTAGGAGAATGCCTTTCGGCCTCTGCAATGCTCCAGCAACATTTCAGCGGTGTATGTTAGCAATTTTTTCTAATATGATTGAGTCCACTATTGAGGTATTTATGGACGATTTTTCAGTGTTTGGAGGGTCTTTTCAGAATTGTTTAGATAATTTAGGTAAGGTGTTAAAGAGATATGAGGATACCCATCTAGTCCTTAATTGGGAGAAATGTCACTTCATGGTAAAGGAGGGCATAGTGTTAGGATATAAGATTTCTAAAAATGGTCTAGAAGTTGATAGAGCAAAAATAGAGGTTATTGAGAGACTAGAACCACCGAATTCAGTGAAGGGGATTCGGAGTTTTTAAGGACATGTTGGATTTTATAGGAGGTTCATAAAGGATTTTTCCAAAATCAGTAAACCTCTTTGTAACTTATTGTGTACTGATCATGTTTTTTACTTTAATGCAGATTGTAGGAAGGCTTTTGAGACTTTAAAGGCTGCTTTAATCTCAGCACCCATTCTTTGTGCACCTAATTGGAATTTACAATTTAAGGTAATGTGTGATGCAAGTGATGCTGCGGTAGGTGCTATGTTGGGGCAAAAGCAGGGCAAATTTATCCATCCTATATATTATGCAAGCAAGGTTTTAAATGAAGCACAAGTCAACTATACAACTACTGAAAAGGAGTTGTTAGCTGTTGTGTTTGCCTTTGAAAAATTCTGGCCATATTTGGTTGGATCCAAAGTCACAGTTTTCACGGATCATGCAGCAATAAGGTATTTAATGGCTAAGAAAGATGCAAAACCTAGGCTAATTCATTGGGTTTTATTATTGCAGGAGTTCGACTTGGAGATAAAGGATAAGAATGGATCAGAGAATGTCATTGCAGATCATTTGTCTCGTTTTGATCTATCATCATCTTTGCTGGAGCAATCTGCAATTTCCGACTCTTTTCCAGATGAATAGCTTTTTGCTATTGAGGTAAAGGTAGTCAGGGATGTCCCTTGGTATGCTGATATTGCCAACTTTTTGGTAAAGGGAGTCACCCTTATTGACATGGATTGGAGGCAGAAGAAAAAGTTTAAGCATGATGCAAATTTTTTTTATTGGGATGAGTCATTTATGTATAAGCAATGCTCTGACGGTATTATTCGTAGGTGTGTTTCAGGTGATGAAGCAAAGGAAATCCTGGAGCAATGTCACCCTTCGCCGTATGGAGGTCATTTCAGCGGTCAGAAGACAGCTATGAGGATTTTGCATTGTGGATTTTTCTGGCCTACCTTATTTAAGGATGCCCATTGGTTTTACAAGCAATGTGATGCTTGCCAAAGGAGAGGAAATTTAGGGCCTAGAGATGAAATGCCTCTTACTTATATTTTAGAAGTTGAATTATTCGATGTATGGGGTATTGACTTTATGGGGTCATTTCCCCCTTCTAATGGCAATGTTTTCATCTTATTGGCAGTTGATTACGTGTCCAAGTGGGTGGAGGCCATTGCATGCCATCAGAGTGATGCCAAGACAGTTGCAAGGTTTCTTCAATCGCACATTTTTGTGCAGTTTGGGACACCTAGGGCTCTAGTGAGTGATGAGGGTACACATTTTGTTAATAATATCTTAGCTAAGTTGTTAGCTAAGTATGAGATTAAACATAGGATAGCTACCCCTTATCACCCACAAGCAAATGGTCAAGCTAAAATTAGTAATAGGGAAATTAAAACTATTTTAGAGAAAGTAGTCCATCCATCTAGGAAGGATTGGTTTTTTAGGTTGGATGAGGCTCTTTGGGCTTACAGGACAGCTTATAAGACTCCTCTAGGTATGTCTCCCTATAGGTTAGTATATGGGAAAACTTGTCATTTACCACTAGAGCTAGAGCATAAAACATTTTGGGCTTTGAAAAAGTTGAATTTTGATCTGAGTCGTGCAGAGCAATAAGAATGCTGCAGCTTAATGAATTAGAGGAATTTCGTCAATTTTCTTATGAGAATGCGAAAATATATAAGGAAAAGACTAAGCTGTGGCATGACAAGAAAATAAAATCTAAAGAGTTTGTCAAGGGTCAAAAAGTTTTGCTTTATAATTCTAGATTGAAATTATTTCCTGGGAAGCTAAAATCTAAATGGTCAGGACCGTTTATTGTGATTGAGGTTTCCCCCACGGAGCAATTACATTGCAGGATGAAATAGATGAGAGAGTGTTCAAGGTGAATGGACAGCGTGTGAAGCATTATTGGGGTGAGGAGTTTCAGTCGAAATATCCTTCCCTAAGGTTAGTTGATGCTTGAGAGAGCAGGATGTTTGTGGGAGCATTTCACAGAGCAAAATTTTGAGCTCCCAGAGTTTGTAATAATTTTATTTTTCGCTGATTTGTTTTTAATTCCGATTAGGCTAGATTTGATTTTTGCATGGTTTATTAGATTTTATCTTTAAATATTTTTATTATTTTTGGTAGTTTAGATTTTATCTTTTTCGTTTTTAGTTTGATTTAATTTCTGGGTTATTTATTTTAATTATCTTTGAACTATCTTTTGATTAGTTCGATGTTATTTTATCTAGATCTTATTTTCTATTATTTGAATTCTGTTTAGTTTAAATTAATAAAGATTTTCTTTAATTTATTCGGCTTCGAGAATAAAAAGGAATTAGGTTTGATTTGATCGATTAAATTTAAATTTGAAAGATTTGATTTTCCTATTTCAAAATTTAAAATTCCGTATCCAAGATTCTGCAGGTTCAGTAGGTTGTTGCGGCAAAGTTATGGCTGAAGCAAAATCATCCGAATTAAAAGGGACTCCGTTGAAAATTTATTATTTTTACCATTAGGATTTTAAATTTTCTATTGCAAGGTAAATGTGCATGTGTTATCTGATGGAGCCACGTGTTACATGGAGATGATCCAAGGGCCTTGAGGTTGAACAGCGCATAAATTTTTACCATGGGCGATTGGAATCCACAATTTTATCGTTGCTGGTTTCAAATTTTCAGGTTACATGCGATTAAAACGGTAATATAATTTATTGTGGCAAATCTTTTCAGTCAGATTTCGATTTTGTTGAGGCTTTATTTATTCACGGACGGTGGTAAGTTATTTTCACCTTCCCCTTCGCATTTTAATCCCTTTTTGCTATTTGAATTTCTTCTTCCTTTGTTGCTTTTCTCTGAAAAAAATCCTGAGTTTCCATGGCAAAGACAAGAGCAAACAGAGAGAGGAATAATGAGGATGACGAAGTACAAGTTAGTCCTGAGATTCCGAAAGTAAAAACGAAAAAGAAAAGAACACCAGAAGAGAGGGAAGCCAAGAGGTGAAGGAGGCAGCAGAGGAACCAAGATCAAGAACCTATCCAAGAAGCAATAGAGGATGTTGCTGCCTCGCGAGAAGAGGAAAATCCGGAAGAGTCTGAGGTGTGAAATCCGGAAGAAATAGGACCAACAGTTTCAAATACGGAAGGAGTTCAAGAAGAAAATGTTGAGGAAAATCAAGAAACAGAGGCTGATAAAGTTCGAGACGAACAGGCCGCAGTTGTGCCTGAAAAAGAGAAAACATTGGAACCGGTGCAGGAGGCTCATGTTGAGGTCATCATGCCTGAACCTCCGAAACGGTGCCGCATTAAGCGGCAAGCAGGCCGCATCAGAGTAATACGAAATACCCCATCGCCTCTGTCGTCGGATTCTGAGAGAGAGAAGGCAAAGCGAGAGGAACGAGAGAAAAAAGAAGTTGAGGAAGGAATGCGAGAAGAAGCAGAGAAGAAGGCTGAAGAGGAACAGTTGCTCAAGCGAAAGGCAGAGTAGGGCAAAAATATTGTTGAAGCATCGGAGGAACACGATGAAATAGAAGAACGGCAGTTGCCATTCGATCGCTTCGTCAACAATTTTGCCAGAGCAAAATACGCTGAGTTGCTGAAAAGAGATTTTCTGTTTGAAAGAGGATTTAGCGGCGAACTTCCGCCATTTCTAAGGACCGGAATAGCAGACCACGGCTGGGAGTTGTTTTATGCGAAGCCGGAGTCTGTAAACGCACAGGTGGTGCGTGAATTCTATGCCAACATTGATAAAGAGGAGGGTTTCCTGGTAATTTTCAGAGGAGTCGAGATAGGTTGGAGTCCAAGTGCTATCAACGCACTGTACCATCTTCAGAACTTCCCCCATGCGGCATTTAATGAGATGGCCGTAGCGCCATCTAATGAGCAGTTAAGTGATGCTGTGAGGGAGGTAGGAATCGAACGGGCACAGTGGCAGCTATCCAAGACTCAGAAGAGGACATTCCAGTCGGCCTATTTGAAAAAGGAAGCGAACACGTGGATGGGATTCATCAGACAAAGATTGCTTCCGACAACACACGACTCGACAGTATCCAGGGAACGAATTCTTCTAGCGTTTGCAATCTTGCGGTCTGTCAGCATTGACGTAGGAAAAATTATTTGTAATGAAATTTCTGGTTGCTGGAAAAAGAAGGTGGGGAAGTTGTTCTTCCCAAATACAATTACTATGCTGTGTAGAAAAGCAGGGGTTTTAGTGGATGAGAGTGATGTGATTCTATTTGATAAGGGAATCATTGATACGCCCAATTTGGCGCGGCTCTAGTGTACGCAGGAGATACGACAAGTAGGGCTTATCTACGGCATTAACACGATTCTAGAACAACTGGCACTGTTGGCCAGCAGGCAGGAGTTTGTTGAAAGGCAAACTTTAACCTTCTGGACCTATGTTAAGAATCGAGATGCTTGTTTGAAGAGGGCGCTGCAAGAAAATTTGTCAAAGCCATATCCAGCTCTCCCTACATTCCCCGAAGACCTACTGAACCCCTGGATTCCACTGCCGCCTGCTGAGAAGGAAGATGAAGAAGAAGATTTGGGTCAGGAAGATTGAAGGAGGATTTGAGCGCACAATCTTTTTGCTGACATATTTTTGCTAACATATTTTGTTTGCTGGCGCATTCCTGACCACATCTTCTTATATAATTGCTTGTCTGTTTCTTTTTAATTTTTCTGCTTTAAAAATATATCTCTGATGATGTAATATCTTTGTTTTTTTTCTTTTTAATGAAATTTCTCGTTGTTTCCAAATAATGTGCACTGAGTAACTCTAACTTAACTAATTTTCTTCTGAATTTTTGAAGCTTGGACTGATTACGCTTAACTAGATCAAGGTATTCTGATCTCCATAAACCTTTTGCTTGAGCATTTCTTCTAGCCTAGACTGTTGCTGCGGCAAAAAAAAAAGATTTTGGAGGTAGTGTTGACTCATATGATCCACTTTAAGCTTAAATCTAGTCCCGCATTTAGTTTAAAAATTCAGATAGAAAAATTTAAGTTTGGGGGTATAATTGCTTAATTAATGATTCATTGGGGACAATGAATAATTTAAGTTTGGGGGACTTTTTGCTACTCCAATTATTTTGCTCGAGCATTCCTCTCCTTCATTTAAAAATTTGTTAGGTTGTTGAGTAACCGGGGACATTTGTGATACCCACAGTTTGTCTTCGCGTCAAAAGATGACCTCGGAAATAGAAAAAAAAAAGAGATAAATTATTTGCTGAAAAAGATGATTGTTGAAAATTTTGCTGAAAAAAATTCATGGAGCAAAAGTTTTGAGGGATGAATGATGATCCAGCAGTTTTTCTGTATCCCAGAACTTAGGTGAGCTTCATCATAAAATGTCATCATTCTAAGGGGCAAAAGATAGAATAACTAAGGATTTTTAAGCTTTATAAAGAGTATTGAGCCTAGTTGGTGATGAGTTTGAGGCTAGGGTATACTGCACCATAAAGTGGGTCATCCCATGCTTAAGAGCTTATGACTGTAGGGTTGCTTTAAGTCTAAAAAACAAAAATATAAACCCCTTAGAAATATATTTTGAAATGTCTGACAATAGAGCTAGGCTGTGGTAAGTTCTTAAAATTAAGCTGAAAAGTGGTGATTATTTGTCCATGCTGGAGGAATCATTTTGCTGCAGCAAAGCTTGGTTTTGCAGAGTGCTCAGGTAAAGGTCAAAGGTAGTGTGGGACTGTCTGGTTTGATTAAGCTATTCTTTGTCTAATGTTTTGAATTCTTGAAGGAAGGTTGGTTAGTATTGCTCGGGACGCGCAATAGTTCAAGTTTGGGGGTGTGATAACTACCCAAAAAGTAGTTATTTAGGCCTCAGTTATATAGGGATTTGTGTGTCTTTTGTGCTTATTAGGGTTGGTTTAGGATAGATATTACATGTTTTAACCCATTTGGAAGAATGGAAGCTTTGGAAATTATTTTGTGCAGAATCTGTTGCTGGGCGACTTGAGGGAGCAAATTCTGTGTTGCAGCAAAACTGGGGGCAAAACTGCCACGTCACAGTTCGTTAGCCAACTTCATGAACCGACTTCTGTTGAGTAATTTTTGTGATAAAGGAGCAAGGAGAGCCTTACACGTGTCCAAGTTGACCTAATCCAAGCCTCCTATCCTTCTATAAAAGGAAGTAGCCGCCCAAGTCAAAGTCATTCCAATTTCCCTTGGAAGCCGAATAGTATAGAGAGATTGGGGACCACAAAGAACACCATCATCCGCAAGCTGATTAAGGATATTATTATTTTCTTTATTATCTTGTGATTATCGACATGCTTACTCAGATTGTGATTCGTGTTTCCATGCTTATTATGAACTAAGTAGCTTTAGGCGTTGGTTAAGTACTATGTAGTTGTCGTGCTTCATCTCTAATAATATATTGATTGTTGCAACTTGATTAATTGTTGTGCTTATTCTCATTTTATGCCCGCCTGCCAACCGGTATGAATACCTCTCTCTAGTTTCAGGGATGATTTAGAGAGTGTGTGGCGATTAATCACACTACGATCATTGTGTATTGGTGAACGCCAGTGACTGAGCTAGGGATAGCCAGTTGCCTAGTGCTTGATCGGTCGTGCTTCATTGGGGTTGAAACACATTCCAAAAGATCTGGAGTTTCGGGAGGAATCCGCTAATAATACTGCGAGAGTTTGCATGATCAATAATATTTCTAGAGCATCTTTTAAAACAATTACTAAACTTAACCAGCGCCTGTCTTTAATCTATCTGCCTATTTGTTTATTTGTTGTTCTGTCATTTATTTTGCTTCAGCATAATTCTTATAAAACCCAATCATTTTTATTACCTTGAAACCATTAAAAGATTCATACAAAATAGATAGAGTGGAAGCTAGTTCAGGCCTTGGATTGACAAATACTTATCACTTGCTGCGGACTGTGTATACTTGCACAGGAATTCTAGAGTCTTTTACACCATATTTTTACTCACTCTAAGAACCCAACAAGGCCTTTCCTTGCATGGAATATCTCTATAAGTAGATGCAAAATCAAATTAAGAAAAAAGAGAGTCATTTCCATATTGTTATGCTGCTGGATTTTGATACCAAACTCACTCATCTCCATATATCTCTCTAGTGCTTGAACCTTCAAGCATTCCCTTCCCATTCCCTATCTCTATAGACTCCCACAAGTCGTTCTTGACCCGGAGAATAGTAGAGAAGACACTAGAGGTGGTCCACACACCGTTCGTGATCAAAGAAATCAAAGGGAGTTGTTGAATCGGTCTCCAAAAAGGTTGGTACAAATTCGGCTCTCTGTTTACGGTATTTGGGCAACATGTTTTCATTTTCTAAAATTGATGTAGTTAAGTACCTCCGATCCTAAAATTTCTTTCGCATGTGTTATATGAACACCTTCAAAAACAGAAGAAATATCAATGAGATAAGTCCCACATAGACATGGTGCAGATAACATATCCCAGTTTGCGCCCGCCAATCCCTGACAACCAGATTCTGAGTTAAGTCCAACTCCTATTCGGCTCTACTGTAGGTGCCTTTAGGAGATTAAGAGACTAAGCCAGCTAGACATCTATTTCTAGGGCTAGCTGAAACTTAGATAAATAATACTCACAACTCTTAAAACCCTAGTGGTTCCAGTCCTATTTCTAGGATGCAATAAGTCAAAGTCTTATTTCTAGGATCTTTTCCACTATTGATTTGCGAACACGCGTTTTAACTCCAACCTTTCGGCCATCAGTTAAATATAAACTAAGCTAACCTAAGTGATCAGTTTAAGCTAACAATTAAACCTTAATTTCAACAAAAAACAAACAATGTTAGAGGGAGCAAAGTTGTTTTTCCATAGGCGGGGCTTTCTTCTATTCAAGGAATCCATATATTTGAACCCCTAAATAGAAGCTCAGCTCATGATTGAAAGTAAATTGCAAAACATAAAGAAAAACAAACTCGACATGGAAATAAAATAATGAATTACTATTAAAGAATGAACTTAGTACAAAAGATTAACTTACAAATGAAAGTAAATGATAAGCGATAACAACTTGCTAGAAATTAAAGAGTACAAAGCATAAAATAAAGACAAGACTCAACTAAGGATCTCTCTTTCTATCTAGCGAGCTCTTGCCCTTTTTCAAGGAGAAACAAATCTATCTTCTTCTTCTTTCGAATAAAAGAGCAAACAGAGACTAAGGGATCCGAAACTGGGAGTGGTTACAAGGTGAGAAGAGAGACCTAAAATAAGTCCTAAGGACGAAAACTCAAGCACCAAGCTCCCCTTGCTTCTTGCACCTTGGTCCCCTTTTATAGACCATGAAAGGTAAGGTTGGCTGCCGATATCTGTGTGAGAAGGCCTTGGAAGGTGAGAATCCACGATCCTCGAAGATTTGATGCCGGATTGGGGACTTTTTTATGATTCTGTGTAAATCCCACGAATCTTGGTATTTTGTCGGAAAGCCCAGTTGCGGTCGCATCTCGGGTGCAATTTCCTCTATGTTCTACTTCGACAATTTTGTCTTCAGCCTGGGGCTTTTTTTCTTATATGGCTTTGCGAGCACAACTTGATCGCACTTCCCACATCCTCAAGTCCAGATGAAGGCGCAATATTTCAGATTTTAACTCATTTTTGCTCCGCTAACCTTTATCTCCACTTGCGGGCGCATTCTCCTCGCAAAGACTCCTGCACAAAAACATTACTTGGATAAATTCTTTATAAAATAATCTTTTTTTTTTTGTACAAATTAAGCTTAAATTCTATAATTCTAAGATTTCCTTCATGCTTCTACAACTTTTGCTAAAATGACTTACAATGATAAGATTTGAGGCATAAGGTCCTTGCTTTCCAAACAATTACCTAGGCTTTTAAGGCTAAATAATGCACATAAATGAGTTTTGTCAATTGCACCTCAGGAACTGGTGCAATCTCCGATTCTTACTCTATTTGCGCCACATTTGCGGCTGCAAACTCTCTCAGTGGTATCCACTGAGTCCTTCAAACATGATGCTGAAAAATCCAGAGCAGCTAGCTCTTCTTCTTCTCTCTTTTTCTTCTTGGCCTCTTTCTTCCTTCTTCTTTCTTCAGCCCAAAACTCATCTTTGATTTTGGCGGCCCTGGCTTTTGCTAGCCAGATGGTGTCAGCCACCACTTTATTCCAGTCCTTTTACTCGGGTGTTTGCTCCAACTCTGGACCTCATCATGTTGATCTTTTGCCTCTAAGCTTGGAGGGATCTGCAGTTGAAGCAAAAGTCTGAACTTGCATTTGCGCCCCAGATGCGGGTGCATCTTTTCTATTTAGTGCCTTAGGAACTAGCACTGCCTCTTCTGCCTTGGCTATATTTGCGGTCGCAATTTCAAGTCGACCTGCAAACAGATTCTCAGGTTGCTTCACATTTGCAGCCGCAACCTTGATGCATGGCTCAACTTCATCCTTCCACTTCCTTCTGAAGTACTTCACTCCAACTTTCTTTTCTGCTTCTTCCTTTTCCTTAATTCTCACTACTTTTGGTTTAAGGACCAAGGGCGTTTCCTCTTTTTCCTCTTCTTCAACTTTCATGGAAGCATCCTCGATGGCTTGACAACTTTTCTCAGTGGCTCTCTGCAAGCCTTCTTCCCATTCTCTTGAGCACGTTCCTGCACGAGTTGATGGTCAGAGAGGCTTACCTTGAGTTTTCGACCGAGTAGAGGTCGAACGAGTAGAATGCTGCACTCCAGATTTCCGCAAAGGACAAGAGGGCTTTGAAACCGCCTTCAACCTCTCAGAGGAAGAACCTGAAGATGGTTTTCGGGTAGAAACGAGGTTCTTCGGCTGAGAAGCGAAATGAGGCTTCATCTTTCATTGATTTTCTTTGGGGGTATGCAACAGAAAGGACCACCGGTGGTTTCTGAGTGGAATGGGTGCGAGTTCCGATAGCATTGGTGGTCGGAATGGGTTGTTGGAAAAAGCGTGGGGCTTGGCGAGTGCTTTTGGGTGAGAGAGATGTTGAAGAAGTTCAAAAGATAATTGACCTAAGTCAAATCCTTCGCTATTTATATGTTTCGAACTTCCCTTAAATGATTTGTTGATTTTAAATGACATCACTCTGGGCCTTATGATTTTCCTACGCCCCTTGAAAAAATTTCCTTATTTAGCACACGATAGATTTGCGACCACATTTGCATCGCAAATTTTGTTGTTAGCGCGCAAAGCAAGCTATTTTTCCCGGTAAAAGTACTATTTGGCTGATTTATGAATTTTAATGTTTATTTTGTAGGAAATTGAGTTATGGAATAAATTAGAGAAATTGGAATCGATCGGGTGTTCGGGACCTAAAAAAGAGCAAAGGAAGAGAAAAGAATCAAGTTGGAAGCTTAATTAAAGAGGCAAACCCGAGAGGTAGCGTCGAGACGATGCCTCTTTAGCGTCTCAATGCTACACAATTTCCTAATCAGAATATGGCGGTAAACAGGACAGCATCGCGACGTTACCGACATATTTCCCATAAATACATCTTATTCTTGCACGGCCAAGTTGAGTGTCCATTTGATGCAATTTTAGCCCTAAAATCGACTAGAGACCTTCTGTGGGAGCTGAAGCAAAGTGGAGGAGCAGGATTCAAGGCTTAGCTCGTGGAGATCGTGACGGGGACGTGCGGTTTCGACGATAAAAGTGTTTTATCTCTTTTCTTCCCTTTCTTTAGTTGTTTTTAATGGATTTTTCAGATTTAGCTAAAATCGTAACGCCATGTATGAGTAGCTAGATTTGTTCTCTTAGGGATTGATGTAGCCTTTGGGCGTTGTTGGATTATTTGATGGATGTTTATTGTTTTTAACTCATTTATGCAATTTATGACTTGTTTTTAATTCACTGGGCATGAGTTAATTGATGTTATCTCTAATTCTTGCTCAGGAGAGGGGACTTAGTTTAGATAAATAAATTGCATAACTATAATAATCCTAAGATCGGGAGATTTAGGATAGTTGTAGAAACCGTTAATAGGATTCAATTTAACCCATGCATGTGTTAATAGGATAGTTGTAGAAGGTCTACCTATGGATGCCAACAAGAGCATAGCTCAAATGGCATAAAGTTGTACTGATAACCACAAGGTTTGTGGTTCAAATCCCCCCACCCCCATATTGTCAAAAAAATAATAATAATAAAAATAAGGTCTACCTATGGATGATGATGATTTTGACCCTAATGAGTTTTTTTATGATATATTATGTTTGATGATGAGGACATGATGGAAAATTTGGAATTACCTATTCTGGACTTTAATGAATATGAGTTAGATGATAGCATCATACCATTTAGTACAGTTAGTGAGTCTCATGTAGATGATCATGTACAACACTTTACGCCTGATGAATGGATGGTTCTTTTAGAAAAACCACCCCAAGATTTGAGACCAGTAGATATTATGATGTTTGATGATTCTGTATATAACTGCTTTCAGAATAGGGATTTAGAAAAGAAATTTTACATGATGGCTTTCGTGATGGACTCTTACCTTAACAATTTATTATATGAGGATGGGTCAGGGGAGATTTTTTTCATCCCCTTTTTGCTTTGTGTGCAACAACTAGAGATTTCATTAATAGCTTAGAGGAGGACTAGAACTTTAACTTCGAGCCTCCATGAGCGTGTCGAGACTCGTCTAGTTAGAGACGTTAAAGAAGCGCTGCTTGGGAGGCAAACCAAGGAATAAAATAGTTAGTTGTTTTCTTTTGCGGATGTAAATAAATCCCCCTTGCTTCATGATCTGATTTTGTTTTGCAGGATCAATGTAGCAAGCCCCGAAAAATCCAAAAGATGCGATTTCCCAGCTCAAAGATGAAAAGGTTTTCTCCAAAAGAAGTCAGGGAAGTCTTAGTATCCCCTCTTGGATCTTTGCTTGGTTTAAGCATTAGGGACAATGTTTAGTTTAAGTTTGGGGGGGGAGGCTTTCGCTGCTTTTTCAGCTTATTTGAATTCTTCTGGATGCATGTTAGGATAGCAATGATAGCCTAGGATTTGATTTTGAGTTTTTGGGAGATGAGGTTTATATGAATGTGGAGTTCGAGAGCTTATGCGCAATTTGCTTACCGCAAGTGTACGGGTCAAGTAATAATATAGTGTTTTCGTGTAAAACGAGTGTCGTCCTCTGGATTGGTTTTCAAGCAAATTCAGTACCGCGAATACTTTTGTTCAATTTTATTTAGGGAGTAAAACTCAATGATAAAGATAAATCTAAAGACAAAAAGCATAAAATAAAAGTGGAGACTCAAATGGAAAGACTCTTAGGGAATTGATTTCATTGATTAAGATTGAGGATTAATTAATGGGATGACTTTAGCATGCAATTATTCTACCAAGTCTAGGAACCTTTTATCACAACTATCTCTCCCGAGCATAATTGATTCTCATGCATGCAACCAACTTGATATCCCTATCTAAGTTCATTAACATGTAAGGCTTTGAGTTTAGTTCTTCAAGCAACTTCTAAAGTTATTCCAAATCCCGTCACAAACTTAGAATTTCTACTTTAGTCATGCAATTAAATAAAGTAAGTCTTAGGCCAAATCCCCTCTCCCGAGCAAGATTCAACACTCAAATCATTCAACTAGTGATCATTGAAAGCATTTAACCATAATTGCATAGGTAAAATAAATGCATATTCATACCACAAATAAAACCTAAAACTAAAACAATTACATCAATCCCTAAGACAAACAACTAGCAACTCATAGTCTTTAAACTACAAACACTAATTGAAAGAAAAGCCATAAAAACTACAAAAGGTAAGGGAAAGAGAAAGGAAAACTCGAATCCGTCGAAACCGGCACGTCCCCGTCACGATCTCCACGTCTTCTCGCTTGATTCTCGCTCCTTGGCCTTGCTTTAGCTCCCACTAAAGGTCTCTAGTCGAAATTAGGGCTAAAATCTAACCAATTAGACTCCCCAAATCCGTAGCTGAAAAGAGGAATTTATAGAAAATCTGCGGATAGCGTCGCGACGCTATGATTTTTTTTTTTAAGGATTGAACTCCATTTGACTCCAATTGCTGAATGAAGCTTCAAACACATACTTTCTACAAATAAAACATAAAAATGCATAAATTTGGGTAAATAATTGTAAAAGACTAACTTAATTAATCAGAGAAAAATAGCTAGCTATGCTCGCTATCAAGAGCATAGCAGAAATCTGAGAAATTTTGAAATTTTTTTGCTGAGTATTAATGTCTAAAGCATGCAATAAACTTGTCTTGTGAGATCTTTGAAAATCTAGATTCTTATTATGACTTTTATAAGTTTGTTGTCACCTTGATAGGCTTAGTCTCTAGCACTAAGAGTTATGCTTGACTATTTAAGAACTAGGTGAAAAGAAAAAAGAAAAAAATGTTATTTCTACAAAAAGAAAAAGTAACAAAAGAAAAAGAAATATCTGTTGAAAAGGAAGAAAGAAAATAGTTCTTGCTTGCAAAAGAAAAAAAATAGAACTAGGGGTAAAAAGAGCTACCTCCGTTGTGATCAGTTAGGATCATCCAAGGATTAAATTCGGGATATGGGTCCCTGCAGCGGTGTGTGAAAGCTACTGCCCTTAGGATTATAAAATGCAAGTTTGGGGGAATCCCCCTGAGAAAAAGAAAAGAAGCAGACACCCTAGTTTCTTTGTTTACAAGATAGCTAGATTCCGACCTATTAGGACTCTTAGCCAGTGTAGGGGGAAGACAAATGAAAAAAACTGTAAAACTAATCTAGGTTTGTAAGAGAACCACTAAATAAGTTTTGAGCATGTTATTCGTTAATTCTAAGTTTCATTTTTGAAATTTCTTCATGAGTATGTTGTGCTTGCTTACTCCACTTGCATGTTTTCCATATTTCCTTAATAATTCTAAATCATTGAGGCTAGAGCGATTCTTTTCATGCATCCATAGAATTTATTTTGCTCGGGACTAGCAAAAGCTTAAGTTTGGGGGTGTGATAGCATGCATAAATGCTATTATTTTACCCTTGAATTTAATGGTTTTTGTTGTGCTTTAATGTGCTTTTATTATATAAATTCATTTAATTGATTATTTTTTGTCCCTAGGAGTTTTATTGGAAGTTTGGAGAAAAATAGGATAAAGAAGCCCAAATAATGGAGATTCAAGGTGGGTCAAGTGGGAGAAGTCCAAGACTCTAAATGGAAGAGAATTGGGCCAAAGAATGGAGGAGAAGCACAAAAATCAGCCTTAGACGCGTTCTGGAATTTTCCAGCCGATGGACAGCGATTTTCCAGCCGATGGACAGCGTCTTGACGTTGTCCCTTAGCGTCTCGACGTTGGGCTATCTTGGAGAACAAAGACCTTACGTCACAGCGTCGCGACACTGTCCAACCTGAAGGCCTATATAAAGCACGACTTTTCCCCCATTTTCATCATCAAGCAATACATTCCTCTAGTCTTTTCAAGGCTCTTTGAGCCACCTTTGAGGGTCGGGTTGAGAGGAGAGCCAAATTCTTATATTGGGCAATTTTTGAAGCATTCGAGAGCTTGTTTCGCTGAGGATCCAAGGCGCAAGCAAGGGGTTCTTTGACGGTTCATCTCCTAACTCCTTTATTTGTTCATTTATTATTTTACATCATGTATAGACGAACAATTTTGGTTATTATAACATACATGTATAGCTAAATCCCGGCTTGCGGGTCTTGAATGAGAGAATATAGTTTAATGTTATTTTGATTGCCTATCTTTGTGTCCACTTTACTGATCATTTGTGTGGGTGTTCGTAATGCTCTATAGATTCTGGCCAAATTTATAGTGATTAGATACTTAGTGGAAACTCGACAGAGAGAAACTAAGTAAGATCATAACCCACTTAACTAGGCTTAACTGCTCGTAGTGACAACGAGAGTAGTTGGTTAGGCTTAGAGATCGATAATGAATCAGGACTCATTAATTAACCTGTTTAATAGCGCTATGGACACTTAGGTTATTAAAATGAGTTAGTTATAATTAGGGGAAATCGATAGGAGAACCTATGTAATCAACAGAGATTCTAGATCTATAATTAGTTGGACACAAGATTAGGTAATTAGAATAACTAATAAGCTATATTTTGGATTTCAAGACCCCGCCTCTCATTCAACTCTATCATCCCCATTGCCAAGTTGCTTGATCAGTTGTTAATTGCTTTGTTTAAATTTTGTTTGCATCTCTCATCATGTCTAGGTCCCTAATTAATAATCAGTCTTAGTATTTTTAGTGATTAGAATTTTGTCTTGTCTAAGTGCACTTCTCCCTGTGAAATCAATACTCGGTACTCTACCTTTTTATATTACTTGTGGCAACCGTACGCTTGCGGTAATCACACAAGATTCAGAAGGATATTCAATAAAGATTGACATGCAATAAATAATACTTAGGCAAATAAGCACTTTCAAGCCATTTAAACCATAAGGGAATTCACTATATCGAACCTCTCAATGGAATTTAGCTACGCATGATGGAATATAATGCAAATGAACAACTTTCCATTGAAATAATGAATAAAGAATACAAAGTAATGAAAATAAACAAGTGCTGGAAAAATATAGTGCAATAGCTAAAACTAGGGGTTTTTTCACTTTTATCCAATCCTTGTAGAGTTCTCACGACACTTTACTCTCCTTTTACAAGTGGAAATAGGGTGAAATCTCTATAAACACTCGGGTTTGATGTCTAACTAAGGGTTAGAATTTAGTCTTCTAAGAAGGATCTCAGGCATCCCTACTCATGGGCGTCTACTAGGGTTCTGTCACCACCTTCTTATTCCCAGTGAGTTCTGCATGAATTTTCCTTCGAATCTCGATGTTTTTTATAGTGTGGGGAATGGTTGAGGAGTCACGAAAATGGTGCTAACAGGTAGTCCAGTCAGTTTCGGAGTCAAAACAACCGGTTAGGTGCACAAAACACTTGTTCAAAACGACCCGTGACATACTTGGAACTATCTGCCTCTGCCTAAAAATGCGGTCGCAATCGATTTTTGTCTTGCAAAAAATGCAGTCACATTTTTGGGAAATTCCAAATTTCTCTATTTTCTGCAAAACACTAAAACCAAGTCAAAATCTTACCAAAATGAGTTCTTTTAAGCACAAATATGCATAATTTGACATACATGACTCTCAACATCCCAACCTATCAACTTTAGTACTTTTTTAGCTCGGGAATAGTGTTTTTGATCTAAAACATACAACTTTGACAAGATAATGAGCTAAATATAAGGGTAAAATAAGTATATTTTTTTACCCCTATCAGCTACTTTGACAATTTTGTCTTCAGTTGGGGGTTACTTTCCTTATATGGTTTGTGGGCGTATTTTGATCGCATGTCCTACATCCTCGGGTCCAAATGCAGGTGCAAATCTTCAACTTCACCTCTTTTGCTCCACTAGCCTTTTATCTCCTCTTGCAGGTACATCTTTCTCGCAAAGTCCTTTGCACAAAAACATTACTTGGATAAATTCTTACAAAAATAATCTCTTTTTGTACACTTTAAGCTTAAATTCTATAGTTCTAAAATTTTTCTCATGATTCTATAACTTTTGCTACATTGACTTGAAATAATCAAATTTTAAACACAAAGCCCTTGCTTTCTAAACAATAACCTAGGTTTTTAAGGTTAAATAACACACATAAATGAGTGTTATCAGTAGTATAAAGTCTTTCATATTTCATTGTAAGAGTTGTTTACATTCTGTTTTTACTTTATTTCAGTTGTAAGTCTAACTTATGTACCTTTCATTTATCAATATGAATTCAATTTTATTCTATCTTTCATGTACCTTTAATTCTTCGTCTCGTATTTTATTTTCTATCATGAGCTAAGCTTTTTCTCGAGGATTCAAGTATGTGGATACCTTGAGTAGAAGATAGCCCCACCCATTGCAAAAGCAACTTTGCTCCTACTTAGGATTGTTTGTTTTTGCTGAAGTTTAAGTTTCATTGTTAGCTTAAATTGATCAAGTTAACATAGTTTGTAGTGGCCGAAAGGTTGGAGTTGAGTGCGTGGATTCGCAAAAGCAATAGTGGAAAATATCCTAGAAATAGGATTTTGTTTCTTGCATCCTAGAAATAAGACTAGAACCACTAGGGTTTTTAAGTCGTGTGCGTGAATCATCTAAGATTTAATTAGCCCTAGAAATAGGTGCACTAATTAGTTTTGTCTTCTAAAGGCACCAAAAGCGGACATGAATAGGAGTCAAACTTTACTCATAACTAAGTTGACAAGGCATTTGCGGGCGCAATTTGGTAGCAATCTGCCTGCGCCACAGAAATGTGGGCACCTATAGGCATCATTCTCCTTTTGTCTTGCATTTGCTGAGTAATTTGCGGGCGCAATGGTGGGCTTGCATTTATCGTACTTGCTTTCTATTAATCCAAAACCCATTCAACATATCATTTTTCTGGTTACTATCTATCGGTTGCAAATTTAGAGAAGGTTTTTGATCGCGAAATTGCAAAAGTGTATTGAGCCAATTCTTTTCCTTGGGATTCGATACTTGGATTACTCTCCACTTATTACTTGGTAGTGTATACTTGCACTCAGACACCCGTCACACTGTCGTTCTGCAGGCGACACGCATCAATACCATCTAGCCACCTTAATCCAAAACAGCCAAAAAGCCTATTCCTCTATTGATTACGAGGCTAATCCCCTTTGGAAGAGGTTTTGGAAGTTAACAACCATCCCGAAGGCCAAAATTTACGCGTGGAGAGTCATCCATGACTCATTTCCAACCCACTCAAATATAAGAAAGAGAGGAATCGATTCTAACCTGTTGTGTTTGTTTTGCAGGAAGTACAAGAGATCGGCAACCCATGCCCTATGGAACTATAAGATAGCTAAGAAGATTTGGCTAGATTTCATTCCCCTAACAAAAGTTTTATTTGGTTTAAACAGGGTCAATTGGAGCTCGGTAGATTATTGGGATTGGAAGCAGAAGAACCTAAAAGATGAAGATTTGGTGATTGATGTTCTAATCCTATGGGAGCTTGGGAGGCACAAAAACTATTGTCAGAGCATTAGAAATCAAAACCTCAGAAAGATTAGTGCTAAAACAATCTTACCTCGATTGCAAGAGCATAACCTTCTCCCCTCAGATTGAAGAGCTTATAGAGTCAAGCTTCTTGGATTCCTTCGTCGTCGAGATCGTGGAAGCTAAATGTTGACGCTTCAGATTTTACTTGATAACTTTAACTCTCATTTAAAGGAGGTGGTTGTACTTGTTGCTTGTCTTTAATATGTTATTCCTTAAAAAAAAAAAGATGACGACGACAAAACACATTAAAATAAATTTGTTTTTTGTAAATTAAATTATCTAATAATATAGTTAGCAATGGTACAGAATTTAAAAATAATATCATTAGATTTATTTCAAAGGAAAAAGATTAAATGGAACGAACACAAAGAAAATCTAATATGTATAAATATATTATTTGAATCATAAATTTGGTCTTGTTATGGGTAATTCAGGACCATTTCGGAATATAAGGAGCAGACGAAGGCAACACGACGTGAACCCGAAGACACGACCAGAAGATGGACCGTAGAGGAGAAATAGGCTAGAGGGTCGGGCCAAGGGTGAATGGATTGGGCTTTGGCCCAACCCCATGGTCGCCTTGATCATGGGCCGAGGCCGACCCTCGACTCGCTTGCGCGGCCTAAGTCTTCTCCTCTTCATTTGGTCCCTGGTGCCCATGGGTCACCCCGATTCAGCCTGGTACAACCCGAATTGTCTCCAAATGCCTAGAAACCCTAAGACAGGAACAAGTATATAGAACATTCTTCGTCATTGAAGAAGGGATCCTGATGTGGAATTTTCCTACCGCAAGTGCACGGGTCAAGTAATAGAAAAGTGATTGTGAAATCGAGTGTCATCCTCTGGATTGGATTTTTAATCAACTCTAATTGCCGAAAATAGTCTTGTCCAATTTTATTTAGGGAACCAAACTGTTGGGTTCCTAGAATGAGTAAAAATATGACATAAAATACTCTAGGATTCCTGTGCAAGTATACACAGTCTGCAGCAAGTAATATTATCAATCTGAGCCCTGAATTAGTTTCCACTCTACCTATTTTTGTGTAACTTTCTAATGGTTTCAAGAATAGAAAAATGATTTGGTTTTTGTAAGAATTATGCTGAAGCAAAGTAAATGACAGAACAACAAGTAAACAAATAGATAGACAGATTAAAGACAAGCGTTGGTTAGGTTTTAGTGATTGTTCTAAAATATGCTCTAGCAATATTATTGATCATGCATTTCTCGCAGTATTATTAGCGGATTCCTCCCGTAACTCCGGATCTTTTGGGATGTGTTTCAACCCCAATGAAGTTCGACCGATCAAGCACTAGGCAACTGGCTATCCCTAGCTCAGTCACTGGCGTTCACCAATACACAATGATCATAGTGTGGATAATTGCCACACACTCTCTAAATCATCCCTGAAACTAGAGAGAGCTATCCATACCGGCTGCCCAGGCGGGCATAAAATGAGAATAAGCACAACAATTAACTAAAATGCGATAGTCAATATATTACTAGAGATGAAGCACAGTAATCACATTAGTCCTAACCAACACCTTAAGCTACTTAGTTCATAACAGGCATAGGAATACGAATTACAATCTGAGTAGGCATGTCCATAACCACAAGTTAATAAAGAAAATAAACTCCCTAATCAGCTTGCAGAAGATGGTGTTTTTGATAATCTTCAGTCTCTTTAAAATATTCGGCTTCCAAGGGAAAACATGGAATGCATTTGACTTTGACGGCTACTTCCTTTTATAGAAGGATGGGAGGCTTTGAATTAGGTCAACGAGGACACGTGTAAGACTCTCCTTGATCCTTTATCACGAGAATAACTCAACAAAAGTCGGTTCATGAAGTTGGCTAACGAGCTGTGATGTGGCAGTTTCTGCTCCCAGTTTTGCTGCAGCACAGAATTTGCTCCCTCCAGTCGCCCAGCAGCATAATCTACACAACATAATTTCCAATGCTTCCACTCTTCCAAATGAGTTAAAAACATGTAATATCTATCCAAAACCAACCCTAATAAGCATAAAGGACACACAAATCCCTATATAATTGAGGCCTAAATAACTACCTTTTGGGTAGTAATCACAAACGAAGTGAGAATGAATGTAAAATCTAACACAAAACAATAAAAAAGTGTGACAATCTAATGGAGACAAAGGTCTTAGGGATTTGATTTCACCAATTGGAATTATAGATTAATGACATGCTATGATTCATAAATCTTGGAATACTAAAATCACACATATCTCTCCCGAGCATACATGATTCTCCCACATGCAATGAACCCGATAACCCTATCTAACTTCATTAAACATGCAAGACATTAAGGTTATCCTTTTTAACGATTTCTACAATTAACTATTATCTCCCGATCTCTAGCCAAATCCTAGTTATGCATAATGAGTTCTAAGCTAAATCCTATCTCCCGAGTTAGATTTAGACACAATCAACATCCAATTCATGACCGGTAAATTGAAAGCATTAAACATACAGTATGCATAAATGAAATCAATAGCATAAAACCATAAAGTCAATCCATAAAGTGCCTAAAGACTACATCAATCCATAAGAATTAAACTTAGCTACACATAATCTGCGTTACAATATAAACTAAGTCTAAATAAGCCATAAAAACTACTAGAGAAAAAGGGGAAAGAGAAGTAAACGCTAAGTAGGCCGAGACCGTACGTCCTCGTCACGATCTCCACGAACAAAGCCTTGAAATCCACCTTTTTCCCTTGCTTCAGCCTCCACAGAAGCCTTATAATCGAGTTTTCGACCCCCAAACCATCCAAAAGAAGTCCCCCAAAAAGCCCTAATCGCAAAATATAAATAGGCTGAAAATCGTCACAGCGTCGCGACGCTGTCGTGATACTACGTATTCTGGAATGGAAGTTCACACAACGTCGAGATGCTGTGACCTTTTGCCGCGTGATCACCGAAAGAAAGTCTGAGCGTCGAGACGCCCTGGTTGGAGGGTCTCAACGCTGGTCAAGCTTTTGCCCTATTTCATATGCTTCCAACTCGATTCTTTTCGATTCTTTAGCCTTTTTTCATATCTCGAACATACGATTAGCTCCAATATTTATTTCCTACAAATAAAACATGAAAATGCATAATTTTGGCCATTTAAAAATAAAAGACTAGCTAAATTAATTAGGGAAAACTAGCTAGCTATGCTCGCTATCAGATCCCGAACTCTATTCTCTAAACTCTCCTCTTCCTCTTGCTCTCGGGCTTTCCGTATTTCTCCATGCTGACTTAAGCATCGGAGATGTCACGTCTTCCCCCCTCAAACAAATTCAATGTTGGTGTCACGTGGAAGTCAGGCTGAGTTCTTGGGCAACTTTGATCATCAATATTTGGCGCCGTTTGTGGGGAAGAAAGCTTGCTGGTAAAATTTGCATATCGGTTACCAGACGAGTAAGAGGATGGAGAAGAAAACCTAGAATCCAAACACAGAAACTTTAGAAAACAACTGTCATCCGCAGAAATCACGAGAAGAGAATGACGGGCAGAGGTAGCTGAAGAGCCAAAGCCGAGGAGAAGAGGTTGACACCAAAATTGTTGCCCTTGAGGATAAGGTGAGAAGAATGAACCGGAGTTCGTCTAGGATACTTCATATCCTGGATAAACTTGGTCTTAGCACAAAACTCCATGAGGAGAGCTTGATTAGAGATCCAAGGAAGGAGAAAGAGCCAATTGAATACATAGTCAGAAACAAGATCAAAGGAAAATAAGACCAATAACACGACCAGAAAGGTCGGGGGCTGAAGCCTGTAGAATGCACGATTTTGAGGACCCCAGAACCAAGTACTAACCGTAGAGCAGACTTGAGGAACTTGATTGAGGAAAAGCGTAGAATGACCAAAGCTGTCGAGAGCGAGGCCAAAGCTGCTGAAGCCAGGGCTAGGGCAGCCGAGACAGAGGCTAGAGTGGTCGAGGCCAAGGCCAAGAAGAACAATCTCCCTTGGAAGACTAAGCTTATGAACACACTAAAGGAGCTCGGAAATCCCCAAGGGGACTTGCAGAAATTAAAAGACTCTAGAGAACAAGACTTGGAAGACCTGATCGACTAGGTTGATCCACCCTTCACTGATGAGATTATGAAAGCTGAGGTGCCCCAGAAGTTCAAAGTACCCACATTCAAGTCGTATGATGGCAATAAGGACACAGTACAACACCTAGACCCCTACAGGACATGGATGGACTTCCACGGCGTTTCAAATGCAATCAGATGTCGTGCTTTCTCTTTCACTTTGACAGGATCAACCAAACAATGGTTTCAAAGGTTGAAAAGGAGATCCATCAACTCTTTCAAAGAATTAACCCGAGCATTCCTCTCGAAGTTCATGGGAGACAGAAAACAGCTCAAGCCTCACATCAACCTCTTAACTATCAAACAACAGACAGGTGAGAGTTTGCATGATTATATAACACGTTTTAACGAGGAAGCAGTGCAGGTTGAGGGATACAGTGAGAGAGCAACCCTAGTAGCCATAACAGCAGGACTGGAGGATGGGAAATTACTGAATTCAATAGATAAAAGCCAACCTCACACTTATGCTGAGTTTGTCTCTATAGCACAGAAGTACATGAGTGCAAAGGAGTTGCTTAGATCGAAGAAGTCAGGACACAAGAGGTATTCTTCATTCGACCGAGACTAGAAAAAGGACAAAGATCAGCTGATAAACGAGGTTGGTCGAGGTCGAGCCAACCATAACAGTGGTAAAGGCCAACCAGACCGAGGAGACTACTTAAGAAAGTTTGAAAAATACACCCCTATCTTAATCCCATGGGAGCAAATTTTGATGGAAATTCGAAATACGAACCTCCTTAATGTACCTAGAAAGCTATAGTCAAATCCTAGCAAAAGAGACAAAGGCCAGTATTGCTCTTCCATCGAGACCACATGCATTCAACTGAATGATGAAATTGAAGCACTGATTAGGAATGGGTATCTGGAGGAGTTCACTGCTAAGGCTGAGGGCAACCAGAGATGATCGAGGCCGACCAAAGATGACCAAGGTAAAGACGATGATGAACCCCTTCTAGAAATTCGTTGAGGACCAAGGCATACTCTTCTATGGTCGAGGTCGAGGCCGAGCCCGACCATACTTCATGCTAGGGTCGAGGATAACATTCTTGAAAACACACTAAGTCTGAGCTTAGGGCGTTCTAGTTCTCTTTTACTTATCACACATTTATCATGTAATCAAGGTAGGCGTAGATGTTTTCTGTTTTTTTTTCCATTCAAGATTGAATATAAACATTTTATCAAAGTCAAGTCCTAGTTCTAAAGCTCAGAATGTGATTCAAAAAAGGTATTAAGATTACATGCGAGCCTGAGCATCCCTACTTAGAACCCACGCCTACATGCGAGCCTAAGCCTTTTAGCTTAGTGCACGCTAAAATCAAGATCAAGGCCGAGCCAAGTCATCTGGCTGAGGTTGAGGATGAGGCTGACCCTAAACTTTACAGTTGTTATCCTCTCTTGCAGGATGACAGGAAATCCACACATGGGTTAGCATTGCATGAGAGTCATACTTTTAAATTAGGCTTAAGAAGCTCAACTTATTGTAATGAGCCTCACCTGAATCCCAATTCAAGAGTGGAGGCTTAATGTTATGGGTAATTCAGGACCATTCAGAAATATAAGGAGCAAACGAAGGCAACAGGATGCGAACCCGAAGACACGACCAGAAGATGAACCGCAGAGGATAAATAAGCCAGAGGGTTGGGCCAAGGTCGAAGGGATTGGGCCTTGGCCCAACTCCATGCTCGACCGCGAGTTGAGTTTTCTCCCTTCCGTTCGGTCCCTAGCGCCCATGGGTCACCCTCGGTTCAGCCTGGTACAGTCTGAATCGTCTCCAAATGCCTATAAACCCTAAGGCAGGAACAAATATATAAAATCTTCTTCGCCATTGAATAAAGGATCCAAAACTCTATTATCTAAACTCTCCTCTTACTCTTGCTCTCAGGCTTCCATATTTCTCCTTGCTGACTTAAGCATCAGAGGCAGTGTAGCAAGCACCACACCGGTGTGCAGATTTACTTTGTCTTGCAGGCCACGTCTTCCCCCCTCAAACAAATTCACTATTGGTGTCCCGTGGAAGTTAGGCTGAGTGCTTGGCCAAATTTGACCATCAACAGGTCTCATAGTTCTTAGTTTCAATTGGGTCTCCATGGTTTTAACGATTTCAATTTGATCCTTACATTTTTCGACTAGCTTCTATTTTTTTTTTATTTATTTTTTTTTTACAGTCATGTGGGTGAAAAATTCAAACCTTCGACCTCTTGATTGAAGACACATAGTTGAATTATGTTCATGTTAGCGACTTATCTTCAAATTGACCTTAATAGTTTGTTCAAAATTTACAAACATTTCATCCTCTTTGATTGCCAATGTTAACACATTTTTTTATTTACATGGTAAAAAGCTAGTATTCTATACTTGACTAGCCATGTAAGAGTATGTGTTGGTTTAAGTGTTTAATTTTTTTTAAAAAAATCATTTTGAAAAAAATTATAGTGTTTGGTAATGGTAACCACTAAAAATGATTTATTAAAAAATAAGATTGAGAAATAAACTATTTTAAGAGAAACACATGAAAGCAATATCTAAACAAATAGTTTTTAGTATAAAATAATTTGTGTATAAAAATATCTATTATGAAATGTAACAAAAAAGAGTGTTTAAATTTTGAACAATTTTTATACAAAATGTTTAAAATAAAATGCATTCTTGAAAAACAATTAAACTAAAAGGCATTCCAAATCGATCCTAAATAAATTTGATTAGGTTAGACTAAAAAAAAGAATGGTAAGTTTTCAGTGTGTAAGAATTGAATTGATCGTAAACCTAAACAATATGTAACAAATTGAACTTTTTCAAAAAAAAAAAAAAAAATGTAACAAATTGAACTTTAATTAAAAAAAAAAATCAAACTGAACTAAAAGAAAACGAAAAATGCTGCATTGCAAAATTTCACAACATTTAAATCGAAATTAAGCCCAGCCCACTTTACACTCTAAACCCCCCGAGGTTTAACTTTTCCCAAAAACCCCAACTCTCTCTCTCTCTCTCTCTTCAATCCTCCGGCCGCCCCCATACGGCTTCCTTCCGCCTCCCCAGCGACTTCGGTTCAGCTCTGACATTCACGGTTATAGCTTCACTGAGGCCGTGTTATGAAGATGGCACCGCCTGCCAAAAAATCACTGGAACGCCCAAAGTTCAATAAACATTCCAAGAAATCATTCAAGTCGAAGAAAAAAACGACCGAAATAGCCAAAACCGAAGCCATGTCATTGCAGATTGAAGATGATGTTCCTGACTTTCCCAGAGGTGGGCTCCGACTCTGTCTTTTTATTTGGCTTTCTTGAAGTTGCCTTGTGTGAATATGCCTGTTTATTATTATGCTTTTCGTGGTGTTCTTTTGGAAGCATGATCAGCCGGGAAGTTAATTTTAGTTAACGCTTCAATATTCTCTTCAGACGAAGGGGAATTTATGTTTTAGAGAAGAATAGCTTGAAAGATTTGGTCTGGTTATGTTCAACAACTATTCTTTCTAATTTGAAGGAAGTCCTACTTGACTTGTTCTTAAACATATTTGTGCCCTTAAATTTAACAGCTTTTATGTTGAGCTGCTTTTCTATTGTGCCTCACTGAGTTTTTTTTTTCAATTTACAGGCGGAGGAGGTTCTTTAAGCCAGCAAAAACGTGAAAAAATACATGCCCAAGGAGGTAAGGAGTTTCAGAATGATGATCTGAAGATGACGAAAAAAAGAGGAAAGATGAGAAGAAAGCATTCGTCAAATGAGGATGATTTGGACTCCCTATTGAACAGTGGTGTGGTGGGAAACCTTCCTAAATATGCAAATAAGATAACTCTCAAGGTATGGCCTGTAACACTTTAGTTTGTTATACCAATGGACGGGGAAAGTTTTTATACATCATACATTATCATAACTTATAATATGTGAGCTGACTACTTTTGTTTTATTATTGCTATTATTCTTATTTACTTTTTCTTTTTCGGGATAAATAAAAGAACCACTAAGGCCCCATTTGATAATCATTTGGTTTTTTGAAAATCCGGCTTGTTTTCTCACATTTTCTTTAGAGTGGTTTTCATCTTTTTTTAAGGAAACATTTTAATTCTTAACCAAATTTAAAAAACACAAACAAGTTTGAAAAACTATTTTTTTTTAGTTATCAAAATTGAGCTTGATTTTCTTTTTGAAAACATTGTTAAAAGGTAGATAATAAAACAAAGAAACCCATAAGTGGAAGTAGTGTTTGTATTGTAGGCTTAATCTTCGGTAACAAAAAACCAAGGTCCTGTTTAATAATCATTTGGTTTTTGAAAATTATGCTTTCTTTTGTATCTATTTCATACATCAATGAAATGGTTTTTGTTTCCTATAAAAAAAAGCTTGTTTTCCTCCCATTTTCTTATAACAATTTTCATCTTTGTTAAGGACACATTTGAATTCTTAGCCAAATTTCAAAACAAAAACAAAATTTTTGAAAACTACCTTTTTTTTAGTTTTCAAAACTTGACTTAGTTTTTTAAAACATGGAAAGAAGATAGATAACACAAAACAAAGAAACTTATGGGTGGAAGTAGAGTTTATAAACTTAATTTTCAAAAACTAAAAACTAAATGGTTACCAAATGAAGCCTAAATTGTTTTCAAATGGGGCATAACTGATTATTTTTAACAATACTTGCTCATTTGCATTTTGCAGTTGATACTATTTTCTTTTGTTCGAAGGGGAGAATTTTTTGTTTACCTCAGTAGTGTTTTTCAAATCTTTCATTCTATTTCTAGTCTTATAATTTATGGGCGAGAGTATTAAGGTTGATCTTGATAAGCTTCATAGGTGGCTCATTTGGTGGATAGAGGCGTCCTTATGGCTTGAGGAATTTTTTTGGGACATAATTCTGGATGAAAATCTCTTTTAGGAACTTGTGTCGGAAAAACTTTTGAGGTGCCTTTCGTCATGGGAGGAGTGTTCTTTTGTAAGGGGGAGATGTTGAAAAGCTTATAGATAAGGCTCAAGTCCCTCTATATATTCTGCCGGTTTTGTGTTTTTCTGTTAGGTCAATTTTTGTTTGGCTTCTTTTTTAGGCCTTTTGTCTCTCATTTTCTCCCTGGAAGCTCAGTTTCCAATAAGGAAATTTACTTGGAATACTGTTTTCTGTCGTTACTGTGAAAACTTTCATTAAATATGTTATGTTAAATTTCTTTTGAACATGGCATCTCATACCGTTTCCTCTTCTCTGTTGGCGCACGTTAGATGTTCATTCTTGATTATTTATTTTCAGAATATAAGTCCAAGAATGAAATTTTGGGGAGTTGTTGCTGAAGTAAATAAGAAGGATCTTGTTATTAGTTTACCTGGGGGCTTACGTGGATTAGTGTCTGCTGCTGATGCTTTTGATCCAATTTTGGAAAAAGAAATCGAGGTAAGATTTGCACACATTGCTCGAGGAGTCACATTGCGTCAAACTTTTACTGTATTCTATGGTGTTGGACTGAATCCTCAGTCATTCAAATTTCTTTGTCACTAGGATCCAGAGCATGATTTACTTCCTGTCATGTTCCATGTTGGGCAACTGGTTCCATGCGTTGTGCTGAGTGTGGATGATGACAAGAAAGAATCAGGGAAGAGAAAGATCTGGCTTTCCTTACGGTTATCTATGTTGTACAAAGACTTCTCATTGGACCTTCTTCAAGAAGGCATGGTAAATGAATTTAACTTCATTAAATTTGATCTGTTTTCTTGGTTTTTCTCTATCAATGTCTTTTGCCGTATTCATATTCTTTGTTTCTTATCTAAAAAATAAAAGAAATATTTTTAGCAGAATTAGTTCATGCAAGGTGTTCTGTTTGTTTAACTCCTTTAGAAAATCACCTAAGTTATGTTAGAGACTTCACAAATCAATTATTGTCTAAACTTCGTAATGTTCATTGTTTAGTAAGATCTCATCCATCTTGTTTTCCTTTCTAATCTTGGTTTTCTAGTGTATGATTTCCATCAATGATGCAGAATCGTGGCCGAGTTTTTCCTCGCATTTTAACCATTTAATGAATTTAATGAATATGGTTTTGACATTGGTATGTATAAATGAATACTCTTTCAGGTTCTGACATCATATGTCAAAAGTATTGAAGATCATGGCTACATTCTTCATTTTGGTCTGACTTCCTTCTCTGGGTTTTTGCCAAAGACCAAAAAATCTGGTAAGAAGTCCTCGTGTTTGATGACACAACAGTGATTAATTCATTATGATAGTAATACTAATTTCCCTATTGTTTTATGGAAAATACTTCTTAATTATGTTTACATTGTTTATATGGATGCTGTCCGGATCAAAGGGGAAATCCCCTTCGATATACTGCTAACAAACTCTTGCACATGCTTTCGTGGTTCTGAATGTCTACAATGAAGTTAGCTCCTGCAGTCCTGCTAGGTTCTCATCCTTTTGTTTTCTAATACTTATCCTTTATTTCTTTCATTCTTCCCACGTCCTCATTTAGACAAGGAACATTTATAAAGAAAACTGTACTGAGGGAGTGGGAACGATAAGATGATAACGAACTCTGTGATAAATAATCAAACATGTACAGGGAGAGTGGGTAAGATGAGATTCTCCGATTTTCAAGCTAAAAGGGGTTATATAAGCAAGCAAAAAGACATTGCCAAAGGATATTGAGTTTTGTACTGTTGGCAATTAAGTTAACTTTCTATTTTTTTGTGAATCACATCTCATTTTTTAATGTTAAATTTACATGTTTTTTTATCTATTTTGAAGTATCAAATATATCAATAAATTAACATATCTTCTTTAAAGATGTATCCCCAATGTGTCCATGTCCCAGGGGTGTTCATTGATGGTTTAGTTCGTTCAGTTTGACAGTTTGCGAGTTCAAACCTTTGTGGTTGGGTCTTCTTGGGGGTTCAAAGGTGGGGTTGGCTTGGCATAATGGAAGTGGAGGAAGAGAAAGCTAGGAGGCAATAATGGACTGTGCACAATAGGGAGAGGTAGAGGAAGATAAAGCAGGGGGTGGTACTTTTGTGCTGGTGTACTATGCATGAGAGGGTGAAAAAGCTGAAAGGTAGTGTCGTTGTTGACTGCATATGAGAAGGAGGAGAGGTAGAGAATGGTAAAAACTCAGGCTATAAATGAGGTGCTGCTGGCAATGGGGGACATGTAAGTGAAGGTGCTGGGAGGGGAGGGGAGGGGAGTGGTGTTGGCGGCAGCTGACAATGAGAGTGAGGGAGGAAAGTTAAGGATTTTAAGGTTAGCATTGAAGTGGATTTGGGCTTGGTGCTTGGGCTTGTATTCATTGGGCTTCTAAAAGAATTGGGCTCAAGCGTGAGGAGTTGGGATGGCTGACTTATATGAGTTTTTCAATGAAATACCAGTTTCTCTCTAAAAAAAACAGGTTCAATTTTATACTTGAATTTATTAAAGGCAAACTAAGCCGGCTGATTAGGGTCAGTTTTTTAATTATAATTGTTCAAATGGTCCAAGTTGACACTGAAACTAAACTGACCTTGGTTTAGTTCAAGTTTTTTGATTTTCACACGTACTGTGTCCTTTTTTAGAAATTTTTAGAAATTGATATTTTGTTGTTTTGTATTTATGTTTTTTGTCCATGTCTGTGCTTCTTGGATTATGTACACTTTATTTTATTTTTAGTTATTGTACTTTTTCAACTTGTGCCAATTGGATATTCTTTTTGTAAGCATCCCTTGGCCTAGGTGGATGTCTTATCTAGCTTATCAAATTCTCCATTTAGTTTTGTTATGAAAAAGAAATTGTAGAAAAGGTTGCTAGACCCTATGAAGCACGGATACGTGAAAATGGGGGGAGAATCTGTGTCGGACACGCGTCGGACACGGATACGTCCGGACACGCGCCAGACACGTGTCCGACACGCAAATTTGCGTGTCCTATTTTTTTTTTTTTTTTTATAATTATGGACACGCCGGGACACGCCAACGGACACGCACGCTGGGCTAAAAAAAAAATACAGAAACCCTACCCCTTTCTTTCAAAAACAGAGCTTCACGATTTCTTCTTCCCTCCGGCGCCGTCAACCATCTTTGTTGCCGCCGTCTTCGCCATCGTCGCTCCTAGTAGCTCCAGAAGCCGCCGCTATCTTCTCCAAAGTTGCGGTCGAGAGTTGCCCACCCACCCACCTTTTTCTTCTCCAAGTTGCGGTCTTTTTCTTCTTAAGTAAGTTTAGGTTAGGGTTTGTTTCTGTTTGTTTTTTTTTTAAACTCTTTTTAACTTAAAAAGGCTTAAGATTTAAGCCACAGGCCCAACCCAATTAAATTAAAGAGTCTTTTTGAATTTTACAAAATGGAAGGATGAAATTAAAAAAAAAAATTATATATGTATACTAAAAATTTTTTTAAAAATTTGTATATATACTAAATTTTTTTTTTTAAAAAATATATATACTTAAAAAAAAAAAACAACGTATCTTCAACGTATCCGTATCTTAGTTTTTTAGAAATTGGCGTATCGCCGTGTCCTATCGTGTCCGTGTCCGTGTCCGTGCTTCTTAGGCTAGACCCAAGAAAATGGTCACTTTTAAGTTGTGTTTTAGTTGGAGGGCTCTTGAACTCATTGCCAATAATTTTGCATGACGTGGCTGTTGACACAAAAGAGTTGTTGATGTTGTTGTTGTTTTGTTTTTTTTGTTTGTTTGTTTGTTTTTTTTTTTTTGTTTTGTTCTGTTTTGTTTTTTTTAAATGAAGAAACCAACTTTCATTGAGAATGAATGAAAGAATACAAGGGCATACAAAAAAAAGCCCACAAAAAAAAGGGGCCCATTAAAGGAAGGGACCCCAATCGATCAAAATAAGGCCTAATGGATAATTACAAAACAATTTCGAAATCGAAGCCCATAGATACACAGAACTTAGCAAGGGACCATACATCTCTAGGGTCTCTCTCCACCCGGCACCCTCTAAACACTCTATTGTTTTGTTTTGTTTTTTTGTTGTTGTTGTTTTTTTTAAAGAAACCATGCTTTCATTGAGAGAAAAAAGAAAGAATATAAGAGGACATACAAAAAACAAGCCCGCCAAAAAGACCCGTCTAGACTACAGGAATGAGCCCCAGCTAAATTAATAAGATCGAGCTGATAATTACAAAAAAGCGTAGATATGAACACCCGCATATACGAGTTAAAGCTAATTGTCTCCCAAAGCTCATTTGTGGATTTCTCCACTAAAAATTCTACTATTCCTCCCAAGCCAAATACCCCACAAAATAGCAAAGAAGCACGCTTGCCATTGAACTCTCACTTTGTCACGAAAAGGGAGATGCCAAACGATTTCCTCAAACGTAGAGGAGCAATCAATGTTACGAGTTGAAGCAACCCCAAACACCCCGAAGAATTGACTCCAAATAGAACAAACAAACAGACAATCCTAAAGCAAATGATCTAGGTCCTCCTCTTGACCTCCTAGAGAGGATACACCACTGCAACCGCAACACAAACGAGGAGAACCCAAAAGAGTTGGCTAGCTGGATAAAGTGCATTATGCACAAGAGGCAATAAAAAACTCCCTTTAATTTTTTTTCTTGCCTCCCTCATCAAATCTTTTGGCCTGCCTGTCTTTATTTTTCTAGTTATTATCAATGTTTTTTTCTTCTAGTTAGCTTATGCTTGTGTCATTTTGCTCCAAATCATAATTTGTTAGTCCGATTTAAGTGCCATGTCAAAGTCAACATATGAGCGACAATTTTAACTGCAGGAACTTATTAGAATCAAAATTAAGATTTCAAGAATTTCAAAGTTCAAGACTTAATTTAATTGATATACTCATTAAAGTTTAGAGACTATTAATTGAAAAAAAAAGAAGTTGGAGATTAAAATTGCAAGTCTTATAACTCAAGAATGAAAAATGTAAGTTTCACAATAAATTAGCATATAGGTTTGTTTATCATATTTTATATTTTAATTTTCAAATTTCAATATTGCATTATCATATTTATTTTACCTATAATCAGCATAATACATTTTGCAAATTGTGATTGTATTTTGCTTGTAATTTTCTTTGGTTTTTACAGATCAACCTGGGAATGATGTGCATGTTGGGCAACTTCTTCAATGTGTTGTTAGAAGCATCGACAAAACTCGTAAAGTAGTTTATTTGAGTTCTGATCAAGATATTGTGTCCAGCAGTGTGGTAATATCCCTATTGATGATATACCTTCTTCATATGCTATGCTACTGTCTTTTTTTGGTTTTCTTTCTTTCAGAGAGTTCCACTTCCATGAATGGTTATAATGGCTCATCATTGTTATTATTTTAATTCATAAATGTTACAGGCGAAGGATCTCAAAGGTATTTCAATTGACCTTCTCATACCTGGCATGATGGTTAGCGCACGTGTGCAATCAACCCTTGAAAATGGGATCTTGTTATCCTTTTTGACTTATTTCAATGGAACTGTGAGTTATTATCCATCTAACTTATAATTTGTGCAACATATCAATACATATAGGATACTGACTTAACCATTATTTTTATTGCCAACTCGAGTATAGCTTAGTGGTTAAGGCACCTATGCCTTCCCTAAGGTCAAATGTTCAATCTTCCATCCCCATATTTGTTGAACTTAAAAAAGTTTATTGTTCTTCTTCACTTTTTTTTAAATGTTCCTGTTTATTGTTTGCTTGACTTGCTTTTGTTATTGTCGATTGCATCTTTTCAGGTTGATATGTTTCATTTGCAAAATAGCTTTCATTCTTCAAATTGGAAAGCTTATTACAAGCAGAACATGAAGGTACTGCAGGATACTATTCACTACTATATGTCATTTGTTATTACATTCTATTTCATAAATCTTTACTATAACGCCAAAGTCTGTCTTATCTTGGATTTTGTCTAATTTATTGCTATAAGTTAAGTACTCCAATTAGAAGGGACCATAGGGTATCTACTATTTTCTCCAAAAACCAATTTTTAAGTGCGTTAAACATGAGTCATCCATGTTTTTTATGGGTTCAAACTCCTTAATACAATCTAGTTGGGATGGAAAATACTGCAAGCATTTTCTAACTAAAAATTCATCTGTCAAGTGCCAGCCCAGTTTTCTACAGAATAGGATAGAACTAGGTCTTCTGTGATTTACAGGTGACTTGTGAATGGTTCTGCATATTATTACTGTCCTGGCTTGTCTCTTACCGAACATTGAATTTAGTACAGTGCATTTTGATCATGTACTTCATACTGTTGGTTTGGTGGTGAAAACAGTAAGTATACTGATTGAAGCTAATGGTCAGGATGTCAGTCAAATTGTATGAGTCAGCTTTCTGTTTTCTGTCAATAATCCAAAAGTTTCTGTTGTGGTTTCTTATTATCAGGTTGATTGGTCTGCTTCTAACTTATATAAATTTTTTTTGAACAAGATACAAAAATTTTGATTGATGAAAGGAAAAGTGGCTTCTTATATAAATTGATAACTATAATTGGTAATCAGGAGGATTTTGGATGAAGAGAGATGATAAAAATCTATCCAAGAACGACCATTCATCTCCTCACATGCCACAAGCTTTGTGGATATCAAATAGTTTGTAGGATTTGTTCCTTCTGGTTCAATATGTTTTCTCCCTTTTCAATGTATACTTTTATACTTTCTTTTGGTGATTATATTGTTGTCCGGCCACTTAATTGTTTTTTTTTTCATGCGCTGGTGTTCTAAGCATATGATGGCCAATTATTTTTGTTTCCTAAACAATCAAATTAGTTCTTTCTTCCATTAAATTAATGAAGTTGCTTTCCTTTAAAAAAAAATCGTTCTTCCATCGAGTTCTATGTATTGGATTTTGTTGTATATTAATATCTTTTCTTTTTTCTTATATAGGTCAATGCTCGGATATTATTTATTGATCCTTCAACGAGAGCTGTGGGGTTGACCCTGATTCCACATCTTGTTCATAACAAGGCTGCACCTCCGGTAAGTTACTTGTTTTAAAAACGTCTGAAAAACCAACAAGTGAATTAGTTAGAGCTAGAAGTTGACTGATACTAAATTATTGGTTAGGTTCAATGTCTCCTCTCATTGGGTGTTTATTACCAAGCAGCTTATAGGTTTTTCCATTAATTGTTCTTTAGCTCCCCCCTTTCCCCCTTTTTTGGTTGAGGCTCCTTTTGTTTTGTGCTGTCTTGTTTAGATCCATTTGCATATTCTTTCATTTTCCTCAGTGGAAATTTCTCTTTTCTTGAACCTGAAAAAGGCTAACTGAAGCTGGATGACAGTACTTAACTGCACTTTTATCAGCTAACATTCTAGCTAAGAGCTTATACGTTCTGGTGGCTGAACTAGTAGGTTTCAAATCTCCAGGCTTCAACCTTTGTAGGCTTTATCTTCATAGGATAAGGTGAATATAGCTTTAACTAAAGCAGGCATTGGAGGACACTAGTATAAGAAAGGTCATTTATGATATTCCAAGACACATTTTTTCTTCGTGTGGTGTATCCTTCGAGACTGGGTGATTTATCACTTATGATACTCTCAACTGCCGGTAAAATCTCCTTCTCCTCAATGGGACGCATTTTTTCTTCTTCCTTAGTATTAGACTTGATGGGCTCCCAATCTAAAGCCTTTAGAGAATTTCTTCATTTCTGGATAGAATCTCAAGATTTCAGATTCCACTTTAGTTATTGTAATAATTTTGCCTTTATATGCTCTAGATAGGCTAGTTTCTTTTAATTTTTAATTTTTGTCGTCTCTCTCTAACGGGAGGATTTACCATCTTCTTCTATTCTCTTAAAGAATTTCATATTCAATGTATTCTTTGTCAATTTGCCCCCCATTTCTTGATGTTATGCTTTCTTTAGGAACTTTTGTAATTATTCTTCTTTTATATTCAAGTTAGACGCTGTGGAGGATGGAGATTAATTGAGTTAGACACTGGAGATTAACTGAGTTAGTTGACAAGTTTATTTTTTTTTGAACAAGAAACAAAACTTTTCATTGATATAATGAAAAGAGACTAATGCTCAAAAGATACAAACTCCACAAAGGAGTGGAAAGAGAACAAAAATAAAAAATGAAAACATGATAAGGAAACTTAAACCAGGAAATAAAAGCATTCCAATTTAGAAAGATGTCCTAAAAGAGGAATTAACCAAAGGCTTTGAGAAGGAACACCACAAAGACTCCTTTGAACGAGTTGACAAGTTTATATTGCCATTACTTTTGTTAGTTGCAGTGGTTCTCAGAATTAAATTGATTATGATTTGGTTTCTTCACATGTGATTGCTTTGTATATAAGTTAGACCATAGTTTTGTTAAAAATAATTAACATGATTCAAACATATAGCGTCGATCTGTCTTGTAAATTTCTCTACTCTCCTTGTGCATTTTGCTCTGCATATGTAAGGTCAGGTGGTCCATATCTTTAGCCATGCAAAATGTCTCCATATTTCTTTATATATTTCCTTATTCTCCCAGATGCATTGTGATTATGGCCAAATTCATTTACCGTTTTTACTTACTACTGAAATTTGTGAATTTATTCTCTCACATTTTCAATGTAGCATGTGAGAATTGGCGATATATATGATTCTGCAAAAGTTGTTAGGGTGGATAGAGGATCGGGCCTGCTTCTTGAAGTAACCTCTTCCCCGGAGTCCACACCAACATTTGTTAGTGTAAGTTTCTTTAGTTGCTTTTGGTGAATGGTGTGTATTACTGTTAATGCCTTCTAGTTAATCCGTTTATATTTACTGTAGGTTTCTGATATGGCCGAAGAGGTCGTGAGAAAGATTGGAAAGAAGTTTAAAGAGGGGAGTCATGTTCGTGTTCGTATTCTCGGGTTTAGACATTTGGAAGGACTTGCCATTGGGACTTTGAAGGTTGTGGTCCTTGATTAATTTTATTTTTATTTATTTGATGAGAAACTAAGCTTTCATTGAGAAAAATAAAAGAATTTAAAAGGACATAAAAAAACCAAGCTTGCAAAAGGAGTCCTCACCTAGCTACAAGAACGTACTCTGTTATGAAAGTATCATACCAAGTTGATAATTAAAAAACTTTTGATCTACAGATGCCCATAAAGGCGTATCAAACTTCACAACCTTGCACACCTTCTCTAAAGACTTCTCACTCTAAAAATTCTACTATTCTGCTTGTGCCACACCCTCCACAAAATAGCACAAAAAAAGCTCGCCACAAGAATCTTCTTTATCTCAAGAATTCTTTGGGATCTCCTCCAACAAAGAATGGCAGTCCCTCTTATGCACCACAGCAACTCCAAACACCCTAAAAGCCCAGCCCCAAAAGAATGAGAAGAAGATGAAACATGCTCAAGAGAATAAAATCAGTTAAGCTGTAGTTGGTGGGGGCGGGGGCAATTTACACCATGTGAAAATTGAAAGGGTAGATGAAACATTGTGTTGTGAAAGTAATTATGGCATTTTTTTGGGTTTTATTTCTTCTTCTTACCCTTTTTTTTCTTTGTTTAGTAAACAGTTGGTTATATTTACAAATTGATGCTCCTGTGCGATATGAGCTCATTTAATGTATAGAACATTTTCTGATTTTCTGATTTTTGACAGGCGAGTGCCTTTGAAGGTCCAGTGTTTTCCTACACAGATGTAAAGCCTGGAACATTGATACGTGCTAAAGTTATAATTGTTGATGATTTTGGTGCCATCGTGCAATTTCCTGGTGGTCTCAAGGCTCTGTGTCCTCTTAGTCACATGTCTGAATTTGAAATTGCTAAACCTCGAAAAAAGTTTAAGGTAATTATTTTGAACTGTTCCATTCAATAAATAATATAATCAGTTATCGGTCCAGTGCAATAAAATCCATTTTTTTTTGTTACATATGGCAAGAGAGAAATAAAACAACTTTTCAAGAACAGTATGGTAAAGAGAATCATCTGGGAATCTATTATTTGGTCTGCTTCTTATTGGATTTCCTTTAAAGCTTTTGGTAACAATTGCCCTTGTTTTATTGCTTCTATTGGGAAAGTTGTTTTTTGTAACATCAATAAAAGTTTTGTTTCTTATGCAGAAAGGGTAGATTCAGTTCTTATATATTTATATAGTCTTAGAAATGACTTTTAGATGGTTTGAATTTACAACAAAGGGGAGGAACATTAAGTCTAAAGCCAAATTACAAAAACTCATCCAATTGGCACAAATATCAGTAATATCTTGTTTTTGAAAGGGTGACCCATGAAAATCTTTTTTGTCCTTTACAAGAAATGAAACTTTTCATTGAAGTAATGAAAAGAAACCAATGTTCAAAGGATACAAACTCCACAAGGGAGTGAAAACTCATGAAAATCTTAGAAAAAGGATGGTAGTGTCTGTTATATTTTCTCTGATAATCAATGTGAATGACTGCATTCTGTGTTAGTGTTACATAGGAAACTATATTGGTTCTTGTTCTGCTATGATTTCATGAAATGTTTCTTGGTTTTGAAACTTCAAATTTTGTTGCCATTGTAAATATGTAGGTTGGAGCTGAATTAATTTTCCGTGTGCTTGGTTGCAAGTCGAAGAGAATAACTGTTACACACAAGAAGGCACTTGTATGTTCCATTTAGCCCTAATATTCCGTTTATCTTACCTTACCTGTGTATATGGCTCCTAGAATCATATAAAATATAATTTCTTTTGTTGTTTATTAGTTTGTCAAGGGTTTCAGATACAACATTTCAGCTACTCTGTTCTTTTTAAAATCTTTCCATGCTCATATATGCTCATATATAGATAGTACTACAATGAAGACTCAGAGGGTCTCATATTTTAACCTAGAATTACGTGTTTCCAACAAAGCAGTAGATCGTTATGCTATTTATGTAGGCTGTGTTTCTACCTTTTCCTCCGTTTGCCAATGTACCATTTTGTAAACTGCAATGATTTTCTTGCTTCTTAAATTTGGTTTGTATTTATTATCTTTCAGTCTCAGTAATATATATACATGGAAAAACCACGGTTAATGAAGTTTACCAGGCATTTTGAGGGGAAAATTAAATGATTTGCATAGGAAGAAAGAGTCTTCATGGAGAATTTAGAGAGCCTTATTTCCATTTTTTTTTAATGTTTCCTTTTTTGATAATCAAGGGATTAAGGGTCTACTTCTTGTGGTTTTACTCATGATCCACCTTCATTAATTTTTCAGAGGCTTCGCCCACCTTAGGGCTAAGTAAGCTCAAGAGGCAACAGATATTTTAGTTTATTAAGCTTTCATACCTGAAGGTCCAGGAGCTTAGAATCTCTCCATATGGTCATCTCCAAACTAATTTAGTGAATTTTATTAAATGTAAAAAATCAGAGATCCATTGTTCACACAGGCGGTCTGCACTATTTCATTAAGCTTAGACAAAGTATTCTCTTTGTTATGATACTCTGCAGTCTGCACTAGTTAATCAAGCTTTAATTGTCATGTTCAACTCATTTTAGTTCCAACTACTTTGAAGTTAGGTTCTTCCCTTCAGGATTCTCATAACCTGCATGTCAGTATCTATTTAATTGTTCTGATACATGCATGCCAATTTACAGGTAAAATCAAAATTGGAGGTTCTTAGTTCATATGCTGATGCTACTGCAGGATTAGTGACACATGGCTGGATTACGAAGATTGAAAGACATGGTTGTTTTGTCAGGTTTTACAATGGTGTTCAAGGTTTTGCTCCTAGGCAAGTCTGCTGCAGCATCCATATAACTTTTGAACTTGTTATCTTTCTGTGTTTTGACTTAACTATAAGTTTCTTGTTCTTGAGATTTTTCTTATTGCAGTAACGAATACAGTCATTTCATTTTTGGCAGTGTATAAGCAATTACACATCTTACAAATATATTTGATGCAGTAATAATATTTTGACTTTAGACGTTGCCATTGTGAACTTTATCTTGTTCATTTTTCTGTTCCAAATTTTCATTTGCAACTTACAAGATAGGAATTAAGTTACTCCCCTATTCTTTTGGTCTCAACTGACTCGTGGGAAATCCTAGGTGTATAAATTATTGTTATTTTCCCCGTTTGTTTGCTGTTTGTTCGTTTGTTTGTAGCAACTTCAATTAGAGTGCATTTGCTTGAATTTATAACGAGGATGAAAATTGCTAATGCTTGTAATAAAAAAAAAAGAAAAGAAAAGAAGAAAATTGCTAATGATATTAAATTTCTCTACATTCTCGTGTAGCAAATTCATGTATACAGTTAGTTTTTGGTTCTTTATGTGGAAGTTCTGTATTGTTCGCTCGATATTGTATATCTAAAATTTTCCATTCTTATTCAGATTTGAACTCGGAATAGAACCTGGTTCTGATCCAAGTTCAACATATCATATTGGGCAAGTCATCAAATGTAGAATAACAAGCTCTTCTCCTTCCTCCAAGCGTATTAGCCTTAGTTTTGTAATGAAGCCTGCAAGGTTTGATTCTATTTACCTCTTATTCAGATGGGTGTGGTCATTTCATTTTACAGATCGAACTGTTGTATATAGAGCATGATTAATGCGCTTTTGAGATTTTAGAAGTCAAGTTGGTAAATAAACAAATAAGTGCAAAAAGTGATCATGTACTGTTTACTTCCGCTAATTGGAATGCTAGTTTCTATAAAGTTGCTGGTTTCTTAGCCAAGAAATAGATGTAGGTAAGTGTAATACAAATATCCATCGAGATGAAAAAAATAACCAGAGTTGTGAATGGGGAACTACTAGGAAATGGGAAAATAGAATGACACCAGTTGTTAGTCATCTGGGCAAACAAAAATTACTATTGCTTATGATTTTCTTCAATAGAAAAAAGATATGCCGAATTTGTTATTACATGCACTTGAAGTTCTTACCCTTGTCATTATCATTGGAGAACTCAATTACAGGGTTTCTGAAGATGCAAAGGTTGAGCTGGGTTGCATTGTTTCGGGTGTGGTTGATGAAATAACCCAGACCCATGTAACATTATATATTAATAGAGCCAGTTACTCAAGGGGAAGGATATCCACTGAACATTTGTCAGATCATCAGGGTATATATCTATCTTTAGCATGCATGAATGTGTATTTTTCCTTTTTAAAATTTTTTTTTTATAGATGTTATGTTTTACTTAATTTCCTAATCAGTGACGTTTACTTACAGCGCATGCTGCTTTGATGAAGTCTGTGTTGAAGCCTGGCTATCAATTTGAACAACTCCTTGTACTAGGTAATTTTATTTTTTCAAATTCTTTTCAACTTCAAGTTTAAAGTTTCTTATTTTGAAAATTCATATTATTTCTTACAAATATTAGTCGGGAAAAATTTGGAGATATTGTTAGGATATTTGTCCTTAATGAGTCATGAGTTGGTTAGTTATGGGAGCTTATTGGCAATTGGGTATTTATAGGTAAGCCGGTAAGGTTTTAAATGTCAATGTTAATAAAATGTTGAATTCTCAATTTTTTGGAAATATTGATGTCGATGAATATTTGCGGAAAATTTATCAAAATAAAAATTCATAAAAACATTTAAATTAACGAATTAGCATTTCACTCTTTTTAAATAAGTTAAAATTAAAATTTCTTCGTTTTCATTATAAAAAATGTTAAATTTTTTTATTAATAATTATCTGTGTACATTATAGATATTTTGTTATACTTAGCTGATTTTTTTTTTCTATGATATAATGGAAATGTCGATTTATCCCTTATGTCGAAGTTGTACCCATAGACGTGTATGGAAGTGTTGACATGGCAATGAAAATCTAATGCCCTTGATTATTTGAGGCTATGGGTAGTTGAGTTGTTATGGGAAGTTATTCTATTATTATTATTATTATTTTATATAAAACATGGATGTATTGATGTATTAATCACAAAAGGTTACAACGTAGGGGCAAAGGGGGGAAGGCACCCCCTCCCAAACAGCAACTAAAATAGCACAACCTCCCAATTGTGGAGAATTTGACCAAGGCTATAATTACAAAAGCATATCTATATGTCTAAGGCTCCATAGAGAAGAAGAAAGCTGCACATTGTTACAAAACTCAATAAAAGACAAAATTTTCGAAGATTTTTCTATTTCGCCCCTTTTAGATTTTCCTCACGAGTGCCCAATCTACACACTTCTACAAGATTTGCCCTTCCTCTAAGATTCCACCCCCTCAAAGCTTTGAGAAACTATTCCATCACGTTTCAGGTAGGGGTGTTCAAAATAACCCCGAACTCTGACCCCTCGCCTAAAACCAACTGAATCGATGTTGGTCAGTCGGTTTAGGGGGTATATCGGTCGGAGTCGGTTTCTTATTTCATAAAACCGACCAGTTGGTCGGAGAAAAAAAATTTAAAATTTTCGACTGACCAACCGAATATGAGGAGAAGGAAAAACTGGATTTTCATTATTTAGTTTGAGAAAACAATTAATTATTTTATCTTATCTCTCCCCTCTCACTTCCCTCCCACGTTTTATTTTCCCAATGTCGTCATCTCCTTCTCTTCTCTATCCCCTCTCTCCATTAGTTCTCCCTCTTTCTTTCTCTTCTCTCAGACTCTCCACCTCCCACCGTCTGCGTCCACAACCACTGTTGGTCTGCCATTATCGTCTTCTCCTCTCTTTTTCTTTTTTTTCCCCTTATTTTCTCATGTTTTTTAATTTAGTTCGTACCTCCCACCGTCCACAGCCACCACTGGTCCGCCATTATCGTCTTCTCCATCTCTTTTTCTTTTCTTTTCTTTTTTTCCTTATTTTCTCATGTTTTTTAACTTAGTTCGTTTCTCTTTTCCATCCCCATGGTTGGATTTCTTCTCCCTTCCCCCTTTTTTCTTTTCGTTTCTTTCTGTTTCTCTCTCTGTTTTTTTCTTTCTTTTCGCATCATTTCTTGTTTTTTTATTTATTTATTTCGTCGGAGTTACAAAACCGACAAAAACCGACCGATCGACCGTGAGTTCAGTCGGTTGGTGACACCAATCTCTAGAAAACCAACGAAACTAAAAACGACCGATCGATATGTCGGTGGTCGGCGTCAGTTTTAGCCCAAAACTGACTCCGACCGACCGATGAACACCCCTATTCTCGGCTAAACAAAGGCGCATGCCAAAAGTCTTAAGAATTTGCTCCCGTCCTCTCTTTGTAAAAGGGCACCTGAGGAAAAGGTGCTCAATGTTCTCTTCTCCGTTTATGCACAGGAGGCAAATCGAAGGAGTGTGATTTTTTAGCTTTCTTTGCAAACTATCTTGGGTATTCAAACTTTTGTGGGCAAGACTCCAAAGGAAGACTTTAATTTTCTTTGGGACATTTAGCTTCCAAATTAGATCAATCATGGGAGTTTTTAGTTTGTGGCTCGTTTCAGATAACTTAAAGAAAGCTGAATGAGTAGAAAAATTTCCAAATTTTTCATGAGCTCAAGATGCCTTATCGTCACCATCCCCCACTCGGACTGTGTCAATCGTAGAGATAAGGCCAAGCCAACCGACGAACTCTCTGTTTGGAATGCCCCTTCTAAAGTCGAGATTCCAATAATTTTGCTCCACATTCCAGCATTCAGTCACAATAGCATTCTTTTTCAAAGAGATGAGAAGAAGGTCCGGAAAAGCATCCTTCAACGCCATATTTCCCACCCACTTATCACTCCAGAATTTTATTCTCCCACCTCTGTTTGCCTTTAAAGTTCAGAAAATTCACAAAGAAACCACTATTCTTTTGCTACTTCAACCCACGGTCTACCTTCAGAAGCACCTTTTGGTGGTAAAGACAACCTGCCAAGAGGGCACAACCATAGATACTTTCGATCATCTTCCTCCATAAGGCATTTTCTTCTTGAACAAATCTCCACTTATTTGACTAGAAGAGCATTATTGCTTTCTTTCAAGGATCCTATCCCAAGGCCCCCTTATGAAGAGGCAATGCCGTCCAAGTACGCTTAACCGAATGGTTACCAACATGGTAGGCACCCTGTTCCAAAAAAAGGAAGTTATGCTTTGTGTTTTATAATAAATAACTGTGTAAGGAAAGACAGAAATGGGTATGGATTTATTTTGGAACTTGAATGGAGAGTTTCAAACCTCTCAAATGTCGGAAAGTGGGACAATGTTAGAACTCTAGGATGTTTGACTTGGTTGTAAGCTTCTCTTGTATGGTTTAATATTAGGGAAATTATAATGGGTGATAAATTTGTAAATTTGTTGGAAGAAATATAATTTGAAAGAATGGCAATTTTTTTTCCCATTCATCAATTATATACCATTTATGTATCTAGTTATTAAACCTACTCCAAACAATAAGCCTTAGAGACCAAGGTTCATAAAGACAAAAAATCTAGTATTAGCCCAAACTTCACAAGGAAGTCTCTTGACCTCTTTAAAAATTCTATGATTCCTTTTTCCCCCATAAACCCCAAAGGATAGCATAAACACTAGCATACCACAAAAATTTTCCCTTCACTCGAAATAGTAGATGGAGGAGGAATTCCTCGATCATCTCCTTGCACCGACGCTGCCAACAATTTGAAACCCAAAAACCTCAAAGAAGAGGCTCCAGACAAAGCGAGCAAAATCACAATCTCACAACAAATGATCAAGACCTTCCTCCGCTTCCGACAAAGAATGCAACAAAAAGGGCCAACCAAGGGGGCATCACTCTCGTAAGTCTCTCAAAAGTGTTAACTTGACCCAGGATGACCTATCAAATGAACAATATAACTTTCTTTTCAACTTTAACCTTCCATAGACACGAGAAAACATACTCTAACTAGGGAGGGACTTAACAAAAGTTGAAAAAACGAACTGCAAGAAAAGCCAGCAGATGGGTTGGGACTCCAACAATGAACATCCCTCCTACCTGGTCTCAGACTTACCCCCTCTAACAAAGCTAGGTGGGCCAGGATGTCCATGGCTTCTTTATTAGATAACGGACGAAGAAAGCCAAAGGAAAACAAGGAGGAGCTCTCTGCAAAGCCTAGAATATTAGCCATGGAAGATAGAATATATAAACGTGGGAACAAGGAGTAAAGGGAACGATCCCCACCCATAAGTCCTCTAAGAAGTAAATGTCCCTCCCATCAACCCACTATGCATTGGACTAAGGAAGCGAGCACCATGCATTGGACTAAGGAAGCGAAAGAGGGGACTCCAGTTCACCATATGCATGAATGCATGCATTGCAACGATCAATAATGTATGTTTTTAAACACTTTAAAGTATTCTTTCAGTAAAGTTTTTTAGAAACAAGAAACAAAACTTTTCAATAATATAATGAAAAGAGACTAATGCTCAAAAGATACAAACTCCACAAGGGAGTGATAGAAAACAAAGCAAACAGAAATGTAAAGATAAGAATTATACATAAGATATAAAAGCATTCCAATTAAGATAAATGTCCTGAATAGAGTAATTATAAAAAAAGCTTAGAGAGAGAACACCATGAAGATGCCTTTAAACGAGCTGAATCGAGATGATCAAACCAATAGAGATGAGAATTCTGAAAAATCCTTTGGTTTATTTCCATCCACAATTTTGATAGCAGAGCTTTGACAACATTGCACCATTAAAGTTTGGAGTTTGGTGCCAAAGATGGCCCAATTAAAATAGAAGTAACATTGTCCTTGAAAGTTCTTAAATTTAAGAGAATAATAGTCTCTTATTCAAATATGAACATCCTAGGTCTTCTTATATAGGAGAAAGACCCATTACAATAAAAGGAAAGAATAAAGGCAATAATGACTCAATATTAACAAATATTTTACACAATTATAGAAACTAGAAATTCCAACACTCCCCCTCAAGCTGGTTTAAAGATGTCTTCCATAGCCAGCTTGTCAATTAGTTTATCGAATTGCTTCTTTGGAAGTCCCTTAGTTAGAACATCAGCAATTTGTTCTGTCGTCGGAAGATAAGGGATACATATTGCACCAGTATCAATTTTTTCTTTAATAAAGTGTTTGTCAACCTCAATATGTTTTGTTCTATCATGTAGAACTGGATTGTGAGCTATAGATATGGCAGCCTTATTGTCACAATAAATTCGAATAGGCTTAGTCTGAGGGAACTTGAATTCTTCAAGTATTCTTTTGATCCATATGCCTTCACAAATTCCATGGGCTAAGGCTCTAAACTCTGCTTCAGCGCTACTCCTGGCCACTACATTTTGCTTTTTTCTTCGCCATGTGACTAGATTTCCTCCAACAAAGGAACAATAACCTGAGGTAGATCTTCTATCAGTAGTACTTCCAGCCCAGTCTGCATCTGTATAGACCTCTACTTGGAAGTGATTATTCTTTTTGAATAAAATACCTTTTCCAGGAGCTCCTTTTAAATATCGTAAAATCCTGTAGGCAGCTTCGAAATGAGTTGGTCCAGGTGCATGCATAAACTGACTTACCATGCTTACAACAAAAGCAATGTCTGGACGAGTATGAGACAAATAAATTAGTCTCCCCACAAGTCTTTGGTACCTCTCCTTATCCTTTATTTCTTCTTATTTTGCTGCTTCTAATTTCAAATTAGGCTCAATAGGAGTTTCAGCAACTCTGCATCCAAGTAATCCTGTTTCTTCAAGCAAGTCAAGGACATATTTTCTTTGATTTACAAAGATGCCTTTCCCTGATCTTGCAAATTCCATCCCAAGGAAATATTTTAACGTTCCCAAGTCCTTGATTTGAAATTCAGTTGCAAGGTTTTTCTTTAGATCAGTTAGACCTACTTCGTCATCACCTGTGAGAATAATATCATCAACATAGACAATCAAGATAGAGATTTTATTATTCTCAGAGTGTTTATAAAATATAGTATGGTCAGCTTGACTTTGAAGAAACCCATAACCAGACACAACTTTTCCAAACCGTTCGAACCAAGCTCTTGGAGACTGTTTAAGGCCATATAGAGATTTCTTTAACCTGCAAATTCTATTACTTCCAAGTTCCTTTTCAAAACCTGGTGGCAAATGCATAAAAACTTCTTCTTCAAGGTCGCCATTGAGAAAAGCATTTTTCACATCAAGTTGATAGAGAGGCCACTCTGAATTAGCTGCAAGAGACAACAATACTCGAATAGAGTTAATTTTAGCAACTGGAGCAAACGTTTCCTGATAATCAATCCCATATGTTTGGGTGAAGCCTTTAGCCACCAATCGGGCCTTATATCTCTCAATACTACCATCTGCATTGCATTTTATGGTAAACACCCATTTACAACCCACTGGTTTCTTATCCTTTGGTAACTCTACTATTTCCCAAGTCCCATTTTGTTTTAGAGCATTCATCTCCTCCATAACTGCTACTTTCCAATTTGGATCTTCTAAAGCCTCATGTATATTCTTTGGAACAAACAAATCATTTATCCTAGAGGTGAAGGCTTTATGACTATTTGACAAATTATGATATGACATGTAGTTTGCAATAGGATATTTGGTACAACTTCGAGTACCTTTTCTAATGGCTATGGGCATATCAAGATCAGATACAACTGGCAAAGTATTTTGAATAGTTGAAGTAGGAATGGAAGAAGAATTACCAGATTTTCCAGTTTCAATCATCGGAGTCTCAGATTGGTTTTGTGAAAGATCAACTATTTGGTCTTGCTTCCTCTGAATGAATTTTCTTCTAGTATAAAACTTAAACTCAGGAACTTGATCAGTAGGATCATTATGTAGTATTTCTCCCCCTGATTGAGAAGTTTCTATACTTGGCACCAAAGGACTAATATCATCAGGACAAATAAGGTTAGGAAGAGGAATAGAAACATCCCAAAAGTTATCTTCCAAATTTGGTTTCTCCCCCTGAAGAGAACTTTGGGTAAAATAAGGTTGATTTTCTAAAAAAGACACATCCATGCTTACAAAACATTTTTTTGTCTGAGGATCAAAGCATTTATAGCCTTTTTGATTTGAAGAATAACCCAAAAATATGCATTTAACAGCTCTATGATCAAGTTTTGATCGAAAGTGACTAGGGATGTGAACATAAGTAGTACACCCAAAAACTTTGAGCGGTAAATCAGAATATAAACGAGATTTTGGAAAAACATTTTTAAAGCAATCAATGGGAGTTTTAAAATTCAAGATCTTACTAGGCATTCTATTTATTAGATAGGTAGCTGTGAGAATTGCTTCACCCCATAAATATTTTGGAACATGCATGGAAAACATTATAGCACGAGCTACCTCAAGTAAATGCCTATTTTTTCTTTCAGCAACACCATTCTGTTGAGGAGTATCTCGACAAGTAGACTGGTGAACTATACCTTTATCTTTTAAAAACTCACCAAAAGATTCATTGAAATATTCTGTTCCATTGTCAGAGTGTAAAATGCAAATTTTGGTTTGAAATTGAGTTTCGATCATATTATAAAAATTTCTAAAAATGTCTTTCACCTCAGATTTCTTTTCCATTAAATACACCCAAGATAGACGGGTATGGTCGTCAATAAAAGTAACAAACCATCTTTTCCCACTATGAGTCCTAATTTTAGAAGCCCCCCAAACATCACTATGTATTAAATAAAAAGGTTTGGAAGCTTTGTAAGGTTTAGGTAAATAGGTGGAACGATGATTTTTTGCTAAAATGCAACTTTGACAATCAAATGAGGAGCAATCAAATCCCTTGAATAAATTTGGAAATAAATGCTTGAGATAAGGAAAACTAGGATGCCCTAACCTAAGATGCCAAAGCATAATTTGTTCTTTACCAGAGAGAGAACTAATACTGCTGAAACCCTGAGTTACTTTATTACTAAAAGAACCTTCATCAAAGTAGTAAAGGCCATCAAGCATCCTAGCACTCCCAATCATCGTCTCCGATTCCTGATCCTGAAAAATACAATGAGATTCGAAGAATATAACACGACAATTAGAATCTCGAGAAATTTTGCTGACAGATAAAAGATTACAGGCTAATTTTGGAACATGTAAGACAGATTGTAAAGAAATTTTTTCAGTCAATTTAATAGTTCCTTTTCCTGCAACGGAAGAAAAACTACCATCTGCAATTCGAATTTTTTCATTAGAATAAGAAGGAGAGTATGAGGAAAAAAATTGAGAGGTACTAGTCATATGGTCAGAAGCTCCGGAATCGATAATCCACGGAGAAGAAGTGCCACAAGAAAAGGCTTGAGGATAATTACCTGTTTGTGCCAATGAAACACAAGAATTATTAGATGAGAAATTGGTTGGTAGCAATTTTAGGGTTTGATGAACTTGCTCCATATCAATAAATGAATAAGTGGGAAATAATAAAATATAAACCAAACCAAACCAAACCAATACTGCACCAAACCAGACCAAACCAAGTAGTGGATTGAACCAAACTGATCTCCAAATCCACGAAGACACGGTGGAAAATCTCCACGAACGCAGACCAAAAAAAAAAATACGACTGCAACTTGATTGAACCAAATCCACGACTACCCACGGAAGAAAAAACAACCACCGGAAGGAAACCCACGCAAAGTCTGCAGCTGCTGTCTTGGACGGCGACGGTAGATTGAATATTGGTTCAGAAAGAAAACCCACGTGAATTCTTCAAATCCACGCGAAGATTGAAAACCAAATGAAGAAAACCCACGTGAATTCGCTACTGGCCGCGAACTGAAACTGAAATCACCGTAATCCTCCACGAGTCTCACCGGAGAGGGCACTGTGGATCCAAAGCTTCGCCGGAGGGAAGGAAGAGGACCGTGGCTGCCGGAGTGAGAGCGTGCTGCCGGCTGAAACAAAAAAGGAGACCGTGACTGGAGGCTCACGGCTGAAAACCCACGAAGGATTTGGGTTTTGCTTCGGGCTGCGGCGGCAATCAGCGAATAGATAACACCAACTTCTAAGGCAAGCGACAACTTTGGATACGAACACGAGGTTTCAAACAAGATAAAGTAGCAACAAAAAAAAACGTGTGAAGGCAAACGCGAAACCACCGACGTCAGAAGTAGGATGCACCAATCAAGAATGGTGGCTAGGGTTCCGACGGCGGCAGCGACGGCTAGGGTTTCGAAAAGTATGGTATTTAGGGTTTTAGAGACGGCTAGGGTTTAACCTGCTCTGATACCATCTTAAATTTAAGAGAATAATAGTCTCTTATTCAAATATGAACATCCTAGGTCTTCTTATATAGGAGAAAGACCCATTACAATAAAAGGAAAGAATAAAGGCAATAATGACTCAATATTAACAAATATTTTACACAATTATAGAAACTAGAAATTCCAACAAAAGTGTTTGAGAAATTCGAGTGAAGATTGAAAAAAGGAGAAAATCTTGAACCAACAAAACCGGGAGTAGGAACATTCAAAGAAAATATGGTTCAAAGAATCCCCAGCCAAGCAACATAAGACACAAACTGATGGCATAAGACAATGAGAAGAAAACTTCCTTTGTAAAATCTCTGAAGAGTTTAAGGAACCGTTAAGCATGATCCACAAAAGAATATTAATTCTTTTCGAGCTCTTATTAGATTTCCACAAGGCATTAAATATCTCTTATTTGAAATGCTGCAGTAAGTTGGCTCTGATTTGTTTTATTTTATGAAAAGGTGGATGGTACTTGCTCCTGTATATGATTTTATCAATATTTCTGAACTTCTGAAATTTTATTCAGACTATACCATTGTCTTTTGCTTTCTTTCTGCTCTATACAATTACACTTAAATTTAAATTCAATCATGATTTGGAAGTTATGCTTTGGTAATTTTTCTCCCACTATTTTCAGATATTGAGGGCGAAAGTTTAATTCTCTCTGCAAAACAATCTCTAATCAATTTGTCTCATCAGCTTCCATCTGATCCAAGTCAAGTAAATCAATATTCTGTTATCCATGTAAGTGGCTAATACATGCAAGCATGGTTCAATCATCAACGTAGTGTCAATGTGATTGCTCTTTCCCTGAACTTCAACTGATTCCATCAATCTATGTTCTCTACCAGGGATTCATTTGTAACATAATAGAAACAGGATGTTTTGTTCGCTTTCTAGGACGTTTAACTGGCTTTTCTCCCCGAAATAAGGTAAAAATATGGATATTAACTGAGAATATTCTTTTTTCATGTATTATTAGAATTGTATTAATTCCAAATTTTAATCTATGCATTCTTATGTTTCAGGCTATGGAAGATCAAAAATTGGATCTACATGAAGCATTTTACATTGGGCAATCTGTTCGTAGTAATGTAGTTGATGTCAGTGACCTGGTTTTAGGCAAAGTATGCACACTTGTGGAATAGAAAGATATAGGTTATAACCTGATATGTATTTGCATTTTGATATTTCAGGTTAGTGGTGAAACAGGTAGAATTACACTTTCTTTGAAGCAGTCAACTTGCTTCTCAACTGATGCTTCCTTTATACAGGAATACTTTTTGACAGAAGAGAAGGTAGGGGGGGAGGGGACAACTATTAATATTAATGGAAAAGTTGAACCCTCAAACTTATAGTAATGTCAATAGAAATATCCGTGAAATGTTGATGCTGAGAATTATTTCAAGAAAAGTCATGAAAATTAAAATTGATTACTAATAGGTACCTTTTAAGGTGCAGTGCTTGTTATGTTTTGCCATCATTTTTAATATTTTTTTATATTCTTTACATTTCTCCAATTTTTCCATGATATCCTTAAAAACGATATTGTTCCTTCATATTGATGTCGAAAGATTCAGTTTACAGAAATGTTGATGGAAATTAGTATGTGGCTATGATATTCTTGTTTTGTTGTTGGTATAAAGAACACGTACTTTTGTTTTGAGCTAACTAATTTGACTGGTCTTTCTTTTCGTTTAGTTGTCCTTTTAGACGTTCATGTATGCAATTTTGTTGTTAGGTTTTTGCTTTCTTTTTAAGTTGTATTAAATAGTGAACAAGTTACATGGTTTGGAGTTGTTTCTTTGAGGTGTATCTGGTTTTCATATAGCCTGGCAAAGGGGTTGTAGCTCCATGATCAAGGAGTTCTTTCTTTGTCTTTTTGCAAGAAAGGGGCTTTTTGTGCTGAGGGACCTTTTCTAATAACTTTTTTTTGGCTAGGACTAATGGGGTATTGAATCCCATTCGTTCCCTGGCTTTCATCACTCATGTTTTGAGGGGCCTTTGGGTGTGAGGAATAATAGAATCTTTAGAGGGTTTGAGAGGACTTTGGTTGAGGTTCGGTCCCTCGTTAGGTTTTATGTTTCTCTTTGGACTTTGGAGCTTAGGTCTTTTGTTTACTTGACTGGATTCCCTTGTGATAGCTTGCTCATTTTTTTTGGGTTTTATTTTGTATCTTCTTGTATTCTTTCATTTATCTTCATTTGAAAGTTCGGTTATTTATCCCAAAAAGAAAAATAAAATTGAACAAGTTATATGAAGTTGATCTTTCAAGGCCTTTCAAACCACATATACTCTATTTGTACTATCCAATATCAGCTAATTTTTCTAGACTTTTGAATGCTTTGAATTCACTGGTTTTGTACAGGTTGCAAAGCTTCAATCATTGGATGAATCAAACTGGGCAGAAGAATTTTCAATTGGTAGTGTGGTTGAGGGAAAAGTTCAAGAGGTCAAGGATATAGGAGTTATTATCAGCTTTGAGAAATATCATGATGTTTTTGGCTTTATTGCACTCCATGGATGTATGTTCTATCGTATTATCTTTATTATCTGGCTGATTTTGATAGACAACTGCTATTAATTATTGTTATATAATCTGTGCAGTGAGTGGGTCATTAGTGGAAACTGGTTCCACTATTCAGGCTGCGGTTCTTGATATCTCCAAAACTGAACGGCTTGTTGATTTATCCTTGAAACCTGAATTAGTTGATAAATGCAAGGCAAAAGATTCTAGCAAGCCAGCTAGTAGGAAGGTGAAGCCTAATTTCAGTTCTGTTTAAATATATGTATTCTTTTGTTCTTTCTATTCTAGTGCTTCTGACGAGAGAGCTGAAGCCAGACATGGCTTGTTTTGATTTTAATCTTTATTTATTTTCTCTTCTTTAGCCGTTCATGTTTTGATATTCTTTCTGTTATACAAACACTGACACAACACATTCTTCGGTAACAGAAACGAAAGGCAGAAGCATTGAAGGACTTAGAGATAAATCAGACTGTGCATACTGTAGTGGAAGCTGTGAAGGAGAGCTATCTGGCAAGTTTTTATTGTTATTGTTTAGTCTTATTTTCCTCTTTTTTATTTTATTTTATGGAGGAAATGATACTGGCATGTTGGTTCATTCGTCTTCTGATTTCTATTTTACTTCATTATAGGTTCTTTCACTGCCAGCGTGTGGATACACTATCGGTTATGCATTGTCATATGACTATAATACCCAAAGGCTTCATCGGAAGCAATTTACAATTGGACAAAGGTGAAAACAGTATCTTACATATCCACTCCCCCCCCCCCCCCCCCACACACACACACACACAAAAAAAGAAAAAGAAAAAAGGAAAAAAAAAGATTCCCTGTTTTTCCTTGAAACTTGACACAAAGACCACAGACATTTCTTTTGGTCATATGTTTCTTCAGTGTTTGGGGTGTTGGGAGTCTGGGGGACAATGGTTTCCTTTTCTTCGCACTTGGGTTTTACCATGGTCTAGTTAAAGCATTCATTATTTGCATGACAAAAGTCTACTAGGTAGCCCTGGTGCTCGACTTCTTTACTTGGTTCATTTGGATTTCATTTCTTGGCTGTCTTTAGACTTGCACTTGTATCTGTATAATTTTACAAGTGGTTTTTGCATGAAACGATTGCAGCGTTGTTGCCTCTGTTGTGGCTCTTCCAAGTCCTTCAACATTTGGAAGGCTACTACTGCTTCTAAAGTCAATAAGTGAGGCCATTGTTACACCTGGTTCAAAACGGTCAAAAAAGAACTCTTCATGTGAAGTGGGATCTCTGGTTCATGCAGAGGTAGGTGTTTTTCCTCCAGTCTTTATGTTTGGTTGATCCTTTAGGACCTCATTCTCAGTTTTCCAATGAGTAGAATGTGTCCAGATGACGTTTTTTGTTTCAGATTTGTTTCAACGATGGAAATTGTATATAATAGAGATCTTATTTGATTCAATGGTTTCCAGATCACTGATATCCAGCCCCTTGAAATAAGATTGAAATTTGGAGTTGGATTACGTGGACGAGTTCATGTTACAGAGGTAAGTTTGCAAATTTTATTTTCAAGCATAGAAAGATATTTCTGACTCTGTATGCACAATCGCATATCATTTGATTATCATGTTCTACAATCTTGACCTGTGTTGTGCACAGGTTAGTAATGAGCATGATGAAACTTCGGAAGCACCATTTAGTAACTTCAGGGTTGGGCAAACAATAGTTGCAAGGATTGTTGCAGAGGCTAACCATTCAACTAACAAAAGGAAGGGCCATCTATGGGAGTTGTCTGTAAAACCTGAAGTTCTTAAAGGTAAATGAAATAAATCTATAATATTTATTTGATACAATTTTTTGGGAAAGATTTAAATTTTTAACTCTACTTCGAGGTAGAGAGTTAAGTTTAACCATAAACTCTCAATTTCATCCTATAGAACCTTGAATTTGAATAGTTGGTGCATTTTTTGTGGTTGGATGATGGTACTTTTTGATACATGCTGAGGCCTGAGGATTGCTATTACATGATGGTACTTTTTGATACATGCTGAAACTTTTGATAAACTTGGACCAAAATCCATAAGTCATTTTACAATACAGAGTAGTCGAAGGCAGATGATAGAAAATTTACATAAGATCGAAAGTTCAAAACATCCAAAAGCATGAAACTATGAAATTCGATCCTAGGCTTCTAGGGACATGGTCTGAAGATGCATCCCATAGCAAGTCACCACCGTAGCCACTTGCATAGAGTCGTCAAGTACCACTTGAAAAGGAAATACATGTGGCATGGGTGAGTATATTCTAGTATATAAGAATATACTCAGTAAGTAACCCACCTAAGGGCTGAAACTGATAGCATGAAAATCTGATAACATGAATCCTTGACTTGGGTCTTAAAATTATAGGGACCTGACTGAATCATTTGTTTGTATTTCTAATCTTAGGGGCATAATTGGGAAACATGAACATTCTGTCTAGGGTAATTACCTATCCTCAACCTGAACCAACTAGAGTATTGTGTGGGTCAGTCCTGTAAGACCAATAAACTAAAGTTTAGCTGACAACCCTCTAGTAGAAGAAACCTTTCCCAGCACAATACCCCTGAAAAGTATGAACATGAAAACCAGTGGAGCAACTGGTGCATAAAAACATGTCTGAAGATACGCTCTACACCAAATACTCGATGCTCAACTGGTGCACGAAAATGTGCCTGAACATACGTTGAACACCATTTTGAAAATGATAGAGTAACTGGTGCATGAAACATGCTTGAACATACACTCTACATCGAAAACTCGATGGAGAAATTGGTGCACGGGAACATGCATGAACATATGCTCTTCACTGAAAACTCGGTGGAGTAGTTGGTGCACGGGACGTGCCTAATCATGAGCTAAAATCTTTCATGCTAAAAATAACGAGGACAAGCTCATACTAAGCCAAGTAACTGCATTGCATAGTGTAGATTATCAATCATAAAGTTTTTTCCTACTTGGTATTAACATACCTGGTGGTGATGAGGCATATTAACTTGTGCTTGGCTATGGGAATCTGATCCTTACGATGTGAGTCTACATAACCTAAAAGCTAGGCTCTGATACCAACCGTGATGATTAAACTAAATAATGGCTAACCAATCCATGCCAAAAATGACATCGAAGTCTCCCATCTCTAGGACTATTAGTGTCATATCCAACAAATGATCGAACACTAACACTTGACAGGTCTTAACGTTCTTCTTAGCCAACACAACTACTCCAGCTGGGGTTTTCACCAACCTTCAATTATCTTCTCCTTTGTGTCCACCATTCCTGGAGCAAAGTGGAATAATTCATTGAACCCCCGTTCATATTCTACTGATTTATCTCCCTGTTTTAGAGTCAAGAACTTCGCATGCTTTCTATTTCTAATAGCTGTAGAATAGTATTTTCGAAAGAAAGCTTCCTTGAACTATAGCCGGTCCTACACTCACGTCAGTTGATCTTTATGTGGATTATCACCATAGGAGAGCATCATCGTTCGACATAAAAGGGACACACTGCACTTGTTGTGGCTAGGGATGGCAACGGGATGGGGTCGGGGAAGCACTCCCCATCCCTGTTCGAGGATCGGGTGCACACGGGGGAAAATCCTTGCTTTTTGTTTTTTAAAGTTAATTAAAAATTAGAAAATATATTTAAAATATACCCACTTTCTATGGAAGTTAGTATTGTTATTCTTATTAATTTGTTTAAAATATTAAACAACTTTCTTATAAATCTAAACACCTAAATTAATTAAAAAAAAGAAAAATAAAATGAACTTATAATATGATATATCAATAATATTATTATATACTTATAATATATATAATATATATATTTTTTAAATCAAATAAAAAATATACGGGGTGGGTTTGGGGTCGGGGACGGGACGAAGATACCTTCCTCGTCCCCGACTGGGGACTCGAAAAGAATAACTGGTTTGATCCCTATACTTGGTCAAATTGGGGATTCCTCGCCCTGTTTGAGGTGGGGTCCCCATGGGGACCCAACCCCGCAGGGATTTTTGTCGTTCCTAGTTGTGGCTTAGGACACTTCATATAATGGAAATTGCCTCGATTGAGGACAACCATTCCTTCGCTGTAGTGGGGTTTATAGCTTGCCCGTTGAACGACTGAGAGTCATACTTCTTAAAGTCTTGAAGGCATATGGCTTCTTTGGTCGAGTTGATTTGATTTTGGTTATGGTTGACTTGAGGGGCCTGATTGACAGAAGTATTATGCATGAGCGTCTGTAGAGCCTCTAGAGTCAGGGTTATTGAGATTGAGATCTTATTTTTGGGAGTCTATGATGTGTTGTCTCAATGTTGGCTGATGAATGGTCCGTATATGGACTTGGTCTTTGATTAAGGTTGAAGTGTGGGTTGTCTTTCTAATGAGCACATCAGTAACCACATTCACCTTACCTGGCAGGTTATCCATGGAAGAGTTAATACTCTTGATCGACTCTCCAGAAAGATCCCTTGCTTGATCGGACCTTTTTGTTGCATTACCTGCCGGATGGCGGAGGAAGACGTCGACCATATTTTGTGGAGGTGCAGTTTTGCTAGGGCTGTGTGGGACATGTTTTTTGTCTCGTTTGGTTTGCAGTTTGCTAGGAACAGGGGCCTTACAGAGATGATCGAGGAGTTTCTCCCCCATCCCCCTTTTCGTGAACAGGGGAGATTCTTGTGGCAAACGGGGATTTGCGCTATTATTTTGGGGCTTTGGGGCGAGAGAAATAATAGGACATTTAGAGGGTTTGAGAGGGGCTCGACTGAGGTTTGGTCTCTTGTGAGATATAATGTTTCTCTTTAGGCGTCGGTGACACGCTTATTTCGTAATTATCCCATAGGTCTTTATTATTTTGGATTTGAGCCCCTTTATCTAATGGGGTCTCTTTTTTTGTGGGCTGGTTTTTTTGTCGCCCTTGTATTCTTTCATTTTTTCTCAATGAAAGCATGGTTATTCATAAAAAAACATTCGCCTTACCTAGGTGGTAAAGAATCTACATCATAATCCTTCACTAATTCGAGTCATCTTCATTGCCTCATATTCAGTTCTTTCTAGGGGAAGAAATACCTTAGGCTCTTGTGGTCCATATAGATTTGGATCTTTTCACCATACAAGTAATATCTCCAAATTTTTAAGGTAAAAACTACTGCTGCCAATTCCAAGTCATGAGTCGGGTAGTTGCATTATAGTTCTTCAACTGGCGAGAAGCATAGGCAATAATCTTTTCGTACTACATAAGGAAACAAACCTAAACCCTTTTTAGAAGAATAGCAGTACACAACAAAAGATCTTGTCCCATCAGGGATATTGAGTACCGGTGGGAAAACTATCCTCTGCTTGAGCTTCTTAAAGCTTGCTTCACAAACATCACTCCACACAAACGGATTACCCTTCCGCGTCAGCTAAGCCAGTGGTGTGGCTATCTTGGAAAAATCTTGCACAAAACGATGATAGTAACCTGCTAATCCCAAGAAACTTTGTACTTTTGTGACAGTGGTCGGGTGAAGCCACTTAGTTACTACTTTGACTTTCGCTTGGTCTACTTGTAAGGGACAACAAACACGACACAGATCTCCACAATGGTATGATATTGTCCACTTTGGGCATGAACCCTCATGGTTTTGCTTTTGGTTTACCCCAAAAGGCCTCATACCAATGGAGATACTTATCCTTCCTTATAAACCCACAATCATCCATTTATCTAGTCAATATGAGACTTTGGTTGCACTCCCTACAATCCTTCCCTGAACAAAGTACCACCGAGTCTCCCCTCAAATAGTCATCTATCTGTCCAACTCTCTAGACTTCACCGCTTTATCGAGAGTTCTTGCTCTTATCCAGGACGACTCCTCTTCTTTGGAGTATATCGCATGCCCAACAGAGCCCAATCACGGATTTCTCCCATGACTACTTAGGCTCACAACTTCTTTGTACGGCACTTGAGGATTCCACCCAACACGGCTACCGTCTTGGGCATGACTCTCATACCACTTGTAAGGGATAACATACATGACACAGATCCCCACAATGGTATGATATTGTCCACTTTGGGCATAAGCCCTCATGGTTTTGCTTTTGGTTCACCCCAAAAGGCCTCATATCAATGGAGATACTTAACCTCCCTTATAAACCCATGATCATCCCCTTGTCTAGCCAATGTCGGACTTTGGTCGCACTCCCAACACTAATGAGACTCCATCCTTTGACACCACGTGCCCTAGAAAGGACACCTGCTGAAGTCAAAATTCACATTTAGAGAACATGGCATATAATTGGTTTTCGCTTAGAGTTGTCAGAACTTTCTTGAGGTGTGTCTCGTATTCTGCATCTGACTTGGAATAAACCAAGATATCATCGATGAACACGATCACAAAGGTGTTGAGAAACTCATTAAACACCATGTTCATCAAATCCATGAACACGGTAAAAGCATTTGTCAGCTCGAAAGATATTATTGTGAACTTGTAATGCTTGTATCTAAATCTGAATGCTGTCTTGGGAGTGTCCTCATCTTTTATCCTTGGTTGGTGGTAGCTTGATTGCATATCAATTTTTGAAAACACTGATGCTCCTTGTAACGGAATGAAATGATCATCTGTGCGAGGGAGTAGGTACTTGTTCTTGATTGTACCTTGTTTAACTCCTAGTAATCAATGCATAAACGTATTGACCCATTTTTCTTTTTCACAAAGAAAACTAACACTCTCCAAGGTGAAACACTAGGGCGTATAAAACCTTTGTCCTAGAGTTCTTGTATTTGCACTTTGAGCTCCTTTAACTCTATTGAAGTCATTCTGTAGGGTTCTTTGGAAATAGGGGTTGTGCTTGGCTCGAGTTCAAGGTTGAAATACACTTCCCGAACCAAAGGCAACACTGAGAGTTTTTTAGGAAAAACATCAACGAACTCATTGACCATTGGTATAGAGTCTACTCCCACTTCCACATCCCGAGCACTAGTTACACTGGCTAAAAAGCTCCCTACTCCTTGGCTAACAAGTCTTCTTGCCTTTAGTGCGAATGTTATCTTAGGAACACTTAGTCGAGAATCATGTCAACATTGATTGTGTGATGTTCAAGCCACTAGAGAGAACAAGTTTTACATTTAAGGGAACCAGACCAGAATCAAATTTGCCTGACTGAAGAAGCCAAATGCTTTCAAGACTTTAAGAAGTATGAGCCTCCGTTGTTCAATGGACAGGTTATAGACCCCACTACAGTGGAGGCATGGTTGTCCTCGATTGAGATGATTTTTTGTTATATGAAGTGTATTGAGGCACAACAAGTGCAATGTGCCCCTTTTATGTTGAGCGATGATGCTTTCCTGTGGTGGTAGTCCACAAAAAGGTCAATTGACGTGATGAGGGTTGGACTAATTACCTGTCTGCAGTTCAAGAAAGCTTTTTTCTGAAAATACTTTTTTTGCAGCAGTCAGATATAGAAAGCATGTAGAGTTTTTGGCTCTGGAATAAGGAGATAAATCAGTAGAGGAGTAGGAATCGGAGTTCACTAAATTATCCCTCCTTGCTCTAGCAATGGTGGACATAGAGGAGAAGAAGACCAAAAGGTTCACTATAGGCTTCAGAGATGATATCCATGGTGTAGTGGCCCTTCGAGCAATCACATTTCTTGATATGGGGTCATCAAAAGCAACTCTGGTGGTTTAGGAGCAAGGGTCCGACTTAAGACAAAAGGAAATTTGATCGAAATTCTTCTAGGCCTCGTTAGAACACCCATAACCGTCGGTCGACACGCCAGAAAAGTTCAAACAATGAGAAGACCCTTTCCCCATATTGTGGAAAATGCCATGAAGGTTGGTGTGTAGCAACACTAGAGTGTGCTTTAAATGTGGCAAGGATGGGCATATGGCGACAGAAGGCCCCAAGAATAGGAACTCAAACTCTAGACAATCCTCTGGTGCTAATCATGCTAACGCTGGCAACTAGAAGGGTTCGACGCATGTCACCTCCAAAAGGCTGGTGACTCTTGCGCAGTGCTGACAGGTACATTATCGGTCCTTGGTCACTACGCCTATGTGCTTTTTGATTTAGGCTCTATTCGTTCTTTCATGTTTGATGTATTTGTAAAGCAAACCCAAATAGAATTAGAGTCATTGACTTTTAACCTATTAGTTTCTACCCCAGTGGGAGTAGTTCGGTTGGCTAAGGAGAAAGTTAAGACCTGTCAAGTGTTAGTGTCCGATCGTTTGTTGGATGTGACACTAATAGTACTAGAGATGGGAGACTTCGATGTCATTCTTGGCATGGATTGATTAGTCCCTATTTAGTCTGGTCGTTACAGGTAAGAAACAAAGATTTCAACGATGATATGAAATATACAAAATGGGGGAACACTAAGTGCTGGATTACAAAATGGCTAACCTATTTGTCAAGATGTTGCTTAAACTGTGATTTGTAGACGAGGAATAAAGACATTTACACCACCCGAGAACTGGATTACAAACAAGCCTTCCAATTTGTCACCCAAGGGTTGTAAACTTTGAATCTACTGAAGGGATTTGATTCTGTGGTTAGACCAAAATTGATCTGTGCATTCAGCTATTATCAACTATCCATGCCAATTATTTTGATGCAAAATACTGTATTGAATGTTGACATGGTGACACCTTGGCATCAAGCCATTAGTTTTTGCAATTTGATATTAGTTTTTCCCTGAAGCCAACCTGAATCAATTGACAGGTGCCTATTTTGTGACCTAAACATTACACATGGGCAACTATCTTCATTCCCCTTTTGATCATTCTGTTGTGCTACTTCCAACAAAGTAATACTTCTTTTCATATGAACTTCTTTGCTTGTGGAACCAATTAGAAGTGCTTTTTACAGCAGCCTTTGTCAGCGTGGGACCGATTTCCTCCTATATTTTGTAATATTTCATCTTATCAATAAAAGGACTGATGTTTCTCATAAAAACAAAGTAAGTTTTGCATGATTTTTTATAACTGTATCTTTAATTGAAGTTTACAAGTACTTTTGGAAAAAAAGCCTTAGATAATTTGTCTTTAATTGAAGTTTATACGTACTATAGGAGCATTAATTTTCTACTTAAATATAGTATTTTTTTTTAGGTTCAATAATTTGGTTTATCTGTTTGTGGTCTCAGAAATTTATTTCCAGTCTTGGCTCTTTTTGTATTTTTCGGATGTTAATGTTTTATGCAAATGTGCAATTATTACTGACATATACCTTATCATACTTGAGTAAGATTGATAATGAGTTTCTAATTTATCTGATATAAAAGCAGATTTCAGTGGTGTGGGAGGTGAGATTACAAATGAAGATATGGGTTTTTCAATTGGTCAACGAATCACTGCTTATGTAAGCAATGTAAGTGGTGAGTGGGCCTGGTTAGCTGTGACTCGGCAAGTGACTGCCCAACTATTTATTCTTGATAGTTCCTGTGAGCCTAGTGAGCTTCAAGAGTTTTCCAAGCGCTTCTATGTTGGAAGGGCTGTTTCTGGATACATATACAACATTAATGCAGAGAAAAAAATTTTACGGTTGGTTTTGTGTCAAGTATCTACCACCTCAACTGGAAAAAATGATCAAGAAAACTTGAAGATTAGTAATTTGCAGACTGAGGTTCTTAGTAAGAAAGTCACATGTCATTTCAAGGAAGGAGACATTGTTGGGGGAAGAATATCAAAAATACTTCCAGGTGTTGGTGGACTGCTTATGCAAATTGGTCCCCATATGTTTGGCAGGGTTCATTATACAGAACTTACAGACAGTTTGGTGCCTGATCCGTTGTCTGGATATAGTGAAGGACAATTTGTCAAGTGCAAGGTTATAGAAATTAGCTCCTCAGTTAAAGGTACAACACACATTGATTTGTCACTGCGGTCTTCAGCTGGCATACTCTGCCAGAACAATGTAGAACACAGTAACCATGAGTAAGTCCTCCTTGTTTAATAATATAACCTCTTTTGTGTTGACAAAAGAATTATACTTTTCTGGTTGTTGGTCATCATATTTAGTATCACTATCATCCATCACTGAGCATATCATGGCATTTTCTTTTGGATATTTTGTCATCTGAAATACTGAGGTAGTTTGGAAACAAAAATCATAGCATGCTGCATGCAAAATGATTTCTTGAATTTACCCTGATATACATGTTATTTCTACTTGTTTGTCATCTTGTTTACTACCTGCATTTGTATTTAGTTCCATTAATCAGAGGGCATGGAACATGACATTCTTTTTGATTTCTTATCCCATTAAGGCAGTTTGATAACCAAAATGCCTTGGTACCAATGTTGTTAAAAACGTACGATACGCGATACGTATCGTACGATTCGAAACGAAACTAGGGCAAAACGAGTCAGCTCGTACTTTGAATCGGAAAATAGCATGTATCGTGCGTTTCCAGTGATTGAATCGGAAAACACGGAACGAATCGCAACGGTGCGATTCAAAAAGAAACTGAAAAATTAGGGCTTTTTTACTCACCTGATCGTGGAGATCAATACCATTCCAAACGAAGACGAAGCAGAAGAAGAAGAAAAGAGTCAGACAAAGAAGCCAGACGAAGACGAAGACGAAGACGAAGCCAGACGCAGACGAAGCCGGAGCAAGTTGAAGAAGACGAAGCCGGTTGGAAGTTGGAACAAGTTGAAGAAGACGGAGACGGTTGGAGAAAGTTGAAAAAGACGAAAAGATGAAACGAAAAGTAAATGAGAAGAAAGAGAGGGTTAAAGAGGAAGATGAAAAATCGTTTCAAAAAACAAAGAAGAAGAAGAAGAGATGAAGCGGTGGGTTATAAAAATTAGAGAGTTAAAGAAAATATTAAAAAAAAAAGAAAGAAAAGAAGCTGGAAAAACGTAATTGCCGTGGGAAATGGGAATAAAGAAAGTGCCGCCAGCCACTTGTGCCCTTTCATTTTTTTTTATTAAATGTGCCATTTCATTTAAAATATAAATGAAGCTACTTGATGTTTGCTTTTTTTTTTGGTATGTTGGATTTTGAAGTTAGTTTATATTTTTTATGTTTAGCTCTTTATTTCTCTGTTTTAAGCTATGCTATATTTATTTATATTTAAATATTATTTATCAAATTGAAACTTGCGATACACAATACGTAACGATACACGATACCCTGAATTTTGATTTCGATACGTATTACGTTTTACGATTTAACAACCTTGCTTGGCACTACCTTTCATTTGTTCATACATGAGCTATTGGGTTGGAATACCAATTCAAACTAAAGCTTTCCTGGCTATGTACTGACGTTGTAGTTATTCTAAGCCTAAGGACATGGTCAGGATTTTTTCTTTTTATGAGAAGTTGAGAACAATATATCAGACTCTGATTATTCTATGTGGCAAGCATATTTTTGTTTTATATTATCATTATACATCTGCCTAGTTGCTTTAAAAAAATGTAAGATTTAGCTGTTTCTTGGTTTTATTCTGTTAAACTGTTATTATTATTCGGCAATAAACATTCTTTTTCCTTGAGCTATACTCCATACTAAATTTTTTTCCAGACACATTGCTTTCGGACGAGTGGAGAACATAGAAGATATTCATCCTCATATGGAGGTCCAGGTATAATTTTTTGAATATGCTCAACATGGAGTTGTATTTATTTTTATATTTGTACACGTGTACATCTGTTGGTACATTTATGTAGTGGGAATATATTTGCCCTATAATTTATTAAATTTGGGTTTAAATATTTTTCCTACGCATCATGAGTAGCTTTTTATCTTTCTTCTCCTTGCGGTGGTGTTAGACTCTTCCTTTGGAAATTAGTAATGTTCTATTACGTTATATATTCCAATTTGGAAATGAGTAATATTTTGAAGAAAACATAGCACGTGATAATATTCTAGTGTTTAGCCATGGTTATATCAGTGAGTACCTGAACAGAGTAGTTATAATAATTGATAAAAGTTGGGAATGGTTATTATAATTCGTACATCCCTGTATATTCATTTTCTTAGGTCACTACTGAAAAGTATACTTATTTCTGATTGTTGAACACAATCTAAAGAGAAAAAGGATGTAAGTGATATTCAGTTTTGATATTGTCGTGAAGGTGTGGAATTCAGGAGTGCGTATGAGAACTGTATTTTGTAATTTGTATAGGATCATTAGTAAATTTCTTACCTTTGTTTTTTCTTTTCTTTTTGCGATGGTTAGGTAATGGTCATTGTTAGTGTTTAGATTTTGTATTCGTGCCCTCTTGTGTTTAGATTAAGTCAAAATTGGTTCATTTTAAGGAATATTCTTCTTCCTCTTACAAAGGTATGGGCTATAGCCATTTTTAATAATTGATTAAATTACTTTAAAAAAATGATTACAAAATTTGAACCAATCAAGTTAATGGCTAACTGCTCCATTCACTTTGAAAATCTTTTAGAAAAATATGATTGTCACTCCTTTATATTTAAACATTATTTTTCGTTGAAGTGCTGGACTGGAAGTTTGGCCATCTTGCCTACATGTAGTGTCTTATTTTTCAGATTTGTTTCTTCTCGCTTTAGCTCTCTTATTGTCTATATTTTCCTTCTTCAATTGATATTGTATCAAGTAGCTGGCTTAGTTGTTTTTCTTTTCTTTTTTTTTTACTTATTATTATTATTATTATTTTGGTTTTCGAGTTTATAAACAGTATAATGTGTAAGGTTTCTGCTAAAATATGATATAGATAAAATGTTTTCTTAAAAAATATGTAGTCTCCTGAACAATTTTTCCTCTTATTGCTATACATCATAACGAAGGCAAGCAAGTTATAATAGAAGTTGAGTTACAGTGATTTTATTTATACTTTTTGGAATCTTGCCTAAGCTCCTACTACTCTGTGCATGTATTTGATAGGGTTATGTGAAAAATGTATCTCCGAAAGGATGTTTCATTTTGCTCTCTCGAGGCCTGGAGGCGAAAATTCTCCTATCTAATTTATCTGATGGATATATTGACGATCCTGAAAAAGAGTTCCCCATTGGAAAGCTTATTCGTGGAAGGTAAAACAAGTTTAAGCTATGTTGCATGTTCTATTGGTTTGTCTTTAAGAGAAAAATGAGAAACCATTATGCAGGGTATTATCCTTGGAGCCTTTATCAAAGCGAGTTGAAGTCACCCTGAGGTCTGTGATTGAAAATGGTGCATTGAGAGCAAATAATCACGATTTAAAAAGTTTTTCTGCTGGAGGTATTATATCTGGAAGGATTAAGCGGGTGGAGTCATTTGGTCTATTTATCACCATTGATAATACGGATGTGGTGAGGATCTACTTTACCTGCTACTCATTCAAGTTGACTAAACATTGAATAGATGCTGAGGTGGTTCTTGTTGCTTAAAAGATGTTTATGTCAATATAGAACTTAATTTTTTGGGTAACTGGGTAATCATCCTCCTTTGAGACTTTTTTTTCCCCAAGATGGACATTTTCTATTTGCACAAATAGTTTGGTTATTATTTCCTCGAAAAAAAAAAGTTTGGTTCTTGTGTTCCAATTTCAATGACTTCAACATGACAACATCTATGTCATGAAAAGTCTTACTTGGTTCTGCCTGTTATATCATCATTAGTTAGGTATTACACTAATGAATGTTTATTGAGGTTTTTCTCAAAAAAAAAAAGTTTATTGAGGTTGGGCTTCTTGTGCTTTTAGAATGTAGAAGTTTTCAATGTTAGACCTCAAATGGGGATCTTTGTGGTGAGGTGGCGTACTGCAGCTGTATTGGATTGTATCTTGAACTCCGACAAATTTGAATGTATACTGATGAATTATTAAATGTGTATATTTTTCTCAACACACATGGGTATACTATGGCCTAATTATTTCCTTTTATAGGTTGGGCTGTGTCATGTGTCAGAAGTCTCGGATGATCCTGTTGAGAGCCTAGAACTTAGATACCATGCTGGGGACATGGTGAAAGCAAAAGTATTAAAGGTACATATTGACATTGACTATAAAGAAACTACCTTCATTTTCTTTTATGAATATGCATGTAAAAAATGTTTTCTATCTCAGTATAACACCACATATTGCAAAACGGGAGTTTTGTAACGGATTTTGTTAATTGTGCCTTAGTATGACATCATTTATATTTGGGAGCAATACACTTTTTCTATAATGTTTAACCTGTGATTTAATGCATTGTGGGCTTTTCTCATTATTTATTGTCTTTGAGGTCACATAATTATTATCTTAGTGTTTTTCGTAAAATTTTTTCCTACTTCTGAAAACTGAATCTTTCATTATTCATTGCTCTTAACATGAATTATTGTGTTTCGTGCTTCTTAATATTTATTGTTTTCTTTAAGGTGGATGAAAAACGACATCGAATTGCTCTGGGAATGAAGAGGTCATACATTGGAGAAAGCAGTGAAGTTTGTACAAATCTGGAAGATGGGCATGAAGACGTCACTGATGATGACAATTTCATTGGTGATACTAGGTCATCAATGGATCCAGATAGCAGTTCAACCAAGTTCCAGAATATGGATGATGAATTTGACAATGAACCTGAACAGCCACTTAGGCTAGCAGAAGCGAGGGCTTCTGTTCCTCCACTTGAGGTCACTCTTGACGATATAGATGAAACTGACATGGATGATTTACGGTCTGAAAATAAAGAGCTGATGAGTGGTACAGACTCCAGGGAAAAGAATGATAGGCGAGAGAAGAAAAAGGCTAAAGAAGAAAGGTACGCATCCTTTCATAGTTGTAAAACTCTTTTTCTTCATTCCAGCTGATTTGTTATATTTCAACCTTTTATAGGGAAAAGGAAGTGAGTGCAGCTGAGGAAAGATTATTGCAGAATAACATACCAACTACTGCTGATGAATTTGAAAAATTGGTTCGAAGCTCTCCTAATAGCAGTTTTGTTTGGATAAAGTATATGGCCTTCATGCTCTCTATGGCTGATGTAGAGAAAGCCCGTGCAATAGCTGAAAGGTACTACTGAATTCACTTTATTTTTTGACTTTAGAGTCTGCAAAATGAAGCAAATAGTTTTTCATCTCCGTTCAATCAACATTTTGGTTCTTTTATTTGGCTCACGTATTTCATGAATTTATATTGTACCATCATTATGCGCAAAACACATTTCTCTTTTATTGCATGTAAATCTTGTTAAGTATTTTTGAGTGTTTTATATGAGGATGAATAATGGTCTAGAAAGCAAACAAAGTGTTTGTGTTGGACACGTGTCGAACACAGATATGTCCAAACGCACCCCGGACAAGTGTCCGACACGCAAATTGTGTGTCCTTTTCTTTTATTATTTTTTTAAGATTTTCAGACTCGCAGCAAACACACCATGGACACTCCTCGGACATGCTGCAACATTTCCTCTTAAAAAACCCACTTAAAAGGAAAACCAGTGTTTTTGAGGTGTGCTCAGGTGCTCACCTATGGCGAGGGGCGATGTGAGAAGAAACAGAATGGTCAGAAAAAGACCAAGAAATGGAAGAAGAAAGGTCAAGAGAGCGAGGGTTGGAAAAAGACGAAGAAGAAAGGTTGGAAGAAGATAGGTCTCTGCAACATTTCCTAGAAGCATTAAAGATGGCTAGCTGGAAGCATTAAAAGAAATACTAGCGCCATGTTTACCATATTTCATTAAGGCTCCGTTTGATAACCATTTTAGTTTTTGGTTCTTGGTTTTTCTGTTTTCTATTTTTTAAAAATAAAAATATATATATATATATAGATATATCTGTTATTGAGATATCAAAAATATGAGAGAATCCATTATTCTTTCTATACACCAGAGCCAAATATATATAGGCATACATAGAAGACCTAAACAAATAATGGTAAAATTACAATAAAGGATGAAGACTAATAAGCTACTATATTTACATATATACTATAACACTCCCCTCAAGTTGGAGTATATATGTTAATCATGCTCAACTTGTTACAAAGATAATCTATTCTAACTCCATTTAAAGCTTTCGTGAAAATATCTCCTAATTGCTCTCCGGTCTTCACATATCCAGTAGATACCAAACCTTGTTGTATTTTCTCCCGAATAAAATAACAATCAATTTCAATATGTTTAGTCCGTTCATGAAATACTGGGTTGGATGCAATATGAAGGGCAACTTGATTGTCACACCACAACTTGATCGGAACTGTAACATTGAAACGTAATTCGATCAAGAGTTGATGTACCCACATTATCTCACATACTGATTGTGCCATAGCTCTGTATTCTGATTCAACACTTGATCGTGAAACCACATTTTGTTTCTTACTTTTCCATGAAACCAGATTGCCTCCAACAAAAACACAATAGCCAGAAGTCGATCTTCTATCTTCTCTTGATCCTGCCCAATCAACATCTGAAAAACACTCAACCTTCATGTGACCATGATCTTATATAGGATCCCACGTCCAGGTGCAACCTTCAAATAACAAAAAATCTGTTGTACTGCAGCCCAATGTTTCACTGTGGGTGAAGACATAAATTGACTCACAATGCTTACTGAATAGGCTATGTTTGGTCGTGTCACTGTAAGATAATTCAACTTTCCAACCAATCTTCTATATCTCTCAGGATCATCAAATGGTTCTCCATCTTTTGTAAGTTGTAGATTAGGCACCATTGGAGTACTACATGACTTGACTCCTAACTTTCTTGTCTCAGATAGCAAATCAAGTACATATTTCCTTTGTGACATAAAGATACCTTTCTTGCTTCTCATTATTTCGATACCCAAGAAGTATTTTAATGTTCCCAAATCTTTAGTATGAAAGTGACTGTGGAGGAAAGTTTTGAGAGATGATATGCCCGATGTATCATTTCCAGTAATAACAATATCATCAACATATAGGACAAGTAGAATAATACCACTCTTAGTTCGTTGGTAGAAAACAGGGTGATTCGACTTGCTTTTCTTCATTTCAAACTGCTCAAGTGCCTGATTGAATTTTCCAAACCATGCTCGTGGATTTTGTTTCAACCCATATAAAGATTTACGAAGGCGAAACACTTTACCATTCTCCCCCTGAGCAACAAACCCAGGTGGTTGCTCCATATAGACTTCCTCTTGAAGATCACCATGGAGAAATGCATTTTTAATATCTAGCTGATGCAAAGGCCAACATTGAGAAGCAACCATGGAAATGAATAACCTTATAGAAGTTAATTTAGCAACAGAAGAAAACGTATCAAAATAATCAATCCCATATGTCTGAGCATAGCCTTTGGCAACAAGACGTGCTTTCAATTGAGCAACTGAACCATCAGGATTTACCTTAATTGCAAACACCTATTTACACCCAATAGCTTTCTTTCCTACTGGACGAGATACTAAATCTCAGGTACCATTATCATCTAAAGAATTCATCTCTTCTATCATCGCATTGCGCCAACCAGGATGAGACAAGGCTTCATGAACCGTTTTAGGAATCGAGATAGAGTCAAGAGATGCAACAAAAGTACCTGTAGTAGATGACAAATGGTTATAAGAGACAAATGAAGAAATAGGAAAAGTGCAAGAATGTTTACCTTTACGAAGAGCAATAGGAAGCTCACCACTTGTGCCTGGGTCCGATGACGAAGAATCTTGTGGTACAAGACATTCACCTGGAGGTTGTCGTCGTCTAGAGTATACTTGAGTAGTAGGCGGACGAGTAGGAACAAGTGTCGAAGGAGGTGGATCGAGAGAGGGTGTAGGAGGTACAAGTGTATAAATAAAAAGATCATCCTCCTCCTCCTGGCTTGTACTAGGCAAAGATGATTTGAAAGGCGTGTCCTCAAAGAAAGTAACATCACGAGATACAAGATACCTATTCGAACTAGGACAATAACATCTATAACCTTTTTGAACACGAGAATAGCCTAAGAAAATGCACTTTAAAGATTTTGGGTCTAATTTTGTTAGATTAGGTCGAACATCTCTAGCAAAACAAGTACAACCAAATATTTTTCGGTTCAATAGGAAACAACGGTTTTGTGGGGAATAGAACATGATAAGGAATCTGACCTTTAAGTACAGATGAAGGCATGCGATTAATCAAGAAGCAAGCTGTAGAAATTGCATCAACCCAAAATTGCTTTGGAACACTCATTTGAAAAGACAATGCTCTTGCAGTTTCAAGGAGATGCCTATTCTTTCGTTTAGCAACTCCATTTTGGGAAGGAGTATCAGCACAAGATGAATGATGAATAATTCCATGCTTACATAGGTACGACCTAAGTGCCTCATAAAAGTACTCATCAGCATTATCGCTTGTCAAAATTTTAAGGGAAACATCAAACTGAGTTCGAATTTCAACATGAAAATTACAAAAGTGAGAAAGTAACTCAGAACGACTCTTCATAAAGTATAACAAAGTCATACGAGAGTAATCATCAACAAAGGTAACAAAGTATCGAAATCCAGTTTTGGAAACAATAGGACAAGGACCCCAAATATCAGAATGAACTAATTCGAAGGGCTTACTTGCTCGATTATCTATTCCAGGACTAGAGCTAAGACGATGAAATTTGGCAAACTGACATGAATCACAATTTAATGAAGACAAGTTATGAAATTGAGGACAAAGTTTTCTTAACATTGAAAGAGAAGGATGACCTAAACGGCAATGAGCATCAAAAGGAGAAACAACTCCAGAATAGGCAACTTTAGGCACTTGATGATCAAAAATATAAAGTCCTCCAGATTCATGTCCTCTACCAATAATCTTCTTCGTCACAAGATCTTGAAACAAACAATAGCCCGGATGAAAAGAAACACAACAATTAAGGTCATGAGTGAGTTTACTAATAGATATTAAATTAAAGGAAAGTTGAGGTAAATGTAGAACTGACGACAAAGAAAGAGATGGGGTTAAATTTACTGTGCCAGATCCAATAACAGATGATGTTGATCCATCTGCCAAAGTAACGTCGATAAGGGATGTAGAGGAAGAAAAATTGGAAAACAAATCACGATTACCTGTCATATGATTGGTTGCACCAGAGTCTATGACCCATTTATTAGAGGAGGAAAGAAGACAATGATTCATGTTACCTGACTCAGCAATGGTTATAATAGGGGTAAGCATGGATGATAAAGAATATGCTTTCAATGACTTCTCGTAATGTTGAAATTTAGCAAACTCAGTAGGAGAAATAACAAATGGTTGCTTAGATGAATCATGAATGGGTTGAATCCGTGAGTGAACCACAGTAGACATCGCTATGAATTCTCGTTCAACCATAGGTCTATATCGAATGTGAAACCACAAATTCTGATCTAAAACCTTGAAATTAGAGTCGAATGACCATACAACTTCTGAAGATATGATCTGAATGGAGTTTCTTATGAAGAACCCTAATTCTTTTCCCAAACAACTTTCATCTCGAGCCAATTATGACCAAACTAACCACAAGAACAAGTCGAAAACGTGCCCTCACAAAGAAACTAACCACAAACGTGCCCTCACAAAGAAAAAAACAGAACTGAATTGAGCAACAAAACAAATCGAAATCGAGTCGAGCACACAAACTGAGGCAAACGTGACCTGTTTTGGCAGACCCAATTATACAGACTTGACGGAATTCACAGCCTGAGACTAACACAACTGATAGAAGCGAAAAACAACCTCCCACGCGCCCTCACGCATCGGTACGTGGCGGCGACTGCAGAGTTATCCGGCGGCGCATGTGGCTCACGCACTGGAAGTCTCGATGTCGGATTCAGAGGATGTGCAGATCGGCGGCTGGGCGGTGACGAAAAATTCCTCCGGTGAGACCAAAAATGGCGGCGGCAGGTTTTGTCGGCAGCGGTTTCAGCAGACAATTTTAGCAAAACAAAACCCTCAAACAATGTTTCAAAGCAAACCCTAAAGAGGTATTCCAAAACCCTAAAACAAAGGTATTCCAACTCAAGCCCAAAAGAAAAGGTATTCAAACTCAAACCCTAAAGGTGGCTCTGATACCATGTTATTGAGATATCAAAAATATGTGAGATCCATTATTCTTTCTATACACTAGAGCCAAATATATATAGGCATACATAGAAGACCTAAACAAATAATGGTAAAATTACAATAAAGGACGAAGACTAATAAGCTACTATATTTACATATATACTATAACAATATCTTTGCTCATTGAGAAAAAAAATTGAAAGAATACAAGGGCATACAAAAAACAAGCCTAAAAAAAGGGGGTCCAATTAAAGAAAGGGACCACAATCAAGCAAAATAAGACCTAACGGATTATTAAAAACCATATATGTTTGATATATGATTTTTGTTTTTTGTTTTTATAAAACAGAAAACTGAACTTGTTTGAACAACAGTTTTTTGTTTTCTGTTTTTATTAAATTAGAGAGATGAAAAAATTTTTTTAGAGAGAGAAAAACATGTAGAGACATTGAAACAAAAATTTATAGACATGAATATAAATGTTTGCGAGAGAAAAGTTAAACATAGTAAATTTTGAGACATGAGAGAATATTTAGAGAAAAAGGTATGTTACAGGTTGTCAAACATAAAAAAGAGAAATAATGATAAATTAAAAAAATAAAGAAAAGTTGTAGGGAAAGAAAGGTTTGGGAGATTTTTTTTTTTGTCAAAAGAAAAGTTAGAGATGTGAGAGAAATTATGGAGAAATTTATAGAAATAGATAAGTTAATAGAGAAAAAAAAGTTTTGAGAGAGAATTTTTGGGTAAAGAAAAATATTCGATGTCTAGAGAGAAATTGGAGAGATAAGTTTGAAAAGAAATAGAAATGAAAGTTAAATAAAGATAAACATTTTAGAAGAGAAAAAAAGCTAGGTAGAGGTGAATATTTTAGATAGAGAAAGCTAAATAAAAAATTACATTGGGATCAAAATTTTAGAGAGGGAAATTTTGTAGGGAGAAATTTAGAGAAAAAAAGTAATTAGAAAAAAGAATTTGTTGGGAGACATGTAAAAGAAGGAAAAAAAAGCATGGGAAGAAAAACGAGTTTTTGAACTACTATTTTTGGTTTTTGATTTGAAATTTGTTTATAATTTCAAAAGCATTTTTCAAAAACAGAAAAAAAAAAAAAACAGAAATGGTTCTGAAACGACCTATTTTTTAAATTGAAAAACAAAAACAAAAAACAGAAAACAAAATGATTATCAAACGGCCCCTAAGAATTTATATTTTGCTTTTTTCTTTATTCAAATACCTCTCCATTTTCTTCATTATTTAAGCTAAATTTGAATATATAAGTATTTTTCATTCTATTGTCTTTTTTATTCAACTACCTCTTTGTATTAACGTTCATTTTGTATGGTTAATTTATTTCGAAGTATTACTTTACTAGGACGGATTATCCACATTTATTATCCAATTTTTTTTAACGTGTCCCAACGTGTGCATGTCCTACATTTTTAGAAATTGACGTGTTGTTGTGTCTGTGTTGTGAAGTGTCCGTGTTTGTGCGTCTTAGATAATGGTTTGGGTGATAATTATCAAGATTATTGATGTTACTAATGATCGTTATTCTGTTTTTTGAAGGGCTTTGAGGACAATAAATATTCGGGAAGAGAATGAGAAGCTGAATGTCTGGTTGGCTTACTTTAACCTTGAAAGTGAATATGGAAATCCTCCTGAGGTAATAGGAACAACTAGAAACTTTTTGATTAGACTGTTATCCAAGTTTTTGGTCACATTGTTGTTGCCCCTGGAACTAAAGCTTAGGATTTTTTTTAATTTTTTCTACAGGATGCTGTTACCAAAATCTTTCAACGAGCTTTGCAGTGTAATGATCCTAAGAAAGTTCATTTAGCATTGCTGGGAATGTATGAGAGGACAGAGCAACATAAGTTGGCTGATGAGCTCCTGGAAAAAATGATCAAGAGGTTCAAGCATTCCTGCAAGGTACTTGATTATTTCTTTATCTTCGTACAGTTAATCAAAGGGAAGGATTAAATATGTGATAGGTAAGAAATTTTTTTATAACGAGACAAGTATTGGGGTCTTTGTGTTTTTTCCATGACTTTTCAGGTTTGGTTAAGGCGGATACAAAGTTTGTTAAAGAATGGACAAGATGAAGTTCAATCAATCGTGAACCGTGCCCTACTAAGCCTTCCACGACGTAAGCACATTAAATTTATCTCACAAACTGCTATCCTTGAATTCAAATGCGGGGTGGCAGATCGAGGTCGGTCAATGTTTGAAGGAATTCTTCGAGAGTACCCAAAGAGAACGGACTTATGGAGCATCTATCTTGATCAAGTAAATTCTTTTTACTGAATAGATTATGATGTTTTAAATGCCAATTTCTTATATCATTATCTTCTGATTTTCCCAGGAAATTCGGCTGGGTGATGAAGACATGATCCGTGCCCTGTTCAATAGGGCAATTAGTTTATCTCTTGCTCCCAAGAAGATGAAGGTGCGTATAGCCGTATATGCCATTTCCCCCCTTTCTGGGAGTGTTTGTTATATCTTGATTCCTCTACTTTCCATCATATCTATAAAGTAGTTGAACTCTGAAAAACGATCATTTTGGTCTGTCAACTTTGAAAAGGTATATTTTAGCTCCCAACTTGAAAAAAAAGAAAACAATTTTGACCTAACATCGACCTCAACTAACCTATTTGGCTTTAATACACCTGCCTATTTTATCCTGATTTATATATGATGGAAGTCATGTTATTCACTTCTTAAAAAGATGTTGATGATATGAGACTAAAATAGTTATTTTTATGAGTTCATGACTAAAATAAATATTTAGAAAGCTAAAAAATGATGGATATTCTAGAAACTTCCAAGAGATGAAAGTTGGATTTAAACCATATTTCTTTTTGCTTGCTTCAATCTTCTGGGTTTGCAGTTCTTATTTAAAAAATATTTGGAATACGAAAAGTCTGTTGGTGATGAAGAACGGATCGAATCGGTTAAGCAAAAGGCATTGGAGTACGTTGAGAGTACACTAGCCTAATGAATTACAGGTATCTGATCGCAAGTAATATCAGTTCTCTTCAAGCATGATGAATTTCACTAGCTGCACTTCATTTGGCATGGAAGATAAACCTGCAAAAGCAGACCAGCTCAGAGAACTGGACGAGCTAAGCAGCATCGTTTAACTAAGAACTTGACAATCCCCCACATTTTTGTTAGCTATGAAGTGAGGGCCTTGTATGATTACACAATTTCCTAGAGAAGTTCTTAGTGATAGTAATCAAAGAAAGTAAATTGTATTCTCCCCCATTACAATTTTGTATCATATCTAGTTTCTTATACAATTACAGCTGAAACCAGTTCATTATTTGCTGGTTTAAGTGAAACATTGGCTCATATATTATTTATTCTAAGTTGGATAAGCCTGAAAACCCCATATTACCACAAACAATCAACCATCCTACTATGTTTATTAATTTTTTTCTTATTTGCTTTAATCATAATTTTCTATGGATTTTCTGAAACTGGTTTCCCTTACCAATAAGGGACCGTTTGGTGCACCGGATTGGAATCTAGATTCTTGGAAATCGGATTACGATCGGAATCATTGTTTGGAATTTGAAACCCTGAGAATGTTGATGCTTGTGTTTGGTGCATTGTATTTGGTATTGGATTTAATTTGATGTCTGTGTTTAGAGTGTAGGATTAGATTTGTATCAACTGTTTTTTGTAAGCTGTTTTTTTTTAATAGTTGGATATTTTTTTTCGTATTTCAGTGGGCTTATTCTACAGAACAACGTGTACATACTTTTTTGGGAAATTGTGATAAATGACTACAAAAAAAAAAGCATTCTTGATTTTTGGCTACGAAAGTTTGGATTTTGCAGACATGGCTACCGACATTTTAGGGAACTGTTTACTAGATTATTTTGGACGTTTTTACCCCTTGTATTTACGGTTATTTATAGAAGCCGTTTACGTCATTTCCGAGGACAGAGATGTGTTTTGGATGGTCAACGAATTTCAAAACGGTACATACAGGGGGTGCTGTGTAGTCGTTGACATCTCGAGTGTCAATACTGGTATACACCCCGTGGGGACAGTTTCAAAGGAAGTAAACTAAATCCCTAAAATTTTGGGATTTTAGTATCTGTTTGTTGCAAATATAAGGGGAGGGAAACGAATCCGTTATCTATTTCAATTTTTTGGTACAGTCGTCGCGTAGGGGGAGAAACGACCGAGCATGCAAGAGATGGTTGTCGACGCGGCGGATGAAGGTCGTTGGCACGGTGGAGATGGTTCGTCGGCGTGGTATGAGAGGTAGGTAGTGATATTCACTCTGTTTGGCGGTGGGAAATGGTGTGGAATGGAGGGTTCAGGGGTGTGGAATGCTTTCAAATGGTGTGGAATGCTCTCAAATGGTGTGAAATGCTCTCAAGGGTTTCTACTTTTGGAGGATGAAGATGGACGGGTGGGCTGCTACATGAAGGCTATTCTGGTGGTGAGGGTGGGCGGTGACATGGCGTTTTTACCCCTTGTATTTACGGTTATTTACAGACGTCATTTACGTCATTTCCGAGGACAGAGATGTGTTTTGGATGGTGAACGAATTTCAAAACGGTACATACAAGGGGTGTTGTGTAGTCGTTGACATCCCGAGTGTCAATACTGGTATACACCCTGTGGGGACAGTTTCAAAGGGAGTAAACTAAATCCCTAAAAACTCGGGATTTTAGTATCTGCTTGTTGCAAATATAAGGGGAGGGAAACAAAACCGTTACCTATTTCAATTTTTTTGGTACAGTCGTCGCGTAGGGGGAGAAACGACCGAGCATGCAAGAGATGGTTGTCGACGCGGCGGATGAAGGTCGTTGGCACGGCGGAGATGGTTCATCGGCATGGTGTGAGAGGTAGGTAGTGATATTCACTCTGTTTGGCAGTGGGAAATGGTGTGGAATGGAGAGTTCGGGGGTGTGGAATACTCTCAAGGGTTTCTACTTTTGGAGGAAGAAGATGGACGGGTGGGCTGTTGCATGAAGGTTATTCTGGTGGTGAGGGTGGGCGGTGACATGACGTTTTTACCCCTTGTATTTATGGTTATTTACAGACGCCGTTTACGTCATTTTCGAGGACAGAGATGTGTTTTGCAGTATTTAATTGCAATTATTCATTCCGGTGGTGAGGGTGGGCGGTATCTTCTTTTTAGCTTATTCATTTTTGGGGGAAAATTAGTATGTCTTCGGGTTGCTGGTGTTCTTATTTTTTTGGGTTTTTAATTGCTGATGTTCTTGGGTGCAGGTAATATGTTTTCAGATTGAGAGGACATTTTTTCCAATTAATGCATTCTGAAGGTATTTCTCTCTACTGAGGGAGGTTGAACTTTGTTATCCTTCCCCAATAAAGGTATTGACTCCTTTTTTCCTGGTAGCAACTTTTTCTGGTGTGCAAATTTTGTCAGTAGTAACACCTACTACTAGGTTTGTTTTTCAAACTAGTTTTGTTTCTTGGATTTTTTATTTTTCAAACTTCCTAAAATGTCTCCAACTTTTTTTAGGGGTATATTTTATCTCTCCTAAACTCTGATTTTGATTTTAAACGTTAAGAATACGTTAGACAGTTTGTTGGGGGCATATTTGTCTTTTACAAATATGGATTTATTAATCATTAAATCGTTTAGCCATCTATTTAATTTTTAAACGTTTGTAGCTATATTTCAAGCCACCTATTTATTTTTAGCCATATTTCTTGTTGCCCCTACTTTTTTAGCCAATTGTGTGAAGTTTGTTCAGCTCAAAATGTCTTGTATTATGAAAATGATCCGTAGAGTTTAAGAAAACGTTGCAAATACATAGAACTTGAATAGTTGGTACAAGACAATGTAAGAAATTACAACCAAATGTTTTAAACATTGATGAAACATGAATAAGTTGTCCGAAACAAAAGCAATAGAAGTAATGAAAAGAAAGATGGGAAGTGTCGAGTCTTCAAACGAATAGGGGAAGGATTAGGATTGTCTATGCACGTATACGTTACGGGTTCTGGTTTCTTTAGGAGGATTGTGTGCAGTCGAAGGACTGCATCCAACAAAACGTTGAAGTGTCTAGATACGGTCTCTCTTTACTGCACGAATTGGTGTTGGATTACTTTATTTTTGTGAAGATATAAAGGAACATTGGTCATTTACTATGAAATTTGAATAAGATTTCAACATTTATTTTAATTAAGGTAGAAAACATTTTAAAATCTAAGATAAGTTTGAAAACTAATCTTTGTGAAAGTGATGCCTTTTTTTTTTTTATTAAGTTGGGAATGTGCAGCATCTTCTTACTAGGCACCATTTTTCTTTAATTTAGTAAACACATGCTACATTCCAAACTTTGTAAGCAAGTGGATTCATATTCAAATTTAGTACAAATTGTTTGAAAATAGTTTCAGTGTTGATTAAAATAAGCTTGAGGGGTTTTGATTTCAAAACATAATTTGTTCTTAACCAATATGGATATGAAGTAATTAGGTTGAAGTATTAGTTTGCTTTCCAAAAATAATACATTTATTTATAATATGAAATACCAACTAATAATATGAAGTATTAGTGTGCTGTATTATTTTGTCCTTTCAACCTATTTTTCGTCTTGGCTATTTATTGAATGAATTATGCTCAGTACTGTGCTGAGCCATTTCCCTTGATTTCTACTACTCAATTAGAATTTAAATGTTTTATTTTATTTTATTTTATACCTATTTCAACCTAAAAACTCTATTTTGCCTAAAAAATTAAAAGTATCTTTAAAAAAGCCTTACAAATTATATTTGTGGTAAATAATTTAAATCTAAAATATATTTACAAATATGAAATAATAAAAAAAAAAAGTTATTTAGTTTCACATGTAATCCTTCTCTTAAATTATAGGGACCAAAATGATATTTTAACCAAATTAATATCAATGCATCCAAACTAAATTTGGTCTCTAGCACTTGAATTAATTTCTATTTGGTTCCTAGATTTTAGAAACTAGCTAACACTTTTGTGCTCAATATTTCAACTGAGTTTATATTTGATTTGTGAGGTTCCAAAATTGACATGTTTAGTCACTAAAGTTTGAATTTGATTTTTAGTTGATCCCTAAAGTTAAAAAATAATTTTAAGAAGTTCCCAATAGAACTGGCCATTGGTAACAGAAAGATGTTATTGGCTTCTAAGACTTTATCAAAATTTGAATCTCCAAACTATATTTTCTGGATTCGCCCCTATGCCAAATTGGTGGATCATGATGTGACCAAGGGTTAAAATGTCGATGTCAACGGAAATGTCGAGGTCTCAATTTAATGGAAATGTTGATGGAAATATCGACAAAATATCGATGTCGATGGATATTCTGGGAAAAATATTCAAAACAAAAAATTCAAATAAATGTTTTACTCTTTTTTTTTTGAGAAAAATAAATGTTTTACTCTTTTAAAATAAGTTAAAATACTTATGATAAATATTATCTCCACATTAGTTACATTTTGTTATTATTTTGTTTACATTTTATCAATTTTTTTACGATATAATGGAAATATCGATTCACCCTACATGTTGATGTCGAACCCATGAAAATGTGGAAATGTCGATGGAAATTTAATACATTGGATGTGACTATGCGCCCACTAGGGGTGAGCAAAAAAACCCCAAAAACCGAGCCGACCGACCAAAACCGACCAACTTCCTCTTCTTTATTTTCTTCCTTTCTCTTTGGCAGTCACATTTCATTTTTTTTTTCTTCCAAGCGGCGAATCAACACTCGACAGGTGGCAAATCGACAGGGAAACCGTAGCCCTCTCCTTCGATTTCTTTTTGTTCTTCATCTTCTGAAACTTGTCGTCGTTCTTCGTTTGAAACCAGTGTTGTCGCCTTCGTCGCCACCCACCGTTCTTCATCTGAAACTTGCCGCTCGCCGTTCTTCGTCTCTTGTCTTCGATATTTTTTTTTTTGTGTTTTAAAACAAAATGGAAGTTGGTTTTAAACCGACTAAACCGACCGAACCGATCGGCGGTCGGTCGGTCGACGAAAATGAGTTTTTTAAAAAAATCGATTTCCAGTTTTGGAAACCGATTTTGGTCGGTTCGGTGTCGGTTTGGGGCCAAAACCGACCCTGACCGACCGATGCTCACCCCTAGCGCCCACATGCCTTCTTAATTAGGTATGTTGGTCTTTCCAACAAGAAATTTTGTAGTCTAGTTATTACAACCCCCAACATAAGCATTTTCCTTTGAAATTGTACCATTGTTGTGCTCATTTGGTCAAGCTATAGTTCTCTTCTAGTTGGTATTTCTAGATTTTAAATTTATTTTTCCCAACCACCTCATAATAATAGAGAAGCTCAAAACATGGTAGGATTGCTACTAGCATTAATGAGTTAAAGAAGAAAAATTTGTCGCCTTGAGTAATGTGTATGTATAAGTGTACCTTTAATAATGGGAAACAAATTGGAGTTAATGAACAATTAAATGTATGGTCACCATAATGTAAAGGATAAATTTTATTTTTTTGTTCTAAAGTAGGGATTGCAACTTCTATTTGGTTTTCCAATTTTAACATCATATTGTTTTGGTCGTATTTGAGAACTTTAATCTGACTTTTTATTTTAGTTTTGTAGACTTCATTTGAAAACCATTTGGTTTTTTGTTATGTTTTTAAAAATTAAGCTTATAAACACTACTCGTACATATAAGTTTTTTGTTTTGTTTTGTTTTGTTTTTTTTGTTATCTACTTTCTTCCCATGGTTAAAACCTAGTCAAGTTTTGAATACTAAGGTCTCGTTTGATAACCATTTGATTTTTGATTTTTGGTTTTTAAAAATTAAGCTTATATACACCTACTTCTATCTATAAGTTTCTTTGTTTTAGTATCTACCTTCTTCCTTTTTTGTAAAAATCAAATCAAATTTTGGAAAAAAAGAAGTAGTTTTCAAAAATTTGTTGTTCTTTTTTGATTTTGGCTTTGAATTCAAATGAATCCTTAACAATGATGAAAAAAATTGTAGGGAATTGGAGAGAAAATAAGTATAATTTTCAAAAACCAAATGGTTATCAAACGAGACAAAAAAAATAGTTTTGAAAAACTTGTTTTTGTTTTGGAATTTGGTTAAAAATTCAAATGTGTCTTTATCAAAAGATGAAAGAAAGAAGCATAATTTTCAACAACCAAAAACCAAATGGTTATCAAACGAGATTTATTTTTGGTATTTTGTTTTTTTTATATCTGTTAAAAAATTATAAATATTTGATAACTATATTATTTTATATATATATATATATATATATATATATATAACCTAGGTGAGATATGAAGATTTGAACATCGACCTCAAGAAAAGACGTCCAACCTAGCTACATCACCATACTTGTCTTAAACTACTTCTAAGAGTGAAGACTGTCCCCACGAACCAACCCAAGTTCCTTCATTTTAGCATGTAATTTTATCCTCACTCACATGTTTCCTAAGAAAATTTCCAAAAGGTCGCCCAACATAGAAATCCTCTAAGCCAAGCACGCATAACTTTGAAGTTCCTATGATTGTGCCAAAAAGGAAAGTGTCGCTTATTGGTATAAGTAGTAACTATTTATTCTTTTAGACTTATTTCGACCATACTTTCATATCCTCAGGGTCTCTGTCATTCGGATGTGATCTCGGTTTATTTATGTATCCCTCCTCTACTTGGGTGTCACAATCAAACATTTAAAAGAAAAAAATGGTGAGAAAAAATGATAAAATTTCAATGACTAATTAGAAACTTTTTAAAGTTAATTCAAGCACCTATTAGACACAAACATGAAAGTTCAGGAACCTATTAAACCCAAAAATGAAAATTTAGGACTAAATTTGTAATTTAACCTTATTTTTAATTACTAAATATGTTAAACAGAAAAATGAAAAAAAAAAAACATAAATTTTCTCTTTCTTCTTCGTTTCTTCTTCTTCTTCTTCTTCTTCTTCTTCTTCTTTTTTTTTTTTTTTCATATTTTTACATTTGATATTGGGATGAGTTAGTTTGAATTTTAAAATAGAGACAAAATTCAACTAAGGATTTATATATAGATGTTTAACTATTTGAGCCATCTTGAGGCTGCTTTCTTCTTCCTCTTTTTCCACCTGTCTCCTCATGTATACAATACAACAAGTATTTCTCTCCCAAATTTACCTCTTCCACCCATATTTTCCCTATCCTTTCTCTCATCACTATAGTTCTTCCTCCCTCTCCAAAAATTATAGGAGGAAGTTGAAAAGTTTTACATGTATATATAAGAAAGAAATTACATCACTGAAGTGTCTTTCTCCTGTTCTCCTTGCAGAGAAAATTAAGGATGTATTTGATTTAACTTTTCAAGTGTTTAATTTTGAAAAAAATTATAGTGTTTGACAACCACTAAAGACAACTTATTAAAAAATGAGATGGAGAAATAAATCATTTTGAGAGAAACACACTCGAAACCAAAATTTTTAAAAAGAGTTTTTAGTATATAATAACTTGGGTATAAAAACACTTATGAGGAAATGTAACCAAACATGTGAATGTTTAAATTCTAAACCATTTTTATAAAAAAATGTTTAAAATAAAATGCATTTTTTGAAAAATGTTTTCAATCAAAAGGCATTCCAAACAGATTCTAAATCTCGAGATCTGGAATCAAATGTGAATGGATATGTAAAAACCAGAAGAATTGATTAGCAACTTTCTTGACTTGGAAACCAAATTTTAGTTACCAAATTAATGAACCCCTTTTTCAATGGCATTAAAGTGAAGAAAATGACACCCAATTTGAAAGATGAAACCATGAAATCAAGATGGGTTCACTCCTTGAATAATAAAGATTCTTTTGTGGAAATTCTTGTGTACTCTTTGAGATGGGTTCACACATTTGAATGGCATTTTTGTGGTTATTTCCAAACTCCTAAAGTTAGGAGATGTCAACTTAATAATAATATCAAGCATATTTTATTGTATATTTGGATTATTTTTTATATTTTTTTTAAGCTCCCTATTATATCAAATCAATCTTATCTTAGGTGTGTTTGTTTATTCCTAACACTTTGATCCTAAAAGTTTCAATGATGTAGCATATTTCTATGAATAATCCTTGTCATTAATGTCGTTATCTAAATAATAATGTGACATAATTGCAAAAGAAGTTTGATACATTACTTCAAAATAGGACATATATTGTTGTGCTAAATTTATTGTCAAGTGATTCACTAGTAAATAATATAAATTGGAAGAATAATTACATAGAGTCAACAAGAGCATAGCTCAATTGGTATAAAGTTGTACTATTGACCAAGAAGTCTGTGGTTTGAATCCCTCTACCTCACATATTGTAAAAAAAAAAAGAATAATTACTTTTTCCAATCTAAAATTCAAAGATCACCTATTAAAACTAGGTAAGAAAAAGGTTTCCTCCTTTGTTTTTAGGAAAAAGAATGAGTTTTTTTTTTTTTTTTTTTCTTTTTGAAAACAAAAAGAATGAGATCTTAGAGGTTATGTAAGGAAATGAGAATTTTCTTTTTCATTGGCAGAGGAATGATTCTTATGTAGCTTGTGGATCTTGATTAATAATTTCATTACTTCACTTTAGTGAACAACATTTAATTAAAAATTTTATATTTTTCTTGTTGCATTTCTTTTGAAATAAGTAAAATTTTATAGTTTGTTTTAAATCTTTTATGAGTTCAATAATAATAGGAATTTATTTTATAAAAAAATATAATAGAAATTGGATCAAACTATCAATTTTGCCAGTACTAGCCAATACTAACTGCCTTATTTAGGGAGCTATATTTAAATTGTCATTACTAGTATTATTTTTTAAGTTAAAAAACATATATATGTGAAGTGTGGATTCAAACATCTAACCTATTAGTAAAAGATATATAACTTAACCAATTGAGTTATGTTGAGGTTGATTTTGAATTCATATTTAGTAAAAGATGAACAACCATAAATACTTTTGCCAAAAGATCAGTTGTTCATCACATATGGGATAAGATCTATAGTTGTTTGCACAAATAGCACAATAGACTAAAATAAATGCAAATGTATAAAAATCTAAAACTATTTGCAAACATATCAAAATTAAAGTTTATCAGTGATAGAAATCTGTTAGTGATAAATTTCAATCGTAAGTGTAACTATTGCTAATAGATGACTATTCTATCAATGACAGTAGTTTATCATTTATAGACTACATGCATTATGATTGAAGTCCATCATTGATAGATGTGTGATAGATGTCTACCACTGATAGATTGACCAAAACTATTTTGCAAATATAACACGATTAAAATCTGAGTGATAAGAGTCTATCAACGATAGAATTTAATTACAATTACAATTATTGCTGATTAGACTAGTAATAGTAGTTTATCACTGATGGACTACATGCATTGTGATTGAAGTTTATCAGTGATAGATGTCTATATTAATAGGTTTTCCATATATTTGCAAAAAAATTTAAAAGTTGCTATATTTGCAAATAACAACTCTTAAATTGTTACCCATTACAATAACTCAAAGATTTATTGGCAAAGAGTTGTTTAAGACCCCACGAGTTGCTTGCACATATAGCAAACTCAACTAAAATAATAGCAAAATTAGCAACATATTAAAGTATTTGCAAAAATAGAAAAATTTAACATCCATCCCATTCTAAATTACTAAAAAGCTCATCTGACATGATTACCCAACCCATCCAACCCGTTTTTTTCCTTCTTCCCGTTTCTATCAAGTCTATCATTGATAGATTCTATTAGTGATAGAATTTTATCATTGATAGATTCTATCAGTGATAGAATTCTATCAGTTATGTCTATGTTTTGTTTGGAATTTGCTATTGTTTTCTGTCACTGATAGATTTAGTAAGGTGATTGGTTGTAGTTGTTCAAATAAGGTGATAGAAGATTTTTATCACTGATAGATTTCTATCAGTGATATAAAACATTCTATCACTGATAGAAATCTATATTTCTATCACTATTAGAAAGATTGATTTCTATCAGTGATAGAAAACTATCTTTCCATCACTGATAGAATTATCAGAGATATAAATCTTCTATCACCAATAGAAAGTTATTTCTATCACCGATACAAGTTTTCTCTCACTAATAGGAAACTATCATTTTTGTTTCTAAAACTTATGTCACTGATTTTGTTTTGATTTTGCTTTTATAGATGTCGAAGCAAAACAACATGGAAATTGAACCGGAAGAAAAGAAAAACATAAAGCGGAAGTTGAAATTTGAAGAACAAGAGTCCTCAACAAAACAAAAAAAAACAAAAAAAAGAAAAAAAAAAAGAAAAAACAAAAGATATGTACAAAATTATCACGTAATCAAATACACTATAGGTTTTTATCAAATACACTATTCGTTTCTATTGGCGATAAATTTCTATCCCATGATAGAAACCTCTGTTATTCTATAAGCGATAGATTTTTATAAGTGACAGATTCTATCAATGATAGAAATCTATCACTTATAGAAATCAAAACATGGGAAAAACGGGAATTTAAAAAAATGATTTCAAAATTTTGCTATATTTGCAATTTTTTATAAAACTTACTATATCTGCAATTAACCATTAGAATTTAGCCACCCATTACAATTTTCCATTTTAATATACAATTTTAAACAAAGTGTGACGTGTCAAAATTTTTGTCCATTGATACTTTTATGTTTCATGATATTATTGTGTTGTTCATTCTATCCTCTCATCTTTCTCAACAGAATTAAAGGAATAGAAAGTTTTCATTTTTTTTTTTTCCATTTCCTATTTTGATAAGTACACGTGTCTTAACTTTTTTATTTTCCATAATGAATTTTAAACATAAAAGATACAAACAGTAATAAATATTTTGGTGAAAGTAGTTGTGTGCATTTAGTGACATTAAAACACTAGTTTAGAAAGCTTTAATATTAGGTGAAGAACAAACTCAAAAGAAGATTAAAAGAAATCAGGTTAGGGACTTGTAAAATTTGAAAATGTAGAGACAATTGGTAGAAATGTAAGAATATATGGATGAAAATATATAACTTAGTTAAAATTTTAATAAAAATAATACATATGTTGTTGCCAAAATTTGGACAGAAGAAACTTGTCTGACCTTCACATGACAGCAAAAGTAAATTTGTTTGAAGGGGGAAAGATGTGACCTACAAAACAAGAGAAAATTGTATGTCGGTGTGGCATTTGCCACTCCGATGCTTAAGTCAGCTAAGAGGTTATGAGTGTAACAAATAAATTGCGAGTGAGGAAGAAGAATAAGAGAAAGAATAAGTACTCAGTTGAGGTCCCCTTCTTTGGAGTTACCCTCTTCTATTTATAGTTGATCTAGGATTTCCTGTTTCCTTTTAGGAGGGGAATAGAAAGAGAGATTCCTTTTCTCTCTAGGAATTGGTCATGAAAGAGATTGATCTAGGCCCAAGGGGACTCATCGAGCCTGTTTCCACTCTAGACTCTTATCCTTTTGAATTTTCTTAAAATTAGGTCCAAATTCACCCATAACATTAAGCCCTTTACTCAAGTAAATTTTTACTGAAATAGAAAATATTCTTGAGTAAAACAAATAGAAGGCATAATCCCATACCTTAGGAGTCCATATGTGTGGAATCACTTGTATTCGCTTGAGGTCGATCTCGGCTTGATGAGCTAGGCTCAGCCTCGATAAGATGGGTCAAGCTCGACCTCGGACTTGATGTTGACGTGGGTGGTGAGCTTGGTGGCTTAGGCTTGAATGAGATTTTGGCGTGGTTGCAAGTGACAACGCTCATTTATGTGCGCTATTTAGCCTTAAAAGCTTAGGTAATTATTTGGAAAGCAAGGATTTTATTCCTAAAATCTTATCATTCTAAGTCTTTTTAGCAAAAATTGTAGAATCATGAAGGAAATCTTAGAATTATAGAATTTAAGCTTATTTTGTACATAAAGAGATTATTTTGTAAAGAATTTATCCAAGTAATGTTTTTGTGCATAAGTCTTTGCGAGGAGAGTACGCCCGCAAGAGGAGATAAAGGTTAGCAGAGCAAAAAGGACTTAAAAGATGAAATATTGCGCCTGCATCTGGACCTGAGGATGTGAGGAATATGATCAAGTTGCGCCCGCAAAGCCATATAAGGAAAGAAGCCCCATGCTGAAGATAGAATTGTTGAAGTAGAACATAGAGGAAAATACGCTCAAGCTGCGGCCGAAACTGGGCTTTTCGATAGAATACCGAGATTCGCGGGATTTGCACAGAATCATCCGAAAATCCCCAATTTGGCATCAAATCTCTGAAGATCGGGGATTCTTTCCTTCCTAGGCCTTCTCACACTGATCTCGGCAACCAACCTTACCTTCCATGGTCTATAAAAGGGGACCAAGGTGCAAGAAGCAAGAGAAGCTCAGTGCTTGGAGTTTTCGTCCTTAGGATTTATTTTTAGTTCTTTCTTCTCACCTTGTAACCACTCCGAGTTCTGGATCCCTCAGTCTCTATTGACTTTTTTATCCTAAAGAAGAAGAAGAGAAAGACATGTCTCTCCTTGAGAAAGGGCAAGAGCTAGCTAGATAGAGAGAAAGAGATCTTTAGTAGAGTCTTGTCCTTACTTTATGTTTTGCAATCTTTAATTTCCAGCATTTTGTATTTACTTATCATTTATCTTTGGTTGTAAGTTAATCTTTTGTACTCAGCTCATTCTTTAATAGTAATTCATTATTTTTTTCTCCATTTCGAGTTTTCTCTCATTTAATGTTTTGCAATTTACTTTCAATCATGAGCTAACTTCTATTTAGGGGTTCAAATATGTGGATTCCTTGAATAGAAGAAAGTCGCCCTGCCTATGCAAAAGCAACTTTGCTTACTCTAGCATTGTTTGTTTTTGTTGAAATTAATGTTTAAATGTTAGCTTAAACTGATCACTTAGGTTAGCATAGTTTGCATTTAACTAATAGGCGAAAGGTTGGAGTTAAAGGCGCGGGTTCGCAAAACAATAACTGAAAACATCCAATAAATAGGACTGAAACCACTAGGTTTTAAGATTCGTGAGTGTTATTTATCTAAGTTTTAGCTAGCCCTAGAAATAGATGTCTAGCTGGCTTAGTCTCCTAAAGGCACCTATAGCAAAGCTGAATAGGAGTTGGACTTAACTCACAATCTGGTTGTCAGGGAATTGCGGACGCAACTGGGATAGGCTATCTGCACCATGTCTATGTGGGCAACATAGATAGTGTGTCTCAACCGTCTACAATGCCTGAGTAAATTGCGGACGCATAGGTGAAGGTGATCTAATGCTCAAGGTTGAAACTAATTGAATTTCCTTACTTATCTCATAGATATTTTATATTTCTTTACTTATTTGTCTCTTTGTTTTTGTCTTAAAACAAAAAACACCATCAAACTATTTTGTTGGTTACCAATCGTGGCCGCAAATTTAGAGGAGGTTCGTATTTTACAGAATCGAGTGTTAACTTAGCTAGTCACCATCTCCCTTAGGTACGATATCCGAAACAATTTTCACTTTATTACTTGATAGTGTATATTACTCGAGTGTTAACTTTATTATTTTCACTTTAAGCAGGTTGTTACGCATCAAAACCACGATGCATGTCAGTGAGCTTGGTGGCTCAAGCCCACATGAGACGTTAGCGTAGACTGTGAGCTCAGTGGTTCAGGCTTGCATGAGATGTTGGTGTGAATCATGAGCTCGGAGGCTCAGGCTCACATGACATGTTGGCGTGACCGTGAGCTCGGATGCCCAGGCTCGCATGAAATGTTGGCGTGGGCCGCCCAGCTCGAAGGCTCAGGCTCGCATGAAGTGGTGTGGGTCGTAATCTCGAAGGCTTAAGCTCGCATGAAGTGGGTCATAAGCTCGAAGGCTCAAGCTCGTATGAAGTGTGTGGGCTTAAGCAAGATAAGGTGAGGTAGACTCTGTAGTCCAAGCTTGCAGGAAGTGGCGTGGGTCGTAAGCTCAAAGGCTCAGACTTGCATAAAGTGTGTGGGCTCAAGCCAGATGAGACGAGGTAAACTCGGTAGCCTAGGCTCACATATGCTCAAATCTAGATGTGGCAAGTTAGGCTCGGTGGCCCAAGCTCACAAATCATGCTTTTCTAAAGAAAAGGGGAAGAACCGTTACAAACCTCCGTTGTAGACTTGACCGTTCTTCGCCAACGACGCTGCAACGAACAAAATGCAGCAGCCTCCTTTGTCTCGTGATCGCTGGAAAATTCTTCTTGAGTGACACAATAACCACAGTGGTTACACCGGTATGACTCTAGGTCTAGGAGGCAAAAGACTTGTGGGAGTCTTTCTCTAAGAGGGAGGCTAGAGAGAATTCTAGGTCTTGTCTTGAGAGTCTAAGAGCAAGGGCAAAGTGTCAAGTGTCTTGGACCAATTAGGTCTAGTGTTCTATTTATAGAAGAGAGGCCATGAATAAAATATTCAATTAAATCAATCTTTTCCAAAATTGATTCAATCTTATTCTTTATTTAATCAATCATGATCAATCAATTCTACAATTGATTAATCTTTTCCATAAATGACTAATTACTTCCATAAGTGATTAGATCATTTCCATAAATAATTATTTCCATAATTGATTAATTCCCGGTTAATGAATTCTCTAATTAATTAACCACCAATTAAATATCACATATTTAATTCCCGGCCTAGAATTAATTAATTTGCCCAAACACATTTTAGGCCTTAAATTAATTAATTCATTATTTGAACTCTTTCAAACTTCCATAAATTTATATTTGAACTTCTTCAAATATTAATTTATCTCATAATAATATATCAATATATATTATATTTGTTTCCCTCAGTAAATTGAACATTTTCAATTTACATTTATTACTTAGTTGCCTCAAATTACTTTATGAGCTACCAGTGGGACCTAATGGACCTGCAGATCAGAAGCTCCAACGTTGTGAGATTAATTGGTCAAACTCATTAACCACATTAATCAATATTCGTTAACTGTGTGTACATTCCACTATAGACTCACAGTTGCACACTTCTCACTGCATACATATTTTCTGTGTCCACGGATCTAGGCCAATATCGACTAGTTAGTCCTTCACGAGTGTCCGTAACACCAGCTGGGTCAAATTACTGTTTTACCCCTGGGTTACCTCTATTTCCTTAAGTACCAGTTCTCCTCTAATGAACAATCTGTTTGTGGTCCAACCGTCAAACAGAAAACCATCTCGTGCTATTGAGAGGGTAGGACCCTTTGTTCAAGACTCGGAGTAACCACTTAAGGGAACACTCATCTGCTTTCCTAAAGTCGGGAAGGAGTGAATTCCATCTTGCACGATTATGTTCCCAGCTCCCCATTCGGTCTTGTCCCCAAAAGGGTAGGCTTATTGAGTCGGCGTATTGGTCACTCTCACCCATGCAAATCAAAGGACAATCTCTCATGAGCAGAAGTCCATAATCAACTCAGGATTAAGACTAAGTTGTCTAGGTCTTCCTAGTGAAATAGAAGACCAACTAGTTAATGGTGTTATAACCAGTGGTTACTATTTCGCGGTCCGGTCTTATGCAAACTCATTGCATAGGATACCCCCACTCGCATGTCTCCTACTGATGTGGACTTTTCCTACCGTAAGCGCACGGGTCAAGTAATAATATAGTGAAAGTAAATTCGAATGTCGTCCTCTGGATTGGATTTTTAAGCAAATCAATTATTGTGAATAATCTCGCACAATTTTATTTAGGGATTAAAAAGTGATGAATGAATGATAATAGAACCAAATCAAAACAAGTAAAAAAAAATGGAAATTCAATTGGAAAAACTACTTAGGGAATTGATTTCGCCGATTTATATTAGGATTGATTTTAAGGAATAAGTTATTATGCACAATGAAATTATGAGCCAAAGACCCTTTAATCACAACTACCTCTCCCGAGTATAATTGATTCTCATGCAAATTAACCAACTTGATATCCCTATCTAAGTTTATTAACATGCAAGGCAATGAGATCTTTTAACCAATTCTAAAGTTAATCTAAAACCGTCATGAATTAGAAAATAAACTTTATTCATGCAATCTTGAGTAAGTCTAAATCAAATCCCCTCTCCCGAGCTAGAATCAAAACTTAAATCATTCAACTAATGACCAATTAATTGAAAGCATTAAATCAAGATTACAAACACAATAACATTGCACAACTTAAACCATAAATCAATCCATAAACTTAATCAACTACATCAATCCCTAAGCTACAAGTTTAGCTACTCATGAATGTAAATACAAGCTCAATTAAACATGTGAAAGCCATAAATCTAACTAAAGAAAGGAAAGGGAAAAGAAAACTCAATGTAGGCCGAATCCGACGTCCCCGTCACGATCCCCACGAACAATGGGTTGATTTCCAAATCTCTCCCTTTGTTTTCAGCCTCCAAATGCTCTGTTCTGCCCTGTTTACCGCTCTCAAAGGTCCCAAATCGAACTCCCCCCAAAACCTAGCCGAAAATAAGCCTTTATTCTGTTTTTTCGTCTTAGCGTCGAGTCGCTGTCAAGACAGCGTCGCGACGCTGCCTTCAAAACGCGCGTTTCAGGAAAGGAAAATATACAGCGTCGAGACGCTGTGACCTTTACGCGCCTATTCTGATATGGAATGCTAGCGTCGAGACGCCTAAGGGCTAGCGTCGAGACGCTAGTCACCTTTTGACCGAATTTTGACTTTTTTCCATTTTGATTATTTTTCCTTTCTTTGCATCTTTTCGCGTCCCGAGCACCCGATTAACTCCAATATTGCGCTACAACTCCAATCAACCATTTCCTACAAAATAAACATTAAAGCACAATAAAATGGCCCAAAAAACATAAAAGACTAGCTAAATTAAATAAGTAAAGATAGCTAGCTATGCTCGCTATCAAATACCCCCAAACTTAAGCTTTTGCTAGTCCTCGAGCAAACTAGAAATCAAACATACAGTAGAAAAATGGATGCAACAATCATGACTCAATCCTCAAGGCTCAAAAGTCAATAACCAAGCAAGCAAGAGATATGCACACAAGGACCAATGAGGGAGACAAATTAAAATTTTTCCAAAATCAACTTGCACAAGTGAGATCTAACTCAACAAGATCAGACTCTACTAGCCCGGGATTGGATTATTAAACTCTCAGCTCATCTTCCCTCTACACTGGCACTAAGGCTTCACTAATGAGTTAATGCAACAAATTAGTTTGTTTATCTCCATACTTAGGTGCTTTTAATTAACAAATGAATTAAGCATTTAAATGTGGCACTAGCTTTCACACACCCATTGCAGGGACCCTTAACCTGAGTTTTCTCTGGTTGGCCTAACTGATCACAACAGGGGTAGCTCTTTTTGCCTAAACTTTATTAATCATTGCATAACGCGCGCATAAGTCATGACTTTTTTCTTTTTCAACAATAACAACAAGAATTATTTTTTGTTATGAACAAGATAAGCAAATATTCTTTTCTTTTCTCCTAAGCAAGATCAAACATGCTAATTTGCAAAAATTAACTCTTTAGCTCTACCCTACACCTATCGAGGTGACAACAAGCATATGAACCCAATAATTCGCTCCTAAGCATTCAAATCCAAATCTAGCCAAGACAGATACTCTACTCATGCAAGCCATCTCCTAGAAAAATTTTAAAAAGTCTCCCTTTTTGGGCACTTATGCTTACATCTCATCACAAGCTTGAAAATTGACAAGAGAGCCTATCCTAGGACATCATAATCATGCAAAAGTAGCATCCAGAAAACAACCATATGCATAATTCAAAGAAAACTCAAAACTATAGCCCGAACTCAGATGTTCAAGGGCTCCACAAACATGCTAATCCACCCCCAAACTTAAAATATGCATTGTCCTCAATGTATAAAGAAAATAAGGTATAAACAAGCATGAGAACAATAAAAGAATGAAAGGAGTGAACAATACTGGCCTGAAACGATGATGACTTCTTGCTTGAGAGCTTGGAATCCTGAAAGCTTGAAAGCAAAGGAAAGAAAGAAAACAAGACCTACAAAACAAAAACAAACAATAAATCAAAAACAAAAAGAAAACACACTAAACTTACTTGGGTTGCCTCCCATAAGCGCTTGTTTAACGTCATTAGCTCGACGTGTTGAATGTGCTTCAAGGAGGCTTTTGTTCTGTGAATCCAACAGAGGTGCTCTTTCTTGCACCTTTCCTGTAGCCCATGAAAAGCACTTCATCTTTAGAGTCTTCAACTGCTTTAAAGATTTCTTTTTCGTTCTTGACTCTAATAGTGAGCTCCCTACGCTCAATATCTATAATCACTCGCCCAGTAGCGAGGAATGGTCTTCCTAATATGACAGCCATTGAAGGATTTTCTATCATGTCCATAACATATAAATCAATAGGGAGGAAAAACCTACCTACTCTGATTAACACATTTTCTACAATACCAACTGGTCTCACCACAGATTGATCAGCCGATTGGAGTTTTACAGGAGTAGACTTGATCTCACCTATATCTAACTTTTTACACAACGATAGAGGAATGATATTAATGCTAGCACCTAAATCACATAATGCTCTGAAAGAATAAGTACCAAAACTACAAGGAACAGAAAAACTCCCTGGATCTGCTACTTTTTCAGGTACTTTCTGTTGTACTCTGGTGCTGCATGTGGAAGCAAGATAAACAGTGTCAACTTTCTTTTCCTTTCGCTTCTTTGCTAACCACTCCTTCATGAACCTGTTGTATTGGGGCATCTCTAATGCCTCTGCAAAAGGAATATTAATATTCAGATTCATAAAAGCATTCATAAATTTATCAAACTGAACCTGATTATTCTTTTTCTTCTTTTTCTTTTTCCTTTCCTTGGGAACCAACAGTGTGGGAGAAGGAATAGGAGGCTCAAGGATAAGCTTTTCAGCCTCATCAGATGATGTGTCCTCCTCAGCTTCCCCTATAGGTGTTTCATAGTCCTCAGATTCAGGTTCCTCTTCAGATTCCTCCGGGTGCACAGTGATTGCCTTACAGTACTCCATCTGAGATTTCTCTTGTTCAGCTGGGGCCTTACCTTTATTCATGGTGCTTACAACATTCACCAACTGTCCCAGCTGATTCTCAATGTTCTTTATAGCTGCACTGTGGCCATTCACTGTTGAGTTGATGGCAATGACTGCCTCCTCTAAGTTGGTTGTCCTGTTACTAGACTCTGCAATGAAAGCTCCAACAAGATCTTCTAACTTTTTATTATCTTGAGTTTGAGGGGCAAAACCAGGAGGATTAAGAACATTCTTAGTATTATCATAAGAGAAATTTTCATGGTTCCTATTGTTAGGGTGATAATGTGTAGATATAGAACTATTATTATATCCCCTAGAATTAAAATTTGATACATACTGAACCTGCTCGATGGTCTCCTCCTGAGGTCTAGATGCTAAAGCAGCAGCTGATTCAATTGACTGTACACTCCCTGTACCTGAAAATTTCATAAAAGCATTAGCGAGGGAAGTCATCTGGGCTTGGAGCGCACTTACTTTATCAACCTCAAACACTCCAGCAGCAATCTTTTTAGGTGTAGACCGCTCAGATGGCCACTGATAGCTGTTGGTGGCCATATCCTCTAAAAGTGTGCGAGCGTTTTCTACGGTCTTGGACAACAGAGTCCCACCTGCAGCTGCATCAACAATCGTTTTTGTACTAGGAGTTAAACCATTATAAAACAACTGTACCTGAAGCCAATCGGGGTAACCATGCTGAGGACACTTCCTCAGTAGCTCTTTGAATCGCTCCCAAGCTTCGAATAGTTGCTCATCATATTGTTGTTGAAACGTCCCAATCTCGGTTCTCAGCTTGACCGTCTTTGCAGGAGGGAAAAATTTCTTTAAAAAGGCCTGGACCAAAGCATCCCAAGTGGTGATGCTCCCAGGAGTAATAGACTGCAACCAATCTCGTGCTTTATCCTGCAAGGAAAAGGGAAATAAACGTAAGCGAATAGCATCCTCAAAGACTCCATTAATCTTTACCGTCCCACAAATATCCAAGAATGATTTAAGATGAGAATTTGGATCCTCGGTGGGTGATCCTCTATATGCACAGTCTCGAGCCATCTGAATGAGACCGGCCTTCAGCTCAAAGTTGTTGGCATTAATCGGGGCATAGACAATCCCCGACTGTTGCCCCTGAAACACGGGCTGAAAATAATCTCTAATAGGCCTCGGCTCCTCAGGTGGATTTTGGTCCGCCATGTGAATAATTTCTTTAGTTTCCCTTCGAATCCTATGAATTGTTCTTTCGATCTCGGGATCCAATGGTGCTAAAATTAAATCTTTACTACTACGCATACAAAACTAAACCACCCTAAAAAGGAAAGAAAACAATTATGGAAAGAAATAAAGACAAGAAAACAACTAGTCTAAATATGGAAAATATAATCTAGGAAAGGAAACAAAATAACCTAATATGGAATGCAAAATTAAATATGGTAAAACACAAATAAAGAAACTAATCTAGAAAAGGAAAAACAGGAACAAAAAATGAAAAGATTATACAACTAAAAGAAACACTAACCTAGAAAATCAAATATGGAAAGCAAAACAAATAAGGAAAAAAATGCAATCAACCAAAAAAATAAAAATACACCCTAAATTAAGATCAAGCAATTTTTTCACAATATCAATCTAGCTAAATGTGTCAATCCCCGACAACGGCGCCAAAAACTTGATGTGGACTTTTCCTACCGCAAGCGCACGGGTCAATTAATAATATAGTGAAAGTAAATTCGAATGTCGTCCTCTGGATTGAATTTTTAAGTAAATCAATTATTGTGAATAATCTCGCTCAATTTTATTTAGGGATTAAAAAGTGATGAATGAATGATAATAGAACCAAATCAAAGCAAGTAAAAAAAAATGGAAATTCAATTGGGAAAACTACTTAGGGAATTGATTTCGCCGATTTAGATTAGGATTGATTTTAAGGAATAAGTTATTATGCACAATGAAATTATGAGCCAAAGACCCTTTAATCACAACTACCTCTCCCGAGTATAATTGATTCTCATGCAAATTAACCAACTTGATATCCCTATCTAAGTTTATTAACATGCAAGGCAATGAGATCTTTTAACCAATTCTAAAGTTAATCTAAAACCGTCATGAATTAGAAAATAAACTTTATTCATGCAATCTTGAGTAAGTCTAAATCAAATCCCCCTCTCCCGAGCTAGAATCGAAACTTAAATCATTCAACTAATGGCCAATTAATTGAAAGCATTAAATCAAGATTACAAACACAATAACATTGCACAACTTAAACCATAAATAAATCCATAAACTTAATCAACTACATCAATCCCTAAGCTACAAGTTTAGCTACTCATGAATGTAAATACAAGCTCAACTAAACATGTGAAAGCCATAAATCTAACTAAAGAAAGGAAAGGGAAAAGAAAACTCAATGTAGGCCGAATCTGACGTCCCCGTCACGATCCCCACGAACAATGGGTTGATTTCCAAATCTCTCCCTTTGTTTTCAGCCTCCAAATGCTCTCTTCTGCCCTGTTTACCGCTCTCAAAGGTCCCAAATCGAACTCCCCCCAAAACCTAGCCGAAAATAAGCCTTTATTCTGTTTTTTTGTCTTAGCGTCGAGACGCTGTCAAGACAGCGTCGCGACGCTGCCTTCAAAACGCGCGTTTCAGGAAAGGAAAATATACAGCGTCGAGACGCTAAGGTCGCAGCGTCGAGACGCTGTGACCTTTACGCGCCTATTCTGATATGGAATGCTAGCCTCGAGACGCCTAAGGGCTAGCGTCTCGACGCTAGTCACCTTTTGACAGAATTTTGACTTTTTTCCATTTTGATTCTTTTTCCTTCATTTGCATCTTTTTGCGTCCCGAGCACCCGATTAACTCCAATATTGCGCTACAGCTCCAATCAACCATTTCCTACAAAATAAACATTAAAGCACAATAAAATGGCCCAAAAAACATAAAAGACTAGCTAAATTAAATAAGTAAAGATAGCTAGCTATGCTCGCTATCACCTACACGAACGCGTTGGATCGCAGTGTTTGTATCAAATACAAAGTGGGTCGTATCCAACCAGGATAAGGCACCCAGTCTTATCCCTATACTATAGACCTTTTAGGCTGTTTCTTGAACAATGATCCCATATGTCGCTACATATAGTTCAAGACACATATTACAGCCTTCGATGTCTAGTTTAGTGGATTAGGGTTATTTTTAGGCAAAGATAAATATAAAATAACTAATAACAGTTAATGGAAAAATATATCAATATTATTTCATTAATATCCGGTCAACAGTTACATTCACTATCTACGAGTTTTAGGGCATAAAACCCAACACAAACTATCATGGAAGAGAAAAAACCTAGTAACATTAGGGTCGACCTTGGCCACGACCATGGCTGGGGTCGACCTTAGCCTCAACCTCAACCTTGAACAGTTTGTCATATTTCGTATATGGCTCCTTTGCTTCAATCTTGATCTCATCTTGTGTTCCACTGGATTCGCAATCAAATTTGCATTGACTGTGTGATCTTGGGAACACTTCTGAGACCTTGGTGAAGGATTTGGAATTCCCCAATTCCGTTAAAGCGGAAGCAATTGGATCGTTCATAAATTAATTTTGTTCTACAAAATATCAATGCATTGGCAAAAGGTTAAGCGATGAGAAACATACCTCCGTTGACGACTCTGAATACTTCAAGAATGATTCTTGATTGCTCTGCAACAACGAAGAACACCACCATTTGATCTTCCCCTCTATAACTCTGAGATTAGGAACGTAGTTGTGGGACTACCTAATCTTGAATGGGAAAAACTCTAGAGAGAAAATTCTCCCTAGAGTTCCTGAGTTGAGAGAATATGAGAGGGCCTTATGGTGGCCATAAGTTGTAGTGCCTAAACCCTAGGTTTAGTGTTCTATTTATAGGAGAAAAGTCATGAATAAAATATTCATTTAAAATCAATTATTTCCATAACTGATTTAATCTTTACCATAATTAATCAATTCCATAATTGATTAATCTTTTCCTAAATGATTGATCACTTCCATAAGTGATTAAATCACTTCCATAAATGCATGTTTGGGAGTGATTTTGATGGGAGTGATTTTGAAATCGTTAAAATCACTTTTAGCATATTCAAAATTACTCAGAAACATGTTTTTAATAATTAAAAATCAATTTTAACGGTATGAAAATCATATTTAAAAGTGTAAAATCAAACATGAAATTGATTTCGAATAATTAAAAGTATGTTTCGGGATGATTTTGAACTTGACAAAAGTGATTTTAACCATTTTGAAATCACTCCCAAACATGCACTAAATGATTAATTACTTCCATAAGTGATTAATCAATTCCATAATTGATTAATTTCCAATTAATTAATTAATCACCAATTAAATATCATATTTTTAATTTCAGACCTTCTATTAGTTAATTAATTAATTACCCAATTAAATATCATATATTTAATTTCAGGCCTTCAATTAATTAATTCTATAATATGAATCAAATTCATATTAAAATTTGAACTTCTTCAAATTCTCTTATATCCTATAAATTTAATATGAATCAAATTCATATAAATATTTGAACTTCTTCAAATATTTATTTCTCTCATAGACTATAGTTTAATTAAATCTCATTTAATTTAAACTAAATTGAATAATTAATTAATTCATAATTAATTAATTCATCTTCTAATTAAATACCATATATTTAATTAGACATATATCTGAACTCTTTCAAATATATCAATCTCTCAATATAATAAAGTTTAATCTCAAATTAGACTTTATATTTTAATGCATTACTATACATTATATTAATTTGTATCTCATACAAGTAACTTAATTCCCAATATGAATTTGAACTATTCAAATTCTCTCAAGATATATTTGTTCCTAATTACTCTTTACGAGCTAGCAGGGGGACCTAATGGACCTACAGATCAGAAGCTCCAATGATATGAGGTTAACTGATTAAACTCATTAATCAAGTTAACCAATATTCATTAACTGTGGGTCATTCCACTAAAGACCCACAGCTGAACTCTTCTCATTGTAGAACATTTCTGTGTCCATGGATGTAGACTTATGCCGGAAAGTCAATCCTTCACGAGTGTTTGTAACCACGGCTGTGTCAAATTACCGTTTTACCCCTATGTTACATCTGTCTCCTTAAGTACTAGCGCTCCTCTAATGAACAACCTGTTTATGTTCCAACCATTAAACAAAAAGTCCCTCTCGGGCCAGTGAGAGGGCGGGATCCCTTTGTTCAAGTCCTAGAGTCATCACTTAAGGGAACACTCATCTACTTCTCCTAGAAGTGGGAAATAGTGAATTTCATCTTGTGTTGTCATGTCCCCAGCCCCACACTCGGTCTTGTCCCTAGGAAGGTAGGCTTATTGAGTCGGCGTGCAGGCCACTCTCACCCATACTAATCAAAGGATAATCCCTCGTGAGAAGGAGTTCATGACACACTCAGGATTAAGACTGAGTTACCTAGGTCATCGTATTGAAACAGTAACCTAACTAGTTAACGGTGTTACATCTAGTGGTTTACTATTTCGTGGTCCGGTCTTATGCAAACTCATTGCATAGGATACCCCCGCTCGCATGTCTCCTACATGGACGCCTTGGATTAATACGTCTGTATCGAATACAAAGCGGGCCGTATCACATAGTGTTACTAGGATAAGGTACCCAGCCTTATCCTTCTACTATAGACCTTTTAGGTTGTTACTTGAACACCAATCCCCGTATGTCCCCACATACTAGTTCAAGTCACATGTAAACAACCTTGGATCTTAGTTTATTGGATTTGGGTCAAATTGTGCAATATTTAACAATAACACTTTATTGTAGAAACTCAATTACACTTTATTGAAACAAGTATACAATTTATTTACATTCACTATCTACGAGTTTTAGGGCATAAAACCCAAGAAACTCCCACTTGAACTAAAACTCTAGTTTAGTGGGATGTACATTAATCTATACAGCATTGGGTGTATAAATACATGTATAAAACATATACAATGTACAAATACAATAAAATAGGGCATCACTATACCCATTACATAATGGTATCACTATACCCATTACATTTCTCCCACTTGCCCTCGATTACACCTTTGTACATATCTCGTAGATTTAGACCTTCTAGATGACCCTCAAACACTTTAGCCGAGAGAGTCTTTGTAAGTGAATCAGTAATATTTCATTCAATTTAATGTGTGCTTGTCTTGGGTTGTGATGTTCTTTTGAATTTGCCACAACACCACTATATCACTATAAAGTGTGATGGGCAAGTTCACATTTGGAACACATTCCAAATCAATCAAGAACTTCCTAAGGCATACAGCCTCTATCGCTGCTTCACAAGCAGCTATGTTTTCGACCTATTCGGTCAAGACTGTAACTATGTCATACTATAGCTCATTTGTAAAGATTGGCCATAGATGCTGATGTAGATTTCCTTAAATCCTTATTAGTCTTAAAATCCATGTCAGTGTATCCTGTAAGGATCAAATCCTTAGTCCCATACACGAGCATATAGTTCCTTGTTCTCCTAAGATGCTTGAGGATATTCTTAACGATTTTCCAGTGATCAAATCTTGGATTAGATTGATACTTACTGACAATCCCTACTGCATAGGGCATTCGTCTCATGTCCTCAACCTCTTGAGGTGTCTTAGGAAACATTTTCTTAGACAAAAGAATTCCATATCTGAAAGGTAGTGAACCCTTATTGGAATTCTGCATCTTATATCTAACTAACATTTTGTAGATATAAGACACTTGAGACAAGGCTAGCTTTTTGTTCTTACGGTTCCTAAACAATTTGGATCCCAAGAATAAAATCAGCTTCTCCCAAATCTTCATTTGGAATTGAGTTGCTACCTCCTTTTACTAGTCAGCAAGACAACCTACATCATTCCCAATGATTAGGATATCAATCATATACAACACTAAGTAAGCTACTGAACTATTGATGATCACTTGTAAACACAAAACTCATCAATGTTCTGATTAAAGCCAAAAGATTTGGTCACCGTATCAAATCTTATATTTCAAGATCAAAATGCTTAGGTCAATCCATGAATGGATCACTTAAGCTTGCAAACCCTTTTGCTTTTGATCTTGTTGTATGAACCCTTCTGGTTAAGACATGAATGTCTCGTTTCCTCTTGTAAATCCACTTGTAACTACTAGGTGTTACCCATCAAGCAGATCTACAAGATCCCAGATGGAAGTGAAATACAAAAGACTTCATTTCCAAGTCCATGACTTTAATCCATTGGTCCTTGTCAACATCATTCATTTTCTTTCTAATAGATAATGAACCCACTATGCCATCATCAGGTATGGTGTCCTAGGCTTCAAACAAGTCCATGTAACGTTTAGGTTATCAAACAACCCTCCCACTACATTGAGGCAATCTCAACTATTGAGAAGGATCTGACTAACTAGATGCACTGATCCATCAACAACTCTTGTTGAACAATCAGTTTCATCAACAACTCTTGTGGATGTTACTGTAGCTTCATTAGTTAACCTACTTAAAACAACTTTACTCTTGTGGTTTGTGATTTTTGATGTGAACTTCTTCTGAGAATTTAGCATTTGTCGATACAAATTCTTTATTCTCTTGTGAATTGAAGAAGTATCCACTTCTCGTTTCCTTTGGGGTTGCCTACTACAGTATGCAATGCAGTCAACACTGCATGACCCCAAAACGAGCCAGACAATTGAGCATAGCTCAACATGGAATGAACCATATCCAATAGGGTTCTATTTCTCCTAAATGAGATTTAGGGTGTGATCCCATGTACTATCAAATAGTTCTGGAATCTCAAATCCCTATACTCAACACTTTGATCAGATCGAAGTGTTTTTATTATCTCACCTAACAAGTTTCCAACTTCAGTCCTAAGCCCCTTCGAATATCTCAAGAGCTATAGACTTAAGTTGCATTAGGTAAAGATACTAATACCTTTGAATAATCATCCAAAAGAGATGAATTATTCATGCCCTCCCACTGCTTTAACATATTGAACCACAATGATCAAAATGTACTAGCTCCAAGGGCTCTTTGGCTCTTAGATCTTTTCCAGTAAAAGATTTATCAGTCATTTTGCCCACAAGGCATGACTTACAAGGTAGTAGAGAGTCATTTTCTAACTCGCTTAGAAGTTCACTCTTGACCAATCTCCCAATCAAATTGAGATTAATATGGTCTACCTTAGAACCAAAGAAAGGTATTTTCCTTTAGGAGAAATCCTTTGCCCCTTTTCACATTGAGTAGTAGCAGTCTTAAACAACCTAGTGTTCATGACTGCTTTACTCTTGATGAGTCTTAAAACATTTAGGTTACTTCCCAGTAAAGCTAAAAAAATGTCATCTCCCTTTCTTGAAACAAATCTGCGTTAGCCTAGAGAAAGGTAAAGAGTAACATTGTTCCAGCAAATAAGACACAGAAATCAAATTTCTTTTGATCTTAGGAATTACATACACATTATCTAATAATATGTATTTTCTCCCACTGAGAAAAATAACTTAATGTTCCCCACTGATATAGCCAAAATAATCTCTCTAATTCTAACTTTGAAAGTTATTACACAAGCAGCAAGCTCTTGCCAGGAACTTATTCCTTTAAAAGAAGAACACACGTGATTTGTGGCCCCTGAATCAAGTATTCAGGGAGAATCACTATTCTTCACTAATCACATTTTCAAGATAGGTAAATGAAAATTACGGTCTTGAACAAGTTCTCTTTTTGCTAAGCAGGGTTCTATGTCATATTCACCAAGAACAATTCTTAATGAATTAAACATATGGGGCATGAGGACATTCCTCAGTTAAGAATAATCCTAGACTTATTTACCACAATTTATCGTTTAAGCTTGTTGTATTACTGTTATTTATAAAATGACGTAAGACAACACACATAAAATTATTATATAATTGTTGAAGTAACAAATTACTTGTATTATTAATTGCACCAACCCATTACAAATAATCCAATCAAATTATGCAAAAACAAATAAGCAATCAAAGAAACCCTATAAAACTATTGATTTAGTTTTTGCAACGATACTTCAAAGGTTTAGAACAATAGCCACCGAAGGGTGGTCAGCTACTCCTCCTCTAAATTGAGACAATCTCAACCAAACTCTAACACCAGAATAACTCATATTCCGTTAGCGTTTAGTTACCGTTGTTTGGTCAAGGATTAGTTAACACATTTAACTCATCCTCGTAAGTGTAACCCTCCCACTTTCAGATCTCAGAGGCACGCACCAACAGGCTACCGAAGGGAAAGACAACTGTTGGTGATTAGCCTAAGTGACCCTATCCTATTCAGGAGTTCACGGTGTTTCGAATCCTATGATCAGGCCCTCCGAAGGGATGGTTGCGCCAGGACAACCTGCAGGCGGATCATAGTGAATGGAATAAAAGTCCCCACGCAGCGGAAGCGCATCGATTGGGCCTTACGATGTATATTAATTAACATTAAAATACCATTACGAAAACTCAAACAAACTTTAAACACTCTTTAAAGCTGCTGGAAAATTGGTTTAAACATGCTTAAAAATAAATCTAAATTTATTTTCATGCTTTTCTAAAGAAAAGGGGAAGAACCGTTACAAACCTTCGTTGTAGACTTGACCGTTCTTCGCCAACGACGCTCCAACGATCAAAACGCAGCAGCCGCCTTTGATTTTCTTCGCTGGAAATTCCTTCTTGAATGACACAATAACCACAGATGTTACACCGGTATGACTCTAAGTCTAGGAGGCAAAAGACTTGTGGGAGTTTTTCTCTAAGAGGGAGGCTAGAGAGAATTCTAGGTCTTGTCTTGAGAGTCTAAGAGCAAGAGCAAGAGTGTCAAGTGTCCTAAACCAATTAGGTCTAGTGTTCTATTTATAGAAGAGAGGTCATGAATAAAATATTCAATTAAATCAATCTTTTCCAAAATTGATTCAATCTTATTCCTTATATAATCAATCATGATCAATCAATTCCACAATTGATTAATCTTTTCCACAAATGACTAATTACTTCCATAAGTGATTAGATCATTTCCATAAATGATTAATCACTTCCTTAAGTGATTAATTATTTCCATAATTGATTAATTCCCGGTTAATGAATTCTTAAATTAATTAACCACCAATTAAATATCACATATTTAATTTTCGGCCTTGAATTAATTAACTCGCCCAAATAAATTTAAGGCCTTAAATTAATTAATTCATTATTTGAACTCTTTCAAACTTCCATAAATTTATATTTGAATTTCTTCAAATATTAATTTCTCTCATGATAATATATCAATATATATTATATTTGTTTCCCTTAGTAAATTGAACATTTTCAATTTACATTTATTACTTAGTTGCCTCAAATTACTTTATGAGCTACCAGTGGGACCTAATGGACCTGCAGATCAGAAGCTCCAACAATGTGAGATTAATTGGTCAAACTCATTAACCACATTAATCAATATTCGTTAACTGTGCGTTCATTCCACTATAGACTCACAGTTGCACTCTTCTCACTGCAGATATATTTTCTGTGTCCACGGATATAGACCAATATCGACTAGTTAGTCCTTCACGAGTGTCCGTAACACCAGCTGGGTCAAATTACCGTTTTACCCCTGGGTTACCTCTATTTCCTTAAGTACCAATTCTCCTCTAATGAACAACCTATTTGTGGTCCAACCATCAAACAGAAAACCCTCTCGTGCCATTGAGAGGGTAGGGCCCTTTGTTCAAGACTCGGAGTAACCACTTAAGGGAACACTCATCTGCTTCCCTAAAGTCGGGAAGGAGTGAATTCCATCTTGTACGATTATGTTCCCAGCTCCCCATTCGGTCTTGTCCCCAAAGTGGTAGGCTTATTGAGTCGGCGTATTGGCCACTCTCACCCATACAAATCAAAGGACAATGTCTCATGAGCAGGAGTCCATAATCAACTCAGGATTAAGACTAAGTTGTCTAGGTCGTCCTAGTGAAATAGAAAACCAACTAGTTAACGGTGTTATAACCAGTGGTTACTATTTTGCGGTCCGGTCTTATGCAAACTCATTGCATAGGATACCCCCACTCGCATGTCTCCTACACGAACGCGTTGGATCGCAACGTTTGTATCAAATACAAAGGGGGTCGTCTCCATAGTGTCAGCAGGATAAGACACCTAGTCTTATCCCTATACTATAGGGCTGTTTCTTGAACAATGATCACATATGTCGCTACATATAGTTCAAGACTCATATTACAGCCTTTGATGTCTAGTTTATTGGATTGGGGTTATTATTAGGCAAAGACAAATATAAAATAACTAATAACAATTAATGGAAAAATATATCAATATTATTTCATTAATATCCAGTCAACAGTTACATTCACTATCTACGAGTTTTAGGGCATAAAACCCAACACATAGGACTCTCACGGTGTGAACTAGGGGCGGAGACCGAGGGATACGTTGACACGTGTCCCGCTCCCACTTACTCTAGACATCTTTTCCATTCACCTTCTTATTGATTCATGCAAACACTTTTCGAAGGGAGGCCGCTCCTAGGGCGACTCGAAGCCGAGCATGAACCTCACGTTGTGAATATAGGGACGTAAGAGCAAAACTTGATTTAAATCTCGTTTTGTAATTTTCTTCCCACTGAAAATGTCCTAAGGTTAATTTAGGGTTGTTTAACATAGATAAAATTGGGCTAAGTCAATCTATCTAAGTCTGATCCTATTATAACAATTATGGAAAGGATTCAACCACAATGTTTTAGGTGAATTAAACTTCTTTTAATAAACCCAACATTGCAAGTCAACATTACTATGGTTAATTCAACTCAAGGTTCGGGTCAGTTCCCAGGTAGGAGGTGTTCCGTAAACCGTCAACTTAAATACCCCCAACCTTAGACAGAACTTTTACCGAGAGAGTTCCCTTATAACCACAGTAATGTAAGGTCTTTACTCTAAAGATCTAGGTGCATTAAACACTTTTAACAAACCTAGTGACATTGCATGCTAACATTTAACTATGATTAATTCAACTCCGATATTCCGAGTCAGTTTCCAGGTAGGAGGTGTTCCGTAAACCGTCAGCTTAAATACCCCTAGCCTTAGACAAAACTTAAAGGGTGGAGTTCCCTTATAATCATAGTAATGTTTTTCCTACTTAGTCAATTAAAACTAATTTTAATTCTAAGTAAGAATAATTCTAATCCTATTAGAAATGTGATCTTAGATCTAATTAATTTTAAACATTTTAAAATTAATTCATTTATCCTAAGATCCTATGTTTGCATGCAATTCTTTGTTATAGGTTAACGGTTTCTATTCATTAATTTTATAACTATTATAAATTTTAATGAATTAAACATATAACATGCTACTATGGTGAATAAATTAACAATCAAATTAATTTATAAAACCATACATTAGCATACATGACATACCATAAATATAACAATTATATTAATCTAAGGTAATGTCACGCTCAATGCAATTTAATTTCCTTTTAATTAACCCAACTCTTAAATTAATTACCCAAGAAAATTAAAATTAAGCATTATCATTTTCATACATTAACATAACATTTATATTAATATATCATGAAAATTAAGCATGTAAATTACTAATATAAATATAACTCTTATATTTTTAAACTAAAGTAATTTCATGCTTAATGCAAATTAATTTTCTTCAATTAATCTAACTCTTAAATTAATTACCCAAGAAAATTAAAAAAAAAAATTATATTTTCATACATTAACATAACACTTTATATTAATAGCTTATGAAAATGAATAAACATATAAATTATTTTCACAAATATAACTCTTTATATTTTTACTAAAGTAATTTCATGCTCAATGCTTCTCAATTTTCATCTATTTAATCATAACAATTTATACTAAATACCGATGAAAATTAAATTCATGCATAATACTTATATTATAACAATTATGATTAAAAATGCATGAAATATGCTTAACCTATGGTGGGATTTAAATACTATATGACATTCATAAAGCAATTAAATAGCTACGTAGACGGGTTTTGGCATCCTAGGACTCAAAACAATAGAAAAATTACAATAATTAATCTAAGTCCTATCATGCAGCGAACCAGCTCAAAACAATCTCAAACCGCATCCAAACCCTTCGAACCGGTGAAAAAATGAGCTAAATCATGTTGAACCGTGCAAAACCAGCTTCAAATAAGCTGAACCGGACTGAAAATTGGCTAAACCAGCTCAAAAAATCCTTGAACTAGCTTGAACCGAGCCAAACCATGTCTAAACCACTCGAACCGGCTGAAAAAATCGCTTGAACCGGTCAAATTTCAAACTGAACCGTGTTGAACCCCGTCGAACCGGACCGTAACTGCACAAAACCGCTCAAAACTGCGAGGAAAAAAAGTTTTTAAATATCTGCAACTATGAGATTGAACCTATGCCCTCAAGGATAATAACCGCAAACAGAAGCCACCCAAATGACTACTAATTCTGATACCAAAGTAAGGCAGTTTTTTGTTTTATTTTATTTAATTTACGCGATTTCGTTCGTTTTAGAGTGATTTCATCAGCGTCGAGACTCTCTTGAGCAGAGTCTCGACGCTAGCTCTCGGCATTACCCAGAATTGGCGATTTCCAGAACTGTTTACCTTTGATTTGGCCCCAAATTGTGTCGATTTCTTCCAAATTGACCCAAAAATCGTCTCCAATTGATACTAAACAGCGACTCGGACTTACAGACTCGATTGCAATTAAAATACCCAAAACAAAGGGCCCTTACATTGATCAAATCAACTTAAAATTGCAAAAACTAATGCCAAAAACCCAAAACATCTACTAGCAAACCAATACATCAAATGTAGAAAATTCCCACAAAAAAAAAAAAAAAGACAATGCAAATTTTAGGAAACAAAATTAAAATCTACGATCGGCTCTGATACAAATTGAAGGATTTGGAATTCCCCAATTCCGTTAAAGCAGAAGCAATTGGACCGTTCGTAAATTAATTTTGTTCTACAAAATATCAATGCATTGGCAAAAGGTTAAGCGATGAGAAACATATCTCCGTTGACGACTCTAAATACTTCAAGAATGATTATTGATTGCTCTACAACAACGAAAAACACCATTTGATCTTCCCCGCTATAACTCTGAGATTAGGAACGTAGTTGTGGGACTACCTAATCTTTAATGGGAAAAACTCTAGAGAGAAAATTCTCCCTAGAGTTCATGAGTTGAGAGAATATGAGAGGGTCTTATGGTGGCCATAAGTTGCAGTGCCTAAACCCTAGGTTTAGTGTTCTATTTATAGGAGAAAGGTCATGAATAAAATATTCATTTAAAATCAATTATTTCCATAACTGATTTAATCTTTTCCATAATTAATCAATTTCATGACCAATCAATTCCATAATTGATTAATCTTTTCCATAAATGATTGATCACTTCCATAAGTGATTAAATCACTTCCATAAATGATTAATTACTTTCATAAGTGATTAATCATTTCCATAATTTGATTAATTTCCAATTAATTAATTCTTTAATTAATTAATCACCAATTAAATATCATATATTTAATTTCACACCTTCTATTAGTTAATTAATTAATTACCCAATTAAATATCATATATTTAATATCAGGCCTTCAATTAATTAATTCTATAATATGAATCAAATTCATATTAAAATTTGAACTTCTTCAAATTCTCTTATATCCTATAAATTTAATATGAATCAAATTCATATAAATATTTGAACTTCTTCAAATATTTATTTCTCTCATAGACTATAGTTTAATTAAATCTCATTTAATTTAAACTAAATTGAATAATTAATTAATTCATCTTCTAATTAAATACCATATATTTAATGAGACATATATTTGAACTCTTTCAAATATATCAATCTCTCAATATGATAAAGTTTAATCTCAAATTAGACTTTATATTTTAATGCATCACTATACATTATATTAATTTGTATCTCATACAATTAACTTAATTCCCAATATGAATTTGAACTATTCAAATTCTCTCAAGATATATTTGTTCCTAATTACTCTTTACGAGCTAGCAGGGGGACCTAATGGACCTACAGATCAGAAGCTCCAATGATATGAGGTTAACTGATTAAACTCATTAATCAAGTTAACCAATATTCATTAACTGTGGGTGATAACTGTCCAAAAGGTAGTTATTTAGGCCTCAATTATATAGGGATTTGTGTGTCCTTTATGCTTATTAGGGTTGGTTTTGGATAGATATTACATGTTTTAACCCATTTGGAAGAATGGAAGCATTGGAAATTATTTTGCTGCTGGGCGACTGGAGGGAGCAAATTTTGTGCTGCAGCAAAACTGGGAGCAGAAACTGCCACATCACAGCTCGTTAGCCAACTTCATGAACCGACTTTTGTTGAGTTATTCTCGTGATAAAGGATCAAGGAGAGCCTTACACGTGTCCTAGTTGACCTAATTCAAAGCCTCCCATCCTTCTATAAAAGGAAGTCGCCGTCAAAGTCAAATTCATTCCATGTTCTCCCTTGGAAGCCGAATAGTATAGAGAAATTGAAGATCATCAAGAACACCATCATCCGAAAGCTCATTAAGGAGTTTATTTTCTTTATTAACTTGTGATTATGGATATGCCTACTCAGATTGTGATTTGTATTTTCATGCCTATTATGAACTAAGTAGCTAAGGTGTTGGTAGGAATAATGTGATTGTCGTGCTTCATCTTTAGTAATATATTGACTATCCCATTTTGGTTAATTGTTGTGCTTATTACCATTTTATGCCCGCCTAGCCAGCCGGTGTGAATAGCTCTCTCTTGTTTCAGGGATGATTTAGAGAGTGTGTGGCAATTATCCACACTACGATCATTGTGTATTGGTGAACGCCAGTGACTGAGCTAGGGATAGCCAGTTGCCTAGTGCTTGATCGGTCGTACTTCATTGGGGTTGAAACACATCCCAAAAGATCCGGAGTTCCGGGACGAATCCGCTAATAATATTGCGAGAAATGCATGATCAATAATCACTAAATCCTAACCAGCGCCTGTCTTTAATCTGTCTATCTATTTGTTTACTTGTTGTTCTGTCATTTATTTTGCCTCAGCATAATTCTTATAAAACCAAATCATTTTACCATCTTTGAAACCTTTAGAAAGTTACACAAAATAGGTAGAGTGGAAACTAATTCAGGACTCGGATTGATAATATTACTTGCTGCAGGCTGTGTATACTTGCACAGGAATTCTAGAGTCTTTTACACCATATTATTACTCACTCTAGGAACCCAACAAGTTTTTGGCGCCGTTGCTGGGGACTTGAATAAGTTTTTATCTGATCTATTTTTGTGTATGTGTTTTAGTGGTTTGGTGCTAGAACTTTTTGATTGTTTCTTTTGTTTTTGCAGGTGTGAGTTTGATGCATGAGCGATCCAGCTAGGGTAAGGTTTGAGCTTGATCCAGAAATTGAAAGGACATTTAGGAACAAAAGGAGGGAGCAGCGCAGAAACCAGATGGAGAACGTATCGCAACTTCCGCAGGTTCCTGAAGGTCCAACAGACGCAGACCCCCAGAATCGTGTGCTACAGCAAAACCCACTGTTTGAACAAAATGAGCAGCAAAATAATCAGGCTGAGAATCCTATCTCGATAGCAAACGATAGGACCAGAGCTATTCGAGCATATGCTGTCCCAATGTTTTATGAGTTGAATCCAGGGATTGCACGTCCCCAAATCCAAGCGGCAAATTTTGAAATGAAACCGATAATGTTTCAGATGTTGCAAACTATGGGAAAATTCCATGGTTTGAGACCTGAAGACCCTCATTTACATCTTAAGTCTTTTCTAGGAGTTAGTGATTCTTTCGTAATTCAAGGAGTGCCTAGGGATGCCCTTAGATTAACTTTGTTCCCGTATTCTCTTAGGAATGGAGCAAAGGTCTCAATTATATAGGGATTTGTGTGTCCTTTATGCTTATTAGGGTTGGTTTTGGGTAGATATTACATGTTTTAACCCATTTGGAAGAATGGAAGCATTGGAAATTATTTTGTGTAGATTATGATGCTGGGCGACTAGAGGGAGCAAATTCTGTGCTGCAGCAAAACTGGGAACAGAACTGCCAGGAGAGCCCTACACGTGTCCAAGTTGACCTAATTCAAGTCTCCTATCCTTCTATAAAAGGAAGTAACCATCAAAATCAAATTCATTCCATGTTTTCCCTTGGAAGCCGAATATTTTAGAGAGATTGAGGATCATCAAGAACACCATCTTCCGCAAGTTGATTAGGGAGTTTAGTTTCTTTATTAACTTGTGGTTATGGACATGCATACTCAGATTGTAATTCGTATTCCTATGCCTATTATGAACTAAGTAGCTTAAGGTGTTGGTTAGGAATAATGTGATTACTGTGCTTCATCTCTAGTAATAAATTGACTATCGCATTTTGGTTAATTGTTGTGCTTATTTCCATTTTATGCCCGCCTAGCCAGGCAGTGTGAATAGCTCTCTCTAGTTTCAGGGATGATTTAGAGAGTGTGTGGCAATTATCCACACTACGATCATTGTGTATTGGTGAACGCCAGTGACTGAGCTAGGGATAGCCAGTTGCCTAGTGCTTGATCGGTCGCTCTTAATTGGGTTTGAAACATATCCCAAAAGATCAGGAGTTCCAGGAGGAATCCGCTAATAATACTACGAGAAATGCATGATCAATAATATTGCTAGAGCATATCTTAGAACAATCACTAAAACCTAACCAGCGCCTGTCTTTAATCTGTCTATCTATTTGTTTACTTATTGTTCTGTCATTTATTTTGCTTCAGCATAATTCCGATAAAACCCAATCATTTTACTATTCTTGAAACCATTGGAAAGTTACACAAAAATAGGTAGAGTGGAAACTAATTCAAGGCTCGGATTGATAATATTACTTGCTGCAGACTGTGTATACTTGCACAGGAATTCTAGAGTATTTTATATCATATTTTTACTGACTCTAGGAACCCAACAAGTTTTTGGCGCCGTTGCCGGGGACTTGAATAAGTTTTTATCTGATTTATTTTTGTGTATGTGTTTTAGTGGTTTGGTGCTAGAACTTTTTGATTGTTTCTTTTGTTTTTGCAAGTGTGATTTTGGTGCATGAGCGATCCGCCTGGGCTACGGTTTGAGCTTGATCCAGAAATTGATAGAATATTTAGGAATAGAATGAGGGAGCAGCGCAGAAACCAGATGGAGAACGTGATGCGTCTTCCGGAGGGTCCTGAAGGTCCAGCAGCAGCAAACCCCCAGCAGAAACCTTTGCTGCAGCAAAATTCGCTGTTTGAGCAAAATGAGCAGTAAAATAATCCTGCTGAGAATCCTATTTTGGTAGCAAACGATAGGACCAGAGCCATTCGAGCGTATGTTGTCCCGATGTTTAATGAGTTGAATCCAGGGATTGCACGTCCCCAAATCCAAGCGGCGAATTTTGAAATGAAACCGGTAATGTTTCAGATGTTGCAAACGGTGGGACAATTCCATGGTTTGTCATCTGAAGACCCTCATTTACATCTTAAGTCTTTTCTAGAAGTTAGTGATTCTTTTGTAATTCAAGGAGTGCCTAGAGATGCTCTTAGGTTAACTTTGTTCCCGTATTCTCTTAGAGATGGAGCAAAGACATGGTTAAACTCTTTTGCTCCAGGATCAATTAGGACGTGGGATGAGTTAGCTGAAAATTTTTTGAGTAAATATTTCCCACCTAATAGAAATGCTAAATTAAGGGGTGAAATAGTAGGGTTTAGGCAACTTGAAGATGAGACTTTTAGTGAGGCTTGGGAAAGGTTTAAGGAGCTTTTGCGAAAGTGTCCCCACCATGGGTTGCCTCATTGTATTCAAATGGAAACATTCTACAATGGTTTAAATGGAGTAACCCAAGGTATGGTTGATGCTTCGGTTGGAGGGGCCCTTTTGGCAAAAACTTTTGATGAGGCTTATGAAATTTTAGAGAGAATGTCTATTAATAGTTGTCAATGGTCGGATGTTAGAGGCACGAATAAAAAAGTTAAGAGTGTGTTAGAGGTTGATGGTGTGTCCACCATCAGGGCTGATCTTGCTATGATTGCTAACGCTCTTAAGAATGTGACAATGATTAGTCATCAGCAGCCACCAGCTATGGAGCCTACTGGAGTGGTGAACCAAGTCACGGACGAAGCATGTGTCTATTGTGGTGAAGACCACAACTACGAGTTTTTCCCCAGCAATCCAGCTTCTGTGTCTTTTGTAGGTAACCAGAGGAACAACCCTTATTCTAACATCTATAATCCAGGTTGGCGCAACCACCCCAACTTCTCATGGGGAGGTCAAGGAAATAACGTACAAGCGCAACAAAAGATGAACCAGCCGGGATTTGCTAAAGCGCAGGTATTGCCCCAGCAAAGTAAGCAGGCTTTGCCCCAGCAAAATTCGGGGAACTCTCTCGAGGCAATGATGAAAGAATTTATGGCTCGCACAGATGCTGCAATTCAAAGTAATCAAGTTTCGATGAGGGCCCTGGAATTGCAAGTGGGTCAGCTAGCTAATGAGCTGAAGGCAAGGCCTCAAGGGAAACTTCCATCAGATACTGAACACCCTAGAAGGGAAGGTAAGGAGCATGTAAAGGCAGTTACTCTTAGGAGTGGTAAGCCATTAGAAGAGAGAATTGAGCCTAGTAAAACCCAGGTTATAGAGAAAAATGGTGATAGAAATAATAATGTTGTTGTCGAGAAAGAGTTGGAGTCTGGTCGGGGTACTGGAGGCAGCAATAAAGATGCTGGAGCATCTGGTTATGTTCCAGATGTGGAACCACCTTATGTGCCGCCCCCACCTTATGTACCACCTCTACCTTTTCCACAAAGGCAAAAGCCTAAGAATCAGAATGGTCAATTTAAAAAGTTTTTAGAGATTCTTAAGCAATTGCACATAAATATCCCTTTAGTAGAAGCTATTGAGCAAATGCCTAATTATGCTAAATTTCTTAAGGATATTTTGACTAAAAAGAAAAGATTAGGTGAGTTTGAAACTGTATCTCTTACTGAGGAGTGTAGTGCTATTCTTAAGAATGGGCTACCCCCCAAGGCTAAGGATCCAGGGTCATTTACCATACCTGTGTCTATAGGTGGAAAATAATTAGGTAGAGCACTCTGTGATTTAGGCACAAGCATTAACCTTATGCCTCTTTCGGTCTATCGGAAGTTGGGTATTGGTGAAGCTAGGCCTACCACAGTTACACTCCAATTAGTTGATAGGTCTATCACATATCCAGAGGGTAAAATTGAGGATGTCTTAGTGAAAGTAGATAAATTCATATTTCCTGTTGATTTTATTATTTTAGACTATGAGGCTGATAAAGATGTCCCAATTATTCCAGGTCGTCCATTTTTGGCTACTGGTAGGGCGTTAATAGATGTTCAAAAAGGGGAATTAACAATGAGAGTATGTAATGAGGAAGTGGAATTGAATGTGTTTAAAGCCATGAAATATCCAGACGAAATGGAGGATTGCTCCTTCATCAGGATTCTAGAGAGCACAGTTCTTGAGACAGCAATACAGGATTCGTCTGATAAGCACTCGGTAAAGCATGGAGAGGTTAGTTTAGAGGATTTTTAAATTTGTTCTTTAGATAGAAAAATTGAAAAAGAATTGTTTAGGTGTGAGGATGTTTTTGAGTCTTTAGATTTAGATCAAAGGAAAGCTCCTCCCATTAAGTCATCCCTGATTGAGGCACCTACTTTAGATTTGAAACCCTTACCGAATCATCTAAAGTACGTGTATCTTGGGGAAAGTGAGATGTTGCCCATTATTGTTGCATCAGATTTAATGCTAGAGCATGAAGAGGCCTTAATAAAACTGCTGCAGCAATACCGCAAGGCTATAGGTTGGACATTGGCTGACATTCAAGGAGTTAGCCCATCTTTTTTTATGCACAAAATCACTCTAGAGGAGGGATCCTTTAGGAGTATTGAACAACAAAGAAGGCTTAACCCTGCAATGAAGGAGGTTGTTAAGAATGAGGTAATTATATGGTTGGATGCTGGGATCATCTATCCAATTGCCGATAGCAATTGGGTAAGTCCTGTCCAATGTGTTCCTAAGAAAGGAGGTGTCACTGTGGTGAGCAATAAAGATAATGAGTTGATTCCAACCAGGACAGTAACTGGCTGGAGGGTTGCATGGATTACAGAAGGCTTAATAAAGCTACCCGAAAGGATCATTTCCCTCTACCATTTATCGACCAGATGTTGGATCGATTAGCTGGTCAGGCCTACTACTGTTTCTTGGATGGTTATTCTGGGTATAACCAGATTACTATTGCTCCTGAGGATCAGGAGAAAACCACTTTCACCTGTCCTTATGGGACATTCGCTTTTAGGAGAATGCCTTTCGGCCTCTGCAATGCTCCAACAACATTTCAGCGGTGTATGTTAGCAATTTTTTCTGATATGATTGAGTCCATTGTTGAGGTGTTTATGGACGATTTTTCAGTGTTTGGAGGGTCTTTTCAGAGTTGTTTAGATAATTTAGGAAGGGTGTTAAAAAGATGTGAGGATACCCATCTAGTTCTTAATTGGGAGAAATGTCACTTCATGGTGAAGGAGGGCATAGTGTTAGGACATAAAATTTCTAAAAATGGTCTACAAGTTGATAGAGCAAAAGTTGAGGTTATTGAAAGGCTAGAGCCACCGAATTCAGTGAAGGGAATTCGGAGTTTTTTAGGACATGCTGGATTTTATAGGAGGTTCATAAAGGATTTTTCCAAAATGAGTAAACCTCTTTGTAACTTATTGTGCACTGATCATGTTTTTGACTTTGATGCAGATTGTAGGAAGACTTTTGAGACTTTAAAAGCTGCTTTAATCTCAGCACCCATTCTTTGCGCACCTAATTGGAATTTTCCATTTGAGGTAATGTGTGATGCGAGTGATGCTGCAGTAGGTGCAATGCTGGGGCAAAAGCAGGGCAAATTTATCCATCCTATATATTATGCAAGCAAGGTTTTAAATGAAGCACAATTCAACTATACAACTACTGAAAAGGAGTTGTTAGCTGTGGTGTTCGCTTTTGAGAAGTTCCGGCCATATTTGGTTGGGTCCAAAGTCACGGTTTTCACGGATCATGCAGCAATAAGGCATCTAATGTCGAAAAGAGATGCAAAGCCTAGGATAATTCGTTGGATTTTACTGTTGCAGGAATTCGATTTGGAAATAAAGGACAAGAAGGGATCAGAAAATGTCATTGCAGATCATTTATCCCGTCTTGATCCATCATCATCTTTTCTGGAGCAATCTGCCATTTCCGATTCTTTTCCAGATGAACAGCTATTTGCTGTAGAAATAAAGGTAGTTAGGGATGTCCCTTGGTATGCTGATATTGCCAACTTTTTGGTAAAGGGAGTCACCCCTATTGACATGGATTGGAGGTAGAAGAAAAAGTTTAAGCACGATGCAAAATTTTTCTATTGGGATGAGTCGTTTATGTATAAGCAATGCTCTAACGGTATTATTCGTAGGTGTGTTTTAGGTACTGAGCAAGGGAAATCCTGGAGCAATGTCACTCTTCGCCGTATGGAGGTCATTTCAGCGGTCAGAGGACAGCTATGAGGATTTTGCATTGCGGATTTTTCTGGCCTAGTTATTTAAGGATGCCCATTGGTTCTACAAGCAATGTGATGCTTGCCAAAGGAGAGGAAATTTAGGGCCTAGAGATGAAATGCCTCTTACTTACATTTTAGAAGTTGAATTATTCGACGTATGGGGTATTGACTTTATGGGGCCATTTCCCCCTTCTAATGGCAATGTTTTTATATTATTGGCAGTTGATTATGTGTCCAAGTGGGTGGAGGTCGTTGCATGCCATCAGAGTGATGCCAAGACAGTAGCAAGGTTTCTTCAATCGCACATCTTTGCGGGGTTTGGGACACCTAGGGCTCTAGTGAGTGATCAGGGTACACATTTTGTTAATAATATCTTAACTAAGCTTTTAGCTAAGTATGGGATTAAGCATAGGATAGCTACCCCTTTTCACCCACAAGCAAATGGTCAAGCTGAAATTAGTAATAGGGAAATTAAAGCTATTTTAGAGAAAGTAGTCCATCCATCTCGAAAGGATTGGTCCTTTAGGTTGGATGAGGCTCTTTGGGCTTATAGGACAACTTATAAGACTCCTCTAGGTATGTCTCCCTATAGGTTAGTATATGGGAAAGCTTGCCATTTACCATTAGAGCTTGAGCATAAAACATTTTGGGCTTTGAAAAAATTAAATTTTGATCTGAATCGTGCATGAGCAATAAGAATGCTGCAGCTTAATGAGTTAGAGGAATTTCGTCAATTTTCTTACGAAAATGCGAAAATTTATAAAGAAAAGACTAAGCTGTGGCATGACAAAAAATTAAATCGAAGGAGTTTGTCAAGGGTCAAAAAGTTTTGCTTTATAATTCTAGATTAAAATTATTTCCTGGAAAATTAAAATCTAAATGGTCAGGACCGTTTATTGTGATTGAGGTTTTCCCCAATGGAGCAATTACTTTGCAGGATGAAAAAAATGGGAGAGTGTTCAAGGTAAATGGACAGCGTGTGAAGCATTATTGGGGTGAGGAGTTTCGGTTGAAATATCATTCCCTAAGGTTAGTTGATTATTGAGAGAGCAGGACTTTTGCGGGAGCATTTCACCGAGCAAAATTTTGAGCTCCCAAAGTTTGTATTAATTTTATTTTTCGCTGATATGATTTTAATTTCGGTTAGGTTAGATTTGATTTGGCATGATTTTATTTTTAGGTATTTTTATTATTGTTGGTAGTTAGATTTGATCTATTGTAAATTTAGTTTGATTTTATTTTCGGGATATTTATTTAAATTATCTTTGAATTATCTTTTTATTGGTTTGATTTTATTTTATTTAGATCTTATCTTTAGTTATTTGAAATTCTGTTTAAATAAATTAAGATTTTCTCTAATGTATTCGGTTTTTCGTGAAAATAAAAGATAAGATTGGTCGGTTAAAATTTGAATTTGAATTTCTGTATCTGAGATTCTGCAGGGTTAGGAGGTTGTTGCGGCAAAGTTATGGCTGGAGCAAAATCATTAGAATAGAAGGGATTTCATTGGGGTAATTATTATTTTACCGTGGGGATTTTTCTATGAATTCTTGCAGGTAAAATTATGCATGAGTCATCTGCTGAGGCCATGTGTCACACGACAAGCATCCAACGGTCTCATTTGATGACAACACATAATTAATTACTGCGGGCAATTTGAAGTCAGGAAATTACCGTTGATGGTTTGGAACTCCCAAATTGGGATGCAATTAAATTAAACGGTAAAATGATTTAATAGGAGCAAATCTTTTCGGTTGAGATTTCAAATTGCTGAAGCCCTATTTATTCGCAATCTCTAGTAAGCACGTTTCACTTCGTCTTCTTGATCAAATCTTTGTGCGTGTATTATTCTTTCTTTATTTGCATTCTCTGTCAAAACCCCATTACACCTTCAATGGCTAAAACAAGAGCTAGAAAAGAGAGGGAGAGTGAGGAGGAAAAGGTACCCGTGACCCTCGAAGTTCAGAAAGTAAAAACCAAGAAGAAAAGGACACCGGAGGAGAAAGAAGCAAAGAGAAGAAGACGACAACAGAGAGTTGAAGAACAAGAAAAAGCGAGAGAGGATGAGGTTGTTGCAGAAGAAGAAGGAGACCCAAAAGAATCTGACAAACAGAATCAAGAAGAGGATGAGCAGGAAATGACGACTACAGAAGAAGCTCGAGAGGAAATTCAGAAGAAGCAGAGTGAGGATGTGCAGATGGAGGCTCTAGAGGAAGAAGGCAGAGAGCCAGTTCAGAAGGCTCGTGTGGAGGTTATCATACCTGAACCTCCAAAACGTCGCCGCATTAAGCTGAAGGCTGGGTGCATTCCAGTGATCAGGACTGATACCCCATCGCCTCCATCATCAGATTCCGAGAGAGAAAAGGCAGAGCGAGAGGAACGAGAGAAAAAAGAGGCTGAGGAAAGAAGGCGAGAAGAAGCAGAGAAACAGGCAGAGGAGGAACAGTTGCTGAAGCAGAGAGAAGAGAAGGGCAAAAATATTGCTGACGCATCGGAGGAACACGATGAAATAGCAGAGCGACAGGTGCCATACGATCGCATCGTCAATAATTTTGCTAGAGCAAAATACACTAAGCTCCTGAGAAGGGATTTTCTGTTCGAAAGAGGTTTCAGCGGTGATCTTCCGCCATTTCTGAGGACCGGAATAGCTGACCACGGCTGGGAGCTGTTTTGTGCTAAGCCGGAGGCTGTGAACACACAGGTGGTGCGTGAATTCTATGCCAACATTGATAAAGAAGAGGGTTTCCTGGTAATTGTCAGAGGAGTCGAGATAGATTGGAGTCCAAGTGCGATCAACGCATTGAACCATCTTCAAAACTTCCCCCATGCGTCATTCAATGAGATGGCAGTCGCGCCATCTGAGGAGCAGTTAAGTAATGTTGTGAGGGAGGTAGGAATCGAGGGGGCGCAGTGGCAACTATCTAAGACTCAGAAAAGGACATTCCAGTCGGCTTATTTGAAAAAGGAAGCGAACACGTGGATGGGTTTCATCAGGCAGAGGTTGCTTCCGACAACGCACGACTCGACAGTATCCAGGGAACGAATTCTTTTAGCTTTTGCTATCTTAAGATCTCTCAGTATTGACGTCGGAAAAATTGTTTGTAATGAAATTGCTGGCTGTTGGAAGAAAAAGGTGAGGAAGTTGTTCTTCCCGAACACAATTACTATGTTATGCAGACAAGCAGGGGTTCCAGTGGATGAGAGTGATATAATTCTATTCGATAAGGGGATCATTGATACGCCCAATTTGGCGCGGCTCCAGCGCACACAGGAGATACGACAAGGAGGGCTAATTTACGGCATGAATACGATTCTAGAACAACTGGCACTGCTGGCCAGTAGGCAGGAGTTTGCTGAGAGGCAAACTTTAACCTTATGGACTTACGTTAAGAATCGTGATGCTGGTTTGAAGAGGGCGCTGCAAGAAAATTTTTCAAAACCTTATCCAACCCTCCCTGCATTCCCCAAAGACCTGCTGAACCCCTGGATTCCACCGCCGCCTGCTGAGAAAGAAGATGAAGAGGAAGATCTGGGTCAGGAAGACTGAAGAGGGATTTGAACGCACAATCTTTTTGATGAAATATTTTGTTTGCTGGCGCATTCCTGACCCCATCTTCTATATGATTGCTTGTCTTGTTTCTTTTTAATTTTTCTGTTTTAAAAAATATATCTCTACTTTTGTAATATTTTTGAATATTTTTAATGAATTTCCGAATATTTCTGTTCCATGAGCACTGAGTAATGTCTAACTTAACTAATTTTTCTCTGAATTTTTGAAGCTTGGACTGATTACGCTTAATTAGATCAAGGTATTCTGATCTCCAGAAACCTTTTGCTTGAGCATTTCTTCTAGCCTGGACTATTGCTGCGGCAAAGAAGATTTTGACGGTAGTATTGACTTCTATGATCCACTTTAAGCTTAATCCTAGCCCCATGTTTAGTTTAAAAATTCAGATAGAAAAATATAAGTTTGGGGGTATAATTGCTTTATTTATGATTCATTGGAGACAATGAATAATTCAAGTTTGGGGGACTTTTTGCTACTCCAATTATTTTGCTCGAGTATTCCTCTCCTTCAAATTAAAATTTGCTAGGTTATTGAGTAACCGGGGAAATGTGAAAAAATAAGAAATATGAGAAAAAATTATTTGCTGAAAAATTATTTGTTGAAGATTTTGCTGAAAATAATTGATGGAGCAAAAGTTTTGAAGGATGAATGATGATCCAACAGTTTTTCTGTCTCCCATAACTTAGGTGAGCTTCATCATAAAATGTCGCCATTCTGAGGGGTAGGAGATAGAATAACTAAGGATTTTTTAGCTTTATAATTTGTATTGAGCCTCGTTGGTGATGAGCTTGAGGCAAGGGTATACTGCACCATAAAGTGGGTTATCCCAATGCTGAAGAGCTTATGACTGTAAGGTTGCTTTAAGTCTGATGAACAATGATATAAGCCCATTTAAAAATGTGTTTTGAAATTTCTGATAATAGAGCTAGGCTGTGGTGAGTTCTTAGAATTTAGTTGAAAAGTGGTGATTATTTGTCCCTGCTGAAGGAATCATTTTGCTGCAGCAGAGCTTGGTTTTGCAGAGTGCTCAGGTAAAGGTTAAAGGTAGTGTTGGACTGTCTGATTTGATTAAGCTAATTCTTTGTCTAATATTTTTAAATTCTTGAAGGAAGGTTGGTTAGTATTGCTCGGGACGCGCAATAGTTCAAGTTTGGGGGTATGATAACTGCCCAAAAGGTAGTTATTTAGGCCTCAATTATATAGGGATTTGTGTGTCCTTTATGCTTATTAGGGTTGGTTTTGGATAAATATTACATGTTTTAACCCATTTGGAAGAACGGAAGCATTGGAAATTATTTTGTGTAGATTATGCTGCTGGGCGACTAGAGGGAGCAAATTCTGTGCTGTAGCAAAACTGGGAACAGAACGGCCACATCACAGCTCGTTAGCCAACTTCATAAACCGACTTCTGTTGAGTTATTTTTGGGATAAAGGAGCAAGGAGAGCCCTACACATGTCCAAGTTGCCCTAATTCAAGTCTCCTATCCTTCTATAAAAGGAAGTAGCCGTCAAAGTCAAATTCATTGCATGTTTTCCCTTGGAAGCCGAATATTTTAGAGAGATTGAGGATCATCAAGAACACCATCTTCCGCAAGCTGATTAGGGAGTTTATTTTCTTTATTAACTTGTGGTTATGGACATGCATACTCAGATTGTAATTCGTATTCCTATGCCTATTAAGAACTAAGTAGCTTAAGGTGTTGGTTAGGAATAATGTGATTACTGTGCTTCATCTCTAGTAATAAATTGACTATCGCATTTTGGTTAATTGTTGTGCTTATTTCCATTTTATGCCCGCCTGGCCAGCCGGTGTGAATAGCTCTCTCTAGTTTCAGGGATGATTTAGAGAGTGTGTGGCAATTATCCACACTACGATCATTGTGTATTGGTGAACGCCAGTGACTGAGCTAGGGATAGCCAGTTGCCTAGTGCTTGATCGGTCGCTCTTCATTGGGTTTGAAACATATCCCAAAAGATCCGGAGTTCCGGGAGGAATCCGATAATAAAACTGCGAGAAATGCATGATCAATAATATTGCTAGAGCATATCTTAGAACAATCACTAAAACCTAACCAGCGCCTGTCTTTAATCTGTCTATCTATTTGTTTACTTATTGTTCTGTCATTTATTTTGCTTCAGCATAATTCCGATAAAACCCAATCATTTTACTATTCTTGAAACCATTGGAAAGTTACACAAAAATAGGTAGAGTGGAAACTAATTCAGGGCTCGGATTGATAATATTACTTGCTGCAGACTGTGTATACTTGCACAGGAATTCTAGAGTATTTTATATCATATTTTTACTCACTCTAGGAACCCAACAGGTATTAAAGAGATGTGAGGATACCCATCTAGTTCTTAATTTGGAGAAATGCCACTTCATGGTGAAGGAGGGCATAGTGCTAGGTCATAGGATTTCTAAGAATGGTCTAGAAGTTGATAGAGCAAAAGTAGAGGTTATTGAGAGACTAGAGCCACCGAATTCAGTGAAGGGAATTCGAAGTTTTTTAGGACATATTGGATTTTTTAGGAGGTTCATAAAGGATTTTTCCAAAATCAGTAAACCTCTTTGTAACTTATTGTGTACTGATCATGTTTTTTACTTTAATGCAGATTGTAGGAAGGCTTTTGAGACTTTAAAGGTTGTTTTAATTTCAGCACCCATTCTTTGCGCACCTAATTGGAATTTACCATTCGAGGTAATGTGTGATGCGAGTGATGCTGCGGTAGGTGCGATGCTAGGGCAAAAGCAGGGCAAATTCATCCATCCTATATATTATGCAAGCAAGGTTTTAAATGAAGCACAAGTCAACTATACAACTACTGAAAATGAGTTGTTAGCTGTGGTGTTTGCTTTTGAGAAATTCCGGCCATATTTGGTTGGATCCAAAGTCACAGTGTCCACGGATTATGCAGCAATAAGGTATTTAATGACTAAGAAGGATGCAAAGCCTAGACTACTTCGTTGGGTTTTATTATTGCAGGAATTCGACTTGGAAATAAAGGACAAGAAAGGATCAGAAAACGTCATTGCAGATCATTTATCTCGTCTTGATCCGTCATCATCTTTGCTGGAGCAATCTGCCATTTCTGATTCTTTTCCAGATGAACAGCTTTTTGCTGTTGAGGTAAGGGTAGTTAGGGATGTCCCTTGGTATGCTGATATTGCCAACTTTTTGGTAAAGGGAGTCACTCATATTGACATGGATTGGAGGCAGAAGAAAAAGTTTAAGCACGATGCGAAATTTTTCTATTGGGATGAGCCATTTATGTATAAGCAATGCTCTGACGATATTATTCGTAGGTGTGTTTCAGGTGCTGAAGCAAAGGAAATCCTGGAGCAATGTCACTCTTCGCCGTATGGAGGTCATTTCAGCGGTCAGAGGACAGCTATGAGGATTTTGCATTGCGGATTTTTCTGGCCTACATTATTCAAGGATGTCCATTGGTTCTACAAGCAATGTGATGCTTGCCAAAGGAGAGGAAATTTGGGGCCTAGAGATGAAATGTCTCTTACTTACATTTTAGAAGTTGAATTATTCGATGTATGGGGTATTGACTTTATGGGGCCATTTCCCCCTTCTAATGGCAATGTTTTTATCTTATTGGCAGTTGATTACGTGTCGAAGTAGGTGGAGGCCATTGCATGCCACCAGAGTGATGCCAAGACAGTTGCAAGGTTTCTTCAATCGCATATCTTTGCGCGGTTTGGGACACCTAGGGCTCTAGTGAGTGATGAGGGTACACATTTTTTTAACAATATCTTAACTAAGCTTTTAGCTAAGTATGAGATTAAGCAACGGATAGCTACCCCTTATCACCCACAAGCAAATGGTCAAGCTGAAATTAGTAATAGGGAAATTAAAGCTATTTTAGAGAAAGTAGTCCATCCATCTAGAAAGGATTGGTCCTTTAGGTTGGATGAGGCTCTTTGGGCTTATAGGACAGCTTATAAGACTCCTCTGGGTATGTCTCCCTATAGGTTAGTATATGGGAAAGCTTGCCATTTACCATTAGAGCTAGAGCATAAAACATTTTGGGCTCTGAAAAAGTTAAATTTTGATCTAAGTCGTGCAGGAGCAATAAGAATGCTGCAGCTTAATGAGTTAGAGGAGTTTTGTCAATTTTCTTATGAAAATGCGAAAATGTATAAAGAAAAGACTAAGTTGTGGCATGACAAGAAAATTAAATCTAAGGAGTTTGTCAAGGGTCAAAAAGTTTTGCTTTATAATTCTAGATTAAAATTATTTCCTGGAAAATTAAAATCTAAATGGTCAGGACCATTTATTGTGGTTGAGGTTTTCCCCAATGGAGCAATTACTTTGCAGGATTAAAAAGATGGGAGAGTGTTCAAGGTGAATGGACAGCGTGTGAAGCATTATTGGGGTGAGGAGTTTCGGTTGAAATATCCTTCCCTAAGGTTGGTTGATGATTGAGAGAGCAGGACTTTTGCGGGAGCATTTCACAGAGCAAAATGTTGAGCTCCCAGACTTTGTATTGATTTTATTTTTCGCTGATTTGATTTTAATTTCGGTAAGGTTAGATTTGATTCTGCATGATTTATTAGATTTTATCTTTTAAGTATTTTTATTATTTTTGGTAGTTTAGATTTTATCTATCTTTGATTTGATTTTATTTTATTTTCGGGTCATTTATTTAAATTAGCTTTTAATTGGTTTAATTTTTATTAGATTTTATCTAGATCTTATTTTCAGTTATTTGAATTCGGTTTAATTTGAATTAATAAAGATTTTCCATAATTTATTCGGCTTCTCTTGAGAATAAAAGATTAAATTTGATTTGATCGGATAAATTTAAATTTTAAAGATTTGATTTTTCTTGCTTCGAAATTCAAATTCCGTATCCAAGATTCTTCAGGTTAAGCAGGTTGTTGCGGCAAAGTTATGGCTGGAGCAAAATCATCCGAATCAGAAGGGATTTCGTTAGAAATTTATTATTTTTACCGTTGGGATTTTCTTTGAATTTTCGCAGGTAAATTTTTATGTATCATCTGATGAGGCCACGTGTCACACAACAATCATCCAAGGGCTTTGATGGTGGACAGCGCATAGGGATTTACCGTGGGCGATTGTACTTCATAAATTTACCGTTGATGGTTTGAATTTTCGATTTGCATGCGATTTTAAACGGTAATTTTAATTTAATGCGAGCAGGATCTTTCTGTTAGGAATTTGGTTTGCTGAAGCCTTATTTATTGACAACCCTCGGTACGTTTCTCTAACTTCATCTTCTTGCTTCGATCTTCTGCTTTCTTTTTCGTTTTCATTCTCTGTAAAACCCTTGAATCCTTCATGGCAAAAAAGAGAGCTAGAAAAGAGAGGGAGAGTGAGGAGGAAGAGATACCCATTACCCCCGAAGTTCATAAAGTAAAAGGCAAGAAGAAGAAGACGCCGGAGGAGAAGGAAGCTAAGCGAAGACGACGACAGTAGAGGGCTGCGGAGCAAGATGTTGTCCAAGAAGAAGCGGTGAATGACCCAGATACGGAAGAATTTCAAAATCCTGCGGTAGAACCGATAGTCATAGATACGGTTCAAGAGGAAAATGCTGAGGAGAATCAAGAACAATAGGTTGATATGGTGAGAGACGAGCAGGCAGACGTAGTGCCTAAAAGAGGAACCGAGCAGGAGCAAGAAGCTCGTGTTGAGGTAATCATGCCCAAACCACCAAAACGTCGCCGCATTAAGCGAAAGGCCGGCCGTATTCAGGTGATTCGGACTGATACCCCATCACCACCATCATCAGATTCTGAGAAAGAAAAGGCAGAGCGAGAGGAAAGAGAGAAAAAAGAAGCTGAGGACAAAGTGCGGGAAGAAGCAGAGAAGAAGACTAAGGAAGAGCAGTTGCTCAAGCGCAGGGCAGAGAAGGGCAAAAATGTTGCTGAAGCATCGGAGGAACACGATGCAATAGAAGAACAACAGTTACCATTTGATCGCTTCGTCAACAATTTTTCCAGAGCAAAATACGCTGAGCTTCTGAAAAGGGATTTCTTATTTGAGCGAGGATTCAGCGGTGATCTCCCACAATTTCTGAGGACAGGTATTGCAGACCACGACTGGGAGCTATATTGTGCGAAGCCTGAATCTGTAAACGCACAGGTGGTGCGTGAATTTTATGCTAACATTGTCAAGGAGGATGGATTCCAGGTGATTGTTCGAGGAGTCGAGGTGGATTGGAGTCCTAGTGCTATCAATGCACTGTACAATCTTCAGAACTTCCCCCATGCGGCATATAATGAGATGGCTGTAGCGCCATCTAATGCGCAGTTAAGTGATGTTGTAAGGGAGGTAGGTATTGAAGGAGCACAGTGGCAACTGTCCAAGACTCAGAAGAGGACATTCCAGGCGGCTTACTTGAAAAGGGAAGCAAGCACGTGGATGGGATTTATAAGACAGAGAATGCTTCCAACAACACACGATTCGACAATCTCCAGGGAACGAATTCTTCTAGCTTTTGCGATTCTGCGATCTCTCAGCATAAATATGGGGAGAATTATTTCTGGTGAAATATCTAGCTGTTGGAAGAAGAAGGTGGGGAAATTGTTTTTTCAGAACACGATTACATTGCTGTGCAGAAGAGCAGGGGTTCCAGTGGATGAGGGAGACGTTATTCCGTTTGACAAGGGAATCATAGACACACCCAATTTGGCACGGCTCCAGCGTATGCAGGAGGTACGTCAAGGTGGGCTTATTTACGGCATCAACACGATTCTAGAACAACTGGCACTTTCGGCCAGTAGGCAGGAGTTTGCTAAAAGGCAAACTTTAACCTTCTGGAACTATGTTAAGAATCGAGATGCCAGCTTAAGGAAGGCGCTTCAAGAGAATTTTTCCAAGCCATATCCATCCCTTCCTGCATTCCCTGAGGATCTGTTGAACCCCTGGATTTCGCCCCCACCTGTTGAAAGAGGAGAAGAGAATGATGATGAAGAGCAGGGTCAGGAAGATTGATGGATGAGATAATCTTCAGCGAGCAATATTTTTGTTCCTATAATTTTGTTTGCTCGCGCATATCTAACCCCGCTTGTTAAATATGTTTGCTTGTCTGTTTCTTTTTAATTTTTCTACTTTGAAAAAAATATATCTCTGATATGTAATTTGTTTTCTTATGTTTTTAATGAAATTTCCAGTTGTTTCTGTTCCACGAGCACTGAGTAACTTAACTAATTTTCTTCTGAATTTTTGAAGCTTGGACTGATTACGTTTAATTAGATCAAGGTATTCTGATCTCAAGAAACCTTTTGCTTGAGCATTTCTTCTAGCCTGGACTGTTGCTGCGGCAAAGAAGATTTTGAAGGTAGTATTGACTTGTATGATCCACTTTAAGCTTAATTTGAGTCCCATGTTTAGTTTAAAAATGCAGATAGGAAAATTTAAGTTTAGGGGTATAGTTGCTTTATTAATGATTCATTGGGGACAATGAATAATTCAAGTTTGGGGGACTTTTTGCTACTCCAATTGTTTTGCTCGAGCATTCCTCTCCTTCAAATTAAAATTTGTTAGGTTATTGAGTAACCGGGGACATTTGTGATACCCACAGTTTGTCTTCGCGTCAAAAGATGACCTAGGAAATATGGAAAAAATGATAAATGATTTGCTGAAAAGAATTGATTGTTGAAAATTTTGCTAGAAAATTGACGGAGCAAAAGTTTTGAGGGATGAATGATGATCAAGCAGTTTTTCTGTCTTCCAGAACTTAGGTGAGCTTCATCATAAAATGTCGCCATTCTGAGGAGCAAGAGATAGAATAACTAAGGATTTTTTAGCTTTATAATGAGTATTGAGCCTAGTTGGTGATGAGCTTGAGGCATGGGTATACTGCACCATAAAGTGGGTCATCCCATGCTTAAGAGCTTATGACTGTAAGGCTGCTTTCAGTCTGATAAACAAGGATATAAACCCCTTTAAAAATATGTTTTGAAATGTCTGATAATAGAGCTAGGCTGTGGTGAGTTCTTAGAATTAAGTTGAAAAGTGGTGATTATTTGTCCATGCCGGAGGAATCATTTTGCTGCAGCAGAGTTCGGTTTTGCAGAGTGCTCAGGTAAAGGTCAAAGGTAGTATTGGATTGTCTGATTTGATTAAGCTCATTCTTTGTCTAAAGTTTTTAAATTCTTAAGGGAAGGTGAGTTAGTATTGCTCGGGACGCGCAATAGTTCAAGTTTGGGGGTATGATAACTGCCCAAAAGGTAGTTATTTAGGCCTCAATTATATAGGGATTTGTGTGTCTTTTATGCTTATTAGGGTTGATTTTGGATAGATATTACATGTTTTAACCCATTTGGAAGAATGGAAGCATTGGAAATTATTTTGTGTAGATTATGCCGCTGGGCGACTGGAGGGAGCAAATTCTGTGCTGCAGCAAAACTGGGAGCAGAAACTGCCACATCACAGCTCGTTAGCCAACTTCATGAACCGACTTTTGTTGAGTTATTCTCGTGATAAAGGATCAAGGAGAGCCTTACACGTGTCCTAGTTGACCTAATTCAAAGCCTCCCATCCTTCTATAAAAGGAAGTAGCCGTCAAAGTCAAATTCATTCCATGTTCTCCCTTGGAAGCCGAATAGTATAGAGAAATTGAAGATCATCAAGAACACCCTCATCCGCAAGCTGATTAAGGAGTTTATTTTCTTTATTAACTTGTGATTATGGATATGCCTACTCAGATTGTGATTTGTATTTTCATGCCTATTATTAACTAAGTAGCTAAGGTGTTGGTAGGAATAATGTGATTGTCGTGCTTCTTCTTTAGTAATATATTGACTATCGCATTTTGGTTAATTGTTGTGCTTTTTACCATTTTATGCCCACCTGGCCAGCCGGTGTGCACTCTCTCTAGTTTCAGGGATGATTTAGAGAGTGTGTGGCAAATATCCACAATACGATCATTGTGTATTGGTGAACGCCAGTGACTGAGCTAGGGATAGCCAGTTGCCTAGTGCTTGATCGGTCGTACTTCATTGGGGTTGAAACACATCCCAAAAGATCCGGAGTTCCGGGAGGAATCCGCTAATAATACTACGAGAAATGCATGATCAATAATATTGCTAGAGCATCTTTTAGAACAATCACTAAATCCTAACCAGAGCCTGTCTTTAATCTGTCTATCTATTTGTTTACTTGTTGTTCTGTCATTTATTTTGCCTCAGCATAATTCTTATAAAACCAAATCATTTTACCATCTTTGAAACCATTAGAAAGTTACACAAAATAGGTAGAGTGGAAACTAATTCAGGACTCGGATTGATAATATTACTTGCTGCAGACTATGTATACTTGCACAGAAATTCTAGAGTCTTTTACACCATATTATTACTCACTCTAGGAACCCAACAGTGGGTCATTCCACTAAAGACCCACAGCTGAACTCTTCTCTCTGTAGAACATTTCTGTGTCACAGGATGTAGACTTATGTCGGTAAGTCAATCCTTCACGAGTGTTTGTAACCACGACTGTGTCAAATTACCGTTTTACCCCTGTGTTACATCTGTCTCCTTAAGTACGAACGCTCCTCTAATGAACAACCTGTTTATGGTCCAACCACTAAACAGAAAGTCCCTCCAGGGCCAGTGAGAGGACGGGATCCCTTTGTTCAAGTCCTGGAGTCACCACTTAAGGGAACACTCATCTACTTCTCCTAGAAGTGGGAAGGAGTGAATTCCATCTTGTGTTGTCATGTCCCCAACCCCACACTTGGTCTTGTCCCCAAGAAGGTAGGCTTATTGAGTCGGCGTGCAGGCCACTCTCATCCATACTAATCAAAGGACAATCCCTAGGGAGAAGGAGTTCATGACACACTCAGGATTAAGACTGAGTTACCTAGGTCATCGTATTGAAACAGTAACCTAACTAGTTAACGGTTTTACATCTAGTGGTTTACTATTTCGTGGTCCGGTCTTATGCAAACTCATTGCATAGGATACCCCCGCTCGCATGTCTCCTACATGGACGGCTTGGATTAATACGTCTGTATCGAATACAAAGCGGGCCGTATCACATAGTGTTACCAGGATAAGGTACCCAGCCTTATCCTTGTACTATAGACCTTTTAGGTTGTTACTTGAACACCAATCCCCGTATGTCCCCACATACTAGTTCAAGTCAGATGTAAACAACCTTGGATCTTAGTTTATTGGATTTAGGTCAAATTTTGCAATATTTAACAATAACACTTTATTGTAGAAACTCAGTTAAACTTTATTGAAACAAGTATACGATTTGTTTACATTCACTATCTACGAGTTTTAGGGCATAAAACCCAACACTTGGAAGGTTGGCCTTGGCTTCGACCTAGAGTCGGCCTCAGCCTAGGGTTGGCCTCGGTCTAGGATTGACCTCAACCTCTAGCTTCTTCTTAGATGTTATTGGAATGACTTCCTGTTGGGAGTTCGACCAAAGTCCCACTTTGGTTAGATAAAGGGAGGATGATGGGTTTATAAGGGAGGACAAGTATCTCCATTGGTATGAGGCCTTTTGGGGTGAACCAAAAGCAAAGCCATGAGGGTTTATGCCCAAAGTGGACAATATCATACCATTGTGGAGATATGTTTGTGTCCAATAATCCCTTACAAGTGGTATCAGAGCCATACTCCGAGAGTAGCAATGTCGGGTGGAATCCTTGGGTGCCGAACAAAGAAGTTGTGAGCCTTAATAGTCATGGTGGAGATCCGTGGTTGAACTCTCGGTAAAGCGGTGAAGCCTAGAGAGTTGGACGGATAAATGACAATTTGAGGGGAGGATCGGTGGTACTTTGTCCGAGGGGAACATTGTTGGGAGTGCTACCAAAGTCCCATATTGGTTAGATAAGGGTAGGATCATGGGTTTATCAGGGAGGACAAGTATCTCAATTGGTATGAGGCCTTTTGAGGTGAACCAAAAGCAAAGCCATGAGGGCTTATGCCCAAAGTGGACAATATCATACCATCATTGAGATATGTGTGTGAACCTAGAGAGTTGGACGGATAAATGACTATTTGAGGTGAGGCTCGGTGGTACTTTATTCGAGGGGAGCATTGTTGGGAGTGCTACCAAAGTCCCACATTAGTTAGATAAGGGGAGGATCATGGGTTTATAAGGGAGGACAAGTATCTCAATTGGTTTGAGGCCTTTTGGGGTGAACCAAAAGCAAAGCCATGAGGGCTTATGCCCAAAGTGGAAAATATCATACCATTGTGGAGATATGTGTGTGTCCTATTGATAACTGCCCAAAAGGTAGTTATTTAGGCCTCAATTATATAGGGATTTGTGTGTCCTTTATGCTTATTAGGGTTGGTTTTTTATCGATATTACATGTTTTAACCCATTTGGAAGAATGGAAGCATTGGAAATTATTTTGTGCAGATTATGCTGCTGAGCGACTGGAGGGAGCAAATTCTATGCTGCAGCAAAACTGGGACGAAGCATGTGTCTATTGCGGTGAAGACCACAACTACGAGTTTTGCCCTACGGGGAAAACCCTAAACGCTCTTAAGAATGTGACAGTGATTAGTCATCAGCAGCCACCAGCTATGGAGCCTGCAGCAGTGGTGAACCAAGTCACGGACAAAGCATGTGTCTATTGCGGTGAAGACCACAACTACGAGTTTTGCCCCAGCAATCCAGCTTCTGTGTTTTTTGTAGGTAATAAGAGGAACAACCCTTATTCTAACTTCTATAATCCAGGTTGGCGCAACCACCCCAACTTCTCATGGGGAGGTCAAGGAAATAACGTACAAGCGCAACAAAAGATGAACCAGCCGGGATTTGCTAAAGCGCAGGTAATGCTCCAACAAAATAAGCCGGCTTTGCCCCAGCAAAATTCGGGAAATTCTCTCAAGGCGATGATGAAAGAATTTATGGCTCGCACAGACGCTGCAATTCAAAGTAATCAAGCTTCGATGAGAGCCCTGGAATTGCAAGTGGGTCAGCTAGCTAATGAGCTCAAGGCAAGGCCTCAAGGGAAACTTCCATCAGATACTGAACACCCTAGAAGGGAAGGTAAGGAGCAGGTAAAGGCAGTTACTCTTAGGAGTGGTAAGCCATTAGAAGAAAGAATTGAGCCTAGTAAAACCCAGGTTATAGATAAAAATGGTGATAGAAATAATAATGTTGTTGTCGAGGAAGAGTTGGAGTCTGGTCAGGGTGCTGGAGGCAGCAAAGAAAATGCTGGAGCATCTGGTTCTGTGCCAGATGTAGAACCACCTTATGTGCCGCCCCCACCTTATGTGCCACCTCTACCTTTTCCACAAAGGCAAAATCCTAAGAATCAAGATGGTCAATTTAAAAAGTTTTAGAGATTCTTAAGCAGTTGCATATAAATATCCCTTTAGTAGAAGCTATAGAGCAAATGCCTAATTATGCTAAATTTCTTAAGGATATTTTGATTAAAAAGAAAAGATTAGGTGATTTGAAACTGTATCTCTTACTGAGGAGTGTAGTGCTATTCTTAAGAATGGGCTACCCCCCAAGGCTAAGGATCCAGGGTCATTTACTATACCTGTGTCTATAGGTGGAAAGGAGTTAGGTAGAGCACTCTGTGATTTGGGTGCAAGCATTAACCTTATGCCTCTTTCGATCTATCGGAAGTTAGGTATTGGTGAAGCTAGACCTACCACAGTTACACTCCAACTAGCTGATAGGTCTATCACATATCCAGAGGGTAAAATTGAGGATGTCTTAGTAAAAGTTGATAAGTTCATATTTCCTGTTGATTTTATTATTTTAGACTATGAGGCTGATAAAGATGTCCCGATTATTCTAGGTCGTCCATTTTTGGCTACTGGTAGGGCGTTAATAGATGTCCAATTATTTTGCTCGAGCATTCCTCTCCTTCAAAATTAAAATTTGCTAGGTTATTGAGTAACCGGGGATATTTGTGATACCCACAGTTTGTCTTCGCGTCAAAAGATGACCTAGGAAATGTGAAAAAAAATGATGAGAAAAATTATTTGCTGAAAAATTATTTGTTGAAGATTTTGCTGAAAAAAATTGACAGGGCAAAAGTTTTGAGGGATGAATGATGATCCAGCAGTTTTTCTGTCTCCCAGAACTTAGGTGAGCTTCATCATAAAATGTCGCCATTCTGAGGGGCAAGAGATAGAATAACTAAGGATTTTTTAGCTTTATAATGAGTATTGAGCCTAGTTGGTGATGAGCTTGAGGCAAGGGTATACTGCACCATAAAGTGGGTCATCCCATGCTTAAGAGCTTATGACTGTAAGGCTGCTTTAAGTCTGATAAATAATGAAATAAACCTCTTTAAAAATATGTTTGAAATGTCTGATAATAGAGCTAAGCTGTGGTGAGTTCTTAGAATTTAGTTGAAAAGTGGTGATTATTTGTCCCTGCTGAAGGAATCATTTTGCTGCAGCAGAGCTTGGTTTTGCAGAGTGCTCAGGTAAAGGTTAAAGGTAGTGTTGGACTGTCTGATTTGATTAAGCTAATTCTTTGTCTAATATTTTTAAATTCTTGAAGGAAGGTTGGTTAGTATTGCTCGGGACGCGCAATAGTTCAAGTTTGGGGGTATGATAACTGCCCAAAAGGTAGTTATTTAGGCCTCAATTATATAGGGATTTGTGTGTCCTTTATGCTTATTAGGGTTGGTTTTGGATAGATATTACATGTTTTAACCCATTTGGAAGAATGGAAGCATTGGAAATTATTTTGTGCAGATTATGCTGTTGAGCGACTGGAGGGAGCAAATTCTATGCTGTAGCAAAACTGGGAGCAGAAACTGCCACATCACAGCTCGTTAGCCAACTTCATGAACCGACTTCTGTTGAGTTATTTTCGTGATAAAGGATCAAGGAGAGCCTTACACGTGTCCTAGTTCACCTAATTCAAGCCTCCCATCCTTCTATAAAAGGAAGTAGCCGTCAAAGTCAAATTCATTCCATGTTTTCCCTTGGAAGCCGAATAGTATAGGGAGATTGAAGATCCTCAAGAACGCCATCTACCGCAAGCTGATTAGGGAGTTTATTTTCTTCATTAACTTGTGGTTATGGACATGCATACTCAGATTGTAATTCGTATTCCTATGCCTGTTATGAACTAAGTAGCTTAGGGTGTTGGTTAGGAATAATGTGATTATTGTGCTTCATCTCTAGTAATAAATTGACTATCGCATTTTGGTTAATTGTTGTGCTTATTCTTATTTTATGCCCGCCTGGCCAGCCGGTGTTAATAGCTCTCTCTAGTTTCAGGGATGATTTAGAGAGTGTGTGGCAATTATCCACACTACGATCATTGTGTATTGGTGAACGTCAGTGACTGAGCTAGGGATAGCCAGTTGCCTAGTGCTTGATCGGTCGCTCTTCATTGGGTTTGAAACATATCCCAAAAGATCCGGAGTTTCGGGAGGAATCCGCTAATAATACTGCGAGAAATGCATGATCAATAATATTGCTAGAGCATATCTTAGAACAATCACTAAAGCCTAACCAGCGCCTGTCTTTAATCTGTCTATCTATTTGTTTACTCGTTGTTCTGTCATTTATTTTGCTCCAGCATAATTCCGATAAAACCAAATCATTTTACTATTCTTGAAACCATTGGAAAGTTACACAAAAATAGGTAGAGTGGAAACTAATTCAGGGCTCGGATTGATAATATTACTTGCTGCAGACTGTGTATACTTGCACAGGAATTCTAGAGTATTTTATACTATATTTTTACTCACTCTAGGAACCCAACACCTATAATCCCTTACACTTGCAGCTCTTTAGTGAGTTTCCTTTCTTGTTATCTTTGATCTAGTCAAGGCATGTGTTTGTTTTTGTTGTCTTTCAATTCCTTATTTTCTGGAACTGGTTGTTTGTTGTCCCAAACCTCACTTTTGAAACTGATTTCGACTTGGAGTATGCTCTAAGCTCCAACTCGGCTTCTGTTGGTCGTTGTCTGCCACAATCTCAAGCCTAGAGAGTTGGACGGATAAATGACTATTTGAGGGGAGGCTCGGTGGTACTTTGTTCGAGGGGAGCATTGTTGGGAGTGCTACCAAAGTCCCACATTGGTTAGATAAGGGGAGGATCTTGGGTTTATAAGGGAGGACAAGTATCTCAATTGGTTTGAGGCCTTTTGGGGTGAACCAAAAGCAAAGCCATGAGGGCTTATGCCCAAAGTGGACAATATCATACCATTGTGGAGATATGTGTATGTCGTATTATCCCTTACACTTCCAGCTCTTTAGTGAGTTTCCTTTCTTGGTATCTTTTATCTAGTCAAGGCATGTGTTTGTTTTTGTTGTCTTTCAATTCCTTATTTTCTAGAACTGATCGTTTGTTGTCCCAAACCTCCCTTTTTAAACTGATTTCGACTTGGACTATGCTCTAAACTCCAACTCGGCTTCTGTTGGTCGTTGTCTGCCACAATCTCAAGCCTAGAGAGTTGGACGGATAAATGACTATTTGAGGCGAGGCTCGGTGGTACTTATTTCGAGGGGAGCATCGTTGGAAGTTCTACCAAAGTCCCATATTGGTTAGATATGGGGAGGATCATGGTTTTATAAGGGAGGACAAGTATCTCAATTGATATGAGGCCTTTTGGGGTGAACCAAAAGCAAAGCCATGAAGGCTTGTGCCCAAAGTGGACAATATCATACCATTGTGGAGATATGTGTGTGTCCTATAATCCCTTACACTTGCAGCTCTTTAGTGAGTTTCCTTTCTTGGTATCTTTGATCTAGTCAAGGCATGTGTTTGTTTTTGTTGTCTTTCAATTCCTTATTTTCTGGAACTAATCGTTTGTTGTCCCAAACCTCACTTTTGAAACTGATTTCGACTTCAACTTCAACTATGCTCTAAGCTCCAACTCGACTTCTGTTGGTCGTTGTCTGCCACAATCTCAAGCCTAGGGAATTTGATGGATAAATGACTATTTGAGGGGAGGCTCGGTGGTACTTTGTTCGAGGGGAGCATTGTTGGGAGTGCTACCAAAGTCCCACATTGGTTAGATAAGGGGAGGATCATGGAGGACAAGTATCTCAATTGGTTTAAGGCCTGTTGGGGTGAACCAAAAGCAAAGCCATGAGGGCTTTGCCCAAAGTGGACAATATCATACCATTGTGGAGATATGTGTGTGTCCTATAATCCCTTACACTTCCAGCTCTTTAGTGAGTTTCCTTTCTTGGTATCTTTGATCTAGTCAAGGCATGTGTTTGTTTTTGTTGTCTTTCAATTCCTTATTTTCTGGAATCGATCGTTTGTTGTCCCAAACCTCACTTTTGAAACTGATTTCGACTTCGACTATGCTCTAAGCTCCAACTCGGCTTCTGTTGGTCGTTGTCTGCCACAATCTCAAGCCTAGAGAGTTGGACGATAAATGACTATTTGAGGGGAGGCTCGGTGGTACTTTGTTTGAGGGGAGCATTGTTGGGAGTGCTACCAAAGTCCCACATTGGTTAGATATGGGGAGGATCATGGGTTTATAAGGGAGGACAAGTATCTCAATTGATATGAGGCCTTTTGGGGTGAACCAAAAGCAAAGCCATGAAGGCTTGTGCCCAAAGTGGACAATATCATACCATTGTGGAGATATGTGTGAAGGATTTGGAATTCCCAATTCCGTTACAGCGGAAGCAATTGGACCGTTTCGTAGTTAATTTTGTTTTCACCAAAATACTAATACATTGGCAAAAGGTTAAGCGATGAGAAACATACCTCCGTTGACGACTCTGAATACTTCAACGCCTTTCTTGATTTTGGACCGAGCGTTAACAATTGGGACACCACCAATTGATTTTCCCCACTATAACTCTGAGATTAGGAACGTAGTTGTGGGACTACCTAATCTTGAATGAGAAAAACCCTAGAGAGAAAATTCTCCCTAGAGTTCTTGAGTTGAGAGAATATGAGAGGGCCTTATGGTGACCATATGTTGTTGTACCTAAACCCTAGGTTTAGTGTTCTATTTATAGGAGAAAGACCATGAATAAAATATTCATTTAAAATCAATTATTTCCATAACTGATTTAATCTTTTCCATAATTAATAAATTTCATGACCAATCAATTCCACAATTGATTAATCTTTTCCATAAATGATTGATCACTTCCATAAGTGATTAAATCATTTCCATAAATGATTAATTACTTCCATAAGTGATTAATCATTTCCATAATTGATTAATTTCCAATTAATTAATTTAATTAATCACCAATTAAATATCATATATTTAATTTCAGACCTTCTATTAGTTAATTAATTAATTACCCAATTAAATATCATATATTTAATTTCAGGCCTTCAATTAATTAATTCTATAATATGAATCAAATTCATATTAAAATTTGAACTCCTTCAAATTCTCTTATATCCTATAAATTTATTATGAATCAAATTCATATTAATATTTGAACTTCTTCAAATATTTATTTCTCTCATATACTATAGTTTAATTAAATCTCATTTAATTTAAACTAAATTAATTCATAATTAATTAATTCATCTTCTAATTAAATACCCTAGATTTAATTAGACATATATTTGAACTCTTTCAAATATATCAATCTCTCAATTTAATAAAGTTTAATCTCAAATTAGACTTTATATTTTAATGCATCATTATACATTATATTAATTTGTATCTCATACAATTAACTTAATTCCCAATATGAATTTGAACTATTCAAATTCTCTCAAGATATATTTGTTTCTAATTACTCTTTACGAGCTAGCAGGGGGACCTAATAGACCTACAGATCAGAAGCTCCAATGATATGAGGTTAACCGATTAAACTCATTAATCAAGTTAACCAATATTCATTAACTGTGGGTCATTCCACTAAAGACCCACAGTTGAACTCTTCTCACTGTAGAACATTTCTGTGTCCACGGATATAGACCTATACCGGTAAGTCAATCCTTCACGAGTGTTCGTAATCAAAGTTGGGTCAAATTACCGTTTTACCCCTGTGTTACATCCGTCTCCTTAAGTACCAGTGCTCCTCTAATGAACAACCTGTTTATGGTCCAACCATTAAACAAAAAGTCCCTCTCGAGCCAGTGAAAGGGCGGAATCCCTTTGTTTAAGTCCCGGAGTCACCACTTAAGGGAACACTCATCTACTTCTCCTAAAAGCAGGAAGGAGTGAATTCCTTCTTGTGTTTGTTTGGGTTTTATGCCCTAAAACTCGTAGATAGTAAATGTACCTTTGACCGAACATTAATAAAGTGATGTATTATTCAATGTTTGTATTATATCTTGTCTTATCAACCCTAATCCAATAAACTAAACATCCAAGGCTAATAGAATGAGGCTTGAACTAGTATGTAGGGACATATGGGGATCAATGTTCAAGTTTTAGCCTAAAGGGTCTGTAGTATAGGGATAAGGCTGGGTACCTTATCCTGGTGACACTATGGATACGGCCCGCTTTGTATATTGATACAAACGTAGTGATCCAACGCGTTCATGTGGTTGACATGCGAGTGGGGGTATCCTGTGCAATGAGTTTGCACAAAGACCAGACCGCGAAATAGTTAACCACTAACTCTAACACCGTTAGTTAGCTCGGTTTCTATTTCACTAGGATGACCTAGGCAACTTGGCCTTAATCCTGAGTGGATTATGGACTCCTGTCCATGAGGGATTGTCCTTTGATTTGTACGGGTGAGAGTGGCCTGTTCGCCGACTCAATAAGCCTACCATTTTGGGGACAAGACCGAGTGGGGAGCTGGGAACGTAGTCTTCCAAGATGAAATTCACTCCTTCCCGATATTAGGGTAAGTAGAGGTGTGTTCCCTTATGTGGTGTCTCCGGGTCTTGAACAATGGGCCCTACCCTCTTTATGGCACGAGAGGGGTTTTTGTTTGCTAGTTGGACTACAAACAGGTTGTTCATTAGAGGAGCACTGGTACTTAAGGACCAAGAGGTAGCCCAGGGGTAAAACGGTAATTTGACCTAGCTGGGGTACGAACACACGTGAAGGGCTAACTTGCTGCTGACGGTCGATATCCGTGGACACAGAATTATATCTGCAGTGAGAAGAGTGCAGCTGTGGTTCTTTAGTGGAGTGAACCACAATTAACGAATATTTATTAACTTGGTTAATGAGTTTAGCCAACTAATCTCATATCGTTGGAGTTTCTGATCTGTAGGTTCATTAGGTCCCACGGTAGCTCACTAGGGGCTTTGAGGTAATATTCTAAGGGAGAATTGAATATTCGAAGGTGTTCGAATATTAAACTTAAATATGAATTTGATTCATTTTAAAACTATAGGTTATAATTAATGCACATTAGATGTACATTAATACTATAATTTATTTGGAGAGAGATATAATTAAATATTAGATATTTAATTATAATATTAATTAATATATTAATTAGTTATTATATTAATTGATAATTAGTTTTAATAACTATAATTAAATTTGATTTAATTGAATTTTATTAAAACTATGGGTTAAGTGGTAATATTTGTATAAATATGATTTATATGAATATTAATTAAATTAATTGTTAATTTGATTAATTAATAATTTAATTATCTTATCAGTATAACTGATAAGAGATGGTCAGCCCACTACCCCAAGGTTTTTGCGTGATGATGAGGTATTTTAGGAGGGAGTTTCTCAATCAGTTGGAACTCTCCTCATCGTTCATTGATAGTGGGTGGTTTTGTTCTCTGAAGAAAAATCATCACGCTTTCTCTCTCTCAAATTTTACTCTCCAGAACTCTCTGCAGAATACTCCCAAGCCTTAGAATTCTTGGTTCCCACAAGCCTCTCAATACTAGTCCCAAGGAGAATACCGGTGAAACTCTTTTGGTGGTGTTTCGTGATTCTTTTTCCAGCAAAGAGAAGGTGATTCTAGTGCTGTATTTTCAAGTTTAACAAAGTTTTTTGGCGAAGCAGTTCAAGAAATCTTCAAGGGTAAGTTGTTCTTGAACTCTAGGATCTTTAGGATCCAATTCTAGATTAGGATCTAGAGTTTTTCCTTGTATATCAGCATGCTTATATCTGTTTTACAGCACCTATTTTGTCTGTAATGCTCGCTGTAAAAATTTATTTCTTTTGTCGTCGTATTGGTATCCCAATCGGCGTTTTATTCGAAAAGGTCTCAGTTGTCTTCCGCTGCAAAAAGGGTTTTTATCCCTTCAGTGTTGTCATGTCCCCAGCCTCCCACTCGGTCTTGTCCCCAAAAAGGAAGGCATATTTAGTCGGCGTATTGGCCACTCTCACCCATGCTAATCAAAGGACAATCCCTCATGAGAAGGAGTTCATGACACACTCAGGATTAAGACTGAGTTACCTAGGTCATCCTATTGAAACAGTAACCTAACTAGTTAACGGTGTTATAACTAATGGTTGACGATTTCGTGGTCCGGTCTTATGCAAACTCATTGCATAGGATACCCCCGCTCGCATGTCTCCTACATGGACGCCTTGGATCAATACGCCTGTAGTACAAAGTGGGCCGTATCACATAGTGTTATCAGGATAAGGTACCCAATCTTATCCGTATACTATAGACCTTTTAGGTTGTTACTTGAACACCGACCCCCATATGTCCCCACATACTAGTTCAAGTTACATATAAACAACCTTGGATCTTAGTTTATTGGATTTGGGTCAAATTGTGCAATATTGAACACTAACACTTTATTCTAGGAACTCAATAACACTTTATTGAAACAAGTATACAATTTGTTTACATTCACTATCTACGAGTTTTAGGGCATAAAACCCAACAAACTCCCACTTGAACTAAAACTCTAGTTTAGTGGGATGTACAATAATCTATACAGCAGCAGGTGTATAAATACATGTATAAAACATATACAATGTACAAATACAATAAACTAGGGCATCACTATACCCATTACATAATCGTATCACTATACCAATTACATTTCTCCCACTTGCCCTAGATTTCATCTTTGTACATATCTCATAGATCTAGACCTTCTAGATGACCCTCAAACACTTTAGCTGAGTCTTTGTAAATGAATCAGCAATATTTCATTCGATTTAATGTGTCTGCTTGTCTTAGGCTGCGATGTTCTTTTGAATTTTGCCACAACACCTCTATATCACTATAAAGTGTGATGGGCAAGTTCAGATTTGGAACACATTCTAAATCAATCAAGAACTTTCTAAGCCATACAGTCTCTATTGCTACTTCACAAGCAGCTATTTTTTTGGCCTATCCGGTCAAGACTGTAACTATGTCATATTATAGCTCCATTGTAAAGAGTGACCACAAATACTGATGTAGACTTCCTCAAATCCTTATCAGTCTTAAAATCTATGTCAGTGTATCCTGTAAGGATCAAATCCTTAGTCCCATACACGAGCATATAGTTCTTCGTTCTCCTCGAATACTTGAGGATATTCTTAACGGTTTTCCAATGATTAAATCTTGGATTAGATTGATACTTACTGACAATCCCTATTGCATAGGGCATTTGTCTCATCTCCTCAACTTCTTGAGGTGTCTTAGGAAATGGTTTCTTAGACAAAAAAAAGAATTCCACGCCTGAAAGGTAGTGAACCCTTCTTGGAATTTTGTATCTTATATCTAACTGACATCTTGTAGATATAAGTCACTTGAGACAAGGCCAGCCTTTTGTTCTAACGATTCCTAACGATTTGGATCCGAAGAACAAACTCGGCTTCTCCCAAATTTCCATTTGGAAATGAGCTGCTAGATCCTTTATTGTCAGTAAGATAACCTACATCATTCCCAATGATTAGGATATCAATCATATACAACACTAAGTAAGCTACTGAACTATTGATGATTACTTGTAAACACAAGACTCATTAATGTTCTGATTAAAGCCAAAAGATTTGGTCACTATATCAAATCTTATATTTCAAGATCGAAATACTTAGGTCAAACCATGAATGGATCACTTAAGCTTGCAAACCCTTTTGCTTTCGATCTTGGTGTATGAACCCTTCTGGTTAAGACATGAATGTCTCGTTTCCTCTTGTAAATCCACTAGTAACTAATAGGTGTTACCCATCAAGCAGATATACAAGATCCCAGATGGAAGTGAAATACAAAAGACTTCATTTCCAGGTCCATGGCTTTAATCCTTTGATCGTTGTCAACATCATTCATTTTCTTTCTAAAAGATAATGAATCATCTATGCCATCATCAAGTATGATGACCTAGGCTTCAATCAAGCCCATGTAACGTTCAGGTTATAAAACAATCCTCCCACTACATCGAGGCACTCTCAACTATTGAGATGGATGTGTCTGTCCAGATGCACTGGTCCATCAACAACTTTTGTTGAACAACCAACCTCATCAACAACTCTTTAGTGAGTTTCCTTTCTTGGTATCTTTTATCTAGTCAAGGCATGTGTTTGTTTTTGTTGTCTTTCAATTCCTTATTTTCTGGAACTGATCGTTTGTTGTCCCAAACCTCACTTTTGAAACTGATTTCGACTTCGACTATGCTCTAAGCTCCAACTTGACTTATGTTGGTCGTTGTCTGCCACAATCTCTTCTCCACCTTTTGTCTTTTAGTTGTCCCCCTTAACCCGGCCTCAACACCTCGCCCTCACACTCAACATATTTTGTCTTGTGGCCACTTTTTGTCTTCATGACCACTCCATGTAACTCTTCTCTCCTAATTTTTGCGAGCGATGGTCATTTTCTGAAGGTTCCTTGTCTAGATTCTATTTTTTTTTTTCTCAATCCTCTTACTCATTGGGTAATTGATATGCAACTTTACTAGCAAGCTTTTTTCCCCACAAACAATGCAACATTTGATGCCAAAATCTGAGTAGGGGATATGAAAACTCAATTTATGAGCTATATTTTATATTATTTTAATATCAGTCTTGAGGATTATTTTACCAATTTTATGTACATTTGGTTTAATTTTGTAGGAATCAAACAATTGGATAGAAATTGAAGCTTTGGAAGAATATTGATGATTTGGAAGCAAATGAATTAATTCAAGTGAAGAAATGAGAGAAAAAGGCATTGCCCAAGTCACCCAATCCGAGAGGGTAACGTTGACACGCTACCGCAAAAGGCAGTAGGCGCGCGTTTTAGGCAGCGTCGAGATGCAACTACCTCAGTGTCTCAACGCTACGACACTTTCCATATTTTCTATGGCGTACGCGCGACAGCATTGAGACGCTGTCCTCAGCGTCGCGATGCTGTCGCGGTAGATTCTATATTATAAATGGAACATGATGCAGTTGAGAGGGAGCGTTTTGGAGAGAAAAATACTCCTAAAACCATGAGAACTCGACCAGAGAGCTAAGGAGACTGAAGGTAGCTGATTTTCGGAGCTTAGATCGTGGAGATCGTGACAGAAACGTGCGGTTATGACGGCTAGCGAGTTTTACTCTTCTATCCTTTGTTTCTTGTATTATAATGATGACATTGAAATTATGCTTAGCTTGTTTATGAATAAACCTCAATAACATCTTTATTGCAAATAAAATATGTTTACTGTTTATAAAATATGAGATTTAGGACATAAAACCCAACATCGTTCCCCTCATCGTTCTTCTTCCTTTTTCGATGAGTCGAGCCCCTCCATCACTCTCTCTCCCTCGCTCATTTTTTGTCCCATCGGTGACACCCACGCCGCACAAGCCAGCCGCCTATGTATCTTCTTCTTCTTCCTTGAACAACCGCATGTCAGTCCCCTAACCATCTTCTCTGTCCATCATTCTTCTTTTTCCGACAAGCAACCTTTAGCACCTCACGAGCTGTGTTTGTTTTTGGCATATGTGCAAGAAACCCACGCAATTTTATTCCCTCGCAGGTGTGATTCCTCGAGCTTCCTCCTTCTCCGGCCTTGCGTCTGTTTAGCATCTCCTTCCCTTCTTGCATTCGACCAAGACCCACGCGAACAACCATCTTCTTCTCCCTTCTTTTCTTGAGTCAGTCATGAATTGCAACATCAACTCATGAAATCCACGCAAACAACCACCCCTCTCATTTTTTCCAGCAAGTTGGCATGGTTCCAGCCCTCCAACGACTTTGATCGGTGTTGTTTGGCATTTTTGGTAAGATTCGACGTTGACCCATGTTTATTCAAATTCGAATTTAAGTTACCCACTAATTCATAGGATTCAACCCCTTGGAACGTTGTCTAGCAGCAACGTCGGCTTAAAAATAGGTGTTCAGCGAATACCCATAGCATGAAAAGTCTTAAATCAGATTACCCATAGTTTGTTAGCTTCGGGTTGGCAATTTCGATCTCCAGTAAGCCACGACCAACAAGTGTTTTGCCTTGTTTAGGGAATTTTGGTAAGTTTCAACACTTACCCTTTCAATTTAAAACTTCACATTATCTTTAAATCATGACTCATTCATTATCAACTCCGAAATTATATGTTCAAGCATTTTCAGGTGCCAATCAACAAGCTTTTGGACTCAAATTGGGCTTTCGATGGCTACCCACAACTTGAGCAGCCTTGGAATTGAATGGCCATAGAATCTGAACCCTTGTGATCATTGGACAAAACTGTAAGGGACTACCGGACACCCATATATCTCCACAATGGTATGATATTGTCCACTTTGGGCATAAGCCCTCATGGCTTTGTTTTTGGATCTCTTCAAAAGGCCTCATACCAATGGAGATACTTGTCCTCCCTTATATACCCATGATCATCCCCTTATCTAGCCAATGTGGGACTTTGGTCGCACTCCCAACAATCCTCCCCTCGAACAAAGTACCACCGAGCCTCCCCTCAAATAGTCATCTATCCGAACAACTCTCTAGGCTTCACCGCTTTACTGAGAGTTGTTGCTCTTATCCAGGACGACTCCTTTCACCGGAGTATACCCGCCTGCCCAAAGCTCAACCACGAACATCCACCATGACTATTAAGGCTCACAACTTCTTTGTTCAACACCCGAGGATTCCACCCAACATGGCTAGGTCCCCGGGGCATGGCTCTGATACCAATTGAAGGATTGGAATTCCATAATTCCGTAAAGCGGAAGCGTGATTGGGACCGATTCGTAATTAATTTTGTTTAATCTAAAATACCAATACATTGGCAATAATATTAGAACTATTCTAAATATATATTAAGGCTAAGCATACAAAAATATTAGATCTAAATCTAATTTATAAAGTAACAAATTACTTACTCTCGTTGACGACTCAGATTAAATTCACCAACTACATGTGAATTAATCACGAACTAGTGTGAACACCATCACTATGGCTACACCGGTATGACTCTAAGACTTCTAAAGGCAGGAGACTGGTGGGAGTCTAGAGGAAGCCTTGAGGAAAATTCTCTGAGAGAAGGAGAATGAATGGGATGCCTTTCACCCCACCTCAGGGGTCTTATTTATAGGTAAAGGCCAAGACCTTTTTCCTAATAAGAAAAGGAATACCTTTTTCTAATAGGAAAAGGTCTCTAATTTGAATAAATAATTAATTAATTCCATAATTAATTAATTTCCCTAATTAAATATCATATATTTAATATTAGAGATTTTATTAAAATCAAAATTAATATGAATCCAATTCATATTAAATTTATTTGAACTCTTTCAAATATTTTCTTTCCTAATAGGAAAAGGTCTCTAATTTTAATAAATAATTAATTAATTCCATAATTAATTAATTTCCCTAATTAAATATCATATATTTAATATTAGGGATTTTATTAAAATTAAAATTAATATGAATCCAATTCATATTAAATTTATTGAACTCTTTCAAATATTTTCTCCCAAGAATTAATTTTTGAAATTAATTCAAAAATTATATTATAAAGTTTCATAAACTTTATATTATAATGCATCAATATACATTATACGATTCCTCAAATAAATTGAACACTTTCAATTTACAATTTATAATTAATTGCCTCAAGTCTCTTTACGAGCTACCAGTGGGACCTAATGAACCTACAGATCAGAAGCTCCAACGATACGAGACTAATTGGCCAAACTTATTGACCAAGTTTAGTCAACATTCGTTAACTGTGGGTCACTCCACTAAAGACCCACAACTGCACTCTTCTCACTGTAGAATATTTATGTGTCCATGGATATCGACCAAGCAGTAAGTCAATCCTTCACGTGTGTTCGTAACACCAGTTGGGTCAAATTACCGTTTTACCCCTGGGTTACCTTTGGTTCCTTAAGTACTACTGATTCCTCTAATGAACAAGTTGTTTAGGGTCCAACCACTAAACAGGAGTTCCTATCGGGCTAGGAGAAGACGGCGCGCCTTTGTTCAAGACCTGAAATCAGTCCTTAAGGGAACACACATCTACTTACCCCAATAGGGGAAGGAGTGAATTCCATCTTGTACTGTTATGTTCCCAGCCCCCATTCGGTCTTGCCCCTGAAATGGTAGGATTATTCAGTCGGCGAACTGGCCACTCTCACCCATACAAATCTAAGGACAATCCCTCATGAAAGGGGTTCATAACAGACTCAGGATTGAGATTGAGTTACCTAGGTCATCCTATTGAAATAGAAACCTAAACTAGTTAACGGCGTTACATCTAGTGGTTACTATTTCGCGGTTCTGTCTTATGCAAACTCATTGCATAGGATACCCCCACCCGCATGTCTCCTACATGGATGCTTTGGATCATTGCATCTGTATCGAATACAAGGTGGGTCGTATCACATAGTGTCACCAGGATAAGGTACCCAGCCTTATCCCTATACTATAGACCTTTTAGGTTGTTACTTGGACACTGATCCCCGTATGCGTCCCCACATACTAGTCCAAGTTTCATTTAAACAACCTTGGATCTTAGTTTATTGGATTTAGGGTTTATTAATGGAAACTCGATTATTCAATAACCAAATTACTGAATCACTCAAATAACACTTTATTGAGATCGATGAATTTGTTTCATTTACTATCTACGAGTTTTAGGGCATAAAACCCAACAAAAACGTATATGAGGACGTTTGGGAGCTGGTCGGTAGGTTCCAATGCCCTTAAACCTTTAGAATATATCTAGATTAGCTTTTAGAATAGTCTATAACCTTTGGGTTGCTCTTTAAATTGTAGTTTGGATCCAATTTAGACCTCGAATAGCTCGTATCATGAGATTTTTGATACCGTTCGGCAAATTCCAATAAACTTTTTTCTTGTATAGCATGGTTCGGTAAAGTTTCAAAGTTCTTAAGATAGAATAACCTTTATAGTGATAAAAAAATCGTTTCTAATAGTTGTTAAGGTGAATCTTGTAGTTAGAATCAAATTAGAGTAATTTGAGCATCTCAAATGCATCGAACACTAATGACCAAGAACTAAAGTTCATTTTGGGCTTGCATGTGAAGAGCATGTTGATGGTTGTTTATTATTTGGTGTTTCACCGAGTGTGAGCTACTTACCAGTACTGTGGTTGTACTGATTCTCTCCCCTGTTTTCTCCCAACATTATAGATTATACAGTTGATGACGAACTTTATATGCTTGGTGATATGGACGAGGAGGCTCATGAGGGATGACCACTGGCGAGGGTGACGTACAACTGCCTTCAACCGACAGTGACGGATGTCTGAGTGCAAGTATATACTGCCAAGTAATAAGTGGAGGGTACTCTGGATATCAAACTCAAGGGAAAAGGTGACTAGTTGTATACACTTTCACGATTTAAGAAAACAAGAACCTCCTCTAAATTTGGAACCGAAAGATGGTAACTAGAAAAATAGTATAATGATTGTGTTTTGAGGTGGATAAAAGCAATAAATAAAGCAAGTAAAGATGAATGAGATAAAACGAGGAAATTCAAATAGGTATCAACCAAGAGCTTAATATGCACCCACCTTTGCGCTCGCAACTTACTCAAGCAATGCATAACATCTGGAGAATACTTTCTATTAGTGCCCGCATAGACATGGTGCAGACAGATTGCTACTAGTTTGCGCCCGCAATTGCCCTGACAACGTAGTTGTTAGTTAAGTCCAACTCTTATTTAGCTCCGATGTAGGTGTCTTTAGAAGACAGCTAACTAGAATGCCTAATTTTTGGGCTAATTAAAACTTAGATAATTAACACACACGACTTTTAAAACCCTGGTGGTTTCAGTCTTATTTCTAGGGTGCAAGAAACAAAATCCTATTTCTAGGATCTTTCCACTATTGTTTTTGCGAACTCACACACTCAACTCCAACCTTTCGGCCACCAGCTGAACACAAACTATGTTAACTCAAGTGATTAGTTTAAGCTAATAATGAAACTTAAACTTTCAGCAAAAACAAACAATGCTAAGAAGAAGCAAGGTTGCAACTACATCGGTGGGATTTTCTTCTACTTCAAGCATCCACATACTTGAACCCCCGAGAAGAAGCTTTAGCTCATTAAAGAAAATAAATTGAAAAGCATGAAAGTAAAGGTACAGAAAATATAAAATAGAATTGCATTCATATTGATAGATGAAAAGTACATAAACTGAACTTACAATTCAAAATAAAGCAAAACATAATGTAATTGAACTTACAATGAAATAACAAAAAACTCTAACACTAAGACTCAACTACGGTTTTTTTTCCTCTCTATCTAACTTGCTCTTGCCTTTTTCAAGGGGAGACAAGTCTTTGTCCTCTTCTTTTTTCGAATGGAGGAGCCGACAGAGGCTACAAGAACCGAAACTCGGATTGACTATAAGATGAAAAGAAAGAAAAAAAATGACGATCCTATGACTAAATTCGAGCTCTCTTTGCTTTTTTCATCTTGCACGCCTTATATAGACCTTGGAAGGTAGAGTTGGCTATTGAGATCAGTGTGAGAAGTCCCTTGAGAGTGAAAATCCACGATCCTCGGAGATTTCGTACGAGACATTTGATTTTTGGAAGATTCTGTGCAGATCTCATCAATCTTGGAATTCTATCGGAAAGCCCAGTTGTGGCTGCAAATATGGCGCAAATCCTTGAGTTCACTACTTAAATGCATTCTGCCTTAAGCTTGGGGCTTCTTTCCTTATCAGTTTGCGAACACATCTTGGACGCATTTTCCACATTTGTTGACTATGCTATATCGGCAAAATTTTTCCTTTTCCAGATGTGGCCGCAAATCTTCAACTTCTTTGCTCTGCTGACTGTCATTCTTCATATGTGGACGCATTTCAAACGCAAATTTGGACTTCTGCACAAAACCATTAAACTTGATAAATTCTTACAAAGTACTCTCTTAGCTTTTTGCCACAATTAAGCATAAATTATATATTTTAAGATTTCTATCGTCATCTGTAAACCTTTGCTAATTTTAACTCCAAATGATAAGAATCTACACATTAAGTATTTGCTTTCCTAGCAACTAAGTTCTTAAGGTTAAATATCGAACATAAATGAGCGTTATCGACCACACTAGCTAATTATTTGTTTATCCTTTTCTATTGAATAGGATACTTCTATTTATTGGTTGTTGTTTAGGATGTTTCTAGGTTATTGTTGATAGGTTAGAGCAAATCGTTGGTTGGTAGACTTGTTGGATTTCTTATGTTATCAATAGGATGTAAATATATGTTCAAGATCAATAAATTAGTTGTATTTTGGCTAGTGGTTTTTGTTGAGAGATTAGATTTAAAAATTGCTAGTTTCATTTGAAGTTGTTTCTAACTAGTTGAGTTGCATGCTTTTACTTATTGTGGTTGTGGTTTGTTGTTGGTTGTGCGAATACAAGACCTGACTCGTATGATGTATGTGAAGTTGGTTTTTGTTGTGCTAAACTAAGGTGGAATAGACTAGAATGATATAGAAGTGTTGTTTTGTGTTTAACAGGTGATAAAAATTTTGGTTTAGTCCTATGTATGTCGTTCTGCTGCCAAATTTTTGAAGCATTAGTAGTGTCACTAGATTAGCTAAAAACGAATCTGGGACATTACAAACTTATTCACCGAAATATAGGGATAAAAGTTTATCTTTTCCAAATTTTAAATAAATTAAAATGTATGAAAATTACCTCTTATATTTTCCTCGATGTGATTAGATAATGATTTAGGAAAGTGTGAGAAATATTTTTCTTCATTAAAAATACTTTTTGTTATAGGCAATTTTGGACCACCCCGATATACAAGGAGCTAACGAAGACAACCGGGGAGAAATCGGGCTGAAAGATGGACCAAGGAGGCAAAACTGGCAAGTGGGACGGGCCAAGACCGAAGGGGTCGGGTTTTTGGCCCGACCCCCTGCTCGGCCTCGGCCATGGGCCGAGGCCGAGTCCGTCCGATGTCGTTAGGCCCCTACCGCCTCCGTCAGCCCCGGTTTTGCCTGGTTTGACCTAAAACGCCTCCGAAACCCTAAAAGCGCTAGGAGGATGAACAGGTATTTATACCCCTCTTCACCACTGAAGAAGGAATCCTGAATTCTATCCCTAAACTCGACTCTCTATTCTCTGTTTTCTCCTCTTGCTCTTACTTTTCCACTCCTTTCCATTCTGTTTGCTGACTTAAGCATCGGAGCCGGTGTGGCGAGCACCACACCGGTGTGCAGGTTACTGTCTTGCAGGCCACGTCTTCCCCCCTCATCTACAAATTTACCGTTGGTGGCACGTGAAGGTCAGGTGAGTTCCTCTGGCCAAAATCGACCATCAACAGTTGACGCCGTCTGTGGGGAAGAAAGCCTGTTAATCTGCACATCGGTTATTCCATGAGTAAGGGTATGGAGAAGAAAGACCAAGACGTAAACATAGAGAATTCGGATGGTGACCGCCACCAGCGGAGGTCACGAGACGATGACAGCATCCGGGGGTCACCGAGACAAGCAGGCCGAGGCCGAGTAGAGGATGCCGACACCAAAATTGCCGCCCTTGAGGATGAGGTGAAGGGAATGAATCGGAGTTTGTCCAGAATACTCCAAATCCTGGATAAACCCGGCCCTAGCACTAGAACCCCTGATGAGAGGCTTGTTAGGGATCCGAGGAAGGGGAAGGAGCCTATGGAGCACACCGCAGAGTCAGAGACGAGGTCAAAAGGAAAGAAGACTGACAACATGACCAGCAAGGTCAGGGGGCTCAAACCCACTGAACGCACGATTTTGAGGAGCCCAGAGTCAAGCACACTTAAGGGGCGTGACTACACAATTTCTACCCCAAGCTACGGTCATACTAAGACAGACATGAGGAATCTGATCGTTGAGAAGCGCAGAAGTGCCAAAACTACCGAGTCCGAGGCTAAAGCCGCCGAAGCTGAAGCCCGAGCTGCCGAGGCCGAGGCTAGGTTGGCCGAGGCCGAGTCCAAGAAAGACGACCTCCCTTGGAAGACCGAGCTTCTAAATGCACTAAAGGAGCTCGGAAATCCTCAGGGAGACCAGCAGAAGTCAAAGAACCTTGGAGATCAAAACTTGGAAGAACTAGCCGACCAAGTCGATCCGCCCTTCACAGAAGAAGTCATGAAAGCTGAGGTGCCTCAAAAGTTTAAGGTACCCACGTTCAAACAGTACGATGGCAAGAAAGACCCCGTGCAACATCTAAACGCATACAGAAGCTGGATGGACTTCCACGGCGTCTCAGATGCAATCAGGTGTCGTGCATTCTTTTTCACCATGACAGGATCAGCCAGGCACTGGTTTGAGAGGCTGAAAAGGAGATCCATCAGCTGTTTCAAAGAGTTGGCCCAAGCATTCCTTGCACAGTTCATGGGAGCCAGAGAGCAGCGCAAGCCTCACATCAACCTCTTGACGGTCAAACAAAGCCAGGTGAGAGCTTGCGTGATTACATAACTCGTTTTAATGACGAGGCACTACAGGTTGAGGGGTACAACGAGGGAGCAGCCCTAGTAGCCATAACAGCCGGACTGGAAGACGAAAGACTGCTCAATTCAATAGGTAAGAGCCAACCTCGAACCTATGCGGAGTTTTTCTCTCGGGCACAGAAGTATATGAGCGCAGAGGAGTTACTTAAGTCAAAGAAGTCGGAACGAGAGTACAAGAGGTTTTCTTCATCTAACTACGACAGTAAAAAGGACAAAAGGCAGCGGACCGACGAGGGAGGCCGGGGCCGAGCAGACTATGGCCAAGGCCGATCAGACCAAGGAGCACCTCCTTTCGGTAAGTTTGAAAAATACACCCCAACTGTTGTTTCGCAGGAGCAAGTACTGATGGAGATCCGAAATACGGGCCTCCTGAAATTCCTAGGGAGGATGAAGTCGAGTGCCGATAGAAGAGACAAGAGCCAGTATTGTCTTTTCCACCGGGACCACGGGCATTCAACCAGGAATTGTATTTAGTTGAAGGATGAAATCGAAGCACTGATCCAGAATGGGTATTTGAAAGAGTTCATCGATGAGCCTAAGGCCGAGGCCAACCACGGATGGCCGAGGCCGAGCCTGACCAAAGATGTCCGAGACAAAGAAGAACCCCTACGGGAGATCAGAACCATCTTTGGAGGACCAGCTGGAGGAGGTTCGAGCAGGAAGAGGAAAGCTATTGCCAGGGAAGCGAGGGTTGAACCAGAATATCGAGGTATGTATTCTGTCCATCTATCAAAGGCACACCCCCCTTTGGAGTTCACTGAAGCTGAGGCAGCAAGCATTCATCAGCCACATAATGATGCTCTGGTGGTCACTCTAATTGTAGCCAATGTGAAAATCCATCGGATTCTAATTGATGGAGGAAGCTCGGCTGATGTCCTTTCTCTAACAGCCTTTAAAGCAATGCGATTAGGGAGGGAACTCTTAAAGCCAAGCCTTACCCCACTTGTAGGATTTGGGGGAGAGAGAGTGACCCCAGAAGGTAGCATAGAACTTCCTGTGACCTTTGGGGATGGACAGAATGCAGTGACAAAGATGATAAACTTCCTAGTTGTGGATTGTATGTCAGCCTACAATGCAATCCTAGGAAGACCAACCTTGCATGAGATGAAGGCCATAGCTTCAACTTACCATCAGTTACTGAAGTTTCCAACTCCGAACGGTGTGGGAGTCGTCAAGGGAGAGCAGAAGGAATCAAGGGAGTGTTACTGGACCGCACTAAAAGCTGTCAAGCCACAGAGGGCCGAGGCCGACCAGAGAATAAGTCGAGGCCGAGCAGCACACACTTCCACCAACAATGAATCTGAACTTATGGAGTTTAAGGGTTTTTCGTTTATTGCATTCTGTCATGTAATTAGACATTATTTACTTTGTTGCTGCCTCTAGTATAGGTTCAATGTTTTTTCTTCATTCAAAGTGTGAAAGTTTAATTAATAGCCCTACAGTTTCACCATTAAAGTTCAGTATTCAGGAGTGTGCACAAGGCAACCGACTCAAGCATCAAGACATGCGAGCCTGGCCTATCGAGTCTACCTCGCCTCATCTAGAGTGAGACCATGTGAGCCTGGACCAACGAGTCTACCTCACCTCCTCTGGCTTGAGCATCTTTACACCAGGCGAGCCTGGACTGCCGAAGTCTACCTCGCCTCATCCAGAGTGAGACCATGTGAGCCTGGACCAACGAGTCTACCTCACCTCCTCTGGCTTGAGCATCTTTACACAAGGCGAGCCTGGACTGCCGAAGTCTACCTCGCCTCATCTAGAGTGAGACCATGTGAGCCTGGACCAACGAGTCTACCTCACCTCCTCTGGCTTGAGCATCTTTACACCAGGCGAGCCTGGACTGCCGAAGTCTACCTCGCCTCATCCAGAGCGAGACCATGTGAGCCTGGACCAACGAGTCTACCTCACCTCCTCTGGCCTGAGCATCTTTACACCAGGCGAGCCTGGACTGCCGAAGTCTACCTCGCCTCATCCAGAGTGAGACCATGTGAGCCTGGACCAACGAGTCTACCTCACCTCTTCTGGCCTGAGCATCTTTACATCAGGCGAGCCTGGACTGCCGAGTCAACCTCGCCTCATCCAGAGTGAGACCATGTGAGCCTGGACCAACGAGTCTACCTCACCTCACCTGACATGAGTCCATACACTTCATCTAAGTCAAGCTCACCCTACAGAAGTCGGGACCGAGCACCTCTTGCCAAGCCCGAGCACCTCTTGCCAAGGCCGAGCATCTCTTGCCAAGGCCGAGCATCTCTTGCCAAGGCCGAGCACCTCTTGCCGAGGCCAAGCACAAACTTTAAAGGTATTCTCCTATTTCCTCAACTATACTTTGTGTTTTAATAAAGTTTTGCTTGAGATTGGGGGCTACAGAGGGGATATGCACTCCCTATTAAACAAAAAGCAAGTAACCGGGGATATGCACTCCCTATTAAACAAAAAGCACCTATGTTTAGCATGTTCTACTAAAATTTACATGTTCAAACCTATTCTCTTATTATTTTCCTACAAGGACTAACATATGGATGCAGGGAGCCAAATTTTAGGCTAACGGGGGCTTGAGGCCGAGGCCGACCCTAGCCTTTTCCCTAACTTTTCTCTTGCAGACATGAACCTGAAATGAAGCACTCCGAATGACCCACCACTGTTGTAATCTCTCACCCTTTTTCATTTCCATTTCATCTAACCCCTATTCAGGGAGTGTCTACTTCTATCCTACTTTGCAGGATGACGACAAAGCTACACATAAGCCAACCCAAGGCAAGGGTCATTACTCTTAAATCGGGCTTAAGGAGCTCAACTTATAGCAATAAGTCACCCCGAATCCCAATTCAAGAGTGGGGGCTTAATGTTATAGGCAATTTTGGACCACCCCGATATACAAGGAGCTAACAAAGACAACCGGGGAGAAATCGGACTGAAAGATGGACCAAGGAGGCAAAACCGGCAAGTGGAACGGGCCAAGACCGAAGGGGTCGGGTTTTTGGCCCGACCCCCTGCTCGGCCTCAGCCCATGGCCGAGGCCGAGTCCGTCCGATGTCGTTAGGCCCCTACCGCCTCCGTCAGCCCCAGTTTTGCCTAGTTTGACTTAAAACGCCTCCGAAACCCTAAAAGCGCTAGGAGGATGAACAGGTATTTATACCCCTCTTCACCACTGAAGAATGAATCCCGAATTTTATCCCTAAACTCGACTCTCTATTCTCTGTTTTCTCCTCTTGCTCTTACTTTTTCACTCCCTTCCGTTCTGTTTGCTGACTTAAGCATCGGAGCCGGTGTGGCGAGCACCACACCGGTGTGCAGGTTACTGTCTTGCAGGCCACGTCTTCCCCCCTCATCTACAAATTTACCGTTGGTGGCACGTGAAGGTCAGGTGAGTTCCTCTGGCCAAAATCGACCATCAACACTTTTCAAAATTATCATGGTATCTTTTTTTTTTTTTTTTAGAAGAAATTATCATGGTATTTGTTTAGGTAATAAAAACTGATTATAAAATTTCGAAACACAGTAAAAAAAAAAAAAGAAAAAAAAACTTTTTTTAGAGTATTTATTTAGTACTTTTTCCACAAAGTGCTTTGCAGAAAAAGTGTTTTAACTTAAAAGTTTTTTTTTTTCTTTTTTTTTTTTTCTGAAAGTAGTCTTAAACACCTGCTAAGTTTTAATATACAATTTTGAATTAGTCCTTGATAAGTTTGGTATATGAACAAAAGTGCAGCATGTCAAAAATTTTGCATTAGTAAAGTTGATTATCTGTTTTTTTAGTACAATAAATATGGGAAATCTGAACCTCCAACCTTATGGAAAAGGATGCATGTTAATTATCGTTGATTCTTTTATTTTTTCTATCTTAGTAAATATAAGTACATGTGTCTTAACTTTTCATTTTTCATAATGAATTTTTAACGTAAAAGTTAGAAACAATAATAAATAGTTTGGTGAAAGTAGTTGTGCATTTAGTGGCATTAAGACACTAGTGTACAAAGTTTAATTAGGTGAAGGACGAACAAAAAAAAAAAGGTCGTTACAGACCTCAAATTAAAATATAAAATTTGTAAATTTTGAAAATCTAGAGACAATCGGTAGAGATTTTAAAAATATATGGATAAAACTAAATATTTTAAACTTTTAATAAAAATATGAATATAGTTAAATTTTACATGTAATGAACATATAATTTCATTATAATATATGTTTTGAAAATTAATGGTTTGTGTTGATGGTCAAATTTGGTCTGAGGAATTCACCTGACTTTCACGTGCCACCAACAGTAAATTTGTAGATGAGGGAGAAGACGTGGCCTGCAAAACGGAAAACCTACAGTGGTGCTAGCTACACCCCTCCGATGCTTAAGTCAGAAAACCGGAGCAGGAGGGCTAGAGAGCAAGAGAGAGAGAATTGAGTTCGGGTCCCCTTCTTTAGTGGCGAAGAGGGTATAAATATCTGCTCATGCTCCTAGGGTTTTTAGGAATTCGGAGGCGTTTCGAAACAAACCAGGCAGAACCGGGGCGGCTAGAGTCTGCATGGACCGAACGGAGTCGGAGGGACTCGGCCCGCGATGCCAAGGCCGACCATTTCGCCCGACCCCTTCGGTCTTTGCCTGATCCACTGGCCCGTTTCGCCTCTGAGATCCATCCTCCAGTCCGGTTTCTGCCTGGTTGTTCTCGTCAACTCTTTGTACATCGGGTGGTCTAAAATTACCCATAACAGTTTGTTATATATTTGAATAATTGTTTTCACTTTTCAAAAAGAAAAGGAATTATTTACATTTTTCAAAAATTATTAAATTTGGTTAAAAGAATCTTTTAATTGGTATAAATGATACAAATTTTATCAAACTCAGAGAATGTTACATGATTTAATAATATATTTCTAAAATAATTTAAAAACATCTAAATGATTTCTTTATACGATTTAGTGAATCATTTTAATGGTTTTTATGGATTTTATAGTTTTCAATAACTAATCAATAATTATTTTTTAATATTTTAAATATTTAAAACTCGAAGTTAAGATTAAATTAATATTATTTTAAACATATTATCATATATCTTCTTTTGACTAATTATCGAGTTATAAAAGATAAATCCTAAAATTAATTAAAAGAGATTTTAGGTTGAATTATCATTTTAGGCTAAATTATAAAAAAAGAAATACCCTTCAACTATGAGGTTTGTTTCAAAAATGCCCTGAACTTTAAAAAGTTTCAAAAATACCCCTGAACTTGAAAAAATGTTCAATGATGGAAACCGCTAAAATTTCAGTTTCATTAATACCTTTGAACTTCCAAAAAAATTAAAAAATACTCTTATTGGAAAATGTTTTTTTTTCTTTCTTTCCTCTACAAATTCTTCAAAATTAATGAGAAGCCTTACTTGTTTGTCATGTATTCATAGACTAAGAGCTTTTTTTTTTTCTCTTTCAACACATCATCCCAAGAGCTTTATTAGACTTTTGTATTGGAACTTCAAAATGAGTTTTGTTCTTGAAATTCTATATGTGCTCAACTTAATTTTGTTGATAACCCTTACAATATTTTTCCTCACCACCCATTAGCTTTTTAATTCTATATTCATTTTACGAAAAATAAATGAAACTATTATTGTATAGTGGTTCTAACGCTTCTTAAATATTAATATAAGAACAAAATTGTTATAGGTAATTTTGGACCACCATGAAGTACAAGGAGCTGACGAGACAACCGAGCGGAGGCAGAATCAGGGATCGACTCAGAGGAAGACCGGACCAAATGGGTCGGGCCAATTGAGCTCGACCCACATGGTCGACCTCGGCCTTGGGCCGAGGCCGAGCTCGTTAGCCTCCTATCGGTCCCTACTGCCTCCGTCTGCCCCGGTTTTGCCTGGTTTGACCTAAAACGCCTCCAAAACCCTAAAAATCCTAGGAGGATGAGCAGGTATGTATACCCCCTCTTCACCACTGAAGAAGGGGACCCGAACTCTCTACTCTATTCTCATCTCTCTCTCTTGCTCTCTAGCCCTCCTACTTTCGTTTTCTGACTAAAGCATCGGAGGCGGTGTGGCTAGCACCACACCGGTGTGCAGGTTTTCCGTCTCGCAGGCCACGTCTTCCCCCCTCATCTACAAATTTACCATTGGTGGCACGTGATGGTTAGGTGAGTTCCCTCTGACAAAAATCAACCATCAACAAAAATCATATATAAAAATTTTGATTAATTAATTTTTTAAACTAAACCAAATTCGCAGAGAGCAAAAAGAAGAGTGTGTGCGTGTGTGTGCACGTGCATGCGCGCGTGTTTTTCTCTCACTCATCTTCTTTACACGTTTTAAAAGAGAAAACTCGATTTCAAACTCTGTTTTTCATCTAGTGTTGTGTCTGTGGCTTTCTCTCACTCCTCTCCTTTACACTTTTTAAAAGAGACAACTCGATTTCAAACTTTGTTTTCATCTAGTGTGGTGTGTTGCACTAAGCCTTTATAAGCAAAATTTTGCATTAATTTCCATGGAGGAAGAATTTACAAGGAGAAGAGAAAAAAAAGAAGCATTTTCCAATAAAGGTATTTTTGAAATTGTAAAAGTTCAAAGGTATTAATGAAACTGAAACTTTAACTTTAATGGTTTCCATTCAAGACTTAACGACAAGAGTATTTTTAAACATTTTTTTTTTAAAGTTTAGGGATATTTTTAAAATTTTTTAAAGTTAAAGGGCATTTTTGAAACAAATCCGATAGTTGATATTTTTTATAATTTAGTCCGCATTTTAATTCTTATGGTTCAAACTTTAGCTTCAATTTAATTTGATTATATATTCTAAAATATCTATATTCTCGTTATTAGGATGTTTATGATTTTTCTTTGACGATATGTGTCTTTATACATGATAGAAAGATGATAACCTAACCTTCCTTCCAAGGGATGTGTCGGAATCCTATAGTGATTAACCATATTAGTTCTGTATTGGGTAGAAGATAGAAGAAATCATGTGAGGTGAATCTTGTTAGAGCTCGTTTGATAATGTTTTGGTTATTATAATTTATAAGATACGTATCTTATAAATTGTGAGATATCTCCCTTTAAGATGGTGCATGTCTATCTAGATTTCATGGACTTTAATATCATATTAGATAAACATAAGATTCCATCTCAAAACGGACAATGAGAAGAGTAACTTATGTAGTTTATAAATTGTGAGGTCTCTATTCATCTTTCCGAGATGTGAGATCCTCAGGACTAGTTGATCACGCGTTTCCATTTTTTTGTTTCTGGTCTCTGATTCTCATTTTGTTTTTAAGAAACTCATATATGTTTGATATCCTCATCTTTTTTTTTTCTTTAAAAAATCTATTCCATTTCTTGTTTCTAAATTTTGAGAAATGTTTCTATAAAATAGGGGAAATTTGAGAAACTAAAAAAAAATAGTTTCTCAAAATGTTCTTTTTAATATAGTTTCTCAAAATGTTGTTTCGGCTTCTTTATCATATTACAGGCATGTACCCTAGTTTTTCTCTCTCCCTCTTCCTACACTCATTTCTGATTTCTCATTTTCCTCTCTCTCATTACTCTCTTACATTATCGTATTGGGTAAAATACCCTTTTGGTCCTTCATGTTTCAGGTCAGTTTTCAATAGGTCCCTAAGTTTCAAAATTGAACAATCAAGTCCCCACTGTTTCGAAAATACTTCTATTGAGTCCCTTGACCGTTAATTTTTTTAACGGTGATGACATGGCACGTTAAAAATATTAAAATATTAAAATTTAAAATAAAATAATAATAAAATTAAAAAAAAATCCATTCTCTCTCCCCGATTCCCTTTCTCCCTTTCCTTCTTCTTCTCTCCCCCCATCTTCTCTCCCTCTCCGACCATCACCGCCGCCCTCAAACCAGAGAACCTGTGAATCTGAGACGAAGGCCACATCATGCTCTCCGATTTCGACCTCTCTCTCCGCTGCTCCGTCAGCCCCACTCTCGTCAAATCCTCAACGTCAACGGCAGCTCGACTACCGACACGGCGCAGCAACGGCGACGGCAGCGGAGGTATGCTTGATGACGAGTTCGTCGTCCACGACTGTATGCAGCCTTCCAACTTCCTCCCTCGCATCCTCCCTGTTGGGTTTTATGCCCTAAAACTCGTAGATAGTGAATGTAACCGTTGACCGGATATTAATGAAATAATATTGATATATTTTCCATTAATTGTTATTAGTTATTTTATATATGTCTTTGCCTAATAATAACCCTAATCCAATAAACTAGACATCCAAGGCTGTAATATGAGTCTTGAACTATATGTAGCGACATATGGGATCATTGTTCAAGAAACAGCCTAAAGGGTCTATAGTATAGGGATAAGACTGGGTGCCTTATCCTGGTGACACTATGGATACGGCCCACTTTGTATTTGATACAAACGTTGCGATCCAACGCGTTCGTGTAGGAGACATGCGAGTGGGGGTATCCTATGCAATGAGTTTGCATAAGACCGGACCGCGAAATAGTAACCATTAGTTATAACACCGTTAACTAGTTGGTTTTCTATTTCACTAGGACGACCGAGACAACTTAGTCTTAATCCTGAGTTGATTATGGACTCCTGCTCATGAGAGACTGTCCTTTGATTTGTATGGGTGAGAGTGGCCAATACGTCGACTCAATAAGCCTACCACTTTGGGGACAAGATCGAATGGGGAGCTGGGAACATAATCGTACAAGATGGAATTCACTCCTTCCCGACTTTAGGGAAGCAGATGAGTGTTCCCTTAAGTGGTTACTCCGAGTCTTGAACAAAGGGCCCTACCCTCTCAATGGCACGAGAGGGTTTTTCTGTTTAATGGTTGGACCATAAACAGATTGTTCATTAGAGGAGAATTGGTACTTAAGGAAATAGAGGTGACCCAGGGGTAAAACGGTAATTTGACCCAGCTGGTGTTACGGACACTCGTGAAGGACTAACTAGTCGATATTGGTCTAAGTTCCATGGACACAGAAAATATGTCTGCAGTGAGAAGAGTGCAACTGTGAGTCTATAGTGGAATGTACACACAGTTAACGAATATTGATTATTGTGGTTAATGAGTTTAACCAATTAATCTCACATCGTTGGAGCTTCTGATCTGCAGGTCCATTAGGTCCCACTGGTAGCTCGTAAAGTAATTTGAGGCAGCTAAGTAATTAAATTGAAAATGTTCAATTTACTAAGGGAAATAAATATAATATATATTGATATATTATTATTATTATGAGAGAAATTAATATTTGAAAAGTTCAAATATAAATTTATGGAAGATTGAAAAGAATTAATTAATTTAAGTCCTAAAAGTGTTTGGGCAAAATTAATTAATTCAAGGCCGAAAATTAAATATATGATATTTAATTGTTGGTTAATTAATTAAAGAATTCATTAACCACGAATTAATCAATTATGTAAATAATTAATCACTTAAGGAAGTGATTAATCATTTATGGGAATGATCTAATTACTCATGGAAGAAATTAGTCATTTATGGAAAAGATTAATCAATTGGGGAATTGATTGATCATGATTGATTGATTAAGGAATAAAGATTGAATCAATTTTGGAAAAGATTGATTTAATTGAATATTTTATTCATGGCCTCTCTTCTATAAATAGAACACTAGACCTAATTGGTCATGACTTGACACTCTTGAAAGACAAGACCTAGAATTCTCTCTAGCCTCCCTCTTAGAGAAAGACTCCCACAAGTCTTTGGCCTCCTAGACTTAGAGACATACCGGTGTAACCTCTGTGGTTATTGTGTCAATCAAAGAAGAATTTCCAGCGAAGAATACCTTGAAGCGGCTGCTGCGTTTTCGTTCGTGGAGCTTCGTTGGCGAAGAACGGTCAAGTCTACAACGGAGGTTTGTAACGGTTCTTCCTCTTTTCTTTAGAAAAGTTTTAAAAATAAATTTAGATTTATTTTAGCAAGTTTAAACCGATTTTACAGCGGCTTTAAAGTTAGTTTAAAGTTTTGTTTGAGTTATCGTAACGGTATTTTAATATTAATTAATATACGGCGTAAGGTCCAATCGATGCGCTTCCGCTGCGTGGGGACTTTTATTCCCTTCAATCGGCATCAGAGCCATCGCTGTCCCTATTAATTAATTTTAAAAAGTTGCGATAGGCTCTAATAAGTGGGATTTATGCATATTGTATGTTCGGTTTGCATTGAACTGTTTGGGTTAATTTTATGGCCATAGATTTTATTTTTATGTGATTTTTATCATGTAAGGCCCGGTGTTTCGGGTATTTTATGTAAAATCGAGTACTATGTAAGTCCGGGTCTAGAATAGGTTTTTATGAGATGAAAATCGAAGGAATCGCCGCTGAAATCGAAGCCAAAACCGAAGAAATCGTTGCTGTTTTGCCCAGATTCTGCCTCCAGACGCAACAGCGTCGGGACGCTCCTTCAACAGCGTCTCGACGCTGTCTCGATTACGCAGGTGCCAGATATGGAAAACGCACAGCGTCGGGACGCTAATCTACACAGCGTCTCGACGCTGTCACGATGGAGGCTTGCACTAGGGTTTCAACAGGCGCGGTTCAAGCAAGGACGGTCCGGTTCGGACCGGTTCGGCTGGGCTGGGACCTATTTGGTCCGGTTCAGCCAATTTTTGGCATGGTTCGTGATTTTGGAGGTCGGTTCGAGGTGGTTCGGGGCGGTTCGTGCTGTCTAGGCCAATTCCGGAGCTGTACATGGATTTTTTATGATAGAATTTAGCTAAATTAATGTAATTTAATGCTTTATTTTATCCTAGGGGCCAAAATTAACCGGTTCAATTGCTATTTATATGCTTTATGGATGTCATATAGATTATTTAATCCCACCTTAGGTTATAAACATGCTCATGCATTTTTTATATATTATAAATTGTTATAATGTATGTTTAAATGCATGGATTAGTTTTCATATTTCTTGATATAAGTGTATATTAATTTATATGAAAAATTGGAAAGCATGAAGCATGTCATTACTTAAATTAAATATAAATAGTTATGTTTAATGTGATGAATGAAGCATGCTTGGTTGATTTTCTTGATTGGCTTATAATTGTTATAATAAAAGAAAATCAAAATTGCATGAAGCATGAAACATCCATAGTTATTAATATAATTGTTATATTATTCATGCAATTGATGAGGCTTAATTATTCAATTTGAATGAGATTGTTGAATGAATTAAACCCTAGATTCTTGATTATAGGATTAATCATTCAAATTTGAAATAGTTATTTAATATTAATGATTAGAAACCGTCAATCTATAATCAAGATTTGCATGCAAACATAAGATCATAGGATAAATTGAATTAATTTTAAATTGTTTAAAATTAATTAGACCTAGATCGATTTCTAATAGGATTAGAATCTTTTCTTACTTAGAATTAAAAATAGTTTTAATTTACTAAGTAGGAAAAACATTGCTATGATTATAAGGGAACTCCACCGGTAATGTTCTGTCTAAGGTTGGGGGTATTTAAGTTGACGGTTTACGGAACACCTCCTACCTGGGAACTGACCTGGAATACCGGAGTTGAATTAATCATAGCTAAATGTTAGCTTGCAATGTCATTAGGTTTGTTAAAAGTGTTTGATGCACCTAGATCTTTAGAGTAAAGACCTTACATTACTGAGGTTATAAGGGAACTCTCTCGGTAAAGTTCTGTCTAAGGCTGGGGGTATTTAAGTTGACGGTTTACGGAACACCTCCTACCTGGGAACTAACCGGATTGAGTTGAATTAACCATAGTAATGTTGACTTGCAATGTTGGGTTTATTAAAAGAAGTTTAATTCACCCAAAAGATTGCAGTTGAATCCTTTCCATAATTGTTATAATAGGATCAGACTTAGATAGATTGACTTAGCCAAATACTATCTAAGTTAAACAACCCTATATTAACCTTAGGACATTTTCAGTGGGAGGAAAATTACAAAACGAGATTTAAATCAAGTTTTGCTCCTACGTCCCTATATTCACAACGTGAGATTCATGCTCGGCTTCGAGTCGCCCTAGGAGCGGCCTCCCTTCGGAAAGTGTTTGCATGGATCAATATCAAGGTGAATGGGAAAAATGTCTAGAGTAAGTGGGAGCGGGACACGTGTCAACGCATCCCTCGGTCTCCGCCCATAGTTCACACCGTGAGAGTCCTATGATCCGCCTGCAGGTTGCCCTGGCGCATCCATCCCTTCGGAGGGCCTGGTCATAGGATTCGGAACATCGTGAACTCCTGAAAAGGATAGGAGCTCTTAGGCTAATCACCAACAGTTGTCTTTCCCTTCGGTAGCCTGTTGGTGCGTGCCTCTGAGATCTGAAAGTGGGAGGGTTACACTTACGAGGATGAGTTAAAATTGTTAACAAATCCTTGACCGAACAACGGTGGCTAATGTCTATAGGAATATGAGTTATTCTGGAATTAGAATTAGCTGAGAGGTGTCTCATTTCAAAGGAGGAGTACCTGATCACCCTTCGGTGGCTGATATTCTAAACCTCTGAAACGTCGTTGCAAAACTAAATCAATAGTTTTAGGGTTCTGTGATTGTCTGTTTTGCTAAATTGATTGGATTGTATGCAATTGATTGCTTGTATGATGGGTTAAGGCAAAGATAACTAATACGGTCATTGTTTGTTTAAATTTCAGCAATGTCTTCCTCAATTGTCTCTCTGCTTAAAAATGAGAAATTAACCGGCGAAAATTATGCTACGTGGAAGTCGAACTTGAATACGATTCTTGTTGTCGATGATCTGCGGTTCGTCTTAACGGAGGATTGTCCTCCAACCCCTGCTCGTAATGCATCCCAGGCAGTTAAGGATGCTTATGACCGCTGGACAAAGGCCAATGATAAGACTCGCGTCTATATCTTAGCCAGCTTATCTGAAGTTTTGGCTAAAAGGCATGAGGGCATGGTAACAGCGAGGGAGATTATGAACTCTCTCCGGGAGATGTTTTGACAACCGTCCTACCAACTCCACCATGACGCTCTCAAATACGTTTATAGCTGTCGCATGAAAGAGGGCACGTCTGTTCGAGAGCATGTCCTGGATATGATGGTCCAATTCAACGTGGCAGAGGCAAACGGGGCGGTCATAGATGAGCGAAGTCAGGTTGCATTCATCTTAGAATCTCTTCCGAAGAGTTTTCTGCAGTTTAGAAGCAATGCAATGATGAATAAAATAACATTCAACCTGACTAGCCTCCTTAATGAGCTACAGCTCTATCAGTCTCTTCTTAAGAACAAGGGACAGATAGAAGGAGAGGCAAACGTTGTTCACTCCAAAAGAAAGTTCGAGAAGGGTTCATCCTCTGGAACTAAATCTGTAGCCACTTCTTCAAAGAAAACGAAGAAGAAAGGAAACAAGGGGAAAGCTCCCAGTACTGCTGCTAAAAGCAAGGGAAAAGCCAAAGCTGTGGCAGACAAGGGCAAGTGTTTTCACTGCAATGTAGATGGACATTGGAAGAGAAACTGCCAAAAGTACCTTGCTGAGAAAAAGAAGGAAAAGGAAGGTAAATTTGATTTACTGGTTTTAGAAACATGCCTGGTAGAACATGATGAGTTTACCTGGATACTTGATTCAGGAGCAACTAATCATGTTTGCTCTTCTTTTCAGGAAAATAGTTCCTTTCGGCAGTTGAACGATTGAGAAATGACACTCAGGGTCGGAACTGGAGAAGTCATTTCAGCTAAAGCAGTGGGAGCTGCGAAGTTATTTTTTAGAAATAGATTCTTGCTTTTAGAAAGTTTGTTAATCGTTCCCAAGATTAAGAGGAACTTGATTTCTATTTCATGTTTGATTGAACAATCGTATACAGTTACTTTTGATATGAATGAAGCGTTCATTTATAAAAATGGTATACTCATTTGTTCAGCAAAATTGGAAAATAACTTGTATGTTTTAAGACCAACCGAAAACAAAGCACTTTTAAATCACGAATTATTTAAAACTGCTGAAACTCAAAGTAAAAGGCAAAAGATTTCTCCATCAAGTAACAATACTCATCTTTGGCATCTTAGACTTGGTCATATAAACATCGATAGGATCGGTCGTTTGGTAAAGAATGGACTTCTAAGCAAGTTAGAAGATGATTCACTACCACCTTGTGAATCTTGTCTCGAGGGAAAAATGACCAAAAGACCCTTTACTGGAAAAGGTTACAGAGCCAAAGAACCCTTAGAGTTAATACATTCGGATCTATGTGGTCCAATGAATGTAAAAGCTCGAGGAGGGTACGAATATTTCATCTCATTTATAGATGATTATTCAAGATATGGTTACTTATACCTAATGGGACATAAGTCTGAAGCCCTTGAAAAGTTTAAGGAGTTTAAGGCTGAAGTTGAAAACCTATTAGGTAAATCTATCAAAGTACTTCGATCTGATCGAGGAGGGGAGTATATGGATCAAAGATTCCAGGACTATATGATAGAACATGGAATCCAATCTCAACTCTCAGCCCCTGGTACACCTTAGCAGAATGGTGTGTCAGAAAGGAGAAATAGAACCTTGTTAGACATGGTTCGATCAATGATGAGCTATGCTCAATTGCCTAGCTCGTTTTGGGGGTATGCAGTGGAGACTGCAGTATACATCTTGAACAATGTTCCCTCGAAAAGTGTTTCTGAAACACCTTTCGAGTTATGGAAGGGGCGTAAACCTAGTTTGCATCACTTTCGCATTTGGGGATGTCCTGCACACGTGCTTGTGACAAATCCTAAGAAACTGGAACCTCGTTCAAAACTGTGCCAATTTGTTGGTTACCCTAAAGAAACGAGAGGTGGTTATTTCTACGACCCACAAGAAAATAAGGTGATTGTATCGACAAACGCCACTTTCTTAGAGGAAGACCACATGAGAGATCATAAACCACGAAGCAAAATAATATTAGGAGAAGCTACTGAAGAATCATCAAAAGTTGTTGATGAAGTTGGACCTTCAACAAGGGTTGATGAAGGAACTAGTTCTTCAGATCCATCCCGTCCATCTCAATCGTTGGGAATGCCTCGACACAGTGGGAGGGTTGTGTTACAACCTGACCGCTACTTGGGTTTAACTGAAACTCAGGTTGTCATACCTAATGATGGCATTGAGGATCCATTGTCCTATCGACGGGCAATGAATGACGAAGATAAGGATGAATGGGTCAAAGCCATGAACCTGGAAATGGAGTCAATGTACTCCAATTCTATATGGGAACTTGCAGATCTACCATATGGGGTAAAACCCATAGGGTGCAAATGGATCTATAAGAGAAAAAGAGATGCAGCTGGAAAGGTACAGACCTTCAAAGCTAGACTAGTGGCAAAGGGTTATACCCAAAAGGAGGGGGTTGACTATGAGGAAACCTTTTCTCCTGTAGCCATGTTAAAGTCCATAAGAATTCTTTTATCCATTGCCACATATTATGACTATGAAATATGGCAAATGGACGTCAAGATTGCCTTTCTGAATGGTAATCTTGAAGAGAATATCTTTATGTCTCAACCCGAAGGGTTCATAGTCCAAGGTCAGGAACAAAAGGTTTGTAAGCTAAATCGATCCATTTATGGATTGAAACAAGCATCCAGATCATGGAACATTAGATTTGATACTGCAATCAAATCTTTTGGCTTTGACCAAAACGTTGATGAGCCTTGTGTATACAAGAAAGTCAACAAAAGGAAAGTAGTTTTTCTAATACTTTATGTAGACGATATCCTACTCATTGGGAATGATGTAGGATACCTAACTGACATTAAGAAATGGCTAGCAGCCCAATTCCAAATGAAAGATCTGGGAGAGGCTCAATATGTTCTGGGAATCCAAATCATTAGGGATCGTAAGAACAAAACGCTAGCTCTGTCTCAAGCAACGTATATTGACAAGATGTTGTCTCGATATTCGATGCAAAACTCCAAGAAGGGACTCCTACCCTTCAGACATGGGGTACACCTGTCTAAGGAACAATCTCCTAAGACACCTCAAGAAGTTGAGAACATGAGACACATTCCCTACGCCTCAGCTGTGGGCAGCTTAATGTATGCTATGCTCTGCACTAGGCCTGACATATGTTATGCAGTGGGAGTAGTCTAATCCAGGGTTGGACCACTGGGGAGCGGTTAAGAATATCCTCAAGTATCTTCGGAGAACGAGGGACTACATGCTTGTGTACGGAGCTAAGGATTTGATTCTTAATGGATACACTAATTCTGACTTTCAAGCTGATAAGGATTCTAGGAAATCCACATCAGGGTCAGTATTCACCCTCAATGGAGGAGCAGTAGTGTGGAGAAGCATCAAACAAGGATGCATAGCAGACTCAACCATGGAGGCTGAGTATGTAGCAGCTTGCGAAGCAGCTAAGGAGGCAGTATGGCTCAGAAAGTTCTTGACTGATTTGGAAGTAGTTCCGAATATGAACGTGCCCATAACACTATACTGTGACAACAGTGGGGCTGTAGCCAACTCAAAAGAACCTCGTAGCCACAAACGGGGTAAACACATCGAGAGGAAGTATCACCTGATACGGGAGATTGTGCAAAGAGGAGATGTGATCGTCACTAAGATCGCCTCGGAGCACAACATCGCTGATCCATTTACAAAGGCTCTCACGGCTAAAGTGTTTGAGGGTCATCTAGAAGGTCTAGGTCTACGAGATATGTATGCCATCTAATCTAGGGCAAGTGGGAGAAATGTATAATGGGTATAAGGATGCCCTAGTTCATTGTATTTCCAGCTTTAGATTATTGCATTTACATCCCACTAACTAAGTGTTTTAGTTCAAGTGGGAGTTTGTTGGGTTTTATGCCCTAAAACTCGTAGATAGTGAATGTAACCGTTGACCGGATATTAATGAAATAATATTGATATATTTTCCATTAATTGTTATTAGTTATTTTATATATGTCTTTGCCTAATAATAACCCTAATCCAATAAACTAGACATCCAAGGCTGTAATATGAGTCTTGAACTATATGTAGCGACATATGGGATCATTGTTCAAGAAACAGCCTAAAGGGTCTATAGTATAGGGATAAGACTGGGTGCCTTATCCTGGTGACACTATGGATACGGCCCACTTTGTATTTGATACAAACGCTGCGATCCAACGCGTTCGTGTAGGAGACATGCGAGTGGGGGTATCCTATGCAATGAGTTTGCATAAGACCGGACCGCGAAATAGTAACCATTAGTTATAACACCGTTAACTAGTTGGTTTTCTATTTCACTAGGACGACCGAGACAACTTAGTCTTAATCCTGAGTTGATTATGGACTCCTGCTCATGAGAGACTGTCCTTTGATTTGTATGGGTGAGAGTGGCCAATACGCCGACTCAATAAGCCTACCACTTTGGGGACAAGATCGAATGGGGAGCTGGGAACATAATCGTACAAGATGGAATTCACTCCTTCCCGACTTTAGGGAAGCAGATGAGTGTTCCCTTAAGTGGTTACTCTGAGTCTTGAACAAAGGGCTCTACCCTCTCAATGGCACGAGAGGGTTTTTCTGTTTAATGGTTGGACCATAAACAGATTGTTCATTAGAGGAGAATTGGTACTTAAGGAAATAGAGGTGACCCAGGGGTAAAACGGTAATTTGACCCAGCTGGTGTTACGGACACTCGTGAAGGACTAACTAGTCGATATTGGTCTAAGTTCCATGGACACAGAAAATATGTCTGCAGTGAGAAGAGTGCAACTGTGAGTCTATAGTGGAATGTACACACAGTTAACGAATATTGATTATTGTGGTTAATGAGTTTAACCAATTAATCTCACATCGTTGGAGCTTCTGATCTGCAGGTCCATTAGGTCCCACTGGTAGCTCGTAAAGTAATTTGAGGCAGCTAAGTAATTAAATTGAAAATGTTCAATTTACTAAGGGAAATAAATATAATATATATTGATATATTATTATTATTATGAGAGAAATTAATATTTGAAAAGTTCAAATATAAATTTATGGAAGATTGAAAAGAATTAATTAATTTAAGTCCTAAAAGTGTTTGGGCAAAATTAATTAATTCAAGGCCGAAAATTAAATATATGATATTTAATTGTTGGTTAATTAATTAAAGAATTCATTAACCACGAATTAATCAATTATGTAAATAATTAATCACTTAAGGAAGTGATTAATCATTTATGAGAATGATCTAATTACTCATGGAAGAAATTAGTCATTTATGGAAAAGATTAATCAATTGGGGAATTGATTGATCATGATTTATTGATTAAGGAATAAAGATTGAATCAATTTTGGAAAAGATTGATTTAATTGAATATTTTATTCATGGCCTCTCTTCTATAAATAGAACACTAGACCTAATTGGTCATGACTTGACACTCTTGAAAGACAAGACCTAGAATTCTCTCTAGCCTCCCTCTTAGAGAAAGACTCCCACAAGTCTTTGGCCTCCTAGACTTAGAGACATACCGGTGTAACCTCTGTGGTTATTGTGTCAATCAAAGAAGAATTTCCAGCGAAGAATACCTTGAAGCGGCTGCTGCGTTTTCGTTCGTGGAGCTTCGTTGGCGAAGAACGGTCAAGTCTACAACGGAGGTTTGTAACGGTTCTTCCTCTTTTCTTTAGAAAAGTTTTAAAAATAAATTTAGATTTATTTTAGCATGTTTAAACCGATTTTACAGCGGCTTTAAAGTTAGTTTAAAGTTTTGTTTGAGTTATCGTAACGGTATTTTAATATTAATTAATATACGGCGTAAGGTCCAATCGATGCGCTTCCGCTGCGTGCGGACTTTTATTCCCTTCACTCCCTTCCATGAAGAATCGCAAGTCCAAATCCGACTTCGGCCTCTTCGTCGGCGGCGCCCTGCCGAAACTCATGGCCGAGCACACCAACGTCAAATCTATGTCGTTCGTCGACACGCACAAGTATTTGGCGCCGGAGATCATCCAAGGCGAAGGCCACAACAGCAAAAATTGAACGAAAAAACGACTTACCCACGCTGCCGAACCACCCACGTGCGACGCCGCCGAACTGCTCGAAGATTTTCCATCGCCGCTGCCCTTGCTTGCCGTAGAAGACGACCGGAGATGGGGGAATGAATGTCGACGTGCCGAACTGCAAGAAGAAAGAACAAACAAAAAAAAACTTGAAGGTGGAAGGAAGGTGAAAGGGATTCGAGGGTTTCGGTTGGGGAAACCAGAAGATAGAGATTCTAGGGGAGAGAGGAGAGACGAGAGGGAGGGTGAAATTTTTGTTTATTTATTTATTTAATTATTATTTTAATTAGAATTTATTATTATTTTATTTTAAAATCTAATATTTTAATATTTTTAACGTGTCACGTCAGCACCGTTAAAAAAATTAACGGTCAAGGGACTCAATAGAAGTATTTTCTAAATAGTGGGGACTTGATTGTTCAATTTTGGAACCTAGGGACCTATTGGAAACTGACCCGAAACATGAAGGACCAAAAAGGTATTTTACCCTATCGTATTTTTACTACTTATCATCTATTATTATTTTTCGATTATTTCTTTCTCCCTCGCATTTCCTTTTTCTTGTTTTTTATTTTTTAATTTTCTTTTCAATAACGAGCCTTTATTCATTATTTTCTATTTAAATGTATAATTTTTTTTGGACAATTTTGGTGTTAATTTCTTTTTATTAAATAAATTAATTAATAAGATATTTCATGTTTGCCATTAATGATAAAAGGAAAAAAAAAAATCTTCTTTCTCATTTTCAAATCTTACTCGTTTGTATAATTGACTAATGAAAGACACGTGCATTTTTAAACAAAAATAAAAATAAAATCTATTATTGAATTCAAAAAAATGTTGATATGCTTGATTGTGTAACCTTAAAAAAGTGTCACACTATCAAACATACAAAAAATGCTATAAATTAATAGTCATTGCTAATTTACAAAGGTAATTGAATAATTTACAAATTAACCTAATTGAATTAACTCGTGTAAGCCAACATTGCTTAAGGTGAATTGGTTGGAACTATGAGAGATGAATATTGCAGATCAAATTTGAACAACAATGAAGGATAATTTTTTCTTTAAAAAAATTGCGTTGGGGTTGAATAAATGCTATTGTTCACTCGTAACTTCGAAGATGGAGACACGTAGAATAAACAATATATTTGTATTGATGTAATATGCATGTGAGTGTACAATCTCTAACTTTAATCCTCTGATTCTCTCTCTTGTGTGTGTGAATGTGTTTCACTCAAGGGTTGTAGCGCTTGTTCTCGAGTCTGAAGCTTCAATTGGTTCTTGGAGCTTATTGGTTCTTGGAGCTTCTGAAGTCTTGAAGTCTTGATGAGTCTTTGGTGTTTAAGGATTGTTGAAGTTTTCTAGTCTTGAAGGGTCTTCAGTCTTCAAGAAGTCTTGGGATCTTGAAGTCTTGAAGAGTTTTTGGTCTTCAAGGATTGTTGAAGTCTTCTAGTCTTGAAGGGTCTTCAGTCTTCAAGAAGTCTTGGGGTCTTGAAGTCTTGAAGAATCTTTGGTCTTCAAGGATTGTTGAAGTCTTCTAGTCTTGAAGGGTCTTCAGTCTTCAAGAAGTCTTGGAGTCTTAAGTCTTGAAAAATCTTTGGTCTTCAAGGATTGTTGAAGTCTTCTAGTCTTGAAGGGTCTTCAGTCTTCAAGAAGTCTTTGGGTCTTGAAGTCTTGAAGAAGCTTTGGTCTTCAAGGATTGCTGAAGTCCTCTAGTCTTGAAGGGTCTTCAGTCTTTAAGAAGTCTTGGGGTCTTGAAGTCTTGAAGAGTTTTTGGTCTTCAAGGATTGCTGAAGTCTTTTAGTCTTGGAGGATCTTCAGTCTTCAAGAAGTCTTGGGGTTTTGAAGTCTTGAGGAATCTTTAGTCTTCAAGGATTGTTGAAGTCTTCTAGTCTTGAAGAGTCTTTTGTCTTCAAGAAGTCTTGGGATCTTGAAGTCTTGAAGAGTGAAGTCTTCTAATCTTGAGGGATCTTCAGTCTTCAAGAAGTTTTGGAGTCTTGAAGTCTTGAAATCTGGAAGAGTCTTTCTCTGGATTCTCTGACTTTGGCTGAGAGCTTCCAAAATTCTGACCTTCCTTTCTTTCTACCTCCAAAAAAATGGAAGAGAACCCCTTTATTTAGAGAGTTCTCGTTGGATGAGCTCTGGTAACTCTTGGACCAACAACTTGGGTTTGGACTTTATTGGTCTTGGGCTCAACTATTTAGTCTTGGGTCTGGTTCATATTTGACCAAAAACCATATGACCCAAATATTTAAAAGACCCAAATTTGATCCAAATAATTGTTTTTTTAATTAATTGGTCAAATTAATTAATTTGATCAAACTAATTTAATTTTAATTTATTGATCAAATAGAAATTTGGCTCTATAAACTTATAATTGGTCAACTTTGTCTTCAAATTAAATTTGGAACACATGACAATTTATAATTGGTCCCAAATTTAATTATTTGTAATTTCGTCATTAATTTTAAATAATGACGTGACAATTTATGATTGGTCAAAATTTCTCCTTCAACTATAAACTCATCATAAGAGTTTTATATTTGTTTTAATGCATGTTATATATTTTATTATATTATAAATTAAATTTTAATTGAAGTAAAAAAAATAAGAAACAAGAAACCGAAAGAATTATCAAACATTTTTTGTTTTTAGTTCTTACAAAATAAGAAACAAGAAACAAAAAATAGAAAACGGAAAACAAGAAACAAGAACATCATCAAACATGTGTTTCTATTTTTAGTTCTTAAAAAATAAGAAACAAAAAACATAAAAGGAACTTTACCAAACAGACCCTCAAAATTTTGTTTCTTTTTTTTTTTTTTTTTTCATGTTTCATGCATGTAACCATATCTCTTTCCTCTCCTCCCTACACACATCACCTCCCTTCCTCTCTCATTTCTCTCTCTTGCATCATGATTCTTTTACTACCTTCTTGTCCATTTTTCATTTTTTTTTCTCTTTTCATTTATTTATCTTCTCTTTCGTGGTAAGAAACTCAACTTTATCCATAAACTATAGATCTTTTAAGTTATATGATCCTCCCGTATATAAGTCACATACTATTAAAGTTTATACCAATAACCTTGAAATTTTCATATAATGGATCATGTTATATTATTGCAAATAAAATAGTCAAAATTATTATTAAATATTAAATAATAAATGGTTAGTTACAAGGCTTTAGAGCATAAATCTCAACAGGTTAGAGAGGGATGATATTGCAAATCAAATTTGAACAATGATTGATTATATATTTGTTTTGATGTATGTTATATATTTAACCTTAAAATTTTTTATCAATAAAAATATTAGTGTTTTTCTTTGTTGTAAATATCAATACTTTTATTAATATCCAACAAATAGAAATAATTTTTATTAGAAGATGAAATAATTATAAAAATATGAAATTATGTTGTACAATAACTTAGAATTTAGCAAAAGAGAAATAAAAGTTTCTCATTGAAGTTAACATTTATTTTTTCAACAAAAATATAAATTGGTTTATAAAACTTGGACCTTTTGATGAAGAAGTCGTAGGTTCAAATCTCTCACTCCACATGTTGTTAAAGAAAAAAAGTTTAGGTTCAAATCCCCCACCCACATGTTGTCAAAATTAACACATATTTATTAAAAAATATATTTAAATTTGACTTCCTAATTATATCTGAACATTCTAGAGAAAACTTTAAAGTCTATTTATTTAAAACTCACCTACTTAGTAGTTAGTAGTTCTTAAGTATGTGGTTAGTAAAAGGGAGCATTAGTTTCAAAGTCTCAAATATTGTTGAGATTAAAAAAAATATATATAAAAAAATAAATAAAAAGGTCTCAAATATTGTTAGAGTAAAAAGTCTAAAATATTGACATTTAAAGTTCATACAAAAGTAATTAATGTAAAACTTAATTGCTTAATTTAATTATTCAATTAAGAATAACTAATTTTAGATGTCGTACGAAGTTATTTATTAACGAAATATAAAATAAAATTGAACTATATACCATTAATCAATAAAAAAGATATAAAACATTTTAAAACAATAAATCGTAAAATTGCAAATGTAAAATATAGTCATCTTTTGTCCATCATAATTCCATTTTCACATACAAAACAACCTCTTAATGCCATTTCACATCATGTCATGTGTTGATGGTCAAATTTGGTCAGAGGAACTCACCTGACCTTCACGTGCCACCAACAGTAAATTTGTAAATGAGGAGGGAAGACGTGGCCTGCAAAATGGTAAACATCGATGTGGTGCTTGCCACACCGACTCCGATGCTTAAGTCAGCAAGTAGAACGATGGGAAGCAAGGAAGTAAGAGCAAGAGAGTAAGAGGAGAGAGTTAGAGTTCGGGTCCCCTTCTTTAGTGGCGAAGAGAGATATAAATATATGCTCATGCTCCTAGGGTTTTTAGGAATTTGGAGGCGTTTCGGGGCAAATCAGGTGGAACCGGGGCGGCCAGAGGCGGTAGGGGACCGAACGGAGTTGGAGGGACTCAGCCAGCGCAAGCGGGCCGAGGCCGACCATGACCCGACCCCTTCGGTCTTGGCCTGATCCACTGGCCCGTTTCGCCGTTCGGGTCCATCCTCCAGTCTGATTTCTGTCTGGTTGTCCTCGTCAGTTCTTTGTGCATCGGAGTGGTCCAAAATTACCCATTGCAATATAGGACAGACTAAAGACGTACATTTTCCACATGGAGACCGTCTCGGGAAGGAGTGGAGGAAAAAACAAATTCGTGAACTAGTAAATAACCATCCCCATCTCTGTTTACTTTTAATTTTATTTTTTTTTTTGAAAATATTTTTAATTTTTATTTTAAATTTTACAATTATGTTATTGTTATGATATAAATTTTATTGTTGAATTAATGATTTAGATATGATATGTTTGAACCATGGTTCAACATTCGTATATGAATAATTACTATTTTACTTTTGGTTGCCTTTTAAATATTACGCCTATAAAAACTAATTTGGAGTTTTTTTTTATTATTAAAATTGCAATTTTTAAAACTTATTAAAATAATAAATGGTTCTCAAACTTTTTATTTCAAGGTTGTAGTTTTTATTCCAGCAGGATAGGTTGTCAACCTATCCACGTGTCAGCTTTTCACTCATTTCGTAATTTTTTTTTGGTAGGTCAGACCTACAAACGGAAATTTAAAAAAAAAAAACAAAAAAGCAGGTTGATGACCTGCGCACAATTATAACATTAATTTGTATTTAGCACAATGGCTAGGGATGCCTCTGACATTCAGGAGAGTGGGTTCAAATCTTATCATTGTGTCAAATACAAATTAATGTTATAATTGTGCAGCTCGACCAACTTTGCTGTTTTTTTTTTCATTTTAATTTTTTTTTTACGAAATGAGTGAAAAATTGACACGTGGATAGGTCGTCTCTTCCTGTTGGAATAAAAACTACAATAATGAAATAAAAAGTTTGGGGAACCATTTATTATTCTAACAAGTTTTAAAAATTGCAATTTTAATAATAAAAAAAACTCCAAACTAATTTCATAAGTTTCTTTGTTTTATTATCTACTTTCTTTCTTTGTTTTAAAAAACCAACTCAAGTTTTCAAAACTAAAATTAAAAAAAAAATAGTTTTCAAAAATTTGTTTTTGATCTTTGAATTTGGTTAAGAATCCAAATGTGTCCTTAACAAAGATGAAAATCATGGTAGGGAAATTAGGTGGAAACAAGCATAATTTTTAAAAACCAAAAACCAAATACCAAATACCAGAAACCAAATAATTATCAAAAGGACCTTAGATAATTCGATATGTGATATTATTTTATTTCAATTAGAAGATTTAAGAAATTTTTCTTTAAATGAGGATTTTTCGTACAAAATTAACCATTCAAATCGAGATTTCTCAAGGAAAATAAACTATTTAATTAATTTTTGGTCAAAATATAATAATCCATTTTATTTAATTGATTTAAAAAAAAAAAAAAAAACTAAAATTGAAAGCTTAAAATAAAAATCGCCAGGCACCTCAAGCAAGTTTTCAAATATAAATTGATATACTTTTTTCTTTTAATTATTAATGTCTTTCATAATAATGACCGTAAGGATAGCCCTAGTCTATATTAATTTTAAATTTTATTTAATGATATAGAAGGAAAAAATCAATAATTATCGAAAATGATTGAAAATCTTTTCTGCGCTTATAGGAAATTATTTTTTCTAAAAAAAACAAAATACACAAGTTGAATTCACTAATTCAAGCACTTCCCATAAATTTCTATGGGTTGATTATATATTGTTTTCCATATAGATGTGGGAACAATAGTATGTTTGTTTGTTTTATATTTAGTTATTTTAATTTAGTCAAATTATTAGTTTTCGATTACTTATTTTAATTAATCTTTTAATTGATATGTTAGATTTAACCAATGAGAAATTTTACACTTTTTATTTTCATATTATGCCATAGAAGAGGGTTTTAGATAGGGTTGTCTTAAATTTGAAGAGTTTTTCTAAGATTCTCGTTCAGAATGGATTTATGATCTTTCTTGATCACTAATAAATAAAAATAAAACAAATATGAAATTCTACTCATAATTAATTTTTAAAATCAAGTGACTATTTGTTACATTATATTTTATAAGATGAAAAATTATAATATAAGTTCTAAATAGAACTATAAAAATTACCAATCTACTCTAAATTTTAAGTAGCTAATACTATCTAATACTATTACATAATAATTAATAACATTAAGAACTTCCAACTAAAACCAATTTCATAAATGTAAATATAAAGTCCCGTTTGATAATCATTTGGTTTTTTGTTTTTGATTTTTGAAAATTATGCTTATTTTCTCATAGATTTCCTACCACGAATTTCATCATAGTTAAAGTTGCATTTGAATTCCTAGTAAAATTTTAAAAACAAAAACAAGTTTTTGAAAACTACTTTTTTTTTTTTTTTTTTTCAAAATTGGGCTTTGTTTTTTAAAACAAGGTAGAAGATTGATACTAAAACCAAGAAACTTTGGAAGTATGCGTGTATAAGCTTAATTTTCAAAAACCAAATGGTTATCAAACGGGGCCAAAATATTTCAAGTTCTTGTATTTATCATTAATGAAAAGAATTAAAATATTTAATTAGAAAATTGAAAGCTTGGTCAATTATTTTGATAGTCGAAAAATTAAATTTGATTTAAAATTATTCATGCATTTATAAATTAATAAGGTTTTTTAATGAATAAATTAATAATTTTTAGGCTGCTGATTTTTTTTTTCTTTTTTAGGATACTGAGTTTCTTTACCTAAAATATGTAATTTGTATATGAAATAGGTTAAATTACAAATTTAATCATACATTTAAACAGTTTCATTTTGGTTGGTTTTAAAAGTTTCAATTTAGTCCCAATAATTTGAGCATAGCTTCAATTTTTAGTCCCTATGATTTCAACTTTATTTCAAATTTTTCCTTTTGATTTAGTTAAATTTCATAAGTTTTCCATCAATTGTATTTTACCCATTTGAAAAATCCATTTCTTTTCCGAAAACTCCAAGACAGTCAACTAACACAATAATTAAAATAGAAAAATGGTACATAAAAAAAATTTGTCATTATGATAACGACAAATAAAACTACAATACAATAAACAAAAACAGAAACATGCTCGTAAATAAAATAAACAACTCAAGTTCTAGTATTGAAGAAAACATAAACTCCGATATTCAAAACTATTAGAAAATCATTTATGCTATAAGCATCCCAACTTCAAAATGTACTCAACAAAAGTAATCTCCGAGATGCATTCAAATTCATTACTATAATTTTAAATAATTAATCTTATTGGGATTGAGAATATAACTAAATTCTATTTGTTGATATGCCTCGTATAGAGATTAATTATTTCTTTTCGCAATGGACTTTCTTTTTTGGCCAAATTTGTTAGGGTTAACAGTAGTGACAGATCTAAAACTTTGTGTCGAGGGGCTAAAAAGAAATAATTTTGAACATATTTGTTGTGGTTTTAGACACGTTGCTAAACACGAAGCAACCTTTACCCACACACGCAGCGGAAAGAATCGGAGTTTAAGGAATCAATCAAAGAAAGAAAGCAAACGCACAGAGAAAAACAATGACGGAGTATTTCCAGATGAAGAATTAAGGTAGAAGAAGGTAAAGTAGAAAGAACACAAAGTTTAAGTGGTTCAGCCAATGTGGCCTACATCCACTGTAAGGAGCAGCTTTACTAGAGGGAAAATCTTGGAGAATTTTACACAGCACTCAGAAATGAAATCTCACTCTCTCTTTTCTGATCTTGTTTTTTTTTTTTTCCCAGTTACAGCATTTACAGTGTATTTATAGAAACTGTCTGAGAAACTAAATTGGTTTCAGCAGTAACTGTATAGTAACTACTTCAAATCTCCACCTTGAAACAAATTTAGGCGAAAGAATGAGCTGCTCCTCATCTTCTTGTTCACCCTTTCTCTGGTAAATCAAACCCAATCAGCTCAAGACATTTTCTGAATTTTAGCTGTGATAAAGGTTTTGTTAACATATCAGCTGCATTGTCTGAAGTATGTACCTTCAAGACTTCAATTTTTCCTTTCTCAATTTGTTCTCGCACAAAATGGAACTTTATGTCGATATGCTTTGTGCGATTATGAAACTACTGATTTTTCGACAAATATATTGTACTTTGGTTGTCACAGTAAATTTTTATTGTTGTTTGTGAAATGTCAAAGTCTTTTAGGAGCCCTTTAAGCCATAATCCCTCTTTTATAGCTTCTGATAAAGCAATAAATTCTGCTTCAGTTGAAGATAGAGCTACCACTGGTTGAAGGGTTGCTTTCCAACTTAGAAGATTTCCTCCAAGAGGGAACAAATACCCTGTCAATGATCTTCTTTTGTTCAAATCACCAGCATAATCTGAGTCCACATATCCGTAGATCTCATTAGGACACTCATCACTGCTTTTATATTCAAGTCTAGCTCCAGTAGACCCTTTAAGGTATCTCAATACCCATTTTGCAGCTTCCCAATGTCTTTTACCTGGATTTACCATGTATCTGCTGATTAAGCTCGTGGCATATGACAAATCTGGCCTTGTAGAAACCATTAAATACATAAGGCTTCCAACAACTTGAGAATAAGGAACCTTTGTCATAAACTTCAAGTGTTCTTCTTCTTCTGCCTTAGGTGAATTAGCAGAGGATAACTTGAAGTGTTGAGCCAACAGAGTTGTAACCGCTTTTGCATTTTCCATGCTAAATTTCTTCAGAACTTTCTCAACATACACAAATTGACTTATTTGTAGAATTCCTTCTTTTCTTCTTCTCATGATTTCAACGCCCAAAATTCGCTTAGACTCACCCAAGTCCTTCATGTCAAATTCTCTTTTAAGAGATAATTTCACCTATTTCAGTGCTTCTTTTGACTTGCTTGCTAAGAGCATGTCATCGACATACAGTAAAAGAAATACACTGTCAGTATAGGAATTACAGTTTATATAAACGCAACTGTCATATGAGCTTCTTCAAAAATCAATCTTAGCCATATAATTATCAAACCGTTGATACCAACATCTTGGCGATTGTTTTAATCCATAAATGGATTTATTCAAACGACAAACATGATCTTCAAACCCCTGTTTCTCATAACCTTGAGGTTGTTTCATGTAGATAATTTCAGATAAATGCCCATGTAAAAATGTCGTTTTAACATCCAATTGATCCAATTCTAGATCAAACTGAACAACAAACGAAAGTAGCATTCGGATTGAAGTTTGTTTCACAACCGGTGAGAAAATTTCAGCGAGGTTGTTGAATCCCTAGAATTCCATCTTTGTATTTGATAGATTCTTCTGGAGTTAACAGATTACAATGGTATGATATTGTCCACTTTGGGCCTTATATACCCATGATCTTCCCCTCATCTAGCTTCAGCGAGGTTGTTGAATCCCTAGAATTGCATCTTTGTATTTGATAGATTCTTCTGGAGTTAACAGATTACAATGGTATGATATTGTCCACTTTGGGCCTTATATACCCATGATCTTCCCCTCATCTAGCCGATGTGGGACTTTGGTCGCATTCTCCCACAATCCTCCCCTCGAACAAAGTACCACGTACCACCGAGCCTCCCCTCAAATCGTCATTTTTATCCGTCCAACACTCCTATACCAAGGAGTTTTTAGAGTCTAACGACGGATCTCCAACATGACTACGTTTTTCAAGGCTCACAAACTCACACGGCTACTCCCGGGGCATGGCTCTGATACCACTTGAAAGGGACTACCGGACACACTCGCATTCTCCCACAATGGTATGATATTGTTCACTTTGGGCATAAGCCCTCATGGCTTTGTTTTTGGATCACTCCAAAAAGCCTCATACCAATGGAGAACTTATCCTCCCTTATATACCCATGATCTTCCCCTCATCTAGCCGATGTGGGACTTTGGTCGCATTCTCCCACAATATTGATATACTTTGATAGTTGCTTTTATATTTTAATGTTAAATTAGCTAAATTATAAATTTGGTCCTTAAATTTTCAAGATTATATTTATTAAGTTTCTCTAAAAAGTTTCTATTTCTATTAAGTCACTAGATTTTCAATTTTTCAGTCTAATAAATTCCTAAATTTTAAAATTTATATCTAATAGATTATTGTACTTTAAAAAAATCTAATCAATTATAGACCTATATTAAATTGAAAACTCAGGAATTTATCAGATAAAAAATCAAAAGTTTAAAGAACCCATGTATTTTTTTTTTTTTTAATTCAATAAAGCTTATTAGAATAGATAAAACCTATAATTTAATCAATAATTTTGTTGAACAAGAAGTACAAAGAAAAATTCTATATAAATACATAAAAAAGGAAAGAAAATTGAAATAACAATTTGAGTTTTTTTTTCTCTTTTCTAAGAATTATAAATTATTATGATGTGATTTCTTTTTAGAAAATGATTTACTAAAATTCAAAAATATTTTCATTGTTCCATCTTTATTTTATTTCCATAAAAGAAAGTTAAATTTAAAAATGAAATTGAAAAAAGAATAATAATGTCAAATATTTGTTATCATTCTATTTTATAAAGTAAATTTAAATTATTTTAAAATATGAAAAACAAATATTACCTTCGAAAAACAAACTAAAAAGGTTGCTAAAAAGAAAACATTAAAAAAAAAACGAGGGAGAGAATCAGAAAGGGAGAGGGAAAAAAAGGGAAAGAAAACGGACAAAATGAAAAACGAAAACGAAAAAAAAGGCTGAGTTATAAATACACCCCTGAACTATGAGATTTGTTTAAAAAATGCCTCTGAATTTTGAAAAGTTTCAAAAATACCTCTAAACTTTGAAAAATGTTTCAAAAATACTCTTACCGTTAATTTTTGGATGGGAATCCGTTAAAGTTTGAGTTTCAAAAATACTCTTGAAATTTCAAAAAAATTTTTAAAATACCCTTATTGAAAATGTTTCTTCTTTTTTCCTCTTCTCACCGTAAATTCTTCCTCCATGAAAATGAATGCAAAACTTTGCTTGTTGTGTGCAACACAATACCATATGAAAACAAACTTTCAAATCGAGTTTTCCCTTTTAAAAAGTGTAAAGAAGATAAGTGCGAGAAAACAACATATATATGTATATATATTATTTCCTTCTTGCTCTCTTTGTTTGTGTATGTTAGTGATAAGAAAAAGAAGTGTTTATATTATGGGTTTGGTCCAGTTTATAAGATTATTTAATCAAAAGTTTTATATATGCTTTGTTGTTATTAATATTTAAGAATGGTTGGAACTCGTATACAACAATAGTTTCATTTAATTTTTCATAAAATGAAATGAATATAGGGAAAGCTAATGGGTAATGGTTGGTGAGGAAATAATATTGAAAAGACTACCAACAAATGAAGTCAAGAACATGTAGATTTTCAAGAACAAAACAAAAGTTATCTTGAAGTTTCAACACGAAAATCTAGTCAAGCTCTTGGGATGATGTGTTGAAAGAGAAGAAAAACTCCTAGACTATGAATACATGACAAATAAGTAAAGTTTCTCATTGTTATACGCAATTTTGGACCACCCCGATGTACAAGGAGCTGATGAGGACAACCGAGGAGAAATCGGACTGGGAGATGGACCAAGGAGGCAAAACTGGCAAGTGGGACGGGCCAAGACCGAAGGGGTTGGGTTTTTTGGCCCGAGCACATGGTCGGCCTCAGCCATGGGCCGAGGCCGACCCTCAGCCCGCTCGCGCGAGCCGAGCCCGTCCGACGCCTTTAGGTCCCTACCGCCTCTGGGTGCCCCGATTCCGCCTGGTTTGTCCCGAAACGCCTCTGAAACCCTAAAAACCCTAGGAGCATGAGCAGGTATTTGTACCCATCTTCGCCACTAAAGAAGGGGACCCGAACTCTCTACTCTCTTCTCTTACTCTCTAGTCCTCCTACCTCCGTTTTCTGACTTAAGCATCGGAGTCGGTGTGGCTAGCACCACACCGGTGTGCAGGTTTTCCGTTTTGCAGGCCACGTCTTCCCCCCTCTTCTACAAATTTACTGTTGGTGGCACGTGAAGGTCAGATGAGTTCCCTCTGACCAAAATCGACCATCAACACTTATTAATTTTCGTGGGAGAAGAATTTACGGTGGGAGAATGGAAAAAAAGAAGCATTTTCCAATAAGAGTATTTTTGAAATTTTTTTGAAAGTTGAAGGATATTAATGAAACTGAAGTTTTAACGGTTTCCATAAAAAAATTAACGGCTAGGGTATTTTTGAAACATTTTTCAAAGTTCAGGGTTTTTTATTTAAATTTTTTAAAGTTCAGGGGCATTTTTGAAACAAACCTCATAGCTCAGGGGTATTTTTTATAATTTAGCAAAAAAAAAAAAAAAAAAAGACTTGAACGCGTAACTTGGAACTTGGAAGTTGCTAGAGCCGCTAAGTTGAAGCAATAATAAGTTAGAATTAGAGATGGACGTTTATCACTTATTTATTAATATTTGAAGAAACCACCCCTCTAGGCCCAACGTAGTACCTTTGCCACCGGTTAACATGGGTGTCATATATAAACTTTTATCATAAAATGTCCTAATCTTTGTATTTGTAATCTGGTTATTCGTCACTAATCGAAATACTCTCGTCCTCTGTCCATGGATGTAACTTGCACACTGTTAGTGAACCACGTAAATTTGTGTTTTTTCTTCTCGTTTCTTTATTTTTGTTTGTTGAATCGACTATTGTAATAACATTATTGAATACAAAATCTAAAATGTCGAGATTTTGAAAGCGTGTAATGCAACATTTTAAAAATTATATTTACTTGAAGGAATTTATGATTTATAAAAAATTGTACTTACTTCAAGGAATGAACGTGAAATGTAAATAACATTTGATGGCATAAGAAAAGTAAAAAAAAAAATGATAGATAACAATACCTCTTCATCTACCAAAATAACTCTATGAATTCTCAAAGCTTCATTGTGACACAGTTTAATATTGTTTTCCTTACGAGTAACACAAACATGTAATTTTTCACTTTTGCTTGGAAAGCTTTAAGTTATCTTATAAAAGAAGAAATTTTTCTATAATTTAACATTTTGACAATTAGTTTTTATTTATTTTCTTTTTATACATGGACCGCACTTTACAAATGGATGTACTAGTTCAAATGTGTAACCACCTCCATTTGAACACATTTGAACAGTCACATCCCGTCAACATCAATTTCACCAATTAGACTCAACGAATACCTACACTTTGAAGAGTATGTCTCATCAACAAAAGGTAAAATAGGAATTTATGTAAGAAGTAAGGGCAAAAGAGGAAACACAAGATTCTCTTCTATAGCCTCATTTATATGTACTAGTTTAGAAACACGTGCTATGCACGTTAAATTTTACTGTTTTAATTGAAAATAATAATAATAAAAAAATGGTGTCTAGAAGTCTAAAACTATATATTATATTGTTCTATGTTCATTTATAATAAATATGAAATACTTTGCACGTGGTTTGAAATCTTTGGAATATATTTTTTATGGTGAAAGTTAACTTTTGAATAAATATATTTTTCATCAAGTTCAAATAGTAAATATTTGACATTAAACTATAATGTAAGAGATAAAAAAAAAAAATTAAAGATATATAATTAAAATTAAAATACATATAATAGTTGTAAACTAAATTTGATAAAACATAAAAGTGACATCGTAAAGATATTTTATTATCTCATAAGTAATTAATCGATATGCTTCGAGATTGTATTTTGGAGAAAAAGAAAGAAAGAAATATATTTCATAAGAATTATGTAAGTTGATTTTTTTTAAAAAAAAGGGAAAAAATACATTTTTGGACCCTGAGGTTTGGGTTAAGTTTCATTTTGGTCCCTGAGTTTTCAAACTCGAGATTTTAGTCCTTGAGGTTTGAATTTTGTTACACTATTAGTCCCTCAGTCAATTTTTCTGTTAAACATTAACAGATTGCTGACGTGGCAATAACTTTTTATTTAAAAAATCCATTTTTTTATTTTTTAAATTAAAATAATATATTATACATTTTTTTATTATTTTTTTCCTTTTTCCTTTTCCTTTTCTTTTTTCTTTTTCCATCTTCTTCTACACCTCTCTCAAACCCTAATCTCCAACTCATTTGCAGCCATCACCACCTTCAGTCGTCGGTCACCGTCGCCGCCGCCGCATCCACTGCCGGAGTTTTTTTTTTTTTTTTTTTTAATATTTTTCTTCCTCTTTCTTTCTTCATCTCCTTTCCCTAGTTTTCTTTTTCTTTCTCTTCTTTTCTCTCTCTTTCCATTCTTCTCTCTCCCCGCGTGCCGCCTAGTTCTGGTCGATCCTCGCGTCGTGCATCAACTCCTTGCATTGTCTATTTTCCAAGTTTTGACCAGTCCTTGCGTCGCCTGGAATCGTTCCGCCCAGTCCTCGCGCCGCCTGTAATCGATCTGAAATGATATGGGTTTCGTAACTCCTCGTGCCGCCCAGTTCTTATCCGCGCCGCCGTTAACCTTAGATCTGGGTTTCGTCCCAGATCTGAAATGAGGGAGAAATCCCCCTCGTTTCAAACTGAATCGAAGGGTTGCGTGGGTGGGTCTTCTACTGGCGTGGATGTGGCGGCGACCACGAAGGAGTTTCTAGCGTTGAGAATGGTGTGACATTTTTTTTCGGAGACGACGACGACGAAGAAGAAGTTCCAGATCTGGTCGAATGGTGTGGTCGTTGAAGAAGAAGTTCCAACCTGATGCCAGATCTGATTTTTTTTAACACTGAAAGAAGGAAATGAAGGAAGGAAGAGTGGGAAGAAGAAGAAAGAAAGAGAAAGAAAAGAAGAGAAGAAGATTTTTTTTAAAAAAAAAGTTAGCCGACGCTGCCGGCCGGCCGGCGAGCGGTGGTCGATGGGAGCCGGCGCCGGCCACCGGTAGTATTAGGGTTGAAGAAAGAAGATGATGAAGGAGGAGGATAATGGAAAGGAAAAAGAAATAAATAATAATAATAAACATTTTTTAATTAATTTATTATTATTTTATTTTAAAAATTAAGAAAATAATTTTCTTAATAAAAAAATGTTGCCACGTCAGTTTTCCGTGAGAGTTTAACAGAAATTTTGACGGAGGGACAAAAAATGTAATGAAATCCAAACTTTAGGGACTAAATTGTTGAGTTTGAAAACCGAGGGACCAAAATGAAACTTAACCCACACCTCAGGGACTAAAAGTGTATTTTTCCCTAAAAAAACTAAAGTATTTAATAAAGTATAACCTCTTTAAAAATAACAGTTTTTTGTATGTTTGGATGACAAATTTTGATCTTCAAGTGATTCGATAACAATTTTTGTATTGACATTAAAAAAAGTTGTTAATGTGAAATTACATATTTAAAAATATATTTTCTAATATTCGGAACAATTTGTCCTTGTGTTTTGTTTAACATCATTGCACAACATAATATAACAGGAAATTGTTTCCCTTTTGAACTTGAATTGATATCATTTTGTGCCATTAGGTGGACTTAATTAATGGAAATCATGATATCAAAATGTGTTTTCTAACATGTTCTCCCATTACTACTTCAACAATTTAAATATATTTCTTATACTTTTTCTTGAAGAACTTTCTCCAAATAGATAAATATAAATTACATAGGACATTAAAAGAATGATACAAAAGATTGCAAGAAAAAATTATAAATTTAAGAAAAAGAAAAATAATAATTGTATAATAATTAGACTATTAATATATTGATACCAAAAAATGTTTATTAGTGATTTTTTTTTAAAATAATAATTTTTTTAGTAAAAAGAAAAAAGAATAAGTTAAATGCATGTTAATGAATGTGACAACTCAAATTTAATATACTAAGTGAGGGTTTTTTTTTTTTTTTTTTTTTTTTTTAAATTATAACAATATACTAAGTGAAACTTGTGAGGACATTTGTGCAATAATTATTAAATAGGAGAATATTTTAATGTTATTCAAATCTTATATTTCAATCCAAATGAGTTTTAATTTTAATGAATATGGTACTTATTTTAATAAAATGATTTTTTTTTTTTGTTATTCTTTAAAATTTTAAAACATGCATGTTTCATTTATATATTTTATTGGTGTCTTATGCATTTTTCTATTTTTGTTTTATATAGATTTTGATACAAAAAATCCATACAGATCAAAATAGTGATGAAATTAGAGTCGAAAAATAAATAGAAAACTCAAAAGTTATATGAATATTATATAATAAAGTTTTTTCCTTAAGTCATGAATACGACTTCTCAAAATTTTTACCATCAAAATCATGCCAATTACTCTAGTATTTTTAATTTTAATTCTCGAAGGGATGAATCTGATGTGTAACTTCCTCTGCTTGAACAGTCACGTCCCATTAGCAAAGATTGAAGGACACTTTAACTCGAAGGGTTGTGTCTCTCTAACAGATTGAAGGGCAAAATGGACATTTATTAAAATTATAAAGACAAAAGAGGAAAGTAAAGATTCTCCTCCTTAAGCCCCTTTTATATATATATATTAAAATTATAAAATTATAGATAATAAATTATAGACTACATATTTGTTGCATTATTAACTCTCAAAATCTAAATATTATTCGATTCTTGGTTCGTTCAAAAGATTTAATTGTAGATTTAAATAGTTGAGAAACTTTATTCATGAACCTATATTATAATTGATGACATGAACATAGTTCAACTGACATAAAACTTGTACCTTCAAATAAGAAGTTAAAAGGTTCATGTCTTCCATCTCACACATGTTTCAAAAAACAAAAAACCTATATTACAAATTTTAGTTTGAAAATACCCTTGTTGAAAAATGTTTCTTCTTTTTTCCTCCTCTCACCGTAAATTCTTACTCCATGAAAATTAATGCAAAACTTTGCTTGTTGTGTGCAACACAATACCATATGAAAACAAACTTTCAAATCGAGTTTTGCCTTTTAAAAAGTGTAAAGAAGATAAGTGCGAGAAAACAACATATACATGTATATATATTATTTCCTTCTTGCTCTCTTTGTTTGTGTAGGTTAGTGATAAGAAAAAGAAGTGTTTATATTATGGGTTTGGTCCAGTTTATAAGATTATTTAATCAAAAGTTTTATATATGCTTTGTTATTATTAATATTTAAGAATTGTTGGAACTCGTATACAACAATAGTTTCATTTAATTTTTCATAAAATGAAATGAATATAGGGAAAGCTAATGGGTAATGGTTGGTGAAGAAATAATATTGAAAAGACTACCAACAAATGAAGTCAAGAACATGTAGATTTTCAAGAACAAAACAAAAGTTATCTTGAAGTTTCAACACGAAAATCTAGTCAAGCTCTTGGGATGATGTGTTGAAAGAGAAGAAAAACTCCTAGACTATGAATACATGACAAATAAGTAAAGTTTCTCATTGTTATAGGCAATTTTGGACCACCCCGATGTACAAGGAGCTGACGAGGACAACCAAGGAGAAATCGGACTGGGAGATGGACCAAGGAGGCAAAACCGGCAAGTGGGACGGGCCAAGACCGAAGGGGTCGGGTTTTTGGCCCGAGCACATGGTCGGCCTCAGCCATGGGCTGAGGCCGAGCCCGTCCGGTGTCGTTAGGTCCCTACCGCCTCTGGGCACCCCGATTCCGTCTGGTTTGTCCCAAAACGCCTCTGAATCCCTAAAAACCCTAGGAGCATGAGCAGGTATTTATACCCCTCTTCGCCACTAAAGAAGGGGACCCGAACTCTCTACTCTCTTCTCTTACTCTCTAGTCCTCCTACCTCCGTTTTCTGACTTAAGCATCAGAGTCGGTGTGGCTAGCACCACATCGGTGTGCAGGTTTTCCGTTATGCAGGCCACGTCTTCCCCCTCTTCTACAAATTTACCGTTGGTGGCACGTGAAGGTCAGGTGAGTTCCCTCTGACCAAAATCGACCATCAACACTCATTAATTTTCGTGGGAGAAGAATTTACGGTGGGAGAATGGAAAAAAAGAATCATTTTCCAATAAGAGTATTTTTGAAATTTTTTTGAAAGTTCAAGAATATTAATGAAACTGAAGTTTTAACGGTTTCCATAAAAAAATTAACGGCAAGGGTATTTTTGAAACATTTTTCAAAGTTCAGGGTTTTTTATTTAATTTTTTTAAAGTTCAAGGGCATTTTTGAAACAAACCTCATAGCTCAGGGGTATTTTTTATAATTTAGCAAAAAAAAAAAAAAAAGACTTGAACGCGTAACTTGGAACTTGGAAGTTGCTAGAGCCGCTAAGTTGAAGCAATGATAAGTTAGAATTAGAGATGGACGTTTATCACTTATTTATTAATATTTGAAGAAACCGCCCCTCTAGGGCCAACGTAGTACCTTAGCCACTAGTTAACATGGGTGTCATATATAAACGCTTATCATAAAATGTCCTAATCTTTGTATTTGTAATCTGGTTATTCATCACTAATCGAAATACTCTCGTCCTCTGTCCATGGATGTAACTTGCACACTGTTAGTGAACCACGTAAATTTGTGTTTTTTCTTCTCGTTTTTTTATTTTTGTTTGTTGAATCGACTATTGTAGTAACATTATTGAATACAAAATCTAAAATGTCGAGATTTTGAAAGTGATGTGGACTTTTCCTAACCGCAAGCGCACGGGTCAAGTAATAATATAGTGAATAGTAAATTCGAATGTCGTCCTCTGGATTGGATTTTTAAGCAAATCGAGTATTATGAATTATCTTGCCCAATTTTATTTAGGGATCAAAAAGTGATGAATAGGTGATGATAAAAACAAATCAAAGCAAATAAAAAGAATGGAAATTCAATTGGGAAAACTACTTAGGGAATTGATTTCGCCGATTTCGTTTAGGATTGATTTTAAAGAATAAGTTATTATGCACAATGAAATTATGAGCCAAAGACCCTTTAATCACAACTACCTCTCCCGAGTATAATTGATTCTCATGCAAATTAACCAACTTGATATCCCTATCTAAGTTTATTAATATGCAAGGCAATGAGATCTTTTAACTAATTCTAAAGAAAATCTAAAACCGTCAAGAATTAGAAAGTAAACTTTATTCATGCAATCTTGAGCAAGTCTAAATCAAATCCCCTCTCCCGAGCTAGATTCGAAACTTAAATCATCCAACTAATGGCCAATTAATTGAAAGCATTAAATCAAGATTACAAACACAATAACATTGCACAACTTAAACCATAAATCAATCCATAAACTTAATCAACTACATCAATCCCTAAGCTACAAGTTTAGCTACTCATGAATGGAAATACAATCTCAACTAAACATGTCAAAGCCATAAATCTAACTAAAGAAAGAAAAGGGAAAAGAAAACTCAATGTAGGCCGAGTCCCGACGTCCCCGTCACGATCCCCACGAACAATGGGTTGATTTCCAAGTTCCTCCTTTGTTTTCAGCTCCCAAAAGCCTCTATTCTGTCCTCTTTACGGCCCCAAAAAGGTCCCAAATTGATCTCCCCAAAAACCTAGCCGAAAGGAAGCTTTTATTCTGATTTTTCGTCGAAGCGTCGAGACGCTGTCAAGACAGCGTCGCGACGCTGCCTCTTATACGCGCGTTCTGAATAAGGAAAAACGATAGCGTCGGGACGCTTCCTATCGTAGCGTCTCGACGCTGTAAGCTTTACGCGCCTAATCTGATATGGAATGTGAGCGTCGAGACGCTCAAGAGCTAGCGTCTCGACGCTAGCTTGCTGTTGACCGAGATTTGACTTTTCTCCACTTTTACTCTTTTCATTCCTTTGCATCTTTTCACGCCCCGATCACCCGATTAACTCTGATATTGCATTATAGCTCCAATCAACCATTTCCTACAAAATAAACAGTAAAGTGCAATAAAATGGCCCAAACACCATAAAAGACTAGCTAAATTAAATAAGTAAAGATAGCTAGCTATGCTCGCTATCAAATACCCCCAAACTTAAGCTTTTGCTAGTCCTCTAGCAAACTCTAAATCAGACATATAATGGAAGAATGGATGCAACAATCATAACTCAATCCTCAAGGCTCAAAAGTCAATAACCAAGCAAGCAAGAGATATGCACACAAGGACCAATAAGGGAGACAAATTAAAATTTTTCCAAAATTAACTTGCACAAGCGAGATCTAACTCAACAAGATCAGACTCTACTAGCTCGGGATTGGATTATTAAACTCTCAGCTCATCTTCCCTCTACACTGGCACTAAGGCTTCACTAATGAGCTAATGGAACAAATTAGTTTGTTTATCTCCATACTTAGGTGCTTTTAATTAACAAATGAATTAAGCATTTATATGTGGCACTAGCTTTCACACACCCATTGCAGGGACCCTTAACCTGAGTTTTCTCTGGTTGGCCTAACTGATCACAACAGGGGTAGCTCTTTTTGCCTTAATCATTATTAACCATTGCATATTGCGCGCATAAGTCATGACTTTTTTCTTTTTCAACAATAACAACAAGAATGATTTTTTCGTTATGAGCATAAATAGCATATATTCTTTTCTTTCCTCCTAAGCAAGATCAAACATAGCAAAAAAATTAACTCTTTAGCTCTACCCTACACCTATCGAGGTGACAACAAGCATATGAACCCAATAATTCGCTCCTAAGCATTCAAATCCAAATCTAGCCAAGACAGATACTCTACTCATGCAAGCCATCTCCTAGAAAAATTTTAAAAAGTCTCCCTTTTTGGGCATTTATGCTTACATCTCATCACAAGCTTGAAAATTGACAAGAAAGCCTATCCTAGAACATCATAGTCATGCAAAAGCAGCATCCAGAAAACAACCATATGCATAATTCAAAGAAAGCTCAAAACTATAGCCCGAACTCAGATGCTCAAGGGCTCCACAAACATGCTAATCCACCCCCAAACTTAAAACATGCATTGTCCTCAATGTATAAATCAATAAAGCATAGTCAAGCATGAGAACAAATAAAGAATGGAAGGGGTGAACGATACTGCCCTGGAATGATGACCTTTTCATGAATGCTTGGCAAAGGCAAGAACACGGGAACTCCTACAAAACAAAAACAACAAAAAGATCAAACACATAAAAAACAATAACAAAGTAACTTGGGTTGCCTCCCATAAGCGCTTGTTTATCGTCTCTAGCTCGACGTGCTCGTGCAGTCTGTCAAGGCACATAAAAATTCTCGTATTTCTTTGGACCCTTCTTCCTTGAATCAATATAACCAACAATCGCTAGCAAATTGACTAGCTTCTCATGGGCCCCTGAAATAGAATTATTTTTGGTATTTTTGACTAAAATAAACATAAAAGGAGAAAGATCAAAATAAAGAGACTCTGACTCTAAAACTGACTCGTGAGAATAGAAAAAGGAATAATCAAAATATACAGAGGATGGAGAAGATAGAACAGACGAAGGCTTTTCAACCTCAAACTCTACCTCCTGAACTTCCTCTGACACTACAAGCTCATTTTCTTTTTCTTCCTCACAACCATGTTCTTGATAGGTGCTCCAACTCTCCAATTCATCCCCACTATTCATGCAACTCACCCCTATCTGCTCATCCTCATCAAGATCGAAAGAACTACGCTCATGAATGGGTGCCAATGAATCATCGACCACATGACTCACTAGACAACTTATGGAAGTGGATCCCACCTCACTAACTTCCTGTGGAGCTTGAAGTCCTCTTATGATTTCATCAATTTTTAGACTCCTCGCTCTAGACTCCTCAATATAATTTTGAACTATGCTTTCCAAGGAAGAATTTTCATTTAAAGGGGTATAACTTGAAGATGAAAAATTGAAATATGGTGTTGAATAAAAAGCCATTCAAATCAATTAAAGCAACAATGATAATTAGGCTTCCAATCAAATAATCACCCAACAAGAACAAATGACTAATACTCAAACAAAAAAAAAAGAAAGACAAAGAACAAAGAAAACTAAACAGAAAAGGAAAACAAAAACAAAAAATGAAATAAAACAAATAAGGAAAAAATCAAACAAACAAGGAAAACACTAAAATAGGAATGCAACAAATATGGAAAATAAAAACAAATAAGGAAAAAATGCAATCTATCTACAAAATAAAAATAAAATAAAATAAAATAAATAAAATACACCCTAAATTAAGACCGAACAATTTTTTCACAATATCAATCTAGCTAAATGTGCCATTCCCCGGCAACGGCGCCAAAAACTTGATGTGGACTTTTCCTAACCGCAAGCGCACGGGTCAAGTAATAATATAGTGAATAGTAAATTCGAATGTCGTCCTCTGGATTGGATTTTTAAGCAAATCGAGTATTATGAATTATCTTGCCCAATTTTATTTAGGGATCAAAAAGTGATGAATAGGTGATGATAAAAACAAATCAAAGCAAATAAAAAGAATGGAAATTCAATTGGGAAAACTACTTAGGGAATTGATTTCGCCGATTTCGTTTAGGATTGATTTTAAAGAATAAGTTATTATGCACAATGAAATTATGAGCCAAAGACCCTTTAATCACAACTACCTCTCCCGAGTATAATTGATTCTCATGCAAATTAACCAACTTGATATCCCTATCTAAGTTTATTAATATGCAAGGCAATGAGATCTTTTAACTAATTCTAAAGAAAATCTAAAACCGTCAAGAATTAGAAAGTAAACTTTATTCATGCAATCTTGAGCAAGTCTAAATCAAATCCCCTCTCCCGAGCTAGATTCGAAACTTAAATCATCCAACTAATGGCCAATTAATTGAAAGCATTAAATCAAGATTACAAACACAATAACATTGCACAACTTAAACCATAAATCAATCCATAAACTTAATCAACTACATCAATCCCTAAGCTACAAGTTTAGCTACTCATGAATGGAAATACAATCTCAACTAAACATGTCAAAGCCATAAATCTAACTAAAGAAAGAAAAGGGAAAAGAAAACTCAATGTAGGCCGAGTCCCGACGTCCCCGTCACGATCCCCACGAACAATGGGTTGATTTCCAAGTTCCTCCTTTGTTTTCAGCTCCCAAAAGCCTCTATTCTGTCCTCTTTACGGCCCCAAAAAGGTCCCAAATTGATCTCCCCAAAAACCTAGCCGAAAGGAAGCTTTTATTCTGATTTTTCGTCGAAGCGTCGAGACGCTGTCAAGACAGCGTCGCGACGCTGCCTCTTATACGCGCGTTCTGAATAAGGAAAAACGATAGCGTCGGGACGCTTCCTATCGTAGCGTCTCGACGCTGTAAGCTTTACGCGCCTAATCTGATATGGAATGTGAGCGTCGAGACGCTCAAGAGCTAGCGTCTCGACGCTAGCTTGCTGTTGACCGAGATTTGACTTTTCTCCACTTTTACTCTTTTCATTCCTTTGCATCTTTTCACGCCCCGATCACCCGATTAACTCTGATATTGCATTATAGCTCCAATCAACCATTTCCTACAAAATAAACAGTAAAGTGCAATAAAATGGCCCAAACACCATAAAAGACTAGCTAAATTAAATAAGTAAAGATAGCTAGCTATGCTCGCTATCAGAAAGCGTGTAATGCAACATTTTAAAAATTATATTTACTTGAAGGAATTTATGATTTATAAAAAATTGTACTTACTTCAAGGAATTAACGTGAAATGTAAATAACATTTAATGGCATAAGAAAAGTAAAAAAAAAAAAAAAATGATAGATAACAATACCTCTTCATCTACCAAAATAACTCTATGAATTTTCAAAGCTTCATTGTGACACAGTTTAATATTGTTTTCCTTACGAGTAACACAAACATGTAATTTTTCACTTTTGCTTGGAAAGCTTTAAGTTTATCTTATAAAAGAAGAAATTTTTCTATAATTTGACATTTTGACAATTAGTTTTTATTTATTTTCTTTTTATACATGGACCGCACTTTACAAATGGATGTACTAGTTCAAATGTGTAACCACCTCCATTTGAACACATTCGAACAGTCACATCCCTTCAACATCAATTTCACCAATTAGACTCAACGAATACCTACACTTTGAAGAGTCATGTCTCATAAACAAAAGGTAAAATAGGAATTTATGTAAGAAGTAAGGGCAAAAGAGGAAACACAAGATTCTCTTCTATAGCCTCATTTATATGTACTAGTTTAGAAACACGTGCTATGCACGTTAAATTTTACTGTTTTAATTGAAAATAATAATAATAAAAAATGGTGTCTAGAAGTCTAAAACTATATATTATATTGTTCTATGTTCATTTATAATAAATATGAAATACTTTGCACGTGGTTTGAAATCTTTGGAATATATTTTTTATGGTGAAAGTTAACTTTTGAATAAATATATTTTTCATCAAGTTCAAATAGTAAATATTTGACATTAAACTATAATGTAAGAGATAAAAAAAAAAAAAATTAAAGATATATAATTAAAATTAAAATACATATAATAGTTGTAAACTAAATTTGATAAAACATAAAAGTGACATCGTAAAGATATTTTATTATCTCATAAGTAATTAATCCGTATGCTTCGAGATTGTATTTTGGAGAAAAAGAAAGAAAGAAATATATTTCATAAGAATTATATAAGTTGATTTTTTTTTTTAAAAAAAGGGAAAAATACATTTTTGGTCCCTGAGGTTTGGGTTAAGTTTCATTTTGGTTCCTGAGTTTTCAAACTCGACATTTTAGTCCTTGAGGTTTGAATTTTGTTACACTATTAGTCCCTCAGTCAATTTTTCTGTTAAACATTAACAGATTGCTGACATGGCAATAATTTTTTATTTAAAAAATCCATTTTTTATTTTTTAAATTAAAATAATATATTATACATTTTTTTATTATTTTTTTCCTTTTTCCTTTTCCTTTTCTTTTTTCTTTTTCCATCTTCTTCTACACCTCTCTCAAACCCTAATCTCCAACTCATTTGCAGCCATCACCACCTTCAGTCGTCGGTTGCCGTCGCCGCCGCCGCATCCACTGTCGGAGTTTTCTTTTTATATTTTTCTTCCTCTTTCTTTCTTCATCTCCTTTCCCTAGTTTTCTTTTTCTTTCTCTTCTTTTCTCTCTCTTTCCCTTCTTCTCTCTCCCCGCGTGCCGCCTAGTTCTGGCCGATCCTCGCGTCGTGCGTCAACTCCTTGCACTGTCTATTTTCCAAGTTTCGACCAGTCCTTGCGTCGCTTGGAATCGTTTCGCCTAGTCCTCGCGCCGCCTGTAATCAATCTGAAATGATATGGGTTTCGTAACTCCTCGTGCCGCCCAGTTCTTATCCGCACCGCCGTTAACCTTAACCCAGATCTGAAATGAGGGAGAAATCCCCCTCGTTTCAAACTGAATCGAAGGGTTGCGTGGGTGGGTCTTCTGCTGGCGTGGATGTGGCGGCGACCACGGAGGAGTTTCTAGCGTTGAGAATGGTGTGACATTTTTTTTCGGAGACGACGACGACGAAGAAGAAGTTCCAGATCTGGTCGAATGGCGTGGTCGTTGAAGAAGAAGTTCCAACCCGATGCCAGATCTGATTTTTTTTTTTACACTGAAAAAAGGAAATGAAGGAAGGGAGAGTGGGAAGAAGAAGAAAGAATGAGAAAGAAAAGAAGAGAAGAAGATTTAAAAAAAAAAAGTTAGCCGAAGCTGCCGGCCAACCGGCGAGCGGTGGTCGATGGCAGCCGGCGGGCCACCGGTAGTATTAAGGTTGAAGAAGGAAGATGATGAAGGAGGAGGATAATGGAAAGGAAAAAGAAATAAATAATAATAAAAAACATTTTTAATTAATTTATTATTATTTTATTTTAAAAATTAAGAAAATAATTTTCTTAATAAAAAAATGTTGCCACGTCAGTTTTCCGTGAGAGTTTAACAGAAATTTTGACGAGGGACCAAAAATGTAATGAAATCCAAACTTCAAGGACTAAATTGTTGAGTTTGAAAACCGAGGGACCAAAATGAAACTTAACCCAAACCTCAGGGACTAAAAGTGTATTTTTCCCTAAAAAAAACTAAAGTATTTAATAAAGTATAACCTCTTTAAAAATAACATTTTTTTGTATGTTTGGATGACAAATTTTGATCTTCAAGTGATTCGATAAGAATTTTTGTATTAACATTAAAAAAAAGTTGTTAATGTGAAATTACATATTTAAAAATATATTTTCTAATATTCGAAAAAATTTGTCTTTGTGTTTTGTTTAACATCATTGCACAACATAATATAACAGGAAATTTTTTCCTTTTGAACTTGAATTGATATCATTTTGTGCCATTAGGTGGACTTAATTAATGGCAAATCATGATATCAAAATGTGTTTTCTAACATGTTCTCCCATTACTACTTCAACAATTTAAATATATTTCTTATACTTTTTCTTGAAGAACTTTCTCCAAATAGATAAATATAAATTACATAGGACTTTAAAAGAATGATACAAAAGATTGCAAGAAAAAATTATAAATTTAAGAAAAAGAAAAATAATAATTGTATAATAATTAGACTATTAATATATTGATACCAAAAAATATTTATTAGTGATTTTTTTTAAAAAAAATAATAATTCTTTTAGTAAAAAGAAAAAAAGAATAAGTTAAATGCATGTTAATGAATGTGATAACTCAAATTTAATATACTAAATGTTTTTTTTTTTTTTTTAAATTATAACAATATACTAAGTGGAACTTGTGAGGACATTTGTGCAATAATTATTAAATAGGAGAATATTTTAATGTTATTCAAATCTTATATTTCAATCCAAATGAGTTTTAATTTTAATGAATATGGTACTTATTTTAATAAAATGATTTTTTTTTTTGTTATTCTTTAAAATTTTAAAACATGCATGTTTCATTTATATATTTTATAGGTGTCTTATGCATTTTTCTATTTTTTTTTTATATAGATTTTGATACAAAAAATCCATACAGATCAAAATAGTGATGAAATTAGAGTCGAAAAATAAATAGAAAACTCAAAAGTTATATGAATATTATATAATAAAGTTTTTTCCTTAAGTCATGAATACGACTTCTCAAAATTTTTACCATCAAAATCATGCCAATTACTCTAGTATTTTTAATTTTAATTCTCGAATGGATGAATCTGATGTGTAACTTCCTCTGCTTGAACAGTCACGTCCCATTAGCAAAGATTGAAGGACACTTTAACTCGAAGGGTTGTGTCTCTCTAACAGATTGAAGGACAAAATGGACATTTATTAAAATTATAAAGGCAAAAGAGGAAAATAATTAGTAAAGATTCTCCTCCTTAAGCCCCTTTTATATATAGTAAGATAAGATTATAAAATTATAGATAATAAATTATAGACTACATATTTGTTGCATTATTAACTCTCAAAATCTAAATATTATTCGATTCTTGGTTCGTTCAAAAGATTTAATTGTAGATTTAAATAGTTGAGAAACTTTATTCATGAACCTATATTATAATTGATGACATGAACATAGTTCAACTGACATAAAACTTGTACCTTCAAATAAGAAGTTAAAAGGTTCATGTCTTCCATCCCACACATGTTTCAAAAAACAAAAAACCTATATTACAATTTTTAGTTGGAAATGTAAACATATATAACCTTTTAGAAAAAAATAAATGTTCAACTCTTAACTACTTGAGTTGTGTTGTGATATGCTTTATAAACTAAATGTGATATATATATTTGTAATTCCAGCTGGCAATTTCTAGGTTTTAATTATCTCTACCCAACTACCTCATTTAATGTAGTTTTTCATATATTCACATTATATATCATACAGCTCTTCAATTTTAATTCATCTATAAATAGTGAGTTTGAGTTTGAGGTTTGAAGCACACAATAATCACCAAGAGTGAAAGAAAAGTGAAGAAATATAGAGAAATAATGGGAATGCTTCCAAGATACGTGGCTTTCAAATCCAAGGCAGATGACCTGTACTTGAAGTACACAAAAGAAGACGTTCAAATTCATGGGTATATCAGGTACGATGCACATAACGTGGTGACCCCTTACACAAAGTACGAAGTGGTGCCTTCTAAGACTGCCAAAGGCTACGTCAACATAAGGTGTTGTTACAACAACAAATATTGGGCTTCCCCTTCCATCTCCACTAACTACGTGGTTGCAGTAGCCGACGAGCCAAATGAAGATCAATCCAGCTGGGCATGCACCCTCTTCGAACCCACCTTCGACCTCGAACAACAAGCCTTCCGGATCAAGCACGTCTATCTCGGCTACAACACATGTAGTTGGAGGGATGGCTCAGCTCGCGACCGATGCTTACTCATGGGATATTCAATTCATGACGCTAACCTTTGTGATCTCCACATTGCTCTTGATTGGGAATCATTCTTTGTTTTGCCCAAACACGTCGCCTTCAAAGGTGACAATGGATGCTACCTCAGTGCACGTTGGAATCAAGACCCTGCATATCTACAGTTTTCTTCCAATGACATTGGAGACCCCAAAGTGGGTAACCAAGTTTCGACCACCAGCGATGGGAATGTTCGTATCAAGTCATTTTACTTTGGTAAATTTTGGAGACGGAGTCCCAATTGGATTTGGGCAGACTCAACCGACACCACTACAACGAACAAAGACACGTTGTTTTGGCCTGTCAAAGTCGACAACAATGTCGTCGCACTTCGCAACTTGGGTAACAATAATTTCTGCAAAAGGCTCACGACAGATGGCAACACCAATTGCCTCAACGCCGATGTGCCCACGATAACCAAAGAGGCACGCTTGGAGATACATGAACTGGTTCTTTCCCGAAGCATTTACAACGTGAATTTTCATCTCTTGGATGCACGGATTTTCGATCAACATGTCATGATCATGGCCACTGGAGATGCTAGCAATAATTCCAACCAAGCCAACACTATAGACATCAAGCTGTCTTATACGATTTCCGAGAGTAATACATGGTCTTCCACTGTTTCGGCTAAGTTTGGTGTGAAGACCAGCTTGCAAACTGGTATTCCGCTGATTGCAGAGGGGAAGATTGAAATGTCGGCTGAGTTTTCGGGAGCGTATGCGTGGGGAGAAACTAAATCGAAGTCGTCTTCGATAGAGACTGTGTACAAAGTAACTGTGCCACCGATGACGAGGGTGAGAGTGAGTCTACTAGCAACACAAGGTCATTGCGACATCCCGTACTCGTACACTCAACGTGACACTCTCATAAATGGGGACCAAGTGACTAATTACTACGATGATGGAATTTACACTGCTGTGAATTGCTACAACTTCAAGTATGAGACCAAGGAAGAGCCAATTTAAGGTGCTTAAATTTGCTTGTACTGTATTATGATAATTTGGGTTTACGCCAATAATTCTTCTGGTTATGATCTAGGAGTTAAACTTTAAATAAGGTTATCGACCATATCATAAATAAAGTTGGTGGAACCCAAATGTCTTTTCTTTGTTTATATGTTTTTTTTATGACTATGGTGATCAATAAATTATTATCTATGTTTTTCTTTTTATATGCTTTACATTTTAAGTACTATATATATATAATTTGATAATGATTTCGTTTTTAGTTTTCTATTTTTGAAAAATATTCGGGTTTCTTCACAATTTCTCTACTTAAGTTTCACATCTCTAAGAAAAACGTTTGAAATCTTAGTCAAATTTCAAAAACAAAAACAAAAGGTCAAAAAACATTTTTTTTTTCAAAGTTTGCTTAGATTTTGAAAACATTTTTAGAAATTAGTAGATGACAAAACAAAGAAACTAATCATGTGGGAAATAATATTTATAAGCTTAATTTTCAATAATAAAAAATCAAAGACCAAATGGTTGTTAAACCGCGAAAGATTTCATTATTTCATAAGGAATTTATTACAGAATATGTCAATGCAACAAATGACACATAATTTAATTCACTATAAAAAAATGTTAATATAAGACTATCATAGGGTTTTAGACATAATCTATCATTGATAGCGAACATAGTTAGCTATTTTTCCCTAATTAATTACGACTAGTCTTTTATATTTAATTGACCAAAATTATGCATTTTTGTGTTCTATTTGTAGGAATAATGTTTCGGAGTTAAATCGGGAAATTGAAGCTAAATATGTGTTCGGGACATCAAAATTGGCTAAAGAACGAAAAAGATTCAAGTTAGAAGAAGTCAAAAGAGAGCCATCTGCAAACTAGCGTCGGGACGCTGCTCTTGGAGCATCTCGACGCTGCTTTTCCTTTTCTGATTCAGGCGGAAAAAGGTCATAGCGTCGCGATGTTGTGATCATAGCGTCTCGACGCTGTGACAAGAGTGTCTCGACGCTAGGTAGCGTCTCGACGCTGTCGACAAATTTTCTATAAATTCAACACTTTCTTGCACGACCAAGGGGAGTCCAATTGGTTAGATTTTAGCCCTAATTTCGACTAGAGACCTTTGGTGGGAGCTAAAACAAGGCCAAGGAGCGGGAATCAAGCGAGAAGATGTGGAGATTGGGGGACGTGCCGGTTTCGATGGATTTGAGTTTTCCTTTCTCTTTCCCTTACCTCTTGTAGTTTTTATGGCTTTTCTTTCAATTAGTGTTTGTAGTTTAAAGACTATGAATTCCTAGTTGTTTGTCTTAGGGTTTGATGTAATTGTTTAAGTTGTTGGATTGATTTTAGGTATGAATGTGTTTTTATTTTATTCATGCAATTTTGTTTAATCCTTTCAATTACTTGATCACTAATTGAATGATTTAAGTGTTGAATCTAACTCGGGAGGGAGGATTTGGACTAAGACTTACCTTGTTTAATTGCATGACTAGAGTAGAAATTCTAAGTTTGTGACGAGATTTGGAATATCTCTAGCTAGAATTATAACAAGGACTAAACCGAATAATGTCTTGCATGTTAATGAACTTAGATAGGGATATCAAGTTAGTTATATGCATGAGAATCAATTATACTCGGGAGAGGTAATCGTGATAAAAGTTTCCTTGGCTTGTAGAATAATTGCACGATCAATTCATTCCTATTAATCAATCCTCAATCTTAAACAATGAAATCAATTCCCTAAGAGTCTTTCCATTTGAGTCTCCACCTTTATTTTATGCTTTTTTTTTTGTCTTTAGATTTATCTTTATCTTTAAGTTTTGCTCCCTAAATAAAATTGGACAAGATTATTCACGGTACTTAATTTACTAGAAAACCAATTCAGAGGACGACACTCGTTTAATCACGAAAACACTATATTATTACTTGACCCGTACACTTGCGGTAAGCAATTTGCACATCAATCATATGGAAGTTCATTTGTTCTCCATAGCATTTTCCTAAGGTTATAAGTGACTTTTATACCCATAATTAACCATAAAAAAGATAGTATAACAAAATTTTAAAATAATGTAAAATAATTTCCATAGCTATATAAAATTTCTATCAAATACATTCTATTGATGGTCAGATTTGGTCGAGAGGAACTGACCTGACCTTCATGTGCCACCAACGGTAAATTTGTTTGATAGAGGGGAAGACGTGGCCTGCAAGACAGTAAACCTGCACACCGGTGTGGTGCTTGCCACATCGCCTCCGATGCTTAAGTCAGAAAACGGAAGGAGGAGAGCAAGAGAGAAAGAGGAGAAAGTAGAGAATAGAGTTCGGTATCCCTTATTCAGTGACGAAAAGGGGTTTAAATACCTGTTTCTGCTCTAGGTTTTTAGGCATTCGGAGGTGATTCGGGCTAAACCGAGTGGAACCGAGGTAGCCAGGGGCACCAGGGATTGAATGGAGGCGGAAGAACTCGACCCGCGCAAGACCGAGGCCGAGGCCGAGTAGGGGTCGGGCCAAAAGACCGATCCCTTCGGCTTTGGCCCGACCCTTTGGCCCATTCTTCCTCCGAGTTCCGTTTCCTGACTGTCTCCTTGGGCTGGTATTGCGTTATCCTCATCGATTCCTTGCATATCAAAGTGGTCCAAAATTACTAATAACATTAAGCCCCCACTCTTGAATTGGGATTCAGGCGTGACTTATTGCTATAGGTCGAACTCCTTAAGCCCGATTTAAGAGTAATGATTTGTGCCAGTTCTAACTTATGTTCGAATTTATTATTACCCTGCAAGTTATAATAGACATAGACACAACAAGAGCTCCCTGAATAGGGATTAGGAAAGAGAGAAAATAAGAGAAGTGAGGGGTTGAAGAATTAACCCAGCTTCAGCCTCGACCTTGGGATGAGGTTGAGGCTAGCGTCTAGAGCTAGTCCAAACTTCTGTGCTTTTGTTTTCTTTCATTTTGGATGTTGTTCAATCCATCTTTCTGTTTTGAAGCCCCCTACGTAAGTGCTTCTTTGGCTTAGCCATTTATGTGGCACACGTGGTAAGACCATAGGGTCGCCCTCCACCACCTTTCATATTATTGAAATTATTGAGTTCCTGCATTGACATGTTAATTTCTACAAAAGAAAAATGAGGGAAGAGGATAGGGTTGGCCTCGACCTCAAGCCCCTGTCAGCCAAAAACTTAGCTCCCTGCATTCATATGTTAGTCCTTGTAGAAAAAGTAATGAGATAATAGACTAGAACATGTAATCTTTGATTAAACATGCTAAGCCAGTGTGCTTTTTGTTTTATAGGGAGTGCATATCCCCTGTTACTTGCTTTTTGTTTAATAGGGAGTGCATATCCCTTGTGTATCCTCATTACTCAAGCAAATTTTTACTGAAACATAAAATAGAATTGAGTAAAAAGAAGAATACCTTTAAAGTTTAGGGTCGGCCTCGACCTGGTCGACCATGTGAGCTTGGTGGTCCGGACCCGTATATGCCCAAATCCGGATGAGCCGAAGTAGACACGGTAGTCTAGGCTCGTGTTATATGATGGTCCTAAGCTAGATGAGACGAGGTAGACTCGGTGGTCCAGACTCACATGATCTCGAATCTAGATGAGGCGAGATAGACCCGGGGGCCAAGGCTCGCAAAGGTGATGGGCTCAAACCAGATGAGGTGAGGTAGACCCGTGGTCCAGGCTCACATTATCTCATATTTGGATGAGGCGAGGTAGACTCGGTAGTCCAGGCTCGCGTAATGTGATGGGCTCAAGCTAGATGAGGCGAGGTAGACTCGATAGCCCAGACTCACATGATCTCAAATCTAGATGAGGCGAGGTAGACCCGGGGGCCCAAGCTCGCATATAGGTGTGGGCTCTAAGCTCAAGAGCTTAAGCTCGCATGTAGGCGTGGACACTAAGCTGGAAGGCTTAGGCTCGCATGATAGGCATGGGCACTGAGCTGAAAAGCTTAGGCTCGCATGTAGGCGTGTGCACTAAAGTGAGAAGCTTAGGCTCGCATGGAGGCGTGGGCACTAAGCTGAAAAGCTTAAGCTCGCATGTATGTGTGGGCACTAAACTGAGAAGCTTAGGTTCGCATGGAGGCGTGGGCACTAAGCTGAAAAGCTTAGGCTCGCATGTAGGCGAGACCCCTAAACTAAAAAGCTTAGGCTCGCATGTAGGCGTGGGCTCTATATGCTCGCATGTAAGCGTGGGCAATAAACTGAGAAGTTTAGGCTCGCATGGAGGCGTGGGCACTAAGCTGAAAGCTTAGGCTTGCATGAAGGCGTGGACACTAAGCTCGAAGACTTAGGCTCGCAAGTGTTCAATCTCACTTGCAATAACAGGATTGGTCTTGGTCACAACCATGGCTATGGTCGACCTCGGCCTCGGGCATGGCTCGGGTCGGCTTCGGCCTCGGCCTCGGCCTCAACCATATTTGAAGTCGGCTTCGGCCTTGGACTCGAACAGTCTGTCGTCTTTCATATCCAGCTCCTTTGTTTTAATCTTGATCCCGTCTTGCGTTCAACTCCATTCGCAATAAAATTGACATTGATAATGTGATCCTGGGGACACTTTTGAGGCCTTGGAAGGTCAACCTTGGCTTCGGCCCAAGGTCGACCCCGGTCTTGACCAAAGGATGACCTCCGCTTAGGGTTGGCTTCACCCCAATAGCTTTTTCCTCTTAGCCCCCTGTCTTATTCTAGTATTCGTTGACTTAGTCTCGGTGTCAATGGAATGACTTCCAACTTTTCAATGGCCTTTCTTTCTTGGTGTCTTTCACCCGGTCAAGGCTTGTGTTTGTTTTTTATTCATCCTCCAAAGATGGTTGTGATCTCCTATGGGATTTCCTCCTAATCGGTCTGGATGAATATCTCTGGTCGGCCTCTGCTTAGTCGGTCTCTGCCTGCTCAGCCTCGGCCTCAGCCTTCGCCCCGTTCATTTGGTAGTCGTTGTTCGTCTTGGAGCCATTTGTACATCACTCTTCTTTCGATTTCTGCGGTTGATGGTTATTTTCGAAAGGTTTTGTATCTGGCTTCTAGTTTTTCTTTCCATCCTCCTATTTGTTAGGTAACCGATGTGCAGATTTAGCAAGCTTTCTTCCCCACAGACGGCACCGGCCAACTGTTGATAGTCAAATTTGGTCGGGAGGAACTCACTTGAGTAATACATGGTCTTTCACTATTTCAGCCAAGCTTTGTGTGAAGAACAACATGCAAACTGGTATTCCGCTGATTGCAGAGGGGAAGATTGAAATGTCGGCTGAGTTTTCAGGAGCGTATTCATGGGGAGAAACTAAATCGAAGTCATCTTCGATAGAGATTGTATACAAAGTAACTGTGCCACCAATGACGAGGGTGAGAATGAGTCTACTAGCAACACAAGGTCATTGCGACATCCCGTACTCGTACACTCAACGTGACACTCTCATAAACGGGGACCAAGTGACTAATTACTACGATGATGGAATTTACACTCATGTGAATTGCTACAACTTCAAGTATGAGACCAAAGAAGAGCCAATTTAAGGTGCTTAGTTTGCTTGTACTACATTATGATAATTTGGGTTTACGCCAATAATTCTCCTAGTTATGATCTAGGAGTTAAACTTTAAATAAGGTTATCGACCATCTCAAATAAAGTTGGTGGAACCCAAATGTCTTCTCTCGTTTATATGTTTTCTTGATGACTATGGTGATCAATAAATTATTATGTATGTTTTTCTTTTAATACTATATAAATAATTTGATAATGATTTCGTTTTTAGTTTTCTATTTTTGAAAATTATGCTTGATTCCTCACAATTTCTCTACTTTAGTTTCACGTCTCTAAAAAAACGTTTGAAATCTTAGTCAAATTTCAAAAATAAAAACAAACGCTCAAAAACCTTGTTTTTTCAAAGTTTTCTTGGACTTTGAAAACATTTTTACAAAATAGATGACAAACAAAGAAACTCAGCTGGGTAATAGTATTTATAAGTTTAATTTTCAAAAATGAAAAACAAAAAACGAAATGGTTGTTAAATGGTGAAATTATATTTCATTATTTCATAAAGAATTTATTACAAAATATGTCAATGCAACAAATGAGACATAATTTAACTTTAAAAAATGTTAGGGAAAAATACACTTTTGATCCCTGAGGTTTGGGTTAAGTTACACTTTGGTCCCTGAGTTTTAAAACTCAACAAAAATATCCTTGAGGTTTGAGATAAACATCACTTTGGTCCCTACCGTCTAATTTCCATGAAGTCACTAACGAAGAGGTGATGTGGTGCCCATTAAAATGACATGGCATCCTGACGTGGTTATTGACGTGGCAATTTTGAAGTTTTACACTGGATGAGGTGGCATAACTTTAAAGTCCATGTGTTTCCCAAAAATGAAACCTAAAAAAAAAAAAAAAAATCAGACTAGTCTCCTTCGTGTTTCCCCTTTTCATTCGTCTTCTACATCAATCGATTAGGGTTCTTAAAATTACACACAATTGGAAGCTGGATGTCACGAGAAATGCCACAGAAACTTTTGAAAATTGCAATGGATAACTTTGATGGAAGTTCAGAGTCCATAAGAGTCGATAATAGTGAAACTAAGAACCCTAGCTATTGTCACTGTGGGTTACGAGCTCGATTAATAACTTCATGGACAAAGAGGAACCCTGGAATAAGATTCTATGGATGTCCTAGTTACAAGGTATGTATTCTTTTGTTTATGGCTAGTTTGGTTACAATTTGTTTTAGATACTTGACTGCTCGTCTTCTCTGTTGTGTAGGGGAATGGTTCAGGATGTGGTTTTTTTGATTGGTGTGATCCAGAAGTATCAGAACACAACAAAGAAGTGATTAACAAACTAAGAGATGAAGTTGGTCGGTTGAAGAAGATTGCACAAATCTTGGGTCGTTTGGAGTGACTGTTGAAGGGATAAAAGCCCTACGCAGCAGAAAGAATCACCGAACCTACTCATAGTCTTTGATTTTTATTTGAAATACTAATACAATTTGCAAAAGATTACAACAATAAAACTATGTTTAAAGTGTTGTACATCAATTATAAACATGCTTAATAATAGTCTAGATCTAATCTAGATGATCCTAATGATCAAGGTTCAAGAATACTTATTATTGGAAGAAGCCTTGACCGAAAAACTACCTTTTTCACGATCTTGCAGAAAAATTCCAGCAACCTCCTCTTATGCGAACACCACCAATTAGTTACATCGGTATATCTCTAAGACTTCTTGAAGCAGGAGATTGGTGGGAGTCTTTTAGGAGAGATCTCTGAGAGAAGGGGAATAAATGAGATACCTTTCACCCCACCCCAGGGGTCCTATTTATAGGTAAAGACCAAGATCAAATCTATTGTTTTATTCATATTTAATTTAATAAATAAATAATTGATTCCATAATTAATTAATTACCCAATTAAATATCATATATTTAATCTTAGGGATTTTATTAAATTATTTGTATTAATATGAATCCAATTCATATTTAATTATTTGAACTCTTTCAAATACTTTCTCTCAAGAATTAATTTTGAAATTAATTCAAAAATTATATTATAAATTTTCATAAACTTTATACTATAATGTATCAATATACATTATACGATTCCCCTAAATAAATTGAACACTTTCAATTTACAATTTATACTTTAATTGCCTCAAGTCTCTTTACGAGCTACCAGTGGGACTCAATGGACCTACATATCAGAAGCTCCAACGATACAAGACTAATTGGCTAAACTCATTAACCAAGTTAGTCAACATTCGTTAACTGTGGGTCACTCCACTAAAGACCCATAGCTGTACTCTTCTCACTGCAGAATATTTTTGTGTCCACGAATATCGACCAGTAACAGCAAGTTAGTCCTTCACGAGTGTTCGTATCTCCAACTGGGTCAAATTACCGTTTTACGCCTGAGTTACTTCTACCTCCTTAAGTACCAGTGCTCCTCTAATGAACAACCTGTTTGTGGTCCAACCATCAAATAGAAACCCCTCTCGGGCCAGTGAGAGGGTAGGACCCTTTGTTCAAGACCCGAAGACACCACTTAAGGGAACACTCATCTACTTCCTCAAAAGTTGGGAAGGAGTGAATTTCATCTTGTGTGATTATGTTCCCAGCTTATTGAGTCGGCATACTGGCCACTCTCACCCATACAAATCAAAGGACAATCCCTCGTGAACAGAAGTCCATAATCCACTCAGGATTTAAACTAAGTTGCCTAGGTCATCCTAGTGAAATAGAAACCTAACTACTTAACGGTGTTATAGCTAGTGGTTACTGTTTTGTGGTTTGGTCTTATGCAAACTCATTGCATAGGATACCCCCACTCGCATGTCTACTACATGGACGCTTTGGATCAATACGCCCGTATCAAATACAAAGCGGGTCGTATCACATAGTGTTACCAGGATAAGGTACCAAGTTTTTGTACTATAGACCTTTTAGGTTGTTACTTGAACATCGATCCCCGTATGTCCCCACATACTAGTTCAAGTTACATACAAACAACCTTGGATCTTAGTTTATTGGATTTGGGTCAAATTGTGTAATTATTTAACAATAACATTTTATTGCAGAAACTCAATAACACTTTATTAAAACAAGTATACAATTTGTTTACATTCACTATCTATGAGTTTTAGGGCATAAAACCCAAGAGCTGTATGGTGTAATTGTAGTATTGGTGGGCATTTTAGTGATTGTATTTGGGTTTTGATTGGGAAGAACTGTAAAAATTATGGATACATCACTACAACAAATACTGCTTTTCATAGCATGTAATTATAGCATTAAGTAAAATAAGCTATTAAAAAATGAAGGCACGCTAGACACGCCAAGCAGACCAAAAAAAAAAAAAAGCGGTAAACAAAAAGTTGAAAATCTTTGGGCGCGTTACAAAAAGAAATCTTGTATTTTTTTTCTTTATTCAACAATCACTTCCCACAAACCCTTCATCTTCTGCTTGTGATATTCTCTAGTCCTCCAATTTTTCTCTTACACAATCCTCTTTCCTTCAATCTCTTACTTCGCCAACCCTCAATCTCTCTCACTTTCTCCTGCCCTTCAATCTCCATGTCACCGATTCTTCATCCCTTCAATCTTCGTTTTACGCATGGATCTCCCTCTCGCACATCATTTTCTCTTAAATTTTCGAATTCAGAAACAATCTTCGTCGAACATTTCTTATCCGTCCAAATTGTCTTCTGGTCGTAAGTTGGAGCCACTACAGTCATTGGAACTGGCATTTGCGCAGAATAAGCAGTGGTGAGAAGCGCCAGGTTAGTATCACCATTAAAATTCTCACGAGACCTCGATTTCTCCTCCTCGACGAACCAACCAGTGGACTCGATAGGTAGGTCAAAACCCTAACCCTAGAAATCAAATCACCATGGAAATTGCTTAATTTATGATGTCGATTATGAGATTTCAGTAGTGCTTTTGCATTATGCTACTCAAACGTTGAGAGCTCTGTCGAAAGATGGAAGAATAGTGATTTCCAAGATTCATCAGCCAAGTAGTGAAGTTTTTGAGCTATTCGATCAACTTTACTTGCTTTCAGGAGGGAAAATTATGCGTTTTGGTCAAGCTTCAAAGGCTTATGAGGTGACAATTCTGCCATTTTTATGTAATGTGAGTTACAGAGACGAGGTGTTTCGACATTGTTGGAGGTTTCTGATCTTGAATTGTTGATTTGTGTAATTCTTTGCTCAAGTTGGCTTTCCTTACCCTGCTTTGAGGATTATTTTCTTAGATGCATCAATTTAGACATTGATGCATCTATGTCTCATATCCGTGTATATACTTCTAAAGTAGGATGTGCATCCTGAGTATTGTTTTTTTTCTTTTTTTTCAAGCACCATGATTTCAGTGATTCCATTGGCCTTCGACGTTTATTTTTAGTGCATCATTAAAACTGGGTTCAGTTTAAGGACCACTTCTTCTCGCAATGAAATTCAGACTTTCTTTGTAAACAAGTACAATATAACAAAGTGTTGGAAGTCACAATGATTTTTATTGTTTATTTTCTATTTAAGAGGAAGTGACAATGTTAATAGCTAGGATGTTGAAGTTTTCAATTCAGTTGTATACAAACTCTTCTTTCTTTGTTGATTATGCAATTTTGCTGAAATATTGTATCAAATCAATGTATTTGTGTAGTTCCTTATACTCATTTTCCTTTTGAATGTGTTGCCTTAGCGAGAAAACGGGACTTGCAAGTTATCACTCAATACTAGGACTATTTTATTGGTACCTTCGTACACATGAAGGCTCCAGTCTTTCAGATGTGCGTACTTCATATTTTCCACTTCATAGGCATTTTTTCGTCAAGGCCACTCTCAAAGGTTCAATGAAACTCAAGGTACAATTTTTTTGTCTAGTTTTTGAATGTACCCTGCAAGTTTGTCTGTCATGGTAAAACATGTTTTGTTTTGTTTTTTTTTAATTATTGTTTTCTTTTTTTAAATTAAGGGTGAAAGAAGCAGACACTTTCATTTCCGAAGAGATTCAAAGATAAAGTTGTTGAGATAAAAAGTAAATAAAGATTTTGTCGTGGCTACACCTCTTTTGAGGAATCAAACATGTTGGAGCCACTTTTCTTACTTCTTTTGGGTTTCGTCGCTTAAGTCTACTTCTTTCAAGGGTAATCGAATCTTTGGTGACTTTCAAATATTCCTCTCCTTCTCTTATTGTAAACAGTTAAAAGTAGCGCAATGTTGATTAATGAAATCAACTTTTCATACCAAAGTTTTGTAGACTAACAAAGTGGTTCATGAATTGGCAGGGCTTGCTTCCATAACAGAGAAAGGGGTGAATATGGATACCGAGCTATAGAATATATACGACCGATGCTTGAATAGAGTGATTATGTCAATGATGCAATTGTTCAAATGATGCTTCAACCTAGCTCTATGCATGGGAGTTAAAAAATCAATTTGAGATACGATATGCATAAAGATGATGTTGGCTTAAAAACCCCTTTTAGTTTTTAGTTTCATCAAGAATCTTCATTTTGTGTTTCTTTGCAATCAATATTTTGTTTCAAATTATTAGAATACTCGATTCTTTCTCTCCCCCAATTTCTTTCTTCAGAATTTATCTAAGAGTCTTTGAGTTTCTCTATTTCAATAATTGTTTTGACAGACCATTGGATATGCTTCAAGATTACTAACACCAAAGGTTCAAGCTAAAAAACTGTCATATTATTTGAAGCAGCGAGCCATACTATCCACCTCGTCTTTTTAAGGTTCATTTTATACTTTCTGATGTCTATAGAACCTACTTGTGAATTGATGCTTTTAAATATATTAGAAAAGAATTCCTTGATTTATGCTCTCAATTATTTGTCAAAAAACCTTGCCTTTGATTGACAAAATCTCCTTAACTAGGAAGATCACAAAAATTTTCCTTCAAATAAGAGCTCGGTAAGTTTTGTCTCTTTCACTTTCTTCCTAAATGCATTAATTAAAGTAGACTTTCTTGCGTTATAAGCACCAACTACTCATCCATTTGCACATTCACTGGCATATTTTCTTGTTAAAAGACATTAAGACAAGATATTTCTCATCGAATGATCTTTACGAGTACTTATCAAATTGCTTAGTGTGAGTGATGTTTGTGACAGGAGCTCAACTTTTCTATCCCAGAGAACAAGTTGTAGAAGTCCTTCAAGGGCAACCAACTTTGTTCTTTAAACTAAATGACGAGAGTATTGTCCTAAGGTACTTCTTATGTTTAGCTTGAAGAAGTTTCTTAACTTTGAAGTGTTGTAAGTAATTAGTTGAAACAATTGAATGTGCAGTCACTGTAGCCATTTGGAGTCTGTTGGTATAGTGGTGAATTAACATTGGTGTTTGAGCACAAAATTTGAGTCAAGAATGAATTCAAAACTTTATCTTGTCAATATGTTGTTTTGTTGCTTTCCAGGGTCGTGAATCATTTGCTTCATACGAAAGTTTATAGTAGCTCCATCGATTGATTAGTATTCATTCTCGGTGTCATCTATGTTTCTTATAGCTTCATTGCGATTGTCTTGGCCATGATCAAGGTTGACTTCTCTCATATATGCCTTTGAACTCTTCTGTTTTGATTTTCATGACCTCTTGAAGCTTGTTTTTTTTGTTTAGATAAATATATGGTTGGAGAACATGGAAAAATGAGGCCAAGACTATAGTCACTCAGAACGCACAAGGTAAATAACATTGCACCAAATCATTCTTCTAGTTCCTAAGAAATGGTGAAAATCACTTTTGTCATGTTCGAAATCACTCTGAAACATGTCCTTAATCATTCAAAATCATCAAAATTGACTTTGAATTATTAAAGGCATGTTTCAAAGTGATTTTGAATATGACAAGTTTAGATCACTAAGTTTTTTGAAGCCTTTTGTATTATGATCAGCAAATTCTAGTAAGCTTGTCGGTTCGTTTGGTGTAGTCCAATAAGGTTTCTGAAGCCTATTGTATTATGTTTAAGCCTTGAATTAGTTAATCATTTTCTTGCTTCTCGTTGTACATAGTTTAATAAATTAAGATTGATAGAACATGGATAGTTAAAGGATCTCTTTTGGTTGTTGTATTTAAATTATATTTGATGCGAGATCTGACTCGCTTTATTTTGTGGAAGTTCGTAGTTTGTTTGTTGACCTGAAGTGTCGTGAAAATTTATAGTTGAACAATTTTGAATATAGAAGTGTGTTCTTTTGTTTAGCAGATGTTAATAAAATCTTGGGTTAGCCATATGTATGTTGTTATGCTGTTGAAATTTTCAGAGCATTCGGTTAGAATTAGGATAGATGCTTTAGTAATGTAGGTTAGGTATAGAATCCCAGGGCATTACATTTGTTACCAAAAAATTGTGATATTTCAATTTTTGTGAGGCTAGTGCATGAAAAGTTTTGTTTGCTTATCAGGAAAAAAATTATCTTCACTTGTTACATTGTCCCTTGTTTTCAGACATATCCCAAATAATTTAACTCTAATACTTGAGCAATGTCACAAAACTTTTCTACAACCTCATAAAGGGTTGGTAATTGATAGATGATGGTGCCAGTTTTAAATTTCATTTTGAACTTTTGGCATATAGAAGTTTCAAAAGAATTTGTATATATAATTTTTTTGTAATTTGTTTTTGTAGGTGGATAAAATGTGGCTTTACATATGGATGAAGATGACGACATCACTTGTTCTTGAAGTTTGTTCTCCATATTACTTTGAATGTGAACATTTGGTGCATTTTTTATTTTGTACTCACTTGTTAGAAATAACTTAGTGAATTTCTTTCATTGTGTTGGACACTAATTAAATATGTTATTTTGTGATGTAATGAATTACAAAATTTCAATTATGAGATGGAAGTTATGATATTTTAATTGTCATATAATAGTCTTGGTATGTTTATTTAGCTACAAAACATTTTTGTTAAGAATTATATCATTTGAGACATGATACTTGATCAATATGGTGAAACATATAATTATAAGACCACTATATAATAAAAGATGGTCATTAGGAAAATTCATAATATATCCTAAATGGAAAGAAAAAGTAAAAAAAATTTGTGATAAAGTTTAAAAAGCTATAATATCTCATAATAATATAAAAAATGCTATTAAAGATCAATCATAACGTTTTTTGCTAATGCTTTCCATAGCATTAAAATTATGCAATCAAAAATAATTTTTTTATAGCCTTTTCTATAGCATTGAAAAAACGCTATAAAAAGTTAGAGACTTTCAATAACATCGGCTACAACAACGTGGCAAAAAATGCTATGAAATGTCTTTTATAGCATTATTTTGTGGCTATAAAAAACGTTATGAAAGAGAAACAATAGCGTTTTTTAAACGCTATGAAATGCTTCCACAACATTACAATAACGCAATAAATATAGACTTTCTACAGCGGTTTTTATAGCGGGAAAAAAACGCTATTAAAAGTCTCAGACTTTCAATAACATGAGCTACACCAGCGTTTCATAAAACGCTATCGTAGCCTTACGATATCGTTTTTTCAATGCTATCGTATGTGATTTTTCCTGTAGTGCATGAAGGTTGTGATGACTTGTTTTTTGCGTTCTTGGAAAGATTATCTATGTTGTAGCTATGTTTTTAATGTTATGGAATTGTCATGGAGTTTTTTTCAGTGTTTGTCCATCTTATCATCTTTGTTATTTACCTTAAATTGCTTACATAGTTTTGGTCCCTATTGAATCTTGCTCTTTTGTTCCATATTACATGATTTTTCACTTTTGGTCCCTGATTAAACATTGCCTATTGACACATTCTGAGCATGGTAGTAAAATGTATAAATGTATGTTGTTGTAAGTTATGCACTTTCTGAGCATGGTACTAAAATGTAGGTTTCACAGTTTTGGTCCCTATTGTAAATTAATAAGCACACCATGGTAGTAAAGTTTAGGTTCCACCGTTTTGATCCCTATTCAATTTTAATTGGATCCATGTTGACACATTCTGAGCATAACAGTATTATGTTGTACGTTATGCACTTTTGGTCCCTATTCAATTTTGGATCCATGTTGACACATTCTAAGTATAAAAGTATTCTGTTGTATGTTATGCACTTTTGGTCTCTATTCAATTTTGGCTCCATGTTGACACATTCTGAGCATAAAAGTATTCTGTTAAAGTTGCTTCAAGCAAGCCATCTGGATAATGAGAACATGTAGCTAGTTTAAAATTAAGAATACTCTGAATTAAATTCATTACTCAACAATGACAACATGAACAAAATACATGTAGTATTATCATAAAAGATAGGGTGAATTCTAAACTTACATGCAAATGCTGGAGAAACTAACCAAACAAGAGCTAAATAAGAATATTCAATTTTATAGTAGTTGCCTATAATCAGAAAAATGAGCCACTGAAATGATCATGTTTTAAAGAGCCATCTTTCAGCCTCTAACCTGATCAGTTATACACAGGTAGAGGGCAACAACTACTCCCTTTTGGAATATACACTAGATAAATATGTTTGAAGGATAAGAAAACCAACATATTGACCAGCCAATGCTCCAAGAATGAAGGCGACAGAAGTAGAGAAACTTAGTGAAAAGGTCCACATTAAAATCAAGCTCAAACATGATAATGTCAGTGAAACAGTAGTTGGAAAACCATCCATGAATAAAGATGTACTCCATATCATAAGGGACTGGATGATCATTGAGTCGTGAAGCAAGGTTGCAAATCTTTAACGATACACAACCATGTATGATTCCTCACCAGTTAGGCATAATGAACAAATAGCAAACTGAAAATGACAAAAAAAGTAGAAAAATGCATGTGGGTGGTTCCAAAGGAAGGCCAAATTGAAGGTTTTGACAAACAAACAAACATTACTGAAAATAGCCACTTGACCCTATAATTTTGTCACTCTTCATTATTCATCAAGAACAGAATTAGGGACGAAGCTGTGGTCTTAAACTGAAAATGACAAACAAGGAGAAAAATGTGGCTGGTTGGGAGGTTCCAAAAGAAGGCAAACTTGAAGGTTTTGTAGAAGAAATAAATGAAAATATAAGAACTCTTCGACTCTAGTCACCTATTTTCCCGAATTTTTGCATTTACATAAACAAACAACTTGTTGATGGTATAACATATACAAATACAGATAGCATTAGTACTAAACTCAGACTACTTAGTAAACGCATCAAAAGCAAATGCCACAATCATATTTGAGTCATAGTCTCATTAATCTCTCTAACTGCTTTCCTTCTAGCCCTATATGTTTGGCTCTTCGAAAGAGAACAATTAAGCTCACTCTCTTCTAACAATCTAAGAAGATCTCATATTTCGGTTGGTGAACTCCCTACAACAACTGTGCTCACTTCTGTAGGTCTTTATTTGAAAAGTGTTCTTCCCTTGACTCACGCTAGCATGTATTCTCCATGTACATCCTCCGTCACAAGTAGTCGTGACTCGTTTCTTGTCATTCTTTATCAATCAAATATTGTAGCCCCCTTTGACTGCATATTCTTTTATGGCCTCCTTCAATACACTAGCAGTGCTAAACAACATTCCAATGACAAATTCAATCCTTTCCATGTATGTGTCTTCTCTAAACTCAGGATCCCCGTTCATTCTTATTCTACTTGAATTTGCTGGAGAGTTCAAGTCACTAGATGATCGATAATCCGATCCTACATCTGCATCAATCGAAACATGTGTATCTAAAGGTTCATTTTCTGCAATAGAACCCTCATCACTAGATTCTACATCCTCTTCAATAGAGCCATCAGCACTAGAATATGCTTCCTCTTCATATTCATCTTCTGACTCACCTTTAACTTTGCGAGATTGAACTTTAGACTCTTGAAAATTCTCATTTGTATCCTCAACATCTTTGTCATTATCAACATGATCATCAAGCTCTCGATCATTATCATCCATCTCATCTTCTGACTCATCTTCATCCCATTCTTCATCACAATACTCAAATGGATCTTCCATTTCAACTGCAGGATGGTTTTGATCGGTTCCTTCCACATCTTTTTCTTCTTTATCATTTCTAACTTCAGGATGGTTCTATTGTACATCTCTATCCATTTCAGCCCCCCCTCCTTATCATCAGACTCTAAATCCACTACCTCAGGGTACCACTCCAAATACATTGGTCTATCATCAGCAATCGGTACTATAAAATCTATAATTTCTCTATTTGGGTTGTGCTCAACATACATATGGATCATCCTATCCTCTGGGAGCATCTTAATCATATCTAAAATATCAGCATCCACTAGAATTGTCTTGTATCCATTAGATAGTTTTTTCCCTAGCACAATATACCCAAACCAAGTTGCATTGTATACACCTAAGTATGTTGTCAGGACAGATAGTTCTAGAATACTTAGCCAACTGGGTTCTACATCTTCTACCACAGAATCCTTTTCCCTGAAATATTCAACCCTAGGTACATACTGTATTCTTCAATTGTAATGGTGAAACGCCTCGAAGACCTGTATGTTGTAGTCGACAACACATTCAATCTAAAGAAAAACTGGAAACTGAAGAGAAGAAAGGGAAAATGTTAGGATTTTTTGGAACTTACATTTCACCAACAAGTTTCGGCTCTTCCTCTGTATTTAGAGTTTCGCCTTTGCATTCGCAACAAATTTCGCCCTTCTATTCGCAAAAAAATAATAAAATCCCAACTATTAAAAAAACTCTTGTCTTTACCTTTCGAAACAAAATATTCTCTGTTACCTTCAAATCAATCAAGCAAGCAAGAAAGTTTCAAACTTTTTCTTACCTTCAAAGCAAGCGACAGACCCTTCGAAGCAACCAAGAGAAAGACGCGACAGTTCGTCTTCTTCGTTTGCCTTTCGCGCCTTCTCTGTCGTACGTTTGCGTTTTTTCTTTCTTTTTTTTTTTCAATCACAAATTTTCAATTTGAAGTAAACAGATGGCTGGATGTGTTTTTTTTAATCCAACGGTGGAAATCTAAACAAGAATTTAAATTTTGACATTTGATGATGCCAAATCAGAATTAAAATACCTAAGTGCCACGTCAACCATCAAGTGTCTACAACATTGCCATGTCTGCAGTCCACATCACCTCTCCGTTAGTGACTTCACGAAAATTGGACGACAGGGACCAAAGTGCTGCTTATCTCAAACCTCAGGGGTATTCTTGTTAAGTTTTAAAACTCATGGACCAAAGTGTAACTTAATCCAAACCTTAGGGACCAAAAGTGTATTTTTCCCTAATTGTTAATATAAGACTATCATAGGGTTTTAGACAATCTATCATGGAAGATCATTTGTTCTCCATAGCATTTTCCTAAGGTTAAAATTAATTTTTATACCATAATTAATCATAAAAAAGATTGTATAACAAAATTTTAAAATAATGTAAAATAATTTCCATAGCTATATACAATTTCTATCAAATATATTCAACAACTTTAAAGATATGACACATAAACTGTTCACATTTGTATAATAATGCTAAAAATATTTTCCATAATAAATTTTCTAATTTATAGCAAAAAAATGTATAGAATTAGTCAATTTTTACCATACTATAATATATAAATTTAAATCATGTTTGTTAAAAAATATACTACAAGTCAACAATTTAAATTTATAAATCTAACTCAACAAATAACATTTGTATATACTTTATCAAAATCAATATCTTTCAAATATAAAATTTAAACCTTTGCCAAAAAAAAAAAAACGCCCCCCCCCCCCCCCAAAAAAAAAAAAGAAAAAGAAAAAGTAAAGTACATTTTTTTAGAGAAAGTAAAATTAACTTGGGAAAATTACATTTTTAGTCCCCGAGTTTTTAGTACTAGATGCATTTGGTCCCTAAGTTTTCAAAATGTACCCTTTTAGTCCTCGAGTTTTTTAGTATAGGTTTAAAAGGTTTCTCATAACTAACAAAATTGTTAAATGTAAACAGAAAGCTGACTTGGTTTTTTAGTTGTTGATGTGGCTGCTGACTGGACTTAAAAACATTTTTCAAGTAGACTTTTGTTTTTAAACTAATTCCAAGTGGACTAAGTGATTAAGGCCTTCTTCCTTCACTTTTGCTGCAGTACATAAAATTACCTTTGCTTCAGTAAAAGTACAATCCTTAAAAAAACAAAAAAAAAAGAAACACCAATCTTTTGAGTCTCTTCCTGCCGATGAAGATCTTGAAGATAAACCCAAAATTGAAAGAATGATTGTTTCCAAACCCATAAACCCTTCTTCATTTTCTCCATTGTTTTGCTCTCTTTTGAATTTTTCTCAAGAAAGCCCTCAATATACAAATCACCATCGTCATTTTCAGTCTATTCCATCAACGTATTTCTCAAAGACGACATAGATTGGGTTCTTCGCTAGAGAGATTTATCACGAAGCCGTAGATCTCTCCCTCTTATGAACTCTACGATTTCACCTCATTCATCTTCTTCATCTTCCCTTTCAGATTCAACAATGGCGACAAAGCCTGCAACTGCTCCAAGTGAGTCAAGAATTTCATCGGTTGGATCTCTCTGTTCAAGAACAACTCATTTGTTGAGCTTATGGACGCGATTGAACTCGAGCCATTAATGGATTCTTGAAGTTGAGTTTTGATATCTGAAACCAAATTTTTGCTACCATTGTTGTTGGTTTGGAGATCCATTGCCCTGTTCATCAGTTCTGCGCCAAACAGATGAAGATAGCTCTGGGCAAGAAGGAGCATTGTCCACTTAGGATTAGTTTAAAACCAAAAAGTCCACTTGGGAAATTTTTTAAGTCTAGTCAACAGCTGATAGCAAGCAAAAATGTAGCTATTTTAGTCCTAATTTATTAGACTTTTTAGAGCTTTAACTGTGTTTTTATTGAAAATATTTAATGTATTTTTTTATTTGGTCCTTAGGAGTAAAGTCGGTGATTTTGAGAGAAAAAATGCAAAAAATGAAGCCAATGAAGCCCAAATCCAAGCTTGGATCAAAAGGGGATACAAAGAGGCCAATCATGAAGAAAGAGCCCAAAAAGAAATGAAGAGAAGGTCAAAAAAGAAGCCCAAACCGAAGCTGGAAATTCTGGAATATGGCACAGCGTCGCGACGCTGTCCATTTCTTGGGCAACAAGCCATGTGCATTGCAGCGTCGCGATGCTGTGCAATGTAGCGTCGCGACGCTGCCTCCAATCTGGGCCTATAAAAGCACCTCTTGGTGCCTCACTTAGTCATCAATCAATTCCCATTTCTTCCATTCTCTCCTTCCTTTGGCTCCTTTGGAGTCTCTCTCAAGGCTTTCTAGCCTTTTTGAGAGATTTCTTTAGTGGGAAAAATTTTGGGGAATTTTGAGGAGCATCTTAGGAGGCTCAAGGAGTGTTCGGCAGGACTCCGAGCGTCAGCGAACGGGTTTTTCGACGGTCAATTCCTTTCCTTTTATGCTCTTAATTATGCTTTTCATTGTAAATGTTGTGGATATTTTAGCTATGCGTAGCTAAAACCCAATTTGGGGTCTTGAAATGAAATTATAGTTGAAATGTTGTTATAATTTTCTGTCTCTTGCCCTTTTTCCTGATTATTTGTATGGATGTGCTTAATGCTTTATTCAATCTGGCCAATTGTGTAATGATTCGATTATTAATGGAAACTCGACGGAGAGAAATTAGGATAGATCGTAATCCATACAACTAGTTTAATTGTCCGTCGTGACACCGAGATTAGTTGATTAAACTTAGATTCCTAAAATGTATCAGAGCGTAATAATTAATGATTTTTAATGGCGCTAAGGACACTTAGGCCATTAAAATGAATTAATTACAATTAGGGGGACCGACAGGAGAACCTATGTGATTAACGAAGATTCTAGGATTATAATTAGTTGGGCAATGAGATATGATAATTATAACAATTGTTTGGCTAATAATTGATTTTCAAGACCCCTTTCCCCATTTAAAGAAAACTCTTTCTCCATATTTTATTTTTTTTTATTGATCAAATTATTTTCTTTAATTGCTTTAATTTTTTAATCTTTTTTATTTGCGTAGCTATTCCCTAAATATTATTTCTCCCAACTATTTTTAGTGCTCAAGAGATTTTTGCTTTGCTTAATTTTCGCTTCGCCTCCCTGTGGATTCGATACTCGGTATTACCTACCGTTTTATATTACTTGTGACGACCCGTGCGCTTGCGGTAATCGATCAGACGAACAAGTTTTTGGCGCCGTTGCCGGGGAGGCTTTATTGTTAAGCAAATCAATTTTTCTTGACATCGAAAAGAAAGGGATAAATAGTAATTTAGGTATAAATATTTTTCTTTTACTATTTTGTGAATAGCATTTTATTTTTTTTACTTTTGTTTGGTTCTTATGATTGATTGGGAGTATTGTATGCGAAGGAACAAGGTTAGTAGAAGCAATGACCCATCCAGATGAAGCTCCCAAGGCAATCAGAGATTCTTACAGCCAGTTCTTCCCACCGAGAATTCTGGAATTGTTTACACCCCAATCCAAGCTACCAATTTTGAGTTAAAGACAGGATTGATTCAGATGGCGCACGATAACTCTTTTAAGGGATATCCTTCTGAGGACCCACACTCCCATCTGTGATCATTCCTGGAAATATGTGGGACGGTGAAGATGAACGGAGTTCCGGCAGATGCTATAAGATTAAGGTTGTTTCCATTCTCTCTATAAGACAAAGCAAAGGATTGACTCGAATCAGTCGAGACGAGCAACATTAGTACATGGGACGAGCTTGCCCAGGCTTTTCTGACGAAATTTTTCCCGCCTGCCAAGACTACCAAGCTCCAGACTGAAATAGGAACGTTTAGGCAGCTTGACGAGGAGCATTTGTACGAGGCATGGGAGAGATACAAGGAGATGCTTAGGCGGTGGCCCCAAAAAACCTCCTTTGAAAGGTCTCAACATCCTCCTAACTCTATTGATTTAAATTGTGATTTTTCTAACTCTTTTGCAGGAAAGAAAAAAGATGAAAGGCAAGATGGGAAGCATGAAAAGAAAGTGAATGAGGAAGAAGTGGTTCCATGCAACCACCATGACAGAGGCTCGCACATTAGCCTGCCCAAGCGGAGGGGCGAATGTCCAACCTTTGATTACAGGCAGTTACCTTTTCCTCAACGCTTTAAAAATGTTAAATTAGATGAGCAGTTTCAGAAATTCCTAGAAATGTTTAAGAAATTGTCCGTGAATATTCCCTTAGTAGATGCTTTGTATAACATGCCTAATTATGAGAAATTCATGAAAGAAATGCTTTCTAGGAAAAAAAAAAGTTTGAAAAAAGAAGTTTTTAAATTGTCTGAAAGTAGTAGTACCATTGTTTCTGAAAAGATGGCTTCTAAACAGAAAGACCCAGGGAGTTTTACTGTTCCCTGCACTATAGGAGAAGTATCTTTCAATAGGGCTTTATGTGATTTAGGAGCGAGTATAAACTTGATGCCCTATTCTGTTTACAGGAAGATTGGTTTAACAGGTATGAAGGACACCGACGTCACTCTCCAGCTTGTTGACAGATTGATTACCCACCCGATGGGTGTTGTGGAGGACGTGCTGGTGAAAGTCAACAAATTTATCTTTCCCGTAGACTTTGTGGTACTCGACATGCAGGAGGACAGAGAGGTGCCCGTTATTCTAGGCAGACCTTTCCTAGCAACTGGTAAGGCTGAGATTAGTGTGCATACAGATAAGCTTACCTTGAACATTGATGATGAAAAAATCGTGTTTAGTATTTTTGGCCAAGATGAGTCTGTTTGTAGTTTGCATACATGTTTCTCTATTGGTCCCGAATACTTGACTGGCGATGATGAAGAGGTAAAGTATAATCTTGGCCTAGGCTTAGGAGAAGTGCTTATGGATGATGGGGAGTTTGATCATAATGCATATTTGGATGACCCTCTGTTCGAGAATGATTTAGAATTGTCTGACTTTGAAAATGAATTAGACTTGCCTGCTTGTGAGAATGAAAAATCTGCAGTTGATGATTTACCTTCTTTTGAGAATGAAATGGATAATTTTGATAATGATATTGATTTGCCTAACATTGAGGATGAGCATGAATTGCATAAAAAAGATTACTTGATAGATAATTTTGAGTTTGATCATAATATTGCTGAATCTATCGAGTCTGATCTTGACATTCCTGAATGCATGGACCCTGATAATGTTAACACCTTTGATTCGTGTCCTGATGATGTATATAGTATAGAATCTGACCCAGAGGAACTCGAATCTGTGCACAGTATAGAATATGATCCAGAAATTCTTGAATTTTTTAATTCTTCTGATGATGAGTCATGTGATAGCTTGATCGAATCATTTTTTAATACTGAGTCTGAGGAATCTGCTGAGCATGTAGATATTTTTTCTGATGAATGGACTGGCATGATTGATTGGCCACCTTTAGATCCTAGACCAGTTGATATCATAACGTTTGATGACTCTGTTAACAATTGTTTTGTGAATAGAGATTTAGAAAAGAGATTTGATGCGGCTACTTATTTTCTGAAATGTTATTATGATAATCTCTTTAGTGATGATGGGCTAGGGGAAAGTTTTTTTTCTCCCCTTTTTGCTGTGTGCAATTCGTTGTGTGATTTTTTGCAGAGCCTGGAGGATGATGAAAACTTTTATTTCGAACCTCCGTAAGCGTGCCGAGCCTCGTCTAGCTAAAGACGTTAAAGAAAGCGATGCTTGGGAGGAAACCCAAAGATTAAAGTTTAGTTAGTTGTTTTTGCGGTAAATAATTTTCTTTGCTCTGTGATCCAATTTTGTTTTGCAGGATCACCTTAGCAAATCCTAAAATTCCAAAAATCCCATTTTTCTGATCCAAAGGAGGAAGATGAAGCGCTAGCTTAGGGAAGTCTCAGTATCCCTCTACTTGCTTTACTGTTTTTAAAACATTGGGGACAATGTTTAGTTTAAGTTTGGGGGGAGGCTTTCGCTGTATGGAGCATATTTGAATTCTTTTGGATGCATGAATAGATAGCTATGATAGCCAAGGATGTGATTTTAGAAATTTTGGGAGAAAATGGTTTATATGTTGTGGAATCTGGGAGCACGGTAGAAATTGTGAAATTTTAAAATTTTTTGATACTTAGTTTTGATGTCTAAAGCGTGCAATAGTCTTATCTAATGACATCTTTGAAAATATAGATTCTTAATATGATTTTTAAAGTTTGTTGTCATCCCGATAGGCTTAGTTTCTAATATTAGGAAGTTCATGCTTGATTGTTCTAAAGAGCTAGGTAGAAAAAAAAATGCTATGCCAGCCGAGAGAAAAGCAAAAGCAACAAAAGAAAATGAGAGAAAAGAAAAATCTGTTGAAAAATAAAATTTTTACTTGCACAAAAGAAAAAAAATCCAAAGGGTAAAAAGAGCTACCTGCGGTGTGATCAGTTAGGCCAACCAAAGAATAAAATTCGGGTTAAGGGTCCCTGTACTGCAGTGTGAAAGCTAGTACCATTAGATATCAAAATGCAAGTTTGGGGGAGTAGCAAATAAAAAAAAGAAAAGAGAAAAATCACTTGTGAGTTTTTGCTCCCCCATGAAAAAAAAAAAAATACCAGGCACCCTAGTTTCTTTTTTTTTGCATGATAGAAGGACTCCGACCTATTAGGGGCTCTTAGCCAGTGTAGGGGGAAAACAAATGGAGAAAGCCATAAGACTAGTCTAGGTTAGTAAAAGAATCAATAGATAAGTCTTGAGCATGCTATTCATTAATCTTAAGTTCAAACTAGTTTACGATTTCTTCATGAGTATGAGGTGCTTGCTTATTCCACTTGTATGTTTTCCATTCTATCTTGAGAAATCCAAAATCATTGAGGCTTGAGCAATTCTATTTCATGCATCTTTAAAATTTATTTCGCTCGGGACTAGCAAAAGCTTAAGTTTGGGGGTGTGATAGCGAGCAAAAATGTCGCTATTTTAGTCCCAATTTATTAGGCTTTTTAGAGCTTTAACTGTGTTTTTATTGAAAATATTTAATGTATTTTGTTATTTGGTCCTTAGGAGCAAAGTTGGCGATTTTGGGAGAAAAAGTGCCAAAAATGAAGCCAATGAAGCCCAAATCCAAGCTTGGATCAAAAGGGGATCCAAAGAGGCCAATCATGAAGAAAGAGCCCAAAAAGAAATGAAGAGAAGACCCAAAAAGAAGCCCAAACCGAATCTGGAAATTCTGGAATATGGCACAGCGTCGCGACGCTGTCCATTTCTTGGGCAACAAGCCACGTGCATTGCAACGTCGCGACGCTGCCTCCAATCCAGGCCTATAAAAGGCACCTCTTGGTGCCTCATTTAGGCATCAATCAATTCTCATTTATTCCATTCTCTCCTTCCTTTGGATCCTTTGAAGCCTCTCTCAAGGCTTTCTAGCCTTTTTGAGAGATTTCTTTAGTGGGAAAAATTTTGGGGAATTATGGGGAGCATCTTAGAAGGTTCAAGGAGTGTTCGGCGAGACTCCGAGCGTCAGCGAAGGGGTTTTTCGACGGTCAATTCCTTTCATTTTATGCTCTTAATTATGCTTTTCATTGTAAATGTTGTGGATATTTTAGCTATGCATAGCTAAACCCCAATTTGGGGTCTTGTAATGAAATTATAGTCGAATTGTTGTTATAATTTCCTATCTCTTGTCCTTTTTCCTTATTATTTGTATGGATGTGCTTAATGCTTTATTCAATCTGGCCAATTGTGTAATGATTCGATTCTTAATGGAAACTCGACAGAGAGAAATTAGGATAGATCCTAATCCATACAACTAGTTTAATTGTCCGTCGTGACACCGGAATTAGTTGATTAAACTTAGATTCCTAAAATGAATCAGAGCGTAATAATTAATGATTTTTAATGGCGCTAAGGACACTTAGGTCGTTAAAATGAATTAATTACAATTAGGGGAGACCGACAAGAGAACCTATGTGATTAACGGAGATTCTAGGATTATAATTAGTTGGGCAATGAGATAGGATAATTATAACAATTGTTTGGCTAATAATTGATTTTCAAGACCTCTCTCTCCATTTACAGAAAACTCTTTCTCCATATTTTATTTTATTTATTGATCAAATTATTTTCTTTAATTGCTTTAATTTTTTAATCTTTTTTATTTGCGTAGCTATTCCCTAAATATTATTTCTCCCAACTATTTTTAGTGCTCAAGAGATTTTTGCTTTGCTTAATTTTCGCTTCGCCTCCCTGTGGATTCGATACTCGGTATTACATACCGTTTTATATTACTTGTGACGACCCGTGCGCTTGCGGTAATTGATCATACGAACAACAGCCACGTGAACAACTAAAAAACCCTATCAACTTTCCATTCGCATTTAACAGTTTTGTTAGTGACAAAGAACCATTTAAACATATTCTGAAAAACTTAGAGACTAAAAGGGTACATTTTGAAAACTTTGACCTTGTTTGATAACCATTTGGTTTTTGAAAATTAAGCTTATACACACCTACTTTCCCCTATAAGTTTCTTTGTTTTAGTATCAATCTTCTTCCTTGTTTCCAAAAACGAAGTCCAATTTTGAAAACAAAAGGATAATCTTCTTCATGGTTATCAAATGGGGCCTTAGGGGCCAAACATACCTAGTCCTTAAAACTTGGGGACTAAAAAGGTAATTTTTCCAATACACTTTTACTTCTTAAGATGGTGTCCCGTCAACGTTTCAAAGGGAATACTTTTAATTAATTCCCTAAAATTTGAAAAATAGTCTACATTTAGATTGTTGGACCATTGATTGACTAACAGAAAGATGATATGGTATGGTTGGATGATACATTTAATCCACGTGACAGATTTTATTAATTTTACGGTAAATTTTAGTTTATGTGGCAATTTTTTTAATTTTCCAATAGCATTCTTGCAACCGCTCCTCCATCAAACCATGTCCTCACTCGCTAGAGAACTAAGTCGAGCTCCGGTGAGATACTCAACCTAGTGTGAAGAAACTTTTTTGTTTCGCCCAATCCAAACCCCTAAAAAATCTAGGAAATGGATTGGATGTTCAGTATTCATTTCGCAAGCAAATCGGTATGGCTTCAAATTGTTTTCACAACTTTCAACAATATTTTGATTTTCATCTCAAGAACCTCTCCCCATTCATGTTTTGAACTTTTGAAAATGGTATATTTGGTTGGTGATCCAAAAATAAAAATTTGAAAACAAGAGATTCAATCAGAAACAAAGTTGTATTTCATGTTTTCAGTGAAAAGTGTTTGATAGAAGATTTGAAAACTGGATCTCAATTTAATTACAACACATGTTGAACAACAAACACGTGTTTGATAGTACATTCATAAACTATAAAAATGTTGTAATTACCACTTGTCAACTAAATATTAGGGTGGATCACAACTATACAGTTATCCAACTAAATATTTAATTTATGAACATTTTTTGTATGTTACAAATTTTGTATAATTATTATTTTACAATTTATATAATTAATAATGTATTATGTTAGGTATATTTTTATTTAACAAAAGTAAAATGAACTTTTAACGTGAAATAATATATTGATCAATTTTGGAACATACACACACTTTTGAACACACTTTTGGATCACACAGCTCGAAAACAACTTTAAAAAGAAAATTTGCCAAACATATATTCTAGGGAAAAATACACTTTTGGTCCCTGAGGTTTGGGTTAAGTTACACTTTGGTCCCTAAGTTTTCAAACTCAACAAAAATACCCCTGAGGTTTGATATAAGGAGCAATTTAGTCCCTGCCGTCCAATTTGCCGTTAAACTCTAACGGACTGCTGACGTGGCACAATTATTTTAATAAAAAAATATTTTTTAAATTTTCTAAATAAAAATAATATAAATAAAAATGTTTTATTATTATTTTAATTATTTCTCATTCTCTCTCTTACTCCTCTTCTTCTTCTCCATCTTCATCTTCTTCCTTCTTCTTCTTCATATCTCCGACGGCCGGCGACCACTGCTCGCCGCCGCCGTCGCCGGCCGCCGGCGACTATTTTTTTTTCCTTATCTTTTCCCTTCTTCTTTTTCTTCTTCCTCCCCTCTTTTCACTGTTTTTTTTTAAAGAAAAACGAAAACGAAGGGGAAAACCCCCTTCGATTCTGGCAGATCTGGAAGAACCTAGAGAGAAAATGCACTAAATGGGGAGAAATGGTGGATATTTCGCAATAGGAATTTGACAATAAGGTTGTTAAATCAACAAGCATTTGAATGGAATCATAATACTTTTTTCTGTGAAGACGTACTCTGAGGAATTAAAAAAAAAGACACTACGCCTTTCCATACCAAAACCAAAAAGAAAAATCAGAATAATCACCAAAAAAAAAACAAAAAATCTCAACCCAGTATTGTTCCTCCTAACTTCAATCGATTAAACCCTAACAACAACACCACTTCCAAAACCACAGTGGCCGAAATTTTCCCACAATCCAAACAGAAACCGCAGAAGAATTTTCCTGAAAAAAAAACCTGGATGAATCGATCCAGAGGCGGAACTCAACCCAGTGGGTTCCGATATCAAAATCGGGAAAAGGGAAAGAAATCGAGAAGTTAAAAGGGAAATGGAAGAAGGAATCGAACTGGGAAATGGAAAAGAAAGCTGAAAAAAAAAAGAGAATCCGAGTGAAGTCTGAGCTATGGAAAGATGGGATTGGGATTTTTTGTTCTGCTCCTCTTTTTGGTTGAAACATAGAGAAGAACAATAGAAAGAGAAAAAGTAGAAGCTCGAAAAGCGAAGCAGTAGAGGGAGCTTCAAGGAGTTGAAGCTGAAAGCGCGGATTTGGACATCTCTTCATTCGCTCGATCTCCTCTTCCTCCTCCCTCCTCGTTCCGGAATCGAAGGGGGTTTTCCCCTTCGTTTTTCTTTTTTTTTTTTTTAAAAAAAAAGCAGGGAAAAGAGGAGAGGAAAAAGAAAAAGAAAAAGGGAAAAGAGAAAAAAAAAATTCAGTCGCCGGCGACCGGCGGCGGCGGCGAGTGGTGATCGCCGGCCGCTGGAGATATGAAGAAGAAGAATAAGGAAGAAGATGAGGATGGAGAAGAAGAAGAGTAAGAGAGGAAGGAGAAATAATTAAATTAATAATAAAATATTAATATTTATATTATTTTTATTTAGAAAATTTAAAAAATATATTTTTTATTAAAATAATGGTGCCACGTCAGCAGTCTGTTAGGATTTAACGGCAAATTGGACGACAGGGACTAAATTGCTCCTTATCTCAAACCCCAGGGGTATTTTTGTTGAGTTTGAAAACTCAGGGATCAAAGTGTAACTTAACCCAAACCTCAGGGACCAAAAGTGTATTTTTCCCTATATTCTATGAATCCATTTGATTTAGTGAAATTGAAAACATATAAAACAGAATCCAAATTACATACCAAATGGTGTTGCTTGTAATCTTTGCTTACAACAACTGTATGAGTCAAGTTTTAATATAGTGAATAAGTGTAAGAGTATCGTTCTCTTGGATTATGGTATTCTAGTTCACTTAATTACCTACAAATACAATCACCCAATTTTGTGTAGAGAAAGAAGTTGAAGGATAAAACATAATTAAATTAAAATAATAACTGCAAATAAAAGATTGAAAAATATCAGGAGAAATACCCTAGGGAGTTGTTTCACCTATTAGACCAACAATTCAAGTAATCAAACAACCAAGATTGATCGTGCAATTATGTTGATAGCACTCATTTATGTGTGTTATTTAGCCTTAAAAACCTAGTTTTTTGTTTGGAAAGCAAGGACTTAGTGCTTAAAATCTTATCATTTGGAGTAAAATTAGTTAAAAGTCAACATTGCATGATAGAAATCTCCAAGACCTCATCTTCATCAACTGGAGCCTCTTGCTCCTCATCTTCTTATTCTTTCTCATTCTTGTGCTCAAATAGTTTCCTCTGGCTTCACCCCGCTCAGGCATAGTTCACCATCTTTCGGGTCTCGACAGGCATTCTCACACTCGAACCCTTCTCAGAAGATCAAGGTCGGTCGGTGGTGCAACCCACGAGGGGATCCCACCAGTCAGCTTCCTTGCGCCTTACGAGTTTACTCGCCTGTTAACTTGCACACATGTCAGACTCCTTGGTCCGTGTTTCAAGACGGGTCGAATGGGGAGCCCACAAGCCGATGCCAGGAGCGCGTAGATGCCGAAGCACGCCCGAGGGCGCGCGCTGCCAGCCACGATCAGGACGACGATGTCTCCACAGGCATAACAAAGGCCTGGGCTTTGGTCGTCGTCTCAATCCACATCGGTCCATGCCCCAAGTCGATCGGCGGACCGACTCTCACCGTTCCACATCTGACTGGGGCACATCGCCGGCCCCCATCTGTTTCCCTCCCGACAATTTCAAGCACTATTTGACTCTCTTTTCAAAGTCCTTTTCATCCTTCCCTCGCGGTACTTGTTTGCTATCGGTCTCTCGCCCATATTTAGCCTTGGACAGAATTTACCGCCCGATTGGGGTTGCATTCCCAAACAACCCGACTCGTTGACAGCGCCTCGTGGTGCGACAGGGTCCGAGCGCAACAGGGCTCTCACCTTCTCTGGTGCCCCCTTCCAGGGGACTTGTGCCCGATCTGCCGCTGAGGACGCTTCTCCAGACTACAATTCGGACGCCGAGGGTGCCCCGATTCTCAAGCTGGGCTCTTCTCGGTTCTCTCGCCGTTACTAGGGGAATCCTTGTAAGTTTCTTTTCCTCCACTTATTGATATGCTTAAACTCAGTGGGTAGTCCCGCCTGACCTGGGGTCGCGTCGAGAGCATCATCTTTGGGGACGATGTTCAGAGGGTCGACATAGAAGTCCTCGTTCACTCGCAAGGAGGAGTTGCGCGGACTGAGGTCGCGACGCGGTACCGAGGTTGGATCAACCAAGAGGCAGTGCAACTTCATCATTCTACATTGTTTACGACTAGTTTGCGCCCACAAACTCCCCTGGTTTGTCATTGGATTGCGCCTTAGATGTAGACACAACCCTATCTTCTTCTTCTTCTTCATTAAGCTCCACGGAGCTGTTTAGGCACGAGGCTGCAAATCGCAAGACAACCTTGTCTTCTTCTTCTTTCTTCCTTCTCTGGGCCCTAATTGTACAGAACGATCTCTTGAGCCTTAGCCTTTGCCAAAAGCATGGCCGTCGATATCAAATTGTACCAATCTTTCGTCTCGAATGACCTTGTCAGCTCTCTCCCCCATCTTGATTAGCGCTTGTGCTTCGCCATCATCTTTACTCGTTCCTTCCTTGGAGATGGGCTGGGTGATGGTTGTGTAGCTACTTTTTCCTGCATTTGCACCCTAGATGCAGACATATTGTCTTTCTTCTTCCATGCATTCTCGTGTTCCAATTGCGTCGTAGATGCGACATTTGACCTAGGGGTAAAATGGTAATTTGACCTTGGTGGGGTACTATTGGGTTTCCACAGTGGGTAAAAATATGGTAAAAACAGACTCTAGAACACTGTGCAAGCATACACAATCCGCAACAAGTGATAAGTAATTTATCGTATCCATGGGGTTGAATAGCTCTCACTTTATCTATTTCGTGTAACTTCTTAATGGTTTCAAAGTGGGAAAAATGATTGATTTTGATATAATGCTGAAGCAAAAGAAATGATAGAACAGAAAGTAAACAAATAAAGCAGACAGATTGGAAACAGGCGTTGGTCAGGATTTTAGTAATTGTTTTCAAAGATTCTCTAGCAATATTATTGATTAGGCAATTCTCTTGCAGTCTTATTAGCAGGATCCTTCCGGAACTAAGGATTTTTTGGAATGTGTTTCAACTCCAATGACGTGCTACCGATCAAGCACTAGGAAACTGGCTATCCCTAACTCAACCACTGGCGTTCACCAATACACAATGATCTAGTGTGATTAAATGCCACACACTTCTCAAATCATCCCTGAAACTAAGAAGTGGTATTCATACCAGCTGGTCAGGCGGGCACAAAATATAAATATGCACAACAAATAATCAAGATGCTCAAATCAACATATATTGCATAGAGAATATAGCACGATAATTACATAACTCCTAACCAACACCTAAGTAAATTTAGTTCAGAAGATGCAAAGTAACACATGCTACAATCTGAGTATGTGCATCCATAACTACAAGAAATTACAAGAAAATACTAATTCCCTTGATTAGATCTGTAGTTGACTGTCTTCTTGAATTTTCCACTCTTTCCTCCTTTATTCGGTTCCCAAAGATGGGAAGTAAGCCTCCACGAATGGAATAAGACTTTCTTCTCCAAGGATGGAATGTATTTGACTTGAGATGGCTCCTCCTTTTATAGAGTGATAACAAGCCCTAATTAGGTCAAATAGGACACGTGGCAGGCTTTCCAAGCTTCTTAGATCCGAAAATAACTCAACAAACTTTGGCTCATTAAAATGGATTACGAGCTGTGACGTGGACGGTTTGCTCCCTGCTTTGTTGGATCACAGATTTTGCTCCCTCAAGTCGCTCAGCAATATATTCTGCATAAAATAACCTCCAAAGCATCCATTCTTCCAAATGGGTTAAAACATATAATATTCATCTAAAAACAACCCTATTTAGCACAAAAGACACACAAAACACTATAGAACTAAGACCTAAATAACTCCCTTTTGGAGAGTTATCATACCCCCAAACTTCAACTATTGCACGTCCCGAGCAATACTGACCAACATTTCCTTTAAGAATTCAAAGCTTTAGACAAAGCATAACTTAACCAAAAAAGATAATTCAATACTACCTTCAACCTTTACTTGAGCATTCTGCAAAACCAAGCTCTGTTGCAACAAAATAATTCTTCCAACATGGACAAATAATCACCACCTTTAACTCAATCCTAAGAACTTGCCACAACCTAGCTCTATTATCAGACATATTAAAACACATTTTTAAGGGGTTTATACTTTTGTTTTTCAGACTTAAAGTGATAGCGAGCATAGCTAGCTGTCTTTACTTATTTAATTTATCTAGTCTTTTATGATTTTTGGGCCATTTTATTGTGCTTTAATGTTTATTTTGTAGGAAAAGGTTGATTGGAGCTAAAATGCAATAGTGGAGTTAATCGGGTGCACGGGACGCGAAAAGATGCAAAGGAAGGAAAAGAATCAAAATGGAAAAAAGTAAAAATTCGGTCAAAAGGTGACTAGCGTCTTGACGCTAGCCCTTAGGCGTCTCGACGCTAGCATTCCATATCAGAACAGGCGCGAAATCGTCGCAGCGTCCCGACGCTGCGACCTTAGCGTCTCGACGCTGCGACCTTAGCGTCTCGACGCTGTGTAATTTCCTTTCCAGATCACGCGTGTTTAGAGGCAGTGTCTCGACGCTACGGCAAAAATCTGCAATATAAGCATCCTTTCAGCTAGGTTTTTGGGGATTCAGTTTTGGGACTTTTGGGAGTCGTAAAAGAGGACAGAATTAAGACTTTGGAGGCTGAAACAAAGGGAGAAAAATGGAAATCAACCCATTGTTAGTGGGGATCGTGACGGGGACGTTCGGTCTCGACCTACATTGAGTTTTCTTTTCCCTTTCCTTTTGTTTAGTTAGATTTTATGGCTTTATTATGTTTAGTCGACCTTGTAATTCCATTCATGAGTAGCTAAACTCATAGCTTAGGGATTGATGTAGTTGATTTTGTTCATTGATTGATTTATGGTTTAAGTTATGCAATGTCTATTATGTTTGTAATCTTGATTTAATGCTTTCAATTAATTGGCCATTAGTTGAATGATTTAAGTTTTGAATCTAGCTCGGGAGAGGGGATTTAATATAGACTTACTCAAGATTGCATGACTAGAGTTTATTTTCTAATTCGTGACGGTTTTAGATTAGCTTTGGAATTAGTCAAACGATCTCATTGCCTTGCATATTAATAAACTTAGATAGGGATATCAAGTTAGTAAATTTGCATGAGAATCAATTATACTCGGGAGAGGTAGTTGTGATTAAAGGGTCTTTGGCTCATAATTTCATTGTGCATAATAACATACTCCTTAAAATCAATCCTAGACTAAATCGGCGAAATCAATTCCCTAAGTATTTTTTTCCCAATTGAATTTCCATTCTTTTACTTGCTTTGATTTAGTTTTCATACCATTCATTCATCACTTTTTGATCCCTAAATAAAATTGAGCGAGATAATTCACAATACTTGATTTGCTTAAAAATCCAATCAAGAGGACGACACTCGTTTTTACGAACACTTTATTATTACTTGACCCGTGCGCTTGCGGTAAGGAAAATTCCACATCAAGTTTTTGGCGCCGTTGACGGGGATTGGCACATTTATCTAGATTGATATTGTGAAAAAATTGTTGGGTCTTAATTTAGGGTGTATTTTTACCTTTTTAGTTGATTGCATTTTTTTTCCTTATTTGTTTTTCTTTCCATATTTGATTTTCTATGTTAGTTTTTCTTTTAGTTGTGTAATCTTTTCCATATTTGTTTCTTGTTATTCTTTTTTGTTTAGTTTTCCTTGTTGGTTAGATTCCTTATTTTTGTTTTGCCATACATATTTTTGAATTCGGTTATTTTGTTTCCTTTTCTAGATTATATTTTCCATATTTAGATTAGTTGTTTTCTTTTCTTTGTTGCTTTCCATAATTGTTTTCTTTCCTTTTTTGGGTAGCTTTGTTTGTTTATGCGTAGGAATAAAGATTTAATTTTAGCACCATTGGATCCCGAGATAGAAAGAACCATCCATAGGCTTCGAAGGGAGAATAGAGAAAACGTTCAAATGGCTGACCAAAATCCACCTGAGGAGCCTAGGCCTATTAGAGACTACTTTCAGCCCGTGTTTCAGGGGCAACAGTCGGGGATTTTCTATGCCCCGATTAATGCCAACAACTTTGAGCTGAAGACCGGTCTCATTCAGATGGCTCGAGACTGTGCATATAGAGGATCGCCCACTGAAGATCCAAATTCTCATCTTAAATCATTCTTGGACATTTGTGGGACGGTAAAGATTAATGGAGTCTCTGAGGATGCTATTCGCTTACGTTTATTTCCCTTTTCTTTGCAGGATAAAGCACGAGATTGGTTGCAGTCTATTACCCCTGGGAGCATCACCACTTGGGATGCTTTGGTCCAGGCGTTTTTAAAGAAATTTTTCCCTCCTGCAAAGACGGTCAAGCTCAGGACCGAGATTGGGACATTCCAACAACAATATGATGAGCAGTTGTTTGAAGCATGGGAGCGATTCAAAGAGTTGCTGAGGAAGTGTCCTCAGCATGGTTACCCCGATTGGCTTCAGGTACAATTGTTTTATAATGGTCTAACTCCTAGTACAAAAACGATTGTTGATGCAGCTGCAGGTGGGACTCTGTTGTCCAAGACCGTGGAAAACGCTCGCACACTTTTAGAGGATATGGCCACCAACAGCTATCAGTGGCCATCTGAGCGGTCTACACCTAAAAAGATTGTTGCTGGAGTGTTTGAGGTTGATAAAGTAAGTGCACTCCAGGCCCAAATGACCTCTCTTGCTAATGCTTTTATGAAGTTTTCAGGTACAGGGAGTGCACAGTCAATTGAATCAGCTGCTGCTTTGGCATCTAGACCTCATGAGGAGACCATTGAACAGGTTCAGTATGTATCAAATTCTAATTTTAGGGGATATAATAATAATGTTACACCTACACATTATCACCCTAACAATAGGAACCATGAAAATTTCTCTTATGCAAATACTAAGAATGTTCTTAACCCCCCTGGTTTTGCCCCTCAATCTCAAGAAAATAAAAAGCTAGAAGATCTTGTTGGAGCTTTCATTGCAGAGTCTAGTAACAGGACAACCAAATTAGAGGAGGCAGTCATTGCCATCAACTCAACAGTGAATGGCCACAGTGCAGCTATAAAGAACATTAAGACTCAGCTAGGACAGTTGGTAAGTGTTGTGAGTTCTATGAATAAAGGTAAGGCCCCGGCTGAACAGAAGAAAACTCAGATGGAGTACTGTAAGGCAATCACTGTGCACCAGGAGGAATCTGAAGAGGAACCTGAATCTGAGGACTATGAAACGCCTACAGGGGAACCTGAGGAGGACACATCATCTGATGAGGCTGAAAAGCCTGAACCTGAGCCTCCTATTCCTTCTCCCACACTGATGGTTCCCAAGGAAAAGAAAAAGAAAAAGAAGAAAAAGAACAACCAGGTTCAGTTTGATAAATTTATGAATGCTTTTATGAATCTGAATATTAATATTCCTTTTGCAGAGGCATTAGAGATGCCCCAATACAACAGGTTCATGAAGGAGTGGTTAGCAAAGAAGCGAAAGGAAAAGAAAGTTGACACTGTTTATCTTGCTTCCACATGCAGCACCAGAGTACAACAGAAAGTACCTGAAAAAGTAGCAGATCCAGGGAGTTTTTCTGTTCCTTGTAGTTTTGGTACTTATTCTTTCAGAGCATTATGTGATTTAGGTGCTAGCATTAATATCATTCCTCTATCGTTGTGTAAAAAGTTAGATATAGGTGAGATCAAGTCTACTCCTGTAAAACTCCAATTGGCTGATCAATCTGTGGTGAGACCAGTTGGTATTGTAGAAAATGTGTTAATCAGAGTAGGTAGGTTTTTCCTCCCTATTGATTTATATGTTATGGACATGATAGAAAATCCTTCAATGGCTGTCATATTAGGAAGACCATTCCTCGCTACTGGGCGAGTGATTATAGATATTGAGCGCAGGGAGCTCACTATTAGAGTCAAGAACGAAATAGAAATCTTTAAAGCAGTTGAAGACTCTAAAGATGAAGTGTTTTTCATGGGCTACAGGAAAGGTGCAAGAAAGAGCACCTCTGTTGGATTCACAGAACAAAAACCTCCTTGAAGCACGATCAACACGTCGAGCTAATGACGTTAAACAAGCGCTTTTGGGAGGCAACCCAAGTAAGTTTAGTGTGTTTTCTTTTTGTTTTTAATTCATTGTTTGTTTTTGTTTTGTAGGTCTTGTTTTCTTTCTCTCCTTTGCTTTCAAGCTTTCAAGATTCCAAGCTTTCAGTCAAGAAGTCATCATTATTCCAGGCCAGTATTGTTCACTCATTTCATTCTTTTATTGTTCTCATGCTTGTTTATGCCTTATTTTCTGTATACATTGAGGACAATGCATATTTTAAGTTTGGGGGTGGATTAGCATGTTTGTGGAGCCCTTGAGCATCTGAGTTCGGGCTATAGTTTTGAGCTTTCTTTGAATTATGCATATGGTTGTTTTCTGGATGCTACTTTTGCATGATTATGATGTCCTAGGATAGGCTTTCTTGTTAATTTTCAAGCTTGTGATGAGTTGTAAGCATGAGTGCCCAAAAATGGAGACTTTTTAAAATTTTTCTAGGAGATGGCTTGCATGAGTAGAGTATTTGTCTTGGCTAGATTTGGATTTGAATGCTTAAGAGCGAATTATTGGGTTCATATGCTTGTTGTCACCTCGATAGGTGTAGGGTAGAGCTAAAAAGTTAATGCTTTGCAAATTAGCATGTTTGATCTTCCTTGGGAGGAAAGAAAAGAATATTTGCTATTTAAGCTCATAAAGAAAAATCATTCTTGTTGTTACTGTTGAAAAGAAAATTATCATGCCATGGCCTGTGCACAGTTTGCAATGTTTAATAAAGATTAAGGCAAAAAGAGCTACCACTATTGTGATCAGTTAGGCAAACCAGAGAAAACTCAGGTTAAGGGTCCCTGCAATGGGTGTGTGAAAGCTAGTGCCACATATACATGCTTAATTTAATTGTTAATTATAAGCACCTAAGTTTGGAGGAAAACAATCTAATTTGTTCCATTAACTCATTAGTGAAGCCTTAGTGTCAGTGTAGAGGGAAGATGAGCTGAGAGTTTAATAATCCAATCCCGAGCTAGTAGAGTCTGATCTGGTTAAGTTAGATCTCGCTTGTGCAAGTTAATTTTGGAAAAATTTTAATTTGTCTCCCTCATTGGTCCTTATGTGCACGTCTCTTGCTTGCTTGGTTATTGACTTTTGAGCCTTGAGGATTGAGTTATGATTGTTGCATCCATTTTTCTACTGTATGTTGATTTGTAGTTTGCTCGAGGACTAGCAAAAGCTTAAGTTTGGGGGTATTTGATAGCGAGCATAGCTAGCTATCTTTACTTATTTAATTTAGCTAGTCTTTTATGATTTTTGGGCCATTTTATTGTGCTTTAATGTTTATTTTGTAGGAAAAGGTTGATTGGAGCTAAAATGATAGTGGAGTTAATCGGGTTCTCGGGACGCGAAAAGATGCAAAGGAAGGAAAAGAATCAAAATGGAAAAAAGTCAAAATTCGGTCAAAAGGTGACTAACGTCGAGACGCTAGCCCTTAGGCGTCTCGACGCTAGCATTCCATATCAGAACAGGCGCGAAATCGTCGCAGCGTCTCGACGCTGCGACCTTAGCGTCTCGACGCTGTGTAATTTCCTTTCCAGATCACGCATGTTTAGAGGCAGCGTCTCGACGCTACGGCAAAAATCTGCAATATAAGCATCCTTTCGGCTAGGTTTTTGGGGATTCAGTTTTGGGACTTTTGGGAGTCGTAAAAGAGGACAAAATTAAGACTTTGGAGGCTGAAACAAAGGGAGAAAAGTGGAAATCAACCCATTGTTCGTGGGGATCGTGACGGGGACGTTCGGTCTCGGCCTACATTGAGTTTTCTTTTCCCTTTCCTTTTCTTTAGTTAGATTTTATGGCTTTATTATGTTTAGTCGAGCTTGTAATTCCATTCATGAGTAGCTAAACTCATAGCTTAGGGATTGATGTAGTTGATTTTGTTCATGGATTGATTTATCGTTTAAGTTATGCTATGTCTATTATGTTTGTAATCTTGATTTAATGCTTTCAATTAATTGTCCATTAGTTGAATGATTTAAGTTTTGAATCTAGCTCGGGAGAGGGGATTTAATATAGACTTACTCAAGATTGCATGACTAGAGTTTATTTTCTAATTCGTGACGGTTTTAGATTAGCTTTGGAATTAGTCAAACGATCTCATTGCCTTGCATATTAATAAACTTAGATAGGGATATCAAGTTAGTAAATTTGCATGAGAATCAATTATACTCGGGAGAGGTAGTTGTGATTAAATGGTCTTTGGCTCATAATTTCATTGTGCATAATAACTTACTCCTTAAAATCAATCCTAGACTAAATCGGCGATATCAATTCCCTAAGTATTTTTTCCCAATTGAATTTCCATTCTTTTACTTGCTTTGATTTAGTTTTCATACCATTCATTCATCACTTTTTGATCCCTAAATAAAATTGAGCGAGATAATTCACAATACTTGATTTGCTTAAAAATCCAATCAAGAGGACGACACATGTTTTTACGAACACTTTATTATTACTTGACCCGTGCGCTTGCGGTAAGGAAAATTCCACATCATAAAGCAGCCTTATAGTCATAATCTCTTAAGCATGGGATGACCCATTTTATGGTGCAGTATACCCTTGCCTCAAACTCATCACCAACTAGGCTAAATACTCATTGTTAAGCTAAAAAATCCTTAGTTATTCTATCCCTTACTTCTCAGAATGGCGACATTTTATGATGAAGCTCACCTAAGCCCTGGGAGACAGAAAACTGCTAGATTATCATTCATCCTTCAAAACTTTTGCTCTATGAATTTTCTCAGCAAAATTTTCACAAATAATTTTTTTCTCATTTTTTATATTTCCTAGGTCATCTTTTGATGCAAAGACAAACTGTGGGTATAAAAAATGTCCCTGGTTACTCAACAACCTAGAAAAATAATTATGAAGGAGAGGAATGTTCGAGCAAAACAAGTGGAGTAACTAAAAAGTCCCCCAAAATTAAATTATTCATTGTCCCCAATGAATTATTAACATGATAAATTATACCCCAAAACTTAAATTTTTTTATCTAAATTATAAACTAAGCATGGGACTAGAATCAAGCTTTAGGTGGATCAAATAAATCAACACTACCTCAGATTCTTCTTGCCGTAGCGATGACCATGCTAGAAGAAATGCTCAAGCAAAAGGTTTCTGGAGATCAGAATACATTGATCTAATTAAGCTAATTAGTCCAAGCTTAAAAAAATCATAAGAAAATTAGTTAAGTTAGGAATGCTCAGTGCTATAGAACAAAAACAACTATTGGAAATTTCATTAAAAACATAAATATTACAAGATCATATTAACATTTTTCAGCAGCTAGCAAAAGAAAAATAAAAACAAAAATAGTAAAAACAGACAAATATGGCCAGGAAAATAGGCGAGCAACAAAAAATTATCAAACAAAAGAAAGGCCCGCTTAGCAATTTTTCTCTAGTCCTCCTGACCAGCATCATCATCTTCTTCTCTCTCAACGGGTGGTGGTGGGATCCACGAGTTCAGTAAATCATCAGGGAATAAGGGGAAGGTTGGATACGACTTGGAAAAATTAGCTTGGAGTGTTTTCCTCAATGCAACATCACATCTTTTAACATAATTCCAGAAGGTATGAGCCTGCCTTTCGATGAACTCTTGCCTGTTGGCTGAAAGTGCAAGCTATTCTAAGATATGGTGAACGCCACAGACTAGCCCCATTGACGTACTTTTTGCATTCTTTAAAGTCGTGCCAAGTTATGCGTGTCGATTACTCCCTTATCTAATAGGATCACGTCCTCTGCACTCTCTGGAATCCCTGCTCTCTTACAAAGCATTGTAATTTTGTTTGGAAAGAATAGTTTTCCAACCTTCTTTCTCCAACATCCAAAAATCTCACCAGCGATAAGTTTACCCGCATCGATGCTAAGAGACTGCAATATTGCAAAAGCTAGAAGAACTCTTTCCCGAGAGACCGTGGAGTCATGCGTTGATGGAAGCAACCTTTGTTTGATAAACCTCATCCAAGTATTGGCTTCCTTCTTTAAATACGCAGCCTGAAAAGTCCTTTTCTTGGTTTTCGATAGTCGCCACTGTGCACCTTCTATTCCAACTTCTCGAGCTGTAGCATTCAACTACTCGTTAGATGGCGCTACTGCCATCTCATTATAACCAACATGCAGGAAATCTTGAAGGTTGTACAGTGAATTGATGGCACCAGGACTCCAGTCGACAACTACTCCACGAACTATAACTTGGAAACCCTCGTTCTCGTCAATGTTCGCATAAAATTCTCGCACCACTTGAGAATTCACAGGATCTGGCATGGAACAGAATAACTCCCAGCCATGGTTTGTAATGCCAACCCTCAGAAAATGTGGAAGATCACCACTAAACCCTCTCTCGAACAGAAAATCTCTCTTCAACATGTCAATATATTTTGCCCTAGCAAAATGATTGAGAAAGCGCTCATAAGGCAACCCCCTTTCTTCTGAGCGAGCCACTTCCGTTTCAACCTCGGCTCCTGCAATACCTTTACCCTTATCCTTACCATTTTGCGTTTTGGTTTCATCTTCTGCAATCTTCTTCCCAATCTCTTCTTGATTTCCAGATTCTTCTTTCTCTGAGTCAGTCGAAGGAGGAGATGGAGTGTTGGTCCGGATCATTTTTACTCACCCTGCTTTCTGCTTACGATGGTGGCGTGGCGGATCCTTTACTATCTCTTCCAGAATCTCTTGCTCTACTGTTTTATTAGTATCTGACCCTTGCAAACCTGTTGCTGCCTTTTCTTGACTCTCTTGCTCCGCTCCGTCAATCTTCTCAGAATATTTTCTTTTTTAGAATCTTCCTCAGCAATTACTTCTTCAGAAATGTCCTCTATTATCTTCTCTAATACTTTGGACACTTCAGCTTATTGAAGTCTTTTTCACTGTTTGGCTTCCATTTCCATAGGCGTTCTTTTCTTCCTCGCCTTTTTCTTTAGAATTTCAAGCGTAGTAGGCACATTATTCTCCCCCACTTCGCTCTCTTTCTTCACTCTTGTTTTTGCCATTAGAATAGGAAATTTCTTTGCACTCGCAAGAACAGGAAGCGAGCAGAAAGAAAGTTCAAAAGAAAAATGAAAAGAGAAGCGTACCAGTTCTTTGATTTAAATGGAGCTTCAGCATTTAAAATCCTGGCCGAATTAAATTCCTTCATTAATCGAGACGTTACCATTTACCTGCATGTAATCATGGGAGATTAATTTAAAAAACGGTAAAAATAAATTGCCAGATAAATGCTTGATGTGCTATCCAACGGCTAGACTGTTAGATCTCCCCTGTGCGACACGTGGAAGCACTAGATGCCCACACATTTTACCTGCCCACAAAAAATTTAAATCCCAACGGTAAAATATTTAATAAATAACCACATCCGTAATTTCTGATGGTTTCTCTAACCAAAAGATTGCAAAAACAAATCGAGCAACAAGATTTCCTTCTAGAAAAATCTTTTATACGGGAAAATTCAAATTCAAACCGCCAAAATAAAATCTAATTTTATTTTGTCTTAAGCCGAATAAATCAGGAAAAATATATTATTAAAACCTAAACTAAACAAAAACGAAAATATAAACTAAAGTAAAATCTAAACTAAACTAATCAGATTAATTAAAATTAAATCAACCTGATAAAAATAAATACACTAAAAATAAAATCTACGGAAATTAAAAATACCATCAAATTAAAAATAAATCAGATGGAATTCAAACAAACCAAATCCTATTCAAAATATTTTGAATTAAAATCAAACTCAATCAACGAAAAATAAAATCGCACAAATTCTGGGAGCTAAAAAAAATATTGCTATACGAAATGCTCCCACAAAACTCTCGCCCGCTTATTCATCGACCACTTTTAGGGAAAGATATTTCGACTGGAACTGCTCCCCCCAATAATGTTTCACTCGCTGTCCATTAACCTTGAATACTCTCCCATCCTTTTCATCTTGCAAAGTAATTGCTCCATGAGGAAAAACTTCAATCACAACAAATGGCCCAGACCATTTGGATTTCAATTTTCCAGCAAACAATTCAATCTAGAGTTATAAAGCAAGACTCTCTGACCCTTAACAAATTCCTTAGGTTTTATTTTCTTATCATGCCAGTGCTTAGTCTTTTCTTTATAAATTTTCGCAATTTCATAAGAAAACTGACGAAATTCCTCTAACTCGTTAAGCTGCAGCATTCTTATTGCACTTGCACGACTCAGATCAAAATTCAATTTCTTCAAAGCCCAAAATTTTTTATGCTCAAGCTCTAATGGTAAATGACAAGTCTTTCCATATACTAACCTATAGGGAGACATACCTTAGGGAGTCTTGTAGGCTGTCCTATAAGCCCAAAGAGCCTCATCTAACCGAAAAGACCAATGTTTCCTAGATGGATGGACTACTTTTTCTAAAATAGATTTGATTTTCCTATTACTAACTTCAACATGACCATTTGCTTGTGGGTCATAAGGGATAACTATCCTATGCTTAATTCCATACTTTGCTAAACACTTAACCAAAACATTATTAACAAAATGTGTACCCTCCTCACTCACTATAGCTCTAGGTTTCCCAAACCGCGCAAAGATGTGCGATTGAAGAAACCTTGATACCGTCTTAGCATCATTCTGATGACATGCAATGGCCTCCACCCACTTGGACACGTAATCAACTACCAATAAGATAAAAACATTACCAATAGAAGGGGGAAATGACCCCATAAAATCAATACCCCATACATCGAATAATTCTAGTTCCAAAATGTAAGTAAGAGGCATTTCACCTCTAGGTCCTAAGTTTCCTCTCCTTTGGCAAGCATCACATTGCTTGTAGAACCAATGGGCATCCTTAAATAAGGAAGGCCAGAAGAATCCACATTGCAAAATCCTCAGAGCTATCCTCTAACTGCTGAAATGGTCTCCATACGGAGAAGAGTGACATTGCTCCAAGATTTCCTTTGCTTCATCACCTGAAACACACGTATGAATAATACCATCAGAGCATTGCTTATACATAAATGGCTCATCCCAATAGAAAAATTTTGCATCATGCTTAAACATTTTCATCTGCCTCCAATCCATATCAATATGAGTGACTCCTTTCAGCAAAAAGTTGGCAATATCAGCATACCAAGGGGCATCCTTGACTACCTTTACCTCAACAGCAAAAAGTTGTTCATTTGGAAAAGAATCTGAAAGGACAGATTGCTTCAGCAAAGATGATGTTGGATCAAGACGAGACAAATGATCTGCAACAACATTATCTGATCCCTTCTTATCATTTATCTCCAAGTTGAATTCCTGCAATAATAAAACCCAACGCATCAACCTAGGCTTTGCATCTTTCTTAGACATTAAGTACCTTATTGTTGCATGATCTGTGAAAACCGTGACTTTGGATCCAACCAAATATTGGCGGAACTTCTCAAAAGCAAACACAATAGCTAACAACTCCTTTTCAGTAGTTGTATAGTTGATTTGTGCTTTATTCAAAACCCTGCTTGCATAATATAGGATGGATAAACTTGCCCTACTTTTGCCCCAGCATGACACCTACTGCAACATCACTCGCATCACATATTACCTCCAATGGTAAACTCCAATTAGGTGCACATAGAATGGACGTAGAGATTAAAGTAGCCTTTAAAGTTTCAAAAGCCTTCCTACAATCTGCATTAAAGTAAAAAAACATGATCAGTACACAATAAGTTACAAAGAGGTTTACTAATTTTGGAAAAATCCTTTATGAACCTTCTATAAAATCCAACATGACCTAAAAAACTCCGAATCCCTTTAACAGAACTTGGTGGTTCTAATCTCTTAATAACCTCTATTTTTGCTCGATCAACTTCTAGATCTTTCTTTGAAATCTTATGACCTAACACAATGCCCTCCTTCACTTTGAAGTGACATTTCTCCCAATTAAGAACTAGATGGGTATCTTCACATATTTTTAACACCTTACCTAAATTGTCCAAACAACTCTGAAAAGACCCTCCAAAAACTGAAAAATCATCCATAAATACCTCAACAGTTGACTCAATCATATCAGAAAAAATTGCTAACATACACCGTTGAAATGTTGTTGGAGCATTGCAAAGGCCAAAAGACATTCGCCTAAAAGCAAACGCCCCATAAGGTGGTAAACCATGGTGGGGACACTTTCGCAAAAGCTCCTTAAACCTCTCCCAAGCCTCACTAAAAGTTTCATCTTCAAGTTGCCTAAACCCTACTATCTCACTCCTCAATTTGACATTCCTAGTTGGTGGAAAATACTTACTCAGAAATTTTTCCGCTAACTCCTTCCATGTTCTAATTGATCCTGGAGCAAAAGAATATAACCATGCATTTGCTCCCTCTCTAAGAGAATACAAGAACAAAGTTAATCTAAGGGCATCCCTAGACACTCCTTGAATTACAAACAAATCACTAGGTCCTAGAAAAGACTTAAGATGTAGATGAGGGTCTTCAGATGACAAACAATGGAACTAACCCACTGTTTGCAACATCTGAAACATTACCGGTTTCATTTAAAAATTTGTTGCCTCAATTTGAGGACGTGTAATTCCTGGATTCAATTCATCAAACATTAGAAAAGCATACGCTCGAATGGCTCTGACCTATCATTCGCTACCAAGATAAGATTCTCAGCCTAATTATTTTGCTGTCCATTTTGCTCCAATGGCGGGTTTGGCTGCAACACACGATTCTGGGGATCAAGTGGATCTTCTGGAACTTACGGGAGACGCGACACATTATCCATTGGATTTTGATTTCTTCATTACTCTCTCCTTCTTCTCCTGAATGTCCTTTCAATTTCTGGATCAAACTCGAACCTTACCCCAGACGGATCGCTCATGCACCAAACTCATACCTGCAAAAACAAAAGAAACAATCAAAAAGTTCTAGCACCAAACCACTAAAACACATACACAAAACAAATCAGATAAAAACTTGTTCAAGTCCCTGGCAACGACGCCAAAAACTTGTTGGGTTTCCAGAATGGGTAAACATATGGTAAAAACAGACTCTAGAACACTGTGCAAGCATACACAATCCACAACAAGTGATAAGTAATTTATCGTATCCCCGAGGCTGAATAGCTGTCACTTTATCTATTTTGTGTAACTTCTTAATGGTTTCAAAGTGGGAAAAATGATTGATTTTGATATAATGCTGAAGCAAAAGAAGTGACAGAACAGAAAGTAAACACATAAAGCAGACAGATTTGAAACAGGCATTAGTCAGGATTTTAGTAATTGTTTTAAAAGATGCTCTAGCAATATTATTGATTAGACAATTCTCTTGCAGTCTTATTAGCAGGATCCTCTCGAAACTGTGGATTTTTTGGAATGTATTTCAACTCCAATGACGTGCTACTGATCAAGCACTAGGCAACTGGCTATCTCTAACTCAGTCACTGGCATTCACCAATACACAATGATCTAGTGTGATTAAATGCCACACTTCTCAAATCATCCCTGAAACTAAGAAGTGGTATTCATACCAGCTGGTCAGGCGGACACAAAATATAAATATGCACAACAAATAATCAAGATGCTCAAATCTACATATATTGCATAGAGAATAAAGCACGACAATTACAAAACTCCTAACCAACACCTAATTAAATTTAGTTCATAAGGTGCAAAGTAACACACGCTACAATCTGAGTATGTGCATCAATAACTACAAGAAATTACAAGAAAATACTAATTTCCTTGATTAGATTCGTATTTGATGGTCTTCTTGAAGCCTCCAATCTTTCCTCCTTTATTTGGTTCCAAAAGATGGGAAGTAAGCCTCAACGAATGAAATAGGGCTTTCTTCTCCAAGGATGGAATGTATTTGACTTGAGACGGCTCCTCCTTTTATAGAGTGATAGCAAGCCCTAATTAAGTCAAATAGGACACGTGGCAGGCTTTCCGAGCTTCTTAGATCTGAAAATAACTTAACAAACTTCGCCTCATTAAAATGGATTACGAGCTGTGACGTGACCGTTTTGCTCCCTGCTTTGCTGGATCATAGATTTTGCTCCCTCAAGTCGCTCAACAATATATGTTGCATAAAATAACTTCCAAAGCATCCATTCTTCCAAATGGGTTAAAAAATATAATATTCATCTAAAAGCAACCTTGTTTAGCACAAAAGACACACAAAACATCATAGAACTAAGGCCTAAATAACTCCCTTTTGGAGAGTTATCAGGTACGAACACACGTGAAGGACTGACTTGCTGTTATTAGTCGATATCCGTGGACGCAGAAATATATCTACAGTGAGAAGAGTGCAGTTGTGGTTCTATAGTGGAGTGAACCATAGTTAACGAACATTGATTAACTTGGTTAATGAGTTTAGCCAATTAATCTCATATCGTTGGAGCTTCTGATCTGTAGGTCCATTAGGTCCCACCGGTAGCTCATTTAGGGCGTTGATGTGAATTTCTAAGGGAGAATTAAGTATTCGAAGGGGTTCGAATATTACATTTAAAATATGAATTTGATTCATATTAAAACTATAGGTTATACTTAATGTACATTGGATGCACATTAATACTATAGTTTATTTGAGAGAAATATGATTAAATATATGATATTTAATTATAGTATTAATTAATTATTGAATTAATTAATTATTTGTTTTAATTTAATTTAATTTAATTTAATTTAATTTAATTACATTAAAACTATAGGTTATGTGGAATATTTATATAAATGTGTTTTATATAAATGATATTAAATTCAATGTTAATTTAATTAAATAATTAATTAATAATTTTATTAATAAATTAATTTAATTTGTATCAGTCGTAGTTAACTGATCTAAACCAAGTCTTCCACTAACCTAGGGCAAAAATGTGTATGCGAGTTTTTTTAGGGAGGAGTGGTTTTCATCAGTTGAGTAACCCCCTCCCAATCGTGTATCTCTCTACCATTCCCACATTAGGAAAACTTCTCTCAAGCTCTCTCACTCTGATTCTCTTGTTTTTTCCAGAGAAAAGTTAAAGAGAACAAAAATCTCTTAGGGGTCGTTTGTTTTTTGAGAATCTAGATAATTGGAATCTTTAGATGTCTGGAATTCTAGATGCCCGGAATTACAGATGTCTGGCATCTTTAGATAGCAATGTTTGTTTTTTAGGAAAATGTTTAAGGATGCCTGGGAATATTTGAGTAACTGTGTTTGTTTCGCAGGATTTTTAGTTGGGAATGTCTTAAATTTACATAATGTTCCAATAATGCCCTTATGACTATTTATGTAATAATTTGTATGTTACTTGGATCTAATATGGATTAATATAACATATTTTTCTATTAATTTAAATTTAAATTTAATTGAGTTTACTTTATATTATTTTTATATGTTATCTTGCATAAAAAAATAAATATTATTAATTTACCATTTTTTATAAAATAAATATTAATTTCAATTTATACTTGAATATCTTCTCAAAAATGAAAATTATATATTTGATGCTATTTTTGGTGGAATAATCAATGTTTTCACATGCTTAGTACTTTACTCTATAAATTGATATATATCTTTTTTAAATAACAAATAGTGCATATTAGTTTCATTTGCCAATATTCAATAAAACAAACTACAATGGAACCAACTAAAAAAATCATCCTTATTCACTTCAAAAAAATAATGTTATCTCTTGTTCACATACAAACAAGAGACATAATAATAAAGTTTGAAATCAATTTATTCTTCTAGCTCTTCAAACAACTATGGCCACTTGAAACAACTAGATTGAATCGAAACAACTAGATTGAATCTTGAGTTACACTCAAGAATTCTTTCTACAAATAAGAAACAAAACAAAAAACAAAAAAACAAGAGAAAAAAAAATCCTTCTTCACACAAAATGAATCATTGTCTACCTATGAACTAATTTTGTCCTGCCAATAATTGTAATATAAATTCCCTCCTATAAGAATGTGGCAACGTAAAGAAATAATGGGTCTGATCATGATCCTTTGCTAAAAGTGCACCTGCTCGAACTCTTTGAGCATCTGTTACCCCTTCAACATCTACCAGCTCAGTAAATATATGAGTTCTCCTTTCAGAAACAACAGTTTGAGTTTCAAAATACTTAGCTATCTTTCCGTTTTCAGTTGTTTTCTCATACATCACACCCATGTTATCCAAAGATGTAGTCACAATTTCAACTAATTTATCTCCATTCCTTACCTTTTTCTTTGATAATTTGCGAGAAGTATTAGATTGAGTTGGAAGGCTTGAATCAGGCTCATCCGTGGACATAGAATCCACCTGGTCATCAACACCTGTTTCAAACCTATTTACCTCCTCGGGTGGGTGTGGCACATAACAATCACTGAAGTCATCCCATATCTCATGACTTGTCTTTATGTCTACTCTCTCAGACATATCTCTTGGCGCTTAAGCTCCTAGGCCATTAGCTCGATTTTTGCCAAATATTATTGCCATCTCGTCTAAGTATGGGAATGACTTGTTTCGCAATCCTTTTGCTGTGGGTGACTCTACAACAAAATGTATGTAATGTTATATTAATAACTAAAATAATATTATGGAATGTAAAGAAAAATAGAATATCATATTTACTTGGATACCTTAACCCAATCATCAAATACATCTTTTGAACAATCAATACACTTCACTCTTTCATTCCAACCAAAACCACTACAATTTGGTTCTAACATCTCTGCAATTGCATTATATTGTTTCTTCAAGAGTTTAACTCTTAATTCTATATGAGGTTGAGCCTTCACCTCACATCCAGACAACTTTAACTTCATCATTTTCTTCACTTGTTGTAGATAGCCCGATCTAAATGTTCCATTATCACAACGCCATTGGCTAAGATTTGCCAACTCCAATAGACACTCAACCAACTTGCCATCCTCTTCTTTAGTCCAAATGTGTTTCTTGTTAGAATTCCATCTAGATTGATCATTGACTTCCATATCTATAAGTTGTGAATTCATCATTAACAAAATAAATAAATTGCTAAGATTGTTACATAGATATATATTACAAGACATAGAATACAACATAATAACATGTTAAAATTCATATTAAATGAATAAGATAAAGAACAAAAAAATAGATTAATAACATTTAAATAAGCTCGGTTATAAAATATAATAATTAATAATAACCATAATAATTAATAAAAGCAACCTCAATTAATGAATTACAAAAAAAAAAAAAGATAAATGTCTAAAAATATAAACAGTAGCACGACTACTCTCAAATATTCACTAATTCATACTAAATCTCCATGTATCATACATCTCCCGTGCTAAGGTATCTCGCCAAGCATTCCACTCATTCGATGTCTCCACTTAAGTGATAGGGTCTAACTCAGTTTCATTCAAGGTATTATGAACCAACTCATCTTCCATTGGATTAATGGGCATTTCCCGTCTAATTAAATTGTGGAGCAAACAACAAGCAGTTATTATTCTACATTGAGTTTTAATAGGATAATAAAACCTTGATATGAGAATAGCCCATCTTCCTTTAAGAAGGCCAAAGGCCCTCTCAATTACTTTCCTTGCAGAAGAGTGTTTCATGTTGAAAAATTCCTCTGGTGATGTTGGTGTATGACCTTGTCGCCATTCATTTAAATGATAGTGTTGTCCTCTATACGGTGTTAAAAATCCCTCCCCATTTGTATATCCGACATCACATAGATGATAAAATCCTACAAATTCAAGGGTTCAATTAGGAATTTTAAGTTTTTTTAACATATACATACATTATGGGAAATTTTAAATTATTTGTGTATTTACCACCTTTTGGAATTTTCAACCCATTCGTCCTCGATATAGCATCCCTTAGAACTCTAGAATCTGAAGTCGATCCTTCCCACCCAGGTAAGACATAAATAAATTCCATATTTTGGCTACAAACACCCAACACATTCGTGGCTATTTTATTTTTTCTTGTTCTATATATCGGTCTATCAATGATATTGACATTCACTTTAATATGTGTTCCATCTAATGCTCCCAAGCAATTCTGTAAAAGAGCAAAACTAATTGTTTTATCTCATTTAAACAAGTTTCACTAATGACAAATATTCAAACTTAGTACTTTAAGTCATACCTCAAACCATTTCCACTTTCCATCCAATGAATTTGCAGGTATAGGATCTGGTTTTTTCAGTAGACATTCATGTAGGCGCAATATCGAATTAAGAACTTCATTAAAGCATCTACTAATTGTTTCACCTGATCGAACAAATTATCTACGCACCACTCTATTTTTTACATCGTGTGCAATGATGTGTAAAAATATTGCTACCATTTCTTCAATCTCTATATGTTTACTTCCATTTAACTTGTGCCTATAGTTTTGAGCATATGACAAAGTATACTAAATGTTCTCCTATTCATACGAGTATGCTCAAAACATGCCAAATCACTCTGATGTATCAACCTATGGACATTAAGTTGCCTAACTTGTAATCTACGGAATGTTCTTTCACCTCTTACATATCTACGAGAGTGCTTCTTACATACAATAATTGACAATAACAATAAATTCAGAAAGTACATTTGGTTCAACATGTCAATGTAACAAATTAACATTGCCACAATATTTTCCATCAATTCCAATAAAAGATCATCCATATCTGCAAAGAATATAAATACAATTTTTGTACATAAGTTTTAGAACATTATCAATATAAATACTAAGTTTACCTAAAAAATCAAAGCATAATTTCAAATGGAAAAAAAGTAAGAAAATCTAGATATATGTATCAATGTACCACTTTCAATTGCAATTCACCACTATTTTACCATTTTTTGTTGTAATTGAGCACCAATAATGCTTTTCATAGTTTTATAGAATGACATACACAAAACAACTAATATTTTGTTGAGGCAATTTTCTTCTACTATTTAGATATGAGAATTTGTCTTTGCTTATTCATTGTCGAACTTGACCTCCCATTTGAGTTGATGCAATCAATCTAATTTAAAAAGCTATCTTACTGACATCTTTATATTTAAATTACATAAAATAAAATTTTAAAAATTACAAAAAAGTCAAATGCAGTGAATATTAAAGTGTAAAAATTAATGTGTATAAAATCTATAAAATTAATTTGCAAAGGAGAGTGAAGAAAATATTGAAAATGAAAAAAAAAAAGAAGTTAAAGTGTATAAAAATTCAAAAAGTCATATGCAGAAAATTAAATTGTGAAATATAATGCAGAAAATCAATATGCATAAAATAAAAATGCAGAAAATGTTGAAAAAATGCAGAAAAAATGTAGAAAATTTCAAAAGTAATATGCAGAAAATATGGAATATGCAGAAAACAAATTTGTAGAAAATAAAATACAGAAAATCCAAAAGCAATATGCAGAAAACCAATTTGTAGAAAAAAATGCAGAAAATCCAAAAATTAATATGCAGAAAATTAATTTTGAGAAAATATAAATGCAGAAAATATTGAAAATGCAAAAATATTGATTCAAACATGAAGAAAATTGGGGAAGATTTTGATATTATAAAAAATGTAAAAGATAAAATTGGAAAAAAAAGAGTAAAGATTAGATGATCTAATAAAGAGACATTGAGACCTTCAATTTCAAGGCCAATGTCTCGACATAAATCTCATATTAAAAAAAATGATCAAATTTGAATAGAAAACACAATAGAGAAAATGTGAAAAAGTAGAAAAAGAAAGGCAAATGAAGGAGTGAGAGTAAGAAATGAAACATGAAAAATACCTGGAAGAGAAAGTCAAAATCCTGTGTAGAGCAAATGAGGGAGGGAGTGAGAGCGTTTAGAAAAAAATATTGATGAGGAGGGATGACTAATTATACGACTTGCCTAATAATTAGTGTTAGGGGTAAATTATGTAATCTTCCAGATGCCTTAAGGAAGGGAATTTTAAAAACTCATCTTTTCAACGGGAATCAAGATAGCTTAAAAGGGGGGATTTTAGGATGCCCGATATCTTTGATGCCGGTTAATTTTAAGATTACCACCATCCAAACATAGTAATCTGGATGCCTATAAGGAAGGAATCTAAGATTACCAAAAACAAACGACCCCTTAGTGTTTTTTGCTCCCACAAGCAACCAACGTTATATCCTAGTGAGTATACCAATGTCTCCATTTTGGTGGTGTTCACAAAATTATTGTTGCTGTGTTTTTTGGATCAAAGCAAGGGAATTGGCGAAACAATCAAGGCTTCCAAGAAAAAGTAAGTATTTTTTAACCTTGATCATTAGGATCATTAATCTAGATTAGATATAGGTTTATAATGATATTTAAGCATGTTTTATGACCTTTTACAACACTTTAGTATTAGTTTTACTTCTGTGGTTTATTTGTCGTCGTATTGGTATTCCAAACGACGTTTAAATCGATTTGGTCCTTTGATCGTTTCCACTGTGCTAGGATTTTTATCCCTGCAATTGGTATCAGAGCCATATCGATTTTTAAACATCGATTAGGGATTTGCGATTGGCCTTGAATGGTGGGATTAAACACATAATGTATGAGTTTTGCTATGAACTAATTTGATTAACTTGGCCTTAGATTTACATTTTTTTATATGATTTGATCATGTAAGGGCCCCTGCGTTTTGGGCATTTTAATGTAAATAGAGTCTCTGTAAGTTCGAGTCTAGTTTAGGCTGAAGAAAGAAGAAGATCGAGACCAAATTTGGCCAAAAAAGGCAAAAAACAACAAAGAACAGTGGCTGGCACAGTGCAAAAAATTGGAAAAATAAAGGAAAATTCGGAAGGAAACGCGCGTGTCTGGGTAGGCCTGACGTCAGCGAGGCGCGGTTCACAAAGGCAGGAGGTTTGGGCAGTGGTCGGTTCGCAGTTCGGGTCTTGTTCGTCTGTGACGCGCGGCTGAACAATTTTCAGCCCGTTTCATTGACTGGGCAGTTTTTTACATTGGTTCAACATTTTTCGGACCGGTTTGGCACGTTTGGAGCAGTTTTGGTCCGGTTCGAAGCTGCAGAAGGCAGTAATAGGATAGAAATTTACTTTATATTGTAATTTAAGCTTTAATTTTTTCCTAGGGGCCAATTAACCAGTTCATATGTAAGACCCGAGTTAGGAGGGATACATGAATGAACCGAGACCACATCCGAATGAGAGGGATCATGAGGACATGAAAATATGGTCAAGATAAGGTTAAAAGAATTGATAGATACTACCTATACCAACAAGGTGCACCTTCCTTTTCGGTGGCTCAATCATATGAACTTTGATGTTAAGCGTGCTTGGCTTGGAGAAGTTCTATGTTGGGTGACCTCATACGAATTTTCCTAGGAAGCGTGTGAGTGAAGACAAAACATGCTAAAAGGACCCCGTGTTGGTTTGTGGGGATAGTCTTCACTCTTGGAAGCAATTTAAGACGAGTATGGTAATGTGGCCAGGTCGTAGGGGAGTATCGGGGCCTTAGGTGCCAAATCTGGATTCTGAATCCTGGGCCTGGGGCGTTACATCATATGCTATTTTAAATGTTTTATGGATGTCATTTACATTTAAATCCCACCTTAGGTTATAAAGCATGCTCATGCATTTATGTATGTTATAATTAGATTATAATATATGATTGAAATTCCTGGATTATTTTTCATGAGTGTTTAATATATATTTGAGTTATATTAAATTCATGAAAATAGAAAAGCATGATGCATGCAATTACTTAGTTAAATATAATTTGTTATATTTAATAAATTGTTTGATGCATGCTACTTTGATTTACCTTGATTGACAATAATATAATTGTTATTTTATTAATAAAAGGAATCAAAGTTGCATTGAGCATGAAACATCCATAGATTAATATAATCGTTATATTAAAAATTCATGCAAGGCAAAACAATATAGTTTAGTTTCATTAACTTGAATATGATTGTTAATTGTTTTTAAACTATAGTATGCATGATTACAGTGGTAGTCATTAAAATTTGAATAGTTTAAAATTAATGATTAGATACCATCAATCTATAATCAAGATATGCATGCACACATAGGACCATAGGTTAAAATCAATTAATTTTAATGAGTTAAAATTAATTAGACCTAATGTCACATTCTAATAGGATTAGAATTATTTCTTACTTAGTTTAAAATAGTTTTAATTAACTAAGTAGGACCAACATTACTATGATTATAAGGAAACTCTACCAGCGATGTTTTGTCTAAGGTTGGGGGTATTTAAGTTGACGGTATATGGAACACCTCCTACCTGGAAACTGACCTGGAATACCGGAGTTGAACTAATCATAGTTTAATGTTAGAATAATGTCACCAGGTTTATTAAATATATTTAATTCACCTAGACGTTAGATCTTATTATAATAGTTATAATAGGATTAGACTTAGATAAATGACTTAGCTGGATTTATCTAGGTTTAAACAAATCCTAAAATATACGATAAATCACTTTAGTGAGAGGAAAATTACAAAACTTGATTTAAATCGAGTTTTGCTCCCACGCCCCTATACTCACAACGTGAGATCCATGCTCGGCTTCGTGTCGTTTTAGCGCGGCATCCCTTCAGAAAGTGTTTACATGGATCAATAACAAGGTGAATGGAGAAAGTGACCATAGTAAGTGGGAGTGGGACACGTGTCAACGTATCCCTCGATCTCCACCCCTAGGTCACAACGTGAGATTCCTATGATCCGCTTGCATGTTGTTCTGGAGCAACCACCCCTTCGGAGGGCCTGATCATAGGATTCAGAACACCGTGAACTCCTGAAAAATGATAGGATCACTTAGGCTAATTACCAACAGTTGTCTTTCCTAATGGTAGCCTGTTGGTGCGTGCCTCTGAGATCTGAAAGTGGGAGGGCTACACTTAAGGGGATAAGTTAATTTGTTAACAAATCCTTGACCGAACAATGGTTGGTTAACATCTATAGGAATATGAGTTATTCTAGAATTAGAGTTGACTGACAAGTGTCTCATTTTGGAGGAGTAGTTGATCACCCTTCGGTGGTTGTTCCTCTAAACCTCTAAACATCGTTGCTAAACACAATCAATAGTTTTATTAGTATTCTTTGATTGATTGTTTGCAAAATTGATTGGATTTGTTCAATTGTTTGTATTGCTTGTGTAATGGGTTAAGGCAAAGATAACTAATACGATCAATGTTTTTTTTTTCAGCAATGTCTTCCTCAATCATCGCTTTACTTAAAAATGAAAAATTAACCGGTGAGAATTTCCCTACGTGGAAATCAACCCTGAGTACGATTCTGGTTGTTGAGGATCTCTAGTTTGTCTTAACGGAGGAGTGTCCTCCAACTCCCCCCCGCAATGCAACCCAGACTGTAAGGGACGCCCATGACCGCTGGACTAAGGCCAATGTAAAGGCCCGTGTCTATATCTTGGCCAGCTTAACTGAAGTATTGGCCAAGAGATACGAGATTGTGGAAACTGCAAGGGAAATTATGAATTCCCTTCAGGAGATCTTTGGACTACCGTCGTATCAACTCCACCACGATGCTCTGAAAAATGTTTTCAACGCCCGTAGGAAAGAGTGGCATCCTGTTCGGGAACCCGTTCTCGACATGATGAACCAATTCAACATCGCGGAGGCAAATGGAGTGGTCGTCTGTGAGCGGAGTTAGGTTGCGTTCATATTGCTTTCGCTTCCTTCAAGTTTTATGCAATTTCAGACGAATGAAAGCATGAAAAACATTCAGTTCAACATGACCATTATTCTCAATGAGCTACAGATTTATGAGTCCATGCTGAAAAGCAAGGGCAAAAATATGGTTAAACGAGAGGCCAATGTGGCCCATTCCAAAAAGAAGTTCCTAAAGGGTTCATCCTTAGGAACCAAATCTGTACCTCTGGTTTCTTCATCGAAGTATATTTAAAAGAGGAAGGGTGACAAGGGGAAGGCTCCTGCTCAAGCTGTACAGGGCAAGAGAAAGGCCAAGATCGTGGCCGATAAGGGCAAGTGCTTCCACTGCAATGTGGATGGTCACTGGAAGAGGAGCTACCATTGTTACCTTGCTGAGAAGAAGAGAGAAAATGAAGGTAAATATGATTTACTTGTTTTAGAAGCTTGCCTTGTTAAGCATGATGAGTATGCCTGGATATTAGATTCGGGAGCCACTAATCATGTTTGTTCTTCTTTTCAGGAAAATGATTTCCAGCAACTTCAAGATGGTGAGATGACTCTCAAGATTGAAACGGGAGATGTCATTTCAACGAGTGCAATGGGAGCTGCAAAGTTATTTTTCGAAATAGATATCTTATTTTAGACAATTTGTATATAGTTCCTAAGCTAAAGAGGAACTTGATATCTAATTCATGTTTGCTAGAACAATCTTACACTATCAATTTTCTAATGAATGAAGCGTTTATTTATAGAAATGGTGTACTTATTTGTTCTGCAAAGTTAGAAAATAACTTATATGTATTAAGACCAACCGACACTAAAGCAATTTTAAATCATGAGATGTTTAAAATGGTTGAAACACAAAATAAAAGGCAAAATATTTCTTCCATAAGTAACAACACATCTTTGGCATTTACGTCTTGGTCATATGAACATCGATCAGATCGGTTGTTTGGTGAAGAATGGACTTCTAATCGATTTAGAAGATGATTCTTTACCACCCTGTGAATCGTGTCTCGAGGGTAAAATGACGAAGAGGCCTTTTACTAGAAAAGGTTATCGTGCTGAAGAACCTCTAGAGTTAATACAATCGGATTTTTGTGGTCCAATGAATGTAAAAGCTCGATGAGGTTATGAAAGTTTCATCTCTTTCATAGATTATTATTCTCGATATGGTTACTTATATCTAATGGGTCATAAGTCTGAAGATCTTGAAAAGTTTAAAGAGTTTAAGACTGAAGTAGAAAACCTATTAGGTAAAACAATTAAAACACTTTGATCAAATCGAGATGGAAAGTATAAGGATCAAAGATTCCAGGATTATATGATAGAACATGGAACCCAATCCCAACTCTCAGCACCTGGTACACCTCAACAAAATGGTGTATCAGAAAGGAGAAATAGAACCTTGTTAGACATGGTTCACTCAATGATGAACTATGCTCAATTGCCTAGCTCATTTTGGGGGTATGCAGTAGAGACTGCGGTACATATTCTAACAATGTTCCCTAAAAAAGTGTTTCTGAAACACCTTTTGAGCTTTGAAGGGGGCGTAAACCTAGTTTGCGTTACTTCCGTATATGGGGCTATTCTGCACACGTGCTAGTGACAAATCCTAAAAAACTAGAACCTCATTCTAGAGTATGCCAATTTGTTGGTTACCCTAAAGAAACGGGAGGTGGTATTTTCTACGACCCTCAAGAAAACAAAGTGTTTCTATTGACGAACGCTATTTTCTTGGAGGAAGACCACATTAGAGATCACAAACCACGTAGTAAATTAGTGTTAGGAGAAGCTACAAAAGAGTCAACAAGAGTTGTTGATGAAGCTGGTCCTTCAAGAGTTGATGTAGGACCCAGTTCTTCAGGTCAATCTCATCCTCCTCACATAGTGGAAGAGCCTCGACGTAGTGGGAGGGTTGTTATACAACCTAACCGTTACTTGGGTTTAACTGAAACCCATGTCGTCATACCTGATGACGGGGTTGAGGATCCATTGTCTTATCGCTAGGCAATGAATGATGTAGATAAAGACGAATGGGCCAAAGCAATGGACCTTGAGATGAAGTCTATGTACTTCAATCAAGTTTGGGAACTTGTAGATCCGTCTGAAGGGGTCAAACCCATAGGGTGTAAATGGATCTATAAGAGAAAAAGATATGCAGTTGGGAAAGTATAGACTTTCAAAGCTAGACTTGTAGCAAAGAGTTATACCCAAAGAGAAAGGGTGGACTATGAGGAAACCTTTTCCCCTGTTGCTATGTTAAAGTCAATAAGAATTATCTTATCCATAGCCACATATTATGACTATGAGATATGGCAAATGGATGTCAAGACTTCCTTTCTGAATGGCAATCTTGACGAGAATATCTTTATGTCTCAATCCGAAGGGTTCATAACCCAAGGTCAGGAACAAAAAGTTTGTAAACTGAATCGATCCATTTATGGGTTGAAATAGGCATCCAGATCATGGAACATTAGATTTGATACTACAATCAAATATTTTGGCTTTGACCAAAAAGTTGAGGAGCATTGTGTTTACAAGAAGATCAACAAGAACAAAGTAGCTTTATTGGTATTGTATGTTGATGGCATCCTATTCATTGGGAATGATGTAGGATATCTGTCTGACGTAAAAGAATGGCTAGCGACCCAATTTCAAATGAAAGATTTAGGAGAGACCCAATATGTTCTTAGAATCCAAACGAAAGAACAAAATGCTAGCCCTGTCTCCAGCAACGTATATCGACAAAATGTTGTCTCAATATTCGATGTACAACTCCAAGAAGGACTTATTGCCTTTCAGGCATGGGGTTCACTTGTCTAAGGAACAATGTTCTAAGACACCTCAAGAAATTGGGGATATGAGACGGATTCACTACACCTCAGCTGTAGGCAGCTTAATGTATGTTATGTTCTACACTAGGCCTGACATTTGTTATGCAGTAGGGATAGCAGCAGATATCAATCAAATCCAGGGTTTGACCACTGGATCGCCGTTAAAGGAATCCTCAAGTATCTTAGGAGAATGAGGGACTACATGTTGGTGTTTGGGGCTAAAGAGTTAGTTCTAACAGAATACACCGACTCTGACTTCTAGTCTAACAAAGATTTTAGGAAATCCACGTCAGGATCAGTGTTCACCCTTAATGGGAAAGCTGTAGTTTGGAGAAGCATCAAACAAGGATGCATAGCAGAATCAACCATGGAGGCTAAGTATGTAGTTGCTTGTGAAACAACTAAGGAAGCGGTTTGGCTAAGGAAGTTCTTGACAGATTTGGAAGTTGTTCCAAATATGAACTTGCTCATTACATTATACGATGAGAACAATGAGGTTGTAGCCAATTGATAGGAACCTTGCAGCCACAAACGAGGAAAACACATCGAGAGGAAGTATCACCTGATACGGGAGATTGTGCAACGAGGAGATCTGGTCATTACCAAGATCGCTTCGAAGCACAACATTGGTGATTCGTTTACGAAGGCTCTCTCGGCTAAAGTGTTCGAGGGTCATCTAGAGACTCTAGACCTGCAAGGCATGTATATAGTATAATCTAGGGCAAGTGGGAGATGTGTAATGGGTGTAAGGATGCCCTAGTATATTGTATTATATTTACCTTTTATGTAATGTACAATATACATTTACCATTTCCAGCTTTTGATTATTTTGTATATACTTTTCCCATTATCTTGAGTTATAGTTTAAGTGGGAGTTTGTTGGGTTTGATGCCCTAAAACTCGTAGATAGTAAATGTAACATTTGATCGAACATTAATTAAATGTTGGATGATTCATTTGTCTTGTTTGTATTGAGTAATCTTGTTTTATTAACCCTAATCCAATAAACTAAACATCCTAGGCTGTTAGTATGAGGCTTGAACTAGTATGTAGGGACATACGGGGATCAATGTTCAAGATACAACTTAAAGGGTCTATAGTATAGGGATAAGGTTGGGTACCTTATCCTGGTGACACTATGGATACGACCCGCTTTGTATTGTGATACAATCACAATGATCCAACGCGTTCATGTAGTGGACATGCTAGTGAGGGTATCCTGTGCAATGAGTTTGCATAAGACCGGACCATAAAATAGTTAACCACCAGCTGTAACACCGTTAGCTAGCTAGGTTTCTATTTCACTAGGATGACCTAGGCAACTTGGTCTCAAGCCTGAGTGGGTTATGGACTCTTGTTCATAAGGGATTGTCCTTTGATTTGTATGAGTGAGAGTGGCCTGTACGCCGACCCAATAAGCCTACCATTTTGGGGACAAGACCGAGTGGGAAGCTGGAAACATAATCACAAAAGATGGAATTCACTCATTCCCGACTCTAGGGTAAGTAGAGGTGTGTTCCCTTAAGTGGTGTCTCCGGGTCTTGAATAGTGGACTCTACCCTCTTAATGGCACGAGAGGGACTTCTGTTTGTAGGTTGGACCTCAAACAGGTTGTTCATTAGAGAAGCACTGGAACTTGAGGATAAAGAGGTAACCTAGGGGTAAAATGGTAATTTGATCTAGTTGGGGTACGAACACACGTGAAGGACTGGCTTGCTGTTATTGGTCGATATCTGTGGACACAGAAATATATCTACAGTGAGAAGAGTGTAGCTGTGGTTCTATAGTGGAGTGAACCACAGTTAACGAACATTGATTAACTTGGTTAATGAGTTTAGCCAATTAATCTCATATCGTTGGAGCTTCTAATTTGTAGGTCCATTAGGTCCCACCGGAGCTCATTTAGGACGTTGGGGTAAATTTCTAAGGGAGAATTAAGTATTCGAAGGGGTTCGAATATTAAATTTAAAATATTATTTTGATTCATATTAAAACTATAGGTTATAATTAATGTACATTGGATGCACATTAATACTATAGTTTATTTGAGAGAAATGTAATTAAATATATGATATTTAATTATAATGTTAATTAATTATTTGTTTTAATTTAATTTAATTAAATTTGATTTAATTGAATTACATTAAAACTAGAGGTTATGTGGAATATTTATATAAATGTGTTTTATATAAATGATATTAAATTGAATGTTAATTTAATTAAATAATTAATTAATAAATTTATTAATTAATTAATTTAATTTACATCCGTTTTAGTTAACTGATCTAAACCAAGTTTTCCACTAACTTAGGGCAAAAACATGTATGAGAGCTTTTTTAGGGAGGAGTGGTTTTCATCCATTGAGTAACCCCCTCCCAATCGTGTAACTCTCCCATTCTCACGTTAGGAAAACTTCTCTCAAGCTCTCTCACTCTGATTCTCCTGTTTTTCCCAGAGAAAAGTTATAGAGAACAAAAATCCCATAGTGTTTTTTGCTCCCACAAGCAACCAACGCTATATCCTAGTGAGTATATCGGTGTCTCCATTTTGGTGGTGCTCACAAAATTATTGTTGCTGTATATTCTGGATCAAAGCAAGGGAATTGTGAAACAATCAAGGCTTCCAAGAAAAAGTAAGTATTTTTTGAACCTTGATTATTAGGATCATTAATCTAGATTAGATCTAGGTTTATAATAATATTTAAGCATGTTTTATGACCTTGTACAACACTTTCAAATTAGTTTTACTGCTGTGGTTTATTTGTCGTCGTATTGGTATTCCAAACGACGTTTAAATCGATTTGGTCCTCTGATCGTTTCCGCTGCGCTAGGGCTTTTATTCCCACACAAGTATTCATATCATATAGCCATGAATGTTAGTTTATTGGATTTGGGTTATTCACATGCAATTCGCTTATTTAATAACTTAAGTGAAGAAAAAAAAAACTCGACAATGATACTTTATCGAACAAGTGTACTACTATTTGTTTCATTCACTATCTACGAGTTTTAGGACACCAACCCCAACAAATTTAGCCTTCAAATAGGTATGAATGGAGTAAAAACACGTCTCATATCCCCTAATAAGAGATTGAAAAAAAGGTTAAATTAGTGATATGCCGACATTTTCAATTTTGAGACTTTAGTACCATAAATTAGAAAAATAGTTTTCAACTTAGTGAAATATTTCTGGTTCTTTCACATAAAGTTTCATATTGATAGCTATATATACATAAATTTACCCTAACATTCATAGGGAAGGGGAACAACAAATGAAAGTGAAACAATCTACAAACTACTCCATTGATCTAAATCTAAAAATACAATAGCAGTTTATATAACCTTTTGGTTTGAAACCCAAAAACATGCAGCTAAAATTAATCTTCATCTTCCACTAATTTAAAATGTTATAAAAAAACTACGATAAAAAGCTAACCTGTGATTATCGACATGTACATTGTTCTTTTTTGGATGGAGACCTAAAAGAAAAATTTTGAGAGTCGCCGCAACAATGGAGGTTTGAAAGGGATCTATGTGCACGAGATTTAAGGGCATGATTTTGTTGAAAAATTGTGTGATTCTAGCTTAGAAAAAACCACATCTAAACTATTTTTTCCATATTTGTTTTCTTTTATATTTAAATAATAGGTGGCATGTAAATAGGGGCATATTTGTAAATTGGCTTCAAAAATTGGGTTTCTAAATTCAGTTTCTACACAAAAGTGTAAATTTGGATCAATTTCGACAAAAGTGTAAATTTGGATCAATTTCGACAAAAGTGAAATATAGGTCCTTAATAACACCCATTTATATAGTTACCCCAAAATTTTATTTACGGTCGTTCATGGGGGATTGTTGGAAATGACTTGGGCTTTTGGTCCTTTAAGGGAAAACCCCACTCTTGTACCACATGGAAAGATTTTGAGTTGGGGAGATTGTTTTTATACGATCACTATTTCTTACACTTGTAAAAGTTATTAAAGGTAGTAGTAAAGCTTTTTCCCACACGCGTGTGCGTCGTTGTCGATCGGTTAGACGGGTAGTCGCGCTTGCGTTAATTAAGAAGCAATTTTACCTTTTGGGCGGAAACATTTTCTTAATTTTTTTTCTTTTTGATCAGTCTTTCGTTGACTGGTCTTTCCACGCAAACCGAGTCCTACTCCTTCTATTTTGGTTTCGTTGCGCAAACCAAGTCCTACTCCATCCGTTTTGGATACGTGGCGTCCGTACGGTTGTTCCATATGTTCCATTCGTGGTGTTCATGTCGTATGCTTCTTCGTTTCGTTGCGGCAAAACTTGTTATGGTCATTCACTATTAAATGCATGTCTGAGCAGAGTCCAGATCATTCATTTTTTCTGTAACGACAATGCATGCTTTGGAGGTCTTTTTAAATAAAAATATTTCAAAACATAAACACCCAATTTAAGTAAAAACTTTTAAAAAATACTTTTATTCAGGATCCCTAATTTTAAAAGCTTTAAATATTCATAAATAGTTTCAACGACCCGACTTCTTAATAAGCCTTTAAGGGACCGTAACGACAATGCATGTTTTGGAGGTCTTTTTAAATAAAAATATTTCAAAACATAAACATCCAATTTAAGTAAAAACTTTTTAAAAAAACTTTTATTCAGGATCCCTAATTTTAAAAGCTTTAAATATTCATAAATAGTTTATAAAAAGCTGTAAATGTACATGGGCTCTAGAAACTTTCTTAAACAAATTACAAATAAAGTAAAACAGAGTTCTTAAAGCGGAAGAAAAATAAAATATGAAGTTTCGGGTTCCCTCATGGTTGCCTAACGGATTCTCATCAGTCACCTTACACCTGTCATTGCATTTACTTGAAAAAAAAATTATTTTGAAAAGAATGAGTATTTTAAATATTCAGTAAGTGACCCTACTATTGAGGTTGGGTCACGCTTTAAAACCATTATAAAAATCAACAACAAATTTTATTTTGGTGGCTCTAAACTTTATTTTTAAACTTACTAAGGATATACATCAATTTCATGCATATCCTAAACACATCAATTTCATGTGTCTCCTATGGAAGCCGTCAATTCCACGAAACCTCGAGGTCGTCAATTTCACGAACCTCAACTTAGGTACATAAGTTTCATGTCTCTAAGTCCTATCTATGAATATACATCAATTTCATGTACACTTATAAAACTCTTAAATAATTCCTTTAATGGAATTTTAAACTCATTCCTTTAATGGAATCTTAAACTCATTCCTTTAATGGAATATTGAGAGACCACCAATTAAATATTTCAAACATCAAAAAATGCAAGCAAAAATAATAAATTTCATGTTTTCAACAATTTTCATTAACGCATGCTCAATTAATAATTAATTTTTCATGCACAATTCTCATGCTTTTAATAATAATAAAAAATTTCAAGAACAACTCACAAGCACGAGAATTTTAGAATATCAAATAGCGCTCCCAGTTAAAAAGTTCAACAGTAAGTTCACTTACCTTGGTTTAATTGATATTTGATTTAACCTCTTTAAAACTCCTTAAATTCCAAGACCTTAGGCAAGCCAAATTAATCTTTAGCTTCTTGGTCGGGACTTCAAATTTCACTCTAACGCCAAAATCCATTGAAATGAATAATCAACATTAACAGGTATTTTCCTAAGATATAATAATCACCCAAAACAAACAAAATTCCTCTTACCCACGGTTGAAATCGCCCAAAACTTCGCTGCCCACGCTGAAACTGAGACGAAACGCTTGCTGAACAACAATGCTAAAGATGCGTGGGTATTTGATTAAATGAGTTAAAAAATCACTTTATCCCTCTATACAACTTACCCACGCCAAAAGTTCGCCGGAAACGCTAAAACTCGTTGAACGTGTATCAAAAATCAGTGGGTATTCAATTAAATGCTACAACCAGTCAAATGAACTCCCAAATCAACTTACCCAAGGTTGAAATCACTCAAAAACGCTGAAAAACGTGCAAGGATGATGACCCATGCTGCACCTCACGTCATTCTTGTGCAAACGGACAGAAACACTACTGAACGACCACCGATCTCATTGCTGCAACCTCACTGACGGTGCACTGCTGTTGCGACGCTGACCAGCGTGCTAGTGTCGCCCACAAACTGCTGCTTGGACCAAGAGCCTGTAAAATCATCCTTATTGCATGTACTCATAATGAAACCCTAATTGTATAATTAAGAATACATGATTACACAATAAAACCCTAATTGTATAATTCAATTAAGCCAAGGTCTTTGAACTAGATGATTTTCACACAACAATGTGATAACTTAAAAAACATACCTTGATCCATAATAACGATCTCGTAAAGATTGTGTTTCTCCCTCTTGCCCTTCCTTGAGAACTTAATTTGATCTTCTTGATGGAGAGAAAATTCTGTATTGTGAGAGTAGAGAGGGGACCAATCCCTAGGGTTTTTCCTTTATATATACACCTTCCATCAGGGTGTTAAAAACATGGGAAATTACCTTTTCTTAATTAATCAGCCCATTTAACATACTGGGCCTAAAAAAAAACGTTAAGTAGGAATAATGAATATGGGCCACATTAATGTTTATATTAAATTTGTAAAATCTAACATTCTCCCACTTGGCCCATTTGACATTATTTCCCATATATGTAAATAATCATAATGCGCATAGAAGATAAATTTCATCTTCATATCATGATATCAATGTCAAGTCAAGAAACTGATAAGGATCATGGCGGTCATGTGTCATTGCATTGACATAATCCCTTCCATGTATCACAAAATTAGTTTTTCCACCTGGCATGATCTATAATAAAGGTATTCAGTAATAGTCCGACAATAACTGTCTTTGTTAAAGACAAGTTCTGTTTCATATATGTAATTCATTTATGTATACACCAACCATGCGAAACAGACGTGATAGAAGAAAATTAGAAACAATATATAAATGAGCTCAGAGTGTCAAATAACGTTACCATAATTTCAATAATAGTATCCACTAATGCCCATACGTTCGACATGTTCCCTAAATGTCTTAGGTGGCAATCCTTTTGTTAGTGGATCCGCAATCATAAGGTTTGTGCTAATGTGCTCGATTGACACCCTTTGTTTCTGAACTTCTTCTTTAACGGCAAAATATTTCAATTCCATATGTTTAGCACCTTTCGAATATTTGTCGTTTTTTGAGAAGAAGACTGCTGCGGAATTATCACAATAAATTTTCAGCGGCTTGGCAATACTATCGACAATTCCAAGTCCTGAAATAAAGTTCCGCAACCATAAACCATGAACTGTAGCCTCAAAGCATGCTACAAATTCTGCTTCCATAGTGGAGGCAGCGATGATGGATTGCTTTGCACTTTTCCATGAAATTGCTCCTCCAGCTAATAGGAACAAATAGCCAAATGTGGATTTTCTTGTATCCACACACCCAGCGAAATCTGAATCTGAATATCCGTTCACCTCAAGGTGATCAGATTTCCTATAGGTAAGCATATAATCCTTCGTTCATTGTAGATACCTTAACACTTTCTTTGCAGCTTTCCAGTGATCCATCCCTGGATTACTTTGATACCTGCCCAACATGCCAACAACAAAACCGATGTCTGGTCTGGTACAAGTTTGTGCATACATCAAGCTTCCAACAATAGATGCATAAGGAATAGTTTCCATTTGATTTTGTTCCAATTCATTCTTTGGACATTGCATGAGACTAAACTTATCTCCCTTCTGAATTGGGACAATACTTGAAGAGCATTTATCCATCTTAAATCTCTCTAGAACTTTGTTAATATATGCTTTCTGAGACAATCCTAATAATCCATTTGTTCGATCACGAAAAATTTCTATTCCATTCACATAGGATGCCTCACCCATATCTTTCATTTCAAAGTTCTTAGAGAGAAATTCCTTAGTTTGCCATAGTAAACCAAAGTCATTAGTAGCCAGCAAGATGTCATCAACATACAGAACAAGAAATATAAACTTACTCCCACTGATCTTTAGATATATACATCGATCAACAACATTTTCTTTAAATCCAAAAGATGTGATGATATCATTAAACTTAAGATACCATTGTCGGGAAGCTTGTTTAAGTCCGTATATTGGCCTCTTAAGCTTACACACCATATGTTCCTTTCCTTCAACCACAAAACCTTCTGGTTGATCCATGAACACTTCTTCATCTAAATTTCCATTTAGAAAGGCGGTTTTCACATCCATTTGATGAAGCTCTAAGTCATAATGAGCAACTAATGCCATAATAATTCTTAATGAATCCTTTTTAGAGACAGGGGAAAAGGTCTCCTTATAGTCAATACCATTTTTCTGAGTAAAACCTTTAGCAACGAGTCTAGCCTTGTATCGTTCAATATTGCCATTCGAGTCTCGTTTGGTCTTATAGACCCATTTACATCCAACTCTTTTGCTTTCTTCAGGCAATTCTACAAGGTCCCAAACCTCATTATGATCCATTGATTTTAACTCTTCTTTCATGGCATCTAACCATTTAGTAGAATTATCACTTTTAATGGCTTGTGAAAATGAAACTGGATCATTATCAATGCCTAAGTCAAATTCTGACTCTTGCAAATAAACCACATAGTCATCAGAAATAGTTGATCTTCTTTGTCTTACAGATCTTCTTAATTCTGTTTCAAGTGGTTCCTTTACTGTAGGTTCATTCATTACAGTATTATTATGTGGTGTTTGATCGTTAATTTGTTGTTCCTCGTTGACAGAGTCAATAGCTACAGGAACAACAACTTGAGAAGAAGTCATAGATGAAGGAATTTGCACCATAACTTCTTGAATTTCCACTTTACGTGGTTCCAAACTCCCACTAACTTCACCATTCTCAATGAACCTAGCATTTCCAGTTTCAACTATTCTTGTACTATGGTTAGGACAATAAAATCTATACCCCTTAGATTTTTCTGGATAACCAATAAAAAATCCACTGGTTGTTCTTGAATCCAGTTTTTTTTCTTGTGGATTGTAAATTCTTACTTCCGCTTGACAACCCCAAACATGCAGGTGTCTTAAACTAGGTTTCCTTCCTGTCCACAGTTCAAAAGGTGTCTTTGGAACTGACTTACTAGGAACTCTGTTCAATAAGTATTGAGCGGTTCTTAAAGCATACATCCACAACGATATGGGTAAAGATGAATTAATTATCATACTCCTAACCATGTTCATTAAAGTACGATTACGCCTTTCTGCAACACCATTTTGTTGCGGTGTTCCCGGCATTGTGTATTGAGCACAAATGACATGGTGTTCTAGAAATTTAGCAAATGGACCAGGGCACTGTCCATTCTCATCATATCTTCCATAATATTCACCACCTCTATCAGACCTTACAATTTTCACTTTTCTATCTAATTGCCTCTCAACTTCATTGATAAATGTCTTTAGAGCATCTACCGATTGAGATTTTTCATGCAATAAATAGATATAACCATAACGTGAAAAATCATCAATAAAGGTAATGAAATACTTTTCTCCACCAAAAGATGGAACATCAAAAGGCCCACATATATCTGTGTGTATAATTTCAAGGAGCTGTGAGCTTCTTGTGGTTGTTTTCTTGACAGTGTGTTTTGTTTGTTTTCCCTTAATACAATTCACACAAGTTCCAAGATCAGTAAAATCAAAATTTGGGAGGATTTCATTATTTACCAATCTTTCTATTCTTTCTTTGGATATGTGACCCAAACGTTTATGCCACAAGTAAGCTGATGATTCATCAAACAAACCACGTTTAGTACCAATATTATGATGCAGGGTTAATAATGTTTCAGCAAAAAGATTATCGAGCTTTAACTTGTATAAGCCATCACAAAGAATACCAGAACCAAAAAGAATGTTCTGTTTAAATAAACTGAAACATCCATTCCCAAATTTAAAATGATAACCAGAAGTATCAAGTTTATACAAGGAAATCAAATTACGAGAAACAGAAGGAACATAAAAGGTATTTAAAAGATCTAAATTATGTCCAGTATCTAAAATTAAACGATAAGTTCCTACAGCTTCAACTGGAACTTTGACTCGGTTTCCCATGAAGATAAATTTTTCATTTGGGCTTGTGGTTCGGGTCGTAAGGAATCCCTGCATCGTATTTGAAACATGAATGGTACAACCAGAATCAATCCACCATGTATTATAAGGAACTTCAGTTAAATTTGATTCGAAACATGCTAAGACATTATGCTTACCTTTACTTTCGAACCATGCCTTGCGTTTCAGGCAATCTTTCTGATAGTGTCCTGGCTTGTTGCAGAAACGACACTTATCCTTAGTTTGTTCCTTCTTGTGGATTTGGACAGATGACTTATTTACCTTTAGTTGTCCATTATTGCCCTTTCCATTTTTCTTTCCTGGTTTCTTTCCAGCTCCTTTATGACCCATGAGATTAGCATAGTGAATTATTGGTTTCTTAAGCCTCGCCTCTTCTTGAATGAGCATACTTTGCAATTCATGCACATTCCATTTATCTTTCAGAGTATTGTAGTTCATATGGAATGGACCATACTCTGAAGGTAAAGAGTTAAGGATAAATGTTACCAAAAAATTCTCATTAACTTCCATTCCCATGGTCTTTAGCCTTGCTGCTAAGTTTGTCATTTCAAGGATATGCTCATGCATGGTACGAGAGCCATCAAACTTAATGTTGGTTAAGGTACTCATTAGTGTTCCAGCAAGTGACTTATCGGCCGACTCAGACTGGGAACAATTTTCCACAAATTTCATAAATTCCTTAGCACTTTCAGTTTTTGCAATTGTGGACTTGATATTGCTTGCTAAAGTCATTCGCATAAACATTAAGCTTAGCCTATTTGATCTTTCCCAAGTTTTATAGAAGGATCTTTCCTCAGAACTGCTAGTATTAGTAAGTGCAGCCGGTTTCTCATTTAAGAGTGCCAAATCAAGATCCAAAACACCAAGATGGAATCGGATTTGTTCGCACCAATCAGAGAAATTGAGTCCATTAAACTTTATAACAGATGTGGCTTGCGAATGAAGAGAAATTGAAGTAGTTACTGCAAATATAGAAAATACGCTTACACATCATTGCTTTGAGAAATAAACTTAAATACATTATGCAAGATCACAAAATATTAAACAAACATTAATTATACATTGAAGTGCTTCTTTGGAAGATACAACAATATACAATATTCATACATAATTGATGCTAGATTTAATTTTACATAATTGATCATTAAAATGCTCAAATTAGATACATTAGTTATCTTTGGATATACTAAAATACCTAACCTAGCACTCAATTAACCACAATAAATTCCAAAATTATAAAACTACTAATCAACCTTTGGGCGATTCAAAATGTTTTATAATCATGAAAATCAATATACTCACGACGAAGTCTTTAATATTTCATAATAGCACCTCTCATTCATAAGCATCATATAAACATGAGTAATTGAATTAACTTTAATTGATGTCTATAGAACCTTTCTAATTCGGCCACTTTGGTGACAAACAAATTATACATAACATAGACATCATAATAAATAATCACATGTAATTACATGAAATTTAAAATTTTACCAACAGAAATCGTTTAAACCAATCAAACATATTATTTTTCCCTTTTATTAGAAAATTCTTATTGATTTATTTATTTAGTTTATCAATACTGGAATGTATGAACTCCATTCTTAATCAGAAACTAAGCCTCTGTCGACAATTGAAGACGCCTACTTGTAATTGAAAAATGAAGGAAAAAAAACGTACTTTAAGACTTTGCAAAGGAAAACCATTCTTTTAATGTTAATACACGTGTAATCAACTCAGATTCTTTGCCAAGGAAAATTCATTCTTAATCAGAACTCTGAAGCTTTAATTTGAATATTCATATTCGCCGGCAACTAATATTTATTCATGCGATACATTAAAACTTCAATTTAAAAGCTAATATTTGCCGACATAATCAAGAAAAAACCAAACATCATTGTTTGCAGCGGAAATTTGAATTCATACACTAAAACGTCAATGAAAAATCACATGTTCTCAAACCTGGCTCTGATACCACATGTAAAATCATCCTTATTGCATGTACTCATAATGAAACCCTAATTGTATAATTAAGAATACATGATTACACAATAAAACCCTAATTGTATAATTCAATTAAGCCAAGGTCTTTGAACTAGATGATTTTCACACAACAATGTGATAACTTAAAAAACAACAATTTCATATTTCACTTCTCTCCCTCGTCATGTGTTTGAGAGAGTGTATTAGAACTCAATTGATGTAACAAACTCTCCTTATTTTCAATTGTAATAGTAAGTTGTCTTGGGAATATTTTTAACCATATCTCAATGCACCTTTGAATATAATGGGTTCTTTGTAATCTTGAAGGTATGAAAAGAATATCACACAGTTGTTTAAATTGTTCTCTGTTGGGTTTTTTAAACAAATGATTTACATCTGCAATTTCAACGGCATCATACCTCATTTGGTGATTTTTTGTCCAACACGTGCTTCAGCTTTTGGTTAGTTATTAAGTGGGCTTTTTATACTGATATTAGTAGACTAAGTTCATGGGCTGAGCTATATGGGCTAGGTTTTCCTTGTAATGCTGTGTGTATATAAACAGCTTGTGGGTATGCTTGGTTGACGGCAATTTCGCGATTACTTCAGTGATCTTGTAGTCTCTGTTTTGGATTCAAAGGAAGGAATTATCTCTGGTTCAAGAAAGTGGATGTAGGCATAGCCGAACCACTATAATCTTGGGTGTTCTCTCTTCCTTTTCCTTCTCTATTTCTTTGTTCTTTATTTTTCCCAACTTTGCTCGATTTGCTTCCGCTTGGGCGCAAATTGCTGGGTGTTTTTGTGTTATTGTTGCGCCAATTGTTTCATTAAATTTCAACATTCTCCCTATATGAATCATATTTAAAAGACTTTGATCTCGTGATATTCCTTAAAAATGAATGCAAAGTTGTGTTTCATGGGATTATTCTCATTCTCAATGAATGAGTTTCGTCATTTCCTCTCTTAAGGTCTTCATTTCTTGTCTTCTCTTGTTCCTTTCTTGATTACTCCATGTTATCTCTGATGTTAAAGCTTTGAAAGGTCCAAATAGGCTGGGGACTTGGATTTTGGATTTTCTTCCTTTGGTTTGGAGATTGAGTTCTTGAAGCATTAGGATTTTTTTTTTTTAATTAAATTGAGGAATTTTTTATTGATTCCTTATTCTCAAACTATTTTCACTGTACGTTTAATTTCCATAATTCAGATATTCACAAGAGTAAATAATGACATAGCCATAGTTTTTTTTTTTTTTTTTTAAAAAAAGATAATCATAGTTAAATGGTAAGTTTTGTTACAAGTTTAGTTGGTATCAGTTGAGCGGTAATTGACATCTACCCTCGACCATGAGGTAAGAGGTTCAAATCCCTCCACCCCAAATGTTGATGAACTCAAAAAAAAAAAAAAAAAAAAGTTAGGTCCATAAGTTTTAGAAGGTATCTAATAGATTTTTGAACTATTAATTTTTTATAGGTCCTTGAACTTTTAAAAATCTCTAATAGATCCATGAATTCTCAATTTTGTTTCTAATAGCTAGCTTGCTGAAAACATTCAAGATTTTTAAAAATTAACCATCTATTAGGTATAAAATTGAATTTTATGTCTATTAGGACTCTAAACATCCAATACGTTTTATCTAGTATGACTGTGAGTTAAAAAAAATATTGAATAGATCAAGGATTTATATATTAGACATAAAATTGAAAACTGAAAAGCTATTTGACACAAAAGTGACAGTTTCCTAACATATTCGATACTTCTTAAAAGATATGTATCTATTAGACACAAAATTAAAAGTTTGACCTCAAAGTTTCAAAACGCTAAATTATATATGTGATAGAAAGGAAAGATTTTGTCCTCCTGCGTTTGTACGTTTTTGCTATATATATGTACCAATCATGTTTGGGAGTCGTTTTGTATGGTTTGATTTATTTAATGGAGAAATATGTTTATTAATTTATTTTATATATCTCAGCTTAGGATGATAAACGTTTCATCATTTTTTTAAGAAAAATTTTGGGTGATGGGTAGTTTAAAGAGATCTTATCAATGGTACGTGGAAATAAAAAATATTTATTTTTATTATTCTTTATACATTTTTCACCCGACTCATAGGCTAGGTATCTTGTTTATTTAAGGATAATTGTAATGAGTGACAAATTAAGGTAAATAATGGAAAATTTAGCAATTTTTTAAAACATTTGTAAATATGGCAAAATTTTTGAATTAATTTTTTATATCCCCGTTTTGTCCTTGAATTGGGCACGCACGTCTTCTGGTTTTCTTCTTTCCGATCAGTTTGGCTGGATCGCGTGGATTTCTCTTCTCTCTTTTTGATTTGGTAGGTTTATATCAGTGATAGAAGTCTTTTATCACTGATAGAAAGTTTTTCCATCACTAATAAAATCTATCAGTGATAAAAGTCTTCTATCACTGATAGAAATCTTCTATCACTGATAGAATTAATTCAGTGATAGAAGCTTCTATCACTGATAGAAAGATTTCTATTACTGATAGAAGACTTCTATCACTGATAGAATTGATAGAGACTTCTATCACTGATAGAATTAATTTTCTATCCGTGATAGAAGTTCTATCAGTGGTAGAAAAACTTTCTATCAGTGATAGAAATCTTCTATCACAGGTAGAATTAACTTTCTATCATTGATAGAAGTTTTCTATCACTGATTCTTTTCTGTCCTATCATTGATAGATTATTTTCTATCACTGATTCGTTTCTCTCTCGTATAATCGGACCGAATCTCTTCGAGAAAACCGATGAGGGGAAGATGAATACGGAGTCGGATTTCGCAGTGACGTCGGACCGATCGAACAATCGGAGAAAGAGGCGGAAGTCGTCTTCTCTAACGTCTTCTGGTACGTGGACGACCACGAGGTCCGCCATGACTGGAGTACCTCACATGTAGAGAGTCCCCATTCGTTGTAGCGTCGCCATCGAAACGGAGACGGTGGTCCTCTTCATCGTGGGCGGTTTATGTTTCCACATTTCACCGAACCAATTCCACTGATTGTCCAACGGCGTACGGACTTCAATCAGTGTCAATTTCTGGGAGAGGAGCCTTCGTGGAGGAGTGAGGTTCATTTTAATGGCGGGGTCGAAGGTGGAGAGAGTGAAGAGAAGAAGAGAAACAAACACAGGTTTAAGATGGACATTTCGGTAATTTTACTTTTCAAACGGTGAGATTTATCCATATTGGCAAATAGTTTCGTGGGCCGCTAAATCTGCAATTATTTTGGGCCAACTTGCTACTTTTGCAACCGACCCTTTATTAAATTTGAGATGATTTGAAGTTTAATTAATATATCAAGATAATATACGGTGCATAGATATTAACAAAAAATTGAATATTGGTTCAAAATATGATAAGTTACATATATGTATATATCGAAATATGTTTATTTAATTTGAGCATGATTTGTGGTCTAAATTAAATAATGATTTTTTTTTTCTTGTTTGAATCAAGAAAAACATATCTTTCATTAATCAAAGAGTCACAAATTGTAGTACATTTACAATGGATTGGATCCCATTGACAACAATCATGATGAGAAATCGATAGCCACAACATAAATCTATTTTGAGATATTGCTTCTTTACTTAAATAATGAATAAGTAACTTCAGTTGTGATAAAAAATACCAATAACTAGCAAAAGCATTCTTGCACTGTCTTATAGATGAGATTTTTTTTTGACAGGTATAGATGAGTTTTTATGACCATAAATAATCTCTTCGTTTTCTATCGTATTCATCTTCTTTTTTTTCCCTCTCGGCACCACATTAAAATTAGTTTCTTCTTCCTCATTGCATATTCACCTTCACATTGTTTAATTTAAATGAGCCTGATTAAAACCTTTCTATTTTAACCATACTCGATCCACAACTTAGACCCACGGATCGTCATTTAATCGATAAATCTTAGAGGTCGATTCTACCTATAATTCATTGGCGTGCTCGCACAATTTATTATTACTTTTTACTCAAGTAAAATTGAATTAAGTTTAACACCAAACAAACAGTGAGAAGACCTGATTGAATGACTAGCAATTAAATTTGGATCTTTAAGAAAAAGAGGAATTATGTAGAATAAGTACTTCAAGTTACTGTAACCTACAGTATTTTAACCTTAAATTTTACTAGTTTGGAAGCGTGTGATTTGTGAACTGGTCAAATGTTATGTTTTATACCATATTTATGAAGAGAAAAAAGAAAATAAAAAGCCTGAGTTCAAGGTATCTTACATAAAGGTATTTAAAAAAAATAGTTAAATTAACTATCAATAAAATTGCAACTAAAATATTGATATCTTGGTATATATCAAGACCGGATTTGGTACTCAATCATTGGATGTTTCAAATATAATTCTGCATTAAAATGGGCATAAATAACACAAAAGGTTATTGTTATAGAAGAGTCATAATTAATTAACTAATTTTGGATCGACATTAAATATAGAAATGAAATTGAAACTAAGAGAAAAACATATTAACTAAGTTTTATTGACGATCCACATCTCAACTTTACAAAAAAAAAAAAAAACATGCAATTCTTCATCATTCTAACTTTTTTTTCTTCCTCCCAAACAAACTAAAAGGATGGAAATTTATACATAAGAGTAACAGATATATGATACTTTAATCAGTTGAGCTATATTTACGTTGACTATAACTAATTTCTTCAAATATATCACTTCGAGAGGTCCATCTTTCTCTGTTTGTCCACGTGTAGTTTTGCTTGTAGGGTAATTTCAGGAACATCTGCAATGTGGCAATCCATCTTCATAGACTTGAACCTATCATTTTCATATCGTTGGCAATAAACGTTACCCACACGAAAGGCAACTAACTTTCCTTGAATTATCCATTCAAAATGAAATAGTGTTAGGATCACCAGATGTTCTATCAACATGAACCCATTTAGGATCACACCTCCAAAATTCATTATTAAATTTTGATTTGACACGAGTGCTTGTACTATTGGCGTTGGTGAGACATTCAAACCATACCCTCGAGTCATCAGTATCTTCAGCTGAGAACTTTAGATATGGGATTTCATCAATCACTTCAACACAAAGGTACTTTCCATTGTCACCCTTAAAGGCATACTGTGGTGGTGGATACGAACTACCCGGGCCCTTAGTATATGTGAACACATACACATCCAAGCCATCTGGATCGGGATCGATTGAGCCTGCAAAAATGCAAAGCGGAAACTGGAGAGAAGCTTTGGATAAACAGACGTACTTTCCGAGATGGGCATGGCGAAATCTTAAGGCACGAGATTTTTCGAGGAAGATGGGTTCGAACAGTGTGCATGACGAACTAGATTGATCTTCAATTGGCTCATCAGCTTCGCCCACAATCCAATACTCGTCGTTTTCTAATCGACCAACCCAATACTTGTTGTTATGAATGGATCTTATGTTTACGAATCCATCAACTGTTTCGGCCTTTTCAGACTTAAATTTGGTAAGAGACGTTAGCCACGGATTATCTCGAGAGAATTGGAGGAAGCCATGTAGCTCAGGGTCTTCAGCAATGTAGCACAAGAATTTGTTGTTGTAATTGGATTGAAGGAAGAAAGTACCTATCAATGACATTTTGTTTCTTTTTGCACCCAAATGTTTAATCTCAAACCCTATTTATAAGAGAAAATTAGGTCAAAATATAATGTATAAGTTCCAACTGTTCTTGACGTGGTGGTTTATTGTATTTAATTTGAAGAAGCATCTTCAATTATATGGGATGGAAATACAAAATTTTGTCCTCATTTGTTTAAATATTTCTTTTCCTTATCATATTATGCGTTATATTTAATTCGGGAGTGGGTGTAGTTTAAATTAAAGGCTAAGCATATGTTTTTGTCTTTAATGTTTGGGTGTTTTTCTTTTAATTTTGCTTTTTGATTTTGATTTAGTAAATTAGATTTATTTTTTTTTAATTATACCAATTGTTGATGCCAAAATCTAGACAAAAGACTCACCTTACCTTCACGTGACACCAACAGTGAATTTTTAGAGGTTGGGGAAGACGAACTTGCAAAACCAGCCGAAACTGCACACTGTTGTGGTGGTTGCCACACCTACTCCGATGCGTAAGTCAGCAAATAGGAAGTAAAGAGTGTCAAGAATCAAGGTTTCGAACCCTTCCCCAAACGTAAAGAAGGGTATTAATACTTGAGTCAGCTTGGTACGGTTTTGCCTCTGTTCTAGAACGATTCGAGATCCGATCTGATCCAACTGGACTCTCCTGCAGCCTCAGAGGCTCGCCAGGAGCACCAGGCGTGCCTCAGGCATAAGCTTGGGGTCGGTCTCGGACCAAGGTCGAGGCCGGGGATTGGGCTGCCCAATCCCCTAGGTTTCTTTCTCCTTGATGACCCGACTCTTGCTCCGGGTGGACGTTGTGTTGGCCCCGTCTGCTCGACATTCGGAGTTATCCATTTTCACCTTTAACGTTAAGCCCCCACTCTTGAATTGGGACTTGGGCGTTATTCGCTGCTAGGAGTTGCTCCATAAGCTCAATTTAAGAGTATGCTTCTGTTGGGTTTAATGTCCTATAAACTTGTAGTTTTGTAAATCATTAAACATGTTCTATTTCCAATAAAGACGTTATTGAGGTTATTCAGTAAAAGATGTTATTTAATATGTAAGTTGCAAATATTTAACCTAAATCCAATAAACTAAGATCCCTGGCTATAATATGAATACTCGAACTATATGTAGAGACATATCATATGATCAAGTTCAAGTATATAGCCAAAACAATCTATAGTATAAGGATATAGGGTTGGGTGCCTTATCCTTGGGACATTATGGACGCAACCCACTTTGTTAAAGTACAAATGATGAGATTCTGAATCGTTCATGTGGCGAGTGGGGGCGTCCTATGCAATGAGTTTGCATAAGACTGGACCACGAAATAAATCACTTTCTCTTCTAATGTCGTTTACTGTAGAAACTGATTATTTAACTAGATGACCTAGGTAACTCGATCTTAATCCTGACCTAACTATGAACTCCTGTTTATACGAGATTATCCTTTGATCTACATGGGTGAGAGTGGCCAGACATCGCTGACTCAACAAACCTATTATTTTTGGGATAAGATCGGATAGATAGTTGGGGACATAGTCTCGCAAGACGGAATTCGCTCCTACCCATTTCAGGGATAGTAGAGAGGTTGTTTCTAACTCCAAGACTTGAACAAGGGGCCCCACCCTCTCCTTGGCCCGAGAGGGACTTAGGTTTGATGGATAGACCACAAACCTATTGTTCATTAGAAAATTAGTGGAACTTAAGGAACAAAGAAGTACTATAGGGGTAAAACGAACATTTGACCCAGCTAAAGCTACGAATAACCTGTGAAGGATCGACTTACTGAACATGGTTATATCAAGTGGACAGAAATATATCTACGGTGAGGGGAGTTCAACTACTGGGCTCGGAGTGTCCCAGTAGTTAATGAATGTTGGTTAGCTTGGTTAATGAGATTAGTCGGTTAACCTCGAATTGTTGGAGCCCATGCAGGTCCATTAGGTCCCCATGCTAGCTCATATCAGAATAAAGCCTAGAATAATTAGATAGGAAACTTTGAATCGTTCAAAATCGGGAAAGGGTATTATTGTCAATTGTGTTTGACACAATAATTTAATTATGAATTAAATTATTAAATGAGTGATAAAGTATTTAAAAATGTCTTAAATACTATATACATAAATAAAAATTCATGTATAATGAATGGATGACACAAGGTAAATATAATTAATTTGATTAATCATGTGAAATTAATTGGAAAAGTTTCAAATTAATTACCAAAATTAATTTCAATTTGGAATTAAAATTAAAATCAAAATGCAAGCTTAAAATCTGATTTTGGATCAAAGATAGTGGATTTTGTTGGAATCCCACTTTTCCATGGTGATTCAAAGTGGAAAAACAACTCATCCATGCACTCTTGCATGTAATATTACATGAATACCTAGAATCCACTATTGCTTGACTATCCACCATGTGTCTTGCCTCTTGAGTCCTCTTGATGTATGGATGCACTCTATAAGTAGAGGATGAATCAGATTAAGAGCTAAGACAACCATTTCCATACTGTTATGCTACTGGAATTTGGTCTCAAACTCATTCACCTTCATATATCTCTCTAGAGCTTGATCCTTCAAGCATTCCTTTCCCATTCCCTATCTCTATAGACTCCCACAAGTCGTTCCTGACCCGGAGACTAGTAGGGAAGACACTAACGGTTGTCCTAAGTAGATTGGAGAAGATAAGAATCCAAGGAGGGGTACCTATTGAGCTACAAAAAGGTTGGTAGTTCTATTCTCTCTATTTCTAGATGTTTAGAACATGCATGTTTTAGGAGTAAAATTGATGTTGTTAAGTACCTTCAATCTTCAATTGCTTCCGCATGTGTTATATGAACACCTTCAGCTTCTTATCATGTTGACTTGTTGTATTTATTCTCTCATGACTCAATCTAAGGGCAGGGGTCGGCATGCAACAAATCATTACTACAAATACAATTATGCATAGTGCTATAAAAAAAGGTAGGGTCGACCTCAGTCCCTGTCGCCTTACAAAAATGCATAGTCGACCTCAGCGTCGACCATTCATACAAAAATTTCCTACATGTTGAAAATAAGAGTTGGTCTATTCCCTGTATTCGCATCACCTTGCAATAATGGCCATTCGCACCCATTCACTAAGATAGGAGCATTTAGAATGTACCTGGCTTGGTCGGTCTCGAGCTTATGTTTCACCAAAACAATGACATTCCTGTAGAAACATGGTATGGGCATGACTTGGTAAGTCTTGACCCTATTCCTATAGAAACATGGTATATGCATGGCCTTGTCAGCCTCGACCCTATTCCTGCTAAAACATGGCATAGACATGGTCTGGTCAGCCTCGACCATGTGCCTCATTAAAATATAAGCATTCCTACAAATACATGCAACAGATAAGTAAAATTGACAAGACCTGCAAACAACCTGGAAATCATGAGGGTCGGCCTCGGTCTCATATGAGATAGATTTTTAAACAAATCTTCAGTTTTCAAACATTGATTGACAGGGAGCATAACATTTACCATACATAGCCCCCTACTTCAGTAAAATTTTTCTTAAAACAAAAGTTATGCTTGAGTAATCGAGGCTTGCATAATGTGTTATCATACCTCAGAGTTTGCATTGCACAAACATATTCTCCATTGGTATTGGCTGGCCTCAACCCCTTGCTGGCCAGAGGAAGCCCGTTTGATCTTTTTTTGTTCCTGCCTTTAGAACCCTTGGCATCACGATCTTCGAGCCTACTATAAGTCAAGTGCCTTGGGGTAGTGGAGAATATTGGTAACTCCACTCCTTCAAGGACATTTTTGCTTGTCGAGTGCCTTGAAAAGTATAGGTTTTTCTACTCTACCGAGGACATTTTGGTTGTCGATTGCCTTGGGGTAGTTGAGGGATAGGTAGCTCAACTCCACCAAGGACATTTTGCCTGTCGATTGCTTTGGAGAGTATAGATTCTTCCACTGTACCAAAGACATTTTGGCTGTCGATTGCCTTGGAGAGTATAGGTTTTTCCACTCTAACAAGGACATTTTGCTTGTCGATTGCCTTGGGGTAGTTGAGGGTGCAGGTAGCTCAACTCCACCAAAGACATTCTGCTTGTCGATTGCCTTGGAGAGTATAGGTTTTTCCACTCTACCAAAGACATTTTGCTTGTCCAATTGCCTTGGAGAGTACAAGTTTTTCCACTCTAGGAAGAACATTTTGCCTGTTGATTGCCTTGGGGTAGTTGAGGGTGTAGGTAGCTGTTGAGTTCCTAGAGTGAGTAAAATTATGATCTGAAAAGACTCTAGAATTCCTGTGCAAGTATACACAGTCCGCATCAAGTAATAAGTATTTGTCAATCCAAGGCCTGAACTAGCTTCCACTTTATCTATTTTGTATAAATCTTTTAGTGGTTTCAAGGTAATAAAAATGATTGGGTTTTATAAGAATTATGCTGAAGCAAAGTAAATGACAGAACAACAAGTAAACAAATAGGCAGACAAATTAGAAACGGGCGCTGGTTAGGTTTTAGTAATTGTTTAAAAGATGCTCTAGCAATATTATTGATCATGCAAATTCTTGCAGTATTATTAGCGGATTCCTCTCGGAAATCCAGATCTTTTGGAATGTGTTTCAACCCCAATGAAGTACGACCGATCAAGCACTAGGCAACTGGCTATTCCTAGCTCAGTCACTGGCGTCCACCAATACACAATGATCGTTGTGTGATTAACCGCCACATACTCTCTAAATCATCCCTGAAACTAGAGAGAGGTATTCATACCGGCTGACCAGGCGGGCACAAAATATAAATGAGCACAACAATTAATCAAGATGCAAAGAAATGATATTATTACTAGAAATGAAGCACAACAACTACATATTCCCTAACCAACGCCTAAAGCTACTTAGTTCATAATATGCATGGAAACACACGCTACAATCTGAGTAGGCATGTCCATAATCACAAGATAATAAAGAAAATAGTAATCTCCTCAATCAGCTTGCGAATGATGGTGTTCCTAGTGGTCTCCGTTCTCTCTCCTCTATTCGGCTCCCAAATATGGAAGGAACTTTCCAAGAATGGAATGTTTTCTCCCAAAAGTGGAATGACTTTGACTTGGGCGGCCACTTCCTTTTATAGAAGGATAGGAGGCTTGAATTAGGTCAACCTAGACACGTGTAGGGCTCTTCTTGCTCCTTTATCCCGAGAATAACTCAACAGAAGTCGGTTCATGAAGTTGGCTAACGAGCTGTGATGTGGCAGTTCTGCTCCCAGTTTTGCTGCAGCACAGAATTTGCTCCCTCAAGTCGCCCAGCAATGAATTCTGCATAAAATAATTTCCAAAGCTTTCATTCTTCCAAATGGGTTAAAACATGTAATATATATCTAAAATCAACCCTATTAAGCACAAAGGTCACACAAATCAATATAGAAATGAGGCCTAAATAACTACCTTTTGGGCAGTTATCACACCCCCAAACTTGAACTATTGCGTGTCCCGAGCAACACTAACCAACCTTCCTTCAAGAAGTCAAAACATTAGACAAAGAATAGCTTAATCCAACCAGACAGTCCAACACTACCTTAGACCTTTACCTGAGCACTCTGCAAAACCGAGCTCTGCTGCAGCAAAATAATTCCTCCGGCATGGACAAATAATCACCACTTTTTAACTCAATTCTAAGAACTTGCCACAGCCTAGCTCTATATCAGACATTCAAAACACATTTTCAAGGGGTTTATATTTTTTTTCTCTTCAGACTTTAAGCAGCCCTACAGTCATAAGCTTTTAAGCATGTGATGACCCACTTTATGCTGCAGTATACCCTTGCCTCAAGCTCATCACCTACTAGGCTCAATACTCTTTGAAAAGCTAAAAAATCCTTACTTATTCTATCTCTTGCCCCTCAGAATGGCAACATTTTATGATGAAGCTCACCTAAGTTCTGGGAGACAGAAAAACTGTTGGATCATCATTCATCCTTCAAAACTTTTGCTCCATGAATTTTCTCAGTAAAATTTTCAACAATCAACTTTTTTTCTCATTTTTCCTATTTCCTAGGTCATCTTTTCACGCAAAGACAAACTGTGGGTATCACAAATATCCCCGGTTACTCAATAACCTAACAAATTTTAAAATGAAGGAGAGGAATGCTCGAGCAAAACAAATGGAGTAGCAAAAAGTCCCCCAAACATGAATTATTCATTGTCCCCAATGAATCATCAATTTTACAATTATACCCCCAAACTTAAATTTTTCTATCTGAATTTTAAACCGAGCGTGGGACTAAAACTAAGCGTAAAGTGGATCATAAAAGTCAAGACTACCTCCAAAATCTTCTTTGCCGCAGCAACAGACCAGGCTAGAATAAATGCTCAAGCAAAAGGTTTCTGGAGATCAGAATACCTTGATCTAATTAAGCTTAACCAGCCCAAGCTTCAAAAATTCATAAGAAAATAGTTAAGTTAGAGTTACTCAGTGCTCATAGAACAGAAACATCTAGAAATTTCATTAAAAACATTCAGAAAAGAAACTACATAGCAGAGATGTATATTTTTTAAGTAGAAAAATTAAAAAGCAACAAGCAAAAATAACAGCAAATAGGGTCAGATATGCACGAGCAAATAAAATATAGGAACAAAAGAAATGCTCGTTGAAGATCATCTCATCCATCAATCTTCATGACCCTGCTCTTCATCATCATCTCCTTCTCGTTCAACAGGTGGGGGCGGAATCCAGGGGTTCAGTAGGTCTTCAGGGAATGCTGGAAGGGCTGGATATGGTTTTGAAAAATTTTCTTGCAGCGCCTTCTTTAAGCCAGCATCACGATTCTTAACATAGTTCCAGAAGGTTAAAGTTTGCCTCTCAGCAAACTTTTGCCTACTGGCCGAAAGTGCTAGTTGTTCTAGAATCGACTTGATGTCGTGAATAAGCCCACCTTGAAGTACCTCCTGCATGCGCTGGAGTCGTGCCAAATTGGGCGTGTCAATAATTCCCTAATCAAACAGAATCACATCTCCCTCATCCACTGGAACCCCTGCTCTTCTGTAAAGCAACGTGATTGTGTTTGGAAAGAACATTTTGCCCACTTTCTTTTTCCAACATCCAGAACTTTCACTACAGATGATCCTTCCTACGTCAATGCTGAACGGCCGCAAAATTGCAAAAGCTAGAAGAACTCGTTCCCTGAAAATTGTCAAGTCGTGTGTTGTTGGAAGCCGAATAAATTAGAGAAAATCTTTATTAATTTTAACTAAAAATATAAACTAGATAAAATAAAATCTAATTAATTAAAAGATAATTCAAAGATAATTCAAATAAATAACCCAAAAATCAAATCAAATTCAAAACGAAATAGATAAAATCTAAACTACCAAAAATAATAAAAATTCTTAAAGATAAAATCTAATAAACCATGCAAAATCAAATCTAACCTAATTGAAACAAATCAGCGAAACATAAAATCAATACAAACACTGAGAGCTCAAAATTCTACTCTGTGAAATGCTCCCGCAAAAATCCTGCTCTCTCAATCATCAACCAACCTTAGGGAAGGATATTTCGACTGAAACTCCTCTCCCCAATAATGCTTCACACGCTGTCCATTCACTTTGAACACTCTCCCATCTTTTTCATCCTGCAAAGTAATTGCTCCATGGGGGAAAACCTCAATCACAACAAACGGTCCTGACCATTTAGATTTTAGTTTCCTAGGAAACAATTTTAATCTAGAATTATAAAGCAAAACCTTCTGACCCTTGACATACTTTTTAGATTTTATTTTCTTGTCATGCCACAGCTTAGTCTTTTCTTTATACATTTTCGCATTTTCAGAAGAAAATTGGCGAAATTCCACTAATTCATTAAGCTGCAGCATTCTTACTGCTCCTGCACGACTCATATCAAAATTCAACTTTTTCAAAGCCCAAAACGTTTTATGCTCTAGCTCTAGTGGTAAATGGCAAGCTTTCCCATATACTAACCTATAGGGAGACATACCTAGAGGAGTCTTATAGGCTGTCCTATAAGCCCAAAGAGCCTCATCCAACCTAAAAGACCAATCATTCCTAGATGGATGGACTACTTTCTCTAGAATAGATTTAATTTCCCTATTACTAATTTCAGCTTGACCATTTGCTTGTGGGTGACAAGGGGAAGCTATCCTATGCTTAGTCCCATACTTAGCTAATAGCCTAGTTAAGATATTATTAACAAAATGCGTACCCTCATCACTCACTAGAGCCCTAGGTGTCCCAAACCGCGCAAAGATGTGTGATTGAAGAAACCTTGCAACTGTCTTGGCATCACTCTGATGGCATGCGATGGCCTCCACCCACTTTGACACGTAATCAACTGCCAATAAGATAAAAACATTGCCATTAGAAGGGGGAAATGGCACCATAAAATCAGTACCCCATACATTGAATAATTCAACTTCTAAAATGTAAGTAAGAGGCATTTCATCTCTAGGCCCTAAGTTTCCTCTCCTTTGGCAAGCATCACATTGCTTGTAGAACCAATGGACATCCTTAAATAAGGTAGGCCAGAAGAATCCACAATGCAAAATCCTCATAGCTGTCCTCTAACCGCTGAAATGACCTCCATACGGCGAAGAGTGACATTGCTCCAGGATTTCCTTTGCTTCATCATCTGAAACACACCTACAAATAATACCGTCAGAGCATTTCTTATACATAAATGGCTCATCCCAATAGAAAAATTTCGCATCATGCTTAAACTTCTTCTTCTGCCTTCAGTCCATGTCAATAGGAGTGACTCCCTTTACCAAAAAGTTGGCAATATTAGCATACCAAGGGACATCCCTGACTACCTTTACCTCAACAGCAAAAAGCTGTTCATCTGGAAAAGAACCGGAAATGGCAGATTGCTCAAGCAAAGCTGATGATGGATCAAGACGAGATAAATTATATGCAATGACATTTTCTGATCTCTTCTTATCCTTTATCTCCAAGTCGAACTCCTGCAATAATAAAACCCAACGAATTAGTCTAGGCTTTGCATCTTTTTTAGACATTAACTACCTAATTGCTGCATGATCTGTGAACACCGTGACTTTGGATCCAACCAAATATGGCCAGAATTTCTCAAAAGCGAACACAACAGCTAACAACTCTTTTTCGGTAGTTGTGTAGTTGACTTGTGCCTCATTGAGAACCTTGCTTGCATAATATATAGGATGGATAAATTTGCCCTGCTTTTGCCCCAGCCTAGCACCTACTGCAGCATCACCGCATCACACATTACCTCAAATGGTAAATTCCAATTAGGTGCACAAAGAATAAGTGCTAAGATTAAAGCAGCCTTTAAAGTCTCAAAAGCCTTCCTACAATCTGCATTAAAGTCAAAAACATGATCAGTACACAATAAGTTACAAAGAGGTTTACTGATTTTGGAAGAATCTTTTATGAACCTCCTATAAAATCCAGCATGACCTAAAAAACTCCGAATTCCCTTCCCTGAATTCGGTGGTTCTAATCTCTCAATAACCTGTATTTTTGCTCTATCAACTTCTAGACCATTCCTAGAAATCCAATGACCTAACACTATGCCCTCCTTCACCATGAAGTGGCATTTCTCCCAATTAAGAACTATATGGGTATCCTCACATCTCTTTAACACCTGACCTAAATTATCTAGACATCTCTGAAAAGACCCTCCAAGCACTGAAAAATCGTCCATGAATACCTCAACAGTGGACTCAATCATATCAGAAAAAATTGCTAACATACACCGTTGAAATGTTGCTGGAGCATTGCAAAGGCCAAAAGGCATTCGCCTAAAAGCAAACGTCCCATAAGGGCAGGTGAAAGTGGTTTTTTCCTGATCCTCAGGAGCAATAGTAATCTGGTTATACCCAGAATAACCATCTAAGAAACAGTAGTAGGCCTGACCAGCCAATCTATCCAACATCTGGTCAATAAATGGTAAAGGAAAATGGTCCTTACGGGTGGCTTTGTTAAGCCTCCTGTAGTCCATGTGATAGCGAGCAGAAATGTCGCTATTTTAGTCTCAATTTATTAAGCTTTTTGGTGCTTCAATCGTGTTTTTAATGAATATATTTAATGAATTTTGTTATTTGGTCCTTAGGAGCTAAATTGGTGATTTTGGGAGAAAAGAGCCAAAATTGAAGTAATTATTGCCCAAATCTTAGCTTGATGCAATTAGAGGCCCAAAGAAGACATCCATGAAGAAAAGACCAAGAGAAATGAAGAAGAAGGCCCAAAAATCAGCCCAAAAGGAAGCTGAAAAATCTGGAAAATCAGGACAGCGTCGAGACGCTTAGCAAGGCAGCGTCGCGACGCTACCTCTATTCCAGGCCTATAAATAGGCGCCCTTGGGTGCCTCATTTCTCATCAATCAACCAAGCCATCAATCAATCCTTTCTTTCCTTTCTTAAGGCTCCTTTTTTGGAGCCCCTCTCAAGGCTTTTGAGCCTTTTTGAGAGGGTTCTTCTAGTGGGGAAATTTTGGGAATTTTGGGAAGTAATCTTAGAGGCTCGAGGAGTAGTCAGCGGGGGCTCCAAGCGTCAGCGAGGGTTTTTTCGACGGTCAATTCCTTTCCTTTTATGCTCTTTAATATGCTTTCCCTTGTAATTATTGTGGATATTATGTGTAGCTAAACCCCAATTTGGGGTCTTGAAATGAAATGATAGTGGAAATATTGTTATAATTTCTTGTCTCTTGCCCATGTCCTAATTATTTGTATGGATGTGCTTAATGCTTTACTCAATCTGGCCAATTGTGTAATGATTCGATTCTTAATGGAAACTCGACGGAGAGAAATTAGGATAGATCATAATCCATGCAACTAGTTTAATTGCCCGTTGTGACACCGGGATTAGTTGATTAAACTGAGATTCCTAAAATGAATCAGAGCGTAATAATTAATGATTTTTAATAGCGCTAAGGACACTTAGGTTGTTAAAATGAATTAATTACAATTAGGGGAAACCGACAGGAGAACCTATGTGATTAACGGAGATTCTAGGTTTATAATTAGTTGGGCAATGAGATAGGATAATTATAGCAATTATTTAGCTAATCATTGATTTTCAAGACCCCTCTTCCCACTTAAAGAAAACTCTTTCTCCACATTTTATTTTTGATTGATCAATTTGTTTTCATTAGTCATTTTGAATTTAAGTTCTTTTTATTGCATGAACGTGGTCCCTAAATATTATTTCACCTAAGTATTTTCAGTGCTCAAGAGAATTTTAATTATTTGCTTAAGTTTCGTTTCGCCTCCCTGAGGATTCGATACTCGGAATACTTTCCGTTTTATATAACTTGTGACGACCCGTGCGCTTGCGGAAAATCGTATATCGTCGTACCAACACCATGCAAACCCTCCAGTCAGCCACTGTCCTAGTTGGGATCAACTCATTGTCTTTATTGCTCACCACAGTGACACCTCCTTTCTTAGGAACACATTTGACAGGGCTTACCCAATTGCTATCGGTAATTGGATAAATGATCCCAACATCCAACCATTTAATCACCTCCTTTTTAACCACCTCTTTCATTGCAGGGTTAAGCCTTCTTTGTTGCTCAACACTCCTAAAGGATCCCTCCTTTAGAGTGATTTTGTGCATACAAAAAGATGGGCTAATTCCCTGAATGTCAGCTAATGTCCAACCTATAGCCTTGCGGTATTGCTGCAGCAATTTTATTAAGGCCCCTTCATGCTCCGGCATTAAATCTGATGCAACAATAATGGGCAACGTCTTACCTTCCCCAAGATACACATACTTTAGATGATCTGACAAGGGTTTCAAATATAAAGTAGGTGCCTCAATCAGGGATGGCTTAATAGGAGGAGCCTTCCTTTAATCTAAATCTAAAGACTCAAAAACATCCTCACACCTAAACAACTCTTTTTCATTTTTTCTTTCTAACAAACAAACTTGTAAATCCTCTTCACTAACCTCTCCATGCTCTTCCGAATGCTTACTAGCCGAATCCTGTATTGCTGTCTCAATAACTGTGCTCTCCAGAATCCTAATGAAGGAGCAATCCTCCATTTCGTCTGGATATTTCATGGCCTTAAACACATTAAATTTCACTTCCTCATTACAGACTCTCATTGTTAATTCCCCTTTTTGAACATCTATTAACGCCCTACCAGTAGCCAAAAATGGACGACCTAGAATAATTGGGACATCTTTATTAACCTCATAGTCTAAAATAATAAAATCAATAGGAAATATGAATTTATCCACTTTTACTAAGACATCCTCGATTTTACCCTCTGGATATGTGATAGACCTATTAGCTAGTTGAAGTGTGACTGTGGTAGGTCTAGCTTCACCAATACCTAGCTTTCGATATACCGAAAAAGGCATAAGGTTAATGCTTGCGCCTAAATCACAGAGTGCTCTACCTAATTCTTTTCCACCTATAGACACAGGTATAGTAAATGACCCTGGATCCTTAGCCTTGGGTGGTAGCCCATTCTTAAGAATAGCACTACACTCCTCAGTAAGAGATACAGTTTCAAACTCACCTAACCTCTTCTTTTTAGCTAAAATATCCTTAAGAAATTTAGCATAATTAGGCATTTGCTCTATAGCTTCTATTAAAGGGATATTTATATGCAATTGCTTAAGAATCTCTAAAAAATTTTTAAATTGACCATCCTGATTCTTAGGCTTCTGCCTTTGTGGAAAAGGTAGAGGTGGTACATAAGGTGGGGGCGACACATAAAGTGGTTCCACATCTGGAACAGAACCAGATGCTCCAGCATCTTTATTGCTGCCTCCAGCACCCTGACCAGACTCCCACTCTTTCTCAACAACATTTTTGTCACTATTCTTTTCTATATCCTGGGTTTTTCTAGGCTCTTCTAGTGGCTTACCACTCCTAAGAGTTACTGCCTTTACCTGCTCCTTACCTTCCTTTCGAGGGTGTTCAGTATCCGAGGGAAGTTTCCCTTGAGGCCCTGCCTTCAGCTCGTTAGCTTGCTAACCCACTTGCAATTCCAGGGCTCTCGTTGAAGCTTGATTACTCTGAATTGCGGCGTCTGTACGAGCCATAAATTCTTTCATCATCACCTCAAGAGAACTCCCCGAATTTTGTTGGGGCAAAGCCTGCTTATTTTGCTGGGGCAATACCTGCGCTTTAGCAAATCCCGACTGGTTCACATTTTGTTGTGTCTACACATTACTTCCTTGACCTCCCCATGAGAAGTTGGGGTGGTTGCGCCAACCTAGATTATAAAAGTTAGAATACGGGTTATTCCTCTGATTACCTACAAAAAACACAGAATCTGGATTGCTGGGGCAAAACTCGTAGTTGTGATCTTCACCACAATAGACACATGCTTCTTCTGCGACTTGGTTCACCACTGCAGCAGGCTCCATAGCTGGTGACTGCTGATGACTAATCACCGTCACATTCTTAAGAGCGTTAGCAATGATTGCAAGATCAACCCTAATGGTGGACACACCATCAACCTCTAATACACTCTTAACCTTTTTATTTGTGCCTCTAACATCCGACCATTGACAACTATTAGTAGATATTCTTTCTAAAATTTCATAGGCTTCATTAAAAGTTTTTGCCAAAAGGGCCCCTCCAGCTGAAGCTTCAACCATACCCTGGGTTACCGCATTTAATCCATTGTAAAATGTTTCCATTTGAACACAATGTGGTAAACCATGGTGGGGACACTTTCGCAAAAGCTCCTTAAACCTCTCCCAAGCCTCACTAAAAGTCTCGTCCTCAAGTTGCCTAAACCCTACTATTTCACTCCTTAATTTAGCATTTCTATTTGGTGGGAAATATTTACTCAAAAATTTTTCAGCTAACTCATTCCATGTCCTAATTGATCCTGGAGCAAAAGAATTTAACCACGCCTTTGCTCCATCTCTAAGAGAATACGGGAACAAAGTTAATCTAAGAGCATCTCTAGGTACTCCTTGAATTACAAAAGAATCACTAACTCCTAGAAAAGACTTAAGATGTAAATGAGGATCTTCAGATGACAAACCATGGAATTGCCCCACGGTTTGCAACATCTGAAACATTACCGGTTTCATTTCAAAATTTGCCGCTTGGATTTGGGGACGTGCAATCCCTTTATTCAACTCATCAAACATTGGGACAGCATACGCATGAATGGCTCTGGTCCTATCGTTCACTACCAAGATAGGATTCTCAGCCTGATTATTTTGCTGCTCATTTTGCTCCGGCGACGGGTTTTGCTGCAGCAACAGATTCTGCTGGGGGTTCGCTGGGTTTTTCAGGACCCTGTGGAAGACGCGACACGTTATCCATTTGGTTCTGGTTCCTGCGCTGCTCTCTCCTTCTGTTCCTGAATGTCCTCTCGATTTCTGGATCAAGCTCGAACCTTACCCCAGGCGGATCGCTCATGCACCAAACTCACACCTACAAAAACAAAAGAAACAATCAAAAAGTTCTAGCACCAAACCACTAAAACACATACACTAAACAGATCAGATAAAAACTTATTCAAGTCTCCGACAACGGTGCCAAAAAACTTGTTGAGTTCCTATAGTGAGTAAAATTATGATCTGAAAAGACTAGAATTCCTGTGCAAGTATACACAGTCCGCAGCAAGTAATAAGTATTTGTCAATCCAAGGCCTGAACTAGCTTCCACTTTGTCTATTTTGTATAAATCTTTTAGTGGTTTCAAGGTAATAAAAATGATTGGGTTTTATAAGAATTATGCTGAAGCAAAGTAAATGACAGAACAACAAGTAAACAAATAGGCAGCCAGATTAGAAACAGGCGCTGGTTAGGTTTTAGTAATTGTTTAAAAGATGCTCTAGCAATATTATTGATCATGCAAACTCTCGCAGTATTATTAGCGGATTCTTCCTGGAACTCCGGATCTTTTGGAATGTGTTTCAACCCCAATGAAGTATGACCGATCAAGCACTAGGCAACTGGCTATCCCTAGCTCAGTCACTAGCGTTCACCAATACACAACGATCGTAGTGTGATTAACCGCCACACAGTCTCTAAATCATCCCTGAAACTAGAGAGAGGTATTCATACCTGCTGGCCAGGCGGACACAAAATATAAATGAGCACAACAATTAATCAAGATGCAAAGAAATGATATTATTACTAGAGATGAAGCACAACAACTACATATTCCCTAACCAACGCCTAAAGCTACTTAGTTCATAATATGTATGGAAAACGCACGCTACAATCTGAGTAGGCATGTCCATAATCACAAGGTAATAAAGAAAATAGTAATCTCCTCAATCAGCTTGCGGATGATGGTGTTCCTGGTGGTCTCCACTCTCTCTCCTCTATTCGGCTCCCAAAGATGGAGGGAACTTTCCAAGAATGGAATGTTTTCTCCCAAAAGTGGAATGACTTTGACTTGGGCAGCCACTTCCTTTTATAGAAGGATAGGAGGCTTGAATTAGGTCAACCTGGACACGTGTAGGGCTCTCCTTGCTCCTTTATCCCGAGAATAACTCAACAGAAGTCGGTTCATGAAGTTGGCTAACGAGCTATGATGTGGCAGTTCTGCTCCCAGTTTTGTTGCAGCATAGAATTTGCTCCCTCAAGTCGTCCAGCAATGCATTCTGCATAAAATAATTTCCAAAGCTTCCATTCTTCCAAATGGGTTAAAACATGTAATATCTATCTAAAACCAACCCTATTAAGCACAAAGGTCACACAAATCAATATAGAAATGAGGCCTAAATAACTACCTTTTGGGCAGTTATCAGTAGCTCAACTCCACCAAGGACATTTGGTTGGCTCAACTACTCGGACTTTCTGCATGTCATGTTTCGTCGTGAAATAATGTTTTTCTCTAGCACGGTTCAAAAGTAATTCATTAAATTTGCATAGTTCTGCACATTATAAATTAACATGTGATACCAAAAAATTGTTAAAACAGATAAAAGTACTGAAGTAAGCAATAAACAAAATCCTTTAGAAATTGCTTATGAGCCTCGACCTGGTGGGCCTCTATCTTCTTGTGGTGGGCCAACAGTCCTCCATCTCCGTTGAAGCTATTGGTAGTAAATTTTCAGGTGTTTGGCATTCCATGGATGAGAAAGGGGCTTCCCATCTCTATCGAACAGAGCATATGTGTTTGGTCGAACTATTTTACTAACTTGATAGGGCCCTTCCCATGCTGGCTCTAGCGCGCCTACATTAGGATATTTGATGTTCTACATAACCTTTCTCAACACAAGGTCCCCCTCTCTAAAATTGCGTTTCTTCACTGTTGCATTGTAGTGCCTTACAATTTTGTTCTTGTACTCTGTGACTCGAAGTCATGCTTTCTCTCGATGTTCTTCTAACAGATCCAAATTCAATCTCATCCCCTCATCATTCTCGTGAACACTAAACTGTTCAACTCTAGGGAATGGTAAGCCAATCTCTACTGGAACCACCACCTCTACCCCAAACAAGAGAGAAAAAGGTGTTTCTCTCGTTGAGGTCCGAGCTGTAGTTCGATATGCACACAAGACACTAGGAAGTTCTTCGACCCACAACCCTTTCAAGCCTTCAACTTCATCTTCATATTCTGTTTGATGATCTTGTTTACTGCTTCTACCTGTCCATTAGCCTGAGGATGGGCTGGGGAGAAGCATCGATGAGTAATATTCAGATTTGAGCATAATCATCTAAAAGCCACATTGTCAAACTATCTGCCATTATCTGTAATGATTGTAAATTGGAATTCTGAATCGACATACTATATTCCGCCAGATGAAATCGATGACCTTCTTCTTTATGATAGTTGTCAATGCCTCAGCTTCTATCCATTTTGTAAAATAGTTGACTACTAGTACTGCATACTTGGTATGCCCTTTTCCTTCGGCCAAAGGTCCAATAAGATCTATTCCCCATTGTGCAAAGGGCCAAAATGAGGATATTTGTCAAAGGCTCTGGTGGTTGCCTTGGGATTGGTGCAAACCTCTGACACCGATCACAAGCTTTCACAAAACTTTTGGCATCGTGTATTGGCCAGAAGTAGCCCTGTTTGACGATCTTATGACATAAAGATCTTACACTTGAATGATTACCGCACACACTTTCATGCATTTCTTTCAGCACATATTCTTCTTCTCTAGGTGGGAGACACTTTAGCATTGGCATCGAGTAACCTCATTTATACAACCTTTCCTCTCTCAGTACATAGTGTGATGCTTGTCTCTTTAACCTCTTGGTTTCAGTTTTGTTGTAGGTAGACCCCTTTCTCCAGATACTTCACCAATGGATCCATCCACGAGTCCCCCTCCTTGATTATGGGGTGCTCAACTTCAGCTTACTCGACTTCGACCTCAGTCTGGTCGGCCTCGGCCACAAGGGTTTCGACTTCTACCCTGGCTCGACCTCCTGGGGAAACTTGTTCATCTACCTCTACTGCCTCTTTTCCACATACATTTGGTCTGAACAAAACTTCAACTGAGACTGTTCTATTCAAATCTGTTTCATAAGCTGCTGCCAAACGAGCTAATGAATGAACATTAGCATTTTGGGATATCAGTATTTGCCTAACCTCTTACTTCTTGAACTTTTCTAGTAGCTCTTTAGATTTGGATAGATATTCAACCATCGTTTACTCCTTAGCTTGATACTAGGTTGTCACCTGCTTCACAATTGACTGTGAATCACTTTGAACCACAAGATTTGAAATTTCAATTTCCCTGGCTAACTTCCATCCTGCAAGGAGAGTTTCATATTCTGATTCATTGTTTGAGGCTCTAAAATTGAACCTCAAAGCATACTCAAACCTCTCTTCCTTTGGGGACTCCAACAATATTTCTGCTCCACATTCTCTTGTGTTAAAGGACCCGTCAACAGAAATGGTCCAGGTTTGGCTTGGTTCTTCCAAATCCAGGAAATTGATCTTAGTCTTAATCCTACTCTACTAGGCCTCGACCTCGGCCTTGGCAGGTGTTAGCTCTGCCACGAAGTCTGCAACAGCCAGCCCATTCATTGACGTCCCCGGTTTGTAGTGGATGTCATATTCACTCAACTTCATTGCCCACTTCATGAGACGCCCTGATGTTTCAGGTTTCTGCAGTACCAGCCTAAGGGGAATATTAGTCATAACTGTGATTTTATGGGCTTGAAATTATGGGCGCAACCTCTTGGCTGATGTGACTAGTGTAAGGGCAAAATTTTCTACTTGGGGATGCCTTGTCTCTACTCCAACCATAGTCTTACTCGTAAAGTACACTGGTCGCTGAAGGTTACCTTCTTCCTTTATCGCTGAACTCACTACTGTTTCTGAAGCTACCACATAGAGCAACAACTTGTCCCCCAGCTGGGGCTTAGCTAAAAGTGGGGCAGAACCCAAATATGCTTTCAACTCCTTGAAAGCTTTCTCAAATTCTACAGTCCACCCAAATTGTAACCCCTGTTTCAAAATTTTAATGAAAGGCAAACATTTAAAAGTAGACCTACTAACAAACCTGTTTAGTGCTTCAACTTTCCCATTTAGACTCTGAAGCTGTTTCAGATTGGATGAGAAGGACATTTCTAGGACCGCCCTTATCTTTTCTGGGATAGCTTCTAACCCCCTCTGATGCACCATGAATCCCAAGAACTTTTCCGAGGTTACTCCAAAAGCACACTTACTCGAATTCAATTTCATTCGGTTCAATCAACGTTTTGGTTCTTTTATTTGGCTCACGTATTTCATGAATTTATATTGTACCATCATTATGCACAAAACACATTTCTCTTTTATTGCATTTAAATATCGTTAACTATTTTTGAGTGTTTTATATGGGATGATAATGGTCTAAAAAGCAAACAAAGTGTTTGTGTTGGACACGTGTCGAACACAGCAATGTCCAAACACACCCCGAACAAATGTCCGACACGCGAATTGTGTGTCCTTTTCTTTTATTATTTTTTTAAGATTTTCAGACACGCAGCAAACACACCATGGACACTCCCCGGACATGCTGCAACATTTCCTCTTAAAAAACCCATTTAAAAGGAAAACTAGTGTTTTTGAGGTGTGCTCAGGTGCTCACCCATGGTGACGATGTGAGAAGCTCCATCGCCTAAGTGGTAGCCAAGGCAAGCACCTTCAGTAAGGCGTTCGCCTTGAGAAGAATTACCAAGAAAAAGAAAAATGGTTGAAAGAAGAGGAGAAGAAACAGAATGGTCAGAAAAAGACCAAGAAATGGAAGAAGAAAGGTCAAGAGAGCGAGGGTTAGAAAAAGACGAAGAAGAAAGGTTGGAAGAAGATAGGTCTTTGCAACATTTTGTAGAAGCATTAAAGATGGCTAGCTGGAAGCACTAAAAGAAATACTAGCGGCATGTTTACCATATTTCATTAAAGCTCCGTTTGATAACCATTCTAGTGTTTGGTTTTTGGTTTTTCTGTTTTTTTTTAAATAATATATATATATATATATATATATATAGAATACAAAGGTATACAAAAAACAGACCCACAAAAAAAGGGGTCCAATTAAAGAAAGGGACCGCAATCAAGCAAAATAAGACCTAACGGATTATTAAAAACCATATATGTTTGATATCTGTTTTTGTTTTTTCTTTTTAAAAAACAGAAAACCAAACTTGTTTGAATAACGGTTTTTTGTTTTCCGTTTTTATTAAATTAGAGAGATGAAAAGATGTTTTTAGAGAGAGAAAAACATGTAGAGACATTGAAACAAAAATTTAGAGACATGAATATGAAAAGTTAAACATAGTAAATTTTGAGACATGAGAGAAAATATTTATAGAAAGAATATTAGTTAATAGTTAGACTCCATAAACAATATTAGTTAGAGAAAAAAAGAAAAAAAAAAGTTAGAGCAGAAGAGATATTTTTAGAGAGAAATTAAATAAAAAGAGAAAATTTATCGAGATAGTAAGATTAAGAGTAGGTATGTTATAGGTTTTCAAACAAAAAAAAGTAAAAGATATGTTAGAGAAATAATGATAAAAGTCAATTTTGACCTAACATCCACCTCAACTAACCTATTTGGCTTTAATCATGCCTATTTTATCCTGATTTATATATGATGGAAGTCATGTTATTCACTTTTTAGAAGATGTTGATGATATGAGACTAAAATAGTTATTTTTATGAGTTCATGACTAAAATAAATATTTAGAAAGCTAAAAAATGAAGATGGATAGTTTAGAAACTTCCAAGAGATGAAAGTTGGATTTAAACCATATATTTCTTTTTGCTTGCTTTTCAATCTTCTGGAATTGCAGTTCTTATTTAAAAAATATTTGGAATACGAAAAGTCTGTTGGTGATGAAGAACGGATCGAATCGGTGAAGCAAAAGGCATTGGAGTACGTTGAGAGTACACTAGCCTAATGAATTACCGGTATTTGATCACAAGTAATATCAGTTTTCTTCAAGCATGATGAATTTCACTTGCTGCACTTCATTTGGCATGGAAGATAAACATGCAAAAGCAGACCAACTCAGAGAACTGGATGAGCTAAGCAGCATCGTTTAACTAAGAACTTGACAATCCCCCACATTTTTGTTAGCTATGAAGTGGGGGTACGTCTTGTATGAGTACACAATTTCCCAGAGTTCTTAGTGATGGTTGTAAAGATAGCCCACTAATCCTTTATTCTTTCATCTATTTGTTACTGTATAAAATGGGCCATAATTGTCTTTAGCCCAATTCTTTATTTTTCGTTACTTTTAGCCCATGTCTGTGAAGTTTCCAGAGAAAAGAATTTTTGGTAATTTGTAGGAGTTTTTAGCCCTAGGCTCTTGTATATATATATCGCTACTGTGTGGGCATTTTATATATAGAAAAGCCAAGGTTTTCTCCTGCATTCTCCATCTCTCTAAAATTAGGGTTCATACCATATTTGTTTGTTAAAATGGTATCAGAGCCTTGTCTAACGACTTCGCTCTAATCGATCCTCTCGTTTTTTTTTCTGCCTAATCGGCCTCAATGTCGACTCCTGAAAGCTCTCTGAGCGGTGCCCTAGGCGATTCTTCCGCTGGTTCTTCGCAAGCGTTTTGTCCGGGTAACAAAATCTCTATCGTCAAACTAACTGATGACAACTTTCTTCTCTGGAAATTTCAGATACTCATTGCCCTTGAGGGATATGACCTTGAATCGCATCTTTTGGAGGATCCGCCGCCGAAAACTCTCGGTTCTCCAGCTGGTTCCTCCTCAAGCAGTGACGCGACGCCACCACCCACGCCCAATCCGACCTATCTTCAATGGAAGGGCCAAGATAAGGTGATTTCGTCTTGGCTTGTTGGGTCCATGACTGAGGACCTTCTTCATCAAATGATTCACTGCACCCGACCAAAGAAATTTGGACTGCTCTTCAACAGATCTTTACCACACGTAACCTAGCCTAGATGATGAAGATCAAAACCAAGCTCCAAACGATTCAAAAAGGAGGTATGTCACTTAAAGAGTATTTTTCTAAAATACAGTAGTATGTTGATGCCCTTGCTGCGGTTGGCAAACCTGTTGAGGTAGAGGATCACATATTGTTTATTCTCTCTGGTCTTGGGTCTGATTATGAGTCGATGGTGTATGTTATCACGGCCAAGATTGGTCCACAAACTGTTCAGGAAGTCATGTCTCTTCTTCTCACTCAGGAAAATCGTATAGAGAGCAAGCTTGTTCCCATTGAGAGTTCGGTCCCATCTGTGAACCTCATGGTTCAATCAAAACCCCCTGAATCAGATTCATCTAAAACTAATCAATCTCAATTTTCTTCAAATATTGGTAGTGGTAACAGGGGTGGACGTGGTGGTCGTGGTGGTCGTGATTACTCTAATCGTGGTGGAGGACGTTCCTGGAACAATCGAAACAAAGTTCAATGCCAACTTTGCACCAAGTTTGGCCATACTGCTGCCAAATGCTTCTTCTGATATGCCCCTCAGTCATCTTCAATGTCACCAAGTGCATATTCTTCAGGTTTTAATAATTTTAACCGGTCTACATCTTTTCCTCAGATGTCAGCAATGGTAGCCTCACCTGACTTGAATCAAGATACCAACTGGTATCCAGACTCAGGCGCCACCAATCATCTCACACATAATTTTAACAACCTCTCTGTTGGGTCAGAATATGGTGGCTCAAACCAAGTTCATGTTGGAAATGGAGCAGGTCTGCCTATATTAAACTATGGGTTTTTTCTTTTACTTCTCCATTTTGTGGCAATCGTATCTTTCACTTAAATAATCTACTACATGTTCCTTCTATTACGAAGAATTTAATTTCTGTAAGTCAATTTGCTAAAGATAACGGTGTTTTCTTTAAATTCCATCCCACCCTCTGTTATGTGAAGGATCAAGTTACTGGCCAGGTTCTGCTCCAAGGGACTCTACATGATGGACTTTATCGGTTCAACCTCTCTTATCATCCTCCGTTTAAGGGAAATACATCAGTCCAAGCTCTAGTCACTCAGTCCCCATCTTCTAGTTTACAACATGAGTCTGTTAGTTCTTGCTCTTTACTTGACCTTTGGCATAGGAGGCTAGGTCACCCGCCTTTATCCACTGTAAAAAGTGTCCTTAGGGTGTATAAGCCTCAGTTATATATACATAATACTTTTCAATTTTGTGATGCGTGTGCTATGGGTAAACATCATAATCTCCCTTTCCCTTCCTCTCAAACTAATTACACTGCTCCTTTGCAACTTGTTGTGTCTGATCTTTGGGGTCCTACATACTTAGCCTCAACCTCCGACTTTCACTATTACATTAGCTTCATCGATGCATATAGCAGATACACTTGGGTGTACTTTCTTAGATCTAAGTCTGATGCCTTCACTGCCTTCTTAAACTTTAAAAATCTGGTTGAAAAATTGTTAGGAACCTCTATTTTGTGCTTCCAATCTGACAATGGAGGTGAGTTCAAATCCTTCACTCCCTTTCTTCAATCCCATGGTATAACTCATCGCTTCTCTTGCCCGTACACTTCCCAACAGAATGGCATTGCCGAGCGCAAACATAGACATATTGTCGATACAGGTTTAACGCTTCTATCTCATGCTTCCATGCCATTAAAATTTTGGGATGAGGCCTTCTCTATTGCTGTATTTCTCATAAACAGGTTACCTACAAATGTCTTAAATGGTATGTGTCCCTTGGAGAAATTATTTAAAACCTCACCAGATTAATCCTTCCTTAAAACATTTGGATGCCAGTGTTTTCCCTGTACTAGGCCTTATCAAACACATAAGCTTGCCTATAGGTCTGATCCTTGCACTTTTATAGGATACAGTCCTTCTCACAGGGGTTATAAATGTCTTTCGACCACTGGCAAAATTTTTATATCAAGGCATGTTCTGTTCAATGAATCCAAGTTCCCTTTTAAGCTTACTTCTTCTTCACCTCACCCAATTAACCCATCTCGGGTATTGTTGCCTTCTCCAACCGTTATCTCTAGCTCTCCCTCTACATCGTCATCCATCACTAATCACAATGAACCCATAGTTGAGTTACCTGCTCCATCTCCTCAGGAACAAGGTTCCCCATCTTCTAGCTCCTCAGATCAAGGTTCCTTACCAACCGAGAGCTCCCCTCAATCCATTACTCCTCAATCTCAAGAGAATGTCATCGCTAATACTCATCCTATGGTCACTCGTGCTAAGAGTGGTATATTCAAGCCAAAAGCATTTCTGTGTGAAAAATCTTATACTGAAACTGAACCCCCTAATGTCAAGGAAACCCTTAAATGTGAACATTGGCAAAAAACTATGCAACTAGAATATGATGCTCTCATCCAAAACAATACATGGGATTTAGTTCTGAAACCCGAGAACAAGAAGATTGTTGGCTGTAAATGGGTGTTTAGAATCAAACGTAACTCTGATGGCACTATCTCTCGATACAAGGCTCGACTTGTAGCCAAAAGATTTCATCAATCTGCTGACCTTGATTACACAGAGACTTATAGTCCTGTTGTGAAACCCATTACTATACGTGTGTTGCTTACTTTGGCTCTATATTATGGTTGGACAATCAGGCAAGTTGATGTTAATAATGCTTTTTTACATGGGTATCTAACCGAGTCTGTGTTCATGGAACAACCAAGTGGTTTTAAAGTTGCAGGCACTCAAAATCTTGTATGCAATCTTAAAAAGGCTCTCTATGGCCTCAAGCAAGCACCTCGAGCATGGTATGAACGTCCTAGCTCTTATCTTAAATCTCTTGGTTTTATTACGTCTACTGTTGATGCCTCATTAATGATTCGACGTTCGTCTTCCCAATGCTGCTATATACTGATTTATGTCGATGACATAATTATCTTGGGGAGTTCTGTTTCTGATGTTGACTTATTGATTAAATCTCTACATGCTCAATTCTCTATCAAGGATTTAGGCCACCTAAACTATTTTTTGGGGATTGAGGTTTCTTATCACTCCTCTGGAGGTATGTTTCTATCTCAGACAACCTATATTAATGAAGTTTTGGCTCGAGCTCAAATGTCTGATGCGAATTCCATTGCTACACCCATGGTAAGTGGTTCTGTTCCTTCGGCTTTTCAAGGAGAATTCTTCTCTGACCCCTTTTTATATCGAAGCATTGTCGGGGCTTTACAATATGTTACCTTAACTAGGCCCGAACTATCTTATAGTGTTAACAAGGCTTGCCAATTTATGCACTCCCCTAAACTCATACATTGGCAACTTGTTAAACGAATCTTAAGATATTTGAAAGGCTCTCTTGATCATGGCTTTTTGATTCATAAACCACGTGACTTAACTTTGGCTGGTTCTGCCGATGCTGATTGGGCCTCGGATCCGGACGATACGAAATCCACCACTGGTTATTGTGTTTACTTTGGAGGTAATTTGGTTTCTTGGGGCTCCAAGAAACAATCAATCATCTCTCGATCAAGCACCGAAGCTGAATATCGTGGTTTAGCTACTGTGGCGACTGAACTGGTTTGGATAAAATCTCTCTTTAGTGATTTAAATATTTTTTTGTCTAACCCTCCTATTCTCTGGTGTGACAACTTAGGAGCTGTGCATTTAAGTGCAAATCCAAATTTGCATTCTAAGACAAAGCATGTAGAACTAGATATTTACTTTGTTCGAGACCTTGTTCGCCACAAGAAAATCCTCATTCAACATCTCCCTGCAACCGAGCAAGTAGCTGATATATTTACAAAGCCATTATCTGCTATTCAGTTCAACAAACTCAAATTCAAACTCAATGTTCGTGATGCCACTACCATTGGCTTGCGGGGGGGTGTAAAGATAACCCACTAATCCTTTATTCTTTCATCTATTTGTTACTGTATAAAATGGGCCATAATTGTCTTTAGCCCAATTCTTTATTTTTCGTTACTTTTAGCCCATGTCTGTGAAGTTTCCAGAGAAAAGAATTTTTGGTAATTTGTAGGAGTTTTTAGCCCTAGGCTCTTGTATATATATATCGCTACTGTGTGGGCATTTTATATATAGAAAAGCCAAGGTTTTCTCCTGCATTCTCCATCTCTCTAAAATTAGGGTTCATACCATATTTGTTTGTTAAGAATAGTAATCAAAGAAAGTAAATTGTATTCTCCCCCATTACAATTTTGTATCATATCTAGTTTCTTTTACAATTACTGCTGAAACCAGTTCATTATTTTGCTGGTTTAAGTGAAACATTGGCTCATATATTATTTATTCTAAGTTGGTAAAATATAAGCTTGAAAACCCCATATTACAATTTGGGGTTGCAAACAATCAACCATCCTACTATGTTTATTAATTTTTTTCTTATTTGCTTTAATCATAATTTTCTATGGATTTTCTGAAACTGGTTTCCCTTACCGATAAGGGACCGTTTTGTGCACTGGATTGGAATCTAAGATTATTGGAATCTGGATTACGATCGGAATCATTGTTTAGAATTTGAAACTCTGAGAATGTTGATATCTGTGTTTGGTGCGTTGTATTTGGTCTTTGATTTAATTTGATGTCTGTGTTTAGAGTGTAGGATTGGATTTGGGTTGGATTTGTATTAACTATTTTTTGTAAGCTATTTTTTTTTAAATACAATCAGATATTTTTTCCGTATTTCAATGGCCTTATTCTACATAACAATGTGTACATACTTTTTTAGTCAATTATGTCAAGTTTGTTCAGCTCAAAATGTCTCGTATTATGAAAATGATTAGTAGAATTTAAGAACACGTTGCAAATGCATACAAGAACTTGAATAGTTGGTATAAGACAAAGTAAGAAATTAGAACCAAACATGAATAAATGGTCCCAAACAAAAGCAATAGAAGTAATGAAAAGAAAGATAGGAAGTGTCGAGTCTTCAAACAAATAGGAGAAGGATTAGGGTTGTCTATGCACGTATTCGTTATGGGTTCTGGTTTCTTTAGGAGGATTGTGTGCAGTCGAAGAACTACATCCAACAAAACGTTGAAGTGTCTAGATACAGTCTCTCTTGACAGCACGAATTGGTGTTGGATTACTTTATTTTTGATGTCGTGTGTGAGGATATAAAGGAACATTGCAACCATCTCCTCAATGTCGACGTAGTTTGCCACAGTATGTATAAGTATTTAATAAAAAAAAATCAAATAGTTTTCCAACAATTTGTATGAATAATTAGAAAAAAAAAATCAATTTACTGTGAAATTTGAATAAGATTTCAACATTTATTTTAATTAAGGTAGAAAACATTTTAAAATCTAAGATAAGTTTGAAAACTAATCTTTGTGAAAGTGATGTCCTTTTTTTATTAAGTTGGGAATGTGCAGCATCTTCTTACTAAGCACCATTTTTCTTTAATTTAGTAAACACATGCTACATTCCAAACTTTGTAAGCAAGTGGATTCATATTCAAATTTAGTACAAATTGTTTGAAAATAGTTTCAGTGTTGATTAAAATAAGCTTGAGGGGTTTTGATTTCAAAACATAATTTGTTCTTAACCAATATGGATATGAAGTAATTAGGTTGAAGTATTAGTTTGCTTTCCAAAAATAATACATTTATTTATAATATGAAATACCAACTAATAATATGAAGTATTAGTGTGCTGTATTATTTTGTCCTTTCAACCTATTTTTCGTCGTATAGCTTCACGTGTCCATTTATTTGGCTATTTATTGAATGAATTATGCTCAGTACTGTGCTAAACCATTTTCCTTGGTTTCTACTGCTCTGTTTACGTTCACACTACGGGATGCAAACAATTAGAATTTAAATGTTTTTTTTTTAATTTTTATTTTATACCTATTTCAACCTAAAAACTCTATTTTGCCTAAAAAAAATACAAGTATCTTTAAAAAAAACCTTACAAATTATATTTGTGGTAAAAAATTTAAATCTAATTAGAAAGTTGAGCTTTGGAAGAAACCGTAGTTGAGAGGAAATTCAGCTCTCTGTATATTTTCTATATCATTAATGAGAATGGCCACGACCAGATTTATACAACACAGTCCCTTTAAGGAAAATACTCAATAATATAGAATAATGAAAATAAAAAGGACAGATGTCCTAATGATACAGGAGAATTCAGCTGGTATTAGACAACCGAATTTGTTGGAGAGAACCTTCTGGAACCAAATCATTTGGATTGATTAGTTGAGTCACCTTCACTAATCTTACATGGTTGATTAACCTCCTTAATATTCCCCCTCAAACGAGCAGGTAGTTCAGCTAGTCCGAGTTTGGAGTGAAGATATAGAAACTGAGAGTGAGAGATTGGTTTAGTTAGGCAATATGCAAGCTGAACTGCTGTTGGAACATAACGGACTTCAAGGCTGCCTTTAAGAAGTTGATCCGAGACAAAGTGAACGTCGATCTCAATATGTTTTGTGTGGGCATGAAATACTGAATATGTGGAAACTGCACCAGCACTTAGATTGTCACACCAGAGAATTGGTTTAGAGGAGGAAGTGCAACCAATTTTGGTCAGAAGCTGTCGAAGCCACATTACCTCTGCAGTAGTATGAGCTAAAGCTCTATATTCCGACTCTGTGCTTGAACGAGCAATAGCCGTTTTCTTTTTAGACGACCAGGATACTAAATTTTCACCAAGAAACACACAGTAAGCTGCAATGAACTTGCGATCATCAATATTTGATGCCCAGTCGGAATCAGAGTATCCTGAAATATCAAGACTCGAGCCAGCTTGAATCATTAGACCGAGGTGTTTCATACCACTAATATACCGCAATACCCTCTTCACGACATGCCAGTGTATGTCAGTAGGCTGCTTCATGAATTGACTAAGATGATTGACAATATAGGCAATGTCTGGACGTGTGGTTGTGAGGTACTAGAGAGCACTAATGGTGCTGCGATACACATACGGATCTGCGAGGGGTTGGCCATCAGATAAAGATAAGTGCTTGTCGATAACATAGGGAGATGGAACTGGTTTGAGATCCTCAAGCTCCAACTTATGCAACAGATCATTGATATATTTCTCTTGGATGAGTAAAATGCCAGAAGATAAGTAATTGACTTGAATTCCCAAAAAAGAAACTCAACCGCCCCAAGTCTTTTAAAGAAAAACGCCCATCCAAGACAGTAATTAAGTGATTTCACTATTACGTTATCAACATAAACAAGCAAAAAGATAACATCACAACCATGCTTGTAGAGATAAAGAGAACTGTCTGACCTCGAATTCTGAAAACCCCATGAAAGAAGAGCAGACTTGAGAGTGTTTTTCCTAGCCCGAGGAGCTTGTTTGAGGCCTTAGATGGCCTTGTTGAGTTTGCAAACATAATGTGGACAAGATGGATCAATATAACCGGGTGGCTGAGACATATATACTTTCGAGGAGAGGAAACCTTTTCTTTTTTTTTTTTATAGCGGTATTCTGCCAAAATACTTTTTAGCAGATTTTAGGGTTATCCCTAATCTGCTCCATCCATTCGTGGAGGGGTTTGGCATCCATCTTTGCAGATATTTCCAGATCATGAGAAAGAATGTTATTGGCTATTTCCGAATACATATTTATCATTTCTGGAAAGTGAGGGCCGCACTCGCCCTCTTCACACTCTTCACGTAGTTGTTGCGTTACTAACGTGTGAATTTCCCTTCGACGTGCCTCAGGGGATCGGGGTGCGGAACTTCCGCTGGTGCTGGCGCCTCCGGCAGCGCCTCTTGAGTCGCCCCTGATTGTTGATTGGGGTTTTGATAAGGGTTGGATGGCCCCAGGAACTGGCAGGATTCGCGGGCGAAGCCGGAAGCTGCTGCACGACCTCTGGAGCGACTATCTTAGCCGTGGGATCGGCCTCGCCTAAGGCGGGTGCACGGAAGGGTGAAGGCGAAACTCGAAAGGAATTTACTTCATTTTCGCCTTCCTCGTTTCGAAACGAGTCCAGCAGTACTTGCAGGGCTGAAGAAGACTCGCTTCCGCCCGCCGGCCTAATGAGACCTGGGGTTCCCCCCGAAACCCCCCAGCAGTCCTCTCCCGAAATGCAGTATGAGGAGGAAGAAAAAGAGGTCTCATAAAGCGATCCGGGAAAAACGATTAGGGTCATATTCTGTTCTTTCTACAATGCCCATAGACGAAGTGCTTCGTTTCTTATCAATTATTCGCTGCAATCGCTTTGATCCACCCCCTCGGTGAAAAAACCGTAATACGCCCTGAGGAACTCCTACCAGCAGACTTCCCTGTACTCAAAGTTAATTGTCTAAGTGCTCTCCCCTCTTGGCTTTGTCTCATTGTCGAGATCGTAATCATTCGATTCCGCCCCTACTCTTATAAAAAAAAGGCAGGCTAGCTCCTTCACCTCATAAACTCGGTAAAGATGTGTCGCTCCTACTCCTTCTTTCTTCTCCTTCATCATCGTTGGTCCTTTTGACATAACATTCTCGGCAGCCTCCAGTCCGGTAGGAAAGAAACCTGTAGCCAGTGACTAGTTCCGCTATGGAGCTACGTGTTCTGTTTACGCGCTACTAAGCACGTCGAGAATGAAGCAATCACTCATTCTTAAAACCAGCATTCTTAAGACCAAAGAGGCGGGTGGAAAAGGGGAAAGCTCTCCGTTCTTGGTTCTCCTGTAGCTGGATCCTCTGGAACCACAAGAATCCTTAGTTAGAATGGGATTCCAACTCAGTACCTTTTGAGATTTTGAGAAGAGTTGCTCTTTGGAGAGCACAGTACGATGAAAGTTGTAAGCAGTGTTCGGGGGGGAGTTATTGTTTATCGTTGGCCTCTATGGTAGAATCAGTCGGGGGCCTGAGAGGCGGTGGTTTACCCTGTGGCGAATGTCAGCGGTTCGAGTCCGCTTATATCCAACTCGTGAACTTAGCCGATACAAAGCTATATGATAGCACTCAATTTTGCCGATTCGGCAGTTCGATCTATGATTTCTCATTCATGGATGTTGATAAGATCCTTCCATTTAGCAGCACCTTAGGATGGCATAGCCTTAAAGTTCAGGGCGAGGTTCAAACGAGGAAAGGCTTACGGTGGATACCTAGGCACCTAGAGACGAGGAAGGGCGTAGTAAGCGACGAAATGCTTCAGGGAGTTGAAAATCAGCGTAGATCCGGAGATTCCCGAATAGGTCAACCTTTCAAACTGCTGTGGAATCCAAGATCATTTTTTTAAAAAAATAGAGAATCTATTCTCTATTTTAACCTATTTTGACACGAAGAAATGCAGTGAAGTGATTTCTAGAAATAGGAAAAAATTTTAAGAGTTGAGTCGTTCATTACTAAAAATCTGATTTCATACCCACAATTATATATTGTGGGGGATGCTAACAGGGTCGTTCAATGGAAAAAAGTAAGAATAAGAAAATGAGAGTGATCCCGATTTATCACAGCTATAGAAGAATTTCAATATTGGACTCAACTCAAAGGTTCAGACTGTATGTACGACTTATCTGATCTTATAACTAGTTATAATCTTTTTTTTCTAGTAAATCATGAATTTGTCTCGGACAGTATTTAAAATCTTATCGAAAGCTTACGGCAGCTTGCCAAACAAAAGCTAATAGAAAAAAGAATAGAGGTATTACTCTACTATTGGATTCAAAAAAGCGTAGGCCTCAGGCAATTTGGCGACGAAAAAACTACTTGAATAAAGGAAAGAATTTAGACAGATACCGATGAAACTTCAGATATTAAGCATAACAATTTTTGTTTCTTTGTTCTTGAAGATAATTGTATTTCTTTTGATTTGATTGAGTTATTAATCCCTTATTATTGCTATGATATAAGGGATAAGGGAAAAATTAATAACATAAAGTAGGTCAAAAAACCTTTCTTTGATTTGAACTCAGCCAATAAAAAATCCTTCAATTCTCAAATAAAAAGAGAATAGAAGAAATCCTACTTTCATACAATATCTTAATGGAATTATATGTAATGATCAATAAATTCAGTTTAATTGGATCTATAAACGTATCGAAATCCGAGCAACAATCTAATTTTTTATATAAATATTTCTACTGGAATTGACGACCAACCACTACCAATATTAGTGTTTATTAGTGTTGAATATAAATGGGGCGTGGCCAAGTGGTAAGGCAACGAGTTTTGGTCCCGCTATTCGGAGGTTCGAATCCTTCCGTCCCAGAGTGTGCGTATTATATATATAATATTCTATTATAAGATATATAGAAAAATATTCGATATCATATCAGACTAAAGATTGCCCTTTTAAACAACCTTATGCTTAAGAGTCTAGTATTAGGAATGTTATTGTTCTTTCTTATTTTCTTATAATATAATGATTAAAATCGAAATGCCAAAGCCTCTCTTATTCTCTATCCCTTAAATGGGGTGTGAAACCCGATTATTTATTTTTATTTTTTTTCTGTAGATTTATGAATTATAAACACGAAGGTCTTGTGTTTTTGGCACTAATGGAATTCAATTAAGGGTCTTAAGTCTCTTAAGACCGATTTAGGGTACTCAAATGTAGAGTAAAATAAAAAAAAATAGGTAGGAACAATCGTTTAATCTAGATCTGTTTGACTTTGGCCTTATACAAGATAGTCTAGCACCTCCGAAACTAGTCCAGTCCCCCATAGGATCCTTTTTTGATTTATGATGCATCTACTCTATATAATAGGGGGGTAGATAGGAGTTAATCCATAATGGAAGATATCATAAATTTGAATATTTGTATGAATCTGATTACCAAAGAATCAAGTTACATATGTAACATATTATGTATTTCTTTTCACCTCATTTTTTCGTATTTTCTATTTGTCTGTAATGAATAATTGTAAATCCAAGTAACAATTCAGACACAGGTTATTCATACATCTTTTTCACTTTCTTTTAGGGGAAAGATTATTGAGTCTCTTAAGTTAAATAAACTAGGCGGAAAATGTTGATATGTATGTATTGTTATTATGTATTTTTCTCGTTTTATTTCGAGTTTTGTAAAAAAGATTTTTATTTTTGATCTATCTATTTGTTTCAAATCATTGATGGATTAATCCGAATATCCATTTATTTATGATATTAAAATGTAATAAATCCTTTTTTATTACAAAACTTTATTCAAATAATAATATTGAGGTAGAAAATTTTCAATCAATTAAATCTTTTTAATGATTTCTTATGAGTCCTTGGTACTCGAAGAAGTGTGAAACTCGTGAATCCATTTTATGAAAAAATTGAAAAATGGAGATTCTTAATTATTCGTAATTAATTAGTTCTCAATTTATAGAAATTATAAAAAATATCTCTCTCTATATACATAGATATATAGAAAATATCTATATAGAGAGAAATCAATATTGCACTCATACAAAAAAATGTTATTGATCCAATATATACAATAAAATATGGGTTTAAATAAATTGAATTATTGCTAAGACTTTTTCAAAAACTACTCATGTCATAAGAGTATAGATTACTATGGACCAACTAAACCAATGACTATACATGATTCCATAAATGAATCAATTACATACCAGTTCCAAGAAATTAGAGGTTATGGTAAAACTTCGTTTAAAACGATGTGGTAGAAAGCAACGTGCGACTTGAAGGACATGATCCACTGTGGATTCTTACACCCACCATTTTATATTATATAGGAATGAAGATGCTCTTGACTCGACATCGTTTGTTCTGTTCCCCTCGAGCTCTCATTTTTTGAGGGTTTTGATGTAAATAGTACAAGATGGAGCTCGAGTAGAAAGTATTTATTCCTTTATCAAGGGCAGAGATCTAGGGTTAGTGTCAATCAATAAGTTAAAACGACTTCGTAAGTATATGTTCGGTATAGAAATCGAAAGGATCCAATTCGAACAAGTTTCAAATTCAAACGTCAAATTTGATCAAAAGTGTATCACGTGAGAATCCATTATTTATACGATTCTTTGAGAAAAAAAATGGTATGTTGCTGCCATTTTGAAACGATTAAAGATCACCGAAGTAATGTCTAAACCCAATGATTCAAGGCAAGGATAAAGGATCCCAGAACAAGGAAAAATCTTTTTCAATTGTCTCAATAACTAAACTAGATCAGAATGAAGAATCTTATTCTACGAAATTTCGAGTTCGACTTCACTCCCCAACTTTCAAAGTCTTGCTAGGGGGGAAGAAGTTGCTACGGTAAACTCTAAACTATCTTTCTTCTTTCACTCATAGCTATCTGACTGTGAGGATTCCCCCTTGTATTCCCCATAGGCTAGGAAAGGTTAGTAATAGGCTCAACTACAAGTCTTGGAGCTAGGCTGCTCAGTATGGTATGAGGATCGAAGGGAAGCTAACAATGGGGATGCCCCTAGTTGTTGAATTCCTTTAGTTGGAATTAATAGCTCCGACCTTAAGGAATAGGTCCGAAGATGCGGCTAGAACTGAAAGAAGAGGAAGGTTTTTCCTGGGTAGCACTTTGGGTATTTGACCGAAGCCAGTAAAGTTTCCACACCAGAGGGTGCATCAACCTCTTTTCTTTCATCACAAGAAAGGTTTGGAGGGGACAAGCGAGGCTAAAGGGTTAGTGCTTCAACATCTCTGTTTGAACCTCTTGCTCTTAAGGATAAAACAACGATCTTTGCTGGACTGGCTGTTCTGCCACGTAATTTATCCCTCAAGCTGAACTGAACGAACTTGACCTGCTCCTTTAGTTTAGGGCAATAGAGTTTACTTGCTTCTCACTAACGGCAGAATCATAAGCTTCATCACTCGACTCTAAACCAAAATAGAATATATATAGGAAATCAATCCATCACTCCGAAAAGGTAGGTTCCATACCGACAAGACCTCCTACCCTAGAATCTGCTCATTTCACACCAACTAAAGTTGCACTTAATCACCAAGGTTGAGTTGGGTAGAGCCCTAATGTAACTGAACGAAGTGGAAAACCAAAACCCGCAATACGAGAGCTAAAACCTTCTGTGTGTAAGAAGAAGAGCTTAATCGAGTTTTTGAGGCTGGATATAGATCGAGCGCAATAAGCAACAGGAGGGAGTCTTTTGTGAAAAGAGCATCTCAAAGAAGGTCCTCACTCTGCTCTTAGGCTGTCCGTCCCACCAAAGAAAGAATAGGAGAAAGTGGTAAGCTTTGCCGGAAAGAAGCTATTCGAGATCGATATCGCACTGAAATCCTGGATCTATCAAAATAAAAAGCCCGCCAAAGGTGTCCTCACATGAAATCATGAAAAGGATCCGAGCCCATCAAAGACTCTACTACATGAAAGGATCAGAATCTATCCAAATTGCCCTGAAAATAAATGAAAGCCATAAAAAAAAAAGGCGTAAGCCCATATAACCTCGCCCCATCCAAATGATGTTCAACGGTCTAAACCCAAATAGCAGTGCCCCATGATCCAAGGGACCCGCAACCTGCCAATCATGCTATCCTTACCTTTCAACCGACTTCATCCAATGTGCCATTTAAAAATGCATTATTGAAGTCAAGTTGCCTCATCGACCATCCTTTTGTAACAACAAGACTAAGAACGACTTGAATTGTGGAAGCCTTAACCATAGGGCTAAACGTTTTGAAGAAATCAACACCCGAGCTTTGATGAAATCCCTTGGCAACCAAGCGAGCCTTGTATCGCTGAATCGAACCATCAACATTTATCTTAATTCGAAACACCAACTTGTTGCCAACCACATTCATAGTTGGAGATGGAGGAACAAGATTCCACGTGTTATTTTACACGAGAGCAGAGAACTCAAGGTCCATGGCGTGCTTCCACTGTAGGGTAGACACTGCATCCTTTACCTTTGTTGGCTCTGTGAGAGACCAATCTGTGACTGGTTTGGCAAGCTAGGCTTTAGGCTTGAAAATACCTGCCTTGGCACGAGTAGTCATTGGGTGAGAAGGCAAAGGTGGTTGGTTGGTTGGTAAAGAATTTGAACATGGTTGGATACTGGGATCGAAAAGGGAAGGAGATATAGGCAAATGAGGTTGTGGTCTGGAGTCTTGAGATGATTGAGACTTGGATACAGGTGATTGTATAGGCTGAGAGGTCTGAGAAAAGGGCTGTGGTGTAGGTGACTGTGTAGACGGAGAAATAGGTGACTGAGCAAAAGACTGAGTAGGCCGTGATGTAGATATATTTGGTGTAGCAGGTAATGGCTGAGGATTTTGAGAGGTTGTAGGCATTTGAAAGGATAAGAGAGGTGTGGCAGGTGCTGGAAACCATTGGGAGATAGGAGGACAGACAGTAGGTGTATTAGAGAACAGAGGCCGTTGACAAAAACCAGTGGAAAAGGGATAGTGCAGCTCATCAAAACAAACATTTCTTGAAATGTAAATTTGACTAGAGGTACTTAGACATTTGTAGCCCTTGTGAAGATGACTAAAGCCAAGATAAACACACTTCTCTGAGTGGAACATAAACTTGTGGCTTTGATATGGCTACGGATGGCAAAAAAACCCGTGGGGTTGGGTCCCCGCAGGTCCCCGACCCAATCGGATAAGGGAATCCCCGATTTGATCGGGTATGGGGGTTAAACCGGGGGTAATATTCGGGTTTCCGATCGGGGACAGGGCGGGGTGATGTGTAAATTGCGTACCGCAAGTGTACGGGTCAAGTAATAATATAGTGATTTTACAATCAAATGTCGTCCTCTGGATTGGTGTTTAGCCAAATTTTAATTACCGAAAATACTCTTGGCCGATTTTATTTAGGGAATCAAATTGAATGAGAATATAATTGAATCAAACACAAAACTAAAGCAAAAAGTGACAATCTAATGGGAAAAGTGGTCTTAGGGAATTGACTTCACCAATTGGGATTATGGAATAATTAACGGATTATTAACATGCAATGATTCATAAATCTTGGGAACCTAATATCACACATACCTCTCCCGAGCATACATGATTCTCCCACATGCAATTGAACCCGATATCCCTATCTAAATTCAATAAACATGCAAGGCATTAAGGATACCCTTTTTAATGATTTCTAGAATTAACTATTATCTCCCGATTTCTAGCTAAATCCTAGTTATGCACAACGATTTCTAAGCTAAATCCTCTCTCCCGAGTTAGATTTAAGCAAACAAAAAATTCAATTCATGGCCGGTAAATTGAAAGCACTAAGGATACGATTATGCATAAAAGAATCATTAACAATAAATCATCAAATTAATCCATAACTTGCCCAACGGCTACATCAATCCCTATGAGTCAAAATCTAGCCAATCATACACTGCGTTACAATATGACTATGATCTAAAACCGCCATAAAAACTAACTAAAGAAAGGGAAAAGAGAAATAAACTCGTTGTAGGCCGAGACCGAACGTCCCCTCACGATCCCCACGAACAATGGGTTGATTTCCACCTCGCTCCCTTTGTTTCAGCCTCAATAGCCTCTGTTCTGTCCTGTTTTTTGGCTCCAAGAAGTCCCAAAACGAAGTCCCCCAAAACATAGCCGAAAAGAAGCTTATATTCTGTTTTTTCGTCACAGCGTCGAGACGCTATTAAGACAGCGTCTCGATGCTGCCTCTTGTACGCGCATGTCTGAAAAGGAAATGCGGTGGCGTCGGGACGCTACCTATCACAGCGTCGAGACGCTGTGAGTCTGCCGTGTATTCTCATTAAGGAAACGTAGCGTCTCGACGCTCCAAGAGTGGCGTCTCGACGCTAATGGGCAGAATGCCCTCTCTTGGCTCCTTGTTACTTGAATCTTTTCGGTTCTTTGGCATCTTTTCACGTCCCGAACACCCGATTAACTCTTATTCCACGTTTTATCTCTGATCAACGCTTTCCTACAAAATAAACAATTAAGTGAAATAAAATGGCCAATAATCATCAAAGACTAGCTAAATTTAATAAGTAAAGATAGCTAGCTATGCTCGCTATCACGGGGATGGGGAGTGTACCCCGCCCCAACCCCAACCCCGACCCCCGACCCCGCCCCGTTTAATTTTTAATTAATTTTAATTAATATTAATATTAATAATATATATTATGAAAAAAAAATATACATATAAAATAGGAATAGAAGATGAGCCCAATAAGTCCAGCCCACTCTTTAGTCCAAGCCCAACTCATTGTTTTTTACTAATAAAATTAAAGTTATGTAAAGTCATTTTCCTCCACACAATCACACAACACAAACCCTAGCTTTTGAAACTTTCCTCTCAACTCAAGTATCATCTCCACTCTTCAGTGACCTGCCGGCTGCCGCTGCCGCCACCTCTTCGTCGCCAGCGAAAGTTGCCGCCATTCCGGTATGTACTTTTCTTTAACCTCATTTTCTTTTTTTTGGAACTTCCCCTGTTTGTTTTTTTTTTTTTTTTTTTTTTTCTAATTGCCCACTCAGAAAAAAGCAAGCAAAATGGTAAAAGCAAGCAAATGTTTTTTTTTTTTGGTTTCGGAAGAAGATCCTTGAAGGAAGGAAAAATTACTGTAATGTGGGACTGTGATTTTTTTTTTTTTTTTGGTACCGGAAGAAGATCCTTGAAGGAAGCAAAATGGTAAAAGCAAGCAAAGTGGAACTGTGATTTTTTTTTTTTTTTGTTACCAGAAAAATTAGTGTAATGAAAACATGTCATGACTCATGGGCTGTGATTTTGTTTCATATTTTGAATTTTGGATTTGTTCAAATTTAAAGCACAATTTGATGTTGACTTATTTAACTAAAAAAGAAAAAAAAAAAGAAAAGAAAACAAAGTGTTTGACCACTGAAATGAAGGGTTTGTCTTAAAGATTTAAAGTTTTTTAATGAGTATAAGGGTAAAAACAGAGGGAAGTTAATATAAGGTGATTAAATATACAAATCCAAAATCTTCTATTACTGGAAAAATTACTGTAAAGATTTAAAGTTTGTTATGTAATTTTGTAATATATTTTCAAGCAATTAGTTGATGGTTATTATATTTTGTCATGTAATTTTGTATATTAATAGTTATTATATTTTGTAAATTAATGTGTAATTGGCTATTTAATTTGATAGGAACAAAACAATGTCTTCCCATACCCATATATAGGATATGGGTAGGGTTTTCAAGACATATATATATGTGGTAGGTTGAATGGACAAGACGATTGTGCTTACATTTTATTCTTTTTGTAAATCTCTTAGTTTACTATATAGTTTAGAACAATTTAGTGGTTTTGGATATTGTATTGTGACATTTGGAGTTTTTTGGATCAAATGAAATAAAGTATTTGATGTTTTCTCAATTGTTGTGGTTGAATTGAATATTATTCTCCAATGTTCGTTTTAAATATTTGTAGATTATTGGATCAATTATAATATTTTGCATTGCAATAATAGGTATTCAGGATGTGGGATTTGAATTATGACAATAAATATGTTGCAGGTGGTATATGAGGAAAAATGTCATTTTAAAACCGTCATTAATGTAGTCATATATGTCGGATGTAAACTGTCATTGTTGTAATCCGTGATCGTAGGGGTCTGGGTAAGATGTCGGTTTTAAACTGTCATTGTTGTCATCCGTGATCGTACATGAAAGATCACGGCGACGTTTGATGATAGTTTTAAACTGTGATTGTTGTAATCCGTGATCGTAGGGTTTCGATCACACCAAGAACAACCACGATTTTAAACAGTTATTGTTGTAATCCGTGATCGTAGGGTTAGATCACACTCAGAACAACCACGGTTTTAAACCGTGATTGTTGTAATCTGTGATTATACATGAAAGATCACGAATGCATTTGATGACGGTTTTAAACCGTTATTGTTGTAATTCGTGATCGTAGGGGTTAGATCACACCTAGAACAACAACGGATTCAAATCCGTGATCATAGGGGTTTAATAACGGTGCAGAACTGACATCTAAGCCCAAAATTGTTGTAGTCCACCCTCTACAAATAAAGATGGGGAACAATTGAGTACTACACCAAGTCCAAATTTAACTCCTGGTTCAACCCCAACTTGTCCAGGTACTCGTAGTCCTATTCGTATGAATGAAATTGATTTGGAAAACTCTTCGGATAGAGATTATGAGAATGCTTGTGAGGAGGGAAGTTTAAAGAGGAGGTTGACATATGTTGTTTGGAATCATTTTAAGAAGCAGAAAATTGATGGTGTAGATAAGGCGGTATGTAACTACTGCAAACGAAAATTAGGAGGTAAAAGTAAAATTGGGACAAAACACTTGCATGACCATATCAAGATATGTCCCTATAAAGGACAAAAAGACATAAGACAATCTCTATTGAATCCTAATCGAGAGAATAAAAACACAATAGGGATATATACTTTTGATCCAGATGCTGCAAGAAGAGCATTGGCTAGGATAATTATCAGACATGAATATCATCTCTCAATAGTTGAACACGAAGGTTTTAGGAATTTTTGCAACATCATTCAACCGTTATTTAAGATGGTGTCTAGAAACACAATAAAGAAAGAAATTTTAGACATTTATGAGACAGAGAAGGCTAAAACTATGAAGTTGTTGGATGAGAACAATGGCAAAGTTGCACTTACAAGGGACGTGGACTTCAAACAACCAAACAAAATGATATATGGCAGTCACTGCACATTTCATCGATGATAGTTGGGTTTTTTCAGAACAAAATAATCAGGTAACACTTTTTGAACCTTTTAAAATGTTTTAATGTTAGAATTACTTGTATACATGTTTATTTTAGTTTGTCACTTATTTGTTAGGTTTATATATGTACTTGCTCCACACAATTCTGAAACACTTTGCGAAGAATTTATGGAATGTTTGATGGATTGGAATATTGATAGAAAATTGTCTGCTATGACCATAGATAATTGTAGTACAAATGACTCCATGGTTCATATGCTTTTAGATAGACTTTCAGGAAATTTAATGTTGGATGAGAGTTTATTTCATATGTGATGTTGTGCTCATATGTTGAATTTGATTGTGAAAGATGGATTAGTAGTAATAGGGGATGGTATTGAAAGAGTTTGTAATAGTGTTGCTTTTTGGTCAAATACACCAAAGAAATTAGAAAAGTTTGAAGAAACTGCTGATCAATTGAATGTTCACATTGGGAAGAAGTTAACACTTGATTGTTGTACTAGATGGAATTCTACGTATTTCATGTTAACTACGACTTTGGATTATAAGATTGTTTTTCCTCGATTAAAACAACGAGAGCCAAAATAAAAATTTTTGCCTTTGGATAAAGACTGGATATTGGCAAAGGAGGTATGTGAAAAATTGAGGATATTTCATCATGTGACTGAAATATTCTCTGGATCCAAATATCCTACTGCAAATCTCTTTTTTCCAAAAGTTTGTCAATTGAAATTGGCTATTTCTGAATGGACTAAATCTAGCTTTGAGGAGATAAGAGTTATGGCCACAAACATGATTACAAAATTTGAGAAGTATTGGAAGATAATTCATGGGGTAATGGCCATAGCAGTAGTTTTAGATCCACGTTACAAGATGAAATTGGTTGAGTTTTACTTCCCCCGAATTTATGGAGATATTTATTTTATTGAGGTGGAAAGGATAAAAAAAACTTTGTTTAGATTTGGAGAAAGAATATCACAAGAAGCGTGTGGATAGAAGTGGTGCTTCTCATAATCTTGATCATTCCAAAAATTCAGATAAAGGACCAAATATGGAAGAGTTTGGAGATGATTTCAATGATTATGATTTGTTTGTATCAAGTTCTAATACAATGAATCAGAAGTTGCAATTTGATGCATATTTAGAGGAGCCTGTTTTACCCCGATCATCTGATTTTGAAATTCTGAGTTGGTGGAAATTGAATGGAGTCAAATATCCAATTTTACAAGAAATTGCTAGAGATATATTAGCAATCCCATTATCAACCGTTGCATCAGAGTCTGCATTTAGCACATGTGGTAGAATTGTGAGCCCACATCGCAATAGACTTCATCCAAAAACATTAGAGGCTTTGATGTGCGCTCAAAATTGGATTATAACGGAAGTTTTAACAGGTATTTTTTTTATGTTATTTAATATATCTTTGTTAGTTAATATATTAATCAATACTTTCTTAAATGTTAAATGTGTGAAAAATGAAGGTTCTGACACTGAAAAAGAAATGGTTAAACGTTTGGCTACAATTTTAGAAGATGTTGATGAGGAGGTATGCATGTTATATACAATTATAATGATGAACATCATATTTAATATGTATTGTGTACTTATATTTTGTGATACTATTTGTTAATTAATTCTACTACAACACGAGGAAACGTAATACTAACTAACTGCCTACATCCACTTGAAACGTAATACCTAAGATGATGACAAGGTATATGATCATGTTATATTGATTATGTTACTGTACTTTTATACTCTATTGTACTAATAAATTGTTTCTATTACAAGACATATTGTTACATATTTTAATGGGTCATCAGTCAAGAAAAAAGAAACAAGAAAAGGAATTGAATAATTGAGAAAACTATTGTATCATTTTACCTTTGGATTGTATTGTGAACTTTTATGACAACTTTATGTATTTCTATTGTTGTATTGTAGAATTTGTATTATGAAATTTTATTGTAACTTTACGTATTTTTATTGTTGTATTTTATTTGTTTAAAATTGTATGCATTTATGTCTATTTTTTTTAACAAAGAATTGACAATTTATATAGAAAGAGACTTGAATTAAAATTAAAATTTATATATGAAAAGAATAATAGAAAAATAACAGCAAAATCTTCGCGGGGAATAATAGGAGAATCCCCGTGGGGACTCGTTCCCAGAACGGGGAATCCCCGTCCCCATCCCCGCCTCCTAATGGCGGGGATGGGGGTTAAAAGTCCCCTCGGGGATGGGGATGGGGAATCCCCCCGTCCCCGCCCCGCCCCGTTGCCAACCCTAGATATGGCTGAAGACATGGGTAGCACGAACTGCTAAAAACACGTAAAGTAGAGAAATCAATCTTTTTATGTAACAAAACTTCAATAGGTGACTTACTCTGAAGCACGACAGTTGGAGTCCATTAATGAGTTGCACAGCTGCAAGAAAAGCATGCCACCAGTAAATAAGAGGTATAGAAGCCTGAACGAGAAGGGTAAGTCTAGTCTCAACTATATGATGGTGTTTTCCTTTCTCCCCGTCCATTCTGAGCCGAAGTGTATGGGCAAGAATACCGAGATACAATACCCAATCTGTAGCATTCACGATGGATATGTGATAAGGGTAAAAGATATACCTATTTTACCCTTATATTTAGCTCATTTTTTTATCAAATATTGAGTGTTGAGGTCAATTTTACTATTTCCGAGCTCAAAATATGTTAATTTGATAAGTGAGGGTGTTGAGAATCACTTTTGTCAAATTGTACTCATTTATGCTTAAAAAGACTTGATTTTAAGAGAATTTGACTTAGTTTGCTGTTGTGCAGAAAAACAGAGGAGAAGCTGGAATTCTCCAGAAATGCGACCGCATTTCTGGGAAGGCAAAATTGAAATGCGACCGCATTTCTGAAAATCAGAGGTCGTTCCGAGTCGCGCACGAGTCGTTGTTGACGAGTCTTCTTCGCACTTAACCGGTTGTTTTGACCCTGAAACTGACTGGACAACTTTCCAACACCTATTTTGCAGCTCCTCAACCAATTTCTACACTATATAAGCTCGAGATTCGAAGTCAAATTCAAGCAGAACTCACTTGGAAGAAAAGGGTGGTGACAGAACCCTGGCTCGACACCAATGAGTAGGGATGCCCGACATCCTTCTTAGATGACCAAATGCTAACCCGAGAGAGAGTTAGACATCAAACCTTGTGGTTTGTAGAGAGTTTCACCCATTCTCATCTTGTAAAAGTGAGAGAGTGGAATGTCTTAGCGAACTCTAGAAGGATTGAGTAAATAGAAAAACCCATAATATTTAGCTATTTCATTTATTTCCAACTCTTGAATCTTTTCATTATTTTGTATTCTTTACATCATTATTTCAATGAAAATGTGTTCAATTTCTTTTTATCCCATCATGAGTAGCTAAATCCCGTTGAGGGGTTCAATGTGGTGAATTCCCTTATGGTTTAATGGCTTAAAATGTCTTATTTGCTTAAGTTGTGTTTAATGCATGTCATTCTTTATTGATTATCACTTTAATCTTGCTGAGTTTAATTTCATCACTTAGACTTTGCATGCGATGTGAGTTTGAACTTGAAAGGGACAAACGATATTGGTTCTCATAAAGGTGATATAGGAGAAAAAGCTCGAAAGAGATTGTTTGGCGGTATAGGGCAAGCTGCCTAAGGCACCCTATATCAACTATAGGGTTATAGGTTGCATTCGTGAATTATCTATGTCGGAGTCGAGTCACAAAAATGTGCAGAACGGTACTCGCTTAGCCTTCTAACAGTTTTTGGAAACAAGGGCCAAATAGAAGTTAAATCTGACCCCATGCATTAAATACGCTTAAGTTAGATATTGCATGATTAAGGTTATTGCTTTAGGGATGAATCCATGTTGAATACCTCGTTTGTTTATTATTGTTAGTCTTTATTATTTTCTTGCTTGTTTTATTTATCTTTTCAAAAACCCAATCAATCAACTTATTTTCTTTGGTTACCTTTTTCAAAAGCAATCATTTGAGCAGTTTCTTCATCAAATATGAATTTCTGATTTAGTCCTCATCGGATCGACCCTTGGAGTACTTCTAAGGTTTTTTATTACTACGTGTGACATTGTATACTTGCACTTAAGTGTTAGCTGAATTATTCTTTTTCATTATTATCCATCTTACCTCACATTCCATCCATTCAACTGACCACACACCAATATGCACAAACTCTCCCCCGTTATCTGACTGAAAGGCCTTTATACATCTGTTAAACTGAGTTTGAACCAGTTGAATAAAATGTTTGAAGGCAGAAAAAGCATCATTCTTATGTTTAAGAGGATACAACCATGTGGAACGACTATGATCATCCAAAAACAATATATAAAACCGAAAACCATCAGAGGATTAAACGGGTGTAGGACCCTATAGGTCGGAATGAACTAAGTCAAAAGGTTTCTAGGCATGACTGTTAGATAATGGGAAGGGTAGGTTGTGAGCTTTAACAAATTGACAAGGTGCACAAAACTTTAGAACTTCATTTCCTTTAACTGGAAGTTTACATTCTCTAATAACAAAATCAAGGACTCTAGAAGGTTGGATGACCAAGCCTTCTATGCCAAATATTTTTCGAAACAACAGCAAAAACATGAACAATCTGACATGAAACAACACAGACTGATGAATTATTTAAAGACTTCTGTGAGACTGGAACCGAAACAGCTGAAGAGCTTGAAGGCAACGTTTGAACACTCTCTAACTGATATAAACCATCTCTAAGAGTTCCTTTCAGCAGCACCTGACCCGAGGCGTTGTCCTTTAGAAGACAAAAATTTCCATAAAATTCAAAATACAGATTATTATCTTGTGCTAACTTTGAAACATTGACCAAATTCTTAGCAATATCAAGCACTAAAAGTATTTTTTCGAGGCTAAGAACATGAGATCCATCAGTTAAATAAGTTCTTATAGTAAATGAAATAGGCAAATTAATACCATTACCTATAATGACTTGTTCATTACCTCCATACTCCCTCGGATTAACCAAGTTGTTGTAATCACCGATGACATGATTCAAGGCACCGCTATCCGCATACAAATTTGAGTCAATTACTGTTTCAGGATTTGCTAAAAACGGGTTCCTTGAGTTTGCAACAAAAGTCATAGCAGGTAAAGAACTTCCAACATAATTAGTATTCCCAGTATAGTTTCCAGAATTCAAGTGATTGTTAGGAATATTGGAGTTGCCATTCCTATTCTGATTCATATTAAATTCCTTGTCAAATCTATGATAACAAGCTAGAGCTAGATGACCTGGCCTACCACAAACCTAACAATTGGGTCGATTAGAGTTACCGTACGCCATAGCCTCTGCCTCTGCCTCCATGACCTTTGTTCCCATTAAAACTTGATCCTCCTCTTTGTGAACTATTCGGATTGTGGCCTCTCTGATTGTTGGGGTTGCCATTCCATCCTCGGTTGTGGTTGTTGGGAGGATTTGTAACGCCCCAGGTTTTTCAACCTCTAGCCTAGAGACGCTACTACAACTCTTGACCCTTAACTCTGGAACTGAACCACTTTAAACCAAATGTACCGAAAATTTTGGCAGCATAATGGCGTAAAATGGTCTGAACCCAATTTTTACTTCACCTGATATAAATATAAACACTTCTAAACAATGCAACAAGCCAAATTCCACCAAACTACATTTCAGATCCACAACCTACTTCTCTATTCGAGTCAGGCCTCGAAGCAACATGAAATAACTGAAACCACGCAGCGGAACTCAGAGACAATTTAATAACAAGGAAAGCTAGTCCACTAGCTAAACATCTTATTAAACTTAATCGAAATTAACAAGTCTAGTTCATAACTCGAAACAAAACCTCGCTCAGGTGAATCACTCACCGTCACAGAACCACTAATTACAAAATTAAACCACTCATCTATCCATGCAAACAACTAAGAAAAACATAACAACGAGAGAAGACCCAACACTCTAGGAACTTTTCCTCGCAGTTATCCTCCTCGCCACCAAGGTCCGGATCATCTTCGATACCTGCAACATCTAAAATGTTGGGGGGAAAGGTGGGGAAGGGGGTATCAGTACAACCGTGGTACTGGTAAGCAACTCACACTTACCAAACCACAAACAAACAACCAATACAAGCATAATGATCGGCACACGCATCCAACAGGTTAGACAACCACAATAAGAAAAATGCTTTCAAGCTAAAAACTACACACATGCTCAAAAACAACTCACTCATGCAATTGCATCGCACGCTATGCAACGCATGCACTAGACTCCACATGATTTCCACGTCATGCTCCGCTAACTATATGATTTCCGCGTCATGTTCCGCTACACATGAATTCCACGCCATTTGCTGCGCTACTTACATGATTTTCGCGTCATGCCCCGCTAATACAGGATTTCCGTCATGCTCCGCTAATACATGATTTCCACGTCATGCTCCGCTAATACATGATTTCTGCATCATGCTCCACTACACATGAATTTCGTGCCATGTGCTGCGCTACTTACATGATTTCTGCGTCATGCTCCACACCTACCCCATATGAATTCCGCGCCATGTGTTGCGCCACTCTTACGTGATTTCCGCGTCACGCTCCACTACACATGAATTACGCACCATGTGATGTGCCTCACACCCGACTCATGCTACACATCCCCCATGCAACATGCAAGCCAGACTCAACACTAAACTCAATGTTTCCCATGCTTAAGACATACACTCATCATGCTTAAAAATCTTAGGCGAATACAACTCAAACAACACAGAAAATACATTTCATGCTTTAAATAAAGCACTTTACGGATCACAGCACAACAGTTCATACAAATATAAGGAAAGCAGATAAACAAGCGATCATGCTTCATGCAATCAACCAAGCTTAGTAAGTAGAAATTACTTACCTAAAATGCTTCCAAAGCAACCTTAGTAATCCAAGGTAGTCCAAGAAAGCTCCTAAACACAAGGATAATTTCTACCGAATTAGAACCAACTCAACGATACTCTAAACAAGCATAAAAGGTCTAATTCAACCAAGAAAAGACCAATTTCCTTGCCGAACAGCCATTCAAAATTCCCAAATTAAAAACCCAACACCTTTAGATCATGGGAAACCATGTCTAAAGCACGACGGGCGATGGGTATTCGCTGAATGACCATAGTTAAGACTTTTCAGTCGTTGGACAGCAAGCAAATAACGCTAGAATGACATTCTAAGAACTTCTAAAGCTTGGGTATTGCGACAAAGGCTTAGATAATAAATAGAAACCTATTGGCATGCTTCTAAACCACGGACAACAAGCAAATGACTCAATAAATCATGCTTTAAGAACCTAAAAGGGTTGGGCAACACTAACAAGGCCTAAACAATTAATGGACATTGACACCACATGCTTTTAAACCACATACAACAACAACAGTCCATTTTAAAGCATATTCTATGACCTATAACGACTCGGCAACACTTAAGGGCCTAGGTAACCAATGGGTAACGACCTAAATCATGCTTCTACGACTTGAACAACTAACGGGCAACCCAACCTAAGGCTAACAAGCTAGGGGCAGCGGAAAAACTTACCAAACGAACTCGCTTCTACGCTAGGCGGGTTATTCTAACCTCTACCAACGTGCTAGAATGGTCCTTGGGCAGTGGGTATTCGAGTTGAAGTGTGTCTAACTCAATCGAACACTTAGGCAGCGCTGGAGATCAGAAAATCAACGCTAATATTAAAATTTCAGCACCTAAACCATTGGGCATTTGATTATAACACCAACTGAACATGGGTAAGAACCTAGACTTACCAAAAACGATAATTGACGCCGAACCACTCACGAACTGAGCAAAGACGGCTCTGCAGATCAGAATTTTCAAGGCTACTTAGATTTTCCAGCACCTAAACATTATGGGTAATTAATCTTAACACCATACAAGCATGGGTAAGGGATTAGACTTACCGGAAACGCCAAACGACACCAACAACAGCCGGAAACGTTGCTGGACTGAGGCAAAATCGACTGAAACGAGAACGACAGGGCTTCGAATCGCTAGACACGTAAGATCTAACAACATTGAACCAAGAGAAGCTTAGATCGGCCCTCAAAACAACTAGATCGAGAGAAAGGAGACTTACGCACGATATTTTCTTGCTGAAGACGCATGGAAACGAGAGAGAGAAAGGAATTCGCGTGAAATGGGCAATAGGCTGGCTACGCTACGAGCTGCACTCCACGGCCGACGATACTCCCGACAACGATGCTGCTCCAACGGCGGCTGGGACCCAGACGGCAACGAGACGGCTGGGAGGGCCGGGCTACGCTACTCTAGAGGAAAAGACTGCCGAGAGAGAGAGAGAGGGTCGACTCCACGACGTCTTGTTGCGACAGCGACGGCGCGACTGCATGGAGATGACTGCCGCGCGAAGCTGGGCTGGGGTCTGGGTCTCTCGGCTTGCTGAACGAACGACTTGGAGGGGTCTCACACGAGAATGAAAGAGGTGGAGAGGGGAAAAGGAAAGCTAGGGTTTTTCCCTTATTTTCTTAATTCTTGATTTTTTTTTTCTTAGAGTTTCTTCTCTTTGAATAATTCAAGAGCCCAAAAATAGCATCCCCCAACAAATTCTCATGACTAAGCGTAAACTTAAAATTTAACGCTAAAACCTTTCGACCAACGCAGACCAAAACTAACGGGTTTTAGGGAGGGATTTTTATTTAATAACGTTAAATTCCCAAACACTTTGGGTTAAGATCAAACCCCTAAGTTCAAGCCAAAATAGAGTTTATATTTTTCTTTCAACTCTAAACTCGAGATTTAAATACGCCCAAAGCGCACGGGGCGTTAATGGATTAGTCATACCTTTACTTGCCATATTGACAGATGCATTGTGACTGAATAAAATCGAGGTTTTTTGAGCTGTCTGTAGTTCCAGTCGATTTTCAAAAACAAGTAGCTCCGCGTGCATTTCTGACCAAGATATATCACCACTACCATGAATCATAGCGACAATAGGGTTATGTTCCTCGTCCAAGCCAAGCAATACTTGAGAGATCAGATTTCTTGAAGAAACAGGGCTTCCAGATTGCCCTAAATTATCAGTATGAGTTTTAATTAACCTTAAATAATCTGTCCTTTTAGAATTACCTTTACATGTTTGCTGAAAAATTTGCCAGAGATAGTCCTCCTCTGCTCTTGATTGAATTCCAAAGAGATTCGGAATGACTTCCTACAGGTCCTTAACATTGTTATACCCCATGAATTGAGTGGCCACCTCAGATGTCATGGAGTTGTATAGCCATCCCAATAACAGTTGATCCGTCGTAATCCATGCTTCATATAATGGATTTGGGATCACTGATGATGTAGAACTTGAAGCTTCTACTCCAGTTGCATTTCTTGTGGGATTGATGACAGTACCTTCAGTAGTTTGAGTAATAACCTCAGGCGGACAGGGCTTCGTTCCGAGTTAATCCCCTTCGAGCTTGTAACTTCACAAGATTGGGAGAGTAAGATTCTTCCACGACAAGAAATTTCCTCGATCCAACTTGATTGTGGTAATCTGGTTCAATAGTTGATTGAGCGGAGGTGAACTAAACGTGGTTGTGTTCATCATGGGTGCAGCGCCGTTCACTGAGACGTTGGTCATCGGGCTCTGATACCAAATTGAGCTTTGGATGAAACATCAGTTGAGAGGAAATTAAGCTCTCTGTATATTTTCTATATCATTAATGAGAATGGCCACGACCAGATTTATACAGCACAGTCCCTTTAGGGTAAATAATCAATAATACAAAATAATGAAAAATAAAGAGGACAGATGTCCTAATGATACAGGAGAATTCAGCTGGTATTAGACATCGAATTTGTTGGAGAGAACCTTCTGGAACCAAATCATTTGGATTGATTAGTTGAGTCACCTTCACTAATCTTACATGGTTGATTAACCTCCTCAATATAGAATATATTTACAAATATGAAATAATAAAAAAAAATATTGAGTTGCCAACAAGAACACAGCTCAACCGACATAAAGTTGTATTAGTGACCACGAGGTATGTGGTTCGATTCTCCACCCCACATATTGTAAAAATATATATATATATATATTATTTAGTTTCACTTGTAATCATTTTCTTAAATTATAGAGACCAAAATGATATTTTAACCAAATTAATATCAATGCATCCAAACTAAATTTGGTCTCTAGCACTTGAATTAGTTCCTAGATTTTAGAAACTAGCTAACACTTTTGTGCTCAATATTTCAACTGAGTTTATATTTGGTTTGTGAGGTTCCAAAATTGACATGCTTAGTCACTAAAGTTTGAATTTGATTTTTAGTTGATCCCTAAAGTTAAAAAATAATTTTAAGAAGTTCCGAATAGAACTGACCATTTGTAACAGAAAGATGTTACTAAGACTTTATCAAAATTTGAATCCCCAAACTATATTTTCTGGATTCCCCCTTATGCCTAGTTCGTGGATCATGACGTGACTATGCGCCCACATGCCTTCTTAATTAGGTATGTTGGTCTTTCCAACAATAAATTTTGTAGTCTAGTTATTACAACCCCCAACATAAGCATTTTCCTTTGAAATTGTACCATTGTTGTTCTCATTTGGTGAAGCTATAGTTCTCTTCTAGTTGGTATTTCTAGATTTTAAATTTATTTTCCCAACCACCTCATAATAATAGAGAAGCTCAAAACATGGTAGGATTGCTCCTTGCATTAATGAGTTAAAGAAGAAAAATTTGTCGCCTTGAGTAATGTGTACACACATAAGTGTACCTTTAACAATGGGAAACAAATTGGAGTTAATGAACAATTAAATGTATGGTCACCATAATGTAAAGGATAAATTTTATTTTTTGTTCTAAAGTAGGGATTGCAACTTCTATTTGGTTTTCCAATTTTAACATCATATTGTTTAGGGTTGTATTTGATACCACTAATCTAAATTTTTATTCTAATTTTTTAGGTCTCGTTTGATAACCATTTGATTTTTTGTTTTTGGTTTTTAAAAATTAAGTTTATAAACACTACTCATACATATAAGTTTTTTTTTTTTTTTTGCTTTGTTCTCTACCTTCTTCCCATGTTTAAAAATATCGAGTCAATTTTTGAATACTAAGGCCCAGTTTGATAACCATTTGGTTTTTGGTTTTTAGTTTTTGAAAATTAAGCTTATACACACATATTTTCACCTATAAGTTTCTTTGTTTTAATCTACCTTCTTTCTTGTTTTCAAAAACTAAGTCAAAATTTTGAAAAAAAAAATAGTTTTCAAAAAACTTGTTTTTGTTTTTGGATTTTGGCTTGGAATTCAAATGGATCCTTAACAATGATGAAAACCATTGTAGGGAATTTGAGAGAAAATAAGTATAATTTTGAAAATCCAAAAACCAAATGGTTATCAAACGAGACCATAAAAAAAATAGTTTTCAAAAACTTGTTTTTGTTTTGAAATTTGGTTAAGAACTCAAATGTGTATTTATGTCAAAGATGAAAACCATTGTAAGGAAATTGAGAGAAAACAAGCATAATTTTCAACAACCAAAAACCAAAAACCAAATGGTTATCAATCGAGGTATGTTTTTGGTTTTTTGTTTTTTATTTCTTTAAAAAAAATTGTAAATATTTGATAACTGTGCTATTTGTTTTTTATATACAACAATGTGGGATGTGAGGATTTGAACAACAGACCTCAAGGAAAGAAGTTCAACCTAGCTACATCACCATACTTGTCTTAAACTACTCCTAAGGATGAAAACTATCCCCATAGACCAACACAAGTTCCTTCCTTTTAGCATGTTTTATCCTCACTCACATGCCTCCTAGGAAAATTCCCAAGAGTCCAACATAAAACTCCTCTAACCCAAGGCATGCTTAACTTTGAAGTTCCTATGAGCCGAAAAGGAAGGCGTACCTTATTGGTATAAATAGTAACTATTTATTCTTTGAAGTTTATCTTGATCATACTTTCACATCCTTAGGATCTCTTTCATTAGGATGGTCTCGGTTCATTCATCTACCCCTCCTCTACTCAAGTGCCACAATTAATCATTTAAAAGAAAAAATTGGTGGAAAATGAGAAAAAAACAATGACTTATTAGAAACTTTTTAAAATTCAAGCACCTATTAGACACAAACATAAAAGTTCAGGAACCTATTAAACTTAAAAATGAAAATTTAGGGACTAAAATTGTAATTTAACCTTATTTTTAATTATTAAATATGTTAAAAAAACGTAAATTTTCTCTTTTCTCTTAGTTTCTTCTTCTTCTTCCTTTTATTTTTTTTTTTTCTCCATCTTTTTACATTGAATGTTGGAATGAGTTAGTTTGAATTTTAAAATAGGGACAAGATTCAACTATGTTTAACTATTTGAGCTAGCCATCTCAAGGCTGCTTTCTTCTTCCTCTTTTTTCTACCTGTCTCCTCATATATACAAGCATTTCTCTTCCAAATTTTCCTCTTTCACCCATATTTCTCCTACCCTTTCACTCCTCATTGTAGTTCTCGAAAAGTTATAGGAGGAAGTTGAAACAATGTGACTAATAATTTTACATACATATAAGAAAGAAATTACAAAACGTACGTTGATGATATGTTCAATAATTATTACAGGACATAAATGTTTCAAACTAACACCCACCAATTATTGGGGAATAGCCACATTCAATAAAATTTCCTCCCTCCCCCTCTTACACTGAAGTTTCTATCTCCTGTTCTCCTTGTTCGGAAAATTAAATCTCAATCTGAACTAGAATCAAATGTGAATGGAGAAACTAAAAACGAGAAGAATTGATTGGCAACTTTCTTGACTTGGAAACCAAATTTTAATTACCAAATTAATGAACCCCTTTTTCAATGGCATTAAAGTGAAGAAAATGACACCCAATTTGAAAGATGAAACCATGAAATCAAGATGGGTTCACTCCTTGAATAATAAAGCTTCTTTTGTGGAAATTCTTGTGTACTCTTTGAGATGGGTTCACACATTTGAATGACATTTTTTGTGGATATTTCCAAACTCCTAAAGTTAGGAGAGTATGATTCCCATGTGTAATGTCAACTTAATAATAATACCAAGCATATTTATTGTATATATGGATTCTTTTTTATATTTTTTTAAGCTCCCTATTATATCAAATCAATCTTATCTTAGGTGTGTTTGTTTATTCCTAACACTTTTATCCTAAAAGTTTCAATATTGCAGCATATTTCTATGTATAATCCTTGTCATTAATGTCGTTATCTAAATAATAATGTGACATAATTGCAAAAGAAGTTTGATACATTACTTCAAAATAGGACATATTGTTGTGCTAAATTTATTTTGTCAAGTGACTCACTAGTAAATAATATAAACCGGAAGAATAATTACATAGAGCCAACAAGAGCATAGCTCAATTGGTATAAAGTTGTACTATTGACCAAGATGTTTTTGTGGTTTGAATCCCTTCACCCCACATATTGTAAAAAAAATAATAATAATAATTACATTTTCCAATTTGAAATTCAAAGATCACCTAGTTGAAACTAGGAAAGAAAAAGGTTTCCTCCATTGTTTTTAGGAAAAAGAATGAGAGTTTTTTTTTTTTTTCTTTTTCTTTTTTGAAAACAAAAAGAATGAGATCTTAGAGTTTATGTAAGGAAATGAGAAATTTCTTTTTCATTTGCAGAGGAATGATTCTCATGTAGCTTGTGGATCTTGATTAATAATTTCATTACTTCACTTTAATGAACAACATTTAATTAAAAATTTTATATTTTTCTTGTTGCATTTCTTTTGAAATAAGTAAAATTTTATAGTTTGTTTTAAATCTTTTATGAGTTCAATAATAATAGGAATTTATTTATAAAAAAATAATAGAAATTGGATCAAACTATCAATTTTGCTAGTACTAGCCTATACTAACTGCCTTATTTAGGGAGCTATATTGAAATGGTCATTACAGTTATTATTTTTTAAGTTAAAAAACATATATGTGTGAAGTGTGGATTCAAACATCTGACCTATTAGTAAAGGATATATAACTTAACCAATTGAGTTATGTTGGGGTTGCTTTTGAATTCATATTTAGTAAAAGATGAAACAACCATAAATACTTTTGCCAAAAGAGTTGTTCATCGCATATGGGATAAGATCTATGGTTGTTTGCACAAATAGCATAATAGACTAAAATAAATGTATAAAAATCTAAAACTATTTGCAAACATATCAAAATTAAAGTCTATTACTAATAAAAGTCTGTTAGTGATAAATTTCAATCGTAAGTGTAACTATTGCTAATAGACGACTATTCTATCAATGACAGTAGTTTATCATTTATAGACTACATGCATTATGATTGAAGTCTATTAGTGATAGATATCTATCACGGATAGATTAACCAAAACTATTTTGCAAATATAACACAATTAAAATCTGAGTGATAAGAGTCTATCAACGATAGAATTTAATTACAATTACAATTATTGTTGATAGACTAGTAATAGTAGCTTATCACTGATCGACTACATGCATTGTGATTGAAGTTTATCAGTGATAGATGTCTATATTAATAGTTTTTCCATATTATTGCCAATTTTTTTAAAGGTTGCTATATTTGCAAATAACAACTCTTAAATTGTTAAGTTGTTACCCATTACAATAACTCCAAGATTTATTGGCAAAGAGTTGTTTAAGACCCCACGGGTTGCTTGCACAAATAACAAACTCAACTAAAATAATAGCAAAATTAGAAACATATTAAACTATTTGCAAAAATAGAAAAAATTTAACATTCATCCCGTCTAAATTACTAAAAAGCCCATCTGACATGATTATACCCAGCCCATCCAACCCGTTTTTTTTCCTTCTTCCCGTTTCTATCAAGTCTATCATTGATAGATTCTACCAGTGATAGAGTTCTATAAGTTATTTCTACGTTTTGTCTGGAATTTGCTATTGTTTTTTGTCACTGATAGATTTAGTAAGGTGATTGGTTGTAGTTGTTCAAATTAGGTGATAAAAGATTTCTATTACTGATAGTGATATAAAACCTTCTATCACTGATAGAATGATTGATTTCTATCTGTGATAGAAAACTATCTTTCTATCACTGATAGAATTATCAGAGATATAAATCTTCTATCACCTATAGAAAGTTATTCCTATAACCGATAGAAGTTTTCTATCACTAATAGAAAACTATTATTTTTGTTTCTAAAACCTATGTCACTGATTTTGTTTTGATTTTGCTTTTATAGATGTCGAAGCAAAACAACATGGAAATTGAACCGAAAGAAAAGAAAAACATAAAGCGGAAGTTGAAATCTGAAGAACAGAAGACCTCAAAAAAACAAAAAGAAAAAAAGAAAAAACAAGAGATATGTACAAAATTATCACGTAATCAAATACACTATTGGTTTCTATTGGGGATAAATTTCTATCTCGTGATAGAAATCTATGTGATTTTATCAGCGATAGATTTCTATCAGTGATAGATTCTATCAATGATAGAAATCTATCACTTATAGAAATCAAAACAGGGGAAAACGAGAATTTAAAAAAATGATGTAAAAATTTTGCAATATTTGCAATTTTTTTATAAAACTTGTTATATCTGCAATTAACCATTAGAATTTAGCCACCCATTACAATTTTCCATTTTAATGTACAATTTTGAGTTGGTTCTTGACAAGTTTGGTTAATTTAAACAAAGTGTGACCTGTCAAAATTTTCGTCCATTGATACTTTTATGTTTCATGATATTATTGTGTTGTCCATTCTATCCTCTCATTTTTCTCAACATAATTAAAGGAATAGAAAGTTTTCATTCTTATTTTTCCATTTCCTATTTTGATAGGTACACGTGTCTTAACTTTTTTATTTTCCATAATGAACTTTTAGCATAAAAGATACAAACAATAATAAATATTTTGGTGAAAGTAGTTGTGCGCATTTAGTGACATTAAAACACTAGTTTACAAAGCTTTAATATTAGATGAAGAATTAAAAAAAAATATATTAGGTGAAGAACAAACTCAAAAGAAGATTACAAGAAATCAGGTTAAGGACTTGTAAAATTTGAAAATGTAGAGACAATTGGTAGAAATGTAAGAATATATGGATGAAAATATATAACTTAATTAAATTTTTAATAAAAAAATACATATGTTGTGGCCAAAATTCGGACACGGGAAACTCACATGACCATGACAACAACTGTAAATTTGTTTGAAGGGGAAAGACGTGACCTACAAAACAAGAGAAAACTGTATATCGGTGTGGCATTTGCCACTCCGATGCTTCAGCTAGGAGGTTATGAGTGTAACAGATAAATTGCAAGTGAGGAAGAAGAATAAGAGAAAGAATAAGTACTCAGTTGAGGTCCCCTTCTTTGGAGTTACCATCTTCTATTTATAGTTGATCTATGATTTCCCATTTCCTTTTAGGAGAGGGAATAGAAAGAGAGGTTCCTTTTATCTCTAGGAATTGGTCATGAAAGAGATTGATCTAGGCCCAAGGGGTCTCATCGGGCTTGTTTTCACTCTAAACTCTTATCATTCTGAATTTTCTGAAAATTAGGTTCAAATTCACCCATAACATTAAACCCATTACTCAAGTAAATTTTTACTGAAACAAAAAATATTATTGAGTAAAAAAAAATAGAAATCATAATCCCATACCTTAGGAGTCCATATGTGTGGAATCACTTGTATTCGCTTGAGGTCGATCTCGGCTTGATCAGCTAGGCTCAGCCTCGACAAGATGGGTCAAGCTCGACCTCGGACTTGATGTTAACGTGGGCCAGCTTGGTGGCTTAGGCTCGCATGAGATTTTGGCGTGGTTGCAAGTGACAACACTCATTTATGTGCGTTATTTAGCCTTAAAAGCTTAGGTAATTGTTTGGAAAGCAAGGACTTTATGCCTAAAATCTTATCATTCTCAGTTTTTTTGCAAAAGTTGTAGAATCATGAAGCAAATCTTAGAATTATAGAATTTAAGCTTCATTTGTACATAAAGAGATTATTTTGTAAAGAATTTATCCAAGTAATGTTTTTGTGCAGAAGTCTCTTTGTGAGGAGTATGCGCCTGCAAGAGGAGATAAAGGTTAGTGGAGCAAAAAGGAGTCAAAAGCTGAAATATTGCGCCTGCATCTGGATCTGAGGATGTGAGGAATGTTATCAAGTTGCGCCCGCAAAGCCATATAAGGAAAGAAGCCCCATGTTGAAGACAAAATTGTTGAATCAGAACATAGAGGAAAATACGCTCGAGATGCGGCCGCAACTGGGCTTTTCGACAAAATACCGAGATTCGCGGGATTTGCACAGAATCAACCGAAAATCCCCAATCTGGCATCAAATCTCTGAGGATCGTGGATTCTTACCTTCCAAGACCTTCTCACACTGATCTCGGCAACCAACCTTACCTTCCATGGTCTATAAAAGGGGACCAAGGTGCCAGAAGCAAGAGGAGCTCGGTGCTTGGAGTTTTCGTCCTTAGGATTTATTTTTAGTTCTCTTTTCACACCTTGTAACCACTTCGAGTTCTAGATCCCTCAGTCTCTGTTGACTCTTTTATCCGAAAGAAGAAGAAGAGAAAGGTTTGTCTCTCCTTGAGAAAGGGCAAAAGCTAGCTAGATAGAGAGAAATAGATCCTTAGTAGAGTTTTGTCCTTACTTTATGTTTTGCAATCTTTAATTTCCAGCATTTTGTATTTACTTATCATTTATCTTTGGTTGTAAGTTAATCTTTTGTACTCAACTCATTCTTTAATAGTAATTCATTATTTTTTTTCTCCATGTCGAGTTTTGTCCTTACTTTATGTTCACTCTTTATTTTCTTCCTTTCTCTCTGGCAGTCACATTTCATTTTTTTTTCTTCCAAGCGGCGAATCGACACTTGACAGGCGGCAAATCGACAGGGAAACCGTAGCCCTCTCCTTCGATTTCTTTTTGTTCTTCATCTTCTGAAACTCGTCGCCGTTCTTCGTCTGAAACCAGTGTTGTCGCCTTCGTCGCCACCCACCGTTCTTCATCTAAAACTTGCCGCTCTTCGTTCTTCGTCTCTTGTCTTCGATATTTTTTTTTTGTGTTTTAAAACAAAATGGAAGTCGGTTTTAAATGGACTAAACCGACCGAACCGATTGGCGGTCGGTCGGTCGGCGAAAATGAGTTTTTTAAAAAAATCGATTTCCAGTTTTGGAAACCGGTTTTGGTCGGTTCGGTGTCAGTTTGAGGCCAAAACCGACCCCGACTGATCGATGCTCACCCCTAGCGTCCACATGCCTTCTTAATTAGGTATGTTGGTCTTTCCAACAAGAAATTTTTTAGTCTAGTTATTACAACCCCCAACATAAGCATTTTCCTTTGAAATTGTACCATTGTTGTTCTCATTTGGTGAAGCTATAGTTCTCTTCTAGTTGGTATTTCTAGATTTTAAATTTATTTTCCCAACCACCTCATAATAATAGAGAAGCTCAAAACATTGGTAGGATTGCTCCTTGCATTAATGAGTTAAAGAAGAAAAATTTGTCGCCTTGAGTAATGTGTATGTATAAGTGTACCTTTAATAATGGGAAACAAATTGGAGTTAATGAACAATTAAATGTATGGTCACCATAATGTAAAGGATAAATTGTATTTTTTGTTCTAAAGTAGGGATTGCAACTTCTATTTGGTTTTCCAATTTTAACATCATATTGTTTTGGTCGTATTTGAGAACTTTAATCTGACTTTTTATTCTCGTTTTGTAGACTTCATTTGAAAACCATTTGGTTTTTTGTTATGTTTTTAAAAATTAAGCTTATAAACACTACTCGTACATATAAGTTTTTTGTTTTGTTTTTTTTTTTTTTTTGTTATCTACTTTCTTCCCATGGTTAAAACCTAGTCAAGTTTTGAATACTAAGGTCTCGTTTGATAACCATTTGATTTTTTATTTTTGGTTTTTGAAAATTAAGCTTATATACACCTACTTCTATCTATAAGTTTCTTTGTTTTAGTATCTACCTTCTTCCTTGTTTTTAAAAATCAAATCAAATTTTGGAAAAAAAGAAGTAGTTTTCAAAAATTTGTTGTTCTTTTTTGATTTTGGCTTTGAATTCAAATGAATCCTTAACAATGAAGAAAAAAATTGTAGGGAATTTGAGAGAAAATAAGTATAATTTTCAAAAACCAAATGGTTATCAAACGAGACAAAAAAAATTAGTTTTGAAAAACTTGTTTTTGTTTTGGAATTTGGTTAAAAATTCAAATGTGTCTTTATCAAAGATGAAAGAAAGAAGCATAATTTTCAACAACCAAAAACCAAATGGTTATCAAACGAGATTTATTTTTGGTATTTTGTTTTTTTTATATCTGTTAAAAAATTATAAATATTTGATAACTATATTATTATTATTATTATTATATATATATATATATATATATATATATATATATATATATAAATATAACCTAGGTGAGATATGAAGATTTGAACATCGACCTCAAGAAAAGACGTCCAACCTAGCTACATCACCATACTTGTCTTAAACTACTTCTAAGCAGTGGCGGATCCAGGAATTTTATATAGGGGGCACAATATACATAAAAATGTAATAAAAATAATGGTATGGTTCCTAACGACGAGTAACGATGACTTATATCTTCTAGTATTAACTCTGAAAATAAAATAAAAAAACACACAATATCAAATTATGTAAATAGTAAATGATAATTACATACCAATAAAAAAAACAAACCATACCTTTTTGGCTTTTCGATAAAGCTGAAAATTCAATCCAAACTAAAGTTCAATTTTTCTTTTACAAGAAAAACATCTGCTTGATTTGGTTACAAGAGAGGCTGCTGCTGAATTTAATTAAAAAACCATTAATTTTTAACCTAATTTCGGAAAAGATAGGTTGCTGCTGGATTTGATTACAGAAACATTAATTTTTAACTTAATTTCAGAAATATGGGCCAAGTTTGATGAAATTTCTGAAGGCCCAATGCGCAGATCTGATGGATTTCGGGAAATTAAAAAAAATCTACATTCACTATGGATTGATACCACGACCTCACACGTGGATAGTGACCCACCCAACCAATAATCCAAGGCTTCACTTTGATGTTTGAAACGATTTTTTATATATTAATATTATAAACGTTGCTTTATATTATATTAAAAATATAAAGACGGGATAATTTGAGGGGGGGCACGTGCCCCCTCTGGCCCCTTCATAGATCCGCCCCTGCTTCTAAGAGTGAAGACTGTCCTGACCAACCCAAGTTCCTTCATTTTAGCATGTAATTTTATCCTTACTCACATGTTTCCTAAGAAAATTTCCAAAAGGTCGCCTAACATAGAACTCCTCTACGCCCAGCACGCATAACTTTGAAGTTCCTATGATTGTGCCAAAAAGGAAAGTGCCCCTTATTGGTATAAGTAGTAACTATTTATTCTTTTAGACTTATTTCGACCATACTTTCGTATCCTCAGGGTCTCTCTCATTCAGATGTGATCGTGGTTTATTTATGTATCCCTCCTCTACTTGGGTGTCACAATCAAACATTTAAAAGAAAAAAATGGTGAGAAAAAATGAGAAAATTTCAATGACTAATTAGAAACTTTTTAAAGTTAATTCAAGCACCTATTAGACACAAACATGAAAGTTCAGGAACCTATTAAACCCAAAAATGAAAATTTAGGGACTAAACTTGTAATTTAACCTTATTTTTAATTACTAAATATGTTAAACAGAAAAATGAAAAAAAAAACATAAATTTTCTCTTTTCTCTTTGTTTCTTCTTCTTCTTCTTTTTTTTTTTTTTTCATATTTTTACATTTGATATTGGGATGAGTTAGTTTGAATTTTAAAATAGAGACAAAATTCAACTAAGGATTTATATATATAGATGTTTAACTATTTGAGCCATCTTGAGGCTGCTTTCTTCTTCCTCTTTTTCCACCTGTCTCCTCATATATACAACCAAGGGTTAAAATGTCGATGTCGACGGAAATGTCGAGGTCTCAATTTAATGGAAATGTCGATAGAAATATCGACAAAATATCGATGTCGATGGATATTCTGGGAAAAATATTCAAAACAAAAAATTCAAATAAATATTTAAATTAATAAATAAATGTTTTACTTTTTTTTTTTTAGAAAAATAAATGTTTTACTCTTTTAAAATAAGTTAAAATACTTATGATCATAAATATTATCTCCACATTAGTTACATTTTGTTATTATTTTGTTTACATTTTATCAATTTTTTTTACGATATAATGGAAATATCGATTCACCCTACATGTTGATGTCGAACCCATGAAAATGTGGAAATATCGATGGAAATGTCGACATGTCGATGAAAATTTAATACATTGTATACAACAAGTATTTCTCTCCCAAATTTACCTCTTCCACCCATATTTTCCCTATCCTTTCTCTCATCACTATAGTTCTTCCTCCCTCTCCAAAAATTATAGGAGGAAGTTGAAAAGTTTTACATGTATATATAAGAAAGAAATTACATCACTGAAGTGTCTTTCTCCTGTTCTCCTTGCGGAGAAAATTAAGGATGTATTTGATTTAACTTTTCAAGTGTTTAATTTTGAAAAAAATTATAGTGTTTGGCAACCACTAAAGACAACTTATTAAAAAATGAGATGGAGAAATAAATCATTTGGAGAGAAACACACTCGAAACCAAAATTTTTAAAAAGAGTTTTTAGTATATAATAACTTGGGTATAAAAACACTTATGAGGAAATGTAACCAAACATGTGAATGTTTAAATTCTAAACTAGTTTTATAAAAAAATGTTTGAAATAAAATGCATTTTTTGAAAAATGTTTTCAATCAAAAGGCATTCCAAACAGATTCTAAATCTCGAGATCTGGAATGAAATGTGAATGGATATGTAAAAACCAGAAGAATTGATTAGCAACTTTCTTGACTTGGAAACCAAATTTTAGTTACCAAATTAATGAACCCCTTTTTCAATGGCATTAAAGTGAAGAAAATGACACCCAATTTGAAAGATGAAACCATGAAATCAAGATGGGTTCACTCCTTGAATAATAAAGATTCTTTTGTGGAAATTCTTGTGTACTCTTTGAGATGGGTTCACACATTTGAATGACATTTTTGTGGTTATTTCCAAACTCCTAAAGTTAGGAGAGGATGATTCCCATGTGTAATGTCAACTTAATAATAATATCAAGCATATTTTATTGTATATTTGGATTATTTTTTATATATTTTTTAAGCTCCCTATTATATCAAATCAATCTTATCTTAGGTGTGTTTGTTTATTCCTAACACTTTGATCCTAAAAGTTTCAATAATGCAGCATATTTCTATGAATAATCCTTGTCATTAATGTCGTTATCTAAATAATAATGTGACATAATTGCAAAAGAAGTTTGATACATTACTTCAAAATAGGACATATATTGTTGTGCTAAATTTATTGTCAAGTGATTCACTAGTAAATAATATAAATTGGAAGAATAATTACATAGAGCCAACAAGAGCATAGCTCAATTGGTATAAAGTTGTACTATTGACCAAGAAGTCTTTGGTTTGAATCCCTCTACCTCACATATTGTAAAAAAAAAAAAAAGAATAATTAGTTTTTCCAATCTAAAATTCAAAGATCACCTATTAAAACTAGGTAAGAAAAAGGTTTCCTCCTTTGTTTTTAGGAAAAAGAATGAGTTTTTTTTTTTTTTTTCTTTTTGAAAACAAAAAGAATGAGATCTTAGAGGTTATGTAAGGAAATGAGAATTTTCTTTTTCATTGGCAGAGGAATGGTTCTTATGTAGCTTGTGGATCTTGATTAATAATTTCATTACTTCACTTTAGTGAACAACATTTAATTAAAAATTTTATATTTTTCTTGTTGCATTTCTTTTGAAATAAGTAAAATTTTATAGTTTGTTTTAAATCTTTTATGAGTTCAATAATAATAGGAATTTATTTTATAAAAAAAAATAATAGAAATTGGATCGAACTATCAATTTTGCCAGTACTAGCCAATACTAACTGCCTTATTTAGGGAGCTATATTTAAATTGTCATTACTAGTATTATTTTTTAAGTTAAAAAACATATATATGTGAAGTGTGGATTCAAACATCTAACCTATTAGTAAAAGATATATAACTTAACCAATTGAGTTATGTTGAGGTTGATTTTCAATTCATATTTAGTAAAAGATGAACAACCATAAATACTTTTGCCAAAAGATCAGTTGTTCATCACATATGGGATAAGATCTATAGTTGTTTGCACAAATAGCACAATAGACTAAAATAAATGCAAATGTATAAAAATTTAAAACTATTGGCAAACATATCAAAATTAAAGTTTATCAGTGATAGAAATCTGTTAGTGATAAATTTCAATCGTAAGTGTAACTATTGCTAATATATGACTATTCTATCAATGACAGTAGTTTATCATTTATAGACTACATGCAATATGATTGAAGTCCATCATTGATAGATGTGTGATAGATGTCTACCACTGATAGATTGACCAAAACTATTTTGCAAATATAACACGATTAAAATCTGAGTGATAAGAGTCTATCAACGATAGAATTTAATTACAATTACAATTATTGCTGATTAGACTAGTAATAGTAGTTTATCACTGATGGACTACATGCATTGTGATTGAAGTTTATCAGTGATAGATGTCTATATTAATAGGTTTTCCATATATTTGCAAAAAAATTTAAAAGTTGCTATATTTGCAAATAACAACTCTTAAATTGTTACCCATTACAATAACTCAAAGATTTATTGGCAAAGAGTTGTTTAAGACCCCACGAGTTGCTTGCACATATAGCAAACTCAACTAAAATAATAGCAAAATTAGCAACATATTAAAGTATTTGCAAAAATAGAAAAATTTAACATCCATCCCATTCTAAATTACTAAAAAGCTCATCTGACATGATTACCCAACCCATCCAACCCGTTTTTTTCCTTCTTCCCGTTTCTATCAAGTCTATCATTGATAGATTCTATTAGTGATAGAATTTTATCATTGATAGATTCTATCAGTGATAGAATTCTATCAGTTATGTCTATGTTTTGTTTGGAATTTGCTATTGTTTTCTGTCACTGATAGATTTAGTAAGGTGATTGGTTGTAGTTGTTCAAATTAGGTGATAGAAGATTTTTTATTACTGATAGATTTCTATCAATGATATAAAACATTCTATCACTGATAGAAATCTATATTTCTATCACTATTAGAAAGATTGATTTCTATCAGTGATAGAAAACTATCTTTCCATCACTGATAGAATTATCAGAGATATAAATCTTCTATCACCAATAGAAAGTTATTTCTATCACTGATACAAGTTTTCTCTCACTAATAGAAAACTATCATTTTTGTTTCTAAAACTTATGTCACTGATTTTGTTTTGATTTTGTTTTTATAGATGTCGAAGCAAAACAACATGGAAATTGAACCGGAAGAAAAGAAAAACATAAAGCGGAAGTTGAAATTTGAAGAACAAGAGTCCTCAACAAAAAAAAAAAAAAAAAAAAAACAAAAGATATGTACAAAATTATCACGTAATCAAATACACTATAGGTTTTTATCAAATACACTATTCGTTTCTATTGGCGATAAATTTCTATCTCATGATAGAAACCTCTGTTATTCTATAAGCGATAGATTTCTATCAGTGACAGATTCTATCAATGATAGAAATCTATCACTTATAGAAATCAAAACATGGGAAAAACGAGAATTTAAAAAAATGATTTCAAAATTTTGCTATATTTGCAATTTTTTATAAAACTTACTATATCTGCAATTAACCATTAGAATTTAGCCACCCATTACAATTTTCCATTTTAATATACAATTTTAAACAAAGTGTGACGTGTCAAAATTTTTGTCCATTGATACTTTTATGTTTCATGATATTATTGTGTTGTTCATTCTATCCTCTCATATTTCTCAACAGAATTAAAGGAATAGAAAGTTTTCATTTTTTTTTTTCCATTTCCTATTTTGATAAGTACACGTGTCTTAACTTTTTTATTTTCCATAATGAACTTTAAACATAAAAGATACAAACAATAATAAATATTTTGGTGAAAGTAGTTGTGTGCATTTAGTGACATTAAAACACTAGTTTAGAAAGCTTTAATATTAGGTGAAGAACAAACACAAAAGAAGATTAAAAGAAATCAGGTTAGGGACTTGTAAAATTTGAAAATGTAGAGACAATTTGTAGAAATGTAAGAATATATGGATGAAAATATATAACTTAGTTAAAATTTTAATAAAAATAATACATATGTTGTTGCCAAAATTTGGACAGAAGAAACTTGTCTGACCTTCACATGACAGCAAAAGTAAATTTGTTTGAAGGGGGAAAGATGTGACCTACAAAACAAGAGAAAATTGTATGTCGGTGTGGCATTTGCCACTCCGATGCTTAAGTCAGCTAAGAGGTTATGAGTGTAACAAATAAATTGCGAGTGAGGAAGAAGAATAAGAGAAAGAATAAGTACTCAGTTGAGGTCCCCTTCTTTGGAGTTACCCTCTTCTATTTATAGTTGATCTAGGATTTCCTGTTTCCTTTTAGGAGGGGAATAGAAAGAGAGATTCCTTTTCTCTCTAGGAATTGGTCATGAAAGAGATTGATCTAGGTCCAAGGGGACTCATCGAGCCTGTTTCCACTCTAGACTCTTATCATTTTGAATTTTCTTAAAATTAGGTCCAAATTCACTCATAACATTAAGCACTTTACTCAAGTAAATTTTTACTGAAATAGAAAATATTCTTGAGTAAAACAAATAGAAGGCATAATCCCATACCTTAGGAGTCCATATGTGTGGAATCACTTGTATTCGCTTGAGGTCGATCTCGGCTTGATGAGCTAGGCTCAGCCTCGATAAGATGGGTCAAGCTCGACCTCGGACTTGATGTTGACGTGGGTGGTGAGCTTGGTGGCTTAGGCTTGAATGAGATTTTGGCGTGGTTGCAAGTGACAACGCTCATTTATGTGCGCTATTTAGCCTTAAAAGCTTAGGTAATTATTTGGAAAGCAAGGATTTTATTCCTAAAATCTTATCATTCTAAGTCTTTTTAGCAAAAATTGTAGAATCATGAAGGAAATCTTAGAATTATAGAATTTAAGCTTATTTTGTACATAAAGAGATTATTTTGTAAAGAATTTATCCAAGTAATGTTTTTGTGCAGAAGTCTTTGCGAGGAGAGTACGCCCGCAAGAGGAGATAAAGGTTAGCATAGCAAAAAGGACTTAAAAGATGAAATATTGCGCCTGCATCTGGACCTGAGGATGTGAGGAATATGATCAAGTTGCGCCCGCAAAGCCATATAAGGAAAGAAGCCCCATGCTGAAGACAGAATTGTTGAAGTAGAACATAGAGGAAAATACGCTCAAGCTGCGCCCGAAACTGGCCTTTTCGATAGAATACCGAGATTCGCAGGATTTGCACAGAATCATCCGAAAATCCCCAATCTGGCATCAAATCTCTGAAGATCGGGGATTCTTTCCTTCCTAGGCCTTCTCACACTGATCTCGGCAACCAACCTTACCTTCCATGGTCTATAAAAGGGGACCAAGGTGGAAGAAGCAAGAAAAGCTCGGTGCTTGGAGTTTTCGTCCTTAGGATTTATTTTTAGTTCTTTCTTCTCACCTTGTAACCACTCCGAGTTCTGGATCCCTCAGTCTCTATTGAATTTTTTATCCTAAAGAAGAAGAGAAAGACATGTCTCTCCTTGAGAAAGGGCAAGAGCTAGCTAGATAGAGAGAAAGAGATCTTTAGTAGAGTCTTGTCCTTACTTTATGTTTTGCAATCTTTAATTTCCAGCATTTTGTATTTACTTATCATTTATCTTTGGTTGTAAGTTAATCTATTGTACTCAGCTCATTCTTTAATAGTAATTCATTATTTTTTTTCTCCATTTCGAGTTTTCTCTCATTTAATGTTTTGCAATTTACTTTCAATCATGAGCTAAACTTCTATTTAGGGGTTCAAATATGTGGATTCCTTGAATAGAAGAAAGCCGCCCTGCCTATGCAAAATCAACTTTGCTTACTCTAGCATTGTTTGTTTTTGTTGAAATTAAGGTTTAAATGTTAGCTTAAACTGATCACTTAGGTTAGCATAGTTTGCATTTAACTAATGGGCGAAAGGTTGGAGTTAAAGGCGCGGGTTCGCAAAACAATAACTGAAAATATCCAATAAATAGGACTGAAACCACTAGGTTTTAAGATTCGTGAGTGTTATTTATCTAAGTTTCAGCTAGCCCTAGAAATAGATGTCTAGCTGGCTTAGTCTCCTAAAGGCACCTACAACAAAGCTGAATAGGAGTTGGACTTAACTCACAATCTGGTTGTCAGGGAATTGCGGACGCAACTGGGATAGGCTATCTGCACCATGTCTATGTGGGCAACATAGATAGTGTGTCTCAACCGTCTACAATGCCTGAGTAAATTGCGGACGCATACGTGAAGGTGATCTAATGCTCAAGGTTGAAACTAATTGAATTTCCTTACTTATCTCATAGATATTTTATATTTCTTTACTTATTTGTCTCTTTGTTTTTGTCTTAAAACATCAAACACCATCAAACATATTATCATATATCTTCTTTTGACTAATTATCGAGTTATAAAAGATAAATCCTAAAATTAATTAAAAGAGATTTTAGGTTGAATTATCATTTTAGGCTAAATTATAAAAAAGAAATACCCTTGAACTATGAGGTTTGTTTCAAAAATACCCTGAACTTTAAAAAGTTTCAAAAATACCCCTGAACTTAAAAAATGTTCAAAAATACCTTGGCCGTTAAGTTTTAGATGGAAACCGCTAAAATTTCAGTTTCATTAATACCTTTGAACTTCCAAAAAAATTAAAAAATACTCTTATTGGAAAATGTTTTTTTTTTCTTTCTTTCCTCTACAAATTCTTCAAAATTAATGAGAACCCTTACTTGTTTGTCATGTATTCATAGACTAAGAGCTTTTTTTTCTCTCTTTCAACACATCATCCCAAGAGCCTGATTAGACTTTTGTGTTGGAACTTCAAAATGAGTTTTGTTCTTGAAATTCTATATGTGCTCAACTTAATTTTGTTGATAACCCTTACAATATTTTTCCTCACCACCCATTAGCTTTTTAATTCTATATTCATTTTACGAAAAATAAATGAAACTATTATTGTATAGTGGTTCTAACGCTTCTTAAATATTAATATAAGAACAAAATTGTTATAGGTAATTTTGGACCACCATGAAGTACAAGGAGCTGACGAGACAACCGAGCGGAGGCAGAATCAGGGATCGACTCAGAGGAAGACCGAACCAAATGGGTCGCGCCAATTGAGCCCGACCCACATGGTCGGCCTCGGCCTTGGGCCGAGGTCGAGCTCGTTAGCCTCCTATCGGTCCCTACTGCCTCCGTCTGCCCCGGTTTTGCCTGGTTTGACCTAAAACGCCTCCGAAACCCTAAAAACCCTAGGAGGATGAGCAGGTATGTATACCCCCTCTTCACCACTGAAGAAGGGGACCCGAACTCTCTACTCTATTCTCATCTCTCTCTCTTGCTCTCTAGCCCTCCTACTTCCGTTTTCTGACTAAAGCATCGGAGGCGGTGTGGCTAGCACCACACCGATGTGCAGGTTTTCCGTCTCGCAGGCCACGTCTTCCCCCCTCATCTACAAATTTACCGTTGGTGGCACGTGAAGGTCAGGTGAGTTCCCTCTAACAAAAATCAACCATCAACAAAAATCATATATAAAAATTTTGATTAATTAATTTTTTAAACTAAACCAAATTCGCAGAGAGCAAAAAGAAGAGTGTGTGCGTGTGTGTGCACGTGCATGCGCGCGTGTTTTTCTCTCACTCATCTTCTTTACACGTTTTAAAAGAGAAAACTCGATTTCAAACTATGTTTTTCATCTAGTGTTGTGTCTGTGGCTTTCTCTCACTCCTCTCCTTTACACTTTTTAAAAGAGACAACTCGATTTCAAACTCTGTTTTCATCTAGTGTGTTGTGTTGCACTAAGCCTTTATAAGCAAATTTTTGCATTAATTTCCATGGAGGAAGAATTTACAAGGAGAAGAGAAAAAAAGAAGCATTTTCCAATAAAGGTATTTTTGAAATTGTTGTAAAAGTTCAAAGGTATTAATGAAACTGAAACTTTAACTTTAATGGTTTCCATTCAAGACTTAACGACAAGAGTATTTTTAAACATTTTTTTTTAAAAGTTTAGGGATATTTTTAAAATTTTTTAAAGTTAAAGGGCATTTTTGAAACAAATCCCATAGTTGATATTTTTTATAATTTAGTCCGCATTTTAATTCTTATGGTTCAAACTTTAGCTTCAATTTAATTTGATTATATATTCTAAAATATCTATATTCTCGTTATTAGGATGTTTATGATTTTTCTTTGACGATATGTGTCTTTATACATGATAGAAAGATGATAACATAACCTTCCTTACAAGGGATGTGTCGGAATCCTATAGTGATTAACCATATTAGTTCTGTATTGGGTAGAAGATAGAAGAAATCATGTGAGGTGAATCTTGTTAGAGCTCGTTTGATAATGTTTTGGTTATTATAATTTATAAGATACGTATCTTATAAATTGTGAGATATCTCCCTTTAAGATGGTGCATGTCTATCTAGATTTCATGGACTTTAATATCATATTAGATAAACATAAGATTCCATCTCAAAACGGACAATGAGAAGAGTAACTTATGTAGTTTATAAATTGTGAGGTCTCTATTCATCTTTCCGAGATGTGAGATCCTCAGGACTAGTTGATCACGCGTTTCCATTTTTTTGTTTCTGGTCTCTGATTCTCATTTTGTTTTTAAGAAACTCATATATGTTTGATATCCTCATCTTTTTTTTTTCTTTAAAAAATCTATTCCATTTCTTGTTTCTAAATTTTCAGAAATGTTTCTATAAAATAGGGGAAATTTGAGATAGTTTCTCAAAATGTTCTTTTTAATATAGTTTCTCAAAAAGTTGTTTCGGCTTCTTTATCATATTACAGGCATGTACCCTAGTTTTTCTCTCTCCCTCTTCCTACACTCATTTCTGATTTCTCATTTTCCTCTCTCATTACTCTCTTACATTATCGTATTTTTACTACTTATCATCTATTATTATTTTTCGATTATTTCTTTCTCCCTCGCATTTCCTTTTTCTTGTTTTTTATTTTTTAATTTTCTTTTCAATAACGAGCCTTTATTCATTATTTTCTATTTAAATGTATAATTTTTTTTGGACAATTTTGGTGTTAATTTCTTTTTATTAAATAAATTAATTAATAAGATATTTCATGTTTGCCATTAATGATAAAAGGAAAAAAAAATCTTCTTTCTCATTTTCAAATCTTACTGATTTGTATAATTGACTAATGAAAGACACGTGCATTTTTAAATAAAAATAAAAATAAAATATATTATTGAATTCAAAAAAATGTTGATATGCTTGATTGTGTAACCTTAAAAAAGTGTCACACTATCAACATACAAAAAATGCTATAAATTAATAGTCATTGCTAATTTACAAAGGTAATTGAATAATTTACAAATTAACCTAATTGAATTAACTCGTGTAAGCCAACATTGCGTAAGGTGAATTGGTTGGAACTATGAGAGATGAATATTGCAGATCAAATTTGAACAACAATGAAGGATAATTTTTTCTTAAAAAAAATTGCGTTGGGGTTGAATAAATGCTATTGTTCACTCGTAACTTCGAAGATGGAGACACGTGGAATAAACAATATATTTGTATTGATGTAATATGCATGTGAGTGTACAATCTCTAACTTTAATCCTCTGATTCTCTCTCTTGTGTGTGTGAATGTGTTTCACTCGAGGGTTGTAGCGCTTGTTCTCGAGTCTGAAGCTTCAATTGGTTCTTGGAGCTTCTGAAGTCTTGAAGTCTTGATGAGTCTTTGGTGTTCAAGGATTGTTGAAGTTTTCTAGTCTTGAAAGGTCTTCAGTCTTCAAGAAGTCTTGGGATCTTTAAGTCTTGAAGAGTTTTTGGTCTTCAAGGATTGTTGAAGTCTTCTAGTCTTGAAGGGTCTTCAGTCTTCAAGAAGTCTTGGGGTTTTGAAGTCTTGAAGAATCTTTGGTCTTCAAGGATTGTTGAAGTCTTCTAGTCTTGAAGGGTCTTCAGTCTTCAAGAAGTCTTGGGGTCTTGAAGTCTTGAAGAATCTTTGGTCTTCAAGGATTGTTGAAGTCTTCTAGTCTTGAAGGGTCTTCAGTCTTCAAGAAGTCTTGGAGTCTTAAGTCTTGAAAAATCTTTGGTCTTCAAGGATTGTTGAAGTCTTCTAGTCTTGAAGGGTCTTCAGTCTTCAAGAAGTCTTCGGGTCTTGAAGTCTTGAAGAAGCTTTGGTCTTCAAGGATTGCTGAAGTCTTCTAGTCTTGAAGGGTCTTCAATCTTTAAGAAGTCTTGGGGTCTTGAAGTCTTGAAGAGTTTTTGGTCTTCAAGGATTGCTGAAGTCTTTTAGTCTTGGAGGATCTTCAGTCTTCAAGAAGTCTTGGGGTTTTGAAGTCTTGAGGAATCTTTAGTCTTCAAGGATTGTTGAAGTCTTCTAGTCTTGAAGAGTCTTTTGTCTTCAAGAAGTCTTGGGATCTTGAAGTCTTGAAGAGTGAAGTCTTCTAATCTTGAGGGATCTTCAGTCTTCAAGAAGTTTTGGAGTCTTGAAGCCTTGAAGTATTGAAATCTGGAAGAGTCTTTCTCTGGATTCTCTGACTTTGGCTGAGAGCTTCCAAAATTCTGACCTACCTTTCTTTCTGCCTCCAAAAAAATGGAAGAGAACCCCTTTATTTATAGAGTTCTCGCTGGATGAGCCCTGGTAACTCTTGGACCAACAACTTGGGTTTGGGCTTTATTGGTCTTGGGCTCAACTATTTAGTCTTGGGTCTGGTTCATATTTGACCAAAAACCATATGACCCAAATATTTAAAAGACCCAAATTTGATCCAAATAATTATTTTTTTTAATTAATTGGTCAAATTAATTAATTTGATCAAACTAATTTAATTTTAATTTATTGATCAAATAGAAATTTGGCTCTATAAACTTATAATTGGTCAACTTTGTCTTCAAATTAAATTTGGAACACATGACAATTTATAATTGGTCCCAAATTTAATTATTTGTAATTTCGTCATTAATTTTAAATAATGACGTGACAATTTATGATTGGTCAAAATTTCTCCTTCAACTATAAACTCATCATAAGAGTTTTATATTTGTTTTAAAGCATGTTATATATTTTATTATATTATAAATTAAATTTTAATTGAAGTAAAAAAAATAAGAAACAAGAAACCGAAAGAATTATCAAACATCTTTTGTTTTTAGTTCTTACAAAATAAGAAACAAGAAACAAAAAATAGAAAACGGAAAACAAGAAACAAGAACATCATCAAACATGTATTTCTATTTTTAGTTCTTAAAAAATAAGAAACAAAAAACATAAAAGGAACTTTACCAAACAGACCCTCAAAATTTTGTTTCTTTTTTTTTTTTTTTTCATGTTTCATGCATGTAACCATATCTCTTTCCTCTCCTCCCTACCCACATCACCTCCCTTCCTCTCTCATTTCTCTCTCTTGCATCATGATTCTTTTACTACCTTCTTGTCCATTTTTCATTTTTTTTTCTCTTTTCATTTATTTATCTTCTCTTTCGTGGTAAGAAACTCAACTTTATCCATAAACTATAGATCTTTTAAGTTATATGATCCTCCCGTATATAAGTCACATACTATTAAAGTTTATACCAATAACCTTGAAATTTTCATATAATGGATCATGTTATATTATTGCAAATAAAATAGTTCAAAATTATTATTAAATATTAAATAATAAATGGTTAGTTACAAGGCTTTAGAGCATAAATCTCAACAGGTTAGAGAGGGATGATATTTGTTGATGCCAAAATCCGGACAGAAGACTCACCCGACCTTCACGTGACACCAACAGTGAATTTGTAGGAACTGGGGAAGACGTGACCTGCAAGACAAGCAAAAACCGCTGCACACCGGCGTGGTGTAGGCCACACCGCCTCCGATGCCTAAGTCAGAAAACTGAGGAGAAGCTTCAGATAGTAAAGGGGAGAGTCAAGAATCGAGTTTTCGAACCCTTCTTCCGTGGTGAAGAGGGGGTTTTATACCTGTTTGTTCTCCTAGGGTTTTTTAGGAATTCGGTGGCGTTTCGGGGCGAACCAGGCGAAACCGGGGCGATTCGGGGCATTAGGGACTGAAAAGAGGTCACCGGGCTCGGCCCGTGCAAATGGGCCGAATGCCGAGGCCGACCATATGCTCGGCCTCGGCAAAAGGCCGAGGCCGACCATATGGGTCAGGCCATTTTGGCCCGACCCTTTGGTCCGGTCTTCCTCTGGGTCGGTCTCTTGATCCTACCTCTGCCCGATTGTCCTCGTCAGCTCCTTGTCCATCTGTGTGGTCCAAAATCACCTATAACATTAAGCCCCCACTCTTGAATTGAGATTCAGGTGCGACTTTAATGCTATAGGCCGAGCTCCTTAAGCCAAATTTAAGAGTACAACTCTCGTCTCGTGCTGACTTTTGTATGACTTCTTTGTTATCCTGCAAGAGAGGGCGAGCTATGCAAAGTAAAAACTCCCTGAGTAGGGGTTAGGCGAAACGGAAATGAGAAGAGTGATAAGTTACAGAAGTGGCCGGAGGGCCTCTTTGGTCGGCCTCGGCCTCGGGAAGAGCTTGGGGTGCGTACACTCTTCTGGGGAAAAGCTTGGGGAGGCCTAGGAAATTCCCGAGCCTCTCTTCAAGCTGTCATGGTCATCCCAGGGGTGCGTACACTCTTCTGGGGAAAAGCTTGGGGAGGCCTAGGAAATTCCCGAGCCTCTCTTCAAGCTGTCATGGTCATCCCAGGGGTGCGTACACTCTTCTGGGGAAAGGCTTGGGGAGGCCAAGGAAATTCTCGAGCCTCTCTTCAAGCGTCATGGTCATCCCAGGGGTGCGTACACTCAGCCGGGGGAAGTGCGGAAGTCTGGCCTCTACAAGGATCATTCTCGTCTGGCCACACGCATTACATCCTATGGAAAAAGCACTTTATGCGAAACACATTGCAAAGAACTTCATTAAACTCGCAAGGAAAGGAAAGGAAGTGCCATGGACATGTGTTATACAAAACGAAAGGAAAATCAAAACTGTCGCCACATGACCATGGACTCGGCATGTCCTTACCCCTACCCCCCACTCAAAATGTGCATTCAATATCTTGGACATGCATTTTTTGAGTAAGGAAAAACTAACTTCGTACCTGGGCCTCTAAGGGTGGAGCTCGGCCTTGGCCTCTGGATGGTCGGCCTCGGCCTTGGCATGAGGCCGACCAGCTCCTCTGTGCTGTTCGTTTGCTTATTTTCCATCCCAAGGGTGCATGCACTTAGTCGGAGAAAACTTGGGGAGGTCGAGGAAACTTCCGAGCCTCTCTTCAAGCGCTTGTATTCATCCCAGGAGGTGCATACATTCTGTTGGGGACCTTGGGAGGTTGAGGGCATGCGTCAACCTCTCTGCAAGAATCATTCTTATGCAAAACACAATATAATAGTTTTTATTGAATTTGCAAATGTTTGTGTGTTTTACAATGAGATAAATGACAGACAGTTTCTATGCAAAGTAAACATAAGTAGTGAAAGACATTGTTCCTGGTCGGCCTCGGCCTCCTCTGGTCGGCCTCGACCTTCCTGCAGTGGTGGCGTTGCCTGCCACTTGCTTCTGCTATGGCTACTGATAGTAGATCTTCAAGTGTTCTGCATTCCATGGGTGTGGAGTTGGTTTCCCGTTTTCATCAACCAAGGCATAGGTGCCGGGGCGGACCACTTTGCTAACTTGATAAGGTCCTTCCCATGCTGGTCCCAACGCACCTGCATTGGGATCTCTGGTGTTTTGCATGACTTTCCTCAGTACTAGGTCTCCTTCTTTGAAGGTGCGCCTTTTCACTCTTGCGTTATAATATCTGGCAACCCTGCTTTTATACTCTGCGACCCGGAGTTGAGCTATTTCACGATGCTCGTCTAGGAGGTCCAGGTTCAACCTCATTGCTTCATCATTCCCTTGCACACTAAACTGTTCTGTCCTGGGGGAGGGGATGCCGACCTCCACTGGGACTACCGCCTCTGCCCCGAATGAAAGGGAAAATGGTGTTTCTCCTGTTGAGGTTCGTGCTGTTGTCCGATACGCCCACAGTACACGCGGGAGCTCTTCGGCCCATGCCCCTTTTAGTCCTTCAAGCTTCGCTTTAAGATTCTGCTTGATTATTTTATTCACAGCCTCCACCTGGCCGTTAGCTTGCGGATGGGCTGGGGATGAACAACGATGTGCTATGCCCAAATCTGAGCAAAACTTCCTGAAAGCGGCATTGTCGAACTGCCTACCATTATCTGATATAATGGTGTTAGGAATCCCAAAACGGCACACAATATTCTTCCATACAAAGTCAGTGACCTTCTTTTCAGTTATAGTTGCTAGTGGTTCTGCCTCTGCCCATTTTGTGAAGTAATCCACAGCCACAACTGCATACTTGGTCTGTCCTTTACCTTGGGGGAGAGGTCCGATCAGATCGATTCCCCATTGTGCGAACGGCCACGGGCTGATAATGCTCGTTAAAGGCTCAGGTGGTTGCCTTGGAGTGGGTGCAAACCTTTGGCATTGATCGCAAGATCTAGTGAAGTGCTTAGCGTCTTGCAACATGGTTGGCCAATAGTAACCTTGCCTGACTATCTTGTGACACAACGACCTTGCTCCTGAGTGATTTCCACACACCCCCTCATGTATCTCTCTCATAACGTAGTTAGCATCACTAGGGGGAAGGCACCTCAACAACGGCATCGAGTAGCCTCTTTTATACAGTCTCCCTTCCCTTAACACGAAATGCGATGCTCGCCTCTGAACCTTTTTAGCCTCTGTCCTCTCTGTTGGCAGCTCGCCTTTCCCTAAGTAATCAAGGATCGGATCCATCCATGAAGCTTCCCCAGCTGATGGGATACCCTCACCATCTGCAGAATCACCGACCTCAAGCCTCGGATCTTCCGCCTCGGCCTCGGACTTACCCTCAGGCTCGGCCTCGGACTTATCCTCAGGCTCGGCCTCGGACTTATCCTCAGGCTCGGCCTCAGCCTCGGACTTGTCCTTAGGCTCGGCCTCGGCCTCTGCTCGGCCATCTGTCTCGAGAATCTCCTCTGCACATACCGCAGGCTTTGACAAAACCTCAACTGGCACAGTCCTGCTCAACTCTGTATCATAGGCAGCCGCCAAGCGAGCCAGTGAATCTACGTTGGCATTCTGAGACCTCGGGATTTGTTTGATCTCCCACTTCTCAAAGTGGGACAGCAGTTGCCTGGCCTTGGATAAGTACCTGCTCATTCTCTGTTCCCTAGCCTGGTATTCTGCCAACACCTGCTTCACGATTAGCTGTGAATCGCTTTGAACCATGATGTCTGAAACTCCGATCTCCCTTGCCAACTTCAATCCTGCCAGGAGGGCCTCGTATTCAGCCTCATTATTCGAAGCCTTGAAATTGAATCTTAGGGCATACTCAAATCTTCCCCCATCAGGGGATTCCAGCAAAATTCCTGCTCCACAACCCTTGGTGTTAGAAGACCCGTCTACAAAGAGTGTCCAAGTCTGCTCACCTCCCTTACACTCAGCATATTGACCTCTGTGCCTGACTTGCTCTGCTCGGCCTCGAACCTCTGAGGGTCGGCCTTTTCCTCAGCAGTCGTTAATTCTGCCAGGAAATCTGCCACAGCTTGCCCTTTCATGGCAGTTCGAGGTTTGTAATGGATGTCGTACTCACTCAGCTCAACTGCCCACTTCATGAGGCGACCCGAGGCTTCTGGCCTCTGCAACACCTGTTTTAGAGGAAAGTTGGTCAAAACTGTTACCTTATGGGCTTGGAAATACGGACGCAACCTTCTGGCCGACGTAACTAAGGCCAGAGCGAGCTTCTCCACTTGGGGGTATCTAGTCTCTGCTCCCACCATCGACTTGCTGGTGTAATACACAGGTCGTTGGAGCTTCTCTTCTTCTTTGATCAGTGCAGAACTTACAGCCGTATCCGAGGCCGCGACATAGAGCAACAGCCCGTCGCCAGGGAGCGGCTTGGCCAGGAGCGGGGCCGAGCTCAAATAGTCCTTCAGCTCCTGGAAAGCCTTTTCGCATTCTCCAGTCCATTCGAAACGTGATCTCTGTCTCAATATTTTAAAGAAGGGTAAACACCTGTCAGTTGATCTACTAACAAACCTGTTCAAGGCAGCGATCCTCCCGTTCAAGCTTTGAAGTTGCTTGAGATTGGTTGGGGAGGACATTTGCATGATTGCTCTGATCTTGTCTGGGTTTGCTTCTATCCCCCTCTGATGCACCATGAATCCTAGGAATTTTCCTGATGTCACCCCAAAAGCGCACTTACTCGGGTTTAGTTTCATTCGATACTTCCGGAGGATCTGGAAAGCTTCATTAAGGTCAGACTCATGGCATTGAGACTTCAAGCTCTTTACCAGCATATCATCCACGTACACCTCCACGTTCTTTCCCAGTAACGGAGCAAACATGCGGTTTACCATTCGCTGGTATGTCGCCCCAGCGTTCTTCAAACCGAACGGCATGACCTTATAGCAATACAACCCTCGGCTGGTGATGAATGAAGTCTTTTCCTGATCGGGCTCGTGCATTCTAATCTGGTTGTACCCTGAATATGCATCCATAAAACTCAGCATCTCGTGCCCTGCTGTTGCGTCAACCAGCTGGTCGATCATGGGCAAAGGATAGCTGTCCTTTGGACACGCCTTATTCAGGTCGGTAAAGTCGATGCACATCCGCCACTTCCCGTTAGCCTTCTTTACTAGTACCACATTGGACAACCATTGGGGATAATGAACTTCCCTGATGAACCCTGCCTTAAGCAGCTCATCTACTTGACTGGCAACAACCTCATTCCTCTCAGAGTTAAATGCCCTTCGCCTCTGCTTTACTGGCTTGAAATCTCTATCCACATTCAACTGGTTAACCATCACTCCCGGATCAATTCCTGGCATATCCTCGTGCGACCACGCAAACAGATCCGCGTTAGCCCTCAAGAAATCTACCAGTCTGCCCCTCTGCTCAGCCCCCAATTTGGTGCCGATGTTCACTCTCCTTTCCTCAGACGTTAGTGGTACAGATTCCAGTTCCTCTGCGGGCTGTCCCCTTGGGTCAAGTCCAGCAGCATCTCTGACATACGGAACCTCGCTACAGCCTCCGGGGTTAGGGTCGGCCTTTTCCATACCGAGGCCGACCTCAATCTGATTCAGCGCTTTCTGCTCGCAACAGCCTTCGGGGTTAGGGTCGGCCTTTTCCATACCGAGGCCGACCTCAATCTGATTCGACGCTTTCGGCTCGCAACAGCCTTCGGGGTTAGGGTCGGCCTTTTCCATACCGAGGCCGACCTCAATCTGATTCGGCGCTTTCTGCTCGCAACAGCCTTCGGGGTTAGGGTCGGCCTTTTCCATACCGAGGCCGACCTCAATCTGATTCGACGCTTTCGGCTCGCAACAGCCTTCGGGGTTAGGGTCGGCCTTTTCCATACCGAGGCCGACCTCACTCTGATTCGGCGCTTTCTGCTCATACCTGAGGTTTCCTTCTAGTTTCTGAACTCGATTCATCCTACAGAACACCATCGATGCGCGATCTGAACTGGCAAGCACTCTTCCCCATAGACGGCGCCAACTGTTGATGCCAAAATCCGGACAGAAGACTCACCCGACCTTCACGTGACACCAACAGTGAATTTGTAGGAACTGGGGAAGACGTGACCTGCAAGACCAGCAAAAACCGCTGCACACCGGCGTGGTGTAGGCCACACCGCCTCCGATGCCTAAGTCAGAAAACTGAGGAGAAGCTTCAGATAGTAAAGGGGAGAGTCAAGAATCGAGTTTTCGAACCCTTCTTCCGTGGTGAAGAGGGGGTTTTATACCTGTTTGTTCTCCTAGGGTTTTTTAGGAATTCGGTGGCGTTTCGGGGCGAACCAGGCGAAACCGGGGCGATTCGGGGCATTAGGGACCGAAAAGAGGTCACCGGGCTCGGCCCGTGCAAATGGGCCGACCATATGGGTCGGGCCATTTTGGCCCGACCCTTTGGTCCGGTCTTCCTCTGGGTCGGTCTCTTGATCCTACCTCTGCCCGATTGTCCTCGTCAGCTCCTTGTCCATCTGTGTGGTCCAAAATCACCTATAACAATATTGCAAATCAAATTTGAACAATGATTGATTATATATTTGTTTTAATGTATGTTATATATTTAACCTTAAAATTTTTTATCAATAAAAATATTAGTGTTTTTCTTTGTTGTAAATATCAATACTTTTATTAATATCCAACAAATAGAAATACTTTTTATTAGAAGATGAAATAATTATAAAAATATGAAATTATGTTGTACAATAACTTAGAATTTAGCAAAAGAGAAATAAAAGTTTCTCATTGAAGTTAACATTTATTTTTTCAACAAAAATATAAATTGGTTTATAAAACTTGGACCTTTGATGAAGAAGTCGTAGGTTCAAATCTCTCACTCCACATGTTGTCAAAGAAAAAAAGTTTAGGTTCAAATCCCCCACCCACATGTTGTCAAAATTAACACATATTTATTAAAAAATATATTTAAATTTGACTTCCTAATTATATCTGAACAGAAAACTTTAAAGTCTATTTATTTAAAACTCACCTACTTAGTAGTTAGTAGTTCTTAAGTATGTGGTTAGTAAAAGGGAGCATTAGTTTCAAAGTCTCAAATATTGTTGGGATTAAAAAAATATATATAAAAAAATAAATAAAAAGGTCTCAAATATTGTTAGAGTAAAAAGTCTAAAATATTGACATTTAAAGTTCATACAAAAGTAATTAATGTAAAACTTAATTGCTTAATTTAATTATTCAATTAAGAATAACTAATTTTAGATGTCGTACGAAGTTATTTATTAACGAAATATAAAATAAAATTGAACTATATACCATTAATCAATAAAAAAGATATAAAGCATTTTAAAACAATAAATCGTAAAATTGCAAATGTAAAATATAGTCATCTTTTGTCCATCATAATTCCATTTTCACATACAAAACAACCTCTTAATGCCATTTCACATCATGTCATGTGTTGATGGTCAAATTTGGTCAGAGGAACTCACCTGACCTTCACGTGCCACCAACAATAAATTTGTAGATGAGGAGGGAAGACGTGGCCTGCAAAATGGTAAACATCGGTGTGGTGCTTGCCACACCGACTCTGATGCTTAAGTCAGCAAGCAGAACGATGGGAAGCAAGGAAGTAAGAGCAAGAGAGTAAGAGGAGAGAGTTAGAGTTCGGGTCCCCTTCTTCAGTGACGAAGAGAGATATAAATATATGCTCATGCTCCTAGGGTTTTTAGGAAGTTGGAGGTGTTTCGGGACAAATCAGGCGAAACCGGGGCGACCAGAGGCGGTAGGGACCGAACGGAGTCGGAGGGACTCAGCCAGCGCAAGCGGGCCGAGGCCGACCATGGCCCGACCCTTTCGGTCTTGGCCTGATCCACTGGCCCGTTTCGCCGTTCGGGTCCATCCTCCAGTCCGATTTCTGTCTGGTTGTCCTTGTCAGTTTCTTGTGCATCGGAGTGGTCCAAAATTACCATAACTTCATGTTCCAATTTTGTGAAAAGTTTGCAATATAGGACAAACTAAAGACGTTCATTTTCCACATGGAGACCGTCTCGGGAAGGAGTGGAGGAAAAAACAAATTTGTGAACTAGTAAATAACCATCCCCATCTCTGTTTACTTTTACTTTTAATTTTTCTTTTTTGAAAATACTTTTAATTTTTATTTTAAATTTTACAATTATGTTATTGTTATGATATAAATTTTATTGTTGAATTAATGATTTAGATATGATATGTTTGAACCATGGTTCAACATTCGTATATGAATAATTACTATTTTACTTTTGGTTGCCTTTTAAATATTACGCCTATAAAAACTAATTTGGAGTTTTTTTTATTATTAAAATTGCAATTTTTAAAACTTATTAAAATAATAAATGGTTCTCAAACTTTTTATTTCAAGATTGTAGTTTTTATTCCAGCAGGACCTATCCACGTGTCAGCTTTTCACTCATTTCGTAATTTTTTTTGGTAGGTCAGACCTACAAACGAAAATTAAAAAAAAAAAAACGAAAAAGCAGGTTGACAACCTGTGCACAATTATAACATTAATTTGTATTTAGCACAATGGCAAAGGATGCCTCTGACATTTAGGAGAGTGGGTTCAAATCTTATCATTGTGCCAAATACAAATTAATGTTATAATTGTGTGCAGGTCGACCAACTTTGCTGTTTTTTTTTTCATTTTAAATTTTTTTTACGAAATGAGTGAAAAATTGACACGTGGATAGGTCGTCTCTTCCTGTTGGAATAAAAACTACAATATTGAAATAAAAAGTTTGGGGAACCATTTATTATTCTAACAAATTTTAAAAATTGCAATTTTAATAATAAAAAAACTCCAAACTAATTTCATAAGTTTCTTTGTTTTATTATCTACTTTCTTTCTTTGTTTTAAAAAATCAACTCAAGTTTTCAAAACTAAAATAAAAAAAAAAAAATAGTTTTCAAAAATTTGTTTTTATCTTGGAATTTGGTTAAGAATCTAAATGTGTCCTTAACAAAGATGAAAACCATGGTAAGAAAATTAGGTGGAAACAAGCATAATTTTTAAAAACCAAAAACCAAAAACCAAATAATTATCAAAAGAGCCTTAGATAATTCGATATGTGATATTATTTTATTTCAATCAGAAGATTTAAGAAATTTCTCATTTAGGAATTTTCGTACAAAATTAACCATTCAAATTGAGATTTCTCAAGGAAAATAAACTATTTAATTAATTTTTGGTCAAAATATAATAATCCTTTTTATTTAATTGATTTTTAAAAAAAAAAACTAAAATTGAAAGCTTAAAATAAAAATCGCCAGGCACCTCAAGCAAGTTTTCAAATATAAATTGATATACTTTTTTCTTTTAATTATTAATGTCTTTCATAATAATGACCCTAAGGATAGGCCCTAGTCTATATTAATTTAATGGAAATTGATATTACTTTTTTCTTTTAATTATTAAATGTCTTCACAATAATGACACTAAGGGGGTGTTTGGGGCACTGAATATGTTATAATAACCCCCCTTATTATAACCTATTCAATGTTTGGGGCACCAACAAAAATAATTGGTGAGGTGGGTTATTTTAACCCCCGGTTATTTTATTCATTTTCTACAGTAACCATTATTCAACCCACTACAGTAACTATCTCCTCACTTCTTCCATGCGACTCCTTGACTTTTCCGACGACTGCCGACCGCCGTCAGCCGGCGAAGTTTCCGACGACCGCTGACGACTTTTCCGGCGATCGCCGATGACTTTTCTGGCCACCAATTTTTTTTTCCATATTTCTTCTCAATTTCATTTTGAAAAATATAAAAAAAAAATAAAGAAAAAAAAAACATCAAAGGTTGCCGGAAAAGTCGTTGACAACATCGAAGGTTAATCAACTTAAAAAAAAAAAATTCAAACGAAATTATATTTACCACACTCAAGTTTATTTCAAATGATTTTATTGATAAAAAAAAAAAAACTAATATGATTTTTGAACTAAACATTTACAATTTTTATTTTGGCAATACTAAAAGTTAACTAATATGATTTTTCTATACCAAAACCTAAACTTTTTTACTTTGTTACAAAAAAAAAAAAGCATAACCCTAAATCAAATCAAAGTGTTGTATATCATTAAAAAAAACTAGAAAAAGAAAACAGTCAGTTTGAACCTTTGATTCAGAACCTCATGTTAAAACAGATCAACACTCCAAACACAGATTATTTTATCCCAGATTAAAATAATCTGCACCCCAAACACAGATTATTTTATCCCAGATTATAATAATCTGCACCCCAAACACAGATTATTATAACCCCCAGATTATTATAATTGTCAGATTATTATAACCACCAAGATATTATAACCAATTTAGCGCCCCAAACAGCCCTTAAGGGCTTAAGGAATGTCTTTTTCAAAAAAAAAAAAAAAAACAAAAAAACAAAAAAACAAAGCTTATGGAATGTAAGAGTGGTTAAACCCTAGTCTATATTAATTTTAAATTTTATTTAATGATATAGAAGGAAAAAATCAATAATTATCGAAAATGATTGAAAATCTTTTCTGCGCTTATAGGAAATTATTTTTTCTAAAAAAAACAAAATACACAAGTTGAATTCACTAATTCAAGCACTTCCCATAAATTTCTATGGGTTGATTATATATTGTTTTCCATATAGATGTGGGAACAATAGTATGTTTGTTTGTTTTATATTTAGTTATTTTAATTTAGTCAAATTATTAGTTTTCGATTACTTATTTTAATTAATCTTTTAATTGATATGTTAGATTTAACCAATGAGAAATTTTACACTTTTTATTTTCATATTATGCCATAGAAGAGGGTTTTAGATAGGGTTGTCTTAAATTTGAAGAGTTTTTCTAAGATTCTCGTTCAGAATGGATTTATGATCTTTCTTGATCACTAATAAATAAAAATAAAACAAATATGAAATTCTACTCATAATTAATTTTTAAAATCAAGTGACTATTTGTTACATTATATTTTATAAGATGAAAAATTATAATATAAGTTCTAAATAGAACTATAAAAATTACCAATCTACTCTAAATTTTAAGTAGCTAATACTATCTAATACTATTACATAATAATTAATAACATTAAGAACTTCCAACTAAAACCAATTTCATAAATGTAAATATAAAGTCCCGTTTGATAATCATTTGGTTTTTTGTTTTTGATTTTTGAAAATTATGCTTATTTTCTCATAGATTTCCTACCACGAATTTCATCATAGTTAAAGTTGCATTTGAATTCCTAGTAAAATTTTAAAAACAAAAACAAGTTTTTGAAAACTACTTTTTTTTTTTTTTTTTCAAAATTGGGCTTTGTTTTTTAAAACAAGGTAGAAGATTGATACTAAAACCAAGAAACTTTGGAAGTATGCGTGTATAAGCTTAATTTTCAAAAACCAAATGGTTATCAAACGGGGCCAAAATATTTCAAGTTCTTGTATTTATCATTAATGAAAAGAATTAAAATATTTAATTAGAAAATTGAAAGCTTGGTCAATTATTTTGATAGTCGAAAAATTAAATTTGATTTAAAATTATTCATGCATTTATAAATTAATAAGGTTTTTTAATGAATAAATTAATAATTTTTAGGCTGGTGATTTTTTTTTTCTTTTTTAGGATACTGAGTTTCTTTACCTAAAATATGTAATTTGTATATGAAATAGGTTAAATTACAAATTTAATCATACATTTAAACAGTTTCATTTTGGTTGGTTTTAAAAGTTTCAATTTAGTCCCAATAATTTGAGCATAGCTTCAATTTTTGGTCCCTATGATTTCAACTTTATTTCAAATTTTTCCTTTTGATTTAGTTAAATTTCATAAGTTGTCCATCAATTGTATTTTACCCATTTGAAAAATCTATTTCTTTTCCAAAAACTCCAAGACAGTCAACTAACACAATAATTAAAATAGAAAAATGGTACATAAAAAAATTTGTCAATATGATAACGACAAATAAAACTACAATACAATAAACAAAAACAGAAACATGCTCGTAAATAAAATAAACAACTCAAGTTCTAGTATTGAAGAAAACATAAACTCCGATATTCAAAACTATTAGAAAATCATTTATGCTATAAGCATCCCAACTTCAAGATGTACTAAACAAAAGTAATCTCCGAGATGCATTCAAATTCATTACTATAATTTTAAATAATTAATCTTATTGGGATTGAGAATATAACTAAATTCTATTTGTTGATATGCCTCGTATAGAGATTAATTATTTCTTTTCGCAATGGACTTTATTTTTTGGCCAAATCTGTTAGGGTTAACAGTAGTGACAGATCTAAAACTTTGTGTCGAGGGGCTAAAAAGAAATAATTTTGAACATATTGATATACTTTGATAGTTGCTTTTATATTTTAATGTTAAATTAGCTAAATTATAAATTTGGTCCTTAAATTTTCAAGATTATATTTATTAAGTTTCTCTAAAAAGTTTCTATTTCTATTAAGTCACTAGATTTTCAATTTTTCAGTCTAATAAATTCCTAAATTTTAAAATTTATATCTAATAGATTATTGTACTTAAAAAAAATCTAATCAATTATAGACCTATATTAAATTGAAAACTCAGGAATTTATCAGATAAAAAATCAAAAGTTTAAAGAACCCATGTTTTTTTTTTTTTAATTCAATAAAGCTTATTAGAATAGATAAAACCTATAATTTAATCAATAATTTTGTTGAACAAGAAGTACAAAGAAAAATTCTATACAAATATATAAAAAAGGAAAGAAAATTGAAATAACAATTTGAGTTTTTTTTTTTCTCTTTTCTAAGAATTATAAATTATTATGATGTGATTTCTTTTTAGAAAATGATTTACTAAAATTCAAAAATATTTTCATTGTTCCATCTTTATTTTATTTCCATAAAAGAAAGTTAAATTTAAAAATGAAATTGAAAAAAGAATTATAATGTCAAATATTTGTTATCATTCTATTTTATAAAGTAAATTTAAATTATTTTAAAATATGAAAAACAAATATTACCTTCGAAAAACAAACTAAAAAGGTTGCTAAAAAGAAAACATAAAAAAAAAAACGAGGGAGAGAATCAGAAAGGGAGAGGGAAAAAAAGGGAAAGAAAACGGACAAAATGAAAAAAGAAAACGAAAAAAAAGGCTGAGTTATAAATACACCCCTAAACTATGAGATTTGTTTAAAAAATGCCTCTGAATTTTAAAAAGTTTCAAAAATACCCCTAAACTTTGAAAAATGTTTCAAAAATACTCTTACCGTTAATTTTTGGATGGGAATCCGTTAAAGTTTCAGTTTCAAAAATACTCTTGAACTTTCAAAAAAATTTTGAAAATACCCTTATTGAAAAATGTTTCTTCTTTTTTCCTCTTCTCACCGTAAATTCTTCCTCCATGAAAATTAATGCAAAACTTTGCTTGTTGTGTGCAACACAATACCATATGAAAACAAACTTTCAAATCGAGTTTTCCCTTTTAAAAAGTGTAAAGAAGATAAGTGCGAGAAAACAACATATATATGTATATATATTATTTCCTTCTTGCTCTCTTTGTTTGTGTATGTTAGTGATAAGAAAAAGAAGTGTTTATATTATGGGTTTGGTCCAGTTTATAAGATTATTTAATCAAAAGTTTTATATATGCTTTGTTGTTATTAATATTTAAGAATTGTTGGAACTCGTATACAACAATAGTTTTATTTAATTTTTCATAAAATGAAATGAATATAGGGGAAGCTAATGGGTAATGGTTGGTGAGGAAATAATATTGAAAAGACTACCAACAAATGAAGTCAAGAACATGTAGATTTTCAAGAACAAAACAAAAGTTATCTTGAAGTTTCAACACGAAAATCTAGTCAAGCTCTTGGGATGATGTGTTGAAAGAGAAGAAAAACTCCTAGACTATGAATACATGACAAATAAGTTAAGTTTCTCATTGTTATAGGCAATTTTGGACCACCCCAATGTACAAGGAGCTGACGAGGACAACCGAGGAGAAATCGGATTGGGAGATGGACCAAGGAGGCAAAACCGGCAAGTTGGACGGGCCAAGACCGAAGGGGTCGGGTTTTTGGCCCGAGCACATGGTCGGCCTCAGCCATGGGCCGAGGTCGACCCTCGGCCCGCTCGCGCGGGCCGAGCCCGTCTGGCGCCGTTAGGTCCCTACCGCCTCTGGTTTGTCCCGAAACGCCTTTGAATCCCTAAAAACCCTAGGAACATGAGCAGGTATTTATACCCCTCTTCGCCACTAAAGAAGGGGACCCGAACTCTCTACTCTCTTCTCTTACTCTCTAGTCCTCCTACCTCCGTTTTCTGACTTAAGCATCGGAGTCGATGTGGCTAGCACCACACCGTGTGCAGGTTTTCCGTTTTGCAGGCCACGTCTTCCCCCCTCTTCTACAAATTTACCGTTGGTGGCACGTGAAGGTCAGGTGAGTTCCCTCTGACCAAAATCGACCATCAACACTCATTAATTTTCGTGGGAGAAGAATTTACGGTGGGAGAATGGAAAAAAAAGAAGCATTTTCCAATAAGAGTATTTTTGAATTTTTTTTGAAAGTTCAAGGATATTAATGAAACCGAAGTTTTAACGGTTTCCATAAAAAAAATTAACGGCAAGGGTATTTTTGAAACATTTTTCAAAGTTCAAGGTTTTTTATTTAAATTTTTTAAAGTTCAAGGGCATTTGTGAAACAAACCTCATAGCTCAGGGGTATTTTTTATAATTTAGCAAAAAAAAAAAAAAAAAAGAGAGACTTGAACGCGTAACTTGGAACTTGGAAATTGCTAGAGCCGCTAAGTTGAAGCAATAATAAGTTAGAATTAGAGATGGACGTTTATCACTTATTATTAGGGATATCCTTAGAAATGAAAAAAAATTAGGTATTTTTGAAAAATGGCCAAACCGGATTTTTTAATGAAATATGGCCAAACCGGTTTTCTAACCTATTTTCGTGGGATTGGAACTTCCAGTTTTATCCTTGAGTCATTCCTCACGTCTCTCCTATATTTGTGCAGTTGTATCTGATGATATTTAAAAAAAATGAAAATCTATAACCTCCAATTCCATGAATCAAGGAATGATAGTTACAAAATCAATTCTCTTGTCTTCCCAAAATATACGTTTTTTAGATTTGGTTTTCCAGATTTTTACAGCATCAATTCTCTCTCTTCATTTTCTTATTAAAATGGTTGCATACCCTGGAATGTCGACACAACCTCTTCGAACTTCTGAATGTTCCATCGAATGTCTGTCTGTGTAAATACAGTGTAAATCTGTTGAGTGGTGTGTAAATACAGTGTAAATCTGCCGATTAGGAGAAGAAGCTTGAAGGAGAATGAGTTTATTTGCAGAGAAGAATCGAAGAATCAAGCTCAATCGGTTGGGGTTTTTTTTCGCCGAACGGTAAACGCTCTTTTTTTTAGTTCGAAATGGGGTTTTCGAAGGAGGGTTTTCCAAGAAGAACGTGAAGAGGTTGAGTTTTTTCTTTTTTTCGTTTTTGAAATATGATGTGAAAAATTCAGGTGATGGATGCCAAATGCAACTGGGGTTCATTTTCATCTAAATTTCTTTAAATTCATTTTCATCTACAGTGATATTATTGTTTTCAAATTATACTTTATTTTGATTTGATGTTTTAGGTGCAAATCAAAATGAGGTTGTTCTTCTATAATTTCTTCATTTTGCATATGAATCCTAGTTGAGTTCTTTATTTTTTCCAATATATTGTGTTTTTTTATTGATTTACACGTTGAATTAATTTGTAACAAACTAGATTTTCTTCCATAATTTCTTCATTTTGCATATGAATCCTAGTTGAGTTCTTTATTTTTTCTAATATACTGTGTTTTTTAAATTTAAGTTCCCAGATTTATATTTTTTTATTTTGAAAGTTTGTTATTGATTTACCGTTGAATTAATCTCTAACAAAAGCTAGATTTTCTCCCTTGTTTATAGTGTATTTTTTTCCAATATACTGTGTTTTTTTGTTCTCTCATATTTTTTCTCTTTTAAATCTTTTGTTTTAAATTTAAGTTCCCAGATTTTATTGATTTACACGTTGAATTAATTTGTAACAAAGTAACTTTTCTTCCATAATTTCTTCATTTTGCATATGAATCATAGTTGAGTTCTTTATTTTTTCCAATATATTGTGTTTTTTGTTCTCTCCTATTTTTTCTCTCTTATTTGAATTTAAATCTTTTGTTTTAAATTTAAGTTCCCAAATTTATATTTTTTTATTTTGAAAGTTTGTTATTGATTTACCCGTTGAATTGATCTCTAACAAAAGCTAGATTTTCTCCTTTGTTTATCATGTATTTTTTTTTTCCAATATACTGTGTTTTTTTGTTCTCTCCTATTTTTTCTCTTTGATTTGAATTTAAATCTTTTGTTTTAAATTTAAGTTCGCAGATTTTATTGATTTACACGTTGAATTAATTTGTAACAAACTAGATTTTCTTCCATGTTTATAGTGTATTTTGGTTTAATTTATTTATGAATTAAGATTTGGGGCAGGGGTATTTCTATCCATTTTGTTGTCAAAAAATTTTACTAAAATTAGCTTTTGGCCATTTCTCAAATTGTAAACACGAATGACCTTTTTTCAAAACACCTAATTTAAAATTGCCATTTATCTAGTTGCCCCTATTTATTAATATTTGAAGAAACTGCCCATCTAGGCCCAACGTAGTACCTTTGCCACTAGTTAACATGGGTGTCATATATAAACTCTTATCATAAAATGTCCTAATCTTTGTATTTGTAATCTGGTTATTCGTCACTAATCGAAATACTTTCGTCCTCTGTCCATGGATGTAACTTGCACACTGTTAGTGAACCACGTAAATTTGTGTTTTTTCTTCTCGTTTCTTTATTTTTGTTTGTTGAATCGACTATTGTAATAACATTATTGAATACAAAATCTAAAATGTCGAGATTTTGAAAGCGTGTAATGCAACATTTTAAAAATTATATTTACTTGAAGGAATTTATGATTTATAAAAAATTGTACTTACTTCAAGGAATTAATGTGAAATGTAAATAACATTTGATGGCATAAGAAAAGTAAAAAAAAAAAAAAAAAAAATGATAGATAACAATACATCTTCATCTACCAAAATAACTCTATGAATTCTCAAAGCTTCATTGTGACACAGTTTAATATTGTTTTCCTTACTAGTAACACAAACATGTAATTTTTCACTTTTGCTTGGAAAGCTTTAAGTTATCTTATAAAAGAAGAAAATTTTCAATAATTTGACATTTTGACAATTAGTTTTATTTATTTTCTTTTTATACATGGACCGCACTTTACAAATGGATGTACTAGTTCAAATGTGTAACCACCTCCATTTGAACAGTCACATCCTGTCAAAATCAATTTCACCAATTAGACTCAACGAATACCTACACTTTGAAGAGTCATGTCTCATCAACAAAAGGTAAAATAGGAATTTAAGTAAGAAGTAAGGACAAAAGAGGAAACACAAGATTCTCTTCTATAGCCTCATTTATATGTACTAGTTTAGAAACACGTGCTATGCACATTAAATTTTACTGTTTTAATTGAAAATAATAATAATAAAAAAATGGTGTCTAGAAGTCTAAAACTATATATTATATTGTTCTATGTTCATTTATAATAAATATGAAATACTTTGCACGTGGTTTGAAATCTTTGGAATATATTTTTTTATGGTGAAAGTTAACTTTTGAATAAATATATTTTTCATCAAGTTCAAATAGTAAATATTTGACATTAAACTATAATGTAAGAGATAAAAAAAAAATTAAAGATATATAATTAAAATTAAAATACATATAATAGTTGTAAACTAAATTTGATAATACATAAAAGTGACATCGTAAAGATATTTTATTATCTCATAAGTAATTAATCGGTATGCTTCGAGATTGTATTTTGGAGAAAAAGAAAGAAAGAAATATATTTCATAAGAATTATATGAGTTGATTTTTTTTAAAAAAAGGGAAAAATACATTTTTGGTCCCTGAGGTTTGGGTTAAGTTTCATTTTGGTCTCCGAGTTTTCAAACTCGACATTTTAGTCTTTGAGGTTTGAATTTTGTTACACTATTAGTCCCTCAGTCAATTTTTCTGTTAAACATTAACAGATTGCTGACGTGACAATAATTTTTTATTTAAAAAATCAATTTTTTTATTTTTTAAATTAAAATAATATATTATACATTTTTTTATTATTTTTTTCCTTTTTCCTTTTCCTTTTCTTTTTTCTTTTTCCATCTTCTTCTACACCTCTCTCAAACCCTAATCTCCAACTCATTTGCAGCCATTACCACCTTCAGCCGTCGGTCGTCGTCGCCGCCGCCGCATCAACTGCCAGAGTTTTTTTTTTTTTTTTTTTTTTTTTTTTTTTTTTTCATCTCCTTTCCCTAGTTTTCTTTTTCTTTCTCTTCTTTTATCTCTCTTTCCCTTCTTCTCTCTCCCCGCGTGCCGCCTAGTTCTGGCCGATCCTCGCGTCGTGCACCAACTCCTTGCACTGTCTATTTTCCAAGTTTCGACCAGTCCTTGCGTCGCTTGGAATCGTTCCGCCCAGTCCTCGCGCCGCCTGTAATCGATCTGAAATGATATGGGTTTCGTAACTCCTCGTGCCGCCTAGTTCTTATCCGCACCGCCGTTAACCTTAGATCTAGGTTTCGTCCCAGATCTGAAATGAGGGAGAAATCCCCCTCGTTTCAAACTGAATCGAAGGGTTGCGTGGGAGGGTCTTCTGCTGGCGTGGATGTGGCGGCGACCACGGAGGAGTTTCTAGCGTTGAGAATGGTGTGACATTTTTTTTTCGGAGACGACGACAACGAAGAAGAAGTTCCAGATCTGGTCGAATGGCGTGGTCGTTGAAGAAGAAGTTCCAACCCGATGCCAGATCTGATTTTTTTTTTTAACACTGAAAGAAGGAAATGAAGGAAGGAAGAGTGGGAAGAAGAAGAAAGAAAGAGAAAGAAAAGAAGAGAAGAAGATTTTTTTTAAAAAAAAGTTAGCCGACACTGCCGGCCGACCGACGAGCGGTGGTCGATGGCAGCCGGCGCCGGCCACCGGTAGTATTAGGGTTGAAGAAGGAAGATGATGGAGGAGGATAATGGAAAGGAAAAAGAAATAAATAATAATAAAAAACATTTTTTTTAATTCATTTATTATTATTTTATTTTAAAAATTAAGAAAATAATTTTCTTAATAAAAAAATGTTGCCACGTCAGTTTTCCGTGAGAGTTTAACAAACATTTTGACGGAGGGACAAAAAATGTAATGAAATCCAAACTTCAGGGACTAAATTGTTGAGTTTGAAAACCGAGGGACGAAAATGAAACTTAACCCAAACCTCAGGGACTAAAAATGTATTTTTCCCTAAAAAAAACTAAAGTATTTAATAAAGTATAACCTCTTTAAAAATAACATTTTTTTGTATGTTTGGATGACAAATTTTGATCTTCAAGTGATTCGATAAGAATTTTTGTATTGACATTAAAAAAAGTTGTTAATGTGAAATTACATATTTAAAAATATATTTTCTAATATTCGGAACAATTTGTCCTTGTGTTTTGTTTAACATCATTTCACAACATAATATAACAGGAAATTGTTTCCTTTTGAACTTGAATTGATATCATTTTGTGCCATTAGGTGGACTTAATTAATGGAAATCATGATATCAAAATGTGTTTTCTAACATATTCTCCCATTACTACTTCAACAATTTAAATATATTTCTTATACTTTTTTTTGAAGAACTTTCTCCAAATAGATAAATATAAATTACATAGGACTTTAAAAGAACGATACAAAAGATTGCAAGAAAAAATTATAAATTTAAGAAAAAGAAAAATAATAATTGTATAATAATTAGACTATTAATATATTGATGGCAAAAAAATGTTTATTAGTGATTTTTTTTTTAAAAAAAAAATAATAATTTTTTTAGTAAAAAAAAAAATAAGTTAAATGCATGTTAATGAATGTGACAACTCAAATTTAATATACTAAGTGAGGTTCTTTCTTTTTTTTTTTTTTTTTTTTTTTTTTTTTTTTTTTTAATTTATACTAATATACTAAGTGGAACTTGTGAGGACATTTGTGCAATAATTATTAAATAGGAGAATATTTTAATGTTATTCAAATCTTATATTTCAATCCAAATGAGTTTTAATTTTAATGAATATGGTACTTATTTTAATAAAATGATTTTTTTTTTGTTATTCTTTAAAATTTTAAAACATGCATGTTTCATTTATATATTTTATTGGTGTCTTATGCATTTTTCTATTTTTGTTTTATATAGATTTTGATACAAAAAATCCATACAAATCAAAATAGTGAACAAATTAGAGTCGAAAAATAAATAGAAAACTCAAAAGTTATATGAATATTATAATAAAGTTTTTTCCTTAAGTCATGAATACGACTTCTCAAAATTTTTACCATCAAAATCATGCCAATTACTCTAGTATTTTTAATTTTAATTCTCGAATGGATGAATCTGATGTGTAACTTCCTCTGCTTGAACAGTCACGTCCCATTAGCAAAGATTGAAGGACACTTTAACTCGAAGGGTTGTGTCTCTCTAACAGATTGAAGGACAAAATGGACATTTATTAAAATTATAAAGGCAAAAGAGGAAAATAATTAGTAAAGATTCTCCTCCTTAAGCCCCTTTTATATATAGTAAGATAAGATTATAAAATTATAGATAATAAATTATAGACTACATATTTGTTGCATTATTAACTCTCAAAATCTAAATATTATTCGATTCTTGGTTCGTTCAAAAGATTTAATTGTAGATTTAAATAGTTGAGAAACTTTATTCATGAACCTATATTATAATTGATGACATGAACATAGTTCAACTGACATAAAACTTGTACCTTCAAATAAGAAGTTAAAAGGTTCATGTCTTCCATCCCACACATGTTTCAAAAAACAAAAAACCTATATTACAATTTTTAGTTGGAAATGTAAACATATATAACCTTTTAGAAAAAAATAAATGTTCAACTCTTAACTACTTGAGTTGTGTTGTGATATGCTTTATAAACTAAATGTGATATATATATTTGTAATTCCAGCTGGCAATTTCTAGGTTTTAATTATCTCTACCCAACTACCTCATTTAATGTAGTTTTTCATATATTCACATTATATATCATACAGCTCTTCAATTTTAATTCATCTATAAATAGTGAGTTTGAGTTTGAGGTTTGAAGCACACAATAATCACCAAGAGTGAAAGAAAAGTGAAGAAATATAGAGAAATAATGGGAATGCTTCCAAGATACGTGGCTTTCAAATCCAAGGCAGATGACCTGTACTTGAAGTACACAAAAGAAGACGTTCAAATTCATGGGTATATCAGGTACGATGCACATAACGTGGTGACCCCTTACACAAAGTACGAAGTGGTGCCTTCTAAGACTGCCAAAGGCTACGTCAACATAAGGTGTTGTTACAACAACAAATATTGGGCTTCCCCTTCCATCTCCACTAACTACGTGGTTGCAGTAGCCGACGAGCCAAATGAAGATCAATCCAGCTGGGCATGCACCCTCTTCGAACCCACCTTCGACCTCGAACAACAAGCCTTCCGGATCAAGCACGTCTATCTCGGCTACAACACATGTAGTTGGAGGGATGGCTCAGCTCGCGACCGATGCTTACTCATGGGATATTCAATTCATGACGCTAACCTTTGTGATCTCCACATTGCTCTTGATTGGGAATCATTCTTTGTTTTGCCCAAACACGTCGCCTTCAAAGGTGACAATGGATGCTACCTCAGTGCACGTTGGAATCAAGACCCTGCATATCTACAGTTTTCTTCCAATGACATTGGAGACCCCAAAGTGGGTAACCAAGTTTCGACCACCAGCGATGGGAATGTTCGTATCAAGTCATTTTACTTTGGTAAATTTTGGAGACGGAGTCCCAATTGGATTTGGGCAGACTCAACCGACACCACTACAACGAACAAAGACACGTTGTTTTGGCCTGTCAAAGTCGACAACAATGTCGTCGCACTTCGCAACTTGGGTAACAATAATTTCTGCAAAAGGCTCACGACAGATGGCAACACCAATTGCCTCAACGCCGATGTGCCCACGATAACCAAAGAGGCACGCTTGGAGATACATGAACTGGTTCTTTCCCGAAGCATTTACAACGTGAATTTTCATCTCTTGGATGCACGGATTTTCGATCAACATGTCATGATCATGGCCACTGGAGATGCTAGCAATAATTCCAACCAAGCCAACACTATAGACATCAAGCTGTCTTATACGATTTCCGAGAGTAATACATGGTCTTCCACTGTTTCGGCTAAGTTTGGTGTGAAGACCAGCTTGCAAACTGGTATTCCGCTGATTGCAGAGGGGAAGATTGAAATGTCGGCTGAGTTTTCGGGAGCGTATGCGTGGGGAGAAACTAAATCGAAGTCGTCTTCGATAGAGACTGTGTACAAAGTAACTGTGCCACCGATGACGAGGGTGAGAGTGAGTCTACTAGCAACACAAGGTCATTGCGACATCCCGTACTCGTACACTCAACGTGACACTCTCATAAATGGGGATCAAGTGACTAATTACTTCGATGATGGAATTTACACTGCTGTCAATTGCTACAACTTCAAGTATGAGACCAAGGAAGAGCCAATTGAAGGTGCTTAAATTTGCTTGTACTGTATTATGATAATTTGGGTTTACGCCAGTAATTCTTCTGGTTATGATCTAGGAGTTAAACTACTTTAAATAAGGTTATCGACCATCATAGATAAAGTTGGTGGAACCCAAATTATGTCTTTTCTCGCTTATATGTTTTCTTGATGACTATGGTGAACAATAAATTATTATATATGTTTTTCTTTTTCTATGCTTGTAATGATTTCGTTTTTAGTTTTCTATTTTTGAAAATTATGTTGGGTTTCTCACAATTTTTGTACTTAAGTTTCGCACCTCTCTAAAAAAAAACGTTTGAAATCTTAGTCAAATTTCAAAAATAAAAACAAATGATCAAAAACTTTTTTTTTTTCAAAGTTTGATTGGATTTTGAAAACATTTTTATAAAGTAGGATGACAAACAAAGAAACCGATCATGTGGGAAATAGTATTTATAAGTTTAATTTTCAATAATAAAAAATCAAAGACCTAATGGTTGTTAAACGGTGAAAGATTTATTTCATAAAGAATTTATTACAGAATATGTCAATGCAACAAATGAGACATGATTTAACTTTTAAAAAATGTTAATATAAGACTATCATAGGGTTTTAGACATAATCTATCTTGGAAGGTCATTTGTTCTCCATAGATTTATTGCGAAGCCGTAGATCTCTCCCTCTTATGAACCCTACGATTTCACCTCATTCATCTTCTTCATCTTCCCTTTCAGATTCAACAATGGCGACAAAGCCTGCAACTGCTCCAAGTGAGTCGAGAATTTCATCGGTTGGATCTCTCTGTTCAAGAACAACTCCTTTGTTGAGCTTATGGACACGATTGAACCCGAGCCATTAATGGATTCTTGAAGTTGAGTTTTGATATCTGAAACCCAATTTTCGCTACCATTGTTGTTGGTTTGGAGATCCATTGCCCTGTTCATCAGTTCTGTGCCAAACGTGAAGAAAGCTTTGGGCAAGAAGGAGCATTGTCCACTTAGGATTAGTTTAAAAACAAAAGGTTCACTTGGACAATTTTTAAAGTCTAGTCAACAGCCATGTGAGCAACTAAAAAACCTATTAGAGTTGTTATCTATGAGTTTTATCAGTTTGTTAGTTTTATCAACTGATTAGTTATCCCTTGTATTATAAATATATTCTTCAGGTGGAATAAAGATTATTACATTCTTCCCCTGTAATATGGTATCAGAGAAAAATTTCTCTTCCCTTTAATCTCGAGAAATTTTCTAATTCCTTACCCGCCATATCTTCTTCGTCTTCTTCCTCCGTCCAAACTGCTTCTGCAGCCGTCGATTCTTCCAGCCCCTATTTTCTTCATCATTCTGATACCGCTAATCTTGTTCTAGTATCTGATCTACTCACCGATGACAATTACATCACATGGAGCCGGTCTATGCTTCTTGCCCTCTCCATACGGAACAAGCTAGGTTCATTGATGGCACGTTACCCAAACCGTCTGGCGATCTTCTTCCAATCTGGACTCGCAACAACAATGTCGTAATCACTTGGATCTTGAATTCGGTTTCCAAAGCCATCTCCACCAGCATCATCTTCTCAAATTCGGCTCATTCCATATGGCTCGATCTTAAAGATCGTCTCAAACGCAAGAATGGACCACGCATCTTCGAGTTGAAACGCAAACTTGCAACACTGACTCAAGATCAACAGAATGTCACCAATTATTTTTCTCAATTGAAAGGAATCTGGGATGAATATGTCTCCTACCATCCTGGATGTTCTTGTGGACGATGCAATTGTGGAGGAAATGAAGCTATTCAACAATTCTTTCAATTTGAGTATCTAATGAGCTTCCTGATGGGATTAATGATTCCTTCGCTCATGCACGATTCACAAATTCTTCTTATGGATCCTCCGCCAGCAATTTCGAAGGTTTTCTCGCTCATAGTTCAAGAAGAACATCAGCGATCCCTTCCCATCCTTCCTCTGCCATTCGCGACTGCCCTTGCTGTTGCTCAACCGAATGCTTCTCTCCCTCAACAAGATGGCAAGAAGTAATGCAAAGAACACCCTCTCTGCACCCATTGTAATGTGTTGGGCCACACGGTTGATCGTTGCTATAAAATTCACGGCTATCCTCCTGGATACCGCCAAAAAGGCGGCCAACGTCCTCAACAGCCAAAAACAGAGTCTGCTTCATCTGTCACCTCCCTGAATTCAACTACCTCTTCAATCACCACAACTGATACTGCAGATGCTCTTGCTCAGTTCCACAACCTGTTAACCATGCTCCAATCCAAGCTTACCGCTGCCAAAACGAACATATTTGGCATGTACATGTTTCTCTTTCCGCACTTGGATAATAGACTCGGGAGCTTCAACCCACATCTGTTTTGATAAAGCCCTTTTTACACATATGTCCCCTGTTACTACTTTAGTAGTTCTACCCGTTAATACAAAAATCCCTGTACAATTTGCTGGTTCTGTCACACTGCTTGGTTCTTTATGCCTCCATCGAGTTTTATATGTCCCACAGTTCCAGTACAATTTGATATCTATAAGTGCCTTGACCTCTTATGACAGTATCATAGTCCGATTCTCCACTAACTGTTGTGAAATTCAGGAAAGGTGCACTTTGAGGATGATTGGCAGGGGTAACTTGCAAGATGGGCTTTACATACTTAATGGCCGTGTGAATGATGTTCCTTCTGCTGCTTACACGGCTGCTACACAGAAAGTTCCTTGTACCTTGTGGAACTTCAGGCTTGGCCATCTGATGCGCAAATTGCTAACCGCAAGTGTACGGGCCCAAGTTATAATATAGTGATTTAAAATCGAATGTCGTCCTCTGGATTGGTTTTCTAGCTCCCCTAATTATTAAAGGTATATTTGCCAAATTTTATTTAGAGAAAATAAACGAGAAATATGAAAATCAATTAAAAACTAATCAAAGCAATAAAATGTGGAAACTCAATGGAGAAAGGTCTTAGGGAATTGATTTCACCTATTAGATGCATGAATTAATTTAACGAATAATTAAGAACAAATTCGTAACAAGTTATAAACCAAGGATTATGAATAATTAAAAGCCTCTCCCGAGTGCAAATTAATCCTTTAAGCAAATTAAGAAATTGATATCCCTATCTAATTTCAACAATAAGCTTAAGTAATAAGAACAATCCTCATGACGGTTTCTCAAGTAATTCCAAATCTCCCGATTAACGAATTACCTAAGTCATGCAATTGAAAGTCTAATCTAAACTACCCTCTCCCGAGCGATTAGTTCAGAAACAACAACATACAATCCATGATCAAGAGATTATAAGCATTAATCATACAATTGCATAAATAAACCGTGTTACGAAACGTCCTAAAAAGCCGTAAATTAATCCATACAAAATAATGGCTACATCAAGCCCCTAAGAAACGAAATCTAGCTACACATGGTCTCTAAAATACAATCGAAATTCGTCCCAAACATGCTAAAAATCAGTATAAGAAATAAGGGAGAAAGATTAAACTCGTTGGCCGTGATTCCCGTGCGTTCCCGTCACGAACCTCTCGATCCAAGCTCCTCGAATCAAGCTCCCTCGCTCTCTGCCTTGTTCTGTCCGTTTTCTCTCTCTAGAAGTCGTTTTTCTCTCTCCAAAACAGCTCAAAATGAAAAGTCTCCACAAACCTAGCCGAAAAGAAGCTTATATAGCAGATTTTTCGTCTTAGCGTCGAGACGCTGCCTTCAAAACCCGCATTTCAGTAAGCGAAATAACACAGCGTCGAGACGCTAAGGTCGCAGCGTCGAGACGCTAAGGTCGCAGCGTCGAGACGCTGTGACCTTTACGCGCCTAATCAGATATGGAATGTGTGCGTCGAGACGCTCAAGAGCTAGTGTCTCGACGCTAGCCTGCTGTTGACCGAAATTTGACTTTTTTCCTCTTTAACTCTTTTCATTCCTTTGCATCTTTTCACGTCCCGAGCACCCGATTAACTCTAATATTGCGCTATAGCTCCAATCAACCATTTCCTACAAAATAAACAATAAAGCACAATAAAATGGCCCAAACATCATAAAAGACTAGCTAAATTAAATAAGTAAAAGTAGCTAGCTATGCTCGCTATCACCATCTATCTCTTACTCCTCTACACGCTTTAAAAGATGTTTTACACTTTGAGTCTTTTAAATGTGATTCTTCCATACCTTGTGACATTTTCCCTTTAGTTAAGCAAAGAAAAGTTTCCTCTGTTTCGCATAATAATATAGCATCTGCACCATTTGATTTGATACATGTTGATACTTGGGAACCATTTTCTACACTTTCACATGTTGGGTACTCTTATTTCCTCACCATTGTGGACGACTGCACACGGTACACTTGGGTATATATGATGAGACATAAATCTGATGCACTCACTATCATTCCTCAGTTTTTCAAACTTGTCAAGACTCAGTATGGGAAGTGTATTAAGACATTTCGTTCGGACGACGCTCATGAATTGTTGTTTGAAAAATTCTTTCTTGAACAAGGAGTAGTCCATCAACTTTCTTGTGTAGCTAGACCCGAGCAAAACTTTGTGGTTGAGAGGAAACATCAGCATATCCTAAATGTGGCTCGTGCCTTATTTTTTGAGTCTCATGTCCCCCTACACTTTTGGAGCGAATGTGTTCTTACAGCTGTCTACTTGATCAACCGGACACCCTCTCCTGTCCTAAATTGGAACTCCCCTTACTTTGTTTTGAATGGCTTCCTAGCTGATTATTCTGTCATGAAGGTATTTGGCTGTCTTTGCTTTGCATCGACCTTAGCTACAAATAGATCAAAGTTTGCCCCACGGGCCACGCCTGCTGTCTTTATGGATTATCCTCCAAACAGGACCTCTACAAACTCTTTGACATTGAGAAACACAAGTTTTTTTGTCTCCAGGGATGTGGTCTTCCATGAATCCATATTCCCTTTCCATTCAGTTACACTTTCCAGTGATCAACCTGATTTATTCTCACATATAGTCCTCCCAAAGTCCACTGTCAATGACACTTCTTATTGAAGGGATAAAAGCCCTTGGCAGTGGAAACGATCAAGAACCTTAACTCAGTATTTAATTCAGAATAAAATATTGTACGTTGGCCAATTAAATACAACAGTAAAATCATAATTAAACTACTGAAATATTCGAATAAAGCATGCATAATTTTATATAGAAAACCTTAGATCTAATCTAGAAAAGGATCCTATTGATCCTTGGGTTCAAGAATTCTTACCCTTGAAGAGTTCTTAATTGAAAAAACGCCTTTTTCCTTGACGTTTGCAGAAAACCAGCAGCAAAATGAACTTGATCTTAGCTACGAATCCCACACGAACACCACCACAAGGATTAACCAATGGACTCTGAAAGGTAACGGTGAGGGAGATGGTGGGATCTAGTTTCTTTAGGGGAAAAAATGCAGAGAGGACTTGAGAGAGCACACAAGGGATTTTTCTGGAGAGAGTTTCTGTAACCTCCAAAGAATCACGATGACCCAAAATAAAAAACTCTCCAAAAATGCGTAACCAACCCCTTTTCTTAGGCGTGTGAGGGAGATTGATCAGGTCAAAACAAAAAACCACGATCTAATAACTGATCAGATGGTTTTATTTTAAAATTAATTTAATTAACAATTAATTAAATTAAATTAAAATTAAGTTATTTAATTCATAAATAACAAATTCATTTACACTATATTTAAATGATTATCCCTCACATAACCTATAGTTTTAATCTAATTAAATCTAAATTTAATTAAATTAAAACAGTAATTAATTAATTTTATAATTAATTAATATCATAATTAAATATCACATATTTAATCATAATTCTCTCATAATAACTATAGTATTAATGCACATCTAATGCACATTAATTATAACCTATAGTTTTAATCATGAATCATATTCATATTTCACCTTTTTATTTGAACACTTTCGAATACTCAACTTTCCCCAGAAATTAACCTCAACACCTTAATTGAGTCATCGGTGGGACCTAATGGACCTACAGATCAGAAGCTCTAACGATATGAGATTAATTGGCTAAACTCATTAACCAAGTTAATCAATATTCGTTAACTGTGGTTCACTCCACTATAGAGCCACAGCTGCACTCTTCTCACTGCAGATATATTTCTGTGTCCACGGATATCGACCGTCAACAGCAAGTTAGCCTTTCACGTGTGTTCGTACCCCAGCTAGGTCAAATTACCGTTTTACCCCTGGGCTACCTCTTGGTCCTTAAGTACCAGTGCTTCTCTAATGAACAACCTGTTTGAGGTCCAACAAACAAACAGAAGTCCCTCTCGTGCCATAAAGAGGGTAGGGCCCATTGTTCAAGACCCGGAGACACCACTTAAGGGAACACACCTCTACTTACCCTAATATCGGGAAGGAGTGAATTCCATCTTGTAAGACTACGTTCCCAGCTCCCCACTCGGTCTTGTCCCCAAAATGGTAGGCTTATTGAGTTGGCGAACATGCCACTTCACCCGTACAAATCAAAGGACAATCCCTCATGGACAGGAGTCCATAATCTACTCAGGATTAAGGCCAAGTTGCCTAGGTCATCCTAGTGAAATAGAAACCAAGCTAACTAACGGTGTTACAGTTAGTGGTAAACTATTTCGCGGTCCGGTCTTTGTGCAAACTCATTGCACAGGATACCCCCACTCGCATGTCAACTACATGAACGCGTTGGATCACTACGTTTGTATCAATATACAAAGTGGGCCGTATCCATAGTGTCACCAGGACAAGGTACCCAACCTTATCCCTATACTACAGACCCTTTAGGCTAAAACTTGAACATTGATCCCCGTATGTCCCTACATACTAGTTCAAGCGTCATTCTATTAGCCTTGGATGTTTAGTTTATTGGATTAGGGTTAATATGACAAGATATAATACAAACATTGAATAATACATTACTTTTATTAATGTTCGGTCAAAAGTACATTTACTATCTACGAGTTTTAGGGCATAAAACCCAACACTTATGACCATGACAATTCCCCCTCCCTTCCTTTTATCCCTTCTGAAGCCAATCTTGATGTGTCCACCTCCAATGATCCCAATCTTGTCGTTCCTTTAGACCCATCCCCCATCACCTCCGATAATTCCAGTCCAAGTCCAATCCCTCGTCGATCTTCTCGTACCACTAAAGCACCTAGCTATCTAAGACTATCATTGCTCCCTCCTTGCTAAAACTCCTTTACCCGTGACCACAACAAAATACCCCATACATCACTACCTATCCTATGATAGCCTTTCCCCATTATACCAAACCTTTTCACTCCACATCTCTTCCCATTTTGAGCCTCAATTCTACCATCAAGCCTTCCCATATGATCACTGGAAAGATGCTATGCAAGTTGAACTTAATGCTATGGAGCAAAATAATACTTGGAGTGTAGTTCCCCTTCCTCCTACCAAACACTCCATGGGATGCAAATGGGCCTATAAGATCAAACCCAAGGCTGACGGTTCAATAGATCGCTACAAAGCCCGTTTAGTGGCAAAAGGCTACACTCAGCAAGAAGGCCTAGAATTCATCGAAACCTTCTCGTCGGTAGCCAAACTAGTCACTGTTTGTGTCCTTTTGATCATGGCAGTCTCTTTCGGTTGGCCTCTGTTACAACTCGATGTTAACAACGCCTTCCTCCATAGTGATTTAGCTGAGGAAGTTTACATGGACCTGCCTTTGGGCTATAAACCTCACAACCTTGTCTCTAGTAAGGGGGAGCGTCTTGTGTGTCGGTTGAACAAGTCTATTTACGGTCTCAAACAAGCATCCCGACAGTGGTTTGCAAAATTCTCCGATGCCTTGCTCTCTCTTGGTTTTCTCCAGTCCAAAGCAGACTATTCTTTGTTTGTCCGTGGCTTTGGTTCTAGTTTTGTGGCTCTGCTCGTTTATGTCGATGACATAATATTGACAGGTGCAAATTCGTCCATACTAGATCAACTAAAGACACTTTTAAATGAGAAATTTAAACTCAAAGACCTAGGCCCTCTGAAGTACTTCCTTGGCTTGGAACTTGCTCGTTCCTCCAAAGGAATTTATCTCTCTCAACGCCACTATACACTTCAAATTATTGAGGAGGCTGGACTTCTTGCTGCCAAGCCATAAATAGTTCCAATGGATCCTCATTTGAAGTTACAACAGTCAGACACTGACTTGCTCACTGATTCGTCTACCTACAGGAGACTCATTGGCTACTTATTGTATCTAACTGTGTCTAGGCCTGACATTACTTTCGCAGTGAACAAACTCAGTTAGTTTGTCTCCAAGCCTTGTAAATCTCACTTGTCCGCAACTCATCATTTGTTGAGATATCTAAAGTCTTCACCTGGTCGAGGTATTTTGTTACAGCCTACTTCCAGCTTTCAACTGAAAGCCTTTGCTGACTCTGATTGGGCATCTTGCCTAGACACCCGTCGCTCCACCACCGACTATTGTGTCTTCTTAAGTGATTCATTGGTCTCATGAAAATATAATAAGCAATTTGTGGTCTCACGATCGTCCGTCGAGGCTGAGTATAGAGCTTTGGCTCTCACCGCTTGTAAGATTGTTTGGCTCTCATCATTACTTGCTGATTTACAGGTACACCAGACAGTCTCTCCTCTTCTGTTTTGCGACAATCAGGCTGCTTTACACATTGCTTCAAATCCAACATTTCATGAGAGAACGAAGCATATTGAGGTGGACTGCCACTTCGTTTGAGATAAAGTTATTGATGGATTCTTACGGCTTCTTCCTGTGTGCTCTCGTCAACAACTCGCAGACGTTTTTACAAAGCCATTGTTTGCTTCTGTTTTCTTCCCCTTATTGTTCAAGATGGGCCTTATTGACATTTTCAAACCATCTTGAGGGGAAGTATTAGAGTTGTTATCTATTAGTTTTATCATTTTGTTAGTTTTATCAACTGATTAGTTATCCCTTGTATTATAATTGTATTCTTCAGGTGGAATAAAAATTATTACATTCTTCCCCTGTAATAAAACCCAATCAACTTTCCGTTTGCATTTAACAGTTTTGTTAGTGACAAGGGACCATTTAAACCTATTCTTAAAAACTTGGAGACTAAAAGGGTACATTTTGAAGACTTAGGCCCCGTTTGATAACCATTTGGTTTTTGAAAATTAAGCTTATACACACCTACTTCCCCCTGTAAGTTCCTTTGTTTTAGTATCAATCTTCTTCCTTGTTTTCAAAAACCAAGTCCAATTTTGAAAACAAAAAAAAAGTACTTTTCAAAAACTTGTTTTTGTTTTTAGAATTTGGCTAGGAATTCAAATGAATCTTTAACAAGGATGAAAGTTATGGTAGGGATTTTAGGAGAAAACAAGCATAATTTTCAAAAACCAAATAGTTATCAAACCCTTTAGGGACCAAACACACCTAGCCCTTAAAATTTTGGGACTAAAAAGGTAATTTTTCCAATACACTTTTACTTCTTAAGATGGTGTCCCGCTAATGTTTCGAAGGGAATACTTTTAATTAAGTCCCTAAAATTTGAAAAATAGTCTTCATTTAAATGTTGGACCATTAATTGACTAACGAAAAGATGATATGGTATGGTTGGATGATACATTTTAATCCACGTGACAAATTTTATTAATTTTACGTTAAATTTTAGTTTATGTGGCAATTTTTTTTTTAATTTTCCAATAGCACTCTTGCAACTGCTCCTCCATCAAACCATGTCCTCGCTCGCTAGAGAACTAAGTCGAGCTCAGGCAAGATACTCAACCTAGTGTGAAGAATTTTTTTGTTTCGCCCAATCCAAACCCCTAAAAAATCTAGGAAATAGATTGCATGTTCAATATTCATTTCGCAAATCGGTATGGCTTGAAATTGGTTTTCACAACTTTCAACAATATTTTGATTTTCATCTCAAGAACCTCCCCATCCATGTTTTGAACTTTTGAAAACGGTATATTTGGTTGGTGATCCAAAAATAAAAATTTGAAAACAAGAGATTCAATCAGAAACAAAGTTGTATTTCATGTTTTCAGTGTTTTTTAAAAGTGTTTGATAGAAGATTTGAAAACTGGAACTCAATTTAAATTAAAACACATGTTGAACAGCAAACACGTGTTTGATAGTACATTCATAAACTATAATTTAATTTTTTTTAAATGTAATTGTGCATTTCACACACACACATGCACACACACACGCACACACGGATTTAGTGAAACTGAAAAACATACACAATTTTGGATCACACAACTCGAAAAAAATTCTCGAAAACAATTTCACACACACAGATTTAGTGAAACTGAAAACATACACAATTTTGGATCACAAACCTCGAAAACAATTTTAAAAAGAAAATTTGCCAAACAATGAATCCATTTGATTTAGTGAAACTGAAAACATATAAAACATAATCCAAATTGCATACCAAATGGTGTTGCATGTAATCTTTGCTTACAACAACTGTAGAATCAAGTTTTAATACAGTGAATAAGTGTCAGAGTATCGTTCTCTTGGATTGTGGAATTCTAGTTCACTTAATTACCTACAAATACAATCACCCAATTTTGTGTAGAGAAAGAAGTTGAAGGATAAAACATAATTAAATCAAAATAACAACTGCAAATACAAGATTGAAAAATATCAGGAGAAATACCCTAGGGAGTTGTTTTCACCTATTAGACCAACAATTCAACTAATCAAACAACCAAGATTGATCGTGCAATTATGTTGATAACATTCATTTATGTGTGTTTTTTAGTTTTAAAAACCTAGTTTGTTGTTTGGAAAGCAAGGATCTAGTGCTTAAAATCTTATCATTTGGAGTAAAATTAATTAAAAGTCAACATTGCATGATAGAAATCTCCAAGACTTCATCTTCATCAATTGGAGCCTCTTGCTCCCCATCTTCTTATTCTTTCTCATTCTTGTGCTCAAATAGTTCCTCAAACATGTCTTCTTCCTCAGCTGGTGGTGGAGAGGTCCGATTTGCTGTTGCACCTCAAGAGGCAGTGGAACTTCATCATTCTACATTTTTTGCGACTGGTCTGCGGCCGCGAACTCTCCTGGTTGGTCATTGAATTGCGCCTTAGATGCAAACGCAACCCTATCTTCTTCTTCTTCTGCATTAAGCTCCATGGAGCTGTTTATGCACGAGGTTGCAAATCGCAAGACAACCATGTCTTCTTCTTCTTTCTTCCCTCTCTAGGCCCTAATTGTAGAGTTCGTCTACGATCTCTTGCCTTCTTGACAAATGTACGTCGATATCAAATTGTACCAATCTTTCTACTCGAATGACCTTGTCAGCTGATAGCGAGCATAGCTAGCTACTTTTACTCATTTAATTTAGCTAGTCTTTTATGGTGTTTGGGCCATTTTACTGTGCTTTATTGTTTATTTTGTAGGAAATGGTTGATTGGAGCTATAATGCAATATCAGAGTTAATCGGGTGCTCGGGGCGTGAAAAGATGCAAAGGAATGAAAAGAGTAAAAGTGGAAAAGAGTCAAATCTCGGTCAACAGCAGGCTAGCGTCGAGACGCTAGCTCTTGAGCGTCTCGACGCTCACATTCCATATCAGATTAGGCGCGTAAAGCTTATAGCGTCGAGACGCTATGATAGGAAGCGTCCCGACGCTTCCGTTTTTCCTTATTCAGAACGCGCGTATAAGAGGCAGCGTCGCGACACTGTCTTGACAGCGTCTCGACGCTAAGACGAAAAATCAGAATAAAAGCTTCTCTTCGGCTAGGTTTTAAGAGAGATCAATTTGGGACCTTTTGGAGCCGTAAAGAGGACAGAATAGAGGATTTTGAGGCTGCAAACAAAGGAGGAGCTTGGAAATCAACCCATTGTTCGTGGGGATCGTGACGGGGACGTCGGGACTCGGCCTACATTGAGTTTTCTTTTCCCTTTTCTTTCTTTAGTTAGATTTATGGCTTTGACATGTTTAGTTGAGCTTGTATTTCCATTCATGAGTAGCTAAACTTGTAGCTTAGGGATTGTTGTAGTTGATTAAGTTTATGGATTGATTGATGGTTTAAGTTGTGCAATGTTATTGTGTTTGTAATCTTGATTTAATGCTTTCAATTAATTGGTCATTAGTTGGATGATTTAAGTTTCGAATCTAGCTCGGGAGAGGGGATTTGATTTAGACTTGCTCAAGATTGCATGAATAAAGTTTACTTTCTAATTCTTGACGGTTTTAGATTAACTTTAGAATTGGTTAAAAGATCTCATTGCCTTGCATATTAATAAACTTAGATAGGGATATCAAGTTGGTTAATTTGCATGAGAATCAATTATACTCGGGAGAGGTAGTTGTGATTAAAGGGTCTTTGGCTCATAATTTCATTGTGCATAATAACTTATTCTTTAAAATCAATCCTAAACGAAATCGGCGAAATCAATTCCCTAAGTAGTTTTCCCAATTGAATTTCCATTCTTTTTACTCGCTTTGATTTGGTTTTATCATCATCTTTTCATCACTTTTTGATCCCTAAATAAAATTGGGCAAGATAATTCACAATACTTGATTTGCTTAAAAATCCAATCCAGAGGACGACATTCGAATTTACTATTCACTATATTATTACTTGACCCGTGCGCTTGCGGTAGGAAAAGTCCACATCATCAGCTCTACGGTCATTCGAGCTGACAAGGTCATTCGAGTAGAAAGACAGCCATGCTTTTGCCATATGAAAATTTTTGCCTTAAGACTAATGGCAGATTTGCAGCCACAATTGCATCGCAAATCTTGCCTTCTCTAGATGCTTACTCCTATTACCCTACTCTTTTAAACTGCATACTCAACCAAAATATTAGAATGTAATAAGGAAGAAGAATTTTTAATTGAAGAAGTAATAAGATAGAACTTTGGTAAACTAAGGGTCCATTTGGAATACATTTTAATTTAAATGTTTTTCAAGAATGCATTTTTTAAAAAATATTTTGTACAAAAATCGTTTATAATTCAAACACTCATATGTTTGGTTGCATTTCATCATAGGTATTTTTATACAAGTTATTGTATACTTAAAAGACTCTTTTTTCAAAAGTTGGTGTCAAGTGTTTCTCTCAAAATGGTTTATTTATCGATCTCATTTTCTAACAAGTCATTTTTAGTGGTTGCCAAATGTTATAGTATATATGTGAATATAGTAGCTTGTAGTCTTTAGTCCTTTATTGTAATTTTACTATTATTAGTTTAGGGCTCCTATGTATGCCTATGTATATTTGGCTCCATTGTATAGAAGGAGTATGGATTCTCTCATATTTTGATATCTCAATAACATGGTATCAGAGCTAACTTTAGGGTTTGAGTTGGAATACCTTTTTAGGGTTTTGGAATACCTTTTTCTTTAGGGTTTGCTTTGAAACACTGTTTAAGGGTTTTGTTTTGCTTAAGTCGTCTGCTGAAACTGCCGCCGCCAAAACCCGCTGTAGTTTTTGCTCTTAAACCGCTGTCGCCGCCGTTTTTGGTCTGTCACCGGAGGAATTTTTCGTCACCGCCCAGCCCAATAGAAAGCCCAGCCGCCGATCTGCGCATCCTCTGAATCCGATGTCAAAATTCCCAGCGCGTGAGTCACACGCGCCGCCGGAAGAATCTGTCTCTGTCGCCACGCGCCGGCGCGTGAGGGCGCGTGGGAAGGCCGTTTCGCCATCTGTCACATGGGTTCATCTCGGATTGATATTCTTGGTTGTTCTGTCTACTCGGTTTTTCCAAAACAAGTCGCTTTCGCCTCGGTTTGCGTGCTGTGCTTCAGATTTCAGTTCGGTTTTGTTCAGTTCAGTTTTGTTTTTGACTCGTGAGAGCGTGTGTGGCTTGAATTTTCTCCGAGTCTCGTGGTTTGTTGTCTCTTGTGTATCAAGAGTGTTTCCGACTTGTTTCTGTGGTTAGAGTTTGTTTCTAAGTGGCTCAGGTTCAAAGTTGTTTCGGAGAAGAGTTAGGGTTCTTTATTAGGAACTCCATTCATCTCATATTTTTGGAATTTGTGTGATCTTTTGGTTCTGATTTCGTGGTATAAATCAGATTTTGTGGTTTTACATTTGACATATGGCCGAACAAGAGCTTGTAGTGACATCTAATGTGGTTCAATCACAAACTCAATTCATCCATGGTTCATCAAAGAAGTCTTTTGTTAATTCTACGGCCGAGTTTGCTAAATTTCAACAGTACCAAAAATCATTGAACGCATCTTCTTTATCATCCATGGGTATCCCTATTACAACCATTGCAGGGTCAGGTAACATGAATCATTGTCTTCTTTCCTCCTCTACCAAATGGGTCATAGACTCTGGGGCTACCGATCATATGACAGGTAATCTCAATTTGTTTTCTACTTTTTCTTCATCTAAATCCCTTAATAACGTTACTTTGGCAGATGGATCAACATCATCTGTTACTGGATCTGGCACAGTCAGTCTAACCCCATCTTTTTCTCTATCATCAGTTCTACATTTACCTCAACTTTCCTTTAATTTAATCTCTATTAGTAAACTTACTCGTGACCTTAATTGTTGTGTTTCATTCTATCCTGGCTATTGCTTGTTTCAGGATCTTGTGACGAAGGAGATTCTTGGCAAAGGACATGAATCTGGAGGTCTTTATATTTTTTATTATCAAGTGCCTAAAGTTGCCTGTTCTGGAGTTGTTTCTCCTTTTGATGCTCATTGTCGTCTAGGTCATCCGTCTCTTTTAGTGCTAAGAAAACTTTGTCCTCAATTCCATAACTTGTCTTCATTAAATTGTGACTCATGTCAGTTTGCCAAATTTCATCGTCTCAGTTGAAGTGTTAGAATTGATAATCGAGCAAGTGCGCCTTTCGAATTAGTTCATTCTGATATTTGGGGTCCTTGTCCAATTGTTTCCAAAACTAGATTTCGATATTTCGTTACCTTTGTTGATGATTACTCTCGTATGACTTGGTTATATTTTATGAAGAGTCGTTCTGAGTTACTTTCTCACTTTTGTAATTTTCATGCTGAAATTCGGACTCAGTTTGATGTTCCCCTTAAAATTTTGAGAAGTGATAATGTTGGTGAATATTTTTCTGAAGCACTTAAGTCATACCTATGTAAGCATGGAATTATTCATCAATCATCTTGTGCCGATACTCCTTCCCAAAATGGAGTTGCTGAACGGAAGAATGGGCATCTCCTTGAAACTGCAAGAGCATTATCCTTTCAAATGAGTGTTCCAAAGCAATTTTGGGTTGATGCGATTTCCACAGCTTGCTTCTTAATTAATCGCATGTCGTCATCTGTTCTTAAAGGTCAGATTCCTTATCACGTTCTATTCCCAACAAAACCGTTGTTTCCTATTGCACCGAAAATATTTGGTTGTACTTGTTTTGTTAGGGATGTTCGTCCTAATCTGACAAAATTAGACTCCAAATCTTTGAAGTGCATTTTCTTAGGCTATTCGCATGTTCAGAAAGGTTATAGATGTTATTGTCCTAGTTCAAATCGGTATCTTGTATCTCGTGATGTTACTTTCTTTGAGGACACGCCTTTCAAATCATCTTTGCCTAGTACGTCTCAGGGGGAGGTTGATGATCTCTTTATCTATACACTTGTGTCTCCTACACCCTCTCCCGATCCATCTCCACTTGTGTCTCCTACATCCTCTCTCGATCCACCTCCTTCGATGCATGTCCTTGATCGTCCACCTATTACTCAAGTCTACTCTAGACGACAACAGCCTCCAGGTGAATGTCTTGTACCAGAAGATTCTTCGTCATCAGATCCAGGACCGAGTGATGAGCTTCCTATTGCTCTTCGTAAAGGTAAACGTTCTTGCACTTTTCCTATTTCTTCTTTTGTCTCTTATGACCACTTTTCATCTTCTACATGTTCTTTTGTTGCATCTCTTGACTCTATCTCGATTCCTAAAACGGTTCATGAAGCCTTGTTTCATCCTGGTTGGCGTAATGCCATGATAGAAGAAATGAATGCCTTAGATGATAACGGTACCTGGGATTTAGTATCTCGTCCTGCTGGGAAGAAAGCTATCGGATGTAAATGGGTGTTTGCGGTTAAGGTCAATCCTGATGGTTCAGTTGCTCGATTAAAAGCACGTCTAGTTGCTAAAGGCTATCTTCGGACATATGGGGTTGATTATTTTGATACATTTTCTCCTGTTGCTAAATTGACTTCTATCAGGTTATTCATTTCCATGGCTGCTTCTCAATGTTGGCCTTTGCATCAACTGGACATTAAAAATGCCTTTCTTCATGGTGATCTTCAGGAGGAAGTCTATATGGAGCAACCACCTGGGTTTGTTGCTCAGGGGGAGAATGATAAAGTGTGTCACCTTCGTAAATCTTTGTATGGGTTGAAACAAAGTCCACGAGCATGGTTTGGAAAATTTAGTCAGGCACTTGAGCAGTTTGGGATGAAGAAAAGCAAGTCGGATCACTCTGTTTTCTATCAACGAACTAAGAGTGGTATTATTCTACTTGTCCTATATGTTGATGACATTGTTATTACCGGAAATGATACATCAGGCATTTTATCTCTCAAGACCGTCCTCCAAAGTCAGTTTCATACTAAAGACTTGGGAACATTAAAGTACTTCTTGGGTATTGAAGTAATGAGAAGCAAGAAGGGAATCTTTATGTCACAAAGGAAATATGTGCTTGATTTGCTATCTGAGACCGGAAAATTGGGAGCCAAACCATGTAGTACTCCGATGATGCCTAATTTACAACTTACAAAAGATGGAGAACCATTTGATGATCCTGAGAGATATAGAAGATTGGTTGGAAAGTTGAATTATCTTACAGTGACACTACCAAATATAGCTTATTCAGTAAGCATTGTGAGTCAATTTATGTCTTCACCCACAGTAGGTCATTGGGCTGTAGTACAACAAATTCTATGTTATTTGAAGGCTGCACCTGGACGTGGGATATTATATAAAGATCATGGTCATATGAAGGTTGAGTGTTTTTCAGATGCCGATTGGGCAGGATCAAGAGAAGATAGAAGATCGACTTCTGGCTATTGTGTTTTCGTTGGAGGCAATTTGGTCTCATGGAAAAGTAAGAAACAAAATGTAGTTTCAAGATCAAGTGCAGAGTCAGAATACAGAGCTATGGCACAATCAGTATGTGAAATAATGTGGTTACATCAACTCTTGATTGAATTAGGCTTCAATGTTACAGTTCCAACCAAGTTGTGGTGTGATAACCAAGCTGCCCTTCATATTGCATCCAACCCAGTATTTCATGAGAGGACTAAACATATTGAAATTGATTATCATTTTGTTCGGGAGAAAATACAGCAAGGTTTGGTATCTACTGGATATGTGAAGACGGGAGAGCAATTGGGAGATATTTTCACGAAAGCTTTAAATGGAGTTAGAATAAATTATCTTTGTAACAAGTTGGGCATGATTAACATATATGCTCCAACTTGAGGGGGAGTGTTATAGTATATATGTGAATATAGTAGCTTGTAGTCCTTAGTCCTTTATTGTAATTTTACTATTATTAGTTTAGGGCTCCTATGTATGCCTATATATATTTGGCTCCATTGTATAGAAGGAGTATGGATTCTCTCATATTTTGATATCTCAATAACACCAAACACTATAATTTTTTTTCAAAATGATTTTTTTTTCAAAATTAAACACTTAAAACGTTAAACCAAACACACCCTATGAAAATTAAGTTTTGATTAATTCAACTTCTAGGTAGACCTCCAGGTAGAGGTGTTCTTTTGCAGTCAACTTAAATATTTCCTTAGACAAGTTTCTCCTAGACAAAGTTCCCTTTTATTGAAACTTGATTTTCTTGTTTTTCCACCACATTATACATCATGCACAATAATTTTTTTTTTCAAATTTATACAAAAGAATGAAATGAATAAAAGAATTGAAAAGAAAAGAAAATACTTTATATATTTACAACAATCTCACGCTAGATCATTTGGGTTCAATCGAAGAAATGGAGGTCTTGTCCTTGCTCAGGCCTTCTCCCCAATAGGGTTTTTATCCTTTGAAAATTTACTATAAAAGTGTTTCCAACATTGTCATATAAATCCACTGCACCATGCTGGTAGATTTTACCAATTTTGTACGGGTCGGACCATCTCGATTTTAGCTTCCCTGGAAAGAGTTTCAACCTTGAGTTGAAAAGTAGCATTTCTTGCCCAACCTGCAAATTTTTACTTCTAATTCTTTGATCATGCCATTTCTTTGTATATCTTTGCATTCTCATAGGATAGTGTTGGGTTTTATGCCCTAAAACTCGTAGATAGTAAATGAAACAAATTAATCGATCTCAATAAAGTGTTATTTGAGTAATTCAGTAATTTGGTTATTGAATAATCGAGTTTGCACCAATAGGGTTTTTATCCTTTGAAAATTTACTATAAAAGTGTTTCCAACATTGTCATATAAATCCACTGCACCATGCTGGTAGATTTTACCAATTTTGTACGGGTCGGACCATCTCGATTTTAGCTTCCCTGGAAAGAGTTTCAACCTTGAGTTGAAAAGTAGCATTTCTTGCCCAACCTGCAAATTTTTACTTCTAATTCTTTGATCATGCCATTTCTTTGTATATCTTTGCATTCTCATAGGATAGTGTTGGGTTTTATGCCCTAAAACTCGTAGATAGTAAATGAAACAAATTAATCGATCTCAATAAAGTGTTATTTGAGTAATTCAGTAATTTGGTTATTGAATAATCGAGTTTGCACCAATAGGGTTTTTATCCTTTGAAAATTTACTATAAAAGTGTTTCCAACATTGTCATATAAATCCACTGCACCATGCTGGTAGATTTTACCAATTTTGTACGGGTCGGACCATCTCGATTTTAGCTTCCCTGGAAAGAGTTTCAACCTTGAGTTGAAAAGTAGCATTTCTTGCCCAACCTGCAAATTTTTACTTCTAATTCTTTGATCATGCCATTTCTTTGTATATCTTTGCATTCTCATAGGATAGTGTTGGGTTTTATGCCCTAAAACTCGTAGATAGTAAATGAAACAAATTAATCGATCTCAATAAAGTGTTATTTGAGTAATTCAGTAATTTGGTTATTGAATAATCGAGTTTTCATTAATAAACCCTAAATCCAATAAACTAAGATCCAAGGTTGTTTAAATGAAACTTGGACTAGTATGTGGGGACATAAGGGGATCAGTGTCCAAGTAACAACCTAAAAGGTCTATAGTATAGAGATAAGGCTGGGTACCTTATCCTGGTGACACTATGTGATACAACCCACCTTGTATTCGATAAAGATGCAATGATCCAAAGCATCCATGTAGGAGACATGCGGGTGGGGGTATCCTATGCAATGAGTTTGCATAAGACCGGACCGCGAAATAGTAACCACTAGTTGTAACGTCGTTAACTAGTTTAGGTTTCTATTTCAATAGGATGACCTAGGTAACTCAATCTCAATCCTGAGTATGTTATGAACCCCTTTCAGGAGGGATTGTCCTTAGATTTGTATGGGTGAGAGTGGCCAGTTCGCTGACTCAATAAGCCTACCATTTCAGGGGCAAGACCGAATGGGGGCTGGGAACATAACAGTACAAGATGGAATTCACTCCTTCCCCTATTGGGATAAGTAGATGTGTGTTCCCTTAAGAGTTGATTTTAGGGCTTGAACAAAGGCGCGCCATCTTCTCCTAGCCTGAGAGGAACTCCTGTTTAGTGGTTGGACCCTAAACAACTTGTTCATTAGAGGAATCAGTGGTACTTAAGGAACTAGAGGTAACCCAGGGGTAAAACGGTAATTTGACCCAGCTGGTGTTACGAACACACGTGAAGGATTGACTTACTGCTTGGTCGATATCCATGGACACAAAAATATTCTACAGTGAGAAGAGTGCAGTTGTGGGTCTTTAGTGGAGTGACCAACAGTTAACGAATGTTGACTAAACTTGGTCAATGAGTTTGGCCAATTAGTCTCGTATCGTTGAAGCTTCTGATCTGTAGGTCCATTAGGTCCCACTGGTAGCTCGTAAAGAGACTTGAGGCAATTAAGTATAAATTGTAAATTGAAAGTGTTCAATTTATTTGGGGAATTGTATAATGTATATTGATGCATTATAATATAAAGTTTATGAATCTTTATAATATAATTTTTGAATTAATTTCAAAAATTAATTCTTGAGAGAAAATATTTGAAAGAGTTCAAATAAATTTAATATGAATTGGATTCATATTAATTTTAATTTTAATAAAATCCCTAAGATTAAATATATGATATTTAATTGGGAAAATTAATTAATTATGGAATTAATTAATTATTTATTAAAATTAGAGACTTTTTCCTATTAGGAAAGAAAATATTTGAAAGAGTTCAAATAAATTTAATATGAATTGGATTCATATTAATTTTAATTTTAATAAAATCCCTAAGATTAAATATATGATATTTAATTAGGGAAATTAATTAATTATGGAATTAATTAATTATTTATTAAAATTAGAGATCTTTTCCTATTAGGAGAAGGTCTTCCTTTTCCTATTAGGAGGTCTTCCTTTTCCTATTAGGAAGAAGGTCTTGGCCTTTACCTATAAATAGGACCCCTGGGGTGGGGTGAAAGACATCCCATTCATTCTCCTTCTCTCAGAGAATTTCCTTCAAGACTTCCTCTAGACTCCCACCAATCTCTTGCCTCTAGAAGTCTCAGAGTCATACCGGTGTAGCCATAGTGGTGGTGTTCACACTAGTTCGTGATTAATTCACATGCAGTTGGTGAATTTAATTTGAGTCGTCAGCGAGAGTAAGTAATTTGTTACTTTATAAATTAGATTTAGATCTAATATTTTTGTATGCTTAGCCTTAATATATATTTAGATTAGTTCTAATATTATTGCCAATGTATTGGTATTTTAGATTAAACAAAATTAATTACGAATCGGTCCCAATCACGCTTCCGTTTTACGAAATTATGGAATTCCAATCCTTCAATTGGTATTAGAGCCGAACGTAGATCTAATTTTGTTTCACTAAAATTTGCATTGGCTATTGGTGGGATTGATTAATGCATAATGTATGTATGGTTTGCATCGAACTGTTTTAGTTAATTTTATGGCCATAGATTTTACTGTTTTTATGTGATTTGATCATGTAAGGGCCCGGTGTTTCGGGTATTTTATGTAAAATCGAGTCCTATGTAAGTTCGGGTCTAGAATAGGTTTTTATGAGATAAAAATCGAAGAAATTGCGACGCTTTACGGAACACCTGCTACCTGGGAACTGAGTCGGAACTTGAGTTGAATTAACCATAGTTATATTAGCATGTAATGTCTCTAGGTAATTAAAAGTGTTTAATTCACCTAGACATCAGAGAAAAGACCTATATATATAAAAGTTATATACAGGCATAAACTTAGATAGATTCACTTTGCCGGAATTTACCTAAGTAATAGACCCTATAATTATAAAAATACTTAGTGGGAGGAAATATATCAAAACAAGATTTTCATAAATCAAGTTTTGCTCTCACGTCCTCAAAAGTTCACAATGTGAGGTTCATGCTTGGCCTCGAGTCACCCTGGGAGTGACCCCCTACGGATGGTGTTTGCATGGATTAATATCAAGGTGAATGAGGGAGTATTTTACAGTAAGTGAGAGTAGGACACGTGTCAACGTATCCTACGGTCTCCTCCATTAGGTTGCACCGTGAGATGCCCATGATCTGCCTGCGAGTCGCCCTGGGAGCAATCACCCTACGGAGGGCTTGATCATGAGAGTCGGAACAATGCAAACTCCAGAAATGGATAGGGTTTCTTAGGTCCATTTCCAACTTTGACTTTCCCTACGGTAGCATTGTTGGGGCCGACCTCTGAAATTTGAAAAATGGAGGGTCACACTTACGGAAAATTGTTAAGGTGTTAATAATTTCCTAACCGAAAAAACGGTAGCTAAGACCTATTGGAATATGAGTTATTCCGGGAATAGGGATTGACTGAGATTGTCTCAATTCAGAGGAGGAGTAGCTGACTACCCTACGGTAGCTGTTGTTCTAAGCCTCTGAAGTATTGTTGCAAAATGAATGTTTATTCTATGGGTTGATCATTACTTTTGCTAAATTGATTGGATTAAAATAATAATATTATTTTGTGTAATGAGTTAATGCAACAATACTTATTAAGTTAATTTGTTTGTTCTATCAGCAATGAAACGTTCTTTGTATGCCTCTAATAACGCCAATTACAAAACTGGTATTTCTATTACAACTAAGAAAATGAACTTAGACACTAAATGCGTGGAATTGGTCTTAACTGAGGACGGTCCTCAAGCCCATATGTCTAATTTATCCGAAATTGTTCATGATGAATATGACATAGACTGCTTAGCACATCTCAATGAAAATAAATTTGATTTATTGATCATTGAAACGTGTATAGTGGAAAATGATGATTCAGCCTGGATCCTTGATTCAGGTGCCACTCATCACGTATGCTCTTCCTTTGAGGGAATGAGCTTCTAGCAACAGTTAGATGCTGGGGAAATGACTCTCAGAGTTGGGACTGGAGAGCTCATTTCAGCTAAAGCAGTGGGAGATATTAAAATGTTCTTCTCCAGGGAACGCTATATGTTATTAGATAATGTATATATAGTTCCCAGAATAAAAAGAAATTTGATTTCTATTTCTTGTTTGCTAGAACAAGGGTATTCAGTGTCCTTTTCTGTGAATGAAACTTTCATTACTAAAAGGGGTGCTGATATATGTTCTGCAAAAATGAAGAACAATTTGTATGTCTTAAGACCAATAGAGTCTAGGGCTATTTTGAACAATGAAATGTTTAAAACAGCTGAGACTCAACCAAAAAGGCAAAAAGTTTCTCAAAGTACCTATCTTTGGCACTTGAGACTTGGTCACATAAATCTCAATAGGATTGGGAGATTGGTTAAGAACGGACTTCTAAGCCAGTTAGAAGATGGTACTTTACCTCCATGTGAGTCATGTCTCAAAGGTAAGATGACCAAACGACCTTTTACTGGAAAAGGTTATCGTGCCAAGGAGCCCTTAGAACTCGTACATACGGATCTCTGTGGTCCAATGAATGTAAGAGCTCGAGGAGGGTATGAATATTTCATCTCTTTTATAGATGATTATTCAAGGTATGGTTATTTATACCTAATGAGTCATAAGTCTGAAGCCCTTGAAAAGTTCAAGGAGTACATGACTGAAGTTGAGAACTTGTTAGGTAAGACCATTAAAACACTTCGATCTGATCGAGGTGGAGAGTATTTGGACTTAAAATTCCAAAACTATTTGATAGAACATGGAATATCGTCCCAACTCTCAGCACCAGGTACACCTCAGCAGAATGGTGTATCTGAAAGGAGAAACAGAACCTTGTTAGACATGGTTCGATCTATGATGAGCCATGCTCAATTGCCTAGTTCTTTTTGGGGTTATGCAGTAGAGACTGCAGTTTATATTTTGAATGTTGTTCCCTCAAAGAGTGTTTCTGAAACACCATTTGAGCTTTGGAAAGGGCGTAAAGTTAGTTTACGTCATTTCAGAATTTGGGGCTGCCTTGCACATGTGTTAGTAGCAAACCCAAAGAAATTGGATTCACGTTCAAAATTATGTCTATTCGTAGGCTACCCAAAAGAAACAAGAGGTGGATACTTCTTTGATCCAAAAGAAAATAAAGTGTTTGTATCGACAAATGCTACTTTCTTGGAAGAAGACCACGTTAAAGAACACATACCACGCAGTAAAATTGTGTTAAGTGAATTTTCTGGTAAAGCTACAAATGAATCAACAAGAGTTGTTGATGAGGCTGGACCTTCAACAAGAGTTGTTGATGAGGCTGGACCTTCAACAAGAGTTGTTGATTAGCCCAGTTCAGAGGCTGGACCATCAACAAGAGTTATTGATGAGCCCAGTACATCTGGTCAAGCCCATCCTTCTCAAGAGTTGAGAATGCCTCGATGTAGTGGGAGGGTTGTTATTCAACCTGAACGCTATCTGGGTTTAGCAGAAACTCCAACTATCATACCTAATGATGGGGTTGAGGATCCATTGACCTTTAGACAGGCAATGAATGATGTGGACCATGACCACTGGGTCAAAGCTATGGACCTAGAGATGGAGTCTATGTACTTCAATCAAGTCTGGGATCTTGTAGACCTACCTGAAGGGGTTAAACCCATAGGGTGCAAATTGATCTACAAGAGAAAATGAGACGTAGCTGGGAAAGTATAGACTTTCAAAGCTCGACTTGTGGCAAAAGGTTATACCCAAAAGGAGGGGGTGGACTATGAGGAAACCTTCTCCTCAGTTGCCATGTTAAAGTCGATAAGAATTCTCTTGTCCATTGCCACTTTTTATGATTATGAGATTTGGCAAATGGACGTCAAGACTGCCTTTCTGAATGGAAATCTTGATGAGAACATCTTTATGTCTCAACCAGAGGGGTTCGTTGCTCAAGGTCAGGAGCAAAAAGTTTGCAAGCTTAAACGATCCATTTATGGGTTGAAGCAAGCTTCCAGATCTTGGAATATAAAGTTTGACACTGCTGTCAAATCTTATGGCTTTGAGCACAACATTGATGAGCCTTGTGTTTACAAAAGGATTATCAACAGTTCAGTAGCTTTTCTGGTGTTGTATGTAGATGATATTCTTCTCATTGGGAATGATGTAGAATATCTAGCTGACATTAAAAAATGACTATCGACTGAGTTCCAAATGAAAGATTTGGGTGAAGCTCAGTATGTTCTAGGGATTCAAATTATTAGGAATCGTAAGAACAGAACGTTAGCCCTGTCTCAAGCATCATATATAGACAAGATGTTGTCTAGATATAAGATGCAGAATTCCAAGAGGGGTTTACTACCCTTCAGACATGGAGTTCATTTGTCTAAGGAACAGTGTCCTAAGACACCTCAAGAAATTGAGGATATGAGATGCATCCCTTATGCTTCAGCTGTGGGCAGTCTTATGTACGCCATGTTGTGTACTAGGCCTGACATTTGCTATGCAGTTGGGATAGTCAGCAGGTACCAGTCCAATCCAGGGTTAGACCACTGGACTGCAGTTAAAAACATCCTCAAGTATCTTCGGAGAACGAGGGACTATCAGCTTGTGTATGGCTCTAAGGATTTGATCCTTACAGGATACACAGACTCTGACTTTCAGACTGATAAGGATTCTAGGAAATCCACATCAGGGTCAGTATTTACCCTCAACGGGGGAGCTGTAGTCTGGCGTAGCATCAAGCAAGGATGCATTGCAGACTCCACCATGGAGGCCGAATATGTCGCTGCTTGTGAAGCAACTAAGGAGGCTGTATGGCTACGGAAGTTCTTGATGGATTTGGAAGTTGTTCCAAATATGAACTTGCCGATCACCTTTTACTGTGATAATAGTGGTGCAGTGGAAAATTCTAAAGAACCTCGCAGTCATAAAAGAGGCAAGCACATAGAGCGCAAATATCATCTCATCAGAGAGATCGTGCAACGAGGGGACGTGATCGTCACGAAGGTAGCCTCTGAGCACAATATTGCTGATCCATTTACGAAGGCTCTCACGGCTAAAGTGTTCGAGGGTCATCTAGAGGGTCTAGGTCTGCGAGATATGTACATAGAATAATCTAGGGCAAGTGGAAGAAGTGTAATGGGTATTGTGAATGCCCTAGTTTATTGTATTTATCTGTATTTTCATGTATTATACAGTATTAATACAAACTACTATTCCTACTTCAATGATTATTCATTCAATTTTGATTGTTGATGTACATTGCCCACTAGAGTTTTAGTTCAAGTGGGAGTTGTTGGGTTTTATGCCCTAAAACTCGTAGATAGTAAATGAAACAAATTAATCGATCTCAATAAAGTGTTATTTGAGTAATTCAGTAATTTGGTTATTGAATAATCGAGTTTGCATTAATAAACCCTAAATCCAATAAACTAAGATCCAAGGTTGTTTAAATGAAACTTGGACTAGTATGTGGGGACATACGGGGATCAGTGTCCAAGTAACAACCTAAAAGGTCTATAGTATAGGGATAAGGCTGGGTACCTTATCCTGGTGACACTATGTGATACGACCCACCTTGTATTCGATACAGATGCAATGATCCAAAGCATCCATATAGGAGACATGCGGGTGGGGGTATCCTATGCAATGAGTTTGCATAAGACCGGAACGCGAAATAGTAACCACTAGTTGTAACGCCGTTAACTAGTTTAGGTTTCTATTTCAATAGGATGACCTAGGTAACTCAATCTCAATCCTGAGTATGTTATGAACCCCTTTCAGGAGGGATTGTCCTTAGATTTGTATGGGTGAGAGTGGCCAGTTCGCCGACTCAATAAGCCTACCATTTCAGGGGCAAGACCGAATAGGGGCTGGGAACATAACAGTACAAGATGAAATTCACTCCTTCCCCTATTGGGGTAAGTAGATGTGTGTTCCCTTAAGAGCTGATTTCAGGGCTTGAACAAAGGTGCGCCATCTTCTCCAAGCCTGAGAGGAACTCCTGTTTAGTGGTTGGACCCTAAACAATTTGTTCATTAGAGGAATCAGTGGTACTTAAGGAACTAGAGGTAACCTAGGGGTAAAACGGTAATTTGACCCAACTGGTGTTACGAACACACGTGAAGGATTGACTTACTGCTTGGTCGATATCCATGGACATAGAAATATTCTACAGTGAGTAGAGTGCAGTTGTGGGTCTTTAGTGGAGTGACCCACAGTTAACAAATGTTGACTAAACTTGGTCAATGAGTTTGGCCAATTAGTCTCGTATCGTTGGAGCTTCTGATCTGTAGGTCTATTAGGTCCCACTGGTAGCTCGTAAAGAGACTTGAGGTAATTAAGTATAAATTGTAAATTGAAAGTGTTCAATTTATTTGGGGAATTGTATAATGTATATTGATGCATTATAATATAAAGTTTATGAATCTTTATAATATAATTTTTGAATTAATTTCAAAAATTAATTCTTGAGAGAAAATATTTGAAAGAGTTCAAATAAATTTAATATGAATTGGATTCATATTAATTTTAATTTTAATAAAATCCCTAAGATTAAATATATGATATTTAATTGGGAAAACTAATTAATTATGGAATTAATTATTTATTTATTAAAATTAGAGACTTTTTCCTATTAGGAAAGAAAATATTTGAAAGAGTTCAAATAAATTTAATATGAAATGGATTCATATTAATTTTAATTTTAATAAAATCCCTAATATTAAATATATGATATTTAATTAGGGAAATTAATTAATTATGGAATTAATTAATTATTTATTAAAATTAGAGACCTTTTCCTATTAGGAGAAGGTCTTCCTTTTCCTATTAGGAAGAAGGTCTTGGCTTTTACCTATAAATAGGACCCCTGGGGTGGGGTGAAAGGCATCCCATTCATTCTCTTTCTCTCAGAGAATTTCCCTCAAGGCTTCCTCTAGACTCCCACCAGTCTCCTGCCTCTAGAAGTCTCAGAGTCATACCGGTGTAGCCATAGTGGTGGTGTTCACACTAGTTCGTGATTAATTCACATGCAGTTGGTGAATTTAATCTGAGTCGTCAATGAGAGTAAGTAATTTTTTACTTTATAAATTAGATTTAGATCTAATATTTTTGTATGCTTAGCCTTAATATATATTTAGAATAGTTCTAATATTATTGCCAATGTATTGGTATTTTAGATTAAACAAAATTAATTACGAATCGGTCCCAATCACGCTTCCGCTTTACGGAATTATGGAATTCCAATCCTTCAGATAGATGTCGCCATTCTTCTAATTTTGCCAACTGTAATTTTCTCTTTTGGCCTACTTGTTCCATATTCATGTTCAGTTTGTTCCAAGCCCAATAGGCCTTGTGCTCCAATTCCAAGGGTAAATGGCATGCTTTTCCACAGACTATCTTGTATGGAGACATTCCTAAGAGAGTGATAGGACCAAAATAGTCCTATTTATTTGTTGTTAATCTAGACTTGTTAGGGTGCACTTTACGCTTTATTTGTCTGTTTTGTAGATAATTTGTGCATTTAGGGTATGAGAGTCGAACTACACAAATTGGAGTTAATTCGGGCTATTTAGTGAGTTTTCGAGCTTACTTGAGGGCCATGGATCTCGAGGAGGTGAGAAGACCGTGAGGATCGTGACGAGGTCGAAGAATAGTTCCAAGGAGTCAAAGGTTCGAGGCCCAAATCGAGGAAGAAACGATGAGGATTAAAGTTGAGGCCTGCTGAAAATAGGCACGATGTCGAGACACCGTGGCCAGCGTCTCGACGCTGGCCCGTTTTCAACCCGTGGCCCATATGGCACGACGTCTCGACGCCGTGACAATTTTTCCTATAAATCCCTTTCTTTAATTCTGTCGAATGTATCAGTTTTTAGGGTTTTATTTTTACTTTTCCTCTCGGTTCTCTCTGTCCTAGAAGACCAGAATTAAGAGGTGTAAGTTTTCCTTTGTATTTTCTTGTTATTGTAGCGTTGGGTCGCGGGTCATAGCCGGTTAACCGCCTTCTAAAACCGTTGACGCCGATTGGATGATTTTTGGAATATAAAATGTATTTTTTTTGTGAGTTTCATGTTCTAAATGTCTATTTAATTTTATATTGCTATTGTATTTTGGATTCAGTTTGTATTATTTGCATGTGCAGTAGGTTAGATTGACGCCCTAACTCACAGCTCGTATGTTAATAACTTGCTAAGAAATTGATTTCCAAGTAGCTAATGGAACATTGGTTTAATAGTTAGCGCATAGACTGATTTGTGGGCACAGGTCCCAAGAGCAGTCTCTGACTTTGTTGCTTGACACGATAGGTGTAGAATCCAAAATAGCGTTAGAAGTAATCTAGGCCGAATTATTTCTAATGTCCTAATCAATCCACTAGACTTGAGACAATTGGTTGATTGTTTAATTTGATAGTCCAATTGAATTAATTAATTAACTAATTAGTGTCTAATTCGATGGACGTTGTATGATCGGGTTAGATGGCTTAGGTGGGCTTTGGGTCTTTTTTGGGTTCAGATTAGATCGATTGGGCAATTGAGCAATTCAAACTAGCCTTTAATAGGTAGAGATTCAATTATCAAAGTAAATCATTCAAACCCAATAATCACTCCAAGCGGTGTCCCCTAATTTAATTAATCTTCTCATCTTTTTATGATTTTCCGTAATTTAATTTCTTGTTCTTTAAATTCTTGCATTTTAAATTCCTTGCACTTTCATTTATCCAATTTTCCAATCCCCCCCATTTACCGCTTTCACAACTCAAAATAAATAGGAAATAAATAACCAACCACCACTCCCTGTGATCGACCCCAACCCCTATTTCTACAAAATTAGTTGTAGTGTCGTGGAATTATAAATTTTATTTGATTCGGACCTTCGACAAGTCCTGTTAAATTGACGTCATTGTCGGGGAGTGCAAACGGTTAATTATTTTCTTTTTATCTTGAGTTTTTAATTTTTAGTTTGAATTTTATTTTTCCTTGTTATGGTTGAGAGAACAAGTGTAGACAACGAGATAAACAAGTTCAAATCTGAAATGTCTGAGCTTAAGGCTCTCATTAGTCAATTGGTTGCAGAGAGGGAATCCCCTCTGAGCATAATACATATGAAGGATTTCCAACAATGCAAGGCCAACAGACACCAAATCATTACTTCTAGAACAATCAAAGCCTGAAAATGCAGCATGGACCAAGTTCAAGTATTTTAGTGTTTATGGTTAAAAATTTATCTGATGGCATTCGAGTTTTACAGGAAGGTCAACTCAAATTCCAAGAGGAGACCAGAACTGAGATGCAACGGTTGAGAACCCAAGTTTCTCATTTGGCTGACACCGTCAGAAAGTTGGAGGCCAAAATTGACAAACTGCCTGTGCAATCTGAGATCCCAAAGAGAGAAGAAGTGTGTTTGACCATGTTAAGGAGTGGGACGGTCTTGAGTCCTAGTCCACAATTTCCTTCTCCGCCTGCATTTGAAAAGAATAGAGAGGCAAGGAAGCCTGAAGAGATGACAAGCAATGTCAACTTTCCAAAGTAGCGAGGGGTATATTTCAATCCTCCTATTGATTTTAGTTCTTATGTTCCTAAAGCTCTTTTCCCTAGCAGGTTAGCGCTGCAGCCTAAACCTCCTAAGGAAAAGGAAGAGAAGGACACACTTGACCCATTCAAGAAGGTGGAGGTCAACATTCTGCTTCTAGGACACCGTAAAGCAAATCCCTAAAGTAGGAAAATTTCTAAAGAAATTGTACTCCAGGAAAGGTAAGCCTGAGGTGTGTGATAACGTTTCTACTATCTTGAAAAAGTTACCTAATGAGTGTCTAGATCATGATATTTATACTTTTCCATGCATTCTAGGGGATTTAGAAATTAAGCATGCCATGTTAGATTTAGGATCCTCTATTAATGTCATGTCTCATGCACTCGCTAATGAGCTTAATCTTTCCCATATTAAGAAAACTAGTAATTTAATTCAATTGGCAGATAGATCATTAATTAGACCTCTAGGGCTTGAATGTTTTAGTTAAGGTAGAGGAGCTTATATTTACTGTAGACTTCTTTATAATTGATATGCATGAAAATGGTTCACCTAATGCCACATCTATAATTTTGGGTCGTCCATTCATGAAAACGACCAAGGTTAAAATGAAGATAGGCAAGGGAATCATTTCTGTTGAATTTAATGGAAAAAGGAGTTGCTTTATATCTAACATTTTAGGTCACCTTAACCCTTCTCTTACCTGTTCAAATATTTCCCATAAGATACAGGTAAACAGGTACAAAGCCTCTAGATCCAGGAGAGTTAATGTTCTGGAGCGGGAAAATTTAGATCCCAATTGAGTTCATGAAGGACGCCGTCGAGTTCAAGACATTAAACAGGGCGCTTTTGGGGAGGCAACCCAAAATTTTTAAGTTTCTCATTTCTTTTACTTTTTATATTTTTCATTATCGTTGTTTGCTTTAATTTAAATCGCAATTTAATCTTTCTTTCTTCATTCTTTAATGTTGCATGATAATTTAAAAGGAAGATTGATTAAATTAAAAAAAATTGTGGATTTTAGTTGAACCCGAGAGCCGGCGTTGAGACGCCATGCTCTCGGCGTCTCGACGCCAACGCGGAATCTGGGGTAAAAACCCCAGATTCCGACATTACGGTAAAACAAGTTTTTAAACCCTAGGTCATTTTTCTCTCAAAACACTCCACTTCTCCCTCATTCTCCCACAAATTTCCTACCAATTTCCTTCATTATGCTTCGATTTCTTCGCGGATTCAGCTGATTTTCTTCAAAATTTTCGCATTCATAATCTCGAATACGTGGGTTTTCTTGATTTTGGGTGATTTTGGAGGATTTGAGTGATTTTTCTTTGTTCAAAGAGTGGGTAAAAGCGATTTTCTCTTCTTCTTCTTTTCTTTAGTTGTTTTTTTCCATGTTTAGATGCATTAGAATGAGATTAGAAGTTGATTTAGCTTGATTTGAGTATGATTTTTACATTTTCTAGCTGAAAATCGTTGAGAATATTGTTGTGGTTGCTGTATTTTTATTGTTTGTGCAAATTTTCTGCTATTTTTGTTGGGAATTTTGTGTTTGGCAGCTTAAATTTTGTTTATAAGGAGGAAGGGCTTTTAAGTGTTGGAGTTTTTGGAGCTATAGTTCTAAAACCTTTAGTTCTCTTAGTTTCCAACCCATTTTAGATTTTTTTTAGGAGCCCCTTTTTCCCATTCGCTTTAGATCTTTTATACTCTTCCTACCCATTCCACCATGAGTGCCAAGAAATTTAGGAGTTCAACAGCTTCTTCATCCTCTGCTCCCTTTGATAGGGGAAGATTTATTAGCACGGATGCTGAAGATGTATATAATTCTTATGTGGTAAGTAGGGGTGGTTATTGAAAGAGGGTTAGTTCCAAGTGCCCAAAACCAACTTGAGCTATACTAGCTAACCCATAGTATAGTTGAGAGAGGTTGGGGCACGTTCACTAGGCACCCCCAGGCTGTTGTAGTCCCTATCGTTAGGGAATTTTACGCAAACATGACGGAAGAATCCACTACTTCCTTTGTTAGGGGTAAAATGATCCCCTTTTGACTCGGCCTCTATTAACCAATTCTATGGCCTTACCAATATTGATAGGGATGGGTACAATGATTACACAAGTAATCACTTTAATTCCCATCAAATTATAGAAAATCTATGTAGGCCAGAGGCAACTTGGTTAATAAGGAGCGGGAAGCAATAAACTTTAAATCCTTTGATCTGACAGTGGATAACAGAGCATGGCATAGTTTTCTATGTGCCAAACTCTTACCTGTGATGCATCTGAGTGATGTAATAAAGGAGAGAGAAGCTCTGTTGTTCTCCATAGCGACCAATTGCAGTATAGACGTAGGAAAAGTTATATATTCTTCCATGTGCCAGATTCACAGAGGAACGACCAGAGTAGGTCTAGGGCACCTTTCCCTCATCACAGCACTCTGTAGAGCCACTGGGGTCGTGTGGGACCCCGTGAAGAGATTAGCCATCCTACAACTGCGATTGATGAGAACTTCATCATGATTAGACTTAGGGAGCCTGAACCTAGGATAGCCCACCCACCACCTCCACCCCAACAAGAAGAACCAAAAGAGGAGCCCCAAGCTCAGGGAAGGCAGCCCCACTTCGATCATCCTCCTCTAATGCTTGAGTCGTTAGATGAGAGGATGAATCAGATGAGACTTGAGCAACTGCTCTATAATGAGAGCCAGCAGCATATGAAGGGTAGACACTTCAAACAGACTGAGGACCAGTTCACTTATATTCGAGAGTATATTATGGCCTCGACATCTGGACAGCCCATCCCACCTTATGGGTCTCCTGAGGATGAGGAGTGATGCACTATCATACAGGCTCATCCGCGGTTTTTTCTATTCTTTCCCTTATTTTTCTTTATTTTTATTTCTTAGCTTGTTCTGCTTTTATTTTTCTTGTTTTATTTGTTTTCTTTTTTGTAGATTTCGACAAAATTAATATGAGGACATTAAATTCTTGATCCAGTCAGCTCTTGACCATATACTCAGGGAGGTTTTCTGTTCCCTATTCTAATTGTCCCTTACTCTTTCTACTTGACATATACATTGAGGACAATGTAGAATTTAGGTTGGGGGTGGGGTCTATGCTTTGCTTTGCTTTGCCTGCATATGTTTTGTATGAGTAATGATGCATTTGAGCATCACTTCTTTATTATGCATGCATAAATTTGATTTTCTCTGATTAGATTGAGGGCATGCACCTGAGCATTGGATCTAATTTGTAAGCAAATTTTAAAATTTTTGAATGCTTCTGTGTGGATGACACTGTTACTTTTCTTAGGACCATGAGAATCCATGACATGCCATTTATGTTTACCTCATTGCTTTTATTGAATGATAAGCATGTTGCCCAGAAATTGAGCCTTTTTAAAACTTTTCTAGTACTTTTCTTGCAAGAGTAAACCTTAGCATGCCTAGGATTAGTTTGAAAGCTTAGGAGCAAATTATAGAGTCCATATGCTTGTTGTCACCTCGATAGGTGTAGGGATGAGCTAGTGAGTCAAATAGCTGCAAATTAGCATGCAATATCTTGCTTAGGAGAAAAGAAAGAAAATATGCATAAGAAAAAGAAAAGAGAGCAAAAGAAAAATAAAGAAAAGAGAAGAAAAATGAGCGCGAGCTTAAAAAGAAAATCATATGCTCATTTATATTTTATTTTCAAGAAAGAAAAAGCATGCTATATAGGGGGTAAAAAGAGCTACCTATCGTGTGATCAGTTGCATGATTCTTAATTGCAATGATTTCGACATCTTTAGCTTTGAGATTTGAGTTTATAAGAACTGTAACTTTTGAATCCTATACTTTTGATTTATATGCTTGCTTGAGGACTAGCAAGGTTTAGGTTGGGGGTATTTGATAGGACCAAAATAGTCCTATTTATTTGTTGTTAATCTAGACTTGTTAGGGTGCACTTTACGCTTTATTTGTCTGTTTTGTAGATAATTTGTGCATTCAGGGTATCAGGGTCGAACTACACAAATTGGAGTTAATTCGGGCGATTTAGTGAGTTTTCGAGCTTACTTGAGGGCCATGGATCTCGAGGAGGTGAGAAGACCGTGAGGATTGTGACGAGCCCGAAGAATAGTTCCAAGGAGTCAAAGGTTCGAGGCCCAAATCGAGCAAGAAACGACGAGGATTAAAGTCGAGGCCGTTGAAAATAGGCACGACGTCTCGACGCCGTGCCCAACGTCTGGACGTCGCGGCAATTTTTCCTATAAATCCCTTTCTTTAATTCCGCCGAATGTATCAATTTTTAGGGTTTTATTTTTGCTTCTTCTCTCGGTTCTCTCTGTCCTAGAAGACCAGAATTAAGAGGTGTAAGTTTTTCTTTTTATTTCCTTTGTATTTTCTTGTTATTGTAGCGTTGGGTCGCGGGTCTTGGCCGGCTTAACCGCCATCTAAACCAGTTGACTCCGATTGGATGATTTTTGGGATATAGATTGTATTTCTTTGTGAGTTTCATGTTCTGAATGTCTATTTAATTTTATATTGCTATTGTATTTTGGATTCAGTTCGTATTATTTGCATGCACAGTAGGTTAGATTGACGCCCTAACTCGCAGCTCGTATGTTAATAACTTGCTAAGAAATTGATTTCCAAGTAGCTAATGGAACATTGGTTTAATAGTTAGCGCATAGACTGATTCGTGGGCACAGGTCCCAAGAGCAGACTCTGACTTTGTTGCTTGACACGTTAGATTTAGAATCCAAAGTAGCGTTAGAAGTAATCTAGGCCTAATTATTTCTAATGTCCTAATCAATCCACTAGACTGAAGGCAATTGGTTGATTGTTTAATTTGATAGTCCAATTGAATTAATTAATTAACTAATTAACGTCTAATTCGATGGACGTTGTATGATCGGGTTAGATGACTTAGGTGGGCTTTGGGTCTTTTCTGGGTTCAGATTAGATCGATTGGGCAATTGAGCAATTCAAACTAGCCTGTAATAGGTAGAGATTCAATGATCAAAGTAAATCATTCAAACCCAATAATCACTCCAATCGGTGTCGCCTAATTTAAGTAATCTTCTTATCTTTTTATGATTTTCCGCGATTTAATTTCTTGTCCTTTAAATTTCTTGTTTGTTTTAATTCTTGCATTTAAAATTCCTTGCATGTTCATTTATCCAATTTTCCAATCCCCCATTTACCGCTTTCACAACTCAAAATAAATAGGAAATAAATAACCAACTGCCACTCCCTGTGATCAATCCCGACCACTATTTCTACAAAATTAGTTGTATTGTTGTGGAATTATAAATTTTATTTTATTCAGACCTTCGATAAGTCCCGTCAGGGAGCTTTGAATGCTGCCTTGTAGCCCATAATACATCATCTAATCTGAGAGACCAATCTTTCCTATTAGGGTCCACAATCTTTTCTAAGATTTCTTTGATAGCTATTAGATGATTCAACTTGACCATTTGTTTTCAGATGGTATGTTGTCGCAATCTGGTGCCTGACATTATATTTTTCCAAAAGCTTCTTGATTACCTTGTTTACAAAATGAGAACTCTCATCGCTTATCAGAACCCTTTGAGTTCTAAACCAAGTAAAGATGTTTTTCCTAAGAAAATCCTTTACCACTTTTATCAAAATGAGACCAATATTTATTATTATTATTATTATTAGTTATATATATAAATTTAAAGTTTTATTGTTGATGATTTAGAAAATTGGATATGTTTGAATTATATGGTTTAAACATTTGAATTATATGTATAGATAATTAGATAGTTTGATATGAAATATTATTTTGTTTTTAATAGGAGATTTAAGAATTTGTTGTTTAAAGAGATTTTTTTTAAAGGAAAATAACTATTTAAATGAAGAATTTATGTGAATAATTAACTATCTAATTGAAAATTAATGAACATTTTCCATGCAAAGTTAACTATTTGAAAATTTATCAAAAGAATTATTTGATTCAATGAAGACAAAAAAAGAAAAAAGAAGAAAAAAACTAAATGCGGAATAGTTCCTCGCGGGGAACCAGATCCCCACAAATTTCCCACGGGAATCCCCGCCCCATTCCCCGTGAAATTTAATGGGAAATTTCAAGGGGATGGAGATTGAAATGGGAGGTGGGAACAGGGACGAGGAAGTCATCCTCGTCCCCGTCCCACCCCGTGGACATCCCTATATGGGGGTGCTTAGCTAAAGTAGCATATCCGGTATTCAAGAAACTTACGGTTGGATCTAAAACCTTTGGTTATGTGTTTATTGGATATGCTCATAATAGCGCTACATATAGGTTTATGTGTTTAAATGATAATTCAATTTGTGAATATAGAGATGCTGAATTCTTCGAACACATTTTTCCTATGATTAAAGTTGTTAATGAGTCAGTTGATTTCTCACGCATCAGTTATCTGTCTATCATATATCTACTTCTGATGTTGTGCATGAATCTGAACTTAGGAGAAGTAAGAGAAAATTAAAGGTCTGGGAAAAATTTTGGATCAGATTTTTTAATTGTTTTTCTGGTTCAAAACTCAGATAAAATGGACGATCAATTTACTTGCATGTACCTAATAGATGATGATCTTGAAACCTACCAATAGACTTTAAAGTCAGTAGATTCTAGTTTTTGGAAACAAGAAATTAAGAGTGAATTAGACTACTTAATTATGAATAAAACATAGAGCTTGATAGATTTATCTAAAGAAAATAAACCTATTAGGTGTAAATGAATTTTCAAAAAGAAAATTAGACCAGATGGGCCAATTGAAAAGTTCAAAGCTAGATTAGTGGTTGTAGGTTAACGCAAAAACAAGGTATTGATTACTTTGACACATACTCTCCCGTAACCAAAATAGCTACTATTAGATCTTTGATTGTCTTTTCAGCTATTCGTGGCTTGTCAATACATTAGAGGGATGTGAAAAACAACATTTCTCAATGGAGATTTAGAAGAGAAGATATATATGATAATATAACCTCAAGGCTTCTAAGTTACTGGTCAAGAAAACAAGGTATGTAAGCTTAGAAAATCTTTCTATTTCAACAAGCCTCCAAACAGTGGTATGAGAAATTTAATAATACTTTAGTAGACAACGGCTTTAGGGTGAATTCTTCTGACACATGTGTTTACTCGAAATTGTTTGGTATTGAGTATGTGATTATGCCTATACGTTGATGATATGCTTATTTTCGATATAAATTTAGACGTAAATAATGATACTAAGTTATTCTTGTTGGGTTTTATGCCCTAAAACTCATAGATAGTGAATGTAAACAAATTGTATACTTGTTTTGATAAAGTGTTATTGAGTTTGTACAATAAAGTGTTATTGTTAAGTATTGCACAATATGACCAAAATCCAATAAACTAAGATCCAAGGTTGTTTGTATGTAACTTGAACTAGTATGTGGGGACATACGAAGATCGATGTTGAAGTAACAACCTAAAAGGTCTATAATACAGGGATAAGGTTGGGTACCTTATCTTGGTAACACTATGTGATACGACCCACTTTGTATTTGATACAAACGCAATGATCCAACGCGTTCGTGTAGGAGACAAGCGAGTGGGGGTATCCTATGCAATGAGTTTGCATAAGACCGAACTGTGAAATAGTAACCGCTAGTGATAGCGAGCAGAAATGTCGCTATTTTAGTCTCAATTTATTAAGCTTTTGGGTGCCTTAATCGTGTTTTTAATGAATATATTTAATGAATTTTGTTATTTGGTCCTTAGGAGCTAAGTTGGTGATTTTTGGAGAAAAAGAGCCAAAATTGAAGCAATTATAGCCCAAATCAAAGTTTGAAGCAATTGGAGGCCCAAAGAAGACATCTATAAAGAAAAGACCAAGAGGAATGAAGAAGAAGGCCCAAAAATCAGCCCAAAAAGGAAGCTGAAAAATCTGGAAATTTGGACAGCGTCGAGACGCTTAGCAAGGCAGCGTCGCGACGCTGCCCTTTCTTGTTGCCCAAGCCGCGTGCGCAGCAGCGCCGCGACGCTTAGCAGGGTAGCGTCGCGACGCTTAGCAAGGCAGCGTCGCGACGCTACCCCTATTCCAGGCCTATAAAAGGCACCCCTTGGGTGCCTCATTCCTCATCAATCATCATTCCAAAAAGGAATTTCTTCCTTTCTCTCTTCCTTAGGCTCCCTTTGGAGCCCCTCTCAAGGCTTTTGAGCCTTTTTGAGAGGATTCTTCTAGTGGGAAAATTTTGGGGAATTTTGGGGAGCAATCTTAGAGGCTCAAGGAGTAGTCAGCGGGGCTCCAAGCGTCAGCGAGGGGTTTTTCGACGGTCAATTCCTTTCCTTTTATGCTCTTTAATATGCTTTACCTTGTAATTATTGTGGATATTATGTGTAGCTAAACCCCAATTTGGGGTCTTGAAATGAAATGATAGTCCAAATATTGTTATAATTTCTTGTCTCTTGCCCATGTCCTAATTATTTGTATGGATGTGCTTAATGCTTTACTCAATCTGGCCAATTGTGTAATGATTCGATTCTTAAAGGAAACTCGATGGAGAGAAATTAGGATAGATCATAATCCATGCAACTAGTTTAATTGCCCGTTGTGACACCGGGATTAGTTGATTAAACTTAGATTCCTAAAATGAATCAGAGCGTAATAATTAATGATTTTTAATAGCGCTAAGGACACTTGGGTTGTTAAAATGAATTAATTACAATTAGGGGAAACCGACAGGAGAACCTATGTGATTAATGGAGATTCTAGGTTTATAATTAGTTGGGCAATGAGATAGGATAATTATAGCAACTATTTAGCTAATCATTGATTTTCAAGACCCCTCTTCCCATTTTAAGAAAACTCTTTCTCCATATTTTATTTTCTTTGATTGATCAATTTGTTTTCCTTAATTGTCTTGAATTTAAATCCTTTTTATTGCATGAAGTGGTCCCTAAATATTATTTCGCCTAAGTATTTTCAGTGCTCAAGGAAATTTTAATTATTTGCTTAAGTTTCGCTTCGCCTCCCTGTGGATTCGATACTCGGTATTACTACCGTTTTATATTACTTGCGGCCCGTGCACTTTGCGGTCATCAGCTAGCTGTAACACCGTTAACTAGTTGGATTTCTATTTCACTAGGATGACCTAGGAAAATTAGTCTGAATCCTGAGTGGATTATGGACTCTTGTTCACGAGGGATTGTCCTTTGATTTGTATGGGTGAGAGTGGCCAAAATTCCGACTCAATAAGCCTATCACTTTGGGGACAAGACCGAGTGGGTTGTTGGGAACATAATCACACAAGATGGAATTCATTCCTTCCCGACTTTGAGGAAGTAGATGAGTGTTCCCTTAAGTGGTGTCTCCGGGTCTTGAACAAAGGGCCCTACCCTCTCACTGGCCCAAGAGGCCTATTTGGTGGTTGGACCACAAACAGGTTGTTCATTAGAGAAGCACTAGTACTTAAGGAGGTAGAGGTAACTCAGGAGTAAAACGGTAATTTGACCCAGCCGGAGTTACGAACACTCGTGAAGGACTAACTTGCTGTTACTGGTCTATATTCATCGACACGAAATTATGTCTGCTTTGAGAAGAATGCAACTGTGGGTCTTTAGTGGAGTGAACCCACAGTTGGCGAAAATTGGTTAATTGGTTAATGAGTTTAGTTGATTAATCTCATATCGTTGGAGCTTCTGATCTGCAGGTCCATCTAGATCCCACTAGTAGCTCGTAAAGAGACTTGAGGCAATTAAGTATTAATTGTAAATTGAAAGTGTTCAATTTAATTAGGGGAATCATATAATGTATGTTGATGCATTTTAGTATAAAGTTAATGAAACTTTATAATATAATTTTGAATTAATTTCAAAATTAATTTTTTGAGGGAAAATATTTGAAAGAGTTCAAATAATTAATATGAATTGGATTCATATCAATATAATATATAATTTAATAAAATCCCTAAAATTAAATATATGATATTTAATTGGGTAATTAGTTAATTATGGAATTACTTAATTATTTATTAAAATTAGATATGAATAAGATAATAGATTTGATTAGATCTTATTAATGGCTTTTTCCTATAAATAGGACCCCTGGGTGGGGTGAAAGGCATCCCATTCATTCTCCTGCTCTCAGAGAATTCCCTTGAAGGCTTCCAAGACTCCCACCAGTCTCTTGCATCTAGTGTTGGGGTTTATGTCCTAAAACTCGTGCATAGTAAATGTAACAAATTTATATATAAAACTTATTAGAATAGTTTTTATTATGGTTGTCAAAAGATTTGTTTAACTATGTATTTATTAACCCAAATCCAATAAAACTAGAATCCATGGCTATGAGATGAATGCTTGAACTATATGTAGTGACATAAAAGTGGATCAGGTTCAAGTACATAGCCTTAAACGGTCTATAGTATAGGGATAAGACTGGGTATCTTATCCTAGGAAAAACTATGCGACGAGGCCCACTTTGTTTTAATACAAACGATGTGATCCTGAATCGTTCATGTAGAGACATGTGAGTGGGGGCGTCCTATGCAAAAGAAGTTTGTATAAAACTGGACCGTGAAATAAGTCACTTTCACTTTATAACGCCATTTACTCTGAAACTGATTATTTCAAAGTGATGACCTAGGTAACTCGATCTTAATCCTGAGCTAACTATGAACTCCTGTTTATTCGGGATTATCCTTTGATTTGCATAGGTGAGAGTGGCCCATAAGCGCCGCTCAATAAACCTGCCACTTTGGGGATAAGACCGAGTAGATAGCTGGGGACATAGTCCTGCAAGATGGAATTCACTCCTACCCGTCTTTAGGGATAGTAGAAAGGTTGTTCTCTTAAGTACTGACTCCGGAACATGAACAAAGGCGCGTCGCCCTCTCATTGGCCCGAGAGGTTTCAGGTTTAGTGGTGGGACCACAAACCAATTGTTGATTAGGGACTCAGTTGAAGGCTTAAGGAATAAGAAGTGCTATAGGGGTAAAACGGACTTTTGACCTTACTATAGTTACGAACAACCTGTGAAGGATTGACTTACTAATCACGGTTATATCGGGTGGACAGAAATATATCTACAGTGAGGGGAGTTCAGCTACGGGCTATAGTGGAGGGTCCCGTTAGTTAACGAATGTTGGTTAACTTAGATTGAAAGAGTTCAGCCGGTTAATCTCGGATCGTGGGAGCCCATGATCTGTAGGTCCATTAGGTCTCCCTGCTAGATCAATCGGATTAAACCTTAGAACAGAGTGATGAAAGAATTTGAAAGCGTTCAAAATTCGAATTAGGGAGTTGTCGTTAACTATATACGATATACTTAACGTATTTTAGTTTAATCTTCGAATTAAACTATAATTATTAAGAGAGTTAGAATTATTTAAATATGATTTAAATATTTGAAAATGTATTCGATACATGTTCGGTTTTAAATTTGAATAGTGATTCAAAGTTATCGAGATTTAAGAGAGTTCGGATTTGGTATATTTATTTAATTTAATATTTGATATTGAATTAAACAAATTAATTAAAATTAGTTTAATTAAATTAGAAATTGATTTTGATTAACTTTAAAAGAAAATTAAAATTAGTTTAAGGTTAATGGAGTTTTGCATAAAAATTGAAAATCAATTTTGAATTGATTTTCATGCAAAAATCATTTTGTTAACACCTCCCATGACTCACCTTCTTGCTTGAGTATGCTGTCAAATTTTGGAGATTACAAGCAAGCACATAACCTCTTTATATATTTCAATGAAGAGGTGGGAATGGGTGGGTTGCTGGAGTTATATACAGAACAAAAAGTTGGTGAAAATCTCTCTTTTTCTCCCAAAAAAAATCGTGAGTTCCATGCTCTCAAAACCCATCCTTTTCTCTCCTAATTTCATGACTCTCGGGTTCCCACAAGCCCGTTCTTAGGCCGGAGAATAGCGGGGAAGATCTCGGTGGTCGTCTACGTTGAGATCGTGATGAGAAACACCAAACGAGATTCACGAATTTGAAGATCAAAGGTTGGTTTTATAACGCTCTGTTTTTCGTTCTTCTTCAAGCATGCTTTTAATCCTCAAAATTAATGAAAATCAAGGCCCAAGATCCGCTAACACTTCCGCTCGAGTGTTCTTCACTCCTACAATTGGTATCAGAGCCTACCAATTGATGTGATACTTGGTGTTAAATTAAGAAAGACCGAAAATGAGTATTCATTAAGTCAATCACACTACGTTGAAAAGATGCTAAAGAGATTTGAATGTTTTGATGATATACCTATATCACCTTATGATGCTAGTATGAAGCTTAAGAATAATAAAGGGGATAAAATGTCTCTCTCAATCTGAATATGCAAAAATTATAGGTTGCGTTATGTATCTAATGAATTATACTATACCTGATATTGCATATGCTGTCAGTAGATTGAGTAGATACACACATAATCCTAATAAAGATCATTGGATTGCTCTTCGTTGTTTTTTGAGGTACTGAAAGCACCTGAAATATGCTATTTAATTACCTTTAATTTAATATTGTTAGTTTGTGTTTTATGGTTTAACTATTTATTTTGTAGGATTTTGAGCACAAGAGGATAATTAGGCCAATTTGTCAATTGGGCGCTAATTCAAGAGTTTTAGAACATTTTCGGGCTAATTTGGAGTTCTCGAGATGACATGGAGCTAAAGGACGTGACCGGAGCGTTCGAGCCACAAGATCGGAGCCAAAAGAACCAAAAGAGCATTCAAATTGTGTATTCTCGAGAGCAGGCGTCGAGACCCTAGCCAGACTCCAACACGAAAATGCGCGAAAGATAAATTTCCTAGCATCTCTGTAACCCCAAGACTTTCCTTGGATTATTTTCTCTTGTCATCTATTGGTTGTTATTCATTGTTGAAGAAAAATGGCAAGGTTTTGTGCTTCATTGTGGTTTCATGGTTGAATTTAAGTTGTTGGGATTTACTAATCTAAAAGAAGGAAGAAAAGAAAGAAAATAAAAGGAAACAAAGAAGAAAAAGGAAATGAAAAAAAACAGGGAAATGAAGAAAAAAAAAGAAAGAAGAAAGTGGGCGGTGCTAGAGCTTTAAGGAAAATTCCACCATCGACAAGATCACTTTTCAGCCCACTTCCAGCCACATTTCTCATCATTTTCCATCCAAAATTCCGAGCATTCGAGGGAGGGAGTGAAGGAAGGAGAAGAAGAAGGTTTCTAGGATTTTGAGGTTGAAGAAGATAGGAAATAGCTCAAGCAAAGGCAGCCATAGCAGAATCTGAGTTTAACCTGTCTACCTCTGGTTTTTGTTTCGGTTTGAGCTACACAGAAAGAACTAAGAGGTGAGGTTTGGTTCTTTAACGTTAATCCATTTTCTAACAAATTTTATGGAGGAAGCTTGAGCTAAATCTGATGAGAAGTTAATGGTTTTTGAAATGGAAAACAGAGCACAGACTTTTCGTGCAAACTAGGAGGATCTCTGGTTTTCTATGGTTTTCGAGCATTCTAGGGTGTAATAGTTGAATCAGAAGCTCCATTTGGTATGGTTGGAAAGCTTATTCAATTCCCTACAACTTTCATGAAGATTTCAGAAGCCAAAAAAGACTTGAAGTAGGTTTAGTTTCAGGAGATAGATAAAGGGTAGCAGAGAACCTCGAATATGTGTTGTATGTGTTCGAGGCATTTCTGGACAAATCGGTTGGGAATCTCGTTTGCATTTCTTCAAGTAAGTTGTAGAGTGTTTGAAAATAAAGAGTTTGATGTATAGTAAATTAAATTTGGTTAAGTATTGAGAAAGTTATGAGTGTTGGAAGTTATGGTATTGAATCTGGAAAATCTGGAAAAAAATAGAATGTGGAGTGTGATTTTTGAATCAAGTATTTAGAATTCATGAGCATGGAAAGACAAAACTACGTAGGGTTCTAATGCTCGGTTTGGTTGTTTGACAGGCCAAGAGGAAATAGGTCGAGTCTACAGACCAGGAAAGTAGCTAAGACAGTGAGTGACAAAACGAATTTCGAAAATTGTTTCCAAACGGTTGTTCATGTTTAGATGTTTTACATGCTTTCTATGAATGATACATGATTTCTATAAATTGTTTCAAGCATAAGTTTTGAGCTTAGATTTTCTAATGAGGTTTGTATACAAGCATGTGGTTAATGACTTTATGAAAAGTAGTTGAAACGATGTGTTTTAAAGCAAAGTATGTATTAGCAAGTACTGTTTAAAGATTTTCAGTTTTTCACAAGCAAACTGAGTAAGCTTAAGTTTTACGAAAGATAATGATAAGCAGACATGTTTTAATATTTTCATGTGATTTTCTAAGATTTCCATTGACTACATGACTGAGATATTGAGCCCGAGGCTATATAGTACCATGTGCACACATGTTATATTCCGTTGTTGACGTTGAGTGTACTCCGTGACAACGATGATGTCGTGAGTGCTGGGCGGGCCCCACTACGACAAAGATGATGGGAGTGCTAGGCGGGCCCCACTACATCGTAGAGCTAGTAAACGTTGGTTGTACTGGGCGTGCCCTACATAACGTTGATTTGTCATGTTAGTTAAGATGTTTATATAATTGATATGCCTAGCTAGATTTTAATGTCGTACTTGCGGCCTATTTGAGACAGCTTCTATTATTTCACGTTTATGTTTAACGCTTTGAAAGAACGAATTTATACGTTTAAAGGTTTATCACGTATTCTGATTTCTGGATTTACAGTTTTAAATTTAGTCACTCACTGGGCTTCGTAGCTCACTCTTAACAAAATATTTTCCCAATTTTCAGGTAGAGATCGAGCTCCCGGTGCCTGATACACTGCCAACGTCTGCTGAAAGTTCCAGATCGAGCTCTAGTACGTGGGTGGAGTTTTATATTGAGTCTGTCTATATTGTAAATGTTTTGTAAGGATTGGATAATTCACAGTTTGTGTAAGTTCTAGAGGTCGTGGTTGTATAAACCCCAGTTGAATATGTTTTGGGTTGTGATATCTATATCAGGTTATTTTCCAAACTGAGTTATGTCAGAGTTGCACCCCATGTATGTCTACAGGTTTTCAGGGACTCCGCTGTGTTGTGTTTCATGTAGAATATTTTATATCTAAGAGTAGTATGTTTATCAGGTTCAACGTTTTCATGAGGTTCAACGGGTATCGTTAGAGGAGGACGATGTTCGTTGGCTTCATGCCATCTTTCGGACTGAGCTAGCAGGTGATCAAGGAGGTGGTGTGACAGTCTCGACGCTTGTTGGGCGATATTTATTTAGCAAGCGTACGGGTCGTCATAAGTAATATAGTGATTTTGAGTATCGAGTATCGTCTCCACAGGGATTGGATTTATTCAATTAATTACCATGAATAATCTTGCTATGCTTTATTTAGAGAACAAAATCTAACGTCGAAAAGATAAAATAAAAAGCTAATCTAGAAAACAAAAGATAAATGGAGACACAATTTGGAGGGATAATTCTTAGAGGTTGATTTCATCAATTGGACCTTTAATCGCTTAATCAATTAACTAATATGGATTAACTAATCATTTGATTCATAAGTCTAGAAGCCTAATGACAAGGACTCTCTTGTCGGTCTCCTCCTATCTCATACCTTTCAATAAAGAATCTTCTTTCGGTTTCCTCTTTATTTACTTAGCATGGCTTTACGACCCTTCAATACAACCTCTAACGCTATTTATCTTATCCCGTGTCACTCGGGTAAATAAACGTCAGTCATGCATTCAGTTCTAATCTAAGCTTCTCTCCATCGAGTTTCCACTTAGTAACGATTCATTTAATCAGTGATCAGTTGATTAAAAGCATTACGGAAAAAAATGCACAAATGAACAATAATGACAATTAAAACAAATTAATTCATTAATCAAGCAAAGGTTCAACATCTAAATCAATCTCATAGAATTTAGGAATTTACTACTCATTGTTGGCTTTTATGCCCTAAAACTCGTAGATAGTAAATGTACATTTGATCGAACATTAATAAAAGTGATGTATTATTCAATGTTTGTATTATATCTTGTCTTATCAACACTAATCCAATAAACTAAACATCCAAGGCTAATAGAATGAGGCTTGAACTAGTATGTAGGGACATACGAGGATCAATGTTCAAGTTTTAGCCTTAAGGGTCTGTAGTATAGGGATGAGGCTGGGTATCCTGGTGACACTATGGATACGACCTGCTTTGTATATTGATACAAACGTAATGATCCAACGCGTTCATGTAGTTGACATGCGAGTGGGGGTATCCTGTGCAATGAGTTTGCACAAAGACCGAACCACGAAATAGTTAACCACTAACTGTAACACCGTTAGTTAGCTCGGTTTCTATTTCACTAGGATGACCAAGGCAACTTGGCCTTAATCTTGAGTGGATTATGGACTCCTGTCCATGAGGCATTATCCTTTGATTTGTACGGGTGAGAGTGGCCAATTCGCCGACTCAATAAGCCTACCATTTTGGGGACAAAACCAAGTGGGGAGCTGTGAACATAGTCTTACAAGATGGAATTCACTCATTCCCGTCTTTAGGGTAAGTAGAGGTGTGTTCCCTTAACTGGTGTCTCCGGGTCTTGAACAATAGGCCCTACCCTCTTTATGGCACGAGAGGGATTTCTGTTTGTTGGTTGGACCTCAAACAGGTTGTTCATTGGAGGAGCACTGGTACTTAAGGATGAAGAGGTAGCCCAGGGGTAAAACGGTAATTTGACCTAACTGGGGTACGAACACAAGTGAAGGGCTAACTTGCTGTTGACGGTCGATATCCGTGGACACAGAAATATATCTGCAGTGAGAAGAGTGCAGCTGTGGTTCTATAGTGGAGTGAACCACAGTTAACGAATATTGATTAACTTGGTTAATGAGTTTAGCCAATTAATCTCATATCGTTCGAGCTTCTGATCTGCAGGTCCATTAGGTCCCACCGGTAGCTCACTAGGGGCGTTGAGGTGAAATTTTAACGGAGAATCGAATATTCGAAGGTGTTCGAATATTAAACTTAAATATGAATTTGATTCATATTAAAACTATAGGTTATAATTAATGCACATTTGATGTACATTAATACTATAGTTTAATTGAGAGAGATGTAATTAAATATGTGATATTTAATTATAATATTAATTAAAATATTAATTAATTGTTGAATTGGTTAATATTTTGTTTAAATTAATTTAATTAAATTTGATTTAATTAAATTACTTTCAAACTATGGGTTAGACAGGTAAGTTTATGTAAAATATGGTTTACATAAATGATAATTAATTTAAATATTAAATTAATTATTATTATTATTAATATATTATTAATTAATATTAATATTTATCAATCAGTTAAAGTAACTAATAGATATTTCCCTTCCCACTACTCAGTACACGTTGGGAGTGAGGGTTTTAAGGGAGTTGGGTCAGTTTTTGCATGATAACCCAGAATCCTCTCTAACCTCTCCACTGGAATTTCTCTCTCTCGCACAATTGACAGAGATCAATCGTTCTTTTGCTCTCTAGCCATACAGAGGCCTTTTCTCCCAAGAAATTCCAACAGATTTACCTTGGTCCCACAAGCAATCAACGATTTTCCCTGTGAGGATACCGATGCTACTGCGTGGTAGTGTTTGTGGAAATTTTACAACATAAAAAATAGATTTCACTGCTGGAATTTTCAGTCTTCGCAAAAGTTTCATTGGCGAATTGATCAAGAACACCTTCTAAAGTAAGTTTTCTTGATCTATGACCGTTAGGGTCCCATCTAGATTAGATCTAGTTGTTTTAAAGTTAATTGTAGCATGCTTTATTCATGATAATCAATGGTTTTATCAAGATTTTACTGCTACAATTTTAATTCCAACGTACCGGTATTTTGATCTTAAATTAAAATGGAGTTAAAGGTTCTGAAAAGTTTCCGCTGCGTAAGGGCTTTCATCCCTTCAGAGTGAACCACAATTAACGAATATTGTTTAACTTGGTTAATGAGTTTAGCCAATTAATCTCATATCGTTGGAGCTTCTGATCTGTAGGTCCATTAGGTCCCACTGGTAGCTCACTAAGGGCGTTGAGGTAAATTTCTAAGGAGAATTTGAATATTCGAAGGGGTTCGAATATTAAAGTAAAATGTGAATTTGATTCATATTAAAACTATAGGTTATAATTAATGCACATTTGATGTACATTAATACTATAGTTTATTTGAGAGAGTTATAATTAAATATATGATATTTAAGTGGATCATTTATATTAAAGTGTTTTATATAAATGTTGTTAAATTAAATAATGATTTAATTTAATTGATTATTGTTTAATTGATCAGTTAGGAGAACTGATCAATTCTCCACTCACCTAGGTCTTCACGTGTAGAAGGGAGAAAAATAAGGGGAGTGGGTCTCCTTCAACGGTTGCTTAACCTCTCCCCTTTATTTTACAATTGGTTACGGCTCAGGATCTCTCTCCCTCTTGGTATCGTGAAGCTCTCTCTCTCTCTCAATAGACTCACTGTGTTTTTCCTCTCAAGAAAAACAAGGAACAAAATATTCTCAAGACCTTAGAGATTTTTCTTTTGCTCCCACAAGCTCCCAACGCGCAATCCCTTACGAGGATACCGGTGTGAACAAGTGGTGGTGTTCGTGGCAAATTTCCAGCGAGATCAAGGACCTCTTGCTGCTATTTTTTAGAGCAATTCAGAGAAAAATTGGCAAATCGATCAAGAATTTTCGCTTACGGTAAGTATTTCTTGATCTAGGATTAATACGATCCAATCTAGATTAGATCTAGATGTTTTTAATTCCTTTTCAGCATTCTTTATACGTGTTTCCAACATGTTTTAAATTGTTTAAAATGCTGTAAATTAGTTTGCAAATTGTATCGGTATTTTAATCATAAGAAAAATACAATATGGTTTAATGATCGTTTCCGTTGCGCAAGGGTTCTTATCTCTTCAATTGGTATCAGAGCCATCTCTGTGATTTTTTCTCTTTGATTAAAATTTTCAATTTGCTTTTATGGTGGGATTAATTGCATAATGTATGTATTGGTTTGCTATGAACTGTTTAGGTTTAATTGGCCATTAATTTATCTTATTTTGATATGATCAAATGTAAGGGCCCCTGTGTTTTGGGCAATTATTCATAAATTTGGAGTCTGTAAGTCCGGGTCTAGTTTAGGCCTGAAGATCTGTGAAGAACACGATAAAATTCGAGGCCAATTAGAAGAGGACAGTCGCTGTTTTGCCCAGAAAACTGCTCCAGACGCGTTAGCATCGGGGCGCTTGGCGTTAAGCGTCTCGACGCTATCGTGATTTCACGCTGCGGACGGGTAGAAATCGCGTCAGCATCGGGGCGCTGTTCCTTAAGCGTCTCGACGCTGTCACGATTTCGTGCGATATTTCGTTCTTTACGTGGAGACGTGGGAAGAAACCCTAATTGCTGGTTCGGTTCGCGTGAATGGGTTGAGCTGGGACCGGTTTGGTCCGGTTCAACCCGTTTTTGGTTCGGTTCTGGTTCTTCGAGGTCGATTCGAAGCGGTTCGGGTCGGTTCATGCTTGCTGGTCCAGTTTTGGAACTGCAGATTCTTGTAATAGGATAGATTATTTGCTTTCTTAGTGTAATTAAGCTTTAATTTATCCTAAGGGTCAATTAAATCGGTTCATTAGCTATTTAAATGCTTTGTGGATGTCATTTAAATTTTAATCCCACCTTAGGTTATGAAGCATGATCATGCATTATGTATGTTATAATATGATCATGATGTCTGGGATAATGCATGGATTTTCATGATTGATTTTATATATTTGAGTTATATAATAATCATGAAAATGAGATAGCATGATGCATGCAATTACATAGTTTTAATATAAGAGTTATATTTAAAATTGAATTGTTTTGCAGCATGCTACTATGATTTACCATTTTTGGCAATAATTAATTGTTAATTTATTAGAAATGGAAATCAAGTTGCATTGAGCATGAAACATCCATAGGTTAATATAAAAAGTTATATTAATTTTCATGCAATGCAAAGTTGTATAGTTTAAATTTGATTGATTTGAATATGATTGTTAATTGATTTAAACTATAGTATGCATGATTATAGGACTAATCATTAAAATTTTGAAATACTTTAAAATTTATGATTAGAAACCGTCAATCTATAATCAAGATATGCATGCTCACATAGGATCTAAGGTTAATATGGATTAATTTTAATGAGTTAAAATTAATTAGACCTAAGATCATTTTCTAATAGGATTAAAAATTCTTAGTTTTAAAATAGTTTTAATGAACTAAGTAGGACAAACATTCCTGAGATTATAAGGGAACTCTACAAGTGAAGTTCTGTCTAAGGATTGGAGGTATTTAAGTTGACGGTATACGGAACACCTCCTACCTACGAACTGATCTGGAACACCGGAGTTGAATTAATCACAGGTTAATGTTAGAATAATGTCGCTAGGTAAGTTAAATTTGTTTAATACACCTAGACATTAGGTCTTATTATAATAGTTATAATAGGACTAGACTCAGATAAATGACTTAGCCAGATTTATCTAGGTCTAATCAAACCCTAAAATACTTGATAGGTTACTTTAGTGGGAGGAAAATTACAAAACTTGATTTAAATTTAGTTTTGCTCCTACGTCCCCGTGAAGTTCACACCGTGAGATCCATGCTCGGCTTCGTGTCGTTTTAGCGCGGCCTCCCTTCGGAAAGTGTTTGCATGTATCAATACCAAGGTGAATGGGGAAAGTGACTATAGTAAGTGGGAGCGGGACGCGTGTCAACGTATCCTTCTGTCTCCACCCCTAGGTCACAACGTGAGATTCCTATGATCCGCCTGCGTGTTGTCTTGGCGCAACAATCCCTTCGGAGGGCCTGATCATAGGATTCGGAACACCGTGAACTCCTGAATAGGATAGGATCGCTTAGGCTAATTACCAATAGTTGTCTTTCCTAATGGTAGTCTGTTGGTTCGTGCCTCTGAGATCTGAAAGTGGGAGGGTTACACTTACGGGGAGGAGTTAATTGTTAACAAATCCTTGACCAAACCACGGTGGTTAATGTCTAATGGAATATGAGTTATTCTGGTATTAGAAATTAACTGAGAAGAGTCTCATTTTAGAGGAGGAACAACTGATCACCCTTCGGTGGCTATTCTTCTAAACCTCTAAAGCATTGTTGCGAAACACAATCAATAGTTTTATTAGGGTTCTTTGATTGTTTGTTTGCGAAATTGATTGGATGTATGCAATTGTTTGTATTGCTTGTGTGATGGGTTAAGGCAAAGATAACTAATACGGTCAATTGTTTGTTTTTTCAGCAATGTCTTCCTCTATAATCTCCTTGCTTAAAAACGAACAACTAACGGGCGAGAATTTTCCACAATGGAAATCGAATCTAAATACCATACTCGTGGTAGAGGATCTTAGGTTCGTCTTAACGGAGGAATGTCCTCTCGTTCCCCCTCGCACTGCCGCTCAGGCAGTAAAGGATGCCCACGAACGCTAGACAAAGGCCAATGAAAAGGTCAAAGTCTATATTTTGGTCAGCTTATCTGAAGTTTTGGCCAAGCGTTACGAGAACATGGAGACTGCTAGGGAGATTATGAATTCCCTGCAAGAGATGTTTGGACTCCCGTCCTATCAGCTCCACCACGATGCCTTGAAGAACGTCTTCAATGCCAAGATGCAAGAGGGTTAGTCTGTTCGGGAACATGTGCTGGACATGATTAACCAATTCGATATTGTTGAGGCAAATGGCGGGGTAGTCTGCGAGCGCAGTCAGCTTGCGTTCATCCTTCTCTCGCTTCCTGCAAGCTATATGTCGTTTAGGACAAACGCGAGCATGAACAAAATTCAGTTCAACCTGACTACCCTCCTCTCGGAGTTACAGATTTATGAGTCCATGCAGAAAAGTAAGGACAAGAATGTGGTGAAAGGAGAGGCCAATGTGGCCCATTCCAAAAAGAAGTTCCTGAAGGGTTCATCCTCAGGGACTAAATCTGTACCTCAGGCTTCTTCATCGAAGCAAATCCAAAAGAGGAAGGGAGACCAGGGGAAGGCTCCTGCGCAAGCTGTGCAAGGTAAGGGCAAGGCCAAGGTCGTGGCCGATAAAGGCAGATGCTTCCACTGCAATGCAGATGGTCATTGGAAGCGCAATTGTCCCCGTTAACTCGTTGAGAAAAAGAGAGAAAAAAAGGTAAATTCGATTTACTTGTATTAGAGACTTGTCTCGTCAAACATGATGAGTTTGCCTGGATATTGGATTCGAGAGCCACTAATCATGTTTGCTCTTCTTTTCAGGGAAATGATTTCCAGCAGCTGGCTGATAGCGAAATGACTCCCAAGGTTAGAACAGGAGAGGTCGTTTCAGCTCGTGGGGAGCTGCAAAATTATTCTTTAGAAATAAGTTTTTGATTTAAAAGAACTTGTTTTTGGTTGCTAGAATTAAAAGGAACCTTATTTCTGTTTCAGCTTTGTTAGAACAAGAATACTCAATTTCTTTCTTGCTTAATGAAGCTATTATTTCAAGAAATGATATTTTTATTTGTTCTGCTCAGCGTGAGAATAATTTATTTGTGTTAAGACCAACCGACGCTAAGGCTATTTTAAGTCATGAAATGTTTAAAACAGTCGAAACGCAAAACAAAAGGCAAAAGATTTTTCCTCTAAGTAACAATACGTATCTTTGGCACCTTCGTCTCGGTCATATTAACATCAATCAGATCGATCGTTTCGTCAAAAATGGACTTCTAACTGCTTTAGAAGATACATCTTTACCACCCTGTGAATCGTGTCTCGAGGGTAAAATGACCAAGAGGCCTTTTACTGGAAAAGGTTATAGGGCCAAAGAACCACTTGAACCGATGCATTCAGATCCTTGTGGTCCAATGAATGTAAAGGCTCGAGGTGGTTTTGAATATTTCATCTCTTTCATAGATGATTATTCTCGATACGGTTACTTATACCTGATGGGCCATAAGTCTGAGGCTCTTGAAAAGTTCAAAGAGTTTAAGGCTGAGGTAGAAAACCTGTTAGGTAAAACAATTAAAACACTTCGATCAGATCGAGGTGGAGAGTATTTGGATCAAAGATTCCAGGACTATATGATAGAACATGGAATCCAATCCCAACTCTCAGCACCTGGTACACCTCAGCAGAATGTTGTATCAGAAAGGAGAAATAGAACCTTGTTAGACATGGTTCGATCTATGATGAGCTATGCTCAATTGCCTAGCTCGTTTTGGGGGTATGCAGTAGGGACTGCGGTACATATTCTTAACAGCGTTCCCTCAAAAAGTGTTTCTGAAACTCATTTTGAGTTATGGAGGGGGCGTAAACCTAGTTTGCGTTACTTCCGTATCTGGGGTTGTCCTGCACATGTGTTAGTGACTAATCCTAAGAAATTGGAACCACGTACGAGAATATGCCAATTTGTTGGATACCCGAAAGAAACGAGAGGTGGTCTTTTCTACGACCCTCAAGATAATAAAGTATTTGCATCGACGAATGCAACTTTCTTGGAGGAAGACCACATTCGAGATCATAAACCACAAAGTAAATTAGTATTAGGAGAAGCTACAGAAGGATCAACAAAAGTTGTTGATGAACCTGGTCCTTCAACAAGAGTTGTTGGAGAGTTCAGTTCTTCTCGTCAATCTAGTCATCCTCACGTAGTGGGAGAACTTCGACGCAGTGGGAGGGTTGTAATACAACCTAACCGCTACTTGGGTTTAACAGAAACACAAGTAGTCATACCTGATGACGACGTAGAAGATCCATTGTCTTATTGTCAGGCAATGAATGACATAGATAAAGACGAGTGTGCCAAAGCCATGGACCTTGAGATGGAGTCTATGTACTTCAATCAAGTTTGGGAACTTGTAGATCCACCTGAAGGGGTCACAAACCCATTGGGTGTAAATGGATCTATAAGAGGAAAAGAGATGCTGCTGGGAAAGTACAGACTTTCATAGCAAGACTTGTAGCAAAGGGTTATACCAAACGAGAAGGGGTGGACTATGAAGAAACCTTCTCTCCAGTTGCTATGCTTAAGTCCATAAGAAATCTCTTATCCATTGCCACGTTTTATGACTATGAAATATGGCAAATGGATGTCAAGACAGCTTTTTTGAATGGCAACCTTGACGAGAGTATTTTTATGTCTCAGCTCGAAGGGTTCATAACCCAAGGTCAGGAGCAAAAGGTTTGTAAGCTGAATCGATCCATTTATGGGTTGAAACAAGCCTCCCGATCTTGGAATATTAGATTCGATACTGCAATCAAATCTTTAGGCTTTGACCAGAATGTTGATGAGCCTTGTGTATACGAGAAGATCAACAAAAATAAAGTAGCTTTCCTTGTACTTTATGTTGACAACATCCTACTCATTGGGATTGATGTAGGGTATCTGTCTGACGTAAAAGAATGGCTAGCGGCCCAATTCCAAATGAAAGATTTTGGTGAGGCCCAGTATGTTCTTGGCATCTAGATTATTCGGGATAGAAAGAACAAATCGCTAGCTCTGTCTCAAGCAACGTATATCGACAAGATGTTGGCCCGATATTAGATGCAGAACTCCAAGAAGGGCTTATTGCCTTTCAGGCATGGGGTTCACCTGTCTAAGGAACAGTCTCCTAAGACACCTCAAGAGGTTGAGGATATGAGACGGATTCCCTACGCCTCTGCAGTGGGTAGCTTAATGTATGCCATGCTCTGCACGAGACCTGACATCTGTTATGCTGTAGGGACTGTCAGCAAATATCAGTCAAATCCAGGGTTAGACCACTGGACCATCGTTAAAGGAATCCTCAACTATCTGATAGCGAGCAGAAATGTCGCTATTTTAGTCTCAAATTATTAAGCTTTTTGGTGCTTTAATCGTGATTTTAATGAATATATTTAATGAATTTTGTTATTTTGTCTTTAGGAGCATAAATGATGATTTTGGGAGAAAAAGAGCCAAAATTGATGGAATTATAGCCCAAATCAAAGTATGAAGCCCAAAGAAGACATCCATGAGGAAAAGTCCAAGAGAAATGAAGAAGAAGGCCCAAAAATCAGCCCAAAAAGAAGCTGATTTTTCTGGAAAATCTGGACAGCGTCTCGACGCTTAGCAAGGCAGCGTCGCGACGCTGCCCTTTCTTGTTGCCCAAGCCGCGTGCGCAGCAGCGTCGCGACGCTTGGCAAGGCAGCGTCGCGACGCTACCCCTTTTCCAGGCCTATAAATAGGAGCCCTTGGTGCCTCATTTGGAATCATCAATCAATCATTTATCATTCATTCCTTTCTTTCCTTTCTTAAGACTCCTTTTTTGGAGCCCCTCTCAAGGCTTTTGAGCCTTTTTGAGAGGGTTCTTCTAGTGGGAATTTTTGGGAATTTTGGGGAGCAATTCTAGAGGCTCGAGGAGTAGTCAGCGGGGGCTCCAAGCGTCAGCAAGGGGTTTTTCGACGGTCAATTCCTTTCCTTTTATGCCTTTTAATATGCTTTCCCTTGTAATTATTATGGATATTATGTGTAGCTAAACCCCAATTCGGGGTCTTGAAATGAAATGTTAGTGGAAATATTGTTATAATTGCTTGTCTCTTGCCCATGTCCTAATTATTTGTATGGATGTGCTTAATGCTTTACTCAATCTGGCCAATTGTGTAATGATTCGATTCTTAATGGAAACTCGACGGAGAGAAATTAGGATAGATCATAATCCATGCAACTAGTTTAATTGCCCGTTGTGACACCGGGATTAGTTGATTAAACATAGATTCCTAAAATGAATCAGAGCGTAATAATTAATGATTTTTAATGGCGCTAAGGACACTTAGGTTGTTAAAATGAATTAATTACAATTAGGGGAAACCGACAGGAGATCCTATGTGATTAACGGAGATTCTAGGTTTATAATTAGTTGGGCAATGAGATAGGATAATTATAACAACTATTTAGCTAATCATTGATTTTCAAGACCCCTCTTCCCATTTCAAGAAAACTCTTTCTCCACATTTTAATTCTGATTGATCAAATTTGTTTTCATTAAGTCATTTTAAATTAAATCTTTTTATTACATGAGCTTGGTCCCTAAATATTATTTCACCTAAGTATTTTCAGTGCTCAAGAGAATTTTAATTATTTGCTTAAGTTTCGCTTCGCCTCCCTGTGGATTCGATACTCGGAATACTTTCCGTTTTATATTACTTGTCGCCCGTGCGCTTGCGGTAACCGACCAACAAGTTTTTGGCGCCGTTGCCGGGGAGGCTTGATTTTTAAGCAAAAAAATTAATTTTTCTTCACATCGAAAAGAAAAGGGTGAATGGTAATTTAGGTGTAAATATTTTTTCTCTTCCATCATTTTGTGTATATTATTTTATTTTCTTTTTTGTTTTTGTTTGGTTTTTTTTTTTTTTATTATCTGGGAGCATTGTATGCGAAGAAACAAGGTGGTTGATTTGTTTCCGTTAGATCTTGAGATTACCAAGACTCTAAAATTCATTAGAAAAGAAAAAAGATTAGTAGAAACGATGGCCCACCAAGAAGAAGCTCCCAAGGCAATTAGAGATTTTCTGCAGCCAGTTCTTCCTACCGAGAATTCTGGAATTGTTTACGCCCCCATCCAAGCTACAAATTTTGAGCTAAAAACATGGTTGATTCAGATGGCACGCGATAACTCGTTCAAGGGACATCCTTCCGAGGACCCTCACTCTCATCTGCGATCATTCCTAGAAATATGTGGGACGGTAAAGATGAACGGAGTTCCGGCCGACGCAATCAGATTGAGGCTGTTTCCATTTTCCCTACAGGATAAAGCAAAAGATTGGCTCGAATCAGTCGAGACGGGCAACATCAGTACTTGGGACGAGCTTGCCCAGGCTTTTCTGACAAAATTTTTTCCACCAGCTAAGACTACCAAGCTGTGGACTGAAATTGGAACATTCAGACAGCTTGACGAAGAGCAGTTATACGAAGCGTGGGAAAGATATAAGGAAATGCTTAGGCGATGCCCCCAACACGGATATCCTGATTGGCTTCAGGTACAGTTATTCTATAATGGATTAAACCCCTCCACAAAGACAGTCCTTGACACATCAGCAGGAGGGAGTTTTCTTTCAAAAACAGTGACAGAAGCCAAGGACCTGCTTGAGGAAATGGCGGCGACAAGTTATCAATGGCTGACGGAGAGAGGAACAGTTACAAAGAAGGCTGGATTGTATGAATTAGATGAGTCAAGTTCACTGAAAGCGCAACTAGCATCTCTGACCAATGCACTAAACAAATTGACGTCATCTGAGGTGGTCAAGTCCATTTCCACCTTAGCTGAAGGACATTCGAAGAAAGAAGGTCAAGATGTGGAAGAAGTTCAATACATAGGAAATAGATCATATACTCAAGGAGTACCAAACTTCTACCACCCCAGTCTGCGCAATCACGAGAACTTCTCATATGCGAATACGAAGAATGTTTTGCAGCCACCCCCAGGTTTTGCATCAACAAGTACTCCTGAAAAGAAAAATAATCTGGAGGAAATGGTGGCTTTATTCATCAAGGAACAAAAAATATTGAATGTGAGTCTCCAGACATCAGTAAACAACCACGACGCAGCTCTAAAGAATATGGAAGTGTAGATAGGTCAGATTGCTTCAGCAGTAAATGCCCTGCAGAAGGGAAAATTTCCAAGTGATACTGAGCCTAACCCGAAAGAGCAGTGTAAGATGGTGGTTTTGAGAAGTGGCAGAAGACTGGAGGACAGTTCAGAGAAGAAAAAGGAAGAAGAGAAGAGAAGGGATGAAGATGAAGGGGCTGAGGCACAAAAAGCCTCCTCTGAAAGGTTCCAACATCCTCCCAACTCTATTGAATTAAAATGTGATTTTTCTAACAGCTGTGCAGGAAGAAGAGAAGAAGAGCGGCAGAATGACAATAAAAAGATGACTGAGGAAGAAGTGGTTCCATGCAACCACCATGACAGAGGTTCGCATATTAGCCCGCCTAAGCGGAGGGGCGAATGTCCAACCTTTGATTACAGGGAGTTACCTTTTCCTCAAAGATTTAAAAATGTCAAATTAGATGAACAATTTCAAAAATTTTTAGAAATGTTTAAAAAGTTGACTGTGAATATTCCTTTGGTAGAAGCTTTGTATAATATGCCAAATTATGGAAAATTCATGAAGGAAATGCTTTCGAAAAAGAAAAGTCTGAAAAAAGAAGTTTTTAATTTATCTGAGAGTAGCAGTACCATCATTTCTGGTAGGATACCCTCTAAGCAGAAAGACCCAGGGAGTTTTACTGTTCCCTGCACCATAGGAGAAGTATCCTTTGATAGGGCTTTGTGTGATTTAGGAGCAAGTATAAATTTGATGCCCTACTCTGTGTACAGGAAGATTGGTTTATCAGGTATGACAGACACTGACGTCACTCTCCAGCTTGCTGATAGATCGATTACCCACCCGATGGGTGTGGTGGAGGACGTGTTGGTGAAAGTCAACAAATTCATCTTCCCTGTAGATTTCGTGGTACTGGACATGAAGGAGGACAAAGAGGTGCCAATTATCTTAGGCAGACCTTTCCTAGCCACTGGTAAGGCTGAGATTAGCGTGCATACAGGTAAACTTACCTTGAACATTGATGATGAAAAAGTCGTGTTTAGTATTTTTGGCCAAGATGAATCTGTTTGTAGTTTGCATACATGTTTTTCTGTTGGGCCTGAATACTTGACTGATGACGATGAAGAGGTAGACTATAATCTTGGCCTAGGCTTAGGAGAAATGCTTGTTGATAATATGGATTTTGATCATGATGTATATGTGGATAATCCTCTGTTTGAAAATGATCTGGATCTGCCTGACTTTGAAAATGAATTAGACTTGCCTGCTTGTGATAATGAAAGATCTGCAGTTGATGATTTACCTTCCTTTGAAAATGAATTAAATTTGCCTGAAATGAATAATTTCGATGATGATATTGAATTGCCTGACATTGAGCATGAACGTAAAAGGCATAAAAAAGATTGCTCGATAGATAATTTTGAGTCTGATCGTGATTACAGTGAATCTATTGAGTCTGATCTTGACATTCCTGAATGCATGAATCCTGACAATGTGAATACCTTCTTTTCATGTCCTGATGATGTATATAGAATAGAATCTGACCCAGAAGAACTTGAATCTGTGCATAGTATAGAATCTGATCCTGAAATTCTTGAATTCTTTAATTCTTTTGATGATGAGTCATGTGATAGCTTAGTTGAATCATTTTTTAATTCTGAGTCTGAAGGATCTGCTGAGCATATAGATATTTTTTCTGATGAATGGACTGGCATGATTGATAGGCCATCTCTAGATCCTAGACCAGTAGACATTATAACGCTTGATGACTCTGTTAACAATTGTTTTGAAAATAGAGATTTAGAAAAGAGATTTGATGCGGCTGATTATTTTCTAAAATGTTATTATGAGAATCTCTTTAGTGAAGATGGGCCAGGGGAAAGTTTTTTTTCTCCCCTGTTTGTAGTATGCAATTCGGTGCGTGATTTCTTGCAGGGCCCGGAGGATGATGAAAATTTTTATTTTGAGCCTCCGTAAGCGTGCCGAGCCTAGTCTAGCTAAAGACGTTAAAGAAAGCGCTGCTTGGGAGGCAACCCAAGGATTAAAGTAGTTAGTTGTTTTTGCGGTAAATAATTTTCTTTGCTCCGTGATCCAATTTTGTTTTGCAGGATCACCTTAGCAAATCCCGAAATTCCACATTTCCCATTTTTCATGGATCCAAAGGAAGAGGATGAAGCGCTCCTAGCTCAGGGAAGTCTCAGTATCTCTCTTTATGCTTTTCTGTTTTAAAACATTGGGGACAATGTTTAGTTTAAGTTTGGGGGGGAGGCTTCCGCTGTGTTGAGCATATTTAAATTCTGTTGGATGCATGAATAGATAGCCATGATAGCCAAGGATGTGATTTTTGAAATTTTGGGAGAAAATGGTTTATATGATTGTGGAATCTGGGAGCACGGCAGAAATTGTGAAATTTTAAAATTTTTTGATACTTAGTTTTGATGTCTAAAGCATGCAATAGTCTTATCTAATGACGTCTTTGAAAATCTAGATTCTTATTATGATTTTCAAAGTTGTTGTCACCCCGATAGGCTTAGTTTCTAATATCAGGAAGTTCATGCTTGATTGCTCTAAAGAACTAGGTAGGAAAAAAATTCTATGCCTGCTAAGAGAAAAGCAAAAGCAACAAAAGAAAATGTGAGAAAAAGAAAATCTGTTGAAAAAGAATTTTTTTTGCTTGCTCAAAAGAAAAAAAAAGCCTAGGGGTAAAAAGAGCTACCTGCGGTGTGATCAGTTAGGCCAACCAAGAATAAAATTCGGGTTAAGGGTCCCTGCACCGTAGTGTGAAAGCTAGTACCAATAGATATCAAAATGCAAGTTTGGGGGAGGAGCAAAAGAAAAAGAAAAGAAAAAGAAGAGAAAAAAAAATCATGTGAGAATTCTGCTCCCCCATGAAAAAAAAAAAAAAAAATATGACAGGCACCCTAGTTACTTTTTTTTGCATGATAGAAGGACTCCGAAGTATTAGGGGCTCTTAGCCAGTGTAGGGGGAAAACAAATGGAGAAAGCCATAAGACTAATCTAGGTTAGTAAAAGAATCAATAGATAAGTCTTGAGCATGCTATTCATTAATCTTAAGTTCAAACTAGTTTAAGATTTCTTCAAGAGTATGCGGTGCTTGCTTATTCCACTTGCATGTTTTCCATTCGATCCTAAGAATTCCAAAATCACTGAGGGTTGAGCGATTCTATTTCATGCATCTTTAGAATTTATTTTGCTCGGGACTAGCAAAAGCTTAAGTTTGGGGGTGTGATAGCGAGCAGAAATGTCGCTATTTTAGTCTCAAATTATTAAGCTTTTTGGTGCTTTAATCGTGATTTTAATGAATATATTTAATGAATTTTGTTATTTTGTCTTTAGGAGCATAAATGATGATTTTGGGAGAAAAAGAGCCAAAATTGATGGAATTATAGCCCAAATCAAAGTATGAAGCCCAAAGAAGACATCCATGAGGAAAAGTCCAAGAGAAATGAAGAAGAAGGCCCAAAAATCAGCCCAAAAAGAAGCTGATTTTTCTGGAAAATCTGGACAGCGTCTCGACGCTTAGCAAGGCAGCGTCGCGACGCTGCCCTTTCTTGTTGCCCAAGCCGCGTGCGCAGCAGCGTCGCGACGCTTGGCAAGGCAGCGTCGCGACGCTACCCCTTTTCCAGGCCTATAAATAGGAGCCCTTGGTGCCTCATTTGGAATCATCAATCAATCATTTATCATTCATTCCTTTCTTTCCTTTCTTAAGACTCCTTTTTTGGAGCCCCTCTCAAGGCTTTTGAGCCTTTTTGAGAGGGTTCTTCTAGTGGGAATTTTTGGGAATTTTGGGGAGCAATTCTAGAGGCTCGAGGAGTAGTCAGCGGGGGCTCCAAGAGTCAGCAAGGGGTTTTTCGACGGTCAATTCCTTTCCTTTTATGCCTTTTAATATGCTTTCCCTTGTAATTATTGTGGATATTATGTGTAGCTAAACCCCAATTCGGGGTCTTGAAATGAAATGTTAGTGGAAATATTGTTATAATTGCTTGTCTCTTGCCCATGTCCTAATTATTTGTATGGATGTGCTTAATGCTTTACTCAATCTGGCCAATTGTGTAATGATTCGATTCTTAATGGAAACTCGACGGAGAGAAATTAGGATAGATCATAATCCATGCAACTAGTTTAATTGCCCGTTGTGACACCGGGATTAGTTGATTAAACATAGATTCCTAAAATGAATCAGAGCGTAATAATTAATGATTTTTAATGGCGCTAAGGACACTTAGGTTGTTAAAATGAATTAATTACAATTAGGGGAAACCGACAGGAGATCCTATGTGATTAACGGAGATTCTAGGTTTATAATTAGTTGGGCAATGAGATAGGATAATTATAACAACTATTTAGCTAATCATTGATTTTCAAGACCCCTCTTCCCATTTCAAGAAAACTCTTTCTCCACATTTTAATTCTGATTGATCAAATTTGTTTTCATTAAGTCATTTTAAATTAAATCTTTTTATTACATGAGCTTGGTCCCTAAATATTATTTCACCTAAGTATTTTCAGTGCTCAAGAGAATTTTAATTATTTGCTTAAGTTTCGCTTCGCCTCCCTGTGGATTCGATACTCGGAATACTTTCCGTTTTATATTACTTGTGGCCCGTGCGCTTGCGGTAACCGACCAACAGTATCTTAGGAGAACGAGGGACTACATGCTGGTGTTTGGGGCTAAAGAGTTAGTTCTCACTGGATACACCGACTCTGACTTTCAGTTTGACAAAGATTCTAGGAAATCCACGTCAGGGTTAGTTTTCACCCTTAACGGGGGAGCTGTAGTTTGGAGAAGTATAAAGCAAGGATGTATAGCAAACTCCACGATGGAGTCTGAGTATGTAGATGCTTGTGAAGCAGCGAAGGAAGCTGTTTGGCTAAGGAAGTTCTTGACAGATTTGGAAGTTGTTCCAAATATGAACTTGCCCATTACGTTATACTGTAACAACAGTGGGGCTGTAGCCAATTCAAAGGAACCTTGTAGCCACAAACGAGTTAAACACATAGAGAGGAAGTATCATCTGATTCAAGAGATTGTGCAAAGAGGAGATGTGATCATGACCAAGATCGCTTCCGAGCACAACATTGCTGATCCGTTTACGAAGGCCCTCTCGGCTAAAGTGTTTGAGGGTCATCCAGAAAGTCTAGGTCTACGAGACATGTATATAGCGTAATCTAGGGTAAGTGGGAGATATGTAATGGGTGTAAGGATGCCCTAGTTTATTGTATTATTGTATATTTACTTTTCATGTAATGTACAACATACATGTACCATTTCCAGCTTTGGATTATATTGTATATACTTTCCCTTTAACTTGAGTTTTAGTTCAAGTGGGAGTTTGTTGGGTTTTATGCCCTAAAACTCGTAGATAGTAAATGTACATCTGACCGAACATTAATAAAAGTGATGTATTATTCAATGTTTGTATTATATCTTGTCGTATCAACCCTAATCCAATAAACTAAACATCCAAGGCTAATAGAATGAGGCTTGAACTAGTATGTAGGGACATACGAGAATCAATGTTCAAGTTTTAGCTTGAATGGTCTGTCGTATAGGGATGAGGCTGGGTACCTTATCCTGGTGACACTATGGATACAACCCGCTTTGTATATTGATACAAATGTAATGATCCAACGCGTTCATGTAGTTGACATGCGAGTGAGGGTATCCTGTGCAATGAGTTTGCACAAAGACCAGACCGCGAAATAGTTAACCACTAACTATAATACCATTAGTTAGCTCGGTTTCTATTTCACTAGGATGACCTAGGCAACTTGGCCTTAATCCTGAGTGGATTATGGACTCCTATCCATGAGGCATTGTCCTTTGATTTGTACGGGTGAGAGTGGCCAATTCGCCGACTCAATAAGCCTACCATTTTGGGGACAAAACCAAGTGGGGAGCTGGGAACATAGTCTTACAAGATGGAATTCACTCCTTCCCGACTTTAGGGTAAGTAGAGGTGAGTTCCCTTAAGTGGTGTCTCCGGGTCTTGAACAATGGGCCCTACCCTCTTTATGGCACGAGAGGGACTTCTATTTGTTGGTTAGACCTCAAACAGGTTGTTCATTAGAGGAGCACTGGTACTTAAGGACAAATAGGTAGCCTAGGGGTAAAACGGTAATTTGACCTAGCTGGGTTACGAACACACGTGAAGGGCTAACTTGCTATTGACGGTCGATATCCGTGGGCACAGAAATATATCTGCAGTGAGAAGAGTGCAACTGTGGTTCTATAGTGGAGTGAACCACAGTTAACGACTATTGATTAACTTGGTTAATGAGTTTAGTCAATTAATCTTATATCGTTGGAGCTTCTGATCTGTAGGTCCATTAGGTCCCACTGGTAGCTCACTAAGGGCGTTGAGGTAAATTTCTAAGATGAATTTGAATATTCGAAGGGGTTCGAATATTAAAGTAAAATGTGAATTTGATTCATATTAAAACTATAGGTTATAATTAATGCACATTTGATGTACATTAATACTATAGTTTATTTGAGAGAGATATAATTAAATATATGATATTTAATTATAATATTAATTAATTGTTGAATTAATTAATAATTTTTTATTTTAATTTAATTTAACTAAATTTGATTTAATTAAATTTCATTAAAATATAGGTTAAGTGGATCATTTATATTAAAGTGTTTTATATAAATGTTGTTAAATTAAATAATGATTTAATTCAGTTAGGAGAACTGATTAATTCTCCACTCACCTAGGTCTTCACGTGTAGAAGGGAGAAAAATAAGGGGAGTGGATCTCCTTCAACGGTTGCTTAACCTATCCCCTTGATTTTACAATTGGTTACGGCTCAGGATCTCTCTCCCTCTCGGTATCGTGAAGCTCTCTCTCTCTCTCAATAGACTCACTGTGTTTTTCCTCTCAAGAAAAACAAGGAAAAATATTCTCAAGACCTTAGAGATTTTTCTTTTGCTCCCACAAACTCCGAACGCGCAATCTCTTACGAGGATACCGGTGTGAACAAGTGGTGGTGTTCGTGGCAAATTTCCAGCGAGATCAAGGACGTCTTGCTGCTGTTTTTTAGAGCAATCCGGAGAAAAATTGGCAAATCGATCAAGAATTTTCGCTTACGGTAAGTATTTCTTGATCTAGGAACAATGGGATCCAATCTAGATTAGATCTAGATGTTTTTAATTCCTTTTCAGCATGCTTAATACGTGTTTCCAACATGTTTTAAATTGTTTAAAATGCTATAAATTAGTTTGCAAATTGTATCGGTATTTTAATCATAAGAAAAATACAGTATGGTTTAATGATCGTTTTCATTGTGCAAGGGTTCTTATCCCTTCACTCATAATCACTAAAATTCAATAATTCCTAATCACAACAATTCTAGAAACTAAAACATAAAGGAAAAGGGAAGAGAAATGCTCATAAAAGTGTCGATCTCCTCAATCCCGCAGCGACCTCCTTCGATCTCGAGCTCCAAAGATCTTCAACAAAGCTCCAAAACTCTCCCAAAAATCCCCAATTTTAGTGTGGACTCTAGAATGGGGTGAAAACCCACAAATTGGCTCTCCAAACTTGGATGCAAATGGCCCCTATTATAGTTGTTCAGCAGGTGTAGCGTCGCGACGCTACGTCACAGCGTCGCGACGCTACCCAATTTCTTGATTCTTCTTGCGCAGCTACCAAGCGTCGAGACGCTTCGGCCTAGCGTCACGACGCTAGGCCCTGGTCTTCTAGAATGGCCCAATTTTGACTCAATTTTTGGGCCTCCAACTTTCTTTTGGCCCAAATGCTTCTTGTAATGGATTTTGGACTCTTTTCTTGACCCAACTTGATAATTTAAGGCTTGGAATTTATGAATTTAGGCTTCTAACTCATTCTTTTTGGGTTTTTTTGACTTGGATCTACAATGGACTTCTCCAAATTGCTCAAAAAGTCTCCAAAATCATCCAAATTCTCTCAAAAATTTGATTTTGCTTTCTTTGCTCGCTTTTCTGAAATTTAAACATAAAATAGCATTAAAGTACACAATTCATGCACAAAACTAGCTAAAATTAATAGAAAAATGATAGCATGTTTGCCTGCTATCATGCTACGACTACGCTATAAGTTTGTTCCTTTCATATCTAGGTCATCCGAACTTCGTTTTTAGTGATTCTTTCGCCATTCTTCGTTTTTAGATTGACACCCTAACTCGCAGCTCGTATGTTAATAACATGCTAAAGAACTGATTTCCACTTAACTAATGGATAGTTAGTTCATAGTTAGCACATAGACCGATTCATGGGCATGAGTCCCAAGAGCAGTTCTCTAACTTTGTTGCTTGACATGATAAGTCTAGAGTCTTAATCGGTGTTCATAATTAATTTTGGCTATTATTCCTAGTTAATTAGAGCATTCTAGCTTTGAGCACCAATTCATTGTTTATTAATCACTGCAGGGTTAATTAATTAATGAATTGCATGCTGGTACAACGGGTTCGTTGGGTTATCGCTCTAGGGGTATCTTAATCTTAATGCAATTACTCAATTGATTAACCTTGACGGGTTCGTGGAGTTAATTAGTTGGTAACTAGTAATCGAGTCGATGGACGGTGGGATTGAGTCAATTGATTTAGAGTACCAATTAGACAACATGCATTTAAATCATTATCTACTAATCGATGAGTAAAAACGAATGTATTGAATCCGTGTGACTCCAGCTACAACGATCGCCAAGGTGAGATTAACCAACCGTCTTTTACTTTTTTGTCATCTAATTTCCTGTCATTTACTTTATCGCAATTTATATTTCCTCGCATTTAAATCTATCCAAACCCAACCCCCTTTTTAGTCTCGTTATCGCAATAAACCTAATTAAGACGAATAAACAATCGTGCTCCCTATGTTCGACCCCGTCCACTATTGCTACAAGCTAGCTTTCGGGGTTGTGGAATATAAATTTATTTGACCACGGACCTCAGAGAATTCGACACCCTCCTGAGAATCTCGTCAAATTGGTGCCTTTGCCAGGGAGCCAAGCGTAATTTGTCTTTCTTGAGTTTGTTGTGATATTTTATTTTATTTTTGTTTTTTATTTTTATTTTGAGTCGGTCTTTATGGCTTATTATTTTCGAAGGCAGTATCGTGACACCTCGTCTATGTCTCATGAAGAGGTAGTTAACGTTATTACTAATTTTCAGCGACATGAGACAGAGGATGAGCCACCGTATTATTATTACGAGCCTCCTAGTTTAGGTAAATCTCTTGAAGATTTAATTTTTGAAGTTACTAATAGTTCTCTTGAGTTTCAGCAGAAGGTTAGAGTTTCATTTCAAAGTCTGTTTGACCAAGATGCGCAGTTGGCATTCAGAATAGTTGAGTTGGAAAACCGAGCTAGAGGGAGCATTTCTAGTGGACAACGATGCTGAGCCTGATTTTTATTTGCCATTCGAAGATCATATCTGTGAGATTGAGGAAGCATCTGAGTTCGAAAGTGAGGAATTCCAGGTGATAGAGTTTCAGGCTGACAAGTCTGAGTCTGTTCTGTCTTTTGGTTTTTCTTTATTTGATTCATCTTCCTTTATATCTCACGAGTCCGAGTCTTTATCCGTTGAGTCTTTTTCTTCTGATTTTTATTCTTTATTTTCTTATATTAAAAAATTCAAAAAAATAAATGCATCTTCTGGGTCCCATGAGAAATGGGCGAGCCTGCTTCTATTGGAAGGTTTTGTAGATTTTAGAAAGAATGGCCTGAAGAAATACGAGAATTTTTATGTGCCCTGACAGAAAGATGCAAAATCTCGTCGAGCATGGCGACGTTAAAAATTTGCACCCCAATAATTTCTATCTCTTCTCTTTATTTTTAGTCGCTATTTCTTTTTAGTTTATATTTATGTTTGTTTGCTTTCTTTTGTTTATAGGAGTATATGACCTATGTCTGTGGAAAAGCAATCTTTTAAGGCGTTGTGGATCGTCACCCTCCAACAATAGAGCTTAAATTTAGGGGAGCTTTTTTGTTCCCTTTTAAATTGTCCTTTAGTTTTTCATGTTTTCATACATTGAAGACAGTGTAGAATTTTAGGTTGGGGGTGGAGTTAGCTTTGCATGCTTGTATGCTTTGGTTGAGTCTGGATGCACATGAGCATCGGACTATTTTATTCTGCATGCTTTATTTTATTGCTCTGTGTTTAATTCGATTGAGGCCATGCATCTGAGCATTGGACCTATTTTATGACCAATTTTAAAAAATTTTGAGCATGATTTTGAGTATGATTGCTAGGATAATCTAGTTGCTTTTTCTATGATCATGAATATCAAGGATGTGTCATCTTGCCAACTTTATTGCTTTTATTGAGTTATAAGCATGTTGTCCATAAATTGAGTCTTTTTAAAACTTTTCTAGTACTTTCCTTGCAAGAGTAAACCTTAGCATGCCTAGGAGAGAATTATAAGATCCATATGCTTGTTTGTCACCTCGATAGGTGTGGAGATGAACTAGAGAGTCAAATGCCTGCAAATTAGCATGTAATATCTTGCCTGGAAGAAAAGAAATAAAATATGCCAAAGAAAAAGAAAAAGAGAGAAAAAGAAAAAAAAAAAGAAAAAGAAAGAAAAGAAAAATGAGTGTGAGCTTAAAAGAAAATCATATGCTCGTTTATCTTATTTTTATTTGTTGAGAAAAAGCATGCTATGCAATGTTCATGAGTGATAAGAGGTAAAAAGAGCTGCCTGCGGTGTGATCAGTGAGGCCAACCAAGGGTTAAACTTGGATTATGGGTCCCTGCATCGTAGTGTGAAAGCTAGTGCCCCGACTTAAAAGAATGCATAAAGAAAATGTCTTTTATTTTTCAGGCACCTAGGTAACGAGAAAAATAGTCTAATTTGTCTCGTTTGCTCCTTGGTTAGTTCCTAGTGTCAGTGTAGAGGGAAGATAAGTTTAGGGTTATATAATCCAATCCCGGGTTTGTAAAATTGGTTCTAGGAAGGCTAAGTGTAAACTTGAGCAAGAACTTTAATGAAAACTTTTGATTTGTCTCGCTTTATTTGGGCCGCATGTACATGACTCTTGATTGCAATATTTTTGACATTTTAGACATTGAGATTAGAGTCTATGAAATTGCAACCATTGAATCCTATACCTCTATTATACGCTTGCTTGAGGACTAGCAAGATTCAGGTTGAGGGTATTTGATAGCACCTGAAATGAGCTATTTAATTACCTTTAATTTAATCTTGTTAGTTTATGTTTTATGGTCTAACTGTTTATTTTGTAGGATTTCGAGCACAAGAGGATAATTAGGCCAATTTTTCAATTGGGCGCTAATTCGAGAGTTTTAGGACGTTTTCGGGCTAATTTGGAGTTCCCGAGATTACATGAAGCTAAAGGACGTGATTGGAGCGTTCCAGCCTCAAGATCGGAGCCAAAAGGACCAAAAGAGCATTCAAATTGTGTATTCCCGAGAGCTGGCATCGAGACCTGGCCTTGGCGTCTTGACGTCAGCACGAAAATGCGTGGAAGACAAATTGCCTAGTGTCTCAACGCTACTTATGGCATCTTGATGCTACGACTACGCTATAAATTTGTTTCTTTCGTATCTAGGTCATCCGAACTCCGTTTTTAGTGATTCTTTCGTCGTTCTTCTCTTTTTCTCTCTACTTTTCAGTTCTCCCAAGTTTAGATCAGTTTTAGGTAGGTTAATCAAGCCTTGAGGGCTTAGATTAGGCTCGTCTATGGTCATCTAAGCTTGGATTGTTGTAGTTGGAACCTCGATATTGTAAGTACGTTTAAGTTTTATGAGATTCATTGAGTTTTTTGTTCTCAATGTGTATTTTTCTTGGGTTCTACTGTGCTTCACGTATGTTTTAATTGCAATTTGTGGTTTTAGATTCCCGCTTTTATAACTAGCATGCGCAGTAGATTAGATTGACGCCCTAACTCACAGCTCGTATGTTAATAACATGCCAAAGAACTGATTTCCACTTAGCTAATGGATAGTTAGTTCATAGTTAGCACATAGACCGATTCATGGACACGGGTCCCAAGAGCCGTTCTCTAACTTTGTTGCTTGACATGATAGGTCTAGGGTCTAAAGGTTTGGCAGCTTAACAAATCCATCTAGGGATTGAAACAAGCCTCAAGATCCTGGAATAAAAGATTTGACACTGTAATCAAATCTTATGGTTTTGAATAGAACGTAGATGAACCTTGTGTATATAAAAGGACCATTAACTCTACTGTAGTTTTCTTAATTCTATATGTTGATGACATCCTGCTTATAGGAAATGTAGTGGGAGTATTGTCTGAGATTAAGCAGTGGCTAGGAGCTATATTCCAAATGAAGAATATGGGATAAGCTCAATATGTTTTGGAGATCCAAATAATTAGAGATCGAAAGAACAGATTACTACCATTGTCTCAAGCATCTTATATCGATAAAATTTTGAATCGATATTCAATGCAAAATTCCAAAAGGGGTTTGTTACCCTTTAGACATGGAATGCACCTATCCAAGGAACAAAGTCCAAAAACACCTTAAGAAGTTGAGGAAATGAAACAAATTCCTTACGCATCAGCAGTCGGAAGTGTTATGTATGCAATGGTATGCACACATCCCGACATATGTTATGCAATAGGTGTTGTTAGCAGATATTAGTCTAATCCTGGTCAAGCACATTGGACTGTCGCTAAGAATATTCTCAAATGTTTGAGAAGGACAAGAAACTATTTGCTAGTGTATGGATCTAAAGATTTGATCTTTACTGGATACACTGACTCGGATTTTCAAACCGACATAGACTCTAGGAGATCTACATCGGGATGTGTGTTCACTCTCAATGGAGGAGCAGCAGTGTGGAGAAGTATAAAACAAGGATGTATTGCTGACTCCACAATGGAAGCTGAATATGTTGCAGCCTGTGAAGTATCAAAAGAAGCAGTGTGGCTTAGAAAATTTCTAAATGAGTTAGAAGTTGTACCTAACATGCACTTGCCTGTCACGCTCTATTGTGACAATAGTGGAGCAGTTGCAAATTCAAAGGAACCTCGAAGCCATAAACGAGGAAAGCACATTGAACGCAAATACCATCTCATCCGGGAGATAGTACATAGAGGAGACATGATCGTCACCCAGATTGCCTCGGAGCAGAACATGGCTGATCCATTTACAAAACCCCTCTCGGCTAAGGTGTTTGAGGGACATCTCCAGAGATGCGGCCGTGATAGCACCAAATTGGTGCTAATTATTTATGTAAATTTTACTTATCATAAAGTCAACAAGGAGAAAAAAAATTCACCAATTTTCCCGAGAAGTAGCGACGAGACGCTAGACGCTACCTCACGGCGTCTCGACGCTGTCACGGTTTATAAATAGCATATTTTTCCGATTTTAGGACATTCTATGTCGGTCTCTAGTCGTTTTTTCCGTCTTCCTCTCCGATTCCCTCTGTATTTTTCATATTTCTTAGGGTCTTAGAGTAGATTCCTCAGTTTTCATGGTGGATCGAGCTCGGGAGCGAGGTTCGACATTCCAAATGACGGGCTAAGCTCATTATTCATGTAATTGGGAACTCGGTCGTAAGTTTGGTTTGGATTTTATGAGATTTTGAGTTTTCTATTACGATTTATTGTTTTATGTGTGATTCAATTCTAAGAATTAGTTTTGATTGGTGGGATTGACAACCCCAATTGTCGTCTTTCTAATTTTATTAGCTATTGGTAGCAATAGGTAAAGCATGTGGCTCTATTTAGGCGCGTTATCCCTGAATTTGTAGCAATTTGCATGTTAGCCTAGGATTCGACACTTAGTTAATTTTGTAATTTTGTAATTCAGGCTTTTCCTAGTTATAAAATTGGCTACCTAACTATCCTAATCGTAATGCAATTGTAGCTAGTTAATTCGATGGGTTAATTAGAAAACAATTAGATTAGCTTTGATGCATCAGTCGAGTTTATAAAATAGGGATATTATGGCTCTCTGGATTTTTCAGGAGCACGTTAGGCTTAAAACGTAAATTTCATCATTAGATATTCTATGATTAAGATCCATCCAAACGAGCACCGAATGTACCGATTGCATGAATCCGAGGTTCGATCAACCACTCCCTTTTATTTTTCTGCCATTTAATTTATGCACTTTATTTTTCTGTCAGGCGCGTTATCCCTGAATTAATTCTCGCTATTTAATTTCCTTCGCCTTTACCTCTCGCATCTCAAATCCCCCCATTAGTCCAGTCGTCACAGTAAATCTAAGTTAAGCAAATTATAAACGCGCTCCTTGTGTTCGACCCCGACCACTACTACTACAAGTTAGTTTAATGTACGACGATTATAAATTTATTTGGCACGGACGTTGGAGAATTTGACACCCTCCAAAATCTGTCCCGTCAAGCCGCAACTCGGCTTTCCGACAGAATATCGAGATTCACGGGATCTTCACAGAATCATCCAAAAATTTCCAATGCGACATCAAATCTCCGAAGATGGCGGATTCTTACCTTCCAAGGCCTTCTCACACTGATCTCGGCAGCCAACCTTACCTTCCAAGGTCTATAAAAGGGGGACCAAGGTGCAAGAAGCAAAGAGAGCTCGGTGCTTGGAGTTTTCGTCCTTAGGATTTATTTTTTAGTTTCTCTCGTCTCACCTTGTAACCACTCTGAGTTCTGGATCCCTTAGTCTTTGTCGTCTCTTTTATTCGAAAGAAGAAGAAGAGAAAGGCTTGTCTCTCCTTGAAAAAGGGCAAGAGCTAGCTAGATAGAGAGAGAGAGATCCTTAGTAGAGTCTTGTCTTTATTTTCTGTTTTGCACTCTTTAATTTCCAGCAATTTGTTACTACTTTTCATTTACTTTCAGTTGTAAGTTAACCTTTTGTACTCAACTCATTCTTTAATATTAATTTCAGCTATCTTTTCTTCATGTCGAGTTTGCTTTCCTTTATGTTTTGCAATTTATTTTCAATCATGAGCTAAGCTTCTATTTAGGGGTTCAAATATGTGAATTCCTTGAATAGAAGAAACCTCCGCCTATGCAAAAGAAATTTCGCTCCCTCTAGCATTGTTTTTTTTTTTTTGTTGAAATTAATGTTTAAATGTTAGCTTAAACTGATCACTTAGGTTAGCATAGTTTGCATTTAGCTGATGGCCGAAAGGTTGGAGTTGAAGGCGCGGGTTCGCAAAACAATAGTGGAAAAGATCCTAGAAATAGGACTTTGACTTCTTGCATCCTAGAAATAGGACTGCAACCACTAGGATTTTAAGAGTCGCGGGTTTTATTTATCTAAGTTTCAACTAGCCCTAGAAATAGATGTCTAATTGGCTTAGTCTTCTAAAGGCACTGATAGCGAGCATAACTAGCTATTTTTCTCTGATTAATTAAGCTAGTCTTTTATAATTATTTGCCCAAATTTATGCATTTTATGTTTTATTTGTAGGAAGTACGTGTTTGAAGCTTAATTCAGCAATTGGAGTCAAATAGAGTTTTCTACCTAAAAAAAACAAAAACAAAAAAAAAAATTCATAGCGTCGCGACGCTATAGACAAATTTTCCAAAATTGCGGATCGCGACGACGTCGCGACGCTGTCTGTAGCGTCTCGACGCCATGACGAAAAAACAGAACAAAAGCTTATTTGCGGCTAGGTTTTGGGGGAATTCGTTTTGGGACTTTTTGGAGCCGTAAAAGAGGACAAAATTAAGACTTTGGAGGCTGAAACAAAGGGAGAAAAGTGGAAATCAACCCATTGTTCGTGGGGATCGTGACGGGGACGTTTGGTCTCGGCCTACATTGAGTTTTCTTTTCCCTTTCCTTTTCTTTAGTTAGATTTTATGGCTTTATTATGTTTAGTCGAACTTGTAATTCCATTCATGAGTAGCTAAACTCATAGCTTAGGGATTGATGTAGTTGATTTTATGTATGGATTGATTTATGGTTTAAGTTGTGCAATGTTTATTATGTTTGTAATCTTGATGTAATGCTTTCAATTAATTGGCCATTAGTTGAATGATTTAAGTTTTGAATCTAGCTCGGGAGAGGGGATTTAATATAGACTTATGATAGCGAGCATAGCTAGCTACTTTTACCTATTTAATTTAGCTAGTCTTTTATGATGTTTGGGCCATTTTATTGTGCTTTATTGTTTATTTTGTAGGAAATGGTTGATTGGAGCTATATCGCCATATTAGAGTTAATCAGGTGCTCGGGGCGTGAAAAGATGCAAAGGAATGAAAAGAGTAAAAGAGGAAAAAAGTCAAATCTCGGTCAACAGCAGGCTAGCGTCGAGACGCTAGCTCTTGAGCGTCTCAACGCTCACATTCCATATCAGATTAGGCGCGTAAAGCTCACAGCGTCGAGACGCTGTGATAGGAAGCGTCCCGACGCTACCGTTTTTCCTTAATCAGAACGCGCGTTTTGAAGGCAGCGTCGCGACGCTGTCTTGACAGCGTCTCGACGCTAAGACGAAAAAACAGAATAAAGGCTTATTTTCGGCTAGGTTTTAGGAGAGTTCGATTTGGGGACCTTTTGGAGCCGTAAAGAGGACAGAATAGAGCATTTGGAGGCAGAAAACAAAGGGAGAGGCTTGGAAATCAACCCATTGTTCGTGGGGATCGTGACGGGGACGTTGGATTCGGCCTTCATTGAGTTTTCTTTTCCCTTTCCTTCCTTTAGTTAGATTTATGGCTTTCAATTGTTTAGTTGAGCTTGTATTTACATTCATGAGTAGCTAAACTTGTAGCTTAGGGATTGATGTAGTTGATTAAGTGTATGGATTGATTTATGGTTTAAGTTGTGCAATGTTATTGTGTTTGTAATCTTGATTTAATGCTTTCAATTAATTGGCCATTAGTTGAATGATTTAAGTTTCGAATCTAACTCGGGAGAGGAGATTTGATTTAGACTTACTCAAGATTGCATGAATAAAGTTTATTTTCTAATTCATGACGGTTTTAGATTAACTTTAGAATTGGTTAAAAGATCTCATTGCCTTGCATGTTAATAAACTTAGATAGGGATATCAAGTAGATTAATTTGCATGAGAATCAATTATACTCGGGAGAGGTAGTTGTGATTAAAGGGTCTTTGGCTCATAATTTCATTGTGCATAATAACTTACTCCTTAAAATCAATCCTAAACTAAATCGGCGAAATCAATTCCCTAAGTAGTTTTCCCAATTGAATTTTCCATTCTTTTTACTTGCTTTGATTTGGTTCTATTATCATTTATTCATCACTTTTTGTTCCCTAAATAAAATTGGGCAAGATAATTCACAATACTCGATTTGCTTAAAAATCCAATCCAGAGGACGACATTCGAATTTACTTTCACTATATTATTACTTGACCCGTGCGCTTGCGGTTAGCAATTTGCACATCAAGTTTTTGGCGCCGTTGCCGGGGATTGGCACATTTAGTTAAATTGATATTGTGAAAAAATTGCTTGATCTTAATTTAGGGTGTATTGTTACTTTTTTAGGTTTGTTGCATTTTTTTCCTTATTTGTCTTTCTTTCTATATTTGATTTTCTAGGTTAGTTTTTCTTTTAGTAGTGTAATCTTTTCCTGATTTGTTTCTTGTCATTCCTTTTTAGATTAGTTTTTCCTTATTTGTTAGTTTCCTTATTTGTGTTTTGCCATATTTGTTTTTGCATTCCATATTAGGTTATTTTGTTTCCTTTTCTAGATTTTTCTTTCCATAATTAGATTGGTTGTTTTCTTTTCTTTATTTATTTCCATAATTGTTTTTCTTCGCTTTGTAGGGTAGTTTTAATTTTGCATGCGTAGTAGTAGAGAAGTAGCACCATTTGATCCCGAGATAGAAAGAACAATTCATAGGCTTCGAAGGGAGAATAGAGAAATTATTCAAATGGCAGACCAAAATCCACCTGAGGAGCCTAGGCCCATTAGAGATTATTTTTAGCCTGTGTTTCAGGGGCAACAGTCAGGGATTGTCTATGCACCGATTAATGCCAACAACTTTGAGCTGAAAACCGGTCTTATTCAAATGGCTCGAGATTGTGCATATAGAGGATCGCCCACCGAGGATCCAAATTCTCATCTTAAATCATTTTTGGATATTTGTGGGACGGTAAAGATTAATGGAGTCTCTGAGGATGCTATTCGTTTACGTTTATTTCCTTTTTCTTTGCAGGATAAAGCACGAGATTGGTTGCAGTCTATTACTTCTTGGAGCATCACCACCTGGGATGCTTTGGTCCAGGCCTTTTTGAAGAAATTTTTCCCTCCTGCAAAGACGGTCAAGCTGAGGACCGAGATTGGGACATTCCAACAACAATATGATGAGCAGCTGTTCGAAGCTTGGGAGCGATTCAAAGAGCTACTGAGGAAGTGTCCTCAGCATGGTTACCCCGATCGGCTTCAGGTACAGTTGTTTTATAATGGTTTAACTCCTAGTACAAAAACGATTGTTGATGCAGCTGCAGGTGGGACTCTGTTGTCCAAGACCGTGGAAAACGCTCGCACACTTCTAGAGGATATGGCCACCAACAGCTATCAGTGGCCATCGGAGCGGTCTACACCTAAAAAGATTGCTGCTGGAGTGTTTGAGGTTGATAAAGTAAGTGCACTCCAGGCCCAGATGACTTCCCTCGCTAATGCTTTTATGAAATTTCCAGGTACAGGGAGTGCTCAATCAATTGAATCAGCTGCTGCTTTAGCATCCAGACCTCAGGAGGAGACCATCGAGCAGGTTCAGTATGTATCAAATTTTAATTCTAGGGGATATAATAATAGTTCTACACCTACACATTATCACCCTAACAATAGGAACCATGAAAATTTCTCTTATGCTAATACTAAAAATGTTCTTAATCCTCCTGGTTTTGCCCCTCAAACTCAAGATAATAAAAAGTTAGAAGATCTTGTTGGAGCTTTCATTGCAGAATCTAGTAACAGGACAACCAAACTAGAGGAGGCAATCATTGCTATCAACACCACGGTGAATGGCCACAGTGTAGCCATAAAGAACATTGAGACTCAGCTGGGACAGTTGGTGAATGTTGTAAGCACCATGAATAAAGGTAAGGCCCCAGCTGAACAAGAGAAACCCCAGATGGAGTATTGTAAGGCAATCACTGTGCACCAGGAGGAATCTGAAGAGGAACCTGAATCTGAGGACTATGAAACGCCTACAGGGGAAGCTGAGGAGGACACATCATCTGATGAGGCTGAAAAGCCTAAACCTGAGCCTCCTATTCGTTCTCCCACACTGTTGGTTCCCAAGGAAAGGAAAAAGAAAAAGAAGAAAAAGAACAATCAGGTTCAGTTTGATAAATTTATGAATGCTTTTATGAATCTGAATATTAATATTCCTTTTGCAGAGGCATTAGAGATGCCCCAATACAACAGGTTCATGAAGGAGTGGTTAGCAAAGAAGCGAAAAGAAAAGAAAGTTGACACTGTTTATCTTGCTTCCACATGCAGCACCAGAGTACAACAGAAAGTACCTGAAAAAGTAGCAGATCCAGGGAGTTTTTCTGTTCCCTGTAGTTTTGGTACTTATTCTTTCAGAGCATTATGTGATTTAGGTGCTAGCATTAATATCATTCCTCTATCGTTGTGTAAAAAGTTAGATATAGGTGAGATTAAGTCTACTCCTGTAAAGCTCCAATTGGCTGATCAATCTGTGGTGAAACAAGTTGGTATTGTAGAAAATGTGTTAATCAGAGTAGGTAGATTTTTCCTCCCTATTGATTTATATGTTATGGACATGATAGAAAATCCTTCGATGCCTGTTATATTAGGAAGACCATTCCTCGCTACTGGGCGAGTGATTATAGATATTGAGCGCAGGGAGCTCACTATTAGAGTCAAGAACGAAAAAGAGATCTTTAAAGCAGTTGAAGACTCTAAAGATGAAGTGCTCTTCATGGGCTACAAGAAAGGTGCAAGAAAGAGCACCTCTGTTGGATTCACAGAACAAAAGCCTCCTTGAAGCACGTTCAACACGTCGAGCTAATGATGTTAAACAAGCGCTTATGGGAGGCAACCCAAGTAAGTTTGGTGTGTTTTCTTTTTGTTTTTGATTTATTGTTTGTTTTTGTGTTGTAGGTCTTGTTTTCTTTCTCTCCTTTGCTTTCAAGCTTTCAAGATTTCAAGCTCTCAAGCAAGAAGTCATCATCATTCCAGGCCAGTATTGTTCACTCCTGTCATTCTTTTATGGTTCTCATGCTTGTTTATGTTTTATTTTCTTTATACATTGAGGACAATGCATATTTTAAGTTTGGGGGTGGATTAGCATGTTTGTGGAGCCCTTGAGCATCTGAGTTCGGGCTATAGTTTTGAGCTTTCTTTGAATTATGCATATGGTTGTTTTCTGGATGCTACTTTTGCATGATTATGATGTCCTAGGATAGGCTTTCTTGTCAATTTTCAAGCTTGTGATGAGATGTAAGCATAAGTGCCCAAAAAGGGAGACTTTTTGAAATTTTTCTAGGAGATGGCTTGCATGAGTAGAGTATCTGTCTTGGCTAGATTTGGATTTGAATGCTTAGGAGCGAATTATTGGGTTTATATGCTTGTTGTCACCTCGATAGGTGTAGGGTAGAGCTAAAGAGTTATTTTTTTGCAAATTAGCACGTTTGATCTTGCTTAGGAGAAAAGAAAAGAATATCTGCTTATCATGTTCATAACAAAAAATCATTCTTGTTATTATTGTTGAAAAAAAAAAAAGTTATGACTTATGCGCGCAAAATGCAATGGTTAATAAAGATTAAGGCAAAAAGAGCTACCCCTGTTGTGATCAGTTAGGCCAACCAGAGAAAACTCAGGTTAAGGGTCCCTGCAATGGGTGTGTGAAAGCTAGTGCCACATTTAAATGCTTAATTCATTTGTTAATTAAAAGCACCTAAGTATGGAGATAAACAAACTAATTTGTTGCATTAACTCATTAGTGAAGCCTTAGTGCCAGTGTAGAGGGAAGATGAGCTGAGAGTTTAATAATCCAATCCCGAGCTAGTAGAGTCTGATCTTGTTGAGTTAGATCTCGCTTGTGCAAGTTAATTTTGGAAAAATTTTAATTTGTCTCCCTCATTGGTCCTTGTGTGCATATCTCTTGCTTGCTTGGTTATTGACTTTTGAGCCTTGAGGATTGAGTTATGATTGTTGCATCCATTCTTCCATTGTATGTCTGATTTAGAGTTTACTCGAGGACTAGCAAAAGCTTAAGTTTGGGGGTATTTGTTAGCGAGCATAGCTAGCTACTTTTACCTATTTAATTTAGCTAGTCTTTTATGATGTTTGGGCCATTTTATTGTGCTTTATTGTTTATTTTGTAGGAAATGGTTGATTGGAGCTATATCGCCATATTAGAGTTAATCGGGTGCTCGGGGCGTGAAAAGATGCAAAGGAATGAAAAGAGTAAGAGAGGAAAAAAGTCAAATCTCGGTCAACAGCAGGCTAGCGTCGAGACGCTAGCTCTTGAGCGTCTCGACGCTCACATTCCATATCAGATTAGGCGCGTAAAGCTCACAGCGTCGAGACGCTGTGATAGGAAGCGTCCCGACGCTACCATTTTTCCTTAATCAGAACGCGCGTTTTGAAGGCAGCGTCTCGACGCTAAGACGAAAAAACAGAATAAAGGCTTATTTTCGGCTAGGTTTTAGGAGAGTTCGATTTGGGGACCTTTTGGAGCCATAAAGAGGACAGAATAGAGCATTTGGAGGCAGAAAACAAAGGGAGAGGCTTGGAAATCAACCCATTGTTCGTGGGGATCGTGACGGGGACGTCGGATTCGGCCTACATTGAGTTTTCTTTTTCCTTTCCTTCCTTTAGTTAGATTTATGGCTTTCAATTGTTTAGTTGAGCTTGTATTTACATTCATGAGTAGCTAAACTTGTAGCTTAGGGATTGATGTAGTTGATTAAGTGTATGGATTGATTTATGGTTTAAGTTGTGCAATGTTATTGTGTTTGTAATCTTGATTTAAGTCTTTCAATTAATTGGCCATTAGTTGAATGATTTAAGTTTCGAATCTAACTCGGGAGAGGAGATTTGATTTAGACTTACTCAAGATTGCATGAATAAAGTTTATTTTCTAATTCATGACGGTTTTAGATTAACTTTAGAATTGGTTAAAAGATCTCATTGCCTTGCATGTTAATAAACTTAGATAGGGATATCAAGTAGATTAATTTGCATGAGAATCAATTATACTCGGGAGAGGTAGTTGTGATTAAAGGGTCTTTGGCTCATAATTTCATTGTGCATAATAACTTACTCCTTAAAATCAATCCTAAACTAAATCGGCGAAATCAATTCCCTAAGTAGTTTTCCCAATTGAATTTTCCATTCTTTTTACTTGCTTTAATTTGGTTCGATTATCATTTATTCATCACTTTTTGTTCCCTAAATAAAATTGGGCAAGATAATTCACAATACTCGATTTGCTTAAAAATCCAATCCAGAGGACGACATTCGAATTTACTTTCACTATATTATTACTTGACCCGTGCGCTTGCGGTTAGGAAAAGTCCACATCAACTTACTCAAGATTGCATGACTAAAGTTTATTTTCTAATTCGTGACAGTTTTAGATTAATTTTAGAATTGGTCAAAAGATCTCATTGCCTTGCATATTAATAAACTTAGATAGGGATATCAAGTTGGTTAATTTGCATGAGAATCGTTTATACTCGGGAGAGGTAGTTGTGATTAAAGGGTCTTTGGCTCATAATTCCATTGTGCATAATAACTTACTCCTTAAAATCAATCCTAGACTAAATCGGCGAAATCAATTCCCTAAGTATTTTTCCCAATTGAATTTCCACTTTTTACTTGTTTTGATTTAGTTTTCATATCATTCAATCATCACATTGTGTTCCCTAAATAAAATTGAGCAAGATAATTCACAATACTTGATTTGCTTAAAAATCCAATCTAGAGGACGACATTCGAATTACATTCACTATATTATTACTTGACCCGTGCGCTTGCGGTAGGAAAATTCCACATCAAGTTTTTGGCGCCGTTGCCGGGGATTGGCACATTTAGCTAGATTGATATTGTGAAAAAATTGTTTGATCTTAATTTAGGGTGTATTTTTACTTTTTTAGGTTAATTGCATTTTTTTCCTTATTTGTTTTTCTTTCCATATTTGTTTTTCTAGCTTAGTTTTTCTTTTAATTGTGTAATCTTTTCCTTATTTGTTTCTTGTTATTCCTTTTGAGATTAGTTTTTCCTTATTTGTTAGTTTCCTTATTTGTGTTTTGTCATATTTATTTTTGCATTCCATATTAGGTTATTTTCTTTCCTTTTTCTAGATTATATTTTCCATATTTAGATTAGTTGTTTTCTTTTCTTTGTTTCTTTCCATAATTGTTTTCTTTCCTTTTTAGGGTAGATTTGTTTTTGTATGCGTAGTAGTAGAGAAGTGATACCGTTGGATCCCGAGATTGAAAGAACAATTCATAGGCTTCGAAGGGAAAATAGAGAAATTATTCAAATGGCTGACCAAAATCCACCTGAGGAGCCTAGGCCTATAAGAGATTACTTTCAGCCCGTGTTTCAGGGGCAACAATCGGGGATTGTCTATGCCTCGATTAATGCCAACAACTTTGAGCTGAAGACCGGTCTCATTCAGATGGCTCGAGACTGTGCATATAGAGGATCGCCCACTGAGGATCCAAATTCTCATCTTAAATCATTTTTGGACATTTGTGGGACGGTAAAAATAAATGGAGTTTCTGAGGATGCTATTCGCTTACGCTAATTTCCTTTTTCTTTGCAGGATAAAGCACGGGATTGGTTGCAATCTATTACCCCTGGGAGCATCACCACCTGGGATGCTTTGGTCTAGGCCTTTTTAAAGAAATTTTTCCCTCCTGCAAAGACGGTCAAGCTGAGGACCGAGATTGGGACATTCCAACAACAATATGATGAGCAGCTGTTCGAGGCCTGGGAGCGATTTAAAGAGTTGCTGAGGAAGTGCCCTCAGCATGGATATCCCGACTGGCTTCAGGTTCAATTGTTTTATAATGGTTTAACTCCTAGTACAAAAACGATTGTTGATGCAGCTGCAGGTGGGACTCTGTTGTCCAAGACCGTGGAAAATGGACACATACTTCTAGAGGATATGGCCACCAACATCTATCAGTGGCCATCTGAGCGGTCTGCACCTAAAAAGATTGCTTCTGGAGTGTTTGAGGTTGACAAGGTAAGTGCACTCCAGGCCCAGATGACCTCCCTTCCTAATGCTTTTATGAAATTTTCAGTTACAGGGAGTGCTCAATCAATTGAATCAGCTGCTGCTTTAGCATCTAGACCTCAGGAGGAGACCATCGAGCAGGTTCAGTATGTATCAAATTTTAATTCTAGGGGATATAATAATAGTTCTACACCTACACATTATCACCCTAACAATAGGAACCATGAAAATTTCTCTTATGCAAATACTAAGAATGTTCTTAACCCCCCTAGTTTTGCCCCTCAAACTCAAGAAAATAAAAAGTTAGAAGATCTTGTTGGAGCTTTCATTGCAGAGTCTAGTAACAGGACAACTAAATTGGAGGAGGCAGTCATTGCCATCAACTCAACAGTGAATGGCCACAGTACTGCCATCAAGAATATTGAGACTCAGCTGGGACAGTTGGTAAATGTTGTAAGCACCATGAATAAAAGTAAGGCCTCAGCTGAGCAAGAGAAAACCCAAATGGAGTATTGTAAGGCAATCACTGTGCACCAGGAGGAAGCTGAAGAGGAACCTGAGTCTGAGGATTATGACACGCCTACAGGGGAAGCTGAGGAGGACACATCATCAGATGAGGCTGAAAAGCCTGAACCTGAGCCTCCTATTCCTTCTCCCACACTGATGGTTCCCAAAGAAAAGAAAAAGAAAAAGAAGAAAAATAACAATCAGGTTCGGTTTGATAAGTTTATGAATGCTTTTATGAATCTGAACATTAATATTCCTTTTGCAGAGGCATTAGAGATGCCACAGTATAACAGGTTCATGAAAGAGTGGTTAGCAAAGAAGCGAAAGGAAAAGAAGGTTGACACCGTATATCTCGCTTCCACATGCAGCACCAGAGTACAACAGAAGGTACCTGAAAAAGTAGCAGATCCAGGGAGTTTTTCTGTTCCTTGTAGTTTTGGTACTTATTCTTTCAGAGCATTATGTGATTTAGGTGCTAGCATTAATATTATCCATTTGTCCCTATGTAAAAAGTTAGACATAGGTGAGATTAAATCTACGCCGGTAAAGCTCCAATTGGCTGATCAGTCAGTGGTTAGGCCAGTTGGCATCGTAGAAAGTGTTCTAATCAGAGTAGGTAGATTTTTTCTTCCTATTGACTTATATGTTATGGACATGATAGAAAATCCTTCGATGCCTGTCATATTAGGAAGACCATTCCTCGCTACTGGGCGAGTGATTATTGATATTGAGCGCAGGGAGCTCACTATTAGAGTCAAGAACGAAAAAGAAATTTTTAAAGCAGTTGAAGACTCTAAAGAACAATCTGAAGTGCTTTTCATGGGCTACAAGAAAGGTGCAAGAAAGAGCACCTCTGTTGGATTCACAGAAAAGAAGCCTCCTTGAAGCACGGTCAACACGTCGAGCTAATGACGTTAAACAAGCGCTTATGGGAGGCAACCCAAGTAAGTTTAGTTGTGCTTTTCTGTTTGCTTTTGATTTATTGTGTGTTTTTGTGTTGTAGGTCTTGGTTCCAGTTTCTCCTTTACTTTCAAGCTTCCATGAGAAAGGTCATCATCATTCCAGGGCAGTATTGTTCACTCCTTCTATTCTTTCATTGTTCTCATGCTTGATTATGCCTATTTTCTTTATACATTGAGGACAATGCATGTTTTAAGTTTGAGGGTGGAATAGCATGTTTGTGGAGCCCTTGAGCATCTGAGTTCGGGCTATAGTTTTGAGCTTTCTTTGAATTGAGCATATGGTTGTTTTCTGGATGCTATATTTGCATGACTATGATGTCCTAGGATAGACTTTCTTGTCAATTTTCAAGCTTGCGATGAGTTGTAAGCATGAGTGTCCAAAAAGGGAAACTTTTTAAACTTTTTCTAGGAGATGGCTTGCATGAGTAGAGTATTTGTCTTGGCTAGATTTGGATTTGAATGCTTAGGAGCGAATTATTGAGTTCATATGCTTGTTCTCACCTCGATAGGTGTAGGGAAGAGCTAAAGAGTTAATTTTTTGCAAATTAGAATGTTTGATCTTGCTTAGGAGGAAAGAAAAGAATATATGCTTATCATGTTCATAAAGAAAAAATCATTCTTGTTGTTACTGTTGAAAAAAAAATTATGCCATGTCATGTGCACAGTTTGCATTGTTTAATAAAGTTTAGGCAAAAAGAGCTACCCCTGTTGTGATCAGTTAGGCCAACCAGAGAAATCTCAGGTTAAGGGTCCCTGCAATAGGTGTGTGAAAGCTAGTGCCACATATAAATGCTAAATTTAATTGTATTTTATAAGCACCTAAGTATGGAGGAAAACAAACTAATTTGTTCCATTAACCCATTAGTGAAACCTTAGTGCCAGTGTAGAGGGAAGATGAGCTGAGAGTTTAATAATCCAATCCCAGGCTAGTAGAGTCTGGTCTCGTTGAGTTAGATCTCGCTTGTGCAAGTTAATTTTGGAAAAATTTTAATTTTTCTCCCTCATTGGTCCTGATGTGCATGTCTCTTGCTTGCTTGACTATTGACTTTTGAGCCTTGAGGATTGAGTTATGATTATTGCATCCACTCTTCTACTGTATGTTTGATTTGTAGTTTGCTCGAGGACTAGCAAAAGCTTAAGTTTGGGGGTATTTGATAGCGAGCATAGCTAGCTATTTTTCTCTGATTAATTAAGCTAGTCTTTTATAATTATTTGCCCAAATTTATGCATTTTATGTTTTATTTGTAGGAAGTACGTGTTTGAAGCTTAATTCAGCAATTGGAGTCAAATGGAGTTTTCTACCTAAAAAAAAAAAATTCATAGCGTCGCGAAGCTATAGAAAAATTTTCCAAAATTGCGGATCGCGACAGCGTCGCGACGCTGTCTATAGCGTCTCGACGCTATGACGAAAAAATAGAATAAAAGCTTATTTGCGGCTAGGTTTTGGGGGAATTCGTTTTGGGACTTTTTGGAGCCGTAAAAGAGGACAGAATTAAGACTTTGGAGGTTGAAACAAAGGGAGAAAAGTGGAAATCAACCCATTGTTCGTGGGGATCGTGACGGGGACGTTCGGTCTCGACCTACATTGAGTTTTCTTTTCCCTTTCCTTTTCTTTAGTTACATTTTATGGCTTTTTTATGTTTAGTCGAGCTTGTAATTCCATTCATGAGTAGCTAAACTCATAGCTTAGGGATTGATGTAGTTGATTTTATGTATGGATTGATTTATGGTTTAAGTTGTGCAATGTTTATTATGTTTGTAATCTTGATGTAATGCTTTCAATTAATTGGCCATTAGTTGAATGATTTAAGTTTTGAATCTAGCTCGGGAGAGGGGATTTAATATAGACTTACTCAAGATTGCATGACTAAAGTTTATTTTCTAATTCGTGACGGTTTTAGATTAATTTTAGAATTGGTCAAAAGATCTCATTGCCTTGCATATTAATAAACTTAGATAGGGATATCAAGTTGGTTAATTTGCATGACAATCAATTATACTCGGGAGAGGTAGTTGTGATTAAAGGGTCTTTGGCTCATAATTCCATTGTGCATAATAACTTACTCCTTAAAATCAATCCTAGACTAAATCGGCAAAATCAATTCCCTAAGTATTTTTCCCAATTGAATTTCCACTTTTTACTTGTTTTGATTTAGTTTTCATATCATTCAATCATCACTTTGTGTTCCCTAAATAAAATTGAGCAAGATAATTCACAATACTTGATTTGCTTAAAAATCCAATCTAGAGGACGACATTCGAATTACATTCACTATATTATTACTTGACCCGTGAGCTTGCGGTAGGAAAATTCCACATCAGGCACCTACAGCGGAGCTGAATAGGAGTTGGACTTAACTCACAATCTGGTTGTCAGGGTAATTGCGGGCGCAACTGGGATATGCTATCTGCACCATGTCTATGTGGGCAACATAGATAGTGTTTCTCAGCCGTCTATAATGCCTGAGTGAATTGCGGGCGCATAGGTATGGATACTCTAAAGCTCAAGGTTGAAACTATTTGAATTTCCCTGTTGATCTCATAGATTTTTTTGTCTGTCTTTATTTCCTTGTTTCTTTACTTTTGTCTTAAAACCAAAACCCCAATCAAACTATTTTTCTTGGTTACCAATCGTGGCCGCAAATTTAGAGGAGGTTCATATTTTACAGAATTGTGTGTTAACTTAGGTAGTCACCATCTCCCTTGGGTACGATATCCGGAATACTTTCCATTTTATTACTTGATAATGTAACTTGCAGTCGAGCAAGTTGTTGCGCATAAGTAGCAACACGCACGTCAGCATGCTTATAACATAAGGTGAAATTTTAATTATATGACATCCATAAAGCATATAAATAGCATATGAACCGATTAATTGGCCCCTATGATAAAATAAAGCAATTAAATTACAATAATTTAATCTATTTTATCCTAATTTATCCATCTGCAGCTTCAGAACCGGACCAAACTGCACGAACCGACCTGAGCCGCTTCGAATTGGTCACCAAAAAGCCAAACCAAGCCAAAACCGGGTTGAACCGGTCCAAACTGACCCCAACCAACCCAGACCGTCGAACCGAACCGCACATGCCAGCCAACCCACGCCTAATTAGAGAGATGCACAATGACCACTCTAGACGTGTAGCCTATCGGTTAGGAAGGTGAAGACCAACACGTATCAAACACGTGTCCAATCAGTTTCATTAAACTAAACGTTTGGTTTAAATTAAATTAAACCTTATTTAATTAATTAATTGAAAAATCAAATCATTAATTAATTAAATAACCAAATGATTAATTAAATCACCATTTAATTAACAAACTCATTTAAATCATATTAAAGGAGTATTTCCCACATAACCTATAGTTTTAATTCAATCAATTAAATTAAATTAAATTAATTCACCAATTAATTAATTACTAAATTAAATATCACATATTTAATTTAACCCATAATTGAATCATATTCAACTATATTTCTCTCATATAACCTATAGTTTAATGTGCATCTAATGCGCATTAATTTTAACCTATAGTTTTAATATGAGTCCAATTCATATTAAATTTAAGGGAAAAATACACTTTTGATCCCTGAGGTTTGATTTAGGTTTCATTTTGGTCCCTGAGTTTTCAAACTCAACATTTTAGCCCCTGAGTTTTGGATTTCCTTACATTTTTGGTCCCTTCGTTAATTTTGTCGTTAAAGACTAACAGATTGCTGACCTAGCAATATTTTTTATTTAAAAAATATATTTTTTAATTTTTAAAATAAAATAATATATTAAATACTTTTTTATTATTTTATTATTCTTCTTTTTTCTTTTTTCTTTTTTCTTTTTTCTTATCTTCTTCCTTAATCTTCTTCTCCACCACTCATAAACCCTAACTCAACAAACTTGGCAACCACCACCACCACCTCCAGTCGCCGGCCGCCACTGATGTGGAATTTTCCTACCGCAAGCGCACGGGTTAAGTACTCACAATCTGTTTTAGTTCAAGTGGGAGTTTGTTGGGTTTTATGCCCTAAAACTCGTAGATAGTGAATGTAACTGTTGACCAGATATTAATGAAATAATATTGATATATTTTTCCATTAATTGTTATTAGTTATTTTATATTTGTCTTTGCCTAAAAATAACCCTAATCCAATAAACTAGACATCCAAGGCTGTAATATGAGTCTTGAACTATATGTAGTGACATATGGAATCATTGTTCAAGAAACAGCCTAAAGGGTCTATAGTATAGGGATAAGACTGAGTGCCTTATCCTGGTGACACTATGGATACGGCCCACTTTGTATTTGATACAAACGCTGCGATCCAACGCGTTCGTGTAGGAGACATGCGAGTGGGGGTATCCTATGCAATGAGTTTGCATAAGACCGGACCGGGAAATAGTAACCACCGGTTATAACGCCGTTAACTAGTTGGTTTTCTATTTTACTAGGACGACCTAGACAACTTAGTCTTAATCCTGAGTTGATTATGGACTCCTGCTCATGAGAGATTGTCCTTTGATTTGTATGGGTGAGAGTGGCCAATACGCCGACTCAATAAGCCTACCATTTTGGGGACAAGACCGAATGGGGAGCTGGGAACATAATCGTACAAGATGGAATTCACTCCTTCCCGACTTTAGGGAAGCAGATGAGTGTTCCCTTAAGTGGTGACTCCGAGTCTTGAACAAAGGGTCCTACCCTCTCAATGGCACGAGAGGGTTTTCTGTTTGATGGTTGGACCACAAACAGGTTGTTCATTAGAGGAGAACTGGTACTTAAGGAAATAGAAGTAACCCAGGGGTAAAACGGTAATTTGACCCAACTGGTGTTACGGACACTCGTGAAGGACTAACTAGTCCATATTGGTCTAAATCCGTGGACACAGAAAATATGTCTGTAGTGAGAAGAGTGCAACTGTGAGTCTATCTATAGTGGAATGTACACACATTAACGAATATTGATTAATGTGGTTAATGAGTTTGACCAATTAATCTCACATCGTTGGAGCTTCTGATCTGCAGGTCCATTAGGTCCCACTGGTAGCTCATAAAGTAATTTGAGGCAACTAAGTAATATATGTAAATTGAAAGTGTTCAATTTACTAAGGGAAACAAATATAATATATATTGATATATTATTATGAGAGAAATTAATATTTGAAGAAATTCAAATATTAATATAAATTTATGGAAGTTTGAAAGAGTTCAAATAATGAATTAATTAAGGCCTAAAATCAATTTGGGCAAATTAATTAATTCAAGGCCAGAAATTAAATATGTGATATTTAATTGGTGGTTAATTAATTAAAGAATTCATTAACCGGGAATTAATCAATTATGGAAATAATTAATCACTTAAGGAAGTGATTAATCATTTATGGAAATGATCTAATCACTTATGGAAGTAATTAGTCATTTGTGGAAAAGATTAATCAGTTGTGGAATTGATTGATCATGGATTGATTAAATAAGGAATAAGATTGAATCAATTTTGGAAAAGATTGATTTAATTGAATATTTTATTCATGGCCTCTATTCTATAAATAGAGCACTAGACCTAATTGGTCTATGACACTTTGCTCTTGCTCTTAGACTCTCAAGACAAGACCTAGAATTCTCTCTAGCCTCCCTCTTAGAGAAAGACTCTCACAAGTCTTTTGCCTCCTAGACTCAGAGTCATACCGGTGTAACCTCTGTGGTTATTGTGTCAATCAAGAAGAAATTTCCAGCGACTAAAAGGCAAGGAGGCTGCTGCGTTTTCGTTCGTTGGAGCGTCGTTGGCGAAGAACGGTCAAGTCTACAACAAAGGTTTGTAACGGTTCTTTCCCTTTTTCTTTAGAAAAGCATGAAAATAAATTTAGATTTATTTTCAGAATTTATTTTCAGCATGTTTAAACCAATTTTCCAGCAACTTTAAAGTGTGTTTAAAGTTTTGTTTGAGTTTTTCGTAACGATATTTAAATGTTAATTAATATACGGCGTAAGGTCCAATCGATGCGCTTCCGCTGCGTGGGAACTTTTATTCCCTTCAATCGGCATCAGAGCCATCGCTGTCCCTATTAATTAATATTAAAAGTTGCGATAGGCTCTAATAGGTGAGATTTATGCATAATGTATGTTTAGTTTGTGTTGAACTGTTTAGGTTAATTTTATGGCCAGAGATTTTATTTTTATGTGATTTTGATCATGTAAGGCCCAGTGTTTCGGGTATTTTATGTAAAATCGAGTCGTATGTATGTCCGGATCTAGGATAGGTTTTTATGAGATGAAAATCAGAGGAATCGTCGCTGAAATCGGAAGAAAAATCGAAGAAACGATGTTGTTTTCTGCCCAGTTCTGCCTCCAGATGCAACAGCGTCGGGACGCTACTTCAACAGCGTCTCGACGCTGTCTCGATACCGTAGGCGCTCGGTAAGGAAAGCACACAACGTCTCGACGCTGTCACGATGGCGGCGCACATTAGGGCTTCATCAGGCGCGGTTCAAGAGGAGGATGGTCCGGTTCGGACCGGTTCGGCTGGGTTGGGACCTATTTGGTCCGGTTCAGCCAATTTTTGGCATGGTTCGTGATTTTGGAGGCCGGTATGAGGTGGTTCGGGGCGATTCGTGCTGTCTAGACCAACTTTTGAAGCTGCAGAAGGATTTTAGGATAGAATTTAGCTAAAATTATTGTAATTTAATGCTTTATTTTATCCTAGGGGCCAAAATTAACCGGTTCAATTGCTATTTATATGCTTTATGGATGTCATATAGAATTTTAATCCCACCTTAGGTTATAAACATGCTCATACATTTTTTTATATATTATAAATTGTTATAATGTATGTTTAAATGCATGGAATTGTTTTCATATTTTTAATATAAGTGTATATTAATTATATGAAAAATTGGAAAGCATGAAGCATGTCATTACTTAAATTAAATATAAATAGTTATGTTTAATGTGATGAATGAAGCATGCTTGATTGATTTTCTTGATTGGCTTATAATTGTTATATTAAAAGAAAATCAATATTGCATGAAGCATGAAACATCCATAGTTAATAATATAATTGTTATATTATTCATGCAATTAGTGTGGTTTAATTATTTAATTTGAATGAGATTGTTGAATGAATTAAACCCTAGATTTTTTATTATAGGATTAATCATTAAAATTTGAAATAGTTCTTTAATATTAATGATTAGAAACCGTCAATCTATAATCAAGATTTGCATGCAAACATAAGATCATAGGATAAATTGGATTAATTTTAAATTGTTTAAAATTAATTAGACCTAGATAAGTTTCTAATAGGATTAGAATCTTTTCTTACTTAGAATTAAAAATAGTTTTAATTGACTAAGTAGGAAAAACATTGTTGTGATTATAAGGGAACTCCACCGGTAATGTTCTGTCTAAGGTTAAGTTGACGGTTTACGGAACACCTCCTACCTGGGAACTGACCTGGAATACCGGAGTTGAATTAATCATAGTTAAATGTTAGCATGCAATGTCACTAGGTTTATTAAAAGTGTTTAATGCACCTAGATCTTTAGAGTAAAGACCTTACATTACTGAGGTTATAAGGGAACTCACTCGGTAAAGTTCTGTCTAAGGTTGGAGGTATTTAAGTTGACGGTTTACGGAACACCTCCTACTTGGGAACTGACCCGAACATTGAGTTGAATTAACCATAGTAATGTTGACTTGCAATGTTGGGTTTATTAAAAGAAGTTTAATTCAACCAAAAGATTGCAGTTGAATCATTTCCATAATTGTTATAATAGGATCAGACTTAGATAGATTGACTTAGAAACTTCTAAAATCCAATAGAAACATCCATGGTTATAATATGAAATAATCGAACTATATTGTGGATATAGACAGGGATCAAGTTCAAGTATATAACCTCAATGGTCTATAGTATAGGGATAAGGTTGGGTACCTTATCCTGGTACCACTATGGATGCGACCTACTTTGTGAATAAGGCGAACGACTTGTTCCTGGATCGTTCATGTAGAGACATGCTAGTAGGCCGTCATGTGTAAAAGATATTCACACAAGACCGGACCGAGAAATAAGTCACTCTTACTTTATAATGTCGTTTACTATCAAGACTGACTATTTCATGCGATGACCTAGGTAACTCGATCTTAATCTTGAGCTTATTATGAACTCATGTTCGTTCAGGATTATCCTTTGATCTGCATGGGTGAGAGTGGCCCAATAGTGCCGCTCAATAAGCCTACCATTTTGGAGATAAAATTAGATGGATAGCTGGGGACAAAGTATTGCAAAACGGAATTCACTCCTACCCGAATCAGGGATAATAGAGAGGTTGTTCCCTTAAGTGCTGACTCTGAGGCTTGAACAAGGGGTCTCACTCTCTCATTGCCCTGAAAGGGACTCTGTTTAGTGGTTGGACCATAAAATTTTTCATTAGAGGACTAGTGGCCTTAAGGAACAAACATGTGCTGTAGGGGTAAAACGGACATTTGACCTAGCTATAGTAACGAACGACTTGTGACGGATTGACTTACTAATCATGGTTATATCGAGTGGACGAAAATACATCTACAGTAAGGGGAGTTCAACTACTAGGCTATAATGGAATGACCTGGTAGTTAACAGGTGTTGGTTAACTAGGTTAAAAGGGTTTAGCCAGTTAAAACTTGTACCGTTGGAGCCCATGATCTGTAGGTCCATTAGGTCCTCTTGCTAGATCAAGACTAACCTTTGGAACAATATGATGGATAGAATTAGAATAAATTCGAATTCGATTTAGGGAAATGGTTGGACATGTTTGATGTTACCGACACGTCGGGTTTTATATGTAAACCAAGTTGGGAGAGATTTAATATTTAAATATGATTTAAATATCGAACACATGAATAGGGATTCATGGTTTGAAAATAGCATTTCGAAAATGTTCGAGATTGATGGCAAAATATTAATTTAATATTAGATATTAAATTAATCAATAATTATTTTAAATTAATTTTGAATTAATTTAAAATTGGAAAATTAAAATTAGATTTTATATTTTTCAGATTATTAATAATGAATAATTAGAGTTAATATTCAAGATAATTTTGAATTAAATTAATTCAAAATTAAAATGAATTTTTGGAGGTGGAGTGCTAGTGACTAAACCCATGCACTCCCCTCACTTAAGCCACCAAATTACCCACTAAATGTGGGATGATTTGGTGTCAATCCATGGTGATTTTCTTCAACATTCATCCCTCTATAAAAGAGGATGAAATTACTGAAGAAGTAGTCTTGCTTCCCTATTGAATTGCTGCCAAAATCTCTCCAAACCATAAACTCCATTGAAGCTTGGTTTTCAAGCTTTTTCCCTTCAAATTCCATCACTAGAGGATCCCACAATCCGTAATTCAAGTGTTTGGTTTAGCGTAGCATGACGCGTAATGCATGCGAGTGGTTTGCGTAGCATGGCGCATAATGCATGCGAAAGGATTTGCGTAGCGTGGCGCGTAATGCACGTGTTGGTTTGCACAGCATGGCGCGTAATTCATGTGTTAGGTGTGAAGCATGACGCGTAAATCATGTGTGGTCTAGTATAGTGTGGGTGCATAGTGTGGGAGACATGTGCATGATGTAGTTTTGGTGCTTGTGACCATGTTGTTGGTTTATTGCTTTGAGAGCATGTTGGTTTTTACTGCTTGTGGAAGCATGATGTATGCGTGTGAGAAGCTTGTTGATTGAAATTGTTTGATGCTTGTGTTCTAGCTCGTCTGAGCTACTTACCAGTACCGCGGTTGTACTGATACCCCCTTCCCCACCTTCCCCCCAACATTTTAGATGTTGCAGGTATCGAGGATGATCCGGACCTTGGTGGCGAGGAGGAGAACTGCGAGGAAATATTCCTAGAGAGTTGCTTTCTGTTGTTATGTTTCGTAATGCTTTAGTCGGTAGATTGAGCTGTTTTGATTTGTAGTTCTGTGATGGTGAGAGAATCACTTGAGAATGGTTAAGTTTATAAACTAGACTTGTTAATTTTGATTAAGTTTAATAAGATGTTTAGCTAGTGGACTAGCTTTCCTTGTTAGTAAAATGACTTTGAGTTCCTCTGAGTGGTTTCAGTTTATTGCATGTTGCCAAAACGGTTTGTCTCGTCTAGAAAAGATAGGTTGGTGAAATCTGGCAGAAGTTTGTGGAGTTTGGCTTGTTGCATGTTTAGAAGTGTTAAAAGTCTTTAACCAAGTGTTTCAATAAATTCCAATTCAAATTTCATTCAAGAAAAAATTTGGAATTTTATTTTCAATTAAAGTTTGGGCCTAATTCAAATTTTTTTACTTAATCATTTCTAGAATGCTCTCTGGAATTGATGTGTGCTCTCCCATATTGTGGTTTTACCCTATTTATAGAAGGGAAAGTTTGGATTCAAATAGTTTAATCTTATCTCCGAAGACAATCTCTATCAATTTGGGAATTTTGGGTTCAAATTTTAAACTCAATATTTGAGAGTTGATTTAAATAAAATTGAAAGATAAAAATTTGGGGATTTTGTTTCAAATTTTAACCCAACGTATGAGATTTGATTTAAATCAAATTGGTAGATAAATTCAAATTGATTGGAAAGACTTCTAATTTGATTAATATTGAGATAAATTAAATTTGAATGGAACTAAACTCTTATCCCAAATCAATATAATCTTTCCAAATTCCCTTTTCAAATTTTATTCCAAATTCCTACCAAATTTTAGGTGAAGTTTTGAATTTACTTAAATTAAAGTTTGGGAATAATCAAAACTTTATCCCAAATTGAAATTTCAATAAATTCCAATTCAAATTTCATTCAAGCAAAAAAATTGGAATTTTATTTTCAATTAAAGTTTGGGCATAATTCAAATTTTTTATTTAATCCTTTCTAGAATGCTCTCTGGGATTGATGTGTACTCTCCCCTACTATGGTTTAACCCTATTTATAGAAGGGAAAAATTGGATTCAAATAGTTTAATCTTATCTCCAACGACAATCTCTATCAATCTAGGAATTTTGGGTTCAAATTTTAAACTCAATATTTGAGAGCTGATTTAAATAAAATGGAAACATAAAAATTTGGGGATTTTGTTTCAAAATTTACCCCAAAGTATATGATTTGATTTAAATCAAATTGGAAGATAAATCCAAATTGATTGGATAGATTTCTAATTTGATCCGTATTGAATAAAATTAAATTTGAATATAACTAAACTCTTATCCCAAATCAATATAATCTTTCCAAATTCCATATTAAAATTTTATTCCAAATTCCTACAATATTTTAGGTGAAGTTTTGAATTTACTTAAATTAAAGTTTGGGCATAATCCAAATTTTATCCCAAATTGAAATTTCAATAAATTCCAATTCAAATCTCATTCAACCAAAAATTTGGAATTTTATTTTAATTAAAGTTTGGGCCTAATTCAAATTTTTTACTTAATCCTTTCTAGAATGCTCTCTGGAATTAATATGTGCTCTCCTCTACTGTGGTTTAACCCTATTTATAGAAGGGAAAGTTTGGATTCAAATAGTTTAATCTTATCTCCAACAATAATTTCTATCCATCTGGGAATTTTCGGTTAAAATTTTAAACTCAATATTTGAGAGTTGATTTAAATAAAATTGAAAGATAAAAATTTGAGGATTTTGTTTCAAATTTTAACCCAACGTATGGGATTTGATTTAAATCAAATTGGAAGATAAATTCAAATTGATTGGAAAGACTTCTAATTTGATTAATATTGAATTAAATTAAATTTGAGTAGAACTAAACTCTTATCCCAAATCAATATACTCTTTCCAAATTCCATATTAAAATTTTATTTCAAATTCCTACAAATTTTAGGTGAAGTTTTGAATTTACTTAAATTAAAGTGTGGGCATAATCCAAATTTTATCCCAAATTGAAATTTCAATAAATTCCAATTCAAATTTCATTCAAGCAAAAATTTGGAATTTTATTTTCAATTAAAGTTTGGGCCTAATTCAAATTTTTTTTCTTAATCCTTTCTAGAATGCTCATGTGTGCTCTCTCCCCTATTGTGGTTTTACCCTATTTATAGAAGGGAAAGTTTGAATTCAAATAGTTTAATCTTATCTACAATGACAATCTCTATCAATTTGGGGATTTTGGATTCAAATTTTAAACTCACTATTTGAGAGTTGATTTAAATAAAATGGAAAGATAAAAATTTGGGGATTTTGTTTCAAATTTTAACCCAAAGTATGAGATTTGATTTAAATCAAATTGGAAGATAAATTTAAATTGATTGGATAGACTTGTAATTTGATTCATATTCAATTCAATTAAATTTGAGTATAACTAAACTCTTATCCCAAGTCAATATAATCTTTCTAAATTCCATATTAAAATTTTATTCCAAATTCCAACCAAATTTTAGGTGAAGTTTTGAATTTACTTAAATTAAAGTTTGGGCATAATCAAAATTTTATCCCAAATTGAAATTTCAATAAATTCCAATTCAAATTTCATTCAAGCAAAAATTTGGAATTATATTTTAATTAAAGTTTGGGCATAATTCAAATTTTTTAATTAATCCTTTCTAGAAAGCTTTCTGGAATTGATATGTACTCTCTCCTACTATGGTTTAATCCTATTTATAGAAAGAAAAGTTTGAATTCAAATAGTTTAATCTTATCTCCAACGACAATCTCTATCAATCTGGGAATTTTGGGTTCAAATTTTGAACTCAATATTTGAGAGTTGATTTAAATAAAATTGAAAGATAAAAATTTGGGGATTTTGTTTCAAATTTTAACCCAACGTATGAGATTTGATTTAAACCAAATTGGAAGATAAATTCAAATTGATTGGAAAGACTTCTAATTTGATTCATATTGAATTAAATTAAATTTGAGTAGAACTAAACTCTTATCCTAAATCAATATAATCTTTCCAAATTCCATATTAAAATTTTATTCCAAATTCCTACCAAATTTAATGTGAAGTTTTGAATTTACTTAAATTAAAGTTTGGGCATAATCCAAATTTTATCCCAAATTTAAATTTCAATAAATTCCAATTCAAATTTCATTCAAGAAAAATTTTGGAATTTTATTTTCAATTAAAGTTTGGTCCTAATTCAAATTTTTTACTTAATTCTTTCGCTCTCTAGAATTTATGTGTGCTTTCTCTCCTACTATGGTTTAACCCTATCTATAGAAGGGAAAGTTTGGATTCAAATAGTTAAATCTTATCTCCAACGACAATTTCTATCAATTTGTGGATTTTGAGTTCAAATTTTAAACGAAATATTTGAGAGTTGATTTAAATAAAATTGAAAGATAAAAATTTGGAGAATTTGTTTCAAATTTTAACCCAAAGTATGAGATTTGATTTGAATCAAACTGGGAGATAAATTCAAATTGACTGGATAGACTTCTAATTTGATTCATATAGAATTAAATTAAATTTGAGTAGAACTAAACGCTTATCCCAAATCAATATAATCTTTCCAAATTCCATATTAAAATTTTATTCCAAATTCCTACCAAATTTTAGGTGAAGTTTTGAATTTACTTAAATTAAAGTTTGGGCATAATCCAAATTTTATTCCAAATTGAAATTTCAATAAATTCCAATTCCAATTCAGATTTCATTCAAGCAAAAATTTAGAATTTTTTTTAAAATTAAAGTTTGGGCCTAATTCAAATTTTTTACTTAATCCTTTCTAGAATGCTCATGTGTGCTCTCTCCCCTACTGTGGTTTAACCCTATTTATAGAAGGGAAAGTTTGAATTCAAATAGTTTAATCTTTATCTCCAATGACAATCTCTATCAATTTGGGAATTTTGGGTTCAAATTTTAAACTCAATATTTGAGAGTTGGATTTAAATAAAATTGAAAGATAAAATTTTGGGGATTTTGTTTCAAATTTTAACCCATAGTATGGGATTTGATTTAAAGGAAGATAAATTCAAATTGATTGGATAGACTTGTAATTTGATTCATATTCAATTCAATTAAATTTGAATATAACTAAAGTCTTATCCCAAGTCAATATAATCTTTCTAAATTCCATATTAAAATTTTATTCCAAATTCCTACCCAATTGTAGGTGAAGTTTTGAATTTACTTAAATTAAAGTTTGGGTATAATCAAAATTTTATCCCAAATTGAACTTTCAATAAATTCCAATTCAAATTTCATTCAAGCAAAAATTTGGAATTTTATTTTCAATTAAAGTTTGGGGATAATTCAAATTTTTTACTTAATCCTTTCTGGAATGTTCTCTGGAATTGATGTGTGCTCTCTCCCCTACTATGCTTTAAACCTATTTATAGAAGGAAAAGTTTGGATTCAAATAGTTTAATCTTATCTCCAACGACAATCTCTATCAATTTTGGAATTTTGGGTTCAAATTTTACTCAATATTTGAGAGTTGATTTAAATAAAATGGAAATATAAAAATTTGGGGATTTTGTTTCAAATTTTAACCCAAAGTATGAAATTTTATTTAAATCAAATTGGAAGTTAAATTTTGGATAGACTCCTAATTTTATTAATATTCAATTAAATTAAATTTGAGTATAACTAAACTCTTATCCCAAGTCAATATAATCTTTCCAAATTCCATATTAAAATTTTATTCCAAATTCCTACTAAATTGTAGGTGAAGTTTTGAATTTACTTAAATTAAAGTTTGAACATAGTCCAAATTTTATCCCAAATTTAAATTTCAATAAATTCCAATCCAAATTTCATTCAAGCAAAAATTTGGAATTTTATTTTAAATTAAAATTTGGAATTTTATTTTAAATTAAAATTTGGACATAATTCAAATTTTTTCATGTCAATTAAAGAAGACTAATTGAATGAGTAGCCATTAAATTTTGATCTTTAAGAAAGTAGACGAATTATGTAGAATAAGTACTTCAAGTTACTGTAACCTACAGTATTTTAACCTTAAATTTTACTAGTTTGGAAGCGTGAAACGGTCAAATGTTATGTTGTATACCATATTTATGAAGAAAATAAAATGAAAAGCCTTTCTTAAAAAGAAAAAAAATAAATAAAATGAAAAGCCTGAGTCCAAAGGTCTCTTACATAAAGATATTTAAAAAAAAATAGTTAAATTAACTATCAATAAAATTACAATTAAAATTAAAATATTGATATCTTGGTATATATATCAATACGTATTTGGTACTCAATCATTGGATATTTCAAATATAAATTCTGTCAAGTCACCAAAACGGGCATAAATAACACAAGCTTATTGTTATAGAAGAGTCATAATTAATGAACTAATTTTGGATCGACATTAAATATAGAAATGAGATTGAAACCAAGAGAAAAACATATTAACTAATTAACAAAGTTTTAGTGACGATCCACACATCTCAACTTTACGAAAAACAAGCAATTCTTCATCATCCTAACCTTTTTTCTTCTTCTTCTTCTCGAACAAACTAAAAGGACGAAAATTTAAACATAAGAGTAACAAATATATGATACTTTAATCAGTTGAGCTACATTTAGGTTGACTATAACTAATTTCTTCAGATATGCCACTTCGAGAGGTCCATTTGTCGTAATAGCTCGTTTATCGATCAGCTTTCACCTTTTGTTCCGTCTGACCACGTGTAGTTTTGCTTGTGGGGTAATTTCAGGAGCATCTGCAATGAGGCAATCCATCTTCATAGACTCGAACTTATCATTTTTATATCGTTGGCAATAAAAGTTACCCACACGAAGGGCAACTAACTTTCCATGAATTATCCATTCAAAATGAAATAGAGTGTTAGGATCACCATATGTGCTATCATTATCAACATGAACCCATTTAGGATCACACCTCCAGAATTTATTATTAAACTTTGATTTGAGACGAGTGGTTGTACCATTGGCGTTGGTGAGACATTCAAACCATACTCTTGAGTCATCAGTATCTTCAACTGAGAACTTTAGATATGGGATTTCATCAATCACTTCAACACAAAGATACTTTCCATTGTCACCCTTAAAGGCATACTGTGGTTGTGGATACGAACTACCCTTGCCCTTAGTATATGTGAACACATACACATCCAAGCCATCTGGATCGGGATCGATTGAGCCTGCAAAAATGCAAAGCGGAAACTGGAGAGAAGCTTTGGATAAACAGACGTACTTTCCGAGATGGGCATGGCGAAATCTTAAGGCACGAGATTTTTCGAGAAAGATGGGTTCGAACAGTGTGCACGACGAACTAGATTGATCTTCATTTGGCTCATCAGCTTCGGCCACAATCCAATACTCATCGTTTTCTAATCGACCAACCCAATACTTCTTGTTATGAATGGATCTTATGTTTACGAATCCATCAACTGTTTCGGCCTTTTCAGACTCAAATATAGTACGAGACGTTCGCAACGGATCATCTCGAGAGAATTGGAGGAAGCCATGTAGCTCAGGGTCTTCAGCAATGTAGCACAAGAATTTGTTGTTGTAATTGGATTGAAGGAAGAAAGTACCTATCAATGACATTTTGTTTCTTTTTGCACCCAAATGTTTAATCTCAAACCCTATTTATAAGAGAAAATTAGGTCAAAATATAATGTATAAGTTCCAACTGTTCTTGACGTGGTGGTTTATTGTATTTAATTTGAAGAAGCATCTTCAATTATATGGGATGGAAATACAAAATTTTGTCCTCATTTGTTTAAATATTTCTTTTCCCTATCATATTATGCGTTATTTTTAATTCGAGAGTGGGTGTAGTTTAAATTAAGAGTAATTGCAGTGGGTGACAAATTAATTATCTATAATAGCAAATTTAGCACCAAGTAAAAAGAATTGCAAATATGGCAAAAAAAAATTAGAATACATTTTTAAATTCCCATTTTACCCTTATTGTTTTTCAAAATATTATTCCAGCAAAGTCCTCTCTTTCTCCTCTTTCGCGCCGCACCAAATCCCTTTCAATTACTCCTGCTTTTCATTTTCAATTTCCATTTTTATGGAGTAGATTGCAAGGATCGAGTATATTAAGATTTCTTAAATTTTCATCCAATTAAATGATTTTGCTTGAATTCTCTCATTTACCACTTCCATTAAAGAAACTAACAAGCTTAGAATATCTTTTTGACCTTTTTTGAGTTCTACAAGAAGATATATTGCATCTAATTGTATTTTCTTTTCTTCCAACATTTTTTTCATCTCCTTCAATTTTTCCCTCATTTCCAACCTCCTTTTTTTTTCCATCTCCATCTCTTTCAATGATAGCTCCACAAAGTAGGTGAAGCTCTCTGATTTTATTTCTTCATTGGATGACACAAATGCAGTTACAGAAAACTAAATTCATATAGAAAAAAAAATAATATTAAATGGAATAAAGTAGACTTTGATTATTCAGAATCTATCAGTGTCTATTGTTGATAGACTATGATTAATCGAAATCTATAAGAGACTATCACTGATAGACTTCGAGTGACTACAACTGATAGACTTCAATTAATCAAAATCTATCAATGATAGTCACTGATAGACTTCGATTAATAGTAGTCCATCAGTGTCTTATCACTAATAGACTTTGATTAATCAGAGTCTATGAATGATAGACACTAATAGAAAACAAACAAACACCAAATAAGCAAAAAAAAAAAAAAGACTATTATAAGAAAAACCCATAAATGAAGCAGAACAAATTTTTCAGTTATCGAAGCTGATAGACACCGATAAAAAACAAACACACACTAAATAAGCAAAAATGCCTTTGATAGGCAAAAACCAGCAATGAAGCATAACAAAATTTCAATTATCGAAGCTGATAGACACCGATAGAAAACAAACAAACACTAAATAAGCAAAAAAAAAAAACCCCTTTGATATGCAAAAATCAACAATGAAGGAGAACAAAATTTTCAATTATCAAAGATGATAGACACTGATAGAAAACAAACAAACACTAAATAAGCAAAAAAAAAAAACGTCTCTGATATGCAAAAACCAGTAATGAAGCATAACAAAAGTTTTCAATTATCGAAGCTGATACACGGATAGAAAACAAACAAACACTAAATAAGCAAAAAATGTCTCTGATATGCAAAAACCAGAGATGAAGAAAAACAAAATTTTCAATTAAAATTTCAATTTAATTGAAGTCTATAGACTTCAGTTAAGCTGATTTATGATAGAAACTGATAAACTTCAATTAAATTGGTTTCTATCTGTGATAGAAACTAATAGTCTTGAATTAAAGTGATTTCTATAAGTGATAGAAACTGACAACCTTGAATTAAACAGTTTTCTATTAGTGATTATCACTGATAGACTTAAATTAAACTGATGGATAGAAACTGATAACCTTGAATTAAATTGTTTTCTATCAGTGGCTATCACTGATAGACTTGAATTAAACATGATAAAAACTGATAGATTATGATTATCAGAGTCTATCAGTGATAGACACTAATAGATTCCGATTAATCAAAGTCTATCAGTTTCTATCACTAATAGACTCCGATTAATTGAAGTTTATCATCAAAGTCTATTAGTATTTATCACTGATAGACTCCGATTAATCGAAGTCTATAAGTGACTATCAATAAGAGGCATTGATAGACTATTGGAGATACTAAGGGTATTTTTGTAATTTAACGTATTTGTTTTGCTATTTCCGCAAATAATTTTATTTTTTGTTACTTTTGCAATATTTTTGCCGGTTTTTGCTATTTGTGCAAAATTTTGTCCTCATTTGTTTAAATATTTCTTTTCCCTATCATATTATGCGTTATATTTAATTCGGGAATGGGTGTAGTTTAAATTAAAGGGTAAGCATATGTTTTTTCAAAAAAGGCTAAGCATATGTTTTTGTCTTTAATTTTGGGGTGTTTTTCTTTTAATTTTGTTTCTACGCTGCTAGCATGTTTAATTTTGATTTAGTAAATTATATTTAATTTTTTAAATTATACCAGTTGTTGATGCCAAAATCGAGACAGAAGACTCACCTGGTCTTCACATGACACCAATAGTGAATTTGTAGAGGCTAGGGAAGACGTGACCTACAAAACCAACAGAAACTGAACACCGGTGTGGTGTTTGCCACACCAACTCCAATGCTTAAGTCAGCAAATAGGAAGTAAAGAGTGTCGAGAATCAAGGTTTCGAACCCTTCTCCATACATGAAGAAAGGTATTTATACCTGAGTCCGCTTGGTTGGGTTTTGCCTCCGTTCTGGGACGATTCGGGATCCGATCCGGTCCAACTGGACTCTCATGCAATCTCAGGGGCTAGACCTAGGAGCACCGGGCATGCCCCAGGCATAAGCTTGGGGTCGGCCTCGACCAAGGTCGAGGTTGGGCTAGGTTCCTTACTCCCTGATGACCTGGCTCTTGCTTCGGGTGGACATTGTGTTGGCCCCGTCTGCTCGACATTCAGAGTGGTCCATTATTACCTATAACATTAACCCCCCACTCTTGGATTGGGACTTGGGCATGATTCGCTGGTAGGAGTTTCTCTCTAAGCCCAATTTAAGAGTATGTTTCTTATCATGTTGATTTGTTGTATTGGTTTCCTCATGACTCAATCTAAGGGCAGGGGTCGACATGCAACAAATCATTACTGCAAATACAATTATGCATAGCCCTATAAAAAAAAGGTAGGGTCGGCCTCGACCCCTGTCGACTTACAAAAATGCATAGTCGGCCTCAGCGTCGATCATTCATACAAAAATTTCCTGCATGCTAAGAATAAGAGTTGGTCTATTCCTTGTATTTGAATCGCCTTGCAATAATGGCCATATGCACCCATTCACTAAGATAGGAGCACTTAGAATGTGCCTGGCCTGGTCGGCCTTGACCCTATTCCTGTAGAAACATGGTATTGGCATGGCCTGGTCGACCTCGACCCTATTCCTACAAAAACATGGCATGGGCATGGCCTGGTTAGCCTCGGCCCTATGACTCATTAAAATATTAGCATTTCTACATACACACAACAAATAAGTAGAATTGACCAGACCCACAAACAACCTGGAAATCATGAGGGTCGCCCTCGGTCTCATATGAGATAGATTTTTAAACAAGTCTTCACTTGTCAAACATTTATTGACAAGGAGCGTAACATTTACCATACATAGCCCCCTACTTAAGTAAATTTTTTCTTAAAACAAAAGTTATGTTTGAGTAATCGAGGCTTGCCAAATGTGTTATCATACCTCAGAGTTTTCATTGCGCAAGCATTTCTCCATTGGTATTGGTTGGCCTCGACCCCTTGCTGGCCAAAGGAAGCCCGTTTGATCTTTTTTCTTTTCTTACCTTTAGGACCCTTGCCATCACGATCTTCGGGCCTACCATAGCTCAAGTGCATTGGGGTAGTGGAGAATATTGGTAACTCCACTCCTTGGAGGACATTTTTGCTTGTTGAGTGCCTTGGAGAGTATAGGTTTTTCCACTCTATCGAGGACATCTTGCCTGTCTATTGCTTGGATTAGTTGAGGGTGTAGGTAGCTCAACTCCACCAAGGACATTTTGCCTGTTGATTGCCTTGGAGAGTATAGATTTCTCCACTTTACCAACGACATTTTTCCTGTCGATTGCCTTCGGGTAGTTGAGGGTGTAGGTAGCTCAACTCCACCAAGGACATTTCATTGGCTCAACTACTCGGGCTTTCTTCATGTCATGTTTCGTCGTGAAATAATGTTTTTCTCTAGCACGGTTCAAAAGTAATTCATGAAATTTGCATAGTTCTGCACATTTTACATTACACATGCGATACCAAAAAATTGTTTAAGTAGATAAAAGTACTGAAGTAAACAATAAATAAAATCCTCCAAAAATTGCCTATGAGCCTCAGCCTCGGCATGGTCGACCTTCGTCTTCCTATGGTGGGGCAGCGATCCTCCATCTTTGTTGAAGCTACTGGTAGTAAATTTTCAAGTGTTCGACATTCCATGAATGAGGAAATGACTTCCCATCTCCATCGACTAGAGCATATGTGCCTGGCCGAACCATTCTACTAACCTGATAAGGCCCTTCCCATGCTTACCATAGCGCGCCTGTATTGGGATCTTTGGTGTTCTGCATAACCTTTCTCAACCCAAGGTCCCCCTCTCTAAAATTGCATTTCTTCACTGTTGCATTGTAGTACCTTACAATTTTGTTCGTGTACTCTACAACTCGAAGTTGTGTTGACTCTCGATGTTCTTCTAATAGATCGAAATTCAATCTCATCGCCTCCTCATTCTCGTGAACACTGAACTGTTCCACTCTAGGGGAGGGTAAGTGATAACTGCCCAAAAGGTAGTTATTTAGGCCTGAATTATATAGGGATTTGTGTGTCCTTTATGCTTAATAGGGTTGGTTTTAGAAAGATATTACATGATTTAACCCATTTGGAAGAATGGAAGCTTTGGAAATCATTTTGTGCAGAATCTGTTGCTGAGTGACTTGAGGGAGCAAATTCTGTGCTGCAGCAAAACTAGGAGCAGAACTGCCACATCACAGCTCGTTAGCCAACTTCATGAACCGACTTCTGTTGAGTTAATTTCGGGATAAAGGAGCAAGGAGAGCCCTACACGTGTCCAAGTTGACCTAATTCAAGCCTCCTATCCTTCTATAAAAGGAAGTAGCCGTCGAAGTCAAAAGCATTCCAATTTTCCTTGGAAGCCGAATAATACAGAGAGATTAGAGATTACCAAGAACACCATCATTCGCAAGTGATTAAGGAGATTATTATTTTCTTTATTGTCTTGTGATTATGGGCATGCCTACTCAGATTGTAATTCATGTTTCCATGTTTATTATGAGCTAAGTAGCTTAAGGTGTTGGTTAGGAACATGTAGTTGCTGTGCTTAAACTTTAGTAATATATTGATTTTTGCATCTTGGTTAATTGTTGTGCCTATTTACATTTTATGCCCGCCTGGCCAGCCGGTGTGAATATATCTCTCTAGTTTCAGGGATGATTTAGAGAGTGTGTGGCAATTATCCACACTACGATCATTGTGTATTGGTGAACGTCAGTGACTGAGCTAGGGATAGCCAGTTGCGTAGTGCTTGATCGGTCGCACTTTATTGGGGTTGAAACACATTCCAAAATATCCGGAGTTCCGGGAGGAATCCACTAATAATAATGCGAGAGTTGCATGATCAATAATATTGCTAGAGCATCTTTTTAAACAACTATTAAGCCTAACCAGCGCCTGCCTTTAAATCTATCTGTCTGTCTATTTGTTTATTCTTTGTTCTGTCATTTACTTTGCTTCAGCATAATTCTTATAAAACCAAATCATTGTTACCATCTTTGAAACCATTAGAAAGTTACACAAAATAGGTAAAGTGGAAGCTAATTCAGGACTCGGATTGATAATATTACTTGCTGCAGACTGTGTATACTTGCATATGAATTCTAGAGACTTTGCTTCAGCATAATTCTTATAAAACCAAATCATTGTTACCATCTTTGAAACCATTAGAAAGTTACACAAAATAGGTAAATTGGAAGCTAATTCAAGACTCGGATTGATAATATTACTTGCTGCAGACTGTGTATACTTGCATATGAATTCTAGAGTCTTTTATACCGTATTTCTACTCACTCTAGAAACCCAACAAGTTTTTGGCGCCGTTGCCGGGGACTTGAATAAGTTTTTATCTGATTTGTTTGGTGTATGTGTTTTAGTGGTTTGGTGCTAGAACTTTTTGATTGTTTCTTTTGTTTTTACAGGTGTGAGCTTGGTGCATGAGCGATCCGCCTGGGGTAAGGTTCGAGCTTGATCCAGAAATTGAAAGAACATTCAGGAACAGAAGGAGGGAGCAGCGCAGAAACCAGATGGAGAACGTGCCACGCCTTCCGGAGGGTCCTGAAGGTCCAGCAGACCCCTAGAGTCGTTTGCTGCAGCAAAACCCACTGTTTGAACAAAATGAGCAGCAAAATAATCAGGCTGACAATCCTATCTTGATAGCGAACGATAGGACCAGAGCCATTCGAGCGTATGCTGTCCCGATGTTTAATGAGTTGAATCCACGGATTGCACGTCCCCAAATCCAAGCGGCAAATTTTGAAATGAAACCGGTAATGTTTCAGATGTTGCAAGCTGTGGGACAATTCCATGGTTTGACATCTGAAGACCCTCATTTACATCTTAAGTCTTTTCTAGGAGTTAGTGATTCTTTTGTAATTCAAGGAGTGCCTAGGGATGCTCTTAGATTAACTTTGTTCCCATATTCTCTTAGAGATGGAGCAAAGGCATGGTTAAACTCTTTTGCTCCAGGATCAATTAGGACATGGGATGATTTAGCTGAAAAATTTTTGAGTAAATATTTCCCACCTAATAGAAATTCTAAATTAAGGAGTGAAATAGTAGGGTTTAGGAAACTTGAGGATGAGACTTTTAGTGAGGCTTGGGAAAGATTTAAAGAGCTTTTGTGAAAGTGTCCCCACCATGGTTTACCTCATTGTATTCAAATGGAAACATTCTACAATGGTTTAAATGGAGTAACCCAAGGTATGGTCGATGTTTCGGCTGGAGGGGCCCTTTTGGAAAAAACTTTTGATGTAGCTTATGAAATTTTAGAAAGAATATCTATTAATAGTTGTCAGTGGTCGGATGTTAGAGGCACAAATAAAAAGGTTAAGAGTGTATTAGAGGTTGATGGTGTGTCCACCATTAGGGCTGATCTTGCTATGATTGCTAATGCTCTCAAGAATGTGACAGTGATTAGTCATCAGCAGCCACCAGCTATGGAGCCTACTGTAGTGGTGAACCAAGTGGCAGAAGAAGCATGTGTCTATTGTGGTGAAAATCACAACTACGAGTTTTGCCCCAACAATCCAGCTTCTGTGTTTTTTGTAGGTAATCAGAGGAATAACCCTTACTCTAATTTTTATAATCCAGGTTGGCGCAACCACCCCAACTTCTCATGGGGAGGTCAAGGAAATAACGTGCAAGCGCAACAAAAAATGAACCAGCCGGGATTTGCTAAAGCTCAGGTATTGCCTCAGCAAAATAAGCAGGCTTTGCCCCAGCAAAATTCGGGGAATTCTCTCGAGGCGATGATGAAAGAATTTATGGCTCGTACAGATGCCGCAATTCAAAGTAATCAAGCTTCGATGAGAGCCCTAGAATTGCAAGTGGGTCAGCTAGCTAATGAGCTTAAGGCCAGGCCTCAAGGGAAACTCGCCTCGGATACTGAACACCCTCGAAGGGAAGGTAAGGAGCAGGTAAAGGCAATAACTCTTAGGAGTGGTAAGCCATTTGAGGAAAGAATTGAGCCTAGTAAGACCCAGGATATAGATAAAAATGGTGATAAGGACGTTATTGTTGAGAAAGAGTTAGAGTCTGGTCAGGGTGCTGGAGGCAGCAATAAAAATGCTGGAGCATCTGGTTCTGTTCCAGATGTGGAACCACCTTATGTGCCGCCCCCACCTTATGTACCACCTCTACCTTTTCCACAAAGGCAAAAGCCTAAGAATCAGGATGGTCAATTTAGGAAGTTTTTAGAGATTCTTAAGCAATTGCATTTAAATATCCCGTTAGTAGAAGCTATTGAGCAAATGCCTAATTATGCTAAATTTCTTAAGGATATTTTGACTAAAAAGAAGAGGATAGGTGAATTTGAGACTGTATCTCTTACTGAGGAGTGTAGTGCTATTCTTAAGCATTCAGAAAAGCATGGTGAGGTTAGTATAGAAGATTTTGAATTTTGTTCTTTAGATAGAAAAAATGAAAAAGAAGAATTGTTTAGGTGTGAGGATGTTTTTGAGTCTTTAGATTTAGATCAAAGAAAGGCTCCTCCAATCAAGCCATCCCTGATTGAGGCACCCACTTTAGATTTGAAGCCCTTACCGGATCATCTAAAGTATGTGTATCTTGGGGAAGGAAAGACGTTGCCCATTATTGTTGCATCAGATTTAATGCCAGAGCATGAGGAGGCCTTAATAAAATTGCTGCAGCAATACTGCAAGGCTATAGGTTGGACGTTGGCTGACATTCAGGGAATTAGCCCATCTTTTTGTATGCACAAAATCACTCTAGAGGAGGGATCCTTTAGGAGTATAGAGCAACAAAGAAGGCTTAACCCTGCAATGAAAGAGGTTGTTAAGAAGGAGGTAATTAAATGGTTGGATGCTGAGATCATTTATCCAATTGCCGATAGAAATTGGGTAAGCCCTGTCTAATGTGTTCCTAAGAAAGGAGGTGTCACTGTGGTGAGCAATAAAGACAATGAATTGATTCCAACCATGACAGTAACTGGCTGGAGGGTTTGCATGGATTACAGGAGGCTTAATAAAGCTACCCGTAAGGACCATTTCCCTCTACCGTTTATTAACAAGATGTTGGATAGATTGGCCTACTACTGTTTCTTAGATGGTTATTCTGGATATAACCAGATTACTATTGCTCTTGAGGATCAGGAGAAAACCACTTTCACCTGTCCTTATGGGACATTTGCTTTTAGGAGAATGCCTTTTGGCCTCTGCAATGCTCCAGCAACATTTCAGCGGTGTATGTTAGCAATTTTTCTGATATGATTGAGTCCACTGTTGAGGTATTCATGGACTATTTTTCAGTGTTTGGAGGGTCTTTTCAGAGTTGTTTAGATAATTTAGGTCAGGTGTTAAAGAGATGTGAGGATACCCAGCTAGTTCTTATTTGGGAAAAATGCCACTTCATGGTGAAGGAGGGCATAGTGTTAGGACATGAAATTTCTAAAAATGGTCTAGAAGTTGATAGAGCAAAAATAGAGGTTATTGAAAGACTAGAACCACCGAATTCAGTGAAGGGAATTCGGAGTTTTTTAGGACATGCTGGATTTTATAGGAGGTTCATAAAGGATTTCTCCAAAATCAGTAAACCTCTTTGTAACTTATTATGCACTGATCATGTTTTTTACTTTAATGCAGATTGTAGGAAGGCTTTTGAGACTTTAAAGGCTGCTTTAATCTCAGCACCCATTCTTTGTGCACCTAATTGGGATTTACCATTCGAGGTAATGTGTGATGCGAGTGATGCTGCGGTAGGTGCAATGCTGGGGCAAAAGCAGGGCAAATTTATCCATCCTATATATTATGCAAGCAAGGTTTTAAATGAGGCACAGGTCAACTACACAACTACTGAAAAGGAGTTGTTAGCTGTTGTGTTTGCTTTTGAGAAATTCCAGCCATATTTTGTTGGATCCAAAGTCACATTGTTCACGGATCATGCGACAATAAGGTATTTAATGTCTAAGAAAGATGCAAAGCCTAGACTAATTCGTTGGATTTTATTATTGCAGGAGTTCGACTTGGAGATAAAAGGACAAGAAGGGATTAGAAAATGTCATTGCAGATCATTTATCTCGTCTTGATCCGTCATCATCTTTGCTGGAGCAAGCTGCCATTTTCGATTCTTTTCCAGATGAATAGCTCCTTGCTATTGAGGTAAAGGTAGTTAGGGATGTCCCTTGGTATGCTGATTTGCCAACTTTTTGGTAAAGGGAGTCACCCCTATTGACATGGATTGGAGGCAAAAGAAGAAGTTTAAGCACGATGCAGAATTTTTCTATTGGGACGAGCCATTTATGTATAAGCAATGCTCTGACGGTATTATTCGTAGGTGTGTTTCAGGTGTTGAAGCAAAGGAAATCCTAGAGCAATGTCACTCTTCGCAGTATGAAGGTCATTTCAGCGGTCAGAGGACAACTATGAGGATTTTGCATTGCGGATTTTTCTGGCCTACGTTATTTAAGGATGCCCATTGGTTCTACAAGCAATGTGATGCTTACCAAAGGAGAGGAAATTTAGGGCCTAGAGATGAAATGCCTCTAACTTACATTTTAGAAGTTGAATTGTTCGATGTATGGGGTATTGACTTTATGGGGCCATTTCCCCCTTCTAATGGAAATGTTTTTATCTTATTGGCAGTTGATTACGTGTCCAAGTGGGTGGAGGCCATTGCATGCCATCAGAATGATGCCAAGACAGTTGCAAGGTTTCTTCAATCGCACATCTTTGCGTGGTTTGGGACACCTAGGGCTCTAGTGAGTGATGAGGGTACACATTTTGTTAATAATATCTTAACTAAGCTTTTAGCTAAGTATGGGATTAAGCATAGGATAGCTACCCCTTATCACCCACAAGCAAATGGTCAAGCTGAAATTAGTGATAGGGAAATTAAAGCTATTCTAGAGAAAGTAGTCCATCCATCTAGAAAGGATTGGTCTTTTAGGTTGGATGAGGCTCTTTGGGCTTATAGGACAGCCTATAAGACTCCACTAGGTATGTCTCCCTATAGGTTAGTATATGGGAAAGCTTGTCATTTACCATTAGAGCTAGAGCATAAAACATTTTGGGCTTTGAAAAAGTTAAATTTTGATTTGAGTCGTGCAGGAGCAATAAGAATGATGCAGCTAAATGAACTGGAAGAATTTCGCCAATTTTCTTATGAAAATGCAAAAATGTATAAAGAAAAGACTAAGCTGTGGCATGACAAGAAAATAAAATCTAAAGAGTTTGTCAAGGGTCAGAAAGTCTTGCTTTATAATTCTAGATTGAAATTATTTCCTGGAAAACTAAAATCTAAATGGTCAGGACCGTTCACTGTGATTGAGGTTTTTCCCCATGGAGCAATTACTTTGCAGGATGAAAAAGATGGGAGAGTGTTCAAGGTCAATGGACAGCGTGTGAAGCATTATTGGGGTGAGGAGTTTCAGTCGAAATATCCTTCCCTAAGGTTGGTTGATGATTGAGAGAGCAGGATTTTTGCGGGAGCATTTCACAGAGCAAAATTTTGAGCTCCCAGAGTTTGTATTAATTTTATTTTTCGCTGATTTATTTTTAATTTCGATTAGGTTAAGATTTGATTTTGCAAGGTTTATTAGATTTTATCTTTAAGTATTTTTATTATTTTTGGTAGTTTAGATTTTATCTTTTTTGTTTTGAATTTAAATTGATTTTCGGGTTATTTATTTAAATTATCTTTGAATTATCTTTTCATTAGTTAGATTTTATTTTATCTAGATCTTATTTTTTTTTTAGTTATTTAAATTCTGTTTAGTTTAAATCAATAAAGATTTTCTTTAATTCGGCTTCGAAAGTAAAAGATTAAATTTGATTTGGTCGGTTAAAATTAGATTTAAATTTAAAAGATATGATTTTCCCATTTCGAAATTTGAATTCCGTATCAGAGATTCTTCAGGTTCAGAAGGTTGTTGTGGCAGAGTTATGGCTGGAGCAAAATCGTCCGAATAGAGGGGTCCCGTTGAAAATTTATTATCTTTACCGTTGGGATTTTTCTATGAATTTTTGCAGGTCAAATTTTGCATGAGTAATCTGAAGCAACCACGTGTCACAGCAAGATGATCCAACGATCTCATTAGTTGACAGCGCATAAATTTTTACCATGGGCGATTGAAATCCACGATTTTACCGTTGCTGGTTTCAAATTTTCAGGTTGCATACGATTAAACGGTAATATGATTTAATGTGGCAAATCTTTTCAGTTGGGATTCGATTTTGCTGAAGCTATTTATTTCAAGACAGTGGTAAGTTTCTTCTTACTTCACCTTCCCATTTAATCCCTTTACTATTCGTTTTTCTTCTTATTCTTCCTTCGTTGCTTTTCGCTGTGAAAAAATCTGAGTTTCCATGGCGAAGACAAGAGCAAGCAGAGAAAGGAATAATGAGGATGACGAAGTACAAGTTAGTCCCGAGATTCCGAAAGTAAAAACAAAGAAGAAAAGAACACCAGAAGAGAGGGATGCCAAGAGGCGAAGGCAGCAGCAGAGGAACCAAGATCAAGAACCTGTCCAAGAACCAACAGAGGATGTTGTTGCCTCGCGAGAAGAAGAAAATCCAAAAGAGTCTGAGGTGTGAAATCCGGAAGAAATAGGACCAACAGTTTCAATTACGGAAGGAGTTCAAAAAGAAAATGTTGAGGAAAATCAAGAAACAGAGGCTGATGAAGTTCGAGACGAACAGGCCGCAGTTGTGCCTGAAAAAGAGAAAACATCGGAACCAGTGCAGGTGGCTCATGTTGAGGTCATCATGCCTGAACCTCCGAAACGACGCCGCGTTAAGCAGAAAGCAGGCCGCGTCAGAGTGATAAGAAATACCCCATCGCCTCTATCGTCAAATTCCGAGAGAGAGAAGGCAGAGAGAGAGGAACAAGAGAAGAAGGAAGCTGAAGAGAAGACGAGAGAAGAAGAAGCAAAAAGGGTTGAGGAAGAGATTCTGCCCAAGCGAAGAGAAGACAAAGGCAAAGGAATTGCTGAGGCATCGGGTGAGACTGGTGAGATTGAGGAACCAAGGTTGCCTTTTGTTCGCTTCGTCAATGACCTTGCTCGAGCAAAATACCAGGAGGTGCTGAAACGTGACTTCTTGTTCGAACGAGGATTTGGCAGTGATTTACCCAGGTTCTTAGAGTCTGGAATAGCGAACCTTTGGTGGTGGCAGTTTTGTGCGAAACCAGAACCTGTCAATGCCAACATTGTTCGGGAATTTTATGCTAATCTTGACGTTAAGGATGACTTTGAGGTTATAGTTCGAGGAGTGCCTATACAGTGGAGCCCAGAAGCAATTAATAATTTGTTTAATCTCTAGGATTTTCCGCATGCAGTTTTTAATGAAATGATGGTTGCACCATCAAGCGACCAATTAAGTGCGGCTGTCCGAGAGCTAGGCATTGAGGGGGCTCAATGGAGGGTGTCGCAGACGCGGAAGCACACGTTTCAAGTTGCTTATTCGAAGAGTGAAGCCAACACTGGGATGGGTTTCATTAGGCTACGCTTACTGCCGACAACACACTACTCCACAGTATCTCGGGACCGGGTATTGCTTTCCTTTGCCATTCTTCGCTCGATGAGTATTGATGTAGGAAAAATGATTTCTTCTGTGGTTGTTGACTGCTGGAAAAAGAAGGTGGGGAAATTGTTCTTCCCAAATACAATTACTATGCTGTGCAGAAACGCAGGGGTTCCAGTGGATGAGAATGATGTAATTTTATTTGATAAGGGAATCATTGATACGCCCAATTTGGCGCGACTCCAGCGTACGCAGGAGATACGACAAGGAGGGCTAATCTACGACATGAAGACGATTCTAGAACAACTGTCACTGTTGGCCAGCAGGCAAGAGTTTGCTGAGAGGCAAACTTTAACCTTCTGGACCTATGTTAAGAATCGTGATGCTGGTTTGAAGAGGGCGCTGCAAGAAAATTTTTCAAAGCCATATCCAGCCCTCCCTGCATTCCCCGAAGACCTACTGAACCCCTGGATTCCACCACCGCCTGCTGAGAAGGAAGATGAAGAAGAAGATTTGGGCCAGGAAGATTGAAGAAGGAGTTGAGCGCACAATCTTTTTGCTGACATATTTTGTTTGCTGGCGCATTCCTGACCACTTCTTCTTACTGCTTATATGTTTCTTTTTAATTTTTCTGCTTTGAAAAAAAATATATCTCTGCTTATGTAATATCTTTTTATGTGTTTAATGAAATTTCTAGTTGTTTCCATTCTATGTGCACTAAGTAATACTAACTTAACTAATTTTCTTATGAATTTTTGAAGCTTGGACTGATTACGCTTAATTAGATCGAGGTATTCTGATCTCCAGAAACCTTTTGCTTGAGCATTTCTTCTAGCCTGGACTGTTGCTGCGGCAAAGAAGATTTTGAAGGTAGTGTTGACTCTTATGATCCACTTTAAGCTTAGTTCTAGTCCCACGCTTAGTTTAAAATTCAGGAAGAAAAATTTAAGTTTGGGGGTTTAATTTTCAAAATTAATGATTCATTGGGGACAATGAATAATTCAAGTTTGGGGGACTTTTTGCTACTCCAATTGTTTTGCTCGAGCATTCCTCTCCTTCAAGTAAAAATTTGCTAAGTTGTTGAGTAACCGGGGACATTTGTGATACCCACAGTTTGTCTTCGCGTCAAAAGATGACCTAGGAAATGTGGAAAAAAATGAGAAAAAATTATTTGCTGAAAAAATTGATGGTTGAAATTTTGCTGAAAAAATTGATGGAGCAAAAGTTTTAAAGGATGAATGATGATCCAGCAGTTTTTCTGTCTCCCAGAACTTAGGTGAGCTTCATCATAAAATGTTTCCATTATGAGGGGCAAGAGATGGAATAACTAAGGATTTTTTAGCTTTATAAAGAGTATTGAGCCTAGTTGGTGATGAGTTTGAAGCAAGGGTATACTGCACCATAAAGTGGGTCATCCCATGCTTAAGAGCTTATGACTGTAGGGCTGCTTAAAGTCTGAAAAACAAGAATATAAACCCCTTTAAGAAAAAAAATGTGTGTCTGATAATATAGCTAGGCTGTGGTGAGTTTTTAGAATTGAGTTGAAATTGGTGATTATTTGTCCATGCCGGAGGAATTATTTTGCTGCAATAGAGCTCGGTTTTGCAGAGTGCTCAGGTAAAGGTCAAAGGTAGTATTGGATTGTCGGATTTGATTAAGCTAATTTTTTTGTCTAATGTTTTTAAATTCTTGAAGGAAGGATGGTTAGTATTGCTCGGGACGCGCAATAGTTCAAGTTTGGGGGTGTGATAACTGCCCAAAAGGTAGTTATTTAGGCCTCACTTATATAGGGATTTGTGTGTCCTTTATGCTTAATAGGGTTGGTTTTAGAAAGATATTACATGATTTAACCCATTTGGAAGAATGGAAGCTTTGGAAATCATTTTGTGCAGAATCTGTTGCTGAGCAACTTAAGGGAGCAAATTCTGTGCTGCAGCAAAACTGGGAGCAGAATTGCCACATCACAGCTCGTTAGCCAACTTCATGAACCGACTTCTGTTGAGTTAATTTCAGAATAAAGGAGCAAGGAGAGCCCTACACGTGTCCAAGTTAACCTAATTCAAGCCTCCTATCCTTCTATAAAAGGATGTAGCCGTCGAAGTCAAATGCATTCCAACTTTCCTTGGAAGCCGAGTAGTACAGAGAGATTAGAGATCACCAAGAACACCATCATTCGCAAGTGATTAAGGAGATTATTATTTTCTTTATTGTCTTGTGATTATGGGCATGCCTACTCAGATTGTAATTCATGTTTCCATGCTTATTATGAGCTAAGTAGCTTAAGGTGTTGGTTACGAACATGTAGTTGCCGTGCTTAAACTTTAGTAATATATTGATTATTGCATCTTGATTAATTGTTGTGCCTATTTACATTTTATGCCCGCCTGGCCAGCCGGTGTGAATATCTCTCTCTAGTTTCAGGGATGATTTAGAGAGTGTGTGGCAATTATCCACACTACGATCATTGTGTATTGGTGAACGCCAGTGACTGAGCTAGGGATAGCCAGTTGCCTAGTGCTTGATCGGTCGCACTTCATTGGGGTTGAAACACATTCCAAAAGATCCGGAGTTCCGGGAGGAATCCGCTAATAATACTGCGAGAGTTGCATGATCAATAATATTGCTAGAGCATCTTTTTAAACAACTATTAAGCCTAACCAGCGCCTGCCTTTAAATCTGTTTGTCTATTTGTTTATTCTTTGTTTTGTCATTTACTTTGCTTTAGCATAATTCTTATAAAATCAAATCATTGTTACCATCTTTGAAACCATTAGAAAGTTACACAAAATAGGTAAAGTGGAAGCTAATTCAGGACTCGGATTGATAATATTACTTGTTGCAGACTGTGTATACTTGCACAGGAATTCTAGAGTCTTTTATACCGTATTTCTACTCACTCTAGAAACCCAACAGTAAGCCAATCTCTACTGGAACCACCGCCTCTGCTCCAATCGAGAGAGAAAAAGGTGTTTCTCTTGTTGAGGTCCGAGCTGTAGTTCGATATGCCTAAGAGACACTAGGAATTTCTTCGGCCCACAACCTTTTCAAGCCTTCAAGCTTCGTCTTCAGATTCTGTTTAATGATCTTGTTTACTGCTTCTACCTATCCATTAGCCTTATGATGGGCAAGGGAGGAGCATCGATGAGTAATATTACGATCTGAGTAGAATCTTCTGAACACCACATTGTCAAACTGCCCGCCATTATCTGTAATGATTGTATTTGGAATTCCGAATCGACATACTATATTCCACTAGATGAAATCGGTGATCTTCTTCTCTGTGATAGTTGTTAGTGCCTTAACTTCTGCTCATTTTGTAAAATAGTCTACTGTCAGTACTGCATACTTGGTATGCCCCTTTCCTTGGGGTAAAGGTCCAATAAGATCTATTCCCCGTTGTGCAAAAGGCCAGAGACTGAGGATATTTGTCAAAGGCTCTGATGGCTACCTCAGGACTGGTGCAAACCTTTGACACCGATCACAAGCTTTCACAAAACTCTTGGCATCTTGTAACATTGTTGGCCAGAAGTAGCGCTATCTGATGATCTTATGACATAAAGACCTTGCTCCTCAATGATTACCGCACACACCTTCATGTATTTCTTTCATCACGTATTCTACTTCTCTAGGTTGGAGGTGTTGGGTTTTATGCCTAAAACTCGTAGATAGTGAATGATGACAAATTGTTTACTTGTCTCAAAACGTTGTTGTTGAGGTTTGTACAATAAAGAGTTATTGTTACTAAAATTGCACAATTTGACCCAAATCCAATAAACTAAGATCCTAGGTTGTTTAGATGAAACTTGAACTAGTATGTGGGGACATACAGGGATCAGTGTTCAAGTAACAACTTAAATGATCTATAGTATAGGGATAAGGCTAGGGTACCTTATCCTGGTAACTGTTGGGTTCCTAGAGTGAGTAAAAATATAGTGTAAAATACTCTAGAATTCCTGTGCAAGTGTACACAGTCTGCAGCAAGTAATATTATCAATCCAAGGTCTGAATGAGCTTCCACTTTATCTATTTTGCGTAACTTCTTAATGGTTTCGAAGATAATAAAAATGATGGGTTTTATAAGAATTATGCTGAAGCAAAATAAATGACAGAACAACGAGTAAACAAATAGATAGACAGATTAAAGGCAGGCGCAGGTTAGGCTTTAGTGATTGTTATAAAATATGCTCTAGCGATATTATTGATCATGCATTTCTCGCAGTATTATTAGCGGATTCCTCCTGGAACTCCGGATCTTTTGGGATGTGTTTCAACCCCAATGAAGAGCGACCGATCAAGCACTAGGCAACTGGCTATCCCTAGCTCAGTCACTGGCGTTCACCAATACACAATGATCATAGTGTGGATAATTGCCACACACTCTCTAAATCATCCCTGAAACTAGAGAGAGCTATCCATACCGGCTGGCCAGGCGGGCATACAATGAGATTAAGCACAACAATTAACCAAAATGCGATAGTCAATTTATTACTAGAGATGAAGCACAGTAATCACATTATTCCTAACCAACACCTTAAGCTACTTAGTTCATAATAGGCATAGGAATACGAATTACAATCTGAGTATGCATGTCCATCACTACAAGTTAATAAAGAAAGTAAACTCCCTAATCAGCTTGCGAAAGATGGTGTTCTTGATGATCTTCAATCTCCCTATACTATTCGGCTTCCAAGGGAAAACATGGAATGACTTTGACTTTGACGGCTACTTCCTTTTATAGAAGGATGGGAGGCTTGGATTAGGTCAACTAGGACACGCGTAAGGCTCTCCTTGATCCTTTATCACGAAAATAACTCAACAGAAGTCGGTTCATGAAGTTGGCTAACGAGCTGTGATGTGCCAGTTTCTGTTCCCAGTTTTGCTGCAGCATAGAATCTGCTCCCTCCAGTCGCTCAGCAGCATAATCTGCACAAAATAATTTCCAATGCTTCCATTCTTCCAAATGGGTTAAAACATGTAATATCTATCCAAAACCAACCCTAATAGGCATAAAGGCACACAAATCCTTATATAAATGAGGCCTAAATAACTACCTTTTGGGAAGTTATCATACCCCCAAACTTGAACTATTGCGCGTCCCGAGCAACACTAACTCACCTTCCCTTAAGAATTCAGAACATTAGACAAAGAATAGCTTAATCAAACCAGATAGTCCAACACTACCTTTAACCTTTACCTGAGCACTCTGCAAAACCAAGCTCTGCTGCAGCAAAATGATTCCTCCGGCATGGACAAATAATCACCACTTTTCAACTTAATTCCAAGGACTCACCACAGCCCAGCTATATTATCAGACATTTCAAAACATATTTTTAAAGGGGTTTATATCATTATTTATCAGACTCAGAGCAGCCTTACAGTCATAAGCTCTTAAGCATGGGATGACCCACTTTATGATGCAGTATACCCTTGCCTCAAGCTCATCACCAACTAGGCTCAATACTCATTATAAAGCTAAAAAATCCTTAGTTATTCCATCTCTTGCCCCTCAGAATGGCGACATTTTATGATGAAGCTCACCTAAGTTCTGGGAGACAGAAAAACTGCTGGATCATCATTCATCCTTCAAAACTTTTGCTCTGTCAATTTTTTTTCAGCAAAATTTTCAACAAATAATTTTTCAGCAAATTGTTTCTCATATTTTTAATTTTTTCACATTTCCTAGGTCATCTTTTGACCGAAGACAAACTGTGGGTATCACAAATGTCCCCGGTTACTCAATAACCTAGCAAATTTTAATTTTGAAGGAGAGGAATGCTCGAGCAAAATAATTGGAGTAGCAAAAAGTCCCCCAAACTTGAATTATTCATTATCCCCAATGAATCATTAAATAAGAAAATTATACCCCCAAACTTAAATTTTTCTATCTGAATTTTTAAACTAAACATGGGACTAGGATTAAGCTTAAAGTGGATCATATAAGTCAATACTACCGTCAAAATCTTCTTTGCCGCAGCAACAGTTCAGGCTAGAAGAAATGCTCAAGCAAAAGGTTTCTGGAGATCAGAATACCTTGATCTAATTAAGCGTAATCAATCCAAGCTTCAAAAATTCAGAAGAAAATTAGTTAAGTTAGAGTTACTCAGTGCTCATGGAATAGAAACATCTAGAAATTTCATTTAAAAACATAAGAAAAGAAATTACATAGCAGAGATATATTTTTAAAGCAGAAAAATTAAAAAGGAACAAGCAAACATATTAAGCAAACGGGGTCAGATACGCGCGAGCAAAAAAAATGATAAGAACAAAAATAATGCTCGCTGAAGATCATTCCATCCATCAATCTTCCTGACCCTGCTCTTCATCATCATTATCTTCTTCTCTTTCAACAGGTGGTGGCGGAATCCAGGGGTTCAACAAATCTTCAGGGAATGTAGGAAGGGCTGGATATGGTTTGGAAAAATTCTCTTGCAGTGCCCTTCTTAAGCTGGCATCCCGATTCTTAACATAGTTCCAGAAGGTTAAAGTTTGCCTTTCAGCAAACTCCTGCCTACTGGCCGAAAGTGCTAGTTGTTCTAGAATCGAGTTGATGCCATGGATAAGTCCACCTTGACGTACCTCCTGCACACGCTGGAGCCGTGCCAAATTGGGCGTGTCTATGATCCCCTTATCAAACAGGATCACATCTCCCTCATCCACCGGAACCCCTGCTCTTCTGCACAACATCGTGATTGTGTTCGGAAAGAATAGTTTCCCCACCTTCTTTTTCCAACATCCAGAAATCTCATTCGCAATGATCCTCCCTACATTAATACTGAGAGACCGTAAGATGGCAAAAGCTAGGAGAACCCGTTCCCTGGAGATTGTCGAGTCATGTGTTGTTGGAAGCATCTTCTGTCTAATAAATCCCATCCATGTGTTCGCTTCCCTTTTCAAATAAGCCGACTGGAATGTCCTCTTTTGAGTCTTGGATAACTGCCACTGTGCCCCTTCAATTCCTACCTCCCTTACAGCCTCACTTAGTTGCTCATCAGATGGCGCCACAGCCATCTCATTATACGCCGCATGGGGGAAGTTTTGAACGTTGTACAGTGCATTGATAGCACTTGGACTCCAATCCACCTCGACTCCTCGAACAATTACCTGGAAACCATCATCCTTGACAATGTTAGCATAAAATTCACGTACCACCTGTGCATTTACAGATTCCGGCTTTGCACAAAACAGCTCCCAGCCATGGTCTGCAATACCGGTCCTCAGAAACTGTGGAAGATCACCACTGAAACCGCGCTCGAACAAGAAATCCCTTTTTAGAAGCTCAGCGTATTTTGCTCTGGCAAAATTGTTGACGAAGCGATCAAATGGAACCTGCTGTTCTTCTATCGCCTCGTGTTCTTCCGATGCTTCAGCAACATTTTTGCCCTTCTCTGCCCTGCGCTTGAGCAACTGGTCTTCCTCAGTCTTCTTATCTGTTTCTTCTCTTTCTTTGTCCTCAGCTTCTTTCTTCTCTCTTTCCTCTCGCTCTGCCTTTTCTCTCTCAGAATCTGATGATGGTGGTGATGGGGTATCAGTCCGAATCACCTGAATACGACCGGCCTTTCTTTTTATGCGGCGGCGTTTCGGCGGTTCGGGCATGATTACCTCAACACGAGCTTCTTGGTCCTGCTCGTTTCCTCTTTCAGACACTGCGTCTACCTGCTCGTTTCCTCTTTCAGACACTGCGTCTACCTACTCGTCTCTCACCATCTCAGCGTGCTGTTCTTGATTCTCCTCAACATTTTCCTCTCGAGCCGTATCTGTATCCGCAAGTCTCTGATCAGCCTCTCCTGGGGTCTGTTCTTGCAGTTCTTCCAGGTTTTCTTCAACCATTGCAGCAGCCTCATCCTCTGTCACTTTTTCCTGTTCTTCCGCCCTCTGTTGTCGCCTTCTTCTTTTAGCTTCTTTCTCCTCCGGTGTTCTTTTCTTCTTAGTTTTTACTTTCGGAACTTCGGGGGTAATGGGTATTTCCTCTTCACTCTCTCTCTCTCTTTCTTTCCTCGCTCTTGTTTTGGCCATGGATAACTCAAAGGGTTTTGCAAAGAATGAAAAGGAGAAAGAAAGAATGTAGACGACAAGATAGAATCAAGAAGACGAAGTAGAACGAAGACTTGCCAATGTCTGCAAATAAATAAGGCTCCAGCAATTTGAAATCCTAACCGAAAGGATTTGCTCCGTAATAAATGGTTTTACCGTTCATATTTACTTTGTAATTCAAATCCCTAACGGTAAAATCGTGGAATGTCAATCATCTATGGGAAATAACGGCATGTTGTCAATGGCTAAACCGTTGGATTATCCCTGCACGACATGTGGCAACATCCCTGCAATTCACCTGCCCATAGAAATTCAAAAATCCCAACGGTAAAAATAATTACTCACACTGAAATCCTTCCTATTCGTACAAGAAATTTGCTCCCGCATTATCTTTGCTGCAACAATCTTCTGAACCTGCCGAATCTTAGATACGGAATTTAAATTTCAAAATAAGAAAATCAAATCTTTTAAATTCAAATTGAACTTTAACCGATCAAATCAAACTTAATCTTTTATTCTCAAAAGAAGCCGAATAAACTATGGAAAATCTTTATTAATTCAAATTAAACTGAATTCAAATAACTGAAAATAAGATCTAAATACAATCTAATAAAAATCAAACCGATTAAAAGATAATTCAAAGATAATCTAAATAAATAACCCGAAAATAAAATAAAATCAAATTAGAAATAGATAAAATCTAACCTACCAAAAATAATAAAAATACTTAAAAGATAAAATCTAATAGATCATGCAAAATTAAATCTAACCTAATTGAAGTCAAAATCAAATCAGCAAAAAATAAAATCAATACAAATCCTGGGAGCTCAAAATTTTGCTCTGTGAAATGCTCCCGCAAAAATCCTGCCCTCTCAAACATCAACCAACCTTAGGGAAGGATATTTCGACTGAAACTCCTCTCCCCAATAATGCTTGACACGCTGACCATTCACCTTGAATACTCTCCCATCTTTTTCATCTTGCAAAGTAACTGCTCCATGGGGGAAAACCTCAATCACAACAAACAGACCTGACCATTTGGATTTTAGTTTCCCAGGAAACAATTTTAATCTAGAATTATAAAGCAAAACCTTTTGACCCTTGACAAACTCCTTAGATTTTATTTTCTTGTCATGCCACAACTTAGTCTTTTCCTTATACATTTTCGCATTTTCGTAAGAAAATTGATGAAATTCTTCTAACTCATTAAGCTGCAGCATTCTTATAGCTCCTACATGACTCAGATCAAAATTTAATTTTTTCAAAGCCCAAAATGTTTTATGCTCAAGCTCTAATGGTAAATGGCAAGCTTTCCCATATACTAACCTATAGGGAGACATACCTAGAGGAGTCTTATAAGCTGTCCTATATGTCCAAAGAGCCTCATCCAACCTAAAGGACCAATCCTTTCTAGATGGATGGACTACTTTCTCTAGAATTGATTTAATTTCCCTATTACTAATTTCAGCTTGATCATTTGCTTGTGGGTGATAAGGGGTAGCTATCCTATGCTTAATCCCATACTTAGCTAAAAGCTTAGTTAAGATATTATTAACAAAATGTGTACCCTCATCACTTATTAGGGCTCTAGGTGTCCCGAACCGCGCAAAGATGTGCGATTGAAGAAACCTTGCTACTGTCTTGGCATCACTCTGATGGCATGCAATGGCCTCCACCCACTTGGACACATAATCAACTGCCAATAAGATAAAAACATTGCCATTAGAAGGAGGAAATGGCCCTATAAAGTCAATACTCCATACATCGAATAATTCAACTTCTAAAATGTAAGTAAGAGGCATTTCATCTCTAGGCCCCAAATTTCCTCTCCTTTGACAAGCGTCACATTGCTTGTAGAACCAGTGGGCATCTTTAAACAAGGTAGGCCAGAAGAATCCGCAATGCAAAATCCTCATAGCTGTCCTTTGACCGCTGAAATGGCCTCCATACGGCGAAGAGTGACATTGCTCCAGGATTTCCTTTGCTTCAGCACCTGAAACACACCTACGAATAATACCATAAGAGCATTGTTTATACATAAATGGCTCATCCCAATAGAAAAATTTTGCATCATGCTTAAACTTTTTCTTTTGCCTCCAATCCATATCAATAGGGGTGACTCCCTTTACTAAAAAGTTGGCAATATCAGCATACCAAGGGACATCCCTGACTACCTTTACCTGGAGCAAAAAGTTGTTCATCTGGAAAAGAATCGGAAATGGCAGATTGCTCCAGCAAAGATGATGATGGATCAAGACGAGACAAGTGATCTGCAATGACATTCTCTGATCCCTTCTTGTCCTTTATCTCCAAGTCGAATTCCTGCAGTAATAAAACCCAACGAATTAGTCTAGGCTTTGCATCTTTCTTTGACACTAAATACCTTATTGCTGCATGATCCGTGAACACCATGACTTTGGATCCAACCAGATATGGCCGGAATTTCTCAAAAGCAAACACAACAGCTAACAACTCCTTTTCAGTAGTTGTATAGTTGACCTGTGCTTCATTTAAAACCTTGCTTGCATAGTATATAGGATGGATAAATTTGCCCTGCTTTTGCCCCAGCATTGCACCTACTGCAGCATCACTCGCATCACACATTACCTCGAATGGTAAATTCCAATTAGGCGCGCAGAGAATGGGTGCTGAGATTAGAGCAGCCTTCAATGTTTCAAAAGCCTTCCTACAATCTGCATTAAAGTAAAAAACATGATCAGTGCACAATAAGTTACAAAGAGGTTTACTGATTTTGGAAAAATCCTTTATGAACCTCCTATAAAATCCAGCATGTCCTAGAAAGCTCCGAATTCCCTTCACTGAATTCGGTGGCTCTAGTCTTTCAATAACCTCAACTTTTGCTCTATCAACTTCTAGACCATTCCTAGAAATCCTATGACCTAACACTATGCCCTCCTTCACCATGAAGTGGCACTTCTCCCAATTAAGAACTAGATGGGTATCCTCACATCTTTTTAACACTTTACCTAAATTTTCTAAACAACTCTGAAAAGATCCTCCAAAAACTGAAAAATCGTCCATAAATACTTCAACAGTGGACTCAATCATATTCGAAAAAATTGCTAACATACATCGCTGAAATGTTGCTGGAGCATTGCAGAGACCAAAAGGCATTCTCCTAAAAGCAAATGTCCCATAAGGACAAGTGAAAGTGGTTTTTTCCTGATCTTCAGGAGCAATAGTAATCTGGTTATACCCAGAATAACCATCCAAGAAACAGTAATAGGCCTGATCAACCAATCGATCCAACATTTGGTCTATAAATGGTAGAGGGAAATGATCCTTTTGGGTAGCTTTATTAAGCCTTCTGTAATCCATGCAAATCCTCCAGCCAGTTACTGTTCTTGTGGGGATCAACTCATTATTTTTATTGCTCACCACAGTGACCCCTCCTTTCTTAGGAACACATTGGACAGGGCTTACCCAATTGCTGTCGGCAATTGGATAGATGATCCCGGCATCCAACCTTTTAATCACCTCCTTTTTAACAACCTCTTTCATTGCAGGGTTAAGCCTTCTTTGTTTCTCAATACTCCTAAAGGATCCCTCCTCTAGAGTGATTTTGTGCATACAAAAAGATGGGATAATTCCCTGAATATCAGCCAATGTCCAACCTATAGCTTTGCGGTATTGTTGCAGCAATTTTATTAAGGCCTCTTCATGCTCTGGCATTAGATCTGATGCAACAATAATGGGCAACGTCTCACTTTCCCCTAGATACACATACTTTAGATGATCCGGTAAAGGTTTCAAATCTAAAGTGGGTGCCTCAATCAGGGATGGTTTAATTGGGGGAGCTTTTCTTTGATCTAAATCTAAAGACTCAAAAACATCCTCACATCTAAACAGTTCTTTTTCATTTTTTCTATCCAAAGAACAAAATTCAAAATCTTCTACACTAACCTCTCCATGCTTTTCCGAATGCTTATCAGCCGAATCCTGTATTGCTGTCTCAATAACTGAGCTCTCCAGAATCCTAATGAAAGAGCAATCTTCCATTTCGTCTGGATATTTCATGGCTTTAAACACATTAAATTTTACTTCCTCATTACAAACTCTCATTGTTAATTCTCCTTTTTGAACATCTATTAATGCCCTACCAGTAGCCAAAAATGGACGACCTAGAATAATTGGGACGTCTTTATCAGCCTCATAGTCTAAAATAATAAAATCAATAGGGAATATGAACTTATCCACTTTTACTAAAACATCCTCAATTTTACCCTTTGGATATGTGATAGACCTATCAGCTAGTTGGAGTGTAACTGTGGTAGGTCTAGCTTCACCAATACCTAACTTCCGATAGACCGAAAGAGGCATAAGGTTAATGCTTGCACCTAAATCACAAAGTGCTCTACCTAACTCCTTTCCACCTATAGACACAGGTATGGTAAATGACCCTGGATCCTTAGCCTTGGGGGGTAGACCATTCTTGAGAATAGCACTACACTCCTCAGTAAGAGGTACAGTTTCAAATTCACCTAACCTTTTCTTTTTAGTCAAAATATCCTTAAGAAATTTAGCATAGTTAGGCATTTGCTCAATAGCTTCTACTAAAGGGATATTTATATGCAATTGCTTAAGAATCTCTAAAAACTTTTTAAATTGACCATCCTGATTCCTAGGCTTTTGCCTTTGTGGAAAAGGTAGAGGTGGTACATAAGGCGGGGGCGGCACATATGGTGGTTCTACATCTGGCACAGAACCAGATGCTCCAGCATTCTCTTTGCTGCCTCCAGCACCCTGACCAGACTCCAACTCTTTCTCGACAACAGCATTATTATCACCATTATTATTTTTATCTATAACCTGGGTTTTACTAGGCTCAATTCTTTCTTCTAATGGCTTACCACTCCTAAGAGTAACTGCCTTTACCTGCTCCTTACCTTCCCTTCTAGGGTGTTCAGTATCTGATGGAAGTTTCCCTTGAGGTCTTGCCTTCAGCTCATTAGCTAGCTGACCCACTTGCAATTCCAGTGCCCTCATCGAAGCTTGATTACTTTGAATTGCGGCATCTGTGCGAGCCATAAATTCTTTCATCATTGCCTCGAGAGAACTTCCCGAATTTTGCTGGGGCAAAGCCTGCTTACCTTGCTGGGGCATTACCTGCGCTTTAGCAAATCCCGGCTGGTTTATCTTCTGTTGCGCTTGTACGTTATTTCCTTGACCTCCCCATGAGAAGTTGGGGTGGTTGCGCCAACCTGGATTATAGAAGTTAGAATAAGGGTTGTTCCTCTAATTACCTACAAAAAACACAGAAGCTGGATTGCTGGGGCAAAACTCGTAGTTGTGGTCTTCACCGCAATAGACACATGCTTCGTCCGTGACTTGGTTCACCACTGCAGTAGGCTCCATAGCTGGTGGCTGCTGATGACTAATCACTGTCACATTCTTAAGAGCGTTAGCAATCATTGCAAGATCAGCCCTAATGGTGGACACAGCATCAACCTCTAACACACTCTTAACCTTTTTATTTGTGCCTCTAACATCCGACCACTGACAACTATTAATAGATATTCTTTCTAAAATTTCATAGGCTTCATCAAAAGTTTTTGCCAAAAGGGCCCCTCCAGCCGAAGCATCGACCATACCTTGGGTTACTCCATTTAAACCATTGTAAAATGTTTCCATTTGAATACAATGAGGTAAACCATGGTGGGGACATTTTCGAAAAAGCTCCTTAAACCTCTCCCAAGCCTCACTAAAAGTCTCATCGTCAAGTTGCCTAAACCCTACTATTTCACTCCTTAATTTAGCATTTCTATTAGGTGGGAAATATTTACTCAAAAATTTTTCAGCTAACTCATCCCACGTCCTAATTGATCCTGGAGCAAAAGAGTTTAACCATGACTTTGCTCCATCTCTAAGAGAATACGGGAACAAAGTTAATCTAAGAGCATCTCTAGGCACTCCTTGAATTACAAAAGAATCACTAACTCCTAGAAAAGACTTAAGATGTAAATGAGGGTCTTCAGATGTCAAACCATGGAATTGCCCCACGGTTTGCAACATCTGAAACATTACCGGTTTCATTTCAAAATTTGCCGCTTGGATTTGGGGACGTGCAATCCCTGGATTCAACTCATTAAACATCGGGACAGCATACGCTCGAATGGCTCTGGTCCTATCGTTCGCTATCAAGATAGGATTCTCAGCCTGATTATTTCGCTGCTCATTTTGCTCAAACAGTGGGTTTTGCTGCAGCAACGGATTCTGCTGGGGGTTCACTGCTGCTACAGGACCTTGAGGAACCTGCGGAAGTTGCGGGGCGTTCTCCATCTGGTTTCTGCGCTGCTCCCTCCTTCTGTTCCTAAATGTCCTTTCAATTTCTGGATCAAGCTCAAACCGTACCCCAGGCGGATCGCTCATGCACCAAAATCACACCTGCAAAAACAAAAGAAACAATCAAAAAGTTCTAGCACCAAACCACCAAAACACATACACAAAACAGATCAGATAAAAAATTATTCAAGTCCCCGGCAACGGCTCCAAAAACTTGTTGGGTTCCTAGAGTGAGTAAAAATATAGTGTAAAATACTCTAGAATTCCTGTGCAAGTGTACACAGTCTACAACAAGTAATATTATCAATCCAAGGTATGAATGAGCTTCCACTTTATCTATTTTGCGTAACTTCTTAATGGTTTCGAAGATAATAAAAATGATGGGTTTTATAAGAATTATGCTGAAGCAAAATAAATGACAGAACAACGAGTAAACAAATAGATAGACAGATTAAAGGCAAGCGCTGGTTAGGCTTTAGCGATTGTTATAAAATATGCTCTAGCGATATTATTGATCATGCATTTCTCGCAGTATTATTAGCGGATTCCTCCCAGAACTCCGGATCTTTTGGGATGTGTTTCAACCCCAATGAAGAGCGACCGATCAAGCACTAGGCAACTGGCTATCCCTAGCTCAGTCACTGGCATTCACCAATATACAATGATCGTAGTGTGGATAATTGCCACACACTCTCTAAATCATCCCTGAAACTAGAGAGAGCTATCCATACCGGCTGGCAAGGCGGGCATACAATGAGATTAAGCACAACAATTAACCAAAATGCGATAGTCAATTTATTACTAGAGATGAAGCACAGTAATCACATTATTCCTAACCAACACCTTAAGCTACTTAGTTCATAATAGGCATAGGAATACGAATTACAATATGAGTATGCATGTCCATCACTACAAGTTAATAAAGAAAGTAAACTCCCTAACCAGCTTGCGGAAGATGGTGTTCTTGATGATCTTCAATCTCCCTATACTATTCGGCTTCCAAGGGAAAACATGGAATGACTTTGACTTTGACGGCTACTTCCTTTTATAGAAGGATGGGAGGCTTGGATTAGGTCAACTAGGACACATGTAAGGCTCTCCTTGATCCTTTATCACGAAAATAACTCAACAGAAGTCGGTTCATGAAGTTGCCTAACGAGCTGTGATGTGGCAGTTTCTGTTCCCAGTTTTGCTGCAGCATAGAATCTGCTCCCTCCAGTCGCTCAGCAGCATAATCTGCACAAAATAATTTCCAATGCTTCCATTCTTCCAAATGGGTTAAAACATGTAATATCTATCCAAAACCAACCCTAATAAGCATAAAGGCACACAAATCCTTATATAAATGAGGCCTAAATAACTACCTTTTGGGCAGTTATCAGTAACACTATGAGATACGACCCACTTTATATTCGATACAGATGCAATGATCCAAAGCATCCATGTAGGAGACATGCGAGTGGGGGTATCCTGTGTAATGAGTTTGCATAAGACTGGACCACAAAATAGTAAACCACTATATGTAACATCGTTAACAAGTTAGGTTACTGTTTCGATAGGATGACCTAGGTAACTCAATCTTAATCCTGAGTGTGTCATGAACTCCTTCTCCCGAGGGATTGTCCTTTGATTAGTACGGGTGAGAATGGCCAGCACGCCGACTCAATAATCCTACCTTCTTGGGGACAAGACCGAGTGGGGGGCTGGGGACATGACAATACAAGATGGAATTCACTCCTTCCCCTATTGGGGTAAGCAGATGTGTGTTCCCTTAAGGGCTGATTCCGGGTCTTGAACAAGGGCGTCCATCCTCTCTTGGCCCGAGAGGAATTGCTGTTTATTGATTGGATAATAAACAGATTGTTCATTAGAGGAATTAGTAGTACTTAAGGATCCAGAGGTAACCCAGAGGTAAAACGGTAATTTGACCCAGCTGGCATTACGAACACTCGTGAAGGATTGACTTACTGTTATTGGTCGATATCCGTGGACACAGAAATATTCTACAGTGAGAAGAGTGCAGCTGTGAGTCTTTAGTGGAGTGACCCAATGTTAACGAATGTTGACTAATTTTGTTAATGAGTTTAGCCAATTAGTCTCGTATCGTTGGAGCTTTTGATCTGTAGGTCCATTGGGTCCACCTGCTAGCTTGTAAAGGGTTGTGAGGTTAAATAGTCTTGAATAGAATTTGAAGTGTGTTCAAATTCATTAAGGGAATTTTATTGTATTTGATACAATTAAAATAATGTATAAAGATACATTATAATATAAGTTTAATTGGTGAATTAAACTTTATATTATAAATTAATTTTGGATATGATTCAAAATTAATTAACGAGAGAATTAAATATTTGAAGGAGTTCAAAAATTAAATATGATTAGATCCAACGATTGAGATCTAGTAGGGTAATAACTCTCTCCCCACTTATTGTACCGGGGAGAGGGAGTTCCCCAACTGATCGCTCATTCTCTCCTTTCTCATGCAAAAGACAGAGAAAAGATTCTCTCTCAACTCTCTCACTCTCTCAACCAAAAACACAGCAATTTTCCTTGCTGTGATTCCCTTCCCAAGGCGAGATCGATCCAACAATCGAGATCTCAAGATAGCCCGAGAGAATAATGGGTGTTCTTGCGTGGTGGTGTCATTTGGGAGCATTGTGCAAACTTTTTCAGCCTTGATCTAGTAAGTTTCCTTAATCTAAAATTGTTTAGATTGTAATTCACAGCATGCTTAATTTGGAAATAGGATAGAAAATAGTTTCTATGATTTCTTGCCCAACGTACCGGTATTCGAATAATTGAAATTAAAATCACGCTCGATTTAATTCGCTTCCGCTTTAAGGATTCAATTCCTTCAAATGGTATCAGAGTCATTTCATGATTTTAATTTCGATTTTTGAATTTGTGTTGTGGTTTTTGGTGGGATCGATTTGCATTATGATAATGGTTTGCTTTTAAGACTGTTTTGGTATTTTTTGGCATTAATCATAGTCTAATGTTAGCATGCAATGTCACTAGGTAATTAAATGGGTTTAATTCACCTAGACATTAGAGTAAAGACCTCTATATAAGAGTTATATTCAGGCATAGACTTAGATAGATTCATTTAGAATTTACCTAAGTAATAGGCCCTTAAATTATAAAAATACTTAGTGGGAGGAAATATATCAAAACGAGATTTTCATAAATCAAGTTTTGCTCTCACGTCCTCAAGAGTTCACAACGTGAGGTCCATGCTTGGCCTCGAGTCACCCTAGGAGTGACCCCCTACGGATGGTGTTTGCATGGATCAATATCAAGGTGAATGAGGGAGTATTTTATAGTAAGTGGGAGCAGGACACGTGTCAACGTATCCTACGGTCTCCTCCATTAGGTTGCACAGTGAGATTCCTATGATCTGCCTGCGAGTCGCCCTGGGAGCGATCACCCTACGGAGGGTTTGATCATGGGATTCGGAACAACGCAATCTCCAGAAATGGATAGGGTTTGTTAGGTCCATTCCCAACTTTGACTTTCCCTACGGTAGCATTGTTGGGGCCGACCTCTGGAATCTGAAAATGGAGGGTCACACTTACGGGAAATCGTTAAGGTGTCAATGGTTTCCTGACCGATAAAACGGTAGCTAAAAACTATTGGAATATGAGTTATTCTGGTAATAGGGATTGGCTGAGATTGTCTCAATTTAGGGGAGGAGTAGCTGAATGCCCTACGGTAGTTGTTGCTCTAAACCTCTGAAGTATCGTTGCAAATATGTATCATATATTTGGGTCGATGATTACTTTTGCTAAATTGATTGGATTAAAACAATATTATTTTGTGTAATGGGTTTAGTGCAAAACAAGTAATTTGTTGATTCAATGATAATTTCTATGTGCATTGCCTTACGCCAGTTGATAACGGTTTGAGATACAACTAGCTTAAACGAAAAACTTGTGGTAAATGATTTTAGATTAGTCTTGAGTGAGGAATGTCCTCAGGCCCAAATGTCTAGTTCATCTTGAATCGTTTATGATGATTATGACATTAACTGCCTAGCCAATGTCAATGACAATGAATGTGATTTATTGGTCATTGAAACGTGCATAATGGAAAATGAGGATACAGCCTGAATTTTTTAATTCAGGTGCCACTTATCACGTATGCTTTTCCTTTCAAGGAATAAGCTCATGGCAACTGTTGCAAGTAGGAGAGATGACTCTCAGATTTTGATCTGGAGAGTATATCTCGGCTTTGACAGAGGGAACATTAAGTTATTTTATCTAGTGGGAGAAAATACACATTATTAGATAATGTGTATGTATTTCCTAAAGATTAACAGAAATTTGATTTCTATAACGTATATGTTGGGACAATGTTACTCTATACCTTTCTCTGCTAGCGCAGTTTTATATTAAGAAAGGGATTGACAGCTTTACTGGAAAATAACTTATGTGTTTTAAGACTAATCGAGAGTAAAGCAAGTCATGAGCACTGAGTTGTCTAAGATTGCTTATACTCAGAAAAATAAAGGCAAAGGATATCTCCTAAAGAAAATACCTTTCTTTGGTTCTTAAGGTTAGGCTATTTTGATCTCAATATGATTGGGAGCTTAATCTAGAGTGTACTTCTAAGTTAGTTAGAAGAAGACTCTCTAATACCAATTAAGTCATGTCTTATGGGTGATATGACTAATACATCTTTTACTGGAAAAGAACTAGAGAGCCAAAGAACCCTTGAAGCTTATACATTTGGATCCATGTGGTCCAGTATGTTAAAGCAGTGGGAGGGTATGAATAAATAATCTCGTTTATAGATAATTATTCAAAGGTATGAGTATCTCTACCTAATGCAATTTAAGTCTAAAGCTCTTGAGATATTCGAAGGGGTTTAAGACTGAAGTTGGAAACTTGTTGGGTGAGATAATAAAAACACTTTGATCTGATCAATGTGTTGAGTATAGGGACTTGAGATTCTAGGACTATTTGATAGTTCATGGAATCACATCCTAAATCTCAGTTAGGAGTAATAGAACCCTATTGGATATGGTTCAACCCATATTGAGCTATGCTCAATTGCCTGGCTCGTTTTGGGGTCATGAAGTGTTAACTTCATTACATACTTTGTAGGTTACCCCAAAGGAAACGAGGAGTAGATATTTCTTCAATCCAAAAGAGAATAAAGAATTTGTATTGACAAATGTTTCATTCTCAGAAGAAGAACATATGAGAAATCATAAACCACAAAGTAAAGTCAGTTTGAGTGTATTAACTAATGAAGCTACAGAAAAATCAACAAGAGTTGTAGATAAGACTAGTTATACAATAAGAGTTGTTGATAAGGCCAGTGCTTTTTGTCAAGTCACATCCATCTCAAGAGTTGAGAATTCCTTGATGTAGTGAGAGGGTTGTTTTATAACCTGACCGTTACATGGGCTTATTTGAAGCTCAAGTCGTCATTATCTTTTAGAAAGAAAATGAATGATGTTGACGAGGACCAATGGTTTAAAGCCATGGACCTGGAAATGAAGTCTTTGCATTTGAATTCCATCTGGGATCTTGTCAATTTTCTCGATGGGGTAACACCTATAGGTTACAAGTGGATTTACAAGAGGAAACGAGACATTTAAGTCTCAACCAGAAGGGTCCATTAAGCAAGATCAAAAGCAAAAGGGTTTGCAAGCTTAAGTGATCCATTAATGGATTGACCTAAGCATTTCGATCGTGGAATATAAGATTTGATACGGTGATCAGATCTTTTGGCTTTAATCAGGATATTGATGAGTCTTGTATCTACAAGAAGATCATCAGTAGTACAGTAGCTTTCTTCATGTTGTATGTGATTGATATCCTACTCATTTGGAATAAGTAGGTTAACTTATTGACCTTAAATGTGACTTGGGAGAAGCTTAGTTTGTTCTTATGTTTTAAATTGTTTAAAACAGTAAGAACAAAATGCTAGCCATGGTTCAAGCGTTTTATATCTATAAATGTTGATTAGATATGAGATGCAGAATTCTAAGAAGGGTTTACGACCTTTTCAGGGTAGAATTCTTTTGTCTAAAGAACTGTGTTCTTAGACACCTCAAGGAGTTGAGGAATGCCCTATGCAATAGGCAATGTCAGTGAGTATCAATCTAATCCAGGATATGATCATTGGAGAACCGTTAATTATATTCTCAAGTATCATTGGAGAATGAGGAACTATATGCTCGTGTATGGCGCTAAGGATTTGATCCTTACAGGATACACTGACATAGATGTTTTAACTGGTAAGGATTTGATGAAATCTACATCAGTGTCTGTCTTCACTCTTTAATAGAGGAGATATAGTATGACATCGCATCGAGCTAGGATGCAATGCAGCCTCGACCTATAAGCCGAAAACTACGTTGTTTGTGAAGCAGCCATCGAGGCTGTAAGACTTGGAAAGTTCATGGTTGATTTGGAAAGTGTTCCAAATATGAACATACCTAATATAAGACAAGCATGCACATTGAATAGGATGGAAGTATTGCTGATCATTCACGAAGGCTCTCTCGGCTAAAGTGTATAAGGGTCATCTAGATGGTCTAGATCTACGAGATAAGTACAAAGATGTAATCTAGGGCAAGTGGGAGAAATGTAATGGGTATAGTGGATGCCCTAGTTTATTGTATTTGTACATAGTATATATACGTTTTAAGTATTATACATGTATCTATGCACCCATTGCCATGATAGATTATTGTACATCCCACTAAGCTAGAGTTTTAGTTCAAGTGGGATTTGTTGGGTTTTATGCCCTAAAACTCGTAGATAGTGAATGATGACAAATTGTTTACTTGTCTCAATACGTTGTTGTTGAGGTTTGTACAATAAAGAGTTATTGTTACTAAAATTGCAAAATTTGACCCAAATCCAATAAACTAAGATCCTAGGTTCTTTAGATGAAACTTGAACTAGTATGTGGGGACATACGGGGATCAGTGTTCAAGTAACAACTTAAATGATCTATAGTATAGGGATAAGGCTGAGGTACCTTATCCTGGTAACACTATGTGATACGACCCACTTTGTATTCGATACAGATGCAATGATCCAAAGCATCCATGTAGGAGACATGCGAGTGGGGGTATCCTGTGCAATGAGTTTGCATAAGACCGGACCACGAAATAGTAAACCACTAGATGTAACACCGTTAACTGGTTAGGTTACTGTTTCAATAGGATGACCTAGGTAACTCAATCTTAATCCTGAGTGTGTCATGAACTCCTTCTCACGACGGATTGTCCTTTGATTAGTACAGATGAGAGTGGCCAGCACGCCGACTCAATAAGCCTACCTTCTTGGGGACAAGACCGAGTGGGGGGCTGGGGACATGACAATACAAGATGGAATTCACTCCTTCCCCTATTGGGGTAAGCAGATGTGTGTTCCCTTAAGGGCTGATTCCGGGTCTTGAACAAGGGCGCCCATCCTCTCTTGACCCGAGAGGAATTGCTGTTTATTGATTGGATAATAAACAGATTGTTCATTAGAGGAATCAGTGGTACTTAAGGATCCAGAGGTAACCCAGGGGTAAAACGGTAATTTGACCCAACTGGAGTTACGAACACTCATGAAGGATTGACTTACTGTTATTGGCCGATATCCGTGGACACAAAAATATTCTACAGTGAGAAGAGTGCAGCTGTGGGTCTTTAGTGGAGTGACCCAATGTTAACGAATGTTGACTAATTCTGTTAATGAGTTTAGCCAATTAGTCTCGTATCGTTGGAGCTTCTGATCTGTAGGTCCATTAGGTCCACCTGCTAGCTCGTAAAGGGTTCTGAGGTTAAATAGTTGTTGGGTTCCTAGAGTGAGTAAAATATGGTATAAAAAGACTCTAGAATTCCTGTGCAAGTATACACAGTCTGCAACAAGTAATATTATCAATCCGAGCCCTGAATTAGCTTCCACTTTATCTATTTTGTGTAAATTTCTAATGGTTTCAAAGATGGTAACAATGATTTGGTTTTATAAGAATTATGCTGCAGCAAAGTAAAAGAAAGAACAAAGAATAAACAAATAGACAGACAGATTAAAGACAGGCGCTGGTTAGGCTTAATAGTTCTTTAAAAAGATTCTCTAACAATATTATTGATCATGCTACTCTTGCAGTATTATTAGCGGATTCCTCCCGGAACTCCGGATCTTTTGGAATGTGTTTCAACCCCAATGAAGTGCGACCGATCAAGCACTAGGCAACTGGCTATCCCTAGCTCAGTCACTGGTGTTCACCAATACACAATGATCGTAGTGTGGATAATTGCCACACACTCTCTAAATCATCCCTGAAACTAGAGAGAGATATTCACACCGGCTGGCCAAGCGGGCATAAAACGTAAATAGGCACAACAATTAACCAAGATGCAATAATCAATATATTACTAAAGTTTAAGCACAGCAACTACATGTTCCTAACCAACACCTTAAGCTACTTAGTTCATAATAAACATGGAAACATGAATTACCATCTTAGTAGGCATGTCCACAATCACAAGACAATAAAGAAAATAATAATCTCCTTAATCAACTTGCGAATGATGGTGTTCTTGGTAATCTCTAATCTCTCTATACTACTCGGCTTCCAAACAAAGATGGAACACTTTTGACTTTGACGGCTACTTCCTTTTATAGAAGGATAGGAGGCTTGAATTAGGTCAACTTGGACACGTGTAAGGCTCCCCTTGCTCCTTTATCCCGGAAATAACTCACCAGAAGTCGGTTCATGAAGTTGGCTAACGAGCTGTGATGTGGCAGTTCTGCTCCCAGTTTTGCTGCAGCACAGAATTTGCTCCCTCTAGTCGCCCAACAGCATATTCTACACAAAATGATTTCCAAAGCTTCCATTCTTCCAAATGGGTTAAAACATGTAATATCTATCTATAACCAACCCTATTAAGCACAAAAGACACACAAATCCTGAGGCCTAAATAACTACCTTTTGGGCAGTTATCACACCCCCAAACTTGAACTATTGTGCGTCCCGAGCAATACTAACTCACCTTCCCTTAAGAATTTAAAAACATTAGACAAAGAATTAGCTTAATCAAATCAGACAATCCAATACTACCTTTGACCTTTACCTGAGCACTCTGCAAAACCGAGCTCTGCTGCAGCAAAATGATTCCTCCGGCATGGACAAATAATCACCACTTTTAACTCATTCCTAAGAACTTACCACAGCCTAGCTCCATTATCAGACATCTTAAAACATATTTTCAAGGAGTTTATTTTTGTTTTTCAGACTTAAAGCAGTCTTACAGTCATAAGTTCTTAAGCATGGGATGACCCACTTTATGGTGCAGTATACCCTTGCCTCAAACTCATCACTAACTAGGCTCAATACTCTTTATAAAGCTCAAGAATCCTTAGTTGTTCCATCGCTTGCCCCTCAGATTGGCGACATTTTATGATGAAGCTTACGTAAGTTCTGTGAGACAGAAAAACTGCTGGATCATCATTCATCCTTCAAAACCTTTGCTCCATCAATTTTCTCAGCAAAATTTTCAACAAATAATTTTTTTTAGCAAATAATTTTTCTCATTTTTTCCACATTTCATAGGTTACCTTTTGACGCGAAGACAAACTGTGGGAATCACAAATGTCCCCGGTTACTCAACAACCTAGCAAATTTTTACTTGAAGGAGAGGAATGCTCGAACAAAACAATTGGAGTAGCAAAAAGTCCCCCAAACTTGAACTATTCATTGTCCCCAATGAATCATTAATTTTGCAAATTATACCCCCAAACTTAAATTTTTCTTTCTGAATTTTAAACTAAGCGTGGGACTAGAACTAAGCTTAAAGTGGATCATATAAGTCATTACTACCTCAAAAATCTCCTTTGCCGCAGCAACAGTCCAGGCTAGAAGAAATGCTCAAGCAAAAGGTTTCTGGAGATCAGAATACCTTGATCTAATTAAGCTTAACCAGTCCAAGCTTCAAAAATTCAGAAGAAAATAGTTAAGTTAGAGTTAGTCAGTGCTCATGGAATGGAAATATCTAGAAATTTCATTAAAAACATTTAAGAAAAACATTACAAAGCAGATATATATTTTTTTTAGCATCAGAAAAATTAAAAAGAAACAGACAAGCAATTATATAAGAAGATGTGGTCAAGAATGCACCAGCAAACAGACACATTACCTCGAATGGTAAATTCCAATTAGGCGCGCAGAGAATGGGTGCTGAGATTAGAGCAGCCTTCAATGTTTCAAAAGCCTTCCTACAATCTGCATTAAAGTAAAAAACATGATCAGTGCACAATAAGTTACAAAGAGGTTTACTGATTTTGGAAAAATCCTTTATGAACCTCCTATAAAATCCAGCATGTCCTAGAAAGCTCCGAATTCCCTTCACTGAATTCGGTGGCTCTAGTCTTTCAATAACCTCAACTTTTGCTCTATCAACTTCTAGACCATTCCTAGAAATCCTATGACCTAACACTATGCCCTCCTTCACCATGAAGTGGCACTTCTCCCAATTAAGAACTAGATGGGTATCCTCACATCTTTTTAACACTTTACCTAAATTTTCTAAACAACTCTGAAAAGATCCTCCAAAAACTGAAAAATCGTCCATAAATACTTCAACAGTGGACTCAATCATATTCGAAAAAATTGCTAACATACATCGCTGAAATGTTGCTGGAGCATTGCAGAGACCAAAAGGCATTCTCCTAAAAGCAAATGTCCCATAAGGACAAGTGAAAGTGGTTTTTTCCTGATCTTCAGGAGCAATAGTAATCTGGTTATACCCAGAATAACCATCCAAGAAACAGTAATAGGCCTGATCAGCCAATCGATCCAACATTTGGTCGATAAATGGTAGAGGGAAATGATCCTTTTGGGTAGCTTTATTAAGCCTTCTGTAATCCATGCAAATCCTCCAGCCAGTTACTGTTCTTGTGGGGATCAACTCATTATTTTTATTGCTCACCACAGTGACACCTCCTTTCTTAGGAACACATTGGACAGGGCTTACCCAATTGCTGTCGGCAATTGGATAGATGATCCCGGCATCCAACCTTTTAATCACCTCCTTTTTAACAACCTCTTTCATTGCAGGGTTAAGCCTTCTTTGTTTCTCAATACTCCTAAAGGATCCCTCCTCTAGAGTGATTTTGTGCATACAAAAAGATGGGCTAATTCCCTGAATATCAGCCAATGTCCAACCTATAGCTTTGCGGTATTGTTGCAGCAATTTTATTAAGGCCTCTTCATGCTCTGGCATTAGATCTGATGCAACAATAATGGGCAACGTCTCACTTTCCCCTAGATACACATACTTTAGATGATCCGGTAAAGGTTTTAAATCTAAAGTGGGTGCCTCAATCAGGGATGGTTTAATTGGGGGAGCTTTTCTTTGATCTAAATCTAAAGACTCAAAAACATCCTCACATCTAAACAGTTCTTTTTCATTTTTTCTATCCAAAGAACAAAATTCAAAATCTTCTACACTAACCTCTCCATGCTTTTCCGAATGCTTATCAGCCGAATCCTGTATTGCTGTCTCAATAACTGAGCTCTCCAGAATCCTAATGAAAGAGCAATCTTCCATTTCGTCTGGATATTTCATGGCTTTAAACACATTAAATTTTACTTCCTCATTACAAACTCTCATTGTTAATTCTCCTTTTTGAACATCTATTAATGCCCTACCAGTAGCCAAAAATGGACGACCTAGAATAATTGGGACGGCTTTATCAGCCTCATAGTCTAAAATAATAAAATCAATAGGGAATATGAACTTATCCACTTTTACTAAAACATCCTCAATTTTACCCTTTGGATATGTGATAGACCTATCAGCTAGTTGGAGTGTAACTGTGGTAGGTCTAACTTCACCAATACCTAACTTCCGATAGACCGAAAGAGGCATAAGGTTAATGCTTGCACCTAAATCACAAAGTGCTCTACCTAACTCCTTTCCACCTATAGACACAGGTATGGTAAATGACCCTGGATCCTTAGCCTTGGGGGGTAGACCATTCTTGAGAATAGCACTACACTCCTCAGTAAGAGGTACAGTTTCAAATTCACCTAACCTTTTCTTTTTAGTCAAAATATCCTTAAGAAATTTAGCATAGTTAGGCATTTGCTCAATAGCTTCTACTAAAGGGATATTTATATGCAATTGCTTAAGAATCTCTAAAAACTTTTTAAATTGACCATCCTGATTCCTAGGCTTTTGCCTTTGTGGAAAAGGTAGAGGTGGTACATAAGGCGGGGGCGGCAAATATGGTGGTTCTACATCTGGCACAGAACCAGATGCTCCAGCATTCTCTTTGCTGCCTCCAGCACCCTGACCAGACTCCAACTCTTTCTCGACAACAGCATTATTATCACCATTATTATTTTTATCTATAACCTGGGTTTTACTAGGCTCAATTCTTTCTTCTAATGGCTTACCACTCCTAAGAGTAACTGCCTTTACCTGCTCCTTACCTTCCCTTCTAGGGTGTTCAGTATCTGATGGAAGTTTCCCTTGAGGTCTTGCCTTCAGCTCATTAGCTAGCTGACCCACTTGCAATTCCAGTGCCCTCATCGAAGCTTGATTACTTTGAATTGCGGCATCTGTGCGAGCCATAAATTCTTTCATCATTGCCTCGAGAGAACTTCCCGAATTTTGCTGGGGCAAAGCCTGCTTACCTTGCTGGGGCATTACCTGCGCTTTAGCAAATCCCGGCTGGTTTATCTTCTGTTGCGCTTGTACGTTATTTCCTTGACCTCCCCATGAGAAGTTGGGGTGGTTGCGCCAACCTGGATTATAGAAGTTAGAATAAGGGTTATTCCTCTAATTACCTACAAAAAACACAGAAGCTGGATTGCTGGGGCAAAACTCGTAGTTGTGGTCTTCACCGCAATAGACACATGCTTCGTCCGTGACTTGGTTCACCACTGCAGTAGGCTCCATAGCTGGTGGCTGCTGATGACTAATCACTGTCACATTCTTAAGAGCGTTAGCAATCATTGCAAGATCAGCCCTAATGGTGGACACACCATCAACCTCTAACACACTCTTAACCTTTTTATTTGTGCCTCTAACATCCGACCACTGACAACTATTAATAGATATTCTTTCTAAAATTTCATAGGCTTCATCATAAGTTTTTGCCAAAAGGGCCCCTCCAGCCGAAGCATCGACCATACCTTGGGTTACTCCATTTAAACCATTGTAAAATGTTTCCATTTGAATACAATGAGGTAAACCATGGTGGGGACATTTTCGCAAAAGCTCCTTAAACCTCTCCCAAGCCTCACTAAAAGTCTCATCGTCAAGTTGCCTAAACCCTACTATTTCACTCCTTAATTTAGCATTTCTATTAGGTGGGAAATATTTACTCAAAAATTTTTCAGCTAACTCATCCCACGTCCTAATTGATCCTGGAGCAAAAGAGTTTAACCATGACTTTGCTCCATCTCTAAGAGAATACGGGAACAAAGTTAATCTAAGAGCATCTCTAGGCACTCCTTGAATTACAAAAGAATCACTAACTCCTAGAAAAGACTTAAGATGTAAATGAGGGTCTTCAGATGTCAAACCATGGAATTGCCCCACGGTTTGCAACATCTGAAACATTACCGGTTTCATTTCAAAATTTGCCGCTTGGATTTGGGGACGTGCAATCCCTGGATTCAACTCATTAAACATCGGGACAGCATACGCTCGAATGGCTCTGGTCCTATCGTTCGCTATCAAGATAGGATTCTCAGCCTGATTATTTCGCTGCTCATTTTGCTCAAACAGTGGGTTTTGCTGCAGCAACGGATTCTGCTGGGGGTTCACTGCTGCTACAGGACCTTGAGGAACCTGCGGAAGTTGCGGGGCGTTCTCCATCTGGTTTCTGCGCTGCTCCCTCCTTCTGTTCCTAAATGTCCTTTCAATTTCTGGATCAAGCTCAAACCGTACCCCAGGCGGATCGCTCATGCACCAAAATCACACCTGCAAAAACAAAAGAAACAATCAAAAAGTTCTAGCACCAAACCACCAAAACACATACACAAAACAGATCAGATAAAAACTTATTCAAGTCCCCGGCAACGGCTCCAAAAACTTGTTGGGTTCCTAGAGTGAGTAAAAATATAGTGTAAAATACTCTAGAATTCCTGTGCAAGTGTACACAGTCTACAACAAGTAATATTATCAATCCAAGGTATGAATGAGCTTCCACTTTATCTATTTTGCGTAACTTCTTAATGGTTTCGAAGATAATAAAAATGATGGGTTTTATAAGAATTATGCTGAAGCAAAATAAATGACAGAACAACGAGTAAACAAATAGATAGACAGATTAAAGGCAAGCGCTGGTTAGGCTTTAGCGATTGTTATAAAATATGCTCTAGCGATATTATTGATCATGCATTTCTCGCAGTATTATTAGCGGATTCCTCCCAGAACTCCGGATCTTTTGGGATGTGTTTCAACCCCAATGAAGAGCGACCGATCAAGCACTAGGCAACTGGCTATCCCTAGCTCAGTCACTGGCATTCACCAATATACAATGATCGTAGTGTGGATAATTGCCACACACTCTCTAAATCATCCCTGAAACTAGAGAGAGCTATCCATACCGGCTGGCAAGGCGGGCATACAATGAGATTAAGCACAACAATTAACCAAAATGCGATAGTCAATTTATTACTAGAGATGAAGCACAGTAATCACATTATTCCTAACCAACACCTTAAGCTACTTAGTTCATAATAGGCATAGGAATACGAATTACAATATGAGTATGCATGTCCATCACTACAAGTTAATAAAGAAAGTAAACTCCCTAACCAGCTTGCGGAAGATGGTGTTCTTGATGATCTTCAATCTCCCTATACTATTCGGCTTCCAAGGGAAAACATGGAATGACTTTGACTTTGACGGCTACTTCCTTTTATAGAAGGATGGGAGGCTTGGATTAGGTCAACTAGGACACGTGTAAGGCTCTCCTTGATCCTTTATCACGAAAATAACTCAACAGAAGTCGGTTCATGAAGTTGGCTAACGAGCTGTGATGTGGCAGTTTCTGTTCCAAGTTTTGCTGCAGCATAGAATCTGCTCCCTCCAGTCGCTCAGCAGCATAATCTGCACAAAATAATTTCCAATGCTTCCATTCTTCCAAATGGGTTAAAACATGTAATATCTATCCAAAACCAACCCTAATAAGCATAAAGGCACACAAATCCTTATATAAATGAGGCCTAAATAACTACCTTTTGGGCAGTTATCAGTAACACTATGAGATACGACCCACTTTATATTCGATACAGATGCAATGATCCAAAGCATCCATGTAGGAGACATGCGAGTGGGGGTATCCTGTGTAATGAGTTTGCATAAGACTGGACCACAAAATAGTAAACCACTATATGTAACATCGTTAACAAGTTAGGTTACTGTTTCGATAGGATGACCTAGGTAACTCAATCTTAATCCTGAGTGTGTCATGAACTCCTTCTCTCGAGGGATTGTCCTTTGATTAGTACGGGTGAGAATGGCCAGCACGCCGACTCAATAATCCTACCTTCTTGGGGACAAGACCGAGTGGGGGGCTGGGGACATGACAATACAAGATGGAATTCACTCCTTCCCCTATTGGGGTAAGCAGATGTGTGTTCCCTTAAGGGCTGATTCCGGGTCTTGAACAAGGGCGTCCATCCTCTCTTGGCCCGAGAGGAATTGCTGTTTATTGATTGGATAATAAACAGATTGTTCATTAGAGGAATTAGTAGTACTTAAGGATCCAGAGGTAACCCAGAGGTAAAGCGGTAATTTGACCCAGCTGGCGTTACGAACACTCGTGAAGGATTGACTTACTGTTATTGGTCGATATCCGTGGACACAGAAATATTCTACAGTGAGAAGAGTGCAGCTGTGAGTCTTTAGTGGAGTGACCCAATGTGAACGAATGTTGACTAATTTTGTTAATGAGTTTAGCCAATTAGTCTCGTATCGTTGGAGCTTTTGATCTGTAGGTCCATTGGGTCCACCTGCTAGCTTGTAAAGGGTTGTGAGGTTAAATAGTCTTGAATAGAATTTGAAGTGTGTTCAAATTCATTAAGGGAATTTTATTGTATTTGATACAATTAAAATAATGTATAAAGATACATTATAATATAAGTTTAATTGGTGAATTAAACTTTATATTATAAATTAATTTTGGATATGATTCAAAATTAATTAACGAGAGAATTAAATATTTGAAGGAGTTCAAAAATTAAATATGAATTAGATTCATATTGAAACTATAGGTTAAATTTAATGTGAATGAGATTCATATTAAGACTATAGTATATGAGAGAATTATTTGAATAATGATTCAAATAGTAAATTAATTAAATATATGATATTTAATTAATGAATTAATTAAATTTAATTAAATGTGATTTGATTAAATTAATTCTATAGTTAATATTAATGTGCATTATGATGCACATTAAAACTATAAGTTAAATGAGAGAGATTAAAATTGAATATGATTCAATTATAATATTAATTAAATATTGGATATTTAATTAATGTGGATTCAATTAATGAGATTAATTGAATGACCAATTTAATTCAATTTAATATGATTCAAATTGAATTAAATACCTTATGTTATAATTGATTTAATTAATATTGTTTTAATTAAATTAATTATAATTAATTAATTAAATGATTATTATTATTTAATTAATAGACGGCCAAGATCGTTTGGATTAGATCCAACGATTGAGATCTAGTAGGGTAATAACTCTCTCCCCACTTATTGTACCGGGGAGAGGGAGTTCCCCAACTGATCGCTCATTCTCTCCTTTCTCATGCAAAAGACAGAGAAAAGATTCTCTCTCAACTCTCTCACTCTCTCAACCAAAAACACAGCAATTTTCCTTGCTGTGATTCCCTTCCCAAGGCGAGATCGATCCAACAATCGAGATCTCAAGATAGCCCGAGAGAATAATGGGTGTTCTTGCGTGGTGGTGTCATTTGGGAGCATTGTGCAAACTTTTTCAGCCTTGATCTAGTAAGTTTCCTTAATCTAAAATTGTTTAGATTGTAATTCACAGCATGCTTAATTTGGAAATAGGATAGAAAATAGTTTCTATGATTTCTTGCCCAACGTACCGGTATTCGAATAATTGAAATTAAAATCACGCTCGATTTAATTCGCTTCCGCTTTAAGGATTCAATTCCTTCAAATGGTATCAGAGTCATTTCATGATTTTAATTTCGATTTTTGAATTTGTGTTGTGGTTTTTGGTGGGATCGATTTGCATTATGATAATGGTTTGCTTTTAAGACTGTTTTGGTATTTTTTGGCATTAATCATAGTCTAATGTTAGCATGCAATGTCACTAGGTAATTAAATGGGTTTAATTCACCTAGACATTAGAGTAAAGACCTATATAAGAGTTATATTCAGGCATAGACTTAGATAGATTCATTTAGAATTTACCTAAGTAATAGGCCCTTAAATTATAAAAATACTTAGTGGGAGGAAATATATCAAAACGAGATTTTCATAAATCAAGTTTTGCTCTCACGTCCTCAAGAGTTCACAACGTGAGGTCCATGCTTGGCCTCGAGTCACCCTAGGAGTGACCCCCTACGGATGGTGTTTGCATGGATCAATATCAAGGTGAATGAGGGAGTATTTTATAGTAAGTGGGAGCAGGACACGTGTCAACGTATCCTACGGTCTCCTCCATTAGGTTGCACAGTGAGATTCCTATGATCTGCCTGCGAGTCGCCCTGGGAGCGATCACCCTACGGAGGGTTTGATCATGGGATTCGGAACAACGCAATCTCCAGAAATGGATAGGGTTTGTTAGGTCCATTCCCAACTTTGACTTTCCCTACGGTAGCATTGTTGGGGCCGACCTCTGGAATCTGAAAATGGAGGGTCACACTTACGGGAAATCGTTAAGGTGTCAATGGTTTCCTGACCGAAAAAACGGTAGCTAAAAACTATTGGAATATGAGTTATTCTGGTAATAAGGATTGGCTGAGATTGTCTCAATTTAGGGGAGGAGTAGCTGAATGCCCTACGGTAGTTGTTGCTCTAAACCTCTGAAGTATCGTTGCAAATATGTATCATATATTTGGGTCGATGATTACTTTTGCTAAATTGATTGGATTAAAACAATATTATTTTGTGTAATGGGTTTAGTGCAAAACAAGTAATTTGTTGATTCAATGATAATTTCTATGTGCATTGCCTTACGCCAGTTGATAACGGTTTGAGATACAACTAGCTTAAACGAAAAACTTGTGGTAAATGATTTTAGATTAGTCTTGAGTGAGGAATGTCCTCAGGCCCAAATGTCTAGTTCATCTTGAATCGTTTATGATGATTATGACATTAACTGCCTAGCCAATGTCAATGACAATGAATGTGATTTATTGGTCATTGAAACGTGCATAATGGAAAATGAGGATACAGCCTGAATTTTTTAATTCAGGTGCCACTTATCACGTATGCTTTTCCTTTCAAGGAATAAGCTCATGGCAACTGTTGCAAGTAGGAGAGATGACTCTCAGATTTTGATCTGGAGAGTATATCTCGGCTTTGACAGAGGGAACATTAAGTTATTTTATCTAGTGGGAGAAAATACACATTATTAGATAATGTGTATGTATTTCCTAAAGATTAACAGAAATTTGATTTCTATAACGTATATGTTGGGACAATGTTACTCTATACCTTTCTCTGCTAGCGCAGTTTTATATTAAGAAAGGGATTGACAGCTTTACTGGAAAATAACTTATGTGTTTTAAGACTAATCGAGAGTAAAGCAAGTCATGAGCACTGAGTTGTCTAAGATTGCTTATACTCAGAAAAATAAAGGCAAAGGATATCTCCTAAAGAAAATACCTTTCTTTGGTTCTTAAGGTTAGGCTATTTTGATCTCAATATGATTGGGAGCTTAATCTAGAGTGTACTTCTAAGTTAGTTAGAAGAAGACTCTCTAATACCAATTAAGTCATGTCTTATGGGTGATATGACTAATACATCTTTTACTGGAAAAGAACTAGAGAGCCAAAGAACCCTTGAAGCTTATACATTTGGATCCATGTGGTCCAGTATGTTAAAGCAGTGGGAGGGTATGAATAAATAATCTCGTTTATAGATAATTATTCAAAGGTATGAGTATCTCTACCTAATGCAATTTAAGTCTAAAGCTCTTGAGATATTCGAAGGGGTTTAAGACTGAAGTTGGAAACTTGTTGGGTGAGATAATAAAAACACTTTGATCTGATCAATGTGTTGAGTATAGGGACTTGAGATTCTAGGACTATTTGATAGTTCATGGAATCACATCCTAAATCTCAGTTAGGAGTAATAGAACCCTATTGGATATGGTTCAACCCATATTGAGCTATGCTCAATTGCCTGGCTCGTTTTGGGGTCATGAAGTGTTAACTTCATTACATACTTTGTAGGTTACCCCAAAGGAAACGAGGAGTAGATATTTCTTCAATCCAAAAGAGAATAAAGAATTTGTATTGACAAATGTTTCATTCTCAGAAGAAGAACATATGAGAAATCATAAACCACAAAGTAAAGTCAGTTTGAGTGTATTAACTAATGAAGCTACAGAAAAATCAACAAGAGTTGTAGATAAGACTGGTTATACAATAAGAGTTGTTGATAAGGCCAGTGCTTTTTGTCAAGTCACATCCATCTCAAGAGTTGAGAATTCCTTGATGTAGTGAGAGGGTTGTTTTATAACCTGACCGTTACATGGGCTTATTTGAAGCTCAAGTCGTCATTATCTTTTAGAAAGAAAATGAATGATGTTGACGAGGACCAATGGTTTAAAGCCATGGACCTGGAAATGAAGTCTTTGCATTTGAATTCCATCTGGGATCTTGTCAATTTTCTCGATGGGGTAACACCTATAGGTTACAAGTGGATTTACAAGAGGAAACGAGACATTTAAGTCTCAACCAGAAGGGTCCATTAAGCAAGATCAAAAGCAAAAGGGTTTGCAAGCTTAAGTGATCCATTAATGGATTGACCTAAGCATTTCGATCGTGGAATATAAGATTTGATACGGTGATCAGATCTTTTGGCTTTAATCAGGATATTGATGAGTCTTGTATCTACAAGAAGATCATCAGTAGTACAGTAGCTTTCTTCATGTTGTATGTGATTGATATCCTACTCATTTGGAATAAGTAGGTTAACTTATTGACCTTAAATGTGACTTGGGAGAAGCTTAGTTTGTTCTTATGTTTTAAATTGTTTAAAACAGTAAGAACAAAATGCTAGCCATGGTTCAAGCGTTTTATATCTATAAATGTTGATTAGATATGAGATGCAGAATTCTAAGAAGGGTTTACGACCTTTTCAGGGTAGAATTCTTTTGTCTAAAGAACTGTGTTCTTAGACACCTCAAGGAGTTGAGGAATGCCCTATGCAATAGGCAATGTCAGTGAGTATCAATCTAATCCAGGATATGATCATTGGAGAACCGTTAATTATATTCTCAAGTATCATTGGAGAATGAGGAACTATATGCTCGTGTATGGCGCTAAGGATTTGATCCTTACAGGATACACTGACATAGATGTTTTAACTGGTAAGGATTTGATGAAATCTACATCAGTGTCTGTCTTCACTCTTTAATAGAGGAGATATAGTATGACATCGCATCGAGCTAGGATGCAATGCAGCCTCGACCTATAAGCCGAAAACTACGTTGTTTGTGAAGCAGCGATCGAGGCTGTAAGACTTGGAAAGTTCATGGTTGATTTGGAAAGTGTTCCAAATATGAACATACCTAATATAAGACAAGCATGCACATTGAATAGGATGGAAGTATTGCTGATCATTCACGAAGGCTCTCTCGGCTAAAGTGTATAAGGGTCATCTAGATGGTCTAGATCTACGAGATAAGTACAGAGATGTAATCTAGGGCAAGTGGGAGAAATGTAATGGGTATAGTGGATGCCCTAGTTTATTGTATTTGTACATAGTATATATACGTTTTAAGTATTATACATGTATCTATGCACCCATTGCCATGATAGATTATTGTACATCCCACTAAGCTAGAGTTTTAGTTCAAGTGGGATTTGTTGGGTTTTATGCCCTAAAACTCGTAGATAGTGAATGATGACAAATTGTTTACTTGTCTCAATACGTTGTTGTTGAGGTTTGTACAATAAAGAGTTATTGTTACTAAAATTGCAAAATTTGACCCAAATCCAATAAACTAAGATCCTAGGTTCTTTAGATGAAACTTGAACTAGTATGTGGGGACATACGGGGATCAGTGTTCAAGTAACAACTTAAATGATCTATAGTATAGGGATAAGGCTGAGGTACCTTATCCTGGTAACACTATGTGATACGACCCACTTTGTATTCGATACAGATGCAATGATCCAAAGCATCCATGTAGGAGACATGCGAGTGGGGGTATCCTGTGCAATGAGTTTGCATAAGACCGGACCACGAAATAGTAAACCACTAGATGTAACACCGTTAACTGGTTAGGTTACTGTTTCAATAGGATGACCTAGGTAACTCAATCTTAATCCTGAGTGTGTCATGAACTCCTTCTCACGACGGATTGTCCTTTGATTAGTACAGATGAGAGTGGCCAGCACGCCGACTCAATAAGCCTACCTTCTTGGGGACAAGACCGAGTGGGGGGCTGGGGACATGACAATACAAGATGGAATTCACTCCTTCCCCTATTGGGGTAAGCAGATGTGTGTTCCCTTAAGGGCTGATTCCGGGTCTTGAACAAGGGCGCCCATCCTCTCTTGACCCGAGAGGAATTGCTGTTTATTGATTGGATAATAAACAGATTGTTCATTAGAGGAATCAGTGGTACTTAAGGATCCAGAGGTAACCCAGGGGTAAAACGGTAATTTGACCCAACTGGAGTTACGAACACTCATGAAGGATTGACTTACTGTTATTGGCCGATATCCGTGGACACAAAAATATTCTACAGTGAGAAGAGTGCAGCTGTGGGTCTTTAGTGGAGTGACCCAATGTTAACGAATGTTGACTAATTCTGTTAATGAGTTTAGCCAATTAGTCTCGTATCGTTGGAGCTTCTGATCTGTAGGTCCATTAGGTCCACCTGCTAGCTCGTAAAGGGTTCTGAGGTTAAATAGTTGTTGGGTTCCTAGAGTGAGTAAAATATGGTATAAAAAGACTCTAGAATTCCTGTGCAAGTATACACAGTCTGCAACAAGTAATATTATCAATCCGAGCCCTGAATTAGCTTCCACTTTATCTATTTTGTGTAAATTTCTAATGGTTTCAAAGATGGTAACAATGATTTGGTTTTATAAGAATTATGCTGCAGCAAAGTAAAAGAAAGAACAAAGAATAAACAAATAGACAGACAGATTAAAGACAGGCGCTGGTTAGGCTTAATAGTTCTTTAAAAAGATTCTCTAGCAATATTATTGATCATGCTACTCTTGCAGTATTATTAGCGGATTCCTCCCGGAACTCCGGATCTTTTGGAATGTGTTTCAACCCCAATGAAGTGCGACCGATCAAGCACTAGGCAACTGGCTATCCCTAGCTCAGTCACTGGTGTTCACCAATACACAATGATCGTAGTGTGGATAATTGCCACACACTCTCTAAATCATCCCTGAAACTAGAGAGAGATATTCACACCGGCTGGCCAAGCGGGCATAAAACGTAAATAGGCACAACAATTAACCAAGATGCAATAATCAATATATTACTAAAGTTTAAGCACAGCAACTACATGTTCCTAACCAACACCTTAAGCTACTTAGTTCATAATAAACATGGAAACATGAATTACCATCTTAGTAGGCATGTCCACAATCACAAGACAATAAAGAAAATAATAATCTCCTTAATCAACTTGCGAATGATGGTGTTCTTGGTAATCTCTAATCTCTCTATACTACTCGGCTTCCAAACAAAGATGGAACACTTTTGACTTTGACGGCTACTTCCTTTTATAGAAGGATAGGAGGCTTGAATTAGGTCAACTTGGACACGTGTAAGGCTCCCCTTGCTCCTTTATCCCGGAAATAACTCACCAGAAGTCGGTTCATGAAGTTGGCTAACGAGCTGTGATGTGGCAGTTCTGCTCCCAGTTTTGCTGCAGCACAGAATTTGCTCCCTCTAGTCGCCCAACAGCATATTCTACACAAAATGATTTCCAAAGCTTCCATTCTTCCAAATGGGTTAAAACATGTAATATCTATCTATAACCAACCCTATTAAGCACAAAAGACACACAAATCCTGAGGCCTAAATAACTACCTTTTGGGCAGTTATCACACCCCCAAACTTGAACTATTGTGCGTCCCGAGCAATACTAACTCACCTTCCCTTAAGAATTTAAAAACATTAGACAAAGAATTAGCTTAATCAAATCAGACAATCCAATACTACCTTTGACCTTTACCTGAGCACTCTGCAAAACCGAGCTCTGCTGCAGCAAAATGATTCCTCCGGCATGGACAAATAATCACCACTTTTAACTCATTCCTAAGAACTTACCACAGCCTAGCTCCATTATCAGACATCTTAAAACATATTTTCAAGGAGTTTATTTTTGTTTTTCAGACTTAAAGCAGTCTTACAGTCATAAGTTCTTAAGCATGGGATGACCCACTTTATGGTGCAGTATACCCTTGCCTCAAACTCATCACTAACTAGGCTCAATACTCTTTATAAAGCTCAAGAATCCTTAGTTGTTCCATCGCTTGCCCCTCAGATTGGCGACATTTTATGATGAAGCTTACGTAAGTTCTGTGAGACAGAAAAACTGCTGGATCATCATTCATCCTTCAAAACCTTTGCTCCATCAATTTTCTCAGCAAAATTTTCAACAAATAATTTTTTTTAGCAAATAATTTTTCTCATTTTTTCCACATTTCATAGGTTACCTTTTGACGCGAAGACAAACTGTGGGAATCACAAATGTCCCCGGTTACTCAACAACCTAGCAAATTTTTACTTGAAGGAGAGGAATGCTCGAACAAAACAATTGGAGTAGCAAAAAGTCCCCCAAACTTGAACTATTCATTGTCCCCAATGAATCATTAATTTTGCAAATTATACCCCCAAACTTAAATTTTTCTTTCTGAATTTTAAACTAAGCGTGGGACTAGAACTAAGCTTAAAGTGGATCATATAAGTCATTACTACCTCAAAAATCTCCTTTGCCGCAGCAACAGTCCAGGCTAGAAGAAATGCTCAAGCAAAAGGTTTCTGGAGATCAGAATACCTTGATCTAATTAAGCTTAACCAGTCCAAGCTTCAAAAATTCAGAAGAAAATAGTTAAGTTAGAGTTAGTCAGTGCTCATGGAATGGAAATATCTAGAAATTTCATTAAAAACATTTAAGAAAAACATTACAAAGCAGATATATATTTTTTTTAGCATCAGAAAAATTAAAAAGAAACAGACAAGCAATTATATAAGAAGATGTGGTCAAGAATGCACCAGCAAACAAAATATGTCAGCAAAAATATTGCGCTCCTTCAATCTTCCTGACCCAAATCTTCTTCTTCATCTTCCTTCTCAGCAGGCGGCGGTGGAATCCAGGGGTTCAGTAAGTCTTCGGGGAATGCAGGGAGGGCTAGATATGGCTTTGACAAATTTTCTTGCAGCGCCCTCTTCAAACCATCATCACGATTCTTAACATAGGTCCAAAAGGTTAAAGTTTGCCTCTCAGCAAACTCCTGCCTGCTGGCCAACAGTGCTAGTTGTTCTAGAATCGTATTCATGCTGTAGATTAGCCCTCCCTACAGACTGTGTATACTTGCCCAGGAATTCTAGAGTCCTTTTTATACCTTATTTCTACTCACTCTAGGAACCCAACAAGTTTTTGGCGCCGTTGCCGGGGAGCTGAATAAGTTTTTATCTGATTTGTTTTGTGTATGTGTTTTAGTGGTTTGGTGCTAGAACTTTTTGATTGTTTCTTTTGTTTTTACAGGTGTGAGCTTGGTGCATGAGCGATTCGCCTGGGGTAAGGTTCGAGCTTGATCCAGAAATTGAAAGAACATTCAGGATAAGAAGGAGAGAGCAGCGCAGAAACCAGATGGAGAACGTGTCGCGCCTTTCGGAGGGTCCTGAAGGTCCAGCAGACCCCCAGAATCGTTTGCTGCAGCAAAACCCGCTGTTTGAACAAAATGAGCAACAAAATAATCAGGCTGAGAATCCTATCTTGATAGCGAACGATAGGACCAGAGCGATTCGAGCGTATGCTGTCCTAATGTTTAATGAGTTGAACCCAGGGATTGCACGTCCCCAAATTTAAGTGGCGATTTTTGAAATGAAACCGATAATGTTTCAGATGTTGTCATCTGAAGACCCTCATTTACATCTTAAGTCTTTTCTGGGAGTTAGTCATTCTTTTGTAATTCAAGGAGTGCCTAGAGATGCTCTTAGATTAACTTTGTTCCCGTATTCTCTTAGAGATGGAGCAAAGTCATGGTTGAACTCTTTTGTTCCAGGATCAATTAGGACATGGGATGAGTTAGCTGAAAAATTTTTGAGTAAATATTTCCCACCTAATAGAAATGCTAAATTAAGGAGTGAAATAGTAGGGTTTAGGCAACTTGAGGATGAGGCTTTTAGTGAGGCTTGGGAAATATTTAAGGAGCTTTTACGAAAGTGTCCCCACCATGGTTTACCTCATTGTATTCAAATGGAAACATTCTACAATGGTTTAAATGGAGTAACCCAAGGTATGGTTGATGCTTCGGCTGGAGGGGCCCTTTTGGCAAAAACTTTTGATGAAACCTATGAAATTCTAGAAAGGATATCTATTAATAGTTGTCAGTGGTCAGATATTAGAGGCACGAATAAAAAGGTTAAGAGTGTATTAGAGGTTGATGGTGTGTCCACCATTAGGGCTGATCTTGCTATGATTGCTAATTGATAGCGAGCATAGCTAGCTATCTTTACTTATTTAATTTAGCTAGTCTTTTATGATTTTTGGGCCATTTTATTGTGCTTTATTGTTTATTTTGTAGGAAATGGTTGATTGGAGCTTTAATGCAATATCAGAGTTATTCGGGTGCTCGTGGCATGAAAAGATGCAAAGGAATGAAAAGACTAAAAAAAGGAAAAAAAAGTCAAATCTCGGTCAACAGCAGGCTAGCGTCGAGACGCTAGCTCTTGAGCGTCTCGACGCTCACATTCCATATCAGATTAGGCGCGTAGAGCTTACAGCGTCGAGACGCTGTGATAGGAAGCGTCCCGACGCTTCCGTTTTTCCTTATTCAGAACGCGCGTATAAGAGGCAGCGTCGCGACGCTGTCTTGACAGCGTCTCGACGCTAAGACGAAAAATTAGAATAAAAGCTTCACTTTGGCTAGGTTTTAGAGGAGATCAATTTGGGACCTTTTGGAGCCGTAAAGAGGACAGAATAGAGGGCTTTTGGAGCTGCAAACAAAGGAGAGACTTGGAAATCAACCCATTGTTCGTGGGGATCGTAACGGGGACGTCGAGACTCGTCCTACATTGAGTTTTCTTTTCCCTTTTCTTCCTTTAGTGAGATTTATGGCTTTCCTAAGTTTAGTTGAGATTGTATTTACATTTATGAGTAGCTAAACTTGTAGCTTAGGGATTGATGTAGTTGATTAAGTTTATGGATTGATTTATGGTTTAAGTTGTGCAATGTTATTGTGTTTGTAATCTTGATTTATGCTTTCAATTAATTGGCCATTAGTTGGATGATTTAAGTTTCGAATCTAGCTCGGGAGAGGGGATTTGATCTAGACTTACTCAAGATTGCATGAATAAAGTTTAATTTCTAATTCTTGACGGTTTTAGATTTTCTTTAGAATTAGTTAGAAGATCTCATTGCCTTGCATATTAATAAACTTATATAGGGATATCAAGTTGGTTAATTTGCATGAGAATCAATTATACTCGGGAGAGGTAGTTGTGATTAAAGGGTCTTTGGCTCATAATTTCATTGTGCATGATAACTTATTCCTTAAAATCAATCCTAAACGAAATCGGCGAAATCAATTCCCTAAGTAGTTTTCCCAATTGAATTTCCATTCTTTTTACTTGCTTTGATTTGTTTTATTCATCACCTATTCATCACTTTTTAATCCCTAGATAAAATTGAGCGAGATTATTCATAATACTCGATTTGCTTAAAAATCCAATCCAGAGGACGACATTCGAATTTACTATTCACTATATTATTACTTGACCCGTGCGCTTGCGGTTAGGAAAAGTTCACATCAAGTTTTTGGCGCCGTTGCCGGGGATTGGCACATTTAGTTAGATCGATATTGTGAAAAAATTGCTTGATCTTAATTTAGGGTGTATTGTTACTTTTTTAGGTTGTTTGCATTTTTTTCCTTATTTGTTTTTGTTTCCATATTTGATTTTCTAGGTTAGTTTTCTTTTGGTTGAGTAATCTTTTCTTTATTGATTCTTGTTTTTCCTTTTTAGATTAGTTTCCTTATTTGCATTTTGCCATATTTGTTTTTGCATTCCATATTAGGTTACTTTGTTTCCTTTTCTAGATTATATTTTCCATATTTAGATTAGTTGTTTCCTTTTCTTTATTTCATTCCATAATTGTTTTCTTTTTTTTTAGGGTAGTTTTGTTTGTTTATGCGTAGGGATAAAGATTTAATTTTAGCACCATTTGATCCCGAGATAGAAAGAACAATTCTTAGGCTTCGAAGGGAAAATAGAGAAATTATTCAAATGGCAGATCAAAATCCACCTGAGGAGCCTAGGCCTATTAGAGATTATTTTCAGCCTGTGTTTCAGGGGCAACAGTCGGGGATTGTCTATGCACCGATTAATGCCAACAACTTTGAGCTGAAAACCGGTCTTATTCAGATGGCTCGAGACAGTGCATACAGAGGATCACCCACCGAGGATCCAAATTCTCATCTTAAATCATTTTTGGATATTTGTGGAACGGTAAAGATTAATGGTGTCTCTGAGGATGCTATTCGCTTACGTTTATTTCCTTTTTCTTTGCAGGATAAAGCACGTGATTGGTTGCAGTCTATTACCCCTGGGAGCATCACCACTTGGGATGCTTTGGTCCAGGCCTTTTTAAAGAAATTTTTCCCTCCTGCAAAGACGGTCAAGCTGAGGACCGAGATTGGGACATTTCAGCAACAATATGATGAGCAGTTGTTCGAAGCTTGGGAGCGATTTAAAGAGCTACTGAGGAAGTGCCCTCAGCATGGTTACCCCGATTGGCTTCAGGTACAGTTGTTTTATAATGGTTTGACTCCTAGTACAAAAACGATTGTTGATGCAGCTGCAGGTGGGACTCTGTTGTCCAAGACCGTGGAAAACGCTCGTACACTTCTAGAGGATATGGCCACCAACAGCTATCAGTGGCCATCTGAGCGGTCTACACCTAAAAAGATTGCTGCTGGAGTGTTTGAGGTTGATAAAGTAAGTGCACTCCAGGCCCAGATGACCTCCCTCGCTAATGCTTTTATGAAATTTTCAGGTACAGGGAGTGCACAGTCAATTGAATCAGCTGCTGCTCTAGCATCCAGACCTCAGGAGGAGACCATTGAACAGGTTCAGTATGTATCAAATTCTAATTTTAGGGGGTATAATAATAGTTCTACACCTACACATTATCACCCTAACAATAGGAACCATGAAAATTTCTCTTATGCTAATACTAAGAATGTTCTTAATCCTCCTGGTTTTGCCCCTCAATCTCAAGATAATAAAAAGTTAGAAGATCTTGTTGGAGCTTTCATTGCAGAATCTAGTAACAGGACAACCAAATTAGAGGAGGCAGTCATTGCTATCAACACCACGGTGAATGGCCACAGTGCAGCCATCAAGAATATTGAGACTCAGCTGGGACAGTTGGTGAATGTTGTAAGCACCATGAATAAAGGTAAGGCTCCAGCTGAACAAGAGAAACCCCAGATGGAGTATTGTAAGGCAATCACTGTACACCAAGAGGAATCTGAAGAGGAACCTGAATCTGAGGACTATGAAACGCCTACAGGGGAAGCTGAGGAGGACACATCATCAGATGAGGCTGAAAAGCCTAACCTTGAGCCTCATATTCCTTCTCCTACACTGATGGTTCCCAAGGAAAGGAAAAAGAAAAAGAAGAAAAAGAATAATCAGGTTCAGTTTGATAAATTTATGAATGCTTTTATGAATCTGAATATTAATATTCCTTTTGCAGAGGCATTAGAGATGCCCCAATACAACAGGTTCATGAAGGAGTGGTTAGCAAAGAAGCGAAAAGAAAAGAAGGCTGACACTGTTTATCTTGCTTCCACATGCAGCACCAGAGTACAACAGAAAGTACCTGAAAAAGTAGCAGATCCAGGGAGTTTTTCTGTTCCTTGTAGTTTTGGTACTTATTCTTTCAGAGCATTATGTGATTTAGGTGCTAGCATTAATATCATTCCTTTATCGTTGTGTAAAAAGTTAGATATAGGTGAGATTAAGTCTACTCCTGTAAAGCTCCAATTGGCTGATCAATCTGTGGTGAGACCAGTTGGTATTGTAGAAAATGTGTTAATCAGAGTAGGTAGATTTTTCCTCCCTATTGATTTATATGTTATGGACATGATAGAAAATCCTTCGATGCCTGTTATATTAGGACGACCATTCCTCGCTACTGGGCGAGCGATTATAGATATTGAGCGCAGGGAGCTCACTATTAGAGTCAAGAACGAAAAAGAAATCTTTAAAGCAGTTGAAGACTCTAAAGATGAAGTGCTTTACATGGGCTACAGGAAAGGTGCAAGAAAGAGCACCTCTGTTGGATTCACAGAACAAAAGCCTCCTTGAAGCACGTGCAACACGTCGAGCTAATGACGTTAAACAAGCGCTTATGGGAGGCAACCCAAGTAAGTTTAGTGTGTTTTCTTTTTGTTTTTTATTTATTGTTTGTTTTTGTTTTGTAGGTCTTGTTTTCTTCCTCTCCTTTGCTTTCAAGCTTTCAAGATTCAACGCTCTCAAGCAAGAAGTCATCATCATTCCAGGCCAGTATTATTCACCCCTGTCATTCTTTTATTGTTCTCATGCTTGTTTATGCTTTATTTTCTTTATACATTGAGGACAATGCATGTTTTAAGTTTGGGGGTGGATTAGCATGTTTGTGGAGCCCTTGAGCATCTGAGTTCGGGCTATAGTTTTGAGCGTTCTTTGAATTATGCATATGGTTGTTTTCTAGATGTTACTTTTGCATGATTATGATGTCCTAGGATAGGCTTTCTTGTCAATTTTCAAGCTTGTGATGAGATGTAAGCATAAGTGCCCAAAAATGGAGACTTTTTAAAATTTTTCTAGGAGATGGCTTGCATGAGTAGAGTATCTGTCTTGGCTAGATTTGGATTTGAATGCTTAGGAGCGAATTATTAGGTTCATATGCTTGTTGTCACCTCGATAGGTGTAGGGTAGAGCTAAAAAGTTAATGTTTTGCAAATTAGCATGTTTGATCTTGCTTAGGAGGAAAGAAAAGAATATCTGCTATTTATGCTCATATCGAAAAATCATTCTTGTAGTTACTGTTGAAAAGAAAAGTATTATGCCATGGCCTGTGCACAGTTGCAATGTTTAATAAAGATTAAGGCAAAAAGAGCTACCCCTGTTGTGATCAGTTAGGCCAACCAGAGAAATCTCAGGTTAAGGGTCCCTGCAATGGGTGTGTGAAAGCTAGTGCCACATATACATGCTTAATTTGATTGTTAATTAAAAGCACCTAAGTATGGAGATAAACAAACTAATTTGTTGCATTAACTCATTAGTGAAGCCTTAGTGCCAGTGTAGAGGGAAGATGAGCTGAGAGTTTAATAATCCAATCCCGAGCTAGTAGAGTCTGATCTTGTTGAGTTAGATCTCGCTTGTGCAAGTTAATTTTGGAAAAATTTTAATTTGTCTCCCTCATTGGTCCTTATGTGCATATCTCTTGCTTGCTTGGTTATTGACTTTTGAGCCTTGAGGATTGAGTTATGATTGTTGCATCCATTCTTCCATTGTATGTTTGATTTCTAGTTTGCTCGAGGACTAGCAAAAGCTTAAGTTTGGGGGTATTTGATAGCGAGCATAGCTAGCTATCTTTACTTATTTAATTTAGCTAGTCTTTTATGATTTTTGGGCCATTTTATTGTGCTTTATTGTTTATTTTGTAGGAAATGGTTGATTGGAGCTTTAATGCAATATCAGAGTTATTCGGGTGCTCGTGGCATGAAAAGATGCAAAGGAATGAAAAGACTAAAAAAAGGAAAAAAAGTCAAATCTCGGTCAACAGCAGGCTAGCGTCGAGACGCTAGCTCTTGAGCGTCTCGACGCTCACATTCCATATCAGATTAGGCGCGTAGAGCTTACAGCGTCGAGACGCTGTGATAGGAAGCGTCCCGACGCTTCCGTTTTTCCTTATTCAGAACGCGCGTATAAGAGGCAGCGTCGCGACGCTAAGACGAAAAATTAGAATAAAAGCTTCACTTCGGCTAGGTTTTAGAGGAGATCAATTTGGGACCTTTTGGAGCCGTAAAGAGGACAGAATAGAGGGCTTTTGGAGCTGCAAACAAAGGAGAGACTTGGAAATCAACCCATTGTTCGTGGGGATCGTGACGGGGACGTCGGGACTCGTCCTACATTGAGTTTTCTTTTCCCTTTTCTTCCTTTAGTGAGATTTATGGCTTTCCTAAGTTTAGTTGAGATTGTATTTACATTTATGAGTAGCTAAACTTGTAGCTTAGGGATTGATGTAGTTGATTAAGTTTATGGATTGATTTATGGTTTAAGTTGTGCAATGTTATTGTGTTTGTAATCTTGATTTAATGCTTTCAATTAATTGGCCATTAGTTGGATGATTTAAGTTTCGAATCTAGCTCGGGAGAGGGGATTTGATCTAGACTTACTCAAGATTGCATGAATAAAGTTTAATTTCTAATTCTTGACGGTTTTAGATTTTCTTTAGAATTAGTTAGAAGATCTCATTGCCTTGCATATTAATAAACTTATATAGGGATATCAAGTTGGTTAATTTGCATGAGAATCAATTATACTCGGGAGAGGTAGTTGTGATTAAAGGGTCTTTGGCTCATAATTTCATTGTGCATAATAACTTATTACTTAAAATCAATCCTAAACGAAATCGGCGAAATCAATTCCCTAAGTAGTTTTCCCAATTGAATTTCCATTCTTTTTACTTGCTTTGATTTGTTTTATTCATCACCTATTCATCACTTTTTAATCCCTAGATAAAATTGAGCGAGATTATTCATAATACTCGATTTGCTTAAAAATCCAATCCAGAGGACGACATTCGAATTTACTATTCACTATATTATTACTTGACCCGTGCGCTTGCGGTTAGGAAAAGTTCACATCACTAATGCTCTTAAGAATGTCACGGTGATTAGTCATCAGCAGCCACCAGCTATGGAGCCTACTGCAGTGGTGAACCAAGTGGCAGAGGAAGCATGTGTCTATTGTGGTGAAAATCACAACTACGAGTTTTGCCCCAGCAATCCAGCTTCTGTGTTTTTTGTAGGTAATCAGAGGAATAACCCTTACTCTAACTTTTATAACCCAGGTTGGCGCAACCACCCCAACTTCTCATGGGGAAGACAAGGAACCAGTGCGCAAGCGCAACAAAAGGTGAACCAGTCGGGATTTGCTAAAGCGCAGGTATTGCCTCAGCAAAATAAGCAGGCTTTGCCCCAGCAAAATTCGGGGAATTCTCTTGAGGCGATGATGAAAGAATTTATGGCTCATACAGATGCCGCAATTCAGAGTAATCAAGCTTCGATGAGAGCCTTGGAATTGCAAGTGGGTCAGCTAGCTAGTGAGCTGAAGGCAAGGCCTCAAGGGAAACTTCCCTCGGATACTGAACACCCTCGAAGGGAAGGTAAGGAGCAGGTAAAAGCGGTAACTCTTAGGAGTGGTAAGCTATTAAAAGAGCCTAGTAAAACCCAGGTTATAGATAAAAATGGTGATAAAAATGTTGTCGTTAAGAAAGAGTTGGAGTCTGGTCAGGGTGCTGGGGGCAGCAATAAAGATGCTGGAGTATCTGGTTTTGTTCCAGGTGTGGAACCACCTTATGTGCCGCCCCCACCTTATGTACCACCTCTACCTTTTCCACAAAGGCAAAAGCCTAAGAATCAGGATGGTCAATTTAGGAAATTTTTAGAGATTCTTAAGCAATTGCACATAAATATCCCTTTAGTAGAAGCTATAGAGCAAATGCCTAATTATGCTAAATTTATTAAGGATATTTTAACTAAAAAGAAGAGGTTAGGTGCGTTTGAAACTATATCTCTTACTGAGGAGTGTAGTGCTATTCTTAAGAATGGGCTACCACCCAAGGCTAAGGATCCAGGGTCATTTACTATACCTGTATCTATAGGTGGAAAAGAGTTAGGTAGAACACTCTGTGATTTTTGCGCGAGCATTAACCTAATGCCTCTGTTGGTCTATCGAAAGCTTGGCATTGGTGAAGCTAGGCCTACCACAGTCACACTCCAACTAGCTGATAGGTCTATCACATATCCAGAGGGTAAAATTGAGGATGTCTTAGTAAAAGTGGATAAATTCATATTTCCTGTTGATTTTATTATTTTAGACTATGAGGCTGATAAAGATGTCCCAATTATTCTAGGTCATCCATTCTTGGCTACTGGTAGGGCGTTAATAGATGTTCAAAAAGGGGAGTTAACAATGAGAGTCTGTAGTGAGGAAGTAAAATTTAATGTGTTTAAAGCAATGAAGTATCCAGACGAAATGGAGGATTGCTCCTTCATTAGTATTCTAGAGAGCACAGTTATTGAGACAGTAATACAGGATTCAGCTAGCAAGCATTCGGAAGAGCATGGAAAGGTGAGTGTAGAGGATTTGCAAGTTTGTTTGTTAGAAAGAAAAAATGAAAAAGAATTGTTTAGGTGTGAGGATGTTTTTTAGGCTTTAGATTAAGATCAAAGGAAAGCTCTTCCTATTAAGCCATCCCTGATTGAGGCACCTACTTTAAATTTGAAGCCCTTGTCGGATCATCTAAAGTATGTGTATCTTGGGGAAGGTGAGACGTTGTCCATTATTGTTGCATCAGATTTAATGCCAGAGCATGAAGAGGCCTTAATAAAATTGCTGCAGCAATACCGCAAGGCTATAGGTTGGATGTTGGCTGACATTCAGGGAATTAGCCCATCTTTTTGTATGCACAAAATCACTCTAGATGAGGGATCTTTTAGGAGTATTGAGCAACAAAGAAGGCTTAACCCTGCAATGAAAGAGGTTGTTAAAAAGGAGGTGATTAAATGGTTGGATGCTGGGATCATTTATCCAATTGTCAATAGCAATTAGGTGAGCCTTGTCCAATGTGTTCCTAAAAAAGGAGGTGTCACTGTGGTAAGTAATAAAGACAATGAGTTGATTCCAACAAGGACAGTAACTGGCTGGAGGGTTTGTATGGACTACAGGAGGCTTAATAAAGCTACCCGTAAGGACCATTTCCCTCTACCATTTATTGACCAGATGTTGGATAGATTGGCTGGTCAGGCCTATTACTGTTTCTTAGATGGTTATTCTGGGTATAACCAGATTACTATTGCTCCTGAGGATCAGGAAAAAACCACTTTCACTTGTCCTTATGGGACGTTTGCTTTTAGGCGAATGCCTTTTGGCCTTTGCAATGCTCCAGCAACATTTCAGCGGTGTATGTTAGCAATTTTTTCTGATATGATTGAGTCCACTATTGAGGTATTCATGGACGATTTTTCAGTGTTTGGAGGGTCTTTTCAGAGTTGTTTAGAAAATTTAGGAAAGGTGTTAAAGAGATGTGAGGATACCCATCTAGTTCTTAATTGGGAAAAATGCCACTTCATGGTGAAGGAGGGCATAGCGTTAGGTCATAAGATTTCTAAGAATGGTCTAGAAGTTGATAGAGCAAAAATAGAGGTGATTGAAAGACTAGAACCACCGAATTCAGTGAAGGGAATTTGGAGTTTTTTAGGACATGCTAGATTTTATAGGAGGTTCATAAAGGATTTTTCCAAAATCAGTAAACCTCTGTGTAACTTATTGTGTACTGATCATGTTTTTTACTTTAATGCAGATTGTAGGAAGGCTTTTGAGACATTAAAAGCTGCTTTAGTCTCAGCACCTATTCTTTGTGCACCTAATTTGAATTTACCATTTGAGGTAATGTGTGATATGAGTGTTGCTGCGGTAGGTGCTATGCTGGGGCAAAAGCAGGGCAAATTCATCCATCCTATATATTAAGCAAGCAGAGTTTTAAATGAGGCACAAGTCAACTATACAACTACTGAAAAGGAGTTGTTAGTTGTCGTGTTTGCTTTTGAGAAATTTCGGCCATATTTGGTTGGATCCAAAGTCACGGTGTTCACGGATCATGCAGCAATAAGGTATTTAATGACTAAGAAAGATGCAAAGCCTAGACTAATTTGTTGGGTTTTGTTATTGCAGGAGTTCGACTTGGAGATAAAGGACAAGAAGGGATCAGAGAATGTTATTGCAGATCACTTATCTCGTCTTGATCCATCATCATCTTTGCTGGAGCAATCTGCCATTTCAGATTCTTTTCCAGATGAACAACTTTTTGCTGTTGAGGTAAAGGTAGTCAGGGATGTCCCTAGGTATGCTGATATTGCCAACTTTTTGGTAAAGAGAGTCACTCCTATTGACATGGACTGGAGGTAGAAGAAAAAATTTAAGCATGATGCAAGATTTTTCTATTGGGATGAGCCATTTATGTATAAGCAATGCTCTGATGGTATTATTCGTACGTGTGTTTCAGGTACTGAAGCAAAGGAAATCCTGGAGCAATGTCACTCTTCGTCGTATGGAGGTCATTTCAGCGGTCAGAGGACAGCTATGAGGATTTTACATCGTGGATTTTTCTGGCCCACCTTATTCAAGGATGCCCATTGGTTCTACAAGCATTGTGATGCTTGCCAAAGGAGAGGAAACTTGGGGCCTAGAGATGAAATGCCTCTTACTTATTTTTAGAAGTTGAATTATTCGATGTATGGGGTATTGATTTTATGGGGCCATTTCCCCCTTCTAATGGCAATGTTTTTATCTTATTGGCAGTTTATTATGTGTCCAAGTGGGTGGAGGCCATTGCATGCCATCAGAGTGATGCCAAGACAGTTGCAAGGTTTCTTCAATCGCACATCTTTGCGCGGTTTGGGACACCTAGAGCTCTAGTGAGTGATGAGGGTACACATTTTGTTAATAATATCTTAACTAAGCTGTTAGCTAAGTATGGGATTAAGCATAGGATAGCTACTCCTTATCACCCACAAACAAATGGTCAAGCTGAAATTAGTAATAGGGAAATAAAAGCGATTCTAAAGAAAGTAGTCCATCCATCTAGGAAGGATTGGTCTTTTAGGTTGGATGAGGCTCTTTGGGCTTATAGCACAGCCTATAAGACTCCTCTAGGTATGTCTCCCTCTAGGTTAGTATATGGGAAAGCTTACCATTTACCACTAGAGTTTGAGCATAAAACATTTTGGGCTTTGAAAAAATTGAATTTTGATCTGAGTCGTGCAGGAGCAATAAGAATGCTGCAGCTTAATGAATTGGAGGAATTTCGCTAGTTTTCTTATGAAAATGCGAAAATGTATAAAGAAAAGACTAAGTTGTGGCATGACAAGAAAATAAAATCTAAAGAGTTTGTCAAGGGTCAGAAAGTCTTGCTTTATAATTCTAGATTGAAGTTATTTCCTGGGAAACTAAAATCTTAATGGTCAGGACCATTTATTGTGATTGAGGTTTTCCCCCATGGAGCAATTACTTTGTAGGATGAAAAAGATGGGAGAGTGTTCAAGGTGAATGGACAGCGTGTGAAGCATTATTGGGGTGAGGAGTTTCAGGCGAAATATCCTTCCCTGAGATTGATTGATGATTGAGAGAGCAGGATGTTTGCGGGAGCATTTCACAGAGCAAAATTTTGAGCTCCCAGTATTTGTATTGATTTTATTTTTCAGATTTGTTTTTAATTTCGATTAGGTTAGATTTGATTTTGCATGGTTTATTAGGTTTTATCTTTAAGAATTTTTATTATTTTTGGTAGTTTAGATTTTATCTATTTCGTTTTGAATTTGATTTGATTTTATTTTCGGGTCATTTATTTGGATTATCTTTGAATTGTCTTTGAATCGGTTAGATTCTATTAGATTTTATCTAAATTTTATTTTCAGTTATTTGAATTCTGTTTAAATTAATAAAGATTTTCTCTAATTTATTTGGCTTCGAGAATAAAAAGGAATTAGGATTGATTTGATCGGTTAAATTAAAATTTGAAAGATTTGATTTTCCTGTTTTGAATTTCGTATTGAAGATTCTTCAGGTTCAGAAGGTTGTTGCGGCAAAGTTATGGCTGAAGCAAATTTTTCGTCCGAATAGGAAGGGATTCTTGGTCATTTAATTTCTTTTACCGTTGAGATTTAAATTTCTGGTAAGCAGGTAATATTGCATGAAGATCAGATGCTTCCATGTGTTTCATAGGGAAATCGAACGGCAAAGCCGATTGGACAGCACATCATTATGGTAAAATCTTACCGTTTTGAAAATTTAATTTGATTAATTACTTGCAGGTTTAAACGGTAAAATATATTATTGGGGGAAGATTTTTCACGGATTATTTTATTTTTCTGAAGCCCCATTTAAACCCCACTCAGGTTTGTTTCTTCTTCCATTCGTTTTTCCGGGACATAGAGGAAGTTGACCCTACTACACCTGATGCTCCGAAAAAGAAAGCTAAAAAGAAGAGAACCCCAGTTTTTGTTTTCTGTTTCTAGGCGACAAAAATATCTGCTGATGTATATTTTTATCTGTTCTTAATAAAATTTCTAGCGTTGTTTCTGTTTTATAGCACTGAGTAATGCCTAACTTAACTAATTTTCTTCTGAATTTTTGAAGCTTGGACTGGTTACGCTTAATTAGATCAAGGTATTCTGATCTCCAGAAACCTTTTGCTTGAGCATATCTTCTAGCCTGGACTGTTGTTGCGGCAAAGAAGATTTTGGAGGTAATGTTGACTTATATGATCCACTTTAAGCTTAGTTCTAGTCCCACGCTTAGTTTAAAATTCAGATAGAAAAATTTAAGTTTGGGGGTATAATTGCTTAGTTAATGATTCATTGGGGACAATGAATAATTCAAGTTTGGGGGACTTCTTGCTACTCCAATTGTTCTGCTCGAGCATTCCTCTCCTTCAAGTAAAAATTTGCTAGGTTGTTGAGTAACCGGGGACATTTGTGATACCCACAGTTTGTCTTCGCATCAAAAGATAACCTAGGAAATGTGAAAAAATGAAAAAATTATTTGCTGAAAAAAGATGATTGTTGAAAATTTTGCTGAAAAAATTCATGAAGCAAAAGTTTTGAAGGATGAATGATGATCCAACAGTTTTTTTGTCTCCCAGAACTTAGGTGAGCTTCATCATAAAATGTTGCCATTCTGAGGGGCAAAAGATAGAATAACTAAGGATTTTTTAGCTTTATAATGAGTACTGAGCCTAGTTGGTGATGAGTTTGAGGCAAGGGTATACTGCACCATAAAGTGGGTCATCCCATGCTTAAAAGCTTATGACTGTAGGGCTACTTAAAGTCTGAAGAATAGAAATATAAACCTCTTAAAAATGTGTCTGATAATAGAGCTAGGCTGTGGTAAGTTCTTAGGAATGAGTTAAAAGTGGTGATTATTTGTCCATGCCAGAGGAATCATTTTGCTGCAGCAGAGCTCGGTTTTGCAGAGTGCTCAGGTAAAGGTCAAAGGTAGTATTGGATTGTCTGATTTGATTAAGCTAATTCTTTGTCTAATGTTTTTAAATTCTTAAGGGAAGGTGAGTTAGTATTGCTCGGGACGCGCAATAGTTCAAGTTTGGGGGTGTGATAACTGCCCAAAAGGTAGTTATTTAGGCCTCATTTCTATAAGGATTTGTGTGTCTTTTGTGCCTAAGAGGGTTGGTTTTAGATGGATATTACATGTTTTAACACATTTGGAAGAATGGAAGCATTGGAAATTATTTTGGGCAGATTATGCTGCTGAGCACCCCTCTTAAGCACAAAAGACACACAAATCCTTATAGAAATGAGGCCTAAATAACTACCTTTTGGGCAGTTATCACACCCCCAAACTTGAACTATTGCGCGTCCCGAGCAATACTAACTCACCTTCCCTTAAGAATTTAAAAACATTAGACAAAGAATTAGCTTAATCAAATCAGACAATCCAATACTACATTTGACCTTTACCTTAGCACTCTGCAAAATCGAGCTCTGCTGCAGCAAAATGAAACGAGGAGCTGGTTAGGCTTAATAGTTGTTTAAAAAGATGCTCTAGCAATATTATTGATCATGCAACTCTCGCAGTATTATTAGCGGATTCCTCCCGGAACTCCGGATCTTTTGGAATGTGTTTCAACCCCAATGAAGTGCGACCGATCAAGCACTAGGCAACTGGCTATCCCTAGCTCAGTCACTGGCGTTCACCAATACACAATGATCATAGTGTGGATAATTGCCACACACTCTCTAAATCATCCCTGAAACTAGAGAGATATATTCACACTGGCTGGCGTGGCGGGCATAAAATGTAAATAGGCACAACAATTAACCAAGATGCAATAATCAATATATTACTAAAGTTTAAGCACAGCAACTACATGTTCCTAACCAACACCTTAAGCTACTTAGTTCATAATAAACATGGAAACATGAATTACAATCTGAGTAGGCATGTCCACAATCACAAGACAATAAAGAAAATAATAATCTCCTTAATCAACTTGCGAATGATGGTGTTCTTGGTAATCTCTAATCTCTCTATACTACTCGGCTTCCAAACAAAGATGGAATGCTTTTGACTTTGACGGCTACTTCCTTTTATAGACGGATAGGAGGCTTGAATTAGGTCAACTTGGACACGTGTAGGGCTCTCCTTGCTCCTTTATCTGGGAAATAACTCACCAGAAGTCGGTTCATGAAGTTGGCTAACGAGCTGTGATGTGGTAGTTCTGCTCCCAGTTTTGCTTCAGCACAAAATTTGCTCCCTCTAGTCGCCCAGCAGCAGATTCTGCACAAAATGATTTCCAAAGCTTCCGTTCTTCCAAATGGGTTAAAACATGTAATATCTATCTAGAACCAACCCTATTAAGCACAAAAGACACACAAATCCTTATATAAATGAAGCCTAAATAACTACCTTTTGGGCAATTATCAATAGTCTTGAATAGAATTTGAAGTGTGTTCAAATTCATTAAGGGAATTTTATTGTATTTGATACAATTAAAATAATGTATAAAGATACATTATAATATAAGTTTAATTGGTGAATTAAACTTTATATTATAAATTAATTTGGGATATGATTCATATTGAAACTATAGGTTAAATTTAATGTGAATGAGATTCATATTAAAACTATAGTATATGAGAGAATTATTTGAATAATGATTCAAATAGTAAATTAATTAAATATATGATATTTAATTAATGAATTAATTAATTGGATAATTAATTAATTAAATTAAATTAAATGTGATTTGATTACATTAATTCTATAGTTAATATTAACGTACATTATGATGCACATTAAAACTATAGGTTAAATGAGAGAGATTACAATTGAATATGATTCAATTGTAATATTGAATGACCAATTTATTTCAATTTAATATGATTCAAATTGAATTAAATACCTTATGTTATTATTGATTTAATTAATATTGTTTTAATTAAATTAATTATAATTAATTAATTAAATGATTATTATTATTTAATTAATAGACGACCAAGATCGTTTGGATTAGATCCAACGATTGAGATCTAGTAGGGTAATAACTCCCTCCCCACTTATCGTACAGGGGAGAGGGAGTTCCCCAACTGATCGCCCATTCTCTCCTTTCTCACGCAAAAGACAGAGAAAAGATTCTCTCTCAACTCTCTCACTCTCTCAACAAGAAACACAACAATTTTCCTTATTGTGATTCCCTTCCCAAGGCGAGATCGATCCCACAATCGAGATCTCAAGATAGTCTGAGAGAATAGCGGGTGTTCTTGCCTGGTGGTGTCATTTGGGAGCATTGTGCAGAATTTTTCAGCCTTGTTCTAGTAAGTTTCCTTAATCTAAAATTATTTAGATTGCAATTTACAACATGCTTAATCTGGAAATAGGATAGAAAATAGTTTCTATGATTTCTTGCCCAACGTACCGGTATTCGAATAATTGGAATTAAATCACGCTCGATTCAATTCGCTTCCGCTTTAAGGATTCAATTCCTTCAGGAGGCACATTAGCATTGGCATCAAGTCACCTCGTTTATACAACCTGCCCTTTCTCAGTACATAGTGCGATGCTCGTCTCTGTAACCTCTTGGCTTCTACTCTATCTGCAGGTAGATCCCCTTTCTCTAGATACTTCAACAATGGACCCATCCACGAGCCCCCCTCCTCGACTATGGGATGCTCAACTTCAGTTACCTCAGCCTCGACCTCGGTCTGGTTGGCCTCGGACACAGGGGTTTCAGTTTCTACCCTAACCCGACCTTTTGGGGAAACTTACTCATATACCTCTACTGCTTCTTTTCCACATATAGTTGGTTTGAAAAAAACTTCAACTGGGACTATTCTATTTAGATCTTTTCCGTAAGTTGATGCCAAACGAGCTAATGAATCAACATTAGCATTTTGGGATCTCGTAATTTGCCTAACCTCACACTTTTTGAACTTGGCTAGTAGCTATTTAGCTTTGGACAGATATTCAACCATCCTCTGCTCCTTAGCTTGTGTTGCACGATTTTAATCCGCAAGCGCACGGGTCGTCACAAGTAATATAGTGATTTTGAGTATAGAGTATCGTCTCCACAGGGATTGGATTTATTCAATTAATTACCACGAGTAATCTTGCTTAACTTTAGTTAGAGAACAAAATCTAATGCCGAAAAGAATAATAAAAAGCTAATCTAGAAAGCAAAAGATAAATGGCGACACAATTTGGAGGGATAATTCTAAGAGAGTTGATTTCAACAATTGGACCTTTAATGCGTAATCAATTAACCAATATGGATTAACAAATCATTTGATTCATAAGTCTAGAAGCCTAATTTCAAGGATTCTCCTGTCGGTCTCCTCCTATCTCATACCGTTCAATAAAGAATCTCCTTTCAGTCTCATCTTTATTTACTTAGCATGGCATTACGACTCTTCAGTACCACCTCTAACGTTATTCATTTTATCCCGTGTCACCCGGGTAAATAACCGTTAGTCATGCATTCAGTTCTAGTCTAAGCTTCTCTCCGTCGAGTTTCCACTTAGTAACGATTCATTTAATCAGTGATCAGTTGATTAAAAGCATTACGGACAAAATGCACAAATGAACAATAATGACAATTAAACCACATCAATTCATTAATTCAACAGAGGTTCAACATCTAAATCAATCTCATGGAATTTAGGAATTTACTACTCATAATCACTAAAATTCAATAATTCCTAATCACAACAATTCTAGAAACTAAAACATAAAGGAAAAGGGAAGAGAAATGCTCATAAAAGTGTCGATCTCCTCGATCCCGCGCCGACCTCCTTCGATCCCGAGCTCCAAAGATCTTCAACAAAGCTCCAAAACTCTCCCAAAAATCCCAAATTTTAGTGTGGATTCTAGAATGGGGTGAAAACCCACAAATTGGCACACAAAATATGGATGCAAAAGGCTCCTTTTATAGGCTCCCAGCAGGCGCAGCGTCGAGACGCTACAAGGATAGCGTCGAGACGCTCTGACGTCATCTTTTCTTGGGCTCCAAGACGTCGCAGCGTCGAGACGCTACTTGGACAGTGTCGCGACGCTACCGCGCTTCCAGATTTTTCCATGCAGCTGCCTAGCGTCGGGACGCTTCCAGGCTTAGCGTAGAGACGCTAGGCCCTGAATCTTCAATAATGGCCCAATTTTGACTCCATTTTTGGGCCTCCAACTTTCTTTTGGCCCAAATACTTCTTGTAATGGTTTTTGGGCACTTTTCTTGACCCAAATTGATAATTTAAGACTTGAAATTCATGAATTTGGGCTTCTAATTCATTCTTCTTGGCTTTTTGGACTCGGATCTTCAATGTAATTCTCCAAATTGCTCAAAAAGTCTCCAAAATCATCCAAAATCTCTCAAAATTCCGGTTTTGCTTCCTTGACTCGTTTTCTGAAATTTAAACAGAAAATAGCATTAAAGCACACAATTCAAGCACAAAACTAGCTTAAATTAATAGGAAAATGATGACATTTTTGCATGTCATCAGCTTGATACTGGACTGTCACCTGCTTCACAATTAACAGTGAATCACTTTGAACCACAAGATTTGAAATCTCAATTTCCCTTGCTAACTTCAATCCTACAAGGAGAGCTTCATATTCTGCTTCATTGTTTGAGGCTCTAAAATTGAACCTCAAAGCATACTCAAACATCTCTCCCTTTGGGGATCCCAACAATATTCCTACTCCACAACCTCTTGTGTTAGAGGACACATTAACTGAAAGGGTCCAGGCCTGGCTTGGTTCTTCCAAATCCAAGAAATTGATCGTAGCTCAATCTTGCTCTGCTCGGCCTCGACCTTGGCAGATGTTAGCTCTACCACAAAGTATGTAACAACCCGCCCTTTCATTAACATCCTCAGTTTGTAGTGGATGTCATATTCACTCAACTCGATTGGCACTTCATGAGACGCTCTGATGTTTCAGGTTTCTACAGTACCTGCCTAAGAGGAAAATTATTCAGAACTATGATTTTATGGGCTTGGAAATATGGGTGTAGCCTCCTAGCTAATGTGACTAGTGCGAGGGCAAGCTTTTCTACTTGAGGATACCTTGTCTCTGCTCCAATCATAGTCTTACTCGTATAGTACACTGGTCGCTGAAGATTACCTTCTTCCTTTATTAATGTTGAACTCACTGTTGTTTCTGAAGCTGCCACATAGAGCAACAACTCGTCCCCCAGCTAGGGCTCAGCTAAAAGTGGGGCAGAACCCAGATACACTTTCATTCCTTGAAAGCTTTCTCACATTCTACAGTCCACCCAAATCACAACCCATGTTTTAAAGTTTTAAAGAAAGGCAAGCATTTATCAGTAGCCCTACTAACAAACTTGTTTTGGAGAAGGATTTATTCAACATCACCAGTTGTTGAGGTTGAGAAAACTTTTTACTTCTCTTCCTCTTGGGTTGAAGTTTCTTAAGATCATTCTTTCTTTGATGTTTGCTCTTTCCTTTGATTGTAGCAAGATTTGATTGAGCTACTTCATCAAGGTCGAGCTCAAGAATTAAGTCCTTTAGGATGAAGCATCTTTCCACTAGATGACCAGCAACTCGATGATACTTTCAATACTTGGGATCATCCACTTTCTCCATCTCTTTTGGTCGTTTACACGTAGGAAGCTCTATCAGTTGTGCTTCCAGTAGTTGTTCCAGCATGTCAGAGATGTCAAAATCAGGGAAAGGATAGATTTTCTTTTGTCTTTCCTTTAAGGTTAAGCGACGTGTTCCATTTTCATGTCGTTTTTCTTTTGAAGACGACTTGAGAAGGGTTGTGTTTACAACCATAGATTCTTCTACAGTCTCTTCGTTGTTCCTTCCTTCTTTCATCATGTTAGGGAGTATAAGGTCTTGGTTTTCTCGACTAGCAAGACTTAGCTCCATATCGTGGGTGCAAGTTGCTAGTTCTTCAAAGGTGCGAGGCTTTATACCTTGAAGGATGTAGAGGAGTTCCCAGTGCATGCCTTGAATGCACATCTCAACGGAAGAGAGTTCAGTGAGGCGTCTTTGAAATCCAAACTCATGGCTCTCAAGCAATTTATATAGTTAACAACGAGTTCACCTTTTCGTTGTTTAGTGTTTGTGAGCTCGAACATGCTAACGGTTCGTCTAGAGCTGTAGAAGCGATTAAAAAACTCTCTTTCGAATTCCTCCCAACTGTCTATTGACTCAGGTTCTAGATCAGTGTACCAGTCAAAAGCAATTCCTTTAAGTGTTTGAACGAACTGCTTGACTAGTAGGTCCCCTCGAGTACCAGCGTTCTCGCATGTCTCAACGAAGTGGACAATATGTTGTTTAGGATTACCCTTTCCATCAAACTGCTGAAATTTCAGTGGCTGATACCCGATTGGCATTCTAAAGTTATCAATCCTCTTAGTTTAAGGTTTGGAATGCAAGAGGGAGTCTTCAGTAGGTCCACCATACTGAGCTCTGATACAGTTTGTGATCATATCTTGGAGCTATTGGATGGATAATGAAGCGATCGAAGCAGAACACTGTGGCTGATCATCTTGCACTATAGTCTTTCGTTTGTCGTTATTTTTTACGACTTGGGTTTGACTTGATTCAGCGATATGTTGGTTCTCAATTTCGCTCTTTAGGTGCTCGACTTGAGAATCTTTTTCTTCAATCGCCTTCATCAAGGTGTTGATGTGCTCCTACATCTCAGCCATTCTTTCTTCCATAGTTCTTGTCTTAATAATCATGACAGTCACTACGTTAGAATCAAGTTCAAACAGAGGGTTATACTTAACAAGAAACTTGTCATTGGTATATGCCCCCTACAAGGTTGTTTCTTGGCCTGCAACAATAGAAGTTTTATTTTCTTGCAACGTCCGTTCATTGACGTAACAATGAGTAGTAGCACCTATGTAAGACTTATTCATGACAGCGACCATTGAGGAAGTCTTGAACGACATGTTTACACTTGTGTTTTGAGATAAGAGAGAGAGATGTGATAGCGAGCATAGCTAGCTATTTTTCTCTGATTAATTAAGCTAGTCTTTTACAATTATTTGCCCAAATTTATGCATTTTTCTGTTTTATTTGTAGGAAGTATGTGTTTGAAGCTTAATTCAGCAACTGGAGTCAAATGGAGTTTTCAATCTTAAAAAAAAAATAAATAAAAAATAAAAAATTCATAGCGTCGCGACGCTATCGACAAATTTTCCAAAAACGCGGTATCGCGACAGTGTCGCGACGCTTTCCATAGCGTATTGACGCTGTTGCCAGATTTTCTATAAATTCATCTTTTCATGCTACGACCAAGGGGATGCCAAATTGAGAGATTTTAGCCCTAATTTCGACTAGAGACCTACTGTGGGAGCTGAAGCAAGGACGAGGACCGGGAATCTCACTTGGTGGCGCAGATATCGAGACGAGGACGTGCCGGGTTCGACGACACTAAGTGTTTCCTTTCTTTTTCCTTATCTCTAGCTAGATTTAATGGCTTTTTCATGTTTAGTTGAGCTTGTTACGCCATGTATGAGTAGCTAAACTTGTAGCTTAGGGATTCATGTAGTTGATTTAGTTTATGGATTGATTTATGGTTTAAGTTGTGCAATTATTATTATGTATGCATCTTGATTTAATGCTTTCAATTAATTGGCCATTAGTTGAATGATTTAAGTGTTGATTCTTGCTCGGGAGAGGGGATTTAGCGTAGACTTATTCAAGATTGCATGACTAAAGTTTATTTTCTAATTCGTGACGGTTTTTAGAGTAACTTTAGAATTGGTCAGAAGAACTCATTGCCTTGCATGTTAATAAACTTAGATAAGGATATCAAGTAGGTTAATTTGCATGAGAATCAATTATACTCTAGAGAGGTAATTGTGATTATAGGTTCTTAGGCTCATAATTCCATTGTGCATAATAACTTATTCCTTAAAATCAATCCTAGATTAAATTGGCGAAATCAATTCCCTAAGTGTTCTTTCAATTGCATCTCCACTGTTTGTTACTTGTTTTGATTTAGTCTTCATATCATTCATTCACTACTTTTTGATCCTTAAATAAACTTGAGCAAGATAATTCACAATACTTGATTTAGCTTAAAAATCCAATCCAGAGGACGACACTCGTTTATACGAACACCTTATTATTACTTGACCCGTGCGCTTGCGGTAAGGAAAATTTCCACATCAAGTTTTTGGCGCCGTTGCCGGAGATTGGCACATTTAGTTAGATTAATATTGTGAAAAAAATGTTCGGTCTTAATTTAGGGTGTATTCTTATTTTTTTTAGGTAGATTGCATTTTTTTTTTCATATTTGTTGCATTCCTATTTTAGTGTTTTCCTTATTTGTTTGATTTTTTTTCCTTATTTGTTTTATTTCCTTATTTGTTTTTGTTTTCCCTTTCTATTTAGTTTTCTTTGTTATTTTTCTTTCATTTTTTTGTTTGAGTCTTTGTCATTTGTTCTTGTTGGGTTATTATTTGATTGGAAGCCTAATTATCATTGTTGCTTTAATTGATTTGAATGGCTTTTTATTCAACACCATACTCCAATTTTTCATCTTCAAGTTATACCCCTTGGAAAGAAAATTCTTCCTTGGAAAGCATAGTTCAAAATTATATTGAGGAGTCTAGAGCGAGGAGTCTAAAATTTGATGAAATCATAAGAGGACTTCAAACCCCAAAGGAAGTTAGTGAGGTGGGATCCACTTCCATAGGTTGTCTAGTGAGTCATGTGGCCGATGATTCATTGGCACCCATTCATGAGCTTAGTTCTTTCGATCTTGCTAAGGATGAGCAGTTAGGGGTGAGTTGCATGAATAGTGGGGAAGAATTGGAGAGTTGGAGCACCTATCAAGAACATGTTTGTGAGGAAGAAAAAGAAAATGAGCTTGAAGTGTCAGAGGAAGTTCAGGAGGGGCCCATGAGAAGCTAGCCAGTTTGCTAGCGATCGTTGGTTATATCGATTCAAGGAAGAAGGGCCCAAAGAAATACGAGAATTTTTATGTGCCTTGACAGACTGCACGAGCACGTCGAGCTAAAGACGATAAACAAGCACTTATGGGGGGCAACCCAAGTTACTTTGTTATTGTTTTTTTTTTATGTTTGTGTTGTTTTTGTTTTTTAGGAGTTCCCGTGCTCTTGTCTGTGCCAAGCATTCATGAAAAGGTCATCATTCCAGGCCAGTATCATTCACCCGTTCCATTCTTTATTTGTTCTCATGCTTGACTATGCTTTATTGATTTATACATTGAGGACAATGCATGTTTTAAGTTTGGGGGTGGAATGTCATGTTAGTGGAGCCCTTGAGCATCTGAGTTCGGGCTATAGTTTTGAGCTTTCTTTGAATTGAGCATATGGTTGTTTTCTGGATGCTATTTTTGCATGACTATGATTTCCTAGGATAGGCTTTCTTGTCAATTTTCAAGTTTTCGATGAGTTGTAAGCATGAGTGCCCAAAAATGGAGACTTTTTAAACTTTTTCTAGGAGATGTCTTGCATGAGTAGAGTATTTGTCTTGGCTAGATTTAGATTTGAATGCTTAGGAGCGAATTATTAGGTTCATATGCTTGTTGTCACCTCGATAGGTGTAGGGAAGAGCTAAAGAGTTAATTTTTTGCAAATTAGCATGTTTGATCTTGCTTAGGAGGAAAGAAAAGAATATATGTTTATCATGCTCATAAAGAAAAATCACTCTTGTCTTTACTTTTGAAAGAAAAGAAAAAAATTATGTCATGGCCTGTGCACAGTTTGCAATGAGTAATAAAGATTTAGGCAAAAAGAGCTACCCCTGTTGTGATCAGTTAGGCCAACCAGAGAAAACTCAGGTTAAGGGTCCCTGCAATAGGTGTGTGAAAGCTACTGCCGCATAGAAATGTTTGATTAAATTTTCAATTATAAGCACCTAAGTATGGATGAAAACAAACTAATTTGTTCCATTGACTCATTAGTGAATCCTTAGTGCCAGTGTAGAGGGAAGATCAGTTGAGAGTTTAATAATCCAATCCCGGGTTAGTAGAGTCTAATCTCGTTGAGTTAGATCTCGCTTGTGCAAGTTAATTTTGGAAAACTTTTGATTTGTCTCCCTCATTGGTCCTTATGTGCATGTCTCTTGATTGTTTGACTATTGACTTTTGAGCCTTGAGGATTCAGTCATGTTTGTTTGCATCCATTCTTCCACTGTATGCTTGATTTTTAGTTTGCTTGAGGACTAGCAAAAGCTTAAGTTTGGGGGTATTTGATAGCGAGCATAGCTAGCTATTTTTCTCTGATTAATTAAGCTAGTCTTTTACAATTATTTGCCAAAATTTATGCATTTTTATGTTTTATTTGTAGGAAGTATTTATTTGAAGCTTAATTCAGCAATTGGAGTCAAATGGAGTTTTCAATCTTTAAAAAAAAAAAAAAAATCATAGCGTCGCGACGCTATCGGCAAATTTTCCAAAAACGCGGTATCGCGACAGCGTCGCGACGCTTTCCATAGCGTCTCGACGTTGTTCCCAGATTTTCTATAAATTCATCTTTTCATGCTACGACCAAGGGGAGTCCAATTGGTGAGATTTTAGCCCTAATTTTGACTAGAGACCTTTTGTGGGAGCTAAAGGCAAGGCCAAGGAGCGGGAATCAAACGAGAAGACGTGGAGATCGTGACGGGGACTTGCGGTGTCGGCGGATTCGAGTTTTCCTTTCTCTTTCCCTTAACTCTTGTAGTTTTTATGGCTTTTCTTTCAATTAGTGTTTGTAGTTTAAAGACTATGAATTACTAGTTGTTTGTCTTAGGGTTTGATGTAATTGTTTAAGTTGTTGGATTGATTTTAGGTATGAATGTGTTTTTATTTTATTCATGCAATTTTGTTTAATGCTTTCAATTACTTGATCACTAATTGAATGATTTAAGTGTTGAATCTAACTCGGGAGGAAGGATTTGGCCTAAGACTTACTTTGTTTAATTGCATGACTAGAGTAGAAATTCTAAGTTTGTGACGGGATTTGGAATATCTTTAGAATTGTAACAAGGACTAATTCGAATAATGTCTTGCATGTTAATGAACTTAGATAGGGATATCAAGTGAGTTTATATGCATGAGAATCAATTATACTCGGGAGAGGTAATTGTGATAAAAGTTTCCTTGGCTTGTAAAATAATTGCACGGTCAATTCATTCCTATTAATCAATCCTCAATCTTAATCAACGAAATCAATTCCCTAAGAGTCTTTCCATTTGAGTCTCCAGTTTTATTGTTATGTTTTTTGTCTTTACTTTTATCTTTATCTTTGAGTTTTGCTCCCTAAATAAAATTGAACAAAAGTATTCACGGTACTTAATTTGCTAGAAATCCAATCCAGAGGACGACACTCGTTTAATCACGAAAACACTATATTATTACTTGACCTGTACACTTGCGGTAAGCAAATTGCGCATCAAGATGAGAGGTAGAGATGGTCCCACTGGGCATGCCAATTTGTTCACACGTAACATCGAAGATGGAGACACGTGGAATAAAATACCTATATTTGTATTGATGTAATATGCGTGTGGGTGTACAATCTCTAATTTTAGTCCTCTGATTCTCTCTCTTGTGTGTGTGATTGAGTTTCACTCGAGGGCTAGAACGTTTGTTCTCGAGTCTGAAGCTTCAATTGATTCTTGGAGCTTTTGGAATCTTTGGGTCTTGAAGTCTTAGAGTCTTGGAGTCTTGAAGAACTTTTGGTCTTCAAGGATTTTTGAAGTCTTCTAGTCTTGAAAGGTCTTCAGTCTTCAAGTTGTCTTGGGGTCTTGAAGTCTTGAAGAGTCTTTGGTCTACAAGGATTGTTGAAGTCTTCTAGTCTTGAAGGGTCTTCAGTTTTCAAGAAGTCTTGGGGTCTTGAAGTCTTGAAGAGTCTTTGGTCTTCAAGGATTGTTGAAGTCTTCTAGTCTTGAAGGGTCTTCAGTCTTCAAGAAATTTTGGTGGAGTTTCTCTGAATTCTCTGACTCTAGTTGAGAGCTTCAAAATTCTCCCCCTCATTTCTTTCTGCCCCCTTCAAATGTGTCAAGACCTCCTATTTATAGAGTTTTCCAAAGGCCTTTGGGGGCTTGAGCTCAAATTGGGCTTAGGCCCAACTATTTGGTTTTGGGTTTGGTTTATATTTGACCCAAAAACCACATGACCCAAATATGTAAAAGACCAAATTTGATCCAATTAATTATTATTTTTGTAATTAATTGGTCAAAATAATTTATTTTTAATTAATTGATCAAATGGACATTTGACTCTAAAAATTTATAATTAGCCAACTTTGTGTTCAAATTAAATTTGGGACACATGCCGATTTATAATTGGTCCCAAATTTAATTATTTATAATTTCGTCATTAATTTTAAATAATGACGTGGAAATTTGTGATTGGCCAAAATTTCTCCTTCAACAAACTTCAACCTTAAGAACAAGTTGCGAAGCCCTCAAGACGATTTCAACCTCAAGAACAAACTGCAAAGCCCTTGAGACGACTTGAACCTCAAGAACAAGCTGCAAAGCTCTTGAGGCAACTTCAACCTCAAGAACAAGCTGCAAAGCCCGTGAGACGACTTCAACCTTAAGAAAAAGCTACAAAGCCCTTGAGACGACTTCAAATTTGGGAACAAGTGTTCCAACCCTCGAGTGAAACACACACAAGAGAGAGAATTAGAGGATTATGTATTAGAGATTGTACTACTACACCCACAAACATCAATACAAATCAAAATTTATTCCACATGTCTCATCTTTGGAGTTACGTGTGAACAAAGGCCACACAATTTTATTATTATTATTTTTTTAAAGTAAGGTCACACAATTAATCGACTTCTTTTTTCTTTTTTAGTACCTAAGGCAGCAAAATATGATAAGTCGTTACATATATGTATCTATCGAAATATGTTTATTTAATTTGAGCATGATTTGTGGTTTAAATTAAATAATGATATAATTTATTTAATCAAGAAAAACACATATCTTTCATTATTCCAAACAGACAAATTATAGTACATTTACAATGGATAATAGATTTCATTGACAACAACCATGGGAAATCAGATAGCCATTGTGAATCTATTTTGAGCTAATGCTTTTTTAGCTAAATAATGAATAAGAAACTTCAATTGTGATAGAAAAAACAATAACTAGCAAAAGCATTCTTGCACTGTTTTTATAGATACTTATTTAGCTAATGTTTTTTTTTTTTTTTTTTTTTTTTTTTTTTTTTTTTTTTTTTTTTTGAGAGAGGTATATATGAGTTTTTATGACCTAACACACCAAACCATAAATCTCTCAATTTTTTATTCTTTTTCATCTTTTTTTCCCTCTCCGCACCACAGTCAAATTAGTTTCTTCTTCCTCTTTTGATTAAAACCTTTCTATTTTAACCATACTCAATCCACAACTTAGACCCACGAATCATTTAATCGATAAATCTTACAGGTTGATTCTACCTATAATTCATCGGCGTCCTTGCACAATTTATTATTACTTTTAACTTAAGTCAAATTGAATTAAGTTTAACACCAAACTAAAATTGAGAAGACTGATTGAATGACTAGCAATTACATTTGGATCTTTAAGAAAATAGAGTTATTATGTAGAATAAGTACTTCAAGTTACTGTAACCTACAGTATTTTAACCATAAATTTTACAAGTTTGGAAGCGAGTGAAATGATCATATGTTATGTTTTATACCATATTTATGAAGAAAATAAAATGAAAAGCCTGAGTTCAAGGTATCTTATGTAAAGATATTTTTTAAAAAAAAAGAAGTTAAAACTAACTATCAATAAAATTAAAATTAAAATTAAAATATTGATATCTTGGGATATATATCAATACGGATTTGGTACTCAATCATTGGATATTTCAAATATAAATTCTGTCAAGTCACCAAATGGGGCATAAATAACACAAAAGGTTACTGTTATAGAAGAGTCACAATTAATTATTTAATTTTTGATCGATATTAAATATAGAAATGAGATTGAAACCAAGAGAAAAACATATTAACTAATTAACAAAGTTTTAGTCACGATCCACTCATCTCAACTTTACGAAAAACAAGCCATTCTTCATCATCCTAACCCTTTTCTTTTTCTCCCCGAACAAACTAAAAGGATGGAAATTTAAACATAAGAGTAACAAATATATGATACTTTAATCAGTTGAGCTATAACTAATTTCTTCGTATATGCCACTTCGAGAGGTCCATTTGTCGTAATAGCTCGTTTATCGATCAACTTTCACCTTTTGTTCCGTTTGACCACGTGTAGTTTTGCTTGTGGGGTAATTTCAGGAGCATCTGCAATGAGGCAATCCATCTTCATAGAATTGAACCTATCATTTTCATATCGTTGGCAATAGAAGTTACCCACACGAAGGGCAACTAACTTTCCATGAATTATCCATTCAAAATGAAATAGAGTGTTAGGATCACCAGATGTGCTATCATTATCAACATGAACCCATTTAGGATCACACCTCCAAAATTCATTATTAAATTTTGATTTGAGATGAGCGCTTGTACTATTAGCGTTGGTGTGACATTCAAACCACACTCTTGAGTCATCAGTATCTTCAGCTGAGAACTTTAGATATGGGATTTCATCAATTACTTCAACACAAAGGTATTTTCCATTGTCACCCTTGAAGGCATACTGTGGTGGTGATGGACTCCAACTTGCGACTATAATAAATGTGAACACATCCAAGCCATCTGGATCGGGATCGACTGATCCTGCAAAAATGCAAAGCGGAAACTCGAGAGAAGCTTTCGATAAACTGACGTACTTTTCGAGATGGACATGGCGGAGTCTTACGACACGAGGATCTTCGATAGAGATAGGGATGAGTTCGAACAATGTGCACGACGAACTAGATTGATCTTCATTTGGCTCATCAGCTTCGGCCACAATCCAATACTCATCGTTTTTTAATCGACCAACCAAATACTTGTTGTTATGAATGGATCTTATGTTTACGAATCCATCAACTGTTTCGGCCTTTTTAGACTTAAATTTCGTAAGAGACGTTTGCATGCTATCTCCAGAGAATTGAAGGAAGCCATGTAGCTCAGGGTCTTCAGCAATGTAGCACAAGATTTTGTTGTTGTAATTGGATCCAAGGGCGAAAGTACATATGAATGGCATTTTGTTTCTTTTTGCACTCAAATGTTTTTAAGTTTTTTTCTTTTAGATTACTCACATCTCAAACCCTATTTATAGGAGAAAATTAGGTCAAAATATAATGTATAAGTTCCAAATGTTATTGACGTGGTGGTTTATTGTATTTAATTAGAAGAAGCATCTTCAATTATATGGGATGGAAATACAAAATTTTGTCCTCATATGTTTAAATATTTATTTTCCTTATCATATCATGTGTTATATTTAATTCGGGAGTGGGTGTAGTTTAAATTAAAGGCTAAGCATATGTTTTTGTCTTTAATGTTGGAGTGTTTTTCTTTTAATTTTGTTTATTCTGCTAGCATGTTTAATTTTGATATAGTATATTATATTTAATTATTTTAATTATACCAAATTTTTATGCTAAAATCCGGACAGAAGACTCACCTGACCTTCACGTGACACTAACAGTGAATTTGTAGAGGTTGGGGAAGACGTGACCTGCAAAACCAGCAGAAACTGCACACCGTTGTGGTGCTTGCCACACCTACTCTGATGCTTAAGTCAGCAAATAGGAAGTAAAGAGTGTTAAGAATCAAGATTTCAAACTCAGACGTGAAGAAGGGTATTTATACCTGAGTCAGCTTGGTAGGGTTTTGCTTCCGTTTTGGGACAATTCGAGATCCGATCCGGTCCAACTGGACTCTCCTGCAACCTTAAAGGCTAGACCCAGGAGCATCGGGTGTGCCCCGGGCATAAGCCTGGGGTCGGCCTCGACCCAAGGCACAATCCCCTAGGTTCCTTGCTCCTTGATGACCTGACTCTTGCTCTGGGTGGACGTTGTGCTGGCCCCGTCTAGTCGACATTCGGAGTTGTCCACTTTTACCTATAACATTAAGCCCCCACTCTTGAATTGGGACTTCGGCGTGATTTGTTGCTAGGAGTTGCTCCCTAAGCCCAATTTAAGAGTATGTTTCTTTTTTTTTTTTTTTTTTTTACTTGTTGTATTAGTTCCCTCGTGACTCAATCTAAGAGTAGGGGTCGCCATGGAACAGATCATTACTGCAAATACAATTATGCATAGTGCTAAAAAAAAGGTAGGGTCGGCCTTGACCCTTATTGCCTTATAAAAATTCAAAGTCGACCTCAGGCTCGACCATTCATACAAAATTTTCCAGCATGCTGAGAATAAGAGTTGGTCTATTCCCTGTATTCGCGTCGCCTTGCAATAATGGCCATACACACCCATTAACTAAGATAGGAGCACTTAGAATGTGTCTGGCCTGGTCGGCCTCGGGCTTATGCCTCACAAAAACAGTGACATTCCTGTAGAAACATGGTATGGGCATGGCCTTATCGGCCTTGACCCTATTCCTATAGAAACATGGTATGGGCATGACCTGGTCAGCCTCGACCATATTCCTGCAAAAAACATGGCATGGACATGGCATGGTCGGCCTCGACCCTATGCCTCATTAAAATATTAGCATTCCTACAAACACATGCAACATATAAGTATAATTGACTAGACTCGCAAACAACATGGAAATCATGAGGGTTGGCCTAGGTCTCATATGGGATAGATTTTAAAACAAACCTTCCCTTGTCAAACATTGATTGATACGCAGCGTAACATTTACCATACATAACCTCCCACTTAAGTAAAATTTTTCTTAAAACAAAAGTTATGCTTGAGTAATCGAGGCTTGAAGAATGTGTTATCATACCTTAGATTTTTCATTGCATAGGTATTTTCTCCATTAGTATTGGTTGGCCTCGACCCCTTGTGGCCAGAGGAAGGGTGTTTGATCTTTTTCTGTTCCTGTCTTTAGGACCATCGCCATCACGATCTTCGGGCCTACCATAAGTCATGTGCTTTCGGGTAGTGGAGAATATTTGTAACTCCACTCCTTCAAGGACATTTTTGCTTGTCAAGTGCCTTGGAGAGTATAGGTTTTTCCACTCTACCGAGGACATCTTGGCTGTCAATTGCCTTGGGGTAGTTAAGGGTGTAGGTAGCTCAACTCCACAAAGTACATTTTGCTTGTCGATTGGCTTGGAGAGTATAGGTTTTTCCACTCTACCAAGGACATTTTGCCTGTCTATTGCCTTGGAGAATTTAGGTTTTTCCACTCTACCAAGGACATTTTTCATGTCGGTTGCCTTGGGGTAGTTGAGGGTGTAGGTAGCTCAACTCCACCAAGGACATTTTTTTGGCTCAACTACTCGGGCTTTCTGCATGTCATGTTTCGTCGTGAAATAATGTTTTTCTCTAGCACGGTTCAAAAGTAATTCATTAAATTTACATAGTTCTGCACATTTTACATTAACATGCGATACAAAAAAATTGTTAAAGTAGACAAAAGAGCTTAAGTAAATAATAAATAAAATCCTTCAGAAATTTCTTATGAGCCTCGGCCTCAGCCTTGTCGGCCTTCGTCTTCTTGTGGTGCGACAATGGGTCCTCCATCTTTGTTGAAGCTACTGGTTGTAAATTTTTCAGGTGTTCAACATTCCATGAATGAGGAAGTGGCTTCCCATCTCCATCGACCAGAGCATATGTGCTGTTGGTCGAACTATTCTACTGACTTGATAGGGCCCTTCCCATGCTGGTCATAGCATGCCTGCATTGGGATCTTTGGTGTTCTACATAACCTTTCTCAACACAAGGTCTCCCTCTCTAAAACTGCATTTCTTCACTGTTGCATTGTAGTACCTTACAATTTTGTTATTGTACTCTGCAACTCGAAGTCCTGTTGTCTCTTGATGTTCTTCTAACATATCCAAATTCAATCTCATCGCCTCCTCATTCTCGTGAACACTAAACTGTTCCACTCTTGGGGAGGGTAAGCCAATCTCTACTGGAATCATCGCCTCTGCCCCAAACGAGAGAGAAAAAAGTGTTTTTCTCGTTGAGGTCCGAGTTGTAGTTCGATATGCCCACAAGACACTAGGAAGTTCTTCGGTCCACAACCCTTTCAAGCCTTCGAGCTTCGTCTTCAGATTCTGTTTGATGATCTTGTTTACTGCTTCTACCTGTCCATTAACCTGAGGATGGGCTAGGGAGGAGCATCGATGAGTAATATTCAGATCTAAGCAGAATCTTCTAAACGCCACATTGTTAAACTACCTGCCATTATATGTAATGATTGTATTTGGAATTTCGAATCTGTTGGGTTTTATGCCCTAAAACTCGTAGATAGTGAATGTAACCGTTGACCGGATATTAATGAAATAATATTGATATATTTTTCCATTAATTATTATTAGTTATTCTATATTTGTCTTTGTCTAAAAATAACCCTAATCCAATAAACTAGATATCCAAGGCTGTAATATGTGTCTTGAACTATATGTAGCGACATATGGGATCATTGTTCAAGAAACATCCTAAAGGGTCTATAGTATAGGGATAAGACTGGGTGCCTTATCCTTATGACACTATGGATACGACCCACTTTGTATTTGATACAAACGTTTCGATCCAACGCGTTCGTGTAGGAGACATGCGAGTGGAGGTATCCTATACAATGAGTTTGCATAAGACTGGACCGCGAAATAATAACCACTGGTTATAACACCGTTAACTAGTTGGTTTTCTATTTCACTAGGACGACCTAGAAAACTTAGTCTTAATCCTGAGTTGATTATGGACTCCTGCTCATGAGAGATTGTCCTTTGATTTGCATGGGTGAGAGTGGCCAATACGCCGACTCAATAAGCCTACCATTTTGGGGACAAGACCGAATGGGGAGCTGGGAACATAATCGTGCAAGATGGAATTCACTCCTTCTCGACTTTAGGGAAGCAGATGAGTGTTCCCTTAAGTGGTTACTCTAAGTCTTGAACAAAGGGCCCTACCCTCTCAATAGCACGAGAGGGTTTTCTGTTTGATGGTTGGACCACAAACAAGTTGTTCATTAGAGGAGAACTAGTACTTAAGGAAATATAGGTAACCTAGGGGTAAAACGGTAATTTGACCCAGCTGGTGTTACGGACACTCGTGAAGGACTAACTAGTCGATATTGGTCTATATCCGTGGACACAAATAATATGTCTGTAGTGAGAAGAGTGCAGCTGTGAGTCTATAGTGGAATGAACACACATTTAACGAATATTGATTAATGTGGTTAATGAGTTTGACCAATTAATCTCACATTGTTGGAGCTTCTGATCTGCAGGTCCATTAGGTCCCACTGGTAGCTCATAAAGTAATTTGAGGCAACTAAGTAATAATGTAAATTGGAAAGGTTCAAATTACTAAGGGAAACAAATATAATATATATTGATATATTATTATGAGAGAAATTAATATTTGAAGAAATTCAAATATAAATTTATGGAAGTTTGAAAGAGTTCAAATGATGAATTAATTAATTTAATGACTAAAATGTGTATCGGCAAATTATTTAATTCTAGGCCGGGAATTAAATATGTGATATTTAATTGGTGGTTAATTAATTAGAGAATTAATTAACCGAGAATTAATCAATTATGGAAATAATTAATCACTTAAGGAAGTGATTAATCATTTATGGAAATGATCTAATCACTTATGGAAGTAATTAGTCATTTGTGGAAAAGATTAATCAATTATGGAATTGATTGATCATGATTGATTAAATAAGGAATAAGGTTGAATCAATTTTGGAAAAGATTGATTTAATTGAATATTTTATTCATGACCTCTCTTCTATAAATAGAACACTAGACCTAATTGGTTTGGGACACTTGACACTTTTTGCTCTTGCTCTTAGTCTCTCAAGACAAGACCTAGAATTCTCTCTAGCCTCCCTCTTAGAGAAAGACTCCCACAAGTCTTTTGCCTCCTAAACCTAGAGTCATACCGGTGTAACCTTTGTGGTTATTGTGTCATTCAAGAAGATTTTTCCAGCGATCACGAGACAAAGGAGGCTGCTGCGTTTTGTTCGTAGGAGCATCGTTGGCGAAGAACGGTCAAGTCTACAACGGAGGTTTGTAACGGTTCTTCCTCTTTTCTTTAGAAAAGTATGAAAATAAATTTGGATTTATTTTTCAGCATGTTTAAACTGATTTTCCAACAACTTTAAAGTATGTTTAAAGTTTGATTGAGTTTTCGAAACGGTATTTTAATGTTAATTAATATACGGCGTAAGGTCCAATCGATGCGCTTCCGCTGCGTGGGGAAGTTAAAATGCATGGATTTGTTTTCATATTTTTTAATATAAGTGTATATTAATTATATGAAAAATTGGAAAGCATGAAGTGGAGGGAATAAAAGTCCCCACGCAGCGGAAGCGCATCGATTGGACCTTACGCCGTATATTAATTAACATTAAAATACCATTACGATAACTCAAACAAAACTTTAAACAACCTTTAAAGCCGCTGTAAATTGGTTTAAACATGCAAAAATAAATCTAAATTTATTTTTTAAAACTTTTCAAAAGAAAAGAGGAAGAACCGTTACAAACCTCCGTTGTAGACTTGACCGTTCTTCGCCAACGACGCTCCACGAACGAAAACACAGCAGCCGCTTTAAGGTTTTCTTCGCTGGAAATTCTTCTTTGATTGACACAATCACCACAGAGGTTACACCGGTATGTCTCTAAGTCTAGGAGGCAAAAGACTTGTGGGAGTCTTTCTCTAAGAGGAAGGCTAGAGAGAATTCTAGGTCGTGTCTTTCAGGAGTGTCAAGTGTCAAAGGTGTCATGACCAATTAGGTCTAGTGTTCTATTTATAGAAGAGAGGCCATGAATAAAATATTCAATTAAATCAATCTTTTCCATAATTGATTCAATCTTTATTCCTTAATTAATCAATCATGATCAATCAATTCCATAATTGATTAATCTTTTCCACAAATGACTAATTACTTCCATAAGTGATTAGATCATTTCCATAAATGATTAATCACTTCCTAAAGTGATTAATTACTTCCATAATTGATTAATTCCCGGTTAATGAATTCTTTAATTAATCAACCACCAATTAAATATCACATATTTAATTCTCGGCCTAGAATTAATTAATTTGCCCAAACACATTTTAGGCCTTAAATTAATTAATTCATTATTTTGAACTCTTTCAAACTTCCATAAATTTATATTTGAACTTTTCAAATATTAATTTCTCTCATAATAATATATCAATATATATTATATTTATTTCCCTTAATAAATTGAACATTTTCAATTTACTTTTATTACTTAGTTGCCTCAAATTACTTCACGAGCTACCAGTGGGACCTAATGGACCTGCAGATCAGAAGCTCCAACGATGTGAGATTAATTGGTCAAACTCATTAACCACATTAATCAATATTCGTTAACTGTGTGTACATTCCACTATAGACTCACAGATGCACTCTTCTCACTGCAGACATATTTTCTGTGTCCATGGATCTTAGACCAATATCGACTAGTTAGTCCTTCACGAGTGTCCGTAACACCAGCTGGGTCAAATTACCGTTTTACCCCTAGGTTACCTCTATTTCCTTAAGTACCAATTCTCCTCTAATGAACAACCTGTTTGTGGTCCAACCATCAAACAGAAAACCCTCTCGTGCCATTGAGAGGGTAGGGCCCTTTGTTCAAGACTCAGAGTAACCACTTAAGGGAACACTCATCTGCTTCCCTAAAGTCGGGAAGGAGTGAATTCCATCTTGTACGATTATGTTCCCAGCTCCCCATTCGGTCTTGTCCCCAAAGTGGTAGGCTTATTGAGTCGGCGTATTGGCCACTCTCACCCATACAAATAAAAGGACAATCTCTCATGAGCAGGAGTCCATAATCAACTCAGGATTAAGACTAAGTTGTCTAGGTCGTCCTAGTGAAATAGAAAACCAACTAGTTAACCGTGTTATAACCAGTGGTTACTATTTCGCGGTCCGGTCTTATGCAAAGTCATTGCATAGGATACCCCCACTCGCATGTCTCCTACACGAACGCGTTGGATCGCAACGTTTGTATCAAATACAAAGTGGGCCGTATCCATAGTGTCACCAGGATAAGGCACCCAGTCTTATCCCTATACTATAGACCCTTTAGGCTGTTTCTTGAACATTGATCCCATATGTCACTACATATAGTTCAAGATTTATATTACAGCCTTGGATGTCTAGTTTATTGGATTAGGGTTATTATTAGGCAAAGACAAATATAAAATAACTAATAACAATTAATGGAAAAATATATCAATATGATTTCATTAATATCCGGTCAACGGTTACATTCACTATCTACGAGTTTTAGGGCATAAAACCCAACAAACTCCCACTTGAACTAAAACACTAGTTAGTGGGATGTAAATGCAATAATCCAAAGCTGGAAATACAATGAACTAGGGCATCCTTATACCCATTAGACATTTCTCCCACTTGCCCTAGATTAAATGGCATACATATCTCGTAGACCTAGACCCTCTAGATGACCCTCAAACACTTTAGCCGTGAGAGCCTTCATAAATGGATCAGTGATGTTGTGCTCCGAGGCGATCTTAGTGACAATCACATCTCCTCGTTGCACAATCTCCCGTATAAGGTGATACTTCCTCTCGATGTGTTTACCTCGTTTGTGGCTTCGAGGTTCTTTTGAGTTGGCTACAGCCCCACTGTTGTCACAGTATAGTGTTATGGGCACGTTCATATTCGGAACCACTTCCAAATCAGTCAAGAACTTTCTGAGCCATACTGCCTACTTAGCTGCTTCGCAAGCTGCTACATACTCAGCCTCCATGGTTGAGTCTGCTATGCATCCTTGTTTGATGCTTCTCCACACTACTGTTCCTCCATTGAGGGTGAATACTGACCCTGATGTGGATTTCCTTGAATCCTTATCAGCTTGAAAGTCAGAGTCAGTGTATCCAGTAAGAATCAAATCCTTAGCTCCATACACAAGCATGTAGTCCCTCGTTCTCCGAAGATACTTGAGGATATTCTTAACCGCTCCCCAGTGGTCCAACCCTGGATTAGACCGATACCTACTGACTACTCCCACTGCATAACATATGTCAGGCCTAGTGCAGAGCATAACATACATTAAGCTGCCCACAGCTGAGGCGTAGGGAATGTGTCTCATGTTCTCAATTTCTTGAGGTGTCTTAGGAGACTGTTCCTTAGACAGGTGTACCTCATGTCTGAAGGGTAGTAGTCCCTTCTTGGAGTTTTACATCGAATATCGAGACAACATCTTGTCAATATACGTTGCTTGAGACAGAGCTAGCGTTTTGTTCTTACGATCCCTAATGATTTGGATTCCCAGAACATATTGAGCCTCTCCCAGATCTTTCATTTGGAATTGGGCTGCTAGCCATTTCTTAATGTCAGTGAGGTATCCTACATCATTCCCAATGAGTAGGATATCGTCTACATAAAGTATTAGAAAATCTACTTTCCTTTTGTTGATTTTCTTGTACACACAAGGCTCATCAACGTTTTGGTCAAAGCCAAAAGATTTGATTGCAGTATCAAATCTAATGTTCCATGATATGGATGCTTGTTTCAATCCATAAATGGATCGATTGAGCTTACAAACCTTTTGTTCCTGACCTTGGGCTATGAACCCTTCGGGCTGAGACATGAAGATATTCTCTTCAAGATTACCATTCAAAAAGGCAGTCTTGACGTCCATTTGCCATATTTCATAGTCATAATATGTGGCTATGGATAAGAGAATTCTTATGGACTTTAACATGGCTACAGGAGAAAAGGTTTCCTCATAGTCAACCTCTTCCTTTTGGGTATAACCCTTTGCCACTAGTCTAGCTTTGAAGGTCTGTACCTTTCCAGCTGCATCTCTTTTTCTCTTATAGATCCATTTGCATCCTATGGGTTTTACCCCATTTGGTAGATCTGTAAGTTCCCATACAGAATTGGAGTACATTGACTCCATTTCCAGGTTCATGGCTTTGACCTAGTCATCCTTATCTTCGTCATTCATTGTCTGTCGATAGGACAATGGATCCTCAATGCCATCATTAGGTATGACAACCTGAATTTCAGTTAAACCCAAGTAGCGGTCGGGTTGTAATACAACCCTCCCACTGCGTCGAGGCATTCCCAACGTTTGAGATGGACGGGATGGATCTGAAGAACTAGTTCCTTCATCAACCCTTGTTGAAGGTCCAACTTCATCAACAACTCTTGATGATTCTTCAGTAGCTACTCCTAATATTATTTTGCTGCGTGGTTTATGATCTCTCATGTGGTCTTCCTCTAAGAAAGTGGCGTTTGTCGATACAATCACCTTATTTTCTTGTGGGTCATAGAAATAACCACCTCTCGTTTCTTTAGGGTAACCAACAAATTGGCACAGTTTTGAACGAGGTTCTAGTTTCTTAGGATTTGTCACAAGTACGTGTGCTGGACAACCCCATATGCGAAAGTGATGCAAACTAGGTTTACGCCCCTTCCATAATTCGAAAGGTGTTTCAGAAACACTTTTCGAGGGAACATTGTTCAAGATGTATACTGCAGTCTCTACTGCATACCCCCAAAACGAGCTAGGCAATTGAGCATAGCTCATCATTGATCGAACCATGTCCAACAAGGTTCTATTTCTCCTTTCTGACACACCATTCTGTTGAGGTGTACCAGGGGCTGAGAGTTGAGATTGGATTCCATGTTCTATCATATAATCCTGGAATCTTTGATCCATATACTCCCCTCCTCGGTCAGATCGAAGTACTTTAATAGATTTACCTAATAGGTTTTCAACTTCAGCCTTAAACTCCTTAAACTTTTCAAGGGCTTCAGACTTATGTCCCATTAGGTACAAGTAACCATATCTTGAATAATCATCTCTATAAAAGAGATGAAATATTCATACCCTCCTCGAGCTTTTACATTCATTGGACCACATAGATCCGAATGTATTAACTCTAAGGGTGGTTCTTTGGCTCTGTAACCTTTTCCAGTAAAGGGTCTCTTGGTCATTTTTCCCTCGAGACACGATTCACAAGGTGGTAGTGAATCATCTTCTAACTTGTTTAGAAGTCCATTCTTTACCAAACGACCGATCCTATCGATGTTTATATGACCAAGTCTAAGATGCCAAAGATGAGTATTGTTACTTGATGGAGAAATCTTTTGCCTTTTTCTTTGAGTTTCAGCAGTTTTAAATAATTCGTGATTTAAAAGTGCTTTGTTTTCGGTTGGTCTTAAAACGTACAAGTTATTTTCCAATTTGGCTGAACAAATAAGTACATCATTTTTATAAATGAACGCTTCATTCATATCAAAAGTAACTGTATACGATTGTTCAATCAAACATGAAATAGAAATTAAGTTCCTCTTAATCTTGGGAACGATTAACAAACTTTCTAAAAGTAAGAATCTATTTCTAAAAAATAACTTCGCAGCTCCCACTGCTTTAGCTGAAATGACTTCTCCAGTTCCGACCCTGAGTGTCATTTCCCCATCGTTCAACTGCCGAAAGGAACTATTTTCCTGAAAAAAGAGCAAACATGATTAGTTGCTCCTGAATCAAGTATCCAGGTAAACTCATCATGTTCTACCAGGCATGTTTCTAAAACAAGTAAATCAAATTTACCTTCCTTTTCCTTCTTTTTCTCAGCAAGGTACTTTTGGCAGTTTCTCTTCCAATGTCCATCTACATTGCAGTGGAAACACTTGCCCTTGTCTGCCATAGCTTTGGCTTTTCCCTTGCTTTTAGCAGCAGTGCTGGGAGCTTTCCCCTTGTTTCCTTTCTTCTTCTGAGTTTTCTTTGAAGAAGTGGCTATAGATTTAGTTCCAGAGGATGAACCCTTCTCGAACTTTCTTTTAGAGTGGACAACGTTTGTCTCTCCTTCTATCTGTCCCTTGTTCTTAAGAAGAGACTGATAGAGTTGTAGCTCATTCAGGAGGCTAGTCAGGTTGAATGTTATTTTATTCATCATTGCATTGCTTCGAAATTGTAGAAAACTCTTCGGAAGAGATTCTAAGATGAATGCAACCTGACTACGCTCATCTATGACCGCCCCGTTTCCCTCTGCCACGTTGAATTGGACCATCATATCCAGGACATGCTCCCGAACAGACGTGCCCTCTTTCATGCGACAGCTATAAACGTATTTGAGAGCGTCATGGTGGAGTTGGTAGGACGGTTGTCCAAACATCTCCTGGAGAGAGTTCATAATCTCCCTCGCTGTTACCATGCTCTCATGCCTTTTAGCCAAAACTTCAGATAAGCTGGCTAAGATATAGACGTGAGTCTTATCATTGGCCTTTGTCCAGCGGTCATAAGCATCCTTAACTGCTTGGGATGCATTACGAGCAGGGGCTGGAGGACAATCCTCCGTTAAGACGAACCGCAGATCATCGACAACAAGAATCGTATTCAGGTTCGACTTCCACGTAGCATAATTTTCGCCGGTTAATTTATCATTTTTAAGCAGAGAGACAATTGAGGAAGACATTGCTGAAATTTAAACAAACAATGACCGTATTAGTTATCTTTGCCTTAACCCATCATACAAGCAAACAATTGCACACAATCCAATCAATTTAGCAAAACAGACAATCACAGAACCCTAAAACTATCGATTTAGTTTTGCAACGATGTTTCAGAGGTTTAGAATGTCAGCCACCGAAGGGTGATCAGGCATTCCTCCTTTGAAATGAGACACCTCTTAGCTAATTCTAATTCCAGATAACTCATATTCCTATAGACATTAGCCACCGTTGTTCGGTCAAGGATTTGTTAACACTTTTAACTCATCCTCGTAAGTGTAACCCTCCCACTTTCAGATCTCAGAGGCACGCACCAACAGGCTACCGAAGGGAAAGACAACTGTTGGTGATTAGCCTAAGAGCTCCTATCCTTTTCAGGAGTTCACGATGTTCCGAATCCTATGACCAGGCCCTCCGAAGGGATGGTTGCGCCAGGACAACCTGCAGGCGGATCATAGGACTCTCACGGTGTGAACTATGGGCGGAGACCGAGGGATACGTTGACACGTGTCCCGCTCCCACTTACTCTAGACATTTTTCCCATTCACCTTGATATTGATCCATGCAAACACTTTCCGAAGGGAGGCCGCTCCTAAGGCGACTCGAAGCCGAGCATGAATCTCACGTTGTGAATATAGGGACGTGTTAGCAAAACTTGATTTAAATCTCGTTTTGTAACTTTCCTCCCACTGAAAATGTCCTAAGGTTAATATAGGGTTATTTAACTTAGATAGTATTCAGCTAAGTCAATCTATCTAAGTCTGATCCTATTGTAACAATTATGGAAAGGATTCAACTGCAATCTTTTGGGTGAATTAAACTTCTTTTAATAAACCCAACATTGCAAGTCAACATTACTATGGTTAATTCAACTCAATGTTCAGGTCAGTTCCCAGGTAGGAGGTGTTTCGTAAACCGTCAACTTAAATACCCCCAGCCTTAGACAGAACTTTACCGAGAGAGTTCCCTTATAACCTCAGTAATGTAAGGTCTTTACTCTAAAGATCTAGGTGCATTAAACACTTTTAATAAACCTAGTGACATTGCATGCTAACATTTAACTATGATTAATTCAACTCCGGTATTCCAGGTCAGTTCCCAGGTAGGAGGTGTTCCGTAAACCGTCAACTTAAATACCCCCAGCCTTAGACAGAACATTACCGGTGGAGTTCCCTTATAATCATAGCAATGTTTTTCCTACTTAGTCAATTAAAACTATTTTAAATACTAAGTAAGAAAAGATTCTAATCCTATTAGAAACTGATCTAGGTCTAATTAATTTTAAACAATTTAAAATTAATCCAATTCATCCTATGATCTTATGTTTGCGTGCAAATCTTGATTATAGATTGACGGTTTCTAATCATTAATATTAAAGAACTATTTCAAATTTTAATGATTAATCCTATAATCAAGAATCTAGGGTTTAATTCATTCAACAATCTCATTCAAATTAAATAATTAAACCACACTAATTGCATGAATAATATAACAATTATATTATTAACTACGGATGTTTCATGCTTCATGCAATTTTTGATTTTCTTTTATTATAACAATTATAAGCCAATCAAGAAAATCAAACAAGCATGCTTCATTCATCACATTAAACATAACTATTTATATTTAATTTAAGTAATGACATGCTTCATGCTTTCCAATTTTTCATATAATTAATATGCACTTATATTAAAAATATGAAAAACAAATCCATGCAATTAAACATACATTATAACAATTTATAATATATAAAAAATGCATGAGCATGTTTATAACCTAAGGTGGGATTAAAAATTCTATATGACATCCATAAAGCATATAAATAGCAATTGAACCGGTTAATTTTGGCCCCTAGGATAAAATAAAGCATTAAATTACATTAATTCAGCTAAATTCTATCCTAAAACATCCATGTACAGCTCCGGAATTGGTCTAGACAGCACGAACCGCCCCGAACCACCTCGAACCGGCCTCCAAAATCACGAACCATGCCAAAAATTAGCTGAACCGGACCAAATAGGTCCCAGCCCAGCCGAACCGGTCCGGTCATGCCTTGAACCGCGCCTTTTGAAACCCTAGGTCGCGCCTCCATCGTGACAGCGTCGAGACGCTGTGATGATAGCGTCCCGACGCTGTGTGTTTTCCATATCTGGCACCTGCGTAATCGAGACAGCGTCGAGACGCTGTTGAGGTAGCGTCCCGACGCTGTGTGCTTTCCTTACCGAGCGCCTTCGGTATCGAGACAACGTCGAGACGCTGTTGAAGGAGCGTCTGGAGGCAGAATCTGGGCGGCAGCAGCATCGATTCTCCGATTTCGGCCCCGATTTCAGCGGCGATTGCTCTGATTTTCATCTCATAAAAACCTATTCTAGACCCGGACTTACATAGGACTCGATTTTACATAAAATACCCGAAACACCGGGCCTTACATGATCAAAATCACATAAAAATAAAATCTATGGCCATAAAATTAACCCAAACAGTTCAATGCAAACCGAACATACATTATGCATAAATCCCACCTATTACAGCCTATCGCAACTTTTAAAATTAATTAATAGGGACAGCGATGACTCTGATGCCGATTGAAGGGAATAAAAGTCCCCACGCAGCGGAAGCGCATCGATTGGACCTTACGCCGTATATTAATTAACATTAAAATACCGTTACGATAACTCAAACAAAACTTTAAACAACCTTTAAAGCCGCTGTAAATTGGTTTAAACATGCAAAAATAAATCTAAATTTATTTTTTAAAACTTTTCTAAAGAAAAGAGGAAGAACCGTTACAAACCTCCGTTGTAGACTTGACCGTTCTTCGCCAACGACGCTCCACGAACGAAAACGCAGCAGCCGCTTTAAGGTTTTCTTCGCTGGAATTTCTTCTTTGATTGACACAATCACCACAGAGGTTACACCGGTATGTCTCTAAGTCTATGAGGCAAAAGACTTGTGGGAGTCTTTCTCTAAGAGGGAGGCTAGAGAGAATTCTAGGTCGTGTCTTTCAAGAGTGTCAAGTGTCAAAGGTGTCATGACCAATTAGGTCTAGTGTTCTATTTATAGAAGAGAGGCCATGAATAAAATATTCAATTAAATCAATCTTTTCCATAATTGATTCAATCTTTATTCCTTAATTAATCAATCACGATCAATCAATTCCATAATTGATTAATCTTTTCCACAAATGACTAATTACTTCCATAAGTGATTAGATCATTTCCATAAATTATTAATCACTTCCTTAAGTGATTAATTATTTCCATAATTGATTAATTCCCGGTTAATGAATTCTTTAATTAATTAACCACCAATTAAATATCACATATTTAATTCCCGGCCTAGAATTAATTAATTTGCCCAAACACATTTTAGGCCTTAAATTAATTAATTCATTATTTTGAACTCTTTCAAACTTCCATAAATTTATATTTGAACTTTTCAAATATTAATTTCTCTCATAATAATATATCAATATATATTATATTTATTTCCCTTAATAAATTGAACATTTTAAATTTACTTTTATTACTTAGTTGCCTCAAATTACTTCACGAGCTACCAGTGGGACCTAATGGACCTGCAGATCAGAAGCTCCAACGATGTGAGATTAATTGGTCAAACTCATTAACCACATTAATCAATATTCGTTAACTGTGTGTACATTCCACTATAGACTCACAGTTGCACTCTTCTCACTGCAGACATATTTTCTGTGTCCACGGATCTTAGACCAATATCGACTAGTTAGTCCTTCACGAGTGTCCGTAACACAAACTTGGTCAAATTACCGTTTTACCCCTAGGTTACCTCTATTTCCTTAAGTACCAATTCTCCTCTAATGAACAACCTGTTTGTGGTCCAACCATCAAACAGAAAACCCTCTCGTGCCATTGAGAGGGTAGGGCCCTTTGTTCAAGACTCGGAGTAACCACTTAAGGGAACAATCATCTGCTTCCCTAAAGTCGGGAAGGAGTGAATTCCATCTTGTACGATTATGTTCCTAGCTCCCCATTCGGTCTTGTTCCCAAAGTGGTAGGCTTATTGAGTCGGCGTATTGGCCACTCTCACCCATACAAATCAAAGGACAATCTCTCATGAGCAGGAGTCCATAATCAACTCAGGATTAAGACTAAGTTGTCTAGGTCGTCCTAGTGAAATAGAAAACCAACTAGTTAACGGTGTTATAACCAGTGGTTACTATTTCGCGGTCCGGTCTTATGCAAAGTCATTGCATAGGATACCCCCACTCGCATGTCTCCTACACGAACGCGTTGGATCGCAACGTTTGTATCAAATACAAAGTGGGCCGTATCCATAGTGTCACCAGGATAAGGCACCCAGTCTTATCCCTATACTATAGACCCTTTAGGCTGTTTCTTGAACATTTATCCCATATGTCACTACATATAGTTCAAGACTCATATTACAGTCTTGGATGTCTAGTTTATTGGATTAGGGTTATTATTAGGCAAAGACAAATATAAAATAACTAATAACAATTAATGGAAAAATATATCAATATTATTTCAGTAATATCCGGTCAACGGTTACATTCACTATCTACGAGTTTTAGGGCTTAAAACCCAACATGAAGCATGTCATTACTTAAATTAAATATAAATAGTTATGTTTAATGTGATGAATGAAGCATGCTTGATTGATTTTCTTGATTAGCTTATAATTGTTATATTAAAAGAAAATCAATATTGCATGAAACATGAAACAATCATAGTTAATAATATAATTGTTATATTATTCATGCAATTAGTGTGGTTTAATTATTTAATTTGAATGAGATTGTTGAATGAATTAAACCCTAGATTCTTGATTATAGGATTAATCATTAAAATTTGAAATAGTTCTTTAATATTAATGATTAGAAACCGTCAATCTATAATCAAGATTTGCATGCAAACATAAGATCATAGGATAAATTGGATTAATTTTAAATTGTTTAAAATTAATTAGACCTAGATTAGTTTCTAATAGGATTAGAATCTTTTCTTACTTAGAATTAAAAATAGTTTTAATTGACTAAGTAGAAAAACATTGCTATGATTGTAAGGGAACTCCACCGGTAATGTTCTGTCTAAGGTTGGGGGTATTTAAGTTGACGGTTTACGGAACACCTCCTACCTGGGAACTGACCTGGAATACCAGAGTTGAATTAATCATATTTAAATGTTAGCATGCAATATCACTAGGTTTATTAAAAGTGTTTAATGCACCTAGATCATTAGAGTAAAGACCTTACATTATTGAGGTTATAAGGGAACTCTCTCGGAAAAGTTCTGTCTAAGGCTGGGGGTATTTAAGTTGATGGTTTACGGAACACCTCCTACATGGGAACTGACCCGAACATTGAGTTGAATTAACCATAATAATGTTGACTTGCAATGTTGGGTTTATTAAAAGAAGTTTAATTCACCCAAAAGATTGCAGTTGAATCCTTTCCATAATTGTTATAATAGGATCAGACTTAGATAGATTGACTTAGCCGAATACTATCTAAGTTAAACAACCCTATATTAACTGTAGCACATTTTCAGTGGGAGGAAAGTTACAAAACGAGATTTAAATCAAGTTTTGTTCCTATGTCCCTATATTCACAACGTGAGATTCATGCTCGGCTTCGAGTCGCCTTAGGAGTGGCCTCCCTTCGGAAAGTGTTTGCATGAATCCATATCAAGGTGAATGGGAAAAATGTCTAGAGTAAGTGGGAGCGGGACACGTGTCAAGGTATCCCTCGGTCTCCGCCCATAGTTCGCACCGTGAGAGTCCTATGATCCGCCTGCAGGTTGTCCTGGCGCAACCATCCCTTCGGAGGGCCTGGTCATAGGATTCGGAACATCGTGAACTCCTGAAAAGGATAGGAGCTCTTAGGATAATCACCAACAGTTGTCTTTCCCTTCGGTAGCCTGTTGGTGCGTGCCTCTGAGATCTGAAAGTGGGAGGGTTACACTTACAAGGATGAGTTAAAAGTGTTAACAAATCCTTGGCCGAACAACGGTGGCTAATGTCAATAGGAATATGAGTTATTCTGGAATTAGAATTAGATGAGAGGAATATGAATTATTCGGTAGCCTGTTGGTGCGTGCCTCTGAGATCTGAAAGTGGGAGGGTTACACTTACAAGGATGAGTTAAAAGTGTTAACAAATCCTTGACCGAACAACGGTGGCTAATGTCTATAGGAATATGAGTTATTCTGGAATTAGAATTAGATGAGAGGTGTCTCATTTCAAAGGAGGAGTGTTTGATCACCCTTCGGTGGTTGATATTCTAAACCTCTGAAACATCGTTGCAAAACTATATCGATAGTTTTAGGGTTTTGTGATTGTCTGTTTTTCTAAATTGATTGGATTGTGTGCAATTGTTTGCTTGTATGATGGGTTAAGGCAAAGATAACTAATACGGTCATTGTTTGTTTAAATTTTAGCAATGTCTTCCTCAATTGTCTCTCTGCTTAAAAATGAGAAATTAACCGGTGAAAATTATGCTACGTGGAAGTCGAACCTGAATACGATTCTTGTTGTCGATGATCTGTGGTTCGTCTTAACGGAGGATTGTCCTCCATCTCCTGCTCGTAATGCATCCCAAGCAGTTAAAGATGCTTATGGCCAATGATAAGACTCGCGTCTATATCTTAGCCAGCTTATCTGAAGTTTTGGCTAAAAGGCATGAGGGCATGGTAACAGCGAGGGAGATTATGAACTCTCTCCGGGAGATGTTTGGACAATCCTCCTACCAATTCCACCATGACGCTCTCAAATACGTTTATAGCTGTCGCATGAAAGAGGGCACGTCTGTTCGGGAGCATGTCCTGGATATGATGGTCCAATTCAATGTGGCAGAAGCAAACGGGGCGGTCATAGATGAGCGTAGTCAGGTTGCATTCATCTTACAATCTCTTCCGAACAGTTTTCTGCAGTTTCGAAGCAATGCAATGATGAATAAAATAACATTCAACCTGACTAGCCTCCTGAATGAGCTACAACTCTATCAGTCTCTTCTAAAGAACAAGGGACAGATAGAAGGAGAGGCAAATGTTGTTCACTCTAAACGAAAGTTCGAGAAGGGTTCATCCTCTGGAACTAAATCTGTAGCCACTTCTTCAAAGAAAACTCAGAAGAAGAAAGGAAACAAGGGGAAAGCTCCCAGTACTTCTGCTAAAAGCAAGGGAAAAGCCAAAGCTATGGCAAATAAGGGCAAGTGTTTCCACTGCAATGTAGATGAACATTGGAAGAGAAACTGCCCAAAGTACCTTGCTGAGAAAAAGAACGAAAAGGAAGGTAAATTTGATTTACTGGTTTTAGAAACATGCCTGGTAGAACATGATGAGTTTACCTGGATACTAGATTCAAGAGCAACTAATCATGTTTGCTCTTCTTTTCAGGAAAATAGTTCCTTTCGGTAGTTGAACGATGGGGAAATGACACTCAGGGTCAGAACTGGAGAAGTCATTTCAGCTAAAGCAGTGGGAGCTGCGAAGTTATTTTTTAGAAATAGATTCTTACTTTTAGAAAGTTTGTTAATCGTTTCCAAAATTAAGAGGAACTTAATTTCTATTTCATGTTTGATTGAACAATCGTATACAGTTACTTTTGATATGAATGAAGCGTTCATTTATAAAAATGGTGTACTTATTTGTTCAGCCAAATTGGAAAATAACTTGTATGTTTTAAGACCAACCGAAAACAAAGCACTTTTAAATCACGAATTATTTAAAACTGCTGAAACTCAAAGTAAAAGGCAAAAGATTTCTCCATCAAGTAACAATACTCATCTTTGGCATCTCAGACTTGGTCATATAAACATCGATAGGATCGGTCGTTTGGTAAAGAATGGACTTCTAAGCAAGTTAGAAGATGATTCACTACCACCTTGTGAATCTTGTCTCGAGGGAAAAATGACCAAGAGACCCTTTACTGGAAAAGGTTACAGAGCCAAAGAACCCTTAGAGTTAATACACTCGGATCTATGTGGTCCAATGAATGTAAAAGCTCGAGGAGGGTACAAATATTTCATCTCATTTATAGATGATTATTCAAGATATGGTTACTTGTACCTAATGGGACATAAGTCTGAAGCTCTTGAAAAGTTTAAGGAGTTTAAGGCTGAAGTTGAAAACCTATTAGGTAAATCTATTAAAGTACTTCGATCTGATCGAGGAGGGGAGTATATGGATCAAAGATTCCAGGATTATATGATAGAACATGGAATCCAATCTCAACTCTCAACCCCTGGTACACCTCAGCAGAATGGTGTGTCAAAAAGGAGAAATAGAACCTTGTTAGACATGGTTTGATCAATGATGAGCTATGCTCAATTGCCTAGCTCGTTTTGGGTGTATGCAGTAGAGACTGCAGTATACATCTTGAACAATGTTCCCTCGAAAAGTGTTTCTGAAACACCTTTCGAATTATGGAAGGGGCGTAAACCTAGTTTGCATCACTTTCGCATCTGGGGTTGTCCAGCACACGTGCTTGTGACAAATCCTAAGAAACTAGAACCTCGTTCAAAACTGTGCCAATTTGTTGGTTACCCTAAAGAAACGAGAGGTGGTTATTTCTACGACCCACAAGAAAATAAGGTGATTGTATCGACAAACGCCACTTTCTTAGAGGAAGACAACATGAGAGATCATAAACCACGCAGCAAAATAATATTAGGAGAAGCTATTGAAGAATCATCAAGAGATGTTGATGAAGTTGGACCTTCAACAAGGGTTGATGAAGGAACTAGTTCTTCAAATCCATCCCGTCCATCTCAAACGTTGGGAATGCCTCGACGCAGTGGGAGGATTGTATTACAACCTGACCGCTACTTGGGTTTAACTGAAACTCAGGTTGTCATACCTAATGATGGCATTGAGGATCCATTGTCCTATCGACAGGCAATGAATGACGAAGATAAGGATGAATGAGTCAAAGCCATGAACCTGGAAATGGAGTCAATGTACTCCAATTCTGTATGGGAACTTACAGATCTACCAAATGGGGTAAAACCCATAGGGTGCAAATGGATCTGTAAAAGGAAAAGAGTGAAGGTGTAAATATTACACATGCGGAAGCAATTGAAGATCGAAAGCACTTAAGACATTCAATTTTACTCCTAAAGCATGCATGTTCTAGAAAAGACAGAATAGAGAGTTTAGAAAACACCAACCTTTGTAGCTCACTTATGTTGAACTCCTTGTGGTGTTTGCCTCTCCTATGCTCCTTGGACAACCTCTAGAGTCTTCCCTACTATACTCCGGGCCAAGAACGACTTGTGGGAGTCTATATAAGATAGGGAATGGGAAGGGAATGCTTGAAGCATCAAGCAATGGAGAAGAATGAGAGATGAGAGAACTTTGAGTCCAAATTCCAGCAACATAACATTAAGGAAATGGCTTTTATCACTTTGAATCTGATTCAAGCTCCTTTTAAAGACATTCTCCATGCAAAGCCAAGCCTCAAGACACAAGACACATGGTGTATTTGCAAGTTCAAGTGGATTCTAGGTGTACATCTCACAAGACATGCAACAATGCATGAGTGAGTTGTCTTTCCAGTTTGAATGTTCATGCATAAGTGGATTTTCAACTAAATCCACCAAATACAAATTGAAATCTAATTTCAAGCTTGCAATTTAATGTTCATTTCAATTCCAAATTGAATTTAACATTAGGTAATTGATTTTGAGGCATTACAAAATGATTTCTTATGATTAATCCAATTAATCATTCTAATCTTGTGCAATAAATCATATATGATTCCTAATACATATATATGATATTCAAAACACTTTTAAATACTCCATCTCTCATTTTCTAATTTAATTCATAATTAAATTATTGTGTCAAACACAATTTACGATAATATCCTTTTTCCCGATTTTTGAACGATTCAAAGCTTCCTATCTTTTGTTCTAGGCTTAATTCCGATATGAGCTAGTAGGGGGACCTAATGGACCTATAGATCATGGGCTCCAACTATTTGAGGCGAACCGACTAATCTCATTATCCAAGCTAGCCAACATTTGTTAACTACCGGGACACTCCACTATAGCCCGATAGTTGCACTCCCATCACTATAGATATATTTCTGTCCACTTGATTTAACCATGATTAGTAAGTCAATCATTCACAGGTTGTTCGTAGCTATAGCTAGGTCAAAAAACTGTTTTACCCCTATAGCACTTCTAGTTCCTTAAGTCCCATTGATCCTCTAATGAACAATTGGTTTAATGTCCAACCAATAAACCGAGTCCCTCTCAGGCCAATGAGAGGGTGGGATCCCTTTGTTCAAGCCCTGGAGTCAGCACTTAAGGGAACAACCACTCTACTATCCCTATTTTGGGTAGGAGTGAATTCCTTCTCGCACGACTATGTCCCCAACTATCTACCCGTTCCTATCCCTGAAATGGGAGGCTTATTGAGTCGGCGATACTGACCACTCTCACCCATGCAGATCTAAGGATAAGCTCGAATAAACAGGAGTTCATAGTTAGCTCAGGATTAAGATCGAGTTACCTAGGTCATCACATGAAATAGTCGGTCTCGTCAGTAAACGGTGTTATAAAGCGAGAGTGACTTATTTCTTGGTCTTGGTCTTATGCAAACTCATTGCATAGGACGCCCCCACTCACATGTCTCTACATGGACGATTTAGGATCACATCGTCTATACCATCTATAAAGTGGGTCGCGTCTCATAGTGTCCCCAGAATAAGGTACCCAACCCTATTCCTATACTATAGACCGTTTTGGCTATTACTCAAGCTTGATCCACTTTTATGTCTCTACATAAAGCTCAAGAGTTCATCCTATAGCCATGGATCTTAGTTTATTGGATTTGGGTAATTATATGTGCAATTTACTTTATTCAGTAATAACTTTACTGAATTAGTCTCGATAACGCCTTTATCGAATAAGTATAAAATTCGTTTATCATTCACTATCTACCAGTTTTAGGACACCTATCCCAACAATCTCCCACTTGAACTAAAACTCTTAGTTTAGTGGGATGTACTATAATCTATAACAACAGTGGGTGAATAAATACTTGTATTAATAACAGAGTAAAAATACAATAAACTAGGGCATCTAAATACCCAGTATGCAAAGGTATCAAAATACCGGTTACAAATCTCCCACTTGACCTAGATTATTTCTCGTACATATCTCGCAGACCTAGACCTTCTAGATGACTCTCGAACACTTTAGCCGTGAGTGCCTTTGTGAATGGATCAGCAATGTTGTGCTCCGATGCTATCTTCGTGACGATCACGTCTCCTCAGTGCACAATCTCCCTAATGAGATGGTATTTCCTTTCGATGTGCTTGCCTCTCTTATGGCTGCGAGGTTCCTTTGAGTTTGCAACTGCGCCGCTATTATCACAATACAAGGTGATAGGCAGATGCATATTCGAAATGACTTCCAAGTCAGTTAGGAACTTCCTGAGCCATACTGCTTCTTTTGCTGCTTCGCAAGCAGCTACATATTCGGCCTCCATGGTCGAGTCTGCAATGCATCCTTGCTTGATGCTACGCCATACTATTGCTCCTCCATTTAGAGTGAATACTGACCCCGATGTAGATTTCCTCGAATCTTTATCGGTTTGAAAATCAGAATCAGTGTATCCTGTAAGGATCAAATCCTTCGAACCATACACGAGCATATAGTCCCTCGTTCTCCTTAGATACTTGAGGATATTTTTAACGGTTGTCCAGTGATCGAATCCTAGATTGGATTGATATCTACTGACAATCCCTACTGCATAACAAATGTCAGGCCTTGTACACAACATGGCATACATTAGGCTACCTACTGCAGAGGCATAGGGAAAACGTCTCATGTCCTCAACTTCTTGAGGTATCTAAGGACACTGTTCCTTAGACAAGTTAATTCCGTGCCTGAAAGGTAATAGTCCTTTCTTGGAATTTTGCATTTTATATATAACTAACAATTTGTTGATATTAGACGCATGAGACAGGGCTAGCGTTTTGTTCTTTCGGTTTCGAACAATTTGGATCCCTAGAACAAATTGTGTCTCACTGTTGGGTTCCTAGAGTGAGTAAAAATATGGTATAAAAGACTCTAGAATTCCTGTGCAAGTATACACAGTCTGCAGCAAGTAATATTATCAATCCGAGTCCTGAATTAGTTTCCACTCTACCTATTTTGTGTAACTTTCTAATGGTTTCAAAGATGGTAAAATGATTTGGTTTTATAAGAATTATGCTGAGGCAAAATAAATGACAGAACAACGAGTAAACAAATAGATAGACAGATTAAAGATAGGCGCTGGTTAGGATTTAGTGATTGTTTTAAAAGATGCTCTAGCAATATTATTGATCATGCATTTCTCGCAGTATTATTAGCGGATTCCTCCCGAAACTTCGGATCTTTTGGGATATGTTTCAAACCCAATGAAGTGCGACCGATCAAGCACTAGGCAACTGGCTATCCCTAGCTCAGTCACTGGCGTTCACCAATACACAATGATCGTAGTGTGGATAACTGCAACACACTCTCTAAATCATCCCTGAAACTAGAGAGAGCTATTCACACCGGCTGGCCAGGCGGGCATAAAATGGAAATAAGTACAACAACTAACCAAAATGCGATAGTCAATATATTACTAAAGATGAAGAACGACAATCACATTATTCCTAACCAACACCTGAGCTACTTAGTTCATAATAGGCATGAAAATATAAATCACAATCTGAGTAGGCATATCCATAATCACAAGTTAATAAAGAAAATAAACTCCTTAAACTCCTAAATAGCTACCGTTTTTTCGGTCAGGAAATTATTAACACCTTAACAATTTCCCGTAAGTGTGACCCTCCATTTTTCAGATTTCAGAGGTCGGCCCCAACAATGCTACCGTAGGGAAAGTCAAAGTTGGAAATGGACCTAAGAAACCCTATCCATTTCTGGAGTTTGCATTGTTCCGACTCCCATGATCAAGTCCTCCGTAGGGTGATCGCTCCTAAGGCAACTCGCAGGCAGATCATGGACATCTCACGGTGCAACCTAATGGAGGAAACCGTAGGATACGTTGACACGTGTCCTGCTCCCACTTACTATAAAATACTCCCTCATTCACCTTGATATTAATCCATGCAAACACCATCTGTAGGGGGTCACTCCCAGGGTGACTCGAGGCCAAGCATGAACCTCACGTTGTGAACTTTTGAGGACGTGAGAGCAAAACTTGATTTATGAAAATCTTGTTTTGATATATTTCCTCCCACTAAGTATAATTATAGGGTCTATTACTTAGGTAAATTCCGGCTAAGTGAATCTATCTAAGTCTATGCCTGCATATAACTTTTATATATATAGGTCTTTTCTCTGATGTGTCTAGGTGAATTAAACACTTTTAATTACCTAAAGACATTGCATGCTAATATAACTATGGTTAATTCAACTCAAGTTCCGGCTCAGTTCCCAGGTAGCAGGTGTTCCGTAAACCGTCATCTTAAGTACCTCCAGCCTTAAACAGAACTTTACCGGTAGAGTTCCCTTATAACCAATAGTTATGATAAATCTTTACTCTAAAGATCTAGGTGAATTAAACTCTTTTAATAAACCTAGTGACATTGCATGCTAACATTTAGCTATGATTAATTCAACTCCAGTATTCCGGGTTAGTTCCCAGGTAGGAGGTGTTCCGTAAACCGTCATCTTAAGTACCCCCAGCCTTAGACAGAACTTAACCGGTGGAGTTCCCTTATAATCAGAGTAATGTTTTTCCTACTTAGTCAATTAAAACAACTTTTAATTCTAAGTAAGAAATTAATTCTAGTCATATTAGAATTATAAAGAGCTTAGGTCTAATTAATTTTAAACATTTTAAAATTAATTCAATTTAACCTAAGGTCCTAGTTTGCATGCAACTTTTTGTTATAGGTTGACGATTTCTAATCAATTTTATAACTTATTATAAAATTTTAATGATTAGCCCTATAACATGCTTTTATGGTGTTGGAAAAATAACAATCATATTATAATTATTAAACACCATATTATTATGACACCGATAACGATAATATAACGATTATATTAATCTAAGGTGGTGTCATCCCTCATGCAATTTCAATTTCATTTAATTAATATCGATTATATTAATTAAACATCCACAAAATTAAATTACATGAAATTTGACATTAATATAATATAACTCTTATATTAATCTAATTAATGTCATGCTCAATGCTGTTCCATTTTCATTTAATTAATATAAAATTTTATATTAAAACATACATGAAAACAAGCATTGATATATATATTGATTATTCTCATTCATAATATAACTAATTATATTAATTCTCATGAAAATAATCCTAAGCATGCATGCTACATTAATATAATATAACAATTATATTTATCTAATTAATGTCATGCATCATGCTTCACCAATTTCATATATCTAATATAACGATTATATTAAATAACTCATGAAATTAAATTCATGCATAATTACCATACATTATAACAATTATAACATAAATATGCATGAAAACTTGCTTAACCTATGGTGGGAATTTAAGCTATATGACATCCAGTAAGCAAATAAATAGCAATTGAACCGGTTAATTTTGGCCCCTAGGATAAAATAAAGCATAAATTACAATAATTATAGCTAAATTCTATCATAAAAGGCCTTTTGCAGCTCCAAATACTGGTATAGACCGCTTGAACCGACCCGAACCACTTCGAACCAGCTACGAAAACCACGAACCGAGCCAAATTCCAGCTGAACCGGACCAAATCAGTCCCAGCCCAGCCAGATCGCGTGAACCGGACAACCCAACAGCCTTGAACCGTCCTATTTGCAAATTTCTAACGCGTGCTGTAATCGTGTTAGCGTCGCAATTTCTTCGATTTTTATCTCATAAAAACCTATTCTAGACCCGGACTTACATATGACTCGATTTTACATAAAATACCCGAAACATCGGGCCCTTACATGATCAAATCACATAAAAAATAGTAAAATCTATGGCCATAAAATTAACCTAAACAGTTCAATGCAAATCATACATACATTATGTATTAATCAATCCCACCAATAGCCAATACAAATTTTAGAGAAACAAAGTTAGATCTACGATCGGCTCTGATACCAATTCAAGGATTGGAATTCCATAATTCCGTAAAGCGGAAGTGTGATTGGGACCGATTCGTAATTAATATTGTTTAATCTAAAATACCAATACATTGGCAATAATATTAGAACTATTCTAAATATATATAAAAGCTAAGCATACAAAAATATTAGATCTAAATCTAATTTATAAAGTAACAAATTACTTACTCTCGTTGACGACTCAGATTAAATTCACCAACTGCATGTGAATTAATCACGAACTAGTGTGAACACCACCACTATGGCTACACCAGTATGACTCTGAGACTTTTAGAGGCAGGAGACTGGTGGGAGTCTAGAGGAAGCCTTGAGAGAAATTCTCTGAGAGAAGGAGAATGAATGGGATGTCTTTCACCCCACCCCAAGGGTCCTATTTATAGGTAAAGGCCAAGACATTCTTCCTAATAGAAAAAGGAAGACCTTCTCCTAATAGGAAAATGTCTCTAATTTTAATACAGGGAAAAATACACTTTTGGTCCCTGAGGTTTGGGTTAAGTGACACTTTGGTCCCCGAGTTTTCAAACTCAACAAAAATACCCCCGAGGTTTGAGATAAGGAGCAATTTGGTCCCTCCGTCAATTTTTCTGTTAAACCCTAACGGTAAGCTGACGTGGCACTATTATTTTAATTAAAAAAATTAATTTTTAATTTTTTTAAATAAAAATATAAATATATTAAATATATTATTATTTTATTATTATTTTTAAAATTCTCTCTCTATCTTCTCCATCTTCTTTCTTCCCCACCTTCTTTCTCCCTCCATCTTCTTCCTTCCCCCTCCCATCTTCTTCAGCTCCGGTGGCCGGCCGCCGCCGGCCGCCGCCGGCTGCCGGCTGCGGCGGCGGCGGTTGCCAAAATTTTTTTTTTTCTTTTTTCTTCTTCTCTTCTTCTTCTCTTCTTCCCTTCTTCTTCTTTCTCTTCCTTTCTTCTGTTTTTTTTTTTAAAAGAAGGGCGTTTCGGGGAGGAGGAGCTCCTCCTGTAAAGCTTCTTAATGTTAAAGTAGGCGAAAAAGAGGCTTGGTGATTGAACATCCCTCAGAATTTCCCCATAGCAGGTTCTTCACAGTGTAGACAAGATTCATGAGAAGCCAGAATTAAAAATAATGTAAAATGGGAAGAAAATTGGAAGACACAAACAATGAACCGGTTAAGCTAAAAGAAAGCACAAAAACGAAATCCAAACAAGAAATGAACGAGTAATCTAAAATAACGACTCACATTGCTTCCTTTCCAAGCTTGGTAGACTCGTAAATCAGTAGAACCGCTAGAGGATCCAGAAAGCGGATCAGATCGCTGCAGTGGAGGAACCACGTACATCTCTGTGTTTCCTCTCGTCAATCAAATGAACTCTCTCCTCGAATCTCTCAACTCTCTGAGCTTAAACGGGAGATCCTACAACCAAAACTGAAACAAAACAACATAAGCCACAGTCGACAAAAGGAACCGGAAATCAGATCAAAGAAGCGAGAAACGGAGAGAAGGAGAAACGAGGGGAGCTGGAGTACTCCGGCGGAAATTTCAGGCGATCGGAAGCGGAAGCCGGCAGTTGCAGAGGCAAATCTGAAAGGAAATGAAACCTTTACCCGTCAGATTGTTCCGGCGAGCTGAGGAGAAGGTCAATCGGAGTACGGAGCTCCTCCTCCCCGAAACGCCCTTCTTAAAAAAAAAAACAGAAGAAAGGAAGAGAAAGAAGAAGAATGGAAGAAGAGAAGAAGAAAGAAGAAAAGAAAAAAAAATTGCGACGACCGCCGCCGGCTGGCCACCGGAGATGAAGAAGATGGGAGGGGGAAGGAAGAAGATGGAGGGAGAAAGAAGGTGGGGAAGAAAGAAGATGGAGAAGATAGAGAGAGAATTTTAAAAATAATAATAAAATAATAATATATTTAATATATTTATATTTTTTATTTAAAAAAATTAAAAATTAATTTTTTTAATTAAAATAATAGTGCCACGTCAGCTTACCGTTAGGGTTTAACAGAAAAATTGACGGCAGGGACCAAATTGCTTCTTATCTCAAACCTCGGGGGTATTTTTGTTGAGTTTGAAAACTCGGGGACCAAAGTGTCACTTAACCCAAACCTCAGGAACCAAAAGTGTATTTTTCCCTTTAATAAATAATTAATTAATTTCCCTAATTAAATATCATATATTTAATCTTAGGGATTTTATTAAAATTAAAATTAATATGAATCCAATTCATATTAAATTTATTTGAATTCTTTCAAATATTTTCTTTCCTAATAAAAAAAAAGTCTCTAATTTTAATAAATAAATAATTAATTCCATAATTAATTAATTTTCCCAATTAAATATCATATATTTAATCTTAGGGATTTTATTAAAATTAAAATTAATATGAATCCAATTCATATTAAATTTATTTGAACTCTTTCAAATATTTTCTCTCAAGAATTAATTTTTGAAATTAATTCAAAAATTATATTTTAAAGTTTCATAAACTTTATATTATAATGCATCAATATACATTATACAATTCCCCAAATAAATTGAACACTTTCAATTTACAATTTATACTTAATTGCCTCAAGTCTCTTTACGAGCTACCAGTGGGACCTAATGGACCTACAGATCAGAAGCTCCAACGATACGAAACTAATTGGCCAAACTCATTGACCAAGTTTAGTCAACATTCGTTAACTGTGGGTCACTCCACTAAAGACCCACAGCTGCACTCTTCTCACTGTAGAATATTTCTGTGTCCATGGATATCGACCAAGCAGTAAGTCAATCCTTCACGTGTGTTTGTAACACCAGCTGGGTCAAATTATCGTTTTACCCCTGGGTTACCTCTAGTTCCTTAAGTACCACTGATTCCTCTAATGAACAAGTTGTTTAGGGTCCAACCACTAAACAGGAGTTCCTCTCAGGCTAGGAGAGGACGGCGCGCCTTTGTTCAAGCCCTAGAATCAGCCCTTAAGGGAACACACATCTACTTACCCCAATAGGGGAAGGAGTGAATTCCATCTTGTACTGTTATGTTCCTAGCCCCCATTCGGTCTTGCCCCTGAAATGGTAGGCTTATTGAGTCGGCGAACTGGCCACTCTCACCCATACAAAACTAAGGACAATCCCTCCTGAAAAGGGGTTCATAACAGACTCAGGATTGAGATTGAGTTACCTAGGTCATCCTATTGAAATAGAAACCTAAACTAGTTAACGGCGTTACATCTAGTGGTTACTATTTCGTGGTCCTATCTTATGCAAACTCATTGCATAGGATACCCCACCCGCATGTCTCCTACATGGATGCTTTGGATCATTGCATCTGTATCGAATACAAGGTGGGCCGTATCACATAGTGTCACCAGGATAAGGTACCCAGCCTTATCCCTATACTATAGACCTTTTAGGTTGTTACTTGGACACTGATCCCCGTATGTCCCCACATACTAGTCCAAGTTTCATTTAAACAACCTTGGATCTTAGTTTATTGGATTTAGGGTTTATTAATGCAAACTCAATTATTCAATAGCCAAATTACTGAATTACTCAAATAACACTTTATTGAGATCGATTAATTTGTTTCATTTACTATCTACGAGTTTTAGGGCATAAAACCCAACACATTCACCTTGAACACTCTCCCATCTTTTTCATCCTACAAAGTAATTGCTCCATGGGGAAAAACTTCAATTACAATAAAAAGTCCTGACCATTTAGATTTTAATTTTCCAGGAAATAATTTTAATCTAGAGTTATAAAGTAAAACTTTTTTACCCTTGACAAACTCCTTAGATTTAATTTTCTTGTCATGCCACAGCTTAGTCTTTTCTTCATAGATTTTCGCATTTTCATAAGAAAATTGGCGAAATTCCTCTAATTCATTAAGCTGCAGCATTCTTATTGCTCCTGCACGACTCAGATCAAAATTTAACTTCTTCAAAGCCCAAAATGTTTTATGCTCAAGCTCTAATGGTAAATGGAGCTTTCCCATATACTAACCTATAGGGAGACATACCTAGAGGAGTCTTATAAGCTGTTCTATAAGCCCAAAGAGCCTCATCTAACCTAAAAGACCAATCCTTTCTAGATGGATGGACTACTTTCTCTAAAATAGCTTTAATTTCCCTATTACTAATTTCAGCTTGACCATTTGCTTGTGGGTGATAAGGGGTAGCTATCCTATGCTTAATCTCATACTTAGCTAAAAGCTTAGTTAAGATATTATTAACAAAATGTGTACCCTCATCACTCACTAGAGCCCTAGGTGTCCCAAACCGCGCAAAGATGTGCGATTGAAGAAACCTTGCTACTGTCTTGGCATCACTCTGATGGCATGTAATGGCCTCCACCCATTTGGACACATAATCAAATGCCAATAAGATAAAAACATTGCCATTAGAAGGGGGAAATGGCCCCATAGAATCAATACCCCATACATCGAATAATTCAACTTCTAAAATGTAAGTAAGAGGCATTTCATCTCTAGGCCCTAAATTTCCCCTCCTTTGGCAAGCATCACATTGCTTGTAGAACCAATGGGAATCTTTGAATAAGGTGGGCCAGAAGAATCCACAATGCAAAATCCCCATAGTTGTCCTTTGACCGCTAAAATGACCTCCATACGGCGAAGAGTGACATTGCTCTAGGATTTCCTTTGTTTCAGCACCTGAAATACACCTACGAATAATACCGTCAGAGCATTGCTTATACATAAATGGCTCATCCCAATAGAAAATTTTCGCATCATGCTTAAACTTTTTCTTCTGCCTCCAATCCATGTCAATAGGGGTGACTCCCTTTACTAAAAAGTTGGCAATATCAGCATACCAAGGGACATCCCTAACTACCTTTACCTCAACAGCAAAGAGTTGTTCATCTGGAAAAGAATCTGAAATGGAAGATTGATCCAGCAAAGATGATGATGGATCAAGACGAGATAAATGATCTGCAATGACATTTTCCAATCCCTTCTTATCCTTTATTTCCAAGTCGAATTCCTGCAATAATAAAACCCAACGAATTAGTCTAGGCTTTGCATCCTTCTTAGTCATTAAATACCTTATTGCTGCATGATCCGTGAACACCGTGACTTTGGATCCAACCAAATATGGCCGGAATTTCTCAAAAGCAAACACAACAGCTAACAACTCCTTTTCAGTAGTTGTATAGTTGACTTGTGCTTCATTTAAAACCTTTCTTGCATAATATATAGGATGGATAAATTTGCCCTGCTTTTGCCCCAGCATAGCACCTACCGCAGCATCACTCGCATCACACATTACTTCGAATGGTAAATCCCAATTAGGTGCACAAAGAATGGGTGCTGAGATTAAAGCAGCCTTTAAAGTCTCAAAAGTCTTCCTACAATTTGCATTAAAGTCAAAAACATGATCAGTACACAATAAGTTACAAAGAGGTTTACTGATTTTGGAAAAAAATTTTATGAACCTCCTATAAAATCCAGCATGTCCTAAAAAACTCTGAATTTCCTTCACTGAATTCGGTGGCTCTAGTCTTTCAATAACCTCTTTTTTTGCTCTATCGACCTCTAGACCATTTTTAGAAATTTTATGTCCTAACACTCTGCCTTCCTTCACCATGAAGTGGCATTTTTCCCAATTAAGAACTAGATGGGTATCCTCACATCTTTTTAACACCTTACCTAAATTATCTAAACAACTCTGAAAAGACCCTCCAAACACTGGAAAATCGTCCATGAATACCTCAACAGTGGACTCAATCATATCAGAAAAAATTGCTAACATACACCGTTGAAATGTTGCTGGAGCATTGTAGAGGCCGAAATGCATTCTCCTAAAAGCGAATGTCCCATAAGGACAGGTGAAAGTGGTTTTCTCCTGATCCTCAGGAGCAATAGTAATCTGGTTGTACCCAGAATAACCATCTAAGAAACAGTAATAGGCCTGACCAGCCAATCTATCCAACATTTGGTCAATAAATGGTAGAGGGAAATGGTCCTTACGGGTAGCTTTATTAAGCCTCCTGTAGTCCATGCAAACCCTCCAGCCAGTTACTGTCCTGGTTGGGATCAACTCATTGTCCTTATTGCTCACCACAGTGACACCTCCTTTCTTAGAAACACATTGGACAGGGCTTACCCAATTGCTATCGGCAATTGGATAAATGATCCCAGCATTCAACCATTTAATCACCTCCTTTTTAACAACCTCTTTCACTGCAGGGTTAAGCCTTCTTTGTTGCTCGATAATCCTAAAGGATCCCTCCTCTAGAGTGATTTTGTGCATACAAAAAGATGGGCTAATTCCCTGAATATCAGCCAATGTCCAACCTATAGCCTTGCGGTATTGCTGCAGCAATTTTATTAAGGCCTCTTCATGCTCTGGCATTAAATCTGATGCAACAATAATGGGCAACGTCTCTCTTTCCCCAAGATACACATACTTTAAATGATCCGGTAAGGGCTTCAAATCTAAAGTAGGTGCCTTAATCAGGGATGACTTAATGGGAGGAGCCTTCCTTTGATCTAAATCTAAAGACTCAAAAACATCTTCACACTTAAACAACTCTTTTTCATTTTTTCTTTCTAATGAACAAACTTCTAAATCTTCTACACTAACCTCTTCATGCTCTTCCGAATGCTTACTAGCCGAATCCTGTATTGCTATCTCAATAACTGTGCTCTCCAGAATCCTAATGAAGGAACAATCCTCCATTTCATCTAGATACTTCATGACTTTAAACACATTAAGTTTCACTTCCTCATTACAGACTCTCATTGTTAATTCTCCTTTTTGAACATCTATTAATGTCCTACCAGTAGCCAAAAATGGACGACCTAGAATTCCTAGAGTGAGTAAAAATATGGTATAAAAGACTTTAGAATTCCTGTGCAAGTATACACAGTCTGCAGCAAGTAATATTATCAATCCGAGTCCTGAATTAGTTTCCACTCTACCTATTTTGTGTAACTTTCTAATGGTTTCAAAGATGGTAAAATGATTTGGTTTTATAAGAACTATGTTGAGGCAAAATAAATGACAGAACAACGAGTAAACAAATAGATAGACAAATTAAGCCAGACGCTGGTTAGGATTTAGTGATTGTTTTAAAAGATGCTCTAGCAATATTATTGATCATACATTTCTCGCAGTATTATTAGCGGATTCCTCCCGGAACTTCGGATCTTTTGGGATATGTTTCAAACCCAATGAAGTGCGACCGATCAAGCACTAGGCAACTGGCTATCCCTAGCTCAGTCACTGGCATTCACCAATACAAAATGATCGTAGTGTGGATAATTGCCACACACTCTCTAAATCATCCCTGAAACTAGAGAGAGCTATTCACACCGGCTGGCCAGACGGGCATAAAATGGAAATAAGTACAACAACTAACCAAAATGCGATAGTCAATATATTACTAAAGATGAAGCACGACAATCACATTATTCCTAACCAATACCTGAGCTATTTAGTTCATAATAGGCATGAAAATATAAATCACAATCTGAGTAGGCATATCCATAACCACAAGTTAATAAAGAAAATAAACTCCTTAATCAGCTTGCGGATGATGATGTTCTTGATGATCTGCAATCTCTCTATACTATTCGGCTTCCAAGCGAGAACATGGAATCACTTTGACTTGGGCGACTACTTCCTTTTATAGAGGGATAAGAGGCTTGAATTAGGTCAACTTGGACACGTGTAGGGCTCTCCTTGATCCTTTATCACGAAAATAACTCAACAGAAGTCGTTCATGAAGTTGGCTAACGAGCTGTGATGTGGCAGTTTTGTTCCCAGTTTTGCTGCAACATAGAATTTGCTCCCTCCAGTCGCTCAACAGCATAATCTGCACTAAATGATTTCCAAAGCTTCCATTCTTCCAAATGGGTTAAAACATGTAATATCTTTCTAAAACCAACCCTATTAAGCATTAAAGACAAACAAATCCCTATATAATTGAGGCCTAAATAACTACCTTTTGGGTAGTTATCACTCACCCAAATCTTTCATTTGGAATTGAGTTGCTAGCCATAGTTTAATGTCAGTTAGATAACCTACATCATTCCCGATGAGTAGGATATCATCTACATACAGTACTAAGAAAGCTATGGAGTTGTTGATGATTCTTTTGTAAACACAAGGCTCATCAACATTTTGTTCAAAGCCATAAGATTTGATCGTAGTATCAAATCTCATATTCCACGATCTAGATGCTTGTTTCAATCCATAAATGGATCGTTTAAGCTTGCAAACGTTTTGCTCTTGATCCTGAGCTATGAACCCCTCTAGCTGAGACATGTAGATACTTTCTTCAAGATTACCGTTCAGAAAGGCAATCTTGACATCCATTTGCCATATTTCATAATCGTAAAACGTGGCAACGGACAAAAGTATCCGGATCGACTTTAACATGGCAACAGGGGAGAAGGTTTCTTCATAGTCAATCCCCTCCTGCTGGGTAAAACCCTTTGCCACAAGTCGTGCCTTAAAGGTCTGTACCTTTCCAGCAACGTCTCGTTTTCTCTTGTAGATCCATTTACACCCTATGGGTCTAACCCCTTCAGGTTGATCTACAAGATCCCATACTGAATTAAAATGCATGGACTCGATTTCCAAGTCCATGGCTTTAATCCGCTCATTCCTGTCAACATCATCCATTGTCTGTTTAAAGGTTAATGGATCCTCGATTCCCTCATCAGGTATGACGACTGGTTTCAGTTAAACCCATAACGATCAGGTTGTCTAACAACCCTCCCACTACGTCGAGGTTCTCTTATATCTTGAGAAAGACACGATTGACTTGAGGTGCCAGTATCATCAACAACTCTTGTTGATGTTTCTGTAGCTTCGTTTGATAGTTCACTTAAAACGACTTTACTTCGTGGCTTGTGATCTCTGAGGTGGTCTACTTCTAGGAATGTAGCATTTTTCGATACAAGTACTTTATTTTCCTCTGGGTCAAAGAAGTATCCACCTCTCGTTTCTTTGGGATAGCCTACAAATAGGCAAAATCTGGAACGAGGCTCCAATTTCTTTGGGTTTGCTTCTAGCACGTATGCAGGGCACCCCCAAATTCTGAAATGTCGTAAACTAGCTTTACGACCTTTCTAGAGCTCAAACGGTGTTTCAGAAACACTCTTTGAGAGAACTACGTTCAAGATATAAACTGCAGTCTCTACTGCATAACCCCAAAACGAGTTAGGCAACTGAGCATAACTCATCATTGAACGAACCATGTCTAACAAGGTTCTGTTTCTCCTTTCCGATACACCGTTTTGCTGAGGTGTACCAGGGGCTGAGAGTTGGGACGTAATTCCATGCTCTATCAAATAGTCTTGAAAACTTAAGTCCATATACTCTCCACCTCGATCAGATCGAAGTGTTTTTATCGTCTTACCTAATAGGTTCTCAACCTCGGCCTTGTACTCTTTGAACTTTTCAAAAGGTTCGGACTTATGATGCATCAGGTAGAGATAGTCATACCTCGAATAATCATCAATGAAACTGATGAAATATTCGTACCCTCCTCGAGCTTTAATGTTCATTGGTCCATAGAGGTCCGAATGAATGAGCTCTAGGGGATCTTTGGCACGATAACCTTTTTCGGTAAAAGGTCGTTTTGTCATCTTGCCCTCAAGGAATGACTCACAAGGAGGCAACGAGTCATCTTCTAACTTGTTTAGAAGTCCACTCTTGACCAATCTCCCAATCCTATTGAGGTTGATATGGCCTAACCTCGAGTGCCAGAGATAGGTATCTTGAGAAACTCTTCATTTTTTAGGTTGAGTCTCAGCGGTTTTAAACATCTCGTGATTTAAAATAGCTTTAGACTCAATTGGTCTCAAAACATACAATTTATTCTTCAAGTTTGCCGAGCAAACATTAATACCTCTTTTAGTTATGAACGCTTCATTAACAAAAAAAGAAATTAAGTAACCTTGTTCCAATAAACAAGATAAAGAAATCAAATTTCTTTTAATTTTCGGAACTATGTACACATTATCTAATATCATGTAACGTTCCTTGGTGAAGAATAATTTTATGTCTCCCACTGCAATAGCCAAGATGACTTCTCCTGTTCCAACTTTAAGAGTCACCTCTCCAGCTATTAGCTGTTGCCAGGAACTCATTCCTTGAAATGAAGAACATACGTGATTAGTGGCACCTGAATCGAGTATCCAGGCAGAATCGTCGTTTTCCACTAAACACGTTCCCAAGACTAATAAATCGCATTTAGAGTCGTGGATCATGTTTTTCTTGGCTATGCAGTTAGTTTGAGGACATTCCTCTGTTGAGACCAAACCTAAATTCTTTGCCACGTGTTGAGCGTTTAAGCAAGTATTCTTAGTCGTATGTACTAAACCGTTTAACTTGGCATTTGACAAAACGCATACGTTTTTCGACATATTGTTGAAACAAACAAATTAATCTCTATTAGAAACATGCACTAAGCCCATTAATCACATTTATCCAATCAGATTTAGCAAAAGCAATCATCGACCCATATATACAATTGATTTATTTGCAACGATAATTCAGGGGTTTAGAATAACCTCTACCATAGGGCAGTCAGCTACTCCTCCTCTGAATCGAGACAATCTCGACCAAATACTATTCCCAGAATAACTCTTACTCCAATAGTTATTAGCTAACGTTAATTTGGTCAAGACCATCTTGTAAGTGTTACCCATCATTTTCAGATCGCAGAGGGCGGCCCCAACAATGTCACCGTAGGGAAGAGCTAATGTTGGGAATGGCCCTAGGAAATCCTATCCATTTTTCGAGTTTGCGTTGTTCTGAATCTCATGCGCAAGCCCTCCGTAGGGTGATCGCTCCCAGGGCGACTCGCAGGCAACGCATAGAAATCTCACGGTGCAACCTAATGATGGAGACCGCATGATACGTTTGACACGTTTCCTTCTCTCACTTACTATGAACAATTTCCCCATTCACCTTGATATTAACCCATGCAAACACCATCCGTAGGGGGACGCTCCCAGGGCGCCTCGAGGCCAAGCATGGATCTCACGGTGTGAACTCAGGGGAACGTGAGAGTAGAAACTTAATATGAATATTTTGTTTCTATACTTTTCCTCCCACTAAAGTGTCGTAAGGTTTTAGGGTCCATTACTTAGGTAAATTCCGACTAAATGAATCTATCTAAGTCTATGCCTTATTAAACAAGGTCTTTAAACTAAATGTCTAGGTGAATTAAACTTTTTTAATAACCTAGTGACATTGCATGCTAGTAAGACTTTGGTTAATTAAACTCAGGTTCCGAACCATTTGCCGGGAGAGTTCCCTTATAACCAAGGTCTCATGCCCTACTTACTCAAATTTTAAAAACTATTTTAAAAACTAAGTAAGACATATTTCTAATCCTATTAGAAAAGGCGATCTTAGGTCTACTTCATTTTAAACCATTTAAAGAATGACAAGATCCTAAGATCCTATGTTAGCATGCAACTCTTTGTTATAGGTTTTACGGTTTCTATTCATTAACTATTATAACTCTTATAACTTTTAATGAATTAACCCTATAACATGCTTTCTAATGGTGTTTAAAAGCATATAACAATCAATCATTCAAGTTATAAGAAAAGCACCATTTAGAAACAACCTATGTCTAGGTTTGTATAACACTTTATACTACGATGTCTAGGTGATAACTCTTTAAAACCTCACACCTCTCACGCATGCTCATAAAACTCGAGTTAACTTAACTCAAGAACCGACTCGATGCCCAGGTAGGAGGTGTTCCGTAAACCGTCAACTTAAATACCTCCAGCCTTAGACAGCATCTTGTCGGGTGAGTTCTCTCGTAACCATTGTTTTACAAGATATCGACCTAAACTATGCAAGTTGATCGAATCGTTGAAGGTTCATTAACCTAAGTGAGCATGCACTTAATCTTGTTATAGATTTTAGATTTCTATCTCTTTTTATAACAATTATAAAATCAATCCATAACAAGTCTAATTTGAATATAACACTTATAAACAAACTAAAGAAATTTCATGCTACATGCTTGGTTAATTTTATCTTTTAATAATTATAACTATTATAAGAATTAATCAATTTTAATTAACCATTCAAGCATGAATCTCCCTAAATTAATACAACTCTTACATTAATTAAACATGAAATTTCCCTCATGCATTTGAATTAATCAATAACACTTATTAAAATTAAACAAATGCATGAACATGCTTTCCTATGGTGGGGTTTTAAAACTATATGGCATGCTCATAATGCACATAAATCCATTTAATTAAATCATACATTCACAATGCATAAAGTAATTAAATCAAGCCAAAGTGGAATAGTTTGGCAATTTAAAAAAAAAACACAAGCAATTTCACTAATTATTACAATAATAATTAATAAATAAACTTGCAACACGCCCGAGCTTCACGAACCATCCCGAACCGCTCATCCAAGCAATGAACCGGCCATGCAATGAGGAAATGAGGCTGCAACAGACCGAACCGGACCAAAAGGCAGCAGCCGAACTAGACCAAAATTCTGGAATAGAAGAAGAAAAAAAAACTGCTGCTGGAATTTTCATTTTCTGTTGCGTCTTCTCCGGTTTTTCTTCGATTTTACAACCTATATGGACTCTAATGACTCTATAAAAATTATAGACTATAGTACACACAGTAATGCTCTTACATATCCGAGCAGTTACAATTTCATGAAGGTTTGAATGCTCAAAAAATTGCCAAACCAGAACACTTCCATTTTAGCACACAGAAAATTCAATTTCAAAATGGTACCCACCAAAGCAAAATTAAAACGAATTAAGTGCTCTAATCATGCTCTGATACCAATTGAAGGTGTACATATTACACATGCGGAAGCAATTGAAGATCGAAAGCACTTAAGACATTCAATTTTACTCCTAAAGCATGCATGTTCTAGAAAAGACATAATAGAGAGTTTAGAAAACACCAACCTTTGTAGCTCACTTATGTTGAACTCCTTGTGGTGTTTGCCTCTCCTATGCTCCTTGGACAACCTCTAGAGTCTTCCCTACTATACTCCGAGCCAAGAACGACTTCTGGGAGTCTATATAAGATAGGGAATGGGAAGGGAATGCTTGAAGCATCAAGCAATGGAAAAGAATGAGAGATGAGAGAACTTTGAGTCCAAATTCCAGCAGCATAACATTAAGGAAATGGCTTTTATCACTTTGAATCTGATTCAAGCTCCTTTTAAAGACATTCTCCATGCAAAGCCAAGCCTCAAGACACAAGACACATGGTGTATTTGCAAGTTCAAGTGGATTCTAGGTGTACATCTCACAAGACATGCAACAATGCATGAGTGAGTTGTCTTTCCACTTTGAATGTTCATGCATAAGTGGATTTCCAACTAAATCCACCAAATACAAATTGAAATCTAATTTCAAGCTTGCAATTTAATGTTCATTTCAATTCCAAATTGAATTTAACATTAGGTAATTGATTTTGAGGCATTACAAAATGATTTCTTATGATTAATCCAATTAATCATTCTAATCTTGTGCAATAAATCATATATGATTCCTAATACATATATATGGTATTCAAAACACTTTTAAATACTCCATCTCTCGTTTTCTAATTTAATTCATAATTAAATTATTGTGTCAAACACAATTTACGATAATATCCTTTTTCCCGATTTTTGAAAGATTCAAAGCTTCCTATCTTTTGTTCTAGGCTTAATTCCGATATGAGCTAGTAGGGGGACCTAATGGACCTATAGATCATGGGCTCCAAAGATTTGAGGCTAACCGACAAATCTCATTATCCAAGCTAGCCAACATTTGTTAACTACCGGGACACTCCATTATAGCCCGATAGTTGCACTCCCCTCACTATAGATATATTTCCGTCCACTTGATTTAACCATGATTAGTAAGTCAATCCTTCACAGGTTGTTCGTAGCTATAGCTAGGTCAAAAAACCGTTTTACCCCTATAGTACTTCTAGTTCCTTAAGTCCCACTGATCCTCTAATGAACAATTGGTTTATGGTCCAACCAATAAATCGAGTCCCTCTTAGGCCAATGAGAGGGTGGGATCCCTTTGTTCAAGCCCTGGAGTCAGCACTTAAGGGAACAATCTCTCTACTATCCCTATTTTGGGTAGGAGTGAATTCCTTCTCGCACGACTATATCCCCAGCTATCTACCCGTTCCTATCCCTGAAATGGGAGGCTTATTGAGTCGGCGATACTGAGCCACTCTCACCCATGCAGATCTAAGGATAAGCCCGAATAAACAGGAGTTCATAGTTAGCTTAGGATTAAGATCGAGTTACCTAGGTCATCACATGAAATAGTCAGTCTCGTCAGTAAACGGTGTTATAAAGCGAGAGTGACTTATTTCTTGGTCCTGGTCTTATGCAAACTCATTGCATAGGACGCTCCCACTCGCATGTCTCTACATGGACGATTTACGATCACATCGTCTATACCATCTATAAAGTGGGCCGCGTCTCTTAGTGTCCCCAGAATAAGGTACCCAACCCTATTCCTATACTATATACCGTTTTGGCTATTACTCAAGCTTGATCCACTTTTATGCCTCTACATAAACTCAAGAGTTCATCCTATAGCCATGGATCTTAGTTTATTGGATTTGGGTAATTATATGTGCAATTTACTTTATTCAGTAATAACTTTACTGAATTAGTCTCGATAACGCCTTTATCGAATAAGTATAAAATTTGTTTATCATTCACTATCTACCAGTTTTAGGACACCTATCCCAACAAAGAGATGCAGCTGGAAAGGTACAGACCTTCAAAGCTAGACTAGTGGCAAAGGGTTATACCCAAAAGGAAGGGGTTTACTATGAGGAAACCTTTTCTCCTGTAGCCATGTTAAAGTCCATAAGAATTCTCTTATCCATAGCTACATATTATGACTATGAAATATGGCAAATGGACGTCAAGACTGCCTTTCTGAATGGTAATCTTGAAGAGAATATCTTCATGTCTCAACCCGAAGGGTTCATAGTCCAAGGTCAGGAACATAAAAGGTTTGTAAGCTCAATCGATCCATTTATGGATTGAAACAAGCGTCCAGATCATGGAACATTAGATTTGATACTGCAATCAAATCTTTTGGCTTTGACCAAAACGTTGATGAGCCTTGTGTGTACAAGAAAGTCAACAAAAGGAAAGTAGCTTTTCTAATACTTTATGTAGACGATATCCTACTCATTGGGAATGATGTAGGATACCTCACTAACATTATGAAATGGCTAGCAGCCCAATTCCAAATTAAATATCTGGGAGAGGCTCAATATGTTCTGGGAATCCAAATCAGTAGGGATCGTAAGAACAAAAAGCTAGCTCTGTCTCAAGCAACGTATATTGACAAGATGTTGTCTCGATATTCGATGCAAAACTCCAAGAAGGGACTACTACCCTTCAGACATGGGGTACACCTGTCTAAGGAACAGTCTCCTAAGACACCTCAAGAAATTGAGAACATGAGACACATTCCCTACGCCTCAGCTGTGGGCAGCTTAATGTATGTTATGCTCTGCACTAGGCCTGACATATGTTTTGCAGTGGGAGTAGTCAGTAGGTATCAGTCTAATCCAAGGTTGGACCATTGGGGAGCGGTTAAGAATATCCTCAAGTATCTTCGAAGAACGAGGGACTACATGCTTGTGTATGGAGCTAAGGATTTGATTCTTACTGGATACACTGACTCTGACTTTCAAGCTGATAAGGGTTCAAGGAAATCCACATCAGGGTCAGTACTCACCCTCAATGGAGGAGCAGTAGTGTGGAGAAGCATCAAATAAGGATGCAGAGCAGACTCAACCATGGAGGCTGAGTATGTAGCAGCTTGCGAAGCAGCTAAGGAGGCAGTATGGCTCAGAAAGTTCTTGACTGATTTGGAAGTGGTTTCGAATATGAACGTGCCCATAACACTATGCTGTGACAACAGTGGGACTGTAGCCAACTCAAAAGAACCTCGAAGCCACAAACGGGGTAAACACATCGAGAGGAAGTATCACCTGATATGGGAGATTGTGCAAAGAGGAGATGTGATCGTCACTAAGATCGCCTCAGAACACAACATCGCTGATCCATTTACGAAGGCTCTCACGGTTAAAGTGTTTGAGGGTCATCTAGAGGGTCTAGGTCTACGAGATATGCATGCCATCTAATCTAGGGCAAGTGGGAGAAATGTATAATGGGTATAAGGATGTCGTAGTTCATTGTATTATTTTAATATACATGACATTTCCAGCTTTAGATTATTGCATTTACATCCCACTAACTAGTGTTTTAGTTCAAGTGGGAGTTTGTTGGGTTTTATGCCCTAAAACTCGTAGTTAGTGAATGTAACCGTTGACCGGATATTAATGAAATAATATTGATATATTTTTCCATTAATTGTTATTAGTTATTTTATATTTGTCTTTGCCTAAAAATAACCCTAATCCAATAAACTAGACATCCAAGGCTGTAATATGTGTCTTGAACTATATGTAGCGACATATGGGATTATTGTTCAAGAAACAGCCTAAAGGGTCTATAGTATAGGGATAAGACTGGGTGCCTTATCTTGGTGACACTATGGATACGACCCACTTTGTATTTGATACAAACGTTGTGATCCAACGCTTTCGTGTAGGAGACATGCGAGTGGGGGTATCCTATACAATGAGTTTGCATAAGACCGGACCGTGAAATAATAACCACCGGTTATAACATCGTTAACTAGTTGGTTTTCTATTTCACTAGGACGACCTAGACAACTTAGTCTTAATCCTGAGTTGATTATGGACTCCTGCTCATGAGAGATTGTCCTTTGATTTGCATGGGTGAGAGTGGCCAATACGCCGACTCAATAAGCCTACCATTTTGGGGACAAGACCGAATGGGGAGCTGGGAACATAATCGTGCAAGATGGAATTCACTCCTTCCCGACTTTAGAGAAGCAGATGAGTGTTCCCTTAAGTGGTTACTCCGAGTCTTGAACAAAGGGCCCTACCCTCTCAATGGCACGAGAGGGTTTTCTGTTTGATGTTCATTAGAGGAGAACTGGTACTTAAAGAAATAGAGGTAACCAAGGGGTAAAACGGTAATTTTATTCAACTGGTGTTACGGACACACGTGAAGGACTAACTAGTCGATATTGGTCTATATCCGTGGACACAGAAAATATGTCTGCAGTGAGAAGAGTGCAACTGTGAGTCTATAGTGGAATGAACACAGTTAACGAATATTGATTAATGTGGTTAATGAGTTTGACCAATTAATCTCACATCGTTGGAGCTTCTGATCTGCAGGTCCATTAGGTCCCACTGGTAGCTCATAAAGTAATTTGAGGCAACTAAGTAATAAATGTAAATTGAAAAGGTTCAAATTACTAAGGGAAACAAATATAATGTATATTGATATATTATTATGAGAGAAATTTATATTTGAATATTTGAAGAAATTCAAATATAAATTTATGGAAGTTTGAAAGAGTTCAAATAATGAATTAATTAATTTAAGGCCTAAAATGTGTTTGGCCAAATTAATTAATTCTAGGTCGGGAATTAAATATGTGATATTTAAATGGTGGTTAATTAATTAGAGAATTAATTAACCGGGAATTAATCAATTATGGAAATAATTAATCACTTAAGGAAGTGATTAATCATTTATGGAAATGATCTAATCACTTATGGAAGTAATTAGTCATTTGTGGAAAAGATTAATCAATTATGGAATTGATTGATCATGATTGATTAAATAAGGAATAAGATTGAATCAATTTTGGAAAAGATTGATTTAATTGAATATTTTATTCATGGCCTCTCTTCTATAAATAGAACACTAGACCTAATTGGTTTGGGACACTTGACACTTTTTGCTCTTGCTCTTAGACTCTCAAGACAAGACCTAGAATTCTCTCTAGCCTCCCTCTAAGAGAAAGACTCCCACAAGTCTTTTGCCTCTTAGACCTAGAGTCATACCGGTGTAACCTCTCTGGTTATTGTGTCATTCAAGAAGAATTTTCCAGCGATCACGAGACAAAGGAGGCTGTTGCGTTTTGTTCGTTGGAGCATCGTTGGCGAAGAACGGTCAAGTCTACAACGGAGGTTTGTAACGGTTCTTCCTCTTTTCTTTAGAAAAGTATGAAAATAAATTTGGATTTATTTTTTAGCATGTTTCAACTGATTTTCCAGCAACTTTAAAGTATGTTTAAAGTTTGATTGAGTTTTCGTAACGGTATTTTAATGTTAATTAATATACGGCGTAAGGTCCAATCGATGCGCTTCCGCTGCGTGGGGACTTTTATTCCCTTCAGAATCGACATACTATATTATGCCAAATGAAATCAGTGACATTCTTCTCTGTGATAGTTGCCAGTGCCTTAGCTTCTGCCCATTTTGTAAAATAGTCATCTGCCAGTACTGCATACTTGGTATGCCCTTTTTCTTGGGGTAAAGGTCCAATAAGATCTATTCCCTATTGTGCAAAGGGTCGAGACTGAGGATATTTGTCAAAGGTTCTGGTGGTTGCCTCGAGATTGGTGCAAAACTCTAACACCGACCACAAGCTTTCACAAAACTTTTGGCATATTGTAACATTGTTTGCCAGAAGTAGCCCTGTCTGATGATCTTATTACATAAAGACCTTGATCCTGAATGATTACCGCACACACCTTCATGCATTTCTCAAATCACGTATTCTGCTTCTCTAGGTGGGAGGCACTTTAGCATTGGCATCGACTAACCTTGTTTATACAATTTGCCCTATCTCAGTACATAATGTGATGCTCGCCTTTGTAAACTCATGGCTTCAGCTCTATCTGCAGGTAGATCCCCTTTGTCCAGATACTTCACCAATGGATCCATCCACGAGCCCCCCTCCTGACTATGGGATGCCCAACTTCAGTTTCCTCGGCCTCGGCCTCAGTCTGGTCGACCTCGGCCATAGAGGTTTAGACTTCTACTCTAGCTCGACCTCTTGGGAAAACTTGCTCATCTACCTCTACTGCCTCTTTTCCACATTCAGATCTGTTTCGTAAGCTGCTGCCAAACGAGCTAATGAATCAACATTAGCATTTTGGGATCTCGGGATTTGCCTAACCTCACACTTTTTGAACTTGGCTAGTAGCTCTTTAGCTTTGGACAGATATTCAACCATCCTCTACTCCTTAGCTTGATACTGGGCTGTCACATGCTTCACAATTAACTGTGAATTAGTTTGAACCACAAGATTTGAAATTCCAATTTCCCTGACTAACTTCAATCCTACGAGGAAAGCTTCATATTCTGTTTCATTGTTTGAGGCTTTAAAATTCAACCTCAAAGCATACTCAAACCTCTCCCCCTCTGGGGATTCCAACAATATTCATGCTCCACATCCTCTTGTGTTAGAGAACCCGTCAACATAAAAGGGTCTAACGGAGTCGGAGTTGTCGAGGCTCCGAGTTGTCAAATAAAATTTATAAACCACGACACTACAACTATTTTGTAGAAATAGTGGCCGGGGTCGAACACAGGGAAGGGGACCTAGCAGTTATAGAATTCCGTGCTTATGAAAACATAGGGGATTTTTTGGAATGAATGACAAACAAAAGTAATTAAATGTTGAATTTAAATGGCAGAAAATAAGCATGCAGAAAAGAAATTAGACGAGAATCAATAACATGAAAGGGATCGTTGGATTGGGATTATTATGCTTCATTCTAATTCGTTGGCTTCCTAGTTTTCTCTAATTATTGTTCTAAGCTAATTTCATTAGTCCGGTCGGCTTCTGGAGTTACTCGGAGGGCCCCTCTACACTAACCTGTGCTAATTATCTTGATAACCGTGAATTCTGCAATTAACAAGATTAATTAATATAAACTTTATCGCACGCCACCCCTTATACATAATTTAACAACCATCTGAGAACTCTGCAACGGTTACTAATTATATCAAAATAGTTTATAACAAGCAATTTTGCAACTACCTATTTAATCTAGCCACTTTGGGATCGTGGGTCCGGAATTGTAAGAACCAAATTCAAATGCAATTTAAATCTAATTCCTACAACCTTTAACATGCATCCTAGGCCTATCAAGGGTCGTCTCACGTAGAGAGTGACTTGCCTCAACCTAGTGGCTATTTAAAAATAACTGATAGGATACACAAGCGGTAATCACATAGGACGTCAATCCTAATAGACTAGCCTCATGTATTGGTTTAAACGGGATAACATGTAAGACAGAATGAACTAAACAGCAAGAACAGTAAGATAAACCAGAAAACGCAGCCAATCTTGTTAGAAATCAAAGCATAAATCCAATCCAACGATCTAAATACGATTAGCTATGCATAGATGAAGTAAAAAGCAACAATAGACATGAAAGAATCCATAAAATATGACCTAGAAAGGACTACAACAGTGCTAGAAAGTAAAAGGAACAAAGGAAATCATAAAAGGACAAAAATTCTAACCTAACGGCGGACTAAACCGAGACTACATATTTATAGAAAACTCGGCGACGTCGAGACGCCAAGGTCAGCATCTCGACGCTGCGAACTTTACACTCTGGATGAATTTCGTGTCGGTGTCGAGACGTCTGATGTGCAATTTGCTTACCGCAAGTGTACGGGTCAAGTAATAATATAGTGTTTTCGTGTAAAACGAGTGTCGTCATCTGGATTGGTTTTCTAGCAAATTAAGTATCGCGAATACTTTTGTTCAATTTTATTTAGGGAGCAAAACTCAATGATAAAGATAAATCCAAAGCTAAGACAAAAAGCATAAAATAAAAGTGGAGACTCAAATGGAAAGATTCTTAGGGAATTGATTTCATTGATTAAGAATGAGAATTGATTAATAGGAATGAATTGACCGTGCAATTATTCTACAGGCCAAGGAAGCTTTTATCACGATTACCTCTCCCGAGTATAATTGATTCTCATGCATATAAACTAACTTGATATCCCTATCTAAGTTCATTAACATGCAAGGCATTATTCGGTTCGGTCCTTGTTATGCTTCTAAAAATATTCCAAATCCCGTCACAAACTTAGAATTTCTACTTTAGTCATGCAATTAAATAAAGCAAGTCTTAGGCCAAATCCTCTCTCCCGAGTTAGATTCAACACTTAAATCATTCAATTAGTGATCAAGTAATTGAAAGCATTAAACACAAAATTGCATGCATAGAATAAAAGCACATTCATACCAAAAATTAATCCAACAAACTTAAACAATTACATCAATCCCTAAGACAAACAACTAGCAATTCATAGTCTCTAAACCATAAACACTAATTGAAAGAAAAGCCATAAAAACTACAAGAGTTAAGGGAAAGAAAAGGGAAAACTCGAATCCGTCGAAACCGGCACGTCCCCATCACGATCTCCACGTCTTCTCGCTTGATTCCCGCTCCTTGGCCTTGCCTTTAGCTCCCACAAAAGGTCTCTAGTCGAAATTAGGGCTAAAATCTAACCAATTGGGCTCCCAAATCCGTAGCTGAAAAGAGGAATTTATAGAAAATCTGCGGGTAGCGTCGCGACGCTGTGTACACAGCGCCGCGACGCTGTCACAGCGTCTCGACGCTAAGGAGATAGCGTCTCGACGCTGTCTCTGTTGCCGCCCAATTCAGAAAAGGAAAGGCAGCGTCGAGACGCTCCAAGAGCAGCGTCCCGACGCTGGCCTACGGATGGCTCTCTTTTGACTTCTTCTTGGTTGAATCTTTTTCGTTCTTTAGCCAATTTTCATGTCCTGAACACGTATTTAGCTCCAATTTCTCGATTTAACTCCGAAACATGATTCCTACAAAAAGAACATAAAATGCATAATTTTTGCCAATTAAATATAAAAGACTAGCTTAATTAATTAGGGAAACATAGCTAGCTATGCTCGCTATCAACGTCGAGGCGCAACGTCTCAACGGCAACCTTGATCCACGCCTTGCTGTTTATTTTCTCGGTCTTGTCTCATTTCTTTTCGGTACGGGGCTTCAATCTTCGTTTTTTGGTGTCATTCTTCAGGCCCACTTCAACACAATTGGGTTTTTCACCTCCCCATTGTCCAAGACACCGAGATGGCTCCAAAACTCTGTAATTAGCCCGAATTAACACCAATTAGCGCGATCAGCTCCCAACATACCCTAAGCTCAAAGATCCTACAAATAAGGCAAGTAAAGCATAAAATGACTCTAACAAGCTTAGATTAAAGGCAATAGAATAGGACTACTTAGGTCCTATCAGGGTCCAGGTCTGGCTTGGTTCTTCCAAATCCATGAAATTGATCTTAGTCTTTATCCTGCTCTGCTCGGCCTCAGCCTCGACCTTGGCAATTGTTAGCTCTGGCACAAAGTCTGCAATAGTCTGCCTTTTCATTGATGTTCTCAATTTGTAGTGGATGTCATACTCACTCAACTCGATTGTCAACTTCATGAGACACCCTGATGTTTCAGGTTTTTGCAGCACCTGCCTAAGTGGAAAATTAGTTAGAACTGTGATTTTGTGGGCTTGTCTCTACTTGGGGATACCTTGTCTCTACTCCTACCATAGTCTTACTCGTATAGTACACTAGTCAATGAAGGTTATACCTTCTTCCTTTATCAATGCTAAACTCACTGTTGTTTCTGAAGCTGCCACATAGAGCAACAACTCTTTCCCCGGCTGGGGCTTAGCTAAAAGCAGTGCAGAACCCAGATATGCTTTCAATTCCTCGAAAGCTTTCTCACATTCTACAGTCCACTCAAATTGCAACCCTTGTTTAAAAATTTTAAAGAAATGCAAGCATTTATTAGTAGCCCTACTAAAAAACCTGTTTATTGCTGCAACTTTCCCATTTAGACTCTGAAGCTAGTTGAGATTGGATGGGGAAGACATTTCTAGGGTCACCCTTATCTTGTATGGGTTAGCTTCTATCCCCCTCTGATGCACCATGAATCCCAAGAACTTTCCCAAGGTTACTCCAAAAGCACACTTACTCGGATTCAATTTCATTCGGTACTTTCACAGTATCTGGAATGCTTCGCTGAGATCTGACTCATGACAATGGGATTTCACACTTTTCACCAACATGTCATCAACGTAAACCTCCATGTTCTTTCCTAACAAAGGAGCAAACATTTGGTTTACCATTCTTTGGTACATAACTCCTACGTTCTTCAGTCCAAATGACATGACCTTATAGCAATAGCACCCCCTATTGGTAATGAAGGAAGTTTTCTCCTGGTCAGGCCCATACATCTTGATCTGGTTGTAACCTGAATAGGTGTCCATGAAATTCAACATCTCATGCCCAGCTGTTGCATCCACCAACTAATCAATCATTGGCAATGGATAACTATCTTTGGGGCAGACCTTATTCAAATAGGTAAAATCAATGCACATTTGTCATTTACTATTGTTTGCTTTCTTCACCAGTACCACATTAGATAGCCATTGGGGATAATGGACTTCTCTAATGAACCCAACTTTGAATAGGTCTTCTACCTGTCCAACTATGATCTCATTCCTCTCTAGATTGAATGCTCGTCGCTTTTGTCTTACTGGCTTCAATTCTCTATCAGTATTCAATCGATGCACCATGATTTTAGGATCAATCCCCAACATATCTTCATGTGACCATGAAAAAATCTACGTTGGCCCTTAGGAACTAATCAACTTCTTGTTGGGTTTTATGCCCTGAAACTCGTCAATAGTAAATGTAACAATTGAACGAACATAAATAAAGTATTGCTTGATTTTTTTTTTCAATAAAGAGTTATTGTCTATATTATGTACATCTTGCCTAAATAACCCTAATCCAATAAACTAAACATCCTAGGTTGTGGGATGAGTCTTGAGCTGTATGTGGAGACATACGGGGATCACTGTTCAAGAGACAACCTGGGTACCTTATCGTGGTGACACTATGGATACGACTCACTTTGTATTTGATACAAACACAATGATCCAACGCGTTCGTGTAGAGGACATACGAGTGGAGGTATCCTATGCAATGAGTTTGCATAAGACCGGATCGTGAAATAATAATCGCTAGCTGTAACACCGTTAACTAGTTATGTTTCTATTTCACTAGGATGACCTAGGCAATTTAGTCTGAATCCTGAGTGGATTATGGACTCTTGCTCACGAGGGATTGTCCTTTGATTTGTATGGGTGAAAGTGGCCAGTACATCGACTCAATAAGCCTATCATTTTATGGACAAGACTTAGTGGGAAGCTGAGAACATAATCACACAAGATGAAATTCACTCCTTCCCGACATCGAGGAAGTAGATGAGTGTTCCATTAAGTGGTGTCTCTGGGTCTTGAACAAAGGTCCTACCTTCTCACTGGCCCGATAGGGGTTTTTGTTCAGTGGTTGGACCACAAACAGGTTTTTCATTAGAGGAGCACTGGTACTTAAGGAGGTAGAGGTAACTCAAGGGCAAAACGGTAATTTGACCAAGCTTGAGTTACGAACACTCGTGAAGGACTAACTTGCTGTTGTTGGTCTATATCCGTGGACACAGGATTATGTCTGTAGTGAGAAAAGTGCAACTATGGGTCTTTAGTGGAGTGAACCCACAGTTAACAAAAATTGATTAATTGGTTAGTGAGTTTAGCCGATTAATATAATATCGTTGGAGCTTCTGATCTGCAGGTCCATTAGGTCCTACTGGTAGCTTGTAAAGAGACTTGAGGCAATTAAGTATTAATTGTTAATTGAAAGTGTTCAATCTATTTTGGGGAATCATATAATGTATGTTGATGCATTATAATATAAAGTTTATGAAACTTTATAATATAATTTTGAATTAGTTTCAAAATTAATTTTTGGGAGAAAATATTTGAAAGAGTTTAAATAATTAATATGAATTGGATTCATATGAATAAAATAAATAATTTAATAAAATCCCTAAAATTAAATATATGATATTTAATTGGATAATTAATTAATTATGGAATTAATTATTTATTTATTAAAATTAGATATGAATAAGATAATAGATTTTATTAGATCTTATTCATGACCTTTTCCTATAAGGATTAAATCTTATTCATGGTCTTTTCCTATAAATAGGACCCTTGGGGTGGCATGAAAGGTATCTCATTCATTCTTCTACTCTCAGAGAATTCCCCTGAAGGCTCCCACCAATCTCCTACCTCTAGAAGTCTCAGAGTCATACTAGTGTAGCCATAGTGGTGGTGTTCGCAAGACTTGGTCACTGAATTTCCAGCAAAAGATCGTCCTTAGTTGCTGCGTTTTTCATCTAAGAGAAGTATCAAGAGTTTAGGTGAAAGAGTCAAGTCGCCAATGACGGTATGTTGCTGAAAACCTTTTTCCCTAAATTTGCATGAATTAAATAGACTTTAATTCAGTAAATTCCATCATGATAATTATTGTAAATTTTGCCCGTCGTATCGGTATTTTAATCTAGATTAAAACACAGTGATAGGTCCTCTGATAAATCTTTCGTTGCGCTAGGGGATTTAATTCATGCACTTCTCTCTTTGCTCAGCCCCCAGTTTGGTGCCAATACTCACTATTCTTTCTTTAGTCACCAACGACACAGATTTTAACTGTTCTGCAGATTGTCCTCTCAAATCGCCTTTGACATGGCCGAGGCAAGGGTCGACCTCTTTCCAACCGTCGAGGTTGTGGTTGGCCTCGACCTGGCCCTTCTTTTCCTGTGCACGCCCAAAAACTCCCATAGATTTGTGCATCATCTCACCCAAAAAACCACAATCGATATACAATTTTTACTGGCAAGCTCTCTTTCCCACCGATGGTGCCAACTGTTGATGCCAAAATCCGGACAGAAGACTCACTTGACCTTCACGTGACGCCAACAGTAAATTTACAGAGGCTGGGGAAGACGTGACCTGCAAAACCAGCAGAATTTGCACACTGATGTGGTGCTTGCCACACCTACTCTGATGCTTAAGTCAGCAAATAGGAAGTAAAAAGTGTCAAGAATCAAGGTTTTGAACCCTTCTCCAGACGTGAAGAATGATATTTATACCTGAGTCAGCTTGGTAGGGTTTTGCCTCCGTTTTGGGACGATTCGAGATCGAATCTGATCCAACTGGACTCTCTTGCAACCTCAGAGGCTCGACCCAAGAGCACTGGGTGTGCCCCAGGCATAAGCCTGGGGTCGGCCACGACCTCGTCTGCAGATTGGGTCAAGACCCAATCCCCTCGGGTCCTTGCTCTCTTATGACCCGGCTCTTGCTCTGGGTGCACATTGTGCTGGCCCCGTCTACTCGACATTCGGAGTGGTCCATTTTTACCTATAACACCAATTTTATTGAAGAATGTTAAAATTAGTCATGATAAACTTTGATGGCATGATAGTTATTAAGTTGACATAAATTTGAAAGGAAAATTAGGTCAATTAAGAGAGGAGGTTTTCTAAATCCTCTTCGTAAATTTCTAAGAAGTTGGCAAAAATGTCGACTTTTTCTCTCGTAGGTGGCTTAACTTATCTAATTAGTTTTCGTGAACTTACTAATTATCTTGTCAAATAAGCTTACAATACCAACAAATTTTAACATACACAAACAATAAAAATGGTAGAATTGAACAATGTTAAAATATAGGGATTAAGTTCTAATTTTTTAAAATAGAGACGAAAATTTAAAAGGCTAAATCATATATTTTGCCTAGATGAAATAATGAAAAATATATATAATTTAATTATGGATAGAAATTTTTATGGATAAATTTGGTCTTGATTGGATTGAGATAAGGTGGCCTGACTCAACTATGTCGATCTAGACTAAGGCCAAATTGGTTCATTCCAATTACGAACCTCGACCCAAGCCTAAGCCCAGGCCTAGGTGGGCGTAAAGCAAACCTATGTTCCCCTAAATCCATCAGTGTCACCCACAATTCAATAGACCCTCCCTGAATCTGACTTGGTGTCTACTTACTCCGATTCCTAAGAAGAAAAGCAGAAACCCTAGGTCAAAAGGGATATAAATATCTAGTGATAAAGCTGAAAAGGTAAGCCTATTCTCTTTCTCCAAAACTCTTGCTACAGTAATCACAACTTGAATCTAACTTATGAAGGGAATAAAAGTCCCCACGCAGCGGAAGCGCATCGATTGGACCTTACGCCGTATATTAATTAACATCAAAAACCGTTACGAAAACTCAAACAAAACTTTAAACTAACTTTAAAGCCGCTGTAAAATCGGTTTAAACATGCTAAAAATAAATCCAAATTTATTTTAAAAACTTTTCTAAAGAAAAGAGGAAGAACCGTTACAAACCTCCGTTGTAGACTTGACCGTTCTTCGCCAACGAAGCTCCACGAACGAAAACGCAGCAGCCGCTTCAAGGTATTCTTCGCTGGAAATTCTTCTTTGATTGACACAATAACCACAGAGGTTACACCGGTATGTCTCTAAGTCTAGGAGGCCAAAGACTTGTGGGAGTCTTTCTCTAAGAGGGAGGCTAGAGAGAATTCTAGGTCTTGTCTTTCAAGAGTGTCAAGTGTCATGACCAATTAGGTCTAGTGTTCTATTTATAGAAGAGAGGCCATGAATAAAATATTCAATAAAATCAATCTTTTCCAAAATTGATTCAATCTTTATTCCTTAATTAATCAATCATGATCAATCAATTCCCAATTGATTAATCTTTTCCATAAATGACTAATTTCTTCCATAAGTAATTAGATCATTCCCATAAATGATTAATCACTTCCTTAAGTGATTAATTATTTACATAATTGATTAATTCATGATTAATGAATTCTTTAATTAATTAACCACCAAATCAAATATCACATATTTAATTTCCGGCCTTGAATTAATTAATTTTGCCCAAACACTTTTAGGACTTAAATTAATTAATTCTTTCAATTCTTCCATAAATTTATATTTGAACTTCTTCAAATATTAATTTCTCTCATAATAATATATCAATATATATTATATTTATTTCCCTCAGTAAATTGAACATTTTCAATTTAATTACTTAGTTGCCTCAAATTACTTTACGAGCTACCAGTGGGACCTAATGGACCTGCAGATCAGAAGCTCCAACGATGTGAGATTAATTGGTTAAACTCATTAACCACAATAATCAATGTTCGTTAACTGTGTGTACATTCCACTATAGACTCACAGTTGCACTCTTCTCACTGCAGACATATTTTCTGTGTCCACGGAACTTAGACCAATATCGACTAGTTAGTCCTTCACGAGTGTCCGTAACACCAGCTGGGTCAAATTACCGTTTTACCCCTGGGTCACCTCTATTTCCTTAAGTACCAATTCTCCTCTAATGAACAATCTGTTTATGGTCCAACCATTAAACAGAAAACCCTCTCGTGCCATTGAGAGGGTAGGGCCCTTTGTTCAAGACTCGGAGTAACCACTTAAGGGAACACTCATCTGCTTCCCTAAAGTCGGGAAGGAGTGAATTCCATCTTGTACGATTATGTTCCCAGCTCCCCATTTGATCTTGTCCCCAAAGTGGTAGGCTTATTGAGTCGGCGTATTGGCCACTCTCACCCATGCAAATCAAAGGACAGTCTCTCATGAGCAGGAGTCCATAATCAACTCAGGATTAAGACTAAGTTGTCTCGGTCGTCCTAGTGAAATAGAAAACCAACTAGTTAACGGTGTTATAACTAGTGGTTACTATTTCGCGGTCCGGTCTTATGCAAACTCATTGCATAGGATACCCCCACTCGCATGTCTCCTACATGAACGCGTTGGATCGCAACGTTTGTATCAAATACAAAGTGGGCCGTATCCATAGTGTCACCAGGATAAGGCACCCAGTCTTATCCCTATACTATAGACCTTTTAGGCTGTTTCTTGAACAATGATCCCATATGTCGCTACATATAGTTCAAGACTCATATTACAGCCTTGGATGTCTAGTTTATTGGATTAGGGTTATTATTAGGCAAAGACAAGTATAAAATAACTAATTAATGGAAAAATATATCAATATTATTTCATTAATATCCGGTCAACGGTTACATTCACTATCTACGAGTTTTAGGGCATAAAACCCAACAAACTCCCACTTGAACTAAAACACTAGTTAGTGGGATGTAAATGCAATAATCTAAAGCTGGAAATACAATGAACTAGGGCATCCTTATACCCATTATACATTTCTCCCACTTGCCCTAGATTAGATGGCATACATATCTCGTAGACCTAGACCTTCTAGATGACCCTCAAACACTTTAGCCGTGAGAGCCTTTGTAAATGGATCAGCGATGTTGTGCTCCGAGGCGATCTTAGTGACGATCACATCTCCTCTTTGCACAATCTCCCGTATCAGGTGATACTTCCTCTCGATGTGTTTACCCCGTTTGTGGCTACGAGGTTCTTTTGAGTTGGCTACAGCCCCACTGTTGTCACAGTATAGTGTTATGGGCACGTTCATATTCGGAACTACTTCCAAATCAGTCAAGAACTTTCTGAGCCATACTGCCTCCTTAGCTGCTTCGCAAGCTGCTACATACTCAGCCTCCATGGTTGAGTCTGCTATGCATCCTTGTTTGATGCTTCTCCACACTACTGCTCCTCCATTGAGGGTGAATACTGACCCTGATGTGGATTTCCTAGAATCCTTATCAGCTTGAAAGTCAGAATCAGTGTATCCAGTAAGAATCAAATCCTTAGCTCCATACACAAGCATGTAGTCCCTCGTTCTCCGAAGATACTTGAGGATATTCTTAACCGCTCCCCAGTGGTCCAACCCTGGATTAGACTGATACCTACTGACTACTCCCACTGCATAACATATGTCAGGCCTAGTGCAGAGCATGGCATACATTAAGCTGCCCACAGCTGAGGCGTAGGGAATGTGTCTCATGTTCTCAACTTCTTGAGGTGTCTTAGGAGATTGTTCCTTAGACAGATGTACCCCATGTCTGAAGGGTAGGAGTCCCTTCTTGGAGTTTTGCATCGAATATCGAGACAACATCTTGTCAATATACGTTGCTTGAGACAGAGCTAGCGTTTTGTTCTTACGATCCCTAATGATTTGGATTCCCAGAACATATTGAGCCTCTCCCAGATCTTGCATTTGGAATTGGGCAGCTAGCCATTTCTTAATGTCAGTGAGGTATCCTACATCATTCCCAATGAGTAGGATATCGTCTACATAAAGTATTAGAAAAGCTACTTTCCTTTTGTTGATTTTCTTGTATACACAAGGCTCATCAACGTTTTGGTCAAAGCCAAAAGATTTGATTGCAGTATCAAATCTAATGTTCCATGATCTGGATGCTTGTTTCAATCCATAAATGGATCGATTTTAGCTTACAAACCTTTTGTTCCTGACCTTGGGCTATGAACCCTTCGGGTTGAGACATAAAGATATTCTCTTCAAGATTACCATTCAGAAAGGCAGTCTTGACGTCCATTTGCCATATTTCATAGTCATAATATGTGGCAATGGATAAAAGAATTCTTATGGACTTTAACATGGCTACAGGAGAAAAGGTTTCCTCATAGTCAACCCCCTCCTTTTGGGTATAACCCTTTGCCACTAGTCTAGCTTTGAAGGTCTGTACCTTTCCAGCTGCATCTCTTTTTCTCTTATAGATCCATTTGCACCCTATGGGTTTTACCCCATATGGTAGATCTGCAAGTTCCCATACAGAATTGGAATACATTGACTCCATTTCCAGGTTCATGGCTTTGACCCATTCATCCTTATCTTCGTCATTCATTGCCTGTCGATAGGACAATGGATCCTCAATGCCATCATTAGGTATGACAACCTGAGTTTCAGTTAAACCCAAGTAGCGATCAGGTTGTAACACAACCCTCCCACTGCGTCGAGGCATTCCCAACGTTTGAGATGGACGGGATGGATCTGAAGAACTAGTTCCTTCATCAACTCTTGTTGAAGGTCCAACTTCATCAACAACTCTTGATGATTCTTCAGTAGCTTCTCCTAATATTATTTTGCTTCGTGGTTTATGATCTCTCATGTGGTCTTCCTCTAAGAAAGTGGCGTTTGTCGATACAATCACCTTATTTTCTTGTGGGTCGTAGAAATAACCACCTCTCGTTTCTTTAGGGTAACCAACAAATTGGCACAGTTTTGAACGAGGTTCCAGTTTCTTAGGATTTGTCACAAGCACGTGTGCAGGACAACCCCAAATGCGAAAGTGATGCAAACTAGGTTTACGCCCCTTCCATAACTCGAAAGGTGTTTCAGAAACACTTTTCGAGGGAACATTGTTCAAGATGTATACTGCAGTCTCTACTGCATATCCCCAAAACGAGCCAGGCAATTGAGCATAGCTCATCATTGATCGAACCATGTCTAACAAGGTTCTATTTCTCCTTTCTGACACACCATTCTGCTGAGGTGTACCAGGGGCTGAGAGTTGAGATTGGATTCCATGTTCTATCATATAGTCCTGGAATCTTTGATCCATATACTCCCCTCCTCGATCAGATCGAAGTACTTTAATAGATTTACCTAATAGGTTTTCAACTTCAGCCTTAAACTCCTTAAACTTTTCAAGGGCTTCAGACTTATGTCCCATTAGGTATAAGTAACCATATCTTGAATAATCATCTATAAATGAGATGAAATATTCGTACCCTCCTCGAGCTTTTACATTCATTGGACCACATAGATCCGAATGTATTAACTCTAAGGGTTCTTTGGCTCTGTAACCTTTTCCAGTAAAGGGTCTTTTGGTCATTTTTTCCTCGAGACAAGATTCACAAGGTGGTAGTGAATCATCTTCTAACTTGCTTAGAAGTCCATTCTTTACCAAACGACCGATCCTATCGATGTTTATATGACCAAGTCTAAGATGCCAAAGATGAGTATTGTTACTTGATGGAGAAATCTTTTGCCTTTTACTTTGAGTTTCAGCAGTTTTAAATAATTCGTGATTTAAAAGTGCTTTGTTTTCGGTTGGTCTTAAAACATACAAGTTATTTTCCAATTTTGCTGAACAAATGAGTATACCATTTTTATAAATGAACGCTTCATTCATATCAAAAGTAACTGTATACGATTGTTCAATCAAACATGAAATAGAAATTAAGTTCCTCTTAATCTTGGGAACGATTAACAAACTTTCTAAAAGTAAGAATCTATTTCTAAAAAATAACTTCGCAGCTCCCACTGCTTTAGCTGAAATGACTTCTCCAGTTCCGACCCTGAGTGTCATTTCTCCATCGTTCAACTGCCGAAAGGAACTATTTTCCTGAAAAGAAGAGCAAACATGATTAGTTGCTCCTGAATCAAGTATCCAGGTAAACTCATCATGTTCTACCAGGCATGTTTCTAAAACCAGTAAATCAAATTTACCTTCCTTTTCCTTCTTTTTCTCAGCAAGGTACTTTGGGCAGTTTCTCTTCCAATGTCCATCTACATTGCAGTGAAAACACTTGCCCTTGTCTGCCACAGCTTTGGCTTTTCCCTTGCTTTTAGCAGCAGTACTGGGAGCTTTCCCCTTGTTTCCTTTCTTCTTCGTTTTCTTTGAAGAAGTGGCTACAGATTTAGTTCCAGAGGATGAACCCTTCTCGAACTTTCTTTTGGAGTGAACAACGTTTGCCTCTCCTTCTATCTGTCCCTTGTTCTTAAGAAGAGACTGATAGAGCTGTAGCTCATTAAGGAGGCTAGTCAGGTTGAATGTTATTTTATTCATCATTGCATTGCTTCTAAACTGCAGAAAACTCTTCGGAAGAGATTCTAAGATGAATGCAACCTGACTTCGCTCATCTATGACCGCCCCGTTTGCCTCTGCCACGTTGAATTGGACCATCATATCCAGGACATGCTCCCGAACAGACGTGCCCTCTTTCATGCGACAGCTATAAACGTATTTGAGAGCGTCATGGTGGAGTTGGTAGGACGGTTGTCCAAACATCTCCCGGAGAGAGTTCATAATCTCCCTCACTGTTACCATGCCCTCATGCCTTTTAGCCAAAACTTCAGATAAGCTGGCTAAGATATAGACGCGAGTCTTATCATTGGCCTTTGTCCAGCGGTCATAAGCATCCTTAACTGCCTGGGATGCATTACGAGCAGGGGCTGGAGGACAATCCTCCGTTAAGACGAACCGCAGATCATCGACAACAAGAATCGTATTCAAGTTCGACTTCCACGTAGCATAATTTTCGCCGGTTAATTTCTCATTTTTAAGCAGAGAGACTATTGAGGAAGACATTGCTGAAATTTAAACAAACAATGACCGTATTAGTTATCTTTGCCTTAACCCATCATACAAGCAAACAATTGCACACGATCCAATCAATTTAGCAAAACAGACAATCACAGAACCCTAAAACTATTGATTTAGTTTTGCAACGACGTTTCAGAGGTTTAGAATATCAGCCACCGAAGGGTGATCAGGTACTCCTCCTTTGAAATGAGACACTTCTCAGCTAATTCTAATTCCAGAATAACTCATATTCCTATAGACATTAGCCACCGTTGTTCGGTCAAGGATTTGTTAAGACTTTTAACTCATCCTCGTAAGTGTAACCCTCCCACTTTCAGATCTCAGAGGCACGCACCAACAGGCTACCGAAGGGAAAGACAACTGTTGGTGATTAGCCTAAGAGCTCCTATCCTTTTCAGGAGTTCACGATGTTCCGAATCCTATGATTAGGCCCTCCGAAGGGATGGATGCGCCAGGGCAACCTGCAGACGGATCATAGGACTCTCACGGTGTGAACTATGAGCGGAGACCGAGGGATACGTTGACACGTGTCCCGCTCCCACTTACTCTGGACATTTTTCCCATTCACCTTGATATTGACCCATGCAAACACTTTCCGAAGGGAGGCCGCTCCTAGGGCGACTCGAAGCCGAGCATGAATCTCACGTTGTGAATATAGGGACGTAGGAGCAAAACTTGATTTAAATCTCGTTTTGTAATTTTCCTCCCACTGAAAATGTCCTAAGGTTAATATAGGGTTGTTTAACTTAGATAGTATTCGGCTAAGTCAATCTATCTAAGTCTGATCCTATTATAACGATTATGGAAAGGATTCAACTGCAATCTTTTGGGTGAATTAAACTTTTTAATAAACCCAACATTGCAAGTCAACATTACTATGGTTAATTCAACTCAATCCGGTTAGTTCCCAGGTAGGAGGTGTTCCGTAAACCGTCAACTTAAATACCCCCAGCCTTAGACAGAACTTTACCGAGAGAGTTCCCTTATAACCATAGTAATGTAAGGTCTTTACTCTAAAGATCTAGGTGCATTAAACACTTTTAATAAACCTAGTGACATTGCATGCTAACATTTAACTATGATTAATTCAACTCCGGTATTCCAGGTCAGTTCCCAGGTAGGAGGTGTTCCGTAAACCGTCAACTTAAATACCCCCAGCCTTAGACAGAACATTACCGGTGGAGTTCCCTTATAATCATAGCAATGTTTTTCCTACTTAGTAAATTAAAACTATTTTTAATTCTAAGTAAGAAAAGATTCTAATCCTATTAGAAATCGATCTAGGTCTAATTAATTTTAAACAATTTAAAATTAATCCAATTTATCCTATGATCTTATGTTTGCATGCAAATCTTGATTATAGATTGACGGTTTCTAATCATTAATATTAAAGAACTATTTCAAATTTTAATGATTAATCCTATAATCAAGAATCTAGGGTTTAATTCATTCAACAATCTCATTCAAATTGAATAATTAAGCCTCATCAATTGCATGAATAATATAACAATTATATTAATAACTATGGATGTTTCATGCTTCATGCAATTTTGATTTTCTTTTATTATAACAATTATAAGCCAATCAAGAAAATCAACCAAGCATGCTTCATTCATCACATTAAACATAACTATTTATATTTAATTTAAGTAATGACATGCTTCATGCTTTCCAATTTTTCATATAAATTAATATACACTTATATTAAAAATATGAAAACAAATCCATGCATTTAAACATACATTATAACAATTTATAATATATAAAAATGCATGAGCATGTTTATAACCTAAGGTGGGATTAAATAATCTATATGACATCCATAAAGCATATAAATAGCAATTGAACCGGTTAATTTTGGCCCCTAGGATAAAATAAAGCATTAAATTACAATAATTTAGCTAAATTCTATCCTAAAAATCCATGTACAGCTCCGGAATTGGTCTAGACAGCTCGAACCGCCCCGAACCACCTCGAACCGGCCTCCAAAATCACGAACCATGCCAAAAATTGGCTGAACCGGACCAAATAGGTCCCAGCCCAGCCGAACCGGTCCGAACCGGACCGGCCTCGCTTGAACCGCGCCTGTTGAAACCCTAGGTCGCGCCTCCATCGTGACAGCGTCGAGACGCTGTGTAGATTAGCGTCCCGACGCTGTGCGTTTTCCATATCTGGCGCCTGCGTAATCGAGACAGCGTCGAGACGCTGTTGAGGTAGCGTCCCGACGCTGTGTGCTTTCCTTACCGAGCGCCTTCGGTATCGAGACAGCGTCGAGACGCTGTTGAAGGAGCGTCCCGACGCTGTTGCGTCTGGAGGCAGATTCTGGGCAAAACAGCAACGATTTTTCCGATTTCGGCCTCGATTTCAGCGACGATTGCTCCGATTTTTATCTCATAAAAACCTATTCTAGACCCGGACTTACATAGGACTCGATTTTACATAAAATACCCGAAACACCGGGCCTTACATGATCAAAATCACATAAAAATAAAATCTATGGCCATAAAATTAACCCAAACAGTTCAATGCAAACCGAACATACATTATGCATAAATCCCACCTATTAGAGCCTATCGCAACTTTTTAAAATTAATTAATAGGGACAGCGATGGCTCTGATGCCGATTGAAGGGAATAAAAGTCCCCACGCAGCGGAAGCGCATCGATTGGACCTTACGCCGTATATTAATTAACATAAAAAACCGTTACGAAAACTCAAACAAAACTTTAAACTAACTTTAAAGCCGCTGTAAAATCGGTTTAAACATGCTAAAAATAAATCCAAATTTATTTTAAAAACTTTTCTAAAGAAAAGAGGAAGAACCGTTACAAACCTCCGTTGTAGACTTGACCGTTCTTCGCCAACGAAGCTCCACGAACGAAAACGCAGCAGCCGCTTCAAGGTATTCTTCGCTGGAAATTCTTCTTTGATTGACACAATAACCACAGAGGTTACACCGGTATGTCTCTAAGTCTAGGAGGCCAAAGACTTGTGGGAGTCTTTCTCTAAGAGGGAGGCTAGAGAGAATTCTAGGTCTTGTCTTTCAAGAGTGTCAAGTGTCATGACCAATTAGGTCTAGTGTTCTATTTATAGAAGAGAGGCCATGAATAAAATATTCAATAAAATCAATCTTTTCCAAAATTGATTCAATCTTTATTCCTTAATTAATCAATCATGATCAATCAATTCCCAATTGATTAATCTTTTCCATAAATGACTAATTTCTTCCATAAGTAATTAGATCATTCCCATAAATGATTAATCACTTCCTTAAGTGATTAATTATTTACATAATTGATTAATTCATGATTAATGAATTCTTTAATTAATTAACCACCAAATCAAATATCACATATTTAATTTCCGGCCTTGAATTAATTAATTTTGCCCAAACACTTTTAGGACTTAAATTAATTAATTCTTTCAATTCTTCCATAAATTTATATTTGAACTTCTTCAAATATTAATTTCTCTCATAATAATATATCAATATATATTATATTTATTTCCCTCAGTAAATTGAACATTTTCAATTTAATTACTTAGTTGCCTCAAATTACTTTACGAGCTACCAGTGGGACCTAATGGACCTGCAGATCAGAAGCTCCAACGATGTGAGATTAATTGGTTAAACTCATTAACCACAATAATCAATGTTCGTTAACTGTGTGTACATTCCACTATAGACTCACAGTTGCACTCTTCTCACTGCAGACATATTTTCTGTGTCCACGGAACTTAGACCAATATCGACTAGTTAGTCCTTCACGAGTGTCCGTAACACCAGCTGGGTCAAATTACCGTTTTACCCCTGGGTCACCTCTATTTCCTTAAGTACCAATTCTCCTCTAATGAACAATCTGTTTATGGTCCAACCATTAAACAGAAAACCCTCTCGTGCCATTGAGAGGGTAGGGCCCTTTGTTCAAGACTCGGAGTAACCACTTAAGGGAACACTCATCTGCTTCCCTAAAGTCGGGAAGGAGTGAATTCCATCTTGTACGATTATGTTCCCAGCTCCCCATTTGATCTTGTCCCCAAAGTGGTAGGCTTATTGAGTCGGCGTATTGGCCACTCTCACCCATGCAAATCAAAGGACAGTCTCTCATGAGCAGGAGTCCATAATCAACTCAGGATTAAGACTAAGTTGTCTCGGTCGTCCTAGTGAAATAGAAAACCAACTAGTTAACGGTGTTATAACTAGTGGTTACTATTTCGCGGTCCGGTCTTATGCAAACTCATTGCATAGGATACCCCCACTCGCATGTCTCCTACATGAACGCGTTGGATCGCAACGTTTGTATCAAATACAAAGTGGGCCGTATCCATAGTGTCACCAGGATAAGGCACCCAGTCTTATCCCTATACTATAGACCTTTTAGGCTGTTTCTTGAACAATGATCCCATATGTCGCTACATATAGTTCAAGACTCATATTACAGCCTTGGATGTCTAGTTTATTGGATTAGGGTTATTATTAGGCAAAGACAAGTATAAAATAACTAATTAATGGAAAAATATATCAATATTATTTCATTAATATCCGGTCAACGGTTACATTCACTATCTACGAGTTTTAGGGCATAAAACCCAACAACTTAATCATCATAGCTTGTGCAGCAACCACCACACCAGTATGAAGTTCTTTATTTTACAGGTCACCTCTTCCTCAATCTAAAAAAATTTATCGTTCATGCACGTGCAAATCAGGTGTGCTCTTTGTATCCAGATTTGTGCATCAATATAAATGAAAAAAGAATTGTCTTTACATGTTGTTATAGGTAATTCTAACCACTCTGGAATTCAAGGAGCAGACGTATCAACACGGCCGAGCCCGAAAATAGGACCAGAAAATGGACCCTGGAAGAGAAACAGGCCAGAGGGTCAGGCCAAGGCTGGAGGGATCGGGCCTTGGCGCAACCCTCTGCCCGAGCCGCTTACACGGGTCGAGTCCTTCCGCGTCCGTTTCGTCCCTAGTGCCCCTGGATGCTCCGGTTCACCCTGGTTCAGCCAGAATCGCCTCCGAAAGCCTAGAAACCCTAAGGCAAGAAAAGATATTTAAATCCTTATTCGTCACTGAAGAAAAGATCTCAAACTCTATTCTCAACACTTTCCTCTTGCTCTCTTGCTTCTCATATTTCTCCTTTCTGACTTAAGCATCAAAGGCGGTGTGGCAAGCACCACACCGGTGTGTAGGTTTCTTCTGTCTTGTAGGCCATATTTTCCCCCTCTTCAAACAAATTCACTGTTGGTGCCAGTGAAGGTCAGGTAAGTTCCTCCTGTCCAAATTTGACCATCAATAGTTGGCGTCGTCTGAGGGGAAGAAAGCTTGCTAGTGAAATATGCACATTGGTTACCTAACAAGTAAGAGGATGAAGAAGAAAAACCAGATTCTAGAGACATAACCTTCAGAAAATAACCATCACCTGTAGAAATCACGAAAGTAAAGGTATGCGCAAATGTCACCAAGGTGAGCAGTGGCCATAAGACGTGCAGTGTCGAGTCGAGGCCGAGAACGAGGCCGACTAGAGGAAGAGTTGAGTTTGAGGCTGACCAGAGATGGCCAAAGTCGAAGCCGACCAAAAATGATCGAGGTCGAGGTTAGGAGGAAACCCCACAGGAGATTAGGACCATCTTTGGAGGACGAATAGAAAACAAACACAAGCCTTGATCAGATCAAAGACACCAAGAAGGAAAGGCCTTTGAAGAGTTGGAAGTCATTCCATTAACATCCATGACTAAGGCAACAAACACTGGAACAAGATTGGGGGATAAGAGAAGAAGCTACAAAGCTGAGGCCAAGCCTAGGCTGAAGTCGCAGCCGACCTTGGGTTGGAACCGAGGTCGACCTTCCAAGGCCTCAAAAGTGTCCCCAAGATCATAGAATCGATAAGAATTTGATTGTCAATGTTGTTGAACACAAGACGAAAACAAAATTAAAGCAAAGTAGCTAGATAAAAAAGACGACAAACAGTTTGAGGCTGAGGCCGAGGTTGAGGCCGACCCCAGATATAGTTGAGCCCGAGGCCGAGGCCGACCCCAGCCATGGTTGTGACCCAGGTCAATCCTATTGTTACAAGCGATATCGAATACATTCGAGCCTAAGCCTCGCCCATGCCTACATGCGAGCTCGAGCCCGAGCCCTCGAGCTTGGCGCCCACGCTTATATGCGAGCCTAAGCTTTTTAACTTAGTACCCACGCCTACATGCGAGCCTAAGCTTTCCAACTTAGTGGCCACGGCTACATGCGAGCCCGAGCCTTCGAACTTGGTGCCCACGCTTAAATGCGAGCCAAAGCTTTTTCAGCTTAGTACCCACGCCTACACGTGAGCTTAAGCTTTTCAATTTAGAGCCCACGCCTATATGTGAGCCTAAGCTTTCCAGTTTAGAGCCCACGCTTACATGCGAGCCTAAGCTTTCATGCTTGGTGCCCATGCCCACATGCGAGCCTAAGCTCTTCAGCTTAGAGTCCACGCTTACATACAAGCCTAAGCTCTTTAGCTTAGAGCCCACAATTACATGTGAGCCTAAGCTTTCCAGCTTAGTGCCCACACTTACATGCAAGCCTAAGCTTTCTAGCTTAGAGCCCACGCTTACATGCGAGCCTAAGCTTCCATGCTTAGAGCCCACGCCACTACATGTGAGCCTGAGACGTTGAGCACACAACCCACGCTAACATCAAGACCAAAGTCGAGACAAGCCTTCTGGCTGAGGCTGAGGCCGACCCTATGGTCTTGCCACGTGAGAAGCACTTACACAGGGAGATTCAAAACAGAGGAATGGACTGAACAAACATCCAAAATGAGGGGCAAAAAGCCCAAATGTTTGGACTCACTCCAGACATTAGCCTCGGACTCATCCCGAGGCCGAGGCCAGGTTATTTCTTCAACCCCTCACTTCTCTCATTTTCCTCTTGCTTAACCCCTATTCAGGGAGTTTTCTTTTTTGTCTAGTTTTGTCCTATCTTGCAGGATAATGAGAAATCTGCACATAAGTCAGCACAGGACAAAGGTCATACTCTTAAATTAGGCTTACAGAGCTTGACTTATAGCGATAAGCCTCACTAGGATCCCAATTCAAGAGTGGTGGCTTAATGTTATAGGTAATTCTGATCACTCTAGAATTCAAGGAGCAGACGTAGGCAACACGGCACGAGCCCGAAAACAGGACCAGAAAATTGACCCTAGAGGAGAAACATGTCAGAGGGTCGGGCCAAGGCTGAAGGGATCGGGCCTTGGCCCAACCTCCTGCTAAGCCCGCTTGCGCAGGCCGAGTCCTTCCGCCTCCGTTTGGTCCCTGGTGCCCCTGGACGCCTCGGTTCCACTTGGTTCAATCTGAATTGCCTCTGAAAGCCTAGAAACCCTAAGGCAGGAAAAGGTATTTTAATCCTTCTTCGTCACTGAAGAAAGGATCTCAAACTATATTCTTGACACTCTCCTCTTGCTCTCAACCCTTTCGAACTTAAGCATCGGAGGCGGTGTGGCAAGCACTACACCGGTGTGCATGTTTCTTCTGTCTTGCAGGCCATGTCTTCCCCTTTATAAAAAAAACTCACTACTGGTGTCACGTGAAGGTCAGACGAGTTCCTCCTATCCAAATTTGACCATCAGCATATATTTAATTTATATATTTATCACACGACCTGATTATATATAAAATGATAAGCTGCGGAAGTATTCTCATAATTTTATTTTTTTTAATCTCGTGATGGTTTGTAGTTTAAATTGAATAATAATATATATCAATAATTGCGTATGGAAATATTAAAAAAAGTGTTCTTAATCGTTTATATATTTTTCACACGGCAAGAAATTAATAAGTTATATAAATGTGACTAACATGATCCATTAATTTAATTTATGGTGATTTGAAGTTTAAACGAAAACATGGAAACACATATTTTAAATGTATTGAGGACAGAAATGAAAACTTTGTTTTTATTCGTTTATTGATTCTTTACATGCCTCAAAATGATAATTTATATAAATGTACCTATCATCAGTCATCACCTGTGTTAATTTAAGAAATTTAAATTTAATTATGAAAACACGTATCTTCATTGTATTATGTACCTATCAAAAATTGTTTATTTAATTTTGGCGTGATTTGTAGTTTAGAAAAATTATAATTTTGACCTTCAGAGTATTCTGTATTTGGTCTCTATGTTTCAAGTTCAATTTAATACTGTTATTTTGGTTCATGAGAAAACATAATTAGCCCATTCGTAACTCTTATCGAATGCTAATTAGAAAACCTAAAGCTCCGTTTGATAACCATTTGGTTTTTTGTTTTTTATTTTTGAAAATTAGACTTGTTTTCTTTAAATTTCTTTATCATGTCTTTCATTTTTGTTAAAGATATACTTGAATTTCTAACCAAATTCTAAAAACAAAAAAAAGTTTTTAAAAACTACTTTTTTTAGTTTTCAAAAATTGGCTTGGTTTTTGAAAACATGGGGGAAGGTAGATAGAAAAACAAAGAAACTTAGAGTTAGAAGTAATGTTTATAAGCTTAAAAACCAAAAACCAAATGGTTATCAAACGGGACCTAACTAGTTCCATTTTCAATTAATTTATATTACTTTATGCTAATGTGACAAAATTAACTATTTTATAATATTCTTTTAGGTGATATAGAAAAGGAAAAATTAAAAATATTTCTCTCCTTTTCTGCTCACTGGATCAGTAATGAGGATAATGGAAGGGCAAATGAGGATAGGGGCAGCTAGCAATGAGGGAAGGTGTAACGCCCCAGGATTTTTAAAACTAATCCTAGCGACATTACTAACTCTCAAACCAAACTAACCGAAAGCACCGAAAATTTCGGCAGCATAACGGCATACATAGGACTAACCCAAAATTTTTACATCACCTGTTAAGCATAAAACACACTTCTAGATAACATTCAACCCACAACTACACTCCACAACTCCACAGATTCAAACCAGAAACCCATCCTCCACAATAAAGCGAGTCAAATCTCGCATTCGCAACCAACGAAAAAAAGTTCATGCAAAATATAGACGTTCAACTCCAATTTCTAGAAACGGCTAAACTTTATAAAATCAAAAGAGTTCCGAATGACAAAGGAAACTAAGCATGACCATCTAACTTCTCGAAAGAGGACAACTATAGTCCCTGAATAAAAATAAACATAATCTCTATCCTTTACAATTCAAATAATAAAATAACTTTCTACGACAAGCTAGAAAATCAAAAGAAACTTGAAATAAAGATGCCTAAACCAGTGGAGTCACTCCTCGTGCACCTCCTCAGCACCACCGAGCTCATCATATGCAAACTCACCTGCAACATCTAAAAATGTTGGGGGGAGAAAAGGGGGGGGGGGTCAGTACAACCACGGTACTGGTAAGCAGCTCACACCCGGCGAGCCATCAAGCATCAAACAACAACATCAGCATGCTAGGCACACGCATCCAACATACTCTTAAGCAATAAACACATAGTCATGCTCCATAAAACGATAACTCATCAACAAAACTCGTGATAACTCAAAAGAACGACTCATGTAAACACCCGACATGCTATGCAACCCACATGGATTCCGCGCCATGCTCGCTTTCTTAGCACATGATTTACGCGTCATGCCTCGCACCAATGCACATGAATTCCGCGCCATGCAACGCAACTTAACACGTGATTTCCGCGTCACGCTCCGCACCAAAACATGATTTCCGCGTCATGTAACGCACTCACACCCAACACATGAATTACGCGCCATGCGCAGCGCACACTCGCACGTGATTTACGTGTCACGCTCCGCACTCACAACCCACACGTGATTTACGCGTCACGCTCCGCACCAATAACATGATTTCCGCGTCATGTAGCGCAATCTTAACACGTGATTTTCGCGTCACGCTCCGCTCGCACAACCCGACTCACCTCTCAATGAGCACACAAGACCATGCAACTTGACTATCATGCAGTATAGCTCAAAAGCAATAAGACAACGTGCTTAAAACAACCAACAGTTCATCATGCTTTAATATCGATCAAACAACACTTCTAACACATAAATCAAATTCCATAACAAACGACGAGACAATGAGGCATACTAGAAAAGCGATAAACAGCAAGCATGCTCATGCAGTCAAACAGACTCAACGGATAGAAACTACTTACCGAAAAGCTTACGAGCACTCCTAAGAACTCCTTAAACTGCTCAAGAGATTTAGATAAGCTCCTAAACAACAAGAATAACTTCTAAAATTAGAACTAACTTACTAAATACTTTAAACATACTAGAAGGGTCTAAATCAACTGAGGAAAGTCTATTTCCTTATCGTATAACCACTCAAAATTCCCCAAATTAAAAACCCAAAGCCTTTAGACCATGGGCAACCATGTCTGAGGCACAACGGGCAATGGGTACTCACCGAATGGCTATAGCCAAGGCTTTTCAGCCGTTGGACAGAAAGTAAAAGACAAGAGAACTTGGATTCTAAGGACTCCTAGAGGTTGGGCAACGCTACTCGGCTTAGGCAATTGATATAAGATAATTTTAGCATGCTTTTAAAACCACGAACAGCAAACATAAAACTCCTAAATCATGATTTAAGGACCTACAAGGGTTGGGTAAAACTAATTAGGCGACGACACATAGCAGACATTAATAGAAACATGCTTTTAAGCCAAAAACCGCAACAAATACTACCCAAACGACCTCGATACCACGCTAGACGGGTTATACTAACCACGAACAACGTGATAGAACACTCCTTGGACAATGGGTATTCAAGTTTTAAGTGATTCGAACTCAATCGAACACTTTTACGGCGCTGCAAATCAGAATTTCAATATTAAACTAAATTCCAGCACTTCAACAACTTGGGCATTCTAATATTGAAGTCGAATAAGCATGGGTAATGATTTTAACATGCTTTTAAAGCTTAACACATAACGGCAACTCGACTTGAAGCTAACGAGTCTTAGGGAAAGGGGTGAAACTTGCTCAAACGAACCCGTTTTCACGCTAGACGGGTTGTAATAACCTCAAACAATGCACTAGAACGATCCTTGGGTAGTGGGTATTCGAGCTTATAGTGATTCGAACCCAATCGATCACTTAGACGACGCTACAGAATGAAAATTTAAATATTAACTTGAATTTCCAGCACCTAATGAAATGGGTATTCTAATTCAAACACTAACCAAAAATGGGTAAGCGCTTAAACTTACCGAAATCGCTAAGCGACGCCATAACGATCCAAAACGGAGTCTAAACCCCACTGGACAGAGGCGAAAACGTGAGGAAACGAGGCTCGGGTTGCTGGACGCGCACCAATCTGATCGAAACGAGAGAAGGGAGTTAAATCAGCCTTAGATCGACTAGGAACAAAAGAAATCGAGAGCTTACATCCAAAATCTAGGCCGAACAACGAAAAAAGAGGGAGACGGCACGACTTACAGCGAAACGGGAGAAAAAAAGCAAGACCCACGACTGGCGGCGGCAACACGACGACAGCACGACTAGAGGGAGATAGATTTGCGGAGAGAGGGAGAAGAAAACCCGACGGAGAGAGAGAGAGAGAGCGTGCGAGAAGACGGTGGCGCTGCGACCTACGGCGACGGCTGGACGAAAAGGCGACAACGGAGGGCTTGAACGGCAGCGGCGGAGCGGCGTGAACTCCGGCGGTGGTGGCTGTGAGGGCGCTGGCCGGCGGAAGAAATCACAGGGGGGGCTGGTTCACGGCAAAGAGGGAGAGAAAGAGATGAGAGGGAAAGAGAAGGGTTAGGGAAATTAGGGCTTTTCTTTTCTTAAGCTTAATCCAATTCCTTTTCTTTTAAAAGAAATTAATAATGAAAAACTCATTCTAATTAGGATTTAGAATTTCAATTTAAATCCCCAATTAGAAACTTACTCCCAATCTTAGCTCCTAAAGAATTCGAGATTTAAACTAATTAAGAGGAGTTCGGGTCTTTTGACATTTAAAATAAATATCAATATTAAACCTCCAAACTTTAGAAAATTAAAGATTTAATTAAAAATCTATTTTCCCTAAATTGTAGAAATTTAATTTAACGACCCAAGACTAAACTTAAATTCTAATTTTTCAAATTAGAATAAGAACGCTCAACAGATCCCAAAAGGGTTCGATTTCAAAACGCGGGGCGTTACAATCTCCCCACCTTAAGAACTTTCGTCCTCGAAAGTTGAATATCTAACTACACTGGAAGACTAGCCTTGATTCCAAAACTTACTCCTCAAGGCTCTTAATACCAGCGACTTTTTGCTCACCACGCTACTTTCCTTTATAATCCCAAAGTTTAAAACTAAGGCACCAGGAGAGTGGTTGATGTACGGATAGCAACTCCAAAATGGCTTCCGCTGCCAACTCACTAGCTACAACAAAGTTATGAGTACTAACATAAGTCTAGGCAGCATCCCAATCCTATTATCATGCAATAATCATGCAGTCAGAGCAAGCTATCTAACCTCCTAAAGGTAGCATCCTAAGCCTAGCTACTATATAGTAAAGCAACATAAGAAAACAATATGCTCAAGCAAGGCAACCAAGACATACAAGGGGAACACAAGCAAGTAATTCAATAACATATAATCATAATAAATCAACAGGTAACATATTATAACAATTATAATTCTCATACCTGGTGATGACGAGGAGAACGAGGAAGACCACTGGTCCTATCCTATTAACAACCTAGATTTCCTAGGTCAGTCTACAGGAACAACTCCGCTCTGATACCAACTGTAACGCCCCAGGATTTTTAAAACTAATCCTAGCGACATTACTAACTCTCAAACCAAACTAACCGAAAGCACCGAAAATTTCGGCAGCATAACGGCATACATAGGACTAACCCAAAATTTTTACATCACCTGTTAAGCATAAAACACACTTCTAGATAACATTCAACCCACAACTACACTCCACAACTCCACAGATTCAAACCAGAAACCCATCCTCCACAATAAAGCGAGTCAAATCTCGCATTCGCAACCAACGAAAAAAAGTTCATGCAAAATATAGACGTTCAACTCCAATTTCTAGAAACGGCTAAACTTTATAAAATCAAAAGAGTTCCGAATGACAAAGGAAACTAAGCATGACCATCTAACTTCTCGAAAGAGGACAACTATAGTCCCTGAATAAAAATAAACATAATCTCTATCCTTTACAATTCAAAGAATAAAATAACTTTCTACGACAAGCTAGAAAATCAAAAGAAACTTGAAATAAAGATGCCTAAACCAGTGGAGTCACTCCTCGTGCACCTCCTCAGCACCACCGAGCTCATCATATGCAAACTCACCTGCAACATCTAAAAATGTTGGGGGGAGAAAAGGGGGGGGGTCAGTACAACCACGGTACTGGTAAGCAGCTCACACCCGGCGAGCCATCAAGCATCAAACAACAACATCAGCATGCTAGGCACACGCATCCAACATACTCTTAAGCAATAAACACATAGTCATGCTCCATAAAACGATAACTCATCAACAAAACTCGTGATAACTCAAAAGAACGACTCATGTAAACACCCGACATGCTATGCAACCCACATGGATTCCGCGCCATGCTCGCTTTCTTAGCACATGATTTACGCGTCATGCCTCGCACCAATGCACATGAATTCCGCGCCATGCAACGCAACTTAACACGTGATTTCCGCGTCACGCTCCGCACCAAAACATGATTTCCGCGTCATGTAACGCACTCACACCCAACACATGAATTACGCGCCATGCGCAGCGCACACTCGCACGTGATTTACGTGTCACGCTCCGCACTCACAACCCACACGTGATTTACGCGTCACGCTCCGCACCAATAACATGATTTCCGCGTCATGTAGCGCAATCTTAACACGTGATTTTCGCGTCACGCTCCGCTCGCACAACCCGACTCACCTCTCAATGAGCACACAAGACCATGCAACTTGACTATCATGCAGTATAGCTCAAAAGCAATAAGACAACGTGCTTAAAACAACCAACAGTTCATCATGCTTTAATATCGATCAAACAACACTTCTAACACATAAATCAAATTCCATAACAAACGACGAGACAATGAGGCATACTAGAAAAGCGATAAACAGCAAGCATGCTCATGCAGTCAAACAGACTCAACGGATAGAAACTACTTACCGAAAAGCTTACGAGCACTCCTAAGAACTCCTTAAACTGCTCAAGAGATTTAGATAAGCTCCTAAACAACAAGAATAACTTCTAAAATTAGAACTAACTTACTAAATACTTTAAACATACTAGAAGGGTCTAAATCAACTGAGGAAAGTCTATTTCCTTATCGTATAACCACTCAAAATTCCCCAAATTAAAAACCCAAAGCCTTTAGACCATGGGCAACCATGTCTGAGGCACAACGGGCAATGGGTACTCACCGAATGGCTATAGCCAAGGCTTTTCAGCCGTTGGACAGAAAGTAAAAGACAAGAGAACTTGGATTCTAAGGACTCCTAGAGGTTGGGCAACGCTACTCGGCTTAGGCAATTGATATAAGATAATTTTAGCATGCTTTTAAAACCACGAACAGCAAACATAAAACTCCTAAATCATGATTTAAGGACCTACAAGGGTTGGGTAAAACTAATTAGGCGACGACACATAGCAGACATTAATAGAAACATGCTTTTAAGCCAAAAACCGCAACAAATACTACCCAAACGACCTCGATACCACGCTAGACGGGTTATACTAACCACGAACAACGTGATAGAACACTCCTTGGACAATGGGTATTCAAGTTTTAAGTGATTCGAACTCAATCGAACACTTTTACGGCGCTGCAAATCAGAATTTCAATATTAAACTAAATTCCAGCACTTCAACAACTTGGGCATTCTAATATTGAAGTCGAATAAGCATGGGTAATGATTTTAACATGCTTTTAAAGCTTAACACATAACGGCAACTCGACTTGAAGCTAACGAGTCTTAGGGAAAGGGGTGAAACTTGCTCAAACGAACCCGTTTTCACGCTAGACGGGTTGTAATAACCTCAAACAATTCACTAGAACGATCCTTGGGTAGTGGGTATTCGAGCTTATAGTGATTCGAACCCAATCGATCACTTAGACGACGCTACAGAATGAAAATTTAAATATTAACTTGAATTTCCAGCACCTAATGAAATGGGTATTCTAATTCAAACACTAACCAAAAATGGGTAAGCGCTTAAACTTACCGAAATCGCTAAGCGACGCCATAACGATCCAAAACGGAGTCTAAACCCCACTGGACAGAGGCGAAAACGTGAGGAAACGAGGCTCGGGTTGCTGGACGCGCACCAATCTGATCGAAACGAGAGAAGGGAGTTAAATCAGCCTTAGATCGACTAGGAACAAAAGAAATCGAGAGCTTACATCCAAAATCTAGGCCGAACAACGAAAAAAGAGGGAGACGGCACGACTTACAGCGAAACGGGAGAAAAAAAGCAAGACCCACGACTGGCGGCGGCAACACGACGACAGCACGACTAGAGGGAGATAGATTTGCGGAGAGAGGGAGAAGAAAACCCGACGGAGAGAGAGAGAGAGAGCGTGCGAGAAGACGGTGGCGCTGCGACCTACGGCGACGGCTGGACGAAAAGGCGACAACGGAGGGCTTGAACGGCAGCGGCGGAGCGGCGTGAACTCCGGCGGTGGTGGCTGTGAGGGCGCTGGCCGGCGGAAGAAATCACAGGGGGGGCTGGTTCACGGCAAAGAGGGAGAGAAAGAGATGAGAGGGAAAGAGAAGGGTTAGGGAAATTAGGGCTTTTCTTTTCTTAAGCTTAATCCAATTCCTTTTCTTTTAAAAGAAATTAATAATGAAAAACTCATTCTAATTAGGATTTAGAATTTCAATTTAAATCCCCAATTAGAAACTTACTCCCAATCTTAGCTCCTAAAGAATTCGAGATTTAAACTAATTAAGAGGAGTTCGGGTCTTTTGACATTTAAAATAAATATCAATATTAAACCTCCAAACTTTAGAAAATTAAAGATTTAATTAAAAATCTATTTTCCCTAAATTGTAGAAATTTAATTTAACGACCCAAGACTAAACTTAAATTCTAATTTTTCAAATTAGAATAAGAACGCTCAACAGATCCCAAAAGGGTTCGATTTCAAAACGCGGGGCGTTACAGAAGGAAAAGAGGTGCTCAAGGTGGGAGTGGAAACAGTGGCATATCCAAATTTTTAGGTTAGAAGTGGCACAAATTTATTTATTTTTTGTAAAATGCTACATCACCACCATGGTGAGGATTCGAATCTTAAACCAATTGAAGGGGTTTTTAAGAAAAGTTAAAAAATATATATATTAGAAAAAAATGTATTTTCAAAATTATTTTGATAAATCGAGTATCTCGTCTCTTGAAGAGGCGCGACACTGCTATGAAGGACAATACTGATTCAACCGTGCTGACTTCCATTTTTTTTCTTTTTTTATTAGTTTTAAAATAAAGAAAAGAAAAGAAAAGAAAAGAAAAGAAAAGAAAAATAATAAAATAATATTTAATATATTATATTATTTTAAAATTTAATAAAAAAATATTTTTTTAATAAAAACTAATGCCACGTCAGCCATCTATTATTATTTGACAGAAAATTTGATGGAGGGACTAAAAACGTAACGAAAACCAAACCTCAGGGGCTAAATTGTTGAGTTTGAAAACTCAGGGACCAAAATGAAACCTAACCAAAACCTCACAGACCAAAAGTGTATTTTTCCCTAGTTTTTATTTCTTTTTCCAAACAATCGACCTTTATCTATAATTTACATGTTTGTTTATATCTATATCCAAACAATTTATTATTTTTATCTATAATTTTTTTTTTAATTTTAAAGTTTGTATTTTTTAATATATATCTATAATTTACATGTTTTTGAAGTTTGATTTTTTTTTTGTCTATATCATTTTTTTAATACAAAACACCACATGTTAAATTCAACTAATGTTACGAATAGATTTTTAAAAAATTATTGTACATTTGTTTCTAGAGATTTTCGATAAAACTTTATATAGTTAAAACATAATTAAATTTATGTATGCATAGAAAACTCAATTACGTTTTAAAAGCTAAACATCATTAGACATCTCCAATTCATTTTCAAGTACAATTGATTTAATAATTGATAAGCAATTCACTAATGAGTTGTCATATGTCTTTTAGCAATATCATTCTCAAGTTAAACACACTTGAGATTTAAAAAAAAATTACTACAAAGCAAATTGAGAGCTTTTATTTCAAATTTATTATTTTTAGAAACAACTATTAACATATTTTAAAATATATTAACTTTATCTCAATAATTAGATTATCAATTTCTACAAGAAATTTTATTTTTTCTTTCGGTTAAAAAGAACCATTATTGACTAGCAATTTTAGTAAACTATAGAATTAATTTAGATTAGGGATTCATTGCATTGTATTATAAATCCATATATATCTATTTTAAATGCAAGTAAAAATAAATACTATTATTTTAAATGCAATATTGCATAAGTAAAAATCCATATACTTATTTTTAAATTAATTTTATTTGAAATTGAATTGAAAATGTTTAAGGATAGTTTTTAAAACATAATTGCGTTTTTAGTATACATAAATTTAATTATGTTTTAACTATATAAAGTTTTATCGAAAAAATCTAGAAACAAATATACAATAATTTTCGAAAAATTTATTTGTAGCATTAATTAAATTTAATTTGTGGTGTTTTCTATTAAAAAAATGATATAAACAAAAAAAAAATGCAAACTTCAAAAGATGTAAATATAAATTATAGATATATATTAAAAAAATACAAACTTTAAAATAAAAAAAAATGAATAAGTAAAAACAAAACATAATCATCATTTGGAAAAAGAAATAAAAACTAATATTTATAAAAAAAATCATAATCATGAAACAAATTTAATATAATATCATAATAATAATAATAATAATAATAATAATAATAATAATAATAATAATAAATATATTTAAAAAAAAAACGGAAGTTGGTGTCATGCGACACTTTATTTACCAAAATTGTTTTGAAAGTACATTTTTTTTCTACTATTTTTCATTTTTTTTTTTTACTTTTCTTAAAAACCCCAATTGTAGGTATACCTGTCTTACTTTGTTGAGTTAGGTTGACGTTAATTAGTTTGATATCTATAGTGTGTTTTTTATAACGTGGGTGTTGATGCCAAAATACAGACAGAAGACTCACCTGACCTTCACGTGACACCAATAGTGAATTTGTAGAAACTGGGGAAGTCGTGACCTGCAAGACCAGCAAAAATCGCTGCACACCGGTGTGGTGTAGGCCACACCGCCTTCGATGCCTAAGTCATAAAACCGAGGAGAAGCTACAGATAGTAAGGGGAGAGTCAGGAATAGAGTTTCGGACCCTTTCTTCCGTGGTGAAGAGGGGGTTTTATACCTGTTTGTCCTCCTAGGGTTTTTAGGAATTCGGTGGTGTTTCGGGACGAACCAGGCGGAACCGGGGCGATTCGGGGCATCAGGGACCGAAAAGAGGTCACCGGGCTCGGCCCGCGCAAACGGGCCGAATGGTCGGGCCATTTTGGCCCGACCCTTTGGCCCGGTCTTCCTCTGGGTCGGTCTTTTGGTCCTACCTCTGTCCGATTGTCCTCGTGAGCTCCTTGTCCATCTGTGTGGTCCAAAATCACCTATAACAATGGGAAAACAATGTTTTTAAAAAACTATTTCTAATGACACACTTGAGACATAGACTATCCAAAAATGACTTTAAAATGATTAATTGAAAATCTTCAAAATACATACGAAGGAAAAAAAATATTTGTAATTAATACAATCACGTTTTAATTTTTTTTTTATTTAAAACACTTTTTTGTAATGATCCACATTTCAAAATTAACCTATTCTTCTAGATTATTTGGAGTTATTCACTAAATTTCTAAGTTAGAAAATTAGAATTTCAATTTAGCCTTTAAAGTTCAACAAATTAAATTTCAAATTTTGGAAAAAAAGAGATTTTAATTAAATATTTAATTCTCTAATTATGAGATTCAATTTTAGAGCTAATTCCTATAGTTTGGAAAGGAACCCAGAACCCTTTTAATTAGAACTAGTTGAAATACCCGTGCGATGCATGTGGTTACAAATCTTTTTTATCCTACAAATTTTTAGAGTGAAATTGAAATTTTGAATGAGTCTATTTTGCATTTAGTTGTAAAATGAACTTTATCACCCAAAACACATCCAAACAGATTCAAGGCATTGTTGGTGAGAGCTCAAATGTGTCAGAAAATCTTTAAGACTTTTTTTTTTATGGCAAAATATAAATTTTGAATAAATACATTTTATTGGGTTTAAATTGTATGTATTTGCATGAATTTTTAAAGTTAAGAAAGAGAAAGAATGTTAAAAATAGATAGGTGAATAAAATAAAAAATACATATGATGTAATTGAAATAAAAGTTTTAAAGTAAAAGTGATAAAAGAAAGTAATACAATAAGACAGTTTATTACCTCAAGGGTAATTATTTGGTGGTTCTTGGAAGAGATTGATTTCTGGAGACAAATATATATATATATATATATATATATATATATATATATATATATATATATATATATCATAAGAATTATATCTCGATGCTTTTTTTTAAAAAATAAGTATTTAATTAACTGAACCTTGATTAAAAGAGAATCTCTTTATAAACAACATTTTTTGTATGTCTGGAAGGCAAATTTGGATCCTCTATTGATTTGATTAGAACTTTTGTTGTTGACATTGAAACTCCTCTTGATAATGCAACATAGAGTCGTCTGTGTGAAAATACTAGTTGAGGAAGGTATATTCCAACATTAGGAACAGTTTGTCCTTGAGCTTTGTTTATCGTCATTGCAAAACATAATCGGATAGAAAATTGTTTTCTTTTGAACTTGAATGGATACCCTTCGTCATTAGGGCGAACTAATCGGATACCCTTCGTCATTAGGGCAAAAGGCCGAGGCCAACCATATGGGTCGGGCCATTTTGGCCTGACCCTTTGGCCCGGTCTTCCTCTGGGTCGGTCTTTTGGTCCTACCTCTGCCCGATTGTCCTCGTCAGCTCCTTGTCCATCTGTGTGGTCCAAAATCACCTATAACATTAAGCCCCCACTCTTGAATTGGGATTCAGGTGCGACTTTAATGCTATAGGCCGAGCTCCTTAAGCCCAATTTAAGAGTACAACTCTCGTATCGTGTTGACTTTTGTATGACTTCTTTGTTATCCTGCAAGATAGGGCGAACTATGCAAAGTAGAAACTCCCTGAGTAGGGGTTAGGTGAAATGGAAATGAGAAGAGTGAGAAGTTACAGAAGTGGCTGGAGGGCATCTCTTGTCGGCCTCAGCCTCGGGAAGAGGCCGAGCACAACATTTTCCATTTTAGCTTAGGGGACGTTGCCGACCGTACTTGGTCATTCGGAGTGCTTCATTCCAGATTTAGGGCTTGTCCATAATTAACAATAGGAAAAACAGAAAACTTCACAATCCTGCATTGAAAAGTTAATTTCTGCAAAAGAAAAACGAGGGAGGAGGCCAGGATTGGTCTTGGCCTCTAGCCCCTGTTAGCTCAGTGCTTAGCCTCCTGCATTCATATGTCAGTCCTTATTGGAAAATAATGGGAAAGTTGCATGACGATTACAACAAAGGAATGGAATAGCCTTAACCTATCCCTTATTCCTAGCCTCCACTCAACATGGGCTTTTATTACCTCAAGCGTTGCATTTTTCGAGCGAGAAGGACTAGTTCCATACCTGGCCTTTTCGAAGGTGGATGGTCGGCCTCGGCCTTGGCATGAGGCTGACCAACAGCTCTGTACTATTTGCTCGCCGACGTCCAGGCTTATGTGCAGATTTGCCCGACCCTACCTTAAGCATCTCCCTGCGGCTTTGAGCATCTCGACTGTGCTAAAAAGTAAAGTGACTGAGAACTCGAAACAATCACGCTGCTTTGAATGTGTGCCTAATGGTTGGCCTTGGAGTTGGGATGCTTGGCCTTGGCATGACGGTGCGTACACTCTTCTGGGGAAAAGGCTTGGGGAGGCCCAGGAAGTTCCCGAGCCTCTCTTCAAGCTGTCACGGTCATCCCAAGGGTGCGTACACTCTTCTGGGGAAAAGCTTGGGGAGGCCTAGGAAATTCCCGAGCCTCTCTTCAAGCTGTCATGGCCATCCTAGGGGTGCGTACACTCTTTTGGGGAAAAGCTTGGGGAGGCCCAGGAAATTCCCGAGCCTCTCTTCAAGCTGTCAGGGTCATCCCAGGGGTGCGTACACTCTTCTGGGGAAAAGCTTGGGGAGGCCCAGGAAATTCCCGAGCCTCTCTTCAAGCTATCAGGGTCATCCCAGTGGTGCGTACACTCTTCTGGGGAAAAGCTTGGGGAGGCCCAGGAAATTCCCGAGCCTCTCTTCAAGCTGTCACAGTCATCCCAGGGGTGCGTACACTCTTCTGGAGAAAAGCTTGGGGAGGCCTAGGAAATTCCCGAGCCTCTCTTCAAGCGTCATGGTCATCCCAGGGGTGCGTACACTCTTCTGGGGAAAAGCTTGTGGAGGCCTAGGAAATTCCCGAGCCTCTCTTCAAGCGTCATGGTCATCCTAGGGGTGCGTACACTCTTCTGGGGAAAGGCTTGGGGAGGCCGAGGAAATTCTCGAGCCTCTCTTCAAGCTGCTATATTCATCCCGAGGGTGCGTACACTCAGTCGGGGGAAGTGCGGAAGTCTGGCCTCTACAAGGATCATTCCCGTCTGGCCACACGCGTTACATCCTATGGAAAAAGCACTTTATGCGAAACACAATGCAAAGAACTTCATTAAATTCGCAAGTGTCGACATCGTACCATGAAGAAGCGCCATGGACACGTGTTATACAAAACGAAAGGAAAATCAAAACTGTCGCCACATGACCATGGACTCGACCTGTCCTTACCCCTGCCCCCCACTCAAAATGTGTATCCAATATCTTGAACATGCATTTTTTGAGTAAGGAAAAACTAACTTCGTACCTGGGCCTCAAAGGGTGGAGCTTGGCCTTGGCCTCTGGGTGGTCGGCCTCGGCCTTGGCATGAGGCCGACCAGCTCCTTTGTGCTGTTCGTTTGCTTGTTTTCCATCCCAAGGGTGCATGCACTTAGTCGGAGAAAACTTGGGGAGGTCGAGGAAATTTCCGAGCCTCTCTTCAAGCTATTGTATTCATCCCAGGGGTGCATACACTCGGTTGGGGACCCTGGGAGGTTGAGGACATGCGTCAACCTCTCTGCAGGAATTTTGTCTCTGCAAGCATCATTCTTATGCAAAACACAATATAATAGTTTTTATTGAATTTGCAAATGTTTGTGTTTTACAATGAGATAAATGACAGACAGTTTCTATGTAAAGTAAACATAAGTAGAGAAAGCCATTGTTCCTGGTCGGCCTCGGCCTTCCTGCAGTGGTGGCGTTGCCTGCCACTTGTTTCTGCCATGGATACTGATAGTAAATCTTCAAGTGTTCTGCATTCCATGGGTGTGGAGTTGGTTTCCCGTTTTCATCAACCAAGGCATAGGTGCCGGGGCGGACCACTTTGCTAACTTCATAAGGTCCTTCCCATGTTTGTCCCAACGCACCTGCATTGGGATCTCTGGTGTTTTGCATGACTTTCCTCAGTACTAGGTCTCCTTCTTTGAAGGTGCGCCGTTTCACTCTTGCGTTATAATATCTGGCAACCCTGTTTTTATACTCTGCGACCCGGAGTTGAGCCATTTCACGATGCTCGTCTAGGAGGTCCAAGTTCAACCTCACAGCTTCATCATTCCCTTGCACACTAAACTGTTCTGTCTTGGGGGAGGGGATGCCGACCTCCACTAGGACTACCGCCTCTACCCCGAATGAAAGGGAAAATGGTGTTTCTCCTGTTGAGGTTCGTGTTGTTGTCTGATACGCCCACAGTACACGTGGGAGCTCTTCGGCCCATGCTCCTTTTAGTCCTTCAAGTTTTGTTTTAAGATTCTGCTTGATTATTTTATTCACAACCTCCACCTGGCTGTTAGCTTGCGGATGGGCTGGGGATGAACAACGATGTGTTATGCCCAAATCTGAGCAGAACTTCCTGAAAGCGGCATTGTCGAACTGCCTACCATTATCTGATATAATGGTGTTAGGAATCCCAAAGCGGCACACAATATTCTTCCATACAAAGTCAGTGACCTTCTTTTCAGTTATAGTTGCTAGTGGTTCTGCCTCTGCCCATTTTGTGAAGTAATCCACAGCCACAACTGCATACTTGGTCTGCCTGTTACCTTGGGAGAGAGGTCCGATCAGATCTATTCCCCATTGCGCGAACGGCCACGGGCTGATAACGCTCGTTAAAGGCTCAGGTGGTTGCCTTGGAGTGGGTGCAAACCTTTTGCATTGATCGCAAGACCTAGTGAAGTGCCTAGCGTCTTGCAACATGGTTGGCCAGTAGTAACCTTGCCTGACTATCTTGTGACACAACGACCTTGCTCCTGAGTGATTTCCACACACCCCCTCTGATAGCGAGCATAACTAGCTATTTTTCTCTGATTAATTAAGCTAGTCTTTTACAATTATTTGCCCAAATTTATGCATTTTTATGTTTTATTTGTAGGAAGTATGTGCTTGAAGCTTAATTCAGCAATTGGAGTCAAATGGAGCTTCCAATCTTAAAAAAAAAAAAAAAAAAAAAAAAAAAAAAAAAAATTCATAGCGTCGCGACGCTATCGACAAAATTTCCAAAAACGCAGTATCGCGACAGCGTCTCGACGCTGTCGCCAGATTTTCTATAAATTCCTCTTTTCAGCTACGGATTTTTTGAGCCCAATTGGTTAGATTTTAGCCCTAATTTCGACTAGAGACCTTTTGTGGGAGCTAAAGGCAAGGCCAAGGAGCGGGAATCAAGTGAGAAGACGTGGAGATCGTGACGGGGACGTGCGGTGTCGGCGGATTCGAGTTTTCCTTTCTCTTTCCCTTAACTTTTGTAGTTTTTATGGCTTTTCTTTCAATTAGTGTTTGTAGTTTAAAGACTATGAATTGCTAGTTGTTTGTCTTAGGGATTGATGTAGTTGTTTAAGTTTGTTGGATTAATTTTTGGTATGAATGTGTTTTTATTCTATGCATGTAATTTTGTGTTTAATGCTTTCAATTACTTGATCACTAATTGAATGATTTAAGTGTTGAATCTAACTTGGAAGAGAGGATTTGGCCTAAGACTTACTTTATTTAATTGCATGACTAAAGTAGAAATTCTAAGTTTGTGACGGGATTTGGAATATTTTTCTATGTAAAGTAAACATAAGTAGAGAAAGCGATTGTTCCTGGTCGGCCTCGGCCTTCCTGCAGTGGTGGCGTTGCCTGCCACTTGTTTCTGCCATGGCTACTGATAGTAAATCTTCAAGTGTTCTGCATTCCATGGGTGTGGAGTTGGTTTCCCGTTTTCATCAACCAAGGCATAGGTGCCGGGGCGGACCACTTTGCTAACTTCATAAGGTCCTTCCCATGTTGGTCCCAACGCACCTGCATTGGGATCTCTGGTGTTTTGCATGACTTTCCTCAGTACTAAGTCTCCTTCTTTGAAGGTGCGCCGTTTCACTCTTGCGTTATAATATCTGGCAACCCTGTTTTTATACTCTGCGACCCGGAGTTGAGCCATTTCACGATGCTCGTCTAGGAGGTCCAAGTTCAACCTCACAGCTTCATCATTCCCTTGCACACTAAACTGTTCTGTCTTGGGGGAGGGGATGCCGACCTCCACTAGGACTACCGCCTCTGCCCCGAATGAAAGGGAAAATGGTGTTTCTCCTGTTGAGGTTCGTGTTGTTGTCTGATACGCCCACAGTACACGTGGGAGCTCTTCGGCCCATGCTCCTTTTAGTCCTTCAAGTTTCGTTTTAAGATTCTGCTTGATTATTTTATTCACAGCCTCCACCTGGTCGTTAGCTTGTGGATGGGCTGGGGATGAACAACGATGTGTTATGCCCAAATCTGAGCAGAACTTCCTGAAAGCGGCATTGTCGAACTGCCTACCATTATCTGATATAATGGTGTTAGGAATCCCAAAACGGCACACAATATTCTTCCATACAAAGTCAGTGACCTTCTTTTCAGTTATAGTTGCTAGTGGTTCTGCCTCTGCCCATTTTGTGAAGTAATCCACAGCCACAACTGCATACTTGGTCTGCCTGTTACCTTGGGGGAGAGGTCCGATCAGATCTATTCCCCATTGCGCGAACGGCCACGGGCTGATAACGCTCGTTAAAGGCTCAGGTGGTTGCCTTGGAGTGGGTGCAAACCTTTTGCATTGATCGCAAGACCTAGTGAAGTGCCTAGCGTCTTGCAACATGATTGGCCAGTAGTAACCTTGCCTGACTATCTTGTGACACAACGACCTTGCTCCTGAGTGATTTCCACACACCCCCTCTAATAGCGAGCATAGCTAGCTATTTTTCTCTGATTAATTAAGCTAGTCTTTTACAATTATTTGCCCAAATTTATGCATTTTTATGTTTTATTTGTATGAAGTATGTGCTTGAAGCTTAATTCAGCAATTGGAGTCAAATGGAGCTTCCAATCTTAAAAAAAAAAAAAAAAATCATAGCGTCGCGACGCTATCGACAAAATTTCCAAAAACGCGGTATCGCGACAGCGTCGCGACGCTGTCGCCAGATTTTCTATAAATTCCTCTTTTCAGCTACGGATTTTTTGAGCCCAATTGGTTAGATTTTAGCCCTAATTTCGACTAGAGACCTTTTGTGGGAGCTAAAGGCAAGGCCAAGGAGCGGGAATCAAGCGAGAAGACGTGGAGATCGTGACAGGGACGTGCGGTGTCGGCGGATTCGAGTTTTCCTTTCTCTTTCCCTTAACTTTTGTTGTTTTTATGGCTTTTCTTTCAATTAGTGTTTGTAGTTTAAAGACTATGAATTGGTAGTTGTTTGTCTTAGGGATTGATGTAGTTGTTTAAGTTTGTTGGATTAATTTTTTTGTATGAATGTGCTTTTATTCTATGCATGCAATTTGTGTTTAATGCTTTCAATTACTTGATCACTAATTGAATGATTTAAGTGTTGAATCTAACTTAGAAGAGAGGATTTGGCCTGAGACTTACTTTATTTAATTGCATGACTAAAGTAGAAATTCTAAGTTTGTGACGGGATTTGGAATATTTTTAGAAGCATAACAAGGACCGAACCGAATAATGCCTTGCATGTTAATGAACTTAGATAGGGATATCAAGTTAGTTTATATGCATGAGAATCAATTATACTGGGGAGAGGTAATCGTGATAAAAGCTTCATTGGCTTGTAGAATAATTGCACGGTCAATTCATTCCTATTAATCAATCCTCATTCTTAATCAATGAAATCAATTCCCTAAGAATCTTTCCATTTGAGTCTCCACTTTTATTTTATGCTTTTTGTCTTAGCTTTAGATTTATCTTTATCATTGAGTTTTGCTCCCTAAATAAAATTGAACAAAAGTATTCGCGATACTTAATTTGCTAGAAAACCAATCCAGAGGACGATGTATCTCTCTCATAACGTAGTTAGCATCACTAGGGGGAAGGCACCTCAACAACGGCATCGAGTAGCCTCTTTTATACAGTCTCCCTTCCCTTAACACAAAATGCGATGCCCGCCTCTGAACCTTTTTAGCCTTTTTCCCTAAGTAATCAAGGATCGGATCCATCCATGAAGCTTCCCTTGCTTCTGGGGAGGGCTCAGTTTCAATTGACGGGATGCCCTCCCCATCTGCAGGATCATCGACCTCAAGCCTTGGATCTTCCGCCTCGGCCTCGGACTTATCCTCAGGCTCGACTTCAGCCTCGGGCTTGTCCTTAGGCTCGGCCTCGGCCTCTGCTCGACCATCTGTCTCGAGAATCTCCTTTACACATACCGCAGGCTCTGACAAAACCTCAACTGGCACAATCCTGCTCAACTCTGTATCATAGGCAGCTGCCAAGCGAGCCAGTGAATCTGCGTTGGCGTTCTGAGACCTCGGGATTTGTTTGATCTCACACTTCTCAAAGTGGGACAGCAGTTCCCTGGCCTTGGATAAGTACCTACTCATTCTTTGTTCCCTAGTCTGATATTCTGCCAACACCTGCTTCACGATTAGCTGTGAATCGCTTTGAACCATGATGTCTGAGACTCCGATCTCCCTTGCCAACCTCAATCCTGCCAAGAGTGCCTCGTATTCAGCCTCATTATTCGAGGCCTTGAAATTGAATCTCAGGGCATACTCAAATCTTCCTCCATCAGGGGATTCTAGCAAAATTCCTGCTCCACAACCCCTGGTGTTAGAAGACCCGTCTACAAAGAGCGTCCAAGTCTGCTTTACCTCCCTTACACTCAGCATCTTGACTTCCGGGCTTGACTTGCTCTGCTCGGCCTCGGGCCTCTAAGGGTCGGCCTCCTCCTCGACAGTCGTTAATTCTGCCAGGAAATCTGCCACAGCTTGCCCTTTCATGGCAGTTCGAGGTTTGTAGTGGATGTCATACTCACTCAGCTCAACTGCCCACTTCATGAGGCGACCCGAGACATCTGGCTTCTGGAACACCTGTTTTAGAGGAAAACTGGTCAAAACTGTTACCTTGTGGGCTTGGAAATACAGACGCAACCTTCTGGCCGACGTAACTAGGGCCAGAGCGAGCTTCTCCACTTGGGGGTATCTAGTTTCTGCTCCAACCATCGATTTACTGGTATAATACACGGGTCGCTGGAGTTTCCCTTCTTCTTTGATCAGTGCAGAACTCACAGCCGTATCCGAGGCCGCGACATAGAGCAGTAGCTCGTCGCCAGGGAGCGGCTTGGCCAAGAGCGGGGCCGAGCTCAGATAGTCCTTCAGCTCTCGAAAAGCCTTTTCGCACTCTCCGGTCCATTCGAAGCGATCACCCTGTCTCAAAATTTTAAAGAAGGGTAAGCACTTGTCAGTTGATCTACTAACAAACCTGTTCAAGGCGGCAATCCTCCCGTTCAAGCTTTGAAGCTGCTTGAGACTGGTCGGGGAAGACATTTGCATGATTGCTTTGATCTTGTCTGGGTTGGCTTCTATCCCCCTCTGATGTACCATGAACCCTAGGAACTTTCCCGATGTTACCCCGAAAGCGCATTTACTCGGGTTTAGTTTCATTCGATACTTTCGGAGTATCTAAAAAGCTTCACTAAGGTCAGACTCATGGCATTGAGACTTCAAGCTCTTCACTAGCATATCATCCACGTATACCTCCATGTTCTTTCCCAATAGCGGAGCGAACATGTGGTTTACCATCCGTTGGTATGTCGCTCCGGCGTTCTTTAGACCGAACGACATGACCTTGTAACAATACAACCCTCGACTGGTGATAAATGAAGTCTTCTCCTGATCGGGCTCGTGCATTCTAATCTGGTTGTACCCTTAGTACGCATCCATAAAACTCAACATCTCGTGCCCTGCTGTGGCATCAACCAACTGGTCGATCATTGGCAAAGGATAGCTGTCCTTTGGGCATGCCTTATTTAGGTCGGTGAAGTCGATGCACATCCGCCACTTCCCGTTAGCCTTCTTTACCAATACCACATTAGACAACCACTAGGGATAATGAACTTCTCGGATGAACCCCGCCTTAAGCAACTCATCCACTTGACTGGCAATAACCTCATTCCTCTTCGAATTAAATGCTCTTCGTTTATGCTTTATCGGCCTGAAATCCCTGTCCACGTTTAACCGGTGAACCATCACCTCCGGGTCGTGTGACCATATCTTCGTGTGACCATGCAAACAAATCTGCATTAGCCCTCAAGAAATCGATCATTCGGTCCCTCTACTCAGCCCCCAGTATGGTGCCGATGTTCACCCTCCTTTCCTCATACGTTAGTGGTACAGATTCCAATTCCTCCCCTGGCTGTCCCCTTGGGTCAAGTCCAGCAGCATCGCTGACATGCGGAACCTCGCAACAACCTCTGAAGTTAGGGTCGGCCTTTTCCATACCGAGGGTTTCCTCCGCTGGTTGTCCCCTTGGGTCAAGTCCAGCAGTATCGCTGACATGCGGAACCTCGCGACAGCCTCCGGAGTTAGGGTCGGCCTTTTCCATACCGAGGGCGACCTCAGTCTGGTTCGGCGCTCTCTGCTCACACCCGAGGTTTCCTTCTGGTTTCTGAATCTGATTCATCCTGCAGACCACCACCGATGCGCGGTCTGAACTGGCAAGCACTCTCCCCCACAGACGGCGCCAACTGTTGATGCCAAAATCCGGACAGAAGACTCACCTGACCTTCACGTGACACCAACAGTGAATTTGTAGAAACTGGGGAAGTCGTGACCTGCAAGACCAGCAAAAACCGCTGCACACCGGCGTGGTGTAGGCCACACCGCCTCCGATGCCTAAGTCAGAAAACCGAGGAGAAGCTACAGATAGTAAGGGGAGAGTCAGGAATAGAGTTTCGGACCCTTTCTTCCGTGGTGAAGATGGGGTTTTTACCTGTTTGTCCTCCTAGGGTTTTTAGGAATTCGGTGGTGTTTCGGGACGAACCAGGCGGAACCGGGGCGATTAGGGGCATCAGGGACCGAAAAGAGGTCATCGGGCTCGGCCCGCGCAAACGGGCCGAATGGTCGGCCTCGGCCTTTTGCCGAGGCCGACCATATGGGTCGGGCCATTTTGGCCCGACCCTTTGGCCCGGTCTTCCTCTGGGTCGGTCTTTTGGTCCTACCTTTGCTCGATTGTCCTCGTCAGCTCCTTGTCCATCTGTGTGGTCCAAAATCACCTATAATAGTGGGAAAACAATGTTTTTAAAAAACTATTTCTAATGACACACTTGATACATAAACTATCCAAAAATGACTTTAAAATGATTAATCGAAAATCTTCAAAATACATAGGAAGGAAAAAAAATATTTGTAATTAATACAATCACGTTTTAATTTTTTTTTTTTTATTTAAAACACTTTTTTGTAATGACCCACATTTCAAAATTAACCTATTCTTCTAGATTATTTGGAGTTATTCACTAAATTTCTAAGGTAGAAAATTAGAATTTCAATTTAGCCTTTAAAGTTCAACAAATTAAATTTCAAATTTTGGAAAAAAAGAGATTTTAATTAAATATTTAATTCTCTAATTATGAGATTCAATTTTAGAGCTAATTCCTATAGTTTGGAAAGGAACCCAGAACCCTTTTAATTAGAACTAGTTGAAATACCCGTGCGATGCATGTGGTTACAAATCTTTTTTATCCTACAAATTTTTAGAGTGAAATTGAAATTTTGAATGAGTCTATTTTGCATTTAGTTGTAAAATGAACTTTATCACCCAAAACACATCCAAACAGATTCAAGGCATTGTTGGTGAGAGCTCAAATGTGTCAGAAAATCTTTAAGACTTTTTTTTTTTATGGCAAAATATAAATTTTGAATAAATACATTTTATTGGGTTTAAATTGTATGTATTTGCATGAATTTTTAAAGTTAAGAAAGAGAAAGAATGTTAAAAATAGATAGGTGAATAAAATAAAAAAATACATATGATGTAATTGAAATAAAAGTTGTAAAGTAAAAGTGATAAAAGAAAGTAATACAATAAGACAGTTTATTACCTCAAGGGTAATTATTTGGTGGTTCTTGGAAGAGATTGATTTCTGGAGACAAAATATATATATATATCATAAAAATTATATCTCGATGTTTTTTTAAAAAAATAAGTATTTAATTAACCGAACCTTGATTAAAAGAGTATCTCTTTATAAACAACATTTTTTGTATGTCTGGAATGAAAATTTGGATCCTCTAGTGATTTGATTAGAACTTTTGTTGTTGACATTGAAACTCCTCTTGATAATGCAACATAGAGTCGTCTGTTTGAAAATACTGGTTGAGGAAGGTATATTCCAACATTAGGAACAGTTTGTCCTTGAGCTTTGTTTATTGTCATTGCAAAACATAATCGGATAGGAAATTGTTTTCTTTTGAACTTGAATGGATACCCTTCGTCATTAGATGGACTTAATGGAATTCGTGGTATGAAAACTTGTTTTCCGGCATGTTCTGCCATTGCTACTTTAGCATGTATAATGTTTCTTCCAAATGATCGACATATCATCCTTGTTCCATTACACAATCCATTGGATGGGTCTGAATTTCTCAATAACATAATAAGACAATTAACCTTTAGTATAAGCTTATGTGGTGGTATTCCATTTGGTAGCAAAGAATTTACAAATTCTTCTTGGTAGTAGGCATTTGTATCATCCATTGCCTCATCGAAGCTTTTGAAGGTTTTAACTTCTCCGGGAAAGATACCTATCAAAAGTTCATTCAAATAATCAACATGATCATTTGTTGTAGCTAAAATTGCTCTGTTGGTCACGTATTCCATTGATGTAGCATGAAGTTGTATATCTGGATATATTTTTCTTATGAATTCCATTTCCATGTTACTTCCAAAATGTGGTATTGCAATTTCTAGAGGCAAGGTAACAATGTCATCATTATAAGTAGGTTATTCTCCATTTTCAATTCTTAAGATAAAATCTGCAAATGCTTTTTCATTATGTACCCTCATATTCTGTTCCAAATGCAGTTGATGCATTTTATCCCAAAGATACGATCTTCTCAAGCTAATTGCAACAGTTTGTTGTCTTGTTCCTCTTGGAAGTACTGGAAGTACTTGACGAAAATCTCCTCCAAACACGAATACTTTTCCTCCAAATGATTGAGTACAATCCATTATATCCCTGAATGATCGATCAACGGTTTTGATTGTATATCTTTTTACCATACGTGCCTCATCCCATATTATTAGTCTTGCTTTTCGAATTAGTTCTGTTGTAACACTCTGCTTTGATATATTACACATTGTCGAATCAGTCGCCTGTAATGGAATTTTGAACCTAGAATGTGTTGTTCGACCTCCAGGTAATATCGATGCTGCTACACCGGATGTTGCAGTTGCCAAAGCTATCATTCCATTTGATCTAACTTTTGCTAAAAGTGTTCGATACAAAAAGGCTCTTCCAGTTCCTCCTGGGCCATCTATAAAAAAAACTCCACTTTTATTCCCATCAATTTTTTCCATGATGATATCATATGCAACTTTTTGTTCCTCATTTAATTTTGTTGATGCTAGAACATCTTTTTCATCTACTGTAATGGATTCTTCATCTCTTATCTCTATCATTGAAATGAAGTCATCATCGAAGCCGTCTATATGAACTGGAGGGAGATCAATTGTGTAATATTTTTTCCCATTGATTAGAGGAAGTAATTTAGGTTTTTCAAAACCAATTGAACTTGTTGTTCATTGGATAAATCATTTGATCGATTATAGTCTTCTGCCATGGCTACGAAAAAACAATTCCATAATTTTCGAATTTCTGTAGGTTCACAATATACCAACAAAGTAGCAAATAGTCTTCGAAATGCACACGACATCTCAAGCAATTCAGCCTCTTTCAAACAATCAATCAAACTTTCATCAGATTCAAGTAGTCCTCATATTTGTGATGCTTCTTTAAATGTACAATACTTTTTCCCATCAACTGTCAACAAATCATCAAAGGACGTTGGACCTCTAACATTATTCAATAAGAGCCTTAGATAATACCTTTCTCCCTCAATTGGATTCACGCCATTTATTCTTGCTATAATATGACCCCTTTTACGTTGTAGCCATTCTTTCATTCTTTTATCCCAAACATAGTACTCAGACAAATCTCTGTACAATAGTTTTCTTGCATCTTCATTTCTTTGACATGTACTAAAAAAATCAGTCAGCATTGTTTTGGATACATGGTCAAATCCAATGAGTTTCTTTATATTTTGGTTTTCCCAATAAGAAACCAATTGTTGATTTGTAAGATGTAATTGCAGATTTATAACTGAAGGATATATTTCATTCAGTCTGAAATAAAAAATTCTCCATAATGCTTCCGGTGCAGAAACCCACCTAGAATCTTGAAAGTTTTGAATCTCATTCACAGTAATATCCTCATCATTTACTATTGAAATCGTTGCTCTATCATGACCTTTATATATATATTTGTACAAATATTTAACCGCCTTGATTGCATAACAAATTTCAATATTTATATGACAATTGTATCGTTGAAGAAGATATGAATTAAAAGGAACTACCCATTTAATATTTAACATGGCATTGTGAATGCATATCTGCAAATAAAATTTTAATATCTATTACTACTTCAATTTTGGTATTAAGGAAAAAAATGTTTTCATGCATAGAGATAAATAAAATTTGTAAATTCTGTAAAAGTTGCGTACCTGTATTCCATCGTTTCTTCTTCGATATATTGGATACGAATCTTTTCCTTGCATAGTTTGAGAAGAATATGGTCTAGGATAGTGGAATCTGCATGTTCCATTCATCATACATGGGCTATTTTTTCTCAATGCTCCACAAGGTCCATGAATCATATGTTTGATAACCAACTCATGAAGACTTGGGTTTGCAGTCTTATCAGGAATTTCAGCCGAAACATAGTTAGGGCAATTGGGCTTTATGGGCCCCTTTGATATTTCATTTGTAAAAAGGGGCCCTTTTTTAAAATCTCTTATTTGGGGACTCCTTGGGCTGCAAAAATACCATTTTGCCCTTTTCTCACTCTCTTTCACGCTCTCAAAGGTCTCTTTCTCTTCTTCTCCCTCTCACGTCGACAGAATCCGATTGCCCAAGAATTTCTTGAATCCCAATCGAATTTTGACAAATAATCATGCAACCACAGACTAAATTCGGCCAAAATTAATGAATCCCGACCGAATTTAGTAAATCCCGGTCGAAAATGGTCGGAATTCATGCATTCCCGAGCGAATTTGGGCCGGAAATCATGCAAACCCGACCAAATTAATGAATCCTAGTCGAAAATAATGAAAAATTAATGAATCCAGACCGAATTTCGTAAATCCCGATCGAAAATAGCCAAAATTCATGTATTCCCGGGCGAATTTTGGTCGGAAATCAGGCCAATCCGACCAAATTAATGAATCCCGACCGAAAATAATGCAAGGAGCCTGGCCATGGCTCCATCTTATCTTATCTTTTTTTTTTTTAATTTTAGAAAATTGTTTTTTTCAAGTAAGCGACATATTTTGTTTTTTTGGTTTTTTTTTAATTTTAGAAAATCGTTTTTCAGATTCTGTTTTTTTTTTATGTTTTGAATAATTAAAAGTTTCTTTATTATACATAACATTTATTTATTTTTAACAAATTTGAAAAAAAATAAATTAAGAATATATTTTATATGGATGAATTGGTGGAAAATTTAATGTGGTTGGTAAGAAAACTAATTTTCCTATTTTGAAAATTGAAGAGAGGCTATAATGTACTTTTTACTCCTTTGCTGACATCATTAAAGTCGGCAAAGGGTCCCAAAATATAAGATTTTAAAAACTGGGTTCATTTTTACAAATGAACAATGAAATGGGCTCATAAGTCCCAATTGCCCACATAGTTAACATATTGATCTGCATTTGTTATTTTATACCAACTTTTAAAAATAATCAAAATATGAGTGTGTGGCAATCCCCTCTTTTGGAATTCAATCACATATACATATGCTCTCCAACCCTTCCAAAAACTTATTTTCTAAAAAGTGGGTCTTTAAGGTCTTGTAATTTTGCTCGAAAAATTCGAGAAGTAAGATCTGGTCTATCTTGAGCTTGTTGTCCCTCCAAAAGTTCATCTTTAATTTCTTTCCACTCTGAATTGCACGTCATAGTAATGAAAAGATTTGGCTTTCCAAATTGTTGTACTAAGGTCATTGCATCCAAATATCTACGCCGCATATCTCTTGGACATCCAACAAAAGAACCAGGAAGTACTATTTGTTTCCCTACTTTACGTGCATCTGCTTCTCCCGAGTTAACGACATCGACTAATCCTTGGTATAACTCTGATCTTATTTGAGATTGTTGTGTTCTAAAAAAATCCAGTCTTGTTGTTTCAGGTTTTATGTACATATCGACAGCAAATTGTTGAAACAAACGTCCGGCTAAAAGAAAAACTGATTTTGAAGTTTCTCTTATTTGAAACTTGAAACAATAATATTCTCTGCAGGAAATTCTTCCATGTTGTTTCTTTGTAGACCTGAACATTAGAATTCAAATAATGTTGACATTTTAAAAAAGAAGGTGTGACGCCCCGCGTTTGAAATTTGGATATTTTGGATCAAGTATCAGTTTAAATTGGAAATAAGATGGTGGAAGCAAAGTATTTCAGTGTTGAGATTTTTGGTCTAAGAAATAAAATTTCATGATTATGGAAATTAAAGTTACCCGCAACTTTTCTCATCTTAGAGGGAAATTAAGGTTTTAAAAGTTGGAATGTAGAGGGAAAAATGAGTCTTTTTTTTTTTTTAGAAAAAAAGGAAATAAAAGAAGGAAGCCATAATATTTCACTCTCTCTCTTCCCTCTCTTCTCATTGCGTCGTTCAGCCCCCCCCCCCCTTGTGTTTCTTCCTTCTCTAGCCAACCATCACGCACGCTACAACTCCAGTGAATAGCGAGCAGCCCGCAACGTCGACTTCTTCCTCTTCTTTTGTCAGCTCTCTCTCGTCCCTCTCGTCCTCGCCGTGCAACTCCTCTAAATCGTGTGTCCTCGCGTCTCTCTTCTCTGACAAGCACCCCACGCGTGCAAGTAACCACTTACTCTCTTCGGCGGCGTCCCTCACGCATAGGCGACGATGACGCTTTCATCTCAGCGGCGACAGAGACCCACGCACACAGTAACAAATCTTTCTCTTCATCTCTCTTATCTCCATGTAGTCGACTACCATCGTCTCTTCCTCTTCGGTTGGCAATGGCTTGAGTGCATGTTTTTAGCAGATCCGCAAATCAGTATTCCCTCCCTCGCACTCGATTGTGCAGGCAGCTAGCAACAGACTTGGATTTTTCCCTTTTCGGTAAGGATTAGCTCTTATCCACTTCTATTTGGCTTTAGTTCTAAATTACCCACTCCCTAACGACCTCGTTCTGCAGATTTAGAGCCCCAATGTACACCAAGTAACAGTGATTCAGACCCGAAGACAGCTTTCAGTTGCTATCCACATCACGAATCGCATTAAAACATCTTGCACATAGCCTAAATTGTTCGTATCTGTGAAATCAAACCCTTCCTACCACTTTTAGCAAGCATTGAATCCTTTTTGGGAAAGTTTTATGTGGTAAACTTCTACGTAAACCCTTTTTGAATTCGTTTAAATTAGTTTAGATTCAACCTATAACCTATGGTGCTCTCTAGTTGTAGTTTCACACACATTCAAGTACTTTTCAGCAAAGGAGCGATTTGTTTGGTAAGGTCTAGTAATTATTGGATTGCTTAAACCCCTTCAAATTCAACTGGAGTATCTTAGGCTAATCTTTAATGCTTGGAAACTTGTGGTTGTGGATCTTAACTGAGTTCGAAGTGTTCGATTAAGATCGAGAGCTAAGTTGGGACCTTTCTTTGGGCCTTTAAGAGCGCCTTAGGACCTTAGGTAAGTGGAATTCTATCTGTTGGGTCTGTTTGTTGGTATGCTAGCATGTTATGTGCTTTGTTGTTCAATTTAGTTTATTTGGTATACGTATATGCTTGTTGTTTGTTATTGACAAAGTATTGAACATGTCGAACTGATGTGTTGATCTACCATGTTGAGTTATGTTGAGATGTTGTTTTGTTCTATTGTGATTGATAGTAAAGCATGAGTATAATGTAGAGAATGTGCTACTCACTTTACGTGTTTTGTGACTTAATGCATGGTTTAGCAAGTATGTTTGGAATGTCCAATTTGAGCTGTGAGCATGACATTGGCATAAAACAAGGTCTAGAAGCATGATGAGTAGGATTCATGCATTCTAGTGAGATTGTGAGATCAGAGGATCTTGTGTGTTGTAAAGGAAAGTTAGGTGAATACCAAGTGCCTCGGGTAAAAATGGTCGAGGGGTGGTATGTCACCAATGGACTAAGAGGAGTATCGGGTGCCTTGGGTAATATGGCCACGGGGCGATGTACAGTTTGATTGTGAAGTCATCGGCTGCTGATAACTACCCAAAAGGTAGTTATTTAGGCCTCGATTGTATAGGGATTTGTGTGTCCTTTATGCTTATTAGGGTTGGTTTTGGATAGATATTACATGATTTAACCCATTTGGAAGAATGGAAGCATTGGAAATTATTTTGTGCAGATTATGCTGCTGAGCAACTGGAGGGAGGAAATTCTATGCTGCAGCAAAACTGGGAGCAGAAACTGCCACATCACAGCTCGTTAGCCAACTTCATGAACCGACTTCTGTTGAGTTATTTTCGGGATAAAGGAGCAAGGAGAGCCCTACACGTGTCCAAGTTGACCTAATTCAAGTCTCCTCTCCTTCTATAAAAGGAAGTAGCCGTCCAAGTCAAATTCATTCCATGTTTTCCCTTGGAAGCCGAATAGTATAGGGAGATTGAAGATCATCAAGAACACCATCTACCGCAAGCTGATTAGGGAGTTTATTTTCTTTATTAACTTATGGTTATGGACATGCATACTTAGATTGTAATTCGTATTCCTATGCCTATTATGAACTAAGTAGCTTAGGGTGTTGGTTAGGAATAATGTGATTACTGTGCTTCATCTCTAGTAATAAATTGACTATCGCATTTTGGTTAATTGTTGTGCTTATTCTTATTTTATGCCCGCCTGGCCAGCTGGTGTGAATAGCTCTCTCTAGTTTCAAGGATGATTTAGAGAGTGTGTGGCAATTATCCACACTACGATCATTGTGTATTGGTGAACGCCAGTGACTGAGCTAGGGATAGCCAGTTGCCTAGTGCTTGATCGGTCGTACTTCATTGGGTTTGAAACATATCCCAAAAGATCCGGAGTTCCGGGAGGAATCCGCTAATAATACTGCGAGAAATGCATGATCAATAATATTGCTGGAGCATATTTTAGAATAATCACTAAACCTAACCAGCGCCTGCCTTTAATCTGTCTATCTATTTGTTTACTTATTGTTCTGTCATTTATTTTGCTTCAGCATAATTCCGATAAAACTCAATCATTTTATTATTCTTGAAACCATTAAAAAGTTACACAAAAATAGGTAGAGTGGAAACTCATTCAGGGCTCGGATTGATAATATTACTTGCTGCAGACTGTGTATACTTGCACAGGAATTCTAGAGTATTTTATACTATATTTTTACTCACTCTAGGAACCCGACAGCTGCCTTGGGTAATATGGCCAAGGGGCGATGCATAGTTCGAGGCCTTGGATAATATGGTAAAGGGTCGAATGCTGAGCGCCGTAGAGAAACGTTGAGGCCCTGGGTAATATGGTCAGGGGTTGACGTGACTCGAAGGAGTCGGTCTCAGAGGGCTTTGTGAGGCCCATGAGTGTTGAGTGAGCTCGTGGAGCTTGAGAGAAAATCGAGTATGCATGACATGATGCGGAATTCATGTGTTTTGAGAGTGCATGGCATGGTGCGGAAATTCATGTGTTAGGTGCATGGTTGTTGCACGATCACATTAATTAAGTATGCACGATTACATTAGTTAAGTATGCTTCTATGTGTTGATTGTTTGTCTTGGTTATGAGGCATAATGATGTAGTTGAAAAGCATGATACTTGTCTGGTATATGTATGTTGTTTGATGGCTCTACAGGTGTGAGCCACTTACTCGGTACCGTGGTTTTGTACTGACCCACCACTAGGTTTTGCAGGTTATGAGACCATATCCGGGCTTGTTGATGCAGAGGAGGCATGATGAAAGAAAGACCATAGCTAGCATGTTTTGTTCATGTTTTTCTTGTTACTCGTCCTTAGTTTGAGCTCGGGTTAGGTTGTGATTTAAGAGGTGGTTGATATCCTTTATTTGTTGAAGGAGCAAGAGTTGGTAATAATTTGGTTGTATTGATTTACACGTCGCTTAAAACTTCTAAAGTCTTTCTTTATGAGCATTGTAATTTATTTAGGTAGTTTCTCATACGAGGCTTGACTCGATCTTATATCCCGTTATGATGAGTTGGATGGTGTATGGTGGTTGTGGGGTGAGGTTGGCCCTTTGGTTTATCTGGCTTATAGAAGTGTGTTTTATGTTTAACAGGTTAAAGAAAATTTTGGTTTAGTCCTACGTACGTCGTTATGCTGTCGAAATTTTCGGTGCATTCGGTTAGTGGGTTTAGAAGTTAGTACTGTCGCTAGGATTAGTTTTAAAAATCCTGGGGCGTTATAGAAGGTATGGAATTTGAAATTGAAATATGTGAAATATGTTACCTTGATGTTCTCTTAGAAGGATTTGTTCAGGAGTCTGGGAAGCATAATTTTCTGAAGTTTGACAATTTATAAATGATGCCATCCCCTTCTCATTTGTTGTGCTACATCTTGTTATTTCTTGGTGCCATCCAGATTCTCCTTTTGGAAATAACAATGGATATTGTATCGAATCATAACAACTAAAATAATGTTTAATCCTATGACGCTTTCACTACAACAAATTTGGCTTTTAATGTCGGGCAATGCCCGACATTAAAAGTCTTTAATGTCGGTCACTGACCGACATTAAAAACACCGACATTAAAAGTTTTAATGTCGGTCACTTTTAATGTCGGTCGCTTTTAATGTCGGTCATTGCCCGACATTAAAAGCTCTCTCCGACATTAAAAGTACCCTTTTAATGTCGGACATTGCCCGACATTAAAAGGACCCTTTTAATGTCATTCAACAAGCTTTGACCGACATTAAAAGTGACTTTTAATGTCGATCAATGCCCGACATTAAAAGTGTCCGACATTAAATGTGTGATATTAAATTTAAAAAAAAAAAATTGTTGGTTGCACACATAGCTAACCAACAATACTATTTTTTCATTTTGTAAAAACCTGTAAAAAAAATAGAATTTAAACATATCTACAAAATAAAATCTCGAAAGTATTTTTACATAACAACTAAAACTCAATGAACATAAATTTAATTAATAAAATATAACAGTGTATATAATACATGAAACTTTCCGTTCATCCACAAATCACTTTATCCATGAAAAAATTTACAAAGAAAAAGTAAAATTACTAAACAAAATAAGTACACAACTCCTTAAATGCTCTTTTCCAAGTTCATCTTCGAGCTTCTTTTCAAGAATATCCATTTCATCATCTGCAACATTTCTTGCTTAACAAGATGAATTCCAAACCCTTATACAAATAAAAAACGTATAAGTGAAATTTAAACAAATCTAGGATTAAGATGATCTTTAACACAATGCAAAATTTAAACAACAATGTGCTAGATGATAAAAGTGTATGTAAAAAACAATTTGAGAATTTGTGATATCAAATTCATTACAAAAGGTATTGGAGGAAATGGAAAACTAAAAGAAATTGCAAAGGCCATACGATATAATTCCATTGAACCGTACACAAAATGAATGTTGATTACAATAGTAGTGTGCTTTTCTGAATTACCTATGGCTGCATTAATCTACATTTGTTTTGCACTTCAAACCCTACATCAGAAAGCCTCATTATTCTTCTTCCCCGACCAATAGCCTGAAACTTAACAATTCCTAGCAAACAACATAGAGTAGCAACAACCTGTCTCCTTACCAAGTGACCACAAATAAGCGCCTACATCGACTATGAAAAACAGAGCATATGGATAGATAAAAGTTAATGAACCAAAACTTTTGGAATATGTTAAAAATACTGTGTAGAATAAATAAGAAAAAAGATCAGTAATATGTTTAACAAAAGGGCAATCACCAAACGTCTATTATATATTAGAAACCTGAAACCAATTTGCACTTGCATTTTTTTTCCTCAAATTCAACTTGTCTAACTTAACCAGCCATATCAATGAGCATTAGGCGTCCACTGACCTGTTGAATATCAAAAAATGTAATCAATAAAAGTTCAAATTATCTATGTCAAGCAAAATGTTCAGAATTTCATATAACTAACAAATGGAAAAGTAGCTTATCGTAAAATGCAAGGTTATATTAAATAATACTTTGGCAATATGAGAGCAAAATAAGAGAAAAATAAGGCTATAGCTTGGCAATATGAGAGCAAAATAAGCTACTTTAGCTCCAAATATTGGAGTCCTCCTCCCACTGCAATTTTCCCATTTTGAACCTCAAGAAACCATCAACATGTAAAGGCCAATAAGTTAGTTATGCTCATTGTCATCAAAGAAAATAGAAAATCGATTGAGTACAAACGCAACAATGCAGAATCCAATTATAAACCCCATAAATGAATAGGAAATTAGTTCGTAAACTTTCTTTAACTACAAAAGCTTAACAAACTTCAAGAGAGCAAAATTAGTTCGTAAACCCCATAAAAAAAATCAATCTCAATGAGTATCAAAAAAATTGTTAGAAAACCCAATAAACTCCAAAAGCTTAACAAACTTCAAGAGATCAAGTTTAACTCCTTCAAAGAACTTGTAACGCTCTAGGTTTCTATACTTAACCTAGCGACATTATTAAAGGCTCTATCCTAATTCTAACCGGATGTTTCGAAAATTTCAACAGCATAAAAACATACATATGACTAACCCAAAAAAATTTAAACCTGTTAAACAAGAGAAACACACTTCTATATGAAAAACCGCCCAACTACAGCCTCACAACACTTCAAGTTCGCAACAAGACTCCAAATATTCTAAAACTAAGCAAGTTAGTCTCGCATCAAGCACAATCTAAATCTAAAGAATCATTAAAGGACATTGCAATATCAACAAGGCATGAAAAATGGATCACCATTTGAGACAAACAATTAAGGTACCACAATCATTCAAAAGAAAGTCAAATTATGGTAGTCTGGAGCTTGTAATTAAAATATTTGCAATGGATTATCATAGGAGAACTTTGAAACCTGTACATGATGAATTGGATAAATCAAATAATCAAATGATAATTTCCTGTAACAATAGGGTACAAACTGAACAATCAATCATTGAGTTGAATTACACGTTAATTGTACTACAAGTACCTGGAAGAACTAGAAAGAAACGCTAACTTGGGGAAGACCATCACACTTTATCAAGATTTTGGACATTGAAATTAAGCCTTGTTACAACCTCATCAACAGAACTACAAAAGTTAAAACAAACTAAAACTGAAACATCACCTCTTTTTGTTTTATGTCCTACCAATGAAGAATAAGGAACCGTATGAGAAACAGAGCAGACCTCTTAAGTTCTTAACAAGGAAGCATATACAATTTTATTTAAAGTTTTATTATCTTAATGAAAGAATGCAAATTGACCATACCAAAAAGAATCCATTATAAAAGAGCCTAAAAAAAAAAAAAAAAACTGAAACTATAGTTAATAATAATATCCAGTTGTTAGAATTAGAGTTTACAAAAAAAGAAGAATGGGCACAATAACAACCTAGTGAAGGATGGAGGACTTCTTTTCTCATGTTTCAGTTAAAAATTTGTGTTAGTCGAAATATTCAAATCAAGAAATGTATGCATGCGACATAAACATTAGTTCACCAACCTCAAATGTGGACCCTACTTTAGGAATCACATAAGTAGCTTCTACACAAATGAAGGCGGCATCCTCTTTGTTGAGAGTTCCTATAGTTGTACAACCCTAAAGAATAGCACCAAATACACAATAATACAATGATTCATTAGATCCAAAAATATAATCAAGTGTCTTGTCTCAATTCTCAATACCAAGTTTCCATACACTCCCTTAAAAAAACCAGTCATGTTTGGTTAGCAAACACTTATTTGTTATATCAGTTAGCTGTTATAAGAGGAGCATCTAAGATTGAAAAATAATATCTTCAAAGCTGAATACTGATTTCTATCAGGTGTATCTTGCAATAAGCCAGCTCGTATGATAATATTTTCACCGAATACGTAATATAATGATTCATTAGATCCAAAAATATAATAAATTTAATTGTCTTGGACATATCAAAGAATCGTATATCAGGTAAAATTCCTAGTTGGATTGGTAACTTGCAAGACTTTCTATATTTTCAAATGTCAAAAAATCTTACAACGGGAAATTTGAAGACGTGAAGCTGCTGGATGATCTGCTGGTGGAGAAGAATAGCACAAAAACAAATTCTACCTGCGCCCACCTTGTCAAAACCCAAGAAGTATTCACTAGCAAAGTGAACTTAAGAAAAAAAAACCATTATTTAACTTCCAAAACCCAGTATTGACTTCTCAAACTTCATTAACAACGATAAACAAAACCAAAACATACTTTTAAGAACTCGACATCAATAATTTTCCCGAAGCATTAGCCATTCATCTGGCTTGCAAGATCAACTCCATCTGTAAACAACTAATGATCAAGCTATTTTTGTTCTCCAATACTAGAAATGGAGACACCCTTTACATGAATACGCGAAAGAAGACGGAATCAATCATATCGTTTTAAAAGGAAAAACAAAAACTGAAAACACTTAAGGTTTAGCTACTCACCAAGGAAGCTTCAAGGAGATTTTGGTGATATTGAGAGAAGGAGTGTCGGCACCGGCGAGGGTTTTAAAGGGTTTTTGATTAGCGACAGGGGGACGGAAGAACGAGAGCGTGATTCTCTAAGAACTAATCGTAGTTAGTGGTACTGGGATTTCTTTACTCGAGAACTAATCGGGATGCAGAAAGTGGTGGGTTCATAGCATTGTTTCTGTACCTAGAGCTCGAATGGGACTTCAGGCTTCCATTGGTGAAGAACATCAACGTGAGTGGCCACAACTACCACTTGTCTTTGCTGGAATTAGTTTGGTCATTTAGAGAACCAAAGAAGATTTGTTGTGAATCTTTTGGAAACCTAGTGGCGTTGATGAGAGAACAGAGAAGATGGGAATGAAGGGGTTTTATTCGGGGAGAGTAAAAACAGAAAGATGCTGGGTTAGGTTAAAGACGAATCGCATCTCAAATGTCCGACATTAAAAATTTTTGCATTTCTCACAGCGCCTATTTTTAAACGTCCGACATTAAAGCCTAAGCGCGTTTTTTTCATTCGACGTCATGGGCCCAATTTGTTGTAGTGGGTTTTTAATGTCGGGCAATGCCCGACATTAAAAGTCTAAAAATTTTCAAAGCCCGCCATCCGCCATTAAAAGGCCGCGCGTTTTTTCGTCCGACATTAAAAGGTCCGCACATTTTTTTTTGACCGACATTAAAAGCATAATTTGTTGTAGTGTTTCCTGAATGAGCATGGATAACAATCTCTCTTTCAAAAGGTGAAGAATCTTCATTTCCCTCAATCCATAGAGCAACTACTTGATTTACAGTGGGTATGTTATAGACTCGTTGATCAACTTTCACATTACTTGCAATTTGTATATGAATATATCTTGAAAATGGTCAAACTCCTTCAATGATCGAAATACTTGTGCATAAGGATTGGGTTGTAGTATATCAATCAACTTTTGTACCAAACGGTCACTAATGTCTCCATCTTGCAACACACTGATTCTATTTTGAATTTCATTGTCAGTGTCATAAAAATATAATTGGAAATATGTTGGTCTGTCTTCTGTGAGTAAGGCTGGTAGATCATGATATATTTGTCTTTGGGCCCTAAATGTGTATACACCTTTTCTTGATGAAGCCAAATTTTTGTCCAAATTCACACCAAATGAATGTGTAAAAAAAAACATGCTATTAAATGCTCCAATATTCTTTTTCAACACGATTCCATCATCATCTACATTCAAATATAGGTTAAGCAATTGATCTGGAATCATAGCTGGCGAAAGTTGAACTTGTCCATTATAACAACAAAACGTTTGTGTTTCATATTCAAATTCTGTTGCATTACAATAGGTACATGGAGACACCTTTTTCAATTCATGAATTAATGTGTTTTCATTGTTCAAAAGCAAACCTGTTTAAAATATGAAACATTATTTTTTTAAGTTATCGATATAATAAAAAACATTAATCAAATCAAATATATCAAAAAGGTAAAAAAATCATACCTACTATTGTCGTTTCGTCTAGCCGACTTGTGTTAGGTGCAGTTTCTGTTGGAGATCTTTATTTTGAAAAGCTATTTTTGCCGATGCAATTTTTTTTTTTTTTTTTTTTTTTTGTATTGGCTGACCTTAGAACTTTTTTCTCTTCGTTTTTTAATTGACAATTCTGCATACATTTTTCTTTTTCGTGCATTTGCTTTTGTTTTTTGTTTCTCTTTCTGTTTCCCTTTATAAGAAATTAACAATCATACATTAGAAGTATAAAACAATATTATATATATATATATATATATATATATATATATATATATATATATATATTTGAATAATGTTTTGATACTTTTTTTTTGAAGAACTTCCTTCATGTTCATAGTTGATGATGAAATTTGGATTAATCTCCATTGTATCTAAAAAAAAAATAAATGTACATCACATAGAATAAAATAAGAATAAAAATGTGTACACAATAATTTGACTATTATTATATGTTACAAGAGAATTTGTAAAATGAAAATTGAGGAAAAGTAACTACATAATAATTTGACTATTATTATTTGTTATATTTGTATGCACAAAGGCTTTATAAAAAAAATAAAAAAACTAATAACAAAAAAGAAAAGTATTATTATTTAATATATTATTTTATAAAAAAGAAAAAAAAAGTAATTAATATATTATTTTATTTTAAGAAATTAATAAATAATTAATAAAAACTAATGTCACGTCAACAATTTGTTAGTGTTTAATAGAAAATTTGACGAAGGGACTAAGAGTGTAATGAAATCCAAACCTTAGGGACTAAAATGTCGAATTTTAAAACTTAGGGACCAAAATGAAACCTAACCTGAACCTCATGGACCAAAAGTTTATTTTTCCCCAAGTTTAATATCTATATCTTATAATCTATCTATAATATATATAAAATTACGAATGTGAAGAAATTGTTTTACATAAAATGGGACGTAATTATGTGTAACTTTACCATCATTATTCAATTGTAATTAACATTCGCTCTCATCAATTACCTCTGTACATTCTCTCTATTATTTAGCCTCTTGGTTGTTGCCATCTCATGAAATTTCTTATTTATCAAAATTTATTTATTTATTTTTATTGTTCTCTCAAAAAGTTAATATATAGTTTAAAATTTGAGTTAACCCTTTCATATCCTCTTTTAATTGTTTATCAAAATTCAATAAAACCATTCAACATCTTCCTAACTTTGAATATAAATAGACAAACTATTTTGCACATTCTTTACATCTTTATATGACAATTCATTTCTTCGGATGTGTAACATACTATAAACACATTTTTTTTTTAAATTTTGAAATTGGGAGCATAAGTGGTACCAATGGTAGTGATGATAATGAACTATTTGATATTTCAATGAATATATTCATACTATTTTTTGCCCTATCAAAGGTCTTATAAAAAACAATTGAAGATGATTTATTTCAAACAATAAGAGAATAAAGATAAATAAAGTAAAAAGAAATTAAGAAAAAAATAAAAACAGAAACAAAACAAAAGATAGAGATACCCACAATTTTAACTTACCAAAGAAATAAAAATTGAAATGGATTTATAATTTGTACTTGAGGAATCTAAAATTAATGTAACCCAATATGAAATCCAAGAAAATTGAATCGATAAATCTTCGTTGGAGTTGCAAAAGAAAATGCAATACCAGAGGAAGTTACGAGATTTTCAACTACCCATTCAAACCATAGTTTTATTAAAAGGTGTCACACACATATATATTAAAATCACCATGTTTTTTTTTATAAAAAAAATTTGATCTAAATTGTACTTTTTTTTTTTTTTTTATCTATTATGTATTTTATCATTATTTTTTTAGTCTTTAATTGTGGATCATTTTCTATTAACGTGTGTGATGTTATTTTCAAGTATTTCTATATTTAAATTTAATTTTAGTTTTCCATTACTTGCACAATTTGTATAATTTTTTTTTTCTGAAATTTGATAATTACATTGTTTTCTCATTATTGTTATTAGGATCTACTCTCTCAAACTTTTTTTTTTGTTTTAAATAATATAATAACCATTTTTTTTCTTATACATATAACTCTAACTAAGTCTTTAATGAAAATTTGTTTTTGACATAATTTGATTGATTGTTTTTTACAATTTGTCATTAATTCCCTCACTCACCGTAATTTTAAAAAAAAATTTTATCACAGTTAGCGGTTCTTTATTTTTCATTTAGTATAATATTATAATATTTTAGTATTCAGAATACATGATTGTGATGAATTTAAATTGTTTATGATTGTGAAACTAAAATTACAAAATTACAAAATACTACTAATATTATGAATGTTGAATAACCTACTTATAATATTTAGAGGAATATAATATATGATATTATAATACACTATAATTTGTTATAACCGAATACTTATAATATTAAGAACATTAAAAAATTTACAATATTTCATCCCCACTAAATATCATTTATGATTATGGTCAATCGATTTTACAATTGCAAAGATTTAAGTCATGAAATTTTAGTCAAAATATAGCAAGGTAATTCTATGCTTAAATGAAGTGAATAAAAAATAACAAAATCAACTGTCAAATTGATTAAAATCGAACCATGAAACTAAAAAAATTATCTAAACAAAACTAAATGGGCATTTTTCAATTTCATATTTTTATAAAATCAGGCTAACCAAATTGAGGTTTTGTTTTTTCTCTCTCTCTTTTTTTAAATGTTCTTTTATCATATCATAATAGATTTTAAAATTAGTTTAAACTTACTTTTATATATGAAAAATATTACAAAAACAAATATCAAATGGTTCATCAACGTTATATTTAATCTCTTAAAAAACATAAAACATAAATTGAAAACATAAAACTAAAAATGGTTATCAAACATGTTTTTAAAAATAAAAAATAAAAATTCAAAAACAAAAAAAAATATTATTAAACAACCACTTAATTTTTCAAACACATAATTAAATCTAAACAATTATAACAATTTTTTTTTATCCTTGTGAATCTAAATATAGATTAATGTTACCCTATGGCTGGGAAAAAGAAATTAAATTATCCAACACATACTTCTTTCCATGAAGAAAGACCAAATTAAACTCTACATTTAATACCTTATTTCAAGCACTGTCGAATTCTCAAAGAGCTGAGCTCTTCATGTTGTGCATACAGTGGTGAAGGTGTGTTTTTATAGGATTACAAAGTTAGAAGAACTTTAACAATCTTAAAAGTACATTGATTTATTATTTTCAAGTGTTATAAACCTCAAGTCACTAAAAAAAATAATAAATTGGAGTCATTTAGTATGTTAATATACTTCATGGTCATCACCAGGACTTCCAAGCGCTGCAATCAAATTCTCAGGCGTCGTATTCAGAGACAAACTGCTAGCATCATTCCCTGCATCACTCACAGGAAGGAACTGCAACTCTGGCTTCTGAGTCGTCGCCATCGTCGTCGCCGCAACCGCGTCCTTAGAATCCGGTCGTCATATGCACGTATTTCTAACAATCGACATCTTACGTAACTCATGGCAGCTTCAGGGTTGCTCATGCTTCATCTCCCTTGCCTCACTCGCCATCTTCAATTCCCCCATCCATTCATTCCTTCCGCTTCTTTTCATAACCTTGTATTTCGCCGGAAACTACCGTCTAGCCGCCCCATCCTCTTCCGCCGCAACTGCATATCCAGGAGGTTGTTCGTTGCTGCCAGTTCTCAAGGTTTCGTGCTCGCATCGCTTACCATCTTTAATTCAGGCAAAACAAATTAACTACTTGAAAGAAAATCTAGAGCACTCTGAAGCACCTTCTCTATCCAAGCATGGAAGGAAGATGGCCGCTTCAGACTCATTTATACAGTACCCTTCATCCTTCAAGGTCTCGAAAAGTTCAGGAAGAAACTCTAACACCTGATCATTTCCACCCAAGTAGACATCCTAGATAGAAAATAATGTGTAGGAAAAAAAAGAAAGGAAATATGTGTTTAGGGGAAGTCTAAGCTGTAACTTTAATAGACATGTTGTATTTGATTTACAAAATTGCAGAACAAACCATCTCAGTAGAATATCCAAAACCTCAATAACATCCTTTCCAATTGACGCAAGTGCCTGGAGTCAGAAGTTTGTCAATATGACATTTTGGAATGTGCCATGGATTTAAAAGACAACCTTCCATAACAAAATACCTTTTGCAACATCTCTATACCATCAACTTGCTTCTTAAAATTGGTGCTTAGCAGCCTTCTCTGCAAATCCTCCCTGAAATACTTCATCATATCATCCTGTATGCAGCGACGGTGGAATCTCGGTTGTCGAAGACAGTTTCTTGGTGGCGGAGGACTTCTTTGACAGAGGAAGGAGAGCTGAGAACGATGCAGAGTTTGGTTCCGCCTACGAGGGTCGCTGTTGACGGGTTGCCCAAATCGATTTCACGGAAACGGTGCCTCCACTCTAATTAAATATAAATATCATTAATTAGGGTAAAAAGACAAAGTAGTCATTATTTAAAATGTTAGGGGCAATAAGGGAATGTAAAAATTCTCCCCTCTAAGCCCCATTTATATATAGTAGAGATTTTCCATTTTTTTTGGGTTTCTTAATTATAGTTAGAATTTTGGAAAAGATGAAAATTTTGAAAATTTTAGGGATTTTAGGATTTTTCCTTACTTTTATTTTTGGGTTTTTAACCGAAAGAAATTAGGATTTTTTTATTAATATTATTTATTCAAATACTTATTATCAATATATTATTGTTTTGAAACTTATTAGCGAAATATTGTTGTTTTAATTCAGTGCTTGTAGAAGAGACGACCTACACCTACGTGGTTGCATATCGTCTCTTGAAGAGACGATATGCAATCGTGGCCATTGTTTTAAAAAAATAAATCCACGTGTAGGTCATCTCTCGAGAGACGACCTACACGTAAGTAAAAAAAATAAATCCCGCTCGTAGGTCATCTCTTCAAGAGACGACCCAAACACGCGCTTGTAGGTCGTCTCTTGAAGAGACGATCCACACTGAAATTTTAAAAAATTACGTTAATGATTCGTTTACCGTAATAAAGGCATCAATAGGTCGTCTCTTCAAGAGACGACCCATTTTAAATTTTGAAACAACCCTTTTCATCTTTCATTCTCACCGCGTAACCGAACCCACATCGATTTCTCTCCATTTCCGACATCTTTATGCGTTTTCAGCCCCACATCTTCCAAACGTCTACCCCACCTTTGATTCTTTATCACAAGAGAAGTAAAAAAGTGAGTCTTTGTCCCGTTTTGATAGGAAAACGCCAAAAATCTGAGGGCCACTGTGTAAGTAAAATTTCTTTATTTTTTATTGTGATTTTTTTTTGTTCTTTTTGTTGTGTTTGTTTTTAAATCTAGTGATTGAATGTGTTTTATTTGTATTATTAGATTAATCCCGAACGATCGAAAACTTTCGGAATCCATCAAATATGTAAGTATTTTATTAGTAAATTATTTGTTTATTGTGATGTTTTTTGTTGGTTGGATTGGTTTATTGTGATACTTTTTGTTTGTTGAATCATTGAAATATCTCAATTAGTTAGTTTAATTGTTGGAATTATTAAATTAGAATTTAGAAATTAGTTGGTTTGTTTCTCAATTAGGTTATTAGTAAATAACTTTTTTTTTATACAAAGAATAGGCATAAGCCACCCAAAGAGAGAGGTCCAAAAACTAAGCAAAACAGCCAATTGGTCTCCACTAAAGTCAGCTAGCTATCAAAACCATGATCAACTTCATTCCAAGCTAGCCACTGGATTTTGTTCAGACTGGCTCGTATTCAACATTAAGATGGTCACGAAGCCAACAAGAGCATAGCTCAACTGGCATAAAGTTGTATTGATAACCACGAGCTCGGTGGTTCAAATCCCTCCACTCCCATATTGTCAAAAAAAAAAAAAAGATGGTCACGAACTCATAAATCCAGGCCTGCAATAATATTACCGTCAAAATGAAGCAATTTGCACATATAATTCATCAAGAAAACAATTCAGGAGGGGATAAACATAAACAAATTAGGACTATCATTTCACACCCTAAATCATGCAAGCTCCCGAGCAAGCCTAAGCAATATAATATGGCTTGAAGAGGTTCAAAACTTGGAAAACTTATCATGGTTAAACCCTGTACAAAAAATGCTAAAACTTTTGCCTAGGAGAAGCAAGTGCATGTTAACAAATATGAAACAAGTCAAGGTTTTCCAAGAAATATTCTCACGTGAGTGTGTGATAAAACCTCTCCCAGAGTAGTCCCTAATAGCCCTAACAAGATTTATAAGCACCCTCCACCTACACTGGAACTATGGCCTCACTTAAAAGGCTAAAAGAACCAAATTAGGATGCTATCACACTACCTAGAAGCTTGAACAATAGAATCCCCTCTTTTTTTTTTCTTTCTCATTATTTTTCTTTTTCTTTCTCAATCTTTCTTTTCTTTCTCAATCTTTTTCTTTCTCAACCTTTTTCTTTCCTTTCTCATTCTTTTAGGTGGGGTACCAGCTTTTGCTCTACAGAGTAGGGACCCATAACCCGAGTTTAACCCTTGGTTGGCCTAACTGAACACACTACAGACAACTCTTTTTACCCCTTATTTTATGTCTCATGTAAACATACTTTTTCTTTTGAAGATCAAGTCAGATAAGCATATTTTGCTTATCCAAGCTCAATCTCACTCACTCTATCCCACTCAACTTTTAGAGTTCGACGTTCTAAGTTTGGCTCAAAAAATAGGTCCAATGCTCAGATGCATGGCATCAATCCAGTCTTAACAGGGAGAAACCAATAAAACGTAACATGCGTAAAAAATAGTTTGACGCTCAGATGCATCCAAACTTGAACTTAGTTTCCACTAGCATGCACATATTACCACCCCCAACCTACATCATACAATGCCCCTAATATAATCTAACATGCAACCATAAGAACAAAGTATAAAGAACAAATGAAAAGGAAACAGAAAACCTTCCCTGATTTTAGGCACAACGGTTGGGAGGGACTGAAGTTGCTTAGATCGAACACCTTTATCGCACTAGGGGGATTCCTCATAAGGATAAAATAGCATCACACCTCAGAGCATCAGAGATTTCGCTAGGCCACTATTCAAGCCAAACACGGTCAACATAAGAAAAGACCAAGCTAGCCAGAACATGCGCCACCTTGTTTCCCTGTTGTGGTGTAAACAAAACCTTACGGTTGTCCCAAGGATGGAAAATCCCACGAATGTCATCCATCAACAGCCTCACTTCCCAAACATCATGCAGATCACCATGAAGGTGTTGGGTAAGAGAAAACCTTGAGCATTCTTCTATAATATCAACTTCCCCATACTGAAGGAGTTGAGCCATCTTTTGAGAAACTGTTAAAAAATGTGAATCTAACAACTCTTGGACCTTCAAACGAAAATGAGGACATTGATCGATAGAATGCCCTTTTGCCCAGTGTGATAAGAACACATCAAACTTTCATCGTATGCTCTGACACCCAAATCTGATTGGAGGCGTTCTACTCCAATGTATCCATTACTGAATAATATTTCGAATAGTTCTCCCATGGGAGTCACTACGCTCTCAACATTCTTTTTCAAATCATCTCCATGAACCTCTATCACATTTACTTGTGCATTCTGATGGTTTGGCAGAGGATTGTTGTTGACATCTGAACAATTTTCTTTCTTAAAGTTCAACCATCCTGCCTTGATCAATGCTTGCACCCTATGTTTGAGTGCAGTACAGTTTTCAGTGGAATGTCCAATTGCTCCTGCATGGTAGTCGCAACGGGCATTTGGGTTATACCACTTTGGGTAAGGTGGCTTTACTAGGTCCATTGGCATGGGTGCCAGCTGATTATTCTTGAAGAGTTTGGGTAGAAGTTCGGTATATGTCATCGGAATTGGATCGAAATGAGCCTGTCTACGAACGCCTTTATTGTTTTGGTGTCCTTGGACATAAGGATTGTTCTGTTGATTCCGAGGCTGGTAGCCTTGAGTAGGACGAGGATTTTGGACGTACAGGGATGAGTATTGGGCTGGCGTATTATTGATATAGGGTTGAGGGTGAACATATGGAGGTGGATAGTGATATTGTGGCACTCCGGCATTAGGGTATGTTTGTCTTGAATTGAAACCAATCATCTGAACTTCTCCTTCTTTTTTCTTCGATGGAACCCCCTTTTTCGTTGTTGACGATCCAGCCGTATCAGTTATCTTTCCATGCTTAATTTCGTACTCGATTCTCTCTCCAATTGTCATTATGTCAGAGAAATTGGTAGAGGCACTCCCAATCATCTTATCATAGAAAGGAGATTTGAGAGTATTAATAAACATGGTCGACAACTCCTTATCGGCTAAAGGTGGTTGCACCTGAGCAGCAGTATCCCTCCACCTTTGGGCATACTCTTTAAAGCTTTCTGTGCTCTTCTTTTCCATCCTCTGGAGGTCTAGGCGGTCAGGAGCCATATCTATGTTGTGCTTATATTGCTTTAAAAATGATTCGACTAGATTCTTCCATGAACATATATGAGTGCTGTATAACTGCATATACCATCGAGATGCTGGACCAGTAAGATTGTCTTGGAAGCAGTGAATTAACAGCTTGTCATTTTGGACGTATGCTTCCATCTTCCTGCAATACATGATGAGATGGTTTTTAGGACAGGATGCTCTATCATACTTTTCAAACTAGGGCACCTTGAATTTTGGAGGGAGGATTACATCTGGTACCAAGCATAGCTTGATCGCATCTATATTTCCGAAGACGTCTGTTCCTTCTACTACCCTTAACATCTCCTCCATGACTTCAAGCTTTTCACTAGAAGAGACTTTCTCACCTCCCGTTAGCTCTTTTCTGATTTCAGGATCATCTAAATTGGAAACTGTAATGGTCACCTTGGGAGGTACCTCTGTGGGTAGTGAAAATCCAGGTTGATTGTGTACAGGCACTTGCTTATTCTTGAAAAATGGAAATGGGTGCTGCTCTACTGGAATATTGTACAATGGATGATACTTTGGAGTAGTACCCTCTGTTGATTGCCGGATTGGAGGGTCATTCATTGTATTGCTGGACTGAGCAATATCAGGTATTATTTTGCCTCTTTCCAGGGTGACAAGAATGGCGTCCATTTTTTCTCGTAACTCCTCAATATCTTTCCTTGTTTTCTCCATCTCAGTACTTTGCTCTTCCATGATCCTTGTCCTGTATCTTGTGACGTAGGTGCGGTGGATTCGAGGTGACCGAGCTATCTTATGACTTTGTTTATATTTTTAATGAAAAGAGATTTTTGTGTAAGAAAAGAGAAAGACAAAATGAAATATTTAAACAATTGAAGAGGAAAAGAAAAATGAAAATAAAAATGGCCTTGATATTAAATTAGAAAATGATAAAACAATGTAGTAGAAAAATTTGTGCAAAATTGAATTACAAGATATTTCGACTATCTAAAAAAAGATAAACTAAAGTAAAAATTTAATAAAATTGCCCCCAATACTCTAAACTTATACGAAGCTTTCCCATAAACTTGAGCACATTCTTGCTATTCGATTGTGTAGGTGCTATGACTTTAGAGAGAGTACGTGCATCTTCTACTAGTTCATCTGCCCTTCGAGTGACTCTCCTAATCTGAGTGAGCATATGTTCCGCTTTACTTCGTAGTGTCGCGTGGTTCTGTCTCACAAACCCAAAATCATTGCTCAATCTGTCATACTGCTCCTTTAGATAGGTATAGTCTTTCATTAATCTGTTAGTGGCATCCTGATACTTACCGAGGCGAACGTTGAGTGATTGAACGGACTCTCTTAGACCCTTGTTGTCGTTGATGAGCTCTCCTATTTGATCTTCTCTAATCTTGAGCGTTAATTGCAGGTCGTCAATTGTTCGACATAGCGTTCCATTCTTTTCTTCTACCTCAATAATCGTTTGGTTCCTCAAACTAATGCTATCTTCAAGCTCTTTCATCAACTCATGGAGTGAGACATTCTCAGATTGTTGCTTCAAAACTTGGTCATTGCTTGACTTGAGGGTTGCTTGGGAGACTTCATTTGTTGGGTTTAATGTCCTATAAACTCGTAGTTTGTAAATCATTAAACATATTCTATTTTCAATAAAGTCGTTATTGAGGTTATTCAGTAAAAGATGTTATTGAATATGTAAATTGCGTATGATTAACCTAAATCCAATAAACCAAGATCCTTGGCTATAAAATGAATACTCGAACTATATGTAGAGACATATCGTAGGATAGTGTTCAAGTTTATAGTCAAAATTGTCTATAGTATAAGGATACGGTTGGGTGCCTTATCCTGGGGACACTATGGACGCGACCCACTTTGTATTAAGTACAAACGATGAGATCCTAAGTCGTTCATGTGGAGACATGCGAGTGGGGGCGTCCTATGCAATGAGTTTGCATAAGACAGGACCACGAAATAAGTCACTTTCTCTTTATAACGCCGTTTACCGTAGAAACTGACTATTTCTCATAGATGACCAAGGTAACTCGTTCTTAATACTGAGCTATCTATGAACTCCTGTTTATGTGAGATTATTCTTTGATCTGCATGGGTGAGAGTGACCAGCATCGCTGACTCAACAAGCCTACTATTTTGGGGATAAGATCGAATAGATAGCTGGGGACATAGTTTCGCAAGACAGAATTCACTCCTACCCATTTCAGGGATAGCAGAGAGGTTGTTGTCTTAAGTACTAACTCCGGGACTTGAACAAGGGGCCCCACCCTCTCGTTGGATCGAGAGGGACTTAGGTTTGATGGTTGAACCACAAACCGATTGTTCATTAGAGGATTAGTGGAACTTAAGGAACAAGAAGTACTATAGGGGTGAAACGGTTATTTGACCTAGCTATAGCTACGAAAAACCTGTGAAGGAACGACTTACTAAACATGGTTAAATCAAGTGGACGAAAATATATCTATAGTGAGGGGAGTGCAACTATCGGGCTATAGTGGAGTGTCCCGGTAGTTAACGAATGTTGGCTAGTTTAGATAATGAGATTAGTCGGCTAGCCTCGAATCGTTGGAGCCCATGATCTATAGGTCCATTAGGTCCCCCTACTAGCTCATATCAGATTAAAGCCTAGAATATTTTGATAGGAATCTTTGAATCGTTCAAAAACGGGAAATAGGGTTTTATCATAAAATATGTTCGACACAATGATTTAATTATGAATTAAATTAGGAATTGAGAGATAAGGTATTTTAAAGTGTTATAAATACCATATATATGTATTAGGAATCATATATAATTCATGGCATTAGGTGATAAAGATTGATTGGATCAATAATATCAAAATTACTTGGAAATGACCCAATTAATTACCTAGAAATCAATTTCAATTTTGAATTGAAATTGAAATGAATTGCAAGCTGAAAATTCACAATTAGGATTCAATTCATAGTGGATTTAGTGGCATTTCCACTCTTGCATCATGATGCATAGTGGAAAACAACAGAACCATGCACTAGATGCATGTGTTGTGAAGTAGACACCTAGAATCCACTTTGAGTTGCATCTTGACCATGTGGCTAAGTGTCATGAAGCTTGTCTTTGCATGGGAGAGGTCTATAAAAGGGGCTTGAATTAGATTCAAGAGGAGTAAGCTTTCATTTAGTGTTATGCTGAAAAATTTTCTCCCTCAAATTCTCTCTCATTTCATCTCCTTCCAAAAGCTTGTACCATCAAGCATTCCCTTCCTATTTCTTTCTTCTATAGACTCCCACAAGTCTTTCTAGGCTCAAGAGAATAGTAGGGAAGTCACTAAAGGTTGTCCGAGAGAAGTTGGAGAAAGATAATATCACAAGGAGTTCCTTACAACTGAGCATCAAAGAGGTTGGTACTCATTTACTCTCTTTTCTACCCTTTCTAGAACATGCATGCTTTAGGAGTAAAATTGAATGTCTTAAGTGCTTTTGATCTTCAATTGCTTCCGCATGTATGAACACCTTCATCATTATCCTTTCTTAATCGATGCATTCTTCTGTTTAGGTCGCGGGCCTCTGTGTCTAATGCTGAAATTTCCTTTTCTAACTGTTCTTGTTTGCTGACATTGCCCTTTAATCGGTTCAACTCTTTTTCTAGTTCAACAATGCGCAACAAACCTTGCTTTACCTCCAATTGCAACCTTTCATTTTCTTGAACCAATGATGAATTCGCTTTTCTCAATTCATCACATTCCTTTTTGCGTGCTGCTTGTGATCTGGTATCACTTTTGCATTAAGTTTTATCTTGGTTTTCACGTTTGGTGACACAAGCACGGTTTTAGCTCTGTTCGCATGCCATGTTTTGTACGCCTCTGTGGTATCATCATGAAACTGACCACTCTGGATTTTAGTGATCATTTTCCATGCTTTCATAATTTTCTGAATTCTATCTTTATAGAAGCCTTTATTATAAGCAAATTCGAAATCTTTCAACTCATGCGTAGCAAGGATGAATTGTCGAACCCAAATTTGGCATACTACCAATAAAGGAGCATAGGCTATACATCCCCAAGGACCCAAAAGAGATAAATTTTGAAATTTACCACATTTATAGATCATTGGCCTAGTTGACATCCAGGGGGCTCTCCATATTACATCTTCTACCTTTAGTTCGAAGAAAAAGGCTTCCCAAGCGCTCCTTTCAGGAGAGGATGGACTCCAACCTGATTGCACGAACTCTGAAATGGGATTTTGCAGCTTATTCCAGGAACTTGAAAATTTGATCTCTGGACATTTGAATTCTGGTGGACACTTCACATGACTAAGGACCCAAATGTACAATAATGGTGCACACCCTATAAATCCTCCTATTCCTTTTGTTCTGCAATAATTTAATGAACGAAAAGTTTCTGCCAATACAGGAATAATGGGATCAACTCCTATTTCTATCTTAGCAAACAACTTGACCACGCGTTCCTCAATATATCCACACACTTTAGGAAACAAAACAACATTAAAGATACACAACGCCAATAAAGTTAATTCCTTGTCTTCATTTGCAAATTTTTGTTGAAGAGTAAGGATGTAGTCCAGGGGTAGGCATGTTTTCTCTCCTTTTATCTTTACTTGTTTCTCAATGTCGCTTGCACGAATCTTGCCCAAAAGAGTAGATTATGCTCTTTTCAATGTAAGCTCTTGATCGTAAGAATAAGCTTCTGAAGGATTGAAAACGTATATCAGACTTTTTTCGTTATTAATTTGGTTTCTTTGAAAACACCGATACATAGGGCTAAATAATTACAGAACAATTCTCAAATTAAAACTAGATTAAGCATGCAATTATCACAATCCAAACTATTTAGAATTTGAGGACTTACTTGTTGAAGAACGAATTTCTTCTCTGCACAATGCTCCTCAACGAATACTACAAATCAGATCACCTGCTATACTCTAAATTCATGAGATTTGAGTTTGTGGGAACTCAATCTTGTGTGAGGGAATAATTATGCAGCAAGAAGGTTGCTGTACATTTTTTTCTTGAGAGTGAATCTTGAGAGAGATTTTCCAAGTGAGACCAATTGGTGAGAAGGCAGAACTCTGTACCGTAATTGTAACAGCCAAAATTTTAGGAAAATTAAACTTTATTTAGGTTGGGACTTATCTTGGAATTGGAGGGAAATTTTAAGGATGAAAATTTTTGTGGAATTTTAAAACTTAGCTGGAGTGGCATTTTCGTAAATTCGGAGAAGTGGGAGCCAAGCCCAAGCCCATTAGGTCTTTTGTTAAAAGAACCTCACGTAGTCCTAGGTAACTTGTTTGTCTTCATCCCATTCTTTTTCTCCCTCTTTAGCCGACCAGCAGCCCCCCCTTTCGTTTTCCCTTCTTCTTCCGACGACAACACCCAAAGCGGCAGCAGGCAGTGGTTGCAGAGGAGTCTGGCGACGGCGCAGCTTCTCCAGTGAGTCCACGACAGTTGCGACGAACCTCCGGCGGCGGTGTGCTCTTCAGCGTGCGGCGGTGTAGGAGTTGTTCGCGGTGGCTATTCAGCGAAGAAGGAGAAGTCTTTCGGCCAACGATAGTTCCTTTACAGTTCGAGGCGGCTGTAGCGTTTTTCCGGCGTGATTTTTGCAGTGTCCGGTGGCAGAAAACGACGACAGCTCTGTTTGGGTGTTTGGCGGCATGGGTCTTTGAGGTTCAAACACGTTTGGAGTGGGTAAGCGAGATTTACATCCTTTTAAGATTGATTTCTAGTTTTGATGAATGCCCATTAACATTAGTCTTTGAATCTTTGGTTCTTCAAGCGTTTTGGAGTCGAATCATTGAATCTTTGAGTATTTTGTGGTTTGTCCAGCAAGCATTATTTCGTTTTGGAAAGTAATCGTTGGATTAGTTGAGGCGGGCTTTGCTAGGATTAATTGGAATTTTAGATCGAGATTAATTGAGTCAAGGTAAGTGAACTTACTATTGAACTCTTTAATTGGGTGCGAATATCTGACTTTTCCAAAAATCCCCATGTTTGTGAGTTTTTCTTGAGATTTATTTTGATTATTAAAAGCATAAGAATTGAGCATGTTAATTAGTTATTTTAATTATGCATGAGCGTATGTTTGACAGCATGAGTTGTATTAATATTGCTTTGAATCATTAAATATCGAAATAACTGAGTTGGTGGTCTCTTTAAAATCCCATTAAAGGGATTGAGTTTAAATTATTTATGAGTTTAAATTGCATTAAGGGAATAAAGTTTAAATTAGTGTACATGAAATTGATGTACGATCAGAGATGCCTACGCAGGGCTTAGGGACATGAAATTGATGTACCTAAGTCGAGGTTTGTGAAATTGACGACCTCAAGGTTTCGTGAAATTGACGGCCTCTGTAGGAGACATATGAAATTGATGTATCTAGAATATGCATGAAAGTGATGCATATTCTCTCTCATTAGAAATACACATGAAATTGATGTATATCTTCTCTCCAATTTAAGTTTAAAATAAAGTTTAGAGCCACCAAAATTATATTCGTTGTTGGTTTTTAAAAATGTTTTAAAACATGACCCAACCTCAATAGTAGGGTCACTTACTGAGTATTTAAAATACTCATTCATTTCAAAACCATTTTTTTTTCAGGTAAAGGCAAGGGCAGATGAAGGGCGATTGATGAGAATCCGTTAGGCAGCCATGTGAGAACTTGAGTTCATAATTTATTTTATTCCGCGTTAAGAACCATGTTTTACATTATTTGAATTGTAAGTTTGTTTTAAGAAAATTCCTAGAGGCCTTGTACATTTATGTTTTAGAAATTATTTAAGCGTATTCAAAACCTTTGAAATTTGGGATCTCGAATAAAAGCTTTGTTTTAGAGTTTTTGTTTAAATTAGTGTTTCTGTTTCAAATTATTTTTATTTAAAAAGGCCTCCAAAGCATGCATCGTCGTAACGATCCCTTTAAGGCATATTAAGAAGTCGGGTCGTTACAGTAATGCCCACCACACTCGTTGGTTGAAAGAGGGTGGGGAGTTACAATCGTGTAACTCCCCAATGAGGTGTCCAAACTTCACTCCTCAAATTATTAATTTAACACATTAAATTAATAATTACATAAACTATATATTATGCATCAATTTAATTAATTCAAAAGTTTTAACATATAGTTTCAAATTCAATTAAACCACATTTAATTGAATTAATTCAACCAACTAATTAAATATCTTATATTTAATTAATTTTGTATTTGAATCAAATCCAAATATGTTTCTCTCTTTTAACCTATAGTTTTTAATGTGCATCTAATGAACATTAATTATTAACTATAGTATTAATTTAATTAAATCATATTTAATTAAATTAAACTAATTAATTAATTCTCAAATTAATAATTTCTTGGGAAAAATACACTTTTAGTCCCTGAGGTTTGAGTTAGGTTTCATTTTGGTCCCTGAGTTTTCAAACTCAACAATTTAGTCCCTGAGGTTTGAGATAAGTAGCAATTTGGTCCTTGCCATCTATTTTTCCGTTAAATATAACCGGCTGCTGATGTGGCACTATTATTTTAATTAAAAAAATAATTTTTAACTTTTTTTAAATAGAAATATATTAAAATAAGAAAAATATTATTATTTTTAATTTATTTTATTTATTTTTATTTCTTTCTTCCACCTTCTTCTTCTTCCTCCCCTCCTTCTACTATTTCTTCTTCTTCAACAAAATTCCATCCATGGCCGGCGACCGACAACCACCGTTCGCCGGCGGCCGCCGCCGACGTTGACTTTTTTTTTCTTCTTCTCTTCACCCTCTCTTTTCCCATCTTCTCTAGTTTTTTTTTTTTCAAAAAAAAAGTAATAAACCCCTCCCTCCCCGTTTCTTATAAGTCACAACTCCACCAGCAGAATCTTTCCCCTTCTCAACAAATCAAATCGATTTGGGTTTTTGGGTTTTTGTAATTTTGTTTGTGTTAATCTCGAAGTCGCAGTCGAGCACCAGCACAAACGTACCCTTTTTCCCTCTTTTTTCAGTCGCAAGCTGCTACATCTCTGTCATGGAACAACTACTGTAAGATAAGAACTTGAGCTTTATTGGCGGGGATTTTGTCATGGAACAGCTACACGACGACGTTTTAGATCTGTTCGTGCGAGACCCACGGACGACGGCACGTTTCAATGTTTCAGATCTGCTCGTGCGAGACCCTTAGACGGCGGCGCGTTCCGGATCTGCTCGTGCGAGACCCATAGACGACGGCGCGTTCCAGATCTGCTCGTGCGAGACCCACGAAAGACGGCTCGACCACCAGATCTACTCGTGCGAGACTCAAGATCTGTTCACGTTAATCTCGGGGAGAAGACGACTTGGCCGACGGAAGCTTCAGAAGACGTGTGCTCGTGAGTCTTGGGAGAAACTTCTTTGTGTTTTTTTTTTAAAGTGAAACAAAAGAAGGGAAAGGGGAAAAAGAGGACGAAGGAAAAAAAAAATTCGTCGTTGGCCGTCGACCGCCGGCGAGAGATAGATCGCCTGTCGCCGGCCACCGGTGACTTTTTGAAGAAGAAGCTGAAAAAGAAGAAGGAGAAGGTGAAGAATAAGAGAGAGGGAGATAGAATTAAAAAAAACAATAAAATAATAAAATAATAAAATTTTAATTTTTTAATATATTTATATTTCAAAAAATTCAAACAAAATTTTTTAATAAAAAAGTTTGTGCCACGTCATCCAACCGTTAATTATTAACGGGAAAATAGATGGAGGGACTAAAATGAAACTAAGACTAAACCTCAGGGACTAAATTGTTGAGTTTGAAAACTCAGGGACCAAAATGAAACCTAATCCAAACCTCAGGGACTAAAAGTGTATTTTTCCCTAATTTCTTTAATTAAATATCAAATATTTAATTATTTTTCTATTTGAATCAAATTCAAATAATTCTCTCATATACTATAGTTTTAATATGAATCTCTATTCATATTATTTTAACCTATAGTTTAATATGAATCTAATTCATATTTAATATTTGAACTCCTTCAAATATTTAATTCTCTCATTAATTAATTTTGAATCAAATCCAAAATTAATTTTATATTATAAAGTTTAATTCAGCAATTAAACTTATATTCTAATGTATCTTCATACATTATCTTAATTGTATCAAATAAACTTTAATTCCCTTAACGAATTTGAACACACTTCAAATTCTATTCAAGACTATTTAACCTCAGAACCCTTTACGAGCTAGCAGGTGGGCCTAAAGGACCTACAGATCAGAAGCTCCAACAATACGAGACTAATTGGCTAAACTCATTAACCAAGTTAGTCAACATTCGTTAACTGTGGGTCACTCCACTAAAAACCCACAACTACACTCTTCTCACTGTAGAATATTTCTGTGTCCACAGATATTGACCAATAACGGTAAGTCAATCCTTCACGAGTGTTCGTAACGCTAGCTGAGTCAAATTACCGTTTTACCCCTAGGTTACCTCTTAATCCTTAAGTACCACTGATTCCTCTAATGAACAATCTGTTTATGATCCAATCAATAAACAGCAGTTCCAGCCCCCACTCGGTCTTGTTCAAGGCCTGGAATCAGCCCTGAAGGGAATACACATCTGCTTACCCCAATAGGGGAAGGAGTGAATTCCATCTTGTAGTGTTATGGTCCCAGCCCCCACTCGGTCTTGCCCCTGAACTAGTAGGGTTATTGAGTCGGCGAACTGGCCACTCTCACCCATACAAATCTAAGGACAATCCTTCCTGAAAAGGGGTTCATAACATACTCAGGATTTAGATTGAGTTACCTAGGTCATCCTATTGAAATAGAAACTTAAACTAGTTAATGGTGTTACATCTAGTGGTTACTATTTCGTAGTCCGGTCTTATGCAAACTCATTGCACAGGATACCCTCACTTGCATGTCTCCTACATGGATGCTTTGGATCATTGCATCTGTATCGAATACAAAGTGGACCGTATCACATAGTGTCACCAGGATAAGGTACCCAACCTTATCCCTATACTATAGACCATTTAGGTTGTTACTTGAACACTGATCCCCGTATGTCCCCACATACTAGTTCAAGTTTCATCTAAACAACCTAGGATCTTAGTTTATTGGATTTGGGTCAAATTGTGCAATTTTAGTAACAATAACTCTTTATTGTACAAACCTCAATAACAACGTATTGATACAAGTGATCAATTTGTCACCATTCACTATCTACGAGTTTTAGGGCATAAAACCCAACAACTCCCACTTGAACTAAAACTCTACTTTAGTAGGATGTACAATAATCTATTATGGCAATGGGTGTATCGATACATGTAAAATACATAAAACGTATATATACAATGTACAAATACAATAAGCTAGGGCATCCACTATACCTATTACATTTCTCCCACTTGCCCTAGATTACATCTTTGTACTTATATCGTAGACCTAAACCATCTAGATGACCCTCATACACTTTAGCCAAGAGAGCCTTCGTGAATGAATCGACAATTCTTCCATCATATTCAATGTGCAAACTTGTCTTGTATTAGGTAAGTTCATATTTGGAACACTTTTCAAATCAGCCTCGAACTTTCCAAGTCTTACAGCCTCGATCACTGCTTCATAAACAGCGTAGTTTTCGGCCTATAGGTCGAGGCTGCAACGCATCGTAGTTTGATGTGATGCTATACTATATCTCCTCTATTTAAGAGTGAAAACAGACACTGATGTGGATTTCCTCAAATCCTCATCAGGAAAAACATCTGTGTCAGTGTATCCTGCAAGGATCAAATCCTTAACGCCATACACGACCATATAGTACCTTATTCTCCAAAAATACTTGGGAATATAATTAACGGCTCTCCAATGATCATATCCTGGATTAGATTGATACTTATTGAGAGTCCCTATATGATAGAGCATTTTAACTGAAAGGCTGTGAACCCTTGAGGTGTCTCAGGAAACAATTCCTTAGATAAAAGAATTCCAACCCTGAAAGGCTGTGAACTGATAGCGAGCATAGTTAGCTATCTTTAATTATTTAATTTAGCTAGTCTTTTATGATTTTTGGGCCATTTTAGATTAACTTTAGAATTGGTTAAAAGATCTCATTGCCTTGCATGATTAATAAACTTAGATAGGGATATCAAGTTGGTTAATTTGCATGAGAATCAATTATACTCGGGAGAGGTAGTTGTGATTAAAGGGTCTTTGGCTCATAATTTCATTGTGCATAATAACTTATTCCTTAAAATCAATCCTAAACTAAATCGGCGAAATCAATTCCCTAAGTATTTTTCCCAATTGAAATTCCACACTTTTTACTTGCTTTGATTTGGTTTTCTTATCATTCATTCATCACTTTTTGATCCCTAAATAAAATTGGGCAAGATAATTCACAATACTTGATTTGCTTAAAAATCCAATCCAGAGGACGACACTCGTTTATACGAACTCTTTATTATTACTTGACCCGTGCGCTTGCGGTTAGGAAAAGTCCACATCAAGTTTTTGGCGCCGTTGCCGGGGATTGGCACATTTAGTTAAATTGATATTGTGAAAAAATTATTTGATTTTAATTTAGGGTGTATTTTTACTTTTCTAGGTTGATTGCATTTTTCCTTATTTGTTTTTCTTTCCATATTTGATTTTCTAGGTTAGTTTTTCTTTTAGTTGTGTAATCTTTTCCTTATTTGTTCTTGTTTTTCTTTTTTTTAGATTAGTTTCCTTATTGGTGTTTGCCATATTTATTTTTGCATTCCATTTTAGGTTATTTTCTTTCCTTTTCTAGATTATATTTTTCATATTTAAATTAGATTTTTTCCATATTAGATTTTTTTTTGTTTGAGTCTTTGTCATTTGTTCTTGTTGGGTTATTGTTTGATTGGAAGCCTAATTATCATTGTTGCTTTAATTGATTTGAATGGCTTTTTATTCAACACCATATTTCAATTTTTCATCTTCAAGTTATACCCCTTTAAATGAAAATTCTTCCTTGGAAAGCATAGTTCAAAATTATATTGAGGAGTCTAGAGCGAGGAGTCTAAAAATTGATGAAATCATAAGAGGACTTCAAGCTCCACAGGAAGTTAGTGAGGTGGGATCCACTTCCATAAGTTGTCTAGTGAGTCATTTGGTCGATGATTCATTGGCACTCATTCATGAGCGTAGTTCTTTCGATCTTGATGAGGATGAGCAGTTAGGGGTGAGTTGCATGAATAATGGGGACGAATTGGAGAGTTGGAGCACCTTTCAAGAACATGGTTGTGAGGAGAAAAAAGAAAATGAGCTTGTAGTGTTAGAGGAAGTTCAGGAGGTAGAGTTTGAGGCAGAAAAACCTTCGTCTATTTTATCTTCTCCATCCTTTATAGATTTTGATTGTTCTTTTTTCTATTCTCACGAGTCAGTTTTAGAGTCAGAGTCTCTTTATTTTGATATTTCTCCTTTTATGCTTCTTTTATTAAAAAATACCAAAAATAATTCTGTTTCAGGGGCCCATGAGAAGCTAGTAAGTTTACTAGCGATCGTTGGTTATATTGATTCAAGGAAGAAGGGTCCAAAGAAATACGAGAATTTTTATGTGCCTTGACAGACTGGACAAACACGTCGAGCTAATGACGTTAAACAAGCGTTTTTGGGAGGCAACCCAAGTAAGTTTAGTGTGTTTTCGTTTTGTTTTTGATTTATTGTTTGTTTTTTGTTTTGTAGGTCTTGTTTTCTTTCTCTCCTTTGCTTTCAAGCTTTCAAGATTCCAAACTTTCAGTCAAGAAATCATCATTATTCCAGGCCAGTATTGTTCACTCATTTCGTTCTTTTATTGTTCTCATGCTTGTTTATGCTTTATTTTCTTTATACATTGAGGACAATGCATGTTTTAAGTTTGGGGGTGGATTAGCATGTTTGTGGAGCCCTTGAGCATCTGAGTTCGGGCTATAGTTTTGAGCTTTCTTTGAATTCTGCATATGGTTGTTTTCTGGATGCTACTTTTGCATGATTATGATGTCCTAGGATAAGCTTTCTTGTCAATTTTCAATCTTGTGATGAGTTGTAAGCATGAGTGCCCAAAAAGGGAGACTTTTTAAAATTTTTCTAGGAAATGGCTTGCATGAGTAGAGTATTTGTCTTGGCTAGATTTGGATTTGAATGCTTAGGAGCGAATTATTAGGTTCATATGCTTGTTGTCACCTCGATAGGTGTAGGGAAGAGCTAAAAAGTTAATGTTTTGCAAATTAGCATGTTTGATCTTGCTTAGGAGGAAAGAAAAGAATATATGCTATTTATGCTCATAAAGAAAAATCATTCTTGTTGTTACTGTTGAAAAGAAAATTATTATGCCATGGCCTGTGCACAGTTTGCAATGTTTAATAAAGATTAAGGCAAAAAGAGCTACCCCTGTTGTGATCAGTTAGGCCAACCAGAGAAAACTCAGGTTAAGGGTCCCTGCAATGGGTGTGTGAAAGCTAGTGCCACATATACATGCTTAATTTAATTGTTAATTATAAGCACCTAAGTTTGGAGGAAAACAATCTAATTTGTTCCATTAACTCATTAGTGAAGCCTTAGTGCCAGTGTAGAGGGAAGATGAGCTGAGAGTTTAATAATCCAATCCCGAGCTAGTAGAGTCTAATCTTGTTGAGTTAGATCTCGCTTGTGCAAGTTAATTTTGGAAAAATTTTAATTCGTCTCCCTCATTGGTCCTTATGTGCATGTCTCTTGCTTGCTTGGTTATTGAATTTTGAGCTTTGAGGATTGAGTTATGATTGTTGCATCCATTCTTCTACTGTATGTTTGATTTATAGTTTGCTCGAGGACTAGCAAAAGCTTAAGTTTGGGGGTATTTGATAGCGAGCATAGTTAGCTATCTTTAATTATTTAATTTAGCTAGTCTTTTATGATTTTTGGGCCATTTTATTGTGCTTTAATGTTTATTTTGTAGGAAATGGTTGATTGGAGCTATAGCGCAATATTAGAGTTAATCGGGTGCTCGGGACGTGAAAAGATGCAAAGGAATGAAAAGAGTTAAAGAGGAAAAAAGTCAAATTTCGGTCAACAGCAGGCTAGCGTCGAGACGCTAGCTCTTGAGCGTCTCGACGCTCACATTCCATATCTGATTAGGCGCGTAAAGGTCACAGCGTCTCGACGCTGCGACCTTAGCGTCTCGACGCTGTGTTATTTCGCTTACTGAAACGTGCGTTTTGAAGGCAGCGTCTCGACGCTACGACGAAAAAACAGAATAAAGGCTTATTTTCGGCTAGGTTTTGGGAGGACTTCGATTGGGGACCTTTGGGAGCCGTAAACAGAGCAGAACAGAGCACTTGGTGGCTGAAACAAAGGGAGGAAGTTGGAAATTAACCCATCGTTCGTGGGGATCGTGACGGGAACGTTCGGTCTCGGCCTACATTGAGTTTTCTTTTCCCTTTCCTTTTCTCTAAGTTAGATTTATGGCTTTATTATGTTTAGTGGAGCTTGTAATTACATTCATGAGTAGCTAAACTCATAGCTTAGGGATTGATATAGTTGATTTTGTTCATGGATTGATTTATGGTTTAAGTTGTGCAATGTTTATTATGTTTGTGATCTTGATTTAATGCTTTCAATTAATTGACCATTAGTTGAATGATTTAAGTTTTGAATCTAGCTCGGGAGAGGGGATTTAATATCGACTTACTCAAGATTGCATGACTAAAGTTTAGTTTCTAATTCGTGACGGTTTTAGATTAACTTTAGAATTGGTTAAAAGATCTCATTGCCTTGCATGATTAATAAACTTAGATAGGGATATCAAGTTGGTTAATTTGCATGAGAATCAATTATACTCGGGAGAGGTAGTTGTGATTAAAGGGTCTTTGGCTCATAATAACTTATTCCTTAAAATCAATCCTAAACTAAATCGGCGAAATCAATTCCCTAAGTATTTTTCCCAATTGAAATTCCACACTTTTTACTTGCTTTGATTTGGTTTTCTTATCATTCATTCATCACTTTTTGATCCCTAAATAAAATTGGGCAAGATAATTCACAATACTTGATTTGCTTAAAAATCCAATCCAGAGGACGACACTCGTTTATACGAACTCTTTATTATTACTTGACCCGTGCGCTTGCGGTTAGGAAAAGTCCACATCAAGTTTTTGGCGCCGTTGCCGGGGATTGGCACATTTAGTTAAATTGATATTGTGAAAAAATTATTTGATTTTAATTTAGGGTGTATTTTTACTTTTCTAGGTTGATTGCATTTTTCCTTATTTGTTTTTCTTTCCATATTTGATTTTCTAGGTTAGTTTTTCTTTTAGTTGTGTAATCTTTTCCTTATTTGTTCTTGTTTTTCTTTTTTTTAGATTAGTTTCCTTATTGGTGTTTGCCATATTTATTTTTGCATTCCATTTTAGGTTATTTTCTTTCCTTTTCTAGATTATATTTTTCATATTTAAATTAGATTTTTTCCATATTAGATTTTTTTTTGTTTGAGTCTTTGTCATTTGTTCTTGTTGGGTTATTGTTTGATTGGAAGCCTAATTATCATTGTTGCTTTAATTGATTTGAATGGCTTTTTATTCAACACCATATTTCAATTTTTCATCTTCAAGTTATACCCCTTTAAATGAAAATTCTTCCTTGGAAAGCATAGTTCAAAATTATATTGAGGAGTCTAGAGCGAGGAGTCTAAAAATTGATGAAATCATAAGAGGACTTCAAGCTCCACAGGAAGTTAGTGAGGTGGGATCCACTTCCATAAGTTGTCTAGTGAGTCATTTGGTCGATGATTCATTGGCACTCATTCATGAGCGTAGTTCTTTCGATCTTGATGAGGATGAGCAGTTAGGGGTGAGTTGCATGAATAATGGGGACGAATTGGAGAGTTGGAGCACCTTTCAAGAACATGGTTGTGAGGAGAAAAAAGAAAATGAGCTTGTAGTGTTAGAGGAAGTTCAGGAGGTAGAGTTTGAGGCAGAAAAACCTTCGTCTATTTTATCTTCTCCATCCTTTATAGATTTTGATTGTTCTTTTTTCTATTCTCACGAGTCAGTTTTAGAGTCAGAGTCTCTTTATTTTGATATTTCTCCTTTTATGCTTCTTTTATTCAAAAATACCAAAAATAATTCTGTTTCAGGGGCCCATGAGAAGCTAGTAAGTTTACTAGCGATCGTTGGTTATATTGATTCAAGGAAGAAGGGTCCAAAGAAATACGAGAATTTTTATGTGCCTTGACAGACTGGACAAACACGTCGAGCTAATGACGTTAAACAAGCGTTTTTGGGAGGCAACCCAAGTAAGTTTAGTGTGTTTTCGTTTTGTTTTTGATTTATTGTTTGTTTTTTGTTTTGTAGGTCTTGTTTTCTTTCTCTCCTTTGCTTTCAAGCTTTCAAGATTCCAAACTTTCAGTCAAGAAATCATCATTATTCCAGGCCAGTATTGTTCACTCATTTCGTTCTTTTATTGTTCTCATGCTTGTTTATGCTTTATTTTCTTTATACATTGAGGACAATGCATGTTTTAAGTTTGGGGGTGGATTAGCATGTTTGTGGAGCCCTTGAGCATCTGAGTTCGGGCTATAGTTTTGAGCTTTCTTTGAATTCTGCATATGGTTGTTTTCTGGATGCTACTTTTGCATGATTATGATGTCCTAGGATAAGCTTTCTTGTCAATTTTCAATCTTGTGATGAGTTGTAAGCATGAGTGCCCAAAAAGGGAGACTTTTTAAAATTTTTCTAGGAAATGGCTTGCATGAGTAGAGTATTTGTCTTGGCTAGATTTGGATTTGAATGCTTAGGAGCGAATTATTAGGTTCATATGCTTGTTGTCACCTCGATAGGTGTAGGGAAGAGCTAAAAAGTTAATGTTTTGCAAATTAGCATGTTTGATCTTGCTTAGGAGGAAAGAAAAGAATATATGCTATTTATGCTCATAAAGAAAAATCATTCTTGTTGTTACTGTTGAAAAGAAAATTATTATGCCATGGCCTGTGCACAGTTTGCAATGTTTAATAAAGATTAAGGCAAAAAGAGCTACCCCTGTTGTGATCAGTTAGGCCAACCAGAGAAAACTCAGGTTAAGGGTCCCTGCAATGGGTGTGTGAAAGCTAGTGCCACATATACATGCTTAATTTAATTGTTAATTATAAGCACCTAAGTTTGGAGGAAAACAATCTAATTTGTTCCATTAACTCATTAGTGAAGCCTTAGTGCCAGTGTAGAGGGAAGATGAGCTGAGAGTTTAATAATCCAATCCCGAGCTAGTAGAGTCTAATCTTGTTGAGTTAGATCTCGCTTGTGCAAGTTAATTTTGGAAAAATTTTAATTCGTCTCCCTCATTGGTCCTTATGTGCATGTCTCTTGCTTGCTTGGTTATTGAATTTTGAGCTTTGAGGATTGAGTTATGATTGTTGCATCCATTCTTCTACTGTATGTTTGATTTATAGTTTGCTCGAGGACTAGCAAAAGCTTAAGTTTGGGGGTATTTGATAGCGAGCATAGTTAGCTATCTTTAATTATTTAATTTAGCTAGTCTTTTATGATTTTTGGGCCATTTTATTGTGCTTTAATGTTTATTTTGTAGGAAATGGTTGATTGGAGCTATAGCGCAATATTAGAGTTAATCGGGTGCTCGGGACGTGAAAAGATGCAAAGGAATGAAAAGAGTTAAAGAGGAAAAAAGTCAAATTTCGGTCAACAGCAGGCTAGCGTCGAGACGCTAGCTCTTGAGCGTCTCGACGCTCACATTTCGCTCCCGTCAACTTAAATACCCCCAGCCTAGACAGAACTTCACCGGGAGAGTTCCCTTCTAACCATAGTAATGTTTTTCCTACTTAGTGCATTAATACTATTTTAATCCAAAGTAAGAATATAATTCTAATCCTATTAGAATTAAAATGAGCTTAGGTCTAATTAATTTTAAACAATTTAAAATTAATTCATTTTAACCTAAGGTCCTATGTTTGCATGCAACTCTTTGTTATAGGTTGACAGTTTCTAATCAATTTTATAACTATTATAAAATTTTAATAATTAGCCCTATAACATGCTTCTATGGTGTTTCCAAATAACAATCTAATTCAAATTATTAAACACCATAACACTCATGACGCCGATAATATAACGATTATATTAATCTAAAGTGGTGTCATGCTTCATGCAATTTCAATTTTATATAATTAATATCGATTATATTAATTAATCATCCACGAAATTAAAATACATGAAATTTGACATTAATATAATATAACATTTATATTAAACTAATTAATGTCATGTTCAATGCTATTCCATTTTCATTTAATTAATATAACATTTTATATTAAATCATACATGAAAACAAGCATTGAAATTTATTTCCGTTCATAATATTAATAAAATATAACATTTTATATTTACCTAATTAAAGTCATGCATCATGCTTTATCAATTTCATATATTTAATATAACAATTATACTAAATAACTTATGAAATTTAAATTCATGCATAATTACCATACATTATAACAATTATAACATAAATATGTATGAAAACATGCTTAATCTATCGTGAGATTTTAATCTATATGACATTCATAATGCACATAATTAAAATAGCTGAATAGACCGGTATTTTGACACCCTAAGGCTTAAAATAATTGAAAAATTACATTAATTGATCAAATTCTAGCCTTAAACCGCCATGTGATGGGTCTGAACCGCCTCGAACTGCTTAGAATCGGCCCGAACTGTGTCAGAATCGCCCAAACCGGCCCAGATCAGTAGTGAACAAGACCAATAGGGCTTCTAACCAGACCGACCAGGGCAAACCGAACCGCTAATCGATGAACCGGACCGGAAACCATCCACTCAGGTTGCACACAAATTTTAAAAAATAACCACCACAAGCCAAGCTCGAACCCACACCTTCGTTGATGTTATGCACAAACACACACAAATTGCACCAGTACCAACATTTGAAACTTGGATTACACAAAATAATGTTATTTCGTAACCGCTCATGGAACCGTTTCACGCCGCACGTCTCACTCAACGTTTCGCGAATTCGGAAACTACCGTCAGTGTCTCGACGCTCCGTCTCGACGCTGATCCGATTATTTTTTTTTCTTCATCGAATTTCTAGGCAGTTCTTCGTCTGTTCATACGTTCCAGCAGCCGAAAACTCCAAATTGGACATCGATTCTAGCAGATTTCATCAAATTGAAATCCTAATTAACTACACACGGACTTACATGACTCGATTTACAACTTTTGCCTAAAAAACACAGGCCTTTACATGATCAAATCAATGAAATTGTAAATCTATGGCCAAAAATACCTAAACAGTCTATCAGCAAAATTCTCATCAAATATGCAGAATTTGTTGGAATTTATTCGTTAAATCTCAATTCATGATTATTCAAGAATAAATAAATATCATTCAACAAGAACAACCATGAAAATAGTTATAGAAGGATCTAATCATGGAAGCAAGCCAAAATAAACTTAATTAGAGACGATGTATAAATACCTGGATCCATGAAATACTCTATTGTAGAGTGTGCGTGGTTCAGGCCATCCTCAACTATGCAACTTAGACCTTGAATGGACAGTTCTCTCAGGAGACTAAAGAGGCATAGTGTGTTGGGGACCATAACCTTGTATTTATAAGTTGATTCTAGGGTTTCCCATAATCCCCTAAGATCAACGAACTGTTTCTGCTCAGCAGGCCACACCTCTTCATGGGAAGTCATGGGGCCATAATCAAGACCACATAATATGCCCATTGAATAGCCTTAATATAATTGTTAGATAATTTGTTACCCACATATGAATTAATTATTAAAATTAATTCCAACAATCTCCCACTTGGATAACAATTTCCTTATTAACAATTATCAATTTATTCTTTAGTGCACAACTTAATGCTATTCTAAAATAAACTTCCCTTTAATCACAATCCGATCCATTTTGTATACCAATGAGGAACCAAAGCGGCTTTTGTCACATGTAAAGTCGTAACTCAACCTTCAATGATCACCTCACCAAATATACTGAATGACATGGATCAGGTGTGGAAGAGCAGCATGGAAATTACATGTAATGTGATCTAAACATGTCTATTCCCAACTGGTCCAACTTTATTTTTTAGAGAGATCAAACTTTACTCTTTCTATCCTTAGGTTAAACTACAGTTAGAAAGAAAGTAATTCAGAGTAACAAAAGATAATTCATCTTCCTTATTCTGCAGAAAACAAAATTTTGTGTCTACTTTAAGAAAGCACAAACTCCCACTCAACTGATATACCATAATTTTCACACCTGTATGAGCATTATGCTCCAAAAATATTGTGTGAAAGTTCTTAATGAGCGGATCCGCAATGATGGAGTTGTATTCCACTAGACACGAGGAAAAAACTCTGAATTTTCTTCATCAACTAAAGCTTATAATTCTTCTATAAAAGCTTTTGTTGCAAGCTTTAGTTGCTATATGAATAACAAATTCTTGTCAAGACAACCTAATGACAACATTTAAAATTTTATGAGTTTATTGCCAAACGAAAAATGCTATGAACACAAACTAGTGAATGTCAAAAGTGGATCTTCATGGCAACTCATATTATCAAAATTAAATTTGACTTTTGATCTCTACTTTATTTGATTTTGATAAGTCAGCATGTATCCTTTTTGTTAAGAACCTTCAAACTCTTAGATCCGATTAAGAGTTATCAAAATTATTGCCTTTTATTCTTGATATAAATATTGAAGCGGAAGCATCTGAACTTTAAGCATGAATTCTTCATTTCTTTATTCAAGGGATTGTTTTTAGACTAAGTTTGTTTTCTTTAATGATTTCCTTAGTGAATGAATCTTTATGCTCGAAAACTTGAAAAAAAAAACCTTTCTGACATAACCCTTTTGTGAAATCTCAATGTTACTTGAGATTGATCTCACAATATCATTTCACAATATAAAAGAGATGTCCATATAAGTTTTCAACTTATATCATAGCCTTACTATGTAATAGACATATTACACTAGGAAACTGGATTTACTCCCACTAAACCTGTAATTCATAATTATCACTCTTATTTACCTCAAGAACCCTAAATGTGATAATTATGAATGGAACTTGTGAAATTATAAATAAGTTCCTTATTGAGATCATCACAAATGAATTTAAATCCTTGAAACTTTTGTGATACTGGATCAAAAGTTTCTAAACTTTACAAGCTTTATGATCTTATAAATCATGCAATTCAAAAAAACAATCTTTATAATCATTCAACATAGCTCCAAAACTTGTCATTTATTTAAAGGAACGTCTCTTAATAAGTAATGACACCCATAATATCCAGAAAAACTACATGTGTCTCAAAGATTATCTTTTAAAGACAATATGACAAGTTATCAAAAAATAATAATAATAATAAAATTGTTGTTTATCATTTCACCTAATTCTTTATGACAGTATTATTATTATTAATAATTTAAGATACAAGTCTTTGTTTGACTTGAGAAAAGGTAATTGAAACATCTTCCTTTTACTTTTAAGTCAAACTTAAAACCTTATACTTGTATTTCTCCTACTCATTTTGATTGCTTCAATAACACTTTTAATAACGTTGAGTTTGTTTTACTTAAATGAGGAGAACCTTTACCAATGTTATTACAAAAAAAGAACTCAAATTTCTTTTCTTAAAGACAACATTCCTCATTTTATCTTCCCCCTCAAACTCAATATCCTTAAGAAACTTTAGGATCTCATTAACTTTTAACTGGAAAATAATTTCAGAAAACATGAAAATAACCAGTGCACCTAAAGTAACAACTAATAATCTGTAAGTCCAAGTTTTTCTCATTGGCCTTCAAGACCAAATATTACTTGGACATTCCTAAATGCAAACCTAATGCTAAGCATTTGCTTATGTTGTAACAATGCTTTCACTAAGGCCTAAAACAGCAACTAACACCAGAAGAAAAACACAGCTCAAAGAACAAAGAACAAATTAAAGACAGAGAGAAAAGGGAAGAGAGATTTGCACCCGAGGTTTATAGTGGTTCGACCAGGAATGGGTCTACATCCACTTAGTCCCTTCTCATTGATCAGCGATTTACAGTATTGAGAATCACTCCCAATTTCAGCCACCAAGCTTCAATCGCTCCTCTCTCACTCTACAGCACTCAACACTCTATATGATTTTCTCTCTCAAGAAGAACACAATCGTTCACACTCTTTTTATACACTCAATAGGGGATTAAAAAACCCTATTTTACAATTCTCTCAGCTCACTCACTCTCACACACACTAGGATCCAATCGCGTGGGAAGAAGGAGTTGGGCATAACGAATTCAACATCTTACCATGTGCTTCAGGTGCAGCTGTACAGAGTTGGTTGGAGAAGAAGCTTCTGCTGACATGTACAACCCAGTCAGCATAATATTCAGCTAGCTAATCCAGCTAGACACCACGTGACTATCATAAAACTTAGTCAAACTTTAACAATTCTCCACCTTGACAAAGTTTATCTAAAAACTCAACTGATCTTCAATATGAGAGGGACTCTAAGCTAGAACTTAGTCTAACTTACCAAACTTGAGAACATTAAGGCAGCTCTCAAGTTTCTTCAAGGGTAACACCTTTGTAAACATATCTGCATAATTTTCTTCAGATGCAACCTTCTGCAGCTTGACTTTGTCATCAGATAAAACATATCGAATGAAGTGGAACTTGACATCAATGTGCTTCGTTCTCTCGTGATAAGTCTGATTCTTCGACAGAAAAACTGCACTCTGATTATCACAGTGGACTACTACCTGCTCATTGAAATCTTGAACAAGTTCAAACATCATCTCCTTCAGCCAGAGAGCTTCTTTCATAGCTTCAGTTGCCGCCATATACTCTGCCTCCGTGTTTGATATAGCTACCACAGGTTGAAGAGAAGCTCTCCAACTCACAATGTTACCTATTACCTTGAATACCCATCCTGTCAGGGACCTTCTACGGTCACAATCGGCTGCAAAATCTGCATCAACGAATCCTTCCAGTTGCTGATTTCCTGTACAAACTTTCTTAAAACATAAACCATGTTTAGTAGTACCCTTAATATATCTCAACATCCACTTAACAGCCATCCAATGTTGCTTACCAGGGTTGGCCATATATCTACTCACCAAACTGATTCCATATGTTAAATCTGGCCTAGTACACACCATAAGGTACATCAAACTACCAACAACATTAGCATACGGAATAACAGACATATCCCTTTTTTCTAAGTCTGTAACAAGTGATTGAGTAGCTGAAAGCTTAAAGTGTTGACCTATGGGTGTTGTAACAGGTTTATAATCCTCCATTCTGAACTTACTTAGCAACTTCAAACAATAATGTTCTTGAGACAAAGTTAACAATCCTAACTTTCTGTTTCGTTTTATATCAATACCGAGGATTCGTTTAGCATTTCCCAGATCCTTCATTTCAAAACTATCTCTTAGCTGGTTTTTAAGTTTTTCAATTTCATACATGTCAGAACTTGCAATCAGCATGTCATCAACATATAACAACAAGTAAATTGATACTTCTTTCCTAACATGCTTATAGTACACGCAATGATCTAACTGACTTCTACTAAAACCACAAGATATAATGAAGGAATCGAATTTCAAATACCATTGCCTGGGCGATTGGTTCAAACCATAGAGAGACTTTCTTAACATACACACCTTATTCTCTGTCTCCTTAGTTATGAAACCAAGAGGCTGCTGCATATAGATTTCTTCCAAGAGTTCCCCATGAAGAAAAGTTGTCTTCACGTCCATCTGTTCCAACTCAAGGTCAAAAGCAGCAGTTAATGACAAAATAAACCGAATAGAAGTATGTCTAACCACAGGTGAGAAGATCTCATTGTAATCTATACCCTCCACCTGAGTGAAACCTCGAGCTACTAATCTAGCTTTGAACCAAATTGGTTCTTTTAGATCCATGGATTCCTTTCTCTTAAAAATCCATTTACAAGATACAAGTTTCTGTTTTGCAGGTCTATCAACCAATTCCCAGGTTTCATTTTTCATTAAAGATGTATACTCTTCATTCATGGCCTTAAGCCATTTCTCTTTATCCTTGGAATTCATAGCTTCTTCAAAGGTCAAGGGTTCATCCCCTTCTAGCTCCACCTAAAAAACAAGGGCATAATATACTAAATCTGCACTAGCATACCTTGCTGGAATTGTCACTTGTCTTCTTACTCTATCCCTAGCAAGATGATAATCACCCAAATTCTCTTGCACTAACTCCGGTTCTGTAGATTTTGTTTCAGTATTTTGCTGGGAGCTAATTTCAGACACATTTTCTGTTTGAATTCTAGAAGAAGCTGCAGTTTTATGAGTTTTCTGGTTTAAATCAAACTTCACCTCACTGAAATTTTTTCTCACATTGAGTATTTTCTTTTGGTGTGTTGTTAAAAGCCATGTTTAATTCATCAAACACAACATCACGACTTATTAAACATTTTTCCTCCCCTTTTTCAAGACACCAAAGCCGATACCCTTTTATACCTTGGGGATATCCAAGGAACATGCATTTCTTGGCCCTTTTATCAAGTTTACCTTCTCTAGAATGAGCATAGGCCACACACCCAAAAACTCTTAGGTTTTCTAAGTTAGGAGGCTTGCCAGTCCACATTTCTAAAGGAGTTTTAAAACTAACGGCTGAGGATGGACATCTATTTACCAAATATGCTGCTGTCATAACAGCTTCTCCCCAAAACTCCTTAGACAATCCAACATTAGACATTAAACATCTCACTCTTTCAAGGAGAGTTCGGTTCATTCTCTCGGCCAATCCGTTTTGCTGTGGTGTTCCTTTAACAGCGAGGTGTCTCTCAATACCTTCTTTGAGACATAAGGGTTTAAACTCATTGCTAAGGAACTCCAGTCCGTTATCAGTTCTTAGGACTTTTAATTTCTTTCTAGTTTGTCTTTCAACTAGGTTCTTCCACTCAACAAATTTGATAAAGGTCTCACTCTTATTTTTAAGTAGATACACCCATACTCTACGTGAGTAATCATCTACAATGGATAGAAAATAGTGAGCTCCTCCCATGGTTGGAGTACTCTCAGGTCCCCATAGGTCAGCGTGAGCATAATCTAACACACTTGTAGAACTATGCTTTCCTTTACCAAATGAAACTCTAGTAGACTTCCCATAGATACAATGTTCACAAGTATCTAATGACCCTAGTTCACATTTACCCAACAGACCTTGTTTTCCAAGTTCCTTTAAACCTTGTTCACTAACGTGACCAAGCCTCATATGCCATAATTTGGCCTTTTGTTGTTCTTGGGATGAAACGTTTGCTGCTGTCCCAGTCACAGTGTTCCCTTGCAAGATATACAACCCATTAATTAATTTTCCTTTCAATTTAACCATGGCTCCCTTTATAATTTTCATTGTGCCATTTTCTGTTTTACACACATATCCTGCTTTATCAAATACTCCTAAGGACAATAGGCTTCTTCTTAACTCTGGAACATATCTGACATCAGTTAGAACCCTTGTTTGTTCATCAAACATTCTAACTTGGACAGTCCCTATCCCTTCAACACAACACTCTTGGTTATTTCCAAGAAGAACCTTCCCACCTTTGATATTTTCAAAGGTATGAAACCAGTGCCTATTGGGTGTCATATGAAATGAACAACCCGAGTCTAAAATCCAGTCACTAGTTATTTCAGTTTCAGCCACAGTTAGAACCTCTGCAGATTCATACCCCTCTGAAACGTTTACATTATGTGGTTCTTTTTCTTTCTTTTGTTCATTCTTTCTTTTGTTCTTTAGCTCATAACAGTTTCTTCTTATATGACCTTCTTTGTGACAGTGAAAGCATCTTTTAGTTTGTTTACCCTGAGATTTAGACCTCCCACGACTGCTACTACGGTTATTTGACTTCTTCTCTGTTCTTCCCCTAGCAACTAGAGCCTCACTTTCTTTGGACTTCGATTTTCTCATCTCTAATTCCCTACACCACAGGGTATTTAAGACAATATCCAGAGTAAAGCTATCTCTACCATATCTAATGGCTGACTTCACCTCATTATATGATTTAGGCAAAGAGTTCAATAGTATAATAGCTTTGTTTTCATCAGAGATTTGTTCATCAATATTATTCAAGTCCAAAGTAATCTTATTATATTCATCTAGGTTCTGTTCTAGGTCTTTGCTAGCATCCATCTTATAACCGAAAAATCTTTCTTTCAAGTACAGCTTATTGGTAAGAGACTTAGTTAAATACAGAGCATCCAACTTAGACCATACCTCGAGAGCATTCTTAGCCTCATGAACCTGCCGCAATACATTGTCTGCCAGGTATAAGATGATGGTACTATAAGCTGTTTCTAACATTTCATCTTTCTCAGCAGCTGTCATTGTCGCTGGATGGGTAGCCGGATCATCGAGAGCCTTAAACACCTTCTGTTGTACAAGAAGTGCTCTCATCTTCTTTTTCCAGAGAGAAAAGTCACCCCTACCATCGAACCGCTCCACCTCAAATTTTGCAGCCATAACAGAATATTTTAAAGACTTGGTTAGCAACGGTATAAGCAATCGAAACTCAGAAAACCAACAACTCACCAGAAATTAACTTGCTCTGATACCAATTGTTGTAACAATGCTTTCACTAAGGCCTAAAACAGCAACTAACACCAGAAGAAAAACACAGCTCGAAGAACAAAGAACAAATTAAAGACAAAGAGAAAAGGGAAGAGAGATTTGCACCCGAGGTTTATAGTGGTTCGACCAGGAATAGGTCTACATCCACTTAGTCCCTTCTCATTGAATAGCGATTTACAGTATTGAGAGCTTAACCTTGAATTGCAAGAGATTTAGTTGTTGTTCTATATGGTACACCACTTGAGCCTTATGTTGCAATCTTGAGTGCTTTTCCCAATAGGCATTGAGTGCAAAGAAGAATGATTATTTGCACTTACCTAATCTTTATGAGCTTTGAATCACTCTATAAGCAATACACTTCTCAAGTTTTTCAAAAAAAAAAAAATTGTATTAACTTAATGGCTCTACATATTCTCAAACGAGTTAGCAAAATGCCTTGGATCTTTTCTTCCTAATCCATCATATTGTCATAGTGTTTCACCACTACAAACCAATGGCTTTTAAGATATCCAGAACTAAATACTTCTCTTATATCAAATATGGGTGCCTTTAATGAGAGTCTATTTCTTAGAACATCATATAATGTTGTTAAGCATTTCAAGAACCCATAGGGAATAGGCTGTGTGAAAGTAAAGATAGTTTCCAAGATGTTGAAGCTCTCAAAGGCACCTAATTTGACTATTTCATTATTATCTGCCTGATTATACCTAATATAGACTCGAAGATCTATTAAATCAAAAGAGTTAATTATCCATTAGTAGAAGTACCACAGTAAGGTTAGACATATAAGAGCAAAACTAACTTTGTTTGAATTCAAAGTGAGAAGTTATATATTTTTCTTTATACATCATGTAATGATGTAATAGGAACATATTTTTCTTCGTGTCCAAAATTTCTGAAAAGTATTAGGAAAAGCCTGGATCATAATTCTTAGTGATTTGGACTAATATGTTCTAAAATGCAGCTTTATGTCAACTTTAATTTCTTCATTTAAGGAAATAACGAATCGAGTACCTTTTCTTTTCATACTTAACTCAAGAATATACTGTTAACGATGCTCATTAAGAGTTCATGTACTCTTTCGAGTGTCATAAACAACCACATATGAACTATATATTTGCTAAAATGAGCACGAAATGCACAAGTCAATCCTCAAATATTTTTGTTGTAAACAATTCTCAATCACAGCAAACTAACTCAACCAATCTATAATGATCCTATCGAAATGCAGAAGAAATTAAAGCAGAAGAAAACAGAGAGAAAGGGAAGAAAACTCCAAGGTTTATAGTGGTTCGATCAAAGCACGATCTACATCCACTCTTAGTCCCTTTTATTGATAAGCATACAACTCCACCAGAGGATTCCTTCAGCTCAAGAACAATTCTACAGTCTTGAACATACACCTCTCAGCTATGCTCACCTCTTCCCTGTATTTTCCCAAATACAACACTGAACTCGCTCTCTCTCTCTCTCTCACAATAGGGAATTAAAAACCCTATTACAGTAATATATATACAACTCACTTTCCCATTCTTACAATCACACATTAGGTGTAACGCCCCGCGTTTCGAAATCGAGCCGTTTTGGTATTTACCGGGCGTTCTTATTCTAATTTGGGGAAATTAGAATTTAACGTTGGCCTTGGGTCGTTAAACTAAATTTCTAAAATTTAGGGGAAAGAGATTTTTAATTAAATCTTTAAGTTTCCTAAAGTTAGAGGTTTAATATTTGATATTTATTTTAAATATCAAAAGACCCAAATCCTAAATCAATTGGGTTAATTTCTTTCCCAAGTCTTTTAAGGGATTAAGTTGGGGTTTTTAAATAAAAATCCTAGATAAGACCTTATTCCTAATTAAATTGGGATTTTTCTCTTAGGTTCTTTTAAAAGAAAAGAATAAGGAAATAAGGGAAAAAGAAACCCTAAAGCAAATATTATCTCCTTCTCCCTCCTCCTTTTCGTGAGAAGCAGCCGCTCAGCCCCCCCTCAGAAAATCTCGTGTTCTTCTCCCCTGTGCAGCCGCCCAACCGCCGCGCCGCCGCCCGAATCCCTGTCGCCGCCGCCGTCGTGCTCGTCGCGCTGTCCTGGTAGTGGTGTAGCGTCGCCGCTGATCTCTCTCCCTCTCTGCGTCGTCGTTTTGCTCGAGTGCCGCCGCCCAAATCTGCAGCCGCCGCCGTTTAGTGTCGCAGCCGCGTGGGTCTTCTTCCCGCGTCGTTTCCCTCTCTGTTTCGTGGTTCAAGGTGCAGATCTCTCGTTTCCCTTGCATTTTCGGCCAAGAAGAGCTTGTGGGTAAGTCTCAAACTCACTCATGTGTATTCGTTAAGGTTCAATCTAATCTCCTATTGCTCTTTTTGGATAACCCACGCAAGAATCCGGCCGTTTCCGTCAGTGGGTGTGCTGTCCAGCAGCGTTTTCGCTCTGTTTTGGGTCGTTACAGCGTCACCTAACAATTCCGGTAAGTTTAAACGCTTACCCATGTTCTGTTGATGCTTAAAATTAGGTACCCAATGGTTTAGGTGCTGTAAATTCTAATATAGCATTGAAATTCTATTCTGCAGCGCCGTCTAAGTGATCGATTGGGTTCGAATCACTGTAAACTTGAATACCCACTGCCCAAGGATCGTTCTAGTGCGTTGTTCGAGGTTGTTATAACCCGTCTTGCATGATATCGGGTCCGTTGGGTAAGGTTCAATGCTGTTCTTAGTTTTATAGCTTAAGTGTTCGTTACCCAGCAGAGATTAAAGCCTTAAAACCATGTTTTAATCGATGCCCATTCGTTGTCGGCTTTATAATTGCAGGATTTAAGTGTGTTCGGTTGCTGTTCATCGAGCATTTGATCTCAAAGATCGTGCTCAGTGAGTACCCACAACCCGAAAGGCCTTGATTTTGGTTACCCATAACCCGGTGACTTGGCATCTTGGTTGTCGGGTCGTTTCGAACACAAGTCAGCTTGTTCTCAAGGTTGTTTGAGCACTAAGCGGTAAATTCCAGCACCCTTTACCTTCCTTTATTAAGTCTCTAGGGTGTTGTTTATCAATTCCTAACCCTTGGTAATCGTTGCTTGTAGTTTGAGCTCTTTAGGCTCTTCCGGTGGTTTCCATTAGTCCTTTAGGATTGTTTAGGAGCGTTTGAGCTTCCGGTAAGTAGTTCTTACTTGATGTTGCCTGTTTGATTGTGTGATGCATGCTGAGTGTTTTCTCGCTTTAAAACTGTTCTCATGATTGCCATTTCTTTGAATATATGTTTATATATGTGAATCGTTGGAAAGCATGACTGTTGTTGCATGTTGAATGGATGTAAAGCATGATTGGTTCTGTTTTGCGTCAGTAAGTTAAGCATGAGTTAAGAGATGTGGTCACATGTATATGCTTAGTGGGCATGATTCATGAGTCTAGAAGCATGTTGCAGGGCATATGCATTCTAGTGGATGTGAGATATAGGTCAGGGACCTAAAGTGTGAAAGAAAAGAAAGTTGGGTGAGTGTCAGTGCACCTCGGGTACAAATGGTCGAGGGGTGGCACGTCACCATTGGTTTTAAGAGGAGCATCGAGGCCTTGGGTACAAATGGTCAAGGGTCGGTGTGATGAGTCTAGAAAGCATGTGTTGGGTGCCTGGGGAAGGGCCAATACCTTGCTAAGTCATCGGTGCGCCTTGGGTACAAATGGTCAAGGGGCGATGCACAGTTTGAGGCCTTGGGTACAAATGGTCAAGGGTCAAACGCCGAGCTCCGTAGAGAGCATTGTGGCCCTGGGTACAAATGGTCAGGGGACAGTGCGACTCGAAGGATCAGTCTTGGAGAGCCATGTGAGGGCTAAATATGAGCGTTGAGTGAGCTCGTGGAGCTTGTGTGGTTAGCAAGTTGCATATAGAGAAATGCATGAGTTGTGGCTTAGAAGAGTCATACGTTTTACTAGCTTTTGAGCATGATATTATGTTTACTGCTTTTAACAGTATGTTGCTTGCGCATGAAGAGCACGTTGTTTGTTGTTTACTGTTTGATGGCTTCTCAGGTAGGGGCTGCTTACCAGTACCTTAGTGTACTGACCCCCTCCTCTCTCCCCCCAACTACCAGATTTTGCAGGTTATGATGACTGCGTGGACCATGGTGATGCGGAGGAGGCGTATGAGGAAGGACCGTAGCTAGTTGTTCGGGTTTCCTTTATTTCTATGTTGGATAGTTGTTGCTTAGTTGGTTGGACAGCTGTTGTCCTGTTTAGTTTAGTCTTTGATTTATTCGGGTTGAATATCAGGTTGAGCTGTGTTGGTTCTAATAAACTCTACCTATTTATTTAGTTAGTATCAGTTAAGTTGTTTCAATAAATTGAAGTTAAAGCTAGTTGTGTTTAATTGAGCTTCTAAGTTACAAATACCCTGTTTAGATGATTAGCGTTATTGCGAGACCCGGCAGGCTGTTGGTTATGTGGATATTCTGTTGCGTTGTAGAATGGCGGAGTCGTTTAATATGTTAAATAGAAGTGTTTTATGCATAACAGGTTAAAGAAAAATTTTGGGTTAGTCCAATGTACGCCGTTATGCTGCCGAAATTTTCGGTGCTCACGGTTTGTTTTGGTCTAGGAGTTAGTAATGTCGCTGGGTTAGCTTCTAAAATCCTGGGGCGTTACATTAGGGCCCACTTACATGTGATGAAAGAATAAAAATAACGGTATGGCAGGAGCTCCACAACAGAAACGAATACAGTGCTTTAAACAAGCTGATTTGGACAAAAACACCTGATAGCTTTAAGGGAATATCTAGCTGGAATCTAGCTCAGGATTATGTGGCAACTTGAAATATTTGTCAAAGTATTAACAATTTTAATTAAATTTGGTGCATTTAATCCTCTAGTGTACTCCCTTATGTTCGTTTGTTCTTCATTAAGAAATATTCAACCAAAAGTGTAAATGTCTCTTCCTTTATGTTCATTTTAGAACAATCCTTATCCTTTTAAAGGAACTTCTTAATTATTTCCTCATCAAACATGATTCCCTTGAATGTTGCAATTTATCATCATAAAACTTATGCAATTAAGATTACTCTATTTTTCAAAGTCTCATTTAATCTTAAAGGGATGACTAAATGAAAAATAGAAGTGTTTCTTTCCTTGTCACAAGTTCTAAGAAACAAGAAATTCAAACAAAAAATATACTAAAAATTTAAAACTAGGCAATGCAATGATACAACACAACCGATAACAAAAAACATGCTCAGAAATGACATTAGTATTTATAAAAAATACATTATATGAACTTAATGAGGACAACAAGATACCAAACACAACATTGACAGCCTTCCTTTGGGCCGACTATCAACTTGTAAACGGTACTCTCAACATGGTGATGGAACATTCATAACCAATCATGTCAAGTGAAAGTCTTCCTTTGGGCCGACAATCACTTACATGGCATAACTTTATATTATCCATGTTCATCACCAGTTAACCATGGGTGAACTTGTTATTTGACCAAACTGAAATCTTCCTTTGGGTCGATAACAGAATTCATAAACAACAAGTCCATAAACATTTAATCATGAAGATGTCAATATCATAAATCAGAGGCTTCTTTGGCAGCATGATCCATCAAACCAACACCATCAAAGAAAATTAGATCATTATGCAAAACAGTTATCCTTAATTATTATTAATTTTATCTTTATGAAAATGAAATTACCAATATCATTTTCAAATTCAATAATAATATATTTACCTGCATAATTTAGTAATGGGAAAAGTCCTCTAAAATAAAAAACGGATGTGCCCCAAAAAGAAACTTTATTGGGTCTTTAACCCACTTGACACCCTAACATAGACATTGGGACACCAATTTAAAATCCAATAATTAAATATTAATAACTTATCCCTTGTTAGATGATAGTTTTCCTTTAGGTCGACTAACAACTTCAAGAGCACATCATTATGTTATTCATATTTATTATTGTTGTTTGGCCATAAGTAATGTCACAAACAATATACAGATATTCATGACATCAAAAAATAAACTTTATGAGGACAAGTGAGATATCTAATGCAACATTAACATTTAGTCTTTGGACAAAAAAGTTAATTTACAAACATCGGTGCAATAGTCAAATATTATTCATATTTATTATTGTATGTGTCTTTGTTGTTTCGCCAAATTGTAACCTTCCTTTGGGCCGATCACAATTCGCATAAGCAACAAATACACTACATCTAACAACTTTAAATGTTCCAATTTATAAAACAGAGACTACTTTGGTAGCATATTTTATTTGTCAAAGCATTTAAAGAAATTAGACAAATTGTGTCATATACTTTAATAAATTGCCAATTAACTAATCATGACAATTATTCTTCAATTAGCACAATATGGGGAAAAAAAAAACAAAAGTCCTCCATACTTTATTATGCCCAAAATAAAATACTGGAGATATATTATAATACTATTATTGAAATAATAAAAAAATTATATATATAATTAATAAACAAATTAATATATATTTATATAATTTAAATTTATGTATAGCCTTATGAATTGCAGTGGGCTAGGCCCACTGCAATTCCTCCTCCTTACGGATGCCCTAGCACCAACTTTGATGTGGTGTGGCGGCAGCATAGTGCCGCCGCATGCTTCATCTTTTAATTCTTTTTTTTTCCTTCTCTCCCAACTATTTCTTTCTTTGAATAGAAGAATTTTAAAAAAAGAGAGAATCAAATCAATGAAAGAAAAGAAAAAAAAACCGGAACAACGTACATCAACCTTGATCAAATTAATTATGCAAAATCATAGAATTCGAAAAAAAATTTGTAACAAAGAATTCTAGATCATGCAAAAAAACTGATAGACTTCTAATCGATCCAAGTAATTTTCATAGCATATATTATTCGCAAAACAACCCATAAATTTATTAATATCATGCCAAGAAAACTAATGATTTAACAAGCAACCATGCATAAACTTGCTCTGATACCACTTGTTGGAATTTATTCGTTAAATCTCAATTCATGATTATTCAAGAATAAATAAATTTCATTCAACAAGAACAACCATGAAAAGAGTTATAGAAGGATCTAAGCATGGAAGCAAACCAAAATAAACTTAATTAGAGACGATGTATAAATACCTGGATCCATGAAATACTCTATTGTAAAGTGTGTGTGGTTTAGGTCATCCTCAACTATGCAACTTAGACCTTGAATGGACAGTTCTCTCTATCAGATGGGGAATAGGAGACTAAAGAGACATAGTGTATTGGGGACCATAACCTTGTATTTATATGTTGATTCTAGAGTTTCCCATAATCCCCTAAGATCAACGGTCTTGTTTCTGCTCAGCAGGCCACACCTCTTCATGGGAAGTCATGCGCCCATAATCAAGACCACATAATATGCCCATTGAATAACCCAAATATAATTGTTATATAATTTGTTACCCACATATGAATTAATTATTAAAATTAATTCCAACAGAATTTAACCACCAAAAACCAATGCAAGTTTCGTAGAAACAAAGTTAAACAACGATTGGGCTTTGATACCATTTGAAGGATTGAAATTCCTCGCAGCGGAAGCGTATATCACACTTTTTTCGTTATTAATTTGGTTTCTTTGAAAACACCGATACATTGAGCTAAATAATTTCAGAACAATTCTCAAATTAAAACTAGGTTAAGCATGCAAATAACACATTCTAAACTATTTAGAATTTGAGGACTTACTTGTTGAAGAACGAATTTCTTCTCTGCATAATGCTCCTCAACGAACACTACCAATCGGATCACCTGCTATACTCTGAATTCATGAGATTTGAGTTTGTGTGAACTCAATCTTGTGTGAGGGAATAATTATGCAGCAAGAAGGTTGTTGTACATTTTTTTCTTGAGAGTGAATCTTGAGAGAGATTTTCCAAGAGAGACCAATTGGTGAGAAGGCAGAACTCTATACCGTAATGCCCACCACTCCCGTTGGTTGAAGGAGGGTGGGGAGTTACAATCGTGTAACTCCCCAATGAGGTGTCAAAACCTCATTCCTCAAATTATTAATTTAACACATTAAATTAATAATTACATAAACTATATATTATGCATCAATTTAATTAATTCCAAATTCAATTAAATCAATTTTAACATATAGTTTCAAATTCAATTAAACCACATTTAATTGAATTAATTCAACCAACTAATTAAATATCATATATTTAATTAATTTTGTATTTGAATCAAATCCAAATATGTTTCTCTTTTAACCTATAGTTTTTAATGTGCATCTTATGAACATTAATTATTAACTATAGTATTAAATTAATTAAATTAAACTAATTAATTAATTCTCAAATTAATAATTTCTTTAATTAAATATCAAATATTTTATTATTTTTCTATTTGAATCAAATTCAAATAATTCTCTCATATACTATAGTTTTAATATGAATCTCTATTCATATTATTTTAACCTATAGTTTAATATGAATCTAATTTATATTTAATATTTGAACTCGTTCAAATATTTAATTCTCTCATTAATTAATTTTGAATCAAATCCAAAATTAATTTTATATTATAATGTTTAATTCAACAATTAAACTTATATTATAATGTATTTTCATACACTATCTTAATTGTATCAAATATAATTTAATTCCCTTAACGAATTTGAACACACTTCAAATTCTATTCAAGACTATTTAACCTCAGAACCCTTTACGAGCTAGTAGGTGGACCTAATGGAACTACAGATCAGAAGCTCCAACGATACGAGACTAATTGGCTAAACTCATTAACCAAGTTAGTCTACATTCATTAACTGTGGGTCACTCCACTAAAGACCCACAGCTGCACTCTTCTCACTGTAGAATATTTCTGTGTCCATGGATATTGACCAATAACGGTAAGTCAATCCTTCACTAGTGTTCGTAACGCCATCTAGGTCAAATTACTGTTTTACCCCTGGGTTACCTCTTAATCCTTAAGTACCACTGATTCCTCTAATGAACAATCTGTTTATGATCCAATCAATAAACAGAAGTTCCTCTCGGGCCAAGAGAGGATGGGCGCCCTTGTTCAAGACCTGGAATCAGCCCTTAAGGGAACACACATCTGCTTACCCCAATAGGGGAAGGAGTGAATTCCATCTTGTAATGTTATGTTTCCAGCCCTCACTCTGTATTTCCCCTGAAATGGTAGGCTTATTGAGTTGGCCAACTGGCCACTCTCACCCATACAAATCTAAGGACAATCCCTCCTGAAAAGGGGTTCATAATGTACTCAGGATTTATATTGCGTTACCTAGGTCATCCTATTGAAATAGAAACCTAAACTAGTTAACGGTGTTACATCTAGTGGTTAGTATTTTGCGGTCCGGTCTTATGAAAATTCATTGCACAAGATACCCCCACTCGCATGTCTCCTACATGGATGCTTTGAATCATTGTATCTATATCGAATACAAAGTGGGTCGTATCACATAGTGTCACCAGGATAAGGTACCCAACCTTATCCCTATACTATAGACCATTTAGGTTGTTACTTGAACACTGATTCCCGTATGTCCCCACATACTAGTTCAAGTTTCATCTAAACAACCTAGGATCTTAGTTTATTGGATTTTGGTCAAATTGTGTAATTTTAGTAACAATAACTCTTTAATGTGCAAACCTCAATAACAACGTATTGATACAAGTGAACAATTTGTCACCATTCACTATCTATGAGTTTTAGGGCATAAAACCCAACAACTTCAACCTTTGTTCGTGCTGGCATATGCAGAAGGGATTGATATTCCTCTATTGTAGGAGTCATGTCGATTGAGCCAAATTTGAAACATTTGTAGGCTGGATCCCAATGTCGAACCAAAGCTTTTAATACAGAATAATTGACTTGTACATACATGAGCTGAGCTAGATGGCCATATTTGCTTGTAAATTTAGCCTTTCTATCTACAGTTAAACTTTCCCAAGCCCTTTTTACTGTTTCTAATTGACTTTCTGGAAAACTGACATCCTTAAATTGAGAAACAACATTTTCTACTAAAGAATTTCCGTGGGCTTGTTGTACATTTTCTGACCATTGACGTACTGTTGCTTGATCTTCTATACCCATTTCTTGCATTTGAGGGGGTGATTTTATTTTATTCATACTTTAGTTTCTGCCAATGTAAATAATCGAAAATTCTGTTAATTTAATTTGCACAATTTTCTTAACTACATTAAAAGAGATTTTAAAGGATATTTTCAATGAGCGAAAATTGAAAATTGATATAAGATACAAGGGAAAGAAGAAAAAAAAAATAAACTTTGACAATAATGCATGTAATAAGTCAAATCCTAGAACTATATGAGTGAAGTTTAACTCTAAGGCATCCTAGAAAAGGTCCCCAAGCTGACCCACCGGTTTAACGGTGTAGTTGGCTTGAGTGGAGAATTTCATGCGCCTGCACGGAATCGAAATTCCACGAAGGTCACACTACTCAGTCTCCGAACCTAGTCCTAAGGTAGAGCCCGAGTAGGAGGCTAATGAAAGTGTGTGAAATGCATGATTAATAAGATGACATGCAAATGAATTAGATAACTAAGATAAAGTACAATTTAAACATAAAAAGATGGTATTAATAAGATGACATGCAAATGAATGACATAACTAAGATAAAGTACAATTACAACATAACAAGATGGTAATAGACAAGTGAATAACAATATGTCAAACAAATCATATTATAAAGTAAGGGAAAATAAATAAATAAATAAATAAAATAACAAAAATAAAAACGAAGGGACCTAAAGAAAAATTCAATTAAAGGATAATAAAGATATCAATGGCTTGACCCTAAAAAATCTCCAGCGGAGTCGCCAAGTTGTCGCAACGTCATCGCGACGTGGAGTGGCCGACATCCTTTCTTGGGTTTTTAAGAAGAAAATTGGAGTCACCACCAATCATTGAGGGTCTGATTGGTCACTTTAAAATAAAATAAAAACCAGTCTTAGAAAATCATAAATTAGGTTCGGGAGTCGTTTGAGTGTAGGGAAGGTAGTAGCACCCTACAACACCCGTTTAAAAAAATGATTACCACAGTATCTTAAATTGTCCAATTAAATGAATAAAAACAGTCCTTCATTTTTATTTTTCTTTAAAAAAATGATAAATATGAAAACAAAAACCCAAAATGCAATAATAAACACAAGATATCTCATTCGTTTTTACCTTAACTTTAGAAATAAAGTAAGGATTAAACATTATGAGTTGGATATCCAATTTAATATAAATCATGCCTAATTTCCCTTTTAATTAAAGGAAACATGGGCGATACATGATTATGTTTATTAAAAATATTTTTTTAAAAAAAAAATTGAAAAAACAAATAGATGTAAAAGAAGAAAATTATTCAATGAGTAAATTCTTTTTAAAGGGAAAATGAGAATTTTCATATGCCTGCACCAGAGTTGAACTCCACGAAGGCACATTACTCCGTTCCCATAATCCCTTTCAAAAGAAAATTAATTTCAAAACAATTATAATAACAATAATTGAAATTGGCCAAGAAGAATTAAATATTGGATTAAAGCAAAATGGAGAATGAAAGAAAAAAAACAAATAAATTAGAAAGTTTAAAAAAAATGAAGTTGGCAAAGTGCAAAAGTGAACTAAATGAGAGAGAAATTAATAATGGTAATGATAATAATAATAACAATAACAATAATAATAATAATAAAAACAAAAGAAACAAAAGAAACAAAAAACAAAACCCCACCTTTTTTACTTTTCTCTTTCTTCTTTTTTCCTTCTTTCTTATCCAATGTTTTTCTCTCTCCCCATATACTCCTTCCTCCCCCTCTCTTTTCGTCTTTTCCTCTTCCACTTTCTTTTCTCTCTTTTTCTATCACTCTCTAAGCTAAGCTCACTTTTACTCCAAAACTCTTCTCTTTGTTCTTGTTCTCCCTCCCTTTTATACTTGAAGACTTTACTAATTTGGGGAGGAAGATGGATGAGAAAATGGTGGGGAAAAAAAAAATAAAAAGCCATGGAAAAGCCTTTAGAATAGGGAAATGGAGGTAATGGGGGACCTTTCTAAGCCTTTTTTCATGAAAGCTTCCCCTTGAATAGGAATGGGGAAGACAAAAAAATAATAATAATAATAAAAATAATAATAAAATTAAAAAATAATAATAATAAAGAAATAAACTAAATAAAAAGAAAATAAAAAAAAATAAAATGAAAATGAAAATGAACCATGAAAACAAAAAAAAATGCATTTTTTTGATAATATGTGGAGAGGGGGATTTGAACCACAGTCCTCGTGGTTAACAATACGACTTTATGCCAATTGAGCTATGCTTTTGTTGGCATACCAAAAAAAAAAACAAATTGACCACCAAATATAGGAAAACTTCAAACATTATTACTGAAAATCAAACCGGACCAAATACGATGTCTACACCCACAGTATCAACCAGCATCACATCATCCCCTCCCTTAGAGATCCCAGTTTCGACTGTGGCACTCCCCACCTTCTGTTTTCCCTTCTCCCTATCTGTCAACCCCTCCCATCTCGATACTACACCTACGCTACCCCCTCCTGACTAACCCTCCCCCCTGTTCTCCCTGATCACTAGCCTGAACCCCCACAACCTCCCCTGAAACACTAGAAATTTCCTTTCCAACTTTCTGAAGACTAGTATCGCGTGGGCCACCTGTCCATCAGGAGAAGGCTTTGGGATCTTCGGTTTTCGATTCACTGCACTATCTGGCCCTCCCTCCTAAGTCCACTGCCCAGTCTCACCAAAACCCACCCCTGCTCTCAACCAATCACCATATTGCTCACTCTGCTGTTCCGATAAACCATCACCAACAGCCCCGCACTCCCTTCTCGTGTGCCCCAAACAACCACATTCATAACAAAAATCTTGTAGTCGTTCATACAGAACCGGGCACCGAAACTCCTTGCCCTCTTCATCCTGCAAACGAAAACCCCTCCTGAGTGGTCGGTCCATCCTCAAAATCCTCAAGCCCCCTTCCAAGGGTGGCAGTTGTACCGTCTTTTTCCTCTTAATGCAATTATTTATTTAAAAAAAACGACTCACAGCTGCACTCTTCTCAATGTAGAATATTTTTGTGTCCATGAATGTCGACCAATACAGTAAGTCAACCCTTCACAAGTGTTCGTAACGCCAGTTGGGTCAAATTACCGTTTTATCCTTGGGTTATCTCTGGATGCTTAAGTACCACTGATCCCTCTAATGAACAACCTGTTTAGGGTCCAACCACTAAACAAAAATTCCTCTCGGGCTAGGAGAGGATAACGCACTTTTGTTCAAGCCTCGGAATCAACCCTTAAGGGAACACACATCTGCTTACCCCAATAGGGGCAAGATTGAATTCCATCTTGTACTGTTATGTTCCCACCCACCATTCGGTCTTGCCCCTGAAATGGTAGGATTATTAAGTCGGTGAACAGGCCACTCTCACCCATACAAATCTAAGGACAATTGCTCCTGAAAAGGGGTTCATAACAGACTCAGGATTGAGATCAAGTTACCTAGGTCATCTTATTGAAATAGAAACCTAGACTAGTCAACGACGTTACATCTAGTGGTTACTATTTTGTGGTCTGGTCTTATGCAAACTCATTGCATAGGATACCCCCACTCGCATGTCTCCTACATAGATACTTTGGAAAAATGCATCTGTATCAAATACAAAGTGGACCGTATCACATAGTGTCACTAGGATAAGGTACCCAATCTTATCCATATAGTATAGACCATTTAGGTTTTTACTTGAACACCGATCCCCGTATGTCCCCACATACTAGTCCAAGTTTCATATAAATAACCTTGGATCTTAGTTTATTGGATTTAGGGTTTATTAATGCAAACTCGATTATTCTATAACCAAATTACTAAATTACTCAAATAACACTTTATTGAGATCGACTAATTTGTTTCATTTAATATCTACGAGTTTTAGGGCATAAAACCCAACATTGGATACCTTCCTATTCTCTAAGTGCTTGGGATATGGATTGTGGTATCCAATTCTTGATTGCTAGGGAAGAATTCAAAAAGAGAATTTTTCTTCTTTGAATTTGTAGGGAGAATTGAGAGAGAAAAAGATTTTTCTTCTGTGAAAATTGCCTCGATCCCATGTGAGAGAGAGATTGACTCATAGTCATTTTGTAAAAGCAGGGAAGTTACATACGTGTAACTTTCCAAGCAACTACCCACTCTCCTAGTAAATGCCAGGGAGTGGTGGTGTTGGGTTTTATGTCCTAAAACTCGTGGATAGTAAATGTAATAAAGCTAATTATAATCAATAAAGCGTTATTGAAAAGTGATTCAGTAAGTGGTTATTGAATGGTTGTTTAAATTATGCATCAATTAACCCAAATCCAATAAACTAACATCCATGGCTATATGATATGAATACTTGAACTTTATGGAGTGACATAAAAGTGGATCAAGTTCAAGTAATAGCATAAACGGTCTATAGTATAAGGATAAGGTTAGGTACCTTATCTTGGGAACACTATGTGATGCGGCCCACTTTGTATATAGTGCAAACGATGTGATCCTGAATAGCGAGCCTTGGGTGGAGTCTGGAATAGCGAGCCTTGGGTGGAGGCAGTTTTGTGCGAAGCCTGATCCTGTCAATGCCAACATCGTTCGGGAATTCTACGCCAATCTTGACGTTAAGGATGATTTCGAAGTCATAGTGCGAGGAGTGCCTGTCCAATGGAGCCCAGAGGCCATTAATAATTTGTTTGATCTCCAGGACTTCCCACATGTAGTTTTCAATGAGATGATGGTTGCCCCATCGAGCGACCAATTAAGTGCGGCGATCCGGGAGGTTGGCATTGAGGGGGCTCAATGGAGGGTGTCGCAGACGCGGAAGCACACGTTTCAAGCTGCCTATTTGAAGAGTGAAGCAAACACTTGGATGGGTTTCATTAGGCTACGCTTACTGCCGACAACACACGACTCCACAGTATCTCGGGATCGGGTATTGCTTGCCTTTGCCATTCTTCGCTCGATGAGTATTGATGTAGGAAAAATTATTTCTTCTGAGATTGTTGATTGCTGGAAAAAGAAGGTGGGGAAGTTGTTCTTCCCGAATACGATTACTATGCTGTGCAGAAACACAGGGGTTCCAGTGGATGAGAATGATGTCATTTTATTTGATAAGGGGATCATTGATACGCCCAATTTGGTGCGGCTCCAGCGTACGCAGGAGATACGACAAGGAGGGCTAATCTACGGCATGAATACGATTCTAGAACAACTGGCACTGTTGGCCAGTAGGCAGGAGTTTGCTGAAAGGCGAACTTTAACCTTCTGGACCTATGTTAAGAATCGTGATGCTGGTTTGAAGAGGGCTGATAACTGCCCAAAAGGTAGTTATTTAGGCCTCATTTATATCAGGATTTGTGTGTCTTTAATGCTTAATAGGGTTGGTTTTAGAGAGATATTACATGATTTAACCCATTTGGAAGAATGGAAGCTTTGGAAATCACTTTGTGCAGATTATGCTGCTGAGCGACTGGAATGAGCAAATTCTATGCTGCAGCAAAACTGGGAGCAGAAACTGCCACATCACAGCTCGTTAGCCAACTTCATGAACCGACTTCTATTGAGATATTTTCGGGATAAAGGATCAAGGAGAGCCTTACACGTGTCCTAGTTGACCTAATTCAAGCCTCCCATCCTTCTATAAAAGGAAGTAGCCGTCAAAGTCAAAGGCATTCCATGTTTTCCCTTGGAAGCCGAATAGTGTAGAGATTGAAGATCATCAAGTACACCATCATCCGCAAGCTGATTAGGGAGTTTATTTTCCTTCTTAATTTGTGGTTATGGACATGCATACTCAGATTGTGATTCGTATTCCCATGCCTATTATGAACTAAGTAGCTTAGGGTGTTGGTTAGGATAATGTGATTACTGTGCTTCATCTCTAGTAATAAATTGACTATAGCATTTTGCTTACTTGTTGTGCTTATTCTTATTTTATGCCCGCCTGGCCAGCCGGTATGGATAGCTCTCTCTAGTTTCAGGGATGATTTAGAGAGTGTGTGGCAATTATCCACATTACGATCATTGTGTATTGGTGAACGCCAGTGACTGAGCTAGGGATAGCCAGTTGCCTAGTGCCTGATCGGTCGCACTTCATTGGGGTTGAAACACATCCCAAAAGATTCGGAGTTTCGGGAGGAATCCGCTAATAATACTGCGGGAAATGCATGATCAATAATATTGCTAGAGCATATTTTATAACAATCACTAAAACCTAACCAGCGTTTGTCTTTAATCTGTCTATCTATTTGTTTACTCATTGTTCTGTCATTTATTTTGCTTCAGCATAATTCCGATAAAACCCAATCATTTTATTATTCTTGAAACCATTAGAAAAATTGCACAAAATAGGTAAAGTGAAGATTTATTCAGACCTTGGATTGATAATATTACTTGCTGCAGACTGTGTATACTTGCACAGGAATTCTAGAGTATTTTATACTATATTTTTACTCACTCTAGGAACCCAACAAGTTTTTGGCGCCGTTGCCGGGGACTTGAATAAGTTTTTATCTGATCTGTTTTGTGTATGTGTTTTAGTGGTTTGGTGCTAGAACTTTTTGATTGTTTCTTTTGTTTTTGCAGGTGTGATTTTGGTGCATGAGCGATCCGCCTGGGGTACGGTTTGAGCTTGATCCAGAAATTGAAAGGACATTTAGGAACAGAAGGAGGGAGCAGTGCAGAAACCAAATGGAGAACGCCCCGCAACTCCCGCAGGTTCCTGAAGGTCCAGTAGCAGTGAACCCCCAGCAGAATCCGTTGCTGCAGCAAAACCCACTGTTTGAGCAAAATGAGCAGCGAAATAATCAGGCTGAGAATCCTATCTTGATAGCGAACGATAGGACCAGAGCCATTCGAGCATATGCTGTCCCAATGTTTAACGAGTTGAATCCAGGGATTGCACGTCCCCAAATCCAAGCGGTGAATTTTGAAATGAAACCGGTAATGTTTCAGATGTTGCAAATCGTGGGGTAATTCCATGGTTTGTCATCTGAAGACCCTCATTTACATCTTAAGTCTTTTCTAGGAGTTAGTGATTCTTTTGTAATTCAGGGAGTGCCGAGAGATGCTCTTAGATTAACTTTGTTCCCATATTCTCTTAGAGATGGAGCAAAGTCATGGTTAAACTCGTTTGCTCCTGGATCAATTAGGACGTGGGATGAGTTAGCTGAAAATTTTTTGAGTAAATATTTCCCACCTAATAGAAATGCTAAATTAAGGAGTGAAATAGTAGGGTTTAGGCAACTTGAAGATGAGACTTTTAGTGAGGCTTGAGAGAGGTTTAAGGAGCTTTTGCGAAAGTGTCCCCACCATGGGTTACCTCATTGTATTCAAATGGAAACATTTTACAATGGTTTGAATGGAGTAACCCAAGGTATGGTCGATGCTTCGGCTGGAGGGGCCCTTTTGGCAAAAACTTTTGATGAAGCCTATGAAATTTTAGAAAGAATATCTATTAATAGTTGTCAGTGGTCGGATGTTAGAGGCACAAATAAAAAGGTTAAGAGTGTGTTAGAGGTTGATGGTGTGTCCACCATTAGGGCCGATCTTGCTATGATTGCTAACGCTCTTAAGAATGTGACAGTGATTAGTCATCAGCAGCCACCAGCTATGGAGCCTGCAGCAGTGGTGAACCAAGTCACGGACGAAGCATGTGACTATTGCGGTGAAGATCACAACTACGAGTTTTGCCCTAGCAATCCAGCTTCTGTGTTTTTTGTAGGTAATCAGAGGAACAACCCTTATTCTAACTTCTATAATCTAGGTTGGCGCAACCACCCCAACTTCTCATGGGGACGTCAAGGAAATAACATGCAGACGCAACAGAAGATGAACCAGCCAGGATTTGCTAAAGCGCAGGTAATGCCCCAGCAAAATAAGCCGGCTTTGCCCCAGCAAAATTCGGGAAATTCTCTCGAGGCAATGATGAAAGAATTTATGGCTCGCACAGACGCCGCAATTCAAAGTAATCAAGCTTCGATGAGGGCCCTGGAATTGCAAGTGGGTCAGCTAGCTAATGAGCTAAAGGCGAGGCCTCGAGGGAAACTTCCTTCGGATACTGAACACCCTCGAAGGGAAGGTAAGGAGCAGGTAAAGGCAGTAACTCTTAGGAGTGGTAAGCCATTAGAAGAGTCTAGAAAGACCCAGGATTTAAATAGTAATAGTGATAATATTATTGTTGTTGAAAAAGAGTTGGAGTCTGGTCAGGGTGCTGGTGGCAGCAAAGAGAATGCTGGAGCATCTGGTTCTGTGCCAGATGTAGAACCACCATATGTGCCGCCCCCACCTTATGTACCACCTCTACCGTTTCCACAAAGGCAAAAGCCTAAGAATCAGGATGGTCAATTTAAAAAGTTTCTAGAGATTCTTAAGCAGTTGCATATAAATATCCCTTTAGTAGAAGCTATTGAGCAAATGCCTAATTATGCTAAATTTCTTAAGGATATTTTGACTAAAAAGAAAAGGTTAGGTGAGTTTGAAACTGTATCTCTTACTGGGGAGTGTAGTGCTATTCTTAAGAATGGGCTACCCCCCAAGGCTAAAGATCCAGGGTCATTTACCATACCGGTGTATATAGGTGGAAAGGAATTAGGTAGAGCACTCTGTGATTTAGGTGCAAGCATTAACCTTATGCCTCTTTCGGTCTATCGGAAGTTAGGTATTGGTGAAGCTAGACCTACCACAGTTACACTCCAACTAGCTGATAGGTCTATCACATATCCAGAGGGTAAAATTGAGGATGTCTTAGTAAAAGTTGATAAATTCATATTTCCTGTTGATTTTATTATTTTAGACTATGAGGCTGATAAAGATGTCCCAATTATTCTAGGTCGTCCGTTTTTGGCTACTGGTAGGGCATTAATAGATGTTCAAAAAGGAGAATTAACAATGAGAGTCTGTAATGAGGAAGTGAAATTTAATGTCTTTAAAGCCATGAAATATCCAGATGAAATGGAGGATTGCTCCTTCATCAGGATTCTGGAGAGCACAGTTATTGAGACAGCAATACAGGATTCGGCTGATAAGCATTCAGAAAAGCATGGAGAGGTTAGTATAGAAGATTTTGAGTTTTGTTCTTTAGATAGAAAAAATGAAAAAGAATTGTTTAGGTGTGAGGATGTTTTTGAGTCTTTAGATTTAGATCAAAGAAAGGCTCCCCCAATTAAGCCATCCCTAATTGAGGCACCCACTTTAGATTTGAAACCTTTACCGGATCATCTAAAGTATGTGTATCTTGGGGAAAGTGAGACGTTGCCCATTATTGTTGCATCAGATTTAATGCCGGAGCATGAGGAGGCCTTAATAAAATTGCTGCAGCAATACCGCAAAGCTATAGGTTGGACACTGGCTGATATTCAGGGAATTAGCCCATCTTTTTGTATGCACAAAATCACTCTAGAGGAGGGATCCTTTAGGAGTATTGAGCAACAAAGAAGGCTTAACCCTGCAATGAAAGAGGTTGTTAAAAAGGAGGTAATTAAATGGTTGGATGCTGGGATCATTTATCCAATTGCCGATAGCAATTGGGTAAGCCCTATCCAATGCGTTCCTAAGAAAGGAGGTGTCACTGTGGTGAGCAATAAAGATAATGAGTTGATCCCCACAAGGACAGTGACTGGCTGGAGGGTTTGTATGGATTACAGAAGGCTTAATAAAGCCACCCAAAAGGATCATTTCCCTCTACCATTTATCGACCAGATGTTGGATCGATTGGCTGGTCAGGCTTATTACTGTTTCTTGGATGGTTATTCTGGGTATAACCAGATTACTATTGCTCCTGAAGATCAGGAGAAAACCACTTTCACCTGCCCTTATGGGACATTCGCTTTTAGGAGAATACCTTTTGGCCTTTGCAATGCTCCAGCAACATTTCAGCGGTGTATGCTAGCAATTTTTTCTGATATGATTGAGTCCACTGTTGAAGTCTTTATGGACGATTTTTCAGTGTTTGGAGGGTCTTTTCAGAGTTGTTTAGATAATTTAGGAAAGGTATTAAAAAGATGTGAGGATACCCATCTAGTACTTAATTGGGAGAAGTGTCACTTCATGGTGAAGGAGGGCATAGTGTTAGGTCATAGGATTTCTAAAAATGGTCTAGAAGTTGATAAAGCAAAATTTGAGGTTATCGAAAGACTAGAGCCACCGAATTCAGTGAAGGGAATTCGGAGTTTTTTAGGACATGCTGGATTTTATAGGAGGTTCATAAAGGATTTTTCCAAAATCAGTAAACCTCTTTGTAGCTTATTGTGCACTGATCATGTTTTTGACTTTAATGCAGATTGTAGGAAGGCTTTTGAAACATTAAAAGTTGCTTTAATCTCAGCACCCATTCTCTGCGCGCCTAATTGGAATTTGCCATTCGAGGTAATGTGTGATGCGAGTGATGCTGCGGTAGGTGCGATGCTGGGGCAAAAGCAGGGCAAATTTATTCATCCTATATATTATGCAAGCAAGGTTTTAAATGAAGCACAGGTCAACTACACAACTGCTGAAAAAGAGTTGTTAGCTGTTGTGTTTGCTTTTGAGAAATTTCGGCCATATTTGGTTGGCTCTAAAGTCACGGTGTTCACGGATCATGCAGCAATAAGGTATTTAATGTCCAAGAAAGATGCAAAGCCTAGATTAATTCGTTGGATTTTATTACTGCAGGAATTCGACTTGGAGATAAAAGACAAGAAGGGATCAGAGAATGTTATTGCAGATCATTTATCTCGTCTTGATCCATCATCATCTTTGCTGGAGCAATCTGCCATTTCCGATTCTTTTCCAGATGAGCAGCTTTTTGCTGTGCAGGTGAAGGTAGTCAGGGATGTCCCTTGGTATGCTGATATTGCCAACTTTTTAGTAAAGGGAGTCACCCCTATTGATATGGATTTGAGGCAGAAGAAAAAGTTTAAACATGATGCGAAATTTTTCTTTTGGGATGAGCCGTTTATGTATAAGCAATGCTCTGACAGTATTATTCGTAGGTGTGTTTCAGGTGCTGAAGCAAAAGAAATCCTGGAGCAATGTCACTCTTCGCCGTATGGAGGTCATTTCAGCGGTCAGAGGACGGCTATGAGGATTTTGCATTGCGGATTTTTCTGGCCTACGTTATTTAAGGATGCCCATTGGTTCTACAAGCAATGTGACGCTTGCCAAAGGAGAGGAAATTTGGGGCCTAGAGATGAAATGCCTCTTACTTACATTTTAGAAGTTGAATTATATTATGTATGGGGTATTGACTTTATGGGACCATTTCCCCCTTCTAATGGCAATGTTTTTATCTTATTGGCAGTTGATTATGTGTCCAAGTGGGTGGAGGCCATTGCATGCCATCAGAGTGATGCCAAGACAGTAGCAAGGTTTCTTCAATCGCACATCTTTGCGCGGTTTGGGACGCCTAGGGCTCTAGTGAGTGATGAGGGTACACATTTTGTTAATAATATCTTAACTAAGCTTTTAGCTAAGTATGGGATTAAGCATAGGATAGCTACCCCTTATCACCCACAAGCAAATGGTCAAGCTGAAATTAGTAATAGGGAAATTAAAGCTATTTTAGAGAAAGTAGTCCATCCATCTAGAAAGGATTGGTCCTTTAGGTTGGATGAGGCTCTTTGGGCATATAGGACAGCTTATAAGACTCCTCTAGGTATGTCTCCCTATAGGTTAGTATATGGGAAAGCTTGCCATTTACCATTAGAGCTAGAGCATAAGACGTTTTGGGCTTTGAAAAAGTTAAATTTTGATCTGAGTCGTGCAGGAGCAATAAGAATGCTGCAGCTTAATGAGTTAGAGGAATTTCGCCAATTTTCTTACGAGAATGCGAAAATGTATAAGGAGAAGACTAAGTTGTGGCATGATAAGAAAATAAAGTCTAAAGAGTTTGTAAAGGGTCAAAAAGTTTTGCTTTATAATTCTAGATTAAAATTATTTCCTTGAAAATTAAAATCTAAATGGTCAGGACCATTTATTGTGATTGAGGTTTTCTCCAATGGAGCAATTACTTTGCGGGATGAAAAAGATGGGAGAGTATTCAAGGTGAATGGACAGCGTGTGAAGCATTATTGGGGTGAGGAATTTCAGTCGAAATATCCTTCCCTACGTTTGGTTGATGATTGAGAGAGCAGGACGTTTGCGGGAGCATTTCACAGAGCAAAATTTTGAGCTCCCAGGATTTGTATTTATTTTATTTTTCGTTAATTTGATTTTATTTTTCGGTTAGGTTAGATTTAATTTTGCATGAGTTATTAGATTTTATCTTTTAAGCATTTTTGTTGGTAGATTAGATTTGAGTTATTTGTTATTTGATTTTATTTTATTTTCGGGTTCTTTATTTAAATTATCTTTGGATTATCTTTTAGTTAGTTAGATTTTCTCTAATATATTTGGCTTCTTTTGAAAATAAGAGATTGGGATGTTTGGTTAAATTTAATTTAAAGAAAAAATCTTTGATTTTTTTGAAATTTGACTTCCGTATCTAAGATTCTTCGGGACCAGCAGATTGTTGCGGCAAAGATTTTGCTGGAGCAAAATATTCCGAGTGAAAAGGGTGTCCGTTGGAATTTATTATTGTTACCGTTAGATTTAGCTTTGAATTCTTGCAGGTAAATGTGCGTGCATTGTCTGATGAGGCCACGTGTCCCAGAGCAATTATCCGAAGGCTTCAATGATGACAGCACGTCGATTTTACCATGGGCGTTTGGAATCCGAAATTTTACCGTTGGTAATTTTTGACTTTCAGGCTTGCATTTTTAAATTTACAACGGTAATATTAGTTATGGCAGGGCAAATTTTTTCGGTTAGGATTCTTGTTTGCTGGAGCCTTATTTATTCGCAAACGCTGGTAAGCTTCTCCCACTTCGTCTTCTTGATCAAATCTTCGTGTGAGTGTTATTCTTTCTTTCTTCGCATTCTCTGCCAAAACCCTTTTACACCTCCAATGGCTAAAACAAGAGCTCGAAAAGAGAGAGAAAGTGAAGAGGAGGAGGTGCCGGTTACACCGGAAGTGCAGAAAGTAAAAACAAAGAAAAAGAGAACGTCGGGGGAAAAAGAGGCTAAACGAAGAAGGAGGCAGCAGAGGGCTGCGGAGCAAGAAACGATTCAAGAAGAGACGATGAATGTCGCGGATACAGAGGGAACTACACATCCTGAGACAGGACCGATAATTTCTGTTGCGGTTCAAGAAGGGAATGTCGAGAAAAATCAAGAAACAGAGGGTGAAGAGCAGGTCGAAGGTGAGCCTGGCGAGGAGAAAACACCGGAGCAGGAGGCTCATGTTGAAATCATTATGCCTGAACCACCAAAGCGCCGCCGCATCAAGAGGAAGGCGGGTCGCGTGAAGGTGGTTCGGAACACGCCATCGCCTCCAGCATCGGACTCTGAGGAAGAAAAAAGGGAAGCTGAGAATAAGGAAAAAGAAGAAGAGGCAAGAAAGGCGGAAGAAGAACGTTTGCGCGAACAGAGAGAAAGCAAGGGCAAAGGAATTGCCGAAGCATCGGGAGAAATTGAGGAGCCGAGGGCACCATTCATTCGCTTCGTCAACGAACTTGCCAGAGCAAAATATCAAGAAGTACTGAAGCGTGATTTCTTATTCGAGCGAGGATTTGGCACTGATTTGCCCAGGTTCTTGGAGTCCGGAATAGCGAGCCTTGGGTGGAGACAGTTTTGTGCGAAGCCTGATCCTGTCAATGCCAATATCGTTCGGGAATTCTATGCTAATCTTGATGTGAAGGATGATTTTGAAGTCATAGTGCGAGGAGTGCCTGTCCAATGGAGCCCAGAGGCGATTAATAATTTGTTTGATCTTCAGGACTTTCCACACGCAGTTTTCAATGAAATGGTGGTTGCCCCATCTATTGATCAACTGAGTGCGGCTGTCCGGGAGGTAGGCATTGAGGGGGCCCAATGGAGGGTGTCGCAGACGCGGAAGCATACGTTTCAAGCTGCTTATTTGAAGAGTGAAGCCAACACTTGGATGGGCTTCATTAGGCTCCGTTTGCTGCCAACAACGCATGACTCCACAGTGTCTCGGGACAGGGTATTGCTTGCCTTTGCTATTCTTCGCTCGATGAGTATTGATGTAGGAAAAATTATTTCTTCTGAGATTGTTGATTGCTGGAAAAAGAAGGTGGGGAAGCTGTTCTTTCCGAACACGATTACGATGTTATGCAGCAGGGCATGAGTGCCCACGGTTCCAGAAGATATGATCATGACTGATAAGGGAATCATTGACACACCTAATCTGGCGCGGCTTCAGCGTTTGCAAGAGGTTCGCCAGGGAGGGCTGGTGTATGGCGTTAATCAAATCCTAGAGCAACTGACAGTGTTGACTAGTAAGTTAGAATTTGCTGAAAGGCAAGCTCAGACCTATTGGACTTATGCTAAAAGGAGAGATGATGCGCTAAGAGGGGCCTTGCAAAGCAATTTCTCAAGACCGTATCAAGCCTTCCCAGTGTTTCCCGATGATTTGTTTAATCTTTGGATACCACCCCCGCCTGTTGAACGAGAAGAGGATGTTGATGAGGAGCAGGGTCAGGAAGAGTGATTGATCGGATGACCTGGAGCGAGCATTACTTCTGTTTTCTCATTTTTGTTTGCTCGCGCATAATTGACCCTGCTCATTGTTATAACTGCTTGTCTTTCTTTTTAATTTTCTGCTTCTTTGACAAAAATATATATCTGCTTTGTAATATTTTTCTATGATTTTAATGAAATTTCTAGATGTTTCTATTCCATGAGCACTGACTGACTCTAACTTAACTATTTTCTTCTGAATTTTTGAAGCTTGGACTGATTACGCTTAGTTAGATCAAGGTATTCTGATCTCCAGAAACCTTTTGCTTGAGCATTTCTTCTAGCCTGGACTGTTGCTGCGGCAAGAAGATTTTTGACGGTAGTATTGACTTATATGATCCACTTTAAGCTTAATCTAAGTCCCATGTTTAGTTTAAAAATTCAGATAGAAAAATTTAAGTTTGGGGGTATAATTGCTTAATTAATGATTCATTGGGGACAATGAATAATTTAAGTTTGGGGGACTTTTTGCTGCTCTAATTATTTTGCTCGAGCATTCCTCTCCTTCAAAATTAAAATTTTCTAGGTTATTGAGTAACCGGGGACATTTGTGATACCCACAGTTTGTCTTCGCGTCAAAAGATGACCTAGGAAATATGAAAAAATGAGAAATAGTAAGAAAAATTATTTGCTGAAGATTTTGCTGAAAAAAATTGACAGAGCAAAAGTTTTGAGGGATGAATGATGATCCAGGAGTTTTTTCTGTCTCCCAGAACTTAGGTGAGCTTCATCACAAAATGTCGCCATTCTGAGGGGCAAGAGATAGAATAACTAAGGATTTTTTAGCTTTATAATGAGTATTGAGCCTAGTTGGTGATGAGCTTGAGGCAAGGGTATACTGCACCATAAAGTGGGTCATCCCGTGCTTAAGAGCTTATGACTATAAGGCTGCTTTAAGTCTGATAAATAATGATATAAACCCCTTTAAAAATATGTTTTGAAATGTCTGATAATAGAGCTAGGCTGTGGTGAGTTCTTAGAATTAAGTTGAAAAGTGGTGATTATTTGTCCCTGCTGAAGGAATCATTTTGCTGCAGCAGAGCTTGGTTTTGCAGAGTGCTCAGGTAAAGGTTAAAGGTAGTGTTGGACTGTCTGGTTTGATTAAGCTAATTCTCTGTCTAATGTTTTGAAATTCTTAAGGGAAGGTGAGTTAGTATTGCTCGGGACGCGCAATAGTTCAAGTTTGGGGGTATGATAACTGCCCAAAAGTAGTTATTTAGGCCTCATTTATATAAGGATTTGTGTGTCTTTAATGCTTAATAGGGTTGGTTTTAGAGAGATATTACATGATTTAACCCATTTGGAAGAATGGAAGCTTTGGAAATCACTTTGTGCAGATTATGCTGCTGAGCGACTGGAAGGAGCAAATTCTATGATGCAGCAAAACTGGGAGCAGAAACTGCCACATCACAGCTCGTTAGCCAACTTCATGAACCGACTTCTATTGAGATATTTTCGGGATAAAGGATCAAGGAGAGCCTTACACGTGTCCTAGTTGACCTAATTCAAGCCTCCCATCCTTCTATAAAAGGAAGTAGCCGTCAAAGTCAAAGGCATTCCATGTTTTCCCTTGGAAGCCGAATAGTGTAGAGATTGAAGATCATCAAGTACACCATCATCTGCAAGCTGATTAGGGAGTTTATTTTCCTTCTTAATTTGTGGTTATGGACATGCATACTCAGATTGTGATTCGTATTCCCATGCCTATTATGAACTAAGAAGCTTAGGGTGTTGGTTAGGATAATGTGATTACTGTGCTTCATCTCTAGTAATAAATTGACTATAGCATTTTGGTTAATTGTTGTGCTTATTCTTATTTTATGCCCGCCTGGCCAGCCGGTATGGATAGCTCTCTCTAGTTTCAGGGATGATTTAGAGAGTGTGGCAATTATCCACATTACGATCATTGTGTATTGGTGAACGCCAGTGATTGAGCTAGGGATAGCCAATTGCCTAGTGCCTGATCGGTCGCACTTCATTGGGGTTGAAACACATCCCAAAAGATTCGGAGTTTCGGGAGGAATCCGCTAATAATACTGCGGGAAATGCATGATCAATAATATTGCTAGAGCATATTTTATAACAATCACTAAAACCTAACCAGCGCCTGTCTTTAATCTGTCTATCTATTTGTTTACTCATTGTTCTGTCATTTATTTTGCTTCAGCATAATTCCGATAAAACCCAATCATTTTATTATTCTTGAAACCATTAGAAAAATTGCACAAAATAGGTAAAGTGGAGATTTATTCAGACCTTGGATTGATAATATTACTTGCTGCAGACTGTGTATACTTGCACAGGAATTCTAGAGTATTTTATACTATATTTTTACTCACTCTAGGAACCCAACAAGTTTTTGGCGCCGTTGCCAGGGACTTGAATAAGTTTTTATCTGATCTGTTTTGTGTATGTGTTTTAGTGGTTTGGTGCTAGAACTTTTTGATTGTTTCTTTCGTTTTTGCAGGTGTGATTTTGGTGCATGAGCGATCCGCCTGGGGTACGGTTTGAGCTTGATCCAGAAATTGAAAGGACATTTAGGAACAGAAGGAGGGAGCAGCGCAGAAACCAAATGGAGAACGCCCCGCAACTCCCGCAGGTTCCTGAAGGTCCAGTAGCAGTGAACCCCCAGCAGAAATATTTTTGATGAAATATTTTATTTGCTGGCACATTCCTGACACCATTTTCTTATATGATTGCTTGTCTTGTTTCTTTTTAATTTTTCTACTTTGAAAAAATATCTCTCCTTATGTAATATCTTTTTCTATGTTTTTAATGAAATTTCCAGTTATTTTATGTTCCATGAGCACTGAGCACCTCTAAATTAACTAATTTTCTTCTGAATTTTTGAAGCTTGGACGGATTACGCTTAATTAGATTAAGGTATTCTGATCTCCAGAAACCTTTTGCTTGAGCATTTCTTCTAGCCTGGACTGTTGCTGCGGCAAAGAAGATTTTGAAGGTAGTATTAACTTAAATGATCCACTTTAAGCTTAATCTGTGTCCCATGTTTAGTTTAAAAATTCAGATAGAAAAATTTAAGTTTGGGGGTATAATTGCTTTATTAATGATTCATTGGGGACAATGAATAATTCAAGTTTGGGGGACTTTTTGCTACTCCAATTATTTTGCTCGAGCATTCCTCTCCTTCAATTTAAAATTTGTTAGGTTATTGAGTAACCGAGGACATTTGTGATACCCACAGTTTGTCTTCGCGTCAAAAGATGACCTAGGAAATATGGAAAAAATGATGAAATGATTTGCTGAAAAAAATTATTTTTGAAGATTTTGCTCGAAAAATTGACGGAGCAAAAGTTTTGAGGGATGAATGATGATCCAGCAGTTTTCTGTCTCCTAGAACCTAGGTGAGCTTCATCATAAAATGTCGCCATTCTGAGGGGCAAGAGATAGAATAACTAAGGATTTTTTAGCTTTATAATGAGTATTGAGCCTAGTTGGTGATGAGCTTGAGGCAAGGGTATACTGCACCATAAAGTGGGTCATCCCATGCTTAAGAGCTTATGACTGTAAGGCTGCTTTAAGTCTGATAAACAAGGATATAAACCCCTTTAAAAAAATATATGCTTTGAAATGTATGATAATAGAGCTAGGCTGTGGTGAGTTCTTAGAATTAAGTTGAAAAGTGGTGATTATTTGTCCATGCCGGAGGAATCATTTTGCTGCAGCAGAGCTTGGTTTTGCAGAGTGCTCAGGTAAAGGTTAAAGGTAGTGTTGGACTGTCTGGTTTGATTAAGCTATTCTTTGTCTAATGTTTTGAATTCTTGAAGGACGGTGTCGCAACGTCATCGCGACGCGGAGCGGCCGACGTCCTTTCCTAAGGATCTCTTTCGAGGTGAGAGGTTTGGAGTCGCCACCAATCATCTTGGGGTGTGATTGGTCACCCATTTTAAAAAAAGTGGTCTTTGAAAACCAAAAATTAGGTTCGGGGATCACTTGTGTGTAGGGAAGGTGTTAGCACCCTACAACACCCGTTTGAAAACATTTTATTTTATTACTCGAATTCATTAAACAAAAGGTCCGTGTCGAAAATAAACAAAAAAAAATGAAAATTGAAAATTAATTGTCTCACTAATTTCACCTTATCTTAAAATAAAGTAAGGATTTAATTTTGTGAGTGGGGTTAACCCATGACTTTATTATCATGTAAAAATTTCCTAATTAAAGAAAATCTTTCACCTCAAGAATTTGAAAATTATTTCAACTCCGTCATAGGCTATACATGAGCTAATTTGTCTCTCAACTATTACCTCACATTTCAAAAATAAAATATGAAGTAATAATCATGAGTGGTATGACACCATTGAATGGAAAAATATTTTTTCATTTTTAAATCAAATTCAATTAGAAATTCATTTGGAATTACCAAAGTAAAACTATTTTGAAGTTCATTTGGAAAATCCAATTTAGAATCAAATCGAATTTGATTTGAAAATTTTCTAATTTAAGATCCAATTGAAATTTTGATTGCCAAAATAATTGACTAGTTAAACTTTAGGCTAATTTCCAGGCAGGGTGTTCCCTTTCGGTCAGCTTAAATACCCGTTCTTAGACAAAATTAGCATTAAAGTTTTCATAATCAATCTATTTTAACCATTCAAAATATTAAATAATGTTTTTGAAATTTGATTTAACCTTTCCAAAATCGAAATTGATTTCCAATTTAGTTTAAAATTGAAATTGATTTTCAATCTAAGACCAAAAGACATTGACTTGGAAACTTTAATTTAGAACCAAATTGACATTTATTGAAAAATTCCAAATCACTTTGAAACTCCATGAATTCAAGATTAAAACCAATTGAGGGTGAAAATTCAAATAAAATTCCAATTGAAATTCATTTGGGCAATTCCAAATTGAAATTCATTTGTAAATGTCAAAATGAAATCAAATTAAAAACAAACAAAAGTTGAAATCCCAAATTAAATCCAATTAAAAATTTATTATAAAATTCCAAATTAATTATTGAAACCAATGGAAGGAAAGTTTAAAATCGTCTTTAAAAAAAAAAGTGAAAATCAAATTGAAAATCTTAGTTCAAATGTCATTTGTTTGAAATTCATTTGAGCATTTCAAAACCCTTTGAAATTCATTTGAACAATTCAAATTAAAGTAAAATTCAAAACATTAAAATTTCCATTTTAAAGAAAATTGAATTTTCTAATTACAAACTAGTGAACATTTATTAGGAAAATACAAATTCAAATTCAAATTAGAAATTTTATGTTAGAATCCAACTAAAATTAATAAGAAAGACAATTAAAGTTGAAAATGTCATATTAAAATCAAATTGAAATTGGTAATAACAATTCAATTTAAAGCCAATTAAAATTAGTTTGGAAACTCCCAAATAAACTCTAATTGAAATTAGATAAAAAAAACTTTCAACTAATATCCAATTAAAGTTCTTTAGAAGTCTAAAATAAATCAATTTAAATTTCTAATTAGAAAATGAAATAAAATAAATTGCAATTGATTTGGGAAACTCAAATTCATAGCCAAAATGAAAAATGGAAAAATTTGGATACATAAAAAAAATAATAATAATAATAATAAAAGAATTTAAAAATGTGGGACCCACCTTATTCACTTTACTCTTTCTTCTTCCCCAACTTCCTTCCTTCTCTTTTTCTTTTTTCTCTTCCACTTTCCCTCACTTAGGAGCCTTGTTGGAAAAAAAAAAAGCGGCGGCACGGTGGCGGCGGTGACAGTGGTGGCGGCAACGGCGGTACGGCAGTGAGTGGCGGCGTCGGTACGGCGGTGAGTGGTGGCGGCGGTACGGTGGTGAGTGGCGGCGGTAGCTTTGGTTTTTGGAAAATCCTTCTCCAAACTCTATTTTCCCTCTCAAACTCACTTTCTCTCTAAGCTCTCACTATTCTTCTTTTTTTTCTTGTGTCCTTCTTGTTCTTCCTCCCTTCCATCCTCCATAAGCTCTCATTATATAGTAGAGCTTGGAGGAAGGGGTTGAGAAAAAGGGGGAAAGAATGAGAAGTTGGGAGAAAGAGGGGGAGTGAGTTGAGAAAGATGGGGAAAGAATGAGAGGTTGGGAGAAGGAAGGGGGGAGAGTTGAGAAAGATGGGGAAAGAATGAGAGGTTGGGAGAAAGAGGGGGAGTGAGTTGAGAAAGGTGGGGAAAGAATGAAAGGTTGGGAGAAAGAGGGGGAGTGAGTTGAGAAAGATGGGGAAAGAATGAGAGGTTGGGAGAAGGAAGGGGAATGGAGAAGAAAAAGGGAGAGGGAGAAAGAATAGGAGAGGTTGGGAGAATGAGGGAGGATGGAGAACGTGGAAAGAGGAGTGAAGGAAAAAAAATGAATAAAATAAAATAATAAAATAAATAAACAAAAATAAAATAAAATAAAATAAACAAAATAAAGAAATAAATTAAATAAAACCAAAAAAAAGATGAAAATGAAAATAAATCATGAATAAAACAAATTTTGATAATATGCAAAGAGAGAGATTCGAACCAAAGACCTTGTGATTGTTAATACGACTTTATGCCACTTGAGCTATGCTCTTGTTGACATACTAGATAACAAATTGACTTCCAAATATTGAAAAACTTCAAACATTATTGCTAAAATCAAGCCGGACCAAATACGGTGTCTACAGACGGTTGGTTAGTATTGCTCGGGACACGCAATAATTCAAGTTTGGGGGTATGATAACTGCCCAAAAGGTAGTTATTTAGGCCTCAATTATATAGGGATTTGTGTGTCCTTTATGCTTATTAGGGTTGGTTTTGGATAGATATTACATGTTTTAACCCATTTGGAAGAATGGAAGCATTGGAAATCATTTTGTGCAGATTATGCTGCTGAGCGACTGAAGGGAGCAAATTCTATGCTGCAGCAAAACTGGGAACAGAACTGCCACGTCACAGCTCGTTAGCCAACTTCATGAACCGACTTCGGTTGAGTTATTTTCGGGATAAAGGAGCAAGGAGAGCCCTACACGTGTCCAAGTTGACCTAATTCAAGCCTCCTCTCCTTCTATAAAAGGTAGTAGCCGTCCAAGTCAAGGGCATTCCATGTTCTCGCTTGGAAGCCGAATAGTGTAGACCGATTGAAGATCATCAAGAACACCATCATCCGCAAGCTGATTAAGGAGTTTATTTTCTTTATTAACTTGTGAATATGGACATGCTTACTCAGATTGTAATTTGTATTTCTATGCGTATTATGAACTAAGTAGCTTAAGGTGTTGGTTAGGAATAATGTGATTACTGTGCTTCATCTCTAGTAATATATTGACTATCACATTTTGGTTAATTGTTGTGCTTATTTCCATTTTATGCCCGCCTGGCCAGCCGGTGTGAATAGCTCTCTCTAGTTTCAGGGATGATTTAGAGAGTGTGTGGCAATTATCCACACTACGATCATTGTGTATTGGTGAACGCCAGTGACTGAGCTAGGGATAGCCAGTTGCCTAGTGCTTGATCGATCGTACTTCATTGGGTTTGAAACATATCCCAAAAGATCCGGAGTTCCGGGAGGAATCCACTAATAATACTGCGAGAAATGCATGATCAATAATATTGCTAGAGCATCCTTTAGAACAATCACTAAATCCTAACCATCGCCTGTCTTTAATCTGTCTATCTATTTGTTTACTTGTTGTTCTGTCATTTATTTTGCTTCAACATAATTCTTATAAAACCGAATCATTTCACCATCTTTGAAACCATTAGAGAGTTACGCAAAATAGGTAGAGTGAAAACTCATTCAGAACTCGGATTGATAATATTACTTGCTGCAGACTGTGTATACTTGCACAGGAATTCTAGAGTCTTTTATACCATATTTTTACTCACTCTAGGAACCCAACACCTATGCAATGAGTTTGCATAAGACCGGACCTCGAAATAGTAACCACTAGATGAAACGTCGTTGACTAGTTTAGGCTTCTATTTCAATAGGATGACCTAGGTAACTCAATCTCAATCTTGAGTCTGTTATGAACTCCTTATCAGGAGGGATTGTATTTAGATTTGTATGGGTGAGAGTGGCCTGCTCGCCGACTCAATAATCCTACCATTTAAGGGGCAAGACCGAATGGGGGCTGGGAACATAATAGTACAAATGGAATTCACTCCTTCCCCTATTGGGACAAGTAGATGTGTGTTCCCTTAAGGGTTGATTCCGGGGCTTGAACAAAAGCTCGCTGTCCTCTCTTGGCCCAAGAGGAATTTCTGTTTAGTGGTTGGACCCTAAACAGGTTGTTCATTAGAGGGATCAGTGGTACTTAAGGATCCAGAGGTAACCTAGGGGTAAAACGGTAATTTGATCCAGCTGGTGTTACGAACACACATGAAGGATTGACTTACTGCATTGGTCGATATCCGTGGACACAAAAATATTCTACAATGAGAAGAGTGCAACTGTGGGTCTTTAGTGGAGTGACCCACAGTTAACGAATGTTGATTGACTCGGTTAATGAGTTTAGCTAATCAATCTCGTATCGTTGGACCTTCTGATCTGTAGGTCCATTAGGTCCACCTGCTATCTCATAACGGGTTCTGAGATAATGTAGTCTTGAATATTAAAGGGAATTTAAGTTAATTGTATTTTGATACAATTAATATAAGTTATGGAGATACATTATAGTATAAGTTTAATTATTGAATTAAACTTTATAATAAAATTAACTTTGGACATGATTCGAAATTAATTAATGAGAGAATTATGAATTTAATTAAATATGTGATATTTGATTAATTCATGTATTAATTAATTAGGAATTAATTAATTTAATTTCGTTAAATATGATTTAATCAAATTAATACTATAGTTTATATTAATGTACATTTTGATGCACATTAAAACTATAGGTTAAATGAGAGAGATTAAAATTGAATATGATTCAATTGTAATATTAATTAAATATATCATATTTAATTCAATTAATTGAATGGGATCAATTAATTTAAATTAATTGAATGACCTATTTAATTCAATTGAATATGATTTAATTGAATTAAAACTATATGTTATAATTGATTTAATTAAAATTGGTTTAATTAAATTAATTATAATTAATTAGATAATTAATTATTATTAGATAATAATTAAACGGTCTAGATCAATTGGATTAGATCCAATGATTGAGATCGTGTAGGGTTTTAACTCCCTCTCCACTTATCGTGAAGTGGAGAAGGAGTTACCCCACAGATCCTCTCATTCCTCTCATTTTCACGCAAGTTACAGAGAAAGAAAGTTCTTTCTTTTCTCTCTTCCTCTCTCAAATTCCAGCATTTTACCTTGCTGAAAATTCCCTTCCAAGACCAAAGTTGGTTCCCACAAGCCGGATCTCAAGTCGCAAGAGTCATAGTGGGTGATCCAACGTGGTGGTGTTCATTGGGAGGAAGAAGAACGCGAATTGGAGCATTGTGCTGATCGTTCTTTGTTGGGTTCCTAGAGTCAGTAAAAATGAGATGGAAATATACTCTAGACTCTGTGCAAGTATACACAGCCGCATCAAGTAATAAGTATTTATCAATCCAAGGCCTGAACTAGCTTTCACTTTATCTATTTTGTATAATTTTTCAATGGTTCCAAAGATGGTAAAAATGATTGGTTTTGAAGGTGTTCATATAACACATGCAAAAGCAATTTTAGGATCGGAGGCACTTAACTACATCAATTTTAGAAAATGAAAACATGTTGTCCAAATACCGTAAGGAGAGAGCAGAATTTTACCAACCTTTTGGAGACCGATTCAACAACTCCCTTTGATTCCTTTGATCACGAACGGTGTGTGGACCACCTCTAGTGTCTTCCCTACTATTCTCCGGGCCAAGAACGACTTGTGGGAGTCTATAGAGATAGGGAATGGGAAGGGAATGCTTGAAAGTTCAAGCACTAGAGAGATATATGGAGATGAGAGAGTTTGAGACCAAAATCCAGCAGCATAACAATATGGAAAATGGCTCTCTTGGAGTTGAATCTGATTCATACTCCTTATATAGACCTCTTCCATGCAAAGACAAGCTTCATGACACTAGACACATGGTGAAAATGAAACTCAAAGTGGATTCTAGGTGTTTAATTCACAACACATGCAACTAGTGCATGGTTGTGTTGTTTTCCACTATGCATCAACATGCAAGAGTGGGAATGCCACTAAATCCACTAGATTGAATCTAAATTCTGAATTTTCAGCTTGCAATTCATTCCTATTTCAATTCAAAATTGAAATTGATTTCTAGGCAATTAGTTGGGACATTTCCAAGTAATTTGACATGATTAATCCAATTAATCATTGTCACCTAGTGCCATGAATTATATATGATTCATAATACATATATATGGTATTTAAAACACTTTTAAATACCTTATCTCTCAATTTCTAATTTAATTCATAATTAAATCATTGTGTCAAACACATTTGACGATAATACCTTATTTCCCGTTTTTGAATGATTCAAAGAATCCTATCTTTTGTTCTAGGCTTTGTTCCGATATGAGCTAGTAGGGGGACCTAATGGACCTATAGGTCATGGGCTCCAACGATTCGAGGCTAACCGACTAATCTCATTATCCAAGCTAGCCAACATTCGTTAACTACCGGGACACTCCACTATAGCCCGATAGTTGCACTCCCCTCACTATAGATATATTTTCGTCCACTTGATTTAACCATGATTAGTAAGTCGATCCTTCACAGGTTGTTCGTAGCTATAGCTAGGTCAAAAAGCCTTTTCACCCCTATAGTACTTCTAGTTTCTTAAGTCTCACTGATCCTCTAATGAACAATTGGTTTATGGTCCAACCAATAAACCGAGTCCCTCTCGGGCCAATGAGAGGACGGGATCCCCTTGTTCAAGCCCCAGAGTCAGCACTTAAGGGAACAACCTCTCTACTATCCCTAATTCGGGTAGGAGTGAATTCCTTCTTGCACGACTATGTCCCCTGCTATCTGCCCATTCCTATCCCTGAAATAGGAGGCTTATTGAGTCGGCGATACTGAGCCACTCTCACCTACCAAATCTAAGGATAAGCCCGAATAAACAGGAGTTCATAGTTAGCTCAGGATTAAGATCAAGTTACCTAGGTCATCACATGAAATAGTCAGTCTCGTTAGTAAACGGTGTTATAAAGCGAGAGCGACTTATTTCTCGGTCCTGGTCTTATGCAAACTCATTGCATAGGACGCCTCCACTCGCATGTCTCTACATGGACGATTCAGGATCACATCGTCTATACCATCTATAAAGTGGGTCGCGTCTCATAGTGTCTCCAGAATAAGGTACCCAACCCTATCCCTATACTATAGACCGTTTTGGCTATTACTCAAGCTTGATCCATTTTTTATGTCTCTACATAAAGCTAAAGTATTCATCCTATAGCCATGGATCTTAGTTTATTGGATTTGGGTTATTATATGTGCAATTTACTTTATTCAGTAATAACTTTACTGAATTAGTCTCGACAACGTCTTTATCGAATAAGTATATAATTCGTTTAACATTCATTATCTACGAGTTTTAGGACACCAATCCCAACAGGTTTTTATAGAAATAATGTTGAAGCAAAAGAAATGACAGAACAACAAGTAAAAAAATAGGCAGACAGATTAGAAACAGGCGCTGGTTAGGATTTAGTAATTGTTTTAAAAGATGCTCTAGCAATATTATTGATCATGCAAAACTCTCGCTGTCTTATTAGCAGATTCCTCCCGGAACTCCGGATCTTTTGGAATGTGTTTCAACCCTAATGAAGTAGTACCGATCAAGCACTAGGCAACTGGCTATCCCTAGCTTAGTCACTAGCGTTCACCAGTACACAATGATCTAGTGTGATTAATCGCCACACACTCTCTAAATCATCCATGAAACTAGAGAGAGGTATTCATACTGGCTGGCCAGGCGAGCATAAAATAGAAATAAACACAACAATTAACCAAGATGCATAAAATCAATATTTATTTGTAACGCCCGAAATTTAAGATAAATTTCAATTTTTTCCTAAGTGGAGCAAGTTTGAGTTAAGAGGGAATTTTGAAAATTTGAAAATTGGGTGTAATATTTAAAATTTGGGTGGAGTGGCATTTTTGTAAATATGCCGAATTTTGAGCCAAAGCCCAAGCCCATTAGGTCTCTTAAAAGTTAGCACGTAGCCCTAGGTAAGGAAAACTTCATCTTCCTTCTTCTCCCCCAAGTAAAAATCGTGCAGCAGCCTTGTACTCCTTCTTCTTGGCCGACAGTCAGCAGCAACCCATCAGTTGACGTTCACAATCTCCGACGTGTGCTCGGTGTTGCGGCGACAAGCGAGGCGGCATCTCCTTCTCTTTCGCGTCATCTCCGGCAGCGTTGCAGCGGCGTGGGTGCGGTTTCAGCAGCAGCTCGGCGTGGGTTTGCTACGCGTGGGTCTTCAGCAGCAAGCAGCGGCGTCCTCCGGCGACAGCAAGCAGGGGCGGCGACTGGTTCGTCTCGCGGCGGTTTCAGGCAAAGGTAGGCGCGTGGGTCTCGTCTCAGCAGCAGCTTTGTGGCGGCAGTGACGAGAGCTCCGGCGGGCACGTACTTTCTGGTGTCTCCCACGGCAGATCGACGGTGGTTGGGTTGCAGTAGCGTTTGGGGGTCGTTTTCTCCTTTTTTCCGGTGTTTCGCGTAGTGGGTAAGTGTTTAGAAGTTGTTTCTTGGTTGAATAATGAGTTAAATTGAATACCCACTGATATTTGAAACCCGTTCAGCAAATTCTTGGCGTTATCGGCAAGTTGGAGTAGTGGGTCTAAGAATTTTAGCGTTTGTGAGCGATTCTGTCTTTGGCTTGCCAAAGTCCTTGAATCAAGAAGTTTGAAGAGAATTGATTTGGCGATATTCAAGTCGAGGTAAGTGAACTTACTGTTGAACTATTTTTAATTGGGTGCGAATATTTGATTTTCTAAAATATTCGTGTTTATGAGTTTTTCTTGAAATTTATTATTATTTATTAAAAGCATGAAAGTTGAGCATATTTCAATTATGCATGAGTTTATGAAAAGTTATTAAAAGCATGAAAATTATTATTGCTGTTTAAAATAGTTGAGTTGGTGGTCTCTTGAAATTCCATTAAAGGGATTAGTTGAAATTATTTATAAGTTTAGATTAGCATACATGAAATTGATGTACGTTCAGAGATGCCTACACAGGGCTTAGGGACATGAAATTGATGTACCTAAGTCGAGGTTTGTGAAATTGACGACCTTGAGGTTTCGTGAAATTGACGACCTCCGTAGGAGACATATGAAATTGATGTGTCTAGGGTATGCATGAAATGGATGTATATCTTCTCTCTAATTTTAAAGTTTAAAAAAAAGTTTAGAGCCACCAAAATTATATTTGTTATTGTTTTTAAAATGTTTTTAAATTGTGACCCAATCTCAATAGTAGGGTCACTTACTGAGTATTTAAAATACTCATTCTTTTCAAAAATATTTTTTTCAGGTAAAGGCAAGGACATATGAAGGGCGATTGATGAGAATCTGATAGGCAGCCATGAGAGAACTCGAGTTCATATTTTATTTTCTTCCGCATTAAGAACCATGTTTTACTTTATTTTAATGGTAAACTTGTTTTAGGAAAATTTCTAGAGGCCATGTACATCTATGTTTCGGAAATTGTTTAAGCTTATTCAAAATCTTTGAAATAAGGGATCCCAAATAAAAGTTTTGTTTTAAAGTTTTGCTTAAATTAGTGTTTCTGTTTCAAATTATTTTTATTCAAAAAAGGGCCTCCAGAGCATGCATTGTCGAAAACGGTCCCTTTAAGGCCTATTAAAAAGTCGGGTTGTTACATTATTACTAGAAATTAAGCACGAAAATCACATGTTCGCTAACCAACGCCTAAAGCTACTTAGTTCATAAAATGCATGGAAACACAAGTTACAATCTGAGTAAGCTTATCCATAACTACAAGGTAATACAAGAAAAAATTCATTACCTTGAACAACTTGTAATTGATGGTCTCCTTGATGGTCTCCAATCTCTCTCCTCTATTCGGCTTCCAAAGGAGGAAGTAAACTTCCCAAGAGTGGAATGTTTCTCCCAAGGATGGAATGATTTTGACTTGGGCGGCTATCTCCTTTTATAGAGTTGAGGAAGGCTTGAATTAGATTGACCTAGACACGTGGATGGCTCTCCTTGCTCCTTTATCCCGAGAATAACTCAACAGAATTCGGTTTGTTAAATTGGCTAACAAGCTGTGACGTGGCAGTTTTGCTCCCAGCTTTGCTCCAGCACAGAATTTGCTCCCTCAAGTCGCCCAACAACACATTCTACATAAAATAACTTCCAAAGCTTCCATTCTTCCAAATGGGTTAAAACATATAATATATATCTAAAACCAACCCTATTAAGCACAAAAGACACACAAATCCCTATTGAAATGAGGCATAAATAACTACCTTCTGGAGAGTTATCACACCCCCAAACTTGAACTATTGCGCGTCCCGAGCAATACTAACCAACCTTTCCTTAAGAATTCAAAACGTTAGACAAAGACTAGCTTAATCAAACCAAACAATCCATCACTACCTTCAACCTTTACCTGAGCATTCTGCAAAACCGAGCTTTGCTGCAGCAAAATAATTCTTCCGACATGGACAAATAATCACCACTTTTAATTCAATTATAAGAACTTGCCACAGCCTAGCTCTATTATCCGACATTTAAAAACACATTATTTCAGGGGATTTTTTTTTTTAAACAGCACTACAATCATAAGTTCTTATGCATGGGATGACCCACTTTATGGTGCAGTATACCCTTGCCTCAAACTCATCACCAACTAGGCTAAATACTCTTTATAAAGCTAAAAAATCCTTAGTTATTCTATCTCTTGCCCCTTAGAATGACGACATTTTATGATGAAGCTCACCTAAGTTCTAGGAGACAGAAAACTGCTGGATTATCATTCATCCTTCAAAACTTTTGCTCCATGAATTTTCTCAGCAAAATTTTTCAACGATCAATTTTTTCAGCAAATAATTTTCCATTTTCCACGTTTCCTATGTCATCTTTTGATGCGAAGACAAACTGTGGGTATCACAAATGTCCCCGGTTACTCAACAACCTAGCAAAATTTTACTTGAAGGAGAGGAATGCTCGAGCAAAACAGTTGGAGTAGCAAAAAGTCCCCGAAACTTAAATTATTCATTGTCCCCAATGAATCATTAATTTTGCAATTATGCCCCCAAACTTAAATTTTTCTATTTGAATTTTAAACTGAGCGTGGGACTATAACTAAGCTTAAAGTGGATCATATAAATCAACACTACCTCAGAATCTTCTTTGCCGCAGCAACGACCAGGCTAGAAGAAATGCTCAAGCAAGAGGTTTTTGGAGATCAGACTACCTTGATCTAACTAAGCTAATTCAGTCCAAGCTTCAAAAATTCAGAAGAAAGTTAGTTAAGTTAGAATTACTCAGTGCTCATAGAACATAAACATCTTTGGAAATTCCATTCAAGCATAAAAAGAAATTATAAAAACAGATATATTTTTTCAGAAGCAGAAAAATTAAAAAGAAGCAAACATAACATCAACAGAAAAGGAGGTTAGAAAATGCGCGAGCAAAAAAAAATTCCAAAACAAAAATCATGCTCGCTCAGGGCCACTTCATTCGTCAGTCCTCTTGGCCCTACTCATTTTCATCACCCTCTTCTTCTCTTTCCATCGTTGGGGGCGGAATCCAGGGGTTCAATAAATCCTCAAGGAATGCTGGAATGGCTGGATACGGTTTGGAAAAATTCTCCTGCAGCGCCTTCTTCAGATTGGCATCACGACTTCTAACATAGTTCCAGAAGGTTAAAGCTTGCCTCTAAGCTAACTCTTGCCTGTTGGCCGACAATACCAGTTGTTCTAAAATCACGTTGATGTCGTACACAAGTCCTCCCTGACGTGCCTCTTGCGTACGCTGAAGCCGTGCCAAGTTAGGCGTATCAATGATTCCCTTGTCAAATAATATAACATCTCCCTCAATCTCTGGAACCCCTGCTCGCTTGCAAAACATGGTAATGGTATTCGGGAAAAACAGCTTCCCCACCTTCTTCTTCCAACAACCAGATATCTCATTAACAATAATCTTCCCTACATCAATGCTGAGAGATCGCAAAATTGTGAAAGCCAGAAGAACCCGTTCCCTAGAGACCGTCGAGTCATGAGTCGTTGGAAGCATCCTCTGTCTGATAAATCCCATCCATGTGTTCGCTTCCCTCTTCATATAAGCTGACTCAAACGTCCTTTTCTCTATTTTTGACAGCTGCCACCGTGTCCTTTCAATACCCACTTCCCGCATCGCTCAGCTGCTCATTAGATGGCGCCACAACCATCTCATTATACGCTGCGTGGGGGAAATTCTAAAGGTTATACAGTGCGTTAATAGCACTAGGACTCCAATCGACTTCGACTCCTCGAACAATCACTTGGAAACCATCTTCCTTGTCAATATTTGCATAAAATTCACGCACCACCTGTGCGTTTAAAGACTCAGGCCTTGCACAAAACAACTCTCAGCCATGGTCTGTAATGCCGGTCCTCAGAAAATGCAGAAGATCACCGCTAAATCCTCTCTCAAACAGGAAATCTCTTTTCAGCAGCTCAGCATATTTTGCTCTGGCAGAATTGTTGACGAAGCGATCATATGGCAACTGTGGGTCTTCTATCTCATCAAGTTCTTCTGATGCTTCAGCAACACTTTTTCCCTTTTCCGCCCTTCGCTTGAGCAACTGCTCTTCCTCAGCCTTTTTCTCTGCTTCATTTCTTGCTTTTTCCTCAGCCTCCTTCTTCTCCTGCTCTTCTTTCTCTGTATTCTCTCTTTCTGAATCAGTAGTTGGAGGCGAGGGGGTGTCAGTTCGGACTACCTTGATGCGACCCGCTTTTCGATGCGGCGACGTTTGGGTGCCTCCGACATGATCACCTCAAGACGAGCCTTGATGTGGAATTTTCCTTACCGCAAGCGCACGGGTCAAGTAATAAAAAAGTGTTCGTATAAACGAGTGTCATCCTTTGGATTGGATTTTTAAGCTAAATCAAGTATTGTGAATTATCTTGCTCAATTTTATTTAAGGATCAAAAAGTAGTGAATGAATGATATGAAAACTAAATCAAACAAATAAACAATGGAGATGCAATTGAGAAAACACTTAGGGAATTGATTTCGCCAATTTAGTCTAGGATTGATTTTAAGGAATAAGTTATTATGCACAATGGAATTATGAGCCCAAGAACCTTTAACCACAACTACCTCTCCCGAGTATAATTGATTCTCATGCAAATTGACCAACTTGATATCCCTATCTAAGTTTATTAACATGCAAGACAATGAGTTCTTTTGATCAATTTTAAAGTTAATCTAAAAACCGTCATGAAATTAGAAAGTAAACTTTAGTCATGCAATCTTGAGTAAGTCTATGCTAAATCCCCTCTCCCGAGCAAGAATCAACACTTAAATCATCCAACTAATGGCCATGTAATTGAAAGCATTAAATCAAGATTGCATACATAATAACCATTGCACAACTTAAACCATAAATCAATCCATAAATTCAATTGACTACATCAATCCCTAAGCTACACGTTTAGCTACTCATGATTGGTATTACAAGCTCAACTAAACATGAAAAAGCCATAAAGTTTAGCTAGAAAAAAAGGAAAGGAAAGGAAAAACTCAATGTAGGCCGAGACCGAGCGTCCCCGTCACGATCCCCACGAACAATGGGTTGATTTTCGACTTGCTCCCTTTGCTTGAGCTCCAAAAATGCTATGTTCTGCTCTGTTTACGGGTCCAAAAAGTCCCAAAAGCGAATCCCCCAAAACCTAGCCGAAAAGAAGCTTATATTCTGTTTTTTCGTCATAGCGTCGAGACGCTGTCAGACAGTGTCTCGACGCTGCCTTCAAAACGCGCGTTTCTGGAAGGAAAACTCGTAGCGTCGAGACGCTAAGGTCGCAGCGTCTCGACGCTGTGACCTTTTAGCGCCTATTCAGATATGGACTGCCAGCGTCGAGACGCTCAAGGGCTGGCATCTCGATGCTAGCATGCAGTTGACCCAACTTTGACTTTTTTCCTCTTTGACTCTTTTTCATTCTTTTGCATCTTTTCGCGTCCCGAGCACCCGATTAACTCCAATATTGCGCTATAGCTCCAATCAACCATTTCCTACAAAATAAACAATTAAGTGCAATAAAATGGCCAATAAATCATCAAATACTAGCTAAATTAATTAGGGAAAATTAGCTAGCTATGCTCGCTATCAAGCCTCTCGCTGTTCCACCTGCTCATTACCTTCTTCCTGAACGTTTTCTTCCTGTTCTCTCTGCGTATCCTCGGTCTGTTTTTCTTGAACTTCTTCTCTGTGCTGTTCTTGAATTACCTCTGTATCCCCAACTCTCGGCTCAGGCTCTTTGGGTTTTGTTCTTCTGGTTCTTTCGGGTCTCCTTCAACCACTGTGGCAGCAACATCTTCCACAACCTTCTGAACAGCTTCTTGGTCCTCAATCCTCTGCTGTCTTCTCTTTTTCTTGGCTTCTTTCTCCTCTGGCGTTCTTTTTTTCTTCGTTTTTACCTTCTGAACTTCGGGGGTAACAGGTACCTCTTTTTCCTCATTATCCCTCTCTTTTCTTACTCTCGTTTTAGCCATTTGAAGACTTAAAGTAATTTTTATCGCACACAGAGAAAGAAAGAGAAATAAAAATGGCAAGGGATGAATCAAGAAGATGTAGTGAGAAGAACTTACCGAAGGCTTGTGAATAAATAGATGCAGCAAATCAAATCGTAACTGAAAGATTTTGCCTCCTCATTAAGTGGGATTACCGTTTACATCTTTTAATTTGAAAATCGAATTAACGATAAAATCTTGAATTTCCAATCGTCCAAGGTAAATAATAATTGCTGGCAAACGGCTAGACCGTTGGATTACCTCTGCACAACACGTGGCAACATCCCTACAATTTACCTGCCCACAGAAATCAAAATCAAACGATAAAAATAATTAATTCACCACAGGACCCTCTTTATTCAAACGAACGATTTGCTCCAGCCATAACTTTGCCGCAACAACCCCTCTGAACAAAAGATTACCTGAAGAATCTTGGATACGAAATTCAAATTTAAACTAGGAAATCAAATCAGGAAATTTGAATTCAACCGCTTAAATCAAATCTTATCTTTTATTTTTATTATTCAAAACCGAATAAATCAGGAAAGATCTTTATTCACACCTAACCTAAACAGAAATTAAATAACTGCAAAATAAAAACTGAATTAAAATCGAATTAAATCTTAATCAGAAAATAAAAACTAAACTGGCAAAAATAATAACATTACTCGAAAATAAAATCCACAGAATTTTAAAATTAACAACGAACTTAAACTAAATCATGCAAAATTTAAATAAATCAAATCTAACCTAATCGAAATTAAAAACAAATCAGTGAGAAATAAAATCAAAACAAACACTGGGAGCTCAAAATAATGCTCTATGAAATGCTCCCGCAAAAATCTTGCTCTCTCAATCATCAACCAGCTTTAGGGAAGGATATTTTGACTGAAACTCCTCTCCCCAATAATGTTTCACACGCTGTCCATTCACTTTGAACACTCTCCCATCTTTTTCATCCTGCAAAGTAATTGCTCCATGGGGAAAAATTTCAACCACAATAAATGGCCCTGACCATTTAGATTTTAGCTTCACAGGAAATAATTTCAATCTAGAATTATAAAGCAAAACTCTCTGACCTTTGACAAACTCTTTAGGCTTAATTCTCTTGTCATGCCACAGCTTAGTCTTTTCTTTATACATTTTCGAATTTTCATAAGAAAATTGGCGAAATTCCTCTAATTCATTAAGCTGCAACATTCTTATATCTCCTGCACGACTCAGATCAAAATTCAACTTTTTCAAAGCCCAAAATGTTTTATGCTCTAGCTCTAATGGTAAATGACAAGCTTTCCCATATACGAACCTATAGGGAGACATACCTAGAGGAGTCGTATAGGCTGTCCTATAAGCCCAAAAAGCCTCATCCAATCTAAAAGACCAATCCTTCCTAGATGGATGGACTACTTTCTTTAGAATAGATTTAATTTCCCTATTACTTATTTCAGCTTGACCATTTGCTTGCGGGTGATAAGGGGTAGCTATCCTATGCTTAATTTCATACTTAGCTAATATCTTAGTTAAGATATTATTAACAAAATGTGTGCCCTCATCGCTCACTAGAGCTTTAGGTGTCCCCAACCGCGCAAAGATGTGCGATTGAAGAAACCTTGCTACTGTCTTGGCATCATTCTGATGGCATGCGATGGCCTCCACCCACTTGGACACGTAATCAACTGCCAATAAGATAAAAACATTGCCATTACAAGGGGAAATGGCCCCATAAAGTCAATACCCCACCCGTCGAATAATTCAACTTCTAAAATGTAAGTAAGAGGCATTTCATCTCTGGGCCCCAAATTTCCTCTCCTTTGACAAGCATCACATTGCTTGTAGAACCAATGGGCATTCTTAAATAAGGTAGGCCAGAAAAATCCACAATGCAAAATCCTCATAGTTGTCCTCTGACCGCTGAAATGACCTCCATAGGCGAAGAGTGACATTGCTCCAGGATTTCCTTTGCTTCATTACCTGAAACACACCTACGAATAATACCATCAGAGCATTGCTTATACATAAATGACTCATCCCAATAGAAAAACTTTGCATCATGCTTAAACTTCTTCTTTTGCCTCCAATCCATATCAATGAGAGTGACTCCCTTGACCAAAAAGTTGGCAATATCAGCATACCAAGGGACATCCCTGACTACCTTTACCTCAACAGGAAAGAGTTGTTCCTTCGGAAAAGAATCTGAAATGGCAGATTGCTTCAGCAAAGATGATGATGGATCAAGACGAGACAGATGATCTGCAATGACATTCTCTGATCCCTTCTTATCTTTTATCTCCAAGTCGAATTCCTGCAATAATAAAACCCAACGAATTAGCCTAGGTCTTGCATCTTTCTTAGTCATTAAATACCTTATTGCTACATGATCCGTGAACATCGTGACTTTGGATCCAACAAAATATGGCCGGAATTTCTCAAAAGCAAACACCCCAGCTAACAACTCCTTTTCAGTAGTTGTATAGTTGACTTGTGCCTCATTTAAAACCCTGCTTGCATAATATATAGGATGGATAAATTTGCCCTGCTTTTGCCCTAGCATAACACCTACTACAGCATCACTTGCATCACACATTACCTCAAATGGTAAATTCCAATTAGGTGCACAAAGGATGGGTGCTGAGATTAAAGCAGCCTTTAAAGTTTCAAAATCCTTCCTACAATCTGCATTAAAGTCAAAAACATGATCAGTACACAATAAGTTACAAAGAGGTTTACTGATTTTTGAAAAATCCTTTATGAACCTCCTATAAAATCCAGCATGACCTAAAAAACTCCGAATTCCTTTCACTGAATTCGATGGTTCTAATCTTTCAATAACCTCAATTTTTGCTCTATGAACTTCTAGACCATTCTTAGAAATCCTATGACCTAGCACTATGCCCTCCTTCACCATGAAGTGACATTTCTCCCAATTGAGAACTAGATGGGTATCCTCACATCTCTTTAACACCTTACCTAAATTATCCAAACAACTCTGAAAAGACCCTCCAAAAACTGAAAAATCGTCCATAAATACCTCAACAATGGACTCAATCATATCTGAAAAAATCGCTAACATACACCGCTGAAATGTTGCTAGAACATTGCAAAGGCCAAAAGGCATTCGCCTGAAAGCAAACATCCCATAAGGGCAGGTGAAAGTGGTTTTTTCCTGATCCTCGGGAGCAATAGTAATTTGGTTATACCCAGAAAAACCATATAAGAAATAGTAGTAGGCCTGACCAGCCAATCTATCCAACATTTGGTCGATAAATGGTAGAGGGAAATGGTCCTTACGGGTAGCTTTATTAAGCCTCCTGTAATCCATGCAAACCCTCCAGCCAGTTACTGTCCTGATTGGGATCAATTCATTATCTTTATTGCTCACCAAAAGAACTGATTCATTCTCCAGAAGAACTGTTTGAGAGATTCGATGAATATTCTTCATCAAAATCTAGCTCATTGATCTTTCTATTAGGACAGTTATTAGCATAATGTCCTTCCTTTTGGCATTTGAAGCAAGAGACTTTTCTCTTATCCTTGCGAGTGTTGGATTTACTATGGCGAGGGTTTCTACGTTGTCCTTTTCCTTTTTGATAATTTTTAGGAACGTATTCCCTTTGAGGCCTTGAGTAAATCTTTTGTGGTCTCCTTTGAATAAATTGCCGATTGTAATTTTTGTAATATCTTCGGCTATTGTTCCTTCGGACGACTTTCTTTGTCGTGTGAGCTGGTTCTTCTATTCGCTCACAACCATATTGAGAACAGAAAGCTTTCATTTCTCTTATTCTGTTCTTATCACCCTTTTGAACTTTTCTCTAAATTTTTATCTCATTGCAGATTTGTAATCCGCAATCAATCACGTAAGAAATTAAGTCTCCGAATGTTAAATCTAGCCATTTGATTTCTCCATCAAATCTTTCTCGGAGGGCTATGTATACTCTTTCAGCAACATAGCTTGGAAGTCCATCAATGAACCTTTCTTTCCATTGATGTACGTCGGGCATGTACCATACTCTCGCAAGAAACATATCTTTATACCAGTTGAAATTTGCAAGGTTAGTACATCTTAGGTTTTTTAGAATTTGTCTTTGAGTATCTTTATATTTTGAGCTGTGAGCGGCAGTAAAATTCCAAGATATGGCATAGACGAGGGTTTCCACTGCGTCTTCCATTTCTACTTCTTCTTCTGTAGTGATTGTTTTTGGAACAGATGGGGTTCCTGAGGATTCTCCGATTTTGATACTGGATTTTGTGTCTTCAATTTTGACTTCTTTTGTTCTTTTTACCTTGGTTTTGTGAGTTTTGATATCATTTCTAAGGCTGGGAGTAAGGCATTCCCACCAGGCCTTAAGGGTGCCTGAAAAGCCATTGATGATCATGCCTGCGGCAGCATGGTTAGAATTACTATTTTCTTGGTAGGCAGCAGAGGCTATAAGCATCTCAGAGAGCATATTCATGATTTGTCTTTCTGACATGCCATCAAGGTTCCAAACATATATCGAGGAACCGTCATACTGCTTATTTCTAAAGAACTTGTTGTTTTATTCGAAATTGAGGTCTGGCATACTTTGACGATGATACCAGTTTATACCATCAGCAGGATTGGAATATCCTATCTTGTTGATATATTGAGGGTCTTCCATTTGGAGGGATGAAAATTGTTCTATAAGAGAGTCGACATCTTCAATATCACTATCGTTTAGGACATTAATCTGGTTTGAGGTTTCTCCTTTTGAGATAGCTAACAGTTTTCTGTCGATTTCTTCTAAGAGTATGGTCTTGGGAGTTTTGAGGTTGACCCTTTCGAGAAGGCTGTATAAAGGTTTGATAGGTGCCGGAGGAGGGTCGATTAATTCTTCTAATTTGTACACCTGTTCAGCTATGGATGTTAGCATTCGATTTGAAAAGTTGTTTTGAACCTGAATGCTTTTGATTTCTTTGTTAGTAGGTGGTTGGCTTTCATCAGCTTCTCTGATGAGTTGGAATGGTTTTGCAATAATTTTTTCATGATAGAAGTTATTGATGACATGCAAAAATGTCATCATTTTCTTATTAATTTTGGCTAGTTTTATGCTTGAATTGTGTGCTTTAATGCTATTTTCTGTTTAAATTTCAGAAAACCGAGCCAAAGAAGTAAAACCGGAATTTTGAGAGATTTTGGATGAGTTTGGAAACTTTTTGGAGCAATTTGGAGAATTACATTGAAGATCCAAGTCCAAAAGCCAAGAAGAATGAATTAGAAGCCCAAATTCATGAATTTCAAGTCTTAAATTATCAATTTGGGTGAAGAAAAGTGCCCAAAATCCATTACAAGAAGTATTTGGGCCAAAAGAAAGTTGGAGGCCCAAAAATGGAGTCAAAATCGGGCCTTTATTGAAGATTCAGGGCTTAGAGTCTCGACGCTAAGCCTGAAGCGTCCCGACGCTAGGCAGCTGAGTGGAAAAATCTGGAATCGCGGTAGCGTCGCGACGCTGTCCAAGTAGCGTCTCGACGCTGTGACGTCTTGGAGCCCAAGAAAGGATGACGTCAGAGCGTCTCGACGCTGTCCTTGTAGCGTCTCGACGCTGTGCCTGCTGGGAGCCTATAAAAGGAGCCTTTTGCAATGAAGATTGGGTGCCAATTTGTGGGTTTTCACCCCATTCTAGAGTCTACTCTAAAATTTGGGATTTTTGGGAGAGTTTTGGAGCTTTGTTGAAGATCTTTGGAGCTCGGGATCGAAGGAGGTCGGCGCGGGATCGAGGAGATCGACACTTTTATGAGCATTTCTCTTCCCTTTTCCTTTATGTTTTAGTTTCTAGAATTGTTGTGATTAGGAATTATTGGATTTTAGTGATTATGAGTAGTTAATTCCTAAATTCTATGAGTTTGATTTAATATGTTGAACCTTTGCTCGATTAATGAATTGATTCGGTTTAATTGTCATTATCGTTCATTTGTGCATTTTGTCCGTAATGCTTTTAATCAACTGATCACTGATTAAATGAATTGTTACTATGTGGAAACTCGACAGAGAGAAGCTTAGACTAGAACTGAATGCATGACTAACGGTTATTTACCCGGGTGACACGGGATAAAATAAATAACGTTAGAGGTTGTATTGAAGGGTCGTAATGCCATACTAAGTAAATAAAAATGAGACTGAAAGGAGATTCTTTATTGAACGGTATGAGATAGGAGGAGACCGACAGGAGAGTCCTTGTTATTAGGCTTCTAGACTTATGAATCAAATGATTTGTTAATCCATATTAGTTATTGATTAAGCGATTAAAGGTCCAATTGATAAAATCAACAACTCTAGAATTATCCCATCAAATTGTGTCACCATTTATCTTTTGCTTTCTAGATTAGTTTTCTTTTATTATTCTTTTCAGCATGAGATTTTGTTCTCTAAATAAAGCTAAGCAAGATTATTCGTGGTAATTAATTGAATAGATCCAATCCCTGTGGAGACGATACTCTATACTCAAAATCACTATATTACTTGTCACGACCCGTACGCTTGCGGAATTTAAAATCGTGCAACAGCTGTCGAATTCGACATCTTCCATTGGAGGATAGTTTCCCTGAACTTCTCCTCTTCTCATGGTTTTCCATCTTTCTTTTTCTTTGATGGTGCAAATATGAGAATACTCTTTTCTCTGATTGAACCATCTAAAGAAAGCTATATGCTCCTGGAGTTTCTCTAGAGTTTGAAAGTATTCTTCCTTAATAATCTTTCTCTGTGCTTTAGAGTAATCATTAAGGAAGCGTTTTCTTTCTTCTCTGTTTTCTTTTGCCATGAATTCCTTTTGCAAGGCTTCTTTATCAATTTTGAATTCGTTATCGGAGATGATAACATTCAATTGACTCTTGAAGACTGACTCAGTTTCCATGTCAGTTTGGGTTGGAGAAAGAGGTATATCCTCTTCGTACTGGAGGTTTGGAACTCCATGTCCTAGTTTCACAGACTTAACTCTAAGTGAGTTAGTTCTGCCAATACTTTGAACAAATTTTGGTCTTATTCCAAAAGTACTTGGTCTCGAACTCATGAACTCCTTTTTGTTCATGTTTTCTTTGATAACTGGGAATTGAGGTTTTTCATCTTCGAACTTGATTTCTACTCTCCCATCAGGATGTTCGATGATATGGGAAAGTTCATTTTCTCCCTTTTGAGGGACAAAGGCATTTTCTATTGTCCGTTGTGGATTTTTGGTGAGATTATCCCATGAAAGCATCTTTGGGACGCTAACAGAAGATTTGTTGATATTTGTTTCTATTAACATGGTTTTTCCCTTTGGAGATTGAACTAATGCTTTTGGTTCCATTGAAGAGGTAAGGGTTTTGCAGGTAATTTTATATAACAGTGTCATCTTTTTGACACCTTCTTCTAAATTCAACCCTTGACCTGTGATTTCCAGGCTTAAGGTTTTGAGAATATGGGGATCGTCTAAGGCCACCATAAAGTTTGGATAGCAGGTGAAGTATACAGGTCCATCTGCTAGATTTGACTCAATAATCCCAAGTAAAGAGTTAGAGAAGTCTTTATGACGTCTATCTCTTAAGATTGCTAGAACAGGGGTGTCTAATCCTGATCTGAACATTGGTCTTAAAGCAACTTGGACTGCTCCTATATGCAGGAATTGAAAATCTTTCCTATGTTTAAGGATGTCGTCTTTTGGAAATAATTGAATTAAATCAATATTTCCATAGACTGGGATTTTTCTTTCAACAATCTTGATGCATTGTTGTTCACGGAAATTGAAGGTGTTGTGTATGTAAATAGTTTTGTTGTCAAGTTTAGGTAAGCCCCATTTTTGAAGATTGTTTTCTATCTTTGCTATGTGCAAAGCTTCATTGGAGATTTCTGAGGTTGAAGAGGCCATATGTTGGTCCTCTACTTCATCTTGAGTAAGTTCTTTTGAAGGAAGGGATTTAAAAAGGATTTTCCTTAAGAGAGACATTGATTAATAAAAGAAGATCATTTCATTAAATTATAAACAACAAATTTTATTCTCATAAAACTATTTTTCTCGGAATTGAGAATCAAAAGATAGTTACCTCAGTTTACTCTTTTGGCAAGAAGGCAAGGTAGGCTTACCAACGGATTCACTGCGCTTACTCTTTGTGACTTACGACCGGGAACACCAACCGCAGCAGGTCCTTCGCAACAGTCCTCTGGAGTGAATGAATGTAATTTCTTTCGACAATCTTTTCTTGGAAAGATAGTTTTGATGATCCTAAGCGAACTCTAGAAGGATTGGATAAATAGAAAACCCATAGTATTTGGTTACTTCCATTATTTTCAGCTTTTGATACTTTTCATTTATCTTATTTTCAATGAAAATGTATTCATTTGCACCTTATCTCACCATGAGTAGCTAAATTTCGTTGAGGGGTTCAATATAGTGAATTCTCTTATGGTTCAATAGCTTGAAAGTGTTTTATTTGCTTAAGTTTTGTTCAATGCATGTCATTCTTTATTAATTATCACTCTGATCTTGCTGAATTTAACTTGATCACTTAGACTTTGCATACTATGTGAGTTTGATCTCGAAAGGGACAGACGATATCGGTTCTCATAAAGGTGATATAGGAGAAAAAGCTCGAAAGAGATTGTTCGGCGGTATAGGACAAATTGCCTAAGGCACCCTATATCGACTATAGGGTTATAGGTTGCATTCGTGAATTATCTATGCCGGAGTTGAGTCACAGAAATGTGCATAACGGTATTCGCTTAGCCTTCTAACGATTCTTGGGAGTAAGGCCAAATAGAAGTTAAATCTGACCCAATGAATTAAATAGGTTTAAGTTAAATAATCCATGATTAAGGTTATTGCCTTTGGGATGAATCCATGTTGAATACCTCGTTTTATTTTATTTTTATTCTTTTATTCATTTGCTTGTGTTATTTACTTTTTCTAAAAACCAATCATCAAACTTATTTCTTTGGTTACCTATTCTTTAAGCAATCAAGTTGAGCAGTTTCTTCTTCAAATCTGAATTTCCAATTTAGTCCTCGTGGGATCGATACCCTTGGAATACTTCTAAGGTTTTTTATTACTACGTGCGACAGTGTATACTTGCACTAGAGTTGGCTGAATTTATCTTTATTATTATTTATCATTTTATCTCACATCCATCCATTCAGCTGACGACGCACCAGATCCCGCCCTCTCATTGGTCCGAGAGGTATTAGGTTTAGTTTAGTGGTCAGACCACAAACCAATTTTTCATTAGGGACTCAGTGGACTTAAGGAACTAGATGTAACTTCAGGGGTAAAACGAACATTTGATCCAGTTGTAGTTACGAACAACCTGTGAAGGGTCGACTTACTAATCATGGTTATATCGGATGGACAAAAATATATCTACAGTGAGGGGAGTTCAACTATCGGGCTTTAGTGAAGTGTCCCGATAGTTAACGAATGTTGGTTAACTAGGTTAAAAGGATTTAACCAGTTAATCTCGGGTCGTTGGAGCCCATGATATGTAAGTCCATTAGGTCCCCCTGCTAGCTCGTACGGAATAAACCCTAGAACAAGTGTGATGAGAATTTGAAACGTTCAAATTCATTATAGGGAGTTGTCGTTAAATTATGTTCGATATATTTAATGTTAAAGTTTAATTACGATTTAAACTATATTTTGAGAGAATTGGAGATATTTAAATGGGATTTAAATATCATTAATATGTATGAAATACATATTTTGGTTTGAATGTGAACAAGGATTCATATTGAGAAAGATCGGGATAGGTGCAATTACTTAATTTGATATTTGATATTAAATTAAATAATTATAATTAATTAAAAATATTTTATTAATTATTTAAAATTAATTTTTTGAATTAATTTTATTAATTAAAAGAAATTAAGAATTTCTTAAAATCCAAGAGGTGGTGCTTTTCATTGTAACCCATGCATCACTCTTGAGTTAGACACCTAAAATTACAGCTAGCTTCCTTTGTGTTTGCTGTCTTTTTTTTTTTAGGAATGTGGTGCATGATAGTCTTCTTTAAAAGAAGAGGAAAACACAAGAAAATGATTATGAAAAGCTGGAGTTCCCTTAATTACTAAAGGTATATTCGCCCAATTTTATTTAGAGAAAAATATGGAGAAAGATGCAAATTAATTAAAAACTACTCAAAGCGATAAAAAGGGTGGAAACTTAATGGAGACAACCCTTAGGGAATTGATTTCACTTATTAGATGCATGAATTAATGCAGAGAATAATTATGAATGAACACGTAACAATTTCATAAACCAAGGATTATTGATTATTAACAGCCTCTCCCGAGTACAATTAATTCTTTATACCAACTCAAGAAATTGATATCCCTATCTAATTTCTACAACTAGCATAAGCATTAATGATCAATCTTTACAACGGTTTCTCAAGCAATCCCAAATCTCCCGATTATAGAATCACCTAAGTCATGCAATTGATAATCTAATCTAAACTACCCTCTCCCGAGCAATTAGTTCAGAATAAATAACATACAATCCGTGATCAAGAGGTTATAAGCATTAAACATTCAATTGCATAAATGAAACGTGTTACGAAACGTCCTAAAAGATCCCTAAATTAATCCATACAATCTAATGGCTACATCAAGCCCCTAAGAAACGAAATTTAGGGTCCGTTTGGTTGGTGATCTGAAAACAAGAATTTGAAAACAAGGGATATTCAATGAAAACATAGTTGTATTTCATGTTTTCAGATATGTGTTTGGTAGTAGATTCAGAAATTGGATCTGAATTTAATTAATGGTTCAAAATGTGTTTGATAATATAAACGATAAATTATTTGTAATTATCAACTAAATACTAAGTTGAATATAAAATATTATTAATTAATTTATAAACATGTTATGTATTATAATTTTTTTTATTATTATTTTACAATATCATATAATTTATAACACATTATATTATATAAATTTTAATTTTGCAAAAATAAATTGAGTTTATAACATGAAATATTATATTGATTAAAGTTTGTATCTCTTTTAATTTGATTTTGCATTTAAAATTTTGAAATTCAAAATCTGGATACAACGAAAACATAAAAAAGTTGTTTTCATTCTACTATTTGGATCACAGAATTCGAAAACAATTTTCAAAAACACGTCTGCCAAACGCATATTCACTAAATTCAATGAATCTGAAAACATAAAACAGAATCCGGATTGCCTACCAAACAGGTCCTTAGCTACTCATGGTCTCTAAATTACAAGCAAAATCAGTCCAATACATGCTAAAATCAGTATAAAAAACAAGGGAGAAAGATTACACTCGCTAGTCGTGATTCCCGCACATTCCCGTCACGATCCTCACGAACCAAGCTCCAAAAATCAACTCATCTTGGTCTCCTCTCTATTCTGGCCATTTTCTCCTCTCTGAAATCGTCTTTTTCTCTCCAAGAAAGCCCCCCTGAAAGACTGCATAGCTACAAATTTATATTGTCCATTCCGCGTGGCGTACGCGATGCTGTGTCGATGTGTGACCTAATTAATCTGAAAAGACTCGCAGCGTCGAGACACTGTGGAGGTAGCGTCTCGACGCTGCCTCATTTGCGTGCAATCTGCTGAATGGGCCAACATTGAGACGCTATCTATGGGAAGTCTCAACGCTACCCTTTTGAATTGAAGCCTTGAACGGGTCTTCTTTGCTCCTTTCTTCACTCGAATTTATTCTTTAGCTCTTAATTCATTGGTATTCTTCAAAAACATGAATCTCCATCCAAATGATTTATTCCTACAAAATTAAACCAAATAGACATAAAATTGGCCAAATATTACTCAAGACTAACACTAAAATAGCATAAAATATAGCTCAATAAATTGCGCTATCATCTTTACAAGCAATAAAGTTAGTAAAGAAGGAAATAGAAGTATGGGGCGAGGTGGAGAACCTACTGAATGCCATATGGAATTTAATTTCTTGCTTCTCAAATTTTGAATTTTCCCATATCTTAAGGAAATGTAATAAGGTAGCAGATTCCATAGCGAAGAGAGCTAGAATGTCGAGAATTAGTCAATCCTGGATGTCTGATTTCCCGGGTTGGATTGTATCTCTAGTCGATGATGTGTGTTTTTCTTACTCCCAAATGGCGTTCCAATGTTTTTTTTACTAAAAAACAATGTAGGCTTAAATTAAATATGTGATATTTAATTTTGTAATTAATTAATTGGTGAATTAATTAATTAATTTTTTAATTTAATTTAATTTAATTTAAACTATAGGCTATGTGAGAGATGCACATTTAAATAAGATATGAATGCACATTATGTAAATATGAGATATTTAAATTAAGTAATTGGATTAATTAATTTATATTTAATTAAATTAAATTATTATATATATTTAATTTAATTAAATAAACCACCCACCTGAAGGAGTGTACGAGACACAAACGAAAGCGATTTGGATCTAGAGCCACTCAATTCCATTAATTTTTCAATTGAAAACATGCCAAAACAAGAACGAAAAACATAGCGTTTTGAGTTACCAACCAATATTTGGAATCAAATTCACCAAATTCGTGGGGGTTATATGAATCACGATCGGTTTGTGGATGACCACCAAAGTCTTCCCCTCTATCCACCGACCTTAGAACGGCTTGTGGGAGCCTCAACGGTGATGAATTTAAGAGAAATTAGCTTGAAACTTCAAGCAAAACCGAGGGAGAATTTGATCTTTCTTTTTTAGAGAGAACTCCAGCTTTTCATAATCATTTTCTTGTGTTTTCCTCTTCTTTTAAAGAAGACTATCATGCACCACATTCCTAAAAAAAAAAAGACAGCAAACACAAAGGAAGCTAGCTGTAATTTTAGGCGTCTAACTCAAGAGTGATGCATGGGTTACAATGAAAAGCACCACCTCTTGGATTTTAAGAAATTCTTAATTTCTTTTAATTAATAAAATTCTCCATTAAGTTTCCACCCTTTTTATCTCTTTGAGTAGTTTTTAATTAATTTGCATCTTTCTCCATATTTTTCTCTAAATAAAATTGGGCGAATATACCTTTAGTAATTAGGGGAACTAGAAAACCAATCCAGAGGACGACATTCGATTTTAAATCACTATATTATAACTTGGGCCCGTACATTTGCGGTTAGCAATTTGCATATCAAAAGATTCTGATTCAAGTACGATTTTTTCCCAGCCCTGGGACTTGGTCATTCTTACACCCTCCAAAATTGCTTCAAGTTCGACTAAAGGGTCTGTGAAGTCCAGATCCACGAATTTTGGCAGAGCTCCTACTAACTCCCTTTTTCTCATTTATTTAGATAACCCCTAATCCCGTGGATGGAGGAGAGGATTTCCATGACGCATCTACATTTATCTTTAAAAAACCTTCAGGCGGGTTCTTCCAACAGGCAATCGAGGGATCTTGGCCAAATTGTGAATTCACGGTGACTCCAGACATGGCTTTGAGGTTAGCTTCCAAAAAGCTCTTTAGATACTCCTTTATCCAATTGTCGGGAATAAGCACAGGGGGAATCGATTCTCCATGATTAATTTTGTTTTTATCGTTCCATATGGTCCAGCTTGTTATTGCAATCAGCTCGAGTTTTTCCTAGGTGGAGCTTGAGAAGATCTTCAACCATCTAGCAACACTCATTTACGTGCGTTATTTAGCCTTAAAAACTTTGTGCCTAAAATCTTATCATTTTAAGTTATTTTAGTAAGAGTTGTAGAAGCATGAAGGAAATCTTAGAATTATAGAATTTAAGCTTAATTTGTACAAAAAAGAGATTATTTTGTAAAGAATTTATCCAAGTAATGTTTTTATGCAGAAGTCTTTGCGAGGAGGATGCACCCGTAAGAGGAGATAAAAGGTAGCGGAGCAAAAGGAGTTCAAAGCTAAAGAATTGCGCCGGCATCTTGACCTGAGGATGTGAGGAATGAGATCAAGATGCGCCTGCAAGCCATATAAGGAAAGTGTTGCGTGACCAGCTGAATGGATGGAATGTGAGATAAGATGGATAATAATAAGAAAGAAATATCCAGCCAACACTTAAGTGCAAGTGTATACTGTCGCATGTAGTAATAAAAAAACCTTAGAAAGTATTCCAAGGGTATCGATCCCACGAGGACTAAATTGGAAATTCAGATTTGATGAAGAAACTGCTCAAATGATTGCTTTTGAAAAAGGTAACCAAGGAAAATAAGTTGATTGGTTGGGTTTTTGAAAAGATAAATAAAACAAAACAATAAAACAATAAAGAATAACAATAAGATAAAACAAACGAGGTATTCAACATGGATTCTTCCCTAGGGTAACAACCATACTTGTGTAGTATCTAGCTTAAGAGTGTTTAACGCATTGGGTCAGATTTAACTTCCTTTTGGCCCTTGTTTCCAAAAACAGTAAGAAGACTAAGCGAGTATCGTTATGCCCATTTCTAGGACTCGACTTCGACATAGATAATTCACGAATGCAACCTATAATCCTATAGTCGATATAGGGTGCCTTAGGCAGCTTGCCCTATACTGTCGAACAATCTCTTTCAAGTTTTTTCTCCTATATCACCTTTATGAGAACCGATATCGTTTGTCCCTTTCGAGATCAAACTCACATAGCATGCAAAGTCTAAGTGATCAAATTAAACTTAGCAAGATCAGAATGATATTCAATAAAGAATGACATGCATTAACCCCTACTTAAGCAAATAAAACACTTTCAAGCCATTAAACCCTAAGGGAATTCACCACATTGAACCCCTCAGCGAGATTTAGCTACTCATGATGGGATAAAAAGAAAATGAACACATTTTCATTGAAACAATGATGAAAAGATACAACGTAATGAAAAAGATTCAAGAGCTGGAATTAAAAAAGATAGCTAAATATTATGGGTTTTTTGTTTACACAATCCTTCTAGAGTTCGCTAAGACATTCCACTCTCTCACTTCTACAAGATGAGAATGGGTGAAACTCTCTACAAATCGCAAGGTTTGATGTCTAACTCTCTCTCTCGGGTTAGAATTTGTCATCTAAGAAGGACCTCGGGCATCCCTACTCATTGGCGTCGAGCCAGGGTTCTGTCACCACCCTTTTCTTCCAAGTTAGTTCTGCTTGAATTTGACTTCAAATCTCGAGCTTATATAGTGTAGAAGTTGGTTGATGAGCTGCGAAATAGGTGCTGGAAGGTTGCCCAGTCAGTTTCGGGGTCAAAACAACTAGTTAGGTGCGAAGAAGACTCGTCAGCAACGACCCGCGTGCGACTCGGAACGGCCTCTGTTTTTCCAGAAATGCGGTTGCATTTCCATTTTGTCTTCCCAGAAATGCGGTCGCATTTCTGGGGAATTCCAGCTTCGACTTTGTTTTTCTGCACAACAGCAAACTAAGTCAAATTTGCTTCAAATCAAGACTTTTTAGGCATAATTAAGCATAATTCAACAAAAGTGACTCTCAACACCCTAACTTATCAAATTAACATATTTTGAGCTTGGAAATAATAAAATTGACCTAAACACTCAATATTTGACAAAGAAATGAGCTAAGAATAAGGGTAAAATAGGCATATTTTTTACCCTTATCATACCCCCAAACTTAACTCATTGGTTGTCCTCAAGCAATTGCTAATCAAAATGTTAGAGATCAACTCTTTAATTGCCAATCAGAACGTGAGAGCTCAATATTAATTGCAAACCAAAACGTTAGAGTTCATGCATAGTAATGAATTATGGTACTAGTATCAACTTTTCATTTCAAATCAAGTGACATGGAATCAAGTAAACATGTATTTCAAGATCGTTTCCTAAAAATTTTGCCTGTCAGAAGAGGGTTCTACTCTAGTGCCAGTCACAACGTCTGAGTTTCCTAGGCATGAAGATTTCTACTGTTCTTTTTCAAAGCAAAACTCTCTCTCATCCATCCTAACCAATGTGCTTAAACTACCTAACTTCTACTCATAGAGCCTAGTATAGTCCTTTTAGTATAAGAAAACAATCCTTAGGAAAACAAAGGCATATATGAATTACTAGACCTTTTCCATCTCCTCCAAACTTATTTGACTGTTGGTGCTCCTTTTATTCAACTTCTTTTTTCTCCCAAGAGCATCCTTGCTGTCATCTTTACCTTCGTTCTAGTTTATTGACACTTTGTGGTGAAGATATCTAGCTATGAGCAAAGTTCACAAGCTCGGAGTGATACTCACTTCCCTAGGCAAACCTTTCATGCAGTGGCAAACCATAGGTGTCATGAATGCCCCTGGTTACTCAGTAAACCCTAGGAAGGAGGAGTAACTCTCGGTTTTTTCTTTCTTTCATCTTTTTTTTTCAAATCTACTGTGCACATATTCTTTCCAGCAATACAAATTTACAAAAGATATTTACATCAAGCATAAAGCACCCCCCCCCCAAAACTTAAAGGTAGACAACGTCCTCATTGGCTTGTTTTTGAGGCATGGGCTTAACATGAGACTTTTTGTTTTCAAAACTTCAAGGCTAAACTCTCCTAGAGTGTTAGAAAGGTTAAACACGAGAAAGTTTAGACTCTATGACAATTTTGTAAGGAAAAAGACAAATGGAAAGCCTATGACTAGAAAAAAACTCAGTTGAGACGGTTGCACTTTTGAGATAGAACAAAGCTCTAGTTTTCATCATTAAGGGCTTAAAAGAAAACTCCTTTGAAAACATGCTTTTTCTTCCAAAACATTTTTAAAGAACTTTCTCTAAAAGTTGATTTTTCTTCAAAACTATCATAGGTAAAGCTAAAAAAATAGCAAGCATATTTTTCAATAAAGATTTTTTTAAAAAAACCCAAGTTTATTCTATTCCAAGCTATCCACAAGCTATCTAAACGGCCCTATGATCAAAGCTATTAACAACTAAACAACTAAAACAATCAAAACAACAATGAAACTACTAACACGGAATTTAAAACATGCTAAAACTAAAAAACAGCAAACAATAAAAAACAATATTTATTCACAAAAATATTCAGTCAAAGGGGATCAGAAAACTCCCATATTCTTCGTCTGAGGAACTCTCTTCCTCTTCATTCTCTTCATCTTCCTCTTCATCAGAATCCTCTTCTTCATGGGGCAACAGTGACTGAGGGAAATTAGGAAAGACCAGAGCAATGCTTGGGGCAATTGAGAGATAAAACTCTCTAATAGCTTCATCCTTTTTCTTGGCATACGTCCAATAAATCTTCAGGTTCTCTCTGATCCAGTAAAGCTGGTGGGACCATGCCTAGGGCTTCTGATGTTGGTGAAGGCCCTGTAAAAGGAGTGTGTTGGGATGGAGAGGCTACATTCGGCCTTGATTGAGGTGTGGCCTGCGATGTGAAGGCTTTATCCTTCCTCTGGATGTTGTTCTGCTGGAGCTTCCCTATCAAGAACAAGTCAATAGTTGGTTTAGAGAAATGGCACTCCTCGTCCTTGCCTGGCACAATCTTCACCCTCTAACAGAGTTGGGTGATGAGTGAGCCAAAGAAAAGTTTGCCTGCCTTTTTTCTTCCACAGGCTAAGATCTCATCCCTGATAATGCTCCCTACATTGATCTCCAACCCCTTCATTAGGCAATAAAGTAGCATCACTCTATCTACTGAAATCGTGCTGTCGTGGGTGGTTGGCATCAAGCGATTCTTGATGAAGTGAAGCCAAACTGTCGATTCTTGCTTTAGGTCGCTTGACACTAGAGACTTCACTTTTGTCTACGATTCTTTCCATTGGACCCCCTTGTTGGCCACGAGTTTCAATGCTTCCTTCATCTGTTTGGTCGAAGGGTTCCTTATCACATCATTCCCTCTTGGGTTCAGGGGTGCCTTGATCATGTATACCCTGTTGATGTCGACTGAGGAGAAACTGACCATCTCCCCCCTCACCACCGCCATGCTAATACTTTCCTCCCTCAGGCCGGCATAGAATTCACGAACTAGGGGCACAACAACCTCCTGAGGGTGAGCACAGAACTCCTGCCACTTGTACTAGAAGATAACTCTACTTACGAACTCTGGCAGTGCTTCTGCTCGGTCAGAGAATCCCTTCTCGTTGAGGAAATCTCTCTTCTTCATGATCTCCATTCGTTCCTGAAAATTAACATCTTTAAATACCTCAGGGAAAATATTTTTAGGAGATGTGGCCTTGGGTGATTTGCAATTTGGTTTGATGGGTGAGATGGTCGGAGGAATTGCAGGAGAGGTGTCCATGGATCTCGTCCTCGGCCTCTTGGCAAAGATTGGGTCATTCTTGTTCTTTGTCCTCCTCTCAGCCTTAATCTTTCTTTTTCTCTTTCTTCTTCATGCTGCAGAGATAGGGACTTGGTCTTCATCTAGCTGCCTAATCTCTGAATCGGATTCTGTATCAGAGTCAGAATCACTGGAGGTCTCGACCTCCTCGTCTTCTTTTTCTTTTTCATCCTTCTTCTCCACTGAAGAGGTGCTATCAGCAGCTGGTGGGTCATATGTGAATAGAGGCTCAAAAACCTCTTCAACTGGCTGCTCTTTATTGGCTTCAGCTAGGCCTTCTTCAGAATGCGGCCCAGATGCGGTCGCATTCTGGCCTTCTTCTACTTCTCTTTCTTTTTCTTTCTCTAAATTTTCTTTTCTTGGCCCCTGTTGGGCCTCTTCTTCTATCCTCCCTTGCAACATTTCAGCCTCGCTTTGAGCTCTGTGGAGTGGCTCAAAGGCTGCAAGGAAGTCTTCTGCTTCCTTCCTTCTCTTTTCGTCTTCTCTTATTTCTTCTCTTCTCTTTTTCTCTTCCTCAAGGAGTTGCAAATCCACAGCTGCCCTCTTGAGGTTTTCTTAATATTTTATCTCTTCTTCAGCTTCTAAGGCCTTCTCAGCCTCTTGCTCTTCTTCTCTTTTTCTTTTCTCATCTTTCTCATCTCTTTCCTTTGCAAATTCATCTTCCTCAGCCATCTTTTGATTTTCCATCTCTCTCTCTGCTTCAACTTCTTTCAAGGCATCCTGTTCAGCCTTGTACCCCTCTACAATCTCAAGTGCCTTTGCCACTGCTTGGCGGATTATTCCTTCGAATACATCGGGCGACATCTTTGCGATTTTTAGGGGTTGAACTTCAAGCGACTTTTCAGACACATTTTTCTTTGGGCTCTTCTTCCTTGCGCTGTAAGTAACCATGGGTTTGGTCCTGCAAGATAGAGAGGTGTTAGTTGAAGGTTCAGAAACCATACCTATTGAAGCTTCTCCTTGCCGAGAGCTTTCAGTTGCCTTGGCGGCATTTTCTTCGTCTTGGCGATTCCCTTCTTCTTCAAGGGCAGCTCGTCTCTTGGCACCCATCTCTCGGATCATCTCAAACCACTCCCGTGAACGTTTTCTGAATTTTTGAGTGGGAGGTTTTTGGGTTTGGTGGACAGCAGCGGCGTGCGTGAACCGTCTTGGTGTAGATGAGCTTGGAATCTCCCTCGACCTAGCTGGCATTGTCGAAGAGGATGGAGCTGGAGCGTCGGGCGCCCGGTTCATGACCGCCGGCGAGAATCTCGTGGGTCTCGTCCTTCGCGTGCCTTGCATGTGTGTTTCGGGGCTCTCTTCTTGCCGTCGGCTGCTTCCTTCAGCTTTGTGGATCGATCGTGCACTCTGAGATCGAGTGTTTTTGCGTGAGGATGATGATCCTTGCGTGTTCTTCATCTTCGTTGAGTGTGGGTCTTTCGATTTCACGATGGAGAGAATATGGAGAGCTTTGGGTTTGACTTGAATGCAAAGGTTGGGCGTTTGGTGAAGAAAAAGAACTTAAGTCAAGCTATTTATACTTTTCTAATTAGGTCACGTGCAGGTCAAACGAAAAAATCGTGACTCCCTTTTTATTCTGGCAAATGCGATCGCATTCCCAAATACACTGGGAAGAAATGCGGTCGCATTTCACCCAGATTTTCTGCCTTCACTTTTTTTGACTTTTAATTTTTCCCTCGCTTCCTCCTTTTCTCTGAAACACTCACAAACAAGTTAGAAAGCTCATACACTTAATCATGATTTATTCCTATACTTTTCCATTTTCTTATTTTCAAAGAGTTTAAGAAATGTTTTGATCAATTCAACTTCCAGGTAAATCCCCAGGTAGAGGTGTTCCCTACGGTCAGCTTAAGTACCTCAGCCTAGTCAGGACTTGCCTTAGACAAAGTTCCCTCTTGATCATTTATTCAAAAACAAACTTGCAATTTCCTCCGTCTTATTTCAAACACCAGACAGAGCTCAACACAATAACGTGGACTTTTTCAAAACTCCCAGGTAAATCCCAAGGAAAAGGTGTTCCCAATGGTCATCTTAAATACCTTTTCCTAGGCTGGATTTTCCTAGACAGAGTTTTTACTCTTGTCTAGATATTTTAGAGCTCTAGTCTAGATTATTATTTCATAAACCCAGATAATATACAAAATTTAGTTCAAGGTAAGAGTCATACCAAATCAATTACGGAGACATGGGCTTCATCATTCTCGAAGCCTCTTCCCCAATATGGTTTTATCCTTTGTCGCTTCATGGTTTGATTGCCTCCTTCAACTTCAATCTTTTTCCCACGTTTTTCGACTATTTTTTCATGTTCAAGTACATCCTCCAAGGTTTCTCTTCTTACTATTTCCTGCAAAGTAAATTGAGCGAGTTCATCAATTTCATCGATCATTGAACATTCCTCGAAGTCTTTAGGGTATTTTATCGCTTTCATCACATTAAATGTGACTTGCTGATCATTGACCCTCATGGTCAATTCTCCCTTTTGGACATCAATCACGGTTCTGCCTGTGGCTAGGAATGGTCGTCCCAAGATGATCAGTACATCCTTGTCAGCTTCGCAATCTAAGATAATGAAATCTGCCGGGAAAACAAACCTATCAACTTTAACCAATATGTCTTTGATCTTTCCAACGGGGTGTGTAAGTGATCGGTCTGCCAAATGCAAGGTCACAGTTGTTGGTCGTGCATCACCTATTCCTAACTACTTAAAAACCGAATAGGGCATTAAGTTGATGTTTGCTCCCAAATCGCACAGTGTTCTGCCTACGTCCCTACCTCCTATAGAACATGGAATTGTAAAGCTTCCTGGATCTTTAAGCTTGGGAGGGATCTCGTTCTTGACTAGTGCACTGGAACATTCCGTGAGTGCAACCGTTTCGTACTCCCCCAACCTTCTCTTTTTTGACATAATATCTTTTAGGAACTTCACGTATGTAGGCATTTGTTCAAGTGCCTCCACTAATGGTATGTTAATGTGCAACTGCTTCAATACATCTAAGAACTTCTTGAATTGTACATCTTGTGAGGCATGTTTGAATCTCTGTGGGTACAGAGGAGGTGGTCTGTAATCTGGGTCTATTACAAACTTCTGAGGTTTTGCGGTCGCATTCCCCTGTTTTTTCTCCAACTTTACTTTTTCTTCTTTTTTTGCCAAGACTTCAGGCTCCTTGGTCTTTTCTTCTTTATTCTCTGAAACATCTGTGGTATTGTCAGACTTCTTTTCACAAATCTTTTCTCGAGCTTCAACTGGGATCTCTGCTTCTAAACTTCCTGGATACTTTGGTCCATCATATTCTAATCCACTTCTCAGGGTCACTGCTTTGCATTGTTCTTTTCATTCTCTATGTGGGGTCTCGATTTTGCTAGGCAATGTCCCTTGAGTTCTATTCTTTATCTCCTGAGCAATTTGTCCAAGCTGAACTTCCAAATTCCTAATTGCAGCATCGTTCCTTGCCATGTACTCCTTCATAAGAGTCTCTAGATTTGACTCTTGGCTCTGCACTGGAACTTGTTGAAAATTTTTTTGCGGCTGTTGTTGTGTAGCTTGCTTTCCAAACTGAGTGTTGGAATTACTCGATCCCGCTTGTCCTCCCCAAGAAAAGTTCGGATGTTGTCTCCACCCTGGGTTGTACGTGGCCGAATAATAATTCCATCTATTTTTGTTCTGATTTCCTTGTGGACGTACATAAAAAATAGATGCAGGGTTTAGTGGACAACTATCAACGATGTGTTCCTCACCACATATTTCACAACAGAGAGAAGAAACATCGTTTGCAGGGGCTATATTGGCTTGATTGTGCCTGGACATGCCCATCATCATGCTATGAATGGCCTTGATTTGGGCTTGCATCGTAGAGTTAGCCTCTGCTTCTACTGCTTTCACTGGATTTTTCAAAATGGTTGTTGGTTCATTTTCTCCCCAATGTCGGTTATTGGTGGCTATGGTATCTAGAATAGCGTGCGCCTCATTAGCAGACTTCTTCAGAAAAGATCTGTTTGCAGATGCATTTACAAGTGCCTTTGAAGCTTGATCTACCCACTGTAAAAATGCTCCAAAATAATGCAAGCAAGCAGTCCATGGTGTGGACACTTTCGAACCAGCCTCTGGAATCTTTCCCAAGATGCATCCAACGGTTCATTGTAAGACTATCTGAAAGAAATGATCTCTGCTCTGTACTTGGCATTTTTATTGGAGGGAAAGAACTTCTCCAAAAACTTCTCTGTCAAATCATTCCACGAGGTGATGGAGTTAGGAGGGAATGAATCCAACCAGGCTTCAGCATCTCCCTATAAAGAAAACGGAAAAAGTTTCAGCTTCAGAGTATCTTCCGGCACTCCTGTTACTTTAAAAGAATTGCAAACTCTCAAGAAAAATTTAATATGTTTGTGTGGATCCTCATTTGGAAGTCCTGAGAATTGGCCCATCGTATTTAATATTTGGAACATCACTGGTTTAAGCTCAAATTGTGGAGCATCAATCGGTGGCTCCAAAATTCCTGGATTCAATGTCTGGGAAACTGGTAAAGCGTAGTCCTTTATTGCTCGGTTTCGATCTTCAACAATGTAGATCGGGTTTTCTTGTTGTGGCACCAGTGGAACTGGAGGAACAGGAGGAATTCTCTCGCCATTCTGCTCCCTTCCACGAACTTGAGGCTCAACTTGAGGATCGACTCCAGGAGGATCCATTAGAAACTCTTGAATGTAAGATGCTTCCTCTAGAAATTCCCGTGCGCTCAACTCTTGTTGCTCCCTCTTTTTTCGTCTCTGTCCCTTCCTTCGACGACAAAAGGTTCTTTCTATCTTCGGATCAATGTCAAGGAGTGGATACCCCTTGCTCATGCACTAACTCCAACCTGCAAAACACAAATGCAAACCGAAGTCAAATTCCCTTTGAGACAGGAAATGTGGTCGCAATCTGATCGCAATTTCAAAAACAAATCTGGTTTCACTTTTGGTCCCCGACAACGACGCCAAAAACTTGGTGCGTGGCTAGCTGAATGGATGGAATGTGAGATAAGATGGATAATAATAAGAAAGAAATATCCAGCCAACACTTAAGTGCAAGTACACACTGTCGCACGTAGTAATAAAAAAACCTTAGAAAGTATTCCAAGGGTATCGATCCCACGAGGACTAAATTGGAAATTCAGATTTGATGAAGAAATTGCTCAAATGATTGCTTTTGAAAAAGGTAACCAAAGAAAATAAGTTGATTGATTGGGTTTTTGAAAAGATAAATAAAACAAAACAATAAAACAATAAAGAATAACAATAAGATAAAACAAACGAGGTATTCAACATGGATTCATCCATAGGGTAACAACCATACTTGTGTAGTATCTAGCTTAAGAGTGTTTAATGCATTGGGTCAGATTTAACTTCCTTTTGGCCCTTGTTTCCAAAAATCGTAAGAAGACTAAGCGAGTATCGTTATGCCCATTTCTGGGACTCGACTCCAACATAGATAATTCACGAATGCAACCTATAACCCTATAGTCGATATAGGGTGCCTTAGGCAACTTGCCCTATACCGCCGAATAATCTCTTTCGAGCTTTTTCTCCTATATCACCTTTATGAGAACCGATATCGTTTGTCCCTTTCGAGATCAAACTCACATAGCATGCAAAGTCTAAGTGATCAAATTAAACTTAGCAAGATCATAATGATATTCAATAAAGAATGACATGCATTAACCCCTACTTAAGCAAATAAAAAACTTTCAAGCCATTAAACCCTAAGGGAATTCACCACATGGAACCCCTCAGCGAGATTTAGCTACTCATGATGGGATAAAAAGCAAATGAACACATTTTCATTGAAACAATGATGAAAAGAATACAAAGTAATGAAAAAGATTCAAGAGCTGGAATTAAAAGAGAAATCTAAATATTATGGGTTTTTTGTTTACACAATCCTTCTAAAGTTCGCTAAGACACTCCACTCTCTCACTTTTACAAGATGGGAATGGGTGAAACTCTCTACAAACCGTAAGGTTTGATGTCTAACTCTCTCTCTCGGGTTAGAATTTGTCATCTAAGAAGGACCTCGGGCATCCCTACTCATTGGCGTCGAGCCAGGATTCTGTCACCACCCTTTTCTTCCAAGTGAGTTCTGCTTGAATTTGACTTCAAATCCCGAGCTTATATAGTGTAGAAGTTGGTTGAGGAGTTGTGAAATAAGTGCTGGAAGGTTGCCCAGTCAGTTTCGAGGTCAAAACAACCGGTTAGGTGCGAAGAAGACTCGTCAACAACGACCCGCGTGCGACTCGGAACAACCTCTGTTTTTCTAGAAATGCGATCGCATTTCCATTTTGCCCATTTCTGGGAAATTCCAGCTTCAACTCTGTTTTTCTGCACAACAGCAAGCTAAGTCAAATTTGCTTCAAATCAAGTCTTTTTAGGAAAAATTTAGCATAATTCAACAAAAGTGACTCTCAACACCCTAACTTATCAAATTAACATATTTTGAGCTCGAAAATAGTAAAATTGACCTAAACACTCAATATTTGACCAAGAAATGAGCTAAGAATAAGGGTAAAATAGGCATATTTTTTACCCTTATCAGAAAGAAGCCTCATGCTGAAGACAAAATTGTTGAAGCAGAAGACAATGGAAAATGCGCCCGTTATGCAGCTGCAACTGGGCTTTCCGACAGAATACCGAGATTCAAGGGATTTGCTGTCGGTATTGATGATACGATTATCCGCAAGCGCACGGGTCGTGACAAGTAATATAAAACGGTAGTAATACCGAGTATCGAATCCACAGGGAGGCGAAGTGAAACTTAAGCAAATAATTAAAATTTTCTTGAGCACGTAAAATACTTAGGCGAAATAATATTTAGGGACCACGTCATGCAATAAAAGGATTTAAATTCAAGACAATTAACGAAAACAAATTGATCAATCAAAAATAAAATATGGAGAAAGAGTTTTCTTAAAATGGGAAGAGGGGTCTTGAAAATCGATGATTAGCCAAATAGTAGTTATAATTATCCTATCTCATTGCCCAACTAATTATAATCCTAGAATCTCCGTTAGTCACATAGGTTCTCCTGTCGGTTTCCCCTAATTGTAATTAAATCATTTTAACAACCTAAGTGTCCTTAGCGCTATTAAAAATCATTAATTATTACGCTCTTATTCATTTTAGGAATCTAAGTTTAATCAACTAATCCCGGTGTCACAACGGACAATTAAACTAGTTGCATGGATTATGATCTATCCTAATTTCTCTCCGTCGAGTTTCCATTAAGAATCGAATCATTACACAATTGGTCAGATTGAGTAAAGCATTAAGCACATCCATACAAATAATTAGGACATGGGCAAGAGACAAGAAATTATAACAATATTTGGACTATCATTTCATTTCAAGACCCCAAATTGGGGTTTAGCTACACATAATATCCACAATAAGTACAAAGGAAAGCATATTAAAGAGCATAAAAGGAAAGGAATTGACCGTCGAAAAACCCCTTGCTGACGCTTGGAGCCCCGCTGACTACTCCTTGAGCCTCTAAGATGCTCCCCCAAAATTCCCAAAATTTTCCCACTAAAAGAATCCTCTCCAAAAGGCTCAAAAGCCTTGAGAGGGGCTCCAAAGGAGCCTAAGAAAGGAATTGGAATGGAGAAGGAATGATTTGATTGATGAATTATGAGGCACCCAAAGGTGCCTTTTTATAGGCCTGGAATAGGGGTAGCGTCGCGACGCTGCCTTGCTAAGCGTCGCGACGCTGCTGCGCACGCGGCTTGGGCAACACGAAAGGGTAGCGTCGCGACGCTGCCTTACTTAGCGTCTCGACGCTGTCCCAAATTTCCAGATTTTTCAGCTTCCTTTTGGGCTGATTTTTGGGCCTTCTTCTTCATTTCTTTTGGTCTTTTCTTCATGGTTGTCTTCTTTGGGCCTCCAATTGCTTCAAGCTTTGATTTGGGCTATAATTACTTCAATTTTGGCTCTTTTTCTCCCAAAATCACCAACTTAGCTCCTAAGGACCAAATAACAAAATTCATTAAATATATTCATTAAAAACATGATTAACGCACCAAAAAGCTTAATAAATTGAGACTAAAATAGCGACATTTCTGCTCGCTATCACACCCCCAAACTTAAGCTTTTGCTAGTCCCGAGCAAAATAAATTCTAAAGATGCATGAAATAGAATCGCTCAACCCTCAATGATTTTGGAATTCTTAGGATCGAATGGAAAACATGCAAGTGGAATAAGCAAGCACCGCATACTCTTGAAGAAATCTTAAACTAGTTTGAACTTAAGATTAATGAATAGCATGCTCAAGACTTATCTATTGATTCTTTTACTAATCTAGATTAGTCTTATGGCTTTCTCCATTGCTTTTCCCCCTACACTGGCTAAGAGTCCCTAATACGTCGGAGTCCTTCTATCATGCAAAAAAAGAAACTAGGGTGCCTGTTATCTTTTTCTTTTTCATGGGGGAGCAGAATTCTCACATGATTTTTTTCTTTTTCTCTTCTTTTTCTTTTCTTTTTCTTTTGCTCCTCCCCCAAACTTGCATTTTGATATCTAATGGTATTAGCTTTCACACTACGGTGCAGGGACCCTTAACCCGAATTTTATTCTCTGGTTGGCCTAACTGATCACACCGCAGGTAGCTCTTTTTACCCCTAGGCTTTTTTTTTTTCTTTTGAGCAAGCAAAAATTCTTTTTCAACAGATTTTCTTTTTCTCACATTTTCTTTTGTTGCTTTTGCTTTTCTCTCAGCAGGCATAGCATTTTTTCCTACGTAGTTCTTTTAGAGCAATCAAGTATGAACTTCCTAATATTAGAAACTAAGCCTATCGGGGTGACAACAACTTTGAAAACCATAATAAGAATCTAGATTTTCAAAGACGTCATTAGATAAGACTTTTGCATGCTTTAGACATTAAAACTAAGTATCAAAAAAATTTAAAATTTCACAATTTCTGCCGTGCTCCCAGATTCCACAATATATAAACCATTTTCTCCCAAAATTTCAAAAATCACATCCTTGGCTATCATGGCTATCTATTCATGCATCCAACAGAATTTAAATATACTCAACACAGCGGAAGCCTCCCCCCCAAACTTAAACTAAACATTGTCCCCAATGTTTCAAAACAAAAAAGCATAAAGAGAGATACTGAGACTTCCCTGAGCTAGGAGCGCTTCATCTTCTTCCCTTGAATCCATGAAAAATGGGAAATGTGGACTTTTGGGATTTGCTAAGGTGATCCTGTAAAACAAAATTGGATCACGGAGCAAAGAAAATTATTTACCGCAAAAACAACTAACTAAACTTTAATCCTTGGGTTGCCTCCCAAGCAGCGCTTTCTTTAACGTCTTTAGCTAGACTAGGCTCGACACGCTTACGGAGGCTCAAAATAAAAATTTTCATCATCCTCCGGGCCCTGCAAGAAATCACGCACCGAATTGCAAACTACAAATAGGGGAGAAAAAAAACTTTCCCCTGGCCCATCTTCACTAAAGAGATTCTCATAATAACATTTCAGAAAATAATCAGCTGCATCAAATCTCTTTTCTAAATCTCTATTCTCAAAACAATTGTTAACAGAGTCATCAAGCATTATAATATCTACTAGTCTAGGATCTAGAGATGGCCTATCAATCATGCTAGTCCATTCATCAGAAAAAATATCTACATGTTCAGCAGATCCTTCAGACTCAGAATTAAAAAATGATTCAACTAAGCTGTCACATGACTCATCATCAGAAGACTTAAAGAATTCAAGAATTTCAGGATCAGATTCTATACTATGCACAGATTCGAGTTCTTCTGGGTCAAATTCTATGCTATACACATCATCAGGACATGAAAAAAAAAAGTATTCACATTGTCAGGATTCATGCATTCAGGAATGTCAAGATCATACTCAATAGATTCACTGTAATCATGGTCAGACTCAAAATCATCTATCGAGCAATCTTTTTTATGCCTTTTATGCTCATGCTCAATGTCAGGCAATTCAATATCATCATCAAAATTATCCATTTCAGGCAAATCTAATTCATTTTCAAAGGAAGGTAAATCATCAACTGCAGATCTTTCGTTTTCACAAGCAGGCAAGTCTAATTCATTTTCAAAGTCAGGCAGATCCAAATCATTTTCAAACATAGGGTTATCCATATATGCATCATGATCAAAATTCACATTATCCATAAGTATTTCTCCTAAGCCTAGGCCAAGATTATAGTCTACCTCTTCATCGTCATCAGTCAAGTATTCAGGCCCAACAGAAAAACATGTATGCAAACTACAAACAGATTCATCTTGGCCAAAAATACTAAACACGACTTTTTCATCATCAATGTTCAAGGTGAGTTTACCTGTATGTACGCTAATCTCAGCCTTACCAGTGGCTAAGAAAGGTCTGCCTAAGATAATTGGCACCTCTTTGTCCTCCTTCATGTCCAGTACCACGAAATCTACGGGGAAGATGAATTTGTTGACTTTCACCAACACGTCCTCCACAACACCCATCGGGTGGGTAATCGATCTGTCAGCAAGCTGGAGAGTGACGTCAGTATCTGTCATACCTGATAAACCAATCTTCCTATACACAGAGTAGGGCATCAAATTTACTTGCTCCTAAATCACATAAAGCCCTATCAAAGGATACTTCTCCTATGGTGCAGGGAACAGTAAAACTCCCTGGATCTTTCTGCTTAGAGGGTATCCTACCAGAAATAATGGTACTGCTACTCTCAGATAAATTAAAAACTTCTTTTTTCAGACTTCTCTTTTTATAAAGCATTTCCTTCATGAATTTTCCATAATTTGCCATATTATACAAGGCTTCTACCAATGGAATATTCACAGACAACTTTTTAAACATTTCTAAGAATTTTTGAAACTGTTCATCTAATTTGACATTCTTAAATCTTTGAGGAAAAGGTAACTCCCTGAAATCAAAGGTTGGACTTCGCCCCTCCGCTTGGGCGGGCTAATATGCGAACCTCTGTCATGGTGGTTGCATGGAACCACTTCTTCCTCAGTCAGCTTCTTATTGTCATTCTGCCTCTCATCTTCTTTTCTACCTGCAAGTTTGTTAGAAACATCACATTTTAATTCAATAGAGTTAGGAGGATGTTGGAACCTTTCAGAGGAGGCTTTTTGTGCCTCAGTCCTTTCATCTTCATCCCTTTTCTTTTCTTCTTCCTTTTTCTTCTCTAAACTGTCCTCCAGTCTTTTGCCACTTCTTAGAACTACCATCTTACACTGCTCTTTCGGGTTAGGCTCAGTATCACTTGGAAATTTTCCCTTTTGAAGGGCATTTACTGCTGAAGCGATCTGTCCTATCTGCACTTCCATATTCTTTAGAGCTGCGTCGTGGTTGTTTACTGATGTCTGGAGATTTACATTCAATATTCTTTGTTCTTTGATGAATAGAGCCACCATCTCCTCCAGATTATTTTTCTTTTCAGGAGTACTAGATGATGCAAAACCTGGGGGTGGCTGCAAAACATTCTTCGTATTTGCATATGAGAAGTTCTCGTGATTGCGCAGACTGGGGTGGTAGAAGTTTGGTACTCCTTGAGCATATGGTCTATTTCCTATGTATTGAACTTCTTCCATATCTTGACCTTCCTTCTTTGAATGTCCTTCAGCTAAGGTGGAAATGGACTTAACCACCTCAGATGAAGTCAATTTGTTTAGTGCATTGGTCAGAGATGCCAGTTGCGCTTTCAGTGAACTTGACTCATCCAATTCATATAATCCAGCCTTCTTTGTAATTGTTCCTCTCTCCGTCGGCCATTGATAACTTGTTGCCCGCCATTTCCTCAAGCAGGTCTTTGGCTTCTGTCACTGTTTTTGAAAGAAAACTCCCTCCTGCTGATGTGTCTAGGACTGTCTTTGTGGAGGGGTTTAATCCATTATAAAATAACTGTACCTGAAGCCAATCAGGATATCCGTGTTGGGGTCATCGCCTAAGCATTTCCTTATATCTTTCCCACGCTTCGTACAACTGCTCCTCGTCAAGCTGCCTGAATGTTCCAATTTCAGTCCAGAGCTTGGTAGTCTTAGCCGGTGGAAAAAATTTTGTCAGAAAAGCCTGGGCAAGCTCGTCCCAAGTACTGATGCTGCCCGTCTCAACTGATTCGAGCCAATCTTTTGCTTTATCCTGAAGAGAAAATGGAAACAGCCTCAATCTGATCGCGTCGGCCGGAACTCCGTTCATCTTTACCGTCCCACATATTTCTAGGAATGATCGCAGATGAGAGTGGGGGTCCTCGGAAGGATGTCCCTTGAATGAGTTATCGCGCGCCATCTGAATCAACCCTGTTTTTAGCTCAAAATTTGTAGCTTGGATAGGGGCGTAGACAATTCCAGAATTCTCGGTGGGAAGAACTTGCTGCAGAAAATCTCTAATTGCCTTGGGAGCTTCTTCTTGGTGGGCCATTGCTTCTGCTAATCTTTTTTCTCTTCTAATGAATCTAAGAGTCCTGTTAATCTCAAGATCTAGCGGAAACAAATCAACCACCTTGTTTCTTCGCATACAATGCTCCCAGACAACAAAAACAACCAAACAAAAAATGAAAATAAAATAATATTCACAAAATGATGAAAGAAAAAATATTTACACCTAAATTACCATTTATCCTTTTCTTTTCGATGTCAAGAAAAATTAATTTTTGCTTAAAAATCAAGCCTCCCCGGCAACGGCGCCAAAAACTTGTCGGTATTGATGATACGATTATCCGCAAGCGCACGGGTCGTGACAAGTAATATAAAACGGTAGTAATACCGAGTATCGAATCCACAGGGAGGCGAAGTGAAACTTAAGCAAATAATTAAAATTTTCTTGAGCACTGAAAATACTTAGGCGAAATAATATTTAGGAACCACGTCATGCAATAAAAGGATTTAAATTCAAGACAATTAACGAAAACAAATTGATCAATCAAAAATAAAATATGGAGAAAGAGTTTTCTTAAAATGGGAAGAGGGGTCTTGAAAATCGATGATTAGCCAAATAGTAGTTATAATTATCCTATCTCATTGCCCAACTAATTATAATCCTAGAATCTCCGTTAGTCACATAGGTTCTCCTGTCGGTTTCCCCTAATTGTAATTAAATCATTTTAACAACCTAAGTGTCTTTAGCGCTATTAAAAATCATTAATTATTACGCTCTTATTCATTTTAGGAATCTAAGTTTAATCAACTAATCCCGGTGTCACAACGGGCAATTAAACTAGTTGCATGGATTATGATCTATCCTAATTTCTCTCCGTCGAGTTTCCATTAAGAATCGAATCATTACACAATTGGCCAGATTGAGTAAAGCATTAAGCACATCCATACAAATAATTAGGACATGGGCAAGAGACAAGAAATTATAACAATATTTGGACTATCATTTCATTTCAAGACCCCAAATTGGGGTTTAGCTACACATAATATCCACAATAAGTACAAAGGAAAGCATATTAAAGAGCATAAAAAGGAAAGGAATTGACCGTCGAAAAACCCCTTGCTGACGCTTGGAGCCCCGCTGACTACTCCTTGAGCCTCTAAGATGCTCCCCCAAAATTCCCAAAATTTTCCCACTAAAAGAATCCTCTCAAAAAGGCTCAAAAGCCTTGAGAGGGGCTCCAAAGGAGCCTAAGAAAGGAATTGGAATGGAGAAGGAATGATTTGATTGATGAATTATGAGGCACCCAAGGGTGCCTTTTGATAGGCCTGCAATAGGGGTAGCGTCGCGACGCTGCCTTGCTAAGCGTCGCGACGCTGTTGCGCACGCGGCTTGGGCAACACGAAAGGGTAGCGTCACGACGCTGCCTTACTTAGCGTCTCGACGCTGCCCCAAATTTCCAGATTTTTCAGCTTCCTTTTGGGCTGATTTTTGGGCCTTCTTCTTCATTTCTTTTGGTCTTTTCTTCATGGTTGTCTTCTTTGGGCCTCCAATTGCTTCAAGCTTTGATTTGGGCTATAATTACTTCAATTTTGGCTCTTTTTCTCCCAAAATCACCAACTTAGCTCCTAAGGACCAAATAACAAAATTCATTAAATATATTCATTAAAAACACGATTAACGCACCAAAAAGCTTAATAAATTGAGACTAAAATAGCGACATTTCTGCTCGCTATCATTTGCACAGAATCATTCGAAAATCCCCAATCTGTCATCATTTCTCTAAGGATCGTGGATTCCTACCTTCCAAAGTCTTCTCATACTGATCTCGACAGCCAACCTCACTTTCCATGGTCTATAAAATGGGACCAAGGTGTAAGAAGCAAGAAGAGCTCGGTGCTTGGAGTTTCGTGTCCTTAGGATTTATTTTTAGTTTCTCCCTTCTCACCCTGTAACCACTCCGAGTTTCGGATCCCTCAGTCTCTGTCGCCTCTTTTATTCAAAAGAAGAAGAAGATAAAGGCTTGTCTCTACTTGAAAAAGGGCAAGAGTTAACTAGATAGTGTTGGGGTTTATGTCCTAGAACTCCTTTTTTTATAATAAAGATGTTATTTAGTGGAATTGTTTATTTTACATCTTAAATCCAAATAGAAACATCCATGGTTATAATATGAAATACTCGAACTATATCGTGAATATAGGCAATGATCAAGTTTGAGTATATAACCTAAATGGTCTATAGTAAATGGATAAGGCTGGGTATCTTATCCTGGTAACACTATGGATGCGGCCTACTTTGCGAATGAGGCAAACAACGTGATCCTGGATCGTTCAAGTAGAGACATGCGAGTAAGGGCATCCTGTGTAAAAAATGTTTGCACAAGACAAGACCGAGAAATAAGTCACTCTTACTTTATACCGTAGTTTACTGTTACGACTGACTATTTCATAGGATGACCTAGGTAACTCGTGTTGGGTTTTATGCCCTAAAACTCGTAGATAGTAAATGAAACAAATTAATCGATCTCAATAAAGCGTTATTTGAGTGATTCAGTAATTTGGTTATTGAATAATCGAGTTTGCATTAATAAACCTTAAATCCAATAAACTAAGATCTAAGGTTGTTTAAATGAAATTTAGACTGATGTGTAGGGACATACGGGGAGCGGTGTCTAAGTAACAACCTAAATGGTTTATAGTATAGGGATAAGGCCACCTTATCCTGGTGACACTATGTGATACGGTCCAGCTTGTATTCGATACAGATGCAATGATCCAAAGCATCAATGTAGGAGACATGCGGGTGGGGGTATCCTATGCAATGAGTTTGCATAAGACCGGACCGCGAAATAGTAACCACTAGATGTAACGTCTTTAATGAAGGGTTAAAATCCCTTTGGCAGCGGAAGCAAACAAGAATAATCTCGAATTAAAATTTCAATTTTAGAAAAACCAATACGTTGGCAACAAAATTCAGAAACTAATTTCTAAATCAAATAGATTAAGCATGCTGATATTTTACATCTAAAAACTATTTAGATCTAGAAAAAACTTACTTGGCTCGAAGAACACTGCACAATGCTCCAAGGATCTCGTTCTTGGGACTTCCAACGGACACCACCACTCGAATCACCCGCTATTCTCTTGGGTCGCTGAGATATGGCTTGTGAGAACCCAAATTCAGTCTTGGAAGGGAATTTTCAGCAAAGAACCTTGCTGTTTTTTGAGAGAGAGAAGAGAGAAAAGAAAAAAACCTTCTTTTTCTGTAAAAAACGTGAATGAGAGGAATGGTAGGTCTCTTGGGAACTCCCTCTCCCTTGTACGATAAGTGGGGAGGGAGTTATCTCCCTACTAGATCTAGACCGTTAGATCTTAATCAAAACGATCTCGGCCATTAACTAATTAAATAATAAATATTTAATTAATTAATTAATTATAATTAATTTAATCAAATTAAATGAATTATAATATATAGTTTTTAATTCAATTTGAATCATATTCAATTAAATTAAATTGGCCATTCAATTAATTCTAAATTAATCGATCCCACATTAATTAAATATCAAATATTTAATTAATTTTATAATTGAATCATATTCAATTTAATTTCTCTCATTTAACCTATAGTTTTAATGTGCATCAAAATGTACATCAATATAAACTATAGTTTTAATTTGATTAAATCACATTTAACCAAATTAAAATTAAATTAATTAATTCCCCAATAAATTAATTCATGAATTAATTAAATATCACATATTTAATTAAATTCATAATTCTCTCATTAATTAATTTTGAATCATATCCAAAATTAATTTTATTATAAAGTTTAATTCATTAATTAAACTTATACTATAATGTATCTCCATACATTATATTAATTGTATCAAAATACAATTAACTTATATTCCCTTTAATAATCAAGACTATATTATCTCAGAACCCGTTATGAGCTAGCAGGTGGACCTAATGGACCTACAGATCAGAAGCTCCAACGATACGAGATTGATCAGCTAAACTCATTAACCGAGTCAATCAACATTCGTTAACTGTGGGTCACTCCACTAAAGACCCACAGCTGCACTCTTCTCACTGTAGAATATTTCTGTGTCCACGGATATCGACCAATGCAGTAAGTCAATCATTCACGTGTGTTCATAACACCAGCTGGGTCAAATTACCGTTTTACCCCTGGGTTACCTCTTGATCCTTAAGTACCATTGATCCCTCTAATGAACAATTTGTTTAGGGTCCAACCTCTAAACAAGAGTTCCTCTCGGGCCGAGAGAGGACGGCACGCCTTTGTTCAAGTCCCGGAATCAGCCCTTAAGGGAACACACATCTACTTGCCCCAATAGGGGAAGGAGTGAATTCCATCTTGTATTGTCATGTCCCCAGCCCCCCACTCGGTCTTGTCCCCAAGAAGGTAGGCTTATTGAGTCGGCGTACTGGCCACTCTCACCCGTACTAATCAAAGGACAATCCCTCGTGAGAAGGAGTTCATGACACACTCAGGATTAAGATCGAGTTACCTAGGTCATCCTATTGAAACAGTAACCTAACTAGTTAACGGTGTTACATCTAGTGGTTTACTATTTCGTGGTCCGGTCTTATGCAAACTCATTGCCTAGGATACCCCCGCTCGCATGTCTCCTACATGGACGCCTTGGATCAATACGTATGTATCGAATACAAAGCGGGCCGTATCACATAGTGTTACCTGGATAAGGTACCCAGCCTTATCCCTGTACTATAGACCTTTTAGGTTGTTACTTGAACACTGATCCCCGTATGTCCCCACATACTAGTCCAAGTCTCATGTAAACAACCTTGGATTTTAGTTTATTGGATTTGGGTCATATTGTGCAATTCTAGACTTAATATGACAATAACACTTTATTGCAAAAACCTCAATAACACTTTATTGATACAAGTGTATAATTCGTTAAACATTCACTATCTACGAGTTTTAGGACATAAAACCCAACAAACTCCCACTTGGACTAAAAATCTAGTTTAGTGGGAATGTACAATAATCTATCCCAGCAGTGGGTGTATAAATACATGTATAATACATAAAACGTATTTACAATGTACAAATACAATAAACTAGGGCATCACCATACCCATTACATAATGGTATCACTATACCCATTACACTTCTCCCACTTGCCCTAGACTACATCTTTGTACATAACTCGTAGACCTAGACCATCTAGATGACCCTCATACACTTTAGCCGAGAGAGCCTTCGTGAATGAATCAGCAATATATCATTTAGATTCAATGTGCTTGCTTGTCTTGCAATAGGATGGTCCATATTTGGAACACCTTCCAAATTAGGCTTGAACTTCCTAAGTCATACAGTCTCTATCTGTGCTACATAAGCAACTACTTATTGGCCTATATGGTCGAGACTGCAGATAACTCGTACTATTGCTCCTCCATTAAGAGTGAAGACAGACACTGATGTAGATTTCATCAAATCCTTATCAGTTAAAACATCTGTGTCAGTGTATCCTTTAAGGATCAAATCCTTAGCGCCATACACGAGCATATAAAACCTCGTTCTCCTAAGATACTGGAGGGTGTACGTAACGACATTCCAGAGATCAAATCCTGGATTTGATTGATACTCACTGACAACCCTACTGCATAGGGCATATGTCTCATGTCCTCAACTTCTTGAGGTGTCTGAGGACACAGTTCCTTAGACAACAGAATTCCATTCCTGAAAAGGTAGTAAACCCTTATTGGAATTCTGCATCTTATATCTAACTAACATCTTGTAGACATAAGACAATTGAGACAAGACTAACTCAGCTTCTCCCAGACTTTCATTTGGAAATGAGCTGCTAGCCTCTTTTAATGTCAGTAAGATAACCTACATCATTCCCAATGATTAGGATATCAATCATATACAACACTAAGTGAGCTACAAAATTATTGATGATTACTTGTAAACACAAGACTCATCAATGTTCTGATTAAAGCCAAAAATTTGATCACTGTATCAAATCTTAAATTCCAAGAACGAAATGCTTATGTCAATCCACGAATGGATCATTTAAGCTTGCAAACTCTTTTGCTTTTGATCTTGCTCAATGGACCCTTCTAGTCGAGACCTTAAATGTCTCGTTTCCTCTTGTAAATCCACTTGTAACCTATAGGTGTTACCCCATCAAGCAAATTTACAAGATCCCAAATGGAATTGAAATGCAAAGACTTCATTTCCAAGTCCATGGCTTTAAACCATTTGTCCTTGTCAACATTCATTTCCTTCCGAAAAGAAAACAATGAATCCTCTATGTCATTATCAAGAATGACGACTTGAGCTTCAAATAAGCCCATGTAACGATCAGGTTAGAAAACAACCCTCCCACTACATCAAGGCATTCTCAACTCTTGAGATGGATGTGACTGACCAAAAGCACTGGCCTTATCAACAACTCTTGTTGAATAACCAGTCTTATCAACAACTTTTGTTGATTCATCAACAACTCTTGTCAATGTTTCCGTAGCTTTATTACTTAATTCACTTAAACCGACCTTACTTTATGGCTTATGATTTCTCATATGTTCTTCTTCTGAGAATGAAGGATTTGTCGACACAAATTCTTTATTATCTTATGGATTGAAGAAGTATATTCTCCTCGTTTCCTTTGGGATTGCCTACAATTATTTTGAACGATATTCCAATTTATTTTGGGTTAGTCACAAGCACAAGTCCTGGACACCCAAAAATTTAAAGGAACGTAAACAATCTTTACGTCCTATCCACAACATAAAAGGTGTTTCAGAAACACGTTTGATGGAACATTATTCAAAATACACATTGCAGTCACACTACATGACCCCAAAACGAGTCAGGCAATTGAGCATAGCTCAACATGGATTGAACCATATCCAATAGGGTTCTGTTACTCCTAACTGAGATTTAGGATGTGATTCCATGAACTATCAAATAGCCCTAGAATCTCAAGTCCCTATACTCAACACATTGATCAGATCAAAGTGGTTTTATTATCTCACCTAACAAGTTTTCAACTTCAGTCTTAAGCCCCTTCGAATATCTCAAGAGATTCAGAGTTAAGTTGCATTAGGTTGAGATGTTCATACCTATGAATAATTATCATTAACAAAGATTAATTATTCATACCCTCCCACTGCTTTAACATACTAGACCACAAGGATCCAAATGTATAAGCTTCAAGGGTTCTTTGGCTTTTTTAGCTCTTTTCCAGTAAAAGATCTATCAGTCATATCGCCCATAAGGCATGACTTAATTGGTATTAAAGAGTTTTCTTCTAACTAGCTTAGAAGTATATGTTGGGTTTTATGCCTAAAACTCGTAGATAGTGAATGTAACCGTTGACCGGATATTAATGAAATAATATTAATATATTTTTCCATTAATTGTTATTAGTTATTTTATATTTGTCTTTGCCTAATAATAACCCTAATCCAATAAACTAGACATCCAAGGCTGTAATATGAGTCTTGAACTATATGTAGTGACATATGGGATCATTGTTCAAGAAACAGCCTAAAGGGTCTATAGTATAGGGATAAGACTGGGTGCCTTATCCTGGTGACACTATGGATACGGTCCACTTTGTATTTGATACAAACGCCGCGATCCAACGCGTTCGTGTAGGATACATGCGAGTGGGGGTATCCTATGCAATGAGTTTGCATAAGACCGGACCGCGAAATAGTAACCACTGGTTATAACACCGTTAACTAGTTGGTTTTCTATTTCACTAGGACGACCTAGACAACTTAGTCTTAATCCTGAGTTGATTATGGACTCCTACTCATGAGAGATTGTCCTTTGATTTGTATGGGTGAGAGTGGCCAATACGCCGACTCAATAAGCCTACCACTTTGGGGACAAGACCGAATGGGGAGCTGGGAACATAATCGTACAAGATGGAATTCACTCCTTCCCGACTTTAGGGAAGCAGATGAGTGTTCCCTTAAGTGGTTACTCTGATTCTTGAACAAAGGGCCCTACCCTCTCAATGGCACGAGAGGGTTTTCTGTTTGATGGTTGGACCACAAACAGGTTGTTCATTAGAGGAGAATTGGTACTTAAGGAAATAGAGGTAACCCAGGGGTAAAACGGTAATTTGACCCAGCTGGTGTTACGGACACTCGTGAAGGACTAACTAGTCGATATTGGTCTAGATCCGTGGACACAGAAAATATGTCTGCAGTGAGAAGAGTGCAACTGTGAGTCTATAGTGGAATGTACACACAGTTAACGAATATTGATTAATGTGGTTAATGAGTTTGACCAATTAATCTCACATCGTTGGAGCTTCTGATCTGCAGGTCCATTAGGTCCCACTGGTAGCTCGTAAAGTAATTTGAGGCAACTAAGTAATAAAAGTAAATTGAAAATGTTCAATTTATTAAGGGAAACAAATATAATATATATTGATATATTATTATGAGAGAAATTAATATTTGAAAAGTTCAAATATAAATTTATGGAAGTTTGAAAGAGTTCAAAATAATGAATTAATTAATTTAAGGCCTAAAATGTGTTTGGGCAAATTAATTAATTCTAGGCCGGGAATTAAATATGTGATATTTAATTGGTGGTTAATTAATTAAAGAATTCATTAACCGAGAATTAATAAATTATGGAAATAATTAATCACTTAAGGAAGTGATTAATCATTTAAGGAAATGATCTAATCACTTATGGAAGTAATTAGTCATTTGTGGAAAAGATTAATCAATTATGGAATTGATTAATCATGATTGATTAATTAAGGAATAAAGATTGAATCAATTATGGAAAAGATTGATTTAATTGAATATTTTATTCATGGCCTCTCTTCTATAAATAGAACACTAGACCTAATTGGTCATGACACTTGACACTCTTGAAAGAAAAGACCTAGAATTCTCTCTAGCCTCCCTCTTAGAGAAAGACTCCCACAAGTCTTTTGCCTCCTAGACTTAGAGACATACCGGTGTAACCTCTGTGGTGATTGTGTCAATCAAAGAAGAAATTTCCAGCGAGGAAAAGAAAAGGCGGCTGCTGCGTTTTCGTTCGTGGAGCGTCGTTGGCGAAGAACGGTCAAGTCTTCAACGAAGGTTTGTAACGGTTCTTCCTCTTTTCTTTAGAAAAGTTTTAAAAATAAATTTAGATTTATTTTAGCATGTTTAAACCAATTTTACAGCGGCTTTAAAGGTTGTTTAAAGTTTTTGTTTGAGTTATCGTAACGGTATTTTAATGTTAATTAATATACGGCGTAAGGTCCAATCGATGCGCTTCCGCTGCGTGGGGACTTTTATTCCCTTCAGTATACTCATAGACTAAGCTCCCAATCATATTGAGATCAAAATTAGCCTAACCTTAAGAACCAAAGAAAGGTATTTCCTTTAGGAGATATCCTTTGCCTTTATTTCTTCGAGTATAAGCAATCTTAAACAACTCAGTGCTCATGACTTGCTTTACTCTCGATTAGTCTTGAACACATAAGTTATTTTCCGTAATGCTGAACAAATGTCAACTCCCTTTCTTAAAATAAAACTGCGTTAGCAGAGAAAGGTATAGACTAACATTGTTCCAGCATATACGATACAAAAATCAAATTTCTGTTAATCTTCAGGAAATTCATACACATTATCTAATAATGTGTATTATCTTCCACTGGATAAAATAACTTAATGTTCCCTCTGCCAAAGCCGAGACATACTCTCCAGATCAAAATCTGAGAGTCATCTTACCTATTTGCAACAGTTGCCATGAGCTTATTCCTTAAAAGGAAAAGCAAACGTGATAAATGGCACCTGAATTAAAAATTCAGGCTGTATCCTCATTTTCCACTATGCACGTTTCAATGACCAATAAATCATATTAATTGTCATTGATATTGGCTAGGCAGTTAATGTAATTGTCATCATGAACAATTCAAGATGAACTAGACATTTGAACCTGAGGACATTCCTCACTAAAGACTAATCTTAAATCATTTACCACAAGTTTCGTTTAAGCTAGTTGTATCTTAAACCGTTATTAATAAAATGGTGTAAGACAATGCACATAAAGTTTTATATTATTGCTGAAGTAACAAATTACTTGTATTATTAATCGCACTAACCCATTACAAATAATCCAATCAAATTCTGCAAAAACAAACAAGCAACCAAAGAAACCCTATAAAACTATTGATTTAGTTTTTGCAACGATACTCCAGAGGTTTAGAACAACAGCCACCGAAGGGTGGTCAGCTACTCCTCCTCTGAATTGAGACAATCTCAACCAAATTCTAACACCAGAATAACTCATATTCCGTTAGCCTTTAGTTACCGTTGTTCGGTCAAGGATTAGTTAACACATTTAACACATCCCCGTAAGTGTGACCCTCCCACTTTCAGATCTCAGAGGCACGGACCAACAGGCTACCGTTAGGAAAGACAACTGTTGGTAATTAGCCTAAGCGATCCTATCCTATTCAGGAGTTCACGGTGTTCCGAATCCTATGATCAGGCCCTCCGAAGGGATGGTCGCTCCAGGATGACATGCAGGCGGATCATAGGAATCTCACGTTGTGACCTAGGGGTGGAGACCGAAGGATACGTTGACACGCGTCCCGCTCCCACTTACTATAGTCACTTTCCCCCTTCACCTTGGTATTGACCCATGCAAACACTTTCCGAAGGGAGGCCGCTCTACGACGACACGAAGCCGAGCATGGATCTCACGGTGTGAACTATACAGGGACGTAGGAGCAAAACTCGACTTAAATCAAGTTTTGTAATTTTCCTCCCACTAAAGCAACTTACTGTATTTTAGGGTTATTAAACTTAGATAAACCCGGCTAAGTCAATCTATCTAAGTCTATGCCTATTATAACTCTTATAAATAGGCCTTTACTCTAATGTCTAGGTGTATTAAACCCTTTTAATTACCTAGTGACATTGCATGCTAACATTAGACTATGATTAATTCAACTCAGGTTCCGGGTCAGTTCCCAGGTAGGAGGTGTTCCGTAACCGTCAACTTAAGTACCCCCAGCCTAAACAGAACTTCATCGGGAGAGTTCCCTTATAACCATAGTAATGTTTTTCCTACTTAGTGCATTAAAACTATTTTAATCCTAAGTAAGAAAATAATTCTAATCCTATTAGAATTAAAATGAGCTTAGGTCTAATTAATTTTAAACAATTTAAAATTAATTCATTTTAATCTAAGGTCCTATGTTTGCATGCAACTCTTTGTTATAGGTTGACGGTTTCTAATCAATTTTATAACTATTATAAAATTTTAATAATTAGCCCTATAACATGCTTCTATGGTGTTGGAAACAATAACAATCAAATTCGAATTATTAAACATCATAACGCTCATGACGCCGATAATATAACGATTATATTAATCTAAGGTGGTGTCATGCTTCATGTAATTTCAATTTCATTTAATTAATATCGATTATATTAATTAATCATCAACGAAATTAAATCACATGAAATTAGACATTAATATAATATAACTCTTATATTAATCTAATTAATGTCATGCTCAATGCTATTCCAGTTTCATTAAATTAATATAACACTTTATATTAAAATTATACATGAAAATCAAGCATTGAAATTTATTTCCATTCATAATATAACTATTATATTAATATTCATGAAAATAAATCTAAGCATGCATGCTACATTAATAAAATATAACAATTTATATTTATCTAATTAATGTCATGCATCATGCTTTTCCAATTTCATATATTTAATATAACAATTATACTAAATCACTCATGAAATTTAAATTCATGCATAATTATCATATATTATAACATTTATAACATAAAAATGCATGAAACATGCTTAACCTATGGTGGGATCTAGCTAAATGACATTCATAAAGCAATAAATAGCTGAAAAACCGGTATATTGGCCCCTAGGATAATTAAAATAAACAAAAATTACAATAATTTCAATTTAATTATCCTTCTGAGTCTTGAACCGCTCCAGAACCGACCCGAACCAGCTTGAACCGCTTCAAACCAGGCCCAAATCACTCGAACCGGACCAATACTCCAGCGAACCAGATCAGATAGCATCAAACCAGACCAAACCAACTCAAACCGGACCGCCCACGAAGTAACCGCATGAAAAAATAAATTGAAATTAATAACTGCCCACATTAGGGTTCGAACACAAGACCTCAAGAACACCAGGCACGCGCGCACACCAACTCATCCAGCACCCAAGTTCGAGACATAATGAACGCAAATATTAATCATTTTGTAACTGTCAAATAACCACCATAATTCATGTTCCGCACGACGCGATCAACCGTCCGCAAATCCGAAAATTCCCGTCAGCGTCGAGACGCTGTAGACATAGCGTCTCGACGCTGTCCCGATATTTTCCAGCCTTCGTTCTTCAGCGTCGCGACTCCGTTGAGCAGGGTCGCGACGCTACGCCTCTGGACAGCCACTGTTCTTCGATTCCAGCACTGATTCCAATCGATTTTTCGTCCAAACTCATCCCGATCTTCATCAAAATGAATCCTAATCTAGACACGGACTTTACAAGACTCGATTTACTGATTTAATTGCCCAAAAAACGCAGGGGCCTTTACAATTTTGATCAAATCAAAACACAGTAAATCTAAGGCCAAATATAACCAAAACAATTTTTCAGCAAACCACATTCACAATGCAATCCCACCAAAAACCAACGCAATTTTCATAAATCGAATTTAATTAACGAGATGACTCTGATACCAATTGAAGGGTTAAAATCCCTTTGGCAGCGGAAGCAAACAAGAATAATCTCGAATTAAAATTTCAATTTTAGAAAAACCAATACGTTGGCAACAAAATTCAGAAACTAATTTCTAAATCAAATAGATTAAGCATGCTGATATTTTAGATCTAAAAACTATTTAGATCTAGAAAAAACTTACTTGGCTCGAAGAACACTGCACAATGCTCCAAGGATCTCGTTCTTGGGACTTCCAACGGACACCACCACTCGAATCACCCGCTATTCTCTTGGGTCGCTGAGATATGGCTTGTGGGAACCCAAATTCAGTCTTGGAAGGGAATTTTCAGCAAAGAACCTTGCTGTTTTTTGAGAGAGAGAAGAGAGAAAAGAAAAAACCTTCTTTTCCTGTAAAAAACGTGAATGAGAGGAATGGTAGGTCTCTTGGGAACTCCCTCTCCCCTGTACGATAAGTGGGGAGGGAGTTATCTCCCTACTAGATCTAGACCGTTAGATCTTAATCAAAACGATCTCGGCCATTAACTAATTAAATAATAAATATTTAATTAATTAATTAATTATAATTAATTTAATCAAATTAAATGAATTATAATATATAGTTTTTAATTCAATTTGAATCATATTCAATTAAATTAAATTGGCCATTCAATTAATTCTAAATTAATCGATCCCACATTAATTAAATATCAAATATTTAATTAATTTTATAATTGAATCATATTCAATTTAATTTCTCTCATTTAACCTATAGTTTAAATGTGCATCAAAATGTACATCAATATAAACTATAGTTTTAATTTGATTAAATCACATTTAACCAAATTAAAATTAAATTAATTAATTCCCCCAGTTAATTAATTCATGAATTAATTAAATATCACATATTTAATTAAATTCATAATTCTCTCATTAATTAATTTTGAATCATATCCAAAATTAATTTTATTATAAAGTTTAATTCATTAATTAAACTTATACTATAATGTATCTCCATACATTATATTAATTGTATCAAAATACAATTAACTTATATTCCCTTTAATAATCAAGACTATATTATCTCAGAACCCGTTATGAGCTAGTAGGTGGACCTAATGGACCTACAGATCAGAAGCTCCAACGATTCGAGATTGATCAGCTAAACTCATTAACCGAGTCAATCAACATTCGTTAACTGTGGGTCACTCCACTAAAGACCCACAGCTGCACTCTTCTCACTGTAGAATATTTCTGTGTCCACGGATATCGATCAATGCAGTAAGTCAATCCTTCACGTGTGTTCGTAACACCAGCTGGGTCAAATTACCGTTTTACCCCTGGGTTACCTCTGGATCCTTAAGTACCATTGATCCCTCTAATGAACAATTTGTTTAGGGTCCAACCTCTAAACAAGAGTTCCTCTCGGGCCAAGAGAGGACGGCGCGCCTTTGTTCAAGCCCCGAAATCAGCCCTTAAGGGTACACACATCTACTTGCCCCAATAGGGGAAAGAGTGAATTCCATCTTGTATTGTCATGTCCCCAGCCCCCCACTCGGTCTTGTCCCCAAGAAGGTAGGCTTATTGAGTCGGCGTACTGGCCACTCTCACCCGTACTAATCAAAGGACAATCCCTCGTGAGAAGGAGTTCATGACACACTCAGGATTAAGATCGAGTTACCTAGGTCATCCTATTGAAACAGTAACCTAACTAGTTAACGGTGTTACATCTAGTGGTTTACTATTTCGTGGTCCGGTCTTATGCAAACTCATTGCCTAGGATACCCCCGCTCGCATGTCTCCTACATGGACGCCTTGGATCAATACGTCTGTATCGAATACAAAGCGGGTCGTATCACATAGTGTTACCAGGATAAGGTACCCAGCCTTATCCCTGTACTATAGACCTTTTAGGTTGTTACTTGAACACTGATCCCCGTATGTCCCCACATACTAGTCCAAGTCTCATGTAAACAACCTTGGATCTTAGTTTATTGGGTTTGGGTCATATTGTGCAATTCTAGACTTAATATGACAATAACACTTTATTGCATAAACCTCAATAACACTTTATTGATACAAGTGTATAATTCGTTAATCATTCACTATCTACGAGTTTTAGGACATAAAACCCAACAGTTAACTAGTTAAGGTTTCTATTTCAATAGGATGATCTAGGTAACTCAATCTCAATCCTGAGTCTGTTATGGACTCCTTTTCCAGAGGGATTGTCCTTAGATTTGTATGGGTGGGAGTGGCCACTTCGCGGACTCAATAATCCTACCATTTTAGGGGCAAGACCGAATGGGGGCTGGGAACATAACAGTACAAGATGGAATTTACTTTTTCCCCTATTGGGGCAAGTAGACGTGTGTTCCCTTAAGAGCTGATTTTGGGGCTTGAACAAAAGCGCGATGTCCTCTCCTGGCCCGAGAGGAATTTCTGTTTAGTGGTTGGACCCTAAACATGTTGTTCATTAGAGGGATCAGTGGTACTTAAGGAACCAGAGGTAACCTAGGGGTAAAACTGTAATTTGACCCAACTAGTGTTACGAACACACGTGAAAGATTGACTTACTGCATTGGTCGATATCCGTGGACACAAAAATATTCTACAGTGAGAAGAGTGCAGTTGTGAGTCTTTAGTGAAGTTACCCACAATTAACGAATGTTGATTAACTTAGTTAATGAGTTTAGCCAGTTAATCTTGTATCGTTGGAGCTTCTGATCTGTAGGTCCATTAGGTCCCCCTACTAGCTCATAACGGGTTTTGAGATAATTTAGTCTTAATATTAAAGGGAATTTAAGTTAGTTGTATTTTGATACAATTAATATAATGTATGGAGATACATTATAGTTAAATTAGAGAATTAAACTTTTTCAAAAAACAATTAGAGAATTAAACTTTATAATTAAATTAATTTTGGATGTGATTCAAAATTAATTAATGAGAGAATATGAATTTAATTAAATATGTGATTGACACACCCCGCCCCAGACTACTCCTAACCACTGGTGACGTGGCGTGTCGACAATGAACTCCAACCGACCATAGGACCCTGCTGCCATCTAGCATGCTCCTAACCATTCTTAAGCTCATTGTAAATCCATTAATAACTTAAATAACCAGAAATTTGGGCAGAGTTCCTCTGAAACTGGGTTAAAACACACCTAAAAAAGGCGATATATACGCGTATAAACTCTCTAGAAATAAAGATACTATATCACACCCTCTAGCCAGACTAGAGACACAAGCGTCTTAAACCACAATACTCAACCTAACACTTCATTACCAAACCTCATACATAATAAGTGATATGCATCGAGTTGTAGAGACTGGTGGCAGATTCTGATTAGCTCATCTGGTTAGCCAACTTTGGTTGAAACTCAAGAGCAACCTGGTGGAAAAAAAAAAGAATGAGCTAAAAAGCCCAGTGAGTGGTAAGTTTATAATAAAATAATCTCATAAAATTGATCTCCTCTTTGAGCGTAAGTTTGTAACTCTAGAAACAAAAACCAATGTAAAACAAGAGATGTTTGATAACTCTCAAGATAACTAAAACACAATGAAACATTTACAGGGGCAACTCTTGAAAATAATAACATATGTCAGAAAGAATTATCACCAAACCTGTACCCAAGTCTCTAGTCTTGCTGGCGTAGAGTAATCTCAATACATCCAGCAGAGCAATCTCTATCATACTATGCATTGAGTAATCTTGAAATGCATAGCAGCGCCATCTCTGTCATATGTGCACGTAGAGCAACCCTTAAAGGGCTAAGCACTCTAACAGGACCCAAAGCCCTTGCGTGTGCTAGAGTGGGTCCTAAAGACCTCTGTTTGTACTACGGAAACACATTCACGTAGTATACGGATAATCACCATGGGTACATGGATCTAGTGGATTCAAATCACTTTTAACATAAAAACTCAACATCAACCAATTTCCCTAAAACCACTCTCGATCTCTTAAAACAACATATCATATATTAAAGAGATTTCTCAAATAACACAAATACTTTTAATTACTCAAACCACCATAAAAATCTCACATAGCTCTATAAATAACTGTTTGGGCTAAAATCATAACAAACGGAAAACTTGTAACACTTGTTTGAATTCTCAAATTACTTGAAAAGATCTCACATATCTGTAAATGGTAGTTTAAGCAAACTCGTAACAGTAATTCATAGCAACTCTTTGGCAAACTCATAATAGTTTCTCTAAAACTCAAAAATAGTTATAAGGCTCTTGAAATCTCATAATATTTATGAAATAACAGTTAAATAATAATAAAACACTTTGTAAAATAACAACTCACAGAACTTTTCCCGCAAACGTTTCAGATCATAACTTGCTTCAATTTCTGTTCAACCTGAGATTCCAATATTCATAACATAAATTAGGAATTACCTCTAATAAGGAAATCAACATAAGCTTCATATTCATCAGTTAAACCAAAGTTTCTATTTATTTTTCTTGATCCAAATTCCAAATTTCTATTTTTATCTTTCCCCCACTATTATATCAAGTACTCTTTTGTCTTTTCTTCTATTAGAATATTCCAACTTTTCCATCTCTTAACTATTCATCTTTTTCTTCATTTCTCCATCCACAAGCATTCTCCCTTTTTCCATCATCTTCCTCAGTTTATCTTTCACTCCAACAACTCAATTCCTCACGAATAGCTTCACATTAACTTCAAGCAAGCACATAGTAGAAATAAGGGAAAAATACACTTTTAGTCCCTGAGGTTTGGATTAGGTTTCATTTTGGTCCCTAAGTTTTCAAACTCAACAATTTGGTCCCTGAGGTTTGGTTTTAGTTTCGTTTTAGTCCCTCCATCCATTTTTCCGTTAAAAACTAACGTTTTGCTGATGTGGCATTAGTGTTTTATTTAAAAAAAATTAATTTTGAATTTTTTAAATATAAATATATTAAAAATAATAAAAAAAAATTATTATTTTATTATTTTTTTACTTATTCTCTCTTATCTCTTCTACTTCTTCCTCAAGTTCTTCATGTTGTTGCTTTCTTCAGCATAACTCTCGGCGACCGGGCGGTGGCCAGCAACCGCCGCTTGCCGGCGGCGGTCAGTCGCCGGCACCGACTTTTTTTTTCTCTTTTTTTTTTATTCTTCTCTTTTCTATTCTTCTCCAACTGTTCTTTTCTCAAAAAAAAAAAAAACGAAACAAGGAAGGTTCATCCCTTCGCCGTTTGTCTATTCTTCCTCGCTCACGCCGTTCATCCCTTCGCTGTCTGGGTTTCATCCCTTCGCCGCTCATCCGTCCGTTCGTCCCTTAAGTTAAAAAAAAGGATCGAAGCGGGTCAGAGAAGACGCCGCCTCGAGCTTCAGACCCACAAACTCGCGCCGTTTGAGTTTCGTTCCGTTCGTCACTTCCCATCGTGAAGCTTTCTGAGCTTCTCGACCCACCGGAGAACGCGTTTGTGGGTCAGCCGTCTTCAGATCTAGCAGTAGCAAGCTTTAGACGAGTTTGAGTTTGTGCTTGAAAGACCCACGGCTTCCGAAAACGGAAGACCCACGCACGTCAGTCTTCAGATCTAGTAGTTTCGGAAAGAAAACCCATAAATTGAAGACCCACACCTCCTTCAGATCTAGGTTTTTAAAACCACATTTTAAAAAAAAAAAAGAGAGAAAGAAAGATGGGAGAAAAGGGAAAAAAAGAGGAAGGAAAAGAAGAGAATGAAAAAAAAAGTCGCCGGCGGTGGCCGACCGCCGGCGACCACCGCTCGCCGGCCACCCATCTGCAGAAGAAGGAAGAAGGCCATCTGCAGAAGAACGAAGAAGAAGAAAGGGAGGGGAAGGAGAGAGAATAAGTAAAAAGAATAAACAATAATATTTTTATTAATTTAATATAATTTTTTTTTTAAACATAATATAATTTTCTTTTAAAAAATAAAAAAAATATATTTTTAAATAAAAAAGAGATGCCACGTCAGCTTTCCGTTAACATTTAACGGAAAAAATGGATGGAGGGACTAAAATGAAACTAAAATCAAACCTCAGGGACTAAATTGTTGAGTTTGAAAACTCAGGGACCAAAATGAAACCTAACCCAAACCTCAGGGACTAAAAGTGTATTTTTCCCTAGAAATAAACAATCTAATACAAGTTATTAAAGAGGAATATAAGAATTCATGAGGCCTAATCTCTTAATTTTCATAATACTCATATTTGTCGTCATAGAATACAAGTCTACAAGAATTATAAACAAAACCCACCTGTGTCAATAAGTTCCATTTCCTAGTTCCTTCCTCTTTTCCCATTTCCTTGCTTTTACTCTCACAAACAAATTTGGATTTCCTAGTTCCTTTTCTTCCTTTTACTTGAATCATCCCAAACAAGGAATACTCATAAAGAACTATGAAATTTCTTGCACCATTGAAAGAACCCATAAGATTTTTGGGCATAAGAGAAGAACCTATAAACTATCATCCAAGTTTCTCATTTTTCTAAGCTATTATCAAGAGAAAATCCACTTACCACGTTGAATCCGCACTGAAGAGCTTCCTTGAACTCTTCCCGACGTTAACCCAAGCTTTTCCGCCAAGTTTCCAACGAGATTTCAACAACCATCCCTTCTCTCTTTTTCTCCTTTTCCTCCCACCATTTCTCTCTTTCTCTCTGTTTTCCACCGACGACCGCACCACTCTTTTTTTTTCTTTTGTTTTGTTGTTTTCTTCATATCTCTCTCGTGGGTTTCATTCCAACCTTTCTTTTCTTTTTTTTCTTTTTTTTTTTAACTCCCATTTGCCGCCTAACCTTCCATCTTCTTTCATTTTTTTTTTGTTTTACTCTTTGGTTTATGTGCTTTTCTTTTTCAATGAAGACTTCCTTTTTCTTAGTTTTTACTATTATTTTTTTTCTTTTTTTTAACTCATAACAAATATTCAATGCCCGAAATTTCATTTCATTACTTTTTTTTTTTTATAAAGTAAAGCTAAATGATGAATGCGTCCTTACAGTGATATTTAATTAATTCATGAATTAATTAATTAGAGAATTAATTAATTTAATTTATTTTTGTTAAAATATGATTTAATCAAATTAATACCATAGTTTATAATTAATGTACATTTGATGCACATTAAAACTATAGGTAAAATGAGAGAGATTTTGTAACAGCCGACACTTTTTTTTTTTAAAAAAAAAAAGAAGATTAATTTATTTTAATTTATTTTAATGTTTTCAAGAAAATCTTTGATTTGAATTTATTTCCTTTATGAATTAGGAGGTAAATTTGAATTATCCTTTTCCTTTTTAGAAAAGGAAATATTCTTTTAGGGTTTTAATTAGGGTTCTATTTAAAAGACCTTTTCTTTAGCCCTAATTATTTTTACGCTCTGAATCAAAAAAGAGAGAAGAAGAACGCATTCTGCACTTTCTTTTCCATAGATGAAGTAGTAAGTTTTTCTTCCCTTCTATGTTTTTCTCTTGTTTTATTTTCATTTTGAAAAGTTTTAGTATGAAGTTTTATTTGCCCTATTTGGGTTGAAATTGGTTTTCAAACCTTTTGCCCTAAAAAGTTCTAGGTTTTTGTTTTGGCCTAAATTTTTATCAAACTTTTTCCTTTGAGAGTTTTTGTTTGAAAATCAAAGATTCAATGAAAAGAAAATTTTCCAGAATTTTCCAGCCTTGAATTTCTTTGATTTTGGGGCTATTTTTGTGTTTAAATTGGATTCTTTTTGTTCAAAAAGTTTGTCATATGATTGCTAAATTGAAGTATGATTTATGGTTTTGATTTCTTCATGAAAAGGGAATGTTTTCACTGTTTTTAAAGCAGTTTTATGGGGTTTTCAGATCTGATTTTTGTATTAAAAAGTATCCAATATTGATTTGTTTTAGTGTTAAAAGCTTGAAAAATCATTATTTTTGTTGGATAAATTTTCTGGGTTATTTATCTCAATTTTAAGATAGTTTTGAAGGTTTTAAAGATTGAAGAATTGAAATATTGTTTTGTATTTAAATGTTATTGAAAGATATTTGTTTTATTGATTTTTAGTATGAAAAAGTTGGATTTTAAAGTGAAAATTTCCAGATTTTGAATGCTGTTTTTGGCACCCAATTAGCCTATTTTCCAAACTTTTTATCACAAGAATTTGTTTTAAGAGGGAAAATTTGGAGGTTAAGATTGATTGCCATTTGGATTGGTCGTTAGACCTTTAAGATGGATTCGTTGGTTTCTAATTAGAGAATTATTGGATATGTTTAGGAAATTGTTAGATTCAAGGAACCAAATTTTGATTTGCTTTGGGCTTAAGATTTGTAGGTTCTGATCGAGGTAAGTAATTTCCACATCCCTTCCAAAATAGAAATTTTGGTTAAAATTGTTTGTTTTTAATTGAAAGTGATTTGATCGAAATTGATTCGGTTTCAATTGTTTTGTTAAATGAAAGCATGTTTATTGTTTTTTATGTTTTGGAAAGAATTTTGAATTGAATCGATAGTGCTATTCAGATATGCCAAATTTTGTTTTGGGGAATGTATGCTTTGTAGTAGCCGTATTGGAATTGATGGATATATGTTCTGAATGAAACTTATTTGTGAGAAGACACTTATGTGGTTTGACGTTCCTTTGGAATGTAGATTCATGTGTGTGTTTCACTCACGTGACCTCACTCTTAAGTATTTGTATGAAATGTTATGACCGTAGCTTATTTGTGGGAAGGCACTTATGTGGTTTGACGTTCGTTTGGAATGTACATTCATGTGTGTGTTTCACTCACATGGCCTCATACTTAAATATTTGTATGAATTGTTCTGAAACTTATTTGTGGGAAGACACTTATGTGGTTTGACGTTCCTTTGGAATGTAGATTCATGTGTGTGTTTCACTCACATGGCCTCACACTTAAGTACTTGATTTGAAATGCTCTGGTTGGTTTTAACCGACACTTCTGTATGAATGTCTGATTGGTGTTACCGACGGGTAACCACTTCTGTTATGGGCTACTCCATTGATGCATCTTTCCTAATATGTTCTGGAAGAATTGTTTGACTGGAAGAATGATGTTGTTTCGAATATTATTGAAATGTTTTATTACCTGAAAACTAATGTTTTGTTTTTAACGAAAATGAATTGTGAACTTGATGTGGAAGTTGCTTATTGAGTATTTTTGTACTCACTTTGTGTTTTTAAAAAAGTTTTTAGATGATGAAACAAGTGATAGTTCTGACAGCGATTAGGCTAGTGTTCTAACATGACCAATGAGGACTTATGATTTGTAGGATTTAGTTGGCTTATGTAGGTTTTGTTGCTTTTGGTATTACTTAGTTGTTCAATTTTTATTTGTTTTTGAATGTTGGACTTGGTTTTGGTTGTAAGCCTTGTTTTCTGAATAATAGGTTGTGTTTTCAGTTTTGCAATTTTTTAAAGTTTGATCGTATTGAAAAATATAGGTTGTTACAGATTTATTTGAATATGATTCAAATGTGAAATTAATTAAATATTAGATATTTAATTAATATGAGAACAATTAATTGAGAATTAATTGAATGACAAATTTAATTAATTGAATATGATTCAAAATTGAATTAAATACTTTATATTATAATTCATTTAATTAATATTGATTGAATGAAATTAATTTTAATTAAATAATTAATTAAATAATTATTATTTAATTGATTGACGACCAGGATCATGTTGATCCAATCAACGGCTAAGATTGATTAGGGAGTTTTGGTAACTCCCTTCACATCTTTGTCGTATGTGTAGGTGGGGGTTAGAGAGTTTTCCTCATTCGATTCCTCACATTTTTACAGAAAAAAAAAATCTCTCTCAAAATAATCTCTCCCAACTCTATATTCGAGCATCCTCAATTGCTGTAGAATTCCCTTCCAAAACAAGTTTTGGATTCCCACAAACCAATCTCAGAGATCCAAGAGTGTAGCGGGTGCTCTCGAGTGGTGGTGTTCTTAGACGAGAAGGATTTTGTTCTTCAACACAAGTAAATTTTCTGAATTCTACGTGGTTTAAAATTTAGAAAAACAACATGCTTAATCTAAATTTTGTAGAAAATTTTTCTGTTTAATTTGCCAATGTACCGATTTTTCGTAATCAAAATTGTGTAATGAGACGGTCTGATTTGTTTCTGTTGTCAAGGGATTTCAACCCTTCAATTGGTATCAAAGCCCAATCGTTTAATCAATTTTGTTTTTTCAAAAATTTCATTGGTTTTTTTTGTGGGATTAATTTTGCTATTTGAGTGGGATTTTGCTGATAAATTGTTTTGGTATTTGGCCTTAGATTTACTGCATTTGATTCGATAAATTTGTAAAGGCCCCTGCGTTTTTGGGCATTTAATTTAGTAAATTGAGTCTCTGTAAGTCTATGTCTTAGATTAGGCTTCAATTAGATTGAAATTCGATGATGATCGGGACCTAATTTGGCCAAAAAACGACAAAAATTTGAAGAAAATCGAAGAAATTGAAGGCTAGATCGATCGTTGCTGTCCAGAAAATTCAGAAAAAAAAAACACGCGAAACGACGCTGGAAAACGGAGAATGACGCAAGGCTGACGTTAGGATGACGTCAGCCCTACGCAACGTCAGCGTGACGTCAACAGTGTGAAGTCGGCTCGTCAGGCGTGGTTCGAAGTTCGGTCGGCTCTTCAGGCGAGGTTCGGCGAGAGGTCAGGCGCGACTCGGCATGATGCATGATATTATTTAGATAAATATAAAGGTTATATTATATTAATGTTAGCATGCATGCTTATGATTATTTTCATGAGTATTAATATAATTAGTTATATCATGAATGAAAATAATAATCTCAATGCTTGATTTTCATGTATGTGTTTAATATAAAGTGTTATTGTTCACATGTACATTCAAATGAATGAGGCGCGAGGAATAAATTTTGATTTGTATTAATGTTGTATGCGTGTGAGTATACAATCTCTAGTACATAATCCTCTGATTCTCTCTCTTGTGTGTGAATGTGTTTCACTCGAGGGCTGGAACGCTTGATCTCGATTCTGATGCTTCAATGGATTCTTGGAGCTTGAAATCTTCTAAGTTTGAAAGAGTCTTTCAGTCTTTAAGAAGTGTTCAGTACTTGGAAACTTATAGATTTCAGAGAGTCTTCAGTCTTCCGTTTTGGGGGAATTTCTCTGAATTCTCTAAGTCGCTCCCAAAATTCTGAACCCTTGAAATGGTGGAGAACTTCTCTATTTATAGAGTTCTCGCAAAATGACTTTTGGGCCTAAACCTTGGGTTTGGGCTTTATTGGTCTTGGGCTCAACTATTTAGCCTTGGGTTTGGTTCATATTTGACCCAAAACCATATGACCCAAATAATTAAAAGATCCAAATTTGACCCAAATAATTATTTTTTTTAATTAATTGGTCGAATTAATTAATTTGATAAAAAATAATTTAGTTTTAATTAATTGATCAAATAGAAATTTGGCTCTATAAATTTATAATTGGTCAACTTTGTGTTCAAATTAAATTTGGGACACATGTCAATTTATAATTGGTCTCAAATTTAATTAATTTTAATTCCATCATTAATTTTATGTAATAACGTGATAATTCGTGATTGGTCAAAAATTTTTCATCAACAAATGCCAATTTTCGAGATTTAGGCACAAATTATGTGTGGATGAATCGCGAAAAGAAATTATTTGGAATCCTATCCAAATTATCTTTTTATTTAAGATTGGACTAATTTAAATTTATCTTTCAAATTGATTTGAATTAAATTTCACACTTGGATTATGATTTAATAAAACCTCCTAATTTGATAAGGTTTTAGTTAAAGATAAATATTCAATTTAAAATGAAATAGGATATTATCTTTACCTTATTTGAATCCAAGATCTTTTTTTATAAATAGCCATGATACATCATCACTCTCATTCACGTTGGCTTGGCTGGTACGTTCCTTTTCCTTTCTTTTTTTTTTTCACTCTGTGCAGTAAACGATCGGTAAAAAAAACCCATTCTTTGTCGATTCTTTTTTGTTTCTTTCTTCCTGGCAAGTTCTTGTTATTCTTTTTTTATTATTCCCTATTGCTTGCTGCAATTTTTTTAGAGAGAGAGTGCGAAAGAAAGGAGTTTTTTTTTTACTTGTCGGGCTGCTAGACGAAAAGGGATATTGTGAGGGCGTGCGACAACGCTGGCGTTATTGCGCGTGGAGGACGGCGCGGTGGCGTGAGTGTGTTGTCGACGACCGGAGAAGAGAGGAGGTGGCGACCGGAGAAGAGAGGAGGTGGCGACGTGAAGGACGGCGCGACGACATGGGCGATGGCACTGCGAGAGGAAGAGGGAAGGAATGGGAGAGAGAAAGTAAAGGGATATAGAGAGAGACACACGAGAGAAAAAAAAAGAAGCATATGTATCGGTAAGAGATAAAAGAAACTGTGAGAGAGAAAGAATGGGGGAGAAAAGAAAATTCACGCATGTGAGAGAGAGACTGAGGATGGCTTTTTTCCTATTTTGAAGCTGCCATTGTTTTCTGATTTTTGTTTTATTTACTTTTTCCCTTCCCTTCAAATCACATACGTATGTGAGAGAAAGAAAATATGGAAGGTTTTCTTTTTTTTTTTTTTTTTTATGTTTAATTTCTTTTCTTTTTTTTTAAGCTTTCCAACTTCTTTTTTTAACTTGTATATTTTTTTACAAAACCGTTTTTTTTTTTTTTTTTTTTTTTTTTTTTTTTTTTTTTTTTTACTTTTCTAACTTCCAGAATCCTCTTTTTTTTTTTAAATCTTTTAACTTTATTATTACTTTTTTTATTGATTTTTATTTGCTTCTTTTTTTTATCTAATCAAATATATGCACTTTTTTTTTTCTTCCCTAACTTTTTTCTTTTTTTTTTTCCTGATTTTTTCTTCTTTTTTTTTTTCAACTTTATCAAGTCTTTTTTTTAATGCTTTCTTTGATATATATACACATGTAAAATTTAATTTGTGCTATATTTGTACATATGCATATAATTTCAACATTTTTTTTTTTTGTAGGAACAAACTTTATGATCCTTGTTTATAGTCCATAAAGGTAAACTTTCAAAGTACTACTTTCAATTTTCCATAAGCTTCCAACATATTTTATTTAATTTGATTTGATGTTTTTTTTTTTTTTTTTTTTTTTTTTGCTTTTTTTTCTAAGGAAAGAAGCTTGACTTGGAGACTTGAAGAATATATATATACTTTGAACATCTTTTGCCCCTTCAATTTGAGAGACAAATTTATAAGTAATTCTCATCTTTTTTTTGTTTATTTTTTTAACATTAACCTTTCTGAACTAACACCACATTGCAGATATTCTCGTTGCAGGAACAATAAATCCATCTACTCACCAAAAAGGTAAGTTAGCCAAACACCCTTTGTTATATACTTTTTTTTTTGTAGTGTTTTTTTATTTGCAGGTACAACGTTTAAGCATTAGTACAAGGACAATTGACGTCTTTAGACTTTTGTTGCTATGACGTTCCCCGGCCCAAGGACACATGATGTCACTGCCACTTGGGCTCCTTTACTGCTGCAACGTCTTCCGGCATAAGTACAAGTATAATTGACGTCATTGGACTTTTGTTGCTATGACGTTTCCCGGCCCAAGGACACATGATGTCACTCCCACTTGGACTCTTTTACTACTGCAACGTCTTCCGGCATAAGTATAAGGACAATTGACGTCTTTCGACTTTTATTGCTATGACGTTCCCCAGCCCAAAAACACATGATATCACTCCCACTTGGGCTCCTTTACTGCTGCAACGTCTTCCAGCAGAAGTACAAGGACAATTGACGTCTTTGGACTTTTGTTACTATGACGTTCCCCTGTCCAAGGACACATGATGACACTCCCACTTGGGATCTTTTACTGCTGCAACATCTTCCAACATGAGTACAAGGATAATTGACGTCATTGGACTTTTGTTCCTATGACGTTCCCCGGCCCGAGGACACATGATGTCACTCCCACTTGAGCTCCTTTACTGTTGCAGCGTCTTTCAACATGAGTACAAGGACAATTGATGTCTTTGGACTTTTTTTGCTACGACGTTCCCCGACACAATGACACATGATGTCACTCTCACTTGGACTCCTTTACTATTACAACGTCTTCTGACAGAAGTACAAGGACAATTGACGTCTTTGGATTTTTGTTGCTATGACGTTCCCCGGACCAAGGACACATGATATCACTCCCATTAGGACTCCTTTACTGTTGCGACGTCTTCCAGCATAAGAACAAAGACAATTGACATCTTTGGACTTTTGTTGCTACGAAGCTCCCAGGCTCAAAAACACATGATGTCATTCTAACTTGGGCTCCTTTACTGCTGCAACATCTTTCAGCCTGATTACAAGGACAATTGACGTATTTGAACTTTTGTTGCTATGACGCTTCCCAGCCCCAAGGACACATGATGTCACTCCCACTTGAGCTTCCTTAATGCTCAAATGTCTTCTGGCATAAGTATAATGACACTTGACGTCTTTCGACTTTTGTTTCTATGACGTTCCCCGGCCCAAGGACGCATGATGTCACTCCCACTTGGACTCCTTTACTGCTACAAAGTCTTCCAGCATAAGTATAAGGAAAATTGACGTCTTTAGACTTTTGTTGCTACGACGTTCCTCGGCAAGAGGACACATGATGTAACTCCCACTTAGGCTCATTTACTGTTGCAACGTCTTTCAGCATGAGTACAAGGACAATTGACGTCTTTGCACTTTCGTTGCTACGACGTTTCTCGACCCAAGGACACATGATGTCACTCCCACTAGGGCTCTTTTACTGCTGCAACGTCTTCTGACAGAAGTACAAGGACAATTGACTTCTTTGGACTTTTGTTGTTATGATGTTTCCTGGCCCAAGGACATATGATGTCACTCCCACTTGGGCTCTTTTACTGCTGCAACGTCTTCTAGCATAAATACAAGGCAATTGACGTCTTTGGACTTTTGTTGCTATGATGTTCCTCGGCCAGAGGACACATGATGTCACTCTCACTTGGACTCCTTTACTGCTGCAACGTCTTTCAGCATGAGTACAAGGACAATTGACGTCTTTGAACTTTTGTTGCTATGACGTTTCCCGGCCCAAGGACACATGATTTCACTCCCACTTGGGCTCCTTTACTGTTGTAGTATCTTTTAGCATGAGTACAAGGACAATTGACATCTTTGGACTTTTGTTGCTATGACGTTCCCCGACCCAAGGACACATCATGTCACTCCCAGTTACGTTCCTTTACTGTTGCTGCGTTTTTCAACATGAGTACAAGGACAATTGACGTCTTTAAACTTTTGTTGCTACAACGTTCCCCGGCCCAAGGACACATGATGTCACTCCCACTTGGACTCCTTTACTGATGTAACGTCTTCCAGCATAAGTACAAGGACAATTGACGTCTTTGGACTTTTGTTGCTATGACATTCCCCGACCCAAGGACACATGATGTCACTCCCACTTTGACTCTTTTACTGCTACAACGTCTTCCAGCATAAGTACAAAGGACAATTGACGTCTTTGGACTGTTGTTGCTACGACGTTCCTCGACCAGAGGATACATGATGTCACTCTCACTTGGGCTCCTTTACTGCTGCAACGTCTTTCAGCATGAGTACAAGGACAATTGACGTCTTTGCACTTTCGTTGCTACGACGTTTCTCGACCCAAGGACACATGATGTCACTCCCACTTGGTCTTTTGTACTAATGCAACGTCTTCCGACAGAAGTACAAGGGCAATTGACGTCTTTGGACTTTTGTTGCTATGGTGTTTCCCGACCCAAAGACACATGACGTCACTCCCACTTGGACTCCTTTACTGCTGCAACGTCTTCCAACATAAGTACAAGGACAATTTACGTCTTTGGACTTTTGTTGCTACAACGTTCCTCGGCCTAAGGACACATGATGTCACTCTAACTTGGGCTCATTTTCTGCTACAACGTCTTTCAGCATGAGTACAAGGACAATTGACGTCTTTGAACATTCTTTGGTATTAAGTTTCCCGACCCAAGGACACATGATGTCACTCCCACTTGAGCTGATTTACTACTTCAACGTCTTTCGGCTTAAGTACAAGGACAATTGACGTCTTTGGACTTTTGTTGCTATGACGTTCCATAGCCCAAGGACACATGATGTCACTCCCACTTGGACTCCTTTACTGCTACAACGTCTTCCAACATGAGTACAAGGACAATTGACGTCTTTGAAGTTTTGTTGCTATGACGTTCCCTGGCCCAAGAACACATGATGTCACTCCCACTTAGGCTCCTTTATTGTTGCAACATTTTTCAGCATGAGTACAAGGACAATTGACATCTTTGGACTTTTGTTGCTACGACGCTTCCCGACACAAGGACACATGATGTCACTCCCACTTGGGCTCCTTTACAGCTGCAACGTCTTCCAGCATAAGTACAAAGACAATTGACGTCTTTGGACTGTGGTTGCTATGATGTTTCCCGACCCAAGGACACATGATGCCACTCCCACTTTGGCTCCGTTACTGTAGCAACGTCTTCCAGCATAAGTACAAGGACAATTGACGTCTTTGGACTTTTGTTGCTATGACGTTTCCCGGCCCAAGGACAAATGATGTCATCCCTCTTCGACTCTATTACTGCTGCAACGTCTTCCAGCATAAGTACAAGGACAATTGACATCATTGGACTTTTGTTCCTATGACTTTCCCCGTCCCAAGGACACATTATGTCATTTCCACTTGGGCTTCTTTACTGTTGCAACGTCTTTTAGCATGAGTACAAGGACAATTGACGTCATTGGACTTTTGTTCCTATGACGTTCCCCGGCCCAAGGACACATTATGTCATTTCCACTTGGGCTTCTTTACTGTTTCAGCGTCTTTCAGCATGAGTACACAGACAATTGACGTATTTGGACTTTTGTTGCTACAACGTTCCCCGACCCTATGACACACGATGTGACTCCCACTTGGTCTCCTTTACTGCTGCAACCTCTTCCAGCATAAGTACAAGGACAATTGACGTCTTTGGACGTTTGTTGCTATGACGTTCCCCGGCCCAAGGACAAATGATGTTTCTTCTACTTGGGCTCCTATACTTCTGCAACGTCTTCCAGCATAAGTACAAAGACAATTGACGTCATTGGACTTTCGTTTCATCAAATCTGAATTTCCAATTTAGTCCTCGTGGGATCGATACCCTTGGAGTACTTCTAAGGTTTTTTTATTACTACGTGCGACAGTGTATACTTGCACTTAAGTGTTGGCTGGATTATTATTTATTATTTCATTTATCATCTTATCTTACTTCCATCCATTCAGCTGACGACGCGCCAAGTTTTTAGCGCCGTTGTCGGGGACCAAAAGTGTAACCAGATTTTTTTTGAAATTGCGGTCAGATTGCGACCGCATATCTGTTTCAAAGGGAATTTGACTTCGGTTTGCACTTGTTTCTCTTTTGCAGGTTGGAGTTAGGAATTTGGAATTTTCTCAGGAGATAAAGAATAGACCTCAAGGGACGTTGCCTAGCAAAACCGAGATCCCTCACAGAGAAGGCAAGGAACAATGCAAGGTAGTGACCTTAAGAAGCGAATTTGAATACGATGGACCAAAGTATCCAGGAAGTCAAGAAGCAGAGATCCCAAGTGACGCTCGAGAAAAGATTTGTGAAAAGAAGTTAGACAGTACCTCGAATATTTCAGAAAATAAAGAAGATAAAGTAGAAAAGACCAAGGAGCCTGAACCCTTGGTGGAAAAAGAAGAAAAATCAAAGTTGGAGAAAAAACAGGGAAATGTGACCGCAAAACCCCAGAGATTTGTGATAGACTCAGATTATAGACCACCTCCTCCGTACCCACATAGATTCAAACATGCATCACAGGATGTACAGTTCAAGAAGTTTTTAGATGTATTGAAGCAGTTGCACATTAACATACCATTAGTGGAGGCACTTGAACAAATGCCTACATACGTGAAGTTCCTAAAAGATATTTTATCGAAAAATAGAAGGTTGGGGGAATACGAAACTGTTGCACTCACGGAATGTTCCAGTGCAATAGTAAAAAACGAGATCCCTCCGAAGCTTAAAGTCCCAGGAAGCTTTACCATTCCATGCTTTATCGGAGGCATGGATGTAGACAGAGCTCTGTGCGTCTTAGAAGCAAGCATCAACTTAATGCCATATTCGGTTTTTAAACAGTTAGTGATAGGTGAAGCACGACCAACAACTGTGACCTTACAGTTGGTGGACCGATCACTTACACATCCCATTGGAAAGATTGAAGATGTATTGGTTAAAGTTGACAAGTTTGTTTTCCCTGCAGATTTTATCATTTTAGATTGTGAAGCTGACAAAGACATGCCAATCATCTTAGGACGACCGTTCCTAGCCACTGGCAGAACTTTGATAGATGTACAGAAAGGAGAATTGACTATGAGGGTCAATGATCAGCAAGTCACGTTAAATGTGATGAAAGCAATGCAATATCCAGGATACCTTGAGAGATGTTCCATGATTGAAGAAGTTGACGAAATTTCTGTATCTATTTTGTATGAAACATTAAGGGGGGAACCACTAGGAGGGAACAAGTTCAAAAAGGGAGAGTCAGAAGTAGAAGAAATTGAAAGAGTAGAAGTCCCAGTCACAACTGATTCTGCAACAGCAAGGATAGAGGCATAAAGGGAATCTTCAGATCAAGAAGAAATCAGGTCGTTACAACCATCTCTGATCAATCCTCCTGAACTTGAACTTAAACCTCTGCCAGGGCATCTTAAATATAGCTTTCTTGGTGAAAACAGGACATTACCAGTCATTATCTCAGCTTACCTTACTAAACAAGATGAAATTTCTTTGTTCCAGGTCCTCTTTAAACATAAAAGAGCAATAGGATGAACCATTGCAGACATTTAAGGAATCAACCCTTCATTTTGCATGCACAGGATAAATCTTGAAGAAGGAGCTAAAAATTCTATTGAAAGTCAGAGGAGATTAAATCCCATCATGAAGGAAGTTGTTAGAAATGAAATCTTAAAGTTGCTAGATGCATGAGTCATCTACCCAATTGCAAGAAAGGCGAGATGACTATAGTGGAGAACGAGAAAAATGAATTGATCCCCACAAAGACGGTTACAGGATGGCGAGTCTGCATAGACTATCGTCGTCTAAATAAAGTGACCAGGAAAGATCACTTCCCGTTGCCATTCATAGACCAGATGCTAGACAGGCTTACAAGAAAGGACTATTATTGTTTCTTAGACGGATACTCTGGTTATAATAAGATAACTATAGCCCCAGAAGACCTAGAGAAGACAATGTTCACATGTCCATACGGAACGTTCGCCTTCCGGAGGATGCCATGCGGTCTATGCAATGCGCCAGCCACTTTCCAAAGGTGTATGATGGCTATATTCTCCGACATGGTAGAACGAACCGTGGAAGTATTCATGGATGACTTCTCGGTCTTCGGTGAATCATTTTCAGCATGTCTATGGAATTTAGACCAAGTGCTAGAAAGATGTGAAGGAACCAATTTAGTACTGAACTGGGAGAAGTGCCATTTTATGGTACGAGAAGGCATAGTCCTCGGACATTGCATTTCCAGGAAAGGAATTGAAGTGGACAAGGCGAAGATCGAGATCATATCCAAGTTTCCTTTCCCGAAAATAGTACGAGATATTAGAAGCTTTCTAGGCTATGTAGGTTTCTATAGAAGATTTATTAAAGACTTTTCTAAAATTTCCAAACCTTTGTGCAGGTTACTGGAGGTAGATAGACCGTTGGACTTTGATGAAGATTGCTAACAAGCATTTGAGACTTTGAAGAAGGCGCTGAGCTCATCGCCAATCATAATTGAACCAGATTGGACACAACCATTTGAGTTGATGTGCGACGCTAGTGACTTTGCAGTCGGTGCAGTCCTATGTCAGAAGAGAGGAAAAAAAGTGCAACCTATCTATTTCGCATGCAAGACGCTCAATGAGGCTGAGTTGAACTATACAGTCACAGAAAAGAAATTACTGGCAGTAGTGTTCGGTTTTGACAAGTTTAGATCCTACCTTGTGGGAACTAAAGTTATAGTCCACACAGATCATTCCTTCCTTAAGCATTTACTTTCGAAAAAAGATGCCAAACCCCGACTAATTTGATGGATTTTGCTTTTGTAGGAATTTGACATAGAGATCCAAGACAGAAAAGGAACAGAAAATCAGGTAGCAGACCATCTATCATGACTTGGAGAAGAAGCACAAATAGAAAAAGGGCTAGACATTCAAGAATCATTTGTGGATGAGCAGATTCTGGCGGTGAGAACTGTTGAACTTCCAAGGTTTGCAGACTATGTAAACTATCTAGTCAGTGGACTAAAACCACCAGAAGCAACCGCTCAGCAACTCCATAAGTTCTTAAAAGACATCAAGGATTACTACTGGGATGAGCCGTGTTTGTATAAGTTGGGGCCTGATCAAATACTAAGACGGTGTGTACCGGAAGAAGAGATACCTTTGATATTAGGAGCCTGTCACGCAACTCCTTACAGAGGACATTTCGCAGGACTTAAGACAGCAGCCAAAGTCCTCCAATCTGGAAATTTTTGGCCCAGTCTCTTCAAAGATGAACACTTCTTCACAAAAAATTGTGATGAATGCCAAAGGACAGGGAACTTGACAGCTAAAAGCAAAATGCCTCTACACTTCATACTCGAAGTAGAAATCTTTGACGTATGGGGGGTAGACTTTATGGGACCATTCCCACCATCCTTTGGGAACATCTACATCTTGCTCGTAGTGGATTATGTATTAAAATGGATCGAGGCAATAGCAACCGCAACAAATGATGCCAATGTGGTAAAGAAATTCTTTCTGAATAATATCTTCACTAGATATGGAACCCCTTGTTTCATCATAAGTGACAAAGGTTCTCACTTCCTGAACAAAATAATAGCCAGTTTGTTTTCCAAATCCAGCATTAGTGTAACGCCCCAGGCCTAGGATTCGAAATCCGGATTCAGCACCTAAGGCCCCGACATTCCCCTGCGACCTGGCCACGTTACCATACTCATCTTAAACTGCTTCCAAGAGTGAAGACTGTCCCCACAAACCAACACGGGGTCCTTTTAGCATGCTTTGTCCTCACTCACATGCTTCCTAGAAAAATTCCTAGGAGGTCACCCATCATAGAACTTCTCCAAGCCAAGCACGCTTAACTTCAAAGTTCCTATGATTGAGCCACCGAAAAGGAAGGTGCACCTTGTTGGCATAGGTAGTATCTATCAATTCTATTAAGCTTATCTTGAACATACTTTCATGTACTCAGGATCCCTCTCATTCAGATGTGGCATCGGTTCATTCATGTACCCCTCCTAACTTGGGTGTTACATGCCCACCAGCTTCCGCCTTGGTTTGTCCCCAAACCACATCCTACTGGGAGAGGTTCCACTCTGATACCATCTGTAACGCCCCAGGCCTAGGATTCGGAATCCGGATTCATGAGCACCTAAGGCCCCGACATTCTCCTGCAACCTGGCCACGTTACCATACTCATCTTAAACTGCTTCCAAGAGTGAAGACTGTCCCCACAAACCAACACGGGGTCCTTTTAGCATGCTTTGTCCTCACTCACATGCTTCATAGGAAAACTCCTAGGAGGTCACCCAACATAGAACTTCTCCAAGCCAAGCACGCTTAACTTCAAAGTTCCTATGATTGAGCCACCGAAAAGGAAGGTGCACCTTGTTGGCATAGGTAGTATCTATCAATTCTTTTAAGCTTATCTTGAAACATACTTTCATGTCCTCAGGATCCTTCTCATTCGGATGTGGCATCGGTTCATTCATGTACCCCTCCTAACTCGAGTGTTACAATTAGACACAGGGTAGCTACTGCTTACCATCCCCAAAATAATGGACAAGCAGAGCTCTCTAACAAGGAAATCAAGGTTATTTTGAAAAAAACAGTGGATCCCACTCACAAGGATTGGTCACTGAGGCTCGATGAAGCATTATGGGCCCATAGAACTACATATAAGGTACCATTAGGAATGTCTCCCTACCGCCTCATATTCGAGAAGCCTATCACTTACCACTCGAATTAGAGCACAAGGCTTATTGGGCATTGAAAAAGTTCCAACTTCAACATGGACAAAGCAGGGATCAAAAGGAAATTGAAACTTAACGAGCTGGAAGAACTTCGACATTTCTCTTATGAAAATACAAAGCTCTACAAGGAGAAAGTCAAGCAATGGCATGATAGAAGAATTCACCCAAAAGAGTTCTACAAAGGCCAGAAACTGTTACTCTTCAATTCCAGACTCAAATTATTTCCAGGGAAACTCAAGTCAAGATGGTTAGGACCTTTCAAAATAGTGAAAATTTTTGACTTTGGAACTATGATATTGACCGACAATCAGGGCATGCACTTCAAGGTAAATGGACAAAGGATAAAACTATATTGGGGAAGAGGCTTCGAGGAAGAGGAAGCCCATGTCTCCGTGATTGATTTGGTATGACTTCTACCCCTTGAATTAAGTTTTCTATATTATCTGGGTTTATAAAATAATAATCTAGACTATTGCTCCAAAATATCTGGGCAAGAGTAAAAACTCTGTCTAGGAAAATCCTGTCTAGGAAAAGGTATTTAAGATGACCATTGAGAACACCTTTACCTGGGAATTTACCTAGGAGTTTTGAAAAGTCCATATTATTTTGGGCCCTGTCTAAGGTTAAATCAGGAAAAATGAGAAAAAATGCAAGTTTGTTTTTGAATAAATGATTTTTATCAAGAGGGAACTTTTGTCTAAGGCAAGTCCTGCCTAGGCTGAGGTATTTAAGCTGACCGTAGGGAACACCTCTACCTGGGGACTTACCTGGAAGTTGAATTGATCAAAACATTTCTTCAATTCTTTTTCAAATGAAAAAAAAAATAATGGAAATAAATCATGATTAAGCATATGAGCTTTCTAACTTGTTTGTGAGTGTTTCAGAGAAAGGAAGAAAGCAAAGGAAAATGAAAAGTCAGAAAAAAAGTGAAGACAGAAAAACTGGGTGAAATGCGACCGCATTTCTCCCCAGTGTATTTGAGAATGTGACCACATTTTTAAGAATAACTGGGGAGTGATGAATTTTCTTTGACTTGCATGTGACCTAGTTGGAAAAGTATAAATAGCTTGACTTAAGCTCTTTTCCTTTCACCAAACTCTCAACTCTTTGCATTCAAGTCCAACCCTTAACTCTCCATATTCTCTCCATCGTGGAATTGCAAGACCCACAATCAAGAAAATGAAGAACACCTAAGGATCGTCATCATCACGCAAGAACACTCGTTCTCAGAGTGCTCAAGCAACCCACGAAGAAGAAGCAAACGTGCGACGACAAGGGGAGAGTCCCAAAACACCCATGCAAGGCACGCGAAGGACAAAGACCCACGAGATACTCACAAGCGGTCATGAACCAAGCGCCCAACGCTCCAGCTCCATCTTCTTCGGCAATGTCGGCCATTGTTGGGTTCCTAGAGTGAGTAAAAATGTAGTATAAAAATACTCTAGAATTCCTGTGCAAGTATACACAGTCTGCAGCAAGTAATATTATCAATCCAAGGTCTGAATAAATGTCCACTTTACCCATTTTGTGCAATTTTTCTAATGGTTTCAAGAATAATAAAATGATTGGGTTTTATCGGAATTATGCTGAAGCAAAATAAATGACCGAACAACGAGTAAACAAATAGACAGATAGATTAAAGACAGGCACTGGTTAGGTTTTAGTGATTGTTATAAAATATGCTCTAGCAATATTATTGATCATGCATTTCCCGCAGTATTATTAGCGGATTCCTCCCGGAACTCCGGATCTTTTGGGATGTGTTTCAACCCCAATGAAGTGCGACCGATCAGGCACTAGGCAACTGGCTATCCCTAGCTCAGTCACTGGCGTTCACCAATACACAATGATCGTAATGTGGAGAATTGCCACACACTCTCTAAATCATCCCTGAAACTAGAGAGAGCTATCAATACCGGCTGGCCAGGCGGGCATAAAATAAGAGTAAGCAAAACAATTAACCAAAATGCAATAGTCAATTTATTACTAGAGATGAAGCACAGTAATCACATTATTCCTAACCAACACCTTAAGCTACTTAGTTCATAACAGGCATAGGAATACAAATTACAATCTGAGTATGCATGTCCATAACTACAAGTTAAATAAGAAGGTAAACTCCCTAATTAGCTTGCGGTCGATGGTGTTCTTGATGATCTTCAATCTCCCTAACTATTCGGCTTCCAAGGAAAAACATGGAATGACCTTGACTTTGACTGCTACTTCCTTTTATAGAAGGATGGGAGGCTTGAATTAGGTCAACTAGGACACGTGTAAGGCTCTCCTTGATCCTTTATCACGAAAATAACTCAATAGAAGTCGGTTCATGAAGTTGGCTAACGAGCTGTGATGTGGCAGTTTCTGCTCCCAGTTTTGCTGCAGCATAAAATTTGCTCCCTCCAGTCGCTCAGCAGCATAATCTGCATAAAGTGATTTCCAATGCTTCCATTCTTCCAAATGGGTTAAAACATGTAATATCTCTCTAAAACCAACCCTAATAAGCATAAAGGACACACAAATCCTTATATAATTGAAGCCTAAATAACTACCTTTTGGGCAGTTATCATACCCCCAAACTTGAACTATTGCGCGTCCCGAGCAATACTAACCAACCTTCCTTCAAGAATTTCAGAACATTAGACAAAGAATTAGCTTAATCAAACCAGACAGTCCAACACTACCTTTAACCTTTACCTGAGCACTCTGCAAAACCAAGCTCTGCTGCAGCAAAATGATTCCTTCAGCAGGGACAAATAATCACCACTTTTCAACTTAATTCTAAGAACTCACCACAGCCTAGCTCTATTATTAGATATTTCAAAAAATATTTTTAAAGGGGTTTATTTCATTATTAATCAGACTTAAAGCAGCCTTACAGTCATAAGCTCTTAAGCACAGGATGACCCACTTTATGGTGCAGTATACCTTTGCCTCAAGCTCATCACCAACTAGACTCAATACTCATTATAAAGCTAAAAAATCCTTAGTTATTCTATCTCTTGCCCCTCAGAATGGCGACATTTTATGATGAAGCTCACCTAAGTTCTGGGAGACAGAAAAACTGCTGGATCATCATTCATCCCTCAAAACTTTTGCTCCGTCAAAATTTTCAGCAAAATTTTCAACAATCAATTTTTTTTTTCAGCAAATCATTTCATTATTTTTTTCATATTTCCTAGGTCATCTTTTCACGCGAAGACAAACTGTGGGTATCACAAATGTCCCCGGTTACTCAATAACCTAGCAAATTTTAATTTGAAGGAGAGGAATGCTCGAGCAAAATAATTGGAGTAGCAAAAAGTCCCCCAAACTTGAATTATTCATTGTCCTCAATGAATCATTAATTAAACAATTATACCCCCAAACTTAAATTTTTCTATCTGAATTTTTAAACTAAACATGGGACTAGGATTAAGCTTAAAGTGGATCATATAAGTCAATACTACCGTCAAAATCTTCTTGCCGCAGCAACAGTCCAGGCTAGAAGAAATGCTCAAGCAAAAGGTTTCTGGAGATCAGAATACCTTGATCTAACTAAGCGTAATCAGTCCAAGCTTCAAAAATTCAGAAGAAAATAGTTAAGTTAGAGTCAGTCAGTGCTCATGGAATAGAAACATTCAGAAATTTCATTTAAAATCATAGAAAAATATTACAAAGTAGAGATATATTTTTTTCGCAAAAAAAAAAAAAAAAAATTAAAAAGAAACAAGGCAAGCAATCATATAAAAGATGGGGTCAGGAATGCGCCAGCAAACAAAATATTTCATCAAAAAGCTTGCGCGCTCAAATCTCTCTTTAATCTTCCTGACCCAGATCTTCCTCTTCATCTTCTTTCTCAGCATGCGGCGGTGGAATCCAAGGGTTCAACAGATCTTCAGGGAATGTAGGAAGGGTTGGATACGGCTTGGAAAAATTCTCTTGCAGTGCCCTTCTTAAGCTGGCATCTCGATTCTTAACATAGTTCCAGAAGGTTAAAGTTTGCCTTTCAGCAAACTCCTGCCTACTGGCCGAAAGTGCCAGTTGTTCTAGAATTGTATTGATGTCGTAGATAAGCCCACCTTGACGTATCTCCTGCGTGCGCTGGAGCCGCGCCAAATTGGGCGTATCAATGATCCCTTTATCAAATAGAATTGCATCACTCTCCTCCACTGGAACCCCTGCTTGTCTGCATAGCATAGTAATTGTGTTCAGGAAGAACAACTTCCCCACCTTTTTCTTCCAGCAACAGGCAATTTCATTACAAATAATTTTTCGTACGTCAATACTGAGAGTCCTTAAGATAGCAAAAGCCAAAAGAATTCGTTCCCTGGATACTGTCGAGTCGTGCGTTGTCGGAAGCAACCTCTGCCTGATGAAACCCATCCACGTGTTTGCTTCCTTGTTCAAGTAAGCTGATTGGAATGTCCTTTTCTGAGTCTTTGATAGTTGCCACTGCGCCCCCTCAATTCCTACCTCCTGGACAGCATTACTTAACTGCTCCTCAGATGGCGCGACTGCCATTTCATTGAATGCTGCGTGGGGGAAGTTTTGAAGATGGTACAGTGCGTTGATCGCACTTGGACTCCAATCTATCTCGACTCCTCTAACAATTACCAAGAAACCTTCTTCTTTATCAATGTTGGCATAGAATTCACGCACTACCTGTGCGTTCACAGCTTCTGGCTTAGCACAAAACAGCTCCCAGCCGTGGTCAGCTATGCCGGTCCTTAGAAATGGCGGAAGATCACCGCTGAAACCTCTTTCGAACAGAAAATCTCTTTTCAAGAGCTCAGTGTATTTTGCTCTAGCAAAATTATTGACGAAGCGATCGTATGGCACCTGTCGCTCTGCTATTTCATCGTGCTCCTCGGATGCTTCAGCAATCTTTTTGCCCTTCTCTTCTCTCCGCTTCAGCAACTGTTACTCCTCTGCCTTTTTCTCTTCTTCTTCTCGCCTTCTTTCCTCAGCCTCTTTTTTCTCTCGTTCCTCTTGCTCGAACTTCTATTTCTCGGAATCTGATGATGGAGGCGATGGAGTATCAGTCCTGATCACTGGAATGCGCCCAGCCTTCCGCTTAATGCGGCGTCGCTTCGACGGTTCAGGTATGATAACCTCCACACGAGCCTCCTGAACTGGCTCTCTGTCTTCTTCCTCTACCGCCTCCGTCTGCATAACCTCACTCTGTTTCGTCTGAATTCCCTCTCGAGCCTCTTCTATAGTCGCCACTTCCCGTCCATCCTCTTCTTGATTCGGTTTGCCAGATTCTTGTGGGTCTTCGTCTCCTTCTGCAACAACCTCCTCCTCTCTCGCTCTTTCTTGTTCTGCAACTCTTTGTTGCCTTCTTCTTCGCTTAGCCTCCTTCTCTTCTGGCGTTCTCTTTTTCTTAGTTTTTCCTTTCTGTACTTCCGGTGTGACCGGCACCTCCTCCTCTTCACTCTCCCTCTCTTTTCGAGCTCTTGTTTTAGCCATTGAAGGTGTAAAAGGGTTTTGATAGAGAGTGCAGAGAAAGAAAGAATAACACTTCACAAAGATTCAAGAAGACGAAGTGAAACACACTTACCAGAGATTGCGAATAAATAGAGCTGCAACAAACAAGAATCCTAACCGAAAAGATTTGCCCTGCCATAACTAATATTACCGTTGCAATTAAAAATGCAAACCTGAAATTCAAAAATTACCAACGGTAAAATTGCGAATTCCAAACGGCCATGGTAAAATTGATGTGCTGTCATCATTGAAGCCTTCAGATAATTACTCTGCGACACGTGGCCTCATCAGATGATGCACTCACATTTACCTGCGGGAATTTAAAGCTAAATCTAACGGTAACAATAATAAATTCCAACGGAAACCCTTGTAACTCGGAATATTTTGCTCCAGCAATATCTTTGCCGCAACAATCTCCTGAACCTGAAGAATCTCAGATACAGAATTCGAATTTCAAAATAGACAAATCAAATCCTTTTAATTCAAATTAAACCGATCAAAGCAAACTTAACCTGTTATTCTCAAAAGAAGCTGAATAAGTTAGAGAAAATCTCTATTTAATTAAAACTAGCATTCAAATAACCAAAAATAAAATCTAGATAAAATAAAATCTATCTAACTAAAAGATAATTGCAAGATAATTTAAATAAAGAACCCGAAAATAAAATAAAATAAAATCTAACCTACCAAAAATAAAAAATAAAAACTTAAAAGATAAAATCTAATAACTCATGCAAAATTAAATCTAACCTAACCGAAATTAAAATCAAATTAACGGAAAATAAAATCAATTCAAACTTCGGGAGCTCAAAATTTTGCTCTGTGAAATGCTCCCGCAAAAGTCCTACTCTCTCAAACATCGACCAACCTTAGGGAAGGATATTTCGACTGAAACTCCTCACCCCAATAATGCTTCACACGCTGTCCATTTACCTTGAACACTCTCCCATCTTTTTCATCCTGCAAAGTAATTGCTCCATTGGAAAAAACTTCAATCACAATAAACGGTCCTGACCATTTAGATTCTAATTTTCCAGGAAATAATTTTAATCTAGAATTATAAAGCAAAACTTTTTGACCCTTGACAAACTCCTTAGATTTAATTTTTTTATCATGCCACAGCTTAGTCTTTTCCTTATACATTTTCGCATTTTCGTAAGAAAATTGACGAAATTCTTCTAACTCATTAAGCTGCAGCATTCTTATTGCTCCTGCACGACTCAAATCAAAATTTAATTTTTTCAAAGCCCAAAATGTTTTATGGTCAAGCTCTAATGGTAAATGGCAAGCTTTCCCATATACTAACCTATAGGGAGACATACCTAGAGGAGTCTTATAAGCTGTCCTATAAGCCCAAAGAGCCTCATCCAACCTAAAGGACCAATCCTTTCTAGATGGATGGACTACTTTCTCTAAAATAGCTTTAATTTCCCTATTACTAATTTCAGCTTGACCATTGGCTTGTGGGTGATAAGGGGTAGCTATCCTATGCTTAATCCCATACTTAGCTAAAAGCTTAGTTAAGATATTATTAACAAAATGTGTACCCTCATCACTCACTAGAGCCCTAGGTGTCCCAAACCGCGCAAAGATGTGCGATTGAAGAAACTTTGCTACTGTCTTGGCATCACTCTGATGGCATGCGATGGCCTCCACCCACTTGGACACATAATCAACTGCCAATAAGATAAAAACATTGCCATTAGAAGGGGGAAATGGTCCCATAAAGTCAATACCCCATACACCAAATAATTCAACTTCTAAAATGTAAGTAAGAGGCATTTCATCTCTAGGCCCCAAATTTCCTCTCCTTTGGCAAGCGTCACATTGCTTGTAGAACCAATGGGCATCCTTGAATAACGTAGGCCATAAAAATCCGCAATGCAAAATCCTCATAGCTGTCCTCTGTCCGCTGAAATGACCTCCATACGGTGAAAAGTGACATTGCTCCAAGATTTCTTTTTCTTCAGCACCTGAAACACACCTACGAATAATACCGTCAGAGCATTGCTTATACATAAACGGCTCATCCCAATAGAAAAATTTCGCATCGTGCTTAAACTTTTTCTTCTGCCTCCAATCCATGTCAATAGGGGTGACTCTCTTCACTAAAAAGTTGGCAATATCAGCATACCAAGGGACATCCCTGACTACCTTTACCTGAACAGCAAAAAACTTCTCATCTGGAAAAGAATCGGAAATGGCAGATTGCTCCAACAAAGATGATGATGGATCAAGACGAGACAAATGATCTGCAACGACATTCTCTGATCCCTTCTTGTCCTTTATCTCCAAGTCAAATTCCTGCAGTAATAAAATCCAACGAATTAGTCTCGGCTTTGCATCCTTCTTAGACATTAAATACCTTATTGCTGCATGATCCATGAAAACCGTGACTTTAGATCCAATCAAATATGGCCGGAATTTCTCAAAAGCAAACACAACAGCTAACAACTCCTTTTCAGTAGTTGTGTAGTTGACCTGTGCTTCATTTAAAACCTTGCTTGCATAATATATAGGATGAATAAATTTGCCCTGCTTTTGCCCCAGCATCGCTCCTACCGCAGCATCACCCGCATCACACATTACCTCGAATGGCAAATTCCAATTAGGCGCGCAGAGAACGGGTGCTGAGATTAAAGCAGCCTTTAATGTTTCAAAAGCCTTCCTACAATCTGCATTAAAGTCAAAAACATGATCAGTGCACAATAAGTTACAAAGAGGTTTACTGATTTTGGAAAAATCCTTTATGAACCTCCTATAAAATCCAGCATGTCCTAAAAAACTCCGAATTCCCTTCACTGAATTCGGTGGCTCTAGCCTTTCGATAACCTCAACTTTTGCTCTATCAACTTCTAGACCTTTTTTAAAAATCCTATGACCTAACACTATGCCCTCCTTCACCATGAAGTGGCACTTCTCCCAATTAAGTACTAGATGGGTATCCTCACATCTTTTTAACACCTTTCCTAAATTATCCAAACAACTCTGAAAAGACCCTCCAAACACTGAAAAATCGTCCATAAAGACTTCAACAGTGGACTCAATCATATCAGAAAAAATTGCTAACATACACCGCTGAAATGTTGCTGGAGCATTGCAAAGGCCAAAAGGCATTCTCCTAAAAGCGAATGTCCCATAAAGGCAGGTGAAAGTGGTTTTCTCCTGATCTTCAGGAGCAATAGTAATCTGGTTATACCCAGAATAACCATCCAAGAAACAGTAATAGGCCTGACCAGCCAATCGATCCAACATCTGGTCGATAAATGGTAAAGGGAAATGATCCTTTCGGGTGGCTTTATTAAGCCTTCTATAATCCATACAAACCCTCCAGCCAGTTACTGTCCTGGTTGGAATCAGCTCATTATCTTTATTGCTCACCACAGTGACACCTCCTTTCTTAGGAACACATTGGACAGGGCTTACCCAATTGCTATCGGCAATTGGATAAATGATCCCAGCATCCAACCATTTAATTACCTCCTTTTTAACAACCTCTTTCATTACAGGGTTAAGCCTTCTTTGTTGCTCAATACTCCTAAAGGATCCCTCCTCTGGAGTGATTTTGTGCATACAAAAAGATGGGCTAATTCCCTGAATATCAGCCAATGTCCAACCTATAGCTTTGCGGTATTGCTGCAGCAATTTTATTAAGGCCTCCTCATGCTCCGACATTAAATCTGATGCAACAATAATGGGCAACGTCTCACTTTCCCCAAGATACACATACTTTAGATGATCCGGTAAAGGTTTCAAATCTAAAGTGGGTGCCTCAATTAGGGATGGCTTAATTGGGGGAGCCTTTCTTTGATCTAAATCTAAAGACTCGAAAACATCCTCACACCTAAACAATTCTTTTTCATTTTTTCTATCTAAAGAACAAAATTCAAAATCTTCTACACTAACCTCTCCATGCTTTTTCGAATGCTTATCAGCCGAATCCTGTATTGCTGTCTCAATAACTGTGCTCTCCAGAATCCTGATGAAGGAGCAATCCTCCATTTCATCTGGATATTTCATGGCTTTAAACGCATTAAATTTCACTTCCTCATTACAGACTCTCATTGTTAATTCTCCTTTTTGAACATCTATTAATGCCCTACCAGTAGCCAAAAATGGACGACCTAGAATAATTGGGACATCTTTATCAGCCTCATAGTCTAAAATAATAAAATCAACAGGAAATATGAATTTATCAACTTTTACTAAGACATCCTCAATTTTACCCTCTGGATATGTGATAGATCTATCAGCTAATTGGAGTGTAACTGTGGTAGGTCTGGCTTCACCAATACCTAACTTCCGATAGACCGAAAGAGGCATAAGGTTAATGCTTGCACCTAAATCACAGAGTGCTCTACCTAATTCCTTTCCACCTATAGACACAGGTATAGTAAATGACCCTGGATCCTTAGCCTTGGGGGGTAGCCCATTCTTAAGAATAGCACTACACTCCTCAGTAAGAGATACAGTTTCAAACTCACCTAACCTTTTCTTTTTAGTCAAAATATCCTTAAGAAATTTAGCATAATTAGGCCTTTGCTCTATAGCTTCTACTAAAGGGATATTTATATGCAACTGCTTAAGAATTTCTAAAAACTTTTTAAATTGACCATCCTGATTCTTAGGCTTTTGCCTTTGTGGAAAAGGTAGAGGTGGCACATAAGGTGGGGGCGGCACATATGGTGGTTCTACATCTGGCACAGAACCAGATGCTCCAGCATTTTCTTTGCTGCCTCCAGCACCCTGACCAGACTCCAACTCTTTTTCAATAACAACAATATTATCACTATTACTATTTAAATCCTGGGTCTTTCTAGACTCTTCTAATGGCTTACCACTCCTAAGAGTTATTGCCTTTACATGCTCCTTACCTTCCCTTCGAGGGTGTTCAGTATCCGAAGGAAGTTTCCCTTGAGGCCTCGCCTTGAGCTCATTAGCTAGCTGACCCACTTGCAATTCCAAGGCCCTCATCGAAGCTTGATTACTTTGAATTGCGGCGTCTGTGCGAGCCATAAATTCTTTCATCATTGCCTCGAGAGAATTTCCCGAATTTTGCTGGGGCAAAGCCGGCTTATTTTGCTGGGGCATTACCTGCGCTTTAGCAAATCCTGGCTGGTTCATCTTCTGTTGCGTCTGCATGTTATTTCCTTGACCTCCCCATGAGAAGTTGGGGTGGTTGCGCCAACCTGGATTATAGAAGTTAGAATAAGGGTTGTTCCTCTGATTACGTACAAAAAACACAGAAGCTGGATTGCTGGGGCAAAACTCGTAGTTGTGGTCTTCACCGCAATAGACACATGCTTCGTCCGTGACTTGGTTCACCACTGCTGCAGGCTCCATAGCTGGTGGCTGCTAATGACTAATCACTGTCACATTCTTAAGAGCGTTAGCAATCATAGCAAGATCGGCCCTAATGGTGGACACACCATCAACCTCTAACACACTCTTAACCTTTTTATTTGTGCCTCTAATATCTGACCACTGACAACTATTAATAGATATTCTTTCTAAAATTGCATAGGCTTCATCAAAAGTTTTTGCCAAAAGGGCCCCTCCAGCCGAAGCATCGACCATACCTTGGATTACTCCATTCAAACCATTGTAAAATGTTTCCATTTGAATACAATGAGGTAACCCATGGTGGGGACACTTTCGCAAAAGCTCCTTAAACCTCTCCCAAGCCTCGCTAAAAGTCTCATCTTCAAGTTGCCTAAACCCTACTATTTCACTCCTTAATTTAGCATTTCTATTAGGTGGGAAATATTTACTCAAAAATTTTTCAGCTAACTCATCCCACGTCCTAATTGATCCTGGAGCAAAAGAGTTTAACCATGACTTTGCTCCATCTCTAAGAGAATACGGGAACAAAGTTAATCTAAGAGCATCTCTCGGCACTCCCTGAATTACAAAAGAATCACTAACTCCTAGAAAATACTTAAGATGTAAATGAGGGTCTTCAGATGACAAACCATGGAATTGCCCCACGGTTTGCAACATCTGAAACATTACCGGTTTCATTTCAAAATTTGCCGCTTGGATTTGAGGACGTGTAATCCCTGGATTCAACTCATCAAACATCGGGACACCATATGCTCGAATGGCTCTGGTCCTATCGTTCGCTATCAAGATAGGATTCTCAACCTGATTATTTCGCTGCTCATTTTGCTCAAACAGTGGGTTTTGCTGCAGCAACAGATTCTGTTGGGGGTTCACTGCTACTGGACCTTCAGGAACCTGCGGGAGTTGCGGCACGTTCTCCATCTGGTTTCTGCGCTGCTCCCTCATTCTGTTCCTAAATGTCCTTTCAATTTCTGGATCAAGCTCAAACCGTACCCCAGGCGGATCGCTCATGCACCAAAATCACACCTGCAAAAACAAAAGAAACAATCAAAAAGTTCTAGCACCAAACCACTAAAACACATACACAAAACAGATAAGATAAAAACTTATTCAAGTCCCCGGCAACGGCGCCAAAAACTTGTTGGGTTCCTAGAGTGAGTAAAAATGTAGTATAAAAATACTCTAGAATTCCTGTGCAAGTATACACAGTCTGCAGCAAGTAATATTATCAATCCAAGGTCTGAATAAATCTCCACTTTACCTATTTTGTGCAATTTTTGTAATGGTTTCAAGAATAATAAAATGATTGGGTTTTATCGGAATCATGCTGAAGCAAAATAAATGACAGAACAACGAGTAAACAAATAGACAGATAGATTAAAGACAGGCACTGGTTAGGTTTTAGTGATTGTTATAAAATATCCTCTAGCAATATTATTGATCATGCATTTCCCGCAGTATTATTAGCGGATTCCTCCCGGAACTCTGGATCTTTTGGGATGTGTTTCAACCCCAATGAAGTGCGACCGATCAGGCACTAGGCAACTGGCTATCCCTAGCTCAGTCACTGGCGTTCACCAATACACAATGATCGTAATGTGGAGAATTGCCACACACTCTCTAAATCATCCATGAAACTAGAGAGAGCTATCCATACCGGCTGGCCAGGAGGGCATAAAATAAGAGTAAGCACAACAATTAACCAAAATGCAATAGTCAATTTATTACTAAAGATGAAGCACAGTAATCACATTATTCCTAACCAACACCTTAAGCTACTTAGTTCATAACAGGCATAGGAATACGAATTACAATCTGAGTATGCATGTCCATAACTACAAGTTAAATAAGAAGGTAAACTCCCTAATCAGCTTGCGGTCGATGGTGTTCTTGATGATCTTCAATCTCCCTAACTATTCGGCTTCCAAGGAAAAACATGGAATGACCTTGACTTTGACGGCTACTTCCTTTTATAGAAGGATGGGAGGCTTGAATTAGGTCAACTAGGACACGTGTAAGGCTCTCCTTGATCCTTTATCACGAAAATAACTCAATAGAAGTCGGTTCATGAAGTTGGCTAACAAGCTGGGATGTGGCAGTTTCTGCTCCCAGTTTTGCTGCAGCATAAAATTTGCTCCCTCCAGTCGCTCAGCAGCATAATCTGCATAAAGTGATTTCCAATGCTTCCATTCTTCCAAATGGGTTAAAACATGTAATATCTCTCTAAAACCAACCCTAATAAGCATAAAGGACACACAAATCCTTATATAATTGAGGCCTAAATAACTACCTTTTGGGCAGTTATCAGCCATGTCGAGGGAGATGCCAAGTTCATCTACGCCGAGACGGTTCACACGCGCCACTACAGTTCGCCAAATCCAAAAGCTCGCCACTCAGCAATTTAGAAAACGTTCGCAGGAGTGGTTTGAGATGATTCGAGAGATGGGAGCCAAGAGACGAGGTGCCCTTGAAGAAGAAGGGAATCGACAAGATGAAGAAAAAGCCGCCAAGGCAGCTGAAAACTCTCGGCAAGGAAAAACTTCAATGGGTAAGGTCTTCGAACCTTCAACTAACCCTTCTCTATCTTGTAGGACAAAGCCCGTTGTTACTTATTGCGCAAGAAAGAGAAGCCTAAGAGGAATGTACCTAAAATGCCACTTGAAATTCAGCCAATAAAAACCGCAAGGATGCCTCCCGCGAAAGTCTTAGGATCAACTAGCTTATAAGACAAGAGAGAAGATTTCTCACTCTAATGTCTTGGCAAAAAAACTTGGAAGTCTTTTATAGACTCCGGACTTCAAACGATAATTGAATGTGATAAATTAAAAGATAAGATCGAATCATCAGGACAGGACCCCTGAAAGATTCGTCTTTTTGAAAAGTAAAAACGACAAAATTGAAAAAGTAAAATTAAATTATTATTCCGACAGGACAGGACCCCTGATCGGATAGATATGACTAAAGTAAAATTATTAAAGACAATAATTACAAAAGACAAAATATGAAAAGCAATAAAGAAAAGATTGGTTGTCTGCTTCTTTACAGTTCAAAAGATGCTTCAGCTTTATCCCTTTTCTGAAGATAAGATTCTTTATCTTGTCGGCTGAATAATTGGCTTTTCTCCTAATCTTCGATCACCCTAGGCGGATTACAGGCTTACCAACGGACTCACTACTCTAAATTCTACGAGACTTACTGCCGGGAACACCAAACTAGGTCCTCACAATTCTTAGGAAAACTGCCAAGTATCTTCGTCTTCAAAATATAGGATCTTTGATCTTGATCGAACTGCTGCTTCATCTTCTAAAGCTGTGGTTTAGCAGAAATGTATTTACAGTGCAAACTAGACTACTTACAGAGTTTACACCTTTTAAAACTAAAGAAGAGAATTCACAACACCTTTTTTTTTTTTTAAATACTTCTTTATGAAGTATCCCTTATGAACACCATTTGTTTCTTTGTGAAACAGGATATTTTAATTGATTCGGAGCTCACATAGGCTGTGAGTCGAGGAAAGGGTCGTCCAAATCGTAGTCCAGCTCGCTTTCTTCTCCTACATGTGCTGAAGAAGCTGGTGATTCACTTCTGTCTGAAGCTGTTGCTTGAAGGATTCTCTGGAAGTCTGCATCAGATGTCGTCTGTGCGAGAGCTGCCAGAAGTTTTGATTTGTCATTGAGAAACTCTGCGTTTCTTTTTATGTCTATGTCTTGAAGGTAGCTGTTAGCGGCAAACCACTCTTTCACATTTTTTAGAGTGGCGTTTTGAAAATTGAACTTTTCCCACCACTTGATCTTTAGGATTTTTGTGACAGTTTTGTATTGAGGTTGATTGCTGGTTGAGAAGTTCCAGCAGAATATCCATGGAATTTGAAAATATAGACAGAGTCTCATTGAATTGTGAAATGTTGTCTTTTGAATATTCCTTGCAAAATGAAAATACGATTCTTGCAAGGGTGTTGGTAAAATATCATCCGTCAGACCGAATGTATTCCACCATTGGATGAACCATAATGGAAAAGTAATTTTATAAGCATTTTGGCAGAAACAAATAAACCAAGAATGCTTGTAAGTTGAATACCACATAACGTTATACCAGGCCCTTACGTAGTCCCGATATGAGTGTGTTTGTGGAACAAAAGGTTTTGAAAAAGATTTGTCTGTATACAGACCTTGATTCCAGTGAGTTGGATTCAGGGCTTTGAATATCTTGAATTTTGAATAGGCGATCTTTGAAGGATCGTTTTTGTCAGGGATATGAGTGATTTCTGCAGACTTTGTGTCTACTAGAATGAACTCATAAAAAGTTCTGGTTTTGTTGAGATCTTCAGGCATGAAATTAAAGCCTGTAGGATACATATTTGAAATGGTCTCTTCTAAGGTAAGACCTTGAAATTCAGGTTCTATGATTGGTTCATAGATGACCTGGGATTTTTGAAAGTAACATTTGATCTCAGGTCGAGGTACAAACCTCTTTTCTGGTACTACTGCCTGAGAGTACGATGAAGGTGAAGGGTAGAAGACCCCATCCTTGAATCTGGTGAGACCGGTGGTCTCATTTGAAGAACTCCGCCAGAAGGACGGACAAGGTTGGCCGAAGGCCTTGGAGGTGGAGTGGATGACTCCATTGGAGACATAGGCGTATACCGCCTCTGGACCTGGATCGGGTTACCGGAGTAAACCCTAGATCCATCGCATATTGATCAACACTCATGGGTGGAGGTGCTGAGGAAGAGGAAGATGGGCGACTGCCCCTTGAAGATGAGGCTCTGCCTCTACTTCCACTCATTCACTCTTTTTCTTTTCTTTCGAGAGAGGGAGGGAGAGGAGAGAGTTTTTGAGTTAGAAACTCTCTTGAGAGATAATCTGCTAGGTGATTATGTTCTCCTTTTATAGGCAAAACTTCAAAATCAAAACATGAGAGAATTGCTTGCCATCTGGCAAAAATTTGTTTTGAGACAAGATTTTTGACATCTTTTTCTAAAACGAATTTCGACGCTCTAGAATCTGTTTTAATTGTAAATTTTTTATTAATTAGTTCTCATTGGAACTTTTGGACACAAAGGACAATTGCAAGTAATTCTTTTTTCACCGTTGAATAATTTCTTTGAGTATCGTTCCAAACTCCTGAGTGGAATCGGATTATTGATTCGTTCTTATCTATACACTGTTTGAGGATTCCTCCATATCCTAAATCTGATGCATCTGTCTCTACTATCAGACTAGCTTTAGGATTGTTTAGACTCAAACAGGGAATTGATTTGACTAAAGCTTTTATTTTTTGTACAGCTTTAGTGTGCTCTTCTGACCATGGCTTTGGATTTTTTCTAAGCCTTTGAAATAGTGGTTTGCATATGGGTCTGAGGTCTTGGATAAAGTCAGACACATAATTTAAACAGCCCAAAAACCTTTCTAGTTGGGTTTTATCTGTTATTTGATCTGGAAAGTTTGTAGCAAAGTTTATGGACCTTTGAATGGGTTTTATTAGGCCCATGTGTATATCAAAGCCCAAAAATCTAATTTTGGTTTGAAATAATTTGACTTTTGGTAACGAAACCACCAAACCATTTTGTTTGATAATGTTAACAAAAATATTTAGATGTTTGAAATGTTGATCAATACTTGATGAGAAAACTAAAACATCGTCAATATAGACTATTGTAAAATTCTGAAAATCATTAAAAATGTCATTCATAATTTTTTGAAATTCAGAAGGGGCATTTTTAAGGCCAAAAGGCATTACATTCCATTCGTATTGTTCGAATGGTACATTAAAAGCAGTTTTATATTTATCTTTTTCAGAAATTTGAATTTGCCAAAATCCAGATTTCATATCAAATTTTGAAAATATTTTTGCATTGGAAATTCTTTTGAGAAAATCTTGTTTATTTGGAATTGGATATCTTATCCATTCTAAAACTTTGTTTAATGGCTTATAATTGATTACTAACCTTGGCACACCACGCTCCTGTTCGGCTGCGTTGTTGACATAGAAGGCTGGACATGACCATGGACTTTTTGATGGCCTGATCAGTCCTTTATTGATTAATTCCTGTATTTCTTTTTTACACAATGTTAGTAATTCTGCATTCATTTGTATTGGTCTTGCCTTTGTTGGAATGTTAGAATCAATGAAATCTTTAATATATGGAAGATTTACAAAATGTTTCTTCCTATCCCAAAAAGCATTTGGTAGATTTGAACATATCTCTTTTTCAATTTTGTTTTCTATTTCTTTTATTTTTAATTTTATTGAGGGATCATTAAGATTCTCTTCTATTCTTTTATAACTTATTTATTCTTTAAGAAATACAATTTGTTTTTGCTTTCTCTTGATTTCTTCTGTTTTCAATACACTTATTTCCATAATATCATATGGAAGAATTGGAGTTATAAATTCAAAGATTATTTCTTTGTCATGAATTTGACTGACTAAACCCTTTTCAGTTATTATGATTGGGTAGAGTTGTGTTAGGAATGGGGTTCCTAGAATTAATTCTTGCTTTAAATCCTTTACTAGTAATAGGGAATTTATAAAGCAGAATTCTTCATTACAAATATGTACATTTGAAAGTTTATATTGAATATTTAGGCTTTGTCCATTTGCACTACTTAATTTTACAATAGTTTTTTCAAAGTACTTAGTTGGTATTAATCCTTGTTGTATACAATTTTGATCAGCTCCCGAATCTATAAGAGCCTTTAAAGTGATTTGAAAATCTTCTATTTTTAAGGTTATTAACGAGTACCATTTTTGATATTGTGATTTTGTTACTTGATTTACCAAAAAATCTTCTCCTTCATTATCTGAATTATTAGTACTTATTTTGAGATTATTTATCTCTTGTTTAATTTGTTCAATTTCATTTTTGTTTTCTTGAATTTCTTTTTTGAGGTTGTTGATTTCAAATTGTAGGTCTTGAATTGAGGTTGGTTGAGAATTAGATTCTCCTTGAAGAAAGTCGGGCTTTCTTTGGAGAAATTCTTTGAGACTTCTTTATTTGATCTCTTGTCTCTGAACTCTTGGTTCAGGATTGTTTGTTGACTCTAAAGATTGTTTTAGAGTTCTTAAGATTGTATGTTTCATTTCTTCATTTTTGATATGATCTATAGATTTGAAGAGTACTTCTTGTTCATTGGTTAGGACATTTATACATTGTCCTTCACACGTTTTTCCACATGCTTTGACTCCTTCATACTCTTCACTTTCGCTTTGACTAGATATCTCAGAGTCAGTTTCATCAAGCTCTTGAATTCTAAGCTCATATTCAGAGCTGTCTGAATATTCTGATGAATAGTCTTCATCTTGATCTAGTTCATTTATTCTCTTGTTTGGACAATTATTTGCATAATGTCCTTCTTTTTGACATTTGTAACAAGAGATTTTCTTTTTCCCTTTTGATTTACTATTCTGACCTGGTCGGGTGTTTTGTCTTGAATGTTTTCTTTTATAATATTTTTTCGGGATGTATTCTCTTCGAGGAGGTCTTTGTATATATTGTCTCTGGTAATTGTCTTTATAATATCTTTTATTGTTTTTTGTAACAATTTTTCTTCTAGAGGAATTTGGTTCTTCTACTCTTTCACATCCATATTGAGAGCAAAAGGCTTTCATTTCTTTCACTTTTGATTTTTCATTCTTTTGAACTTTCTTTTGAACCTTTATCTCATTGCAGATTTCTAAGCCGCAATTAATGATATAAGCTGTTATTTGTCCAAACGATAATTCGTTCCATTTTATGTCATTCTCATAATATTTATTTAGGGCTGTATATACTCTTTCTGCCACAAAACTAGGAAGTCCATCTATGAACTTTTCTTTCCAGTGTTGGGTACTGACGTTTGTCATATGATAGACTCTTGCTAAAAACATATCTTTATACCATTTGAAATTTGCTAGGTTTGTACACCTCAAATTTTTTAGAATTTTCCTTTGATTGTCTTCGAATAAGGTACTTGTTCCTGTAGTAAAATGGAAGGATATTCCATAGATTAGTGTTTCTACTGCGTCTCCTATTTCTTCTTCTACTTCTATTGTTTTAGTAGTAGAAGTTGATGGCCCGCTTTGGAGGACGTTAGTGGTTTCAATTTTGACTTCTTTGGTCCTTTTAACCTTAGATTTGTGTCCTTTTATATTGGCTTTTGATTCAGGAGACAGAGCTTCCCACCAAGCTTTCAGCATTCCTGAAAACCCATTTATAATCATTTTTGCTGCTTCATGATTCGTATGGTTATTAGCTTCATAAGCAGCTGTTGCTATTAGCATTTCATTTAGTATGTCTGTAATTTGTTTATCAGACATTCCATCTATATTCCAAACATATAAGGAATTACCATCGTACTGAGTGTTTCTCAGAAATTTGTAATTTTGTTCGTAATTTAAATCTGGCATAGTAGGTTTATGGTACCAGTTTAAATTATCATTTGGATTTGTTGTTCTATAATTTCTAATTCGGTTTAATCCTTGAGATTCTTCAGTTTGAAGGACCGAAAATTGTTCTATTATTGAGTCTATGTCACTATCATTAAGGACGTTTATTTGATTTGAAGTTTCTCTTGACGTTTCTCCTCTTAAGTGTAAGGCTTTTAATCTTTTATCAATTTCTTCCATAATTTGAGTTTTTGATGTTTTTAGTTTGACTTTGTCTAGTGGGCTGAACAATGGTTTTACTATTGGTTTTGGAGGATCTATTAATTCTTCTAGCTTATAGACTTGTTCTGCTATTGAAGTTAACATTCTGTTTGAATAATTATTTTGAACTTGTATGCTTTTAATTTCTTTATTTGTTGGAGGCTTATTTTCTTCTGCCTCTTTAATTAATTGAAAGGGTTTGGCTATAATTTTCTCATTATAGAAGCTATCGAATTCGACATCTTCCATTGGAGGAAAATTACTTTGAATTTCTCCTCTTCTTATTGTTTTCCATTTTTCTTTTTCTTTTATGGTGCAAATATGAGAATATTCTTCTCTTTGATTGAACCATCTAAAGAATGATATATGTTCTTGGAGTTTTGCTAAAATTTTAAAGTATTCTTCTTTAAAAAATTTTCTTTGTTCTTCCGTATATAATTTAAAGAAGCGTTTTCTGTCTTCTTTATTTTCTTTTGCCATAAATTCTTTTTGCAAAGCTTCCTTGTCAATTTTGAATTCGTTATCAGAGATAATAACATTCAATTGACTTTTGAATACTGACTCAGTTTCCATGTCAGTTTGGGTTGGTGAAAGAGGTCTATCCTCCTCGTAATGAAGATTTGGAATTCCATGCTCTAACTTTACAGACTTAACTCTGAGTGAGTTAGTTTTGCCAATGCTTTGGATGGATTCTGGTCTTATTCCAGAAGTACTTGGTCTCGAACTCATGAACTCCTTTTTGTTCATATTTTCTTTAACAACTGGGAATTGTGGTCTTTCATCTTCAAATTTGATCTCCTCTCCCATCAGGATGTTCGATAATATGGGAAAGTTCTTTTTCTCTTTTTTAAGGGACAAAGGCATTTTCTATTGTCCATTGAGGATTTCTGGTGCGATTATCCCATGAAAGCATCTTTGGGACACTAACCGAAGATTTGTTGATATTTGTTTCTATTAGCATAGTTTTTCCCTTTGGAGATTGAACCAAAGCTTTTGGTTCCATAGAAGAGGTAAGAGTTTTATAGGTAATTTTGTATAATAGTGTCATTTTTTTGACACCTTCTTCAAGATTTAAGCCTTGGCCTGTGATTTCTAGGCTTAAGGTTTTGAGAATATGAGGGTCAGATAAGGCCACCATAAAGTTGGGATAGCAGGTGAAATATACAGGTCCATCTGCTAGGTTTGATTCGATTATTCCTAGCAAAGAGTTAGAGAAGTCTTTATGACGTCTATCTCTTAAGATTGCCAGAACAGGAGTATCTAGTCCTGATCTGAACATTGGTCTGAGAGCAACTTGAACTGCTCCTATATGTAGGAATTGGAAATCTTTCCTATGTTTGAGGATGTCGTCTTTTTGAAATAATTGAATGGAATCAACATTTCCATAGACAGGGATTTTTCTTTCAACAATCTTGATGCATTGTTGCTCACGAAAATTGAAGGTATTGTGCATGTAAATGTTTTTGTTGTCGAGTCTGGGTAAGCCCCATTTTTTAAGATTGTTTTCTATCTTTGTTATGTGCAAAGCTTCATTTGAGATTTCTCCAGAGCTTGAAGAGGCCATATGTTGGTCCTCTACTTCATTTTGAGTTAGTTCTTTTGAAGAAAGATTTTTAAATAGTATCTTTTTTAGGAGAGACATAGATTTAGTTAATAGAAATCATTTAATTAGATTTTACTCAAATAGTTTTCAATCTAATATAACTATCTTTCTAAAAATAGATTATTAGAAGATTTTTGCCTCTGATCACTGTTTCGGCAAGAAGGCAAGGTAGGCTTACCAACGGCTTTACTGCGCTTCAACGCGTCTTACAACCTGGAACACCAACCGCAACAGTCCTTCGCAGCTGTCCTTCTCAGTGATTGAGCATAACAATATTCCAACGATCTAAGCTTTGGAAAGAAAGCTTAATTGGATTGATAATCAATTGAATATCACCTAAAACTATGATATTCTATAGCTCTCAATCTCTTCCTCCCCGGAAAAGAATTTGAAATCAACAATAGGATGAGAAAAAGAGAAGGGAAGAAATAAAAGAGGATGCAAAAAGAAGGAAGCTGAAGACTTCTGATAACTGCCCAAAAGGTAGTTATTTAGGCCTCGATTGTATAGGGATTTGTGTGTCCTTTATGCTTATTAGGGTTGGTTTTGGATAGATATTACATGATTTAACCCATTTGGAAGAATGAAAGCATTGGAAATTATTTTGTGCAGATTATGCTGCTGAGCGACTGGAGGGAGCAAATTCTATGCTGCAACAAAACTGGGAGCAGAAACTGCCACATCACAGCTCGTTAGCCAACTTCATGAACCGACTTCTGTTGAGTTATTTTCGGGATAAAGGAGCAAGGAGAGCCCTACACGTGTCCAAGTTGACCTAATTCAAGTCTCCTGTCCTTCTATAAAAGGAAGTAGCCGTCAAAGTCAAATTCATTCCATGTTTTCCCTTGGAAGCCGAATAGTATAGGGAGATTGAAGATCATCAAGAACACCATCTACCGCAAGATGATTAGGGAGTTTATTTTCTTCCTTAACTTGTGGTTATGGACATGCATACTCAGATTGTAATTCGTATTCCTATGCCTATTATGAACTAAGTAGCTTAGGGTGTTGGTTAGGAATAATGTGATTACTGTGCTTCATCTCTAGTAATAAATTGACTATTGCATTTTGGTTAATTTTTGTGCTTATTCTTATTTTATGCCCGCCTGGCCAGCCGGTATGGATAGCTCTCTCTAGTTTCAGGGATGATTTAGAGAGTGTGTGGCAATTATCCACACTACGATCATTGTGTATTGGTGAACGCCAGTGACTGAGCTAGGGATAGCCAGTTGCCTAGTGCTTGATCGGTCGTACTTCATTGGGTTTGAAACATATCCCAAAAGATCCGGAGTTCCGGGAGGAATCCGCTAATAATACTGCGAGAAATGCATGATCAATAATATTGCTAGAGCATACCTTAAAACAATCACTAAAACCTAACCAGCGCCTGTCTTTAATCTGTCTATCTATTTGTTTACTCGTTGCTCTGTCATTTATTTTGCTTCTGCATAATTCCGATAAAACCAAATCATTTTACTATTCTTGAAACCATTAAAAAGTTACACAAAAATAGGTAGAGTGGAAACTCATTCAGGGCTCGGATTGATAATATTACTTGCTGCAGACTGTGTATACTTGCACAGGAATTCTAGAGTATTTTATACTATATTTTTACTCACTCTAGGAACCCAACAACTTCCTTGCAACTTTTGAGCCACTTCATAAGGCTCAAAGTGAGGTTGAAGCGCTGCAAGGGAGGGTAGAAGAAGAGGCCCAACAGGGGCCAACAGAAGAAAATTTAGAAAAAGAAAAAGAAAGAGAAGTGGAGAATGAAGGCCAGAATGCGACTGCATCTGGGCTGCATTCTGAAGAAGGCCTAGCCAAGGCCACTATTGATCAGCCAGCTGTAGAGGTTTTTGAGCCTCTATTCACGAATGACCCACCAGCAGCTGATAGTACCTCTTCGGGAGAGAAGAGGATGAAGAGGAAAAAGAAGACGAGGAGGTCGAGATCTCTAGTGAATCTGATTCTGAAACATAATCTAACTTAGAGATAAGGGAGCTAGATGGCGACCAAGTCCCTATCTCTACAGCATTGAGAAGAAAAAGAAAGAGAGAGATTAAGGCCGAGAGGAGGACAAAGAACAAGAACGATCCTATGTTTGCCAGGAGGTCGAGGACAAGGTCCATGAACGCCTCTCCTTCAATTCCTCCTACTATCTCACCCGCCAAGCCAAAGGGCAAATCACCCAAGGCTGCATCTCCCAAAAATCCATTTCCTGAGGTATTTAGAGATGTTAATTTTCAGGAACGGATGGAGATCATGAAGAAAAGAGATTTCCTCAACGAGAAGGGATTCTCAAACAGAGCAGGAGCACTGCTACAGTTCGTAAGCAGAGTTATCTTGCAATACAAGTGGCAGGAGTTCTGTGCTCACCCTCAAAAGGCTGTTGTGCCTTTAGTTCGTGAATTCTACGCCGGCCTGAGGGAGGAAAGTATTAGCATGGCGATTGTGAGGGGGAAGATGGTCAGTTTCTCCTCAGTCGACATTAACAGGGTGTACAGGATCAAGGCACCCATGAACCCGAGACGTAATGATGTTATTAGGAATCCTTCGGCCAAGCAAATGAAGGAAGCATTAAAGCTTGTGGCCAACAAAGGGGTTCAATCGAAAGAATCGCAGATGAAAGTGAAGTCTTTTGTGCCAAGCGACTTAAAGCCAGAATCGGCAGTGTGGCTTCACTTCATCAAGAACCGTTTGATGCAAACCACCCATGACAACACAATTTCAGTCGATAGAGTGATGATACTCTATTGCCTTATGAAGGGGTTGGAGATCAATGTGGGGAGCATTATTAGGGATGAAATCTTAGCCTGTGGACGAAAAAGGGCAGGCAAGATTTTCTTTGGATCCCTCATCACCCAGCTTTGTAAGAGGGTGAAGATTGTGCCAGGCAAGAACAAGGAGCGCCATTTATTTAAGCCAACCATTGACTTGATCTTGATAGGAAAACTCAAGCAGAATAACATCTAGAGGAAGGATAAAGCCTCCACATCACAGGCCACTCCTCAATTAGGGTCGAATGTAGCCTCTCCATCCCAGCACACTCCTTTTACAGGGCCTTCAACAACATCGGAAGCCCTAGGCTTGGTCCACCGCCACTTAGATCAAATCAGGGAGAACTTGAATACTTATTGAACATATGCAAAGGAAAGGGATGAAGCTATTAGAGAGTTCTATCTCTCGATTGCCCCAGGTATCGCTCCATTCTTTCCAAATTTCCCTCGATCATTGCTGTCCCAAGAAGAAGAGGATTCTGATGAAGAGGAAGATGAAGAGAATGAAGTGAAAGAGAGTTCCTCAGACGAGGAATAGGGGAGTTTTCTGATCCCCTTTGACTGAAATGTTTTGTGAATAATACTGTTTTACTGTTTTGTGCTTGCTTTTTTGTTAGTTTTAGCATGTTTTAATTTTGTTTTTAGTTGTTTATTTGTTGCTTTGATTGTTTTTAATGTTTAGTTTGTTGGGTTTTATGCCATAAAACTCGTAGATAGTAAATGTACATTTGACCGAACGTTAATAAAAGTGATGTATTATTCAATGTTTGTATTATATCTTGTCTTATTAACCCTAATCCAATAAACTAAACATCCAAGGCTAATAGAATGAGGCTTGAACTAGTATGTAGGGACATACGGGGATCAGTGTTCAAGTTTTAGCCTAAAGGGTCTGTAGTATAGGGATAAGGCTGGGTACCTTGTCCTGGTGACACTATGGATACGACCCGCTTTGTATATTGATACAAACATAGTGATCCAACGCGTTCATGTGGTTGACATGTGAGTGGGGGTATCCCGTGCAATTAGTTTGCACAAAGACCGGACCGCGAAATAGTTAACCACTAACAGTAACACCGTTAGTTAGCTTGGTTTCTATTTCACTAGGATGACCTAGGCAACTTGGCCTTAATCCTGAGTGGATTATGGAGCCCTGTCCATGAGGGATTGTCCTTTGATTTGTACGGGTGAGAGTGGCCTGTTCGCTGACTCAATAAGCCTACCATTTTGGGGACAAGACCGAGTGGGGAGATGGGAACGTAGTCTTACAAGATGGAATTCACTCCTTCCCGATATTAGGGTAAGTCGAGGTGTGTTCCCTTAAGTGGTGTCTCCGAGTCTTGAACAACGAGAGGGATTTGTGTTTGCTGGTTGGACCACAAACAGGTTGTCCATTAGAGGAGCACTGGTACTTAAGGACCAAGAGGTAGCCCAGGGGTAAAACGGTAATTTGACCTAGCTGGGGTACGAACACACGTGAAGGGCTAACTTGCTGTTGACGGTCGATATCCGTGGACACAGAAATATATCTGCAGTGCGAAGAGTGCAGCTGTGGTTCTTTAGTGGAGTGAACCACAGTTAACGAACATTGATTAACTTGGTTAATGAGTTTAGCTAATTAATCTCATATCGTTGGAGCTTCTGATCTGTAGGTCCATTAGGTCCCACCAGTAGCTCACTAAGGGCGTTGAGGTAAAATTCTAAGGGAGAATTGAATATTCGAAGGTGTTCGAATATTAAACTTAAATATGAATTTGATTCATATTAAAACTATAGGTTATAATTAATGCGGATTTGATGTACATTAATACTATAGTTTAATTGAGAGAGATATAGTTAAATATGTGATATTTAATTATAATATTAATTAATTTTTGTTTAATTTAATTTAATTAAATTTGATCTAATTAAATTATTTTAAAACATTGGGTAAGGTAGGTAAGTTTATGTAAAATATGGTTTACATAAATGATAATTAATTTAAATGTTAAATTAATTATTATTAATATTAATTTATTATTAATTAATATTGATATTTATCAATCAGTTAAAAATAACTGAGAGATATTTTTGCCCTTCCGCCTACTCAGTACACGATGGGACTGAGGGTTTTTAGGGAGTTGGGGTTATTTTGCGTGGAGATGCAGAATACTCTCTAACCACTCACCCAAAAGTTTTGAATTCTCTCTCAATTCAGAGTGATAGATCGTACTTTTTCCTCCCTAGCAATTTTCTAGAGTTCTACCTTTCTCCCACAAGCATCAACGCACAATCCCTTTGGAGGATACCGGTGTGATCAAGTGGTAGTGTTCGAGGCGTTTTTCCAGCGAGATCAAGGATCACTTGCTGCTGTTTTTGAGAACAATTTGGAGAAAATTTGGCGAAACGATCAAGAGTTTCTTCAAGGGTAAGTGATTCTTGGCCTAGGATCAATAGGATCAAATTTTAGATTAGATCTAGAATTCTTTCTCTTTTTTCCAGCATGCTTTCATCTGTTTTACAGCCTGTATATGTTTTTATTTCTTGCTGTAAATTTTATGGTTTTGTCGTCGTATTGGTTTCCCAAACGATTTTTAAACCAATAAGGTCTCCAAACGTTTCCGCTGCGCTAGGGCTTTTATCCCTGCATAGTTTTCATCATAGGGTAGTTTAGTTAGCTTGTGGATAGCTTAGAGTAGATAAACTTGGATTTTTAAATATTCTCTTGAAAAAAATCTGCTTGCTGTTCTTTTAGTTTTACATATGAGTTTTGGAAAGAAAAAATCAACTTTAAAGAAAAATGGCTTTAAAATGTTTTGGAGGAAAAAGCATGTTTTCAAAGGAGTTTTCTTTTAAGCCCTTGATGATGAAAACTGATGATGAAAACTAGAGCTTTGTTCTATCTTAAAAGTGTCACCATCTCAACTGCGTTGTTTTCTAGTCAAAGGCTTTCCATTAGTTTTTTTCTTTACAAAATTTTCTTAGAGTCTAAACTTCCTCGTGTTTAACCTTTCTAACACTCTAGGAGAATTTAGCCTTGATGTTTTGAAAACAAAAAGCCTCATGTTAAGCCCATGCCTAAAAAATAAGCCAATGAGGACATTGTCTACCTTTAAGTTTGTGGGGGTGCTTTATGCTTCTATGTAAATATCTTTTGTAAATTTGTACTGTTGGAAAAGAATATGTGCTCAGTATATATGAAATTAAAAAATAAGGAAAAAAATATGAAAAAACCGAGAGTTACTCCTCCTTTTTAGGGTTTACTGAGTAACTAAGGGCATTCATGACACCCATGGTTTGCCACTGCAATAACTTTGCTCGTAGGGAAGTGAGTATCACTCCGAGTTTAGCCTTGATGTTTTGAAAGGTTTACCTAGGGAAGTGAGTATCACTCCGAGCTAGTGAAATTTGCTCGTAGCTAGATATCTTCACCACAAAGTGTCGATAAGCTAGAACGAAGGTAAAGATGACAACAAGGATGCTCTTGGGAGAAAAATAAGTTGAATAAAAGGAGCACCAGCAGTCAAATAAATTTGGGGGAGATGGAAAAGGTCTAGTAATTCATATATGCTTTTGTTTTCCTAAAGATTGTTTTCTTAAACTAAAAGGACTACACTAGGCTCTATGAGTAGAAGTTAGGTAGTTTAAGCATGTTGGTTAGGATGGATTAGAGAGAGTTTTGCTTTGAAAAAGAACAATAGAAACTTCATGACTAGGAAACTCAGACGTTGTGACTGGCACTAGAGTAGAACCCTCTCCTGAAAGGCAAACTTTTTAGAAAACGATCTTGAAAAACATGTGTACTTTATTCCATGTCACATGATTTGAAATGAAAAGTTGATACTAGTACCATGATTCATTACTATGCATGAACTCTATCGTTTTGGTTTGCAATTAATATTGATCTCTCACGTTCTGGTTGGCAATTAAAAAGTTCATCTTTAACATTTTGATTGGCAATTGCTTGAGGACAAACAATGAGTTAAGTTTGGGGGTATGATAAGGGTAAAAAATATACCTATTTTACCCTTATATTTAGCTCATTTCTTGGTCGAATATTGAGTGTTTAGGTCAATTTTACTATTTTCGAGCTCAAAATATGTTAATTTGATAAGTTAGGGTGTTGAGAGTCATTTTTGTTGAATTATGCTTATTTGTGCCTAAAAAGACTTGATTTGAAGCAAATTTGACTTAGTTTACTGTTGTGCAGAAAAAACAGAGGAGAAGCTGGAATTCCCCATAAATGCGACCGCATTTCTGGGAAGGCAAAATTAAAATGCGACCGCATTTCTAGAAAAACAGAGGTCGTTGCGAGTCGTCCGCTGGTCGTTGTTGACGAGTCTTCGTCACACCTAACCAGTTGTTTTGACCCCGAAACTGACTGGGCAACCTTCCAGCACCTATTTCGCAGCTCCTCAACCAATTTCTACACTATATAAGCTCGGGATTCGAAGTCAAATTCAAGTAGAACTCACTTGGAAGAAAATGGTGGTGATAGAACCCTAGCTCGACGCCCATGAGTAAGGATGCCCGAGGTCCTTCTTAGATGACCAAATTATAACCCGAGAGAGAGTTAGACATCAAACCTTGTGGTTTGTAGAGAGTTTCACCCATTCCCATCTTGTAAAAGTGAGAGAGTGGAGTGTCTTAGCGAACTCTAGAAGAATTGAGTAAATAGAAAAACCCAAAATATTTAGCTATCTCCTTTTATTTCTAGCTCTTGAATCTTTTCATTATTTTGTTTTCTTTACATCATTATTTCAATGAAAATGTGTTCAATTTCTTTTTATCTCATCATGAGTAGCTAAATCCCGTTGAGGGGTTCAAAGTGGTGAATTCCCTTATGGTTTAATGGCTTGGAAGTGTTTTATTTGCTTAAGTTGTGTTTAATGCATGTCATTCTTTATTGATTATCACTCTAATCTTGCTGAGTTTAATTTGATCACTTAGACTTTGCATGCTATGTGAGTTTGATCTCGAAAGGGACAAACGATATCGGTTCTCATAAAGGTGATATAGGAGAAAAAGCTCGAAAGAGATTGTTCGGCGGTATAGGGCAAGTTGCCTAAGGCACCCTATATCGACTATAGGGTTATAGGTTGCATTTGTGAATTATCTATGTCGGAGTCGAGTCACCGAAATGTGCATAACGGTACTCGCTTATTCTTCTAACGATTTTTGGAAACAAGGGCCAAATAGGAGTTAAATCTGGCCCAATGCATTAAATACGCTTAAGTTAGATATTGCATGAGTATGGTTGTAACCTTAGGGATGAATCCATGTTGAATACCTCGTTGTTTATTATTGTTATTCTTTATTATTTACTTTCTTGCTTTATTTATCTTTTCATAAACCCAATCAATCAACTTATTTTCTTTGGTTACCTTTTTAAAAGTAATCATTTGAGCAGTTTCTTCATCAAATATGAATTTCCAATTTAGTCCTCGTGGGATCGATACCCTTGGAGTACTTCTAAGGTTTTTTATTACTACGTGCGACAGTGTATACTTGCACTTAAGTGTTGGTTGGATTATTCTTTATTATTTCATTTATCATCTTATCTCACTTCCATCCATTTAGCTGACGACGCACCAAGTTTTTGGCGTCGTTGTCGGGGACCAAAAGTGTAACCACATTTGTTTTTGAAATTGCGATCAGATTGCAACCACATTTATGTCTCAAAGGGAATTTGACTTCGGTTTGCATTTGTTTTTCTTTTGCAGGTTGGAGTTAGTGCATGAGCAAGGGGTATCCACTCCTTGACATTGATCCAAAGATATAAAGAACCTTTCGTCATCGAAGGAAGGAACAGAGACGAAAGAAAAAGGAGCAACAAAAGTTGAGCGCACCAAAATTACTAGAGGAAGCATCTTACATTCAAAAGTTTCCAATGGAACCTCCTGGAGTAGATCCTCAAGTTCGTGGAAGGGAGCAGAATGCCGGGAGAATTCCTCCAGTTCCACCGGTGCCACAATAGGAAAATCTGATTTACATTGCGGAAGATCGCAACAGAGCAATAAGGGACTACGCTTTACCAGTTTTCCAGACATTGAATCCAGGAATCTTGGAGCCACCGATTGATGCTCCACAGTTTGAACTTACACCAATGATCTTCCAGATGTTAAATACAATGGGCCAATTCTCTGGACTTTCAAATGAGGATCCACACAAGCATATTAAACTATTTTTTAGAGTTTGCAATTCTTTTAAAGTAATAGAAGTGCCGGAAGATACGTTAAAACTAAAGATTTTTCCATTTTCATTATAGGGAGATGCTGAAGCCTGGCTGGATTCATTTCCTCCAAACTCTATCACCTATTGGAATGATTTGGCAGAGAAATTCTTGGAGAAGTTCTTTCCCTCCAATAAAAATGCCAAGTACAGAGCAGAGATTACCGCTTTCAAACAGTCTTACAATGAACCTTTGGATGCAGATTGGGAAAGATTCCAAAGGCTGGTTCGGAAGTGTCCACACCATGGATTGCCTGCATGCATTATTTTGGAGCATTTTTATAGTGGGTTAGATCAAGCTTCAAAAGCACTTGTAAACGCATCTACAAATGGATCTTTTCTGAAGAAGTCTGCTAATGAGGCGCACGGTATTCTAGACACCATAGCCACCAACAACCGACATTGGGGAGAAAATGAACCAACAACCATTTTGAAAAATCCAGTGAAAGCGGTGGAAATAGAGGCTAACTCTACGATGCAAGCCCAGATCAAGGCCATCCATAACATGATGATGGGCATGTCCATGAACAATCAAGCCAACATAGCCCCTGCTAACGCTGTTGAAGGTGTTCATATAACACATGCGGAAGCAATTGAAGATCGAAAGCACTTAACTCAATTAATTTTACTCCTAAAGCATGCAAGTTCTAGAAAAGACAGAACAGAAAGTTAGGAGTACCAACCTCTTTGTAGCTCAATTGTGTGATCCTCCTTGTAATGATTTCTTCTCTAATCTCTCTTGGACGACCTCTAGAGTCTTCCCTACTATTCTCCGGGCCAAGAACGACTTATGGGAGTCTATAGTGATGGGGAATGGGAAGGGAATGCTTGAAGGATCAAGCTCTATGGAGATATGAGATGAGAGATTGATTGAGGAAGAATTTCAGCAGCATAACATTAAGGTAAATGCTATATATCTCCATAATTTGATTCTTCCTCTGTTTATAGAGAGAATCCATGCAAGAAGGGGCCTCAAGATGCAAGACACATGGTTGTCTTTATGTTGAAAGTGGAAGCTAGGTGTTCAAGCAACACTACATGCACCATTGCATGAATGTGGTCTAATTCCACTTTGTGTCTTCATGCAAGAGGATTTCCAACTTTTCCCACTAACTTATGATTCAAAACCAGATTCTAAATTCTGCATTATTGATATTAATTTCAATTCTAAATTGAAATTAATAATAAAAATCAATCTTGAAGCTTGCCCCACTAATTATGAATGATTAATCAAATTACTCATCTTAATATTGTGCATCCTTTATATATGAATCTCAATTCATGTATATAGTATTAAAACCATTTTAAATACTTTATCTCTCATTTTCTAATTTAATTCATAATTAAATTATTGTGTCAAAACACAATTTTACGATAATACCCTTTTCCCCGATTTTGAACGATTCAAAAAATCCTATCAATGTGTTGTAGGCTTTAATCCGATATGAGCTAGTAGGGGGACCTAATGGACCTATAGATCATGGGCTCCAATGATTCGAGGCTAACCGACTAATCTCATTATCTAAGCTAGCCAACATTCATTAACTACTGGGACACTCCACTATAGTCCGATAGTTGCACTCTTCTCACTATAGATATATTTCCGTCTACTTGATTTAACCATGTTCAGTAAGTCGATCCTTCACAGGTTGTTCGTAGCTATAGCTAGGTCAAATGGCCGTTTTACCCCTACAGTACTTCTTGTTCCTTAAGTTCCATTAATCCTCTAATGAACAATCGGTTTGTGGTCCAACCATCAAACCTAAGTTTCTCTCGATCCAACGAGAGGGTGGGGCCACTTGTTCAAGTCCTGGAGTTAGTACTTAAGGGAACAACCTCTCTACTATCCCTGAAATGGGTAGGAGTGAATTCTGTCTTGCGAGACTATGTCCCCAGCTATCTATTGGATCTTATCCCCAAAATGGTAGGCTTGTTGAGTCGGTGATGCTGGCCACTCTCACCCATGCAGATCAAAGGATAATCTCATATAAACAGGAGTTCATAGTTAGCTCAGGATTAAGAACGAGTTACCTAGGTCATCTTTGAGAAATAGTAAGTTTCTTCAGTAAACGACGTTATAAAGAGAAAGTGATTAATTTCGTGGTCCAGTCTTATGCAAACTCATTGCATAGGACGCCCCCACTCGCATGTCTTTGCATGAACGATTTAGGACCTCATCGTTTGTACTTAATACAAAGTGGGTCGCGTCCATTGTGTCTCTAGGATAAGGCACCCAACCGTATCCTTATACTATAGACTATTTTGACTATGAACTTGAACTTGATCCTACGATATGTCCCTACATATAGTTCGAGTATTCATTTTATAGCCAAGGATCTTAGTTTATTGGATTTAGGTTAATCATTCGCAATTTACATATTCAACAACATCTTGTACTTAATAACCTGAACAACGTCTTTATTGGAAATAGAATGTTTAATGATTTACAAACTACGAGTTTATAGGACATTAAACCCAACAAACTCCCACTTGGACAGAAACTCTAGTGGGGTACAAGAAGTTAGGTGTGAAAGATACATAAAGACAATTAACTAGGGCATCATCCATACACTTACATTTCTCCCACTTGCCCTAGTCTAACAAAGCTCCTAAACCTCGATTAACTAGGTGACCCTAAAAAACTTTAGCCATGAGGGGTTTTGTAAACGGATCAGCCATGTTGTGCTCCGAAGCAATCTCCTCGTTGCACGATCTCCCTGATGAGATGATATTTGCGCTCAATATGCTTTCCTCGCTTGTGACTTCGAGGTTCCTTAGAGTTTGCAACTGCTCCACTGTTATCACAATAGAGGGTGATGGGTTAGTTGCATATTTGGAACAATTTCCAACTCTGTTAGGAATTTTCTTAGCCATACTGCCTCTTTTGCTGGTTCGCAGGCGGCTACGTACTCTACTTTCATGGTAGAGTCAGCAATACAACCTTGCTTAATACTTCGCCATACTAGTGTTCCTCCATTTAGAGTAAACACAGATCCCGATGTTGATTTTCTCGAATCTATATTGGTCTGAAAATCTGAGTCAGTGTATCCTGTAAGGATCAGATCCTTAGCTCCATACACGAGCTTATAATCCGTAGTTCTCGTTAGATACTTAAAGATGTTTTTAACGGCAGTCTAATGCGCATGTCCAGGATTAGACTGATATCTACTGACAATTCCTACGGTATAACATATGTCGGGTCTGGTACACAACATGGCATACATCAAACTACCATCCGCTGATGCATAGGGAATACATCTCATTTCCTCAACTTCTTGAGGTGTCTTAGAACTTTGTTCCTATGACAGGTGAACCCCGTGCCTAAAAGCTAATAACCCTTTCTTGGAGTTCTGCATTGAATATCGTACCAACATTTTGTCGATATATGATGCTTGAGACAGTGCTAGCGTTTTGTTCTTTCTATTTCTTACGATTTGAATGCCCAAAACAAATTGAGCCTCACCCAAATCTTTCATTTGGAATTGAGTCGCTATCCATTATTTTACGTCAGTCAAGAATCCTACATTATTCCCAATAAGTAGTATATCATCTACATATAGAACTAGAAAAGCTATAGTGGATTTGACGATTTTCTTGTAAACACAAGGTTCGTCAACATTCTGCTCAAAGCCATACGTTTTAATCGCAGTGTCAAAACGTATATTCCAGGATCTTGATGCATGTTTAAATCCATAAATGGATCGTTTAAGTTTGCAAACCTTTTGCTCATCACCCTGGAATATGAATCCCTCTGGTTGAGCCATATAGATAGTCTCATCAAGACTTTCGTTCAAAAAGGCTATCTTGACATCCATTTGCCATATTTCATAATCATAAAATGTGACAATAGATAAGAGTATTCTAATCGACTTAAGCATGGCAACAAGGGAAAAGTTTCTTCAAAATTCACTCCTTCCCTTTGTTGGGTTTAATGTCCTGTAAACTCGTAGTTTGTAAATCATTAAACATATTCTATTTCCAATAAGGACGTTATTGAGGTTATTCAGTAAAAGATGTTATTGAATATGTAAATTGCGAATGATTAACCTAAATCCAATAAACTAAGATCCTTGGCTATAAAATGAATACTTGAACTATATTTAGGGACATATCACAGGATCAAGTTCAAGTTTATAGTCAAAATAGTCTATAGTATAAGGATACTGTTGGGTGCCTTATCTTGGAGACACTATGGACGCGGCCCACTTTGTATTAAGTACAAACGATGAGATCCTAAATCGTTCATGTGGTGACATGCAAGTGGGGGCGTCCTATGCAATGAGTTTGCATAAGACTGGACCACGAAATAAGTCACTTTCTCTTTATAACGTCGTTTACTGAAGAAACTAACTATTTCTCATAGATGACTGATAACTGCCCAAAAGGTAGTTATTTAGGCCTCAATTATATAGGGATTTGTGTGTCCTTTATGCTTATTAGGGTTGGTTTTGAATAGATATTACATGTTTTAACCCATTTGGAAGAATGGAAGCATTGGAAATTATTTTGTGTAGATTATGCTGCTGGACGACTGGAGAGAGCAAATTCTGTGCTGCTGCGAAATTGGAAGCAAAAACTGCCACGTCACAGCTCATTAGCCAACTTTATGAATTGACTTCTGTTGAGTAATTTTCGTGATAAAGGAGTAAGGAGAGCCCTACACGTGTCCAAGTTGACCTAATTCAAGCCTCCTATCCTCCTATAAAAGGAAGTAGCCGCCTAAGTCAAATTCATTCCATGTTTCCCCTTGGAAGCCAAATAGTATAGAGAGATTGAAGATCATCAAGAACACCATCATCCGTAACCTGATTAAGGAGTTTATTTTCTTTATTAACTTGTGATTATGGACATGCCTACTCAGATTGTGATTTGTATTTCCATGTCTATTATGAACTAAGTAGCTTAGGTGTTGATTAGGAATAATGTGATTGTCGTGCTTCATCTTTAGTAATATATTGACTATCGCATTTTGGTTAATAGTTGTACTTATTTCCATTTTCTGCCCGCCTGGCCAGCCGGTGTGAATAACTCTCTCTAGTTTCAGGGATGATTTAGAGAGTGTGTGGCAATTATCCACACTACGATCATTTTGTATTGGTGAACGCCAGTGACTGAGCTAGGGATAGCCAGTTGCCTAGTGCTTGATCGGTCGTACTTCATTGGGGTTGAAACACATCCCAAAAGATCCAGAGTTCCGGGAGGAATCCGCTAATAATACTACGAGAAATGCATGATCAATAATATTGCTAGAACATCTTTTAGAACAATCACTAAATCCTAACCTGCGCCTGTCTTTAATCTGTCTATCTATTTGTTTACTCGTTGTTCTGTCATTTATTTTGCTTCAGCACAATTCTTATAAAACCAAATCATTTTACCATCTTTGAAACCATTAGAAAGTTACACAAAATAGGTAGAGTGGAAACTAATTCAGGACTCGGATTGATAATATTACTTGCTGCAGACTGTGTATACTTGCACAGGAATTCTAGAGTCTTTTATACCATATTTTTACTCACTCTAGGAACCCAACAAGTTTTTGGCGCCATTGCCGGGGACTTGGATAAGTTTTTATCTGATCTATTTTTGTGTATGTGTTTTAGTGGTTTGCTGCTAGAACTTTTTGATCAGAAGAGGACATTCCAGTCGGCTTATTTGAAAAGGGAAGCGAACACGTGGATGGGATTTATTAGACATAGGATGCTTCCAACAACACATGACTCGACAATCTCTAGGGAACCGGTTCTCCTAGCTTTTGCCATCTTGCGGTCTCTCAGTATTAACGTAGGGAGGATCATTGCGAGTGAAATTTCTGGTTGCTGGAAAAAGAAGGTGGGGAAGTTGTTCTTCCCAAATACAATTAGAATGCTTTGCAGTAAAGCAGGGGTTCCAGTGGATGAGGGAGATGTGATCCTGTTTGACAAAGGGATCATCGACACGCCTAATTTGGCACGTCTCCAGCGCATGCAGGAGGTACGTCAAGGAAGGCTTATCTACGGCATCAACATGATTCTAGAACAACTGGCACTTTCGGCCAGTAGGCAGGAGTTTGCTGAAAGGCAAACTTTAACGTTCTGGAACTATGTTAAGAATCGGGATGCCAGCTTAAGAAGGGCGCTGCAAGAGAATTTTTCCAAACCGTATCCAACCCTTCCTGCATTCCCTGAGGATCTATTGAACCCCTGGATTCCACCCCCACCTGTTGAAAGAGAAGAAGAGAATGATGATGAAGAGCATGGTCAGGAAGATTGATGGATGAGATGATCTTCAACGAGCATTATTTTTATTCTTATCATTTTGTTTGCTCGTGCATATCTGACCCCGCTTGCTAAATATGTTTGCTTGTTTCTTTTAATTTTTCTGCTTCTTGGAAAAAAATATATCTTTGCTTTTGTAATATCTTTTTCGATTTTTAATGAAATTTCCGGATGTTTTTCATTTTATATGCACTGAGTAATGCCTAACTTAACTAATTTTCTTCTGAATTTTTTAAGCTTGGACTGATTACGCTTAATTAGATCAAGGTATTCTGATCTCCAGAAACCTTTTGCTTGAGCATTTCTTCTGGCCTGGACTGTTGCTGCGGCAAAGAAGATTTTGAAGGTAGTATTGACTTATATAATCCACTTTAAGCTTAATCTGAGTCCCATGTTTAGTTTAAAAATTCAGATAGAAAGATTTAAGTTTGGGGGTATAATTGCTTATATAATGATTCATTGGGGACAATGAATAATTCAAGTTTGGGGGACTTTTTGCTACTCCAATTGTTTTGCTCGAGCATTCCTCTCCTTCAAGTAAAAATTTGTTAGGTTATTGAGTAACCGAGGACATTTGTGATACCCACAGTTTGTCTTCGCGTCAAAAGATGACCTAGGAAATATAAAAAAAATGATGAAATGATTTGCTGAAAAGATTGATTGTTGAAAATTTTGCTGAAAAATTTGACGGAGCAAAAGTTTTGAGGGATAAATGATGATCCAGCAGTTTTTTCTGTCTCCCAGAACTTAGGTGAGCTTCACATAAAATGTCGCCATTCTGAAGGGCAAGAGATAGAATAACTAAGGATTTTTTAGCTTTATAATGAGTATTGAGCTTAGTTGGTGATGAGCTTGAGGCAAGGGTATACTGCACCATAAAGTGGGTCATCCCATGCTTAAGAGCTTATGACTGTAAGGCTGCTTTAAGTCTGATAAACAAGGATATAAATCCCTTTAAAAATATGTTTTGAAATGTTTGATAATAGAGCTAGGCTGTGGTGAGTTCTTAGAATTAAGTTGAAAAGTGGTGATTATTTGTCCATGCCGGAGGAATCATTTTGCTGTAGCAGAGCATGGTTTTGCAGAGTGCTCAAGTAAAGGTTAAAGGTAGTGTTGGACTGTCTGGTTTGATTAAGCTATTCTTTGTCTGATGTTTTGAATTCTTGAAGGAAGGTTGGTTAGTATTGCTCGGGACGCACAATAGTTCAAGTTTGGGGGTATGATAACTGCCCAAAAGGTAGTTATTTAGGCCTCAATTATATAGGGATTTGTGTGTCCTTTATGCTTATTAGGGTTGGTTTTGGATAGATATTACATGTTTTAACCCATTTGGAAGAATGAAAGCATTGGAAATTATTTTGTGTAGATTATGCTGCTGGGCCACTGGAGAGAGCAAATTCTGTGCTGCAGCGAAACTGGAAGCAAAAACTGCCACGTCACAGCTCGTTAGCCAACTTCATGAACCGACTTCTTTTGAGTAATTTTCGTGATAAAGGAGCAAGGAGAGCCCTAAACGTGTCCAAGTTGACCTAATTCAAGCCTCCTATCCGTCTATAAAAGGAAGTAGCTGCCCAAGTCAAATTCATTCCATGTTTCCCCTTGGAAGCCGAATAGTATAGAGAGATTGAAGATCATCAAGAACACCATCATCCGCAAGCTGATTAAGGAGTTTATTTTCTTTATTAACTTGTGATTATGGACATGCCTACTCAGATTGTGATTTGTTTTTCCATGCCTATTATGAACTAAGTAGCTTAGGTGTTGGTTAGGAATAATGTGATTGTCGTGCTTCATCTTTAGTAATATATTGACTATCGCATTTTGGTTAATTGTTGTACTTATTTCCACTTTATGCCCGCCTGACCAGCCTATGTGAATAGCTCTTTCTAGTTTCAGGGATGATTTAGAGAGTGTGTGACAATTATCCACACTACGATCATTGTGTATTGGTGAACGCCAGTGACTGAGCTAGGGATAGCCAGTTGCCTAGTGCTTGATCGGTCATACTTCATAGGGGTTGAAACACATCCCAAAAGATCTAAAGTTTCGGGAGGAATCAGCTAATAATACTGCGAGAAATGCATGATCAATAATATTGCTAGAGCATCTTTTAGAACAATCACTAAATCCTAATCATCGCCTGTCTTTAATCTATCTATCTATTTGTTTACTCGTTGTTCTGTCATTTATTTTGCTTCAGCACAATTCTTATAAAACCAAATCATTTTACCATCTTTGAAACCATTAGAAAGTTACACAAAATAGGTAGAGTGGAAACTAATTCAGGACTCGGATTGATAATATTACTTGCTGCAGACTGTGTATACTTGCATAGGAATTCTAGAGTCTTTTATACCATATTTTTACTCACGCTAGGAACCCAACAATGACCTAGGTAACTCGTTCTTAATCCTGAGCTATCTATGAACTCCTGTTTATGCGAGATTATCCTTTGATCTGCATGGGTGAGAGTGGCCAGCATCGCCGACTCGACAAGCCTACCATTTTGGGGATAAGATCGAATAGATAGCTGGGGACATAGTTTCGCAAGACGGAATTCACTCCTACCCTTTTCAGGGATAGCAGAGAGGTTGTTCTCTTAAGTACTAACTCCAGGAATTGAACAAGGGGCCCCACCCTCTCGTTGGATCGAGAGGAACTTAGGTTTGATGGTTGGACCGCAAACCGATTGTTCATTAGAGGATTAGTGGAACTTAAGGAACAAGAAGTACTATAGGGGTGAAACGGTTATTTGACCTAGCTATAGCTACGAACAACCTGTGAAGGAACGACTTACTAAACATGGTTAAATCAAGTGGACGGAAATATATCTATAGTGAGGGGAGTGCAACTATCGGGCTATAGTGGAGTGTCCCGGTAGTTAATGAATGTTGGATAACTTTGATAATGAGATTAGTCGGTTAGCCTCGAATCGTTGGAGCCCATGATCTATAGGTCCATTAGGTCCCCCTACTAGCTCATATCGGATTAAAGCCTAGAATATTTTGATAGGAAACTTTGAATCGTTCAAAAACGGGAAATAGGATTTTAACGTAAAACGTGTTCGACACAATGATTTAATTATGAATTAAATTAGGAATTGAGAGATAAGGTATTTAAAAGTGTTTTAAATACCATATATATGTATTAGGAATCATATATAATTCATGGCATTAGGTGATAAAGATTGATTGGATCAATCATATCAAAATTACTTGGAAATGTCCCAATTAATTGCCTAGAAATCAATTTCAATTTTGAATTGAATTTGAAATGAATTGAAAGCTGAAAATTCACAATTAGGATTCAATTCATAGTGGATTTAGTGGTTTTTCCACTCTTGCATAATGATACATAGTGGAAAACAACACAAACATGCATTAGATGCATGTGTTGTGAAGTAGACACCTAGAATCCACTTTGAGTTGCATCTTGACCATGTGGCTAAGTGTCATGAAGCTTGTCTTTGCATGGGAGAGGTCTATAAAAGGGGCTTGAATTAGATTCAAGAGAAGCAAGCTTTCATTTAGTGTTATACTGCAAATTTTCTCCCTCAAATTCTCTCTCATTTCATCTCCTTCCAAAAGCTTGTACCATCAAGCATTCCCTTCCTATTTCTTTCTTCTATAGACTCCCACAAGTCTTTCTAGGCTTAAGAGAATAGTAGGGAAGACACTAAAGGTTGTCCAAGAGAAGTTGGAGAAAGATAATATCATAAGGAGTTCCTTACAAGTGAGCATCAAAGAGGTTGGTACTCATTTACTCTCTTTTCTACCCTTTCTAGAACATGCATGCTTTAGGAGCAAAATTGAATGTCTTAAGTGCTTTCGATCTTCAATTGCTTCAGCATGTGTTATATGAACACCTTCACCCTTTGGGTAAAACCTTTTGCCACAAGTCGAGCCTTAAAGGTTTGAACCTTACCGGCTTGGTCTCGTTTTCTTTCGTAGATCCATTTGCAACCAATAGGTTTTACCCCATCTGGCTGCTCTACAAGTTCCCAGACCGAATTGAAGTACATTGACTCCATTTCGAGATCCATGGCTTTGATCCACTGGTCCTTATCAACATCATTCATAGCCTAATTAAAGGACAATGGATCCTCTATACCATCATCAAATATAATGGTTTGAGTTTCTGTTAAACTCATGTAACGGTCGGGTTGTATTATAACCCTCCCACTACGTCGAGGCTCTCTCACTATTTGAGATGGATGTGTTTGATCAACAACTTTTGATGGACCAGCTTGATCAACAACTTTTGTAAATTCTTTTGTAGTTTTTCTTGAAATCTCATCTAATACTAGTTTACTGCGAGGTCGATGATCTTTTATGTGATCTTCCTCAAGGAAAGTAGCGTTTGTCGATACAATCACTTTATTATCCTTCGGATTGTAAAATAGACCACCTTTCATTTCTTTAGGATATCCAACAAACAGGTAGAGTTTTGAACGTTGTTCCAATGTCTTTGGGTTTTGCACCAACACGTGTTTCGGGCATCCCCAAATTATGAAGTGACGTAAACTACCTTTACGCCCTCTCCATAAATCATAGGGTGTTTCAGAAACACTTTTAGAGGGAACCATGTTAAAAATGTATACGGTAGTCTCAACTGCATATCTCTAGAGTGAATCAGGCAACTGAGCATAGCTCATCATTGATCGAACCATGTCTAACAAAGTTCGGTTTATCCTCTCCGATACACCATTTTGTTGTGGTGTAGCAGGGGCTGAGAGTTGGGACGTAATTCCATGTTCTATCAAATAGTCTTCGAATTGTAGGCCCATATATTCTCCACCTTGATCTGATCGTAGTGTTTTAATCGTTTTACCTAAGTGGTTCTCAACCTCGGTCTTGTACTCTTTGAACTTTTCAAGGGCTTTAGACTTGTGATGCATTAGGTAAAGGTAGCCATACCTTGAATAATCATCAATGAAACTGACGAAATATTCATACCCTCCTCGTGCTTTGACATTCATAGGACCACAGTGATCCGAATGTACAAGTTCTAAGGATTCTTTAACCTTATAACTTTTTTCTGAAAAAGGTCGTTTGGTCATTTTTCCCTCAAGGCAAGACTCACATGGTGGTAACGAGTCATCTTCTAACTGATTTAGTAGTCCACTCTTTACCAATCTTTCAATCCTATTGCGATTTATCTGTTCTAATCTCAAGTGCCAAATATAGGTATTAGGAGAAACTTTTCGCCTTTTGTTTTGAGTTTCCGCAACTTTAAACATTTCCGTATTAAAAATAGCTTTAACTTGAATTGGCCTTAACACGTATAAGTAGCTTTCAAGTTTTGCAGAACATATATGCATGCCTCTTTTGTTAACAACTACTTCATTAATATCAAAAGATACTTGGTATTCATGTTCAATCAAACAAGAGATAGAAATTAAGTTCCTTTTTATATCGGGAACGTACAAGACATTTTCAAGTAATAAAAATCTATCTCCAAAAGACAACTTGAGAGTTCCTAAAGCTCTGGCTGAGATGACCTCTCGAGTTCCAACTCTGAGAGTTACTTCGCCATCTACGAGCATGTGCCAGGAACTAATTTCCTGTAAAGAAGAGCATACATGGTTAGTCGCGCCTGAATTAATATCCAGGCAGAGCTATCTTGCTCAACAAAACATGTTTCGATAACGAGTAAATCAAATTTACCTTGTTTTTCCTTTTCAACCTTCTTTTTTCGCAAGGTACTTAGGACAATTGCATTTCCAATGTTCATCTACATTACAGTGGAAACATTTCCCTATATCTGCAGCTTTTGTTTTTGCCTTGCTTCCCATTGAAGCTTTTCCTTTCCCTTTTTCCTTCTTTTTCTTCATTTGAATACTATTATTCTTTGAAGTGGAAGGTCCATACTTGGTTCCTGAGGATGATCCTTTTTGGAAGCTCTTGGTGGTGGCAACGTTTGCTTCCCCTTCTTGTCCCCTCTTGGTGAGACTTTGGTAGGTCTGGAGCTCGTTTAGCAAAGTAGTCAGGTTAATATTTTGTTCATGACAACGTTTGTCCTGAACTAAATGAAGCTCTTCGGAAGAGACTCCATTATAAAACTAACTTGACTACCCTCGTTTATGGTAGCACCGTTTACTTCAGCGATCTTAAACTGAACCATCATGTTCAAAACATGTTCCCTAATAGAAGCACCTTCTTTCATTCGGGAATTGTAAACATTCTTGAGAGCTTCGTGTCTAGTTTGTGAGGACGGTTGTCCAAACAAACCTTGCAACGAAGTCATGATCTCCCTTGCGGTGACCATCCTCTCGTGCTTTTTAGACAAGACATCTGAAATGCTTGCTAAGATATAGACTCTTGCTTTTTCATTTGCGCGAGTCCATTTCTCATATGTTTCTCGAACAATTCGGTTTGTTGACGAGCCAGGGTTAGGTGGACACTCTTCGGTTAGGACAAATTTAAGATCCTCGATTACTAGTATGGTATTCAGATTAGACTTCCATGTTCCATAATTATCCCCGTTAAGCTTATCCGAAGTGAGTAATTGTACTAGTGAGCTAGACATGCTGAAAAATTAAACAAAATTATTAGTAATTTGCTTATTAACCATTTTTGACAAAAATCCAATCAGGTTTTAGCAAAAGTAATAATGTACCCAGGACTATTATTTTGCAACGACACTTTAGTAAGTTAGAGCAACCGCTACCGAGGGGCAGTCAATCACTCCTTCACTAAACCAAAACGTTCTTGACTAAAAACTAATGCCAGAATAACTCTTATTCCTATAGTGGTTTAGTTAACGTTACATTTGGTCAAGAATATACTAACACTTAGTAACCCTCGTAAGTGTGTTGTTTTAAGATTACAGAGAACGACCCCAACAATGCTACCAAATGGAAAAGCTAATGTTGGAAATGGTCCTAAGTAATCCTATCCATTTCTGGAGTTTGCGTTGTTCCGATCTCCATGTTACAACCCTCCGAATGGTTAGTAGCTCCAGGGCATACAAGCAGACGCAACATGGAAATCTCACGGAGCAACCTAACGGAGGAGACCGCAGGATGTGTTGACACACTTCCTTCACTCACTTACTATAAATACTTTCTCCATTCACCTTGTTATTGATTTATGCAAACACCTTCCGAATGGAGCAGTTGAGGTATAATCAACACGAGGCCAAACATAAATCTCACGTTGTGAACAAAAAGGAGAACGTGAAAGGGAAATGGATTTGATATATCTCTCCCCTCCCGCTAAGTATTTTAAATGGTTTTGGGTATACTTATACTTAGGCGAATTCCAGCTAATAGAATAAACCCTAAGTCTAAGTTCATTTTCACGTACGATGTCTAGGTGATAGCAATTAAAACCTCACATCACACACGTGCATGCTCATAAAATTGGTAACTCAAGAACCGACTTGATGCCCAGGTAGGAGGTGTTTCGTAAACCGTCAACTTAAATACCCCCAACCTTAGACAGCATCTTGTCGGGTGAGTTCTCTTGTAACCTATGTTTTACAAGCTTATCGACCTATTTGAATCTAATTGAAATTGATCGAGAAACTTGTTCAAATTAACCCTAAGTGAGCATGCACCTTTTCTTTGTTATAGATTTTAAATTTCTAAGTGATTTGTAACAATTATAAATATAATCTATAACATGCTTTCCAATTTGATTATAACACTTATAAACAAAACTAAGGAAATTTCATGCTTCATGCTAGGTTAATTTTATCTTTTAATATATAACTTTTATATTTTTTCAAAAAAAAAAAATATATAACTTTTATATAACATTAATCAATTAGAAATTAACCATTCAAGCATGAATCTCCCTAAATTAATACAACACTTATATTAATTAATCATGAAATTTCCATCATGCATTTGGAAAAATTAATAACACTTATTAAAATTAAATAAATGAATGATCATGCTTTCTTATGGTGGGATCTTAAAACTATATGGCATGCTCATAATGCACATACAATTAATCTAATTAAATCATACATTCACAATGCATAAAGAAATTAAATTCAAGCTAAAATGGATTGGTTTGGCAATTTAAAACAAGCAATTTAACAAATTATTACAATAATAATTATTAAAATAAGCTTGAAATGATACTGAGCACACTAACCATCCCGAACCGCCCATCCAAGCATTTAACCGACCTTGAAATATGAGTAAGGGGACTGAATCGAGCTGTAGCAAACCGAACCGGACCCCAACTGAAGCTGCTGAACCGAATCAGACTGGAAATCTACAGCTTTTGGAAAAATTGTTCTACAGCGTCGGGACGCTACTTGAAGAGTGTCCCGACGCTCTCGCGACCAGCAGCCTCTGCTGTTGTTTTCTTCTTGCATCTTCTCTAGTTTTCTTCGATTTTACAGCCTATATGGACTCTATTGACTCTATAAAAATTACAGACCCTTGTACACACATTAATGCTCATACATTTCCGAGCAATTACATTTTCATAAAGAATTGAAAGCTCAAAAAGTTGCCAAACCACAACACATCCATTTTAGCACACAGAAAATTCAATTTCATAATGGTACCCACCACAACAAAATTAATGCAAGTTAAGTGCTCTAATCATGCTCTGATACCAATTGCATGTGTTCATATAACACATGTGGAAGCAATTGAAGATCGAAAGCACTTAACTCAATTAATTTTACTCCTAAAGCATGCAAGTTCTAGAAAAGACAAAACAGAAAGTTAGGAGTACCAACCTCTTTGTAGCTCAATTGTGTGATCCTCCTTGTAATGATTTCTTCTCCAATCTCTCTTGGACAACCTCTAGAGTCTTCCCTACTATTCTCCGGGCAAATAACGACTTGTGGGAGTCTATAGTGATAGGGAATGGGAAGGGAATGCTTGAAGGATCAAGCTCTATGGAGATATGAGATGAAAGAGTGATTGAGGAAGAACTTCAGCAGCATAACATTAAGGTAAATGCTATATATCTCCATAATCTGATTCTTCCTCTATTTATAGAGAGAATCCATGCAAGAAGGGGCCTCAAGATGCAAGACACATGGTTGTCTTTATGGTGAAAGTGGAAGCTAGGTGTTCAAGCAACACTACATACACCATTGCATGAATGTGGTCTAATTCAACTTTGTGTCTTCATGCAAGAGCGGATTTCCAACATTTTCCACTAACTTATTATTCAAAATCAGATTCTAGATTCAGCATTATTGATATTAATTTCAATTCTAAATTGAAATAAATCATAAAAATCAATCTTGAAGCCCCACTAATTATGAATGATTAATCAAATTAATCATCTTAATATTGTGCATCCTTTATATATGAATCTCAATTCATGTATGATAGCGAGCATAGCTAGCTATCTTTACTTATTTAATTTAGCTAGTCTTTGATGATTTATTGGCCATTTTATTGCACTTAATTGTTTATTTTGTAGGAAATGGTTGATTGGAGGTATAGCCCAATATTGGAGTTAATCGGGTGCTCGGGACGCGAAAAGATGCAAAGGAATAAAAAGAATCAAAAAGACGAAAAAAGTCAAAATTCGGTCAAATGCAGACTAGCGTCTCGACGCTAGCCCTTGGGCGTCTCGACGCTAGCATTCCTTATTCGGAAAGGCGCGAAACTGTCGCAGCGTCTCGACGCTGCAACCTTAGCGTCTCGACGCTGCTAGAATTCCTTTTCCAGAACGCGTGTTTTGAAGACAATGTCAAGACGCTGTCTTGACAGCGTCTCGACGCTACAACGAAAAATCAGTATTTATGGTTCTTTTCGACTAGGTTTTTGGGGGGATTCAATTTTCGGACTTCTTGGAGCCGTAAACAGGGCAGAAACAGAGGAATTGAGGGCTGAAGCAAAGGGAGAAAAGCGGAAATCAACCCATCGTTCGTGGGGATCGTGACGGGGACGTTCGGTCTTGGCCTACATTGAGTTTTCTTTTCCCTTTCCTTTTCTTTAGCTAGAGTTTATGGCATTATTATGTTTAGTTGAGCTTGTAATTACATCCATGAGTAGCTAAACTCAGCTTAGGGATTGATGTAGTTGATTTTGTTTATGGATTGATTTATGGTATAAGTTGTGCAATGTTTATTATGTTTTTAATCTTGATTTAATGCTTTCAATTAATTGGCCATTAGTTGAATGATTTAAGTTTTGAATCTAGCTCGGGAGAGAGGATTTAATATAGACTTACTCAAGATTTCATGACTAAAGTTTACTTTCTAATTCGTGACAGTTTTAGATTAACTTTAGAATTGGTCCAAAGATCTCGTTGCCTTGCATGTTAATAAACTTAGATAGGGATATCAAGTTGGTTAATGTGCATGAGAATCAATTATACTCGGGAGAGGTAGTTGTGATTACAGGGTCTTAGGCTCATAATTTCATTGTGCATAATAACTTACTCCTTAAAATCAATCCTAGACTAAATCGGCGAAATCAATTCCCTAGGTATTTTTCCCAATTGAATTTCCACACTTTTTACTTGTTTTGATTTATTTTTGATACCATTCATTCATCACTTTTTGATCCCTAAATAAAATTAGGCGAGATAATTCACAATACTTGATTTGCTTAAAAATCCAATCCAGAGGACGACATTCGAATTACATTCACTATATTATTACTTGACCCGTGCGCTTGCGGTAGGAAAAGTCCACATCAATGTATATAGTATTAAAACCCTTTTAAATACTTTATCTCTCATTTTATAGTTTAATTCATAATTAAATTATTGTGTCAAACATAATTTTACGATAATAGCCTTTTTCCTGATTTTGAACGATTCAAAGAATCCTATCAATATGTTCTACGATTTCATCCGATATGAGCTAGTAGGAGGACCTATTGGACCTATAGATCATGGGCTCCAACGATTCGAGGCTAACCGACTAATCTCATTATCTAAGCTAGCCAACATTCGTTAACTACTGGGACACTCCACTATAGCCCGATAGTTGCACTCCCCTCACTATAGATATATTTCCGTGCACTTGATTTAACCATGTTCAGTAAGTAGATCCTTCACAGGTTGTTCGTAGCTATAGCTAGGTCAAATGACCGTTTTACCCCTATAGTAATTCTTGTTCATTAAGTTCCACTAATCCTCTAATGAACAATCGGTTTGTGGTCCAACCATCAAACCTAAGTCCCTCTCGATCCAACGAGAGGGTGGGGCCCCTTGTTCAAGTCCTGGAGTTACTACTTAAGGGAACAACCTCTCTACTATCCCTGAAATGGGTAGGAGTGAATTCCGTCTTGCGAGACTATGTCCCCAGCTATCTATTCGATCTTATCCCTAAAATGGTAGGCTTGTTGAGTCGACGATGCTGGCCATTCTCACCCATGCAGATCAAAGGATAATCTCGTATAAACAGGAGTTCATAGTTAGCTCAGGATTAAGAACGAGTTAGCTAGGTCATCTTTGAGAAATAGTAAGTTTCTTCAGTAAACGACGTTATAAAGAGAAAGTGACTAATTTCGTGGTCCAGTCTTATGCAAACTCATTGCATAGGACGCCCCCAGTCGCATGTCTCCACATGAACGATTTAGGATCTCATCGTTTGTACTTAATACAAAGTGAGTCGCGTCCATAGTGTCCCCAGGATAAGACAACCAACCGTACCCTTATACTATAGACTATTTTGACTATAAACTTGAACATGATCCTATGATATGTCCCTACATATAGTTCGAGTATTCATTTTATAGCCAAGGATCTTAGTTTATTGGATTTAGGTTAATCATTTGCAATTTACATATTCAATAACATCTTTTACTGAATAACCACAATAACGTCTTTATTGGAAATAAAATATGTTTAATGATTTACAAACTACGAGTTTATAGGACATTAAACCCAACAACTATTTCTTCTCTTTGTTGTGAGATATGTGGTGAGGAACACATCGCTGATAGTTGCCCACTAAACCCTACATCTGTTTTTTATGTAGGTTCACAAGGAAATTAGAACCAAAATAGATGGAGTCCTTATTCGGCCACGTACAACCCTGGATGGATACAACATCCAAATTTTTCTTGGGGAGAACAAGCTGGGTCGAGTAATTCCAACACTCAATTTGGGAATCAACCTACATAACAACAGCCGCAGAAGAACATCCAACAAGTTCCACTGCAAAGCCAAGGGTCCAATCTTGAGACTCTTATGAAGGAGTACATGGCAAGGAACAATGTTGCAGTAAGGAATTTGAAATTTCAACTTGGACAAATTGCTTAGGAGATACAGAATAGACTTCAAGGGACGTTGCCTAGCAAAACCGAGATCCCTCACAGAGAGGGCAAGGAACAATGCAAGGCAGTGACCTTTAGAACCGAATTAGAATACAATGGGCCAAAGTATCCAGGAAGTTAAGAAGTAGAGATCCCAGTTGACGCTCGAGAAAAGATTTTCGAAAAGAAGTTAGACAGTACCTCGGATATTTCAGAGAATAAAGAAGATAAAGTAGAAAAGACCAAGGAGCCTGAAGCCTTGGTGGAAAAAGAAGAAAAATCAAAGTTGGAGAAAAAACAGGGAAATGCGACCGCAAAACCCCAGAGATTTGTGATAAACCCAGATTATAGACCACCTCCTCCGTACCCATAGAGATTCAAACATGCATCACACGATGTACAGTTCAAGAAGTTTTTAGATGTATTGAAACAGTTGCACATTAACATACCATTAGTGGAGGCACTTGAACAAATGCCTACATACGTGAAGTTCCTAAAAGATATTTTGTTGAAAAAGAGAAGGTTGGGGGAATACGAAACTGTTGCACTCACGGAATGTTCCAGTGCACTAGTCAAGAACGAGATCCCTCCCAAGCTTAAAGACCCAAGAAGCTTTACCATTCCATGTTCTATCGGAGGCAACGATTTAGGCAGAGCTCTGTGCGTCTTAGGCGCAAGCATCAACTTAATGCCATATTTGGTTTTTAAACAGTTAGGGATAGGTGAAGCACGACCAACAACTGTGACCTTACAGTTGGCGAACCGATCACTTACACATCCCATTGGAAAGATTGAAGATGTATTGGTTAAAGTTGACAAGTTTGTTTTCCCTGCAGATTTTATAATTTTAGATTGTGAAGCTGACAAAGACGTGCCAATCATCTTAGGACGACCCTTCCTAGCCACTGGAAGAACTTTGATAGATGTACAGAAAGGAGAATTGACCATGAGGGTCAACGATCAGCAAGTCACGTTAAATGTGATGAAAGCAATGCAATATCCAGGATACCTAGAGAGATGTTCCATTATTGAAGAAGTTGACGAAATTTCTGTATCTATTTTGTAGGAAACATTAAAGGGGGAACCACTAGGAGGGAACAAGTTCAAAAAGGGAGAGTCAGAAGTAGAAGGAATTGAAGGAGTAGAAGTCCCAGTCACAACTGATTCTGTAGCAGCGAGGATAGAGGCATTAAGGGATTCATCAGATCAAGAAGAAATCAGGCCGTTACAACCATCTCTGATCAATCCTCCTGAACTGGAACTTAAACCTCTGCCAGAGCATCTTAAATATAGCTTTCTTGGTGAAAACAGGACATTACCAGTCATTATCTCAACTTACCTTACTGAACAAGATGAAATTTCTTTGTTGCAGGTCCTCTCTAAACATAAAAGAGCAATAGGATGGACCATTGCAGACATTCAAGGAATCAACCCCTCATTTTGCATGCACAGGATAAATCTCGAAGGAGGAGCTAAGAATTCCATTGAAAGTAAGAGGAGATTAAATCCCATCATGAAGGAAATTGTTAGAAAGTAAATCTTAAAGTAGTTGGATGCAGGAGTCATCTACCCGATTGCAGACATTAGTTGGGTCAGCCCAGTTCAATGTGTTCCAAAGAAAGGCGGGATGACTGTAGTGGAAAACGAGAAAAACGAATTGATCCCCACAAGGACGGTTACAGGATGGCGAGTCTGCATGGACTATCGATGTCTAAATGAAGTGACCAGGAAAGATCATTTCCTGTTGCCATTCATAGACCAGATGCTAGACAGGCTTGCAGGAATGGACTATTATTGTTTCTTAGACGGATACTCTGGTTACAATCAAATAACTATAGCCCTAGAAGACCAAGAGAAGACAATGTTCACATGTCAATACGGAACGTTCGCCTTCTGGAGGATGCCATTCGGTCTATGCAATGCGCCAGCCACTTTCCAAAGGTGTATGATGGCTATATTCTCCGACATGGTAGAACGAACCGTGGAAGTATTCATGGATGACTTCTCAATCTTCGATGAATCATTTTCAGCATGTCTACTGAAATTAGACCAAGTGCTAGAAAGATGTGAAGGAACCAATTTAGTACTGAACTGGGAGAAGTGCCATTTTATGGTACGAGAAGGCATAATCCTTAGACATCACATTTCCAGGAAAGGAATTGAAGTCGACAAGGCGAAGATCGAGATCACATCCAAGTTGCCTTTCCCGAAAACAGTGTGAGATATTAGAAGCTTTTTAGGCCATGCAGGTTTCTATAGAAGATTTATTAAAGACTTTTCTAAAATTTCCAAACCTTTGTGGAGGTTACTGGAGGTAGATAGACCGTTCGACTTTGATCAAGATTGCAAACAAGCGTTTGAGACTTTGAAGAAGGCGCTGAGCTCATCGCCAATCATAATTGAACCAGACTGGACTCAACCATTTTAGTTGATATGCAACGCTAGTGACTTTGCAGTCGGTGCAATCATATGTCAGAAGAGAGGAAAAATAGTGCAACCTATCTACTTTGCAAGCAAGACGCTCAATGAGGCTGAGTTGAACTATATAGTCAAAGAAAAGGAATTACTGGCAGTAGTGTTCGGTTTTGACAAGTTTAGATCCTACCTTGTGGGAACTAAAGTCATAGTCCACACAGATCATTCCTTCCTTAAGCATTTACTTTCTCCCTAATGTATTTGAGAAAGCGACCACATTTTTAAGAATAACTGGGGAGTCACGATTTTTCTTTGACTTGCACGTGACCTAGTTGGAAAAGTATAAATAGCTTGACTTAAGCACTTTTCCTTTCACCAAACTCTCAACTCTTTGCATTCAAGTCAAACCCTCAACTCTCTCCATCGTGAAACTGAAAGACCCACAATCAAGAAAATGAAGAACACCCAAGGATCGCCATCATCACGCAAGAACACTCATCCTCTGAGTGCTCAAGCAACCCACGAAGAAGAAGCAAACGTGCGACGGCAAGGGGAGAGTCCAGAAACGCCCATGCAAGGCACGCGAAGGACAAAGACCCACGGGATTCTCGCCGACTGTCATGAACCAAGCGCCCAACGCTCCAGCTCCTTCTTCTTCAGCAATGTCGGCCACGTCGAGGGAGATGTCGAGTTCATCTACGACGAGACGTTTCACATGCGCCACTACTTTCTGCCAAACCAAAAAGCCCGCCACTCAACAATTTAGAAAACGTTCGCGGGAGTGGATTGAGATGATCTGAGAGATGGGAGCCAATAGACGAGCTGCCCCTGAAGAAGAAGGGAATCGACAAGATGAAGAAAAAGCTACCAAGGCAGCTGAAAGCTCTCGGTAAGGAAAAGCTTCAATGGGTAAGGTCTCTGAACCTTCAACTAACCCTTCTCTATCTTGCAGGACAAAGCCCGTTGTTACTTATTGCGTAAGAAAGAGGAGCCCTAAGAGGAATGTACCTGAAAAGCCACTTGAAATTCAGCCCCTAAAAACCGCAAGGATGCCTCCCGATGTATTCGAAGGAATAATCCATCAAGCAGTGGCAATGGCCCTTGAGATTACTGAGGGATATAAGGCTGAACAGGATGCTTTGAAAGAAGTTGAAGCGGAGAGAGGGATGGAAAATCAAAAAATGGTTGAGGAAGACGAGTTTGCAAAGGAAAGAGATGAGGAGGAAGAGAAAAGAAGAAAAGAAGAAGAGCAAGAGGCTGAGAAGGCCTTAGAAGCTGAAGAAGAAAGAAAGTATGAGGAAAACCTCAGGAGGGCAGCCATGGAATTGCAACTTCTTGAGGAGGAGAAAAAGAGAAGGGAAGAAATAAAAGAGGATGAAAAAGGAAGGAAGGAAGCTGAAGACTTCCTTGCAGCTTTTGAGCCACTTCACAAGGCTCTAAGTGAGGCTGAAGCGCTGCAAGGGAGGGTAGAAGAAGAGGCCCAACAGAAGAAGTGGGGAATGATGGCCAGAATGCGACCGCATTTAGACTGCATTCTGAAGAAGGCCTAGCCGAGGCCACCATTGATCAGCCAGTTGAAGAGGTTTTTGAGCCTCTATTCACGAATGACCCACCAGCAGCTGATAGTACCTCTTCGGGAGAGAAGAGGATTGAAGAGGAAAAAGAAGACGAGGAGGCCAAGACCTCCAGTGATTCTGATTTTGAAACAGAATCTGATTTAGAGATAAGGGAGCTAGATGGCGACCAAGTCCCCATCTCTGCAGCATTGAGAAGAAAAAGAAAGAGAGAGATTAAGGCCGGGAGGAGGAAAAAGAACAAGAACGATCCTATCTTTGCCAAGAGGTCGAGGACAAGGTCCATGGACGCCTATCCTGTAGTTCCTCCTACCATCTCACCCGCCAATCTAAAGGGTAAATCACCCAAGGCCGCATCTCCCAAAAATCCATTTCCTGAGGTATTTAGAGATGTTGATTTTCAGGAACGGATGGAGATCATGAAGAAAAGAGATTTTCTCAACAAGAAGGGATTCTCTAACAGAGCAGGAGCACTGCCAGAGTTCGTAAGCAGAGTTATCTTCCAATACAAGTGGCAGAAGTTTTGTGCTCACCCTCAGGAGGCTGTTGTCCCTCTAGTGCGTGAATTCTACGTCGGCCTGAGGGAGGAAAGTATTAGCATGGCGGTTGTGAGGGGGAAGATGGTCAGTTTCTCCTCAGTCAACATTAACAGGGTGTACAGGATCAAGGCACCCCTGAACCTGAGAGGGAATGATGTTATTAGGAACCCTTCGGCCAAGCAAATGAAGGAAGCATTAAACCTTGTGGCCAACAAAGGGGTTCAATCGAAAGAATCACAGACGAAAGTGAAGTCTTTAGTGCCAAGCGACTTAAAGCAAGAATTGGCAGTGTGGCTTCACTTCATCAAGAATCGTTTGATGCCAACCACCCATGAAAACACAATTTCAGTCGATAGAGTGATGCTACTCCATTGCCTAATGAAGGGGTTGGAGATCAACGTAGGGAGCATTATTAGGGATGAAATCTTAGCCTGTGGACGGAAAAGGGCAGGCAAGCTTTTCTTTAGATCACTCATCACCCAGCTTTGTCAAAGGGTGAAGATTGTGCTAGGCAAGGACGAGGAGCGCTATTTCTTTAAGCCAACCATTGACTTGTCCTTGATAAGAAAGCTCAAGCAGAATAACAACCAGAGAAAGGATAAAGCCTCCACATCACCGGCCACTCCTCAATCTGGGTCAAATGTAGCCTTTCCATCCTAGCACACTCCTTTTACAGGGCCTTCACCAGAATCGAAAGCCCTAGGCTTGGTCCACCGCCAGTTAGATCAAATCAGGAAGAACTAGAAGACTTATTTGAAATATCCAAAGGAAAGGGATGAAGCTATTAGAGAGATTTATCTCTCGATTGCCCCGAGTATCGCTCCAGTCTTTCCAAATTTCCCTCGATCATTGCTGCCCCAAGAAGAAGAGGATTCTCATGAAGAGGAAGATGGAGAGAATGAAGAGAATGGGAGTTCCTCAGACAAGGAATAGGGGAGTTTTCTTATCCCCTTTGACTGAAATTTTTTGTGAAAAATACTATTTTGTGGTTTTGTGCTTGCAGTTTTGTTAGTTTTAGCATGTTTTAATTCTATTTTTAGTTGTTTAGTTGTTGTTTTGATTATTTTTAATGTTTAGTTTTGATCATAGGGTAGTTTAGTTAGCTTGTGGATAACTTAGAGTAAATAAACTTGGGTTGTTAAATCTTCTCTTGAAAAAATCTACTTGCTGTTTTTTTAGCTTTACCTATGAGTTTTGGAAAGAAAAAACCAACTTTAAAGAAAAATGGCTTTAAAATATTTTGGAGGAAAAAACATGTTTTCAAAGGAGTTTTCTTTTAAGCCCTTGATGATGGTAACTAGAGCTTTGTTCTATTTCAAAAGTGCCACCGTCTCAACTGAGTTGTTTTCTAGTCACAAGCTTTCCATTATTCTTTTTCTTTACAAATTTTTCTTAGAGTCTAAATTTCCTCGTGTTTAACCTTTCTAACACTCTAGGAGAGTTTAGCCTTGATGTTTTGAAAACAAAAAGCCTCATGTTAAGCCCATGCCTAAAAAATAAGCCAATGAAGACATTGTCTACCTTTAAGTTTGGGGGGGTGCTTTATGCTTCTATGTAAATATCTTTTGTAAATTTGTACTGCTAGAAAACCATATGTGCTCAGTATATATGAAATAAAAAAAAAAGGAAAAAAATATGAAAAAAACCGAGAGTTACTCCTCCTTTCTAGGCTTTACTGAGTAACCAGGGGCATTCATGACACCCATGGTTTGCCACTGCATGAAAGGTTTACCTAGGGAAGTGAGTATCACTCCGAGCTAGTGAACTTTGCTCGTAGCTAGATATATTCACCACAAAGTGTCGATAAGCTAGAACGAAGGTAAAGATGACAACAAGGATGCTCTTGGGAGAAAAAAAAGTTGAACAAAAGAAGCACCAACAGTCAAATAAGTTTGGGGGAGATGGAAAAGGTCTAGTAATTCATATATGCTTTTATTTTCCTAAAGATTGTTTTCTTAAACTAAAAGGACTACACTAGGTTCTATGAGTAGAAGTTAGGTAATTTAAACATGTTGGTTAGGATGGATTAGAGAGAATTTTGCTTTGAAAAAGAACAATAGAAATCTTCATGCCTAGGAAACTCAGACATTGTGATTGGCACTAGAGTAGAACCCTCTCTTGAACGACAAACTTTTTAGAAAACGATCTTGAAAAACATGTTTACTTGATTCCATGTCACTTGATTTGAAATGAAAAGTTGATACTAGTACCACGATTCATTACTATGCATGAACTCTAACGTTTTGGTTTGCAATTAATATTGAGCTCTCACGTTCTGGTTGGCAATTAAAAAGTTGATCTCTAACATTTTGATCGGCAATTGCTTGAGGACAACCAATGAGTTAAGTTTAGGGGTATGATAAGGGTAAAAAATATACTTATTTTACCCTTATATTTAGCTCATTTCTTGGTCGAATATTGAGTGTTTAGGTCAATTTTACTATTTTCGAGCTCAAAATATGTTAATTTGATAAGTTAGGGTGTTGAGAGTCACTTTTGTTGAATTATGCTTATTTGTGCCTAAAAAGACTTGATTTGAAGCAAATTTGACTTAGTTTACTATTGTGCGGAAAAACAGAGGAGAAGCTGGAATTTCCCATAAATGCGACCGTATTTCTGGGAAGGCAAAATTTAAATGCGACCGCATTTCTGGAAAAACAGAGGTCGTTTCGAGTCGTCTGCAGGTCGTTGTTGACGAGTCTTCTTCGCACCTAACCGGTTATTTTGACCTCGAAAATGACTGGGCAACCTTCCAGCACCTATTTCGCAGCTCCTCGATCAATTTCTACACTATATAAGCTCGGGATTCAAAGTCAAATTCAAGCAGAACTCACTTGGAAGAAAAGGGTGGTGACAGAACCCTGGCTCGACACCAATGAGTAGGGATGCCCGAGGTCCTTCTTAGATGACCAAATTATAACCCGAGAGAGAGTTAGACATCAAACCTTGTGGTTTGTAGAGAGTTTCACCCATTCCCATCTTGTAAAAGTGAGAGAGTGGAGTGTCTTAGCGAACTCTAGAAGGATTGAGTAAATAGAAAAACCCATAATATTTAGCTATCTCCTTTATTTCAAACTCTTGAATCTATTCATTATTTTGTATTCTTTACATCATTATTTCAATGAAAATGTGTTCAATTGCTTTTTATCCCACCACAAGTAGCTAAATCCCGTTGAGAGGTTCAATGTGGTGAATTCCCTTATGGTTTAATGGCTTAAAAGTGTTTTATTTGCTTAAGTTGTGTTTAATGCATGTCATTCTTTTGATTATCACTCTAATCTTGCTGAGTTTAATTTGATCACTTAGACTTTGCATTCTATGTGAGTGATGTGGACTTTTCCTAACCGCAAGCGCACGGGTCAAGTAATAATATAGTGAATAGTAAATTCGAATGTCGTCCTCTGGATTGGATTTTTAAGCAAATCAAGTATTGCGAATAATCTTGCCCAATTTTATTTAGGGATCAAAAAGTGATGAATAGGCGATATGAAAACTAATTTAAAGCAAGTAAAAAGAATGGAAATTCAATTGGGAAAACTACTTAGGGAATTGATTTCGCCGATTTCGTTTAGGATTGATTTTAAGGAATAAGTTATTATGCACAATGAAATTATGAGCCAAAGACCCTTTAATCACAATTACCTCTCCCGAGTATAATTGATTCTCATGCAAATTAACCAACTTGATATCCCTATCTAAGTTTATTAACAAGCAAGGCAATGAGATCATTTAACTAATTCTAAAGCTAATCTAACACCGTCAAGAATTAGAAAGTGCTTTATTCATGCAATCTTGAGCAAGTCTATATCAAATCCCCTCTCCCGAGCTAGATTCGAAACTTAAATCATCCAACTAATGGCCAATTAATTGAAAGCATTAAATCAAGATTACAAACACAATAACATTGCACAACTTAAACCATAAATCAATCCATAAACTTAATCAACTACATCAATCCCTAAGCTATAAGTTTAGCTACTCATGAATTGAAATACAAGCTCAACTAAACATAGGAAAGCCATAAATCTAACTAAAGAAAGAAAAGGGAAAAGAAAACTCAATGTAGGCCGAGTCCCGACGTCCCCGTCACGATCCCCACGAACAATGGGTTGATTTCCAAGTCTCTCCTTTGTTTGCAGCTCCAAAACTCCTCTATTCTGTCCTCTTTACGGCTCCAAAAGGTCCCAAATTGATCTCCCCTAAAACCTAGCCGAAGTGAAGCTTATATTCTGATTTTTCGTCGAAGCGTCGAGACGCTGTCAAGACAGCGTCGCGACGCTGCCTCTTAAACGCGCGTTCTAAAAAAGGAAAAACGGTAGCGTCGGGACGCTTCCTATCGTAGCGTCTCGACGCTGTAAGCTGTACGCGCCTAATCTGATATGGAATGTGAGCGTCGAGACGCTCAAGAGCTAGCGTCTCGACGCTAGCCTGCTGTTGACCGAGATTTGACTTTTCTCCACTTTTACTCTTTTCATTCCTTTGCATCTTTTCACGCCCCGAGCACCCGATTAACTCTGATATCGCATTATAGCTCCAATCAACCATTTCCTACAAAATAAACATTAAAGTGCAATAAAATGGCCCAAACACCATAAAAGACTAGCTAAATTAAATAAGTAAAGATAGCAAGCTATGCTCGCTATCAAATACCCCCAAACTTAAGCTTTTGCTAGTCCTCGAGCAAACTCTAAATCAGACATACAATGGAAGAATGGATGCAACAATCATAACTCAATCCTCAAGGCTCAAAAGTCAATAACCAAGCAAGCAAGAGATATGCACACAAGGACCAATGAGGGAGACAAATTAAAATTTTTCCAAAATTAACTTGCACAAGCGAGATCTAACTCAACAAGATCAGACTCTACTAGCTCGGGGTTGGATTATTAAACTCTCAGCTCATCTTCCCTCTACACTGGCACTAAGGCTTCACTAATGAGTTAATGCAACAAATTAGTTTGTTTATCTCCATACTTAGGTGCTTATAATTAACAATTTAATTAAGCATGTAAATGTGGCACTAGCTTTCACACACCCATTGCAGGGACCCTTAACCTGAGTTTTCTCTGGTTGGCCTAACTGATCACAACAGGGGTAGCTCTTTTTGCCTTAATCTTTATTAAACATTGCATATTGTGCACAAGCCATGGCATTATTATCTTATTTCAACAGTAACAACAAGAATGATTTTTCTTTATGAGCATAAATAGCAGATATTCTTTTCCTTTCTCCTAAGCAAGATTAAACATGCTAATTTGCAAAAAATTAACTCTTTAGCTCTGCCCTACACCTATCGAGGTGACAACAAGCATATGAACCCAATAATTCGCTCCTAAGCATTCAAATCCAAATCTAGCCAAGACAGATACTCTACTCATGCAAGCCATCTCCTAGAAAAATTTTAAAAAGTCTCCCTTTTTGGGCACTCATGCTTACAACTCATCACAAGCTTGAAAATTGACAAGAAAGCCTATCCTAGGACATCATAATCATGCAAAAATACATCAAGACAACAACCATATGCATAATTCAAAGAAAGCTCAAAACTATAGCCCGAACTCAGATGCTCAAGGGCTCCACAAACATGCTAATCCACCCCCAAACTTAAAATATGCATTGTCCTCAATGTATAAAGAAAATAAGGCATAAACAAGCATGAGAACAATAAAAGAATGACAGGAGTGAACAATACTGGCCTGGAATGATGATGACTTCTTGCTTGAGAGCTTGAAATCTTGAAAGCTTGAAAGCAAATGAGAGAAAGAAAACAAGACCTACAAAACAAAAACAAACAATAAATCAAAGACAAATACAAAACATACTAACTTACTTGGGTTGCCTCCCATAAGCGCTTGTTTAACGTCATTAGCTCGACATGTTGCACGTGCTTCAAGGAGGCTTTTGTTCTGTGAATCCAACAGAGGTGCTCTTTCTTGCACCTTTCCTGTAGCCCATGTAAAGCACTTCATCTTTAGAGTCTTCAACTGCTTTAAAGATTTCTTTTTCGTTCTTGACTCTAATAGTGAGCTCCCTGCGCTCAAATCTATGATCGCTCGCCCAGTAGCGAGGAATGGTCGTCCTAATATGACAGGCATCGAAGGATTTTCTATCATGTCCATAACATACAAGTCAATAGGGAGGAAAAATCTACCTACTATGATTAACACATTTTCTATAATACCAACTGGTCTCACCACAGATTGATCAGCCAATTGGAGCTTTACAGGAGTAGACTTAATCTCACCTATATCTAACTTTTTACACAAGGACAATGGGATAATATTAATGCTAGCACCTAAATCACATAATGCTCTGAAAGAATAAGTACCAAAACTACAAGGAACAGAAAAACTCCCTGGATCTGCTACTTTTTCAGGTACTTTTTGTTGTACTCTGGTGCTGCATGTGGAAGCAAGATAAACAGTGTCAACTTTCTTTTCCTTTCGTTTCTTTGCTAACCACTCCTTCATGAACCTGTTGTATTGGGGCATTTCTAATGCCTCTGCAAAAGGAATATTAATATTCAGATTCATAAAAGCATTCATAAATTTATCAAACTGAACCTGATTGTTCTTTTTCTTCTTTTTCTTTTTCCTTTCCTTGGGAACCAACAGTGTGGGAGAAGGAATAGGAGGCTCAAGGTTAGGCTTTTCAGCCTCATCAGATGATGTGTCCTCCTCAGCTTCCCCTGTAGGCGTTTCATAGTCCTCAGATTCAGGTTCCTCTTCAGATTCTTCCTGGTGCACAGTGATTGCCTTACAATACTCCATCTGGGGTTTCTCTTGTTCAGCTGGGGCCTTACCTTTATTCATGGTGCTTACAACATTCACCAACTGTCCCAGTTGAGTCTCAATGTTCTTTATGGCTGCACTGTGGCCATTCACCGTGGTGTTGATGGCACTGACTGCCTCTTCTAATTTGGTTGTCCTGTTACTAGACTCTGCAATGAAAGCTCCAACAAGATCTTCTAACTTTTTATTATCTTGAGTTTGAGGGGCAAAACCAGGAGGATTAAGAACATTCTTAGTATTAGCATAAGAGAAATTTTCATGGTTCCTATTGTTAGGATGATAATGTGTAGGTGTAGAACTATTATTATATCCCCTAAAATTCGAATTTGAAACATACTGAACCTGTTCAATAGTCTCCTCCTGAGGTCTAGATGCCAAAGCAGCAGCTGATTCAATTGACTGTGCACTCCCTGTACCTGAAAATTTCATAAAAGCATTGGCAAGGGAAGTCATCTGGGCCTGGAGTGCACTTACTTTATCAACCTCAAACACTCCAGCAGCAATCTTTTTAGGTGTAGACCGCTCAGATGGCCACTGATAGCTGTTGGTGGCCATATCCTCTAAAAGTGTGCGAGCGTTTTCCACGGTCTTGGACAACAGAGTCCCACCTGCAGCTGCATCAACAATAGTTTTTGTACTGGGAGTTAAACCATTATAAAACAACTGTACCTGAAGCCAATCGGGGTAACCATGTTGAGGACACTTCCTCAGTAGCTCTTTAAATCGCTCCCAAGCTTCGAACAGCTGTTCATCGTATTGTTGTTGGAATGTCCCAATCTCGGTCCTCAGCTTGACCGTCTTTGCAGGAGGGAAAAATTTCTTTAAGAAGGCCTGGACCAAAGCATCCCAAGTGGTGATGCTCCCAGGAGTAATAGACTGCAACCAATCACGTGCTTTATCCTGCAAAGAAAAGGGAAATAAACGTAAGCGAATCGCATCCTCAGAGACACCATTAATCTTTACCGTCCCACAAATATCCAAGAATGATTTAAGATGAGAATTTGGATCCTCGGTGGGCGATCCTCTATATGCACAGTCTCGAGCCATCTGAATGAGGCCGGTCTTCAGCTCAAAGTTGTTGGCATTAATCGGTGCATAGACAATTCCCGATTGCTGTCCCTGAAACACAGGCTGAAAATAATCTCTAATAGGCCTAGGCTCCTCAGGTGGATTTTGATCTGCCATTTGAATAATTTCTCTATTTTCCCTTCGAAGCCTAAGAATTGTTCTTTCTATCTCGGGATCAAATGGTGCTAAAATTAAATCTTTATCCCTACGCATGCACAATTAAAATTATCTTAAAAGAAAAGAAAAACAAATATGGAAATAAATAAAGAAAAGGAGACAACTAATCTAAATAAGGAAAATATAATCTAGAAAAAGAGACAAAGTAACCTAATATGGAATGCAAAAACAAATATGGCAAAATGCAAATAAGGAAACTAATCTAAAAAGGAAAAACAAGAACAAATAAAGAAAAGATTACTCAACTAAAAGAAAACTAACCTAGAAAATCAAATATGGAAAGAAAGACAAATAAGGAAAAAAATGCAACAAACCTAAAAAGTAACAATACACCCTAAATTAAGATCAAGCAATTTTTCGACAATATCAATCTAGCTAAATGTGCCAATCCCCGGCAACGGCGCCAAAAACTTGATGTGGACTTTTCCTAACCGCAAGCGCACGGGTCAAGTAATAATATAGTGAATAGTAAATTCGAATGTCGTCCTCTGGATTGGATTTTTAAGCAAATCAAGTATTGCGAATAATCTTGCCCAATTTTATTTAGGGATCAAAAAGTGATGAATAGGCGATATGAAAACTAATTTAAAGCAAGTAAAAAGAATGGAAATTCAATTGGGAAAACTACTTAGGGAATTGATTTCGCCGATTTCGTTTAGGATTGATTTTAAGGAATAAGTTATTATGCACAATGAAATTATGAGCCAAAGACCCTTTAATCACAATTACCTCTCCCGAGTATAATTGATTCTCATGCAAATTAACCAACTTGATATCCCTATCTAAGTTTATTAACAAGCAAGGCAATGAGATCATTTAACTAATTCTAAAGCTAATCTAACACCGTCAAGAATTAGAAAGTGCTTTATTCATGCAATCTTGAGCAAGTCTATATCAAATCCCCTCTCCCGAGCTAGATTCGAAACTTAAATCATCCAACTAATGGCCAATTAATTGAAAGCATTAAATCAAGATTACAAACACAATAACATTGCACAACTTAAACCATAAATCAATCAATAAACTTAATCAACTACATCAATCCCTAAGCTATAAGTTTAGCTACTCATGAATTGAAATACAAGCTCAACTAAACATAGGAAAGCCATAAATCTAACTAAAGAAAGAAAAGGGAAAAGAAAACTCAATGTAGGCCGAGTCCCGACGTCCCCGTCACGATCCCCACGAACAATGGGTTGATTTCCAAGTCTCTCCTTTGTTTGCAGCTCCAAAACTCCTCTACTCTGTCCTCTTTACGGCTCCAAAAGGTCCCAAATTGATCTCCCCTAAAACCTAGCCGAAGTGAAGCTTATATTCTGATTTTTCGTCGAAGCGTCGAGACGCTGCCTCTTAAACGCGCGTTCTGAAAAAGGAAAAACGGTAGCGTCGGGACGCTTCCTATCGTAGCGTCTCGACGCTGTAAGCTGTACGCGCCTAATCTGATATGGAATGTGAGCGTCGAGACGCTCAAGAGCTAGCGTCTCGACGCTAGCCTGCTGTTGACCGAGATTTGACTTTTCTCCACTTTTACTCTTTTCATTCCTTTGCATCTTTTCACGCCCCGAGCACCCGATTAACTCTGATATCGCATTATAGCTCCAATCAACCATTTCCTACAAAATAAACATTAAAGTGCAATAAAATGGCCCAAACACCATAAAAGACTAGCTAAATTAAATAAGTAAAGATAGCAAGCTATGCTCGCTATCAGTGAGTTTGATCTCGAAAGGGACAAATGATATCGGTTCTCATAAAGGTGGTATAGGAGAAAAAGCTCGAAAGAGATTGTCCGGCGGTATAGGGCAAGCTGCCTAATGCACTCTATATCGACTATAAGGTTATAGGTTGCATTCGTGAATTATCTATGTCGGAGTCGAGTCACAGAAATGTGCATAGCGATACTCGCTTAGCCTTCAAACGATTTTCGGAAACAAGGGCCAAATAGAAGTTAAATTTGACCCGATGCATTAAATACGCTTCAGTTAGATATTGCATGAGTATGGTTGTTACCTTAGGGATGAATCCATGTTGAATACCTCGTTGTTTATTATTGTTATTCTTTATTATCTACTTGCTTGCTTTATTTATCTTTTCAAAAACCCAATCAATCAACTTATTTTCTTTGGTCACCTTTTTCAAAAGCAATCATTTGAGTAGTTTCTTCATCAAATCTGAATTTCCAATTTAGTCCTCGTGGGATCCATACCCTTGGAGTACTTCTTGTTGGGTTTTATGCCCTAAAACTCGTAGATAGTGAATGTAAACAAATTGTATACTTGTTTCAATAAAGTGTTATTGAGTTTCTACAATAAAGTGTTATTGTTAAATATTTCACAATTTGACCCAAATCCAATAAACTAAGATCCAAGGTTGTTTGTATGTAACTTGAACTAGTATGTGGGGACATACAGGGATCGATGTTCAAGTAACAACCTACAATGTCTATAGTACAAGGATAAAGTTGGGTACCTTATCCTGGTAACATTATGAGATACGACCCGCTTGGTATTTGATACAGACGTATTGATCCAAAACGACGTCCATGTAGCAAACATGCGAGCGGGGGTATCCTATGCAATGAGTTTGCATAAGATCGGACCATGAAATAGTAAACCACTAGATGTAACACCGTTAACTAGCTAGATTACTGTTTCAATAGGATGACGTAGGTAACTCAGTCTTAATCCTGAGTGTGTCATGAACTCCTTCTCATGAGGGATTGTCCTTTGATTAGCATGGGTGAGAGTGGCCAATCCGCCGACTCAATATGCTTTCCTTTTTCGGGACAAGACCGAGTGGGAGGCTGGGGACATGACAACACAAGAAGGAATTCACTCCTTCCCACTTCTAGGAGAAGTAGCTGAGTGTTCCCCTAAGTGGTGTCTCCGAGACTTGAACAAATAGATCCCGTCCTCTCACTGGCCCGAGTGGGACTTTCTGTTTAATGGTTGGACCATAAACAGGTTGTTCATTAGAGGAGTGCTGGTACTTAAGGAGACAGATGTAACACAGGGGTAAAACGGTAATTTGACTCACCTGTGATTACGAACAATCGTGAATGATTGACTTAGCGGCATAGGTCTACATCCATGGATATAAAAATGTTCTACAGTGAGAAGAGTTCAACTGTGGGTGGAATGGCCCACAATTAATGAATATTGTTTAACTTGATTAATGAGTTTAATCAGTTAACCTCATATCATTGGAGCTTCTGATCTGTAGGTCTATTAGGTCCCCTTGCTAGCTCGTAAAAGAGTAAGTAGGAACATATATATCTTCAGAATTTGAATAGTTCAAATTCATATTGGGAATTAAGTTAATTGAATGAGATACAAATTAATATAATGTATAGTGATGGATTAAAATATAAAGTCTAATTTGAGATTAAACTTTATTATATTGAGAGATTGATATATTTGAAAGAGTTCAAATATATGTCTAATTAAATATATGGTATTTAATTAGAAGATGAATTAATTAAATATTCAATTTCGTTTAAATTAAATGAGATTTAATTAATTGATTAGTTTAATTGAATTAATTAAATGTGATTTAATTAAGTTTAATTAAAATATATTATGTGAACGAAATTATATTTAAATAAGATTTAAATGTGCATGAAATTAATTAATTAATATGATTAATTAATTAACATTTAATTAATTGATTTAATCAATTAATTAATTGATCTTGATCTAACGGTCAAGATGGTTTCCTAACCTCACATTAGGGTTTCCTCTCTTATAAAATGAAAGGTTATGAAAACCCTAGCCCTAAGGTCTCATTCTAGCCTCCCTCGCATATTCTCTCAAGAACTCTAGAGAGAATTTTTCTCTCCAAGAGTTTTCCCAATCAAGATTAGGTAGTCTCACAACTACGTTCCTAATCTCAGAGTCATAACGGGGAAGATCAAATTGGTGGTGTCCCAATTGTTGATGCAAATCAAGAAAGGTGTTCTTGAAGAATTCAGAGACGACAACGACGATATGTTTGCTTCTCCCCTTTAGAATTAGTTCTAAGGTTGTATGCTTAGCCTTAATAATTGATTTATAATAGTTTTCTAAATTATGCCAATGTATTGGTATTTTGGTGAAAACAAAATTAACTACGAAACGGTCCAATTGCTTCCGTTGTAACGGAATTGGGAATTTCAATCCTTCAATTGGTATCAGAGCCAATCGTATTTTTAATTTTGTTTTACAAAATTTGTATTCGTTGATTCGTGGGATTAATTTATGCATTTGATGTATGAGTTTGCTAGTAGATGTTTGGGTTTTTGGCATTTAGTTTTGCAATTTTTCATTGATTTGATCATTTAAAGGCCCGTTGTTTTTGGGCATTTAATTGCAATCGAGTCTGTAAGTCCGTGTTAATGGTTTTTGGTGAAATTCCATGAAGATTTGTTGAAACTTGAGGCCAAAATAGAAGAAAGCAGTGCTGAAAATAAGTTTTTTGGGAAAATAGAGGACTGCTAGCGAAAAGAAATAAAAAATAAAAAATAAAAAAAACCCAGAAATCAGATGAAACTTGCGGACGAAATAAAAAAAAGGGACGCGTTTTCGCATTTGCTGGGCTCGAACTCAAGTCGTGGGGGGCGGAGCGCATCAGCGTGCATTTTCGGCTTCAAGGACGGAGGTTCGAACTTGGCCTCAGACGAAAATAAGAAAAAAAAAACAATTTTGCAAAGCAGCGTCCGCTGGGATTCGAACTCCAACACCTGTTGTTGCGCGCGTTTGGTTGGCTGAAGCATTACGCGTGCAGGGATTTTTGTGAACATGGGCTGAAGCAGTTTGTGGGCCTGGTGAATGCGTCTTCGTGGGCCAGTTTCTTCAGATCCACTTCATTCGTGGGCAGTTAGGCGTGATTTCAGACCAGTTCAAGGAGAATAACCCAGGTTCGGTCTGGTTCGTGGCTTGTGGTCGCGGTTCATGGAGGTTTGATCGGTTCTTGACCGGTCGCTGTCGATTCGACATGATTCGAGCAAGGGTTGACTGGTACTGCGCGATTTAGTTCGGTCTGGGCGATTTTTTGGGCCAGTTCATGCTGTTTTGGCGCGGTTCAGCTTGGTTTTAACAGTTTTTGGCCCGGTTCAGCATTGTTTAGGCCCGTTAAAGCGAGTTTTGAGCTGGTTTAACATGATTCAGCGCGATTCAGTCCATTTTCGTGCTGGTTCGAAGGGTTTGGATGCAGTTCGAGGCATGATAGGACTTTAATGGATTAATTATGTAATTTTTCTATTTTTTTGACTCCTGGGATGCCAAAAATCCGTCTACTTAGCTATTTAAATTGCTTTATGAATGTCATATAGTTTATAATCCCACCATAGGTTAAGCATATTCATGCATATTTATTATTATAAATGTTATAATGTATGAAATATACATGAATTTAATTTTCATGAGAATTTAATATTAATTGTTATGATAAGATGGATGAAAATTTAGAAGCATTGAGCATGAAATTACTTTAGTAAAAAATATAAAAAGTTATATTTATGAAAGTAATTTATATGCTTATTTATTTTCATGAGCTATTAATATAAAGTGTTATGTTAATGTATGAAAATGTGAATGCTTATTTTAATTTTCTTGGGTAATTAATTTAAGAGTTAGATTAATTGAAGAAAATTAATTTGAATTGAGCATGAAATTACTTTAGTTTAAAATATATATATATAAGAGTTATATTTATATAAGTAATTAACATGCTTAATTAATTTTCATGATATATTAATATAAATGTTATGTTAATGTATGAAAATAGTAATGCTTAATTTTAATTTTCCTGTATAATTAATTTAAGAGTTAGGTTAACTAAAAGGAAATTAAATTGCATTGAGCATGGCATTACCTTAGATTAATATAATTGTTATATTTTTGGTATGTTGTGCTAATGTATGGTTTTATAAATTAATTAGAATTTGAATGTTAATTTATTCACCATAGTACCATGTTATAGGGTTAATTCATTAAAATTTATAATAGTTATAAAATTAATGAATAGAAACCGTTAACCTATAACAAAGAATTGCATGCAAACATAGGATCTTAGGATAAATGAATTAATTTTAAAGCGTTTAAAATAAATTAGACCTAGGATCACGTTTCTAATAGGATTAGAATTATTCTTACTTAGAATTAAAATTAGTTTTAATTGACTAAGTAGGAAAAACATTACTATGATTATAGGGGAACTCCACCGGTTAAGTTCTGTCTAAGGCTGGGGGTATTTAAGTTAATGGTTTACGGAACACCTCCTACCTGGGAACTGACCCGGAATACCGGAGTTGAATGAATCATAGTTAAATGTTAGCATGCAATGTCACTATGTTTGTTAAAATTGTTTAATACACTTAGATCTTTAGAGTAAAGACCTTACATTACTGTGGCTATAAGGGAACTCTCTCGGTAAAGTTTTCTCTAAGGCTAGGGGTACTTAAAATGACGGTTTACGGAACACCTTCTACCTGGGAACTAACCCGAACCTTGAGTTGAATTAACCATAGTAATGTTGACTTGCAATGTTGGGTGTATTAAAAGAAGTTTAATTCACCTAAAACATTGTGGTTGAATCCTTTCCATAATTGTTATAATAGGATCAGACCTAGATAGATTGACTTAGCAAAATTTTATCTAAGTTAAACAACCCAAAACTAACCTTAGGACATTTTCAGTGGGAGGAAAATTACAAAACGAGATTTAAATCAAGTTTTGCTCCTACGTCCTTATATTCACAACGTGAGGTTTATGCTTGGCTTCAAGTCGCCCTAGGAGCGGCCTCCCTTCAGAAAGTGTTTGCATGAATCAATAATAGGGTGAATGGGAAAAATGTCTAGAGTAAGTGGGAACGGGACACGTGTCAACGTATCCCTCGGTTTCCGCCCCGAGTTCGCATCGTGAGAGTCCTATGATCCGCCTACAGGTTGTCCTGGCGCAACCATCCCTTCAGAGGGCCTAATCATAGGATTTGGAACACCGTGAACTCCTGAATAGGATAGGGTCACTTAGGCTAATCACCAACAGTTGTCTTTCTCTTCGATAGTCTATTGGTGCGTGCCTCTGAGATCTGAAAGTGGGAGGGTTACACTTACGGGGATGAGTTAAATGTGTTAACTAACCCTTGACCGAACAACGGTAACTAAACGCTAATGGAATATGAGTTATTCTGGTGTTAGAGTTTGGTTGAGATTATCTCAATTCAGAGGAGGAGTAGTTGACCACCCTTCAGTGGCTGCTGTTCTAAACCTTTGAAGTATCGTTGTAGAAACTAAATCAATAGTTTTATAGGGTTTCTTTGATTGCTTATTTGTTTTTGCAGAACTTGATTGGATTATTTGTAATGGGTTAGTGCAATTAATAATACAAGTAATTTGTTACTTCAACAATTATATAATAATTTTATGTGTATTGTCTTACGTCATTTTATAAATAACGGTAATACAACAAGCTTAAACAACAAATTGTCGTAAATAACTTTAGGATTATTCTTAATTGAGGAATGTCCTCATGCCCCATATGTTTAATTCATTAAGAATTATTCTTGGTGAATATGACATAGAACCCTACTTAGCAAAAAGAGAACTTGTTCAAGATCGTAATTTTCATTTACTTGTCTTAAAAACGTGATTAGTGAAGAATAGTGATTCTCCCTGAATACTTGATTCAGGGGCCACAAATCACGTGTGTTCTTCTTTTAAGGAATAAGTTCCTAGCAAGAGCTTGCTGCTTGTGTAATAACTCTCAAAGTTAGAATTAGAGAGGTTATTTTGGCTTTATCAGTGGGGAACATTAAGTTATTTTTCTCAGTGGGAGAAAATACATATTATTAGATAATGTGTATGTAATTCCTAAGATCAAAAGAAATTTGGTTTATGTGTCGTATTTGCTGGAACAATGTTACTCTTTACCTTTCTCTATTAACGCAGTTTTGTTTCAAGAAAGGGAGTTGACATTTGTTTAGCTTTACTGGAAAGTAACCTACATATTTTGAGACTAATCAAGAGTAAAGCAGTCATGAACACTGGGTTGTTTACGACTGCTACTACTCAATGTGAAAAGAGGCAAAGGATTTCTCCTAAAGGAAAATACCTTTCTTTGGTTTTAAGGTAGACCATATTAATCTCAATTTGATTGGGAGATTGCTCAAGAGTGAACTTTTAAGCGAGTTAGAAGATGACTCTCTACTACCTTGTAAGTCATGCCTTGTGGGTAAAATGACTGATAAATCTTTTACTGGAAAAGATCTAAGAGCCAAATAGCCCTTAAAGCTTGTACATTTGGATCCATGTGGTTCAATATGTTAAAGCAGTGGGAGGGCATGAATAATTCATCTCTTTTGGATGATTATTCAAAGGTATGAGAATCTTTACCTAATGCAACTGAAGTCTGAAGCTCTTGAGATATTCGAAGGGGCTTAGGACTGAAGTTGAAAACTTTTTAGGTGAGATGATAAAAACACTCTGATCTGATCAAAGTGTTGAGTATAGGGATTTGAGATTCCAGGACTATTTGATAGTACATGGGATCACAACCTAAATCTCATTTAGGAGAAATTGAACCCTATTGGATATGGTTCATTCCATGTTGAGCTATGCTCAATTATCTTGCTCGTTTTGGGGTCATGCAGTGTTGACTGCATTGCATATTGCAGTAGGCAACCCCAAAGAAAACGAGAAGTGGATACTTCTTCAATTCACAAGAGAATAAAGAATTTGTATCGAAAAATGCTAAATTCTCAGAAGAAGTCCACATAAAAAATGATAAGTCACAGAGTAAAGTCGGTTTAAGTAAGTTAACTAATGAAGCTACAGTAACATCCATAAGAGTTGTTGATGAGGTTGGCTATTCAACAATAGTTGTTGATGGACCAGTGCATCTGGTCAGAAACATCCATCTCAATAGTTGAGAGTGCCTCGATGTAGTGGGAGGATTGTTTTATAACCTGAACGTTACATTTGCTTGATTGAAGCTTAGGTCATCATACCTGATGATGACATAGAGGATTCATTGTCTTTTAGAAAGAAAATGAATGATGTTGACAACGATCAGAGGATTAAAGTCAGGGACCTAGAAATGAAGTCTTTTGTATTTCACTTCCATCTGGGATCTTGTAGATCTGCTTGAGGGGCAACACCTATTAGTTACAAGTGGATTTACAAGAGGAAACGAGACATTCATGTCTTAACCAGAAGGGTTCATACAACAAGATCAAAAGCAAAAGGGTTTGCAAGCTTAAGTGATCCATTCATGGATTGACCTAAGCATTTCGATCTTGAAATATAAGATTTGATATAGTGACCAAATATTTTGTCTTTAATCAGAACATTGATGAGTCTTGTGTTTAGAAGTAATCATCAATAGTTCAGTAGCTTACTTAGTGTTGTATATGATTGATATCCTAATCATTGGGAATGGTGTAGGTTATCTTACTGACCTTAAAAGAGGATAGTAGCTCATTTCCAAATGAAAACCTGGGAGAAGTTGAGCTGGTCTTGTCTCAAGTGTCTTATATCTACAAGATGTTAGTTAGATATATGATACAAAATTCTAAGAAGGGTTCACTACCTTTTAGGCATGAAATTCTTTTGTCTAAGGAACTGTGTCTTAAGACACCTCAAGATGTTGAGGACTTGAGACATAAGCCCAATGCAGTAGGGATTGCCAGTAAGTATCAATCAAATCCAAGATTTGATCACTGGAAAACCGTTAAGAATATACTCAAGTATCTGAGGAGAACGGGGAACTATATTCTCGTGTATGGGACTAAGGATTTGATCCTTACAGGATACACTGACACAAAATTTAAGACTGATAAGGATTTGAGGGAATCTTCATCAGTATCTGTGGTCACTCTTTACGGTGGAGATATAGTATGACATAGTTACAATATTGATCGTATAGGTCGTAAACATAGCTGCTTGTGAAGCAGCAATAAAGACTGTATGGCTTGGGAAGTTCTTTATTGATTTGGAATGTGTTCCAAATGTGAACTTGCCCATCACACTTTATAGTGATATAGTGGTGTTGTGGCAAATTCAAAAGAACATCGCAGCCCAAAACCAGTAGGCACATTAAATTGAATGAAATATTGCTGATTCATTTACAAAGACTCTCTCGGCAAAAGTGTTTGAGGGACATCTAGAAGGTCTAGATCTACGAAATATGTACAAAGGTGTAATCTAGGGCAAGTGGGAGAAGTGTAATGAGTATAGTGATATCATTATGTAATGGGTATAGTGATGCCCTAGTTTATTGTATTTGTACATTGTATATGTTTTATACATGTATTTGTACACCTGCTGCTGTATAGATCATTGTGCATCCAACTAAACTAGAGTTTTAGTTCAAGTGGGAGTTTGTTGGGTTTTATGTCTTAAAACTCGTAGATTGTGAATGTAAACAAATTGTATACTTGTTTCAATAAAGTGTTATTGAGTTTCTACAATAAAGTGTTATTGTTAAATATTGCACAATTTGACCCAAATCCAATAAACTAAGATCCAAGGTTGTTTGTATGTAACTTGAACTAGTATGTGGGGACATACAGGGATCGATGTTCGAGTAACAACCTAAAAGGTCTATAGTACAAGGATAAAGCTGGATACCTTATCCTGGTAACACTATGAGATACAACCCGTTTTGTATTTGATACAGACGTATTGATCAAAAACATCCATGTAAAAGACATGCGAGCGGGGGTATCCTATGCAATGACTTTGCATAAGACCGAACCATGAAATAGTAAACCACTAGATGTATCACCGTTAACTAGTTAGATTACTGTTTCAATAGGATGACGTAGGTAACTCAGTCTTAATCCTGAGTGTGTCATGAACTCCTTCTCATGAGGGATTGTCCTTTGATTAGCATGGGTGAGAGTGGCCAATACGCCGACTCAATATGCCTTCCATTTTGGGGACAAGAACGAGTGGGAGGCTGGGGACATGACAACACAAGAAGGAATTCACTTCTTCCCACTTCTAGGAGAAGTAGATGAGTGTTCCCTTAAGTGGTGACTTCGGGACTTGAACAAAGGGATCCCGCCCTCTCACTGGTCCGAGAGGGACTTTCTGTTTAATGGTTGGACCATAGACATGTTCATTAGAGTAGCGCTGGTACTTAAGGAGACAGATGTAACACAGGGGTAAAACGGTAATTTGACCCAGCTGTGATTACGGACACTCGTGAAGGATTGACTTACCGGCATAGGTCTACATCCATAGATACAAAAATGTTCTACAGTGAGAAGAGTTCAGTTGTGGGTCTTTAGTGGAATGACCCACAGTTAATGAATATTGCTTAACTTGATTAATTAGTTTAATTAGTTAACCACATATCATTGGAGCTTCTGATCTGTAGGTCCATTAGGTCCCCCTACTAGCTTGTAAAGAGTAAGTAGGAACATATATATCTTCAGAATTTGAATAGTTCAAATTCATATTGGGAATTAAGTTAATTGTATGAGATACAAATTAATATAATGTATAGTGATGCATTAAAATATAAAGTCTAATTTGAGATTAAACTTTATTATATTGAGAGATTGATATATTTGAAAGAGTTCAAATATATGTCTAATTAAATATATGGTATTTAATTAGAAGATGAATTAATTAATTATTCAATTTAGTTTAAATTAAATGAGATTTAATTAAACTATAGTCTATGAGGGAATTATTAGAATATGATTCTAATATGTAATTAATTGAATATGGGAGATATTTAATTAATTGTAAAATTAATTAATTATTGAAATTAATTAATTGATTAGTTTAATTGAATTAATTAAATGTGATTTAATTAAGTTTAATTAAAATATATTATGTGAAGGAAATTACATTTAAATAAGATTTAAATGTGCATGAAATTAATTAATTAATATGATTAATTAATTAACATTTAATTAATTGATCTAATCAATTAATTAATTGATCTTGATCTAATGGTCAAGATTGTTTCCTAACCTCACATTAGGGTTTCCTCTCTTATAAAAGGAAAGGTTATGAGAACCCTACCCCTAAGGTCTCATTCTAGCCTCCCTCGCATATTCTCTCAAGAACTCTAGAGAGAATTTTTCTCTCCAAGAGTTTTCCCAATCAAGGTTAGGTAGTCCCACAACTACGTTCCTAATATCAGAGTCATAGCGGGGAAGATCAAATTGGTGGTGTCTCAATTGTTGACGCAAATCAAGAAAGGCGTTCTTGAAGAATTCAGAGACGACAACGACGGTATGTTTGCTTCTCCCCTTTAGAATTAGTTCTAAGGTTTTATGTTTAGCCTTAATAATTGATTTAGAATAGTTTTCTAAAATTTGTCAATGTATTGGTATTTTGGTGAAAACAAAATTAACTACGAAACGATCCAATTGCTTCCGCTGTAACGGAATTGGGAATTCCAATCCTTCAATTCTATGGTTTTTTATTACTACGTGCAACAATGTATACTTGCACTTAAGTGTTAGCTAGATTATTCTTTATTATTTCATTTATCATCTCATCTCACTTCCATCCATACAGTTGACGACGCACCAAGCGCCGAATAATTGATGGATCAGTTCGTTGGGAATTCACATTGAAAATTTCAAGCGAATTTCTTTTTATCCCTCGCTATTGGGAGTGGCTTGAATTTTTCGTTGGTCGGAATGAAGAGGTGCTTCAGATTGCTCATTTATTGGATGCAGTAGTGACTTTCCTTTAAACTTACGATCGAACAATGACATAGTTCGGGCTTTTTGTGAAGCCTTGTGTCCTACAACCAATACACTTCACACTCACGCGGGAGAACTTTCAATTTCCTTATGGGATCTTTGGACATTTGGAGGTCTGCCCATTAGAGGTAGATTTTATGAGGAAGTTATCCCTAGTTTTAAAGAGTTAATTGGATCAAACAACCAGGCGAAGCATCTTCCAAAAAGTAGCGAACACCTTTTCCACGCATTCTACTTGCTTAGCACTTCAAGAACTGACCATTCCCATGTTCCAATCAGCTCCTGGACTTCCTTTTGGTTCAAAGGTGAACAAAGGTACGCAAAGCCTCCTCAACGGACACCCAAGAAGACCTCTCGCCCTAGCACGACTCATAACCCAGACGACACAAATATTAAGCGTCACGAGTGGTCAGATGAGGAGAACAGCTTGTTTCACGAGTTAAAGATTGATATGAAACACAGAGACCAAACATATTTGGCGGCCTTTTTATCTTGTTGGCTCTGTGCCTTTGTGTTTCCCCAAGGGAATGCTAACCACATTCGTCCTAGTGTTTTTAAAGTTGCCAGCTTAATGGTCGAGGGGAAAACTTTCAATCTTGCAATCCCCGTCCTTGCCAACATCTACCACAAGTTAAGCAAAGTTTCCAATGCTTCTGTTTCAGTTGGACGCATAGATGCTTCTCTCCCGTTGCATTACATTTTTGGTTGGCTCGCCCATTATTTTGGCACCAATTATAAAACTCCAGTGAAAGTTCGAGGTCCTAGCATGGTTGACTTTTTCGACGAAAGTGGAGCTATATATTTTGATGAGTTCGAGGCTCGCGAATTGATCCATGGGGGTGCATCCATATCATGGCACACGAACCTTAGTAGGAACAAAAACGAGACCATAAAGTATGAAAAGATTATGAAATTCATACCTTCTTCCTATTTCTCGAGCTTTCGTTCATGCTATCTGTCAGCGAGATGTAAAGATTCATTAGTTATCGAATCCTACAACCCCTACCGATTTGGCCGCTAGTTTGGCTTTTATCAAGACATACCTAATGACTTAGGAGAAGTTTTGTCGCTAGTCACCTTGGAAAACATTTTACACCACTGGCAGGATTTCCTGCGAACCAATGCGGAGTTTCAAATATTTCTTCCAGCTCGTATATTGAATCCTCAAGACCATGTCACTTCACGTTATCGAAGTTGGTGGTCTGAAAAGTATGATAATTACCTAGGGGACGACATAAGTAAGTTGGTTGACAGTATCATTCCCTCTCGAACCCAGCCTAAGCTACCTAAAAAAGGTGACTCTAAATTTGGGGACAAAGAACTTCGTCTGCTCAAAGTTGCCAGATCTCTAGACGATTCAACGGAAGAAGAGAGTCAAAACAGCACTAGAGATCGACACTGGAAAAGAACCAAAAAAGAACCCAGGAAAGCTTCTGATCTCGATGACAAGTCCATCAAGAGTGCCTCTAATCCTTCACAGACTCCTGACGACACTGAGACTTTGGTTGAACAACCCCCTTTTTTTGTTTTTTTTTTTTACTTAGACCCTATTTTATTTTTCTTTTACAGCTTCCTTTAAATGACCATTTTCAAGAAGAGGAAGAATGTTCGAGCGAGCAATCTTTGACAAGTCCTGATGTTTTTGCTTCTTCCGTGAAGAACTTCGAAAGTTCTCACACATCTTCGAGCAAACAAGTCGTGAATTCGTCTTCTCATTCTACTGAGAAAGTCCCTCAACATACTCTTGAGAAAGTGGTTGCCCCAGTGTTTGAGGTCTCTCAGTTCTATGTTGATGATGTAATTTCCAACTTCCAACGACAAGCTGCTTTATCCATATGGACAAGCATACAACAGAAGATCGTACGCACTTCTTTTGAAGATGTTGCTACCCTTGAGCACCTTGACCAAGAATCACACAAAATCTTCGATGTAATGGCATAGGCCACTAAAAACAACTTGAAACCTCTGCAAGAATTTGTAGGCAACTACTTCAAGAAAGTGCGAGAATACAATGGATTACAATCTTCACTCTCTACTCATCTGACCCCCTCGAGTAGGGATAGTCAGTTGGAGGCAAAGTGTTGGGTTTTATGTCCTAAAACTCGTAGATAGTGAATGATTAACGAATTATACACTTGTATCAATAAAGTGTTATTGAGCAATAAAGTGTTATTGAGGTTTATGCAATAAAGTGTTATTGTCATATTAAGTCTAGAATTGCACAATATGACCCAAATCCAATAAACTAAAATCCAAGGTTGTTTACATGTAACTTGAACTAGTTTGTGGGGACATACGGGGATTGGTGTTCAAGTAACAACCTAAAAGGTAAATGAAAATGAGTAATGGCTAGAGTAATGGCTAGAGTTGGACTTCAACGTGTCAAACCGCCTTTGAGGACTTGAGGAAGGCGATGATGGAAGGACCCGTGCTCGGGATTGCAGATGTAAGCAAGCCCTTCGAAGTCGAAATGGACGCTTCTGATTTTACTCTGGGTGGCGTCCTCCTCCACGACGGCCACCCCATTGCTTACGAAAGTCGAAAGTTGAATGATGCTGAACGGAGGTATGTCGCCTCCGAGAAAGAAATGCTAGCTGTTGTGCACTGTCTAAGGGCTTGGAGATAGTACCTTTTGGGAGCCAAGTTTGTAGTCAAAACCGACAATAGCTCCATCTACAATTTCTTCAACCAACCGAGATTGTCATCCAAACAGGCGCGATTGCAAGAACTTCTCGCAGAGTTTGATTTTCAGTTCGAACACAAGCCTGGTAAGGCCAACCAAACGGCAGACGCTTCGAGTTAGAAGAGCGAACATGCGGACCTGTGCATGTTAGCCCACTTGAAAGCGAGTAGGCTGAGTGGAACTGTGTGCGAGACAATTAAGGAACATTTGAAGAATGACACCGCAGCCCAAGCAATAATGAAGTTGGCTGAAGAAGGAAATACCCGTCAGTTTTGGGTCGAAGACGGTATGCTCCTAACCAAGGGCAACCGCCTGTATATCCCTTGTTCGAGGAACCTCAGGAAGCTCTTAATCGAAGAATGTCACGATACACCGTGGGCCGGCCACTTTGGGTGGCAACGAACTTATGCACTCGTCAAGCAGGGGTACTTCTGGCCAAGCCTTTGAGACGATGTAATGTTGTTTACCAAAACCAGCCTCGTGTGCCAGCAAGACTGGAACAAGCCAAAATAGCAAGGTTGCTAAAACCTCTGCCTGTTCCCTCGAGACCATGGGAGAGCGTATCTCTCGATTTCATCACTCATCTCCCTAAGATTGGAGAATTCGAATCAATTCTCGTGATCGTTGACCAATTTTCAAAGTACGCCACATTTATTCCGACTCCGAAGATGTGCTCAGCTGAGATGACGACACAGTTGTTTTTCAAGAATGTTGTCATGTTATGGGATGTATCCGAGAGTATAATTAGTGATCGAGATGCTCGATTCACTGGAACATTCTAGACGGAATTATTTAGATTACTGGGTTCTCATCTAAATATTTCCTCCAGCTACCACACGCAGACAGATGGCCAAACCGAGCGATTCAACAGTATGCTCGAGGAGTACTTGCGTCATTTTATTGATGCCCGACAAAGGAATTGGGCTGAGATGCTTGATGCTGCTCAGTTCAGTTTCAACTGCCAAAAGAGTTCAGCAACAGGAAAGACTCCTTTCGAGTAAGTATGCGGAAGACAACCGTTGATGTCACATGTAATCAACCATCCTTGTGCGGGGAAGATTCCCCAAGCTTACAACTTCACCAAGGAGTGGAGACAGACATCAGAAATAGCCTGAGCGTACTTAGAGAAGGCATCGATGCGTATGAAAAAATGGGCCGATCAGAAACGACGACTAATGGAATTCCAAGTGGGAGACAGAGTTCTGATCATGCTGAGACCAGAACAGAATCGGTTCAGAGGGAAGAAAGACCAACGCCTTGTCTGAAAATACGAAGGCCCAGTAAGACATCTTATAGGGTTCAGTTACTCTCGTGGATGAAGATTCACCCTATCATCCACGCTAGTAACTTGAAGACCTATAATCCTGACCTAGAAGACTCCAAGCGCAACAAAGTGACGCGGCCCCCGGTCACAATGCAGAACCTGAATGACAAAGAAGTAGAAGTGATTTCGGCAGACAGGATTCGTCGCACAGGTAAACCTCGTCGAGACGTTCAAGAGTTCCTGGTAAAGTGGAAAGGGCTCCCGGATGCTGAGATTAGTTGGGAACGGGTTGAAGACTTGAAGTCGGCTGCTATCAAGATCGCAGAGTTAGAGCAGCGTCGATTGACAGGGACGTCAACAATTTAAGTGGGGGAGAGTGTCACGGTCATGCTTGTCCAAGGCGTGTTGCCCATGGTCGCATGCCCATGACAACCCATTCCCCTCATGCTTTCATTATATGTATTTCCTTTGTATCGCTTGTTTATTTTTCCTTGCATTTCTCAAGTGTATGACTCCTCGTGATTTTCATGTTTAAGCCTGCCAAGGCTAAAATGCTTATTAATATACTATAGGGGGGTACGACTAGTTGTCAAACCTTTCTACCCGGAGTTGTTCGCTATCAAGCTGTTGTTGTCCCTTTGCTTACTTGATAGTCCGTGCAACAAATATTTTTACAAAATGTTTTCAACTGTTTTCCAAAGCTTTTTCTCTAACCCCGTTTTCTAAAACTGTTTTCCAAGAATGGGGGGTGGAGGTTGTGAGATAGGTTGTGCCACCGGTGATCTGAAATTGAGTTGGTTGACTTACTCGTGGGTGAGAGTAAGTGCAACACAATCGCTTGCGAGTTCGAAAAGAGTGCGATTGTGACATCTAGCAACCCTATGGGCGCGAGTTCGAGCTGGTGCGGAGGCGTTTTTTTTTTAATTCACGTGCAGCTGCTGAATGGCTTAGTTCAGGTGGTTTTCGGCCCGGTTTGCAGCTGGTTTGATCCGATTCAACATGAAATGGTCCGGTTCATGGAGAATTTGTCTGGTTTGAGCAATTTGGGTCCGGTTCGGGCGATTCTGACATGGTTCGGGCTAGTTCTAGGAAGTTCGAAGCGATTCGAGGCGGTTTAGACCATTTTCAAGGCGGTTTAGGGCTAGATTTTTATTAATTAATGTAATTTTTCATTATTTTTGCCCTAAGATGCCAAAATACCGGTCTTTATTGCTATTTATTGCTTTATGAATGTCATTTAGCTAGATCCCACCATAGGTTAAGCATGTTTTCATGCATATTTATGTTATAATTGTTATAATGTATGGTAATTATGCATGATTTTAATTTCATGAGTAATTTAGTATAATTGTTATATTAAATGTATGAAATTGGAAAAGCATGGTGCATGACATTAATTAATTTAATATAATTGTTATATTTAATTAATGTAGCATGCATGCTTAGGTTTATTTTCATGAGTATTAATATAATTAGTTATATTATGGATGGAAATAAATGTCAATGCTTGTTTTCATGTATTATTTAATATAAAATGTTATATTAATTAAATGAAAATGGAATAGCATTGAGCATGACATTAATTAGATTAATATAAATATTATATTATGTTAATGTCAAATTTCATGTAATTTAATTTCGTGTATGATTAATTAATATAATCGATATTAATTAAATGAAATTGAAATTGCATGAAGCATGACACCACCTTAGATATATATAATCGTTATATTATCGTAATCGGCGTCATGATATTATGGTGTTTAATAACTAGAATTTTGATTATTATTTTTCCAAACACCATAGAAGCATGTTATAGGGCTAATTATTAAAATTTTATAATAGTTATAAAATTGATTAGAAACCGTCAACATATAACAAAGAGTTGCATGCAAACATAAGACCTTAGGTTAAATTGAATAAATTTTAAAATGTTTAGAATTAATTAGACCTAAGCTCATTTAAATTCTAATAGGATTAGAATTATATTCTTACTTAGGATTAAAATAGTTTTAATGTACCAAGTAGGAAAAACATTACTATGGTTATAAGGGAACTCTCCCGGTGAAGTTCTGTCTAGGCTGGGTGTACTTAAGTTGACGGTTACGGAACACCTCCTACTTAGGAACAGATCCGGAACTTGAGTTGAATTAATCATAGTCTAATATTAGCATGCAATGTCACTAGGTAATTAAAAGGGTTTAATCCCCTTAAACATTAGAGTAAATACCTAATTATAAGAGTTATAATAGGCATAGACTTAGATAGATTGACTTAGCCTGGTTTATCTAAGTTTAAAAAAACCCTAAAATAAAGTAGGACATTTCAGTGGGAGGAAAAATATAAAAACAAGATTTTCATATCGAGTTTTTACTCTCACGTCCCCCTGTGTTCACACCGTGAGATCCATGCTCGACTTCGTGTATCGCCCTGGGCGTGGCCTCCCTTCGGAAAGTGTTTGCATGGGTTAATAACAAGGTGAATGGGGAGAATGTCTATAGTAAGTAGGAGCAGGATACGTGTCAACGTATCCTACGGTTTCCACCCCTAGGTTGCACCGTGAGATTCTTATGATCCGTCTGCGTGTCGTCTTGAAGCGACCATCCCTTCGGAGGGCCTGATCATAGGTTTCGGAACACTGCAAACTCCCGAAATGGATAGGGTCACTTAGGTTAATTACCAACAGTTGTCTTTCCTTTTGGTAGCTTGTTGGTCCGTACCTCTGGGATCTAAAAGTAGGAGGATTACACTTACGGGGATGAGTTAAATGTGTTAACTAATCCTTGACCGAACAACGATAACTAAATGCTAACGGAATATGAGTTATTCTAGTGTTAGAATTTGGTTGAGATTGTCTCAATTCAGAGGAGGAGTAGCTGACCACCCTTCGGTGGCTGTTGTTCTAAACCTCTGAAGTATCATTGCAAAAACTAAATCAATAGTTTTATAGGGTTTCTTTGATTGCTTGTTTGTTTTTGCAGAATTTGATTGGATTATTTGTAATGGGTTTAGTGCAAAACAAGTAATTTGTTGTTTCAGTGATAATTTCTATGTGCATTGTCTTACGCCAATTGATAACGGTTTTAGATACAACTAGCTTAAACTACAAACTTGTGGTAAATGATTTTAGATTAGTCTTGATTGAGGAATGTCCTCAGGCTCAAATGTCTAGTTCATCTTGAATTGTTCATGATGAGTATTACATTAACTGCCTAGCCAATACCAATGACAATAAATATGATTTATTGGTCATTGAAACGTGCATAGTGGAAAATGAGGGTACAACCTGAATTTTTAAATCAGGTGCCACTTATCACGTTTGCTTTTCCTTTTAAGGAATAAGCTCATGGCAACAGTTGCAATTAGGTGAGATGACTCTCAGATTCTGATCTGGAGAGTATGTTTCGGCTTTGGCAGAGGGAACATTAAGTTATTTTATCCAGTGGGAGAAAATACCCATTATTGGATAATGTGTATGAATTTCCCGAAGTTTAACAGAAATTTGATTTCTGTATCGCATATGCTGGAACAATGTTACTCTATATCTTTCTCTGCTAACACAGTTTTATTTGAAGAAAGGGAGTTGACATTAGTTTAGCATTATTGAAAATAACTTGTGTGTTTTAAGACTAATCGAGAGTAAAGCAACTCATGAGCACTGAGTTGTTTAAGATTTCTTATACTCATAGAAATAAAGGCAAAGGATATCTCCTAAAGGAAATACATTTCTTTGGTTCTTAAGGTGTTAGGCTATTTTTTATCTCAATATGATTGGGAGCTTAGTCTAGAGTATACTTCTAAGTTAGTTAGAAGAACACTCTCTAATACCAATTATGTTATGCCTTATGGGCAATATGTCTGATAGATCTTTTACTGGAAAAGAGCTACAAGAGCCAAAGAGCCCTTGGAGCTTGTACATTTGGATCCTTGTGGTCTAGTATGTTAAAGCAGTGGGAGGGTATGAATAATTCATTTCATTTATGGATGATTATTCAAAGGTATGAGTATCTCTACCTAATGCAATTTAAGTCTAAAGCTCTTGAGATATTCGAACGAGCTTAAGACTGAAGTTGAAAACTTGTTAGGTGAGATAATAAAAACACTTTGATCTGATCAATGTGTTGAGTATAGGGAATTGAGATTCTAGGACTATTTAATGGTTCATGAAATCACATCCTAAAACTCAGTTAGGAAAAATAGAACCATATTGGATATGGTTCAATCCATGTTGAACTATGCTCAATTGCCTGACTCGTTTTGGGGTCATGTAGTGTGACTGCAGCGTGTATTTTGAACAACGTTCCATCGAAAGTGTTTCTGAAACATCTTTTATGTTGTGGATTAGACGTAAAGATTGTTTACGTTCCTTTAAATCTTGGGGTGTCCAGCACTTGTGCTTGTGACTTGATAGCGAGCATAGCTAGCTATCTTTACTTATTTAATTTAGCTAGTCTTTTATTATTTTTGGGCCATTTTATTGTGCTTTAATGTTTATTTTGTAGGAAAAGGTTGATTGGAGCTAAAATGCAATAGTGGAGTTAATCGGGTGCTCGGGACGCGAAAAGATGCAAAGGAAATAAAAGAATCAAAAAGGAAAAAAGTCAAAATTCGGTCAAAAGGTGACTAGCATCGAGACGCTAGCCCTTAGGCATCTCGACGCTAGCCTTCCATATCAGAACAGGCGCGAAATCGTCGCAGCGTCTCGACGCTGCGACCTTAGCGTCTCGACGCTGTGTAATTTCCTTTCCAGATCACGCGTGTTTAGAGGCAGCGTCTCGACGCTACGGCAAAAATCTGCAATATAAGCATCCTTTCGGCTAGGTTTTTGGAGGAGGGAATTTTGGGACTTCTTGGGGCCGTAAACATAGGAAAAACACAGCAATTCAAGGCTGAAGCAAAGGGGAAAATTCGGAAATCAACCCATTGTTCATGGCGATCGTGACAGGTGTAGGGATTGTCAGCAGATATCAGTCAAATCCAGGGTTAGACCATTGGACCGCCGTTAAAGGAATCCTCAAGTATCTTAGGAGAACGAGAGATTACATGTTGGTGTTTGGGGCTAAGGAGTTAGTTCTCACAGGTTACACCGACTCTGATTTCCAAACTGACAAGGATTCTAGGAAATCTACGTCAGGGTCAGTTTTCACCCTTAACGGGGGAGCTGTAGTTTGGAGGAGCATAAAGCAGGGGTGTATAGCAGACTCCACGATGGAGGCTGAGTATGTAGCTGCTTGTGAAGCAGCTAAGGAAGCTGTTTGGCTAAGGAAGTTCTTGACAGATTTGGAAGTTGTTCCAAATATGAACTTGCCCATTACGTTATACTGTGACAACAGTGGGGCAGTAGCCAATTCAAAGGAACCTCGCAGCCACAAAAGAGGTAAACACATAGAGAGGAAGTACCATCTAATTCGAGAGATTGTGCAAAGAGGAGATGTGGTCGTGACCAAGATCGCTTCTGAGCATAACATTGCTGATCCGTTTACGAAGGCCCTCTCGGCTAAAGTGTTCGAGGGTCATCTAGACAGTCTAGGTCTGCGAGATATGTATATAGCGTAATCTAGGGCAAGTGGGAGATGTGTAATGGGTGTAAGGATGCCCTAGTTTATTGTATTTTGTATATTTACCTTTTATGTAATGTACAAATATACATGTACCGTTTCCAGCTTTGGATTATTTTGTATATACTTTCCCTGTAACTTGAGTTTTAGTTCAAGTGGGAGTTTGTTGGGTTTTATGCCCTAAAACTCGTAGATAGTAAATGTACATTTGACCGAACATTAATAAAGTGATGTATTATTCAATGTTTGTATTATATCTTGTCTTGCTAACCCTAATCCAATAAACTAAACATCCATGGCTAATAGAATGAGACTTGAACTAGTATGTAGGGACATGCGGGGATCAATGTTCAAGTTTTAGCCTAAAGGGTCTGTAGTATAGGGATAAGGCTGGGTACCTTATCCTGGTGACACTATGGATACGGCCCGCTTTATATATGGATACAAACGTAGTGATCCAACACGTTCATGTGGTTGACATACGAGTGGGGGTATCCTGTGCAATGAGTTTGCACAAAGACCGGACCGCGAAATAGTTAACCACTAACTTTAACACCGTTGGTTAGCTCGGTTTCTATTTCACTAGGATGACCTAGGCAACTTGGCCTTAATCCTGAGTAGATTATGGACTCCTGTCCATGAGGGATTGTCCTTTGATTTGTACGGGTGAGAGTGGCCAGTTCGCCGACTCAATAAGCCTACCATTTTGGGGACAAGACCGAATGGGGAGCTGGGAACGTAGTCTTACAAGACGGAATTCACTCCTTCCTGATATGAGGGTAAGTAGAGGTGTGTTCCCTTAAGTGGTGTCTCCGGGTCTTGAACAAAGGGCCCTACCCTCTTTATAGCACGAGAGGGTTTTCTGTTTGATGGTTGGACCACAAACAGGTTGTTCATTAGAGGAGCACTGGTACTTAAGGATCAAGAGGTAGCCCAGGGGTAAAACGGTAATTTGACCTAGCTGGGGTACGAACACACGTGAAGGGCTAACTTGCTGCTGACGGTCAATATCCGTGGACACAGAAATATATCTGCAGTGAGAAGAGTGCAGCTGTGGTTCTTTAGTGGAGTGAACCACAGTTAACGAATATTGATTAACTTGGTTAATGAGTTTAACCAACTAATCTCATATCGTTGGAGCTTCTGATCTGTAGGTCCATTAGGTCCCACCGGTAGCTCATTTAGGGCGTTGAGGTAAAATTCTAAGGATGGATTGAATATTCAAAGGTGTTTGAATATTATACTAAAATATGAAGTGGTTCATATTAAAACTATAGGTTATAATTAATATGCATTGGATGTATATTAATACTATAGTTTTGAGAGAGAAAATAATAATTGAATATGTGATGTTCAATTTTATTTTATTAATTAATTAATTTCTTATTAATTAATTGATTTAGTTTAATTAATTTGATTTAATTAAACTATAAGATACGAGGGATGTTAATTTAAATAGGATTTAAATTAAAGTTATTTTAATTAATTTTGATTAATTAAAAGATAATTAATTGTAATTTGAATTTATGTTTTTTCAAATTATAATTATTTAAAATATCAGATAACTGAAATATCAGTTATCTGATATTTTAAATGATCAGACGTGGTCAGGGGAGTTGCTAACTTAACTCCCTAGTCTCACGCCTAACCATCCCCAATCTATCGCTCTCTCCCTTTACTCTGTGAATCGATTCTGTGGCAGAAGGTTGAGAGAAAGAGAATCCAGAGAAAGCATCCAGAGAAATTTCCTTAAGGGCTCTGATACCAGCATAACAAATGTCAGGCCTCGTGCATAGCATGGCATACATTAAGCTACCCACGGCTGAGGCGTAGGGAATCCGTCTCATATCCTCAACTTCTTGAGGTGTCTTAGGAGACTGTTCCTTAGACAAGTGAACCCCATGCCTGAAAGGCAACAAGCCCTTCTTGGAGTTCTGCATCGAATATCGGGCCAACATCTTGTCGATATATGTTGCCTGAGACAGAGCTAGCGATTTGTTCTTTCTATCCCGAATAATTTGGATTCCAAGAACATACTGGGCCTCACCCAAATCTTTCATTTGGAATTGAGCTGCTAACCATTCTTTTACGTCAGACAGATACCCTACATCATTCCCAATGAGTAGGATGTCATCTACATAAAGTACGGGGAAAGCTACTTTATTCTTGTTGATCTTCTTGTATACACAAGGCTCATCAACATTCTGGTCAAAACCATAAGATTTGATCGCAGTATCAAATCTAATGTTCCAAGATCTAGAAGCCTGTTTCAACCCATAAATGGATCGATTCAGTTTGCAAACCTTTTGCTCATGACCTTGGGATATGAACCCCTCGGGTTGAGACATAAAAATACTCTCGTCAAGATTGCCATTCAGAAAAGCTGTCTTGACATCCATTTGCCAAATTTCATAATCATAAAATGTGGCAATGGATAAGAGGATTCTTATGGACTTTAGCATAGCAACTGGAGAAAAAGTTTCTTCATAGTCCACTCCTTCTCGTTGGGTATAACCCTTTGCTACCAGTCTTGCTTTGAAAGTCTGTACTTTCCCAGCAGCATCTCTTTTTCTCTTATAGATCCATTTACATCCAATGGGTTTGACCCCTTCAGGTAGATCTACAAGTTCCCAAACTTGATTGAAGTACATCGACTCCATCTCAAGGTCCATGGCTTTGGCCCACTCGTCCTTATCTACATCATTCATTGCCTGACGATAAGACAATGGATCTTCTACGCCGTCATCAGGTATGACTACTTGTGTTTCTGTTAAACCCAAGTAGCGGTTAGGTTGTATCACAACCCTCCCACTGCGTCGAAGCTCTCCCACTACGTGAGGAGGACTAGATTGACGAGAAGAACTGCATTCTCCAACAACTCTTGTTGAAGGACCAGGTACATCAACAACCCTTGTTGATCCTTCTGTAGCTTCTCCTAATACTAACTTACTTCGTGGTTGATGATTTCGTATATGGTCTTCCTCCAAGAAAGTTGCATTTGTCGATACAAATACTTTATTATCTTGAGGGTCATAGAAAAGACCACCTCTCGTTTCTTTCGGGTACCCAACAAATTGGCATAATCTCGTACGTGGTTCCAATTTCTTAGGATTTGTCACTAGCACATGTGTAGGACAACCCCAGATACGGAAGTAACACAAACTAGGTTTACGTCCCTTCCATAGCTCAAAAGGAGTTTCAGAAACACTTTTTGAGGGAACATTGTTAAGAATATGTACTGCAGTCGCTACTGCATACCCCCAGAACGAGCTAGGCAATTGAGCATAGCTCATCATAGATCGAACCATGTCTAACAAGGTTCTGTTTCTCCTTTCTGATACACCATTTTGCTGAGGTGTACCAGGTGCTGAGAGTTGTGATTGGATTCCATGTTCTATCATATAGTCCTGGAATCGCTGATCCAAATACTCTCCACCTCGATCTGATCGAAGTGTCTTAATTGTTTTACCTAACAGGTTTTCTACCTCAGCCTTAAACTCTTTGAACTTTTCAAGAGCTTCAGACTTATGGTCCATCAGGTATAAGTAACCGTATCGAGAATAATCATCTATGAAAGAGATGAAATATTCATAACCACCTCGAGCCTTTACATTCATTGGACCACAAAGATCCGAATGTATTAGTTCAAGTGGTTCTTTGGCCCTATAACCTTTTCCAGTAAAAGGCCTCTTGGTCATTTTACCCTCGAGACACGATTCACAGGGTGGTAAAGATGTATCTTCTATGTCACTTAGAAGCCCATTTTTAACCAAACGATCGATCCGATCGATGTTAATATGACCAAGACGAAGATGCCAAAGATACATGTTGTTACTTAAATGAGAAACTTTTTGCCTTTTGTTTTGCGTTTCAGCCGTTTTAAACATTTCATGACTTAAAATGGCCTTTGCATCATTTGGTCTTAACACAAATAAATTATTCTCACGCTTAGCTGAACAAATGTAAACTCCATTCTTTAAAATTAAAGCTTCGTTAAGCAAGAATGAAACAGTATAACATTGTTCTAATAAAGCTGAAACAGAAATTAGGTTCCTTTTAATTCTAGGAACCAAATACAAGTCCTCTAAAATTAAAAACCTATTTCTAAAGAATAATTTTGCAGCTCCCACTGCACGAGCTGAAACGACGTCTCCCGTTCCGACTTTGAGCGTCATTTCACCCTCTGCCAGCTGCTGGAAATTATTTCCCTGAAAAGAAGAACAAACATGATTAGTGGCTCCCGAATCCAGTATCCAGGCAAACTCATCATGTTCAACGAGACAAGTCTCTAACACAAGTAAATCGAATTTACCTTCTTTTTCTCTTCTCTTCTCAGCAAGGTAGCGGGGACAGTTGCGCTTCCAGTGACCATCTGCATTGCAGTGGAAGCATCTACCTTTATCGGCCACGACCTTGGCCTTCCCCCTTCCCTTGCACAGCCTGTGCAGGAGCCTTCCCCTTGTCTCCCTTCCTCTTCTGGATTTGCTTCGATGAAGAAGCCTGGGGTACAGTTTAGTCCCTGAGGATGAACCCTTCAGGAACTTTTTCTTGGAATGGGCCACATTGGCCTCTCCTTTCACCACATTCTTTCCCTTGCTCTTTTGCAGGGACTCGTAAATCTGTAACTCCGAGAGGAGGGTAGTCAGGTTGAACTGAATCTTATTCATGCTCGCGTTCGTCCTGAAAGACAGATAGCTCGCCGGGAGCGAGTGAAGGATGAACGCAACCTGACTGCGCTCGCAGACTACCCCGCCATTTGCCTCAGCTATGTTGAACTGGTTAACCATGTCCAGGACATGTTCCCGAACAGATTGACCTTCCAGCATCTTGGCATTGAAGACATTCTTCAAGGCGTCGTGGTGGAGCTGGTAGGACGGAAGTCCAAACATCTCCTGCAGGGAATTCATAATTTCCCTGGCAGTTGCCACGTTCTCATAACGCTTGGCCAAAACTTCAGACAAGCTGACCAATATATAGACCTTGACCTTTTCATTGGCCTTGGTCCAGCGTTCATAGGCGTCTTTAATTGCCTGAGAGGCAGTGCGAGGGGGAACGGGAGGACACTCCTCCGTTAAGACGAATCTTAAGTCCTCAACCACGAGTATTGTATTGAGGTTTGATTTCCATTGTGGAAAATTCTCGCCGGTTAGTTGTTCATTTTTAAGCAGAGATATGATAGAGGAAGACATTGCTGAAAAACAAACAAGTGACCGTATTAGTTATCTTTGCCTTAACCCATCACACAAGCAATACAAACAATTGCATATATCCAATCAATTTTGCAGACAGACAATCAAAGAACCCTAATAAAACTATGATTGTGTTTCGCAACGATGCTTTAGAGGTTTAGAAGAACAGCCACCGAAGGGTGATCAGTTGTTCCTCCTCTAAAATGAGACTCTTCTCAGTCAATTTCTAATACCAGAATAACTCATATTCCATTAGAGATTAACCACCGTTGTTCGGTCAAGGATTTGTTAACAAATTAACTCCTCCCCGTAAGTGTAACCCTCCCACTTTCAGATCCCAGAGGCACGCACCAACAGGCTACCGTTAGGAAAGACAACTGTTGGTAATTAGCCTAAGTGATCCTATCCTTTTCAGGAGTTCACGGTGTTCCGAATCCTATGATCAGGCCCTCCGAAGGGGTGGTTGCTCCAGGGCAACACGCAGGCGGATCATAGGAATCTCACGTTGTGACCTAGGGGTGGAGACCGAAGGATACGTTGACACGTGTCCCGCTCCCACTTACTATAGTCACTTTCCCCATTCACCTTGGTATTGACCCATGCAAACACTCTCCGAAGGGAGGCCGCTCTACGACGACACGAAGCCGAGCATGGATCTCACGGTGTGAACGTCACGGGGACGTAGGAGCAAAACTCAATTTAAATTAAGTTTTGTAATTTTCCTCCCACTAAAGTAACTGATTAATTTTAGGGTTTGATTAAACCTAGATAAATCCGGCTAAGTCATTTATCTAAGTCTAGTCCTATTATAACTATTATAATAAGACCTAATGTCTAGGTGTATTAAACCAATTTAATTAACCTAGTGACATTATTCTAACATTAACCTAAGATTAATTCAACTCCGGTATTCCAGATTAGTTCCCAGGTAGGAGGTGTTCCGTTTACCGTCAACTTAAATACCTCCAATCCTTAGACAGAACTTCACTGGTAGAGTTCCCTTATAATCTTAGGAATGTTCGTCCTACTTAGTTCATTAAAACTATTTTAAAACTAAGTAAGATCTTCTAATCCTATTAGAAAATGATCTTAGGTCTAATTAATTTTAACCCATTAAAATTAATACAATTTTAACCTAAGATCCTATGTGAACATGCATATCTTGATTATAGATTGACGGTTTCTAATCATAAAATTTTAAACTATTTCAAAATTTTATAATGATTAGCCCTATAATCATGCATACTATAGTTTTTAAAACAATTAACAATCATATTCAAGTTAATGAAATTTTAAACTATAGTACTATGCATTGCATGATAATTAATATAACCCTTATATTAATCTATGGATGTATCATGCTCAATGCAATTTGATTTCCATTTAAATAATAAACAACTTTATTATAGCCAATAATGGAAAATCAACTTAGCATGCTGCAAACAAATAATTTTTAATATAACTCTTATATTAAAACTATGTAATTGCATGCATCATACTATTCCATTTTCATGAATTTAATATAACTCTACTATATATTAAATAAATCATGAAAATCAAACCATGCATTTCAAACATATATTATAATCTCATTATAACATTCACAAATGCATGAGCATGCTTTATATCCTAAGGTGGGATTAAATTTAAATGACATCCATAAAGCATTTAAATAGCGAATAAACCGATTTAATTGGCCCCTAGGATAGATTAAAGCAAAATTACATTAATAAAACAATAAATCTATCCTATTACAAAATTCTGCAGCTCCAAATCCGGTCTACTAGCCTTGAACCGACCCGAACCACTTCGAACCGGACTTGAAAAACTCGAACCGCACCCAAACCGGGTCAAACCGGACCGAACCGGTCCCAGCTGACCCAAAACGCTCGAACCGAACCGGCCAAATTAGGGCACCATCACGTTCTCGCGAAAATTCTGGCGCCGCACGAAATCGTGACAGCGTCGAGACGCTGTGAAGAAAGCGTCCCGACGCTGGCGCGATTTCAACCGTCTGGAGCGTGGAATCGCGACAGCGTCGAGACGCGCAAGGCTAAGCGTCCCGACGCTGTTGCGTCTGGAGCTGATTTCTGGGCAGAAACTCGACTGTTCTTCACGATTTTCACCAATTTCTTCTGCGATCTTCATCGATTATCAAGCCTAACTGAGACCCGGACTTATACAGACTCGATTTACACAATTTTGCCCAAAAACGCAGGGGCCTTACATGATCAAATCAAGAAAAATTGCGGTAAATCTATGGCCAAATTAAATCTAAACAGTTTATCGCAAACCACATTCATAATGCATAATTAATCCCACCATACAGCCATTCGCAAATCTCAAAAACAACGTTTTAATTCAACCTGGCTCTGATACCAATTGTAGGGATAAAAGCCCTATTGCGCAGCGGAAAAACACAGAGACCTTTTGAATAATAAAACGCCGATTGGGATACCAATACGACGGCAAAACTAATAAATTTTACAGCAACAATAATTGATAAAATATGCTGTAAAACAGATACAAGCATGCATAAAAATTGGGAATAAACCTAGATCTAATCTAGAATTGGGTCCTATTGACCCTAGTTCAAGAAAACTTTACCCTTGAAGAAATTCTTGAAGTTTTTCCCAAATTCTCTGTTTTTCTCCCAAAATTACAGTAGCAATCTCTCCTGACCACGTCTGATCATTTAAAATATCAGATAACTGATATTTCAGTTATCTGATATTTTAAATAATTATAATTTGAAAAAACATAAATTCAAATTACAATTAATTATCTTTTAATTAATCAAAATTAATTAAAATAACTTTAATTTAAATCCTATTTAAATTAACATCCCTCGTATCTTATAGTTTAATTAAATCAAATTTAATTAAACTAAATCAATTAATTAATAAGAAATTAATTAATTAATAAAATAAAATTGAACATCACATATTCAATTATTATTTTCTCTCTCAAAACTATAGTATTAATATACATCCAATGCATATTAATTATAACCTATAGTTTTAATATGAACCACTTCATATTTTAGTATAATATTCAAACACCTTTGAATATTCAATCCATCCTTAGAATTTTACCTCAACGCCCTAAATGAGCTACCGGTGGGACCTAATGGACCTATAGATCAGAAGCTCCAACGATATGAGATTAGTTGGTTAAACTCATTAACCAAGTTAATCAATATTCGTTAACTGTGGTTCACTCCACTAAAGAACCACAGCTGCACTCTTCTCACTGCAGATATATTTCTGTGTCCACGGATATTGACCGTCAGCAGCAAGTTAGCCCTTCACGTGTGTTTGTATCCCAGCTAGGTCAAATTACCGTTTTACCCCTGGGCTACCTCTTGATCCTTAAGTACCAGTGCTCCTCTAATGAACAACCTGTTTGTGGTCCAACCATCAAACAGAAAACCCTCTCGTGCCATAAAGAGGGTAGGGCCCTTTGTTCAAGACCCGGAGACACCACTTAAGGGAACACACCTCTACTTACCCTCATATCAGGAAGGAGTGAATTCCGTCTTGTAAGACTACGTTCCCAGCTCCCCATTCGGTCTTGTCCCCAAAATGGTAGGCTTATTGAGTCGGCGAACTGGCCACTCTCACCCGTACAAATCAAAGGACAATCCCTCATGGACAGGAGTCCATAATCTACTCAGGATTAAAGCCAAGTTGCCTAGGTCATCCTAGTGAAATAGAAACCGAGCTAACCAACGGTGTTAAAGTTAGTGGTTAACTATTTCGCGGTCCGGTCTTTGTGCAAACTCATTGCACAGGATACCCCCACTCGCATGTCAACCACATGAACGTGTTGGATCACTACGTTTGTATCCATATACAAAGCGGGCCGTATCCATAGTGTCACCAGGATAAGGTACCCAGCCTTATCCCTATACTACAGACCCTTTAGGCTAAAACTTGAACATTGATCCCCGCATGTCCCTACATACTAGTTCAAGTCTCATTCTATTAGTCATGGATGTTTAGTTTATTGGATTAGGGTTAGCAAGACAAGATATAATACAAACATTGAATAATACATCACTTTATTAATGTTCGGTCAAATGTACATTTACTATCTACGAGTTTTAGGGCATAAAACCCAACAACAGGGACGTTCAGTCTCGGCCTACAACGAGTCTAATTCTCCTTTCCCTCACTTTAGTTAGATTTTTATGGCTTTTACATGTTTAGTAGAGCTTGTAATTTTGATCATGAGTAGCTAAAGTTGTAAGCTTAGGGATTGATGTAGTTGATTGTGTTTATGGATTGATTTATGGTTTAAGTTGTGCAATGTTATTATGTTTGTAATCTTGATTTAATGCTTTCAATTAATTGGCCATTAGTTGAATGATTTAAGTTTCGAATCTAACTCGGGAGAGGGGATTTGATTTAGACTTACTCAAGATTGCATGACTAAAGTTTAGTTTCTAATTCGTGACGGTTTTAGATTAACTTTAGAATTGGTTAAAAGATCTCATTTCCTTGCATGATTAATAAACTTAGATAGGGATATCAAGTTGGTTAATTTGCATGAGAATCAATTATACTCGGGAGAGGTAGTTGTGATTAAAGGGTTTTTGGCTCATAATTTCATTGTGCATAATAACTTATTCCTTAAAATCAATCCTAAGCCAAATCGGCGAAATCAATTCCCTAAGTAGTTTTCCCAATTGAAATTCCACACTTTTTACTTGCTTTGATTTGGTTATCTTATCATTCATTCATCACTTTTTGATCCCTTAATAAAATTGGGCAAGATAATTCTCAATACTTGATTTGCTTAAAAATCCAATCCAGAGGACGACACTCGTTTATACGAACTCTTTATTATTACTTGTCTCGTGCGCTTGCGGTTAGGAAAAGTCCACATCAAGTTTTTGGCGCCGTTGTCGAGGATTGGCACATTTAGCTAGATTGATATTGTGAAAAAATTGTTCGGTCTTAATTTAGGGTGTATTTTTACTTTTTTTAGGTTGATTGCATTTTTTTTCCTTATTTGTTTTTCTTTCCATATTTGTTTTTCTAGCTTAGTTTTTCTTTTAATTGTGTAATCTTTTCCTTATTTGTTTCTTGTTATTCCTTTTTAGATTAGTTTTTCCTTATTTGTTAGTTTCCTTATTTATGTTTTGCCATATTTATTTTTGCATTCCATATTAGGCTATTTTGTTCCCTTTTCTAGATTATATTTTCCATATTTAGATTAGTTGTTTTCTTTTCGTTATTTCTTTCCATAATTTTTTTCTTTCCTTTTTAGGGTAGTTTTGATTTTTGCATGCGTAGTAGTAGAGAAGTGATACCGTTGGATCCTGAGATAGAAAGAACCATCCATAGGCTTAGAAGGGAGAATAGAGAAAACGTTCAAATGGCTGACCAAAATCCACCTGAGGAGCCTAGGCCTATTAGAGACTACTTTCAGCCCGTGTTTCAGGGGAAACAGTCGGGGATTGTCTATGCACCGATTAATGCCAACAACTTTGAGCTGAAGACCGGTCTCATTCAGATGGCTCGAGATTGCGCATATAGAGGATCGCCCACCGAGGATCCAAACTCTCATTTAAAATCATTTTTGGACATTTGTGGGACGGTAAAAATAAATGGTGTTTCTGAGGATGCTATTCGCTTACGCTTATTTCCTTTTTCTTTGCAGGATAAAGCACGAGATTGGTTGCAGTCTATTACCCCTGGGAGCATCACCACCTGGGATGCTTTGGTCTAGGCCTTTCTGAAGAAATTCTTCCCTCCTGCAAAGACGGTCAAATTGAGGACCGAGATTGGGACATTCCAGCAACAGTATGATGAGCAGCTGTTCGAGGCCTGGGAGTGATTCAAAGAGTTACTGAGGAAGTGCCCTCAACATGGTTACCCCGATTGGCTTCAGGTACAATTGTTTTATAATGGTTTAACTCCTAGTACAAAAACGATTGTTGATGCAGCTGCAGGTGGGACTCTGTTGTCCAAGACCGTGGAAAACGCTCGCACACTTTTAGAGGATATGGCCACCAACAGCTATCAGTGGCCATCTGAGCAGTCTACACCTAAAAAGATTGCTGCTGGAGTGTTTGAAGTTGATAAAGTAAGTGCACTCCAGGCCCATATGACTTCCCTCGCTAATGCTTTTATGAAATTTTCAGGTACAGGGAGTGCACAATCAATTGAATCAGCTGCTGCTTTGGCATCTAGACCTCAGGAGGAGACCATTGAACAGGTTCAGTATGTATCAAATTCTAATTTTAGGGGATATAATAATAATGTTACACCTACACATTATCACCCTAACAATAGGAACCATGAAAATTTCTCTTATGCAAACACTAAGAATGTTCTTAACCCCCCTGGTTTTGCCCCTCAAACTCAAGAAAATAAAAAGTTAGAAGATCTTGTTGGAGCTTTCATTGCAGAGTCAAGCAACAGGACAACCAAACTAGAGGAGGCAGTCATTGCTATCAACACCACGGTGAATGGCCACAGTGCAGCCATAAAGAACATTGAGACTCAGCTGGGACAGTTGGTAAATGTTGTAAGTACCATGAATAAAGGTAAGGCCCCAACTGAACAGGAGAAAACTCAGATGGAGTACTGTAAGGCAATCACTGTGCACTAGGAGGAATCTGAAGAGGAACCTGAATCTGAGGACTATGAAACGCCTACAGGGGAAGCTGAGGAGGACATATCATCTGATGAGGCTGAAAAGCCTGAACCTGAGCCTCCTATTCCTCCTCCCACACTGATGGTTCCCAAGGAAAGGAAAAAGAAAAAGAAGAAAAAGAACAATCAGGTTCAGTTTGACAAATTTATGAATGCTTTTATGAATCTGAATATTGATATTCCTTTTGCAGAGGCATTAGAGATGCCCCAGTACAACAGGTTCATGAAGGAGTGGTTAGCAAATAAGCGAAAAGAAAAGAAGGTTGACACTGTTTATCTTGCTTCCACATGCAGCACCAGAGTACAACAGAAAAGTACCTGAAAAAGTAGCAGATCCAGGGAGTTTTTCTGTTCCTTGTAGTTTTGGTACTTATTCTTTCAGAGCATAATGTGATTTAGGTGCTAGCATTAATATTATCCCATTGACCTTGTGTAAAAAGTTAGATATAGGTGAGATTAAATCTACTCCTATAAAGCTCCAATTGGCTGATCAGTCTGTGGTTAGACCAGTTGGCATTGTAGAAAATGTTATAATCAGAGTAGGTAGATTTTTCCTCCCTATTGACTTGTATGTTATGGACATGATAGAAAATCCTTCAATTCCTGTCATATTAGGAAGACCATTCCTCGCTACTGGGCGAGTGATTATTGATATTGAGCGCAGGGAGCTCACTATTAGAGTCAGGAACGAAAAAGAAATTTTTAAAGCAGTTGAAGACTCTAAAGATGAAGTGCTTTTTATGGGCTACAGGAAATGTGCAAGAAAGAGCACCTCTGTTGGATTCACAGAAAGGAAGCCTCCTTGAAGCACGGTCAACACGTCGAGCTAATGACGTTAAGCAAGCGCTTATGGGAGGCAACCCAAGTAAGTTTAGTTTGTTTTCTTTTTGGTTTTTGATTTATTGTTTGTTTTTGTTTTGTAGGTCTTGTTTTCTTTCTCTCCTTTGCTTTCAAGCTTTCAAGATTCCAAGCTTTCAGTCAAGAAGTCATCATTATTCCAGGCCAGTATTGTTCACTCCTGTCATTCTTTTATTGTTCTCATGCTTGTTTATGCCATATTTTCTTTATACATTGAGGACAATGCATATCTTAAGTTTGGGGGTGGATTAGCATGTTTGTGGAGCCCTTGAGCATCTGAGTTCGGGCTATAGTTTTGAGCTTTCTTTGAATTATGCATATGGTTGTTTTCTGGATGCTACTTTTGCATGATTATGATGTCCTAGGATAGGCTTTCTTGTCAATTTTCAAGCTTGTGATGAGTTGTAAGCATAAGTGCCCAAAAAGGGAGACTTTTTAAAATTTTTCTAGGAGATGGCTTGCATGAGTAGAGTATTTGTCTCGGCTAGATTTAGATTTGAATGCTTAGGAGCGAATTATTAGGTTCATATGCTTGTTGTCACCTCAATAGGTGTAGGGAAGAGCTAAAAAGTTAATGTTTTGCAAATTAGCATGTTTGATCCTGCTTAGGAGGAAAGAAAAGAATATTTGCTTTTTATGCTCATAAAGAAAAATCATTCTTGTTGTTACTGTTGAAAAGAAAATTATTATGTCATGGCCTGTGCACAGTTTGCAATGTTTAATAAAGTTTAGGCAAAAAGAGCTACCCATGTTGTGATCAGTTAGGCCAACCAGAGAAAACTCAGGTTAAGGGTCCCTGCAATGGGTGTGTGAAAGCTAGTGCCACATATACATACTTAATTTAATTGTTAATTATAAGCACCTAAGTTTGGAGGAAAACAATCTAATTTGTTCCATTAACTCATTAGTGAAGCCTTAGTGCCAGTGTAGAGGGAAGATGAGCTGAGAGTTTAATAGTCCAATCCCGAGCTAGTAGAGTCTGATCTTGTTGAGTTAGATCTCGCTTGTGCAAGTTAATTTTGGAAAAATTTTAATTCGTCTCCCTCATTGGTCCTTATGTGCATGTCTCTTGCTTGCTTGGTTATTGACTTTTGAGCCTTGAGGATTGAGTTATGATTGTTGCATCCATTTTTCTACTGTATGTTTGATTTATAGTTTGCTCGAGGACTAGCAAAAGCTTAAGTTTGGGGGTATTTGATAGCGAGCATAGCTAGCTATCTTTACTTATTTAATTTAGCTAGTCTTTTATGATTTTTGGGCCATTTTATTGTGCTTTAATGTTTATTTTGTAGGAAAAGGTTGATTGGAGCTAAAATGCAATAGTGGAGTTAATCGGGTGCTCGGGACGCGAAAAGATGCAAAGGAAAGAAAAGAATCAAAAAGGAAAAAAGTCAAAATTCGGTCAAAAGGTGACTACCGTCGAGACGCTATCTTGACAGCGTTTCGACGCTACGGCAAAAATCTGCAATATAAGCATCCGTTCGGCTAGGTTTTTGGAGGAGGGAATTTTGGGACTTCTTGGGGCCGTAAACAAAGGAAAAACACAGCAATTCAAGGCTGAAGCAAAGGGGAAAATTCGGAAATCAACCCATTGTTCGTGGGGATCGTGACAGGGACGTTCGGTCTCGGCCTACAACGAGTCTAATTCTCCTTTCCCTCACTTTAGTTAGATTTTTATGGCTTTTACATGTTTAGTAGAGCTTGTAATTTTGATCATGAGTAGCTAAAGTTGTAAGCTTAGGGATTGATGTAGTTGATTGTGTTTATGGATTGATTTATGGTTTAAGTTGTGCAATGTTATTATGTTTGTAATCTTGATTTAATGCTTTCAATTAATTGGCCATTAGTTGAATGATTTAAGTTTCGAATCTAACTCGGGAGAGGGGATTTGATTTAGACTTACTCAAGATTGCATGACTAAAGTTTAGTTTCTAATTCGTGACGGTTTTAGATTAACTTTAGAATTGGTTAAAAGATCTCATTTCCATGCATGATTAATAAACTTAGATAGGGATATCAAGTTGGTTAATTTGCATGAGAATCAATTATACTCGGGAGAGGTAGTTGTGATTAAAGGGTTTTTGGCTCATAATTTCATTGTGCATAATAACTTATTCCTTAAAATCAATCCTAAACCAAATCGGCGAAATCAATTCCCTAAGTAGTTTTCCCAATTGAAATTCCACACTTTTTACTTGCTTTGATTTGGTTATCTTATCATTCATTCATCACTTTTTGATCCCTTAATAAAATTGGGCAAGATAATTCTCAATACTTGATTTGCTTAAAAATCCAATCCAGAGGACGACACTCGTTTATACAAACTCTTTATTATTACTTGACCCGTGCGCTTGCGGTTAGGAAAAGTCCACATCATGACTCACCCAAAATAAATTGGAATACCGTTCAAAATTATGCCTAATTGTAGGCAATCCCAAAGGAAATGAGGAGAATATACTTCTTCAATCAATAAGAGAATAAAGAATTTGTATCGACAAATGCTTCATTCTCAGAAGAAGAACATACGAGAAATCATAAGCCAAGGTCGGTTTAAGTGAATTAACTAATAAAGCTACAGAAACATTAACAAGAGTTGTTGATGAATCAACAAAAGTTGTTGGTAAGACTGGTTATTCAACAAGAGTTGTTGATAAGACAAGTGCTTTTGGTCAGTCACATCCATCTCAAGAGTTGAGAATGCCTTGATGTAGTGAGAGAGTTGTTTTATAACCTGACCGTTACATGGGCTTATTTCAAGCTCAAGTTGTCATTCTTGTTGATGACATACAGGATTCATTGTCTTTTTTTTTCAAAAGAAATGAATGATGTTGATAACGATCAATGGTAAAGCCATGGACCTGGAAATGAAGTCTTTGCATTTCAATTCCATCTGGGATCTTGTAAATTTGCTTGATGGGGTAACACCTATAGGTTACAAGTGGATTTACAAGATGAAACGAGACATTTAAGGTCTTAACCAGAAGGGTCCATTGAGCAAGATCAAAAGCAAAAGGGTTTGCAAGCTTAAGTGGTCCATTCATGGATTGACCTAAGCATTTCGATCTTCGAATTTAAGATTTGATACAGTGATCAAAGTTCTTGGCTTTAATTAGGACATTGGTGAGTCTTGTATCTACAAGTAGATCATCAATAGTTCAATAGCTTTCTTCATGTTGTATGTGATTGATATCCTACTCATTGGGAATATAGTAGGTTAACTTATTGACATTAAATGAGACTAGCAGCTCATTTCCAAATAAAGAATTGGGAGAAGCATAGTTTGTTCTTAGGTTCTAAATTGTTTAGAACAGTAAGAACAAAATGCTAGTCATGTCTCTGATAGCAAGCATAGCTAGCTATCTTTACTTATGTAATTTAGCTAGTCTTTGATGATTATTGGTCATTTTATTGCACTTAATTGTTTATTTTGTAGAAAATGGTTGATTGGAGCTATAGCGCAATAATGGAGTTAATCGGGTGCTCGGGACGCGAAAAGATGCAAAGGAATGAAAAAGCTTCAAAGAGAAAAAAAGTCAAAATTTGGTCAAATGCAGGCTAGCGTCAAGACGCCAGCCCTTAAGCGTCTCGACGCTGGCATTCCATATTAGAATAGGCGTGAAATCGTCGCAGCGTCTCGACGCTATGTATTTTCCTTTCCAGAATACGCGTGTTTTGAGGCAGCGTCTCGACGCTAGGACGAAAAATTGCTATATATACTTCCTTTCGGCTAGGTTTTAAGGGGATTCAATTTTGGGACCTTTTGGAGCCGTAAACAGGGCAAAAACAGAGAGGATTAAGGCTGAAACAAAGGGAGAGATTCGGAAATCAACCCATCGTTCGTGGGGATCGTGACGGGGACGTCGGTCTCGGCCTACATTGAGTTTTCTTTTCCCTTTCCTTTTCTTTAGCTATAGTTTATGGTTTTATTATGTTTAGTTGAGTTTGTAATTACATTCATGAGTAGCTAAACTCATAGCTTAGGGATTGATGTAGTTGATTTTGTGTATGGATTGATTAATGGTTTAAGTTGTGCAATGTTATTTATGTTTGTAATCTTGATCTAATGCTTTCAATTAATTGGCCATTAGTTGAATGATTTATGTTTTGAATCTAGCTCGGAAGAGGGGATTTAATATAGACTTACTCAAGATTGCATGACTAAAGTTTAGTTTCTAATTCGTGACGGTTTTAAATGAACTTTGGAATTGGTCAAAAGATCTCATTTCCTTGCATGTTAATAAACTTAGATAGGGATATCAAGTTGGTTAATTTGCATGAGAATCAATTATACTCGGGAGAGGTAGTTGTGATTAAAGGGTCTTTGGCTCATAATTTCATTGTGCATAATAACTTACTCCTTAAAATCAATCCTAGACTAAATCGGCGAAATCAATTCCCTAAGTATTTTTCCCAATTGAATTTCGACACTTTTTACTTGCTTTGATTTAGTTCCATTAATCACTCATCACTTTTTGATCCCTAAATAAAATTGAGCAAGATAATTCACAATACTTGATTTGCTTAAAAATCCAATCCAGAGGACGACATTCGTTTTTACGAACACTTTATTATTACTTGACCCGTGCGCTTGCGGTAAGGAAAATTCCATATCACTCTCAAGCGTCTTATATCTACAAATATTGATTAGATATGAGAACAGGAGATAAATTCTCTATCATATAGGGACTGTCAGTAAGTATCAATCTGGTCCAATATATGATCACTGGAGAGCCGTTAATTATATTCTAAAAAATCTTTGGAGAATGAGAAACTATATGCTCGTGTATGGCGCTAAGGATTTGATCCTTACAGGATACACTGACACAAATGTTTTAACTGATAAGGATTTGATGAAATCTACATCAGTGTCTATCTTCACTCTTAATGGAGGAGTTATAGTACGACTTATCTGCAGTCTCGACCATATTGGGCGATAAGCAGTTGCTTATGAAGCATTGATAGAGACGTATGACTTAGGAAGTTCAAGCCTAATTTGGAAGGTGTTCCAAATATGAACTAGCCTATTGAAAGACAAGCAAGCACATTGAATCTAAATGATATATTGCTGATTCATTCACAAAGGACCTCTCGGCTAAAGTATATGACGGTCATCTAGATGGTCCAGATCTACAAGTTATGTACAAAGATGTAATCTAGGGCAAGTGGGAGAAGTGTAATGGGTATAGTGATACCATTATGTAATGGGTATAGTGATGCCCTGGTTTATTGTATTTGTACATTGTAAATACATTTTATGTATTATACATATATTTATACACCCACTGCTGGGATAGACTATTGTACATTCCCACTAAAACTAGATTTTTAGTCCAAGTGGGAGTTTGTTGGGTTTTATGTCCTAAAACTCGTAGATAATGAATGATTAATGAATTATACACTTGTATCAATAAAGTGTTAATGAGGTTTATGCAATAAATTGTTATTATCATATTAAGTCTATAATTGAACAATATGACCCAAATCCAATAAACTAAGATCCAAGGTTGTTTACATGTAACTTGAACTAGTATGTGGGGACATACGGGGATTGGTATTCAAGTAACAACCTAAAAGGTCTATAGTATAGGGATAAGGCTGGGTACCTTATCCTGGTAATACTATGTGATACGACCCACTTTGTATTCGATACAGACGTATTGATCCAAGGCGTCCATGTAGGAGACATGCAAGCGGGGGTATCATATGCAATGAGTTTGCATAAGACCGGACCACGAAATAGTAAACCACTAGATGTAACACTGTTAACTAGTTAGGTTACTGTTTCAATAGGATGACCTGGGTAACTCAATCTTAATCATGAGTGTGTCATGAACCCTTTCTCACGAGGAATTGTACTTTGATTAGTACGGGTGAGAGTGGCATGCACGCCGACTCAATAAGCCTACCTTCTTGGGGACAAGACCGAGTAGGGGGCTAGGGACATAACAATACAAGATGGAATTCACTCCTTCTCCTATTGGGGCAAGTAAATGTGTGTTCCCTTAAGGGTTGATTTCGGGTCTTGAACAAAGGCGCACCATCCTTTCCTGGCCCAAGAGGAACTCCTGTTTAGTGGTTGGACCCTAAACAACTTGTTCATTAGAGGGATCAGTGGTACTTAAGGACCCAGAGGTAACCCATGGGTAAAACGGTAATTTGACCCAGCTGGTGTTACAAACACACATGAAGGATTAACTTACTGCATTGGTCGATATCCGTGGACACAGAAATAGTCTATAGTGAGAAGAGTGCAGCTGTGGGTCTTTAGTGGAGTGACCCACAGTTAACGAATGTTGATTAACTCGGTTAATGAGTTTAGCTGATCAATCTCGTATCGTTGGAGCTTCTGTTCTGTAGGTCCATTAGGTCCACCTACTAGCTCATAACGGGTTTGAGATAATATAGTCTTGATTATTAAAAGGAATTTAAGTTAATTGTATTTTGATGCAATTAATATAATGTATGGAGATACATTATAGTATAAGTTTAATTAATGAATTAAACTTTATAATAAAATTAATTTTTGATATGATTCAAAATTAATTAATGAGAGAATTATGAATTTAATTAAATATATGATATTTGATTAATTCATGAATTAATTAATTTAATTTGGTTAAATATGATTTAATCAAAGTAATACTATAATTTATGATAATGTACATCTAGATGCACATTAAAACTATAGGTTAAATGAGAAAGATAAAATTGAATATGATTCAATTATAAAATTAATTAAATATTTGATATTTAATGTGGATTCAATTAATAGAATTAATTGAATGACCAATTTAATTCAATTGAATATGATTCAAATTGAATTAAATACTTTGTATTATAATTAATTCAACTAATATTGATTTAATTAAGTTAATTATAATTAATTAATTAATTATTATTATTATTTAATTAGTTAATGCCCGAGATCGTTTCGATTAAGATCTTACGGTTTAGATCAAGTAGGGTAATATAACTCCCTCCTCACTTATCGTTGAGGGGAGAGGGAGTTCCCTAACAGTTGGCCATTCTCTCATTTCACGAAAAAACACAAAGAAGAGTTTCTCGCTCTGAACTCTCAAATTCTCTCTACCAAAAAGAAAAACAGCAAGTAATTTCCTGGAAAAATTCCCTTTTTCAAGGCGAGATCGATCCCACAATCGAAATCTCAAGATATCCCAAGAGAATAGTGGGTGTTCTTGCGTGATGGTGTCCATTTGGAGATCAAGAACGAGATCCTTGGAGCATTATGCAGAATTCTTCGAAATCTAGTAACTGTTCTTGATCTTGAATCAATTTTAGCATGCTTAATCATTTTTAATTTAGAAATTTGTTTCTGAATTTTATTGCCCAACGCATTGGTTTTATTTAATTGAAATTAAATCATGAACGGTGAAAACCGCTTCCGCTAGAGGATTCAATTCCTTCACAAAGAAGCTCCACTTAGAGAAGGCTTTGTCTATCGAAAGTCGTGTTGTTGAGAAGAAAGATGCACTTCAGAAACAACTTGCTCGCTCTGTCTCAGAGGTTGCAGATCTAAAGACCAAGGTTGCAGAACTAGAGGCCAAGTTAACAGCTGCAGAGGCAAAGGTAGAAAGTCTTTCCAATTCGGTCTCTGAAAAGGAAAAGGACTTAGCTCATGAAAAACTTGCAGTTTCGAAAATACGTGAGGAGATTAGTGACATCGAGTGTGCCCCCACCGTCAGTGCTTCAGACGTTCGCTCCCTAGCGACACTTTGCGGACTTTTGGAGAGTACTCGTGACAAGCTGAAAGCAATTCAATGGAATCCTTAATTTATGATCCTTTTAGTTTATCCTATGTTTTTTCTCATGTGCAAGAAATTGTTTTTTAAGACATTCTCTTCATTCGTTGTATTAGACATTCTTTAAATTCATTGTATTAGACATTCTTTAAATTCATTGTATTAAACATTCTTTCAATTTATTGTATTAAACATTTCTACTTTATTTTTGCCATAATAAAAATTTAGAATTCTATTTACAACATGGACTTTTTTTCTTTGCTTTGACTGAACTTAAGTTTTCTTTTTTTCTCAAGCTGCCTACGTACCCTTCAAGTGGGAAGGGATCAAGTCATAACGTAGTTCAATATACAAATTTTTTTTTTGGATCGTTCACCTTTTTAACTCATGCGGGCAAGGAGTATCATGTAGTTTATACTCTTACGATAAGGAGTATTACATTTCACGCATAAAACTTTTTAAGAAACTTTTCATTTATCGGGCTTATTCTTAATCAATCTTTGTCCACAATCTTGTACGTTCCATTTATGTAGACTTCTTTGACGAAGTAGGGTCCATCCCATTTAGGTGTGAATTTGTTCCCTGTGTGTTGTGTTGTGATGATGGATCTTCGAACAGCAAGTAAAAGATCACCAACTTGAAATGATCGAAGCTTCACATTCTTATCAAAGGCTTTAAACATTCATGCTTGGTAACATTCCAATGCTTGCTGAGCCTTTAACCTCCCTTCATCAAGTGCTTCTAACTGTTGAAGGCGCAATCTAGCATTATCTTCCATTGTCAACCCTTCTTAGACGACCATCCTTAATGAGGGAATCTCTCTTTCTAATGGGAGCACAACTTCTACCCCATAGACGAGGGAATAAGGTGTGACCCCTGTAGGAGTGCGATGGGTAGTTCCGTAAGCTCACAACACTTCGCCGATCTTTTCTTTCCAATCTTGTTTGATTTTATGCCCTAAAACTCGTAGATAGTAAATGATACAAATTAATCGATCTCTCAATAAAGCGTTATTTGAGTAATTCAGTAATTTGGTTATTGAATAATCGAGTTTGCATTAATAAACCCTAAATCCAATAAACTAAGATCCAAGGTTGTTTGAATGAAACTTGGACTAGTATGTGGGGATATACGGGGATCGGTGTCCAAGTAACAACCTAAAAGGTCTATAGTATAGGGATAAGGCTGGGTACCTCATCCTGGTGACACTATGTGATACGACCCACCTTGTATTCGATACAGATGCAATGATCCAAAGCATCCATGTAGGAGACATGTGGGTGGGAGTATCCTATGCAATGAGTTTGCATAAGACCGAACCGGGAAATAGTAACCACTAGATGTAACGTCGTTAACTAGTTTAGGTTTCTATTTCAATAGGATGACCTATGAAACTCAATCTCAATCCTGAGTCGGTTATGAACCCCTTTCAGGAGGGATTGTCCTTACATTTGTATGGGTGAGAGTGACCAGTTCGCCGACTCAATAATCCTACCATTTCAGGGGCAAGACCGAATGGGGGCTGGGAACATAATAGTATAAGATGGAATTCACTCCTTCCCCTATTGGGGTAAATAGATGTGTGTTCCCTTAAGGGTTAATTCCGGGGCTTGAACAAAGGTGTGTCGTCCTCTCATTGGCCGAGAGGAACTCCTGTTTAGTGGTTGGACCCTAAACAACTTGTTCATTGGAGGAATCAGTGGTACTTAAGGAACCAGAGGTAACCCAGGGGTAAAACGATAATTTGACCCAGCAGGTGTTACGAACACACGTGAAAGATTGACTTACCGCATTGGTCGATATCCGTGGACACAGAAATATTCTACAGTGAGAAGAGTGCAGTTGTGGGTCTTTGGTGGAGTGACCCACAGTTAACGAATGTTGACTAACTTGGTTAATGAGTTTGGCCAATTAGTCTCGTATCGTTGGAGCTTCTGATTTGTAGGTCCATTAGGTCCCACTGGTAGCTCGTAAAGAGACTTGAGACAATTAAGTATAAATTATAAATCGAAAGTGTTCAATTTATTTGGGGAATCGTATAATATATATTGATGCATTATAATATAAAGTTTATGAAACTTTATAATATAAATTTTAAATTAATTTCAAATTTTAATTCTTGAGAGAAAATATTTGAAAGAGTTCAAATAAATTTAATATGAATTGAGTTCGTATTAATTTTAATAAAATCCCTAAGATTAAATATATGATATTTAATTGGGTAATTAATTAATTATAGAATTAATTAATTATTTATTAAAATTAGAGACCTTTTCCTATTAGGAAATAAAATATTTGAAAGAGTTCAAATAAATTTAATATGAATTGAATTCATATTAATTTTAATTTTAATAAAATCCCTAAGATTAAATATATGATATTTAATTGAAAAATTAATTAATTATGGGATTAATTAATTATTTATTAAAATTAGAGACCTTTTCCTATTAGGAAAAAGGTCTTGGCCTTTACCTATAAATAGGACCCATGGGGTGAGGTGAAAGGCATCTCATTCATTCTCCTACTCTCAGAGAATTCCCCTCAAGGCTTCCTCTAGACTCCCACCAGTCTCCCACCTCTAGAAGTCTCAAAGTCATATCGGTGTAGCCATAGTGGTGGTATTCACACTAGTTCGTGATTAATTCACAAGCAGTTGGTGAATTTAATCTGAGTCATCAACGAGAGTAAGTAATTTGTTACTATATAAATTAGATTTAGATCTTTTTTTTTTTTTGTATGTTAAGCCTTAAATAAATCTAAAATAGTTCTAAGTATTGGTATTTTAGATTAAACAAAATTAATTATGAATCGATCCCAATCACGTTTCCGCTTTACGAAATTACGGAATTCCAATCCTTCAAATCTCTCTTTGTCTTGGAGACTACTTTCTTCAATAAGTTACACAACGTCTTATTGAATGCTTCTGCCAACCCATTTGATGCGGCATTGTACATAGAAGACTTGTATTGCTTGAAGTTAAACTTCTCACACAACTTGTCCATTAGGTTGTTGGAGAATTGTCTTCCATTATTTGTCACAATACGATGAGGGATACCATACCGATAGATTATATGAGTTCGGACGAAATCCACAACATTTTCTTTCTTGGCTTCTTTCAATGCGATAGCTTCAGCCCATCTTTAGAAGTAATCCGTCCCTGCAAGGATGTAAGAATGTCTTGTTGAAGACTTAGGTGTTATAGGGCCAACAAGGTCAAGTCCCCAAGCTTCAAAAGGCCATGAAGCCACAATCGGATGAAGAGGCTCCAGTGGTTGATGTATGAAGTTTGCATGGAATTGACAGGCTTCACACTTCTTTGCATATTCCATTGAGTCTCAAATAATAGTAGGCTAATAATAACCCATCCTTTTTAATTGAAACTGGAGTTTTTGACCCAATTGATGGACGCCACAAACACCTGAATGTGCTTCTTCTAATACCTTCGCTGCTTCTTCCTTTCCAAGGCATCAAAGGAAGAGTCCCTCATAAGAACGACGATAAAGGCCTCCTTATAGTAGATAAATCGGGCGCCTCTTCTTCGTATATCAGTCCTACGTCTGGGATCTGTGGAAAGTCTTCCATGTTGAAGATAATCTATAATAGGTTGTCGTCAGTCCTCTTCTTCAATTGTAAAAACAGAGATCATATTTGCTTCTTGACTTTCATCTTCTATTGGTGGCACAATCCACTTCTGACAAAGTGAGATATTCATCGACATATCCTCTGGGATTGTTAGGGCAGTCACCAAATTTGCTAGAGCATCTGCCTTTTTATTTTCTGATCTCGGAACATGCTCCAGTATTATATTGTCAAACCTTTCTAGCAGTTGCCTTGCATAGATGAAATAAGGCTTCAAGTCTTTATATTTCACTTCATACTGGAGTAAAAGTTGACTAACGACCAACTTTGAATCATCATAGACTTCTATATATGTTATGCCAATCCTTAGGGCCATTTGGAGGCCAATTATCAGCGTTTGATATTCAGCTACATTGTTTGAACACAATTCACCAAGCATGAAGCTGTAAGGGAGCATGTATTTCTCAGGCGAAATAAAAACGATTCATGCCCCTACTCCACTTCTTCGTGTTGCGCCATCAAAGTACATGGTCCAAGGTTCATTGATTTCAACATAGAAGACTTCTTCATCAGGTAGGTCTTCACATAACTTCCAATTTGAAAGGACTGGATGATCCGCCAGGAAATCGGCTAATGCCTGCCCCTTAACTGCCTTTTGAGGTACATAAACGATGTCATATTGCTGGAGTAAGATGACCCACTTAGCTAGGCGTCCAAAAATAACTGGCCTCGATAGAACGTACTTGATAGGATCAGCTTTCGCGACCAAGTGCACTGTGAAAGCTTGCATGTAATGCCTTAACTTGTCAATGGCGAAGAAAAGAGCAGGACACATTTTCTCAATGGGTGAGTAATTTATCTCAGCTCCATTCAGAGTCCTACTTAAGTAATAAAGGGCTCGTTCTTTTCCTTTCTCACCTTCATGTGCCAATAACGCTCCCAACGATCTTTCTTGAGCAGCAATGTATAAGATAAATGGCTTTCCAGCTATGGGGACTCCTAAGACAGGAGGGTTAAACTAATATTTCTTAATGCTTTCGAAAGCGTTTTGACATGTTTCATCCCACTCGAATTTTTCTCCTTTCCTCATTAGCCTTTGAAAAGGTTTGCATCGATCGACTAAGTTAGAGATGAATCTTCGAATGTAGGCCATACGACCTTGCAGGCTTCTCAACTCATGTAAGTTTTTAGGCCTTGGCATCCTTTGAATGACGTCAATCTTTGACAGGTCTATTTCGATTCCTCGATGTCTAACAACGAACCCAAGGAATTTTCCCGAAGTAATCCCGAATGCACATTTGGGGGGTTCATCCTTAATTGATAATTTCTCAAACGATCAAAGACCACTTTCAGATCTTTCAAGTGATCTTGTCGTCTCTTTGATTTAACAACAAGATCATCGACATAGCACTCGACATGTTTATGCAGCATATCGTCGAAGACCTTTTGCATAGCGCGTTGATAAGTAGCACCAACATTCTTTAATTCAAAGGGCATCACTTTGTAATAGTATATCTCTTTTGGAGTTCGAAAGGCTGTCATTTCTTCATCTACAAGAGCCATTCGAATCTAGTTATAACTCGATGATCCATCCATAAAAGACAAAGCTTCATGTCCCATGGTTGCATCCACTATGATTCCTGTGATTAGCAGCGGAAAATCATCTTTGGTACAAGCCTTATTCAAATCACGAAAGTCAACGCAAACATGAAGTTGTCCATTCTTCTTTCTAACAGAAACAATGTTGGCTATCCATGTAGGGGATTTTACCTCACGGATGAATCCTGCTTCTATTAACTTATTGACCTCTATTTCGATTTGAGGGATAAGTTCCGGGCGAAAGCGTCGCTGAGCCTGTTTGACTGGCCGATACCCCTCTTTAATTGCGAGATGATGGACAGCTACTTTTGGATAAAATCCAGGCATCTCTTTATATGACCACGCGAAGATGTCTCTATACGAAGCGAGTAAACTCATATATTCACCCTCTTCTTCGGGAGTAAGTGACGCACTTATAAAAGTAGGGTGTGACTCTTCTGGTGTACCTAAGTTTACTTCTTCAAGCTCATCCACTGTGGATTCGCTGCCGACTTCAAGTAATAAAGGTGTTTCGTCCTCATCTACTTTAGACATTTCGACCTTTGTTTCTTCTTCAATAGTGATATGAAGACACGAGGTTTGCTCTTCTTCCTGGTCACTATCTTCTTCCGAAGGATTGGTGATGACAACATCACGTTGCTTTACCTTCAAGGAACCATCTGTATTGACAGTAACAAAGATTTTTTCTTTTCATTCGTGAAGGAACTGCACTACGAATTTCTCCATCGACCTCCGTGATCTTTTCATTTTTCATCGCATCTTCATACTGAAGTCGGTGAGAAATCGATGAAGCAGACTGTTCTTTTTTTGTCTCTTCTCGTGGTAACACTTAACCTCTGAAAAACCGATGGTCGAGTAACATCCTGAGTTGAAAATGCACTATCTTCTTTCCCAATGGGCACATTTAACCTTTTAAAAGCTGGAGGTCGAGTGGAGCTATTGGTAGGTTGTGTGCTTTCTTCTTCCGTTTCATTGACATTTAATCTCTGAAAGACTAAAGCACGAGCAACTGGTGGCCGGATGCGCCTAAAAACAGAAGTTCGATGGTGGACACTCTCTTTTTCTTTTGAGTCATCAACCTCCTCTACTGTTATATGATTTGTATCTGCCACTTTCGCCTTCCCTCTTCTTGTTATGCGAACCGGCTCGGGTGACTTATATCCAAGCCCTTTTCTCGTTCCTGGCAGACTATAACCTTCCTTTAGAAGCTTCTTCTGTGTTGCAGAGAACTCAAATATTTCATCAAAAACCCTTAGAATTTTAAACTCAGTGTGAGTTGTGAAGTCATAACCAGCTTTCGCTAGAAGTTTGTATGCCTTGGGGTCGAACTCGTCTTTAGTCCGTTTGTCAGGCAAAATCATTTTTATCTAATCATCCTCAGGTTTCTTAACCTCTTGTCTTGTGATCTTTGTAAGCGGCGTAGTGAAACTTTCCTTCAGAATTTCAACGTCACCGACCTTTATGCTTTCTGAACATTCAGTGAAAGGTGATTCACCCTTTTTACATCGAGATAAAGGGACGTATCGTAGGATAGGTGAATTTGAACGTTTCTCATCCTTTACAACCTTAGGTTTCACAAGGCTTGTAAACGCTTCACCTTTTTTTAGGTCAGAAGTATTCATATCTTCAACAGCTTCTTTTCTTGCATCTGGTTGTGGCTCTAAATCGAGTTTATCATTCTTTTTTATCAAGGGGATTTCTTCATGTATGGTTTCCCCTGTGTTTTCATTTTTCAGATAAAACTTTGCATCAGCGAAATGAGACTCAGCTTCTGAAAATGGGTTAGTGTTAGCTTCAACTTTCTTGAGGCCATCTTGATATAATTTAAAGCACTGGTGCAATGTAGAGGTTATGACTCCATTATCATGGATCCAAGGACGACCTAACAACAACTCATAGGTGGTCTTAGAATCTATTACGTGGAACAAAGTATCAACTTTGAAGTCTCCAATGATGAGTTAAAGGCGTATCATGCCAATCGCCCGTTGTCCACCTTGATTGAAACCTTGGATCACCAATTTACCGTTTGATAGTTCCTCCATCAAGATGCCTAATTGCTTCATGGTTGACTTAGGCATTATATTGTCAGTTGATCCATCATCGATGAGGATCTGACTAACCCTCTGTTCTCGAATGTATCCTGAGACGAATAAAGGTCTATTGTGAGGCTTTGATCCTAGCAGCAAACTTCATCAGAAAATCCGATAGACATGCAACACGAAGCACATGTGCGTGCCTCGGAGGTTGGGATGTTTGTACCATCAGACTCTATCAATGCATTAATAAGGACGCTTTTAGCTTCCTAAGGAAGTGACAGTAAGTCCTTTGTGCTGAAGGAGGATAAGTCTTCTGAACCTACCACCGTTCCCGAGGAGCTAGCAGGGACGTCATCATCTTCCACCACGTCCACAATGTAACACGTGACAGTTTCAAGTGCCTCTCCTTGACTATCATCGAGAAAGCGCCTTGGGAAGTATTCTACCAAAGTTATGGGTTGTGGAAGGCAAAAGAAATCTTCACTTTCTCTCACGACAGACTTTGATCTCCTTGACTTCTTTTTTTTTTCTTCCTTTGAGACTTAACCTTTCTTTTACCATCTCGAATTAGGCGGGACTCTTTCCATGCGTAACTTTGCTTTTGCTTTTTGCGACGAACGACAAGGGTCCAGCCTACGTTCTCATCTTTGATGGAATCATATATTTCTTGGGATCCATTCATTGTGGCTTCTTTTTGGAATCAAACCACTACGGGATCAAGGGTCCCAAATTGAATAAGCTTTTCTTCATAATCACATAAGGAGATTAGGGGAAGTTGATCCCTTACACTTGCCGCTATTGTTGCATGATTCGCCTGAGTCACCTCATCAAGGTCTAACTCAATTCTCTTCTCGCGGGCCAATTTAAGGATTAGCTCCTTTAATATAAAACACTTCTCCACTGGGTGACTAAACGACTTTGTGATACTTGCAATAGTTAGGATCATTGACTTTCCCTAACTCTTCTGGTCGTTTGCATTCTGGGAGTTCAATTAGTTTCTTCTCCAACAGCTGTTCCAACATATCTGGAATGTCGGAGTCTGAAAATGGATACACCTTTTCTTGTCTTTCTTTTAAAGTTAGGCGACGTCTCTCGCCTGTCTCCACTCGTTTATTTGTTTTGTTTTCTCTTCCTTTGGGGGAAAGTTTCACAGGGGTCGTGTTGACAACCATGGATTCTTTCGTGGCACTCTTCGTAACTTTCTCAGTGCCTTTGACTTCCTTCCTTTCTTTCCTCGTGTCTGGGACTACGGGATCTTTGTTCCCTCTACTAGTGATGCTCAACTCCATATCATGAGCGCGAGTCACTAATTCTTTAAAGGTTCGGGGTTTTATCCCCTGCAAGATGTAAAGAAGTCCCCAGTGCTTGCCTTGGGTGCACATCTCAACAGAGGACACCTCAGAGAGTCTATCTTTACAGTCGAGACTCAAGGCTCTCCAACGGTTGATGTAGTCAATGACTGGCTCACTCTTTCGCTGCTTTTTGTGAAGGATTGGAATTATGTAATTCCGTAAAGCGGAAACGTGATTGGGACCGATTCGTAATTAATTTTGTTTAATCTAAAATGTCAATACATTGGCAATAAACTTAGAACTATTCTAGATTTATATTAAGGCTAAGCATACACAAATATTATATCTAAATCTAATTTATATAGTAACAAATTACTTACTCTCGTTGACGACTCAGATTAAATTCACCAACTGATTGTGAATTAATCACGAACTAGTGCGAACACCACCACTATGCCTACACCGGTATGACTCTGAGACTTCTAAAGGGAGAAGACCGGTGGGAGTCTAGAGGGAGAATTCTCTGAGAGTAGGAGAATGAATGAGATGCCTTTCACCCCACCCCATGGATCCTATATATAGTAAAGACCAAGACCTTTTTCCTAATAGGAAAAGGTCTCTAATTTTAATAAATAATTAATTAATTTCAAAATTATTTAATTTCCCAATTAAATATCATATATTTAATCTTATGGATTTTATTAAAATTAAAATTAATATGAATCCAATTCATATTAAATTTATTTGAGCACTTTCAAATAATTTCTTTCCTAATAGGAAAAGGTCTCTAATTTTAATAAATAATTAATTAATTCCATAATTAATTAGTTTCCAAATTAAATATCATATATTTAATCTTGGCGATTTTATTAAAATTAATATGAATCCAATTCATATTAAATTTATTTGAACTCTTTCAAATATTTTCTCTCAAGAATTAAATTTTGAAATTAATTCAAAAATTATATTATAAAGTTTCATAAACTTTATATTATAATGCATCAATATACATTATACGATTCCCCAAATAAATTGAACACTTTCAATTTATAATTTATTTTTAATTGCCTAAAGTCTCTTTACGAGCTACCAGTGGGACCTAATGGACCTACAAATCAGAAGCACCAACGATACGAGACTAATTGGCCAAACTCATTAACCAAGTTAGTCAACATTCGTTAACTGTGGGTCACCCCACTAAAGACCCAGAACTACACTCTTCTCACTGTAGAATATTTTTGTGTCCACGGATATCGACCAATGCAGTAAGTGAATCCTTCACGTTTGTTCGTAACACCAGCTGGGTCAAATTACCGTTTTATTCCTGGGTTACATCTGGTTCCTTAAGTACCACTGATTCCTCTAATGAACAAGTTGTTTAGGGTCCGACCACTAAACAGCAGTTCCTCTCGGGCTAGGAGAGGATGGCGCCCCTTTGTTCAAGCCCCGAAATCAGCTCTTAAGGGAACGCACATCTACTTACCCCAATATGGGAAGGAGTGAATTCTCGCTTGTACTGTTATGTTCCCAACCCTCATTCGGTCTTGCCCCTGAAATGGTAGGATTATTGAGTCAGCGAACTGGCCACTCTCACCTATACAAATCTAAGGACAATCCCTCCTGAAAGGGGTTCATAACAGACTCAAGATTGAGATTGAGTTACCTAGGTCATCCTATTGAAATAGAAACCTAAACTAGTTAACGACGTTACATCTAGTGGTTACTATTTCGCGGCCCGGTCTTATGCAAACTCATTGCATAGGATACCCCCACCCGCATGTCTCCTACATGGATGCTTTGGATCATTGCATCTGTATCGAATACAAGGTGGGTCGTATCACATAGTGTCACCAGGACAAGGTATCCAGCCTTATCCCTATACTATAGACCTTTTAGGTTGTTACTTGGACACTGATCCCTGTATGTCCCCACATACTAGATCAAGTTTCATTTAAACAACCTTGAATCTTAGTTTATTGGATTTAGGGTTTATTAATGCAAACTCGATTATTCAATAACCAAATTACTAAATTACTCAAATAACGCTTTATTGAGATCAATTAATTTGTTTCATGTACCATCTATGAGTTTTAGAGCATAAAACCCAACAACTCCCACTTGAACTAAATCTCTAGTTGGCAATGTACACCAACAATCAAAGTTGAATGAATAATCATTGAAGTAGGAATAGTAGTTTGTATTAATACTGTATAATACATGAAAGGTACAAATACAGATAATAAATACAATAAATTAGGTCATTCACAATACCCATTACACTTCTCCCACTTGCCCTAGATTATTCTATGTACATATCTCGCAGGCCTAGACCCTCTTGATGACCCTCGAACACTTTAGCTGTGAGAGCCTTCGCAAATGGATCAGTAATATTGTGCGCAGAGGCTACCTTCGTGACGATCACGTCCCCTCGTTGCACGATCTCTCTTATGAGATGATATTTACGCTCTATGTGCTTGCCTCTTTTGTGACTGCGAGGTTCTTTAGAATTTTCCACTGCATCACTATTATCACAGTAAAGGGTGATTAACAAGTTAATATTTGGAACAACTTCCAAATCCATCAAGAACTTCTGTAGCCATACAACCTCCTTAGCTGCTTCACAAGCAGCGACATATTCGGCCTCCATGGTGGAGTCTGCAATGCATCCTTGCTTGATGCTACGCCAGACTACAGCTCTCCCGTTGAACGTAAATACTGACCCTGATGTGGATTTCTAGAATCCTTATTAGTCTGAAAGTCAGAGTCTGTGTATCCTGTAAGGTTCAAATCCTTAGAGCCATACACAAGCTGATAGTCCCTCGTTCTCCGAAGATACTTAAGGATGTTTTTAACTCCAGTCCAGTGGTCTAACCCTGGATTGGACTGGTACCTGCTGACTATCCCAACTACATAGCAAATGTTAGGTCTAGTACACAACATGGCGTACATAAGACTGTCCACAGCTGAAGCATAAGGGATCCGTCTCATATCCTCCATTTCTTGAGGTGTCTTAGGACACTATTCCTTAGAAAAATGAACTCCATGCCTGAAGGGTAGTAAACCCCTCTTGGAATTATGCATCTTATATCTAGACAACATCTTGTCTATATATGATGCTTGAGACAGGGCTAACGTTCTGTTCTTACGATTCCTGATAATTTGAATCCCTAGAACATATTGAGCTTCACCCAAGTCTTTCATTTGGAACTCACTCGATAGCCATTTTTTAATGTCAGCTAGATATTCTACATCATTCCCAATGAGTAAAATATCAACTACATACAACACCAGAAAAGCTACAGAACTGTTGATAATCCTTTTGTAAACACAAGGTTCATCAACGTTCTGGTGAAAGCCATAAGATTTGACAGTAGTGTCAAACCTTATATTCCAAGATCTGGAAGCTAGCTTCAACCCATAAATGGATCGTCTAAGCTTGCAAACTTTTTGCTCCTGATCTTGAGCAATGAACCCCTCTGGTTGAGACATAAAGATGATCTCATCAAGATTGCCATTCAAAAAAGCAGTCTTGACGTCCATTTGCCAAATCTCATAATCATAAAACGTGGAAACGGACAGGAGAATCCTTATTGACTTTAACATGGCAACTGGAGAGAAGGTTTCCTCATAGTCCACCCCCTCCATTTGGGTATAACCCCATGCCACCAGTCGATCTTTGAAAGTCTGCACTTTCCCAGCTGCGTCTCGTTTTCTCTTGTAGATCCATTTGCACCCTATGGGTTTAACCCCTTCAGGTAGGTCTACAAGATCCCAGACTTGATTGAAGTACATAGACTCCATCTCTAGGTCCATAGCTTTGATCCACTGATCATGGTCCACATCATTCATTGCCTGTCTAAAAGTCAATGGATCCTCGATTCCATCATCAGATATGACAGCTGGAGTTTCTGCTAAACCCAGATAGGGTTCAGGTTGAGTAACAACCCTCACACTACGTCGAGGCATTCTCAACTGTTGAGAAGGATGGACTTGACCAGATGTACTGGGATCATCTACAACTCTTGTTGAAGGTCTAGTCTGTGTACTGGGCTCATCAATAACCCTTGTTGAAGGTCCAGCCTTATCAACAACTCTTGTTGATTCATTCGTAGCTTCACTAGAAAGTTCACTTAACACCATTTTACTGTGTGGCTTGTGTTCTCGAACGTGGTCTTCTTCTAAGAAAGTAGCATTTGTCGATACAAACACTTTATTTTCTTGTGGATCGAAGAAGTATCCACCCCTTGTTTCTTTTGGGTAGCCTATGAATAGGCATAATTTTGAACGTGAATCAAATTTCTTTAGGTTTACCACTAGCACATATGCAGGACAACCCCAAATTCTGAAATGATGTAAACTAGCTTTACGCCCTCTCCAGAGCCCAAATGGTGTTTCAGAAACACTCTTTAAGAGAACTACATTCAAAATATAAACTGCAGTCTCTACTGCATAACCCCCCAAAAAACTAGGCAGTTGAGCATAGCTCATCATACATCAAACCATGTCCAACAAGGTTCTGTTTCTCCTTTCAGATACACCATTCTGTTGAGGTGTACCTGGTGCTGAGAGTTGAGACGCAATTCCATGTTCTATCAAATAGTTATGGAATTTTAAGCCTAAATATTCTCCACCTCGATCAGATCGAAGTGTTTTAATGGTCTTACCTAACAAGTTCTCAACTTCAGTCCTGTACTCCTTGAACTTTTCAAGGGCTTTAGACTTATGACTCATTAGGTATAAATAACCTTACCTTGAATAATCATCTATGAAAGAGATGAAATATTCATACCCTCCTCAAGCTCTTACATTCATTGGACCACAGAGATTCGTATGTACGAGTTCTAAGGGCTCCTTGGCGCGATAACCTTTTCCAGTAAAAGGTTGTTTGGTCATCTTACCTTCGAGACATGACTCACACGGAGGTAAAGTACCATCTTCTAACTGGCTTAGAAGTCCGTTCTTAACCAATCTCCCAATCCTATTGAGATTTATGTGGCCAAGTCTCAAGTGCCAAAGATAGGTACTTTGAGAAACTTTCTGCCTTTTTGGTTGAGACTCGACTGTTTTAAACATTTCATTGTTCAAAATAGCCCTAGACTCTATTGGTCTTGAAACATACAAATTGTTCTCCATTTTTGCATAACAGATATCAGTACCCCTTTTAGTAATGAAAGCTTCATTCACAGAAAAGGACACTAAATATCCTTGTTCTAGCAAACAAGAAACAAAAATCAAATTTCTTTTTATTTTGGGAACTATATATACATTATCTAATAACATATAGTGTTCCCTGGAAATGAACATTTTAATATCTCTCACTGCTTTAGCTGAAATGAGCTCCCCAGTCCCAACTCTGAGAGTCATTTCCCCAGCATCCAACTATTGCCAGGAGCATACGTGATGAGTGGCACCTGAATCAAGGATCCAGGTTGTATCATCATTTTCCACTATACATGTTTCAATGACAAATAAATCAAATTCATTTTCATTGAGATGTGCTAAGCAGTCTATGTCATATTCATCATGAACAATTTCAGATGAATTAGACATGTGGGCTTGAGGACGTCCTCAGTTAAGACCAATTCCACGCAATTAATGTTTAAGTTCATTTTCTTAGTTGTATTAGAAATATCAGTTGTATTAGAAATATCAGTTTTGTAGTTGGCGTTATTCGAGGCATACAAAGAACGTTTCATTGCTGAGAACAAACAAATTAACTTAATAAGTATTGTTGCATTAACCCATTACACAAAATAATATTATTATTTTAATCCAATCAATTTAGCAAAAGTAAATATCGACCCATAGAATAAACATTCATTTTGCAACGATACTTAAGAGGTTTAGAACAATAGCTACCGTAGGGTAGTCAGCTACTCCTCCTCGGAATTGAGATAATCTCAGCCAATCCCTATTCCCGGAATAACTCATATTCCAATAGTTCTTAGCTACCGTTTTTTCGGTCAGGAAATTATTAACACCTTAACAATTTCCCGTAAGTGTGACCCTCCATTTTTCAGATTTCAGAGGTCGGCCCCAACAATGCTACCGTAGGGAAAGTCAAAGTTAGAAATGGGCCTAAGAAACCTTATCCATTTCTGGAGTTTGCGTTGTTCCGACTCCCATGATCAAGCCCTCCGTAGGGTGATCGCTCACAGGGCGACTCGTAGGCAGATCATGGGGATATCACGGTGCAACCTAATGGAGGAAACCGTAGGATACGTTGACACGTGTCCTACTCCCACTTACTATAAAATACTCCCTCATTCACCTTGATATTGATCCATGCAAACACCATCCGTAGGGGGTCACTCCCAGGGTGACTCGAGGCCAAGCATGAACCTCACGTTGTGAACTTTTGAGGACGTGAGAGCAAAACTTGATTTATGAAAATCTTGTTTTGATATATTTCCTCCCACTAAATATTTTTATAATTATAGGGTCTATTACTTAGGTAAGTTCCGGCTAAGTGAATCTATCTAAGACTATGCATGTATATAACTTTTATATATATAGGTCTTTTCTCTGATGTTTAGGTGGATTAAACACTTTTAGTTACCTAGAGACATTGTATGCTAATATAACTATGGTTAATTCAACTCAAGTTCCGACTCAGTTCCCAGGTAGCAAGTGTTCTGTAAACAGTCATCTTAAGTACCCCCAGCCTTAGACAGAACTTAACCGGTGGAGTTCCCTTATAATCATAGTAATGTTTTTCCTACTTAGTCAAATAAAACTATTTTTAATTCTAAGTAAGAAAATAATTTTAATCCTATTAGAATTATAATGAGCTTAGGTCTAATTAATTTTAAACATTTTAAAATTAATTCATTGTAACCTAAGGTCCTATGTTTGCATGCAACTCTTTGTTATAGGTTGACGGTTCCTAATCAATTTTATAACTTATTATAAAATTTTTATGATTAGCCCTATAACATGCTTCTATGGTGTTGCAAAAATAACAATCATATTCTAATTATTAAACACCATATTATTATGACGTCGATAACGATAATATAACGATTATATTAATCTAAAGTGGTGTCATGCTTCATGCAATTTCAATTTCATTTAATTAATATTGATTATATTAATTAAATATCCATGAAATTAAAATACATGAAATTTGGCACTAATATAATATAACTCTTATATTAATCTAATTAATGTCATGCTCAATGCTATTCCATTTTCATTTAATTAATATAACATTTTATATTAAAACATACATGAAAACAAGCATTGATTTATATTTATTATTTTCATTCATAATATAACTAATTATATTAATTCTCATGAAAATAATCCTAAGCATGCATGCTACATTAATTAAATATAACAATTATATTTAGCTAAATTAATGTCATGCATCATGCATCACCAATTTCATATATTTAATATAACAATTATACTAAATAACTCATGAAATTAAATTCATAAATAATTACCATACATTATAACAATTATAACATAAATATGCATGAAAACATGCTTAACCTATGGTGGAATTGAAGCTATATGACATCCATAAAGGAAATAAATAGCAATTGAACCGGTTAATTTTGGCCCCTAGGATAAAATAAAGCATAAATTACAATAATTATAGTTAAATTCTATCTTAAAAGTCCTTCTGCAGCTCCAAATACTGGTCTAAACTGTCTGAACCAACTCGAACCACTTCGAACCAGCTACGAAAACCATGAACCGAGCCAAATTCCAGCTGAACCGGACCAAATCGATCACAGCCCAGCCAGACCGCGTGAACCGGACCGCCCAACAGCCTTGAACCGTCCTGTTGCAAATCCCTAACGCGTGCTGTAATCGTGACAGCGTCGCGATTTCTCTGATTTTTATCTCATAAAAACCTATTATAGACCCGGACTTACATATGACTCGAATTTACATAAAATACCCAAAACGTTGGGCTCTTACATGATCAAATCACATAAAAATAGTAAAATCTATGGGGTAAACACATGGAGAAGCATGGAGAAGCTTCTCAATTTCTTGAGGTGTCTTAGGAGACTGTTCCTTAAATAGGTGTACCCCATGGAGAAACATGGAGACTGTTCCTCAAACAAGGATGCATAACAGAGAAACATCAAACAAGGATGCATAACAGACTCAACCATGGAGGTTGAATATGTAGCAGTTTGCGAAGCAGCTAAGGAGGTAGTCTGGCTTAGAAAGTTCTTGACTGATTTGGAAGTTGTTCCGAATATGAACGTGCCCATAACATTATACTGTGACAACAGTGGGGCTGTAACCAACTCAAAAGAACCTTGAAGCCAGAAACGGGGTAAACACATCGAAAGGAAGTATCACCTGATACGGGAGATTGTGCAACGAGGAGATGTGATCGTCACTAAGATCGCTTCAAAGCACAACATCGTTGATTCATTTACGAAGGCTCTTACAGCTAAAGTGTTTGAGAGTCATCTAGAAAGTCTAGGTCTACGAGATATGTATGCCATCTAATTTAGGGTAAGTGGGAGAAATGTATAATGGGTATAAGGATGCCCTAGTTCATTTTATTATTTTAGTATACATGACATTTCCAGCTTTAGATTATTGCATTTACATCCCACTAACTAGTGTTTTAGTTCAAGTCGGAGTTTGTTAGGTTTTATGCCCTAAAACTCGTAGATAGTGAATGTAACCGTTGACCAGATATTAATGAAATAATATTGATATATTTTTCCATTAAATGTTATTCGTTATTTTATATTTTTCTTTGCCTAAAATAACCCTAATCCAATAAACTAGACATCCTAGGCTGTAATATGAGTCTTCAACTATATGTAGCGACATATGGGGATCACTATTCAAGAAAGAGCCTAGAGGGTCTATAGTATAGGGATAAGACTGGGTGCTTTATCCTGGTGACACTATGGATACGACCCACTTTGTATTTGATACAAACGCTATGATCCAACGCGTTCGTGTAGGAGACATGCGAGTGGGGGTATCCTATGCAATGAGTTTGCATAAGACCGGACCGCAGAATAGTAACCACTGGTTATAACACCGTTAACTAGTTGGTTTTCTATTTCACTAGGACGACCTAGACAACTTGGTCTTAATCCTGAGTTGATTATGGACTCCTACTCATGAGGGATTGTCCTTTGATTTGTATGGGTGAGAGTGGCCAATATGCTGACTCAATAAGCCTACCATTTTGGGGACAAGACCGAGTGGGGAGCTGTGAACATAATCGTACAAGATGGAATTCACTCCTTCCCGACTTTAGGGAAGCAGATGAGTGTTCCCTTAAGTGGTGACTCCGAGTCTTGAACAAAAGACCCTGCCCTCTCAATGGCACGAGATGGTTTTTTGTTTGATGGTTGGACCACAAACAGGTTGCTCATTAGAGGAGAACTGGTACTTAAGGAAATAGAAGTAACCCAGGGGTAAAACGATAGTTTGACCCATCTGGTGTTACTGACACTCGTGAAGGACTAACTAGTCGATATTGGTATAATCCATGGACACAGAAAATATGTCTGCAGTGAGAAGAGTGCAACTGTGAGTCTATAGTGGAATGTACACACAGTTAATGAATAATTGATTAATTTGGTTAATGAGTTTGACCAATTAATCTCACATCATTGGAACTTTTGATCTGCAGGTCCATTAGGTCCCACTGGTAGCTCATAAAGTAATTTGAGGCAACTAAGTAATAAATGTAAAATGAAAATGTTCAATTTACTTAGGGAAACTATATAATATATATTGATATATTATTATGAGAGAAATTAATATTTGAAGAAATTCAAATATTAATATAAATTTGAGTCACATTAAATTTATGGAAGTTTGAAATAGTTCAAATATGAATTAATTAATTTTAAGGCCTAAAATCTGTTTGGGCAAATTAATTAATTCAAGGCCTAAAATCTGTTTGGTTAATTAATTAAAGAATTAATTAATCGGAAATTAATCAATTATGGAAATAATTAATCACTTATGGAAGTGATTAATCATTTATGGAAATGATCTAATCACTTATGGAAGTAATTAGCCATTTGTGGAAAAGATTAATCAATTATGGAATTGATTGATCTTGGATTTATTAAATAAGGAATAAGATTAAATCAATTTTGGAAAAGACTTATTTAATTGAATATTTTATTCATGGCCACTCTCCTGTAAATAGAACACTAGACCTAATTGGTTTGGTAGCCCTCTTGCTCTTAGACTCACAAGACAAGACCCTAGAATTCTCTCTAGCCTCCCTTTTAGAGAAAGACTCCCACATGTCTTTTGCCTCCTAGACTTAGAGACATATTGGTGTAACCTTTGTGGTTATTGTGTCTTTGAAGAAAATTTCCAGTGAAGAAATCAAGAAGGAGTTGTTGCATTTTCGTTCGTTGGAGCATCGTTGGCGAAGAAACGGTCAAGTCTATAATGAATGTTTGTAACGGTTCTTTCCCGCTTCTTTAGAAAAGCATGAAAATAAATTTAGATTTAATTTTCCAGCATGTTTATAGCAATTTCTAGCAACTTTAAAGCAGTTTAAAGTTTATTTAGACTTGGTATTTTAATGTTAATTAATATACGGTGTAAGGTCCATTCGATGCTCTTCTACTGCGTAGGGGCTTTCATCCCCTTCACCTTCGACATGAGGCCCTCAAATACATTTTAAATTCTCGGATGAAAAAAGGAACTTTTGTTCGAGAACATGTTCTGAACATGATGGTGCATTTTAATGCAGCCGAAGTAAACGGTACTGTCATAGATGAAAGTAGTCAAGTCAGTTTTATCATGGAATCTCTCTCAAAGAGTTTCATTCAATTTCTCACAAACTTTGTGATGATTAAAATTGAATATAATATGACAACTCTCCTGAACGAGCTACAGACTAACCAGTCCCTTACTAAGAGTAAAGGACAAGAAACTGAAAGAAACGTTGTTTCAAGTAAGAAGTTCCTTAGAGGTTAAAACTCTAGAACCAAGTCTGAGTCTTTTACTTCAAAGAATAAGAGTATTTAGTTGAAGAAAAAGAAGAACAAGGGTAAGAGGAAAGCTCCCATCACCAAGAAGGGCAAGAAGAAGATTACAGATAAAGGAACACGCTTCCACTGTAATCAGGACGATCACTCGAGGAGGAACTGTCCTAAGTATCTTGTTGAAAAGAAAGTAGAGAAGGTTGAAGCTGCCAAACTAGGTAAATACGATTTACTTGTAATTGAATCATGTTTAGTAGAAAATGATAACTTCATATGGATATTAGATTCAGGAGCAACTAATCATGTATGTTCTTCTGCACAGGAAACTAGTTCCTGGAAGACTCTAGAAGTAGGCAAGGTGACACTCAGAGTAGGCACAGGAGATGTCGTCTCAGCCGAGGCAGTGGGAGCAATACAACTTTGTTTTAGAGATAGATATATTTTGTTGCAAAATGTTTTGTATGTTCCTAGTATAAAAAGGAACTTAATATCTATCTCCTGTTTGTTGGAACAAAAGTATAAAGTATCTTTTGAAATCAATGAAGCATTTATATTCAAAAGAAAATATTGACTTTGTTCTGCTAAACTTGAAAACAATATGTACGTGTTAAGACCGAGTGAAACAAAAGCTATTCATAATACTGAAATGTTCAAAACAGCACAAATCTCAAGATACCCTTCTTTGGCATTTAAGACTAGGACACATAAATCGAAAACGAATAGAAAGGTTGGTTAAGAGTGGACTTCTAAATGAGTTAGAAGATGACTCATTACCACATTGTGAGTCCTGTCTAGAAGGTAAAATGACCAAACGACCTTTCTTTGAAAAAGGTCAAAGAGCCAAAGAAACCCTGAAGCTTATAAACTCAAACCTATGTGGTCCTATGAATGTTAAAGCACGTGGAGGGTATGAATATTTTATCAGTTTCATTGATGATTATTAAAGATATGGGTATCTTTACCTAATGGTTCATAAGTCAGAAGCTCTTGAAAAGTTCAAAGAATATAAAGCTGAAGTTGAAAATAAGTTAGGTAAAACAATTTAAACTCTGCGATCTGATCGAGGAGGAGAGTACATGGATTTAAAATTCCAAGACTACTTGATAGAACATGGAATTTCCTCTCAACTCTCAGCACCTGGAACACCACAACAGAATGGTGTATCAGAAAGAATAAACAAAACCATATTGGATATGGTTCGGTCGATGATGAGTTACACTCAACTACCTGATTCGTTTTGGGGCTTTAGAGTGGAAACCGCTGTATATACTCTGAACATGGTTCCCTCCAAAAGTTTTCCAGAAACACCTTACGAGTTATGAAGAGAATGTAAAGGGAGTTTACGACACTTCACAATTTGGGGATGCCCGACACAAGTGTTGGTGCAAAACCCGAAGAAATTGGAACGACGTTCAAGAATATGCCTATTTGTATAGGATACCTGACGGGACTTATCGAAAGTCCGAATCAAAGTGAATTTACTTTCACCAGTTTAAACGCGTTGGTGTTGCGGGTCTCACGTCAAAACAAATTTATAGTCCACGGACACCAAGCTACTTTGAAGTAGTAGTGGATGGGGTCGATCATAGGGAACAACTGGTTTACTTCTAACTCTTTTGTGTTTTTGGGTGGCAGAGAAAAGAAAGTTTGAGACAGATGGAGAAAATTGTTGGCGAAGGTCAAATGTAAGAAAGTAAACTGACAAAAAGTCAGTTCTTAAGAAAGTAAACTAGCAGAAAATTAAATGATAGAAAAGTAAATGGGGAAGTTAGTCAATCTCACCTTGCGACTCGTAGTAGCTGAAAATGTTCGGGATTAGTACATTCACTTTTTACTCATCAATTAGCAGATAATGATTTATATGCATGTCGTCTATAGGCACTCTAAATCAATTGACTCGATCCCAACGTCCATCAATTCAATTACTAGTTACTAATTAATTAACCCCACGAACCCGTCAAAGTCAATTAATCAAGCAACTGCATTAAAAACTAGACACCCCTAGAGCGTTAACCCAACGGACCCATTGAACTAACATGCAATTAATCAATAAACTAACCTGGCCACAGTCAATAAATCAATTAATTGTTGCTCTAGACTAGAACACTCACAATCAACTAGAGGTAAATCTAATTAATCACAAATGTCGACTTAGACCCTAAATCTATCATGTCAGCAATAAAGTCAAAGTCTGCTCTTGGGACTCATGCTCACAAATCAATCTAATGCTAACTATTGAACTAACCATCCATTAGCTACTTGGCAATTAATTCTTTAGCAAGTTATTAACATACGAGCTACGAGTTAGGGCGTCAATCTAACCTACTACGCATGTTGATTATAAAAGCGAGAATCTAAAGCCACAAACAACAAATAAATCATGCATAAAGTTCAGCAATCTCCAGATAAACAATGAATTAGTTTAGAATGCTCATGATTCTCATAAAAATACAAATGTACTTACAATCCCGACGTCCCAACTACAACGAGCGATGCTTAGACGGCCATAGACAAGCTTAATCTAAGCCCAAGGCTCGAGAAACCAACCTAATCTACTTAGAAATTGCAAAAATACAAGAGAGGGATGAAGAATCAGAGTAAAACCCGAGAGGAAACAGCTGTTCTCGACTTCTCCAACTCCAAAAGCTACTAAGAACCCTCCAAGTTGTTGCCCTAATCGTAGCCCACAGGTTTAAATAAATGAACTAGCGTCGAGATGCCAACGGTGATTTTTTTGGCTCCGCTTTCGAAGCGTCGGGACACCTGAGGATGGTGTCTCGACGCCATCTCTCGGGTCTCCCTGGTTTGACTGCTTCAAAACTTGATCTGTTTGGTGTTGTTTCTGAGTGTCGAATGCTCCACTTAGGTATTTTCACCGCCTCGGCATCCCATTGACTTCAAGATAGATGGAAATCGCGCTGAAATCCTCGAATTAACACCAAAGTTGAAAATGGGCTCCGTTGAAGCGCTTGATACCAAACCGCTACAAAACATGACTTTAAACGAAATAATTATCGTAAAACTAACAAGATTAAGGATAAATAATCATGGGCAATTAGGTCCCATCAAATACCCCCAACCTAAACCTTGCTAGTCCTCGAGCAAGCATAAAATAAAAGTATAGGATTCGTTAGTTGCAATTTCATAGACTCAAATCTCAATGTCTAAAATGCCAAAATCTATTGCAATCAAGAATCATTCACATACGACCCAAATAAAGAGACAAATAAAAAATTTTCATGAGATTTCTTGCTCAAGCTCACACATAGTCTACCTAGAGTTAGACTTATTGGCTCGGGATTGGATTATATGACCCTCAACCTATCTTCCCTCTACACTGGCACTAGGAACTAACCAAGGAGCAAACAAAACAAGGTGCCACATCATCGATTTTCATAATCAGAGAAAAAGACATTTTCTTTATGCACTCTTCTTTTTCCCTCTCTTTCTTTTGCGGGGCACTAGCTTTCACACTACAATGGAGGGACCCATAACCCGAGTTTCACTCTTGGTTGGCCTAACTGATCACAAGGCAGGTAGCTCTTTTTACCCCTTTATTGTAAAGCATGTTTTTTCTTAAGAATAAAAGTAATGGAAACGAGCATATGATTTTCTTTTTAAGCTCACTCTCATTTTTCTTTTCTTTTTCTTTCTTTTTCTTTTTCTTTTCTCTCTTTTCTTTTCCTTAGGCATATTTTCTTTCTTTTCTCCTAGGCAAGATATTACATGCTAATTTGCAGGCATTTGACTCTTTAGCACATCCCTACACCTATCGAGGTGAAAACAAGCATATGGGTTCTATAATTCACTCATAAGCTTTCAAACTAATCCTAGGCATGCCAAGGTTTGCTCTTGCAAGAAAAGTACTAGAAAAGTTTTAAAAAGGCTCATATCTTGGGCAACATGCTTATCATTCAATAAAAGCAATAAAGTTGGCAGGATGACACATCGTCAATTTTCATAATCAGAGAAAAAGCAACCAAATCATCCATACATCAACACTCAATCATTTAAAATTTGCTCAAGAACAGGACCAATGCTCAGATGCATGACCTCAATCCAGAAAACATAGAGTGATAAAATAAAGCATGCAAAATAAAATAGTTTGATGCTCAGGTGCATCAAAACTCAACCAAAACATACAAGCATGCAAAGCTAACTCCACCCCCAACCTAGAATCATGCATTGCCCTTAAGGAAATTAATCAAGAGAAGCTTAAGGGACAAAGAGTAAGGGAACAGAAAATCTCCCCTGCTTTTAAGCTCAAGGGTTGGAAGTGAATGATTCACCATGACTCTAAAGATAGTAGCTTGCTGAAATAGGGTCACAAAATCCTAAAGACAAGAAAGGAAAATAAACATAAATATAAACTAACTAGAAGAAGACAGCTAAAAATAAAGAGAATGGATAGAAATTAATTGAAAACTGGGTTGCCTCCCAGGAGCGCAAATATTTAATGTCGATTGCTCGACAGGATTTCCAGTCTTCAACCGAAATCCACTACTTTGATCCACAGAGGATCTTTCTTCTTTTTCTTTATCAGCTGTTGCACTAGACAACTCAACTTGCATGCAGAGTGCACATCATAAGTAATTTTAAGCAGTATATCCTCATCCACCCAATTAAAGCTAATTCTAAGCACCCTAGGCTTAACTTGGTTAGCCACTAGATTCTCTAGGCCTAAATCATGCTCTAAAGAAGTAGGGACATCAAGCTTAAAGGAATTAGGTGCGTAATAATCAGAGTTTAGCTTAGCATTCCTAACCTTTAACTTCCCTGACATGCTTGAAACGCTAATTAAATCAGACCTAGAATTAAAGGAAAAATTAAGTTCAGGCTTACTGACCTTGATGGGATTTTCTTCTGACTTACCTTCCTGCTGCTCTGAGATTTGGCTCTCTAACTCATCGGGGGAGTCGGCTCGGAATCTAGTGAATTCTGCCAGCTTTGCAATAATCTCCCATGCCTTACTGGGTGTTGTGGCAAGCACATCACCTCCACCAGCTGAGTCGAGCATTCTTCTATTGTCAGGCGTCAGCCCTCCGTAGAAGCTTTCTATCAAGGACTCCTCTAGGAGTGGGGTGTGATGTTCCATGCAGTATAGATTGAAGTGGCTCACGAACTCGTGGAACAACTCTTCAGGTGCTTGCGCAGCGTTGACAATTCTTCTGGGGGCTTCTATCAGCAGCACAATGGGGTGGTACTTCTTCAGGAAAATTCTCCTCATCTCACTCCAAGAAGATACCGACCTTGGAGGCAACGAGAAAGTCCACTTCCTAGCTTTTCCTTGCAGTGAGTATGGAAACACCCTCATCTTGAATTGATCTTCTGATACCTCTAGGGGTTTCCTTTCGGAGCAGCTCGAGAAGAACTCAGATACATGAAAGTAGGCACCTGTTCCTGGTTCACCACAAAAGGAAGGAACTACGAAAATAAATTCAGATAGGGAGACAAAATTACCTTCTTCGTGATTTATGATGCAGGGGGTGATGGATATTCAGGAGCTGAAAGGTGGTCTTACACTGCACTCTCGGCTCTATCTATCCAAGCGGACAGAAGATCGAGAGCTTGCCGGATATTCATGAAGCTCAGTGCTTTTCCTTGTCCTTGGCAGGAAGGTGTTTGCTATTGTAAAGATTTGTCACTGGATCTACAAGAAACAAACTAATACACAAGAGATAAGAAAGAGGGTGAAAAACACAAAATTAATTAGAAATGTTCTGTGTTCCCCGGCAACAGTGCCAGTTTCACGGGACTTGTCGAAGGTCCAAATCAAAGCGAATTTACTTTCACCAGTTTGAGCCCGTCGGTGTCGCGGGTCTCACGTCAAAATGAATTTATAGTCCACGAACACCAAGCTACTTTGCAGTAGTAGTGGTCGGGGTTGATCATAGGGAACAGTTGATTTACTTCTAACTCTTTTGTGTTTTGGGGTGGCAGAGAAAAGGGAGTTTGAGACAGATGGAGGAAATTGTGGGTGAAAGTCAAATGTACGAAAGTAAACTGGCAGAAAATTAAATGACAGAAAAGGAAATGGGGAGGTTGGTCAATCTCACCTTACCGCTCGTAGTAGCTGAAGACGCTCGGGATTAGTACATTCACTTTTTACTCATCGATTAGCAGATAGTGATTTATATGCATGTTGTCTGTAGGTGCTCTAAATCAATTCACTCGATCCCAACGTCCATCAATTCAATTACTAGTTACTAATTAATTAACCCCACGAACTCGTCAAATTCAATTAATCAAGCAACTGCATTAAGAACTAGATACCCCTAGAGCGTTAACTCAACGAACCCGTTGAACTAACATACAATTAATCAATAAACTAACCTGGTCACAGTCAATAAATCAATTAATCGTTGCTCTAGACTAGAATACTCACAATCAACTAGAGGTAAATCTAATTAATCACAAATGTCGACTTAGACCCTAGATCTATCGTGTCAGCAACAAAATCAAAGTCTGCTCTTGGGACCTGTGCTCACGAGTCAATCTAATGCTAACTATTGAACTGACCATCCATTAGCTACTTGGCAATTAATTCTTTAGCAAGTTATTAACATACGAGCTGCGAGTTAGGGCGTCAATCTAACCTATTGGCTAATTGTAAAAGTGGGACTTCAAGATGGATTGAAACCGCGCTAAAATCCTCGAATTAAAATCAAAATTTAAAATGGGCTCTATTGAAGCGCTTGATACCAAACCGCTACAAAACATAACTTGAAACAAAATAATTATCGTAAAACTAACAAGATTAAGGACAAATAATCATGGGCAATTAGGTCCCATCAATACCCTAATGAAACAAAATGAGGTCTATTCTATGATCCTCAAGACAACAAGGTAATTGTTTCGACCAAAGCCACGTTCCTTGAGGAAGATCATATGAGAAATCATCAAACAGAAAGTAAATTAATACTTAAAGAAATTTTTGGGGAAGCTACAAACAATCAAACAAAAGTTGTAAGTGAAGCTGGTCCTTCAAAACCATATCAAGATATGAGAATGCCTTGTCGTAGTGGGAGGGTTATAATCCAACCTGACGGATACATGGGTTTAACTGAAACTCAATTCATCATACCTGATGATGAAATGGAGGACCCATTGACTTATAGACAAGCAATGGGTGACAAGGATAAAGATCGGTGGGTCAAAGCCATGAACCTTGAGATAGATTCAATGCATTTTAACTCAGTCTGGGAACTTGTAGATCAACCAAGTAATATACAACCTGATGGAAGAGATTGTCGAGGTCTCTTATCAAATAAATTTATAATCCTCAACCTCTAAAGCTAACTTGTAGCAGTAGTGGCCGGGGTCGATCACAGGGAGCAGTGTAATTAATTAATTTAATTAGATTTCTCAATTAGTAACTAAAAAGGGGGGTTTGAAGGATGGATTGATTGGAAACAAATAAAACTGCAATAAAGTAAAATAACAAGAAAGTAAAGGTTGTTTAGTTAATCTCACCTCGGTATCGTGCAATTGGTTATTCTAACTTGGGTTTGGCTACTCAATCATTGACACTCAAATCTAAGGAATTATTATTGATTACTCAACATTCATTGGAACCAATGATTAAGATCTATAGCTTTCCAACTCGACAAAAACATCAAAGTTAGAATCTAATTAGAATTCATAAACATGAACCTAACTGCATTAAGCGAATTGGATCGTTGAGTAAATTCACATAAACTAGGAACAACCTAAATTCATACAATTCTAAGCTCAAATTCCTGAATCTATCATGCAATTATATCAAATGAGTTAACACTCCATTCAACACAATCACACAATAAATCTATCACTAACCAATTAGTAAGCAATTACTTTAAATCAAGCAAATAGTTTGTCAAACTATTCTATCAAAGCAATTGTCATTTGAGAATGGGAATTCAAGACAACCAACAATAATTCAATTAAAACCATAAACAAGGTCTCAAGAGTAGGCCTAACTTACATTAGAAGTCCCCAATTGCAACGACGTGAACTTAGTCGGTCATCGAAACGCTCCAACTAAGCTCCTCGGCTCGATTAACCATCCTAAAATATATTCAAACTCACTAAAATTACAAGGGAATTCAGAATAGTACAAGGAAGAAGAGGGAAAATCGAGTCTAGGGGGGAAAAAACCAAGAGAGGGGCAAAATTCTGCATAATACATTTTATACCCAGTCGTAGCGTCGCGACTCTAGGTCAATAGCGTCGCGACTCTAGGTCAATAGCGTCGCGACGCTGCCACCCTACAGAATAGGAAAAAGTCTCGGATTTTCCCTAGCGTCGCGACGCTATGCGCCAAGCGTCTCGACGCTGTAGTGTCTCGACTCTATGCGGCAAGCGTCTCGACGCTGATGAAGCTCTAGGGGCAGAATGGTCATTTTAAGCTCTGGCTTCGCTCGTTTAAGCCCCGAATTGCTTCCAAAGCTCCGATGAGGACCTATGGACATATTATACTCATTTTAAAGCATTTTTCACAAGGAATTCAACTAAGATAAGCAAATTGGGAGATTCTAAGTGTATACCCAAATTGGACTTATCACAACCTATCGGTTGCAAATGGATCTATAAAAGAAAACGAGGCCAAACTGGTAAGGTACAAGCCTTCAAAGCTCGATTAGTAGCTAAAGGTTATACCCAAAGAGAAGGAATTGATTATGATGAAACCTTCTCACTAGTAGCGATGTTAAAATCAATAAGAATACTCCTTTCCATTGCCGCTTTCTATAATTATGAAATTTGGAAAATGGGTGTCAAGACTGCGTTTTTGAATGGTAATCTTGATGAGAGTATTTATATGATCCAACCAGAAGGGTTCATAGTCCAAGAGAAAAAGTGAGCAAGCTTAATGGATCCATCTATGGATTGAAACAAACTTCAAGATCCTGGAATAAGAGTTTTGACACTGCAATCAAATCTTATGGTTTTGAACAAAATATAGATGAACCTTGTGTTTATAAAAAGATCATTGATTCTACTGTAGCTTTCTTAGTTCTATATGTGGATGACATCCTACTCATAGGGAATGAAGTGGGAGCATTGTCTGACATTAAATAGTGGCTAGGAGCTCAATTCCAAATGAAAGATTTGGGAAAAGCTCAATATGTTCTAGGGATCCAAATACTAAGAGATCGAAAGAACAGATTACTAGCACTGTCTCAAGCATCTTATATCGATAAAATTCTGATACGATATTCGATGCAGAATTCTAAAAGAGGTTTGTTATCCTTAAGACATGGAATTCACCTATCAAAGGAACAAAGTCCACAAACACCTAAAGAAGTTGAGGATATGAAACGAGTTCCTTATGCATCAGCAGTCGGAAGTACTATGTATGCAATGTTATGCATGCACACGTCCCGATATATGATATGTGATAGGTATAGTCAGCAAATATCATTCCAATCCTGGTTTAGTAAATTGGACTGTCGTTAAGAATATCCTCAAGTACATGAGGAGAACTAGAGACTATTCACTGGTGTATGGATCTAAGGATTTGATTCTTATTGGATAAACTGACAGATTTTCAAACCGACATAGACTCCAGGAGATCTACATCAGGACCTGTGTTCACTCTTATTGGAGGAGCAGTAGTGTGGAGAAGTATTAGACAGGGATGTATCGTCGACTCCACAATGGAAGCTGAATATGTTGCAGCCTGTGAAGCATCAAAGGAAGCAGTGTGGCTAAGAAAATTTCTAACCGAGTTAGAAATAGTTCCTAACATGCACCTGCCTATCACTCTCTATTGTGACAACAGTGGGGCAATTGCGAATTCGAAGAAACCTCAAAGTCATAAACGAGGAAAGCACATTGAACGCAAATACCATCTCATCCAAGAGATTGTACAAAGAGGAGATTTGATCGTCACACAGATAGCCTCAAAACAGAACATGGCTGATCCATTTACAAAACCCCTCACGGCTAAAGTGTTTGAGGGATATCTCTAGAGTTTAGGACTAAGAGTATTTAGCATATGATGTATTGCAAAGTTACCTGATGTATGGTAATCTTACTTAAGTTATAGTCCAAGCGGGAGTTTGTTGGGGTTTATGTCCTAGAACTCAAGTTTTGTTATCCTTTTTATAATAAATATGTTATTCAGTGAAATCGTTTATTTTACATCTTAAATCCAAATAGAAACATCCATGGTTATAATATGAAATACTCAAACTATATAGTGAATATAGGCAGGGATCAAGTTTGAGTATATAACCTAAATGGTCTATAGTAAATGGATAAGGTTTGGTACCTTATCCTGGTAACACTATGGATGCGGCCTACTATGCGAATGAGGCAAACGACGTAATCCTGGATCGTTCATGTAGAGATATGCGAGTAGGGGCATCTTGTGTAAAAGATGTTTGCACAAGACAAGATCGAGAAATAAGTCACTCTTACTTTATAACGCTGTTTACTGTTAAGACTGACTATTTCATAAGATGACCTAGGTAACTCGATCTTAATCATGAGCTTACTATGAACTCTTGTTCATTTAGGATTATCCTTTGATCTGCATGGGTGAGAGTGGTCCAATAGTGCGATTCAATACTCCTACCATTTTGTGGATAAAACTAGATGGATAGTTGGGGACATAGTAAAGCAAGATGGAATTCACTCCTACCCAATTCAGGGATAGTAGAGAGGTTGTTCCCTTAAGTGCTGAATCCAAGGCTTGAACAAGGGGCCCCACCCTCTTATTGGCCCGAGAGGGACTTTGTTTAATGGTTGGACCATAAACAAATTGTTCATTAGAGGACCAGTGGACTTAAGGAACAAAGATATGCTATAGGGGTAAAACAGACATTTTGACCTAACTATAGTAACGAACGACCTGTGAAGGATTGACTTACTAATCATGGTTATATTGCGTGGACGGAAATATATCTACAGTGAGGGGATTTCAACTACTAGGTTATAGTGGAGTGTCCCGATACTTAACGGATGTTGGTTAGCTAGGTTAAAAGAGTTTGGCCAGTTAAACCTCGTATCGTTGGAGCCCATGATCTGTAGGTCCATTAGGTCCCTTTGCTAGTTTGAGACTATCCTTTGGAACAATATGATGGATAAAATATGAATTACTTTATATTCATGTTTAGGGAAATGGATAGAGGTGAATGACGGTGACGACACGTCGGGTTTTGTGAAAATCGAGTTTGTGAGAATAGGGATTCATGATTGGAAAATAACATTTCAGAAATGTTTGGGATTGATGGCAAAATATTAATTTAATATTGGATATTAAATTAATTAACAATTATTTTAAATTAATCATGAATTAATTTAAAATTGAAAAATTGAAAATTGATTTTTCATTTTTCAGATTATTGAAAATTAAATAATTATCTAATTAATTAAATATAATTATTGAATTAATTAAAATAAAAAAAAAAACTTGTTTTTTTGGAGGTGGAGTTCATGGTGACTAAACCCATGCACTCCCCTCATGAAAGCCACAACATTTCCCACCTTGTTCATGGTTGAATTGGTGTGGAATTCAGGGGTTTTTCTTCTCCTTTGATCCCTCTATAAAAGGGAAGAAGAAGGCTGAAAGATTAGAGTTTGAAACATAGTGAATTTCTGCCAAATTTGATACTCACCAAACGACCCACCTCCATAAGCTTGTTCTTCAAGCTTTTCTCTTCAATTTCCATCACTTGAGGATCCTACAATCCGTTCCAAAGGCTTAAGGATAGCAAGGAAGATCCAGTGGTGGTTCTTGATTGATTGGTGAAGAAAAACAACAAAAGAATCCAACCAATTTCTCCATTTAAAAGAGGTTGGTAAACTGTCTCTGTTTTTCTTCTCATGAACATCATGCAATGAATGATCAAATTGAGCTTATTATGTGGCTAAGATCCAAAATTGCTTCCGTAATTTAGATATTAACACTTTCAGATAGAGATAGAGAGATCCTTAGTCAGTCTTGTCTTTATTTTTTGTTTTGTACTCTTTAATTTCCAGCATTTTGTATTTTTTTTTTTCATTTACTTTCAGTTGTAAGTTAATCTTTTGTACTCATCTCATTCTTTAATATTAATTTCAGTTATCTTTTTGTCATGTTGAATTTGTTTTTCTTTATGTTTTGCAATTTAATTTCAATCATGAGCTAAACTTCTATTTAGGGGTTCAAGTATGTGTATTCATTAAATAGAAGAAAACTCTGCCTATGCAGAAGCAACTTTGCTCCTTCTAGCTTTTTTTTTTTTTTTTTGAGTTTAAGGTTTAAAAGCTAGCTTAAAATGATCACTTAGGTTAGCATAGTTTGCATTTAATTGATGGCCAAAAGGTTGGAGTTAAGGGCGTGGATTCACAAAACAATAGTGGAAAAGATCCAAGAAATAGGACTTTGATTTCTTCATCCTAGAAATAGGACTAGAACCACTAGGGTTTTAAGAGTCGTAAGTTTTATTTATCTAAGTTTCACCTAACTCTAGAAATAGATGTCTAGTTGGCTCAGTCTTCTAAAGGTACTTACAGCGGAGCTGAATAAGAGTTAGACTTAACTCACAATCTGGGATATGCTATCTGCACCATGTCTATGTGGGCAACATAGATAGTGTGTCTCAGCCGTCTGCAATGCCTAAGTAAATTGCAGACGCATAGGTGAAGGTGAACTAAAGCTCAAGGTTGAAACTATTTGAATTTCCCTACTTATCTCATTGATTTTTATCTGTCTTTATTTCTTTTTTTTTTTTTTCCTTAAAACCAACACTCCAATCAACTACTTTCTTGGTTACCAATAGTGAGCAAAAATTTAGAGGAGGTTCTTATTTTACAAGATTGTGTGTTAACTTAGCTAGTCACCATCTCCCTTGGGTACTATATCTGGAATACTTTCCACTTTATTACTCGATAGTGTATATTTGTACTTAAGCAGGTTGTTGCACATTAGTAGCACGACCGCACGTCACCATCTATCAGCGAGCTATTATTGAAATTTTCCTCTAGGTAAACCTAATTTACTATTGGTCTCCATATCTCTCTCGAAGGAGGGCAACAAAAAATTGAATAGTCAGTTGTTTCAAATTGATAATCACAGAAAGGGCAGATTGTAGATATTTCAATTCTTCTATTTTTAAGATTCGTTTTTGTTGGTATAATTTCATTTATAGTTTTCAAACATAAGAACTTTATTTTGGAAGAAATCCTTAATTTCCATAGTTTATCCCAAATTGTAGCCATAAGATTTCTACTAGAGGATGCCTCATCTATTTTTGCTTTCATAAACAATTTATAACCCGTTTTCACAATATATTTTCTAGTGTAGTCATAGTGCCATATAATTAGATTTTCTAGATTGACATTGATAGGTATTCTCCTAATAATTTCACTATCTTCCTCTAACACTCCTTCAGATAGTTTTTCCACATTCCAATTTCCTGAAGTATCTATAAATTCATATGCAGATTTATCTATATAGTCCCATTTCTTACAAATGGGTTTGAAGGAGGATTCTTTTGGGATCCAGAGATCTTTAAACATAACTATTGATTTTTCATCCCCTATTCTATATCTAATTCCTTTTTTTTAACAATTTACTTCCCCAATTTAGGCTTTTCCACAAATAAGATGGATTTCTCCCTAAGTCCACATTAACAATATCACTATTTTGGAAATATATGTTCTTTAGAAACCTAAAAACTAGTGAATCTGGTTTGGATAAAATTCTCCGGACCTGCTTTGCTAATAAGGCTTGGTTAAAACATTCTATGTCCCTAAAATTAAGGCCCCCTAAACTCTTAGGCAGACACATTTTCTCCCATTTAAACCAATGCATTCTTCTTTTATCACAACTAGAGCCCCGCCAAAATCTAGCAAAGCTCCTAGTTATTTCATCACAAAGTCTTTTAGGAAGTCTAAAGACACTCATAGTATAGGATGGAATTGAAGGATTGGAATTCCGTAATTCCGTAAAGTGGAATTGTAATTGGGACCGATTCGTAGTTAATTTTGTTTAATTTAAAATACCAATACAATTGGTAGTAAACTTAGAACTATTCTAGATTTATATTAAGGCTAAGCATACAAAAATATTAGATCTAAATCTAATTTATATAGTAACAAGTTACTTACTCTCGTTGACGACTCAGATTAAATTAACCAACTGCTTGTGAAATAATCACAAACTATTGCGAACACTACCACTATGACTACACCGGTATGACTTTGAGACTACTAGAGGCAGGAGACTGGTGGGAGCCTTCAGGAGAATTCTCTGAGAGTAGGAGAATGAATGGGATGCCTTTCACCCAATCCCAGGGGTTCTATTTATTGGAAAAGGCCAAGACCTTTTCCTTATAGGAAAATGTCATGAATAAGATCAAATCTATTATTTTATTCATATCTAATTTTAATAATTTCATAATTAATTAATTACCCAATTAAATATCATATATTTAATCTTAGGGATTTTATTAAATTATTTATATTAATATGAATCCAATTCATATTAATTATTTGAATTCCAAAAACTAAAGCAATCAAGAGACATTCGCAAGAGAGACAAATGAGGAGACAAATAAAAAATTTTCAAAGATTATCTTGCACAAGAGAGCTCCATCCCACCTAAAGAAGACTTTACTAGCCCGAGATTGGTTTACTCAACTCTCATCCTATATTCCCCCTACACTGGCATTAAGGTCTTGCTAAAAGGCCCAAATGGAATAAATTAGAGTAATTGCAGTGGGTGGCAAATTAATTATATATAATAGAAAATTTGGCACAAGGTAAAAAGAATTGCAAATATGGCAAAAAATTATAATATTCCCATGTTACCCTTCTATTTCTCTCCCTTTCCATTTACCCTTTCTTCCCTCATTTCTTGTGTATTTTGAAATCTGTTACGATTTCTTCTTCTTTTTTTTTTTTGTGCATTTTTGTGCATTTATGAGCTGTTACGATTTCTTTTTTTTTTTAATTTTTTCTTTTTTATTTTTATAATGAGTTGTTACGATTTCTTCTTTTTTTTTATTTTTTTTATTTTTTGTGCATTTATGAGGGTGGAGTTCTTTTGTGATTAATATGTTTTTTTCCCTCTGTTTTATTCTGTGCAGTTTATTAGGTTCTGCATTTTCTTCTTCTTTTTTTAACTTTATGCCAATTGAGCTAGGCTCTTGTTGGCCTTCTTTTTAATTCAAGAATGCCAAGAATAAAAAAATAGCAATTTTGGTGAGTGTTTGTATAGGTATATCAAAGTATATCACTGATATACTCCGGTTAATAGTAGTCTATCACTGACTACCACTGGTCAAAGTCTATCAGGGCTATAATTGATAGATAATGAAATACAAAGTATACAAGAATAGCAATTTTATGGTGGTCGTCACGGAGCTTGTGTGCTAGGCTTTAAAAATTATATTGTTGATTGAGAGTCGTTTGTTCGTAATGGTTATTTTTGGATTTTATGTTCTAATTACCACAAGAGACTTAAATTTTTTGTTCAATTTATGATAGTAGTATAATAATTTTGGATGAGTTTCTAATTACCGAGATGATTGCAATGCAAAGTACTTTACTGATAGATTTCAATTAAATTGATTTCTATCAGTAACAATCATTGGTAGACTTTAACTAATTGATAATTAACTGATTTCTATCCGATATAGAAACTGATAGCCTTCAATTAACTGATTTCTATCCTCGATAGAAAATGGTAGATTTGAATTAAACTAATTTCCATCAGTGATACAAGTCAATAGACTTTAATTAAATTGGTTTCTGATATAAACTGATAAACTTCAAGTAAATTGGTTTCTATCAGTGATAGAAACTAATAGTCTTGAATTAAATTGATTTCTATCAGTGATAGAAACTGATAACCTTGAATTAAACGGTTTTCTATTAGTGATTATCACTGATAGACTTAAATTAAACTGATGGATAGAAACTGATAGCCTTGAATTAAACTAAACTAATAGCCTTGAATTAAATTGTTTTCTATCAGCGGCTATCACTGATAGGCTTGAATTAAACACGATAAAAACTTATAGATTATGATCATCAAACTCTATCAGTGATACACACTGATAGACTCCGATAATCAAAGTATATCAGTGTCTATCACTAATAGACTATGAAAAATTGAAACTTATCATCAAAGTCTATCAGTATTTATCACTGATAGACTCTGATTAATCGAAGTCTATCAGTGACTATCAATAATAAGGACTGATAAACTATTGGAGATACTAAGGGTATTTTCGTAATTTAATGTATATTTTGCTATTTCCTCAAATAATTTTATCTTTTTGTTATTTTTGCAATACTTTTGTCGGTTTTTTGCTATTTGTGCAAATCCCCCAATTAATTAATCATTCTATAATGTCCAACAGCTACATCAAATCCCTAAGAAACAAGTTTAGCCACTCATGTTCATGAAATTACAACTAAAGCTTAATTAAAATCCAGAAGCCCCATGTCGATCGCACGTCCCCGTCATGATATCCACAATCGTTTCCTTAGAATCCCATTCTCGACTCTTCGTCTTGCTCCTCGAATCAAAGCTCCAATCGAATTTAGGGTATTTTCTCTTCAAAGGTCTCCTCTTCTTTTGGCCGGAACACAACATTATTTTTATAGTAGTGTTAGCAGCGTCGAGATGCTCAAAGCAACATCTCAACACTGCCTCTAAACGCGTTAAGCAAATTAGGAAAAAACTTGTAGTGTCGGAACGCCATAAGTAGCATTGAGACTCTACTAACATGCATGCAAAGAGCTGACATCACTACAACAAATTTGGCTTTTAATGTCGGTCGCTTTTAATGTCGGTCATTGCCTGACATTAAAAGGACCCTTTTAATGTCATTCAACAAGCTTTGACCGACATTAAAAGTGAACTTCTTATGTCAGTCAACCACTCTTTGTCCGACATTAAAAGTCACTTTTAATGTCGGTTAGTTTTTAATGTCGGTTATTGCCCGACATTAAAAACTGTGACATTAAAAGTGTCCGACATTAAATGTGCGATATTCAATTAAAAAAATTGTTGGTTGCACACGTAGTTAACCAACAATATTATTTCTTCATTTTGTAAAAACCTGTAAACAAAATAGAATTTAAACATATACACAAAATAAAATCTCGAAAGTATTTTTACATAACTAAAACTCAATGAACATGAATTTAATTAATAAAATATAACAGTGTATATAATACATGAAACTTTTCGTCCATCCACAAATCACATCCATGAACCAAATTTACAAAGAAAAAGTAAAATTACTAAACAAAATAAGTACACTACTCCTTAAATACTCTTTCCCAAGTTCATCTTCGAGCTTCTTTTCAAGAATATCCATTTCATCATCTGCAACAGTTCTCGCTTAACAAGATGAATTCCAAACCTTATACAAATAAAAAACGTATAAGTGAAATACAATCGACACACATCTCTAATCAAATCCTTCAACTAAAATTAAAGCTCAAGACGTATGGGTAAAGTAGAGAAGATGAATAAAAATGTTGTAGAAATAAAAGGAATTTAACTAGAATACCAAATTCATGCATAAACTTTTGACACTAGAAAAACAGCAAGAGAAGATGAATAAAAATGTTGTAGAACAAAAAGGAGAGACTGCATTTAATGAAAAACTAGTTTAATCTATAGTAACAATGCTTTTAAAAGCCACAATTAAGAGTAAACCTAGAATAAACTATTATTCAACTCTAACAAGAGTTTACCATTATTATTCAATCGTCTATGGTTAAGAAGTACCTTTACTAATTGTTATACTAATATGTTGTCAACTACTCTTTCAAGTAACAATTCTGACAGTCACAAGAGATTTGCAAGGCCTCTGCCCATCTTTGTATGAATAAGCTCCACATCATATATGCAAGAATTGATTATTCTACAGTCACTTGGGAAGTTTATTTCCCATAAATAAAGTCCATAGACATAGCTAGAAAAACATGTACAGTACATCAAATCTTGCAAAATTTAAACAACAATGTGCTAGATAAAGGTGTATGTTCAAAACAATTTGAGAATTTGTGATACCAAATTCATTACAAAAGGTATTGGAGGAAATGGAAAACTAAAAGAAATTGAAGAGGCCCATAAATGAATAGGAAATTAGTTATGCTCATTGTCATCAAAGAAAATAGAAAATCGATTGAGTACAAACTCAACAATGCAGAATCCAATTATAAACCCCGTAAATGAATAGGAAATTAGTTTGTAAACTTTCTTTAACTACTTTTAGCAATTGCTACAAACTTCTAAGACCTAAACATATTTGTGTGGCAAGAAGATGATTATTCCTATCAAAGAATCATGCCAAAGAGTTCTAACTTAAATTGCTTAAATGAGTTTTCTAACATTTCCTTTCTCAATTCCCTCTGAAGGTGAAGTGTAAACATTGTCAAAGTTTTACCTTCATTTCTTTTTGGATGTCTTTTTCAAGAGAACTATTATCCCCCACGCAAGACCTAAAATAGAAGAAAATTGTGAGAAGAACATTTTACTTGGTAATGGTGCAGAAATTACTTCAACCAGAGGTCCAGAGAATTAGACAACAATTAGAAAATTTAGTAGGGTCAATAATTCAAAGAAATGTTAGGATAAGTGATCTTATATATATCTATTGACATCCCACTTTGGGGAGGAAAGAGAAAAGGAATAACGCAAATAATAACACCAGGTAGGGAAAAATTACCACAAATCATGACTAGCATCAGTGATCTACTCAAGATTCCTCAACAAGCTAAGTGCCAAGTGGTTAAGAAAAACATGGCATTTCAATCAAAAGATATACTCATTCTTTTTTCTTACAAATATTCCTCGCTCGTTTTTTGCCAATATATACACACGTGCACACATGGATATATACATGTGTCATCCTGTATATATAAGATTCAAAAGAAACTACTTAGTTCAGTTTATAATTATTAATAAATCTTCCAAAAAAGCAACTTTCTAAACAAGAAAAGAGTTTGGCACATATGCAATTTAATAATTGCTTAAATGAAACTATAAAGTAAATAAATAAAACAAAGTAAATAAATAAAACACAGTTAACAGATTTTAAACTCTTATCTTCATACAAAAATGTTAAGCAAGTGCAATTTCCATTGCCATGCTAACATGGTTCTTCATCATGACTAGGCAAGCTAAGCATCATGACTAGGCAAGCTAAGCAGTAAACTAACTAAATACAAAAGTTACTATGAAGAAATTGAAAGCAACAACATTAAAAAAAGTGATTAATATCTAATTTCACGTATTCAAAAGTGTATGAATCTTAAAAGAGTATAGCTTTTCATAGTCATCAAGTCATGTTGCTAACACAACTTACCGCATGGTATTGGAAAAAGCACACACATGGGCATGGGAACGAGAAAAAAAACCTACATAAATTTTGGTTAAAAGGAACTTAACACCGAATACAATACTAAAATGCATGAGAAGAAATCATATTCGAAGTTTTTTTTGTAGAGGCACCAAGATAAATTTGATTTTGTCGTTAAGTTCTAACATGTGATTGATAAATTGGCCGCTGAGCATACCTTTGTGTGAAGTAAAATAGGTCGCTGAGCTTTCTTCATCAAACTTAAGATGTGTGGGAACCAGAATGGGAACCGAGGAATCAGTGAGAGATATGGACAAAGAATCTGAATCATTAAGAGGTATTGGGAAAACCAAGTTAGGAAAGAGGTTAGAAAGTTGGAACCAAAGGGCATAATTACATCCAGTGCTGGCATAAAAGTTCGAAACAAAGCAGCGACATTAATATAACTAGAAAAAAAGGCTCAACTCAATAGTCAGAAAGTAACAGACAAATATTATCCATTGTTAAATATGTTCCCAGGGAAGAAGTTCTATAATACATAAATATGAAAAAATCAAACACATTTTCTTCAAAATACATAAACTAGACGACTGCAATTGAAGGTGAATTACAACAACAATGCAATAACCTTGGAACCAACTTTTCATCCGTATCTAACTCATCTAAACATCTATGCGATACTTCAATTAGCAACTGGATAGCATCCACAATCAACAATAGGGCGGGATTAAAAATAAGTACCTTGGCACGAGGATGCGCTAATAAGCTAGTAAATAAATCAAGATACCTACATATATCTACGAAGAAAATGACACAAGGACATAGAAGGATGAACTATAAGAACATTTGATTTTAGAAAAGATAAAGATATACCTAGATAAAATACAGATTTTCAATACTTTTCATACTAAATAACGTAGTACCAAAATCCCAAAAAAATGAACCTAAATAATTCGATGATTGCTTTTATGTTATACACAAACACACAAACTTAACCACAAGTTTTAGCTCTTTCTTAAATGAGTCAAATTTAAATTTGTAATAATGGTTAGTGAAAATATTCTTACTTATTAGTGAGGAGAGAGAAGTACAATATGTCAAAAATACATATTGGAGGCAAATTTCAAGAAACAAACAAGCTACTCAACTTGCATTTAACTCACACACACCAAGGCTCACATCTTCTGTTGTGTTAATAAAAGAAATACTTGCATTTCAACATCAAAAGTAGGTGTGGCATCAAATAAAATTAACCAACCCACTAAAGTTCAAAAGAACAAAGAATCAGGTCAATGCATCAACAATTATGTTGCAGTATTCCATAAAAATTGTCACTTTGCAACCACAACTTAATATATCAGATTCCACAACCTAATATAGAATTGATACTGTACCAAATAGTACTCCAATCTTTTGGGGAGAACTTAAAAGGTAAAACCATGTAGATTTTTGTCCAACTGAAGTGAATAAAGACTAGAATGAAGCCAATTGTTAGACAGTTCAATAACAAAGCTAAATAAACAAATTAACTAGAAACCATAAACTTCCCATTTTTCAGGCAAGATGCAGAAGAAGCCTAGAACATCAAATAGATTATGTTCCAAAGAAGCAAGAAAGGTCCAGAAACTTGCCAAAATCTTAGGTAAAGTTAAAACCACAGAAGCATAACATCAAACATGTTTTGTGCAATAACAAAAAAGAAAACCCATATATGAAAAATCAAAATAGATTTGACTCATATCTGCTCGGATCTGCTACTCGCCTTAGATCTACTACCTCGACTTCAACTTCCACCACCTACGGCTGAAACACCAACCACCACGACAAAGAACAACCAACCATACGAAAAGAACTACCAACCGATGGCGAATCGGTGGGCTTTTCTTATCAATGAGGTTTTTTTTTATGAATACGAGAAATGAAATGAGAGAAAACTAACCGAGATGGCAGCGACTCTGGTGTGGTGCGACAGATCTGGAAGAAGACAACAGAGAAATCAAAGGGGAGGGAGTTGTTGCGTCAGAGTGATGCGAAGTCGTGACCGGCGGCGGAGAGCGAAGTCGGAGAAGAGGGGGAAGCTGGCGGCTATGGTCGACTGATGCGCAATTTGCTTACCGTTTGTGTACGGGTCAAGTAATAATATAGTGTTTTTGTGTAAAACGAGTCTCGTCCTCTGGATTGGTTTTCTAGCAAATTAAGCACCGCAAATACTTTTGTTCAATTTTATTTAGGGAGCAAAACTCAATGATAAAGATAAAAATAAAGACTAAAAGCATAAAATAAAGGTGGAGACTCAAATGGAAAGACTCTTAGGGAATTGATTTCATTGATTAAGATTGAGGATAAATTAATGGGATGATTTTAGCACGGAATTATTCTACAAGCCAAGGAAACTTTTATCATGATTACCTCTCCTGAGTATAATTGATTCTCATGCAAATAACTAACTTGATATCCCTATCTAAGTTCATTAACATGCAAGGCATTATTCAGTTCGGTCCTTGTTATACCTCTAAAGTAATTCTAAATCCCGTCACAAACTTAGAATTTCTACTTCAGACATGCAATTAAACAACGTAAGTCTTAAGCCAAATCCTCTCTCCCGAGTTAGATTCAACACTCAAATCATTCAATTAGTGATCAAGTAATTGAAAGCATTACACAAAATTGCAAGAATAAAATAAATGCACATTCATCCAAAAATCAATCCAACAACCTAAAAACAACTACATCAAACCCTAAGACAAACAACTAGCAATTCATAGTCTTTAAAAAACAAACACTAATTGAAAGAAAATCCATAAAAACTACAAGAGTTAAGGGAAAGAGAAAGGAAAACTCGAATCTGCCGACACCACACGTCCCCGTCACGATCTCCACGTCTTCTCGCTTGATTCCCGCTCCTTGGCCTTGCCTTTAGCTCCCACAAAAGGTCTCTAGTCGAAATTAGGGCTAAAATCTCACCAATTGGACTCCCCTTGGCCGTAGCATGAAAAGATGAATTTATAGAAAATCTGGCGACAGCGTCGAGACGCCAACGCTGTCGCGATACCGCGTTTTTGGAAAATTTGCCGATAGCGTTGATTTTTTTTTAGATTGAAGACTCCATTTGACTCCAATTGCTGAATTAAGCTTCAAACACATACTTCCTACAAATAAAACATAAAAATGCATAAATTTGGGCAAATAATTGTAAAAGACTAGCTTAATTAATCAGAGAAAAATAGCTAGCTATGCTCGCTATCAAATACCCCCAAACTTAAGCTCTTGCTAGTCCTCGAGCAAACTAAAAATCAAGCATACAGTGGAAGAATGGATGCAACAAACATGACTCAATCCTCAAGGCTCAAAAGTCAATAGTCAAGCAAGCAAGAGACATGCACACAAGGACCAATGAGGAAGACAAATTAAAATTTTTCCAAAATTAACTTGCACAAGCGAGATCTAACTCAACGAGATCAGACTCTACTAGCCCGGGATTGGATTATTAAACTCTCAGCTCATCTTCCCTCTACACTGGCACTAAGGATTCACTAACGAGTCAATGGAACAAATTAGTTTGTTTTCATCCATACTTAGGTGCTTAATATTGAAAATTAAGTCAAGCATTTATATGTGGAACTAGCTTTCACACACCTATTGCAGGGACCCTTAACTTGAGTTTTCTCGAGTTGGCCTAACTGACCACAATAGGGGTAGCACTTTTTGCCTAAATCTTTATTACTCATTGCAAACTGTGCACATGTCATGGCATAATAATTTTTTTTTCTTTCAAAAGTAACAACAAGAATGATTTTTTCTTTCATGATCATGATAAGCATATATTCTTTTCTTTCCTCCTAAGCAAGATTAAACATGCTAATTTGCAAAAAAAATTAACTCTTTAGCTCTTCCCTACACCTATCGAGGTGACAACAAGCATATGAACCTAATAATTCGCTCCTAAGCATTCAAATCCAAATCTAGCCAAGAAAAATACTCTACTCATGAAAGACATCTCCTAGAAAAATTTTAAAAAGTCTCCCTTTTGGGCACTCATGCTTACAACTCATCGAAAGCTTGAAAATTGACAAGAAAGCCTATCCTAGGAAATCATAGTCATACAAAAATAGCATCCAGAAAACAACCATATGTTCAATTCAAAGAAAGCTCAAAACTATAGCCTGAACTCAGATGCTCAAGGGCTCCACAAACATGATATTCCAAAATACCCCCAAACTTAACGCATGCATTGCCCTCAATGTATGAAGAAAATAAAGCATAGTCAAGCATGAGAACAAATAAAGAATGGAAGGGTTGAACAATACTGCCCTGGAATGATGACCTTTTCATGAATGCTTGACACAGACAAGAGCACGGGAACTCCTACAAAATAAAAACAACAAGACAAAAAAAACAATAACGAAGTAACTTGGGTTGCCTCCCTTAAGCGCTTGTTTATCGTCTTTAGCTCGACGTGCTCGTGCAGTTTGTCAAGGCACATAAAAATTCTCGTATTTCTTTGGACCCTTCTTTCTTTAATCAATAAAACTCATTATCGCTAGCAAGTTTACTAGTTTCTCATGGGCCCCTGAAACAGAATTATTTTTAGTATTTTTGTATAAAATAAACATAAAAGGAGAAAGATCAAAATAAAGAAACTCAGACTCTAAAACTGACTCGTGAGAATAAAAAAAAGAACAATCAAAATCTACAAAGGATGGAGAAGATAAATCAGACGAAGGCTTTTCAACCTCAAACTTTACCTCCTGAACTTCCTCTGACACTTCAAGCTCATTTTCTTTTTCTTCCTAACAAACATGTTCTTGAAAGGTGCTACAACTCTCCAATTCTTCTCCACTGTCTATGCAACTCACCCCTAAATGCTCATCCTTAGCAAGATCGAAAGAACTAAGCACCTGAATGGGTGCCAACGAATCATCGACCACATGACTCACTAGACATCCTATGGAGGTGGGTCTCACCTCACTAACTTCCTTTGGGATTTGAAGTCCTTTTATAATTTCATCAAATTTTAAACTCCCCGCTCTATACTCCTCAATATAATTTTGAACTATGTTTTCCAAGGAAGAATTTTCTTTTAAAGGGGTATAACTTGAAGATGAAAAATTGGAGTATGGTGTTGAATAAAAAGCCATTCAAATCAATTAAAGCAACAATGATAATTAGGCTTCCAATCAAATAATAACCCAACAAGAACAAATGACAAAGACTCAAACAAAAAAGGAAAGAAAAATAACAAAGAAAACTAAATAGAAAAGGAAAACAAAAACAAAAAAAAGAAATAAAACAAATAAGGAAAAAAATCAAACAAATAAGGAAAACACTAAAATAGGAATGCAACAAATATGGAAAAAAAAATGCAATCTACCTAAAAAAATAAAAATACACCCTAAATTAAGACCGAACAATTTTTTCACAATATTAATCTAACTAAATATGCCAATCCCCGGCAACGGCGCCAAAAACTTGATGCGCAATTTGCGTACCGCAAGTGTACGGGTCAAGTAATAATATATTGTTTCCGTGTAAAACGAGTGTCGTCCTCTGGATTGGTTTTCTAGTAAATTAAGCACCGCGAATACTTTTGTTCAATTTTATTTAGGGAGCAAAACTCAATGATAAAGATAAAAATAAAGACTAAAAGCATAAAATAAAGGTGGAGACTCAAATGGAAAGACTCTTACGGAATTGATTTCATTGATTAAGATTAAGGATAAATTAATGGGATGAATTTAGCATGCAATTATTCTACAAGCCAAGGAAACTTTTATCACGATTACCTCTCCCGAGTATAATTGATTCTCATGCAAATAACTAACTTGATATCCCTATCTAAGTTCATTAACATGCAAGGCATTATTCGGTTCGGTCCTTGTTATACCTCTAAAGTAATTCTAAATCCCGTCACAAACTTAGAATTTGTACTTTAGTCATGCAATTAAACAACGTAAGTCTTAAGCCAAATCCTCTCTCCCGAGTTAGATTCAACACTTAAATCATTCAATTAGCGATCAAGTAATTGAAAGCATTACACAAAATTGCAAGAACAAAATAAATGCACATTCATCCAAAAATCAATCCAACAACCTAAAAACAACTACATCAAACCCTAAGACAAACAACTAGCAATTCATAGTCTATAAACCACAAACACTAATTGAAAGAAAAGCCATAAAAACTACAAGAGTTAAGGGAAAGAGAAAGGAAAACTCGAATCTGCCGACACCGCACGTCCCTGTCACGATCTCCACGTCTTCTCGCTTGATTCCCGCTCATTGGCCTTGCCTTTAGCTCCCACAAAAGGTCTCTAGTCGAAATTAGGACTAAAATCTCACCAATTGGACTCCCCTTGGTCGTAGCATGAAAAGATGAATTTATAGAAAATCTGGCGACACCGTCGAGACGCTATGCTGTCGCGATACCGCGTTTTTGGAAAATTTGCCGATAGCGTCCCGATGCTATAATTTTTTTTTTTTTAGATTGAAGACTTCATTTGACTCCAATTGCTAAATTAAGCTTCAAACACATACTTCCTACAAATAAAACATAAAAATGCATAAATTTGGGCAAATAATTGTAAAAGACTAGCTTAATTAATCAGAGAAAAATAGCTAGCTTTGCTCGCTATCATCGACTGAGAGAGAGGAGTCGAGAGAGAGGGGATTGAAATGGAGAAAGGAAATCGAGGGTTTTGTTTCTTTTTCCCCCAGATTTTCTTTTTTTTTAAACCTTCATTATATCTTTAATGTCGGACAAGAAGGTCTTCTTAAAATTTTTAACCGCCTTTTTCACTCGTCCGACATTAAATGTCCAACATATATTTTTTTGTCCGACATTAAAAGTGTAATCTGTTGTAATGCACTGATCATATTCGAAGCATTGAGACACATGAAGGCAACATCTCAACGCTTCCTTCTTTGGATGCATGGTTGGGCATTCGACAGCGTTGAGACACTGTGACAGCGTCTCAACATTGCTCTCTCAAGTCTACTAGTTACACTTTAATGCATTTTGCTTCTTAACTTGCTTCAATTGTTCCATCAACTCCCATATACTCGATCATCATCCAATTACTCAATTTTATTCCAAAAGCTCGATTCCTACAAAATATAAACGAATGTGCATGAAATTGACCAAATAATCCCTAAGACTAACAATAAATTAACGGTAAAAATAACTCATAAAGTGAGCTATTAAGATTTTCTTAAAGATCTTGGAGATTTTGAAAAAAATCTGTCAAACTCGAGAATATAGAGACTCTTTCAATTTTTCCTAGATGCGACCGCAAATGCTTGTGCATTTCTTGCTTTAATCTTCCTTCAGCTACCTTTAACAAATGTTGGCACAATTGTGGGTGCAAATCTTGACTGTTCTGCCTTGTTCTTCTTTCAACTCCCTTCTTTAAATGTACACAATGGGGGCATAATTGGAAGCTTTAGAGACTTTTGCACAAACTTACAAAGTTTAATATTTTCTTAACAAAATAAACACTTTTTATATCTTTTGAGCACAAATTTCACATTTAGGGATTTAACCACATGCTACACTTGCTTTTGTATAAATTCACTCAAAATAATATGAAATCTAACATTAACCACTTGTTTTCTAAACAATAAACTTGGGTTTTAAGGCTAAATAACGCACATAAATGAGTGTTATCAATATCCTTTGACTTTGCATGTCTAGTTATTTCCCATGTAGATTGAAGCTCCATCACACAAAGTCAAGTCAGCGAAATAATCCTTATCGGGAGTCATGTGAAATGAACAACCTAAGTCAATTACCCACTCTTTTTCAACTGTATCATCAGAGATTGTCAACACCTCTGTACCATCATAGCTTTTTTACCATAACGATGCCTCTGAGTTTGAAGTTTCTTTATCCTTCAAACTTCTTCTTCTCTTCGGACAATCCTTCTTAAAATGACACTCCCTATGATAGAAGTAACATTTTAATCTCTCTCAAGATTTTGAACGCGATAGCCATCTCTTTCCCTTATAGTCTTTATTCTTCGATCTTCCTCTAGAGTTTCAAATCTGCCTCTAGCAGTTAGACCTTCTCCAAAACACTTCTCTCTCTTTTCAGATTGAAGTTCCAAATCTCTAGTCCTCAACGTTGACGATACAACATCTAGGGTAAGAGATTCTCTACCATTCTTAATTTCGCCCTATACCTCTCTATACAATTCTGAAAGGAAATTTCACAAGATTATTGCCTTTTTTTCATCCCCAATCTTATCCCTTGTATTAGCCAAGCCTGGAAAACTTCTTAAACTCATCTAAATTAACTTCTAGCTTTGAAGTATCCATTCCATATTTAAACATTCTCTCTTTAAGATGGATTTTACTCGATAGAGATTTAGACAAATACAATGTCTCCAGCATATTCCATAACTTTTTCACTGTATCTTTTTCATTGACTTCCCTTAAAACATTGCCAGTCAAATTAAGTATGATCGTGCTATAAGTCATTTCAATAATTTCCTTTTCTTCCTCCACTCTTATCTTCTTCATTGACGTTAGCCTTGAACGTCTCGACGCCAGTAGTCCGTGAAAAACAATCTGGAAATGGAACAGTGTCTCGACGCTGAGGCGACTTGGGCTCCAAACACATGACGTAACAACGCCGCGACGCTGTTGCTGTTGGACATCTATAAATTGATCAATTTTCAGCCAAGTTTAGGGAGCCAATTTGAGGGTTTTCACCTTATATTCTCGATTCAATACTGAAATTGGGGGTTTTGGGAGAGTTTTGGGAGCCTTGTTGAAGATCTTGGGAGCTTAGGATCGATGGAGGTCGCCATGGGATTGAGGAGATCAACAATATTATGAACAATTCTCTTCCATTTTCCTTTAGTTTAGTTTCTAGAATAGTTGTGATTAGGAATTATTGGATGTTTAGTGATTATGAGTAGTAAATTCTTAAATTCTATGAGTTTGATTTAGTTTGTTGAATCTTTTCTTGATTAATGAATTAATTATGTTTGATTGTCAGTATCATTCATTTGTGCATTTTCTCCTTAATGCTTTTAATCACCTGATCACTGATTAAATGAATTGTTACTAAGTGGAAACTCGACGGAGAGAAACTTAGACCTCAACTGAATGCATGACTGATGTTATTTACCCGAGTGACACGGGATAAAATAAATAACGTTAGAGGTTGTTATTGAAAGGTCGTAATGTCATGCATAGTAAATAAAGAGGAAAGTAAAAGGAGATTCTTTATTAAAAGGCATGAGAGTAGGAGGAGACCAACAGGAGAGTCCTTGATATTAGGCTTCTAGACTTATGAGTTGAATGTCTAATTAATCTGAATTAGCTAATTGATTAGGCAATTGATTAGGCAATTAAAGGTCCAATCAATGAAATCAACACTCTAGAATTATCCCTTCAAATTGTGTCTCCATTTATCTTTTGCTTTCTAGATTAGTTTTTTGTTATTCTTTTCGGTATTAGATTTTGTTCTCTAGATAAAGCAAAGCAAGGGTATTCATGGTAATTAATTGAATAAATCCAATCCATGTGGAGATGATACTCACATACTCAAAATCACTATATTACTTCACGATCTGTGCGTTTGCGGTGATCTGCATCACTTCTACACAAGCTTCATCTAAATAACGAGCCACCTCTGTTTTACCATCATTTGGATCTTTTTTCTTACTTAAAAACATATATATATATATATATATATCATGGACAGCAACACGTACCTTATAAGATCCAGTTCCACTCGATGCATTAGAAGAGATAGATGGTATTTCACTCTGACTTGGACAACTTGATGCTTCTATGGATGTAGATGATTGTGCTTGTGGATGTTGTTCCTTTTGCACTTATATTCTTAAATATAATAGTCATCACATAGTCGACGCAATGTTTCTTTGACATTATTTGTCCATTTTTTTGCACTTTCTTCATCCAAAAAATCATGAAAGCAATAACTCACATAATTCAACTTATATCTAGGGTCAAGAACAACAACAACATACAACAACAAATTAGTTTTCTCACTTGTATTTATACACCAATATTTGTTGAATTTTGCTTGCATGCTTAATGTCATTTGACTTAACAACTCATTCTTGTACATCGAGTATTCACGAATTATTTCTTCAACCAACAAGATTTCATGAAAGAAAATGTTTGAAGTTACAGACATAGATGCTAAGAACTTTAAAGTAACATCTAAAAAAGTCTTCAAGAACTCCACAAACACTTTAGCATTATCTCAATCTTCAATAATAGGTATCTCACCTTCTGGCAAATATCTTGGGTCATGTTCTTCTAGTTTTTTAAAAGTCTTTTGAAACTTAATTGATCCATCCAACATAGTGAAAGTTGAATTCCATCGTGTTGGAACATCCATACTAAGACAACTTTTGGTCGAAATTTTATCTTCCTTAGCAAAATCTTTAATTGCTTGTAATCTTGCAGGAGATGATCTAACATACTTCACACCATTTCTATTGCGAATGATAGACATATGTAAATCTTTTACAGCATCACTAACAATCAAATTAAGAATATGAGCAGAACATCACACATGGAGAAATTCACCATCCAACTCTAACTCATTTGAACCAAATATGTCAATGCTACATATAGAATTCAAACATTTTGCAAACATTTTTCAATTGCTCTTCCTATTGTGTCTCCTTTATGATTAGCAATTTGACAAAAATTTAGAATTCTTTTGTGCAAGTTCCACTCACTATCAATAAAATGAGCAGTTATATCACCATGTAATTAATATTCTGAACAGAAGTTCATGTATCAGTCATTAAACAAACTCTTTGGCCATTTTGAGTCAAGACATTTTTCAACCTCTTTTTCTCCCTCATGTACAATTGAAAACAATCTTTTGCAACAATGACTCGAGATGGAATTAAAAACTTGGGATTTAATGCCCTGGAAAATTTATGAAATCCTTCGCTTTCTAATATGACCAAGCAAGCATCATTCTACAATTCTCTTGAGTGAATGATACACGACTATCAAGTTACTTTCAGAATCCCCCTCTCCTTCAACATAATCCTGTCAATGCTACATATAGAATTCAAACATTTTGCAAACATTTTTCAATTGCTCTTCCTATTGTGTCTCCTTTATGATTAGCAATTTGACAAAAATTTAGAATTCTTTTGTGCAAGTTCCACTCACTATCAATAAAATGAGCAGTTATATCACCATGTAATTAATATTCTGAACAGAAGTTCATGTATCAGTCATTAAACAAACTCTTTGGCCATTTTGAGTCAAGACATTTTTCAACCTCTTTTTCTCCCTCATGTACAATTGAAAACAATCTTTTGCAACAATGACTCGAGATGGAATTAAAAACTTGGGATTTAATGCCCTGGAAAATTTATGAAATCCTTCGCTTTCTAATATGACCAAGCAAGCATCATTCTACAATTCTCTTGAGTGAATGATACACGACTATCAAGTTACTTTCAGAATCCCCCTCTCCTTCAACATAATCCTCTGACTTACTTGTATACATCTTACATTTCTCTAAGTGTATTTTCATATTTGTTGTCCCATTTCTCTTAGAGTCACATTCATATGTAGCTCCACAATATTTACAAGCAACCCTCTAATAAAATGCTCCCATGCATCTGAAGCATTTGTTAAAGATGAAGTCATCTTGGGATAAAAATCAAACCAAAACATGCCCCCTCAAGATGGTGCCTCTTTGGGTTCTTTGGGTTCACCATTCTTGGATCGGATCCCAATTTCTTTTTATTGGACCAAATACCCGTTTGGGTTTAATGGGCTCTGATACCATATTATATTATATGGGCTTCCATCTCAAAACCAATTGGCAATGAGTGGGGTGACCCTTGTAGCTTATATATTGTGAGGTCTCTACCAATCTTTCCGATGTGGGATCCTCAACAGTGAGCATCAACAAACTAAAGGTAGAGACATTCAGGTAACAAAAGATTACTTTAGATGTTTGTCAACCAAACTAATAGTAAATACATATATGGTTTAACAGTTATCCAGCAAAAGGATCAACATACTAACATTAAGACAAAGAAGGTAGATGTCAACCTATGCATAGTTCAATTGACATAAAATATGGGTTAGTAGGTTGAATCTCTACCTCATATATTGTCAACGATAAAAAAAACAAATAACATAGATATTGGTGCATGGTTTTACTTTGAAAGTGATAGAAAAGATGATAAGGTTTGAAGGAAAGTGAGTAAAATGAGGAAGGTAGCGGCGGTGAAAGAGATAGAAGCCCATGGTGTATTGAAATAATCTCGTCTTAATGAAGCCATCCACCGATGTCGTCGTGTCAAGCAGTGATCATGTAAAGCTTTGCTCGTAGCATAGTAGTAAAAATCACTTGGAATGGTGGTATCTTTACAAAGATTGTTGAAAAGTTTCGAAATTTCTTCGTCACTGCCACCAATATGGTTGGTTATGATTTTCGCCTTCACAAGTAAACTTGCATCTTTCTCCGTGCTGATCAAGCCATCTAAGAACTCAACATAATGGATTACATACCTCTCATCATTCCCCACAGGGTAATGCTCAAATGCAATTAGGTTTCGCACATAGGTTTCAAAATGATCATGAACTTCAAAATGTGGGATTTCTAGGACCCCATCTTGGAAGCTTATGTCCATCAAGCGTTTACCTTTTGTTGCCTTTTTAACGATGACACCAGCCTCACAAAGCTCAGTTATAGTGGGAGGAAGCAGAAACTCCCTCTTTTCTCCACTTTCCTTCACAGATTTCGATGGGACGTAGTAGAACCTTAAGAAATCGAGCAAGTGGTTTATTTTTTGTGTGGAGACATCATGAGGAAGCTCATAGTTATCTTTTATCAACCCAATACTGAAAAATTTGTGGGTAAGTTGTATAAACGAGATACGATTATTATTTTTCTCTCCATCTTGAGGAAGCATGTTAAATAGTTGTTCAAGAACAAAGAAGGGGAGTTGATTCTCGAGCATTGTCAAGTCACGATATAAGTCGATTCTTAGAGCTTTGAAGAATGAAGGATCTAACCCGTTTTGAGTTTCGAAACATCCACCGTAATATATTATCATGACCTCCACTATGAAACATCCATCTACAAGCATCATTTTGACAAAGTCGTCGCTATTCATGGTTATAGGTTCTACATAGAAACGACGGGCTTTACTCTCCCAACTCTTGGCATTCTTCACGGCGTCCTCAACTTTCAATTTTATATCACGACGTAGGTAACTATCCAAACATCGAAGTTTAAGCTCTTCGGTGGCCATCAAATCCTTTTGCCAATGGTGGAAAGGGCCAATGGAAATGACTTGAGGAGTATAGGCGATATGATTAATGTTGCGTAACCGTGTAGGAACTCTATAGATGCTACATTCTTCGGCGATAGGAGGTAGTTGCTGAAGCATTTGTTTTATGGAAGATGCAAGCATTGGATCACAACCAGGTTCGTCCCAAATGACACGGGCTCTATTATATTTTTCAAAATTGGATCCTAAAATATTTTATAACAAAGACAAAATTATAAAATATCAAAATTCATTCTAATTGAACAAAGATGGAAACTAGAATAAGGATAAATAAGTTTTTTTTTTTTTTGTTAAACCCCATAAATTTGGTGGTCTTTTGAGGGATAATTGATAATAATTGAATTTCTAAGATATAAGGGAGAAAATTAAAAGGTTTGATGTTTAATTTAGCTATGAGATTATATATATATATATATATATATATATATATATATATTTTTTGAGTTGAGGAACTTTTTCAATTTGGGATCCCTAAATTTTGGGGCCCTATGATAGATCACATCCTATACATGCTAAAAGACGGTCCTGATCACAATGACACCTCAAGATGATCAATATTTCTTATATTGTAAGGTTTATTGATTTAATATTGATGTTATTTCAACCAGATCAAATTCCATTTGAAATATTTAGAGACTGATTGAAAGCTCCCAGAACAATCAAGAGATGATGCATGTTTATGGTTAAATTATCAAAAATACCCCTCGACTTTAGGGTTTGTTTCAATTATACCCCTGGACTTTCAAAAGTTTCAATTATGCCCTTGAAGTTTCAAATTTGTTTCAAAACTACCCTTGAAGGCTTTTTTTTGTTAAATTCTTGGATGTAAAATGACGTGTTTGCATATATATTGTTGCTTATGTGAATAGATTTGAACACATACGTGGAAAAAACGATAAAAACACATGCAAACGCATCAATTTTTGTCGATAAATTTAACGGAAAATGTCTCCAAGGGTAGTTTTGAAACAAATTTGAAACTTCAAGGGCATAATTGAAACTTTTGAAAGTCCAGGGGTATAATTGAAACAAACCCTAAAGTCGAGGGGTATTTTTGATAATTTAACCTTTAAAAAATTAACTAAATGTGCGTAGGAAAGATAGATATGCTAATGAGAAGGTATCAAATGAACTCATTTAAATTACGACTCATTATTTTTTTTTAAATAAAATTACGACTCATTCTTTTTTTCTTTTTTTTTTTTTTAAAGAAAATTACGACTCATTCTTTTTTTCTTTTTTTTTTTGAAAAAAAAAATTACGACTCATTCTTTTTTTTTGAAATAAAAATTACGACTCATTCTTTTTCTTCATTCTAAATTATAGTTATTGTATTGAGTCAAAATAACCTAATTTAAAATATATTTGTTAAAAATCATGTTCATAGAGTCTTGATTAATGTACACATAAAAAAAAAAGTTCAATCAATTCTCGCATTGAAATCATATTCATCATCCTAGTATGTTCTAATCTTGTCGTCAACATAAACATAGCTCAGTTGGAGTTGTATTAATGACCTTAAATAATAGAGATTTGACATTTTTGAAAAAGAAGACTCAAAAGTAAGAGGTTCTTTTTATAATCTCTATGGAATAGTTTGTAAAAATAAGAGCTAGGTTCCTCCACCATGTCCTACTTGAAAGAGAAAAAAATGTTAGTTACAGAACAATTTTTAGACATGTACTTTTAAAGTAACAATTTAGTCCTTACCATAAAAAATCTCATTAATCTGATGTGTCAATCTAATTTATTAGGTAAGGATTTAGATTTTGTAGTTTATAAACCCAATTAATCTCTAATAGCTTATTTGACCTCCATATTTAGAAACCTCATTAAAGTGTTTGGACTATGATATGGACTGTTTTTTTTTTTTAATTCACGGTATACTAAATCATTACAAATTGTAAGTATAAAGACTATATTTTTATGTATTAAAGTTTATAGACTAGAGGTATGTTTGGTTTAACTTTTGAAGTGTTTAATTTTGAAAAAAAAAATCATTTTGAAAAAATTTCTAATGTTAGGCAACCACTAAGAATGATTTATTAGAAAATGAAATTGACAAATAAATCATTTTGAGAGAAACACTTGAAACCAACTTTTTTTGAAAAGAGTGTTTAGTATACAATAACTTGGGTATAAAAATACAATGCAACCAAACATATGAGTGTTTAAATTCTAAACATTTTTATACAAAATGTTTTTTAAAAAATGCATTTTTGAAAAACACTTAAATTAGAATGTATTCCAAACGGACCCTAGATTGTTACAAATTTGAAAGTACCAAGGACAAAGGACAAAATTGTTAAAAACGAAGGAGACTAAATCATTTACTTTGAACCAAAAGCCCAAAAAAAATATAATTTTAAACTTTTAGAGACAACAAATAGTTTACTTTTTGTTTCTTCCACTGCAATAATTATTGCCATTCATTTATGAGATGCTCTAAAAAGAAGATCGAGTGGTGAGGGAATGAAGGGAATCCAAAGAACAAAACTTAGTTGCATACCTGCATACCGGTATGTAGGGATCTTTCTGCATACCGGTATGTAGGGATCTTTCTGCATACCACCATTAAAATCTTGACAACTAGGAGAGATAATTTTTTTTCTCATTTTCTCCCTTCCACTTTCTTAGTTGTCAAGATTTTAATAGGGTCCCTACATACCGGTATGCAGCCAAATTTTTTTTCTAATCCAAATATGAAATCTCGATCCATGAGGATTCATTAAGAAAAAGGAAATTAAAACTAATTAACTTACCTGAAGAATGGAGATGTTGCTCTTCTACACGAGATTAAAGAGGGAAGAAAAAAAGAGAGCCACCCGGGAAGATGGAATTGACAAGAGAGCTACTTGAAGAAATAAAAATAGAAGAAACGAAGAAGTTTAATAACCAAAAGAGAAGCTTCTGATATCATGAGTACAAAAGGGTTAGGTGAGACGTTAAATAATTATGGGAGGAATGAGTCACAAACTTCATTGATAAGGTATATCAATGGAAGTCAATGAGTCGAAATTTCCGTTGCCATTTTTTTATTTGTTTGACTTCAACAACATCAGGGGTTTCGAACATCTAATCTCTCGATGGATCATACATACTAATTACCACTAAACTAAGCTCACTTTGACTATTTTGATTGCAGTTTGGACAAAGTTTCGACCTTCAACTCACTCCCACGCTTGAGGATCTAGAACTAAAAAGTTTGTGGGACCAAACATAAATTTTAAGTTTTTTTTACAACATGTGGGGCTTGGAGATTCGAACCAGACCTTTTAGATTAGTACATGCTTTATGTCAGTTGAACTAAGCTAAACATTAAGCTCTAATTGATCTACGTTTTAATGCATAATGGTTGTCTCTAAATTTGATTGTAATAAATATCTTCCATGAACACTTGAAATAATAAGTTTACAAATCAAATACACACAACCATATCACATCAATGAATAAAATCATCTATTATTATCCAAAAGGTGGATAGTTTAATATTTCATCCTACAATTGTTGAATTAAAAGAAACGAAATAAACACAATTAAAAAAAAAAAAAAAGTGAAAGACTAAATTCGTAATTTAGTTACTAAATATAAATAAAAGAAAATGATTTTCAATAAAAAAAATAATTAAATGCACAATTATTAATCAATTTATTTAAGAATGAAGCAAAAGGAAATTAGGGAAAAAATACATTTTTGTCCCTAAGTTTGGAGGAATAAGTACGTTTGGTTCATAAGTTTTTAAAATGGACGTTTTAAATATGAGTTTTGAGAAATAGATTTAAAATCTCCTTCATATTATTTTTTCAATTTTTTAAATTAATGTTTTTAATTTAAAAAAAAACTATACAATATTTTTAAAAAAATTAATTTAAAAATTTTGAAAAAAAATATTATGAGGGATCCTTTAAAACTAAAAATGTCCATTTTGAAAACTTAGAGTGTGTTTGGTTTAACTTTTTAAGTGGTTAATTTTGAAAAAAAAAAATCATTTTGAAAAAATTTCTAGTGTTTGACAACCACTAAAAATGACATATTAGAAAATGAGATTGAGAAATAAATCATTTTGAGAGAAACACTTAAAACCAACTTTTTAAAAAAGAGTTTTTAAGTATACGACTTATGTATAAAAACACTCGTGAGGAAATGCAACCAAACATATGAGTGTTTGAATTCTAAACAATTTTTATGGAAAATGTTTTTTTTTAAAGAATGCATTCTTGAAAAACATTTAAATTAAAATGTATTCCAAATAACGATTAGAAACCTCTTAAACCTATTTCTCAAACTAAGAGATAAAAAGGTTCACTTAAAAATCTCAGGGGCCAAATACATCGATTCCTCAAAACTCAGAGACTAAAACTGTATTTTTTTCGAGAAATTATAGTATATGATATATTTCATGTATACACAGTTGCGGAGCTACAGTAGACCCAGAGCCCCCGTGAACTTTACTGTATATTATACTAATATTAAAAACTTCACTTAGTTTATCAAAAGGTTTCTTTGCTTCATTGGTGATAACGCTTGAAGCCCTCCTATGCAGTGCCCAACACCCGAGTTCAATGCAAACAAAACATATATATTTTTTTGTTTTCATCGCTTTTTAAGTCCGTTTTTTGAGCGTCCGAGTTCGAACCACCCGGAACGTGTTTTTTTTTTTCGCTTTTTAAGTCCGTTTTTTTTTATTATCGTCCAGTGTCCGAGTTCGAGCCTACTAAAACGTATCTTTTTGTTTTTTTTTTTTTTCGCTTTTAAGTCCATTTTTTTCATTAATAACTTGTTTTCTTCTTTTTTTTTTAATAACTTTTTTGTTTTTGTTTTATTATAAAATTTTTATAAGTATATATATTGATTAAAAAGGTTATTATTCTATTTAATACTAGAAAACTATACAAAGAAATAAAATTAGACCTATAATATTTTTAAATGCTAGTAGATTGTTTTTTAATAATTAATTCTATTTGAAAAACTATAATTATTATGATTTTCATTTATTTATATATATATATATATATATATATATATATTTTTTTTTTTAAACAAGTAAAATATATCATTTTTGTCTTTTATTTTGAGATTTGTTTTATTTTAGTCTTTGTGTTTACAAATGTCCAAATTTAGTTCTCGTTAACTTTTTTTTTTTTTTTTTTGGCTATAGCCCTCCTATCAATTTTGGAAACAAATTCACATCATGTCTTTTCTTAAATGGAAATTATTATCACTGTTTTTACCAAATTTAATAGAAATTTACTTCAAACTACCAAAATAAGTACTAACTTTAAGGTTAATTGAAAGTACCGAACTAAATTTGGACATTTAAGAGTGTACAAAATAAAATGAAATGAGATCTAAAGTACATTGATCAAAATGGTATTTTAACTTAAAAAATGTCGACAATTTTTTTCTATTGAACAAGCCCCCTAACATAAAGTTCTGGATCCGCCACTGTGTATACACTTTGGTTCAATTCAAAATTTTATTAGTCAATCTTCACAAACAGTTCTAGAAGGAGGAAAAAAAAAATCAGGGGCTTGGTCTCCATCATGTCCCACACGTTGTCAACTAGCCGCCATTGGACGTAGTAAAAGCTTATTAAGAAGTTGGTTTACATTTGTGTGGAGGCAATATTACGCAAATTACGAAGCTTACACACGGTTTTGATTTGTTCTTTTCAACCCATTGCTGAAAATCCCTGTTCGTAAGATTTACAGAAATGGAGGTACGTAAAAATAGGTCAAATTCACACGAACAACGAAGCAAGGAAGTTGATTTTTTTTTTTTTTTTCTCTTCGAATGGAGAGGTAGAAATTTAGGCCCCGTTTGATAACCATTTCAGTTTTTGGTTTTTGGTTTTTCTGTTTTTGGTTTTTGGTTTTTGGTTTTCTGTTTTTTAAAAACAAAAACCATATATGTTTGATAACTGTTTTTTGTTTTCTGTTTTTAAAAAATAGAAAACCAACCTTGTTTGATAACTGTTTTTGGTTTTCAGTTTTTTAAAAATTAGAAAGATGAAAAGATGTTTTAGAGAGAGAAAAATGTGTAGAGACGTTGAAACAAAAATTGAGAGACACATATATAAATGTTTTCAAGATAAGTTTTTTTTTTTTTTTTTTGAAAGACGAGAAAAGTTAAACATAGAAAATTTAGAGAGATGAAAGAAAATATTTAGAGAAAGAATATTAGTTATTAGACTTGAGAAAATATATTAGTTAGAGGAAAAATAGAAAACAAGTAAGAGTAAAAACGATAAATTTTATATTAAAAAAATAAATAAAAAAAATTTAAAGAGATAATAAAGTTAAGAGTAAATGATATGCTAAACAAATAACGATAAATTACAAAAATAAAGAAAAGTTGTAGCGATATAAAATTTTGGTGACTTTTTTTTTCGAAAGAAAAATTAGAACATGTTAATTAAGAAGAGAAAAATTATTGATAAGTTTTTAGAAATAGACAAGATATAGAGAAAAAAAAAAGTTTTGAGAGAGAAAAATAAATTTTATAGAGTAAAAAACGTTTTAGAGAAAAAAAAATAGGGAAAGGAATTTGTTGGAGAAAGATAGGTAAAAGAGAAAAAAGTAAGCATTAGAAGAAAAATGAGTTTTTGAAAAATAGTTTTTTGGTTTTTGAAATTTACTAATAATTTCAAAAACGTTTTTAAAAAACATAAAACAAAAAACAGAAATGGTTATCAAACACCCATATTTTTAAAAAATGAAAAACAAAAACAGAAAACAGAAAACGAAATGGTTATCAAACGGCCCCTTAACTAGTCGCATATCTACCGGAAATTATTCCGATATAATAAGGCTCTTAATTTTGCATCGTTAGATGTAAGAGAGATCGTAAAAGATTCTCAATTTTGTATCCGACGGTTATTAGGAGATAAATAAATTTGAAGATGTAGATCCGATGAGATAAAAGAAGGGAATTATATTGCGGCAGCTTCATTGAATGAGTTGCCATACAAGTTCATGGCTCGAGCTCTCCTCAACTTGAAAATATTTTTGTATGAATATTATTTATTTTACCTAATATAAATGAATCCATTTCTGACTTCATGGCTAGAGATTAATTTTCCTTTTATGTATTGTATTGTATCATATAGTCATGTACGTATCGCTTTTTTGCATTTTGCTTTTTTCAGAGTCACTTTTATGTGTTATTTTCGGTTTATATAGGGTATATTAATTAATGTTTTAATAATTGTTTTAGTTTAAAGGAAGTATTTTATATTTTTATTTTCTATACATTTGAATGATACTACGTCACTACATAAAAATATGTCTATCGGAGCGGTTTTTTTTGTAGCGATTTAGAAAGTGCAGCAAGAATTTGTAAAATCGCAACGATTTCTTACGACATATAAACAAAGTGTTGCAAATGTATGTATTGCAGCGATTTTTTTGCAGCATTTTTAAAATTGTTGCAAGTCTATGTATAATTGCAACAGTTTTTTAGCAACATATTTACAAATTGTTGCAAATATGTCTCTTGTAGCGATTAACTTACATCACTTTTCTGAATTGCTACAAAAGAGTGTGTTACAACAATTAAGTTGCAACAGTTGTGATACTGTAGCAATAGTCTAGTACAATTGCATCGGTTATACAGCAACATTTAAAAAAATCGTTGCAATTTATTTTTTTTTAACTAAATCATTGAAATTATTTGTATAACAACAAGTTACAAAGAAATTTTGTAACCATTGCAAGAGTTGTTTAAATTGAGCTTAAATTACCTGTCGGTTCCTACTGTTTGGGTATACTTTCATTATCATGAGAGATGATGTGTGAGATTTAACCAAATCTATAAAAGGAAAGCTACTTTCATGAAAATTTACAATAATCACCCATGAAACTATAGAGTTGTGTTAAAATCACACCTTCAACAAACTTTCAATCTCATCAATCACCTTCCTTACACTTCTGAAATTTTACAATTAAGGGGTTAATTGCAACATTTTATAAGTTTAGAAGTAGACTGATCAAATCAAAGATTCAAGGGTACGATTTTAATAACCTCTATGGTGGTATTTATATATAAATATATATCTATATATATATATATCTATATCTATATATCTATATATATATATATATATATATCTATACATATATATATATATATATATATATATATCTATACATATATATATATATATATATATATATATATATATTTATTTATCAATACTTATTTATTTTTATTTTAAATAATATTTGAATAATGTTCTAAAATTTGTAAGTATATCTCCAATCTTTCAATTGATAAAATCTATAAAATATTTGAATAAATATGATACTAAACAATATTTGAATAAATTTAAATTCTCTGTCGATCTATATATATATCTAAATATATTTATTCTATACTATGACTGAAGGAATAAGTCATAGTATAGAATAATTCACAAAATATTATTTGTTAATCGAAATTTTAACTAAAAATTTTGTATAGCATAAAACCAATTTATAATTTATCTAAATAAACAATAATAAGATGTTCAAACCAATTGTTTGTATTTATTAAATTAAATAATATAGTTTTTTTTTAACTATTTTATCAACGTTTACATTTATTTATATTTTAAAATAAACTACAAATTTCACGTGCATAGCACGCATTGGTTACTAATATAAATTAAATTATAAATAAAGTCAAAGCATATATGAACCAATTTTGAATTTTTTCAAATTATCGTAACAAAATTAAAAATGAATTCAAATTATATGGCCTTAGATTTGAAGTTGAACAAACTCAACAATAAAATTTAATATATATTTTTTTTATTATTCTCTTAAAGTTTAATATTTTTTAAATAAAAATAAAAATTGATTAAAAATAAATTTTGTGAAGTGAAATCTGTTTTATATTTCACTTTAAAAAAACATCTGCTTTATTATATGAGATAAGTTTTTAAAAATTTACTACTTTTCATTTTCCCACCTAAATCTCCCTCCCCTCTCCCAAAATAGGTCTTTTCGGTTTTTACTTTTTAGTGTGCCGCTCCATCTCTCCCCCAATCTCCCCTCTCAAACCCTCCTTCCAAATCTAGTAGGTCTTTTCGGTTTTTACTTTTTAGTGAGAGAGGGAAAAACATGGTAGAGGGAGAGCTTGTAGTCGCCGGTCATGTGGAAGCCATTCAACATCTTTGGGTCTTGTTTTTCCGTCGGTGTGAGTCTTGGAATCACGTCAGAGTCTCGGAGTAGAAGCTTATGTGGATCTCAGTTTTGGGGATTTAATGGTGTGGGTCTCGGTTCAAAGACGGTCTCTCGCCTATAGGTGTATTTCACAGTCCGCGGTTGTAGGTGTATTTCACAGTGGTTTTGGTTAATCACAAGTGGTTTGGCTTGTGAGGGTGATTCTCCGTGGGTATTCACTTGAAGTTCAAATCAGTAAGGTTCGAAGGTATTGTACATTGGGTTTGTTTATACCATTGTTTGTACTTTTTATTTGGTGACTTGATGCTTGTTAATAAAAGTCTCATATAAGTTGTTCTCAAGGTGGATGTACACCGAAACATTGACTCACTACATATCCTTGTGTTATTTTCTTCTTTATTTGATTATTTGCTATTGGAAATTGTGTTTTAATTCGGCATATTAGAGTTCCCTTAATTTTGACAAATGTATATTAATTGGGTCAGTTGCAATGATAGTAATATGGACCAAAGTAATTGCAAATCTAGCAATCCACAAAAAAAATTGCAAAAATGGCAAAATCTGATGGTCTGCATGTTGCATTTACTAAAATACCCCTCCAGATTTTCTATCACTGATAGAAAGTTTTTCTATCATTGATAGATTCTATCGGTGATAGAAAGATTTTCTATCAGTGATAGAAATTTTCTATCACCGATAGATTCTATCAATGATAGAAAAGATTTCTATCAATAATAGGTATTTTTCTATCATTAGATTTTCTATCAGTGATAGAAATTTTCTATCAGTGATAGAAATTTTCTATCACCAATAGATTCTATCAATGATATAAAAGATTTCTATCAATGATAGGTATTTTTCTATCAATGATAGAAAAATTTTCTACCATTGGTAGAATATTTCTATCACTTCTGTTAGTGATAGAAAAGTTTCTATCACTAATAGAATGTTCTATCACTGATAGAAAAGATTTCTATCAATGATAGAAAAAAATTTCTACCACTGATAGAATATTTCTATCACTTCTATCAGTGATAGAAAAGTTTCTATCACTTTTCTATCACTGATAGAAAAACTTTCTATAAGTGATAGAAATTTTTTTATCACTGATAGAAAAATCCAACATACAATAACGAAACAGCAAGTTTCTATCAGTGATAGAAACTTTCTGTCACTGATATAAAGTGAGTTTTTCTATCACTGATAGAAAAACTTTATATCAGTGATATAGAGTTTCTATCATTGATAGAATGTCTTTCTATCAATGATAAAAAAAGTCATGATAGAACACAACAACTACAAAAACATATAGAATGACAACAATAACCAAACAACTAGCTAACAAAACAATATGATATCAGAACACCAACACTTATAGAAACTGATAGAAAGTTTTCTATCACTGATAGAAATTTTTTCTATCACTGATAGATTCTATTAGTAATAGAAAGAAATTCTATCAGTGATAGAAAGATGAGCATTATAAACCAAATAAATAAATTTACTTAAACAAGGTTTTCAACCGTGTTGTTTAGTTTTCAATCTTCTATTAGTGATAGGTGATAGAAAGATGAGCATTATGAACTGAATAAAAAAATGTACTTGAACAAGGTTTTCAATCGTATTGTTTGGTTTCTGATAGAAAAGTTTCAATAGTGATATAAAAAGTTTTTCTACCACTGATAGAATCTATCAGTGATAGAAAAATTTTCTATCAGTGATAGAAGATTTTCTATCAGTAATAGAAATTTTTTCTATCACTGATAGAAAGTTTTTCTACCACTGATAGAATCTATCAGTGATAGAAATTTTTTCTATCACTGATACATTATATCAATAAAAAAAACAAAAAAAAAAAAAACAAAAAACCAGGATGAAGAAGATGTGCGCAGGTAATTTGGGAATATGAAAAATTCATTTAAAAATTTTGCCATATTTGCAATTATTTCAAAAATTTGCTATATTTGTCATTATGCACCATAATTTTGCCACCCATTACAATTATCCATATTAATTTTGATAGTAAATGAAAGAGGAATAATAGAGGACTTCATGCATACCTAAGAAGTTTAATTGGTTTGCAATTGATGGCTTGTTGCAGCGTGGTTACTATAAGATACCCAACTCATTTTATATTTGCCATCTTATAATTTGTGGATTACTGGACCTTGGTAAGTTTTTAATTATGATTCAAAATTATAGTTTGATTATTGCTAACATGTTATTATGATCTATTTTGTGGTGTTAAGGACAATCAAACTATCTTTTGTGCAGGTAAAATTTGTGTTTCTTTTGTTTACAGGTCTATGATTGAGATTAATCAATCTATTCTTCTACTTTTATTTGATCGAAATGTTTGAAGGTAGTTGATCAATGATGGATTTGTAAATGAATTCCTCACAAATGTATAATATTATTATATTCTTCTTTGTTTTAGTGTATGTTGAAAATACGTTGTATATAGAAACTGTTCCACACTAACAAACAGATTACAATGCAACTGGCTACAAACAAATACAGTGTAAATATATCTACAGACACTGTATATAACAAAAATTACAGAAATCATAATTGAACCATATCAGAATATCAAAAGCACTCCAAAGGTCGTAGATGATCCGATTGACAACAACAGCCACATCAAACGAACAGAACCTGTAAAACAAAATAATGTGATGATCGGTAGTCGAGGCACGCTTTCAAAACGTTGTCTTGAAGACAATTATTCGCTCTGCACGGGTTGCTAGCAGACTACAATGATTGTCTTAGCAGGATACAACGACTAATTTCGGTAGAACAACAACCTTTGAACTACACGAATCTGGTAGAACTCTTGGATACTCACTCTCAACAAAACCAAACTCAAAAGAAAAGATAAGAGAAACACGAATATGGAATGATCTAAAATGAAGAAAACAACTACTATTTATAGCTATACAAATAGTAGCTATCTAGAAAAACGAAAAGACAAACAATAAATACATTGTAAATACGTTAATTACAATGTATTTACAACAACTTCAGAATATAAAAGGTCACTCGATTACTCTGTAATTATGAACAATTACAGTAGTTGCAGAACATAAAAAGGCACAAACCGTTCATCTTCACGCAAGTTATGAATTTAATTCCGGACAGTACATTCATAATTTAAGCAACCGTTTTAAAACTTTTGATCAACTAACCATCACTTTCTTTCACACATTTACACCAAAATCCAACAATCCCCCACATGAAAGAAAGTAAGGATAAACAAAATAAAATCGTTGAGAGCAAACGAACAAGTTATGTATCAGGAGAGGTGTCTTCTGGACTTGAACCTTCCTTAGTGAATGTCCATCGAATTTACCGAAGAAATAGTGAGACGGGCTCTGAAACTATCCTTTTCTTGGTAAATTGAGACAACGAACATCACACATAAATCATCTTGTATCTTCGATTTTTATACGTTTGTGTCCATTTTGGTCCTGGACAAAATCCTGATTTCATGAGAGCTTTAGAGAACATAAGTCATTAAAAAAGTTCTCACAAAAGCGACCCACTTCTACTCTCACATAGGTGATATTGATTAAGAGTATTCTGCCATTACTCCTTTTGTATACAAAATATGAATATGACCTTAGCTTCAACAGATCACACACTCTTTAAACATCATAGAAATGGAAAGAAACTATAAGTTTCTTAGTGTGTCAACTATGAATCATTTAGCCAGTTTGCCTATTGAACCTAGATCTTGGGATCTCCAGTCAACTAGGTTGGTTACCACCAAATAATTCATTTCATAGGCTTTAGCCCCATTTCCCTCGACGTATACGTCACTTTCTCTCTTGACAGTCATTTCGTCAAAGGATCAATAATATTCTCTTTCGATTTAATATAATCAATGGAAATGATTCCATTAGAGAGCAGTTGGCTTACTGAATTTTGCTTGCGTCTTATATGTCGTGACTTTCCATTATATACGTTATTCTTAGCTCTCATTGAGGCCGCTAAACTGTCACAATAGACACATATCCCACTCACAGGCTTTAGCCACAATGAAATATCTTCAAGGAAATTGTGAAGCCATTCAGCTTCTTCTCCAGCTTTGTCAAGAGCTAAAAACTCTGACTCCATAACATAACGCGCTATACACGTCTGTTTTGAAGATTTCCATAATATAACAAACCCAACTAAGGTAAATATAAACCCATTGGTTGATTTAGTCTCCATGCTATCAGAAATCCAATTAGCATCACTAAATCCTTCCAGTACACGTGGATACCTCATACAATGCAATCTATAGTCTAGAGTGTACATCACGTACCTTTGAACTCTAACTGAGCATTCCAATGGTCATGCCTAGGATTGCCAGTGTATCTTTGTGACCTTCCTACTAAATAGGCACATCAGGTCTTAGTACAATTCATCATGTACATTAACTCATCAACAACTCTAGAATATTCTAGAGGAGATACACTTTCATCATTATTCTTCATCAACATACGATTTTGATCAAATGGAGTAACACCAACTTACTCTCAAAGTGATCAATTTTTTTCAACATTTTCTCTTTATAATGAGATTGAGAAATTGTGTATCCACTTGAATTATAATTCTAAGGATAACATCTACAAGACCACCGTCTTTCATATTAGAGTTGAATTTCAACATATCCTTAACGGAATCAATGACACTTCGATTTGTGTCAATTAACAACATATACAAGCATACAATAACACAATCAATTGATCTATGGTTTTAACATAGACACATTTATCACAATCATTTATCTTTAAATAAATTTGATAACATAGTGTGATCAAACTTTTCATGTCATTATACGAGTGCTTGTTTCAACCCATAAAGAGACTTGACAAGTTTACAAACTTTATCTTCAAGCCCTTTTACAACAAACCCGTTAGGTTATGTTCCATATAGATTTCTTCATCTCGACACAACTTTCAATAAAGTTTCAGGCTCATTGAAATCATGTTCAGAAGAAATAACTTTCTTAGCTCTTTTGCTTCTCCTCAGTTCAGACTCAGTTTCCTGATCATCTTCACCTTTCGGAGAGCTAGCCTCATAATTCCTTTTGACACCATTACTTTTGTGTCTTTCTTCTTTAAAAGAAAATATATCCTCAAAGACTTCAGCTTCAATAGATTCCATTAATATCATGTATTTATAATTTAACCACCAGGAATCTATAAGCAGCACTATGTATTGCATAACCTATAAATACACAATCAACTGTCTTAGGCCCAAGTGTGGTCCTTTTTGGTAAAGGAACTTGTACCTTTGCCAAACACTCCCACACATTCAGCATTTTATATGAGGGTAACCTTCTATTCCACACTTCATAAGGTGACTTATCACTTTTCTTTTGTGGAATTCTGTTTAGTATAAAATATGTTGTAAGCAACGCCTCCCCCCACAAATTATGAGGTAAACCTGAACTATTTAACATGCAATTAACCATGTCCTTCAAAGTTCGGTTCTTTCTTTCAACTACATCATTTTATTGTGGTGTATAAGATGCTTTAGATTAATGGATTATACACCATTGACTTCACAAAACTGATAAAGCGATGATGTTTAAAAATTCATCACCTCTGTATGATCTAAGCATCTTCACTTTCTTCTCAAGTCAGATTTTCAACTTCTACCTTATATGCTTTAAAAAACATCTAAGGTTTCATCGTTTACTATGTAATAAATATACATAGCATATTTCCTACAATCATCAATAAATGTGACAAAATATCTCTTACCTCTTTTTGGGGGTACTTTTCATGTCACAAATATCACTGTGGATTGAATCAAGTAACTCATTACTTCTTTCCACAGATAAAACGACTTTCTATCAAACATTGATTTAACACAAAACTTTGCATTTGCGTCTATTATCAATGTCAAAAGTTAGGCACTAGTCTTAAACTTACCATTCCATAAGAATGATAATTAACATGCCTCAACCTTAAAGGTTAATCACACAACTCAACAATATAATAGATGAGTTGTTATTATTATCATTCTTTTGACACTTGTGTCAATACATTCAATTCAAACATTATTAAGTAGAATTCATGACACTAGATTCTTTCGAACCTCTAGCATGTGTCACACATCATTGGGGTAATTATATTTCCAAAAGTCAATTTCAGTTGGACCTTCTATTTGCCTTCTATAAAGACAGTTGAAGCATTTCGCTATCATCTACCTTATCATGCATATGTGATAAATAATGATTTACCCCCACAAATGTGCCTAGAAGCACCAGTTTTTAGTCCATCAACACTACAAGAAATAAGTCTTTTTATAGCTTTTTAGGATAGCATTTTTCAAAATTAGCTATGAAAGAAAAAAAATAATAAAAACTAAACAAAAGAGACCAGCCCGCGTGACCCAAAATTTTGGAACGCATTCTTCCCTCTCATTTTCCCCCACGTGATGAGAACGAGACCAGTTTCCTCTCTCTGCACGAACGCCCTGGACTGAAGAACACAACCATCTTCCTTTTTCCCTCGATTGAACGAACGGTCGCCGCTTTCCCCTTACCTCTCTCGTGTCCTTTCCCTCGACTGAACGTCTGTCGCTCCTCTCTGTGTGCGTGTCTCTTGCCGTCGATTCCTCCTCCACTGAACACCCGCCGCTCTCCTCCTTCCGACCATCGTCGACGAGCACAGCGACCACGAAAGCGCGGTTGTTCTCCATTTCTGGTGACTTCTTTCTCTCCCATTTCAACGTTCCTTCTCTTTAGATCTCTCACCAGTCCCATTACCACCAACACTAGTTCTCTTTTGGATATAGGTAAATTAAAACACAACATCCATATATCATGTTTAAATAAATTTTTGGGTGTCACATGCTAGTTTCTTCGTTTAGAATGCAACCACAAATTATTTATTAGGTTGCTTTTTTTTTTCTTTTTTGTGTTGATTTTGATTGAAGGACACTTTTGTAGGTTTTTGGTTCCGTGGTTGTGGATATAGTGAGAAATGATGAGTGTTTGTGTTGAGAGGATTTTATTTTCTGCTATTGTTGGTGTAATACAGGATCAAGATTGGGATTGTAGGAGAGCTTTTGTCTAGTCACTGTGTGATGATTTGACTCTGTATTTTCATGTGTGGTTGTTCCATTTTGTTGTTTTGATAGGTCCAACCATTGAGTACCTGTATTAGAAACATTTAAGTCAACAAATAATTGTTCACTAATGTCGGGTAAACCAATAGCATTTAAAGATGGAAGAGTTGGAGTATCCTTCTGTTCTATTGAGTCACGTTGAGCTATTGGTGTGGACTCATTTTGTCATTCTAAGTGAGGAGAAGCGTTTACTGATGTTGTAGTGTCACTTTGATGTAAATTGACATCAGCTGAAGAACATTGTTGTACTTGTTCATTTGGCACTGTGATAATGCTTTGAGTAGGCAATTGAGTATTTGTATCAAGTGGTTGATGTATGTCCACTGGATTTTGATTTTCTTGACATGGTGATTGTTGATTGGTTGTTGATAACTCTCCAAAAGGGAGTTATTTAGGCCTTATTTCTATAGGGATTTGTGTGTCTTTTGTGATAAATATGGTTGCTTTTAGATAGATATTATATTTTTTAACCCATTTGGAAGAATGGATGCTTTGGAAGTTATTTTGTGCAGAATATATTGTTGAACGACTTGAGGGAGCAAAATCTGTGCTGGAGCAAAGCAAGGAGCAAAACTGCCACGTCACAGTTCGTTAGCCAATTTAATGAACAAAATTCAGTTAAGGTATTCTCGGATTTAAGGAGCAAGGAGAGCCATCCACGTGTCTAGGTCAACCTAATTCAAACCTATAAAAGGGAGAGATCGCCCAAGTCAAATTCATTCCACTCTTGGGGAAGAGATCACTTCTCATTTCCATTATTGGGAGCCGAATAGAGGAGAAAGATTAGGGACTACAAGAAGACCATCGATTACAAAGTTAATCAAAGGAATTAGTATTTTGTTGTATTGTTTTGTAATTATGGATGCATTTACTCATATTGTAACGTGTGTTGTTATGCACTTTATGAACTAAGTAATTTTAGGTGTTGGTTAGAAATATGTAATTGCCATGCTTAATCTCTATGCAATTTATATTGATTTGATGCATCTTGATTATTTGTTGTGCTCATTTACAATTTTGTGCCCGCCTGGCCAGCCGGTATGAATATCACTTTCTAGTTTCAAGGATGATATGAGAAGTGTGTGGCAACTAATCACACTAGATCATTGTGTATTGGTGAACGCCAGTGACTGAGCTAGGGATAGCCAGTTGCCTAGTGCTTGATCGGTAGTGCTTCATTGGAGTTGAAACATATTCTAAAAAATCCAGAGTTCCGGGAGGAATCTGCTAATAAGACTGCTAGAGTTTTGCATAATCAATAATATTGCTAGAGCTTCTTTTAAAACAATTACTAAATCCTGACAAGCGCCCATTTCTAATTTGTCTGTTTATTTGTTTACTTTCTATTTTGTCATTTCTTTTCCTTCAGCATTCTATAAAAACCGATCATTTTAACACCTTTGAAACCATTAAAAAAGCTAAACAAAATAGATAAAGTGAGAGTTAATTCAGACCCTAGAATCGATAAATACTTATTACTTGCTGCGGATTGTGTATACTTGCACAGAGTTCTAGAGTCAATTTACATCTTATTTTTACTCACTCTAGGAGCCGAACAGTTGTTGTTGTGTGACAGATTGGAAGATGCTCAAGTTGTATATTGACATTGTCTTTCTCCTTGCATTCCTTAGTTGAGTTGGTAGATATCTTTCCTTCATCAAATAAATCCACAAAGGTTCTTTTAAATGTATTGGAGCAATCCTTTGAGCTGGTCTTGTCACTTTTTTTTCATTGTGTGGGTGCATTTTCTTCTCTAGTGGTGATACTACACTCTTCCAAACCTGCAAAAAATCAGTTGCTACAAGGGGCTGCATAGTACTAATAGTGTTGTGTTATTGGGTGAATATGGAAAACAATCCTCATAAAAAAATAACATGCCTCGAAATGTAAACTCGATTGGTACTTGCATCCAAACATCTATATCTTTGTGAGATGGACTATAACCAAGAAACACACAAGGATATGTTCGTTTTTTAAATTTGTTTTTAGTGTAATTTCGCAAGGAAAACATCGACAACCAAAAACTTTAATCCCATTATAGTTAGGTGTTCTTTTAAAGAGCTTTTTAAAGGGACTTTGGTTGTCTAAGACTCTACTAGACATTCGATTAATAAGAAATACAGCATTCATAAATGCATCTATCCAATATTTCATTGGAACATTAGATTGAAAAATAAGAGTCAAACCTGTTTCAAAAAATTGTGCGTAGACTTCAACTTGGTAATGCAATTCTGGGTGTTATGGTTCATTGCTTTTTCTGAGTTCCATTGATGAATTTTCTTTTGAGGATATAATGAAAAGGTGGATTTCTGCCATTTTGGGAGGAATGGTTGCAATGTGATCTGTTTTTGTCAATGTGCATATTGATGAAAACATGTTCATCTCAGTGTCATAGCAATCTTGGAGATTCACAAAGATATTGATGTGTACTGAAAATGCTATTCAGGATTGATCTGAATGATGCAATTCGGTTTTGAATTGATCAGGTTTGTCGATATCTCCTTCGAAACTAAGTTTTGTATCAAGGAAATTGACATATTATTGTCAGTGTTGATATGCCTTGAATCTGATATGAAGCGCTCCGAACGACCCAGAACGGGGGTCTTGCTAAATTATGTATAGGGATTAGATATGATATTTCCGTTTTGGGCTTTTATTTGGGCCTATTATGTTAGGGTTAAGAGTGGTGCCATATATAAACCCTCTTAACCTATTTTTGCCCTAATCTCTGTATTCTGAATACTCCTCACATAATAAGATCGTTCTCTCCCTCTGCCCGTGGACGTAGCTAACACACCGTTAGTGAACCACGTATATCTGTGTGTTGTTTCTCTTCGCCCTTTCGTTCTTGTTACGTTGTTACTGTTTTCGTCATAACAGTCAGGTATCAGAGAACAAAGAAGAACAAAGTTAAGCTTTGGTTCGCAATGGCTTAGGGTTAAATTTTAACTTTGTTCATTAGAGATAGATTGCTAATTTGCCTTGCAACATCTATAGTTTTCTTTGCCTTCCACTCTTCCTTTCCTTTTCCTTGCAATTTTAATTTTGTTCATTAGAGATTGTGTTATTTCGTAACTGGTAGTCTGTATGTTTGTATTAGCATTTCAATCTGCTCATATAATTTCCCACACCGCTGCTCGCACGTCGCCGCCGCTCGCACACAGCCGCTTGCATGCGTCTCCCCAGCCGCCGCTCGCACGACTCTCCCACGTCGCTGCTCGCACGCCGCCGCCGCTCGCACGACTCTCCCACGTCGCTGCTCGCACGCCGCCGCCGCTCGCACGCCTCTCCCCAGCCGCCGCTCGCACGACTCTCCCACGCGCTGCTCGCACGCCGCCGCCGCTCGCACGCCGCCGCCGCTCGCACACCGTTCAGCCGCCGTCTCTCCCCAGTCGCACCTCGCACTGTTCAACCGCGCCTCGCACAGTTCAGCCGCGCCTCTCCCCAGCCGCACCTCTCACCGTTCAGCCGCGTCTCTCCCCAATTGCCGCTCGCACGCCTCTCCCCAGCCGCCATTAAAGCACCATTCAGCAGCCCAACACTGCCGTCTGTTGTTTAGCTCGCACAAGCACTGTCGTTCAGCCCACCATTTGACTTTTGGTAAGTTCAGGCTCTTTTGGAATTGTTCTAGATGATGATTCATGTTTATTCGACTTGTAATTCGGATTACCCACTATTTAGTAGCTTCAATTTTACAGGTTTAAGGTTCTTTGAAAAGCAACCAGCACGCGTTTGGACTTGAAATTGGTTTTCGACGAATACCCATAACTCGAACGACCTTAAATCGAGTTACTCATAGCCAATCGGTTTGGGAACTTGGTTGTTGGGGTTAATTCGAACACAAACCAGCAGAAATTTGGAGTTATTCGGTAAGTCCCAATATCTTTAAACCCTTAGAATTTGTCTGAGTTAGCTTGTGAATAGCTTATGATCATTGGGTGCTCTTTAAAGTGTAGTTGATTTACATGTTGGTTTTTCATTAACTTATCTTTGTTATGTTTAATTTTTGAGTTATTTGATTTTTTTTCATAATTTTAGTTGTTATGTTTAGAAAGAAGATAGGTCCCTTTTCAAAAAAGAAAGGAAGAAAGAAAGAAAAGATAGGTCAAATTAAAACTTTGGTCTTTGTGGTTTAAACATAATTTCAATTTGGTCTCTATGATTTTAAAAGTACTAATTTGGTCCCCTAGTTAAACTTTATAAACATTGGATGCAACTCTTAAAACCTTTAGTAGATTCCTCATGTTTAGAAACTTCATTTGCCACCTCAAGCTTAACTTCTGGTCTCAGTGAGGAAGAAAGTTTGTTGTCCAGTTTAGTTATTGAAACAAAAGTGCCTGAAAGAAAAGGAGTGACGACAAGATTTTAAGCATTCTAGCATATTGGGAAAATAAACATACTTTTTGAATTCTACTTAACTTAAACCTTCATGACATTGTATTGTCCAGGATAACAAATAATTGCACAAAAAGATAGAAAATTGTGAAAACCCCAACACCTCAACCTCATCTCCTCCCTTCTCTTCTAATATGTTATTCACGAAAACAAGCCAAGCCACCCATCAAAGTCACCCTCAAAATGTTAAACTAAAAAAAAAAAAAACTTTAAAAGAAAATCTAAAAACACTACAAATTAATTTTAAGTACTTTTTGGCTATGTTTGGAAATGCTAAAAACATCATTCTTATCCTAGAAAGTAAATAAACTGCTTGATTGTGGCTTAATGAGAATGCGAGATTTGACTCGCTAGTTTGTGGGAGGAGTTCTGTTGTGTATCTGTGGTGTTGTGGTGTGTAGTTGTGGATTGTTTGACTTATAGAAGTGTGTTTTATGCTTAACAGGTTAAGGAAAAATTTTGGTTTAGTCCTATGTATGTCGTTATGCTGCCGAAATTTTTCGTGCATTCGGTTAGTTTGGTTTAGGAGATAATAATGGTTCTAGGATAGTTCTAAAATCATGGGGCGTTACACTAAGTGATCGTTTTGAGTTTAGATGATTTCATTTAGTTTAGTTTTGAAGTTTTTCTATAAGTTTTTTATTTTTTTGAAGTGTTAGGTTTTGGTTTAGGTGTTTTGTATTTGTATATTTTATTTATATTAATAGATTAATAGAAAATTACTTGTTCATTAACTTTATTTGATTAGGTTATAACATAATGGATAAATCATGGATGTCGAAAGATAGATTATCAAAGGAGTATGAAGAAGGTGTTGAGATTTTTATTGAGTTTGCACAGGAACATGCGAATGGTAAAACTTCTATAAGATGTCCATGTGTTAAGTGCGTGAACTATAAGAATCTCAGTACTAATGAGGTGAGAAATCATTTGTTTGCATATGGTATTGACCAAAGATATAGTAATTGGATTTGGCACGGAGAAACCGTAGCAAGTCATTCAAGAAGAAATTTAGAGCCAACTTTAGATTATAATACTTATAAACAAATTTCTGAGGATAAGTCTGATGATAATGTTGTTGAGATGGTTGAAGCTGCACAAAAAAATTATGAAGATGATCCGAAAAAGTTTAAGAATTTGCTTGCAGATGCCGAAAAACTTCTATATCCAGGCTGTAAAAAATTTACTAAATTGGGTACATTAGTCAAATTGTATCACTTAAAAGCAAAATTTGAGTGGAGTGATACTAGTTTTACAGAGCTGTTAACCTTGTTGAAAGATATATTACCTGAAAATAATGAGTTGCCAACATCAACGTACGAGACAAAAAAGACTTTAGTCACTCTAGGAATGACATATGAGAAAATTCATGTCTGTCCCAACGACTGTTGCCTATATAGAAAAGAATATGTCGATGCATCTAATTGTCCTCACTGTAACGAGTCGCGGTGGATGAAGCGTAAGAATTCATTAGAAGTGAAAGAAGGAGTGCCTGCTACAGTTGTATGGTATTTTCCACCAATTCCACAATTTCAAAGAATGTTCAATAGTCCGTTAATTTCAAAGAACTTAACGTGGCATGCTAACGAAAGAATAGTCGATGGAAATTTACGTCATCCTGCTGATTCTCCATCTTGGAAATTGATCAACCACTTATGGCCCGACTTTGGAAGTGAAGATAGGAATCTTCGTCTTGCTCTATCAACCGATGGGATAAATCCTCATAGCGAGATGAATAGCAAGTACAGTTGCTGGCCTGTAATATTGACCACATACAACCTCCCACCTTGGTTAAGTATGAGACGTAAATTTATGATGCTAACCATGCTAATTTCTGGACCAAAGCAACCGGGATACAACATATATGTATATCTGGCTCCATTAATAGAAGATTTGAAAATTCTTTGGAGTGATGGTGTACCTTGCTACGATGGATATCGAGATGAAGTTTTCACATTAAAAGCAATGTTGTTATGGACAATTAATGATTTCCCCGCATATGGTAATTTAGCAGGTTGTACTGTTAAAGGATATTGTGCATGCCCCATATGCGGCGACAACACATCAGCTATGCATCTAAAATTTGGAAAAAAGATGGCATATCTTGGACATAGAAAATTTTTGCCACTTGATCATCCATTTAGAAAGCAGATGAAAGCGTTCAATAACGAAAAAGAATTTGGAAGGGCACCACAACCACTGTCTGGCGAAAGTATTGTTCAAAGTTTTCTAGAAAATGAATTTTCTAATCAAGATACGTCAAAAGATAATACATCAATAAGTTCTCTACGTCGTTGTTGGAAGAAAAAATCTATCTTTTTTGAACTTGAATATTGGAAGAAGCTTTACGTTCGACATTGTTTGGACGTTATGCATATTGAGAAGAATGTATGCATGAATTTAATTGGTACTTTGCTGGACATACCTGGTAAGACAAAGGATGGATTGCAAACACGACGTGATTTAGAACGACTAGGCATTCATCCTGAGCTGGCACCAAAAGTTGTAGGAAAAAGGACATTTATACCGCCAGCGTGTTATACGTTATCCAAACCTGAGAAACGTGGCGTCTGTCAATCATTGTCAAAAATGAAAGTTCCTGAAGGGTATTCTTCCAATATACAAAATCTCATATCGCTTGATAATCTAAAAGTCACTGGTTTGAAATCTCATGACTGTCACGTGCTCATGCAACAGTTGCTTCCAGTTGCAATTCGTGCTGCATTACCTAAGCATGTTAGACATGCTATCACACGATTGTGTTTATTTTTCAATGCAATATGCAGCAAGGTGATTGAAGTTTCACAATTAAGTGTGTTGGAGCACGAGATTGTGGTAATATTGTGTCTGTTTGAAAAATATTTTCCTCCATCGTTCTTCACGGTAATGATGCATTTAACAGTACATCTAGTTAGAGAAGTTCGACTTTGTGGTCCTGTGTATCTTCGATGGATGTATCCTTTTGAACGTTACATGAAAGTTCTTAAAGGATATGTGCGAAATAGAAATCGACCTGAAGGTTGTATCGCTGAAGGATACATTGTTGAAGAGGCTATAGAATTTTGTTCTGAATTCCTACATGATGTAACGCCTATTGGACTTGGAAAAGCTAATGAACGAGATCAGAATGATGAAATTGGAAGACCCTCATCTGCAGCTTCTCATATGAGCCCCGACAAGGAACAACTAAAGCAAGCTCATTTGTATGTTCTAGAAAATACAAATGATGTACAACCTTTCATAGAGTATGTTGACTTATCATTCATTTACTGGTTATTTTATGTTACTAAAACTCGATCCATTTGATCAGAATATTGTTATATGTTTTGTAGTAAACACGTGAATTATTTAAAATTCACTAATCCATCAAGATCAAGAAATCAGAAGTGGCTACAAGATGAACACAATCGAACTTTCATTTCTTGGATACGTGAGGAAGTATGGTTCTAACCATTGAGTTTATATATATATATATATATATATATATATATATATATATAATTCTTTTTTCAAGTTAAGTTGAAATATTTATGACTTATATGTATAGGTTGCTATAGAGCTGGAATTACCAAACAATATGATTTCAGATACGTTGAGGTGGATATCACATGGCCCTTCGCCCACTGTGATAACCTATTTAAGTTATGTACTGAATGGTGTTCGCTATAATACAGAATTACGAGATGGCTCTCGTAATGTGCAAAATAGTGGTGTGTCTTTAGTAGCAAGAACAATGCAAATATCTAGTGCAAAAGATAAAATGCACTTGGACAGTAGATTGGTAAAAATGCAACTAAAATGGTAAGTTATATTGGAATGGCTGTGCGAAGCCACATCCCAATCACATATAGCTCTTGGCCTCAAGTGCCAAGAGAGTTGAAGGATAAAATTTACGAGTGCATTGAGGTAATGTGTGTTGATTTTATATGTAGTTAAATATATCATGTTATTAGTTTGATTTACTATACTTACATATTAACTTGTGTTTGGTAGGCTTCTTTTGTTACAAATCCCAAATCAAAGAAAGACATACTAAAGAAAGTTGGCATCGCTTTCCGCCAGTTCAAGAACATTTTAAGGACAAAATATATTGTACCATTTCAAGACAATCTAGACCATTTGACATTCCCACCACCATCATATTCACATATCGAACAAGCTCAATGGGATGCTTTCGTGAGTAATGTCTTATCGATAGATTTTCAAGTAAGTATTAAAGTTTATATATTTTCTATGGTATGTTTGGATGATTATTATTCTAATTAATTTGGTTTGTGTAACTCTTTTATGATGTAGGAATTTAGCAAAATGCAAAAGAATAGACGTTTAAAGCAAAGTATAACCATAGACTTGCCCGTAAAGGATATGCAAACATGGTAGAAGAGTTGGTATGTTTTGTTTTTTTTTTCGAATTTTATGAAGTTATGTAAGTTCAGATAAAATTATTGTTATTTCATGCTTATGTTGTTCTGTTTGAATAATTCAATTTTTTGTAGAATAAGGAAGGAAAAATATCTGGAAATGTGGATCGATCTATTCTTTGGGTCCATGCTCGAAAAGGAAAAACTGGAACATTCTTAAGTAAAGATATTGAGGATACTGCTGCAAAAATCGTAAGTAACGTATCTATTATTTACATATTTTACTATGATATGTTTTTCTTGAGAAATCATTTTTTTTATCGTTTTCAAATTATAGGATGAACTATCAAAAGATGCAAATTGTCAAAATGTTAGTTCAGATGACATTTTGACACAAGTTTTGGGTACTCCTGAACACTCAGGACGTGTAAGAGGCATTGGTGGATTAATTGTACCTTCCTACTTCTTTCACAAACCAATTCCATCAATTTCTAAGAATGTCGTAGTAGAGGATGAACCAGAAGGTTGGAAAAAAGAAAAGGCACAACTCCAGAGACAATACAATGAAATGGAGAAGAAACTCTGTGAAATGCAGTCTCAAATGGAGAGTGGTAGACTAACACCAATGTCAGATCGGGGTAGTTGCCCACAAGTACCAGACCCTCAGCCTTCTGATGAAAAACCTGACCAAGTAACAATATTGGAACTATATTGAAACATATTTTATGACAATACTTAATATATATAATATTAAATGAAAGTTCTAATATATAATTTTAATTTTAGGGGAGATCATGTAAACTTGCTGTTGAAGATGTAAAGAATGTTGTGGCGGCAGGAATTGTATATAAGAGGAAAGACGACCATGAAATTGTTTATGGTGTCCCAATCACAACAAACTATGTGCGAGTATTGATTGAAGTAGTACATGACGCTGATGTTCCTTTGCCCATACCTATAGTTGAAAGTGTTGAGTCTGTATTCGATGCAGTAGGCTCTCATGTTCCATGGCCTAAATAACTCGTAATTCTGGACAAAGAAAAAAAGGTATGTTTAGTTAAGAAGCACATGATATATTAGTTTATATTATATATATATATATTTTAATAAGAAATACTTCTTATGTAGGAACCTAAGAAAATGCATCGTGAATTAGCTGCAATAAAGGAGAAGTCAAATAGTCAAGCGTCAAAAGTGCCGGTAGCAGTGAAATACGTATTAGGATTTATAGAGAACATGACAAGGGATACCTTAGATATTATAGTACCCGATCACGTGTTCGGCTACCACTTCGACTACCATCTAATGAAAAGTAGCATGAAAGAATTTTGCTTGATGGAGGAATTGTCAACCACTGTTATAACAATTTATATCTCGTAAGTAACATTTACTTTAACAAATTGTCAATAATTTTCTTATGTTTTTAATACTAATATGAATTTATTTTGTTTTTAGATACTTATGCGAGTCTGACCCATCCATCTTAGAGCAATATGCATTTCTACATCCAGCATTGATCTCAGTTGGCTCGGGAACTGAAGAGAACCGCTCTCGAGCCCTATGTAAAAGGTTAAGACATGTCAATGACAAATTATTGATATGTCCTTTTAATCCCGGGTAAGTATGAAAATCAAATGTATGTTAATACTTTGCACTTTTTTTTCCTGCTATAACTTTATTGTATGATTGTTGTCTATATAGATATCATTGGATGTTGTTGGTGATATCAATAAAAACATTCACAATTTATTCAATTGACTCTCTGAAGCATGGCTTACGTGATGATGTAAAGAACATGGTTAATACGTAAGTAAATAGTTATTTTAGCATATGTAATTTTGTTATTTATATTTTTTTAGTATTCTTATTATTATATTATTGTGTCAGGGCTATAAGAATGTTCTATTCTCAAACTAATATACGAAGTCCCCCCTTCAAATGGGTATATGTTAAGGTAATGATTTTTACTTATTTTTTAGGTTGTTCTAATCATATTATACAAATTCTCTTATTACATGTGTGTGAACTATATATGTAGTGTGCTCAACAATTGGGATCTACGGAGTGTGGATACTACACTCTTAAATTTATACGAGATATAGTATCCCATAGGAGCAGAGTGATTACAGATGTGGTACAAATCGATTTAACCTTGTTTTCAACTTATCTTTTTATATTTATTATAATTTTTGTAATGTAGTATGTTTACTTAATTTTTGTTTGTTTGCAGTTGACGAGAGGAACTGCATTTAGACAATCAGAATTCGATGAGATAAGAGTTGAATTATGTGAATATGTAGCACAATACATGGGATGATTGCTTTCTAATGTTATACTTCGTTTTTTTTATTCGTTTTTTAGACAACTTGTTAGACACTATGATATGTTCTTAGTTTGATGAAATGAATATTATGACTTACTTAAGTTGTGTTCTTAGATAACTTTTTCGTTAATGAAATCTATTATGATTGCTTGAGTTTTGGTGTTACTTTCGTATAATGTATTGAACAATGTTATGTTATTGTCGAGTGAAGTGAAGGTTGTGTTCTGGGTTTAGAAGTGCATATTTCTGTTTTTTCAGGTACCAGAAAATTTTTGGTTAGTTATAATTACGTCGTTATGCTGTCGAATTTTTGGTAAATCAAATTTGGTTACAGGGTAAAATTTAGAAATACAATCTATATTATGTTGTTTTTGGAGGCATTACAATTGGTAGCTGGCTATTATTGTGTAAATGCAGGTTGCAATGCAGGGGCAAAAACCAACGTGACGTTTTTTTTTTTTTTCCAAATATGTATCGTTGACGGTTAAAAAACGTCATCACAAACACCATAATTGACATATATTAACCGTCAATGAACATACACAATTTGACAATTTAATACGGTAACTTGACAGCTAATAAACGTCAATAAATTGATATATTGACAGTTCTTAAGCGTCAATACATATATATATATAATGACATTTTCGATCCTATAATTGACATTTACAAAACGTCAACATAAGTTTCTATTGACGGTTTATAAATATCAATAAATATGGCAACATTGACGTTTTATTGATATCATTGACGAATAAAACGTGTCAATAATACGATTTGTTGATGGCTAGTAAGCGTCAATGAAGATGCCTACATTGACGCTTTATGAATATCATTGACGGATAAAACGTGTCAATAATATCTTTGTTGATGGCTTATAAACGTCAATAACGACATCTTCGTTGACATCCAATAAGCGTCAATGAAAACAATAATATTGACGCTTTAGTTTTATTGACACCACTTCAGTTGACTGCCAAAAAGCGTCAAAGAAGGTGATAGTTGATACTTTTTAGCCGTCAACAAAGGCCAAATTTGTAGTAGTGATTTGAATACAATATGGTAAACAGTGGTGGGGACACTTTCGCAAAAGCTCCTTAAATCTTTCCCAAGCCTCACTAAAAGTTTCTTCCTCATTTTGCCTAAATCTCACTATCTCACTCCTCAACTTGGCACTCCTAATTGGTGGAAAATACTTACTAAGAAATTTCTCTACTAGCTCATTCCACGTACTTATTGATCTTGGAGCAAGAGAATTTAACCACGCTTTTGCTCCATCTCTAAGAGAATAAGGGAACAGGGTTAATCTAAGGGCATCTCTCGACACTCCCTCGATAACAAATGAATCACTAACTCCTAGGAAAGACTTAAGATGTAAATAAGGGTCCTCAGATGATAAACCATGGAATTGGCCAACCACCTCCAACATGTGAAACATGATCGGTTTCATTTCAAAATTTGATGCCTCAATTATTGGACGCATTATCATTAGATTTAACTCGTCAATTATTGGGAAAACATAGGATCTAATGACTCTGTCCCTATCATTTGCTACAAGGATAGGATACTTAGCCTGATTATTTTGCTGTTCATTTTACGTCAGCGGTGAATTTTGCTGCATCGCACAGTTCCTCTTCGAGATTCACTTATTTTTTTTTTTGAAAATCTAATCCGAAGGGGATCGTTCAAACACCAAAGTCACACCTACAAAACAAAAAGAAACAATCAAAAAGTTCATGCACCAAATCACCAAAAATACACACAAAAAAATCAATCAAATAAAACAATTTCAAGTCCCCGGCAACAGCGCCAAAAACTTGTTGCAATTCTGAAGTGGTTAAAAATATGAGATAAATTAACTCCAGAATACTGTGCAAGTATACACAATCTAGCAGCAAGTGATAAGTATTTATCGTATCGACAGGGTCTTGAAATGCCTACCTCTATTGATTTAATTTGCCTTTTTAGTGATTTCAAAATGTTGGTTAAATTGATTGAGTTTTTAAAATGCTGAAACAAAAGATATGCGAAAGCAGTAAATGATTACGACAGAGAAAACAGAATGGAAACAGACACAGGTTAAGACTTCTGTAATTGTTTATAAAGATGCTCCAGCAATTCTTTTGATCCGTCAATCTCATGCAGTATTATCAGCGGGATCCTCCCGGAACTCCAGATTTTTTGGAATATGTTTCAAAACCAATGAAGCTCTACCGATCAAGCACTAGGCAATTGGCTATCCCTAACTCAGTCACTGGCGTTCACCAATACACAATGATCTAGCGTGAATTATTGCCACACAACTCCTAAATCATCCCTGAAACTAGGAGAAGCTATACATACCGGCTAGCTAGGCGGGCACATAATGAAATTAAAGATAACAATAATTCAAGATGATCATGATCAAATAGAATTTCCAGATTTATAAATATAACAATCACATAATTCTTAACCTATGCCTACAAAGATATAAGTTCATGATTGAAAACATAAAACACGTTACAATCTCGATAAGCACATCCATAATACGAAATAAACAAGAAGTACTAATCCTTTTCAGCAAATGAGGATGACACGACTGCTCCAGACCACCAAGATCATGGAAGAACTCCGTCTCCTTGAGTGGAATTGCAAATGGTCTTCTTAGATCTCCATTCCGCCGTCAATTCGGCCTCTGGCCGATTGATTCGGTCTCCAAATCGTGAATGAATTTATCTTTGACGGCTCCTCCTTTTATAAGATGAGAATTAGGTTAAATTAGACACATGGCAGGCTCTTCTCGCTCATTTATCCCGAAAATAACTCAATAGAAGTCGGTTTGTCAACTTGGCTAACGAGTTGTGACGTGTCAGTTTTGCTCCCAGTTTTGCTGCAGCACAGAGTTTGCTCCCTCCAGTCGCTCAGCAATATTTTCTGCACAAAATAACTTTCAAAGCTTCCATTCTTCCAAATGGGTTAAAACATATAATATTCATCTAAAAGCAACCCTATTAAGCACAAAAGACACACAAATCCCTATAGAATTAAGACTTAAATAACTACCTTTCGGACAGTTATCATACATCTTAAAAAACGTGGAGATCTGCATTCTCCATTGCTAGAGGCTGTTAGGATGATCCCGAAGTATGCACGGTTCTTGAAAGAAATGTGCACGAAACGAAGGAAGGTGAGAGAAAAAGAAAGAATCGAGGTAAGTAAGAACGTTTCGGCCCTTATACAGAGTGACATGCCGGAAAAATGCAAAGGTCCGGGTATATTTTATATTCCTTGTGTGATAGGTAGTTAGAGTATTAAGTATGCCATGTTAGATTTAGATGCATCTGTTAATATCATGCCATACTCTGTCTATCAGGATCTTAAGTTGAAGGCTTTGCAAATGACTGGTGATGTGTTTCAATTAGCTGATAGGTCTTACGTTTACCCCATAGGTTTAGTAGAGGATGTCCTAGTGCAGATTAGAGACTTAGTTTTTACTGCTGATTTTTATGTCTTGCCTGTTGATAGAGGTTACCCCCGAGTGCTGCATCTATTTTGTTAAGGAGACCTTTTGTGAAATCTACTAAGACTATGATGTAGGGGAGTTCTGTCTTTTGAATGTAAGGGGAATTTAGTCAAAATGGACATTTCTAAAGCTGTAAAGTACCGTGATATTTCTGTTTCCCTTTGCCATATGGATGTAGTTGACTCTTTAGTGCAGGATGTTGTTGTTAATGATAAGGTTGACATGGATCTTGAACAGGACCACCAGGATGATGATGTTGTTGATTTAGGGGAGTTGGTTTCTGACCTTCCCTTTAATTCTATTTCTTTTGACCTGGGAATTCCTGTTTCTTCTAGTAAGTTGTTTCCTTCTATTGTGCAGGCACCTAAATTGGAGCTGAAGGCCCTACCAGAGCACCTCAAGAATGGCTTTACTTGGGAGACAATGAAACACTACCGGTCATCATCTCCAACAAGTTGACTGCTAACCAGGAGAAGCAGCTAGTGAGGGTGTTGAAAGAACACAAGAAAGCCATGGGATGGACTTTGGCTGACATCAACGTAATCAGCCCAGCCACCTGCATGCATAGGATTCAGTTAGAAGAGGATGCAAAGCCTTCGAGGGAGCGACAAAGACGGTTGAATCCAACTTTGAGGGATGTGGTTGCAGGGATTAAAGCCCTAGCGCAGCGGAAACGATCAATATACCATACTGTGTTTTCTCAAGATCAAAATACCAATACAATTTGCAAAGGTTTTTCAGCAAGAAAAACACACACAAATCATGTTGTAAAACTGTATAAAACATGCTATAAAATACTTCTAAATCACAGGATCTAATCTATATTGGATCCTATTGATCCGGGATCAAGAATACTCACTTTAGAAGTCGTTCTCGATCGTTTCGCCAACAAATCCTCGTCGAATCCGAAAAGTCCAGCAGCAAGAACGTTTCCTTTTGATGTTGCAAATCGCTCATGAACACCACCACGAAGTTACACCGGTAATCTCCTTAGAATAGATGTTGAGCGGCTTGTGGGAACCCAAAAATTCTAAGATTACAGGGAGAATATTCGACCTCTGTGTATTCTGGGAAACTCAGAGAATTTTCAGAGAGAGAGGAATTTTTCTGCATGAGAATAAGAGGGAGAGCAAACTCTTAGAACTTCCCAAAAATAATTACGGGAAATAGAAAAAACACCACAAGAAACTGTCCCACTCCCTTAAGAAAAGGTTGTTCACGCGTATAGGGTTAGGGAGGTGGTTTTGACTGATCAGTTTTTAAACTGATCAGTTAATTAATAATAGATAATTAAATTAAATTAATATTTAATTCAATTATCACTACATAAAACACTTTTATGTGCATATTCCACTTAACCCAAAGTTTTAATTTAACTTAATTAAATCGAACATTTAATTAAATTAAATCTAAAAACAAAATTAATTAATTCACTAATTAATTAATAATACAATTAAATATCATATATTTAATTACAATCCTCTCAACTATACTATAGAATTAATGTGCATCCAATGGACATTAATCATAACCTATAGTTTTAATATGAATCCAATTCATATTCTTTAAACTTAATATTCGAACACTTTCGAACATGCAACTCCCCTTAGAAATTTTTCTCAACCCCCTAAATGAGCTACCGGTGGGACCTAATGGACCTACAGATCAGAAGCTCCAACGATATGAGATTAATTGGCTAAACTCATTAACCAAGTTAATCAATGTTCGTTAACTGTCACTCCACTAAAGAACCACAACTGCACTCTTCTCACTGCAGATATATTTCTGTGTCCACAGATATCGACCGTCAACAACAAGTTAGCCCTTCACTTGTGTTCGTACCCCAGCTAGGTCAAATTATCGTTTTACCCCTGGGCTACCTCTTGGTCTTTAAGTACCAGTGCTCCTCTAATGAACAATATGTTTGAGGTCCAACCAACAAACAGAAGTTTCTCTCGTGCCATAAAGAGGGAAGGGCCCATTGTTCAAGACCCGGAGACACCACTTAAGGGAACACACCTCTACTTACCCTAATATCGGGAAGGAGTGAATTCCATCTTGTAAGACTATGTTCCCAGCTCCCCACTCGGTCTTGTCCCCAAAATGGTAGGCTTATTGAGTCGGCGAACATGCCACTCTCACCCGTACAAATCAAAGGACAATCCTTCATGGACAGGAGTCCAAAATCCACTCAGGATTAAGGCTAAGTTGCCTAGGTCATCCTAGTGAAATAGAAACCGAGCTAACTAACGGTGTTACAGTTAGTGGTTAACTATTTCGCGGTCCGGTCTTTGTGAAAACTCATTGCACAGGATACCCCACTCGCATGTCAACTACATGAACGCGTTGGATCAATACGTTTGTATCAATAAACAAAGCGGGCCGTATCCATAGTGTCACCAGGATAAGGTACCCATACTACAGACCCTTTAGGCTAAAACTTGAACATTGATCCCCGTATGTCCCTACATACTAGTTCAAGCCTCATTCTATTAGCCTTGGATGTTTAGTTTATTGGATTAGGGTTGATAAGACAAGATATAATACAAACATTGAATAATACATCACTTTTATTAATGTTCGGTCAAATGTACATTTACTATTTACGAGTTTTAGGGCATAAAACCCAACAAACTCCCACTTGAACTAAAACTCAAGTTAAAGGGAAAGTATATACAATATAATATAAAGCTGGAAATGGTACATGTATGTTGTACATTACATGAAAAGTAAATATACATAATACAATAAACTAGGGCATCCTTACACCCATTACACATCTCCTTTTAATGATGAATTTAGTTGCTTATCATCTAAGTCGTCTGGTAAGGAAGGAAGATGAATTACCCTTTAATGATGAATTTCCTGATGAGCATTTATTCCAGGTGCAAGGTAAGATTCTCTGGTATGCTGATTTAGTTAATTACTTAGTTACAGGAGAATTACCTAACACATTTAGTAGTTTCAGGAAGAATACGATAAAGAGTGAGTCTAAGCATTACGTGTGGGATGCACCAATCCTTTGGAAATATTGTTCTGACCAAGTAATTAGATGTTGTGTGTCTGATGATGAGATCCAATCTATTTTACCTTTTTTCCATGATCATGCATGTGGGGGTCATTTTGGGCCTAGGCGAACTGCTAGAAAAGTCTTGGATTCTGGATTTTATTGGGAGTCTTTGTTTAAAGATGCTTATTCTTTTTGTAAGACTTGTAAAACATTCCAGAGGGTAGGAGCTATAACCCATAGGAATGAAATGCCTCAAATGCCTATCTTAGTCTGCGAAGTCTTTAATGTTTGGGGTATAAACTTTATGGGTCCTTTACCTTCCTCGTGTGGCTATAATTATATCTTATTGGTTGTGGATTATGTTTCTAAATGGGTGGAAGCTAAAGCCACCAAAATTGACGACTCTAAAGTTATTGTAGGTTTCTTGAAGATTAACATTTTTAATAGGTATGGAGTCCCACGAGTCATAATCAGTGACCAAGGCACCCACTTTTGCAATCGGTTAGTTGAAGCCCTCTTGAAGAAATATGGAGTGAATCACCAAGTTGCCACATCTTACCATCTCCAGACAAATGGACAAGCAGAGCTTTCCATCCGAGAAGTCAAGTCCATCCTAGAGAAGGTTGTGAACCCCGAACGGAAGGATTGGAGCTTACGGTTAGATGACGCTCTCTGGGCATACCACACGACTTATAAAACCCCCATAAGGACGTCTCCCTACAAGTTGGTTTATGGTAAGGCATGTCGTCTGCCAGTGGAGATCGAGCATAAGGTGTTTTGGGCTGTTAAGTAGTGCAACTTGGACATGGAGACGGCATGAGAGTCAAGGATTCTTGAGCTACAAGAGTTAGAAGAAATGAGACTGGAAGCCTACGAGAACTCAAGGAACTACAAAGAAAAGACAAAGTTGTTTCATGACAACATGGTTGCTAGAAAGCAGTTTGAAGTTAGGCAAAAAGTCCTCCTTTATAACTCTTGCCTAAAGCTCCGGGCAGGTAAGTTTCGTTCTAAATGGATTGGTCCCTTTGTTATTACTCACATCTTTCCACATGGTGTAGTTGAGATCAAAAGCCTCGATACTCACAAGATGTTCAAAGTGAACGGACATAGGCTGAAGATCTTCAACGAGAGAGAACCCATTCCTCCTCCATTCGTGGCATTTTTGGATCAACTTGTCTACGGGATCACGTGAAAAGAAAAGAGGAATAGTGGAGCAACTGACTATATAAATTTGCGCTTCTGGGAGCTAGCCCAGGGATAAACATTTACATGTTTTCTATCTTTTAAATTCCTAGTTTAGCTTAGTTGGTTGTTGTATTCCTTGTTTTTCCTTTTTTTTTAGGTGGTAGGCCTAAAAGTGAAAAGGTTACCTTTTTTTCAAATTGGAACGTCGACCACCTTCTAACCAACGTGCACATATCCAGGGGAGTTTTCTGTTCCCTTCTCATAGTCCTTAGTTTTCAGGTTTTGATACATTGAGGACGATGCATCATTTAGGTTGGGGGTGGAAGCATGTGCATGCTAGTGGATTCTAGGTTGAGTCTCGATGCACCTGAGCATCATACTACATTTTTCATGCATGTTATTCTGATTTTATTTGTTTGCTCTGTTTTGATTTGTTTGAGGCCATGCATCTGAGCATTGGACCTATAATTTTGAGCCTTTTTAAAAATTTTCTTGAGTTTTCTTGCATGTTTGAGCACTTAACCTTTTCCTTTCGTTAGTCTTGAAAGTTTAGGATTGTTTTATGAGTTAAAAGATCTATTGTCACCCTTGAGCTTGAGAAAAAAAATTATGCTCATCTTTCTTGTTTTATTTTCATAAGAAAAAACATGCTTGCAATAGTCATGAGCGATAAGGGGTAAAAGAAGCTGCTTGCAGTGTGATCAGTTAGGCCAACCAAGGGTAAAACTCGGGTTATAGGTCCTTGCAGCAAGTGTGTGAAAGCTAGTGCCTTCATTAAAATGCAAGTTATTCGCATGCGATGTGATTCCAGGCGCCTGGTAATGTATTACTTGTTTGATTGTTCGAGTTACTTAATAGTTGAGTCTTTTGTGCCAGTGTAGAGGGAAGATGAATTGAGGCCCTCATATGGTTGACCCGGGCTAGAAAAAGCTTTTTAGGAAGGCTATGCACACACACGCAAGAGTTATCATGAAAAAGTTTTGATTTGTCTCAATGATTGATTCTATGTGGTAGCTTACCTTTAACAAATTTTATGCCTCCTTTAGACATGGAGATTTGAGCTGAGTTATTTGTAACCAATAAATCTTCATTATTCTCGTTTTTATCTATAAACTTGCTCGAGGACTAGCAAGATTTAGGTTGGGGGTGATTTGATAGCACCAAATTGGTGCTAATTATTTCCGTAAATTTTGCTTATCCTAATGCTATTATTTGTAATAATTGACTAATTTTGAGTCTTATTGATGTATAGGTCAATTTGGTTTTCTCGGGATCTAAAAGGGCATTTTGGTAATTAAAAGTAAATCGGAGCATAAAATTCACCAATTTTCCCATGAGGTAGCGTCGAGACGCTACCTAACGGCGTCGAGACGCTGTCACGTTTTTATGAAAGGAACCTTTTCACATTTTAGGTCATTCATGTCCATTCTAAGTCCGATTTTCACCGCAGCACCTCGTATCTCTCTGTATTTTTCCAGTTTTCATTGTATTTACATTAGATTAGATTAGTTTTTAGATATAGGAATGGCTAATTGAGCCCCGACGCTTAGTTGGAGCATTGCAATGTCTGGTTAAGTGTTGATCGTCGTAGTTGGGGACTCCGAATGCAAGTTTGGCATTCCTTTGAGACCTTGTATCTAAGATTTCAGTTTGTTATTGTTTAATTGTGTTCTTAATTCCAATTTATATTACAATTGATTTGAATCCTTGGATTGACATCCTATTGTGTCTTTATCAATTGCTTTGCTAGAATTGGTAGCGAATAAATCTATTGTCAATCCTGATTAAAAGGCGTTTTATCCCTATTGGTCAAAATTGCATGATAGATTTAGGAGTTAAGGCTTAGAACCGTATGAATTTAAGCTTTTCCCAATTTATGTATTCTATCTAACAATCCATTGTCCTTAATGCGATTAAAATCTAATTAGTGAGACGTCATTAGTTAGATTTTTAATTAGGTTCTCGCTTCAATGCATTGGTCGGGTTAGAAATAACTGGGATCATTAATCCCACTAGCTTTTCCAGTGGGTAGTTAGACAATTAACCAATAATTTGTTAAATAAGAGAGTCTATGATTTGGATTTGCCAAACTGAATTCGGACAACCAATTGTGCGATCCCGAGGTAAGATTAGTGATAACTCTCCAAAAGGGAGTTATTTAGGCCTTAGTTCTATAGTATTTTGTGTGTCATTTGTGTTAAATAGGATTGCTTTTAGATGAATATTATCTGTTTTAACCCATTTGGAAGAATGTAGGCTTTGGAAGTTATTTTGTGCAGAAAATATTGTTGAGCGACTTGAAGGAGCAATTTCCATGATCCAGCAAAGCTGCCACATCACAGCTCGTTATCCATTTTAATAAACTGGCGTTAGCTGAATTATTTTCGGATCTAAGAAGCTTGGAGAGCCCTCCACGTGTCCAAATTAACCTAATTAGGTTAAACCTCATCTTATAAAAGGAGGGAGCCGTCAAAGATAAACTCATTCACGACTTGGAGACCGAATCAATCGGCTATAGGCCGAATTGACGGCAGAATGGAGATCTAAGAAGACCAAGTGTGATTCCTCTCAAGAAGACAAAGTCTTCCATGTTCTTGGTGGTTTGGAGCAGTCGTTTCATCTCCCCAATTACTAAAAGGATTAATATTTCTTGTGTATTTTGCATTATGGATGTGCTTATCGAGATTGTAACGTGTTTTATGTTTTCAATCATGAACTAATTACTTTGTAGGCATGGGTTAAGAATTATGTGATTGTTATATTTATAAAATCTGGAAATTCTATTTGATTATGTCATCTTGAATTATTGTTGTTCTTTAATTTCATTATGTGCCCGCCTAGCTAGCCGGTATGTATAGCTTCTCCTAGTTTCAATGATGATTTAGGAGTTGTGTGGCTATAATTCACGCTAGATCATTGTGTATTGGTGAACGCCAGTGACTGAGTTAGGGATAGCCAGTTGCCTAGTGCTTGATCGGTAAAGCTTCATTGGAGTTGAAACATATTCCAAAAAATCCAGAGTTTCGAAAGGATCCCGCTGATAATACTGCATGAGATTGACGGATCAAAAGAATTGATGGAGCATCTTTATAAACAATTATAGAAGTCTTAACCTGTGTCTGTTTCCATTCTGTTTTCTCTAGTCATAATCATTTACTGCTTTCGTATTTCTTTTGTTTCAGCATTTTAAAAACCCAATCAATTTAACCAACCTTTTGAAATCACTAAAAAGGAAAATTAAATCAATAGAGGTAGTGTAAACCCGAGACTTTCCTTGGATTATTTTTCTTGTCATCTATTGGATAGTTCACGGTTTGTGTAAGTTCTAGGGGTCGTGGTTGTGTAAACCCCAGTTGTATATGTCTTTGGTGGTGATATCTATATCAGGTTATTATCTGAGCTGAGTTATGTCAGGAATGCACCCCATGTATGTCTACGGGTTTTCAGGGATTCCGCTGCGTTGTGTTTCCTGTAGAATACTTGATATCCAAGATTAGTATGTTTATCAGGTTTAATGTTTCAGTAGGGTCAACAGGGGTCGTTAGAGGAGATTATGTCTGTTGGCTTCACACCGTCTTTCAGACTAAGCTAGCAGGTAGTCCGGGAGGGGGTGTGATAACTTGGTATCAGAGCAGTTAGCTCCATGGGAAAAAAGACATGGTAGTTAGTGCTAAGAAAAATCCAGGAAGTAAATAGTTAGACGTTGGGTCAGTTCAGATAGAACTAGCGGAGTATGGTCCGAGTATTGTTGAGAGTGAGTCCAGTCAGGACTAGAATGTGTGTATACGTTTAGTATCATGCATCAGAGTTAAGTATCTATAGCATGTCTGATGTGTTGATATGTTATAGGAGTCATGCCACCACGTACCAGCAGACGACGCAGGCAGAATCAGGACGGGACGCAGGATCCTACCCAAAATCAACCTGAAAGGGGACCCAGTACCCCGAGAGGTCAGAATGAGGCAGGGAGTAAGCAATTTGCTAGGTCTGTACAGGAGATCAGTAGGCCAGAGAGAGTAGGGCCTAGTGATCCGGAAAAGATGTATGGGATTGAACGATTGAAGAAGTTAGGAGCAACAGTGTTTGAGGGTTCCATAGATCCAGTTGACGCCGAGGTCTGGTTGAATATGTTGGAGAAATGCTTCGACGTGATGAGTTGTCCTGAGGGGCGAATAGTCAAATTAGCCACATTCCTTTTGCAGAAGGAGGCGGAGGGATGGTGGAAGTCCATTATAGCAAGGCGCAGTGATGCACGTACGTTAGATTGGCAGACATTTAGAGGCATATTCGAGGAAAAGTACTATCCCACCACATATTATTGAAGGGTTAAAATCCCTTTGGCAGCGGAAGCAAACAAGAACAATCTCGAATTAATTTCAATTATAGAAAAACCGGTACGTTGGCAAATCAATTCAGAAACTAATTTCTAAATTAAAACGATTAAGCATGCAAAAATTATTCAATATCAAGAACACTTACTTGGAATTGAAGAACACTGCACAATGCTCCAAGGAACTCGTTCTTGGGACTTCCAACGGACACCACCACTCGAATCACCCGCTATTCTCTTGGGTCGCTGAGATATGGCTTGTGGGAACCCAAATTCAGTCTTGGAAGGGAATTTTCAGCAAGGTTCTTTGCTGGTTTTTGAGAGAGTGAAAAGAGAAAAATCTCAGAGCTTTTATGTGTTCTCACGTAAAAAATGAGAGAGTGAACCTCTGTTGGGGAACTCCCTCTCCCCTCAACGATAAGTGGGGAGGGAGTTATCTCCCTACGAGATCTAGACCGTTAGATCTTAATCAAAACGATCTCGGCCATTAACTAATTAAATAATAAATATTTAATTAATTAATTAATTATAATTAATTTAATCAAATTATATGAATTATAATATATAGTTTTTAATTCAATTTGAATCATATTCAATTAAATTAAATTGGCCATTCAATTAATTCTAAATTAATCGATCCCACATTAATTAAATATCAAATATTTAATTAATTTTATAATTGAATCATATTCAATTTAATTTCTCTCATTTAACCTATAGTTTTAATGTGCATCAAAATGTACATCAATATAAACTATAGTTTTAATTTGATTAAATCACATTTAACCAAATTAAAATTAAATTAATTAATTCCCCAATTAATTAATTCATGAATTAATTAAATATCACATATTTAATTAAATTCATAATTCTCTCATTAATTAATTTTGAATCATATCCAAATTAATTTTATTATAAAGTTTAATTCATTAATTAAACTTATACTATAATGTATCTCCATACATTATATTAATTGTATCAAAATACAATTAACTTATATTCCCTTTAATAATCACGACTATATTATCTCAGAACCCGTTATGAGCTAGCAGGTGGACCTAATGGACCTACAGATCAGAAGCTCCAACGATACGAGATTGATCAGCTAAACTCATTAACCGAGTCAATCAACATTCGTTAACTGTGGGTCACTCCACTAAAGACCCACAGCTGCACTCTTCTCACTGTAGAATATTTCTGTGTCCACGGATATCGACCAATGCAGTAAGTCAATCCTTCACGTGTGTTCGTAACACCAGCTGGGTCAAATTACCGTTTTACCCCTGGGTTACCTCTGGATCCTTAAGTACCACTGATCCCTCTAATGAACAATTTGTTTAGGGTCCAACCTCTAAACAAGAGTTCCTCTCGGGCCAGGAGAGAACGGCGCGCCTTTGTTCAAGACCCGGAATCAGCCCTTAAGGGAACACACATCTACTTGCCCCAATAGGGGAAGGAGTGAATTCCATCTTGTATTGTCATGTCCCCAGCCCCCCACTCGGTCTTGTCCCCAAGAAGGTAGGCTTATTGAGTCGGCGTACTGGCCACTCTCACCCGTACTAATCAAAGGACAATCCCTCGCGAGAAGGAGTTCATGACACACTCAGGATTAAGATCGAGTTACCTAGGTCATCCTAATGAAACAGTAACCTAACTAGTTAACGGTGTTACATCTAGTGGTTTACTATTTCGTGGTCCGGTCTTATGCAAACTCATTGCATAGGATACCCCCGCTCGCATGTCTCCTACATGGACGCTTTGGATCAATTCGTCTGTATCGAATACAAAGCGGGTCGTATCACATAGTGTTACCAGGATAAGGTACCCAGCCTTATCCCTATACTATAGACCTTTTAGGTTGTTACTTGAACACTGATCCCCGTATGTCCCCACATACTAGTCCAAGTCTCATGTAAACAACCTTGGATATTAGTTTATTGGATTTGGGTCATATTGTGCAATTCTAGACTTAATATGACAATAACACTTTATTGCATAAACCTCAATAACACTTTATTTATACAAGTGTATAATTCGTTAATCATTCACTATCTACGAGTTTTAGGATATAAAACCCAACAATTATGAGGCAAAGAGAGATGAGTTTCTGGAGCTGAAACAAGGGTCAGTTTCAGTGGCCGAGTACGAGAGAAAGTATACCGAGCTTTCACGGTTTGCTGAAGTGATTGTGGAATCTGAGAGTGACAGGTGTCGCAGGTTTGAGAGTGGGTTGCGTTTTGAGATACGTACCCCAGTTACCCTATTGCCAAGTGACGAATTTTTTCCAGCTAGTAGAGACTGCCTTAAGTGTGGAGCAAAGTATTATAGAGGAAAAGACAGCATTGGAACCTAGTCATGGAGCTCCAACAACTAGTGGTTCCCGAGGTTGTGAGCAGCGGAGTTTCACACCTGGAGTGAATGTTTCAGGTCGTCAAGACTTCAAGCGCCGATCTGTTGGCCAGTTGTCGAGGCAGATGAGTTCGAGTAGTGCTTATTAGAGGTAGAGTCAGAGAGCCCCCAATCAGTCTGCGAGTTCAGTAGCAAGACCGCGGACGGGTCAGGAGTCCGTTGCTAGTGAATCCAGGAGAACCCCATGTGTAAGTTGTGGCAAGAATCATCGGGGTCAGTGTCTTGTTGGTGCCGGTGTGTGTTACCAATGTGGACAACCAGGGCATTTTACGAGGGATTGTCCACAGCTGAGAGTAGCAGTTCAGAGGGACCAGGGAATTGAGTCTCACACAGTTGAGCAGCCGAGAGTCTTAGCGGGCGTAGGATAAGGCACAGTGGTGAAAGGCAAAAGGGAGTTGTGGGGAGACCTAGGCAGCAGGGAAAAGTCTACGCCATGACTCAACATGAAGCAGAGGATGCACCAGATGTGATCACTGGTAAGATTTTGATTTGTAATGCACCTACACGTATTTTATTAGATCCAGGTGCTACGCATTCCTTTGTTTCTAGTATGTTTTTAACTAAGCTGAATAGGATGCTAGAGCCTTTATCTGAGGAGTTAGTCATATGCACTCCAGTTGGTGACATTTTATTAGTCAATGAAGTGTTGCGTGATTGTGAGGTTGTAGTAGAAGGTCTCTGTATGTTAGTGGATCTTCTTCCCCTAGAGTTGCAGGCATTGGATATGATTTTGGGAATGGATTTCTTATTCACTCACTATGCTTCTATGGATTGCCATAGGAAGGAAGTGACTTTTAGGAAACCAGGTTTGACTGAAGTGGTTTTTCAGGGGTGAGAGGAAGGTTATTTCTACGAGTTTGATTTCAGCGCTGAAAGCCGAGAAGTTGTTGAGGAAGGGTTACACAACGTTTCTTGCACACGTGGTTGAGATGCAAGAAGAAAAGTTGAAACCAGAAGATGTTCCTGTGGTGAATGAATTTCCTGATGTTTTTCCAGCTGATCTATCGGGTTTGCCATCTGATAGAGAGGTGGAGTTCACTATTGAATTGTTACCGGGAACAACACCTATTTCACAAGCACCATACAGAATGGCTCCGAGCGAGCTTAAGGAGCTAAAGGTGCAGTTACAAGAACTAGTTGACAAGGGATACATCAGGCCTAGTGTATCACCTTGGGGAGCTCCAGTGTTATTCGTGAAGAAGAAAGATGGTACCCTGAGATTATGCATTGATTATAGGCAGTTAAACAAGGTCACGATACGTAACAAGTATCCTCTACCACGCAACGATGACTTGTTTGACCAATTAAGAGGAGCAGCAGTGTTCTCTAAGATTAATCTGAGGTCAGGATACCACCAGTTGAAGGTTAGGGAATCAGATATTCCTAGACAACATTCAGGACGAGGTATGGGCACTATGAGTTTTTAGTGATGCCATTCAGTTTAACGAATGCGCCAGCAATTTTCATGGACCTCATGAATAGGGTCATCCATCAGTATTTATTCGGTCAGAAGTGCCACATTTTCACAGATCATAAGAGTTTGAAGTACATCTTTGATTAGAAAGAGCTGAATCTGAGGCAGAGGCGATGGCTATAACTGATCAAAGACTATGACTTTACCATAGAATATCATCCAGGTAAGGCTAACGTGGTAGCAGATGTGTTAAGTAGGAAGTCGAGACTTCCGAAGAGTGCCTTGTGTGGTATTCGAACAAGCTTGATAAGTGAGTTAAGAGGTTTCAAGGCGGTTATGACTGCAGAAGCTCAGGGAGTCTTTTAGCTCAATTTCAGGTTAGGCCTTCTCTAGTAGTAGAGATTGTGAGAAGACAGCCAGAGGATGGTAACTTACAAGAAATGCTTGCAAAGTCCAAGCAAGGCCCAGAGGCAGAATTTGAGTTGAGAGAGGACAGAGCCATAGTTAAGCAGGGAAGACTATGCGTTCCGAGTATTAGTGAGCTTAAGGGAGCAATACTAGAGGAAGCTCACAGTTCAGCTTACGCTATGCATCCAAGAAGCACCAAGATGTGCAGAACTCTGAAGAAAACTTATTGGTGGCCTGGTATGAAGCGGGAGATAGCTGAATATGTCGATAGATGTTTGATCTGTCAACACGTTAAACCAGTGAGACAGAGGCCAGAAGGACTCCTTAATCCACTGCCAGTGCCAGAGTGGAAGTGGGAGCATATTACCATGGATTTTCTGTTTGGATTACCTCGTACTTCTAGTGGACATGATGGTATATGGGTAATAGTGGACAGACTCACCAAGACAACACAGTTTATATCGATTAAAGCGACGTCTACACTAGATCAGCTAGCTAAGTTATACGTCGACAGGATTGTGAATCAACATGGAGTGCAAGTGTCCATAGTTTCAGATAGGGATCCAAGGTTTACTTCTAAGTTTGGCCTAGTGTGCAGAAAGCAATGGGAACAAAGTTGAAGTTCAGTACAGCGTTCCATCCCCATAAAGATGGTCAGTCTGAGAGGACCATCCAGACCTTAGAAGACATGTTAAGAGCATGTGTCCTTCAGTTTAAGGGAAGTTAGGATACCCACTTATCACTTATGGAGTTCCTTTATAATAACAGCTACCAGTCCAGTATCGGCATGGCACCATTCGAGGCTTTGTATGGCAGACCGTGCAGGACTCCTGTGTCCTGGAACGAAGTGGGAGAGCGAAAGCTAGTTGGTCCTGAGTTGGTACAAGCTACGTTAGACAATATTAAACTTATAAGGGAGAATATGAAAATAGCTCAGGATCGATAGAAGAGCTATGTAGATAAGCGACGAAGAGACTTAGAGTTCCAAGTTGGAGATCAAGTTTTCTTAAAGTTATCCCCGTGGAGAGGTGTTTTTCGCTTCGGGAGGAAAGGTAAGCTGAGTCTTAGATATATTGGTCCTTACCAGAGGACCAGCAGCCTATAGACTTGAGTTGCCAGCGGAACTCGCTCGAATACATGATGTTTTCCATGTGTCCATGTTGAGGAAATATATTCCAGATCCATCCCATGTGTTTCAAGTGCAACCGATTGAGCTGAAAGAAGACTTGAGTTATAAAGAGGAAGCGGTTCAGATCCTCGACAGAAAGGAGCAAGTCCTGAGGAACAAAACGATCCCACTCGTGAAAGTTCTTTGGAGACATCATGGAGTAGAGGAGGCAACCTGGGAGTCAGAAGATCAGATGAGGAGAAGTTACCCGACACTCTTCACCTAAGGACTTCTAAATTTCGAGGAGAAAATTTCAAAAGGGGGAGGTAAGTTGTAAACACGAGACTTTCCTTGGATTATTTTCTCTTGTCATCTATTGGTGGTTTCATGGTTGAATTTAAGTTGTTGGGATTTACTAATTGGAAGGAAGGAAAGAAAAGAAAGAGAAGGAAAAGGAAAAGGAAAAAAAAACAAAAAAAGAAAGAAAATGGAAATGGACAGCAAGACACCCACCACCGCTTCGCCCATTATCAGCCCCATTTCTCATCTTTTTCCATCCAAACTTTCAGATCACTTTAAGGAAAGAGTGAGGGAGGAAGAAGAAAAAGGACCTTTGAGGTTGAAGAAGATAGGAAAAGCTCATGCAAAGCCAGCCATAGCAGAATCTGAGTTCAACCTGTCAACCTCTTGTTTTTTAATCGGTTTGAGCTACACAGAAGGAACTAAGAGGTGAGGTTTGATTTTATTGAAAGTTAGTTCATTTTGTAACAACTTTCATGAAGGAAGCTTGAGCTAAATCATATGAGAAGTTAATGGTTTTTGGAATGGAAAACAGAGCACAGGATTTTCGAGCAAAGCAGGAGGATCTCTAGTTTCCTCTGGTGTTTCGAGCATTCTGGGGTGTACAAGTCGAATCAGAAGCTCTATTTGGTATGGTGGGAAAGCTTATTCAATTACCTATAACTTTCATGAAGAATTTGTGAGCCAAAAATGACTTGAAGTAGGTTTAATTTCAGGAGAAAGATAAAGGGTAGCAGAGAACCTCGAATCTGTGTTGTCTGTGTTCGGGACATTTCTAGACAAATTGGTTGGGAATCTCATTTTCTTTTCTTCAGGTACGTTGTAGTGTTCGAACATGAAGATTTTTATGTATAGTACATTAATTTTGGTTAAGTATTGAGGAGATTATTGGTATTGGAAGTTAGGGTATAGAATCTGGAAAAATCTGGAAAGTAGAATGTGAATGTGATTCTTAATCCAATTGTTTAGAAATTCTTGAGCATAGAAAGACAAAGCTATCTATGGTTCTAATGCTTGGTTTTGGTTGTTTGACAGGCCAAGAGGAAATAGGTCGAGTCTACAGACCAGGGAACTAGCTAAGACTGTGAGTGACAAAACAAATTTCGAAAATTGTTTCCAACGGTTGTTCATGTTTAGACGCTTTATATTCTTTTATATGAATGATACATGATTTCTATGAACGGTTTCAAACATAAGTTTTGAGCTTAGATTTTCTAATGAGGTTTATATACGAGCCCATGGTTAATGACTTTATGAAAAGTAGTTGAAACGATATCTTTTAACATAAAGTATGTATTAGCAAGTACTTTTAAACGATTTCCAGTTTTTCACGAGCAAGCTGAGTAAGCTTCAGTTTTACGAAAGATAACGATAAGCAGACATGTTTTAATGTTTTCATGTGATTTTCTGAGATTTCTATTGACTACATGACTGAGATATTGAGCCCGAGGCTATATGGTACCGTGTGCACACAGGTTATATTCTGTTGTCGACGTTGAGTGTACTCTGTGACAACGATGCTGTCGTGAGTGTTGAGCGGGCCCCACTACGACAAAGACGATGGGAGTGTTGGGCGGGCCCCACTACATCATAGGACTAGTAAACGTTGGTTGTACTGGGTGTGCCCTACATAACGTAGATCGGTCATGTTAGTTAAAATGTTTGATGTAGTTGATATGCCTTGCTAGATTTTCAATGACGAACTTGCGAGATATTTTAGAAAGCCTTTATCATTACACGTTTATGTTAAACGCTTAGATTGAACATATTTATATGTTTAAAGGTTTATCACGTGTTTTGACTTCCGGATTTAGCGTTTTAAAGTTAGTCAATTACTGGGCTTCGTAGCTCATTCTTTTCAAAATGTTTTCCCACTTTTCAGGTAGAGATCGAGCTCCCGGTGCCTGATACACTGCCAACGTCTGCTGAAAGTTCCAGATCAAGCTCCAGTACGTGGGTGGAGTTGTATATTGAGTCTGTCTATATTGTAAATGTTTGTAAGGATTGGATAGTTCACAGTTTGTGTAAGTTCTAGGGGTCGTGGTTGTGTAAACCCCAGTTGTATATGTCTTTGGTGGTAATATTTATATCAGGTTATTTGCTAAACTGAGTTATGTCAGGAATGCACCCCATGTATGTCTACGGGTTTTCAGGGATTCCGCTGCGTTGTGTTTCCTGTAGAATACCTGATATCCAAGATTAGTATGTTTATCAGGTTTAACGTTTCAGTATGGTCAACAGGGGTCGTTAGAGGAGACGATGTCTGTTGGCTTCACGCCGTCTTTCGAACTAAGCTAGCAGGTGGTCCGGGAGGGGGTGTGACAGGTAGGCATTTCAAGACCCTGTGGATACGATAAATACTTATCACTTGCTGTTAGATTGTGTATACTTGCACAGTATTTTGAGGTGAATTCTATCTATAATTTTAACCACTTCAGAATTGCAACAATTAGCCAGTCCATTCTTCTATTTTCTAGTTATTTAAAATTTAGTAATTTAATTTCTAACAATTTTTAGTTTTCATCCTCAAATTCTTTTCCATGCCAAACCCCCCCTCCGGTTACTAATTGAAAAATCTTAAGTTAATTTAATTAATTTGATTGCTCCATGCGTTCAACCCCGACCACTATTTCTACAAAAATACGATCCTCGACAAGTCGTTTATCAAATTGGCGTCGTTTATCACCTATGCAATGAAGTTGGATAAGACTAGGACCAAGAAATAAATCAATTTCCTTTATAATGTCGTTTAATGTTGAAACTGACTTATTTTAATGCGATGACCTAGGTAACTCGATCTTAATCTTGAGCTAACTATGAACTCTTGTTTATTCAAGATTATCCTTTGATTTGCATGGGTGAGAGTGGCTCAACATTGCTGACTCAATAAGCCTACCATTTTGGGGATAAGACCGGGTAGATAGTTGGGGACATAGTCCTACAAGACAGAATTCACTCCTACCCGATTTAGGGATAGTAGAGAGGTTGTTCCCTTAAGTGTTGACTCCGGGACTTGAACAAAGAGATCTCGCCCTCTCATTGGCCCGAGTGGTATTAGGTTTAGTGGTCGGACCACAAACCAATTGTTCATTATGGACTCAGTGGGACTTAAGGAACTAGAAGTAACTTCAAGGGTAAAACGAACATTTGACCCAACTGTAGTTACGAACAACCTATGAAGGGTCGACTTACTAATCATGGTTATATCGAGTGGATAGAAATATATCTACAGTGAGGGGAGTTCAACTATTGAGCTATAGTGGAGTGTCCCGGTAGTTAACAAATGTTGGTTAACTAGGTTAAAAGAGTTTAGCCAGTTAATATCGGATCGTTGGAGCCCATGATCTGTAGGTCCATTAGGTTCCCATGCTAGCTGGTACGGAATAAACCTTAGAACAAAGTGATAAGAGAATTTGAATCGTTCAAATGTGATTTAGAGAGTTACCGTTAATTATATTCGATATATTTAACATAATAGTTTAATTATGGATTAAACTATATTTAAGAGAGTTTGAAGTATTTAAATATGATTTGAATATAATACACATGAATGGGGATTCATGTTCGAGAAATTGGTTTTTGAGAGAAACCGGGATTAGGTGAAATGTTTAATATTTGGTATTAAATTATAATTAATTAAAAGTTTTTAATTAAATAATTTAATTAAATTTATTATTAATTTTGAATTTGAATTTAATTAAAACAATTTTTTAATACAAGAAAGTCTTGTATTTTATGGGTTTTTATTTGCATTTCATTTTAGTTAAAATGAAGAGGCAAATTGTATGACAAAGCCACCTAATCCCATTTGGAAACACCTCTTGCTTGTTGTCTCCATGAAATGGAGCCATTGTTGGGTTCCTAGAGTGAGTAAAAATATGGTATAAAAAAACTCTAGAACTCTGTGCAAGTATACATAGTCCGCAGCAAGTAATAAGTATTTATCAATCCAAGGCCTGAACTAGCTTTTACTTTATTTATTTTGTTTAGTTTTTCAATGATTTCAAAAGTGGTAAAAATGATTGGTTTTTGATAAAATGCTGAAGCAAAAGAAATGACAGAACAAAACGTAAACAAATAGGCAGACAGATTAGAAACAGACGCTGGTCAGGATTTAGTAATTGTTTAAAAAGATGCTTTAGCAATTTTATTGATCATGCAAAACTCTCGCAGTCTTATTAGCAGATTCCTCCCGGAACTCCGAATCTTTTTTAATGTGTTTCAACCCCAATAAAATACTACCAATCAAGCACTAGGCAACTGGTTATCCCTAGCTCAGTCACTGGCGTTCACCAATACACAATGATCTAGTGTGACTAATTGCCACACACTCCCTAAATCATCCCTGAAACTAGAGAGAGGTATTCATACCGGCTGGCCAGGCGGGCATAAAATATAAATGAGCACAACAATTAACCAAGATGCATTAATCAATATTTATTACTAGAATTAAGCACGACAATCACATTGTACCTAACCAACGCCTAAGCTACTTAGTTCATAAGATGCATGGAAACGCAAGTTACAATCTGAGGAAGCATATCCATAATCACAAGATAATAAAAGGAAATATTAATCTCCTCGATCAGCTTGCAAATGATGGTCTTCTTGATGGTCTCCAATCTCTCTCCTCTATTCGGCTCCCAAAGGTGAAAGTAACTTTCCAAGAATGGATGGTTTTCTCCCAAAAGTGGAATGAATTTGACTTGGGCGGCTACCTCATTTTATAGAGTTGAGGAAAGCTTGAATTAGGTTGACCTAGACACGTGGATGACTCTCCTTGCTCCTTTATCCCGAAAATAACTCAACAGAAGTCGGTTTATCAACTTGGCTAACGAGTTGTGACGTGGCAGTTTTGCTCCCAGCTTTGCTACAGCACAGAATTTGCTCCCTCCAGTCGCCCAACAACACATTCTGCATAAAATAACTTCTAAAGCTTTCGTTCTTCCTGTAAGGGATAAAAGCCCTTGGCAGCGGAAACGAACAGACCTTTAACTCTTATTTAATTTGAATTAAAATACCATACGTTAGCAAATTAAATCACAGCGGAAAAATACTTTAAATCATGTTGTAAATTAATTATAAAACATGATAAAACTCATTAGGAAAAATCTAGATCTAATCTAAATGGATCCTAATGATCCTAGATCAAGAACACTTGCTTTGTATGACGTTCTTGATGTGTGTCGCCTTTTTTCCTTGATGTTTGCAGAAAAATCCAGCAACTAAAGGTCTCCTTTTTCGCAGCAAAACTCTTGTGAACACCACCAAAAGGGATGCACCAATATTCTCTTAGAGAATGGAGTTGAGAGGTTTGTGGGAACCAAGTAAATTCTAGGAATTTTGGGAGGAGTTCTCTGAATTCACTGGAGAGGAAAATCACAGAGAAAGCTTCTGAGAGAGGGAGAGATACACACGACTGAGGGAGAGCCAGAGATCTCAGAGACCAAATTGGGATTAAACCCTAACTGAATCACTCAGTTACTAAAAAAACTCATTATCTTACTCCACATCGTGTGTACTGCAGCATGAGTGGGTGAGATTAATTCTTATCAGTTATTATTAACTGATGAGAAAATATTAATTATTAAATTAATTACTATATTAATAATAATTAATTAAGAAATCCATAAATCACATTTATGTCATCCTCCCACATAACCCATAGTTTTAATCTAAAGTAATTAAATTAAATTTAATTAAATTAAATTAAAACCAAATAATATTAATTAATTCATCAATTAACTAATATTATAATTAAATATCATATACTTAATTATATTTTTCTCTCATAAACTATAGTTGTAATGTACATCAAATGTGCATTAATTATAACCTATAGTTTTTATTATGAATCCAATTCATAATTAAACTTAACATTCGAACACCTTCGAATGTTCTAAACCCCTTTAGAATTTTACCTCAACGCCCTAATGAGCTACTGGTGGGACCTAATGGACCTACAGATCAGAAGCTCCAACGATATGAGATTAATTAGCTAAACTCATTAATCAATTTAATCAATATTCGTTAACTGTGGTTCACTCCACTATAGAACCACAGCTGCACTCTTCTCACTGCAGATATATTTCTGTGTCCACGGATATCGACTGTCAACAGCAAGTTAGCCCTTCACGTGTGTTCGTATCCCAGCTAGGTCAAATTACCGTTTTACCCCTGGGCTACCTCTTGGTCCTTAAGTACCAGTGCTCCTCTAATGAACAACATGTTTGTGGTCCAACCAACAAACAGAAGTCCCTCTCGTGCCATAAAGAGGGTAGGGCCCATTGTTCAAGACCTGGAGACACCACTAAAGGGAACACACCTCTACTTACCCTAATATTGGGAAGGAGTGAATTCCATCTTGTAAGAGTACGTTCCCAGCTCCCCACTCGGTCTTGTCCCCAAAATGGTAGGCTTATTGAGTCGGCGAACAGGCCACTCTCACCCGTACAAATCAAAGGACAATCCCTCATGGACAGGAGTCCATAATCCCCTCAGGATTAAGGCCAAGTTGCCTAGGTCATCCTATTAAAATAGAAACCGAGCTAACTAACGGTGTTACAGTTAGTGGTTAACTATTTCGCGGTCCGGTCTTTGTGCAAACTCATTGCACAGGATGCCCCCACTCGCATGTCAACTACATGAACGCGTTGGATCACTACGTTTGTATCAATATACAAAGCGGGTCGTATCCATAATGTCACCAGGATAAGGTACCCAGCCTTATCCCTATACTACAGACCCTTTAGGCTAAAACTTGAACATTGATCCCCGTATGTCCCTACATACTAGTTCAAGCCTCATTCTCTTAGCCTTGGATGTTTAGTTTATTGGATTAGGGTTAATAAGACAAGATATAATACAAACACTGAATAATACATCACTTTATTAATGTTCGGTCAAATGTACATTTACTATCTACGAGTTTTAGGGCATAAAACCCAACACTTCCAAGTGGGTTAAAACATATAATATTCATCCAAAACCAACCCTATTAAGCACAAAAGACACACAAATCCCTATAGAAATGAGGCCTAAATAACTACCTTTTGGACAGTTATCAGCCATCAGCATGGATTCATGATTTAAAAAGACTTGAACTCAAACAGAGAGATGATGTTTGCTGGAAACACATCATTTTCTCTCAAAACTCTCTTCCATTCTCTCAACAATTTCATCACAAATTTGTGTCCCACAACACGTTCTAAGGTCGAAGATTAGTGGGGAAGATCACGGTGGTAGTCCAAAGCTCGTTCGTGAGAAGCAAACACCAAAGGAGAAGCTTTATTCGGTCCAAAAGGTTGGTAATCAAACTCTTTTTTCGGTTTATGAAATGCATGCTCTGATTTCTAAAATTAAAAGAAATTTGTGCGCTACCGATCCAAATCGCTTCCGCTAGTGTCTTGTACACTCCTTCAGCAAGTGATAATACTTATTTATGAGAGTTATTTATGTTGGGTTTTATGCCCTAAAACTCGTAGATAGTGAATGTAACGATTGACCGAATATTAATGAAATAATATTGATGTATTTTTCAATTGAGTGTTATTAGTTATATTATGTTTGTCTTTGCCTAAATAACCTTAATCCAATAAACTAGACATCTGAGGTTGTAGTATGAGTCTTGAACTATATGTGGAGACATACATGGATCAACAGTGGCGGATCCACCTCAGGCCCAGAGGGGGCTCGAGCCCCCTCTGAACTGACGACGACTTCTATATTAGTATATTAAAAATCATCTAATTTTCAAGGATGTGTCTCTGCTCGGTTGGTTTAGGCACTCACAGCCCCCCCCCCTCAACCCACGACGCAGCCCTTGTTCGCACGCGGTTTTTTTAATCTTTTCCTTTGCACGCATTTTTTTAATCTTTTTTTTTTCTTTCAGTTTTTTAATCTTTTCTTTTGCACGCTTTTTTTTAATCTTTTCTTTTCTTTTTTTTTTCTTTTAAAAATTTAATCTTTTCTTTTTGTTTTTGCTCCATTCAAGTCTGCATGCACAACTCTCTTCAATATTTTCTTCTTAAAATTTGGACTTCTATAATTGAAAAAAAAGTTTTTATATTTTCCTAAATTTAAATTATAGACTATATTTTCTTTTTAAAAATTATTTACAATTTTAAAATCTAATGGGTGTCTGAATTTCAATTTTACGTCTAATAGATTCACCAACTTCCAATTTTGTGATTAATAAGTCTTTAATCTATTCAATATTTTTTTAAATTCATGAATTTATTTATTATAAAATTGAAAGTTTTGTGTTCGATTAGACATAAAAATCAATTTTATGTATAATGTATTTGTTAAATTAAAAGAATGTGTAAATATGTTAGAGATTTAAAAAAAAAACGATGGCAAGAACTTATTAGACACAAATTTGAAAGTTTAGAAATCAATTTGGCAATTTTAAACTTCAGAAAACCTATTGACACAAAAATTGAAAATCCAGGAGCCTGTTAGACACAAACATAAAAGTTCAAGAACTAAACTTGATTTTTTAACCTAACAAATATTTAACATTATATATTTTTTTATCTTAACTTATTGTTTAAATTTTGTTTCTTTATATCAAATATAAATGAAATGGATACAAACATTTTTAAAATTTTGATATGTTGTTTTTTAAAAATTAATTCTATAATATAAAAAAATCGTAGAGGACAATTGCGATGGATGAAATTAGTCGTTCAGTTTCATTTATGTTTTTTTTTCATACTGGTAAATTACTTTTACGAAATATTAAATGAAGCCCCCCCTAAACAAAAATTCTGGATCCGCCACTGTGGATAAATGTTCAAGATACAACCTAAAGGGATATATAGTATAGGGATAAGACTGGGTGGCTTATGCTGGTGACACTATGGATACGACCCAGTTTCTATTTGATACAAACGCCATGATCCAACACGTTCATCTAGGAGACATGCGAGTGGGGGTATCCTATGCAATGAGTTTGCATAAGACCGGATAGTGAAATAGTAACCATTGGTTATAACACCATTAACTAGTTAGGTTTCTATTTCACTAGGACGACCTAGACAACTTAGTCTTAATCCTGAGTTGGTTATGGACTCCTGCTCATGAGGAATTGTCCTTTGATTTGTACGGGTGAGAGTGACCAATACGCCGACTCAATAAGCCTATCATTTTGGGGACAAGATCGAGTGGGGAGCTGGGAACATAATCCACAAGATGGAATTCACTCCTTCTCGACTTTAGGGAAGCAGATGAGTGTTCCCTTAAGTGGTGTCTCCGAGTCTTGAACAAAAGCCCCTACCCTCTCAACAGCATGAGAGGGTTTTTTGTTTGATGGTTGGACCACAAACAGGTTGTTCATTAGAGGAGAACCTGGTACTTAAGGACATAGAAGTAACCTAGAGGTAAAACGATAATTTGACCCAACTGGTGTTACGGACACTCGTGAAGGACTAACTTGTTATTAATGGTCTACACCCGTGGACACAAAAATATGTCTACAGTGAGAAGAGTGCAACTATGAGTCTATAGTAGAATGTACCCACAATTAATGATTAATTTGGTTAATGAGTTTAACCAATTAATCTCATATCGTTGGAGCTTCTGATCTACAGGTCCATTAGGTCCCACTGGTAGCTCGTAAAGTAATTTGAGGCAACTAAGTAATAAATGTAAATTGAAAGTGTTCAATTTGCCAAGGAAAACAATATAATTTATGTTGATAAAATTATTTTGAGACAAATAAATATTTGAAAAAACTCAAATATTAATATGAATTTGATTCATATTAAATTTATAGGATTTGACAGAGTTCAAATTTAAATATAAATTTGATTCATATTATGGAATTAATTAAAAGCCTGCAATTAAATATATGATATTTAATTAGGTGATTAATTAAGGATATTTGTAATGGGTGGCAATATCAGCCTAAATAATGGCAAATATAGCAATTTATAAAAATATTTGCAAATATGGCAAAAATTTTGAATTAATTTTTTTTATCCCCGTTTTGTCCCTAATTGCGCGTGCATCTCTGGTTTCTTTCTTCTTGCGCGCATGCTCTGTGGTTTATTTTAATAATAAGTTTTATTTTTTTCAATTTTAATAAAAAAGGTCCCCAAACCATCGCCCTTTTTCTTCTGTCCCCTTCTTCCCCCTTCTTCCTTTCTTTTTAAATTTATTTGTCTGCTCTTAACTTGGAATTTTCTTTGTCATCTTCTACCCACACGCAATTATTCAATTTTCTCCTTTTAAAAGCCAACCTTGTTGATGGTGATGAGGAGGATGACGAGTCAGTATTGTACCTCAACCCAGCTCGGATTCTGACTCGGAGCTGTGGTATCACTTTCGGAGGCTTCCTCCGACGACTCTCCGCTGTTAACGGCTGATATTCTCTCGTTTTCTTTTCCGATCATCGATTATTTTCGTTTTCGAACGGGTTTCACGGATTTCGATCTTGACTGCCCATCGATGCCTCTTCTGGTCGCCAGAAAATATCAGATATCGAACAAAACGTCATTCCGCTCTCTCGACTTCACAAATATACCACTCTTCGGAAGACTGTTATCGTCAGTTTGGATTTTATTGAAAAGATTTTCTTAGATTTCACGGTTTGGATCTCAGATTTCACCAATTAATTTGCAGGTTTGGATTTCATCGGTTTGGGATTTTCTCAGATTTCACCGATTAATTCTATCTGATAGAAAATTTTTCTATCACTGATAGAATCTATCAGTGATAGAAATATCAGTGATAAGATAGAAAGTTTCTTTCTATCAACTTTCTATTATCTGATAGAATAGATATCAACAATAATGGAATTCTATCTGATAGAATTTTGTTACTTTAGTGATAGAATCTATCTATCATTGAAAAAAGTTCTATCAGGGATAGAATTTTGTCCTCTATAGGATTCTATCAGATAGAATTATGTCACTCTAGTGATAGAATCTATCTATAGAATTCTATTTGTATGTTCTAATGTAGTGTAGAATTCTATTATTATCAACAATAATATAAATCTATCTGATAGAATTCCGTTACTATAGTGATAGAATCTATCTATTAGTGATAAGAGTTCTATCAGGTATAGAATTCTATCAGATAGAATTCTGTCCTATCTAGAATTCTATCTAATAGAATCCTGTACTCTAGTGATAGAATCTATCTATCAGTGAAAAAAGTTCTATCAGGGATAGAATTCTATCAGATAGCATTCTGTCCTATCTATAGAATTCTGTCACTCTTTAGAATCTATCTATAGAATTCTATTGTATGTTCTAATGTAGTGATAGAATTCTATTATTATCAACAATAATATAATTCTATCTGATAGAATTTTGTTACTATAGTGATAGAATCTATCTATCAGTGAAAAGAGTTCTATCAGTAATTCTATCACTGATAGATTCTATCATTGATAGAAAGTTTTCTATGATAGAAAGCTTATAGTGATAGGAAGGTTTCTATCAGTGATAAAATCTACCTGTGATAGAAAGTTTTTCTATCACAAATAGATTCTATCAGTGATAGAAATCTTCTATCACTGATACAAAGTCGTCTTTCTATCACTGGTAGAAAGTGATAGAAAGTTTTTTCTATAACTGATAGGAGCTTTCTATCGGTGATAGAAAGACTTTCTATTTGTGATAGAAAGTTTTTCTATCACTGATAAAAGCTTTCTATCACTGAAAGAAAAACTTTCTATCAGATAGAAATAGGATATAACAACCAAACACTGATAGAAAGACTTTCTATCACTGATAGAAAGAAATTCTATCTGATAGAAAAACTTTCTATCAGATAGAATTTATCTCTATTAGTGATAGAAAGCTTCTATTTCTATCAGATAGAATCTCTTTCTATCAATCACTGATAGAAAATATGAGAAACGAAACACCTACCAAACAACAACAACCAAACACCTTATAAAAAAGAACACATATAGGATTAATAAGATAGAAGTGATAGAAATGATAGAAAGCAAACACCTACCAAACACTGATAGAAAGTCTTTCTATTTGATAGAATCTATCTCTATGAGTGATAGAAAGCTTCTATCACTGATAGAAAGACAATAGAAAGTCTTTCTATCAGATAGAATCTATTTCTATCACTGATAGATTCTATCAGTGATAGAAAAAATTTCTATCAGATAGAAAGGGCATTTTAGTAAATACACATTCCAGAACTTAAAATTTTGCCATTTTTGCAAAATTTTATGCGGGCTGCTAAATCTGTAAATATTTTGGGCCGGTTTGCTATATTTGCAATCGACCCATTAATTAATAGAAGGCCTGAAATTAAATATATGATATTTAGATTGAATAGGTAATTAATTATATAATTAATTAATTTGATAATTAATCAATTATGGAAATGATTAAATTACTTATGGAAGTAATCAATCATTTATGGAAATGATTAAACTACTTATGGAAGTAATCAATCATTTATGGAAAAGATTAATCAATTATGGAATTGATTAATTATGGAAATGATTAAATCAATTATGGAAATAATTGATTTTATATTGATATTTTATTCATGGTCTTTCTCATATAAATACAACACTAGACCTAAAGGTTTAGGTGCCTAATGCTCATATTGATAATACAAGACTGAAAGACTGCTTCTTGCATTCTCTCAAGCCTCCCTCTTAGAGAAAGACTTCCACCAGTCCATTGCCTCCTAGACTTAGAGACATACCGGTGTAACATCATTGGTAGTGTGTTTTGGAGAAGAAGATTCCAACGAGGATTCTTGGAGTTGCTGCGTTTTCAACGTCAGAGCGAGGTTGGCGAGAATCGGTCAAGTTCACAATGATGGTTTGCATCGATTCTTTCTTTTTTCTTAGAAAAGCATGAACATAAAATAGTTTTATTCTTCTTTTTTTTTTCCAGCATGTTTATAACAGATTTACAGCGATTTTAATGCATGATTAAAATAGCGTTTTTGCTTTTTCGTATTGGTATTTTAATGTTGATTAATATACGGTATGAGATCCTCTCGATACGCTTCCACTGCGTTGGGGCCTCCGTCCCTACAATTAGTATCAGAGCCTCCGTTGTCCCTATTAATCGATATTAAAATTTGTGATAGGCTCTAATAGGTCGGATTAATGCATAATGTATGTATGGTTTGTATTGAACTGTTTAAGTTAATTTTACGGACATAGATTTTAAATTTTATGTGATTTGATCATGTAAGGACCCTGTGTTTCGGACATTTAAATGTAAAATCGAGTCTTATCTAAGTTCGGGTATAGATTAGGTTTCTATGAGATGGAGATCGGTGAAATCGCGACAAAATTCGAGGCCAAAAGACGAAGAACAACCGTTGTTTTTTCCCAGATCGTGCTCCAGACGCATCAGCGTCTCGACGCTGTCTCGATTTCGAGGTGGTAAGAAGAAGCCTCAGCGTCGAGACGCTGACACAAGTGCGGCGCGAATCAGGGTTTCTCAAGCGCAGTTCAACAGCCCTAATTCGCGGTTCAGTTGGCTGGGACCTATTTGGTCTAGTTCAACCTGGTTTTGGCTCGGTTCGTGATTTTTTAAGATGGTTTGAAGTTGTTCGAGTCAGTTCGTGATGTCTTGATCGGATTTTGGAGCTGCAAAAGGATTTTAAGATAAAATTTAGTTATAATTATTGTAATTTACGCTTTGTTTTATCCTAGGGCCAAAATTAACCGGTTCAATTGCTATTTATATCCTTTGTGGATGTCATATAGAATAATAAGCTCACCTTATGTTATAAACATGCTCATGCATTTATATATATTATAAATTGTTATAATGTATGTTTTAAATGCTTGGATATTTTCATGGGTATTTTAATATAAGTGTATATTAAATATATGAAAATAATGAAACATGAAGCATGTCATTACTTCGATTAAATATAAATAGTTATGTTTAATGTGATGATGATATCTTATGTTTGCATGCAAATCTTGATTATAGATTGACGGTTTCTAATCATTAATAATAAAGAACTATTTCCAATTTTAAAGATTAATCCTATAATCAAGAATCTAGGGTTTAATTCATTCAACAATCTTATTCAAGTTAAATAATTAAATCATACTAATTGCATGAATAATATAATAATTATATTATTAACTATGGATGTTTCATGCTTCATGCAATATTGATTTTGTTTTAATATAACAATTATAAGCCAATCAAGAAAATCAATCAAGCATGCTTCATTCATCACATTAAACATAACTATTTATATTTAATTTAAGTAATGACATGCTTCATGCTTTCCAATTTTTCATATAATTAATATACACTTATATTAAAAAATATGAAAACAAATTCATGCATTTAAAACATACATTATAATAATTTATAATATATAAATAAATGCACGAGCATGTGTATAACCTAAGGTGGGATTAAATATTCTATATGACAGCCATAAAGCATATAAATAACAATTGAACTGGTTAATTTTGGCCCCTAGGATAAAATAAAGCATTAAATTACAATAATTTTAGCTAAATTCTATCATAAAATCCTTCTGCAGCTCCAAAAGTTGGTCTAGACAGCACGAACCGTCCCGAACCACCTTGAATTGGCCTCCAAAATCACGAACCATGCCAAAAATTGGTTGAATAGGACCAAATAGGTCCCAGCCCAGCCAAACTGGTCCGAACCGGACCGCCCTCCTCATGAACCGTGCCTGTTGAAGCCCTAATGCGTGCCACCGTCGTGACAGCGTCGAGACGCTATTAATTCAGCGTCCCAACGCTGTGCACTTTCCTTACCTGAGCGCCTGCGGTATCGAGACAGCGTCGAGACGTTGTTGGAGTAGCGTCCCGACTCTGTTGCGTCTGAAAGCAGATTTTGGGCAGAAACTCACGATTTGTTCGATTTTTCTTCCGATTTCAGCGGCGATTACTCCGATTTTCATCTCATAAAAACCTATTCTAGACCCGGACTTACATAGGACTCGATTTTACATAAAATACCTAAAACACCGGGCCTTACATGATCAAAATCACATAAAATTAAAATCTATGGCCATAAAATTAACCTAAACAGTTCAATGCAAACCGAACATACATTATGCACAAATCCCACCTATTAGAGCCTATCGCAAATTTTAATGTCAATTAATAGGGACAGTGATGGCTTTGATGCCGATTAAAAGGGATAAAAGCCCCTACGCAACAGAAGCGCATCGATTGGACTTTTCGCCGTATATTAATTAACATTAAAATACTGTTACGAAAAACTCAAATAAACTTTAGTCATACTTTAAAGTTGCTGGAAAATTGGTATAAACATGCTGAAAAATAAATCTAAATTTATTTTCGTGTTTTTCTAAAGAAAAGGGAAAGAATCGTTACAAACCTTCGTTGTAGACTTCTTCGCCAACGACGCTCCAACGAATGAAAACGCAGCGATTCCTTCTTGATTTCTTCGCTGGAAATTTCTTCTTCAAAGACACAATAACCACAGAGGTTACACCGGTATGTCTCTAAGTCTAGGAGGCAAAAGACTTGTGGGAGTCTTTCTCTAAGAGGTAGGCTAGAGAGAATTCTAGGTCTTGTCTTGTGAGTCTAAGAGCAAGAGGAGAGTACTGAACCAATTAGGTCTAGTGTTCTATTTATAGAAGAAAGGCCATGAGGGAGGCTAGAGAGAATTCTAGGTCTTGTCTTGTGAGTCTAAGAGCAAAAGGAGAGTACTGAACCAATTAGGTCTAGTGTTCTATTTATAGAAGAAAGGCCATGAATAAAATATTCAATTAAATCAATCTTTTCCAAAATTGATTCAATCTTATTCCTTATTTAATCAATCCATGATCAATCAATTCCATAATTGATTAATCCTTTCCACAAATGACTAATTACTTCCATAAGTGATTAGATCATTTCCATAATTGATTAATTCCCAGTTAATGAATTCTTTAATTAATTAACCACCAATTAAATATCACATATTTAATTTCCGGCCTTGAATTAATTAATTTGCCCAAATAGATTTTAGGCATTAAAATTAATTAATTAATTATTTGAAGTCTTTCAAACTTCCATAAATTTTTATGTGATTCAAATTTATATTAATATTTGAATTTCTTCAAATATTAATTTCTCTCATAATAATATATCAATATATATTATATTGTTTCCCTTAGTAAATTGAACATTTTCAATTTACATTTATTACTTAGTTGCATCAAATTACTTTATGAGCTACCAATGGACCTAATGGGCCTGCAGATCAGAAGCTCTAACGATGTGAGATTAATTGGTCAAACTCATTAACCACATTAATCAATATTCGTTAACTGTGTGTACATTCCACTATAGACTCACAGTTGCACTCTTCTCACTGCAAACATATTTTCTGTGTCCACGAATCTAGACCAATATCGACTAGTTAGTCCTTCACGAGTGTCCGTAACACCAGCTGGATCAAATTTTTGTTTTACCCCTAGGTTACTTCTATTTCCTTAAGTACTAGTTCTCCTCTAATGAACAACCAGTTTGTGGTCCAACCATCAAACAGAAAACCCTCTCGTGTCATTGAGAGAGTAGGGTCCTTTGTTCAAGACTCGGAGTAACCACTTAAGGGAACACTCATCTGCTTCCCTAAAGCCGGGAAGGAGTGAATTCCATCTTGTACGATTATGTTCCCAGCTCTCTATTCGGTCTTGTCCCCAAAATTGTAAGCTTATTGAGTCGGCGTATTGGCCACTCTCACCCATACAGATCAAAGGACAATCCCTCATGAGCAGGAGTCCATAATCAACTCAGGATTAAGACTAAGTTGTCTAAGTCGTCCTAGTGAAATAGAAAACCAACTAGTTAACGACGTTATAACCAGTGATTACTATTTCGCGGTCCGGTCTTATGCAAACTCATTGCATAGGATACCCCCACTCGCATGTCTCCTACACGAACGCGTTGGATCATAGCGTTTGTATCAAATACAAAGTGGGTCGTATCCATAGTGTTGCCAGGATAAGGCACTCAATCTTATCCCTATACTATAGACCCTTTAGGCTGTTTCTTGAACAATGATCCCATATGCCGCTACATATAGTTCAAGACTCATATTACAGCCTAGGATGTCTAGTTTATTGGATTATGGTTATTTTTAGGCAAAGACAAATATAAAATAACTAATAACATTTAATGGAAAAATATATCAATATTATTTCATTAATATTCGGTCAACGGTTACATTCACTATCTACGAGTTTTAGGGCATAAAACCCAACACTAAGGGCAACCGTTTTTTTTTCTTTTGAAAATCGTACCTTAATCGTAGTTTTAGGGTGCATTCGGCGTTGATTTTGGAGGCAATTGAAGTGATTAAAAAAGAATCTTAACCGTTTTTAGCGTTTGGTAAAACAGATTATAAATTAATTTTTATAAAAGTACTTTTTCAACTACATTTATTTGCAAAATCCAATAATCGTAGCTTTATCTTTCAGCGTTCCTAAAAATCTCATATGTAACTAACTATTTATCTTCTCTAACGTTTTTTAGACTTGATTCATGTGAATCATTTTTTTAATCTAACATATTTTTTTTGTATTATTTTATACTCATTTGAAATTATTTGTTTTTATTTTTATGTAAATTGAAATAATATTTTTTCCAATACAAGTAGGAAATTATATTTCTTAGCAAAATATAAAAAACATCCCAGGTTAAACAAGAAGATTATATTTTAAATCATATGAAATTTAAAACCATTATCTTATATGTTTCAAAAAAATAATTATCTTAAAATAATTTTGAAATTATCTTTTACAATTTTGAAATTAAATATCAACATTAAATTTATTTATTGAAAAAAATATAGTTAAACTGCAATGATTTAGAATATTAATTTACCAAACATCTCAACTTGTTTTTTCGTCTATAAAGCTAAAATTTACGAAACACTAATTTACTTTATAATAAAGTGATTTTCTTAAAAGCACAGTTGGCAATCCCAAACGAAGGGGTTTTTAAGAAAAGTAATGGGAAAAATTCATTTTTAACCCTAAACTTTAGGGGTTGTATCAATTTTAACCCATAACTTTCAATTTCATCAAATTGAACTCTAAACTTAACAAGTTGTATCAATTTTAACCGTGAACTTTCAATTTCATCAAATTGAACCTCAAACTTATCAAATCATATCGATTTTAACCCTAAACTTGCATAAGTGTTACAATATATACCTTTGGTTAACTTTTTTTTGAACCATCGTACGTAATTGATTATTTATTTTTTTTTTCTTAATTCACATTGCATCTGAATTGGTTTCTTATAAATATAATATTGAAGAAACTTTATTTTAGAAGACTTTTTCTCGTTGTTGAAGATTTTATGAGAGTTTTTTTTACTGCTATTTAAGATTATGAAAACAAAGAAATTTTGGAGGTTTTTTATTTTCAAATATTCGCGGGTTTTTTCTTGTTGCTAAGAACTTTGTGAGATTTTTTTTCCTTCTTTTAATGTTTTTTTTTTCTGGCTAATTAGAAGAATGTACAAATCTAGGAAACGAAAATAAAGAAATTTCATATTTTTTTATTTCTCATATTTGCTAGATTTTTCTTGCTGCCAATAACTCTGTGACTTTTTTTTTATGATATTAAGAAGAATTGTCTGAGATATTTGATTTCTTAAGGAGTTTTTCCAACAAATTTCTTACAAAACAATAACTTAGATGCAATATGAATTAAAAAAAATAAAAGGAAATTGTCAATTACATATTTTAATAGCAATTCAAATGAAAAGTTGACAAAATGTCTACATTGCAACATTTATGCAAGTTGGAGGTTCAAATTGATACGATTTGTTAAGTTTTGGGTTCAATTTGCTAAAATTGAAAGTTTAGGGTTAAAATTGCTACAACCTTCAAAGTTCAGGGGTCAAAATTGATTTTTTCCGAAAAGTAATAATAAAAGAGGAAAGAATTAGAAAAATCAAGCCCCCTCAAAATCATTTAGATAAAGCAGGAGGCGTGACACCGTACTTCGGCTGTGTTTCTTCTTCTTTTTTTTTTTTTAATTTATTCATTCATTTATCTATTATTATTATTAAATTAAATTAAATTAAATTTATTTGTTAAATGATTATGTTTATTTTTTATTTTATAAATATTAGTTTTTATTTCCTTCTCTATAGTGCTTACATTTTTTTAATGATTGATTTTTTTAAAAATTTTTAAATTTACATTTTTTAAATATATCCTAGAATTTAGATGTTTTGAAGTTTGCATTTTTTTGTTGTTGTTTATATCGTTTTTTTAATATAAAACACCACATATTAAATTCAACAGATGCTACAAATTCATTTTTCGAAAATTAGTGTACATTACTTTAAAGATTTTTTCGATAAAAATTTATATAGTTAAAATATAATTAAACTTATGTATACATACAAAACACAATTAAGTATTAAAAATTAATCATCCTTGAACATCTCCGATTCAATTTCAAGTACAATTAATTTGAAAATAAGTATATGGATTTTTACTGCATTATTGCATTTTAAATAATAATTATTTTTACTAAATATTGAGATAAAGTTAAAATGTTTTAAAATATGTTAATAGTTCTTCCAACAAAAATAAATTTAAAATAAAAGCTCTCAATTTTTTTTTTTTTTTTGAGTAGATCAACATTTGAGGGTGGGGAGATTCAAACCTCTAACCTCTTGGCCGAGGGTCTATGCCAATTACCGCTGAGCTAAGCTTACTTTGACTAAAAGCTCTCAATTTGCCGTGTAATCGTTTCTTTAAAATCTCAAATAATATGTTTAACTTGAGAATCATATTACAAAAAGACTTATTACAACTCACTAGTGAATTGATTGTCGATTATTAAATTAATAGTACTTGAAATTGAATTGGAGATGTTTAAGAATGATTAATTTTTAAAACGTAATTGTGTTTTCTATGTACAAATAAATTTAATTATATTTTAACTATATAAAGTTTTATCGAAAAATTCTTAAAGCTAATGTACAATAATTTTCGAAAAATCAATTCGTAGTATTAGTTGAATTTAATATGCAGTGTTTTGTATTAAAAAAAAGATATAAACAAAAAAAAATTGCAAACTTCAACATCTAAATTATAAATATATAAATATATTTACAAAATGTAAACTTTAAAATTAAAAAAAAATTAATTATTAAAAAAAAAACTTAACCACTATGGAGAAGGAAATGAAAACTAATATTTATATAAAAAAAAATAAACATAATCATTTAACAAATAAATTTAATTTAATTCAATTTAATAATAATAAAAAAATGAATGAATAAATTAAAAAAGAAAAAAAAGCATAAAGTACGGAGGCGCGACAGAGGGGCTGATTTTTCTAATTTTGTATTACTTTTCTTAAATACCCCAAACGAAGCGTTAGAGCCCTAATCATTCAGTATCTTCCTTTGTCGTTTCTCTCTTTCGATCGTCTGAGCTTCTAACGTTGGCGACAGGCGTCTGCGTGTGTGACGGCGGTGGGATTTCACGCATTCGACGGCGGTTTTGAGCATCTTCTTTCATTCTTGGCCATCTCCATCACAGAATCGTATAACCAGCGCTTTTATTTATTTATTTTTTTTTGAAATACCCATTTAACACACTTAGTCGTTCTTCACCGTTTCCCTCACGAACCCAAAATATCTGTTATTTCCATTGTGGCATTTATGGATGCTTCTGAAATTAAGAGGCTTATATGGGATTCACTTTGCCGGAAGCTTAAAAATTTTAAGAAAGAGCATGGAGTCGCCCTTTCTCAGTCGGCAGTTGAAGAAAAAAAAAAAAAGACAGAGAGATTGAGGAGGAAAGATAAACGAGGGATTGGAAAAAATTGTGAAGGGGTGAGTGCGAATCTTCTTCAAAAGAAGGGATAATGTTGCCAAAGATAAATTCTCCAATGTAAGTTTTCTTTCGTTCTTCATTTTCTGTCCTTATAAACAAATAATTTAACACCTAATCTCATAGACATATATTGTGTTTAGGTGTTATGGTGAATTTTGATCTTCTATGGCTACTCAATGGGGGTTGAAATTTTCACCGATAATGTCATTAATGCTGAATATTTCTATGAACTACGATAGGTTGGTTTGGTTAAGAAATTAAATTTATCGTAATCCATTTGCTCAAACTTTTGAATTTAGTGCTAGTTTAACCTGGCATCAGAGCAAATTGTGGGTTTATAATAGTAGAAATTAAGCCACATTCCACCTCATATGCAACACCCTTTTTTTTTCTTTCTTTTTCTCTATGTCTATATCTTTATCTCTCATATTAATACACATACATCCTATATGTGTATGTGTTTTTTTCTTGGGTGGGAATTCATTTAGTTGAATTGAGTTGCTTGCATTTATGTGATGGGAAGTGTAATGGGTGTTATTCGTTATTGGACTTGTGTTTTCTTCGAACTAGAAATGATGTAGGATGTGGTTTGGGGTTGCTTATTGAGATTATTTGTTGAGTTTGCTTAACTTTTTAATTCATTTGGGTGATATGTTGTCGAAGTGACGGTTCTTAATTGAGATGTATGTCTCTAGTCTTTATACACATTTGAATTTACAAAGGGTTAGTGACGCAAATGACAAAGGATTTTTTTTTTTTTTTTTTGTTTTTCATTCTCATTATAGGGATAACAACGTTCTAAGCATTAGTGACTGGTCCTCAATGATCTCGTACCTACAAAATGACTAAAGGTTTTCTCTCTTTCCCTCTTTCTATTTATTTTAATATTTGGATTTGTTGAATTTGTCCTTTTCTTGTATTAAGAGCTATGTATTCTTTGTGGTTTAGAATATTTGAGATTATTTTAAAGAAAGGAGGTGACTTTTAGAGATAGAGAGACGAAAATTCAAAGAGAAAATCACTGATATACAGAATGAGAGACAAAGTCAGTTTATGGTTTCTTGATACTAGAAAAAGAATTTCTATTGTCTAATGTAAAATTTAGGCATGCATCGTCAAGGAGTAATGAGTTCAATAAAATTCAAACTTCAAAATATGATCTCAGAGAGAGTTTTGGTTTCTTGATCTTGGAAAATCGTGTAATCAAAAAGTGATCCAAGAAACATTGAAAAGAAAGAGAGATGTATATAAATATCTCTCTCAAAAAGAGGAAACAATGCAAGAAAAATAATTGAATTGAGACTTGCCTTCCTCATGCCAATGCTTGGATGATAAACAAAAAAATTAGGGCTCGTTTGGTAACGTTCTCGTTTCTTGTTTTTTGCTTCTAATTTTATTAAGAAATCTAAGCATTTAATAACTATGTATGTTTCTTGTTTCTCATTTTTTTAGAAACACTCCCAAAATTTGTATAGAACTTTTGGGAACAACTAAAACTAGTTTCTCATTTTTTGTTCTTGTTTCTAATTTTTTCCAAACATAAATAAGAATATAAGTTTATTATTATTGAATGTATAGGTGTTAGGGTTATGAAATTCTATTTTTCTTTATTAGAAATGAAAAAACGAAAACAAGAAACGAGAATGTTACCAAACGGGCCCTTAGTGCCCAATTCCCTCCTGAATGTCTCAATCAAACTCAAACTCAACTCTTCCTCTGTATCACCAAAACTATATTTCTTTCAAAGGGAAAGGACAAAAAACTCACTCTTCCTTGCTTTACTTTGAAGAAGAAAGAAAAAACAAAACACCCTCTGACTATAAAATTTTAAAGGGAAAAATACACTCTTAGTCCCTGAGGTTTGGGTTAAGTGACAGTTTGGTCCCTGAGTTTTCAAACTCAACAAAAATACCCCTGAGTTTTGAGATAAGGAGCATTTTGGTCCCTGCCGTCAACTTTTCTGTTAAATTTTAACAGTTGCTGACGTGGCAATATTATTTTAATAAAGAAAATTATTTTTAAAATTTTTTAAAATAAAAAAATAAAAAAATATTAAAATATTATTATTTTTTTAATTATTTAATTTTTTCTCCATCTCTTTACTTCCCTTCTTCTTCTCCATCTTCTTCCTCTTCATCCTTTCATTCTTCTTCTTCATATCTCCGGTGGCCAGCGGCCGACGGCCACCGCTCGCCGGCGCCGGCCGCCGGCACTCTTTTTGTTTTTTTTCCTCCCTCTCCTTTTCTTTTTCTTCCTCCCTCTTTTTACTGTTAAAAAAAAAAAACAAAACGAAGGGGGAAAACCACCTTCGATTCCGCGCGCCGGAGAGGGAGGAGGGAGCTCCCTCCTCCGTCTCCGGCAGCGAGACAGAGGAGGGAGCTCCCTCCTCCGTCTCCGGCAGCGAGACAGAGGAGGGAGGACCCTCCTCCCTCCTCGTTCCAGATCTGTCTCAGTGATAGAGATAAAAAGTTTTTCTATCACTCATAGAAAGATTTTCTATGAATGATAGAAACTTTTTCTATCACTCATAGAAAAAATTTCTATAAGTGATAGAAGATTTCTATCACTGATAGGTTCTATCAGGGATTGAAATATTTTATATCAAGAGTTTTCTATCATTGATAGAATATCTTTCTATCACTGATAGAATAGTAAAAATTTCTATCAGTGATAGAAATCTTTTATCACTGATAGAAAGCTTTTTTATCGGTGATAGAAAGTTTTTCTATCACTTATAGATTATATCGGTGATAGAAAGATTTCTATCGGAGATAGAAAGATTTTTATGGGTGATCAGGGATTGAAAGATTTTTTATCAAAAGTTTTTCTATGATTTTCTATAAAAAGTTTTTTTTATCACTGATAGAACCTATCACTGATAGAAATCTTTTATCACTGATAGAAAAAGTTTCTATTAGTGATAGAAATCTTCTATTCTATCAGTGATAGAAACTTTCTATCACTGATAGAAAATTTTTCTACCACTGATAGAATCTATCAGTCATAGAAATATTAGTGATAGAAACTTTCTATCGCCGATAGAAAATTTTTCTACCACTGATAGAATCTATCAGTGATAGAAATATCACTGATAGAAACTTTATTCTATCATTGATAGAAACTTTCTATCACTAATAGAAACTTTATTCTATCAGTGATAGAAACTTTCTATCACTGATAGAAAAATTTTCTACCACTGATAGAATCTATCAGTAATAAAAAGACTTTCTATCAGTAAAAAAAAAAAAAAAAAAAAAAAAAAAAAAAAAAAAAAACTGACGAGAAAGAAGAAGATGGGCACACAGGGGCAATTTAGGAATATAAAAAAATTAATTAAAAAATTTTGCCATATTTGCAAATATTTTAAAAAATTGCTATATTTGCAATTATTTACCTTCATGTTGCCACCCATTACAATTATCCATATTTTTTTCCAAATTTTCCCTTACCTTCATTTCAGAACATGAGGGATCCATGAAGAGGCATCATCAGATGGGCTTAATTAAAGGCTAAACATTCAACAATTAGGTTAAAAACTTATAACCAAACAATAACCAAATCTGCAGCAGTCTTTCTCTTGTAAAAGAAAATTTAAACTTTTAGTTTGGATTTAATTTTCAGCCTTATTGAAAAACCAAAAAGGTATGGTTTGTTTTTTTATTTAGATGTAAATATCATTTACTATTTACATAATTTGATATTGTATTTTTTTTATATTATTTTCAGAGTTAATACTAGAAGACATAATTCATCGTCACTCGTCATCAAGAATCATACCATCATTTGACACGACAAGTAAGATTCTTATTCTTATGAGTCTTTTAGTTCTAGTTGTTATAATTTTAATTTTTTTTTATAGAACAATTGTTATAATTTTTAATTTAGGAAATTGTAATTAATGTTTTTTATTAATATTTGTGTAGACTTAATTCATAATCAAAATGGAGAGATATTATAAAATAATAATAACAACAGAGTCATCATCCCCAAGAAAGAAAAGTAATACTAGTTCTGATAGTAATAGATCTTATACAGAAGCCAATTTAGGAGAGCTACCTGCAGATCCTAGTTTAAGAACTAAAATTTATGATTATAGTTTTAATATTCAAGATCAAGTTCGTAGAGCATATTTACAAAAAGGTCCTTGTCAGCCTCGAAACCATAATTTTCCATTCAAGAAATTTGGAGCAAAGTCAAGACGATTTAATCCAGTTTGGTTTAATGAATATTCTAATTGGTTAGAATACAGTATTTCAAAGGATGCTGCATTTTGTTTATGTTGCTATTTGTTCAAACCAGAAGTTAGTGAACAATCCGGAGGTGAATGTTTTGTAAGTGAAGGGTTTTCTAATTGGAAGAGAAAAGAGATTGGAAATTCATGTTGGTGGTCCCAATAGTGCACACAATCAAACTTGGGGTAAATGTGAGTGTTGAAGGAGAAATTTTGATCAATCACAAATTGTCACGTCATTACATGAAATTAATGACACAATTATATTTAATTAAATTTGGTACCAATTATAAATTGACATGTGTCCCGAATTCAATTTGAAGGAAAACTTGGTCAGTTATAAATTTATAGAGTCAAATTTCTATTTGATCAATTAATTAAAATTAAATTATTTTGATCAAATTAATTAATTTGACCAATTAATTTAAAAAATAATTATTTTGATCAAATTTAGGTCTTTTAAATATTTGGATCATATGGTTTTGGGTCAAATATGAACCTAACCCAAGACTAAATAGTTGAGCCCAAGACCAATAAAGCCCAAACCCAAGTTGTTGGGCCCAAAAGTCACCAGGGCTCATCTAGTGAGAACTCTATAAATAGAGGGGTTCTCTATTTCAAGGGTTCAGAATTTTGTAGCTCTCAACCAGACTTAGAGAATTCAGAGAAATTCCCCCAAGACGGAAGACTGAAGACTCTAAAATCTATAAGTTTCCAAGAACACTTCTTAAAGACTGAAAACTCCTTCAAGATCGGAAGACTTCAAGCTCCAACAATTCATTAAAGCTTACTCGAGATCAAGCGTTCCAGCCCTCGAGTGAAAAACATTCACACAAGAGAGAGAATCAGAGGATTAACATTAGAGATTGTACACCCACACACATACAAACATACGTTTATTCCACGTGTCCCCATCTCTGAAGTTACGTGTGAACAGTGAGGCTATTTTGAGACAAGAGCAACATATTGAGACATTTCTTAATAGGATTTCGGATTAAGCACGAGTTGAGTATCAAACTCGATTAAGTGCATAATTGACTGTATTCGATTTTTATTACGCCAAGGGCTTCCATTTCGTGGGCATGACGAGATTAAAGATTCAACAAATCAAGGTAATTTTGTTGAACTTTTACTATGGCTAGACAACCTAACAAGGATATTGAAGTCGTGACTTTGGAAAATGCTCCAAATAATTTGAAGTTGATTGCACCTGATATTCAAAAAGATATTGTGAATTCCATTGCAGTCGAAATTGTTAATACAATTATGAGAGATATAGGTGATAAGTTATTTTCCATCTTGATTGATGAATCCAAAGATATATCTGCAAATGGGCAAATGCCAATTGTATTGCGATATGTGGATGAAGGACATGTGATTGAACGATTTGTAGGAATTATACATATTGCTAATACATGTGTTCTAGCACTTAAGGAGGTTGTTGATGGATTTTTTTTCTCAACATGGATTAAGCATTGCTAGTTTACGGGGACAGGGATATGATGGAGCAAGTAATATGCATGGTGAATTCAATGGACTAAAATCACTTATTTTGAAAGAAAATGAATGTGCTTTTTACATTCATTGTTTTTTCCACTAGCTTCAATTAGCTCTTATAGCTACTGCAAAAAGGAAATTGCTGGTCTTTTTTTTTATTGTTACAAATGTGGTTAATGTTATTGGGGCCTCAACAAAACATTGAGATATTCTACGAGAGAAACATAGCTTGAAAATTTTTGAAGCTTTAGATAATGGTGAACGACTATCAAGTGGTCGATGATTAAATCAAGATACAATGATTAAACGACCAGGAGACACACGATGGGGATCACATTACAACACTTTAACGAGTCTTATTACAATGTTTTCATAGTAGTTGATGTATTTGAGACAATTGTACAAGGTGGATCAAGTTCAGAACAAAAATATGAAGCAGGGACTCTAATAAGTTCGATCCAATCATTTGACTTTGTTTTTCATATACATTTTATGAAAGTTATCTTGAGAATCACAAATGAGTTGTCTTAAGCATTACAAAGAAAAGATAAGGATATTGTGAATGCAATGAATTTAGTCAAAATTTGTAAAGAAAGATTGCAAACTATGATGGAGTCCAGTTGGGATTCATTGTTGGATGTAGTTTCTAATTTCTGCAATAGCCATGACATTCAAGTCCTTAAGATGGATAATATATTTTTGATTCGAGGACCATAAAGATGAAAATCTCAACCAATTACAAATTTGCATCATTAGCGTGTTGAAGTTTTTTATGTCGTTATTGATATGCAACTTCAAAAGTTGAATAATCGTTTTACTAAAACAAGTACTGAATTACTTCTCTGTTTGACATCTTTGAACCCAAGTAACTCATTTGCTACTTTTGATAGACAAAAGCTTAGTTGGCTTGTTCAATTTTATCCAAGAGACTTTTCAGCTATTGAGCTCTCTGTACTTGAGGATCAACTTCAAAATTACATTGTTGATGTCCACTCAAATGTTGAGTTTGTTGGACTAAAAAGCATTGGTGATCTTGCAATCAAAATGGTAACAACGAATAGAGATAAGGTTTATTCATTTGTTTATCGATTGTTGACCTTGACATTGATTTTACCTATTACAACAAATACTGTGGAGAGAACATTTTTTGCGCCATGAATATTATGAAGACTCGATTGCGTAATCGAATGGGAGATCAATGGATGAATGATTGTCTCGTAGCATATATTGAGAAAGATTTGCTTGACAAGTTAGATAATGAAGTTATCATGAATCGATTTCAGAACATGAAAACTCGTAAAGGCCAATTATAATGTATTTTATGTATTGAATTAATTCATTAATGAAGATATGCATAATTTTTAAAAATTCATTATAATTTTTTTATTACATTTTTATGTATATTGTGCCCCCTATATGAAATTCCTGGATCCACCACTAGATATAGGATGTGTAGGGTTTTCTTGACATATATATGTGGTAGTTTGAATGAACAAAAAAGCGATTGTGCTTACATTTTATTCTTTTTGTAAATCTTTCAGTTTTACTATATAGTTTATAACAATTTGATGGTTTTGGATATTGTATTGTAACGTTTGAAGTTTTTTGGATCGAATGAAATAAAGTATTTGATGTTTTCTCAATTGCTGTGTTTGGATTGAATGAAATAATATTCTCAAATGTTCGTTTGAAATATCTGTAGATTGGATCAATAAAAATATTTTGCAAAAAATAATATTCTCAAATATGTTCGTTTGAAATACCTATTGAAATGCAAAATATTTTCATTAATCCAATCTACAGATATTTCAAACGAACATTTGAGAATATTATTTCATTCAATCCAAACACAACAATTGAGAAAACATCAAATACTTTATTTCATTCGATCCAAAAAACTCTAAACGTCACAATACAATATCCAAAACCATTAAATTGTTATAAACTATATAGTAAAACTGAAAGATTTACAAAAAGAATAAAATGTAAGCACAATCGTTTTTTTGTTCATTCAAACTACCACATATATATGTCAAGAAAACTCTACACATCCTATATCTAATGACGAATCTAGGAATTTCATATAGGGTGACACAATATACATAAAAATGTAATAAAAAAAGTTTATAATGAAATTTTAAAAATTATGCATATCTTCATAAATGAATTAATTCAATACATATTACATTATAATTAGTATCTACGAGTTTTCATGTTCTGAAATCGATTCATGATAACTTCATTATCTAACTTGTCAAGCAAATCATTCTCAATATATTCTACGAGACAATCATTCATCCATTGATCTCTCATTCGATTACGCAATCGAGTCATGACAGAAAATGTTCTCTCCACAATAGTTGTTGCAACAGGTAAAATCAATGTCAAGGTCAGATCACTGATGCTTTTTAATCGATCAACCTTATCTCTATTTGTTGTGACCATTTTGACTGCAAGATCACTGATGCATTTTAATCCAACAAACTCAACATTTGAGTGGACACCAACAATATAATTTTGAAGTTGATCCTCAAGTATAGAGAGCTCAATAGCTGAAAAGTCTCTTGGTTAAAATTGAGCAAGCCGACTAAGCTTTTGTCTATCAAAAGCAGCAAATGAGTTACTTCGGTTCAAAGATGCCAAACAGAGAAGTAATTGAGTACTTGTTTCAATAAAACGATTATCCAACGCTTGAAGTTGCATATCAATAACGACATAAAAAACTTCAACATGATAATGATGCAAATTTGTAATTGGTTGAGATTTTCGTCTTTTTATCCTCAAATCAAAAATATATTATCCATCTTAAGAACTTGAATGTCGTGGCTATTGCAGAAATTAGAAACTACATCCATTAGTGAATCCCAACTGGACTCCCTCATAGTTTACAAATTTTGACTAATTTCATTGCATTCACAATATCCTAATTTTTTTTGTAATGCTTGAGACAACTCATTTGTGATTCCCAAGATAATTTTCATAAAATGTATATGAAAAACAAAGTCAAATGATTGAATCAAACTTATTGGAGTCTCTGCTTCATAGTTTTGTTCTGAACTTGATCCACCTTGTACAATTGTCTCAAGTACATCAACTACTGATGAAAACATTGTAATAAAGCTCGTTAAGGTGTTGTAATGTGATCCCCATCGTGTGTCTCCTGGTCATTTAATCATGTCTCTTGATTTAATCCTCGACATTTGATAGTTCACCATTATTTAAAGCTTCAAAAATTTTCAAGCTATGTTTCTCTCGTAGAATATCTCGATGTTTTGCGGAGGCCCCAATAACATTAACCACATTTGTAACAATAAAAAAAAAAATACTAGCAATTTCCATATGATTTTTTTGCAGTAGTTATAAGAGTTAATTGAAGCTGATGGGAAAAATAATGAATGTAAAAAACACATTCATTTTCTTTCAAAATAAGTGCTTTCAGTCCACTGAATTCACCTTGCATATTACTTGCTCCATCATATCCTTGTGGGTAAACTGGCATTGCTTAATCCATGAGAAAAAAATCTATTAATTGCCTCATTAAGTGATAGAGCAATGTATTAGCAATATGTATAATTCCTACAAATCGTTCAATCACATGACCTTCATCCACATATAGCAATACAATTGACATTTGCTCCTTTGTAGATATATTTTTGGATTCATCAATCAAGATGGAAAATAACTTGTCACCTATATCTCTCATAATTGTATTAACAATTTTGACTGCAATGGAATTCATAATATCTTTTTGAATATCAGGTCCAATCAACTTCAAATTATTTAGAGCATTTTCCAAAGTCACAACTTCAATATCCATGTTGTGGTTGCCTAGCCATCGTAAAAGTTCAAGAAAATTACCTTGATTTGTTGAATCCTCAGTCTCGTCATGCCCACGGAATGGAAGCCCTTGGCGTAATAATAAAAATCGAATACAGTCAATTGATGCACCTAATCGAGTCTGATACTCAACTTGTGCTTGATCCGACATCCTTAAAAAAAAATGTCTCAATACGTTGTTCTTGTCTCTAAAGAGCCTCACATTTACCCCAAGCTTGGTTATGTGCACTATTGAGACCACCAACATAAATTTCTAATCTCTCTTTTTTCTTCCAATTAGAAAATCATTCAGTTACAAAACATTCACCTCCTGATTGTTCACTAACTTCTAGTTTGAACAGATAACAACATATACAAAATGTAGCATCATTTGATATAATGTATTCTAACCAATTAGAATATTCATTAAACCAAACTGGATTAAATCGTCTGGACTTTGCTCCAAATTTCTTGAATGGAAAATTATGATTTCGAGGCTGACAAGGACCTTTTTTGTAAATATGCTCTATGAACTTGATCCTTAATATTAAAACTATAATCAGAAATTTTAGCTCTTAAACCACGATCTGTAGGTAGCTCTCCTAAATTGGCTTATGTCGAAGATCTATCACTAATAGAACTAGTATTACTTTTCTTTCTTGGGGATGACGACTTTGTTGTTGTTATTCTTTTATAATATCTCTCCATTTTGATTCTGAATTAAGTCTACACAAATATTAATAAAAAAAACAATAATTATAATTTCTTAGATTAAAAATTATAACAACTGTTTTTATAAAAAAAAATTATAACAACTATAACTAAAAGAATAAAAGGCTCATAAGAATATATTTCAAAAAAAAAAAAAAAAGCTCATAAGAATAAGAATCTTACTTTTCGTGTCAAATGATGGTATGATTCTTGATGACGAGTGATGATGAATTATGTCTTCTAGTATTAACTCTGAAAATAATATAAAAAAAATACAATATCAAATTATGTGAATAGTAAATGATAATTACATACAAATAAAAAAAAAACCATACTATTTTGGCTTTTCGATAAAGCTGAAAATTCAATCCAAACTAAAAGTTAAAGTTTTCTTTTACAAGAGAAAGTCTGTTGCAAATTTGGTTACAAGAGAATTACATGAGAAACGGTCGTCGCTTGTTTGGTTATAAGTTTTTAACCTAATTGTTGAATGTTTGGTTGTGGGTCTTTAATTAAGCCCATCTGATGATGCCTCTTCATGGATTCCGCGTGCTTTTGATGCCTTGACCTCCCATTCACATGGTGAGCTCCATGCCCCCCTAACCACTAATCCAACCTTTACTTTTATTAAATAATATGATTTTTATATATTAATATGTCAAACATTTCTTATATTATATTTAAAATATAAAGACGAGATAATTTGAGGGGGGCACGTGTCCCCCTGGCTCTTCGTGGATCCGCCCCTGTGTATAAATATAATATGGACGAATATAAATTCTAAATATTGAGTAAGATTTGATCTCATATTAAATCTTAATTCCAAAGCTAATTTTGGAAAATATAGTTATTTTCTTAAGGTTTTGGACAAAAAAACTCTTCAGCTCAAAGCCACAAAATTGAAAATACATAGGAATTGGCAATCATATTCTATTCCGAATATGAGCTATATTTTGGGAAAGAATGTAAATTTCAATTTGAATTCAATTTTGGTCATAATTCGATTTGTGCCCCGATCAACTCCATATGTCCAAATTCAAGTCAAGATCCGCTGGAATTCAAAATCTTGATAGAATTTAAATTTTACCTCGAATTAAAATTTGCGCATACTCTAAGCTTTCTCCTAAATTTTATCCAAATTCAAACCAAGGTGAATAACGCTCAAATTCTATTCAAAATGTCGACAAAATTTTTCAAATCAAAATTTAGGCATACTCCAAATTTTCTAAAACAAATTCAAAATTTGAGAAAAATTCAAATTTAAAATCTACTTCAAATTCATATAAAAAAAAAAAGTAGGAGGCATTCAAATATAAACTCCAAATCTTTTTCAAGATTCACTCACACATACTTGTGCATAAATCTCGAAAAGGGGACACTTATTGAATGAGAAATTTCGACCAATCACAAATTGTCACATCATTAATTTAAATTAATGATCAAATAATTTTGGGACTAATTACAAATATACACGTGACCCTAAATTAAATTAAAAGACATGAAAAACTGGCAAATCAAACAATGCAATGTGTCTATTATGGACCCATCGGACGACATAAAACCAAGTCCAATAAAATTATGTCACGTGGAAATTGGACCCGAGACTAATGTAACCTGAGGTTATTGAAGAAATTGAGCTAAATTAAAATAATTCATTCTTAGTAAAAAAAAAAAAAAGATTGGATTAAAGCTCAAATGTAGCCCAAACCCAAAAGTTGGGCCCAAAATCAACAACCCAAGGCCATATGAGGTCCATCAAACCCTATAAATAGAGGACACCATTCATATTTTAGACATTTAGACGGAGTCAAACAACTCAGAGAAGCATTCAGACTCAAAAGCATCCAAGCATTCAGAGAATTCAGAAGCTTCAAGTTCAGTTAGAGAATCCAGAATAGTCAGAAGTTGAAGAGTCAGAGAATTCAAAAGGATCCGAGATTCAGAATTCAAAGGATGCAAGACTAAGAAGATTCGAATACTAGAAGACTCCAAGAAGAGATCAACAAGCCAACTACCCGACCAAAAAAGATCAACAAGTCAGCAGACCGATCATCCAAGAGGATCAACAAGCTAACAAATCGATCCAACAGATTAGCAAAGCTTGCAGGCCGATACAAGATATCATCAAGCTAGTGGCCCGATCATCCAAGAAGATCAACAAGCCCAATCCAAGAGATCATCAAGCTAGTAGGTTGATCATCCTAGAAGATCAACAAGTCAAAAAGTTGATCCAAGAGATCATCAAGTCAACATGTTGATCATCCAAGAAGATCAATAAGCCAACAAGCCATCCAAGAGATCATCAAGTCAGCAGGCTGATCATCCAAGAAGATCAACAAGCCAACAGGTCGATCCAAGAGATCATCAAGCCAGCAGGCTGATCATTCAAGAAGACCAACAAGTCAACAAGCTGATCTAAGAGATCATCAAGCCAACAGGCCGATCCAAGAAATCATCAAGCTAGTAGGCCGATCATCCAAGAAGTTCAACAAACCAAAAAACCAGCCCAAGAAGATCAACAAGCCAAAGACCAAAGTTTATATATTTGTGAGAAAGAATCAGAGGATAAATATTAGAGACTGTAACGCTTTCTACATCAAATTCAATAAAAGCAAGTTCATTTCCACGAATTAAATTTCCCTGTCGAAATCTTATGTGAACACACATATATAAGTTAAGCCTAAGGTCATTGGTGAACTTTAGTTGTAGTCGGTTTATAAATATATAATTCACGATAACATGCAACAATAGTTCACTAGCTAGGATTAAGCAAAAGGAAAAGGTTGGGTTCAATGAAGCTATAAGATAGCAAAAGGTTGTCTTCAACCTCTAGATGTGGCAAGCCATACTATTTTCATATGTACCATGTTTTTTAGCTTAATATATAAGTGTTTCGGAGAATCTTGAGAACTTAAAGATTCAAATATATCAATGGCAACTACATAAAAAGATTTTGCTACGCTTCATTGAATGCAAATCAAGCTATCTTTATACAAATTTTTCACGTATCCATAACTAGTTTGAAATCAACCAATCCAAACCATGAACACTATTCAGAGTTGATTTCATTCCAAAACATTTATCAAACAAGGTGTCTAAGTTCCAAGTTCCATCTTGTCTTATTTCCATACTAAAGTTTGGATTCAATTTCATTCTAAACCAAATGGTTAAACAAAATCCCAAGTTAAACCTAGAAAGACACTAAACTCAACAATTTTGGATCACCAACCTTTGTACATTTGAATTAAATAACTTTTTCACTTTAATGTAGCCAATAAGTTCATCTCAGATGCACCACAATTCCAAACTTCCAAGATTTCTTGCAACCTACAAAGAATAGAAGATGAAATTCACCATTAAACATATTCCCACCATTCCCACCACATTATACATAGAGATAAAATTATCAAATTCTATAACCTCCATCTAACTGCCCAAAAGAACAAAAATTCTTAAGATGGTGAATAGAAATTCTCATATCATCAATTCTATTCTTCTTCTATAACTTAAAAGGTAATTGAAAATTGATGGAAAATATAATAAACTACTAAGAAAACAAGTCAAATCTTTAGTCCTGACCTCCTCCCAACTAAACAAGGATTTCTTAAGCTGATTTTGTGAACCGGGCCCAAGTGAACTGTGTCGCAACGTCATCGCGACGCGGAGCGGCCGACGTCCTTTCCTAAGGGTCTCTTTCGAGGTGAGAGGTTTGGAGTCGCCACCAATCATCTTGGGGTGTGATTGGTCACCCATTTTAAAGAAAAACCGGTCTTTGAAAACCAAAAATTAGGTTCGGGAGTCGATTGAGTGTAGGGAAGGTATTAGCACCCCTACAACACCCGTTTAAAAAACGGTTACCACATTTTATTTTAAAATCATCCTTTTATAACATGAAATGGTCTTTTATTTTGAAGAAAAAAAATAACAAATGTCTCACTTGATCTTACCTTAGCTTTACAAATTAAAGTAAGGTTTTGATGTAGTGAGTGGGGTTATACCAATAATTGTTTGTCATGTTAAAATCTTCTTTTAATTAAAAGAAAATTTGTCACCTCAAGAATTTGAGAAGTTATCTCAACTCCGTCATAGGTTGTACATGAGCTAATTTGTCTCACATCTATTATTTCACATTTCAAAATAAAATGTGAACTAATAATCATGAGTGGTATGACACCATTCAATGAAAAAATATTTTTTCATTTTTTTAAACCAAATTCAATTAGAAATTCATTTGGAATTAAAGTAAAACTATTTTGAAATTTATTTGGAAAATCTAATTTAGAATCAAATTGAAGTTGATTTGAAAAATTCTAAATTAAGATCAAATTGAAATTTTGATTGTCAAAATAATTGACTAGTTAAACTTTAGGCTAATTTCCAGGCAGGGTGTTCCCTTTCGGTCAGCTTAAATACTCGTTCTTAGACAAAATTAGCTTTAAAGTCTTCATAATCAATCTATCTTAACCTTTCAAAATAGTAAATAACGTTTTTGAAATTTGATTTAATTATTTTAACTATTGAAACATAAATCAATTATTAAGAATTCATAAACGATGATTGATTTCCGATTTAATTAAAATTGAAATTGATTGTTCAACATAAGACCAAATAGATATTGGTTTGGAAACCACAACATAACCAAATTGACATTTATTTGAGAAACCCAATTTACACTCAAATCGAAATTAATCATGAAAAATTAAATTAAAATCAAATTGAAATCCATTTAGTGAATATCAAATTAGGACAAATGACATTCATCAAGAATTACAAATTGAACCAATTTTTGATTTTATTCAAATTAAAATATCAAAGGAAAATTGAAACTTTATTTGAAAAATTCAAATCAAAACTAAATTGAAATTGGTTTCTAAAATTCCAAAATAAAATTGAATTGGAAATCCAAATTTAGAATCAAAATGGAATTTAAACTCTAAATCTCAAATTAAGATCCGATTGAGATTGATTACGAAAATCATAATTGAAATTCAAATTAGAATCAAATTGATTGAAATTCCAATTAGAATCCAATTGTTTGAAATGGATAAGAAATCCAATTTCAAAGCAAATTTGAAAATGATTTGAAAATTTCAAAATAAAAACCAATTTGAGATAAAATTGAAATATTGGGAAAACCACTTAAGACCAAAATGATATTTCAATTTAAAACCAAACCTTTGAAATTTCAACTCATGCAAATTTGAAATAAAATTAAAATCCTAATTCTAAATAGAAATTTTAAATAAAAACAAAACTAAATTTTTTTTTGAAATTCATTTGGAAAATCCAAATTAAAATCAAATTGAAAGTGTTAAAGTTCCAAATTTAACACGAATTGAAAATTTTAATTACAACCCAATGAAAATTAATTAAGAAAATACTAATTCAAATTTAAATTATAAATTTTAGGTTAAATCTCAATATAAATTGAAAATCTCTTATTAAAGTCCAATTGAAATTGGCAATAAAATTCAATTTAAAACCAACTTAAAATGAGTTTGGAAACTTTCAATTCAAATCCAATTAAAACTTTTATTTGAAGACTCTCAGTAAAGATCCAAGTAAAAACTAGATTTGGAAATCCAAATTAAAAAAAAAATTGAATGGAATAAACTCCAAATCACAAAATAAATAAATAACTTGTAAGAAAAAAATGAACAAAGAATTGATAAAGAAAAGAAGAAAATGTGGAGATAAAAAAAATTACAAGAAAGTGGGACCCGCTACCTTTCCTCTTCTCTTCCACCTCACCTCCTTCGTCACGATTTTCTTCCTATGTGTTATTCTTCTCTTCTCTTTTTTCTTTTCTTCTTCATTCCATTCACATACCTTTCCCCTTCAATTCTCACCTTTCTCCTTCGAAATCTCACCTTAGAACTCGTCAGAATCAATATGGGTCTTCGAACTGGAGCGGCGACGATAGAACTATGTAGGCTGCAGTAGCGATGGCGACGGGATCGTGGTGATTCAAGAAAAATCAAATTGAGTTCTTATGGATCTCTCTCTAAAATCTCATCCTCTGAAACTCTCTCATTTTTTTTTGGGTTTTTCTCACTCATTTTCCTCCATCCTCTCATTGTTCTCTCTTTTTCCACATTTTGTTCTTGTCCTTTTCATCCTCCATAAGTTCTCCTTTTATAGGAGAGCTTGGAGAAACAGTTGAGGGAAAAGGGGAATGGGTTGAGAAAGTGGGGGAGAGGGTGGAAGGTTGGGAGAATAAGGGTGAGAGGGAAAAGGAGAAGGAAGGGGGAGTGGAAGACCAAAAAAGAAAAAAACTAATAATAATAAAAAAAGAAATAAATTAAATAAAAACAAAAAAGAAAATAAAATTAAATTAAACAATGCAAACCAAAATAACAAATGATTTGATAATATGTGGAGAGGGGGATTCGAATCACAGATCTTGCAATTATTAGTACAATGTTATGCCAATTGAGCTAAACTCTTGTTGGCATACCAAAAAACAAATTGACCACCACATATTGGAAAACTTCAAATATTATTACTAAAAATCAAGTCGGACCAAATACGGTTTCTACAGTTTGCCCCCCATTGTGTATCCTTGAAGGATAGAAAGGGTAAACAAAGAAAAAAGACAAAGTATTGGGAGGACGAAGATTTTTAGTTAAAAATAAAAGGAAGGGTTTCATGTTTAAACCAAACATAGCCTAAAATTGGAAAAAAGAAAATGAACATTTCTTTGACCAGACTTTCATCTCTAATCAAAGATAAGGTTCGATTTAACCAAAAGAAAATAAAATGGACCTGACTCTGACCAGACTTCGACCTTTAAACAAGAATGGGGTTCGATTTAACCAAAAGAAATAGGAAATGGACTTAACTTTGATTAGGCTTCGACCTCTAAACAAGAATAGGGTTCAATTTAACGAAAAGAACAGGGGAATGGACCTGATGTTGACTAGGCTTCGACCTCTATTAGCTAGCAAGGTTCAATTTAACAAAAAAAAAGGGAATTGACCTGACTCTGATCAGGCTTCGACCTCTACTAGCTAGCAGGGTTCGATTTAACCAAAAGAAAAGGGAAAGGGACCTGACTCTGACCAGGCTTCGACCTTTATTAGCTAGCAAGGTTCGATTTAACCAAAAGAAAAGGGAATGGACCTGACTCTGACAAGGCTTCGACCTCTAAACAAGAATAGGGTTCGATTTAACAAAAATAAAAGGGGAATGGACCTGACTCTGATCAGACTTCAACCTCTACTAGCTAGCTGGATTCGATTTAACCAAAAGAAAAGGGAATGGACCTGACTCTGACCACGCTTCGACCTCTACTACCTAGTAGAGTTTGATTTAACCAAAAGAAGTGAAAATGGACCTAACTCTGATTAGGCTTCAACCTCTAAATAAGAATAGGGTTCGATTTAACCAACAAAGTGAAATAAGAAATGGACCTGACTCTGACCAGGCTTCGACCTCTACTACCTAGCAGGGTTCGATTTAACCAAAGGAAGAGGAAATGAACCTAACTCTGACTAGGCTTCGACCTCTACTAATTAGCAGGGTTCAATTTAACCAAAAGAAAACTGAAAAATAGACCTGGATTGGCACAAACTTCGACCTCGACTGAATAATCGGGTTCGATTTAACTGAGAGAAAAAGTGAAAACGGACCTGGATTGACACAGGCTTCGACCTCGACTGAATAGTCGGGTTCGATTTAAACGAGAGAAAAACTAAAACAAACCTGGATTGACACAGGCTTCGACCTCGACTGAATAGTCGGGTTCGATTTAACTGAGAGAAAAATTGAGAACGGACCTGGATTGACACAGGCTTCGACCTCGACTGAATAGTCGGGTTCGATTTAACCGAGAAAAAAAATTGAAAATGGACTTGGATTGACACATGCTTCGACCTCAACTCAATAGTCAGGTTCGATTTAACCGGGAGAAAATTTGAAAATGGACCTGGATTGACACAGGCTTCGACCTCAACTCAATAGTCGAGTTCGATTTCACCAAACGAAATAGAAATGGACCTAACTCTGATTAGGCTACAACCTCTACTAACTAGCAGGGTTCGATTTAACCAAAAGAAAACTGGAAAATAAACCTGGATTGGCACAGACTTCGACCTCGACTAAATAATCGGGTTCGATTTAACCGAGAGAAAAAGTGAAAACGGACCAGGATTGACACAGAAATAGTCGGGTTCGATTTAACCGAGAGAAAAAGTTAAAACAGACCTGGATTGACACAGGCTTCGACCTCAACTCAATAGTCGGGTTCGATTTCACCAAACGAAATAGAAATGGACCTAACTCTGATTAGGCTACAACCTCTACTTACTAGCAGGGTTCGATTTAACCAAAAGAAAACTGGATAATAGACCCGGATTGACACAAACTTTGACCTCGACTTAATAATCGGGTTCGATTTAATCGAGAGAAAAAGTGAAAACGAACCTAGATTGACACAGGCTTCGACCTCGACATAATAATCGGGTTCGATTTAACCGAGAGAAAAAGTGAAAACGGACCTGGATTGACACAGGCTTCGACCTCAACTCAATAGTCAGGTTCGATTTAACCGAGAGAAAATTTGAAAATGGACCTGAATTGACACAGGCTTCGACCTCAACTCAATAGTCGGGTTCAATTTCACCAAACGAAATAGAAATGGACCTAACTCTGATTAGGCTACAACCTCTACTAACTAGTAGGGTTCGACTAAACCAAAAGAAAAGGGAATGGACCTGACTCTGATCAGGCTTCGACCTCTACTAATTAGCATGGTTCTATTTAACCAAAGGAAGGTGAACAAGGATTTCATATTTCAGAAATTGACAACGATTTTTATTTCAAAACTTAGCTGCTGAAAAGGAAAAGATTTTAAAACAAAGACTTCGTATTTCAGAAATTTGTTTTTAAAATGAGACAACGGTTTTTATTTCAAAACTTAGTTGTCAAAAAGGAAAAGATTTTAAAACAGGGACTTCGTATTTCAGAAATTTGTTTTAAAATGAGACAACGGTCTTTATTTCAAAACTTAGTTGTCGAAAAGGAAAAGACTTTAAAACAGGGACTTCGTATTTCAGAAATTTGTTTTAAAATAAGAACGATTTTTATTTTAAAACTTAGTTGTCAAAAAGAAGGATTTTAAAACAAGGACTTCGTATTTCAGAAATTTGTTTTAAAAGGAAGACAACGGTTGTTATTTCAAAACTTAGTTGCCAAAAATGAAAATATTTTCAAACAGGGACTTTGTATTTCAAAATTTTGTTTTAAAATGAGACAACGATTTTTATTTCAAAACTTAGTTGTCGAAAAGGAAAATATTTTAAAACAAAGATTTCGTATTTCAGAAATTTGTTTTAAAATGAGACAACAGTTTTTATTTCAAAACTTAGTTGTCGAAAAGGAAAAGATTTTAAAACAGGGATTTCGTATTTTAGAAATTTGTTTTAAAATGAGACAACGGTTTTTATTTCAAAACTTAGTTGTCAAAAAGGAAAATATTTTAAAACAGGGATTTCGTATTTCAGAAATTTGTTTTTAAAATGAGACAACGGTTTTTATTTCAAAACTTAGTTGTCGAAAAGGAAAAGATTTTAAAACATGGATTTCGTATTTCATAAATTTATTTTAAAATGAGACAACGGTTTTTATTTTAAAACTTCGTTGTCAAAAAGGAAAATATTTTAAAACAGGGATTTCGTATTTCAGAAATTTGTTTTAAAAGGGAGACAACGGTTTTTATTTCAAAACTTAGTTGCCAAAAATGAAAAGATTCAATTATAAGAAAGAAAAGATTCCTTTGTGCATATTGAAAATTTTCATGAATGGAGCATGTCCAAAATGAGAGTTTTACATATGAACAATCGTCTTGAAATGAGAGATAACACACTCAAAAGAGGTTGTGAAGATATGCAAAGGCAAGCTATAACATTTATGTAAGATATAATGCACCATTTTCATGTGAATATCCTACGTGAAATAAATGTGTGCTTTTGCCCCAGTGTCATGGCTGGAACATATTGAAGGGAATAAAAGTCCCCACGCAGCGGAAGCGCATCGATTGGACCTTACGCCGTATATTAATTAACATTAAAATATCGTTACGATAACTCAAACAAAACTTTAAACATGCTTTAAAGTTGCTGTAAAATCGGTTTAAACATGCTAAAATAAATCTAAATTTATTTTAAAAACTTTTCTAACGAAAAGAGGAAGAACCGTTACAAACCTCCGTTGTGGACTTGACCGTTCTTCGCCAACGACGCTCCAACGAACGAAAACGCAGCAGCCGCCTTTGTTTTTCTTCGCTGGAAATTCCTTCTTGATTGACACAATAACCACAGAGGTTACACCGGTATGTCTCTAAGTCTAGGAGGCCAAAGACTTGTGGGAGTCTTTCTCTAAGAGGGAGGCTAGAGAGAATTCTAGGTCTTGTCTTTCAAGAGTGTCAAGTGTCATGACCAATTAGGTCTAGTGTTCTATTTATAGAAGAGAGGCCATGAATAAAATATTTAATTAAATCAATCTTTTCCAAAATTGATTCAATCTTATTCCTTAATTAATCAATCATGATCAATCAATTCCCCAATTGATTAATCTTTTCCATAAATGACTAATTTCTTCCATAAGTAATTAGATCATTCCCATAAATTATTAATCACTTCCTTAAGTGATTAATTATTTACATAATTGATTAATTCATGGTTAATGAATTCTTTAATTAATTAACCACCAATTAAATATCACATATTTAATTTCCGGCCTTGAATTAATTAATTTTGCCCAAACACTTTTAGGACTTAAATTAATTAATTCTTTCAATCTTCCATAAATTTATATTTGAACTTCTTCAAATATTAATTTCTCTCATAATAATATATCAATATAGATTATATTTATTTCCCTTAGTAAATTGAACATTTTCAATTTACATTTAATTACTTAGTTGCCTCAAATTACTTTACGAGCTACCAGTGGGACCTTATGGACCTGCAGATCAGAAGCTCCAACGATGTGAGATTAATTGGTTAAACTCATTAACCACAATAATCAATATTCGTTAACTGTGTGTACATTCCACTATAGACTCACAGTTGCACTCTTCTCACTGCAGACATATTTTCTGTGTCCACGGAACTTAGACCAATATCGACTAGTTAGTCTTTCACGAGTGTCTGTAACACCAGTTGGGTCAAATTACCGTTTTACCCCTGGGTCACCTCTATTTCCTTAAGTACCAATTCTCCTCTAATGAACAATTTGTTTATGGTCCAACCATCAAACAGAAAACCCTCTCGTGCCATTGAGAGGGTAGGGCCCTTTGTTCAAGACTCGGAGTAACCACTTAAGGGAACACTCATCTGCTTCCCTAAAGTCGGGAAGGAGTGAATTCCATCTTGTACGATTATGTTCCCAGCTCCCCATTCGGTCTTGTCCCCAAAGTGGTAGGCTTATTGAGTCGGCGTATTGGCCACTCTCACCCATACAAATCAAAGGACAATCTCTCATGAGCAGGAGTCCATAATCAACTTAGGATTAAGACTAAGTTGTCTAGGTCGTCCTAGTGAAAATAGAAAACCAACTAGTTAACGGTGTTATAACTAGTGGTTACTATTTCGCGGTCCGGTCTTATGCAAACTCATTGCATAGGATACCCCCACTCGCATGTCTCCTACACGAACGCGTTGGATCGCAGCGTTTGTATCAAATACAAAGTGGGCCGTATCCATAGTGTCACCAGGATAAGGCACCCAGTCTTATCCCTATACTATAGACCCTTTAGGCTGTTTCTTGAACAATGATCCCATATGTCGCTACATATAGTTCAAGACTCATATTACAGCCTCGGATGTCTAGTTTATTGGATTAGGGTTATTATTAGGCAAAGACAAACATAAAATAACTAATAACAACTAATGGAAAAATATATCAATATTATTTCATTAATATCCGGTCAACGGTTACATTCACTATCTACGAGTTTTAGGGCATAAAACCCAACAGCTCATTGACCACTCTAAGCAAGGATAATGCAACTAACCATGTATGACGACTGATGCCCTGATGATGAATTGACTAAGTAAATAAATTCGACTTTTAAGGCATGATGTATGGATGCATATGCATGTCAAATGTAGATGTATGCATGATATTCATGTGATCTATTTTAACTAACTTCGTGGAATGAAAACAAATTTCTTGTGAGAAATAGCGATGCAATCGATGATGAAGAGCTTGATTTGTGAAATCAATTAAGATAACCAAATGTGTTTTCCATATTTAACAAAATGATCATTATTATTTACTTTCATCATTCTTATCAATCAATTTTTAGAAAGGAATCAAAGGAGAACCTCGTTGTCATCATTGGAGGAAACATGTTATTTTTCCTTTTCCTTTTTCTTTTCTTTTTCTTTTTTGTTTATCTTGTTTCTTTTCTCTTTTTTTTAACGCCTTCACCTGAAAGGGATCATGTATGTTAATCAGAGATTGCTCAATCTGAAAGGAAACATATATGTCAATCATAGATTACTCAATCATATCGGGTATGGTGGGTTTTTAAGAAGTGTCTCATGTGCTAGTTTAGAGAACTATCAATGGTAATTCATAGCATTAAACATCTTACTTGATTCAACTGCTTCATAACCTTAGCCTTGTAGTGGACAAAAAGATTGGATACAGGAAAATGAATTTGGCTTAGAGACAAACGAGGATGATAGTCAACAAAGAAAGAAACCAAGCTTCTTTTTCGAAGAAAAAGAATGAAGAAGGCAAACATGGATCACAAATGCCTTTATAAAAAATCTCTCGAACAATAAAAGATTGAACTTAATTTTGAACATTCGAATAATTAGAATAGAAGTCAAATGAAAATATTTGATAAGGTGACCCCAATTCTTTGGACAACCACTGTGAGAACAAGGAGTAGCTTCTCAAGAGATCATCTCATATATCTCGTTCTTCTTTAAGTCAGCTCGAGATTTTGATGTAAACCCCTCATTACTGTGATTGTCCTTTCCCTGAATGTGATTCTTCTATGAACATGTGGTTTGGCCTTTTATTCTTGAATGTGGAGAACCGCTCGAGATTGAAAGATTCTTCATAAGAGAAGTGTGATTCTCTTAACTTGGCCTTTGCCCCAGTCTAAAACAACTTGCATAAATGGTTGAATGACCTCGTCCCAGTGTAGTAGTGAAGGCCCTTGCTACCTTTTAATAATGATGGTTTTGACCCAGAATAAAAATGAAAGTTATGCCCCAGCGCAGCAATGAAGATTCTTGCTCAATTGATGATTGCTTTGCCACAGACTAGTGACGATGTCTTTGTCCCAGTGTAGCAATAAAGGTTCTTGCTCCAATTTAATAATGTTGGCTTTGCCCCAGTCTAGTGACGATGATTTTGCCCCAGTCTAGTGATGCTGGCTTTGCTCTAGTGTAGCAATGAAGATTCTTGCTCAGTTGATGATTGACAAAGAAAATCTTCAAATCGTTTTGTAGGTATGACCTCTTGATCTATATTGATTGCCCCAATCATGCAATTTAAGAATTATCCTAGCCTTGTACATTTCTTTTTCTTTTTTCATTTTTTCTTTTCTTCTCTTTTTTTCTTTTTCTTTTCTTCTTTTTTTTTTTTCATTTTCTTTTCGGCCAAATATATTTTTTCATGACTAGCAGAATATGGTGCAATCACATATAAAAGATCAACCATGCGTAAGTCATCATTTGCCAATTTCAATAATCACTCCATGTTGTTTCTTTGTCGATGTTCCTTGGTACCATGATAGGGTTATTTCTCAGACAAAACTCATTGAAAGAATTTGAGACTTCGAGACAATTTCTTAAGTTACTAAGTTCAAGTTCTCAAGATTATCGTCCTTAGTCCTGAGTCACCTTCTAATAAAAGGAGAGAAGACAAAAGATAGAAATGGTAGGAAGAGTGTAATTGAAAAATATGTGAAATATAGGAACACTCAAACAACTACAAGTCTTAATTATGAAGCAGTAAATCATAAGAGTCTAATTCCTATTTCATTACTATTGAAACTCTCTTGGTAACATCGGATTGGTAATTTTGAACGTTTGTCTCATGGTTAGATGTGACAAGCTTAGCAAAAGGTTCTCAGGTGGGTAGAAAAATATGGAAATTCACCGCAGCTATACATGATGAGTTTAGCAAGGGGTTTGATGGTGAATCAGTAATTCATGCTGGCTTACCACAAAATCACATGTGTGGTGGGTTAGGCTCAAGGTTTTTCAGTGAGTAATTTTAGATCCTCACTATAAAGGGTATTTACCCCAGTGTGAAAATTCAAACCTTGTTCGAGGAGGTATGGTAATATGATATTTTAACACATGAGAAATATGGAGATCATGATAAAATTGCCTTTAATTGAGACTATGGTTTTGCAATAATGGAGTGTGAAAACCATTCAAAAGGCAACAAAAATGATTGAGACTTGACCACTTTCTTTTTTCTTGGTGAGAGTAGTGAGAACATTCTTTTTTTTTTTTTTTGCTTTTCTTTTTTGTCTCATTTTTTTTTCACAATTCCTCCAAATGAAAACTTACTATGGTTGTCCAAGATTATTGCTAAGCTCTTAACTGACAAGAATGATCAAAGTAAGCTTTGATTCTAAAATTTTCTGGAAGAAACATGTGGTTTTACTTTTGTTTGCAATAAAAAAATCACTTCCTTTCTTTTGAAAAAACATATGAAATGAATGATGCATAAATGCATGTATGATGAAACCTCGACCAAAAGAAAATAGCTCAATTTCCACATGCCCACGTTCTTCCTGACTACTTAGCAACTTATGATGATCATATTTTATGCATGTTTCCTTGAGTCACAGGCCCTTGTCTATCTTTGAATTTCATAATCTTAAAGACAATTCAAAGGGAAGTAGAGACTTTATTAGATAAACTAAATATTTCTTCTCATGTGAATAAAAGCCCCAAACTCTAGTGATTAATGTCTGAACTGCCTTCATTCGATCTTGCACATGATGCTTCGATTCCTTCAAGCGTGTCCTAAAGCTCTTCCATGATATTGGGATCACACTACTTTGGGTATGGAGAGTTTGAGTTGGTATTGTAAGCATGATTACCAATAGGTTTTTCCTAAATAAGCACAACGAAGACTCGATAAATGCAACTGGTATTGGATCGACATTATCCACCTTTTATACCTCTTACCATTATGATTGTAAGAAACAGTCAACCTTGTTGGTTGTGGAGTATGCTGCCAAATAGGTGAATGAGCAAATGACTTTGAGGAGAACTTTGTTGATTTCCTTTGTAGTTGTGCATGAGTCTTGGCGTAGAAAATATTACTTGGACTTGTTGATCCTTTGAGAAGTCTTCTTTGTCTTCGATTCAATTGCATTATCGAATATCCTTCCATGTTTAACCCTGTATTTTATTCTTTCTCCAATCATCATGATGTCTGAAAAATTGGTGGATGCACTTCCTATCATTCGATCATAGTAGGGAGATTCAAGGGTATTAAGGAACATAGTTGTCAATTCCTTGTTAGTTAAAGATGGGTGCACTTGTGCAGCTGTATACCTCCACCTTTGAACATATTCTTTAAAGATCTCGGCTTCCCTCCTCCCCATGTTCTGCAAGTATAATCGATCAGGAGTCATGTCTATGCCTGTATTTCTTCAAAAAGGAATCAACCAAGCTCTTCCAAGAACGGATGTGTCTACTGTCTAAATGCTGGACCAATTAAACTATCTTGAAAATAGTGTATGAGGAGCTTGTCATTTTGAGAATGTGCTGACATCTTTCTGCAATACATAACGAGGTAGCTTTTGAGACAAGACGTCCCATCATATTTTCCATACTTAGGTACTTTGAATTTGGGTGGAATAACCTCGTTTGGGTGGAATAACCCCGTTCGACACCAGACATAATTGGGTAGGACCAACATTACCAAAGATATCAGTTCCTTCAATCACATTTAATATTTTCTCAAGAATTTCAACCTTTTCTTGGCATTAAATTTTTACCCTTTTCCAGTCAAGGCTCTTCAAATTACAGGATCATGAAGTTTAGGAACATTGGAAGTTGCTTTCAATTGGATAAGTTTCTGGAACGCAAATTCAGTTTGACGGCTTATGCTGATTGACCCTCTTGAAAAAAATGAAAAATTGATAGCTTGGTGGGGGGGGGGTGATGATTGTGGTTGAGTGAAATCTCTAGTTGGCTGACAAAGAGATATTGTCGACTTGTGCGAATGAGATGAGTCGCTGTGATTATTGACTGGGATGTTAAGTTGAGAGACATCTGCTACTGTTTCACCATTCTCCAAAAGAGAAAGAATTTTCATGGCTTGTTCATGAGATTGCTCAACATTCTGTCCTTCCATGTCTTTGCCTTTTAGTCTGTAAGAACGATGAACTTGTGGTTGTTGAGCCATTTGCTTTTGGAAAAAGATAAAAGGATTGTACAAGTTTTTTTTTTTCATGAAATGCAACTGAATGATGTGATCGAAGAATGTGATAAAAAAAAATGAAATTGATGTATGAGAAGATACTATTCCATTATTGAGTTAAAAATGCAAGAAGATTTTTTTTTTATACAAAAATGACATTAACATGAAATATGAGATAATGATGTATGAGAAAAATGTGTAAATTGTAAACATGGATTGAAATGCATGAATTAAGTCCTAAATGCATCTCATGAAGAGAAAATGTCTCATAACCATGAACATGAGTGAAATATTCTTTGTGTTTGCATGAACATGAGTGAACATGAGTCAATGTGTCACAACTTTTCGCAAATGTGAACATGGATCCAAATGCATGACACTCTTGTTCTAAAGATGAACTCGAGATCCTTATAATGAATGAGTGGATATGAGGAATGTGGGTATTAAAAATTGACACTACTCTATTGTACGAATGTTCTAACCCTAGATGATGGTTTATGAAGAAAATATTGTGATGAAGGGTGAAATGAAGATTATTCTAACCCTAATAAAGTGAGAAATTCGAACCTCTAAGAGTTAGCCAAAAAAATAATTGCAATGTTATAAAATAACAAAGAATTAACTTGAGTGAAGATTTTTCATGTGTCTGCACAAGGACAATTATATCCCCTCGAAGGTCAACACTACTTCATCATGAAAAGTATGATCCCAAAGGTCGTGAATGAGATGAACCTAAACTATTTGCATGACTCCTAAGACTCAAATATTTGCTAGATGTGCAACTTAAATCTATAAGGAGAAAAAAAAATCTAAGAATTTTTTCTTTTTCTGAAAAGGTATATGGAGAATTTATTTCAAGGTGAAAATTTATCTCCACAATTTATTTCTTAAAAAAAATGAGAAGAAAAAAAAAGATTTAAAAGGAGAGATTCACTTTTTCTTTTTTCTTTTCTTCTTTTTTTTAAAAAAGAAATGAAACAATAAAAAGCTAATAAAAGAAATTCTTTTTTGCCATTTTTTTTTACAGAAGATCCTATTATTTCCAAACAAAAAACATTAATGTCCTTTTTTTTTTGTTTCACAAGAATATTTACAAAGAAATGATAAAATGAACATAATGAAGAGGATATTTGACAAAGAACTGTAAAAACGATGAGGATGATTCAAACCCTTATAAGGGACCTTAAAATCAATTCAATGTTATAAAATAACAATTGAATTATCTTGATTGGTGAAATGGTGTGAGGATAAAGCTCTAATCCTAGAATACAAAGGATCTCATATCAATTTCAATAACAATTGAATTAACTTGAGCGATGGGAATGATGTGAGGATAAAGTTATAATCCCGAAAACAAAAGATCTCAAATCAATTTCAATGTTCTCAAATAACAATTGAATTAACCTAAGTGGTAAGGATAATGTGAGATTAAAATCCTAATCCTAGAAAACAAAGGATATCAAGTCAATTTCAATGTTATAAGATAACAATTGAATTAACTTAGTGATGGAAATGATGTGAGGATAAAATTCTAATCCTAGAAGGGAAAATGGTCACAAATTCATTCAAATGTTATAAAATAACAAAATGAACTAACATGAGGGGTGAGGACAATGTGAGATTAAAATTCCAATCCTAAAGAGGAAAAAAAATCTCAAATTAATTCAATGTTATAAAATAACGATTAAATTAACTTGAGCAAAAATTTTCATGCACCTACACGAGGGCAATGATATCCATTCGAAGGTCAACATTACTACTTTCGAATGTGATGCATGACTTAAGGGGAATGAGGAAAAAAATGGCCAAGGACTGAACGAGATGGAAAATAATTGAAGAAGGAAAAAAAAACCTTCATTTCGAAGAGATGTTCTCCCTCTTTTTTTTAAAAAAGAAAAAGAAAAATCCAAAAGAAAGAGAGAAAAACCCTTAAAAGAAACGAAAGAGATAAAAATACTTGATTTTTTTTTAAAAAAAAACAAGTGAAGATAGAAAGACTTTTATTTTTAAAGAAATCTTTTTTAAAAAAAAACAACAAAAATAGGAAGACTCCTTATTTTTTAAAGAAGTTTTTTTAAAAAAAAAAAACAGCGAGGATAAGACGACTTCATTTTTTAATAAAAGTCTTTAAAAAAAGGTAAGATGGTATAAAAAAGAAAGAGTTGAAACCTAAATACCATGATTAACCCATGTCTGTTTAAAAAAAAACACAAAATAAATGACCCAGAACTATGAGAATGAAGTGAGGGTAGAAAGATTCTAACTCTAATGGATAAAAGGCTCCCAAATTAATCCAGATGTTATAAAACAACAGATGAACTAACCTGAGTGAGGATTTTTCGTGCGCCTCTGCGAGGGCAATTATGTCCCTTCGAAGGTCGACACTACTACATCCTCGATTCTAATCCTAAAGGGTATAGCCCGGGTATAGAGCTGTGATTGTGTGAAATGCAGATGATCTAAAAAAATAAAATTACAGAAATAAATCATACAAAAATAAAATAACATAATGAACCAAATAAATTAATAAAAGGATAATAGAAAAATAAAATTAAAGTGGCTTGACTCTCTAAAGTCCCCAGTGGAGTCGCCAAGCTGTCGCAACGTCATCGCGACGCGGAGCGGCCGACGTCCTTTCCTAAGGGTCTCTTTCGAGGTGAGAGGTTTGGAGTCGCCACCAATCATCTTGGGGTGTGATTGGTCACCCATTTTAAAGAAAAACCGGTCTTTGAAAACCAAAAATTAGGTTCAGGAGTCGATTGAGTGTAGGGAAGGTATTAGCACCCCTACAACACCCGTTTAAAAAACGGTTACCACATTTTATTTTAAAATCATCCTTTTATAACATGAAATGATCCTTTATTTTGAAGAAAAAAAATAACAAATGTCCCTTTCGGTCAGCTTAAATACTCGTTCTTAGACAAAATTAGCTTTAAAGTCTTCATAATCAATCTATCTTAACCTTTCAAAATAGTAAATAACGTTTTTGAAATTTGATTTAATTATTTTAACTATTGAAACAGAAATCAATTATTAAGAATTCATAAACGATGATTGATTTCTGATTTAATTAAAATTGAAATTGATTGTTCAACATAAGACCAAATAGATATTGACTTGGAAACCTCAACATAACCAAATCGACATTTATTTGAGAAATCCAATTTACACTCAAATCGAAATTAATCATGGAAATTTAAATTAAAATCAAATTGAAATCCATTTAGTGAATATCAAATTAGGACAAATGACATTCATCAAGAATTACAAATTGAACCAATTTTTGATTTTATTCAAATTAAAATATCAAAGGAAAATTGAAACTTTATTCGAAAAATTTAAATCAAAACTAAATTGAAACTGGTTTCTAAAATTCCAAAATAAAATTGAATTGGAAATCCAAATTTAGAATCAAAATGGAATTTAAACTCTAAATCTCAAATTAAGATCCGATTGAGATTGATTACGAAAATCATAATTGAAATTCAAATTAGAATCAAATTGATTGAAATTCCAATTAGAATCCAATTGTTTGAAATGGATAAGAAATCCAATTTCAAAGCAAATTTGAAAATGATTTGAAAATTTCAAAATAAAAACCAATTTTAGATAAAATTGAAATATTGGGAAAACCACTTAAGACCAAAATGATATTTCAATTTAAAACCAAACCTTTGAAATTTCAACTCATGCAAATTTGAAATAAAATTAAAATCCTAATTCTAAATAGAAATTTTAAATAAAAACAAAACTAATTTTTTTTTTTTTTGAAATTCATTTGGAAAATCCAAATTAAAATCAAATTGAAAGTATTAAAGTTCCAAATTTAACACGAATTGAAAATTTTAATTACAACCCAATGAAATTAATTAAGAAAATACGAATTCAAATTTAAATTAGAAATTTTAGGTTAAATCTCAATTTAAATTGAAAATCTCTTATTAAAGTCCAATTAAAATTGGCAATAAAATTCAATTTAAAACCAACTTAAAATGAGTTTGGAAACTTCCAATTCAAATCCAATTAAAACTTTTATTTGGAGACTCTCAGTAAAGATCCAAGTAAAACTAGATTTTGAAATCCAAATTAAAAAAAAAAAATTGAATGGAATAAACTCCAAATCACAAAATAAATAAATAACTTGTAAGAAAAAAACAAACAAAGAATTGATAAAGAAAAGAAGAAAATGTGGAGATAAAAAAAATTAAAAGAAAGTGGGACCCACTACCTTTCCTCTTCTCTTCCACCTCACCTCCTTCGTCACGATTTTCTTCCTATGTGTTATTCTTCTTGTTGATGGTCGATTTTGGCCAGGGGAATTCACCTGACCTTCACGTGCCACCAACGGTAAATTTGTAGATGAGGGGGAAGACGTGGCCTGCAAGACAGTAAACCTGCACACCGGTGTGGTGCTCGCCACACCGGCTCCGATGCTTAAGTCAGCAAACAGAACGGTAGGGCGTGGAAAAGTATGAGCAAAAGGAGAAAACAGAGAATAGAGAGTAAAATTTAGGGATAGAATTCGGGATCCCCTCTTCAGTGGCGAAGAGGGATATAAATACCTGTTCATCCTCCTAGCCTTTTTAGGGTTTCGGAGGCGTTTTAGGTCAAACCAGGCGAAACCGGGGCATCCAGAGGCGGTGGGGACCAGACGGGACCAAACGGGCTCGGCCCGCACGAACGGGCCGAGGGTCGGCCTCGGCCCATGGCCGAGGCCGAGCAGGGGGTCGGGCCGAAGCCCGACCCCTTCGGTCTTGGCCCGTCCCATTTGCCGGTTTTGCCTCCTTGGTCCATCTTTCAGCCCGATTTCTCCCCGGTTGTCCTCGTCAGCTCCTTGTATATCGGGGTGGTCCAAAATTGCCTATAACATTAAGCCCCCACTCTTGAATTGGGATTCGGGGTGACTTATTGCTATAAGTTGAGCTCCTTAAGCCCGATTTAAGAGTAATGACCCTTGCCTTGGGCTGGCTTACGTGTAGCTTTGTTGTCATCAAAAGTGGTGCTGATCGGCCTCAGCCTCGGGAGGAGGCCGAGCACAGCTATCTCCCTTTCTGCTTGCCTGGTCGGCCTCGGCCTCGGGAAGAGGCCGAGCATCTTATTTTGTAATTTTACTTAGAGGGCGTTGCAAGAGAAAAGTTAGGGAAAAGGCTAGGGTCGTACTGGGTCATTCGGAGTGCTTCATTTCAGGTTCGTGTCTGCAAGAGAAAAGTTAGGGAAAAGGCTAGGGTCGGCCTCGGCCTCAAGCCCCCGTTAGCCTAAAATTTGGCTCCCTGCATCCATATGTTAGTCCTTGTAGGGAAATAACAAGAGAATAGGTTTGAACATGTATCCATATGTTAGCTTAAACCTGGGTGCTTTTTGTTTAATAGGGAGTGCATATCCCCTGTTACTTGCTTTTTGTTTAATAGGGAGTGCATATCCCCTTTACAGCCCCCAATCTCAAGAAAAACTTTATTAAAACACAAAGTATAGTTGAGTAAATAGGAGAATACCTTTAAAGTTTGTGCTCGGCCTCGGCAAGAGGTGCTCGGCCTTGGCAAGAGGTGCTCGGTCCTGGCTTCTGCAGGGTGAGCTTGACTTAGATGAAGTGTATGGACTCATGTCAGGTGAGGTGAGGTAGACTCGTTGGTCCAGGCTCACATGGTCTCACTTTGGATGAGGCGAGGTAGACTTCGGCAGTTCAGGCTCGCCCGGTGTAAAGATGCTCAAGCCAGAGGATGTGAGGTAGACTCGTCGGTCCAGGCTCACATGGTCTCACTCTGGATGAGGCGAGGTAGACTTCGACAGTCCAGGCTCGCCCGGTGTAAAGATGCTCAGTCCAGAGGAGGTGAGGTAGACTCGTCGGTCCAGGCTCACATGGTCTCACTCTGGATGAGGCGAGGTAGACTTCGGCAGTCTAGGCTCGCCCGGTGTAAAGATGCTCAAGCCAGAGGATGTGAGGTAGACTCGTCGGTCCAGGCTCACATGGTCTCACTCTGGATGAGGCGAGGTAGACTTCGGCAGTCCAGGCTCGCCCGGTGTAAAGATGCTCAAGCCAGAGGATGTGAGGTAGACTCGTCGGTCCAGGCTCACATGGTCTCACTCTGGATGAGGCGAGGTAGACTTCGACAGTCCAGGCTCGCCCGGTGTAAAGATGCTTGAGTCGGTTGCCTTGTGCACACTTCTGAATACTGAACTTTAATGGCGAAACTGTAAGGCTATTAATTAAACTTTCACACTTTGAATGAAGAAAAAACATTGAACCTATACTAGAGGCAGCAACAAAGTAAACAATGTCTAATTACATGATAGAATGCAATAAACAAAAAACCCTAAAACTCCATAAGTTCAGATTCAGTATTGGTGGAAGTGTGTGCTGCTCGGCCTCGGCTCATTCTCTGGTCGGCCTCGGCCCTCTGTGGCTTGACAGCTTTTAGTGCGGTCCAGTAACACTCCCTTGATTCCTTCTGCTCTCCCTTGACGACTCCCACACCGTTCGGAGTTGGAAACTTCAGTAACTGATGATAAGTTGAAGCTATGGCCTTCATCTCATGCAAGGTTGGTCTTCCTAGGATTGCATTGTAGGCTGACATACAATCCACAACTAGGAAGTTTATCATCTTTGTCACTGCATTCTGTCCATCCCCAAAGGTCACAGGAAGTTCTATGCTACCTTCTGGGGTCACTCTCTCTCCTCCAAATCCTACAAGTAGGGTAAGGCTTGGCTTTAAGAGTTCCCTCCCTAACCGCATTGCTTTAAAGGCCGTTAGAGAAAGGACATCAGCCGAACTTCCCCCATCAATTAGGATCCGATGGATTTTCACATTGGCTACAATTAGAGTGACCACCAGAGCATCATTATGTGGCTGATGAATGCTCGCTGCCTCAGCCTCAGTGAACTCCAAAGAGGGGTGTGCCCTTGATAGATGGACAGAGTACATACCTCGATATTCTGGTTCGTACCTTGCTTCCCTGACCATAGCTTTCCTCTTCCTGCTCGAACCTCCTCCTGCTGGTCCTCCAAAGATGGTTCTGATCTCCCGTAGGGGTTCTTCTTTGTCTCGGCCATCTTTGGTAAGGCTCGGCCTCGGCCTTTGGCTCACCGACGAACTCTTTCAAATACCCATTCTGGATCAGTGCTTCGATTTCATCCTTCAACTGAATACAATTCCTGGTTGAATGCCCGTGGTCCCGGTGGAAAAGACAATACTGGCTCTTGTCTCTTCTATCGGCACTCGACTTCATCCTCCCTGGAAATTTCAGGAGGCCCGTATTTCGGATCTCCATCAGTACTTGCTCCTGCGGAACAGCAGTTGGGGTGTATTTCTCAAACTTACCGAAAGGAGGTGCTCCTTGGTCTGGTCGGCCTCGGCCATTGTCTGGTCGGCCTCGGCCATGGTCTGGTCGGCCCCGGCCTCCTTCGTCGGTCCTCTGCCTTTTGTCCTTTTTACTGTCATAGCTAGATGAAGAAAACCTCTTGTGTTCTCGTTCTGACCTTTTTGACTTCAGTAACTCCTCTGCGCTCATATACTTTTGTGCCCGGGAGACGAACTCCGCATAGGCTCGAGGCTGGCTCTTACCTATTGAATTGAGCAGTCTTTCGTCTTCCAGACCGGCTGTTATGGCTACCAGGGCTGCTCCCTCGCTGTACCCCTCAACCTGTAGTGCCTCATCATTAAAACGAGTTATGTAATCACGCAAGCTCTCACCTGGCTGTTGTTTGACCGTCAAGAGGTTGATGTGAGGCTTGCGCTGCTCTCTAGCTCCCATGAACTGTGCAAGGAATGCTTGGGCTAACTCTTTGAAACAGCTGATGGATCTCCTTTTCAGCCTCTCAAACCAGTGCCTAGCTGATCCTGTCAGGGTGAAAAAGAATGCACGGCACCTGATTGCATCTGAGACGCCGTGGAAGTCCATCCAACTTCTGTATGCATTTAGATGTTGCACGGGGTCTTTCTTGCCATCGTACTGTTTGAACGTGGGTACCTTAAACTTTTGAGGCACCTCGGCTTTCATGACTTCTTCTGTGAAGGGCGGATCGACTTGGTCGGCTAGTTCCTCCAAGTTTTGATCTCCAAAGTTCTTTGACCTCTGCTGGTCTCCCTGAGGATTTCCGAGCTCCTTTAGTGCATTAAGAAGCTCGGTCTTCCAAGGGAAGTCGTCTTTCTTGGCCTCGGCCTCGGCAGCCCGGGCTTCAGCTTCGGCGGCTTTGGCCTCGGACTCGGCAGTTTTGGCACTTCTGCACTTCTCAACGATCAGATTCCTCAGGTCTGTCTTAGTATGACCGAAGCTTGGGGTAGAAACTGTGTAGTGACGCCCCTTAAGTGTGCTTGACTCTGGGCTCCTCAAAATCGTGCGATCAGTGGGTTTGAGCCCCCTGACCTTGCTGGTCATGCTGTCAGTCTTCTTTCCTCTTGACCTCGTCCCTGACTCTGCAGTGTGCTCCATAGGCTCCTTCCCCTTCCTCGGGTCTCTAATCAAGCTCCCCTCATGGACTTTGGTGCTAGGGCCGGGTTTATCCAGGATTTGGAGTATTTTGGATAAACTCCGATTCATTCCCTTCACCTCATCCTCAAGGGCGGCAATCTTGATGTCGGCATCCTCTGCTCGGCCTCGGCCTCGGCCTCGGCCTGCTTGTCTCGGCGACCCCCGGATGCTGTCATCGTCGCGTGACCTCCGCTGGTGGCGGTCACCATCCGAATCCTCTATGTTTACGTCTTGGTCTTTCTTTTCCATACCCTTACTCATGGAATAACCGATGTGCAGATTAACAGGCTTTCTTCCCCACAGACGGCGCCAACTGTTGATGGTCGATTTTGGCCAGGGGAATTCACCTGACCTTCACGTGCCACCAACGGTAAATTTGTAGATGAGGGGGAAGACGTGGCCTGCAAGACAGTAAACCTGCACACCGGTGTGGTGCTCGCCACACCGGCTCCGATGCTTAAGTCAGCAAACAGAACGGTAGGGCGTGGAAAAGTATGAGCAAAAGGAGAAAACAGAGAATAGAGAGTAAAATTTAGGGATAGAATTCGGGATCCCCTCTTCAGTGGCGAAGAGGGATATAAATACCTGTTCATCCTCCTAGCCTTTTTAGGGTTTCGGAGGCGTTTTAGGTCAAACCAGGCGAAACCGGGGCATCCAGAGGCGGTGGGGACCAGACGGGACCAAACGGGCTCGGCCCGCACGAACGGGCCGAGGGTCGGCCTCTTCGGTCTTGGCCCATCCCATTTGCCGGTTTTGCCTCCTTGGTCCATCTTTCAGCCCGATTTCTCCCCGGTTGTCCTCGTCAGCTCCTTGTATATCGGGGTGGTCCAAAATTGCCTATAACACTTCTCTTCTCTTTTTTCTTTTCTTCTTCATTCCATTCACATACCTTTCCCCTTCAATTCTCACATTTCTCCTTCGAAATCTCACCTTAGAACTCATCAGAATCAATATGGGTCTTGAAACTGGAGCGGCGACGACAGAACTATGTAGGCTGCAGTAGCGATGGCGACGTTCGTTGGCTGGAGGTCGTCGGGATCGTGGTGATTCAAGAAAAATCAAATTGAGCTCTTATGGATCTCTCTCTAAAATCTCCTCCTCTGAAACTCTCTCATTTTTTTTGGGTTTTTCTCACTCATTTTCCTCCACCCTCTCATTGTTCTCTCTTTTTCCACATTTTGTTCTTGTCCTTTTCATCCTCCAGAAGCTCTCCTGGAGAAACAGTTGAGGGAAAAGGGGAATGGGTTGAGAAAGTGGGGGAGAGGGTGGAAGGTTGGGAGAATAAGGGGGAGAGGGAAAAGGAGAAGGAAGGGGGAGTGGAAGACCAAAAAAGAAAATAATAATAATAATAATAATAAAAGAAATAAATTAAATATAAACAAAAAATAAAATAAAATAAAATGAAAATAAACAATGCAAACCAAAATAACAAATGTTTTGATAATATGTGGGGAGGGGGATTCAAACCACAGATCTTGCGGTTATTAGTACAATGTTATGCCAGTTGAGGTAAACTCATGTTGGCATACCAAAAAACAAATTGACCACCACATATTGGAAAAATTCAAATATTATTACTAAAAATCAAGTCGGACCAAATACGGTTTCTACAAACTGCATATTCAATGTCTTGAACACTTGCTGCCTTATTGAATGGTTTATCATCCAAGCCTATTGCAAACAATTAAGAGAAGGATACTAATGCCTATTTTCATGCTACGACACTTGTTGCCTTTTTCTTTGCTTCATCCATTTTGGTTCCTTCCTTTCTTTGTCGATCTTGAAGTCTCCAACAAAGCAACCTTGGCCTTTCAACTGTTGGGTTTTATGCCCTAAAATTCGTAGATAGTAAATGTAATGATTGATCGAACATAAATAAAATATTGTTTGACGTTTTTGCAATAAAGAGTTATTGTCTATATTATGTACATCTTGCCTAAATAACCCTAATCCAATAAACTAAACATCCTAGGTAGTGGGATGAGTCTTGAACTGTATGTGGAGACATACGGGGATCACTGTCTAAGAAACAACCTGAAAGGTCTATAGTATAGGGATAAGGTTGGGTACCTTATCCTAGCAACACTATGGATACGACCCACTTTGTATTTGATACAAACGCAATGATCCAACACGTTCGTGTAGGGGACAAACGAGTGGGGGTATCCTATGCAATGAGTTTGCATAAGAACGGACCACGAAATAGTAACCGCTAGCTGTAACACCGTTAACTAGTTAGGTTTCTGTTTCACAGGGTGACCTAGGCAACTTAGTCTGAATCCTGAGTGGATTATGGACTCCTACTCACGAGAGATTGTCCTTTGACCGCTAGCTGTAACACCGTTAATGAGTAGCTTTTCTAGTACTTTATGTGGACGATATCCTACTCATTGGGAACTATGTAGGATACCTTACTGACGTTAAGAACTGGCTAGCGACCCAATTCCAAATGAAAGATTTGGGAGAGGCACAATATGTTCTTGGGATCCAGATCAATCGGGATTGTAAGAACAAAACGTTAGCATTGTCTCAAGTAACGTAGATCGACAAGATGTTGTCTCAATATTTGATACAGAACTCCAAGAAAGGTTTATTACCTTTTAGACATGGGGTTCATTTGTCCAAGGAACAATGTCCTAAGACACCTCAAGAAGTTGAGGATATGAGACACATTCTCTACGCCTCAATTGTGGGCAGCGTAATGTATGTTATGCTCTGCACTAGGCCTTACATATGTTATACAGTGGGAATAGTCAGTAGGTATCAGTCCAATTCAAGGTTAGACCACTGGGCAGTGGTTAAGAATATCCTCAAGTATCTTCGGATAACGAGGTACTACATGTTGGTGTATGGGGCTAAGGATTTGATCCTTACAGGATACACCGACTCCGACTTTCAATCTGACAAGGATTCTAGGAAATCCACGTCAGGGTCAATGTTCACCCTTAACGGGGGAGCTGTAGTTTGGCGAAGCATCAAGCAAGGATGCATAGCACACTCAACCATGAAGGCTGAGTATGTTGTTGCTTGTAAAGCAGCTAAGGAAGCAGTTTGGCTCAGGAAGTTCTTGATAGATTTGGAATTTGTTCCAAATATAGACTTGCCCATAACATTATATTGTGACAACAGTGGGGTTGTAGCCAATTCTAGAGAACCTTGCAGCCATAAACGAGGAAAACACATAGAGGAAGTATCACCTGATAAGGGAGATTGTGCAACGAGGAGATGTAATCGTCACCAAGATCGCTTCAGAGCACAATATAGCTAATCCATTTACAAAGGCTCTCTCAACGAAAGTGTTTGAGAGTCATCTAGAAGATCTAGGTCTACGAGATATGTATGTTGTTTAATCTAGGGCAAGTGGGAGATGTGTAATGGGTATAAGGATACCCTAGTTTATTGTATTACTTGTATATTTACTTTTCATGTAATATACAATGTACATTACATTCCCAGCTTTAGATTATTGCATTTACGTTCCATATACTAGAGTTTTAGTTCAAGTGGGAGTTTGTTGGGTTTTATGCCCTAAAACTTGTAGATAGTAAATGTAATGATTGATCGAACATACATAAAGTATTCTTTGATATTTTTTCAATAAAGAGTTATTGTTTATATTATGTACATCTTGTCTAAATAACCCTAATCCAATAAACTAAAAATTCTAGGTTGTGGGATGAGTCTTGAGTTGTATGTGGAGAGACATACGGGGATCACTTTTCAAGAAACAGCCTTAAGGGTCTATAGTACAGGGATAAGGTTGGGTACCTTATCCTGGCGACACTATGGATACGACCCACTTTAAATTTGAAACAAACGCAATGATCCAACGCATTCGTGTAGGGGACATGCGAGTGGGAGTATCCTATGCAATGAGTTTGCATAAGATCGGACTGCGAAATAGTAACCGCTAGTTGTACCAACGTTAACTAGTTAGGTTTCTATTTCACTAAGACGACCTAGACAACTTAGTCTGGGTCCTGAGTGGATTATGGACTCTTGTTCATGAGAGATTGTCCTTTAATTTGTATGGGTGAGAGTGGTCAGTTCGTCGACTCAATAAGCCTTTCATTTTGGGGACAAGACCGAGTGGAGAGCTGGGAACATAATCATACAAGATGGAATTCACTCCTTGATAGCGAGCGTAACAAGCTAGTTTTCCCTAATTAATTAAGTTGGTCTTTGATATTAAATTGGTCAAATTCATGCATTTTAGTGTTTTATTTGTAGGAATCAAGTATGAGAGCTAAATCATTAAAATGGAGTTGATTGAGTGTTCGGGACGCGAAAAGAGTCCAAAGAACCGAAAAGAATCAAGTTAGAAGCTTCCAAAGTAGGCACATCCGAGAGCCAGCGTCTCGTGTTGCACTTTAGGTGTCTCGACGCTGACATTTTCCTTATATGTTTCAAGCGGCAAAGGTCACAACGTCGATGCTGTGACCTTAGCTCTCGACGCTCTTGATAATTTGCTAAACAGAATGGGTGATATTGGGACAGTGTTGTGATGCTGCCTATAGCGTCTTGACGCTGCTGACAGATTTCCTATAAATACTATGTGATTAGGGCTGGCCGAGGGGACTTCTTTTGATGCAATTTTCGCCTAAGCTCGACTAAATACCTTCTGTGGGAGCTGAAGCAAGTTGGAGGAGCGGGATTCAAAGGCTCGGCTCGTGGAGATCATGACGGGGACGTGCGATTTTGACGACTTAGCGTTTAATCTCCTTTACCTCTTGATTTTAGTTGTTTTCAATTGTTGTTTTAGACTTAGTTTATATCGTAATGCGTTGTATGAGTAGCTAGGTTCTTTATCTTAGGGATTGATGTAGCCCTTGGGCAATTATGAATTGATTTTTGGATACTTGCTATGAATACATGATGTTTCCTTAACGCTTTCAATTTACCAGCCATGAATTGATTGATGATTATGTTAAGTCTTGCTCGGGAGAGGGGGTTTAGCTTATATCTTATTATGCATAACTAGGATAGTCTTGAGATCGGGAGATAAAAGATAATCTTAGAAATCGTTAAAAATGATAACCTTAATGTCTTGCATGTTAATGGATTTAGATAAGGATATTGGATTCATTACATGTGAGATATTTATGTATGCTCGGGAGAGATATATATGAGTTAAGTATTCCAAGATTTGTGAATCATAGCATGTTAATCATCCATGAATTAATTCATAATCCCAATTGGTGAAATCAACTCCCTAAGAACTTGCCATTATTTGATTTCCATATTTTTAGCTTTGTGTTGATTTTACATTCATTCTCACTAAGTTTAATTCTCTAGATAAAATTGGATTAGAGTATTTGCGGTAATTAACTTGATTAGAAACTCAATCCAGAGGACGACATTCGATTTAAAAATCACTATATATTATAACTTGGCTCGTACACTTGCGGTAGCAAATCGCGCATCAAGTTTTTGGTGCTGTTGTCGGGGATCTGCGTATTTAATCAAATTAATATCGTAGAAAAATTGTCCGGTCTTAATTTAGGGTGTATTTTTATTTATTTGTTATTTTTATTTTTAGGTAGATTGCAATTTTTTTTCCTTATTTGCTTTTTTATTCCATATTTATTTTTTCCTTATTTGTTTAAATTTTTCATAGATAGAATCTTCCTTTTTAGATTATTTTTTTTTCCTTATTTGTTAGTTTCCTAAATTGTTTTTGCTATATTTGCTTTTTGCATTCCTTATTTGTTTGTCTTTTCCTTTTATAGAATATATTCCCTTATTTAGATTTAGTTCTTTCCTTTTCTAGTTTCTTTCCTTATTTGATTTCTTTCCTTATTTGTTTTCTTCATTTTCTTTTCCGTTTTTTAGGTTAGATTAGTTTGTGCATGCGAAAGGTTAGGGAGTTGGCCTTAGTTCCCTTTGACCTGGAGATAGAGAGGCCTTATAATAGACTTCGAAGGGAGAATCAAGAAAATCTCATCCAAATGGCCAATCCTAACCTTGAGGAGCCTAAGCCAATTAGGGATTATTTTTCAGCCGGTCTTTCAAGAGCAACAATCGGGGATTGTCTATGCCCCGATCAATGCTAATAATTTCGAGCTGAAAACTGGTCTCATTTAGATGGCTCGAGACTGCGCTTATAGAGGATCACCCACAAAGGATCCAAATTCTCACCTGAAATCCTTCCTAGACATCTATGGGACGGTAAAGTTAAATGGAGTATCTGAAGATGTCATTCACTTACGTTTATTTCCTTTTTCTTTGCAGGATAAAGCGAGGGACTGGTTGCAATCTATTCCACCAGAAGCATTACCACCTGGGATGCTTTGGTCCAGGCGTTCTTAAAGAAATTCTTCCCTCCTACCAAGACGGTCAAGCTGAGGACCAAAATTGGGACGTTCCAGCCGCAGTTTGATGACCAGCTGTTCAAGGCTTGGTAGCGTTACAAAGAGTTGCTGAGGAAATGTCCTCATCATGGTTATCCTGACTGGTTACAAATCCAACTCTTTTATAACGGTATGAATCTCAATACTAAAACCATTGTTGATGCAGCTGCAGGTGGGACTCTGTTGTCCAAGACCGTGGAGAACGCGCTCACACTACTAGAGGATATGACCACCAACAGCTATCAGTGGTCATCTGAGCGGTCTGCACCGAAAAAGATTTTTGTTGGAATATTTGAAATCGACAACGTAAGTGCACTTCAAGCTCAAATGTCTTCCCTTGCTAATGCTTTTCTGAAATTTTCAGATACAGAGGGTGCTCAATCGATCGAGTCTGAAGCTGCCCACGCATCTCAGTCTTAGGAGGAGACTCTAGAACAGGTTCAATATGTTTCTAATTTTAATTCTAGGGGATATAGTAATAATTCTACACCTACACATTATCACCCTAGCAATAGAAATCATGAGAACTTTTCTTATGCTATATAATAATAAAAATGTGTTAAATCCTCATGGTTTCACCCCTCATAAGCAAGAAAATAAACAGTCGTTAAAGGATCTTGTTGGAACTTTCATTGTAGAATCTTGTTGGGGACTTCTTTCGCTGCCTATAGCGTCTCGACGCTGTCGACAGATTTCCTATAAATACTATGCGATTAGGGCTAGCCAAAGGGACTTCTTTTGATGCAATTTTCGCCTAGACTCGACTAAATACCTTCTGTGGGAGCTGAAGCAAGTTGGAGGAGCAAGATTCGAAGGCTCGACTCTTGGAGATCGTGACGGGGACGTGCGATTTCGACGACTTAGCGTTTAATCTCCTTTTCCTCTTGATTTTAGTTGTTTTCAATGGTTGTTTTAGACTTAGCTTATATCTTAACGCATTGTATGAGTAGCTAGGTTCTTTATCTTAGGGATTGATGTAGCCCTTGGGCAATTATGAATTGATTTTTGGATACTTGCTATGAATTCATTTATGCATGATGTTTCCTTAACACTTTCAATTTACCGGCAATGAATTGATTGATGATTATGTTAAATCTTGCTCGGGAGAGGGGGTTTAGCTTAGATCTCATTATGCATAACTAGGATAGTCTTGAGATCGGGAGATAAAAGATAATCTTAGAAATCGTTAAAAATGATAGCCTTAATGCCTTGCATGTTAATGAATTTAGATAGGGATATTGGATTCATTGCATATGAGAGATTTATGTATGCTCGGGAGAGGTATAAATGAGTTAAGTATTCCAAGATTTGTTAATCATAGCATGTTAATCATCCATGAATTAATTCATAATCCCAATTGGTGAAATCAACTCCCTAAGAACTTGCCATAATTTGATTTCCATATTTTTAGCTTTGTGTTAATTTTACATTCATTCTCACTAAGTTTAATTCTCTAGATAAAATTGGATTAGAGTATTTTTGGTAATTAACTTGATTAGAAACCCAATCTAGAGGACGATAGTCGATTTAAAAATCACTATATTATAACTTGGCCCGTAAACTTGCGGTAGCAAATCGCGCATCACACATTTCCAACTTTAGGGAAGTAGATAATGTTGGGTTTTATGCCCTAAAACTCGTAGATAGTGAATGTAAACAAATTGTATACTTATTTCAATAAAGTTTTATTGAGTTTCTACAATAAAATGTTATTGTTAAATATTGCACAGTTTGACCCAAATCCAATAAACTAAGATCCAAGGTTGTTTGTATGTAACTTGAACTAGCATGTGGGGACATACGAGGACCGATGTTCAAGTATCAACCTAAAAGTCTATAGTACAAGGATAAGGTTGGGTACCTTATCTTGGTAACACTATGTGATACGACCTGCTTTGTATTTGATACAAACGTATTGATCCAAAGCGTCCATGTAGTAGACATGGGAGCGAGGGTATACTATGCAATGAGTTTGCGTAAGACCGGACCATGAAATGGTAAACCACTAGATATAACACCGTTAACTAGTTAGGTTACTGTTTTAATAGGATGACGTAGGTAACTCAGTCTTAATCCTGAGTGTGTCATGAACTCCTTCTCATGAGCGATTGTCCTTTGATTAGCATGGGTGAGAGTGGCCAATACGCTGACTCAATATGTCTTCCTTTTTGGGGACAAAACCGAGTGGGAGGCTGGGGACATGACAACACAAGAAGGAATTCACTCTTTCCCACTTCTATGAGAAGTAGATGAGTTTTCCCTTAAGTGGTGACTCCGGGACTTGAACAAAGGGATCTCGCCCTCTCACTGGCCCGAGAGGGACTTTCTATTTATTGGTTGGACCATAAGCAGGTTGTTCATTAGAGAAGCACTGATACTTAAGGAGATAGATGTAACACAGGGGTAAAACGGTAATTTGACCCAGCTGTGATTACGGACGCTCGTGAACGATTGACTTACCGGTATAAGTCTATATCCGTGGACACAAAAATGTTCTACAGTGAGAAGAGTTCAGCTGTGGGTCTTTAGTGGAATGACCCACTGTTAATGAATATTGGTTAACTTGATTAATGAGTTTAATCGGTTAACCTCATATCATTGGAGCTTCTGATCTATAAGTCCATTAGGTCCCCCTTCTAGCTCGTAAAGAGTAATTATGAACAAATATATCTTGAGAGAATCTAAATAGTTCAAATTCATATTGGGAATTAAGTTAATTGTATGAGATACAAATTAATATAATGTATAGTGATGCATTAAAATATAAAGTCTAATTTGAGATTAAACTTTATTATATTGAGAGATTGATATATTTGAAAGAGTTCAAATACATGTCTAATTAAATATATGGTATTTAATTAGAAGATGAATTAATTAATTATTCAATTTAGTTTAAATTAAATGAGATTTAATTAAACTATAGTGTATGAGAGAAATAAATATTTGAAGAAGTTCAAATATTAATATGAATTTGATTCATATTAAACTTATAGGATATAAGAGAATTTGAAGGAGTTCAAATTTTAATCAATTATTTATGGAAAAGATTAATCAATTATGGAATTGATGGGTCATGGAATTGATTAATTATGGAAAAGACTAAATTAGTTATGGAAATAATTGATTTTAAATGAATATTTTATTCATGGCTTTTCTCCTATAAATAGAACACTAAACCTAGGGTTTAGGTACAACAACATAAGGCCACAAGAATGCACTCTTGCATTCTCTCTAGCCTCCCTCTCATATTCTCTCAACCCAATAACTCTATGGAGAATTTTCTCTCTAGAGTTTTTCCTATTCAAGATTAGGTAGTCCCACAACTACGTTCCTAATTGTTGACACTTGGTCCAAAATCAAGAAAGGTGTTCGTTGAAGTATTCAGAGTCGTCAACGATGGTATGTTTGCTTCTCCCCTTTAGATTTAGATCTAATAATTTTTGTATGCTTAGCCTTAAGTTTGTATAGAATTTGTTCTATGTTTTTTGCCAATGTAATAGTATTTTTGGATAAACAAAATTAACTACGAATCGGTCCCAATTACGCTTCCGCTTTATCGAAATTGAGGAATTCCAAATCCTTACAGATAAGTGTTCCCTTAAGTGGTGACTCCGGGTCTTGAACAAAGGGTCCTACCCTCTCACTGGCCCGAGAGGGGTGTTTGTTTGGTGGTTGGACCACAAACAGGTTGTTCATTAGAGGAGCACTGGTACTAAAAGAGGTAGAGGTAACTCAGGGGTAAAACGATAATTTGACCCAGCTGAAGTTACGAACACTCGTGAAGGACTAACTTGCTGTTATTTGTCTATATCCGTGGACACAGAATTATTTCTACAATGAGAAGAGTGCAACTGTGGGTCTTTAGTAGAGTGAACCCACAGTTAACGAAAATTGATTAATTGGTTAATGAGTTTAGCTGATTAAATCTCATATCGTTGGAGTTTCTGATCTGCAGGTCCATTAGGTCCCACTGGTAACTCGTAAAGAGACTTGAGACAATTAAGTATAAACTGTAAATTGAAAGTGTTCAATTTATTTAGGGGAATCATATAATGTACGATGATACATTATAGTTAAAATTTACGATACTTTATAATATAATTTTTGAATTAATTTCAAAAATTAATTTTGAGAGAAAATATTTGACATATTTCAAATAATTAATATGAATTGGATTCATATTAATAAAATAATTTTTTTTAATAAAATCCCTAAAGTTAAATTTATGATATTTAATTGAGTAATTAATTAATTATGGAATTAATTATTTATTTATTAAAATTAGATATGAATAAGATAATAGATTTGATGAGATCTTATTCAGGAAAAGGTCTTGGCCTTTTCCTATGGGCCCTTGGAGTGGGGTGAAAGACATCTCATTCATTCTCCTACTCTCAGAGATTTCTCCTGAAGGCTCCCACCAGTCTCCCGCCTCTAGTAGTCTCAGAGTCATATCGATGTAGCCATAGTAGTAGTGTTCGCAATAGTTCGTGATTATTTCACAAGTAGTTGGTGAATTTAATCTGAGTCGTCAACCAGAGTAAGTAACTTGTTACTATATAAATTAGATTTAGATCTAATATTTTTACATGCTTAGCCTTAATATAAATCTAGAATAGTTATAAGTTTATTGTCAATGTATTGGTATTTTAGATTAAACAAAATTAACTATGAATCGGTCCCAATTACGCTTTCGTTTTACGGAATTACAGAATTTCAATCCTTCATCAACATCTGCATCATAGTTGTTCAAATTCTAAATAGCCTAGTGATGTTCTCATCTAACAACACCATCTTTTTTAGCTGACACACGTATTCAAACAGTTCAGTACTCAATCATTAGTATCAACAAGAAGTACACACAACAGTATAAAACTCAATTTTCAAACCAAAATGAGGGGGAAAATAGAAGGAAAAATTGGAAAAAGGAAAAAAAATGAAAAAGAAAGATAAAATCCATCAACATTTCCATCAATTTGATTGATCCCATAGCTTATGAGAATTTCAAAGCCAAATAAAAGAGAATCACCAAATCACAGACACTCGATATATACATTTAGTTGAGACAAATCAATTTACAAAAGAAGTATACATTCATTATTTGCAAATAAATCATTCTAGAGGGTATTGATTTACTCTTGCTAGAAGGGGAAAATCCACCCTAAAATCAAGGCAACAGCCAACAACAAGAAAAAAACTACACCCATCAAAAAGAAATATCAACAAAATCACAGACCAAAAAACAAGAGTATTACAGACTTCTAAGAAAAGGTATAGGAAATGAAGGATTGGAATTCCGTAATTCCGTAAAGCGGAAACGTGATTGGGACCGATTCGTAATTAATTTTGTTTAATCTAAAATACCAATACATTGGCAATAATATTAGAACTATTCTAAATATATATTAAGGCTAAGCATACAAAAATATTAGATCTAAATCTAATTTATAAAGTAACAAATTACTTACTCTCGTTGACGACTCAGATTAAATTCACCAACTGCTTGTGAACTAATCACGAACTAGTGCGAACACCACCACTATGGCTACACCTGTATGACTCTGAGACTTCTAGAGGCAGAAGACTTGTGGGAGCCTTTGAGAGAATTCTATGAGAGTAGGAGAATGAATGGGATGCCTTTCACCCCACCCCAGGGGTCCTATTTATAGGTAAAGGCCAAGACCTTCTTCCTAATAGGAAAAGGAAGACCTTCTCCTAATAGGAAAAGGTCTCTAATTTTAATAAATAAATAATTAATTCCATAATTAATTAATTTCCCTAATTAAATATCATATATTTAATCTTAGGGATTTTATTAAAATTAAAATTAATATGAATCCAATTCATATTAAATTTATTTGAACTCTTTCAAATATTTTCTTTCCTAATAGGAAAAAGTCTCTAATTTTAATAAATAATTAATTAATTCCATAATTAATTAATTTTCCCAATTAAATATCATATATTTAATCTTAAGGATTTTATTAAAATTAAAATTAATATGAATCCAATTCATATTAAATTTATTTGAACTCTTTCAAATGTTTTCTCTCAAGAATTAATTTTTGAAATTAATTCAAAAATTATATTATAAAGTTTCATAAACTTTATATTATAATGCATCAATATACATTATACAATTCCCCAAATAAATTGAACACTTTCAATTTACAAGTTATACTTTATTGCCTCAAGTCTCTTTACGAGCTACCAATGGGACCTAATGGACCTACAGATCAGAAGCTCCAACGTTACAAGACTAATTGGCCAAACTCATTGACCAAGTTTAGTCAACATTCGTTAACTGTGGATCACTCCACTAAAGACCCACAGCTGCACTCTTCTCACTGTAGAATATTTTTGTGTCCATGGATATCGACCAAGTAGTAAGTCAATCCTTCACGTGTGTTCGTAACACCAGCTGGGTCAAACTACCGTTTTACCCCTGGGTTACCTCTGGTTCCTTAAGTACTACTGATTCCTCTAATGAACAAGTTATTTAGGGTCCAACCACTAAACAGGAGTTCCTCTCGGGCTAGGAGAGGACGGCGCGCCTTTGTTCAAGCCCTGAAATCAGCCCTTAAGGGAACACACATCTACTTACCCCAATAGGGAAGGAGTGAATTCCATCTTGTACTGTTATGTTCCCAGCCCACATTCGGTTGTACCCCTGAAATGGTAGGATTATTGAGTCGGCGAACTGGCCACTCTCACCCATACAAATCTAAGGACAATCCCTCTTGAAAGGGGTTCATAACAGACTCAGGATTGAGATTGAGTTACCTAGGTCATCCAATTGAAATAGAAACCTAAACTAGTTAACCACGTTACATCTAGTTGTTACTATTTCGCGGTCAGGTCTTATGCAAACTCAATGCATAGGATACCCCCACCCGTATGTCTCCTACATGGATGCTTTAGATCATTGCATATGTATCGAATACAAGGTGGGTCGTATCACATAGTATCACCAGGATAAGGTACTCAGCCTTATCCCTATACTATAGACCTTTTAGGTTGTTACTTGGACACTGATCCCCGTATGTCCCCACTGCAGGGATTAAAGCCCTAGCGCAGCGGAAACGTTCAGAGACCTTATCAGTTTAAAAAACGTTTGGGAAACCAATACGATGGCAAAACCATAGAATTTTTACAGCAAGCAATATAAACAATAATCATGCTGGAAAAACTCATAAAGCATGCTAAAACAACATAAAACTTATAGATCTAATCTATAAAAATGGATCCTATTGATCCTAGGCCAAGAAATAATTACCTTTGAAGAAACTCTTGATCGTTTCGCCAAATTTTCTCTGAATTGCTCCCAAAAACAGCAGCAAGCGATCCTTGTTTTCGCTGGAAAAATCACCACGAACACTACCACTTGATTGCACCGGTATTCTCAAAGGGAGTACACGTTGAGAGCTTGTGGGAGCCGAAAACTCTAAGGATTTTTCTGAAAAAAGGACTCTGTATTCTCATAGGAAGAGCATAACGAAAGAGAGGGCGAGAGGGAGGGAAAGAGAGGCGTGAGACTGAGAGTGATTTTCTAAAACTGAAAAATCAACCCCTTACCTATCGATCAGGAGGATAACTGCACGCCCTATTTTTGGTAACTGAAGTTCAGTTACCAGATAATTAATTATTAATTTAAAAATCAAAATTTTAAATTATAATTAATTAAAATTCAATTAATCAATATTAATTGCTTATTTAAATTAATCCCTCTTTAACCTATAGTTTAATTAAATCAATTTTAATTAAACTTAATCAATTAATTAATTCAAAATTAATTAATTTAAAAATAATAATAAAATTGAACATCACATATTCAATTATTATTTTCCCTCTCAAAACTATAGTATTAATATACATCCAATGCACATTAATTATAACCTATAGTTTTAATATGAATCAAATTCATATTTTAGTTTAATATTCGAACACTTTCGAATATTCAATCATTCCATAGAATTTCACCTCAACGCCCTAAATGAGCTACCAGTGGGACCTAATGGACCTACAGATCAGAAGCTCCAACGATATGAGATTAGTTGGCTAAACTCATTAACCAAGATAATCAATATTCGTTAACTGTGGTTCACTCCACTAAAGAACCACAGCTGCACTCTTCTCACTGCAGATATATTTCTGTGTCCACGGATATCGACCGTCAACAGCAAGTTAGCCCTTCACGTGTGTTCGTACCCCAGCTAGGTCAAATTATCGTTTTACCCTTGGGCTACCTCTTGATCCTTAAGTACCAGTGTTCCTCTAATGAACAACCTGTTTGTGGTCCAACCAGCAAACAAAAATCCCTCTCGTGCCATAAAGAGGGTAGGGCCCATTGTTCAAGACCCGAAGACACCACTTAAGGGAACACACCTCTACTTACCCTAATATCGGGAAGGAGTGAATTCCATCTTGTAAGACTACGTTCCCAGCTCCCCACTCGGTCTTGTCCCCAAAATGGTAGGCTTACTGAGTCAGCGAACAGGCCACTCTCACCCGTACAAATCAAAGGACAATCCCTTATGGACAGAAGTCCATAATCCACTCAGGATTAAGGCCAAGTTGCCTAGGTCATCCTAGTGAAATAGAAACCGAGAACGGTGTTACAGTTAGTGGTTAACTATTTCGCGGTCCAGTCTTTGTGCAAACTCATTGCACAGGATACCCCCACTCGCATGTCAACCACATGAACGCGTTGGATCACTACGTTTGTATCAATATACAAAGCGGGTCGTATCCATAGTGTCATCAGGACAAGGTACCCAGCCTTATCCCTATACTACAGACCCTTTAGGCTAAAACTTGAACATTGATCCTCGTATGTCCCTACATACTAGTTCAAGCCTCATTCTATTAGCCTTGGATGTTTAGTTTATTGGATTAGGGTTAATAAGACAAGATATAATACAAACATTGAATAACACATCAGTTTTATTAATGTTCGGTCAAATGTACATTTACTATCTACGAGTTTTAGGGCATAAAACCCAACAAACTCCCACTTGAACTAAAACTCAAGTTACAGGGAAAATATATACAATATAATCCAAAGCTGGAAATGGTACATGTATGTTGTACATTACATAAAAGGTAAATATATAAAATACAATAAACTAGGGCATCCTTACACCCATTACACATCTCCCACTTGCCCTAGATTATGCTATATACATGTCTCGCAGACCTAGACTTTCTAGATGACCCTCGAACACTTTAGCCGAGAGGGCCTTCGTAAACGGATCAGCAATGTTGTGCTCGGAAGCGATCTTGGTCACGACCACATCTCCTCTTTGCACAATCTCACGAATCAGATGATACTTCCTCTCAATGTGTTTACCTCTTTTGTGGCTTCGAGGTTCCTTTGAATTGGTTACAGCCCCACTGTTGTCACAGTATAACGTAATGGGCAAGTTCATATTTGGAACAACTTCCAAATCTGTCAAGAACTTCCTTAGCCAAACAGCTTCCTTAGCTGCTTCACAAGGAGCGACATACTCAGCCTCCATCGTGGAGTCTGCTATGCATCCTTGCTTTATACTTCTCCAAACTACAGCTCCCCCATTAAGAGTGAAAACTGACCCTGACGTAGATTTCCTAGAATCCTTGTCAGTTTGGAAGTCAGAGTCGGTGTAACCAGTGAGAACTAACTCTTTAGCCCCAAACACCAACATGTAATCCCTCGTTCTCCTAAGATACTTGAGGATTCCTTTAACGGCGGTCTAGTGGTCTAACCCTGGATTCGACTGATATCTGCTGACAATCCCTACAGCATAACAAATGTCAGGCCTCGTGCATAGCATGGCATACATTAAGCTACCTACTGCAAAGGCGTAGGGGATTCGTCTCATATCCTCAACCTTTTGAGGTGTCTTAGGAGACTGTTCCTTAGACAGATGAACCCCATGTGTGAAAGACAATAAGCCCTTCTTGGAGTTTTGCATCGAATATCGGGCCAACATCTTGTCGATATACGTTGCTTGAGACAGAGCTAGCGATTTGTTCTTTCTATCCCTAATAATCTGGATGCCAAGAACATATTGGGCCTCACCCAAATCTTTCATTTGGAATTGAGCTGCTAGCCATTCTTTTACGTCAGACAGATACCCTACATCATTCCCAATGAGTAGGATGTCCTCAACATAAAGTACGAGGAAAGCTACTTTATTCTTGTTGATCTTCTTGTATACACAAGACTCATCAACATTCTGGTCAAAACCAAAAGATTTGATCGCTGTATCAAATCTAATATTCCAAGATCGGGAGGCCTGTTTCAACCCATAAATGGATCGATTCAGTTTGCAAACCTTTTGCTCCTGACCTTGGGTTATGAACCCTTCGGGTTGAGACATAAAAATACTCTCGTCAAGGTTGTCATTCAAAAAAGCTGTCTTGACATCCATTTGCCAAATTTCATAGTCATAAAATATGGCAATGGATAAGAGAATTCTTATGGACTTAAGCATAGCAACTGGAGAAAAGGTTTCTTCATAGTCCACCCCCTTCTCGTTGGGTATAACCCTTTGCTACAAGTCTTGCTTTGAAAGTCTGTACTTTCCCAGCAGCATCTCTTTTCCTCTTATAGATCCATTTACACCCAATGGGTTTGACCCTTCAGGTAGATCTACAAGTTCCCAAACTTGATTGAAGTACATAGACTCCATCTCAAGGTCCATGGCTTTGGCCCACTCGTCCTTATCTATGTCATTCATTGCCTGACAATAAGACAATGGATCTTCTACGCCGTCATCAGGTATGACTACTTGTGTTTCTGTTAAACCCAAGTAGCGGTTAGGTTGTATCACAACCCTCCCACTGCGTCAAAGCTCTCCCACTACGTGAGGAGGACTAGATTGACGAGAAGAACTGGATTCTCCAACAACTATTGTTGAAGGACCAGGTTCATCAACAACCCTTGTTGATCCTTCTGTAGCTTCTCCTAATACTAACTTACTTCGTGGTCGATGATCTCGAATGTGGTCTTCCTCCAAGAAAGTTGCATTTGTCGATACAAATACCTTATTATCTTGAGGGTCGTAGAAAAGACCACATCTCGTCTCTTTCGGGTACCCAACAAATTTGTATATTCTCGTACGTGGTTCCAATTTCTTAGGATTTGTCACTAACACATGTGCAGGACAACCCCAAATACGAAAGTAACGCAAACTAGGTTGACGCCCCTTCCATAGCTCAAAAGGAGTTTCAGAAACACTTTTTGAGGGAACGTTGTTAAGAATATGTACTGCAGTCGCTACTGCATACCCCCAAAATGAACTAGGCAACTGAGCATAGCTCATCATAGATCGAACCATGTCTAACAAGGTTCTATTTCTCCTTTCTGATACACCATTCTGCTGAGGTGTACCAGGTGCTGAGAGTTGTGATTGGATTCCATGTTCTATCATATAGTCCTGGAATCGCTGATCTAGATACTCTCCACCTCGATCTGATCGAAGTGTTTTAATCATTTTACCTAACAGGTTTTCTACCTCAGCCTTAAACTCTTGGAACTTTTCAAGAGCCTCAGACTTATAGCCCATCAGGTACAAGTAACCATATCGAGAATAATCATCTATGAAAGAGATAAAATATTCATAACCACCTCGAGCCTTTACATTCATTGGACCACAAAGATCCGAATGTATTAGTTCAAGTGGTTCTTTGGCCCTATAACCTTTTCCAGTAAAAGGCCTCTTAGTCATTTTACCCTCGAGACACGATTCACAGGGTGGTAAAGATGTATCTTCTATATCAGTTAGAAGTCCATTTTTAACCAAACGATCGATCCGATCGATGTTAATATGACCAAGACGAAGGTGCCAAAGATACGTGTTGTTACTTAAAGGAGAAACTTTTTGCCTTTTGTTTTGTGTTTCGGCCGTTTTAAACATTTCATGACTTAAAATAGCCTTAGCATCAGTTGGTCTTAACACAAACAAATTATTTTCACGCTTAGCTAAACAAACATAAATTCCATTCCGATAAATCAAAGCTTCATTAAGTAAGAATGAAATATTGTAACCTTGTTCAAGTAAAGCAGATACATAAATAAGATTCCTTTTAATTCTAGGAACCAAATACAAGTTCTCCAAAATTAAATACTTATTTCTAAAAAATAATTTTGCAGCTCCCACTGCACGAGCTGAAACGACGTGTCCTGTTCCAACCTTGAGCGTCATTTCACCGTCTGCCAGCTGCTGGAAATCATTTCCTTGAAAAGAAGAACAAACATGATTAGTGGCTCCCGAATCCAGTATCCAGGCAAACTCATCATGTTCTACGAGACAAGTCTCTAATACAAGTAAATTGAATTTACCTTCTTTTTCTCTTTTATTCTCCGCAAGGTAACGGGGACAGTTCCGCTTCCAATGACCATCTGCGTTGCAGTGGAAGCACCTGCCTTTGTCGGCCACGACCTTGGCCTTTCCCTTCCCTTGCACAGCTTGTGCAGGAGCCTTCCCCTTGTCTCCCTTCCTCTTTTGGATCTGCTTCGATGAAGAAGCCTGGGGTACAGATTTAGTCCCTGAGGATGAACCCTTCAGGAACTTCTTCTTGGAATGGGCCACATTGGTCTCTCCTTTAACCATATTTTTTCCCTTGCTTTTCTGCAAGGACTCGTAAATCTGTAACTCCGAGAGGAGGGTAGTCAGGTTGAACTGAATCTTATTCATGCTCGCGTTCGTCCTGAAAGACAGATAGCTCGCAGGGAGCGAGTGAAGGATGAACGCAACCTGACTGCACTCGCAGACAACCCCGCCATTTGCCTCAGCTATGTTGAACTGGTTAATCATGTCCAGGACGTGTTCCCGAACAAATCGACCTTCCAGCATCTTGGCATTGAAGACGTTCTTCAAGGCATCGTGGTGGAGCTGGTAGGACGGAAGTCCAAACATCTCCTGCAGGGAATTCATTATCTCCCTAGTAGTTTCTACGTTTTCATAACGCTTGGCCAATACTTCAGATAAGCTGACCAGTATGTAGACTTTGACCTTCTCGTTGGCCTTAGTCCAGTGTTCATAGGCGTCCTTAACTGCCTGAGCGGCAGTGCGAGGGGGAACGGGAGGACATTCCTCCGTTAAGACGAACCTTAAGTCCTCAACCACGAGAATGGTATTAAGATTCGATTTCCATTGTGGAAAGTTTTCGCCGATAAGTTGTTCATTTTTAAGCAAGGAAATAATTGAGGAAGACATTGCTGAAAAACAAACAAGTGACCGTATTAGTTATCTTTGTCTTAACCCATCACACAAGCAATACAAACAATTGCATACATCCAATCAATATCGCAAACAAACAATCAAAGAACCCTAATAAAACTATGATTGTGTTTCGCAACGATGCTTTAGAGGTTTAGAAGAACAGCCACCGAAGGGTGATCAGTTGTCCCTCCTCTAAAATGAGACTCTTCTCAGTCAATTTCTAATACCAGAATAACTCTTATTCCATTAGATATTAACCACCGTTGTTCGGTCAAGGATTTGTTAACAAATTAACTCCTCCACGTAAGTGTAACCCTCCCACTTTCAGATCTCAGAGGCACAGACCAACAGGCTACCGTTAGGAAAGACAACTGTTGGTAATTAGCCTAAGCGACCCTATCCTATTCAGGAGTTCACGGTGTTCCGAATCCTATGATCAGGCCCTCTGAAGGGGTGGTTGCTCCAGGGCAACACGCAGGTGGATCATAGGAATCTCACGTTGTGACCTAGAGGTGGAGACCGAAGGATACGTTGACACGCGTCCCGCTCCCACTTACTATAGTCACTTTCCCCATTCACCTTGGTATTGACCCATGCAAACACTCTCCGAAGGGAGGCCGCTCTACGACGACACGAAGCCGAGCATGGATCTCACAGTGTGAACTATACAAGGGACGCAGGAGCAAAACTCGATTTAAACCAAGTTTTGTAATTTTCCTCCCACTAAAGTAACCTATCGGATATTTTAGGGCTTGATTAAACCTAGATAAATCCGGCTAATTTATTTATCTAAGTCTAGTCCTATTATAACTATTATAATAAGACCTAATGTCTAGGTGTGTATTAAACAATTTTAATTTACCTAGCGACATTATTCTAACATTAACCTGAGATTAATTCAACTCCAGTGTTCCAGATCAATTCCCAGGTAGGTGGTGTTCCGTATACCGTCAACTTAAATACCTCCAATCCTTAGACAGAACTTCACTGGTAGAGTTCCCTTATAATCTCAGGAATGTTTGTCCTACTTAGTTTATTAAAACTATTTTAAAACTAAGTAAGAATTACTAATCCTATTAGAAAATGATCTTAGGTCTAATTAATTTTAACTCATTAAAATTAATTCATTTTAACCTAAGATCCTATGTGAGCATGCATGTCTTGATTATAGATTGACGGTTTCTAATCATAAATTTTAAACTATTTCAAAATTTTAATGATTAGCCCTATAATCATGCATTCTATAGTTTAAATCAATTAACAATCATATTCTAATTAATCAAATTTAAACTATATAACTTTGCATTGCATGAAATTAATATAATTCTTATATTAACCTATGGATGTATCATGCTCAATGCAACTTGATTTCCATTTTTAATTAATAAACAATTTTATTATAGCCAAAAATGGAAAATCACCTTAGCATGCTGCAAACAATTTATTTTTAATATAACTCTTATATTAAAACTATGTAATTACATGCATCATACTATACCATTTTCATGAATTTAATATAACTCAACTATATATTAAATAAATCATGAAAATCCATGCATTATCATCCAAAATTATAATCATATTATAACATCCATAATGCATGAGCATGCTTTATATCCTAAGGTGGGATTAAAATTTAAATGATATCCACAAAGCATTTAAATAGCTAATGAACCGGTCTAATTGGCCCCTAGGATAGAATAAAGCTTAATTACACTAAAAAAGCAAATAATCTATCCTATTACAAGAGTCTGCAGCTCCAAAACCGAACCAACAAGCACGAACCGACCCGAACCGCTTCGAACCGACCTTGAAGAACCCGAACCAAACCAAAACCGGGTTGAACTAGACCAAACCGGTCCCAATTCACCCTATTCACGCGAACCAAACCGAATGGTTAGGGTTTCTCCCACGTCGCCACGTAAAATCGAACTACTGCACGAAATCGTGACAGCGTCGAGACGCTTAAGCAACAGCGTCCCGACGCTGACGCAATTTCAACTCGTCGGCTGCGTGAAATCGCGATAGCGTCGAGACGCTTAGTGCTTAGCGTCCCGACGCTAACGCGTCTGGAGCAATTTTCTAGGCAGAACAGCGGCTGATTTTTCCCAATTGGCCTCGAATTTTATCGTGTTCTTCACAAATCTTCATCCTAAGCTAGACCCAGACTTACAGACTCCAAATTTATGAACAATTGCCCAAAACACAGGGGCCCTTACATTTGATCAAATCAAAATAATCATAAATTTATGGCCAATTAAACCTAAACGGTTCACAGCAAACCCACATTCATCATGCAAAATTAATCCCACCGAAACAGCCAATCGCAAATCCCAAATCAATATTCAAAACACGTTTTGGCTCTGATACCAATTGCAGGGATTAAAGCCCTAGCGCAGCGGAAACGTTCAGAGACCTTATCGGTTTAAAAAACGTTTGCGAAACCAATACGATGGCAAAACCATAGAATTTTTACAGCAAGCAATATAAACAATAATCATGCTGGAAAACTCATAAAGCATGCTAAAACAACATAAAACTTATAGATCTAATCTATAAAAATGGATCATATTGATCCTAGGCCAAGAAATAATTACCTTTGAAGAAAATCTTGATCGTTTCGCCAAATTTTCTCCGAATTGCTCCCAAAAACAGAAGCAAGCGATCCTTGTTTTCGCTGGAAAAATCACCACGAACACTACCACTTGATTGCACCGGTATTCTCAAAGGGAGTACACGTTGAGAGCTTGTGGGAGCCGAAAACTCTAAGGATTTTTTCTGAAAAAAGGACTCTGTATTCTCATAGGAAGAGCATAACGAAAGAGAAGGCGAGAGGGAGGGAAAGAGAGGCATGAGACTGAGAGTGATTTTCTAAAACTGAAAAATCAACCCCTTACCTATCGATCAGGAGGATAACTGCACGCCCTATTTTTGGTAACTGAAGTTCAGTTACCAGATAATTAATTATTAATTTAAAAATCAAAATTTTAAATTATAATTAATTAAAATTCAATTAATCAATATTAATTGAAATATCATTAATTTAAATCTTATTTAAATTAACCCCTCTTTAACCTATAGTTTAATTAAATCAATTTTAATTAAACTTAATCAATTAATTAATTCAAAATTAATTAATTTAAAAATAATAATAAAATTGAACATAACATATTCAATTATTATTTTCCCTCTCAAAACTATAGTATTAATATACATCCAATGCACATTAATTATAACCTATAGTTTTAATATGAATCAAATTCATATTTTAGTTTAATATTCGAACACTTTCGAATATTCAATCATTCCTTAGAATTTCACCTCAACGCCCTAAATGAGCTACCAGTGGGACCTAATGGACCTACAGATCAGAAACTCCAACGATATGAGATTAGTTGGCTAAACTCATTAACCAAGATAATCAATATTCGTTAACTGTGGTTCACTCCACTAAAGAACCACAGCTGCACTCTTCTCACTGCAGATATATTTCTGTGTCCACGGATATCGACCGTCAACAGCAAGTTAGCCCTTCACGTGTGTTCGTACCCCAGCTAGGTCAAATTACCGTTTTACCCTTGGGCTACCTCTTGATCCTTAAGTACCAGTGCTCCTCTAATGAACAACCTGTTTGTGGTCCAACCAGCAAACAAAAATCCCTCTCGTGCCATAAAGAGGGTAGGGCCCATTGTTCAAGACCCGAAGACACCACTTAAGGGAACACACCTCTACTTACCCTAATATCGGGAAGGAGTGAATTCCATCTTGTAAGACTACGTTCCTAGCTCCCCACTCGGTCTTGTCCCCAAAATGGTAGGCTTACTGAGTCAGCGAACAGGCCACTCTCACCCGTACAAATCAAAGGACAATCCTTTATGGACAGGAGTCCATAATCCACTCAGGATTAAGGCCAAGTTGCCTAGGTCATCCTAGTGAAATAGAAACCGAGCTAACTAACGGTGTTACAGTTAGTGGTTAACTATTTCGCGGTCCGGTCTTTGTGCAAACTCATTGCACAGGATACCCCCACTCGCATGTCAACCACATGAACGCGTTGGATCACTACGTTTGTATCAATATACAAAGCGAGTCGTATCCATAGTGTCACCAGGACAAGGTACCCAGCCTTATCCCTATACTACAGACCCTTTCATAGTAAAGGGTGATTGGCAAGTTCATATTTGGAACAACTTCCAAATCCATCAAGAACTTCCATAGTCATACAACCTCTTTAGCTGCTTCACAAGCAGCGACATATTCGGCCTCCATGGTGGAGTCTTCAATGCATCCTTGCTTGATGCTACGCCAGACTACAGCTCCCCCGTTGAGGGTAAATACTGACCCTGATGTGGATTTCCTAGAATCCTTATCAGTCTGAAAGTCAGAGTCTGTGTATCCTGTAAGGATCAAATCCTTAGAGCCCTACACAAGCTGATAGTCCCTCGTTCTCCGAAGATACTTGAGGATGTTTTTAACTGCAGTCCAGTGGTCTAACCCTGGATTGGACTGGTACCTGCTGACTATCCCAACTGCATAGCAATTGTCAGGCCTAGTACACAACATGGCGTACATAAGACTGCCAACAGCTGAACCATAAGGGATGCGTCTCATATCCTCAATTTCTTGAGGTGTCTTAGGACACTGTTCCTTAGACAAATGAACTCCATGCCTGAAGGGTAGTAAACCCCTCTTGGAATTCTGCATCTTATATCTAGACAACATCTTGTCTATATATGATGCTTGAGACAAGACTAATGTTCTGTTCTTACGATTCCTAATAATTTGAATCCCTAGAACATACTGAGCTTCACCCAAATCTTTCATTTGGAACTCAGTCGATAGCCATTTTTTAATGTCAGCCAGATATTCTACATCATTCCTAATGAGAAGAATATCATCTACATACAACACCAGAAAAGCTACTGAACTGTTGATAATCCTTTTGTAAACACAAGGCTCATCAACGTTCTGGTCAAAGCCATAAAATTTGACAGCAATGTCAAACTTTATGTTCCAAGATCTGGAAGTTTGCTTCAACCCATAAATGGATCGTCTAAGCTTGTAAACTTTTTACTCCTGACCTTGAGCAACGAACCCCTCTGGTTGAGACATAAAGATGTTCTCATCAAGATTGTCATTCAGAAAGGCAGTCATGACGTCCATTTGCCAAATCTCATAATCATAAAAGGTGGCAATGGACAAGAGAATTCTTATCGACTTTAACATGGCAACTGGGGAGAAGGTTTCCTCATAGTCCACCCCCTCCTTTTGGGTATAACCCTTTGCCACATGTCGAGCTTTGAAAGTATGTACTTTCCCAGCTGCGTCTCGTTTTCTCTTGTAGATCCTGTTGGGTTTTATGCCCTAAAACTCGTAGATAGTTAATGTAACCGTTGACCGGATATTAATGAAATAATATTGATATATTTTTCCATTAATTGTTATTAGTTATTTTATATTTGTCTTTGCCTAATAATAACCCTAATCCAATAAACTAGACATCCAAGGTTGTAATATGAGTCTTGAACAATATGTAGCGACATATGGGATCATTGTTCAAGAAACAGCCTAAAAGGTCTATAGTATAGGGATAAGACTGGGTGCCTTATCCTGGTGACACTATGGATACGACCCACTTTGTATTTGATACAAACGTTGCGATCCAACGCGTTCGTGTAGGAGACATGCGAGTGGAGGTATCCTATGCAATGAGTTTGCATAAGACCGGACCGCAAAATAATAACCACTGGTTATAACACCGTTTACTAGTTGGTTTTCTATTTCACTAGGACGACCTAGACAACTTAGTCTTAATCCTGAGTTGATTATGGACTCCTGCTCATGAGAGATTGTCCTTTGATTTGTATGGGTGAGAGTGGCCAATACGCCGACTCAATAAGCCTACCACTTTGGGGACAAGACCGAATGGGAAGCTGGGAACATAATAGTACAAGATGGAATTCATTCCTTCCCGACTTTAGGGAAGCAGATGAGTGTTCCCTTAAGTGGTTACTCCGAGTCTTGAACAAAGGGCCCTACCCTCTCAATGGCACGAGAGGGTTTTCTGTTTGATGGTTGGACCACAAACAGGTTGTTCATTAGAGGAGAATTGGTACTTAAGGAAATAGAGGTAACCCAGGGGTAAAACGGTAATTTGACCCAGCTGGTGTTACGGACACTCGTGAAGGACTAACTAGTCGATATTGGTCTAGATTCGTGGACACAGAAAATATGTCTGCAGTGAGAAGAGTGCAACTGTGAGTCTATAGTGGAATGTACACACAGTTAACGAATATTGATTAATGTGGTTAATGAGTATGACCAATTAATCTCACATCGTTGGAGCTTCTGATCTGCAGGTCCATTAGGTCCCACTGGTAGCTCGTAAAGTAATTTGAGGCAATTAAGTAATAAAAGTAAATTGAAAATGTTCAATTTATTAAGGGAAACAAATATAATATATATTGATATATTATTATGAGAGAAATTAATATTTGAAAAGTTCAAATATAAATTTATGGAAGTTTTGAAAGAGTTCAAATAATGAATTAATTAATTTAAGGCCTAAAATGTGTTTGGGCAAATTAATTAATTCTAGGTCGGAAATTAAATATGTGATATTTAATTGGTGGTTAATTAATTAAAGAATTCATTAACCGGAAATTAATCAATTATGGAAATAATTAATCACTTAAGGAAGTGATTAATCATTTATGGAAATGATCTAATCACTTATGGAAGTAATTAGTCATTTGTGGAAAAGATTAATCAATTATGGAATTGATTGATCATGATTGATTAATTAAGGAATAAGATTGAATCAATTTTGGAAAAGATTGATTTAATTGAATATTTTATTCATGGCCTCTCTTCTATAAATAGAACACTAGACCTAATTGGTCATGACACTTGACACTCTTGAAAGACAAGACCTAGAATTCTCTCTAGCCTCCCTCTTAGAGAAAGACTCCCACAAGTCTTTTGCCTCCTAGACTTAGAGACATACCGGTGTAACCTCTGTGGTTATTGTGTCATTCAAAGAAGGAATTTCCAGCGAAGAAAATCAAAGGCGGTTGCTGCGTTTTCGTTCGTGGAGCGTCGTTGGCGAAGAACGGTCAAGTCTTCAACGGAGGTTTGTAACGGTTCTTCCCTTTTTCTTTAGAAAAGCATGAAAATAAATTTAGATTTATTTTTAAGCATGTTTAAACCAATTTTACAGCAGCTTTAAAGTTTGTTTAAAGTTAGTTTGAGTTTTCGTAACGGTATTTTAATGTTAATTAATATACGGCGTAAGGTCCAATCGATGCGCTTCCGCTGCGTGGGGACTTTTACTCCCTTCAGATCCATTTGCACTCTATGGGTTTAACCCCTTCAGGTAGGTCTACAAGATTCCAGACTTGATTAAAGTACATAGACTCCATCTCTAGGTCCATAGCTTTGACCCACTGGTCATGGTCCACATCATTCATTGCCTGTCTAAAAGTCAATGGATCCTCAACCCCATCATTAGGTATGACAGTTGGAGTTTCTGCTAAACACAGATAGCGTTCAGGTTGAATAACAACCCTCCCACTACGTCGAGACATTCTCAACTCTTGAGAAGGATGGGCTTGACCAGATGTACTGGGCTCATCAATAACTCTTGTTGATGGTCCAGCCTCTGAACTGGGCTCATCAACAACTCTTGTTGAAGTTCCAGCCTCATCAACAACTCTTGTTGATTCATTTGTAGCTTTACCAGAAAGTTCACTTAACACAATTTTACTGCGTGGTGTGTGTTCTTTAACGTGGTCTTCTTCCAAGAAAGTAGCATTTGTCGATACAAACACTTTATTTTCTTTTGGATCAAAGAAGTATCCACCTCTTGTTTCTTTTGGATAGCCTACGAATAGACATAATTTTGAACGTGAATCCAATTTCTTTGGGTTTGCTACTAACACATGTGCAGGATAGCCCCAAATTCTGAAATGACGTAAACTAACTTTACGCCCTTTCCAAAGCTCAAATGGTGTTTCAGAAACACTCTTTGAGGGAACAACATTCAAAATATAAACTACAGTCTCTACTGCATAACCCAAAAAAAAAAAACTAGGCAATTGAACATAGCTCATCATAGATCGAACCATGTCTAACAAGGTTCTGTTTCTCCTTTCAGATACACCATTCTACTGAGGTGTACCTGGTGCTGAGAGTTGGAACGATATTCCATGTTCTATCAAATAGTTTTGGAATTTTAAGTCCAAATACTCTCCACCTCGATCGGATCGAAGTGTTTTAATGGTCTTACCTAACAAGTTCTTAACTTCAGTCCTGTACTCCTTGAACTTTTCAAAGGCTTCAGACTTATGACTCATTAGGTATAAATAACCATACCTTGAATAATCATCTATAAAAGAGATGAAATATTCATACCCTCCTCGAACTCTTACATTCATTGGACCACAGAGATCCGTATGTACGAGTTCTAAGGGCTCCTTGGAACGATAACCTTTTCCAGTAAAAGGTCGTTTGGTCATCTTACCTTCGAGACATGACTCACATGGAGTAAAGTATCATCTTCTAACTGGCTTAGAAGTTCGTTCTTAACCAATCTCCCAATCCTATTGAGATTTATGTGGTCAAGTCTCAAGTGCCAAAGATAGGTACTTTGAGAAACTTTTTGCCTTTTTGGTTGAGTCTCAGCTGTTTTAAACATTTCATTGTTCAAAATAGCCCTAGACTCTATTGGTCTTAAGACATACAAATTGTTCTCCATTTTTGCAGAACATATATCAACACCCCTTTTAGTAATGAAAGCTTCATTCACAGAAAAGGACACTGAATACCCTTGTTCTAGCAAACAAGAAAAAGAAATCAAATTTCTTTTTATTCTCAGAACTATATATACGTTATCTAATAACATATAGCGTTCCCTGGAGAAGAACATTTTAATATCTCCCACTGCTTTAGCTGAAATGAGCTCCCCAGTCCCAACTCTGAGAGTCATTTCCCCAGCATCTAACTGTTGCCAGGAGCTCATTCCCTCAAAGGAAGAGCATACGTGATGAGTGGCACCTGAATCAAGGATCCAGGCTGTATCATCATTTTCCACTATACACGTTTCAATGATCAATAAATCAAATTTATTTTCATTGAGATGTGCTAAACAGTCTATGTCATATTCATCATGAACAATTTCAGATAAATTAGACATATGGGCTTGAGGACCGTCCTTAGTTAAGACCAATTCCACGCATTTAGTGTTTAAGTTCATTTTCTTAGTTGTATTAGAAATACCAGTTTTGTAATTAGCGTTATTAGAGGCATACAAAGAACGTTTCATTGTTGATAGAACAAACAAATTAACTTAATAAGTATTGTTGCATTAACCCATTACACAAAATAATATTATTATTTTAATCCAATCAATTTAGCAAAAGTAACGATCAACCCATATAATAAACATTCATTTTGCAACGATACTTCAGAGGTTTAGAACAACAACTACCGTAGGGTAGTCAGCTACTCCTCCTCTGAATTGAGACAATCTCAGCCAATCCCTATTCCCGAAATAACTCATATTCCAATAGTTCTTAGCTACCGTTTTTTTGATCAGGAAATTATAAACACCTTAACAATTTCCCGTAAGTGTGACCCTCCATTTTTCAGATTTCAGAGGTCGGCCCCAACAATGCTACCGTAGGAAAAGTCAAAGTTGGAAATGGACCTAAGAAACCCTATCCATTTATGGAGTTTGCATTGTTCCGACTCCCATGATCAAGCCCTCTGTAGGGTGATCACTCCGAGGGCGACTCGCAAGTAGATCATGCGCATCTCACGGTGCAATCTAATGGAGGAGACCGTAGGATACGCTGACATGTGTCCTGCTCCCACTTACTATAAAATACTCCCTCATTCACCTTGATATTAATCCATGCAAACACCATCCGTAGGGGGTCACTCCTAGGGTGACTCGAGGCCAAGCATGAACCTCACGTTGTGAACTTTTGAGGACGTGAGAGCAAAACTTGATTTATGAAAATCTTGTTTTGATATATTTCCTCTCACTAAGTATTTTTATAATTATAGGGTCTATTACTTAGGTAAATTCCGGCTAAGTGAATCTATCTAAGTCTATGTCTGCATATAACTCTTATATATATAGGTCTTTTCTCTGATGTGTCTAGGTGAATTAAACACTTTTAATTACCTAGAGACATTGCATGCTAATATAACTATGGTTATTTCAACTCAAGTTCCGGCTCAGTTCCCAGGTAGCAGGTGTTCCGTAAACCGTCATCTTAAGTACCTCCAGCCTTAGACAGAACTTTACCGGTAGAGTTCCCTTATAACCAATAGTTATGATAAATCTTTACTCTAAAGATCTAGGTGAATTAAACACTTTTAATAAACATACTGACATTGCATGCTAACATTTAGCTATGATTAATTCAACTCTGGTATTCCGGGTTAGATCCCAGGTAGGAGGTGTTCCGTAAACCGTCATCTTAAGTACCCTCAGCCTTAGACAGAACTTTACCGGTGGAGTTCCCTTATAATCATAGTAATGTTTTTCCTACTTAGTCAATAAAAACTATTTTTAATTCTAAGTAAGAAAATAATTCTAATCATATTAGAATTATAAAGAGCTTAGGTCTAATTAATTTTAAACATTTTAAAATTAATTCATTTTAACCTAAGGTCCTATGTTTGCATGCAACTCTTTGTTATAGGTTGACGGTTTCTAATCAATTTTATAACTTGTTATAAAATTTTAATGATTAACCCTATAACATGCTTCTATGGTGTTGGAAAAATAACAATCATATTCTAATTATTAAACACCATATTATTATGACACCGATAACGATAATATAACGATTATATTAATCTAAGGTGGTGTCATCCCTCATGCAATTTCAATTTCATTTAATTAATATCGATTATATTAATTAAACATCCATGAAATTAAATTACATGAAATTTGACATTAATATAATATAACTTTTATATTAATCTAATTAATGTCATGCTCAATGCTATTCCATTTTCATTTAATTAATATAACATTTTATATTAAATCATACATGAAAACAAGCATTGATATATATTGATTATTTTCATTCATAATATAACTAATTATATTAATTCTCATGAAAATAATGCTAAGCATGCATGCTACATTAATAAAATATAACAATTATATTTATCTAATTAATGTCATGCATCATGCTTTTCCAATTTCATATATTTAATATAACGATTATATTAAATAACTCAAGAAATTAAATTCATGCATAATTACTGTCGCAACGTCATCGCGACGCGGAGCGGCCGACGTCCTTTCCTAAGGGTCTCTTTCGAGGTGAGAGGTTTGGAGTCGCCACCAATCATCTTGGGGTGTGATTGGTCACCCATTTTAAAAAAAGTGGTCTTTGAAAACCAAAAATTAGGTTCGGGGATCAGTTGTGTGTAGGGAAGGTGTTAGCACCCTACAACACCCGTTTGAAAACATTTTATTTTATTACTCGAATTCATTAAACAAAAGGTCCGTGTCTTAACGAAACTAAACAAAAAAAAAAATTGAAAATTAATTGTCTCACTAATTTCACCTTATCTTTAAATAAAGTAAGGATTTAATTTTGTGAGTGGGGTTAACCCATGACTTTATTATCATGTAAAAATTTTCTAATTAAAGAAAATCTTTCACCTCAAGAATTTGAAAATTATTTCAACTCCGTCATAGGCTTTACATGATATTATTTGTCCCATGTCTATTATTTCACATTTTAGGAATAAAATGTGAATTAATAATTATGAGTGGTATGACACCATTCAACAAAAAGAAATCATTTTTTATTTTCCAAATAAAAAACTAATTAGAAATTTCAAAGTTAAAAATTAAAATAAAGAATTTGAAATCAATTGAAAGAAGGTTAAATAATTTAGAAATTCGAACTAAAACCAAATTAAAATTCAATTGGAAATCTCAGTTTAAAAGTCATTTTGAAATTGTTTTGAGAATTCCAATTTAAAGTCAAATGGAAGTTGATTTCAAAAATTCTAAATTAAAAGTTGATTGCAAAAATATCTAGGCTAATTTCCAGGCAGGGTGTTCCCTTTCGGTCAGCTTAAATACCCGTTCTTAGACAAAATTAGCCTAAAGTTTCCATAATCAACTTTAAAAAACTTTTCTTGAAATCCAATTTAAAACTAAATTAAATTCCATTTGAGATTCATTTAAATAGTTCAAATTTAAATACCAAATTTAAATTCACTTTGAAATTCATGGGTATTTCAAATTTAAATCGTTGGAAGGAATTCAAATATTAACCAAATTAAGATTGACTTCAAATTTTTCAATCAAAACCTATTTTGAAATTTATTTAAGAAAACCAATTTACATCCAATTGAAATCAATTTTGAAAATCTAAAATAAAAATCAAATTGAAATTCATTTGTGAATATCAAAACTACAAATGGAACCAATTTAAGATTTTATTCAAATTAAAATCAATCAAAGGAAAATTAAAATTCTCATTTGAAAATTTCAACTAAAACTAAATTGAAATTGAGTTAATTTAAAACCAATAATGAAATTGAATTGAAATCCAAATTAAACCAAATTGACATTGATTTTGAAATTCTACATTAAAACTTATTTTGAATTTTACTTAGAGATTCCAAATTAATTAGATACAATTTGAAATTCATTTGAAAAAAAAAAATCCAATATCACCCTGAAATTCACTGGAACTTGAAATTAAAACCATTTGAGGGGAAATTGAAAATTCAAATAAAATTCCAATTGAAATTCATTTGGGCAATTGCAAATTGAAATTCATTTGTAAATGTCAAAATGAAATCAAATTAAAAACAAACAAAAGCTGAAATCCCAAATTAAATCTAATTAAAAATTTATTATAAAAATTCCAAATTAATTATTGAAACCAATGGAAGGAAAGTTTAAAATCATCTCTGAAAAATCAAGTGAAAATCAAATTGAAAATCTTAGTTCAAATGTCATTTGTTTGAAATTCATTTGAACAATTCAAATTAAAATAAAATTCAAAACATTAAAATTTCCATTTTAAAGAAAATTGAATTTTCTAATTACAAACTAGTGAACATTTATTAGGAAAATACAAATTAAAATTCAAATTAGAAATTTTATGTTAGAATACAACTAAAATTAATAAGAAAGGCAATTAAAGTTGAAAATGCCATATTAAAATCCAATTGAAATTGGTAATAGCAATTCAATTTAAATGCAATCAAAATTAGTTTGGAAACTCCCAAATAAACTCTAATTGAAATTAGATAAAGAAAACTTTCAACTAATATCCAATTACAAGCTCTTTAGAAACCTAAAATAAATCAATTTAAATTTCTAATTAGAAAATGAAATAAAATAAATTGCAATTGATTTGAAAATTCAAATTCATAGCCAAGATGAAAAATGGAAAAGTTTGGATAAAAAAAAAATCATTTTCTTTTCTTGTTTTAAGAGGAATAATAATAATGGTAATGATAATAATAAGAAGACAAATAATTAGAGAGAAGTGAAAAGAATAAAGAATTTAAAAAATGTGGGACCCACCTTATTCACTTTCCTCTTTCTTCTTCCCCAACTTCTCTCCCTCTCTTTTTCTTTTTTCTCTTCCACTTTCCCTTCCTTTTTCCACTTAGTTCTCACTTAGGAACTTTGTTGGAATCAACGGAAAGCGGCGGCACGGTGGCGGCGGCAACGGCGGCAGTGGCGGCGGCGGTGGTGTGACGGTGACTGGTTTTTGGAAAATCCTTCTCCAAACTCTATTTTCCCTCTCAAACTCACTTTCTCTCTCTAAGCTCTCTCACTATTCTTCTCTTTTTTTCTTGTGTCCTTGTTGTTCTTCCCCTCCTCTCCATCCTCCATAAGCTCTCATTATATAGTAGAGCTTGGAGGAAGGGGTTGAGAAAAAGGGGGAAAGAATGAGAGGTTGGGAGAAAGAGGGGGAGTGAGTTGAGAAAGATGGGGAAAGAATGAGAGGTTGGGAGAAAGAGGGGGAGTGATTTGAGAAAGATGGGGAAAGAATGAGAGGTTGGGAGAAGGAAGAGGGGAGAGTTGAGAAAGATGGGGAAAGAATGGGAGGTTGGGAGAAAGAGGGGGAGTGAGTTGAGAAAGATGGGAAAAGAATGGGAGGTTGGGAGAAAGAGGGGAGAGTTGAGAAGAAAAAGGGAGAGGGAGAAAGAATAGGAGAGGTTGGGAGAATGAGGGGGATGGAGAACGTGGAAAGAGGAGTGAAGGAAAAAAAATGAATAAAATAAAATAATAAAATAATAAAAATAAAATAAATAAACAAAAATAAAATAAAATAAAATAAACAAAATAAAGAAATAAATTAAATAAAACAAAAAAAAAAAGAAAATAAGATGAAAATGAAAATAAATCATGAAAACCTAAAAACAAAATTTGATAATATGTAAGGAGAGAGATTCAAACCAAAGACCTTGTGATTGTTAATACGACTTTATGCCACTTGAGCTATGCTCTTGTTGACATACCAAAAACAAATTGACTACCAAATATTGCAAAACTTCAAACATTATTACTAAAATCAAGCCGGACCAAATACGGTGTCTACAATTACCATACATTATAACAATTATAACATAAATATGCATGAAAACTTGCTTAACCTATGGTGGGAATTTAAGCTATATGACATCCATAAAGCAAATAAATAGCAATTGAACCGGTTAATTTTGGCCCCTAGGATAAAATGAAGCATAAATTACAATAATTATAGCTAAATTCTATCCTAAAAGTCCTTCTGCAGCTCCAAATACTGGTCTAGACCGCCTGAACCGACCCGAACCACCTCGAACCAGCAACAAAAACCACGAATCGAGCCAAATTCCAGTTGAACCGGACCAAATCAGTCCCAGCCCAACGAGATCGCGTGAACCGGACAGCCCAACAGCCTTGAGCCGTCCTGTTTGTGAATTTCTAACGCGTGCTGTAATCGTGTTAGCGTCGCAATTTCATCGATTTTTATCTCATAAAAAAAAACTATTCTAGACCCGGACTTACATAGGACTCGATTTTACATAAAATACCTGAAACACCGGGCCCTTACATGATCAAATCACATAAAAACAGTAAAATCTATGGCCATAAAATTAACCAAAACAGTTCAATGCAAACCATACATACATTATGCATTAATCAATCCCACCAATAGCCAATGCAAATTTTAGTAAAACAAAATTAGATCTACGATCGACTCTGATACCAATTAAAGGATTGGAATTCCGTAATTCCGTAAAGCGGAAGCGTGATTGGGACCGATTCGTAATTAATTTTGTTTAATCTAAAATACCAATACATTGGCAATAATATTAGAACTATTCTAAATATATATTAAGGCTAAGCATACAAAAATATTAGATCTAAATCTAATTTATAAAGTAACAAATTACTTACTCTCGTTGAAGACTCGGATTAAATTCACCAACTGCTTGTGAACTAATCACGAACTAGTGTGAACACCACCACTATGGCTACACCGGTATGACTCTGAGACTTCTAGAGGCAGGAGACTTGTGGGAGCCTTTGGGAGAATTCTCTGAGAGTAGGAGAATGAATGGGATGCCTTTCACCCCACCCCAGGGGTCCTATTTATAGGTAAAGGCCAAGACCTTCTTCCTAATAGGAAAAGGAAGACCTTCTCCTAATAGGAAAAGGTCTCTAATTTTAATAAATAATTAATTAATTCCATAATTAATTAATTTCCCTAATTAAATATCATATATTTAATCTTAGGGATTTTATTAAAATTAAAATTAATATGAATCCAATTCATATTAAATTTATTTGAACTCTTTCAAATATTTTCTTTCCTAATTGGAAAAGATCTCTAATTTTAATAAATAAATAATTAATTCCATAATTAATTAATTTTCTCAATTAAATATCATATATTTAATCTTAGGGATTTTATTAAAATTAAAATTAATATGAATCCAATTCATATTAAATTTATTTGAACTCTTTCAAATATTTTCTCTCAAGAATTAATTTTTGAAATTAATTAAAAAATTATATTATAAAGTTTCATAAACTTTATATTATAATGCATCAATATACATTATACAATTCCCCAAATAAATTGAACACTTTCAATTTACAATTTATACTTAATTGCCTCAAGTCTCTTTACGAGCTACCAGTGGGACCTAATGGACCTACAGATCAGAAGCTCCAACGATACGAGACTAATTGGCCAAACTCATTGACCAAGTTTAGTCAACATTCGTTAACTGTGGGTCACTCCACTAAAGACCCACAGCTGCACTCTTCTCACTGTAGAATATTTCTGTGTCCATGGATATGGACCAAGCAGTAAGTCAATCATTTACGTGTGTTCGTAACACCAACTGGGTCAAATTACCGTTTTACCCCTAAGTTACCTCTGGTTCCTTAAGTACTACTGATTCCTCTAATGAACAAGTTGTTTAGGGTCCAACCACTAAACAGGAGTTCCTCTCGGGCTAGGAGATGACGGCGCGCCTTTGTTCAAGCCTTGAAATCAGCCCTTAAGGGAACACACATCTACTTACCCCAATAAGGAAGGAATGAATTCCATCTTATACTGTTATGTTCCCAGCCCACATTCGATCTTGCCCCTGAAATGGTAGGATTATTGAGTCAGCGAACTGGCCACTCGCACCCATACAAATCTAAGGACAATCCCTCCTGAAAGGGGTTCATAACAGACTTAGGATTGAGATTGAGTTACCTAGGTCATCCAATTGAAATAGAAACCTAAACTAGTTAACGGCGTTACATCTAGTGGTTACTATTTCGCGGTCCGGTCTTATGCAAACTCATTGCATAGGATACCCCCACCCGCATGTCTCCTACATGGATGCTTTGGATTGCATCTGTATCGAATACAAGGTGGGCCGTATCACATAGTGTCACCAGGATAAGGTACCCAGCCTTATCCTTATACTATAGACCTTTTAGGTTGTTACTTGGACACTGATCCCCGTATGTCCCCACATACTAGTCCAAGTTTCATTTAAACAACCTTGGATCTTAGTTTATTGGATTTAGGGTTTATTAATGCAAACCCGATTATTCAATAACCAAATTACTGAATTACTCAAATAACACTTTATTGAGATCGATTAATTTGTTTCATTTACTATCTACGAGTTTTAGGGCATAAAACCCAACAGGAAAAACCTGATTAAGAAGGAGATTCTCATTGATTGATTCCTTGAAAGAAAGAAATTCTCGTTTAAGAGCTTTCTCTCAACCCAAATGTTTTTGTTTACGCCTTTCTCTAGTTGTCGTACGCATGAACTCACTGTGCTCTTTAAAAAGAGGATTGTTGCTGAAAAAAGACACTAGATGAATAGCGTCGTTGTGGGTCTTCATGAGTGTTGACGGAATTGATCGTTTGAACTATTCAAAATGCCGCCTGAACACGCTTCACGCCACCATGGAGAAGGTGACTATCACCACCACACGAAACTGGTTCATTGGGGGTTTGTGGCTGGAAGGAGAAAGTTAAGGAGGAGTTGTGGGGAAAGCTCATTGTTGACTCAATCGATGAAGGAAAAGAGAGAGGGCTATTAGGGTTTTCGATTTTTTCTAAATAAACGATTTTATCACCTAGATAAGTAATACTTGACATTTAAAATGTAGCAAGTAAATACGGATAAAACTTGACATTTTTTAAATGTTAAGTAAATTATTATAGTTCTCGACATTTTAAAAGTGTCAAGTATTTTGTGGCGTGCAACAAAATTTGAAAAACTTCGTCAAACTCCATATTTTTACATGTTTCTTGACGTTTTTTTTTTTTTTTGTTAAAAATGCAAATTCTTGACAATTTTTTAGAAAATGTTAACTAATATAAAATCTCAAATGTCAAGTAATATAGAATTTTTTGTAATGAGCATTTTGCAATATCTCAAAAATTGTGTAAACCTATAAGATCCTTTGGGGGAGTACTGGAGATTCAAATGCTTTAAGTATTGCTGAATCTTTTGGATTTGATCCTGCCATAATAGACCGTGCAAAGGAATGGATGGTGAATCGTACACCAGAAAGGCAGGATGAACCTAAAGGTTTGCTGTTTAAATCATTAATAGAGGAAAGAGATAAATTGGAAGCTCAAAGAAGGAAATTTGTATCTCTTCATGCGGAAATTTCTGCTCATTATAACGAGGTAAAGCTTTAGAAATTTGTAATTCTGCAGGCTTCTAGATATCTTTTGCTTTTTCCCACATACGATGCCAACTGTTATGCCAAAATTCGGACAGAGAAACTTGACAACAATGATGAATTTTTTTATAAGGGAAAGACATGATCCTGCAAAACAAGAGCAAACTATGCACCGATGTGGTGCTTGCCACACCGACTCCGATGTTTAAGTCAATTGGGAGATCATAAGTGAGGCAAGGAAATTAATCATGGAGAGGAAGACTAAAAGAAATAATAGATACCTTCATCAGTCCCTCGACCTTGGGGTTAACCTCTTCTATTTATAGTTGAATTAAGGTTTTCCCCTTTCTTTTAGGAGAGGGAATAATCATAGAGATTGATTTGGGTCCAATAGGTCTTCTTGGACTTGTTTCTACTCTGGACTTTTATCATTCTAACGTTCTTAGAATTAGGTCTAAATTCACTCATAACATTAGTAAAATTGACAGATAGGTTAAAAACACAAACAGAATAGGAAGAGTAATGGAAACTAGTATTCGAGAAAGGCCCAAAATGCATGGCAAGTGTTTATATATATATATATATATATATATATATATATATATATATTTTTGTTCAAGTTAGTAAAATGATAATATAGATATTATATTTACTCACCACTTCATTTCCTATATGAATAGAACAACTATATTTGATTAAACATAAAAACTCGAAAATATCATTGTAAGAATATCAAAGAAATCAGATTTAACGATTTTTTTTTTTTTTTTGAACAATTAAAAGGGGGTTTGAACCACGGACCTTGTAGTTATCAGTACAAGCTTATGCCAATTAAACTATGCTCTTGTTGACATCAGATTTAACGATTTGGGATTGTGCCTTTAAAAGCAAAGAAGATATACTTTAATTTTCAATTTAAAACAACAATTTCTATCAAACTTTTGTACTTAACTGACAAGAAGAGATCTTTGAACATATTGCTAGATGTAATTTCCCTTCAAAGAATACAAGTAAAATTATTGTGATCATATACATGATCATTGCCTGCATTATTTAATGGTGTAAACCTAAAAAAATTTCAAATGTAAAACAAAAATGCACCGAAAAAAAAAAGAGTTTTCTAATGGTTTTGTAATTTTTGTCAAAAAGATTAGTCAGTCGAGGGAGAATCAATAGGGGCCGGTTCAACACTTATGCGGGAGTTTTGTTTTCCAGTAATGGTGGGATTCACATTTGAACACTGAAACGTAATCGGTCCTTGGGTTCCGTTATAAGTGAGGTCAATATTAGCTACTTCTACACTTTCACATGGTATACTTTTGCTGCACACAAATTTGTCTGCGACTGGAGTATCAGAAGTGCCTCTGATATTCTTGAAGCTAACTTTGTTGATCTTAATTTTTTATGCAACCTAAAGGTATCAATATATATATTAGCATAAAAATAATTCAAGTTTTGCATTTTTTATAATACTTTTTAAAGTTAATAATAAGTTGAAAATAAATGAGACATAATTCCAACATATACCTTTCGATTGCATTGATTCCATGGACAATATTCTTGGTTTATAATGACAGGATTGTTGACATTACTAACCATTTCAATATCTTCAAAATGCATGTCGGGGCGGGGAATGCGACGACAGAATCTAGCCATGTTTTGATCCTGACACCATTTGTAGTACTCATTATTTTGCATTTTTTCACGAAAACTCCTTCCACGTCTTTTTCCTTGGTGTACTTGCAACTTCTTATGCTAATGCCATGTCCTGGTCCGCAAGTTACGTCAGTAATAGTTACTTGTTTGTTACTATCTCCTACAGACACACAATCATCTCCAGTTGCGATTTTAGTATTGAGAATGTTAATTTGTTCTGAACTATTAAGATGAATTCCATCAGTGTTGGGGCTATTCTCCGGTGCAGTAATTGTCACGTGTTGAAAAGTAAGATTCTTACAACCCAAAAGATTGATATGAAAATTCTTACTATCCAATGAAGTTATGTCCTTCACTAATGAATTGGTGATGAAATTAAACTTCAAATTCTACGCACATTTGAAAAAAAAAATTAAAAAAAATCTTGGAGTTCAAACGTTTATGTTAATTGAAATTATTTGTGATTAAATAATGTATCATATTAGGCCAAAAACAAAAGACCACTACAACTAGAGCGTTTACCATGGGAAGCTTGGTACATATTTTCTTCTGATGGCAATCATTCTTTTTCCAACCTGCTTTTCCTTGGCCGTAAAAAACTCTAGTGCCTGATAATGTCAATTGATCAACATATTCCAAAATAACCAACCCATCTCCTTTTGGATCGACAGGAGCTTGTAACGTCCCTTCGATTTGAACCTCAATAGGACTCTTGCAAGGGTCTTTGAGGTTAGATTGACTTAATTGGTAAACTCGTTTTGGAATCAACACTTTACTTGGACTTACCGACGCACATGCTTCCTTCCATGCATCTGCTAAAGCCTGTAAATTGAATTATTTCATCAAATTAAAATATTTCTTTATAAATTAAAATATTTTATCAACCTAATATATACTTACTTGAGTAATATTAGCATTAGGTTTGACACCATACTATTGACCTTTAGCGGTAGACACCAACAATAATAGCAAAGGTAGTAATGCTACAAAGTTTGTTCTAAATCCCATCCTCAAGTATATACCTTTGAATTTGCTTATTTTCTCTTGGTTTAAATTGCTAACTTGGAAATTGAAATGAGTGTTCCAAATATCCATATTCATCCAACTAGTCTCTTTATATACGAAGAGAAAATCAATGTTGTTGAGAATTCTCTCTTAATTCTTATTAGCATTGTGTGGTTGAAGTTAAAAGATTATGTCCCTACCATTGACAATGTCTAGTTCTCTCACTCCAATAAAATCCCTTCATTCCTTACATTTCTATTTCAAAGAAACATGTGTGGCCACACGACCCAATATATGTGCAAGTGGCATAAAAAAAGGGGCAGATGCATAGATGGCAAATTGGACCAAATTAATAGCAAATACAACACAGTTGCAAACTAATTGCAAATATAGAAAAATTAATTGTACAAGACCAAAAAGCTGTTATCAGATTCTATCCGTGTTTATCACTGATAGACTCTGATTATTGCAAAGTATATCAGTGTCTATCGCTAATAGACTTCGATTAATCAAAGTCTATCAATAATATTCACTGATAGATTTCGATTAACTAGAGTCTATCAGCGATAGACACTAATAGACTCAGAATAATTGGAGTCTATCAGTAGACTGATAGATTCTGATTAATCAGAGTCTATTGTTGATAAACTCTGATAATCGAAATCTATAAGATAGATTCTAATTAACCAGTGTCTATCAGTAATATATTCTGATAGATTTTGCTATATTTGCATTTTTTTTACATTGTGCTATATTTGCTATTAATTTGGTCCAATTTGCCACTCACGGCAAATTCTCTAAAAAATATATATATATATAAGGGCACGAATACAATTGAAAAGAACCATCAAGAAAATGAAATAAAAAATTATTACTTGATTCTATGTATGTGGAGTGGCTCAAGTATGTCTAAGTTTAGTTAGATAGTTTATTAATTTGTATGCTGATGGAAAATTTCCATAGCTACCCTTCTTGTTGCAGCATTTATCAAATATTTTCCCTACTATCTAATTTCTTTTAATACTATCCTACATGAGAAATCATGTTATAGTCTTGGAGCACTCTGACATCATATGTCCATCCATACAACATCTGATGCACACTCTTATGCCTGCTAGACATCTTTTTGTTGGATTTTATGCCCTAAATTCATGGATAGTAAATGTAAACATTATTTATTCATTCAATAAAATTTTTATTGAAGTTTAATTTAGAATTACATTAACTCAAGTCTAATAAACTAACATCCAAAGTAATTTAATGTAGCTCGAACAGTATGTACTTGACATATAGGAGATCATGTTCAAGTAATAACCTAAAGGTAGTATATGGATAAAACTGGGTACCTTATCCTGGTGACACTATGGATACGAACCACTTTGTATTTGATCCAAAACTTATTTGGCCCATTTGTTAAAATTGCCCGAAGACCACCCACCCTGGGTTTTAAGAATGAATTGTGCATGACCCATTTAAAAAGGCACAAACGAAAAATGTCCTACATTTTCCATTTAAGGTTATATGTCATTTTGCTTAAGTCATCATCCTAGCAAATTTACTATTTTACTCTTTATATAAAAGCACACATTTTTTTCTCTCGCTAATTTTTCTCTCATCTCTTTTCTCTCTCTCGCTAATGCCTACTCTCTCTCGGCTCAATTTTTTTTCTTCTCCATTTTCTCTCTCTTTCTTTTCTCTCCTCAAAGAGCCCACATCGAGAATGCGAGTGAGAGGCTGGAACGAGAGATGGAGTAGAGAGAGAGATTGGAGCAAGATTGGAGAGAGAGCAGGAAGTGAGAGCGAGAGAGCGAGATTGGAGAATGAGAGATTGGAGAGAGAAAGAGCGAGATTGAAGAGTGAAAAATTGGAGAGAACGAGAGATTGGAGAGAGAAAATGGAGAAAGAGCGAGAAGCTAGAGCAAGAGGTTGGAGCGATAACAAGAGAGAGTGAGATTAGAATAGAGAGTCAAGTGGTAATTTTACTAGGATGCTAACGCGTAAGTGTTGGGTTTTATGCCTTAAACCTCGTAGATAGTAAATGTAACATTTGACTGTGTCGTTAATAAAGAGTTATTAAAGTTATTTCAATAAGGTGTTATTCCATATATTTGTATTAGTCTTGCCTAAATAACCACAAATCCAATAAAACTAAGAATCCCTGACATAATAGAAAGGTTGTTCTCTTAAGTGATGACTCCGAGTCTTAAACAAGGGACACCGCCCTCTTATTGGCTCGAGAGGGACTCGATTTGATTGTTGGACCATAAACCAATTGTTCATTAGAGGATCAATGAGACTTAAGAAGCAAGAAGTAACTTAAGGTGTAAAACGGACATTTGACCAAGCTCTAGTTATGAACAAATTGTGACGGATCAACTTACTAATCATGGTTATATCGAGTGGACAGAAATATATCTACAGTGGAGTGCAACTACTGGGCTATAGTGGAGTGTCCCAGTAGCTAACGAATGTTGATTAACTAGGTTAATGAGTTTAACCGATTAATCTCGGATCATTGGAGCTCCTGATCTGTAGGTCCATTAGGTCCTCATGCTAGCTCATATCGAAATAAACCTTAGAACAGTGTAATGGAAGAGTTTGAATCGTTCAAATTCTGTTTTGGGAATTAAGATCGATTATATGCGATATTATTGACATAATGGTTTAATTATGAATTAAACCATATTTTGAGAGAGTCGGATATATTTAAATATAATTTAAATATTGTACACGTGAATAAGGATTCATGTTCGAAAGATCAACTTTGAGAGAAGTTTGGATTTGGTGCAAAATATTAATTTAATATTTGATATTAAATTAATATAATTAATTAAATTATTTTTAAATAATTTTATTTAATATTAATTATTTGAATTAATAATATTTAAATTAAAATAACAAAATTCACTTAATTTTGAATTTAGGAAATTCAAAAAATGGTGATTTTTAAGATATGGTGGATTAGTATGACAATCCCATGCTTACCCAAATGTGCACACTTAATCCCACTCCAAATTGGTCATTGATTTGGTGTCTTCTTCATCACAACTTAGTTGGCATGTTTTCCTCTTTAAATAGAGAATTGTAAGATGGAGAAAACACAACTTGATTATTAGTGTTATGCTGCCAATTTGGTTTCTCAAATCAAACTCTCTAACTCTCTTCCAAACTTGAACCTTCGAGGATTTTCCTTCCAATTCTCATATCAATTGGATCCCACAATCCGCTCTAAGGTCGGAGAATAGCGGAAAAAAGATTCTAGTGGTAGTCCACGTTGAGTTCGTGACCAGAAACATCCATAGGATCGCTTCAATTTTGAGCTACAAGAGGTAGGCCTCAAAACTCTGTTTTTCGGTTTAAAAACTAGCATACTTAATTCCTAAAATTGATGTAGATTAAGTGTCTTAGATCCTAATTGCTTCCACGTGTATGATATTAACACTTTCAGTAAGAGCCTTGAATTGAAAAGGTAGAGTATTTCTCATTTTCACCTATTTTAATGGGTCATCCGTACGAAAGAAACTCGGGTTTCAAATGCTATCCTATATCCAACACCAACACTAGGGGTGAAAAAAACCAAACCTAACCGAAAAACCGAACCAAACCGAGTCAGTTCGGTTCGGTTTTTAAGTGAATACAGGCCGAATCGAACCTAGTTCGGTTCGGTTCTCGTTTTTTACTTAAATACCAAATCTAGGGTTTCAGTAGTGGTTTCCTTTCTTCGGCCCGCCTCCATTCTCTTCTTACCTACTTTTCCGTAATTCGTTTCTTCCTCTCTCTCTCATTCTCTCTTTCTTCGGCCTGTCTTCGTGGTTTCCTTTCTTCGGTGTCTTCGTGGTCTCTTTTTCCCTGCAGATTTTACCCCACCGTCGAAGAGCTAAAAGTCGTCGCCGTCAAAGCACGAAACGTTGTCGTCGTCTCTTCCACCACGAAGCACGAACGACGGGGAAGCAAGAACGGTGGCGTCGATCTGTTTTTGCATGTGGGGTTACATTTTTCTTCTAGGTTTTTTTTGTGTTTCTTCTCCTTCTGGTTTTTTTTTCTTCTTCTTCTTCTGAGTTTTTTTTTTCTTCTTCTTCTTCTGAGTTTTTTTTTTTCTTCTAGGTTTTTTTTTTGTTTCTTTTTCTGATTTGTCGCCGGTCATTGCAAACGATTTGAACGATTTTAAAATTGAATTACTGATCAGGATGTGTTAGGTTTTGAGTGATGAAAATTCATTGTTGGAGGCTTATTCAAATCGTTCGCAATGGTTGCTGTTCCAAAGAAATAAAAACGAACGATTTGCAAACGAGATAGGAAAGATTCGATAAAGAAAAAGGTGGCCCGACCCGAACCGTTCGAGTCAAGTCGGGTCGGTTTTGTCCATACAACCAACATGGTCGGGTCGGGTCGGTTTGTCCGTACAACCAACCCGACCCGACTGTTTTACATCCGCAACCAACACTACTTTTTTTTTTTTTTTTTTTTTTTTTTTTTTTTTTATGTCTCCAATCGATAGTATTCCGTTTTTCATCTTCCACTTGGCAGCGCTTGGCGTCTGTTGAGCGCCTAGACGAGTAACTGAAAAATTGCAACAAGGAAAACCAGAACGACGAATCGAAGTTCACGAATACCAGAAACTACAAAACTTGTGTGAGTATTTGTTCTTCTTATTGCTTCGTTCATACTTCTTTACTTTTTTCTGCTCCTCAATTTTGAAATCGTTATAGAATCATTGACCTAAAACATGCTTGTAATTGCTGAAGAAATTTAAAGCCTGATGCCGTCTTCAGATTCATACGGCCCTGATTTTGTCTAAAATTTCTTATTCCACTCTTCAAGAGCTTCCTCTCCATACAAATTTGATTGTTCTTGTTTCATTCGAAAGGCAATGATTCATACAAGCAGTTTTCAAAGAGTGGATATCTGTGATGCGACAGTCGAGTGTTCGGGGAATAATTTTATCATAAATTTTGTTTATGATTGTTGACTTGAAATTCCATGTGTATTGAGTACTACTTCGTTAAGAGCGTATATTGGAAATTCTACCTCTTTTTTGGGGAAAAGTTCAATTGTTACATTGTACTTGGGTGCAGAGGCGTAACTTAGATACTTTTAGTTAGTTGAATTTGGTCATTTTAATGTTAAGTTTAGGCATTTCTTTAACATGATTTGGTCGTCTTTGTTATTTGAATTTTGTATGATTTAGTAGTTGGTTTATGGGAAATTTCAAATTTAGCATTGAGAAGGTGTTGTTAAGTACGAACACTTGATGATACAAAAAGTTGGTTAAAATTGACTAAATTGAACTTTTGCTGTTCTTCAACTTAATAGTTTTCCTGGTGGAAGATAGATACCTCTCTAGTTCAAAGTGCTGTGTTATGAGAACTTTCCTGCCAATGTAAATAGGATTTTGAGCTTTTGATGAACTATCAGTTTAATACATTACGTTTTCTTTAGTTGCTGCATGGGCTATGTTATCAGACAAGATGGATGTTGACAAATTATATCTTGATCTCCTTGCACTGAGGGAATTATACATCCTCCTCTTAAAGAGCTGTTTGCGAGATGCAAATTCAAAATTTGTAAGCCTCTGTGAAATTATTGTACCAAACAGGCAGATTAGTAGTTTTTGGCTCCCCTGTGATTTTTACGAGGATTTAGCATAATAGAGATTGTGAGATAAGACAGTCTGAGTGAACTTTCTACTTGAATATTTCACTATTATAGTTTGGCTTTATTGTCAAAGCAGCTGGATGAAAGGGCACAAATTTTGTTGAAGCATTTGCTCGATGATGCTACTGCAGAAGTTCTTGAGTTTTACTCAAAGGTTTGTATTTCATTCTACACGAAAACTCTTTTTGTAACAAAAGAACAATTGAACACTGATACATATTCAGAAAAATTGTTCAAGTTTACCCTTTATGTATGTCTAGTAATCTACATTCCTATTTGAGTTTGTACAGATCTTGGCAACAGACTCTAGCATTTCTTACAACTTTCAATATAAAGACGTAAAACAGACGAAGCCACTGGACGAGAAAGTTGCTGAATGGATGGAACATAATCAAAGTGTAAGAAAGATGGGAAATCCAGAGATTGAACACAATCCAAGGAGAGCCAGAGCTTCAGCTTCAAATGTTGCTACTAATGACTTCTCAAATGGCATCAGTACAGCACTCAGAAGAATTGAACACCACATCTTATCTCTGCAACGTTGCACAAGTCAAAGTAGAAACAACACAAGCAGCCATATCGGTGAAACTAAATTAGCTCACTCTGGGAAGTCTGTTCTTCAAAGGGATGAGACAATGAACCAGCAGAAAGTTCAGACAAGGACAAATCACTCAACTTTAAGGACCGGATTTACTGAGCCGATCAAAGGCCATAACTTGAGCAGTCAGTTAAGAAGTCATCTTGTTGGTGGACAGAAAATTAAGCCGACAGTAACAAACCATTCCTCTGAGTTCGTTCATGGGTTCCGAATACCTCTGAGTCAAGACAATGAAGAGGCCATGAAACCTCCAACTGTTGAAACTTACATATCTAAACAACAAAAACTTATAAATCCATTGACTCAGATAGGTCAATCTGGATATTCAGTGGGATCCAAGGCGACCATCAGAGCCAGTACAAAACTGAATCAAACTCGAATACAAGAAAGGAGGAGCCAGAATTCGTCTGGTGGTATGATAATGAGGCCAACTTTGTTGGATCATCCCTCTAGAGAAGTAAGAAAGGAACAAACTTATAACAAGATCCATTTGGCCACTCAGAAGGAATCAGAATTCACAAACTCAGAATCAGAATCAGCTTCTTCTTCAAGTTGGGCAAGTCAAAAGACAAGTGAGAGTGAAACCACTGATGACCCTTCTTCCCCGAGTTACCAAGACAGTCCACCGACAACCGGTTCAGAGGCTAGTACCCGGTACCAAAGCAGCAGTAGCAGCATTTCAACAAAAGCATTCAGATTCAGCCATAGGAAAAAAGGGTCCAAGAGAGCAATAGGACGGTTCAAGAGACTCAAAAACAAACTAGGCCTTATCTTTCACCACCACCATCACCATCACCACCACCATAACAGCCATAACTTCATGTGGAAGCAACTAAGAAAGATCTTCCATCACACAGATAAACGAAAACTAACAAGTAACGAAGAAAGATCTGGGAAGCTAAAGGAGACAGCAATCAGAGCCAGAGGTGTGTCCCATAAGAACCAAGTTGGGAAATTTCAGGCACTTGCTGAAGGGCTTCGAAGCCATGTATGGAGATCAAAAGCCATGAAGAAGAAAGAGCTTCGGGGGCTGAATTTTGGGAAGAAGAAGGGTGTGAAGAAGTTGCATTGGTGGAAAATGTTTCGTCGTCGCCATGGAATGAAGTTGTCCAATAAAGGGCGTGTGAGAATAAGGTATGTAAATAGAAAACCACAGCTTAAGGTAGTTTAATTCAGTGGAACAATTTTGAAGTTTATGCAAGCCAATATAGTATTTTTACCCTCCTGCGTCGAGCTTTATAAGAGTCGAAAATTTTTGTGGAAGAATGTTGTAATGTCAACAGAAATATTGAAAATCTCAATTTTATGGAAATTTCACTTTGTCAATGTATCTAAATATTTATTAAAAAATTATAGAAATCAAGAAATTCATGAAAAATATATAAATTCAATAAAGGAAAAATTACACAAGCCACCCCTAAACTATGAGGTTTATTGCAATCACACCTGTATATTGTTAAGTGTTGCAGTCAATCCTTTGTTTAAGAGCTGATTGATCAAATTAAAAGTTCAAGGGTCTGATTGTAATAAATCACATAGTTTTTTTTTTTTTTTACATGTGGAGTGGGAGATTTGAATCTCTTACCTCTTAGTCGAGAGTATAAGTTTTATGTCAGTTGAGTTATGCTCTTGTTAACATAATAAATCACATAGTTCAAGGGTGAGTTTGTGTAATTTTTCCAATAAATCTTTCATCTATATTAACTAAAGTTAAAACTTCATATGAGAATAGTAAGAACAAGTGGGCAGAGACTAAGTATCTTAATTTAAATTAATTTTAAAAAATAAAGTTCAAGATAGTATATGCCAATTTCGTACTAGGACACATGCCGGGCAGCAAGAAAGCTATATACCTTGTCAAAACCGTCATGGTCCAATCACGTATAGATCGTACCAAGGTCTAATACAAGGGTGAGTCAATGAAGAATAATCTTTTTTTCCCTGCTTCTTCGACTTTCATTCCCCTTCTGCAATCAAAGTGATAGCGACACTAACATCTACTGGTAATATGTGGAAGAGGGTAAGCTTTCTATGTGGATGGGACCTATCAATACCTTTTGCATCTTTTAAAGAAAATATCGAGGAATAATATTGATTGTGTTAGTTGGGTCAAGCAATTTTTCTTAGTTAAGATAGGTAAAGTGAAGGACTCTTTTGTAAGACCTAATCTTGTGATTCAAAATAGAAAACTTCTTTCCGGAACGCTAGTTAAAATAGCCACGTCATTCCTCCATGGCTCAAAAGAGGCAGAAGTTCAAGGTTTCAAAAGAGGTGTCTATGAAGGAGAAAGATTTGGACTTGGCTTCTTTGAAACTCTTCTTTATACCAGGGATCAAAATAAATTAGGGAAGATTTGTTGATTGATTTTATTCCAGTTTTTTTCTTTCAATCAAAATTTCAATTTGGTTTAAACCAAAAAACATTTTTTTTTTATTTCTCTGATTTTTGGAAACCCTTTTTATCACTAAAAAATCAATTGCTTTTCAGACCATAATTAAATGCACATTTTGAAAAATAGTAACACAACTAATTTTTTAAATAAATGGCCAAATCAGATTTATCTATTAATAAATATGAATTATCGATTTACCAAAATACCCCAAATCAATAAAATAACTAATTGCTAGAAATACAGGGTACCTTTAACATATTACATGGTTTAAATTAAATACAACAAATTTCAAATACAGTAAGCTAAAATAAAGGAATTCAAATTTAACATACAAGAAATCTAAAATTCAAATTTAACTTAAGTCTAATGATTAAAAAAAATCTAATTACATCAAAATGTTCCGAATAATTGTAATGGGTGGCAACATGAAGGTAAATAATTGCAAATATAGCAATTTTTAAAAATATTTGCAAATATGGCAAAATTTTTTAATTAATTTTTTATATTCCTAAATTGTCCATGTGTGCCCATCTTCTTTCTCTTCAGCAGTTTTTTTTTTTTTTTTTTTTTTTTTTTTTTTTTTTTTTTTTTTTTTACTGATAGAAAGTCTTTTTATTACTGATAGATTCTATCAGTGGTTGAAAAATTTTCTATCAGTGATAGAAAGTTTCTATCACTGATAGAATAAAGTTTCTACTTTCTATCACTGATAGAATAAAGTTTCTATCCGTGATATTTCTATCACTGATAGATTCTATCAGTGGTAGAAAAATTTTCTATCGGCGATAGAAAGTTTCTATCACTAATATTTCTATGACTGATAGATTCTATCAGTGGTAGAAAAATTTTGGGAAAAATACACTTTTAGTCCCTGAGGTTTGGGTTAAGTGACACTTGGGTCCCTGAGTTTTCAAACTCAACAAAAATACCCCTGAGGTTTGAGATAAGGAGCACTTTGGTCCCTGCCGTCAAATTTTCTGTTAACTTTTAACGGTTGCTGACGTGGCACTATTATTTTAATATAAAAAATTATTTTTTTTTATTTTTTAAATAAAAAATATTAAAAAATTAAAAAATTAATATTTAATTATTTTTTTTATTCTTTCTCTCTTTCTCTCTCATCTTCTTCTTCTCCATCTTCCTTCTTCTCCATCTTCTCCCTCCTCCTTCTTCTTCTTCCTAAGTCCGGCGACCGGCAGCCACCACACGCCGCCGCCGCCGCCGGCCGCCGGCGACTGAATTTTTTTTTTTTTTTTCTTTCTTTCTTTCTTCCTTCTTCTTCTCTTCTTCCTCTCCTTCCTCAAAGTTTCAACAAATATAAACCGAACCAAACCAAACCAGCACGATCGAACCGAACCAGTAGCTTTAAAGAAAAAAGCCTAAACCGTATAGTCTTCTTTTTTGTTTTTGTGATCTCTCCCGCCCGCCTCTCCACAGCCTCCTTCCACGATTTCACCGTCTCCGCTCTCTCTGTTCTTCTACAGCTCGCCGGCCGGCAGAAATCTCCGTCTTCTCGCCTTCTTTCTCTCTCTCTCGGTAATCAGTTCTATCTCTCTTTACTGTTAGTTCATCCACTGACAAGTGGGCAATGCGAATGTTTATTGCCTTTTCCTTTAGTGTGTGAGTAGACTTTGGCTGGTCTTGTTGAATTTAGCATTGAAATTATTGATTTTTGTAGTTTTAGTTACGAAGAATCTAATGGAACCTGTATCGAAAGATGGGTATTGCAAACCATCTGATTCTAGGTTACTCTGTGCACGTAATTTGGTTGTGATTAGGAGTTTGTTAAGGTTTGGAGTGGTTGTTTTGGTTAGTTGATTCTAGAGTCTTTGGTGGTTTACTTAATTTTGGTTGGAGTTTTTTATGAGTTATGTCCCTTAGAAACTAAAGAATAGGGGATTGAATTCGAATTTTGCACTCCAGTACCAGTCTAAAATAGGGGAAGGCCTAATGCTGCATCCCAAAAAAACTTGAAAACTGAACTTAATCCGGTATGGTTAGACCATTTTTTTTTTTTAAACTTCTTCCAAACAGTGGACTCCCCTAATGCTTGAGCTCAAGTATTAGTTATGATTCACAAAATCGGAACAGAGGGAGGAGGCCCCTCCCTCCGTTCCGGCGCCGGAAAACGGAGGAGGGAGCTCCCTCCTCCTTTCTCTTTCATTTAAAAAAAAAAAAAAGTTGTTGAAACTTTGAGGAAGGAGAGGAAGAAGAGAAGAAGAAGGAAGAAAGAAAGAAAGAAAAAAAAAAAAAAAAAAAACTTTCGCCGCCGGCGGCGGCGGCGTGTGGTGGCTGCCGGTCGCCGGACTTAGGAAGAAGAAGAAGGAGGAGGGAGAAGATGGAGAAGAAGGAAGATGGAGAAGAAGAAGATGAGAGAGAAAGAGAGAAAGAATAAAAAAAATAATTAAATATTAATTTTTTAATTTTTTAATATTTTTTATTTAAAAAATAAAAAAAATAATTTTTTATATTAAAATAATAGTGCCACGTCAGCAACCGTTAAAAGTTAACAGAAAATTTGACGGCAGGGACCAAAGTGCTCCTTATCTCAAACCTCAGGGGTATTTTTGTTGAGTTTGAAAACTCAGGGACCCAAGTGTCACTTAACCCAAACCTCAGGGACTAAAAGTGTATTTTTCCCAAAAATTTTCTATCTGTGATAGAAAGTTTCTATCACTGATAGAATAGAAGATTTCTATCACTAATAGAAACTTTTTCTAAAGATTTCTATCACTGATAGGTTCTATCAATGATAAAAAAACTTTTTATAGAAAATCATAGAAAAACTTTTGATAAAAAATCTTTCAATCCCTGATCACCCATAAAAAAACTTTCTATCTCCGATAGAAATCTTTCTATCACCGATATAATCTATAAGTGATAGAAAAACTTTCTATAGAAAAGCTTTCTATCAGTGATAAAAGATTTCTACCACTGATAGAAATTTTTACTATTCTATCAGTGATAGAAAGATATTCTATCAATGATAGAAAACTGAAAATATTTCAATCCCTGATAGAACCTATCAGGGATAGAAATCTTCTATCACTTATAGAAATTTTTTCTATGAGTGATAGAAAAAAATTCTATCATTCATAGAAAATCTTTCTATGAGTGATAGAAAAACTTTCTATCTCTGTCACTGAGACTGATAGAAAAACTTTTCATGAGTTATAGAAAATCTTTCTATCACTGATACTTTTCTATCAGTGATAGAAGATCTTTTGTTTCTATCAGCGATGGTGATACATGGTGAAATCGAACATTGAAAAATAAAGCAAAAACAAACGATTATAGAAATCAAACACTGAAAAACAAAAACCAAACACTGATAGAAAACCAAATAACAACAACCAAACACTGATAGAACGCCGAACAAGTGATAGAAAAATATCTATCGCCGATAGAATCTATCAGTAGTAGAAAAATTTTCTATCATATGATAGAATCTATCAGTGATAGAAAATTTCTATCACTGATAGAAAATCTTTCTATCACTAATAGAAAATTTCTATCACTGATAGAAAATCTTTCTATCACTGATAGAATCTATCAGTGATAGAAAAACTTTCTATCAGTGAAAGAAAATTTGGAGGGGTATTTTAGTAAATGCAACACACAAACTATTAGATTTTGCCATTTTTGCAATTTTTTTTGTGGGTTGCTAGATTTGCAATTATTTTGGCCCATATTGCTATCCTTGCAACCGGCCCAAATGTTCCTATCAAACTTTCGAATCTGTAATTCATAATTTTTTCACAGAATTGAGCAATATGAATACCTGCAGTGGGAGTGAACTAAACACGAATGCTTAGTAAGAACACCAATGTTGGGATAAATTTCGCTAGAAACAGATGTTGAATCAAAATTTTAAAACCTGCAATAAATGGAATGTCAAAACCCATTTAATTGACATTACAATTACAATTACACATACTTGCAATACTGCACACCCTCTCCTCCAAAGATTAAAAAAAAAGTGGGAAAACCTTTTCATTTACAACATTCTAGAGACCCTTTCGTTTGCTTAGATTCTTCGAAGCTCAGTTCTTCTTTGGTGTGGTTCAGACGATACCTAGGGTTTTTTCGTTGCAAAGCTTCACCATTTGCAGTATCATCATCTCATTTCGTTGACTGTTGAATCGATTTTCAGGTACGATTACATTATATTTTGCATATTTGTTCGAGGCTCGGTTCAAACTACAAATTCGACTTAGAACGCTAAGGTCTGCTATCGATTCTTTTGGTTAGAGATTGAAAACTGTATTAGGGGATGAGCAAAGGGAAGGGAGGGCTGAGGAACAAGGAGACGAAAAAAGGGGACGAGAAAACAAAATAGACTTGTAAAAGAATGCTTCGGTTATAAGCAAATCTTCAAGATTTTCCCCTTTGCTTAGGAAGTGATAAAAAACTAGAAAATTTTAAAAAGTTGTTAGAAAGATCGATTGGATATTAGCTTCCTCTTTAATATTATATCTAATATTCAAGATGAAAAATTTTGAATCTACCTTGGTGGTCGAATATGTCGTACTTCTTTTCCTATTGTTTTCATTGCTCGATTGTTTTTTTTTTTTTTTTTTATATAAAGTGAGGATATGGTAAAAGAAAACATAGCTTCCAAGGAATGGACACGGACAAGTCAACGACTTTCAGGGAAAAGGCCAAAAGATATAGGGCTAATAACATTAAACAATACGAAGAAGTAAAGATACCTTTTCCGTGTTTCAAAATCCTTCATGAGACTCACAAAAGGGTTTGATTTTTGATATTGAAGTCAACTAATACAATGACAAAAGGATCAGAATCTAAGAAAGGTGGGTCAGCAAAAAAAATTCAAGGCAAATCCTTGATAAAAAGAGACCAAGGGAAGAGGTGAATCCTGAAGCTAAGGCCACTAAAAAGAAAAAGGCAAAGGGCACAAAAAAAGTATAGTTCTATAGTTTCTGTGAAAGGAAAACAGAAAAATCCATGGACAAAGTGGAATCAACGAAGGAAGAGAATTAGGTATGTCTAATCATACAGCTCTTGAATACATATAAATACATTGTAATTCTGAAATAAATTAATTAAATAGGGTGAGGTGGAATCAAAAGAAGAAAACACCAACTTTGGGGATGATGAAGAAGGAGAAGGGAACTCACAATCTAATGGGGATGACCAATCGGGTGATGATAAAGAAGACAAGACTGAATCTGAATCAAACTCTAAGGATAGAAAAGGAAAGAATCAAAGAAAAATGTAATATCTAACATGCAACTTGGTTGTTTCCAATAATTTTTAACTTTCATTTTACTTTCCTATAATAGGTGAGTGTTAAGCAAGAAAAAAAAGACAAAGAAGAGCGTGGCTAAATCAAGATCTAAAATGATCACCAAAATGAAGAGTCTTGTTGATGAGTCAATGGAAGTAGATAATTGATTTATATATACACTGTATTTGTGTGTTGTTTTGTGTATTCTTATAATTTATTCACTAGCTTATAGGATTGCATGTATCTGATGAGTAAAACAAAGAGATGTCAACCCTTAAAAATCAACCTGCAAACAAAAATAGATGTTATAAAGCAAATAAAAAGTTTTTTACCTAATACTGTACTTGAGCAATTTAGGAAAACGTGCTTCGACCACTATTTGGACTTTCCCACAGCCAACCAATCTTCCCAATTGTCATTGCATCTCATACAACGACAATGCAAACCCACTAGTATTTCAGAGATTAACTTCTTAATAGGGGGAAGGTAGTCAAATTCGGATGGAGAGAATTCACTCAAATAACCAAACTGAATTGTGGAGAATTACCTAAAATAGAAATAAAGGATCAAGGGTGAGGAACACATAAGGAAGCATTATTTCTATGGGGAGAAAACAGTAAGAGGAAATGATATAAATATGGCATTGGTCATAAGCACGAATGCTATAGAGGATGAACAATTAAAGATGGTCTTACTGTATTTTTGGGAAAGTTTCTTACTCCTTCAACAAGACACAGTTCACGTAGACATGAACCATATAATCATGATTGACGATGAGAAACTATTTAATGGGTATCCATGGAGAAGGTTAGCATTCGACTTATTGGTTGAATTCATGCAAAAAGCCTTAAAGAGCAAGGGGCACATGAATATATATGAGTGGCTTCATATTCCCCATATTAGCATGGGCTTATGAAGTGATGCTAATACTAAGTTGCCCACAGAATTTCTTTGCAAGAAAAATCACGAATAACAGTTTCAAGGATTGTCAATTGGCTAGCAAACACACAGCCAAAATGGAAGGACCTAGAAAAAAGAGTATTTGAGTCAAGAGAGGTAAATAATTCAATAATTATGTTCATTAATTAGTAGTTTACAGAAAATATTTTATTGGCGGTGTTTCTTTATTGCAAGCTAATAGCTTGAAGTAATTCCAATGATAGCTATAGATGTGGAAATGGAAATGGATTATTTCCAACCATTTGTGGAGGAAGAAAAGAAGTTTACCTGAGAAGGAGATGAAGCTCTGAAAGCAAAAGTCATGGAAGAGCATAATTTATATAACTCTCAATAAAGGAGCATCATCTATTGTCGACCAAGTTTACATAAGGAAAATGTTAGAAGTGATAGTAAGGAATCAAGAAATGATGACCAAGCAAATGAAAGAATTGGTCGGAACCATTAACTTAATGATAGACTATGTTAAGGCCACAAGAGTGGAAGGCTAAGGATTGCAACAAGGAGAAACATACCAAATTAACTAGGTGGTTGCAGCTTTTAATCAAATATATAAGGTATGATTACAATTACATTATATCTGCATTCATGAATTTGAATATCTAATTTATAATCTACAATCCAATAGAGTGCATCCGACTTCACCAAGGAGTTGGATGATATTGGAGAACATGTTATAGATAAAGAACAAACTTGTGATGCTGCAAATAATCCACAAATACAAAGAAAAAAAGATGATGAAGACGACGAAGCACCTGGGCATGACCCAAACAATCAGTTGGTCAACATAATTGTGACCACAAACATAACATCACAAGGTGCTAATGGAAAAAAACAAGACAATAATGGAGGCAACAAGAACACACAGCAACAGGTACAATTTTGAATATCAGTTAATGAATCCTTAATCATCTTAACATTTTTGTTTTACTAATTACAATCATGATGTTTGTATTCCAAATAGCAAAATGATAAATCCAAAGATGCAGAAGAGATCATAAACGAGGTAATTCAATTAATCGATGAACAGGAAGTTTATGAAAGTGTAAAGAGGGAGAGGAAAGGCAACGCTATTTTAGAGATACTTATACTAAGAACAAAAACTTTTAATAGCAAGATAGTTTGCATCATTGAATTGACTAGAATAATTACTGTTATAATAGAATGAGCATGCAAAATGGCCAACTGTTGGCAATATTATTGAGAATAGATCATTGCCTGTCAACCCCAAGTAGAGTGTTGCTAAACGGTCATCTGAGGTGCGTGAAATGTAACTGTATTTGTACATTAAGAATTTAGTTTGTGGAACAAGATATAGCGTAATCGGATTATTTTATATGTGAAACAAATACAAGGTAAAGCAAAAATCGCAACTGGATGACATTGTTGTAAATATATCAACAAACACGGGTAGTTTGTCAAAAGAGGTATGTAAATGAAGTTTTGATAACATAGTGGGATAATTATGCTATTGAATGTATTAAGGTATGTGTACTTCTAAACCAAATGAATTTGGGTTTCTTAAAATCCATGATCGAAGAAAACCATCAATGATGTTGAGATAAAAATAAATAAATACTTGATAGAGGTTCAAGGGTGTGCTTACTGAGGTAAGTGCGCTTAAGATAGATATTTATTTTAAGTTTAATGATTAAATATAATGTTATTAATTCATATTTTTATATACTCAAATAAATCAGAATATAAGAAGAGGTACAAGGGTTAGATGGAGTTTTCTACCTAAAATATCAAAGAAGGAAGCCTCAATTAGAGTAATAGGGGACTATATCAATGCTATGAAAGGATTGTTTGAGCCAAAGAAGGTCTCCAAGATACCAACAATCGAGTATGCACCATCGTTTGATCTACATTTGACCCAAAGTCAAGAATAGAAGTGTTTGGATAATAGATATACTTTAGACATGCTCTTTTTATTAGGATTCTGGAATTGAATTTAGACATCTGGCTTTAGAATTATCAATTTGATGCTTTTGAAAATGTTTATGTTAAATTAGTGTTGGGATTGGTGACTATATGTTAAATGGCTAGTTGATTGTGATATCAACCAGTTTGATTTGCTTAATGTTATGATTAAATTACTCTTGTCTCAAATACATTATCATTTTGATGCTTTTGGGAAGGAACATAACACCAAGCAAACCAATTGGTTGATATCACAATCAACCAGCCATTTAACATATAGTCAGCAATCCCAACACTAATTTAACCTAAACATTCTCGAAAGCATCAAAATGATAATTTAAAGTCAGATGTCTAAATTCAGTTCCAGAATCCAAATAAAAAGAGCATGTCTAAAGTACATCTATTATCCAAACACTTCTATTCTTGACTTTGGGTCAAATGTAGATCGAACGATGGTGCATACTCGATTGTTGGTGTCTTGAAGACCTTCTTTAGCTCATATAGTCCTTTCATAGCATCGATACAGTCCCTTGTTACTTTAACTTTAATTGGTGCTCCCTTCTCTGGTATTTTAGGTAGAGAATTCCCACCAGACCTTGTACCTCTTCTTTTTTTTCTTTTTTTTTTGAAACATGTACCTCTTCTTATATTCTGATCTATCTGAGTATATAAAAATATGAATCATTAACATTATATTTAATCATTAAACTTAAAATAAATATCTATCTTGATCACATACCTCAGTAAACACTCTTGAACCCCTACCAAGTACTTGTTTTTTTGGGAAAAATACACTTTTAGTCTTTGAGGTTTGGGTTAAGTTACAGTTTGGTCCCTGAGTTTTCAAACTCAACAATTTAATCCCTGAGATTTGGATTTTGTTACACTCATGGTCCCTCCGTCAAATTTTCTGTTAAATTTTCACGGAATGCTGACGTGGCATCATTTTTTTTATTAAAAAATTATTTTCTTGATTTTTAAAATAAAATAATAATAAATTAAAATAAAAAATATTTTTTTTTTATTATTATTTCTTTTCTTCTTCTTCCCCATTACCTTTTCTTCCTCTTCTTCTTCTTCCCCATTACCTTTTCTTCCTCTTCTTCTCATCTTCCTTCTCCAACACAAGCCCTACCCCACTGACCGTCGTCGACCGCCGTCAGCCGCCGCTCGCCGACAGTCGGTCGTCGCCGGCGGCGACTGACTTTTTTTTTTTTTCTTCCTTTCCTTCTTCTTCCTCTCTTCTTCTTCTCCTTCCTCAAAGCTTTAACTTCTGTTTTTTTTTTTCTAAACTAAAAGAGAAAGGAGGGAGGAGTTCCTCCCTCCCCGTTACATATCTGTCGGAATGGGGAGGATAGTTGGTTCGACGGACGGAGATTTGTGTCGGAATGGGGCAGCTGGTGCTGGAGTTGCCGCAGCTGCTGCAGAACATGCGACCAGAGCCGGAGCAGGTTCGGCAACCAATATCACCGTCGGACCAGCGGGAGCAAAGGTAGGGGACTCGGCCGGTGCCGTGGTAGGAGGGTAGCGGGGGAAGGAACCGGCCATGGGCTTTTGGTCCATGACCGATTTGACGAGAACGGCGCCGGCGCGAGGACGCTGAGGGCGGTGGCGAGCTGGGTGAGGACGATCGGAACCATGGCTGAAGGATTAGAGAGAGAGAAAGGAGAGATGGGAGAAGAGAGAAGGGAAATGGAAGGGAGATTTTTTGGGGGGCGATATTGATTTTTATTTTAAAAAAAATGAGAAAATAAAGGGGGAATTGGAGAAAATAGAAGTGGTGAGAAGGAAGAACACGTAGGCGAAGGAGGTGTTGGTGGCTTTGAGAGAAGAAGAAGAAGTAATTGTTTGGGCAAAATTGGAGTTTTTTGGAGTTGCTATTGCATGGGTGTCTTCCTTGCTTCCATCTCTCTTTCTCCTTCCTATTTCCTTTGTGGAAAACAGAGGGGGCGTCCGAAAACGGAGGCTTCCTCTTTTAGTTAAAAATAAAAAAAATAATAAAAAAAAAGAAGCAGCTGAAGCTTCAAGGAAGGAAAGAAGAAGAAGAAAAGAAGGAAAAAAAATCAGGCGGCCGGCCACCGGAGTTGAAGAAGAAGAGGATGGGGAAGAAGGAAGATGGAGATGGGGAAGAGAAAGGAGAAGGAGAATAGTGAGGGAGAGAAATAATTAAAAAATAATTAAAAATAATATATTTTTTGTTATTTTAATATATTTTTATTCAAAAAAATAAAAAATAATTTTTTTTAATTAAAATATTAGTGTCACGTCATCAACCTGTTAAATCTAACGCCAAAATGGATGACAGAGATCAAATTGTTTTTTATCTCAAACTTCAGGGGCTAAATTGTTGAGTTTGAAAACTCAAGGACCAAAGTGTATTTTCCCTTGTTTTTTTTATCCCGACATCATTGATGGTTTTCTTCACTCTTGGAGTCTTAAGGAACCAAAATTCATTTGGTTTAGTTATGTACACATAACTTAATACATTCAATAGCATAATTAACCCACTGTGTTAACAATACTTCATTTCCATACCTCTTTTGAAAAACTGTACATGTTTATTGATGTATTTGTAACAATGTCATCTAGTTGCAATTTTTGCTTTACCTTGAAAAACCAAAAATCATTTGGTTTAGAGTACACATATCTTAATACATTCAATAGCATAATTCACCCACTATGTTATCAAAACTTCATTTTAGGGGTGAGCAAGAAAAGCCGAAAAACCGAACCGAACGACCGAAACCGACCGAACCGACGTCGGTCGGTCGGTTTTTACACAAATTCGGTCGGGGTCGGTTTTTCATTCTGAAAAGCCGACCTTTCGGTCGGTCGGCTCGCCCAAAAGGGCGAGAACCGAAGGAACCGACCGAAAAAAAAAAAAAAAAAAAAAAAAAAAAAAACGCGTGTTACTGTTGACGGTTGACGCTGCTGCAGGCAGCATTAATGCGTTGCCTGCAGCAGCCCTTGGGAAGACCGAGGGTCATGGTCTTCCCAAGGTAAATAATTATTGTTTTTTTTCTTAATTTTTTTTTCAATTTCTTTGCAGATCTCTAATAGTTCATTTTCTATTTTTCTTCTTCTTCAAACCCTTTCATTTATCTTCATTTTTCTTTTCATCTCCTTCTTTCTTTTTTCAACTCTCTTTTCACTCTCTCAGTCTCAATATCGGCCATCATCTTCACACTTCACCTCCCCGGAATGTTGCCGTTTCTTCGCCGGAACTTAGCGCCACACGGACCGTTATGATGTTTTTTCTTTCTCCCTCATCTCTTTCTCCGTTCTTTCTTCTTGTAAGTATTGACCTCACTTCTCCGTTTTTCTTTCTCATTCACGTTGCCGGAACAACAAAGCAATCCCTTCACCGGATTTTCCGAAACCGACCGATTTTTGCTCGTGGTCGGTCGATCGGTTCCATAAAACTTCCAAAACCGACATCTACCGACCGACTAAAACCGAGGTATCGGTGGTCGGTGTCGGTTTGAGTCCAAAACCGATGCCGACCGACCGATGCTCACCCCTACTTCATTTGCATACCTCTTTTGAACCGCCCATGCTTGTTGACATATTTGCAACAATGTCATCCAATTCGTTTTACCTTGTATTTGCTTCACATATGAAATTATTAGAGATGCACGTATACATTGTTTCACAATCCGATTACACTATATTTGGATGCGTCATTTTTCCTGCAAATAAATTCTATGGGCAACTTAGTATCATAAGCCTATGGTAACCTGGGGAATATAAAATCATTCATAGATATTCTCGTGGCCCCCTACCTCTTTAAGGTTTTTTTTGCATGAATTCAACCAATAAGTCGAATGCTAACCTTCCTCATGGATACCCATTGAATAGTTCCTCATCGTCAACCATGATTATATGGTTCATGTCTACGTGAACTGTGTCCTGTCGAGGGAGTAGGAAACTCTCCAAGAAATACAGTAAGACCATTTTTAATTGATCATCCTCTATGGCATTCTTGCTTATGACAAATGTCATATTTATATCTTTTCTTCTTACTATTTCCTCCTACAGAAATGCTTCCTTATGTGTTCCTCTCTCTTGATCCTTCCTTTTTCTATTTTAGGTAATTCTCCACAATTCAGTCCGGTTATCAGAGCGAATTCTCTCCATCTGAATTTGACTACCTGTCCCCTATTAAGAAGTTAATCTTTGAAGTACTAGTGGGTTTGCATTGTCATTGTATGAGATGCAACTACAATTGAGAAGATTGGTTGGATGTAGGAAAGCCCAAATAGTGGCCAAAGCACGTCTTCCTAAATCGCTCAAGTACAGTATCAGGTAAAAACAAACTTTTTATTCGCTCTATAACATCTATTTTTGTTTGCATGTTGATTTTTAGGGGTTGACATCTCTTTGTTTTACTTATCAAATACAAGTCATCCTATAAGCCAGTGAATAAATTTTAAGAATACACAAAACAACACACGCGAATACAGTGTATTAAATCTATTATCTACTTCCATTGACTCGTTAGCACGACTCTTCTTTTTTGTGATCTTTTCAGATCCTAATTTAGTCACGCTCTTTTTTATCTTTTGTTCTTTGCTTAACACTCACCTATTATGAGAAAATAAAATGGTAGTTAAAAATTATTGTATACAACCAAGTTGCATGTTAGAGAATACCTTTTTCTTTGATTCTTTCTTTTTTCTATCCTTAGAGTTTGATTCAGATTCAGTCTCGCCTTCTTTATCACCACCCGATTGGTCATCTTCATTAGATTGTGAGTTCCTTTCTCCTTCTTCACCATCCCCATATAGTTGGGGTTTTCTTCTTTTGATTCTACCTCACGTTGTTTCATCAATTTATTTCAGAATTTACAATGTATTTATATGTATTCAAGAGTGGTATGATTGGACATACCTCTTCCTCAAAGTATTTGTCATTTCCTTCCTCCGTTGATTCTACTTCGTCCATGGACTTTTCTATTTTCCTTTCACCCTTCGTTTTTTTTTTCCATCTTGCACATAGTATATTAATTTCAACCCTTATTTTGTTCACATTTTCCTGAATTTAAAATTTCGAGCTATAGAATTTTACCTTTTTTGTGTCCTTTGCTATTTCTTCTTAATGGCCTTAGCTTCAGGATTTGCCTCTTCCCTTGGTCTCTTTTTATCAATGATTTGCCTTCGCTTTTCTTTTATTGACTCTCTTTTCTTAGATTCTGATCATTTTGTCATTGTATCAGTTGACTCTTATATCAAAAATTAAACCTTTTTGTCAGTCTCATTAAGGATTTTGAAGCACGGAAAAGTATGTTACCTCTCTGTCACTGTTTAATGTGATTAGCCCTGTATCTTTTGGCCTTTTTAGCAAAAAGTCTTTGACTTGTCCCTGTCTGTTCCATATCTTCACTTTATCAAAAATAAATAAATAAATAAATAAATAAAAATATATATATATATATATATATATATATATATATATTAAAGAGGAAGCTATTACCCAATTGATCTTCCTAACAACTTTGTAAAATTTTCTAGTTTTTTATCACTTTCTAAAAAAAATGGGAGAATCTTGAAGATTTGCTTATAACCGAAACATTCTTTTATAAGTCTTTTTTTTATCGTCCCCCTTTTTTAGTCTCTTTGTTCCTCAGCACTCCCTTCCCTTTGCTCATCCCCTAATACATTTTCAATCCCAACCAAAAGAATCGATAGTAGACCCTAGCATTCGAAGTCGAATTTGTAGTTTGAACCGAGCCTCGAACGAACATGCAAAATACAATGTAATCGTACTTGGAAATCAATTCAACAGTCAGCGAAATGAGATGATGATACTGCAAACAGTGAAGCTTTACAACGAAAAACCCCAGGGGGGCATTTGGCCCATAGTCTAGGGTTGGAAGGGTTTGGCCCACTGTGTTTAAATGGGTCGGTTTTAAAACATAGTCCCACCGTTTTTTTAAGCCGATTTTGAAACACAGCCTCCTAGGTTTTCGCATCTTCCATCTCTCCCTCAAGCGTTTTTTCCTCCTCCATTATTGCATCTTGATAGCGCAATTTATTGAGCTATATTTTATCCTATTTTAGTGTTAGTCTTGAGGTTTATTTGGCTGATTTTATGTCTATTTGGTTTTGTTTTGTAGGAATCAAACATTTCAATGGAAATTGATGTTTTTGAAGATTACCGATGATTTGGTGAAAAAGAATTATCCCAAGGGAAGAAATTTACAAAGGAGGACAAGGTTCAAGGCTTGCATCCAGTAGGGTAGCGTTGAGACGCTATCCCTTGAGCGCCTCAACGCTGCCCATGAAGTCAGAAGGCGCCTATTCGAGGCAGCGTGGAGACGCTACCTCCACAACATCTCGACGCTGCGAGACTTTCCGCATTTTTTTAGGGCACGCATCGCGACACTGTCAAGACAGAATGTCGATTATAAAAGGAAAACGATACTGCAATTCGGGGGGAGCCTTTTTGGAGAGAGAAAAACGATTTTAGAGAGGGAAAAACAACCAGAACAGTGAGGAGACCAAGAGAGCTTGATTTTGGGAGCTTGGATCGTGAGGAACGTGGTGACGGGAACGCACGGGAATCACGGCTAGTGAGTTTAATCTTTCTCCCTTGTTTCTTGTACTGATTTTTAGCATGTATTGGACTGATTTTGCTTGTATTTTAGAGACCATGAGTAGCCAAATTCTGTTTTTTAGGGGTTTGATGTAGCCATTAGATTGTATGGATTAATTTATGGATTTTTTAGGATGTTTCGTAACGCGGTTCTTTTATGCAATTGTATGCTTAGTGCTTATAATCTCTTGATCACGGATTGTATGTTCTTGTTTCTGAACTAATTGCTCGGGAGAGGGTAGTTTAGATTAGTCTATCAATTGCATGACTTAGGTGATTCTACAATCGGGAGATTTGGGATTACTTGAGAAACCGTTGTAAGGATTGTTTTTAATGCTTATGCTTGTTGTTGAAATTAGATAGAGATATCAATTTCGTAATTTGCATAAAGAATTAATTGTACTCTGGAGAGGCTTTTAATAATTATTAAATCCTTGGTTTATGAAATCGTTACGTGTTCGTTCATAATTATTCTTTGAATTAATTCATGCATCTAATAGGTGAAATCAATTCCCTAAGGCTTTTCTCCATTGAGTTTCCATCTTTTTATTGCTTTGATTAGTTTTTCATTAATTTGCATCTTTCTCAACATTTTTCTCTAAATAAAATTGGGCAAATATACTTTTAGTAATTAGGGGAACTAGAAAACCAATCTAGAGGACGACATTCGATTTTTAATCACTATATTATAACTTGGGCCCGTACACTTGCGGTTAGAAATTTGCGTATAAAGTTTTTGGCGCCGTTGCCAGGGATTGGCAATTATTTAGTTCACTTGATATTTTAGGGAATTTGCTTGGTTTTACTTAGAGTGTATTTTATTGTGTTTTTCTTATTTTTCCTTTTGTTCTTTATTTTTTTTGTTTTTGTTTTATTTTTCGTTTTTGTTTTGTTTTATTTTAGGCTGTGATTGTGTATGCGAAAGGATAAGGACGCTTTGTTAGTTCCTTTTGATTTTGAAATTGAAAAGACTTGCAAAAAGAACAGGAAGGAGAAAAGGGAGAGACTTGCAGCGATGGCCAATCCAAATCCACAGGAGGAGATGAAACCGATACGGGACTATTTCCAGTCTACTTTTCATGAACAACAATCTGGAATAGTTTATGCGCCAATCAATGCAAATAATTTCGAGCTCAAAACTGACCTTATCCAGATGGCTAGAGATAGTGCATTCAGAGGATTCCCCTCTGAGGATCCTAACTCTCACCTGAAATCTTTTCTAGATATTTGTGGAACTGTGAAATTAAATGGTGTTTCTGAAGATGCATACGCTTACGATTGTTTCCCTTTTCTTTGCAGGATAAAGCTAGGGACTGGCTCCAATCACTTCTACCTGGGAGTATTACTACGTGGGACGTGTTAGTTCAGGTTTTCCTTGCCAAATATTTCCCACCTACAAAGACAGTCAAGCTAAGGACTAAGATTGGGACATTCCAGCAGCTAGGCGATGAACAACTCTTCGAGGCCTGGGAGCGTTATAAGGAGTTGCATGGATACCCTGATTGGCTGCAAATTCAGTTGTTTTACAATGACTTAAATCCAAATACTAAAACCATTATTGATGCAACTGCAGGTGGGACTCTGTTGTCCAAGACTGTAGAGAACACACGTACACTACTGGAGGATATGACCACAAACAGCTACCAGTGGCCAACTGAGTGGTCTGCACCAAAGAAAATTGCAGCTGGGATCTATGAGATTGACAACGTAAGTGCACTTCAGGCCCAGATGTCTTCCCTCGGTAATGCATTCTTAAAGTTTTTAGGTACAGGGAATGCTCAATAGATCGAGTCTGCAGCTGCCCTTGCATCCCAGACTCAGGAGGAAAATCTCGAGCAGGTTCAGTACGTCTCAAATTATAATTCTATGGGGTATAATAATTCTACACCTACACATTGTCACCCTACCAATAGAAAACATGAGAATTTTTCCTATGCTAATAATAAGAAAGTAAACAATCTTTAGAGGATCTCGTTGGAGCTTTTATTGCAGAATCAACTAACAAGTCAAATTAGCTCGAGGAGGCCATGATTGCCATAAACACCACTGTCAATGGTCATTCTACAGCCATAAAAAACATAGAAACTCAGCTGGGACAATTGGTAAGTGTTGTCAACACCATGACTAAAGGGAAAGCCCCAGCTGAACAGGAGAAATCTCCATTAGAGTTCTGCAAGGCCATCACTGTGCATCACGAGGAGGAATTGCACAAAGTTGAGGAAGAGGAGACTATTGAACCAGAGGAACTCACTGGAGAAGATGAGGAGGGCACTACCTCAAACGAAGCTTAAAAGCTTATACCTGAGCCCCCTATTTCTTCTCCTACTACTTTAGTTCCTAAGTCAAAGAAGAGGAAAAAGAAAAATTTTAAGGCTAAGTTTGATAAGTTTCTTGATGCTTTTACAAGTTTGACTGTTAATATTCCTTTTTCAGATGCCTTGGAGCAGATGCCTCATTACAAGAAGTTCATGAAGGAATGACTCAACAAAAAGAAGAAGGAAAAGCAGATGGAGACCGTGTACCTCGCATCAACTTGCAGTGCTCGCCTTCAACAGAAAGTACCTGACAAACTGGCTGATCCATGGAGTTTAAATATTCCTTGCAATCTTGGTACTTACTCTTTCAAAGCATTGTTCGATCTAGGTGCTAGCATAAACATCATTCCTTTATCTTTATGCAAGAAACTGAATATAGGAGAAATAAAATCTACTTCTGTTAGGCTCCAGTTGGTTGACAAGTCTGTAGTTAGTCCATATGGGGTTGTTGAGAATGTATTAGTTAAAGTAGGTAAATTTCTCCTTCCTGTTGATTTCTTTGTGATGGACATTAAGGAAAATCCTGCTATGTCTATTATATTAGGGAGGTCATTCCATGCTACAGGGAGAGCGATAATTGACATTGAACGCAGGGAGCTTATCATTCGGGTCCAACATGAAAAGGAGATTTTGAAAGCTTTTGAGGGTCCTCAAAGCACATCTAAGACATTAGTTATGGGTTATAGAAAAGGTGCAAGCAAGAGCACCTCTGGTGGATCCCGTGACATTAGACCACCTTGAAGCATACATGGTCAACACGCCAAGCTAACGTTAAACAAGCGCTTTTGGGAGGCAACCCAATTGTTCTTATTTTATTTTATTTCCTTATTTGAGTAAATTTCGTTCTTTTCTATTTTTTACGCTTTCTTCCTTGGTTTTGTAGGTGAAATTTTATTTGAATTGAAGAAAGAAAACAAGACAAAAAAAGAAAAAAAACGAGTGTGGCTGTTGGGATATTAAAAAAAAAAGGCGAAACGAGCGTTTTGGGCTAAAACCGCGACAGCGTCGCGACGCTGTGGCCCTAAGCGTTGCGACGCTACCGCGATTCTAGAACTAAAATTCCAGAATCGCGAAATCAGTGGGTTTCTTCATGTTTTTCAAACCCTAGCCGCCGACAGCTTCCTTTTTCGTTTTCCTTGAGTTTTTCAGTGATTTCTTCCTATTTTCGCATATAACTCGCGGATTTCATCTTCCTCCTCTCTGTTTTTCAGATTTACTTAGCTCGTGGGTTTCGTGTTTTCAGTGTACTTTCAGCGATTGGAGATTGATTTAGCCGCGGGTTTGGAGCTTTGGGGCGGTTAGCAGTGGGATTTGGTTAGTTTTCCAGTGAATCATCAGCGTTTTTCACCGTTGGTTTCGTGTTTGTCGTCGACTTCAACATGTTTCGCTGTGGGTTTTGATCGTTTTAGTCGTGGGTCATCAAGTTTCGGCTTTCAGCATTGTCTCCGGCGTATTTCTCGCCGATTCAGCCGTGGGTGTGAAGTTTTTGCAACTGTTTTCGTTGTGGGTATGTCTGCTTTCTGGGCTTTATTCATCACATTTAGGAGATTTTTCTTGCTTAGATTGGGAGTTTAGCTGCTGATTTGTGGTTTCCATAGTGCCGCCTTGAGTATATTTTGTTGGTTGTCATAGTTGTGCTTTATTTTCAGAATTGGAGTACTTGACTGTTGTTGGTAGAGTTGTTTGGGCACTTTTTCACTATATTGCTCCTGATTTTGGTGCTTTGGAAAGTATTATTGGTTGGGTTTTGGCTGAACATCACTTTGTTGCTTGTTGTTAGCTTCGTTACACTCATTTGCACTGTTGTGTTGGTTTGTTATTGTTGCTAATTTTTGGCTTTATACTGTGGCGGACGAGATATTATTGAAGTTTGTGGATGTTTCTATGAATTGAGACTGTTTTAAGCATTACTTTCTTTCCTAGCTCTTTCGTACACTCCCTTTAGAAACAATGAGCAAAAGATCTAGGAGAAACACGATTTCATCCTCCTCCTCCACTCCTTTTGACCCTAATAGGTTTATAAATAGTGATGCAGAACAACGATTTGAGGCCTATGTAGAGAGTAGGAACTTTATCCTTGGGAGAGGCTTTAGCCCCAACCCTGAGGTGCAGCCAAATCTAGTGAATAATATCATTGAACTGGGTTGGGACCACTTTGTTCGTCATCCTGAGCCTGGGGTAGCACCAGTGGTGAGGGAGTTTTATGTCAATATGGAAGAATCCCCTTCTTCATTGTTTGTTCGGGGACACTTTGTCCCTTTCGACTCCCAAACCTGAAGGGAATAAAAGTCCCCACGCAGCGGAAGTGCATCGATTGGACCTTACGTCGTATATTAATTAACATTAAAATACCGTTACGATAACTCAAACAAAACTTTAAACAAACTTTAAAGCCGCTGTAAAATTGGTTTAAACATGCTAAAATAAATCTAAATTTATTTATAATACTTTTCTAAAGAAAAGAGGAAGAACCGTTACAAACCTCCGTTGTAGACTTGACCGTTCTTCGCCAACGACGCTCCACGAACGAAAACGCAGCAGCCGCCTTAGCCTCTTGATCGCTGGAATTTCCTTCTTGATCAACACAATAACCACAGAGGTTACACCGGTATGTCTCTAAGTCTAGGAAGCAAAAGACTTGTGGGAGTCTTTTTCTAAGAGGGAGGCTAGAGAGAATTCTAGGTCTTGTCTTTCAAGAGTGTCAAGTGTCATGACCAATTAGGTCTAGTGTTCAATTTATAGAAGAGAGACCATGAATAAAATATTCAATTAAATCAATCTTTTCCATAATTGATTCAATCTTATTCCTTAATTAATCAATCATGGTCAATCAATTCCATAATTGATTAATCTTTTCCACAAATGACTAATTACTTCCATAAGTGATTATCATTTCCATAAATGATTAATCACTTCCTTAAGTGATTAATTATTTCCATAATTGATTAATTCCCGGTTAATGAATTCTTTAATTAATTAACCACCAATTAAATATCACATATTTAATTCCCGGCCTAGAATTAATTAATTTGTCCAAACATATTTTAGGCCTTAAATTAATTAATTCATTATTTTGAACTCTTTCAAACTTCCATAAATTTATATTTGAACTTTTCAAATATTAATTTCTCTCATAATAATATATCAATATATATTATATTTGTTTCCCTTAATAAATTGAACATTTTCAATTTACTTTTATTACTTAGTTGCCTCAAATTACTTTACGAGCTACCAGTGGGACCTAATGGACCTGCAGATCAGAAGCTCCAACGATGTGAGATTAATTGGTCAAACTCATTAACCACATTAATCAATATTCGTTAACTGTGTGTACATTCCACTATAGACTCACAGTTGCACTCTTCTCACTGCAGACATATTTTCTGTGTCCACGGATCTAGACCAATATCGACTAGTTAGTCCTTCACGAGTGTCCGTAACACCAGCTGGGTCAAATTATCGTTTTACCCCTGGGTTACCTCTATTTCCTTAAGTACCAATTCTCCTCTAATGAACAACCTGTTTGTGGTCCAACCATCAAACAGAAAACCCTCTCGTGCCATTGAGAGGGTAGGGCCCTTTGTTCAAGACTCAGAGTAACCACTTAAGGGAACACTCATCTGCTTCCCTAAAGTCGGGAAGGAGTGAATTCCATCTTGTACGATTATGTTCCCAGCTCCCCATTCGGTCTTGTCCCCAAAGTGATAGGCTTATTGAGTCAGCGTATTGGCCACTCTCACCCATACAAATCAAAGGACAGTCTCTCATGAGCAGGAGTCCATAATCAACTCAGGATTAAGACTAAGTTGTCTAGGTCGTCCTAGTGAAATAGAAAACCAACTAGTTAACGGTGTTATAACCAGTGGTTATTATTTCGCGGTCCGGTCTTATGCAAACTCATTGCATAGGATACCCCTACTCGCATGTCTCCTACACGAACGCGTTGGATCGCAGCGTTTGTATCAAATACAAAGTGGGCAGCATCCATAGTGTCACCAGGATAAGGCACCCAGTCTTATCCCTATACTATAGACCCTTTAGGCCGTTTCTTGAACAATGATCCCATATGTCACTACATATAGTTCAAGACTCATATTACAGCCTTGGATGTCTAGTTTATTGGATTAGGGTTATTATTAGGTAAAGACATATATATAAAATAACTAATAACAATTAATGGAAAAAATATATCAATATTATTTCATTAATATCCGGTCAACGGTTACATTCACTATCTACGAGTTTTAGAACATAAAACCCAACAAACTCCCACTTGAACAAAGTGGAGGTTGTGAGATTTAAGACCACTGACTTGTTTGTGGATTTCAGGGCTTGACACACTTTTCTATGTGCCAAGTTGATGCCTGTGGCGCATCTCAGCGACGTTACGAAGAGTCACGCCATCCTTTTATTTGCCATCGCCACAGGCCGCTCGGTGAACGTTAGTCAGGTCATTCATCAGTCCACGCGCCACATCCGTCGACGTCACACGACAGTGGGGCTCCAGCATCCATCATTGATCACCTCTCTTTACCGAGCCGTTGGTGTCGTTTGGGACGCTCAGGAGGAGTTGGTCCACCTCGAAGCGATTATAGACAAGAACTTCATCAGTCGATACCGAGGGCCTGGACCACAGGGTGCACAACCCGCCCTTCCCATTCCTGCGCCACCAGAGCAGCCCGAACAGCCCGAGCATCAGGAGCCGGAGGTTCCACCTCCCACAGTCGAGGAGCAGTTGCAGCAGCTGCGCATGGAGTTCCAAAGTCACCAACGTGATTGCCAGAGAGAACGGCGCAGGAATCGACGTCACTTCCTCTACACCACGAGCATGTATGCACATTCTTATCAGTGTTAGTTGGCTTCTCGTTCGGGTCAGCCTTTGCCGCCACCTTTACCACCATACGAGTCACCTGAGGACGAGGACGCGTGTACAAAAGGGAGGCGGCAGGGCATCATTTGTCCTTGTCCTCAGGTGACTCGTATGGTGGTAAAGGTGGCGGCAAAGGCTGACTAACACACCCCGCCCCAGCTCTCTCTTAACTATCTAGTGACGTGGTGTGCCGGCAATGAATCCTAACTAACTATAGGACACATGGCCATCTACATGCTCTTAACCATGCTTAGGCTCTCAAGGGACCAAAAATTTGGACAGAGTTTCCCCTAAAACTTGGCTAAAACACACCTGAAAAGAAACAACATATATATTTATCCTATAAACTACAACACATCCAGAAACCAGATGGGAGACTCAAGCGTCTCAACCACGCATTCAGTCCAACACTTCGAGATACAAATATTTACAGCCAACTACTCTCATCAACATCTAACTTTTACATAACTTCCATCTAAAACATCAAATACATACAAAAGATACTCTAAACACGGTCTCGAGTGGCAAGATCGGCTTCTGTAGGCTTGTCAAAACTCAGTCGCTACCTGGTAGAAAATTTTAAAGGAAAAGAATGAGCTAACGCCCAGTGAGTGGTATTTACTTTCTACTACAAAAATAGTTCCTGAAAATGTTTAACTCAACTAAACAAAATATCGCGAAGAACTCATAGCTCAGAAACTCATAAACATTTGGCTTGTAAAACAGAAGTATGGTAAAAACTCTTGTTAAACATAACTAAAGAATTAACAAAAACTCACTAACCCTGCACCCTTATCTCTAGTCATACTGGCGCAGAGCCTTCTCGATACGCACAGCAGAGCAAACTCTGTCATACTAAGCATGGAATACGCTCCACACTTAGTAGAGCGAATCTCTAGTCATACGTGCACGCAGATCAATCTCTCTCAGGCTAACCATCCCCAGCACATGGCCCGAAGCCTTCATGCATTGGAGTGGATCCCGAGGCTCTCTATATGTACTATGGAAACACATTCTCATAGCACATGGGCAATCACCTAGGGTACGTAGAGCTAGCGACTTGAAACTGTTTTTCTAGTGTAAACTTCTTTACTCAAAACTCATCTAAATCATTTCCTCTTGTAACATAACATTTCATAAACTCAAACAATGTTTCCAACTAACGAAATCATTATGAAAATCTCAAATAAGCTCACAATGTTCCAACCGCTGTTGAAATACATAATTCAACTAAGGAATCATAAAGCAATTGAAACATAAATCATTTTCTTTCAAAAACATGCTCAACTCTAGTTTTTTTTTTCCAAACTCATAAATATAGTACTTTTGCTAGCGGAAAAATAATTATTAAAACAACCACTCACAGTCCTATTGTTGAGAGAAATTCGGGTCGTAGGCCGTCCCGATCTCCGTTTGTCCTGAAATATTTATTAAACCAACATATAAGTTCCCATTTAACTAAAATAACTAGTTTAGCTTAAGCACACACATTTAAAATATTCCATGAACTCCCCTTTTTCCCTTTCTTATCTCATGGTTGCCCTTTTGTCTTTTCCCCCAACTAGACATTCACATTTTCCTTTCTTTCTCGCTCTTCATTTATCACCAAAGTACAACTTCATTAAAAAAAAACACTCTTCATTTCCAACCACACCTCATTCCCTCACTCTCCTTATTTCACCTCACGATCACCCCCCTCTATTTTTCTTTTTCCTACTTTTTTTTCCCAACTTTTTTTTTGTTTAAACCCATTCTTCTCTCTCTACTGTAAGTCTTCTTCAACCTTCCAACTCCACACCAACTCTCGGTTCTTCATCTTCTTCTCTCTTTTTTTTTTTCAACAACCTTCAACCAACAACCTTTCACTCCCATCTTCCTTCTTCTTCCTTACCTCACAACATATATATAATACCCAAAATCTAACCAAACATATACATAAATACCCATGAATCGATTTGCATCCATGGATGACCACCATTTGAAACAACTCTTAAAACTCATTTCTTCCCAAAATTTCTCTAGTAAACTTACCAAATTCGTTGGGGAATGTCGTGGGTGAGCTCAAACGCCACAAAAATCGCACTTCCTCTCCGAAGTTCCTTTCGATCTCTTCGTCTCCCTCGGTCGGTTCTTCTTTTTTTTTTAAAAAAAAAGTCATTCTCTCTCTTCGTGGGTTTCTTTCTCCAACCCTTCCTTTTTTCTCTTTTTTTTTTATCTGACAATACCCCTCATTTGCCGCTTAAAAGAAAAAAAAAATACCCAACTTTTTTTTTTTTTTTACTTAAAATGAAAGATAAAACTTAAATGGGCTGGGCTTTACACTGACCCGAACGAGAAGCCACCTGACACTGATAAGAATGTGCATACATGCTCATGGTGTAGAGGAAGTGACGTCAATCCCTGTGCCACTCTCTCTGGAAATCACGCCGGTGACTCTGGAACTCCATGTGCAGCTGCTGCAACTGCTCCTCGATTGTGGGAGGTAGAACCTCCGACTCCTGATGCTCGGGCTGTTCGGGCTGCTCTGCGCCGCAGGAATGGGAAGGGCGGGTTGTGCACCCTGTGGTCCAGGCTCTCGGTATTAACTGATGAAGTTCTTGTCTATAATCGCTCCGGGGTGGACCAACTCCTCTTGAGTGTCCCAAACGACACCAACGGATCGACAAAGAACGCTGATCAATGATGGATGCCCGAGCCTCACTGTCGTGTGACGTCGACGGATGTGGCGCATGGACTGATGAATGACCTGACCGACGTTCAACGAGCAACCTGTGGAGATGGCGAATAAAAGGATGGCTCGACTCTTCGTAACATCGCTGAGATGCGCCACATGCATCAACTTGGCACATAGAAAAGTGTGGCAAGCCTTGAAATCCACAAACAAGTCAGTGGTCTTAAATCTCACAGCCTCCGTTCCGTTCAGAACCCACTCAGCCCCTGGCCTACAAACCGTCTGGACGACCTCATTAACATCTAAATGGCCAAGAAGGTATGTGTTGTATTCGTCCCTCTCAATGTCGGGTAGTCTATAAAATATGTTGATGGTTTGGGAGTCGAAAGGGACAAAGTGTCCCGAACAAACGATGAAGAAGAGGATTCTTCCATATTGGCATAAAACTCTCTCAATGATATTATTCACTAGATTTGGCTACACCTTAGGGTCGGGGCAAAAGCCTCTCTTAGGGATAAAGTTCCTACCCTCTACATAGGCCTCAAATCGTTGTTCTTCATCACTATTTATAAACCTATTAGGGTCAAAAGGAGTGGAGGAAGAGGATGAGGTCGTGTTTCTGATCTTTTGCTCATTGTTTCTAAAGGGAGTGTACGAAAGAGTTAGGAAAGAAAGTAATGCTTAAAACAGTCTCAATCCATAGAAACAACCACAAACTTCAATAATAGCCCGTCTGCCACAGTATAAAGCCAAAAATCAGCAACAATAACAAACCAACACAGCAGCAAATGAGTGTAATGAAGCTAACAACAAGCAACAAAGTAATGTTCAGCCAAAACCCAACCAATAATACTTTCCAAAGCACCAAAATCAGCAACAATATAGTGAAAAAATGCCCAAACAACTCTACCAACTGCAGTCAAGTACTCCAATTCTGAAAATAAAGCACAATTATGGCAACCAATAAAATATACTCAAGGCGGCACTATGGAAACCACAAATCAGCAGCTAAACTCCCAATCTAAGCAAGAAAAAGCTCCTAAACGTGATGAATAAAGCCCAAAAAGCAGAGATAATACCCAAAACTCACATACCCACAACGAAAACAGCTGCAAAAACTTCACACCCACGGCTGAATCAGCGAGAAATACGCCGGAGAAAATGCTGAAAGCCGAAACTTGGTGACACACGGCTAAAACGATCAAAACCCACGGCGAAACGTGTTGAAGTCGACAATAAACATGAAACCAACGGTGAAAAACGCTGATGATTCACCGGAAAACTGACCAAATCCCACTGCTAACCGCCCCAAAGCTCCAAACCCACGGCTAAATCGATCTCCAATTGCTGAAAGTACACTGAAAACATGAAACCCACGAGATAAAACCGATGTAAATCTGAAAAACAGAGAGGAAGAAGATGAAATCCGCTAGTTAGATGCGAAAATAGGAAGGAATCACTGAAAAAACTCAAGGAAAACGAAAGAGGAAGCTGTCGGCGGCTAGGGTTTGAAAAACATGAAGAAACCCACTGTTTTCGCGATTCTGGGATTTTAGTTCCAGAATCGCGGCAGCGTCGCGACGCTTAGGGCCACAGTGTCGCGACGCTGTCGCGATTTTAGCCCAAAACGCGTGTTTCGTCTTTTTTTTTTTAATATCCCAACATCCACACTCTTTTTTTCTTTTTTTTTCTTTCTTTCTTTCTTTCTTTTCTTTTCTTTCTTCAATTCAAATAAATATTCACCAACAAAACCAAGGAAGAAAGCGTAAGAAAATAGAAAATAACGAAATTTACTCAAATAAGGAAATAAAATAAAACAAGAACAATTGGGTTGCCTCCTAAAAGAGCTTGTTTAACGTCTTTAGCTTGACGTGTTGACCGTGTATGCTTCAAGATGGTCTAATGTCACGAGATCCACCAGAGGTGCTCTTGCTTGCACCTTTTCTATAACCCATAACAAATGTCTTAGATGTGCTTTGAGGACCCTCAAAAGCTTTCAAAATCTCCTTTTCATGTTGGACCCGAATGATAAGCTCCCTGCGTTCAATGTCAATTATCGCTCTCCCTGTAGCATGGAATGACCTCCCTAATATAATAGACATAGCAGGATTTTCCTTAATGTCCATCACAAAGAAATCAACAGGAAGGAGAAATTTACCTACTTTAACTAATACATTCTCAACAACCCCATATGGACTAACCACAGACTGGTCAACCAACTAGAGCCTAACAGAAGTAGATTTTATTTCTCCTATATTCAGTTTCTTGCATAAAGATAAAGGACTGATGTTTATGCTAGCACCTAGATCACACAATGCTCTGCAAGAGTAAGTACCAAAATTACAAGGAATAGTAAAAAGGGAATAAAAGTCCCCACGCAGCGGAAGCGCATCGATTGGACCTTACGCCGTATATTAATTAACATTAAAAACCGTTACGAAAACTCAAACAAAACTTTAAACTAACTTTAAAGCCGCTGAAAAATCGGTTTAAACATGCTAAAATAAATCTAAATTTATTTTTAAAACTTTTCTAAAGAAAAGAGGAAGAACCGTTACAAACCTCCGTTGTAGACTTGACCGTTCTTCGCCAACGAAGCTCCACGAACGAAAACGCAGCAGCCGCTTCAAGGTATTCTTCGCTGGAAATTCTTCTTTGATTGACACAATAACCACAGAGGTTACACCGGTATGTCTCTAAGTCTAGGAGGCCAAAGACTTGTGGGAGTCTTTCTCTAAGAGGGAGGCTAGAGAGAATTCTAGGTCTTGTCTTTCAAGAGTGTCAAGTGTCATGACCAATTAGGTCTAGTGTTCTATTTATAGAAGAGAGACCATGAATAAAATGTTCAATTAAATCAATCTTTTCCAAAATTGATTCAATCTTATTCCTTAATTAATCAATCATGATCAATCAATTCCCCAATTGATTAATATTTTCCATAAATGACTAATTTCTTCCATAAGTAATTAGATCATTCCCATAAATGATTAATCACTTCCTTAAGTGATTAATTATTTACATAATTGATTAATTCATGGTTAATGAATTCTTTAATTAATTAACCACCAATTAAATATCACATATTTAATTTCCGGCCTTGAATTAATTAATTTTGCCCAAACACTTTTAGGACTTAAATTAATTAATTCATTCAATCTTCCATAAATTTATATTTGAACTTCTTCAAATATTAATTTCTCTCATAATAATATATCAATATATATTATATTTATTTCCCTTAGTAAATTGAACATTTTCAATTTACATTTAATTACTTAGTTGCCTCAAATTACTTTATGAGCAAGTGGGACCTAATGGACCTGCAGATCAGAAGCTCCAACGATGTGAGATTAATTGGTTAAACTCATTAACCACAATAATCAATATTCGTTAACTGTGTGTACATTCCACTATAGACTCACAGTTGCACTCTTCTCACTGCAGACATATTTTCTGTGTCCACGGAACTTAGACCAATATCGACTAGTTAGTCCTTCACGAGTGTCCGTAACACCAGCTGGGTCAAATTACCGTTTTACCCCTGGGTCACCTCTATTTCCTTAAGTACCAATTCTCCTCTAATGAACAATCTGTTTATGGTCCAACCATTAAACAGAAAACCCTCTCGTGCCATTGAGAGGGTAGGGCCCTTTGTTCAAGACTCGGAGTAATCACTTAAGGGAACACTCATCTGCTTCCCTAAAGTCGGGAAGGAGTGAATTCCATCTTGCACGATTATGTTCCCAGCTCCCCATTCGATCTTGTCCCCAAAGTGGTAGGCTTATTGAGTCGGCGTATTGGCCACTCTCACCCATACAAATCAAAGGACAGTCTCTCATGAGCAGGAGTCCATAATCAACTCAGGATTAAGACTAAGTTGTCTCGGTCGTCCTAGTGAAATAGAAAACCAACTAGTTAACGGTGTTATAACTAATGGTTACTATTTCGCGGTCCGGTCTTATGCAAACTCATTGCATAGGATACCCCCACTCGCATGTCTCCTACACGAACGCGTTGGATCGCAGCGTTTGTATCAAATACAAAGTGGACCGTATCCATAGTGTCACCAGGATAAGGCACCCAGTCTTATCCCTATACTATAGACCCTTTAGGCTGTTTCTTGAACAATGATCCCATATGTCGCTACATATAGTTCAAAACTCATATTACAGCCTTGGATGTCTAGTTTATTGGATTAGGGTTATTATTAGGCAAAGACATATATAAAATAACTAATAACAATTAATGGAAAATATATCAATATTATTTCATTAATATCCGGTCAACGGTTACATTCACTATCTACGAGTTTTAGGGCATAAAACCCAACAAAAACTCCCTGGATCAGCCAGTTTGTCAGGTACTTTCTGTTGAAGGCGAGCACTGGAAGTTGATGTGAGGTACACGGTCTCCATCTACTTTTCCTTCTTCTTTTTGTTGAGTCATTCCTTCATCAACTTCTTGTAATGAGGCATCTGCTCCAAGGCATCTGAAAAAGGAATATTAACAGTCAAACCTGTAAAAGCATCAAGAAACTTATCAAACTTAGCCTTAAAATTTTTTCTTTTTCCTCTTTTTTGACTTAGGAACTAAAGCATACACTAAAGTTTGATAATCCACGTTGATGTCAATGTGGACAGGATACTACTACTTGTGCGATGCAGGTTACCCAAATTCAGAAGGTTTTCTCGCCCCATATCGAGGTCAACTCTACCATCTCACCGAGTGGCATGGAGAAAATCCACCAACGACTCCAAAAGAGCTATTCAATATGAGACATTCTTCTACTAGAAATGTTATTGAGAGAGTCTTTGGAGCATTGAAGGGTCGATGGGCAATTCTACGAGGAAGGTCATTTTATCCTTTGCGAGTGCAATGTAGGATGATAACGGCATGTTGCCTCCTACATAATCTGATAATTTGAGAAATGGGACCCGACCCATCCTACAAGGGACATCCTGGAGAAGTTGATTCAAACGGTATGAGCGCCGAGAACATAAACGTTGTGGAACCCACTGGGGCATGGACTGAATGGAAAGACAATCTTGCAAATCAAATGTTAGAAGATTGGAACGAGGAATGAAATCTCTTTGTTATTTAGTTCTTAATGTTGTGTAGATTTTTTTTGTTTACTGACCCGCTGCATCTTTGTACTGCAACCATTTTTTTTGTTTGTAAATAAAGTTGTTTGGTTTGTGTTTAATACTATTAAATTTAATTAACTTTTGTGGTGCATGTCAACTAGTAATAAATAGTATATACTAACTTCAGTACAATAACCCTCATGTTGATGTAGATGGCACCGTCTACTTCGAAAGCCCCTAAACATATCTGGACACCAATGGAAGATGAAGTTTTGGTCAAGTACAGAAGTTGATGAAAGAGAAACTGCCAGGATGCGACATACAAGTAACGCCGAACTTGGAGTCTAGAGTGAGGATCCTAAAAAGGCAATACGGTGCCCTCGTAGAAATGATGGGTCCCACTTGCAGTGGGTTTGGCTGGAATGATGAGCAAAAGTGCATTGAGGCGGAGAAATCGGTCTTCGATGATTAGGTTAGGGTAACAATTCAAACTTAATCCATGTACAGTTCATGAATAAAATGTTATACGATCATGTATGTTAATTGTGTTAGCATGTTGAATACAGGGACACCCAGTTGCTCGTGGTCTGAGGAACAAGCCATTCCCCTACTTCGATGACCTAGCAATTGTTTTCGAGAAGGATATGGCCAATGGAGAAGGTGCTTCGACTCTGAACGAAATGGCCACTGACTTGGATGATGACATGAACACTGATGTTGAAGATTGTTATGTCCCTTCCCCTCCTATAGTTGAACCTGTGGTAGGTGAAGAATTTTATGCCACCCGTCCAAGCAGGATTGACATGCCAGGATCATCACGGGGAAGTAAGAGGAGGCGCACAATACCAGCAGACGTTGTCGATACATTTCGCACGGAGATGCATTATGTGTCCACGCAAATCGAGAAGATCGCACTCTGGCCTCAACATAAGGATGAAATAGAGTCAGCTCGACGTAAACAACTATATGGGGAACTACAGTCTATCTCGGGAATGGACATGGACGACTGTTTGCTTGTGGCCAAGACTCTGTTGGTTGATGACAAGAAATTTCACTCATTCCTCGACTACCCTACTGAATGGAAGTATAAATGTTGCATGCGTATCTTGGGAAGGCAGCCATGACCATACTACCTATGAATTCTAGTTCATAGCTTTTGTTGGACACTCATATTTACTATTTCATTGACTTATGTCACCTGTAATGCTCATCTATCTTCCTTTGAATTGTCGTCTGTATTTCGGTATTACAAACTTTTGTACCTTTTGTCGGGTCTCACTCTTTTTTTGTGAATGATATAGATTGTTCGAACTTATGAACACAATTTTCTTAGTCTACAAGTAGAAGATGAATTAAATTATTCATTGATATTCCCCTTGAAAAATCCATCTAAATTAAGTAAGGACTTCTACCATTCAATCCTACAAAAATCAAGACAAAAAGAAGAGAATAAATTAGCTAAAAGAAAATGTGGGCAAAAAACTGCACAAACCCAGGGTTTAGAACACAACACAGCACCCCACACACTGTTTTTTTATTCTCAGGGTTCAGAACACAACACCCCAAACACTGTTTTCTGATTCTCAGGCTTTCAAACCCGCCAGAACAAACCCCCCAGAACAAACCCCCCAGGGTTCTGATTCTGAAACCATGGGCTAAACAACCCCTAGGTATCATCTAAACCACACCAAAGAAGAACTGAGCTTCGAAGAATCTAAGCAAACGAAGGATCTCTAAAATGTTGTAAATGAAAAGGTTTTTCCCTTTCTTATCTCTTGGGTAGTGAGCGTGCAATATTGCAAGCATGTGTAATTGTAATTGTAGTGTCAATTAAATGGGATTTGACATTCCATTTATTGCACGCTTTAAAATTTTGATTCATATTTGTTTCTAGTGAAACTTATCCCAACATTAGTGTTCTTACTAAGTATTTGTGTTTAGTTCACTTTTATTGTAGGTATTCATATTGCTCAATTCTGTGAAAAAATTATGAATTACAGATCCAAAAGTTTGACATGAACATTTTGATGTAATTAGTTATTTTTTTAATGGTTAAATTTTTGTTAAATTTGAATTTCAAATCTCTTTTTTACCGTTAAATTTGAATTTCAAATCTCTTTTTTACCGTTAAATTTGAATTCCTTTATCATAGCTTGTTTTATTTGATATTGATTGTTTTTAATTTAAATCATGTAATCTGTTAAAGGTACCATGTATTTCTAGCAAATTAGTTATTTTATTGATTGGGTGTATTTTGGTAAATCGATAATTCAAATGTATTAATAAATAAATCCGATTTGGCCATTTACCTAAAAAATTAGTTTTTTTTTGGGAAAATTACCTTTTTAGTCCCCGAGTTTTTAACCCTAGGTGCATTTGGTCCCTAAGTTTTTAAAATAGACCCTTTTAGTCCTCAAGTTTTTAAGAATAGGTTTAAAATGTCCCTAACACTAACAGAACCGTTAGATGCAAAGGGAAAAGCTGACTGTACTTATTAGTTGCTTATGTGGATGCTGATTAGGATTAAAAAAAAATTCCAAGTCAGTTTAAATCAATTACAATTTTTTTAAATGAAACCCTAGAATTTCTGACCTGGCTGCTATTCACAAACCCAACCCTTAAACCAATCGTAAAAAAGAAAATCAATCGTTAATTCGCCAAACCCCATCTTCCCGATCTTCAACTCCTCACTAAACCCATCTTTCACCGGCAAATCTTGGACGAGGCTGCGATTCTGATTGAGACCGGCGATGTTTTTTTTTCTTTTTCTTTGTGTGAGACCAGCAAGGTTACGATTTCAATAGGAGGCGTGAAGAAACGTTAAAGACCCGATTCAGAGTTCATCGTTCTGGGTTTCTTCGAACCTGAATTTTTTTCTAAGGCAAGTGCAAATATTTCCCCTCATTTGTTCTTCTTCTTTCATCGTTATTATAAAAGGATTTAGGGACCCATTTTGATTTTGAAGGTTTTGGTTATGTCTTGGGTTTTTCTGGATTGTGGCTGCCTTTTTATTAATCCATTTGTCATACTAATTGCAAATGAATAAATAAGTTTTTTACATTTACCACTTCAAAAAGGTTGAGCTAAAATGTTGATGTTTGATGCTAATTAGAACCCTTCTGGTAAATAAGCATTTGCTGTCAAAGGGAATCTACTATTGTTCTCAAAGGCATGCTGCAAAGTTCAATGAATTAAAAATATTAATGGGCTCTTTGTATGAAGTACATAGTAGTTGACTCTTCAATTCGTTTGTCTTTTTGTTGGTTATGAAAAATCCCAATTGATTATATGGCCTCGTGCACAATTGTTTGTCTGGTTAACTAAAGCAAAGTTGTTGGCTTTTCAATTTGTCGTCTTAAAGAAATAACTTTATTTTCTGTTTATGTTTGGTTTTAAAATTCTAATCTTTTTCTTGGTGCAATGTAGATATTCTTCCTTGAAAAAATGTTGTTTATTATTCTTCCTTGAATTGATTGAATGGTATCCTACCTCTAGTGATGTTTATGAGGATTTTGAAGGGGGTGAAGAGTCGGATGATAGTGATGAGAGACCAACTTCACCTATTCCAGAATTGGATGTGCAAGTTGAGATTGAAGAGGAAGTTGAGTCAATTTATGGGCCAGAGGGTGTCCTAACTAATCCACATAATTCTGATGGTGAGGAGGTGAATGGGGCACTTGAGTTTAGGGTTGAGACTCATATGGATCATATTCGATTTTTCATTGGTATGAAATTTAGCAGTCCTAAAATTTTAAAAGACGTTATAAAGGACTATGCACTTAAGGAGTCTTACAATGTGAAACTAAAAAAAACGACAAGAAAAGAGTCACTGCAATATGTTCTGATGGGTGCAAGTGGAGGTTGCATGCAAGCATTGTGGATGAAAATAATACGTTCCAAATTAAGTCGTTTATTAGTGAACATACATGCCCTAGGGTGTTTCATAATAGAAATATGAAATCATCATGGTTGGCGAAAAGATATATTGACCGTATTAGAAACCAGCCCGACTGGAGTCTCACTCAATTCATTGAAACAGTACAAAATGATTATCAAGTTTTAATTTCAAGGACCCAAGCTTATAAAGCTAGAAAGAAAGCTCTGAAAAAGATTAATGGGAATCTCATGGAACAATACAAGCGATTATGGGACTATGCCGAGGAGTTAAGACAGTCGAATGAGGGTTCTGCGATTAAAATAACTTGTGATAGAGTAGTTGAGGATTCTCAACCTATATTTAGGCGAATGTATATATGTTTTAAAGCATGCAAGGAGGGATTTCTTAGTGGATGCCGTCTATTCATAGGACTAGATGCATGCCACTTAAAAGGGTCATGCCAAGGCCATTTGATGACTACAGTTGGAATAGATGGTAATGATGGCATATATCCTATTGCATGGGTTGTGGTGGAGGCGGAGACGAAAGATAGTTGGACATGGTTTCTTTCCCTCCTTCAAGATGATCTAGGCAATTTTTACTCCAAAGGATTTACTTTCATCTCAGACCAACAAAAGGTAACTCTTTTTTTTTTTTTTAATTTGCTCCATGCACATGAATTGTTTGTTTGTATTGATTATGGTTTCACAAAAAGTTACACTTTTGGTCTCTCTAAATCATTATCATGTTGTTTTTCTGTTTGTATTCCATACACTTGAACTATTTGTTTTTGTTTAGGGTCTTGTTCCAACTTTCAACGATGTGTTCCCAAATGTCGACCACAGGTTTTGTGTGCGACATTTGTACTCCAATTTTTAGAAGTAGTTTAAGGGTTTGGCTTTGAAAGATATGTTTTGGAATGCTGCAAGGGCCACTACAAAGCCTGAGTTTGACAAGATTATGATGGAAATTGGTAAGTTGGATGTGCGTGCTTACCAATATTTGAATGGTATAGCAACAAAGTATTGGTCTAAGCATTCTTTTTCAACACAAATTAAATGTGATCTCCTGTTGAACAATATGTCTGAATGCTTTAATGCTTATATTTTGCAAGCAAGGATAAACCAATAATCAAAATGCTTGAGACCATTCGAAAACTTGTTATGTCTAGATTGTCAAAGAAATATACAGTTTATAGTAGTTTGAAAGGAGAGTTAGGGCCTAGAGTGCAGAAGAAATTGGATAAATGTAAAAAACCTGAAGAGTTTGTACACAAGTCTTACCATAAGCAGACATTAATGAATGCTTACTCCTACTTCATCAAACCGGTCAATGGTCACCCTTTATGGCCAAGAACCACATTAGAACCTTTGTTACCACCTAAGATCCGAAGGCCTCCTGGCAGACCGAAGAGGCAGAGAAGAAGAGATGTTGATGAAGTTGCACCTTCTCATAAAAAGCAACGCATTCAGGTCATTACCAAGTGTAGTCGATGTAAATGCACAGGACATAATGCCAGATCTTGTAGGGGGCCAATAGCACAAAACTCAACAAGGAGTAGAAGAGATAGAACCTTCATGGGATTGAACATTCCTATTACCGTAAGTGTGACTTCACCATGTGTGTTCATTCACCTTATTTTTCATTTACCTTGTGTTCATTCGCTACTTGTATTTGCAGGAGGTTGAAACTGAAGCTGCTACTGAGGGAATGACGCTTGAAGATGGTAGACAAAACAATGAAGGTGAAGCACAGAGGGACGAAAGAAATGTTGGAACCTAATGATCTACAAATCAACTATAGTCTTTTGTTTTGGATAGGTTTAGATTTAGGAAAGGGATTCTTTTTTGTGCATATGACATCTTTTTTTAGACTGTTTTTGTATAGCAATCTATGATGCAATATGTATGGCCATTAATTTAGATGTAAAAGAGTTACTTTATTGAGATCCAATTGTGGCCTTTTTATTGAAAATGATGAACAAGTCAAACAACTTTTTTGGAAATGATGAACAGCTCATTTTGTCTTGTTCAAAGATTCTTTAATTTGTCTATGTTTTTAAATATATTGAAATAACAGGTTATGGAGTTAATGTTTCAACTTTCAAAATTCTCCCACGTGAACTTCACATGTTACGAATCATGCATAGATTTGAAGAATAATGCTTAATATTGAAATGGTAAGATTGCATTAAAATTCCTTTCATACATGACAAAAGAATTTGGGACATTCAATATTATACTTGTAGATGAATTCGAAAAATGTTGCTCAATATTCATTCTCACAAATTACATCGCTATCAGCTTCCAACTAGACAAGTGAGTTAAAAACTCCCAAAGCTTCCAAAATCAAATTACTGATATATACATATTTCAATCTCAAACTTGTCACATTTGGTGTTCATCATCTAGCATACATAGGGAGGAGAAATAATTAAAGAAAAAAGAAAGCAAAATGAAAGTATCAACTTTTTCAACATGCGCATAGATTAATTACAGACTTCAAAGATGCATCCTTGCAGAAATTCAAGCCCTTTCATTTTGTAAATCAACATGGGTTGCTTTTGCTCTCTTAGGAGATGCATCCATTCATGTGGGAGAATGGATAGGAGTAATTGACAAGTTGTCCCTCACCCTCATTCTTTTTGTTCTTTCCATCCTCCAAGTCTTCCAATTTGAGAAGATGTGTTTACTTCTACCTGACCAAACAATGAGTAATTAAAATCCAATAATGTTAGTGCATAACATTTTTCCCATAAAAATCAATGTCGTATAATTTATTTGGGTAAGAATGTAGATGGTTAATAAAGAGAACTTTAAGGGACTTAGCTAATATGGACAGTTATAGGTATTGCCAAAAGATTCTGCTTAGAAAAGGGAGAAACATGAAAAAAGGAAGTCAGTTTTGTGGCGGGTAGAGGAATTAACTGTAATGGGTGAAAAGGGAGGAGTACGTTAGTCTCACGTGAAGAATTTAAGAAAACCTCACATCTTGGAGTGAAAGATGGCCTTCATATTCTGTCTTCTATTGTTTGAGTTCAATGAATGAGTAATTGTCCTTAGTACTCATCAAAAAATACAAAACTAAGTTTGGAAGATTGTGATTTATCCATTCCCACACCAGAACCAAAAAAGATCATAAAGAAGCTGTCAAATGGACTGACATTATAGAAAAGGCTAGTAATTACTTAACCCTTAAACAAGCAGCTCCACATAATTACATGAGATTAAAACCATTTGTATGTAGCTTGTAGGTACTATTTACTTCATACAACGAACCCATTAAAATTCCCCTCTAGCCATAGAAACAAGAGGTTGTCAAAACTCAAAGGGATGTCCTGTCAATAATTGCAAACAGAGTGTTCCGAGTATTCTTTTGGTAGCACCATTTCAACTGAAACTGGTAAAATATACTTCAAAATTGTTGAATGCTATTTATCTAATTTTTACTTTTACAGCCTCCTATGTTTAGTAATTAGTTCAATACAAGAACTTCAGTGAATTTAGAAATACTTTTAATTCATTGAACTTTGCCGCATGCGTTTGAGAACAAGAGTGGATTCCCTTTGACATCAAATGCTTATTTACCAGAAGGGTTCTAATTAGCATCAAACATCAACATTTTAGCTCAACCTTTTTGAAGTGGTAAATGTAAAAAACTTATTTATTCATTTGCAATTAGTATGACAAAGGGATTAATCACAATCCAGAAAAACCCAAGACATAACCAAAACCTTCAAAATCAAAATGGGTCCCTAAATCCTTTTATAATAACGATGAAAGAAGAAGAACAAATGAGGGGAAATATTTGCACTTACCTTAGAAAAAAATTCAGGTTCGAAGAAACCCAGAACGATGAACTTTGAATCGGGTCTTTAACATTTCTTCACGCCTCCTATTGAAATCGTAACCTTGCTGGTCTCACACAAAGAAAAAGAAAAAAAAAACATCGCCGGTCTCAATCAGAATCGCAGCCGCGTCCAAGATTTGCCGGTGAAAGATGGGTTTAGTGAGGAGTTGAAGATCGGGAAGATGGGGTTTGGCGAATTAACGATTGATTTTCTTTTTTACGATTGGTTTAAGGGTTGGGTTTGTGAATAGCAGCCAGGTCAGAAATTCTAGGGTTTCGTTTAAAAAAATTGTAATTGATTTAAACTGACTTGGAAATTTTTTTTTAATCCTAATCAGCATCCACATAAGCAACTAATAAGTACAGTCAGCTTTTCCGTTTGCATCTAACGGTTCTGTTAGTGTTAAGGACATTTTAAACCTATTCTTAAAAACTTGAGGACTAAAAGGGTCTATTTTAAAAACTTAGGGACCAAATGCACCTAGGGTTAAAAACTCGGGGACTAAAAAGGTAATTTTCCCTTTTTTTGATATCTGTGAGTGTCCAGGCCAACTTACGCGCACCTCGACTAATCTGACAGGACAACCGCCGGACCCCTACTACATTTGGTTGCCAAGGAAACTCGTAGGAAAATATCCTAGGTGGCCACCATGGATTGAACTCATTCCCTCTAAGCCCTTTATTTTTTTCTATAGCCCTTATTGACCATTAGGGCCAACCCATGATGGTTACCTAAAAAATTAGTTGTATTGCCATTTTTTAAAATGCACATTTAATTATGGCCATTCTTGCGTTAACCCAACCCAAAACATAATAATAATAATAATAAAAATAAACGTCATCAAGTAAAAAACATATATGCATATACACACTCAACCTTCATAAGCTATCAAGAGATAGAATACCCTTTTCAAAAAAAGAGAGAGAGAGAATAACCAAACAAGCTATCATAGACTATCATTTTTTTTTAACATAACAGAGCTAAGTCCAGAAGTTCCCCCAAACATAAAATACATAACAGTAAGGATAATAATTACGAATAAAGGTCGGACTGCCCTAAATATTTCTCTCTCAATAATTATCTTCTTCATCCTCTCTCTCCTTGTTGAGGATAGTCTGAAAATACTGGTGGTGCAGGGAATTGAATTGAATTTGCCCCCTGATTGAGTCCAGACTGTGCAAACATTTGAACAAGGCTAGAGTTGAACTCCACTTGATAGGCCATAAATTGCCTCCACTCTTGGTGTTGATGCCTAATTCTCTGCTCTAGTTGATCTAATCGCTCCTCTATTGATCTAGAATCGTTTGGATCAGGTCTAGATGCTTGATCAGGTCTAGATGCTTGAGCTTGACTCGATGAAAAAGCTTGCAATGGTTCTACAGCCACTGCATCCTCTACCGGGATCCAACCCTTCAGCCCAAAAATGAAGTTCTTGTCCATAAGGCTCTTTGGTTGTAGCAACTCCTCATCAGGTCCCCATACAACTCCAGCTTGTTTACATAGGGCAGTGATCAACGAAGGATGAGCTAGACCACCTGTCGTTGACGCTCGTCTACAATGTCTTATGGATTGTCTGATGACCTGCCCCACATCTATTGATTTACCTGTGGCAATGGCGTAGATTAGGATCGCCCTATCTCTTGTAACTTCGGTCATGTGTGACACTGGCAGTAATTTTGCACAAATAAAACTATGCCAGACCTTGTTGGTAATGCTCAACTCTGAGGTCTTGAAGTTTAATGCCTCATGCCCTCTGTATTTCCATTGGGTTCCTGGTCTACATAGTTTCGAAATCACTTGTTCCAAGTCCAATTCTTCTCTAGCATAGTCACTATATTCATCGTGTTCAACGTCGGGTAGATGGTATAACCTATTGATCATAGCAGAGTCAAATGGCACCATTTTTCCTCTCACGAAGACACTTGTTTCATCTTCTTTCATGTTTGCATAAAACTCCCTCACCAACGACACGACTGCAGGCTCGGGTTGTTTAACTAATTCTACCCAACCTCTCTGCTCAATGTTTAAATAGATATCCCTTTGGTGGCCACTACATGGTTGTAACCCTCTTTCTGGAATAACACTACGTTTCACTACAGAACTGAAAAATCTGTCTGATGATCCTATATCTATGAACTTTGTTCTATCAAAACATGCTGAAGATGATTCACTGGTCTTTTTACGTTTTAGAGCCATTAACAAATTGACAAACAAACCAAGAGAAGTTCATAAACAGCAAATAGATCCCACAAATTTTATTTTTCCTCAAATCAGTACCACAAGAATCGATGGGAGTTCAAGAATAGAGTTCTCTTCCACACAAACAGCAAGTTCCAGCAAAACTAAGCTCCAAAAGCGGGATTGAACAGAAAAACTTACTTGGAGAGGATTCGAATGAAAAACCCACGAAAGATCTGCACGAATTCGTCTGAATGAGAAGAGCGATCTGCAAATGAGGAAGAAACTGTGATTTGAGAAGTGGAAGAGAAAGGAAATTTGAGAGGAAAAAGGGAGAGAAGAAGGTGGGGGCGGTGAAATTAAGGCAAGAAGTGATGGAAAGTGTTGTGAGCCCTCTCTCTCTTTGGGGCATGTTTGGGGTGATTTTGAATTTTTTTTTGTTATTCCATGTAAAAAAAAAACTTAAAAAGGAAAATGTCATTTTTATCTCTAAACTTTTTTTTTTTTTTTTTAGATTTTTATCTCTAAACTTAGGGAGCTATATCAAATTTATCCCTTGTATCAATTTTAAATTCAACCTAGTTTCAAAAAAAAAAAAAAAATCAACCTCATACTTAGTAGCTTGTATCAATTTTAATCTCAACTACTTCTGTTTAGTACATATATTTGGGGGTGGGGAATTCGAACCTTTGACCTCATGGTCGAGGATACATGTCAATTACCGCCGAGGTAAGCTCGCTTTGACCTGAACTACCGTTAAAGAATACAATTGAATATTTACTCATTTTTCTTTTTTTTTATATAATTTATATAGCATTTTGATTTGGTTTCTTATACAAAATTTATATTGGAGAAACTTTTTATTTGAATAGATTTTTGCCGATGTGAGGTTGTACATGAGTTTTCTCTCATTTTCTTCCTATTGTGTTTGTAGGTTTTTGTTGTTTTTTTAAACTTGCTGGGTTTTTTTTTCTTGTTGCTAAGAACTTGGTGAAATTTGTTTTGCTTTTTTTCTTGCTAATTACACCAGGAAGGATAGGAAACAAAAGCAAAGCAATTTTAAGTTTTTTCCCCTAATATTTTCTAGATTTTTCTTGTTGCTAATAGCTTTGTGATTTTCTTTTTTCGAAGATTAATATCAGTGAGAAGAATTAGTCTAAAGTGTTTGATTTCTTCGAATAAAGAGTTTCTCCAACAAAATTCTTACAAGAAACTAATGTAACTTAGGGGCAATGTGATTTGTTTTTTGGCTAAATTATAAAAAATACCCCTGAACTATGGAGTTTGTTTCAAAAATGCCCCTGAACTTTAAAAAGTTTCAAAAATACTCCTGAACTTTGAAAAATGTTTCAAAAATACCTTTGTCGTTAATTTTTTATGGAAACCGTAAAAGTTTCAGTTTCAAAAATACCCTTAAAAAAATTTTAAAAATACTTTTATTGAAAAATGCTTCTTTTTTTTTTTCCTTCTCTCACCGTAAATTAATTCATCTTCCATGAAAATTAATGAGAAACTACTTATTTGTCATGTATTCATAATCTAGGATCTTTTCTTTTCTTTCAACACATCCCAAGAACTTGACTAGATTTTCGTGTCGGGTATTTTTGAAACTAAAACTTTACGGTGAAATGAGGAAAAAAAAAAGAAACATTTTTCAATAAGGGTATTTTTGAATTTTTTTTTTTTGAATGTTCAAGGGTATTTTTGAAATTGAAACTTTAACGGTCTTCATCCAAAGTTAACGACAATGGTATTTTTTAAACATTTTTTAAAGTTCAACGGTATTTTTGAAACTTTTCAAAGTTCAGGAGCATTTTTTGAAACAAACCCCATAGTTTTGGGGTATTTTTTTTTTTTATAATTTAGCCTTGTGTGTTTTTCTTATAAAAAGGGGGGAAATTGCCAATCATATCTGTTTAATGATGATTCAAATGAAAAGTTAACCAAAGATCTACATTGTAACATTTTTACAAGTTTGAGGTTAAAATTGATACAATCAACTTAGTTTGGGGTTCAATATGATGAAATTGAAAGTTGATGATTAAAATTGATACAACTTGCTAAGTTTAGGATTGAAAATATTTTTTCCCAACTTTAAATTAAGTTTGTAAATTGTTCTAAAAAAAATTAACTTTGTAAATATGTCGAAATTAAAAATGAACTTTTAATTAAGGTTTAAACTTTGTATAAATTTTATTTTTCAAAAAAAAAAAAAAACTTGGTATAAATTTTCATTTTAAATTTTCAATTTTCAACCCTAAACTTTATCGTATGTTGTAATTTAATTTTTAAAAAAATGTGTGGTAATTTTTACCCATGCTTAGTTTATGCTAAATTCACCCAAAATTCTAACAAAAAAAAAATTGAAAGTTTCTTAAAACTTAATAATCTCAATGAAAATCCACTTTTGCATAATGCACTGGATCGAAAATTGAATAAATCTTTCAAAATCTAAAATTTTCAATGAAAATTCTTTGAAGTTTCTTTTGTAGTAGACAAATGTATATGAGAATATTTTCACTGACAAATTTCTAATGAAAGTCTATTTGCAAAGTAGAAATGGTTGGAGATATGCTCAAATAAGAACTGAATTACACTAGCAAACTGATTACACTTTAACTAGATACTAACAATTACAGTGTAAATAACAATATAAACACTATATATACGAAGAATGTTGCGAATATATTGACAATAAATAGCCGAGGCATGTTTACAAAGCGCTGTCCTGAAGACAATTATTCACTCTGCACGGGTTGCTAGCAGGCTACAACGATCGTCTCAGCAGGATACAACGACTTAATTCCGGTAGAACAACAACGTAACCTCGAACTACTCGAATCTGGCAGAACTCTTGGATACTTGCTCTCAACTCGACTCAAGATCAAAAGAAACAAAGAAAGAAGGAAGAATGCTCCAAATGGAATGAGATGATTCAAATGAAGAAACAAGTAGCTATTTATAGGCTAGCAACTTAGTAACTCCAAAGAACAAAATTAAATAAAATTGAAACATAAGAAAAATATAACTCAATTGAGTTATAACACCAAATTTAACTTTCATATATTAAATTTGTAATTGAAACTTCAAATTGAATTTGATGTTTCAATCCATCTTGAAACTCTTGAAAAAATGAATTTAAACACTTTCTTTCACATTTATTTGTATAAATATCCAACATTATTTGTATAAATATCCAACAGAAATTGTAGCACAAGTAAACATTTGAGGTTAAGATTGTAACACTTATCAAAGTTTATACAATTTGATGAAATTGAAAGCTTATACTGTAAATTAACACCTTACACAAGTATAGAGTTAAAAAAACCAAAAAGACGCTATCACATGTATATACACTGCAGTGCACACGGAACTCATAAGCAGGCATGCAATAAACATCGTTTTTATATATAAACATTCAAGATAGATGTCTGCGTATATACATTGTGAGGGGTGGGGGGGGGAGGCACACAACTTATATACTGGCATGACTAATATGCATGCATATAATAGTACAGACAGACAACAGAGTGTCATTCAATAGGCATCTTGGAGACACTATCACATGTATATACACTGTAATGCACATAGAATTCATAAGCATACGTGTAATAAGCATCGTTCTTATATATAAACATTCAAGATAGACGTTTGTATACATTGTGGGGGGGGGGGAGGCACACAACTTATATACTAGCATGGCTTGTTGGGTTTTATGTCCCAAAACTCGTAGATAGTGAATGTAAACAAATTGTATACTTGTCTTAATAAAGTGTTATTAAGTTTCTGCAATAAAATGTTATTGTTGAATATTGCACAATTTGACCCAAATCCAATAAACTAAGATCCAAGGTTGTTTGTATGTAACTTGAACTAATATGTGGGGACATACGGGGATCGATGTTCAAGTAACAACCTAAAAGGTCTATAATACAAGGATAAGGCTAGGTACCTTATCCTAGTAACACTATGTGATACGACCCGTTTTGTATTTGATACAGACGTATTGATCCACAGCGTCCATGTAGCACTACAAAAAAACGTGTTTTTAGCGACAAGTTTTTAGTGACGCAGCCAAAATAAGTCACTAAAGGTGACTTTCAGCAGCATCGTAAACCAAATGTCACAAATAAATATTTTCAGTGGCGCAATAAAATTAGATGTCGCTAATAGTTTCAGAGACGCATAAAACACGCGCCACAAAAAAATTTATTTTTAGAAACATGTTTACCACATCGCTAAAGGATGTTTTTTGAGTCACTAAATATTAAAACATTAAAATAACTTAGGGCTACGTTTTTTCCCCTTTCCCTCATCTATTTTCGGCCCTTCATATTTTCTCACTCTCAAGAGAGTCGTCCGCACATTTTCCCTCTCATTCGATTAAGCTCGCCACTTCCGTTTTCCATCTCTCCCTCGTTGAAGCTCGTCGCCGTCGTTTTCCATCTCTCCCTCGTTGAAGCTCGCCGCCGCCCTTTTCCATCTCTCACTCGTTGAAGCTCGTCGCCGCCCCTTTTCCATCTCTCACTCGATTGAAGGTCGCCGGTGAAGCTCCAGTCAGTGAGGTCGTCGTCGAAGCTCCGGTCACTGAGGTCGTCGTTGAAGCTCAAGTTTTTTCCCTTTTCCCTCTTCTATTTTCAGCCATTGCCCCAACCCTCTCTCACTCGATTGTAACCCTCACTCGATTGACGGTGGTCATCGAAGCTCCCGTGGCTTAGGTGCCTATGTCATCGTTGAAGCTCAGGACACCTATGTCGCCGCCGAAGTTGAAGTCGCTAAGGTCGCTGCCCCTTTTCACTCTCTTCTATGAACTTGAATTTTTTAAAATTTTTGTGGTGGACAAAAAACATTAGTCTGTTGTTATTTTGTAACATAAGGTACATGGTTTGAACAAAAATAGAGACATAAATTGAAAGGGTGGAATGGAAATAGAGAAGTTTTAGGTATGGGGGAAGAAAAAAACACGACAAACAATCTAAAAAGAGAATGGGAAAACCTATATTTGTATATTGCATTCAAATTGCCTCTAGATTTAACTTTGAACATTTTTCATATCTACGAAAACTATGTTGAAACTCCAACCAAATGTGTTCATTGCTGATACTGTTTGATAGGATTTTGTTTTAAAAAATCAAGTTTAAATTTTAATAGTAGACATGCGAGTGGGGGTATCCGATGCAATGAGTTTGCATAAGATCGGACCGCGAAATATTAACCGCTAGCAGTAACACCGTTAACTAGTTAGGTTTTTATTTCACTAGGATGACCTAGGCAACTTAGTCTGAATCCTGAGTGGATTATGAACTCCTGTTCACAAGGGATTGTCCTTTGATTTGTATGGGTGAGAGTGGTCAGTACGCTGACTTAATAAGCCTACCATTTTGGGGACAAGATCGAGTGGGGAGCTGGGAACATAATCACACAAGATGGAATTCACTCCTTCCCGACTTTTGTGGAAGTAGATGAGTGTTCCCTTAAGTGGTGTCTCCAGGTCTTGAACAAATGGCCCTACCCTCTCACTGGCCCGAGAGGGATTTCTGTTTGATGGTTGGACCACAAACAGGTTGTTCATTAGAGGAGCACTGGTACTTAAGAAGGTAGAGGTAACTCAAGGGTAAAACGGTAATTTGACCCAGCTGAGGTTACGAACACTCGTGAAGGACTAACTTGCCGTTATTGGTCTATATCCGTGGACATAGAAATATTTTGCAGTGAGAAGAGTGCAGCTGTGGGTATTTAGTTTATGAAACTTTATAATATAATTTTTGAATTAATTTCAAAAATTAATTCTTGAGAGAAAATATTTGAAAGAGTTCAAATAAATTTTAATATGAATTGGATTCATATTAATTTTAATTTTAATAAAATCCATAAGATTAAATATATGATATTTATTTCGGTAATTAATTAATTATGAAATTAATTAATTATTTATTAAAATTAGATATTGTTCAGATAATAGATTTGAACTTATTCATAGACCTTTCCTATTAGGAAAAGGTCATGGTCTTTACCTATATATAGGACCCCTGGAGTGGGGTGAAAGGCATCTCATTGTCTCTCCTAGGGGTGATAAAAAATAACCCGAAAACCGAGCTGACCGACCGAAACCGGCGTCGGTAGGGGTCGGTTTTATCCATGGTAAAACTGACCTGTCGATCGATCGGTTCACCCAAAATGGGCGAAAACCGACAACACTGACCGACATAGTTATTTTATATATAAAAAAAAAAGTAAATACAAATCTTATCACTACTGCCTTAAATGCTGGCAGCCTGGTTGCCTTGGGATGACCATCAGCCGATGGTCTTCCCAAGATTTGATTAAAAAAAAATTATTTATTTACTTTTTTCAAATTTCATTATTTCAAATCAAACCTCCCTCTTTTCTCTTTCTTTTTTTTTCATTTTTCATTTTCTTCATTTCTTCCCTCCCTCTTTTATCTCTGCAAGTCTGAAACTTATATTCTTCTTGTTTTTTTGTTCTTCCATTTCTTGGTTTCTTTTTCTTCTTCTTTTTTTCTTTTTTTTTTCTTTCTTCTTCTTTCCTTTTCGTTTTTATCTTCTTCTTGTTCGTCTTCGAAATCTTTCTTCTTCTTCCTTTTTTTTCCGATTTTTCTTTTTTCTTCTTCTTTGTTTTCGTTATTCCCTTCTCTCTCAAATCTTTCTTTCGATCCCTTCTTTCTCTGTTTTTTCTTTCTTCTTCTTCTTTCCTTTACTTTCTATGGCGGATTCAAACTTTTTTCTTTATTTTTTCTGGATCGTTTCTTTCACTTCGTCGGAGTTGTTAAACCGACCATAACCGACCGACCGTCGGCATAGTCAGTCGGTCGGCATCACTAATGTCTTCCAAACCGACAAAAACTAAATGTCGAAAACCGACATGTTGGTGGTCGACGTCGGTTTGAACCCAAAACCGACGCCGACCGACCGATGATCACCCCTAGTCTCTCCTTATGTCCGAGATCTCTCCCACAAGTATCCTGCTTCAAGAAGTCTTAAAGATATACCGGTGTAGCCGATTGGTGGTGTTCGCACAAGAAAGTTGATGCGTTTTCGATCTTATTAGCAAGAAAAGGCGAATCGATCAAGGCTTTCTACAAAAGTAAGTTTTCTATGAAAACCTTGATCACTAAGATCAATCTAGTTGATCATTTACCATGTTTATAGCCTTCATACAACCCATTAAATATAGATTTATTGCTGCAATATTTTTGCAAATTGTACTGGTATTTCAATTAGAATCTAAGACTCTGAGTAGGTTCGGTAATACTTTCTGCTGTGCAGGGCTTTTATCCCTTCATGGCTTATATGCATGTATATAATAGTACAGACAGACAGCAGAGTGCCATTCAATAGGCATTCCCAGCAAACTTTCATCCTTCAATACACAGGACAGAGTTATATCCAGATACATACATCTCAATTTTAGGCTCCAGTTGATGATGTTCGTATGGCAAAAGCGGAAGCAATTTTAGGATCGGAGGCACTTAACTACATCAATTTTAGAAAATGAAAGCATGTTGTCCAAATACCGTAAACAAAGAGCAGAATTTGTACCAACCTTTTTGGAGACCGATTCAACAACTCCTTTTGATTCCTTTGATCACGAACGGTGTGTGGACTACCTCTAGTGTCTTTCCCGCTATCCTCCGACCTTAGAACGACTTGTGGGAGTCTATGGTGATAGGGATTGGAAGGGATATGCTTGAGCACTTCAAGCTTTTAGAGAGTTTGAGAGAGTGAGGTTGAGAGTGAATTTTGGCAGCATAACATTAGTCCAAAATTCCATACTTTTCCATCTTCTAATCCCCTATTTATAGAGGATTTTCATGCATCTTAGATTCACCAATGTAAGACACGTGGAGAGGAGAATGGCCTTAGTGGATTCAAGGTGTTCTATGGAGATTACATGCAAGAATGCATGTGGGAGGTGTTATTCCACTTTCTTCATCCATGCAAGAATGCATGTGGGAGGTGTTATTCCACTTTCTTCATCCATGCAAGAGTGGATTTAGTTGTGTAATTCCATTATCTCCATCTATGCAATAGTTAATTTCTACTCTTGGATTTAATTTAAAATGCAATTCTCCGTTACCTTTCAAATTATCAATTAATTGAACTATTTCAACTAATCATATGGCATTAATCAAATTAATTCATATCACCTAATTCAATCCACTAATCTTGAATTTCCATAAATTCAGGATTGAAATCTCTATCTCAATTTTAATTAAAAAACAATTCATAATCATTTTTAAATTAAAACAATAATTAATTAAACAATTTAATCAATTATGTAATATTAATTTAATATCATATATCAATTTAATATTATGCACCTAATATGAATCCCTATTCATATATATTGTATTTAAATCATATTTAAATACTTTACTCTCTCAATTAATAGTTTAATCCATAATTAAACTATAGTGTTGATAATATCGAATATAATCGACACTAATTTCCTAAACCAAATTTGAATGATTCAAACTTTCCTATCACTTTGTTCTAAGGTATAATCTGTATGAGCTAGCAAGGGGACCTAATGGACCTACAAATCATGGGCTCCAACAATTCGAGGTTAGCCGGCTAATCTCATTAACCTAGCTAACCAACATTCGTTAACTACCGGGACACTCCACTATAGCCCTGTAGTTGCACTCCCCACACTGTAGATATATTTATGTCCACCTGATATAACCATGATTAGTAAGTCGATCCTTCACAGGTTGTTCGTAACTATAGTTGGGTCAAATGTTCGTTTTACCCATACAGTACTTCTTGTTCCTTAAGTCCCACTGATCCTCTAATAAACAATTGGTTTATGGTCCAACCAACAAACTGAGTCCCTCTCGGGCCAATGAAAGGGCAGAATCCATTTGTTCAAGCCCCGGATACAACACTTAAGGGAACAACCTCTCTACTATCCCTAATTCGGGTAGAAGCGAATTCCTTCTTGCAGGACTATGTCCCCAGCTATCTACTAGTTCCTATCCCTGAAATGGGAGGCTTATTGAGTCGGCGATGCTAAGCCACTCTCACCCATGCAGATCTAAGGATAAGTCCGAATAAATAGGAGTTCATAGTTAGCTCAGGATTAAGATCGAGTTACCTAGGTCATCACATGAAATAGTCAGTCTTGTCAGTAAACGACGTTATAAAGCAAGAGTGACTTATTTCTCGGTCCTGGTCTTATGCAAACTCATTGCATAAGACGCCCCCACTCACATGTCTCTATATGGACGATTTAGGATCACATCATTTGTGCTATCTACAAAGTGGGTCGCGTCTCAAAGTATCCCCAGGATAAGGTACCCAGCCTATCCCTATACTATAGACCGTTTTGGCTATTACTCGAGCCTGATCCACTTTTATGTCTCTACATAAAGCTCGAGTGTTCATCCTATAGCCAGGGATCTTAGTTTATTGGATTTGAGTTATTTAACGTGCAATTTACTTATTCAGTAACGAATTTACTGAATGAATCTCGACAACGACTTTATCGATCAAGTATACAATTCGTTTAACATTCACTATCTACGAGTTTTAGGGCACCAATCCCAACACCAGTACACACAAGCAGGTCATAAACGGTGTAAATAATATATGTATATATCAGTACATACCACTCTGACGGGGTCAACTTCTTCAACTACATCTTTCTTAATCCGTTTGTTCTTTTTTTCTCCTTGCAGTGTCCTTAACATTATCCTGGGGGATTTTCACAATAAAAAACAATCAAATTATAATAACATGTCACAAGGGGGTGGAGGTAGTTGGCATTTTTCACATAAATCACAAAATATTGCCAAAAAAAAAAAAAAACACAAATGCCTAAAATCAAGGGATTGTCTATAAAGTAAGGGGGAGGCACACAACTTATATACTGGCATGACTAATATGCATGTATATAATAGTACAGAAATAGAATAGAGTGTCATTCAATAGGCATTCCAGCACACTTTCACCCTTCAATACACAGGACAGAGTTATATCCATAAACATACATCTCAATTTTAGGCTCCAGTACACACAAGCAGTCATAAATGATGTAAATAATATATGTATATATTAGTACATACTGCTCTGACGGGGTCAACTTATTGTGAAAATCCCTCAGGATGCTGTTAAGAAGGACCTTTTTCACATAAATCACGAAATATTGCCAAAAAAAAAAAACAAATCCCTTAAATCAAGGATTGTCTATAAAGTATAGTTTCAAATAAAAGCAAAATCCGGCCGTTATTTACATACCTTCGATCTCTCAGCTTAAAAAAATCTTTGCTGGCAGTCATCGTCGAGAAGAAGCTTCAATGAGCGAGCGATTTTCAAGCGGGAGGAGGAGAGGATTTTCCGACCGATTGTCGGGGGGAGGCTCGTCGTCAGTAGGGGGTAGGTAATGTGATACAATAAAGTGTGAAGGGAGACTTTTCAAACTCCTTTACGAAGAAGGCCTCAAACGCAGATGTGAAGGGGAGTATCAGGATGAAAGTCAGAGGCTGGATCAGTGTAGTCGCCTCTACAATTCTTCAGTCTCTAACGATGGGTTTGAGCTTGATGCCAGTCGAATTGTTTAGGTTGCTTTTGACATTTATCAGATTGCTTTTTCATCTCCTTTTGATTTTACTTCGAATAATTTTTGGAAAATTGAGCATAATGATAATATATTTGAGTGTACCGAGATATTATTTTATCTTTAACATTTGGGATTATTTAGTTGATCTTTTTTTACAACTCCCTTTTGTCTCAGGATTAATTTAATACTTGTTGTATGGGAAGTGAAAAAAGTTCTTCAATAGTAAGAAGATGCTACAACTAGGTTTTCAAATTAGTTTGGTTTGTTGGATTTTTTAATTTCAAGCTTCCTAGAATTTCTTGAATTTCAAGCTTGGTTCGTTGGATTTTTGAATTTCAAGCTTCCTAGAATTTCTCTAACGTTGTTAGAGGGTATTTTCTCTCTCACAAACTCTTATTTTAATTTTAAACGTTAGGAACATTTGTTGGGGGGCATTTTTGTCTTCTATAAATAGGGATTTATTATTTATAAAATCGTTTAGCCATTTATTTAATTTCTAAACTTGTGTAGCCATTTTTCAAGCCAACTATTTATTTTTAGCCATTTTTCTTGCTGCCCCTTCAATAAAACTACCGTTTTTTCTTCTAAAACTAGTTTTTTTTTTTTTTTTTTAACAATATGTGGGGGTGAGGGATTCAAATCACAGACCTTATGGTTATCAATACAACTTTATTTCGGTTGAACTATGCTCATATTGGCCTTTTAAAACTAGTTACGAGTTCACACGAGACCTGCATTTTGGAAATGGAAAAATAAAAAAGATACACTTTTGGTCCCTGAGGTTTGGGATAAGTTTCATTTTGGTCCCTGAGTTTTCAAACTCGACATTTTAGTCCTTGAGGTCTGAATTTCGTTTCATTTTGGTCCCTCCATCATTTTTTCCGTTAATACTAACAAATCCACCTATTTTTTTTTTATTTAAAATACTAATTTTTAAAATTTTAAAATAAAAATAATATTAAACTAAGAGTTTTTTTTAACAAATTAAGAAGCTAATAATATTAAATTAACAACTTCTTCTTCTTCCAGCGGTTGTTGTCGTCGACCACCTCTTCTTCTTCCAGCTGCTGCCGCAGTCGCCGGAAAACTTTTTTTTTCTTAAATTCAACAATAAAATGTCCAAATTCAGTCTAAATAGTATCCAACGGAACGAAATTTACTAGTACAAAAAACAAAACAAGTCTCTTCTGACCACAATCATACTGACAGCAGACTAAAAAATCTTTAAAAACCATTCAAGTTTGGATTTGGGTGCAACGTGATAAAATCAACAAAAATTATAGCAGATGGGTTCTTTTGATAACCAAATTTCAAAAATGTCCATAATTAATATAATTATTATTTGTAGGTTTTTATCCATTAGTTAGTTTATTTCTCTTACCAAAATACCCTCACATTAATGAATGAAATCAAATTTAATTTAATACTATATTTTAAACTAAATATAAACATTAAAGTAAAAAAAATATATATTTTGAATTTACTTTTTTTTAATCCTAAAATCGGATCAGATTCCAAAATTGCAATTAAGGTTTGATTTTCTCTTTAATTTTGTATGAATTTTCCATTTTAACTTTTAGTTATCATTGTTTATATTATTTTCTTTATTTTTTTCTTTTTGGCCAAATAATATTCTCTCCATTCTGTTAGTTTGTTGCAACCATTTGGCCTAAAATAGGAATCACTCGTCCTCCATGCCAGAAAATGTAGCTGACAAAAATACAATTCACCGGCCGCTTCATGTTCGCCGGCGTCGTCTGAAGATTCGGTTCAAGCCTGCAATTGTATAACTTTTTTTTCTTTTCACCAAATTTTAAAAATCGACACAGTAGGGTTTTGTTTCAAAATTACATTTTTCTTTTCATTTTGTTTTAGTCACTTTTCTGTTTATCGAGCTTTTTCGTCCCTCAACTTTAAGTTGTCGTGGTACTTAAAAATTCATACCCGGTATTTAAAAATCGTTTCAAAATCCATACCGGGTATTTAAAAATCTTGTTTCGGCCAGCCAACCAGCATCATCTCCGGTCCTCGGCGTCGGCGTCAGTCTTTCTCCGGTGAGCGTGCGACTACAGCGACGGACAGTACAACGTCTAAGACGCGCGCACGAAGGGTTTTCGTTTGGATGGGTTTCCGGTGAGCGTGCGATTTCTCTCTTTAATGTCTTTCCCCTCTGTACCCATCATATTTCCGACGTTCTTCAGCAGTCAATAGCTCCCGTTCGCGTGCCAGCCATTGTTGCAGCGTGGGGGTCAAATGGAAGAAGACGAACGATTTTTTGGAGATTTTCTCAAATATCGTTTTTGGAGATTTTTTGGAGATTTTCTCAAATATCGTTTTTGGAGATTTTTGGAGATTTTCTCAAATATCGTTTTTTTCCTTTTCTGTCTTTTTCTTTTCTTTTCTTTTTTTTATATTTTGAATATTAAAGGGTCAAATTGGTAAATGGGCTACAATTAATTAAAACGGGTTGGACTGAAATGAAATTTTCAAGGTTTTTGGACAAAATTGAAATATATAGGTTGATTTCAGCCCATTCTTGTAGATACCCCTAAAATCAAATAAGCCCAACCAAAATGAATTTTCCCAAAATTTTACCTGACCAGAACTCTTCTATGTAGACAAAATAGCATTGCATTTCACAGAACAATTAATCAATCACCAACTCAAAAAAACCCAGGGCAACGAGGAAAACCCTTTCCCTCTTCCTTCTTCTCTTCCTATTTCTCCATTTCCACAATCCCCACTGCGCAAAAATCCACAAACCCCATTCTTAACCTTCCACTTTTCCACCCTCTGTTTCTCTCTCTGACTCTCTCTCCTCTTCATGGCACAACGAAAGAGTTTTTGCTCAATGAAATGCCCACAACAACAAGTGATGCATAAACCGTTGCGATTAAACCTTTCATCTCCTTCCTCAGCCCCCATTCTTTGTACTGCGGTTAAACCCTTTTCCTCTCTAACTTTCCAAGAACAGCCCTTCATTTCACAGCGCCCACGATGCCTCCGCCTTCTCCGCTGTGTCTCTTTCGAGAAAGCCCTCTTTTGCCATCGTCTCTTCCCACTTCGCCGTCGCTAATTTGTTCAAGGGTTGATGTAACTGAAGGGAATAAAAGTCCCCACGCAGCGGAAGCGCATCGATTGGACCTTACGCCGTATATTAATTAATATTAAAATACCGTTACGATAACTCAAACAAAACTTTAAACAACCTTTAAAGCCGCTGTAAAATTGGTTTAAACATGCTAAAATAAATCTAAATTTATTTTTAATACTTTTCTAAAGAAAAGAGGAAGAACCGTCACAAACCTCCGTTGTAGACTTGACCGTTCTTCGCCAACGACGCTCCACGAACGAAAACGCAGCAGCCGCCTTTGTTTTTCTTCGCTGGAAATTTCTTCTTTGATTGACACAATCACCACAGAGGTTACACCGGTATGTCTCTAAGTCTAGGAGGCAAAAGACTTGTGGGAGTCTTTCTCTAAGAGGGAGGCTAGAGAGAATTCTAGGTCTTGTCTTTCAAGAGTGTCAACTGCCATGACCAATTAGGTCTAGTGTTCTATTTATAGAAGAGAGGTCATGAATAAAATATTCAATTAAATCAATCTTTTCCATAATTGATTCAATCTTATTCCTTAATTAATCAATCATGATCAATCAATTCCATAATTGATTAATCTTTTCCACAAATGACTAATTACTTCCATAAGTGATTAGATCATTTCCATAAATGATTAATCACTTCCTTAAGTGATTAATTATTTCCATAATTGATTAATTTCCGGTTAATGAATTCTTTAATTAATTAACCACCAATTAAATATCACATATTTAATTCCCGGCCTAGAATTAATTAATTTGCCCAAACACATTTTAGGCCTTAAATTAATTAATTAATTATTTTGAACTCTTTAAAACTTACATAAATTTATATTTGAACTTTTCAAATATTAATTTCTCTCATAATAATATATCAATATATATTATATTTGTTTCCCTTAATAAATTGAACATTTTCAATTTACTTTTATTACTTAGTTGCCTCAAATTACTTTAAGAGCTACCAGTGGGACCTAATGGACCTGCAAATCAGAAGCTCCAACGATGTGAGATTAATTGGTCAAACTCATTAACCACATTAATCAGTATTCGTTAACTGTGTGTACATTCCACTATAGACTCACAGTTGCACTCTTCTCACTGCAGACATATTTTCTGTGTCCACGGATCTAGACCAATATCGACTAGTTAGTCCTTCACGAGTGTTTGTAACACCAGCTGGGTCAAATTACCGTTTTACCCCTGGGTTACCTCTATTTCCTTAAGTACCAATTCTCCTCTAATGAACAACCTGTTTGCGGTCCAACCATCAAACAGAAAACCCTCTCGTGCCATTGAGAGGGTAGGGCCCTTTGTTCAAGACTCGGAGTAACCACTTAAGGGAACACTCATCTGCTTCCCTAAAGTCGGGATGGAGTGAATTCCATCTTGTACGATTATGTTCCCAGCTCCCTTTCGGTCTTGTCCCCAAAGTGGTAGGCTTATTGAGTCGGCGTATTGGCCACTCTCACCCATACAAATTAAAGGACAATCTCTCATGAGCAAGAGTCCATAATCAACTCAGGATTAAGACTAAGTTGTCTAGGTTGTCCTAGTGAAATAGAAAACCGACTAGTTAACGGTGTTATAACCAGTGGTTACTATTTCGCGGTCCGGTCTTATGCAAACTCATTGCATAGGATACCCCCACTCGCATGTCTCCTAAACGAACGCGTTGGATCGCAGCGTTTGTATCAAATGCAAAGTGGGTCGTATCCATAGTGTCACCAGGATAAGGCACCCAGTCTTATCCCTATACTATAGACCCTTTAGGCTGTTTCTTGAACAATGATCCCATATGTCACTACATATAGTTCAAGACTCATATTACAGCCTTGGATGTCTAGTTTATTGGATTAGGGTTATTATTAGGCAAAGACAAATATAACTAATAACAATTAATGGAAAAATATATCAATATTATTTCATTAATATTCGGTCAACGGTTACATTCACTATATACGAGTTTTAGGGCATAAAACCCAACAAACTCCCACTTGAACTAAAACACTTAGTTAGTGTGATGTAAATGCAATAATCTAAAGCTGGAAATGTCATGTATATAATACAATGAACTAGGGCATCCTTATACCCATTATACATTTCTCCCACTTGCCCTAGATTAGATGGCATGCATATCTCGTAGACCTAGACCCTCTAGATGACCCTCAAACACTTTAGCCGTGAGAGCCTTCGTAAATGGATCAGCGATGTTGTGCTCCGAGGCGATCTTAGTGACGATCACATCTCCTCGTTGCACAATCTCCCGTATCAGGTGATACTTCCTCTCGATGTGTTTACCTCGTTTGTGGCTTCGAGGTTCTTTTGAGTTGGCTACAGCCCCACTATTGTCACAATATAGTGTTATGGGCACGTTCATATTCGGAACCACTTCCAAATCAGTCAAGAACTTTCTGAGCCATACTGCCTCCTTAGCTGCTTCGCAAGCTGCTACATACTCAGCCTCCATGGTTGAGTCTGCTATGCATCCTTGTTTGATGCTTCTTCATACTACTGCTCCTCCATTGAGGGTGAATACTGACCCTGATGTGGATTTCCTTGAATCCTTATCAGCTTGAAAGTCAGAGTCAGTGTATCCAGTAAGAATCAAATCCTTAGCTCCATACACAAGCATGTAGTCCCTCGTTCTTCGAAGATACTTGAGGATGTTTTTAACCGCTCCCCAGTGGTCCAACCCTGGATTAGACTGATACCTACTGACTACTCCCACTGCATAACATATGTCAGGCCTAGTGCAGAGCATAGCATACATTAAGCTGCCCACAACTGAGGCGTAGGGAATGTGTCTCATGTTCTCAATTTCTTGAGGCGTCTTAGGAGACTGTTCCTTAGACAGGTGTACCCCATGTCTGAAGGGTAGTAGTCCCTTCTTGGAGTTTTACATCGAATATCGAGACAACATCTTGTCAATATACGTTGCTTGAGACAGAGCTAGCGTTTTGTTCTTACGATCCCTAATGATTTGGATTCCCAGAACATATTGAGCCTCTCCCAGATCTTTCATTTGGAATTGGGCTGCTAGCCATTTCTTAATGTCAGTGAGGTATCCTACATCATTCCCAATGAGTAGGACACACAAGGCTTATCAACGTTTTAGTCAAAGCCAAAAGATTTGATTGCAGTATCAAATCTAATGTTCCATGATCTGGACGCTTGTTTCAATCCATAAATGGATCGATTGAGCTTACAAACCTTTTGTTCCTGACCTTGGGCTATGAACCCTTTGGGTTGAGACATGAAGATATTCTCTTCAAGATTACCATTCAGAAAGGCAGTCTTGATGTCCATTTGCCATATTTCATAGTCATAATATGTGGCTATGGATAAGAGAATTCTTATGGACTTTAACATGGCTACAGGAGAAAAGGTTTCCTCATAGTCAACCCCATCCTTTTGGGTATAACCCTTTGCCACCAGTCTAGCTTTGAAGGTCTGTACTTTTCCAGCTGCATCTCTTTTTCTCTTATAGATCCATTTGCACCCTATGGGTTTTACCCCATTTGGTAGATCTGTAAGTTCCCATACAGAATTGGAGTACATTGACTCCATTTCCAGGTTCATGGCTTTGACCCATTCATCCTTATCTTCGTCATTCATTGCCTGTCGATAGGACAATGGATCCTCAATGCCATCATTAGGTATGACAACCTGAGTTTCAGTTAAACCCAAGTAGCGGTCAGGTTGTAATACAACCCTCCCACTGCGTCGAGGCATTCCCAACGTTTGAGATGGACGGGATGGATCTGAAGAACTAGTTCCTTCATCAACTCTTGTTGAAGGTCCAACTTCATCAACAACTCTTGATGATTCTTCAGTAGTTTCTCCTAATATTATTTTGCTGCGTGGTTTATGATCTCTCATGTGGTCTTCCTCTAAGAAAGTGGCGTTTGTCGATACAATCACCTTATTTTCTTGTGGGTCGTAGAAATAACCACCTCTCGTTTCTTTAGGGTAACCAACAAATTGGCACAGTTTTGAACGAGGTTCCAGTTTCTTAGGATTTGTCACAAGCACGTGTGCTGGACAACCCCAGATGCGAAAGTGATGCAAACTAGGTTTACGCCCCTTCCATAATTCGAAAGGTGTTTCAGAAACACTTTTCGAGGGAACATTGTTCAAGATGTATACTGTAGTCTCTACTGCATGCCCCCAAAACGAGCTAGGCAATTGAGCATAGCTCATCATTGATCGAACCATGTCCAACAAGGTTCTATTTCTCCTTTCTGACACACCATTCTGTTGAGGTGTACCAGGGGCTGAGAGTTGAGATTGGATTCCATGTTCTATCATATAATCTTGGAATCTTTGATCCATATACTCCTCTCATCGATCAGATCGAAGTACTTTAATAGATTTACCTAATAGGTTTTCAACTTCAGCCTTAAACTCCTTAAACTTTTCAAGGGCTTCAGACTTATGTCCCATTAGGTACAAGTAACCATATCTTGAATAATCATCTATAAATGAGATGAAATATTCGTACCCTCCTCGAGCTTTTACATTCATTGGACCACACAGATCCGAATGTATTAACTCTAAGGGTTCTTTGGCTCTGTAACCTTTTCCAGTAAAGGGTCTCTTGGTCATTTTTCCCTCGAGACAAGATTCACAAGGTGGTAGTGAATCATCTTCTAACTTGCTTAGAAGTCCATTCTTTACCAAACGACCGATCCTATCGATGTTTATATGACCAAGTATGAGATGCCAAAGATGAGTATTGTTACTTGATGGAGAAATCTTTTGCCTTTTTCTTTGAGTTTCAGCAGTTTTAAATAATTTGTGATTTAAAAGTGCTTTGTTTTCGGTTGGTCTTAAAACGTACAAGTTATTTTCCAATTTGGCTGAACAAATAAGTACACCATTTTTATAAATGAACGCTTCATTCATATCAAAAGTAATTGTATACGATTGTTCAATCAAACATGAAATAGAAATTAAGTTCCTCTTAATCTTGGGAACGATTAACAAACTTTCTAAAAGTAAGAATCTATTTCTAAAAAATAACTTCGCAGCTCCCACTACTTTAGCTGAAATGACTTATCTAGTTCCGACCCTGAGTGTCATTTCCCCATCGTTCAACTGCCGAAAGGAACTATTTTCCTGAAAAGAAGAGCAAACATGATTAGTTGCTCCTGAATCAAGTATCCAGGTAAACTCATCATGTTCTACCAGGCATGTTTCTAAAACAAGTAAATCAAATTTACCTTCCTTTTCCTTCTTTTTCTCATCAAGGTACTTTGGGCAGTTTCTCTTCCAATGTCCATCTACATTGCAGTGGAAACACTTGCCCTTGTCTGCCATAGCTTTGGCTTTTCCCTTGCTTTGAGCAGCAGTACTGGGAGCTTTCCCCTTGTTTCCTTTCTTCTTCTGAGTTTTCTTTGAAGAAGTGGCTATAGATTTAGTTCTAGAGGATGAACCCTTCTCTAACTTTCTTTTAGAGTGAACAACGTTTGCCTCTCCTTCTATCTGTCCCTTGTTCTTAAGAAGAGACTGATAGAGTTGTAGCTCATTCAGGAGGCTAGTCAGGTTGAATGTTATTTTATTCATCATTGCATTGCTTCTAAACTGTAGAAAACTCTTCGGAAGAGATTCTAAGATGAATGCAACCTGACTACGCTCATCTATGACCGCCCCGTTTGCCTCTGCCACGTTGAATTGGACCATCATATCCAGGACATGCTCCCGAACAGACGTGCCTTCTTTCATGCGACAGCTATAAACGTATTTGAGAGCGTCATGGTGGAGTTGGTAGGACGGTTGTCCAAACATCTCCTGGAGAGAGTTCATAATCTCCCTCGCTGTTACCATGCTCTCATGCCTTTTAGCCAAAACTTCAGATAAGCTGGCTAGGATATAGACGCGAGTCTTATCATTGGCCTTTGTCCAGCGGTCATAAGCATCCTTAACTGCTTGGGATGCATTACGAGCAGGGGGTGGAGGACAATCCTCCGTTAAGACGAACCGCAGATCATCGACAACAAGAATCGTATTCAGGTTCGACTTCCACGTAGCATAATTTTCGCCGGTTAATTTCTCATTTTTAAGCAGAGAGACAATTGAGGAAGACATTGCTGAAATTTAAACAAACAATGACCGTATTAGTTATCTTTGCCTTAACCCATCATACAAGCAAACAATTGTACACAATCCAATCAATTTAGCAAAACAGACAATCACAGAACCCTAAAACTATCGATTTAGTTTTGCAACGATGTTTCAGAGGTTTAGAATGTCAGCCACCGAAGGGTGATCAGGCACTCCTCCTTTGAAATGAGACACCTCTCAGCTAATTCTAATTCCAGAATAACTCATATTCCTATAGACATTAGCCACCGTTGTTCGGTCAAGGATTTGTTAACACTTTTAACTCATCCTCGTAAGTGTAACCCTCCCACTTTCAGATCTCAGAGGCACGCATCAACAGGCTACCGAAGGGAAAGACAACTGTTGGTGATTAGTCTAAGAGCTCCTATCCTTTTCAGGAGTTCACGATGTTCCGAATCCTATGACCAGGCCCTCCGAAGGGATGGTTGCGCCAGGACAACCTGCAGGCGGATCATAGGACTCTCACGGTGTGAACTATAGGCGGAGACCGAGGGATACGTTGACACGTGTCCCGCTCCCACTTACTCTAGACATTTTTCCCATTCACCTTGATATTGATTCATGCAAACACTTTCCGAAGGGAGGCCGCTCCTAAGGCGACTCGAAGCCGAGCATGAATCTCACGTTGTAAATATAGGGACATAGGAGCAAAACTTGATTTAAATCTCGTTTTGTAACTTTCCTCCCACTGAAAATGTCATACGGTTAATTTAGGGTTGTTAAACTTAGATAGAATTCGGCTAAGTCAATCTATCTAAGTCTTATCCTATTATAACAATTATGGAAAGGATTCAACTGCAATCTTTTGGGTGAATTAAACTTCTTTTAATAAACCCAACATTGCAAGTCAACATTACTATGGTTAATTCAACTCAATGTTCGGGTCAGTTCCCAGGTAGGAGGTGTTCCGTAAACCGTCAACTTAAATACCCCCAACCTTAGACAGAACTTTACCGAGAGAGTTCCCTTATAACCTCAGTAATGTAAGGTCTTTACTCTAAAGATCTAGGTGCATTAAACACTTTTAATAAACCTAGTGACATTGCATGCTAACATTTAACTATGATTAATTCAACTCCGGTGTTCCAGGTCAGTTCCCAGGTAGGAGGTGTTCCGTAAACCGTCAACTTAAATACCCCCAGCCTTAGACAGAACATTACCGGTGGAGTTCCCTTATAATCATAGCAATGTTTTTCCTACTTAGTCAATTAAAACTATTTTAAATTCTAAGTAAGAAAAGATTCTAATCCTATTAGAAACTGATCTAGGTCTAATTAATTTTAAACAATTTAAAATTAATCCAATTCATCCTATGATCTTATGTTTGCATGCAAATCTTGATTATAGATTGACGGTTTCTAATCATTAATATAAAAGAACTATTTCAAATTTTAATGATTAATCCTATAATCAAGAATCTAGGGTTTAATTCATTCAACAATCTCATTCAAATTAAATAATTAAACCACACTAATTGCATGAATAATATAACAATTATATTATTAACTATGGATGTTTCATGCTTCATGCAATATTGATTTTCTTTTAATATAACAATTATAAGCCAATCAAGAAAATCAATCAAGCATGCTTCATTCATCACATTAAACATAACTATTTATATTTAATTTAAGTAATGACATGCTTCATGCTTTCCAATTCTTCATATAATTAATATACACTTATATTAAAAAATATGAAAACAAATCCATGCATTTAAACATACATTATAACGATTTATAATATATAAAAAATGCATGAGCATGTTTATAACCTAAGGTGAGATTAAATATTCTATATGACATCCATAAAGCATATAAATAGCAATTGAACCAGTTAATTTTGGCCCCTAGGATAAAATAAAGCATTAAATTACATTAATTTAGCTAAATTCTATCCTAAAAATCCTTGTACAACTCTGGAATTTTGTCTAGACATCACGAACCGTCCCGAACTACCTCGAACCGGCCTCCAAAATCACGAACCATGCAAGAATTTGACTGAACCGAGCCAATAACACAGAAAATCGGGCTGATCCAGCAAAATAACCCGAACCAGACCGATTTCCCGGTCAGGATCCCGGCCGGGAATTTCCCGATCTCGATCCCGGTCGGGATCCCGGCCGGGAAATTTTCCAGCAACCCTAAAATCGTCGATTCCTCTGTTCTGCACTCTGTTTTTCCGATTTCCAGCGCCGTTCTTCATGATTTTCGCCCAAAATCATCTCGATCTCCATCGATAACAGCCCTAAATCTAGACACGGACTTACAAGTACTCGATTTACATAAAATACCCGAAACACCGGGCCTTACATGATCAAAATCACATAAAAAAATCTATGGCCATAAAATTAACCCAAACAGTTCAACGCAAACCGAACGATGGCTCTGATGCCGATTGAAGGGAATAAAAGTCCCCACGCAGCGGAAGCGCATCGATTGGACCTTACGTCGTATATTAATTAACATTAAAATACCGTTACGATAACTCAAACAAAACTTTAAACAACCTTTAAAGCCGCTGTAAAATTGGTTTAAACATGCTAAAATAAATCTAAATTTATTTTTAATACTTTTCTAAAGAAAAGAGGAAGAACCGTCACAAACCTCCGTTGTAGACTTGACCGTTCTTCGCCAACGACGCTCCACGAACGAAAACGCAGCAGCCGCCTTTGTTTTTCTTCGCTGGAAATTTCTTCTTTGATTGACACAATCACCACAAAGGTTACACCGGTATGTCTCTAAGTCTAGGAGGCAAAAGACTTGTGGGAGTCTTTCTCTAAGAGGGAGGCTAGAGAGAATTCTAGGTCTTGTCTTTCAAGAGTGTCAACTGCCATGACCAATTAGGTCTAGTGTTCTATTTATAGAAGAGAGGTCATGAATAAAATATTCAATTAAATCAATCTTTTCCATAATTGATTCAATCTTATTCCTTAATTAATCAATCATGATCAATCAATTCCATAATTGATTAATCTTTTCCACAAATGACTAATTACTTCCATAAGTGATTAGATCATTTCCATAAATGATTAATCACTTCCTTAAGTGATTAATTATTTCCATAATTGATTAATTTCCAGTTAATGAATTCTTTAATTAATTAACCACCAATTAAATATCACATATTTAATTCCCGACCTAGAATTAATTAATTTGCCCAAACACATTTTAGGCCTTAAATTAATTAATTCATTATTTTGAACTCTTTAAAACTTCCATAAATTTATATTTGAACTTTTCAAATATTAATTTCTCTCATAATAATATATCAATATATATTATATTTGTTTCCCTTAATAAATTGAACATTTTCAATTTACTTTTATTACTTAGTTGCCTCAAATTACTTTACGAGCTACCAGTGGGACCTAATGGACCTGCAAATCAGAAGCTCCAACGATGTGAGATTAATTGGTCAAACTCATTAACCACATTAATCAGTATTCGTTAACTGTGTGTACATTCCACTATAGACTCACAGTTGCACTCTTCTCACTGCAGGCATATTTTCTGTGTCCACGGATCTAGACCAATATCGACTAGTTAGTCCTTCACGAGTGTCCGTAACACCAGCTGGGTCAAATTACCGTTTTACCCCTGGGTTACCTCTATTTCCTTAAGTACCAATTCTCCTCTAATGAACAACCTGTTTGCGGTCCAACCATCAAACAGAAAACCCTCTCGTGCCATTGAGAGGGTAGGGCCCTTTGTTCAAGACTCGGAGTAACCACTTAAGGGAACACTCATCTGCTTCCCTAAAGTCGGGGAGGAGTGAATTCCATCTTGTACGATTATGTTCCCAGCTCCCCATTCGGTCTTGTCCCCAAAGTGGTAGGCTTATTGAGTCAGCGTATTGGCCACTCTCACCCATACAAATCAAAGGACAATCTCTCATGAGCAGGAGTCCATAATCAACCCAGGATTAAGACTAAGTTGTCTAGGTCGTCCTAGTAAAATAGAAAATCGACTAGTTAATGGTGTTATAACCAGTGGTTACTATTTCGCGGTCTGGTCTTATGCAAACTCATTGCATAGGATACCCCCACTCGCATGTCTCCTACACGAACGCGTTGGATCGCAGCGTTTGTATCAAATACAAAGTGGTTCGTATCCATAGTGTCACCAGGATAAGACACCCAGTCTTATCCCTATACTATAGACCCTTTAGGCTGTTTCTTGAACAATGATCCCATATGTCACTACATATAGTTCAAGACTCATATTACAGCCTTGGATGTCTAGTTTATTGGATTAGGGTTATTATTAGGCAAAGACAAATATAACTAATAACAATTAATGGAAAAATATATCAATATTATTTCATTAATATCTGGTCAACGGTTACATTCACTATCTACGAGTTTTAGGGCATAAAACCCAACAGTAACGCCTCGCGTATTGGAATCAAATCATTTTAAGAATTGTTAAGCATTCTTATTCTGATTTGGAAAATTAGAATTAAGCTTAGCCTTGGGTCGATAAATTAAATTTCTATAATTTAGGAAAAAAAGATTTTTAATTAAATCTTTAAATTTCTAAAGTTTGGAGGTTTATTTGATATTTATTCTAAATGTCAAAGGACCCAAAATTTCCTATTGATCAGTTTTAAATCTCAAATTGTTTAGGAGCTAAAATTGAGTTTAAAACTCAAATTGGGGATTTAATATTGAATCTTAGATAAGCCCTAACCCCTAGTTAAATTGGGTCTTCTTCTTAGGGTTTATTTAAGAGAAAATAAATCAAGAAAGCTCTAGTATTCTTCGAAGTCTCTCCCTCTCTCCTTCTTCAGTACGCCAACCCCATACCCCCCCCCCCCGAAATCTCGTTCTCTCTTCGCGCGTGGAAGGGTTGTCGCTGTGTCGTCAAGCTCCTTCTCCGGCGTGTGCAGCTCTCTTCTCATTTTTCTTGTCTCTCGTGGTAAGGTTGCTTTTCCACTCGTTTTTGTTTAGTTTCGGCCAGCACGATCTCAAGCACTCTCTTTCTCTCGTTTTCGGCCAAGACCCGTGCGAATCTGACAAGTTAGCTCCAACAACGGCGCGATTTCGCCTATCTCGCTCGTTTTTCCTCCAACCAGCGTGTCGGTCTCAAGTCCTCATCGTTCTCGGTCCTCTTCTCTGGTGATGAGCACGTCGGCGTGAAACCCACAACAGTTTGAGAACTCCAGCGGTGAGCAACAACTTTCGGTGGGGTTTTCTTCCTTTGTTCAGCTTTTATTCGTGAGTTCCAACTCGAATCTTCTTCTTTTTAGCGTTCTGGTAAGTTGGCTCAAGATCGATTACTCGTTGTGCTCTTAGTATCTAGAAGCTTTCAAGTTCAAGCTAAATGAAACACAAATCTCTTTTTTTTTTTGTCCTTTTTCTTTTCCTACATTTTCCTTTCTTTTTTTCCTTCCTATATATTTTTTTTGAAACAAAAGACAACATTTTATTATGCCACTTGGGCAATACGGAGAATGGTCAAACTCGACCTGATTACAAAGCCATCTTGGATAATATCCGATCCAAGTTTCATTACATTCAACAATTTTTGCTATTTTAGCTATTTCATGTGCAACATTATTAATTTGTCGGTGGCAGAAATTAAAGGACATGTCATTGAAATTTGATAAAAGACCCCAAATAGATTCCACCAAGGCTTCCACATCTCTCCATACAGCTGCCTCCTTATTTATGAACTTGATGGCCATTTTGCTATATGATTCAACAATGATTTTTGCACAGCCCAAAAGAATGGCTCGTTTCAAACCTTCATATATGGCCCAGATTTCCACCATATGGGCCTCCATAGAGAAATCAAAAAATAGAGATGAAGCAACCACGACTTCCCACTATTGATTCTGCAAATCGATCCCACACCTGTCAATTGAGTGGCTGATCCACAGGCGGCGTCTACGTTCATTTTCCAAAAACAGACTGGAGGGGGAATCCAACATGCAACTTCACGAGCTTCAAGAAATCAAATAAGTAGTTACCTTTTTAATGTTTTAAACAAATTGAATTTTTACATTACAATTTAAACACTTTATAAATAAAGTAAAATAGAATTAATATTACTCAGATTAAATTTAAATTTAAATTTAATTAATATAGTTTTTTAAGTAGAATTAAATGACAAGTACGTATATCATTTTTGGATCAAATATTTCTTAGGTTTTAGAGTAGATTTCTTAGTTTTTCATGGTGGATCGAGCTCGAAAGCGAGGTTCGACATTCCAAATGACGGACTAAGCTCAACATTCATGTAATCGGGAACTCAATTGTATAAAACTTACACCCGAGTTCCCGATTGTTTTTCTTTCATAATCATGCTTTGTAATTCTTTATGCATCGACTCTATATGTAAAAATAAAATGGAAAATAGAAAATGAAGATGATTAAAAAATTATATATATAGGACAAAAATACAGATAAAAAAGGGAAAAATACATTTTTGGTCCCTGAAGTTTGTGTTAAGTGACACTTTGGTCTCTGAGTTTTCAAACTCAACAAAAATACTCATGAGGTTTGAGATAAGGAGCACTTTGGTCCCTGTCGTCAATTTTTCTGTTAACTCCTAACGGTTGCTGACGTGACACTATTATTTTAATAAAAAAATTATTATTATTATTTTTTTATTTTTTTAAATAAAAATAAAAATATTTTATTTTTTTTAATTCTTTCTCCCTTTCTCTTTCTTCTTCTTTTTCTCCATCTTCTTCATTTTCCTTCTTCTTCTTCCTATCTCCGGCGACCGGCAGCCACCGCCCGCCGCTGCCGTCGCCGCAGATCGTCGGTCGCCGGCGACTATATATTTTTTTTTCTTTCTCTTTTCTTCTTCTCTCTTACCCCCATTTTTCTTCTTTTCTTCTTTTTTTTTTAAATAAACATGGAGGGAGGAGGAGGGCTCCCTCCTCCTCCATTCTTCTTCTTCTTTTTTTTTTTTAAAAAAAAAAACAGTGGAAAGAGTGGAGGAAGAAGAAAAAGAAGAGAAGAGAAGAAAAGGAAAAAAAAAAAAGTCGTCTCGCGGCAGCAAGCAGTGGCCGCCGGCCGCCGGAGATAGGAAGAAGAAGGAGGAAGAGGATGAAGAGGAGAGAGAGGGAGAAATAATAAATAATAATAATAATAATAACTTTTTATTAAAAAATTAAAAAAATAATTTTTTATTAAAATAATAGTGCCACGTCAGCAACCGTTAAAATTTAACAGAAAAGTTGACAGCAGAGACCAAAGTGCACCTTATCTAAACCTCAAGGGTATTTTTGTTGAGTTTGAAAACTCAGGGACCAAAGTGTCACTTAATTTCAAACCTCAGGGACCAAAAATGTATTTTTTTACCATAAAAAATATAGAGAATGAAGATTTATTAGAAATTGAACCATGAAAATATATGAAAATATAAACGGAAAAAATCAGCAAAAGTAAAAAATAATGGAAAAGCTTACTCATGTTGCACATGATGTGACAGCAAAAATACACTCAAAGTCGGCAGGATTCACCCTTCTTTTTATTAAAAAAAAAAATTGAAGGAAAGAGAGAAAGAAAGGAGAGAAGAAAAGGGGAGAAAGAAAGAAAGAAAGAAAAAAAATTTCGGGCGGCGGCGGACGGCGGCGGCCGGTCGTCGGAGTTAGGAAGAAGAAGAAGGAAGATGAAGGATATGGAGAAAGAGAAGAAGAAGAAAGAGAAAGGGAGAAAAAAGAATAAAAAAATAAAAAATAATTAATATTTTATTATTTTATTATTTTTATTTTAAAAAATTAAAAAAAATAATTTTTTTATTAAAATAATAGTGCCACGTCAGCAACTGTTAAGATTTAACAGAAAAATTAACGGCAGGGACTAAAATGCTCCTTATCTCAAACCTCAGGGGTATTTTTGTTGAGTTTGAAAACTCAGGGACCTAAGTGTCACTTAACCCAAACCTCAGGGACCAAAAGTGTATTTTTCCCTTTTTTTTTAAAAAAAAAAACTGAATAATTGATTACGAAAACGAAAATGAGGAGTTAGTTACAACAACTTCTTCCTCAATAAATGAGGACAACCACAAAGGGGAATTAAAATTCCTACAAAAAAAAAAACTCTTCTTCCAGCACGGAAGGAAGACCAAAACCCGAAGACCCAAGTCCAGAAGACCCGAAAGATTCGAGGGGGCTGTCGACTACACTGGACGACAGGGACGGTACCGACATGAATCCTGCCACTGCTCTCGCGAGTAAGTGTGTGATTCGATTGCCCTTCCTAGGACATTTTGCGAAGGTGATAACTCCCGCTTCAACTACCAGAGCTTCAACTTCATTTGCCACCACTTTGATGTCTGATAAATCGTCTATCTCATGATTCAGGACTTGCACCACATCTTGGGCTTTTGCTTCGACTATTAACGGAGAGTTACTAGGATTTTCCATCGAGAGGTGCGCTTTCAACCCCTCCTTAATAGATAGAATTTCCAAAGACTTGATCTGCCATCTGTGATTTATTTTTTTGTACCCCGCTTGAATTAGAGATCCTTCTGAATCACGAACAATCCAGCCAACGCCCTCAATTTTGCGATCCTCGTTCCATGACGCGTCTGAGTTCATCTTCAGGCAATTTTGAGGAGGCGGGGTCCACGATTCATGATTCCATATGCTCTCCATCCTAGTATTGGGCAGGTTTGCAATTCTTTTCTTCTGCTCATTTAGATTCTTCTTTATCCATCTTTTGAGGGATTGAATGTTTGTTTGCTCCTTGTTGAGGGTTACTCTGTTTCTGAAGCTCCAAATCGTCTAAATTGTGATTGCTATCTGCTCTAAATCTTCTTTTTCGACCACTGCTACCAGTTCTTTCCAGCTCTCTAGCGAAAGGCCTTCCTCCCTGCAAAAACCCTGACTGAACATTAGTTTAGGGAAAGATTCAGTCCAGATTTGCTTTACCTTTTTGCACTTCCAGAATAAGTGTTGGGAGTCCTCTCGCGAACACCTGCAAAAGTCACAGAGGGGGTTAATATCTAGGCCTTTGCTAATCAGATTTCCTTTTGTAGGTATGAGGTTTTTTAGAATTTTCCAGATGTCAAATTTTGCCTTGGGGATAATATTTAGGCTCCAAATACTTCGCCAGAGCAGCTTGAGTTGGTTATCTCGGATCCTGATGGTTCTTTTGCAGCTTGGATGTTTGAGGTGAGGTGGTAGGCACTTTTAACACTAAACAGGCCTTTAGGATCGACATTCCACACCAATTCGTCCGACTCATTTGGTCTACCTAAAGGAATGACAAGGATATCCTCTGCATCCGATGGGATGAAAACTCTCTTTATAAGTGTTTCATTCCATTCACCATTTCCTTTGAGTAGATCTTTCACCCGCCTACCTTGCCATTCCTGGGGGATCAAAAGAGGGACTATTTTCCCTTGTCTTGGGATCCACGGGTCAGTGTCAATGGATATCAAGTGCCTGTTACCCACTCGCCATCTAAATCCCTCTTTGAACAATTCTCTTCCCCAAACTATGCTCCTCCAAACCATAGAGGTATTAGCTCCTTCTACAGCATTAAAAAAAATCTCTGTTTCGGAAATATAGACCTTTAAGGACTTTACTAAGAAAGCTATTGGGATCCTTCAAAATTCTCCAGCTTTGCTTAGCTAGAAGTGCTTGGTTAAACAGTGAGATATCTCTAAAGCCTAGTTTTTGGGTTCCTAGAGTGAGTAATAGTATGATATAAAATACTCTAGAATTCCTGTGCAAGTATACACAGTCTGCAACAAGTAATATTATCAATCCGAGCCCTGAATTAGTTTCCACTCTACCTATTTTTGTGTAATTTTCTAATGGTTTCAAAGATAGTAAATGATTTGGTTTTATCGGAATTATGCTGAAGCAAAGTAAATGTCAGAACAATAAGTAAACAAATAGATAGACAGATTAAAGACAGGCGCTGGTTAGGATTTAGTGATTGCTCTAAAAGATGCTCTAGCAATATTATTGATCATGCATTTCTCGCAGTATTATTAGCGGATTCCTCCCGGAACTCCGGATCTTTTGGGATGTGTTTCAACCCCAATGAAGTACGACCGATCAAGCACTAGGCAACTGGCTATCCCTAGCTCAGTCACTAGCGTTCACCAATACACAATGATCGTAGTGTGAATAATTGCCACACACTCTCTAAATCATCCCTGAAACTAGAGAGAGCTATCCATACCGGCTGGTGATATGCAAATTGCTAACCGCAAGTGTACGGGTCAAGTAATAATGTAGTGATTTTGCAATCGAATGTCGTCCTCTGGATTGGTGTCTAGCCAAATTTTAATTATCGAAAATACTTTTGACCAATTTTATTTAGGGAATCAAATTGAATGAGAATATGAATTAATCAAATACAAAACTAAAGCAAATGTGACAATCTAATGGGAAGAATTGGTCTTAGGGATTTGATTTCACCAATTGGAGTTATGGATTAATAAACGGATTAACACATGCTATGATTCATAAATCTTGGCAACTAAAATCACACATATCTCTCCCAAACATACATGATTCTCTCATATGCAATTGAACCCGATATCCCTATCTAAATCCAATAAACATACAAGGCAATAATGATAACCTTTATAACAATTTCTAGAATTAACCTTAATCTCCCGATTTTTAGCTAAATTCTAGTTATGCATACGGACTACTAATTTAAATCCTCTCTCCCGAGTTAGATTCAAATATAAAAATCAATCAATTTATGGCCAGTAAATCGAAAGCATTAAGGATACAACATATGCATAAATGACATCAATAGAATAAATACCGTAAATTAATCCAAAACGTGCCCAACGACTACATCAATCCCTAAGAATTAAACTTAGCTACACATAATCCTCATTGCAATATAAACTAAGTCTAAATAAGCCATAAAAACTATCTAAAGTAAGGGAAAAGAGAAATAGACTCGTTGTAGGCCGAGACCGAACGTCCCCGTCACGATCCCCACGAACAATGGGTTGATTTCCAACTCGTCCCCTTTGCTTCAGCTCAAGAATCCCTCAATTCTGTCCTATTGTCGGCTCCAAAAGTCCCCAAATCGAAGTCCACAAAAACCTAGCCGAAAAGAAGCTTATATTCTGTTTTTTTGTCATAGCATCGAGACGCTATTAAGACAGCGTCTCGACGCTGCCTCTTGTACGCGCGTGTCTGAAAAGGAAATGCGGTAGCGTCGGGACGTTTCCTATCACAGCGTCGAGACGCTGTGAGTCTGCCGCGTATTCTCATTAAGGAAACGTAGCGTCTCGACGCTCCAAGAGTGGCGTCTCGACGCTAATGGGCAGAATGCCCTCTCTTGGCTCCTTGTTACTTGAATCTTTTCGGTTCTTTGGCATCTTTTCACGTCCTGAACACCCGATTAATTCTTATTCCACGTTTTAACTCTAATCAATGCTTTCCTACAAAATAAACATTTAAGTGCAATAAAATGGCCAATAATCATCAAAGACTAGCTAAATTTAATACGTAAAGATAGCTAGCTATGCTCGCTATCAAATACCCCCAAACTTAAGCTTTTGCTAGTCCTCGAGCAAACTACAAATCAAACATACAATGGAAGAATGGATGCAACAATCATAACTCAATCCTCAAGGCTCAAAAGTCAATAACCAAGCAAGCAAGAGACATGCACACAAGGACCAATGAGGGAGACAAATTAAAATTTTTCCAAAATTAACTTGCACAAGCGAGATCTAACTCAACAAGATCAGACTCTACTAGCCCGGGATTGGATTATTAAACTCTCAGCTCATCTTCCCTCTACACTGGCACTAAGGTTTCACTAATGAGTTAATGGAACAAATTAGTTTGTTTTTCTCCATACTTATGTGCTTATAAAATACAATTAACTTTAGCATTTATATGTGGCACTAGCTTTCACACACCTATTGCAGGGACCCTTAACCTGAGTTTTCTCTTGTTGGCCTAACTGATCACAACATGAGTAGCTCTTTTTGCCTTAATCTTTATTAACCATTGCATATTGTGCACAAGCCATGGCATTATTATCTTTTTTTAACAGTAACAACAAGAATGATTTTTCTTTATGAGCATAAATAGCATATATTCTTTTCTTTCCTCCTAAGCAAGATCAAACATGCTAATTTGCAAAACATTAACTTTTTAGCTCTTCCCTACACCTATCGAGGTGATAACAAGCATATGAACCCAATAATTCGCTCCTAAACATTCAAATCCAAATCTAGCCAAGACAAATACTCTACTCATGCAAGCCATCTCCTAGAAAAATTTTAAAAAGTCTCCCTTTTTGGGCACTCATGCTTACAACTCATCACAAGCTTGAAAATTGACAAGAAAGCCTATCCTAGGACATCATAATCATGCAAAAGTAGCATCCAGAAAACAACCATATGCATAATTCAAAGAAAGCTCAAAACTATAGCCCGAACTCAAATGCTCAAGGGCTCCACAAACATGCTAATCCACCCCCAAACTTAAAGTATGCATTGTCTCAATGTATAATGAAAATAAAGCATAAACAAGCATGAGAACAATAAACGAATGAAAGGAGTGAACAATACTGGCCTGGAATGATGACGACTTCTTGACTAAATGCTTGGAATCTGACAGCATGAAAGCAAAGAAGAGAAAGAAAACAAGACCTACAAAACAGACACAAACAAAACATAAAACTCAAAAGAAAGAAATAACTAACTCACTTGGGTTGCCTCCCATAAGCGCTTGTTTAACGTCATTAGCTCGACGTGTTGACCAAATATGCATCAGGGTGGTCTCCTGTCAGATTTTCCATCACTGGTGCTCTTCCTAGCACCTCTCATGTAGCCCACCATCATTGTATCTGATGTGTTCTTGGGGTCCTTGATAACTTCCCAAAAGGTAGTTATTTAGGCCTCAATTATATAGGGATTTGTGTGTCCTTTATGCTTATTAGGGTTGGTTTTGGATAGATATTACATGATTTAACCCATTTGGAAGAATGGAAGCATTGGAAATTATTTTGTGCAGATTATGCTGCTGAGCGACTGGAGGGAGCAAATTCTATGCTGCAGCAAAACTGGGAACAGAAACTGCCACATCACAGCTCGTTAGCCAACTTCATTAACCGACTTCTGTTGAGTTATTTTCGTGATAAAGGATCAAGGAGAGCCTTACACGTGTCCTAGTTGACCTAATTCAAGCCTCCCATCCTTCTATAAAAGGAAGTAGCCGTCAAAGTCAAAGTCATTCCATGTTTTCCCTTGGAAGCCGAATAGTATAGGGAAATTGAAGATCATCAAGAACACCATCAACCGCAAGCTGATTAGGGAGTTTACCTTCTTTATTAACTTGTAGTTATGGACATGCATACTCAGATTGTAATTCGTATTCCTATGCCTATTATGAACTAAGTAGCTTAGGGTGTTGGTTAGGAATAATGTGATTACTGTGCTTCATCTCTAGTAATAAATTGACTATTGCATTTTGGTTAATTGTTGTGCTTATTCTTATTTTATGCCCACCTGGCCAGCCGGTATGGATAGCTCTCTCTAGTTTCAGGGATGATTTAGAGAGTGTGTGGCAATTATCCACACTACGATCATTGTGTATTGGTGAACGCCAGTGACTGAGCTAGGGATAGCCAGTTGCCTAGTGCTTGATCGGTCGCTCTTCATTGGGTTTGAAACATATCCCAAAAGATCCGGAGTTCCGGGAGGAATCCGCTAATAATAATGCGAGAAATGCATGATCAATAATATTGCTAGAGCATATCTTAGAACAATCACTAAAACCTAACCAGCGTCTGTCTTTAATCTGTCTATCTATTTGTTTACTCGTCGTTCTGTCATTTATTTTGCTTCAGCATAATTCCGATAAAACCCAATCATTTTATTATCTTTGAAACCATTAGGAAGTTACGCAAAATAGATAAAGTGGAAGCTCATTCAGACCTTGGATTGATAATATTACTTGCTGCAGACTGTGTATACTTGCACAGGAATTCTAGAGTATTTTATACTACATTTTTACTCACTCTAGGAACCCAACAAGTTTTTGGCGCCATTGCCGGGGACTTGAATAAATTTTTATCTGATCTGTTTTGTGTATGTGTTTTAGTGGTTTGGTGCTAGAACTTTTTGATTGTTTCTTTTGTTTTTGCAGGTGTGATTTTGGTGCATGAGCGATCCGCCTGGGGTACGGTTTGAGCTTGATCCAGAAATTGAAAGGACATTTAGGAACAGAAGGAGGGAGCAGCGCAGAAACCAGATGGAGAACGCCCCGCAACTTCCGCAGGTTCCTGAAGGTCCAACAGCAGTGAACCCCCAGCAGAATCCGTTGCTGCAGCAAAACCCACTGTTTGAGCAAAATGAGCAGCGAAATAATCAGGCTGAGAATCCTATCTTGATAGCGAACGATAGGACCAGAGCCATTCGAGCATATGCTGTCCCGATGTTTAATGAGTTGAATCCAGGGATTGCACGTCCCCAAATCCAAGCGACGAATTTTGAAATGAAACCGGTAATGTTTAAGATGTTGCAAACCGTGGGGCAATTCCATGGTTTGTCATCTGAAGACCCTCATTTACATCTTAAGTCTTTTCTAGGAGTTAATGATTCTTTTGTAATTCAAGGAGTGCCTAGAGATGCTCTTAGATTAACTTTGTTCCCGTATTCTCTTAGAGATGGAGCAAAATCATGGTTAAAATCTTTTGCTCCAGGATCAATTAGGACGTGGGATGAGTTAGCTGAAAATTTTTTGAGTAAATATTTCCCACCTAATAGAAATGCGAAATTAAGGAGTGAAATAGTAGGGTTTAGGCAACTTGAGGATGAGACTTTTAGTGAGGCTTGGGAGAGGTTTAAGGAGCTTTTACGAAAGTGTCCCCACCATGGGTTACCTCATTGTATTCAAATGGAAACATTTTACAATGGTTTAAATGGAGTAACACAAGGTATGGTCGATGCTTCGGCCGGAGGGGCCCTTTTGGCAAAAACTTTTGATGAAGCCTATGAAATTTTAGAAAGAATATCTATTAATAGTTGTCAGTGGTCGGATGTTAGAGGCACAAATAAAAAGGTTAAGAGTGTGTTAGAGGTTGATGGTGTGTCCACCATTAGGGCTGATCTTGCTATGATTGCTAACGCTCTTAAGAATGTGACAGTGATTAGTCATCAGCAGCCACCAGCTATGGAGCCTGCAGCAGTGGTGAACCAAGTCACGAACGAAGCATGTGTCTATTGCGGTGAAGACCACAACTACGAGTTTTGCCCCAACTGTAAACCCGGGACTTCTCTAGGATCATTTTGTCTTGTCATCCATTGTGGAGGTTGAATTAAAAGTTGTTTCATTGTTGAAGGACAATAGCAAGTTTTGTGGTTATTGTGGTTTGATTGTTGATTTAAGGAGTTGGAACTTACCAATTTACAAGAAGAAATGGAACAAAAGTGAAAAATGAAAGAAAAGGAAAAGAAAGTGAAATGGGAAAAAAAAAAGAAAAATAAAAGAAAAAGAAATCAGCAAAGAAGGAAAAAAAAAAAAAAAAGAAAAAAAAAAGAAAGAAAATGGAAATGGACAGCAATGACTCCACCACCGACAACAATTTTTATCAGCCCATTTCCATCTCATTTTTCATCCTTTTCCATTGAAACTTTCAGAGAACTTTGAGGAGAGAGTGAAGGAAGAAGAAGAAGAATAATTTCGTGGTTTGAGGTTGAAGAAGATAGGGAAAAGCTCATGCAAAGCCAGCCATTGCAGAATCTGTGTTCAACCTGTCAACCTCTGGTGTTTTAGTCGGTTTGGGCTACACAGAAGGAATCAAGAGGTGAGGTTTGATTTTCTTGAACGTTAGTTCATTTTCTAACAAACTTCATGAAGTAAGCTTGACCTAAATCGAATGGGAAGTTGATGGTTTTTGGAATGGAAAACAGAGCACAGGATTTTCGAGCAAACCAGGAGGATCTCTGGTGTTCTCTGATGTTTTGAGTATTCTGGAGTGCACAAGTCGAATCAGAAGCTCTATTTGGTATGGTTGGAAAGCTTATTCAATATGCTAAACCTTTCATGAAGAATACGTGAGCCAAAAAGTACTTGAAGTAGGTCTAATTTCAGAAGGAAGATAAAGGGTAACAGAGAAGCTCGAATCGGTGTTGTCTGATTTCGGGGCGTTTCTGGACAAATTGGTTGGGCATCTCGTTTTCATTTCTTCAGGTAAGTTGTAGAGTGTTCGAAAATGAAGAATTTGATGTGTATTTCATTAATTTTGGTTAAGTATTGAGAAGGTTATGGGTGTTGGAAGTTAGGGTATAGAATCTGGAAAATCTGGAAAAGTAGAATGTGGATGTGGTTTTTAATTCAGGTGTCGAGAATTCATGAGCATGGAAAAACAAAGCTATCTATGGTTCTAATGCTCGGTTTTGGTTATTTGACAGGCCAAGAGGAAATAGGTCGAGTCTACAAACCGGGGAACTAGATAAGACTGTGAGTGACAAAATGAATTTCGAAAATGTTCTTAAACGGTTGTTCATGATTATATGTTTTACATGCTTTTCTATGAATGATACATGGTTTTGTGAACGGTTTCAAACATGAGTTTTGAGCTTAGATTTTCTAATAAGGTTTATATACGAGCACGTGGCTAATGGCTTTATGAAAAGTAGTTGAAACGATATCTTTAAAGTAAAGCATGTGTTAGCAAATATTGTTTAATGATTTAAAGTTTTTCACGAGCAAGCTGAGTAAGCTTGAGTTTTACGAAAGATAACGATAAGCAGGCATGTTTTAATGTTTTCATGTGATTTCCGAGATTTCTATTGACTACATGACTGAGATATTGAGCCCGAGGCTATATGGTACCGTGTGCACACAGGTTATGTTCCGTTGTTGACGTTGAGTGTACTCCGTGACAACGATGCTGTCGTGAGTGCTGGGCGGGCCCCACTACGACAAAGACGATGGGAGTGCTGGGCGGGCCCCACTACATCGTAGGACTAGTAACGTTGGTTGTACTGGGCGTGCCCTACACAACGTAGATCGGTCATGTTAGTTAAAACGTTTGATGTACTTGATATGCCTTGCTAGATTTTTATTGACGAACTTGCGAGATATTTTAGAAAACCTTTTCCATTACACGTCTATGTTAAACGCTTTGATTGAGCATATTTATACGTTCAAAGGTTTATCTCGTGTTTTTGACTTCCAGATTTAGAGTTTTAAAGTTAGTCACTCACTGGGCTTCGTAGCTCATTCTTTCAAAATGTTTTTCCACTTTTCAGGTAGAGATCGAGCTCCCGGTGCCTGATACACTGCCAACGTCTGCTGAAAGTTCTGGATCAAGCTTCAGTACGTGGGTGGAGTTGTAAATTGAGTCTGTTCATATTGTAAATGTTTTGTAAGGATTGGATAATATAGTCCTAGAGGTCGTGGTTGTGGAAATCCTAGTTGTACATGTCTTTGGTTATGATATTTATACCAGGTTATTTCCAAACCGAGATATGTCATGGCGACACCTCGTATATGTTGATATGTTTTCAGGGTTTCCGTTATGTTGCGGTTCATATGGAATATATTTTGTGTCCATGATTAGTATGTTTATCGGGTTCAAAGTTTCAGTAGGGTCAACAGGGATCGTTAGAGGTGATGATGTCTGTTGGCTTCACACCGTCTTTCGGGCTAAGCTAGAGGTGGTCCGGGAGGGGGTGTGACACCAACAATCCAGCGTCTGTGTTTTTTGTAGGTAATTAGAGGAACAACCCTTATTCTAACTTCTATAATCCAGGTTGGCGCAACCACCCCAACTTCTCATGGGGAGGTCAAGGAAATAACGTACAAGCGCAACAACAGGAGAACCAGCCGGGATTTGCTAAAACGCAGGTAATGCCCCAGCAAAATAAGCCGGCTTTGCCCCAGCAAAATTCGGGAAATTCTCTCGAGGCGATGATGAAAGAATTTATGGCTCGTACAGATGCCACAATTCAAAGTAATCAAGCTTCGATGAGGGCCCTGGAATTGCAAGTGGGTCAGCTAGCTAATGAGCTCAAGGCGAGGCCTCAAGGGAAACTTCCCTCGGATACTGAACACCCTCGAAGGGAAGGTAAGGAGCAGGTAAAGGCAGTAACTCTTAGGAGTGGTAAGCCATTAGAAGAGTCTAGAAAGACCCAGGATCTAAATAGTAATAGTGATAATAATGTTGTCGTTGAGAAAGAGTTGGAGTCTGGTCAGGGTGCTGGAGGCAGCAAAGAGAATGCTGGAGCATCTGGTTCTGTGCCAGATGTAGAACCACCATATGTGCCGCCCCCACCTTATGTACCGTCGTCCTCTGGATTGGTGTCTAGCCAAATTTTAATTATCGAAAATACTTTTGACCAATTTTATTTAGGGAATCAAATTGAATGAGAATATGAATTAATCAAATACAAAACTAAAGCAAATGTGACAATCTAATGAGAAGAATTGGTCTTAGGGATTTGATTTCACCAATTGGAGTTATGGATTAATAAACGGATTAACACATGCTATGATTCATAAATCTTTGCAACTAAAATCACACATATCTCTCCCGAACATACATGATTCTCTCATATGCAATTGAACCCGATATCCCTATCTAAATCCAATAAACATACAAGGCAATAATGATAACCTTTATAACAATTTCTAGAATTAACCTTAATCTCCCGACTTTTAGCTAAATTCTAGTTATGCATACGGACTACTAATTTAAATCCTCTCTCCCGAGTTAGATTCAAATATAAACATCAATCAATTTATGGCCAGTAAATCGAAAGCATTAAGGATACAATAACATATGCATAAATGACATCAATAGCATAAATACCGTAAATTAATCCAAAACGTGCCCAACGGCTACATCAATCCCTAAGAATTAAACTTAGCTACACATAATCCTCGTTACAATATAAACTAAGTCTAAATAAGCCATAAAAACTATCTAAAGTAAGGGAAAATAGAAATAGACTCGTTGTAGGCCGAGACCGAACGTCCTCGTCACGATCCCCACGAACAATGGGTTGATTTCCAACTCGTCCCCTTTGCTTCAGCTCAAGAATCCCTCAATTCTGTCCTATTGTCGGCTCCAAAAGTCCCCAAATCGAAGTCCCCAAAAACCAAGCCGAAAAGAAGCTTATATTCTGTTTTTTTTGTCATAGCGTCGAGACGCTATTAAGACAGCGTCTCGACGCTGCCTCTTGTACGCGCGTGTCTGAAAAGAAAATGCGGTAGCGTCGGGACGCTTCCTATCACAGCGTCGAGACGCTGTGAGTCTGCCGCGTATTCTCATTAAGGAAACGTAGCGTCTCGACGCTCCAAGAGTGGCGTCTCGACGCTAATGGGCAGAATGCCCTCTCTTGGCTCCTTGTTACTTGAATCTTTTCGGTTCTTTGGCATCTTTTCACGTCCTGAACACCCGATTAATTCTTATTCCACGTTTTAACTCTAATCAATGCTTTCCTACAAAATAAACAATTAAGTGCAATAAAATGGCCAATAATCATCAACGACTAGCTAAATTTAATACGTAAAGATAGCTAGCTATGCTCGCTATCAGCTGGCCAGGCGGGCATAAAATGAGAATAAACACAACAATTAACCAAAATGCGATAGTCAATATATTACTAGAGATGAAGCACAGTAATCACATTAGTCCTAACCAACACCTTAAGCTACTTAGTTCATAACAGGCATAGGAATACGAATTACAATCTGAGTAGGCATGTCCATAACCACAAGTTAATAAAGAAAATAAACTCCTTAATCAGCTTGCGGAAGATGGTGTTTTTGATAATCTTCAATCTCTCTAAAATATTTGGCTTCCAAGGGAAAACATGGAATGCTTTTGACTTGACGACTACTTCCTTTTATAGAAGGATGAGAGACTTGAATTAGGTCAACTTGGACACGTGTAGGGCTCTCCTTGCTCCTTTATCCCGAAAATAACTCAACAGAAGTCAGTTCATGAAGTTGGCTAACGAGCTGTGATGTGGCAGTTCTGTTCCCAGTTTTGCTGCAGCACAGAATTTGCTCCCTCCAGTCGCTCAGCATCATAATCTGCACAAAATATTTTCCAATGCTTCCATTCTTCCAAATGGGTTAAAACATGTAATATCTATCCAAAACCAACCCTAATAAGCATAAAGGACACACAAATCCCTATATAATTGAGGCCTAAATAACTACCTTTTTGGCAGTTATCATACCCCCAAACTTGAACTATTGCGCGTCCCGAGCAATACTAACTCACCTTCCCTTAAGAATTTAAAAACATTAGACAAAGAATTAGCTTAATCAAATCAAACAATCCAATACTTCCCTTAACCTTTACCTGCGGACTCTGCAACACCAAGCTCTGCTGCAGCAAAATGATTCCTTCAGCAGGGACAAATAATTACCACTTTCAACTCAATTCTAAGAACTCTCCACAGCTTAGCTCTATTATCAGACATTTCAAAACATATTTTTAAAGGGGATTATATCATTGTTTATTAGACTTAACGCAACCTTACAGTCATAAACTCTTAAGCATGGGATGACCCACTTTATGGTGCAGTATACCCTTGCCTCAAGCTCATCACCAACTAGGCTCAATACTCATTATAAAGCTAAAAAATCCTTAGTTATTCTATCTCTTGCTCCTCAGATTGGCGACATTTTGTGATGAAGCTCACCTAAGTTATGGGAGACAGAAAAACTGCTAGATCATCATTCATCCTTCAAAACTTTTGCTCCATCAATTTTTTCAGCAAAATCTTCAACAAATAATTTTTCAGCAAATAAATTTTTTTCTCATTTTTTTTCACATTTCCTAGGTCATCTTTTGACGCGAAGACAAACTTTGGGTATCACAAATGTCCCCGATTACTCAATAACCTAGCAAATTTTGAAGGAGAGGAATGCTCGAGCAAAATAATTGGAGTAGCAAAAAGTCCCCCAAACTTAAATTATTCATTGTCCCCAATGAATCATAAATAAAACAATTATACCCGCAAACCTAAATTTTTCTATCTGAATTTTTAAACTAAACATGGGACTAGGATTAAGCTTAAAGTGGATCATAGAAGTCAATACTACCGTCAAAATCTTCTTTGCCGCAGCAACAGTGCGGACGAGAAGAAATGCTCAAGCAAAAGGTTTCCGGAGATCAGAATACCTTGATCTAATTAAGCCTAATCAGTCCAAGCTTCAAAAATTCAGAAGAAAATTAGTTAAGTTAAGCATTACTCAGTTCTCATGGAACGAAAACAGCCAGAAATTCATTAAAAACATTTAGAAATATTACATAGTAGAGATATTTTTTCTAAGCAGAAAAATTAAAAAGAAAGACAAGCAGTTATAACAGCGAGCAGGGTCATTATGCGCGAGCAAACAAAAATGGAGAAACAAAAGTAATGCTCGCTCTAGGTCATCCCATCAGTCAGTCTTCCTGACCCTGCTCCTCATCAACATCCTCTTCTCGTTCAACAGGTGGGGGTGGTATCCAAAGATTAAACAAATCATCGGGAAACACTGGAAAGGCCTGATATGGTGTTGAGAAATTGGTTTGCAAGGCCCCCCTGAGCGCATCATCTCTCCTTTTAGCATAAGTCCAGTAGGTCTGAGCTTGCCTTTTAGCAAATTCTAACCTACTGACCAACACTGTCGGTTGCTCTAGGATCTGATTAACGCCATACACAAGTCCACCCTGGCGAGCCTCTTGCGTACGCTGAAGCCGCACTAGATTAGGTGTGTCAATGATTCCCTTATCAAGCATGATCATATCTTCTGGAACCGTGGGCACTCCTGCCCTGCTGCATAACATTGTAATCGTGTTTGGAAAGAACAACTTCCCCACCTTTTTGCGCCAACAGTCCGCAATCTCAGTAGCAATTATTTTACCAACATCTATGCTCATTGATCGAAGGATGGAAAAGGCAAGCAACACTCTGTCCCGAGATATAGTGGAGTCGTGCGTTGTTGGCAGTAAGCGGAGTCTAATGAAGCCCATCCAAGCGTTGGCTTCACTTTTTAAATAGGTAGCTTGAAATGTGTGCTTCTGCGTCTGCGACACCCTCCATTGAGCCCCCTCAACACCTACCTCTCGGACCGCCGCACTTAATTGGTCGCTCGATGGCGCAACCATCATCTCATTAAAAACTGCATGCGGAAAATCCTGGAGATCAAACAAATTATTAATGGCCTCTGGGCTCCATTGCACAGACACTCCTCGCACTATAACTTCAAAATCATCCTTAACGTCAAGATTAGTGTAGAATTCCCGAACGATGTTGGCATTGACAGGATCAGGCTTCGCACAAAATTGCCTCCATCCAAGGTTCACGATTCTAGACTCCAAGAACCTGGGCAAATCTCTGCCAAATCCCCGCTCGAACAAGAAATCACGCTTCAGTACCTCTTGATATTTTGCTCTGGCAAGTTCGTTGACGAAGCGAATGAACGGTACCCTCGGTTCCTCAATCTCACCCGATGCTTCGACAATTCCTTTGCCCTTGTCTTCTCTTTGTTCGCGCAAAATCTCTTCTTTTGCCTTCTTTGCTTCTTCTTCCTTTGCCTTATTTTCAGCTTCCCTCTTTTCTTCCTCAGAGTCCGACGTCGGAGGCGATGGAGTGTTCCGAATCACCCTCACGCGACCCGTCTTCCTTTTGATGCGACGGCGCTTGGGCGGTTCGGGCATTATGACTTCAACATGAGCTTCCGGCAAAAGTCCTGCTCTCTCAATCATCAACCAACCTTAGGGAAGGATATTTCGACTAAAACTCCTCACCCCAATAATGCTTCACACGCTGTCCATTCACCTTGAACACTCTTCCATCTTTTTCATCGAGCAAAGTAATTGCTCCATTGGAGAAAACCTCAACCACAATAAATGGTCCTGACCATTTAGATTTTAATTTTCCAGGAAATAATTTTAATCTTGAATTATAAAGCAACACTTTTTGACCCTTGACAAACTCCCTAGATTTAATTTTCTTGTCATGCCACAGCTTAGTCTTTTCCTTATACATTTTTGCATTTTCATAAGAAAACTGACGAAATTCTTCTAACTCATTAAGCTGCAGCATTCTTATTGCTCCTGCACGACTTAGATCAAAATTTAACTTTTTCAAAGCCCAAAATGTTTTATGCTCAAGTTCTAATGGTAAATGGAAAGCTTTCCCATATACTAACCTATAGGGAGACATACCTAGAGGAGTCTTGTAAGCTGTCCTAAAAGCCCAAAGAGCCTCATCCAACCTAAAGGACCAATCCTTCCTAGATGGATGAACTACTTTCTCTAAAATAGCTTTAATTTCCCTATTACTAATTTCAGCTTGACCATTTGCTTGTGGGTGATAAGGGGTAGCTATCCGATGCTTAATCTCGTACTTAGCTAAAAGCTTAGTTAAGATATTATTAACAAAATGTGTACCCTCATCACTCACTAGAGCCCTAGGTGTCCCAAACCGCGCAAAGATGTGCGATTGAAGAAACCTTGCAACTGTCTTGGCATCACTCTGATGGCATGCAATGGCCTCCACCCACTTAGACACATAATCAACTGCCAATAAGATAAAAACATTGCCATTAGAAGGAGGAAATGGCCCCATAAAGTCAATACCCCATACATCGAATAATTCAACTTCTAAAATGTAAGTGAGAGGCCTTTCATCTCTAGGCCCTAAATTTCCTCTCCTTTGGCAAGCATCACATCGCTTGTAGAACCAATGGGCATCCTTAAATAACGTAGGCTAGAAAAATCCGCAATGCAAAATCCTCATAGTTGTCCTCTGACCGCTGAAATGACCTCCATACGGTGAAGAGTGACATTGCTCTAGGATTTCCTTCGCTTCAGCACCTGAAACACACCTTCGAATAATACCATCAGAGCATTGCTTATACATAAATGGCTCATCCCAATAAAAAAACTTCGCATCATGCTTGAACTTTTTCTTCTGCCTCCAATCCATGTCAATAGGGGTGACTCCCTTTACCAAAAAGTTTGCAATATCAGCATACCAAGGGACATCCCGAACTACCTTTACCTCAACAACAAAGAGCTGTTCATCTGGAAAAGAATCGGAAATGGCAGATTGCTCCAGCAAAGATGATGACGGATCAAGACGAGATAAATGATCTGCAATGACATTTTCGGATCCCTTCTTGTCCTTTATTTCCAAATCGAATTCCTGCAACAGTAAAATCCAACGAATTAGTCTAGGCTTTGCATCTCTTTTAGACATTAGATACCTTATTGCTGCATGATCTGTGAAAACCGTGACTTTGGACCCAACCAAATATGGCCGGAACTTCTCAAAAGCGAACACCACAACTAACAAATCCTTTTCAGTAGTTGTATAGTTGACTTGTGCTTCATTTAAAACCTTGCTTGCATAGTATATAGGATGGATAAATTTGCCCTGCTTTTGCCCCAGCATCGCACCTACCGTAGCATCACTCGCATCACACATTACCTCGAATGGCAAATTCCAATTGGGTGCGCAAAGAATGGGTGCTGAGATTAAAGCAACCTTCAGAGTCTCAAAAGCCTTCCTACAATCTGCACTAAAGTAAAAAACATGATCAGTGCACAATAAGTTACAAAGAGGTTTACTGATTTTGGAGAAATCCTTTATGAACCTCCTATAAAATCCACCATGTCCTAAAAAACTCCGAATTCCCTTCACTGAATTCGGTGGCTCTAATCTTTCAATAACCTCAACTTTTCCTCTATCAACTTGTAGACCTTTCTTAGAAATTTTATGTCCTAACACTATGCCCTCCTTCACCATGAAGTGGCATTTCTCCCAATTAAGAACTAGATGGGTATCCTCACATCTTTTTAACACCTTTCCCAAATTATCTAAACAATTCTGAAAAGACCCTCCAAACACTGAAAAATCATCCATAAATACCTCAACAGTGGACTCAATCATATCAGAAAAAATTGCTAACATACACCGCTGAAATGTTGCTGGAGCATTGCAGAGGCCGAAAGGCATTCTCCTAAAAGCGAATGTCCCATAAGGACAAGTGAAAGTGGTTTTCTCCTGATCCTCAGGAGCAATAGTAATCTGGTTATACCCAGAATAACCATCCAAGAAACAGTAGTAGGCCTGACTAGCCAATCGATCCAACATCTGGTCGATAAATGGCAGAGGGAAATGATCCTTTCGGGTAGCTTTATTAAGCCTTCTATAATCCATGCAAACCCTTCAGCCAGTTACTGTCCTTGTGGGGATCAACTCATTATCTTTATTGCTCACCACAGTGACACCTCCTTTCTTAGGAACACATTGGACAGGGCTTACCCAATTGCTATCGGCAATTGGATAGATGATCTCAACATCCAACCATTTAATTACCTCCTTCTTAACAAAAGAGGGTTAAGCCTTCTTTGTTGCTCAATACTCCTAAAGGATCCCTCCTCAAGAGTGATTTTGTGCATACAAAAAGATGGGCTAATTCCCTGAATGTCAGCCAATGTCCAACCTATGGCCTTGCGGTATTGCTGCAGCAATTTTATTAAGGTCTCTTCATGCTCTGGCATTAAATCTGATGCAACAATAATGGGCAACGTCTCACTTTCCCCAAGATACACGTACTTTAGATGATCCGGTAAGGGTTTCAAATCTAAAGTAGGTGCCTCAATCAGGGATGGCTTAATTGTAGGAGCCTTCCTTTGATTTAAATCTAAAGACTCAAAACCATCCTCACACCTAAACAATTCTTTTTCATTTTTTCTATCTAAAGAACAAATTTCTAAATCCTCTAAACTAACCTCTCCCTGCTTTTCCGAATGCTTATCAGCCGAATCCTGTATTGCTGTCTCAAGAACTGTGCTCTCCAGAATCCTGATGAAGGAGCAATCCTCCATTTCGTCTGGATATTTCATGGCTTTAAACACATTAAATTTCACTTCCTCATTACAGACTCTCATTGTTAATTCCCCTTTTTGAACATCTATTAATGCCCTACCAGTAGCCAAAAATGGACGACCTAGAATAATTGGGACATCTTTATCGGCCTCATAGTCTAAAATAATAAAATCAACAGGAAATATGAATTTATCTACTTTCACTAAGACATCCTCAATTTTACCCTCTGGATATGTGATAGACCTATCAGCTAATTGGAGTGTTACTGTGGTAGGCCTAGCTTCACCAATACCTAACTTCCGATAGACCGAAAGAGGCATAAGGTTAATGCTTGCGCCTAAATCACAGAGTGCTCTACCTAATTCTTTTCCACCTATAGACACAGGTATGGTAAATGACCCTGGATCCTTAGCCTTGGAGGGTAGCCCATTCTTAAGAATAGCACTACACTCCTCAGTAAGAGATACAGTTTCAAACTCACCTAATCTTTTCTTTTTAGTCAAAATATCCTTAAGAAATTTAGCATAATTAGGCATTTGCTCAATAGCTTCTACTAAAGGGATATTTATATGAAATTGCTTAAGAATCTCTAGAAACTTTTTAAATTGACCATCCTGATTCTTAGGCTTTTGCCTTTGTGGAAAAGGTAGAGGTGGTACATATGGTGGGGGCGGCACATAAGGTGGTTCCACATTTGGAACAGAACCAGATGCTCCAGCATTTTTATTACTGCCTCCAGCACCCTGACCAGACTCTAACTCTTTCTCAACAACAACATTATTATCACTATTTCTATTTACCTCCTGGGTCTTACTAGGCTCATCTAATGGCTTACCACTCCTAAGAGTTACTGCCTTTACCTGCTCCTTACCTTCCCTTCGAGGGTGTTCAGTATCCGAAGGAAGTTTCCCTTGAGGTCTTGCCTTTGGCTCATTAGCCAACTGACCCACTTGCAATTCCAGGGCCCTCATCGAAGCTTGATTACTTTGAATTGCAGCATCTATACGAGCCATAAATTCTTTCATCATCGCTTTGAGAGAGTTTCCCGAATTTTGCTGGGGCAAAGCCTGCTTACTTTGATGGGGCATTACCTGCGCTTTAGCAAATCCCGGCTGGTTCATCTTCTGTTGCGCTTGTACGTTATTTCCTTGACCTCCCCATGAGAAGTTGGGGTGGTTGCGCCAACCTGGATTATAGAAGTTAGAATAAGGATTGCGCCAACCTATAAAAAACACAGATGCTGGATTGCTGGGGCAAAACTCGTAGTTGTGGTCTTCACCACAATAGACACATGCTTCGTCCGTGACTTGGTTCACCACTGCAGTAGGCTCCATAGCTGGTGGCTGCTGATGACTAATCACTGTCACATTCTTAAGAGCGTTAGCAATCATAGCCAGATCAGCCCTAATGGTGGACACACCATCAACTTCTAATACACTCTTAACTTTTTTACTTGTGCCTCTAACATCCGACCACTGACAACTATTAATAGATATTCTCTCTAAAATTTCATAGGCTTCATCAAAAGTTTTTGCCAAAAGGGCCCCTCCAGCCGAGGCATCGACCATACCTTGGGTTACTCCATTTAAACCATTGTAGAATGTTTCCATTTGAATACAATTAGGTAAACCATGGTGGGGACACTTTCGCAAAAGCTCCTTAAACCTTTCCCAAGCCTCACTAAAAGTCTCATCTTCAAGTTGCCTAAACCCTACTATTTCACTCCTTAATTTAGCATTCCTGTTAGGTGGGAAATATTTACTCAAAAATTTTTCAGCTAACTCATCCCACGTCCTAATTGATCCTGGAGCAAAAGAGTTTAACCATGCCTTTGCTCCATCTCTAAGAGAATACGGGAACAAAGTTAATCTAAGAGCATCTCTAGGCATTCCTTGAATTACAAAAGAATCACTAACTCCTAGAAAAGACTTAAGATGTAAATGAGGGTCTTCAGATGACAAACCATGGAATTGCCCCACGGTTTGCAACATCTGAAACATTACCGGTTTCATTTCAAAATTTGCCGCTTGGATTTGGGGACGTGCAATTCCTGGATTCAACTCATTGAATATCGGGACAACATACGCTCGAATAGGGTCCTATCGTTCGCTATCAGGATAGGATTTTCAGCCTGCTACTCGTTTTGCTCAAACAGCGGATTTTGCTGCAGCAATAGATTCTGCTGGGGTTCGTTGGACCTTCAGGAACCTCCGGAAGACGTGGCACGTTCTCCATCTGGTTTCTGCGCTGCTCCCTCCTTCTGTTCCTAATGTCCTTTCAATTTCTGGATCAAGCTCAAACCGTACCCCAGGCGGATCGCTCATGCACCAAAATCACACCTGCAAAAACAAAAGAAACAATCAAAAAGTTCTAGCACCAAACCACTAAAACACATACACAAAAATAAATCAGATAAAAACTTATTCAGTCCCCGGCAACGGCGCCAAAAACTTGTTGGGTTCCTAGAGTGAGTAATAATATGATATAAAATACTCTAGAATTCCTGTGCAAGTATACACAGTCTGCAGCAAGTAATATTATCGATCCGAGCCCTGAATTAGTTTCCACTCTACCTATTTTTGTGTAATTTTCTAATGGTTTCAAAGATAGTAAATGATTTGGTTTTATCGGAATTATGCTGAAGCAAAGTAAATGATAGAACAATAAGTAAACAAATAGATAGACAAATTAAAGACAGGCGCTGGTTAGGATTTAGTGATTGCTCTAAAAGATGCTCTAGCAATATTATTGATCATGCATTTCTCGCAGTATTATTAGCGGATTCCTCCCGGAACTCCGGATCTTTTGGGATGTGTTTCAACCCCAATGAAGTACGACCGATCAAGCACTAGGCAACTGGCTATCCCTAGCTCAGTCACTAGCGTTCACCAATACACAATGATCGTAGTGTGGATAATTGCCACACACTCTCTAAATCATCCCTGAAACTAGAGAGAGTTATCCATATCGGCTGGCCAGACGGGCATAAAATGAGAATAAGCACAACAATTAACCAAAATGCGATAGTCAATATATTACTAGAGATGAAGCACAGTAATCACATTAGTCCTAACCAACACCTTAAGCTACTTAGTTCATAACAGGCTTAGGAATACGAATTACAATCTGAGTAGGCATGTCCATAACCATAAGTTAATAAAGAAAATAAACTCCCTAATCAGCTTGCGGAAGATGGTGTTTTTGATAATCTTCAATCTCTCTAAAATATTTGGCTTCCAAGGAAAAACATGGAATGCTTTTGACTTGACGGCTACTTCCTTTTATAGAAGGATGGGAGACTTGAATTAGGTCAACTTGGACACGTGTAGGGCTCTCCTTGCTCCTTTATCCCGAAAATAACTCAACAGAAGTCGGTTCATGAAGTTGGCTAACGAGCTGTGATGTGGCAGTTCTGTTCCCAGTTTTGCTGCAGCACAGAATTTGCTCCCTCCAGTCGCTCAGCATCATAATCTGCACAAAATAATTTCCAATGCTTCCATTCTTCCAAATGGGTTAAAACATGTAATATCTATCCAAAACCAACCCTAATAAGCATAAAGGACACACAAATCCCTATATGATTGAGGCCTAAATAACTACCTTTTGGGCAGTTATCACTAGTCCTCCCAAGTCCTTACTTAAACAAAGTTTTTTCCAGCTTGCCCAGTGTATTTTCTTTTTGTCTCCCACATCTCCCCACCAAAACCTAGCACACAATCTATTGATATCATCACAAAGGCCCTTAGGAACTTTGAAGCAACTCATATTGTAGGTGGGAATAGCTTGAATAACCGCCCTAATTAGAATCTCTTTACCCCCTGCTGAAAAAAGCCTCTCATTCCACCCTTGAAGCTTTGACACTACTTTTTGCCTAATTTTCTCAAGCATCCTTTTCTTGCTTCTACTACTGTGTGAAGGCATGCCTAAATATTGATCTAAGGAGCTTGTTCTTTTTATCCCAAGAATTTCCTCAATCCTGGACGCTTCCTCCTCCTTGACATTTCTACTTAGCATGAAGGCTGATTTATCCAGATTTATCATTTGCCTCGATGTTTCCTCATATATGCTGAAAATGTCCTTAAGAGTCTGACACTCCTGCTCACGGGCCCTACAAAAAAGAAGACTATCGTCAGCGAAAAATAAATGAGAAATTATTGGGCAATGATTATTTATACGAAAACCTTTAAGGTTGTTGGAGTCAAATTCCCTGGATAGGAGGCTTGAGAACCTGTTGAGTTCCTAGAGTGAGTAAAAATATGATATGAAATACTCTAGAATTCCTGTGCAAGTATACACAGTCTGCAACAAGTAATATTATCAATCCAAGGTCTGAATGAGTTTCTACTTTATCTATTTTGTATAACTTTCTAATGGTTTCAGAGATAATAAAAATGTTGGGTTTTATCGGAATTATGCTGAAGCAAAATAAATGACAGAACAACGAGTAAACAAATAGATAGATAGATTAAAGACAGGCGCTGGTTAGGCTTTAGTGATTTTTTTCTAAGATATGCTCTAGCAATATTATTGATCATGCATTTCTCGCAGTATTATTAGCGGATTCCTCCCGGAACTCCGGATCTTTTGGGATGTGTTTCAACTCCAATGAAGAGCGACCGATCGAGCACTAGGCAACTGGCTATCCCTAGCTCAGTCACTGGCGTTCACCAATACACAATGATCGTAATGTGGAGAATTGCCACACACTCTCTAACTCATCCCTGAAACTAGAGAGAGCTATCCATACCGGCTGGCCAGGCGGGCATAAAATAAGAATAAGCACAACAATTAACCAAAATGCAATAGTCAATTTATTACTAGAGATGAAGCACAGTAATCACATTATTCCTAACCAACACCTTAAGCTACTTAGTTCATAATAAGCATAGGAATACGAATTACAATCTGAGTATGCATGTCCATCACTACAAGTTAATAAAGAAGGTAAACTCCCTAATCAGCTTGCGGTTGATGGTGTTCTTGATGATCTTCAATCTCCCTATACTATTCGGCTTCCAAGGGAAAACATGGAATCATTTTGACTTTGACGGCTACTTCCTTTTATAGAAGGATGAGAGGCTTGAATTAGGTCAACTAGGACACGTGTAAGGCTCTCCTTGATCCTTTATCCCGAAAATATCTCAATAGAAGTCGGCTCATGAAGTTGGCTAACGAGTTGTGATGTGGCAGTTTCTGCTCCCAGTTTTGCTGCAGCATAGAATTTGCTCCCTCCAGTCGCTCAGCAGCATAATCTGCATAAAGTGATTTCCAAAGCTTCCATTCTTCCAAATGGGTTAAATCATGTAATATCTCTCTAAAACCAACCCTATTAAGCATTTAAGACACACAAATCCTTATATAAATGAAGCCTAAATAACTACCTTTTAGGCAGTTATCATACCCCCAAACTTTAACTATTGCGCGTCCCGAGCAATACTAACCAACCTTCCTTCAAGAATTTCAAAACATTAGACAAAGAATTAGCTTAATCAAACCAGACAGTCCAACACTACCTTTAACCTTTACCTGAGCACTCTGCAAAACCAAGCTCTGCTGCAGCAAAATGATTCCTTCAGCAGGGACAAATAATCACCACTTTTCAACTTAATTCTAAGAACTCACCACAACCTAGCTCTATTATCAGACATTTCAAAATATATTTTCAAAGGGGTTTATATCATTATTTTTCAGACTTAAAGCAGCCTTACAGTCATAAGCTCTTAAGCACGGGATGACCCACTTTATGGTGCAGTATACCCTTGCCTCAAGCTCATCACCAACTAGGCTCAATACTCATTATAAAGCTCAAAAATCCTTAGTTATTCCATCTCTTGCCCCTCAGAATGGCGACATTTTGTGATGAAGCTCACCTAAGTTCTGGGAGACAGAAAAAACTGCTGGATCATCATTCATCCCTCAAAACTTTTGCTCTGTCAATTTTTTCAGCAAAATCTTCAACAAATAATCTTTTTTTCGCAAATAATAATTTTTCTCATATTTCTCATTTTTTCACATTTCCTAGGTCATCTTTTGACGCGAAGACAAACTGTGGGTGTCACAAATGTCCCCGGTTACTCAATAACCTAGCAAATTTTAATTTGAAGGAGAGGAATGCTCGAGCAAAATAATTGGAGTAGAAAAAAGCAAGTAAAAAGAATGGAAATTCAATTGGGAAAACTACTTAGGGAATTGATTTCGCCGATTTCGTTTAGGATTGATTTTAAGGGATAAGTTATTATGCACAATGAAATTATGAGCCAAAGACCCTTTAATCACAACTACCTCTCCCGAGTATAATTGATTCTCATGCAAATTAACCAACTTGATATCCCTATCTAAGTTTATTAATAAGCAAGGCAATGAGATCTTTTAACCAATTCTAAAGTTAATCTAAAACCGTCAAGAAATAGAAAGTAAACTTTATTCATGCAATCTTGAGTAAGTCTAGATCAAATCCCCTCTCCCGAGCTAGATTCGAAACTTAAATCATCCAACTAATGGCCAATTAATTGAAAGCATTAAATCAAGATTACAAACACAATAACATTGCACAACTTAAACCATAAATCAATCCATAAACTTAATCAACTACATCAATCCCTAAGCTACAAGTTTAGCTACTCATGAATGTAAATACAAGCTCAACTAAACATATGAAAGCCATAAATCTAACTAAAGGAAGAAAAGGGAAAAGAAAACTCAATGTAGGCCGAGTCCCGACGTCCCCGTCACGATCCCCACGAACAATGGGTTGATTTCCAAGTCTCCCTCTTTGTTTCAGCCTCCAAAGTGCTCCGTTCTGCTCTGTTTACGGCTTCAAAAGGTCCCAAATCGAACTCCCAAAAAACCTAGCCAAAAATAAGCTTTTATTCTGATTTTTCGTCTTAGCGTCGAGACGCTGTCAAGACAGAGTCGCGACGCTGCCTCTTATACGCGCGTTCTGAATAAGGAAAAAACGGTAGCATCGGGACGCTTCCTATCGTAGCGTCTCGACGCTGTAAGCTTTACGCGCCTAATCTGATATGGAATGTGAGCGTTGAGACGCTCAAGAGCTAGCGTCTCGACGCTAGCCTGCTGTTGACCGAGATTTGACTTTTTTCCACTTTTACTCTTTTCATTCCTTTGCATCTTTTCACGCCCCGAGCACCCGATTAACTCTGATATTGCATTATAGCTCCAATCAACCATTTCCTACAAAATAAACAATAAAGCACAATAAAATAGCCCAAACACCATAAAAGACTAGCTAAATTAAATAAGTAAAAGTAGCTAGCTATGCTCGCTATCAAATACCCCAAAACTTAAGCTTTTGCTAGTCCTCGAGCAAACTCTAAATCAGACATACAATGGAAGAATGGATGCAACAATCATAACTCAATCCTCAAGGCTCAAAAGTCAATAACCAAGCAAGCAAGAGATATGCACACAAGGACCAATGAGGGAGACAAATTAAAATTTTTCCAAAATTAACTTGCACAAGCGAGATCTAACTCAACAAGATCAGACTCTACTAGCCCGAGATTGGATTATTAAACTCTCAGCTCATCTTCCCTCTACATTGGCACTAAGGCTTCACTAATGAGTTAATGCAACAAATTAGTTTGTTTATCTCCATACTTAGGTGCTTATAATTAACAATTAAATTAAGCATGTATATGTGGCACTAGCTTTCACACACCCATTGCAGGGACCCTTAACCTGAGATTTCTCTGGTTGGCCTAACTGATCACAACAGGGGTAGCTCTTTTTGCCTAAACTTTATTAAACATTGCAAACTGTGCACAGGCCATGGCATAATATTTTTTTTTTCAACAGTAACTACAAGAATGATTTTTCTTTATGAGCATAAATAGCATATATTCTTTTCTTTCCTCCTAAGCAAGATCAAACATGCTAATTTGCAAAACATTAACTTTTCAGCTCTACCCTACACCTATCGAGGTGACAACAAGCATATGAACCTAATAATTCGCTCCTAAGCATTCAAATCCAAATCTAGCCAAGATAAATACTCTACTCATGCAAGCCATCTTCTAGAAAAATTTTAAAAAGTCTCCCTTTTTGGGCACTTATGCTTATAACTCATCACAAGCTTGAAAATTGACAAGAAAGCCTATCCTAGGACATCATAATCATGCAAAAGTAGCATCCAGAAAACAATCATATGCATAATTCAAAGAAAGCTCAAAACTATAGCCCGAACTCAGATGCTCAAGGGCTCCACAAACATGCTAATCCACCCCCAAACTTAAAATATGCATTGTCCTCAATGTATAAAGAAAATAAAGTATAAACAAGCATGAGAACAATAAAAGAATGACAGGAGTGAATAATACTGGCTTGGAATGATGAGAGCTTTGAATCTTGAAAGCTTGAAAGCAAAGGAGAGGAAGAAAACAAGACCTACAAAACAAAAACAAACAATAAATAAAAAACAAAAAGAAAACACACTAACTTACTTGGGTTGCCTCCCATAAGCGCTTGTTTAACGTCATTAGCTCGACGTGTTGCACGTGCTTCAAGGAGGCTTTTGTTCTGTGAATCCAACAGAGGTGCTCTTTCTTGCACCTTTCCTGTAGCCCATGTACAACACTTCATCTTTGGAGTCTTCAACTGCTTTAAAGATTTCTTTTTCGTTCTTGACTCTAATAGTGAGCTCCCTGCGCTCAATATCTATGATCGCTCGCCCAGTAGCGAGGAATGGTCGTCCTAATATGACAGGCATTGAAGGATTTTCTATCATGTCCATAACATACAAGTCAATAGGGAGGAAAAATCTACCTACTCTGATTAACACATTTTCTACAATACCAACTGGTCTCACCACAGATTGATCAGCCAATTGGAGCTTTACAGGAGTAGATTTAATCTCACCTATGTCTAACTTCTTACACAAGGACAATGGGATAATATTAATGCTAGCACCTAAATCACATAATGCTCTGAAAGAATAAGTACCAAAACTACACGGAACAGAAAAACTCCCTGGATCTGCTACTTTTTCAGGTACTTTCTGTTGTACTCTGGTGTTGCATGTGGAAGCAAGATAAACAGTGTCAACCTTCTTTTCTTTTCGCTTCTTTGCTAACCACTCCTTCATGAACCTGTTGTATTGGGGCATCTCTAATGCCTCTGCAAAAGGAATATTAATATTCAGATTCATAAAAGCATTCATAAATTTATCAAACTGAACCTGATTGTTCTTTTTCTTCTTTTTCTTTTTCTTTTCCTTGGGAACCATCAGTGTGGGAGAAGGAATAGGAGGCTCAAGGTTAGGCTGTTTAGCCTCATCAGATGATGTGTCCTCCTCAGCTTCCCCTGTAGGCGTTTCATAGTCCTCAGATTCAGGTTCCTCTTCAGATTCCTCCTGGTGCACAGTGATTGCCTTACAGTACTCCATCTGAGGTTTCTCTTGTTCAGCTGGGGCCTTACCTTTATTCATGGTGCTTACAACATTCACCAACTGTCCCAGCTGAGTCTCAATGTTCTTTATAGCTGCACTGTGGCCATTCACTGTTGAGTTGATGGCAATGACTGCCTCCTCTAATTTGGTTGTCCTGTTACTAGACTCTGCAATGAAAGCTCTAACAAGATCTTCTAACTTTTTATTATCTTGAGTTTGAGGGGCAAAACCAGGAGGATTAAGAACATTCTTAGTATTAGCATAAGAGAAATTTTCATGGTTCCTATTGTTAGGGTGATAATGTGTAGGTGTAGAACTATTATTATATCCCCTAGAATTAAAATTTGATACATACTGGACCTGCTCAATGGTCTCCTCCTGAGGTCTAGATGCTAAAGCAGCAGCAGATTCAATTGATTGAGCACTCCCTGTACCTGAAAATTTCATAAAAGCATTGGCAAGGGAAGTCATCTGGGCCTGGAGTGCACTTACTTTATCAACCTTAAACACTCCAGCAACAATATTTTTGGGTGTAGACCGCTCAGATGGCCACTGATAGCTGTTGGTGGCCATATCCTCTAAAAGTGTGCGAGCATTTTCCACGGTCTTGGACAACAGAGTCCCACCTGCAGCTGCATCAACAATCGTTTTTGTACTAGGAGTTAAACCATTATAAAACAACTGTACCTGAAGCCAATCGGGGTAACCATGCTGAGGACACTTCCTTAGTAGCTCTTTGAATCGCTCCCAAGCTTCGAACAACTGCTCATCATATTGTTGTTGGAATGTCCCAATCTCGGTCCTTAGCTTGACCGCCTTTGCAGGAGGGAAAAATTTCTTTAAAAAGGCCTGGACCAAAGCATCCCAGGTGGTGATGCTCCCAGGAGTAATAGACTGCAACCAATCTCGTGCTTTATCCTGCAAAGAAAAGGGAAATAAACGTAAGCGAATAGCATCCTCAGAGACACCATTAATCTTTACCGTCCCACAAATATCTAAGAATGATTTAAGATGAGAATTTGGATCCTCGGTGGGCGATCCTCTATATGCACAGTCTCGAGCCATCTGAATGAGGCCGGTCTTCAGCTCAAAGTTGTTGGCATTAATCGGTGCATAGACAATCCCCGACTGTTGCCCCTGAAACACAGGCTAAAAATAATCTCTAATAGGCCTAGGCTCCTCAGGTTGATTTTGGTCAGCCATTTGAAAATTTTCTCTATTTTCCCTTCGAAGCCTAAAAATTGTTCTTTCTATCTCGGGATCAAATGGTGCTAAAATTAAATCTTTATCCCTACGCATAAACAAACAAAACTACCCTAAAAAAGAAAGAAAACAATTATGGAAAGCAACAAAGAAAAGAAAACAACTAATCTAAATATGGAAATTATAATATAGAAAAGGAAACAAAATAGCCTAAAATGGAATGCAAAAATAAATATGGCAAAATACAAATAAGGAAACTAATCTAGAAAAGGAAAAACAAGAACAAATAAGGAAAAAATTACACAACTAAAAGAAAAACTAACCTAGAAAACCAAATATGGAAAGAAAAACAAACAAGGAAAAATGCAATCAACTAAAAAGGTAAAAATACACCCTAAATTAAGATCAAACAATTTTTTCACAATATCAATCTAGCTAAATGTGCCAATCCCCGGCAACGGCACCAAAAACTTGATGTGGACTTTTCCTAACCGCAAGCGCACGGGTCAAGTAATAATATAGTGAATAGTAAATTCGAATGTCGTCCTCTGGATTGGATTTTTAAGCAAATCAAGTATTGCGAATTATCTTGCCCAATTTTATTTAGGGATCAAAAAGTGATGAATAGGTGATAAGAAAACCAAATCAAAGCAAGTAAAAAGAATGGAAATTCAATTGGGAAAACTACTTAGGGAATTGATTTCGCCGATTTCGTTTAGGATTGATTTTAAGGGATAAGTTATTATGCACAATGAAATTATGAGCCAAAGACCCTTTAATCACAACTACCTCTCCCGAGTATAATTGATTCTCATGCAAATTAACCAACTTGATATCTCTATCTAAGTTTATTAATAAGCAAGGCAATGAGATCTTTTAACCAATTCTAAAGTTAATCTAAAACCGTCAAGAATTAGAAAGTAAACCATAGGAGCTCTTAGGCTGATCACCAACAGTTGTCTTTCCCTTGGTAGCCTGTTGGTGCGTGCCTCTGAGATCTGAAAGTGGGAGAGTTACACTTACGAGGATGAGTTAAACGTGTTAACAAATCCTTGACCGAACAACGGTGGCTAATGTCTATAGGAATATGAGTTATTCTGGAATTAGAATTAGCTGAGAGGTGTCTCATTTCAAAGGAGGAGTGCCTGATCACCCTTCGGTGGCTGACATTCTAAACCTCTGAAGCCTCGTTGCAAAACTAAATCGATAGTTTTAGGGTTCTGTGATTATTTGTTTTGCTAAATTGATTGGATTGTGTGCAATTGTTTACTTGTATGATGGGTTAAGGCAAAGATAACTAATACGATCATTGTTTGTTTAAATTTCAGCAATGTCTTCCTCAATTGTCTCTCTGCTTAAAAATGAGAAATTAACCGGCGAAAATTATGCTACGTGGAAGTCGAACCTGAATACGATTCTTGTTGTCGATGATCTGCGGTTCGTCTTAACGGAGGATTGTCCTCCAGCCCCTGCTCGTAATGCATCCCAGGCAGTTAAGGATGCTTATGACTGCTGGACAAAGGCCAATGATAAGACTCGCGTCTATATCTTAGCCAGCTTATCTGAAGTTTTGGCTAAAAGGCATGAGAGCATGGTAACAGCGAGGGAGATTATGAACTCTCTCCAGGAGATGTTTGGACAACCGTCCTACCAACTCCACCATGACGCTCTCAAATACGTTTATAGCTGTCGCATGAAAGAGGGCACGTCTGTTCGGGAGCATGTCCTGGATATGATGGTCCAATTCAACGTGGCAGAGGTAAACGGGGCGGTCATAGATGAGCGTAGTCAGGTTGCATTCATCTTAGAATCTCTTCCGAAGAGTTTTCTACAGTTTCGAAGCAATGCAATGATGAATAAAATAACATTCAACCTGACTAGCCTCCTGAATGAGCTACAACTCTATCAGTCTCTTCTTAAGAACAAAGGACAGACAGAAGGAGAGGCAAACGTTGTCCACTCTAAAAGAAAGTTCGAGAAGGGTTCATCCTCTGGAACTAAATCTGTAGCCACTTCTTCAAAGAAAACTCAGAAGAAGAAAGGAAACAAGGGGAAAGCTCCCAGCACTGCTGCTAAAAGCAAGGGAAAAGCCAAAGCTGTGGCAGACAAGGGCAAGTGTTTCCACTGCAATGTAGATGGACATTGGAAGAGAAACTGCCCAAAGTACCTTGCTGAGAAAAACAAGGAAAAGGAAGGTAAATTTGATTTACTTGTTTTAGAAACATGCCTAGTAGAACATGATCAGTTTACCTGGATACTTGATTTAGGAGCAACTAATCATGTTTGCTCTTCTTTTCAGGAAAATAGTTCCTTTCGGCAGTTGAACGATGGGGAAATGACACTCAGGGTCGGAACTGGAGAAGTCATTTCAGCTAAAGCAGTGGGAGCTGCGAAGTTATTTTTTAGAAATAGATTCTTACTTTTAGAAAGTTTGTTAATCGTTCCCAAGATTAAGAGGAACTTAATTTCTATTTCATGTTTGATTGAACAATCGTATACAGTTACTTTTGATATGAATGAAGCGTTCATTTATAAAAATGGTGTACTTATTTGTTCAGCCAAATTGGAAAATAACTTGTACGTTTTAAGATCAATCGAAAACAAAGCACTTTTAAATCACAAATTATTTAAAACTGCTGAAACTCAAAGTAAAAGGCAAAAGATTTCTCCATCAAGTAACAATACTCATCTTTGGCATCTTAGACTTGGTCATATAAACATCAATAGGATCGGTCGTTTGGTAAAGAATGGACTTCTAAGCAAGTTAGAAGATGATTCACTACCACCTTGTGAATCTTGTCTCGAGGGAAAAATGACCAAGAGACCCTTTACTGGAAAAGGTTACAGAGCCAAAGAACCCTTAGAGTTAATACATTCGGATCTATGTGGTCCAATAAATGTAAAAGCTCGAGGAGGATACAAATATTTCATCTCATTTATAGATGATTATTCAATATGTGGTTACTTGTACCTAATGGGACATAAGTCTGAAGCCCTTGAAAAGTTTAAGGAGTTTAAGGCTGAAGTTGAAAACCTATTAGGTAAATCTATTAAAGTACTTCGATCTGATCGAGGAGGGGACTATATGGATCAAAGATTCCAGGATTATATGATAGAACATGGAATCCAATCTCAACTCTCAGCCCCTGGTACACCTCAGCAGAATGGTGTGTCAGAAAGGAGAAATAAAACCTTGTTAGACATGGTTCGATCAATGATGAGCTATGCTCAATTGCCTAGCTCGTTTTGGGGGTATGCAGTAGAGACTGCAGTATATATCTTGAACAATGTTCCCTCGAAAAGTGTTTCTGAAACACCTTTCGAATTATGGAAGGGGCGCAAACCTAGTTTGCATCACTTTCGCATCTGGGGTTGTCCAGCACACGTGCTTGTGACAAATCCTAAGAAACTGGAACCTCGTTCAAAACTGTGCCAATTTGTTGGTTACCCTAAAGAAACGAGAGGTGGTTATTTCTACGACCCACAAGAAAATAAGGTGATTGTATCGACAAACGCCACTTTCTTAGAAGAAGACCACATGAGAGATCATAAACCACGCAGCAAAATAATATTAGGAGAAGCTACTGAAGAATCATCAAGAGTTGTTGATGAAGTTGGACCTTCAACAAGGGTTGATGAAGGAACTAGTTCTTCAGATCCATCCCGTCCATCTCAAACGTTGGGAATGCCTCGACGCAGTGGGAGGATTGTATTACAACCTGACCGCTACTTGGGTTTAACTGAAACTCAGGTTTTCATACCTAATGATGGCATTGAGGATCCATTGTCTTATCGACAGGCAATGAATGACGAAGATAAGGATGAATGGGTCAAAGCCATGAAGCTGGAAATGGAGTCAATGTACTCCAATTTTGTATGGGAACTTACAGATCTACCAAATGGGGTAAAACCCATAGGGTGCAAATGGATCTATAAGAGAAAAAGAGATGCAGCTGGAAAGGTACAGACCTTCAAAGCTAGATAAGTGGCAAAGGGTTATACCCAAAAGGAAGGGGTTGACTATGAGAAAACCTTTTCTCCTGTAGCCATGTTAAAGTCCATAAGAATTCTCTTATCCATAGCCACATCTTATGACTATGAAATATGGCAAATGGACGTCAAGACTGCCTTTCTGAATGGTAATCTTGAAGAGAATATCTTCATGTCTCAACCCGAAGGGTTCATAGGCCAAGGTCAGGAACAAAAGGTTTGTAAGCTCAATCGATCCATTTATGGATTGAAACAAGCATCCAGATCATGGAACATTAGATTTGATACTGCAATCAAATCTTTTGGCTTTGACCAAAACGTTGATGAGCCTTGTGTGTACAAGAAAATCAACAAAAGGAAAGTAGCTTTTCTAATACTTTATGTAGACGATATCCTACTCATTGGGAATGATGTAGGATACCTCACTGACATTAAGAAATGGCTAGCAGCCCAATTCCAAATGAAAGATCTGGGAGAGGCTCAATATGTTCTGGGAATCCAAATAATTAGGGATCGTAAGAACAAAACGCTAGCTCTGTCTCAAGCAACGTATATTGACAAGATGTTGTCTCGATATTCGATGCAAAACTCCAAGAAGGGACTACTACCCTTCAGACATGGGGTACACCTGTCTAAGGAACAGTCTCCTAAGACACCTCAAGAAATTGAGAACATGAGACACATTCCCTACGCCTCAGCTGTGGGCAGCTTAATGTATGTTATGCTCTGCACTAGGCCTGACATGTGTTATGCAGTGGGAGTAGTCAGTAGGTATCAGTCTAATCCAGGGTTGGACCACTGGGGAGCGGTTAAGAATATCCTCAAGTATCTTCGGAGAACGAGGGACTACATGCTTGTGTATGGAGCTAAGGATTTGATTCTTACTGGATACACTAACTCTGACTTTCAAGCTGATAAGGATTCAAGGAAATCCACATCAGGGTCAGTATTCACCCTCAATGGAGGAGCAGTAGTATGCAGAAGCATCAAACAAGGATGCATAGCAGACTCAACCATGGAGGCTGAGTATGTAACAACTTGCGAAGCAGCTAAGGAGGCAGTATGGCTCAGAAAGTTCTTGACTGATTTGGAAGTGGTTCCGAATATGAACGTGCCCATAACACTATACTGTGATAACAGTGGGGCTGTAGCCAACTCAAAAGAACCTCGAAGCCACAAACGAGGTAAACACATCGAGAGGAAGTATCACCTGATACGGGAGATTGTGCAACGAGGAGATGTGATCGTCACTAAGATCGCCTCGGAGCACAACATCGCTGATCCATTTACGAAGGCTCTCACGGCTAAAGTGTTTGAGGGTCATCTAGAAGGTCTAGGTCTACGAGATATGTATGTCATCTAATCTAGGGCAAGTGGGAGAAATGTATAATGGGTATAAGGATGCCCTAGTTCATTGTATTAATATACATGACATTTCCAGCTTTAGATTATTGCATTTACATCCCACTAACTAGTGTTTTAGTTCAAGTGGGAGTTTGTTGGGTTTTATGCCCTAAAACTCGTAGATAGTGAATGTAACCGTTGACCGGATATTAATGAAATAATATTAATATATTTTTCCATTAATTGTTATTAGTTATTTTATATCTGTCTTTGCCTAAAAATAACCCTAATCCAATAAACTAGACATCCAAGGTTGTAATATGAGTCTTGAACTATATGTAGCGACATATGGGATCATTGTTCAAGAAACAGCCTAAAGGGTCTATAGTATAGGGATAAGACTGGGTGCCTTATCCTGGTGACACTATGGATACGGCCCACTTTGTATTTGATACAAACGCTGCGATCCAACGCGTTCGTGTAGGAGACATGCGAGTGGGGGTATCCTATGCAATGAGTTTGCATAAGACCGGACCGCGAAATATTAACCACTAGTTATAACACCGTTAACTAGTTGGTTTTCTATTTCACTAGGACGACCTAGACAACTTAGTCTTAATCCTGAGTCGATTATGGACTCCTGCTCATGAGAGATTGTCTTTTGATTTGTATGGGTGAGAGTGGCCAATACGCCGACTCAATAAGCCTACCACTTTGGGGACAAGACCGAATGGGGAGCTGGGAACATAATCGTACAAGATGGAATTCACTCCTTCCCGACTTTAGGGAAGCAGATGAGTGTTCCCTTAAGTGGTTACTCCGAGTCTTGAACAAAGGGCCCTACCCTCTCAATGGCACGAGAGGGTTTTCTGTTTGATGGTTGGACCACAAACAGGTTGTTCATTAGAGGAGAGTTGGTACTTAAGGAAATAGAGGTAACCCAGGGGTAAAACGGTAATTTGACCCAGCTGGTGTTACGGACACTCGTGAAGGACTAACTAGTCGATATTGGTCTAGATCCGTGGACACAGAAAATATGTCTGCAGTGAGAAGAGTGCAACTGTGAGCCTATAGTGGAATGTACACACAGTTAACGAATATTGATTAATGTGGTTAATGAGTTTGACCAATTAATCTCACATCGTTGGAGCTTCTGATCTGCAGGTCCATTAGGTCCCACTGGTAGCTCGTAAAGTAATTTGAGGCAACTAAGTAATAAAAGTAAATTGAAAATGTTCAATTTATTAAGGGAAACAAATATAATATATATTGATGTATTATTATGAGAGAAATTAATATTTGAAAAGTTCAAATATAAATTTATGGAAGTTTGAAAGAGTTCAAAATAATGAATTAATTAATTTAAGGCCTAAAATGTGTTTGGGCAAATTAATTAATTCTAGGCCGGGAATTAAATATGTGATATTTAATTGGTGGTTAATTAATTAAAGAATTCATTAACCGGGAATTAATCAATTATGGAAATAATTAATCACTTAAGGAAGTGATTAATCATTTATGGAAATTATCTAATCACTTATGGAAGTAATTAGTCATTTGTGGAAAAGATTAATCAATTATGGAATTGATTGATCATGATTGATTAATTAAGGAATAAGATTGAATCAATTATGGAAAAGATTGATTTAATTGAATATTTTATTCATGGCCTCTCTTCTACAAATAGAACACTAGACCTAATTGGTCATGACACTTGACACTCTTGAAAGACAAGACCTAGAATTCTCTCTAGCCTCCCTCTTAGAGAAAGACTCCCACAAGTCTTTTGCCTCCTAGACTCAGAGACATACCGGTGTAACCTCTGTGGTGATTGTGTCAATCAAAGAAGAATTTCCAGCGAAGAAAACCTTAAAGCGGCTGCTGCGTTTTCGTTCGTGGAGCGTCGTTGGCGAAGAATGGTCAAGTCTACAACGGAGGTTTGTAACGGTTCTTCCTCTTTTCTTTAGAAAAGTTTTAAAAATAAATTTAGATTTATTTTAGCATGTTTAAACCGATTTTACAGCGGCTTTAAAGTTTGTTTAAAGTTTTGTTTGAGTTATCGTAACGTTATTTTAATGTTAATTAATATACGGCGTAAGGTCCAATCGATGCGCTTCCGCTGCGTAGGGACTTTTATTCCCTTCAGTGTATACAAGAAGATCAACAAGAATAAAGTAGATTTCCTCGTACTTTATGTTGACGACATCCTACTCATTGGGAATGATGTAGGGTATCTGTCTGACGTAAAAGAATGGCTAGCAGCTCAATTCTAAATGAAAGATTTGGGTGAGGCCCAGTATGTTCTTGGCATCTAGATTATTCGGGATAGAAAGAACAAATCGCTAGCTCTGTCTCAAGCAACGTATATCGACAAGATGTTGGCTCGATATTCGATGCAGAACTCCAAGAAGGGATTGTTACCTTTCAGGCATGGGGTTCACTTGTCTAAGGAACAGTCTCCTAAGACACCTCAAGAAGTTGAGGATATGAGACAGATTCCCTACGCTTCTGCAGTGGGTAGCTTAATGTATGCCATGCTATGCACAAGGCCTGACATTTGTTATGCTGTAGGGATTGTCAGCAGATATCAGTCGAATCCAGGGTTAGACCACTGGACCGCCGTTAAAGGAATCCTCAAGTATCTTAGGAGAACGAGAGATTACATGTTGGTGTTTGGGGCTAAGGAGTTCTCACGGGTTACACCGACTCTGACTTCCAAACTGACAAGGATTCTAGGAAATCTACGTCATGGTCAGTTTTCACCCTTAACGGGGGCGTTGTAGTTTGGAGGAGTATCAAGCAAGGATGCATAGCAGATGGTCTACGTCATGGTCAGTATGTAGCTGCTTGTGAAGCAGCTAAGGAAGCAGTTTGGCTAAGGAAGTTCTTAACAGATTTGGAAGTCGTTCCAAATATGAACTTGCCCATTACGTTATACTGTGACAACAGTGGGGCTGTAGCCAATTCAAAGGAACCTCGCAGCCACAAAAGAGGTAAACACATAGAGAGGAAGTATCATCTGATTCGAGAGATTGTGCAAAGAGGAGATGTGGCCGTGACCAAGATCGCTTCCGAGCACAACATTGCCGATCCGTTTACGAAGGCCCTCTCGGCTAAAGTGTTCGAGGGTCATCTAGAAAGTCTAGGTCTGCGAGACATGTATATAACGTAATCTAGGGCAAGTGGGAGATGTGTAATGGGTGTAAGGATGCCCTAGTTTATTGTATTTTGTATATTTACCTTTTATGTAATGTACAACATACATGTACCATTTCCAGCTTTAGATTATATTGTATATATTTTCCCTGTAACTTGAGTTTTAGTTCAAGTGGGAGTTTGTTGGGTTTTATGCCCTAAAATTTGTAGATAGTAAATGTACATTTGACTGAACATTAATAAAGTGATGTATTATTCAGTGTTTGTATTATATCTTGTCTTATTAACCCTAATCCAATAAACTAAACATCCAAGGCTGATAGAATGAGGCTTGAACTAGTATGTAGGGACATACGGGGATCAATGTTCAAGTTCTAGCCTAAATGGTCTGTAGTATAGGGATGAGGCCCACCTTGTCCTGGTGACATTATGGATACGGCCCGCTTTGTATATTGATACAAACATAGTGATCCAACACGTTCATGTGGTTGACATGCGAGTGGGGGTATCCTGTGCAATGAGTTTGCACAAAGACCAGACCGCGAAATAGTTAACCACTAACTGTAACACCGTTAGTTAGCTCGGTTTCTATTTCACTAGGATGACCTAGGCAACTTGGCCTTAATCCTGAGTGGATTATGGACTCCTGTCCATGAGGGATTGTCCTTTGATTTGTACGGGTGAGAGTGGCCTATTCGCCGACTCAATAAGCCTACCATTTTGGGGACAAGACCGAGTGGGGAGCTGGGAACGTAATCTTACAAGATGGAATTCACTCCTTCCCGATATTAGGGTAAGTAGAGGTGTGTTCCCTTAAGTGGTGTCTCCGGGTCTTGAACAATGGGCCCTACCCTCTTTATGGCACGAGGGATTTCTGTTTGCTGGTTGGACCACAAACGGGTTGTTCATTAGAGGAGCATTGGTACTTAAGGACCAAGAGGTAGCCCAGGGGTAAAACGGTAATTTGACCTAGCTGGGGTGCGAACACACGTGAAGGGCTAACTTGCTATTGACGGTCGATATCCGTGAACACAGAAATATATCTGCAGTGAGAAGAGTGCAGCTGTGGTTCTTTAGTGGAGTGAACCACAGTTAACGAATATTGATTAACTTGGTTAATGAGTTTAGCCAACTAATCTCATATCGTTGGAGCTTCTGATTTGTAGGTCCATTAGGTCCCACCGATGACTCAATTAAGGTGTTGAGGTTAATTTCTGGGGAAAGTTGAGTATTTGAAAGTGTTCAAATAATAAGGTAAAATATGAATATGATTCAAGATTAATACTATAGGTTATAATTAATGTGCATTAGATGTGCATTAATACTATAGTTATTATGAGAGAATTATGATTAAATATGTGATATTTAATTATGATATTAATTAATTATAGAATTAATTAATTACTGTTTTAATTTAATTAAGTTTAGATTTAATTAGATTAAAACTATAGGTTATGTGAGGGATAATCATTTAAATATAGTTTAAATGAATTTGTTATTTAATTATGAATTGAATAACTTAATTTTATTTAATTAATTGTTAATTAGTGAAATTATTTTAAAATTGATACATCTGATCAATTACTAGGTCGTGGTTTTTTGACCTAAATTAGCTCCCTCACACGCCTAAAAAGGGGTTGGTTACACATTTTTGGAGGGCAGTTCATTTTTGGTTATCGTGGCTTCTTGGGTTTACAGAAAACTCTCTCCAGAAAAATCCCTATTGTTCTCTCAGACTCTCTCTGCAAGATTTCCCTAAGAAACTAGATCCCACCATCTCCCTCAAAGTTACGTTTCAGAGACCATTGGTGTTTCCTTGTGGTGGTGTTCGTGTGGGATTCGTAGCGAAGAACAAGAATTGTTTGCTGCTGTTTTTTTTCTGTAAACATCAAGGGAAAAAGGCGTTTTTCTTGTCAATAGCTCTTCAAGGGTAAGAATTCTTGAACCCAAGGATCAATAGGATCCTTTCCTAGATTAGATCTAGAGTTTTAGTTTCTGTTTGAGCATGTTTTATGGTTTTACAACATGTTTATTTTCTTAATCTTGCTGTAAATTTATCGTTTTGTCGTCGTATTGGTTTCCCAATCGATATTTAAACTGATAAGGTCTCTGATCGTTTCCGCTGCGCTAGGGCTTTGATCCCTGCACCTTCCTCCTCCGCAGATTCATCACACCCATGCTTTTTACCATTTTGGCTAGTCAGCACTTCCAAATCATGTTGCATGGGATCGTGTCTGGCCAACCTTTTCCATCTTTTGGATGATTTTTGAGTTCCGTTTTTGCTCTTACTCCTAAGTTCTGGTTCCTCTGTTTCGTAATTTCGCACTTGAGAGTCCGTGTCTTTCCTTTGGGTTGCTACTTGGGCTTTTCCATCTGCTAAGATTGGGCCTTTTCCTATTTCCGACTCTTCTTCATTTTCTTTTTCTTTGGTTTTTGGTAGGTCCCACCTCTCTGCAGCTACTATTTCACTTTTTCCACCGCTTCCCAAATGCTTTGTACCTTTTCCTTTTGGAGAACACTGACGCTCCCTGCAACTGGTCGAACAAATCATCTATGTGAGGAAGTGGATACTTGTTCTTAATCGTCACTTTATTTAACTCTCGATAATCGATGCATAAACGCATAGATCCATCTTTCTTTTTCACGAACAGGACTGGAGCGCCCAAAGGTGAAACGCTAGGACGAATAAAACCTTTGTCCAGGAATTCCTGTATCTGCACCTTTAGTTCTTTCAATTCTGTTGGGGCCATTCTGTAGGGTGCCTTAGAAATAGGGGTTGTACCTGGCTCAAGCTCGATGTTGAAATCCACTTCTCGAACCGGAGGCAAACCTGGAAGATCTTCAGGAAATACATCCATGAACTCATTGACCACTGGTACCGAGCTTATCCCAGCCTTTTCAACTCGAGTATCTGACACATTGGCTAAGAAGCACCACGCTCCTCGATCCACGAGCCTTTTTGCCTTTATCGCAGATACCACCTTAGGAACAGTCTCTGACCTGATTCCCTTGAACTTGAAGCTTGCTCCTTCTAGAGGCTTGAATAATACTTCCTTCTAATGGCAACCAATGATGGCGTGATTCAAGGCTAACCAATCCATGCCCAGGATAACATCAAAATCTCTCATCTCTAGCACGATTAGTGTCACATCTAACAGACGATCAGACACTAATACTTGTTAGGTTTTAACCTTCTCTATAGCTAACAACTCTACTCCAGCCGGGGTAGAAACTGATAGGTTAAAACCTAATGGCTCTAACTCTATCCGGGCATGCTTAACAAATACGTCAGATATAAACGAATGCGTAGAGCCTGAATCGAAAAGAACATGGGCATAATGCCCAAGAACCAATAATGTACCTGTTACCACTGCATTAGAATCACCAGCTTTCTTGCTGGTAGAGGCATGTGCTGAACCTCTCTGGGTGCTGGTGCTGGCTTGATTAGAACCGAAAGGTCACCTAGGATCTGCGTTTTTTCCTCGTGGGCACTCTGCGGCCATGTGTCCACCCTTGCCGCATCTGAAGCACACTTCTAGGCCTGCTAAGCATTGACCTTCGTGACGACGATCACACTTAGGGCACAAGGGTTTTTCCTTGCCATCATTCCTCTGACGCGGGGACCGTCGGTTCTGGGAGTTCTGATGCGATTTAGAGAAGCTTCGATTAAACTTTCTTTTCTAACCTGTACTGAATTCTGGTTCTTTGGTCACTGGGATTGCATTCGCAGCCGGCATACCCATAAACGTGGCTGCTCGAAGGGCTGCCGCATAATCGGCTGGGTCAAGAGCCCCTACCACTCTCTGCACATCGTCCCTGAGGCCCGAAATGAACCTCTTCATCTTCTTTGCTTCAGTGTCTACCATTTCTGGGGCGAACCGAGACAAGCGCGTGAATTCCAGTTCATATTCCTCCACGGACTTGTTAACTTGCCTTAAAGCCAATAACTCTTCCTCCTTCCGGTACTGGATGATCGTGGAGTAATACTTTTGGAAGAAGGTTCCCTTGAACTGGACCCACGTGACGGGACCTGCGGTGGTACTGATAGATCTCTCTGCTGACCGCCACCACATCAGTGCGTCCTCCCTCAGCATGAACACGGCACATGGGACTTGCTGAGCCTCGGGGCATCCCATGTAACGAAAAATCTCCTCCATCTTGGCTATCCAAGCCTCGGCAGCAGTGGGGTCCACCGTCTTCCCATTGAACGCCGGTGGGTCATATCTTTTGAAGTCCTTCAGATACTTAGAGCCCTCCTTCCGGTACTGGATGATCGTGGAGTAATACTTTTGGAAGAAGGTTCCCTTGAACTGGACCCACGTGACGGGACCTGCGGTGGTACTGATAGATCTCTCTGCTGACCGCCACCACATCAGTGCGTCCTCCCTCAGCATGAACACGGCACATGGGACTTGCTGAGCCTCGGGGCATCCCATGTAACGAAAAATCTCCTCCATCTTGGCTATCCAAGCCTCGGCAGCAGTGGGGTCCACCGTCTTCCCATTGAACGCCGGTGGGTCATATCTTTTGAAGTCCTTCAGATACTTAGAGCCCTCAGTCGACCCTGCTCGATCCTGGTTCTGGTTCGCCTGAGCTGTCTGATTGGTTGTAATATTGCCCAGGAGAGCTTGAAGGTCTTCTAGTGTCAAGGTGACTGTCTGTGCCTGCGCTGGGGGTGCAGGTATCTGAATCTCAGGTCCATTGTCAGCTTGGTGACCCACTGGAGGAACCACTTGCTCTAGAGGTACCTGACCCCTACCACGTCCACGACCCAATCCTCGACCTCGCATACGTGGAGGCATACTCTAGCATTCAAAAGACAATGAAAAGAGTCAGGCTAAAGCCTCCTTGCCACGAATAGATGGAACAAACTCACGCTAACCCAGATGACAAAATTATATAAATTCAGTCTCAAATGTAATATAGATCATCATTCATAACACTCTTTCATACTTAGTACTGGCATACCTGGCGATGACAAGGCGTGCTTACTTGTACTTGGCTATGGGAATTCTGATGCTTATGACGTAAGCGAGTCTACAGAATCTAGAAACTAGGCTCTGATACCAACTGTAATGACCCGACTAAAGAAGGAATAAAAACATACACAGGGGGGTCGCTACTACATGCACGAGTACAAAAAACTATGAAAACTTTAAAGCGGAAAATAAGAGTGTTTTTCATTTAATTTCAATAGGGCCCAAAACAAAAACGAGTTTCTAAAACAAATAACGAAAATGAAAGCATCTGAATGAATCCAGAATGAAAAACGAAGAAAACAATCGTTTAAAACTAAGGTTCAACATGAAACGGATATTAAAACGAAAGGAATTGAATTCCTAAGGAAAATGACAAAATTTGCAGTTGCAGTCCCATAGCCAACCAAGCCACGACTCTCGCCGATCGCCAACGCTCTCAAGTACCTCCTGAAAAGAAAGATATGTAGCATGGGTGAGTATATAAGAATATACTCAGTAAGTAGCCCACTTAAGGGTCGAAACTGAAATCATGAGATCTATAACTTGAAACTGAGTTCCTGAACTTCTGGGTCGTAGCGACATAGGGACCTAACTGGAATGACCTCTGGATTTCTAACTCTAGGGCCACAGTTGATCACATAAACATGCTCTGTCTAGGGTGTTAACCTATCCCCAACCTGGTGCCAACTATAGTGTTGTGTGGGTCAGTCGGTTAAGGTAAGTAAACTAGAGACTAGCTGGCCACCTCTAGCAGAACTACACCTATCCCAACACAACACCCCTGAATATAAAGATAAAAATACGGTGGAGCAACTGACGCATGTAAGCATGCCTGGTGCCAAATGGCGCACGAACAACGTGCCTGATCATAAGCTCAACACCGTCCTGAACTGAGAGAGCGCACGCTAGCGTGCCTGAAACTGAGCTCTAACAGTCAACTAATAGAACACACGTAAACGTGCTTGGGTTCTATTAGTCCTGAGATGGGGAAGGAACACACTCTAGCTATGTAAGACTTAAGGAATCTAATAAGTCTTCCTGAGGCCCTAAAACGGAGACGAGGTCCCTATTCTAGTCTTTCCTTGAAGACACTTCTGATCCCTAAACCACTCGTATGCTGCCGAAATTTCGGCAGCATAACGGCATACACATGGGAAACCCAAAATTTTTCTATTTACCTGAAAGGAAAAATAAACACTTCTATGATCTCCATTATCCAACCACAAGCCATAAGCCACTACAGATTACCAAAAATCAGAGCGAGATGGACCTCGCATCCACAACCATTCAGACATGCAGAACCATCAGACCATACGATCAAAACAACTAATAATTATAAATCCACCTCAAACAGTATCAGACATGCCAAAAGAAACTCCGTTTTCATGCCACAACATATTTTACCATGCAGTACAATTAAACGCATAGGAATCCAAAACGAGTTCAAGGCTCAAAATTTAAACTCATGCTAGCATGCCAACATCTCAAAGAACTAGTTCAAAACCTCGGCTAAGCATTTATCAAATCCAATAACACACAATAGGGACTAAACTTGCAATAAAATCCAATAACACGCAATAGGGACTAAACTTGCAATAAAATCCAATAGCTACTTACTTTAGATAGGAAACTTGCTCGACAACAAAGTAGCGTGTCCCTTAGCTTCCAAGCCCCTATCCAATCCAACTAAGAACCGAATGAATCTTGCTGTCCGAGTTCACAATTTCACTCCAAAATGACGATTAAAGTTCTGAACGCGAAAAAGACTACCGATGGTGCTCCACGACACTGAAACTCGAAGACCCACTGCGAGAACCGTCGAAAACGAAGCAAACGCTTGCTGAATGGAAAGGAAAGTGAATGGGTAAATGTTTACATGCAAGAACTAACCCACATAAGCCTCAAGCCAACTTACCCACTACACGAAACGTCGGAAAATCACCCCGAAAGTCGCTGAGACACCGCCAAGCACTGCTGGACGCGCCGAACGATGTTGCTGCCGAAAAATGCACAATCTCGACCCCTTTCCCACGTTGCTACAAAAAGGAGAATAGAGAAGGGAGAGATGTGGAGTGAGAGATTGACGAGGGAGAAAGAGATTCGCGGGAGAACAACGAGAACTCACCCGAAGAATACAAAACTGTCGTCACCCCTACTGCGCTGGAAAGACGCTGCCGAAATCGTGCCTCGCCGGTGGTCCTTGATGCCGACGTCGGAGCTTCGAGAGGGAAGGAGGTGATGGGTGGCTAGTGACGTTCACGGCTGGAAGAAGAAGTCACTGCAGAGGAAAATTTCACAAGGAAGGGGGGCTAGGGCGGCTACTTACACGAGGGGAGGGAAATGAAGGCTGAAAATAAGTTTAAAAATTTAAGGCCTTAGGGTTAGGGCTTGACTACCATCTTTACTTAATTACAAAACTGCCCTCCAAGACCTCATAAAATAAAGATAAAATAAAACTAAGCTCATTATGATTTAAAAAGTCACCTTATGAAAACCGGCGTCACAGACATACTGTTGCTCATCATCGTTTTCCTCTTCCCCTCCTTCATCCTCACAATCATTCATTGTGTGTCCCAATCTCCCGCATTGGTAGCAAAAGTATGGCAGTTTCTCGATCGTTATCAGTATCCACTCTTCTTCAGCCATTGAGCCTACCTTGAGGTTTGTCCCACGTCTCAAGGGTTTTTACACTTCCATTCGAACCTTGACTCTCAAAGTTTCTCCCCATTTTCTACCTTCAACTTCATCTTCGTCCATCTTTACAAATGCCCCAATTGAGTTCGCCAACGCCATTCCATATTTCCTGTTAAGACAAACAACTGGTAAGTTATGGAAATGTACCCAAAAGTCAACATACCTGAACTCCGGCGATTGGATTCCTCTATTCCCTTTTGGATACAAACAGCAAAATGGCCTTGTCATATATCCAAGGGCCCCCTTCAACTACCCTTCTTTTTGTTTTCTTATTTTTAAACTTGCATATATATAAGTTTTTGCCCGATTTTTTCATCTGGACTTTCCCTTCGATGCCCCATATCTTCAGTATTAGCCGTTGAAAGTTCTTTGCACTGATGCTTTTGGAGGTTAGGATTTTGCAAGCTGCTGTGTTTGCTATATCCTTATCGGTGATGTCTATATCATTGTCTTCAACTTCTACTAAGCCTCCTTTCTCCTCCACTGTTAGTCGCATTTTGTTCATAGATTTGAGTAGTTTCGCTTCCTCCATCTCTGATGCTTGGAAGCTTCTCCTTACGGATCACTGGTGGATCCCCTTAAGCAAACTAGTTGCCCTTTTGCTCATGAACCTTTCCTCCCAGAGAGAAACTGCTCAGAGCCCTTCGATTTTAAGAGAATTTTATACTGTACTGACACAACATTAAATTCTCTAAGATTTAGGAAAATCCTTCCCTTGGGACGTGATTTATGGAAATACGACGACGAATTTTTTATATTCAATAAATTATATAATCTAATATATTATTAAATAAAAATTATCCTAATAATTTTTAAGACAAAGGATATTTGTGAAATTTGGAGATCAATTTCATCAATTTACCATAATTTTTGTTCATTCAATTTGTAGTCTTACCATAGGAGAAAAAATTTCCCTAATTCTCCTATTAATCAGCTGTCCTGTGGCTCTTTAAATTTATATATAAAATCTTTTTCAAAAAAAAATATTTATAAAATCTGTTGGGACCCACATTTTGAGAAAAAATTATCAAACCGTTGTCTTCCCTTTTTTAAAAAGTAAAAATTTATTTCCCTCCTTATGATTAAAATCTTTTTCCAACATTAATTGTTTTTTTTTTTCTCTATTCATTGTTTTTTCTTTTTTCTTATTCACCAATAACATTAAGGTGGGAATGACATTTCTATGGGATATCAAGATTGCTTAAATCTTTTTCTTGTTTTGAATTTCTCACTTACAAATTAAAATTTTTGTTTTCAACTGTTCATTTAATTTATGGTTTTATTAAATATCAACTTTTATATTTTATTTTTGTTTTATGAAACTTATAATTTTTTTAATACATATAGAAAACTAAACAGGTAACAAATAAAACCTAATTATAAAATGATAAAAGTGAAATAAAAAAGAATTATTCAATCATTCGAAAAATAAAGTTCAAATAAAAATAAAATATCATAATGAATAAAAAATAAAATCTAATTATAATATTAATCAAAATCAGATAAACACAATCATTCAATTATTTGAAACAATACAGTTACAAATAAAAATAAATAAATATTGTTAAAAAACGTGAAAAGCAATAAAACAACTAAGAGAGAATTTGAGATAGCAAAGTAGAGAGAAAAGAGAGCTAATGCTTTTTCATTCAAGTGTGTTTTTCATACCTCATACAACCCCTATTTATACTAATGCAATGGGGTAGGTTACAAGCTTCAAAATGCTGAAAATAGAAGAGGGTGAGAGTATCTTGGCTATTCCTAAGGGAGTGGGAGAGTCATGGGGAAGAATGACTACAAATATGGGTTGACTAAGACTAATGGGGTAATATGAATATCTACTATATACCAAGGTATATTTACAACAGATATCTGATATATACCAAGATATATTTACAACACTCCCCCTTAGATATCCATTGTATATAAAATATATGTCTCGTTAAAACCTTACTGGGAAAAACCCAATAGGAAAAAACCCTAGTGAAGGAAAAATAGTACATTATATTTATATACATTAACAACTGCCTCGTTAAAAACCTTGCTAGGAAAACCCAGTGGGAAAAACCATAGCGAAGGGAAAAAGAGTGCAGTGTATTTACTCCCCCTCATGAAAACATCATTTGAGATCTCTAAGTCGTCGCATTCCAATGTTGTGCACCAACTTCTCAAAGGTTGCAGTAGGTAATGCCTTCATAAATAGATCTGCCAAATTGTCTTTTGAAGAAATTTGTTGAACAGTGATATCACCATTTTCTTCAAGATCGTGAGTGTAGAAGAGCTTTTGTGAGATGTGCTTCGTTCTATCTCTTTTAATGTATCCTCATTTGATTTGGGTTATACATGTTGTATTGTCTTCATATAACGTTGTTGGACAACCTTTTGTTAGAGGACAATCTGCATGTTTCACAAATGTGTTGAGTCATTGATCTTAGCCATACACATTCTCAACTAGCCTCATGAATTGTCAGGATCTCAGCATGGTTTGAGGAAGTAGCTGTTGTTGTCTGCTTCATAGATCGTCATGATATAGCAGTTCCTCCATATGTAAATAAATAACCTATTTGAGATCTAGCTTTATGTGGGTCAGATAAATATCCTACATCTGCATAACAAACCAGATCAAAGTTTGATTTATTAGAATAAAATAAACTCATATCAATTGTCCCTCGAAGATAACAGAGGATGTGTTTAACTCCATTCCGATGTCTTTTTGTTGGAGAAGAAGTATATCTAGCTAATAAATTTACTGAAAATGCTATATCAGGTCGTGTATTATTAGCAAGATACATAAGTGCACCAATTGCACTAAGATATGGTACTTCTGGACCAAGAAGCTCTTCATTATCTTCTCGAGGTCGGAAGATGTCTTTCTTTATATCGAGTGAACGAACTACCATTGGAATGTTCAATGGATGTGCTTTGTCCATGTAAAATCTCTTTAAGATTTTTTCTATATAAGTTGATTGATGAATAAATATCTCATCTGCTAGATGCTCAATTTGTAAGCCAAGGCAAAACTTTGTTTTCCCAAGATCTTTCATCTCAAATTCTTTCTTAAGATATTTTATTGTCTTTGGAAGCTCTTCAGGAGTTCCAATTATATTCAAATCATCAACATATACAGTAATGATAGCAAATCCTGACTGTGATTTCTTTATAAAAACACATGGACAAATTGAGTTATTTTGATACCCTTCTTTCAATAAATATTCACTCAGTCGATTATACCACATTCTTCCTGATTGTTTTAATCCATATAAAGATCTCTATAATTTGATCGAATATAATTCTCTAGGATTTGAATTATATGACTCTGGTATTTTTAATCCTTCAGGGATTTTCATATAAATATCATTATCAAGAGATCCATATAAATATGTCGTAACTACATCCATGAGATGCATGTCAAGCTTTTTATACACAGTCAGACCAATTAAATATCTCAATGTTATTGCATCCACCACAGGAGAATATGTCTCCTCATAATCAATACCAGCCCTTTGCGAGAATCCTTGTGCAACAAGTCTCGCTTTAAATCTTGTGACCTCATTCTTTTCATTTCTTTTTCTTACAAATACCTATTTGTATCCCACATGCTTGACATCTTCTGGTGTCTGGACTACTGGTCCGAAAACCTCACGTTTTGAAAGTGAGTTGATTGTTTCTTTCCATTTAAGCCAATCCTTTCTATGTCGACATTCTTCGACAGATTTTGGTTCATAATCATCATTTTCAGAAATGATGTCGCAAGCAACATTATACGTAAAAATGTTATCAACAACTATATTGTTCCGGTTCCATCTTTTTCCATTCATTACATAATTTATCGAAATTTCATTATTATCCTCAGGTATTTCACCTTCTTCCATATTATTATTAGTCACATTCGGGATTTCTTCTGGAATATCCACATTATCAATTACGTCATTTTGATTATTGACTACTTTTCTTTTTCGATGATTTTTAACTTGCTGCGTCGGGATATCAATTTTCGATGGTGTATTTGCAGCTGGTATATGTGACTTGGTCACTTTCTTAGCATCAGTAAATGCATCTGGCATTTGATTTGCAATATTTTGCAAATGAATTATCTTTTGAACTTCTAGTTCACATTGGTTTGTACGGGGATCTAAATGAGACAATGACGCTGCATTCCATGTAATTTCATTTTCCAACTTCTTAATCTCTCCCCCTAATGTTGGAAAATTTGTCTCATTAAAATGACAATCAGCAAATCGTGCAGTAAATACATCACCCGTCAGGGGTTCAAGATATCTAATAATTGATGGGGAATCAAATCCAACATATATTCCTAGCCTCCTTTGAGGACCCATCTTAGTACGTTTTGGTGGAGCAATTGAAACATATACTGCACTTCCAAAAGTTCGTAAGTGAGATATATTTGACTGCTGGCCATAAGCTAATTATATTGGGGAGTATTTATGATAGGCTGCTGGCCTAATGCGTATAAGCGATGCAACATGTAAAATTGCATGACCCCATACAGATATTGGAAGCCTTGCTCTCATAAGCATTGGTCTAGCAATTAATTGCAGACGTTTTATAAATGATTCAGCTAGACCATTTTGTGTATGAACATGAGCTACATGATGTTCAACACTTATCCCAATTGACATACAATAATCATTAAATGATTGTGATGTAAACTCACCAGCATTATCAAGACGAATTTTCTTAATTACATAGTCAGGAAATTGTGCTCTTAATTTGATTATTTGAGCGAGTAATCTTGCAAATGCAAGGTTTCGACTTGATAATAAACACATATGTGACCATCTACTGGATACATCAATTAGAACCATAAAATATCTAAATGGTCCACTTGGTGGATTTATAGGTCTACATATATCACCATGAATTAGTTCTAAAAATGTGGGGGATTCAATCCCAATTTTAGTTGGTGAGAGTCTAATAATTAATTTTCCTTGAGAGCAAGCAACACATGACAATTCATTAGATTGAAGAAACTTCTGGTTCTTCAATGGATGCCCATGTGAGTTTTCAATCATTTTTCTCATCATTATTGACCCAGGATGACCCAATCGACCATGCCAAACAGAAAATATATCTGGATCATTGAACTTCAGGTTCATTGTTGCATATGTTTCAATAACACGAATATGCGTGTAATATAATCTAGAAGAAAAGGCAGGCAACATTTCTAATATACGTTTTTCATGTGAGACAGTAGATATAATATAAAGATACTCTATATTATTCTTCTTATCAGTCTCTATATGATAACCATTAGCACGTATATCTTTAAAACTCAGTAGGTTTCTTTTTTATTTACTAGAGAACAAAGCATTATCAATTGTGAATTTTGTTCCTCTAGGCAAAATAATATTTGCTTTTCCAAAACCTTCAATCAAGTCTGCAAGACCTGATATTGTATTGACTTTTGCTTCTAGCATTGTCAACTCTGAAAAATATTTCCTACTTTTAAGGATAGTGTGTGTTGTTGCGCTATCTGCCAAGCATAAATCTTCATTGTTCATCTTGGAGTCCACCAAAATATGTGAAATATTCATGGTTCTTCAGGAAAATAAAATAACACATAGTGAGCCCCAGAAAAATAAATTGAATATAAAATCGAACTTAATAAATAAACATAAATTAAACATTAAATAAAACAATATTCACATAATCTAATATAATATTTGTTGCTCATTTAATGATGTTCATTTTCTCTTCAGGAGATTTAATGAGATTTGCAACATCTATTTCATATTTCCAAGATTAATCGTTTCTTCAGGAGATTGCAAAGTTTACTTTCACACATGGTTCTCATTTTTGTACAACAGGTACAAAATTAATGCTCTAAAATATGAAACATTTCTTTTAGTAACCATATATGTGTGGTTTTCCAAATGGTTCACGATGTCCACTGGATGAGTAATTGCTTCTTCCTTTATTATTGATTATTGATCATGATCTCGAGATTGACTATAATTATTTGATATTACAATATTCACTTCAGGGAATTATATTGAAACGATTGGTTGAGATTCATGATTTTTCATCAAATGCTCATTTGATTGCTTTAATCTCAAGAAGACGTTGTGTTTGCTCATCACAATATTAAAAACTTTCTTTCTCAATATTGTTACTACAATAGCATATTCTATAATTGAAAAGAAAGATTAACAATATTATTCTTAACATATGCCCACTTGTTTAAACTCATTGATTAAAATTATGCAACTACGAGTGCATTTAACTAAAGTGAGCATTTCTTAATTTAAACTTCTATAGCTACAGGTGCATTTAATCATGAGCAATTCTTGATTTGAAATTATGCAACTACAGGTGCATTTGATCACGAGTACTTCTTGATTTGAAATGATGCAACTTCAGGTGTATTAAATCAAAATGAACATTTTTATGTCACTTCGTGTGCATAACATCAAAATTAACTTTAGAAAGAACAATTAACTACTATATAAGTCTTGCAAACTTTGTCATAGGAGAATTTACACTAATGCATGTGTCTACCATGAATTTCAAAAGTTAATCAACATAAACAAAAATATTCAAATGTATATATGACATATACACAAAGAAATATCTCATATATGCATTCTAAAAAAACTATAGGTAAACAACATATTGCAATATTTATATAAGATATATTACAACATATATAACACGTTCCGTACATCAAAGATCTATGATAGTATATCAAATATGTCCACCATATATATATATATATATATATATATATATATATATAGATATATATATTAAATACACATGATATAAAGTATACAAATGATCATGTGAAAATTATACTGGACAAAGAATACACACACTAACGAGATCAATATGCATTAGCTTATTAGCAAAATGAGAAATTTTAGAAGATGTATATGATTCAAAAATGAGATATATATACAGGGGTATATATGTGCATCATGTTTATCGAATATGTATTAAACATTCTATATTATTACAAAGATGATAAGGATACGAACATACTATCATCATCTCAAATAATGTAATTAACATACATGATAACGTGTAGAATCACGATGTTAATATCGTCATAAACAAACATGATACTTACTAATCTCATATAGGTATGAACAATAATGAAGAACATGCTAATCTTGCATAGAATATATGTTGTCAACGTTCAATAGACAATGTATATATGAGGTATATATAATACATACACATTGTATATATGAAACGTACTGAAGTCAATTGCAACTAATACTGCAAAGTAAAATGAACCCTACCTTCAACTAAACAAATATGGTAGAGACTCGTGCTGATAACGTGTTATAAAACGTGAAAAGCAATAAAACAACTAAGAGAGAATTTGAGAGAGCAAAGTAGAGAGAAAATAGAGCTAATGCTTTTTCATTCAAGTGTGTTTTCCATACCTCATACAACCCCTATTTATACTAATGCAATGAGGTAGGTTACAAGCTTCAAAATGCTGAAAATAGAAGAGGGTGAGAGTCTCTTGGCTATTCCTAAGGGAGTGGGAGAGTCGTGGGGAAGTGGGGAAGAATGACTACAAATATGGGTTGACTAAGACTAATGGGGTAATATAGATATCTACTATATACCAAGGTATATTTACAATAGATATCTGATATATACCAAGATATATTTACAACAAATATAACAATTAAAATAAAATAAATCACTCCTTCTTACTTTATTTTTCTGATGCGTAAAATCATTTAAAGTAATACTAAAAGAAAAAAAAAGGTTATATTTCAAAAAAAAAAAAAGAAAAAGGGTAAAAATAGAGAAGACGAAAAGGAAAAAAAAAGTGTTAAATAGAATTTAAATTATTGGTGAAGAACCAAAAGATAAAAAATGAATAGTTAAGAATATTATAAATAATCGTGCAACCTTTTTAGTTGAGAAATTAATGCATTTATCTCAAAAAAAAAAAAAAGCAATTAATGCATTTGATCCCTTTTTGGATATTTTTTTTAAATAGAAAATTTTGTTTATAAAAGAAGGTAATAAAATAATGGGAAAATACATTTTTAGTCCCTGATGTTTGAGTTAGGCTTCATTTTGGTCCCTGTGCTTTCAAACTCAACAATTTAGTTCCTAAGATTTGGTTTTAGTTTCATTTTGGTCCCTCCATCAAATTTTCCGTTAATCATTAACGGAATGCTGACGTGGCAAATTTTTTTTTATTAAAAAATTATTTTTAAAATTTTTTAAAATATAAATATAATAAAATAATAAAAATATTATTATTTTATAATTTGTTTTATTTCCTTTCCCCCTTTCTCTCCTCTTTTTCTTCTTTTCTTCTTCTTCACCATTACCGGCCATCGATGGCCACCGCTCGCAGGTGGCTGGCGGCCGGCGGCAGACGAACTTTTTTTTTTCCTCTTCTTTTCTTCGTCTTTCTCGTCATTTATTTCTTCCCGTTCACTCTTTTCACTTCCTCTTTCCCTTCTCCTTCGTCGCCAGAACCGAAAACCCAAGGCTCAGAATCGCGCACCATTCAGATCTGACCGAGAGAGAGCACCTCGCGCGCGAAGAGAAGGTGGGTTTCGTTCCATGCCGCCATTTGTCGTCGTCTTCGTCGAGAGAGAGTCGTTCGATCCGTCGAAGAGAAGGTGGGTTTCTTTCTCTTCACTCTCTTCACTTCCTCTTTCCCTTCTCAAGCATCGCTCATTCGTCCTCGCGTCGTTCGTTCTGCCCAAATCTGGGTTTCGTCCCAAGATATGTCCTCGCGTCGTTCAACTGACCGTGCGTACGAAGATCTGTCCTCGTGCTACTGCTGGAATTGAAGGTCTAAAACGAAACCCTCAGACCAAATAGAAGAGAACGGCGGTTGTGAGGACGACTGGGATTTCCATTTTGATTTCGTGGGTCTTCTCTTCGCGTGAGGTTTCAGTCTAAACGGTTGGGATTTCCCCTTCGGTCGTCTCTCTCCCCGTGGATTTTTCTCTCATCGTCGTCGTCTGATCGTCTCTCTCTCCTCATCGGTCATCTTGGAGTTTTGCTTCGAGCTTTGCTTCCATCCGTTGCCGACAAAAAGAAAAAAAGATTAAAAAAAGAAAGAGAACAAGAAAAGGAGAGGAAAGCAAGGAGGTGGAAAAAAAAAGACCACCGTCGTTGGCCAGTGCTGCCACCGACAGCTACATATGGTGGCTGGGTGGTGGGGTTAGGTGGATGGTGAAGAAGAAGAATGAGGGAGAAAGGAAAAAAAATAAAATATTAAAAATAATTTTTTATTAATTTAATATTATCTTTATTTTAAAATTTTAAAAATTGTTTTTAAATTTTAAAAAAAAGGTGTCACGTCAGCAATCCGTTAGTTATTAACGGAAAAATTGATGGAGGGACCAAAATGAAACTAAATCCAAACCTCAGGGACTAAATTTTTTAATTTGAAAACTCAGGGACTAAAATGAAACCTAACTCAAACCTCGGGGACCAAAAATGTATTTTAACCTAAAATAATAAAGAAAATGGATACATAGAATAAGTTCTTTTTCGTAGCCTTTGCGCCGCAACCGCACAAATACTCAGCAGTCGCAGTCGTAGTCATTCCCACCCGATCTTGAGGTTGAAGGTTGAGCTCTGTAATGGCGAATCTGGAAAATCAGCCGGAAGAATTGATGATGATGATTCTATTGCGGGTGTCGTTGGTGAAGGGAATAAAAGTCCCCACGCAGCGGAAGCGCATCGATTGGACCTTACGCCGTATATTAATTAACATTAAAAACCGTTACGAAAACTCAAACAAAACTTTAAACTAACTTTAAAGCCGCTGTAAAATCGGTTTAAACATGCTAAAATAAATCTAAATTTATTTTTAAAACTTTTCTAAAGAAAAGAGGAAGAACCGTTACAAACCTCCGTTGTAGACTTGACCGTTCTTCGCCAACGAAGCTCCACGAACGAAAACGCAGCAGCCGCTTCAAGGTATTCTTCGCTGGAAATTCTTCTTTGATTGACACAATAACCACAGAGGTTACACCGGTATGTCTCTAAGTCTAGGAGGCCAAAGACTTGTGGGAGTCTTTCTCTAAGAGGGAGGCTAGAGAGAATTCTAGGTCTTGTCTTTCAAGAGTGTCAAGTGTCATGACCAATTAGGTCTAGTGTTCTATTTATAGAAGAGAGGTCATGAATAAAATATTCAATTAAATCAATCTTTTCCAAAATTGATTCAATCTTTATTCCTTAATTAATCAATCATGATCAATCAATTCCCAATTGATTAATCTTTTCCATAAATGACTAATTTCTTCCATAAGTAATTAGATCATTCCCATAAATGATTAATCACTTCCTTAAGTGATTAATTATTTACATAATTGATTAATTCATGGTTAATGAATTCTTTAATTAATTAACCACCAAATTAAATATCACATATTTAATTTCCGGCCTTGAATTAATTAATTTTGCCCAAACACTTTTAGGACTTAAATTAATTAATTCTTTCAATCTTCCATAAATTTATATTTGAACTTCTTCAAATATTAATTTCTCTCATAATAATATATCAATATATATTATATTTATTTCCCTCAGTAAATTGAACATTTTCAATTTAATTACTTAGTTGCCTCAAATTACTTTACGAGCTACCAGTGGGACCTTATGGACCTGCAGATCAGAAGCTCCAACGATGTGAGATTAATTGGTTAAACTCATTAACCACAATAATCAATATTCGTTAACTGTGTGTACATTCCACTATAGACTCACAGTTGCACTCTTCTCACTGCAGACATATTTTCTGTGTCCACGGAACTTAGACCAATATCGACTAGTTAGTCCTTCACGAGTGTCCGTAACACCAGCTGGGTCAAATTACCGTTTTACCCCTGGGTTACCTCTATTTCCTTAAGTGCCAATTCTCCTCTAATTAACAATCTGTTTATGGTCCAACCATTAAACAGAAAACCCTCTCGTGCCATTGAGAGAGTAGGGCCCTTTGTTCAAGACTCGGAGTAACCACTTAAGGGAACACTCATCTGCTTCCCTAAAGTCGGGAAGGAGTGAATTCCATCTTGTACGATTATGTTCCCAGCTCTCCATTCGATCTTGTCCCCAAAGTGGTAGGCTTATTGAGTCGGCGTATTGGCCACTCTCACCCATGCAAATCAAAGGACAGTCTCTCATGAGCAGGAGTCCATAATCAACTCAGGATTAAGACTAAGTTGTCTCGGTCGTCCTAGTGAAATAGAAAACCAACTAGTTAACGGTGTTATAACTAGTGGTTACTATTTCGCGGTCCGGTCTTATGCAAACTCATTGCATAGGATACCCCCACTCGCATGTCTCCTACACGAACGCGTTGGATCGCAGCGTTTGTATCAAATACAAAGTGGGCCATATCCATAGTGTCACCAGGATAAGGCACCCAGTCTTATCCCTATACTATAGACCCTTTAGGCTGTTTCTTGAACAATGATCCCATATGTCGCTACATATAGTTCAAGACTCATATTACAGCCTTGGATGTCTAGTTTATTGGATTGGGGTCAAATAGTGCACTATTTAACAATAACATTTTATTGTAGAAACTAAATAACACTTTATTAAATACAAGTATATAATTTGTTTACATTCACTATCTACGAGTTTTAGGGCATAAAACCCAACAAACTCCCACTTGAACTAAAACTCTAGTTTAGTGGGATGTACAGCAATCTATTCAATAGTGGGTGTACAAATACATGTATAAAACATGTACAATGTACAAATACAATAAACTAGGGCATCACTATACCAATTGGTATTACTATACCCATTGTATGATGGTATCACTATACCCATTAATGGTATCATTATACCCATTACATTTCTCCCACTTGCCCTAGATTTCATCTTTGTACATAACTCGTAGACCTAGACCTTCTAGATGACCCTCATACCCTTTAGCCGAGAGAGTCTTCGTGAATATTTCAATTTAATTCAATGTGTGTGTGCTTGTCTTGGGTTGGAAAGTTCTTATGAATTTGCCACAACACCACTGTATTACTATAAAGTCTGATGGGCAAGTTCACATTTGGAACACATTCCAAATCAGTCAAGAACTTTCTAAGTCTTACAATCTCTATCGCTGCTTCACAAGCAACTATATTTTTTGGCTTATATGGTCAATACTGTAATTATGCCACATTATAGCTCCTTTGTAAAGTTTGACCATGGATACTGATTGATATGTGCTGACTATCCCTACATCATCACAGATGTCAGGCCTTGTGCAGAGCATTGCATACATTATGCTGCTCACAGCGGAGGTCTAGGAAATCTGTCTCATATTCTTAATCTCTTGAGGTGTCTTAGGACACTATTCCTTAGACAAGTGAACCCCATGCTTGAAATACAATAAGTCATTCTTGGAGTTCTGCATCGAATATTGGGACAACATGTTGTCAATATACGTTGCTTGAGACAGGGCTAGCGTTTTGTTCTTCCGATCCCAGACTATTAGGATTCCAAGAACATATTCGACCTTTCCAAAATCTTTCATTTGGAATTGGTCCGCTAGCCATCCTTTATGTCAGACATATATCCTTATCAGTCTTAAAATCCATGTCAGTGTATCCTGTAAGGATCAAATCCTTAGTCCTATACACGAGCATATAGTTCATCTTTCTCCTCAGATACTTGAGGATATTCATAACGGTTTTCCAATGATCAAATATTGGATTAGATTGGTACTTACTGACAATCCCTATTGCATAGGTCATTCGTCTCATGTCCTCAACTTCTTGAGGTGTCTCAGGAAACCGTTTCTTAGACAAAATGAATTCCACGCCTGAAAGGTAGAGAACCCTTCTTGGAATTCTGCATCTAACATCTCGTAGATATAAGACACTTGAGACAATGCTAGCTTTTTGTTCTTACTGTTCCTAACGATTTTGATCCGAAGAACAAACTTAGCTTCTCCCAAATTTTCATTTGGAATTGAGCTACTAGCTTATTTTACTAGTCAATAATAAGATAACCTACATCATTCCCAATGATTAGGATATCAATTACATACAACACTAATAAAGTTACTGAACCATTGACGATCTTCTTGTAAAGACAAGATTCATCAATATTCTTGATTAAAGCCAAAAGATTTGATCACAGTATCAAATCTTATATTCCAAGATCGAATTGCTTAGGTCAACCCATGAATGGATCACTTAAGCTTGCAAACCCCTTTTTGCTTCTGATCTTGCTAAATGAATCATTCTGCTTGAGACATGTAGATACTCTTCTCAAGATTACCATTCAAAAGTGTAGTCTTGACATCCATTCTAAATGGACAAAAGTTCTAATAGACTTCAACATGACGACAGGAGATAAGACTTTCTTACAGTCCCCTGTCTCTAGGTATAACCCTTTTGCCATAAGTCTAACCATAAGATTATGTCTCGTTTCTTCTTGTAGATTCATTTGTAATCCATTGGTGTTACCCCATTAGATAGATCTACAAGATTCTAGATGGAATTGAAATCACATATTTCAATTCCGGATCCATCGCTTTAATCCAATTGGTTCTTGTTAACATCATTTATTGCCTTGCTCTAAGACAATGAATCCTCTAAATCATCATCAGGTTTGACGATCTGGGCTTCAATTAAGCCCATGTAATGGTCAGATTGTAGGACAATCCTCCCACTATATTGAGGCACTCTCAACTCTTTGAGATAGATGTAACTAACCAGTTGTATTGGCCTTATCAACAACTCTTGTTAAAGGTCCAACATCATCAACAACCCTTGTTCCCTTATCAACAACTCTTGTTGATATTTTGTAACTTCATCAGTTAATTTACTTAAAACGATCTTATTTTTTTGGCTTATTATTTCTTATGTGGTCTTCTTCTGAGAATGTAGCATTTGTCGATACAAATTCTTTATTCTCTTGCGGATTGAAGAAGAATTCACATCTCTCGTTTTCATGGGGTAGCCTACGAGTAGGTATATTATTTGAACAATGTTCCAATTTCTTTTGGGTTTGACACAATCACATGTGTTGGACTCCCCCGTAAACTACTTTTACGTCTTATCCACATTTCAAAAGATGTTTCACAAACACTTTTGATGGAACGTTGTTCGAAATATGTGCTGCAGTCAACACTGCATGACCCCAAAAACGAGTCAGGCAAATGAACATAGCTCATAATGAATTGAATCGTATCCAATAGGATTCTATTTCTCCTATCTAATACACCGTTTCCTTAAGGTGTTTCGGGTTTAGTTGAGATGTAATTCCATGTTCTATCAAATAGTCTTGGAATCTCAAGTCTCATCTACTCTACACCTCGATCAGATCGAAGTGTTTTTAACAACTCACCTAACAAGTTTCCAACTTCTGTCTCAAACTATTTTGAATTTCTCAAGTGCTTTAGACTTAAGTTGCATTAGGTTGAGATACCCATACCTTGCATAATTATCTATAATATAGATAAATTATTCATGCCCTCCCACTGCTTTAACATATTAGACCTCAAAGATCCAAATGTACTAGCTCTAAGGGCTCTTTGGCTCTCTTATCTCTTTTCCAGTAAAAGATCTATTAGTCATATCGTCCATAAGACATGACTTTATTGGTATTAGAGAGTGTTCTTCTAACTATCTTAGAAGTATACTCAAGACTAAGCTCTCAATCATATTGAGATCATAACTAGCCTAACACCTTAAGAACCAAAGAAAGGTATTTCCTTTAGGAGAAATCTTTTGCCTTTCATTTCTTTGATTGGTAGCATCCACAAGCAACACAGTGTTCATGACTACCTTAATCTTGATTAGTCTTTAAAAACGTTTATGTTATTTTCCCAGTTCAGCTGAACAAAAGTTAACTCCCTTTCTTGAAATGAACTGCATTAGCAGAGAAAGGTAAAGAGTAACATTGTTCCAGCCAATACGATACAGAAATCAAATTTCTAGGAATTATATACATGATCAAAATCACATAAAAATAAAATCTATGGCCATAAAATTAACCCAAACAGTTCAATGCAAACCGAACATACATTATGCATAAATCCCACCTATTAGAGCCTATCGCAACTTTTTAAAATTAATTAATAGGGACAGCGATGGCTCTGATGCCGATTGAAGGGAATAAAAGTCCCCACGCAGCGGAAGCGCATCGATTGGACCTTACGCCGTATATTAATTAACATTAAAAACCGTTACGAAAACTCAAACAAAACTTTAAACTAACTTTAAAGCCGCTGTAAAATCGGTTTAAACATGCTAAAATAAATCTAAATTTATTTTTAAAACTTTTCTAAAGAAAAGAGGAAGAACCGTTACAAACCTCCGTTGTAGACTTGACCGTTCTTCGCCAACGAAGCTCCACGAACGAAAACGCAGCAGCCGCTTCAAGGTATTCTTCGCTGGAAATTCTTCTTTGATTGACACAATAACCACAGAGGTTACACCGGTATGTCTCTAAGTCTAGGAGGCCAAAGACTTGTGGGAGTCTTTCTCTAAGAGGGAGGCTAGAGAGAATTCTAGGTCTTGTCTTTCAAGAGTGTCAAGTGTCATGACCAATTAGGTCTAGTGTTCTATTTATAGAAGAGAGGTCATGAATAAAATATTCAATTAAATCAATCTTTTCCAAAATTGATTCAATCTTTATTCCTTAATTAATCAATCATGATCAATCAATTCCCAATTGATTAATCTTTTCCATAAATGACTAATTTCTTCCATAAGTAATTAGATCATTCCCATAAATGATTAATCACTTCCTTAAGTGATTAATTATTTACATAATTGATTAATTCATGGTTAATGAATTCTTTAATTAATTAACCACCAAATTAAATATCACATATTTAATTTCCGGCCTTGAATTAATTAATTTTGCCCAAACACTTTTAGGACTTAAATTAATTAATTCTTTCAATCTTCCATAAATTTATATTTGAACTTCTTCAAATATTAATTTCTCTCATAATAATATATCAATATATATTATATTTATTTCCCTCAGTAAATTGAACATTTTCAATTTAATTACTTAGTTGCCTCAAATTACTTTACGAGCTACCAGTGGGACCTTATGGACCTGCAGATCAGAAGCTCCAACGATGTGAGATTAATTGGTTAAACTCATTAACCACAATAATCAATATTCGTTAACTGTGTGTACATTCCACTATAGACTCACAGTTGCACTCTTCTCACTGCAGACATATTTTCTGTGTCCACGGAACTTAGACCAATATCGACTAGTTAGTCCTTCACGAGTGTCCGTAACACCAGCTGGGTCAAATTACCGTTTTACCCCTGGGTTACCTCTATTTCCTTAAGTGCCAATTCTCCTCTAATTAACAATCTGTTTATGGTCCAACCATTAAACAGAAAACCCTCTCGTGCCATTGAGAGGGTAGGGCCCTTTGTTCAAGACTCGGAGTAACCACTTAAGGGAACACTCATCTGCTTCCCTAAAGTCGGGAAGGAGTGAATTCCATCTTGTACGATTATGTTCCCAGCTCCCCATTCGATCTTGTCCCCAAAGTGGTAGGCTTATTGAGTCGGCGTATTGGCCACTCTCACCCATGCAAATCAAAGGACAGTCTCTCATGAGCAGGAGTCCATAATCAACTCAGGATTAAGACTAAGTTGTCTCGGTCGTCCTAGTGAAATAGAAAACCAACTAGTTAACGGTGTTATAACTAGTGGTTACTATTTCGCGGTCCGGTCTTATACAAACTCATTGCATAGGATACCCCCACTCGCATGTCTCCTACACGAACGCGTTGGATCGCAGCGTTTGTATCAAATACAAAGTGGGCCGTATCCATAGTGTCACCAGGATAAGGCACCCAGTCTTATCCCTATACTATAGACCCTTTAGGCTGTTTCTTGAACAATGATCCCATATGTCGCTACATATAGTTCAAGACTCATATTACAGCCTTGGATGTCTAGTTTATTGGATTGGGGTCAAATAGTGCACTATTTAACAATAACATTTTATTGTAGAAACTAAATAACACTTTATTAAATACAAGTATATAATTTGTTTACATTCACTATCTACGAGTTTTAGGGCATAAAACCCAACAGTTGGAGTCTCTAGCTCGACTCAAGTGGGTTGTGAAATCTTGGTACGCCCTCATTAATGACCCTAAATTCGTCGATTCTCTTCAGAACCCAAACGTTTTACTGAAGCAATTAGTGGAGAACAAAGAAACTGGGAAGAAGGAAATTAGATTCTCCTTCTTGAAATTTCTTTTCGTAGTTGATGATGTTGACGTTGAAGACGTCCATATTCCATTTCTTTGTGAGGAATTTCGTTACCACTCCCTCGTCCACTGCTATTCTCACGGCTTAGTTTGACTCTCTGGTGAGCACGACGGTATTTGCCTCTATAATCTCGCCACCAGAGAATTCTGCATCCTCCCGCCCTCGATTATTCACATCACTCGACCCTTCGATCTAGACGATGTCAATTCGATCACCAATGCAGTTGCATTCGGATACGATCCAAAATCTAAGGATTTCAAGGTGGTTAGGGTTGTTCTTTTTGTGGCACCGGCTCAGAGATTTTTGCGAGCGAAGTGTTCGATTTGGAGAAAAATGAATGGAGAGAAATCGAAACCCCTACTCCTGGGTCTTTTCACTATCAGCCTTCGTTTGAGATGTACTACCAAGGATTCTATTATTGGTGGGCGCTAGATAAAAGAAAACATGAATGTATACTGTCATTCGGTATGAGCGAAGAGGTTTTCAAGAAGATTCCAGAGTCGGAGTGTTTCCAAATGTGCAATTACAAAAGCATGGGGGTTTTGAATGGATCTATCGTTATCTTTTATCTTCAATGGGAATGAAAAAAAGCTTTGTGTTATGAATCAAAGCAGCTCTGATACCAAATTTTATGAAACTCCTAGGAAATGTATCTAACAACCTTGCTGAAAAACAAGACCTTTAGATCTCAAATTTGAAAACCACCCCAAAACCGATTTGAAAATCAACCCAAGGAAAGTAAAAACCGGATTACCTAGTCGATCAAATATCTCAAGGCAAGAAAACTTGTTTGAGATTCGAATCACTCCACAAGCATGATTGATCAAGTCAAGCTTGAATGATTCTCAACATGCAATCTAAACTACACAGAATTGCAAAGAAACTTAGCTCTAGGCTAAAGGAAAAGCACAAAGGCTTATTTTACTACATTTCCAAGCCTTTTTTCGCAAATACAAGATACATGGCTTTTTATAGCCTTAAAATGAAACCCTAGACCTTCCATGAGGCATTTCAAGACTTGTGACATTCCAACTTTATGACCATAATCAACCATTAACTAAATGTAACCTAAAAAGTAAATAAAATGACATAAAACTGAAAATACATTCAAAAGGCACCATAAATCCGAGAATAGGAGTTTTCAATCAGCCAACTTGATGTTTGTAACCTCCCATGCTTATGAAGTCTCACTTGAAGTATCTTGAAGTTCATGTTCCATAAATGACACTTTGAATTGTCTTCAATGAAGCTTGAGTGCATTTAATGAATCTCCATTTTGAAGCTTTTCCTTTCAAAAAAAAAAAACCCAACGCTTCAAACATCTCCCACTTGATAGAGGCCTTCCAAGTAATTCCCAAGCTACACTTTTCATCAACACTTTGTCGTCTGTCAATCTCAATGGACATAACCATAATTAACTTCCTCATTTAAGTTGTTTATGAATATTGAGTTTTCACAATTGGATGCACTAGGTATGGTATGGTTTCTTTCTTACTAGTAAGCAACATGTAATCTTGTGGTTTTAGTTTCAAATTTTAAAAAATTAGTTTTCAATTTTAAAAATGTATTTATGAAATAAATAAATATTATTCTAGCTTGATTTTAACGACTCTATGAATTTAAATGTGTGTGTTAATTTTTACTATGAAGGTATAAATTTCAAAAAAAAAAAAAAAAAGTATGGTTTCTTTGTGGTGTTATCTAAAACCCTATATTTATTTATCTAATAAAAGGGAACCAACACAGTTAAACATAGGAAAATTGCAGGTTTAACATTTAAACAGTGAATTCAAAAAAGACAAAATGGCCAGAAAGCAAAATATTTGTAATAATAGTAAATAATAAGTAGAGAAAATCATTCATTAGTAATAATAAATAATTTGCTTGCTTCTACCAAACTTTGGGGGATGAATTTAGCTTGATTGACTGGCTAACTTTTAATAAATTATTTAGTCAAACTTAGATTTATATTATGATTTTTTTTTTTTTTTTTTTTTAAAGTCTACTGTTTCACAATTTCTGAATGACATTTTCTATAATACATTATAAAAATGGTCAATCACTACAGATTCTCTCGAATATATATACATTTGTAGCTTTGTATATTTAACACTACTCTACCCAATTAATATCCAAATATTTTAGTCCTGTGAGCCATTTTTCTGTGTCCTGAGAAATATAGGGCTTAGATGGAGTTTTACTTTCAGCATCAACATCATTTACAGCTAAATAATCATTCTTTCTATCTTTGGCAAAGCTTGGTTGTCTATTAGGATGTCTCACTTTTAGTGACAAAAGACGAGAAACTTCGTGTAAACCGCCCCATTTCTCGAGTGCCCGTGCGATGTCGTACCTCCCTGCAACAACGCTTTGTCAATCAACGTATTTTGACATGCATATATGTATATGGATGGAATGTGCATGTAGTTTCCTACGCTTTGTCAATCAACGTATTTTATACCTGCACGTTCAAAGGACTTCCTACTGGGCATGTATGATGGATCCATTCCCCAGCTCTTTTGGAATCGATTTATCTGTTTATTTAGCAATCGAATTCATGAACGTCTAAGGGCAAATTTAGTAGCTAGAATAAGAGTGAGTTTGACATGACTATTAGAAAATAATTTTAAGTGGATTAAAGAACTTTTAGAAATTTTCAAAGGTTTAATTACATGCACAAAAGGACTCTCATCTTTCAAAATCAATTGTTTTTCAAAAATGTGTCTGGAAAAATTTGTTTCACTTGAAAACTCTACCCTCAAAAGTTATACAAATTTAAGATCTTAGTTTAGATGTAAAACCCAAAAGGCCAAAACATAGTTTGGATGCTAAACAAAAAGCTTTTAAACAACATAAAGAATGACAAAATTAGAATACAAAAGGTTTCCAACCAGTAACAAGCGAAGCTAAAGCATACCTCTTCCTGCAAATTGTCAAATTTGTCCCAGTAACCCTTTGGCTTGCGGTGCTTATAAGCCAGAGAAAGATTCATAAGTGATGCAATCCTTCTGAATCCACCCATGCGTGTGATTGCCTTTTCGATATCTACCCTTCCATGCATGCGAAGTTGCTTCCTCATTGGCATAAATCCTTCCTGCCCATGTTCTGAAATAAACTTGAGCACCTCTGCTTTGAGAACTTCAATATCTCTTTGTAAGCCTGGAACTTTGGGCCTTGGTCTGCATGAATTTCTCCCATTGACATCTGAGACTCCCTCAGCTGTTGTCGTAGAGCCATTGAATTGATTGTTTCGATGTGAGGCACTTTTCTCCTCTGAATCACCTTCATCAAACGCTTCGAACAAATTTTTCAAACCCCTTTTCTCGATAGAGTCTCGAATTGCACATAAGTTTGAAGGAAGATCTTCATATACAACCTGAATACACATGACCGATTGTAAACGAACTGCAAGTGATAAATATTTCACCTCTGCAATAATTACTTGTAAGAAAAATGCAGTTAAATAGCTAGAGAAATATATTTTGTTTCCACAAAGAAAGTGAACAACTGAAACTTAAAAAATATTTCCGGCGATTCTTGTATTCTTTTCAAAATATATTGCACTAAAGAGGAGAGTATGGACGTAGAACTACTAACAGTAACTACACGATAGAGGCATGATTAGACAGGAGAGAGAAGAGTAGGAGAGAAAAAATGTAAAATGGAACCTCTTCCATTAGAGCCTCAGAGAGAAAGGTATCTTTGTGCATTCTCGACTCCACAGAGTATTTCAAGAGGGTATGATGACTTCCTAACTGCTCAAAATGCCATTTTCCGCTAAGAGAGTCAAAGTCTCCTTCAACCTGTTCAAAGCTAATCTCTTGTTCAAGCTGTTCACACAAGTCCAAAACTACACGCGCATGCAGAACCATATATAGTAAACCCTTGCATCCTTCCTGCACACATATTAAAGCTTTTTCAGAATTAGCATGATAGTACCATTAAAAAGATGAAGAACCAAACTTTCAGTTGAGAAAAAAATGAAAGAATACAAAGGCTTAAAAAGATGAAGCCCACAAAAAAGGAACCAACTATAGAAAGGTGATCAATCAAGTATCTTGCTGAACTGCAATTAATATTCTGATTTTACCTGAAGAATGCGAACTTTGTTGCTTTCTCTTGATAGTATTTTGCTGATTGCTAGATTTGGAACTACTCTGCAATCAATTAATTCCATCAGTAAGAAGATTTGGAACTACTCCACAAACAATAAAAACCAAGAAATGACAAACCCAAGGATAACCCTTCTACAAAAAATACTAAAAGAGTAAAGACTGCAATGGCATTATTATGTACCCAGGAATGTTGGAAAATGATCCACCAAATGAACAAACCCAAACTTTCCATGAGCATAACAATGGGTGTGTGAACATCAGGTCTCCTCAAGTCCTTGAATACATAATTGCAACTTACCCGCCTTGGTGACACTCAAAATCCTAATAATATCCACGAAGCTCTCCAACACCCAAAATGGAACAAAGCAACGTAGGAAGAAATAAAAGCTCTGGAAAATAATGGGCAAAGGATTTTAATAACTTCCTGAAGAAAAGAAAGGTCTGACAAGTTGCCTATGGATTTGTTAAATCGCATGGGATTGAGTCCTTAGAAATGTTTGCTCTTGCAGCATGACTAAATAGTAAAATATTATTTGTATCTCTTCTAGCATTTGATGAGGATTGCATAGCTACACATAGAATTGGAGATAAATGAATGTAAGGGTAAAATCTGTGGGCTCCACAAATCTCTTAATTGCCACATACTTTCCTCCCACAAGTAGGTTTCATTCCACTAAAGCTATTAAAATCAGGGCTACACTCAATGTCAGAATTATCATACTATGTTTATATTCTCCCTAAGGTAAGATAACTATTCCTATTGTGTATGTTCATGACACTATTCTTAACAAGAAATCAAGAGAGGTTGGCATTCAAAGATATATTGGCTACAAATTTTGAAATCAATGATTTGGAAACTCTTAAATAATTTCTGAGAATGAAAGTTGCTAGACCTAAGAAAGGAATAGCATATCCCCAAGGAAATAAATTATCGATCTTCTCAAAGAAAGTGGTATGACAGCTAGCCAAGCCAACAACAAACCAAGGGAGCAAAATGTAATATCAACCGAAGTACGGAGGTTTATAAAAACAGCTAGCCATGCCTTGTGGGAAAACTCATTTGTTTCAGCAAACCAGATATTGATTTTTTTAGCAAAAGCATTAAGCCAATGCTTAGGAATAATTTCAGTATCAAGTATGTCCATGCTATATAAAAAGTTTTGAGATGCTTGAAACGAACACGATGAGAACTTTACTTCAAGCAGAAATCAAATGAGGCATTGAGGCTTATACCTATGCAAATTGGACTGAATCAGTACTAGTAGAAGATCTACTTCTCGATATATTTTTTTTGAACAGGAAACAAAGTTTTTCATTCTTTGATATAATGAAAGAGACTAATGCTAAAAAATACAAACACCACCAAAGAAAGAAGAAGATAGAACGCAAAGAGAAAGAAAAACTAGAAAAAAAGACCATCAGAGAACTAAGAGAACCACAATAAAGACTCCAGAAGGAAAGCTACAGCTGAAAAACCAACAAAAAAACAACCAGCAAATCGATCAAAATCAGAGAAAAGATCAAAACCACCAAACAGCTAAAGAGACCAATCGGAGAAGAAAATTTGGCTGGGATTTGAGGAGAATCCACCAAAGATACTGTGAGGTATTCCTCACTATGATATTGATTTCAGAGAAAGAGTTTCCCCAAAGAGATTACAAAACTCTCAGCCTATTCGAGAGGGCTGGTAAACTCTCCTTTCCCATTAGCCTCACTGAGCTAATTACAACCAAAAAGCATAAAAGAAAACATTCCATACATTGACTCTCATATAAGGCTCACAAATGGTCCCCCTCACTATCACTAACTAACTTGGCAGGCCCTGAATTCCCTTTTCTACCCCTCCTAATGTATTTCTTTATTACTGGAGGCCTAACATCACCATCTGGGGTCAAAGACACCTTGTCCTCAAAGTGGAAGTTCGGGAATTGTTGACGAAGATCCGACAGTAGCATCCATGTAGCTTCATGTTCTGGTAGGTTTTTCCAACTCCCAAGCAATTCAGTTTCTCCGATGGGTTGGTGTTTCCGTGCTGTGAAGTGTGAAGACATCTTCAAGTTCTGCTATCCACTCAAACTCGTCTGTTGATGGTGGTACCCCTGGTAACACCGAGGTTGTTGTTCCTACCAACTTCTTCAACTGGGACACGTGAAACACAGGATGTATACTCGCTTCTTTGGGCAACTCGAGTTTGTATGCAACCTTTCCAATCCTCTGTAAAATGCGGTATGGCCCATAGAACTTGGGCGAGAGCTTTTCGTTTCTTCGTTTAGCCAATGTCGTTTGTCGGTAGGGTCGAACTTTCAGAAAAACCATGTCTCCCTCTTCATATTCTATTTCCCTTTGTTTGCGGTCAGCAAATTTCTTCATTCTTTCTTGGGCTAATCTCTTCTTTTCCTTGAGCACATCCAGGGCAATATCGCGTTCAATCAACTGTGATTCCAGGGTGGAATTGTTTGTGCTACTCTCCCCATACGAAATCAAGGGAGGTGGTGGTCCTCCGTATACTGCTTGGAAGGGAGTGATGCCAATAGTGATATGGAACGTCGTGTTATACCAGTACTCCGCTCATCCCAACCATTGACTCCATTGTTTTGGCCTCTCAGAACATAATCATCTTAAGAAATGCTCAACGCATTTATTCACAATTTCAATTTGTCCATCAGTCTGCGGGTGGTATGACGTGCTACGCTTGAGCTTTGTTCCATGTACCTTAAATAGTTCAGTCCAGAAATGACTAACAAAAACCTTGTCTCTATCAGAAATTATCGAACCGGGGAAGCCATGTAATCAGACCACCTCTTGAATGAACTTGGCAGCCACTGTTTTCGCGGAAAAAGGGTGCTTAAGTGCCAGAAAGTGACTATATTTGCTTAGACGATCAACCACAACCAGAACCGTGTCACATCCCTCCGATCTTGGTAAGCCTTCTATGAAATCCATAGTGATGTCTTCCCATATTCTGGTTGGCACCTCCAGTGGTTGGAGTAACCCTGCTGGGGACGCTGCTTGAGTCTTATGCTGTTGGCACACAATGCATTCTTCTACATATTTTTTCACATCCAATTTCATCCCTTCCCAGTACAAATCAGCCGTCAGACTCTTATACGTTCTCAGAAAGCCCGAGTGTCCCCCAAGTACAGAGTCGTGATAAGTGTGCAGAATAGTAGGAATAAGAGAAGAGGTTTTCGAAATCACTAACTTTCCCTTATATTTCAGGATGCCCCGCTGCAATGAAAATCTGCTGGTATCATCTGGATTGTTTTGCAGTCGACTGATAATGGAACTCAGATTAGGGTCATTTTAAACTTCTCGTGTAATCACATCAATATCAACCAGAGAGGGGACGACAAGATGAGCCAGATGAACTACTGGGGGTAATTGGGATAGTGCATCCGCCGCTTTGTTCTCAAGGCCTGGTCTGTATTCAATGTCGAAGGCATAACCCAGCAACTTTGAAACCTATCGCTGGTATTCAGGCTGAATTACCCTCTGTTCAAGGAGATGCTTCAGGGCCCTTTGATCTGTCCTAACCACAAACTTTCTACCCAGCAAATAGGGTCTCCAGTCTCCACCTCTGAATTTCCTTTACTACTGCCATCAATTCTCGTTCGTAAATCGATTTTGCTTGTGCCTGGGGTGACAAGGTATGACTGAAAAAGGCGATAGGTCGTTGGTTCTGAGATAGCACTGCCCCTAATCCTGTCCCCGAAGCGTTTGTTTCTACTACAAACGGTTGACTGAAATCTGGAAGAGCCAAGACAGGGAGAGTCATCATGGCTTGCTTAAGTTGTTCAAAAGCCAAAGAAGCCTCTCCTGTCCATTTGAATCCTCCTCCTTTGATGACTTGCTGCAGCGGGGTGGCAATGCTTCCATAATTGGCCACAAAGCGGCGGTAATAACCGGTTAAACCCAAGAACCCACGTAGCTCTCTGATATTCCGAGGTTCCGGCCATTCCACCATGGCTCTTATCTTCTCTGGATCCGCTCGAACACCTTCCCCAGAGACCCAATGGCCCAAGTACTCAATATTCTCTTTAACAAACTCGCATTTACTCGCATTGACTTTCAGCTGATTATCCCTTAGGATATTAAACACTACACCAAGGTGCTTCAGATGGGAGTCATAGTCGACACTATAGATTAAGATGTCATCGAAGAAAACTAGAATAAACTTACGGAGAAAGGGGTGGAAGATTCTGTTCATGAGTGCTTGGAATGTAGATGGGGCGTTTGTCAAGCCGAAAGGCATTACCAAGAACTCGTAGTGGCCTTCGTGGGTCCTGAAAGCCGTTTTCTCTGTCATTCTCAAACATTCTGGTTTGATGGTATCCTGATTTGAGATCGATCTTTGAATAAACATTGGATCCGTGCAATTCGTCCAATAATTCCTCAATGACTGGTATCAAAAATTTGTCTGGCACCGTGACATTATTCAACGCTCTGTAATCCACGCAAAATCACCAACCCCCATCTTTCTTTTTCACTAGAAGTACTGGACTCGAGAAGGGACCCGTGCTTGGTCTAATGATTCCCGCTATCATCATCTCATCCACTAATTTTTCGATTTCTCCCTTTTGAACCCGAGCGTATCTATAAGGTCAAACGTTGACTGGTTCTGCTCCCTCCTTCAGTTGTATTCTATGATCCACATCTCGGGAGGGTGGTAGTCCGTCTGGTTTCTGGAATACATCTCCACAGTCTGATAACAGCCAACTTACTGAGTTAGGCAGTTCCCCAATAATCTCCATCAGTTCTGGTACCACTGTCAATGTGTGGCATTCCACGAGGAATCCTTGGTCATGCTCTTCCCAGCCTTTGACCATCCTTTTAAGGGACAGTTTCGCTCAAGTCAACGATGGTTCCCCTTAAATACTACTAGTGATTTCCCTAGGTTGACTCGCATAGTCAAAGTTCTCCAATCTACTTCCGTGACTCCAAGGGCATATAGCCATTGCATTCCCAATACCACGTCTGTGCTTCCTAACTCCAAGGGGAGAAAGGTTTCGATTATAGTCAGGTCTGCGATTTTAAGGGCTACCGCTTTGCATACTCCCTTGCCTTTCACTACCTTGCCCGTTCCCATTATCACGCCATAATTAGTCGTGGCCGTTATCGGAAGTTGAAGCTCATCCACCACGCGTTGAGCTATGAAGTTGTGAGTTGCCCCACAATCGATCAATACTACCACCTCATAATCATTGATCGTCCCTTTTATCTTGATCGTCCCCAGTGTGGAAAAGCCCACCACGGAGTTCAACGATAGTTCAACTGCCTCACAAGTCTGCATGGCGATGACCTCCTCTATCACTGTCTCTGGTTCGGTTTCCTCCATTTCTCCCTCTTCTTCTTGATCATGGACTAACATGACGTTCAATTCCTTCTGTTTGCATTTATGTCCCGGGGAAAATTTCTCATCACATCTAAAACAGAGGCCCTTATCTCTACGTGTCAGGTATTCAAACTCAGACATACGTCTCGCCACTCCTTCCCTTCTATATGGCATTGTCGTATTTCCACTTGGTAGCGTTATCGTCTTCGTCTGCATGCTCTCATTCCCCTTATATCCCCCTTTGGTCGTTGGATTAACGGAGCTGGGTTTAGGGTTTGTATTCGCAATCTGGGCTTTAGAGTAAGGTGTTATGGGTCTGTTTGCATTCAATCGGGCCATCTCCTTATCCTCCATCTGTTGGGCCTTCTTCATGATCGTCGACAACCCACTAGTTTCCCAACACTGGACTTCTGTCTTAATCACTGGGTCTAGCCCATTCAGAAAAGTTGTTTCCAGGACGTCGTCGGTCAGATGAGGCAACGACACCATTAACAGCTCAAATTCTTTCCGATAGGCTCGTACTGTTGTCTCTTGTTTCACGACCAGAAAACGACCTAATACGTTTCCTTCATGAGTGACTCGAAAACATTCCAGTAGTCGAAACTTGGAATCCCTCCGATTTCTGAAAGGTTCCCGCTCTTCTATTCCTCGATACCAGTTAAGGGCTTCCCCTTCCAAGCTCACTACAGCCACAACAAGCTTTTCATAATCAGGAACCTTATATAGTTGGAAATACCTGTCCGCGCAAAACAGCCAGGAATCTGGATCGTCTCCACCGAAGGCTGGCATTTCCACCTTCTTGAACTTCAATCGATCGCCACCGATCGTTTCTTGTCTTTTCATCACTGGTTCGTCAGGATCGCTCATATCAACGCTAACTTGCGCTTGCTCCCTTGGACGAGAGCTGGTGCCTTCTTGTTCCTTTCCTTTCGGTTCTCCAGTAACCATAGAAATCGGAGTACGACTTCTCCATAGAGCCATTTCTGCGGCTATCGACGCCAGGGCCTTAGCCGTTTCCTCCGAAGTGCGGTTCAGTTGCTCTAGGTTCTTCTCGATGGAAGGAAGTTTCTGCGCCTCTTTCTTGATTCCCTCCAACTCGACGTCCGAGAGATCCATCCTTTCCTCGAGCCTTTTTTGTGCCATTTTACTCAATCTCCCTGGGATGAACTTGCTCTGATACCAAAATGTGAGGTATTCCTCACTATGATATTGATTTCAGAGAAAGAGTTTCCCCAAAGGGATTACAAAACTCCCAGCCTATTCGAGAGGGCTGGAAAACTCTCCTTTCCCACTAGCCTCACAGAGCTAATTACAACCAAAAAGCATAAAAGAAAACATTCCATACACTGACTCTCATATAGGGCTCACATATGGTCCCCCCTCACTATCACTAACTAACTTGGCAGGCCCTGAATTCCCTTTTCTACCCCTCCTAACGTATTTCTTTATTACTGGAGGCCTAACAGATACCACTCCCTCTAATTTATCGACACCTTGAACATTAACTTCAAAAAGATTTTCAAAAGTTTCAGCAAATGAATCATCTTCAACTTGATCTACCAACTCAAATTCTGGAACATGAAAAATTGACTCCTCACTACTCATACTAACATCTGATTCTCCATCAGAATCAAAGCAGAGAGAAATCTTCTTAAGAGAAGAGAGACTTGCTATCCCTTTGGTGAATAGTGTGTCTGAACCAGGAAGAGAAACTTGCGATTGACTAAAAATCTTGGTAGGGTATAAAGTCTCTTGCATCTCAGAACATTTCGTGGGAGACTCCAAATGATTCGTGGATAGAGTCAAAAGACGAACACAAGATTCCTCAACATAATCTGAATTAGACTCTGAATGATCCATGATGGAGGAAAACCTTTTTCTTCTAGAATAATGAAGAGGAAAGGGTTTAATTAAACTTTGCTTCGATTGTGTTAAGAGTTATTATATTAGTATAATAAGTGTAATTATATAGAGTTGTCCTTTATTGTCTTTTTACATTCTCCTACTTAGGGTTAACCTTGTACACTTGTATATATATATCTTTATGTGAATGGAATAGAAAATTATGATTCTCTCAAACCTTAGAGTTTACATGGTATCAAAGCGGGTCTAGGGCAATTAGGGTTTTGTCTCGTTGGAGATTTGTGAACCTTTAGGGTTTGATTTAGAATACCTTTTTAGGGTTTTGGTTTGGAACACCTTTTGAGGGTTTTGGTTTGACTGAAACATTTGCTGCCCTAAACCACCGCCGCCGCCACAAGAATCCGCCGCCTCCGCCACCTGAAATCGCCGCCATCGCCGCCGTTTAGGTCTGTCTTCGGAGGAGTTTTTTGTCACCGCCCACTCCAAAAGAAAGCCCAACCGCCGATCTAGTGGTCTTCCAAATCCGGCTTCGAAAAGCTCCGCGCGTGGACCTCACGCGCCGCCACAAGATCCGGCGCCAGATTCACGCGCTGGCGCGTGTACGCGCGTGCGCCGCCGCTTCCGCTACGTTTTCTGTGGGTCAGCTCAACGTGGACTCCTTTTTCTAGTAGTGTGCTGATTTGGGTCATATTGAGGTTGATTTGTTGTGTTTGAAAGCCATATTTTGTTTGGAATTCTAGGGTTTGTGTGACTCTGCTTTTTTGGTCTGTTTTTTGTTGAGGTTATGGCTGAAAAGAAGGGTTTAGTGCTGTCCGAGATGATTCCAATGGTATCCAAGATCACGGAACATAAGTTGAATGGTTCTAATTTTTATGCTTGGCGGTCGAATATTCATCATTATATTCGGAGTCTTGATATGGATGATCACCTGACTTTAGAATCCCCGCCAAACGATGTACTAAGAAGAGTTAGCTACGGGACGAGTCTCGACTTATTCTACAAATCAAGAATTCTATTGAAAGTGCCATCATTGGGCTCGTTAATCACTGTAGTTCAGTCAAAGAGCTCTTGGAATATTTAGATTTTCTTCACTCTGGGAAAGGAAACATCAGTCGGATATTTGATGTATGTAAAACTCTCTTTCAACCTGATCAAGGCGAGAAGTCTTTGTTGAATTATTTTATGGAATGCAAAAGAGCATATGCAGAATTTAATGAAGTGTTGCCCATGAGTACTGATATCAAGGTTCAGAATGTCCAACGCGAACAACTGTTTATCATGAGTTTTCTAGTTGGTCTTGCTTCGAAATATGACACAGCTAAAGATCAAGTTCTCTCGAGTTCAGACATTTCATCATTGGAAGATGCTTACACTCGGATACTACGTACAAAGCGATCGCCAGTGATAGTGCCATCTGAATCTAACAGTGCTTTGGTTGGACAGACCACTGAATATAGAGGTAATCGAGGGGTAGGATCGAACATGTCCAGAGGAAATTCTACTGCTCCAAAAGAAAATTCAGGAGATATTGTTTGCTGCTATTGTCATAAGCCAGGGCATATAAAACGTGATTGTCGGAAATTGCTTTATAGAAACCAGAGGTTTCCATCTGCACATGTTGCATCTACTCCTGATAATTCTGACAAGTCTGTTTCGATCTCAGCTGAGGAGTTTGCTAAATTCCGACTGTATCAAGAGTCACTGACGACTCCATCCTCCACTCCTGTTACTGCCATTGCCGACACAGGTAACACATCTACATGTCTTCTTTCCTCCTCTTCGAAATGGGTCATAGACTCTGGCGCTTCTGATCACATGACAGGTAATCCCCGTTTATTCTCTACCATTGATCCATCTACATCTTCCCCCAGTGTCACTATAGCTGATGGAACCACCTCTCCAGTCTTAGGAATCGGCAATGTTCGACTTACCAACTCACTTTCGTTGTCTTCCGTTTTGAGTTTACCACAGTTTTCCTTTAACTTGATTTCTGTTAGTAAACTCACTCGTGACCTTAATTGTTGTGTCTCATTTTTTCCTGGTTATTGCTTATTTCAGGATCTTACGACGAAGAGGACTATTGGTAAAGGGCGTGAATTTGGAGGTCTCTACATCTTTGAACCAGAGATATCAACAGTCGTTGCATGTTCTAAAGTGTCATCCCCATTTGAAGATAATTGTCGTTTGGGTCATCCTTCTATTTCAGTATTGAAAAGTCTTCGTCCTCAGTTTCATTCTTTGTCTTCTTTAGCTTGTGAGTCATGTCAGTTTGCTAAGTTCCATCGTGTGAGTCTGTATCCCCGTGCAACTAAACGAGCTAATGCTCCATTTGAATTAGTTCATTCTGATGTTTGGGGTCCGTGTCCTATTGAGTCAAAGATAGGGTTTAGATATTTTGTTACCTTTGTCGATGATTTTTCTCGTGTAACTTTGTTATATTTAATGAAAAATCGCTCTGAGTTGCTTTCTCATTTTCGTAACTTCCATGTTGAAATCCGAACTCAATTTAACGGTTCTCTTAAAGTTCTACGGAGTGATAATGCTAAAGAATACTTCTCTCATGCTCTTAATTCTTATTTAGATGAACATGGCATCCTCCATCAGTCCTCATGTGTTGATACTCCATCTCAAAATGGGGTTGCAGAAAGAAAGAACCGTCATCTCCTCGAAACAGCCAGAGCCTTAATGTTCCAGATGAATGTTCCAAAGTATTTTTGGGCCGACGCTGTATCCACAGCTTGTTTCTTAATAAATCGCATGCCCTCCTCAGTTCTAAAGGGTGAGATACCTTATCGTATTTTATGTCCCACACAACCTTCATTCTCTCTTCCTCCCAAAATCTTTGGTTGTATTTGCTTCGTTCGGGATGTTCGTCCTCATCTCACCAAACTTGATCCCAAGTCCTTAAAATGTATCTTCCTTGGGTATTCTCGTGTTCAAAAAGGGTATCGGTGTTATTGTCCTAGTCTCAATCGTTATTTTGTCTCTCCTGATGTCACCTTCTTTGAGGATTCTTCTTTCTTTTCCTCACCTTCAAGTCAGTCGAAGGGGGAGCGTAATGAGGAGGATGATGATTTTCTTGTCTATACCATTCTCTCCTCTTGTGAGCCTTCTATTGATTCACCTCCAACTATGCCTGTTTCTACTCGTCCACCTATTACTCAGGTTTATTCTCGACGACCACCCCCTTCAGTTACATGCCCTGAACCAGAGTCTTCTTCGTCATTGGATCCAGGAACGAGCGATGACCTTCCCATTGCTCTTCGTAAAGGTAAACGTCAATGCACTTATCCTATTTCCAATTTTGTTTCATATAATCATTTGTCATCTTCTTCGTGTTCTTTTATTGCATCTTTGCAATCAGTATCTATTCCTAAGAATGTTCATGAAGCTTTGTCTCATCCTGGTTGGCGTGCTGCAATGGTTGAGGAGATGAATGCCTTAGATGACAATTGTACTTGGAATTTAGTTTCACTTCCTTCAGGAAAGAAGCCTATTGGTTGTAAGTGGGTATTTGCGGTCAAGGTCAATCCAGATGGATCTGTGGCTCGTTTGAAAGCTCGCCTTGTTGCTAAGGGTTATGCACAAACCTATGGAGTTGACTATTCTGATACTTTTTCTCCCGTTGCTAAATTGGCTTCTATTCGGCTGTTCATTTCGTTGGCATCCATTCATCATTGGCCCTTGCATCAGCTTTGATATTAAAAATGTCTTTCTTCATGGTGATCTTGAAGAAGAGGGGTTTGTTGCTCAGGGGGAGAATGGAAAGGTATGTCGTCTTCTTAAATCCTTGTATGGATTAAAACAGAGTCCCCGAGCTTGGTTTGGAAAATTCAGTCAGGTGATTGTAAATTTTGGAATGAGGAAAAGTAAATCAGATCATTCTGTTTTTTATAAACGATCTGCAAATGGTGTTATCTTGTTGGTTGTGTATGTTGATGATATTGTTATTACTGGCGATGACACATCAGGTATCCAAGCACTCAAAACCTTTCTCCATAGTCAATTCCATACAAAAGATTTGGGAGCGTTGAAATACTTTCTAGGAATTGAGGTAATAAGGAGCAAGGAGGGAATCCTGTTATCACAGAGAAAATATGTAATTGACTTGTTGACTGAAACAGGGAAGTTAGGGGCTAAACCATGTAGTACCCCAATGATGCCGAACTTACAGCTTACGAAAGAGGGAGAGTTACTTAAAGATCCTGAAAGGTATAGAAGGTTAGTAGGAAAACTCAATTATCTTATAGTGACTCGTCCTGACATAGCTTATTCAGTGAGTATTGTGAGCCAGTTTATGTCTTCTCCTACAGTTGATCATTGGGCTGCATTGGAACACATTTTGTGTTATTTGAAGGCAGCTCTTGGACGTGGTTTATTATATAAGGATTATGGACACATGAACATTGAATGCTTCTCAGATGCTGACTGGGCAGGATCTAGAGAAGATAGAAGATCAACTTCAGGATACTGTGTATTTGTGGGTGGTAATTTGGTTTCTTGGAAAAGTAAGAAACAAAATGTGGTGTCACGTTCAAGTGCTGAATCAGAATATAGAGCAATGGCACAGTCTGTATGTGAATTAGTCTGGATACGTCAACTTCTTGTCGAATTGGGATTTGATATCACAACACCGACAAAATTGTGGTGTGATAATCAGGCAGCTCTTCATATTGCATCTAATCCGGTATTTCATGAACGGACTAAACACATTGAGGTTGACTGTCACTTTGTACGTGAAAAGATACAAGAAGGTTTGGTGTCAACAGGATATGTGAAGACTGGAGAGCAATTAGGAGATATCTTCACAAAGGCACTAAATGGAGCTCGAATAGATTATCTCTCTAACAAGTTGGGCATGACGAATATATATGCTCCAACTTGAGGGGGAGTGTTAGAGTTATTATATTAGTATAATAAGTGTAATTATATAGAGTTGTCCTTTATTGTCTTTTTACATTCTCCTACTTAGGGTTAACCTTGTACACTTGTATATATATATCTTTACGTGAATGGAATAGAAAATTCTGATTCTCTCAAACCTTAGAGTTTACAGATTGCAAAGGAGACACCAGCTCAGGGGAATTAACATTTGCATGCCCATCCAAAGAAATACCTTTTAACAAATCAGGACCATTTGAATTAAGATTCTTATCATGCAGCGAAGGGACTTTTGAATCCTCGATAGCCATCACCAAATCATCTTCGTTTGGTAAAAAGAGACTTTCATCTTCCAAAACTTGATTAACCCTCTTTAAATCCACTAAATTAGTAAAATCTTGTGAGGATAAAATTCCAGAATTCAAACGACACTCACATGAAAGGTCAAGAGGAACTATGTCACCAAAATGGTGAGAGAAATTTCTGATATTCCCACCTTTAACATCAATCTCAGCTAGAATGAAGCCAAAAATGTTTTCCTCCACTTCAATTACTGCTGCAGAACAATCAATTAAGTTAAGTGTTTGAGAGGAAATACTAATCAATCCACCAAAATGTTGCCCAATAGCTTCAAAACATGGTCGTTTCCAATAAATCAAAGGCAAAATCTTTATAGATATCCGACCTTCATAGCTCTTGATGAATTCCAGGTGAAAATGCTTTTCATCAGACCAACGCTCAATTTTCAGATGAAGGTCACCAATGAGGCCCCACTTCCCATCAAAATTCAAATCAGAAAGACTGACATCAAACTTGATCAACGCTTTATCATCTATAAAAGGATTGATTGAAATTCTAGTTCGAAAATGATTTTCCAATGCGATTTGAACATCTTTCCAGGAGTAATGTGCAAACAACCTAGAAACCACCAAAATGGAATTGAAATTCAAATCCATAACTTCTCTCTCTTTCCTTACCCAAAAGGAAGAAATCTCATAAGATTTCACCACACCTTTCTGACCCATATCAACGTTCTCAATTCGAGAGGATAAATCCAACTCAGAATACTATGGTTTTCCACATTTAAGGAAAAAATCCCTTACTATTTCCCAAAAAACAATCCAATCTTTCTTATCAAAACTCGCAGAAACATGAACATTCTTTCTCCCTCCATAAAAAGGCCATACTGCGCATTCCAAATACCAACCCTCGACAGATCTAAATTTAGATAGACAAATGGTCCCAAAATCATCCTTAAATTTCTTATTAAAAAATGAGTGAACTGGAAATTGCAAAAGTTCAACCAGTGAATTTTCAAGTCAACCTAAGAGGGATAAAGAAAGGTGAATTTTCTGATCTTTATTCATACCTTCCATAAAACACTCATCTTTTTCACCCCATAGACGGAAGTAAATATTCCGGATACAACAACTCATCTCTTCCAGCACTTCCATAATAAACCAGAACTCAACCACAAACCAAAGGGATCCACAAAACCACAATCCAAAGAAAACCACGAATAACAAGCAACTGTCAGACGACTGACAAAAAGACTGGACCAGCGGATGAATGACGAAGAACTGACCAAACTGACGGTGGATGAAAACATAACAAAACCGGACTGGCGACCTGCGAAGAGTGGCAGACGGACGGCGGACGATTGGCAGCGAACAAAATGACGGATGAAAATGGACCAAAGCGACGGTGTATGAAAACGGCGGAAGAAAGCGTCGAAAAATGACGAAGAATGGCAACTGGACGGACGGACAACGAGGGCAATGAACCACGACGACGATGACTACAGAAGAAAATGGCGGCTGGAGGCTAGGGTTAGGGTAGGGTTTTTCGGAGAAAGAAGGGAGGCTAGTTTTTCGGGGAGAGTGAAAAAAACGATGGATGAAGAAAGGCGACCGGACGGTGGATGACTGACCGGACGGGATGGACAGCGGGGGCAGACGACGGGGGTGGCGAGCCACGACGGCGACGACGACTGAAGAAAACGGCGGCTGGAGGGTAGGGCTGGTAGGGTTTTTTAGGGAGAGAGAAGGGCAAATAGGGTGATATTCTCGATATTGAACTTATGCACGGGCAAATCTTGTCAGTTGTCACAACTCAAAAATGGAGTTGGTAGTCACGAGAAGTAGAGCATAATTTGAGACCATGGCTCAAGGTATTGGCAAGGGGATATGGTTAAGCGGCTGTGCCTTGAGCATACCAAAGAATTTGGTGCATCAGATTGTACCAACTACCAAGCATGTGAAGATAGGCAGACATTTCATAAAGGAGTAGGCTTGTTCATGCTCCAACTAATGTACAAACAATCTTCACCAACGCCCTATCAAAATACAAGTTCGATACCCTAAAATCCAAACTTGGGTTAATTAACACATACAACCTAGTTTGAGGAGGAAGAAGCATAATATCTTCATCAGACTCTTGTTCCCAACTCCTTAATGCTAAACTAAATTATGTTTTTGCATTTTCGTTAGAGAAGTCACTAGAAAATGATTCGACAAAGTTTGAACAAGAGCACGAGAAACTCATGCAAAGATTACAATTAATGAAGTAACGTTTAAAGAACAACTCCCTTCAATTACTATGCAATGAAGATAAGATTTTTTTTTTTTCATAAAGGAGAAAATTAAAAGTAGAAATTGAAGAAAAGAGGCATAGATAACTTACTCAGGAAGACTTTCGTAAGCAGTCAGGACATTCCAGACTTCACGAACAGGAGCTTTCACTGTTATGCTAGCGACCACACAACGGTGAACGCCTCCATTTTCCTTCAGTGAAATTTATCTTATAAGAAATTTAGACAATTAAACAGCCAGACATACAAAATAGGATCGTCTCCATTGAAAAACTATCTGACTTATTTATTTCTACTACTCCAATGGCTCTGGTGATGGGTCTAAAAGTATGTCATCAGTAGATACCATTACATGTTAGAGTAGAACCATTATAGAGAAATGGGGATTTTCGAAGAAAATCTTTCATCCGAGAGGATCACAAATTATCCCTATAAGTCAGACATGCTAGGGTTGATTCACGTACCAACAAACCATCAAATCTGCGAAGATGAACTTCATCAACCATGCAACGTTTATCAAGTCTGCAAACTTTTCCAAAAACTCCCCAGTTGGTATTCAATTCATTAGATAATGGGGGCAAGGGTCCATTGGAATTAGAATTACCCCCTCTCGAATAATTTTCCTGTAATAATTCATCCTTCTCACATGCAGCACCATTAATTGTATTAGAGAGAACCATGGACTTGGAATCTTTAGTGTTTCCTACTTTTTGATCTCCTTCAGAATTCTCTTCGGCTCTACAAGCCAAGGCCCGTAGATTCACAGGAAGGTCTGATCTAATTATTCTTTCTAGAAGAATGGCAGGAAAATTGAATCTTGGTATCACATTAACTTCATATGACAAAATTGTTGGGGATGACCTACAAAAATAGCATTGATAACCATACTTATATTAGTAAGTAAAAAGGAAAATATCCAAACATGAAAACTCGAGAAGAACTCAACAATATGAAAACAATCTTATAGACTATAAGTGAAGCAAACTGTGATCATATTGGGTGAAATTAGTATTATGATAGGAAAATACCAGATAAAAATGAACTGTTGGCAGAAAAACAAAAAAGAAGTCATGACAGTGTATTAACCAAGTATAAACCACGAAACTTTCATGACATATATTAAATATCATCTACATCTCTTACCATAACTTTATTAGCCAGTGTCCATGAATGACATAAAAATCACTGTATTTTTATATTCTTAAAATTTTAAATTAGTGTAAGAGAACAAAAAAACAAAAATTTACCTTGTACCAGCTTTTAAGGACCATTTGCCTTCAAACTTTTTAAAGTCCCCATCAACCATGGAAAAATGGAGTTCACGACTACCATCCTAAGACCAACAATTGACTAGCGTTAAAATGTAACATGGTCTCAATAGCAACAGAGGTAGTGAAGTACGATCAATTAAATTTTTTAGAGTTATATATGTTGCTAATTACAAAGCTAAAAAAGTTGACACAGTTCAGAAAGTAAGCAGTCAGGATACGACAGATTATACAAACAGATAACTAAAGCAGCTTTTCTTACAGAATTTAGAAGCTCTTGAAGATCCAAGACGACTCGTGCTTCAATATGCCAATACAATGCACGTTGCAGTCCTCTTTGTTCCAACCATATCCGACCAGGATGTGGACAAGGAATTCTCCCACTGGACATAACATAACAACTAGTCCACTTAAACGCCAGAGATAAAGAAACTATTGCGAAGAATTTGCACTACCTAGAACAAGATCTTTAGGAATATATGAGTTATTGAAGGTCAAATTATCCCGTAAAATGGTTTGGAAGCAAAATTCTACTCAGAAATTGGGTGTTCTGTAGTAAAGCTTATATAATTCAAGGTACATTGCAGTAACACAAACATTTGATTCCTTACTGAATTTAGTACAACAAGTTTCCTTAGTATTCTAATATGTTGTAATATCACAACTGTATGGACTCAACCTGCCCCTCTACCCAATACAACAATCCACACAACAGATACAACCATCTTCATAGTTCACATGACCCGGATATACCAACCAAGTTGACATGTTGCTCAGCCAATAGAACGAACTAAGATATGTCTCTCAAGTGAGAACCATTTCAATCAAACACCACACTTGCACACAACTAAAACTTTATAACTCATATGTCCATGTTTTGACAAGAGCTTAATTCAGCTAGAACTACTACCATGACTAATGCTCTTGGTCCAAATAGTTGAAGGAAGTTTTCAATCAACTAACGTAGTCCAGATTGATTCCCAAAATCAGCAAGACTCTAAGAGAAAGTTTTAGGCAATCAACCCAAGTTCTTAGAACTTTTTATCATGGTAACTGTCATCTCAACCAAAGAAGCCTCCTCCATCACATTATGCCATTGTAAATATCACAAGTCCCTATTCTCTCTGGGAAAAACAGATCAAATGCCACAACAAGTAGCAAACGGTAATGTCTTATAGTAAACCAGCTGAAGAGAACTTTCAATAACAACACATTACAGATATGTAATTTCTGCCATAAAATTACGAATACAACACTTCTCACACACATTTCCCCGAAACACATGGAAACAAGAACACGAAACAAAAAAACATTTCTGCGAAAAGGAATCACCAACACTACCTGGAAACAAGATTGGGTATGAAATCCGCGAGCCGCTCATAATCCGTAAGAGCATCCCAAACCGACTCAATCCCAGAATTAACAAAAATATCAGCCCGAATTCGCCGCTCTCTCCACGACACGACCTCCACTTCACAATGCACATCTCTCTCCCTCTCTCCATCTCCGTCTCCAGCATCCTGTCGGCCACCGTAAACCCCCCTCTCCCTCTTCAAATTAAAGCTCTTGGTGAAATACTCGCCCGAGTTCCAATCAAATCCTTCGGCAGCAGAAACAGAGACGCATTTGGTGCGCAATGGAAGAGAAAAAGAGGAGGTTGGGCAATACTCTGCTTGTCTGGCAACGACACCGGGTGTTAGCGGCGGAGGCGGCAATGGCGACCCCAAATTGAACCGCAAAGCTCTGCAAACGATCATGGTTCGTGAATTCTCTCTGGGTCTGAAGACATGAAGAAGAGAAGCTGAACTTGGTTAATGGCAGAGTAGAGTGAGTGAGTGAGGAGTGAGAGTGAGAGTGAGAGATTGTGACCATTAGTTTTGATTTTTGGTGTGTTTGTTGTGTTTGGTAGCAGAAGAATGAGTGGCTGTAGTGTAAGTTTGTAACTGCCTATCTCAAAGAAGGGGTATTTTTGTCTTTTTCACATAAGTTTGTGGCTGAGATTGCTGTTACTCCATGGGGGTTGTATCTTTTTTTTAATGATTTTTTTGTTTTGGCCAAATTACGCAATTCACCTTCACAAATTCTGTTTTTTTTTTCAAAAAAAAAAAAAAAAAAATTGCACCAAATCTATATCTATATCTATATCTATATCTATCTATATCTATATAAATTCATCTACATTTATAAAAGGGGCTAAAGGACGAGAATCTTTGTTTTTCTCTTTTGTCATTATAATTTTAATAAATGTCCATTTTGCCCTTCAATATTTGTTAAAGAAACACAACTCTTTGAGTTAAAGTATCCTTCGATCTTTGCTGATGGGACGTGACTGTTGATGCAAAGAGTTACACATCAGATGCATCCATTCGTAAAAATTAAAAATACTAGGTAATTGACATGATTTTGATGGTGAAAATTTTGAAAAGTTGTATTCATGACTTTAGGAAAAAACTTTATCATATAATATTCATATAACTTCTAAGTTTTCTACATATTTTTTTACTCTAATTTCATCACTATTTTGATCTAAAACGAAAAAAAAAATATATATATATCAATAAAATATAGCATTGTTACCTTTGCTATCCTAAATTTTTAGTTTTAAAAATTAAGTCATAAACTTATATAATTGTAAAAATTACTCTTTTAAAGGTACATATTTTTAAGAATGTGGAACTCAAAAAAAAAATGTTAGAATGTGATTTTATACCAAAATTTTTAATTTATTCTCTATTAGTTATAAAGTGAGATTCCCTATTTCTTTTTAGGTGAGCATTTTATCTTTTTCAAAAATTCATTGAATGTCTCGCATCATTTTACTTAAATTAAAATATTATAAATGAAACATATTTCAAAATTTAAAGAATAAAAAAAAAAGTACTATATTCATTATAATTTAAACTCATTTTTATTGAAATATAAGATTTAAATAACATTGCACAAATGTCCTAAAAATTTTCACTTATAATTAAAAAAAAAAAAGAAAAATCCACTATGAGTTGTCACATTCATTAACATGCATATAACTTTTTATTCTTTTTTTCTTTTTATTAAAAAAATATCATTTTTTTAAAAAAATCACTAATAAACTTTTTTTGGTATCAATATATTAATAGTCTAATTATTATGCAATTGCTTTATTTTTTTATTTTTCTTAAATCTATAACTTTTTCTTGCAATCATTGTACCATTCCTTTAAAGTACTATGTAATTTATATTTACCTATTCGGAGAAAGTTCTTCAAGAAAAGGTATAGGAACTATATTTAAATTGTCAAAGTAGTAATGGGAGAACATGTAGGGAAACACATTTTGATATCATGATTTGCATTAATTAAGTCCACCTAATGGCACAAAATGATATCCATTCAAGTTCGAAAGGAAACAATTTCTTGTTATATAATGTTGTGCGACGACGTTAAACAAAACAGGGACAAATTGTTCCGAATATTAGAAAATATATTTCTAAATATGTAATTTCACATTAACAACTTTTTTCAATGTCAATACAAAAATTCTTATCGAATCACTTGAAGATCAAAATTTGTCATCCAAACATACAAAAAATGTTATTTTTAAAGGGGTTATACTTTATTAAATACTTTAATTTTTTTTTAAAAAAAATCAACTTATATAATTCTTATGAAATATATTTATATCTTTCTTTTTCTCCAAAATACAATCTCAAAGCACACCGATGAATTACCATGAGATAATAAACTATCTTTATGATGCCACTTTTTATGTTTTATCAAATTTAGTTTACAACTATTATATGTATTTTAATTTTAATTATAGATCTTTTATTATTTTTTTTTCTCTTACATTATAGTTTAATGTCAAATATTTACTATTTGAACTAGATGAAAAATATATTTATTCAAAAGTTAACTTTCATCATAAAAAATATATTTCAAAGATTTCAAACCATGTGTAAAGTATTTCATATTCATTGTAAATGGAACAAGATAATATATAGTTTTAGACTTCTAGGCACCATCTTTTATTATTATTATTATTATTATTATTCAATTAAAACAGTGAAGTTTAATGTGCATCACACGTGTTTTTATACTAGTTGATAAAAAAGTTTGTAAAAAAATTGTATATTAAGTATTGAAATGTGTGTATCAATGACAATGACAATGGTACTCTTCTCTCTCTTAAAAAAGAATAAAATAATAATATTTATATTATTTTAATATATTTTTATTTAGAAAGTTTTAAAAATAATTTTTTAATTAAAAAAATATGGTCACATCAGCAGCTCGTTAGTATTTAACGACAAAATGGATGGCAGACCAAATTACTCATTATCTCAAACCTCAGGGGTAATTTTGTCGAGTTTTAAAACCCAGAAACCAAAAGTGCATTTTTTCCTTTTTATAGTTTAGCCAAAAATTTATTAATCCGATTTGAAATTTGATGGTATAAAATGACAAAGATAATAATAATTGAATTAAGATTCTTAAGGAAAAAATTCAAAAAAACTGTAAAACCGATCCCCAAACTATAAACCAAATTAAATTTGTCTTTGGTTCCCGGTTTGAATACATTAGCAATTTTGTAGTAAATATACTTGGTATATATTAGATATCCATATTACTCTATTAGTTTTAGTCAACCCATAATTGTAGCTATTCTTCCCCATGACTCTCCCACTCCCTTAGGAATAGCCCTAAAATAAATTTTTGGCTAAACCCTAAACCCTAAAATAACCCTAATCCAATAAACTAGACATCCTAGGCTGTAATATGAGTCTTGAACTATTTGTGGCGACATATGGGGATCATTGTTCAAGAAACAACCTAAAAGGTCTATAGTATAGGGATAAGACTGAGTGTCTTATCCTGGTGACACAATGGATACGACCCACTTTGTATTTGATACAAACGCTATGATCCAACGTGTTCGTGTAGGAGACATGCGAGTGGGGGTATCCTATGCAATGAGTTTGCATAAGACCGGACCGCAAAATAGTAACCAACTAGTTATAACACCGTTAACTAGTTGGTTTTCTATTTCACTAGAACGACCTAGATAACTTAGTCTTAATCCTGAGTTGATTATGAACTCCTGTCCATGAGGGATTGTCCTTTGATTTGTATGGGTGAAAGTGGCCAATACGCCGACTCAATAAACCTACAATTTTGGAGACAAGACCGAATGGGAAGCTGGAAACATAACCGTACAAGATGGAATTCACTCCTTCCCGACTTTAGGGAAGCAGATGAGTGTTCCCTTAAGTGGTGACTCTGAGTCTTGAACAAAGGGCCCTACCCTCTCAATGGCACGAGAGGGTTTTTCTGTTTGATGGTTGGACCACAAACATGTTGTTCATTAGAGGAGAATTGATACTTAAAGAAATAGAAGTAACCTAGGGGTAAAACGATAATTTGACCCAGCTGACGTTACGGACACTCGTGAAGGACTAACTAGTCAATATTGGTTTATATCCGTGGACACAAAAAATATGTCTGCAGTGAGAAGAGTGCAACTGTGAGTCTATAGTGCAATGTACACACAGTTAACGAATATTGATTAATTTGGTTAATGAGTTTAACCAATTAATCTCACATTGTTAGAGCTTCTGATCTGCAGGTCCATTAGGTCCCACTGGTAGGTCATAAAGTAATTTGAGGCAACTAAGTAATAAATGTAAATTGAAAGTGTTCAATTTACTAAGGGAAACAATATAATATATATTGATATATTATTATGAGAGAAATTAATATTTGAAGAAATTCAAATATTAATATAAATTTGAGTCATATTAAATTTATGGAAGTTTGAAAGAGTTCAAATAATGAATTAATTAATTTTAAGGCCTAAAATCTATTTGGGCAAATTAAGTAATTCAAGGCCAAAAATTAAATATGAGATATTTAATTGGTGGTTAATTAATTAAAGAATTCATTAACCGGGAATTAATCAATTATGGAAATAATTAATCACTTAAGGAAGTGGTTGAATTTATGGAAATGGTCTAATTACTTATGGAAGTAATTAGTCATTTGTGGAAAAGATTAATCAATTATGGAATTGATTGATCTTAGAGTGATTAAATATGGAATAAGATTGAATCAATTTTGGAAAAGATTGATTTAATTGAATATTTTATTCACGACATTTCTTTTATAAATAGAATACTAGATCTAATTGGTTCAGTACTCTCCTCGTGCTCTTAGATTCACAAGACAAGACCTAGAATTCTCTCTAGCCTCCCTCTTAGAGAAAGACTCCCACAAGTCTTTTGCCTCCTAGACTTAGAGACATATCGATGTAACCTCTGTGGTTGTTGTGTATTTGAAGAAGAAATTTCCAGCGAAGAAATCAAGAAGGAATCGCTGCGTTTTCGTTCGTTGGAGCGTCGTTGGCGAAGAACGGTCAAGTCTACAACGAAGGTTTGTAACGGTTCTTTCCCTTTTCTTTAGAAAAGCATGAAAATAAATTTAGATTTATTTTTCAGCATGTTTATAATAATTTTCCAGCAACTTTAAAAGTATGTTTAAAGTTTATTTTGCCTTTTTGTAACGGTATTTTAATGTTAATTAATATACGGTGTAAGGTCCAATCGATGCGCTTCCGCTGCGTAGGGGCTTTTATCCCCTTCAATCGGCATTAGAGCGATCGCTGTCCCTATTAATTAATATTAAAATTTGCGATAGACTCTAATAGGTGGGATTTATGCATAATGTATGTTCGGTTTGCGTTGAACTGTTTAGGTTAATTTTATGGCCATAGATTTTATTTTTATGTGATTTTGATCATGTAAGGCCCGATGTTTCGGGTATTTTATGTAAAATCGAGTCCTATGTAAGTCCGGGTCTAGAATAGGTTTTTATGAGATGAAAATTGGAGAAATCGCTGCTGAAATCGGAGCCAAAACCGAAGAAAATGTGAGTTTTTGCCCAGATTCTGCCCCCAGACGCAACAGCGTCGGGATGCTACTCCAAAAGCGTCTCGATACCGTAGGCGCTTAGGTAAGGAAAGTGCACAGCATCGGGACGCTGCGAACACCACCCCTTTTTCGTCTTTTCCCTTGCTGTTTGCAGAAAATTCTAGCAACTAAAGGTCTCATTTTTCGTTGCAAATCCTTTACGAACACCACCAAATAGGATACACCAATATCCTCTTAGAGAATGGAGTTGAGAGGTTTGTGGGAACCAAGAAAATTCTGGGATTTTTGGAGAGGAGTTCTCTGTATTCACTAGAGAACCAAAACACGGAGAAAAAACTTCTGAGAGAGGAAGGGAGAGGGACGCACGAATGAGAGAGTGAGAGATCTCAGAGGCCAAATTGGGATTAAACCCTAACTGAACTACTCAGTTACGTTAAGAAGCTAAAACTTCTCCTTATCTCACTCCACATCGTGTGTATTGCACAATTAGTGGGTAGAATTAATTCTTATCAGTTATCTTTAACTGATAAGAAAAAATTAATTATTAAATTAATAATAATTAATTAAATAATATTAAGAAATCCATAAATCGCATTTATGTCATCCTCCCACACAACCTATAGTTTTAATGTAAAGTAATTAAATCAAATTTAATTAAATTAAATTAAAACTAACCAATATTAATTAATTCATCAATTAATTAATATTATAATTAAATATCATATATTTAATTATATTTCTCTCTCATAAACTATAGTTTTAATGTACATCAAATGTGCATTAATTATAACATATAGTTTTTAATATGAATCCAATTCATATTTAAACTTAACATTCGAACACCTTCGAATGTTCTATTCCCCTTTAGAATTTTACCTCAACGCCCCTAATGAGCTACTGGTGGGACCTAATGGACCTACAGATCAGAAGCTCCAACGATATGAGATTAATTGGCTAAACTTATTAACCAATTTAATCAATATTCGTTAATTGTGGTTCACTCCACTAAAGAACCACAACTGCACTACTCTCATTGCAGATATATTTCTGTGTCCATGGATATCGACCGTCAACAACAAGTTAGCCCTTCACGTGTGTTCGTACCCCAGCTAGGTCAAATTACTGGTTTACCCTTGGGCTACCTCTTTGTCCTTAAGTACCAGTGCTCCTCCAATGAACAACCTGTTTGTGGTCCAACCAACAAACAGAAGTCCCTCTCGTGTCATAAAGAAGGTAGGGCCCATTGTTCAAGACCCAAGGACACCACTTAAGGGAACACACCTCTACTTACCCTAATATCGAGAAGGAGTGAATTCCATCTTGTAAGACTATGTTCCCAGCTCCCCACTCGGTCCTGTCCCCAAAATGGTAGGCTTATTGAGTCGGCGAACAGACCACTCTCACCCGCACAAATCAAAGGACAATCCCTCATGGATAGGAGTCCATAAACCACTCAGGATTAAGGCCAAGTTGCCTAGGTCATCTTAGTGAAATAGAAACCGAGCTAACTAACGGTGTTACAGTTAGTGGTTAACTATTTCGCGGTCCGGTCTTTGTGCAAACTCATTGCACAGGATACCCCCACTCGCATGTCAACTACACGAACGCGTTGGATCATTGCGTTTGTATCAATATACAAAGCGGGTCGTATCCATAGTGTCACCAGGATAAGGTACCCAACCTTATCCCTATACTACAGACCCTTTAGGCTGAAACTTGAACATTGATCCCCGTATGTCCCTACATACTAGTTTAAGCCTCATTCTATTAGCCTTGGATGTTTAGTTTATTGGATTAGGGTTAATAAGACAAGATATAATACAAACATTGAATAATACATCACTTTTATTAATGTTCGGTCAAATGTATATTTAATATCTACGAGTTTTAGGGCATAAAACCCAACAATAAGAATGGTGTACTTATTTGTTCAGCCTAATTAGAAAATAACTTGTATGTATTAAGACCAACCGAAAACAAAGCACTTTTAAATCACGAATTATTTAAAATCGCTGAAACTCAAAGAAACGGGCAAAAGATTTCTCCAACAAGTAACAATAATACTCATCTTTGGCATCTTAGACTTGGTCATATAAACATCGATAGAATCGGTCGTTTGGTAAAGAATGGACTTCTAAGCAAGTTAGAAGATGATTCACTACCACCTTGTGAATCTTGTCTCGAGGGAAAAATGACCAAAAGACCCTTTACTGGAAAAGGTTACTGATGTGGAATTTTCCTACCGCAAGCGCACGGGTCAAGTAATAATAAAGTGTTCGTATAAACGAGTGTCGTCCTCTGGATTGGATTTTTAAGCTAAATCAAGTATTGCGAATTATCTTGCTCAATTTTATTTAGGGGACATAAAATGATGAGTGATAGATCGAAAACTAAATCAAAACAAGTAAACAGTGGATATGCAATTGAGAGAACACTTAGGAAATTGATTTCGCCAATTTAGTCTAGGATTGATTTTAAGGAATAAGTTATTTTGCACAATGGAATTATGAGCCTAAGAACCTTTAATCACAACTACCTCTCCCGAGTATAATTGATTCTCATGCAAATTAACCAACTTGATATCCCTATCTAAGTTTATTAACATGCAAGGCAATGAGTTCTTTTGACCAATTCTAAAGTTAATCTAAAAACCGTCACGAATTAGAAAATAAACTTTAGTCATGCAATCTTGAATAAGTCTACATTAAATCCCCTCTCCCGAGTAAGAATCAACACTTAAATCATTCAACTAATGGCCAATTAATTGAAAGCATTAAATCAAGATTGCATACATAATAAACATTGCACAACTTATACCATAAATCAATCCATAAACTAAATCAACTACATCAATCCCTAAGCCACAAGTTTAGTTACTCATACATGGCGTTACAAGCTCAACTAAACATGAAAAAACCATTAAATCTAGCTAGAGATAAGGAAAAGTAAAGGAAACACTTAATGTCGTCGAACCCGACACGTCCTCGTCTCGATATCTGCGCCACCAAGTGAGATTCCCGATCCTCATCCTTGCTTCAGCTCCCACAGTAGGTCTCTAGTCGAAATTAGGGCTAAAATCTCTCAATTTGGCCTCTCCAATCCGTAGCAAGAAAAGAAAGTTAAATAGGAAAATCTGCCGATAGCGTCTCAACGCTAAGTAGACAGCGTCTCGACGCTGTCACCTGGCGCGCGTGCTGAATAAGGAAAAATCGAGAGCGTCGAGACGCTCTTATCACAGCGTCGAGACGCTGTGAGTCTGCCGCCTATTTTAATTAAGGAAACGCAGCGTCTCGACGCTCCAAGAGTGGCGTCTCGACGCTAATAGGCAGATTGCCCTCTCTTGGCTCCTTGTTGCTTGAATCTTTTCGGTTCTTTGGCATCTTTTCACGTCCCGAACACCCGATTAACTCCAATTCCAAGCTTTAGCTCTAATCGACACTTTCCTACAAAATAAACAATTAAGTGCAATAAAATGGCCAATAAATCATAAAAGACTAGCTGAAATAAATAGGAAAAATAGCTAGCTATGCTCGCTAGCAGTTACAGAGCCAAAGAACCCTTAGAGTTAATACATTCTGATCTATGTGGTCCAATGAATGTAAAAGCTCGAGGAGGGTACGAATATTTCATCTGATTTATAGATGATTATTCAAGATATGGTTACTTGTACCTAATGGGACATAAGTCTGAAGCCCTTGAAAAGTTTAAGGAGTTTAAGGCTGAAGTTGAAAACCTATTAGGTAAATCTATTAAAGTACTTCGATCTGATCGAGGAGGGGAGTATATGGATCAAAGATTCCAGGATTATATGATAGAACATGAAATCCAATCTCAACTCTCAGCCCCTGGTACACCTTAGCAAAATGGTGTATCAGAAAAGAGAAATAGAACCTTGTTAGACATGGTTCGATCAATGATGAGTTATGCTCAATTGCCTAGCTCGTTTGGGGTATGCAGTAAGGGTGAGCATTAAAGACCGAAAAATCGAGTCAACCGACCGAACCGACGTCGGTCGGTCGGTTTTTTAGATGTGTCGGTCGGGGTTAGTTTTTCCATAGAAAAAACCGACCAGTCGGTTGGTCGGTGAGCCCAAAAAGGCTCAAACCGACCGAACTGACCGACTTTATGTTATTATTTAAAAAAATATATATATAAAAGCAAACCTGGCTGCACGCGTACTAGGTCGTCCACGTCCATCAACTCCTCATATTAGGTAATGATTACCTATAATATAGGTAATCATTACCTTTTTTAAAGAATGGGTTTTTACTTTTTTTTTTTCAATTTCTTTTTTCCTCCTCCACTTCTCTTTCTCTCATCCATTTTCTTTCATACTTCACTTTCTGTTCTTTCAACTATCATCCATTTTCTTTCTTTTTCTAAGCTCTTCGCCGGTTCTCTTCCCCTTCTTCTCATTTTCGTTTCATCTTCCTTCTTTTCTTTTTATTTATATCTTGTCGGAGCTCTTCGTTTCTTCGCCGGAACTCTTCGCGTCGGAGCTCTTCGCCGTCACAAACCCAACGACAACGTTTCTTTACCGGAGAACTTCGCCTCCACCAACTCCACTCATTCTCTTTTCTTTTCACAACTCCGACGAACTTTCAAAACCGACAAACCAACCGAAATTTATTATGGTCGGTCGGTCGATTCTACATATATCTCTGAAACCGACTACCACCGACCGAACAAAGCCGATATGTCGGTGGTCGACGTCGGTTTGAGCCCAAAACCGACGCCGACTGACCGATGATCACCCCTAGTATGCAGTAGAGACTGCAGTACACATCTTGAACAATGTTCCCTCAAAAAGTGTTTCTGAAAAGCCTTTCGAATTATGGAAGGGGCGTAAACCTAGTTTGCATCACTTTTGAATCTGGGGTTGTCCAGCACACGTGCTTGTGACAAATCCTAAGAAACTGGAACCTCGTTCAAAACTGTGCCAATTTGTTGGTTACCCTAAAGAAACGAGATGTGGTTATTTCTATGACCCATAAGAAAATAAGGTGATTGTATCGACAAACACCACATTCTTGGAGGAAGACCACATGAGGGATCATAAACCACATAGCAAAATATTATTAGGAGAACCTACTGAAGAATCACCAAGAGTTGTTGACGAAGCTGGACCTTCAACAAGGGTTGATGAAGGAACTAATTATTCAGATCCATCCCGTCCATCTCAAACGTTGAGAATGCCTCAACGTAGTGGGAGAGTTGTATTACAACATGATCGCTTCTTGGGTTTAACTGAAACTCAGGTTGTCATACCTAATGATGACATTGAGGATCCATTGTCCTATCAACAAGCAATGAATGACGAAGATAAAGATGAATGGATCAAAGCCATGAACCTGGAAATGGAGTCAATGCACTCCAATTCTGTATGGGAACTCGTAGATCTACCAAATGGGGTAAAACCCATAGGGTGCAAATGGATCTATAAGAGAAAAAGAGATGTAGCTGGGAAGGTACAAACCTTCAAAGCTTGACTAGTGGCAAAAGATTCTTCCCAAAAGGAAGGGGTTGACTATGAGGAAACTTTTTCTCTTGTAGCCATGTTAAAGTCCATAAGAATTCTCTTGTCCATAGCCACATATTATGACTATGAAATATGGCAAATGGACGTCAAGACTGCCTTTCTAAATTGTAATCTTGAAGAGAATATCTTCATGTCTCAACCCGAAGGGTTCATAGCCCAAGGTCAGGAGCAAAAGGTTTGTAAGCTCAATCGATCCATTTATGGATTGAAACAAGCATCCAGATCATGGAACATTAGATTTGATACTGCGATCAAATCTTTTGGTTTTGACTAAAACGTTGATGAGCCTTGTGTGTACAAGAAAATCAACAAAAGGAAAGTAGTTTTTCTAATACTTTATGTAGACGATATCCTACTCATTGGGAATGATGTAGGATACCTCACTGACACTAAAAAATGGCTAGCAACCCAATTCCAAATGAAAGATCTGGAAGAGGCTCAATATGTTCTTGGAATCCAAATCATTAGAGATCGTAAGAACAAAACGCTAGCACTGTCTCAAGCAACGTATATTGACAAAATGTTGTTTCGATATTCAATGCAAAACTCCAAGAAGAGACTATTACCCTTCAGACATGGGGTACACCTGTCTAAGGAACAGTCTCCTAAGACACCTCAAGAAATTGAGAACATGAGCACATTCCCTACGCCTCAGCTTTGGGCAACTTAATGTATGTTATGCTCTGCACTAGGCCTGACATATGTTATGCAGTGGGAGTAGTCAGTAGGTATCAGTCTAATCCAGGTTTGGACCACTGGGGAGCGGTTAAGAATATCCTCAAGTATCTTCGAAGAACGAGGGACTACATGCTTGTGTATGGAGCTAAGAATTTGATTTTTACTAGATACACTGACTCTGACTTTCAAGTTGATAAGGATTCAAGGAAATCCACATCAGGGTCAGTATTCACCCTCAATGGAGGAGCAGTAGTTTGGAGAAGCATCAAACAAGGATGCATAGCAGACTCAACCATGGAGTCTGAGTATGTAGCAACTTGTGAAGCACCTAAGGAGGCAGTCTGGCTTAGAAAGTTCTTGACTGATTTGGAAGTTGTTCCGAATATAAACGTGCCCATAACACTATACTGTGACAACAGTGGGGCTGCAGCCAACTCAAAGGAACCTCGAAGCCACAAACGGGGTAAACACATCGAGAGGAAGTATCACCTGATATAGGAGATTGTGCAATGAGGAGATGTGATCGTCACTAAGATCGCTTCAGAGCACAACATCGCTGATCCATTTACGAAGGCTCTCACGGCTACAGTGTTTGAGGGTCATCTAGAGGGTCTAGGTCTACGAGATATGTATGCCACCTAATCTAGGGCAAGTGGGAGAAATGTATAAAGGGTATAAGGATGCCCTAGTTCATTGTATTATTATAGTATACATGACATTTCCAGCTTTAGATTATTGTATTTACATCCCACTAACTAGTGTTTTAGTTCAAGTGGGAGTTTGTTGGATTTTATGCCCTAAAACTCGTAGATAGTGAATGTAACCGTTGACCAGATATTAATGAAATAATATTGATATATTTTTCCATTAAATGTTATTAGTTATTTTATATTTGTCTTTGCCTAAAATAACCCTAATCTAATAAACTAGACATCCTATGCTGTAATATGAGTCTTGAACTATATGTGGCAACATATGGGGATCACTGTTCAAGAAACAGTCTAAAAGGTCTATAGTATAGGGATAAGACTGGGTGCCTTATCCTGGTGACACTATGGATACAACCCACTTTGTATTTGATACAAGCGCTATGATCCAACGCGTTCGTGTAGGAAACATGCAAGTGGGGGTATCCTTTGCAATGAGTTTGCATAAGACCGGACCGCGAAATAGTAACCACTGGTTATAACTGAAGGATTGGAATTCCCAATTCCGTTACAGCGGAAGCAATTGAACCGTTCGCAATCTAATTTTGTTTCTTAAAATACCCATACATTAGTAAATAACGAATTCATAATTCTACAATTTAAGGTTAAACAAACTCACCGTCGTCTGACGACTCTGAATTCTTCAAGAACGTCTTCTTGAATGTAGGGGACCAAAAATGAAATCTTGGGACACCACCACAAGATTACCCTGCTATCCTCTGAGTTTGGGAACTCAATTGTGGGACTAAATTCAATGATCTTGGATTTTGGGATGAAAATCTTTTAGTAGAGAAAATCAACTTCTCAGTATTTTTTTGAGAGAGAATGAAAGTGTGAGAGAGATATTGGGATAGGGGAATTTTGCAGAATGAGGGTGATCCCCTCTGACCCCTCATACGTATGAGATTAAGGGAGAGAAAAGAAATATTAATATAATAATTAATTAAATAAAACTTAATTAATTAAATATATTAATTAATTAATTAATAATATAATTAAATATCTAATATTTAATTACATGGGCATTAAATCATATTACATGCACATCTCTCACTTAATATATAGTTTTAATTAAGTTTAATTAAATCACATTTAATTAAATTAATTAAACTAAACAATTAATTAATTCTTTGACCAATTAAATATCACATATTTAATTAATCATACATATTCAAATGTGCATCTCTCTTATAACCTATTGTTTTAATTATGAATCATATTCACATTTAAATTAATCTATAGTTATTAATTTAATTAAATCACATTTAACTAAATTAAATTGAACAATTGATTAATTTTATAATTAATTAAATATCAATCATATTTAACTAATTACATATTAGAATCATATTCTAATATATATCTCTCATATATTATAGTTTAATTAAACTAATTGAACAATTAATTAATTTATTCACTAATTAAATATCACATATTTAATTAGTTATATATTTGAACTCTTTCAAATATATAATTCTCTCAATTTAATAAAGTTTAATCACAAATTAAACTTTATATTATAATGTATCAACGTACATTATATTAATTGTACTTCATAGAATTAACCTGATTCCCAAATTGAATTTGAACAATTCAAATTCTTTTCAAGATAAATTGTTCCCAATTACTCTTTACGAGCTAGTAGGGGGACCTAATGGACCTACAGATCAGAAGCTCAAATGATATAAGGTTAACTGACTAAACTCATTAATCGAGTTAACCAATATTCATTAACTGTGGGTCACTCCACTAAAGACCCACAGTTGCACTCTTCTCACTGTAGAATATTTCTGTGTCCACGGATATTGACCAATAACGGTAAGTCAATCCTTCACGAGTGTTCGTAACTTCAGCTGGGTCAAATTACCATTTTACCCTTGAGTTACCTCTGGCTCCTTAAGTACCAGTGCTCCTCTAATGAACAACCTGTTTATGGTCCAACTAGTAAACAAAAAGTCCCTCTCGGGCTAGTGAGAGGGCAGGATCCCTTTGTTCAAGAAACGAAGTCACCACTTAAGGGACACACTCATCTACTTCTCCTAGAAGCGGGAAAGAGTGAGTTCCATCTTGTGTTGTAATGTCCCCAGCCCCCGACTCGGTCTTGTCCCCAAGAAGGTAGACTTATTGAGTCGACGTGCAGGCCACTCTCACCCGTACTAATCAAAGGACAATCCCTCGTGAGAAGGAGTTCATAACACACTCAGGATTAAGACTGAGTTACCTAGGTCATCCTATTGAAATAGTAACCTAACTAGTTAACGGTGTTACATCTAGTGGTTTACTATTTCGTGGTCCAGTCTTATGCAAACTCATTGCATAGGATACCCCCGCTCGCATGTCTCCTACATGGACGTCTGGGATCAATCCGTCTGTATCGAATACAAAGCGGGTTGTATCACATAGTGTTACTAGGATAAGGTACCCAACCTTATCCCTTTACTATAGACCTTTTAGGTTGTTACTTGAACACCGATCCCCGTATGTCCCCACATACCAGTTCAAGTTACATGTAAACAACCTTGGATCTTAGTTTATTGGATTTGGGTTATATTGTGCAATTTTAGACTTAAAATGACAATAACACTTTTTTGCATAAACCTCAATAACGTTTTATTGATACAAGTATATAATTCATCAATCATTCACTATCTAAGAGTTTTAGGACATAAAACCCAACAATAACACCAATAACTAGTTGGTTTTCTATTTCACTAGGACGACCTAGACAACTTAGTCTTAATCCTGAGTTGATTATGGACTCCTGCTCATGAAGGATTGTCCTTTGATTTGTATGGGTGAGAGTGGCCAATACCCGACTAAGCCTACCATTTTGGGGACAAGACCGAATGGGGAGCTGGGAACATAATCGTACAAGATGAAATTCACTCTTTCCCGACTTTAGGGAAGCATATGAGTGTTCCCTTAAGTGGTGACTTCGAGTCTTGAACAAAGGGTCCTACACTCTCAATGGCACGAGAGAGTTTTTCTGTTTAATGGTTGGACCACAAACATGTTGTTCATTAGAGGAGAACTGGTACTTAAGGAAATAGAAATAACCCAGGGGTAAAACGATAATTTGACCCAGTTGGTGTTACAGACACTCGTGAAGGACTAACTAGTCAATATTGGTCTATATCCGTGGACACAAAAAATATGTCTGCAGTGAGAAAAGTGCAACTGTGAGTCTATAGTGGAATGTACACACAGTTAACAAATATTGATTAATTTGGTTAATGAGTTTGACCAATTAATCTCACATCGTTGGAGCTTCTGATCTGCAGGTCCATTAGGTCCCACTGGTAGCTCATGAAGTAATTTGAGGCAACTAAGTAATAAATGTAAATTGAAAGTGTTCAATTTACTAAGGGAAACAATATAATATATATTGATATATTATTGTGAGAGAAATTAATATTTGAAGAAATTCAAATATTAATATAAATTTGAGTCATATTAAATTTATGGAAGTTTGAAAGAGTTCAAATAATGAATTAATTAATTTTAAGGCCTAAAATTTATTTGGGCAAATTAATTAATTCAAGGCCGGAAATTAAATATGAGATATTTAATTGGTGGTTAATTAATTAAAGAATTCATTAACCGGGAATTAATCAATTATGGAAATAATTAATCACTTAAGGAAGTGATTAATCATTTATGGAAATGATCTAATCACTTATGGAAGTAATTAGTCATTTGTGGAAAAGATTAATCAATTATGGAATTGATTGATCTTAGATTGATTAAATATGAAATAAGATTGAATCAATTTTGGAAAAGATTGATTTAATTGAATATTTTATTCATGGCCTTTCTTCTATAAATAGAACACTAGACCTAATTGGTTCAGTACTCTCCTCTTGCTCTTAGATTCACAAGACAAGACCTAGAATTCTCTCTAGCCTCCCTCTTAGAAAAAGACTCCCACAAGTCTTTTGCCTCCTAGACTTAGAGACATACTGGTGTAACCTCTGTGGTTATTGTGTCTTTGAAGAAGAAATTTCTAGCGAAGAAATTAAGAAGGAATCGCTGCGTTTTCGTTTGTTGGAGCGTCGTTGGTGAAGAACAGTCAAGTCTACAACGAAGGTTTGTAACGGTTCTTTTCCTTTTCTTTAGAAAAACATGAAAATAAATTTAGATTTAATTTTCAAGCATGTTTATAGCAATTTCCAGCAACTTTAAAGCATGTTTAAAATTTTTTTTCCTTTTCGTAACGGTATTTTAATGTTAATTGATATATGGCGTAAGGTCCAATTGATAGCGAGTAAAGCTAGCTAGTTTTCCTAATTAATTTAGCAAGTCTTTTATGATTTATTGGCCATTTTATTGCACTTAAATGTTTATTATTTTGTAGGAAATTGTTGATTAGAGCTAAAACGTGATATTGGAGTTAATCGGGTGTTCGAGATGGAAAAACAGGCCAAAGAACCGAAAAGAAACACAGTTGGAAGAGTGCAAAAGAGTCTTGTCCGAGACGCTAGCCTTGTGGCGTCTCGATGCTAGCATTTTCCTTAACTGAATTGGGCAGCAGAAGTCACAACGTCGAGACGCTTTGACAAGAGCGTCACGACGCTCTCGGTTTATTCCATATCCAGAATGCGTAGCAGGGTACAGCGTCGCGACGCTATCGACAGATCTCCTATTTAATAATCTTTTCATGCTACGGCCAAGGGGAGTCCAATTGGAGAGATTTTAGCCCTAATTTCGACTAGAGACCTTCTGTGGGAACTGAAGCAAGGACAAGGAGCGGGAATTTAACTTGGAGGCGTGGAGATCGTGACGGGGACGTTCCGGTTTCGACGACTTTGAGTGTTTCCTTTCCTTTTCCTTTTCTTTAGTTAGATTTAATGGTTTTTTCATGCTTAGTTGATCTTGTAACGCCATGTATGAGTAGCTAAGCTTGTTACTTAGGGATTGATGTAGTCTTTTGAGTTTATGGATTGATTTATGGGATGATTTGTGAAATGGTTATTATGTTTGCAATCTTAATTTTATGCTTTAAATTAATTGGCCACTAGTTGAGTGATCTAAGTGTTGAGTCTTGCTCGAGAGAGGGGATTTTGCGTAGACTATATTAAGATTGCATGACAAAAATTTATGTTCTAAGCTCGTGACAGAATTTAGAGTAACTTTAGAATTGGTAAAAAAGAACTAAATGCCTTGCATGTTAATAAACTTAGATAGGGATATCAAGTTGGTTAATTTGCATGAGAATCAATTATACTCGGGAGAGGTAGTTGTGATTAAAGGTTCTTAGGCTCATAAATCCATTGTGCGTTATAACTCATTCCCTAAAATCAATCCTTGACTAAATTGGTTAAATCAATTCCCTAAGTGTTCTTTCAATTGAATCTCCGTTGTTTGTTTGCATTGATCTAGTTTTCTATCATTCACTACTTTTCGATCCCTAAATAAAATTGAGCAAGATTATTCATGGTAATTAATTTAACTTAAAAATGCAATCCAGAGGACGACACTCGATTTTACGTTCACTTTATTATTACTTGACCCGTGCGCTTGCGGAAGGAAAATTCCACATCAAGTTTTTGGTGTCGTTGCCGGGGATTGGCACATTTAGTTAGATTAATATTGTGAAAAAATTGTTCGATTTTAATTTAGGGTGTATTTTTACTTTCCTAGGTTGATTGCATTTTTTCCTTATTTTTTTTCTTTCCTTATTTGTTTTTTTCTTAGTTTAGTATTTTTCTCATGTTTGTGTAATTTTTTTTTTTGCCATTCTTTGTCTTTGTTTTCCTTAATTAGTTAGTATTTTCCTTTTCTAGATTTTATTTTTTCCATATTGAGGTTAGTTGTTTTCTTTTCTAGTTTCTTTCCTTAATTGTTTTATTTCCTTTTTAGGGTAGTTTAGGTTGTATATGTGAAGGGTTAGGGAATTGACTTTAGTACCTTTGGATCCCGAGATCGAGAGAACAATTCGTAGGCTTCGAAGGGAGAATAGAGAAAAGATTCAAATGGTCGACCCAAATCCACCTGAGGAGCGTAAGCCTATTAGAGACTATTTTCAGCCCGTGTTTCAAGGGCAACAATCGGGGATTGTCTATGCCCCGATTAATGCCAACAACTTTGAGCTAAAGACCGGTCTCATTCAAATGGCTCGAGATTTTGCTTATAGAGGATCGCCCACCGAGGATCCAAATTCTCATCTAAAATCTTTTTTAGACATTTGTGGGACGGTAAAAATAAATGGAGTTTCTGAGGATGCCATCCGCTTACGCTTGTTTCCTTTTTCTTTGCAAGATAAAGCACGAAATTGGTTGCAGTCTATTCCCACTGGAAGCATCACCACCTGGGATGCTTTGGTCCAAGCCTTTCTGAAGAAAATTTTCCCTCCTGCAAAGACGGTCAAGCTGAGGACCGAGATTGGGACGTTCCAACAACAATTTGACGAGCAGTTATTCGAGGCATGAGAGCGTTACAAAGAGCTGTTGAGGAAGTGCCCCCAACATGGATATCCTGCTTGGTTGGAGATTCAATTATTTTATAATGGTTTAAACCCAAGTGATAGCGAGCATAGCTAGCTAGTTTTCCCTAATCAATTTAGCTAGTCTTTTATGATTTATTGGCCATTCTATTGCACTTAATTGTTTATTTTGTAGGAAAGTGTTGATTAGAGCTTAAGCGTGAAATTTGAGTCAATCGGGTGTTCGGAATGCGAAAAGATGCAAAAGAACCGAAGAGAATCAAAGAAGAACAAAGTCAACTCATGGTCAACCGTAGGCTAGTGTTGAGACGCTAGCTCTTGAGCGTCTCGACGCTAGCATTCCATATCTGATCAGGCGCTAAAAGGTCACAGCATCGAGACGCTGTGTAATTTTCATTCCAGAAACACGCGTTTTGAAGGCAGCGTCTCGACGCTACGACGAAAAAATCAGAATATAAGGCAATTGCGGCTAGGTTTTTGGGGACTTCTTTTTGGGGACGTTTTGGAGCCGACAACAGAGAAAAAACAGAGCATTTTGGGGCTGAAGCAAAGGGAGCAAGTTGGAAATCAACCCATTGTTCGTGGGGATCGTGACGGGGACGTTCAGTCTCGGCCTACAACGAGTTTAATTCTTCTTTCCCTCACTTTAGTTAGTTTTTATGGTTGTTTTAGACTATTGCTATATCGTAACGTTGTGTATGAGTAACTAGGCTTTAATTCTTAGGGATTGATGTAGCCGTTGGGCACGTTATGGATTGATTTATGGTTTTTATGCTATTGATGTCATTTATGCATATTTGTGTCCTTAATGCTTTCAATTTACCGGCCATAAATTGATTGATGTTTATGCTTGAATCTAACTCGGGAGAGAGGATTTAGCTTAGAAATCATTATGTATAACTAGGATTTAGCTAGAAATCGGGAGATTATGGTTAATTCTAGAAATCGTTAAAAAGGTTATCCTTATTGCCTTGTATGTTTATTGAATTTAGATAAGGATATCGGGTTCAATTGCATGAGGGAGAATCATGTATGCTCGGGAGAGGTATGTGTGATTTTAGTTTACCAAAATTTATGAATCTTAGCATGTGTTAATCCATTAATTAATCCATAATCCCAATTGGTGAAATCAAATCCCTAAGACCATTATTTCCATTGGATTGTCATTATTTGCATTGTTTTGTGTTTGATTTAATTTCATTCTCACTCAATTCGGTTCCCTAAATAAAATTGGTCAAGAGTATTTCCGGTAATTAAAATTGACTACACACCAATCTAGAGGACGACATTCGAATTTCACATTCACTATATTATAACTTGACCCGTACACTTGTGGTTAGCAAATTGCGCATCACCAAGTACTAAGACTATTGTTGATGCAGCTGTAGGTGGGACTCTGTTGTCCAAGACAGTTGAAAATGCTAGAACCTTGCTGGAAGATATGGCCACCAACAGCTATCAGTGGCCATCTGAGCGGTCTGCACCGAAAATGATTGCTGCTAGAGTTTTTGAAATCAATAACGTAAGTGCACTTCAGGTCCAGATGACTTCCCTTGCTAATGCTTTTCTGAAATTTTCAGGTACAGGGCACAATCAATTGAATCAACAGCTGCTTTAGCATCTCAGACTCAGGAGGAAAATTTAGAGCAGGTTCAGTATGTTTCTAATTTTAGGGGATATAATAATAATTTTACACCTACACATTATCACCCTAGAAATAGGAACCATGAAAATTTCTCTTATGCTAATAGTAAGAATGTTCTTAATCCTCCTGGTTTTGCCCCTCAAACTCCAGAAAATAAAAAATCTTTAGAGGATCTTGTTGGAGCTTTCATTGCAGAGTCTAAGAACAGGACAATCAAGTTGGAGCAGGCAGTCATTGCCATCAACACCACAGTAAACGGCCACAGTGCAGCCATAAAAAACATTGAGACTCAGTTGGGACAGCTGGTAGGTGTTGTAAACACTATGAACAAAGGTAAGGCCCCAGCTGAACAAGAGAAAACCCATATGGAGTACTGTAAGGCTATTACTGTGCACTAGGAGGAGGTTGAAGACGAGCCTGAGTCTGAGGAGTATGACACACCTACTGGGGAAGCTGAGGAGGACACATCATCAGATGAAGCTGAAAAGCCTGAACTTGAGCCTCCTATTCCTTCTCCCACAACGATGGTCCTCAAAGAAAAGAAGAGGAAAAAGAAAAAGAAGAATAATCAGGTTCAGTTTGACAAGTTTGTGAATGCTTTTATGAATCTGAACATTAATATTCCTTTTGTAGAGGCGCTAGAGATGCCCCAGTATAACAGGTTCTTGAAGGAATGGCTGGCAAAGAAGAGAAAGGAAAAGAAGGTTGACACAGTCTATCTCGCCTCAACATGCAACACCAGAGTTCAGCAAAAGGTACCTGAAAAAGTAGCAGATCCAGGGAGTTTTTCTGTTCCTTGTAGCTTTGGTACTTATTCTTTTAGAGCGTTGTGTGATTTAGGCGCTAGCATCAATATAATTCCTTTATCCTTGTGCAAAAAGTTAGATATAGGTGAGATTAAATCTACTCCTGTTAGGCTCCAATTAGCTGATCAGTCTGTAGTTAGACCAGTTGGCATCATAGAGAATGTTTTAATCAGAGTAGGTAGATTTTTCCTCCCTATTGATTTATATGTCATGTATATGATGGAAAATCTTTCAATGCCTGTCATACTAGGAAGACCATTCCTCGCTACTGGGCGAGTTATTATTGATATTGTACGCAGGGAGCTCACTGTTAGAGTCCTGAATGGAAAGGAGATATTTAAAGCAGCGGAAGACTCTAAAGATTGTTCTGAAGCGCTCGTGATGGGCTACAGGAAAGGTGCAAGCAAAAGCACCTCTGGTGGATTCAAAGAAAAGAAGCCTCCTTAATGCATCACGGTCAACACGTCAAGCTAATGACGTTAAACAAGCGCTTATGGGAGGCAACCCAAGTAAGTTCAGTTGTGTTTTTCTTTTCGTTTTTGATTTATTGTTTGTTTTTGTTTTGTAGGTCTTGGTTCCAGTTGCTCCTTTGCTTGCAAGCTTCCATAAAAGAGGACATCGTCATTCTAGGGCAATATTGTTCACTCGTCCTACTCTTTTGTTGTTCTCATGCTTGATTATGCCTTATTTTCTTTATACATTGAGGACAATGCATGTTTTAAGTTTGGGGGTGGAATAGCATGTTTGTGGAGCCCTTGAGCATCTGAGTTCGGTCTATAGTTTTGAGCTTTCTTTGAATTGAGCATATGGTTGTTTTATGGATGCTATTTTTGCATGACTATGATTTCTTAGGATAGGCTTTCTTGTTAATTTTCAAGCTTTCGATGAGTTGTAAGCATGAGTGCCCCAAAAGGGAGACTTTTTAAACTTTTTCTAGGAGATGTCTTGCATGAGTAGAGTATTTGTCTTGGCTAGATTTGGATTTGAATGCTTAGGAGCGAATTATTAGGTTCATATGCTTGTTGTCACCTCAATAGGTGTAGGGAAGAGCTAAAGAGTTATTTTTTTTTTTTTTTGCAAATTAGCATGTTTGATCTTGCTTAGGAGGAAAGAAAAGAACATATGCTTATCATGAAAAAAAAAACCACTCTTGTCTTTACTTTTGAAAGAAAAGAAATTATTATGCCATGGCTTGTGCACTGTATGCAATGAGTAATAAAGATTTAGGCAAAAAGAGCCACCCCTGTTGTGATCAGTTAGGCCAACCAAAGAGTAAAACTCAGGTTAAGGGTCCCTGCAATAGGTGTGTGAAAGCTAGTGCCACATATAAATGCTTGATTTAATTTTAAATTTTAAGCAAGTATGAATGAAAACAAACTAATTTGTTCCATTGACTCGTTAGTGAATCCTTAGTGCCAGTGTAGAGGGAAGATGTGTTGAGAGTTTAGTAATCCAATCCCGGGCTAGTAGAGTCTAATCCAGTTAAGTTAGATCTCGCTTGTGCAAGTCAATTTTAATTTTTTTTTTATTTGTCTCCCTCATTGGTCCTTATGTGCATGTCTTTTGATTGCTTGATTATTGACTTTTGAGCCTTGAGGATTGAGTCATGTTTGTTGCATCCATTCTACCATTTTATGCTTGATTTTTAGTTTGCTCGAGGACTAGCAAAAGCTTAAGTTTGGGGGTGTTTGATAGCGAGCATAGGTTGCTAGTTTTCCCTAATAAATTTAGCTAGTCTTTTATGATTTATTGGCCATTTTATTGCACTTAAATGTTTATTTTGTAGGAAATTGTTGATTAGAGCTAAAACGTGATATTGGAGTTAATCGGGTATTCGGGACGTGAAAAGAGGCCAAAGAACCAAAAAGAAACACAGTTGGAAGAGTGCAAAAGAGTCTTATCCGAAGGCTAACATCTCGACGCTAGCCATGTGGCGTCTCGACGCTAGCATTTTCCTTAATTGAATTGGGCGGCAGAAGTCACAACGTCACGACGCTCTCGGTTTATTCCATATCCAGAATGTGCGGCAGGGCACAGCGTCACGACGCTAGGTCCACATCGTCGCGACGCTATTGATAAATTTCTTATTTAATCATCTTTTCATGCTACTGCTAAGAGGAGTCCAATTGGAGAGATTTTAGCCCTAATTTCGACTAGAGACCTTCTGTGGGAGCTGAAGCAAGGACAAGGAGCAGAAGTCTAACTTGGAGGCGTGGAGATCGTGACGGGGACGTGTCGGTTTTGACGACTTTTAGTGTTTCCTTTCCTTTTCCTTTCCTTTAGTTAGATTTAATGGCTTTTTCATGCTTAGTTGATCTTGTAACGCCATGTATGAGTAGCTAAACTTGTTTCTTAGGGATTGATGTAGTCTTTTTAGTTTATGGATTGATTTATGGGATGATTTGTGCAATGGTTATTATGATTGCAATCTTAATTTAATGATTCAATTAATTGACCACTAGTTAAATGATCTAAGTGTTGAGTCTTGCTCGGGAGAGGGGATTTAGCGTAGACTATATTAAGATTGCATGACTAAAGTTTATGTTCTAAGCTCATGACGAAATTTAGAGTAACTTTAGAATTGGTCAAAAAGAACTAAATGCCTTGCATGTTAATAAACTTAGATAGGGATATCAAATTGGTTAATTTGCATGAGAATAAATTATACTCGGGAGAGGTAGTTGTGATTAAAGGTTTTTAGGCTCATAAATCCATTGGGCGTTATAACTCATTCCCTAAAATCAATCCTAGACTAAATTGGCGAAATCAATTCCCTAAGTGTTCTTTCAATTGAATCTCCATTGTTTGTTTGCATTGATCTAGCTTTCTATCATTCACTACTTTTCGATCCCTAAATAAAATTGAGCAAGATTATTCATGGTAATTGATTTAACTTAAAAATCCAATCCAGAGGACAACACTCGATTTTACGTTCACTTTATTATTACTTGACCCGTGCGCTTGCGGTAGGAAAATTCCACATCACCAATCGTTGCGCTTCCACTACGTAGGGGCTTTCATCCCCTACAGTTAGAACTTTCTTTCAATTAAAAGAAAATTTATCACCTCAAGAATTTGAGAAATTATCTCAACTTCGTCATAGGTTGTACATGAGCTATTTTTGTCTCACATCTATTATTTCACATTTCAAAAATAAAATGTGAACTAATAATCATGAGTGGTATGACACCATTCAATGGAAAAATATTTTTTCAGTTTTAAACCAAATTCAATTAGAAATTCATTTGGAATTACTAAAGCAAAACTATTTTGAAATTCATTAGGAAAATCCAATTTAAAATCAAATTGAAGTTGATTTGAAAAATTATAAATTAAGATCAAATTGAAGTTTTGATTGCCAAAATAATTGACTAGATAAACTTTAGGCTAATTTCCAGGCAAGGTGTTCCCTTTCAGTCAGCTTAAGTACCTATTCTTACACAAAATTAGCCTTAAAGTTTCCATAATTGATCTATTTTAGCCTTTCAAAATATTAAATAATGTTTTTGAAATTGATTTCCAATTTAGTTTAAAACTGAAATTGATTTTCAATATAAAACCAAATAGACAATGATTTTGAAATTCCACCATATTGAAATTTATTGAAAAATTCTAAATTAAAACCAGTTTAAGGTTCAAATTAGAAATTCTAAATTAAAACCAAACTGAAATTGATTTGGAGACTTCAATGTAAATTCAATTTGAAATGAAATTTATTCGAGAAATGACACAGTAAAGGTAATTTGAAATTGATTTAGGAAATCAAATTTAAAATCAAATTGAAAATGAATCAATTTAAAAAATGAATTGAATTGGAAATTCCAATCAAATCAAATTCAAATTAATTTCTAAAATTGGAAATTAAACCAAATTGGAATCAAATCAATTTAAAACCAAAATTGAAATCCAATTTCAAATTCCAAATTAAATCCATTTGGGCATTACAAATTGAAGTCTAATTTGAAATCCAAATAAAAACAAATTGAAATCGAACCGAAAATTTTAATGCAAAAACAAAGATTGAAATTTGGCTTCCAATTTAAAAAAAAAAAAAAAAATCCATGGATGTTGATTGATTTCCAATTTAATTAAAATTAAGATTTATTTCCAATTTAACTAAAATTGAGATTTATTTCCAACTTAAAATTAAATAGACATTGATTTGAAAATTCTAATTTATATGCATTTTGACTTTGAAATTTCAATTAAAACCAAATTATCATCCATTTAAAATTCCGGATTAAAACCAATTCAAATTAGTAATTTCAAATAAAAACCTAATTAAAATTGAATTAGAAAAATCTCAATTAAAGCTACTTTGAAATTGATTTGTGAATTCTAACTTAAAATCAAAGTGGAGAAAAAAAATATATAATTTTGAAAGAAAGAAAAAATTTGTGTTTTTTTTTTTTTACTTATAAAAGAAGTGAGAGAAAATAATGAACCAACAAAAATAAAAAATAAAAAATAAATTAAAAGAATAATAAATAAAATAGGTGGGATCCACCACCTTTACCAATTTCTTTTCTCTTTCCCCTTCTTCTTCACCACGATTTTCTTCCTATACTTAACTCTTTTTTACCTTTCTCTTCCATGGAAATTCATTGGAATGTGGGTTAGAGTTATTCTTGGTTCTTCGGATGGTTGGAGTTCGCGGTGGCGATGGGCGTCAGATCGGGATTGGTTAGTGGCAGAGTTCGTTGGAGTGGCAGCGACGTAGGTCTTCAATGGTGGCGACGATGTGGTGAGCGGTGGCGGCAAAGCAGTGAGCAACTCAATCTTTCAAAAGCTTAAAATTTCTCTCTCTCTAAAATTTCACTCATTCTCTCTCAAACTTCACTCCTTTCTCTCTCCAACTTCACCCCTTTCTTTCTTAGATTTTCATCACTCTTTTCTTCACTTTCTCTCATTGTTCTCCCATTTTCCACCCTTTGTTCTTGTCCCCACTCTCCTCCACAAGCTCTCCTAGAAATGGTTGAGGGAAAAAGGGGGGAATGAGTTGAAAAAGAGGGGGAGGGAGTGGGAAGTTGGAAGGAGGAGGGGGAGAGGGAGAAGGAGAAGGAAAAGGAAGTGGAAGTGGAAGACCAAAGAAAAAGAATTATAAATAAAATAATAAAAAAAAAGAAATAAATTAAATAAAAACAAAAAAAAGAAAATGAAATGAAAATGAAAATAAACAATAAAAACCAAAAAACAATTTTTTTTGACAACTTTGTAGGGGTGCAGGGATTGAACCTCCGACTCGTAGGTAGGATACAAGCTTTATGCCAATTGAGCCAAGCTCTTATTGGCAAACCAAAAAACAAATTGACCACCAAATATTAGAAAACTTCAAACATTATTACTAAAAACCAAGCCGGACCAAATACGGTGTCTACAATGTGTATTTAATATATATATATATATATACAATGTACATATTTGATATACTATCACAGATCCTTTATGTACAGAACATGTTATATATGTTGTAATATATCTTATATAAATATTGCAATATGTTGTTTAACTACAATTTTTTTTAGAATGCATATATGAGATATTTTTTTGTGTATATATCATATATACATTTGAATATTTTTGTTTATGTTAATTAACTTTTGAAATTCATGGTAGACACATGCATTAGTTTAAATTCTCATATGACAAAATTTGCAAGACTTATATAGTAGTTTATTGCTCTTTCAAAAGTTAATTTTGATGTTATGCACACGAAGTTGCATAAAAATGCCAATTTTGATTTAATACACCTGAAGTTGCATCATTTCAAATCAAGAAGTACTCGTGATTAGATGCACCTGCAGTTGCATAATTTTAAATCAAGAATTGCTCATGATTAAATGCACCTGTAGTTGCAGAAGTTAAAATAAAGAAATGCTCACTTTAATTAAATGCACTCGTAGTTGCGTAATTTTAATCAATAAATGATTTTAAACAAGTGAGCATAAGTTAAGAATAATGTTGTTAATCTTTCTTTTCAATTATAGAATAGAATATGGTCATGTAGTAGCAATATTGAGAAAGAAAGTTTTTAATATTGTGATGAGCAAACACCATGTCTTCTTGAGATTAAAGCAATCAAATGAGCATTTTATGAAAAATCATGAATCTCAACCAATCGTTTCAATATCATTCCCTGAAGTGAATATTGTAATATCGAATAATTATGGTCAATGTCGAGATCATGATCAATAATACAGGAAGAAGCAATTACTCATCAAGTGGTCATCGTGAACCATTTGGAAAACCACACATATATGGTTACTAAAAGAAATGTTTCATATTTTAAAGCATTAATTTTGTACCTGTTGTACGAAAATTGAAACCATGTGTGAAAGCAAACTTTGAAAATCTCCTGAAGAGTTAATTAATCTTGGAAATATGAAATAGATGTTGCAAATCTCATTAAATCTCTTGAAGAGAAAATGAACATCATTAAATGAGCAAAAAATATTATATTAGATTATGTGAATGTCGTTTTATTTAATGTTTAATTTATGTTTATTAATTAAGTTCAATTTTATATTCAAATTCTTTTTCTGGGGCTCACTATGTGTTATTTTATCTTCCTGAAGAAACATGAATATTTCACATATTTTGGTTGACTCCAAGATGAGCAATGAAGATTTATGCTTGGCAGATAGCGCAACAACACACTATCCTTAAAAGTAGGAAATATTTCTTAGAATTGACAATGCTAGGAGCAAAAGTCAATACAATATCAGGCCTTGCAGGCTTGATTAAAGGTTTTGGAAAAACAAATATTATTTTTCCTAGGGGAACAAAATTCACAATTGATAAAGCTTTGTTCTCTAGTAAATAAAAAAGAAACCTACTGAGTTTTAAAGATATACATGCTAATGGTTATCATATATAGACTGATAAGAAGAATAATATAGAGTATCTTTATATTATATCTACTGTCTCACATGAAAAACGTATATTAGAAATGTTGCATGCCTTTTCTTCTGGATTATATTACACACATATTCATGTTATTGAAACATATGCAACAATGAACCTGAAGTTCAATGATCCATATATATTTTCTGTTTGACATGATCTATTGGGTCATCCTGTGTCAATAATGATGAGAAAGATTATTGAAAACTCACAAGGACATCCATTGAAGAACCAAAAATTCTTCAATCTTATGAATTGTCATGTGCTGCTTGCTCTCAAGGAAAATTAATTATTGGACCCTCACCAGCTAAAGTTGGGACTGAATCCCCCGCATTTTTAGAACGAATTCATGGTGATATATGCAGACCTATAAATCCACCAAGTGGACCATTTAGATATTTTATGGTTCTAATTGATGCATCCAGTAGATGGTCACATGTGTGTTTATTATCAAGTTGAAACCTTACATTTGCAAGATTACTTGCTCAAATAATTAAGTTAAGAGCACAATTTCCTGATTATGTAATTAAGAAAATCCGTCTTGATACTGCTAGTGAGTTTACATCCCAATCATTTAATAATTATTGTATGTCAATTGGGATAAGTGTTGAACATCCTGTAGCTCATATTCATACACAAAATGGTCTAGCGGAATCATTTATAAAACGTCTGCAATTAATTGCTAGACCGATGCTTATGAGAGCAAGGTTTCCAATATCTATATGGGGTCATGCAATTTTACATGTTGCATTGCTTATACGCATTAGACCAGCAGCCTATCATAAATATTCTCCAATACAATTAGCTTATGGCCAGCAGCCAAATATATCTCACTTACAAACTCTTGGAAGTGCAGTATATGTTCCAATTGCTCCACCAAAACGTACTAAGATGGGTCCTCAAAGGAGGCTAGAAATATATGTTGGATTTGATTCCCCATCAATTATTAGATATCTTGAACCTCTGATGGGTGAAGTATTTACTGCAAGATTTGTTGATTGTCATTTTAATGTGACAAATTTTCTAACATTAGGGGGAGAGATTAAGAAGTTGGAAAATGAAATTACATGGAATGCAACGTCATTGTCTCATTTAGATCCCCGTACAAATCAATGTGAACTAGAAGTTCAAAAGACAATTCATTTGCAAAATATTGCAAATCAAATGCCAGATGCATTTACAGATGCTAAGAAAGTGACCAAGTCACATATACCAGTTGCAAATACACCATCAAAAATTGATATCCCGACACAACAAGTTATAATAACTAATGATTTTGCGACACGCCAAAAGCGTGGTAGACTAATGGGTTCCAAAGATAAAAATCCCCGAAAAAGAAAAATAGTCAATAATCAAAATGACGTAATATATAATGTGAATATTCCAGAAGAAATTCCGAATGTGACTACTCATAATAATATCGAAGAAGGTGAAATACCTGAGGATAATAATGAAATTTCGATAAATTATGTAATGAATGGAAAAAGATGGAACCTGAACAATATAGTTGTTGATAACATTTTTGCGTATAATGTTGCTTACGACATCATTTCTGAAAATGATGATTATGAACCAAAATCTGTTGAAGAATGTTGACATAGAAAGGATTGGCTTAAGTGGAAAAAATCAATCCAAATAGAATTAAACTCACTCTCAAAACGCGAGGTTTTTGGACCAATAGTCCAAACACCAAAAGATGTCAAGCCTGTGGGATACAAATGAGTATTTGTAAGAAAAAGAAATGAAAAAATGAGGTCATAAGATATAAAGCGAGACTTGTTACACAAAAATTCTCACAAAGACTTGGTATTGATTATGAGGAGACATATTCCCCTGTGGTGGATGCAATAACATTGAGATATTTAATTGACCTGACTGTGTATAAAAAGCTTGGCATGCATCGTATGGATGTAGTTACAACATATTTATATGGATCTCTTGATAATGATATGTATATAAAAATCCCTGAAGGATTAAAAATACCAGAGTCATATAATTAAAATCCTAGAGAATTATATTAGATTAAATTACAGAGATCCTTATATGGATTAAAACAATCAGGACGAATGTGGTATAATCGCATGAGTGAATATTTATTGGAAGAAGGGTATGTAAATAATCCAATTTGTCCATGTGTTTTTATAAAGAAATCACAGTTAAGATTTGCTATCATTATTTTATATGTTGATGATTTGAATATAATTGGAACTCCTGAAGAGCTTCCAAAGGCAATAGAATATCTTAAGAAAGAATTTGAGATGAAAGATCTCGGAAAAACAAAGTTTTGCCTTGACTTACAAATTGAGCATCTAGCAGATGAGATATTTATTCATCAATCAACTTATACAAAAAAGATCTTGAAGAGATTTTACATGGACAAAGCACATCCATTGAATATTCCAATGGTAGTTCGTTCACTAGATGTAAAGAAAGACATCTTTCGACCTCGAGAAGATAATAAAGAACTTCTTGGTCTAGAAGTACCATATCTTAGTGCAATTGGTGCACTTATGTATCTTGCTAATAATACACGACCTGATATAACATTTTTAGTAAATTTATTAGCTAGATATAGTTCTTCTCCAACAAAAAGACATTGGAATGGAATTAAGCATATCTTTCGTTATCTTCGAGGGACAATTGATATGAGTTTATTTTATTCTAATAAATCAAATTTTGATCTAGTTGGTTATGCAGATGCAGGTTATTTATCTGACCCACATAAAGCTAGATCTCAAACAAGTTATTTATTTACATATGGAGAAACTGCTATATCATGGCGATCTATGAAGCAGACAATAACGACTACTTCCTCAAACCATGCTGAGATCCTGACAATTAATGAGGCTAGTCGAGAATGTGTATGGCTAAGATCAATGACTCAACACATTTGTGAAACTTGCGGATTGTCCTCTAACAAAGATTGCCCAACAACGTTATATGAAGACAATACAACATTAGCCCAAATCAAAGGATGATACATTAAAGGAGATAAAACGAAGCACATCTCACCAAAGCTCTTCTACACTCACAATCTTGAAGAAAATGGTGATATCACTGTTTAACAAATTTCTTCAAAAGACAACTTGGCAGACTTATTTACGAAGACATTACCTACTGCAACCTTCGAGAAGTTGGTGCACAACATTGGAATGCGACGACTCAGAGATCTACAATGATGTTTTCATGAGGGGGAGTAAATACACTCCACTCTTTTTCCCTTCGCTATGGTTTTTCCCACTGGGTTTTCCTAGCAAAGTTTTTAATGAGGCAATTGTTAATGTATATAAATATAATGTACTATTTTTCCTTCATTAGGGTTTTTTCCATTGAGTTTTTCCTAGTAAGGTTTTAACGAGGCATATATTTTATATACAATGAATATCTAAGGGGGAGTGTTGTAAATATACCTTGTATATATTAGATATCCATATTACTCTATTAGTTTTAGTCAACCCATAATTGTAGCTATTCTTCCCCATGACTCTTGGTGCGCAATTTGCTTACCGCAAGTGTACGGGTCAAGTTATAATATAGTGAATGTAAATTCGAATGTCGTCCTCTGGATTGGTGTCTAGCCAATTTTAATTACCGAAAATACTCTTGGCCAATTTTATTTAGGGAATCAAATTGGATGAGAATATAATGAAATCAAACACAAAACTCAAGCAAAAAGTGACAATCTAATGGGAAAAGTGGTCTTAGGGAATTGACTTCACCAATTGGGATTATGGAATAATTAATGGATTATTAACATGCAATGATTCATAAATCTTGGAAACCTAATATCACACATACCTCTCCCGAGCATACATGATTCTCCCACATGCAATTGAACCCGATATCCCTATCTAAATTCAATAAACATGCAAGGCATTAAGGATACCCTTTTTAACGATTTCTAGAATTAACTATTATCTCCCGATTTCTAGCAAAATCCTAGTTATGCACAACGATTTCTAAGCTAAATCCTCTCTCCCGAGTTAGATTTAAGCAAACACAACATTCAATTCATGGCCGGTAAATTGAAAGCACTAAGGATACAATTATGCATAAAAGAATCATTAACAATAAATCATCAAATTAATCCATAACTTTCCTAACGGTTACATCAATCCCTAAGAGTCAAAATCTAGCCAATCATACACTGCGTTACAATATGACTATGATCTAAAACCGCCATAAAAACTAACTAAAGAAAGAGAAAAGAGAAATAAACTCGTTGTAGGCCGAGACCGAACGTCCCCGTCACGATCCCCACGAACAATGGGTTGATTTCCACCTCGCTCTCTTGTACGCGCGTGTCTGAAAAGGAAATGCGGTAGCGTCGGGATGCTTCCTATCACAGCGTCGAGACGCTGTGAGTCTGACGCGTATTCTCATTAAAGAAACGTAGCGTCGAGACGCTCCAAGAGTGGCGTCTCGACGCTAATGGGCAGAATGCCCTCTCTTGGCTCCTTGTTACTTGAATCTTTTCGGTTCTTTGGCATCTTTTCACGTCCCGAACACCCGATTAATTCTTATTCCACGTTTTAACTCTAATTAACGCTTTCCTACAAAATAAACAATTAAGTGCAATAAAATGGCCAATAATCATCAAAGACTAGCTAAATTTAATAAGTAAAGATAGCTAGCTATGCTTGCTATCAACTCTCCCACTCCTTTTGGAATAGCCATGAGACTCTCACCCTCTTATATTTTGAGTATTTTGAAGTTGTAACCTACCCCATTGCATTAGTATAAATAGAGATTGTATGAAGTATGGAAAACACACTTGAATGAAAAGACATTTGCTCTCTTTTCTCCCTACTTTGTTCTCTCAATTTCTCTTTTAGTTGTTTTATTGCTCTTCACGTTTTATAACAAATTTAACTTTGTCTAATAAAAAAAATCTTTTAAAATCCAGTTCAAAAAGAAAAAAATCTTTTAAAATCTCATAATTCCTAAAGGAAAACGGAAACGAAAATTATTCTTGCCTATAAAATTGAAAAACTCATAAATGGCAGTAAATTTTCTTGCGAAAGGCATTCGTTCTGCGAAAAATATCGATCACCTGCACCCTCTTCCATCTCCATCGTCAAATGTATTATTCCTTTTTCTTCATTTTTCCCTTTTTTGTGTTCTCTCTTCTACATTCCGAACAGTTTTCGATTTTGTTTTTTCCTTTTTCTCTTCTACTTTCTTCTCAGTTTTTCGATTTCGACCGATCGCTAATTGTGTTCACTCTTGTTTGTTTCTACTTTTAGTTCCCAATGGACGCCAAGTTCTTCACTTCGAAGATCCGATTTGCGTAGTTTGGAAGGTCGTAACTATTTGAACGACACCATCATCGATTTCTATTTCTCCTATCTCTCTACATTGTACCAATCTGATGAGATCCTACTGGTTCTGACGAGTATCTCATTTTTGCTGGCCAACACTCTTGATTGGGATATTTTCATAGCCACGATCGAATCCCTAAACTTCCATGAAAAGAAACTCATCGTCTTCACTGTTAATGACAACTCTAATTTCTCATCCTCTAGTGGTGGATCTCATTGGAGCCTGCTTGTGTACTGTAGAAAGCGGAATTTGTTCATGCATTATGATAGCCTCAACATGATGAACTATGAATCTGATTTCTCCCTCTATGAATCTGTTAATAGCTACATCAGTTATGATTCGGCTAAGTTTCTAGAGTGTCGTGCACCTCGACAAAGGAATAGATATGACTGTGGACTGTACGTGATGGAAATTGGTAGAGTGATCTGGGAATGGTATTTTAACGTGGATCAATTTTGAAGCGAGGATGAGATCTGCGGGTCCTTTAATGTGATACGGAGTGTGAATTGTAAGTACGTTGAGTCCAATATGCGTTATGAATTGTTGCAGTTGATTTCGAGATTGAAGCAAGAAGAAACCAACTCTAAATAGATAGTTTTGTTGATTTTTCTTTTCTGTTGTAATGGTAGCAGTTTTGCTTATTGATTCAAATGTATATTGAGGTATTTTGATAATAATGAATAAACTCTTCTTTTTTGTTTTTTCCTGTTTTGGCTTGTTATCTTAGGACCCCAATCAATTTGTTTGAGTGATTTAAAAGGACACTATTTGACTGTAGTTTGTATAAGTGAGTAGGTACCTCCCTTTCCTACATTGATTTTTTTTTTTTTTGTTTTTGATACATCCCTTACCTACATTGATGGTTGGTAGGAAACAAAGGATTTTAAATAATCTTAGGTCCCTTTATTGACCATTATGGCAACCCATGATGGTTATGGTGAGAGAAATTAAGAAAGATATTAATTTGATCTTCATATTTTAAATATCTTAAATTCAAATTCAAATCTTATTGTTTTTCAATTTTGCTATTGAAATTTTTAATTTTGGAAGCTTAACAATTATTAAAGGTAAATTAAAAACGAGGAAGCAAAAAAAAAAAAAAAAAAACGGACAAAATTGTATAAATGTTCTTCAAATATTCTTTTTTCCAAACCTTTCATAATTTTCCAACGATGAAAAAATGGTTCGGAAGAAATCAGAAGGAAGAACAAAATTATCTATTAGAGAGAGGGTTTGACAACTTTTGTTAACTTTTAAATTTCTTAAGAAAATTCTTTTAACAATTTTCTAAAATACACCTAAAAAATTAAAAAAGAAATTGCAAAAAAATAAAAATAAAATCATAGTGTTTCTTTTTTAGTTCCATCTTCTTGGAGTTATGCTTTAGATTTGGCATTATAACATGTTCACTGGAATTTCTACTATATCATAGAAAACCAATGAAATATAAAAAGAATCTAGACTTATTTAAAAGATTTAAAGGCTTATATTTTTTAGTTTAAATATTTTTATATCTATAATATTTCAATAAATATTTAAGACTATTTTTAAAATTGAAACATAACATTTTCGTCAGATTGATATTTTGTTGCTAAAACCACCATTTTCGTCAAACTTTCCTTTTTCAATATATATATATCCCCTATATTTACTAATATGAGGTACATATTTTGTATAAACTTTTCATTATACACACACACACACACATATATGCAAATGACACGAACAAATATACTAAGTATATATTTTCAAATAACTAAATATATCGAGTATATATTTAATACTAGAGAGTTATTAAAAAAATAATAATAAAAAATCAGTATGTTTGACTATAATAATGAGTAAAAAAATTATGTACCCGGTATATATGAGATATGTATAACGCTATATATGAATATCGACATTTTTAATTTTGTAAAATACAAAAATCTTGATGTATTATTATTATTATTTTTTTGTGTGATACCAAATCAATACAAAATATATGTTCGATTATATTAATTTATTTTTTTTAGGAAATAATTTAATATTATAACTTATATAATACTATATAGTCATGAAAAAAAAAATAAGAAGAAAAAAAAACTAAAAAAAAAAAAATCTTGTATACGTGATATATATAAGGTAAGGTATATAAAAATATCATCGCTATTTTAATGCAAAAATATTAAAAAATATATTGTCATACAAAATAAATGCTAAAATCATGGAATCATTAAAAAAATCGGATCAAATTTGAAATATATAATATTTAATACAAAATTCTCAAAAAAAAAAATATTAATACAAGAAAGAGAATAGACAAAAGAATTTATTATGGAGAGAGAAACATAGGAAAGGGCAAAATTGTAAGGAAAATGTACCTAAAGTCTAGATATGTAAATTTTTAAATAATTGGACATTTGTGAAAATATGATTTTTAAATAACCCATTTGACACAATTTCTCTTAGAAAAATTAAGGTCCCGTTTGGTTCGTGATTTGAAAATTGTTTTCGAAAATAAAGAATTTAGCAAAAAATAAAAACAAAATTTTTATTTCCATTATATCTGAAAACAAGTTTGGTTCCAATTTAAAAACCTTAAATTCGAATTCAAAATTTGAAAACTGTGTTTGGTTATAAATTCGAAAATGCAGGAAAAGATTAATATGTGTTTGCTAAAATTCATTTTTTTAAGAAAAAATTAATTTAATATAATTATTTTTGTACTTGATTTGATTTTTATTTATTTTTAGAGAGAGATTAGAAATCAATGTTGTTGGAGACGATTCTTCAAAAATAAAAAATTGTTGGGAGTTGAAATTATAAGGAAAAAAAAGATATACCAGATAGTTGTATTGTAGGAAGCTTTTGGTTTGTAAAGTGGAGTATATAAAAATAGATAGGATCATGTAAAAAATAAAAATAACAACCAAAACATCAATATCAAACATACACAATATCTACTCAACAATAATTTTGTATTTTTTTTCCTTTAAAGTTGGAGAGAATTTGGATATCAAAAATATAAAATGTTTTTTTGGTAGATAATTAACATTGTTTGATGAAAAGAATGATGTATCATGTGTTTCTAAAGTTGTATCTCGTGTTTCCATTATTTTGAAAAAAACAAAATTGGAAAACAATGAAAACATCATTTTATCGTTTTTGAAAACAGGCTATTTTTTGAGTTGTTTTCGAAAATTGTTTTTAAAAATAGGTATACCAAACACGTTTTCATTGTTTTCCTTGTATTTTTTATTTTCGAAAACATAAAAATGAAAACGGATCATGAACCAAACGGGGCCTAAGTCACCATTGCATAAAGCAAACATAAATACTCATGCATCATGAACAATGTCTTCCCAACCATCGTACACAAATATAAATTGCATATCAAAATACAAACAACCATTATGTTTTGAGTAGGTATTCTTTTCTTCCAATATATGACACTTATCTTCATTGGGAATGGAAGCATGAACATGTACCAATACAATCCTAAAAAAGTAAACAAAGCTAAATTATATTTTTTTTTAACTTGTAAAAAAATAAAGGCAAATAATAATAATTAGAAGAAATTAAAATTGTTAATAACATTTATTTTCAAGATGAAAAATAAAAAATTACGATGATAATCTTAAAGTTTTTTTTTTCTTTTTTTTCATAATTAAGTCATTCAAGCTTTAACTCAGGCTCTTCCATAGGGCAAAACATTTATCTCTTCTTTTTAATAACAAACGGCCTTGTTGTGAAGAACCACAAATCGCTCTCAATTTGCATTCCAGGCAAACCTTTAACCATACACATCACTTCTGCAATACTACAACTAGAAGAATCATCTTGTTTTACTATAGTTGATTTACTTTTTTTTTTCTCAACTACTTCAATGAGCGTTGATCCATTTATTGCGAGAGTTTTATAGCACCACCCATCTGTTGGGTTTTATGCCCTAACCTCGTTGATTGTAATTGTAAACAAGTTTATTTATTCAATAAAGTTTGTTATTGGGAATGACTTAATTTTGGCCTATTAGAAGTAAAACATGGAGTGGTTTGTCGCACATGGATAAAATTTGAGTTGGGATGAGTGTTTTTATAACATCACTCCTCCTTACCTTAGTAAATGTGGTTAAGGGTGAAACCAAGGCTTCTTCCCACGCGCGCGCCGCTGCCGCCGCCAGTCGGACGGGTGGCGCCTTCTCGTCCACACGTTATGTCGACCACTCCTGCACTGACACGTGGCGCATTCTTTGTGGGAATTCTGTTGGCCTCCTTCACTATAAAAGCAATCCTGAGCAGAGTGGAAGATACAGAATTCATTCTTTCTATCTTCCTAGATAAGAGCAAGAACTCTCGGTAAAGCGGTGAAGCCTAGAGAGTTGGACGGATAGATGACTATTTGAGGGGAGGCTCGGTGGTACTTTGTTCGAGGGGAGGATTGTTGGGAGTGCGACCAAAGTCCCACATCGGCTAGATAAGGGGGTGATCATGGGTATATGAGGGAGGACTAGTATCTCCATTGGTATGAGGCCTTTTGGGGTGATCAAAAAACAAAGCCATAAGGGCTTATGCCTAAAGTGGACAATATCATACCATTGTGGAGATATGTGGAGTGTCCTCATACCATTGTGGAGATATGTGGTTGTCCGGTAGTCCCTTACAAGTGGTATCAGAGCCATGCCCCGGGAGTAGCGGTGTTGGGTGGAATCCTCGGGTGCCGAACAAAGAAGTTGTGAGCCTTAATAGTCATGGTGGAGATCCGTGGTTGAGCTCTGGGTAGGCGGGTATACTCCGGAGAAGAGGAGTCGTCCTAGATAAGAGCAAGAACTCTCGGTAAAGCGGTGAAACCTAGAGAGTTGGACGGATAGATGACTATTTGAGGGGAGGCTCGGTGGTACTTTGTTCGAGGGGAGGATTGTTGGGAGTGCGTCCAAAGTCCCACATCGGCTAGATATGAGGCCTTTTGGGGTGAACCAAAAGCAAAGCCATGAGGGTTTATGCCCAAAGTGGACAATATCATACCATTGTGGAGATATGTGGTTGTCCGGTATTTCCTTCGATTCTAATCCTCATCTCTCTATCTTCCTACGTTTCCTTCGATTCCAATCCTCCTCTCTCGAGTGCACGAACGAGGTGGGTGTTGTGTTAACCTTGGGGAGCAACCAACAAAAACGATTTAGCACCGTGGTCGTGGTCGTGCCGAAATTGCTTTCAAGGCAGTGGTTATCTCCACGACACAACAATTGTGTGATATGTCCAAGCTAGAACCTCTTGATGGTTCTAACTACCGTCGCTGGTCTCAGAAGTTGCTCATCTTCTTCGAACAACTGGAGGTTGACTACATTCTAACCACTGATTATGTAGAGAAATCAGCAGAACCCGTTGCTGATCTGGAAAAATCCAAAGAGGTCCAGCCTGATCCACATAGCTATCCACATAGCTCTAAGGAGGTTTAGTCAGTCCCTAAAAAACCAAAGGGCAGTCATCAAATTGATCCAGAAAAATTCGAGAAAGACAACAAGGCGGTTCGGGGTCATCTTCTGAACCACATGAACGACTCACTGTTCGACCTGTTCGTTGTTCAAAAGTCAGCTAAAGTTATATGGGACACTCTGGAGTCCAGATGGCGACGATGATGCAGGAAGAAAGAAGTACGTGGTCGGTAAGTGGATGCGGTTCCAAATAACGGATGACAAACCAGTGATGGACCAGGTTCACGAGTACGAGAATCTAGTGGTAAACATTCTGACAGAGGGTATGAAGATGTGCGAGATTCTCCAGGCGAATGTCTTGCTAAAAAAATTCCTTCTTCATGGAGCGACTACCACAATCATTTAAAGCACAAGAAGAAGAACCTGACGTTACAAGAATTGATCAGCCACATGCGAACTGAAGAAGCCAACGGGCAAAAGGATAAGTTGGAATCTAAGTCTTTGAATTCAGTTAATGCTAATCTAGTTGAATCTTCTGCTGCATCAAAAGACGGGTTTAAAAATAAAAATAAAGACAAATCCTCGTAGAAGAAGAACCATCCATTCAAGTCTCCTAGCAGGAAAATTGAGAAGGAGAAGTCCAAGCTGATATGTTATGTCTGTGGAAAATCAGGGCACAAATCCTATCAGTGCAACCAGAGGAAAAGGAAACTAGATCGGAAGCCTGATGGTGCACAAGCCAACGTGGTTGAAGCAGACGATATCATTGCTGCAGTGGTGGTGGAGGCTAACTTGGTGGAGAATAAATCAGGCTGGATTCTTGACACTGGTGCCTCAAGACACTTCTGCTCAAATCGAAGCTTGTTCCACGAGTTCCATTACACTGTTGACGGCGAATGCGTATACATGGGGAACTCGACCACTGCTGGAGTACTTGGGAAAGGGAAGGTTCTCTTAAAACTTACTTCTGGAAAAATATTATCTTTGAATGATGTATTGTATGTTCCTTCATTGCGTAGGAATCTGGTGTCTGGAAGTCTGTTGAACAGGGCAGGGCTTAGAATTGTGTTTGAAGCTGACAAGGTTGTCATCACTAAAAATGATGACTTTGTTGGTAAGGGGTATCTAACCGATGGCCTTTTTGTGTTAAACATTGTTTTTATTCCTGTTGAAATAAATGAAAGTACATCTCGTTCTGCTTACATTGTTGAAACTGTTAATGTGTGGCATGGTAGACTAGGTCATGTGAATTTTGCTTCTATTAAGAGACTTAAACAATTGCATCTTCTTAATGTATCTGAGACATCTGAAAATAGTAGATGCTCTGTATGTGTAGAGGCAAAATTTGCTAAAAAACCTTTTAAGCCCGTTACAACGAGATGTACTGAGCTGCTTGAGTTAATTCACTCTGATCTAGCTGATTTCAAGAACACTACTAGTAGAGGTGGCAAAAATTATTATATATCATTTGTCGATGATTTCTCTAGATACACAAAAATATATCTTCTGAAATCAAAAGATGAAGCTAGTAGCATGTTTAGGAAATACAAAGCAGAAGTAGAAAACCAACTAGATAAAAAGATTAAAAGGTTAAGATCTGATAGGGGAGGTGAATACAGTGACAAGTCTCTCAAGGAATTTTGTGAATTAAGTGGGGTTATCGATGAGAGTACTGCACCATATTCTCCTCAACAAAATGGCATAGCTGAACGTAAAAATAGATCATTAAAGGAAATGATGAATGCTATGTTACTAAGTTCTAGATTGCCTAACAGTACGTGGGGGGAAGCTGTGCTTTCTGCCTGTTTCGTTCTTAACAGGGTTCCTCACAAAAAGCTGAATAAGACACCATACGAGCTTTGGAAAGGGTATTCGCTGAACCTGAGCTATCTGAAGGTATGAGGGTGCTTAGCTAAAGTGGCTTATCCGGTATTTAAGAAACCTACGGTAGGATCTAAAACCTTTGATTGCATGTTTATTGGGTATGCTCATAATAATGCGGCCTATAGATTCATGTGTTTAGATAATAATTCAATTTGTGAATATAGAGATGCTGAATTCTTCGAACACATATTTCCTATGATTAAAAATGAGCCAGATAATATCTCAAGATCTAGTCAGGTGTCTGTCTGTCCTCCATCTACTGCGGATATTATGCATGAATCTGAACCTAGGAGGAGTAAAAGAAAGAGAACTGAGAAAGATTTTGGATCGAATTTTTAAACTGTTTTTCTTGTTGAAAACTCATAAAATTGACGATCAATTTGCATGCATGTATCTAATAGATGAGGATCCCAAAACCTACCAAGAGGCCTTAAAATCTGTAGATTCTAGTTCTTGCAAAGAGGCCATTAAAAGTGAACTGGATTCTTTAATTATGAATCAAACCTGGAACTTGGTAGATTTACCTAAAGGGAGTAAACCTATTAGGTGTAAGTGGATCTTTAAAAAGAAAATAAGTCCAGATGGCTCAATAGAAAAATTCAAGGCTAGATTAGTGGTTGTGGGCTATTCACAAAAACAAGGTATTGATTACTTTGATACTTATTCTCCTGTAACTAAAATAGCTACTATTAGATGTCTAGTCGCTCTTTCAGCTATTCGTGGGCTGTTAATACATCAGATGGATGTGAAAACAACATTTCTCAATGGAGATTTAGAAGAGGAGATATATATGGCACAACCTGAAGGCTTTGTAGTTTCTGGTCAAGAAGACAAGGTATGTCAGCTTAAAAAATCTCTTTATGGTCTTAAACAAGCTCCCAAACAATGGTATGAGAAATTTAATAATACCTTAGTAAACAATGAATTTAGGGTAAATTCTTCTGACACATGTGTTTACTCGAAATTGTTTGGTGTTGATTATGTGATTATCTGCTTGTATGTTGATGACATGCTTATTTTCGGTACGAATTTAGAAGTAATAAATGATACCAAGTTATTTTTATCCGCACACTTTGAGATGAAAGATTTAGGTGAGGCTGATGTGATACTTGGTGTTAAGTCGAGAAAAACCGAAAATGGGTATTCATTGAGTCAACCACATTATGTTGAAAAGATGCTAAAGAGATTTGATTGTTTTGATGATATGCCTGTAAGAACACCTTATGATGCTAGTATGAAACTTAAGAAAAATAAAGGGGATAGTGTCTCTCAATCTGAATATGCAAAAATTATAGGTAGTGTAATGTACCTAATGAATTATACTAGACCTGATATTGCATATGATGTGAGTAGATTGAGTAGGTATACACATAATCCTAGTAAAGATCACTGGGTTGCACTTCGTCGTGTGTTGAGGTACCTTAAAGGTACAATAGATTACTGTTTCCAATTTAATAAATTTCCTGCAGTATTAGAAGGTTAGTGTGATGCAAATTGGGTAACGGATAACGACGAAGTAAGTTCAACTAACGGGTATGTGTTCGTTTTTGGTGGAGGGGCTATATCATGGAAATATGCAAAGCAGACGTGCATTGCGCGGTCCACCATGGAGTCTGAGTTTATAGCTCTCGAGCTTGCAGAGCAAGAGGCGGAATGGTTAAGAAGTTTACTTCAAGACGTACCACTGTGGGGGGCGTCAGTGCCAATCTCTTTGCACTGTGATTCACAAGCTGCCATAGGTATTGCCAAGAGCAGTGTATACAATGGCAAGAGAAGGCATATACGCCTGAGACATGGAGTTGTGAAAAAGTTGTTGAAAGGGGGAGTTATCTCCTTGGAGTATGTGAGGCCTGAGAGGAATTTGGTAGATCCTCTCACTAAAGGCCTAACAAGGAGAGTAATTCTAGAGTCCTCAGCATATGTGGGACTCAAACTGTTGAAATGAGTCCATATCCCTTTATCAGGGTGGTCCAAGTACGAACTTGATGGACACATTTTGGAAAGTCTTCATAGCTCAAAATTTTGAGTGGTTTACTGCAGTAGACTTGATGAAGCATGACGTGATTGTGAAGGTGTGGCCGCCTTCTATGAAAGAGTGTAATGGATCTCTTTCTAGAGCTTTCACGATGACCCAAGGTGTTTGTGCATGGCCCAAAATAGCACTGGTTCTACGATTGTATCGCGGAATCAAGGGAAACATGAAGATTCAAATGTGTTGTGGGGGTCTAAACCATGACTATCGAAAGTTCAAAAGGTAACTTAATTTCTCTATGCTGGTTATTGCCTTGCTTCACTATGCATTAATTCAAATGGAAAGATATTAATGCTTAAGTTTATTTCCTCCTTTGCTCAGAAAATATTGTTTACAGTCATTCGTGGGGGATTGTTGGGAATGACTTAATTTTGGCCTATTAGAAGTAAAACATGGAGTGGTTTGTCCACATGGATAAAATTTCAGTTGGGATGAGTGTTTTTATAACATCACTCCTCCTTGCCTTAGTAAATGTGGTTAAGGGTGAAACCAAGGCTTCTTCCCACACGCACGCGCCGCCGTCGCCTCTGGTCGGTCGGAGGAGTTCGGGTTCGGGTTTGGTTAACCGCGCTCGCGCGTAAGAAAGAGATGGGTTTTACTTTTTGGGCCAAAATATAGTTTTCCTTTATTTATTTATTTTTTATTTTTTACTTATCCTACCGATCGCCACGTGTCATCTGCTGACCGAGCTTCACACACGTTGCCGAGGCTGCTGCTGCTGACCGTGATCGAACGTTGGAGTCATTGGTGTTGCAAGCTGACCGGACACGTGGCGCCTTCTCGTCCACACGTTCTATCGACCGCTCCTGCACTGACATGTGGCGCATTCTTTGTGGGAATTCTGTTTGCCTCCTTCACTATAAAAGCAATCCTGAGCAGAGTGGAAGATACATAATTCATTCTTTCTATCTTCCTACGTTTCCTTCGATTCCAATCCTCCTCTCTTGAGTGCACGAAAGAGGTGGGTGTTGTGTTAACCTTGGGGAGCAACCGACAAAAACGATTTAGCACTGTGGTCACGCCAAAATTGCTTTCAAGGCAGTGGTTATCTCCATGACACAACAATTGTGTTTCTCAATTTCTTCTGACATTTATTGCGAGAGTTTTATAGCACCACCCATCTGTTGGGTTTTATGCCCTAACCTCATTGATTGTAATTGTAAACAAGTTTATTTATTCAATAAAGTTTATTATTGAGGTGCGTATTTTAGAATTGCATTGACTCAAATCCAATAAACTAACATCCTAGGTTATTAAATGTAACTTGAACCATATGTAGCTGACATACAGGGATCATGTTCAAGTGATAATCTAAAAGGTCTATAGTACATGGATAAGGCTGGATACCTTATCTTGGTAACACTATAGATACACCCCACTTTGTATTTGATACAAATGAAATGATCCAAATCGTTCATGTGGAGACATGCGAGTGAGGTATTCTATGCAATGAGTTTGCACAAGACCATACCGCGAAATAATTAATCATTAGCTGTAACACCTTTAACTAATTAGATTATTATTTCATAGAATAACCATGTAACTCAATCTTAATCCTCAGTAAGTTATGGACTCCTGCCTATGATGGTTTGTCCTTTGATTTGTATGGGTGAGAGTGGCTTGAGACACCGACTCAATATAAACCTACCATTTTGGTGACAAGACCAAGTGGGAAGTTGGGAACATGCATAACTGCACAATATGAAATTCACTCCTTCCCGACTTTAGGGTAAGTAAATGAGTTGTTCCCTGAAGTGTTGACTTCAGGTCTTAAATAAGGAGTCCCACCCTCTCACTGGCCCGAGAGGGACTTTGTTTTATTGTAGGACCATAAACAGATTGTTCATTAGAGGATCAATGATACTTAAAGGAGAAAAAAGTGATTATAGGGGTAAAACGGTAACTTGACCCAACTATAATTACGAACGACTCATAAAAGATTGACTTACTGTTAATTGTTCAATCCGTGGATACAAAATATTCTACAGTGCGAAGAGTGCAACTGTGGGTCTTTAGTGGAGTGACCCACAATTAATGAAGGTTGATTAATACGATTAATGAGTTTAATCAATTAATCTCGAATCACTGAAGCTTCTAATCTGTAGGTCCATTAGGTCCCTTTACTAGCTTGTAACGGGGAACTTAGATCACTAGTTTTTTTTAGAGAATTTGAATTTTTCAAATTTATTAAAGGAATTTAAGTTAACTGTATAAGACACAATTAATATAATATTGTTGGGTTTTATGCCCTAAAACTCGTAGATAGTAAATGTAATGATTGACCGAATATAAATAAAGTATTGTATGATGTTTTTTCAATAAAGAGTTATTGTTTATTTTATGTACATCTTGCCTTAATAACCCTAATCCAATAAACTAAACATCCAAGCCTGAGGAATGAGTCTTGAATTGTATGTGGAGACATATGAGGATCAGTGTTCAAGAAACAGCCTGAAGGGTCTATAGTATAGGGATAAGGCTGGATACCTTATCCTGGCGACACTATGGATATGACTCACTTTGTATTTGATACAAACGCAATGATCCAACGCGTTCGTGTAGGGCACATGCAAGTGGGGCTATGCTATGCAATGAGTTTGCATAAGACTGGACCGCGAAATAGTAACCGCTAGCTGTAACACCGTTAACTAGTTAGGTTTCTATTTCACTAGGATGACCTAAGCAACTTAGTCTGAATCTTGAGTGGATTATGGACTCCTATTCATGAGGGATTGTCCTTTGATTTGTATGGGTGAGAGTGGCCAATATGCCGACTCAATAAGCCTACCATTTTGGGGACAAGACCGAGTGGGGAACTGGGAACATAATCACACAGATGGAATTCACTCCTTCTCGACTTTTGAGGAAGTAGATGAGTGTTCCCTTATGTGGTGTCTCCGGATCTTGAACAAAGGGCCCTACCCTCTCATTGGCTCGAGAAGGGTTTATGTTTGATGGTTGGACCACAAATAGGTTGTTCATTAGATGAACACTAGTACTTAAGGAGGTAGAGGTAACTCAGGGGGTAAAACGGTAATTTGACCCAACTGGAGTTACGAACACTCGTGAAGGACTAACTTGCTGTTATTGGTCTATATTTGTGGACACAGAATTATGTCTGCAGTGAGAAGAGTGCAACTGTGGGTCTTTAGTGGAGTGAACCCACAGTTAACGAAAATTAATTAATTGGTTAATGAGTTTAGCCAATTAAATCTCTTCTGATATGCAGGTCCATTAGGTCCCACTGGTAGCTCGTAAAGAGACTTAGGCAATTAAGTATAAATTGTAAATTGAAAGTGTTCAATTTATTTAGGGGAATCATATAATGTATGATGATACATTATAGTATAAAGTTATAATATAAATTTTAAATTAATTTCAAAAATTAATTTTGAGAGAAAATATTTGAAAGAGTTCAAATAATTAATATGAATTGGATTCATATTAATAAAACAATTGTTTTTAATAAAATCCCTAATATTAAATATATGATATTTTCCTATAAATAGGACCCCTGGGGTGGGGCGAAAGACATCCCATTCATTCTCCTACTCTTAAAGAATTCTCTTGAAGGTTACCACCAGTCTCCTTCCTCTAGTAGTCTCAAAGTCATACAAGTGTAGCCATAGTGGTAGTGTTCGCGATAGTTCGTGATTATTTCACAAGCAAGTGGTGAATTTAATCTGAGTCGTCAATGAGAGTAAGTAACTTGTTACTATATAAATTAGATTTAGATTCTAATATTTTTGTATGCTTAGCCTTAATATAAATCTAGAATAGTTCTAAGTTTATTGCCAATGTATTGGCATTTTAGATCAAACAAAATTAACTACAAATCGGTCCCAATTACGTACGCTTCCGCTTTATGGAATTACGGAATTTCAATCATTCAAATATATATACATTATAATATAAAGTTAATTTTGAATATGATTCAAAATTAATCCATGAGAGAATAATATATTTGAATGAGTTCAAATATAAATTAATGTGAATTGGATTCATATTAAACTCTAAGTTAAAATTATTGTGAATTAGATTCATATTAAACTATAGGTTATGAGAGATATGTACATTTGAATATGATTCAAATATAGGGTTAATTATATTTAATTAATCATGGAATTAATTAAGTGATTAATTAAATTTATTTTAGTTAAATATGATTTAATTAAATTAATACTTTAGGTTATATTAATTTGATTAATATGTATATATATTAATTAATTGAATTAATTGAATTTAGTTTAGCGATGCTCTCATCTGGAGCTTCTTCAGGGGCGTTTTCCGACGATGAGGGGAATATTTTCAGGGATTGACTGGGCGATAATCTTGGTCGGAAATTTAGCAATTTCGATCATGTGGCTTCCGTTACCTGTCATTTTTCTTTCGTTTTCAAATCTGCTGGGCTGGGGCAGAGGATATTCAGTTGTTTGGAGGCTATTTCAGGAGGTCCGAGGTGGGAATCAATCATCAAGTCCGGTGGTAATCCCTATCTCTTTATCTGCCTACAATTTTTATTTTTATCTTTGGAGAGAAGATTTTCTTGGGGCAATGGATTCAATTTCTCTTGTCCAAGATTGGTCGAAACTGAGCTTGACTCTGGTGGAAGATGAGGTCGCGGGGGCCGCTGATCATTCTGCTGTGGAGAGGACTAGGCTATTACTTGGGTGTTGTTTGATTAGGAAGCTTCAATCTCACCATTTTTTGGCCGTAGAAGTGATGAGGAAAAAATTTGCGTCCGCTTGGAAAGTTGCCCACAGCTTGAGAGTCGAATTGCTGGATATGAATCTCTTTATCTTCCGATTTGATAATGAAGATGATCGAAGGTGGGTTCTGAAACAAAGGCCTTGGATCTTTGACAAGTTCCTCTTAATTTTAGAGTTCCCAATCTGTGGCCTTAAACCCTCAGATACCGTTTTTCTTGTGTCTCCTTTTGGGTCCATTTCTATGATCTCCCTCTTGACTAGTATAATCAGAAAATGGTGGAGCGACTTGGAAACGCGATTGGTGAGTTTGAGGACGTCGACGGTTGGAACGGGTTCCATCATTTGGGAGCAAGCTTGCGGGTTCGAATTCGCCTTGATATCTCACGACCTCTCCGGAAAGGTGTTAAAATTATCCTTGATGATTCCATAGGAGGTAGTTGGATTCCGGTCCAATATGAAAAATTACCGGAATTTTGTTTCTTTTGTGGGATTATTGGTCATTGATAAGTCTAATTTGTTATACACTTAGAATCTCCCAATTTGCTTATCTTAGTTGAATTCATTGCGAAAAATGATTTAAAATGAGTATAATATGTCTATAGGTCATCGTTGGAGCTTTGGAAGCGACTCAGGGCTTAAACGAGCGATTCAGGGCTTAAACGAGCGAAACCGAAGCGTAAAATGACCGTTTTGCCCCTAGAGCCTTATTAGCATCAAAATGTTCATCATAAGAGTTGAGACGCTAGCCAAATAAGGAAACTACTTGGAGATCAAGTTGGCGAACAACGTCGCGACGCTAGGGCAATCCGAGAGCAATTTTCCATATCTGAAGGGACAGCGTCGCGACGCTAGGCAGTTTTCCTGAATTTAATTTTTCCTTATTTGGCTTGCGATTTTCTCCAAATTTGAGGATCCTTTCAGCACCAATTTTCCACGATTTGAAGGTCAAGAACTCCTATAAATAGAGGCCTTTGGTGTAGGTTTAGAATCATCCTTATCATCCCATCATCCCTCAATTTCTCTCAATTGTAGCCACATTTCTCTTTAGTTTTCTAGAGTTCTTTTAATCTTTCTTAGTTCATGGGTTGGTTGATCGAGCCTCGAGCTTGGAGGTAGTTATCTATGGCCAGCTAAGCTCGGATCGTTGTAATCGAGACCTCGGTTTGTAAGTTTGATTCAATTTTATGAGATTTCTATTTTTAATTACTTAGTTAATTATCTTTGTGATTTTAGTTCTTTGCATACAAGTTTAGATTGTGGTAGGAAAGATTGACAACCTTGACCGCGCCTTGTCTAAATTTACTTGCTAAATCTAAGTAGCAAATAGACTAACGTTATGATATTACGCATGCGTCCCTTGAACTAAATGATTTAATCAATTGTAATTGTGGTTTGTTGCCCATTGCATGTGAATTAATTTGGCTAGATCCCAATGCGGTTTAGATTAGTTAATATGCCAATTGATTAATTTAAATGAGAATCAAACTTAGCATTTGCATGTTTGTGATAGTTGGATCATGGCTCTCGGTTTGTTGCCGGAGTACGCTGGACTTATATAGTTAATTAAATATCAATTGATAACCGATGAATGAAATTAATCAAACTTAACACCGAGTCCAACCCCGATTATAGTGATCCTCGTGGTAAGATCAACTAACCCCGCCTTTACTTTCTTTGCATTTAATTTTCCTTATTTATTTTCCCGCCTTTACTTTTTGTCTTAATCTTTTTAGGGAAAAATCACTTTTGGTCCCTGAAGTTTGAGTTTGATGTCTATTTGGTCCCTGAAGTTTAAAAAGTGACATTTTAGTCCTTGAGGTTTGAAAAATAGTTCTAAATGGTCCCTAAGTTAATTTGACCGTTAGTTGACTAACGGAAAAATGAAGTGGCATGTTGAAATGGCATATTTTAATTGAGGTGGTCAATTAATAATTGGGAAAAATACACTTTTAGTCCCTGAGGTTTGGGTTAAGTGACAGTTTGGTCCCTGAGTTTTCAAACTCAACAAAAATACCCCTGAGGTTTGAGATAAGTAGCACTTTGGTCCCTGCCGTCTATTTTTCTGTTAAATACTAACGGTTGCTGACGTGGCACTATTATTTTAATAAAAAAATTATTTTTTATATTTTTTTAAATAAAAATATATTAAAATAATAAAATATTATTATTTTATTTAAATTCTTTCTCTCTCTCTTCCTTTCTTCTCCCCCATCTTCTTTCAACCTTCTTATCTCCTTCTTCTTCTTCAGCTCCGGTGGCTGGAATTTTTTTTTTCTTTCTCCCCTTTTCTTCTCTCCCTTCTTTCTCTCTTTCCTTCATTTTTTTTAATAAAAAGAAGGGAGAGGGAGGAGCCCTCCTCCCTCTCCGGCGCCGACGACGGGAGGAGGGAGGGCCCCTCCTCCCTCCTCCCGTCGCCAGCGTCGGAGAGGGAGGAGGGCTCCTCCTCCCTCTCCCTTCTTTTTATTAAAAAAAAGGAAATGATCAATCAAGGATTGGAACCATACAAATTTGGTCCTTGTTCCGAAGAAACGTCAATCGAGGTTAGTATCTGACTATCGTCCTATTAGTTTGTGTAATGTTTTGTATAAAATAGTTACGAAGGTTATTGCAAATTGTTTGAAGAAGGTTTTGAATACGGTCATTGATGAATTCCAATTGACATTTATCCTGGGTCGCTCTATTTCGGATAATATGATCATTGGTAAGGAAACCCTTCATTTTTTAAACTCCAAGAGAAAAGGAAAGACAGGTTATGCTGCGTTGAAATTGGATATCAGCAAAACATACAATGGGGTTGAATGGACTTATATTTGTGTCGTAATGGATAAACTCTGTTTTCCTTGCAGGTGGATCGATTTGATTATGGATTGGGGCATCCAGGGGTCTGCGACAGGGTGACCCTTTATCACCATATCTATTTCTGCTTTTTTCGGAAGGTTTATCTTCAATGTTGGCTAGTGCTAGGAATAGTGATATTGTTGGGGTTTCAATAGCTCATTCGGCCCCTAAGGTGTCTCATTTATTTTTCGCTGACGATAGCCTCATTTTTCTAAAAGCAAAGGCAGCTGAATTTGGATGTTTTAGATCAATCATGTCAGATTATGAACGTGCATCGAACCAATGTATTAACTTGGACAAATCAATGGTATGTTTCTCTAAAAATGTGCCTGTAGATACCAGATCTTACCTTGGCTCTATTCTACAGATGAAGGTGGTGGATAGTCTGGGTTCTTATTTGGGGATGCCATCAACTTTCCACAGAGGGAAAAGTAAGGATTTAAAATGCGTGTTGGACAGGGTGTGGTTGACATTGCAAGGGTGGAAGTAGAGCTACTTCTCAGTAGAGGGTAAAGAGGTTCTCATTAAGAGCGTTGTCCAAGCTATCCCTACGTATGCTATGAGATGTTTTAGACTTCCTAAGGGGATTCTATCCAAAATTTTTGCATTGTGTGCTAAGTTTTGGTGGGGTTCGACGAAATAGAAACATCGCATTCACTAGCGTAAGTAGGGGGATTTATGCAAACCCAAGGAAATTGGAGGGCTAAATTTCAGGGACTTAGAACTTTTTAACCAAGTTATGCTGGCAAAGCAGGCTTGGAGAGTGCTCCATAACCCAAATTCTATCGTTGCACAGATTCTAAAAGGATGATACTTCCCGACATCGTCGCTTTTGGAGGCAGGTGCAAGATCAAACTCTTCTTATTTTTGGACGGGGTTTATTTGGGGTTTGGATCTTTTAAAGGTGGGTCTTCGGAAGGACATTGGGGATGGACGATCTATCAAGCTGGTCCTTGACCCTTGGATCCCTCGGCCTCATACATTCAGGGTTTTAGGACATAAGGGATCGGAGGTAGATATGATGGCATCTGATTATATTTCCCCATCCAGTCAGTGGGACGTGGACAAGCTCCGTCTGAACTGTGGGAGGATGATGTGCAAGAGATTCTTTGTCTTTCAATTAGCTGACATGCTCAAGATTCATGGATTTGGCATTATGAAAAACATGGTGTATATTCCGTCAAAAGTGGGTATAAATATGCTTATGAAATGCGATGCCTCGTCCTCATGCAGGGATATGGAACGTAAATGGTGGTCCAGGCTGTGGAAACTTCAACTCCCAACGAAAATAAAACATTTTGTTTGGAGAACATATCAGGACTGTATTCTGAATGCTGTCAACTTGTGGAGACACCATGTCCCGGTAGATGGGCTATGCTCGTTGTGTTTAGAAGTGCCTGAAACCACTGACCATGTGATGACCGCAAAGTGCACAGGCCGCAAGTAATATAAAACGGAAAGTATTCCGAGTATCGAATCCTCAGGGATTGGATTTATTCAATTAATTACCACGAATAATCTTGCTTAACTTTATTTAGAGAACACAATCTAATGCCGAAAAGAATAATAAAAAGCTAATCTAGAAAGCAAAAGATAAATGGAGACACAATTTGGAGGGATAATTCTAGAGTTGTTGATTTCGAAAATTGGACCTTTAATGCTTAATCAATTAACTAATATGGATTAACTAATCATTTGATTCATAAGTCTAGAAGCCTAATGACAATGACTCTCCTCTCGGTCTCCTCCTATCTCATACCTTTCAATAAAGAATCTCCTTTCATTCTCATCTTTATTTACTTAGCATGGCATTACGACCCTTCAGTACAACCTCTAACGTTATTTATTTTATCCCGTGTCACCCGGGTAAATAACCGTTAGTCATGCATTCAGTTCTAGTCTAAGCTTCTCTCCGTCGAGTTTCCACTTAGTAACGATTCATTTAATCAGTGATCAGTTGATTAAAAGCATTACAGACAAAATGCACAAATGAACAATAATGACAATTAAACCACATCAATTCATTAATTCAGCAGAGGTTCAACATCTAAATCAATCTCATAGAATTTAAGAATTTACTACTCATAATCATTAAAATTCAATAATTCCTAATCACAACAATTCTAGAAACTAAAACATAAAGGAAAAAGGGAAGAGAAATGCTCATAAAAGTGTCGATCTCCTCGATCCCGAGCTCTAAAGATCTTCAACAAAGCTCCAAAACTCTCCCAAAAATCCATAATTTTAGTGTAGACTCTAGAATGGGGTGAAAACCCACAAATTGGCACACAATCTTCATTGCAAAAGGCTTCTTTTATAGGCTCCCAGCAGGCGTAGCGTCGCGACGCAACGTCACAGCGTCGCGACACTCTGACGTCATATTTTCTTGGGCTCCAAGACGTCACAGCGTCAAGACGCTATCTAGACAGCGTCGCGACGCTGTCGCGATTCCAAAACTCTCCACGCGGCTGCCTAGCGTTGGGACGCTTCAGGCTTAGCGTCTCGACGCTAGGCCCTGAATCTTCAATAACGACCCGATTTTGACTCCATTTTTGGGCCTCCAACTTTTTTTTGGCCCAAATACTTCATGTAATGGATTTTGGGAACTTTTCTTGACCCAACTTGATACTTTAAGACTTGGAATTCATGAATTTGGGCTTCTAACTCATTCTTTTTGGGGTTTGGACTCGGATCTTCAATGTAATTCTCCAAATTGCTCCAGTGGAATTCCGATATGAATGGATTGATGATTACCTGTATGACTTTAAAGCTGTAAATCAGCGTAGTGGCCAGAAAGTTCAATCGGTCCAAGCTGTAAACCAGGTGATTTCTCAAGGGGAGGACTTGATTATGCATGTTGATGCAGCCTGTGATTTGGTGAATAGGAGCGGTGGTATAAGTGTGGTGCTTCGCAATTAGAAGGGCCAGTTGTAGTAAACAATGTACAAGGGGTCCTCTTATATTTTCTAGTTTTTTGTGTGCAGAGGCAGTAGCGGTTATTGAGGGTATTAAGTTTATGCATCAGAATGATGTCAAAAGATTGGACAATGTTTTCTGATTCCTAGCATTGATATCAATACTTATGCAGAAGGAGCGGTGTGCGGTGGATTGTGCTACAATCATTTGGGATATCAATCTCACGCGTGACTCATTCAATCAAATTACATTTTGCCATGTTAATCGCGAATTTAATTCATTAGCTCATGAATTAGCCCAAACGAGATTGTATTTTACACCACGTATATGTTCGTCAAATTTCCCATATTGGATTGTACGACTAGCCCACTGTGAGCTACAGTTCTTTGTATCCCCTCGGGGATCTCCTTCGTTTTAATATGATATCTCCTTTCTTCAAAAAAAAAAATTAATTGAATTATTTAACTCTTCTGCAGTTAAGCAGGAGAGTGAGAGAGTTTAATCAGAGAGTGGGAAGTTAACGTAACTTCCCTCCCTCCATCTGTTATAGGAATACAGTGCGTCTGTATTCCTGTTGGTTGCCTTACATAAAGATATTTAGCTCTCTCAACCAAAACACAAAGAATCACCATTCTTCTGAAAATTCTCTTTTGTCTTTCAAGAGGAGGTTCCCATAAGCCTAATCTTAGTTCCAGAGAATAGTGAGGAAGACTGTGTCTGTTCTTGTTCGTGGTGTCACAAGTTCGTTGTTCAAGGGAGATAGGAATTACTTGCTTGTTGTGCTTGAGAAAGATCTTCAAAAGTAAGTTCAATTTCTTCCCTGTAGTTAGAATGCTTAGCCTATAAACAAAACATGAAATTGTTATGTTTTTCTTGTACCGTTTGTATTTTCTAAATTAGTTGAAACACACGCTATCACATGCACTTCTGCATTGGGATTCCATCCCTTCACTATCTTATTTCTTCCTTTTATATTTAGGCTTAGTTTGAGTTGCAGTAGCTTTTAAAATAATATTTGATAACTTTGATTTTAGAAAAAATAACTTTGAAATGAAATAAAATAGTGTTCGATAAATTTCAATTTTAAATTAGAAAAAAACAGTTAGGATATTTGGTAAATTAATACTAAATTGTAAGGATTTAATTATAATGACGAAAGTAGCCTTATTATTTAAATGATATTTAATTTATAATTTATTATAAGATAATTATTTATATGATTTAAATTGCATCTAATTATGTTTAATTAATCTAAAATATTTGATAAAAAATTAAGATTTTTTTTAAAAAAAAAAATGAATCAATCAAAATTTTATTGATACAAGAAAGAACAAATGTGAAAAAAATATATAAGAAGGATAAATTTGAGATTTGAAAACAATCAAGAAAGTGGCAGATTTCTAGAAAAGCTGGTATCTATTAACTTAAAGTAAATTAAAAAGTGATTTTGTATAGATTAATTGATAATTTATTTTAACAAACAACCTAGGCAGTTAAGATTTTCCCTTGATCCTTTTCATGCTTGCAAATGCAATCCCAAACAGAGTCTTAGTTTTCACTTTTTTTACTTTATTCAACACCTCTCCTTCTTGCCTATTTCTATACTCACAAGCTCTTTACTGACATTATCTGATTCATTACTCTTGTCAAGTGAAATGACATAATCCTCCTTATACACTTCATTATTATATGTAGGAAGTATTCTAGGTGAAGGCGCCCAAGCATATATCACCAGTGGTGATAGTACTCATGAACATTCTTTCAAATTTGTCAGCCAACTTTAGATCTATATCTTCCTTTGGGAACTTTAATGCATGTGGAACCATCTGCATTTTTTCAAATGTATATTTATTAATTACCTTATGAAATGTCATGTCTAATAAAAATTTAGAATTATTAAAAAGTATCTAGCTGCAATTTTTTTAATTTGCCACCATTCTTCAGTTGCATAAGTTCTTTTCTTTTGAGGATTCTATCCAATGTCAGTGTCTTTTTCCAATCATTTTTTAGTGCATCCCACTTTTTCTTCAATTTTTGTTTACAAAAATTTGCTATCGAATTCTCCCATCCATGTTAAGTGAAATGAGTGTCAGGATGATGTCGTACCTCAATTTCCATGATGCATAAATCACAAAAGATACTTATAGTATGACAGATTCTAAAGGCCTTATTTCGCAAATAGTGTTGCAATTTCGAAGTTGTTGAGCAAATTACCATTCTTTTCATTGTATGAAACTTAAATTAATCTAGTTTGACAATTAGAGATTTGATTTTTGGAATCTTGACAATTAGAGATTGATATAGAATTTAACGATTAGAGATTTTTTAAAGAATTTGAAAATTAAAGATTTTGATAGAATTCAATAATTAAAGGTTTTGAACAAATTTTGATTTAGTTTGGTATAGAATTTAACAAATATGATTTCGAACAAAGTTAAGCCAAACTTTAAAATATGAAACTAGAGAACCAAGATACCTAATTTCTTAACAAAATTATTGCATCTATTCATGAAAGTTTAATTAATCAAGGAAGTGTTGGGTTTTATGCCCTAAAACTCGTAGATAGTGAATGTAACCGTTGACTGGATATTAATGAAATAATATTGATATATTTTTCCATTAATTGTTATTAGTTATTTTATATTTGTCTTTGCCTAATAATAACCTCCAATAAACTAGACATCCAAGGTTGTAATATGAGTCTTGAACTATATGTAGCGACATATGGGATCATTGTTCAAGAAACAGCCTAAAGGGTCTATAGTATAGGGATAAGACTGGGTGCATTATCCTGGTGACACTATGGATACGGCCCACTTTGTATTTGATACAAACGCTGCGATCCAACGCGTTCGTGTAGGAGACATGCGAGTGGGGGTATCCTATGCAATGAGTTTGCAGAAGACCGGACCGCGAAATAGTAACCACTGGTTACAACACCGTTAATTAGTTGCTTTTCTATTTCACTAGGACGACCTAGACAACTTAGTCTTAATCCTGAGTTGATTATGGACTCCTGCTCATGAGAGATTGTCATTTGATTTGTATGGGTGAGAGTGGCCAATACGCCGACTCAATATGCCTACCACTTTGGGGACAAAACCGAATGGGGAGCTGGGAACATAATCGTACAAGATGGAATTCACTCCTTCCCGACTTTAGGGAAGCAGATGAGTGTTCCCTTAAGTGGTTACTCCGAGTCTTGAACAAAGGGCCCTACCCTCTCAATGGCACGAGAGGGTTTTTTGTTTGATGGTTGGACCACAAACAGGTTGTTCATTAGAGGAGAATTGGTACTTAAGGAAATAGAGGTAACCCAGGGGTAAAATGGTAATTTGACCCAACTGGTGTTACGGACACTCGTGAAGGACTAACTAGTCGATATTGGTCTAGATCCGTTGACACAGAAAATATGTCTGCAGTGAGAAGAGTGCAACTGTGAGTCTATAGTGGAATGTACACACAGTTAACGAATATTGATTAATGTGGTTAATGATTTTGACCAATTAATCTCACATCGTTGGAGCTTCTGATCTGCAGGTCCATTAGGTCCCACTGGTAGCTCGTAAAGTAATTTGAGGCAACTAAGTAATAAATGTAAATTGAAAATGTTCAATTTACTAAGGGAAACAAATATAATATATATTGATATATTATTATGAGAGAAATTAATATTTGAAAAGTTCAAATATAAATTTATGGAAGTTTGAAAGAGTTCAAAATAATGAATTAATTAATTTAAGGCCTAAAATGTGTTTGGGCAAATTAATTAAGGCCAGAAATTAAATATGTGATATTTAATTGGTGGTTAATTAATTAAAGAATTCATTAACCGAGAATTAATCAATTATGGAAATAAGTAATCACTTAAGGAAGTGATTAATCATTTATGGAAATGATCTAATCACTTATGGAAGTAATTAGTCATTTGTGGAAAAGATTAATCAATTATGGAATTGATTGATCATGATTGATTAATTAAGGAATAAGATTGAATCAATTTTGGAAAAGATTGATTTAATTGAATATTTTATTCATGATCTCTCTTCTATAAATAGAACACTAGACCTAATTGGTCATGACACTTGACATTCTTGCTCTTGCTCTTAGAGTCTCAAAGACAAGACCTAAAATTTTCTCTAGCCTCCCTCTTAGAGAAAGACTCTCACAAGTCTTTTGCCTCCTAGACTTAGAGACATACCGGTGTAACCTCTGTGGTTATTGTGTCATTCAAAGAAGGAATTTCCAGCGAAGAAAATCAAAGGCGGCTGCTGCGTTTTCGTTCGTGGAGCGTCGTTGGCGAAGAACGGTCAAGTCTTCAACGGAGGTTTGTAACGGTTCTTCCCCTTTTCTTTAGAAAAGCATGAAAATAAATTTAGATTTATTTTTAAGCATGTTTAAACCAATTTTCCAGCAGCTTTAAAAGGGTTTTAAAGTTTAATTGAGTTTTCGTAACGATATTTTAATGTTAATTAATATACGGCGTAAGGTCCAATCGATGCGCTTCCGCTGCGTAGGGACTTTTATTCCCTACAATCGGTATCAAAGCCATCGTTGTCCCTATTAATTAATATTAAAAGTTGCGATAGGCTCTAATAGTTGGGATTTATGCATAATGTATGTTTGGTTTGCGTTGAACTGTTTGGGTTAATTTTATGGCCATAGATTTTAATTTTATGTGATTTTGATCTTGTAAGGCCATGTGTTTCAGGTATTTTATGTAAAATCGAGTCCTATGTAAGTCCGGGTCTAGAATAGGTTTTGATGAGATGAAAAACGGAGCAATTGCCGCTGAAATCGGGGCCAAAATCGGAGAATCGATGCTACTGTCGCCCAGATTCTACCTCCAGTCGCAACAGCGTCGGGACGCTACTTCAACAGCGTCTCGACGCTGTCTCGATACCGAAGGCGCTCGGTAAGGAAAGCACACAGCGTCGGGACGCTATCTCAACAGTGTCTCGACACTGTCTCGATTATGCAGGCGCCAGACATGGAAAGTGCACAGCGTCGAGACGCTATCAACACAGCATCGAGACGCTGTCACGATGGAGGCACGCATTAGGGTTTCAAAAGGCGCGGTTCAAGGCGTTGCCGGTCCGGTTCGGACCGGTTCGGCTGGGCTGGGACCTATTTGGTCCGGTTCAGCCAATTTTTGGCATGGTTCGTGATTTTGGAGGCCGGTTCGAGGTGGTTCGGGGTGGTTCGTGCTATCTAGACCAATTCCGGAGCTGTACAAGGATTTTTTAGGATAGAATTTAGCTAAATTAATGAAATTTAATGCTTTATTTTATCCTAGGGGCCAAAATTAACCGGCTCAATTGCTATTTGTATGCTTTATGGATGTCATATAGAATATTTAATCCCACCTTAGGTTATAAACATGCTCATGCATTTTTATATATTATAAAATGTTATAATGTATGTTTAAATGCATGGATTTGTTTTCATATTTTTTTAATATAAGTGTATATTAATTATATGAAAAATTGGAAAGCATGAAGCATGTCATTACTTAAATTAAATATAAATAGTTATATTTAATGTGATGAATGAAGCATGCTTGATTGATTTTCTTGATTGGCTTATAATTGTTATAATAAAAGAAAATCAAAATTGCATGAAGCATGAAACATCCATAGTTAATAATATAATTGTTATATTATTCATGCAATTAATGTGGTTTAATTATTTAATTTGAATGAGATTGTTGAATGAATTAAACCCTAGATTCTTGATTATAGGATTAATCATTAAAATTTGGAATAGTTCTTTAATGATTAGAAACCGTCAATCTATAATCAAGATTTGCATGCAAACATAAGATCATAGGATAAATTGGATTAATTTTAAATTGTTTAAAATTAATTAGACCTAGATCGTTTTCTAATAGGATTAAAATCTTTTCTTACTTAGAATTAAAAATAGTTTTAATTGACTAAGTAGAAAAAACATTGCTATGATTATAAGGGAACTCCACCGGTAATGTTCTATCTAAGGCTGGGGGTATTTAAGTTGACCGTTTACGGGACACCTCCTACCTGGGAACTGACCTGGAATAGCGGAGTTGAATTAATCATAGTTAAATGTTAGCATACAATGTCACTAGGTTTATTAAAAGTGTTTAATGCACCTAGATCTTTAGAGTAAAGACCCTACATTACTGAGGTTATAAGGGAACTCTCTCGGTAAAGTTCTTTCTAAGGCTGGGGGTATTTAAGTTGACGGTTTAAGGAACACCTCCTACCTGGGAACTGACCCGAACATTGAGTTGAATTAACCATAGTAATGTTGACTTGCAATGTTGGGTTTATTAAAAGAAGTTTAATTCACCCAAAAGATTGCAGTTGAATCCTTTCCATAATTGTTATAATAGGATTAGACTTAGATAGATTCACTTAGCCGAATACTATCTAAGTTAAACAACTCTAAATTAAGCGTATGACATTTTCAGTGGTAGGAAAATTACAAAACGAGATTTAAATCAAAGTTTTGCTCCTACGTCCCTATATTCACAACGTGAGATTCATGCTCGGCTTCGAGTCGCCTAAGGAGCGGCCTCCCTTCGGAAAGTGTTTGCATGAATCAATATCAAGGTGAATGGGAAAAATGTCTAGAGTAAGTGGGAGCGGGACACGTGTCAACGTATCCCTCGGTCTCCGCCCATAGTTCACACCGTGAGAGTCCTATGATCCGCCTGCAGGTTGTCCTGGCGCAACCATCCCTTCGGAGGGCCTGGTCATAGGATCCGGAACATCGTGAACTCCTGAAAAGGATAGAAGCTCTTAGGCTAATCACCAACAGTTGTCTTTCCCTTCGGTAGTCTGTTGGTGTGTGCCTCTGAGATCTGAAAGTGGGAGGGTTACACTTACGAGGATGAGTTAAAAGTGTTAACAATTCCTTGACCGAACAACGGTGGCTAATGTCTATAGGAATATGAGTTATTCTGGAATTAGAATTAGCTGAGAGGTGTCTCATTTCAAAGGAGGAGTGCCTGATCACCCTTCGGTGGCTGATATTCTAAACCTTTGAAACATCGTTGCAAAACTAAATCGATAGTTTAAGGGTTTTGTGATTGTCTGTTTTGCTAAATTGATTGGATTGTGTGCAGTTGATTGCTTGTATGATGGGTTAAGGCAAAGATAACTAATACGATCATTGTTTGTTTAAATTTCAGCAATGTCTTCCTCAATTGTCTCTCTGCTTAAAAATGAGAAATTAACCGGTGAAAATTATGCTACGTGGAAGTCGAACCTGAATACATTTCTTGTTGTCGATGATCTGCGGTTCGTCTTAACGGAGGATTGTCCTCCAGCTCCTGCTCGTAATGCATCCCAAGCAGTTAAGGATGCTTATGACCGCTGGACAAAGGCCAATGATAAGACTCGCGTCTATATCTTAGCCAGCTTATATGAAGTTTTGGCTAAAAGGCATGAGGGCATGGTAACAGCGAGGGAGGTTATGAACTCTCTCCAAGAGATGTTTGGACAACCGTCCTACCAACTCCACCATGACGCTCTCAAATACGTTTATAGCTGTCGCATGAAAGAGGGCACGTCTGTTCAGGAGCATGTCCTGGAAATGATGGTCCAATTCAACGTGGCAGAGGAAAACGGGGCGGTCATAGATGAGCTTAGTCAGGTTGCATTCATCTTAGAATCTCTTCCGAAGAGTTTTCTACAGTTTCGAAGAAATGCAATGATGAATAAAATAACATTCAACCTGACTAGCCTCCTGAATGAGCTACAACTCTATCAGTCTCTTCTTAAGAACAAGGGACAAATAGAAGGAGAGGCAAACGTTGTTCACTCTAAAAAAAAGTTCGAGAATGGTTCATCCTCTGGAACTAAACCTAGAAAACTCAGAAGAAGAAAGGAAACAAAGGGAAAACTCCCAGTACTGCTGCTAAAAGCAAGGGAAAAGCCAAAGCTATGGCAGACAAGGGCAAGTGTTTCCACTGCAATGTAGATGGACGTTGGAAGAGAAACTGCCCAAAGTACCTTGCTGAGAAAAAGAAGGAAAAGGAAGGTAAATTTGATTTACTGGTTTTAGAAACATGTCTGGTAGAACATGATGAGTTTACCTGGATACTTGATTCAGGAGCAACTAATCATGTTTGTTCTTCTTTTCAGGAAAATAGTTCCTTTCGGCAGTTGAACGATGGGGAAATGACACTCAGGGTTGGAACTGGAGAAGTCATTTCAGCTAAAGTAGTGGGAGCTGCGAAGTTATTTTTTAGAAATAGATTCTTACTTTTAGAAAGTTTGTTAATCGTTCCCAAGATTAAGAGGAACTTAATTTCTATTTCATGTTTGATTGAACAATCGTATACAGTTACTTTTGATATGAATGAAGCGTTCATTTATAAAAATGGTGTACTTATTTGTTCAGCCAAATTGAAAAATAACTTGTATGTTTTAAGACCAACCGAAAACAAAGCACTTTTAAATCACGAATTATTTAAAATTGTTGAAACTCAAAGAAAAAGGCAAAAGATTTCTCCATCAAGTAACAACGCTCATCTTTGGCATCTCAGACTTGGTCATATAAACATCGATAGGATCGGTCGTTTGGTAAAGAATGGACTTCTAAGCAAGTTAGAAGATGATTCACTACCACCTTGTGAATCTTGTCTCGAGGGAAAAATGACCAAGAGACCCTTTACTGGAAAAGGTTACAGAGCCAAAGAACCCTTAGAGTTAATACATTCGGATCTATGTGGTCCAATGAATGTAAAAGCTCGAGGAGGGTACAAATATTTCATCTCATTTATAGATGATTATTCAAGATATGGTTACTTGTACCTAATGGGACATAAGTCTGAAGCCCTTGAAAAGTGTAAGGAGTTTAAGGCTGAAGTTGAAAACCTATTAGGTAAATCTATTAAAGTACTTCGATCTGATCGAGGAGGGGAGTATATGGATCAAAGATTCCAAGATTATATGATAGAACATGGAATCCAATCTCAACTCTCAGCCCCTGGTACACCTCAGCAGAATGGTGTGTCAGAAAGGAGAAATAGAACCTTGTTAGACATGGTTCGATCAATGATGAGCTATGCTCAATTGCCTAGCTCGTTTTGGGGGTATGCAGTAGAGACTGCAGTATACATCTTGAACAATGTTCCCTTGAAAAGTGTTTCTGAAACACCTTTCGAATTATGGAAGGGGCGTAAACCTAGTTTGCATCACTTTCGCATCTGGGGTTGTCCAGCACACGTGCTTGTGACAAATCGTAAGAAACTGGAACCTCGTTCAAAACTGTGCCAATTTGTTGGTTACCCTAAAGAAACAAGAGGTGGTTATTTCTACGACCCACAAGAAAATAAGGTGATTGTATCGACAAACGTCACTTTCTTAGAGGAAGACCACATGAGAGATCATAAACCACGCAGCAAAAATAATATTAGGAGAAGCTACTGAAGAATCATCAAGAGTTGTTGATGAAGTTGGACCTTCAACAAGGGTTGATGAAGGAACTAGTTCTTCAGATCCATCCCGTCCATCTCAAACGTTGGAAATGCCTCGACGCAGTGGGAGGGTTGTATTACAACCTGACCGCAACTTGGGTTTAACTGAAACTCAGGTTGTCATACCTAATGATGGCATTGAGGATCCATTGTCCTATCGACAAGCAATGAATGACGAAGATAAGGATGAATGGGTCAAAGCCATGAACCTGGAAATGGAGTCAATGTACTCCAATTCTGTATGAGAACTTACAGATCTACCAAATGGGGTAAAACCCATAGGGTGCAAATGGATCTATAAGAGAAAAAGAGATGCAGCTGAAAAGGTACAGACCTTCAAAGCTAGACTAGTGGCAAAGGGTTATACCCAAAAGGAAGGGGTAAACTATGAGGAAACATTTTCTCCTGTAGCCATGTTAAAGTCCATAAGAATTCTCTTATCCATAGCCACATATTATGACTATGAAATATGGCAAATGGACGTCAAGACTGCCTTTCTGAATGGTAATCTTGAAGAGAATATCTTCATGTCTCAACCCGAAGGGTTCATAGCCCAAGGTCAGGAACAAAAGGTTTGTAAGCTCAATCGATCCATTTATGGATTGAAATAAGCATCCAGATCATGGAACATTAGATTTGATACTGCAATCAAATCTTTTGGCTTTGACCAAAACGTTGATGAGCCTTGTGTGTACAAGAAAGTCAACAAAAGGAAAGTAGCTTTTCTAATACTTTATGTAGACGATATCCTACTCATTGGGAATGATGTAGGATACCTCACTGACATTAAGAAATGGCTAGCAGCCCAATTCCAAATGAAAGATCTGGGAGAGGCTCAATACGTTCTGGGAATCCAAATCATTAGGGATCGTAAGAACAAAACGCTAGCTCTGTCTCAAGCAACGTATATTGACAAAATGTTGTCTCGATATTCGATGCAAAACTCCAAGAAGGGACACATTCCCTTCAGACATGGGGTACACCTGTCTAAGGAACAATCTCCTAAGACACCTCAAGAAGTTAAGAACATGAGACACATTCCCTACGCCTCAGCTGTGGGCAGCTTAATGTATGCTATGCTCTGCACTAGGCCTGACATATGGGAGTAGTCAGTAGGTATCATTCTAATCCAGGGTTGGACCACTGGAGAGCGGTTAAGAACATCCTCAAGTATCTTCGGAGAACGAGGGACTACATGCTTGTGTATGGAGCTAAGGATTTGATTCTTACTGGATACACTGACTCTGACTTTCAAGCTGATAAGGATTCAAGGAAATCCACATCAGGGTCAGTATTCACCCTCAATGGAGGAGTAGTAGTGTGGAGAAGCATCAAACAAGGATGAATAGCAGACTCAACCATGGAGGTTGAGTATGTAGCAGCTAGCGAAGCAGCTAAGGAGGCAGTATGACTTAGAAAGTTCTTGACTGATTTGGAAGTGGTTCCGAATATGAACGTGCCCATAACACTATACTGTGACAACAGTGGGGCTGTAGCCAACTCAAAAGAACCTCGAAGCCACAAACGGGGTAAACACATCGAGAGGAAGTATCACCTGATACGGGAGATTGTGTAACGAGGAGATGTGATCGTCACTAAGATCGCCTCGGAGCACAACATCGCTGATCCATTTACGAAGGCTCTCACGGCTAAAGTGTTTGAGGGTCATCTAGAGGGTCTAGGTCTACGAGATATGTAGGCCATCTAATCTAGGGCAAGTGGGAGAAATGTATAATGGGTATAAGGATGCCCTAGTTCATTGTATTATATACATGACATTTCCAACTTTAGATTATTGCATTTACATCCCACTAACTAGTGTTTTAGTTCAAGTGGGAGTTTGTTGGGTTTTATGCCCTAAAACTCGTAGATAGTGAATGTAACCGTTGACCGGATATTAATGAAATAATATTGATATATTTTTCCATTAATTGTTATTAGTTATTTTATATTTGTCTTTGCCTAATAATAACCCTAATCCAATAAACTAGACATCCAAGGTTGTAATATGAGTCTTGAACTATATGTAGCGACATATGGGATCATTGTTCAAGAAACAGCCTAAAGGGTCTATAGTATAGGGATAAGACTGGGTTCCTTATCCTGGTGACACTATGGATACGACCCACTTTGTATTTGATACAAACGCTGCGATCCAACGCGTTCGTGTAGGAGACATGCGAGTGGAGGTATCCTATGCAATGAGTTTGCATAAGACCGGACCGCGAAATAGTAACCACTGGTTATAACTGAAGGATTGGAATTCCCAATTCCGTTACAGCGGAAGCAATTGGACCGTTCGTAAATTAATTTTGTTTTACAAAATACCAATGCATTGGTAAAAGGTTAAGCGATGAGAAACATACTTTCGTTGACGACTCTGAATTCTTCAAGAACGCCTTTCTTGATTGCTCTGCAACAACGAAGAACCCACCATTTGATCTTCCCCGCTATAACTCTGAGATTAGGAACGTAGTTGTGGGACTACCTAATCTTGAATGGGAAAAACTCTCAGAGAGAAAATTCTCCCTAGAGTTCTTGAGTTGAGAGAATATGAGAGGGCCTTATGGTGACCATATGTTGTGGTACCTAAACCCTAGGGTTAGTGTTCTATTTATAGGAGAAAGGCCATGAATAAAATATTCATTTAAAATCAATTATTTCCATAACTGATTTAATCTTTTCCATTAATCAATTCCATGACCAATCAATTCCATAATTGATTAATCTTTTCCATAAATGATTGATCACTTCCATAAGTGATTAATCATTTCCATAATTGATTAATTTCCAATTAATTAATTCTTTAATTAATTAATCACCAATTAAATATCATATATTTAATTTCAGACCTTCTATTAGTTAATTAATTAATTACCCAATTAAATATCATATATTTAATTTCAGGCCTTCAATTAATTAATTCTATAATATGAATCAAATTCATATTAAATTTTGAACTCCTTCAAATTCTCTTATATCCTATAAATTTAATATGAATCAAATTCATATTAATATTTGAACTTCTTCAAATATTTATTTCTCTCATAGACTATAGTTTAATTAAATCTCATTTAATTTAAACTAAATTGAATAATTAATTAATTCATAATTAATTAATTCATCTTCTAATTAAATACCCTATATTTAATTAGACATATATTTGAACTCTTTCAAATATATCAATCTCTCAATTTAATAAAGTTTAATCTCAAATTAGACTTTATATTTTAATGCATCATTATACATTATATTAATATGTATCTCATACAATTAACTTAATTCCCAATATGAATTTGAACTATTCAAATTCTCTCAAGATATATTTGTTCCTAATTACTCTTTACGAGCTAACAGGGGGACCTAATGGACCTACAGATCAGAAGCTCCAATGATATGAGGTTAATAGATTAAACTCATTAATCAGGTTAACCAATATTCATTAACTGTTGGTCATTCCACTAAAGACCCACAACTGAACTCTTCTCACTGTAGAACATTTATGTGTCCATGGATGTAGACCTATACCGGTAAGTCAATCCTTCACGAGTGTTCGTAATCACGGCTGGGTCAAATTACCGTTTTACCCCTGTGTTACATCTGTCTCCTTAAGTACCAGCGCTCCTCTAATGAACAACCTGTTTATGGTCCAACCATTAAACAGAAAGTTCCTCTCAGGCTAGTGAGAGGACGGGATCCCTTTGTTCAAGTCCCGGAGTCACCTCTTAAGGGAACACTCATCTACTTCTCCTAGAAGTGGGAAGGAGTGAATTTCTTCTTGTGTTGTCATGTCCCCAGCCTCCTGAAGGGATAAAAGCCCTATGCGCAGCGGAAAAACACAGAGACCTTTTCGAATAATAAAACGTCGATTGGGATACCAATACGACGGCAAAATAATAATTTTTACAGCGACAATAATAGATAAAAACTGCTGTAAAACAGATACAAGCATGCATAATCATGAGAATAATTCTAGATCTAATCTAGAATTGGGTCCTATTGACCCTAGTTCAAGAAGAACCTTACCTTTGAAGAAATCCTTGAACTTTTCGCCAAATTCTCTGAATTTTTCCCAAAAATACAGCAGCAAATCACCTTTGTCTTGCTGGAAAATTGTATGAACACCACCACAAGGATACACCGGTATTCTCCAATTGGGATACTGCGTTGAGTGCTTGTGGGAGCCAAAAATCTAAGGATTTTTCTCTGGATCTATCGTTCTGTATTCTCTAAGAGAGAGTGCAGACCAAGAGAGAGCAATCGAGAGGGAGAGATGGGGCGTGAGAGGCGTGAGTGTGAGAGAGATCTCAGCAACTGCCCTGACCACGTCGTTTTTTAAAATATAATATCAGATAACTGATAAATCAGTTATCTGATATTTTAATTAATTATAATTTTAAAACATAATTTTAAATTATAATTAATTATATTTTAATTAATCTAAATTAATTAAAATAACATTAATTTAAATCCAATTTAAATTAATATCCCTCTTATCTTATAGTTTAATTAAATCAAATTTAATTAAACTAAATTAATTAATTAATTCGAAATCAATTAATAAAATAAAATAAAATTGAACATCACATATTCAATTACTATTTGCTCTCTCAAAACTATAGTATTAATATACATCCAATGCATATTAATTATAACCTATAGTTTTAATATGAACCACTTCATATTTTAGTATAATATTCAAACACCTTTGAATATTCAATCCATCCTTAGAATTTTACCTCAACGCCCTAAATGAGCTACCGATGGGACCTAATGGACCTACAGATCAGAAGCTCCAACGATATGAGATTAGTTGGTTAAACTCATTAACCAAGTTAATCAATATTCGTTAACTGTGGTTCACTCCACTAAAGAACCACAGCTGCACTCTTCTCACTGCAGATATATTTTTGTGTCCACGGATATTGAACGTCAGCAGCAAGTTAGCCCTTCACGTGTGTTCGTACCCCAGCTAGGTCAAATTACCGTTTTACCCCTGGGCTACCTCTTGGTCCTTAAGTACCAGTGCTCCTCTAATGAACAACCTGTTTGTGGTCCAACCATCAACCAGAAAACCCTTTCGTGCCATAAAGAGGGTAGGGCCCTTTGTTCAAGACCCGGAGACACCACTTAAGGGAACACACCTCTACTTACCCTCATATCAGGAAGGAGTGAATTCCATCTTGTAAGACTACGTTCCCAGCTCCCCATTCGGTCTTGTCCCCAAAATGGTAGGCTTATTGAGTCAGCGAACTGGCCACTCTCACCCGTACAAATCAAAGGACAATCCCTCATGGACAGGAGTCCATAATCCACTCAGGATTAAGGCCAAGTTGCCTAGGTCATCCTAGTGAAATAGAAACCGAGCTAACCAACGGTGTTATAGTTAGTGGTTAACTATTTCGCGGTCCGGTCTTTGTGCAAACTCATTGCACAGGATACCCCCACTCGCATGTCAACCACATGAACGTGTTGGATCACTACGTTTGTATCAATATACAAAGCGGGCCGTATCCATAGTGTCACCAGGATAAGGTACCCAGCCTTATCCCTATACTACAGACCCTTTAGGCTAAAACTTGAACATTGATCCCCGCATGTCCCTACATACTAGTTCAAGTCTCATTCTATTAGCCATGGATGTTTAGTTTATTGGATTAGGGTTAGCAAGACAAGATATAATACAAACATTGAATAATACATCACTTTATTAATGTTCGGTCAAATGTACATTTACTATCTACGAGTTTTAGGGCATAAAACCCAACAAACTCTCACTTGAACTAAAACTCAAGTTACAGGGAAAGTATATACAAAATAATCCAAAGCTGGAAACGGTACATGTATATTTGTACATTACATAAAAGGTAAATATACAAAATACAATAAACTAGGGCATCCTTACACCCATTACACATCTCCCACTTGCCCTAGATTACGCTATATACATATCTCGCAGACCTAGACTGTCTAGATGACCCTCGAACACTTTAGCCGAGAGGGCCTTCGTAAACGGATCAGCAATATTATGCTCAGAAGCGATCTTGGTCACGACCACATCTCCTCTTTGCACAATCTCTCGAATTAGATGGTACTTCCTCTCTATGTGTTTACCTCTTTTGTGGCTGCGAGGTTCCTTTGAATTGGCTACTGCCCCACTGTTGTCACAGTATAACGTAATGGGCAAGTTCATATTTGGAACAACTTCCAAATCTGTCAAGAACTTCCTTAGCCAAACAGCTTCCTTAGCTGCTTCACAAGCAGCTACATACTCAGCCTCCATCGTGGAGTCTGCTATACATCCCCGCTTTATGCTCCTCCAAACTACAGCTCCCCCGTTAAGGGTGAAAACTGACCCTGACGTAGATTTCCTAGAATCCTTGTCAGTTTGGAAGTCAGAGTCGGTGTAACCCGTGAGAACTAACTCCTTAGCCCCAAACACCAACATGTAATCTCTCGTTCTCCTAAGATACTTGAGGATTCCTTTAACGGCGGTCCAATGGTCTAACCCTGGATTTGACTGATATCTGCTGACAATCCCTACAGCATAACAAATGTCAGGCCTCGTGCATAGCATGGCATACATTAAGCTACCCACGGCAGAGGCGTAGGGAATCCGTCTCATATCCTCAACCTCTTGAGGTGTCTTAGGAGACTGTTCCTTAGACAAGTGAACCCCATGCCTGAAAGGCAACAAGCCCTTCTTGGAGTTCTGCATCGAATATCGAGCCAACATCTTGTCGATATACGTTGCCTGAGACAGAGCTAGCGATTTGTTCTTTCTATCCCGAATAATCTGGATTCCAAGAACATACTGGGCCTCACCCAAATCTTTCATTTGGAATTGAGCTGCTAGCCATTCTTTTACGTCAGACAGATACCCTACATCATTCCCAATGAGTAGGATGTCGTTTACATAAAGTACGAGGAAAGCTACTTTATTCTTGTTGATCTTCTTGTATACACAAGGCTCATCAACATTCTGGTCAAAACCAAAAGATTTGATCGCAGTATCAAATCTAATATTCAAAGATCTAGAAGCCTGTTTCAACCCATAAATGGATCGATTCAGTTTGCAAACCTTTTGCTCATGACCTTGGGATATGAACCCCTCGGGTTGAGACATAAAAATACTCTCGTCAAGATTGCCATTCAGAAAAGCCGTCTTGACATCCATTTGCCAAATTTCATAATCATAAAATGTGGCAATGGATAAGAGGATTCTTATGGACTTTAGCATAGCAACTGGAGAAAAAGTTTCTTCATAGTCCACTCCTTCTCGTTGGGTATAACCCTTTGCTACAAGTCTTGCTTTGAAAGTCTGTACTTTCCCAGCAGCATCTCTTTTTCTCTTATAGATCCATTTACACCCAATGGGTTTGACCCCTTCAGGTAGATCTACAAGTTCCCAAACTTGATTGAAGTACATAGACTCCATCTCAAGGTCCATGGCTTTGGCCCACTCGTCCTTATCTACATCATTCATTGCCTGACGATAAGACAATGGATCTTCTACGCCGTCATCAGGTATGACTACTTGTGTTTCTGTTAAACCCAAGTAGCGGTTAGGTTGTATCACAACCCTCCCACTGCGTCGAAGCTCTCCCACTACGTGAGGAGGACTAGATCGACGAGAAGAACTGCATTCTCCAACAACTCTTGTTGAAGGACCAGGTTCATCAACAACCCTTGTTGATCCTTCTGTAGCTTCTCCTAATACTAACTTACTTCGTGGTTGATGATTTCGTATGTGGTCTTCCTCCAAGAAAGTTGCATTTGTCGATACAAATACTTTATTATCTTGAGGGTCATAGAAAAGACCACCTCTCGTTTCTTTCGGGTACCCAACAAATTGGCATAATCTCGTACGTGGTTCCAATTTCTTAGGATTTGTCACTAACACATGTGCAGGACAACCCCAGATACGGAAGTAACACAAACTAGGTTTACGTCCCTTCCATAGCTCAAAAGGAGTTTCAGAAACACTTTTTGAGGGAACATTGTTAAGAATATGTACTGCAGTCGCTACTGCATACCCCCAAAACGAGCTAGGCAATTGAGCATAGCTCATCATAGATCGAACCATGTCTAACAAGGTTATGTTTCTCCTTTCTGATACACCATTTTGCTGAGGTGTACCAGGTGCTGAGAGTTGTGATTGGATTCCATGTTCTATCATATAGTCCTGGAATCGCTGATCTAAATACTCTCCACCTCGATCTGATCGAAGTGTCTTAATTGTTTTACCTAACAGGTTTTCTACCTCAGCCTTAAACTCTTTGAACTTTTCAAGAGCTTCAGACTTATGGTCCATCAGGTACAAGTAACCGTATCGAGAATAATCATCTATGAAAGAGATGAAATATTCATAACCACCTCGAGCCTTTACATTCATTGGACCACAAAGATCCGAATGTATTAGTTCAAGTGGTTCTTTGGCCCTATAACCTTTTCCAGTAAAAGGCCTCTTGGTCATTTTACCCTCGAGACACGATTCACAGGGTGGTAAAGATGTATCTTCTATGTCACTTAGAAGCCCATTTTTAACCAAACGATCGATCCGATCGATGTTAATATGACCAAGACGAAGATGCCAAAGATACGTGTTGTTACTTAAATGAGAAACTTTTTGCCTTTTGTTTTGCGTTTCAGCCGTTTTAAACATTTCATGACTTAAAATGGCCTTAGCATCATTTGGTCTTAACACAAACAAATTATTCTCACGCTTAGCTGAACAAATGTAAACTCCATTCTTTGAAATTAAAGCTTCATTAAGCAAGAAGGAAACAGTATAACATTGTTCTAATAAAGCTGAAACAGAAATTAGGTTCCTTTTAATTCTAGGAACCAAATACAAGTCCTCTAAAATTAAAAACCTATTTCTAAAGAATAATTTTGCAGCTCCCACTGCACGAGCTGAAACGACGTCTCCCGTTCCGACTTTGAGCGTCATTTCACCCTCTGCCAGCTGCTGGAAATTATTTCCCTGAAAAGAAGAACAAATATGATTAGTGGCTCCCGAATCCAGTATCCAGGCAAACTCATCATGTTCAACGAGACAAGTCTCTAACACAAGTAAATCGAATTTACCTTCTTTTTCTCTTCTCTTCTCAGCAAGGTAGCGGGGACAGTTGCGCTTCCAGTGACCATCTGCATTGCAGTGGAAGCATCTGCCTTTATCGGCCACGACCTTGGCCTTCCCCTTCCCTTGCACAGCCTGTGCAGGAGCCTTCCCCTTGTCTCCCTTCCTCTTCTGGATCTGCTTCGATGAAGAAGCCTGGGGTACAGATTTAGTCCCTGAGGATGAACCCTTCAGGAACTTCTTTTTGGAATGGGCCACATTGGCCTCTCCTTTCACCACATTCTTTCCCTTGCTCTTTTGCAAGGACTCGTAAATCTGTAACTCCGAGAGGAGGGTAGTCAGGTTGAACTGAATCTTATTCATGCTCGCGTTCGTCCTGAAAGACAGATATCTCGCCGGGAGCGAGTGAAGGATGAATGCAACCTGACTGCGCTCGCAGACAACCCCGCCATTTGCCTCAGCTATATTGAACTGGTTAATCATGTCCAGGACATGTTCCCGAACAGATTGACCTTCCAGCATCTTGGCATTGAAGACGTTCTTCAAGGCGTCGTGGTGGAGCTGGTAGGACGGAAGTCCAAACATCTCCTGCAGGGAATTCATAATTTCCCTGGCAGTTGCCACGTTTTCGTAACGCTTGGCCAACACTTCAGACAAGCTGACCAAAATATAGACCTTGACCTTTTCATTGGCCTTGGTCCAGCGTTCGTAGGCGTCCTTAATTGCCTGAGAGGCAGTGCGAGGGGGAACGGGAGGACATTCCTCCGTTAAGACGAATCTTAAGTCCTCAACCACGAGTATTGTATTGAGGTTTGATTTCCATTGTGGAAAATTCTCGCCGGTAAGTTGTTCATTTTTAAGGAGGGATATTATAGAGGAAGACATTGCTGAAAAAACAAACAAGTGACCGTATTAGTTATCTTTGCCTTAACCCATCACACAAGCAATACAAACAATTGCATACATCCAATCAATTTTGCAAACAAACAATCAAAGAACCCTAATAAAACTATGATTGTGTTTCGCAACGATGCTTTAGAGGTTTAGAAGAACAACCACCGAAGGGTGATCAGTTGTTCTTCCTCTAAAATGAGACACTTCTCAGTCAATTTCTAATACCAGAATAACTCATATTCCATTAGACATTAACCACCGTTGTTCGGTCAAGGATTTGTTAACCAATTAACTTCTCCCCGTAAGTGTAACCCTCCCACTTTCAGATCCCAGAGGCACGCACCAACAGGCTACCGTTAGGAAAGACAACTGTTGGTAATTAGCCTAAGTGATCCTATCCTTTTCAGGAGTTCACGGTGTTCCGAATCCTATGATCAGGCCTTCCGAAGGGGTGGTTGCTCCAGGGCAACACGCAGGCGGATCATAGGAATCTCACGTTGTGACCTAGGGGTGGAGACCGAAGGATACGTTGACACGCATCCCGCTCCCACTTACTATAATCACTTTCCCCATTCACCTTGGTATTGACCCATGCAAACACTCTCCGAAGGGAGGCCGCTCTACGACGACACGAAGCCGAGCATGGATCTCACGGTGTGAACGTCACGGGGACGTAGGAGCAAAACTCAATTTAAATTAAGTTTTGTAATTTTCCTCCCACTAAAGTAACTGATTATTAATTTTAGGGTTTGATTAAACCTAGATAAATCCGGCTAAGTCATTTATCTAAGTCTAGTCCTATTATAACTATTATAATAAGACCTAATGTCTAGGTGTATTAAACCAATTTAATTAACCTAGTGACATTATTGTAACATTAACCTGAGATTAATTCAACTCCGGTATTCCAGATCAGTTCCCAGGTAGGAGGTGTTCCGTTTACCGTCAACTTAAATACCTCCAATCCTTAGACAGAACTTCACTGGTAGAGTTCCCTTATAATCTTAGGAATGTTCGTCCTACTTAGTTCATTAAAACTATTTTAAAACTAAGTAAGATCTTCTAATCCTATTAGAAAATGATCTTAGGTCTAATTAATTTTAACCCATTAAAATTAATTTTATTTTAACCTAAGATCCTATGTGAACATGCATATCTTGATTATAGATTGACGGTTTCTAATCATAAAATTTTAAACTATTTCAAAATTTTATAATGATTAGCCCTATAATCATGCATACTATAGTTTTTAAAACAATTAACAATCATATTCAAGTTAATGAAATTTTAAACTATAGTACTATGCATTGCATGATAATTAATATAACCCTTATATTAATCTATGGATGTATCATGCTCAATGCAATTTGATTTCCATTTAAATAATAAACAACTTTATTATAGCCAATAATGGAAAATCAACTTAGCATGCTGCAAACAAATAATTTTTAATATAACTCTTATATTAAAACTATGTAATTGCATGCATCATACTATTCCATTTTCATGAATTTAATATAACTCTACTATATATTAAACAAATCATGAAAATCAAACCATGCATTTCAAACATATATTATAATCTAATTATAACATTCATAAATGCATGAGCATGCTTTATATCCTAAGGTGGGATTAAATTTAAATGACATCCATAAAGCATTTAAATAGCGAATAAACCGATTTAATTGGCCCCTAGGATAGATTAAAGCAGAATTACACTAATAACGCAATAAATCTATCCTATTACATAATTCTGCAGCTCCAAATCCGGTCTACAAGCCTTGAACCGACCCGAACCACTTCGAACCGGACTTGAAAAACTCGAACCGCACCCAAAACGGGTCAAACCGGACCGAACCGGTCCCAGCTGACCCGAACCGCTCGAACCGAACCGGCCAAATTAGGGCACCACTTCTGTTTTCGCGAAAATCCTGGCGCCGCACGAAATCGTGATAGCGTCGAGACGCTGTGAAGAAAGCGTCCCGACGCTGGCGCGATTTCAACCGTCTGGAGCGTGGAATCGCGACAGCGTCGAGACGCGCAAGGCTAAGCGTCCCGACGCTGTTGCGTCTGGAGCTGATTTCTGGGCAGAAACGCGACTGTTCTTCACGATTTTCACCAATTTCTTCTGCGATCTTCATCGATTTTCAAGCCTAAATACGACCCGGACTTATACAGACTCGATTTACACAATTTTGCCCAAAAACGCAGGGGCCTTACATGATCAAATCAAATAAAATTGCGGTAAATCTATGGCCAAATTAAATCAAAACAGTTTATCGCAAACCCACATTCATAATGCATAATTAATCCCACCATACAGCCATTCACAAATCTCAAAAACAACGTTTTAATTCGAAATGGCTCTGATACCAATTGAAGGGATAAAAGCCCTATGCGCAGCGGAAAAACACAGAGACCTTTTCGAATAATAAAACGTCGATTGGGATACCAATACGACGGCAAAATAATAATTTTTACAGCGACAATAATAGATAAAAACTGCTGTAAAACAGATACAAGCATGCATAATCATGAGAATAATTCTAGATCTAATCTAGAATTGGGTCCTATTGACCCTAGTTCAAGAAGAACCTTACCTTTGAAGAAATCCTTGAACTCTTCGCCAAATTCTCTGAATTTTTCCCAAAAATACAGCAGCAAATCACCTTTGTCTTGCTGGAAAATTGTATGAACACCACCACAAGGATACACCGGTATTCTCCAATTGGGATACTGCGTTGAGTGCTTGTGGGAGCCAAAAATCTAAGGATTTTTCTCTGGATCTATCGTTCTGTATTCTCTGAGAGAGAGTGCAGACCAAGAGAGAGCAATCGAGAGGGAGAGATGGGGCGTGAGAGGCGTGAGTGTGAGAGAGATCTCAGCAACTGCCCTGACCACGTCGTTTTTTAAAATATAATATCAGATAACTGATAAATCAATTATCTGATATTTTAATTAATTATAATTTTAAAACATAATTTTAAATTATAATTAATTATATTTTAATTAATCTAAATTAATTAAAATAACATTAATTTAAATCCAATTTAAATTAATATCCCTCTTATCTTATAGTTTAATTAAATCAAATTTAATTAAACTAAATTAATTAATTAATTCGAAATCAATTAATAAAATAAAATAAAATTGAACATCACATATTCAATTACTATTTGCTCTCTCAAAACTATAGTATTAATATACATCCAATGCATATTAATTATAACCTATAGTTTTAATATGAACCACTTCCTATTTTAGTATAATATTCAAACACCTTTGAATATTCAATCCATCCTTAGAATTTTACCTCAACGCCCTAAATGAGCTACCGGTGGGACCTAATGGACCTACAGATCAGAAGCTCCAACGATATGAGATTAGTTGGTTAAACTCATTAACCAAGTTAATCAATATTCGTTAACTGTTGTTCACTCCACTAAAGAACCACAGCTGCACTCTTCTCACTGCAGATATATTTCTGTGTCCACGGATATTGACCGTCAGCAGCAAGTTAGCCCTTCACGTGTGTTCGTACCCCAGCTAGGTCAAATTACCGTTTTACCCCTGGGCTACCTCTTGGTCCTTAAGTACCAGTGCTCCTCTAATGAACAACCTGTTTGTGGTCCAACCATCAACCAGAAAACCCTCTCGTGCCATAAAGAGGGTAGGGCCCTTTGTTCAAGACCCGAAGACACCACTTAAGGGAACACACCTCTACTTACCCTCATATCAGGAAGGAGTGAATTCCATCTTGTAAGACTACGTTCCCAGCTCCCCATTCGGTCTTGTCCCCAAAATGGTAGGCTTATTGAGTCGGCGAACTGGCCACTCTCACCCGTACAAATCAAAGGACAATCCCTCATGGACAGGAGTCCATAATCCACTCAGGATTAAGGCCAAGTTGCCTAGGTCATCCTAGTGAAATAGAAACCGAGCTAACCAACGGTGTTATAGTTAGTGGTTAACTATTTCGCGGTCCGGTCTTTGTGCAAACTCATTGCACAGGATACCCCCACTCGCATGTCAACCACATGAACGTGTTGGATCACTACGTTTGTATCAATATACAAAGCGAGCCGTATCCATAGTGTCACCAGGATAAGGTACCCAGCCTTATCCCTATACTACAGACCCTTTAGGCTAAAACTTGAACATTGATCCCCGCATGTCCCTACATACTAGTTCAAGTCTCATTCTATTAGCCATGGATGTTTAGTTTATTGGATTAGGGTTAGCAAGACAAGATATAATACAAACATTGAATAATACATCACTTTATTAATGTTCGGTCAAATGTACATTTACTATCTACGAGTTTTAGGGCATAAAACCCAACACCTCCCACTCGGTCTTGTCCCCAAAAAGGAAGGCATATTGAGTCGGCGTATTGGCCACTCTCACCCATGCTAATCAAAGGACAATCCCTCATGAGAAGGAGTTCATGACACACTCAGGATTAAGACTGAGTTACCTAGGTCATCGTATTGAAATAGTAACCTAACTAGTTAACGGTGTTACATCTAGTGGTTTACTATTTCGTGGTCCGGTCTTATGCAAACTCATTGCATAGGATACCCCTGCTTGCATGTCTCCTACATGGACGCCTTGGATTAATACGTCTGTATCGAATACAAAGCGGGCCGTATCACATAGTGTTACCAGGATAAGATACCCAACCTTATCCTTGTACTATAGACCTTTTAGGTTGTTACTTGAACACCAATCCCCGTATGTCCCCACATACTAGTTCAAGTCACATGTAAACAACCTTGGATCTTAGTTTATTGGATTTGGGTCAAATTGTGCAATATTTAACAACAACACTTTATTGTAGAAACTAAATTACACTTTATTGAAACAAGTATACAATTTGTTCACATTCACTATCTACGAGTTTTAGGGCATAGTTCTGGAATCTCAAATCCCTATACTCAACACTTTGATCGGATCGAAGTGTTTTTATCATCTCACCTAACAAGTGTTCAACTTCAGTCCTAAGCCCCTTCGAATATCTCAAGAGTTTCAGACTTAAGTTGCATTAGGTAAAGATACTCATACCTTTGAATAATCATCCAAAAAAGATGAATTATTCATGCCCTCCCACTGCTTTAATATATTGAACCTCAAGGATCCAAATGTACAAGCTCTAAGGGCTCTTTGGCTCTTAGATCTTTTCCAGTAAAAGATCTATTAGTCATATTGCCCACAAAGCATGACTTACAAGGTAGTAGAGAGTCATCTTCTAACTCGCTTAGAAGTTCACTCTTGACCAATCTCCCAATCAAATTGAGATTAATATGGTCTACCTTAGAACCAAAGAAAGGTATTTTTCCTTTAGGAGAAATCTTTTGCCTCTTTTCACATTGAGTAGTAGCAGTCTTAAACAACTCAGTGTTCATGACTGCTTTACTCTTGATTAGTCCTAAAACAAATGTCAACTCCCTTTCTTGAAACAAAACTACGTTAGCAGAGAAAGGTAAAGAGTAACATTGTTCCAGCAAATAAGACACAGAAATCAAATTTCTTTTGATCTTAGGAATTATATACACATTATCTAATAATATGTATTTTCTCCCACTGAGAAAAATAACTTAATGTTCCCCACTGATATAGCTAAAATAACCTCTCTAATTCTAACTTTGAGAGTTATTACACAAGCAGCAAGCTCTTGTCAGAAACTTATTCCTTTAAAAGAAGAACACACGTGATTTGTGGCCCTTGAATCAAGTATTCAGGGAGAATCACTATTCTTCACTAATCACGTTTTCAAGACAGGTAAATGAAAATTACGGTCTTGAACAAGTTCTCTTTCTGCTAAGCAGAGTTCTATGTCATATTCACCAAGAACAATTCTTAATGAATTAAACATATGGGGCATGAGGACATTCCTTAGTTAAGAATAATCATAGACTTATTACCGTTATTTATAAAATGACGTAAGACAACACACATAAAATTATTATATAATTGCTGAAGTAACAAATTACTTGTATTATTAATTGCACCAACCCATCACAAATAATCCAATCAAATTCTGCAAAAACAAATAAGCAATCAAAGAAACCCTATAAAACTATTGATTTAGTTTTTGCAACGATACTTCAAAGGTTTAGAACAACAGCCACCGAAGGGTGGTCAGCTATTCCTCCTCTGAATTGATACAATCTCAACCAAACTCTAACACCAGAATAACTCATATTCCGTTAGCGTTTAGTTACCGTTGTTCGGTCAAGGATTAGTTAACACATTTAACTTATTCCCTAAGTGTAACCCTCCCACTTTCAGATGTTAGAGGCATGCACCAACAGGCTACCGAAGGGAAAGACAACTGTTGGTGATTAGCCTAAGTGACCCTATCCTATTCAGGAGTTCACGGTGTTCTGAATCCTATGATCAGGCCCTCTGAAGGGATGGTTGCGCCAGGACAACCTGCAGGCGGATCATAGGACTCTCACGGTGCGAACTAGGGGTGGAGACCGAGGGACACGTTGACACGTGTCCCGCTCCCACTTACTCTAGACATTTTTCTCATTCACCTTGTTATTGATCCATGCAAACACTTTCCGAAGGGAGGCCGCTCCTAAGGCGACTCGAAGCCGAGCATGAACCTCACGTTGTGAATATAGGGACGTAGGAGCAAAACTTGATTTAAATCTCGTTATTTAATTTTCCTCCCACTGAAAATGTCCTAAGGTTAATTTAGGGTTGTTTAACTTAGATAAAATTCGGCTAAGTCTGATCCTATTATAACAATTATGGAAAGGATTCAACCACAATGTTTTAGGTGAATTAAACTTCTTTTAATAAACCCAACATTGCAAGTCAACATTACTATGGTTAATTCAACTCAAGTTTCGGGTTAGTTCCCAGGTAGGAGGTGTTCCGTAAACCGTCAACTTAAATACCCCCAACCTTAGACAGAACTTCACCGAGAGAGTTCCCTTATAACCATAGTAATGTAAGGTCTTTACTCTAAAGATCTAGGTGCATTAAACACTTTTAACAAACCTAGTGACATTGCAAGCTAACATTTAGCTATGATTAATTCAACTCCGGTATTCCAGGTCAGTTCCCAGGTAGGAGGTGTTCCATAAACCGTCAGCTTAAATACCCCCAGCCTTAGACAGAACTTTACCGGTGGAGTTCCCTTATAATCATAGCAATGTTTTTACTACTTAGTCAATTAAAACTAATTTTAATTCTAAGTAAGAATAATTCTAATCCTATTAGAAATATGATCTTCGGTCTAATTAATTTTAAACATTTTAAAATTAATTCATTTATCCTAAGATCCTATGTTTGCATGAAATTCTTTGTTATAGGTTAACGGTTTCTATTCATTAATTTTATAACTATTATAAATTTTAATGAATTAACCCTATAACATGCTACTATGGTGAATAAATTAACAATCAAATTCTAATTAATTTATAAAACCATACATTAGCATAACATACCAAAAATATAACAATTATATTAATCTAAGGTAATGTCATGCTCAATGCAATTTAATTTCCTTTTAATTAACCTAACTCTTAAATTAATTATACAAGAAAATTAAAAATTAGCATTACCATTTTCATACATTAACATAACACTTTATATTAATAGCTCATGAAAATAAATAAGCATATAAATTACTTTCATAAATATAACTTTTTATATTTTTACTAAAGTAATTTCATGCTCAATGCTTCTCAATTTTCATCCATTTAATCATAACAATTTATATTAAATACCCATGAAAATTAAATTCATGCATAATACTTATATTATAACAATTATAATAAAAAATGCATGAATATGCTTAACCTATGGTGGGATTTTAAGCTATATGACATCCATAAAGCAAAATAAATAGCTAAGTAGACGGGTTTTGGCATCCTAGGACTCAAAACAATAGAAAAATTACAACAATTAATCTATTACAACCCTATCATGCCTTGAACCAGCCCAAAATAGCCTCGAACCGCGTCCAAACCCTTCGAACCGACGAGAAAACGGGCTGAACCGCACTAAACCAGCTTCAAAACTCCTTGAAACAGCTCAAAGTTGCTTGAACCGAACTGAACCAGGTCAAAACCCCCTTGGACCAGTCAATATGAAGCTGAATTGAGCCCAAAAATGCCTAGACCGCTCGAACCGAGTCAAGAACCAGCTGGACCATCGTGAACCGGTCAAAGACCGGTCAAACGTTCATGAACCGCGTGCTCAATTGCCCAGACCGGACCGAACCACACTGAACCGCGCAAACAGATTCAAACCGGACGCGCGTGAATAATATGTCCTTTTTTAAAAAATTATGCACAAACTGCTACTCGAACTCAGAACCTCTAGAATAACAATCGAACTCCCAGCCACTGGGCCACGTACTTGTTTCAAGCCATAATTTACGCAACCTTATATATATATATTTTTTCGTTTGATTTTTCTCCAGCTTTACACGATTTCCAACATATTTTCAGCTCCCATTTGGCTCCAAGTTGAGTCGATTTTCACATAAAAACAACCACAATTGATAGACACGGACTTACAGACTCGATTTGCAACAAAACGCCCAAAACAAAGGGTCCTTACATTGATCAAATCAATTAAAAATTGCAAATCTATATGTCAAAACCTTAAACATCTACTAGCAAAATTTCATACATCAAATGCATAAATTAATCCCACCAATCAACCAATGCAAATTTTGTTAAACAAAATTAAGATTTACGATCGACTCTGATACCAATTGAAGGATTGGAATTCCCAATTTCGTTACAGCAGAAGCAATTGGACCGTTCGTAAATTAATTTTGTTTTACAAAATACCAATGCATTGGCAAAAGGTTAAGCGATGAGAAACATACCTTCGTTGACGACTCTGAATTCTTCAAGAACGCCTTTCTTGATTGCTCTGCAACAACGAAGAACACCACCATTTGATCTTCCCTGCTATAACTCTGAGATTAGGAACGTAGTTGTGGGACTACCTAATCTTGAATGGGAAAAACTCTCAGAGAGAAAATTCTCCTTAGAGTTCTTGAGTTGAGAGAATATGAGAGGGCCTTATGGTGGCCATATGTTGTGGTACCTAAACCCTAGGGTTAGTGTTCTATTTATAGGAGAAAGGCCATGAATAAAATATTCATTTAAAATCAATTATTTCCATAACTGATTTAATCTTTTCCATTAATCAATTCCATGACCAATCAATTCCATAATTGATTAATCTTTTCCATAAATGATTGATCACTTCCATAAGTGATTAATCATTTCCATAATTGATTAATTTCCAATTAATTAATTCTTTAATTAATTAATCACCAATTAAATATCATATATTTAATTTCAGACCTTCTATTAGTTAATTAATTAATTACCCAATTAAATATCATATATTTAATTTCAGGCCTTCAATTAATTAATTCTATAATATGAATCAAATTCATATTAAAATTTGAAATCCTTCAAATTCTCTTATATCCTATAAATTTAATATAAATCAAATTCATATTAATATTTGAACTTTTTCAAATATTTATTTCTCTCATAGACTATAGTTTAATTAAATCTCATTTAATTTAAACTAAATTGAATAATTAATTAATTCATAATTAATTAATTCATCTTCTAATTAAATACCCTATATTTAATTAGACATATATTTGAACTCTTTCAAATATATCAATCTCTCAATTTAATAAAGTTTAATCTCAAATTAGACTTTATATTTTAATGCATCATTATACATTATATTAATATGTATCTCATACAATTAATTTAATTCCCAATATGAATTTGAACTATTCAAATTCTCTCAAGATATATTTGTTCCTAATTACTCTTTACGAGCTAGCAGGGGGACCTAATGGACCTACAGATCAGAAGCTCCAATGATATGAGGTTAATAGATTAAACTCATTAATCAGGTTAACCAATATTCATTAACTGTTGGTCATTCCACTAAAGACCCACAGCTGAACTCTTCTCACTGTAGAACATTTCTGTGTCCATGGATGTAGACCTATACCGGTAAGTCAATCCTTCACGAGTGTTCGTAATCACGGATGGGTCAAATTACCGTTTTACCCCTGTGTTACATCTGTCTCCTTAAGTACCAGCGCTCCTCTAATGAACAACCTGTTTATGGTCCAACCATTAAACAGAAAGTTCCTCTCAGGCCAGTGAGAGGACGGGATCCCTTTGTTCAAGTCCCGGAGTCACCTCTTAAGGGAACACTCATCTACTTCTCCTAGAAGTGGGAAGGAGTGAATTCCTTCTTGTGTTGTCATGTCCCCAGCCTCCCACTCGGTCTTGTCCCCAAAAAGGAAGGCATATTGAGTCGGCGTATTGGCCACTCTCACCCATGCTAATCAAAGGACAATCCCACATGAGAAGGAGTTCATGACACACTCAGGATTAAGACTGAGTTACCAAGGTCATCGTATTGAAATAGTAACCTAACTAGTTAACGGTGTTACATCTAGTGGTTTACTATTTCGTGGTTCGGTCTTATGCAAACTCATTGCATAGGATACCCCCGCTTGCATGTCTCCTACATGGACGCCTTGGATTAATACGTCTGCATCGAATACAAAACGGGCCGTATCACATAGTGTTACCAGGATAAGGTACCCAACCTTATCCTTGTACTATAGACCTTTTAGGTTGTTACTTGAACACCAATCCCCGTATGTCCCCACATACTAGTTCAAGTCACATGTAAACAACCTTGGATCTTAGTTTATTGGATTTGGGTCAAATTGTGCAATATTTAACAACAACACTTTATTGTAGAAACTCAATTACACTTTATTGAAACAAGTATACAATTTGTTCACATTCACTATCTACGAGTTTTAGGGCATAAAACCCAACAATAACACCGTTAACTAGTTGGTTTTCTATTTCACTAGGACGACCTAGACAACTTAGTCTTAATCCTGAGCTGATTATGGACTCCTGCTCATGATTGTCCTTTGATTTGTATGGGTGAGAGTGGCCAATACGCCGACTCAATATGCCTACCACTTTGGGGACAAGACCGAATGGGGAGGTGGGAACATAATCGTACAAGATGGAATTCACTCCTTCCCGACTTTAGGGAAGCAGATGTGTGTTCCCTTAAGTGGTTACTCCGAGTCTTGAACAAAGGGCCCTACCCTCTCAATGGCACGAGAGGGTTTTCTGTTTGATGGTTGGACCACAAACAGGTTGTTCAATAGAGGAGAATTGGTACTTAAGGAAATAGAGGTAACCCAGGGGTAAAACGGTAATTTGACCCAACTGGTGTTACGGACACTCGTGAAGGACTAACTAGTCGATATTGGTCTAGATCCGTGGACACAGAAAATATGTCTGCAGTGAGAAGAGTGCAACTGTGAGTCTATAGTGGAATGTACACACAGTTAACGAATATTGATTAATGTGGTTAATGAGTTTGACCAATTAATCTCACATCGTTGGAGCTTCTGATCTGGAGGTCCATTAGGTCCCACTGGTAGCTCGTAAAGTAATTTGAGGCAACTAAGTAATAAATGTAAATTGAAAATGTTCAATTTACTAAGGGAAACAAATATAATATATATTGATATATTAATATGAGAGAAATTAATATTTGAAAAGTTCAAATATAAATTTATGGAAGTTTGAAAGAGTTCAAAATAATGAATTAATTAATTTAAGGCCTAAAATGTGTTTGGGCAAATTAATTAATTCTAGGCCGGGAATTAAATATGAGATATTTAATTGGTGGTTAATTAATTAAAGAATTCATTAACCGGGAATTAATCAATTATGGAAATAATTAATCACTTAAGGAAGTGATTAATCATTTATGGAAATGATCTAATCACTTATGGAAGTAATTAGTCATTTGTGGAAAAGATTAATCAATTATGGAATTGATTGATCATGATTGATTAATTAAGGAATAAGATTGAATCAATTTTGGAAAAGATTGATTTAATTGAATATTTTATTCATGGCATCTCTTCTATAAATAGAACACTAGACCTAATTGGTCATGACACTTGACATTCTTGCTCTTGCTCTTAGACTCTCAAAGACAAGACCTAAAATTCTCTCTAGCCTCCCTCTTAGAGAAAGACTCCCACAAGTCTTTTGCCTCCTAGACTTAGAGACATACCGTTGTAACCTCTGTGGTTATTGTGTCATTCAAAGAAGGAATTTCCAGCGAAGAAAATCAAAGGCGGCTGCTGCGTTTTCGTTCGTGGAGCGTCGTTGGCGAAGAACGGTCAAGTCTTCAACGGAGGTTTGTAACGGTTCTTCCCTTTTCCTTTAGAAAAGCATGAAAATAAATTTAGATTTATTTTTAAGCATGTTTAAACCAATTTTCCAGCAGCTTTAAAAGGGTTTTAAAGTTTAATTGAGTTTTCGTAACGGTATTTTAATGTTAATTAATATACGGCGTAAGGTCCAATCGATGCGCTTTCGCTGCGTGGGGACTTTTATTCCAAACAGTTAGGATATTTGGTAAATTAATACTAAATTGTAAGGATTTAATTATAATGACGAAAGTAGCCTTATTATTTCAATGATATTTAATTTACAATTTATTATAAGATAATTATTTATATGATTTAAATTGCATCTAATTATGTTTAATTAATCTAAAATATTTGATAAAAAATTAAGACTTTTTTTTTTTTTGAAAAAAATTGAATCAATCAAAATTTTATTGATACAAGAAAGAACAAATGTGAAAAAAATATATAAGAAGGATAAATTTGAGATTTGAAAACAGTCAAGAAAGTGGCAGATTTCTAGAAAAGCTAGTATCTTGATGTGCAATTTGTCTTACCGCAAGTGTACGGATCAAGTAATAATATAGTGTTTTCGTGTAAAACGAGTGTCATCCTCTGGATTGGTTTTCTAGCAAATTAAGTATCGCGAACACTTTTATTCAATTTTATTTAGGGAGCAAAACTCAATGATAAAGATAAATCTAAAGACAAAAAAGCATAAAATAAAAGTGGAGACTCAAATGGAAAGATTCTTAGAGAATTGATTTCATTGATTAAGATTGAGGATTAATTAATGGGATGAATTTAGCATGCAATTATTCTACCAAGTCTAGGAACCTTTTATCACAACTATCTCTCCCGAGCATAATTGATTCTCATGCATGAAACCAACTTGATATCCCTATCTAAGTTCATTAACATGCAAGACTTTGAGTTTAGTTCTTCAAGCAACTTCTAAAGTTATTCCAAATCCGTCACAAACTTAGAATTTCTACTTTAGTCATGCAATTAAATAAAGTAAGTCTTAGGCCAAACCCCTTCTCCCGAGCAAGATTTAACACTCAAATCATTCAACTAGTGATCAAGTAATTGAAAGCATTTAACCATAATTGCATAGGTAAAATAAATGCATGTTCATACCACAAATCAATCCAACAAACTAAAACAACTACATCAATCCCTAAGACAAACAACTAGCAATTCATAGTCTTTAAACTACAAACACTAATTGAAAGAAAAGCTATAAAAACTACAAGAGTTAAGGGAAAGAGAAAGGAAAACTCGAATCCGCCGACACCGCACGTCCCCGTCACGATCTCCACGTCTTCTCGCTTGATTCCCGCTCCTTGGCCTTGCCTTTAGCTCCCACAAAAGGTCTCTAGTCGAAATTAGGGCTAAAATCTCACCAATTGGGCTCCCCAAATCCGTAGCTGAAAAGAGGAATTTATAGACAATCTGCGGGTAGCGTCGCGACGCTGTATACATAGCGTCGCGACGCTGTCACATATATCACCAGAAAAGGAAAGGCAGCGTCGAGACGCTCCAAGAGCAGCGTCCCGACGCTGGCCTACAGATGGCTCTCTTTTGACTTCTTCTTGGTTGAATCTTTTCCGTTCTTTAGCCAATTTTCGTGTCCTGAACACGTATTTAGCTCCAATTTCTCGATTTAACTCTGAAACATGATTCCTACAAAAAGAACATAAAAATGCATCATTTTGGCCAATTAAATATAAAAGACTAGCTTAATTAATTAGGGAAACATAGCTAACTATGCTCGCTATCATATCTATTAACTTAAAGTAAATTAAAAAGTGATTTTGTATAGATTAATTGATAATTTATTTTAACAAACAACCTAGGCAGTTAAGATTTTCCCTTGATCATTTTCATGCTTGCAAATGCAATCCCAAACGGAGTCTTAGTTTTCACTTTTTTTACTTTATTCAACACCTCTCCTTCTTGCCTAGTTCTATACTCACAAGCTCTTTACTGACATTATCTGATTCATTACTCTTGTCAAGTGAAATGACATAATCCTCCTTATACACTTCATTATTATATGTAGGAAGTATTCTAGGTGAAGGCGCCCAAGCATATATCACCAGTGGTGATAGTACTCATGAACATTCTTTCAAATTTGTCAGCCAACTTTAGATCTATACCTTCCTTTGGGAACTTTAATGCATGTGGAACCATCTGCATTTTTTCAAATGTATATTTATTAATTACCTTATGAAATGTCATGTCTAATAAAAATTTAAAATTATTAAAAAGTATCTAGCTACAATTTTTTTTGCCACCATTCTTCAGTTGCATAAGTGCTTTTCTTTTGAGGATTCTATCCAATGTCAATGTCTTTTTCCAATCATTTTTTAGTGCATCCCACTTTTTCTTCAATTTTTGTTTACAAAAATTTGCTACCGAATTCTCCCATCCAAGTTAAGTGAAATGAGTGTCAGGATGATGTCGTACCTCAATTTCCATGATGCATAAATCACAAAAGATACTTATAGTATGACAGATTCTAAAGGCCTTATTTCGCAAATAGTGTTGCAATTTCGAAGTTGTTGAGCAAATTACCATTCTTTTCATTGTATGAAAATTAAATTAATCTAGTTTGACAATTAGAGATTTGATTTTTGGAATCTTGACAATTAGAGATTGATATAGAATTTAACGATTAGAGATTTTTTAAAGAATTTGAAAATTAAAGATTTTGATAGAATTCAATAATTAAAGGTTTTGAACAAATTTTGATTTAGTTTGGTATAGAATTTGACAAATATGATTTCGAACAAAGTTAAGCCAAACTTTAAAATATGAAACTAGAGAACCAAGATACCTAATTTCTTAACAAAATTATTGCATCTATTCATGGAAGTTTAATTAATCACGGAAGTTCTATTGCCACTTTAACACAAAATGAAGCATAGAAGTTCATATTGAAATTCAAAACCAGTTCAACACAACAGTCTATAGATCTCTTAGCTGCTAAATTGAGAGAAAAGCATCACATGACCAAAGAAGTTGTTGAGCAAATTACCATTCTTTTCATTGTATGAAAGTTTAATTAATCTTGTTTGACAATTAGATATTTGCTTTTTGGAATCTTGATAATTAGAGATTGATATAGAATTTAACGATTAGAGATTCTTTAAAGAATTTGAAAATTAAAGATTTTGATAGAATTCAATAATTAAAGGTTTTGAACAAATTTTGATTTAGTTTGGTATAGAATTTGATAAATATGATTTCGAACAAAGTTGAGCCAAACTTTAAAATATGAAACTAGAGAACCAAGATACCTAATTACTTAACAAAATTATTGCTTCTATTCATGACAGTTTAATTAATCACGGAAATTCTATTGCCACTTTAACACAAAATAAAGCGAAGAAGTTCATATAGAAATTCAAAACCAGTTCAACACGACAATCTGTAGATCTCTAAGCTACTAAATTGAGAGAAGAGCATCACATGACCAACAAGGAAAATGAAGCAAAGATGAAGCTGAATATGATTAGTCTATTAATGTTACAAAGGGAAATCAGTTACTGTGAGATGTAGAAATTAAAAGAAATTGCAATGTTGATCTATTATTCCAAGAAGTTTAAGATTCCTAGGGTGTGAAGTGACAATTAAGGAGGTAATAAAAGTCACCGATACCGGTAGAAGAATCCCAGTTCCAAGAAGTACAGACATAGAATACCAATACAATTCCCAAAAACCCCCACCCAAAATGATTATGATTAATCCCTTATCAATCATACTATATGTTTTGATGATAACAAACTTTAATTGACTAATGATTTTAGTGTTTTGAAGTGTTCATAATGTAGAGCTTGGAAAGAGAATTCCAATGTAACTTGAATTGCTTGAATCAAAGTTCAAGCGAGAAAGTTACAAGCAAAAGAAGATTGGCATGGAAAATCCTACGTGGCAATGACATGAGGCACCGTGCTGACGTGACATCGGATGTGGTGCCGACGTGGCACACAATGGGTAAAAAGTGATGATGTGGAGCTGACGTGGCGCTTCAATGACGTGTCGATGCATGACCCAATGATATTGTAACACGTGGCATTTAGATTTTTTTTAATAATAAAGAATGTCAAACGATCAACTTTTGAATATAATATTATTTCATTATTAATTTTGATTTTCTTTTATTGTAGCCAATCAGAGAGCGACACGTGACAACCAACGACTAGTTTAGCCCTTTTTGGTCTATTTAAGGCTCGAAAAAATTCCGAAAAAATTGAGAAAAAATTATGAAAAATACTACTCATCTTGGAGAGCATTTCAACCATTTTTGAGCTTCAATTTTTTCATTTTCCTTTCATTTTTAATTCTCAATTTCTCCAAAATTCCACCAATTACACCTCATTCAAATTTGAATTCTTTCCAAATTTCATATCCTTTAAAATCCCCATTTCATTCTCAAAATCTCCTAATTTCAATCTTTCAAATTTCATTTTTAAATTCAAAATTCTTTCCTTTCTCATTAAATAAAATCTCCACCATCCATTTTGAATTTAATCCAATGACCAAAATTCAATTTATCCATCTATAAATTGACCATTCTCTTCCCCTCCAACATACACTCAATTGATCAAATTTAAGCCTTTCAAGCCTTTTACTCTCCTTCTCCCATATTCTTAATCCGGCCTATTTCAATTTTGTGAGGATTTTTTGAGTGAGAATTGTGAGTGATCATTCTTGTGTATCTTACCTTCAAGATGTATTTTATTTTGTGAGCTTCTTCTTTTATTTATTATTGGGAACTTGTAATAAGGTGTGAGTGCACCTTGGGAATTGAGTAAGTGGTTTAATCCTAAACCTGAAAAAGGATTTGTAGTGGTTTGATCTTGAGCTCGGTTAAAAGGATCATAGTGGTTTGATCTTGAACCCGTTTAAAAAGATCGATATAGGTTGAGTCCTGAACCTGTAAAAGGATCGGTAGAGATTTACTCTTGAACCTAGAAAAAGAGTCGGTTTGGTTCTCACCCGTAAGAGAGCTGTTGAAGTAAAATACCCAAGAAGGAGTCTTGGGGAGTGGAGTAGGGATTTCCGAACCACTATAAAATTTTCCGGTGTTATCTCTTTCTATCTACTCGTTTAATTTCCACTATTTTATTTATCTGAGTAGATTGTATGCCTAGGAAAATTATTATATATTTCTAACATATTGCATATTTTAAAGTGCTAATTAAATTAGTTTAAATTAAATTAAGTTAGTTTAATTTAGCATAAAGAAAAAGTTTTAAATTTTATAAAGCAACTCTATTCACCCCCTCTAGTGTTGTCATACGATCCTACATTTATTGTGAAAAACGAACATGTATTCAAATGGTCAACGCCTCTCAAAGTTTCTTGATTTGGTGTGGTATAGCATAATAGGTATGCACACATTAGCTTATTTATTTATTTATTAATTTTTTTACCTAAATTGCAATTTTGTATACATAACAAATTACCAAAATTAGTTGTCTAGCTAGCAACCATATATCATTGTATAATGTATTTGAAGATATAATATTTAGTTTCATCTTAAACACCAATGAAAGACAATGATATTTGAAGAAAACAATCTCAAGTGTACGTTACCTACAGTAGGTATTAGTCCATCCTATAGATGTTTAATTTTTTTTTTTTTAATTTTATAATTGAAAAATGTTATGAAGTTAATGTTATTGTTATTTTTGTTCTAAGAGTTCTTTTTTTGTTTTGTGTTTTTTTTTTTTCTTGTGAAAAATTGTTCTAGAGTTTATTCATGGTTGGAGTTCGATCTTTAATTTAATTCGTAAAAAAATATTCTTATAAATTTAAATTGATTGAGTTGTTTCTCCCCTTTTCTAAACCCTAAAAATATGGAATAATATTGATTTTTTTAAAGAATGAAATTAATAGGTTTTGTTATAATTTGACAAATTCACCATTAATGCAAAGTTTTTTTTTTTATATTATATTTTATAGAATATATTTTTTTTAACAAATATTTTATAGAATATATTGGAATTAACTTATGACTCTCTCATCTTCTATAAAATTTTTATTATTTTTTTTTATAAAAACAAAAGGTAAAAAGAATTTAAGAAAGGAAAATGAACGAAAATTCCAAAAATTTATAATTTTAATAATTAAATAATTTTGAAAAATAAAAGCATAAAAATACAATAAATTATTCATTTTAACCAATTCATATATATTTTATAGTTACTTTTGTTCTAAGAGTTTGTGGAAGAAATTTTTTTGGACAACATTAACTTTATTCTTTTGTTTAATACCCAAATTGTCCTTCGTTTATGTTTTTTTTATGTTTCCACACTAAAAAATGTGTTCCCATGTCCTTTTGTTTTTCCTTTCAAGTAAAAATGAAAAGCAACCCATCCATTATTTGTAATATTTAAATATTAAAATGAAAAAAAATAAACATTAAGAAAAGCTGAAACAATTTCAATCCTACGGTTTCATAATTTAGAAAAAAGAAAAAAAAAAATCAATCCCACATCTTTGTTGAGGATTTTTTTTAGTTATATTTAATTATATGATAATAATAGTATCCCTTTAAAAAAAAGGGAAAAATACCGTTTTGGTCCCTGAGTTTTCAGGAATATGTGCGTTTGATCTCTGAGTATTCAAAATAGACCTTTTTAGTACCTGAGTTTTGAGAAATATGTTTAAAAGGTCCCTAAATTTTCAAAATAGACTTTTTTAGTGTCTAAAGTTTTGAGACATATGTTCAAAAGGTCCCTAATATTATTTTTTTTTTCAATTTTTTAAATTAATAATTTAATTTTTTTTTAATTTAAAAAACCATTCAACATTAAAAAATAATGCAAAAATATTATTTAGAAAATATGAAAAAATAATATTAGGGACGTTTTAAACCTATTTCTCAAAACTCAGGGACTAAAAATGTGACGCCCCGCGTTTTGAAATTAAGGCTGTTGGGATATTTTGGATCTATTATTGAGTTTAAATTGGAATTAAGTTTAAGGAATCAAATTTTAATTTGAATCCCATGATCATGGAATTAAAGTTACCCAAAAGATTTTCTCATCTTTGGAAGGAGATTAAGGTTTTAATTTGGGGTTTAAAATTTGGGATTTAGAGGATAAGTAAGTTTTCTTTTAAGAGATTAAAAGAAAAGAAATTTAAAAGAAAACCCTCGCCCCTCAATCATCTTCCTCCTTCTCTTTTGCATGAAGTGTAGCCGCACACCCCCTTCTCTGTGATTTTCGACCATCAAACTTTCCCTCTCGGTTTCTCCTTCTCGCCACAATACCCATGTCACAAATCAAGCTCTCTTCCCCTCGCTCTTTGTTTTCTCTTTCGATTTCAACGCCCACAACTGTGGTAGTTCGAGTTCAGCAATGGCGGCGTGATTAAAGCGCTCTCGCTCGCGAATACCCATGTTCGAACGACTCGTTCCCCGCGATTTTCTTCTCTAGCGGTTCTTGCACGGATGTGTTGCGTTATGAAGACCTCCAACTATGATACCCACACGTCAACAACAGAGGGTACGCACGTTCGACGTGTTCCAGTCCTCGGGTCATGTTCAATCTACCAGTTTTAGTGTGGTTCTTCGTCCCTTCAACGATTCTATAAGGTTCGGCTAATACCCACGCTATTTTCACAAGTATCAGCATATGCCCATTTGGTTTTGGACCTTGAAATCCTTTTAGATCGTGATCCATATTCTATCGACTTGGAGTTTTGATTACCCACTCCCTTACGACTCTGATTATGCAGGATTAGCCGCTTTCAATCACCAAACAACAAGCTGTGAGGTTCGAATCCAACTTTTGGCGTTTACCCATAGCCTGAAAGGTCCTAGATCAGATTTTCCATAGTCCTGCGGCTTTAGATCGACGTTTTTGGAGATTTACGATCACTGCCCAACAAGGATTCATGTCTTCTTGGTAATATCCAACAATTTCCCTCATGTTTTAAACCTTTCGAACTCATTAAAAGTATTTTAAAGTTTGTTAGATTGATCTCTAACACTTGGAAGCTCGTTGTAGGTTCAGACTCGTTTGATCACTTGTTGCCAAGACCCAAGACTTCTGGTAAGGATTAGGTAGCAAAACTTCATTTAATCCTTTTCGAGCTAGTTTTGTATTCTATGAACTAGTTTCTAACCTTTGGAAACCTTGCTTATAATTTTAGGCTATTTCGAGGTGTCCAAGCTAGCTATCTAAAGTTGTGTTTGGGTAAGAACGCTCCTCCTAAACCTCTTTGGCATTGATTAAGGTTTGGAGTTGAGCTAGCTTTAAAACCTTTCCTTTCTTATTGCAGGAGCTTGTTAGGTTTGCTTAGGAGCGTTTTAGAAATTTGTAAGTGGATTTCTACCTGTTGAGTTTGTTTGCTTGTGTGCTAGCATGTTGCGTGCTTTACTTGTTTAGTCTTAGCATATGTTGTATACGTACGTATGTATTATATGTTCATGACGAGTTTGAGCATGTTGAACTGCTGTGCTGATTTGATACGTTGAAACTATTGTGTTAATTATGTGGTTTTGTTGTGGTTGATTGAAAGACATGAATATAATGTTGAGAGCGTGTTGTACGTTTTATGTGTTTTATGACTTAATGCATGATTTAGAAGACATAGTTGAAATGTGCATTTTGGGTTGTGAGCATGTCTTCGGCATAAAACATGGTCTAGGAGCATGATGAGTAGGATTCAAGCATTCTAGTGAGATTGTGAGATCGAGGACCTTGTGTGTTGAAAAGGAATGTTAGGTAAATACCAGGTGCCTCGGGTAAAAATGGTCGAGGGGTGGTATGTCACCAATGGATTAAGAGGAGCATCAGGGGCCTTGGGTAATATGGCCAAGGGGCGATGCACAGTTCAAGGCCTTGGGTAATATGGTCAAGGGTCGAACGCTGAGCGCCGTAGAGAAATGTCGAGGCCCTAGGTAATATGGTCAGGAGTCGGCGTGTCTCGAAGGAGTCAGTCTCAGAGGGCTTTGTGAGGGCTATGAGAGTTGGGCGAGCTCGTGGAGTTTGAGAGAAAACCGAGTATGCATGGCATGATGCGAAATTCATGTCTTTTGAGTGTGCATGGCATGGTACGGAAATTCATGTGTTAGGTGCACGGTTGTTGCACGATTGCATTAGTGGAGTATGTTTTATGTGTTGATCGTTTGTCTTGTATGTGAGACAGGATGTTGCAGTTGAAAAGCATGATAATTAACTGTCTTGTATATGTATGATGTTTGATGGCTCTTCAGGTGTGAGCCACTTACTCAGTACCGTGGTTTTGTACTGACCCACCACCAGGTTTTGCAGGTGCTGAAAGCATATTCGAGCTTGGTGATGAAGAGGAGGCTTGGAAGAGGAGACCATTAGATAGTAGTTGTTTCTATTTACTATTGTGTCCAGATGCTTATTGGAGTTAGTTAAACTGATTTAGTTGTTGATTAACTTGTTTAACGATGGTGGTTAATTTGTTCAATACGTAATAGATTTAATCTTGTAGTCTCTTTTATCTGGGATGTAGTAGTTTTATTAATTGGTACTTGTTACAAGATCTGACTCATGTTATATCTGCTTGAGATTTGAAGTTAGTTCTTAATTCAGGGAGTATGTCGGGATGTTGTCAAGTGAAGTAAAGTTGTGATATGAAATTAGAAGTGTATATTCTTGTTTTCCAGGTGTCTAAAATTTCTGGTTAGCTATAGTTACGCTGTTATGCTGCCGAAATTTTCGGGGCATTAAGTTGGCATTAGGGTAAATGTTTAGTAATGTCTCCTAGTTTAGATCGAATTTTGGGGGCGTTACAAAAAAGGTCCATTTTGAAAACTTAGGGACCAAACACACATATTCCTCAAAACTCAAGGACCAAAAAGATAATTTTCCCTAAAAAAAATTACATTGTTTTTTATTTAAAAATTAAATTTGATGAATTTGGTTGCCTTTTGAAATTCTAATTTCAATCACATTAATTTTGCTAAATCTCATTTAAAATGTTGGAATATGAAAAAAAATTCTCTTTACTATTTAATTATGTTTAATCATTTGAATATCAAAAGTTTTAGAATCTCAAAGGTTTTTGCAACCTCTTCATATTCTACAACTATAAATAAAATGAATTTATAAAATTGACAAATGAAAAGAATATGAGAAGTTAAAATATGAATATATATATTGTATAGATTTGGAAACATATTCAAATTATCTATATATAATATAATTAATAAAAACAACAATATCAACAAATAATTTTTTATGCAAAATCTAGAGAACTAAATGTAATATTTTAGACTCCAAAATAAGATATAAATACAATTATAAAATTGACAAATAAGAAGTTAGAATATGAAAAGGTTTGATCAATTTATTTTTAAAAATAGACTCCAAAGGTTATGTCTTTACCTTTAATTACAATTAATCATGGAATCCTAAAAGTTCTAGAAATTAAATGACAAGAATTCACGTTAGAATATGAAAAGTTTGAATAAAAAAAATTATTTATGAAATTTAATCATGAATTTTATGATTATATTTAATTATGATCAATATGAAAATTTACAAGTTTTGAAATCTTAATAATTTTGAAACTTTTCTCAAATGCATGAAGTAAGTAATATTACCAAGAAGTTAGAGGTTTGAATCTCCTACCCCACATATTACCAAAAAAGACTTTCTATAACTAGGAAAGAGCTCGTTCTCTCTATTTTTTTTCCCTCAATGAAAACTAGCGTTACCTTCTTTAAGATAGTTTTTTTCCATCAAATTATCTTTCTAACTATAGCATAATAACCTAATGTTCTGAGTATGTTATACGAATTGTAACGTATTATTACCTAAAAAATATGTATTGTTTTATAAATAATATAAGATTGGGGAAAATACACTTTTGGTCCATGAGGTTTGGGCTAAGTTACACTTTGGTCCCTGAGGTTTCAAACTCAACAAAATTACCCCTGATGTTTGGATTTCGTTACATTTTTTGTCCCTCCGTCCAATTTTATGTTAAACCCTAACAGTTGTTGACGTGCCATTGACGGGACGGGAGTTGTCGAGGCTCCCAAGTGTCAAAAAAAATTTGTATTCACCGATCACTAAACAACTTTGCAGTAGTAGTGGTCGGGGTCGATCACAGGGAACAACAGATTTACTTCTAACCTCTTTTGTGTTTGGTGGCAGAGAAAAGGGGGTTTGAGACAGATGGAGAAAATTGTGGGCGAAGCTCGAATATAAGAAAGTAAACTGACAGAAAGTCAGATCATAAGAAAGTAAACTGACATAAAATTAAATGACGGGAAAGTAAATGAGGAGGTTGGTCAATCTCACCTTATCGCTCGTTGAAGCTGAAGACACTCGGGATCAGTACATTTACTTTTTACTCATCGATTAGTAGATGATGATTTACATGCATGCTGTCTATAGGTACTTTAAATCAATTGACTCGATCCCAACGTCCATCGATTCAATTACTAGTTACTAATTAATTAACCTCCACGAACTCGTCGAAGCCAATCAATCAGGCAACTGCAATAAGAACTAGATACCCCTAGAGCGCTAACCCATTGGTCCCGCTGAGCTAACATGCAATTGATCAATAAATTAACCTGGCCACATCTAATAAATCAATTAATTGTTGCTCTAGACTAGAACACTCATAATCAACTAGAGGGACATCTAATTAATCACAAGTATCATTGGAGCTTCTGATCTGTAGGTCCATTAGGTCCCCCTACTAGCTCGTAAAGAGTAATTAGGAACAAATGTATCTTGAGAGAATTTGAATAGTTCAAATTCATATTGGGAATTAAGTTAATTGTATGAGATACAAATTAATATAATGTATAGTGATGCATTAAAATATAAAGTCTAATTTGAGATTGAACTTTATTATATTGAGAGATTGATATATTTGAAAAAGTTCAAATATATGTCTAATTAAATATATGGTATTTAATTAGAAGATGAATTAATTAATTATTCAATTTAGTTTAAATTAAATGAGATTTAATTAAACTATAGTCTATGAGAGAAATAAATATTTGAAGGAGTTCAAATATTAATATGAATTTGATTCATATTAAATTTATAGGATATAAGGGAATTTGAAGGAGTTCAAATTTTAATATGAATTTGATTCATATTATGGAATTAATTAATTGAAGGCCTGAAATTAAATATATGATATTTAATTGGGTAATTAATTAATTAACTAATAGAAGGTCTAAAATTAAATATATGATATTTAATTGGTGATTAATTAATTAAAGAATTAATTAATTGGATATTAATCAACTATGAAAATGATTAATCACTTATGGGAGTAATTAATCATTTATGGAAATGATTTAATCACTTATGGAAGTGATCAATCATTTATGGAAAAGATTAATCAATTGTGGAATTGATTGGTCATAGAATTGATTAATTATGGAAAAGATTAAATCAGTTATGGAAATAATTGATTTTAAATGAATATTTTATTCATGACCTTTCTCCTATAAATAGAACACTAAACATAGGGTTTAGGCACCACAACATATGACCACCATAAGGCCCTCTCATATTCTCTCAACTCAAGAACTCTAGGGAGAATTTTCTCTCTAGAGTTTTTCCCATTCAAGATTAGGTAGTCCCACAACTACGTTCCTAATCTCAGAGTTATAGCGGAGAAGATCAATTGGTGGTGTCCCAATTGTTGACGCTCGGTCCAAAATCAAGAAAGGCGTTGAAGTATTCAGAGTCGTCAACGGAGGTATGTTTCTCATTGCTTAACCTTTTGCCAATGTATTGGTATTTTGTAAAACAAAATTAATTTACGAACGGTCCAATTGCTTCCGCTGTAACGGAATTGGGAATTCCAATCCTTTAATTGGTATCAGAGCCGATCATAGATCTAATCTTGTTTCTCTTAAATTTACAGTGGTTTTTGGTGGGTTCCTTTATGCATTGGATGAATAAAAGGTTTGCTAGTAGATGTTTTGGGTTTTTGGCATTAGATTTGTAATTTTTTTGTTGATTTGATCAATGTAAGGGCCCGATGTATTGGGCGTTTTGTTGCAAATCGAGTCTGTAAGTCCGTGTCTATCGATTGTGGTTATTTAAAATTGAAAAACGGTGAAGTTTGAAGCCAAATCGAAGAAGAAACGACGCTGGAAATCGCAAAATTCGGAAAGGCCGAGAGCCAGCGTCAAGACGCTGCTCTTTGGCGTCCTGACGTTGGCGGGGAAAAACCCAGAAACAGAGCAGATTTGTTCGCGCGGTATTAAATAAATTTAACGTGCGTAAACTATGTATTCAAACTATGATGTGTTTGAGCAGCAGAGGCATGCGACTGTTATCAACAAGTACACGAGTTCGAGCATTGTCGTGCGCGTTTTATTTAATTTTGGAGAATTTGGGTTAGGTGCGCGGTCCATGGCGGTTCATGAGGTTTGTTGACCGGTTTTTCGGTCGTTTGACTTTGTTCGTGCGGTCTGGGTATATTTTGGGCCAGTTGAGCATAATTTGGGTCGGTTCAAGCTTATTTGAAGCTGGTTTTGCATGGTTTAGGTCATTTTTCCACCGGTTCGAAGGGTTTGGACGCAGTTCGAGGCTGTTTTGAGCTGGTTCACGGCAAGAAAGGACTTTAATAGATTGATTATTGTAATTTTTCTATTTTTTTGAGTCCTAAGATGCCAAAACCCATCTACTTAGCTATTTAATTGCTTTATGAATGTCATATAGTTTATAAATCCCACCATAGGTTAAGCATATTCAAGCATTTTTAATTATAATTGTTATAATATAAGTATTATGCATGAATTTAATTTTCATGAGTATTTAATGTAAATTGTTATGATTAAATGGATGAAAATTGAGAAACATTGAGCATGAAATTACTTTAGTAAAGAATATAAAGAGTTATATTTATGAAAGTAATTTATATGCTTATTTATTTTCATGAGCATTTAATATAAAGTGTTATGTTAATGTATGAAAATGTGAATGCTTATTTTAATTTTCTTGGGTAATTAATTTAAGAGTTAGATTAATTGAAGAAAATTAATTTGCATTGAGCATGAAATTACTTTAGTTTAAGAAATATAAGAGTTATATTTATATTAGTAATTAACATGCTTAATTAGTTTTCATGAGCAATTAATATAAATGTTATGTTAATGTATGAAAATGTGAATGCTTAATTTTAATTTTCTTGGGTAATTAATTTAAGAGTTAGATTAATTGAAGAAAATTAATTTGAATTGAGCATGAAATTACTTTAGTTTAAAAAATATAAGAGTTATATTTATATAAGTAATTAACATGCTTAATTAATTTTCATGATACATTAATATAAATGTTATGTTAATGTATAAAAATGGTAATGCTTAATTTTAATTTTCTTGTATAATTAATTTAAGAGTTAGGTTAATTAAAAGGAAATTAAATTGCATTGAGCATGACATTACCTTTGATTAATATAAATGTTATATTTTTGGTATGTCATGTATGCTAATGTATGGTTTTATAAATTAATTAGAATTTGATTGTTAATTTATTCACCATAGTAGCATGTTATAGGGTTAATTCATTAAAATTTATAATAGTTATATAATTAATGAATAGAAACCGTTAACCTATAAAGAATTGCATGCAAACATAGGATTTTAGGATAAATGAATTAATTTTAAAATGTTTAAAATTAATTAGATCTTAGATCACATTTCTAATAGGATTAGAATTATTCTTACTTAGAATTAAAATTAGTTTTAATTGACTAAGTAGGAAAAATATTGCTATGATTATAAGGGAACTCCACCGGTAAAGTTCTGTCTAAGGTTGGGGGTATTTAAGTTGACGGTTTACGGAACATCTCCTACCTGGGAACTGACCCAGAATATCGGAGTTGAATTAATCATAGTTAAATGTTAGCATGCAAGGTCACTAGGTTTGTTAAAAGTATTTAATACACCTAGATCTTTAGAGTAAATACCTTACATTACTGTGGTTATAATGGAACTCTCTCGCTAAAGTTCTGTCTAAGGCTGGGGGTACTTAAGATGACGGTTTATGGAACACCTCCTACCTGGGAACTGATCCGAACCTTGAGTTGAATTAACCATAGTAATGTTGACTTGCAAAGTTAGGTTTATTAAAAGAAGTTTAATTCACCTAAAACATTGCGGTTGAATCCTTTCCATAATTGTTATAATAGGATCAGACTTAGATAGATTGACTTAGCCGAATTTTATCTAAGTTAAACAACCCTAAATTAACCTTAGGACATTTTCAGTGGGAGGAAAATTACAAAACGAGATTTAAATCAAGTTTTGCTCCTACGTCCCTATATTCACAACGTGAGGTTCATGCTCGGCTTCGAGTCGCCTTAGGAGCGGCCTCCCTTCGGAAAGTGTTTGCATGAATCAATAACAAGGTGAATGGGAAAAATGTCTAGAGTAAGTGGGAGCGGGACACGTGTCAATGTATCCTTCGATCTCCGCCCCTAGTTTGCACCGTGAGAGTCCTATGATCTGCCTGCAGGTTGTCCTGGCGCAACCATCCCTTCGGAGGGCCTAATCATAGGATTCAGAACACCGTGAACTCCTGAATAGGATAAGGTCACTTAGGCTAATCACCAACAGTTGTCTTTCCCTTCGGTAGCCTGTTGGTGCGTGCCTCTGAGATCTGAAAGTGGGAGGGTTACACTTACGGGGATGAGTTAAATATGTTAACTAACCCTTGACCGAACAACGGTAACTAAACGCTAACGGAATATGAGTTATTCTGGTGTTAGAGTTTGGTTGAGATTGTCTCAATTTAGAGGAGGAGTAGCTGACCACCCTTCGGTGGCTGTTGTTCTAAACCTTTGAAGTATCGTTGCAAAAACTAAATCAATAGTTTTATAGGGTTTCTTTGATTGCTTATTTTTTTTTTTTGCAGAATTTGATTGGATTATTTGTAATGGGTTGGTGCAATTAATATTACAAGTAATTTCTTACTTCAGCAATTATATAATAATTTTATGTGTGTTGTCTTACGTCATTTTATAAATAACGGTAACACAACAAGCTTAAACGACAAACTGTGGTATATAAGTCTAGGATTATTCTTAACTGAGGAATGTCCTCATGTCCCATATGTTTAATTCATTAAGAATTGTTCTTGGTGAATATGACAGAACTTTGCTTAGCAAAAAGAGAACTTGTTCAAGACCGTAATTTTCATTTACCTGTCTTGAAAACGTGATTAGTGAAGAATAGTGATTCTCCCTGAATACTTGATTCAAGGGCCACAAATCACGTGTGTTCTTCTTTTAAAGGAATAAGTTACTGACAAAAGCTTGTTGCTTGTGTAATAACTCTCAAAGTTAGAATTAGAGAGGTTATTTTAACTATATCAGTGGGGAACATTAAGTTATTTTTCTCAGTGGGAGAAAATACATATTATTAGATAATGTGTATGTAATTCCTAAGATCAAAAGAAATTTGATTTCTGTGTCTTATTTGCTGGAACAATGTTACTCTTTACCTTTCTCTGCTAACGCAGTTTTATTTCAAGAAAGGGAGTTGACACTTGTTTAGCTTTACTGGAAAGTAACCTAAATGTTTTAAGACTAATCAAGAGTAAAGCAATCATGAACACTGGGTTGTTTAAAACTGCTACTACTCATTGTGAAAAGAGGCAAAGGATTTCTCCTAAAAGAAAATACCTTTCTTTGGTTCTAAGGTAGACCATATTAATCTCAATTTGATTGGGAGATTGGTCAAGAGTGAACTTCTAAGCGAGTTAGAAGATGACTCTCTACTACCTTGTAAGTCATGTCTTATGGGCAATATGACTGATAGGTCTTTTACTAGGACAAGATCTAAGAGCCAAAGAGCCCTTGGAGCTTGTACATTTGAATCCTTGTGGTTCAATATGATAAAGCAGTGGGAGGGCATGAATAATTCTTTTTTTTTGGATGATTATTCAAAGGTATGAGTATCTTTACCTAATGCAACTTAAGTCTGAAGCTTTTGAGATATTCGAAGGGGCTTAGGACTGAAGTTGAAAACTTGTTAGGTGAGATGATAAAAACACTTCGATCTGATCAAAGTGTTGAGTGCAGGGATTTGAGATTCCAGGACTATTTGGTAGTACATGGGATCACACCCTAAATCTCATTTAGGAGAAATAAAACCTTATTGGATATGGTTCATTCCATGTTGAGCTATGTTCAATTGTCTGACTCGTTTTGGGGTCATGCAGTGTTGACTGCATTGCATACTGCAGTAGGCAACCCCAAAGAAAACGAGAAGTGGATACTTCTTCAATTCACAAGAGAATAAAGAATTTGTATCGACAAATGCTAAATTCTCAGAAGAAGTTCGCATAAAAAATCATAAACCACAGAGTAAAGTCGATTTAAGTAAGTTAACCAATGAAGCTACAGTAACATCCACAAGAGTTGTTGATGAGGTTGGTTGTTCAACAAAAGTTGTTGATGGATCAGTGCATCTAGTCAGTCACATCCATCTCAATAGTTGAGATTGCCTCAATGTAGTGGGAGGATTGTTTGATAACCTGAACATTACATGGGCTTGTTTGAAGCCTAGGTCATCATACGTGATGATGGCATATTGGGTTCATTGTCTTTTAGAAAGAAAATGAATGATGTTGACAAGGACCAATGGATTAAAGTCATGGACCTGGAAATGAAGTCTTTTGTATTTCACTTCCATTTGGGATCTTGTAGATCTGCTTGATGGATAACACCTATTAGTTACAAGTGGATTTACAAGAGAAAACGAGACATTAAAGGTCTTAACCAGAAGGGTTCATACAGCAAGATCGAAAGCAAAAGGGTTCGCAAGCTTAAGTGATCCATTCATGGATTGACCTAAGCATTTTGATCTTGAAATATAAGATTTAGTGACCAAATCTTTTGGCTTTAATCAGAGCATTGATGAGTCTTGTGTTTACAAATGATCATCAATAGTTCAGTAGCTTACTTAGTGTTGTATATGATTGATATCCTAATCATTGGGAATGATGTAGGTTATCTTACTGACTAGTAAAAGGAGCTAGCAGCTCAATTCCAAATGAAAATTTGGGAGAAGCTGAGTTTGTTCTTGGGATCCAAATTGTTTAGGAACTGTAAGAACAAAAAGCTAGCCTTGTCTCAAGTATCTTATATCTACAAAATGTTAGATAGATATAAGATGCAGAATTCTAATAAGGGTTCACTACCTTTTAGACATGGAATTCTTTTGTCTAAGAAAATGTTTCCTAAGACACCTCAAGAGGTTGAGGACATGAGATGAATGCCCTATGCAATAGGGATTGTCAGTAAGTATCAATCTAATCCAAGATTTGATCACTGAAAAACAGTTAAGAATATCCTCAAGCATCTTAGGAGAACGAGGAACTATATACTTGTGTATGGGACTAAGGATTTGATCCTTACAGGATACACTGACATGGATTTTAAGACTGATAAGGATTTAAGGAAATCTACATCAGCATCTATGGTCAATCTTTACAAATGAGCTATAGTATGACATAGTTACAGTCTTGACCATATAGGCCGAAAATATAGCTACTTGTGAAGCAGCGATAAAGACTGTATGGCTTAAGAAGTTCTTGACTGATTTGGAATGTGTTCCAAATGTGAACTTGCCCATCACACTTTATAGTGATAAAGTGGTGTTATGGCGAATTCAAAAGAACCTCGCAGCCCAAGACAAAAAGACACATTGAATTGAATGAGATTTTGCTGATTATTTCACGAAGGCTCTCTCGGCTAAAGTGTTTGAGGGTCATGTAGAAGGTCTAGGTCTACGAGTTATGTACAAAGATGAAATCTAGGGCAAGTGGGAGAAATGTAATTGGTATAGTGATACCATTATGTAATGGGTATAGTGATGCCCTAGTTTATTGTATTTGTACATTGTATATGTTTTATACATGTATTTATACACCTGCTGCTGTATAGATTATTGTACATCCCACTAAACTAGAGTTTTAGTTCAAGTGGGAGTTTGTTGGGTTTTATGCCCTAAAACTCGTAGATAGTGAACGTAAACAAATTGTATACTTGTTTCAATAAAGTGTTATTGAGTTCCTACAATAAAGTGTTATTGTTAAATATTGCACAATTTGACCCAAAATTCAATAAACTAAGATCCAAGGTTGTTTATATGTAACTTGAACTAGTATGTGGGGACATACGGGGATCGGTGTTCAAGTAACAACCTAAAAGGTCTATAGTATAGGGATAATGTTGGGTACCTTATCCTGATAACACTATGTGATACAGCCCACTTTGTATTCGATACAAACGTATTGATCCAAGGCGTCCATGTAGGAGACATGCGAGCGGGGGTATCCTATGCAATGAGTTTGCATAAGACCGAACCACGAAATAGTCAACCATTAGTTATAACACCGTTAACTAGTTAGGGTCGTTACTGTTTCAATAGGATGACCTAGGTAACTCACTCTTAATCTTGAGTGTGTCATGAACTCCTTCTCATGAGGGATTGTCCTTTGATTAGCATAGGTGAGAGTGGCCAATACGCCGACTCAATATGCCTTCCTTTTTGGGGACAAGACCGAGTGGGAGGCTGGGGACATGACAACACAAAAAGGAATTCACTCCTTCCCACTTCTAGGAGAAGTAGATGAGTGTTCCCTTAAGTGGTGACTCCGGGACTTGAACAAAGTGATCCGCCCTCTCACTGGCCCGAGAGGGACTTTCTGTTTATTGGTTGGACCATAAACATGTTGTTCATTAGAGGAGCACTGGTACTTAAGGAGATAAATGTAACACAGGGGTAAAACGGTAATTTGGCCCAGCTGTAGTTAAAACACTCGTGAAGGATTGACTTACCGGTATAGGTCTATATCCGTGGACACAGAAATGTTCTATAGTGAGAAGAGCTCAGCTGTGGGTCTTTAGTGGAATGACCCACAGTTAATGAATATTGGTTAACCTGATTAATGAGTTTAATCTATTAACCTCATATCATTGGAGCTTCTGATCTGTAGGTCCATTAGGTCCCCCTACTAGCTCGTAAAGAGTAATTAGGAACAAATGTATCTTGAGAGAATTTGAATAGTTCAAATTCATATTGGGAATTAAGTTAATTGTATGAGATACAAATTAATATAATGTATAGTGATGCATTAAAATATAAAGTCTAATTTGAGATTGAACTTTATTATATTGAGAGATTGATATATTTGAAAAAGTTCAAATATATGTCTAATTAAATATATGGTATTTAATTAGAAGATGAATTAATTAATTATTCAATTTAGTTTAAATTAAATGAGATTTAATTAAACTATAGTCTATGAGAGAAATAAATATTTGAAGGAGTTCAAATATTAATATGAATTTGATTCATATTAAATTTATAGGATATAAGGGAATTTGAAGGAGTTCAAATTTTAATATGAATTTGATTCATATTATGGAATTAATTAATTGAAGGCCTGAAATTAAATATATGATATTTAATTGGGTAATTAATTAATTAACTAATAGAAGGTCTAAAATTAAATATATGATATTTAATTGGTGATTAATTAATTAAAGAATTAATTAATTGGATATTAATCAACTATGGAAATGATTAATCACTTATGGAAGTAATTAATCATTTATGGAAATGATTTAATCACTTATGGAAGTGATCAATCATTTATGGAAAAGATTAATCAATTGTGGAATTGATTGGTCATGAAATTGATTAATTATGGAAAATATTAAATCAGTTATGAAAATAATTGATTTTAAATGAATATTTTATTCATGGCCTTTCTCCTATAAATAGAACACTAAACCTAGGGTTTAGGCACCACAACATATGGCCACCATAAGACCCTCTCATATTCTCTCAACTCAAGAACTCTAGGGAGAATTTTCTCTCTAGAGTTTTTCCCATTCAAGATTAGGTAGTCCCACAACTACGTTCCTAATCTCAGAGTTATAGCGGGGAAGATCAATTGGTGGTGTCCCAATTGTTGACGCTCGGTCCAAAATCAAGAAAGGTGTTGAAGTATTCAGAGTCGTCAATGGAGGTATGTTTCTCATCGCTTAACCTTTTGCCAATGTATTGGTATTTTGTAAAACAAAATTAATTTACAAACGGTCCAATTGCTTCTGCTGTAACGAAATTGGGAATTCCAATCCTTCAAACTATACAACTACTAAAAAGGAGTTGTCACTACAACAAAATTCACTTTTAATAGCATCTTAGGATAGCTTTTTATATAAAACGCTATGAAAAAAAAGGAAAAAAGCGACAAAGTAGAAAAACAAAATAAAAAAAGCTCGCAACGTTAACCCTCAGACCCTTTTCTCTCTTGCGTGCCTCTCCCTTTCCTCTCCATCTCTCTCGTCTTCTCGGAGATCTACCACACCAACACCACGCCGTCGCCGAAGATCGCGTGCAGCTGCTTCTGCGCCTCAGCCACTCACATACGCTGCGAGAAACGTCAATGCCGCCGCCCTCTCTCAGTGAGATCTCTCTCCCGTTTCGATCTCTTCTTTAGATCGACTGACAGAGGTAAATGAATAGAAAGTCTTCGCAGATATTTTTTGCATTTTCGCAATGGTGAGTGAAAGCTTATTGCACACTAAGATTCTCAAATGCGGTTTTGCCGTTAGTTTTTTCAATTTCACTCTCTATCCTTGTTTCTTTTCTACAGAGTCTAAGGCGAGCCAGGAGTATTTTGGATATTTGGGTAAATGATGAGGTATAATTCTTTCTTTCTTTCTTTACTCAGAGTGTGTTTGCCTTCTAAATCAAAACCCAATCGAAGATTAAATTCTTAGAATTACAAATTTGAGACCAATTAATCCATCTTCCGCTTTCTTCCTCCCGAAACTCTCCTCAGCATTTTTTCCCTCCTCTCACGCTGCTTCGACCCTTTCCCTCTCCCCGTGTAGCTACCACCGGCAATCGGAAAACCAATCACCACTGCCGCACGCTTGAACTAATAGCTTCTCCGACGTCGACACGAGAGCAGATCAACCATCGGTTCATCTTTTCCTCTTGGTCGATCGTCTTCTCCGACAGTACAGTAAGTCGCAGATGCGAGGCGACAGTGACTTCTCCGACTGTTTTGGCGTGGGTTTCCGACAACATTGCGTAGACTCGGCGGTTTTGGGCAGTAGTGGGTAAGTGAGATTTATTGAGTTTTAAGTGATTATGTGTTCAATCAAAGATACCCACTGACGTTTGATAAAAAGGTTCTTGAATCGAAGTCTAATTATTTTGTTCGTTTTGTCACAAAAAATATCCTTTTGCAAATTTGTTCTCTAATTCTCTAGCTAAATCCTGTTCTCTCAAGTCAGAGTTCTTTGATTCTTTTTCTTCTTCTTTCTCCTCTCAATATTTTTTATTTCTTTTTTCTTTTTCAATCTCTTTCATACCTTTTGTTCTCTTTTGATTTTTTTTTCAGGTAAAAGCAAAGTTATTATAAAGGGCTTGAAATTTAATTAACATTGATGGTGATGGAAGAATCAAGCAAGAAAACTAAAAGAATAAAGTCTAAAGACATTACAACAAGAAAACCCAAAGTCGATAAAGAAAGGGTGAGGATCTCCCTTTTAAGACCTCTGATGCTTCTTATTGGCAAATGGAAGGTAAAACAAAATTCTACACAAGTCCTTTTCCAGTTTCTATATTCTAAAAATTATAATAATAATAAGAAGAAGAATAAAATTTTTATTTTTGGTGCAATTTGAGTCTAAAAACGAGGGTGGTGAATTGGTGGTAAAGGCCTATTTTGTAAGGAAGCAACTAACTTGGGAGGTTTTGCAAAATGGGTATTGGAAAAAAATAGAAATCGAATGGGTCAAAGATCGTAGGAATTAGAACTTCATTGAAGGAAAACAAACCAGCAATTCTCGAAATCGAGGTATATATGACCTCTAGTATAAATTTTATTGTGTGGAAAACTACTGCTGAGTTATTTTGCCTACAATTCTATCAAAATGGTGTTTCTTACATCTAGAGTGCTTCATCTCTTTGTTCGAAGATTACAGTCTTTGACGTTTAATGTTGTTCTATTTGGTGAATGAACGTCTGCACGATATTGATGTATTAAAAGGAAAGTGAACATCATATAAAAGAGTTACTAAGATTGAAGTCTTTAGCCTATGAAGTGAGTTTGTGGTTTAACAATACCCTAGTAGCATTCCATATGCTTCCTTTCTTAAAATAAATACATTACTTAACAACCTATTTTATTTATTCCAGCAAAAACTTATCCTAGCAAATAGTTATAAATCTACACAAATGAAATTGTGGAAACTATGTTTCAAAACTTGGTGCAATGTTAGTTGCCAATACTGAAGTATTAGATAAATTTTTTGTAGGACAAGGTAAAGGCATCTGGATTAAAAAAAAAAAAAGTGGGTTAGATTGGTAAATGCCGCTTTTACCTCATTAAGTTAAACCATAAAATTGTAAGACTACTTTTTGGTGTTACGGAGATTTGTTTCCTTGGATATATCATCAATGTCACTTAATTAGTGCATAGTGAGAGTGTTTTAATCCCAAATTCTCCATCTATGTTTATTGGAAGTGTCTAGTCTCGAGGCCTCTATTTTCTTTTTGCAATCTATGTACTACTAAAAATTTGTGTTCTCTTTTGTGTGTTCGCATACCAATAGTGTTGCCATTTGTATTGTAGGGTATCTGAATTGGATCTTGATGAAGAAGAGGTTCTAAAGTTTTCTTCATTAGGGAGTGGAGCAAATAATGACATTCTAAGGAAATCCTTGGTTCTGTGTAATAGGTCAGTTATTTCTATGACACCTATGGAAATTTGAAATAATCTTAGAATGTAACTTTTGGAATTTGGTTGTGTGATTTGACCTTATATTGAAACTTTGAGCAACTTTACAAATCAAAAGATGCGTTGTTCAAGTACGTACAAATAATTCTTGAAGATTACACCAATTATGATAATATGTATGTATTTCCTTTGACTAATTCTTCGTTTTAAGTGTTCTTTTAAAAAGTCTCAACTTTTCCATAGGAGTTATAAAGAACTGATGACAAAGTGCAATCTTCTTAGAAGGGGAGAAACTCGCTCTTGTAAGAAACTTGAGAAGGCAAAAGAGAAAAGAAATAATCTGAAGGTGAGCTCATAACAAATAAAATCTCATTTGATGCATTTCATCCAATTTAATGTCTAATGATCATTATCAGGTAAGAGTCCAAGAACTAGAAAAAGCCATTGAAGATAAAGATAATGAACTTTTGCGCGGCTTGACGGTTTCAAGCATTCAAGGGGTTCAGGGTAGTGTGTGTTGTAAATGTAACATGACAACTTTGCGGCTTTCTATTTATTTTGCAACATAGGTCATGTTTAGTATCTTCTTGATTAGGGTTGGGGTTTTACTTATTTAGATGACCATCTTTAACACAGGAAATTAGGACTACGAGAGTTTAGATTCACAAAAAATTTAGAGAAGTCCTTAAATAGTTATAACAAAGCACTGGGTACTTTTTTATTTTCATCCATACTCTGCATTTTTTACTGTGCATTTTGCTATTAAGGGTTTTATTTGTGTTTGAACTTATATTTTCTTGGGTATGAATAGGTGTATAAGTGTGCTGCTGATCGACGGTTGCTTTTTGGGACGATATTGTTATTGGAGTGTAAGAGATTGCTATTGAGGGAAACAAACCCATGTTAGTTAATTGTGTAATATGTTGACTGATTTAATCAAATAAGATTTTACCTCACTTTAAGTTGCAAAAAAAAAAAAAAAAAAAAAAAGTAAGTATTGTTATGTTGAATAAGATTTTGCCTCACTTTAAGTTGCAAAAAAAAAAGTAAGTATTGTTTTGTTTTTATTGAGGATCACTTTGAATTATTAATTGTTCAAATGATTTATATTGGAATTGAAGGTCTTTGGCATAAGAAATCATAGGCTCTAAGTGACATTTGTTATACCATATTGATTCTCTCTCTCTTTGTAGAGTGAATCATTGGGTTGATATAATTTTTGTAGTAGGCTAATTGAGTATTCCTTCATTGATCTTTAAGTGGCAAAAAGAAGTTTTTGGTAGAATGTTTGAGCTAGGAATGACTCTAGGTATTTTTTGAGTTCTACCAACATGATATTAATCGGGGCGTGTCTTTAGTTGTTTGTCCTTCAAACTTTTTTGCGAGATCCTTGCAGGTCCATTCACTTGCTTTATGAACCTTTCTAGAGGAAGAACGTTTTGTGAAGAAGTGAAAAGACACTACAAGTCTTCTCCCTACATTTTTACTTCCCTCCACACCCACTGACACACTCGAGAATGTTATATATGCTCCCTTTTGCCTTTTGGAATCAAACCAGAAAGGACTTGAAGAATCGGGTTCATTTCATTGGATTGGTTTAATTACTTATTTATCAGGTGCAGTAGTGGCAATATGGATATACTAGTATTGCTAGCATAAAAATCATGTTGGATAGGCTATTTTAGTTAGAACTTTCGGGTTTTATTTGAACAACAATTAGGTTTCTTTAAATGTGAAATTGGTTTGCTGCTTATAACTGAATCATTGATGCATTATTGTGAATCTAGTTATTGTTAGGAATCTACTTCCATGATGTTTATGAAATATGAAAAAGAAGTATAGAATTACACTACTCTGTTCCCATGTTCATAAAATATTCATGTTTTTTAGTATAGGTTGTTCTTTTATAGGTCAATAAAATTATGACACACCTGGTTATGTATAGGAGGATATGTTCATCTCAATCCTTTCGTATGTGTTATTGAATTGAACATATTTTGTTGTTAGCTTCTATCAGTTGCTTGTTTTAATGGAATATATTTTTTTATTGTATTTATGTGTTTAGGTTGTTCCAGCTTAAGCTTCTAAGTTGAAGCAAAAAAATTCAGTTTTGAGTTTATCTTCCACATTGTGATGCTTCATTGTTCATTATCATTGTTCACACATTGTTTCGTTTGTTATTTTCCTTCATATTGGTCGAAGTAGACTCAATTTTAGCATGTGATTTGCATTTCATGGATATTCAATGTGGAGTTTGCATGGGGAAGTAATTTTGTGCGAAGTGCAAGTTCTTCGATGACAATGTAGGCTTCTACCAACTAGTTAACCTTCAATATTATTAGTCATGTTCTTAAATCTTTGGTAACTTGAAAGCTTTTTTTTTTTGCTAGGTTTCAAAGAAGCAGTACCATTGTAATGAATGTGGTATATGCAGGTCCAAACCATTTCCTTTAACTCTATATATTTCTGCAGTTACCTTTCTTCCTCCACAACTTTTACTATTTATTAGATCCACAACTTTTACTATTTATGAGATAATTTTATTTCATTTTATTGGACCAGTTTTGAGTTATAGTTACATATGTTTAGTTTTAACATCATTTCGACGAGTCTTGTTATATCTAGTTATCTATCACATAATTTTTTTGCAACATGTGAGATTGTTTTCTCAAATTTCTGTTTTTATACAAATTAATGTAGAGAATGAGTAAACAAGTTTTATTTGTCCGGAGCTTGATCGACGAAGTTGCTGGTTTTGCGCCATATGAGAAGAGAATCAATGAGGTTCTAAAAGTTGGAAAAGACAAGTGTGCTCTAAAGGTAGCCCAAAGAAAGCTTGGAACTCAAAAGAGAGCTAAAAAAAGCGTGAGGAGATGTCCAACATTCTAAGAAAGATGAGGCAATTCATTAATCAATCTTTGAAGGCAAATTTGTTGATTTTATTTAAACGTGGGGGTTGGACCATGTTCTGTTCTGTTTGTGTGAAAGTCAGAAGGTTCACATTTAGATATGTTGTGAGTCGAAAGGTTGAGGATGTAGTATGGTTAGCATTTTCGTTACATTTCTGTACCACATTGTTTACTTGAAAGGATTGGACGATGTTTGGTATATCTTCTCTCTTTGATAGAGAAAAATATTTTGGTGTCGTTTTGAAATGACCAGTATTTGATGCACACTATGGCTTGGGTGGAAAATCATTAGTTAATCATTTTCTTGCTTCCCGTTGTGCATAATCTAATAAATTGAAATTGATAGAACATGGATAGTTAAAGGACCTCTTCTAGTTGTTGTGTTTAAATTATATTTGATGTGAGACCTGACTCACTTTGTTTTGTGGAAGTTCAGAGTCTGTTTGTCGACCTGAAGTGTTATGGAAGTTTGTAGTTGAGCAATTTTAAATATAGAAGTGTGCTCTCTTGTTTAGCATGTGTTTCATTTAAGCCGAAATATGGAAGTCTATTTGTTGTTATGATGTCAAAATTTTTGGAGCATCCGGTTAGAATTAGGATAGAAGTTTTAGTAATGTCCTAGGTTAGGTATAGAAACCTGGGGCATTAGATTTGTGACATTTCAATTTTTATTGGGCTAGTGATTGGATGTTCTTTTTAATTCTTTGTGGGTATTTCACAGTTTGTATTCTTTGGCTTTTGATAGGGGTTTACATGATTCTCATTATTGATACCAAACTTTCCATTTTTTTTGTTCTCTTACATTCATATTCTATAGTGAAAATTGAGAATGCTTTTTTTGTTTGTCAGAATGTTTTGACAGATGTGTGTCATTTTCTTCGGATTCCTTTTTCTATAAGTCAATTCTTTTAGATTAATTTGTTTCACTTTATACGCATAATGGTTTGGAAATCTTGAAGAATACCATTTGAGTAACAATTTCTTAGCTTGCTTCTACCACTTCTTTCTACAATTTGATCACTTGTATGTATCTCATTTGAGGATTTTGGTTTCAAAGAAGAGAAGCTCAAGTTGAGAGAATATATTGTGTGTAGTTTCCAATAGATACATAAAAGAGTTAAAAATTATTGAATCATTTGATTTGTAAGCTATGGATTAGGTGTTATTTTTGTGCAAGTTCCCATTGATAATTTGATTAGACCAATGCTTTTGATTATGAAGCTTTTTGGGGTGATTTCAAAGTAATTTTTCGCCCCCTCTACAATCATTGTTTTTCAATAGCCATTGAACATAATCGTTTAAAGTCACACGTTGTTCTTTATTCCTTCTCCTTAGTGAAAAGTCTTGAAGATTGATTTGAGTACACGTGGTGGGTTTATTTATTTGTTATGTTCCTAAGTTTAAGTTTAGTTAAATTTAGCTTTGATGTTATGCTCATTAAGTTTAGATAAGTTAGTTTAAGTTTTGTTGTTATGATCTTAGTTATTTGTTTTCATGTTAAGGTTGTTTGTTTAGTTAAATCTATTATGTATTGTAACTTTAATTTTGGGAAGTTGCTTATAAATTTTAATGTTATGCTTATAAAGTTGTGATTGTTTTTTTAATTGCAAATAGGATAATTTTTTAGCCTAAAAGTTGGGATAAGTTAGTCAAGTTTAGTGGTTTTGATTGTTTTGAATGTAGGTGGTGGGGTGGATGAGTGCTAAGAGATGTAGATGAGTATGAAAGTTGATTTACTTGTTTATGTTCATATTTTGGTATGTTTAGTGGTTTGTATTAATTTGATATGTTAGTATTCATTTTTATTATAAGTTTTTTAAAGGTTATCTTGATAAGTTTATGTTTAGTTAAATTTGGTTGTGATGTTATGCTCATTAAGTTTAAGTTTTGTTGTTATGAACTTAGTTAATTGTTTTGATGTTAAGTTCATTTGTTTTGAGAACTATTTATAGGTAATAGTAATAGTTGTATGTGGCTATCATACAGTTATGGTAGTCGTTGAGTATCGGTTGTTTTGTTCATAAATTTTTGGAATAATGAGGGGTGAGTTGGTTTTTATGTAGGTAAGTGTTATGTTTCTTAACCATTGGTTACTTACCAAACTAGGTTAAATTTAGTTGTTTATTTTTGTTATAAGTTTTGATCTTATGCTTCTACCTTTGATTGTTTTTGTTTAAAGATGCTATAGGTAAGAGTAATATTTTGCATTGTTTGTTTTAATGGCATGCAAACATGAAATTTTGATTGTTTTGATTCCGTTTATAGTCCATTAGTTGATTACATGTTCATTAGTTGTTTGTTTTTGCTTAAAGGAGCGTGGGGGGTGGGTTGCTTTTATGGTGGAATATGAAGTAGTTCTTATGTTTGAAACTTTAGGTAGACAAACAAGATTAGTTCATTTGGTTGTTTTGTTTATTACTTTTGAAAGTTGAGGGATGAGTTACTTCTAGGTAGGTAGAGTTTATGTTTCTTAACCTTTGGTTACTTAGCAAAAAGCTGGTAAAAATTGGTTGTTTAGGTTTGTTATACATTTTGATGTTATGCTTCTAAAGCTTTGATTGTTTTAGCTTTTCTAGTTCACTTGTTAAGGGCTTTGAGCATGTGAGGGTAGATTGCTTTGGATTTGATTTGAAGTAGTTGTTTTCTTCAAGTTGTTTGTTTTTGCTTAATGATTTTGTTAATAGAGGGGGTGGGTTACAATTGGTGCTTTGAACTCGTTGTTTTGTTGAACATCAATTTTGTTGTTTAGTTTATATATTTTGGAGCAATGAGGGGTTAGTTTTGCTAGTCCAGTTTTGAGTGTGATCATGTTTTATAATTTTGACTAAGGTTTTTGTTAGTTTTGAGATTTTGATTTAATAGTTTGAGATTCTTGCTTAAATTATAGGTCGCAATGGTAGTTTAGATTTGTGGATGTGGCTACCTATAGTATTTGCAGTGGTTTGGTTTGTGATTCTAAAAGTTTTCTTATGACTTTTGGAAATAAGTATAGCATGTTTACTGTTCATTACTTGATTTGAATTCAGATTTGAAAATTAGAGTTTGTGATTGAGTCCCTACGTTTAAATTAAATTTCTATAATTCTTGGATTAGATTTTGAATAGTATCTGATGCGAGACCTGGCTTGCTTAGTTTGAGGATATTTGGAGTCTTGTTGTGAACCTAAAGTGTTGTGAGGTTGTAGTTGGGTGGTTTTTCATATAGAAGTGCGTTTATCTTGTTTAACAAGTTTAAAAAAATTTGGGTTAGTCCTATATGTATGTCGTTATGTTGCTGAAATTTTCAAAGTATCTGATTAGAATTAAGATAGGGGCTTTAGGAATGTCGCTAGGTTAGGTATAGAAACCTGAGACGTTACACATTCAAACACTTTTGGACTTTTTTTTTTTATTGTTTGTTGCAAGGTTTAATTGTTTGTTGATTTCTATATGAGCTGGTGTTTTATAATTTTGCAATTCTAATGTGTAAAACTGTTTATTAGTTTTAATGTTTATTTGTTATATTGGTTCATGGGTTAGAGTTTAAATCATGATTTATAAAAGATATTTTGGTTTTTTAATTTGTTTTTTTTAGTACATTTGGTTTTTTAATTTATCAGGTGAATGAAAGGATAGACACATGCAGCTGCATATTCATGGGGGACTATATGTAGTTATTTTAGTTATTTGGATTATAAATTTGCAACTTTCTTTATATTTATTTGCTATAACAAACTTTTGATTTTATTGTAGTACTTAATTTTTTGTGCTGGGAATTTGAAGATTTTATGTATATCTTTATGAGAAATTTGAAGATTTGCATTTTTTAGTTGTCTATACATGATGAGACAACCGACTTCAATAGATATATATGTTATTAGTTTTGAAAATGAATTTAAATACATTATAAACAAATTTAAGTTGATTTTTCAATATATAAACATTTGAAACAAAAATATATATATATATATAAATGTAAACAAAACAATATAATATATATATAAAAAAACTATTAAAAGTTAATTAGTGTGTCTATCATAGCAAGATTAGAAATGCTATGCTATATTTTCTATAACATTATTTAACTGCCATAAAAAATGTTATTAAAGACCAATCACAGCTTTTTCCGTAACGCTGTGAAAAAATTCCATAACATTATAATTACGCAATAAAAAATGGACGTTTTTATAGCATTTTCAATAGCGTCGAATAAATGTAAAGAAAAGTTAGAGACTTTCAATAACATTGGCTACAACAACATGGTAAAAACACTATGATATGTCTTTTATAGCGTTTTTTTTCTGGCTATAAAAAATGTTATTAAAGAGAAATCATAGCGTTTTTTCAACGCTATGACACGTTTCCATAACATTAAAGTAACGCAATAAAAATAAACTTTTTATAGCATTTTCAATAGCGTCGAAAAAATACTATAAAAGGTTAGAGACTTTCAATAACATCGGCTACAACAACGTGGTAAAAACGCTATGATATGTCTTTTATAGCATTTTTTTACAGCTATAAAAAACGCTATTAAAGAGAAACCATAGCGTTTTTTCCAGCGCTATGAAAGGTATCCATAACATTAGAATAACGCAATAAATTTAGACTTTCTACAGCGATTTCGATAGTGGGAAAAAACGCTATTAAAAGTCTCAGACTTTCAATAACATGGGCTACGACAACGTTTCATAAAACGCTATCGTAGCCTTACGATAGCGTTTTTGAATGCTATCGTATGTGAATTTCCCTGTAGTGTGTTAGTTGTTGTGTTTGCTTTTGAGAAATTCCGGCCATATTTGGTTGGATCCAAAGTCACAGTGTTCACGGATCATACAGCAATAAGGTATTTAATGTCTAAGAAAGATGCAAAACCTAGATTAATTCGTTGGGTTTTATTATTGCAGGAATTCGACTTGGAGATAAAGGACAAGAAGGGATCAGAAAATGTCATTGCAGATCATTTGTCTCGTCTTGATCCAACATCATCTCTGCTGAAGCAATCTGCCATTTCAGATTCTTTTCCAGATGAACAACTTTTTGCTATTGAGGTAAAGGTAGTCAAGGATGTCCCTTGGTATGTCGATATTGCCAACTTTTTGGTAAAGGGAGTCACTCCTATTGATATGGATTGGAGGCAGAAGTAAAAGTTTAAGCATGATGCAAGATTTTTCTATTGGGATGAGCCATTTATGTATAAGCAATGCTCTTATGGTATTATTCGTAGGTGTGTTTCAGGTGATGAAGCAAAGAAAACCCTGGAGCAATGTCACTCTTCGCTGTATGGAGGCCATTTCAGCGGTCAGAGGACAACTATGAGGATTTTGCATTGTGGATTCTTGTGGCATTCCTTATTTAAGGATGTCCATTTGTTCTACAAGCAATGTGATGCTTGCCATAGGAGAGGAAACTTAGGGCCTAGAGATGAAATGCCTCTCACTTACATTTTGGAAGTGGAGTTATTCCATGTGTGGGGTATTGACTTTATGGGGTCATTTCCTCCTTCTAATGGTAATGTTTTTATCTTATTGGCAGTTGATTACGTGTCCAAGAGGGTGGAGGTCATCGCATGCCATCAGAATGATGCCAAAACGGTATCAAGGTTTCTTCAATCGCACATCTTTGCGCGGTTTGGGACACCTAGAGCTCTAGTGAGTGATGAGCTAGGGTACGCATTTTGTCAATAATATCTTAACTAAGTTGCTAGCTAAGTATGGACTTAAGCATAGGATAGCTACCCCTTACCATCCGCAAGAAAATGGTCAAGCTGAAATAAGTAATAGAGAAATTAAATCTATTCTAGAAAAAGTAGTCCATCCATCTAGAAAGGATTGGTCTTTTAGGTTGGATGAGACTCTTTGGGCTTATAGGACAACCTATAAGACTCCTCCAGGTATGTCTCCCTATAGGTTAGTATATGGGAAAGCTTGCCATTTACCATTAGAGCTTGAGCATAAAATGTTTTGGGCTTTGAAAAAGTTGAATTTTGATCTGAGTCGTGCAGGGGCAATAAGAATGCTGCAGCTTAACGAATTAGAGAAATTTCGCCAATTTTCTTATGAAAATGCGAAAATGTATAAAGAAAAGACTATGTTGTGGCATGACAAGAAAATTAAGCCTAAAGAGTTTGTCAAGGGTCAAAGAGTCTTGTTTTACAATTCTAGATTAAAGTTGTTTCCTGGGAAACTAAAATCTAAATGGTCAGGGCCATTTATTTTGATTGAGGTTTCCCCCCATGGAGCAATTACTTTGTAGAATGAAAAAGATGGGAGAGTGTTCAAAGTGAATGGACAGCATGTGAAGCATTAGTGGAGAGAGGAGTTCCAGTCGAAATATCCTTCCCTAAAGTTGGTTGATGAATGAGAGAGCGAGATTTTTGCGGAGCATTTCACATAGCAATATTTTGAGTTCCCAGTGGTTGTTTTGATTTTATTTTCTCGCTGGCTTGATTTGATTTTAATGTGAATTATTTTAGATTTGGTTTGTTTAAATTTTGCATGATTGATTTTAATTCGTTGTTATTTTTAATTCAGTAGATTTTATTTTTGAGTATTTTTAATATTTTTGGTAGTTTAGATTCTATCTATTCCGATTAGATTTAATTAGATTTTAATTCAGTTCTTATTTTTGGTTATTTCTATTTAGATTAGATTTGAATAAAATTTCTCCTGATTTATTTGGTTTTGAATAATAAAAATAAACTATAAGATTTGATTTAAGCAGTTAATTCTAATTTTTTGATTTGATTTGATTTTAATTTGAATTCATCCGTATCTAAGATTCGTTTTGTTGAGAAGTTTGTTACAACAACTTTATGACCGAAGCAAATCTCTCGTTAAAATAGGAAGGGTTTTGTTGTGAATTAATTACTTTTACCATTTGGATTTTGAATTTTCTGTGGGCATGTTAATTGCATGAGCCATCTGATGGAGCCACGTGTCACACAGGGAAGATCAAAGGGCTTAGCCGTTGGACAGTGCATTGTTATTTACCATGGGCGATTAGAATTCAGATTTTACCGTTTGATGGTTTTAATTATTCAGATTGCATGGGTTTTGAACGGTAAAATCAATTAATGAGAGCAAAATCTTTCGGTTAAGATTATACTTTGTTGAAGCCCTATTTATTGACAGCATTCGATAAGTTGTCTTCACTTCATTTTCTTGCTTTCAATTTTTATTGCTTCTATTTTACTCTTCGCTTTTATTTGCTGCAAATTCTTTGCGTCTCTAATGGCAAAAACAAGAGCAAGAAAAGAGCGGGAAAATGAGGAAGAAAAGGTACCTGTTACCCCCGAGGCACAAGTGAAAACAAAGAAAAAGAAAACACTGGAGGAAAAAGAAGCCAAAAGAAGGAGAAGACAACAAAGGGCTGAGGATCAAGAAAGTGTACATAAGGTGGTAGAAGATGTGGCTGCCATAGTGGTTGAAGACCTGAAGGAACCAAAGGGATAGAACACTGAGCTGATTGACCTAGTAGTTGCAGATACAGAGGGAGTTCAAGAAGAACAAACAGAGGAAGTTCAAGAAAAACAGGCCGGGGATACGCAAGAAGGTAGGACAGAGAATTTTCCGGAAACAGGTAATGTGCAGGTGGAGTAAGAACAAGGGGCTCGTGTTGAAGTTATCATACCGGAAGAGCCGCGACGTCGCCACATGAAGCGAAAAGCTGGCCGCTTCAAGGTAGTCCGAACTGATACCCCATCACCACCGTCGACGGATTTTGAGAAAGAAAATGCAGAGAGAGAGGAACAGTAGAAAAAGGAGGTTGAGGACAGAGAGAGAGAGAAGAAGCAGGAAAGAAAGTAGCGGAAGAAACTTTGACAAAGCATCAAGAAGACAGAGGCAAAGGAAATGCTGAAGCATCATATGAACCTATAGAAGAAGCAGAAGAAGGACCATTCATCCGCTTCATCACCGAACTTGCCCGAGCAAAATACCGGGAGATGCTAAAAAGGGATTTCTTATTCGAAAGAGGGTTTGATGACGATCTGCCACATTTCTTAAGGGCAGGGATCTCTAGTCACAGTTGGAGTCAGTTCTGTGCGAAATTGGACCCAGTGAATTCGAACATTGTTCGAGAATTTCATGCGAATGTTGATAATGCAGAGGAATTTCAGGCCATAGTCCGAGGAGTGAATGTTGACTGGAGCCCAGAAGCTATCAATTCATTATTCAACCTTCAAGACTTCCCACACGCATGCTTTAATGAGATGGTGGTGGCACCATCGAGTGATTAGTTAAATGCGGCGATCCGAGAGGTTGGCATTGAGGGGGCTCAATGGAGGCTATCAAAGACGGAGAAGCGAACATTTCAAGCTGCCTATCTAAAGAGTGAAGCCAATACTTGGTTAGGCTTCATCAAGCTGCGTTTGCTTCCAACTACGCATGATTCAACAGTGTCTCGCGACCGAGTGCTTCTGATATTCGCAATTCTTCGATCCTTAAGTATTGATGTTGGAAAAATTATTTTGAATGAAATCTTTAATTGCTAGCGCAAAAAGGTGGGGAAGCTATTTTTTTCCGAACACGATCACTAGTTATGCAGCAGGGCAGGAGTGCCCACAGTTTCAGAGGATGTGATTTTGCTTGACAAGGGAATCATCGATACGCCTAATCTGGCGCGGCTTCAGCGTACGCAGGAGGCACGCCAGGGTGGGCTAGTGTGTGGGATTCATCAAATCCTACAACAACTGGCACTGTCGGCCAGTAGGCAAGAGTTTGCTGAAAGGAAAGCTGAAACCTATTGGACCTATGCTAAAAGGAGAGATGACACACTCAGGAGGGCCTTGCAATCCAGTTTCTCCAAACCATATGCCTTCCCTATGTTTCCCGATGATTTATTTAACCCTTGGATACCGCCCCCACCTATCAAAAGAGAAGAAGAGGATGATGAAGAGCAGGGTCAGGAAGACTGATGGATGTGATGACCTTGAGCGAGCATTACTTTTGTTTCTTTATTTTTGATTGCTCGCGTATATCTGACCCCGCTTTCTGTTATGTTTTCTTGTTTTTGAATTTTCTGTCTTTAGGCCATAAAAATATATGCTTATGTAATTTCTTTCTTTGTTTTTAATGAAATTTTTTAAGTTTTTTTCTGTTCTATAGCACTGAGCATTCCTAACTTAACTAATTTTCTTCTGAATTTTTGAAGCTTGGACTGGTTAAGCTTAATTAGATCAAGGTATTCTGATCTCCAGAAACCTTTTGCTTGAGCATTTCTTCTAGCCTGGTCGTTGCTGCGGCAAAGAAGATTCGGAGGTAGTGTTGATTTATATGATCCACTTTAAGCTTAGTTCTAGTCCCACACTCAGTTTAAAATTCAGATAGAAAAATTTAAGTTTGTGGGTATACATCACAAAATTAATGATTCATTGGGGACAATGAATAATTCAAGTTTGGGGGACTTTTTGCTACTTCAATGGTTTTGCTCGAGCATTCCTCTCCTTCATGAAACAATTTGCTAGGTTGTTGAGTAGCCAGGGACATTTGTGATACCCACAGTTTGTCTTTGTGTCAAAAGATGACCTAGGAAATATGAAAAATGAAAAAATTATTTGCTGAAAAAGTTGATTGTAAAAGTTTTGCTGAAAAAAATCATGGAGCAAAAGTTTTGAAGGATGAATGATAATCCAGCAGTTTTTCTGTCTCCCAGAACTTAGGTAGCTTTATCATAAAATGTTTCCATTCTGAGGGGTAAGAGATGGAATAACTAAGGATTTTTTTAGCTTTACAATGAGTATTTAGCCTAGTTGGTGATGAGTTTGAGGCAAGGGTATACTGCACCATAAAAAGGGTCATCCCATGCTTAAGAGCTTATGACTGTTGATAGCGAACAGAAATGTCGCTATTTTAGTCCCAATTTATTAAGCTTTTATGTGCTTTAATCGTATTTTTTATGAAAATATTTAATGAATTCTGTTATTTGGTCCTTAGGAGCAAAGTTGGTGATTTTGGGAGAAAAAGTGCCAAAAATGAAGCAAATGAAGCCCAAATCCAAGCTTGGATCAAAAGGGGACCCAAAGAAGACAACCATGATAAAAATGCCCAAAAAGAAGTGAAGAGAAGACCCAAAAATCAGCCCAAACCGAAGCTGGAAATTATGGAAATTGGGTAAGCGTCGAGACGCTGTGTAGATAGCGTCGCGACGCTACCCATATCTTGGGCAACAAGACGCGTGCATCGCAGCGTCGCGACGCTGCCCCCAATCCGGGCCTATAAAAGGGCACCTTTGGGTGCCTCATTTGTCATCAATCAATCATTCACCAATTCTTTCCTTTCCTTCCTCCCTTGGCTCCTTTGGAGCTTCTCTCAAGACTTTCTAGCCTTTTTGGAGAGATTTCTTAGTGGGAAATATTTTTGGGAAATTTGGTGAGCATCTTAGGAAGCTCAAGGAGTAGTCGGCGGGGCTCCAAGCGTCAGCGAAGGGGTTTTTCGACGGTCAACTCCTTTCCTTTATGCTCTTCATTATGCTTTTTATTGTAAATGTTGTGGATATTTTAGCTATGTGTAGCTAAACCCCAATTTGGGGTCTTGAAATGAAATTATAGTTCAAATATTGTTGTAATTTCTTGTCTCTTGCCCATGTCCTAATTATTTGTATGGATGTTCTTAATGCTTTATTCAATCTGGCCAATTGTGTAATGATCTGATTCTTAATGGAAACTCGACGGAGAGAAATTAGGATAGATCGTAATCCATGCAACTAGTTTAATCACCCGTTGTGACACCGGGATTAGTTGATTAAACTTAGATTCCTAAAATGAATCAGATCGTAATAACTAATGATTTTAATAGCGCTAAGGACACTTAGGTTGTTAAAATGAATTAATTTCAATTAGGGGAAACCGACAGGAGAACCTATGTGATTAACGAAGATTCTATGATTATAATTAGTTGGGCAATGAGATAAGATAATTATAACAATTATTTAGCTAATAAATGATTTTCATGACCCCTCTTCCCATTCAAAGAAAACTCTTTCTCCATACTTTGTTTTGATTGATCAAATTATTTTCTTTAATTATTTTGAATTTTAAATTCCTCTTTATTGCATGAGCTATTCCCTAAATATTATTTCACCCAAGTATTTTTAGTGCTTAAGAGATTTTTGCTTTGCTTAATTTTCTCTTTGCTTCCCTGAGGATTCGATACTCGGAATACTTTCCGTTTTATATTACTTGTGACCTGTGCGCTTGCGGAAGTAAATACACACACGTGCAACAAGTTTTTGGCACCGTTGCCGGGGAAGCTTGATTTTTAAGCAATTTTAATTTTTCTAGACATCGAAAAGAAAGGGATAAATAGTAATTTAGGTGTAAATATTTTACTTTCATTATTTTGTGAATATTATTTTATTCTTGTTTTTGTTTGTTTTTTTTTTTTTGATTGACTGGGAGCATTGTATGCGAAGGAACAAGGTGATTAATTTGTTTCCGCAAGATCTTGAAATTGACAGGACTCTTAGATCCATTCGAAGAGAGAAAAGATTAGCAGAAGCAATGACCCATCAAGAGGAAGCTCCCAAGGCAATTAGAGATTTCTTACAACCAGTTCTTCCCACCGAGAATTCTGGAATTTTCTACGCCCCAATCCAAGCTACAAATTTTGAGTTAAAGACAGGATTGATTTAGATGGCGCGCGATAACTCGTTTAAGGGACATCCTTCCGAGGACCTCCATTCACATTTGCGATCATTCCTAGAAATTTGTGGGACGGTGAAGATGAACGGAGTTCCGGCAGACGCGATAAGGTTAAGGCTGTTTCCATTTTCTCTACAGGATAAAGCAAAGGATTGGCTCGAATCAGTCGAGACGGGCAACATTAGTACTTGGGACGAGCTTGCCCAGGCTTTTCTAACGAAATTTTTCCCACCTGCCAAGACTACCAAGCTCCAGACTGAAATCAGAACGTTTAGGCAGCTTGACGAGGAGCAGTTGTACGAAGTATGGGAGAGATACAAGGAAATGCTTAGGCGGTGCCCCCAACACGGATATCCTGACTGGCTTCAAGTACAGTTATTTTACAATGGATTGAATCCCTCCACAAAGACAGTCCTAGACACATCAGCAGGAGGAAGTTTTCTTTCCAAAACAGTAACAAAACCCAAAGATCTGCTTGAGGAAATGGCGGCAACCAGTTATCAATGGCCGGCCGACCGGGGAGCAATTACAAAGAAGGCTGGATTATATGAATTGGATGAGTCAAGTTCACTGAAGGCACAGCTGGCATCTCTGACCAATGCGCTGAACAAGTTGACTTCATCTGAGGTGGTCAAGTCCATTTCCACCTTAGCTGAAGGTCATTCGAAGAAGGAAGGTCAAGATGTGGAGGAAGTCCAGTACATAGGAAATAGACCATATGCTCAAGGAGTACCGAACTTCTACCACCCCAGTCTGCGCAATCACGAGAACTTCTCATATTCAAATACGAAGAATGTTTTGCAGTTGCCCCCAGGTTTTGCATCATCTAGTGTGCCTGAAAAGAAGAATAACCTGGAAGAGATGGTGGCTCTATTTATTAAAGAGCAAAGAGTATTGAACGTGAATCTCCAGACAACAGTAAACAACCACGACACAACTCTAAAGAAACATGGAAGTGCAAATAGGACAGATCGCTACAACAATGAACGCCCTTCAAAAGGGAAAATTTCCAAGTGATACTGAGCCTAACCCGAAAGAGCAGTGTAAGATGGTGGCTCTGAGAAGTGGCAAAAGATTGGAGAACAGTTCAGAGAAGAAGAAGGAAGAAGAAAAGAGAAGGGATGAAGATGAAAGGACTGAGGCAAGGTTCCAACATCCTCCCAACTCTATTGACTTGAATTGTGATTTTTCTAACAATTTTGCAGGTGAAAGAAAAGATGAAAGCCAGGATGACAAAAAGAAACTGGCTGAGGAAGAAGTGGTTCCATGCAACCACCATGACAGAGGTTCGCATATTAGCCCGCCCAAGCGGAGGGGCGAATGTCCAACCTTTGATTTCAGGGAGTTACCTTTTCCTCAATGATTTAAAAATGTCAAATTAGATGAACAGGTTCAAAAGTTTCTAGAAATGTTTAAAAAGTTGTCTGTGAATATTCCATTGGTAGAAGCCTTGTATAATATGTCGAATTATTGGAAATTCATGAAGGAAATGCTTTCTAGAAAGAAAAGTCTGAAAAAAGAAAATTTTAAATTATCTGAGAGTAGGAGTACCATTATTTCTTGTAGGATACCTTCTAAGCAGAAAGATCCAGGGAGTTTTACTGTTCCCTGCACCATAGGAGTAGTATCATTCGATAGGGCTTTGTGTGATTTAGGAGCAAGTATAAATTGGATGCCTTATTCTGTGTACAGGAAGATTGGTTTAACAGGTATGATGGACACCGACGTCACTCTCCAGCTTGCTGACAGATCGATTACCCACCCGATGGGTGTTGTGGAGGACGTACTGGTGAAAGTCAACAAATTCATCTTCCCCGTAGACTTTGTGGTACTGGACATGAAGGAGGACAAAGAGGTGCCCATTATTTTAGGCAGACCTTTCCTAGCCACAGATAAAGCTGAGATTAGCGTGCACACAGGTAAACTTACCTTGAACATTGATGATAAAAAGTCGTGTTTAGTATTTTTGGCCAGGATGAATCTGTTTGTAGTCTGCATACATGTTTTTCTGTTGGTCCTGAATACTTGATTGATGATGATGAAGAGGTAGACTATAATCTTTGCCTAGGCTTAGGAGAAATGCTTATGGATGATGGGAATTTTGATCATAATGCATATTTAGATGATCAGTTTGAGAATGACTTAGAACTGCCTGACTTTGAGAATGAATTAGACTTGCCTGCTTGTTAGAATGAAAGATATGTAGTTGATGATTTACCTTCCTTTGAAAATGAATTAGATTTGCTTGAAATGGATGATTTTGATGATGATATTGAATTGCCTGACATTGAGGATGAGCATGAAATGCATAAAAAAGATTGCTTGATAGATAATTTTGAGTCTGATCGTGATTACATTGAATCTATTGAGTCTGATCTTGACATTCCTGAATGCATGAATTTGATTCGTGTGTTGATGATGTATATAGCATAGAATCTGACCTAGATGAGCTCGAATCTGTGCATAGTATAGAATCTGATCCTGAAATTCTTGAATTCTTTAATTCTTCTGATGATGAGTCATATGATAGCTTAGTTGAATCGTTTTTTAATACTGAGTCTGATGAATCTTCTGAGCATGTAGATATTTTTTCTGATGAATGGACTGGCATGATTGATAGGCCATCTTTAGATCCTAGACCAGTAGATATTATAACGCTTGATGACTCTGTTAACAATTGCTTTGTGAATAGAGATTTAGAAAAGAGATTTGATGCAGCTGATTATTTTCTGAAATGTTATTATGATAATCTCTTTAGTGAAGATGGGCCAGGGGAAAGTTTTTTTTCTCCCCTGTTTGTGGTATGCAATTCGGTGCGTGATTTCTTATAGGGCCCGGAGGATGATGAAAATTTTTATTTTGAGCCTCCGTAAGTGTGTCGAGCCTCGCCTAGCTAATGACGTTAAATAAAGCGCTGCTTGGGAGGCAACCCAAGGATTAAAGATTAGATAGTTGTTTTTGCGGTAAATAATTTTCTTTACTCCGTGATCCAATTTTGTTTTGCAGGATCACCTTAGCAAACCCCAAAATTCCAAATTTCCCATTTCTCTGGATCCAAAGGAAGAGGACGAAGCGCTCCTAGCTCAGGGAAGTCACAATATCCCTTTTTATGCTTTGTTGTTTTTAAAACATTGGGGACAATATTTAGTTTAAGTTTGGGGGGAGGCTTTCGCTGTGTTGAGCATATTTAAATTCTGTTGGATGCATGAATAGATAGCAATGATAGCCAAGGATGTGATTTTAGAAATTTTGGGAGAAAATGGTTTATATATTGTGGAATCTGGGAGCACGGCAGAAATTGTGAGATTTTAAAATTTTTTGATACTTAGTTTTGATGTCTAAAGCATGCAATAACCTTATCTAATGACGTCTTTGAAAATCTAGATTCTTATTATGGTTTTTAAAGTTTTTTGTCACCCCGATAGGCTTAGTTTCTAATATTAGGAAGTTCATGCTTGATTGTTCCAAAGAGCTAGGTAGAAAAAAAAATGTTATGCCTGCTGAGAGAAAAGCAAAAGCAACAAAAGAAAATGATAGAAAAGAAAAATCTGTTGAAAAAGGAAATTTTTGCTTGCACAAAAGAAAAAACCTAAGGGTAAAAAGATCTACCTGCTGTGGGATCAGTTAGGCCAACCAAAGAATAAAATTCGGGTTAAGGGTCCCTGCACCGTAGTGTGAAAGCTAGTACAATTAGATATCAAAATGCAAGTTTGGGGGAGTAGCAATAGAAAAAGAAAAGAAAAAGAAAAATCATTTGTGAGTTTTGCTCCCCCATGAAAAAGAAAAAAATGACGGGCACCCTAGTTTCTTTTTTTTGCATGATAGAAGGACTCCGACCTATTAAGGGCTCTTAGCCAGTGTAGGAGAAAACAAATGGAGAAAGCCATAAGACTAATCTAGGTTAGTAAAAGAATCAATAGATAAGTCTTGAGCATGCTATTCATTAATCTTAAGTTCAAACTAGTTTAAGATTTCTTCAAGAGTATGCGGTGCTTGCTTATTCCACTTGCATGTTTTCCATTCTATCCTAAGAATTCCAAAATCATTGAGGCCTGAGCGATTCTATTTCATGCATCTTTAGAATTTATTTTGCTCGGGACGAGCAAAAGCTTAAGTTTGGGGGTGTGATAGCGAGCAGAAATGTCACTATTTTAGTCCCAATTTATTAAGCTTTTATGTGCTTTAATCGTATTTTTTATGAATATATTTAATGAATTCTATTATTTGGTCCTTAGGAGCAAAGTTGGTGATTTTGGGAGAAAAGTGCCAAAAATGAAGCAAACGAAACCCAGACCCAAGCTTGGATCAAAAGGGGACCCAAAGAAGACAACCATGATAAAAATGCCCAAAAAGAAGTGAAGAGAAGGCCCAAAAAATCAACCCAAACCGAAGCTGGAAATTATGGAAATTGGGTCAGCGTCGAGACGCTGTGTAGATAGCGTCGAGACGCTGTGGAGAGTTAACAACATTAGCAGCAAGTGGAGCAGTAGTCGTTGCATTATTTGTCTATAAAGAAGATCGTTGTTGTTTAGAGTGGTATCCAGTAAATAACCATGCATTTTGTAGCACAATCGTTAGTGTGGCCTTGGATGCCCCAATGATCATAGACAGTGCCATCTTTTCTTTGGCAATTGGAGGAAATATTGGAAGCTCCTTAAGTAACAACCAATGCAATAACAGAGGAACTTGGAAAAGAAGTGAAAAGGCTTGGTTGACAGTAGCAAGAGGCTTCATGAGGAGTAATTGTGCTCGAGCTATTGGATATAGAGTTACCCTAGCATACATGTCCTACCGACTTTAGTGCAAGTGGGAGATTGTTGGGATTTATGTCCTAAAGCCATGTAATTAATGATTTAACAATTGATAATAATTTTGATTATTTTATTTGCAATATAATATTATCCATTATATAAAAAATACAAGATTATTAGTTTAATCTTGAACAGTATGTGGTTGACATACAAGAGGATCATATTCAAGAAATAACCTAAATGGTCTATAGTATATGGATAAAGTTCGGTGCCTTATCCTAATAACACTATTGATACGACCCACTTTGTAATAGTTACAAATGATTTGATTCAAATCATTCATAGGGAGACATGTGAGTGAGGGTGTCATATACAATGAGTTTGTATAAGACTAGACCATGAAATATTCAATCTCTCTTTATAAATTCATTAACTGAGAAGAATAATATTTCAACAGGATGATCATATGCGACTCTATCTTAATCCTAAGCGAGCTATGAATTCCTGTCCTTGAGGGCTCGCCCTTTGATTTGCACTGGTGAGAGTGACTTTTGTAGCCGATTCAATAAAATAAGCCTATCATTTTGGGGACTTGACCAAACAGGTTGCTAGGAACATAAATTTCATAATATGGAATTCACTTCTTCCCATATAGGGAAAGTAGATGAGTACCTTTAAGTGCTGATTTTGGGACTTGAACAACGGGGCCCATCCTCTCATTGCCCCGAAAAGGACTTGGTTTATTATTGGATCATAAACAAATTGTTCATTAGAGGATTAGTGGTACTTAAGGTATAGAATGTAATTACAAGGATAAAACGGACTTTTTGACCCAACTGTAATTATGAACAACTCGTGAATGATCGACTTGCATGTAATGATTATATCCATGGACACAACTTGTCCTACAGTGCATAAGAGTGCAACTCTAGGTTTATAGTGGAGTGACCTAGAGTTAATGAATGGAAATTAATTGATTAAAGAGTTTAATTAATTAATTTTGTATCATTGGAGCGAATAATTTGTAGGTCCAAAAGTCTCTTTGCATAGTAACACTAAATGATCAATCTAGTTGAAAGAAAATTTGAAATGCTCAAATTAATATTTAATTTGAAGTATTCAAATTAATATTTAATATATTAGATATTTTAAATATAAAACAGGAAAATATATTTATTGTATTTGATACATTAAATATTAAAATAATGAATGTATATTAGATACATTAAAGAAAAATATATATGTTGGGTTTTATGCGCTACAACTCATAGTTTGTAAACTGTAAACAAATTCTATTTTTCAATACAGTTGTTATTGAGGTTTATTCAATGAAGTTGTTATTGAAGAATAATTGAATTTCACATTAGATAACTCAAAATCCAATAAACTAAGAGCCCCTGACTATAGCATGTAGACTTGAACTACATGTGGAAACATAAAAATGGACCAAGTTTAAGTAATAACCAAAATGGTCTATAGTATAGGGATATGGTTGAGTACATTATCTTGGAGACACTATAGACGCGACCCACTTTGTATATGATACAAACGATGTGATCCTAAATCGCTCAGGTGGACACATGCGAGTGGGGGTGTCCTATGCAATGAGTTTGCGAACAGGACCACGAAATAGTCACTTTTACTTTATAACATCGTTTACTGTTAAAACTAACTATTTCATGCGATGACCTAGGTAACTCGATCTTAATCCTAAGCTAACTATGAACTCCTGTTTATTCGAGATTATCCTTTGATTTGCATGGGTGAGAATGACCCGAGTTCGCTGACTCAATAAGCCTACAATTTTGGGGATAAGACCAGGTAGATAGTTGGGGACATAGTCCTGCAAGAAGGAATTCACTTTGACCTGTTTTAGGGATAGCGATAGGTTGTTCCCTTAAGTGCTGACTCTAGGTCTTGAACAAGGGGCCCCACCCTCCCATTGGCCCGAGAGGGACTTGGTTTGATGGTTGGACCACAAACCAATTGTTCATTAGAGCATCAGTGGGACTTAAGGAATTTGAGGGAATTAAAAGGGTAAAACGGTTACTTTGACCCCGCTATAATTACGAACAACCTATGAGGGATTGACTTACTAATCATGGTTATATCGAGTGGATAGAAATATATCTATAGTGAGGAGAGTGCAGTTGCGGGTCTATAGTGGAGTCACCCGACAGTTAACGAATGTTGATTAATATGGTTAAAGAGTTTAGCCAGTTAATCTCTAATCGTTGGAGCTCATGATCTTTAGGTCCATTAGGTTCCCCTACTAGCTCATATCGGACTAAACCTTAGAATAGTGTGATGAGAGAATTTGAATTGTTCAAATTCAGTTTAAGAAGTAAATGTTAGTTGTATGTGATATAATTGCCATGATTATATAGTTTAATTGTGAATTGAACTATATTATATAGAAAGTTGGAAAAATATTTAAATATGATTTAAATCTTTCTAATGTGTATATGGTACATATTAGAATTTTAGTTTGAATTTTACATATGAATAGGGATTCATATTCAAACTATTGGTTTTGAGAGAGATTGGGATTGATACATTATTTAATTTAATATAAGATATTAAATTAAATAAATATAATTGATTAAAATTATTTATTTAAATTTAAATTGAATTTATTTAAAATTAATTATGAAAATTAGTTTTATTTTGAAAATAAATTTTGTGGTTAATTATATGAACAATTTCATGCATAATTCATGTATTTGACACTAAACTCATGACTAATCCCAACCCATCTTGCCTTGTCTTATCATATTTAAGATGATTTGCATGTTTCTTCATGAAGAGGTGGTGGAAAAAATCTGAAGCTTTCTTGTTCTTGAGTAGTTGCTGAAAAGTTCTCTGAAAACCAAAGCTCACAACTCTCTCTTCCTTTTAGTTTCTCCTTCATTTATTTCACAATTTGGTTCCGACAAACTGTTCTAAGGCCAGAGAATAGTAGGGAAGACACTAGTAGTGGTCCATTGTTGTGTTCGTGTATCAATCGAGCTCAAGGAATTACTTAATTTTCGAGTTTTGCAAGGTCTATTTTCTTACTCTGTTTTTTATAGCATGCTAGTCATATTTTGTTCATGTAATTTAAGTAAATTAAGAAGCCTAAGATCCAAATTGCTTTTGCTAGAGTGTTAAACACTCCTTCAATATATTTGAAATTGAAATGAGATTCAAATAGGTTAGATATATATTGTCGAAAATTTGAATGAGATTCAAATAAATATAACATATATTTTAGTATAATAGACATTAAAGTATAATATTTTAGTTATGGCAAAGATTTGCCCTAGGTCTTTGTTAGCATGCAAAAATGCTAACATTATATCCCTAAATTTAGGTAGTATTGCTTGGATTTATTGTTGTTTTAATGGTTTATCATGTTAATTTCATATTTTAGTCCCATAGAGCTTCTTGAAGAAATTTTGGAGAAAGAAGAGAAGAATTGACCCAAATTATGAAGAATTGATCATGAAGGTTTAAAGTTGGGTCAAGAATGGAAGTCAAATGCCTTGAAGGAGAGGAAAGAGGGCCAAAAATCTGGAGAAATGCAGCCCAATCCAGCCCAATTCCATGTTGTGGGAGTTTTCTAGTCGAGGGGCAATGTTGAGACGCTATGACATCACGGCGTCTCGACTCTGCAACAACTTGGGGATCGAGCCACTGACGTCACAACGTCAAGACACTGTGACATCAACGTCTCGACGCTGGCACAGTAGGAGCACTATATAAGAAGCACTTGGCCTCTGGTTTTCATCATCAAGGAACATTTCTCAATAGCATTTAGGGCTCTTTGAGCCTTTTAGAGGGATGAAGTGAGAGTGAGTGTTTAAGAGAGTTTTGGGCATCTTTTGGGTAGATCGAGAGCTTGTGATGGGTTCCGGTCGAGGCTTTTCTTACTGCGGATCAAGGGTGCAAGCACAGATTCGACGTCAGTTTAGTTTTATACCCTTTCCTTGTCATTTACTACTTCCATACATGTATATGCTAGAAATTTTGGGATTCAATATGACAATGTATAGCTAACTTCCCGGCATTTGGAACTTGAATAAAAATGTAGGGATAAAAGCCCTTACGCAGCGAAAACGTATCAGAGGACCACACTCAATTAAACCACGATTGGAATACTCGTACGACGACAATAATTTTACAACAAAACTAATTTAAACATGTTGTAAACAGATCATAAAACATGTTTAATTTGTGATTAAAACCTAGATCTAATCTTAGTTTAATCTAAGGAATCAAGGGGGTTGAAGAGATCTTACTCCCATTGTCGTTCTTGACCAAATCACCTTCTCCTTGAGGATTTTGCAAAAAAAATTACAGTAGCATTAAGGACCTTCTTTTGCTGGGAAAATTTCATGAACACCACCAAGTTACACCGGTATTCTCCTAGGTAATGTTGTGAGGTTTGCTTGTGGGAGCAACCTTTTCTCTAAGGGAGGAATGGGAGGATTCTTTCTCTGTGAGTATTGAGAACAATAGAGATTGAGAGTGAGAGATTGAGTTAGCGTGAGGAAGAATAAAACTATCGCCTAATTAATCTCCCAAATTCGTGAATTGTCCGGTTAGTGGGGAATTACCACGAATTATCAGTTATCATAACTGATAATTCTTATAATTAATAAAATTAATAAAAACTATTTATTAATAATTATTAAATAATTAAATCAATAACTGATTTAATCATATTATTTATATAAATCACATTTATACAAATATTCCCACATAACCTATAGTTTTAATATAATTCAATTAAATCCAATTTAATTGAATTAAATTAAAATAAATAATTAATTAATATTCAAACTAATTAATCATTAAATTGAATATCACATATTCAATTATATTTCCCTCGTTTAAACTATAGTTGTAATGTGCATCTATTGCACATTAATTTTAACCTATAGTTTCAATATGAATCCAATTCATACTTTAAACTTATTATTCAAACCCCTTCGAATATTCAATTCTCCCTAAATTAATTTTAAATCTATATTCAAAATAAATTTATATTATAAAGTTTAATAAAATTATAAACTTTATATTATAATGTATCTACATACATTATATTATTTCCCTTAGAAATTTTACCTCAACACCTTAAATGAGCTACCGGTGGGACCTAATGCACCTACAAATCAGAAGCTTCAATGATATGAGATTAATTGGCTAAACTCATTAACCAAGTTAATCAATATTCGTTAACTGTGGTTCACTCCACTATAGAACCACAACTACACTCTTCTCACTAAAGATATATTTTTATGTCCACGAATTTTGACTAATAACAGCAAGTCGGTCCTTCACGTGTGTTCGTAACACCAGTTAGGTCAAATTACTGTTTTACCCCTGGGTTACCTCTATCTCCTTAAGTCCCCAGTGCTCCTCTAATGAACAACCTATTTGAGGTCCAACCAACAAACAGAAGTGCCTCTCATGCCATAGAGAGGGCAGGGCCCTTTGTTCAAGACCCGGAGACACCACTTAACGGAACACACATCTACTTACCATAAAGTCAGGAAAGAGTGAATTCCATCTTGTGTGATTATGTTTTCAGCTCCCCATTTGGTCTTGTCTCCAAAATGGTAGGCTTATTGAGTCGACGTGCAGGCCACTCTCACCCATACAAATCAAAGGAGAATCCCTCGTGAACAGGAGTCCATAACCCACTCAGGATTGAGACTAAGTTTCCTATGTCATCCTAGTGAAATAGAAACCTAACTAGTCAACGGTGTTACAACTAGTGGTCTACTATTTCGCGGTCCGGTCTTATGCAAACTCTATGCATAGGATACCCCCACTCGCGTGTCCCTTACACGAACGCATTGGATCATTGAGTTTGTATCAAAATACAAAGCGGGTCGTATCCATAGTGTCACCAGGATAAGGTACCCAACCTTACCCCTATACTATAGACCCTTTAGGCTGTTACTTGAACAACGATCCCCGTATGTCCCCACATACTAGTTCAAGTCTCATACTAACAGCCTGGGATGTTTAATTTATTGAATTTGGGTTATTTAGGCGAGACATACACAATACTAACAATAATAAATGAACAATACATCAATTATCATTTTATTAATGTTCGGTCAAATGTTATATTTACTATCCACAAGTTTTAGGGCATAAAACCCAACAGAAAATACATATTTGAATGATATTTTGACTCCTTCTATTGTGTCCATATACTAATTCTGCGTTTGGGTGATCGTAATGCTTTATAAATTCTGGCCAAGTTTATACTGAAATGTTACTTAGTGGAAACTTGATGGAGAGAAACTAAGTTAGAACATAGCCCATTCGACTAGGCTTAATTGCTCGTAGTGACAACGAGAGTAGTTGGTTAAGCCTAGAAATCTAAAATGAATCGGGACTTAAGACTTAATCCATTTAATAGCGTTAAGGACACTTAGGTTATTAAATTGTGTTAATGAGAATTAGGGGAAACCGACAGGAGATCCTATGTCATAAAGAAGATTCTAGATTTATAATTAGTGGACATAATATTTAGTAATAAATTATCTATTAGACTATGTATTGGACTTTAAGACCCGAATTCTCATTTCTGTTATCCCTCGATGTATTTAAATCATACTTGATAAACAATTACTTTATTGTTTTGTTTTTCTTTGGCTTGTCTTTTTGTGCATTGAGATCCCTAGATAATGATCATCTTTAGTAATTTTAGTGTTTAGATAATTGTCTTGTCTAAGTTTACGCTATTCCTCGTGGATTCGATACTCGGTTATATTTATCGTTTTATATTACTTCGCTCGTGTGCTTGCTATAGTCATCAGTCTTTATAAAGAGGACCTTTGGGTTGAGCCATCAAATATATTGTCTCCTCCTAGAGAATTAGAGAATCCTCTGAATTTTTCCTCTTTTAAAATTCCTTTCTTTCAATGGGATCCCATAAGCCTTGATTGAGTCATAGCAAGGAAGACTTTGTGGAAGCTAACCTTGGAGATTCAACCTCGTTGGAGTGTGAGCAAAAGATCCGCCAGAATTTTCTCCATGTATTTCAATGTAAGTATTGCTTAATCCTGAATGTTTATGTTTAATTCTAAATAAATTAAAGCTGACCCAATGCCTCCGTTGCGGGGTGAAGGGTTCATTCCTATCACGAACATGAGAAAAAGACTCATTGATGCTCATGAAGAAGTCCATAAGATACTCTATCTAAGTGAACAACCAAGGAATGAACGACTCCATAATTACAAGTATGTAAATACAGGTAGAACAATAAGTGTTGAATTCATTAATAAGAGTCTTGATCTTCGTGAAATACATACTTAAAGACTCTTGACTTTATACAAGAGTGGCGAGGTCATGCTTGATTTGGAAAATTCGAGCATTCTATTATATTATATGGGCTTCCATCTCAAAACCAATTGGCAATGAGTGGAGTGACCCTTGTAGCTGATATATTGTGAGGTCTCCACCAATCTTTTCAATGTGGGATCCTCAACATGCCCCCTCAAGATGGTGCCTCTTTGGGTTCACCATTCTTGAATCGGATCCCAATTTCTTTTTATTGGACCGAATACCCGTTTGGATTTAATGGGATCTGATACCATATTATATTATATGGGCTTCCATCTCAAAACCAATTGGCAATGAGTGGAGTGACCCTTGTAGCTTATATATTGTGCGGTATCCACCAATCTTTTCAATGTGGGATCCTCAACACATTCTTCCACTGAAAATTTTCTTTCAGATCGAACCAAATTTCTTGAGTATTATCAGCAAACATGATTTTGGTAGAATTTAGCTTGGAAACAGAGTTTAAAATCCACGCAACAATGATATTGTTACTGTGAATCCATGGTGGAAGAAGATTGTTTGTAAGACGAGGAAGCGTACCATCGATAAATCCAAGCTTATTCTTGACTGAAAATCCGATAGTCATGGCACGACTCCAAGACACATAATTGACTTCAGTGAGAAGTTCAATGACTAATACGAGACTCGTATTGTCATTGTGATGAAGAAAATAGGGATTATGTGATACGCTTCAGTTGAAGCTTAAGATGTTGAAGATGAAGAAGCCATGGTAGAAAATGTAGAGTATAGAGGAATGAGAAAGTATTATGTAATGAGGTTTATTATCCATCAATTTTAGCATTCATCAATGATAAAGAGGTTGTTTTTGCAATGCTCTTAGAAAAACCACTTGCCATCTAATATGGGAATGTAAGTATGTGAGAAATCAGTGGGAATCATACTATTCTTCTAACTTAGCTAATTTTTATATGGTTAAGGGTTGGAGGATAACATTCAATTACTGGGATTTTCTAAGGAAAACCACTCCAAAAGGAGAGCTAGAAGGAGTTCTCATCAAAATGTGGAATATCTGGAGTCGAAGGAGTCAAATTCGCTTCAACGAAGGATTTTCGGACCTCAACTCACTCTTATTACAAATTGATAAAGGCTTCAAAGATAACCAATCAATAAAAGCCACTTATAAGACAAAGAAGAGGGTCTTAGTAGCGACTGACAACATTCGTTGAGAACTGCCAGAATAAGATATCTGGAAGCTTAACATTGATGCAGCATGGTCAAGTTAGTTTGATCGTGAAGGTCTGGTTTGGATAGTGCGGGATTGGTAGAGGCTTCCAATCATAGGCAAATGCACTCCCATCAATCATCGTTGGGCAGTGAAAGTGCTTGAAGCAAAAGCCACTGTCGAAGGCTTGAAAGAAGTGGAGAAAAACTGGCATGGAACCAACCCCCTTTAGTGGTTGCCTCAAACTCGTTGGAGGTTTTCAATCTCCTTGATGGTTTTTTGAATCTGACCTGTCAAAAGTGAGTTATTTTGTTGAAGAAGCCCTCAACCTTGCTCCCCCCGTTAATCTGCTATGTTTTTTTTTCAACCCTTGAGAAGAGAACAAAGTTGCCCACACAGTAGTAGTTGTAACACCTTCTTGTAGGCACTCCTTGGCATCGAAAGAGTATTTTCTGTATCTCATATCCCCTCTAATTTTTGAAGGGGAGTTACTTTTGTAGGTAGGATGATTGTGGTTCTTTAATGCGATTATTGCTTCAAAAAAATGATGAAGAGGCTACATTGACAATCAGATGACCCAACCCGACCCAACCAATAATATAAAGGTTCGGTTGGGTTGGGTTGTCCTACCAAATTAGGTTGCTCGGGTCAGGAAACTTGCCAACCCAAAAATTCATATTGGTCAATAAAACTTTTTAACCCAACTCAACCCAATCCATGTACACCCATAATAAGATCTAAATTGAAAAAACATTCAACCATTAGCAACCATGTAGCCAAAAAAAAGGGGGAAAAAAACTAAAGTTTGAGAGTTTTTCCCATTTAGTTTTTATTGTTTAAAATTTTCAATTATATCATGTTATGTTAATGGGGATTAATTGTGTCTGTTGAAGGCAAGGCCAAGGAGCGGGAATCTTCTTTTCATGCTACGACCAAGGGGGAGTCCAATTGGTGAGATTTTAGCCCTAATTTCGACTAGAGACCTTTTGTGGGAGCTAAAGGCAAGGCCTAGGAGCGGGAATCAAGCGAGAAGACGTGGAGATCGTGACGGGGACGTGCCGGTTTCGACGGATTCGAGTTTTCCTTTCTCTTTCCCTTACCTCTTGTAGTTTTTATGGCTTTTCTTTCAATTAGTGTTTGTAGTTTAAAGACTATGGATTGCTAGTTGTTTGTCTTAGGGATTGATGTAGTTGTTTTAGTTTGTTGGATTAATTTGTGGTATGAATGTGCATTTATTTTACCTATGCAATTATGGTTAAATGCTTTCAATTACTTGATCACTAGTTGAATGATTTGAGTGTTGAATTTTGCTCGGGAGAGGGGATTTAGTATAGATTTACTCAAGATTGTATGACTAAAGTTTACTTTCTAATTTCGTGATGGTTTTTAGATTAACTTTAGAATTGGTCAAAAGAACTCATTGCCTCGTTTGTTAATAAACTTAGATAGGGATATCAAGTTGGTTAATTTGCATGAGAATCAATTATACTCGGGAGAGGTAGTTGTGATTAAAGGTTCTTAGGCTCATAATTCCATTGTGCATAATAACTTATTCCTTAAAATCAATCCTAGACTAAATTGGCGAAAGCAATTCCCTAAGTGTTCTCTCAATTGCATATCCACTGTTTGCTTGTTTTGATTTAGTTTTCATATCATTCATTCACTACTTTTTGTTCCTTAAATAAAATTGAGCAAGATAATTCACAATACTTGATTTAGCTTAAAAATCAAATCCAGAGGACGACACTCGTTTATACGAACACTTTATTATTACTTGACCCGTGCACTTGCGGTAAGGAAAATTCCACAGCAAGTTTTTGGCGTCGTTGCCGGGGATTGGCACATTTAGTTAGATTGATATTGGGAAAAAATTGTTCGGTCTTAATTTAGGGTGTATTTTTATTTTTCTAGGTCGTTTGCATTTTTTCCTTATTTGTTTTTCTTTCCATATTTGTTATTCTAGGTTAGTTTTTCTTTTAGTTGTGTAATCTTTTCCTTATTTGTTAGTTTCCTTATTTGTGTTTGCCTTATTTATTTTTTGCATCCCATATTAGATTGTACTTTCCTTTTTCTATAGTATATTTTCCATATTTAGATTAGTTGTTTTCTTTGTTTCTTTCCATAATTGTTTTCTTTCCTTTTTAGGATAGTTTTGTTTTTGTATGCGTAGTAGTAGAGAATTGATACCATTGGATCCCGAGATCGAAAGAAAAATTCATAGGCTTCGAAGGGAAAATAGAGAAATTATTCAAATGGCTGACCAAAATCCACCTGAGGAGCCTAGGCCTATTAGAGACTACTTTCAGCCCGTGTTTTAGGGGCAACAATCGGGGATCGTCTATGCCCCGATCAATGCCAACAACTTCGAGTTGAAGACCGGTCTCATTCAGATGGCTCGAGATTGTGCATACAGAGGATCGCCCACCGAGGACCCAAATTCTCATCTAAAATCATTTTTAGACATTTGTGGGACGGTAAAAATAAATTGAATTTCTGAGGATGCTATTCGCTTACGCTTATTTCCTTTTTCTTTGCAGGATAAAGCACGAGATTGGTTGCAATCTATTACCCCTGGGAGCATCACCACCTGGGATGCTTTGGTCCAGGCCTTTTTAAAGAAATTTTTTCCTCCTGCAAAGACGGTCAAGTTGAGGACCGAGATTGGGACATTCCAACAACAATATGATGAGCAGTTGTTCGAGGCCTGGGAGCGATTTCAATAGCTACTGAGGAAGTGCCCTCAGCATGGCTACCCCGACTGGCTTCAGGTTCAATTGTTTTATAATGGTTTAACTCCTAGTACAAAAACGATTGTTGATGCAGCTGCAGGTGGGACTCTGTTGTCCAAGATCGTGGAAAATGCTCGCACACTTCTAGAGGATATGGCCACCAACAGCTATCAGTGGCCATCTGAGGGGTCTGCACCTAAAAAGATTGCTGCTGGAGTGTTTGAGGTTAACAAGGTAAGTGCACTCCATGCCCAGATGACCTCCCTTGCTAATGCTTTTATGAAATTTTCAGGTACTGGGAGTGCACAGTCAATTGAATCAGCTGCTGCTTTAGCATCTAGACCTTAGGAGGAGACCATCGAGCAGGTTCAGTATGTATCAAATTTTAATTCTAGGGGATATAATAATAATTCCACACCTACACATTATCACCCTAACAATAGGAACCATGAAAATTTCTCTTATGCTAATACTAAAAATGTTCTTAATCCTCCTGGGTTTGCCCCTCAAACTCAAGAAAATAAAAAGTTAGAAGATCTTGTTGGAGCTTTCATTGCAGAGTCAAGTAACAGGACAACCAAATTGGAGGAGGCAGTCATTGCCATCAACTCAACAGTGAATGGCCACAGTGCAGCCATAAAGAATATTGAGACTCAGCTGGGACAGTTGGTAAGTGTGGTAAGCACAATGAATAAAGGTAAGGCCCCAGCTGAGCAAGAGAAAACCCAGATGGAGTATTGTAAGGCAATCACTGTGCACCAGGAGGAAGCTGAAGAGGAACCTGAGTCTGAGGATTATGATAAGCCTACTGGGGAAGTTAAGGAGGACACATCATCTGATGAAGCTGAAAAGCCTGAACCTGAGCTTCCTATTCCTTCTCCTCCATTGATGGTCCTCAAAGAAAAGAAGAGGAAAAAGAAAAAGAAGAATAATCAGGTTCAGTTCGACAAGTTTATGAATGCTTTTATGAATCTGAACATTAACATTCCTTTTGCAGAAGCATTAGAGATGCCCCAGTACAACAGGTTCATGAAGGAATGGTTAGCAAAGAAGCGAAAGGAAAAGAAAGTTGACACTGTATATCTTGCTTCCACGTGCAGCACTAGAGTACAACAAAAAGTACCTGAAAAAGTAGCAGATCCAGGGAGTTTTTCTGTTCCTTGCAGTTTTGGTACTTATTCTTTCAGAGCATTATGTGATTTAGGTGCTAGCATCAATATCATTCCTCTATCTCTGTGCAAAAAGTTAGACATAGGTGAGATTAAATCTACTCCTGTAAAGCTCCAATTGGTTGATCAGTTTGTTGTTAGACCAGTTGGCATTGTAGAAAGTGTTTTAATCAGAGTAGGTAGATTTTTCCTCCCTATTGATTTGTATGTTATGGACATGATAGAAAATTCTTCAATGTCTGTCATACTAGGAAGATCATTCCTCGCTACTGGGCGAGTGATTATTGATATTGAGCGCAGGGAGCTCACTGTAAGAGTCAGGAATGACAAAGAAATATTTAAAGCAGTTGAAGACTCTAATGGACATTCTGAAGTGCTTTTCATGGGCTACAAGAAAGGTGCAAGAAAGAGCACCTCTGTTGGATTCACTGAAAAGAAGCCTCCTTGAAGCACGGTCAACACGTCGAGCTAATGACGTTAAACAAGTGCTTATGGGAGGCAACCCAAGTAAGTGTAGTTGTGCTTTTTTGCTTGCTTTTGATTTATTGTTTGTTTTTGTGTTGTAAGTCTTGTTTTCTGTCGCTCCTTTGCTTTCAAGCTTTCAAGATTTCAATCAAGAAGTCATCATCATTCCAAGCCAGTATTACTCACTCCTCTAATTCTTTTATTGTTCTCATGCTTGTTTAGGCCTTATTTTCTTTATACATTGAGGACAATGCATGTTTTAAGTTTGGGGGTGGAATAGCATGTTTGTGGAGCCCTTGAGCATCTGAGTTCGGGCTATAGTTTTGAGCTTTCTTTGAATTAAGCATATGGTTGTTTTCTGGATGCTATTTTTACATGACTATGATTTCCTAGGATAAGCTTTCTTGTCAATTTTCAAGCTTTCGATGAGTTGTAAGCATGAGTGCCCAAAAAGGGAGACTTTTTAAAAATTTTCTAGGAGATGTCTTGCATGAGTAGAGTATTTTTCTTGGCTAGATTTGGATTTGAATGCTTAGGAGCGAATTATTAAGTTCATATGCTTGTTGTCACCTCGATAGGTGTAGGGAAGAGCTAAAGAGTTAATTTTTTGCAAATTAGCATGTTTAATCTTGCTTAGGAGGAAAGAAAAGAATATATGTTTATCATGATCATGAAATAAAAAAATCATTCTTGTTACTTTTGAAAGAAATTTTTATGCCATGGCTTGTGCACATTATGCAATGAGTAATAAAGTTTTAGGCAAAAAGAGCTACCCCTGTTGTGATCAGTTAGGCCAACCAGAGAAAACTCGGGTTAAGGGTCCCTACAATAGGTGTGTGAAAGCTAGTGCCACATATAAATGCTTAATTTAATTGTAAATTATAAGCACCTAAGTATGGAGGAAAACAAACTAATTTGTTCCATTAACTCGTTAGTGAAACCTTAGTGCCAGTGTAGAGGGAAGATCCCGGGCTAGTAGAGTCTGATCTTGTTGAGTTCGATCTCGCTTGTGCAAGTTAATTTTGGAAAATTTTTAATTTGTCTCCCTCATTGGTCCTTGTGTGCATGTCTCTTGCTTGCTTGACTATTGACTTTTGAGCCTTGAGGATTGAGTCATGTTTGTTGCATCCATTATTCCACTGTATGCTTGATTTTTAGTTTGCTCGAGGACTAGCAAAAGCTTAAGTTTGGGGGTATTTGATAGCGAGCATAGCTAGCTATTTTTCTCTGATTAATTAAGCTAGTTTTTTACAATTATTTGCCCAAATTTATGCATTTTTATGTTTTATTTGTAGGAAGTATGTGTTTGAAGCTTAATTGAGCAATTGGAGTCAAATGGAGTTTCCAATCTTAAAAATAAAAAAAATATAAAAAATTCATAGCATCTCGACGCTGTCTGTAGCGTCTCGACGCTATCGACAGATTTTCTATATAATCTTCTTTTCATGCTACGGCCAAGGGGGAGTCCAATTGGTGAGATTTTAGCCCTAATTTCGACTAGAGACCTTTTGTGGGAGCTAAAGGCAAGGCCAAGGAGCGGGAATCAAGCGAGAAGACGTGGAGATCGTGACGGGGACGTGCCGGTTTCGACGGATTCGAGTTTTCCTTTCTCTTTCCCTTACCTCTTGTAGTTTTTATGGCTTTTCTTTCAATTAGTGTTTGTAGTTTAAAGACTATGGATTGCTATTTGTTTGTCTTAGGGATTGATGTAGTTGTTTTAGTTTGTTGGATTAATTTGTGGTATGAATGTGCATTTATTTTACCTATGCAATTATGGTTAAATGCTTTCAATTACTTGTTCACTAGTTGAATGATTTGAGTGTTGAATCTTGCTCGGGAGAGGGGATTTGGCCTAAGACTTACTTTATTTAATTGCATGACTAAAGTAGAAATTCTAAGTTTGTGACAGGATTTGGAATAACTTTAGAAGTTGCTTGAAGAACTAAACTCAAAGCCTTGCATGTTAATGAACTTAGATAGGGATATCAAGTTGGTTGCATGAATGAGAATCAATTATGCTCGGGAGAGATAGTTGTGATAAAAGGTTCCTAGACTTGGTAGAACAATTGCATGTTAAATTCATCCCATTAATTAATCTCCAATCTCAACAATGAAATCAATTCCCTAAGGGTCCTTCCATTTGAGTCTCCACCTTTATTTTATGCTTTTTGTCTTTAGATTTATCTTTGTCATCAAGTTTTGCTCCCTAAATAAAATTGAACAAAAGTATTCACGATACTTAATTTGCTAGAAAACCAATCCAGAGGACGACACTCGTTTAATCACGAAAACACTATATTATTACTTGACCCGTACACTTGCGGTTAGCAAATTGCGCATCATGCCTATTCTGTGACCCAATTCATTCGAAGCCCCGTCAAAGAACATGGTCCACATCTCTGAATTTGATTTTTCTTTCCCTGTTGTGAAAGTGAGGATATGCCCGTCAGGGAAGTCGAACTTCATCAACTAATAATTATCTATAGGTTTTTGTGTTAGGTAATCAACAAGAGCCAATAGATAAGAAATCAAATCTTATTAAACCTTATAATTCATTGGCATTGCTTCAACAACCTGAGATTAGGAAATCCTTCATTGATGAGTGGTTACTTAATGTAGCTCATATTAAGGCAGTGAAAACACCTTGGTATGATGACTTTTCCAATTACCTTGACTTTGGAAATTTGCCTCCCGGTTTATCAAAGCAACAAATGAAAGAATTTTTCCATGAGGTGAAGTTCTATTTATCAAATGATGCATCTATGGTTAGACAATGTGTTGATGATGGCTGTGAGTTTAAAGTAAAAGGGCAGCGAATAAAGCATTACTAGAGGGGAGAGTTTCCTTCGAAATATCCTTCCCTAAAATTGGTCGATGAATGAGAAAGCAAGAGTTTTGCGGGAGCATTTCATATTGCAATACTTTTAGCTTCCAGTGTTGTTGCGATTTTATTTTATCTCGTGGATTTTATTCTGGTTTGAATTAATTTGAATTAGATTTTAAAGATTTCAATTTTATCTGATTTATTTTAATTCGTTGGGATTTTTGTAGATTTTATGTTCGTTTTATTTATTTTATGTATTTATTTATTTTTATTTTGGTCGATTTAATTCTTAATTTAATCGGATTAGTACTGTTTATATTTAATTTCAGTTTGAATTTTTAATTTCTGTTTCGATTAGATTTTTAATAATATATCTTCCTGATTTAATTCTGAAATATTCTTCTATGAAGTTGCTGGCACATTTAGGGAGCACAGGTTTTGAGGGAGCAAAATTTCAGCATTCTAATTAGAAGCTCTCATTATTTGATCTCATTTTTTTATGTTAATTTTGATTTATTTTTCTGTTTTTATATTTTTTTTATTTGATATGATTTTTATTCGGTTAGATTTTTATTTTATTATTTATTTTATTTTTATTTTATTTGTAGGTTAGTTTAGATTTGATTTTATTTTCGAAAGATTTTTCCAAATTTAAAATAATATATCTTGTGGATATTATTTAAAAAAAAATTGATTTCATCGTTTTGTTGGGAAGATCAGAGATTTTATTCGGTTAAGATTTTTTGTGAGATAAGATTATAATTTTACCGTTGAGATTTTATTGTTGGTTAGCAGGATAGTTAAGTGGGCATGCAGTTAATTACCAAAGATATCATGTGTTGAGCAGAGGGCAACTGGCGTTATGGTTGTTACACACAGAGGGAGCACAGTAAATGGAAGATCTTACCGTTTAACAGATAATAAAAATTTTCCATGAAACCATGAAGTTAAAACGGTAACTTAAATTAATTAGGAGATAATTAGGGTCTAATTATTTGTTGAAGATCTTTGAGTTAGTGCCCTATTTATACGAGCTCCCATCAGGTACGTTTCTCACTCTTATCTTTTATTACTACTGATGTGATTTTTTCTCTGTGTGTATTATTATTGTGAGGAAAAAAAAAAGCATGAGCAAGGGAAAAAAAAGAAAGATGAAGGAAGAAGTCCATACTGGAAAGAGAAGACCCTTGAGGAAGTAGTCTCGCAAGTTGAAGTACCAACTGATCAGAATCTTGAAGGGGAAGAAGAAGTCCCAATGGATGAGGAAACAGTGTAAGAGAGGGTTGAAGAGGCTTCGTAGAGACCAAAGAAAAAGAAGAAGAGGTCTAAGAAAGAAAAAAAAAAGTAAGAACCCCTACCCCAACCCTTTTTCCTGACCATATGTTTTTGAAAAAGGAAAAGCCAGTAGAGGGAAAAGAAGATAAGACGAATGAAGTTGAGACTGAAATAGAACTGAGTGAAGAAGTTGAGCTTGATGAAAGATTTCAGAGGTTCATTAATGAAGAGGCAAGAAAAAAATATCAAGAAGTCCTGAAGCGAGATTTTCTTATGGAGCGCGGCTTCGATGGTGGCAAAGAGCACCCACATTTTCCTTGAGCGAACATTATTAATCAACATTGGAAATGGTTGTGCGCAAAGCCGGAGCCCACTGTTGATCAACTAGAATGGGAGTTCTACGCCAACAATGTTGAAAATGAAGGATTCTTGGTTATTGTTTGAAGAGTTGCATTCGACTGGAGTCCTGGAGTGATTAATTCTTTGTTTAATTTGCAAGACTTTCCCCACACTGTTTTCAACGAAATATTAGTTGCTTCCTTAAAACGAGCAACTAAATGCCCAGTGGAGGTTGTCTAGGACGAAGACAAGAGCATTCGAGTCAGCATACCTGAAGTGTGAGGCTAACACTTGGCCTGGCTTTATCAAGAAGAGATTATTGCTTACAGAGTACGCTTCCACTATCCCTCGTGATCGAGTACACTTGAAGGGTCAGAGTCCCAAAGAGTTCCAATGATATAAACTTGTTTGATAAGGGGATTATTGGCACTGCCAATCTGGCTAGGCTTCAAAAAGGTGAGACGTGCTAAGGTGGTTTGTTGTGCGGTGTCCATAGAAGTGTTGAAGCAACTTGAGATGGTTCTCAGTAGGCTAGAATTCACTTAGAGACAACTTCAAACCTACAAGATCTATGATTGTTGAAGAGGCATCACACTAAGGAGGGCTATGCAAGCAAATTTTTCTAAGTTGTATCAAGCCTTCCCAATTTTTCTTGATGATCTTATAAACCCATGCATTCCACCCCCGCCCATCATTTAAGAGGAAGAAGAAACTAAGAGCCTTAACATGAAGAAGAATTAAAGGGAAGCTTTAGTTTCTGCGAGTAAATATTTTGATGAATGATTTTTTTTATGCTCGCCTTGCATGTGTTGTGTTCTTTCTGCTTATGTTATATTCTGTTTCTTTGTTTTTATCTGCTACTTTAAAATCTATCTCTGTCATGATTATGTTAAATCTGTGATTTTGATCTTTAATGAAATCAAATATTGTTTTCTTTGACACATCTGAGTATCTAACTTGTTTTTCTTCTGAATTTTTGAACTCTTGGACTAGTTAGCTTAATTAGATCAAGGTATTCTGATCTCCAGAAACCTTTTGCTTGAGCATTTATTCTCGCCTGGTCATGACTGCAGCAAAAGATCTGAGGTCGCATTGTCTTATTTGATCCACCTTAAGCTTAATCTTAGTCCCACGCTCAGTTTAAAATTTAGATAAAAAAAATTAAGTTTGAGGGTATACTTATCATGTTGTTAATTCATTGAGGACAATGAATAATTTAAGTTTGTGGGACTTTTAGCTACTCCGCTTGTTTTGCTCGAACATTCATCTCCTTCATAATTATTCTTCTAGGTTGTTGAGTAACTAGGGACATTTGTGACACCCACAGTTTGTCTTTGGGTCGAAAGATGACCTAGAAAATATTGGAAAAATGATAAAAATTATTTGTTGAAAAGAAAAATTTTGGAAAATTTTGCTGAGAAAATTCATAGAGCAAAAATTTTGAAGGATGAATGATAATCTAGCAGTTTTCTGTCTCACAAGGCTTAGGTGAGCTTCATCATAAAATGTCGCCATTCTGAGAAGCAAGGGATAGAATAACTAAGGATTTTTGGGCTTAACAATGAGTATTTAGCCTATTGGTGATAAGTGTGAGGCAAGGGTATACTGCACCATAAAGTGGGTCATCTCATGCTTAAAAGCTTATGACTGTAAGGTTGCTTTAAGTCTGAAGAACAAAAGAATAAATCCCCTGAAATATGTGTTCAAATTTGTCTGATAATAGAGCTCAGCTGTGGTAAGTTCTTAGGATTGACTTAAAGGTGGTGACTATTTGTTCAATGATGAAAGAATTATTTTGCTGCAGCAGTGCTTGGTTTTGCAGGATGCTCGGGTGAAGGGTGAAGGTAGTGTTGGAATATCTGTTTTGATTGAGTTGTGCTATGACTAATGTTTTGAATTTTCAAGGGAAGGTGAGTTAGTATTGCTCGAGACGCGCAATAGTTCCAGTTTGGGGGTGTGATAACGCTCCAAAAGTAGTTATTTAGGCCTCATTTCTATAGGGATTTGTGTGTCTTTTGTGCTTACTAGGGTTGGTTTTAGATATATATTATATGTTTTAACTCATTTGGAAGAATGGAGGCTTTGGAAGTTATTTTGTGCAGAAAATATTGCTGGGCGACGTGAGGGAGCAAAATCTGTGCTGCAGCAAACCTGGGAACAAAACTGCCACGTCACAGCTCGTTATCCATTTTAATAAAGTGGCGTTAGCTGAATTATTTTCGGATCTAAGAAGCTTAGAAAGTCTGCCATGTGCCCAATTTAACCAAAATCTCATCTTATAAAAGGAGGAGCCGTCAAAGTTAAAGGATTCACGACTTGGAGACCGAATCAATCGGCCGAAGGCCGAATTGACGGCAAAGTGGAGATCTAAGAAGACCATTTGCGACTCAACTCAAGGAGACGAAGTTCTTCCATGTTCTTGGTGGTTTGGAGCAGCCGTTTCATCCCCATTTGCTGAAAAGGATTAGTATTTCTTGTGTATTTCGTAATATGGATGTGCTTATCGAGATTGTAACATATTTTATGTTTTCAATCATGAACTAATTGCTTTGTAGGCATAGGTTAAGAATTATGTGATTGTTATATTTATAAAACTGGAAATTCTATTTGATCATGATCATCTTGAATTATTGTTGATCTTTAATTTCATTATGTGCCAGCCTAGCTAGCCGGTATGTATAGCTTCTCCTAGTTTCAGGGATGATTTAGGAGTTGTGTGGCAATAATTCACTCTAGATCATTGTGTATTGGTGAACACCAGTGACTCAGTTAGGGATAGCCAGTTGCCTAGTGCTTGATCGGTAGAGCTTCATTGGTTTTGAAACATATTCCAAAAAATCTGGAGTTTCGGGAGGATCCCGCTGATAATACTGCAGGAGATTGACGGATCAAAAGAATTGCTGGAGCATCTTTATAGACAATTACAGAAAGTCTTAACCTGTCTGTTTCCATTCTGTTTTCTCTAATCGTAATCATTTACTGCTTTTGCATATCTTTTGTTTCAGCATTTCCCAAATCAATTTAACCAACCTTTTGAAATCACTAAAAAGGCAAATTAAATCAATAGAGGTAGGCATTTCAAGACCCTGTGGATACGATAAATACTTATCACTTGCTGCCAGATTGTGTATACTTGCACAGTATTCTGGAGTTAATTTATCTCATATTTTTAACCACTCCGAAATTGCAACATGATACAACCTGCTTTGTATTTGATATAGACGTATTGATCCAAGGCGTCCATGTAGGAGACATGTGACTGGGGGTATCCTATGCAATGAGTTTGCATAAGATCGGACCACGAAATAGTAAACCACTAGATGTAACAACGTTAACTAGTTAGGTTACTGTTTCAATAGAATGACCTAGGTAACTCAGTCTTAATCCTGAGTGTGTCATGAACTCCTTCTTATGAGCGACTGTCATTTGATTAGTACGGGTGAGAGTGACCTGCACACCAACTCAATAAGCCTACCTTTTTGGGGACGAGACCGAGTTGGGGGCTGGGGACATAACAACACAATATAGAATTCTCTCTTTCCTGCTTCTAGGAGAAGTAGATGAGTGTTCCCTTAAGTGGTGATTTCGGGTCTCGAACAAAGGGATCCCGCCCTCTCACTGGCTCGAGAGTGATTTTCTGTTTACTGGTTGGACCATAAACAAGTTGTTCATTAGAGGAGCACTGGTACTTAAGGAGAAAGAGGTAACTCAGGGGTAAAATGGTAATTTGACCCAATTGTAGTTACGAACACTCGTGAAGGATTGACTTACCGTTATTGGTCAATATCCATGGATACAGAAACATTATATAGTTAGAAGAGTGCAGCTGTGAGTCTTTAGTGGAATGGCCCATAGTTAATGAATATTAGTTAACTCGATTAATGAGTTTAGTTAGTTAACCTCATATCATTAGAGCTTCTGATCTGTAGGTCCATTAGGTCACCCTGCTAGCTCGTAAAGAGTAATTAGAACCAATTATATCTTGAGAGAATTTGAATAGTTCAAATTCATATTGGGATTTAAGTAAATTGTATGAGATACAGTTAATATAATGTATAGTGATGCATTAAAATATAAAGACTAATTTGAGATTAAACTTTATTATATTGAGAGAATGATATATTTAAAAGAGTTCAAATATATGTCTAATTAAATATATTTTATTTAATTAGAAGATGAATTGATTATGAATTAATTAATTATTCAATTAAGTTTATATTAAATGAGATTTAATTAACCTATAGTCTATGAGGGAATTATTAGAATATGATTCTAATGTGTAATTAATTAAATATGGGTGATATTTAATTATAAAATTAATTAATTATCGAAATTAATTAATTAGTTTAATTGAATTAATTAAATGTGATTTAATTAAGTTTAATTAAAACTATATATTATGTGAGGAAATTACATTTAAATAAGATTTAAATGTGCATAAGATTAATTAATTCACTTTTAACTAATTAATTTAATGAATTAATTAATTGATTTTGATCTAATGGTCAAGATTGTTTCCTAACCTCACATTAGGGTTTCCTCACTTATAAAAGGAAAGGTTATGAGAACTCTAACCCTAAATTCTCATTCTAGCCTCCCTCTCATATTCTCTCTATTCAAGAACATAAAGGGAAATTTTTCTCTCTAGAGTTTTCTCATTCAAGATTAGGTAGTCCCACAACTACGTTCCTAATCTCAGAGTTCTAGCAATTGGTGGTATCTCAATTGTTGACGGTTGGTCCCTATGTAATCAAGAAAGGCGTTCTTGATATATATCAGAGACGACAACGACAATATGTATGTTTCTCCCTTTTAGATTAGATCTAAGGTTGTATGCTTAGCCTTAATAAATAGATTTAGACTAGTTAACTACCAATCGGTCTCAATTCGCTTCAGCTAATGAAATTAGGGAATTCCAATCCTTCAAATGTGACATAGGACCCTGCTTAGCAAAAGAGAATTTGTCCAAGACTGTAATTTTCATTTACTTGTCTTGAAAACGTGATTAGTAAAGAATAGTGATTCTCCCTAATTACTTGATTCAGGGGTCACAAATCACGGTGTTCTTCTTTTCAAGGAATAAGTTCCTGGCGACAACTTGTTGTTGATGTAATAACTCTCAAAGTTAGAACTAGAGATGTTATTTTGGCTGTAGCAATGGGGAACATTAAATTATTTTTCCTAGTGGGAACAAATACATATTAATAGATAATGTGTATTTCCTAAGATTAAAAGAAATTTGATTGTATCTTATATGCTAGAACAACGTTACTCTAAACCTTTCTCTTCTAATGCAGTTTTATTTCACGAATGGAGTTGACATTTGTTCGACTAGACTAGAAAATAACCTATATGTTTTAAGACTAATTCAGAGTAAAACAATCATGAACATTGAGCTATTTAAGACTGTGATAACGCTTATTTTTGTGCGTTATTTAGCCTTAAAAATCGAGGTTATTGTTTGGAAAGCAAGGACTTTGTGTTTAAAATCTTATCATTTCAAGTCATTTTAGCAAACACTGTCGAAGAGGATGGAGTTGGAGCGTTGGATGCTTGGTTCACGACCGCCGGCAAGAATCCCGTGGGTCTCGTTCTTCGCGTGCCTTGCATGGGTGCTTCAGGGTTTTCCTCTTGTCATCGCACGTTTAATTCAGCTTCGTGGGTTGCTCGTGCACTCTGAGATCGAGTGTTCTTGCGTGATGATGACGATCCTTGAGTGTTCTTCATCTTCTTGCTTGTGGGTCTTTCAGTTTCACGATGGAGAGAATATGGAGAGTTTGAGGGTTTGACTTGAATGCAAAGGCTTGTGTGTTTGGCGAAGAGAAAAAGAACTTAAGTCAAACTATTTATACTTTTCCAATTAGGTCACGTGCAGGTCAAACAAAAATCGTGACTCCCCACTTATTCTTAAAAATGGTCGCATTTTCAAATGCACTGGGGAGAAATGCGGTCGCATTTCACCCAGTTTTTTTCTGCAATCACTTTTTTCTTGACTTTTCATTTTCCTTTGCTTCCTCATCTTTTCTGAAACACTCATAAACAAGTTAGAAAGCTCATATGCTTAATCATGATTTATTTTGTTTTTTTTTTCATTTCTCATTTTAAAAAGAATTAAAGAAATGTTTTGATCAATTCAACTTCCAGGTAAGTCCCCAGGTAAAGGTGTTCCCTATGGTCAACTTAAATACCTCAACCTAGGCAGGACTTGCCTTAGACAAAGTTCCCTCTTGATCAAAAATCATTTATTCAAAAAAAAAAAAACTCACAATTTTTGTCACACCCCCTCCCGGACCACCTGCCAGCTCAGTCCGGAAGATGGTGTGAAGCCAACGAACATCGTCCTCCTCTAACGATACCCATTGACCCTGATGCGCAATTTTCTTACCGCAAGTGTACGGATCAAGTAATAATATAGTGTTTTCGTGTAAAACGAGTGTCGTCCTCTAGATTGGTTTTCTAGCAAATTAAGCACGACGAATACTTTTGTTCAATTTTATTTAGGGAGCAAAACTCAATGATAAAGATAAAAATAAAGACTAAAAGCATAAAAATAAAAGTGGAGACTCAAATGGAAAGACTCTTAGGGAATTGATTTCATTGATTAAGATTGAGGATTGATTAATAGGAATGAATTGACCGTGCAATTATTCTACAAGCCAAGGAAACTTTCATCACGATTACCTCTCCCGAGTATAATTGATTCTCATGCATATAAACTAACTTGATATCCCTATCTAAGTTCATTAACATGCAAGGCATTATTCGGTTCGGCCCTTGTTACTCTTCTAAAGATATTCCAAATCCCGTCACAAACTTAGAATTTCTACTCTAGTCATGCAATTAAACAAAGTAAGTCTTAGGCCAAATCCTCCCTCCCGAGTTAGATTCAACACTTAAATCATTCAATTAGTGATCAAGTAATTGAAAGCATTAAACAAAATTGCATGAGTAAAATAAAAACACATTTATACCTAAAAATCAATCCAACAACTAAAACAATTACATCAATCCCTAAGACAAACAACTAGCAATCCATAGTCTTTAAACCACAAACACTAATTGCAAGAAAAACCATAAAAACTACAAGAGTTAAGGGAAAGAGAAAGGAAAACTCGAATCTGCCGACACCGCACGTCCCCGTCACGATCTCCACGTCTTCTCGCTTGATTCCCACTCCTTGGCCTTGCCTTTAGCTCCCACAAAAGGTCTCTAGTCGAAATTAGGGCTAAAATCTCACCAATTGGACTCCCCCAATCCGTAGCACAAAAGGATGAATTTATAGAAAATCTGGCGACAGCGTCGAGACGCTATGGACAGGGTCGCGACGCTATGATTTTTTTTTTAGGATTGAACTCCATTTGACTCCAATTGCTGAAATAAGCTTCAAACACATACTTCCTACAAATAAAACATAAAAATGCATAAATTTGGGCAAATAATTGTAAAAGACTAGCTTAATTAATCAGAGAAAAATAGCTAGCTATGCTCGCTATCAGACCCTCCTGAAAATGTTGAACCTGATAAACATACTAATCTTAGATATAAAATATTTTACATGAAACACAACACAGCGGAGTCCCTGAAAACCTTTTAACATACACGAGGTGCAGCCCTGACATAACTTCGGTTTGGAAAATAACCTGGTATAGATATCACAACCCAAAACATATTCAACTGGGGTTTATACAACCACGACCTCTAAAACCGAAATTATCCAATCCTTACAAAACATTTACAATATAGACAGACTCAATATACAACTCCACCCACGTACTGGAGCTTGATCTGGAACTTTCAGCAGACGTTGGTAGTGTCTCAGGCACCGGGAGCTCGATCTCTACCTGAAAAGTGGAAAAAATTTTGAAAGAGTGAGCTACGAAGCCCAGTGAGTGACTAAATTTAAAACTGTAAATCCGGAAATCAGAACATGTGATAAAACTTTAAACGTATAAAGTTGTTCAACCAAGGCGTTAAACATAAACGTGCAAAGATAAAAGCTTTCTAAAAAACATCGCAGGTACGTCATTAAAGATCTAGCAAGGCATATCAAGTACATCAAATGTTTTAACTAACATGACCGATCTACATTGTGTAGGACATACCTAGTACAACCAACGTTTACTAGTCCTACGATGTAGTGGGGCCCGCCCAGCACTTCCATCGTCTTTGTCATAGTGGGGCCCACCCAGCACTCACGACAGCATCGTTGTCACGGAGTACACTCAACGTCAACAACAGAATATAACATGTGTGCACACGGTACCATATAGCCTCGGGCTCAATATCTCAGTCATGTAGTCAATAGAAATCTCAGAAAAATCACATGAAAACATTAAAACATGTCTGCTTATCGTTATCTTTCGTAAAACTTAAGCTTACTCAGCTTGCTCGTGAAAAATTGAAAATCTTTAAGTAGTACTTGCTAATACATATTTTACTTTAAATGATATCGTTTCAACTACTTTTCATAAAGTCAATAATCACGTGCTCGTATATAAACCTCATTAGAAAATCTAAGCTCAAAACTTATGCTTGAAACCATTCATAGAAATCATGTATCATTCTTAGAAAGCATGTAAAACATCTAAACATGAACAGTCGTTTGGAAACAATTTTTGAAATTCGCTTTGTAACTCACTGTCTTAGCTAGTTTCCTGGTCTGTAAACTCGACCTATTTCCTCTTGGCCTGTCAAACAACCAAAACCGAGCATCAAAACCATAAATAGTTTTGTCTTTCCATGCTCATGAATTCTAAACACTTGAATCAAAAATCACACTTCACATTCTATTTTTTCAGATTTTCCAGATTCAATACCATAACTTCCAACACTCATAACTTCCTCAATACGTAACTTAAATTAATGTACTATATATCAAACTCTTCATTTTCAAACACTCTAAAACTTATCAGAAGAAATGAAAACAAGATTCCCAACCAATTTGTCCAGAAATACCCCGAACACAGACAACACATATTCGAGCTTCTCTACTACCCTCTATCTTTCTCCTAAAATTAAACCTACTTCAAGTCATTTTTGGCTCACGAATTCTTCATGAAGGTTATAGGAAATTGAACAAGCTTTCCAACCATACCTAATGGAGCTTCTGATTCAACTTGTACACCCCAGAAGCCTCGAAAAAACAGAGAAAACCAGAGATCCTCCTGGTTTGCACGAAAATTCTGTGTTCTGTTTTCCATTTCAAAAACCATTAACTTATCATCCTATTTAGCTCAAGCTTCCTTCATGAATTTTTTTAGAAAATGGATTAAATTTAAAGAAAATCAAACCTAACCTCTTAGTTCCTTCTGTGTAGCTCAAACCGAATCAAATACCAAAGATAGACAGGTTGATCTCAGATTCTGTCATGGCTGCCTTTGCTTGAGCTATTTCCTATCTTCTTCAATCTCAAAACCCTAGAAACCTTCTTCTTCTCCTTCCTTCACTCTCTCCCTCGAATTCTCTGAAGTTTGGTTGGGGAATGATGGAAAAAATGGCCTAAAATGAATTAAACGGTGGTGGAGTTTGCCTTTAATGCACTAGCACCGCCCACTTTCTTCTTTCTTTTTCTTTTTTTGTTTTTGTTTTTCATTTCCCTATTTTATTTTCATTTCCTTTTTCTTCTTTGTTTCCTTTTATTTCCTTTCTTTTCTTCCTTCTTTTAGATTAGTAAACCCCAACAACTTAAATTCAACTTCCACAATAAACGACAAGAGAAATTAATCCAAGGTAGGTCTCGGGTTTACAATTTTTCCATTTTTCCTAATTTTAGCTCAAACACAAAACAGGGCTCAAAATAATATGGACTTTCAAAACTCCCAAGTAAATCCCCAGGAAAAGGTGTTCCCAATGATCATCTTAAGTACCCTTTCCTAGACAGGATTTTCCTAGACAGAGTTTTTACTCTTGTCCAGATATTTATAAACCCAGATAATATACAAAAATTAATTCAAGGTGTAGAAGTCATACCAAATCAATTATGGAGACATGGCTTCCTCATCCTCGACACCATTCCCTGAATATTGTTTTATCCTTTGTCCATTTACCTTGAAGTGCATGCCCTGATGTCAGTCAATATCACAGTTCCATAGTCGAAAATTTTCACTATTTTGAAAGGTCCTAACCATCTCGACTCCAGTTTCCCTAGGAATAATTTCAGTATGGAATTGAAGAGTAACACTTTCTAGCCTTTGTGGAACTCCCTTGGGTGAATTCTTCTATCATGCCATCGCTTGACTTTCTCCTTGTAGAGCTTTGCATTTTCACAAGAGAAATGTTGGAGTTCTTCCAGCTTGTTAAGTTGCAATTTCCTTTTGATCCCTGCTTTCTCCATGTTGAAGTTAAAACTTTTTCAATGCCCAATAAGCCTTGTGCTCTAATTCAATTGGCAAGTGACAAGCTTTCCCGAATATGAGGCGGTAGGGAGACATTCCTAATGGTGCCTTATATGCAGTTCTATGGGCCCATAATGCTTCATCCAGTCTCACTGACCAATCCTTGTGAGTGGGATCCACTGTTTTCTCCAAAATAGCCTTGATTTCCCTGTTAAAGAGTTATGCTTGTCCATTAGTTTGGGGATGGTAAGCAGTAGCTACCCTGTGTCTAATATTGTATTTTGAAAACAAACTGGCTATTATTTTGTTCAGGAAATGAGATCCTTCGTCACTTATGATGAAGTGAGGGATTCCATATCTGGTGAAGATATTCTTCAGGAAGAATCTCTTCACCACTTTGGCATCATTTGTTGCGGTTGCTATTGCCTCAATCCATTTTGATACATATCTACTGCTAGCAAGATGTAGATGTTCCCAAAGGATGGTGGGAATGGTCCCATAAAGTCTATCCCCCGTACGTCAAAGATTTCTACTTCGAGTATGAAATGTAGAGGCATTTCACTTTTAGCTGTCAGGTTCCCTGTCCTTTGGCATTGATGATGGAAGAGATTGTCGAGGTCTCTTATCAAATAAATTTATAATCCATAACCTCTAAAGCTAACTTGTAGCAGTAGTGGTCGGGGTCGAACACAGTGAGCACGATTATAACTTGTTTATCTTAGATTTATTGTGATGACCGGACTAATGGGGGGTTTTTATACTTGGAAAAGAAAGCAAACAAGGAAAGAAAACTAATTATGAAAAATGTTGTAAAAGGAAAGTAAGAGAATTAAAGAAAGAAATCAATACCTCAAAGATCATGCAACCGGAATAGTCATGGTAAGTTCAATTCAATTAAATCATCAATTTCACTAATAAGTCAAAACAAGTTTAAGCTCGGCGTATTCCGACAACAAACTGAGAATCATGATCCACTAGCACAAACATGCAAACGCTAAGTTTGATTCTAATTTAAACTAATTAATTATCCAATTAACTAATCTAAACCGCATTGGGATCTAGCCGAATTAATTCACATGCAACAGGCAACAACCCACAATTACAATTGATTAAATCATTTAGTTCTAGGGACGCATGTGTATGGACATAACGTTAACCTACATGCTACTAAGAATTAGCAAGTAAATTTAGAGAGGGCGCGGTCAAGGTTGTCAATCTTTCCTACCACAAACTAAATTTATAGAAAAATAACTAAAATCACATAAACTCGCTTTGATAATTCAAACAAGAAATTTTATTAATAGAATATGAACTTACTATTGACTTCCCGGTTACATGAATGAAGACTCTAGCCTCTTATGGAGCAAGAACAAGCTTGATACATAAAGAAAAACAAGAAAAACTAAGAAGAATGGTGGAAACGGTGAGAGAGATGGACTACAAAGTTGTAGTGAATTGTGTATTGAGGGATGATTCTAAACCTACACCAAAGGCCTCTATTTATAGGGATTCTTGGCCTTCAATTCATGGTAGAATGGTGCTGAATTTGGTCTTCAAACATGGAAAATTTCAGCCAAATTTGGAAATTTTCAATTATGGCAAACTGCATAGCGTCGCGACGCTGTGCAGCAAGCGTCTCGACGTTGTCCCTTCAATTTTGGAAAATATTTCTCGGATTGCCCTAGCATCGCGACGCTGTTGAGCAAGCGTCTCGACACTGTAGCGTCTCAACTCTGTATGATGAGCGTCTCGACGCTGATGAGGCTCCAGGGGCAGAATTGTCATTTTACGCTCCAGTTTCGCTCGTTTAAGCCCCGAATTGCTTCCAAAGCTCCGGTGAGGACCTATAGACATGTTATACTCATTTTAAAGAATTTTTAGCAAGGAATTCAACTAAGATAAGCAAATTGGGAGATTCTAAGTGTATAATAAATTGGACTTATCAATTGATCACAATGTTTCGTGAAGAGGTGTGCATCTTTCAAGAGACTGGGCCAAAAATAGCCGGATTGGATGACTTTGGCCGTTGTCTTAAGTCCTGTGAAATGTCCTCCGTGTGGAGCTGTGTGACAGGCTCCTAATATCAAAGGTATCTCCTCTTCCGGTATACATCGTCTTAGAATTTGATCAGGCCCTAGCTTATACAAATACGGTTCATCCCAGTAGTCGTCTTTGATGTCTTTTAAGAACTTCTTGAGTTGTTGAGCGGTTGCTTCTTGTGGTTTTAGTCCACTAACTAGATAGTTTACATAATCTGCAAACCATTGATGTTCAAGAGTACTCACCGCCAAAATCTGCTCATCCACAAATGATTCTTGGATATCCAACCCTTTTTCTATTTGTGTTTCCTCCCTAAGTCTTGATAGATGGTCTGCTACCTGATTTTTTGTTCCTTTTTTGTCTTGGATCTCTATCTAAAATTCCTGCAAAATCAAAATCCATCGAATTAGTCGGGGTTTGGCCTCTTTTTTCGAAAGTAAATGCTTAAGGGCGGAATGATCTGTGTGAAGTATGACTTTAGTTCCCACAAGGTAGGACCTAAACTTGTCAAAACCAAACACTACTGCCAGTAATTCCTTTTTTGTGACTGTATAGTTCAACTGAGCCTCATTGAGCGTTTTGCTTGCGAAGTAGATAGGTTGCACTATCGTTCCTCTCTTCTGACATAAGACTGCACCAACTGCAAAGTCACTAGCGTCACACATCAACTCAAATGGTTGAGTCTAGTCTGGTTCAATTATGATTGGTGATGAGTTGAGTGCCTTCTTCAAAGTCTCAAACGCTTGTTTGTAATCTTCATAAAAGTCGAACGGTCTATCTACTTCTAGTAACCTGCACAAAGGTTTGGAAATTTTAGAAAAGTCTTTAATAAATCTTCTATAGAAACCGGCATGGCCTAAAAAGCTCCTGATATCTCACACTATTTTTGGGAAAGGCATTTGGATATGATCTCGATCTTTGCTTGTCCACCTCAATTCCTTTCCTAGAAATGCGATGTTCGAGGACTATGCCTTCTCGTACCATAAAATGACACTTCTCCCAGTTCAGTACTAAATTGGTTCCTTCACATCTTTCTAGCACTTGGTCTAAATTTCGTAAACATGCTAAAAATGATTCACCAGAGACCGAGAAGTCATCCATGAATACTTCCACGGTTCGTTCTACCATGTCGGAGAATATAGCCATCATACACCTTTGGAAAGTGGCTGGCACTTTGCATAGACCGAATGGCATCCTCCGGAAGGCGAACGTTCCGTATGGACATGTAAATGTTTTCTTCTCTTGGTCTTCTGGGGCTATGGTTATTTGGTTGTAACCGGAGTAACCATCTAAGAAGCAATAATAATCCTTCCCTGCTGGCCTGTCCACCATCTGATCTATGAATGGCAACGGGAAGTGGTATTTCCTGGTTACTTTATTAAGGCGGCGGTAATCTATCCAGACTCGCCATCCTGTAATCGTCTGTGTTGGGATGAATTCATTTTTCTCGTTCTCCACTACGGTCATTCCACCCTTTTTTGGAACGCAATGAACTGGGTTGACCCAGCTGCTGTCTGCAATTGGGTAGATGACTCATGCGTCCAACCACTTTAAGATTTCCTTTCTAACAACTTCCTTCATGATGGGATTTAATCTCCTCTGACTTTCAATGGAATTTTTAGCTCCTTCTTCAAGGTTTATCTTGTGCATGAAAAATGAGGGGCTGATTCCTTGAATGTTTGCAATGGTCCATCCTATTGCTTTTTTATGTTTAGAAAGGACCTGCAACAAAGAAATTTCATCTTGTTCAGTAAGGTAAGCTGAGATAATGACTGGCAATGTCCTGTTTTCACCAAGAAAGCTATATTTAAGATGCTCTAGCAGAGGTTTAAGTTCCAGTTCAGGAGGATGGATCAGGGATGGTTTTAATGGCCCGATTTCTTCTTGATCTAATAAATCCGTTAATGCCTCTATCCTCGCTGCTGCAGAATCATTTGGGACTGGTATTTCTTCAACCCCTTTTAGTGGTTCTCCCTTTAATGCTTCCTGCAAAACAGATACAGAGAGTTTGTCAACTTCTTGAATCAAAGAACATCTCTCAAGGTATTCTGGATACTGCATTGCCTTCATCACATTAAACGTGACTTGCTGATCGTTGACCCTCATGGTCAATTCTCCTTTCTGCACATTGTTGGGTTCCTAGAGTGAGTGAAAATATGGTATAAAAAAGCTCTAGAATTCCCGTGCAAGTATACATAGTCTGCAGCAAGTAATAAGTATTATCAATCCATGGTCTAAATTAGTTTCCACTTTATCTATTTTGTATAATTCTTTAATGATTTCGAAGATAGTAAAAATGATTGGTTTTTGTAAGAATAATGCTGAAGCAAAATAAATGACAGAACAAAGAATAAACAAATAGGCAGACAGATTAGAGACAAGTGTTGGTTAGGTCTAGTAATTGTTTTGAAAGATGCTCTAGCAATATTATTGATCATGCAATCTCTCGCAGTATTATTAGCGGATTCCTCCTGGAACTCTGGATCTTTTGGAATGTGTTTTAACCCCAATGAAGAACGACCGATCAAGCACTAGGCAACTGGCTATCCCTAGCTCAGGCACTGGCGCTCACCAATACACAATGATCGTAGTGTGATTAATCGCCACACACTCTCTAAATCATCCCTGAAACTAGAGAGAGGTATTCACACCGGCTGGCCAGGCGGGCATAAAATAAGAATAAGCACAACAATTAATCAAGATGCAATAATCAATATATTATTAGAGTTTAAGCACAGCAACTACATGCACCTAACCAACGCCTAAAGCTACTTAGTTCATAACAAGCATGGAAACGCACGCTACAATCTGAGTAGGCATGTCCATAATCACAAGATAATAAAGAAAGTAATAATCTCCTTGATCAGCTTGCGGATGATGGTGTTCTTGGTGGTCTCCACTCTCTCTCCTCTATTCGGCTCCCAAAAATGGAAGGAACTTTCCAAGAATGGAATGTTTTCTCCCAAAAGTGGAATGGTTTTGACTTGGACGGCTACTTCCTTTTATAGAAGGATAGGAGGCTTGAATTAGGTCAACTTGGACACGTGTAGGGCTCTCCTTGCTCCTTTATCCCGAAAATAACTCAACAGAAGTCGGTTCATGAAGTTGGTTAACGAGCTGTGATGTGGTAGTTCTGCTCCCAGTTTTGCTGCAGCACAAAATTTGCTCCCTCAAGTCGCTCAGCAACAGTTTCTGCACAAAATGATTTCCAAAGTTTCTATTCTTCCAAATGGGTTAAAACATGTAATATCTATCTAGAACCAACCCTATTAAGCACAAAAGACACACAAATGAATATAGAAATGAGGCCTAAATAACTACCTTTTGGGTAGTTATCACACCCCCAAACTTGAACTATTGCGCGTCCCGAGCAATACTAACCAACCTTCCTTCAAGAATTCAAAACATTAGACAAAGAATAGCTTAATCCAACCAGACAGTCCAACACTACCTTTAACCTTTACCTGAGCACTCTGCAAAACCGAGCTCTGCTGCAGCAAAATGATTCCTCCGGCATGGACAAATAATCACCACTTTTAACTCAATTCTAAGAACTTACCACAACTTAGCTCTATTATCAGACACATTAGAACACACATTTTTTTAAGGAGTTTATATTATTGTTTTTCAGACTTAAAGCAGCCTTACAGTCATAAGCTCTTAAGCATGAGATGACCCACTCTATGGTGCAGTATACCCTTGCCTCAAGCTCATCACCAACTAGGCTCAATACTCATCATAAAGCTCAAAAATCCTTAGTTATTCCATTTCTTGCCCCTCAGAATGGCGACATTTTATGATGAAGCTCACCTAAGTTCTGGGAGACAGAAAACCCGCTAGATTATCATTCATCCTTCAAAACTTTTGCTCCATGAATTTTCTCAGCAAAATTTTCAACAATCAATTTTTTTTTTCAGCAAATAATTCTTTTCATTTTTCCAACATTTTCTAGGTCATCTTTTGACGCGAAAACAAACTGTGTGTATCACAAATGTCCCTGGTTACTCAACAACCTAAAAAAAAATTAATTAAAGGAGAGGAATGCTCGAGCAAAACAATTGGAGTAGCAAAAAGTCCCCCAAACTTGAATTATTCATTGTCCCCAATGAATCATTAATTAAGCAATTATACCCCCCAAACTTAAATTTTTCTATCTGAATTTTAAACTAAGCGTGGGACTAGAACTAAGCTTAAAGTGGATCATATAAGTCAACACTACCTCCAAAATCTTCTTTGTCGCAGCAACAGTCCAGGCTAGAAGAAATGCTCAAGCAAAAGGTTTCTGGAGATCAGAATACCTTGATCTAATTAAGCGTAATCAGTCCAAACTTCAAAAATTCAGAAGAAAATTAGTTAAGTTAGAGTTACTCAGTGCTAATGGAACAGAAACATCTAGAAATTTCATTAAAAACATTCAAAGACATTACATAAGCAGAAATATATTTTTAAAGCAAAAAAATTAAAAAGCAACAGACAAAACATGCAGAAATAGAAGAAGATGCGGTCAGGAATACGCGAGCAAACAAAATATTTCAACAAAAAGACTGCGCGCTCAAATTCTCCTCCTTCAGTCTTCCCGACCAGGCTCCTCTTTTTCATCACCTTCTCTTTCCACAGGCGGCGGCGGAATCCAGGGGTTCAAGAAGTCATCAGGGAATACGGGTAAAGCCGGATATGGGTTGGAAAAATTCATCTGCAAGGCTACCCTTAATGCGGCATCCCTCCTTTTTACATAAGTCCAGAAAGTCTGAATTTGCCTTTCAACGAATTCCATCCTGCTGAAATGCAATTGCAACTGCTCTTGTATTTGTTGGATGTCGCACACCAACCCTCCTTGGCGTGCTTCCTGCGTTCTCTAAAGCTTGGCCAGATTTGGTGTGTCTATCATTCCCTTATCCGGTAAAATCACATCATCTTCACTCTCTGGTACCCCTGTCCTTCGGCATAGCATCGTGATAGTGTTGGGGAAAAACAGCTTCCCCACCTTTTTTCGCCAGCAGTCAAGGATCTCAGAAGAAATTATTTTCCCTACATCAATACTCATCGAGCGAATAATAGCAAAAGCAAGCGATACCCGGTCCTGAGACACTGTTGAGTCGTGAGTTGTTGGCAGTAAGCGCAGTCTAATGAAACCCATCCAGGTGTTGGCCTCGCTCTTCAAATAAGTAGCCTGAAACGTGCGCTTCTCCATCTTCGACAACCTCCACTAAGCCCCCTCAATCCCAACCTCTTGGACAGCCGCATTCAGTTGGTCGCTAGATGGTGCAACCATCATCTCATTAAAGATCGCATGCGGGAAATCTTGGAGATTGAACAAATCATTAATAGCTTCTAGGCTCCAGTCCACGGGTATTCCTCGAACTATAACCTAAAATTCTTCTTGATCGCCAAGATTCGAGTAGAATTCTTGAACAATGTTGGAATTAACAGGCTCTGGTTTCGCACCAAATTGGCTCCAGCCGAGGTTCGCTATACCAGTCTGCAAGAACCGTGGCACATCATCGCCAAATCCTCGTTCAAACAGGAAGTCTCGTTTCAGCATCTCCTGTTATTTTGCTCGAGCAAGGTTGTTGACGAAGTGAATAAAAGGTAATCTTTGTGCCTCAACCTCGTCAGCCTCACTCGATGCCTCAGCAATACCTTTGCCCTTGTCTCCCCTCCGCTTTGGGCAAAATCTCTTCCTCAGCCTTCCTTTTTTTCTTCTTCTCTTGCTCTGCCTTCAACCTCATTCTTTTCTTGCTCCCTTCTGTCCCCCTCAGAATCCGACGATGGAGGCAATGGAGTATTTTGAACCACTCTAACGCGACCTGCCTTCCGCTTAATGCGGCGTCGCTTCGGTGGTTCGGGCATGATTACCTCGACCCGAGCCTCCTGCACCGGTTCTTGTTCTTCAGACACAACCGCGGCCTGTTCGTCTCGTCCTTCGTCAACCTCTCTTTCTTGATTTTTCTAAACATTTTCCTCTCGACCCGTTTCTAGGCTATCAATTCTACTTCAGGATTTTGAACTCCCTTCGTATCTGGGACATTCACTGGTTCTTCTTGGATAGTCTCTTGACCTTCAACCCTCTGTTGTTTCCTTCGCCTCTTGGCTTCCTTTTTCTCGGGTGTTCTCTTCTTCTTTGTCTTTGCTTTCGGAACCTCTGGCACTGTTTCCTCCTCATTATCTCTCTCTCTGTTTGCTCTCGTTTTTGCCATGGAAGACTCAGGGTTTTCCAGAGAAAAGGAAGAAGAAGAAGAAATACGAGCAGGGAAGAAAGTAAATGCAAAGTTGAATTGAAAAGAAACTTACCACTGTCCGTAAATAAATTAAGTGTTAGCAAAATCGAATCCCACCTGAAAAGATTTTCCCTGTATTTATTAATAATCCCGTTTAATTTTAATTGCATGCAAATTGGCAATTTAAAACCATCAACAGTAAGTTTATGAATTCCAATCGCCCACGGTAAATCCTCATGCGCTGTCTACTATCAAAGCCCTTGGATGATCGCTGTGTGACACGTGGCTTCATCAGATGACGCATGCAAATTTACCTGTGAAAAATTCAAAGAAAATCCCAACGGTAAAAATAATAAATTTTCAACGAAATCCCTTCTAATTCGGATGATTTTGCTTCAGCCATAACTTTGCCGCAATAACCTGCTGAACCTGAAGAATCTTGGATACGGAATTCAAATTTAAAAACAGGAAAATCAAATCTTTAAAATTCAAAATCAAACCCAATCAAATCAAAGTTAATCCTTTATTAACTTAAACTTAACAGAATTAAAATAACTGAAAATGAAATCTATATCTAATCTAATAAAATCTAACTAATTCAAAGATAATTCAAATAAATGACCCGCAAATAAAATCAAATCAAATTCAAAAAAAAAGAAGTAGATAAAATCTAAACTGCCAAAAACAAATACTTAAAGATAAAATCTAATAAACCATGCAAAATCAAATCTAACCTAATCTAAATTAAAAACAAATAAGCGAAACATAAAATCAATACAAACACTGGGAGCTCAAAAGTTTGCTCTGTGAAATGCTAAACTCGATCCGGATACTTTTATCCATTGCCACGTTTTACGATTATGAAATATGGCAAATGGATGTCAAGACTGCCTTTCTGAACGGTAATCTTGAAGAAAGTATCTACATGTCTCAGCCAGAGGGGTTCATAGCTCAGGATCAAGAGCAAAAAGTTTGCAAGCTTAAACGATCCATTTATGGATTAAAACAAGCGTCTAGATCCTGGAATATGAGATTTGATACTGCGATCAAATCTTATGGCTTTGAACAAAACGTTGATGAGCCTTGTGTTTACAAAAGGATCATCAACAGCTCTATAGTTTTCTTAGTACTGTATGTGGATGATATCCTACTCATCGGGAATGATGTAGGTTATCTAACTGACATTAAAATATGGCTAGCAACTCAATTCCAAATGAAATATTTGGGTGAGGCACAATTTGTTCTAGGAATCCAAATTGTTCGAAACCGAAAGAACAAAATGCTAGCCTTGTCTCAAGCATCTTATATCGACAAATTGTTGGTTAGATATAAAATGCAAAATTCCAAGACAGGACTATTACCTTTCAGGCACGGAATTAACTTGTCTAAGGAACAGTGTCCTCAGACACCTCAAGAAGTTGAGGACATGAGACGTTTTCCCTATGCCTCTGCAGTAGGTAGCCTAATGTATGTCATGTTGAGTACAAGGCCTGACATTTGTTATGCAGTAGGGATTGTCAGTAGATATCAATCAAATCCAGAATTCGATCACTGGACAGCCGTTAAAAGTATCCTCAAATATCTAAGGAGAACGAGGGACTATATGCTCGTGTATGGTTCGAAGGATTTGATCCTTACAGGATACACTGATTCTGACTTTCAAACCGATAAAGATTCGAGGAAATCTACATCGGGGTCAGTATTCACTCTAAATGGAGGAGCAATAGTATGGTGCAGCATCAAGCAAGGATGCATTGCAGACTCGACCATGGAGGCCGAATATGTAGCCGCTTGCGAAGCAGCAAAAGAGGCAGTATGGCTCAGGAAGTTCCTAATTGACTTGGAAGTCGTTCCAAATATGCATCTACCTATCACCTTGTATTGTGATAATAGCGGCACAGTTGCAAACTCAAAGGAACCTCGCAGCCATAAGAGAGGCAAGCACATCGAAAGGAAATACCATCTCATTAGGGAGATTGTGCACCGAGGAGACGTGATCGTCACGAAGATAGCGTCGGAGCACAACATTGTTGATCCATTCACGAAGGCTCTCACGGCTAAAGTGTTCCAGAGTCATCTAGAAGGTCTAGGTCTGCGAGATATGTACGAGAAATAATCTAGGTCAAGTGGGAGAATTGTAACCGGTATATCGATACCTCAGTATACTGGGTATTTAGATGCCCTAGTTTATTGTATTTTTACTATGTTATTAATACAAGTATTCATTCATCCACTGCTGTTATAGATTATAGTACATCCCACTAAACTAGAGTTTTCGTTCAAGTGGGAGATTGTTGGGATTGGTGCCCTAAAACTCGTAGATAGTGAATGTTAAACGAATTATATACTTATTCGATAAAGGTGTTATCGAGATTGATTCAGTAAAAGTCATTACTGAATAAAGTAAATTGCACATATAATAACCCAAATCCAATAAACTAAAATCCATGGCTATAGGATGAACACTTGAGCTTTATGTAAAGACATAAAAGTGGATCAAGCTTGAGTAATAGCCAAAACAGTCTATAGTATAGGAATAGGGTTGGGTACCTTATTCTGGAGACACTATGAGACGCGGCCCACTTTATAGATGGTATAGACAATGTGATCCTAAATCGTCCATGTAGAGACATGCGAGTGGGAGCGTCCTATGCAATGAGTTTGCAGAGAAATAAGTCGCTCTCGCTTTATAACACCGTTTACTGACGAGACTGACTATTTCATGTGATGACCTAGGTAACTTGATCTTAATCCTGAGCTAACTATGAACTCCTGTTTATTGGGGCTTATCCTTAGATCTGCATAGGTGAGAGTGGCTCAGTATCGCCGACTCAATAAGCCTCCAATTTCAGGGATAGGAACGGGTAGATAGTTGGGGACATAGTCGTGCAAGAAGGAATTCACTCCTACCCGAATTAGGGATAGTAGAGAGGTTTTTCCCTTAAGTGCTGACTCCGAGGCTTGAACAAAGGGATCCCGCCCTCTCATTGGCCCGAGAGGGACTCGGTTTATTGGTTGGACCATAAACCAATTGTTCATTAGAGGATCAGTGGGACTTAAGGAACTAGAAGTACTATAGGGGTAAAACGGCTTATTGACCTAGCTATAGCTACGAACAACCTGTGAAGGATCGACTTACTAATCATGGTTAAATCAAGTGGACGGAAATATAGTGAGGGGAGTGCAACTATCGGGCTATAGTGGAGTGTCCCGATAGTTAACGAATGTTGGCTAGCTTGGACAATGAGATTAGTCGGTTAGACTCGAATCGTTGGAGCCCAAGATCTATAGGTCCATTAGGTCCCCCTACTAGCTCATATCGGAATTAAGCCTAGAACAAAAGATAGGAAGCTTTGAATCGTTCAAAATCGGAAAAAAAGGGTATTATCGTAAATTGTGTTTGACACAATAATTTAATTATGAATTAAATTAGAAAATGAGAGATGAAGTATTTAAAAGTGTTTTGATACTATATATATGTATTAGGAATCATATATATGGAATTGCACAAGATATCAAAGATTAATTAGATTAATCATATCAAAATTAATTTGAAAATTTTAAAATTAATTACCAAGCAATCAATTTCAATTTAGAATTGAAATTGGGGATAATTTGCAAACTTGAAATTTGATTTCAATTTGAATTTAGTGGATTTAGTTGGAAATCCACTTAATGCATGATCATTCAAAGTGGAAAGACAACTCACTCATGCATTGTTGCATGTCTTGTGTAATGTACACCTAGAATCCACTTGAGCTTGCAAATACACCATGTGTCTTGTGTCTTGAGGCTTGGCTTTGCATGGAGAATGTCTTTAAAAGGAGTTTGAATCATATTCAAACATAAGAGAGCCATTTCCTTAATGTTATGCTGCTGAATTTGGACTCAAAGTTCTCTCATCTCTCATTCTTCTCCATTGCTTGATGCTTCAAGCATTCCCTTCCCATTCCCTATCTTATATAGACTCCCACAAGTCGTTCTTGGCCCGGAGTATAGTAAGGAAGACTCTAGAGGTTGTCAAAGGAGCATAGGAGAGGCAAACACCACAAGGAGTTCAACATAAGTGAGCTACAAAGGTTGGTGTTTTCTAAACTCTATATTCTGTCTTTTCTAGAACATGCATGCTTTAGGAGTAAAATTGAATGTCTTAAGTGCTTTTGATCTTCAATTGCTTCCGCATGTGTAATATGTACACCTTCACATCCAACCTAAAAGACCAATCCTTCCTAGATGGATGGACTACTTTCTCTATATTACTAATTTCAGCTTGACCATTTGCTTGTGGGTGATAAGGGGTAGCTATCCTATGTTTAATCTCATACTTAGCTAAAAGGTTAGTTAAGATATTATTAACAAAATGCGTACCCTCATCACACACTAGAGCTCTAGGTGTCCCAAATCGTGCAAAGATGTGCGATTGAAGAAACCTTGCAACTGTCCTGGCATCACTCTGATGGCATGCAATGGCCTCCACCCACTTGGACACATAATCAACAACCAATAAGATAAAAACATTGTCGTTAGAAGGGGGAAATGGCCCCATAAAATCAATACCCCATACATCGAATAATTCAACTTCTAAAACATAAGTAAGAGGCATTTCATCTCTAGGTCCCAAATTTCCTCTCCTTTGGCAAGCATCACATTGCTTGTAGAACCAATGGGCATCCTTAAATAAGGTAGGCCAGAAAAATCCACAATGCAGAATCCTCATAGCTGTCCTCTAACCACTGAAGTGACCTCCATATGGCGAAGAGTGACATTGCTCTAGTATTTCCTTTGCTTCATCACCTGAAACACACCTACGAATAATACCGTCAGAGCATTGCTTATACATAAATGGCTCATCCCAATAGAAAAACTTTGCATCATGCTTAAACTTTTTCTTCTGCCTCCAATCCATGTCAATAGGAGTGACTCCCTTTACCAAAAAGTTGGCAATATCAGCATACCAAGGGGCATCCCTGACTACCTTTACCTCAACAGTAAAAAGTTGTTCGTCTGGAAAAGAATTAGAAATGGCAGATTGCTCCAGCAAATATGATGATGGATCAAGACGAGATAAATGATCTGCAATGACATTTTCTGATCCATTCTTATCCTTTATCTCCAAGTTGAACTCCTGTAATAATAAAACTCAACGAATCAGTCTAGGCTTTGCATCCTTCTTAGTCATTAAATACCTTATTGCTGCATGATCCGTGAACACCGTGACTTTGGATCCAACCAAATATGGCCGGAATTTTTTAAAAGCAAACACAACAGCTAACAACTCTTTTTCAGTAGTTGTATAGTTGACTTGTGCCTCATTTAAAACCCTGCTTGCATAATATATAGGATGGATAAATTTGCCCTACTTTTGCCCCAAGATAGCACCTACCGCAACATCACTCGCATCACACATTACCTCAAATGGTAAATTCCAATTAGGTGCACAAAGAATGGGTGCTGAGATTAAAGCAACCTTTAAAGTCTCAAAAGCCTTCCTACAATCTGCATTAAAGTAAAAAATATGATCAGTACACAATAAGTTACAAAGAGGTTTACTGATTTTGGAAAAATCTTTTATGAACCTCCTATCAAAACCAGCATGTCCTAAAAAACTCCAAATTCCCTTCACTGAATTCGGTGGTTCTAATCTCTCAATAACCTTCATTTTTGCTCTATCAACTTCTATACCATTCTTAGGAATCCTATGACCTAACATTATGCCCTCCTTCACCATGAAGTGGCATTTTTCCCAATTAAGAACTAGATGGGTATCCTCACATCTCTTTAACACCTGACCTAAATTATCTAAACAACTCCGAAAAGACCCTCCAAACACTGAAAAATCGTCCATAAATACCTCAACAGTGGACTCAATCATATCAGAAAAAATTGCCAACATACATAACTGAAATGTTGCTGGAGCATTGCAAAGGCCAAAAGGCATTCGCCTAAAAGCAAACGTCCCATAAGGGCAGGTGAAAGTAGTTTTCTCCTGATCCTCTGGAGCAATAGTAATCTGGTTATACCCAGAATAACCATCTAAGAAACAGTAGTAGGCCTGACCAGCCAACCTATATCCAACATCTGGTCAATAAATGGTAGAGGGAAATGGTCCTTACGGGTGGCTTTATTAAGCCTCATGTAGTCCATGCAAACCCTCCAGCCAGTTACTGTCCTGGTTGGGATCAACTCGTTGTCTTTATTGCTCACCACAATGACACCTCCTTTCTTAGGAACAAATTGGATAGGGCTTACCCAATTGCTATCAGTAATTGGATAAATGATCCCAACATCCAACCATTTAATCACCTCCTTTTTAACAACCTCTTTCATTGCAGGGTTAAGCCTTCTTTGTTGCTCAATGCTCCTAAAGGATCCCTCCTCTAGAGTGATTTTATGCATACAAAAAGATGGGCTAATTCCCTGAATGTTAGCCAATGTCCAACCTATAGCCTTGCTGTATTGCTACAGCAATTTTATTAAGGCCTCTTCATGCTCTGGCATTAAATCTGATGCAAAAATAATGGGCAACGTCTTGCCTTCCCCAAGATACACATACTTTAGATGATCCGGCAAGGGCTTCAAATCTAAAGTAGGTGCCTCAATCAGGGATGGCTTAATAGGAGGAGCCTTCCTTTGATCCAAATCTAAAGACTCAAAAACATCTTCACACTTAAACAACTTTTTTTCATTTTTTCTTTCTAACAAACAAATCTCTAAATCCTCTACACTAACCTCTCCATGCTCTTCCGAATGCTTACTTGTTGAATCCTGTATTGCTGTCTCAATAACTGTGCTCTCTAGAATCCTAATGAAGGAGCAATCCTCCATTTCGTCTGGATATTTCATGGCTTTAAACACATTAAATTTTACTTCCTCATTACAGACTCTCATTGTTAATTCTCCTTTTTGGACATCTATTAACGCCCTACCAGTAGCCAAAAATGGACGACCTAAAATAATCGGGACATCTTTATCAGCCTCATAGTCTAAAATAATAAAATCAAGAGGAAATATGAATTTATCCACTTTTACTAAGACATCTTCAATTTTACCCTCTGGATATGTGATAGACCTATCAGTTAGTTGGAGTGTGACTGTGGTAGGCCTAGCTTCACCAATACCTAGCTTTCGATAGACCGAAAAAGGCATAAGGTTAATGCTTGCGCCTAAATCACAAGCACTAACTCCAACCTGCAAAAGAAAAACAAATGCAAACCGAAGTCAAATTCCCTTTGAGACAGAAATGCAGTCGCAATCTGATCGCAATTTCAAAAACAAATCTAGTTTCACTTTTGGTCCCTGACAACGGCACAAAAAACTTGGTGTGTCGTCAGCTGAATGGATGGAATGTGAGATAAGATGAATAATAATAATAAAGAATAATTCAGCTAACACTTAAGTGCAAGTATACACTGTCGCACATAGTAATAAAAAAAACCTTAGAAGTATTCCAAGGGTATCGATCCCACAAGGACTAAATTGGAAATTCATATTTGATAAAGAAACTGCTCAAATGATTGCTTTTGAAAAGGTAACCAAAGAAAATAAGTTGATTGATTGGGTTTTTTAAAAGATAAATAAAAACAAGCAAATAAAGAATAAAGAATAACAATAATAAACAACGAGGTATTCAACATGGATTCATCCCTAAGGTAATAACCATAATCATGCAATATCTAACTTAAGCATATTCAATGCATTGGGTCAGATTTAACTCCTATTTGGCCCTTATTCCCAAAAATCGTTAGAAGGCTAAGCGAGTACCGTTATGCACATTTCTGTGACTCGACTCCGACATAGATAATTCACAAATGCAACCTATAACCCTATAGTCGATATAGGGTGCCTTAGGCAGCTTTCCCTATACTGCCGAACAATCTCTTTCGAGCTTTTTCTCCTATATCACCTTTATGAGAACCGATGCCGTTTGTCCCTTTCGAGTTCAAACTCACATAGCATGCAAAGTCTAAGTGATCAAGTTAAACTCAGCAAGATTAGAGTGATAATCAATAAAGAATGACATGCATTAAACACAACTTAAGCAAATAAAACACTTTCTAGTCATTAAACCATAAGGAAATTCACCACATTGAACCCCTCAACGGGATTTAGCTACTCATGAAGAGATAAAAAGCAAATGAACACATTTTCATTGAAATAAGAATGTAAATTATACAGAATAATAAAAAGATTCAAGAGCTGGAAATAAAGGAGATAGCTAAATATAATGGGTTTTTCTATTTACTCAATCCTTCTAGAGTTCGCTAAGACACTCCACTCTCTCACTTTTACAAGTGGGAATGGGTGAAACTCTCTACAAACCACAAGGTTTGATGTCTAACTCAGGTTAGAATTTGGTCATCTAAGAAGGACCTTGGGCATCCCTACTCATTGGCGTCGAGCCAGGGTTCTGTCACCACCCTTTTCTTCCCAATGAGTTCTGCTTGAATTTGACTTCGAATCTTGAGCTTATATAGTGTAGAAAGTGGTTGAGGAGTTGCAAAATAGGTGCTGGAAGGTTTCTCAGTCAGTTTCAGGGTCAAAACAGCCAGTTAGGTGCGAAGAAGACTCGTCAACAACGACCCGCGGACGACTCAGAACGGCTTTAGATTTTTTCCAGAAATGCGGTCGCAATTCAATTTTGTCTTCCCAGAAATGCGGTCGCATTTCTAAGGAATTTCAGCTTTTCCTCTGTTTTTCTACACAGCAACAAACTAAGTCAAATTCTCTTAAAATCAAGTCCTTTTAAGCACAAATGAGTTAAATTTGACAAAAGTGATTCTCAACACCCTAACTTATCAAATAGAGCATAGTTTGAGCTTGGCAACAGTAAATTGATCACAACATACAACATTTAACCAAGAAAAGAGCTAAATATAAGGGTAAAATAGGTATATTTTTTACCCTTATCAATTACTAATTGAGAAATCTAATTAAATTAATTAATTACGCTGCTTCCTGTGATCAACCCCGGCCACTACTGCTACAAGTTAGCTTTAGAGGTTGTGGATTATAAATTTATTTCACACGACCTTCGACAATGTAAGGATTATAATTCTGTAATTCTGTAAAGTGGAAGCGTAATTGGGACCGATTCGTAGTTAATTTTGTTTAATCTAAAATACCAATACATTGGCAAAAATTTAGAAAGCTATTCTAAATCAATTATTAAGGCTAAGCATACAACCATATAACTAAGCTAAAGGTGAGAAGCAAACATATCGTCGTTGTCGTCTCTGAAATATCAAGAACGTCTTTCTTGATTTCGACCAAGTGTCAACAATTGGGACACCACCAATTGATCTTCCTCACTATGACTCTGAGATTAGGAACGTAGTTGTGGGACTATCTAATCTTGAATGGGAAAAACTCTAGAGAGAAAATTCTCCCTAGAGTTCTTGGGTTGAGAGAATATGAGAGGGTCTTATGGTGGCCATATGTTGTAGTACCTAAACCCTAGGTTTAGTGTTCTATTGATAGGAGAAAGGCCATGAATAAAATATTCATTTAAAATCAATTATTTTCATAACATATTTAATCTTTTCCATAATTAATCAATTCCATAATTGATTAATCTTTTTCATACATGATTGATCACTTCCATAAGTGATTAAATCATTTCCATAAATGATTAATTACTTCCATAAGTGATTAATCATCTCCATAATTGATTAATTTTCAATTAATTAATTCTTTAATTAATTAATCACCAATTAAATATCATATATTTAATTTCAGGCCTTGAATTAATTAATTCTATAATATGAATCGAATTCATATTAAAATTTGAACTCCTTCAAATTCTCTTATATCCTATAAATTTAATATGAATCAAATTCACATTAATATTTGAACTTCTTCAAATATTTATTTCTCTCATAATAATAAAGTTTAATTTCAAATTAGACTTTATATTTTAATGTATCACTATACATTATATTAATTTGTATCTCATACAATTAACTAAATTTCCAATATGAATTTGAACTATTCAAATTCTCTCAAGATATAGTTGTTCCTAATTACTTTTTACGAGCTAGCATGGGGACCTAATGGACCTCAGATCAGAAGCTCCAATGATATGAGGTTAACTAATTAAACTCATTAATCAAGTTAACCAATATTCATTAAATGTGGGTCATTCCACTAAAGACCCACAACTAAACTCTTCTCACTATAGAACATTTCTTTGTCCACGGCTATAGACTTATAAAGTCAATCCTTCACGAGTGTCCGTAATCACAGCTAGGTCAAATTACCATTGTACCCATGTGTTACATCTGTCTCCTTAAGTACCAGTGCTCCTCTAATGAACAACTTGTTTATGGTCCAACCAATAAACAGAAAGTCCCTTTTGGGCTAGTGAGAGGGCGGGATCCCTTTGTTCAAGTCCCGGAGTCACCACTTAAGGGAACACTCCTCTACTTCGCCTAGAAGTGGGATGGAGTGAATTCCTTCTTGTGTTGTCATGTCCCCAGCCTGTCACTCGGTCTTGTCCCAAAAAAGGAAGGAATATTGAGTCGGTGTATTGGTCACTCTCACCCATGCTAATCAAAGGACAATCCCTCATGAGAAGGAGTTCATGACACACTCAGGATTAAGACTGAGTTACCTAAGTCATCCTATTGAAACAGTAACCTAACTATTTAACGATGTTATATCTAGTGGTTTACTATTTCATGGTCCGGTCTTATGCAAACTCATTGCATAGGATACCCCTACTTGCATGTCTACTACATGGACGCTTTGGATCAATGCGTCTGTATCAAATACAAAGTGGGTCGTATCTCATAGTGTTACCAGAATAAGGTACCCAGCCTTATCGATGTACTATAGACCTTTTAGGTTGTTACTCGAATATCGATCCCCGTATGTCCGCACATACTAGTTCAAGTTACATACAAACAACATTGGATCTTAGTTTATTGGATTTTGGTCAATTTGTGCAATATTTAACAATAACACTTTATTGCGGAAACTCAATAACACTATATTGAAACAAGCATACAATTTGTTTACATTCACTATCTACGAGTTTTAGGGTATAAAACCCAATAGACAAGTCGTCCGTCAACTTGCCTCAACCTAGTGGCTATTTGAAATAACAACTAAATTGCACTCGAATCAATCCTAAGAGATGTCAATTCATAGAAAATTCATCTAATACAATTGTTTAAACAAGAATCTAAGATGAAAATCGAGATCCATTCATAAAACACATCAAATCACCAGAAAACTCAACCAAAATACATAGACAATTCAAGAATTATCCCTATCCAACGATAAAAGTAGTCTAACCTAACATGTTTCGAGAAAAACGCTAAAATATACGAAATACAACATCCAAATCAATCTAGAAAAACTAAAAAGTAAAAGAATACAAAAAAAATGAAAGAAATACAACTAAAAACCAAGAGGAATCGTAGAAATCTAACCTAATTCGGCTAAAAACGAATAAGATGCATTTATATACCAGTTGCAGTGTCGAGATGCCATAAGAGAGCGTCTCGACGCTCTCGGGTGGATGGCTTTCGCACATAATTGAAGCAGCGTCGAGACACTTCATAAATGGAAGCGTGATCTAGGCGCGCCTGTGAGCAGAGCAGTCCTTTTGGGCAAACAGGTTAGCATTGAGACGCTAAGCCCTCGGGTCTACAAGCCAATTTTAGCAGTTTTTAGCGTTGGGACGCCATCTTTCGAGGTTGGGATACTGTAACATGGACTTTTCACCTCTCCTTGCTAAGGACTCCTCATAGGCTCAAAATCTCCTTAATTTGCCCGAATTAATGTCAATTTGAATTATTGGCTCCTGGAACCTCTTACGCTCGAATATCTACAAAATTAGTAATGTAAATATTAATAGCACTCTAACAAGCTTAAATTAGAGGTAAATAGATAGCACGAAATATGTGTTATCACCACCCATTTGGGGAAATTAGCCATAGTAAAAAATCTAGCATCAATTTGTTTATTCACTTCACCTTTTATCTTGATTAACATGTCTGACTTCATTTTTCACAACTTTTACCTTAGCGAATTGCATTTGGGTATGAGTGGCAAATGATGTGTCGCTACGGATTTGCGACGAGGAGCGACACCGACATTGTTCCCAAGAGGAGGAAAATGGAGTTGCCACCAGTCTTGATTTAAAGGGTATGACTGGACACCCAAAAATATGCCAAAATGGTCTGCAAATAAAAGATATAGGGTTCGGGGGTCTTTTGTGTATGGAGAAGGTATTAGCACCCCACAACACTCATTTAAAGAACGAAATTTTATTTTTCTTGTGTTATTTAAGTAAATTGGCCATTGTAAATACTAAAGAAGATTCTTTTTATTGATTTTTCAATGTCTCATATTTTACTTCTCATTATTCCTTAAATAAATAATGAGCAATAATTATGGGTGGAATAAAGTCATTCAGAATTTGTATGAATTTAATTTGGCATCCCATATTAAATTCATCACACCTCAAGAATATTAGGAAAGTAAACATCTTGATTCCTAATTTTTGTCATAGGAATTTTTTTTTTTTTTAACAAAACGTTTGGTTTATTAATTTTGAAAATTGTGTGAGTAAAGAATATTTTTTTAAGGAAAACTCTTAACTAATTTTATTTTCAAAGAAGTTGACTTTTATGGAAAATAATTTTTGAATTGATTTATTATTTTGAAAATAAAGTTAATGAAACAAATTTAGCAAAAGCTTTTAATACCTTCCTTAAAAAATGTCTTTCATAAAATATGCTTTTTTGAAAATAGAAGTTTTAAAATATAAACAATTTTTATAAGGAAAAAAATATCAAATCTCAAATCCCAACATCCCAAGATTTTTATTTTTTTACCTCAAGAAACTTAAAATATTGGCATTCTGAAAATTCAAGATTCCATCGTTGGATGACTTTGTGTTTTGAAACTATTTAATTAAGGGACAAAAATTATAAGAGAATTATGGATTAAATACAACATCATAACTTAGTGAAATAAAATAAAAAATTTCAACATGAAATTGAGAGAAAATGCTTAAAAAGAGAAAAACTATAATATACAAGAATTAAAGTTTCATTAAATTCAATTGCTTTAAATAAAACATATTAAAATCAAATCTTAGTATTTCAAGACATTGATTTCTTACTTCAAGAAACTCAAACATTGGCATCCCAAAAATGTGACATTCCGTATTGGAGTTTTTTTTTTTTTTTTTGGAACACAAATAACAAAAGAAATATTGGTTTAGGCAACAAAAAAAAATGTCTGCATATTAATCATATGAAATCACATGACTAAATTATAAATAATGATACAAGATTCAATTGTAAAATAAAATTAACAAATTAAACATAAACAACATATAACAATCAATTCTAAAGGTTCAACTACACCAAAATAAAAATGATAAAATTGGATATGAAATATGAATGCAATTGTTAAATGTACCCTTAAGAATGTTGGGATTGGTGCCCTAAAACTCGTAGATAATGAATGTTAAACGAATTATATACTTATTCGATAAAGGTGTATCGAGATTGATTCAGTAAAAGTCATTATTGAATAAATTAAATTGCACATATATAACCCAAATCCAATAAACTAAGATCCATGGCTATAGGATGAACACTTGAGCTTTATGTAGAGACATAAAAGTGGATCAAGCTTGAGTAATAGCCAAAACGGTCTATAGTATAGGAATAGGGTTGGGTACCTTATTCTGGAGACACTATGAGACGCGGCCCACTTTATAGATGGTATAGACGATGTGATCCTAAATCGTCCATGTAGAGACATGCGAGTGGGGGTGTCCTATACAATGAGTTTGCATAAGACCAGGACCGAGAAATAAGTCGCTCTCGCTTTATAACACCGTTTACTGACGAGACTGACTATTTCATGTGATGACCTAGGTAACTCGATCTTAATCCTGAGCTAACTATGAACTCCTGTTTATTCGGGCTTATCCTTAGATCTGCATAGGTGAGAGTGGCTCAGTATCGCCGACTCAATAAGCCTCCCATTTCAGGGATAGGAACGGGTAGATAGCTGGGGACATAGTCATGCAAGAAGGAATTCACTCCTACCCGAATAAAGGATAGTAGAGAGGTTGTTCCCTTAAGTGCTGACTCCGGGGCTTGAACAAAGGGATCCCGTCCTCTCATTGGCCTGAGAGGGACTCGGTTTATTGGTTGGACCATAAACCAATTGTTCATTAGAGGATCAGTGGGACTTAAGGAACTAGAAGTACTATAGGGGTAAAACGGCTTATTGACCTAGCTATAGCTACGAACAACCTGTGAAGGATCGACTTACTGATCATGGTTAAATCAAGTGGACGGAAATATATCTATAGTGAGGGAAGTGCAACTATCGGGCTATAGTGGAGTGTCCTGATAGTTAACGAATGTTGGCTAGCTTGGACAATGAGATTAGTCGGTTAGCCTCGAATCGTTGGAGCCCATGATCTATAGGTCCATTAGGTCCCCCTACTAGCTCATATTGGAATTAAGCCTAGAACAAAAGATAGGAAGCTTTGAATCGTTCAAAATCGGAAAAAGGGTATTATCGTAAATTGTGTTTGACACAATAATTTAATTATGAATTAAATTTGAAAATGAGAGATGAAGTATTTAAAAGTGTTTTGAATACTATATATATGTATTAGGAATCATATATATGGAATTGCACAAGATAACAAAGATTAATTAGATTAATCATATCAAAATTAATTTGAAAATTTTCAAATTAATTACCAAGCAATCAATTTCAATTTAGAATTGAAATTGGGGGTAATTTGCAAGCTTGAAATTTGATTTCAATTTGAATTTAGTGGATTTAGTTGGAAATCCACTTAATGCATGATCATTCAAAGTGGAAAGACAACTCACTCATGCATTGTTGCATGTCTTGTGTAATGTACACCTAGAATCCACTTGAGCTTGCAAATACACCATGTGTCTTGTGTCTTGAGGATTGGATTTGCATGGAGAATGTCTTTAAAAGGAGTTTGAATCATATTCAAACACAAGAGAGCCATTTCCTTAATGTTATGCTGTTGGAATTTGGACTCAAAGTTCTCTCATCTCTCATTCTTCTCCATTGTTTGATGCTTCAAGCATTCCCTTCTCATTCCCTATCTTATATAGACTCCCACAAGTCGTTCTTGGCCCGGAGTATAGTGGGGAACACTCTAGAGGTTGTCCAAGGAGCATAGGAGAGGCAAACACCACAAGGAGTTCAACATAAGTGAGCTACAAAGGTTGGTGTTTTCTAAACTCTCTATTCTGTCTTTTCTAGAACATGCATGCTTTAGGAGTAAAATTGAATGTCTTAAGTGCTTTCGATCTTCAATTGCTTCTGCATGTGTAATATGTACACCTTCAAAGAATATTCACATAACTTCTTAAATGCTAAAAAAACACATTAACATAAAGAAAATGAAACGATAAATAAACTAATCGGGAAGGATTGTTGACTACTTCCAAAGTTCATGTGTTGAGGTAGATTAATTGGCATGTGATCACACTTTCAATTGACCAAGGGTGAGAGATTCTCTACATGCCTAAGAGATACCTCTTGTCCTAGATGGACGTTACACAGCCAAGTCTAAGTGAAGTTTGATTGAACCAGTAGGGTTTTCGTCAGTACACGGTGATAAAAAAATTAGGTTAAATTGTATAAGACGTGTCACTTAAATTGTAGGATTGGTTTTAATTTTGTTCTAATGATTTCAAAAGTTTCATTTTAACCCTCAAGTCTCTAGGTTGTCTTGAAAAATATTTAGCATTAGTAATTGTTCACACGTTATTTCAACGAAATTGAACACGTGGAATAAACTTTATATTTGTATTGATTTTGTGGGTGTAATCTCCAATCTCTAATATATGAGATCCTCTTATTCTCTCTCTTGAGTGTGTGTTTCACTTGAGGGCTCGAACGCTTGTGCTCGAGTTTGAAGCTACAATTGATCTTTGGAGTCTTCGAGTCTTCGAGTTTTGAAAAGTTTTTGGTCTTCAAAGAGTGTTCAACACTCTAGGACTTATGGATTTCAGTGAGTCTTTTGTTTTCTCCTTTGGTAGAGTCTCTTTGAATTCTCTGGTTTTGGTTGAGAGCTTAATTTTTGAAACATTTGAATTGGAGGAGAACCCCTCTATTTTATAGAGTTTTTCATGGGTACTAGGTAGTAGGGTTTAAGCTTGCATGACTCTTGGGTCTAGCCATTTGGACTTGGACTTTATTGACTTTGGGTTAGCTATTTGGATTTGGGTTTGGTTTAAACTTGACCCAAAAACCATATGACTCAATTTTGACCAAATTAAATTTTTATCATTGGATCAAATGGTCATACTTGAGACACGTGGCCTTTCAATTAAGAATTGGTCAATTTGTCTTGAAATTAAATTTGAGACACATGTCAAATTATAATTGATCTCAAATTTAATTATTTGTAATATCGTCATTAATTTGAAATAATGATGTGACAATTTATGACTGACCGAAATTTCTCATTCAAGAGTAGCAAATATCATCTCATGCAATGTGGAGATGATTTGAACCTCCAACTTCTAGGATAGAGCCTGCATATGATACTTTTGTTTGAAAATTTGTGAAAAAAAAATATTCTCATTTTGTGTTTTAATGAAATCTAAAACATAATTTTGATATAAAATTCATAGTATTACAATGAAAAAATATAATAATAATAATAAAATTAGAAAACTTTTAGAGAAATGGCAGTGGGTGGCAAATTGGACCAAATTAATAGCAAATATAGCACAATTTTAAAAAAAAATGCAAATATAGCAAAATCTATCAAAGTATATTACTGATAGACACACTGATACCTCTCCAAAAGGTAGTTATTTAGGCCTTATTTCTATAGGGATTTGTGTGTCTTTTGTGCTTAATAGGGTTGTTTTTAGATATATATTATATGTTTTAACCCATTTAGAAGAATAGAAGCTTTGGAAGTTTTTTTATGCAGAATGTATCGCTAAGCGACTAGAGGGAGCAAATTCTGTGCTGGAGCAAAGCGATGAGCAAAACTGCCACGTCATAGCTTGTTAGCCAATTTAACAAACTGAATTCTATTAAGCTATTCTCGGGATAAAGGAGCAAGGAGAGCCATCCACGTGTCCAGGTCAACCTAATTCAAGCCTCCTATCACTCTATAAAAGGAGATAGCCGCCCAAGTCAAATTCATTCCATCCTGGGGAGAAAACATTTCATTCTTGGAAAGTTACTTCCAGCTTTGGGAGCCGAATAGAGGAGAGATTGGAGACCATCAAGAAGACCATCAATTACAAGTTGTTCAAGGAAATTAATCTTTTCTTGTATTACCTTGTAGTTATGGACATACTTACTCAGATTGTAACGTGTGTTTCCATGCATCTTATGAACTAAGTAGCTTTAGGCGTTGGTTAGGAAACAATGTGATTGTCGTGCTTCATTTCTAGTAATAAATATTGATTAATGCATCTTGATTAATTGTTGTGCTCATTTCTATTTTGTGTCCGCCTGGCCAGCCGGTATGAATACTTCTCTCTAGTTTCAGGGATGATTTAGGGAGTGTGTGGCGGTTAATCACACTAGATCATTGTGTATTGGTGAACGCCAGTAACTGAGCTAGGGATAGCCAGTTTCCTAGTGCTTGATCGGTAGTACTTCATTGGAGTTGAAACACATTCCAAAAGATCCGGAGTTTCGAGAGGAATCTGCTAATAAGACTGCGAGAGTTTTGCATGATCAATAATATTGTTGGAGCATCTTTTAAAACAATTACTGAATCCTGACCAGCGTCTGTTTCTAATCTGTCTGCCTATTTGTTTACTTTCTGTTCTGTCATTTCTTTTGCTTCAGCATTCTTGTAAAAACCAATCATTTTACCCACCTTTGAAACCATTAAAGAGCTAAACAAAATAGATAAAGTGGAAGTTAATTCAGACCTAGGATTCGACAAATACTTATTACTTGTTGCGGACTGTGTGTACTTGCACAGAGTTCTAGAGTCCATTTATATCTTATTTCTTATTATATTTTTACTCACTCTAGGAACCCAACAGACACTGATAGACTCTGGTTAATTAGAATCTATCTGATAGACTTTGATTATCAGAGTTTATCAGCTATAGACTTTGATTAATCAGAATCTATCAATCTACTGATAGACTCCGATTATTCAGAGTCTATCAGTGTTTATCGCTGATAAACTCTTGTTAATCAAAATCTATCACTGACGATAGATTTTGATTAATCGAAGCCTATCAGCGACAGATACTGATATACTTTGAATAATCAGAGTCTATCAGTGATAGACACGGATAAAACCTGACAACAGCTTTTTGGTCTTGTACAATTAAATTTGCTATATTTGCAATTAGTTTACAACTGTGCTATATTTGTTATTAATTTGGTCCAATTTGTCATTTATGTAACTGCCCCAAACTTGTACCCGCACGCAGATGAGTAGTATTATTTTGAACATGTTTTTTTTTAGTTTTAGATTTTAAAATTTTAAAGTCTTTGTGTTTTTTAAATTCCAAAACTTCATTCAATAACAAGTTTACTTCTTGAAACTTAAGGCAATTTTAGAAATAAATTTTGATTAAAATTTCAGTATTTTTTAAATTTAATATGATTAATATTGATTTCATAACATAAAATGATTTTAATTTTAAAAATAGGAAAAAAAAATCAAATATAAACCATTGGACACAATTTTACAATTAAAATTTTATAATAAATAAATAAGTCAAAAATAATTATCAGCAATATCACCTTTTAATTCAATAAAGATAACAGATAAATCATAGGGAAAGATACACTTTTGGTCCCTGAGGTTTGGTTTAGGTTTCGTTTTGGTCCCTGAGGTTTCAAACTCAACATTTTAGTCCCTGAGGTTTGCATTTAGTAGCATTTTGGTCCCTCCATCCATTTTTCCGTTAAAAACTAACGGTTTGCTGATGTGGCACCTATTTTTTTTATTAAAAATTTATTTTTAATTTTTTTAAATATAAATATATTATTATTCTTTTTTATATTACTTTCTATCTCCCCATCATCATCATCGTTTTCTTCTTTTCTACTTCTGGCCACCGTCCGGCAAAGTTTCTTTTTTTTTCTCTCTCTCTCTCTCCCCCTTTCTTACTCTAACTCTTTCTTCTGTCTCTCTCTAACTCTTTGTTCCCTCTCTATCTCTCAGCTTAACGAAACCCACGCATGAAAACTCCTCCAGATCTGAAACCCAGCTTGCCAAACGAAACCCACGACCTGAACACCAGCTTGTCGTCGAACGAAACCCAGTTTGTCGCCGATTGTTGAACGAAACCTTCGCCTGAAACGAGCTGCGGCGTTTTTATACCGGAACGAAACCCTAGCCTAAAACCCACGAGTTGCGGCGTTTTTATACCAGAACGAAGCCAAATCTTGAACGAAATCCAAGCAGCGGCATCGAGGGTTTGAAATCGAATGGACCTGCGGCGGCATCGTGGGTTTGAAATCGAACCTCGAGCGGTGGACCATCAGCTCCACGGCGAATGAACCTACAGCTTCGACGGAAGGGGCGGTGGATTCCCTTCGTTTTTTCTTTTTAACTTTGCAACAATGGGCGTGACCGGCTGGAAGAACGAAAGGGGCGGTGGGTTTCATGATCGGAGGGAAGAACGAAGAACGAGAGGGAGGGAGGCGTTGCGACGTGGGTATGCTCGCCGAAAAACACACATACGAGGGGGAGAAGTGGGTTTGCCGACGATCGGAAAACACACAAAGGAGGGGGAAGAAAAGAAGGAGAAAAGAAAAAAAAAAGAAAAAAGAAAAAAAGAAAAAGAAAAATGGCTCGCCGGTGACTGGAAGAAGAAGAGAGGTGGCTGGTGGAAGAAGAAAAGGTGGGGAGAGAGAGAAATAAATAAAAAATAAAGAAATAAAAGAAATATAAATAAAAAGTATTAATATATTATTATTTTTAATATATTTATATTTAAAAAATTAGAAATAAATGTTTAATAAAAAAATAGGTGCCACGTCAGCAAACCGTTAGTTTTTAACGGAAAAATGGATGGAGGGACCAAAATGCTACTAAATGCAAACCTCAGGGACTAAAATGTTGGGTTTGAAACCTCAGGGACCAAAACGAAACCTAAACCAAACCTCAGGGACTAAAAGTGTATTTTTCCCTAAATTATATATATATAGTTGATTAATCAAATTTATATGTATAAAATACATCAATTACACTATTAAAATTATTAATGGAAGAGTTGAAGTAAAATTGTCCAAAAATAATTCTTCAACATCCTAACTCAAATGATTAATGGATGAATACATCAAAAATTTAACAAAAGAGAAAAATTACAACACTTGTGTAAGTCTAATGTTGAATTAAATGAAATCCATCTTGAATATAGCTTAACTAACTGAAACATATATGAACAACCAAAAGATCAAAGTTGTGAATCCATAAACCACATTTTTTTTAACTCTAAAAAAAGAATGGAATGAAATTAGTGTCATGCAATATCTTTTCATAAGTCAAAAGTTGAATTTAGTTGAAATTGAAAGTTAGAAATAAAATTTTGTTAAAATACATGTTTGGTCTTGAACTTTCATATTTATGTAAAATACATTCTTGAACCTTCAATTTTGTACCTAATAGTTTGCTAAACTCTAAAATGTACCTGATGAGTCTCTAAATTTCCGATTTAGTATGATCTAATAAGTTCTCAAATTTTTGATTTTGTATCTAATATATTCTTCACCTATTCGATATTCTATAAAACTCACAAACATATTTGACACAAAATTGAAAGTTTAATGTCATATTAGACAAAAACTTCATTTTATGTCTAATAGATTCATGAATTATTTTTTTAAAAAAATGTTAAGTATACTAGTGGTATGTTAGTATACAAAATGAAAATTTGAAGAATTTATTAAACACCGACATGAAAGTTGATGGACTAAACTTGTAATTTAACCATAAAAATCCATAAATGCTCCCAAAGATAAGATAAAAATGGAACATTTGAATGAAAAATAGTGGAATAGAGGAAAAAAAAAAAACAAAAAACCAAATTGTTATCAAACAGGGTCTTTGTCCAATTATGGTCGATGAAGTTTCTGTCAATGTAAATTTTTTTTCGCCGATTTTCTCACCGGTGTAATTTTCAGTGATTTCCGCTGGATTTTTCGCTATCAGTTCAGCTGTTTGCGTGTTTTTTCGCCGGATCTCCTTTGGAGTGACACGAGGCGCGACTCAATCCCTAGATTTTCTGTTCGATTCCATCAAGGCTGGAGGTGGATTCTCTTCACCTGCGATTCCGGTTAGCCGCACCTTTTGAATTTTGTTGTGAATGCTCTGGTTTTCTGTTTGAAGATTTCTGTAATCTACTGGATGTGGTTTTGGTTTGGCCTTTAAATTTTTTGATTGTCGTCTGCTGATTTGTGAAAGTTGCTGGTTGTGTGGTTTCAATTTGGGTATTTTTTTTTCTTTGATTGTTCTAATATTTTTCATCAATATGATGGATTTGCTAGAGTTCTTAAATTCAGTCTGTAGTGCTCGTATCCTTTCAATCCATAGTTCTGGTTTCTCATGTAAATTCTTCCTATTGTCGCCATCTTGTCTGCAAATCTGTGTTGCCTTCCTTCCAACAGCTTTCGAGGACTTGATGGAAAATTGGGAGAAATTTAACCTTACGGCTGAAGAAGAGGAAACGGAAGTGGATGTTGATCGTCAAGCTGCAGCCGTTACGGGTAGATCCTTGGGCTTTAGTCTCATTGGTAAGCTCCTTGCGCCTAGAGTCATATCTGGTGAGGTAATGAGAAAGAATTTCAAGGCTGCCTGGAACATCCCAAATGGATTGACTGTCGAAAAGCTTGGACTCAATTTGTTCATATTTACGCTGCGAACGGAGGAGGAGCAAACCAGAGTTTTACGGCAAAAACTGTGGTTGTTTGACAAGTATATTTTGATGCTATCCAAACCAATCCCCATGGTGAAGCCCCAAGCAATGGAGTTCAAAATGGTGATTTTCTGAATACATTTTTATGAACTCCCTATGGACCTTTACAACTCCTCTATGGCGGAAAGGCTCGAAAACGCGGTGGGTACGTTTGTAGACTATGAGAATGGTGGTAGGAGAATGGCTGGAAGGAGAGTCTCCGTGTACGTGTTCAATTGGATATTTCAAAGCCACTTCGACAGGGCATCAAAGTAAAGCTTGACGAACCTCTGGGTAGTTGCTGGTCCCCGATTCGGTATGAAAAGCTCCCGGAATTATGCTCCTTCTAAGGCATAATTGGTCATATTGCTCAGAATTGTCGCTCTTTCATTATGGGTGGGAGTTCGTCTTTGCAAAGGCATCAATATGGTATGTGGTTACAATATTCTGGGCGCACGAATAATTTTTTTTGTTCTCCGAGCACAAGTCCATTGGGGCAGAATAAGATTATGATTGACCTCCAAACGAGAGAAAATTCTCCTCAGTCAACAAACATGGGTGCGATTGCCCAGAAATCAGTGGTGGATTCACAGAAGCATGATTCTGACAGCAAACCGATGGACATTTCACCGGCGTTCGACGAAGCGGTTACTTTTTCCTTACCGGCAGCAATCCAGGGCAGTAATGATGGCAATCAGGGTGGAATTAATGCAGATTTGTCAACGGTGAAGAAGAAGCTCGAATTTGATGTCGTTACTAAAGTTCCTTCAAAAGGCCAGGTCACAAAAACTCAATCTATGGACTTCATTCCTTTAACGATCCATGCTGACGATAAGCCCAAAGATGTGATGAAAGGGGCAGATTTGAATGCCACTTTTGGGCCTATGGGGAATGGGCTGACTGCTGATTCCAAATCTTCGAATGGGTCAGGCATGTATTCCCTTAGGGCCCGTTTGGTTTAAGGTTTTATATATGTCTTGGAATATATGATGCCTGGGAATACTATGGAATAAGATTGTTGGGAATCAAAGATAACTGTGTTTGGTTGTGCATGGGAATGTCATCAGGATTTTATGAGAACAAATTATGCATGTATTTCTTTTTTAGAATTAATTAGGTAAACTTTATGTAATTTTAATAAATTAATCAATAAAATAATCAAAATTAATTCAAACTATATTAATAAAAATTAATGAAATAATAATCATGAAATAATTTTAATGGGATAAACTAGGTTAATTTAACAAATTAAAATTATTTAATTAATTTTTAATAAATATCTTTAACTACAATAATTTAATATATTGTATCCATAAAAATTAATTAGATAAATATTCAATAATAATATGATTATTTATTTATTATAAGAAAATCCAAAAAAGTAATTAATTGATTATAAATAATCGATAAGTAATTAATTATAATTATTGAAAAATGAATTTTTATACGAAATTCATTTAAATGATTTTAATTCAATAATTAAATATATTTTCGATAATATTAACTAATTAATTATAATTTTAGTAAATATGTAATTGCATCCCTCTAATAAACTTGGACTAAGTATTTGTTTAAAAGTCCTAAAAAAGTATCTATTTAAAAAAAAAAATTGAAATTCTTGAAAAATTATTATTTAATCTAATTAAATAATTTATTATATTATTTTTAATTTAGTATCCATTAGTTAATTAATTAACTATATTCAAAATAAAATTGCATATAGAAATAAAAAAGAAGAGATGGGAAAAGAGAAAACCCATACTTTTGCAAGGGCATAGAAAACCCTTGTTTATGGGCATAAATGATGTCTGGGAATGCGTTATTTCCTGGGCCCACCACATAAATCTTGAAACAAACAAGGGTATTAGAAACCCTTACCCATTCCCATCTCAAAAAACCTTGTACCAAACGAGTCCTTAGTGGTTTCATATTCAAAGAGGAAGAAAAACGTGGCGACGCCTACAAATTGAATCTGAATACCATGGCTCTTCAGATGGGCCCGTTCATACTGGCCCGACAGCATGGATCTAGTAGCGATGGTTCAGCCCGAATGGATCTTGAAGTGTCAGTACCAAATTCTATTCTGAATCCGATTGTGCAACAAGTTGTGGTGGGCCTTCCAAACTCCAAGTCCTGGAAACGGTGGGCGAGATCTAATATTCCTAACGATTCCATGATGGATTCTTTCAAGAAGTGGATGGGAGATAGACTTGATGGTGGTAACAAGAAACGCCCAAGAGTGGAAGATGAGGATGATGCAAATCATGATGAATCATCGGTGGAGGCTAGAAATCAGCCCCTCCGTGAGCCATGAAAACTTTATGTTGGAATGTTCGTGGTCTAGGAAATCCACGGACATTCAGAGCTGTATGCGATGGTATTCGTCACTATAATCCTCATTTATTGTTTTTATTAGAAACGAAATGTACCTCAAGTGCTAGAAATTTCAATAAAATAAAGACGGCTTTTAATTATGTGGGTTGTTTTATGGTGAACTGTAGAGGTAGAAGTGGGGGACTATGCCTAATGTGGAAGGCTGAGGTTGATGTTAACATTCGTTCGTTCACTTTTTTCCATATTAATACCTCCATAAAGTGGGACTCTAAAATTTGGCCTTATACTGGGATTTATGGTCATCCTCAAACGAATCAGAGGCATCACACGTGGGGATTTCTCAAATGTTTGCATAACCATGATGACTCAGCATGGGTAATAGGGACGATTTTAACGCTACTATTTTATATGAGGAGAAAGAAGGTGGTACGTCGGTGAGAGACACTCAGATTGAGAAATTCAGATCAATGATGGATGATTGTGGGTAACATGATCTAGATTATGTGGGTGACACATTCACATGGTCCAATAGACAAATGGATTCAGATCAGATAAATGAAAGGTTGGACAGATTCCTTGCTAGCGAAGAATTTCTTCAATTATTCCCTCAATATGCAGTCACTCATTTAAACTGGTCTCGATCTGACCATCGCCCAATTATTCTTAATGTGACCCCACAAATGAGCACTAACAACCGGTGGAACCACAGACAGAGAATTTTATGATTCGAGGAGGTTTGGGCACTACACACAGAGTGCCAAAGTTTGATTAAAGAGGTAGGACAATAGGAATGGAGGCCAGTAGGATCTTCACGGCTAGAATTTTTTTTGAAAAACTGTAAAGCTCGACTTCAAAAATGGGGCAAGGGAACTTTGTCAAAAATTCGAGGTAATATAAATAAAGTCCAAGCCATGTTGCAAGATCTATATAGTAGGCCACCTCCATGTAACTTTGAGTTAATTATGAATATGGATGGAAGATTGGACAGAGCATTGGAAGAGGAGGAAATTTACTTGAGGCAGTGATCTAGAGATAATTGGTTAAAATGGGGTGATTGAAATACTAAATGGTTCCACAAAAGCACATCCATGAGGCAAAGCAAAAATATAATTCATGGTATCATGAATGATAGAGGGACTTGGGTCACAGATAGACAACGGTTGGACCAAATTTTTGTTGAGTGTTTTGATACTATGTGGTGCGTGGTCAGCTGAATGGATGGAAGTGAGATAAGATGATAAATGAAATAATAAAGAACAATTTAGCCAACACTTAAGTGCAAGTATGCGCTGTCGCACGTGGAGATAAAAACCTTAGAAGTACTCCAAGGGCATCGATCCCACGAGGACTAAATTGAAAATTCAGATTTGATGAAGAAACTGCTCAAATGATTGCTTTTGAAAATGTAGCCAAAGAAAATAATAAGTTGATTGATTGGGTTTTTGAAAAGATAGATAAAACAAGCAAGTAGATAATAAAAGAATGACAATAATAAACAAACGAGGTATTCAACATGGATTCATCCCTAAGGTAACAACCATACTCATGCAATATTTAACTTAAGCGTATTCAATGCATTGGGTCAGATTTAACTTCTATTTGGCCCTTGTTTCCAAAAACCGATAGAAGGCTAAGCGAGTACCGTTATGCACATTTCTGTGACTCGACTCCGACATAGATAATTCACGAATGCAACCTATAACCCTATAGTCGATATAGGGTGCCTTAGGTAGCTTGCCCTATACTGTCAAACAATCTCTTTCGAGCTTTTTCTCCTATATCACCTTTATGAGAACCGATATCGTTTGTCCCTTTCGAGATCAAACTCACATAGCATGCAAAGTCTAAGTGATCAAATTAAACTCAGCAAGATTAGAGTGATAATCAATAAAGAATGACATGCATTAAACACAACTTAAGCAAACAAGACACTTTCAAACCATTAAACCATAAGGGAATTCACCACATTGAACCCCTAAACGGGATTTAGCTACTCATGATGGGATAAAAAGAAATTGAACACATTTTAATTTAAATAATGATGTAAAGAATACAAAATAATGAAAAGATTCAAGAGCTGGAAATAAAGGAGATATCTAAATATTATGGGTTTTTATATTTACTCAATCCTTCTAGAGTTCGCTAAGACACGCCACTCTCTCACTTTTACAAGATGGGAATGGGTGAAACTCTCTACAAACCACAAGGTTTGATGTCTAACTCTCTCTCGGGTTAAAATTTAGTCATCTAAGAAGGACCTCGGGCATCCCTACCCATTGGCGTTGAGTCAGGGTTCTGTTACCACCCTTTTCTTCCGAGTTCTACTTGAATTTGACTTCGAATCCCGAGCTTATTGATAGAGAGCAGAAATGTCGCTATTTTAGTCCCAATTTATTAGGTTTTTTTGTGCTTTAATTGTGTTTTTATTGAAAATATTTAGTGTATTTTGTCATTTGGTCTTTAGGAGCAAAGTTGTGGATTTTGTGGAAAAAGTGCCCAAAATGAAGCCATTCAAGCCCAATTTCCATCCTTGGGTCAAGGGGAATCAAAAGAGGTCAACTATGAAGAAAAAGGCCCAAAGGAAATGAAGTGAAGGCCCAAAATCAAGCCCAAAGTCTCAACTGGAAATTCTGGAAATCGCTTAGCGTCGCGACGCTGTCCATTTCTTAGCCGGCAAGTCGATGACGTCACAGCGTCGTGACGCTACCCTCTTTCTGAGCGTATATAAGGCGCCCATTGGTGCCTCATTTCACCATCAATCATCATATTCTTCCATTCCTTTCTTGCTTCCTTGGCTCCTTTGGGAGCCTCTCTCAAGGCTTTCTAGCCTTTTTTAGAGTTTCTTTAGTGGGAAATTTTTGGGAATTTTGGGGAGCATCCTAGGAGGCTCAAGAAGTGTTCAGTGGGACTCCGAGCGTCAGCGAAGGGGTTTTTCGACGGTCAATTCCTTTTCTTTTTTTATGCTCTTAATTATGCTTTCCATTGTAAATTTTGTGGATATTTTAGCTATGTGTAGCTAAACCTCATTTTGGGGTCTTGAAATGAAATTATAGTCAAAATGTTGTTATAATTACCTGTCTCTTGCCCTTTTTCCTAATTATTTGTATGGATGTGCTTAATGCTTTATGCAATTTGGCCAATTGTGTATTGATCTGATTCTTAATGGAAACTCGACGGAGAGAAATTAGGATAGATCGTAATCCATGCAACTAGTTTAATTGCCCGTCGTGACAACGAGATTAGTTTGATTAAACTTAGATTCCTAAAATGAATCAGAGCGTAATAATTAATGATTTTTAATGGCGCTAAGGACACTTAGGTTGTTAGAATGAATTAATTACAATTAGGGGAGACCGACAGGAGAACCTATGTGATTAACGGAGATTCTAGGATTATAATTAGTTGGACAATGAGATAGAACAATTATAATGAATGTTTAGCTAATAATTGATTTTCAATACCCCTCTTCCCATTTAAAAAACTCTTTCTCCATATTTTATTTTTGTTCGATTGATCAAATTTTCTTTTTAATTGCTTTGATTTTTTAAATTTCTTTCATTGCATGATCTAGTCCCTAAATATTATTTCGCCTAAGTATTTTTAGTGCTCAAAGAATCTTTGCTTGCTTAAATTTCGCTTCGCCTCCCTATGGATTCGATACTCGGTATTACCTACTGTTTTATATTACTTGTGACGACCTGTGCACTTGCGGTAATCGCTCGTCGTAGTAACACTTATATAGTGTAGAAATTGGTTGAGGAGCTGCGAAATAGGTTCTGGAAGGTTGCCTAGTCAGCTTCGAGGTCAAAACAACCGGTTAGGTGCGAAGAAGACTCGTCAACAACGACCCGCGCATGACTCGGTATGGCCTCTGTTTTCCAGAAATGCGGTCGCATTTCAATTTTGTCTTCCGCATTTCTGGAGAATTCCAGCTTCTCTACTTTTCTGCACAACAGCAAACTAAGTCAAAGTTGCTTCAAATCAAGTCTTTTTAAGCACAAATAAGCATAATTCAACAAAAGTAACTCTCAACACCCTAACTTATCAAATTAATATATTTTAAGCTCAAAAATAGTAAAATTGACCTAAACACTCAATATATGACCAAGAAATGAGCTAAATATAAGGGTAAAATAGGTATATTTTTTACCTTTATCACTATGTTCGCCACCATTAATCCTAGTGGGACGTGTATCGATTTAGCCTTACAGGATATAAAATGTAAAGTGTCGGATGAGATGAATGCTAAGTTGATCGCCCCTTTTACTCGAGAAGAAGTTGTTCGAGCTGTTAAGCAAATGCATCCTTCCAATGCTCCAGGATCTGATGGCTTTCCTGGGTTCTTTTTGTTGGGTTTTATGCCCTAAAACTCGTAGATAGAGAATGTAAACAAATTGTATACTTGTTTCAATAAAGTGGTATTGAGTTTCTACAATAAAGTGTTATTATTAAATATTGCACAATTTGACCCGAATCCAATAAACTAAGATCCAACGTTGTTTGTATGTAACTTGAACTAGTACGTGCAGTGGAGGATCCAGAACTTTGCGTCAGGGGGGGCTATATAGAAATAAGGGAAAATATCAATTTTAACCTTAAACTTGGTTGGGAGTATTAATTTTTATCATAAGCTTTCAATTTTATTCAATTTCTCATTAAGCTTGGATATAATAAGTGTTGCAATTTGTACCTTATAGTAGGTTTTCGTAAATAAAAAAAAAAATGTTGAAAAAATATTAACAGGTACATCCAATCAATTATAGAACATATATTAATATGACATTGATTGGATTAAGACAGAAACAACAATGGAGTTTATGTATTTTGATATTAAATTGGTTAAATTATAAGTTTGATACTTAAATTTTCAAGATTATGTCTAATAAGTCTCGAACTTTAATGATTTTATTTTTTTAACTAATAGGTTAAGGATCTACCATCAAATTGAAAAGGTTGAAATCTACTAAATACATAATTACAAGTTTCAAAACCAATTAAAAGACATTTTAAATTTAGGAGCCTATTAGAGGCAAATTCTCAAAACTGATTTATCAAACTTATAATTTAATCAATTAAATTTGTTCGATAAGAAGTATAAATAAAAGTTTTTTATATGAATGTAAAAGAAAATTAATGAAATTAAAACATTACCGGTTAGATTTGTTTTACCTTTCACAAAAATTATACATTTGTTGTTTTTTAAAAACTAATTTACTAATTAGCAATAATTATATTCATTTTTATGTATATTTGATTCAAGAAAAGAAAATTTAAATTTAAAGATAAAATTGAAATTGAAATAAAAATATTGATATTATATTGAAAAATTAATTTATAAACAAAGAAAAAATAGTATTGATAAAAGAAAAAGGACAAAAAAAAAACACACACACTTAAAATTGAAACCGAAAAAATAGTTTGTAAAAGAAAAGGAAAGAATAATATTGAAAAAGAAATGGAAAAAAGCGCATGCTTTAAATTAAAAAAGGAAAAGTAATTTGTAAAAATAATAATACAGAAAGAAGAAATGGAAAAATGGAAAATGAAAAACTGATGCTTAAAATGCGTACGAAAAGGAACAAAATATAAAAGATTCGAAATGCGTGCGGTAGGATTTGATCCTAAGTGTAGACGATTTGAGAGGGGGCTTGTGCCACTAGGCTATCCAAATGTATCATAAAATGAACGCGACATTTAATACAAGTAATATATTATATCTGAGCTCAGGAGGGGCTCGAGCCCCCCCTGGGTCCTACGTACCTCCGCCACTGAGTACGTGGGGACATACGGGGATCGATGTTCAAGTAACAACTTAAAAGGTCTATAGTACAAGGATAAGGTTGGGTACCTTATCCTGGTAACACTATGAGATACGACCCGCTTTATATTTGATACAAACATATTGATCCAAAGCGTCCATGTAGTAGACATGCAAGCGGGGGTATCCTATGCAATGAGTTTGCATAAGACCGGACCATGATATAGTAAACCACTAGATATAACATCGCTAACTAGTTAGGTTACTGTTTCAATAGAATGGCCTACGTAACTCAGTCTTAATCCTGAGTGTGTCATGAACTTCTTCTCGTGAGGGATTGTCCTTTGATTAGCATTGGTGAGAGTGGCCAATACGCCGACTCAATATGCCTTCCTTTTTGGGGACAAGACCGAGTGGGAGGCTGGGGACATGACAACAGAAGAAGGAATTCACTGCTTCCCACTTCTAGGAGAAATATATGAGTATTCCCTTAAGTGGTGACTCCGGGACTTGAACAAAGGGATCCCACCCTCTACCTGGCCCGAGAGGGACTTTCTGTTTATTGGTTGGACCATAAACAGGTTGTTCATTAGAGGAGCAAATGTACTTAAGGAGACAGATGTAACACAGGGGTAAAACAGTAATTTGACCCAGTTGTGATTATGAACACTCGTGAAGGATTGACTTACCAGTATAGGTCTATATCTGTGGACAAACAAATATTCTACAATGAGAAGAGTTCAGCTGTGGGTCTTTAGTGGAATGACCCACAATTAATGAATATTGGTTAACCTAATTAATGAGTTTAATCAGTTAACCTCATATCAATTGAGCTTCTGATCTGTAGGTCCATTAGGTACCCCTGCTAGCTCGTAAAGAGTAATTAGGAACAATTATATCTTGAGAGAATTTGAATAGTTCAAATTCATATTGGGATTTAAGTTAATTGTATGAGATACACAAATTAATATAATGTATAGTGATACATTAAAATGTAAAGTCTAATTTGAAATTAAACTTTATTATTATGAGAGAAATAAATATTTGAAGAAGCTCAAATATTAATATGAATTTGATTCATACTAAATTTATAGGATATAAGAGAATTTGAAGGAGTTCAAATTTGATTCATATTATTCGAATTTAATTAAGTGAAGGCCTGAAATTAAATATATGTTGGACAATTAATTAATTAACTAATAGAATGTCTGAAATTAAATATAGGATATTTAATTGGTGATTAATTAATTAAAGAATTAATTGGAAATTAATCAATTATGGACATGATTAATTACTTATGGAAGTAATTAATCATTTATGGAAATGATTTAATCACTTATGGAAGTGAACAATCATTTATGGAAAAGATTAATCAATTATGGAATTGATTGGTTATGGAATAGATTAAATCAGTTATGGAAATAATTGATTTTAAATTAATATTTTATTCATGGTATTTCTCCTATAAATAGAACATTAAACCTAGGGTTTAGATAATACAATATAAGGCCACAAAAACGCACTCTTGCATTCTCTCTAGCCTCTCTCTCATATTCTCTCAACCCAAGAACTCTAGGGAGAATTTTCTCTCTAGAGTTTTTCCCATTCAAGATTAGGTAGTCCCACAACTACGTTCCTAATCTCAGAGTCATAGAGGGGAAGATCAATTGGTGGTGTCCCTGTAAGGATTTGAAATTCTCCAATTCCGTTAAAACGGAAGCGTAATTGAGACCGATTCGTAGTTAATTTTGTTTATCCAAAAATACCATAACATTGGCAAAAATCATAGAACAAATTCTATAGAAACTTAAGGTTAAGCATACAAAATTTAGATCTAAATCTATAATAAAGAAAAGAGAAGCAAACATCCGTTGACGTCTCTGAAAATCAAGAATGATTCTTGATTGCTCTGCAACAACGAAGAACACCACCATTTGATCTTCCCTGCTATAACGCTGAGATTAGGAACGTAGTTGTGGGACTACCTAATCTTGAATGGGAAAAACTCTATGAGAGAAAATTCTCCCTAAAGTTCTTTAGTTGAGAGAATATGAGAGGGAGGCTGGAGAGAATGCAAGAGTGCATTCTTGTGGCCTTATGTTGTTGTACCTAAACCCAAGGTTTAGTATTCTATTTATAGGCAAAATGTCATGAATAAAATATTCATTTAAAATCAATTATTTCCATAGTTGATTTAATCTTTTCCATAATTAATCAATTTCATGACCAACCAATTCCATGACCAATCAATTCCATAATTGATTAATCTTTTCCATAAATGATTGATCACTTCCATAAGTGATTAAATCATTTCCATAAATGATTAATTACTTCCATAAGTGATTAATCATTTTCATAATTGATTAATTTTTTAAATATCATATATTTAATTTCAGACCTTCAATTAGTTAATTAATTAATTACCCAATTAAATATCATATATTTAATTTGAGGCCTTCAATTAATTAATTCTATAATATGAATCAAATTCATATTAAAATTTGAACTCCTTCAAATTCTCTTATATCCTATAAATTTAATATGAATCAAATTCATATTAATATTTGAACTTCTTCAAATATTTATTTCTCTCATAGACTATAGTTTAATTAAATCTCATTTAATTTAAACTAAATTGAATAATTAATTAATTCATCTTCTAATTAAATACCATATATTTGAACTCTTTCAAATATATGAATCTCTCAATATTATAAAGTTTAATCTCAAATTGAACTTTATATTTTAATGCATCACTATACATTATATTAATTTGTATCTCGTACAATTAACTTAATTCCCAATATGAATTTGAACTATTCAAATTCTCTCACGATATATTTGTTCCTAATTACTCTTTACGAGCTAGCAGGGGGACCTAATGGACCTACAGATCAGAAGCTCCAATGATATGAGGTTAATAGATTAAACTCATTAATCAGGTTAACCAATATTCATTAACTGTGAGTCATTCCACTAAAGACCCACAGCTGAACTCTTCTCACTGTAGAACACTTCTGTGTCCATGGATGTCGACCTATGCCGGTAAGTCGATCCTTCACGAGTGTCCGTAATCACAGCTGGGTCAAATTACCGTTTTACCCTTGTGTTACATCTGTCTCCTTAAGTACCAGGGCTCCTCTAATGAACAACTTGTTTATGGTCCAACCATTAAACAGAAAGTCCCTATCAGGCCAGTGAGAGGGCGGGATCCCTTTGTTCAAGTCCCGGAGTCACCACTTAAGGGAACACTCATCTACTTCACCTAGAAGCGGGAAGGAGCGAATTCCTTCTTGTGTTGTCATGTCCCTAGCCTCCCACTCGGTCTTGTCCCCAAAAAGGAAGGCATATTGAGTCGGCGTATTGGTCAATCTCACCCATGCTAATCAAAGGACAATCCCTCATGAGAAGGAGTTCATGATACACTCAGGATTAAGACTGAGTTACCTAGGTCATCCTATTGAAACAGTAACCTAATTAGTTAACGGTGTTATAACTAATGGTTGACTATTTCGTGGTTCGGTCTTATGCAAACTCATTGCATAGGATACCCACACTTGCATGTCTACTACATGGACGTTTTGGATCAATACGTCTGTATCAAATACAAAGCGGGTTGTATCTCATGGTGTTACCACGATAAGGTACCCAACCTTATCGTTGTACTATAGACCTTTTAGGTTGTTACTTAAACATCGATCCTCGTATGTCCCCACATACTAGTTCAAGTTACATACAAACAACCTTGGATCTTAGTTTATTGGATTTGGGTCAAATTGTGTAATATTTAACAATAACACTTTATTGTAGAAACTCAATAACACTTTATTGAAACAAGTATACAATTTGTTTACATTTACTATCTACGAGTTTTAGGGCATAAAATCCAACAGTCTCAATTGTTGATGTTTGGTCCTTATGAAATCAAGAAAGGCGTTTTTGATATTTTAGAGACGACAGCGACAGTATGTTTGCTTCTCCTCTTTTAGAATTAGTTCTAAGGTTGTATGTTTAGCCTTAATGATTGATTTAGAATAGTTTTCTAAATTTTGTCAATGTATTGGTATTTTGGTGGAAACAAAATTAACTACAAACGATCCCAGTTCACTTTCGCTTTACGAAATTAGGGAATTCCAAATCCTTCACTTTTACCAGAAGTATTAAAACGAGGTAGGTGAGACGGCTATTACGAACTGTCTGGATGTGTTGAATCAAATTCGATCTTCCAGGGATTGGAATGACACTTTCATTACTCTTATTCCTAAAGTTAAACAATCGCAACGTGTTTCAGACTTTCGCCCTATTAGCTTATGCAATGTGGCGTACAAAATCGTGGCCAAGGTTACAGTCAAATAGAATGAAGTTGATCCTTCAGGATATAATCTTAGAAAATCAATCGGTGTTTGTTCCCGGGAGGTCCATATTTGATAATATTATTATTGGGTATGAATGTTTGCATACCATCAAATCAAGGCATATAGGGAGAAAGGGATGAGTTGCTCTAAAATTGGACATGAGCAAAGCGTATGATAGAGTAGAATGGAAATTTTTGGAGAAGTTGATGAGTAAAATTGGGTTCCATCCAAAATAGGTAGCTTTGATTATGGACTGTATGACAACTGCGAAATTCTCAGTCCTAATCAATAACACCCCAACAGGTGCCATTAACCCAAACAGAGGGTTGTGTTAAGGTGACCCACTTTCGCCATCCTTATTCTTGCTTTGTTCGGAGGCCTTGTCGGCGCTTCTATCTGGGGTTGTTCAAAGGGAAAGTATTATTGAATTAAACCTGGTAAGTTTTGTCCTTCAATATCTCATTTGTTCTTTGCAGATGATAGCTTAGTTTTCTGTAAAGCTTTGGTAGACCAACTTATGGCTTTACAAGATCAAATGCGAGTTTACAAGGAGGCTTCTGGACAAGTCATTAATGTGGCGAAGTTGACAATGTATTTTTCTCCAAATTTCAACATTAGTGATTGTACAACACTCAAAAGGGATATTGGGAATGCAGGTCGTTGATTCATTGGGGATGTATTTGGATGTCCCATCGTCCTTTTCTCAAAATAGAAGGGAAGATTTTTTAGGGGTTAAACATCAAGTTTGGCAAACATTGCAAGGGTGGAAGGGGTGATTTTTTTTCATGGGAGGGAAGGAGATTCTCATTAAAAGTGTAGCAAAAGATATACCTCAAGGGAATAAAAGTCCCCACGCAGCGGAAGCGCATCGATTGGACCTTACGCCGTATATTAATTAACATTAAAATACTGTTACGAAAACTCAAACAAACTTTAAACATACTTTAAAGTTGCTGGAACATCAGTTTAAACATGCTGAAAAATAAATCTAAATTTATTTTCATACTTTTCTAAAGAAAATGGGAAGAACCGTTACAAACCTTCGTTGTAGACTTGACCGTTCTTCGCCAATTCCATAATTGATTAATTTTTTCCACAAATGACTAATTACTTCCATAAGTGATTAGATCATTTCCATAAATGATTAATCACTTCCTTAAGTGATTAATTATTTCCATAATTGATTAATTCTCGATTAATGAATTCTTTAATTAATTAACCACCAATTAAATATCACATATTTAATTTCCGGCCTAGAATTAATTAATTTGCCCAAACACATTTTAGGCCTTAAATTAATTAATTCATTATTTGAACTCTTTCAAACTTCCATAAATTTATATTTGAATTTCTTCAAATATTAATTTCTATCATAATAATATATCAATATATATTATATTTGTTTCCCTTAGTAAATTGAACATTTTCAATTTACATTTATTACTTAGTTGCCTCAAATTACTTTATGAGCTACCAGTGGGACCTAATGGACCTGCAGATCAGAAGCTCCAACGATGTGAGATTAATTGGTCAAACTCATTAACCACATTAATCAATATTCGTTAACTGTGCGTTCATTTCACTATAGACTCACAGTTGCACTCTTCTCACCGCAGACATATTTTCTGTGTCCACGGATATAGACCAATATCGACTAGTTAGTCCTTCACGAGTGTCCGTAACACCAACTGGGTCAAATTACCTTTTTACCCCTAGGTTACCTCTATTTCCTTAAGTACCAGTTCTCCTCTAATGAACAACCTGTTTGTGGTCCAACCATCAAACAAAAAACCCTCTCGTGCCATTGAGAGGGTAGGGCCCTTTGTTCAAGACTCGGAGTAACCATTTAAGGGAACACTCATCTGCTTCCTTAAAGTCGGGAAGGAATGAATTCCATCTTGTACGATTATGTTCCCAGCTCCCCATTCGGTCTTGTCCCCAAAATGGTAGGCTTATTGAGTCGGCGTATTGGCCACTCTCACCCATACAAATCAAAAGACAATCTCTCATGAGCAGGAGTCCATAACCAACTCAGGATTAAGACTAAGTTGTCTAGGTCGTCCTAGTGAAATAGAAAAACAACTAGTTAACGGTGTTATAACTAGTGGTTTACTATTTTGCGGTCCGATCTTATGCAAACTCATTGCATAGGATACCCCCACTCGCATGTCTCCTACACGAACGTGTTGGATCGCAGCGTTTGTATCAAATACAAAGTGGGTCGTATCCATAGTGTCACCAGGATAAGGCACCCAGTCTTATCCCTATACTATAGACCCTTTAGGCTGTTTCTTGAACAATGATCCCATATGTCGCTACATATAGTTCAAGACTCATATTACAACCTTGGATGTCTAGTTTATTGGATTAGGGTTAATATTAGACAAAGACAAATATAAAATAACTAATAACAACTAATGGAAAAATATATCAATATTATTTCATTAATATCCGGTCAACGGTTACATTCACTATCTACGAGTTTTAGGGCATAAAACCCAATAATACCCACTTTTATTATGAGTTGTTTCCAACTACCTAACACTCTTTGTGATGATATCAATAGAATGATAGTCAGGTTTTGGTGGGGATCCACAGAAGCAAAAAAGAAAATTCACTGGAAGAAATGAGATTTTCTATGTCCTCCTAAAGAAGCAGGTGGCTTGAACTTTAGAGATTTGGGGAATTTTAATAAGGCATTGCTAGCAAAACAGGTTTGGCGTTTATTCTCAAAACCAAGTCTTCTGGTTTCGAGAATTGTTCGTGGCAGGTTTGCTCATGAAACCTCCTTATTGACAACCCCTATTAAATCTAATTGTTCTTTTTTCTGGCGGAGCTGTGTTTGGACTCGTAGTTTGTTATCATAGGGTATGCCCAAACAGGTAGGAATCGGAGAAAGTATAAATTTCTTCAAAGACCCTTGGATTCCTAAAGAAACCACTTTTAAACCAATTCCAAAGACAGTAACGCAAATCCATGAGGATAGGGTGGTAGCGGATTTCATTACTTCGTCAAAAGGGTGGGATATCGCCAAATTAGGTGAATTTGTATCAGAGGAGGAAGTCAAGATCATAACTATTATTCCCATCAGTATGGTTAATGCGGAAGACAAATGGATTTGGTATTATGCAAAAAATGGGGATTATTCCGTCAAAAGTGGATATAAATTGGCCATGAAGTCAGAAGAGAATGGAGGAGCATCTAGTGTAAATACCCAGGAAGGATGGTGGAAGTTGTTATGGAAATTGAAGATACCGGCAAAGGTGAAATTGTTCATATGGAAAGCATACCACGAATGCTTACTCACAAATTATTGTTTATGGAAAAGTAAGATTGATGTACCACCTACTTGCCCTTTGTGCAAAAAGAAATTCGAAATGATTGATCATGCTCTCTGTGGGTGTAAACATGGAAAGGCCATTTGTGATTATATTTTCCCTCGGATTGATGGTAATATTCTGGTTCATAATAATTTTTCTGACAGAATTCTGTTATTAGCTGCAAATCTGAGCTTAGATGAGTTTGAAAAGGCATGTATTGCCTTCTGGTTCCATATGGAATAACGCTTCGAGAGGAGAAACCAGTCGTTGAGTGGTATCAGCTGTGCGAATGGATTATCAATTACTGGAAAGAGACAACTCAACGAAGGCTCGTAAATGGCATTAAGGGCAATCTTACGCGGAGAGGCAATTGAATACGGAGGCTGGGGGTTTTAAGGTTTTCACTGATGCAGTGGTTTCTCTTAGTGGTGCTGGGGTAGGATATAGGGTCGTTATTGCTGGAAATAATGATAACATCTATGGAGCAATAGAGATGGTTGAGAGTGCAACATTAAGCCCTCTGGCTGCGGAGGTTCAAGCCATATTACATGGACTTCGATTGGCTCAACGAATGTAAATCCAAACTTGTCAGGTTTGTTCCGATTCATGCACTGCAATTAGTCTGATTAACAGAGAGATTGACATGCTTTTAGAAGTGGAGCATTGGGTTGTGAGTATTCAGGATACGTGTAAGAATTTTCATTCTATCTCATTCTGTTGTATTTTTAGGAATAGAAATTTAAGAGTGGATGCTCTATCAAAAGATGCATTAACCCACAACAGTTCCATGTTATGGATGTCAAATTTTCCACCATGGTTACTGGTGTTGGGTAATGATGCACAACGCAACTGTACTGTGATTTGTTCTAATTAATGATATCCTTTTATTGTAAAAAAAAAATGGAATAGAGGTGTAAGAAGAGAATTAAATGATGAAGATGAGGGTAAAATGGTCCCATAGGAAAAGAAGAACCCGCGAAAAATCAGCAGTAGAAGGCGCTTACACATACATGCGCTACAAAAACGAACTCCTTTCTCCTCTCTCATCCATCAATTCCAAATCCACATCCCATCCATCATCACCACATCATCATCATCATTTACGCATCATTGCTTTCTTTCTTTTTTAATTTTCCCTAAAATAGGTTCATAAATTAAAGGCCTAAATATTATATATCCATTTCTATCCTTGTACTCCAAGCTTCCTTCCATTTTTTATTTTTTATTTTCAATATGTTGGTTTTATTTCTCTTTCTTTTGAAATAGAGTTGTTTTGGAGCTTTCGATTTTACGTGTGATAGGTCTTTAACATATTCGATTTTTTTTTAAAACTAATTGGAATATTATATATAAAATTGAATTGTGTGTCTAATAACTCTAAACTTTTTATCTTACATCTAGTAAAGGCATGATTGGAATACATTATAATTTAAATGTTTTTCATGAATGCATTTTTTAGAAAACATTTTGTATAAAAAATGCTTAGAATTTAAACACTCAAATGTTTGGTTACATTTGCTCACACGTGTTTTTATAAACAAGTTATAGACTATTTTAAAAAAAAGTTGGTTTTCAAGTGTTCATTTTTCTAATAAGTTATTTTTAGTGGTTACCAAACATAGAAAATTTTTTAAAATGATTTTTTTTTCAAAATTAAACATTTGAAAAGTTAAACCAAACACACCCTAGATGTGTGAATTTTAGAGACGTTGAATAATGAATATGTATGGGATTTATTCGACATAAATTGAAAATTTAGTTATTTATTAGAAAAAAAAACATTTAAAAATGGTAAATTGGCCAAAAAAAAATTATATATAGTAGAGAAAAAAAAAGGTGGTCCCCAGTGGAGTCCGAAGAAGGGGAGGGGGGAGTGGGGCCCACAGCACTACAACCGTAAGGGGAGGGTCGTACCAGTTCCCACGATCATTGAATGCGATCACGTGGGCGCGACCCTGCAGCGTACGATGGGGTGCAGAAATCTCAGCCGTCCAATTTTCCCCATGGGCCCCACCCGCAATCCCCCTCTTCCCTCGCTTTTGTTTTTATTATTTTTATTATTATTATTATTATTATTATTATATTTCTATTTTTTTGCCCTCGTTACTCGGGCTCTCCTTTCTTCTCCTCCTCAATCGCCGTCTTTCCCAATTCCCATAATCTCTCTCTCTCTTTTTCTTTTTCTTTTACTTTCTTTCCCTTTCCTTTCTTTTTAATATCCCTCTCTCTACCAGTTTTGAATTACAATTTTTTTTTTCTTCAGGAATTTGAATTACAAATTTACTTCTTAAAACTTTGAAAATTACATCTAAGATCCCGTTTGATAACTATTTGATTTTTTATTTTTAGTTTTTGAAAATTATCCATGTTTTCTCCTCATTTTCTTACCATGGTTTTCATCTTTATCAATGACACATTTGTATTTCTAGCCAAATTCCAAAAACAAAAACAAGTTTTTGAAAACTATTTTTCTTTAGTTTTTAAAAATTGACTTGGTTTTTGAAAACATGGGAAGAATGTATATTAAAAAAAACAAAGAAACTTTAGGTGATAGTAGTGTTTATAAGCTTAATTTTCAAAAACTAAATGGTTATCAAACGGGCCTTAATTATTTGTTTAATTCTTACCATGTCGAGAAAGTTTTTAAATTTTTAATTTTATTACTAATAAGTATCCACACTTAGGTTTATTGGCTTCAAAAAAAAATCTATTATCATTCTCATTAGATTATAGTTCAACTAACATAAAATTTATATCTTCGATCAAAAGGTTAGAGATTCGAATCCTCGTCACACATGTGATCAAAAAATTATATATATACAAAATTGAGATTTTAGAGACTTATGGTATAAAAAATAAAAGCTTAGAGATTTATTACACAAATTTTCAAGTTTGGAGTTTTGTTTTGGTTTTTTTTTTTTTTTTTTTATTTAAGAATATCGAGTTTAGAAATTTATTACATACCATCTTAATCTTAAAAGTTTAAGGGTTGAAACTTATAGTAGGTTAAAATTCCACAGTAGTTCTTGAAATATTAAAATGTCGATTTTGGTCTTTACATTTTTGTGTTTATTTCATTTTGGTTCTCAAAACTTTTAATACGTCTATTTTAGTCTTTAATCGGTAAAAAAGTGCTTGTTTTAATCATTAATTTGTATTTTATTTTTAAAACATTGATGGTTGTGACTTGGTGCAACAATGAGTATATATTCATCTTTTAAAAATTTAAAAAACTCAAATAGAACCCATAAAATGGAATCTAAACTCTGAAATTAAGTAACAAAACAGATTGTTTTAAGTAATTAATGAATGAATTAATTTATATGAATGAATTAAACTGAATTCTGTTGCATCAAATTCCAAGGGGAAACCCTTGTTTCCAACATTGTCAGTTTACTTAATGCAAAGAAACAACAAACTCCTTTTAATTTTATTACTGTTACTGTTACTACTAATAACAATATATAATACCCACACAATCCAAGAATCTTTGTGTTTCTCTTTTATTTCAGGATTATATATTTCTTTTTATTTATATATATATATATATATATATATATATATATATTATTTGAGTGAATAAAAAAGAAGTAAATGTGTGGTGGTGTCAATTCTCTCATATGTCGTAATTGAATTTAATATATTATGACATTAATGTCAGCCATTGAAGTTAGTTTGTAGTATATGTAATCCAAAAATGTGCAATGTCTATCTACTCTCTCAACACTAATTATGCCCACCAACCTCAATAATTTCGAATTTATACACTCTTCTCTCTCTCTCTCTCTCTTTTTTCTTAAATTCAATTCTTACTCCAAATACGATAACATCTATCAATTTTTACTCCAAACTTTTAATTTTATCAAATTGTACCTTTACTTGAATAAGTGTTACAATTTTTTTGTTAAAGTAAACATAACTTAGGGGCCGTTTGTTTTTTGGGAATCTAGATAACCGGAATATTCAGATGCCTGAAATTATAGATACCCAAAAATATAGATGTCCGACATTTTAGATAACCGTATTTGGTTTGAAGGAATAATTTATAAGAATATATGGGAATATTCAGATAACTATGTTTGTTTTTCAGGATTTTTGTACGAGAAAGTTCTTGGATTATGTATAATACCAATAATGTCCTTACTAATTTTTAGCTAATTTAGCTATTAGTTGAATATAGTTTAGTATTATTATTAAGAGAATAAATAAAAAAATAAATAAAAATATTATTCAATATAACTATCATTTATTTTACATCTTAATGTAAAATTTTAAAAATAAATGGTTATTTCTTAGTGTACGAATGAATGAATTTATTTTTAAATAAAAATACAAATTGTAAAATTGAGGGGTAAAAGTGTCATCCGAAGATGCCCTCAACATGGGAATCTTTGAAACTCATCTCTCACGGGGGCATCAAAAGCTCCTCGGATGCCTCCCGTATGGGCATCTCGAATTTCCTAGGCATCCAACATTACCACAAAACAAACGAGGTAATCCAGATGCCCATTCCATGGACATCTTGGATTACCGTCAAACAAACGGCCTCTTAGTGATAATTAACATGTACATTTGACCAAGAGGTCAGAGGTTTGAATTCCCCACCTAGATGAAGTATGGTGAACTTTACCTTTAACTTTAAAAAATATTGCAATTTATACTTTAAGGTAAGTTTTCGTTCGAGAAATCGTTAAAAATATTATTTTCACATCCATGTAATGATGTAGTGAACATATATTTGGTATGTGTAATTTTATATGATTTATATAAAAATGACATAAAAGCTAGGTATCTTTAAACTGATATTTGTAAGTTTTGGTGGGGTTATCTTAATGGTGATTTTGTGCATTAATATTCTATAATTTAATTCTCTGTGAAAAAACTTGATTTTTATTACATTCTATTTGTGAGTTTTTTTTTTTAGATTTTGTTTACATTATTATTTGTTAAAATTAATGATTGAATTAGCGATAGATGAATAGAGGGTAAAAATTACCAAACTTATTTAAGTTAGGTCCAAATGGATAAAATTGAAAGTTTAAGATGAAACTCGATATAAGTAGCTAAGTTTAATTTGGAGATCACATATAATTTAATTTATTTTATTTTATTTTAATTAAATTTTCTTTATCCTTCCTCATTTAGACTTTCCTTTAAGCTCTATAAAGTTTTGGGGTGAATTTGTTGGATTATTTTTGGAGTAAGTAATGTTTTTAAATAAAGTATTTGAAGTGATGATTATTATGCATATACAAGTGTTTGAGCTAAATTGAATTAAGCATGATATCATCTTGTGATTAAACAGTCAAAAAATTGTGTTTGGTACTCAACTTTTGTAATTATATCAATTTTAGTTTTGCTGCTTTTAAAAATTATTTTTAAATAAGGTTTTGTTTATCTAGCATCTATACTTAAAAAAAAAATTAATAACTAACATGGTTATAATTCAATTGGTTGAGACATATGTTCCCAATTAAAAGGTTAATGTTTAAATCTCCGTGCTCTACATGTTGAACTTAAAAAAAAAAAAAAAAAATTAATAGATCTCCTAATTTTCAATGTTATATCTAATTGGTCGTAATCGTTATATTAATTCAACAAGTTCGTAACACCTTAATTATATATTTTTTTTATGGATTTTTAAGGATGCAATGGCAACCAATTTTGAGTATAAATTCAGGTATTTAGAGACAGTCCACAGAGTTAATTAACTACGTACCTATTAGACAAAATAATAATAATAATAGAAATAACAATAAATAAATAAATAAACAGCTTAAAAAAACTTATAGATTTTTCTTAAGTATATAGGTTAAAAAAATCTAAAGTATAGAGACGAAATAATTTTATATCAAACTTTAAAATATTATCTAATGGAAAGAATGGAGCAGAACACACATTTTTTCAGAAAAAGGTTTTCAACTTTTATGGGTGGTTGACTGAAAATAAAGTACTTCATTTTTCAAAAAGAGCATTTAATGAATTATTTTTTAGAATTACTTCTGAATAAAATGGGTAAAATTGTCACTTTTGAATAACTAGTCAAAATTGCTTCTAGATGGTTGAAAAAAAAAAAAGATTCCAAGACATCACCATAAATTGGGATACCTCAAAAGTAATAATAAAAATAATCTCTTGGGATTAAAAAAATTAGCATCCTAATAAAGGAATTTTTTTTAATAATTTTTTTTTTCAGGTTAAAAGAGGGTGGGGGATCCATGAGTTTCATTTTCAGGTAGGTATGTTTGGTTTAACTTGTTTAATTTTTTAAGTGTTTAATTTTGAAGAAAACAGATTTTGACAAAAATTCTAGTATTTGACAATCACTAAAAATGACTAATTAAAAAATGAGATTGAGAAATAAATCATTTCAAGAAACACTTGAAAGCAAGATTTTTAAAAAGAGTTTTCAAGTATATAATAATTTGTATATAAAAACACTCATGAGGAAATATAATCAAACATATATATGAGTGTTTAAAATTTTAAAAAAAATATATACAAAATATTTGAAAGAAAATGTATTCTTGAAAAACATTTAAACTAAAATGTATTTCAAACAAACCATTAATATCCTTGTAAAAAATGTTTTTTCTATGTACTAAAAAAACCCTTCTTCTTAACCGCTAGAATAGTACGAGCATAGCTTAACGGAAATCAACATATGCACCTTCAACCAAGAGATGAGAGATTCAAATCTTTCCACCTTTAAATGTTATTGAATTAAAAAAAAAAACATAATATGAAATAGTAAATCTACATATTATTAGCGAATTTGAGCATGAGTTCAAACTATCTCGATCCAAAAGTTAGAAGTTTGAATTTTCATTCTTTACATTTTTTTTTTACAACATGTGGGGATAGAAAATTCGAATCACAAACCTCTTGATCATTAGTATAAGCTTTATGCTGGTTTGACATTTTCATTCCTACTTGCGGTTCAACTAACAAAAATCTACATTAGTTGGTTTATATTTAATATATCATTTAATTAAAATATCAATTTTTCATAAAAATAACTATTTTTTTTTAGAAACAAAAAATCAACTAATTGATATAACGAAGGTCAAATAAAAAATATAATTAGAAACTAGTCAAGACAACATGTTTCCCTTATATCAGTAGTTGCTGTCCAAAATAAATATTCTATTAGAAAAAGATATTATCCTTTATTTTCTTCTGACCTCCAATTGATGTGAGATTTTTAACTGCTCACTTAATAATTTTTACCAAGGTTCTTTGATAACTTATTATTATTTTTTTTATAAACAATTTTCAACCTCATCATCTTAGTTCATAAGCTTCTAATCTATCTATTATATATTGGTCTATGAACTTTTAAAATATTTATTTAAAAAAAAACTTTTAAAATATTTATTTTTTTCTCTCTTTGAAATTTTAGAAAATATCTTTTTTTTTTTTTTTCTTATTGTTGTTATTCGATCATCATTATTTGCATGTATTCTATACTTGTCTCATTCAACCTATATGACTTAATGCAACATGTTATAAATATGCACACTATCATATAAGTCATTTATTAAATAAATGACTAAAAAGTTTTTTTTAAAATGACTAAAATGTCCTAAAATTAAAAACCTATTGTATACTAAATTGAAAGGTTAAAGTTCTATTTGATAAAAAATAACATGTGAGTTTTAAATATGTCGAATAAGTTAGATACTAATCACATAAAAAAAAATGAAAGTTAAAGATTTATTAAATATTTTTAAAATTAAAGGTTTTCTTAGATACAAGATTAAAAATTTAAAAACTTATAAAACACATGTTAAAAGTTTAGGAACCTCTTGAGCACCACATTAAAAATTTAAAAATTATACTTGTAAACCTTAAGATAATTTTCTTTATGAATTAAACATCCTTTTGGTCCATGAGATTTTGAACTTAATTTCTATTGATACACTTTGAGTCGGTAAAATTTGAATTTAGTTTATATTTAGTCTAGAAGTTTCAAAAGTGATATATGATGTCCCAAAAGTTTGAAAGTTGATTTCTAATTAGTCTAAAAGTTTGAAATTAATTTTTTTTTTTTTTTGAAAAAAGTTTGAAATTAGTTTCTAAATAGATTTAATAGGGTTGACATTAGTTGATTTAACAAAATGTTGACGTGGTAGTTGATTTGAATCCAATCCTTGAAGATTCAAAAGAATATAACTTTTAAATCTTAAATCAAAAGTATCTATATTGAAAACTCAATGACCAAATAGAAATTAGTTGAAATTTTTTAGAAAGAAAAACATTTGATCAATTATTTATTTATTTTATGGCTGGCAAAAGAAAATTTCAAAAAAAGAAAAAAAAAATGGAAATGAAAGTCACCCGGAGCGTGCGGGTAGGAAGGAAGGTACAGGGGGAAGTTAGAAAGAAAACAAATGAAGATTTTTTTTTTTTTTTTTTTTCTTTTCTGTGGTAAAAACAAAAACAAAAACAAAAGAGAAAAAGAAAAAAAAAAGGAAAAATAATAATAAGGTAATGATGAAAAAATGGCATTAAAGGCTGACATGTGTGAAGTGTGCTTTTTAATTACTCCATTTGTCTTGTTGTGCATGCTGTGTCTGTGTCCATGTCTGAAACCAGAGACACCCGCCCACTGGCTATAGCAGGTCACACACTGCCCCTTTGACCGGTAACTGCAGGTCATACATATCCCCTTCTCCATCTCACTCATTCACACCTTCATCATTTTCTTATCATCACCACATACCCTATTTATTTATTTATTTTTTTTTTTAATAAACCTATAAAGTGGTTTAACTTTCCTCCCTATAAAGAATGCATTGGAAATTTGGAACTAGATTAGGTCAATTTTCTGACCTAAAATTGACATTTTTGGTTGTAGAAAAATATCCACATGTTTAATTACTATCTTATTTAGATTCATTTTTTTTTTTAATTCACTTGATCAAATGAATTTAATAGATTTTTGTTCGTCGATTAAAATAGCATTTAGATATTGTGACTCAAATTAAGAACACAATCGCGTTTTCAAAATATAAATTAAATTTGAGTGAAAACATGGAAAATAAATCGATTTTTTTTTTTTTAAATTAAATTCCTTGTTTTCAAATTTATGTTTTTAGACTACTGACAAAAAACCAAATTGATAGTGTCACCTAAATCAAAGATTAACCGACCAAAATTACAAAAGTTGTCTAACTATTTTTAAGTTGTACACTTTCGAAAATCAAAACAATCCACAAAATAAATGGACAATACTTGATTGGATACTGGTGTATAGGTACCTCCCTACATACAACCATATAAATGTTGATAATTAGGAAGATAAAAAAAAATTCTCATTTTCTACATGTTTTTTTTCAAGATTGTAATGAAATGGTACATAGAGATTCTTACTCACGTTATACAATCAAGTATTGTTTCAAATAAATATAGTTCAAGTATTATTTTTTTCCAATATTAAAGCAATTTGACTTCAGTGTTTTTTTTTTTTTTTTTTTTTTTTTTTTTTTTTTTTCAATTTTGCCTTGCACCCACTTGGAAGAAGCTAGTTAAGGTCATAACCATTTGGTTTTTGGTTTTTGATTTTTTAAAATTAAGTTTAAAAATACATGTACCTACAAGTTTCTTTATTTTGCTATCTACCTCATTTCCATGTTTTAAAAAACCAAGTCAAATTTTGAAAACTAGAAAAAATAGTTTTCAAAAATTTGTTTTTGTTTTTGGAATTTGGCTAGAAACTCAAGTGTGTCTTTAACAAGAATGAAAACCATTGTAAGAAAATTAGATGAAAACAAACATATTTTTCAAAAATCAAATAGTTATCAAACAGGGTCTAAGGTTTTCTAATACCAAATCTAATGTAACTAATGGTTAAAGTTTTTTATATTCTTATTTAGTATATTTTGCCCTAAAAAAGTGAGATTTTGCACAAGCTAAATCGTGTCTATACATCTGAATGTAAAAAGCATCATTACTAGGACTGAGACTCAGTCGTCACTGTACGAACATATTATGTTTTTTTTTTTTTTTTTTTTTCCTTTTAATAATATTAAGGAAACCTGTAGGTCTCTCTCTCCAAGTAAAGGAAACGAGACCCTATAAATTAAGGGTAAGGGAGTGAGGGTAGTGCCATTGCGTAGGGCACTTTTTTTTAGAGAGAGAAAGGGTTTTTAGAGAGAGAAGTTGGGGGTTGTGGGGAATGTTGGCTGGCTCGAGGCTTTTCAAAAGAAAGATGTTCTTTTTTCTTTACAAGTTTAAAGGAAAAAAAAAAAAAAAAGAAAGAAGAGAACTGTTAGGCTTCGGACCAGGCTTCATTCCCCTCAACTCAAAAGTTCACTAAACCCTAATCTTCATCTCTTCCATTTCTCAACCCACAAAAACTAGGGTTTGCTTTATTATTTGTGTGTTTTTTCTTTTTATAATTACAATCTCTTTGATTTTTTCTTGAATATATTTGCTTACTAACAAAACCCCATTTTCTCTTCTTTTGTTCCCAACTATTCAGATCTTCCCATCTCAAAATTGCAGATTCTCCGTCGTCGTTCTCTTGCGGATTCGACGTGGCCAACAATTTTACGCTACTAGTTACGAATGTAATAGCTCTGAATGTGACGACCGTGTTGAATAATTTCTTTTCTTCTATTCTCAAGTTGATCCCTCTCTTCTAATCCCTCTCCTCCAACGAGACTGACAGTCTTACACTGCTGGTTACAAAATATTATTTTTTGAAGGTTACGAATGTGTTTTCACCATTTATATGTAATAGTCACGACTGTGACGACTATGTTGAATAATTTTTCTTCTCAAAGGCTTCAAATCTAGTTACGATTTGGAGTTTGGAAAGATTTTGTGATGTGAATTATGTGATTGAGAAAGTGAAACATGTCCTTACTAGCTAGGTAAATTTACTTTACAGTTTTGTTTGTTGTTTGACCTGAAAAGAAACCTCAAAAAAATTCCTTTGAATGTTTGTTAGTTTGTTTTTCTGTCTGTTCATTTCAAAAGTTAAGAGAGAGAGAGATAAGAGTGATGTGAGAGAGACGTAATTTGGCATAGAAACGTAACTGTTGAAATAAATGCAAGTTTTTTTGTTTGTGTTATGTGTGTGATAAAGGCCGTTCAGACTCATTTTATTTTCAGGCATTACTTTTCCTGAAAGCAACTGAAAAACATATATTTGAAAGACTGAATGAAATAAAGTATGCCCTAATAAGCACAAATATTAAACACACACACAAAAGCTATCTAATATAATGCCCATACTATCTTTCAAATTTTTTTTTTCTCTCTTTCTCTTTGTGGGTTATGTAAAAGATCATCTTTTTTTCCAACATTTCCTTAACCCATCATCTTCACCAAGATACTCAAGAATCTTATGTAAAACTAAACCTTAAAAAAGAAGGGAGAAACTCACTCTCTCTCTTAATAAATTATTATTTGAGCGGTTTTTTTTACCGTACATGGGTGGGGGGTTCGAACCACAAACCTTTCGATCATTAGTACACATCATATACATGAATTTGCCTCTCTCTTCTCTATTAAGAAATTATTTGAAAGAGTTGGAACAATATAGCTGATAATATGTATTAAAACCATTAAGCGGGACAACAATTGTGGTGGTCACATCAAATAATTTTCACAATCTAGTTGTCTTAAATCCAACATTTCCACAACACATCATGTCGACCCCAGATGCCAAAGAATGAGATTGAAGAGAAAATCTAAAAGGAGAATGGAGCCAACTTCATTGATTTTCTCTCTCTAGAGATTGAGAGAGAGAGAGAGAGAGAATGTTAAATGTAAACAAGTATTAATGAGGCTTTCGAAGTTGTTGAAAAATCAGAGGGCATCCTTGGAAAAATTAGCTGGGTTTGTAGTGTTGTGTGTTTTTTAGGGTTTCGGAAGAAGAGAGAGTAAATGAGGAAGACGACCGTCTGATGTCTGATGTCTGATGTCTGATGTTCTGATGTCTGATCTGACCAATCTCGGGAAACTAAAAAAAACACACAGACAGAGAAAAAAGAAAAGAAAGAGAATTGAAAGAGTAGAGTAAGTGTAGGTATTGGGTCATCACATATTCAGATTGATCAGATTCAGATAATGGATGTCTTAAAACAGGGAAACCATTACCCTTTTCTCCTATCCTATCACCACTTCTTCTCCATCTTTTTTTTCTCTTTCCATTTCTTTCTTTCACTCTTCCTCTTTTGACTTTGATATCTAAACTTTTATAAAAGTAACAATTTAGGGGGTGTTTGGGGCACTGAATAGGTTATAATAACCCCCCTTATTATAACCTATTCAATGTTTGGGGCACCAACAAAAATAATTGGTGAGGTGAGTTATTTTAACCCCGATTATTTTATCCATTTTCTACAGTAACCATTATTCAACCCACTACAGTAACTATCTCCTCACTTCTTCCATGCGTCTCCTTGACTTTCCCGACGACCGTCGGCCGCCGTCAGCCGGCGAAGTTTCCGACGAATTTTTCGACGACCGCCGACGACTTTTCCGACGATCACCGATGACTTTTCCGGCCACCAATTTTTTTTTTCCATATTTCTTCTCAATTTCATTTTGAAAAGTATAAAAAATAAAAATGAAGAAAAAAAACATCAAAGGTTGCCGGAAAAGTCGTTGACAACATCGAAGGTTAATCAACTTAAAAAAAAAACATTCAAACGAAATTATATTTACCACACTCAAATTTATTTCAAATGATTTTATTGATAAAAAAAAAAAAACTAATATGATTTTTGAACTAAACATTTACAATTTTTATTTTAGCAATACTAAAAGTTAACTAATATGATTTTTCTATACCAAAACCTAAACTTTTTTGCTTTGTAACAAAAAAAAAAAAAAAAGCATAACCCTAAATCAAATCAAAAGAAAACAGTCAGTTTGAACATTTGATTCAGAACCTCATGTTAAAACAGATATTCCACAATCGAATTGTCCACTTTGGACATAACCCTCATGGCTTTGCTTTTGGTTCACTCAAAAAGGCCTCATACTAGTAGAGATAGTTGTCCTCCCTTATAAACCCATGGTCATCCCCTTATCTGGCCGATGTGGGACTTTGTATTTTCAATTTTGTAACGATTTAGCCTTATCGTGAAAATTAATGTAAAGATTTAATGAAATTTCTTACATAGATAGATTAATAAATTAACTTGAGACCTAATATGTTTACAAGCTACAAGGTTTAATCATTAAATAATAAAAATTGACATAATTTTGATGATTTTTTTTTTTGTTAAAAGGATTACATTGTTACAAATTTGAAAGTACAAGGACTAAATTGTTACTTATTAAAGTCTAAGAACTAAATTGTTACGAAATTGAAAGTACGGGGACTAAATTGATAAACTAAAGTTCATGGATCAAATTGTTACTTTTCATGAAAGTTTAGGGACCAAAAGTGATATTTAACCGTGCTTTTTCGTTTTTTAGTTCAAACTTTGGTTTATAATTAGTTCTCATGATTTTAAATTAGTCTAATCCAATTATAATTGTCCAAGTTTAATTCCATGACCATTCTCACATTTATTATTTGTTTTTGTTTCTTTTACTAATCTGTAACTTTTTTACCTTTTCAATTAAATTATGGTTTTATAATTAGTTTTATATGATTTGGTTTTGGTTTCAATTTGATGCTTCAAGTTTTAAAAGTTAGTTTAATGATGGATAACCAGTACTATACGGGTTTTTTTTAGTTAAATTAGAGTGGTTTGTTTGGTGGGAGTCTATGATTTCTAATTATTATGTTTATTTGACAAGAATATTGGATGCCTTCCTAAATTAGGACAACGAACCCTCCACGTATATCTCTATAATGGTATGGTATTTATCAACTATAGGAATATATCTTCATGGTTTTGCTTTTGGTTCCACCAAAAATACCTCGTACCAATGACGATAATTGTCTCCACTTATATATCCATGATCATTACATAGCCAAGGTAAGACTTTTGTTTGCACTCCTAAGAGTCTTGAAATTCCAACAATTCCATACAAGAGACATTTAAACAACTTTGGATGTCTGTCTCTGTCATGGGATTCTTATAGAATTAATTAATTATTTATTAAATTAAATATAAATAGAATATAATATTTTATTATATTTTATTCATGGCATCTTCCTATAAATAGGACCCCTAGGCTTAGGGTTGAAGACACTCATTCATTCTGCTATCAGAGAAATCTCCTTAAGGCTTTCCAGACTCCCACAAGTTTCCTGCCACCAGAAATCTCAGAGATATACTGGTGTAGCCATAGTGGTGGTGTTCACAATTCTTGAATGATAATTCCAACGAAGGATCAAGATTCATGGCTGCAACATTTTGCAAAGAATCATTAAGAGTTTAGGTGAAAACAATCAAGTCGACAACGACGGTATGATTGTGAAACCCTTTTTCCCTAAACTTGCATGAATTAAATAGATTTTAATTTTGTAATTCCAGCATATTTATAGCCTTAATTCAATAGTTAATATCGTATGAATACTATTTTATTTGTCGTCGTATTGGTATTTTAATTTAGATTAAAACACATTGTAAGGTCCTATGATCTTCTTCCGCTGCGCTAGGGATTTTACCCCTACACCGGTTCGGTTCATTTGGAATGGTTTTGGTTCAACTTGGCTTAGTTTGAGGCAGTTCGGAGTGTTTCACAACAGTTTAGACATATTTATGTAAAATTATTGTAATATTGCAATTTATTTTTGTCATAGGATGCCAAAAACCGATCTACTTAGCTATTTAATTTTATATGCATTATGAATGTATGTTTAATTAAATATATGTTGCATAGAAGTATGCCATATAGTTTAAAATTTCACCATAGGATAAGCATGATCATGCAGAGAGTATGTTATAAGTGTTATTGTTGAATTAAAAGCCCTAGTAGCTTCAAGGTGATTCACACACAGGAAGTAAAAGCAGAGTAAAAAGATAGGAAAAGAGGAAGTCACGAGAATTATAGTGGTTCGACACTAGGTCTACATCCACTTTGTAACCAGTGAGAGAGGGAATTTTGTTCAGAGAGTTTCAAGTTTACAAAATGAGATAATACTCATACAGTATACCCATAAGCTTGGAACAGAGAGGTATTTATACATAACTGAGAGAATGAGATAAATCCTTAGGCACGTGCTCCTCCTGCTCCAAATAACGGAAGAAGACTAAGTAAATGACACCCTGGCAGCCACCTCAGATCTTAGGAAAATTATACTCTGAATATAAGTATAAAAAATGCCAACAATCACCCTCTTGATACTTGTATACAACAAGAAATTATTTTCCACCCTCTCAGCTGGTATGTATTAGGTAAGAATAGATTTAGTCTATCCATTTTCAAGTTTCACCAATTCACACAAATACTCTAGTCGGTTTCCAGGAAGAGATTTCATTAGCATGTCTTCCAGATAATGTTATGTTCCAATTTTCTGCAACAGGATTTTGCCTCCTTGAACAACTTATCTTACAAAGTGAAACCGAACGTCGATATGCTTTGTGCGATCATGGAATGTAGGATTCTTTGATAGAGACAGGGCGCTTTGACTATCCCAATGGATTCTTACCTTGAATTTTCTTGCAAACATTTCTTCTATGCTACCTTTGAGCCAAAGAGCTTCTTTAACAGATTCTGCCAGAGCAATGTATTCCGCTTCTGTAGAAGAGAGAGCCACAACTGATTGGAGAGAAGATTTCCAGCTTATTATATTCCCGAAAAGAGTGAATAAGTATCCAGTTAAATAGCGTATTTTGTTCAAATCCGTTGCGTATAGTCCAAATCAACATAGCCTTCAATGTAGTCTTCTAGTTGATTTGTTTTAGTGTACAACAATCCTTTTGTTTGAGTACCTTTTAGATACCTAATAATCCACTTTGAAGCATCCCAATGGGGCCTCCTGATAGCGAGCAGAAATGTCGCTATTTTAGTCTCAATTTATTAAGTTTTTTGGTGCTTTAATCGTATTTTTAATGAATATATTTAATGAATTTTGTTATTTGGTCCTTAGGAGCTAAGTTGGTGATTTTGGGAGAAAAAGAGCCAAAATTGAAGTAATTATAGCACAAATCCTAGCTTGATGCAATTGGAGGCCCAAAGAAGACATCTATGAAGAAAAGACCAAGAGAAATGAAGAAGAAGGCCCAAAAATCAGCCCAAAAGGAAGCTGAAAAATCTGGAAAATCGCAGCAGCGTCGAGACGCTTAGCAAGGCAGCGTCGCGACGCTGCCCTTTCTTGTTGCCCAAGCCGCGTGCGCAGCAGCGTCGCGACGCTTAGCAAGGCAGCGTCGCGACGCTACCCCTATTCCAGGCCTATAAATAGGCGCCCTTGGTGCCTCATTTCTCATCAATCAATCAACCCATCACTCAATCCTTTCTTTCCTTTCTTAAGACTCCTTTTTTTGGAGCCCCTCTCAAGGCTTTTGAGCCTTTTTGAGAGAGTTCTTCTAGTGGGGAAATTTTGGGGATTTTGGGAAGCAATCATAGAGGCTCGAGGAGTAGTCAGCGGGGGCTCCAAGCGTCAGCAAGGGGTTTTCAACGGTCAATTCCTTTCCTTTTATGATTTTTAATATGCTTTCCCTTGTAATTATTGTGGATATTATGTGTAGCTAAACCCCAATTTGGGGTCTTGAAATGAAATGATAGTGGAAATATTGTTATAATTTCTTATCTCTTGCCCATGTGCTAATTATTTGTATGGATGTGCTTAATGCTTTACTCAATCTGGCCAGTTGTGTAATGATTCGTTTCTTAATGGAAACTCGACGGAGAGAAATTAGGATAGATCATAATCCATGCAACTAGTTTAATTGCCCGTTGTGACACCGGGACTAGTTGATTAAACTTAGATTCCTAAAATGAATCAGAGCGTAATAATTAATGATTTTTAATAGCGCTAAGGACACTTAGGTTGTTAAAATGAATTAATTACAATTAGGGGAAACCGACAGGAGAACCTATGTGATTAACGGAGATTCTAGGTTTATAATTAGTTGGGCAATGAGATAGGATAATTATAGCAATTATTCAGCTAATCATTGATTTTCAAGACCCCTCTTCCCATTTCAAGAAAACTCTTTCTCCACATTTTATTTCTGATTGATCAAATTTGTTTTCTTTAGTCATTTAGAATTCAAATTCTTTTTATCGCATAAGCATGACCCCTAAATATTATTTCACCTAAGTATTTTCAGTGCTCAAGAGAATTTTAATTATTGCTTAAGTTTCACTTCGCCTCCCTGAGGATTCGATACTCGGAATACTTTCCGTTTTATATAACTTGTGACGACCCGTGCGCTTGCGGATTAAACTCGCTCTAACACCTCCCTAGGTTGCTCATGAAACTGCTAACCATGCTTAAGGGATGTGCTAAGTCCGGTCTGCTACACACCATGGTGTACATTAGGCTTCCCATTAGATTAACATAAGGAATACTGCTCATTTCTTTAATTTCAGCTTTTGTGACAGGGGACTGAGATATTGATAGGTTGAAATGTTGTGCCAAAGGCGTTTTCACAGCTTTGGAGTCTTCCATGTGGAATTTCTTAATGATTTTGCGGCAGTAGTCGTGTTGAGATATTAAAAAAGTGTTTCTGCTTCTTCCCCTTTGGAGTTCCATCCTAGTATCTTCTTAGCATAGCCTAGATCCTTCACTTTGAATTCCTTGCATAGTGCTGCTTTGAGCTTTTGAATATGAGATTTGTTAGTTGAGGCAATTAAAATGTCATCTACATAAAGAAGAGTTAGTATGAAATCCTTGGTGGAAATATGCTTTCGATAGACACAGCTGTCACATGAACTCTTTTCAAAACCTTGTGCTAGTATGAAGTTATCAAATCGCTTGTTCCATTGTCTCGGGGACTGTTTGAGACCGTAAATTGACTTCTTGAGATGATAGACCAAGTTCTCTTTTCCATATTCCACAAACCCTGGAGGTTGCCTCATAAAAATGGTTTCTTCAAGGCTTCCATAGAGAAAGGTTGTGGTTACATCCATTTGCTCTAATTATAAGTTGTATTGGGTAACAATTGAAAGCAATATCCTAATGGATGTGTGTCTAACAATCGGTGAGAACACTTCAGTGTAATCCAAACCTTCAACTTGACTAAAACCTTTAGCAACCAAGCGTGCTTTATATCTAGGTTTGTGATAAGGGTAAAAAATATACCTATTTTACCCTTATATTTAGCTCATTTCTTGGTCAAATATTGAGTGTTTAGGTCAATTTTACTATTTCCGAGCTCAAAACATGTTAATTTGATAAGTTAGGGTGTTGAGAGTCACTTGTGTTGAATTATGCTTAATTATGCTTAAAAAGACTTGATTTGAAGCAAATTTGACTTAGTTTGCTGTTGTGCAGAAAAACAGAGTTGAAGTTGGAATTCCCCATAAATGCGACCGCATTTCTGGGAAGGCAAAAATGAAATGCGACCGCATTTCTGGAAAAACAGAGGGTGTTCCTAATCGCATGCGGGTCGTTGTTAACGAGTCTTCTTCGCACCTAACCGGTTGTTTTGACCCCGAAACTGACTAGGTAACCCTCCAGCACCTACTTCGCAGCTCCTCAACCAATTTCTACACTATATAAGCTCGGTATTCGAAGTCAAAATGAAGCAGAACTCACTTGGAAGAAAAGGGTGGTGATAGAACCCTGGATCGACGCCAATGAGTAAGGATGCCCGAGGTCCTTCTTAGATGACCAAATTCTAACCCGAGAGAGAGTTAGACATCAAACCTTGTGGTTTGTAGAGAGTTTCACCCATTCCCATCTTGTAAAAGTGAGAGAGTGGAGTTTCTTAGCGAACTCTAGAAGGATTGTGTAAACAAAAACCCCATAATTTAGCTATCTCCTTTAATTCCAGCTCTTGAATCTTTTCATTATCTTGTATTCTTTGCATCATTATTTCAATGGAAATGTGTTCATTTGCCTTTTATCCCATCATGAGTAGCTAAATCCCGTTGAGGGGTTCAATGTGGTGAATTCCCTTAGGGTTTAATGGCTTGAAAGTGTTTTATTTGCTTAAGTAGGGTTTAATGCATGTCATTCTTTATTGAATATCATTCTGATCTTGCTAAGTTTAATTTGATCACTTAGACTTTGCATGCTATGTGAGTTTGATCTCGAAAGGGACAAACGATATCGGTTCTCATAAAGGTGATATAGGAGAAAAAGCTCGAAAGAGATTGTTCGGCTGTATAGGGCAAGCTGCCTAAGGCACCCTATATCGACTATATGGTTATAGGTTGCATTCGTAAATTATCTATGTTGGAGTCGAGTCCCAAAAATGGGCATAATGGTACTCGCTTAGCCTTCTTACAGTTTTTGGAAACAAGGGCCAAAAGGAAGTTAAATCTGACTCAATGCATTAAACGCTCTTAAGTTAGATATGACATAAGTATGGTTGTTACCCTAGGGATGAATCCATGTTGAACACCTCGTTTGTTTATTATTGTTATTCTTTATTAGTTATTTGCATGTTTTATTTATCTTTCAAAAACTCAATCAATCAACTTATTATTTTCTTTGGTTACTTTTTTCAAAAGCAATCATTTGAGCAGTTTCTTCATCAAATCTGAATTTTCAATTTAGTCTTCGTGGGATTGATACCCTTGGAATACTTTCTGAGGTTTTTTTATTACTACGTGCGACAGTGTATACTTGCACTTAAGTGTTGGCTAAATATTTCTTTCTTATTATTATCCATCTTATCTCACATTCCATCCATTCAGCTAGCCACACACCAGTTTGCCATGTGGATTAAGGCTAGGTTTAATGTTGAAAATCCATTTACAATCAATGACCTTTTTGTTATCTGATTTTTCAACTAAACTCCAAGTATTATTTAAGTATAGAGACTCAAGCTCTTCATTCATAGCGGCTAACGAATACTTACTATCATTGGATTTTACAGCTTCGAGGTATGTAGATGGTTCAACACTGAAGTTCTCGGTATAACAGCTGAATGCATACCCTACAAAGTCTGGACTCTCATATCTAGATGGCATTTTGAGACAAATAAAACAACCTATCTAAGAATGCAAAAATAAAACAACCTATCTAAGAAACAAATAAAACAACCTATTTTTTTTTCTCTGGATTACATTGAAGTGTTCTCACCGGTTGTTAGACACAACCTATTTTTGTTTCTTTTGTTTTAAAGTTCTATTTTGGAAAAATTCCAAAAAAGTATATCTTTTTAAAAGAAAAAGTATTCTAAAAGATTTTCAAAAGAGAAGTGTGCTTAGTTGGTTTGTTTGTTTTTTAGCGCTCTTAATAATGATAACTAAAACTCTCTCGATTCTTTAAATACTTTAGTAACTTTGAGTTTTTCAAAGCATGAAGTCTGAATAAACTGTTCTCTCCATAACACATTCAAATCCAAACTCATCCACCTTAGGCTTTGACTACCAACACCTTTAGGAAGTTTAGACTTGATCTTAGCTTGCAAATCCTTTTTAGTGTCTCCTAATTTGATCTTCATGTTAGTCAATGAGGGCATTGACCCGTTTAAGTTTGGGGGGACAGTTTTGTATTTTTGTATTCTCTGTTATATTATGATTGCCTATTGCTAGTGCTAAAAAAAGTAGAAAAAGCAAGGGGATACTCATTCTTCTCAAATAAACCAAGTAACCAGGGGCTGTCGTGAAACCCACGATTTCCACTACATGAAAGGTTAGTTTGGGAAGTGAGTATGCACTATAGTCTCAATAGTGAGCTATGCTCGTAGTCAGCTACTTTCACCACAAAGTGTTAGTATGTTGGAAAGAAGGTATAGATGACTATGAGACTCCCCTCATATATATAATAAAAGTGAGAGAAAAGCAAAGCCTAGTTGCAACTTAAGTTTGGGGGAGGGAAGTTAAATTTTCTTTTGCCATTTATTGAGAGTCAGGATAGCTAGTGAAAGAGATATGATATTCTGAATAAAGGTTAGGTGGAAAAATAGGCAACGAGAGGTGGGAATGCAGGCGAATGTTCTATCTTGAGGATAGTGAGTAAAGGCCTAGTGTTAGAGGAATTTCGTTGTTAACTTAGAGTATTAGGAGCCGAATTCTTTCCTGAAAGACGCACTCATAAACTAAACTTACCTATGAAATGCACATCTTTTCTTTCTTGTTTCTACTATCTTGTTAATATTGCTTGGGGACAATGTAAACCCGGGACTTTCCCTTAGATAATTTTCTCTTGTCATCTATTGTTGGTTTAAGTTTTTGGGATTACTAAGTTAAAAAAAAAAAAGAAATCAGCAAAAGTGAAAAAAAAAAGAAGAAAAAAAAAGAAAGAAAAAGAAAGCAAGTGGAATTGGACAGCACCAAACCCACCACCGACTACATGTTTTATCAGCCCATTTCGATCTCATTTTTCATCCTTTTCCATTGAAACTTTCAGAGCACTTTAAGGAGAGAGTGAAGGAGGAGGAAGAAGAAGAATTTCGTGGTTTGAGGTTGAGGAAGATAGGGAAAGGCTCATGCAAAGCCAACCATTGCAGAATCTGTGTTCAACCTGTCAACCTCTGGTTTTTTAGTCGGTTTGGGCTACACAGACGGAATCAAGAGGTGAAGTTTGATTTTCTTAAACTTTAGTTCATTTTCTAACAAACTTCATGAAGGAAGCTTGACCTAAATCGAATGGGAAGTTGATGGTTTTTGGAATGGAAAACAGAGCACAGGATTTTCGAGCAAACCAGGAGGATCTCTGGTGTTCTCTGATGTTTTGAGTATTCTGGAGTGCACAAGTCGAATCAGAAGCTCTATTCGGTATGGTTGGAAAGCATATTCAATATGCTACAACTTTCATGAAGAATACGTGAGCCAAAAAGTACTTGAAGTAGGCTTAATTTCAGGAGGAAGATAAAGGGTAACAGAGAAGCTCGAATCTGTGTTGTCTGATTTCGGTGCGTTTCTGGACAAATTGGTTGGGCATCTCGTTTTCATTTCTTCAGGTAAGTTGTAGAGTGTTCGAAAATGAAGAATTTTATGTGTATTTCATTAATTTTGGTTAAGTATTGAGAAGGTTATGGGTGTTGGAAGTTAGGGTATAGAATCTGGAAAATCTGGGAAGTAGAATGTGAATGTCATTCTTAATCCAATTGTTTACAAATTTATGAGCATGGAAAGACAAAGCTATCTATGGTTCTAATGCTCGGTTTTGGTTATTTGTCAGGCCAAGAGGAAATAGGTCAAGTCTACAGACCGGGGAACTAGATAAGACTGTGAGTGACAAAATGAATTTCGAAAATGTTCTTAAACGGTTGTTCATGATTATATGTTTTACATGCTTTTCTATGAATGATACCTGGTTTTGTGAACGGTTGCAAACATGAGTTTTGAGCTTAGATTTTCTAATAAGGTTTATATACGAACACGTGGCTAATGGCTTTATGAAAAGTAGTTGAAACGATATCTTTTAAAGTAAAGCATGTGTTAGCAAATATTGTTTAATGATTTAAAGTTTTTCACGAGCAAGCTGAGTAAGCTTGAGTTTTACGAAAGATAACGATAAGCAGGCATGTTTTAATGTTTTCATGTGATTTCCGAGATTTCTATTGACTACATGACTGAGATATTGAGCCCGAGGCTATATGGTACCGTGTGCACACAGGTTATGTTCCGTTGTTGACGTTGAGTGTACTCCGTGACAACGATGCTGTCGTGAGTGTTGGGCAGGCCCCACTACGACAAAGACGATGGGAGTGCTGGGTGGGCCCCACTACATCGTAGGACTAGTAACGTTGGTTGTACTGGGCGTGCCCTACACAACGTAGATCGGTCATGTTAGTTAAAACGTTTGATGTGCTTGATATGCCTTGCTAGATTTTTATTGACGAACTTGCGAGATATTTTAGAAAACTTTTTCCATTACACGTTTATGTTAAACGCTTTGATTGAGCATATTTATACGTTTAAAGGTTTATCACGTGTTTTTGACTTCCGGATTTAGAGTTTTAAAGTTAGTCACTCACTGGGCTTCGTAGCTCATTCTTTCAAAATGTTTTTCCACTTTTCAGGTAGAGATCGAGCTCCCGGTGCCTGATACACTGCCAACGTCTGCTGAAAGTTTCGGATCAAGCTTCAGTACGTGGGTGGAGTTGTAAATTGAGTCTGTTCATATTGTAAATGTTTTTTAAGGATTGGATAATATAGTCCTAGAGGTCGTGGTTGTATAAATCCCAGTTGTACATGTCTTTGGTTATGATATCTATACTAGGTTATTTACAAACCGAGATATGTCATGGCGACACCTCGTGTATGTTGATATGTTTTCGGGGTTTCCGTTGTGTTGTGGTTCATATGGAATAATTTATATCCATGATTAGTATGTTTATCAGGTTCAAGGTTTCAGTAGGGTCAACAGGGATCGTTAGAGGTGATGATGTCTGTTGGCTTCACGCCGTCTTTCGGGCTAAGCTAGAGGTGGTCCGGGAGGGGGTGTGACAACTTGGTATCAGAGCAGTTAGCTCCATGGGAAAAGAGACATGGTAGTTAGTGCTAAGAAGAATCCAGGAAGTAAACAGTTACACGTTGGGTCAGTTCATATAGAACTAGCGGAGTATGGTCCGAGTATTGTTGAGAGGGAGTCTAGTCAAGACTAGAATGTGTGTATAAGTTTAGTATCATGCATCTGAGCTAAGTATCTATAGCATGTCTGATGTGATGATATGTTAGAGGAGTCATGCCACCACGTACCAGCAGACGACGCAGGCAGAATCAGGACGGGACGCAAGATCCTACCCAAAGTCAATCGGAAAGGGGATCTAGTACCCCGAAAGGTCAGAATGAGGCAGGGAGTGATCAATTTGCTAGATCTGCACAGGAGATCGGTAGGCCAGAGAGAGCAGGGCCTAGTGATCCAGAAAAGACGTATGGGATTGAACGGTTGAAGAAGTTAGGAGCCACAATGTTTGAGGGTTCCACAGATCCAGCTGACGCCGAGGTCTGGTTGAATATGTTGGAGAAATGCTTCGACGTGATGAGTTGTCCTGAGGAGCGAAAAGTCAAATTAGCCACATTCCTTTTGCAGAAGGAGGCAGAGGGATGGTGGAAGTCTATTATAGCCAGGCGCAGTGATGCACGTACGTTAGATTGGCAGACATTCAGAGGCATATTTGAGGAAAAGTACTATCCCGCCACATATTGTGAGGCAAAGAGAGATGAGTTTCTGGAGCTGAAACAAGGGTCACTATCAGTGGCTGAGTACGAGAGGAAGTATACCGAGCTTTCACGGTATGCTGAAGTGATTGTGGCATCTGAGAGTGACATGTGTCGCAGGTTTGAGAGAGGGCTACGTTTTGAGATACGTACCCCAGTTACTGCTATTGCAAAGTGGACGAATTTTTCTCAGCTAGTAGAGACTGCCTTACGTGTGGAGCAGAGTATTATAGAGGAAAGGTCGGTTGCGGAGCCTAGTCGTGGAGCTCCAACAGCTAGTGGTTTTCGAGGTCGTGAGCAGCGGAGGTTTGCACCTGGAGTGAATGTTTCAGGCCGTCAAGACTTCAAGCGTCGATCTGGTGGCCAGTTATCGAGGCAAATGAGTTCGGGTAGTGCCTATCAGAGGCAGAGTTAGAGAGCCCCCAGTCAGTCTGCGAGTTCAGTAGCAAGACCGCGGACGGGTCAGGAGTCCGTTGCTAGTGAATCCAGGAGAACATTATGTGCAAGTTGTGGCAAGAATCATCGGGGTCAGTGTCTTGTTGGCGCTGGTGTGTGTTACCAATGTGGACAACCAGGGCATTTCAAGAGGGATTGCCCACAGTTGAAGGCAACAGTTCAAAGGGACCAGGGAGTTGAGTCCCACACAGTTGAGCAGCCGAGAGTCTTAGCAGGCGCAGGAGAAGGCACTAGTGGTGCAAGGCAAAAGGGAGTTGTGGGGCGACCTAGGCAGCAGGGAAAAATCTACGCCATGACTCAACAGGAAGCAGAAGATGCACCAGATGTGATCACTGGTACGATTTTGATATGTAATGTACCTGCACGTGTTTTATTAGATCCAGGCGCTACGCATTCCTTTGTTTCTAGCATGTTTTTAACTAAGCTGAATAGGATGCTAGAGCCTTTATCTGAGGAATTAGTCATATGCACTCCAGTTGGTGACGTTTTGTTAGTCAAGGAAGTGTTGCGTGATTGTGAGGTTGTAGTAGAAGGTCTCTGTATGTTAGTGGATTGATGACATGCAAAAATGTCATCATTTTCCTATTAATTCTAGCTAGTTTTATGCATAAATTGTGAGCTTTAATATAATTTTATGTTGATTTTTCAGAAAACCGAGTTCGGGCAGCAAAACTGAGATTTTAAGAGAATTTGGGGAAATTTGGAGACTTTATGGGCAATTTGAAGAATAATCATTAAAGATCAAAGCCCTAAGGTCCAAGAAAAGAAGACAATTGAAGAAGGAAGCCCAAAAAGCCCAAAAGATTAAAGAAAGGAGGCAAAAATCTGCAAATCAGGCTTCTAGAAGGCCTAGCGTCGAGACGCTAGGACCGTAGCGTCCCAACGCTAGGAAGTCAGATTAGCGCGTGCAAAAATTGCGACAGCGTCGCGACGCTGTCTGTGTAGCGTCTCGACGCTGCGACAACTTCTGCCCCAAGACAACATGACGTCACAGCGTCTCGACGCTGTGACGTAGCGTCTCGACGCTGTCGACTTGTTCAGCAAGAAAATTCCAGCCCCTTGCACTATAAAAAGACCCCTTCCCTTTGGTTCAAATCATCCCAAATTTGGGGGAGCTCTCCCCTAGCTCAATAGAGAGAAAAAGTGAGAAGAATTGTGGAGAAAAAGTAGGAATTGAGCGAGATTCTAAGGCTCAAGATTCGAGATGATCGTAGCGGGAGCTTGGGATCGACTCATTGGTTATTTCTTCCTTACTTCTTTATAATTCCTTGTTGTAATTTGAGTTAGGCCTATGGATCAAGATCATTTTGGCACAATTATTTCCATTTGTGAGTAGATCTTGAGACCTAGGGTCGTTATTCTAGTTAATTGGATATTGTAGCGCAATTACTTGGATTATGTAATGAAATTCTCCATATTTCATCTATGCAATTCTTGCTTAATGCCTTTAATCTCTTGATCACGGATTAATTGTTATAATTGTCTAAATTGATACTCGACAGAGAGAAGTTAGATTAGATCCCAATTGCATGGCTAACGATTGCTTGGAACACGAGAGTGAAAGAGAATTGTTAGAAATTGATTATGAAGTTGCTTAATGCCATACTATGATTAACTAAGGAGATGGACACATAAATTAGTTATGTTAGTATGAGATGTGGAGGAGCTTGAAAGAGAAATCCGCTTAAAATTACTTCTAGATTTATGGAATTGAAGATTATTAGTTACATACATCCATGTAATTGAGCTACAAATCCAAGAAAGCTAGGTAACACCCTAGGTCAAGTTCCCTTATTTGGTTATTTTCATTTCATTATAACATGTTTATTTTCATTAATTCCTTAAATTTTCGCACTATACTTCGAGTTGATCTTCTAAATAAAATTAAAACATGATGATTCTCGGTACTTAATGGATTTAATTCAATTTCCCTGAGGATTCGATACTCGGAATACTTTCCGTTTTATATTACTTGTGACGACCCGTGCGCTTGCGAAAAATCGTGCAACATGGATCTTCTTCCCCTAGAGTTGCAGGCGTTGGATGTGATTTTGGGAATGGATTTCTTATTCACTCACTATGCTTCTATGGATTGCCATACGAAGGAAGTGACTTTTAGGAAACCAGGTTTGACTGAAGTGGTTTTCAGGGGTGAGAGGAAGATTATTCCTACGTGTTTGATTTCAGCTCTGAAAGCTGAGAAGTTGTTGAGGAAAGGTTGCACAGCATTTCTTGCACACATAGTAAAGGTGCAAGAAGAAAAGATGAAACCAGAAGATGTTCCTGTGGTGAATGAATATCTTGATGTTTTTCCAGCTGATCTATCGGGTTTGTCGCCTGATAGAGAGGTGGAGTTCACTATTGAATTGTTACCAGGAACAGCACCTATTTCACAGGCACCATACATGATGGCTCCAAGCGAGCTTAAGGAGCTGAAGGTGCAGTTGCAAGAACTAGTTGACAAGGGATACATCAGGCCAAGTGTATCACCGTGGGGAGCTCCAGTGTTATTCGTGAAGAAGAAAGATGGTACCCTGAGATTATGTATTGATTACAGGCAGTTAAACAAGGTCACGATTCGTAACAAGTATCCTCTACCACGCATCGATGACTTGTTTGACCAGTTAAGGGGAGCAGCAGTGTTCTCTAAGATTGATCTGAGGTCAGGATACCACCAGTTGAAGGTTAGAGAATCAGATATTCCTAAGACAGCATTCAGGACGAGGTATGGGCACTATGAGTTTTTAGTGATGCCATTGAAGGGATAAAAACCCTATGCGCAGCGGAAAAACACAGAGACCTTTTCGAATAATAAAACGTCGATTGGGATACCAATACGACGACAAAAATACATGAAATTACAGCAACAATAATGGATAAAAACTGCTGTAAAAACAGATACAAGCATGCATAAAATCGAGAATAATTCTAGATCTAATCTAGAATTGGGTCCTATTGACCCTAGTTCAAGAAGAACCTTACCTTTGAAGAAATCCTTGAACTTTTCGCCTAATTCTCTGAATTTTTCCCAAAAATACAGCATCAAATCACCTTTGTCTTGCTGGAAAATTGTATGAACACCACCACAAGGATACACCGGTATTCTCTGATAGGATTTTGCTTTGGGTGCTGGGTGGGAGCAAAAAATTCTCTGGATTTTTTCTCTGGATCAGTTCTCTGGGAGAGAATGCAAACTGAGAGAGCTATTGGAGAGGGATTCAGGCGTGAGACCAGGGAGTCAGTTCTGCAACCTACTGACCACGTCTTTTTAAAATTAAAATATCAGATAACTGATAAATCAGTTATCTGATATTTTAATTAATTATAATTTTAAAACATAATTTTAAATTATAATTAATTATATTTTAATTAATCTAAATTAATTAAAATAACATTAATTTAAATCCAATTTAAATTAATATCCCTCTTATATTATAGTTTAATTAAATCAAATTTAATTAAACTAAAATTAATTAATTAATTCGAAATTAATTAATAAAATAAAATAAAATTGAACATCACATATTCAATTACTATTTTCTCTCTCAAAACTATAGTATTAATATACATCCAATGCATATTAATTATAACCTATAGTTTTAATATGAACCACTTCATATTTTAGTATAATATTCAAACACCTTTGAATATTTAATCCATCCTTAGAATTTTACCTCAACGCCCTAAATGAGCTACCGGTGGGACCTAATGGACCTACAGATCAGAAGCTCCAACGATATGAGATTAGTTGGTTAAACTCATTAACCAAGTTAATCAATATTCGTTAACTGTGGTTCACTCCACTAAAGAACCACAGCTGCACTCTTCTCACTGCAGATATATTTCTGTGTCCACGGATATTGACCGTCAGCAGCAAGTTAGCCCTTCACGTGTGTTCGTACCCCAGCTAGGTCAAATTACCGTTTTACCCCTGGGCTACCTCTTGGTCCTTAAGTACCAGTGCTCCTCTAATGAACAACCTGTTTGTGGTCCAACCATCAAACAGAAAACCCTCTCGTGCCATAAAGAGGGTAGGGCCCTTTGTTCAAGACCCGGAGACACCACTTAAGGGAACACACCTCTACTTACCCTCATATCAGGAAGGAGTGAATTCCATCTTGTAAGACTACGTTCCCAGCTCCCCATTCGGTCTTGTCCCCAAAATGGTAGGCTTATTGAGTCGGCGAACTGGCCACTCTCACCCGTACAAATCAAAGGACAATCCCTCATGGACAGGAGTCCATAATCCACTCAGGATTAAGGCCAAGTTGCCTAGGTCATCCTAGTGAAATAGAAACCGAGCTAACCAACGGTGTTATAGTTAGTGGTTAACTATTTCGCGGTCCGGTCTTTGTGCAAACTCATTGCACAGGATACCCCCACTCGCATGTCAACCACATGAACGCGTTGGATCACTACGTTTGTATCAATATACAAAGCGGGCCGTATCCATAGTGTCACCAGGATAAGGTACCCAGCCTTATCCCTATACTACAGACCCTTTAGGCTAAAACTTGAACATTGATCCCCGCATGTCCCTACATACTAGTTCAAGTCTCATTCTATTAGCCATGGATGTTTAGTTTATTGGATTAGGGTTAGCAAGACAAGATATAATACAAACATTTTATTAATGTTCGATCAAATGTACATTTACTATCTACGAGTTTTAGGGCATAAAACCCAACAGCCATTCGGTTTAACGAATGTGCCAGCAGTTTTCATGGACCTCATGAACAAGATCTTCCACCAGTATTTAGATCAGTTTGTGATAGTGTTCATCGATGACATTCTAGTTTACTCAATTGACAGGAAAGCCCATGAGGAACATCTAAGGATTGTTCTGCAGACACTACGTGATAAACAGTTATACGCTAAGTTCAGCAAATGTGAGTTCTGGTTGAATCAAGTGGTGTTCTTAGGGCATGTAGTTTCAACGGACGGAGTTAGTGTTGATCCGCAGAAAGTGGAAGCTGTCGTCAACTGGGAAAGACCAGCTAGTGCAACAGAGGTACGTAGTTTCCTCGGCCTAGCAGGATACTACAGACGTTTTGTTGAGGATTTCTCACGGTTAGCATTACCCTTGACAGCCTTGACAAGGAAGAATGTTAAGTTTGAGTGGTCAGACAAATGTGAACAGAGTTTCCAGGAGCTGAAAAAGAGATTGGTGACAACGCCTATTCTAGCACTTCCTGTAACAGGGAAGGAGTATGTGATCTATTGTGATGCTTCGAGGCAAGGATTAGGTTGTGTGCTGATGCAGGAAGGAAAGGTAATAGCTTATGCTTCGAGGCAGTTGAAGAAGCATGAGTGTAATTACCCTACCCATGATCTTGAGCTAGCAGCAGTTGTTTTCGAACTGAAGATCTGGAGACATTATTTATTCGGTGAGAAGTGCCACATTTTCACAGATCATAAGAGTTTGAAGTACATCTTTGATCAGAAAGAGCTGAATCTGAGGCAGAGGCGATGGCTAGAACTGATTAAAGACTATGACTGTACCATAGAATATCATCCGGGTAAGGCTAACGTGGTAGCAAATGCATTAAGTAGGAAGTCGAGACTTCCGAAGAAGGCCTTGTGTGGTATTCGAGCGAGCTTGCTAAGTGCGTTAAGAGGTTTCAAGGCAGTTATGGCTGCAGGAAGCTCAGGGAGTCTTTTAGCTCAATTTCAAGTTAGGTCTTCTCTAGTAGTGGAGATTGTGAGAAGACAGCCAGAGGATAGTAACTTACAGAAGATGCTTATAAAGTCCAAGCAAGGCCCAGAGGCAGAATATGAGTTGAGAGCAGACGGAGCCATAGTTAAACAGGGAAGACTATGTGTTCCGAGTATTAGTGAGCTTAAGAGTGCTATATTAGAGGAAGCTCACAGTTCAGCTTACGCTATGCATCCAGGAAGCACCAAGATGTATAGAACTTTGAAGAAAACTTATTGGTGGCCTGGTATGAAGCGGGAGATAGCTGAATATGTCGATAGATGTTTGATCTGCCAACAGGTTAAACCAGTGAGACAGAGGCCAGGAGGACTCCTTAATCCACTGCCAGTGCCGGAGTGGAAGTGGGAGCATATTACCATGGATTTTCTATTTGGATTACCCCGTACTTCTAGCGGACATGATGGTATATGGGTAATAGTGGATAGACTCACCAAGACAACACGGTTTATACCGGTTAAAACGACGTCTACACTAGATCAGCTAGCTAAACTATACGTCGACAGGATTGTAAGTCAACATGGAGTGCCAGTGTCCATAGTTTCAGATAGGGATCCGAGGTTTACTTCTAAGTTTTGGCCTAGTGTGCAGAAAGCAATGGGAACAAAGTTGAAGTTCAGTACAGCGTTCCATCCCCAAACAGATGGTCAGTCTGAGAGGACCATCCAGACCTTAGAGGACATGTTGAGAGCATGTGTCCTTCAGTTTAAGGGAAGTTGGGATACTCACTTATCACTTATGGAGTTCGCTTATAATAACAGCTATCAGTCTAGTATCGGCATGGCACCATTCGAGGCTTTGTATGGCAGACCATGCAGGACTCCTGTGTGCTGGAACGAAGTGGGAGAGCGAAAGCTAGTTGGTCCTGAGTTGGTACAAGTTACGTCAGACAATGTTAAGCTAATTAGGGAGAATCTGAAAATAGCACAGGATCGACAGAAGAGCTATGCAGATAAGCGACGAAGAGACTTAGAGTTCCAGGTTGGAGATCAGGTTTTCTTGAAGTTATCTCCATGGAGAGGTGTTCTTCGCTTTGGGAGGAAAGGTAAGCTGAGTCCTAGATATATTGGTCCTTACCAGATAATAGAACGAGTTGGACCAGCAGCCTATAGACTTGAGTTGCCAGCGGAACTCGCTCGAATACATGATGTTTTTCATGTGTCCATGTTGAGGAAATATATACCAGATCCATCCCATGTGTTGAAAGGGAAAACAATTGAGCTGAAGGAAGACTTGAGTTATAAGGAAGAAGCAGTTCAGATCCTCGACAGAAAGGAGCAAGTTTTGAGGAACAAAACGATCCCACTCGTGAAGGTTCTTTGGAGGCATCACGGAGTTGAGGAGGCAACTTGGGAGTCCGAAGATCAGATGAGGAGGAGTTACCCGACACTCTTCACCTAAGGACTTATAAATTTCGAGGACGAAATTTGAAAAGGGGGAGGTAAGTTGTAAACCCGGGACTTTCCCTTAGATAATTTTCTCTTGTCATCTATTGTTGGTTTAAGTTTTTGGGATTACTAAGTTAAAAAAAAAAAAGAAATCAGCAAAAGTGAAAAAAAAAAAGAAGAAAAAAAAAGAAAGAAAAAGAAAGCAAGTGGAATTGGACAGCACCAAACCCACCACCGACTACATGTTTTATCAGCCCATTTCCATCTCATTTTTCATCCTTTTCCATTGAAACTTTCAGAGCACTTTAAGGAGAGAGTGAAGGAGGAGGAAGAAGAAGAATTTCGTGGTTTGAGGTTGAGGAAGATAGGGAAAGGCTCATGCAAAGCCAACCATTGCAGAATCTCTGTTCAACCTGTCAACCTCTGGTTTTTTAGTCGGTTTGGGCTACACAGACGGAATCAAGAGGTGAGGTTTGATTTTCTTAAAATTTAGTTCATTTTCTAACAAACTTCATGAAGGAAGCTTGACCTAAATCGAATGGGAAGTTGATGGTTTTTGGAATGGAAAACAGAGCACAGGATTTTCGAGCAAACCAGGAGGATCTCTGGTGTTCTCTGATGTTTTGAGTATTCTGGAGTGCACAAGTCGAATCAGAAGCTCTATTCGGTATGGTTGGAAAGCATATTCAATATGCTACAACTTTCATGAAGAATACGTGAGCCAAAAAGTACTTGAAGTAGGCTTAATTTCAGGAGGAAGATAAAGGGTAACAGAGAAGCTCGAATCTGTGTTGTCTGATTTCGGTGCGTTTCTGGACAAATTGGTTAGGCATCTCGTTTTCATTTCTTCAGGTAAGTTGTAGAGTGTTCGAAAATGAAGAATTTTATGTGTATTTCATTAATTTTGGTTAAGTATTGAGAAGGTTATGGGTGTTGGAAGTTAGGGTATAGAATCTGGAAAATCTGGGAAGTAGAATGTGAATGTCATTCTTAATCCAATTGTTTACAAATTTATGAGCATGGAAAGACAAAGCTATCTATGGTTCTAATGCTCGGTTTTGGTTATTTGTCAGGCCAAGAGGAAATAGGTCAAGTCTACAGACCGGGGAACTAGATAAGACTGTGAGTGACAAAATGAATTTCGAAAATGTTCTTAAACGGTTGTTCATGATTATATGTTTTACATGCTTTTCTATGAATGATACCTGGTTTTGTGAACGGTTGCAAACATGAGTTTTGAGCTTAGATTTTCTAATAAGGTTTATATACGAACACGTGGCTAATGGCTTTATGAAAAGTAGTTGAAACGATATCTTTTAAAGTAAAGCATGTGTTAGCAAATATTGTTTAATGATTTAAAGTTTTTCACGAGCAAGCTGAGTAAGCTTGAGTTTTACGAAAGATAACGATAAGCAGGCATGTTTTAATGTTTTCATGTGATTTCCGAGATTTCTATTGACTACATGACTGAGATATTGAGCCCGAGGCTATATGGTACCGTGTGCACACAGGTTATGTTCCGTTGTTGACGTTGAGTGTACTCCGTGACAACGATGCTGTCGTGAGTGTTGGGCAGGCCCCACTACGACAAAGACGATGGGAGTGCTGGGTGGGCCCCACTACATCGTAGGACTAGTAACGTTGGTTGTACTGGGCGTGCCCTACACAACGTAGATCGGTCATGTTAGTTAAAACGTTTGATGTGCTTGATATGCCTTGCTAGATTTTTATTGACGAACTTGCGAGATATTTTAGAAAACCTTTTCCATTACACGTTTATGTTAAACGCTTTGATTGAGCATATTTATACGTTTAAAGGTTTATCACGTGTTTTTGACTTCCGGATTTAGAGTTTTAAAGTTAGTCACTCACTGGGCTTCGTAGCTCATTCTTTCAAAATATTTTTCCACTTTTCAGGTAGAGATCGAGCTCCCGGTGCCTGATACACTGCCAACGTCTGCTGAAAGTTTCAGATCAAGCTTCAGTACGTGGGTGGAGTTGTAAATTGAGTCTGTTCATATTGTAAATGTTTTTTAAGGATTGGATAATATAGTCCTAGAGGTCGTGGTTGTATAAATCCCAGTTGTACATGTCTTTGGTTATGATATCTATACTAGGTTATTTACAAACCGAGATATGTCATGGCGACACCTCGTGTATGTTGATATGTTTTCGGGGTTTCCGTTGTGTTGTGGTTCATATGGAATAATTTATATCCATGATTAGTATGTTTATCAGGTTCAAGGTTTCAGTAGGGTCAACAGGGATCGTTAGAGGTGATGATGTCTGTTGGCTTCACGCCGTCTTTCGGGCTAAGCTAGAGGTGGTCCGGGAGGGGGTGTGACAGACAAGCAATGACTTAAGTTTGGGGGGTGTGATAACGCTCATTTATGTGCGTTATTTAGCCTTAAAAACCTAGGTAATTGTTTGGAAAGCAAAGACTTTGTGTTTAAATTCTTATCATTTCAAGTCATTTTAGCAAAAGTGGTAGAATCATGAAGAAAATCTTAGAATTATAGAATTTAAGCTTAAAAGGCACATAAAGAGATTATTTTTGTAAGAATTTATCCAAGTTAATGCTTTTGTGCAGAAGAGTTTGCGAGAAGGATGTGCTCGCAAGAGGAGATTAAAGGTAGCGGAGCAAAAAAAGTTATAGTTGAAGAATTGCGCTTGCATAAGCCATATAAGAAAAGTAGCCCCATGTTGAAGACACAATCTAGTCAGGGGTCCTGTCCTGTCAGATTGATTGTTATCTTTTAATTTTTTGCATTCAATTGTAGTTTCAAATCCGGAGTCTATAAAAGACTTCGATATTGTAATCAAAGGGCATCGGAAAATTTCGAGCTTTCATTTGAAGTTTGAAACATTTCCACGCTCTCCTACTACTATTCTCTCCCTTGTAATCGATCTTAATTCTCTTCGCAGTTTACCGAGGAGCAATTGGTATTAGAGCCTCAAATCAATAAAAGAGTTTATTCAAATCTTACCCTCTCTTTGAAAGATCCAAACATCCTATCTTCTTTAATAGCCAATGTTTATACTCAAAATCTTAATATACAGGATCAAACTCATTCTGCTGTAATGATTTTTAGAATCTATTACAAATTGATGAATACAAATATCTCTCCTAGGGCTTTAAGATCTTCTCCAAAAGGATCTACCCTCCTTTTAGAAGCAAACCTAGAAAGATCATCAGTCACTGTTCCCAAAAGTCTATCATGGGAACAGATCACCAGAAACCCAACGTGGAGGCTTACAGAAGCTTTCACTCCTCCAAAAAAGAATTCAAACCTTGCACAAATTATCGAACATCCAGATGGATCAGTAGAAGTTCAATTTTTTGAAGAACCAGAGAGGTCAAAGGTCAAAGAATTCATGTCTTCACGACCTAGTACTTCCGGATCAACGTCAGAAGATGGATCAAAATTCTATATGAATAGATCTAACTCGTTAAGAGTAAAATCTGTAAATTGATGTGCAATTTGCTTACTGCAAGTGCACGGGTCAAGTAATAATATAGTGTTTTCGTGTAAAACGAGTGTCGTCCTCTGGATTGGTTTTCTAGCAAATTAAGTATCGCGAATATTTTTGTTCAATTTTATTTAGGGAGCAAAACTCAATGATAAAGATAAATCTAAAGACAAAAAACATAGAATAAAAGTGGAGACTTAAATGGAAAGACTCTTAGGGAATTGATTTCATTGATTAAGAATGAAGATTAATTAATGGGATGAATTTAGCATGCAATTATTCTACCAAGTCTAAGAACCTTTTATCACAACTATCTCTCCCGAGCATAATTGATTCTCATGCATGCAACCAACTTGATATCCCTATCTAAGTTCATTAACATGCAAGGCTTTGAGTTTAGTTCTTCAAGCAACTTCTAAAGTTATTCCAAATCCCGTCACAAACTTAGAATTTCTACTTTAGTCATGCAATTAAATAAAGTAAGTCTTAGGCCAAATCCCCTCTCCCGAGCAAGAATCAACACTCAAATCATTCAACTAGTGATCAAGTAATTGAAAGCATTTAACCATAATTGCATAGGTAAAAGAAATGCATATTCATACCACAAATCAGTCCAACAAACTAAAACAACTACATCAATCCCTAAGACAAACAACTAGAAACTCATAGTCTTTAAACTACAAACACTAATTGAAAGAAAAGCCATAAAAACTACAAGAGTTAAGGGAAAGAGAAAGGAAAACTCGAATCTGTCGAAACTGGCACGTCCCCGTCACGATCTCCACGTCTTCTCGCTTGATTCCCGCTCCTTGGCCTTACTTTAGCTCCCACCAAAGGTCTCTAGTCGAAATTAGGGCTAAAATCTAACCAATTGGGCTCCCCTTGGCCGTAGCATGAAAAGATGAATTTATAGAAAATCTGGCGACAGCGTCGCGACGCTATCGCGATACCGCGTTTTTGGAAAATTTGTCAATAGCGTCGCGACGCTATTTTTTTTTTAAAAAAAAGATTGGAAGCTCCAATTGACTCCAATTGCTGAATTAAGCTTCAAGCACATACTTCCTACAAATAAAACATAAAAATGCATAAATTTGGGCAAATAATTGTAAAAGACTAGCTTAATTGATCAGAGAAAAATAGCTAGCTATGCTCGCTATCAAATACCCCCAAACTTAAGCTTTTGCTAGTCCTCGAGCAAACTAAAAATCAAACATACAGTGGAAGAATTGATGCAACAAACATGACTCAATCCTCAAGGCTCAAAAGTCAATAGTCAAGCAAGCAAGAGACATGCACATAAGGAACAATAAGGGAGACAAATTAATTTTTTTCCAAAACTAACTTGCACAAGCGAGATCTAACTCAACGAGACCAGACTCCACTAGCCCGGGATTGGATTATTAAACTTTCAACTCATCTTCCCTCTACACTGACACTATGGATTCACTAACGAGTCAATGGAACAAATTAGTTTGTTTTCCTCCATACTTAGGTGCTTATAAGTGAAAATTAAATCAAGCATTTATATGTGGCACTAGCTTTCACACACCTATTGCAGGGACCCTTAACCAGAGTTTTCTCTGGTTGGCCTAACTGATCACAACAGGGGTAGCTATTTTTGCCTAAACTTTATTAATCATTGCATTGCGCGCATAAGTCATGACTTTGTTTTTTTCTCTTTCAAATTTTAACAACAAGAATGATTTTTCTTTATGAGCATGATAAGCATATATTCTTTTCTTTCCTCCTAAGCAAGATCAAACATGCTAATTTGCAAAAAATTAACTCTTTAGCTCTTCCCTACACCTATCGAGGTGACAACAAGCATATGAACCTAATAATTCACTCCTAAGCATTCAAATCCAAATCTAGCCAAGACAAATACTCTACTCATGCAAGCCATCTCCTAGAAAAAATTTAAAAGGTCTCCATTTTTGGGCACTCATGCTTACAACTCATCGAAAGCTTGAAAATTGACAAGAAAGCCTATCCTAGGACATCATAGCCATGCAAAAATAGCATCCAGAAAACAATCATATGCTCAATTCAAAGAAAGCTCAAAACTATAGCCCGAACTCAAATGCTCAAGGGCTCCACAAACATGATAATCCACCCCCAAACTTAAAGCATGCATTGTCCTCAATGTATAAAGAAAATAAAGCATAATAATCATGAGAACAATAAAAGAGTAGGAGGAGTGAACGATACTGCCCTAGAATGATGACCTTTTCATGATTGCTTGGCAAAGACAAAAGCACGGGAACTCCTACAAAACAAAAACAACAAGACATAGAAAACAATAACAAAGTAACTTGGGTTGCCTCCCATAAGCGCTTGTTTATCGTCTTTAGCTCGACGTGCTCGTACAGTCTGTCAAGGCACATAAAAATTCTCGTATTTCTTTGGGCCCTTCTTCCTTGAATCAATATAACCAACGATCGCTAGCAAACTTACTAGCTTCTCATGGGCCCCTGAAACAGAATTATTTTTGGTATTTTTGAATAAAAGAAGCATAAAAGGAGAAATATCAAAATAAAGAGACTCTGACTCTAAAACCGACTCGTCAGAATAGAAAAAAGAACAATAAAAATCTACAGAGGATGTAGAAGATAGAACAGACGAAGGCTTTTCAACCTCAAACTCTACCTCCTGAACTTCCTCTGACACCACAAGCTCATTTTCTTTTTCTTCCTCACAACCATGTTCTTGATAGGTGCTCCAACTCTCCAATTCATCCCCATTATTCATGCAACTCACCCCTAACTGTTCATCCTCATCAAGATCGAAAGAACTACGCTCATGAATGAGTGCCAATGAATCATCGGCCACATGACTCACTAGAAAACTTATGGAAGTGGATCCCACCTCACTAACTTCCTGTAGAGCTTGAAGTCCTCTTATGATTTCATCAATTTTTAGACTCCTCGCTCTAGACTCCTCAATATAATTTTGAACTATGCTTTCCAAGGAAGAATTTTCATTTAAAGGGGTATAACTTGAAGATGAAAAATTGGAATATGGTGTTGAATAAAAAGCCATTCAAATCAATTAAAGCAACAATGATAATTAGGCTTCCAATCAAACAATAACCCAACAAGAACAAATGACAAAGACTCAAACAAAAACAAAATCTAATATGGAAAAAATCTAATATGGAAAAATCTAAATATGGAAAATATAATCTAGAAAAGGAAAGTACTATCTAATTAAGGAAAACAAGAAACAAATATGGAAAATTACAATTAAGGCAAAAGACTAACAAGGAAAAATATTTAAATAAAGAAAAAAAAAATCAAGAAAATAACACAAAAAACAAATAAGGAAAAGATTACACAACTAAAAGAAAAACTAAATTAGAAAAGCAAATATGGAAAGAAAAACAAAGTATAAGGAAAACACTAAAATAGGAATGCAACAAATATGGAAAATAAAAACAAATAAGGAAAAAAATGCAATCTATCTACAAAATAAAAATAAAAAATAAAAAATAAAAAATAAAAAATAAAAAATAAAATACACCCTAAGTTAAGACCGACCAATTTTTCCACGATATTAATTTAACTAAATATGTCAATCCCCGCAACGGCGCCAAAAACTTGATGTGCAATTTGCTTACCGCAAGTGTACGGGTCAAGTAATAATATAGTGTTTTCGTGTAAAACGAGTGTCGTCCTCTGGATTGGTTTTCTAGCAAATTAAGTATCGCGAATACTTTTGTTCAATTTTATTTAGGGAGCAAAACTCAATGATAAAGATAAATCTAAAGACAAAAAGCATAAAATAAAAGTGGAGACTCAAATGGAAAGACTCTTAGGGAATTGATTTCATTGATTAAGAATGAAGATTAATTAATGGGATGAATTTAGCTTGCAATTATTCTACCAAGTCTAAGAACCTTTTATCACAACTATCTCTCCCGAGCATAATTGATTCTCATGCATGCAACCAACTTGATATCCCTATCTAAGTTCATTAACATGCAAGGCTTTGAGTTTAGTTCTTCAAGCAACTTCTAAAGTTATTCCAAATCCCGTCACAAACTTAGAATTTTTACTTTAGTCATGCAATTAAATAAAGTAAGTCTTAGGCCAAATCCCCCCTCCCGAGCAAGATTCAACACTCAAATCATTCAACTAGTGATCAAGTAATTGAAAGCATTTAACCATAATTACATAGGTAAAATAAATACATATTCATACCACAAATCAATCCAACAAACTAAAACAACTACATCAATCCCTAAGACAAACAACTAGCAATTCATAGTCTTTAAACTACAAACACAAATTGAAAGAAAAGCCATAAAAACTACAAAAGGTAAGGGAAAGAGAAAGGAAAACTCGAATCTGTCGAAACCGGCACGTCCCCGTCACGATCTCCACGTCTTCTCGCTTGATTCCCGCTCCTTGGCCTTGCTTTAGCTCCCACCAAAGGCCTCTAGTCGAAATTAGGGCTAAAATCTAACCAATTGGACTCCCCTTGGCCGTAGCATGAAAAGATGAATTTATAGAAAATCTGGCGACAGCGTCGAGACGCTATGGACAGTGTCGCGACGCTGTCGCGATACTGCGTTTTTGGAAAATTTGTCGATAGCGTCGTGACGCTATATTTTTTTTTTTTTTTTTTTAAAGATTGGAAGCTCCATTTGACTCCAATTGCTGAATTAAGCTTGAAGCACATACTTCCTACAAATAAAACATAAAAATGCATAAATTTGGGCAAATAATTGTAAAAGACTAAGTTAATTGATCAGAGAAAAATAGCTAGCTATGCTCGCTATCATAAATATAGAACAAAATGTAGCAAATGTTCAATACGAGGATCAACCTCAATCACCAACTCAAACGGACATGGATAATAGATCTGTGTTTGAAAGTCAATTGAATGTCCTTATTCAAGAATTTTCAATCGATAAAGAAGCCTTAAAAAAAGACTTTCTTTCCCCCAAAAATAATGCAAAGAGAAAAGCCTTTTTCAAAACCTATGATAAAAACCAAATAGCGGATATAAGATCAAAATGGTATTCATTCATGGAAGAAACCGAACGAAATATTCCATTTTTTACTTGGATAAAAGAATCCGAAAATGAAATCAATATGCTTCAAGAATCTTGGAAAACAACTCAAAGAGGGAGTATACACTCTACTCATCCTCCCTTAGAGGAAATTGAATTTGAAACAATTTACGAGGAAAAGGTCAATGCTAGTCCATTAAAAAATATTAGTGAAAAAGAAGAGAATAACGCTCCTACTCTTAAGGATATAAAAAATATCCAGCTTCAAAACAATTTTTTCCAATAAAATCCTTTCTACTATAGCAAACCAAGTAGAAAAGATTGAAGGAAGGATATCAAAACCTTCTATTACTTCGTCTTCAAACGGAGGAATCTTTATACCTCCCATTGATGAGTCAATTCCATTATTCAAACCTACGGTAATTGACAGCAAGATTAAAATAATGTCCAAAGAAGAAGAAACCCTAGCTTTAATTGAAGAAAAGCTAAGTAGTCTTCATATTTCAAAACCATCAACTTCGAAATCAACCCCTACAATCAACGTCTTAAATGATTCTGTTATTGATCAAATTATTCAAAGAACAAGAAATCTTTCCTTAGAGGAAGAAGCGATTGAACTACCAAACGAAGTCCTAAAAATAGGAACAAGATCAAAAGCGTCAAAACAAGCATTAATGCGAAATTGGTATCCACAACCTTCTTTCCTAGATGTCCAATTCGAGGAAAAACACCAATGACTCAAGCCGTTTATGACGGATTAGCCATCCATGAATGGAATATAGATGGCATATCCGATTATCTTATCCTCAATGTGCTCAATGAAATGTTCATTGCCTCAAACGCTTATCGACAAAGAGGCAAAAAAGATCATGAAATAGCCCAACTGCTTGTTGCAGGATTTACAGGGCAATTGAAACAATGGTGGGATCAATATCTGACAGATTATGATCGTCAGTATATTCTAACCCACACAACTATTGAAAAGAAAAAACAGACAATCAAACTCGAAGGTCAATTACCTCAAACTGTTGAAAGAGAAGAAAGTATAGAAGACGCCGTAAATACCCTCGTATATACCCTTACAAATGCCTTTGTAGGTGATCCAACTCAATATCAGGCCAGATCGGCTGATATCCTTTTAAACCTCAAATGTCCAACACTAGGAGATTTTAGATGGTACAAAGATATGCTTTAAGCAAAGTCCTTATTAGAGCTGATTGCTCTTCTTCAATCTGGAAGGAACAATTCATTAAGGGCCTTCCCAGCTATTTTGCTGAAAGAGTCAAGATCAATTTAAACGCAAAATACGACGGAAAAATTCCATGGGACACTCTAACCTATGGGAACCTAACTTCCTTTATAATAGGTGAAGGTCTTCGTCTCTGCAATGAGTCAAAGGTTCAAGCAAAACTTAGCAAATCCTTCAGGTCAAGACGAGCTGAGTTAGGAATTTTTTGCGATCAATATGGATGTGGGAAAATTCGTCCACCATCCACAATAAAAAAATCTTCTATCAAAAGATATCAAAAATATCAAGAACGACAAAACTATAGACCGTGTAGGCAATTTCAAAGGAAAAATTATAGAAAGCCGTATAATTCTTACAATAAAAACGACCCTTCTACAAAGGAGGAAGCTCCAAAAGAAACGTCCAGTGTTACAAATGTAGATCAAGTGGACATTATGCCAATAAATGTCCAATGAAAAAGAAGATCAATGAATTAGAAATTGATGATGATACAAAGCAACAACTTTTGAGTATCATTCAATCTGATTCAGAAGAGTCAATGATTTATAGTTCAGATGAGGGTCAAATTCTTGAATTACAAGAAGAAACAGATTCGTATTCTAGTAGTGATTATAATGACGAAGAATACGATGGCAAACGAGTCTGCTCGGGATGCATATGTGTCCTGACGAAAGACCAAGAAACTCTACTCAATGTTGTTGACAAAATAGACAACGTCGAACTCCAAAAGTCAATCTTACATAGTTTAAAAAACTCGATTCTTGAAAAAAGAGATAAAAAAGAACCAAGTAACTTTCAACCTTATGAATGGAAGAATGTTGTCAAAAAATTTGAAGAACCAAAACCAGTTACCATTCAAGATCTTCAAGCTGAGATTAATATTCTAAAAAGAGAAGTCTCAGAACTCAAAAGAAATACTGATCAAGAAATTTTTCATCTCCGTCAAGAAATATCTCAAATCAAAACCGAAGTAGAAACAGTTCCCAACGAAGAAGAGGAGTCTTTCGTTGGAGCTATTTCAAGTATACGATTTCAAAAATGATATTCTTTAGTAACTCTAAAGATCTATGATTTTACAATCATGCTCCATGCACTAATTGATTCAGGTGCATATCAAAATTGTATTCGAGAAGGATTAATACCTTCAATATACTTCGAAAAAACTTCTGAATCCCTTCGCGGTGCTAATAATAATCAACTCATAATCAATTATAAATTATCAAAAGTCCATGTCTGCAATGAAGGAGTTTGCTTTGTAAACTCTTTCCTTTTAGTCAAAGATTTAGGACAGGAATTGATCCTAGGTACACCATTCCTCACTCAATTATATCCAATAACAATCTCAGAAGAAGGAATAATCTCTGACGTTCTAGGACAGGAGATAATATTTAAATTTACGAGTCCAATAACCCGTCATGAGATCCATAATCTTCAAAAGGAAACAATTCAAAATTCAATGAATGTCATAGAAAGTAAAGAAAAACAAATACAATTCTTAAAAGATGAAATCTCTTACAAGAAAATAGAAGAAGAATTGAAAAGAAAATCAATACAAGATAAAATAACTTATTTCAAATCAAAATTAGAAAAAGGAGTTTGTTCAAATCTTCCAAACGCCTTTTGGAAAAGAAAGCAACATATTGTCAATCTCCCTTATATCAAAGATTTCAATGAAGAGAAAATTCCAACAAAGGCTAGACCGATACAAATGAATTCCGAATTGCTAACACATTGCAAAAAAGAAATAGATGATCTTTTGCAGAAATGTCTAATCAGAGCTTCAAAGAGCCCTTGGTCTTGCGCAGCATTCTATGTCAATAATCAAGCTGAAAAAGAACGAGGTGTTCCAAGGTTAGTCATTAATTACAAACCTCTTAATAAAGTTTTGGAATGGATTAGATATTCAATTCCGAATAAACAAGATTTACTAAAAAGAATTTCAAATTAAAAAATTTTCTCAAAATTTGACATGAAGTCAGGATTTTGGCAAATTCAAATTTCAGAAAAAGACCGCTACAAAATCGCTTTTAATGTTCCTTTTGGTCAATATGAATGGAATGTTATGCCATTCAGATTAAAAAATGCTCCATCAGAATTTCAAAAAATTATGAATGATATTTTCAATCCATTTCAAGAATTTTCAATTGTTTATATTGATGATGTGTTAATATTTTCTCAAAACATAGATCAACATTTTAAACATCTCAATATATTTTTAGATATCATTAAACGAAATGGTTTAGTGGTATCACTTCCAAAAATCAAACTATTTCAAACTCAAATCCGATTTCTAGGATTTGATATTCATTTAGGTTTAATAAAACCTATTCAAAGATCAATAGAGTTTGCTTCAAATTTTCCTGATCAAATTCTTGATAAAACTCAATTGCAACGATTTCTAGGATGCCTCAATTATGTATCTGATTTTATTCAAAATCTAAGAATTATTTTCAAGCCACTTTATGAGCGACTAAAAAAGAATCCAAAGCCCTGGACGGATGAGCATACAAGGGCTGTCAAGTCTATTAAAACTTTAGTCAAATCAATTCCCTGTTTGAGTCTTATCAATCCAAAAGCTGAGCTAATAGTGGAGTCTGACGCATCCGATATCAGATATGGAGGAATCCTAAAACAGTATGTTGATAACAAAGAATCAATTATCAGATTTCATTCTGGAGTTTGGAATAGTACTCAGAAAAATTATTCAACAGTAAAAAAAGAGATCTTAGCAATAGTCTTATGTGTTCAAAAGTTTCAAGGAGATTTAATTAATAAGAGTTTTACAATAAAAACGGATTCAAGAGCTTCAAAAATTTTTTTAGAAAAAGATGTAAAGAATCTTGTTTCAAAACAAATATTTGCAAGGAGGAGGCAATCTTGTCATGCTTTGATTTCAAAATTTTGCCTATAAAAGGAGTTCAAAATCCCTTGGCTGATTACCTCTCAAGGGAGTTCCTTACAAGAAAAACTTCTTCTCTCTCTCTTTCTAAAAATGAGTGATCAGCGAGGCAAAGCCTCTTCATCTTCTTCAAAGGGCAAAAGCCCAGCTTCATCTTCAAAATCTCCAGCTCCTATGAGTGCAGATCAATATGCAATGGATCTTGGCTTCACTCATGTGAACCGTCCAAGAACCAGAAGTGCATCTCTTCAAATTCGTGATTCAATGGAGTCTTTAACTCTACCACTGAGGCCATCTGCCTCTCTCGTACGACCTTCTGCCGTTCCTTCAATGAGACCTACTGTCTCTCCAACCTCTGTAACTCAAACGAGACCTACTGTCTCTCCAATTACCCAAGCTTCTTCTCAACAGGGATCTTCTATCCCTACAACTTTTGCGGATGTTGTTCAGCCTCCCAAAAGATTTATTCCAAAACCCAAAATAAAAAATTATTTTGAAAAATCACTTCAATTAGCAGAACCAATAGTTGAACCCGAATTCGACGGGTCTTCAATTATTGAAATTGTTCAAAATATTTATCCTCAAGGATTCTATTTCATTCCAGAATCCTTGCTCAAAACCAGAAAATATTATGAATTCATTCTGGTAGATTCAAAATCTGTTGAGATAACCGATATCCTAGACAGAAATGATCCATCAATCATAGCTTATTCAAAGCTAAAAATCAAAAAGGTCATAAACCCTACTCATTGGAATCAAAATATCCTCACAAAAATAACTCTTTCAAAACCTTTCAATCCCCAAACATATTCATACTGGGACTATATCGAAGCCTGGTATAAGGTTATGTGGTACAAAAATTATGACCATTCTTGGTTCATTCAATTTTGTCAAAATGCTTACAAATGCCAATTTCCTTTTTGGTTCATCAAATGGTGGAAAACCTTTGGATCCTTCGAAGAAATTTTTCCTGTTCCCATCCAAGAATCTTTTCATTATTTCTCTCAAACGATATACAAAAATGCATTTCCTCTTAATATGCGTTTTTGTTTATATTTCCAAATTCCCTGGATTTTCTGTTGGAATTTCCAGACAAATTCATATCCATATTTCAAACAACTTGTAAAAATTCTTCAAATCAAATGGTGGGATAAATATAATTTTTCTCACGCCGGTATCAAGGAAGTCAAATAATGGTTCACCGACAACGGCTACCTTCAAGACCTTTCAAAGAAGAAAAATGCAGAATTCTTAAATTCAAAATCCAAGCTCATAGTTGCTTTGGCGCAGACGACGACTGAGACAGACTTTCAAAAGATTCTTAATCAAGCCACGTCAATAGCGTCATCATCCTCTCATCACAACTCCGACGTGGAAAATGAAGAAGAAGAGGATGAATATGACCTGAATGATCCTTTTCTAGATTCACAACCCATGTGAGTCTATTATTGTCAAAAAAAAAAAAAAAAAAGAAGAGGAATTGTAAATTATAAGTGTGTGTACATTAAAATCAGCTGTAAATTATAATAAAACTCCACCTCAGAACATAAAGATAAGGTCCAAGTCTTCTAGCTGAAGAAAATTATGAATACTCATTGTAAAGGACTGATGCGGAGGACTGTTGCGGTGTGTGGTCCCGGCTATAAGTCACGAGATGTGCAATAAATCCGTTGGTCAGCATACCTTGCCTTCACGCCTGATAAAGTGAGAAGACATAATATTCAAAGCCATCAGACAAGGACAATAATTGTAAACTTTATTAAAGTTACTTTAATAAAGTGATATGACAAAAGATGGAGGAGGAGCATATCATATCAGTATCTTATCTTAGTGTTGTTTTGCCTGTTTTGTCTTTTGTAATTATAATCTTATCTTGTCGTTTTGTCCTTTTGTAATTATTGTACCTTTAATAATTTTATCTTTTGTCACATCAATCTAGTCAGGGGTCCTGTCCTGTCAAATTGATTGTTATCTTTTAATTTTTTGCATTCAGATATGATATTCTGAATAAAGGTTAGGTGGAAAAATAGGCAACGAGAGGTGGGAATGCATGCGAATGTTCTATCTTGAGGATAGTGAGTAAAGGCCTAGTGTTTTGACCCACCTCTTTAACTCCAACCTTTCGACCATCAGCTAAATACAAACTATGCTAACCTAAGTGATCAGTTTAAGCTAACAATAAACTTTAATTTCATAAAAATCAAACAATGCTAGAGGGAGTAAAATTGCTTTTGCATAGGCGGGGCTTTCTTCTACTCAAGAAATCCACATAATTGAACCCCCAAATAGAAGCTTAGCTCATAACTGAAAATAAATTGCAAAACATAAAAGAACGTAAACTTGACATAGAGAAAATATAATTGAAATTAATATTAAAGAATGAACTGAGTACAAAATTTACCTTACAACGTAAAAGTAAATGAAAACAATAACAAACTGCTAGAAATAAAAGAGTGCTAAACAAAAGTAAAGACAAGTCAATTGAGGATCATTCCTTCTCTATCTAGCTTGCTCTTGCATTTTTTCAAAGAGAGACAAACCTTTCTCTTCTTCTTCTATTCAGCAATTACGTCTTGCGTCCGCTAGTCGTCTGCTGGTTGGTAAAGGTTGTGTTCCCGGTAGAAATAGTAAGACCGTTGGTAAGCTCCTGTTCCCCAGTAACTAGTACTTGATAAATTGTTGTGTTTTTAAGGTTTTTAGAGAGAAAGAAAATTATTCTCTGTTTATATTGTGATATGAATTAAAGAAGATAAAATATGTCTAAACTCTTGAAAAGAATGTTAAGTTCTAGAGTCAAAGGGAAAGCGATTTCAATTTCTGAAGATCATGAAGATCACAAAGGTGATTCAGTTTCAAAACTTTCAAACACCACCAATCAAGAACTATCTATAGCAAAGATAGAAGATAAACTCCATCAATGGAATATTCCAAAGGTAGATCCCAAAACAATCTACTACCATAGTACTTTCAATTTTACTCAAAAAAACTATATCAAGGTTTCAAAAAAGAATATTCCAATCAACAAGGATCGTGAAACGATAAATCTTTTTTAAAAAAAGCTTATCCTTCATCACCGTGAAGAATTTAATTATCTTCACATATGACTAGTTCAAATAGCCATTAAACCTTTATTCAAACTTGGGTTATATATTCCAGTCCTTGTTTCTTTAAGAGATAAAAGACGCAAATTTAGAGGAGGTTCATATTTTGTAGAATCGTGTGTTAGCTTGACTAGTCACCATCTCCCTTGGGTACGATATCTGGAATACTTTCCACTTTATTACTTGATAGTGTATGCTTGCACTCCCGTCAGTTTCTAAGGCAATGTCTTCAATAGCTCAATGGCTTTGCTCGGATGCTCTTCTTAGTTCTTCCTCCCACTCTCTTGAGCACGTTCTTGCACGAGCATTCGGTCTGAGAGGTTTACCTTGATCTTTAGATAGAGTAGAGGCTGACGGAGCTGATTTGCACGTGCTTGTATGTTGAGGAAACGGTGAAGGCTTCGAAACCTCTTTCAGCCGCTCAGAAGAAGAAACCTTTGATGGTTTGCGTTGAGGGCTAGGTTTCTTCGACCGATGAGCTGCTGGGGGCTTCATCTTTTTCTTCGTGGGTGAGAGACAGAAAGTGTCATCGACGGCTTCTGAATAGAATGGAGTAAGCTTCGGCGGCTACGTGGTCGGAAGGCTTGGTCGGAGAGAGCATGAGGCGCGACAGGATCTTTAGAGCAAGAGAGACGTTGGGGAAGCTCAATAGTTACTTGACCAGCGTCAAATATTCCTCGATTTATACGTTTCGAACTTAACTTAAATGATTCAACGATTTTAAATGACATCAATCTGGGCCTTCATATTTTTATGGAATTGCACCCGCAAATGCATCGCAAAATACTCACTGATTTTTTTTCCAAATTTAGCATAAGCCGAATTTTGCGACCACATTCACGTTGCAAATCCTTCCCTTTCCCAGTCTCTTTTTCCTGCACCTTTACCTATCTTCAGCACACTTATTCAAAATAATTAGAATATTCACACGGGTTAAGCGTACAAATTTTAAGAAGAGTGATATAACTTTGAAGAAGAATTTAAATAGAATTTTGGCAAATCATGAAAATGCAAGTCTTGGTTTACAAAACTTGATTTTCTTGCCTTTCCACCTCTCTAAACATTTGTGCTCAATCTTTTTAAAATATTTTGGCTTTAACAAAAGGAAAATAAAACAAAACAAGAAATTGATAAAAAACCAAAAAGAAAACAAAAACTATCATACAATATCATATATATCTTACACAATCTCAATTCTGAATTACTTGGGATCAATGGAGGCCTTATCCTTGCCTTGGCCTTCTCTTTTAGGATTCTCTACCTAACCTCAATTCCAAATTCATAATGGTATGTTCCTCATTTCCTTAGCCAGCTGCCCAATTTGAGATTCAAGACTCTTTAAGGAAGCTGTTTGACTTTGAATTACAACATCATTCTTAGTCATCATCTCCCTTATAAGATTCTCCAAGTTTGTTGTGGATTGGGGTTTCACTTGCATCGGCTGCTACAATTGCGGCTGCAAAGGCTGTGCAATCTTCATCTGAGTATGACTATTAAATCTGGGTTGTCCTCTCTGCTTAAATGGGGTTGCATTTGATGTGCTTGCATTTTGTCCTCTCCAAGATAAGTTAGGGTGATGTCTTCATCCTTGATTATCTGTGTTGGAATAAGAGTTTATTCTATTTTTCGCACCTACAAAACAAACTGAAGCTGTATTTTGAGGACAATATTTCAATGAGTGCTCTTCATTGCAAGTAGTGCACATGGGGGTTGAAACTTGGCTCAAGGCTGCAACTTGACTTGATTTCCTAAAGTCAGATTCATAAGCATATCGTTCATAGTTAACATCCGTTCTGAGAGTGTCTCGAGATGATAACTTGTTGGACCTTGACACTGCCCCTTGAAGGTGTTTCTTCTTCTCCCCATTGATTGTGGTTTGCAACAATAGCATCTAGAATTTCATTTGCCTCATTGAAGGTCTTTTTAAGCAAAGAACCATTAGCTGATGCGTTGACTACCGCTTTTGAAGCTTGAGTTAATCCATTGTAAAAGTGCTCTACAAGAAGGCAAGTGGGCAAACCATGGTGTGGACATTTCCTTATCAACTTCTTGAAGCGTTCCCATGTTGTGTCTACCTCTTCTTGTGGTCCTTGTTTAAAAGTGATAATTTCCCCTCGGATTTGTGCATTTTTCGTGGGTAGAAAATATTTCAAAAGAAACTTTTCAGCTAGATTATCGCATGTGGTGATGCTATCCAGTGGAAAAGAATCTAATCATGCTTCTGCATTACCTTGTAAAGAAAATGGAAAAAGTTTCAATCGCAAAGTCTCATAGGATACTCTATTGAGTTTGAACGAGTTGCATATTCTCAAGAATTGCTTCATATGTTTGTGAGGATCTTCACTAGGAAGTATTGCAAATTGGCCTATCGTTTGAAGCATTTGGAACATGATTGGCTTGAGCTCAAAGTGATTGGCATCAATGACTGGCTCAACAATTCCTGTATTGAGATTGTAAAAAGTTGCGGTCGCATAATCCCTAATGCCTCTATTCCTTTCATCTACAGTAAGTATTAGATTATTTGATGCCACATCTTGCTATTGCACATTGTTAGATTGTGCTACTCTTTGCTGTGCTCCGAGAGGGTCTCCAATAGGTGGCTCCATTGCAATTTCCTGCAGAAAAATTTTCTTCTGGGGTTTCCTGCTTTTGAACTTCTCGTAGTTCCTTTAACTTCCTTTTTTTCTCCTTACGACGCTGTCGAAAAGTCTTCGCTATCTTAGGGTCAAAATTGAATTCAGGTCTTTTGAGCATACACCAATCCAATCGGCAAAGAAATCCCTGCAAAAATAATTGATGTCCTGTGACAGAGGATTTTGCAGTCACAAACCGATCCCAATTCCTACTTTACAAAAACTAAAATGTGTGCCAATCAACCGTTTACCAAAATCGCCTCGGCAACGACACTAAAAACTTGAGGGGGACATGCAAGTGTACACTATCAAGTACTAAAGTGGAAAGTATTCCGAATATCGTATCCAAGGGAGATGGTGACTAGTCAAGTTAACACATGATTATGCAATAGGAACATCTTCTAGATTTGCAGCCATGATTGGTAACCAAGAAAATAGTTTGATTGAGGTTTTGGTTTTACGAAAAAAGTAAATAAGCAAGAAAATTAAGACAGATAAAATCTATGAGATAAACAGGGAAGTTCAAATAGTTTCAAACTTTGAGCTTTAGGTTACACCCACCTATGCGCCCGTAATTCACTCAAGCTTTGCAGACGGCTGAGAAACACTATCTATGTTGCCCACATAGACATGGTGCAGATAGCATCTCTTAGTTGCACCCGCAACTGCCCTGACAACTAGATTGTGAGTTAAGTCCTACTTCTATTCAGCTCCGCTGTAGGTGCCTTTAGAAGACTAAGCCAACTAGACATCTATTTTTAGGGCTAAATGAAACTTAGATGAATAACGTTGACGACTCTTGAAACCCTTGTGGTTCCAGTCCTATTTCTAGGATCATTTCCACTACTGTTTTGTCAACCCATGTCTTTAACTCCAACCTTTCGGCCATTGATAGCGAGCATAGCTAGCTATCTTTATTTATTTAATTTAGCTAGTCTTTGATGATTATCGGCCATTTTATTGCACTTAATTGTTTATTTTGTAGGAAATGGTTGATTGGAGCCATAGTGCAATATTAGAGTTAATCGGGTGCTTGGGACGTGAAAATATGCCAAAGAACCAGAAAGTTCAAGCATCAAGGAGCCAAGAGAGGGCCTTCTGCCTATCAGCGTCGAGACGCCACTCTTGGAGCGTCTCGACGCTACGTTTCCTTAATTAAAATAGGCGGCAGACTCACAGCGTCGAGACGCTGTGATAAGAGCGTCCCGACGCTCCCGTTTTTTCCCTTATTCAGAACGCGCGTTTAAGAGGCAGCGTCGAGACAGCGTCTCGACGCTATCGACAGATTTTCCTATTTAACTTTCTTTTCTTGCTACGGATTGGGGGAGCCCAATTGGTGAGATTTTAGCCCTAATTTCGACTAGAGACCTTTGGTGGGAGCTAAAGCAAGGCCAAGGAGCGGGAATCGAGCGAGAAGACGGAGAGATCGTGACGGGGACGTGCCGGTTTCGACGGATTCGAGTTTTCCCTTTTCTTTCCCTTAACTCTTGTAGTTTTTATGGCTTTTCTTTCAATTAGTGTTTATGGTTTAAAGACTATGAATTGCTAGTTGTTTGTCTTAGGGATTGATGTAATTGTTTAAGTTTGTTGGATTAATTTTTTGTATGAATGTGCTTTTATTCTATGCATGCAATTTTGTGTTTAATGCTTTCAATTACTTGATCACTAATTGAATGATTTAAGTGTTGAATCTAACTCGGGAGAGAGGATTTGGCCTAAGACTTACCTTGTTTAATTGCATGACTAGAGTAGAAATTCTAAGTTTGTGACGGGATTTGGAATATCTTTAGAAGCATAACAAGGACCGAACCGAATAATGCCTTGCATGTTAATGAACTTAGATAGGGATATCAAGTTAGTTATATGCATGAGAATCAATTATACTCGGGAGAGGTAATCGTGATAAAAGTTTCTTTGGCTTGTAGAATAATTGCACGGTCAATTCATTCCTATTAATCAATCCTCATTCTTAATCAATGAAATCAATTCCCTAAGAATCTTTCCATTTGAGTCTCCACTTTTATTTTATGCTTTTTGTCTTTAGATTTATCTTTTATCATTGAGTTTTGCTCCCTAAATAAAATTGAACAAAAGTATTCACGATACTTAATTTGCTAGAAAACCAATCCAGAGGACGACACTCGTTTTACACGAAAACACTATATTATTACTTGACCCGTACACTTGCGGTAAGCAAATTGCACATCAAGTTTTTGTCAGCTAAATACAAACTATGCTAACCTAAGTGATCAGTTTAAGCTAACAATAAACTTTAATTTCAACAAAAACAAACAATGCAAGAGGGAACAAAGTTGCTTTTGCATAGGCCGAACTTTCTTCTACTCAAGGAATCCACATATTAGAACCCCCAAATAGAAGTTTAGCTCACAACTGAAAATAAATTGCAAAACATAAAAGAAAGTAAACTAGACATAGAGAAAAGATAATTGAAATTAATAATAAAAAATGAACTGAGTACAAAAGCTTAACTTACAATGAAAAGTAAATGAAAACAATAACAACTTGTTGGAAATAAAAGAATGCTAAGCAAAAGTAAAGACAAGACTCTATTAAGGATCTCTCCTTCTCTATCTAGCTAACTCTTGCACTTTTTCAAGGAGAGACGAGCTTTTCTCTTCTTCTTCTTTTGAAAGGAAGAGTCGACAGAGGCTGAGAGACTCAGAACTCGGAGTGGTTACAAGATGAGTAGAGAAAAACTAAAAAGAATTTATCCTAAGGACGAAAACTCCAAGCTCTTTTTGCTTTTTGCATCTTGGTCCCCTTTTATAGACCCTGGAAGGTGAGATTGGTTGCCGAGATCAGTGTGAGAAGGCCTTGGAAGGTAAGAATCCACAATCTTCGAAGATTTGATACCAAATTGGGGATTTTTGGACGATTCTGTGAATATGCCGCGAATCTCGGTATTCTGTCGGAAATCTCAGTTGTGCCCGCATCTCCGACGCAATTCTTCATATGCATAGCTTTGATAAGTCTGTCTTCAGCATGGGGCTACTTTCCTTATATGGCTTGCAGGCGCATTTTGATCGCATACCCCACATTCTCAGGTCCAGACGCATGCGCAATTCTTCAACTTTAACTTCTTTTTCTCCGCTACCTTTAATCTTCTCTTGCGGGCGCATTCTCCTCGCAAAGTCTTCTGCACAAAAGAATTTACTTGGATAAATTCTTACAAAAATAATCTCTTTATGTACATTTTAAGCTTAAATTCTATAATTATAAGATTTTCTTCATGATTCTACAACTTTTGCTGAAATGACTTGAAATGATAAGAATTTAAACACAAAGTCTTTGCTTTCCAAACAATTACCTAGGTTTTGTAGGCTAAATAACACACATAAATGAGTGTTATCAGGTTTTTTGTGCAATTCTCAACTTAAATAAACAATAACACCTTATTGTAAAAAACTCAATAACATTTTATTGACACAAGTATATAATTCCTAAACATTCACTATCTACGAGTTTTAGGACATAAAACCCAAAAAACTCCCACTTTGACTGAAAATCTAGTTTAGTGGGTTGTACAATAATATATCCTAGCAGTGGGTGTATAAATACATGTATAATACATAAAACATATAACAATGTACAAATACAATAAACTAGGGCATCAATATACCGATTACATAATGATATCACTATACCCATTACATTTCTCCCACTTGTCCTAGGTTACATCTTTGTACATAACTCGTGGACCTAGACCTTCTAGATGACCCTCATACACTTTAGCCCAGAGAGCTTTCATGAATGAATCAACAATATTCCATTCAATTTGATGTGCTTGTTTGTCTTGCGATAGGCAAGTTCATATTAGGAACCCTTTCCAAATCAGTCAAGAACTTCTCTAGCCATACAGTCTCTATCACTGCTTCACAAGCAGTTACCTCTACGGCCTATATGGTCGAGATTGAAAATATGTCATACTATAGCTCCTCCATTAAGAGTGAACATAAATACTGATGTAGATTTCCTCAAATTCTATTAGTTTGAAAATATGTGTCAGTGTATCCTATAAGGATCCAACGATACACGAGCATATAGATCATCATTCTCCTAAGATACTTGAGGATATCCTCAACGACTTTCCAATGATCAAATACTGGATTGGATTGATACTTACTGACAATCCCTACTGCATAGGGTATACGTCTCAGGTCCTCAACTTCTTGGGGTGGCTAAGGACACTGTTCCTTAGACTAAAGAATTCCATGTTTGAAAAGGTAGTGAACCTTTCTTGGAATTCTGCATCTCATATCTAACTAACATCTTGTAGACATAAGACACTTGAGACAATGCTAGCTTTTTGTTCTTACGATTCCTAACAATTTGTTTCCCAAGAACAAACTCAGCTTCTCCCAAATCTTCATTTTTAAATAAGCTGGTAGTCTCTTTTAATGTCAGTAAGATAACCTACATCATTCTCAATGATTAGAATATCAATCACATACAACATTAAGAAAGCTACTGAACTATTAACGATCATCTTGTAGACACATGACTCATCAATGTCTTGATTAAAGTCAAAAGATTTGATCACTATATCAAATCTTAAATTCGAAGATCGAAATGCTTATGTCAATCCATGAATAGATCACTTAAGCTTGCAAACCCTTTTGCTTTTGATCTTGTTAAATGAACCATTCTGGTTGAGACATGTAGATACTCTTCTCAAGATTACCATTCAAAAGGGTAGTCTTGACATCCATTCAAAATGGTGATAGGACCAGTTTTGCCCTATATATTTAGTCTTAATCTTGCTAGTTTTATGATAAATATTGTGCTTAATTGTACTATTTTGTAGGTGTTTGGTGTTAGAGCTTCTCAAGAGCCAATATTCCAAATTGACGTTAATTTGAGGAAATTAATGTGGTTTTGATCCAACTTGAAGTCCACGGGATGCCGAGCTGGTGAAAGGACCAAAGTGGGGCACTCAAGACTCGAAAACAACGTAAAAAAAAGCAAATTGAAGCAGCCAAATATGACTCAAGAGGTAGCGTCGAGACGCTACCTCACGACGTCTCGACCCTACGAACTTGAAGGACCGACTAAATCACCGTCAGTGTCAAGACTCCGGCCACAACGTCTTGATGCCAATGCGATTATATAAGTTGTTGTTTTTCCAATTAGGTCAAGTTGTTCAGCCATTTTTTCTTTTTCTCTCTGATTTCTCCATTCTCCTTCTGCATTTTATAGTTTTAGGTTAGTTTAGGTTGGTTTCTCAAGCCTTGGGCTTAGATTAGGCTTGTCTATGGTCGTCTAAGCGTCGTTCGCTGTAGTTGGAACTTCGGGATTCATAAGTACATTAAGTTTTTTATGAGATTCTTTGAGCTTTTTGTACTGAATGCATATTCTCTTTGAGTTTACTTTGCTTAATGTATGTTTGATTTGCTATTTGTGATTTTAGATTCCCACTTTTATAATTAGCATGCAAAGTAGGTTCGATTAACACCCCAACTCGCAGCTTGCATGTTAATAATCCGCTAAAGAATGGATTTCCACGTAGCTAATGGATAGTTAATTCATAGTTAGCATGTAGACCGATTCATGGGCACGGGTCCCAAGAGCAGTTCTCTGACATTGTAGCTCTACATGATAGGTCTAGGATCTAAATCTATATTCGTACTTAAATTAGGCTTCCCCTAATTAATTGTCGGTATTCTAGCCTAGAGCAACAATTAGTTAGGTTGTTAATCACGACTAGGTTAATTAGTTAATGAATTGCATGTTGGTTCGACAGATTCGTCGGGTTAGCGCTCTAGGGCTATCTTGGTCTTAATGCAATTATTTAGTTAATTAATCTTGATGGATTAGTAGGGATTAATTAATTAGTAATTAGTAATTGAGTCGATGGATGATGGGATCGAGTCAATTGATCTAGAGTACCACCTAGACACATACATTTAAATCATTATTTGCTAATTGATGATTAAAAACAAATGTACTGAATCTGAGTGTCTCCAGCTACAGTGATCGCCCAAGGTGAGATTAACCAATCACCCTTTACTTTCTTGTCATTTACATTTCTACAATTTATTTTATCGCAATTTAGTTTCCTGCACTTTATCCATCTCTCTTCAACTCTTCTTCTGTTACCAAACACAAAAGAGATTAGAGGTAAACCAGTTGTTCCCTGTTATCAACCTCGACCACTACTACTGCAAGTAGTTTAGTGATCGTGGAATATATATTTATTTGACACGAGCCTCGACAACTGATTAGGGTAAAAAATATACCTATTTTACCCTTATACTTAGCTCATTATCTTGTCAAAACTATATGTTTTAGATTAATTTTACTGTTCCCGAGCTCAAAATATGTTAAAATTGTTAAGTTAGGGTGTTGAGAATCACTTTTGTCAAATTATGCTCATTTGTGGTTAAAAAGACTCAATTTTAAGGGAATTTGACTAAGTTTGTTACTGTATAGGAAAATAGAGGAAAAGCTAGAATTTTCCCAGAAATGCGATTGCATTTCTGGGAAGGCCAAATGAAATGCAATCGCATTTCTGGAAAAACAGAGGCAGTTCTGAGTCTACCGTGGGTCGTTTTGAACGAGACTTCTTCGCACCTAACCGGCTGCTTTGTCCCCAAAACCGACTGGGCTATCTACCAACACCTATTTTGCAGCTCCTCAACCAATTCCAACACTATATAAGCTCGAGATTCGAAGTCAAATTTGAGCAGAGTTCATTTGGAAGAAGAGGGTGGTGATAGAACCCTAGTTGACGCATATGAGTAGGGATGCACGAGGTCCTTCTTTGATGACTAAATTCTAACCTTAGTTAGACATCAAACCTTAGGGTTTGTAGGGACTTTCACCCATTCCCACTTGTAAAAGTGAGAGAGTGGAGTATCTAAGCGAACTCTAGAAGGATTGGATAAAATAGAAAAACCCTAGTATTTGACTACTGTCATTATTTCCAACTTTTGATACTTTTCATTTATCTGTATTCTTTACATCTTATTTTCAATGAAAATGTATTCATTTGCACTTTATCTCACCATGAGTAGCTAATTTCCGTTGAGGGGTTCAATATGGTGAATTCCCTTATGGTTCAATAGCTTGAAAGTGTTTTATTTGCTTAAGTATTGTTCAATGCATGTCATTCTTTATTGAATATCATTCTGATCTTGCTGAGTTTAAATTGATCACTTAGACTTTGCATGCTATGTGAGTTTGATCTCGAAAGGGACAAACGATATTGGTTCTCATAAAGGTGATATAGGAGAAAAAGCTCGAAAGAGATTGTTCGGTGGTATAGGGCAAGCTGCCTAAGGCACCATATATCAATTATAGGGTTATAGATTGCATTCGTGAATTATCTATGTCGGAGTCGAGTCACAGAAATGTGCATAACGGTACTCTCGTAGCCTTCTAACGGTTCTTGTGATCAAGGCCAAATAAAAGTTAAATCTGATCCAATGCATTGAATAGGCTTAAGTTGAATAATCCATGATTAAAGTTATTGCCTTTGGGATGAATCCATGTTGAATACCTCGTTTTATTTATTATTGTTATTCTTTATTCATTTACTTGTGTTATTTATTTTTCTAAAAATCAATCATCAATCATTTCTTTGGTTACCTACTTTAAGCAATCATTTGAGCAGTTTCTTCTTCAAATCTGAACTTCTCATTTAGTCCTCGTGGGATCGATACCCTTGGAATACTTCTAAGGTTTTTATTACTACGTGCGATAGTGTTTACTTGCACTAAGGTTGGCTGAATTTATCTTTATTATTGTCTATCGTCTTATCTCACATCCATCATTCAGCCTCTGCCGCACCAACAGCTCGGACCCGTCAAATGGACAAGAGTTCTAACAGACTTCAGCATAGCGACAGGAGATAAGGATTCCTTACAGTCCCCTGTCTCTTGGTATAACCCTTTGCCACAAGTCTAATCATAAGATTATGTCTTGGATTCTATTGTAGATCCATTTGCAACCTATAGGTGTAACCCCATCAAGCAGATCTACAAGATACCAGATGGAATTTAAATGCATAGACTTCAATTCCAGGTCCATGGCTTTAATCATCTGATCTCTATCAACACCATTCATTTCCTTTCTAAAAGACAATGAATCCTCTATGTCATCATCAAATACAACGACATGGGCTTTAGATAAGCCCATGTAACGATCAGGCTATAAAACAACTCTCCCACTATGTCGAGGAACTCTCAACTCTTAAGATAAATGTGACTGACCAGGTGAACTGGCCTTATCAACAACTCTTGTTGAACAACTAGCCTTATCAACAACTCTTGACGAGTCATCAACACTCTTGTTGAGGTTTCTGTAGCTTCATTAGTTAATTCACTTAATACGACATTACTTTGTGGCTTATGATTTCTCATGTGGTCTTCATCTAAGAATGTAGCATTTGTCAATACAAATACTTTATTCTCTTGTGGATTGAAGAAGTATCCACCTCTCGTTTCCATGGAGAAACCTACAAATAGGTATAATTTTGAACGGTGTTCCAGTTTCTTTTCGGCTAGTCATAAACACATGTGCTAGACACCCCTATAAACTTAAACGACGTAAACTACCTTTACGCCCTTTCCACAACTCAAAAGATGTTTCAGAAACACTTTTGATGAAACGTGGTTCAAAAATTCGCACGACAGTCAACATTGCATGCCCCTAAACGAGTCAAGCAACTTAACATAGCTCATCAAGGATTGAACCATATTAGATAGGATTCTATTTCTTCTAACTGAGATTTAGGATGTGATCCCATGTACTATCAAATAGTCCTGGAATCTCAAGTCCCGTATACTCTACACCTCGATCAGATCGAAAAGCTTTTATCATCTCACCTAACAAGTTTTCAACTTCAGTCCTAAGCCCCTTCGAATTTCTCAAGAGCTTTAGACTTAAGTTGCATTACGTAGAGATACTCATACCTTGAATAATCATCTATAAAAAAGATGAATTATTCACGCCTTCCCATTGCTTTAACATATTGGACCACAAGGATCCAAATGTAGAAGCTCCAAGGGCTCTTTGGCTCTTTAGTTCTTTTCCAGTAAAAGGCCTATCAGTCATATTTGTTGGGTTTTATGACCTAAAACTCGTAGATAGTGAATGCAACTGTTGATCGGATATTAATTAAATAATATTGATATATTTTTCCATTAAATGTTATTAGTTATTTTATATTTGTCTTTGCCTAAAATAACCCTAATCAAATAAACTAGACATCCTAGGCTGTAATATGAGTCTTGAACTATATGTAGCAACATATGGGGATCACTTTTCAAGAAACAGCCTAAAGGGTCTATAGTATAGGGATAAGACTGGGTGCCTTATCCTGGTGACAACTATGGATACGACCCACTTTGTATTTGATACAAACGCTATGATTTAACGCGTTCGTGTAGGAGACATGCGAGTGGGGGTATCCTATGCAATGAGTTTGCATAAGACTAGACCGCGAAATAGTAACCACTTGTTATAACACCGTTAACTAAGTTGGTTTTCTATTTCACTAGGACGACCTAGACAACTTGGTCTTAATCCTGAGTTAATTATGGACTCCTACTCATGAGGGATTGTCCTTTGATTTGTATGGGTGAGAGTAGCCAATACGCCGACTCAATAAGCCTACCATTTTGGGGACAAGACCGAGTGGAGAGCTGGGAACACAATCGACAAGATGGAATTCACTCCTTCCCGACTTTAGATAAGTAGATGAGTGTTCCCTTAAGTGATGACTCCGAGTCTAGAACAAAGGGCCCTACCCTCTCAATGGCACGAGAGTTTTTTCTGTTTGATGGTTGGACCACAAACAGGTTGTTTATTAGAGGAGAACTGGTACTTAAGGAAATACAAGTAACCCAGGGGTAAAACAGTAATTTGACCCAACTGGTGTTACTACCAATTGAAGGTGTACATATTACACATGCGGAAGCAATTGAAGATCGAAAGCACTTAAGACATTCAATTTTACTCCTAAAGCATGCATGTTCTAGAAAAGACAAAATAGAGAGTTTAGAAAACACCAACCTTTGTAGCTCACTTATGTTGAACTCCTTGTGGTGTTTGCCTCTCCTATGCTCCTTGGACAACCTCTAGAGTCTTCCCTACTATACTCCAGGCCAAGAACGACTTGTGGGAGTCTATATAAGATAGGGAATGGGAAGGGAATGCTTGAAGCATCAAGCAATGGAGAAGAATGAGAGATGAGAGAACTTTGAGTCCAAATTCCAGTAGCATAACATTAAGGAAACGACTCTCATACTTTGAATTTGATTCAAGCTCCTTTTAAAGACATTCTCCATGCAAAGCCAAGCCTCAAGACAAAAGACACATGGTGTATTTGCAAGTTCAAGTGGATTCTAGGTGTACATCTCACAAGACATGCAACATTGCATGAGTGAGTTGTCTTTCCACTTTGAATGTTCATGCATAAGTGGATTTCCATCTAAATCCACCAAATACAAATTGAAATCTAATTTCAAGCTTGCAATTTAATGTTCATTTCAATTCCAAATTGAATTTAAAATTAGGTAATTGATTTTGAGGCATTACAAAATGATTTCTTATGATTAATCCAATTAATCGTTCTAATCTTGTGCAATAAATCATATATGATTCCTAATACATATATATGGTATTCAAAACACTTTTAAATACTCCATCTCTCATTTTCTAATTTAATTCATAATTAAATTATTGTGTCAAACACAATTTACGGTAATATCCTTTTTCCCGATTTTTGAACGATTCAAAGCTTCCTATCTTTTGTTCTAGGCTTAATTCCGATATGAGCTAGTAGGGGGACCTAATGGACCTATAGATCATGGGCTCCAACGATTTGAGGCTAACCGACTAATCTCATTATCCAAGCTAGCCAACATTCGTTAACTACCGGGACACTCCACTATAGCCCGATAGTTGCACTCCCCTCACTATAGATATATTTCCGTCCACTTGATTTAACCATGATTGGTAAGTCAATCCTTCACAGGTTGTTCGTAGCTATAGCTAGGTCAAAAAGCCGTTTTACCCCTATAGTACTTCTAGTTCCTTAAGTCCCACTGATCCTCTAATGAACAATTGGTTTATGGTCCAACCAATAAACCGAGTCCCTCTCAGGCCAATGAGAGGGTGGGATCCCTTTGTTCAAGCCCCGGAGTCAGCACTTAAGGGAACAACCTCTCTACTATCCCTATTTTGGGTAGGAGTGAATTCCTTCTCGCACGACTATGTCCCCAGCTATCTACCCGTTCCTATCCCTGAAATGGGAGGCTTATTGAGTCGGCGATACCGAGCCACTCTCACCCATGCAGATCTAAGGACAAGCCCGAATAAACAGGAGTTCATAGTTAGCTCAGGATTAAGATCGAGTTACCTAGGTCATCACATGAAATAGTCAGTCTCGTCAGTAAACGGTTTTATAAAGCGAGAGTGACTTATTTCTTGGTCCTGGTCTTATGCAAACTCATTGCATAGGACGGCCCCACTCGCATGTCTCTACATGGACGATTTAGGATCACGTCGTCTATACCATCTATAAAGTGGGTCGCGTCTCATAGTGTCCCCAGAATAAGGTACCCAACCCTATTCCTATACTATAGACCGTTTTGGCTATTACTCAAACTTGATCCACTTTTATGTCTCTACATAAAGCTCAAGAGTTCATCATATAGCCATGGATCTTAGTTTATTGGATTTGGGTAATTATATGTGCAATTTACTGAATTAGTCTCGATAACACCTTTATCGAATAAGTATAAAATCCGTTTATCATTCACTATCTACGAGTTTTAGGACACCTATCCCAACAATCTCCCACTTGAACTAAAACTCTTAGTTTAGTGGGATGTACTATAATCTATAACAACAGTGGGTGAATAAATACTTGTATTAATAACAGAGTAAAAATACAATAAACTAGGGCATCTAAATACCCAATATGCAAAGGTATCAAAATACCAGTTACAAATCTCCCACTTGACCTAGATTATTTCTCGTACAGATCTCCCAAACCTATACCTTCTAGATGACTCTCAAACACTTTAGCCGTGAGAGCCTTTGTGAATGGATCAGCAATGTTGTGCTCCGATGCTATCTTTGTGACGATCACGTCTCCTCGGTGCACAATCTCCCTAATGAGATGGTATTTCCTTTCGATGTGCTTGCCTCTCTTATGGCTGCGAGGTTCTTTTGAGTTTGCAACTGCGCCGCTATTATCACAATACAAGGTGATAGGCAGATGCATATTTGGAATGACTTCCAAGTTAGATAGGAACTTCCTGAGCCATACTGCCTCTTTTGCTGCTTCGCAAGCGGCTACATATTCGGCCTCCATGGTCGAGTCTGCAATGCATCCTTGCTTGATGCTACGCCATACTATTGCTCCTCCATTTAGAGTGAATACTGACCCCGATGTAGATTTCTTCGAATCTTTATCGGTTTGAAAATCAGAATCAGTGTATCCTATAAGGATCAAATCCTTCGAACCATACACGAGCATATAGTCCCTCGTTCTCCTTAGATACTTGAGGATATTTTTAACGGTTGTCCAGTGATCAAATCCTGGATTGGATTGATATCTACTAACAATCCCTACTGCATAACAAATGTCAGGCCTTGTACACAACATGGCATACATTAGGCTACCTACTGCAGAGGCATAGGGAAAACGTCTCATGTCCTCAACTTCTTGAGGTGTCTGAGGACACTGTTCCTTAGACAAGTTAATTCCGTGCCTGAAAGGTAATAGTCATTTCTTGGAATTTTGCATTTTATATCTAACTAACAATTTGTCGATATAAGACGCTTGAGACAGGGCTAGCGTTTTGTTCTTTCGGTTTCGAACAATTTGGATCCCTAGAACAAATTGTGCCTCATCCAAATCTTTCATTTGGAATTGAGTTGCTAGCCATAGTTTAATGTCAGTTAGATAACCTACATCATTCCCGATGAGTAGGATATCATCTACATACAGTACTAAGAAAGCTATGGAGTTGTTGATGATCCTTTTGTAAACACAAGGCTCATCAACATTTTGTTCAAAGCCATAAGATTTGATCGCAGTATCAAATCTCATATTCCAGGATCTAGATGCTTGTTTCAATCCATAAATGGATCGTTTAAGCTTGCAAACTTTTTGCTCTTGATCCTGAGCTATGAACCCCTTTGGCTGAGACATGTAGATACTTTCTTCAAGATTACCGTTCAGAAAGGCAGTCTTGACATCCATTTGCCATATTTCATAATCGTAAAACGTGGCAATGGACAAAAGTATCCAGATCGACTTTAACATGGCAACAGGGGAGAAGGTTTCTTCATAGTCAATCCCCTCCCGCTGGGTAAAACCCTTTGCCACAAGTCGTGCCTTAAAGGTCTGTACCTTTCCAGTAGCGTCTCGTTTTCTCTTGTAGATCCATTTACACCCTATGGGTCTAACCCCTTCAGGTTGATCTACAATATCCCATACTGAATTAAAATGCATGGACTCGATTTCCAAGTCCATGGCTTTAATCCACTCGTTCTTGTCAACATCATCCATTGCCTGTTTAAAGGTTAATGGATCCTCGATTCCCTCATCAGGTATGACGACTGGAGTTTCAGTTAAACCCAAATAGCGATCAGGTTGTCTAACAACCCTCCCACTACGTCGAGGTTCTCTTATATCTTGAGAAAGACGCGATTGACTTGAGGTGCCAGTATCATCAACAACTCTTGTTGATGTTTGTGTAGCTTCGTTTGATAGTTCACTTAAAACGACTTTACTTCGTGGCTTGTGATCTCTAAGGTGGTCTTCTTCTAGGAATGTAGCATTTGTCGATACAAGTACTTTATTTTCCTCTGGGTCGAAGAAGTATCCACCTCTCGTTTATTTGGGATAGCCTACAAATAGGCAAAATCTGGAACGAGGCTCCAATTTCTTTGGGTTTGCTTCTAGCACGTATGCAGGGCACCCCCAAATTCTGAAATGTCGTAAACTAGCTTTACGACCTTTCCAGAGCTCAAACGGTGTTTCAGAAACACTCTTTGAGGGAACTACGTTCAAGATATAAACTGCAATCTCTACTGCATAACCCCAAAACGAGTTAGGCAACTGAGCATAATTCATCATCGAACGAACCATGTCTAACAAGGTTCTGTTTCTCCTTTCCGATACACCGTTTTGCTGAGGTGTACCAGGGGCTGAGAGTTGGGACGTAATTCCATGCTCTATCAAATAGTCTTGAAAACTTAAGTCCATATACTCAACACCTCGATCGGATCGAAGTGTTTTTATCATCTTACCTAATAGGTTCTCAACCTCGGCCTTGTACTCTTTGAACTTTTCAAAAGCTTCGGACTTATGATGCATCAGGTACAGATAGCCATACCTCGAATAATCATCAATGAAACTGATGAAATATTCGTACCCTCCTCAAGCTTTAATGTTCATTGGTCCACAGAGGTCCGAATGAATGAGCTCTAGGGGCTCTTTGGCACGATAACCTTTTTCGGTAAAAGGTCGTTTTGTCATCTTGCCCTCAAGGCATGACTCACAAGGAGGCAACGAGTCATCTTCTAACTTGTTTAGAAGTCCACTCTTGACCAATCTCTCAATCCTATTGAGGTTGATATGGCCTAACCTCAAGTGCCAGAGATAGGTATCTTGAGAAACTCTTCGTTTTTTAGGTTGAGTCTCAGCGGTTTTAAACATCTCGTGATTTAAAATAGCTTTAGACTCAATTGGTCTCAAAACATACAATTTATTCTTCAAGTTTGCAGAGCAAACATTAATACCTCTTTTAGCTATGAACGCTTCATTAACAGAAAAAGAAATTGAGTAACCTTGTTCCAATAAACAAGATAAAGAAATCAAATTTCTTTTAATTTTCGGAACTATGTACACATTATCTAATATCATGTAACGTTCCTTGGTGAAGAATAATTTTATGTCTCCTACTGCAATAGCCGAGATGACTTCTCCTGTTCCAACTTTAAGAGTCATCTCTCTAGCTATTAGCTGTTGCCAGGAACTCATTCCTTGAAATGAAGAACATACGTGATTAGTGGCACCTGAATCGAGTATCCAGGCAGAATCGTCGTTTTCCATTAAACACGTTTCCAAGACTAATAAATCGTATTTAGAGTCGTGGATCATGTTTTTCTTGGCTATGCAGTTAGTTTGAGGACATTCCTCAGTTGAGACCAAACCTAAATTCTTTGCCACGTGTTGAGCGTTTAAGCAAGTATTCTTAGTCGTATGTAATAAACCGTTTAATTTGGCATTTGACAAAGCACATACGTTTTTCGACATATTGCTGAAACAAACAAATTAATCTCTATTAGAAACATGCACTAAACTCATTAATCACATTTATCCAATCAGATTTAGCAAAAGCAATCATCGACCCATGTATACAATTGATTTATTTGCAACGATACTTCAGGGGTTTAGAATAACCTCTACCGTAGGGCAGTCAGCTACTCCTCATCTGAATCGAGACAATCTCGGCCAAATACTATTCCCAGAATAACTCTTACTCCAATAGTTATTAGCTAACCTTAATTTTATCAAGACCATCTTGTAAGTGTTACCCATCATTTTCAGATCGCAGAGGGCGGCCCCAACAATTCCACCTAGGGAAGAGCTAATGTTGGGAATGGCCCTAGGAAATCCTATCCATTTCTGGAGTTTGCGTTGTTCCGAATCTCATGCGCAAGCCCTCCGTAGGGTGATCGCTCCCAGGGCGACTCGCAGGCAGCGCATATGAATCTCACGGTGCAACCTAATGATGGAGACCGCAGGATACATTTGACACGTTTCCTTCTCCCACTTACTATGAACACTTTCCTCATTCACCTTGATATTAACCCATGCAAACACCATCCGTAGGGGGACGCTCCCAGGGCGCCTCGAGGCCAAGCATGGATCTCACGGTGTGAACTCAGGGGAACGTGAGAGTAGAAACTTAATATGAATATTTCGTTTCTATACTTTTCCTCCCACTAAAGTGTCGTAAGGTTTTAGGGTCCATTACTTAGGTAAATTCCGGCTAAATGAAACTATCTAAGTCTATGCCTTATTAAACAAGGTCTTTAAACTAAATGTCTAGGTGAATTAAACTTTTTTAATAACCTAGTGACATTGCATGCTAATAAGACTTTGGTTAATTCATCTCAGGTTTCGAACCATTTGCCGGGAGAGTTCCCTTATAACCAAGGTCTCATGCCCTACTTACTCAAATTTTTAAAACTCTTTTAAAAACTAAGTAAGACATATTTCTAATCCTATTAGAAAAGGCGATCTTAGGTCTACTTCATTTTAAACCATTTAAAGAATGACAAGATCCTAAGATCCTATGTTAGCATGCAACTCTTTGTTATACGTTTTATGGTTTCTATTCATTAACTATTATAACTCTTATAACTTTTAATGAATTAACCCTATAACATGCTTTCTAATGGTGTTTAAAAGCATATAACAATCAATCATTCAAGTTATAAGAAAAGCACCATTTAGAAACAACCTATGTCTAGGTTTGTATAACACTTTATACTACGATGTCTAGATGATAACACTTTAAAACCTCACACCGCTCATGCATGCTCATAAAACTCGAGTTAACTTAACTCAAGAACCGACTCGATGCCCAGGTAGGAGGTGTTCCGTAAACCGTCAACTTAAATACCTCCAGCCTTAGACAGCATCTTGTCGGGTGAGTTCTCTCGTAACCATTGTTTTACAAGATATCGACCTAAACTATGCAAGTTGATCGAATCGTTGAAGGTTCATTAACCTAAGTGAGCATACACTTAATCTTGTTATATATTTTAGATTTCTATCTCTTTTTATAATAATTATAAAATCAATCCATAACAAGTCTAATTTGAATATAACACTTATAAACAAACTAAAGAAATTTCATGCTACATGCTTGGTTAATTTTATCTTTTAATAATTATAACTATTATAAGAATTAATCAATTTTAATTAACCATTCAAGCATGAATCTCCCTAAATTAATACAACTCTTATATTAATTAAACATGAAATTTCCCTCATGCATTTGAATTAATCAATAACACTTATTAAAATTAAACAAATGCATGAACATGCTTTCCTATGGTGGGGTTTTAAAACTATATGGCATGCTCATAATGCACATACATCCATTTAACTAAATCATACATTCACAATGCATAAAGTAATTAAATCAAGCTAAAATGGAATAGTTTGGCAATTTTTTAAGAAAACACAAGCAATTTCACTAATTATTACAATAATAATTAATAAATAAACTTGCAACAAGCCCGAGCTTCACGAACCATCCCGAACCGCTCATCCAAGCAATGAACCGACCATGCAATGAGTGAAATGAGGCTGCAACAGACCGAACCGGACCAAAAGGCAGCAGCTGAACCGGACCAAAATTCTGGAATAGAAGAAGAAAAAAAAACTGCTGCTGGAATTTTCATTTTCTGCTGCGTCTTCTCCGGTTTTTCTTCAATTTTACAGCCTATATGGACTCTAATGACTATATAAAAATTACAGACTATAGTACACACATTAACGCTCTTACATATCGGAGCAATTACAATTTCATGAAGGTTTGAATGCTCAAAAAATTGCCAAACCAGAACACTTCCATTTTAGCACACAGAAAATTCAATTTAAAATGGTACCCACCAAAGCAAAATTAAAATGAATTAAGTGCTCTAATCATGCTCTGATATCAATTGAAGGTGTACATATTACACATGCGGAAACAATTGAAGATCGAAAGCACTTAAGACATTCAATTTTACTCCTAAAGCATGCATGTTCTAGAAAAGACAGAATAGAGAGTTTAGAAAACACCAACCTTTGTAGCTCACTTATGTTGAACTCCTTGTGGTGTTTGCCTCTCCTATGCTCCTTGGACAACCTCTAGAATCTTCCCTACTATACTCCGGGCCAAGAACGACTTGTGGGAGTCTATATAAGATAGGGAATGGGAAGGGAATGCTTGAAGCATCAAGCAATGGAGAAGAATGAGAGATGAGAGAACTTTGAGTCCAAATTCCAGCAGCATAACATTAAGGAAATGACTCTCATACTTTGAATCTGATTCAAGCTCCTTTTAAAGACATTCTCCATGCAAAGCCAAGCCTCAAGACACAAGACACATGGTGTATTTGCAAGTTCAAGTGGATTCTAGGTGTACATCTCACAAGACATGCAACAATGCATGAGTGAGTTGTCTTTCCACTTTGAATGTTCATGCATAAGTGGATTTCCATCTAAATCCACCAAATACAAATTGAAATCTAATTTCAAGCTTGCAATTTAATGTTCATTTCAATTCCAAATTGAATTTAACATTAGGTAATTGATTTTGAGGCATTACAAAATGATTTCTTATGATTAATCCAATTAATCATCCTAATATTATGCAATAAATCATATATGATTCCTAATACATATATATGGTATTCAAAACACTTTTAAATACTCCATCTCTCATTTTTTAATTTAATTCATAATTAAATTATTGGGTCAAACACAATTTACGATAATATCCTTTTTCCCGATTTTTGAACGATTCAAAGCTTCCTATCTTTTGTTCTAGGCTTAATTCCGATATGAGCTACTAGGGGGACCTAATGGACCTATAGATCATGGGCTCCAACGATTTGAGGCTAACCGACTAATCTCATTATCCAAGCTAGCCAACATTCGTTAACTACCGGAACACTCCACTATAGCCCGATAGTTGCACTCCCCTCACTATAGATATATTTTCGTCCACTTGATTTAACCATGATTAGAAAGTCAATCCTTCACAGGTTGTTCGTAGCTATAGCTAGGTCAAAAAGCCGTTTTACCCCTATAGTACTTCTAGTTCCTTAAGTCCCACTGATCCTCTAATGAACAATTGGTTTATGGTCCAACCAATAAACCGAGTCCCTCTCAGGCCAATGAGAGGGTGGGATCCCTTTGTTCAAGCCTCGGAGTCAGCACTTAAGGGAAGAACCTCTCTACTATCCCTATTTTGGGTAGGAGTGAATTCCTTCTCGCACGACTATGTCCCCAACTTTCTACCCGTTCCTATCCCTGAAATTTGAGGCTTATTGAGTCGACGATACTGAGCCACTCTCACCCATGCAGATCTAAGGATAAGCCCGAATAAACAGGAGTTCATAGTTAGCTCAGGATTAAGATCGAGTTACCTAGGTCATCACATGAAATAGTCAATCTCGTTAGTAAACGGTGTTATAAAGCGAGAGTGACTTATTTCTTGGTCTTGGTCTTATGCAAACTCATTGCATAGGACGCCCCCACTCGCATGTCTCTACATGGACGATTTAGGATCACATCGTCTATACCATCTATAAAGTGGGCCGCGTCTCATAGTGTCCCCAGAATAAGGTACTCAACCCTATTCCTATACTATAGACCGTTTTGGCTATTACTCAAGCTTGATCCACTTTTATGTCTCTACATAAAGCTCAAGAGTTCATCATATAGCCACGGATCTTAGTTTATTGGATTTGGGTAATTATATGTGCAATTTACTGAATTAGTCTCGGTAATGCCTTTATCGAATAAGTATAAAATTCGTTTATCATTCACTATCTACGAGTTTTAGGACACTTATCCCAACAACGGACACTCGTGAAGGACTAACTAGTCGATATTGGTCTATATCCGTGGACACAGAAAATATGTCTGCAGTGAGAAGAGTGCAACTGTGAGTCTATAGTGGAATGTACATACAGTTAATGAATATTTATTAATTTGGTTAATGAGTTTGACCAATTAATCTCACATCATTGGAGCTTCTGATCTACATGTCCATTAGGTCCCACTGGTAGCTCATAAAGTAATTTGAGGCAACTAAGTAATAAATGTAAATTGAAAATATTCAATTTACTAAGGGAAAAAATATAATATACATTGATATATTATTATGAGAAAAATTAATATTTGAAGAAATTCAAATATTAATATTAATTTGAGTCACATTAAATTTATGGAAGTTTGTAAGAGTTCAAATATGAATTAATTAATTTTAAGGGCTAAAATCTATTTGGGCAAATTAATTAAATTCAAGGTCGGAAATTAAATATGTGATATTTAATTGGTGGTTAATTAATTAAAGAATTAATTAATCGGGAATTAATCAATTATGGAAATAATTAATCACTCATGGAAGTGATTAATCATTTATGGAAATGATCTAATCACTTATGGAAGTAATTAGTCATTTGTGGATCTTGGATTGATTAAATAAGGAATAAGATTGAATCAATTTTGGAAAAGATTGATTTAATTGAATATTTTATTCATGGTCACTCTTCTGTAAATAGAACACTAGACCTAATTGGTTTAGTAGCCCTCTTGCTCTTAGACTTACAAGACAAGACCCTAGAATTCTCTCTATCCTTTCTCTTAGAGAAAGACTCACACAAGTCTTTTGCCTCCTAGACTTAGAGACATACCGGTGTAACCTCTGTGGTTATTGTGTCTTTGAAGAAGAAATTTCCAGCGAAGAAATCAAGAAGGAATCGTTGCGTTTTTGTTCGTGAGCGTTATTGGAGAAGAATGGTCAAGTCTACAACGAAGGTTTGTAACGGTTCTTTCCCGTTTCTTTAGAAAAGCATGAAAATAAATTTAGATTTAATTTTCCAACATGTTTATAGCAATTTCCATCAACTTTAAAACATGTTTAAAGTTTATTTTGTTTTTTCATAACGGTATTTTAATGTTAAATAATATACGGCGTAAGGTCCATTCGATGCGCTTCCGCTATGTAGGGGCTTTCATCCCCTTCAATATTGCCCTGAAGGCATGACTTACAAGGTAGTAGAGAGTCATCTTCTAACTCACTTAGAAGTTCACTCTTGACCAAGTTTCCAATCAAATTGTGTTTAATATGGCCTAACCTTAAGTGCCAAAGACAGGTATTTTCCTTTAGAAGAAATCGTTTGCCTCTTTTGCTTTGAGTATTAGCAGTCTTAAACAACTCAGTGCTCATGACTGCCTTAGTCTCGATTAGTCTTAAAACATATAGGTTACTTTCCAATCCAGCTGAACAGATGTCAACTCCCTTTCTTGAAATGCAACTGCGTTAGCAGAGAAAGGTATAGAATAACATTGTTCAAGCATATAAGATATAGAAATCAAATTTCTGTTAACCTTAGGAAATACATACACATTATCTAATAATATGTATTTGCTCCCACTGGGAAAAATAACTTAATGTTCCCCACTGCTACAGCCGAGATAACCTCTCTAGTTCCAACTTTGAAAGTTATTACATCAACAACAAGTTGTTGTCAGGAACTCATTCCTTTAAAAGAGGAACACACATGATTTGTGACCCCGAAATCAAGTATTCAGGGAGAATCACTATTTTTCACTAATCACGTTTTCAAGTCAAGTAAATGAAAATTACAGTCTTGGACAAGTTATCTGTTGCTAAGCAGGGTCCTATGTCATATTTACCAAGAACAATTCTTAATGAATTAGACATATGGGGCACGTCCTAGACTTATTTATCACAATTTGTCGTTTAAACTTGTTGTGTTATTACCGTTCTTTATAACATGACGAAAGACAATGCACATAATTGATTATACATATTACTGAATTAACAAATTACTTGTAATATATCACACTAACGCATTACATCTAATCTAATCAGATTTTGCACAAACAAACTAGCAATCAAAGAAAACCCTAATAAACTATTGATTTAGTTTTTGCAATGATACTTCAAAGGTTTAGAGCAACAGCCACCGAAGGGTGGTCAGCTACTCCTCATCTGAATTGAGACAATCTCAACCAAACTCTAACACCAAAATAACTCATATTCTGTTAGTGTTTAGTTATCAGTATTCGATCGAGTTAATTTTATTTGACCCCTTATAACCAAAATCCTATTTGTCCTACTTACCATATTTTAAATCTATTAAAATACTAAGCTTAGGTCTAATTAATTTTACACAATTTTCAAACTAATTCATTTTCCCTAAGATCCTATGTTTGCATGCAACTTTTTGTTATAGGTTAACGGATTTCTAATAATTAATTCTATAACTATTATAAATTTTAATGAATTAAACCTATATCATGCTACTATGGTGAAATAAATTAACAATCAAATTCTAATTAATTTATTACCATACAATAACAAACATGACATATATTAATATAAAAATTATATTAAACTAAGGTAATGTCATGCTCAATGCAATTTAATTTCTTTTTAATTAACCTAACCCTTAAATTAATTACCCAAGAAAATTAAAACTTGCATTGTCATTTCATACATTAATATAACTTTTTATATTAATAGCTCATGAAAGATCAATAAAGCATGCAAAATTACTTAAAAAAAAATATAACACTTATATTCTTTACTAAAGTAATTTTGTGCTCAATGCTTCTCAATTTTCATCCCTTTAACATAACACTTTATATTAAATACCCATGAAAATAAATACATACATACTACATACTTATAGCATTTATAATATTAAATATGCATGAATATGCTTAACCTATGGTGGGATTTTAAAAACTATATGACATTCATAAAGCAAATAAAATAGCTAAGTAGACGGGGTTTGGCATCCTAGGACTCAAAATAATAGAAATATTACATTAATTAATCTATTAAAGTCCTATCCTACCGTGAACTAGCTCAAAATAGCCTTGAACCGCTCCCAAAACCTTTGAACCGACAAGAAAACGGGCTGAACTACGTTGAACCAGATCCAAATCACCTTGAACCGACCCAAAACTCACTGAACCGACCCAAAATAGCTTGTAGTAGCCTTAAAATCACCCAGACCGCACGAACTAAGTCAACAACTGTGCGAACTGATCAACTACTCCTAAACCGCGTCAAACCACATGCAGACCGCCCAAACCAGAGTGATAAAAAATTGGACTGTGCTGAACACTGAGAACCGGTTAAGGACCGGTCAGACCACACTGAACCACGCCTAAATTGTCATTGAATTGCTCGAATCGAAAACCAATAAGCAACCACACAAATTTGGGTAACGACCCATGCACGTGAAACCACTCCACTTAGTTGTTGCACGCGTTTACACGAATTGACGCTAAACGACCACACACAAACGAGTTCAAGTCCCAGCGTGCGTTGAACGCTTTTCCTTTTTTTGTCTGCATTTCTCATCCATTTTCAGGTTATTCCGCTAGCTCCGAAACGTCGTCAAGCAGTGTCTCGACGCTTGCTCTCGACCTTTCACAATTTCTTCGATTTCCAGCACAAATTTCATTCGATTTGGTCCAAAATTTCATTAGTTGTCTCCGAATTTCTTCCTCAATTGATAAAATATCAATGACACGGACTTAGAGACACTAATTATTAACAAAACGTCCAAAACAATGGGCCTTTACATTGATCGAATCAACAAATATTGCAAATCTAAATGCCAAAAACCCTAAACATCTACCAACAAATTCCATACATCAAATGCCCGAATTAAATCCCACCATTCAACCAATGCATATTTTGTAAAACAAAATTAAAACTACGACCGACTCTAATACCAATTGAAGGATTGGAATTCCGAATTCCACGTGGAAGCACAATTGGGACCATTCATATTTTAATTTAGTTTAACAAAAGTATCGATACATTGGCAATTGAATTCAAAACAATTCTATATCAATTAACAGGCTAAGCATGAATTTCAATTTAGATCTTAATCTTATAAAGGTGAGAAGCGTAAACCTCAGCTAACGTCTCTTAAAGTCAAGAATGATTCTTGATTGCTCTGCAACAACGAAGAACACCACTACTTGGTTTCCCTGCTATGACTTTGAGATCGAAAATGTAGTGGTGGGACTACGTTAATCTCGAATTGGGAATGTCACAGTGAAGAAATCTTCTTCTCTGTATCTCTGCTTGAGAGTGAATGAGAGAGGTAGAGAGTGCCTTCAAATTCCAAAATGCATAAATGACAAGATCTCATAGAGACCCCTTGCCTGACATTAGTTAAGCAATCCACACTTGCCAGATGACCTGCAATATATGTGAGGGTTTTATTTAATTAACCTAAATTAATTAAATAAAATTTAATTAATCATATTTATCAATTAAATATCTTCATATTTAATTGCATGTGCATTTTAATCATATTAAATGCACATCCCTCACATAAATTATAGTTTTAATTGAAATCAATTAAATCATATTTAATATAAATAATTAAACTACATAATCAATTAATTCATAATTAATCAATTCTTAGATCAATTAAATATCACATATTTAATTAATCAAACATTTGAATCATATTCAAATGTGCATCTCCCTTATAACCTATAGTTTTAATATGAATCATATTCACATTAAAATTGATCTATAGATATTAATTTAATTAAATCATATTTAACTAAATTAAATTTAATAATCAATTAATTAATTTTATAATTAATTAAATATCAACCATATTTAATTAATTACATATTAGAATCACATTCTAATATTTCTCTCATATATTGTAGTTCAATTAAATCACATTTAATTCAACTAATTGAATAATTAATTAATTCTCAATTAATTAATTTATTTACCAATTAAATATCACATATTTAATTAGTCATATATTTGAACTCTTTCAAATATATTATTCTCTCAATTTTATAAAGTTTAATCACAAATTAAACTTTATATTATAATGTATTAATATACATTATATTAATCGTATCTCATACAATTAACTTGATTCCCAAGATGAATTTGAACTATTGAAATTCTTTCAAGATAAGATTGTTCCCAATTACTCTTTACGAGCTAGCAGGGAGTAAATTACCATTTTACCCCTGTGTTACATCTGTCTCCTTAAGTACCAGTGCTCCTCTAATGAATAGTCTGTTTATGGTCCAACTAGTAAATAGAAAGTCCCTCTTGGCTCAATGAGAGGGTGGGATCCCTTTATTCAAGACCCGGAGTCACCACTTAAGGGAACACTCATCTACTTCTCCTAGAAGCGGGAATAAGTGAATTTCATCTTGTGTTATCATGTCCTCAGCCCCCACTCGGTCTCGTCCCCAAGAAGGTAGGCTTATTGAGTTGGCGTGCAGACCACTCTCACCCGTATTAATCAAAGAACAATCTCTCATGAAAAGGAGTTCATGACACACTCAGGATTAAGATTGAGTTACCTAGGTCATCCTATTGAAACAATAACCGTCATCCTATTGAAACAATAACCTAACTAGTTAACGGTGTTACATTGTTAGCATTGTTAGCATGCATAAATGCTAACATTTTATCCTTAGATTTAAGTGTTTTTTACTTGGTTTTATTGTGGATTTAATGTCTAATCATGTTAATTTCAACAATTATGTCCCGGAGGAGATTTATCATCAATTTTGGAGAAAAATATGGAATTATGGCCCAAATAATGAAGATATGGATCAAAGGAGGAAAGCAAGGACCTTAAAGTGAAGACCATAGGCCAAAAATTTGGAGAGAAAGGCCCAAGACCAGCCCACAAGCCGAGAGATGGGAGTCCAAAAGGAGGGGTGGCGTCTCGACACCGAGGCTACTTGGGCAACACAAAGGTGACGTCACGGCGTCGAGACGCTGTGACGTCAGTGATGGGTGCCCGCAAGCGTACGGTTACCACAAGTAATATAATGATTTTGAGTATAGAGCATCGTCTCCACAGGGATTGGATTTATTCACTTAATTACCGCGAGTAATCTTGCTTAGCTTTATTTAGAGAAAAAAAATCTAATGCCAGAAAAGAATAACAAAAAGCTAATCTAGAAAGCAAAAGATAAATGGAGACACAATTTGGAGGGATAAATCTAAAGTGTTGGTTTTATCAATTGGACCTTTAATTTGCTTAATCAATTAGCTAACTCAAATTAATTAGTCATTCGATTCATAATTCTAGAAGCCTAATATCAAGGACTCTCCTGTCGGTCTCCTCCTATTCTCATGCCTTTTAATAAAAAATCTCCTTTCGGTTTCCTCTTTATTTACTAAGCATGTCATTATGACCCTTCAATAACAATCTCTAACGTTATTTAGTTTATCCCGTGTCACTCGGGTAATTAAACATCAGTCATGCATTCAGTTCTATTCTAAGCTTCTCTCCATCGAGTTTCCACTTAGTAACAATTCATTTAATCAGTGATCAGGTGATTAAAAGCAGTAAGGAAAAAATGCACAAATGAATGGTAATGACAATCAAACCAAATTACTTCATTATTAAACAAAGGTTCAACAACTAAATCAAAACTCATAGAATTTAGGAATTAACTACTCATAATCACTAAACATCCAATAATTCTTAATCACAACTATTCTAGAAACTAAAAGACAAAGGAAAAGGGAAGAGAATTGCTCATAATAGTATCGATCTCCTCGATTCTGAGCTCCCAATGTCACACCCCCTCCCAGAACACCTACTAACTCAGTCTGGAAGATGGCGTGAAGCAAACGAACATCGTCCTCCTCTAACGATACCCGTTGACCCTCCTATAACATTGAACCTAATAAACGTACTAATCTTATATATAAAATATTCTACATGAAACACAACACAGCGGAATCCCTGAAAACCATTCAACATACACGAGGTGCCGCCCTGACATAACTCGAACCGAAAAATAACCTGATATAGATATCACAACCAAAAACATATATAACTGGGGTTTATACAACCACGACCTCTAGGACTAAATTATCCAATCCTTACAAAACATTATGATAGCGAGCATAGCTAGCTATTTTTCTCTGATTAATTAAGCTAGTCTTTTACAATTATTTGCCCAAATTTATGCATTTTTATGTTTTATTTGTAGGAAGTATGTGCTTGAAGCTTAATTCAGCAATTGGAGTCAAATGGAGCTTCCAATCTTTAAAATATATATATATATATATATATATATATATATCGTCGCGACGCTATCGACAAATTTTCCAAAAACGCGGTATCGCGACAGCGTCGCGACGCTATCCATAGCGTCTCGACGCTGTCGCCAGATTTTCTATAAATTCATCTTTTCATGTCACGGCCAAGGGGAGCCCAATTGGTTAGATTTTAGCCCTAATTTCGACTAGAGACCTTTGGTGGGAGCTAAAGCAAGGCCAAGGAGCGGGAATCAAGCGAGAAGACGTGGAGATCGTGACGGGGACGTGCCGGTTTCGACGGATTCGAGTTTTCCTTTCTCTTTCCCTTAACTCTTGTAGTTTTTATGGCTTTTCTTTCAATTAGTGTTTGTAGTTTAAAGACTATGAGTTACTAGTTGTTTGTCTTAGGGATTGATGTAGTTGTTTTAGTTTGTTGGATTGATTTGTGGTATGAATATGCATTTATTTTACCTATGCAATTATGGTTAAATGCTTTCAATTACTTGATCAATAGTTGAATGATTTGAGTGTTGAATCTTGCTCGGGAGAGGGGATTTGGCCTAAGACTTACTTTATTTAATTGCATGACTAAAGTAGAAATTCTAAGTTTGTGACGGGATTTGGAATAACTTTAGAAGTTGCTTGAAGAACTAAACTCAAAGTCTTGCATGTTAATGAACTTAGATAGGGATATCAAGTTGATTGCATGCATGAGAATCAATTATGCTCGAGAGAGATAGTTGTGATAAAAGGTTCCTAGACTTGGTAGAATAATTGCATGTTAAATTCATCCCATTAATTTATCCTCAATCTCAACAATGAAATCAATTCCCTAAGAGTCTTTCCATTTGAGTCTCCACTTTTATTTTATGCTTTTTGTCTTTAGATTTATCTTTATCATTGAGTTTTGCTCCCTAAATAAAATTGAACAAAAGTATTCGCGATACTTAATTTGCTAGAAAACCAATCCAGAGGACGACACTCGTTTTACACGAAAACACTATATTATTACTTGACCCGTACACTTGCGGTAAGCAAATTGCACATCACATTACAATATGGACAGACTCAATATACAACTCCACCCACGTATTGGAGCTTGATCTGGAACTTTCAGCAGACGTTGGTAGTGTATCAGGCACTGGGAGCTCGATCTCTACCTGAAAAGTGGAAAAACATTTTGAAAGAATGAGCTACGAGGCCCAGTGAGTGACTAACTTTAAAACTGTAGATTCAGAAATCAGAACATGTGTTAAAACTTTATACGTATAAAGCAGCTCAACCAAGGCATTAAACATAAATGTGCAACGATAAAAACTTTCTTAAAACATCGCAGGTTCGTCATTAAAAATCTAGCAAGGCATATCAAGTACATCAAACGTTTTAACTAACATGATCGATCTACGTTGTGTAGGGCACACCCAATGCAACCAACGTTTACTAGTCCTACGATGTAGTGGGGCCCGCCCAACACTCCCATCGTCTTTGTCGTAGTGGGGCTCGCCCAACACTCCCATCGTCTTTATCGTATTGGGGCCCGCCCAACACTCACGACAGCATCGTTGTCATGTAGTACACTCAACATCAACAACAGAATATAACCTGTGTGCACACGATACCATATAGCCTCGGGCTCAATATCTCAGTCATGTAGTCAATAGAAATCTCAGAAAATCACATGAAAACATTAGAACATGTCTGCTTATTCGTAAAACTTAAGCTTACTCAGCTTGCTCGTAAAAAAAACCGGAAATCTTTAAATAATTCTTGCTAATACATGCTTTGTTTAAAAGGATGTCGTTTCAACAATTTTTCAGGAACTTAATAACCACGTGCTCATTTATAAACCTCATTAGAAAATCTAAGCTCATAACTTAAGATTGAAACCATTCATAAAAACCATGTATCATTCATAGAAAAACATGTAAAACATCTAAACATGAACAACCATTGGAAACAATTTTCGAAATTCGTTTTGTCACTCACAGTCTTAGCTAGTTTCCTGGTCTGTAGACTCGACCTATTTCCTCTTAGCCTGTCAAACAACCAAAACCGAGCATTAGAACCATAGATAGTCTTATTCTTCCATGCTCATGAATTCTAAATACTTGAATTAAAAATCACACTTCACATTCTACTTTTCCAGATTTTCCAGATTCAATACCACACCTTCCAACACCCATAACTTCCTCAATACTTAACCAAAATTAATGTACTATACATCAAACTCTTCATTTCGAACACTCTACAACTTACCTGAAGAAATGAAAATGAGATTCTCAACCAATTTTTCCAGAAACGCCCCGAACACAGACAACACAGATTCGAGGTTCTCTGCTTCCCTTTATCTATCTCCTGAACTTAAACCTACTTCAAGTCATTTTTGGCTCACGCATTCTTCACGAAAGTTGTAGGAAATTGAATAAGCTTTCCAACCATACCAAATAGAGATTCTGATTCGACTTTTACACCCCAGAATGCTTGACAAACCAGAGAAAACCAGAGATCCTCCTACTTTGCTCGAAAATCCTGTGCTCTGTTTTTCATTCCAAAAACCATTAACCTCTCATAAGATTTAGCTCAAGTTTCCTTCATGAAATTTGTTAGAAAATGTACTAACTTTCAAGAAAATCAAATCTCACCTCTTAGTTCCTTCTGTGTAGCCCAAACCGAATAAAAAACTAGAGGTTGACAGGTTGAACTCAGATTCTGCTATGGTTGGCTTTGCATGAGCTTTTCCTATCTTCTTCAACCTCAAAACCACGAAATTCTTCTTCTTCTTCTTTGTTCACTCTCTCCGTCAAGTGCTCTGAAAATTTGGATGGAAAATGATGAGGAATGTGGCTGGAAATGGGCTAAAAATGGGTAGGAGTTGGCTTAGGCGGCGGTGGGTTTGTGCTGTCATTTCCCATTTCCTTTCTTTTTCTTTTTCTTTTTCTTTTTTTTGTTCTTCCTTTTCCTTTTCCTTTTCCTTTCCTTTTCCTTTTCTTTAAATAAACTCCAAAGTTATAAAAAAAACAACTTGAACTAAAAGCTTCCCATTTTCCTTCAACAATGAATAACAACTTTTAATTCACTTCCACAATACAAGAGGAAATGATCCAAGGAAAGTCTCGGGTTTACACCCAATATCTTCAACAAGGCTCCTAAAACTCTCCCAAAATCCCCAATTTTAGTATTGAATCGAGAATAGGGTGAAACCCCTCAAATTGGCTCCCCAAATTTGGTTGCAGAATGAAGTATTTATAGCTGCCCATGACGTCACAGCGTCGTGACGCTGTTACGTCATGTGCTTGCTGCCCAAGTTGCCTCAGTGTCGTGACGCTGTTCCATTTCCAGATTTTTCTTCCCAACTTGCTGGCATCGAGACGTTAACCCTTAGACTTCTCTTGAAAAATTGGCCCTTTGAACTTCATCTTGGGCCTCCAACTTGCTTTTCTTAGGCTTTTGGGCTTGGATCTTCAATGGTCTTCTCAAAATGCTCCAAAAGCCTCCAAATTCATCTGAAATCTCTCAAAACTCCGGTTTTGCTCTTTTGGCTTGGTTTTCTAAAATTTAAACGTAAAAACACTTCAAAGCACATAATTCAAGCACAAAAATAGCTAAAAATAATAGGAAATAGATAGCATTTATGCATGCTCTCAGTCAGCGTCTCGTCGCTAGCCAAGACTAGAGCACTATTTAAAGGGACCCTTGGCCTCAGTTTTCAATCATCAAGCAACAATTTGGAGCGTCTTTCAAAGGCTCCTAGAGCCTCTTAGAGGGTGGGATTGAGAGAAATGTTTTAAAGAGTTTTGTGAGCATGTTTGGGGTGATTTGGGCTTGTGACGGGGCTCCGATCGAGGCTTTTCTACGACGAATCAAGGCGTAAGCAAGGATTCGACGTCGGGATAAGTTCTATACCCTTTTCCTTGTTAATATTATTATTTTGATACATGTATATGCTGGAAGTTTTGTTTGTGCATATGACGATGTATAGCTAAATCTCGGCTTTCGGGTCTTGAATGAGAATATACAATTGAAAGATATTTTGACTACTATTGTTGTGTCCAATTACTGATTATTTAATTGAGTGGTCGTAATGCCTTATAAATTCTGGCGAAATTTATATTGATTTATTACTTAGTGGAAACTCGACGGAGAGAAACTAAGTTAGGACATAACTGAATTAACTAGACTTAACTGCTCGTAGTGACAGCGACAGTAGTTGGTTAGGCCTAGAGATCTAAAATGAATCAAGACTTAAGACTTAACCCAATTAATAGCGCTAAGGACTGATAGCGAGCATATCTAGCTAGTTTTCCCTAATTAATTTAGCTAGTTTTTTATGATTTATTGGCCATTTTATTGCACTTTAATGTTTATTTTGTAGGAAATTGTTGATTGGAGCAAAAGCGAGATATTGGAGTTAATCGGGTGTTCGGGACGTGAAAAGATGCAAAAGAACTGAAGAGAATCAAAGAAGAAAAAGTCAAATTAGAGTCAACGGCAGACCAGCGTCGAGACGCTGCTCCTTGAGCGTCTCAACGCTGCCTATCCTTTTCTGATTAGGCGAGAATAAGTCACAGCGTCTCGACGCTGTGTGTTTTTCCATTCCAGATTCGGCGATAAGGTGACAGCGTCGAGACGCTGTCTTCTCAGCGTCTCGACGTTAAGACAGAAATTCAGCCCTATATATATTTTTTTATTAGGGCTGATGGGGGACTCTCTTTTGGACATCTTGGGACCGTAAAATAGAGCAAAAACAGTATTTGGAGCTGAACAAAGTGGAGCAAAGTGGAAATCAACCCATTGTCCGTGGGGATCGTGACAGGGACGTCCGGTCTCGACCTACATAGAGTTTAATTCTTCTTCCCCTTACTTTAGTTAGTGTTTATGGTTGTTTTAGATCGTAGCTATATTGTAACGCGTTGTATGAGTGGCTAGGTCTTTACTCTTAGGGATTGATGTAGCCGTTGGGGCAATTATGGATTGATGTTATGGATGTATGTTATCGATTCATTTATGCATATTTTTTTGTCCTTAATGCTTTCAATTTACCGGCCATAAATTGATTGATGTTTGTGCTTGAATCTAACTCGGGAGAGAGGATTTAGCTTAGAAATCACTTTGCATAACTAGGATTTAGCTAGAAATCGTGAGATTATAGTTAATTCTAGAAATCGTTAAAAAGGTTATCCTTATTGCCTTGTATGTTTATTGAATTTAGATAGGGATATCGGGTTCAATTGCATGTGGGAGAATCATGTATGCTCGGGAGAGATATGTGTGATTTTAGTTTACCAAGATTTATGAATCATAGCATGTTATTAATCCATTAATTAATCCATATTCCCAATTGGTGAAATCACATCCCTAAGACCGTTGTCCATTAGATTGTCATATTTTTGCATTGTTTTGTGTGCGCTTTACTTTCATTCTCACTTCATTTTGGTTCCCTAAATAAAATTGGTCAAGAGTATTTCCGGTAAATAAAATTGACTAGACACCAATCTAGAGGACGACATTCGAATTTCACATTCACTATATTATTACTTGACCCGTACACTTGCGGTAAGCAATTTGCACATCAAGGACAGGTTATTAATATGAGTTAATGATAATTAGGGGAAACCGACAGGAGATCCTATATTAATAAGTAAATTCTAAATCTATAATTAGTGGGCATAATAATAAGTAGTCAAATATCTAGTAGATTATATATTTGGATTTCAAGACCTGAACTCTCATCCTATCTGTGAACCCTCGGTGTGTTTTAATTTCTGCTTGATCAAATTACTGTGTTAATATTTCGTTTATTTGATCTGTCTTTTCTTTGCGCTGAATTTCCTAGATAATGTGCATTCTCATTAATTTTAGTGTTTAGAATCTTTGCTTGTCTAAGTCACGCTACTCCCTGTGGAATACGATATTCGGTTTACTTACCGTCTTTTATTACTTGCGACCCGTGCGCTTGTGGATTGGGTACAACAAGTTTTTTTGGTGTCATTTCTGGGGAGTAGTAGTTAATTTAGGCAAATTAAGTTTCTTACATTGAGAAGAAAAAAATGAACGTTAATCTAGGTTGTATATAGTTGAGTTTTTATTTTGTGAATAGTTTTATCTTGTTTGGTAATTTTGAGGCGATGCATGCGAAGGCATAAGGAGGCTAATCTTCTTCCGTTAGATCTTGAGATAGACAGGACTCTTAGAGCTATTAAAAAGGAAGAAACCCGATAGAAGAGATGAACCAGCAAGAGGAAGCGCCCAAAGCTATTCAAGATTTCTTACAGCCTATACTACCTACAAAAAAATCGGGAATTGTCTACGCTCCTATCCAAACTAATAACTTCGAACTGAATACGGGACTGATACAAATGGCGAGGGATTGCTCGTTCAAGGGGCATCCTTCAGAGGATCCACATTCCCACCTTCGGTCATTTTTTGAGATTTGTGGAACAGTGAAGATGAATAGAGTGACGACCGATGCCATCAAACTAAGACTCTTTCCTTTTTCCCTAAGGAAATGTTAAGGAGATGCCCTCAGCACGGATATCCAGACTGGCTCCAGGTACAATTATTTTACAATGGGCTTAACAGTTCCACTATAACTGTCTTAGACACGTCTGCAGGTTGAAGTTTCCTTTCCAAGACGGTAAACGATGCATGGGAATTGTTGGAAGAGATGGCGTCAACGAGCTACCAGTGGCCCACGAAGAGGACCCTGATAAAGCAAAAGGCTGGTATATATGAGTTGGATGAATCAAATTCTTTGAAAGCGCAAATGGCTTCCCTGGCCAGTGCCTTGAACAAGCTGACAACTCCATAAGTGGTTAAGTCAATTGTCACTTTAGTTGAAAGCCACTCAAAGAAGGAAGACCATGAGGTGAAACAAGCTCAGTTCATAGGCAATCGAGAATTTAATCAGATTCAGGACTTGTCGAACTTTTACCACTCATGTTTGCGCAATCACTAGAATTTTTCATAAGCTAACTCCAAGAATTTTTTGCAGCCACCCCCAGGTTTTGCATCCACATCAGGTCAGCAAAAGAAAAAGAGTAACCTGGAGGAGATTGTGGCGCTCTTCATCAAGGAACAAAAGGTCTTAAATGTCAACCTTTAGTATACCGTAAACACTCTGGTAACCTTTGTTAACAATCATGATGTTGCTCTAAAAAATATGGAGGTCCAGTTGGGACAAATAGCAACTACAGTAAATGCCCTTTAGAAAGGTTAGTTTTCCAGCAACACAAAAGTCAACCTGAGAGAGCAATGTAAGGTTATCATGCTCCAGTGTGGAACGCAACAGAAGGATGTGTCGGGCGAAGAAAGAAAGAAGAAGGAGAAAGAGAGCAAGGATGAAGACGGAGGGGCTGAGGTAGAAAAAACCTCTAAAGACTGGTCCCAAAATCCTCCTAGCTCCTTTGATTATGTTTTGAGAACTAACCCCAATGCAAGAATAAAAAAGAATGAAGAGAAGAAAGAGAAGTTGTAAGAGAAGCTAAAAGAGGAGTCTAAAGAAAAGGTACCATGCAACCACCATGATCGGGGGTCTCACATTAGTGCGTCCAGGAGGAGGGGCGAGTGTCTGACCTTCGACTATAGGGAGTTACCTTTTCCTTAGCGTTTTAAAAATGTTAAATTAGATGAGCAGTTCTCTAATTTTTTGGAAATGTTTAGAAAGTTGACTGTTAACATCCCCTTAGTTGATGCTTTATCGAATATGCCTAACTATGGTAGGTTTATGAAGGAGTTGTTAGCTAGGAAAAAGAATTTGAAAAAAGAAGAAGTTTTAACATTATCTGAGAGTAGTAGAACAATAGTTTAGCGAAAGATGCCTCTAAAGAGAAAGGACCCAGGGAGTTTTACTGTTCCCTGCACTATAGGAGTCGCAATGTCATCGCGACGCGGAGCGACCGACATCCTTTTTTGGATTTTTTAAGAAGAAAATTGAAGTTGCCACCAATCATTAAAGGTGTGATTGGTCACCTTTAAAATATAATACAAACCAGTCTTAGAAAACCAGAAATTAGGCTCGAGAGTCCTTTGAGTGTAGGGAAGGTATTAACACCCTACAACACCCGTTTAAAAAAAATGATTACTTATCTCATATTGTCCAACTAGAAAAAAGAGTCATTCATTTTTATTTTCCTTAAAAAGAATGATAAATATGAAAATAAAACCAAAATGCAATAATAAACACAAGATGTCTCATTTGCTCTTACCTTAAATTTAGAAATAAAGTAAGGATTAGACATTATGAGCTGGATTATCCAATTTCATATAAATCATGCCTAATTTCATATAAATCATGCCTAATTTCCCTTTTAATTAAATCATGCCTAAATTCAATTCTTGAGGAACAAATTTCTAAACTCACTTCCTCAAAAAACTTTTTCAACTAAGCTTATGCTCAATGCCTTCTTGTGTCTTTCTTCTTCCTCACTTCCTCCATTTATACTAAAAAGCCTAACTATTTTGAGAGGAGTGGAATAATAATAATAATAATAATAATAAATAAATAAATAAATAAATAACCAAAATTACAATTACAACTAAACTTTAAATTAAAAATAGAATGAAATTAAAACTTTTTATGCTATGGTTTCATTTTAAAAGAGAAACAAAATTAAAATTACATATTAGAGGTACTCGAGCATTATTAAAAACTCGCCGGACCAAGTACGGTGTCTACAGTTTGCCCCTCTTTGTGTATCCTTGAAGGATTGAAAGGGTAGACAAAGGAAAGAGACTATGTACTGGGGAGACAGAGATTTGTTTGGTAAATTTTGAATTTGGAAAGGAAAATGTGATAGCTAGCATAGCTAGCTATTTTTCCCTAATTAATTTAGCTAGTCTTTTATATTTAAATGGCCAAAATTATGCATTTTCATGTTTTATTTGTAGGAAATGTGTTTTGGAGCTTAATTGAGAAATTGGAGCTAAATGGATGTTCGGGATGCGAAAAGAGGCAAAAGGAACGAAGAAATATGAAGTTCGAAGCACGCCAAATAGGGCTTGTCGAGGACCAGCGTCGAGACCCTTGCCAAAGGGCGTCTCGACGCTCTCGAGGATTTTCAAGACTGAATCTGCATATCGCGACAGCGTCGCGACACTACCCCTATAGCGTCACGACGCTAGGCCAATTTTTCCCTATTTATAGTTTGCGATTAGGTTAGATTTGGGGACTTCTTTTGGTGATTTGGGAGCCAAAAACTCAGAGAATTGGGGGCTGTGGAAGTTGAACCAAGAGGAGAAAATGGGGATTGAAGGCTTTGCTCGTGGAGATCGTGACGGGGACATGCGGTCTCGGCCTACTTAGCGTTTATTCCTCTTTTCCCTTACTTTAGTAGTTTTAATGGCTATTTTAGACTTTTGCTATATTGTAACGCTTTGTATGAGTAGCTAAGTCTTGAATCTTAGGGATTGATGTAGCCATTGGGCACTTTATGGATTGATTTTATGGATTTTTGTTATTGATTACATTTATGTATATTGTTTCTTAATGCTTTCAATTTACCGACCATGAATTGAATGATGTTTGTGTCTAAGTCTAACTCGGGAGAGAGGATTTAGCTTAGAAATCATTATGCATAACTAGGATTTAGCTTGAGATCGGGAGATAATAGTTAATTCTAGAAATCGTTAAAAATGACTAACCTTTATGCCTTGCATGTTTATGAATTTAGTTAGGGATATCGGGTTCATTGCATGTGAGAGGATTATGTATGCTGGGGAGAGATATGTATGATTGTAGTTTCCTTGATTTATGAATCATAGCATGTTAATAATCCATGAATTAATCCTTAATCCCAATTGGTGAAATCAATTCCTTAAGACCTTTGTCATCATCAGATTGTCACACTTTTTATTGTTTTGTGTTAGATTTCCATTCATTCTCACTTTGTTTGGTTCCCTAAATAAAATTGGACAAGAGTATTTTCGGTAATTAAAATTGATTAGAAACTCAATCCAGAGGACGACATTCGAATTTAATTTCACTATATATAACTTGGCACAAGAAGGTTGACACCGTATATCTCGCTTCCACATGCAGCACCAGAGTACAACAGAAGGTACCTGAAAAAGTAGCAGACCCAGGGAGTTTTTCTGTTCCTTGCAGTTTTGGTACTTATTCATTTAGAGCTTTATGTGATTTAAGTGCTAGCATTGATATTATTCCTCTATCTTTGTGCAAAAAGTTAGATATAGGTGAGATTAAATCTACTCCTGTAAAGCTCCAATTGACTGATCAATCTGTGGTTAGACCAGTTGGCATTATAGAAAATGTTTTAATCAGAGTAGGTAGATTTTTCCTCCCTATTGATTTGTATGTTATGGATATGGTGGAAAACCCTTCAATGCCTGTTATATTAGGAAGACCATTCCTCGCTACTGGGCGAGTGATTATTGATATTGAGTGCAGGGAGCTCACTATTAGAGTCAAGAACGAAAAAGAAAATTTTAAAGCAGTTGAAGACTCTAAAGATGAAGTGCTCTTTATGGGCTACAGGAAAGGTGCAAGAAAGAGCACCTCTGTTGGATTCACAGAAAAGAAGCCTCCTTGAAGCACGGTCAACACGTCGAGCTAATGACGTTAAACAAGCGCTTATGGGAGGCAACCCAAGTAAGTTTAGTGTGTTTTCTTTTTGGTTTTTGATTTATTTTTTTGTTTTTGTTTTGTAGGTCTTGTTTTCTTTCTCTCCTTTGCTTTCAAGTTTTCAAGATTTCAAGCTTTCAGTCAAGAAATCATCATTATTCCAGGCCAGTTCACTCCTTTCATTCTTTTATTGTTCTCATGCTTGTGTATGCTTTATTTTTTTATACATTGAGGACAATGCATGTTTTAAGTTTGGGGTGGATTAGCATGTTTGTGGAGCCCTTGAGCATCTGAGTTCGAGCTATAGTTTTGAGCTTTCTTTGAATTATGCATATGGTTGTTGTCTGGATGTATTTTTGCATGATTATGATTTCCTAGGATAAGCTTTCTTGTCAATTTTCAAGCTTGTGATGAGTTGTAAGCATGAGTGCCCAAAAAGGGAGACTTTTTAAAATTTTTCTAGGAGATGGCTTGCATGAGTAGAGTATTTGTCTTGGCTAGATTTGGATTTGAATGCTTAGGAGCGAATTATTGGATTCATATGCTTGTTGTCACCTCGATAGGTGTAGGGTAAAGCTAAAGAGTTAATTTTTTTGCAAATTAGCATGTTTGATCTTGCTTAGGAGAAAAGAAAAGAATATCTGCTTATCATGTTCATAACGAAAAATCATTCTTGTTGTTATTGTTGAAAAAGAAAATAGTCATGACTTATGCGCGCAATATGCAATGGTTAATAAAGATTAAGGCAAAAAGAGCTACCCCTGTTGTGATCAGTTAAGCCAACCAGAGAAAACTCAGGTTAAGGGTCCCTGCAATGGGTGTGTGAAAGCTAGTGCCACATATACATGCTTAATTCAATTGTTAATTAAAAGCACCTAAGTATGGAGAAAAACAAACTAATTTGTTCCATTAACTCATTAGTGAAACCTTAGTGCCAGTGTAGATGGAAAATAAGCTGAGAGTTTAATAGATCAATCCCGGGCTAGTAGAGTCTGATCTTGTTGAGTTAGATCTCGCTTGTGCAAGTTAATTTTGGAAAAGATTTAATTTGTCTCCCTCAATGGTCTTTATGTGCATGTCTCTTGCTTGCTTGACTATTGACTTTTGAGCCTTGAGGATTGAGTCATGTTTATTGCATTCATTCTTCTACTGTATGTTTGATTTGTAGTTTGCTCGAGGACTAGCAAAAGCTTAAGTTTGGGGGTATTTGATAGCGAGCATAGCTAGCTACTTTTATTTATTTAATTTAGCTAGTCTTTTATGATGTTTGGGCCATTTTATTGTGCTTTATTGTTTATTTTGTAGGAAATGGTTGATTGGAGCTATAGCACAATATTAGAGTTAATCGGGTGCTCGGGACGTGAAAAGAGGCAAAGGAATGAAAAGAGTTAAAGAGGAAAAAAGTCAAATTTTGGTCAACAGCAGGCTAGCGTCGAGACGCTAGCTCTTGAGCGTCTCGACGCTCACATTCCATATCTGATTAGGCGCGTAAAGGTCACTGCGTTGAGACGCTGCGACCTTAGCCTCTCGACGCTGTGTTATTTCGCTTACTGAAACGCGCGTTTTGAAGGCAGCGTCTCGACGCTAGGACGAAAAAAATAGAATATAGGTCTTTTGCGGCTAGGTTTTTGGGGAGAAGCTTTTGGGACGTTTTAGAGCCGTAAAACATGGCAGAACAGAGCATCCTGGAGCCAAAGCAAAGGGATCAAGTTGGAAATCAACCCATCGTTCGTGGGGATCGTGACGGGGACGTTCGATCTCGGCCTACATTGAGTCTTCTTTTCCCTTTTCCTTTCTTTACCTAGATTTATGGCTTTTACATGTTTAGTCGAGCTTGTAATTCTATTCATGAGTAGCTAAACTTGTAGCTTAGGGATTGATGTAGTTGATTAAGTGTATGGATTGAATTTATGGTTTAAGTTGTGCAATGGTTATTATGTTTGTAATCTTGATTTAATGCTTTCAATTAATTGGCCATTAGTTGGATGATTTAAGTTTTGAATCTAGCTCGGGAGAGAGGATTTAATATAGACTTACTCAAGATTGCATGACTAAGGTTTATTTTCTAATTCGTGACGGTTTTAGATTAACTTTAGAATTGGTCAAAAGATCTCATTGCCTTGCATGTTAATAAACTTAGATAGGGATATCAAGTAGATTAATTTGCTAATAAACTTAGATAGGGATATCAAGTAGATTAATTTGCATGAGAATAAATTATACTCGGGAGAGGTAGTTGTGATTAAAGGGTCTTTGGCTCATAATTCCATTGTGCATAATAACTTACTCCTTAAAATCAATCCTAGACTAAATCGGCGAAATCAATTCCCTAAGTATTTTTCCCAATTGAATTTCCACACTTTTTACTTGCTTTGATTTGGTTTTCATATCATCCACTCACTACTTTTTAATCCCTAAATAAAATTGAACAAGATAATTCATAATACTTGATTTGCTTAAACATCCAATCCAGAGGACGACATTCGAATTACATTCACTATATTATTACTTGACCCGTGCGCTTGCTGTAGGAAAAGTCCACATCAGTGGCCATCTGAGCGGTCTAAGCCCAAATGTCTTCCCTTGCTTATGCTTTCTTAAAGTTTTCGGGTATTGGGAATGCACAGTTTATTGAGTCAGCTGCTACTATTGCATCTCTGTCTCAGGAGGAGACCATAGAACAAGTTCAGTATGTATCTAATTCTAATTTTAGGGGATATAAGAATTCTACACCTACACATTATCACCCTAACAATAGGAAGCATGAAACTGTTTCGTATGCTAATAATAAGAATGTTCTAACCCTCCTAGATTTGCCCCTCAAAAGCAAGAAAATAAACAATCTCTTGAGGATCTTGTTGGAGCTTTCATTGCGGTATCTAGTAACAGGGAAAACAAGCTTGAGAAGGCAGTGATCGCCATCAACATCACAGTAACTGGCCATAGTGCAACAATAAAAAATATTGAAACTCAGTTGGGGCAACTTGTAAATGTTGTCAACACAATGCAGAAAGTAAGGCCCTAGTTGAGTAGGATCGATCTCAGATGGAGTATTGTAAGGCCATCACTGTGTACCAGGAGGAGGAGATGAAGAAACTGAGGAACCTGAGACTGATGAGTATGGCACTCCCACTGAAGAAGCTGAGGAGGGCATATCCTCAGACGAAGCTGAAAAGCTTGACCCCGAGCCCTTTATCCCTTCTCCTACTGTTTTAGTTCCCGAAAGGAAGAAAAAGAAGAAAAAGAACAATCAGGTTCAGTTTGAGAAGTTTATGAATGCTTTTATGAATCTTAATATCAATATACCTTTTGCAAAAAACATTAGAGATGCCCCAGTACAATAGATTCATGAAGGAATGGATTGCAAAGAAGAAGGAGGAAAAGCATATAGATAAGGTGTACCTCGCCTCGACATGCAATGCCCACGTACAATAGAAAGTACTTGAAAAATTAGCAGATCCAGGGATTTTTTCTGTTCCTTGTAGTTTTGGTAATTATTCCTTTCAGGCACTATGTGATTTTTTTTTTTTTTTTTTTTGAAAAAGGCACTATGTGATTTAGGTGCTAGTATCAATATTGTTCATTTATCTTTATGTAAGAAGTTGAATATAGAAGATATTAAATCTACCCCTGTTAAACTACAATTAACTAATCAATCTGTGGTTAGTCCACAAGGAGTTATTGAAAATGTCATGATTAAAGTATGTAGATTTTTTATTCCTGTTGACTTCTTTGCTATGGATATTATGGAAAATCCTTCAGTACCTATTATTTCAGGGAGACCGTTCCTCACTACTGGACGAGTTGTTATTGACATTGAGCGCATGGAGCTCACTGTTAGAGTCTAGCATGAAAATGAAGTATTCAAAGCTTTTGTGGACTCTAAAGATCGTTCATAGGCGCTCGTGATGGGTTACAAGATAAAGGTGCAAGCAAGAGTACCTCTGGTGGAGTCACTGACAAAAGTCCTCCTTGATGCATGCACGGTCAACACATCGAGCTAAAGACGTTAAACAAGCGCTATGCGAGGCAACCCAAGTGAGATTGTTTTTATTTTTTTGGTTTTTGATGCCTTTGTTGTTTTTGTTTTGTAGGTGTTCCCATGACTCTTGTCTTTGCCAAGCTTTCATGAGAAGGTCATCATTCCACGGCAGTATTGTTCACCCCTTTCATTCTTTTCTTGTTCTCATGTTTATTTAGGCTTAGTTTTCTAGACATTGAGGACAATGCATGTTTTAAGTTTGGGGGTGGAATGTTTTGCTTGTTGTGTTGAGTTTTATGTCCTAAAACTCGTAGATAGTAAATGAAACAAATTAATCGATCTCATTAAAGCGTCATTTGAGTGATTCGGTAATTTGTTATTGAATAATCGAGTTTACATTAATTAACCCTAAAATTCAATAAACCAAGATCCATGATTGTTTAAATGAAACTTGGATTAGTATGTGGGGACATACGGGGATCAGTGTTCGAGTAACAACCTAAAAGGTCTATAGTATAGGGATAAGGCTGGGTACCTTACCCTAGTGACACTATGTGATACGACCCACTTTGTATTCGATATAGATGCATTGATCCAAAGCATCCAGTAGGAGACAAGCGAGTGGGGGTATCCTATGCAATGAGTTTGCATAAGACCAGACCGCGAAATAGTAACCACTAGTTGTAACACCGTTGACTAGTTTAGGTTTCTATTTCAATAGAATGACCTAGGAAACTCAATCTTAATCCTAAGTCTGTTATGAACCACTTTTCAAGAGGGATTGTCCTTAGATCTGTATGGGTGAGAGTGGCTAGTTCGTCGATTCAATAATCCTACCATTTCAGGGGCAAGACCGAGTGGGGGTTGGGAACATAACAGTATAAGATGAAATTCACTCCTTCCCCTATTGGGGTAAGTAAATGTGTGTTCTCTTAAGGGCTGATTTCGGGGCTTGAACAAAAGTTCGTTGTCCTCTCCTGGCCCGAGAGGAATTTTTGTTTAGTGGTTGGACCCTAAACAGGTTGTTTATTAGAGGGATCAATGGTACTTAAGGATTCAGAGGTAACCCAAGGGTAAAATGGTAATTTGACCCAACTGGCGTTACGAACACTTGTGAAGGATTGACTTACTGTATTGGTCGATATCCGTGGACACAGAAATATTTTACAATGAGAAGAGTGCAGCTGTGGGTCTTTAGTGGAGTGACCCAAAGTTAACGAATGTTGGTTAACTTGTTAATGAGTTTAACTAGTTAATCTCGTATCGTTGGAGAATTTGATCTGTAGGTCCATTAGGTCCACCTGCTAGCTCGTAACGGGTTCTGAGATTAATTAGTCTTGATTATTAAAGGAAATTTCAGTTAATTATATTTGATACAATTAACATAATGTATCAATAATGTATGGTGATACATTATAGTATAAGTTTAATTAGTGAATTAAACTTTATAATAAAATTAATTTTGAATGTGATTCAAAATTAATTAATGAGAGAATTATATATTTGAAGGAGTTCAAATATTAAATATGAATTGGATTCATATTAAAACTATAGTATATGAGAGAATTATGAATTTAATTAAATATGTGATATTTGATTAATCCATAAATTAATTAATTGGAGAATTAATTAATTAAATTAAATTTGGTTAAATTTGATTTAATCAAATTAATTCTATAGTGAATAATTTATGTACATGTGATGCACATTAAAACTATAGATTAAATGAGAGAGATACATTTGAATATGATTCAATTGTAAAATTAATTAAGTATATGATATTTAATTAATGTGGAAACAATTAATTTAGAATTAATTGGTTGGCCTAATTAATTCAATTAAATATCATTTGATTGAATTAAAACTATATATTATAGTTAATTTAATTATAAGTTGTTGCAATTAAATTAATTTGTTACATAACATATAGTTAATTGGATTGCTAATTATTATATGATAATAATTAACGGTCCAGATTTAATTGATTTCGATCAAAGGGCCAAGATTGGTTTGGGAAGTTAATTGTAACTTCCCAACCTTTATGTACGTGTTTTCCCGATTAGGGTAAACATACTCTTTCTCTCTCAGTGATTCCATCGTTTTCACAGAGAACTCAATTCTCTCTCAAATTCTCTTTGAAAAATACAGCAACATCCTGTCGTAATCTTCCTCCAATTCCCTCCAAGGCTACATGATCCCACCATCAAATCTCTCCCTAGAGATATAGCGGGTGTTCGTGAATGGTTGTGTTCGTTGGAGGTTCTCAGATTGTAGATGTAACACTCGAGTTAGGAGGGGTACATGAATGAATCGAGGCCACATCTGAATGAGAGAGATCCTGAGGACATGAAAGTATGGTCAATATAAGCTTAAAGAATTGATAGATACTACTTATACAAATAAGGTGCACCTTCCTTCAGTGGCTCAATCATAGGAACTTTGAAGTTAAGCGTGCTTGGCTTGGAGAAGTTCTATGTTGGGTGACCTCCTAGGAATTTTCCTAGGAAGCATGTGAGTGAGGACAAAGCATGCTAAAAGGACCCCGTGTTGGTTTGTGGGGACAATCTTCACTCTTATAAGCGGTTTAAGATGAGTATGGTGATGTGGCCCGGTCGCAGGGGAATGTCGAGGCCTTAGGTGCCGAATTCGGATTCCGAATCCTGGGCCTGGGGCATTACAGATGGTATCAGAGCGGAACTTCTCCCAGTAGGATGTGGTTTGGGGACGAACCAAGGCAAAAGCTGGTGGGCATGTAACACTCAAGTTAGGAGGGGTACACGAATGAACCGAGGCCACATCTGAATGAGAGAGATCCTGAGGACATGAAAGTATGGTCAATATAAGCTTAAAGAATTGATAGATACTACTTGTACCAACAAGGTGCACCTTCCTTTAGTGGCTCAATCATAGGAACTTTGAAGTTAAACGTGACAATCTTGACTCTTAGAAGCGGTTTAAGACGAGTATTTTGATGTGGCCTGGTCGAGGGGAATGTCGGGGCCGTCAGGTGTCGAATCTGGATTTCGAAACTTGGGTCTGGGACGTTACAGTAGAATTTAATTGGGAGCATTGTGTTGTGGTGCATTCGATCTACAACAAGTAAGTGCTCAAAATTCTAAAGCGTTTAGATTGTATACAACATGCTTAATCTGTATTTAATAGGAAATCATTTCTGTTTGCCCAATGTACCGATTTTCTAATGTCTGAAATTCAATCACGCTTAGTGTAAACCGCTTCAACTAAGGATTCAATTCCTTCATGTTCAGCCCTTGACCATCTGGGTTTGGGCTATAATTTTTTTGAGCTTATTGTGAATTTGGCATATGGTTGTTTTTGGATGCTATTTTTGCATAATTATGATTTCCTAAGATAGGCTTTATTGTCAATTTTTAAGCTTTTGATGAGTTGTAAGCATGAGTGCCCCAAAAAGGAGACTTTTTAAAATTTTTCTAGGAGATATCTTGCATTAGTAGAGTATTTTCCTTGGTGTAGAATTAGACTTGAATGCTTAAGAGTGAATTATTAGATTCATATGCTTGTTGTCACGTCGAAAGATGTAGGGAGAAGCTAAAGAGTTAATTTTTTGCAAATTTGCATGTTTAATATTTCCAAGTAACGAGTATATGCTTATCATGATCATAAAGAAAAATCATTCTTGTTTTACATTTGAAAGAAAAATAAAGTCATGACTTATGCGCGCGAGGCAATGAATAATAATGTTATAGGCAAAAAGAGCTACTCTTGTTGTGATCAGTTAAGCCAACCAAGGGTTAAACTCGGGTTATGGGTCCCTCCAATAGGTGTGTGAAAGCTAGTGCTACTTTTAATTGCTTAATTCAATTGTAAGAGAAGGTTCAAGGTTTTTGGTGAAAACAATCAAGACTTCAATGAGAGTAAGTTTTTCCATAACATTCTCTTTAGTCAGCATGATAAAATAGGGATTTTATCTTACTGTTACAACTTGCTATAACTGTATTTATAGCAGATTATGCATGATAATTGTTGTAATCTTTGCCCGTCGTATTGGTATTTTAATCTAGATTAAAACACAGTCAAAGGTCCTCTATAATTTTCCGTTGCGCTAGGGATTTCACCCCTACATGGAGATCGTGATGGGGACGTGCGGTTTCAACAGAATTGAGTTTTCCTTTATCTTTTCCCTATCTCTAGTTAGTTTTATGACTTTTTCATGTTTAGCTTATATCGTAACGTCATTTATGAGTAGCTAGACGTGTTTCTTAGGGATTGATGTAGTCGTTTATGATTATGGATTGATTATTGGGATGTATTGTGCTTTTAATTTATCTATGCAATTATGATTAAATGCTTTCAATTAACTGATCACTAGTTGAATGATTTAAGTGTTGAATCTTGCTCAAGAGAAGGGATTTAGCTTAGACTTTACTAATTGCATGACTAAAGTAGAAATTCTAAGATCGGGAGATTTAGAATAACTTTAGAAGTTGTTAAAAGAACTAAACTCAAAGCCTTGCATGTTAATGGACTTAGATAGGGATATCAAGTTTGTTGTATGCATGAGAATCAATTATGCTCGGGAGAGATAGTTGTGATTTACGGTTCCTAGACTTGTAAATTAATTGCAATCCATTCCCTTTAATTAATCCTAATCTAAAATTGATGAAATCAATTCCCTAAGAATTCTTCCAATTGAATTTTCCAACCTTTAATTTGCATTACCTTTGATTCATTATTTCATCTCTTTTTTATCCCTAAATAAAATTGAGCAAAAGTATTCATGGTAATTAGTTTAACTAGAAAACCAATCCAGAGGACGACATTCGATTTTCATATCACTATATTATTACTTGACTCGTAAACTTGTGGTTAGCATTTTACACATCACTGGCCATGAAGGATTGGAATTCCCAATTCCATTACAGCGGAAGCAATTGGACCTTTCGTAAATTAATTTTTTTCTAAAAAATACCAATACATTGGCAAAAGGTTAAGCGATGAAAAAATACCTCCGTTGACGACTCTGAATACTTCAACGGAACGTCTTTCTTGATTTCATAGGGACCGAGCGTCAACAATTGGGACACCACCAATTGATTTTCCCCACTATAACTGTGAGATTAGGAACGTAGTTGTGAGACTACCTAATCTTGAATGGGAAAAACTCTAGAGAGAAAATTCTCCCTAAAGTTCTTGGGTTGAGAGAATATGAGAGGGAGGCTAGAGAGAATGGAAGAGTGCATTATTGTGGCCTTATGTTGTAGTACCTAAACCCTAGGTTTAGTGTTCTATTTATAGGAGAAAGACCATGAATAAAATATTCATTTAAAATCAATTATTTTCATAACTGATTTAATCTTTTCCATAATTAATCAATTCCATAACCAATCAATTCCATAATTGATTAATCTTTTCCATAAATGATTGATCACTTCCATAAGTGATTAAATCATTTCCATAAATGATTAATTACCTCCATAATTAATGATTAGTCATTTCCATAAATGATTAATTACCTCCATAAGTGATTAGTCATTTCCATAATTGATTAATTTTCAATTAATTAATCACCAATTAAATATCATATATTTAATTTCAGACCTTCTATTAGTTAATTAATTAATTAATTACCCAATTAAATATCATATATTTAATTTCAGGTCTTCGATTAATTAATTCTATAATATGAATCAAATTCATATTAAAATTAGAACTCCTTCAAATTCTCTTATATCCTATAAATTTAATATGAATCAAATTCATATTAATATTTGAACTTTTTCAAATATTTATTTCTCTCATAATAATAAAGTTTAATTTCAAATTAGACTTTATATTTTAATGTATCAGTATACATTATATTAATTTGTATCTCATACAATTGACTTAATTCCCAATATGAATTTGAACTATTCAAATTCTCTAAGATATAATTGTTCCTAATTACTCTTTACGAGCTAGCAGGGGGACCTAATGGACCTACAGATCAGAAGCTCCAATGATATGAGGTTAACCGATTAAACTCATTAATCAGGTTAACCAATATTCACTAACTGTGGGTCATTCCACTAAAGACCCACAACTGAACTCTTCTCACTGTAGAACATTTCTGTGTCCACGAATATAGACCTATACCGGTAAGTCAATCCTTCACGAGTGTTCGTAATCACAGCTGGGTCAAATTACCACTTTACCCCTGTGTTACATCTGTCTCCTTAAGTACCAACGCTCCTCTAATGAACAACCTGTTTATGGTCCAACTATTAAACAGAAAGTCCCTCTCGGGCCAGTGAGAGGACAAGATCCCTTTGTTCAAGTCCCGGAGTCACCACTTAAGGGAACACTCATCTACTTCTCCTAGAAGTGGGAATGAGTGAATTCCTTCTTGTGTTGTCAGGTTCCCAGCCTCCCACTCGGTCTTGTCCCCAAAAAGGAAGGCATATTGAGTCGGCGTATTGGCCACTCTCACCCATGCTAATCAAAGGACAATCCCTCGAAGGAGTTCATGACACACTCAGGATTAAGATTGAGTTACCTAGGTCATTCTATTGAAACAGTAACCTAACTAGTTAACGGTGTTATATCTAGTGGTTTACTATTTCATGGTCCGGTCTTATGCAAACTCATTGCATAGGATACCCCCACTTGCATGTCTATTACATGGACGCTTTGGATCAATACGTCTGTTTCAAATACAAAGCGGGTCGTATCACATTGTGTTATCAGGATAAGGTACCTAACCTTATTCTTATACTATAGACCTTTTCGGTTGTTACTTGAACATCGACCCCCGTATGTCCCCACACACTAGTTCAATTTACATACAAACAACCTTGGATCTTAGTTTATTGGATTTGGGTCAAATTGTGCAATATTTAACAATAACATTTTATTGTAGAAACTCAATAACACTTTATTGAAACAAGTATACAATTTGTTTACATTCATTATCTACGAGTTTTAGGGCATAAAACCCAACAGGCCATTCTTTTCCATTTTTTCTTTCCATAACCTACTACCATTTCTGAGTTGACGTTGCTTGATTTAATCTCTATCTTCTGAGGCTCACGCCCATCCCCAGCTTTTGCCACCAGGCCCATCATATTCTTTTCTTTATATGTATCGTGGGCTTCCTTTTTGGGAGACCCATTATTGCTAGATACTACTTGGTTTATTTGAAGGTCCATCCCATATCCTTCCCCAACCTCCATTTTGTCTTTACTAACGACTCTTCTCCCATCCTCCACTAACTGAATATCTTGAATTTTCCTCGAAATATGTTTTGTCCTATTCCATCTGCAATTTGTCCTTTTTACCTAGTTTTCTCACTATCGGTCTTAGCCCTCATCTTTCCTCCTAATGTTGACAGCTTGCCTCTTTTCTCCGTTTCTCTTATTTCTTTCGGTCGATTGTCGCCGCTTTGATATTCTGACTTTCCAACGACTTTGGCGTTTTCCTCCTCATAACTTTTTTGCTGGGCATCTTCATCGTTACTTCTCTGCTCTTCTCAGTCATTGTGACTCCATTATTTGTAACCTTTCTCTCTTCCTCTGCCTCTGCCACCTAGCTCTCTATTATCAAACTTTCGATCCCTAAATATGCTTCTGCTGCTTTGCGACTCCCTTTACTTAACTCCGAAAAGCATTTCTTATTTTGATCCATCCTTTTTGCTTTCACATTTTTGAACCACATGCCCCAATTTGTCGCAATAGTAACAAAAATCTGATAATTTCTCATAGGTAACCGGAATCCACAAATTGTGTCTACCATTGCCCCAATCTTGATGTTTGTTCCTCTTTTGATAGGCTCTCTCTTATATCCATCCTGACCTTCACTCTTAGAGTTTCACCTCTCATTTTTCCATTTGCGCCTGCTTCATCTCCTTCGTACATGCCAATTGAGTATGCAAGATTCGCCACATATTTCCTGCAAAAACATACCCTTGGTAAGTTGTGGAAATGGACCCAAAACGACACATACCTGAATTTGATGGTTGATATTATGGATTTTCCTATTAAATCTTCAAACAGTAATATGGCGTTGTCGAAACTCCAAGGGCCACCCTTGACCACTCTGCTCTTGTCCCTTTCGTTCTTGAACTTGCACAAAAATAAGTTTTTCCCTGCCTTCTCTATCTCTACTCTTTTATCCAAACCCCATATTTTTTGCGCTTTCTTGCTGAAAACTTCACTATTGATGGTTCTGCTGGTGTATATTTTGCAAACTGTTGCATTTTGTAGATCCCTATCCGTCTCGTCTATGTCCCCGTCTTCTATCTCTACTATCCTCCCTTTTTCTTCTTCCAAGATTTTGAGCTACTCTAACTGTTCATGGACTTCCTCAACCTCTTTCAATGTCTCCATTTTCTCCCTTGTTGAGTTCATCTCCACCCCTCTCACGATCACTAAACGGATCCCTACAGGTTGACACCACGGTCACTTTCACTGTCCATGGTCTTTGCTCGAGAGAGCGGAAAGCACCAAGACTCCTAGACTTAGAATTAACTATTAATAGATATTGTTTAACTTGACATGATCTTTATTTATTTTTAGAACATCAATTTTAGATTGACAGTATTTTAGTCTATTGTGTATTTTCAATATTGGTTCTATATTTAGCATTTGGTCCTTTATGAAATCGAAATCTTGTTTCACCTATTTTTCAAAACCGTCTATTAAATATCCAGATTATCTAGTTGCGCTTCAGACCATTTTCAGGAATTACCCAATCAATTTGTAATTTAACCCAAAAAAAAAAAAAGAAAAAAGAAAAATTTATTGTTTCTCAACTGCCGAGACATTACGCAATTTTCCTTGGTTCTTTAATTGCTAACTAACCGACTCTAGCTTCTGCTTCTAGCGGAAGACGTAGCACAATTCCTTACCACCGATCAAAACCGATTTCTTAAGTCCCAATCTTCTTCACCGCAGAGGCTCAATCTGAAATTCCCGAAATCCGAAAGCAAAATCGGAAAAGATCCATATGACTGCCGGGCAGTTCATTTTGATCTTCACATTCAGCACAAATTGCTCACAGAAATCGATATAAGCAAAGCTATGCTTAGCAGAAGGCGTTTAACGGAGTTCATAATCGGTTTCAATTCGGAAATCTGGAGAAGAGGAAGCCGATGGTTGTGATAGCGAGCATAGCTAGCTATTTTTACTTATTTAATTTAGCTAGTCTTTTACGATATTTGGGTCATTTTATTGTGCTTTATTGTTTATTTTGTAGGAAATGGTTGATTGGAGCTATAGCGCAATATTAGAGTTAATCGGGTGCTCGAGACGTGAAAAGATGCAAAGGAATGAAAAGAGTTAAAGAGGAAAAAAATCAAATCTCGGTCAACAGCAGGCTAGCGTCGAGACGCTAGCTCTTGAGCGTCTCGACGCTCACATTCCATATCTGATTAGGCGCGTAAAGGTCACATCGTCTCGACTCTGCGACTTTAGCGTCTCGACGCTGTGTTATTTCGCTTACTGAAACGCACGTTTTGAAGGCAGCGTCTCAACGCTAAGACGAAAAATCTGCTATATAAGCTTCTTTTCGGCTAGGTTTGAATGGACTTCGATTTGGGGACTTTTGGAGCCGACAATAGGACAGAATTGAGGGATTCTTGAGCTGAAGCAAAGGGGACGAGTTGGAAATCAACCCATTGTTCGTGGGGATCGTGACGGGGACGTTCGGTCTCGGCCTACAACGAGTCTATTTCTCTTTTCCCTTACTTTAGATAGTTTTTATGGCTTATTTAGACTTAGTTTATATTGTAACGAGGATTATGTGTAGCTAAGTTTAATTCTTAGGGATTGATGTAGCCGTTGGGCACGTTTTGGATTAATTTACGGTATTTATGCTATTGATGTAATTTATGCATATGTTGTATCCTTAATGCTTTCGATTTACTGACCATAAATTGATTGATGTTTATATTTGAATCTAACTCGGGAGAGAGGATTTAAATTAGTAATCAGTATGCATAACTAGAATTTAGCTAAAAAATCGGGAGATTAAGGTTAATTCTAGAAATTGTTATAAAGGTTAGCCTTAATGCCTTGTATGTTTATTGGATTTAGATAGGGATATCGGGTTCAATTGCATATGGGAGAATCATGTATGCTCGGGAGAGATATGTGTGATTTTAGTTGCCAAGATTTATGAATCATAGCATGTTTTAATCCGTTTATTAATCCATAACTCCAATTGGTGAAATCAAATCCCTAAGACCAATTCTTCCCATTAGATTGTCACTTTTTGCTTTAGTTTAGTATTTGATTAATTCATATTTTCATTCAATTTGATTTCCTAAATAAAATTGGTCAAAAGTATCTTTGATAATTAAAATTTGGCTAGACACCAATCCAGAGGACGACATTCGATTACAAAATCACTATATTATTACTTGATCCGTACCCTTGCGGTTAGCAAATTGCACATCAGGTTGTCGAGCAATTCAGGGAAGAGGTTTGCAGCGGTTTGGGGAAATGGCGATTTCGGGAGGCTGGGGCTTGGAAAATGGTTCTTTTGAAGTTCTGGAATTTTTCTCGCAATATCTTGCTGCAAGAAAATGCGAGATAAACTCAAGAAATGGTTATTTTGAAGTGCTGAAATTTTTCTCGCAGTATCTTGCACTAAGAAAGTGCGAGATAAATTCAAAAAATGATTCTTTTTGAAGTGCTGAAATTTTTCTCGCAATATCTTGCAGCAAGAAAATGCGAGATAAACTCAATAAATGGTTCTTTTAAAATGCTCATTTTTCTCGCAATATCTCGCAGCAAGAAAATGCAAGATAAACTACTTACACAATTAACCATAATGAAATTCATTTGGACAAGTTATAAGACATGAATTTGAGTGGTTCAATTTCACTGGTAACAACAATTACCTTAAAATAACTAAAATATTTAGTATCTCAAACAACAATTAAAATAAAGTAACTAATGTGTAAATTACAACAAACAAGTGTTCCGATTAATATTGTACAACTAACTTCTCAATATATTCAATAGCATTATGACATGTTAATTTATTATGACATACTTTGTCACATCTGCCACATTTATGCATTCTCGAAGTTTCACCAACAGATGAGATTCTCTTTTTTTTGGCGTCGACCAATCATTGCCACTATTTTAAAAGGTAAGACCTTCATTTCCACATAGTCTATGAGAGTCTTCCACTCTACAGCATTGTAACTGGAAAAATAGGTTTTGCATATGTAGACAACAAACATTCATCAATATAAAAGCGATCACATAAATTGTATACATAAATTGTAATTCCTACAAGAAAAAAAAACCAAATAAGGAGAATGGTTAACCATGCAAGAAATGGTTCATTAGCAACGAGAAAGTTACAACAAGAAAAATCCAACATGTTAAAAATTAGTTGTAATATTTCTTGCGGCAAGAAGGTAAAAGAAAATTTTCAACTCCAAAATTAATGCTTCATAATTTTTTTTCTCATACCTTTTTGTAGTTAGAAAGTGTGAGTAACATTCTAACTCTTCTAACACCTCGAAATTAAAATTAATGCTTCATAATTTTTTCTCGTACCATCTTGCAACAAGAAGGTGCGAGAAATATTTTAACCATTTCAAAATTAAGGTATTGTAACATTTCTCGCACTTTCTTGCAACGAGAAGATGTGAGAAAAATTCCAAGACTAACGTTTTGTAATTAAATAGAGATGTAATGGAAAAAAACGTTGCAAAAATTTAAAAAAAGAAAAAAAGATGCCCAACAAATGTAAGATTTGTTGAAGAAAATATATAATCTATTACAAAAATGGTCAACATAGAGAGTGAGGTTGAAAAAAAAAAAAACTTCAAAAGAAAAATAAGCATAAAAACCAAAATGTAAAATCTTAACTAGGGGAGAAAAAGAGAAAATGAGGTTGATAGAAACTTGGGGGGTGTTTGGGGCACTGAATAGGTTATAATAACCCCCTTATTATAACCTATTCAATGTTTGGGGCACCAACAAAAATAAATGGTGAGGTGGGTTATTTTTACCCCCGATTATTTTATCCATTCTCTACAGTAACCACCATTCAACCCACCTGATTATTCTATCTATTTTCTACAGTAACTCTCTCCTCTCTTCCTCCATGTGACTCCTTGACTTTTCCGACGACCGTCGGCCGCCGTCGGTCGGTGAAGTTTTCGACGACTTTTCCGACGATCGCCGACGACTTTTCCGGCGGTCACCGATGACTTTTCCGGCCACCAAATTTTTTTTTCATATTTCTTCTCATTTTCATTTTGAAAAATATAAAAAATAAAAATAAAGAAAAAAAAACATCAAAGGTTGTCGGAAAAGTTGTTGACAACATCGAAGGTTAATCAACTTAAAAAAAAAACATTCAAACGAAATTATATTTACCACACTCAAGTTTATTTCAAATGATTTTATTGATAAAAAAAAAAAAACTAATATGATTTTTGAACTAAACATTTACAATTTTTATTTTGGCAATATAAAAGTTAACTAATATGATTTTTCTCTTCTAAAAAAAATATGATTTTTCTATACCAAATCCTAAACTTGCTTTGTAAAAAAAAACGTAACCCTAAATCAAAGTGAATCGTATATCATTAAAAAAACTAGCAAAAGAAAACAGTCAGTTTGAACCTTTGATTCAGAACCCGTGTTAAAACAGATCAACACTCATTATTTTATCCCAGACTAAAATAATCTGTACCCAAACACAAATTATTTTATCCAGACTATAATAATCTGCACCCAAACACAGATTATTATAATCCCAGATTATTATAACAAAAAAAATCTTGAATAAGGCTATGGAAAGGTTGAGAGAATCTAGGGAGGGGGTGAGAGAAACTAGAGAGATAAGAGACAGTGAAATAAAAAAAATGGGTATGAATATAAATGAGGGTTTTTCCTAAATATCTTCTTAGCCGAAAATTTTGTCCTATTTTAGGAAACTAGTGTATTACCACGTGCATTTGCACGTGTATTTTTTATTTTTAAAATAACTTTGAATTATTATTAGTATAAAAAGAGTAATTATTATTATTATTATTATTATTATTATTAATAAATAGTAATTAATTAGTTCATTACAAATATATATTTTTAAATTTTTTAATACATTAAAAATTTTATAATTTTAATTAAACTTTTTTTTAAACAAAATTTTAATTAAACTTTAAAACCATTCTTTTAAACTTCAAAGGTTAAATGTTAAATTATATTGAAAATTTTGAATTTCAAAGTTTTATAAATGAAAGGAAATGTTTATAATCTTAATATTTTATCAATATTACCAAGCACATTAACTAAAAAAATAACATAAAGGGTTTTTTTTCGTTTTTTAAAATTGTTAATATATTGAATTGTCATTATTATTTTTTTAGTACTACCATATATATTCAAGCACTTTGACTATATCAAAAAGAAATTTAACTCTAAAAATTTTAAAATTAGTAATTTTATGTACTAAAAATAAGTGGACATTGTGTAAAAATTAATTAGATTGTTACAAATAATTTGGGTTTTTAATTTATTTACTATAATAAAAGTTTTATAATTTTTCAAAATTTTTTTTTTAATAATTTTATGTACGAAATAAATTAATATTAATTAAACGTTAGAACAGTCTTTTGAACTTCAAACCTAAAATATTATATTAAATAGAAAATATTGAATTTCAAAATTTTGAAAATGCAACGACATGTTTGTAATATTTATATTTTATATCAATATTCTAAAAGATGCAAAGACATATATATTTTTAACATTATTAGTTTATTTGATTTATATTCAAATACTTTAATATTGAATTTTTAATTTTATGAAATTTATCAAAGTAGAAAGATTTTTCTAATTTATTTAATAAAATGAAAATTTTATAATTTTAATTAATTTGGAATCCTTCTTTCCAACTTCAAATGTAAAATGTTAAATTAAATTGAACGTCTTGAATTTTAAACTTTTTGAAAATGGAATGAAAAGTTCTTAATCTTAAAATTGTGTCATAGACCTAGAATAATATTTTAACTATATATCATAGTTGAAATTAATGAATAATACAATGACAAAATAAGAGAAAGTGCATAAGTCATAGTGCGCTACGTTTAGTATGAAATATGAATTACCTACATGAAATTGAATTAACAAATTCAAAATATGCATAAATATTTTTAATAACAAACAAATGCACCTATCAAATAACAATAAAAATATATAAAAATAAAACAATGAAAAGAAAATAAAAGAGAGTACCTATACACACATTCCTTAAAATAAATTTAATTTACTCGCCTGATAATTGTGTTAGATGAACACATCTTCATTCGACTTCATCAAAGTGTATTTTGAATGTTTCCAACTTTAGCATTCGAAGTACATATTCATCATTGCAACTTAAATATACCAAGTAATATATTGAGTTGCTTGCAGGATTTGAAAAGACTTCGAGAGAAATGAATTGAAGGAACTAAAAACTAAAAGTTTAGAAAGGATGAAACTCGTTGATAGAAAAATGGTGGAAGCATGTTGATAAAAAAAGTGGTAGAAGACAACCTCTTTTTATAGTAGTAGATAATTGAAAGTTACAAAACTTTTAGAATTCCAAAACTATCAACTTCTATCATTAATTATAATTAAAGGATAATATATTTAATTAATGAATTTTTTTTTATATTCTAACTTCTCATATTCCATATCGTTATTATTATTGATAATTAATAAATAATTTAATAATAATGTTATTTCATAATAATTATATTATATTATTAATTAAATAATAAAATATTAAAAAATAAATGTAATAAATGTAACGTTTTTTTAGATACGTGGAGTATAATTTATTTATTAAATAATATTTACAATTCATTATATTAATTTAAAACATTTGTAATTAGTTAGAGTAATTAAATTTTTAATACATTTAAATAATACATTCAAGTGCAAGGTTTTAAATATAGAAATAGAAGTAGGGGTATAATAGTCCCAAAATTTTTTTTCAAGATCCTCCCTTTTTAATATATTAGATATTATAGATTATAGATAACCCAATAGATATTGTTTGACTTGACATGATCTTTATTTATATTTAGAACATCAACTTTAGATTGAGGGTATTTTAGTCTATAGTGTATTTTCAATATTGGTTCTATATTTAGCATTTGGTCATTTATGAAATCAAAATCTTGTTTCACCCATTTTTCAAAACTGTCTATTTAAATATCCAGATTATCTAGTTGCCCCTCCAGGCCATTTTCAGGAATTACCCAATCAACTTGTAATTTAACAAAAAAAAAAAAAAAAAAAAAAAAGAAAAGAAAAAGAAAAAAGAAAAATTTATTGTTTCTCAACTGCCCAGACATTACGCAATTTGGTTCTTCAATTGCTAACTAACCGACTCTAGCTTCTGCTTCTAGCGGAAGACGTAGCACAATTCCTTACCACCGATCAAAACCGATTTCTTAAGTCCCAATCTTCTTCACCGCAGAGGCTCAATCATATGACTTCCGGGCAGTTCATGTTGATCTTCACATTCAGCACAAATTGCTCACAGAAATCGATATAAGCAAAGCTATGCTTAGCAGAAGGCGTTTAACGGAGTTCATAATCGGTTTCAATTCCGAAATCTGGAGAAGAGGAAGCCGATGGCTGTCAAGCAATTCAGGGAAGAGATTTGCTGCGGTTTGGGGAAATGGCGATTTCGGGAGGCTGGGGCTTGGAAATTTGGATTCTCAGTGGCGGCCTGTGGCGTGTTCTGCCTTTGATCGTGAAATGCTCAAGGATATTGCTTGTGGTGGTGCTCACACTCTGTTCTTAACAGGTTCTAAACTTCTCTCTTCTTTGGGATTTCACAACGTATTTGAGATTGGTTTTGGGATTTGTAGTATTCTAGTGTTATGTATCTGTATCTATTTGAGGGACATTGTATTACGTTTCGAGTCCCGCAGATGTTGAAAGCAATCTCCCATGTATTGTTGGTGAAATTGTGAAGATGTCAGCTGTGTTCGTGTAAAGGCTCACGAATTATCCCCCTCCTTTGGCAGAATCTGGACGTGTTTATGCTACCGGTCTTAATAATTTCGGGCAGCTGGGAATATCAGAGGAAAAAAGCTATTGTACAGTATGTTACTCACATTTAATCATCATTATCTACATTTGATAGTTTTTGGTATCTATATTCTGCACAATCTGAAGCAATGGTTGATTCTGTAGTTTTCGTCTGAGCTTTATCTTTCTATCTTTCTTCTTATATGGAGTCCTTTTATTTCCATTTCACGTTTCCGGGGTTTTCTTGTATTTTTTATTTTTAATTTTGTATTAAGACACGTTAATTATCACTTATCAGCATGGCATCTTGATGCAGGAGCCTGTCGAGGTTAGAATTCAGAAAGAAGCTGTTCACATTGCAGCTGGTTATAATCACTCTTGTGCTGTTACAGGTTTGCTCTACAGTCCACTTGATTTGAGTGATGACTAAACTTGAACCATTAACTTCATTTAGAAGTATTTTTTATTGGTCAGCTAAAGTTCCTATTAGCTTTATTGATTGGGAAGAGTTGTCGTAATTAGCTCTTTATTGGGTAGTTTAGTTGAAAGAAAAGAAACTTGTAAAGATATATATTAAGATTGAGAATTACTCTGGTATTTTTCTCCTTTCTAGGTCCAAGTAGGTAAAACATCTAGGTTTTGGGAACACACTTGCATTTTTGTACTCCAGATGGCTTTTTGTTATTTTCTTTTTCTCTGATGGAAGATATCTCATGTTTTTCCCCTTGTTATTTTCAAAAGTTGAAATGAAAAGTAGAGAAGTATTTGTCTTCCTCTTGAAGTCATAACAAGGAATGAGTTTCTGAAAGATGGTGTTCCTTTTCTCTTATGTTTCTTCCCATTCCTCGGAAGTATTAGTTTGTTTAAAACCTTTATCTTTTAAGTTCAACTTAATGCAATAACAATTTGCCTAACTTTTCTTTTTTAAAATTCTATTATTACTATTATTTATTTAACAATTTGTTTAAAACCTTCAGCATATAGCAATAACAATTTGCCTAACTTTTCTTTTAGAAAATTCTATTATTACTATTATTTATTTATTTTTAATTTTCCTTTGAAAATAAGTTATCATCATGCTTCTAGCCATTTAACTTGAGATTTGAAGTCTTTGTTCAGAAAAGGTCCTAATCTCAACTAGATTGCAAATGATATCCAACTTTATTCAGCTTAAAATATACTACTCAAATGAACTAAAAGAATTTCTTTTGAAGTGTTTATATATATATATTGAATTGTACAAAAAAAAAAAAAAAAAGAGAGGAAAAAAAAAGGTGATGAGAAATCAACCTGAAGCCAAGGGTTCAAAAAAAAAAAAAAAAAAAAAACATCTCAGTTGGCTTTCCTTAAATAATAATAATAATAAAAAAAAACTATACTACAAAAAAGTTTGCTTCTATCTCTATTTTTTTTTTTTTAATGATGCCTTTTTCTTTCTTCATGGCTTTCTGCAACTTTCTGCTAAAAGATGGTCTACACTTATTTATACTATTGTTTTAATAAATATAAGATTTGTTAACAGGCTTGACCTCATGGGTTTTGGTCCAAATATGATCTGAATTGGTAATTAGATATATTTGGTGGATTATTTCTGTTGATATCAGTTAATACAAAATATCATATCCTACACATTTCAAAAAGTTCATATTGCATCCCTTCCAATAGCATAGTAAGATCTTATGGCTCAATGCTTCTAGGGCTATTTTGCGGAAAGCCAACCCTATAGGAACAGAAGAATTTTGGAAGAGGGTGATATATATTCTGGAAATATCTTGGACAATGTGTTTTTTTTTTTGTTTTTTGTTTTTTTTTATACGAAACAGAAAATTATATTCACGAAAGTAGTAATTTTGGTCCATTTTATGAACTGCTGTGGGAATCTTCAAAATGGTGAATTTTTTTGCAGTTTAGAAAATGGCCCGCCCCCCTCCCCCTTCCTCCAACTGAGCTAGGAAACTCCGATCACCTCCCGATGGCCGCCACACATCTAACCACAACTCCTGCCTGGAACTACACCAAACGAGCAATCTCTATAGATCGAAAGACTTTCTCTATAGCCTTTGACTTAAACTTCCATGGTAGCAGAGCAAAAATCAAGGAATCCAACAAAACTTCATCTCACAGCTTATCTCTCACATGGAACTCCCTTTTGTGGTTAGCTACTTCTTTCAAAAGATTAGTTGACGAGCCCTGCTCATATAAGTTCTTCTCAGAACAAAGAAACGAAGATTATGTTATCTGGCTGGAAAAGCTGAAGAATCGACATGGTTACTTTGCTGAAATCAACCAACTCAACAACAATGGAGGGAAGACAAGGTTGATCATTCCATCAGAGAAGGATAAAAGTGGGTGGTTCTCATTCTTTTCGTTAATCTCTGATTATCCTGGTGAAGCACAAAAGAAGAAAACCTCCACGTTCAAAGACATCTTATTGTCTGGACCCAAACCAACAACTTCAAATCCCCCAACAGCACCTAACAGACAGACACACAAAGTGTTTATTGACTCAGCCATCACTTCGAATTCCCCTAGATGGAAAGAGATGATTATTGTCCAACGTCAGAACTATCATGATTCATGGATTGAAATCAAAGCCTCACTACAGACAATGCTGAACCGACTTACCATAAACCCATTCCAAGACAACAAAGCCATCATCCACTGTTATGATGAATCTGTAGCATCACGTCTATGCAGCCACACTGATTGGTCTTTAGTTGGTAAACATAGACTGAAGTTTTCTCCCGTGAATACACAAAATTTTCTCCAAGATGCAAAGGTTAACTCATATGGCGGTTGGATATCAATTCACCACCTCCCCCTTCCCCTGTGGACCGAGAACATATTTCATTATATTGGAGAGTTATGTGGCGGATATGAGGAAACAGCCAGCCATACGCAAAGATGGATTAATCTAAATGAAGCTCGTATCAAGGTTCGAAGCAATTCAAATGGCTTCATCCCTGCTTCAATCATCATCCCTGGTGAACTTACAGGTATTGAACCTTTGGAAATTTTGATCTACAGTGGACCACAATACACCAAACTAGCCGGAAAACCTATTGATAACCGTCAAGAAGCTTCTCCGGTGCCGGCGGGTTTGAATTCGGAGCATCATAATGAGACGCCTACAGAAAAGGAATGTGCTGCTTCTATGGGCGTGATTACAGGGATTGAAGAATCTACGGTTACAGATGAAGCCATTAATAGAATGGATCTTTTGCCACCGCTGAAAATCTCGAAGGATAAAGGTAAATCTGTTGTGATACATCCTAGACCTACCCCCTCTCCAAAACAAAGAAGCCCATTCCCACCAACCGAAAGTGGATTACAAAATCAGCCCACAAATTTAACACGTGGCTTTAAGGAATCCACGTCAAATCAAATTGTGAACTTCATGGGCTCTGACACTGAGGCTTATCTATCAAGCCCACTTGCTGAAGCCGTGCCTTCCCCTCAAATAAAACCCAATCTTCCCACCTCTCCCAGCACCATAATCTCGATGGACCCATCTATTTTCGAAAATAATTTGGCCATCAATCCAGAACCTATTGAAACACTCCCTCCGATAATACCAACTTCCCCTACTCTCCCCACCACACCAATTACTCATCAATTTTCGGCCCCTCTGATTTCCCCTGCTTTAATGGCGGAACCTTCACAACATTTTACTCTACCATCTACTCTTCAACACCTTGCCCCAATCCTTCGAGATCACGGTTTATGCATTATGGCTATCCCTCCCTCTCCAATGCCGAAGAAGAAAAAGGGGACCACATCAAAGGGACCAAAATGTAGACGGGAATTGAAAGGCTTACCATCTTCAGTAAACTATGATAAAGTTCGGACAACAAAAGCAGAAATGGGCTCTATCCATCCTCAATGAAATTTCTATCATGGAACGTTCGTGGTTTGGGTTCTTGGAAAAAGAGAGCCATCATAAAGAACATTATCTTGAAGCATAATCCCAGTTTTGTCCTTATTCAAGAAACAAAAAAATCCAAGATTGATAGGCGCATTATCAAATCGATTTGGAGTTCCTCCCACATTGCTTGGACTTCTTTGGATGCAGTAGGATCAGCGGGTGGTATTCTTGTTCTTTGGAGTGATCCGGATTTCAAAATTGGGGAGATAGTTCAAGGTCATTTCTCCATCTCTTTACAGGTCACCTTATATGATGGTTTTTCTTTTTGGCTCTCATCTATTTATGGACCTTCCACTCGGCCTCCACGGAAGGCATTTTGGCGAGAACTCAACGATCTAGCAGGTCTTGGAGGCGATCAATGGGTCATAGGTGGTGATTTTAATGTAACAAGATGGTCTTGGGAGAAATCAACGGGTGGCTCACAAACTAGAAGTATGAGGAAATTCAACAGGTTTATCTCTGATCATAAACTTATGGACATTCCCCTCCATAATGGCCGATTCACGTGGTCAAGCTTTAGGGAAGAACCATCTCTTACTCTTATTGATCGGTTTTTAATCACTAATGATTGTCTTCTGAAGTTTGGTACAACACATTTATCTCGGTTAGATCGTCCTACATCAGATCATTTTCCAATTTTATTATCTTTTGGAGACTTATCTTGGGGCCCGACGCCTTTCAGGTTTGAAAATTCATGGCTTCATCAAAGTTCTTTTATTCCTTTTGTGGAGAATTGGTGGAATCAAAATCCCCTTGTTGGTTGGCCGGGTCATGGTCTTATGCAGAAACTAAAGGCACTGAAACAGGAGATTAAAACATGGAGCCGAAATAATATAGATACCTCTCCAATCCAAAGTCTAACGGCTCAATTAAAAATTTTAGATGATTTAGAGGAAAGAGGCATCCTCTCGGCAGAACAGAGACTTCAAAGGATGGAGATTAAAAATCAGATCTTGAATACTACAGCGATAGAATATATTCAATGGAAACAAAGATGCAAACTTCAGTGGCTACAAGAGGGTGATGAAAATACTCGTTTTTTTCATCGTATTTTATCAGCCCGACGGAGAAAGAGTTCAATCTCAGAGCTGTTATCCAGACAGAATATTAGTCTGCTTGCAAATAAAGATATTGAAGAGGAATTTCTTGATTTTTATACCGACTTATACACTCAGGACAGTAATCAACATTTTCTCCCTACAAATGTGGATTGGCAACCATTATCCACGGAACAGGCTTTATCTCTAGAGGTACCTTTCACTGAGGAAGAGGTTTATTTAGCAATTACATCATTGGGTAACAATAAGTCCCCTGGACCGGATGGCTACACAGTAGAATTTTTCAAAAATTCTTGGTTGTTTATGAAATCAGATATTATGAAGCTGTTTCTGGATTTCTTCAATTCTGGTATTATTAATGTGTCTCTAAATGAAACATACATTTGCTTAATTCCAAAAAGATTGGATGCACGTACAGTACATGCTTATCGTCCTATAAGTCTCATCCCATGTGCCTATAAAATCCTTGCTCGAGTTTTGTCTAATCGGTTGAAAAAGGTTTTATCCTTTACGATCGCTGAAAATCAAATGGCCTTTGTAGAAGGAAGACAGATTTTAGATGCCTCACTTATTGCCAACGAGATTATTGATGATTGGCAGACAAAAAAGAAATCAGGTATAGTTCTTAAATTGGACTTAGAGAAGGCTTTTGATAAGGTTGACTGGGGATTTCTTGATGCCATCCTTCAAGCAAAAGGTTTCGGTTCTCTATGGCGAAAGTGGATTTATGGTTGTCTTTCTAGTGCAAATTATTCTATTATTATCAATGGTCGTCCAAGGGGGAAAATCATTCCTTCCAGAGGTGTTCGACAAGGTGATCCATTATCTCCTTTCCTCTTTATTCTGGTATCGGATTGTCTTAGCCGTCTTTTACATCATGGGGCAAATCTTGGCAAGATTGTGAGCAATACTATTGGTACTTCTTGTCTCAAGATTAATCACTTGCAATTTGCAGATGATACATTATTGTTCTCCTCTAGTGATGACTAAGCAATTGCAAATCTCTTTGATCTAATTCATATATTTGAGCAGGCTTCGGGTCTTAATATAAATTATGGAAAGAGTGAATTACTTGGCATCAACATTCCTACTGAAGACATGAATCGCTTGGCTCAAACTTATGGTTGTAGAGTGGGTTGTTGGCCTTCTGTTTATCTCGGTCTTCCTTTAGGTGGCAATCCTTCACGATCTTGCTTTTGGCAACCAGTTCTGGAGAAAATTCAGCATAGGTTACAAAACTGGAAATACTCTTTTATTTCCAAGGGAGGTAGACATACACTTATACAATCTACCCTTTCCAATATGCCCACATATTTTATGTCATTGTTCAAAATGCCTATTAAGATTGCCAATTTGATTGAGAAAATTTTTCGGGATTTCTTTTGGGAAGGAGCTAATGATGATGGAGGAATGCACAATGTGAAATGGGATAAAACACAACGCCCCCTTCAAATGGGTGGCCTGGCCATTGGTAACATCAAGCATAGGAATGTGGCTCTCTTATCAAAATGGATATGGAGATTTATTTCTGAAGATGAAGCTCTCTGGTGTAAAGTCATCAAAGCTAAGTATTACCCTATGACTACCAACCAACAATGGCCCATGGTTTCAAATGAAGGATCCTTTAAAGCACTGTGGTCATCGATTTCTATGTTAAACAACATTGTTAAACAGAATATTAAAAGAGAATTGGGCAATGGAAATTACATCTCTTTTTGGCATGATGTCTGGATCCAAAATCAAACTTTGGCTTCCTTATATCCAAGACTGTACAGACTATCCACAAGTACTCATGCTTCGGTGGCCAATGTATGGAAAGCTGATAATGGAGTTTGGGACATGGATTTCAGGAGAAATCTAAATGATTCTGAAATAGCTGAATGGGCCTCCTTGTCTCATTGCCTTTCATCTGTTGTTTTAAAAAATCACAATGACTCGTGGAGTTGGAATTATGGAACATCTAAAACATTTTCAGTCCATTCGATGATGGAGCTTTTAACACATCAGGGAGGTTATATTATAGATCCTTTATATTCAATTATATGGAAAGGATCTTATCCTCGAAAAATTAAGATTTTCCTATGGGAGCTCAGCCATAGTGGTGTTAACACCATGGATCGCCTTCAACGACGACAACCTTATCTCTTCATTTCACCTTCATGCTGTATTATGTGTTTTGCAAGTTCAGAATCTCCATGTCATCTCTTCGGTTATTGTTCCTTTGCCCAACAATATTGGACTTTCATTCTGACAGCCTTTGGATGGAATATAGTTTTGCCTGGAAATATTTTCGACCTCTTATCTATGGTTTTTGTGGGTCACCCTTTTAAAGGGGATGCGAAAACACTTTGGATGGCTTTTAGTAGATCATTTTTCTGGACTCTTTGGAATGAACGGAACAGGAGGATCTTTAACGACATCATTGGATCCTTTGATGGGTTTCTGCATTTAGTTCTTTTTAATTTTAATGCTTTATATTGGTGTAAATGTTCACCTCCTTTTAAAGATTATAGTCTCTCTTCTCTTATTAACCATTGGACATCCTTTTTGTAAGCCACTATTAGTGGTATCATTTCATTTATCAATGAAATAGTTATGTTTCTTCTCAAAAAAAAAAATATATTCACGAAAGTAGCCATATACAAAAAATGGAGATTAGCTATTCCAAGAAAGCCAATGGGTTACAAAAAGGCTTCCCAATTGGCAATAATTTATACTAGATTGTAGCTACAAAATAGTTGACACCAAGAAGAGGAGTGAAGCATGATAAGGTCCCACAAAGTATCAATACTTAAGTTCTCTAACTTCTTTCAAGCCAAAGGCACCATAGGATAGCAACCGAACAAAAGCTGGGGGATGGCCTCTGCAAGGGACATTGTGGTTTTTGTCTCTTCCCTGTGGTTTTCTTTCTATAGAAACTTCTGAAATTATGATCTTTCCACCAGATATTTAAACTGAAGAGATATTTTTGTAATTCCTATGGTATATATCTATTTTAAATTGTTGTCCATTGTATATTTCTTTGGAATGTTAAAATGACATACCAAATTTAAAGAATTACTGTTACATTTAAGTTTTTCCAAATATTCTTTGATACCCTGCAGATAGAATCTAGGTATATGTTCTATTGTACAATATACACTTAAAGTCCACTGTTGTTGCTGGCCTCTCCCTAGGCAATAATCTTATCTGAGGCAACTCATTCTTCATCTAATGTAATGCTGCTGGAGATTGAGAATACTATTAATTAACGTTTTGATGTGATGTGGAAAAAAGAAAAACTTTTTGATGTACTTCTCGAGAAGGGATCATATAATAACTTTTCTTCTCTAGCTTCTTTTGTTGATTTTTTATTTTATTTGTATATAGCGGATGGAGAACTGTATATGTGGGGGACGAATTCAAATGGGCAGCTTGGTCTTGGAAAGAGTAAGCACTAGATTCTGAATTTTTTTTTCTTGCACTGTATAGTTTTGCTAATTTAGTGATGTCATTTGCAAATTGAAGTTTTTGTAGGAGTGGTTGTTAGACAATGGGCAACGAAAGAATGAAATGGCCTTATCTTTTTATTTTTTCTTTTTTGTTAATGAATTAGGGCTGGGGTTGTGAATTTATTCAGTACAACGTGGTTGTTCTCTTTGTTAGTTATGAATTCAATTGTTTTTGGTAGATAATCATGAATATTAGTTGTTCTTGTTCATATATAACCAGGATGGTCCTTGTTATGAAGTCAATTGTTTTTAGTGATTATGTTATCATTATTTTGTGGTTTTATCTCTTCATTTGTTGTTGGTTTTCTCCTTGGGGTGGACATTGTATTTCTTTCCTAATATGAAATAGAATGATAGTGATAGACCCCTATTACGAAGGTTTATAGTTGTGAGTGAGTGAAGAGTGAGAAAGGGGCGTGACTTACTGTTATTTGGGGTGGTTTTACAGATCTGTTCATACAACTTTTCTCTTCCTGTGGATTTTTATTTTATTTTTAAAATTTAATCCGTGAGTATCTAAACTAGCTTTTGTGCCCCTTGGCTATCCTCATGGAACAGCCATCTGGCCCTACTAAATTTGGTTGCCATGAAAACTTGTAGGATATTAAATCCTAACTAGGTAACCACTATAATTTGAACATGTTCGCTTTAAGTCCATTATTTACAGCAAATTAATAAAAAAAAAATATGTTCATTGATTTACTTGAAGAGTCCAACCTAGTTTGGAATTGCTAGATATGTAAGTAAATGATAAGGAATAGTATTGAAGACATGTAAGAAGGCTTCTTATTTGTCTTTACTCAAATATTTCATTCACAGTGAGTATGGTAAACAATTCACTTTGATACTTGCTATAGGATCTCTGGATATTTGAAACGAACCTAGTTGCTAAATTCAAAATCAAAGCATGGTGACTAGGAAAAGGTTATCATCTTCATAGTTCACAATCCAATTCTATGTCATAACTCATAAGAAAAAAGTATTTTAGTTGATAAATATTTCATAAAGGAGATGATTGATGCAAGTGCAATATTTATTATTTATCTTTTGACAATAGAGTAAAATGCTGATGGCTTAACTATCATACTTTTGAAAGGATACTTTGACTAGTTGATTGACAAAAGGACAATTCAACCAATTAGCGAACAAGTTAACTATGGAAACATCTTTTACCGACTTGAGAGGGGTGTCAGGTGTAGGATTTTTTCTTTTTTTCTTTTTTTAAATACTAATTACAATTACTAGTTGTCTATATTTATGTATTAGCTATCTACAGTAATGTTAACACTATGCTCCGGTAATTTTCTTGGCTAATTTTTAGTTGGTCTTTCTCCAAACATTGTACTACTTTCTTGACAGGAATAGAGAGAATACTATTTTTCTCCCTCTCAAACTTGGTTGTATGTCATACAGGGTCAGCAAAAGCCATACACCTACCTACTAAAGTAGATAGCTTAGATGGGATTGTAATTAAGAGGGCTGCTTTAGGTTCAGATCATTCCATGGCTGTTGCTGGTATAAATATCCTACCACATTTCAGTTTAGCAGTTTTACCATTTTCATGTTTTCTTAATGAACGTGGAATATGTGATATTATACTTCTATCGATGTTTATACTTTTTCATTAGATGGAGGTGAAGTCTTAAGTTGGGGTGATGGACGGTCAGGAAGATTGGGTCATGGCCATGAGTCAACATTTTTGGGGTTTCTAAAAAGCACCAGGTACTTCAATGAAATTATAGTTTCTTCTTTAGAAAGATAATAATAAAAATAAAAAACACCTAGTTTTCTTAGATTCATATTGATCTCATGATCTGTGATCCCTCCTTCCTTCTTTCCCCCAAAGAAAAATAGAAGAAGAATAAATTGGGATTTGACCAAACTCATTTTTAAAGCATATAAATGTAAAAAACTTATTAACTTTGATTTTTCTTTGGATCTATATTACATCGACATTTATATTCAGACAATGCATCATTGCATTATTTGTGTCTTGTGTTCTTATGATTTGTATATTTGTTGTAGTGAATATACACCCAGGCTGATTAAAGAACTTGAGGGGATTAAGGTAATGTTTCGATGGTGAGTTTTCATTTATCCCCTATACGTTGTCAATTTTCTTAAACCTTTTTTTTCCAGGTTAAACAAATTGCTGCTGGGATGCTGCACTCAGCATGTGTAGATGGTTGTTTCCGTTTCATTCTTTGTTTTTTCTTTTAATGAAAAATGTCTGTTTCAATATTGCTTCTTTTGGCGCATCTGTTTTTCTAATGCATAACAAATTTAGCAGAAAATGGAGCTGTTTTCATATTTGGTGAGAGGGCGACAAACAGAGTGGCAAGTTCCAATTTCATATTCAAATTGATTTTATATATTCTTTTTGTCTAGTGAAGCTACCTTTTGCATGCTATACTTGCATTTAAATTATTAATGGTATGATATAGAGCTTTGGTGAGGAATACAAGGCAACAACACCATCAATAATCAACACACTCTTGGACTGCGAAGAAGTTGCCTGTGGTGGTTATCACACGTGTGTCCTAACAAGTAACTTTATCCTTTTTTATTATTTTGAGAATTGTAAATTCTCCTGATATGTAGTTAATTGAACTCAGGAAATCGGATTAGCTGAGTCTTATGCCAATTGGAAAAGATTTTTGTTATTGCCCTCGGCTTGGGACTTGGCTTTCCTCCCATCTTTATGTAGTTTAATGTATTTGCTGAAATTTCATTATGTTTATGAATGCCATTGTTAAAAGGTTATACTGGGACATTGATGTGTAACTTAAGAATATTTCTTTCATCTGAGAAAATTGTATATTAGAATTATTCTTAGCCAGTAAGCAATCATATGTGAAGGTGGTCATAAATGAGTTAGTATAATTTGTCTGATATCTTCGCTTCATTTTGCTATGGTTTCATTATGATATTTAACCAGAACATTGGAGCAGCGGGTGTTTCTTTGTGTTAGCATGCACATGTTATGTGACAGGCCTGTGCATATGATCTAATTGTTACAATGGGCTGCTCATCCTCTGTTTTAATGATGGATGACTCTATACGATTTCTAAATCGAGACACATAACTTATTTATTCATCAGAGAAGTTAATTGAGATTCTAAACATGGCTGATGTCTTTGATTTTTTTTTGTTCTTTTTTGTTTCTTGTTACAGAAAGTGGGGACCTGTACAGTTGGGGTTCGAATGAGAATGGTTGTCTTGGGAATGGGTACCCCTCTCTTCAATAATATTTTGTAGTTTGGACCTCTTTTCTAATTTTTTAGGTTCGCCAGTTAAAATATTATGTTCGTGATATCCATTTAGGTCCACAAGTGTCTTTCACCTCCCTGAAAGAGTCGAAGGTCCCTTTTCAAAATCTCCTGTAAGCAAGGTTGGGGTTTGTGTTCTTCCATCCAGATTACTTCAATGATTTGATCATATTTATGTTCCTTGTGGAGATCACTTCAATTTTATGTAGTTCACCACTTAATTGCTTTCTAACTTGAATATTTTAAGGTCTTAAAAGAAAAAAAATGAAGGAAAAAGAGAAGAAAAATTTCATATATGAGCGACAGATGAATTGCCAGAAGGGTTTATTTTTTAAATTTTTTAAAAAAATTTATTCTGCTCAATATTTCTAACAATCATATTTCACAGGTATCTTGCGGATGGAAACACACAGCAGCAATCTCAGGTAAGAATTCTCAATTGAAACCGAAGATATAAATTTAAGCTTCAAATTTATCATTTCTTGAAGCCTTCTATATTAGGTGCGGTTTGCAGATTTTTTTGTACTTGTAGAGGAAAATGGGTTATAAAATGAAAATGATCATTTGACTGGAACAAGACAAGAAGAGATTCAAATTAATTAAAAACCATAGGGTTAAACGTATTATCAATTTGTGTTGAGTAAAATATAATCAAATGAACATCGAAAGATTGAATCACTGCTATTGTATTTTTCTTTTTGGTAATTGGCTTATCGAAGGGCCTATTAGGTATCTAACTATCTGTAAAGATACCGGCTTGCAACTTACTTTTATTTACAGACAAAAGATTCTAGTACAAGTTTTGGAGGTGTTTTGGGGAACTCTCTTCCTATCTCGCGGATAAGAAAAAGATTACAAAAGTGCATTCTTTCATACCCTACTCCCTTCCAACCGGTTTTCTTTTAAACTACCCTTCATCTATGATAATCTTCACCGCTAAACCCACCGTCTGCCCCTTAATATTTACATTACAACAAAACACGTATTACTCACAAAACACGTACTCCCCTTTCACTAACCGCCTGCCTACATAGGTGGTGAATTCCCTCCTCTACCCCTCCTTACATATGTATGTATGATTTGGGGTCTAACAATACCCCCGGGGGTATAAGCCACCTTGTCCTCAAGTGGGAAGGTTGGAAATTGCTGGCGAAAGTGTTCTAGGGACTCCCACGTGCCTTCAAACTCTGGGAGACCTTTCCATTGTACTAGAAGTTCCCATTCATTGGTGACTGGATTAGTTCGATAGGCCATCACATCCTCGGGTTCAGCAATCCATTCATAATCGTCCGTGAGCATTGGTGGAAGTTTTTCTACATTCTCATGACTTCCCATTGCCTGCCTGAGTTGAGATACATGAAAAACAGGATGGATTGTTGCTTCCTCGGGTAGATCTAGACGATAGGCCAGGGCTCCAATTCTTTCTATAATGCGGTAGGGTCCGAAATATTTAGGAGAGAGCTTTTCGTTTCTTTTATGGGCTAAGGAGGATTGGCGATATGGACGAATTTTCAAATAGACCCATTCTCCTTCTTCATAAGTCTTTTCTCGTCGTCGTTGATCGGCATATTTCTTCATTCTGTCCTGTGCTTTGAGAAGCTGCGCTCTTAGTAAATCAAGCGTTTTGTCACGAATGCTTAGCTGCTCATCCAAAGTGGCGTTATTGGATTTTTGATTCCCGTAGAATAACAATGTGGGCGGAGGGCGGCCATAAACTATTCTGAATGGAGTCGTATTCAGAGAAGAATAGTACGATGTATTGTACCAATATTCAGCCCACGATATCCATTGCTCCCATTGCTTGGGTCTCTCGCTGCAAAAACATCTAAGGTAGGTTTCGAGACATTTGTTGACGGCTTCGGTTTGTCCATCTGTCTGGGGGTGGTAAGCCGTACTTCTCCTAAGTTGAGTTCCTTGTAAACGGAACATCTCTGCCCAGAAATGGCTTACGAATATCTTGTCTCGGTCAGACACAATTGACCTGGGATATCCGTGTAATCGTACAATTTCTTTGACGAACAAAGCAGCTATACTTTTTGCCGAAAAGGGATGGCTCAGGGGAAGGAAATGCGCATATTTACTCAATCTGTCCACCACCACTAATATTGCATCATGCCCTCTTGATCTTGGTAATCCTTCCACAAAGTCCATGGCGATATCCTCCCAAATTCGTTCTGGAATTGGTAGAGGCTGTAGGAGCCCTGCTGGCGATAAAGTCATTGCTTTATTTCGTTGGCAGGTTTGACAGTCGTCCACGTATCTCTTAATTGCTCCCTTCATGCCTTGCCATTATAGTTCGGCAGTGATCCTTTTGTAGGTTCTCAAGAACCCTGAATGCCCTCCTATTACTGAGTCGTGATAGGAATGTAGGATTGCCGGAATTAATCTTGATTCACTCGACATTACGAGTCTTCCTTTGTACAGCAATGTTCCCTGATGTAGTGAGAACTTTGGGTGAAGTGAGGGATCTATAAACAAGTCTCGAACGATTTCTTGCAATCTTGGGTCTTGGGCCACTTCTCTCTTGATAACTTGTACATCTAGAATGGCTGGAGCTGTCAGTGGGGCTAGATGAACTACTGGTGGAAGGCGTGATAAGGCGTCTGCAGCCTTGTTTTCCAATCCCGGCCTGTATTGAACTTCGAAGTTGTAACCCAATAGTTTCGATATCCATTTCTGATATTCGGGCTGGATTACGGTTTGATCTACCAAAAACCTTAGGGCCTGTTGATCAGTACGAATTAGGAAGCGCTGGCCCAAGAGGTAAGGTCTCCACTTCTGTACTGCCTTTACGATAGCCATTAATTCTTTCTCATATATGGATTTAGCTTGGGCCCTGGGAGATAGGGATTGGCTAAAGTATGCTATGGGCTTTTGGTTTTGTGTTAGGACCGCTCCTAAACCTGTTCCTGATGCATCCGTTTCAACAATAAATGGCTGGGAGAAATCTGGAAGGGCGAGTACTGGCAACGTGATCATTGATCGTTTTAGATTGTCAAAAGCCTGTTGGGCCTCCTCATTCCATTCAAAAGCCTCTTTTCGAGTCAATTGTGTCAATGGGAATGCCTTTGCTCCATAATTCTCTACAAATTTTCGATAATAACCCGTGAGCCCCAGAAATCCTCTTAATTCTCTAACATTATTGGGCCTTGGCCATTCTACCATTGCTCTAACTTTATCGGCATCCGCTTCCACCCCAGCGGCAGATATCCAATGTCCCAAATAATCTATACGATCCCTTGCAAACACGCATTTCTTCAAGTTCACTTTTAAAAAGTTATCTCGCATTACATTCAAAACAGCTCCAAGATGTGTAAGATGAGTTTCCAAATCAGGACTGTAGACCAGAATATCATCGAAAAATACCAACACACATCTACGCAGAAAGGGTCGGAATACTTGATTCATTAAGGATTGAAAAGTAGATGGGGCGTTTGTAAGTCCGAAAGGCATTACCAGGAATTCGTAGTGACCTTCATGCGTACGGAAGGCCGTTTTTGGGATGTCCTCGGTGTGCACCCGAATTTGATGATATCCGGCCTTTAGATCCAATTTGGAGAAAATTCGTGCTCCATGTAATTCATCTAGTAATTCTTCTATCACTGGAATGGGAAATTTTTCTGGTACAGTTGTTTCATTTAGAGCCCGGTAGTCAACGCAAAATCTCCAACTTCCATCTCTCTTCTTGACTAATAGTACTGGGCTTGAGAAGGGGCTGGTGCTTGGCCGAATAACTCCTGCCGTTAGCATTTCCCTTATCATCTTTTCGATTTCCTCTTTCTGAGCATGGGGGTACCTGTAAGGTCGAACGTTAATCGGTTGGCTTCCTGTCTTCAACGGTATTCGGTGGTCCGCCCCTCTTGGCGGGGGAAGTTGTGTTGGTTCCGCGAAGACGTCATCGTATTGCTCCAATAATTGATCCACGATTGGAAGGTTAGGTGAGGGGGGAATAGCGTCATAGACTGCTGGATCGCCCACGACTGCTGTGATGGCCCTTAATTCAATCAGAAAACCTTGATCATGTTTTCCCCACGAACATTTGAGCTGTTTGAGTGAAACCTCTGTCTTGGATAGGGATGGATCCCCCTTAATTGTCACCTTGGAGTCGCCTGTCCCAACTTCCATGGTTAATGTTTTCCAGTCGATGGTTGTTACTCCCAAAGTCCGTAGCCATTGCATGCCTAGTATGACGTCCACTCCTCCCAATTCAATAGGGAGAAAATCTTCAACTATTGTTAATGCATGCATGGAGATGACTACTTTTTTACAGATTCCTTTTCCCTTTACCGCGGTGCCTGTTCCCATGATGATCCCATAGTTCATCGTCTCTGTCACCGGAAGTTTCAACTCGTCGATCAACTTTTGAGAGAGGAAATTGTGTGTAGCTCCGCAATCGATCAAGATAACCACTTCCTTGTCTTCAATCTTACCTTTAATCTTCATCGTACCAGGCGAAGAGAAACCGACCACCGTATTAATGGATAGCTCGGCCATGTCGACTTCTACGGGAGCGTCTTCGACTTCCTCTACTCTGCACTCGGTATTTTCTGTTGCATGAGGAGTTTCTTCTTCTATTTCTTCATCAGCTACCAGTAAGACTTTTAACTCCTTGCCTTTGCATTTATGTCCCACGTGGTATTTTTCATCACACCTGTAACACAATCCCTTTTCTCTCCTTAATTGCATTTCAGATTCTGTCAGACGTTTAAGTGGAGAGTCTTTCGGTGGATTAGACGTGTTATTGGGTAGTGTTATGGTTTTAATAGGGTTACTCTCAATTAATCTGGAAGGGGTTGTGTGGTTTACGGTAGGGAACTTCCAGGTTCGTCCATGATTCGTTTGGGCTTTAGATTCTGCGGCCCGATTTTTATCCTCTATTCTTTGGGCCGTTTTCATGATGGCCTCTAGGCCCATAGGTTCAAAACATAGGACTTCTGACCGGACTGCAGGGGAGAGCCCATTGAGGAAAGTATTTTCAAGCACCTCTTCAGATAGTTGGGGTAGAGGAGCTGCTAGGGATTCGAATTTCTCTCTAAATTCGGCTACTGTTTTCTCCTGCTTTATGGCCAAGAATCTCGCACACAGGGATCCCTCTTGTGAAGGCCTAAAGCGTTCCAAGATTCGGTATTTCAGGTTATTCCAACTCAGGAAAGGACTCCGTCCTTCCGCCCATCGATACCACCTTAAGGCTGTTCCAGTGAAGCTAATGGCGGAAACCACTATCTTCTCTGAATCGGAGAGTTGGTGGATGTCAAAATATCGTTCCGCTCGAAATATCCAATCATCTGGGTAATCTCCTTCAAAGGTCGGCATTTCTACCTTTTTAAACTTTTGCCTTTCATGGACATTTTCCTCTCCTCTAGGTTCTTTTCTACTGGAAGAAGCACTCACATCTTCTTCGATTTTTCTTTTCTGTCCTACTTCCCTCTCTACACTTGGGCTCACCTTAAACCCACTTTGTAGTAAGTTAGCTAACGCCTTTTGATTTTCTATCGTTAGTAAGCGTTGGTCCTCAAGATTGTTGAACAATTTTTCCATACTTTTATTAAGTTCAGCTACAGATTTCTCTATTTCAGGAAATTTTTCTTTCATACCTTCCATGTGCTTTTCAGATTCAGCTATCCTTTCTTCCAATTGTTTGTGCGCCATTCCTCGTGTCTTTCCCAGGGTGACGTGCTCTGATACCAAATTGTAAAGATACCGGCTTGCAACTTACTTTTATTTACAGACAAAAGATTCTAGTACAAGTTTTGGAGGTGTTTTGGGGAACTCTCTTCCTATCTCGCGGATAAGAAAAAGATTACAAAAGTGCATTCTTTCATACCCTACTCCCTTCCAACCGGTTTTCTTTTAAACTACCCTTCATCTATGATAATCTTCACCGCTAAACCCACCGTCTGCCCCTTAGTATTTACATTACAACAAAACACGTATTACTCACAAAACACGTACTCCCCTTTCACTAACCGCCTGCCTACATAGGTGGTGAATTCCCTCCTCTACCCCTCCTTACATATGTATGTATGATTGGGGGTCTAACACTATCTTCACCTGCAAGAAAACCAAAGAACACACACACAGCAAGATCCAACACACTGAAATGGAGAGAAATAGACCCAACTCTGATGTATTGAGAGGTTCTTCAATACTCAGAGGGGTTATTGGCCGATTTCTATTGATGAACACAAGAAGAAACGAGAACAAGAACTTCCAGCTTTCGAGAGGCGGGTCTCTCCACTCTCAGACTACTCTCAGCCTAAACAAAAATATTCCCTCCCCTTCTCGGATCATGCTCCCCCTATAACATCACTCCCTCACTCCCACCTTCCCTATGGTCCCCACATCTTCTAACACACACACAGCAAGATCCAACACACTGAAATGGAGAGAAATAGACCAAACTCTGATGTATTGAGAGGTTCTTCAATACTCAGAGGGGTTATTGGCCGATTTCTATTGATGAACACAAGAAGAAACGAGAACAAGAACTTCCAGCTTTCGAGAGGCTGGTCTCTCCACTCTCAGACTACTCTCAGCCTAAACAAAAATATTCCCTCCCCTTCTCGGATCATGCTCCCCCTATAACATCACTCCCTCACTCCCACCTTCCCTATGGTCCCCACATCTTCTAACATAATATCTTTCTTTCCCATATTACCCTTCTTTCTTTTATACACATGAGTAATAGGAGGCCTAACAATACCCCCTGGGTTCAGAACCACCTTGTTCTCAAGGTGAAAGTTAGGAAATTGCAACTTGATGTCGGCTGCCTTTTCCCACGTTGCATCACAGAGCTGTTGATCTTTCCACTGCACAAGCCATTCCTCACCGTTTGTCTCATCATTCCAACGGATTCCAAGTCTAGCCACTGGTTCGATCAGCCATTCAAATTCATCAGACAATGGCAGCAATACATCCTGTACTTCCAATGGCTGTCCGACTGCCTTCTTCAACTGGGAAATGTGAAAAACATCATGAATTGCTGCAGAAGAGGGGAGTTCCAGCTTGTAAGCTACCTTACCTACACGTTGAATGATTTTATAAGGGCCATAATACCGTGGAGCAAGCTTTTCACATCTTCTCTTGGCAATGGACCTTTGCCGATACGGACGGATTTTTAGATAAGCCCAGTCATCCACTTCCATCTCCACATCTCTTCTTTTTCGATCAGTCTATTTCTTCATCCTCTCTTGGGCCAAATTCAACTGTGCCTTCAGTTTCAGGAGCTGTCTATCTCTTTCGATCAGTTGCTGCTCGATTGCATCGTTTGTTGTCTTTTTGTCACCATAGGAAATCACCGAAGGAGGTTGCCTACCATAAACCACATTGAATGGAGTTGTATTAATAGATACATGGTAGGTGGTGTTATACCAAAATTTGGCCCAAGCCATCCACTGAGCCCATTTTTTTGGCTGTTCATTGCAGTAGCACCTAAGGTATGTCTCGAGGCAGCGGTTAACTCGTTCGTTCTGTCCGTCCGTTTGGGGGTGGAAGGCTGTGCTTCTCCTCAACTGAGTTCCTTGCATCCGAAACAACTCACTCCAAAAATGATTGACAAAAATTCTATCTCTATCGGACACAATGGATCGCGGGAAGCCATGGAGTCGAACTACCACCTGCACGAATAGATTGGCGACAGACTTAGGGGAGAAGGGGTGCTTCAGAGTGACAAAATGAGCATATTTGCTGAGCCTATCCACCACAACCATGATGGTATCAACCCCTTGCGAAGTAGGGAGTCCTTCAATGAAATCCATTGTCACATCTTCCCATATCTTATCAGGTCTTGGCAGTGGCTGAAGGAGGTCGGTTGGAGCTATTGAATCAGATTTGTTGGTTTGGCACACTCTACACTGTTCCACATATTTTTTGACCTCATTTTTCATTCCTTTTCAGTATAATTCTCCCGTCATACGCTTGTATGTCCTCAAGAAACCCGAGTGTCCCCTCACTACCGATTCATGGAATGTTTGTAAAAGTGTAGGGATCAGTCGAGACTTACTTGACAACACCAAGTGGCCTTTGTAATGTAAGATGCCATGGTCTACGAAAAATTTCGGGTGACTCACTGGATCCTCGACCAATTCCTCGCAAATTTTCTGCAGTTCGACGTCTTCAACCACTTCTTCCTTCACTGTTTCAAGATCTAACAAAGAGGGCATAATCATAGTCATCAATTCCCCACCTGTTGGAACTCGGGATAACGCATCAGCAGCTTTGTTGAGTAACCCTGGGTGATATTTAATCTCGAAGTCATATCCCAGCAGCTTGGTTAACCATTTTTGATACTCCGGTTGAACCTCCCTTTGTTCCAACAGATGTCTTAGAGCCCTCTGATCGGTTAATACCGTGAATTTCTGTCCCAATAAATAATGACGCCATTTCTGTACAGCCAAAACTATGGCCATTAGTTCCCTTTCATAGACTGATAAGGACTGAGCCTGCGGCTTCAAGGCTTGACGGAAGAAGACAATGGGGCGGCTTTTCTGGGATAACACGACTTTTCTTTCCCATATTACCCTTCTTTCTTTTATACACATGAGTAATAGGAGGCCTAACAGGGCCCCGCTCCTTATATTTTGTTCATCGTCCTCCCCACACTTTTTAAATTTGAAAACAACCAGGGTTTTAATTTTGAGTAATCAAGTTTTAACTTGGAGATATTGAACTTCGAACCTTGGAGAGTATCTCCAAATATCTCATACCCGTACCATTGGTCATCCTATGTATGGGTAATACACTTTTGAGGGTTGGATTTTTTGTCTATGCTTCAAGGGAAATTATAATCGCGGGATTATCTAAAAAATATGCTCTTAAAAAAACTCACAAATTTTCTTTTGATTTTATTCCTCTTTTATATTCTTTTTCTGCCATTTACTCCTTTGACTATGGTTCTAATCTTTGAACTGGATACATATCTCAGAGTGGATTTAATATATATTTTAGAAGAAATGGAAGCTTATTGAAGAAAAAAGGATTAATTAAGTTCCAAGAACAAAGTGTAACCCCCCAAGCATAGGATTCGGAATCCAAATTCGACACCGGACCGTAATGACCTGGCATACTCAAGAGACTGCACACTTTCGTGACAGTGGTTGAATGAGGCCATTTAGTCACCACTTCTACCTTTGTTGAATCTATTAAGACTCTCTCTTTAAATATTACATGCTCTAAGAAGGACACCTTCTGAAGCTAGAATTCGCATTTTGAGAACTTGACATATAGTTTATTTGCCCTTAGAATTTCCATAACTCTGTTCAGGTGCCCCTCATGTTCCATAACTGACTTGGAGGAGTCTAGAATATCGTCAATGGTTACAATCATAAAGGTGTCGAGGAATTCTCTAAGTACCCTCTCATTAAGTCCATAAAAACTGCAGGTGCATTTGTTAGGCCAAAGGATATTACAGTAAACTCATAATGCCCATACCTAAACCTGAAAGAGGTCTTGGGAGTGTCATTGTTTCTTATCCTCAACTGATGGTAACCTGACCGTAGATGAATCTTGGAGAACTCCTTTGCTCCTTGTTCCACGCATTCATTTATTCCTAATGCATTTGTGAGTCAAGCTAGGCTAGAGTTAGAGCTTTTAGGGTTTGTTCGGTCTATTTCCACTTTGGCTGGAGTGTGTTTGTGGGTCAACAAGAAAGAGAAATATTACTTGTTGGTGTCAAATCGTTTGATGTGACCCTGATAGTCTTGGATATGACCGACTTTGATGTCATCTTTGGTATAGACTGGTTGGCTAAGAACCATGCCAATATAGTCTTCTTCCACATAGTCGTGTTTCGACCACCATTACGAGCAAGCTTCAAATTTAAAGAGTACAGGAATGGAACCTTTCCTAAGGTGGTTTCCTCGGTGAAGGCTAGGAAACTGATGGATCAAGGAGCATGTCATCTTTTAGCTTGTGTGGTTGACACCAAACGCATGGAGAACACTATAGCCTCCGTGCTTGTTGTGAGTGAATTTTTAGATTTGTTCGCTAAGGACCTTTTAGGGCTGTCTCTTGCTCGGGAAGTGGATTTCAGCCTTGAGCTTGAGCCATAAACAACTCCCATTTCAAATGTCCCATATAGGACGACTCTAGCAGAATTGGAGGAGCTTAAGATACATATCCATGAGCTACTAGATAAAGGGTTATTCCCTTGTGTTTCGCCTTGGGATGGTGATGTGCAATTTGCTAACCGCAAGTGTACGGGTCAAGTAATAATATAGTGAATGTGAAATTCGAATGTCGTCCTCTGGATTGGTTTCTAATCAATTTTAATTACCGAAAATACTTTTGACCGATTTTATTTAGGGAACTAAATTGAGTGAGAATGAGATTAATTCAAACACAAGGCAATGCAAAAAGTGACAATCAAATGGAAAGTAATGGTCTTAGGGATTTGACTTCACCAATTGGGATTATGGAATAATTAATGGATAATTAACATGCAATGATTCATAAATCTTGGAAACCTAATATCACACATACCTCTCCCGAGAATACATGATTCTCCCACATGCAATTGAACCCGATATCCCTATCTAAATTCAATAAACATGCAAGGCATTAAGGATACCCTTTTTAACGATTTCTAGAATTAACTATTATCTCCTGATCTCTAGCTCAATCCTAGTTATGTATAACGATTTCTAAGCTAAATCCTTTCTCCCGAGTTAGATTTAAGCATAAACAACATTCAATTCATGGCCGGTAAATTGAAAGCACTAAGGACACAAATATGCATAAATGAATCATTAACATAAAACCATAAAATTAATCCATAACGTGCCCAACGACTACATCAATCCCTAAGAGTCAAAATCTAGCCAATCATACACCGCGTTACAATATGACTATGATCTAAAACCGCCATAAAAACTAATTAAAGTGAAGGAAAGAAGAATAGAACTCTATGTAGGCCGAGACTGAAGGTCCCCGTCACGATCCCCACGAACAATGGGTTGATTTCCACTTGCTCCCTTTGCTTCAGCCCCACAATGCTCTATTTCTGCTCTGTTTACAGCTCCAAAACGTCCCAAAAGAGAATCCCCAAAAACCTAGCCGCAAATTAACTTATATTCTGTTTTTTCGTCATAGCGTCGAGACGCTGTCTTTAAAACGCGCGTTTCTGGAATCGAAATTACACAGCGTCGAGATGCTAAGGTCGCAGCGTCGAGTCGCTGTAACCTTTTAGCGCCTGATCACATATGGAATGCTAGCGTCGAGACGCTCAAGGGCTAGCGTCTCAACGCTAGCCTGCGGTTGACCCTACTTTGACTTTTCCTTCTTTGATTCTTTTTTCATTCCTTGATCTCTTTTCGCCTCCGAACATCCAATTGACTCCAATATTAATTTCCTACAAATATCACATGAAAATGCATAAAATATGACCAATAAATCATAAAAGACTAGCTAAATAGATTAGGGAAAACTAGCTAGCTCTGCTCGCTATCAGATGCACCCTTCCTGTTTGTGAAGAAGAAGGATAAGTCTATGAAGCTGTGCATAGATTATCGGGAGCTAAACAAGGTAATTGTAAAGAATAAGTATCCCCTTACTTGGATAGATGATCTCTTTGACCAGTTACAAGGTGTAGAGGTGTTCTCCAAGATTGACCTATGGTCAGGTTACTATCCGTTGACGATAAGAGATGATGACATTCCCAAGACAACTTTCCAGCCTAGGTATGGACATTATGAATTTACTTTAATGTCTTTTGGCCTGACAAATGCACCTGCAGTTTTTATGGACCTGATGAATAGGGTGCTTAGAGAATTTCTCGACACCTTTGTGATTGTATTTATTGACGATATGCCAGTCTACTCCAAATCACATGAGGGGCACTTAAGGAGAGTCTTGGAAACTCAAAGGCAAATAAACTGTATGCCAAGTTCTCTAAATGCGAATTTTGGCTTCACAAGTTGTCCTTACTAGGGCATGTGGTATCTGAAGACGGAGTCTCAATGGGCAAAGGTATAAGCGGGGTGACTAAATGGCCTCGTCCAACCACTGTCACTAAAGTGCACAGTTTCCTAGGCCTGGCAAGTCATTACCATCTAGTGTCGAATCTTGAGCCTAGATTCGAATCTGTAATTCTAACTAATGAGAGGAAATGAGAACAATGGGAAAACGAGAGGGAAATGAGAACAATGGGAAAGTGTAATGATTTCATTCTAGAAAACTCCATATAAATACATAACTTGAATCCAAAAATAGATTCCACAACTAATCCCACTAACTCCACAAAATTAGCAACTTAGACTTGACTCAACTATTTCCTAAAAACTAGGAAGACTAGACCAATTCAAAACAAATAGTTTTTTTAGTTACTAACAGAATCAGGCTTTGGAATCCAGATTCAACATCTGACAGTATCGACATTCCCCTGCATCCCCTGCAACTTGGTCATGTCCCCATACTTGTCTTAAACGGCTTCTAAGAGTGAAGACTGTCCCACAAGCCAAACAAATCCTTTTAGCATGCTTTGTCCTGCTCACATGCTTCGTAGGAATATTCCTAGGAGGTCACCAACATATAACTTCACAGAAGCCAACTACGCTTAACTTTGAAGTTCCTATAATTGAGCCACTGAAAATGAAGGTCTTGGGGACTCAATCATAGGAACTCTTAAGTTAAGTGTCCTTGGTTTAGTGAAGTTCTCTATATTGGGTGACTTTTTGGAAATTTATCTAGGAAGCATGTGAGTGTGAACAAAACATGCTAAAAGGACCCATATCGATCTACGCAGACAATCTTCACTCTTAGAAGCCGTTTAAGACAAGTATGGTGACATGGTCAAGTCGCATGGGATGCAAGAGAATGTTGGGGCCGTCAGGTGTCGAATCCGGATTTCGAATCCTTGACATGGGACGTTATAGGAAGTAGCATGAATTCATCATCCTTTAATCCCAAAGGAAAAAAAGCATTATCATCTTTAGCCTACAATGCGATCAAGTCGATACAATTTCATGCTGAATTTGAAAAAATTGAATCTTTGTGCTCAAATCTCTGGGTTTCAAATGAACCTGCTGCAGATTGCTTCTAGGTTCCTAGACAGAAACTTGTTAATCACTACTAGTATGTACGTCTGTTTTTCACCTTTGTAATGCATGCTCATTCTGGTCGTTTGAGTAAAAAGACTAAAGAAGAAAGAAATGGAATATCACATGTATTTATTTTTTCTTGCAGAATCAAAGAGGAAATTTACTTAGTTTTCTATTGTATCAGGTGGCGCCATATTCACGTGGGGCTGGGGAGGTTCTCATGGAACGTTTTCTGTGGATGGTCATTCTTCTGGGGGTCAGCTGGTATGCTTCTCTCACTTTTCTTTGCATTTTTTTTTTTCACTGCCTTGTATCTATGTTTCTCAATGAGGATTTACTGCTGAATTTGTTTACACTTTGGGGACATTTGAATATGAATGCTTGAAATCTACATTTTTGTTTTTCCTGCATTTGCTTTATGATCATTGAGCAAATCAATTCTCATTGGAGTTGATTCATAGTAAAAAAGTAGTATCCAAAATATATTGAAATATAAGAGATAAAAGGAACTACAATATAACTCCTCCAAGTATTCCAGATACTGGAACCTCCTTTCTTGAGCTGCCACTAAACCCTAAACCACTAAACAATTGCCTGACTTCAACCTTTTTCACTCACTCTATTTATAGCAAATCACCCTAACAACTTCACAATCTAACTACTGCAATACCCTAATCTTATTCCTAATTGGCTAATTCTATCTTTCTCGAGATGCCACAAACCCTAAACCACTGAACAATTGCCTGCCTTCAACCTTTTTCACTCACTCTATTTAATAGCAAATCACCCTAACAACTTCACAATCTAATTACTGCAATACCCTAATCTGATTCCTAATTGGCTAATTCATCTTAATACCATTCCAATCAAAATGGTATTGGAACGGGAATTTTAGTTGAAATTTGTGAGTTTTTGGATATTGATTTAATTGTTCATCTGTGCATTGAGGGGGCTTAATTTTTTGGAATACTTGATTTTGATTGAAATTAGTGGGTTGGAAAAGTTTTTATTTTGTCTTCTGTTAAATTTGTGGATATTATGTAGTGGAAATTGAATAGAAGGTGAAATTGCAACACTTGAGTAAGTTTAGGGTTAAAGACGACGGAATTGAAAGTTTAGGTGTAAATTGATACACCTTATTAAGTTTGGGGTAAGATTTTATTATCTCTCTGTCTTTTCTCAATATATATATATACACATATATAATATAGCATAATTATTTGTTTTGTATTAGTTGTAGACCGTATTCTGAGTTCAAGGTTTCAGTCCCCTACAATATTTGGCCTTGGACTAGATTTAGGACTATCCTCAATGTTGTGTACCCATAAAGGATCTGCTTCAATTGTAGGGACATGGAAGTGACGTTGACTATGTGAAACCGACAATGATCGACCTTGGAGAGAATGTGAAGGCAGTACAAGTCTCCTGTGGATTCAACCACACTGGTGCAATACTCGAGTACAAGTGAGTTTCGAACTTTTGACTACGAGATATTTCCATTTCCAGTACAATAGTAAAAGGGAGAGGCTGTGTTCATTAATTTCCGGTCCAAAGTCATCATAATATGTATCATTCATATAAATACATCATTCCCAGTTAAGGAAAATAAAATTGTAAACTTTGTATATGACATGCTTCTAATGTCAGAGAGAAATAATCATGAACATGGGAGAATGATGCCCAATCTGAGGATATTTATTCAACATTCAATTTGGAATGGTTCTTTGCAGCAGAAGTTCATAATGTTATATACTCATTAGATTTCTGCATTGCCAGCAGTGTTGATCACAATGATGATCTTGGTAATGACTTTTTTCCCCCTTTTCTTAAGGTCTCTTAAATGGTAAATTGATTTGTTTATTTAGAAACATAAGTAAAAGAAAAAAAAAAAGAAAAAAAAAAGAAGTCCCTATTCTCTGGTGTGGTTTCTTAACTTCTAAAACTATGTTTTATTCTTTGACTTGGGTATAAAACCTCATTTTTATTCTTGTAGTTAGCTATGGTATATTATCTATCAGAAATTTTTGCATAAGTTTTATTTATTTACTTGATGGGTAGATCAACAAATATTTATATTAATATGGAGGTCACGTGTTAATATATAAAGGGTCATTTCTCCGGTATATTTTATGGTCCATATTTCTTGTCTATGGCTTGTATTGGTTTGTTACTTTCCCGCTTATCTGTAATGGACACGTATTCTTTTTTCATTTTATAACCTAGCCATGGGTTTGTAATAGTATAGAACGATATATCATCATTTTTCAGAATTAGTGAAATGTCTCTGAATACTTCCTTATGGTATAGAGCTTCTCGTTCCTTCTCAATGACGACAGGTGAATCTTCTTCAGCTCCTATGACTACACCGTTGGCCTCTCCTTCTACCCCAAACAATACACTAGTCGTAATCCCGATAAACCAACCTCTAAATCCTACTGTTTAGCCTCCAAATCAACCATTTTTTTGAAATAGAAACATATTTCATTGATGAATGAAATAAAGGGTTGGTATGAAAAACCAACACCTATGAGAAATTACGAAAAGGATCGCCAATTAGCAATCATAGTGGAGAGAGTATTGTTGGTGAATGAGTGTGTTTTTTTACACCAATACAAAGCATTGAAAAGAATTAAATAAAAAAATTCATCAAAGGTTGAGGAGATGTCTCTGAAGAGTCTTCCATTGTGTTCACACCATAGATACAAAAAAAAAGCTCCGTTACTAGCTAACCATAATTTCTTTTTCACACCAGAAAAAGGATGTCCCATAAGCTCGAAATAAAGAATACCAAAAATATTATTTGGTAAAATCAAAGGTCAATCAAAAGCTTCCATCATAATCAACCAATATTGTGAGGCATAAGAGCATTGAACAAATAAGTGGCAAAGATTCTCAAAAGAGACGAATAACATAATGAACAACACAAAGGGGAGAGAACCAAATATGACATTCGCTGTTGTAAGCGATCCGTTGTATTTATTCCTCCATGACTTAGCTCCCATAAAAATAATTTGATTTTCTTTGGATAAGCATATTTCCAAATCACCGAATAAAGGTTTTTTGAAGAAGAATTAGAAATATCCATCAAATCTGAGAAGAGAGATCTAATAGAAAATGTTTTAGATCTATCCAAGGGCCAACACCAATAATCCTTGGGGAATTGTGTTAAATGGCTACAAAAAAAAGCGGTCTTGATTTTTGGCTACGGAAGTTTGGTCTTTGCAGGCGTGGCTACCGGAATAGTAGGAACTGTTTTCTAGATTTTTTTTGACATTTTTACCCCTAGTATATACGACTATAGACAGACGCCGTTAACAGATTTTTTTTGTTTTCATTCAGTTTCTCCCCCCTTTTTTCGGGATGGATGAATCCCGATTTATAGGGAGTTCAGTTGGCGGTTTGTGTTCAAGTGTATAAAAAGATCTACCTATTTTTTAGGCTTAGGTTCAGCGTTTCCAACGATAAAAAAAAGATTTTATCCCTCACATTTTGCCCCTCATTATCCATGTTACAAAAGAACAACAATAAAAGTCGTAAGTAGCAGTACATACAGACAGATGACAGTACATATAAACTACAGCGTATATATAACTCATATGGGGGTGGGACTAGGGTAAGTATGCATACACACAGGATGCATGCGGAACACGTATGTATGTAATACTATATACATATATCAGTTATGGCATTTCATCAGGTATTTGCATTCAGGTGAACATGGTACGGGGGTTATTATGGTTGCATATAGCAACACAGACAAAGACAAAGTGTATTTTTATTGGGCATTCCAGACATACACGATACAGGGGGTGATTAACTCAAATACAGGGGGGATTAAGTGTATACACACACAAGTAGACACATTAGACCATTCCATGGATGTATATAATAGTACAGACAAATCAAAGCATTTTTTCTATTAGACATGTCAATGTGTACGCACACATACATATGAGTATACCACAAGCACACTTTTTCCAGAGAAGTTGTAATAACGATGAAATGGTATTTATCAGTACATACCACTCGGGGAATGTAATAACGAAATCCTAAAATCTCGGGGGAACGTATCAGCTTGTTGCTAATATAAGGGAATCAGAATGAAGTTGTTCATGTCTAATAGAAATGGTATTTATCAGTACATACCACTCGGGGGAATGTAATAACGAAATCCCTAAAATCTTGGGGGAATGTATCAGTTTGTTGCTAATATAAGGGAATGAGAATGAAGCTGTTACCTTGGTTTGAATTTCTGAGAAATTGTACAGTCCTCGTGCAGAAGGAGAATCGATGGAGGATGTGGGGCAAGCAAGAGTCTCGACGGCACGGCGGAAGAAGGTCGTCGGCACGGCGGATGTGGGTCGCCGGCGCGATGCGAGAGGTAGGGATTGGGATACACTCTGTGTTGGGGGGTGGGAAATGGAGGATTAAGTCTTTCAAGGGGGGGCAATGGTGGGAAGGGAGGGTTGTGGAAGATGAAGATGGACGGACAGGCTGGTGCATGAAGGCGGTTCTGGTGGGAGGGTGGGCGGTGTTATGACAACTCATAATTGCAGCAGCTAAGGTATCATAATTATTGTGTTCTTATTTGTTTTTAAAAATTTTCAGGTATTCTTAGTTGCAGGTAGTAAATCTTCCTATTGACAGGACTGTTGTTTCCGATTAATGGAGTTCGAAGGTGTTTCTCTCTACTGAAGGGGGTTGAACTTTGACAAGAAAAATGGCTATAAATAAATAAAGGAGTAAATACCTTTATTGGGGAAGGAGTACAAAGTTCAAGGTTCTTAGGTGCAGGTAGTAAATATGCAGATGGACAGGTTTTAGGTGCAGGTAGTAAATATGCAGATGGACAGGGATGTTGTTCCTGATCAATGGAGTTCAGAGGTGTTTCTCTCTACTGACGGGGTGGTTGAACTTTGTACTCATTGTCCGACAAGGTATTTACTCCTATTCCCGGGGAACATTGGTGTGTCATAATTCCGGTTTCTTAATTTTTCAGCAGATGTGTCATAATTCCGGTTTCTTAATTTTTCAGAGGTTCTCAATGGAGTTCAGAGGTGTTTCTCTCTACTGACGGGGTGGTTGAACTTTGTACTCATTGTCCGACAAGGTATTTACTCCTATTCCCGGGGAACAACTAGGGTCTGGTACATTTGGGTTTCAAAATAGTTGTGTGTCTTTTTTATTTTCGTATTTTTAAACCTCCTAAAATGTCTCCAACTATTTTTAGGGGTGTTTTTTTATCTCTCTTAAATGATTTTGGTTTTAAACGTTAACAACACGTTAGGAAGTTTGTTGAGGGGCATTTTTGTCTTGTATAATTAGGGAATTATTAATTAATAAATGGTTTAGCCATCTATTTAATTTACAAACGTTTGTAGCCATTTTTCAAGCCACCTTTTTATTTGTAGCCATTTTTCTTGTTGCCCCATAATCCTTTCTAGACCTCAATGTTATTCATGGGCCTCCAAATCAACCATTAACTAGACCACAACCATCGATTCTGCAACCACAAACGTCGATTGTCCCTCCTCAGACTCAACCATTTTATCCACCTACAAAATTTCCTCATGCCTACGCACAACCATTTTACTCCACTCAGTTTCCGCGCCAACACCTTTTTCCCAGCTTTTAACCAAATCCAAACCAATATCCTCAAGCCCCTTTTGCGTCTCCAAATTACCCCCAACCTCCTAATTAGACCCTTGTTTTACCCTCTTGGTGGTTGACAGTTGCAATTGTTGGATGTATATGTCTTTGTCTGAAGAAAAAATGGGAGAGATAGTCTAAAATTTAGGAGAATAATAGTCTCTTATTCAAATATGAACAACCTAGGTCTTCTTATATAGGAGAAAGACCCATGACAATATAAGGAAAGAATAAAGGCAATCATGACTAAATATTAACAAATAATATTTACACAATTATATAGACTAGAAATTCCAACACTCCCCCTCAAGCTGGTTTAAAGATGTATTCCATAGCCAGCTTGTCAATTAGTTTATCGAATTGCTTCTTTGGGAGTCTCTTAGTTAGTACATTAGCAATTTGCTCTGTCGTCAGAAGATCATGGATACATATTGCATCAGTATCAATCTTTTCTTTAATAAAGTGTTTGTCAACCTCAATTTGTTTTGTTCTATCATGTAGAACTGGATTGTGAGCTATAGATATGACAACCTTATTGTCACAATAAATTTGAATAGGCTTAGTCTGAGGGAACTTGAATTCTTCAAGTATTCTTTTGATCCATATGCCCTCACAGATTCCATGGGCTAAGGCTCTAAAGTTTGCTTCAGCGCTACTCCTGGCCACTACGTTTTGCTTTTTGCTTCGCCATGTGACTAGATTTCCTCCAACAAAGGAACAATAACGTGAGATAGATCTTCTATCAGTAGTACTTCCAGCCCAATCTGCATCTGTATAAACCTCTACTTGGAAGTGATTATTCTTTTTGAATAAAATACCTTTTCTAGGAGCTCCTTTTGAATATCATAAAATCCTATAGGTAGCTTCGAAATGAGTTGGTCCAGGTACATGCATAAACTGACTTACCATGCTTACATAAAAAATAATGTCTAGACGAGTATGAGACAAATAAATTAGTCTCCCCACAAGTCTTTGGTATCTTTCCTTATCCTCTATTTCTTTTTCTTTTGCTGCTTCTAATTTCAAATTAGGCTCAATAGGAGTTTCAACAACTCTGCATCTAAGTAATCTTGTTTCTTCAAGTAAGTCAAGGACATATTTTCTTTGATTTACAAAGATACATTTCCTTGATCTTGCAAATTCCATCTCGAGGAAATATTTTAACGTTCCCAAGTCCTTGATTTGAAACTCGGTTGCAAGGTTTTTCTTGTGATCAGTTAGACCTACTTCATCATCACCTGTGAGAATAATATCATCGACATAGACAATCAAGATAGAGATTTTATTATTCTTAGAGTGTTTATAAAATATAGTATGGTCAGCTTGACTTTGAAGAAACCCATAACCAGACACAACTTTTCCAAACCGTTCGAACCAAGCTCTTGGAGAATGTTTAAGGCCATATAGAGATTTCTTTAACCTGCAAATTCTATTACTTTCAAGTTCCTTTCCAAAACCTGGTGGCAAATGCATAAAAACTTCTTCCTCAAGGTCGCCATTGAGAAAAATATTTTTCACATTAAGTTGGTAGAGAGACCACTATGAATTAGCTACAAGAGACAACAATACTCGAATAGAGTTAATTTTAGCAATTGGGGTAAATGTTTGTTGATAATCAATCCCATATGTTTGGGTGAAGCCTTTAGTTATTTATCGGGCCTTATATCTCTCAATACTACCATCTGTATTGCATTTTATGGTAAACACCCATTTACATCCCACTGGTTTCTTATATTTTGACAACTCTACTATTTCCCAAGTCCCATTTTGTTTAGAGCATTCATCTCCTCCATAACTGCTACTTTCCAATTTGGATCTTCTAAAGCCTCATGTATATTCTTTGGAACACACAAATCATTTATCCTAGATGTGAAGACTTTATAACTATTTGACAAATTTTGATATGACATGTAGTTTGCAATAGGATATTTGGTACAACTTCGAGTACCTTTTCTAATGGCTATGGGCATATCAAGATCAGACACAATTGGTAAAGTATTTTGAATAGTTGAAGTAGGAACGAAAGAAGGATTACCATATTTTCCAGTTTCAATTGTCGGAGTCTCAAATTGGTTCTGTGTAGGATCAACTATTTGGTCTTGGTTCCTCTAATTGAATTTTCTTCTAGTATAAAATTTAAACTCAGGAACTTGATCAGTAGGATTATTATGTAGTATATATATTTGAGAAGTTAATTTTCTATATTTGGAACCAAAGGACTAGTATCATCAGGATAAATAAGTTTACGAAGACGAGTAGAAACATCCCAAAATTTATCTTCTAAATTTGGTTTCTCCTCCTAAAGGGAACTTTGGGTAAAATATGGTTGATTTTCTAAAAAAGACACATCCATGCTCACAAAACATTTTATTTTTTCTTGTCCGAGGATCAAAACATTTATAGCCTTTTGGTTTGAAGAATAACAAAAAAAAAAAAAATGCATTTAATGGCTCTATGATCAAGTTTTGACCAAAAGTGGCTAGGGATGTGAACATAAGTAGTACACAAAAACTTTGAGAGGTAAATTAGAATATAAGTGAGATTTTGGAAAAACATTTTTAAAGCAATCAATGAGAGTTTTAAAATTCAAGATCTTACTAGGCATTCTATTTATTAGATATGTAGGCTGGGAGAATTGCTTCGTCCCATAAATATTTTGGAACATGCGTGGAAAACATTAGAGCACGAGCTACTTTAAGTAAATGCCTATTTTTTCTTTTCAGTAACACCATTCTGTTGAGGAGTATCTAGAAAAGTAAACTGGTGAACTATACCTTTATCTTTTAAAAACTCACCAAAAGATTGATTAAAATATTCAGTTCCATTGTCATAGTGTAAAATGTAAATTTTGGTTTGAAATTGAGTTTCGATCATATTGTAAAAATTTATAAAAATGTCTTTCACCTCAGATTTCTTTTTCATTAAGTACACCCAAGATAGACGAGTATGGTGGTCAATAAAAGTAATAAACAATCTTTTCCTACTATGAGTCCTAATTTTAGAAGCACCCCAAACATCACTATGAATTAAATAAAAAGATTTGGAAGCTTTGTGAGGTTTAGATAAATAGGTGGAACGATGATTTTCTGCTAAAATGCAACTTCACAATCAAAAGAGGAGCAATCAAATCCCTTAAATAAATTTGGAAATAAATGTTTGAGATAAGAAAAATTAGGATGTCCTAACCTAGGATGCCAAAACATAATTTGTTCTTTACTAGAAAGAGAACTAATACTACTGAAACCTGAGTTACTCTATTACTAAAAAAAACCTTCATCAAAGTAGTAAAGACCATCAAGCATCCTAGCACTCCCAAACATCTTCTCTGATTCTTGATCCGAAAGAATACAATGAGATTCAAAGAATATAACACGAAAATTAGAATCTCTAGAAAGTTTGCTGACAGATAAGAGATTACAGACTAATTTTGGAACATGTAAGACAAACTGTAAAGAAATATTTTTAGTCAATTTAATAGTTCATTTTCCTGCAATGGAAGAAAAACTGCGATCTGCAATTCAAATTTTTTGCATTAGAATAAGGAGAATATGAGTTAAAAAAGTGAGAGGTACTAGTCATATGGTCAGAAGCTCCAAAATCGATAATCTACAGAGAAGAAGTGCCACAACAGAAGGCTTGAGGATAATTCCCTGTTTGTGCCAATGAAACACAAGAATTATTAGATGATAAATTGGTTGGTAGCAATTTTAGGATTTGATGAACTTGCTCCTTGGACATGATATTAAAAAATGAGTAAATGGGAAATAATAAAATATAAACCAAACCAAAGTTGAACCAAGCCAAGTATATCACAACTAAACCAAGTAAACCAAACCAAAGCTGAACAAAACCAAGTAAATCAACAAACCAAATGTGAACCGAATCGATGAACCAACCCAAAAATGCATTGCTATCGTGAAGCTCACACAAACCCGATAAGCTTCTTCACTTGTGAACACAATGACTCAGACTGGAAGAAGGGTGCATGGTTTGAAATTGGCGGCGAGGGTTCCGGTCGATGGTGAAGGTTCTGATTTGGTGGTCAGCGGTGAGGGTCGAGTTCGATGGGTATGCAGAAAGAACCGTGAGAAGACAACGATGACGGTGAGAAGATGACGACGCTGAGATGATCGTGACTTGCAAGGGTCGCGGGTAACAGATCGTATGTGTAGGACGAGTCGTGTGAGAGAAGATAAGTTGTGTGCGAAACCTAGAGGTTGAGGTCGCGTTTGCAGCTTTCTCACTGGGCTCTGGGTCACGAAATAACCGACGACAGGGTCTGGGGTAAGCGGCGGCGACAACGTCTGAGGTGGCTGGTGGCGGCGACAAAGGCTGGGAGTTAGGATTAGGTTTGAGTATTTTTTAGGATTTTATTTTTTGCTCTGATACCATCTTAAATTTAGGAGAATAATAGTCTCTTATTCAAATATGGACAACCTAGGTTTTCTTATATAGGAGAAAGACCCATTACAATATATGGAAAGAATAACGACAATAATGACTAAATATTAACAAATAATATTTACACAATTCTATAGACTAGAAATTCCAATAGGTAGTTTTGATACTGCTGCTAAAATTTGGAATTTGTTAGAACGATTCTTATGACTCCAAAACTACTACTAGAATCATGCGATTAAAAACTCAACTATAGAAGATTAAGAAAGATGGGTTATCTGTTAGTCAATACCTAGTTCAAATCAAAGATGTGGCTGATAAGTTTTCTGCTATAGAGGAGCCTATTTCATATCGAGATTGTTTGGCTCATATATTAGATGGTCTTGGTAGTGAATACAACCCCTTTGTGACTATCATTCAAAATAGATCGGATACTTGGTGTGAGCACCGCAGCGCACAGGTCGTCGAGTAATATAGTGATTTTGAGTATAGAGTATCGTCTCCACAGGGATTGGATTTATTCACTTAATTACCGCGAATAATCTTGCTTTGCTTTATTTAGAGAACAAAATCTAATGCCGGAAAAGATAAACTAAAAAGCTAATCTAGAAAGCAAAAGATAAACGGAGACACAATTTGGAGGGATAATTCTAGGGTGTTGATTTCATTAATTGGACCTTTAATTGCTTAATATCAATTAGTCAATAAGGATTAATCAATCATTCAATTCATAAGTCTAGAAGCCTAATATCAAGGACTCTCCTGTCAGTCTCCTCCTATTCTCATGCCTTTTAATAAGGAATCTCTTTTCGGTTTCCTCCTTATTTACTAAGCATGGCATTACGAACCTTCATTAACAACCTCTAACGTTATTTAATTTCTCTCGTGTCACTCGGGTAAATAAACATTAGTCATGCATTCAGTTCTTAGTCTAAGCTTCTTTCCGTCGAGTTTCCACTTAGAAAACAGTTCGATTAATCAGTGATCAGGTGATTAAAAACATTAAGGACAAAATGCACAAATGAACGATAATGACAATCAAACCAAATCAATTCATTAATTAAGCAAAGGTTCAACAAACTACATCATACTCATAGAATTTAGAAATTAACTACTCATAATCACTAAACATCCAATAATTCCTAATCACACCTAATCTAGAAACTAAAACATAAAACAAAAGGAAAGAGAATTGCTCATAATAATGTTGGTCTCCTCGATCCCATGGCAACCTCCATAGATCCCGAGCTCCCAAGATCTTCAACAAGACTCCAAATCTTCTCCCAAAATCCCAAATTTTAGTGTGGACTCTAGAATTGGGGTGAAAATCCACAAATTGGCTCTCCAAACAAGGTTGAAAAATGCTATATTTATAGGTGTCCAACAGCCCCAACGTCGAGACGCTGACGTCACAACATCTCGATGTCGTTACGTCATATGCTTGGCGTCCAAGTCGTCTCAGCGTTGAGACGCTGAAGGCGGCGTCTCGATGTTGTGATGCTTCCAGATTTTTCTCCACAGGTGGCTGGCGTCTGCCCAAGAGATGCTAGCCCTCAGACTCCTCTTGAAAAATGGCCCTTTGGTCTTCGATTTGGGCCTCCAACTCTCTCTTCTTGGACTTTTGGGCTTGGATCTTCAATGAACTTCTTCAAAATGTTCCAAAAACCTTCAAAATCATCCAAAATCTCTCAAGAATTTCGGTTTTGTTTTATTGGCTCGATTTTCTGAAATTTAAACATAAAAACACTTCAAAACACACAATTTAAGCACAAAACTAGCTAAAATTAATAGGAAATAGATAGCATTTCTGCATGTTATTAATACTCCATCTCTAGAGGATGTTAGAAGTCTATTTTTGGCATATGAAGCTCGCTTAGAAAAACAAACCTTTGTAGAACAACTTAATCTTACCCAAGCTAATCCTAGTAGTCTTCATATTCATAACAGTCGTCAACCTTTTTCTTGTCCTTCAAATCCAGACCCTAGAACTCCCTTCAACCACCTAGCTTTCTTTTTTTTTTTTTTCATCCTCGTCAGCCCCTGTTTCATAGAGCCTTCTTGGCAAACCTCAGTCCCACCCCATGCAAAAATTGTCGCCAAATATGTGAAAAGTTTGGACATACTGCCCTTCTATGTCGTCATAGGACTAATTTGGCTTACCAAACCCCCCACCTCAAGCCCTATTAACGATTGCTTCCCCTGTTCAACCTACCTTGCCTATACACGACACTTTATCCACTATGTCTATTGATTCATATCACCCAGATAAAAACTGGTTTCTTAATTCTAGCACCACTCATCACTTGACACCCGAGGCGTCTTCTCTTTACAATTCAATGCCTTCCAATGGTGGTGAGCAAGTCACAGTCAATCATGGTAAGAAAATTGTCATTTCTAGTGTTGGTTCTTCTATTATCCATGGTTCACATCAATCGGTTATTCTTGATTCCATTCTTTATACTCCTACTATTTTAAAAAAATTAATAAGTGTTGCTCGTCTTTGTAAAGATAATGAAGCCTTTGTTGAGTTTTATTCTTCTTGCTTTCTTGTGAAGGATCTTCCATCCTTGTAAATATATTTTTTTTAATGTTGAGATAAAAACATAATATTTGAAAGTTAAATAAAACTGAAATATTTGAAAATTTTGGGACAAAACAAAATAAGTATGAAGTTCAACAACTAATGGTAAAAAAGTCAAATGAATCCTTTTACTTAATTAATTCGCTATTTAACCTTTTCTTTAAGAAAAAAAATCTTTCAACTCTTATTATTATTATTAAAAAAAAAAAAAGTTCTTTTATATCTCATCTAATGAGTTAATAGTAAAAGACGATAAATGATTATCTAAATTGGCAAGGGTGAAACAATCTTACTGCCAAGTTCAGCTTAAGACACTCTTCAAACCTCCTCTTTCCCCATCATAGAAAACCTTCTCTTTGTAAATTTCTAACAATGGACTCAGATTCAATGTGCGGTAAAATTTATAAAATCCTTTACAATAAACTTGATAACTTATCCAATATAATTATGGTCAATTTGGAAATTGGCTTAATTAATTGATTAAGAATTATACATATGTTCTGTTCTAAAAATTGGATTTCAAAATTTTAAGGTCCCGTTTGATAATCATTTGGTTTTTGAAAATTTTGTTTGTTTTCTTCTAATTTTCATACCATGGTCTTCATCTTTGTTAAGTACATATTTGAAATCTTCGTCAAATTTCATAAACAAAAACAAGTTTTTTGAAAACTCTTTTTTTTTTTTTTTTTTTTTCCAAAATTTGACTTAGTTTTTGAAAACATTGGAAGATGGTAATCGATAAAAAAAATGGGTTTTTACATTAATGGGCTGAAATCAGCCCATATTTTTCACTTTTGTCCAAAAAAGTTTATAAACTTCATTTCAGTCCAGTCCATCTTTTTTAATTGTGGTCCATTTACGAAAATAACCCTCTGATATTAAAAAAAGAAAAGAAAAGAAAAGAAAAGAAAGTACAGAAAAGGAAAAGACATTAGTATATGGAAATTCAAAATATTCCCCCAAAACACGATTCTTCATTCCTAAAACCTTGCTACCGTATTCTCTCATCTTCTCCATTGTTTTTCACTGCTTTCGTTTTCTTCCTTCCGAAAACAGGTGGGTTTCGGCTTCTCTCATCTTCTCCATTGTATCGTTAGGGCTTCACGCGACAAAGAGGTGGGTTTGACGGTGAAGAAATGTATTGATTTTGGGTTCTTCGGTTTATGATTTTGGGGGTTTTCGGTTTGCATGTCTTCTCCATTGCTCTGTTTTCTCACTTAAAAAACATGTTGAGCCTTGGATTGTATGATTTTGGGGGTTTCGGTACACAAAAATCTCATACCTTCCTTAATTTTCATATGGGTTTTTCATACGGGTACCTCACTTAAAAAGCATGTCGAGCTTTGCACTGTATGTATTGTTCTAGTCTTGCAATTTTCATACGGGTTTCATACTTAAATCAACAGATTGAGATTTTTTAATTTTTCCCCTATTTTGGGGTTTGGGCAGTGATTCGTGCAACTCCACTATATTTTGGGGCTTGGGCAGTGTTTGAAAAGTGATTCGGACACTTTTCATGCGGGTTTCTCACTTAAAGCATGTTGATTGAGGTAGTTTTCCCCTATTTTGGGGTAGAGCAAAACAGATTTAATACTGAAACATGGATGAAGAAGACTAAAAGCAAATTAAGTACAATGTTGCACTCATACCTTCCATATTTTTTAGTTGAAATGTGACAGTACACAACATTTTTAAATACCCGGTATGATTTCTAAATACCGGGTATGAATTTTTGGAGTTGAAAAAATCTCAAAAGCACGGTCTTCTCCCTTCCGAAAACGAAAACGTCTTCTTCGACTTGCCATTTTTTTTGCAACCTTCTCCATTGTTGAAGGTTAGGGCTTCATCTTCTTCAAAACTCTGGCGACAATCTTGTGGGTTTCACGACGAAGTAAGTTACTGATTTTGGGGTTTTCGGTTTATGATTTTGCATTTTTTGGGGTTTTTCTGTGAGTTCTTAGGTTTAAAAATCACTAAGTTGCTTCGTCTTCTTCGCTATAAACCTATTGATTATTAAGTTTTAGTTTCAAAGTAAGTGAGTTCCTTCGTCTTCTTCACTATAAATACCTCGTATTATCGGTAAATTAAGATTTGCATGTTGCTCTGTTTTCTCACTGAAAAAGCATGTTGATTCCAGTGATTTTTTTCACATATAAATCTCATACCCTTCTATACTTTTAGTGTATATTATTAATACCAGGTATGAATTCCATATTGAATTGCATTAAACACATACATTATAAAGTTGTTATTGTTCATACCGGGTATGAATTCAGGTATATAAAAGGTATTAAACACATGCATTATAAATTTGTAAATATATATACAACATACAAACAGGTATGAAATTAGGCAAATCATAATTTTTACAAATTCATACCCCTCCTATATAGAATATTAGGGTCCTATGCATGGAAAATAAGAAAATGAAGGTGAAAATGTTGTTGACGATCTTTGACAAACAAAAAATAAATGGGAGGAAAGAACAAAAAATGAATTGAAAAGAAATTGTAGGGCAAACGGTGTTATTGGAGAAAATTTATGTTATCGTTTAAGGAAGAAGGCTACTTTCGAAAATGGTAAATAAAATGACAGGCGGTTGACAAAAGAAAATTAAAAGATCTTGCTACAGGAAAGGAATAAAATGAAAAGGAAACTTTAATAAAAAAAATATCTAAAATTAAATTTTCAAATAGGAATAGCCGGCAACAAACTAAACAAACGTGCAAGTAATTCTATTTTTAGGCAAAATGGTTGCAACAAATTGGAAGAAAATATTATTTGGCCCAAAAATTAAGGAGAAGAATCAAACATTAATTGCAAATTTGGTATTGGATCTTTCGGGATAAAAAAGTAAATTCAAATTATTTTTTTACTTTATTGTTTATATCTAGTTTAAAATATAATATATTAAATTAAATTTGATTTCATTCATTAATGTGGGGTATTTTGGTAAGAGAAATAAATTAATTAATTGATAAAAACCTACCAATAATAATTATATTCATTATGGACACTTTTGAAATTTGGTCATCAAAAGAACCCATCCGCTATAATTTCTGACAAAAAAAGTAAGTTTATGGGTTGTAGTAGTGTTTATGGGCTCAATTTTCAAAAACCAAATGATTATCAAATGAGGCTTAAATTTAGAGAAATTGTGCTAGATGACTAGAAAAAATAAGTCATTCAGTTTTTTGACTAAAAAACTTTCGTATTCTCGATTGTGGCTGTCGCAAATCAAGGGACTTCCAGACGAGTGGTGATTTTCCATTTTTACCCCTGGGTATATACGTGCATATACAGACGTCGTTTATAGTGCGTACAAGATCTTTTTTGTTCCATATTTCGTGGGATCCTCGCATTGCCTATAATTGATTTCACCAGATCTCGTTTTCTTCTCCTTCTAACAGTCAAAATCGGTTTTTGTTTTTTTGCTCGATTTGTACTCAATCTCCAACCCCTCTCTCAATTAGTTCAAATATATTGCATATTCCAGGTCTTCTTTATACCACTATTGGAATAGTGTCTGCTATATTTTTGTTCGGTGGTGTTTGAAAAATTTACCAGTAACACAAAATGGCGGGACATCAAATTACGATTTTGTTCGGTGGTGTTTGGGACGTGGCAGGACTCTACCGTGGTTTCAAGTCTGGTGTTGTGTCGTTGCCCCTTAAATTTAAAAAAGAAAAAAAACATAGGGGTTGGAGATTGAGTACAAATCGAGCATATAAACAAAAACCGATTTTGACTGTTAGAAGGGGAAGAAAACGGGATCGGGTGAAATCAGTTATAGGAAATGCGAGGATCCCACGAAATGTGGAACAAAAAAGATCTTGTACATGTAACGACATTATAAACGATGTCTGTATATGCACGGATATACCTAGGGGTAAAAATGGAAAATCACCACCCGTCTGGAGGTCCCTTGATTTGCAGCAGCCACAACCGAGAATACGAAAGTTTTTTAGCCAAAAAACTGAATGACTTATTTTTTCTAGTCATCTAGCACAATTTCCCAAAAACATATGGAGTAGTCTTTTTCTATAATTTAAGAAAATATTGTTGCTATGATTTAATTTTATAATCTCCTCTCAACCCCCTTCATTATATTGGAAGGAAAAGATTCTTTTGAATCTTCCCCTCCTTAGATACCCTACTTTTATTGTTTCTTGTAGCTTTTCTAGAAAATTAAGAAAAGCTTAAACTTTGGTATATGTGGCGTTTGTAATGGTCTTCCTCTTTTTTTTTTTTTTTTTTTTTAGGAATTAATATGTAATCATTGTTACGGCCAAAGTTTAGTTACTAAATCTAATTCTATTGTTAAAATTTGTAACATTTGCTTTGTAATCACCATTTTCCCACATCTATCTATGTAATAAAAAGGGTCTTTGTCCACCCTTTCAAACACAGCTCATTTTCTCTCTTACAAGATCTTTCCATCTCATTTACTCTCAACTCTCCCTGGGGCTTTGATTCTAGTGGTAGTGATCGATTTTAGTTTAGTTTGCCAGACTAGTGAATATATTGATGTTATCCTGCTACTAGTTTAGCTGTTATATTTTGGAAGACAAATAATGTCTTTTGAATCATTAAGCAAGTGTGAGTCATAAGCCCCAACTTGGACTATGACTAGTTCTTTACTACTGTTTCAGATTCCACTATAATATGAGGAGAGTGTTACAAGAGATTAGAAGCATCCCAGAATGATTTCTCACTTTCTTCTTAAAGAAAAGAACTCACAATTACTCTATAAGCTTCCTCTCAACCTCTTTTGACTCGGAGAGTTCTTGGAAAGGGACAAAATACATCTTTCTGCCTCGACTCATTTTCACACATATGGAATTTATTGTGGGGGCTTATCCAAGACTATTTCGCCTAACTTGTGACCTATCGTTTCAATTGATCAAGTTCAGAATAGTACTATCGGAATGTTTTACCGTTAGGTCTCTCTTGTCTGATATGATTAATGCTTTCTGGGTCTTCTTTAAACAACCTTTATTGGGAGATATGGAAAGATGCTTATCTTAATAAAGTCAAGATATTTTTATGGGAGCTTAGTCATGGAAGTATTAATATGACATATCATTTGCAACGGAGAATGCCTTATTGGACTCTCTCCCCATTTTGTTGTGTGATGTGTTAATTCTTTTTTAGAAAATCCTTATCATCTTTTTGTCCAGTGTTCCTATGCCCTTCAGTACTAGCTAATTAGGACGGATGCCCTTGGTGTTGGGAGAAAATAATAACATAATATAATGATGACAATCAATAATATTATAATTATCTCCCCTTCCACAGGTTAAACCAACACAAGCTAATAATAATAGTCAAGAAAAATAATAAAAGATAGGAAAAAGAAAATGACACAGAAAAATTATACTGGTTCGCCCCAAGCTCGGGACTATGTCCAGTCTTCTGCAACTACAGGTTCTACTAGAACGATGGGAGATTACAGGAAACCTTTGAAATAGCGCACTACATACAACCCCTCAATAGCCTAACAATAGCTATTGACTTCTAAGAACCACAATCTGGTAACTTGGGATAAACAATAAAGAAATACCCTCAAACCCAACAAAGAGAACAAAACTATTCCCTTCATAATAACTCACTGCCGCACAAAAATACTGAAAAAAAATTCCAGCTGCATGAGAATTTCATGCAAACACAAGGTCTCTCCTCTGTCTATTTTTTTTTTGGATTGAAAAATGAAGCAACCCCCTCATCTATTTATAAGCATCATCACCGCCCTTACAACCAATCAATTTCCTCTTCAATAAAGTTTGCCGGCATAATTTTTCTTGGTTTTAGCATGATGGCCGCCTCAATTTTTCTTCTTCGTGAAGCAAACTTCAGCTGCAATTTTTTCTTTCACATTGCCGTAATTTTGGTGGGCCTTATTTTGGGCTCCATACCTTAACAATCTCCCACTTGGAGATAAAACAAGCAACACGTCTCCCACTGCAACAAGACTCTAATCATCTTGGCAAACTCCAAGGATCTACTCCCACTACAACTGTTATCTCTTACGATCTTCTTGGTAAACTCCAAGGTTCAAAATACCTGAAAAGCAACAAACTCACAAAAAATAGGCAATTATCAGAATATAACTGTAGCTCATTTGTGCTCGCCCCGAGGTATGGGCTAACTATGTGGACCTATCTCCCAGACGAAAAAGACAAACACGTACTCCCACTTCAGCTAAGTGGTGACACTTGTTATCTTCTTCCAACCCTGAACGATTGTTCCCGAAGAAGAATGACTTGAATCCTCTATTCAAACATGTTACCAAGCTAGAGACCAGACCTCTGACCTTAGCAACTACTATGGCCTTCCACTTTGATGCCTCAACTCGCCTAAGTGACTTCTTCAATTCATTCGAGCGTTGACAACTGGGGATTCACGATAGTCATCAACTTTCTCTCTTGGACTTCCCAATTGTTTATGAATTGAATGATCGTGATCAGACTGATCAAAATTGGCTATCTTTGCTGCTGGCTCCACTTTACCTTTACCACTATCGTCTGCAGCTTTAACCGGCATTCATGATCTTTTGACTTGACATTTGTACAGTGTAGATTTCCTGTGACCAACTAACTGCCACTACCTGGGATCCTAACTTGAGTTTACACTGGCGACTACCAAACTCACACATGTAACCATCATCTACCAACTTTCCAGTAGAAATAAGATTCATCTTGATATTAGGCACAAACCTGACATCTCACAGTACTAATTTATCTCCACATTTTGTCTTCAAACTAACATCTCCAATCCCACTAGTTCTGGAGGTTCTACCATTCCCCATTCTTACTAGATCATGATGTCCTTCTGTGAATGATGTGAACAAACTCCTATCTAAAGCTATGTGTACAGACGCTGCACTGTCTAATATCCAATCTGATGGGTGGTTACTACACCTTGTGTCACTCTCAACACAAACTAAGGCATCATACACTATATTTGCCTCTTGTTTTCTTTTCTGATCCTCGTTAAATTTTCTACACTGACTCTTGAAGTGACCTTAGTAAAAACATTCTACCTCATTCCTATTTTTTTCACTTTTTCCTACTGCTACTCGGTTCATTTTCTTCATCAATCTTATCTTTACCCTTAGTTATAACCAAAGCTGACCCTACTGTAGACTCTTTATTACTACTTTGCCTACCAATTTTTTCAGCTATGGCTAAATCACAAACTTCTGAAAATTATAAAATATTATTTCCAGTCGAATTAGACACTGTTGTCTTCATCGTTTCCCAACTATCAAGTAAAGATGTTAATAACTGAATAACATTCATCTCATCAGCAAATTCTATCTTAACAGATTTTATCTGATTAATCAAAGTGGTAACCTCATTAATATAGGAATTCACAGAAGCATCCTCAGCCATTTGCATGTTGAAAAACTTCTTAACTAGGTAGACCTTATTATTAGCAGAGGGTTTTTTCATACTTGTTTGTAAGTGCTTCCATTAATTTAACCGCAGTTTTCTCATGGGCCACTAGACTTGCCACATCCATTGATAAACACATCCTTATGCTTGCAACTACCTCTTCATTCAGAGCTTCCCAATCTTCGTCAGTCATCCCTTTCGGTCTCTCATTCATTGCGTTATGCACTTTCCTGCAAGTTAAATAATCCTTGACTTGCATCTTTCAATATCCAAATTTTTTCCCATCGAACTTCATGAATCCATCAAAATTTCTTGGCTCTACAAAACCCATGACTCTTGAACCAAAAGCTCTGATACCACTTGTTGGGGGAAAATAATAATATAATATAATGATGACAATCAATAATATTATAATTATCTCCCCTTCCACAGGTTAAGCCAACACAAGCCAATAATAATAGTCGCGAAAAATAATAAAAGATAGGGAAAAGAAAACGACAACGAAAAATTATACTGGTCCGCCCCAAGCTCGGGACTACGTCTAGTCTTCTACAACTGCAGGTTCTACTAGAATGATGGGAGATTACAGGAAGCTTCGAAATAGCGCACTACAAACAACCCCTCAATAGCCTAACAATAACTATTTACTTCCAAGAACCACAATCCGGTAACTTGGGATAAACAATGAAGAAATACCCTCAAACCCAACAAAGAGAACCAATCAATATATTGAAGAAAAATACTGAAGAAAAATTCCAAGGTCACTCCTCTGTCCCTTTTTTGTTTTTTATTTGGATTGAAAAATGAAGCAACCCCCTCATCTATTTATAAGCATCATCACCGCCTTTACAACCAATCAATTTCCTCTTCAATAAATTTTGCCGGCATAATTTTTCTTGGTTTTAGCACGATGGCCGCCTCAATTTTTCTTCTTCGTGAAGCAAAGTTCAACCGTAATTTTATCTTTCACACTGCCGTAATTTTGGTGGGCCTTGTTTTGGGCTCCATACCTGAACATTTGGTTGGTCTTTGATCTTTACCAAACAATATATTTGGTATTCTTGATTATATGTTTATGGGGCTTCCGTTTCATGGTGTGAAAAAGATTTTATGGTTTGCTATAAACAGAGTCTTCTTATGGTATCTTTAGTGTAAACAAAATGGAAGACTATTCAGGGATGTTTCCTCAACTTTTGATACTTTTTGAGATTTAATTCTTTTTCATGCTATGTATTAGTGTAAAAACAATCATCCTTTTAATAACTATATAGTCTTTCTACTTTGATGTCTAATTGGAAAACTTTATTGTAACTCATCTCTGGATGTTGAGTGTTTTCTAGCACCCTTTTATTTCATTTATCAATGAATAGTGGAGCTGTCAAACCCTCTAGCTTTATTCTGAACACTCGCAATGGGAACTTTGTGGACAAGCCAACTTAAGAAAAAAGGTCGAGTTAGTGTGTGCCTCAACTCTTTCACTTAGTATCAAGGTGCTTCAAATAAGTGACATCCATCCTTATATTCTTCCATTACTTTACCTTTTGCAACAACATTATGAGCTTGGAAAGCATATAGGCACTTCAAACTACGCTTTGAACTACAACTAAGATTCTCTGCGATAATGCTTAGCTCTCTACTTGGGATTTTAAGTTTATGTTAGAGCTAGCTTCTTGATTTGGCTCCACATTCTCAACCCTTATATGTGCTGAGATGAGGTCTCTAGATAGAGGTGTTTGATAGAATTATTACCTTAGGTCCATGTCGAATGGATTGATATGGCTGTAGCTGTCATCCATCTATTTGCAAGGTTGGTTCAATTTTGAGCTATCATGTTGGGTGGTTAGACTAATTTGTTTTAAGTTAAACATGTTTTAATTAATTAAGTAGATGAGTTAACAAATTGAACAAATAAGTTTTATGTTTTAATTGGTTGGGGGTTAAGTATAACATTCATGTCTGGAAATTTTATGTTCATGAAGTTAAGATGGGATGAGAGTTTTTAGATCTAGATTTTTCCATGTAATCCTATAAATAGGATAACTTTAGAATGTGTTGAAGCAAGTGTGTGGAGAAGAAAACACAAGAAGAGTTAGAGAGAAAAAGTGTGAACCAAGTTTGTAGTTTCTTGAAGAGTGTTTTTTGTTCAATAGAAGTGATTTTGTTTCTTCTCAAATATTCCCTATTTGATTCTAATTTGAGAGTGTCCATCACACGCTTTTAACAAAGTGGTATTAGAGCTTGAGTTTGAAAAAAGAAAATTGTTTTTTTTTAAAATGACAAACAACAATTTGGTTCCTTTCCAAGTGCCTCGACTTACTAAAGAAAATTATAGTAGTTGGTATATTCATATGAAAGCTATACTTGGTTCACAAGATGCATGAAAAAATGTTGATAGAGGCTATGAAGAACTAGGAAATGATGCGACTTTGAATCAAGCCCAACGAGAAGCTTTGCAAAAAATACAAGAAAGAAAAATCAAAAGGCTCTCACCATTATTCATCAAGCAATTGATGATACAAATTTTGAGAAAATTTCTGGAGCAACTACTGCGAGGCAAGCATGACAAATTTTGGAGAATGGATCGAGTCAAGAAGGTTCGCCTCCAAAAATTAAGAGGTGATTTTGAAGCATTAAATATGGAGGAGTCTGAATCAATTTCAGATTATACTTCTAGATTGCTTGCAGTGGTAAATGAAATGAAGAGGTATGGTGAGTCGTTAAATGATGAGCAAGAGCAAGTAGTTGAAAAGACACTTCACTCATTGGATGAAAAATTCAATTTCATCGTTATAGCTATTGAAGAATCGAAGGATTTGAGCACAATGTTCATCGATCAACTTACGGGTACTTTGCAAGCCCATGAAGAGAAGCTTCTCAAGAAAAGTAAACAAACAACTGAGCAACTTTTTCAATCAAAGTTGCAGTTGAGAGATAAAGAAGATAGCCAAGAAAAAAACAATAGAGGTCGAGGACATGGTAACAATGGTGGACGTGGTGATTTCAAAGGTCGAGGTCGAGGAAATGACGGTCAAAGGAAATTTGATGAGAGTAATTCATACTCTAATTCATCAAGAGGCATGGAAGACAAAATTATTCAAAGTCGTATGAAGGAAGATCAAATAATGATCGGAGGTATGAAAAAAGTCAAATTGAATATTACAATCGTCATAAATTTGGTCATTATTCCTGGGAGTGCAGACATAAAGTTGAAGAAAATGTCAACTATGTTGAGCAAGACATTAAAAGTAGTGAGTCATCTTTGCTTCAAGCTTGCAAAATGTTTTGAGTTTATCTTTAATGTTTATTATGTACCAATTATGAAGAACAAAATTTTGAGTTTGAGACAACTCTTAAAGAAAGACTAATATTTTGATGAAGAATTATAGTCTTTCAATAAGAGATCATCGTGATAATATGATTGCTAACGTGCAAACGACGAAGAATAGAATGTTTTTGTTAAGCATTCAAACTGATGTTGCAAAATGTTTGAAGTCGTGTTTGAAAGATTCGTCTTGGATTTGACACTTGAGATTTGGGCATTTGAAATTCGATGGCTTGAGATTATTAGCCAGGAAGAACATGGTGAAAGGATTGTCATATGTCATACATCCAGATCAATTTTGTGAAGGTTGTCTTTATGGCAAATAATCAAGATAGAGTTTTTCACAAGAATCTTCTTCAAGAGCAAGGAGACCATTAGAGTTCACACAATTTTTTGTGGACCTATAAAACCAAGTTCTTTTGGTAAGAATAATTATTTCTTATTATGCATTGATGATTTCAGTCGGAAAACTTGGATTTATCTTGTCAAGAAGAAATCAGAGGTATTTGGCATGTTCAAGAGATTTAAAGCTCTTGTCGAAAAGGAAAGTGGTTATTACATAAAGGCATTGAGATCAAACAAGAACTTCAAATGAATTCAAAGTTTTTTGCATTGAAAATAGAATTCGTCCACCTATGACAGTTCCATATACTCCACAACAAAATGGTGTTATTGAGAGGAAGAATAGAACTATACTCAATATGGCTCGAAGCACGTTGAAGAGTAAGAAGATGCCAGAAGAGTTTTGGGCACATGCGGTGCAGGTGTATTTGTCAAATCGTTCCCCTGTCAGAAGCCTATGGAACAAAACTCCTCAACAAGCATGAATTGGCAGAAAGCCATCTATTGCTCATTTCAGAGTATTTGGGAGCATCACTTATGCACATGCACCAGATCAAATGCGTAGTAAGCTCGATGATAAAAGTGAGAAACTTGTTTTCATTGGCTATGATGTAAGCTCAAAAGGATACAAGCTTTATAATCCAACCATAGACAAGATGATGGTCAGTAGTGATGTTGTGTTTGATGAGGAAGCATCATGGAATTGGAATGATGAACCTAAAGATTATAAGTTCCTACTTTTTCCTGAAGATGATGATGAAACTAGTGATGTGATTGTCTCTCCATCAACACCACCTCCATTGCCAATCACTTTAGAACAATCTACACTTTCATCATCAACATCAAGTACAAGTGAAGGGCCTCATCGCATGAGAAGTCTACGAGACATATATGATGAAATAGAAGAGTTAAGTCAAAGTTTTAGTGAAATTACTCTTTTTTGTCTTTTTGGTGATAGTTAACCATTAAATTTTGGAGAAGTTTCACAAGATGAAAAATGAAAGACTGCTATGGATGAACAAATAAAAGTCATAAAGAAGAATGATACATGGAAACTTTCAACTCTTCCAAGTGGAAAGAAAATGATAGGTGTCAAATGAGTGTTCAAGATAAAAAGAAATGAAAAAGGAGAAGTAGAGAGACACAAAGCGAAATTAGTCGCAAAAGGCTATTTTCAAAGAAAAGACATTGATTACGATGAAGTATTTGCTCATGTTGCTCATTTGGAGACAATACGGTTATTAATTGCACTTGCTGCTCAGAATAGATAGAAGATTTTTTGAAATGGATGTCAAATCGACATTCTTGAATGGATATCTTGAAGAAGAAATTTACTTGGAACAACCACTTGGTTATGCAGTGAAAGGTCATGAAGATAAAGTCTTGAAGTTAAAGAAGGCTTTGTATGGATTGAAACAAGCGCCAATAATGTGGAATAGCAGAATTAACAAATATTTCCTTGACAATGGGTAGTTGAGATGCCCTCATGAACACTCTTTTTATATTAAGACTAATGGTCATGGAGATATGTTGTTAGTTTGTCTATATGTGGATGACTTAATTATTACATGAAATTGTCCAAGCATGTTTGAAGATCTTAAGCAGGCAATGACTCAAGAATTTGAATGACAGATATTGGACTTATGACATATTATCTTGGAATCGAGGTGAAGCAATCAGAAGTAGGTATTTTCATTTCTCAAGAATGATATACTAGAGAAATTCTTGAGAAATTCAAGATGTTCAATTCTAAACCTATCACAGCTCTGATGGAAACTGTGACAAAACTGTCCAAATATGAAGATGAAGATGTTGTAGATCCTTCATATTTCAAAAGCTTGATTGGAAGCTTGAGGTATTTAACTTGGACAAGACCAGATATTTTGTTCAGTATTGGATTGGTGAGTCGATTTATGGAATCTCCTACAACTACTCATTTGAAAGCGACAAAGAGAATTCTTTGTTACCTCAAAGGTACGCTTGACTATGGATTATTTTATTCATCGTCTAAAGAATTCAAGCTTGAAGGTTATTGTGATAGTGATTGGGTTGAAGATCTTAATGATCGAAAAAGTACAACTGGATATGTTTTCTTTGTTGGCAATACAACTTTTACTTGAAGTTCTAAGAAGCAACCTATCGTGACATTATCTACTTGTGAGGCAGAGTATGTTGCTGCATCGACATGTGTTTGTCATGCAGTTTGGTTGAGAAATTTGCTTAAGACAGTTAGAATTTGGCAAGATGATGCAACTGTGATCTATGTGGATAATAAGTCAACAATTGTTTTAGCCAAGAATCTAGTGTTTCATGATCGTAGTAGCACAATGATACAAGATTTCACTTTATCAGAGATTGCATTTCGAGAAAGGAGATTCAAGTATAATATGTGAAGATAGAAGATCAAATTGCAGATATTTTCACAAAGCCACTTAAGGTTGATGTGTTTAGCAAGTTGAGAACTTTGCTCGGAGTTTTGAGAAAAAACATGTTTAAGGGGGAATGTTTTAAGTTAAACATGTTTTAATTAATTAAGTAGATGAGTTAACAAATTAAATAAGTAAGTTTTATGTTTTAATTTGTTGGGGTTTAAGTATAACATTCATGTATGGAAGTTTTATGTTCATGAAGTTAAGATGGGATGAGAGTTTTTAGATCTAGAATTTTCCATGTAATCCTATAAATAGGATAAGCTTTAGGATGTGTTGAAGCAAGTGTGTGGAGGAGAAAACACAAGAAGAGTTGGAGAGAAAAAGTGTGAACCAAGTTTGTAGTTTCTTGGAGTGTTTTTTGTTCCCTACAAGTGATTTTGTTTCTTCTCAAATATTCCTTATTTGATTCTAATTTGTGAGTGTCCATCACACACTTCCAACATAATTAAGAATTGGATTGCTTGAGGAGTATCTCAAACCTACGCAAAAGGTCTATGTATTTACAAGAATATTTTAACAACCCAACTCCTTAAACATGATTTAACTGGATTACTACTACATGCATGCTATAAAACCTCACACAATCATTAAAGTTTAGAAATTTCTAAAGGCAAACCTCATTTAATAGCGAAAAAAACTTCTATTCGTGCTCCAAAGAAAACTTTAGAAACATAGAAGTTTTCCTTACAACATCAATTCGCTGGAAGAAAAATAAATGTAAAGAAACTACTTAACGCAAAATTATGCACTCTTAAGACTTCTATGGCCTTCCCACAAACCCTGTCATCTGCTTAGGATGTCCTTGCCTTTACCTGAAAAAATAATTTTGAAAGGATGGATATTAAAATACTTAGTAAGTGATCCCACTACCTAGGATTAGGATGTGCAACCACATGCAACGAGCTTAGTGGGACTTTAAAACTTCTGACTTTAGGCTCCTTATCCTCCTTTGGATGTGCATCACTTTCATACACATCAGTCTTATGCACATCATCTCCATGTACATTGAACCTTAAAAGGTGCATCACTTTTATAAATCTCAACCCAAGTACATCATTTTCATGAACCTCAGCCCCAAGTACATCACTTTCATGTACAATAAACCTCTGGACATGTTCTACTTCCTACATGTCAATTTGATGTACATCACTTTGATGGACATCATCCTCTGATAAAAAGCTCATATACCTCCCATGACTTTATGCAACATACACAATGCATGAGATCCCACATGCAGAACATTGTGATTCATTATCATTATGCAACGTAGGAAAATCTTTCATACATAAACAACAACCCACTAACATACATAACATACATATTTACTGCATAATTCACATAATATACGCAACTATGCTGAAAAACTTGTAACAAGGGATGATAATAACATATTAACCCCAAGAAGTTGCACACCTCACTAATTGTATTGGGTCGAGACCAATTGGTCACTACCTCTATTTTCATTGGGGCTACAAGGACTCCATCCCTTGAAACTACGTGTCTTAAGAAGGACACCCTGTTGCAACCAAAAGTCACACTTAGATAATTTGGCATACAATCAGTGAGCTTTTTGACTCAGTTGACCTGAAAAAGTACCTTATTTGTGTGGAATAAAGCTTGGGAGGTAAGCTTTTAGGAACTTAATAAAGGCTAGTTTCAACAGTAGTGCTCAGTACCCAATGGGTTAGTAGATTTTGTCATTTATAGTGATGCCTCGAAGAAGGAGCTAGGCTATGTTCGTGTTAACATCCAACAATTTCACAAATAGTATAATAAATAAACATTTAATTTTCCAACATTCGGGTAGGGGGCACTCACTTTTAGTTCGATCTAAACAAAGTGATCCCTATCTTTTCTACCTAATCCTTGGTCCAATCTAATCAGCACTTGGTCAATGCTGCTCTAAACGTCCTTGTAATTGATTTGATATCAGCCAAACTCTAAAATACGAAAGTTTCAAAGGTTAAAAACTGACTTATAATAATTGAATTGAAATAACAAAGGTTGAATTTGTGTCGTTATCTACTGGAAACTCACCAAATAAATATGATTTCTTACTCGACAATGATTGAAGCTGATTTATTCTACAGATCCAAGACCTAAGTATTATAGGTATCTTTAATCGGGGCTGAATAATATTGGTGGGTGACTGATTTGGAGTGGTTTCGTTCCCAAATTCTCCCTGTTCGACTATGATTGTGGAAGGTAGCGCGATCCGACATGCAGCAGTGGGCGACGACACAAATTAGGCAGGGGCGGCGTGCGATCAGCAGCGGTGGTGGTCAAATATGGGTGTGGTAGTGGCTCTCGAGCAGAGAACATAGAGAGTTAGAGAGAGAAGCAACTATGAGGGAGAAAAAGAGAGAACGAGAGAAAGAAAAGACGAGAGGGGGACTAGGTCTACGGCGATTGGTGATCGGAGAGGGAGTCGGGTGAGAAACAGTGTTGCAAGAGAGAGGAAAACGATAGAGAGAGAGGAAGAGTGATATTAGAGAGAGAAAGAGAGGGAGACGCTGAAAGAGGAGAAAAATCATGGGTTTCATTTTTTTTTATAAAAGAAATGTTTGAATTGAGGGAGGAAAGTGGCATGACTCACGCCCCCTCCCTCCCCTTCCCTCCCCTTTTGACTCTCTCTTTTCTTTTATTTATTATTTAGTTTCTTTTTAAATAAAAGAAAAAGATGGAAGAATGGGTTGTTACATCATACTAACCTTAAAAGAACTTTCATTCTCGAAAGTTATTTCTTAATAATAAAATCTAAACTCCTTTGATAAATTGTAACCTATGGTTCGCAATCTTACTCATAGTCTCTTATACTTTATAACCGTTATTGTCAAATTTCACAGAAGATTCAATCTGAGCATTTGATAAATTTCCACTAATTTCTTAACCAATAAACTCCATGTAACATGCATACTCAAAGACTCTAACTATAAACTAGCTTTCCTGGAACAATAGACTCATACACGTGTTGGAGTAGGGGATAGTTCCATCAATATTTACATGACTGAAAAAGAACGAACTAGCGTACATGTTTATGCAGTAGAGTTTCTGCCTCCTCCAGTGTTCTTCTGGGGGCAGCATGATGCCATATGGCCTTCCTGGCCACATCAAAAACACACGTGGACTCCCAACAAACAATGCCCTTAGTGGTGTTTTCCACAATTATTACACATCGGCTTCTCGCAGATAATATTTTGTTGACTAGCTTGTTTCCCTTGGGCTTGGGCCTGAAGTGGAGGATTCTCGATAGTGTCCTAGGATTATTGTACATTACCGGATGTTGGTCGAGCCTTTTCTTCTGACCTGAAGAGGATTTTGGTCTAGAGGGCAATTGAAGTGTAGTTGTTGGACGATGATCTATTAAGTTGGCCACTCTGATTGTCATGGCGTAGTTTGGTGGTTCATGGGCTACCACGTTACCTTGTATTTCATCTCTTAAACCCATGATAAACCGCTCCACTTTATCGACCTTTGAAGCTACCATGACAAGGGCAAACCAAGATAATCTGGAAAACTCTGTCTCATATTCTTCTATAGTTTGACTCCCATGTTTGAGGGCTATAAACTTTGTTTGCTTCCTGAAACGTGCAATTTTAGGGTAATACTTTTTGAAGAATGTTTCCCTAAATTGGAGCCATGTCACACGTCCGTTACAGACATCTATGATCCTTTCGACCAACTGCCACCAAATCAAAGCGTTGTCTTGCAATAGAAAAGTGGCACAATGAACCTTTTGGTCTTTCGAGTAGTTCATGTGGTGAGAAATGGTTTCAATGGAAGACAACCATAGTTCTACCACTGTGGGGTCCTTAGATGCTCCATCAAAGGGACGGGGTCCAACTTCCTGAAGTCCCTCAAGCATCTCGCCTCCCGTGATAGAGCTTCATTATTCTGAGGCGCTTGGGCCTGTTACGTTGCAATCACGCCTACAACTGCCAACTGTTTTGCACACTGTACTGCCCGACAACATCTTACTACACAATTGCCTGAATGGACTCCACCGTGAGAGGTGTTGTTGCAAGTGTCAATTGCTCATCCTACTACTCTACTGGTGGGTCTTCTGCCAAATTGTTTTCTTGCTCCACTAGCAGTACAAATGCCTCAGGGGTTGTGCGACCCCTTCCATGACCTTTTCCTCAACCTCTTTCACGTGGAGACATGATCTGATGTTCAACAAATCTTGATTAAGTCTAATTTGTCGCTAACCTAAATTTCAACCTTATCAACTATTATTGTTATTATTATTATTGGTATGAAAGTCCGTATTATTATTATTATTATTATTTTAAATAATAACAATAATAGTAGATAAGGGTGAAGTTTAGGTTTGCAGCAAATTAGACTTAGTAAAGCTTTGTTGAACATTAGAACATGCCTCCAGTAGAGCAGAATGTACTGCTAGTGGAAGAGGTCGTGGAAGGGGTCGCACATCCCTTGAGGAAAATGTACTGACAGTGGAGCAAGAAAACAATTTGGCAGAAGACCCACCAGTAGAGCAACAAGATGAGCAGTTGGCATCTGCAGCAACACTTTTCACGGTGGAGTCCATTCAGGCAATTGTGTAGTCAGCAGTTGTGGGGACAGTATAGTTGACAGTTGCAAGCGTGATTCCGGGGCAGTAGGCCCAAGTGGCTCAAAATAATGATCTATCACGGGAGGAAAAATGCTTAAGGGACTTTAGGAATTGAATCCCGTCCTTTTGATAGAGCATCTAAGGACCCCATAGTGGCAGAACCGTGGTTGTCTTCCATTGAAACAATTTTTTTGCCACATGAATTGCCTGGAAGACCAGAAGGTTCATTGCGTCACTTTTCTGTTGTAGGACAACGCTTTGATTTGGTGGCAGTCGACCGAAAGGCCATAAATGTCAGTAATGGACCTGTGACATGACTCTAGTTTAGAGAAACATTCTTCAAAAAGTATTACCCTGGAATTTCAAGTTTTAGGTAGCAAGCAGAGTTCCTAGCACACAAACAAGGGAGTCGAACTATAGAAAAATATGAGATAGAGTTTGCCAGACTGTCTCGGTTTGCCCTTGGCATGGTAGAGCTTCAGAAGGCGATAAAGTGGAGCGGTTTATCACGAGTTTAAGAGATGAAATACAAGGTAACATGGCAAGCCATGAACCATCAGACTATGCCATGACAGTCAGTGGTTGAGTTGATAGATTGTCGTCCAACAACTGCACCTCAAGCGCCCTTCAGACTACGATCCTCTTTAGGTCAAAAGAGGAGGTTTGACCAAACATTTAATAATGTACAACAATCCCAGGACACCCTCGTGAATCCACCTCAGGCCCAAGCTTAGGGATAACAAGCTAGCCTATCGAACACTATTTGTGAGAAGCTGGTGTGTAATAATTATGTTAAATGCCACTGTGGGCGTTGCTTGCTTGGAGCTCGCATGTGTTTTCGATGTGGCCAAGAGGGCTATATGGAATCAAGTTGCCCCCAAATGAACACTAAAGAAGGCAGAAACTCTACTACATAGACAGGTACGCTAGTTCGTTCTTTTTCAGTCATGTCAATATTGATGGAACTATCCCCTACTCCTACACTTGTATCAGTCTGTTATTCAAGCAAAGCTAGTTTATAGTTGGAGCCTTTGAGTATGCATGTTACATGGAGTTTATTGGTTAAGGAAGTAGTGGAAATTTATCAAATGCTAAGATTGGATCTTCTGTGGAATTTGACAATAACGGTGATAAAGTATAACTGATTGAGCAGAATGCAAACCATCGGTTACAATTCAAAGAAGCTTAGATTTTATCATTGAGAGACAACTTTCGAGGACAAAAGTTCTTTTAAGGTTAGTATTGTTGGGTTTTATGCCCTAACATTCGTACATAGTAAATGTAACACTTGACCGAACATTAATAAAATGATGCATTGTTCATTTATCTTGTTTGTATTGAGTAATCTTGTCTTATTAACCCTAATTCAATAAACTAAACATCCTAGGCTGTTAGTATGAGGCTTGAACTAGTATGTGGGGACATATGGGGATCAATGTTCAAGATACAGCCTAAAGGGTCTATAGTATAGGGATAAGGCAGGGTACCTTATCCTGGTGACACTATGGATACGACCCGCTTTGTATTATGATACAAACACAATAATCGAACGCGTTCATGTAGTGGACATGCGAGTGGGGTATCCTGTGCAATGAGTTTGTATAAGACCGGACCACGAAATAGTTAACCACTAGCTGTAACACCGTTAGCTAGCTAGGTTTCTATTTCACTAGGATGACCTAGGCAACTTGGTCTCAATCCTGAGTGAGTTATGAACTCCTGTTCACGAGGGATTATCCTTTGATTTGTATGGGTGACAGTGACCTGCACGCCAACTCAATATGCCTACCATTTTGGGGACAAGATTGAGTGGGAAGCTGGGAACATAATCACACAAGATGAAATTCACTCATTCCCGACTCTAGGGTAAGTAGAGGTGTGTTCCCTTAATTAATTTTCTAAGGGATTCTCTATGATTTTTTCGGAAAAATGTGAGAGCGATATATTGTATGAGAGAATTCTATGATTGAAATTGGAATGGAGTGAATTTTGCGTAACGGATGAAAATAACCCCTTCTCTATTCTTTCTCCTTCAATCATGTAGTCCTAGGTAAGTAGGAGACCACGTTCTTTTAGTTAAAATAACTGATAATAATTAAATTATTAATAATTAAAATTAATAATTAATTATATAATCAAATTAACTATTAATTTAATTATTATTTATATAAATCACATTTATATAAATATTCCCACATAACCCTATAGTTTTAATGTAATTTAATTAAAACAACTTCAATTAAATTAATATAAAACAAGATTAATTAATTCAACAATTAATTAATACTATAATTAAATATCATATATATTTAATTATATCTCTCATATAATCTATAGTATTAATGTGCATCCAATGCACATTAATTTTAACCTATAGTTTTAATATGAATCCAATTCATATTTTAAACTTAATACTCGAACACCTTCGAATATTTGATTTTCCCTTAGAAAATTACCTCAATGCCCTAAGTGAGTTATCAGTTAGACCTAATGGACCTACAGATTAGAATCTCCAACGATATGAGATTAATTGGCTAAACTCATTAACCAAGTTAATCAATGTTTGTTAACTATGGTTCACTCCACTATAGAACCACAACTGCACTCTTCTCACTGCAGATATATATTTATGTGCCCACGTATATCGACCATTAACAGTAAGTCAGCCCTCACGCGTGTTTGTACCACAGCTAGGTCAAATTACCGTTTTACCCCTGGGCTACTTCTTTATCCTTAAGTCCCAATGCTCCTTTAATGAACAACCTGTTTGAGGTCCAACCAACAAACAAAAGTCCCTCTCGTGCCATAGAGAGGGCAGAGCCCATTGTTCATGACCCGGAGACAACACTTAAGGGAACACACCTCTACTTATCCTAGAGTAGGGAATGAGTGAATTTCATCTTGTGTGATTATGTTCCCAGCTCCCTACTCGGTCTTTTCCCCAAGATGGTAGGCTTATTGAGTCGATGAATAGGCCACTCTCACCCATACAAATCAAAGGACAATCCCTCATGAACGGAAGTTCATAACCCACTCAGGATTGAGACCAAGTTGCCTAGGTCATCCTAGTGAAATAGAAACCTGTCTAGCTAACGGTGTTACAACTAGTGGTTAACTATTTCGCAGTCCGATCTTATGCAAACTGCACAGGATACCCCCACTCGCATGTCCACTACATGAACGCGTTGGATCATTGCGTTTGTATCACAATACAAAGCGGGCCATATCCATAGTGTCACCAGGATAAGGTACCCAACCTTATCCCTATACTATAGACCCTTTAGGCTGTATCTTGAACATTGATCCCCGTATGTCCCTACATACTAGTTCAAGCCTCATACTAAAAGCTTAGGATGTTTAGTTTATTGGATTAGGGTTAATACGACAAGATTACTCAATACAAACAAGATAAATGAACAATGCATCATTTTATTAATGTTCGGTCAAATGTTACATTTACTATCTACGGGTTTTAGGACACAAAACCAAACAAACTTCCACTTGAACTAAAACTCAAGATAATGGGAAAGTATATACAAAGTAATCCAAAGCTGGAAATGATAAATATATATTGTACATTACATAAAAGGTAAGTATACAAAATACAATAAACTAGGGCATCCTTACACCCATTACACATCTCCCACTTGCCCTAGATTATACTATATACATGTCTCGCAGACCTAGACTCTCTATATGACCCTCGAACACTTTAGTCGAAAAAGCCTTCGTAAATGGATCAACAATGTTGTGCTCCGAAGCAATCTTGGTAAAGACCACATCTCCTCCTTGCACAATCTTTCGAATCAGGTGATACTTCCTCTCGATGTGTTTTCCTCGTTTGTGGTTGTGAGGTTCCGTAGAATTGGCTATAGTCCCACTGTTGTCACAGTATAATGTTATGGGCAAGTTCATATTTGGAACAACTTCCAAATCTGTCAAGAACTTCCTTAGCCAAACCGCTTCCACATACTCAACCTCCATGGTTGAGTCTGCTATGCAACCTTGTTTGATGCTTCTACAAACTACAGCTCCCCCGTTAAGGGTGAACACTGACCCTGACGTGAATTTCCTAGAATCCTTGCCAGACTGGAAGTCAGAGTCAGTGTATCCTCTTAGAACTAACTCCTTAGCCCCAAAGACCAGCATGTAGTCCCTCGTTCTCCTAAGATACTTGGGGATTCCTTTAACGGCGGTCCAGTGGTCTAACCCTAGATTTAACTGATATCTGTTAACTTTCGCTACTGCATAACAAATGTCAGGCCTAATGCAGAGCATAACATACATTAAGCTACCCACAGCTGAGGCGAAGGGAATGAATGAGTGAAGAAAACTCGAATGGAAGCGTTGGCGGATCTTAGGCCTTGAATTTCATTAATTTATAAGATTAAAAGCATGCCAAAAGAAGAAAAAAAAACAGAGCATTTCATAAATACCTCTTGGAGCTTCAAATTCGTGGATCTCTTCGGTTGTTTCTTTACACGAACGACTAATGGACAACCACCGAGATCTTCCCCGCTATTCTCCGGCTTTAAAACAGGCTTGTGGGAACCCGAGCATGATGAATTTGGAGAGGGATTTTGAGAGAGAAGTTGGGTTTTTGAGCTTTAAGTTTCCACGGTTTTAGAGAGAATTTTCAGCAAAAATGAACTCACATCCACACCAACTTTTTCTTCTCAGCTTATGTATATATACTAAGCAATTATGCATTTCAAATGAAGCTTGAGAAGACAACAAATTGAGGGATATATGATGAATCATGGGAGGTGTCTTCAAATTGAATTTTGCATGAAAATCAATTCAAAATTGATTTTCAATTTTATGCAAAAATCCATAAACCTTAAACTATTTTTAATTTCTTTTAATCAAAAATCAATTTCTAAAATAATTAAACTAATTTTAATTAATTTTTTTAATTCAATATCAAAATATTAAATTAAATAAATACACCATACCTGAATTCTCTTAAACCCCGATAACTTTGAATACTATTCAAATTAAAACTGAATATTCAAAACATGAATCCCTATTCACATGTAGTATTTAAAACATATTTAAATAATTATAATTTCTCTCAAAATATAGTTTAATTTGTAATTAAACCGACGAGTTAAATTATATCGAATATAATTAACATTATCTCCCTTTGCTTGAATTTGAACGTGTTTCAAATTCTTTCATCACTCTGTTCTAAGGTTTAGTCCGTTTGAGCTAGCAGGGGGACCTAATAGGCCTACAGATCATGGACTCCAACGATCCGAGATTAACTGGTTGAACTCTTTCAATCCTAGTTAACCAACATTCGTTAACTAACGGGACACTCCACTATAGCCCGTAGCTGAACTCCCCTCACTGTAGATATATTTCTGTCCACCCGATATAACCGTGATTAGTAAGTCAATCCTTCACAGGTTGTTCGTAACTATAGTAAGGTCAAAAGTCCGTTTTACCCCTATAGCACTTCTTGTTCCTTAAGCCTCAACTGAGTCCCTTATGAACAATTGGTTTGTGGTCCTACCACCAAACCTGAAACCTCTCGGGCCAATGAGAGGGCGGCGCGCCTTTGTTCACGTCTCGGAGTCAGCACTTAAGGGAACAACCTTTCTACTATCCCTGAAGACGGGTAGGAGTGAATTCCATTTTGCAGGACTATGTCCCCAGTTATCTACCCGGTGTTATCCCCAAAGTGGCAGGTTTATTGAGCAGCGCTTTAGGGCCACTCTCACCTATGCAAATCAAAGGATAATCCTGGATAAAAAGAAGTTCATAGTTAGCTCAGGATTAAGATCGATTTACCTTGGTCATCGCTTGAAATATGTCAGTTTCACAGTAAACGGTGTTATAAAGTGAAAGTGACTTATTTCGCGGTCCGGTCTTATACAAACTCATTTGCATAGGATGCCCCCACTTGCATGTCTCTACATGAACGATACATGATCACATCGTTTGTAATAAAGTGGGTCGCATCACATAGTTTTTCCTAGGATAAGGTATCCAGTCTTATCCCTATACTATAGACCGTTTAGGCTATGCACTTGAACCTGATCCACTTTTATGTCACTACATAAATTTCAAGCATTCATATCATAGCTAAGAATTCTAGTTTTATTGGATTTGGGTTAACAAATACATGGTTCAACTAATCTTTCAACAACCATAATAAAAACTATTCTAACAAGTTTTATATATATAACTTTGTTACATTTACTATTCCCGAGTTTTAGGACATAAACCCCAACACCGTCTCATAACCTCAATTTCTTGAGGTGTCTTACGACACAGTTCCTTAGACAAGTGAACTCCATTCCTGAAAGGCAATAAACCCTTCTTGGAGTTATGCATTGAATATCGAGACAACATTTTGTCGATATATGTTGCTTGAGACAGGGCTAGCGTTTTGTTCTTTCGATCTCGGATAATTTGGACTCCAAGAACATATTGGGCCTCTCCTAAATCTTTCATTTGGAATTGGGCTTCTAGCCATTCTTTTACATCAGACAGATATCCTACATCATTCCCAACGAGTAGGATGTTATTAACATACAGTACCAGGAAAACTACTTTGTTCTTGTTGATCTTCTTGTAAACACAAGGGTCATCAAAATTTTGGTCAAAGCCAAAAGATTTGATTGCAGAATCAAATCTAATGTTCCAAGATCTGGATGCCTGTTTCAACCCATAAATGGATCGATTCAGTTTACAAACTTTTTGCTCCCGACCTTGGGTTATGAACCCTTCGGGTTGAGACATAAAGATATTCTCTTTAAGATTACCATTCAGAAAGGAAGTCTTGACATCCATTTGCCATATCTCATAGTCATAATATATGGCTTGTTGGGTTTTATGCCCTAAAACTCGTAGATAGTGAATGTAATCGTTGACCGGATATTAATGAAATAATATTGATATATTTTTCCATTAATTGTTATTAGTTATTTTATATTTGTCTTTGCCTAATAATAACCCTAATCCAATAAACTAGACATCCAAGGTTGTAATATGAGTCTTGAACTATATGTAGCGACATATGGGATCATTGTTCGAGAAACAGCCTAAAGGGTCTATAGTATAGGGATAAGACTAGGTGCCTTATCCTGGTGACACTATGGATACGACCCACTTTGTATTTGATACAAACGCTGCGATCCAACGCGTTCGTGTAGGAGACATGCGAGTGGGGGTATCCTATGCAATGAGTTTGCATAAGACCGGACCGCGAAATAGTAACCACTGGTTATAACACCATTAACTAGTTGGTTTTCTATTTCACTAGGACGACCTAGACAACTTAGTCTTAATCCTGAGTTGATTATGGACTCCTGCTCATGAGAGATTGTCCTTTGATTTGTATGGGTGAGTGTGGCCAATACGCCGACTCAATAAGCCTACCACTTTGGGGACAAGACCGAATGGGGAGCTGGGAACATAATCGTACAAGATGGAATTCACTCCTTCCCGACTTTAGGGAAGCAGATGAGTGTTCCCTTAAGTGGTTACTCCGAGTCTTGAACAAAGGGTCCTACCCTCTCAATGGCACGAGAGGGTTTTCTGTTTGATGGTTGGACCACAAACAGGTTGTTCATTAGAGGAGAATTGGTACTTAAGGAAATATAGGTAACCTAGGGGTAAAACGGTAATTTAACCCAGCTAGTGTTACGGACACTCGTGAAGGACTAACTAGTCGATATTGATCTAGATCCGTGGACACAGAAAATATGTCTGCAGTGAGAAGAGTGCAACTGTGAGTCTATAGTGGAATGTACACACAATTAACGAATATTGATTAATCTGGTTAATGAGTTTGACCAATTAATCTCACATCGTTGGAGCTTCTGATCTGCAGGTCCATTAGGTCCCACTGGTAGCTCGTAAAGTAATTTGAGGCAACTAAGTAATAAAAGTAAATTGAAAATGTTCAATTTATTAAGGGAAACAAATATAATATATATTGATATATTATTATGAGAGAAATTAATATTTGAAAAGTTCAAATATAAATTTATGGAAGTTTGAAAGAGTTCAAATAATGAATTAATTAATTTAAGGCCTAAAATGTGTTTGGGCAAATTAATTAATTCTAGGCCTAGAATTAAATATGTGATATTTAATTGGTGGTTAATTAATTAAAGAATTCATTAACCGGGAATTAATCAATTATGGAAATAATTAATCACTTAAGGAAGTGATTAATCATTTATGGATATGATCTAATCACTTATGGAAGTAATTAGTCATTTGTGGAAAAGATTAATCAATTATGGAATTGATTGATCATGATTGATTAATTAAGGAATAAGATTGAATCAAATTTGGAAAAGATTGATTTAATTGAATATTTTATTCATGGCCTCTCTTCTTTAAATAGAACACTAGACCTAATTGGTCATGACACTTGACATTCTTGCTCTTGCTCTTAGACTCTCAAAGACAAGACCTAGAATTCTCTCTAGCCTCCCTCTTAGAGAAAGACTCCCACAAGTCTTTTGCCTCCTAGACCTAGAGTCATACCGGTGTAACCTTTGTGGTTATTGTGTCAATCAAGAAGAAAATTCCAGCGATCAAGAGGCGAGGAGGCTGCTGCGTTTTCGTTCGTTGGAGCGTCGTTGGCGAAGAACGGTCAAGTCTACAACGAAGGTATGTGACGGTTCTTCCCCTTTTCTTTAGAGAAGCATGAAAATAAATTTAGATTTATTTTTAGCATGTTTAAACCAATTTTTCCAGCAACTTTAAAGTGTGTTTAAAGTTAGTTTGATTTTTCGTAACGGTATTTTAATGTTAATTAATATACGGCGTAAGGTCCAATCGATGCGCTTCCGCTGCGTGGGGAGTTTTATTCCCTTCAATCGGCATCGGAGTCATCGTTGTCCCTATTAATTAATTTTAAAATTTGCGAGAGGCTCTAATAGATGGGATTTATGCATAATGTATGTTCGGTTTGGGTTGAACTGTTTGGGTTAATTTTATGGCCATAGATTTTATTTTTATGTGATTTTGATCATGTAAGGCCCGGTGTTTCGGGTATTTTATGTAAAATCGAGTCCTATGTAAGTCCGGGTCGAGAATAGGTTTTTATGAGATGAAAATCAAAGCAATCGCCTCTGAAATCGAGGCCAAAATCGAAGAAATCGTTGCTGTTTAGCCCAGATTCTGCCTCCAGACGCAACAGCGTCGGGACGCTACCTCAACAGCGTCTCGACGCTGTCTCGATACCGCAGGCGCCAGATATGGAAAGCGCACAGCGTCGAGACGCTATCAACACAGCATCGAGACGCTATCAACACAGCGTCAAGACGCTGTCACGATGGTGGCACGCGTTAGGGCTTCAAAAGGCACGGTTCAAGCTGTGGGCGGTCCAGTTCAGACCGGTTCGGCTAGGCTGGGACCTATTTGGTCCGGTTCAGCCAATTTTTGGCACGGTTCGTGATTTTGGAAGCCGGTTCGAGGTGGTTCGAGGCGGTTCGTGCTGTCTAGACCAATTTTGGAAGCTACAGAAGGATTTTAGGATAGAATTTAGCTAAAATTATTGTAATTTAATGCTTTATTTTATCCTAGGGGCCAAAATTAACCGGTTCAATTGCTATTTATATGCTTTATGGATGTCATATAGAATATTTAATCCCACCTTAGGTTATAAACATGCTCATGCATTTTTTATATATTATAAATTGTTATAATGTATGTTTAAATGCATGGAATTGTTTTCATATTTTTATTATAAGTGTATATTAATTATATGAAAAATTGGAAAGCATGAAGCATGTCATTACTTAAATTAAATATAAATAGTTATGTTTAATGTGATGAATGAAGCATGCTTGATTAATTTTCTTAATTGGCTTATAATTGTTATAATAAAAGAAAATCAAAATTGCATGAAGCATGAAACATCCATAGTTAATAATATAATTGTTATATTATTCATGCAATTAATGGGGTTTAATTATTTAATTTGAATGAGATTGTTGAATGAATTAAACCCTAGATTCTTGATTATAGGATTAACCATTAAAATTTGAAATAGTTCTTTAATGTTAATGATTAGAAACTGTCAATCTATAATCAAGATTTGCATGCAAACATAAGATCATAGGATAAATTGGATTAATTTTAAATTGTTTAAAATTAATTAGACCTAGATCGATTTCTAATAGGATTAGAATCTTTTCTTACTTAGAATTAAAAATAGTTTTTATTGACTAAATAGGAAAAACATTGCTATGATTATAAGGGAACTCCACCGGTAATGTTCTGTCTAAGTCTGGGGGTATTTAAGTTGACGGTTTACGGAACACCTCCTACTTGGGAACTGACCTAGAATACCGGAGTTGAATTAATCATAGTTAAATGTTAGCATGCAATGTCACTAGGTTTATTAAAAGTGTTTAATGCACCTAGATCTTTAGAGTAAAGACCCTACATTACTGAGGTTATAAGGGAACTCTCTCGGTAAAGTTCTGTCTAAGGCTGGGGGTATTTAAGTTGACGGTTTACGGAACACCTCCTACGTGGGAACTGACCCGAACATTGAGTTGAATTAACCATAGTAATGTTGACTTGCAATATTGGGTTTATTAAAAGAAGTTTAATTCACCCAAAAGATTGCAGTTGAATCTTTTCCATAATTGTTATAATAGGATCAGACTTAGATAAATTGACTTAGCCGAATACTATCTAAGTTAAACAACCCTATATTAACCTTAGGACATTTTCAGTGGGAGTAAAGTTACAAAACGAGATTTAAATCAAGTTTTGCTCCTATGCCCCTATATTCACAACGTGAGATTCATGCTCGGCTTCGAGTCGCCTTAGGAGCGGCCTCCCTTCGGAAAGTGTTTGCATGAATCAATATCAAGGTGAATGGGAAAAATGTCTAGAGTAAGTGGGAGCGGGACACGTGTCAACGTATCCCTCGGTCTCCGCCCATAGTTCGCACAGTGAGAGTCCTATGATCCGCCTGCAGGTTGTCCTGGCGCAACCATCCCTTCGGAGGGCCTGGTCATAGGATTCGGAACATCGTGAACTCCTGAAAAAGGATAGGAGCTTTTAGGCTAATCACCAACAGTTGTCTTTCCCTTCGGTAGCCTGTTGGTGTGTGCCTTTGAGATCTGAAAGTGGGAGGGTTACACTTACGAGGATGAGTTAAAAGTGTTAACAAATCCTTGACCGAACAACGGTGGCTAATGCCTATAGGAATATGAGTTATTCTGGAATTAGAATTAGCTGAGAGGTGTCTCATTTCAAAGGAGGAGTACCTGATCACCCTTCGGTGGCTGATATTCTAAACCTCTGAAACATCGTTGCAAAACTAAATCGATAGTTTTAGGGTTCTGTGATTGTCTGTTTTGCTAAATTGATTGGATCGTATGCAATTGTTTGCTTGTTTGATGGGTTAAGGCAATGATAACTAATACGGTCATTGTTTGTTTAAATTTCAGCAATGTCTTCCTCAATTGTCTCTCTGCTTAAAAATGAGAAATTAACCGGCGAAAATTATGCTACGTGGAAGTCGAACCTGAATACGATTCTTGTTGTCGATGATCTGCGGTTCGTCTTAACGGAGGATTGTCCTCTAGCCCCTGCTCGTAATGCATCCCAAGCAGTTAAGGATGCTTATGACCGCTGGACAAAGGCCAATGATAAGACTCGCGTCTATATCCTAGCCAGCTTATCTGAAGTTTTGGCTAAAAGGCATGAGGGCATGGTAACAGTGAGGGAGATTATGAACTCTCTCCAGGAGATGTTTGGACAACCGTCCTACCAACTCCACCATGACGCTCTCAAATACGTTTATAGCTGTCACATGAAAGAGGGCACGTCTGTTCGGGAGCATGTCCTGGATATGATGGTCCAATTCAATGTGGCAGAGGCAAACGGGGCGGTCATAGATGAGCGTAGTCAGGTTGCATTCATCTTAGAATCTCTTCCGAAGAGTTTTCTACAGTTTCGAAGCAATGCAATGATGAATAAAATGACATTCAACCTGACTAGCCTCCTGAATGAGTTACAACTCTATCAGTCTCTTCTTAAGAACAAGGGAACGATAGAAGGAGAGGCAAACATTGTTCACTCTAAAAGAAAGTTCGAGAAGGGTTCATCCTCTGGAACTAAATCTGTAGCCACTTCTTCAAAGAAAACTCAGAAGAAGAAAGGAAACAAGGGGAAAGCTCCCAGTAGTGCTGCTAAAAGCAAGGGAAAAGCCAAAGCTATGGAAGATAAGGGCAAGTGTTTCCACTGCAATGTAGATGGACATTGGAAGAGAAACTGCCCAAAGTACCTTGCTGAGAAAAAGAAGGAAAAAGAAGGTAAATTTGATTTACTTGTTTTAGAAACATGCCTGGTAGAACATGATGAGTTTACCTAGATACTTGATTCAGGAGCAACTAATCATGTTTGCTCTTCTTTTCAGGAAAATAGTTCCTTTCGGCAGTTGAACGATGGGGAAATGACACTCAGGGTCGGAACTGGAGAAGTCATTTCAGCTAAAGCAGTGGGAGCTGCAAAGTTATTTTTTAGAAATAGATTCTTACTTTTAGAAAGTTTGTTAATTGTTCCCAAGATTAAGAGGAACTTAATTTCTATTTCATGTTTGATTGAACAATCGTATACAGTTACTTTTGATATGAATGAAGCGTTCATTTATAAAAATGGTGTACTTATTTGTTCAGCCAAATTGGAAAATAACTTGTATGTTTTAAGACCAACCGAAAACAAAGCACTTTTAAATAAAAAATTATTTAAAATTGCTGAAACTCAAAGGAAAAGGCAAAAGATTTCTCCAACAAGTAACAATACTCATCTTTGGCATCTTAGACTTGGTCATATAAACATCGATAGGATCGGTCGTTTGGTAAAGAATGGACTTCTAAGTAAGTTAGAAGATGATTCACTACCACCTTGTGAATCTTGTCTCGAGGGAAAAATGACCAAGAGTCCCTTTACTGGAAAATGTTACAGAGCCAAAGAACCCTTAGAGTTAATACATTCGGATCTATGTGGTCCAATGAATGTAAAAGCTCGAGGAGGGTACAAATATTTCATTTCATTTATAGATGATTATTCAAGATATGGTTACTTGTACCTAATGGGACATAAGTCTGAAGCCCTTGAAAAGTTTAAGGAGTTTAAGGCTGAAGTTGAAAACCTATTAGGTAAATCAATTAAAGTACTTCGATCTGATCGAGGAGGGGAGTATATGGATCAAAGATTCCAGGATTATATGATAGAACATGTAATCCAACCTCAACTCTCAGCCCCTGGTACACCTCAGCATAATGGTGTGTCAGAAAGGAGAAATAGAACCTTGTTAGACATGGTTCGATCAATGATGAGCTATGCTCAATTGCCTAGCTCGTTTTGGGGGTATGCAGTGGAGACTGCAGTATACATCTTGAACAATGTTCCCTTGAAAAGTGTTTCTGAAACACCTTTCGAATTATGGAAGGGGTGTAAACCTAGTTTGCATCACTTTCGCATCTGGGGTTGTCCAGCACACGTGCTTGTGACAAATCCTAAGAAACTGGAACCTCGTTCAAAACTGTGTCAATTTGTTGGTTACCCAAAAGAAACGAGAGGTGGTTATTTCTACGACCCAGAAGAAAATAAGGTGATTGTATCGACAATCGCCACTTTCTTAGAGGAAGACCACATGAGAGATCATAAACCACGCAGCAAAATAATATTAGGAGAAGCTATTGAAGAATCATCAAGAGTTGTTGATGAAGTTGGACTTTCAATAAGGGTTGATGAAGGAACTAGTTCTTCAGATCCATCCCGTCCATCTCAAACGTTGGGAATGCCTCGACGCAGTGGGAGGGTTGTATTACAAACTGACCGCTACTTGGGTTTAACTAAAACTCAGGTTGTCATACCTAATGATGGCATTGAGGATCCATTGTCCTATCGACAGGCAATGAATGACGAAGATAAGGATGAATGGGTCAAAGCCATGAACCTGGAAATGGAGTCAATGTACTCCAATTCTGTATGGGAACTTACAGATCTACCAAATGGGGTAAAACTCATAGGGTGCAAATGGATCTATAAGAGAAAAAGAGATGCAGCTGGAAAGGTACAGACCTTCAAAGCTAGACTAGTGGCAAAGGGTTATACCCAAAAGGAAGGGGTTGACTATGAGGAAACCTTTTCTCCTGTAGCCATGTTAAAGTCCATAAGAATTCTCTTATCCATAGCCACATATTATGGCTATGAAATATGAAAAATGGACGTCAAGACTGCCTTTCTGAATGGTAATCTTGAAGAGAATATCTTCATGTCTCAACCCGAAGGGTTCATATCCCAAGGTCAGGAACAAAAGGTTTGTAAGCTCAATCGATCCATTTATGGATTGAAACAAGCATCCAGATCATGGAACATTAGATTTGATACTGCAATCAAATCTTTTGGCTTTGACCAAAACGTTGATGAGTCTTGTGTGTACAAGAAAGTCAACAAAAGGAAAGTAGCTTTTCTAATACTTTATGTAGACGATATCCTACTCATTGGGAATGATGTAGGATACCTCACTGACATTAAGAAATGGCTAGCAGCCCAATTCCAAATGAAAGATCTGGGAGAGGCTCAATACGTTCTGGGAATCCAAATCATTAGGGATCGTAAGAACAAAACGCTAGCTCTGTCTCAAGCAATGTATATTGACAAGATGTTGTCTCGATATTCGATGCAAAACTCCAAGAAGGGACTACTACCCTTCAGACATGGGGTACACTTGTCTAAGGAACAGTCTCCTAAGACACCTCAAGAAATTGAGAACATGAGACACATTCCCTACGCCTCAGCTGTGGGCAGCTTAATGTATGCTATGCTCTGCACTAGGCCTGACATATGTTATGTAGTGGGAGTAGTCAGTAGGTATCAGTCTAATCCAGGGTTGGACCACTGGGGAGCGGTTAAGAACATCCTCAAGTATCTTCGGAGAACGAGGGACTACATGCTTGTGTATGGAGCTAAGGATTTGATTCTTACTGGATACACTGACTCTGACTTTCAAGCTAATAAGGATTCAAGGAAATCCACAACAGGGTCAGTATTCACCCTCAATGGAGGAGCAGTAGTGTGGAGAAGCATCAAACAAGGATGCATAGCAGACTCAACCATGGAGGCTGAGTATGTAGCAGCTTGCGAAGCAGCTAAGGAGGCAGTATGACTTAGAAAGTTCTTGACTGATTTGGAAGTGGTTCCGAATATGAACGTGCCCATAACACTATACTGTGACAACAGTGGGGCTGTAGCCAACTCAAAAGAACCTCGAAGCCACAAACGGGGTAAATACATCGAGAGGAAGTATCACCTGATACGGGAGATTGTGCAACGAGGAGATGTGATCGTCACTAAGATTGCCTCGGAGCACAACATCGCTGATCCATTTACGAAGGCTCTCACGACTAAAGTGTTTGAGGGTCATCTAAAGGGTCTAGGTCTACGAGATATGTATGCCATCTAATCTAGGGCAAGTGGGAGAAATGTATGATGGGTATAAGGATGCCCTAGTTCATTGTATTATTTTAATATACATGACATTTCCAGCTTTAGATTATTGCATTTACATCCCACTAACTAGTGTTTTAGTTCAAGTGGGAGTTTGTTGGGTTTTATGCCCTAAAACTCGTAGATACTGAATGTAACCGTTGATCGGATATTATGAAATAATATTGATATATTTTTCCATTAATTGTTATTAGTTATTTTATATTTGTCTTTGCCTAATAATAACCCTAATCCAATAAACTAGACATCCAAGGCTGTAATATGAGTCTTGAACTATATGTAGCTGATGTGGACTTTTCCTAATCGCAAGCGCACGGGTCAAGTAATAATATAGTGAATAGTAAATTCGAATGTCGTCCTCTGGATTGGATTTTTAAGCAAATCAAGTATTGTGAATTATCTCGCTCAATTTTATTTAGGGATTAAAAAGTGATGAATGAGTGATACTAAAGCTAAATCAAAGCAAGTAAAAAGAATGGAATTTCAATTGGGAAAAATACTTAGGGAATTGATTTCGCCGATTTAGTTTAGGATTGATTTTAAAGAATAAGTTATTATGCACAATGAAATTATGAGCCAAAGACCCTTTAATCACAACTACCTCTCCCGAGTATAATTGATTCTCATGCAAATTAACCAACTTGATATCCCTATCTAAGTTTATTAACATGCAAGGCAATGAGATCTTTTAACCAATTTTAAAGATAATCTAAAACCGTCAAGAATTAGAAAGTAAACTTTATTCATGCAATCTTGAGTAAGTCTAGATCAAATCCCCTCTCCCGAGCTAGATTCGAAACTTAAATCATCCAACTAATGGCCAATTAATTGAAAGCATTAAATCAAGATTACAAACACAACAACATTGCACAACTTAAACCGTAAATCAATCCATAAACTTAATCAACTACATCAATCCCTAAGCTATAAGTTTAGCTACTCATGAATGTAAATACAAGCTCAACTAAACATATGAAAGCCATAAATCTAACTAAAGGAAGAAAAGGGAAAAGAAAACTCAATGTAGGCCGAGTCCCGACGTCCCCGTCACGATCCCCACGAACAATGGGTTGATTTCCAAGTCTCCCCCTTTGTTTTCAGCCTCCAAATGCTCTATTCTGTCCTCTTTACGACTGTCTAAGGTCCCCAATCGAACTCCCCAAAAACCTAGCCGAAAATAAGCTTTTATTCTGATTTTTCGTCTTAGCGTCGAGACGCTGTCAAGACAGCGTCGCGACGCTGCCTCTTATACGCGCGTTCTGAATAAGGAAAAATGGTAGCGTCGGGACGCTTCCTATCATAGCGTCTCGACGCTGTAAGCTTTACGCGCCTGATCTGATATGGAATGTGAGCGTCGAGACGCTCAAGAGCTAGCGTCTCGACGCTAGCCTGCTGTTGACCGAGATTTGACTTTTTTTTCACTTTTATTTTTTCATTCCTTTGCATCTTTTCACGCCCCGAGCATCCGATTAACTCCAATATGGCATTATAGCTCCAATCAACCATTTCCTACAAAATAAACATTAAAGCACAATAAAATGACCCAAACATCATAAAAGACTAGCTAAATTAAATAAGTAAAGATATCTAGCTATGCTCGCTATCAGTAGCGACATATGGGATCATTGTTCGAGAAACAGCCTAAAGGGTCTATAGTATAGGGATAAGACTGGGTGCCTTATCCTTGTGACACTATGGATACGACCCACTTTGTATTTGATTCAAACGCTGCGATCCAACGCGTTCGTGTAGGAGACATGCGAGTGGGGGTATCCTATGCAATGAGTGTGCATAAGACCGGACCGCGAAATAGTAACCACTGGTTATAACACCGTTAACTAGTTGGTTTTCTATTTCACTAGGACGACCTAGACAACTTAGTCTTAATCCTGAGTTGATTATGGACTCCTGCTCATGAGAGATTGTCCTTTGATTTGTATGGGTGAGAGTGGCCGATACGCCGACTCAATAAGCCTACCACTTTGGGGACAAGACCGAATGGGGAGCTTGGAACATAATCGTACAAGATGGAATTCACTCCTTCCCGACTTTAGGGAAGTAGATGAGTGTTCCCTTAAGTGGTTACTCCGAGTCTTGAACAAGGGTCCTACCCTCTCAATGGCACGAGAGGGTTTTCTGTTTGATGGTTGGACCACAGACAGGTTGTTCATTAGAGGAGAATTGGTACTTAACAAAATAGAGGTAACCCAGGGGTAAAACGGTAATTTGACCCAACTGGTGTTACGGACACTCGTGAAGGACTAACTAGTCGATATTGGTCTAGATCCGTGGACACAGAAAATATGTCTGCAGTGAGAAGAGTGCAACTGTGAGTCTATAGTGGAATGTACACACAGTTAACGAATATTGATTAATGTGGTTAATGAGTTTGACCAATTAATCTCACATCGTTGGAGCTTCTGATCTGCAGGTCCATTAGGTCCCACTGGTAGCTCGTAAAGTAATTTGAGGCAACTAAGTAATAAAAGTAAATTGAAAATGTTCAATTTATTAAGGGAAACAAATATAATATATATTGATATATTATTATGAGAGAAATTAATATTTGAAAAGTTCAAATATAAATTTATGGAAGTTTGAAAGAGTTCAAATAATGAATTAATTAATTTAAGGCCTAAAATGTGTTTGGGCAAATTAATTAATTCTAGGCCGGGAATTAAATATGTGATATTTAATTGGTGGTTAATTAATTAAAGAATTCATTAACCGGGAATTAATCAATTATGGAAATAATTAATCACTTAAGGAAGTGATTAATCATTTATGGAAATGATCTAATCACTTATGGACGTAATTAGTCATTTGTGGAAAAGATTAATCAATTATGGAATTGATTGATCATGATTGATCAATTAAGGAATAAGATTGAATCAATTTTGGAAAAGATTGATTTAATTGAATATTTTATTCATGGTCTCTCTTCTATAAATAGAACACTAGACCTAATTGGTCATGACACTTGACATTCTTTCTCTTGCTCTTAGACTCTCAAAGACAAGACCTAGAATTCTCTCTAGCCTCCCTCTTAGAGAAAGACTCCCACAAGTCTTTTGCCTCCTAGACCTAGAGTCAGACCAGTGTAACCTTTGTGGTTATTGTGTCAATCAAGAAGAAAATTCCAGCGATCAAGAGGCGAGGAGGCTGCGGCGTTTTCGTTCGTTGGAGCGTCGTTGGCGAAGAACGGTCAAGTCTACAACGAAGGTATGTGACGGTTCTTCCCCTTTTCTTTAGAAAAGTATGAAAATAAATTTAGATTTATTTTTAGCATGTTTAAACCAATTTTTCCAGCAGCTTTAAAGTGTGTTTAAAGTTAGTTTGAGTTTTCGTAACGATATTTTAATGTTAATTAATATACGGCGTAAGGTCCAATCGATGCGCTTCCGCTACGTGGGGACTTTTATTCCCTTCATGGCTATGGATAAGAGAATTCTTATTGACTTTTAACATAGCAACAGGATAAAAGGTTTCCTCATAGTCCACCCTTTCTCTGTGGGTATAACCCATTTGCTACAAGTCTAGCTCTGAAAGTCTGTACTTTTCCAGCTGCATCTCTTTTTCTCTTATAGATCCATTTACACCCTATGGGTTTGACCCCTTCAGGTGGATCTACAAGTTCCCAAACTTGATTGAATACATAGACTCCATCTCAAAGTCCATAGCTTTGGCCCATTCGTCTTTATCTACATCATTCATTGTTTGACGATAAGACAATGGATCCTCAACACCATCATCAAGTATGACTACTTGTGCTTCAATTAAACCCAAGTAATGGTTAGGTTGAATTACAACCCTCCCACTGCGTCGAGGCCCCCCCACTATGTGAGGAGGATGAGATTGACGTTAAGAGCTGGTTCCTACACTAACTCTTGTTGAAGGACCAGCTTCATCAAAACCTCTTGCTGACTCTTCTGTAACTTCTCTTAACACTAATTTACTACGTGGTTTGTGATCTCTAATGTGATCTTCCTCCAAGAAAGTAGTGTTTGTCGATACAAACACTTTGTTTTCTTGAGGGTCGTAGAAAAGACCACCTCTCATTTCTTTAGGCTAACCAACAAATTGGCATACTCTAAAACGAGGTTCCAGTTTCTTAGGATTTGTCACTAGCATATGCGCAGGACAACCCCAGATACAGAAGTAATGCAAACTAGGTTTACGCCCCCTCCATAGCTCAACAGGTGTTTCAGAAACACTTTTTGAGGGAACATTGTTTAGAATATGTACTGCAGTCTATACTACATACCTCCAAAACGAGCTAGGCAATTGAGCATAACTCATCATTGAACGAACCAAGTCTAACAAGGTTCTATTTCTTCTTTCTGATACACCATTTTGTTGAGGTGTACCAGGTGCTGAGAGTTGAGATTGGATTCCATGTTCTATCATATAATCCTGGAATCTATGATCCATATACTCTCCACCTCGATCTAATCGTAGTTTTTTAATTGTTTTGCCTAATAGGTTTTCTACTTGAGTCTTAAACTCTTTAAACTTTTCAAGAGCTTCAGACTTATGACCCATTAGATATAAGTAACCATATCGAGAATAATCATCTATGAAAGAGATGAAGTATTCATAACCTCCTCGAGTTTTTACATTCATTGGACCACAAAGATCTGAATGTATCAACTCTAAAGGTTCTTTGACATGATAACCTTTTCCAGTAAAAGACCTCTTAGTCATTTTACCCTCGAGACACGATTCATAGGGTGGTAAAGAATCATCTTCCAAATCGGTTAGAAGTCCATTCTTTACCAAACGACCGATCCGATCGACGTTAATATGACCAAGACGTAAATGCCAAAGTTATGTGCTATTACTTATTGGCAAAATCTTTTGCCTTTTATTTTGTGTTTCAGCCGTTTTAAACATCTCATGATTTAAAATTGCTTTAGTATCAATTGTTCTTAACAACTATAAGTTGTTTTCACGCTTAGCAGAACATATAAGTACTCCATTTCGTTAAATGAACGCTTCAATTAACATAAAAGAAATAGAATAATCTTGTTCCAATAATCCAGATACAAAAATAAGTTTTCTTTTAATTTTAGGAACTAAGTACAATTTCTCTAAAATTAAAAACTTATTCCTGAAAAACAACTTAGTAGCTCCCACTGCTCTTGCTGAAATGACTTCTCCCGTTCCAACCTTGAGAGTCATCTCACCATCTTCAAGCTGCTAGAAATCATTTCCCCTGAAAAGAAGAAAATACATGATTAGTGGCTTCCGAATATAATATCCAGAAATACTCATCATGTTCAACAAGGCAAGTTTCTAAAACAAGTAAATCATATTTACCTTCCTTTTCTCTCTTCTTCTCAACAAGGTAGCGAGAGCATTTCCTCTTCCAGTGACCATCCACGTTGCAGTGGAAGCACTTGCCCTTATCGGCCACGACCTTGGCCTTTCCCTTGTCCTGTACAACCTTCGCAAGAGCCTTCCCCTTATCACCCTTCTTCTTCTGAATTTGCATCGACGAATAAGCTTGAGGAACAAGTTTTGTTCCTAAGGGTGAACCCTTCAGGAACTTCTTTTTGGAATGGGTCACATTGGCCTCTCCTTTAACCACATTTTTGTCCTTGCTTTTTAGCATGGACTCATAAACCTGTAACTCATTGAGGAGGGTGGTCAGGTTGAACTGTATCTTGTTCACACTTGCATTCGTCCGAAATTGCATAAAACTTGGAGGAACTGTATCTCGACGCTGCGACGTCTTGGAGCCCAAGAAAAGATGACGTCAGAGCGTCTCGACGCTGTCCTTGTAGCGTCTCGACGCTACGCCTGCTGGGAGCCTATAAAATGAGCCTTTTGCATCCATATTTGGTGTGCCAATTTGTGGGTTTTCACCCCATTCTAGAGTCTACACTAAAATTGGGGATTTTTGGGAGAGTTTTGGAGCTTTGTTGAAGATCTTTGGAGCTCGGGATCGAAGGAGGTCGGCGCGGGATCGAGGAGATCGACACTTTTATGAGCATTTATCTTCCCTTTTCCTTTATGTTTTAGTTTCTAGAATTGTTGTGATTAGGAATTATTGGATTTTAGTGATTATGAGTAGTTAATTCCTAAATTCCATGAGATTGATTTAATATGTTGAACCTTTGCTCGATTAATGAATTGATTCGGTTTAATTGTCATTATTGTTCATTTGTGCATTTTGTCCGTAATGCTTTTAATCAATTGATCACTGATTAAATGAATCGTTACTAAGTGGAGACTCGACGGAGAGAAGCTTAGACTAGAACTGAATGCATGACTAACGATTATTTACCCGGGTGACACGGGATAAAATAAATAACGTTAGAGGTTGTACTGAAGGGTCGTAATGCCATACTAAGTAAATAAAGATGAGACTGAAAGGAGATTCTTTATTGAACGGTATGAGATAGGAGGAGACCGACAGGAGAGTCCTTGTCATTAGACTTCTAGACTTATGAATCAAATGATTTGTTAATCCATATTGGTTAATTGATTACGCTTTAAAGGTCCAATTGTCGAAATCAACAACTCTAGAATTATCCCTCCAAATTGTGTCGTCATTTATCTTTTGCTTTCTAGATTAGCTTTTTGTTATTCTGTTCGGCATTAGATTTTGTTCTCTAAATAAAGCTGAGCAAGATTATTCGTGGTAATTAATTGAATAAATCCAATCCTTGAGGATTCGATACTCGGAATACTTTCCGTTTTATATTACTTGCGGCCCGTGCACTTTGCGGTCCAACAAGTTTTTGGCGCCGTTGCCGGGGATTGGCTAATTTCATTCAATTAATATTGTGAAGAAATTGCTTGCTTTAGATTAGAGGTTTTATTTTACTTTCTTTGTTTTATTTTTATCCTGGTCCATTGTTCTTGTTGTGCATTTAATTGGTGTTTGCATCTGACTGAAAGCCTGATTATTGTTAATTTAATTATTTTAAATGGCTTTTAATAGTTTTGGGTGGCCCTTTAGGGAATCTGAGCCCGAAGAACCAACACCATCATCCAATTTTTTTTATTCAAATTATCCCCCTTTAGAAGAAAAATCTCCCCTAGAAAATTTGCTTCAAGATTTTATTGAGGATACTAGAGCCATGAATTTTTCTCTAGAAAAATCCCTAGGGAGATTCCATCCCCAAGAGGATGAGAGTGAAGTGCAATCCGCTTCCATAGAAGAAAAATCTTCTTTAGAGAGCTTGCTTGAAAATTTTATCCAAGAGTCTAGAGCCATTAATTTAGCTCTAGAAAAATCTATGGAGAGACTCCAGACCCAAAGGGAGGATAGGGAAGTAGGATCCACTTCCATAGAGTGTCTAGTGAGTCATGTGGCCACTGATTCATTAGCGCCCATTCAAGAGCCTAATCATTTCGATTTTGCTGAGTTTGAGCATATAGGGGTGAGTTGTTTAGGTAGTGAGGAAGAATTGGATAGTTCTAGCACCCATCAAGAACAAGTTTGTGAGGAAGAAAAAGAAAATGATCATGTAGTGTTTGAGGAGTTTCTAGAGATAGAGTTTAAGGTTGAAAGGCCTTTGTCTGTTCTATCCTTCACATCCTCTCTTGATAATGAATGTTCTTTTTCTTGTTCTCACGAGTCCGAGTCAGTGTCAGAGTCAAAGTCCATTTATTTTGATCTTTCTCCTTTTATGCTTTTATTATTAAAAAATCCTAAAATTATTTCTGCTTCAGGGGCCAATGAAAAGCTAGTAAGTTTACTAGCAATAGCCTGCTTCATTGATTCAAGGAAGAAGGCCCCGAAGAAATACGAGAATTTTTATGTGCCTTGAAAGCCCGCACAAACTCGTCTAGCTAAGAGACGTTAAACAAGCGCTTCTTGAGAGGCAACCCAAGTTTATTTTTCCGTTAATTTTCCTTTCTTTGTTTTTTTATTTTTTATTATTTTTTTTTTTTTTTGTAGTTAAAGTATTTTGATCTTTCATTCCTGTTGATCAATTTTTGAAGGAGCTCGAGACCACATTTTCTTCCAAAAACAACCCCAATGAATGTTGAAGGCTAACGTCCATGGTTTCTCTCGCATTCCAGGGCAGTACCGTTCTCCCTATATCTTTTAAATTGTCCTTATGCATGCTTAATTAGTCTAAATAATTAATACATTGAGGACAATGTATGATTTAAGTTTGGGGGGGAGGCTTTGCTGTTCTGATCTGAGCGAAAAAATTTTCATGATGATTCTATTGCATCTGTTTTGATGAGGACGGTTTATGATATGATCTAGATAATGAATTTTGTTCAATTTTTGTGAAATATCAAAGCATGTTCAAGATTCATGTAAATTTAAATTTTTTCTTTGATTTCCTTGCACATGTTGAGCACTTAGCCTACTTATATGGTTTTGAATGCTTAGAACTGGATTATATTATCTAGATGTTTGTTGTCACTCCGATAGACTTAAGATCTGATTTGAAAGATTGAACTGCATGAGAGTCTGTAATGTTTTACTTGGGAGAAAAATCATGTTTATTAGCCTGCAAAGAAAAGAAATGTGTGAAAAAAAATATATATGAAAAAAAAAAGGGAATGAAAAGAAAAGAAAAAAAAATATATAAAAAAAAAATGCTCCACTTTCTTGAGAGCGTTAGTAACCAGGGGCATTCATGACACCCATCGTTTGCCTTTGCATGAAAGCACTGGAAAGAAATGAGCATGCTTCGACATCCTGAAAGATGAGGCGCTCGTAGTTGGATGCTTTCATCACCAATGTTGGCAAGCCAGAGCGAAGGCGCTACATCTAAAAGGATTCGCATAAAAAAAATGCAAGTTTTGGGGAGGCATACCCCGTTGTTTCAGGCACCTTAGTGGGATATTGCTTTCTTGATTGTTGGGAAGCTGGATAATTAGAGCTTAAGGCCAGTGTAGGGGGAAGATGAACTGAGGATTTTATAAACCTTTTCTAGGCTAGTAAAGACCTAATAAGGAGGCTCGCACACACACACGCAAGGGATGAAGAGTTTAGATTTAAATTTCGTGATGAATGAATATGTTTTAACATCTCCTTTAATTGTTATAGTTCATTATTTTGATCATTGAGCTTAGAGTCATGCATTTGCAATAGTTGATTCATATATATGGTTTTAGCTTTGCTCGGGACTAGCAAAGATTTAAGTTTGGGGGTGTGATGCCATGCAAAAATGTCATCATTTTCCTATTAATTTTAGCTAGTTTTATGCTTGAATTGTGTACTTTAATGCTATTTTCTGTTTAAATTTCAGAAAACCGAGTCAAGGAAGCAAAACCGGAATTTTGAGAGATTTTGGATGATTTTGGAGGCTTTTGGAGCAATTTGAAGAATTACATTGAAGATCCGAGTCCAAAAAGCCAAGAAGAATGAATTAGAAGCCCAAATTCATGAATTTCAAGTCTTAAAGTATCAAGTTGGGTCAAGAAAAGTGCCCAAAATCCATTACAAGAAGTATTTGGGCCAAAAGAAAGTTGGAGGCCCAAAAATGGAGTCAAAATCGGGCCATTATTGAAGATTCAGGGCCTAGCGTCGAGACGCTAAGCCTGGAGCGTCCCGACGCTAGGCAGCTATGCGAAAAAATCTGGAATCGCGAGAGCGTCTCGACACTGTCTATGTTGCGTCTCGACGCTGGGACGTCTTGGAGCCCAAGAAAAGATGACGTCAGAGCGTCTCGACGCTGTCCTTGTAGCGTCTCGACGCTACGCCTGCTGGGAGCCTATAAAATGAGCCTTTTGCATCCATATTTGGTGTGCCAATTTGTGGGTTTTCACCCCATTCTAGAGTCTACACTAAAATTGGGGATTTTTGGGAGAGTTTTGGAGCTTTGTTGAAGATCTTTGGAGCTCGGGATCGAAGGAGGTCGGCGCGGGATCGAGGAGATCGACACTTTTATGAGCATTTCTCTTCCTTTTTCCTTTATGTTTTAGTTTCTAGAATTGTTGTGATTAGGAATTATTGGATTTTAGTGATTATGAGTAGTTAATTCCTAAATTCCATGAGATTGATTTAATATGTTGAACCTTTGCTCGATTAATGAATTGATTCGGTTTAATTGTCATTATTGTTCATTTGTGCATTTTGTCCGTAATGCTTTTAATCAACTGATCACTGATTAAATGAATCGTTACTAAGCGGAGACTCGACGGAGAGAAGCTTAGACTAGAACTGAATGCATGACTAACGATTATTTACCCGGGTGACACGGGATAAAATAAATAACGTTAGAGGTTGTACTGAAGGGTCGTAATGCCATACTAAGTAAATAAAGATGAGACTGAAAGGAGATCCTTTATTGAACGGTATGAGATAGGAGGAGACCGACATGAGAGTCCTTGTCATTAGACTTCTAGACTTATGAATCAAATGATTTGTTAATCCATATTGGTTAATTGATTACACATTAAAGGTCCAATTGTCGAAATCAACAACTCTAGAATTATCCCTCCAAATTGTGTCGTCATTTATCTTTTGCTTTCTAGATTAGATTTTTGTTATTCTGTTCGGCATTAGATTTTGTTCTCTAAATAAAGCTGAGCAAGATTATTCGTGGTAATTAATTGAATAAATCCAATCCCTGAGGATTCGATACTCGGAATACTTTCCGTTTTATATTACTTGCGGCCCGTGCACTTTGCGGTCCAACAGAAGTCCAAACATCTCCTAAAGGGAATTCATATTTTCCCTTGCAATCTCCACGGTCTCATATCTCTTGGCCAAGACTTCAGTTAAGCTGGCCAAGATGTAGACACGGGCCTTTTCGTTGTCCTTAGTCTAGCGGTCGTGGGCGTCTTTTACTGCCTGAGCGGCAGTGCGAGGGGGAACTGGAGGACACTCCTCCGTTAAGACAAACCAGAGATCCTCAACAACAAGAATCGTATTCAAGTTGGATTTTCACGTAGGGAAATTCTCGTCAGTTAATTTTTCGTTTTTAAGTAAAGCAATGATAGAGGAAGACATTACTGAAAAAAACAAACATTAACCGTATTAGTTATCTTTGCCTTAACCCATCACACAAACAATCAAAACCTAAAATATGTGATAGGTCACTTTAGTGGGAGGAAAATTACAAAACTTGATTTAAATCGAGTTTTTCTCCCATGCCCTTATATTCACAATGTGAGATCCATGCTCGGCTTCGTGTCGTTTTAGCACGGCCTCCCTTCGGAAAGTGTTTGCATGGATCAATAACAAGGTGAATGTAGAAAGTGACCATAGTAAGTGGGAGTGGGACACGTGTCAACGTATCCCTCGGTCTCCACCCCTAGGTCACAATGTGAAAAACTGGTCTCATTCAAATGGCTCGAAACTGCGCTTACAGAGGATCACCCACGGAGGATCCTAACGCTCACCTAAAATCCTTTCAAGACATCTGCGGGATGGTAAAGTTACATGGAGTGTCTGAAGATGTCATTCGCTTATGTTTATTTCCCTTTTCTTTGTAGGATAAAGCTCCTTGGCTACAATCTATTCCACCTGGGAAGCTTTGGTCCTGACATTCTTGAAGAAATTCTTTCCCCATGCTAAGACGATCAAGTTGATGACCGAGATTAGGACGTTCCAACAACAATTTGACTAGCAGTTGTTCGAAGCATGGGAGCGTTACAAAGAGTTGTTAAGGAAGTGCCCTCATCATGGTTATCCTGACTTGTTACAAATCCAACTCTTTTATAACGGTCTGAATCCCAGTACTAAAACCATTGTTGATGCAGCTGTAGGTGGGACTCTGTTGTTTAAGACCGTGGAAAATGCACGTACACTTCTGAAGAATATGACCACCAAAAGCTATCAGTGGCCATCTGAGCGGTCTACACCGAAAAAGATTGCTGCTGGAGTATTTGAAATTTTCAACGTAAGTGCACTCCAAGCCTAGGTGTCTTCCCTTGCTAATGCGTTTCTAAAGTTTTCAGGTACAGGGAGTGCTCAATCGATCGAGTTAGCAGTTGCCCTTGCATCTTAGTCTCAAGAGGAGACCTTAGAACATGTTCAGCATGTTTCCAATTCTAATTTTAGGGGATATAGTAATAATTCTAGACCTACACATTATCACCCTAATAATAGAAATCATGAGAACTTCTCGTATGCTAATAATAAAAATATATTAAATCCTCCTGGTTTTGCGCTCCTAAGTAAGAAAATAAACAGTCTTTAGAGGATCTTGTTGGAACTTTCTTTGCAGAATCTAGTAACAGGACGAACAAGCTGAAGGAGGTCGTGATCGCCATAAACACCACAGTAAATGGCCATAGTGCAACAATAAAGAATTTTGAGACTCAGCTGGGACAACTGGTAAGTGTTGTCAACACCATGAACAAGGGTAAGACCCTAGCTGAACAAGAGAAATCTCATATGGAGTACTGCAAAGCCATTGTTGTGCATCACGAGGAGGAAACTCAAGTAGCTGAGGAGCAGGGAGACTACTAAATCAGAAGACCTCACTGAAGAAGCTGAAGAGGGCACAATCTCAAATGAAGCTGTAACGCTTAATCCTGAGCCCTCTATCCCTTCTCCTACTATTTTAGTCCCTAAATTTAGGAAAAAGAAAAAGAAGAATTCAAAAGCTCAATTTGAAAATTTTTTAGATGCTTTTATGGGTTTGAATGTTAATATTCCTTTTGCAGATGCACTGGAGCAGATGCCTAACTACAAGAAGTTTATGAAGGAATGACTCATCAAGAAGAAAAAGGAAAAGAAGTTGGAGACAATGTATCTAGCAGCTACATGTAGTGCTCGCCTTCAATAGAGAGTGCCAGAAAAATTTTATCTGATCTAGGGAGTTTTTCTATTTCTTTTGGTTTTGGTAATTATTCATGTAGAGCATTATGTGATTTAGGTGCTATTATAAATATCATGTCTTTATCTCTATGTAAAAAAATAGATATAAGAGAGATTAAGCCTACACCTATTAGACTCCAGCTGGCTGATCAATCTGTGGTTAGTCCATTTGGGGTAGTAGAAAATGTGTTAATTAAAGTAGGAAAATTTATTCTCCCTGTTGATTTCTTTATTATGGATATTAAGGAGAATCCTGCAATGCCTGTCATATTAGGGAGACCATTCCTTGCTACAGGGTGAGCTATAATTGATATTGCGCCCAGGGAGCTTATCATTAGGGTCCAACAGGAGAAAGAGATTCTAAAAGCTTTTGAGGACCCTCAAAACACATCAGAGACAATAGTAGTAGGCTATAGAAAATGTGCTGGGAAGAGCACCATTGATGGAACACCTGACATTAGACCACCATGATGCATATTCGGTCAACACGTCAAGCTAAAAACGTTAAACAAACGCTTATGGGAGCCAACCCAAGTAAGTTTATTTTTGATTTTATCCTTTTGATTTTCTTTTTATTTTTTTTATAGATCTTGTGATCCTGTGGCTCTTGACTTGCAAACATCCATGAGAAGGTCATCATCATTCCAGGGCAGTATTGTTCACCCCTTCCATTCTTTTCTTGTTCTCATGTTTGATTATGATTTACTTTTGTATACATTGAGGACAATGCATGTTTTAAGTTTGGGGGTGAAATGCTTTCCTTGTTCAACCCTTGAGCATCTGAGTTTGGGCTATATTTTTTAGCTTTCTATGAATTTAGCATATGGTTGTTTTGCAGATGCTATTTTTGCCTGACTATGATTTCCTAGGATAAGCTTTCTTGTCAATTTTCAAGCTTTTGATGAGTTGTAAGCATGAGTGTCCAAAAAGGGAGACTTTTTAAACTTTTTTCTAGGAGATGTCTTGCATTAGTAGAAGTATTTTCCTTGGTTAGAATTAGACTTGAATGCTTAGGAGCGAATTATTAGGTAGATATGTTTGTTTTCACCTCGATAGGTGTAGGGAAGAGCTAAAGAGTTGATTTTTTTTTTGCAAATTAACATGTTTAATCTTGTCTAGGATGAAATAAAAGAACATATGCTATCATGATCATAAAAGAAAAATCATTCTTGTTTTCACTATGAAAGAAAAAAAATTATGTCATGGCTTGTGCACAAAATGCAATGTTTAAAAATGTTTTAGGCAAAAAGAGCTACCCCTGTTGTGAACAGTTAGGCCAACCAAGGGTTAAACTCGGGTTATGGGTCCCTACAATAGGTGTGTGAAAGCTAGTGCCGCTTTTAATTGCTTGATTCAATTTAATTTAAAAGCACTTAGGTATGGATGAAAACAAACTAATTTGTTCCATTGACTCATTAGTAAATCCTTTATGCCAGTGTAGGGGGAAAATGAGTTGAGAGTTTAATAATCCAATCCCGAGCTATTAGAGTCTAATCTAGCTAAGTTAGATCTCGCTTATGCAAGTTAATTTTGGAAAACTTTTGATTTGTCTCCTTCATTGGGTCTTTTATGCATGTCTCTTGATTGCTTGATTATTGACTTGTGAGCCGTGAGGAGTGACTCATGTTTGTTGCATCTATTCTTCAACCTATGCTTGATTTTTAGTTTACTCGAGGACTAGCAAAAGCTTAAGTTTGGGGGTGTTTTATAGCAAGCGTAGCAAGCTATTTTTCTCTATTTATTTTAGTTAATCTTTGATATTAAATTGGCCAAATTCAAGCATTTTAATGTTTTATTTGTAGGAATCACTTATTGGAGCGAAATTGAGAAAATGGGAATGATCGGGTGTTCAGGACGCGAAAAGAGGCCAAAGAACTGAAAAGGATCAAAGTTGGAAGCTTGAAAGTGAGGCCCATCCGAGAGGCAGCGTCTCGACGCTGATCTCTGGGCGTCTCAACGCTGGGAAGTTTCCTTATCTGATTCGCATGGCAAGGTCACAGCGTCTCGACACTCTCGGTTTTTCCCTTATAAAAAATGTGTGGTATGCAACAACGTCGCGACACTGTGCCTATAGCGTCTCGCACTGTCGACAAAATCCCTATAAATAGAATGCGATTAGGGCTGGCCAAAGGGACTTCTTTGATGAAAATTTAGCCTAAATCTCGACTAAAAACCTTCAGTGGGAGCTGAAGCAAGTGGAGAGGAGCGGGATTCAAGACTTGGCTCGTGGAGATCGTGACGGGGACGTGCGGTTTCAGCTACTTAGCGTTTAATCTGCATTCCCTCTTACTTTAGTTGTTTTCAATGGTTGTCTTAGACTTGGTTTATATCGTAACACGCTTTATGAGTAGCTAAGTTTATTATCTTAGGGATTGATGTAGCCCTTTGGGCAGTTATGGATTAATTTTTCGATGTATGTTATGTTTTCATTTATGCATAATCCTTCCTTAATGCTTTCAATTTATTGGCCATGAATTGAATGATGTTTTGTCTAAGTCTTACACAGGAGAGGGGTTTTAGATTAGATCTTGTTATGCATAACTAGGATGGTCTTGAGATCGGGAGATGAAAGATAATCTTAGAAATCGTTAAAAAGGATTAGACTTAAGGTCTTGCATGTTAATGAATTTAGATAGGGATATTGGATTCATTGCATGTGAGAGAAGTATTTATGCTCGGGAGAGACAAATATGATTTAAGTATTCCTAGGTTTATGAACCATAGCATGTTAATCATCCATTAATTAATTCATAATCCTAATTGGTGAAATCAATTCCCTAAGAGTTTTTCATCATTTAATTTCCATTCTTTTAGTTTTGTGTTTATTTTCCATTCATTCTCACTATATTTTGTTCCCTAGATAAAATTAGACTTGAGTATTTTTTTTACTTAATTTGATTAGAAAACCAATCTAGAGGACGACATTCGATCTAATAAATCACTATATTATAACTTGGCTCGTACACTTGCGGTATGGAATTTGCGCACCAGTTTCATAAATCTATAATAACTCAATTCCTATTTATCTCTCCCGAGCATAAATAATTCTCTCACATGCAATGAATTCAATATCCCTATCTAAACTCATTAACATGCAAGGTCTTAAGTCTAATCCTTTTTAACAATTTCCAAGATATTATCTTAAATCTCTCGATCTTAAGACTATCCTAGTTATGCATAACAAGATCTAAGCTAAACCCCCTCTCCCGAGCAAGATTTAGACAAAACATCATTCAATTCATGGGCAATAAATTGAAAGCATTAAGGAAAGTCTATGCATAAATGAAATCAAAGCATACATCCAAAATTAATCCATAACACCCAAAGGGCTACATCAATCCCTAAGATAATAAACTTAGCTACTCATACACGGCGTTACGGTATAAACTAAGCGTAAAACAACCATTAAGACAACTAAAGTTAAGAGAGAAAGAAGATTAAACACTATAGTCACCGAAACCGCACGTCCCCGTCACGATCTCCACAAGCCAAGTCTTGAATCCATCTTCTCTACCTTGCTTCAGCTCCCACAGAAGGTATTTAGTCGAGATTAAGGCTAAAATTGCATCAAATGAACTCCTCTTGGCCAGCCACAATTGCATTCTATTTATAGCAAATCTGTCGACAGTAATGAGACGCTATAGGCAGCGCCGCGACGCTATCCAATTACCGCCCATTCTATTTAAGGAAAAACTGAGAGCGTCGAGACGCTATTATCACAGCGTCGCGACGCTGTGACCTTTGCCGCCTGATTTACTTAAGGAAACTCATTGCGTCGAGACGTCCAGAAAGCAGCATCGAGTCGATAGCTCTCAGACTTATCTCATCTTTAAGCTTCCAACATCGATTCATGTCTGTTTCTTTGGCCTATTTTCGTGTCCCGAACACCCGATTAACTCCATTCTCTCGATTTAACTCCAATAATTGATTCCTACAAATAGAACATTAAAATGTATAAATTTGGCCAATTTAATTTCAAAGACTAACTAAAATAGATAGGGAAAAATAGCTTGCTATGCTCGATATCAAACAACGTACAAGGCACCCTTGGGAATGTCTCCGTACCGGATTATATTCGGAAAAGCTTGTCATCTACCTCTGGAACTTGAGCACAAAGCATATTGAGCATTGAAGAAATTCAACTTCAATATAGACAAAGTTGGAGTTAAAAGGAAATTGCAGTTGAATGAGTTGGAAGAGCTCCATCATTTCTCCTACGACAATACAAAGCTATATAAGGAGAAGGTCAAGAGATGGCACGATCGGAGGATAAATCCGAAAGAATTCTACAAAGGCCAGCAAGTGTTACTTTTCAACTCCAGACTGAAACTGTTTCCTAGTAAGTTGAAGTCAAGATGGTCAGGACCCTTTAGAATTGTGATTTTTTTTTTATTATGGAACTGTGGAGTTGATGGATCACCAAGATATGCATTTTAAAGTGAATGGTCAAAGGATTAAACCTTATTGGGGAAAGACTTTAAGGGCAGAGGATGCCCTTGTGTCAGTGATAGATCTGGTATGATCTCTATTCTATAAACTCTTTGTATATTATGTAGATTAATATGAATTGAAAGAGATGTAAAAGAAAAATTTATGATAATAAGAAATTTTTAAAGTCAAAAGCAAAAACATAATATCATGGGCAAGAGGGAACTCTGTCTAGGAAAATGTATGTAGGGAACACCTTTTCTTGGGGATTTACCTGGGAGTTAAATTGGCCGAGTTATTTTGAGTTTACTTTTTACTTAAAAATTTCCACCCAAAAATAATTATGTTCAAGTGTATGAACGTTTTAACAAGTTTGTTATTGTTTCAGCCGATTAAGGAAGGAATAAAAAAAGGAAGAGAAGCAAAAAAATAATAAGGCAGTGAGACTGGGAGAATGCGATCGCATTTTCCCCAGTGCATTTGGAAATGCGACCGCATTCTCCTTATGGCCAAGGGCAGTGACGTCATTTAAATGACAATCACATGACCTAATTTTCGGAAACCTATATAATAGTGTGACTTTTGTTTCTTCTTCACGATCATTAGGACTTTCTTTGCATTCAAGTCAACCTACCTACCATGCATACTCTCTCTTGAAGTCGAGAAGAAAGAACCATGAAGAACACGCCAAAACCCTTGATTCCTCGCAAGATTACTCGTTCTTTGGGTAATCGAAGCAACCCACACACGAAGCAAGCCGATCAACACGAGAGGAAGGCCCCAATCCGCGCATGCACAAGGGTGGAGCAGAAAGACCCATGGGTTCTTCAAGAACCACTATGGAATGAAGACCCACACCCCAAACTCCTTCATCAACACTAATGTCGACCTTCACGAGTGAGAATCCGGGTGCTTCACGACAAAAGAAAGCCACACTCGCCAATAGCCTCCACCATACGCAAAAAACCGTGGAGAAGCCTCTGAAAAAGCGATCCAAGGAGTGGTTCGCAATGATCCGAGCAATGGGTGCCAAGTGGCGTGCGGCTATTGTATTAACTAAACATAAATTGAATTTAAATCTAATTAATACAACCTTTAGCATGCATCTCAGGCTTATCAAGGGTCGTCATTCCATAGAGATTGTCTTGCTTCGACCTAGTGGTTATCTAAAAAAACTAATAGAATGCACAAATAGAAATCTCCTAGGATCGTCAATCCTAAGAAACTAATCTCATGCATTGGTTTAAACGAGATTACATGCAAAACTCAACAAAATACAACAAGAACAGAATGTGTAAACCCAGAAAACTCAGCCAAGATCAATATCATTCAATGCATAATCCCAATCCAACGACACAAACTAGATTAGCTACTCATAAACAAAGAAAAACTACAAATAAATATGAAAGAATGCATAAAATATGACCCAAAAGGGTCTACACAGCAGCTGGAAACAAAAAGAAATGAAACTAATCGAAAAAAGGGCCAAAATTCTAACCTAACGGTGGACTAAACCGAAGCCCTATATTTATAGAAAACGTCGCAGCTTCTCGACGCTAGGCTCGATGTCTCGACGCCATGGACTTTGCATTCCGTGTTGAAATCACATCGGCGTCGAGATGCTAGGGGTAGCGTCTCGACGCCATCCCCAATCCGAGCCTTGCTATCTTTTTTCTCCGTTTTGTCTCGTTAGTTCTCTATACAGGTCTTCAACCTTCGATTCTTGGTGTCGTTCTTCGGGCCCGCTTCGATACACTTGGGTCTTTTCACCTTCTCGCCATCCAAGAACACCGAGATGACTTCAAAACTCTATAATTGTCCTGAATTAAAACCAATTTAGCGTGGTTTGCTCCCAACATCACCTAAGCTCAAAGTACCTTTAAGTAAAACAAATAAAACATAAAAATCCTCTAACAAGTTTAGATTAGATGTAATAAAATAGGACTATTTTGGTCCTATCAAATACCCCCAACCTAAATTTTGCTAGTCCTCGAGCAAGACATACACAAACCAAAGAAAAAAGATGTTGTGCATATAATTGTAAAGTGGCTTAATCCTTAAGGCTCAAACATTCCAAAAACCAAAGCAATCAAGAGACATTCACAGGAGACACAAATGAGGAGACAAATCAAAAGTTTTCAAAGATAATCTTGCACAAGAGAGTTCTATCCCACCTAAAGAAGACTTTAGTAGCCCGAGATTGGTTTACTAAACTCTCATCCTATCTTCCCCCTACACTGGCACTAAGGTCTTGCTAAAAGGCCTAAATAGAACAAACTAAGTTGCTTCCTCTTTGCCTAGGTGCCTGATTGTATGTGTTGTTGTACGGGTTATAAGGCCTTTGATTTGCATTATTGCTTGCGTAGCCGCCTATGGCATTAACCTTTTCTCTGTCACTTAGTTGGGGACAAGCATCAGTAGCATGGTTGGTCATCGAACAAAGCCCACAGGCTTTTACCTGCGTCCGACCTACATAAAGAGAACACAATAGTTTAGATAAATATGAAAGTTCAACTTGCATTTCACTTACCTTGCTTTTAGATGCAACCTGAATAGAAGCACACGCTCTTTTGTGCTGAATTGCTGAGAGTTCTTGGTCATGTTAGAAATCAGCTGTCTAGCCTTCGTTGTCGTTTTATTCACAAATGTTCCCCCACTAGCTGCATCCGTTCATACTCCAATCTATCAGTAATAGCCCTTCGTAAAAATATTGGATCAAGAACTGGTTAGAAATCTGGTGGTAGGGGAATCTCGCACACAGACGCTTGAAACGCTTCTAGTACTCATATAAGCTCTCCCTCGAGATCTGAGTGATCTTGTAGATTTCCTTCCTAATATTAGCAATTTTGCTGGCATGGAAAAACTTTTCCAGGAAAATCTTCTTAATTTCACTCCACGTGGTGATGAAACCTGATGGTAGGTAGTATAGTCAATCCTTGGCTTGGTCTCTCAGCGAGACCGAAAACACCCTCAAGTTTATGGCCTCCTTTGTCACTTTATGAGGCCTCATCCCGGAGCACACTATATGGAACTCTTTTAGATGCTTGTGTGGGTCTTCACCTGCACTGCCACAAAAAAAATAGGGAGTAAGTGAATTAAACCCGATTTTAGCTCGAATGCACCCGCTGTTTCAGGATAAGTGATGCAGAGTGGCTGTTGGTTTAAATCTGGTGCTGCCAATTGACGTAAAGTCCTCTCAACAATGGCTAGAACCTTAACCTCACCGAGATGGTCTACTAATCTCCTTCTCACTTGTCTCAAACGTATTTCCTTTCGTGCGGTCTCTGGATTAAATCTAGAATTTTCTCCCTATAGGGAAGAAGTGATCATAAACCATACATGAAGGAGAAAACATAAAAACTCGAAAAAAAAAAAGGAAAATGTGCCCTTCCCCGACAACGACGCCAATTTGATCGATCAAGTTTGTCGAATCCTTGAGACCAAATAAAATTTATAGAACCGGCTACTGAGCTACTTTACAGTAGTAGCAGTCGAATCGTCCACAGGGAAGGAGATCTTCTTTCCAAATTTGAGTTCTTATGATGGTCAAGAAAATTGGGGTTTGGAAAGGTTTGTCACAACGATTAAAATAAAACGACTGGAAAGGTAAAAATATCGGTAAATTAAGTTCATAGAAATACAAGAAACAAGAAAACAACTGGTAAAAAATAATCAAATATGTAGAATCATCGGATTATGGGGTTCACTAAATTTCTTAATTGAAACTTATTGGACACAAAAGTTGAAAATTGAAGGACTTATTAGACACTTTTTAAGGTTATTTTCGGATCATATACAAACACAAATATGAAAGTTCATGAATTGAACTTGTAATTTAACCTTTTATGAATTTATGCCCCTATGATAAAGTTCCGGATCCGCCACATTAACGTCAATGCATGCATCATTTCTGTATAGAATTTTTTAGAATAAAAAGTAAATTGAAATTTTTTTTAAGTTTGAAGAAAAGATCATTAAAAAAATAAAAAATAAAAAATAAAAGACATTCCTTCATCTCCTTTTCACATTTATTGTTTGGTTTTGAAGCAACTTGCTATTCTATGTTATATTTCTTTTTCATGTATATATAAATGGAAGGCAGTTCCATACGTAATGCATGATATTAATCAAACCAAAAAAAAAAAAAAAAAAGTTGTTGAAATTTATGGCTTCTTTTTAAAAAAAGTACAAAATTTAAGGCTTATCAACCAAAAAGAATGAAAGAAAAATATAGGTAAAAGAATTATTGCAAATACTCCAGTCTTGCAAGGAAACGTTAATAACATATAATAAAGTGAAATACTCATACTACAAGTTTTGTCATTGTATTATATTTTAAGTATTATATCTATTTAATTTTGAAAATTTTGAAAATTTTGAAATACTTGTATGGAATTTAAGTATACTTATATTTTTATTTCAAAAAAGAAAGTATACTTATATTTTTCTCGGTATAATTCTACTTATTACCTTTAGATATTGTCTGAGTTGACATGATCTAATACCTAATTTGTTAGAGGTATAAGTATAACAAACTTTAATGTTATTTCAACCAAAAAAAAAAAAAAAACTTTAATGAATGAGCATACATACAATAATTATATTTTAATCCTAATATTCATCTGCCAATCTCGATAACCCAACTCTACCTACGCATCCTCAATCTAATTCAATCATGTCATTAGTATGAGATAACATGGGGTTCCATCCACTTATATTTTCAATGTGGGATCCTCAACATGTCTCCTCAAGATGGTGCCTCCTTGGATTCACCATTTTTGGATCGGATCCCAATTTTTCTTTCTTGGACCGAATATCCGTTTAGGTTGTATGGGTTCTAATAGCATATCAAATAACATGGGGTTTCATCTCAAAATCAATTGGCAATGAGTGGAGTAACCTATCTATTTTATAAATTGTGAGGTCTTCATTTATCTTTTCAATGTAGGATCCTCAACCATTACAACATTTCATCCATCAAAATTTTAATTGAAATTGAAATTTTAACTAATAAATATCACTTCAACATTTCATCAATCAAAATTTATAATATAGACATTTTACCAAATTTTTTTGGAGCTCAACAATTGTGGGAGTTGGAGACCAAACCTTCAACTTTGGAAAAGATAATAAGTGTCTTATATATCCATCGAGCTATACAATCGAATCGGAAGACGTATAATTAAAAATTAAAATACCTAACAAATAGATTTGTAACATAATGATATAAAAACACACCAAAGACATAAAAAAGCAACAATGATGGAGTTGAAAGCGGATAAATTAAAAACAAAGATGCACAAGAAGTGTGTTGAAAGCTCTCTCCCAAACAAGAGCATAATTTTCAGTGGAAATCAAAGCGTGTGAGAGACTTCCACTTTTTACCATTTTCTCACACCAACATTTGTTGCAATGTTTACATCAAATAATAATAATAATAATAATAATAATAATAAGTGGCAATTGCATAGATGATAAATTGGACCAAATTAATAGCAAATATAGCACAGTTGCAAACTAATTGCATATATAGCAAAATTAATTGTATAAGACCAAAAAGTGGTTGTCACATTGTATCCATTTCTATCACTGATCCAGAGTCTATCAGTGTCTATCGTTGATAGACAGATAAATTCTGATTAATCAATGATAGTCGCTGATAAACTCTGATAATCAAAGTCTATCAAATAGATTCTAATTAATCAGAGTCTATCATTGTCTATCAGTGATATAACCTCGTAGATTTTGTTATATTTGCAATTTTTTTTTACATTGTGATATATTTGCAATTATATAATTCTTATTTGTCACCCACTCCAAATTCCCTAATAATAATCCTTCTTCACTTCTCTTCTCTTCTCACCAACCAACCAATTAAAAGACTTCCCAAAGTTAGCTGTAACTTTACTCTTTATCCCCTCATTTTCCAAAGTTGGTTTGCCAATCCTTTCTAAAATTCTCTCTCTCTTCTTCTTATTTCTATTTCAACTCTCTTGTTTGAACAAGGATTCAAGAACCCAATTCCTTTTATTCTTACCCTTTTTTTTACATTGTTTCTTTTGCATGCAACTATGACGAATTCGTTACGTTCGATTCGATATCCGATCGTCATGGTTGTATTGGTTACGACGTTCTTCACTGGTACGTCGTCGGCTTTGAGTTCGACTCTCTCGAGGCGAGCTCTACAGCGACCGGAGTCGCCGAGTGATGGGTTTAGGGTGAGGCTTAACCATGTTGATCATGTCAAGAACTTGACGAGGTTCGAGCGGTTGCAGCGAGGCGTGATGCGAGGGAGGAATAGGCTGCAGAGACTAAACGCCATGGTGTTGGCCGCCAACGCCGCCGTAGGCGACCAGGTGCAGGCGCCGGTGGTGGCGGGTAACGGTGAGTTTCTTATGAAGTTGGCGATCGGATCGCCGCCGAGAAGGTTCTCGGCGATCATGGACACGGGGAGCGATCTGATTTGGACGCAGTGTAAGCCTTGTGAGCAGTGTTTTGATCAATCGACGCCTATTTTTGATCCGGAAGAATCTTCTTCTTTCTCTAAGCTTTCTTGCTCGAGTGAGCTATGTGGAGCTCTGCCGACGTCGACATGCGACGGTGATAGCTGCGAGTATTTTTATACTTATGGTGATTTTTCTTCTACACATGGTGTTTTGGCTGCTGAGACCTTCACGTTTGGGGATTCAAGTGATGATCAGGTTGTTAAAATTTAAAAACTACCTCTAAACCCAAAAAACAAAGTAAAAATCTCTTTAAAAGTTGGATAAGTTATGGTATCTTAAATTTTTTATTATTCTATTTGCCTCATCAACTTTTTAGGATTCTTTCATTTCAGTTTAAAACTTTTATAATAGGTATAAACTTTCATGTTTATTTTGGTTCTTTGACTCTTCAAAATCTATTTTAATATTGGTTTTTTTTTTTTAATAAAAAAATATTAAATAAAAGGTATAATTGTGAATATTAAATAAAAGATATAAATTTGAGAATGCTAAAATAGATTTTTGAAAGTTGAGTAAAAATTGTTTTTCATGTTGAAGACATCAAAATAATTAAAAACTTGAAAAATTAGGTACCAGAAATAGAAAAAATCTTTAGATTCAAAGGCTAAAATCATGATTACCATGACTTGTAGGGTTGAAAATATATACAAGTAATTATCCATACCATAGTATCTCCTCTTTTGCTTAAATCATGCTCTAATTCATAACCATTTGGTTTTTCGTTTTTTTGTTTTTAAATTAAGTTTCTAAACACAACTTCCACCTACTTTGTTTTTTTATCTACCTTTTCTTTTCATGTTTTCAAAATCCAAATCAAGTTTTGAAAATTAAAAAAAATATATAGTTTTAAAAAAATTGTTTTTGTTTTTAGAATTTAGCTAAGAATTCAAATGTGTTCTTAACAAAAATGAAAATCATTGTAAAGAAATTGAGAGAAAACAAGAATAATTTTCAAAAACCAAAAATCAAATAGTTATGAAACGGAGTCTAAGTTACAATATATTAATTAATCTATTGTATATATATGTTCTTAGCTCATAACTAAGTTACAAAATATCTATTCTCTTACACATATTCTCAATCCAGGTCTCGATCTCCGGAGTCGGGTTTGGATGCGGAGACGACAACGAAGGAGACGGGTTCAGCCAAGGCGCGGGGCTGGTGGGGCTCGGCCGGGGACCCTTATCGTTGGTTTCTCAACTGAAAGAACAGAAGTTTGCTTATTGCCTAACCGCCATTGATGACTCCAAACCAAGCTCACTTTTGTTGGGATCTCTAGCAAACGTGAAACCTAAAACATCACAAGAGGAAATGAAAACCACTCCATTGATCAGAAACCCATCTCAGCCATCCTTTTACTATCTTTCTCTTCAAGGAATCTCGGTTGGTGGCACTCAATTGTCAATGCCAAAGGCCACTTTCGAGCTCCGTGATGATGGGAGTGGAGGATTAATCATAGACTCAGGCACAACAATCACATACATTGAGAAGAGTGCTTTCAATTTACTCAAAAAGGAGTTCATTGCTCAGATGAAACTTCCCGTCGACGACTCCGGTACCGGTGGCCTCGACCTTTGCTTCAACTTGCCAGCCGAGGCAACTCAGGTACCTAAATTAAATTTAGGTTAAATTATAAGTTTAATCCCTGAACATTTCAAGGTTGTATCAATTTAGTCTATGAATTTAAAAAAGTGTCAAATAGGTTCTTGCACTTTCAATTTTGTGTCCAATAGGTCATGAACTTTAAAAAGTATATTGTAGGTCCTTGAACTTTTACTTTTGTGTCCAATAGGTTCTTCAACTTTCAATTTCTATCTCTAATTAGTCTTTGACCAATTCGAACATTTTTTAAAATCGACAAGCTTACTAGATATAGAACATTAGAAGTTTAGGGTCCCAATAGGCATAAAATTCAATTTTATATGTAATAGATTAGCTAATTTTTAAAAATCTTGAATATGTCAAGGACCTATTAGAGACTCGAAAGTTTAGGGTTTATCAGACATTTTTAAAGCTTAAGTTGATGGATTACAGTATATCGTTTGATATATATATTCTTTTATGTTCTTGACTAGGTCGAAGTCCCGAAGTTGACTTTCCATTTCAAAGGCGCCGATTTGGAGCTCCCCGGGGAGAACTACATGATCGGCGACTCGAGGGCGGGGTTGATATGCTTGGCCATTGGGAGTTCTAGTGGAATGTCTATCTTTGGGAATCTTCAGCAACAAAACTTCATGGTTGTTCATGATCTTCAAGAAGAAACCATATCATTTTTGCCAACTGAGTGTGTTAGTATTTAAAAAATTTCAAAGGGATTATTTGTTTAATTGAAATGGGTGCGAGTATAAAGGAAGAATATCAGATTATGGAGTGAAAATGGTAAAATGTGAAGTTGTTGGTTGCATTAAATAGTAACTCCATTTGAATCGTTCTTGATTCAAATGATTCAATGTGTATGATAATTGTGAGATTTTCGCTTTAGATTGAAGCATTTAACCAGTTGTATCAAAGTGGATACGTGAATTGTTTTATTGAATGGGAGATTTTTATAAGTTTCATAATTCATTTTTTTGGAAGATTATGATCTGGTTAGGACTCGTTCGATAACGTTTCTTTTTCTTGTTTTCAAATTTTTAAAAAACAAACTTGTTTGATAACTCATTCTTATGGAATAGAAACAAAAAAACTAGTTTTTTTTATTTCTCTCATGAGAATTTGGACGCCTATCCATTTTTTTCCTTTTTGTTTGTTTGAATACTTATTTTCTTTTCTTTTCTTTTTGTTGTTGATCAAGTCTATGGCTCCTTTTTCATATTTTAAACAAATAATTATCCTATTAATTAACATGATTTAACTAGTTTGAACAAACAAAAAAAAAAGTACTTTGAAATTTATGTTATAAGAATTGAGAAATTCGTAAAAATTAAATTAATAAATTAGCATTTTATCTTTTAAATTTATTTAAAATGTTGATTATAAATACTATATCTACATTAATGATATTTTTTAAATATTTTTTTTATTAATTTTTCTTTGATTTTGTACACCATAATGGAAATAAATTAATATTCTTTCTAGTTCAACAACTATGGAAGGGAGGATTCAAACGTTTGACCTCTAGGTTGATGATACATACTTAAAGCAATTGAGTTATACTCATTTTCGTTGAATCAATACACCTATTATTTCAATAAAAAGATTGATATGTCAACAAAAATTTAATACCTTGGATGTTATTGGCTAATGAGAAACACATGCATGTTTTATTATTGTGTTTTAATTTTTATTTGGGACTTGAATTGTATTACAAATTATAACATAGTATTTTTATATTATATCTACTTAAATTTTATTTCAATCAATAAATAAGAAACGATAAACAATTATCAAACACATTCATGTTTTTTTTTTTTTTTAAAAAAAAAGTTAAAACAAACCAGAAAGAAAAATGATTATGAAACATATTTTTGTTTGTAGTTTTTTAAAAAATAGAATCGTCAAAAAAAAAAAAACAAACAAAACAAAAAAAAAAACTATTTTGATTAGTTAGCAAGCAATTTAGTATACTTGGATGTTCTACAATTTTGTAGAATAAGTTTAATTTGTTGAAGATAGGTTGTTGGATTTCTAGTTTTGATTTTTCCTAATGTCCATGATCTTCGAGAAGAAACCATAGTGTAATAATTGGTGCTGACTCAGTGTGATATTATATAGCCTATAGAAAAAGATAGGAAAGGAATCTTCTCACTTTTTTTAAAAAAAAAAAACGAAAAAATTTAAGATTTGAACTTTTGACCTATTTGTGGTAAGTACATATTTTATGGTAGTTGAGTTATTTTCTGGTTGACTGATACAAAACGAATCTATTTAATTATAAGAAAATAATATTAAAATGGGTGTTATGCATGAATGTCAAATTATGTAGTGAAATGAAAAGATTTTGTCACATGTTTGAACATGATGAGTCGATGAGAAATGGAGATTATTAAAAGAAAATTGCTTGGTTCGTGGTTGTTCAACTTCTTAACCTTTTCCCCATTCCCACGTGTTGAAAAAAAAAAACTTCTTTAACCTTCCTTAAAAAAAGGAAAGAAAAAAAAAACTTTAATTCTTTTTTCTTTTCTTTTCTTTTTTTTAAAAAAAAAAATTGAGCAAAGAGAAGAAAATGCTTTAGTAGGGTCTGTTTAGTAGGCAATCCAAATTCTATTTTATGTTTTCAGATTAGTGAATATGCGTTTGACAGATTTGTTTTTGAAAACTGTTTTCAGATTCTGTGATCCAAATAGTGGAAATTCTGAAAAACAATTTTTGTATGTTTTCATTGTATCCAGATTTTGAATTTGAAAATTTAAATGCATAATTAAATTAAAAAAAGATAAAAACTTTAATAAATATAGTATTTCATGTTATAAACCTAATTTATTTTTGTGAAATTAAAATTTGTATAATATAATGCAATAAAAATTATATGATATTGTAAAGTAATAATAATAATAAAATTTATAACGCATAACATGTGTTCACACGAGATTTCGACAAAGGAAATTTAATTCGTGGAAATGAACTTGATTTTATTGATCTTGTATGTAGAAGTGTTACAATCTCTAATATTTATCCTCTGATGCTTTCTCTCAAAATATGGAGTCTGGTCTGAGGGCCGACAAGCTTGATCTCAGACGGAGGAAGGTTGAATCTTCAACTTGTATCTTGATGAAGAAACGGTTGATTCTTTGGAGTCTTTCAGTCGTTGGATCTTCTGAGTCTTGAGATGGTCGAATTCTGAATCTTGGATCTTCTGAATTCTCTGAACTCTCTGACTTCTGAAGACTCTGGACCTTGGGAGAATGCTCTGGGCTCTGGCTTCTCTGACTCTGTCTGAATGCCCAAAATGAATGGTGGCCTCCTCTATTTATAGAGTTTGATGGACCTCATATGGGCTTGGGCTTGGGCCCAATCTTTGAGCTTAGGCTATGTTTGGGCTTTAATCCAACTTATTTTTAATAAAATTGGATTATTTTAATTTAGCCCAATTTCTTCGATGATCTCGAGTCACATTAGTCTCGAGTCCAATTGCCACGTGGCATAATTTGATTGGACTCGACTTATGTATCAATAATAGACAAGTGGCATTGTTTGATTTGCCGAATTTTAATGTCTATTAATTTAATTTAGGGACACGTGTAAATTTGTAATTGGTCCCAAAATTATTTTATCATTAATTCAAATTAATGACGTGGCAATTTGTGATTGGCCGAAATTTCTCACTCAACAACATGTTTATAAATTAATTAATAATATTTTATATTCAACTTAGTATTTAGTTGATAACTACAAATAATTTATGATTTATAAATATATTATCAAAAAAATTTTGAACCATTATTTAAATTCGGATCCAATTTCTGAATATGCTACCAAACACGTATCTAAAAACATGAAATACAATTTTGTTTTCATTGAATCCCTGAGATCACCAACCAAACGCACCCTAAATTACTTGAGTGGGGGCAAAATCTATGCAAAACTTATTTTTCCTAACGTTTCAATAATTCTTCAATTAACAATAACAAAAAGTTGATAAAAAAAAAGTGTGATTGTGAAGGCAACAAAAGAGAGATTTTTTTGTCAACTCGACACATAGATCAACTCGTTAAAGCAATTTTTTTCCATTAAAAAGTTAAAGGTTCACGAAAACTCCATTCCAAATATTATTGAATTAGTATTCGTCCCAAACCTACCCATTTACAATTTCTCGACAACCAACCAACAAATGTAATCTCCACCTTGACACGAATTCAAATTATTGAGAACAAAATAATGTAAGGTCTTCATATTTTTCAAGGACTAGACTCTACAAACTAATATTAAGTAATTCTAAACAATGGTAAAAGTCAAACTTAGGCCATAGAAAATGACTTGGTCACCATATTCAGCAGATTACCAACTCATGAACATTGAAGAAAATCTTGTCATCAAATCTTTGGTAAGAAAATATCGAATTTTCACATCATAGAATCCTAGGCTAATCTGTAGATCTCATTCAATTTAATTATATATAAAAAAAAAGGTTATGTTTTTCTAATTAAGTTAAATAGTGTAATTTATTCTAAATCTTCTCTATTGAATCTTTAACCTTGAGTTAAATACCAAGACGAGCTTAGCTCAGCGATAATTGACATGTACTCTTAACTAAAAGGTTAGAGGTTTGAATTCTCTCACCCCAAATGTTGTTGAATTAAAAAAAAAAAAGTTAAACTTATTTTATGTTAAGTTTTTTTTAAGTTATGTAGTAAAATAGAATTGGTTTTTTTTTTTCTGTTTCTTTTGAATATATTGGTTTTTTTCCTTGTAGACATGTGTCATATTTTGATTTTTTTTTTTTTTTTGGAAAAATACACTTTTGATCCATGAGGTTTGGGTTAAGTGACAGTTTGGTCCCTGAGTTTTCAAACTCAACATTTTAGCCCCTGAGGTTTGGATTTTGTTACACTCTTGGTCCCTCAGTTAATTTTTCCGTTAAATGCTAACAAAATGATGAGGTGGCATTAATTTTTTATTTAAATAATATATTTTTTAATTTTTTAAAAAATAAAATAATATATTAAATATTTTTTTATTATTAATTTTTTTTCTTTTTTTTCTTTTCTTTTTTCTCCTTTCATCTTCTTCCCCACAACTTTCAAACCCCAAACCCTAATCTAACCCCTGCCTCCAGCCGCCGGCAGCCATTCGGCGACATTTTGTTTCTTCTTCCTCCTTTCTTCTTATTCCCTTCTTCTTCTTTCCTCCATTTCTTCCCCTCTTCTCTTCTCCCTCTTCTTCCCTCTTTTCTTTCTGTTTTTTATTAAAAGAAAAAAATTGAACTAAAACATCTCTGAAACTCAAATCTGGACGTTCCGGCCCTCTTTTTAAAAAAAAAACAGAGAAACCAAATGGACAGGGATCGATCGACAGGGAGGCCGAGCGATCGACTAGTGTTCGACTGACGACGATAAGGAACGGAGCGAGCGTGCGACTGGCGGCGGCTGCGACGGGATCGACTGGCCACGAGGAGTGGACTGAACGTGCGACTGCAGCTCAGACGAGAGGAAAAATGGAGAGGGAGGGTGGCGTGCAGCTCGTGATCGAGTGGTGGGTGGCTCAACGGATCTGGATCTGCGACGGCTGCAACTTGCGTGTAGTCGCCGCTGCCGTCGATGGGTGTTCCAGATCTGCACGGGTTGTTGGTCCTCGTTTCAGATCCACGACCGGTGGTTTGCGAGCGAGAGAGATCGGGTTTTGCGGCGGAGAAGAGAATAGGGGAAGAAATGGAGGAAAGAAGAAGAAGGGAATAAGAAGAAAGGAGGAAGAAGAAGAAAAAAAATGTCGCCGGACGGCTGCCGGCGGCAACGGTGACAGCTGGAGGTGGTGGCGGCGGCTGGAGGCGGGGGGGTTAGATTAGGGTTTGAAGTTTGAAAGTTGTGGGGGAGAAGATGAAAGGAGAAAAAACAAAAGAAGAAAGATATTTCAAAAAAAAAAAAAAGAAAAAAGAAAAAAAAAACTAATAATAAAAAAGTATTTAATATATTATTTTATTTTTAAAAAATTAAAATATATATTATTTAAATAAAAAACTAATGTCACCTCATCATTCTGTTAGCATTTAACGGAAAAATTAACTGAGGGACCAAAAGTATAACGAAATCCAAACCTCAGGGACTAAAATGTCGAGTTTGAAAACTCAGGGACCAAACTGTCACTTAACCCAAACCTTAGGGACCAAAAGTGTATTTTTCCTTTTTTTTTTTTTAAGGATAATTAGTGGCAGATCTTCATCAGCCCACCTCAACTTTAAGTTTTATATTATTATTAACCAATTCATACATTTATCAAATATGACTTTTGACATTATGCTAAATGGTTAAAATGTCGATGTCGATGGAAATGTTGAGGTCTCAATTTTATAAAAATATCGATGAAATGTTGATGTCGATGGATATTTCTGTAAAAGTATTTAAAAAATATTTTAATTAATAAATAAATGTTTTATATTTTTAAAATGAATTAAAATATTTATTATAAATATTATCTCCACATTAGTTACATTTTGTGATCAGTTTGTTTATATTTTATTGATTTTTTAAGGGTATTGTTGATGGCAAAATCTGGTCGGGAGGAACTCACCTAACCTTCACATGCCACCAACGGTAAATTTGTTTATGATGGGGGAAGACGTGGTCTGCAAGACAATAAAATATGCACACCGATGTGGTGCTTGCCACACCGCCTCCGATGCTTAAGTCAGAAAGCTGAAGGAAGAGAGCAAGAGAGAAAGAGAAGGAGTAGGGTTCAGAGAATCAGTTTCGGGATCCCCTCTTCAGCACTGAAGAGGGATTTAAATACCTGCTCATGCTCCTAGGGTTTTTAGAAATTCAGAGGCGATTCGGGTTGAACTGAGTGCAACCAAGGCATCCGGGGGCACCAGGGACCGAACAGGGGGTCGGGCCTAAAGCCCGATCCCTTCAGCTTTGGCCCGACCCTTTGGTCTGTTCTTCTTCCGGGTTCTGTTTCCTAGTTGTCTCCTTGGACTGGTATTGTGTTGTCCTCATCAATTCCTTGCATATCGGAGTGGTTCAGAATTACCTATAACATTAAGCCCCCACTCTTGAATTGGGATTCAGGTTTGACTTATTGCTATAGCTCGAACTTCTTAAGCCCGATTTAAGACTAGTGATCTGTGCCATGTTCTGACTTATGTGCAGATTTATTACTATCCTGCATGATGGGATAAAAATAGACAAAACAGAAACTCCCTAAATAGGAGTTAGGTGAAATGGAAATGAGAAAAGTGAGAGATTGCAAAAATGTCTCTGGTCGGCCTCGGCCTCGGGAAGAGGCTGAGCACAACAGTTTCCTAATTTTGCTTAGGGGGCGTTGCCCCCGAACCCCCATCGGGCAGCGAGATCTCGTTGTAACGCCCCAGGTTTTTATTAACTGCTAACCTAGTGACATTACTAACTCATAATGAACTAACCGAGTGCTCCGAAAATTTTGGCAGCATAACGACATATAACGGACTAACAAAAAATTTTCCAAAGACCTGTTAGGACAAGAATAACACTTCTAATATCGCCCACTCACAACCACACCACAACTCCTAGATTTCACAACAGAGCTTCAACAACAAGCAAGTCAGATCTCGCAATAATCTAATTTAATAAGGCATCCACAACCAATAACTCAACTAAACACCACTACTACAGTTTAACTTAATAGCAACAATCTTAATTATTCTAATCCAAAATAAAAGATAGAGTTTATTAAACCAGCTCAACCAGCCTAGGGTCTTAACAATAATAAATTCAAAACTGAACAATTGGGACAAACAGCTGCCCAACCAATGAAAACAACGCTACCCTATCCAAAATAAAATAAAGGAAAAGCATAACGCTATCCAACTACGGTCCTTCCTCATGCGTCTCCTCTGCACCACCAGGCTCATAGCAGTCCTCATAATCTGCATAATCTAAAATGTTGGGGGAAAAGGAGGGGAGGGGTGTTGTTGGTTGTACTAAACGATTACCCGCAAGCGCACGAGTCGTCACAAGTTATATAAAACGGAAAGTATTCCGAGTATCGAATCCTCAGGGAGGCGAAGCGAAACTTAAGCAAATAATTAAAATTCTCTTGAGCACTGAAAATACTTAGGTGAAATAATATTTAGGGACCACGTTCATGCGATAAAAAAGAACTTGAATTCAAAATGACTAATGAAAACAAATTGATCAATCAGAAATAAAATGTGGAGAAAGAGTTTTCTTTAAGCGGGAAGAGAGGTCTTGAAAATCAATGATTAGCTAAATATTTGCTATAATTATCCTATCTCATTGCCCAACTAATTATAATCCTAGAATCTCCGTTAATCACATAGGATCTCCTGTCGGTTTCCCCTAATTGTAATTAATTCATTTTAACAACCTAAGTGTCCTTAGCGCTATTAAAAATCATTAATTATTACACTCTGATTCATTTTAGGAATCTAAGTTTAATCAACTAATCTCGGTGTCACAACGGGGAATTAAACTAGTTGCATGGATTATAATCTATCCTAATTTCTCTCCGTCAAGTTTCCATTAAGAATCGAATCATCACACAATTGGCCAGATTGAGTAAAGCATTAAGCACATCCATACAAATAATTAGGACATGGGCAAGAGACAGGAAATTATAACAATATTTCCACTATCATTTCATTTCAAGACCCCAAATTGGGGTTTAGCTACACATAATATCCACAATAATTACAAGGGAAAGCATATTAAAAAGCATAAAAGGAAAGGAATTGACCGTCGAAAAACCCCTTGCTGACGCTTGGAGCCCCCGCTGACTACTCCTCGAGCCTCTAGGATTGCTTCCCAAAATTCCCAAAATTTCTCCACTAGAAGAACCCTCTCAAAAAGGCTCAAAAGCCTTGAGAGGGGCTCCAAAAAAGGAGCCTTAAGAAAGGAAAGAAAGGATTGATTGATGGCTTGGTTGATTGATGAGAAATGAGGCACCTAAGGGCGCCTATTTATAGGCCGGGAATAGGGGTAGCGTCGCGACTTGGGCAACAAGAAAGGGCAGCGTCGCGACGCTGCCTTGCTAAGCGTCTCGACGCTGTCCAGATTTTCCAGAAAAATCAGCTTCCTTTTGGGCTGATTTTTGGGCCTTCTTCTTTATTTCTCTTGGTCTTTTCTTCATGAATGTCTTCTTTGGGCCTCCAATTGCATTAAGCTAGGATTTGGGCTATAATTACTTCAATTTTGGCTCTTTTTCTCCCAAAATCACCAACTTAGCTCCTAAGGACCAAATAACAAAATTCATTAAATATATTCATTAAAAACACGATTAAAGCACCAAAAAGCTTAATAAATTGAGACTAAAATAGCGACATTTCTGCTCGCTATCACACCCCCAAACTTAAGCTTTTGCTAGTCCCGAGCAAAATAAATTCTAAAGATGCATGAAATAGAATCGCTCAACCCTCAATGATTTTGGAATTCTTAGGATCGAATGGAAAACATGCAAGTGGAATAAGCAAGCACCGCATACTCTTGAAGAAATCTTAAACTAGTTTGAACTTAAGATTAATGAATAGCATGCTCAAGACTTATCTATTGATTCTTTTACTAACCTAGATTAGTCTTATGGCTTTCTCCATTTGTTTTCCCCCTACACTGGCTAAGAGCCCCTAATACTTCGGAGTCCTTCTATCATGCAAAAAAAAAGTAACTAGGGTGTCTGTCATCTTTTTCTTTTTTCATGGGGGAGCAGAATTCTCACATGATTTTTCTTTTTCTCTTCTTTTTCTTTTCTTTTTCTTTTGCTTCTCCTCCAAACTTGCATTTTGATATCTAATGGTACTAGCTTTCACACTACGGTGCAGGGACCCTTAACCCGAATTTTATTCTCTGGTTGGCCTAACTGATCACACCGCAGGTAGCTCTGCCTGGAAATTAGCCTAAAGTTTAACTAGTCAATTATTTTGGCAATCAAAATTTCAATTGGATCTTAAATTAGAAAATTTTCAAATCAACTTCGATTTGATTCTAAATTGGATTTTCCAAATGAACTTCAAAATAGTTTTACTTTGGTAATTCCAAATGAATTTCTAATTGAATTTGATTTAAAAATGAAAAAATATTTTTCCATTCAATGGTGTCATACCACTCATGATTATTACTTCATATTTTATTTTTGAAATGTGAGGTAATAGTTGAGAGACAAATTAGCTCATGTATAGCCTATGACGGAGTTGAAATAATTTTCAAATTCTTGAGGTGAAAGATTTTCTTTAATTAGGAAATTTTTACATGATAATAAAGTCATGGGTTAACCCCACTCACAAAATTAAATCCTTACTTTATTTAAAGATAAGGTGAAATTAGTGAGACAATTAATTTTCAATTTTCATTTTGTTTGTTTATTTTCGACACGGACCTTTTGTTTAATGAATTCGAGTAATAAAATAAAATTTTTTCAAACGGGTGTTGTAGGGTGCTAAAACCTTCCCTACACACAACTGATCCCCGAACCTAATTTTTGGTTTTCAAAGACCACTTTTTTTAAAATGGGTGAACAATCACACCCCCAGATGATTGGTGGCGACTCCAAACCTCTCACCTCGAAAGAGACCCTTAGGAAAGGACGTCGGCCGCTCCGCGTCGCGATGACGTTGCGACAGCTTGGCGACTCCACTGGGGACTTTTTTTAAGAGGGTCAATGCCGTTTTCATTTTTTTTTTATTTATTATTCGATTCATTTTGTTATTTATTTATTTATTATGTGGTCCATCTTATTTTATGCATAGTTATTATTGGAGTGACTTGTGTGAATATATTTTGTGCTTTAATGAATGCATGGTTAATTCATATTATATTGTCATGCATATCACACACAACCACAGCTCTATACCCGGGCTTTACCTTTAGGATTAGGATCGAGGATGTAGTAGTGTCGACCTTCGAAGGGACATAATTGCCCTCGTGCAGGCGCATGAAAAATCCTCACTCAAGTTAGTTCATTTGTTATTTTATAACACTTGGATTAATTTGGGGACCTTTTTATCCATTAGGGTTAGAATTTCTCTACCTCACTTCATATTCATGTCATCATTTTGTATTATCATAGGTTTCAAAGTCCACTCTTTTAGGTGTCACTTGTTTTTTTCTTGTTTTAAAAAAAAGGGCTTAAACTTTAAGTTTTCTTTTCAAGAATTTAAGTTTTGTAAAAGAAAATTCTTTTAAAATAAAGTTTAAACTTATTTAAAAAAAAAAAGTTTTCTTTTCAAGAATTTAAGTTTTGTCAAGAATAAAAATTATTTGAAAAATAAAGTTTCAACTTGTTTTAAAAAAAAAAATGTTTTCTTTTCAAGAATTTAAGTTTTTGTCAAGAATAAAAATTATTTAAAAAAAAAAGCTTAGACTTTGTAAAAAAAAAAGTTCTCTTTTAAAGGATTAAAGTTTTTTTCAAAGAAAATTCTTTTAAAAAGTTTAACTTTGTTTAAAAAAAAACTGTTTTCTTTTCAAGCATTTTAAGTTTTGTCAAGAGAAAAATTCTTTGAAAACTAAATTTGAACTTTGTTTTTTTTTAAAAAAAAATGTTTTTTTTTTTTAAAAAAGAATTGAAGTTTTGTCATGAATAGAAATTCTTTGAAGTTTAAAATTAAGACTTTGCTTGAAATTCTAAAGAGTTAAAAGTTCTGTCAAAATAAAAGTTCAAGTTTTGTTTACATGATTTTTTTTTTTTTAGCTTAATTTTTGTTTTGAAAGAGGAGTTTTCTTTTAATAAAAAAGTTTAATTTTGACAAGACAAAGAAGTTTTTGTAAGATTGGTTAAAGAGTTCATCTTTTTTTTGTTTAAAAAGAGTTTTTAAGAAATTGAAGTCTTGCCAAAACAAAAAACTTTCTTTAAGAGGAAAAACTTGTTTTCTAAAAAAGTCTTTCTATTTTGTTTAATTGGAGAAGTAAATATTTCTACATTCTTTCCATTTTAGATTTTTACTCTCCATTTTCTTTTTTTATTTTCCTAAAAAAGAGTTTATCCCAAGCGTTTTTTTTCCCTTTACTCCATTTGAAGTCGAATTTAGTATTTAGTTTAGCCATACCATTTAGTTTGGGTCCTGCATCATGTTTTGGAATTAGTAGTGTCGACCTTCGAGGGGATTGTGAATGCTCCCGTGTAGGCACATGAAAGGTCCTCCCCATTTTTCATGACATTAAGTAGTTTTCTCACATTTTCAAATTAAATTCATTTCTTCATGGTACTATCTTGCTTTTTTAGATGAAGTAATGTCGACCTTCGAGGGGATTGCGAATGCTCCCGTGTAGGCGCATGAAAAATCTATTTTAATTTAAAGCGGTAGTTAATTATTATTTTCTTACATTTTCTTTTTCTCCAAAAGGGAACAAAATGAATGCCAACGTACCCATAGAGTCGATACGGTCATCTTCTTCTGAGTATGATGAGTTGAGTACTGTGCTACAATGGGCAGAGCAGACACAACTAAAGCAAGGGGATAATCTGCCTTTTAAAAGCCCCGTGTCGTCATCCTTCTCAAGTCAAGTTCAGATCATTGCTAACGAGCTAGGAGAGCTGAAAGCCATTTGGGAAGGTTTAACGCCAGAAAGAAGATTTTTGTTCTCAAAGAGATACGACCATATTGCATACCTCATGTATATTCCAGTTAATCGGTTCACCGTCCAGGCTGTGTTAGAATTCTGGGACCCGGCCTACAGGTGTTTCGTATTTCAAGATTTCAACTTAGTCCCGACCATTGAGGAATACCATACGATGCTGAACATTGAAGAAAAAGGTGGAGAAATGATCTATTGTTTCAACCCACAACTAACGGCAAAGAGAACTTTATCCAGATTTCTAGCTGTACACCTAAAGGAAGTGCAGAAAAATGTGAAAGTGAAAGGGGTTGAAGAGTTTATATCTGCAGATTATCTAACAGAACTCGCTCGCAAACACATAAATGAACAAAGGGGCCTGGTGCTGTTAGCTTTGTGCATCTACGGGATGGTCTTGTATCCCAGAGTTAAAGGATATGTGGACGGTGATGTTTTGAAGTTATTCTTCGGCATTGAGCAAGGGGTGGATCCAGCCATACCTCTTCTAGCGGAAACGGTTCGGGCGCTCAATTACTGTAAGTCCAACAAAGGCGGGAAGTTGAGATGCTGTGTGCCCTTACTCTATATTTGGGTGCATAGTCATTTTAAGTTCCTAGAAGATTTTGGCTGTCCAAAAATCAACTTCAGCAGCACGTGAAATCTAACAAGGAGTACAATTGCAGAATTTGGCACGGCCCCATGGAACTCAAGTTTTCCGAGGAAAGAAGCATGGGTGTCTTTCTTTTCGAATTCCAAATTAGAGCATGTGATTTGGAAGGCACATTGGATGCCCCTAAAAGCCTTAATCTACAGATGCGGGAGCTTCCACACAGTTCCTCTAGTAGGCCCTTGGGGATGCGTCCATTATGCTCCGTTGTTGGCCTTGCGACAAAGTTGGTTTAAACAATTCATACCAACAACTCATGGTCTGCATAAATTAGAATTTTCCTACAGTTGCGAGGATTCTAACGAGAAGAAGCGACAAGTGCTGACTTCCTGGAGAACAGTTAGAAGGATAAATGGCAATAGTCACTCTGAGGGAGTTACTCCAGAATATCTGCAATGGCGCATTAGGAGGAGTAAGATCCCAATTCCGACTCGTGACAATGGGGGAGAATCATCTAGTAGAGCAGTAGATAAGCCTAGCCAGCTAGCGACATAGCGGAATGAGTTAGTGGGAAGAAATCAAACATTGAAACTAGAAAATGAAAAACTACAGCAAGAGGTCAAACGTTTGATAGACCAGGTAACTCAAGCTAGTGGCAAACTCGAAAAAGTAGAGAGAGTTTCAAAAAACCGAGCCAAGCGGGAAAGAGATTATGATATATTGGACGAGGAGAATAGAAGATTGATTAAGGAGAATCACGCTTTGAGGAATGAAAATACTGCATTGCGAAGGGCAACTCGTTCACAAGAGGATAAGATCAAAGACCTTTCAAGAGGCAAAGAGACTCTCTTAGAGTTAGTTGCGGAATTAAACGAAACCATCAACAAGCAGAAAACACAACTTATCGAGTTTGAAGAGGCCAATACTGCTCTAAGGCGAACGCTGGACAATCTACGCGTGAATATACAGGCTCAATCAGAGGAGTCTGAAGCTTTTAAAAGTTATTCAAGCTCGTTGGAACGTCAGCTCCAAGCATTTCAAAGGGCAAGCGAACAATTGTCACTAGAGAGAGGACAATTAGAGGAGAAATACTCCTCATTAAGGGAAGATTATGCCACTATGAGAGATGACATGCATATAATTCTTGGGAAAGTAAGTCGAACCATGAACACTATCAAGATCATGGCTAGGAGAGCCCGAGGATTTTCAGAATGGGCAAGGGATCTGCGAGAGAATATATCACCTATGGCCTCTAATGCGGAGGAGTTGTTTGAGTTTTTAGGGATGATTCGTAGAGACCTTGGGTACTTTGGTCACTTTCATTAATGTTCCCTGTCTTCTTGTTTTCCAATTCTCCAATTGTTTATATATTCATTGTTTTTTTTCCTTCAACAATAAAATTTCATTCATTCATGCATCTCATACTTTTCTTATTTCTTTTTACTTTCTCTAAGACTTTTCTTTTAAAAATAAAAAAAGAACAATAAAATAGCTCGTTCAACAAGAGTCTACCACACTAGGCGTAGAACAAGGATTATGGAAGAAAATGGTGAACAAGAGAAGACTAAGCGGGACATCGAGGAAATCAGGGAAAAGGTTGATGCAATCATTGCCGCTTTGGAAAAGGGCAAAATGATTGCAGATACAACTGCACCAGACACTCCGATTGGAAATCCTCAAGCTGGCCTACCATTTCCACCCAGTTTCGCTTCACATATTCGTACGACAGCAGAAACGTCCATGCCACAACATACTTCCTACAACCCCTTATATGACATACCTGTTGGGCAATACCCTTTTCCATCATTTAAAGAAGGTCAAATTCCCCAATTACCCATGGCAAGCCAAGCTGGTGCTTCTTATTTCAAGCCAGAATTTTCAAAAATACCTTTTGCGGTCCCCAACTTGGATGACCCAGAAGTAAAAAACAAGTTAGCCACACCCTCTAATAAAAAACTTGAAGTTCTAGAGGAAAGGTTAAGGGCGGTTGAGGGCACTAGTGTTTTTGGAAACATGGATGCCACTCAATTATGTTTAGTTCCAGACGTTCTGATCCCACCAAAATTCAAACTTCCTGAATTTGAAAATTATGACGGGACAACATGCCCTAAAAGTCACATTGTTATGTACTGTAGGAAGATGGCAGCGCACGTTCATAATGATAAGCTGCTAATACATTGCTTTCAGGATAGCTTAAAGGGTCCAGCTGCCCGTTGGTATATGCAGTTGGATAGTTCACATGTTGTCACATGGAAGAACTTGGCTGATTCCTTCCTCAAACAGTACAAGCACAATATTGATTTGGCTCCCGACCGACTGGACTTACAGAGGATGGAAAAGAAGAGTACTGAAGACTTTAAAGATTATGCTCAAAGGTGGCGGGATACGGCAGCTCAAGTCCAACCCCCTTTAACGGATAAGGAGCTTTCTGCCATGTTCATCAATACCTTAAGGTCCCCATTCTATGAACATATGGTTGGAAGTGCGTCAACCAATTTCTCTGATATCATGACAATTGGAGAAAGAATTGAGTACGGGATCAAACATGGTAGGATAGCCAAAACTGCTGAATCCTCAAGCACGAAGAAGAGCAATACTTCAAAAAAGAAGGAGGGAGAAGTACAGATGATAGGGAAGGTGGATAAGTCCCATCGACAAATCCACCAACCCATCACACAATATCCTTCGAATTATTTACCTACGTACGGATATTATCCACACCAGGTGAATAATGCATCAGCGCAGTACTCCCCATTTTATGGCCAAAATACCAGACCCCAAATGAATCAAAACTTTCAGTCTCGAAGGCAACAACAACCAGTCACTCCAGGTCAGCAAAATAATCGAGCACCTTACAAGCAAGCCCAATTTGATCTGATTCCGATGACATATACTGAGCTCTTGCCTCAGTTAATTCAGAACCATCAGTTGGCACCCAAGCCTGTTGCTCCACTGCAACCCCCTTATCCAAGATGGTATGATCCCAATGCAAGGTGTGATTACCATGCAGGTGCTGTTGGGCATTCTACAGAAAATTGCACTGCTTTGAAGTATAGGGTGCAAGAGCTCATTAAGGCTGGATGGTTAAATTTCAAAAAGGAGGAGGGGCCCAATGTTGATAATAATCCTTTACCAAACCACCAGGTGAATGCAATAGATCAGTGTCAGGATATTATCAAGAAGGCAGATGTTACAGAGATCAAGACTCCCAAGGAGAAGCTTTTTGAGATTCTCCTCGTTAACGGATATGTATCAATTGAGTATGCACACAATGACCTTGTTCAAGAAGAATTTGATGATAATCTGACTTGCCTATTTCATGCTGGGGCAAAGGGACATTCTTTGGAACAATGTCATCGTTTTCATAAAAGGATCCAAGAACTGGTGGATTCAAAATTTCTTGTGGTTGCCCAAGCCCATCACCAGGATAATGAAATAGGCGCCGTGGAAGAATTGTTGCCTAAAGAAAATTTGAATCCATCTTTCAAACTAAAGCCACTCACGATCTATTACCATGAGAAAACTACTACTCATGATCCAAAGTCGATCACCATTCAGGTGCCGACTCCTTTCAAGTACAAGAGTTCTAAGGCAGTACCATGGAGTTACGAGTACAAAGTAACTATTTACTCAGAAACGCCCTCACTTCCAGTTGACAACATTTCTAGAAGGGGAGGCGTAACACGGAGTGGGAAATCCTACACTCCAGATCAGTTATTGAAGTGCTCAAAGAATACAATAGAAGAGAAAAATGAGAAAGTCGAAAGTAACACAGGTAGCAATGTCAAGCCTAAAGAAACAACAGTGATGAAGAAATCAAGGGGCAAACAGACTGTGTCTGAAGAAGAAACTCAAGAATTTCTAAAGTTGGTTAAGCAGAGTGAATACAAAGTAGTGGAACAGCTAGCTCAGACGCCTGCTAAGATTTCCATATTATCTTTGTTGTTATCCTCTGATTCGCATCGAGACACGATATTGGAAGCTTTGAATCAAGCATATGTTTCCAAAGACATCACTCCAGATGGTCTAGATAATATCGTGGGGAATATAACTGCTCACAACACCATAACTTTCACTGATGATGAGATACCACCCGAAGGCACAGGACACACGAAGGCACTTCATATTTCAGTCAAGTGCAAGAACTTTTTAGTAGCAAAGGTCCTGGTGGATAATGGGTCTTCTTTGAACATAATGCCAAAATCAACGCTCGAAAGATTGCCAGTGGATATGTCCCATATGAGGCCAAGTACCGTAGTAGTAAGGGCCTTCGATGGGGCACGCAGTCAGGTGGTGGGTGACATTGAGATTCCAATACAAATCGGCCCATGCACATTTAACATAACCTTCCAAGTTATGGATATCCCCTCTGCTTACAGTTTCTTATTAGGGCGACCTTGGATACATTCTGCAGGAGCTGTCCCATCATCGCTGCACCAGAAACTTAAATTTTCAATTGGAAGGAGCCTAGTAATCGATGGAAAAAACTTGTTGTGCTCTTGCTTGGGCTGCACGTCGCTTAAGGCAATACATGTTGTATTACACGACATGACTTATTTCAAAAATGGATCCTGTGAAATACATCTTCGAGAAGCCATCTTTATCGGGACGAATTGCAAGGTGGCAAGTTCTTTTATCCGAGTATGACATCACATATGTGACTCGAAAGTCAGTAAAGGGGAGCGCTCTAGCTGATTATCTGGCACAACAACCTATAGAGGACTATGAGCCGATGAAGTTCGACTTCCCTGATGAGCATATCCTCACTGTAGCAACAGAGAAAGAAATATCGAATCCAGATATGTGGACCATGATCTTTGATGGGGCTTCAAATGAATTGGGTCACGGAATAGGCGCAATATTAATATCGCCTCGAGGAGAATTATTCCCTCTCACTGCTAAGCTGTGTTTTGATTGCACGCACAACATGGCTGAATACGAAGCTTGTTCAATGGGCATTCAAGCTGCTCTAGATATGAAGATTGAAAGGCTTCAGGTCTTGGGGGACTCTTTGCTAGTGATTCATCAGCTAAGAGGAGAATGGGAAACCAGAGATGCTAAATTATTGCCTTACAAGCAACTTATAACAAGATTATCTCAACAGTTTGATCAAATTACTTTTGATTATTTCCCAAGAGAGAATAATCGGATAGCAGATGCATTGGCTACTCTAGCAGTCATGTTTAATGTGGATTTTGATGAAGGGGTCCAGCCAATTAAAATCGAAAAGAGAGATGTTCCCGCCTCCTGCATGAATATTGAGAATGAGTCAGATGAAAAGTCGTGGTTTCAAGACATCAAACAATATCTGAAATGTGGAACATATCCTCCTAATGCATTAGAAAATGACAAGCGAACTCTGAGAAGGTTGGCAATGAAATTCTTCTTGAATGGGGAGATACTTTACAAAAGAAATTATGACATGGTACTGTTAAGGTGTGTGGACGCCACAGAGGCTAACCAGATTATGAAAGAAATCCATGAGGGAATTTGTGGTACCCATGCAAATGGGCATATGATGGCTAGACAAGTTTTGAGAGCTGGTTATTATTGGCTGACTATGGAAACGGATTGCATTAAGTATGCAAGAGAATGTCATAAATGTCAAATTTATGCAGACAAGACTCATGCTCCTTCATCCGAGTTACACATTTTAACTGCTCCTTGGCCTTTCTCTATGTGGGGAATAGATGTGATTGGACCCATTGATCCTAAAGCTTCAAATGGACATCGATTTATCTTGGTGGCCATAGATTACTTTACCAAATGGGTGGAGCCAGCCTCTTATCGTGATGTGACAAAAGGGGTCGTGATCAAATTCATCAAGAAGGAGATCATTTGTCGATACGGCCTCCCTGAGACCCTAATATCAGATAACGCTAGAAACTTGAACAATAAGATGATGAGTGAGTTATGTGAACAATTCAAGATTAAACATCTCAATTCCACCCCCTACAGACCAAAAATGAATGAGGCTGTTGAAGCTGGAAACAAAAACATAAAAAGAATTGTTGAAAAGATGACTATAACGTACAAAGATTGGCATGAAATGCTCCCCTTCGCTCTACACGGCTATCGCACGTCAGTTCGTACATCAACTGGGGCAACACCTTTTTCCTTAGTATATGGTATGGAGGTTGTGCTCCCAATTGAGGTGGAAATTCCATCACTGAGAGTTCTTATGGAAGCTACATTGGAAGAGGCTGAATGGGTCCAGAATCGTTATGAACAACTCAATTTCGTTGAAGAGAAGAGATTAACAGCATTGAGTAGAGGTCAGCTCTATCAAAGAAGGATGATGAGAGCATATGATAAGAAAGTTCGCCCAAGAAGATTCAGAGAGGGAGATCTGGTGCTGAAAAGGATCCTTCCATTTCAAAAGGATCATCGAGGAAAATGGACTCCAAATTATGAAGGACCATTTGTGGTGAAAAAGGCTTTCTCTGGTGGGGCATTAATCTTAACCAATATGGATGGCTGTGAATTATCAAGCCCAGTCAATTCAGACTATGTTCGAAAGTATTATGCATAGATTGCCTGACTACCCTTCCTAAGGAGGCTAAACAAAGTTGCAGAGTACTCAATAAGTGTTTTGGAAAGTTTCATTTCAGTCTCAGTATTTTGTTTAAAAAAGGGTTGTTTATCCCTCACCATCTCCACCCTCTCAATTTGGAGATATTTCTTTTCTTCATTGTGTACTTTATTGATTAATAAAAGATTTGCTTCCTCCATTTTGACCAGTATAGTTATTATTTTTATGTCAATCACAAATGCAAATTATGCATGTTACATCTCAAGTTCGGGTATTTCATTGTCCAGCCTCTCCACTCTCTTTCAAATAAAAAAAAAAAAGAAAGAAAAGAAAAGAAAAAGAGAAAAAGAAAAAATAGATGCTTTCACTATAATCGTTGAGGAAAATTGGTCAATTCTTGCCTATTTTACCCTTTTCATGGAAAGTATGTTTGTTGTTATCGGCTATACTCGCAATCAACTACAACCTTTATTTTGACCGTTGTTCATGTGCAAAGTTTCAAATTACCATTTCTTCCCAGACAAGGTTCCAATTATCATACTGGGGCAAAACACCCCCTCGTGAAGTAAGAATTCGAAATTACTTACTATGAAACCTTGAGCCTAGCCCACCACGCGTGATTTTTGTGGTAGGCCAACATAAATTTCACAATTGAACCCTTTGCTAAACTCATCGCGTATAACTGCGTTGAATTTCCATATTTGTCTACCCACTTGAGAGCCTTTTGCTAAGCCTGTCACATCTAACCATGTGGCAAACATTTCAAAATATCCACCCAATATTACCAAGGGACCTTCAGTGGTAATGAAATAGGGATTAAACTCTTATGATTTAATGCTTCATAATTAAGACTTGTAGTTCTTTGAGTATTCCTATATTTCAACTTTGTTCAGTCTACACTTTTCCTACCATTTCTATCGTTTATCTTCTCTCCTTTTATTGGAAGGTGACTCCAAGACTAAAGACGATAATCTTGAGAATTTGGACTTAGTAACTTGAGAAGGGGTCTCGAAGTCTCAAATCCTTTCAATAAGTTTTGCGTGAGAAATAACTCTATCATGGTATCAAGGAGCGCTGACAAAGAAACAAAGTGGAGTGATGACTTAACAATTGGTTGATCTTCTACATGTGATTGTATCATCTGCTAGTCATGAAAGTATGTATTTGGCCTAAAAAAAAGAGTTATGAAAAAAAGAAAAAAGAAAAAGAAAAAAGAAAAAGAAAAAAGAAAAAGAAAAAAGGAAAAGAAATGTACAAGGCCAAGATAATTCTTGAAATGCATGATTGGGGCAATCAATGTAGATCAAGAGGTCACACCTCCAAACGATTTGGAGATTTTCTTTGTCAATTATCATCTGGGGCAAAGCTTTCATCATTATACTGGGGCAAAACCGTTATTATTAAATTGGGACAAAGGGTCTTCGCCACTATACTACAGTAAAGTCATTTTACCATTTATGTAAACTGTTTTAGACTGGGGCAAGAGCCAAGTTAAGAGAATCACGCTTCTCTTATGAAGAATCTTCCAATCTCGAGCAGTTCTCTACATTCAAGAATAGAAAGCTGAATCACATGTTCATAGAAGAATCACATGCAGATAAATGACAATCACAGTAATGTGGGTTTTCATCAAAGATTTCGAGCGCTGACTTAAAGAAAGAAAGAGATATATGAGATAATCCCTTGAGAAGCTACTCCTTGTTCTCGTAGTGGTTGTCCAAGGAATTGGGGTCACCTTAACAAATATTTTCATTTGAATTATGTTTAATCTCTTATTGTTCAAGAGATTTCTTATGAAGGCATTTGTGACCCATGTTTTCTTCCTTCAGTCATTTCTCTCTTTCTTTGTTGACTACCATTCCCATTTGTCTCTAGGCCAAATTCATCTTCTTGTATCGAACCTTTTTTTTGTCCACTACAAGGCTAAGGTTATGAAGCGTTTGAATCAGGTAAGATGTTTAATGCTATGAATTACCATTGATAGCTCTCTAAGCTAGCACATGAGACATTTCTAAAAAACCTACCATACTCTATATGATTGAGCAATCTTTGATTAAATACATGATCTCTTTTAGGTCAAGCAACTTTGATTGACACATACAATTTCTCTCGAGTGTTGAAAGCATCAAAAAGAAAAGAAAAAGAAAAGAAAAAGAAAAGAAAAAGGAAAAGAAAGAGAAAGAGAGGCAATCAAGATCCGAAGATGTCTATTGTTATATATTTTGAAAGCTTCCTTGATTGATAAATCTTTATTTCCTCTCATTAGATTCATGGGTGGCTTAATGTTTTATTGTCAATGCAATACCAATTGAAAGTTTTCAATGTCTGCGACATCTAAAGCAATGTCATTTATTCAATAGACTTCGATAGAAGAAAATCCGAAGTGCAAAGGGTTTAGTGGGAGGAGCATTGGAAAATTCCACTCACAGGGCGTTTTGCTATGAGACGTTTGGAAGTCTTTAAATCAAGACCTCAAAGTATTTTGGTTCATCGTCAGCAAAACAGCTTACTTCACTTCGTCTATGTCTCTCAATCTATAAATGTGGAACACAAGAAATGAGCTACTTTATAGTTCTGGTTTTCAAAACTCGCTAATTTTGAAGTTTGTGTTTTTTGAAACTTTTGCCCTGCACATTTTCATGCTGCATGTAAATTTGAATCTCATACATTTAAGCATACTCTACATTTTGAGATTTTGCAAGTCATTGATTCACTTCTTTGATGGTTAAATCGAACCCCACTAGTCAGTGGAGGTCGAAGCCTGGTTGGAGTCAGGTCCATTTCATGTTTTATTTGGTTGGTTAAATCGAACCCTGCTAGTCAGTGGAGGTCGAAGCCTGGTTGGAGTCAGGTCCATTTAATGTTTTATTTGGTTTGTTAAATCGAACCCTGCTATTCAGTAGAGGTCGAAGCCTGGTCTGAGCCAGGTCCATTCCCCTTTTCTTTTGGTTAAATCGAACCCCACTAGTCAGTGGAGGTCGAAGCCTGGTTCGAGTCAGGTCCATTTCATGTTTTATTTGGTTGGTTAAATCGAACCCTGCTAGTCAGTGGAGGTCGAAGCCTGGTTGGAGTCAGGTCCGTTTAATGTTTTATTTGGTTGGTTAAATCGAACCCTGCTAGTCAGTAAAGGTCGAAGCCTGGTCTAAGCCAGGTCCATTCCCCTTTTCTTTTGGTTAAATCAAACTCTGCTAATCAGTAGAGGTCGAAGCCTGGTTGGAGTCAGGTCCATTTCATGTTTTATTTTGATTGGTTAAATCGAACCCTGCTAGTCAGTAGAGGTCGAAGCCTGGTTGGAGTCAGGTCCATTTCATGTTTTATTTTGGTTGGTTAAATCGAACCCTGCTAGTCAGTAGAGGTCGAAGTCTGGTCTGAGCCAGGTCCATTCCCCTTTTCTTTTGGTTAAATCGAACCCTGCTAGTCAGTAGAGGTCGAAGCCTGGTCTGAGCCAGGTCCATTCCCCTTTCCTTTTGGTTAAATCGAACTTTATCTTTGATTAGAGATGAAAATCTGGTCAAAGTGAGGTTCATTTTTCCTTTCCCAATTATAGGCTATGTTTGTTTTAAGCATGAAGCCCTTTCTTTTATTTTTAACGAAAATCTTCGCCTTCCCAATACTTTGTCTTTTTCCTTTGTTTACCCTTTCAATCCTTCAAGGATACACAACGGGGGGCAAACTGTAGACACCGTATTTGGTCCGGCTTGATTTTAGTAATAATGTTTGAAGTTTTTCAATATTTGGAAGTCAATTTGTTTTTGGTATGTCAACAAGAGCATAGCTCAAGTGGCATAAAGTCGTATTAACAATCACAAGGTCTTTGGTCCGAATCTCTCTCCTTGCATATTATCAAAATTTGTTTTTTAGTTTTCATGATTTATTTTCATTTTCATCTTATTTTCTTTTTTTTGTTTTATTTAACTTATTTATTTATTTGTTTATTTTATTTTATTTTTGTTATTTTATTTTATTTTTATTTATTTTATTCATTTTTTTTCCTTCACTCCTCTTTCCACGTTCTCCATCCCCCCTCATTCTCCCAACCTCTCCTATTCTTTCTCCCTCTCCCTTTTTCTTCTCCATTCCCCTTCCTTCTCCCAACCTCCCATTCTTTCCCCATCTTTCTCAACTCTCCCCCTTCCTTCTCCCAACCTCTCATTCTTTCCCCATCTTTCTCAACTCACTCCCCCTCTTTCTCAACTCACTCCTCCTCTTTCTCCCAACCTCCCATTCTTTCCCCATCTTTCTCAACTCTCCCCCCTTCCTTCTCCCAACCTCTCATTCTTTCCCCATCTTTCTCAACTCACTCCCCCTCTTTCTCCCAACCTCTCATTCTTTCCCCCTTTTTCTCAACCCCTTCCTCCAAGCTCTACTATATAATGAGAGCTTATGGAGGATGGAGGGAAAAGGAAGAACAACAAGGACACAAGAAAAAAAAGAAGAATAGTGAGAGCTTAGAGAGAGAAAGTGAGTTTGAGAGGGAAAATAGAGTTTGGAGAAGGATTTTCCAAAAACCAAAGCTACCGCCGCCACTCGCCGCCGCCACTCACCGCCGTACCGCCGCCGCCACTCACCGCCATACCGACGCCGCCACTCACCGCCGTACCGCCGCTGCCACTCACCGCCGTACCGACGCCGCCACTCACTGTCGTACCGCCGTTGCCGCCACCACTATCACCGCCGCCACTTTTTTTTTTTCCAACAAGGCTCCTAAGTGAGGGAAAGTGGAAGAGAAAAAAAAAAAGAGAATGAAGGAAGTTGGGGAAGAAGAAAGAGTAAAGTGAATAAGGTGGGTCCCACATTTTTAAATTCTTTTATTATTATTATTATTATTATTTTTTATGTATCCAAAATTTTCCATTTTTCATTTTGGCTATGAATTTGAGTTTCCCAAATCAATTGCAATTTATTTTATTTCATTTTCTAATTAGAAATTTAAATTGATTTATTTTAGACTTCTAAAGAACTTTAATTGGATATTAGTTGAAAGTTTTTTTTTATCTAATTTCAATTAGAGTTTATTTGGGAGTTTCCAAACTAATTTTAATTGGCTTTAAATTGAATTGTTATTACCAATTTCAATTTGATTTTAATATGACATTTTCAACTTTAATTGTCTTTCTTATTAATTTTAGTTGGATTCTAACATAAAATTTCTAATTTGAATTTGAATTTGTATTTTCCTAATAAATGTTCACTAGTTTGTAATTAGAAAATTCAATTTTCTTTAAAATGGAAATTTTAATGTTTTGAATTTTACTTTAATTTGAATTGTTCAAATAAATTTCAAAGGGTTTTGAAATGCTCAAATGAATTTCAAACAAATGACATTTGAACTAAGATTTTCAATTTGATTTTCACTTTTTTTTTTTTTAAAGACGATTTTAAACTTTCCTTCCATTGGTTTCAATAATTAATTTGGAATTTTATAATAAATTTTTAATTGGATTTAATTTGGGATTTCAACTTTTGTTTGTTTTTAATTTGATTTCATTTTGACATTTACAAATGAATTTCAATTTGGAATTGCCCAAATGAATTTCAATTGGAATTTTATTTGAATTTTCATCCTCAATTGGTTTTAATCTTGAATTCATGGAGTTTCAAAGTGATTTGGAATTTTTCAATAAATGTCAATTTGGTTCTAAATTAAAGTTTCCAAGTCAATGTCTTTTGGTCTTAGATTGAAAATCAATTTCAATTTTAAACTAAATTGGAAATCAATTTCGATTTTGGAAAGGTTAAATCAAATTTCAAAAACATTATTTAATATTTTGAATGGTTAAAATAGATTGATTATGAAAACTTTAATGCTAATTTTGTCTAAGAACGGGTATTTAAGCTGACCGAAATGGAACACCCTGCCTGAAAATTAGCCTAAAGTTTAACTAGTCAATTATTTTGGCAATCAAAATTTCAATTGGATCTTAAATTAGAAAATTTTCAAATCAACTTCGATTTGATTCTAAATTGGATTTTCCAAATGAACTTCAAAATAGTTTTACTTTGGTAATTCCAAATGAATTTCTAATTGAATTTGATTTAAAAATGAAAAAATATTTTTCCATTCAATGGTGTCATACCACTCATGATTATTACTTCATATTTTATTTTTGAAATGTGAGGTAATAGTTGAGAGACAAATTAGCTCATGTATAGCCTATGACGGAGTTGAAATAATTTTCAAATTCTTGAGGTGAAAGATTTTCTTTAATTAGGAAATTTTTACATGATAATAAAGTCATGGGTTAACCCCACTCACAAAATTAAATCCTTACTTTATTTAAAGATAAGGTGAAATTAGTGAGACAAGTAATTTTCAATTTTCATTTTTTTTGTTTATTTTCGACACGGACCTTTTGTTTAATGAATTCGAGTAATAAAATAAAATGTTTTCAAACGGGTGTTGTAGGGTGCTAACACCTTCCCTACACACAACTGATCCCCGTACCTAATTTTTGGTTTTCAAAGACCACTTTTTTTAAAATGGGTGACCAATCACACCCCAAGATGATTGGTGGCGACTCCAAACCTCTCACCTCGAAAGAGACCCTTAGGAAAGGACGTCGGCCGCTCCGCGTCGCGATGACGTTGCGACATTGGACATTCGCCCCTCCGCTTAGGTGGGCTAATATGCGAACCTCTGTCATGGTGGTTGCATGGAACCACTTCTTCCTCAGTCATCTTCTTATTGTCATTTTGCCTCTCTTCTTCTTTTCTACCTGCACAGCTGTTAGAAAAATCACATTTTAATTCAATAGAGTTGGGAGGATGTTGGAACCTTTCAGAGGAGGCTTTTTGTGCCTCAGCCCCTTCATCTTCATCCATTCTCTTTTCTTCTTCCTTTTTCTTCTCTATACTGTCCTCTAGTCTTCTGGCACTTCTTAGAACCACCATCTTACACTGCTCTTTCGGGTTAGGCTCAGTATCGCTTGGAAATTTTCCCTTTTGAAGGGCATTTACTGCTGAAGCAATCTGACCTATCTGCACTTCCATATTCTTTAGAGCTGCGTCGTGGTTGTTTACTGATGTCTGGAGATTCACATTCAATATTCTTTGTTCCTTGATGAATAAAGCCACCATCTCCTCCAGATTATTTTTCTTCTCAGGAGTACTCGTTGATGCAAAACCTGGGGGTGGCTGCAAAACATTCTTCGTATTTGCATATGAGAAGTTCTCGTGATTGCGCAGACTGGGGTGGTAGAAGTTTGGTACTCCTTGAGCATATGGTCTATTTCCTATGTATTGAACTTCTTCCACATCTTGACCTTCTTTCTTTGAATGACCTTCAGCTAAGGTGGAAATGGACTTAACCACCTCAGATGACGTCAATTTGTTTAGAGCATTGGTCAGAGATGCCAGTTGCGCTTTCAGTGAACTTGACTCATCCAATTCATATAATCCAGCCTTTTTTGTAACTGTTCCTCTCTCCGTCGGCCATTGATAACTTGTTGCCGCCATTTCCTCAAGCAGGTCTTTGGCTTCTGTCACCGTTTTTGAAAGAAAACTCCCTCCTGCTGATGTGTCAAGGACTGTCTTTGTGGAGGGGTTTAATCCATTATAGAATAATTGTACCTGAAGCCAATCAGGATATCCGTGTTAGGGGCATCGCCTAAACATTTCCTTATATCTTTCCCACGCTTCGTATAATTGCTCCTCGTCAAGCTGTCTGAATGTTCCAATTTCAGTCCGCAGCTTGGTAGTCTTAGCTGGTGGAAAAAATTTTGTCAGAAAAGCCTGGGCAAGCTCGTCCCAAGTACTGATGCTGCCCGTCTCGACTGATTCGAGCCAATCTTTTGCTTTATCCTGTAGGGAAAATGGAAACAGCCTTAATCTGATCGCGTCGGCCGGAACTCCGTTCATCTTTACCGTCCCACATATTTCTAGGAATGATCGCAGATGAGTGTGGGGGTCCTCGGAAGGATGTCCCTTGAACGAGTTATCGCGTGCCATCTGAATCAACCCTGTTTTTAGCTCAAAATTTGTAGCTTGGATGGGGGCGTAAACAATTCCAGAATTCTCGGTAGGAAGAACTGGCTGCAGAAAATCTCTAATTGCCTTGGGAGCTTCTTCTTGGTGGGCCATCGTTTCTGCTAATCTTTTTTCTCTTCTAATGAATTTAAGAGTCCTGTTACTCTCAAGATCTAACGGAAACAGATCAACCACCTTGTTTCTTCGCATACAATGCTCCCAGACGAAACAAAATCCAAACAAAAATGAAAATAAAAATAATATTCACAAAATGATGAAAGAAAAATATTTACACCTAAATTACCATTTACCCTTTTCTTTTCGATGTCAAGAAAATTTAATTTTTGCTTAAAAATCAAGCCTCCCCGGCAACGGCGCCAAAAACTTATTGTTGGTTGTACTAAACGATTACCCGCAAGCGCACGGGTCGTCACAAGTTATATAAAACGGAAAGTATTCCGAGTATCGAATCCTCAGGGAGGCGAAGCGAAACTTAAGCAAATAATTAAAACTCTCTTGAGCACTGAAAATACTTAGGTGAAATAATATTTAGGGACCACGTTCATGCGATAAAAAGAACTTGAATTCAAAATGACTAATGAAAACAAATTGATCAATCAGAAATAAAATGTGGAGAAAGAGTTTTCTTTAAGCGGGAAGAGGGGTCTTGAAAATCAATGATTAGCTAAATAATTGCTATAATTATCCTATCTCATTGCCCAACTAATTATAATCCTAGAATCTCCGTTAATCATATAGGATCTCCTGTCGGTTTCCCCTAATTGTAATTAATTCATTTTAACAACCTAAGTGTCCTTAGCACTATTAAAAATCATTAATTATTACACTCTGATTCATTTTAGGAATCTAAGTTTAATCAACTAATCCCGGTGTCACAACGGGCAATTAAACTAGTTGCATGGATTATGATCTATCCTAATTTCTCTCCGTCGAGTTTCCATTAAGAATCGAATCATCACACAATTGGCCAGATTGAGTAAAGCATTAAGCACATCCATACAAATAATTAGGACATGGGCAAGAGACAAGAAATTATAACAATATTTCCACTATCATTTCATTTCAAGACCCCAAATTGGGGTTTAGCTACACATAATATCCACAATAATTACAAGGGAAAGCATATTAAAAAGCATAAAAGGAAAGGAATTGACCGTCGAAAAACCCCTTGCTGACGCTTGGAGTCCCCGCTGACTACTCCTCGAGCCTCTAGGATTGCTTCCCAAAATTCCCAAAATTTCCCCACTAGAAGAACCTTCTCAAAAAGGCTCAAAAGCCTTGAGAGGGGCTCCAAAAAAGGAGCCTTAAGAAATGAAAGAAAGGATTGATTGATGGCTTGGTTGATTGATGAGAAATGAGGCACCCAAGGGCGCCTATTTATAGGCCTGGAATAGGGGTAGCGTCGCGACTTGGGCAACAAGAAAGGGCAGCGTCGCGACGCTGCCTTGCTAAGCGTCTCGACGCTGTCCAGATTTTCCAGAAAAATCAGCTTCCTTTTGGGCTGATTTTTGGGCCTTCTTCTTTATTTCTCTTGGCCTTTTCTTCATGAATGTCTTCTTTGGGCCTCCAATTGCATTAAGCTAGGATTTGGGCTATAATTACTTCAATTTTGGCTCTTTTTCTCCCAAAATCACCAACTTAGCTCCTAAGGACCAAATAACAAAATTCATTAAATATATTCATTAAAAACACGATTAAAGCACCAAAAAGCTTAATAAATTGAGACTAAAATAGCGACATTTCTGCTCGCTATCAAGGGGGTCAGTACAACCACGGTAATGGTAAGCAACCCTTACCTGCAAAGCCATAAACCACAACCAAGCAACAACATACTTTTCATGCGCAAACAACATGCTTCTTTAAGCGATAACATACGACATGCTCAAAAGCTAATAAAGTGAGTGACTCTCCTAAGTCACGACTCATACAACTCTCTGTGCAACTCATAACTAACCATCAAACGTATTTAGCCCTCACTTTGCTCTCCAAGACTAACCTTTCGAGACACACTGCCTCCTGACCATTTGTACCCAGGGCCACAATGCTCTCTACGGAGCTTAGCGTTCGACCCTTGACCATTTGTACCCAAGGCCTCGAACTGCGCATCGCCCCTTGGCCATTTGTACCCAAGGTGCACCGATGCTTTCAAGACTCATCACACCGATCTCTGACCATTTGTACCTAAGGCCTCGATGCTCCTCTTAAACCACTGGTGACATGTCACCCTCGACCATTTGTACCCGAGGCGCACTGACATTCACCTAACTTTCCTTTCTTTCGTATTTAGGTCCCTGACCTCTCTATTATAAAATCTAGAATACATATGCCCCGCAATATGCTCCTAGACTCATGTACTATGCCCACCAAGCATATACGTACAACAACAACATACTATCGACTCCTGCTTCACTCATAAAAGCATATCAACTAGCATACTTAACAACCAAACATCACACCACAACAGTTCATGATATTCGAATATCTCGTATGTACCTAAGCAATATAATCAAGACACAAAACATGTTTATAAGCATATAAGCAATAAGCAAGAGCAAGAGAATAGTTATAAGATGAGTAAACAGGCAACGTGCATCATGCAATCAAACAGAACCCAACAGGTAAGAATTACTTACTTATAACGCTCTTAAGCGATTCTAAAAGGCCAATAGGACAACCGAAAGAGGCTAAGGAGCCCGAACTACAAACGACAACATCCATGGGTTAGGAATTAACTTAAGGCACCTAAACGACTTAATAGAGAACTTAATGAGTGCTGGAATTTACCGATCAGCGTCCGAATAGCCTCGAACACGCTTTGTCCAGCAACCAATGAGCCTCATAACCACCTATTTTGAGTCCCTAGGCACTGGGTGTTTGAGTTTAAGGCTCAACGGACGATGGATCACAAGACAAGTACGATTTCAAACCCAAGACGGCTCCGTACAGCGCTGGAAAAACAAGAAATCAGTCACGTGACTCAGCTTAAACATCGAACAAGAGTGGGTAAACTTAATTCGAGCTTAATAAACCATGGGTAAAGCTGAGAGCTTACCGAAAGGGCCTAAACACGCCGAAGCGATCCTTAAATCAGCCCGAACGCACCTACAATGCCAGAATAACGAAGATGTTGCGTTCTACCCACGAGCCTAACCAAAAACGCAAGGAAGAGGGATCAAACCTGCTGTTTTTTTTTTCGAAACTGAAAGGAATAGAGAGGGAGGATTTCTTACACACAACTCACCGACGTGGACCTACTCGATGATGGAGAACACACGGCCGACTACTCAGCCGAACAACACGAGGGAGAAAACGAAAAGGACGACGCTGGAGGATTGTCGAGCTGTTGTGCGCGGAAGAGAACGAGAGAGAGCGAGAGAGAGACGGCGCCGGAGAAGAACCCACGAGCAGAGGGACGAGGTCTTCAGCGGCCAGCGGTTCCACATGAGGGAGAAGAAGGGTCTTGGGGGCTCACGGCTGGTTTACTAAAGAAGGAAGAGGAAAGGACTAGGGTTTTATTCTCTTTTTTTTTATAGAACTCTTGAATAAAAGAAAATTAACCTAACCTCACATTGAAGACTCAACTAAGGCCTTCTCGAGCCCAAATGGACCACTAGGACGCCCATAAGGATTAGGCCAAATTTTAAAAATCTAAATCTCGCGGAAAAGGAAATTCTTGACTTAAACAAACTTAACCCACTCCAAGCAACCACTAAAATAAATAAATAAAAATGGAAACGGCCAAACAGAAACTAAAACTCCCAATACCAAATTAAAATCAATGGCGTTATTCGAACCTGAAAATGCGGGGCGTTACACTCGTACTTGGTCATTCGTAGTGCTTTGTATCAGGTCCAAGGAATATCCATAAATAAAAATATGCAAAGCATAAGATTTCGAGTTCCTGCATCGAAAAATTGATTTCTGCAAAGGAAAAGTGAGGGTAGAGGCTAGGGTCGGCCTCGGCCTCAAGCCCCTGTTAGCCCAAAGCTTAAGTCCCTGCACAGCTTTTGCAAAAGAAAAACGAAAGAATAGGCTTAAAGCATGTACATGCTAAGCTAGTGTGTCTATCCCCTGTTACTTGTTTTTTGTTTAATAGGGAGTGCATATCCCCTTTGTAGCCCCCTTACTCAAGCAAAATTTTATTGAAACATAAAATAGAATTGAGTAAAAAGAAGAATTCCTTTAAAGTTCAGGGTCGGCCTCTGCCCGATCAGCCAGATGAGCTTGGTGGTCCGGGCCCGCATATGCCCAACTCCGGATGAGGCGAAGTAGACACAGTAGTCCAGGCTCGCGTTATGTGATGGGCCTAAGTCAGATGAGGTGAGGTAGACTCGATGGTCCAGGCTCACATAATCTCGAATCTGGATGAGGCGAGGTAGAATCGGTAGTCCAGGCTCACGTAACGTGAAGGTGCTCAAACCAAATGAGGTGAGGTAGACTTGGTGGTCCAGGCTCACATAATCTCAAGCCTGGATGAGACGAGGTAGACTCAGTAGTCCAGGCTCGCGTAATGTGATGGCTTGTGAGGTAGACCTGTAGTCCAGGCTCACATAGTCTCAAGTATGGATGAGGCAAGGTAGACTCGGTGGTCTAGGCTCGCGTAACGTGATGCTTGAATTAGTTGCCTTGTGGACGCTTCTGAATACTGAACTTTAATGGTGAAACAATGGGGCTTTGACATTAAATTAACTTTTACACTTGAATGAAAGCAAATAGGAAAAAGTACTCAACCTATACTAGAGGCAGAAACAAAATAGACAATGTCTAATTACATGATAAAATGCAATAAACAAGAAGCCCTAAAACTCCATAAGTTCAGATTTAGAGTTGGTGGAAGTGTGCTCTGGTCGGCCTCGGCTCATCCTCTGGTCGGCCTCAACCTTTAGCGATTTAACTTCTTTCAGCGCTGTCCAGTAATACTCTCTTGATGTCTTCCGCTCTCCTTTGAAAACTCCTACACCATTCTGAGTTGGAAACTTCAGCAACTGATGGTGAGTTGAAGCTATGGCCTTCATTTCATGCAAGGTTGGCCTTCCTAGGATTGCATTGTAGGCTGGCATACAATCCACGACTAGGAAGTTTATTATCTTGGTTACTGTATTCTGTCCATCCCCAAAGATCACTGAAAATTCTATGCTACCCTCTGGGGTCACTCTTTCTCCTCCAAATCCTACAAGTGGGGTAAGACTTGGCTTTAAGAGTTCTCTCCCTAACTGCATTGCTTTAAAGGCTGTTAGAGAAAGGACATCAGCCGAGCTTTCTCCATCAATTAGGATCCGATGGATTTTCACATTGGCTACCATTAGAGTGACCACCAGAGCATCATTATGTGGCTGATGAATGCTTGTTGCCTCGGCCTCAGTGAACTCCAAAGGGGGGTGTGTCTTTGCTAGATGGACAGAGTATATACCTCGATATTCTGGTTCGAACCTTGCTTCTCTGGCAATAGCTTTCCTTTTCCTACTTGAACCTCCTCCAGCTGGTCCTCCAAAGATGGTTCTGATCTCTCGTGGGGGTTCTTGTTTGTCTCGGCCATCTTTGGTCAACCTCGCCCTCGGCCATCTCTGGTCGGCCATCTCCGGCGTGTGTTTTGTTTTTTTCTCTTGATCTCTTAATTTCTCTACTAGATTCAGTTTTACATGGTAGATAGTGTAATAGTTTTAAGTATACAAGTAATCTACTGGATTTGAGTAGTGATGCAATTCGTCATTGGAAGTCATGGTATCTTCAACACTAATCAAATGGGGAGATGTTTTCATAAAATTGTCTAAAACAAAGGTATGATTCCTCCCATAGATTTTCTAGATTATTTTATAATTAATACTGTAATTTTTGTTACTTCCATTGATTTTTTTTTATTTGTTTAGTTTTACTCTTTTGGTGAGATTTTATTTACTTTGATTTTTTATATGATTTTTATTTATTTGGAGTTTTTGAATTAGAGTTTGGAAAAAATAATTCACAAATTGTTCTTCATCTTTTCCACTTTTAATATAAATGATATACATTTAAGTTTTGTTTTTTTATTTCTTTAAATTTTAAAATTTTAAAAATATTTAAAACAATGTTGATTGTTTTGTAATGTATAAATAGTTAAAGAGAAAGGATAATGTGTATTGAAAAATCAAAATATATTAATTAATTATGATGGTATATTTGAAGAATATAAATAAATGGAAGGGAAGGAGAAAACAAGCTAACGAATGAGAGAGACATGAAGAAGACAAAGAGCCAATTTAAAGATGAAGAAAAATCATAACTCTCATCTTATAATAAAAATTTAGAATCAATGTGACAATTTAAATGTACAATGAATGTAATAAATATGTAGAACCTAAAAGTCTCGAATATTAATTTTTTTTGTGAACACGAAAAAAAGAAAATAATATCAATTTTTTGGTCCTTCAATTTTCTAAAAATTTAACGATTTGGCCTCGAAATTCCAAAAAATTTATAGAATTTCAAATTCTAAAAATTTGATATTCTCTCTCTTTTTTTTTTTTTTTTTCTTTTCTCATCTCTTAATTCCTTTTATATTTAAAGACCATGTACATTTGTAGGAACTCCAAAAAGTATTATTGGTAGTTTATAGATGTCATTGTATTGTTGAAAAAGTGGTTTGATCTCAAACACGCATGAAAGACAAAACTATTCGAAAAAGTTTTATCTGAATTATAGAGATCAATCCCTCCCCCATATATGTCTTTTATATTATTTCATAGTTAATGTTATTGTTTTTCTTTTTAAAGCTTATTTATGGTTGTTTTTTTAAGTGTTATTATGAAATCAAACTAAATAATTTTTTTAGAAAAAAACCCATGTGCATTTGCACGTGGTAATACACTAGTATATTTAAATGGTAAGTCACACATAAAACTATCTTCAAATATCGACCAAATATAGAATAAAACAAATATAGATTTTTTTTGTTTTAATTTATTCTTTAAATTTTATTTTTATTTTCTTGATATCAAATATAAAGGAAAACAAATAAAAATATTTTAAAATTATAGTAAAATATTTTAAGAAATTAATTCCATAAAATAGAATGATTTTAATTAAAAAAAAAAAAAGAAAATTACAGTTTTGGTGGGTGAGTTTTCAAAATATAGCTTTTTAGTGTAGAGGTGGAGGTGATGGAGACGTGAGAGAAAGGAGTGAAAGAGGAGAAAGAAAGTTTTTGTTTTATTTATTATTTTAATGATAATTAATTATTTTTTAATTTTCAAAATTTTCATGTCACCATTAAAAATAATAACAAAAAAAATCTTTATTGTAGATAACGGAAAAATGAACGTTAGGGACCTTTTAAACCTATTTCTCAAAACTTGGGAATAAAAGGTTACATTATGAAAACATAGGGACCAAACACACCTATTCTCGAAAAACTCCGGGTCTAAAAAGGTAATTTTTTTCAAAAAAACCATTATACTTATTATTTCAAATTTATTCTCTTCCTTGTATTAGGCACATAATTGCCTTTGATCCAGCAAATATTCTTGCCATAATTCTTAGTATTTATATTGTAGCAATAATTTTACCCTTAATTCAACAATTTACATTGTATATATTCATAGCAAAGTGAATGAGAAAAGCAAGACAAATACATTTTCATATTCTCTGTTTAGCTTCTATATGGTATCAGAGGTTTTTTTTCTTTCTTTTTTTTCTTTTTTAATTACCCTTCTCCTACATCGTCTTCTCTAGTCTTCTCATGGCTGAATCCTCAATCATTGCTACTGCTTCTGTAACTACATTGCCTTTATTCTTCCTCTCAAATATTTGTAATCTTGTACCACTCTAGTTGGACTCAGGCAACCATGTGCTGTGGAAATTTCAAGTTTCTTCCATATTGAAGACTCACTCTCTGTTTGGGCATATTGATGAATCTCTTCCTAAGCCAACAAATGAGGTTAGTCCTGAATATCTTCAATGCATCTCGTGATCAAGCTCCCATTACCTTAATTAATGCTACATTATCATCCTCTGCCCTTGCACATGTTGTTGGTTGCCCTTCTTCCCGAGATCTTTTGCTTTCTCTAGAAAAACGTTACTCTTCCAAAACATGATCAAACATTCTTGATTTTCGATCTGCTTTATACACTGTTAAGAAGCTCTCATCTAAATCAATTGAGAAGTTGATGACCGCAAAGTGCACGGGCCGCAAGTAATATAAAACGGTAGGTAATACCGAGTATCGAATTCCACAGGGAGGATGGAGATTAGGCAAGATAATGATCGAACACTAAAAATACTAGAATAGAATATTATCTAAGGATCCTAACATGGCGAAGAAAGCAATCAAGAATTAATGCAATTAAAGAATTAAAGTGATCAATCAAATGTAATAAGTGGAGAAAGAATCTATTGTGAGGCGGAGTCTTGAAAGTCGGATTATAGCTAATTAATTATCCTAACTATCCTATCTCGTGTCCGACTAATTATAAACCTAGAATCTCCGTTTAGCACATAGGTTCTCCTTTCGATTTCCCCTAATTATAATTTAACTCATATTAATAACCTAAGTGTCCTTAGCGCTATTAAATTCGTTAATTAATTAGCCCTGATTCATTTTCGGTCTCTAAGCCTAACCAACTACTCTCACTGTCACTACGAGCAGTTAAGCCTAGTTGAGTGGACTATGATCTATCCAAACTTCTCTCCGTCGAGTTTCCATTAGGAATCTAATCACAATACAATTGGCCAGATTATATAGAGCATTAAGACAATCCACACAAATAATCAGCATATGGACACAAGATAGGTAATTAAGATAATAATCAACTATAATCTTTCATTTCACGACCCACAAATGGGATTTAGGTATACATAATGATCAAAACTTCCCAAGAGTACATATTCATAAGCATAATAGAGCAAAATAAAGAGTTAGAGAATGAACCGTAGGAAGACCCTTGGATCCCCTCCGTTACAAGCTCCGAGCCCTCCAAAAAATGCTTGTTACAAGATCGCACACTTTTCCTCACAACAAGGCCCTCAAAGAGGCTCTAAAAACCCTTTAGAAAGACTAAAGAAAGGAATTCAAGTGGTGATTGATGATGAAACGAGGAGGTGAGGCGCGCCTTATATAGACCTGAAAATGGGGTAGCGTCGCGACGCTAGGGTCACAGCGTCGTGACGCTATGACGTCATCTTGGCTTGTGCGGCAAGAATAGGACAGCGTCGAGACGCTAGGGGACAGCGTTGCGATGCTGCCCTAGTTCCAGAACCTTCTAGAAGCGGATTTTGAGCTGAATTTCGGGCCTCCCTCATTCCTTTGGCCCAAATGCTTTGTATAATGGATCTTGGGCTCTTTCTCTTGACCCAACTTGATAATTAAGGCTTGAAATTCATGAAATTGGGATCTTTTTCTCCAATTCTCCAAATAATTCTCCTAGGGACAAAATTATGAAATTAAATGAATGTATATGATAAAAATACAATAAAAGCATAAAAAAGCTAGTAAATCTAAGGATAAAATAGCAACATTTATCCTTGTTATCAGAAGTACACTGGTAGAATTAAAGAAATTGTTGACAACCTTTCTACAGCCTCTGTTTCTATTGAAGATGAAGAAATACTAGTTCATACCTTAAATGGACTGTCGACTGACTTCAATGCCTTCCAAACCTCAATCTGTACACGCAGTGGGACTTTATCGCTGGAGGAACTTCACGCACTGCTCACTACTGAAGAGAAAACCATTTCACTGAATACCATCTCCAATTCTGAACCTTCACCAACGACCATGGCAACTTTCAATAGAAACCCTAATGGCACACCAGTTGTATCGCATTTTCCAAATAACGCCACTTTTAGATCTGCACTCGGGTCAGGCCGTAGAATTCTAGGCTTTGGTTCTGGTAATGGGCCCTCTTTCGGGTCAGGCAGCTTTGGCTCTGATTTGGGTCGTGTAAATCATTTCGAGTCTGGTGCAATTCACGGCTCCATGGATCATTCTTTTGGTTCTGGTGTAATTCACAGGTTTGGAGGCTCCAATTTCGGGTCTGCAAATTTTGTTCAAAGACTATTTTGTCAAATATGTTCCAAACCCGGACATGGTGCACTTGATTGTTATAATCGAATGAATTTCTCCTACCAGGGTTGTCATCCTCCAACACAACTAGCTGCAATGGCAGTAAATGCTATGAATTCCACTACACCTACTGATAATTCTAATAACTTTTGGTTATCTGATAGTGGATGTAATGTTCATATGACGAACGATCGGGCCAATCTCAATCTCTCCAACAATTACAATGCCGAAGAGTCTGTCACAGTGGGTAATGGGCAACCTTTAAATATACAACATACTGCCAGTGGTACAATTTCTACCTCCTCTCATACCTTTAATCTTTCCAAAGTGCTTCATGCTCCTACCCTAGCTGTTAATATTTTATCTGTCCATAAGTTTTGCCTTGATAATAATTGTATTTTTGTATTTGACACTGACTAGTTCCTTATTCAGTATAAAGTCGCTGGAAAAACATTATATATGGGCAAAAGCATCAATGAACTATATCCTATTCCTAGCTTGAAAGTTTTCTCCCCTTCTAGCATTTTTCTTGCAAAATAGGATTGTTCCCACTGGCATCACCGGTTTGGTCATCCTGCACTTAAAATCTTACGTTCTAGTTTGTCACGTCTTGGTCTTTCTTTATCCTCTTCAATCTCCCACTTGTGATTGCATTAGTTGTTTAAAAGCTAAAATGAGTAAGCTTTCATTTCTTATGTCTCGTTCAACATCTTTAGCTCCTCTTAAACTTATTCATAGCAATGTATAGGGACCTTCTCCTCTTATTTCAATAAATGGATATCGCTACTATGTTAGTTTTATTGACTATTTCAGCAAATTTACTTGGTTTTTTCCCCTTGCTTCTAAATCAGATGTGTATGCCATTATTCGTAAATTTGTACCGTTTGTAGAAAATCTTCTCTCAAAACAATTAAAAGTTTTTAGCTCTGACTGTGGTGGAGAGTTTTGTAATACTTTTGTTCGCTCCTTTTTTTACTCTAAAGGAATTCTACATAAAAAATCTTGTCCCTACACCCCAGAACAAAATGGGGTTGCTGATGTTGGGTTTTATGCCCTAAAACTCGTAGATAGTAAATGTAAACAAATTGTATACTTGTTTCAATAAAGTGTTATTGAGTTTCTACAATAAAGTGTTATTGTTAAATATTGCACAATTTGACCCAAATCCATTAAACTAAGATCCAAGGTTGTTTGTATGTAACTTGAACTAGTATATGGGGACATACGAGGATCGATGTTCAAGTAACAACCTAAAAGGTCTATAGTACAAGGATAAGGTTGGGTACCTTATCTTGGTAACACTATGAGATACGACCTGCTTTGTATTTGATACAGACGTATTGATCCAAAACGTCCATGTAGTAGACATGCAAGTGGGGGTATCCTATGCAATGAGTTTGCATAAGACCGGACCACGAAATAGTCAACCATTAGTTATAACACCGTTAACTAATTAGGTTACTGTTTCAATATGATGACCTAGGTAACTTAATCTTAATCCTGAGTGTGTCATGAACTCCTTCTCATGAGGGATTGTCCTTTGATTAGCATGGGTGAGAGTGGCCAATACGCCGACTCAATATGCCTTCCTTTTTGGGACAAGACCGAGTGGGAGGCTGGGGACATGACAACACAAGAAGGAATTCACTCCTTCCCGCTTCTAGGTGAAGTAGATGAGTGTTCCCTTAAGTGGTGACTCCGGGACTTGAACAAAGGGATCCCGCTCTCTCACTGGCCCGAGAGGGACTTTCTGTTTAATGGTTGGACCATAAACAGGTTGTTCATTAGAGGAGCGCTGGTACTTAAGGAGACAGATGTAACACAGGGGTAAAACGGTAATTTGACCCAGCTGTGATTACGGACACTCGTGAAGGATTGACTTACCGGTATAGATCTACATCCATGGACATAGAAATTTTCTACAGTGAGAAGAGTTCAGCTGTGGGTCTTTAGTGGAATGACCCACAGTTAATGAATATTGGTTAACTTGATTAATGAGTTTAATCAGTTAACCTTGTATCATTGGAGTTTCTGATATGTAGGTCCACCATTAGGTCCCCCTGCTAGCTCGTAAAGAGTAATTAGGAACAAATATATCTTGAGAGAATTTGAATAGTTCAAATTCATATTGGGAATTAAGTTAATTGTATGAGATACAAATTAATATAATGTATAGTGATGCATTAAAATATAAAGTCTAATTTGAGATTAAACTTTATTATATTTAGAGATTGATATATTTGAAAGAGTTCAAATATATGTCTAATTAAATATATGGTATTTAATTAGAAGATGAATTAATTAATTATTCAATTTAGTTTGAATTAAATGAGATTTAATTAAACTATAGTCTATGAGAAAAATAAATATTTGAAGAAGTTCAAATATTAATATGAATTTGATTCATATTAAATTTATAGGATATAAGAGAATTTGAAGGAGTTCAAATTTTAATATGAATTTGATTCATATTATAGAATTAATTAATTGAATGTCTGAAATTAAATATATGATATTTAATTGGGTAATTAATTAATTAACTAATAGAAGGTCTGAAATTAAATATATGATATTTAATTGGTGATTAATTAATTAAAGAATTAATTAATTAGAAATTAATAAATTATGGAAATGATTTAATCACTTATGGAAGTGATCAATCATTTATGGAAAAGATTAATCAATTCTGGAATAGATTAATTATGGAAAAGATTAAATCAATTATGGAAATAATTGATTTTAAATGAATATTTTATTCATGGTCTTTCTCCTATAAATAGAACAGTAATCCTAGGGTTTAGGTACCACAACATATGACCTCCATAAGACCTTCTCATATTCTCTCAACTCAAGAACTCTAGGGAGAATTTTCTCTCCAGAGTTTTTCCCATTCATTCAAGATTAGGTAGTCCCACTACTACGTTCCTAATCTCAGAGTTATAGCGGGGAATATCAAATGGTGGTGTTCTTCGTTGTTGCAGAGCAATCAAGAATCATCCGTTGAAGTATTCAGAGTCGCCAACGGAGGTATGTTTTTCACTGCTTAACCTTTTGCCAATGTATTGATATTTTATAGAACAAAATTAATTTACGAACAGTCCAATTGTGCTTCCGCTAACGGAATTAGGGAATTCCAATCCTTCAATTGGTATCAGAGCCGATCGTAGATCAATTTTTTTTTTTCTAAAATTTGCATTGGCTATTGGTGGGATTTAATTATGCATTTGATGTATGAGATTTTGCTAGTAGATGTCTAAGGTTTTGGCATATAGATTTGCAATTTTAAGTTGATTTGATCAATGTAAGGGCCCTTTGTTTTGGGTATTTTAATTGCAATCGAGTCTGTAAGTCTGTGTCGCTGTTTTGTATCAATTGGAGACGAATTTTGGGTCAATTTGGAAGAAATCGACACATATTGGGGCCAAATCGAAGGTAAACAGTGCTGGAAATCGCCAATTCTGGGTAATGCCGAGAGCTAGCGTCGAGACTCTACTCAAGAGAGTCTCGACGCTGATGAAATCACTAAAAAACGGACGGAATCACATGAATGAAATAAAGGGTGTGTTTGGTTTAACTTTTCAAGTGTTTAATTTTAAAAATAAATCATTTTGAAAAATTTCTAGTGTTTGGCAACTTCTAAAAATGACTTATTAGAAAATGAGATTGATAAATAAACCATTTTGAGAGAAACACTTGTAGCCAACTTTTTTAAAAAGACTTCTTAAATAAACAATAACTTGGGTAGAAAAACATTTGTGAGGAAATGCAACCAAACATATGAGTGTTTAAATTATAAACAATTTTTATACAAAATGTTTTTTAAAAAATGCATTATTGAAAAACATTTAAATTAGAATGTATTCCAAACGGACTCAAAATAAAAAATAAAACTGCCTTACTTTGGTATTTAAACTAGTAGTCGTTTGGGTGGCTTGTGTGTGCGGTTGTTATCCTTGAGGGTACAAGTTCAATCCTCATATTTGGCAGGATATTTAAAATCCTTTTTTCCCGCGCGGTTTTGTGCAGTTACGGTCCGGTTCGACGGGGTTCAACACGGTTCAGTTCGAAATTTGACCGGTTCAAGCGGTTTTGGAGCTGGTTCGAGTGGTTTAGACATAGTTTGGCTCGGTTTAAGCTAGTTCAAGGATTTTTGAGCTGGTTTAGCCAATTTTCAGTCCGGTTCAGCTTATTTGAAGCTGGTTTTGCACGGTTCAACATGGTTTAGCTCCATTTTTCACCGGTTCAAAGGGTTTGGATGCGGTTTGAGGCTGTTTTTAGCTGGTTCGCTGCAGGATAGGACTTAGATAGATTAATTATTGTAATTTTTCTATTGTTTTGAGTCCTAGGATGCCAAAACCCGTCTACTTAGCTATTTAATTGCTTTATGAATGTCATATAGTATTTAAATTCCACCATAGGTTAAGCATATTCATGCATATTTATTATTATAATTGTTATAATATAAGTATTATGCATGAATTTAATTTTCATGGGTATTTAATATAAACTGTTATGATTAAATAGATGAAAATTAATTTGCATTGTTCTCAAAAAAAAAAAAAAAAAAAGTAAATTAATTTGCATTGAGCATTAAATTACTTTAGTAAAGAATATAAAAAGTTATATTTATGAAAGTAATTTATATGCTTATTTATTTTCATGAGCTATTAATATAAAGTGTTATGTTAATGTATGAAAATGTGAATACTTATTTTAATTTTCTTGGGTAATTAATTTAAGAGTTAGATTAATTAAAGAAAATTAATTTGCATTAAGCAAGAAATTACTTTAGTTTAAAAATATAAGAGTTATATTTATATAAGTAATTAACATGCTTAATTAGTTTTCATGAGCTATTAATATAAATGTTATGTTAATGTATGAAAATGGTAATGCTTAATTTTAACTTTCTTGTATAATTAATTTAAGAGTTAGGTTAATTAAAAGGAAATTAAATTGCATTGAGCATGACATTACCTTAGATTAATATAATTGTTATATTTTTGGTATGTCATGTATGCTAATGTATGGTTTTATAAATTAATTACAATTTGATTGTTAATTTATTCACCATAGTAACATGTTATAGGGTTAATTCATTAAAATTTATAATAGTTATAATATTAATGAATAGAAACCGTTAATCTATAACAAAGAATTGCATGCAAACATAGGATCTTAGGATAAATGAATTAATTTTAAAATGTTTAAAATTAATTAGACCTAAGATCACATTTCTAATAGGATTAGAATTATTCTTACTTAGAATTAAAATTAGTTGGAACTCCACCGGTAAAGTTCTGTCTAAGGTTGGGGGTATTTAAGCTGAAGGTTTACAGAACACCTCCTACTTGGGAACTGACCTGGAATACCAGAGTTGAATTAATCATAGCTAAATGTTAGCATGCAATGTCACTAGGTTTGTTAAAAGTGTTTAATGCACCTAGATCTTTAGGGTAAAGACCTTACATTACTGTGGTTATAAGGGAACTCTCTCGGTAAAGTTCTGTCTAAGGCTGGGGGTATTTAAGTTGACGGTTTACGGAACACCTCCTACCTGGGAACTGACTCGAACCTTGAGTTGAATTAACCATAGTAATGTTGACTTGCAATGTTGGGTTTATTAAAAGAAGTTTAATTCACCCAAAACATTGTGGTTAAATCTTTTCCATAATTGTTATAATAGGATCAGACTTAGATAGATTGACTTAGCTGAATTTTATCTAAGCTAAACAACCCTAAATTAACCTTAGGACATTTTCAGTGGGAGGAAAATTACAAAACGAGATTTAAATCAAGTTTTGCTCCTACGTCCCTATATTCACAACGTGAGGTTCATGCTCGGCTTCGAGTCGCCTTAGGAGCGGTCTCCCTTCGAAAAGTGTTTGCATGGATCAATAACAAGGTGAATGTGAAAAATGTCTAGAGTAAGTGGGAGCGGGACACATGTCAACGTATCCCTCTGTCTCCGCCCCTAGTTCACACCGTGAGAGTCCTATGATCCGCCTGCAGGTTGTCCTGGCGCAACCATCCCTTCGGAGGGCCTGATCATAGGATTCGGAACATCATGAACTCCTGAATAGGATAGGAACTCTTAGGCTAATTACCAACAGTTGTCTTTCCCTTCGGTAGCCTGTTGGTGCGTGCCTCTGAGATCTGAAAGTGGGAGGGTTACACTTACGGGAATGAGTTATTCAAGATATGGTTACTTGTACCTAATGGGACATAAGTCTGAAGCCCTTGAAAAGTTTAAGGAGTTTAAGGCTGAAGTTGAAAACCTATTAGGTAAATCTATTAAAGTACTTCGATCTGATCGAGGAGGGGAGTATATGGATCAAAGATTCCAGGATTATATGATAGAACATGGAATCCAATCTCAACTCTCAGCCCCTGGTACACCTCAGCAGAATGGTGTGTAAGAAAGGAGAAATAGAACCTTGTTAGACATGGTTCAATCAATGATGAGCTATGCTCAATTGCCTAGCTCGTTTTGAGGGTATGCAGTAGAGACTATAGTATACATCTTGAACAATGTTCCCTCGAAAAGTGTTTCTAAAACACCTTTCGAATTATGGAAGGGGCGTAAACCTAGTTTGCATCACTTTCGCATCTGGGGTTGTCCAGCACACGTGCTTGTGACAAATCCTAAGAAACTGGAACCTCGTTCAAAACTGTGTCAATTTGTTGGTTACCCTAAAGAAACGAGAGGTGGTTATTTCTACGACCCACAAGAAAATAAGGTGATCTGTATCGACAAACGCCACTTTCTTAGAGGAAGACCACATGATAGATCATAAACCACACAACAAAATAATATTAGGAGAAACTACTGAAGAATCATCAAGAGTTGTTGATGAAGTTGGACCTTCAACAAGGGTTGATGAAGGAACTAGTTCTTCAGATCCATCTCGTCCATCTCAAACGTTGGGAATGTCTCGACGCAGTGGGAGGGTTGTATTACAACCTGACCGCTACTTGGGTTTAACTGAAACTCAGGTTTTCATACCTAACGATGGCTTTGAGGATCCATTGTCCTATCGACAGGCAATGAATGACGAAGATAAGGATGAATGAGTCAAAGCCATGAACCTGGAAATGGAGTCAATGCACTCCAATTCTGTATGGGAACTTACAGATCTACCAACTGGGGTAAAACCCATAGGGTGCAAATGGATCGATAAGAGAAAAAGAGATGTAGCTGGAAAGGTACAGACCTTCAAAGCTAGACTAGTGGAAAAGGGTTATACCCAAAAGGAAGGGGTTGACTATGGGGAAACCTTTTCTCCTGTAGCCATGTTAAAGTCCATAAGAATTCTCTTATCCATAGCCACATATTATGACTATGAAATATGGCAAATGGACGTCAAGACTGCCTTTCTGAATGGTAATCTTGAAGAGAATATCTTCATGTCTCAACCTGAAGGGTTCATAGCCCAAGGTCAGGAACAAAAGGTTTGTAAGCTCAATCGATCCATTTATGGATTGAAACAAGCATCCAGATCATGGAACATTAGATTTGATACTGCAATCAAATCTTTTGGCTTTGACCAAAACGTTGATGAGCCCTGTGTGTACAAGAAAGTCAACAAAAGGAAAGTAGCTTTTCTAATACTTTATGTAGAAGATATCCTACTCATTGGGAATGATGAAGGATACCTCACTGACATTAAGAAATGGCTAGCAGCCCAATTCCAAATGGCTAGCTCTGTCTCAAGCAACGTATATTGACAAGATGTTGTCTCGATATTCGATGCAAAACTCCAAGAAGGGACTACTATCCTTCAAACATGGGGTACACCTGTCTAAGGAATAGTCTCCTAAGACACCTCAAGAAAATGAGAACATGAGACACATTCCCTACGCCGCAGCTGTGGGCAGCTTAATGTATGTTATGCTCTGCACTAGGCCTGACATATGTTATGCAGTGGGAGTAGTCAGTAGGTATAAGTCTAATCCAGGGTTGGACCACTGGGGAGCGGTTAAGAATATCCTCAAGTATCTTCGGAGAACGAGGGACTACATGCTTGTGTATGGAGCTAAGGATTTGATTCTTACTGGATACACTGACTCTGACTTTCAAGCTGATAAGGATTCAAGGATATCCACATCAGGGTCAGTATTCACCCTCAATGGAGGAGCAGTAGTGTGGAGAAGCATCAAACAAGGATGCATAGCAGACTCAACCATGGAGGCTGAGTATGTAGCAGCTTGCGAAGTAGCTAAGGAGGCAGTATGGCTTAGAAAGTTCTTGACTGATTTGGAAGTGGTTCCAAATATGTACGTGCCCATAACACTATACTGTGACAACAGTGGGGCTGTAGCCAACTCAATAGAACCTCGAAGCCACAAACGGGGTAAACACATCGAGAAGAAGTATCACCTGATACGGGAGATTGTGCAAAGAGGAGATGTGATCGTCACTAAGATCGCCTCGGAGCACAACATCGCTGATCCATTTACGAAGGCTCTCACGGCTAAAGTGTTTGGGGTGAAGGGAATAAAAGTTCCCACGCAGCGGAAGCGCATCGATTGGACCTTACGCCGTATATTCATTAACATTAAAATATCGTTACGATAACTCAAACAAAACTTTAAAGAACCTTTAGAGCCGCTGTAAAATTGGTTTAAACATGCTAAAATAAATCTAAATTTATTTTTAAAACTTTTCTAAAGAAAAGAGGAAGAACCGTTACAAACCTTCGTTGAAGACTTGACCGTTCTTCGCCAACGACGCTCCACGAGCGAAAACGCAGCAGCCGCCTTTGTTTTTCTTCGCTGGAAATTTCTTCTTTGATTGACACAATCACCACAGGAGGTTACACCGGTATGTCTCTAAGTCTATGAGGCAAAAGACTTGTGGGAGTCTTTCTCTAAGAGGGAGGCTAGAGAGAATTCTAGGTCTTGTCTTTCAAGAGTGTCAAGTGTTATGACCAATTAGGTCTAGTGTTCTATTTATAGAAGAGAGGCCATGAATAAAATATTCAATTAAATCAATCTTTTCAATAATTGATTGAATCTTATTCCTTAATTAATCAATCATGATCAATCAATTCCATAATTGATTAATCTTTTCCACAAATGACTAATTACTTCCATAAGTGATTAGATCATTTTCATAAATGATTAATCACTTCCTTAAGTGATTAATTATTTCCATAATTGATTAATTCCCGGTTAATGAATTCTTTAATTAATTAACCACCAATTAAATATCACATATTTAATTCCCGGCCTAGAATTAATTAATTTGCCCAAACACATTTTAGGCCTTAAATTAATTAATTCATTATTTTGGACTCTTTCAAATTTCAATAAATTGATATTTGAACTTTTCAAATATTAATTTCTCTCATAATAATATATCAATATATATTATATTTGTTTCCCGTAATAAATTGAACATTTTCAATTTACTTTTATTACTTAGTCGCCTCAAATTACTTTACGAGCTACCAGTGGGACCTAATGGACCTACAAATCAGAAGCTCCAACGATGTGAGATTAATTGGTCAAACTCATTAACCACATTAATCAATATTCGTTAACTGTGTGTACATTCCACTATAGACTCACAGTTGCACTCTTCTCACTGCAGACATGTTTTCTGTGTCCACGGATCTAGACCAATATCGACTAGTTAGTCCTTCACGAGTGTCTGTAACACCAGCTGGGTCAAATTACCGTTTTACCCCCGGGTTACCTCTATTTCCTTAAGTACCAATTCTCCTCTAATGAACAACCTGTTTGTGGTCCAACCATCAAACAGAAAACCCTCTCGTGCCATTGAGAGGGTAGGGCCCTTTGTTCAAGACTCGGAGTAACCACTTAAGGGAACACTCATCTGCTTCCCTAAAGTCGGGAAGGAATAAATTCCATCTTGTACGATTATGTTCCCAGCTCCCCATTCGGTCTTGTCCCCAAAGTGGTAGGCTTATTTAGTCGGCGTATTGGCCACTCTCACCCATACAAATCAAAGGACAATCTCTCATGAGCAGGAGTCCATAATCAACTCAGGATTAAGACTAAGTTGTCTAGGTCGTCCTAGTGAAATAGAAAACCAACTAGTTAACGGTGTTATAACCAGTGGTTACTATTTCGCGATCCGATCTTATACAAACTCATTGCATAGGATACCCCCACTCGCATGTCCCCTACACGAACGCGTTGGATCGCAGCGTTTGTATCAAATACAAAGTGGGCCGTATCCATAGTGTCACCAGGATAAGGCACCCAGTCTTATCCCTATACTATAGACCCTTTAGGCTGTTTCTTGAACAATGATCCCATATGTCGCTACATATAGTTCAAGACTCATATTACAGCCTTGAATGTCTAGTTTATTGGATTAGGGTCATTATTAGGCAAAGACAAATATAAAATAACTAATAACAATTAATGGAAAAATATATCAATATTATTTCATTAATATATGGTCAACGGTTACAGTCACTATCTATGAGTTTTAGGGCATAAAACCCAACAAACTCTCACTTGAACCAAAACACTAGTTAGTGGGATGTAAATGCAATAATCTAAAGCTGGAAATGTCATGTATATTAATACAATGAACTAGGGCATCCTTATACCCATTATACATTTCTCCCACTTGCCCTAGATTAGATGGCATACATATCTCGTAGACCTAGACCCTCTAGATGACCCTCAAACACTTTAGCCGTGAGAGCCTTCGTAAATGGATTAGCGATGTTGTGCTCCGAGGGAATCTTAGTGACGATCACATCTCCTCGTTGCACAATCTCCCGTATCAGGTGATACTTCCTCTCGATGTGTTTACCTCATTTGTGGCTTCGAGGTTCTTTTGAGTTGGCTACAGCCCCACTATTGTCACAATATAGTGTTATGGGCACGTCCATGTTCGGAACCACTTCCAAATCAGTCAAGAACTTTCTGAGCCATACTGCCTCCTTAGCTGCTTCGCAAGCTGCTACATACTCAGCCTCCATGGTTGAGTCTGCTATGCATCCTTGTTTGATGCTTCTCCACACTACTGCTCCTCCATTGAGAGTGAATACTGACCCTGATGTGGATTTCCTTGAATCCTTATCAGCTTGAAAGTTAGAGTCAGTGTATCCAGTAAGAATCAAATCCTTAGTTCCTTACACAAGCATGTAGTCCCTCGTTCTCCGAAGATAATTGAGGATGTTCTTAACCGCTCCCCAGTGGTCCAACCCTGGATTAGACTGATACCTACTGACTACTCCCACTGCATAACATATGTCAGGCCTAGTGCAGAGCATAGCATACATTAAGCTGCCCACAGCTGAGGCGTAGGGAATGTGTCTCATGTTCTCAATTTCTTGAGGTGTCTTAGGAGACTGTTCCTTAGACAGGTGTACCCCATGTCTGAAGGGTAGTAGTCCCTTCTTGGAGTTTTGCATCGAATATCGAGACAACATCTTGTCAATATACGTTGCTTGAGACAGAGCTAGCGTTTTGTTCTTACGATCCCTAATGATTTGGATTCCCAGAACATATTGAGCCTCTCCCAGATCTTTCATTTGGAATTTGGTTGCTAGCCATTTCTTAATGTCAGTGAGGTATCCTACATCATTCCCAATGAGTAGGATATCGTCTACATAAAGTATTAGAAAAGCTACTTTCCATTTGTTGATTTTCTTGTACACACAAGGCTCATCAACGTTTTGGTCAAAGCCAAAAGATTTGATTGCAGTATCAAATCTAATGTTCCATGATCTGGACGCTTGTTTCAATCCATAAATGGATCGATTGAGCTTACAAACCTTTTGTTCCTGACCTTGGGCTATGAACCCTTCGGGTTGAGACATGAAGATATTCTCTTCAAGATTACCATTCAGAAAGGCAGTCTTGACGTCCATTTGCCATATTTCATAGTCATAATATGTGGCTATGGATAAGAGAATTCTTATGGACTTTAACATGGCTACAGGGGAAAAGGTTTCCTCATAGTCAACCCCTTCCTTTTGGGTATAACCCTTTGCCACTAGTCTAGCTTTGAAGGTCTGTACCTTTCAAGCTGCATATCTTTTTCTATTATAGATCCATTTGCACCCTATGGGTTTTACCCCATTTGGTAGATCTGTAAGTTCCCATACAGAATTGGAGTACATTGACTCCATTTCCAGGTTCATGGCTTTGACCCATTCATCTTTATCTTCGTCATTCATTGACTGTCGATAGGACAATGGATCCTCAATGCCATCATTAGGTATGACAACCTGAGTTTCGGTTAAACCCAAGTAGCGGTCAGGTTGTAGTACAACCCTCCCACTGCGTCAAGGCATTCCCAATGTTTGAGATGGACGAGATGGATCTGAAGAACTAGTTCCTTCATCAACCCTTGTTGAAGGTCCAACTTCATCAACAACTCTTGATGATTCTTCAGTAGCTTCTCCTAATATTATTTTGCTGCGTGGTTTATGATCTCTCATGTGGTCTTCCTCTAAGAAAGTGGCGTTTGTCGATACAATCACCTTATTTTCTTGTGGGTCGTAGAAATAACCACCTCTCGTTTCTTTAGGGTAACCAACAAATTGGCACAGTTTTGAACGAGGTTCCAGTTTCTTAGGATTTGCCACAAGTACGTGTTCTGGACAACCCCAGATGCGAAAGTGATGCAAACTAGGTTTACGCCCCTTCCATAATTCGAAAGGTGTTTCAGAAACACTTTTCAAGGGAACATTGTTCAAGATGTATACTGCAGTCTCTACTGCATACCCCCAAAACGAGATAGGCAATTGAGCATAGCTCATCATTGATCGAACCATGTCTAACAAGGTTCTATTTCTCCTTTCTGACACACCATTCTGCTGAGGTGTACACGGAGCTGAGAGTTGAGATTGGATTCCATGTTCTATCATATAATCTTGGAATCTTTGATCCATATACTCCCCTCCTCGATCAGATCGAAGTACTTTAATAGATTTACCTAATAGGTTTTCAACTTCAGCCTTAAACTCCTTAAACTTTTCAAGGGCTTCAGACTTATGTCCCATTAGGTACAAGTAACCATATCTTAAATAATCATCTATAAATGAGATGAAATATTCGTACCCTCCTCGAGCTTTTACATTCATTGGACCACACAGATCCGAATGTATTAACTCTAAGGGTTCTTTGGCTCTGTAACCTTTTCCAGTAAAGGGTCTCTTGGTCATTTTTCCCTCGAGACAAGATTCACAAGGTGGTAGTGAATCATCTTCTAACTTGCTTAGAAGTCCATTCTTTACCAAACGACCGATCCTATCGATGTTTATATGACCAAGTCTAAGATGCCAAAGATGAGTATTGTTACTTGATGGAGAAATCTTTTGCCTTTTTCTTTGAGTTTCAGCAGTTTTAAATAATTCGTGATTTAAAAGTGCTTTGTTTTCGGTTGGTCTTAAAACGTACAAGTTATTTTCCAATTTGGCTGAACAAATAAGTACACCATTTTTATAAACGAACGCTTCATTCATATCAAAAGTAACTGTATAGATTGTTCAATCAAACATGAAATAGAAATTAAGTTCCTCTTAATCTTGGGAACGATTAACAAACTTTCTAAAAGTAAGAATCTATTTCTAAAAAATAACTTCGCAGCTCCCACTGCTTTAGCTGAAATGACTTCTCCAGTTCCGACCCTGAGTGTCATTTCCCCATCGTTCAACTGCCGAAAGGAACTATTTTCCTGAAAAGAAGAGCAAACATGATTAGTTGCTCCTGAATCAAGTATCCAGGTAAACTCATCATGTTCTACCAGGCATGTTTCTAAAACAAGTAAATCAAATTTACCTTCCTTTTCCTTCTTTTTCTTAGCAAGGTACTTTGGGCAGTTTCTCTTCCAATGTCCATCTACATTGCAGTGGAAACACTTGCCCTTGTCTGCCATAGCTTTGGTTTTTCCCTTGCTTTTAGCAGCAGTGCTGGGAGCTTTCCCATTGTTTCCTTTCTTCTTCTGAGTTTTCTTTGAAGAAGTGGCTACCGATTTAGTTCTAGAGGATGTACCATTCTCGAACTTTCTTTTAGAGTGGACAACGCTTGCCTCTCCTTCTATCTGTCCCTTGTTCTTAAGAAGTGACTGATAGAGTTGTAGCTCATTCAGGAGGCTAGTCAGGTTGAATGTTATTTTATTCATCATTGCATTGCTTCGAAACTGTAGAAAACTCTTCGGAAGAGATTCTAAGATGAATGCAACCTGACTACGCTCATCTATGACCGCTCCGTTTGCCTCTGCCACGTTGAATTGGACCATCATATCCAGGACATGCTCCCGAACAGACGTGCCCTCTTTCATGCGACAGCTATAAACGTATTTGAGAGCATCATGGTGGAGTTGGTAGGACGGTTGTCCAAACATCTCCTGGAGAGAGTTCATAATCTCCCTCGCTGTTACCATGCTCTCATGCCTTTTAGCCAAAACATCAGATAAGCTGGCTAGGATATAGACGCGAGTCTTATCATTGGCCTTTGTCCAGCGGTCATAAGCATCCTTAACTGCTTGGGATGCATTACGAGCAGGGGCTGGAGGACAATCCTCCGTTAAGACGAACCGCAGATCATCGACAACAAGAATCGTATTCAGGTTCGACTTCCACGTAGCATAATTTTCGCCGGTTAATTTCTCATTTTTAAGCAGAGAGACAATTGAGGAAGACATTGCTGAAATTTAAACAAACAATGATCGTATTAGTTATCTTTGCCTTAACCCATCATACAAGCAAACAATTGCACACAATCCAATCAATTTAGCAAAACAGACAATCACAGAACCCTAAAACTATCGATTTAGTTTTGCAACGACGTTTCAGAGGTTTAGAATGTCAGCCACCGAAGGGTGATCAGGCACTCCTCCTTTGAAATGAGACACCTCTCAGCTAATTCTAATTCCAGAATAACTCATATTCTTATAGACATTAGCCACCGTTGTTCGGTCAAGGATTTGTTAACACTTTTAACTCATCCTCGTAAGTGTAACCCTCCCACTTTCAGATCTCAGAGGCAGACACCAACAGGCTACCGAAGGGAAAGACAACTGTTGGTGATTAGCCTAAGAGCTCCTATCCTTTTCAGGAGTTCACGATGTTCCGAATCCTATGACCAGGCCCACCGAAGAGATGGTTGCGCCAGGACAACCTGCAGGCGGATCATAGGACTCTCACGGTGTGAACTATTGGCGGAGACCGAGGGATACGTTGACACGTGTCCCGCTCCCACTTACTCTAGACATTTTTCCCATACACCTTGATATTGATCCATGCAAACACTTTCCGAAGGGAGGCCGCTCCTATGGCGACTCGAAGCCGAGCATGAATCTCACGTTGTGAATATAGGGACGTAGGAGCAAAACTTGATTTAAATCTCGTTTTGTAACTTTCCTCCCACTGAAAATGTCCTAAGGTTAATTTAGGGTTATTTAACTTAGATAGTATTCGACTAAGACAATCTATCTAAGTCTGATCCTATTATAACAATTATGGAAAGGATTCAACTGCAATCTTTTGGGTGAATTAAACTTCTTTTAATAAACCCAACATTGCAAGTCAACATTACTATGGTTAATTCAACTCAATGTTCGGGTCAGTTCCCAGGTAGGAGGTGTTCCGTAAACCGTCAACTTAAATACCCCCAGCCTTAGACAGAACTTTACCGAGAGAGTTCCCTTATAACCTCAGTAATGTAAGGTATTTACTCTAAAGATCTAGGTGCATTAAACACTTTTAATTAACCTAGTGACATTGCATGCTAACATTTAACTATGATTAATTCAACTCCGGTGTCCAGGTCAGTTCCCAGGTAGGAGGTGTTCCGTAAACCGTCAACTTAAATACCCCCAGCCTTAGACAGAACATTACCGGTGGAGTTCCCTTATAATCATAGCAATGTTTTTCCTACTTAGTCAATTAAAACTATTTTAAATACTAAGTAAGAAAAGATTCTAATCCTATTAGAAACTGATCTGGGTCTAATTAATTTTAAACAATTTAAAATTAATCCAATTCATCCTATGATCTTATGTTTGCATGCAAATCTTGATTATAGATTGACGGTTTCTAATCATTAATATTAAAGAACTATTTCAAATTTTAATGATTAATCCTATAATCAAGAATCTAGGGTTTAATTCATTCAACAATCTCATTAAAATTAAATAATTAAACCACACTAATTGCATGAATAATATAACAATTATATTATTAACTATGGATGTTTCATGCTTCATGCAATTTTTTATTTTCTTTTATTATAACAATTATAAGCCAATCAAGAAAATCAATCAAGCATGCTTCATTCATCACATTAAACATAACTATTTATATTTAATTTAAGTAATGACATGCTTCATGGTTTCCAATTTTTTCATATAATTAATATACACTAATATTAAAAATATGAAAACAAAACCATGCATTTAAACATACATTATAACAATTTATAATATATAAAAATGCATGAGCATGTTTATAACCTAAGGTGGGATTAAATATTCTATATGACATCCATAAAGCATATAAATAGCAATTGAACCGGTTAATTTTGGCCCCTAGGATAAAATAAAGCATTAAATTATATTAATTTAGCAAAATTCTATTCTAAAAATCCATGTACAGCTCCGGAATTGGTCTAGACAGCACGAACCGCCCCGAACCACCTCGAACCGGCCTCCAAAATCACGAACCATGCCAAAAATTGGCTGAACCGGACCAAATAGGTCCTAGCCCAGCCGAACTGGACCGGCCACGCCTTGAACCGCGCCTGTTGAAACCCTAGGTCGCGCCTCCATCGTGACAGCGTCAAGACGCTGTTATGATAACGTTCCGACGCTATGCGTTTTCCTTATCTGGCGCCTGCGTAATCGAGCCAGCGTCGAGACGCTGTTGAGGTAGCGTCCCGACACTGTGTGCTTTCCTTACCGAGCGCCTTCGGTATCGAGACAGCGTCGAGACGCTGTTGAAGTAGCGTCCCGACGCTGTTGCGTCTGGAGGCAGAATGTAGGCGGCAGCAGCATCGATTCTCCGATTTTGGCCCCGATTTCAGCGGAGATTGCTCCGATTTTCATCTCATAAAAACCTATTCTAGACCCGGACTTACATAGGACTCGATTTTACATAAAATACCCGAAACACCGGGCCTTACATGATCAAAATCACATAAAATAAAATCTATGGCCATAAAATTAACCCAAACAGTTCAATGCAAACCGAACATACATTATGCATAAATCCCACCTATTAGAGCCTATCGCAACTTTTAAAATTAATTAATAGGGACAGCGATGGCTCTGGTGCCGATTGAAGGGAATAAAAGTCCCCACGCAGCGGAAGCGCATCGATTGGACCTTACGCCGTATATTAATCAACATTAAAATACCGTTACGATAACTCAAACAAAACTTTAAACAACCTTTAAAGCCGCTGTAAAATTGGTTTAAACATGCTAAAATAAATCTAAATTTATTTTTAAAACTTTTCTAAAGAAAAGAGGAAGAACCGTTACAAACCTTCGTTGAAGACTTGACCGTTCTTCGCCAACGACGCTCCACGAACGAAAACGCAGCAGCCGCCTTTGTTTTTCTTCTCTGGAAATTTCTTCTTTGATTGACACAATCACCACAGAGGTTACACCGGTATGTCTCTAAGTCTAGGAGGCAAAAGACTTGTGGGAGTATTTCTCTAAGAGGGAGGCTAGAGAGAATTCTAGGTCTTGTCTTTCAAGAGTGTCAAGTGTTATGACCAATTAGGTCTAGTGTTCTATTTATAGAAGAGAGGCCATAAATAAAATATTCAATTAAATCAATCTTTTCCATAATTGATTCAATCTTATTCCTTAATTAATCAATCATGATCAATCAATTCCATAATTGATTAATCTTTTCCACAAATGACTAATTACTTCCATAAGTGATTAGATCATTTTCATAAATGATTAATCACTTCCTTAAGTGATTAATTATTTCCATAATTGATTAATTCCCGGTTAATGAATTCTTTAATTAATTAACCACCAATTAAATATCACATCCCGACCTAGAATTAATTAATTTGCCCAAACACATTTTAGGCCTTAAATTAATTAATTCATTATTTTGAACTCTTTCAAACTTCCATAAATTTATATTTGAACTTTTCAAATATTAATTTCTCTCATAATAATATATCAATATATATTATATTTGTTTCCCTTAACAAATTGAACATTTTCAATTTACTTTTATTACTTAGTTGCCTCAAATTACTTTACGAGCTACCAGTGGGACCTAATGGACCTGCAGATCAGAAGCTCCAACGATGTGAGATTAGTTGGTCAAACTCATTAACCACATTAATCAATATTCGTTAACTGTGTGTACATTCCACTATAGACTCACAGTTGCACTCTTCTCACTGCAGACATATTTTCTGTGTCCACAGATCTAGACCAATATCGACTAGTTAGTCCTTCACGAGTGTCCGTAACACCAGCTGGGTCAAATTACTGTTTTACCCCCGGGTTAACTCTATTTCCTTAAGTACCAATTCTCCTCTAATGAACAACCTGTCTGTGGTCCAACCATCAAACAGAAAACCCTCTCGTGCCATTGAGAGGGTAGGGCCCTTTGTTCAAGACTCGGAGTAACCACTTAAGGGAACACTCATCTGCTTCCCTAAAGTCGGGAAGGAGTGAATTCCATCTTATACGATTATGTTCCCAGCTCCCCATTCGGTCTTGTCCCCAAAGTGGTAGGCTTATTGAGTCGGAGTATTGGCCACTCTCACCCATACAAATCAAAGGACAATCTCTCATGAGCAGGAGTCCATGATCAACTCAGGATTAAGACTAAGTTGTCTAGGTCGTCCTAGTGAAATAGAAAACCAACTAGTTAACGATGTTATAACCAGTGATTACTATTTCACGGTCCGGTCTTATGCAAACTCATTGCATAGGATACCCCCACTCGCATGTCTCCTACACGAACGCGTTGGATCGCAGCGTTTGTATCAAATACAAAGTGGGCCGCATCCATAGTGTCACCAGGATAAGGCACCCAGTCTTATCCCTATACTATAGACCCTTTAGGCTGTTTCTTGAACAATGATCCCATATGTCGCTACATATAGTTCAAGACTCATATTACAGCCTTGGATGTCTAGTTTATTGGATTAGGGTCATTATTAGGCAAAGACAAATATAAAATAACTAATAACAATTAATGGAAAACTATATCAATATTATTTCATTAATATCCGGTCAACGGTTACATTCACTATCTACGAGTTTTAGGGCATAAAACCCAACATGAGGGTCATCTAGAGGGTCTAGGTCTACGAGATATGTATGCCATCTAATCTAGGGCAAGTGAGAGAAATGTATAATGGGTATAAGGATGCCCTAGTTCATTGTATTATATACATGACATTTCCAGCTTTAGATTATTGCATTTACATCCCACTAACTAGTGTTTTAGTTCAAGTGGGAGTTTGTTGGGTTTTATATTTTTCTTTGCCTAATAATAACCCTAATCCAATAAACTAGACATCCAAGGTTGTAATATGAGTCTTGAACTATATGTAGCGACATATGGGATCATTGTTCAAGAAACAACCTAAAGGGTCTATAGTATAGGGATAAAACTGGGTGCCTTATCCTGGTGACACTATGGATACGACCCACTTTGTATTTGATACAAACGCTGCGATCCAACGCGTTCGTGTAGGAGACATGCGAGTGGGGGTATCCTATGCAATGAGTTTGCATAAGACCGGACCGCGAAATAGTAACCACTGGTTATAACATCGTTAACTAGGTTGTTTTTTATTTCACTAGGACGACCTAGACAACTTAGTCTTAATCCTGAGTTGATTATGGATTCCTGCTCATAAGAGATTGTCCTTTGATTTGTATGGGTGAGAGTGGCAAATATGCCGACTCAATAAGCCTACAACTTTGGGGACAAGACCGAATGGGGAGCTGGGAACATAATCGTACAAGATGGAATTCACTCCTTCTCGACTTTAGGGAAGCAGATGAGTGTTCCCTTAAGTGGTTACTCCGAGTCTTGAACAAAGAGCCCTACCCTTTCAATGGCACGAGAGGGTTTTCTGTTTGATGGTTGGACCACAAACAGGTTGTTCATTAGAGGAGAATTGGTACTTAAGGAAATAGAGGTAACCCAGGGGTAAAATGGTAATTTGACCCAGCTGGTGTTACAGACACTCGTGAAGGACTAACTAGTCGATATTGGTCTATATCCGTGGACACAGAAATTATGTCTGCAGTGAGAAGAGTGCAACTGTGAGTCTATAGTGGAATGAGCACACAGTTAACGAATATTGATTAATGTGGTTAATGAGTTTGACCAATTAATCTCACATCGTTGGACCTACTGATCTGCAGGTCCATTAGGTCCCACTGGTAGCTCATAAAGTAATTTGAGGCAACTAAGTAATAAATGTAGATTAAAAATGTTCAATTTACTAAGGGAAACAAATATAATATATATTGATATATTATTATGAGAGAAATTAATATTTGAAGAAGTTCAAATATAAATTTATGGAAGTTTTAAAGAGTTCAAATAATGAATTAATTAATTTAAGGCCTAAAATGTGTTTGGGCAAAATTAATTAATTCTAGGCCGGAAATTAAATATGTGATATTTAATTGGTGGTTAATTAATTAAAGAATTCATTAACCGGGAATTAATCAATTATGGAAATAATTAATCACTTAAGGAAGTGATTAATCATTTATGGAAATGATCTAATCACTTATGGAAGTAATTAGTCATTTGTGGAAAAGATTAATCAATTATGGAATTGATTGATCATGATTGATTAATTGAGGAATAAGATTGAATCAATTTTGGAAAAGATTGATTTAATTGAATATTTTATTCATGGCCTCTCTTCTATAAATAGAACACTAGACCTAATTGGTCAAGACACTTGACACTTTGCTCTTGCTCTTAGACTCTCAAGACAAGACCTAGAATTCTCTCTAGCCTCCCTCTTAGAGAAAGACTCCCACAAGTCTTTTGTCTCCTAGACTTAGAGACATACCGGTGTAACCTCTGTGGTTATTGTGTCATTCAAAGAAGGAATTTCCTGCGAAGAAAATCAAAGGCGGCTGCTGCGTTTTGATCGTTGGAGCGTCGTTGGCGATGAACGGTCAAGTCTACAACGAAGGTTTGTAACGGTTCTTCCTTCTTTCTTTAGAAAAGAAAATTTATTTTCATCATGTTTAAACCAATTTTCCAGCAGCTTTAAAAGGAGTTTAAAGTTTGATTGAGTTTTCGTAACGGTATTTTAATGTTAATTAATATACGGCGTAAGGTCCAATCGATGCGCTTCCGCTGCGTGGGGACTTTTATTCCCTTCATAAAGTTCAAAGTAAAAATCAAGAAAAAAGACCTCTAATTTAGCTTTGAAGAGGTCTAGAGCAGGACCTTCCATCTCCCCAATATGTAGAAGTTCAGAGGCCTGTAGGTTTGACTTGCCAATCTTGTGCAAGCAGAATCGTATACTAGGTTCTAGCTCCTCCCCACGTTCATGACACAAAACTTGATTCTCTAGATCTCCTACTTTCCCAAGTTCCTCATAAACAGCTCTAAAATGTAACAAAACATTAGTTAATCATGTTATCTGATAAAGCAAATGAGATGATAAATGATTTAGGGCCTTTAGGAAATCAAATATCCTTTACAGTTTTTGGATTCTTTACATATGGATAACAGTAGATATCATTGATAGATTATAATTGTCTTCTTTTTATCTTTTAGTTTTCACCTCAAGTCCTCATCCTTATGGTATAAGATAATTGTGAGTAAATAAGGAGCTCACCTCTTCGATTGGTTGTTGGGTGAGGTCAAAGGCACTTCCAGAAATCCTTGGAAAGATATTGTTATGGAGCTCTCCTCATTCTCAATGGAAGCTGGTCTTAATACAACAACTGAAACTTTTCATTGATAAAATGAAAAGAAAAAACAAACAAATTATTAGAATATCCATAGAGCAAAATACTTGTGTAAGGCATCTTAACCCTTAAAAAGAAGGTAATGCAAGAATTAGTTGATCATTTTAACATGGAATTTAAAGATGAAGAAAATTCAAGGAAGCACCTAGCTCTTTTGAAGTTTGGTAATGCAGTATCCCCAATTCCGATCTTGTTCAAACAATAAGTTCCCAGTCATATACGATGCATATAGGAACAAATAATTATCAGCTGGGAAACAAAAAGATGATGAAAAATCACTCTTCACTAAGATGTACTTTTAAAAAAATTCAAAGTTAGAATATCATATATAGATATATATTTCAAAAGAAGAAAACTAGGATCAACCTCTACTTCCAAAGATGTTCTCGAGTCTCCCTTTCTTGCACACAATTATGCAAAGAGAGTGGCCCATTTTACTGCTTTCCTGAGCCTACCAATCAAATAGATACGCTGACGTGCATTTCGATCATCTGGTAATTGCCTTTTCTCCATGGCATGACTCCATGCTCTCTCTATAGTATAAAGAACCACATGGAGAAACCTATTTTAGATTCAGAAGGTTGATAGTTTTAAACTTTATTGAAAATGAGTTTTGCAATGTGCTTATCTTCATAGACACGTTCCAATCTGAAAATACATGTGCCATGTTGGGTTCCTAGAGTGAGTAAAAATGTGGTATAAAAAAAACTCTAGAATTCCTGTGCAAGTATACACAGTCTGCAGCAAGTAATATTATCAACCCGAGTCCTGAATTAGCTTCCACTTTATCTATTTTGTGTAACTTTCTAATGGTTGCAAAGATGGAAAAAATGATTTAGTTTTATAAGAATTATGCTGAAGCAAAATAAATGACAGAACAAAGAATAAACAAATAGGTGGACAGATTAAAGACAGGCGCTGGTTAGGCTTAGTAATTGTTTTAAAAGATGCTCAAGCAATATAATTGATCATGCAACTCTCGCAGTATTATTAGCGGATTCCTCCCGGAACTCCAGATCTTTTGGAATGTGTTTCAATCCCAATGAAGTGCGACCGATCAAGCACTAGGTAATTGGCTATCCCTAGCTCAGTCACTGGCGTTCACCAATACACAATGATCGTAGTGTGGATAATTGCCACACACTCTCTAAATCATCCCTGAAACTAGAGAGATGTATCCACACCAGCTGGCCAGGCGAGCATAAAATGGAAGTAGGCACAACAATTAACCAAGATGCAATAATTAATATATTACTAAAGTTTAAGCACGACAACTACATGTTCCTAACCAACACCTAAAGCTACTTAGTTCATAATAAACATGGAAACATGAATTACAATCTGAGTAGGCATGTCCATAGTCACAAGATAATAAAGAAAATAATAATCTCCTCAACCAGCTTGTGAACAATGGTGTTCTTGGTAATCTCTAATCTCTCTATACTACTCGGCTTCCAAGGAAAGTTGGAATCCCCTTGACTTCGACGACTACTTCCTTTTATAGAAGGATAGGAGGCTTGAATTAGGTCAACTTGGACACGTGTACGGCTCTCCCGAAAACAACTCAACAGAAGTCGGTTCATGAAGTTGGCTAACGAGCTGTGCTGTGGCAGTTCTGCTCCCAGTTTTGCTGCAGAACAGAATTTTCTCCCTCTAGTCGCCCAGCAGCATAATCTACACAAAATAATTTCCAAAGCTTCCATTCTTCCAAATGGGTTAAAACATGTAATATCTATCTAAAACCAACCTTATTAAGCACAAAGGTCACACAAATCAATATAGAAATGAGGCCTAAATAACTACCTTTTGGGCAGTTATCACACCCCCAAACTTGAACTATTGCGCGTCCCGAGCAATACTAACCAACCTTCCTTCAAGAATTCAAAACATTAGACAAAGAATAGCTTAATCCATCCAGACAGTCCAACACTACCTTAGACCTTTACCTGAGCACTCTGCAAAACCGAGCTCTGCTGCAGCAAAATGATTCCTCCGGCATGGACAAATAATCACCACTTTTAACTTAATTCTAAGAACTTACCACAACCTAGCTCTATTATCAGACATCTTAAAACATATTTTCAAGGAGTTTATTTTTGTTTTTCAGACTTAAAGCAGCCTTACAGTCATAAGCTCTTAAGCATGGGATGACCCACTTTATGGTGCAGTATACCCTTGCCTCAAACTCATCACCAACTAGGCTCAATACTCTTTATAAAGCTCAAGAATCCTTAGTTATTCCATCTTTTGCCCCTCAGAATGACGACATTTTATGATGAAGCTCACCTAAGTTCTGGGAGACAGAAAAACTGTTGGATCATCATTCATCCTTCAAAACTTTTGCTCCATGAACTTTTTTCAGCAAAATTTTCAACAAATAATTTTTTTCAGCAAATAATAATTCTCATTTTTTCATATTTCCTAGGTCATCTTTTGACGCGAAGACAAACTGTGAGTATCAAAAATGTCCCCGGTTACTCAACAACCTAGCAAATTTTTACTTGAAGGAGAGGAATGCTCGAGCAAAACAATTGGAGTAGCAAAAAGTCCCCCATACTTGAATTATTCATTGTTCCCAATGAATCATTAATTAAGCAATTTTACCCCCAAATTTAAATTTTTCTATCTGAATTTTAAATTAAGCGTGGGACTAGAACTAAGCTTAAGGTGGATCATAAAAGTCAACACTACCTCCAAAATCTTCATTGCCGCAGCAACAGTCCAGGCTAGAAGAAATGCTCAAGTGAAAGGTTTCTAGAGATCAGAATACCTTGATCTAATTAAGCGTAATCAGTCCAAGCTTCAAAAATTCAGAAGAAAAGTTAGTTAAGTTAGAGTCACTCAGTGCTCATGGAACAAAAACATCCAGAAATTTCATTAAAAACAAAAAGATATTACATCAACATAGATATATTTTTAAAGCAGAAAATTAAAAAGAAAACAGATACATCAAGCAAATATTGAAGAAGATGCGATCAGGAATGCGCGAGCAAACAAAATATTTCAACAAAAAGATTGTGCGCCCAAATTTTTTTCCTTCAATCTTCCTGACCCAAGTCTTCTTCTCCATCTTCCTTCTCAACAGGCGGCAGTGGAATCCAGGGTTCAGTAGGTCCTCAGGGAATGCAGGAACGGCTGGATATGACTTTAAAAAATTTTCTTGCAACGCCCTCTTCAAACCAGCATCATGATTCTTAACATAGGTCCATAAGGTTAAAGTTTGCCTTTCAGCAAACTCCTGCCCGTGCCAGTTGTTCTAGAATCGAGTTGATGCCGTAGATAAGCCCACCTTGACGTACCTCCTGCATGCGCTGGAGCCGTGCCAAATTGGGCGTGTCTATGATTCCCTTGTCAAACAGAATCACATCTCCCTCATCCACTGGAACCCCTGCTCTTCTGCAAAGCATTGTAATTGTATTTGGGAAGAACAGCTTCCCCATCTTCTTTTTCCAGCAACCAGAAATTTCACTCGCAATGATCCTCCCTACGTTAATACTGAGAGACCACAAGATGGCAAAAGCTAGGAGAACCCGTTCCCTGGAGATTGTCGAGTCATGTGTTGTTGGAAGCATCCTCTTTCTAATAAATCCCATCCACGTGTTCGCTTCCCTTTTCAAATAAGCCGACTGGAATGTCCTCTTCTGAGTTTTGGATAACTGCCACTATGCCCCTTCAATTCCTACCTCCCGCACAACATCACTTAGTTGCTCATCAGATGGTGTCACAGCCATCTCATTATATGCCGCATGGGGGAAGTTCTGAAGATTATACAGTGCATTGATAGCACTCGGACTCCAATCTACCTCGACTCCTCGGACAATTACCTGGAAACCATCATCTTTATCAATGTTGGCATCGAATTCACGCACCACTTGTGCATTTACAGACTCCGGCTTCGCACAAAACAACTCCCAGCCGTGGTCTACTATTCCGATCCTCAGAAATGGGGGAAGATCGCCGCTAAATCCTCTTTCGAACAGAAAATCTCTTTTCAGCAACTCAACGTATTTTGCTCTAGCAAAATTGTTGACGAAGCGATCGAATGGCAACTGTTGTTCTTTTATTTCATCGTGTTCCTCTGATGCTTCAGCAATATTTTTGCCCTTTTCTGCCCTTCGCTTGAGCAACTGTTCCTCATCAGCCTTCTTCTCTGCTTCTTCTCGCACTTTTTCCTCAGCCTCTTTTTTCTCTCGTTCCTCTCGCTCTACCTTCTCTCTCTCGGAATCTGACGATGGAGGCGATGAGGTATCAGTCCTAATCACCGGAACACACCCAGCCTTCCACTTAATGCGGCGACGTTTCAGAGGTTCAGGCATGATAACCTCAATACGAGCCTCCTGAACTGGTTCTTTTTCAATCTCAGCCTCTGCCTGTACATCCTCACGTTGTTTCTCCTGAATTTCCTCTCGAACTTCTTTTGTAGCTGTCATTCCCTACTCATCCTCTTCTGGATTCTGTTTATCAGATTCTTTCGGGTCTCCTTCTTCTATTGCAACAGCCTCATCCTCTGTTGCCTTTTCTTGTTCTTCAGCCATCTGTTGTCGTCTTCTTCTTTTAGCTTCTTTCTCCTCCGGTGTTCTTTTCTTCTTGGTTTTTACTTTCTGAGCTTCGGGGGTAACGAATATCTCTTCCTCCTCACTCTCCCTCTCTTTTCTAGCTCTCGTTTTTGCCATTGAAGGTGCAAGGGGTTTGACAGAGAATACAAAGAAAGAAAGAAGAAGAATGCACGCAACAAAGATTCGAATCAAGAAGATGAAGTAAACTTACCTATCAGAGGCTACTAATAAATAGGGCTTCAGCAAATTGAAATCCCAACCGAATCTTAAATTATCTTACCGTTTAATTTTAATTGCATGCAAATTCGGAATTTCAAACCATCAACGGTAATTTATAATTCTCAATCGCCCATGGTAATTCACGATGCGTTGTCCACCATCAAAGCCCTTGGATGATTGTTGTGTGACACGTGGCCTCATCAGATGACTCATGCAAATTTTACCTGCAAAAATTCAAAGAAAAATCCCAAAGGTAAAAATAATAATTACTCCAACAAACCCTTCCTATTCGAACGATTTGCTCCAGCCATAACTTTTGCTGCAACAACCTGCTGAATCCTGAAGAATCTCTGATACGGAATTCAAATTTCGAAGTGGGAAAATCATATCTTTTAAATTTAAATTTAAATTTAACCGACCAAATCAAATTTAATCTTTTTCAAGAGAAGCCAAATAAATTAGAGAGAATCTTTATTAATTTAAACGGAATTCAAATAACTGAAAATAAGATCTAGATAAAATAAAATCTAACTAATTAAAAGGTAATTTAAAGATAATTTAAATAAATAACCCGAAAATAAAATCAAATTCAAAACGAAATAGATAAAATCTAAACAAATACTTAAAGATAAAATCTAATAAACCACGCAAAATCAAATCTAACCTATTCGAAATTAAAAATAAATCAGCGAAATATAAAACAAATACAAATACTGGGAGCTCAAAATTTTGCTCTGTGAAATGCTCCCGCAAAAATCCTGCTATCTCAATCATCAACTAACCTTAGGGAAGGATATTTCGGCTGAAACTCCTCACCCCAATAATGCTACACACGCTGTCCATTCACCTTGAACACTCTCCCATCTTTTTCATCCTACAAAGTAATTGCTCCATGGGGGAAAACCTCAATCACAATAAATGGTCCTGACCATTTAGATTTTAGCTTCCCAGGAAATAATTTTAATCTAGAATTATAAAGCAAGACTTTTTGACCCTTGGCAAACTCTTTAGATTTTATTTTCTTGTCATGCCACAACTTAGTCTTTTCTTTATACATTTTTTCATTCTCATAAGAAAATTGGTGAAATTCCTCTAATTCATTAAGCTGCAGCATTCTTATTGCTCCTGCACGACTCAGATCAAAATTCAATTTTTTCAAAGCCCAAAATGTTTTATGCTCAAGCTCTAGTGGTAAATGGCAAGCTTTCCCATATACTAACCTATAGGGAGACATACCTAGAGGAGTCTTATAGGTTGTCCTATAAGCCCAAGGAGCCTCATCCAACCTAAAAGACCAATTCTTCCTAGATGGATGGACTACTTTCTCTAGAATAGCTTAATTTCCCTATTACTAATTTCAGCTTGACCATTTGCTTGTGGGTGATAAGGGGTAGCTATCCTATGCTTAATCTCATACTTAGCTAAAAGCTTAGTTAAGATATTATTAACAAAATGTGTACCCTCATCACTCACTAGAGCCGTAGGTGTCCCAAACCGCCCAAAGATGTGCGTTTGAAGAAACCTCGCTACTGTCTTGGCATCACTCTGATGACATACGATGGCCTCCACCCACTTGGACACATAATCAACTGTCAATAAGATAAAAACATTGTCTTTAGAAGGGGGAAATGGCCCCATAAAATCAATACCCCATACATCAAATAATTCAACTTCTAAAACGTAAGTAAGAGGCATTTCATCTCTAGGCCCTAAATTACCTCTCCTTTGGCAAGCATCACATTGCTTGTAAAACCAGTGGGCATCTTTGAATAAGGTAGGCCAGAAAAATCCTCATAGTTGTCCTCTGACCGCTGAAATGACCTCCATTCGGCGAAGAATGACATTGCTCCAGGATTTCCTTTGCTTCATCACCTGAAACACACCTGCGAATAATACCGTCAGAGCATTGCTTATACATAAATGGCTCATCCCAATAGAAAAATTTTGCATCATGCTTAAACTTCTTCTTCTGCCTCCAATCCATGTCGATAGGAGTGACTCCCTTTACCAAAAAGTTGGCAATGTCAGCATACGAAGGGACATCCCTGACTACCTTTACCTCAACAGCAAAAAGTTGTTCATCTGGAAAAGCATCTGAAATGGCAGATTGCTCCAGCAAAGATGATGATGGATCAAGACGAGATAAATGATCTGCAATGACATTTTCTGATCCCTTCTTATCCTTTATCTCTAAGTCGAACTCCTGCAATAATAAAACCCAACGAATTAGTCTAGGCTTTGCATATTTTTTAGCCATTAAATACCTTATTGATGCATGATCCGTGAACACCGTGACTTTGGATCCAACCAAATATGGCCGGAATTTCTCAAAAGCAAACACTACAGCTAACAACTCCTTTTCAGTAGTTGTGTAGTTGACTTGTGCCTCATTTAAAACCCTGCTTGCATAATATATAGGATGGATAAATTTGCCCTGCTTTTGCCCCAACATAGCACCTACTGCAGCATCACTCGCATCACACATTATCTCAAATGGTAAATTCCAATTAGGTGCACACAGAATGGGTGCTGAGATTAAAGCAGCCTTTAAAGTCTCAAAAGCCTTCCTACAATCTGCATTAAAGTAAAAAATATGATCAGTACACAATAAGTTACAAAGAGGTTTACTGATTTTGGAAAAATCCTTTTTGAACCTCCTATAAAATCCAGCATGTCCTAAAAAACTTCGAATTCCCTTTACTGAATTCGGTGGTTCTAATCTTTCAATCACCTCTATTTTTGCTCTATCAACTTCTAGACCATTCTTAGAAATCCTTTGACCTAACACTATGCCTTCCTTCACCATGAAGTGACATTTTTCCCAATTAAGAACTAGATGGGTATCCTCACACCTCTTTAACACCTGACCTAAATTATATAAACAACTCTGAAAAGACCCTCCAAACACTGAAAAATCGTCCATGAATACCTCAACAGTGGACTCAATCATATCAGAAAAAATTGCTACCATACACTGCTGAAATGCTGCTGGAGCATTGCAAAGGCCAAAAGGCATTCGCCTAAAAGCAAACGTCCCATAAGGGCAGGTGAAAGTGGTTTTCTCCTGATCCTCAGGAGTAATAGTAATCTGGTTATACCAAGAGTAACCATCTAAGAAACAGTAGTAGGCCTGACCAACCAATCTATCCAACATCTGGTCAATAAATGGTAGAGGGAAATGGTCCTTACGGGTAGCTTTATTAAGCCTCCTATAGTCCATGCAAACCCTTCAGCCAGTTACTGTCCTGGTTGGGATCAACTCATTGTCTTTATTACTCACCACAGTGACACCTCCTTTCTTAGGAACACATTGGACAGGGCTTACCCAATTGCTATCGGCAATTGGATAAATGATCCCAGCATCCAACCATTTAATCACCTCCTTTTTAACAACCTCTTTCATTGCAGGGTTAAGTCTTCTTTGTTGCTCAACACTCCTAAAGGATCCCTTCTCTAGAGTGATTTTGTGCATACAAAAAGATGGGCTAATTCCCTGAATGTTAGCCAATGTCCAACTTATAGCCTTGCGGTATTTCTGCAGCAATTTTATTAAGGCCTCTTCATGCTCTGGCATTAAATTTGATACAACAATAATGGGCAACGTCTCACCTTCCCCAAGATACACATACTTTAGATGATCCGGCAAGGGCTTCAAATCTAAAGTAGGTGCCTCAATCAGGGATGGCTAAATTGGAGGAGCCTTCCTTTGATCTAAATCTAAAGACTCAAAAACATCCTCACACCTAAACAACTCTTTTTCATTTTTTCTTTCTAAAGAAAAAACTTCTAAATCCTCTACACTAACCGCTCCATGCTCTTCCAAATGCTTATCAGCTGAATCCTGTATTGCTGTCTCAATAATTGTGCTCTCCAGAATCCTAATGAAGGAGCAATCCTCCATTTCGTCTGGATATTTCATGGCTTTAAACACATTAAATTTCACTTCCTCATTACAAACTCTCATTGTTAATTCCCCTTTTTTAACATCTATTAACGCCCTACCAGTAGCAAAAAATGGACGACCTAGAATAATTGGGACATCTTTATCAGCCTCATAGTCTAAAATAATAAAATCAACAAGAAATATGAATTTATCCACTTTTACTAAGACATCCTCAATTTTACCCTCTGGATATGTGATAGACCTATCAGCTAGTTGGAGTGTGACTGTGGTAGGCCTAGCTTCACCAATGCCAAGCTTCCGATAGACCGAAACCCTATCGGTCTAGGGTTTAGGGTTTAGGGTTTAGGGTTTAGGGTTTAGGGTTGCTTGCACCTAAATCACAGAGTGTTCTACCTAACTCTTTTCCACCTATAGACACAGGTATAGTAAATGACCTTGGATCCTTAGCCTTGGGTGGTAGCCCATTCTTAAGAATAGCACTACATTCCTCAGTAAGCGATACAGTTTCAAACTCACCTAACCTCTTCTTTTTAGTTAAAATATCCTTAAGAAATTTAGCATAATTAGGCATTTGCTCAATAGCTTCTACTAAAGGGATATTTATGTGCAATTGCTTAAGAATCTCTAAAAACTTTTTAAATTGACCATCCTGACTCTTAGGCTTTTGTCTTTGTGGAAAACGTAGAGGTGGTACATAAGGTGGGGGCGGCACATAAGGTGGTTCCACATCTAGAACAGAACCAGATGCTCCAGCATTTTTATTGTTGCCTCCAGCACCCTTACCAGACTCCAACTCTTTCTCAACGACAACATTTTTATCACTATTTCTATTTATATCCTGGGTCTTACTAGGCTCATTTTTTTCTTCTAATGACTTACCACTCCTAAGAGTTACTGCCTTTACCCGATCCTTATCTTCCCTTCGAGGGTGTTCAGTATCCGAGGGAAGTTTCCCTTGAGGCCTTGCTTTCAGCTCATTAGCTAGCTGACCCACTTGCAATTCCAGGACTCTCATCGAAGCTTGATTACTTTGAATTGTGGCATCTGTACGAGCCATAAATTCTTTCATCATCGCCTCGAGAGAACTTCCCGAATTTTGCTGGGGCAAAACCTGCTTATTTTGCTGAGGCAATACCTGCGCTTTAGCAAATCCTGGCTGGTTCACCTTTTGTTGTGCTTGCGCACTGCTTCCTTGTCCTCCCCATGCGAAGTTGAGGTGGTTGCGCCAACCTGGATTATAAAAGTTAGAATAAGGGTTATTCCTCTGATTACCTACAAAAAACACAGAAGCTGGATTGCTGGGGCAAAACTCGTAGTTGTGATTTTCGCAACAATAGACACATGCTTCTTCTACGACTTGGTTCACCACTGCAGCAGGCTCCATAGCTGGTGGCTGCTGATGACTAATCACTGTCACATTCTTAAGAGCATTAGCAATCATAGCAAGATCAACCCTAATGGTGGACACACCATCAACCTCTAATACACTCTTAACCTTTTTATTTGTGCCTCTAACATCCGACCACTGACAACTATTAATCGATATTCTTTCTAAAATCTCATAAGCTTCATCAAAAGTCTTTGCCAAAAGGGCCCCTCCAGCCGAAGCATCGACCATACCTTGGGTTACTCCATTTAATCCATTATAAAATGTTTCCATTTGAATACAATGAGGTAAACCATGGTGGGGACACTTTCGCAAAAGTTCCTTAAACCTTTCCCAAGCCTCACTAAAAGTCTCATCCTCAAGTTGCCTAAACCCTACTATTTCACTCCTTAATTTAGCATTTCTATTAGGTGGGAAATATTTACTCAAAATATTTTCAGCTAACTCATCCCATGTCCTAATTGATCCTGGAGCAAAAGAATTTAACCACGCCTTTGCTCCATCTCTAAGAGAATACGGGAACAAAGTTAATCTCAGGGCATCTCTAGGCACTCCTTGAATTACAAAAGAATCGTTAACTCCTATAAAAGACTTAAGATGTAAATGAGGGTCTTCAGATGACAAACCATGGAATTGACCCACGGTTTGCAACATCTGAAACATTACCGGTTTCATTTCAAAATTCGCCGCTTGAATTTGGGGACGTGCAATCCCTGGATTCAACTCATTAAACATTGGGGCAGCATACACTCGAATGGCTCTGGTCCTATCGTTCGCTATCAAGATAGGATTCTCAACCTGATTATTTTGCTGCTCATTTTGTTCAAACAGTGGGTTTTGCTGCAGCAAACGATTATGGGGGTCTGCTTAACCTTCAGGAACTTGCGGAAGATGCGGTACGTTCTCCATCTGGTTTCTGCGCTGCTCTCTCCTTCTTATCTTGAATGTCCTCTCAATTTCTGGATCAAGCTCAAACCGTACCCCAGGCAGATCACTCATGCACCAAGCTCACACCTGCAAAAACAAAAGAAACAATCAAAAAGTTCTAGCACCAAACCACTAAAACACATACACAAAAACAAATCAGGTAAAAACTTATTCATGTCCCCGGCAACAACGCCAAAAACTTGTTGGGTTCCTAGAGTGAGTAAAAATGTGGTATAAAAAAAAACTCTAGAATTCCTGTGCAAGTATACACAGTCTGCAGCAAGTAATATTATCAATCCGAGTCCTGAATTAGCTTCCACTTTATCTATTTTGTGTAACTTTCTAATGGTTTCAAAGATGGAAAAAATGATTTACTTTTATAAGAATTATGCTGAAGCAAAATAAATGACAGAACAAAGAATAAACAAATAGGTAGACAGATTAAAGACAGGCGCTGGTTAGGCTTAGTAATTGTTTTAAAAGATGCTCTAGCAATATTATTGATCATGCAACTCTCGCAGTATTATTAGCGGATTCCTCTCGGAACTCCGAATCTTTTGGAATGTGTTTCAATCCCAATGAAGTGCGACCGATCAAGCACTAGGCAGCTGGTTATCCTTAGCTCAGTCACTGGCGTTCACCAATACACAATGATCGTAGTGTGGATAATTGCCACACTCTCTAAATCATCCCTGAAACTAGAGAGAGGTATTCACACCGGCTGGCCAGGCGGGAATAAAATGGAAGTAGGCACAACAATTAACCAAGATGCAATAATCAATATATTACTAAAGTTTAAGCACGTCAACTACATGTTCCTAACCAACACCTAAAGCTACTTAGTTCATAATAAACATGGAAACATGAATTACAATCTGAGTAGGCATGTCCATAGTCACAAGATAATAAAGAAAATAATAATTTCCTCAACCAGCTTTTGAACAATGGTGTTCTTGGTAATCTCTAATCTCTCTATACTACTCGGCTTCCAAGGAAAGTTGGAATCCCCTTGACTTCGATGGCTACTTCCTTTTATAGAAGGATAGGAGGCTTGAATTAGGTCAACTTGGACACGTGTAGGACTCTCCTTGCTCCTTCATCCCGAAAATAACTCAACAGAAGTCGGTTCATGAAGTTGGCTAACGAGCTGTGATGTGGCAGTTCTACTCCCAGTTTTGCTGCAGCACAGAATTTGCTCCCTCCATTCGTCCAGCAGCATAATCTACACAAAATAATTTCCAAAGCTTTCAGTCTTCCAAATGGGTTAAAACATGTAATATTTATCCAAAACCAACCCTATTAAGCACAAAGGTCACACAAATCAATATATAAATGAGGCCTAAATAACTACCTTTTGGGCAGTTATCATGCCACTTTAACCAAACTCATATCATAAGGTTTTATATCCCTTATTCCTTATTTGCACCAATCGTCAAATTATTTACCACTTTGCTCATCTTCTTTCTCTTCTTTTTTCCTTCCCCACTTTATTACAATCAGTTTAAATTAAGGGGAAACGAGTAACCATTTTGTTAACAATTTCTAGAGTGCAAAATTTTTCAAGTCGGTAGCAGGAGGAGACTACTTTGACGTGCAAATGTAAAAAAGGGAGAGAAAAGATGCAAGATGTAAATATGTGAAGAATCTAATGTTACTCTCTACTTTCAAAATATTATTAAATAGAACAAACCTGACTTCGCTAACAGTAGATTGAGTTATGGCTCGTTTTGTGTATTTTTCGCCATGAGTGAACTTCAGGGATTTATATAGCCTCCTTAGCCGAGCTGTGCAGTACCTCCTGTGCATCAAGAAAATCAAATCTAGCTATCAACAATCAACCACCTATGCAATCAAGAGAAGTTCATAACGCTAGCATAATTGGAAGTAAGAAACCAAAATAGCACAACAATTTATCGATTAAATCAGATGATACAAACCGCATTTGCACAAACCGATAGCGAGTATAATCTCCATGACGCAACCCATGCTGCATCTGGGCAGATTTCAAGAGCTGCAATACTTCAAAAACAAATAAAACAGATAAAAGCACCATCAACATAAAAAAGAATTAGTCTATTATGATGAATATAGTCGCTACTGATAGAATGGGCAAAACGAACACACCAAACACAGTCTTCAAACTCGTAAAAAACTCGAATATTTATTCATGATTAATGAAGGAAACAACAGCAATTGATAAGGGCATACCGTTAACGGAAAATCTAGGATTATCAGGGTCAGAAGTATTGGAGTTAGCGTTGTCGACTTCCATGGACGCCATTTGACTCTACTTCGTAATTAGGGCCTTAAAAAAACCAAAGAGCACCATCAGACTAAGAATTCATTGCAGAGTAGCTAATGAATGAAGCAATATCCATGGATTCCGACTTGATCGACCGGCATAATGTTGAAAGAGGAGTTGGGGATGGGAATCTGAGATGTATTGGCGAGGGAATTAGAAGACTTACCCTACGAAGGTGTCTACAATTGGGCTGATGATCTCTGGTTATTAGAAAACTTACCCTAAGGGCCCGTTTGGTTTAAGGTTTTATAGATGCCTGGAAATACATGATGCCTGGGAATACTATGCCTGGAAATAAGATTGCTGGGAATCAAAGATAGGTGTTTGGTCGTGCATGGGAATGTCATCAGGATTTTATGAGAACAAATTATGTCTGTATTTCTTTTTTAGAATTAATCAGGTAAACTTTATGTAATTTTAATAAATTAATCAATAAAATAATCAAAATCAATTCAAACTATATTAATAAAAATTAATGAAATAATAATCATGAAATAATTTTAATGGGATAAACTATGTTAATTTAACAAATTAAAATTATTTAATTAATTTTTAATAAGTATCTTTAACTACAATAATTTAATATATTGTATCCATAAAAATTAATTAGATAAATATTTAATAATAATATGATTATTTATTTATTATAAGGAATTCAAAAAAAAGTAATTAATTGATTATAAATAATCGATAAGTAATTAATTATAATTATTGAAAAATGAATTTTTAAACTAAATTCATTTAAATGATTGTAATTCAATAATTAAATATATTTTCGATAATATTAACTAATTAATTATAATTTTAGTAAATATGTAATTACATCCCTCTAATAAACTTGGACTAAGTATTTGTTTAAAAGTCCTAAAAAAAGTATTTGTTTAAAAAAATTGAAATTCTTGACAAATTATTATTTAATCTAATTAAATAATTTATTATATTATTTTTAATTTAGTATCCATTAGTTAATTAATTAACTATATTCAAAATAAAATTGCATATAAAAGTAAAAAAGAAGAGATGGGAAAAGAGAAAACCCATGCTTTTGCAAGGGCATAGAAAACCCTTGCTTATGGGCATAAATGATGCTTGGGAATGCGTTATCTCCTGGACCCACCACAGAAATCTTGAAACAAACAAGGGTATTAGAAACCCTTGCCCATTCCCATCTCCAAAAACCTTGTACCAAACGGGCCCTACGTTTTTTTTAATCAAACAATATTCGGGAAATTTTGGAATTCGAAACATTAACATCTAATATTGACGTTTATTGCGCGTTAATATAGCAATGTTTATTGACATTTATTTTCATTGGCAACTCATAAGCGTCAATAAAAACCGTCAACAAAACTCTTTTCATTGTGGTTTTTTTTCCGTCAACTATGTGAAAAGGCGGAGTTGGACGAAAATCTACGTAAATTAATCTTTTAATCACATTCATTGATGTTTTTTAACCGTCAACATAAATATCATTTGTTGACACAATATAACCGTCAATATACCTATTTATTTATTAATAATTTATTTTAAAGTAAAAATGATACCTTTACTGACATTTTCTTGATACAAACGTCAACAAACCTAAAAAGCCAAACGTCAATAAAGGTCAAATTTGTAGTAGTGAAATTTGTTTAATTCACCTAGACTTTAGATCTTATCATAATAGTTGTAATAGGACTAGACTTAGATAAATGACTTAGCCAGATTTATCTAGGTTTAATCAAACCGTAAAATATACTATAGGTCACTTCAGTGGGAGGAAAATTACAAAACTTGATTTAAATCGAGTTTTGCTCCCACACCCCTATATTCACAACGTGAGATACATGCTCGGCTTCGTGTCGTTTTAGCGCTGCCTCCCTCCGAAAAGTGTTTGCATGGATCAATAACAAGGTGAATGGGGAAAGTGATCATAGTAAGTGGGAGCGGGACACGTGTCAACGTATCCCTCGGTCTCCACCCCTAGGTCACAATGTGAGATTCCTATGATCCGCCTGCGTGTTGCCCTGGAGCAACCACCCCTTCGGAGGGTCTGATCATTGGATTCAGAACACCGTGAACTCCTGAAAAGGATAGAGTCACATAGGCTAATTACCAACAGTTGTCTTTCCTAACGGTAGCATGTTGGTGCGTTCCTTTGAGATCTGAAAGTGGGAGGGTCACACTTACAGGGATAAGTTAATTTTTTAACGAATCCTTGACCGAACAATGGTGGTTAACATCTATAGGAATATGAGTTATTCTGGAAATAGAGTTGACTGAGAAGTGTCTCATTTTAGAGGAGGAGCAACTGATCACCCTTCGGTGGTTGTTCCTCTAAACCTCTAAAACATCGTTGCTAAACACAATCAATAGTTTTATTAGGGTTCTTTGATTGATTGTTTGCAAAATTGATTGGATTTGTGCAATTGTTTGTATTGCTTGTGTGATGGGTTAAGGCAAAGATTACTAATACGGTCAATTGTTTGTTTTTTTCAGAAATGTCTTCCTCTATCATCGTTTTACTTAAAACAAGAAATTAACAAGCTAGAATTTCCCTACGTGGAAATCCAACCTGAATACGATTCTGGTTGTTGAGGATCTTAGGGTTCTCTTGACGGAGGAGTGTCCTCCAGTTCCCCCTCGCACTGCCGCTCAGGTAGTAAAAGACGCCAACGAACGCTGGACTAAGGCCAACGAAAAGGCCCGTGTCTACATCTTGATCAGCTTAAATGAAGTCTTGGCCAAGAGATATGAGACCATGGAGACTGCAAGGGAAATAATGAATTCCCTTCAGGAGATGTTTGGACTTCCGTTCTATCAACTCCACCATGATGCTTTGAAAAATGTTTTCAACGCTCGCATGCTAGAGGGGCATCCTATTCGGGAACACGTTCTTGACATGATGAACCAATTTAACATCGCGGAGGCTGACGGCGGGGTCGTCTGCAAGAGAAGTCAGGTTGTGTCCATACTTCATTCACTTCCACCAAGCTTCATGCAGTTTCGAACGAACGCGAGTATGAACAAGATTCAGTTCAACCTGACCACCCTCCTTAATGAGCTACAGATTTATGAGTCCATGCTGAAAAGCAAGGGCAAAAATGTGGTTAAAGGAGAGGCCAATGTGGCCTATTCCAAAAAGAAGTTCCTGAAGGGTTCATCCTCAGGAACCAAATTTGTACCTCAGGCTTTTTCATCAAAGTAGATTCAAAAGAGGAAGGGTGACAAGGGGAAGGCTCCTGCTCAAGCTGTACAGGGCAAGGGAAAGGCCAAGGTCGTGGCCGATAAGGGAAATTGCTTCCACTGCAATGTGCATAGTCATTAGAAGAGGAACTGTCCTCGTTACCTTGCTGAGAAGAAGAGAGAAAATGAAGGTAAATATGATTTACTTGTTTTAGAAACTTGCCTTGTTGAACATGATGAGTACGCCAATATATTAAATTTGGGAGCAACTAATCATGTTTGTTCTCTTTTTCAAGGAAATGATTTCCAGCAGCTTGAAGATGGTGAGGTGAGATGACTCTCAAGGTTGGAACGGGAGAAGTCATTTCAGCAAGAGCAGTGGGAGCTGCTAAGTTGTTTTTTAGGAATAAGTTTTTAATTTTAGAGGAATTGTACTTGGTTCCTAAAATTAAAAGGAATCTTATTTCTATATCTGCATTATTGGAACAAAATTATTCTATTTCTTTTATGTTAAATGAAGCGTTCATTTCACGAAATTGAGTACTTATATGTTCTGCTACGCGTGAAAACAACTTATATGTGTTTAGACCAACCGATACTAAAGCAATTTTAAAGCATGAGCTGTTTAAAACGGCTGAAACACAAAATAAAAGGCAAAAGAATTCTCCATCAAGTAACAATACATATCTTTGGCACTTACGTCTTGGTCATATTAACATCGATCGGATCGGTTGTTTGGTAAAGAATGGACTTCTAACTGATTTGGAAGATGATTCTTTACCACCTTGTGAATCGTGTCTCGAGGGTAAAATGACTAAGAGGCCTTTTATTGGAAAAGGTTATCGTGCCAAAGAACCTCTAGAGTTGATACATTCGGATCTTTGTGGTCCAATGAATGTAAAAGCTCGAGGAGGTTATGAATATTTAATCTCTTTCACAAATGATTATTCTCGATATGGTTACTTATATCTAATGGGTCATAAGTCTGAAACTCTTGAAAAGTTTAAAGAGTTTAAGACTGAAGTAGAGAACCTATTAGGTAAAACAATTAAAACATTTCGATCAGATCGAGGTGGAAAGTATATGGATCAAAGATTCCAGGATTATATGATAGAACATGAAATCTAATCCCAACTCTCAGCACCTGGTACACCTCAAAAAAATGGTGTATCAGAAAGGAGAAATAGAACCTTGTTAGACATGGTTCGTTCAACGATGAGCTATGCTCAATTGCCTAGCTCGTTTTGGGGGTATGCAGTAGAGTTTGCAGTACATATTCTAAACAATGTTCCCTCAAAAGGTGTTTCTGAAACACCTTTTGAGCTATGGAGGGGGCGTAAACCTAGTTTGCATTACTTCCGTATCTGGGGTTGTTCTGCACACGTGCTAGTGACAAATCCTAAGAAACTGGAACCTCGTTCTAGAGTATGCCAATTTGTTGGTTACCCTAAAGAAACGAGAGGTGGTCTTTTCTACGATCCTCAAGAAAACAAAGTGTTTGTATCGACAAACGTTACTTTCTTGGAGGAAGACCACATTAGAGATCACAAACCATGTAGTAAATTAGTGTTAGGAGAAGCTACAGAAGAGCCAACAAGAGTTGTTGATGAACCTGGTCCTTTAACAAGAGTTGATGTAAGAGCCAGCTCTTCACGTCAATCTCGTCCTCCTCACGTAGTGGGAGAGCCTCGACATAGTGGGAGGGTTGTGATACAACCTAACCGTTACTTGGGTTTAACTGAAACACAAGTAGTCATACCTAATGACGGTGTTGAGGATCCATTGCCTTATCGTTAGGCAATGAATGATGTAGATAAAGACGAATGAGCCAAAGAAATGGACCTTGAGATAGAGTCTATGTACTTCAATCAAGTTTAGGAACTTGTAGATCCACCTGAAGGGGTCAAACCCATAGGGTGTAAATGGATCTATAAGAGAAAAAGAGATGCTACTGGGAAAGTACAGACTTTCAAAGTTAGGCTTATAGCAAAGGGTTATACCCAGAGAGAAGGGGTGTCCATGAGGAAACCTTTTCTCCTGTTTCTATGTTAAAGTCAATAAGAATTCTCTTATCCATAGCCACATATTATGACTATGAGATATGGCAAATGAATGTCAAGACTGCCTTTTTGAATGGTAATCTTGAAGAGAATATCCTTAGGTCTCAACCCGAAAGGTTCATAACCCAAGGTCAGGAGCAAAAATTTTGTAAACTGAATCGATCCATTTATGGATTGAAACATGCTTCCAGATCTTCGAATATTAGATTTGATACTGCGATAAAATCTTTTGGATTTGACCAAAATGTTGATGAGCCTTGTGTTTACAAGAAAAACAACAAAAACAAAGTAGTTTTCCCAGTACTTTATGTTGAGGACATCCTACTCATTGGGAATGATGTAGGATATTTGTCTGACGTAAAAGAATGGCTAGCGGCCCAATTCCAAATGAAATATTTAGGAGAGGCCCAATACGTTCTTGGAATCCAAATTATTCGGGATCGAAAGAACAAAATGCTAGCCCTGTCTCAAGCAACGTATATCGACAAAATGTTGTCTCGATATTCGATGCAGAACTCCAAGAAGGATTTATTGCCTTTTAGGCATGGGGTTCACTTGTCTAGGGAACAGTGTCCTAAGACACCTCAAGAAATTTAGGATATGAGACGGATTCCTTACGTCTCAACTGTGGGCAGCTTAATGTATGTTATGCTCTGCACTAGGCTTGACATTTGTTATGCAGTAGGGATAATCAGCAGATATCAATCAAATCCAGGGTTAGACCACTGAACCGTCGTTAAAGGAATCCTCAAGTATCTTAGGAGAACGAGGGACTACTTGCTTGTGTTTGGGGCTAAGGAGTTAGTTCTAACTGGATACACCGACTCTGACTTCCAGTCTGACAAGGATTCTAGGAAATCCACGTCAGGGTCAGTGTTCACCCTTAACGGGGGAGCTGTAGTTTGGAGAAGCATCAAATAAGGATGCATAGCGGACTCAACCATGGAGGCTGAGTATGTAGCTGCTTGTGAAGCAGCTAAGGAAGCGGTTTGGCTAAAGAAGTTCTTGACAGATTTGGAAGTTGTTCCAAATATGAACTTGCCCATAACATTATACTGTGACAACAGTGGGGTTGTAGCCAATTCTAAGGAACCTCGGAACCACAAACGAGGAAAACACATCGAGAGGAAGTATCACCTGATTTGGGAGATTGTGCAACGAGTAAATGTGGTCGTTACCAAGATCGCTTCGTAGCACAACATTACTGATTTGTTTACGAAGGCCCTCAGGGTAAAGTGTTCGAGGGTCATCTAGAGAGTCTAGGTCTGCGAGACATGTATATAGTATAATCTAGGGCAAGTGGGAGATGTGTAATGGGTGTAAGGATGCCCTAGTTTAATGTATTTTGTATACTTACCTTTTATGTAATGTACAATATACATTTACCATTTCCAGCTTTGGATTACTTTGTATATACTTTTCCCATTATCTTGAGTTTTAGTTCAAGTGGGAGTTTGTTGGGTTTTATGCCATAAAACTTGTAGATAGTAAATGTAACATTTGACCGAACATTAATAAAATGATGTATTATTCATTTATCTTGTTTGTATTCAGTAATCTTGTCTTATTAGCCCTAATCCAATAAACTAAACATCCTAGGTTGTTAGTATGAGGCTTGAACTAGTATGTAGGGACATACAGGGATCAATGTTCAAGATACAGCTTAAAGGGTCTATAGTATAGGGATAAGGTTGGGTACCTTTATCCTGGTGACAATATGGATACGACCCGCTTTGTATTATGATACAAACGCAATGATCCAATGCATTCATGTAGTGGACATGCGAGTGAAGGTATCCTGTGCAATGAGTTTGCATAAGACCAGACCGCGAAATAGTTAACCACTAGCTGTAACACCGTTAGTTAGTTTGGTTTCTATTTCACTAGGATGACATAGGCAACTTGGTCTCAATCCTGAGTGGGTTGTGAACTCCTGTTCACGAGGGATTGTCCTTTGATTTGTATGGGTGAGAGTGGCCTGCACGCTGACTCAATAAGCCTACCATTTTGGGGACAAGACCAAGTGAGGAGCTGGGAACATAATCACACAAGATGGAATTCACTCCTTCCCGACTCTAGGGTAAGTAGAGGTGTGTTCCCTTAAATGGTGTCTTTGGGTCTTGAACAATGGGCCCTGCCCTCTCTATTGCACGAGAGGGACTTCTATTTGTTGGTTGGACCTCAAACAGATTGTTCATTAGACGAGCACTAGGACTTAAGGATAAAGAGGTAACCCAGGGGTAAAACGGTAATTTGACCTAGCTGAAGTCCGAACACACGTGAAGGACTGAATTGATGTTATTGGTCGATATCTGTGGACACAGAAATATATCTGCAGTGAGAAGAGTGTAGTTGTGGGTCTTTAGTGGAGTGAACCACAGTTAACGAACATTAATTAACTTGGTTAATGAGTTTAGCCAATTAATCTCATATCGTTGGAACTTCTGATCTGTAGGTCCGTTAGGTCCCACCGGTAGCTCATTTAGGGCATTGAGGTAAATTTCTAAGGGAGAATTGAATATTCGAAAGGGTTCGAATATTAAGTTAAAATATGAATTTGATTCATATTAAAACTATAGGATAAAATTAATGCGCATTAGATGCACATTAATACTATAGTTTATTTGAGAGAAATATAATTAAATATTTAATTATAATATTAATTAATTGTTGAATTAATTAATTAATTGTTTTAATTAATTTGATTAAATTTGGTTTAATTGAATTACATTAAAACTATAGGTTAAGTGGGAATATTTGTATAAATGTGATTAATATAAGTATTAATTAAATTAATTGTTAATTTAATTGGTTTATTAATTATTAATTTTAAATTTTAATTAATAATTAATTAACTTATCAGTTTTAACTGATAAGAAGTATTCCACCCCACTAACCTAGCCATCATTCACGTTGGGGAGGTTTTATAGGAGAAGTTGGTTTTTCATCTGTAAAAAAAAAAAAAAAAAAAAAAAAAAAAAAAAAAAATCAATTTGCTTCCCCAATCGAAAGGCTCTCTACTCAGACGTTATGCAAAAATCTCTCTCAATCCCTCTCATTCTCTCGTGCAACACAGAGAACAAGATTCTCCAAAAACTCTTAGAAATCCTTGCTCCCACAAGCAACCTCGACCGTTGATCCAGTGAGTATATCAGTGTAGCCATTTGGTGGTGTTTGTGGAGATATTTTCAGCAAAAAAAAGGAGGTTTTGTTGCTGTTTTTGGTGATTCCATTAAGGGAATTGGTGAAACGATCAAGATTTTCAAGAAAAAGTAAGTTTCTTTGATCCTTGATCATTAGGATCAATTAGAGAATTGATTTAGATATTTTCTATTTGATTAAAGCATGTTTTACAGCCTTCACAGTAGCTTTAATATATGAGTTTATATTGCTGTGATTTATTTGCAAACCATATTGGTATTTCAATTAAAGTAGAAATACAGTGTGGTTTCTGTACATCTTCCGCTGCGTAGGGCTTTCATCCCTTCATAACACAACTATGGCTACTGTGTTGGCTTGGCCGTCGTAATTGGAGAGATTGATTTGTATATGAAGCGTCGTGAGTCTGAGACAGTAGAGAGTAACACGTGTATACCATAAACTTCGCCTTTATTTGGAAGGGCTTTCCTCAAATTTTCGATAAAGGTTTTGTAAGATGCACTTGTGGCACTGGATAAAGCGAAGCTAAGATCGCCCTTAACTGGAGAAGCGTTGAGGAAGATGGCGAGAAAAAGAAAAGAAAGGGCTAAGTATTTCATCATCTTTCACACTTGATGAGTTTCGATTGCCATTTTAGCATCTCAATCTATGGTTTCTATCTTATCCAAGTTACCAATGGATGTATATTTAAACATGTGTATTCTTCCTAGTAATTAAACATTGGATATAAATTTGAAATAATTTTGTAACTTCTCTTTTGATATTCAACGATACAAAAACTATCAACCACATTGGGACACTTTCTCGAGTAATTTCTCATTGGTGAGTTTTTACAAAGTCTAATTTTATTTAGGGAAAATTACACTTTTGGTTCCTTTTTCTTTTCTTTTTTTTTTTTTTTTTTTTTTTTGAAATCAACACTTTTGGTTCTTGAGGTTTGAGATAGGTAGCATTTTGGTCCCTAGGACTCAACAATTTTACCCTTAAGGTTTGTCCCTCCTCCGTCTGCTTGGTACTCTCGCTTTCTCTTCTGTGATCGTATTCGTTGGTCTTGCTTTTCTCTTGTTGCTCAAGATAGTCAATTGTTGCTGCCTGTACAGCAAGTGCTTGTTGGACTCTCATTTCTCGAGAAGGGGGTCGAGCTGTGTTTACCCAACGGTCGACCTATGGCAGCAGAAAAGGAACTCGAGTGGGCTCTGCACTGTTCATGTTTTCTTATGTTGAGAGTTTTTAATTCTCTTATAGAAGTCCACGTCCACGTCGGGGACAAGTAAAAAACTATGAAGTAGCGGGGAGTACTGAGAGCAATGGGGGGATGAGGGCGACTCCACCGATGGGTTGGACCATACCACAAGCTGAAGTCCTTCGCTCGCTTATTCGATTCATCCTTTATCTAAGTTCATTTTTTATGAAATCTTTTCCTACCCGGAGGTCAGGCTTAAGCTTATTACCGTAAATTCCCTCACTCACTTTCAATGGCATCCGTTTGAATCACCACTGGTCCCTCCATCCAAATTTTTATTAACTCTTAACAAATTTTTTATGTGACATTAGTTTATTATTAAAAAATATATTTTTAAATTTTTTAAATAAAAATATTCTAAATAATTTTTTTTATTTTATTTATTCTTTTTTCTTTCTCTTCCCCCTTTCATCTTCATATCTTCATCTTCTTCTTCGTTCTTTTTTCCCATCTTTTTCCACCAATCCTAACGCTGACCAACCACCACTGCTGGACCACTGTCGTACTGTCGTTGTCAGACCGTTGTTGGCCATTGGACCGCCGCCACCACCGATCACTTGAAATTTTTTATTAATCTTTTTTTCTCTTTTTCCCTTCTTTCTCCTTCCTAATTTTCTTCTACCTCTTTTCTTCTCTTTTTTCTTTCTTTTCATTTTTCATTTTCTCGAAACGGAAAGCGACCGGTGGCTGACGAGAGGATGGTCAGCGATCGGTGGCAGGGAGGTTAACTAGAGACGGTGGTCAGCAGCAACGGGCAACGATAGCAGTAACAATGATCGACATTAGGGTTAATTAGAGCAAAAATGTGAGAAAAAAAGAAGGAAGAAGATGAAGATAAAAAGAAGAAAAAAGAAAAAACATAATAAAATATTTTTTAAATAAAAGACCAACGTCATGCTAGCAATTTTTTAATTATTAACGAAAAATTGGATGGAGGGATCAAGGGTGTTACGAAATCCAAACCACATGGAAAAAATTGTTGTGAGTTTGAAAACTCAATGACCAAAATGCTATCTATCTCAAACCTCAGGGACCAAAAGTGTATTTTTTTTCTTTTTATTTATTTTCAATTCAATAAATTTAACGTCCGCATTTCAAAATTAGACTATTTTTAGAGTAATTGGATTTGAATTCTAATTTAAAAAATTAGAATTTAAGCTTAGCATTAACTTGGTGAATTAAATTTGTAGAATTTTCGAAAGACAAGAATTTTAATTAAATCTTTAATTCAATGTGTTAGAATTTAATTTAGAACTTGTTTCCAAATTCAAAGTGAGACTCAATCCCTATTCAATTAGCATTTTCCCTTTTATTTTAATAGTTTAAATTGGAATTTCAAGTTTTGAAAAGAGAATTAAGTTGGTTTTTTTAAAAGAAAATCCAAGCCTTTTTTCTCATTTATTTATTGGATTTTATTACTACATTTACTTCATTATGAATTCAGTTCTTCTTTTCTCAACCTCTTTTATTCTTTCTTTTCCCATATGAGATAAAGTCCTACTTAAGGATTCAAAGTAGATGTGGATACTTTAAGTAGGAAGAAAGTACCACCTTTTGTAAAAATAACTTTGCTTCACTTAAATCATTTTCTTTTACTGAAGTTTAAGTTTCATTATTAGTTTAAACTAATTAATTAAGTGCATATAGCTTGTGTGAAGCTCAATACTGAAAAAGTTGTGGGTTCAACACACTTTTGAATAAAAGCAATCTTGCAAAAGTTCCTAAAAGTATAGGACTTTATTATTTCTTGTACCCAGACATAGGACAAAGGACCATCTGTTGAAAATTGGAGAGTGCGACCAAAGTCCCACATTGACTAGATAAGGGGATGATTATGAGTTTATAAGGAAGGACAAGTATCTCCATTGGTATGAGACCTTTTGGTTTTTGGGTGGAACCAAAAGCAAAGCCATGAGGGCTTATGCCCAAAGTGGACATGAATATCATACCATTGTGGAGATCTGTGTTGTGTCTTCGTCCTTAACAAGTGGTATCAGAGTCATCACATATTTCTCCCAATTGGTTGATATCATCTTTAAGATTGTATGAGAGAATGGGATCTTAAGGGCCCGTTTGGTAACGTTCTCGTTTCTTGTTTCTTGTTTCCAATTTTATTAAGAAATCTAAGCGTTTAATAACTATGTATGTTTCTTGTTTCTCATTTTTTAGAAACACTCTCAAAATTTGTATAGAACTTTTGGGAACAACTAAAACTAGTTTCTCCTTTTTTGTTCTTATTTCCAATTTTTTCCAAACATAAATAAAAATATAGGTTTATTATTATTGAATGTATAGGTGTTAGGGTCATGAAATTCTATTTTTCTTTATTAAAAATGAAGAAACGGAAACAAGAAACGATAACGTTACCAAACGGGCCCTAAATATTTGAAATCCTCCGATTCAAAATTATTATCATTCCACAGCTGGGTTGATTATCAACTATAGTGTTGAGGAACCCCGCACCATCTTGTGGGGCATGTTGAGGATCTCACATTGAAAAAGATAAGTGGAGACCTCACAATTTATAAGATAGATGAGTTACTCCACTCATTGTCAGTTGGTTTTCGGATGGAATCCCATTTAAAATCTAATATATAGGGCTTGCCATTTCCAAAATATTCATGAAAGGTTGAAAATATTTTTTATCATTTTTAGTTTGAAAATACATTAAATATAATAGTCTTAATTTTATCACGAGTTGTGAAATGAAAACAACCTCCTTCCCAGTATTTTCACGTGTTTTACTGTTATGAAGTTTATCTGTAGTATATCATATACTACTGATATACCTAAAATGAAGTATATCAGATATAATGTTGATATACTACTGATATACTTAAAATGAAGTATATAAGATATATTGTTGATATACCTAAAATGAAGTATATTTGATATATTGTTATATACTTTACTCTGGTATATCAATGGAATAATATTCTTAATATGAAATATATCAACGTATATTATATATACCTAAAATGAAGTATATCACTAGAATGATATTTTAATATGAACAGTATATTAGTATTTCATATTTAATATAAAAAAATATACTTAAAATGAAGTATATCACTAATATACTACTAGAATAATATTTCTATTATGAAGTAGATAAAATATATAAGTACTTCATATTCAATGTAATAAACACACCTAAAATGAAATAAATCGTTAATATACTATTAACATACTATATTTAGGTATATAAGTGAAATGATATTTCTAGTAAAAAGTATGTCAACAATATATCGGTACTTCAAATTTGGTATATCAATTAGATATAATATACTACTGATATACCTAGTTGATACACCAACAAGGGTAAAATTGGAATAATAAAAAAAACGGAATTCAGATTTTTAATTTTTTGCTATATTTGCAAATCTCAAAAACCAATGCTAAATTTGAAAATATCTTAATATTTTTTGCTACCCATTGCAATTTCCCAAAAAAGTATTTCAACTCGTGAATGATATCTCTTTTCATATCTCCTACCCATGAATATTTTAGACCTTGGTTTTTAGTTTTTGGTTTTTGAAAATTAAGCTTATATACACCTACTTTCACCTATAAGTTTCTTTGTTAAGCATTCTTCTTGTGGGTAGCAAATCTGACACCGAATTTTTAAGATTTGAGTGAGATTACTTGGTAAAATTCTTTGCTTCTTTTTAATTTTATAAAAATGTAGAGCTAAGTTTAATTGATTAGTCGCTTAGGTTTATTTTTGTCTTGGATTGAATGATGGATAGAAAAGATTGTCGGAAAAATAGTTGAGAAATTATCATGTTGAAATTGTTGGTGTTAGTTTATAATTTAGTTCCTTTTTGCTCTATAATGCTGATAGTTGCTATAATGTTGTTCCTTTTTACTAAAACTAAAGAAAGGTAGTTTTTAAATACTTGTTTTTGTTTTTGGAATTTTTGTTAGGGAATGTAAATGTGTCCTTAAACAAAGATGTAAATCATTTCAAGGAAATTGAGACAAAACATGTTTAATTTTAAAAAATCAAAATGTTATCAAACTGACCTAAATAACTAAATTTGAGTAATATTTTTGAACTATAGAATGAAGCAAATAGAAGGTCTCAATTATTGCATGCAGGCAAGTTTAATTTTTTACCTTTTATAAATCATACACCCATATGAAAATTTAAAATGATAGAAACAGAACAACCAAGACTCACAACAAAGAGAAAGATATGATAGCTTCTTTCTTGTCCTTATTTGACTGATCCTTTCCGTAATATTATTGGTTGAAACTTGGTTAATCATCCATATGGTTGAAATGAGCAAAGACCTTGATTGACAACAGTGAAGCCTCCATCAACGATCAAGTTGAGCCCACACACACACTTAGAGCTAAATTGTTTGTTTGTGTTGGTTTATAAGTTTAATTGAGTTGGGGGGTTGAGAAATACTTGTGTTATGGTTTGAAGGTGTTGGTGAGTTTATGTTTTAGTTGGATTTATTGGGAAGTTGATGGATACTTAAGTCATGCTTTGAAATGGATTGTTTGAGTTTATGGTTTTTGTTTAGTTTTTTGGGAAGTTGATTGATACTTAAGATATCTCTTGAAATTGTTTGTTATAATTCGTTATTTTACTTGAGTTTAGTGGAGGAGAAATTGAGAAATGCTTTAATTAGGGATTTTAAAGTTGGTTGTTTTTTTTTTTTTATGTTTTTAGTTGAGTTTAGGTGGAAGTTGATAAATACTTGAATTAAGTTTTGAAATTGTTGGTGTTAGTTTGTAAGTTTAGTTAAGTTGAGGGTTGAGAAATACCTAGTTATGGTTTGAAATTGTTTGTTTGTGTTGGTTTATAAGTTTAGTTGGGTGGGGGGGGGGGGTTGAGAAATACTTGTGTTATGGTTTGAAGGTGTTTGTGAGTTTATGTTTTTAGTTGGATTTATTGGGAAGTTGGTGGATACTTAAGTCATGCTTTGAAATGGTTTGTTTGAGCTATCTCTTGCAATTGAGATTTCATATCATGATGTTGACTTTTAGTGTCAAGATCGTCAACTTGAGTGAACAATGAACTTGTTAGTAGTTCAATTTTCACTCATTTTCTTCTGAATGGCCTAAAAAGTACACAAGTTTACGTAATAATTGTTCTTCTTTGTAGATTAACCTCTCAAGCTACAAAATTATAGTAATGGATAAGTCGTGGATGACAAAAAGTCGAATGTCAGAAGAATATAGCTTTCGGAGTTGAGATGTTCATTGAAAATGGATTACGACATTCAAATAGACCAAATATCATTCGTTGTCCATGTTTGAAGTGTGTGAATGTAAAGTTAAATAATGTGAATATAGTAAGACACCACTTGTTTGTTCATGGTATCGATCAAAGCTACAAGACATGGACTTGGCATGGTGAATCACCATCGAATAAGGAAGACAATGGAAATGCGTCTATTAGTGGAAAAGTTGAAGTTGAAGATGACGATGATGTTGAGGACACAATAGGAATGTTTGAGGCTGCACATGATTATTTTAATGACAAATCTAAGGTTTTTGAGGAACTATTAGAAGATGCCAAGAAACCATTATATCCGGATTGTGAGAATTTTACCAAGATATCTACGTTGGTAAAGTTTTATAATTTAAAGGCGAACTTTGGATGGAGTGATAAAAGTTTCACTGAGTTATTGACAATACTTCGTGCCATCTTACCAAGCCCTAATAAAATTCCAACTTCAACATATCAAGCAAAAAATACTTTGTGTACTCTTGGAATGAAGTATGAGAAAACACATGTGTGTATTAATGATTGTTGTTTGTTTAGAAAGGAACTATCTGATGCAGAAGTATGCCCTATATGCAGAACATCAAGATGAAAGCTTCGAAAAAATTCGAACCATGTGATGAAAAATGTTCCAGCAAAAGTTATGTGGTATTTCTCACATGTTCCAAGATTTCAATGAATGATTCGAAGTAAAGAAATATCGAATTTGTTGAAGTGGCATGCCAAAAAAAGAGGAAGTGATGGACACTTACGACATCCTGCGGATGCACTATCGTGGAAACAAGTAGACAATTTGTGGCCAAAGTTTGGTTCAGAACCTAGAAATCTTCGTCTTGCTCTTTCTACGTATGGTGTCAATCCACATGGTGATCTTAGTAGTAGATATAGTTGTTGGCCAGTTATGTTGATGACATATAATCTACCTCCATGGTTGTGCATGAAACAAATGTTTTTTTAATGTTAACTGCATTAATATCTGACCCCAAACAACCAGGAAATGACATTGATGTTTATTTAGCTCCACTAGTTGACGATTTGAAAATGCTTTGGAATGAGGGTGTAGAATGTTATGACATACATGAAGAAAAAAAAATTTCACTCTCAAAGTTATTTTATTGTGGACTATTAATGATTTTCCTGCGTATGACCATTTGAGTGGTTGTACAGTAAAAGGATATCATGCATGTCCAATTTGTGGGGAGAAAACTGCATCTACTTATTTGCCTAAAAGAAAAAAGATGGCGTATCTTGTGTTGGGTTTTATGCCCTAAAACTCGTAGATAGTGAATGTAACCGTTGATCGAATATTAATGAAATAATATTGATATATTTTTTCCATTAATTGTTATTAGTTATTTTATATTTGTCTTTGCCTAATAGTAACCCTAATCAAATAAACTAGACATCCAAGGCTGTAATATGAGTCTTGAACTATATGTAGTGACATATGGGATAATTGTTCAAGAAACAGCCTAAAGGGTCTATAGTATAGGGATAAGACTGGGTGCCTTATCCTGGTGACACTATGGATACGGCCCACTTTGTATTTGATACAAACGCTGCGATCCAACGCGTTCGTGTAGGAGACATGCGAGTGGGGGTATCCTATGCAATGAGTTTGCATAAGACCGGACCGCGAAATAGTAACCACTGGTTATAACACCGTTAACTAGTTGGTTTTCTATTTCACTAGGACGACCTAGACAACTTAGTCTTAATCCTGAGTTGATTATGGACTCCTGCTCATGAGAGATTGTCCTTTAATTTTTATGGGTGAGAGTGGCCAATACGCCGACTCAATAAGCCTACCACTTTGGTGACAAGACCGAATGGGGAGCTGGGAACATAATCATACAAGATGGAATTCACTACTTCCCGACTTTAGGGAAGCAGATGAGTGTTCCCTTAAGTGGTTACTCCGAGTCTTGAACAAAGGGCCCTATCCTCTCAATGGCACGAGAGGGTTTTCTGTTTGATGGTTGGACCACAACAGGTTGTTCATTAGATGAGAATTGGTACTTAAGGAAATAGAGGTAACCCAGGGGTAAAACGATAATTTGACCCAGCTGGTGTTACGGACACTCGTGAAGGACTAACTAGTCGATATTGGTCTAGATCCATGGACACAGAAAATATGTCTGCAGTGAGAAGAGTGCAACTGTGAGTCTATAGTGAAATGTACACACAGTTAACGAATATTGATTAATGTGGTTAATGAGTTCGACCAATTAATCTCACATCGTTGGAGCTTCTGATCTGCAGGTCCATTAGGTCCCACTGGTAGCTCGTAAAGTAATTTGAGGCAACTAAGTAATAAAAGTAAATTGAAAATGTTCAATTTATTAAGGGAAACAAATATAATATATATTGATATATTATTATGAGAGAAATTAATATTTGAAAAGTTCAAATATAAATTTATGGAAGTTTGAAAGAGTTCAAAATAATGAATTAATTAATTTAAGGCCTAAAATGTGTTTGGGCAAATTAATTAATTCTAGGCCGGCAATTAAATATGTGATATTTAATTGGTGGTTAATTAATTAAAGAATTCATTAACCGGGAATTAATCAATTATGAAAATAATTAATCACTTAAGGAAGTGATTAATCATTTATGGAAATGATCTAATCACTTATGGAAGTAATTAGTCATTTGTGGAAAAGATTAATCAATTATGGAATTGATTAATCATGATTGATTAATTAAGGAATAAGATTGAATCAATTATGGAAAATATTGATTTAATTGAATATTTTATTCATGACCTCTCTTCTATAAATAGAACACTAGACCTAATTGGTCATGACACTTGACACTCTTGAAAGACAAGACCTAAAATTCTCTCTAGCCTCCCTCTTAGAGAAAGACTCCCACAAGTCTTTTGCCTCCTAGACTTAGAGACATACCGGTGTAACCTCTGTGGTGATTGTGTCAATTAAAGAAGAAATTTCCAGCGAAGAAAAAGAAAGGCGACTGCTGCGTTTTCGTTCGTGGAGCGTCGTTGGCGAAGAACGGTCAAGTCTTCAATGAATGTTTGTAAGGGTTCTTCCTCTTTTCTTTAGAAAAGTATTAAAAATAAATTTAGATTTATTTTAGCATGTTTAAACCAATTTTGCAGCGGCTTTAAAGGTTGTTTAAAGTTTTGTTTGAGTTATCGTAACGGTATTTTAATGTTAATTAATATACGGCGTAAGGTCCAATCGATGCGCTTCCGCTGCGTGGGGACTTTTATTCCCTTCATCTTGGACATCAAAAGTTTTTACCCCATAACCATCCATTTAGAAAGCAAAAGAAACATTTCAATGGCAAACAAGAATTGGGTTTCGCTCCCGAACCATGAAATGGAGAGGAAATTTTTGCAAAAACAAGCGAATTCAGATATTCATTTGGTAAGAAAGCAAGAAAGGAAAAAAATAATGGAGATCTTGCAAGTAGTTATTGGAAGAAGAAGTCCATTTTCTTTGAGTTAGAATATTGGAAATGTTTTCATGTGCGACATTGGTTTAGATGTGATGCACATCGAAAAGAATGTTTGTGCAAATATTATTGGTACACTACTTGATATTCCTGACAAAACAAAAGATGGATTAAAAACTCGTTTGGATTTGGTTGAATTGAACATTAGATCAGAATTGGTTTCTCAGTTGGGAGAGAAAAAGATCTTCTTACCTCCAGCATGCTATACACTATCGCGGATGGAGAAATTGAACTTGTGTAAGACACTATCTGAAATTAAAGTACTTGAGGGCTATTCATCCAACATACAAAATCTAGTGTCGCTCACAGATTTAAAACTTTATGGACTCAAGTCACATGATCATCACGTTCTTATGCAACAATTATTGTCTGTGGCAATTCGTGGCATTTTACCAAAGCATGTTAGACTCGCAATTAATCGCCTATGTGTAGAGACAATTGATTCATCCAAGTTAAAAGGCTTGCAAGAGGATATAGTGGTCACATTATGCTTGTTAGAGAAGTATTTTCCACCGACATTCTTCACAATAATGATGCACCTTGTGGTGCATCTTGTAAGAGAGGTAGAATTTTGTGGACTAGTGTATTTGAGATGGATGTATCCTTTTGAACGATATATGAAAGTACTGAAAAATTATGTACGAAATAAAAATCGTCCTGAAGGATGCATTGGGGAAAATTATATCGTAGAAGAGGTCGTAGAATTTTGTTCTGAATTTATCTATGGAATTGAAAGTATTGGATTGCGCTCATCGACAAGGAAAGAGAATTCAGAAATTGATAGACCATTGTTTGTTGCTTCCTATTTCAGACCGAGTAAGGATCAGTTAAATCAAGCTCATCTTTATGTTCTTCAAAATGTAAACGATGTGCTTCCATATGTAGGGTATGCACACTAATCTAAGTCCTTACACAATTTTCTGATTATGTGATGATCTACTAACTTTGTTATTTAAACGAATCCAATAGGCAACACATGAACACTTTGTCCACACTCAATCCTAGTAAATTTAAAAACAAAAAATGGCTCCAAGACGAGCATAATCGCACATTTAGTAGTTGGTTGCGCACTCGGGTAATTGCTAGAGCCATACTTTTTTAGTTACAAAATACAAAGTTAGTAACTAATTATTTAAATATAAAACTCAAGTTGCACTTGCCCTTGAGGTGCCAAGAAACTCCATACCATCTTCTTTAAGATGGATAGCTCATGGGCCTCGTCCAGATGTTGCCACATATGGCGGTTACGTGATTAATGGTATTTGCTATCATGCAAAGAAACGTGATGACATTAGGAATGTCCAAAATAGTAGAGTTATGGTAACAACAAATACAATGCAAGTTTCTAGTGCTAAAGACAAAAATCCTATCATGTTGGAATGACATTTTATGGTGTCATACAAGAAATATGGGAGCTTGATTATCACGATTTAACTGTTATTTTATTCAAATGTGACTGGGTTGAGAACAATAATGGACTTAAAATAGACGAGTTTGGGTATACCACTGTAGATCTTAATCGCATTGGGCATAAATCAAACTCATTTATTTTGGCATCTCAAGTCAAGCAAGTATTCTACGTAAAAGATCTCTTAAATCCTCGTTGGTTAGTGGTCTTAACACCTCCTCAAAGAATAGTTGAAGAAGATTTCTATGAAGATGAAGTTGGAGATATTGTCCAAGATTGTGGTTATGGGGTCCTAGAAAGAATGCCTAATCTTGATGTATTTCAGGATGGCGATGAAATGTCATCAACATATGCTAGAAATGTTTGTGAGGGTATATGGGTTGATAAGTAGTGTGTTGAATATGGTACTGTCTCAAATTCCTTTATTTATTATATTTTTTATGAGTTAATAGATCTTCTAAGCTTATATATCTCATGAATGTATGTTTTGTGTCTTTCTTGCAGATTGTTACAATTAGTTAATAAAGCAGTAGCAGTGGAGATGAAGGAAATATTCTTATTCAACCACGGGTGCCAGGACGAGGGCCTACTACGATGCATCGATTGGCACTTCTCAGAAATACGAGAGAACATTTGACGATTATTAACAACAACCAAGGTCAAGCTGTTGGAGATAATGCAAACCAGATGCAGAGTTACATTGGGGTTTGTGTGAGACAACAAATCCCAATAACATACGAAAATTGGAAGGATGTGCCTAAGGAACTGAAGGATAAGATTTTTTATTGCATAGAGGTAAAAAGTTTATTGATCTATAGGAGTGAAAGCTTATTTAGTTTACTTGTTTTGCTAACTACTTTGGTACTTTTTTATGCAAATGTTCGTGGTGGGCCCTAGGTCCAAGAGTAGTATTCTTCAATCTGCGTCTAGAAAATTTCGAACGTTCAAGACGTACCTAACGTAGAAGTATGTCCTTCCATTGAAAGATGAACCAGAGCGCTTGGCAACTTCTCCTTCCAAATATTCACACATTGATCAAAATGACTGGGAGACATTTGTTAGTAGTAGACTAACTACGGAGTGGGAGGTAAATAAACTTTAGATTAGTGAAATTATTTTGTAAATTAAATATTCATGCATTCACTTAGTTGTTTTTGTTATTGTAATTAACAAACTTAGTTTGTTGAAATTGTTATAATTCTGTCTTTTATGGATTAATAAAGATTGATTCTTGCTACGAGACCTGACTCGTATAGTGGTTAGGTTGTGAATTCTGCGAAATGAAGTTTGGTGGAGTTAGTTAAATAATATAGAAGTGTTCTTTATGTTTAATAGGTTTAAAAAAATTTGGGATTGTCAGTTTTACGTCGTTATGCTGTCAAAATTTTTTATGCTCTCGGTTCGTTTAGGCTAGTTGGGTTATTATATTGTTGGTTGCATAAGTTATCTTCTTGTCTAATATTTGTCATGTGTAATTATGTTATACAGGCGTTAAGTAAGGCTCAGAAAGAAAGATGAGAGAGATGTTTGTATAATCATCATATCTCTCGTAACGGATATGCAAATCTTGCCAAAGACTTAGTAAGTATGGCTATTCAAAGTAAATGACTTATGAAAATTTGTTCATACTTTTAATAATATGTATGTTTCTACAAGAATTGACTGACGATCCTTCCAATCGTGAAATTCTATGGAAGGAAGCACGAAAGGGAAAAAATAAAGAATATTGCGATGAGGTCACCTAGCACGTGTCAATCGAATTGTAAGTTTATATATATGTATTTGAAGTTTTGGATTATGTGATACTTTAGTAATTGAAAAATTCTTATTGAAATGTTTATGATAGGACGAATTAGCTGCATGGAATGAAGGTAAAAACATCTTGACTGAAGCGTTGGGCACGCCAGAACACAGAGGGCGTGTAAGGGGAGTGGACGAGTTCGTAACGCCCTCTGTGTACTACAAAATGTTGCAAAAGAAAAGTCAAATTGAGTCAGCAACCACAAAGCGAAGCTTCGAGTGTCAAGACCGAAGCCCCTCGACGAAAGCAATCTTAGGGATTAAAAAGGTGATGAATAAATGATGATAAAACCAAATCAAAACAAGTAAAAAGAATGGAAATTCAATTGGGAAAACTACTTAGGGAATTGACTTCGCCGATTTAGTTTAGGATTGATTTTAAGGAATAAGTTATTATGCACAATGAAATTATGAGCCAAAGACCCTTTAATCACAACTACCTCTCCCGAGTATAATTGATTCTCATGCAAATTAACCAACTTGATATCCCTATCTAAGTTTATTAAACATGCAAGGCAATGAGATCTTTTAACCAATTCTAAAGTTAATCTAAAACCGTCACGAATTAGAAAATACTTTATTCATGCAATCTTGAGTAAGTCTAAATCAAATCCCCTCTCCCGAGCTAGATTCGAAACTTAAATCATTCAATTAATGGCCAATCAATTAAAAGCATTAAATCAAGATTACAAACATAATAACATTGCACAACTTAAACCATAAATCAATCCATAAACTTAATCAACTACATCAATCCCTAAGCTACAAGTTTAGCTACTCATGAAAAGAATTACAAGCTTGACTAAACATGTAAATGAAGGGAATAAAAGTCCCCACGCAGCGGAAGCGCATCGATTGGACCTTACGCCGTATATTAATTAACATTAAAATACCGTTACGATAACTCAAACAAAACTTTAAACATGCTTTAAAGTTGCTGTAAAATCGGTTTAAACATGCTAAAATAAATCTAAATTTATTTTAAAAACTTTTCTAACGAAAAGAGGAAGAACCGTTACAAACCTCCGTTGTAGACTTGACCGTTCTTCGCCAACGACGCTCCAACGAACGAAAACGCAGCAGCCACCTTTGTTTTTCTTCGCTGGAAATTCCTTCTTGATTGACACAATAACCACAGAGGTTACACCGGTATGTCTCTAAGTCTAGGAGGCCAAAGACTTGTGGGAGTCTTTCTCTAAGAGGGAGGCTAGAGAGAATTCTAGGTCTTGTCTTTCAAGAGTGTCAAGTATATTGACCAATTAGGTCTAGTGTTCTATTTATAGAAGAGAGGCCATGAATAAAATATTCAATTAAATCAATCTTTTCCAAAATTGATTCAATCTTATTCCTTAATTAATCAATCATGATCAATCAATTCCCCAATTGATTAATCTTTTCCATAAATGACTAATTACTTCCATAAGTAATTAGATCATTCCCATAAATGATTAATCACTTCCTTAAGTGATTAATTATTTACATAATTGATTAATTCATGGTTAATGAATTCTTTAATTAATTAACCACCAATTAAATATCACATATTTAATTTCCGGCCTTGAATTAATTAATTTTGCCCAAACACTTTTAGGACTTAAATTAATTAATTCTTTCAATCTTCCATAAATTTATATTTGAACTTCTTCAAATATTAATTTCTCTCATAATAATATATCAATATATATTATATTTATTTCCCTTAGTATATTGAACATTTTCAATTTACATTTAATTACTTAGTTGCCTCAAATTACTTTACGAGCTACCAGTGGGACCTTATGGACCTGCAGATCAGAAGCTCCAACGATGTGAGATTAATTGGTTAAACTCATTAACCACAATAATCAATATTCGTTAACTGTGTGTACATTCCACTATAGACTCACAGTTGCACTCTTCTCACTGCAGACATATTTTCTGTGTCCACGGAACTTAGACCAATATCGACTAGTTAGTCCTTCACGAGTGTCCGTAACACCAGCTGGGTCAAATTACCGTTTTACCCCTGGGTCACCTCTATTTCCTTAAGTACCAATTCTCCTCTAATGAATAATCTGTTTATGGTCCAACCATCAAACAGAAAACCCTCTCGTGCCATTGAGAGGGTAGGGCCCTTTGTTCAAGACTCGGAGTAACCACTTAAGGGAACACTAATCTGCTTCCCTAAAGTCGGGAAGGAGTGAATTCCATCTTGTACGATTATGTTCCCAGCTCCCCATTCGATCTTGTCCCCAAAGTGGTAGGCTTATTGAGTCGGCGTATTGGCCACTCTCACCCATACAAATCAAAGGACAATCTCTCATGAGCAGGAGTCCATAATCAACTCAGGATTAAGACTAAGTTGTCTAGGTCGTCCTAGTGAAAATAGAAAACCAACTAGTTAACGGTGTTATAACTAGTGATTACTATTTCGCGGTCCGATCTTATGCAAACTCATTGCATAGGATACCCCCACTCGCATGTCTCCTACACGAACGCGTTGGATCGCAGCGTTTGTATCAAATACAAAGTGGGTCGTATCCATAGTGTCACCAGGATAAGGCACCCAGTCTTATCCCTATACTATAGACCCTTTAGGCTGTTTCTTGAACAATGATCCCATATGTTGCTACATATAGTTCAAGACTCATATTACAGCCTCGGATGTCTAGTTTATTGGATTAGGGTTATTATTAGGCAAAGACAAATATAAAATAACTAATAACAATTAATGGAAAAATATATCAATATTATTTCATTAATATCCGGTCAACGGTTACATTCACTATCTACGAGTTTTAGGGCATAAAACCCAACAAACTCCCACTTGAACTAAAACACTAGTTAGTGGGATGTAAATGCAATAATCTAAAGCTTGAAATGTCATGTATATTAAAATAATACAATAAACTAGGGCATCCTTATACCCATTATACATTTCTCCCACTTGCCCTAGATTAGATGGCATACATATCTCGTAGACCTAGACCTTCTAGATGACCCTCAAACACTTTAGCCGTGAGAGCCTTTGTAAATGGATCAGCGATGTTGTGCTCCGAGGCGATCTTAGTGACGATCACATCTCCTCTTTGCACAATCTCCCGTATCAGGTGATACTTCCTCTCGATGTGTTTACCCCGTTTGTGGCTTCGAGGTTCTTTTGAGTTGGCTACAGCCCCACTGTTGTCACAGTATAGTGTTATGGGCACGTTCATATTCGGAACCACTTCCAAATCAGTCAAGAACTTTCTGAGCCATACTGCCTCCTTAGCTGCTTCGCAAGTTGCTACATACTCAGCCTCCATGGTTGAGTCTGCTATGCATCCTTGTTTGATGCTTCTCCACACTACTGCTCCTCCATTGAGGGTGAATACTGACCCTGATGTGGATTTCCTAGAATCCTTATCAGCTTGAAAGTCAGAATCAGTGTATCCAGTAAGAATCAAATCCTTAGCTCCATACACAAGCATGTAGTCCCTCGTTCTCCGAAGATACTTAAGGATATTCTTAACCGTTCCTCAGTGGTCCAACCCTGGATTAGACTGATACCTACTAACTACTCCCACTGCATAACATATGTCAGGCCTAGTGCAGAGCATGACATACATTAAGCTGCCCACAGCTGAGGCGTAGGGAATGTGTCTCATGTTCTCAACTTCTTGAGGTGTCTTAGGAGATTGTTCCTTAGACAGGTGTACCCCATGTCTGAAGGGTAGGAGTCCCTTCTTGGAGTTTTGCATCGAATATCGAGACAACATCTTGTCAATATACGTTGCTTGAGACAAAGCTAGCGTTTTGTTCTTACGATCCCTAATGATTTGGATTCCCCGAACATATTGAGCCTCTCCCAGATCTTTCATTTGGAATTGGGCTGCTAGCCATTTCTTAATGTCAGTGAGGTATCCTACATCATTCCCAATGAGTAGGATATCGTCTACATAAAGTATTAGAAAAGCTACTTTCCTTTTGTTGACTTTCTTGTATACACAAGGCTCATCAACGTTTTGGTCAAAGCCAAAAGATTTGATTGCAGTATCAAATCTAATGTTCCATGATCTGGATGCTTGTTTCAATCCATAAATGGATCGATTTAGCTTACAAACCTTTTGTTCCTGACCTTGGGCTATGAACCCTTCGGGTTGAGACATAAAGATATTCTCTTCAAGATTACCATTCAGAAAGGCAGTCTTGACGTCCATTTGCCATATTTCATAGTCATAATATGTGGCAATGGATAAAAGAATTCTTATGGACTTTAACATGGCTACAGGAGAAAAGGTTTCCTCATAGTCAACCCCCTCATTTTGGGTATAACCCTTTGCCACTAATCTAGCTTTGAAGGTCTGTACCTTTCCAGCTGCATCTCTTTTTCTCTTATAGATCCATTTGCACCCTATGGGTTTTACCCCATATGGTAGATCTGCAAGTTCCCATACAGAATTGGAGTACATTGACTCCATTTCCAAGTTCATGGCTTTGACCCATTCATCCTTATCTTCGTCATTCATTGCCCGTCGATAGGACAATGGATCCTCAATGCCATCATTAGGTATGACAACCTGAGTTTCAGTTAAACCCAAGTAGTGGTCAGGTTGTAACACAACCCTCCCACTGCGTCGAGGCATTCCCAACGATTGAGATGGACGGGATGGATCTGAAGAACTAGTTCCTTCATCAACCCTTGTTGAAGGTCCAACTTCATCAACAACTCTTGATGATTCTTCAGTAGCTTCTCCTAATATTATTTTGCTTCGTGGTTTATGATCTCTCATGTGGTCTTCCTCTAAGAAAGTGGCGTTTGTCGATACAATCACCTTATTTTCTTGTGGGTCGTAGAAATAACCACCTCTCGTTTCTTTAGGGTAACCAACAAATTGGCACAGTTTTGAACGAGGTTCCAGTTTCTTAGGATTTGTCACAAGCACGTGTGCAGGACAACCCCAGATGCGAAAGTGATGCAAACTAGGTTTACGCCCCTTCCATAACTCGAAAGGTGTTTCAGAAACACTTTTCGAGGGAACATTGTTCAAGATGTATACTGCAGTCTCTACTGCATACCCCCAAAACGAGCTAGGCAATTGAGCATAGCTCATCATTGATCGAACCATGTCTAACACGGTTCTATTTCTCCTTTCTGACACACCATTCTGCTGAGGTGTACCAGGGGCTGAGAGTTGAGATTGGATTCCATGTTCTATCATATAATCCTGGAATCTTTGATCCATATACTCCCCTCCTCGATCAGATCGAAGTAATTTAATAGATTTACCTAATAGGTTTTCAACTTCAGCCTTAAACTCCTTAAACTTTTCAAGGGCTTCAGACTTATGTCCCATTAGGTATAAGTAACCATATCTTGAATAATCATCTATAAATGAGATGAAATATTCGTACCCTCCTCGAGCTTTTACATGCATTGGACCACATAGATCCGAATGTATTAACTCTAAGGGTTCTTTGGCTCTGTAACCTTTTCCAGTAAAGGGTCTTTTGGTCATTTTTCCCTCAAGACAAGATTCACAAGGTGGTAGTGAATCATCTTCTAACTTGCTTAGAAGTCCATTCTTTACCAAACGACCGATCCTATCGATGTTTATATGACCAAGTCTAAGATGCCAAAGATGAGTATTGTTACTTGATGGAGAAATCTTTTGCCTTTTACTTTGAGTTTCAGCAGTTTTAAATAATTCGTGATTTAAAAGTGCTTTGTTTTCGGTTGGTCTTAAAACATACAAGTTATTTTCCAATTTGGCTGAACAAATAAGTACACCATTTTTATAAATGAACGCTTCATTCATATCAAAAGTAACTGTATACGATTGTTCAATCAAACATGAAATAGAAATAAAGTTCCTCTTAATCTTGGGAACGATTAACAAACTTTCTAAAAGTAAGAATCTATTTCTAAAAAATAACTTCGCAGCTCCCACTGCTTTAGCTGAAATGACTTCTCCAGTTCCGACCCTGAGTGTCATTTCCCCATCGTTCAACTGCCGAAAGGAACTATTTTCCTGAAAAGAAGAGCAAACATGATTAGTTGCTCCTGAATCAAGTATCCAGGTAAACTCATCATGTTCTACCAGGCATGTTTCTAAAACCAGTAAATCAAATTACCTTCCTTTTCCTTCTTTTTCTCAGCAAGGTACTTTGGGCAGTTTCTCTTCCAATGTCCATCTACATTGTAGTGAAAACACTTGCCCTTGTCTGCCACAGCTTTGGCTTTTCCCTTGCTTTTAGCAGCAGTACTGGGAGCTTTCCCCTTGTTTCCTTTCTTCTTCTGAGTTTTCTTTGAAGAAGTGGCTACAGATTTAGTTCTAGAGGATGAACCCTTCTCGAACTTTCTTTTAGAGTGGACAACGTTTGCCTCTCCTTCTATCTGTCCCTTGTTCTTAAGAAGAGACTGATAGAGCTGTAGCTCATTCAGGAGGCTAGTCAGGTTGAATGTTATTTTATTCATCATTGCATTGCTTCGAAACTGTAGAAAACTCTTCGGAAGAGATTCTAAGATGAATGCAACCTGACTACGCTCATCTATGACCGCCCCGTTTGCCTCTGCCACGTTGAATTGGACCATCATATCCAGGACATGCTCCCGAACAGACGTGCCCTCTTTCATGCGACAACTATAAACGTATTTGAGAGCGTCATGGTGGAGTTGGTAGGACGGTTGTCCAAACATCTCCCGGAGAGAGTTCATAATCTCCCTCGCTGTTACCATGCCCTCATGCCTTTTAGCCAAAACTTCAAATAAGCTGGCTAAGATATAGACGCGAGTCTTATCATTGGCCTTTGTCCAGCAGTCATAAGCATCCTTAACTGCTTGGGATGCATTTTTGGAGGACAATCCTCCGTTAAGACGAACTGCAGATCATCGACAACAATAATCGTATTCAAGTTCGACTTCCACGTAGCATAATTTTTGCCGGTTAATTTCTCATTTTTAAGCAGAGAGACAATTGAGGAAGACATTGCTGAAATTTAAACAAACAATGACCGTATTAGTTATCTTTGCCTTAACCCATCATACAAGCAAACAATTGCACACAATCCAATCAATTTAGCAAAACAGACAATCACAGAACCCTAAAACTATTGATTTAGTTTTGCAACGACGTTTCAGAGGTTTAGAATATCAGCCACCGAAGGGTGATCAGGTACTCCTCCTTTGAAATGAGACACCTCTCAGCTAATTCTAATTCCAGAATAACTCATATTCCTATAGACATTAGCCACCGTTGTTCGGTCAAGGATTTGTTAACACTTTTAACTTATCCTCGTAAGTGTAACCCTCCCACTTTCAGATCTCAGAGGCACGCACCAACAGGCTACCGAAGGGAAAGACAACTGTTGGTGATTAGCCTAAGAGCTCCTATCCTTTTCAGGAGTTCAGGATGTTCCGAATCCTATGACCAGGCCCTCCGAAGGGATGGATGCGCCAGGGCAACCTGCAGGCGGATCATAGGACTCTCACGGTGTGAGCTATGGGCGGAGACCGAGGGATACGTTGACACGTGTCCCGCTCCCACTTACTCTAGACATTTTTCCCATTCACCTTGATATTGATCCATGCAAACACTTTCCGAAGGGAGGCCGCTCCTAGGGCGACTCGAAGCCGAGCATGAATCTCACGTTGTGAATATAGGGACGTAGGAGCAAAACTTGATTTAAATCTCGTTTTGTAATTTTCCTCCCACTGAAAATGTCCTAAGGTTAATATAGGGTTGCTTAACTTAGATAGTATTCGGCTAAGTCAATCTATCTAAGTCTGATCCTATTATAACAATTATGGAAAAGATTCAACTGCAATCTTTTGGGTGAATTAAGCTTCTTTTAATAAACCCAACATTGCAAGTCAACATTACTATGGTTAATTCAACTCAATCCGGTTAGTTCCCAGGTAGGAGGTGTTCTGTAAACCGTCAACTTAAATACCCCCAACCTTAGACAGAACTTTACCGAGAGAGTTCCCTTATAACCTCAGTAATGTAAGGTCTTTACTCTAAAGATCTAGGTGCATTAAACACTTTTAATAAACCTAGTGACATTGCATGCTAACATTTAACTATGATTAATTCAACTCCGGTATTCCAGGTCAGTTCCCAGGTAGGAGGTGTTCCGTAAACCGTCAACTTAAATACCCCCAACCTCAGACAGAACTTTACCGGTGGAGTTCCCTTATAATCATAGCAATGTTTTTCCTACTTAGTGAATTAAAACTATTTTTAATTCTAAGTAAGAAAAGATTCTAATCCTATTAGAAATCGATCTAGGTCTAATTAATTTTAAACAATTTAAAATTAATCCAATTTATCCTATGATCTTATGTTTGCATGCAAATCTTGATTATAGATTGACGGTTTCTAATCATTAATATTGAAGAACTATTTCAAATTTTAATGATTAATCCTATAATCAAGAATCTAGGGTTTAATTCATTCAACAATCTCATTAAAATTGAATAATTAAGCCACATCAATTGCATGAATAATATAACAATTATATTATTAACTATGGATGTTTCATGCTTCATGCAATTTTGATTTTCTTTTATTATAACAATTATAAGTCAATCAAGAAAATCAACCAAGCATGCTTCATTCATCACATTAAACATAACTATTTATATTTAATTTAAGTAATGACATGCTTCATGCTTTCCAATTTTTCATATAAATTAATATACACTTATATTAAAAAATATGAAAACAATTCCATTCATTTAAACATACATTATAACAATTTATAATATATAAAAAATGCATGAGCATGTTTATAACCTAAGGTGGGATTAAATATTCTATATGACATCCATAAAGCATATAAATAGCAATTGAACCGGTTAATTTTGGCCCCTAGGATAAAATAAAGCATTAAATTACATTAATTTAGCTAAATTCTATCCTAAAAATCCTTGTACAGCTCCGGAATGTTGTCTAGACATCACGAACCACCCCGAACCACCTCGAACCGGCCTCCAAAATCACGAACCATGCCAAAAATTGGCTGAACCGAGGCAATAACACAGAAAATCGGGCTGATAAAAAAAAAACGAACCAGACCGATTTCCTGGTCTGGATCCCGGTCCGGATCCCGGTCCCGGTCCGGATCTCGGTCTCGGTCGGGATCCCGGTCACGACCCCGGTCGGGATCCCGGTCCGGATCCCGGTCTGGATCCCGGTCCCGATCGGGAAATTTTCCAGTATGCCCTAAAATGTCGATTCCACTGTTCTGCACTCTGTTTTTCCGAATTCCAGCGCCGTTCTTCATGATTTTCGCCCAAAATCATCTCGATCTTCATCGATAACAGCCCTAAATCTAGACACGGACTTACAAGGACTCGATTTACATAAAAATTACCCGAAACACCGGGCCTTACATGATCAAAATCACAAAAAAAAATCTATGGCCATAAAATTAACCCAAACAGTTCAACGCAAACCGAACATACATTATGCATAAATCCCACCTTTTAGAGCCTATCGCAACTTTTAATATTAATTAGGGAAAAATACACTTTTGGTCCCTGAGGTTTGGGTTAAGTGACACTTGGGTCCCTGAGTTTTCAAACTCAACAAAAATACCCCTGAGGTTTGAGATAAGGAGCACTTTGGTCCCTGCCGTCAAATTTTCTGTTAACTTTTAACGGTTGCTGACGTGGCACTATTATTTTAATATAAAAAATTATTTTTGTTTTATTTTTTAAATAAAAAATATTAAAAAATTAAAAAAATAATATTTAATTATTTTTTTTTATTCTTTCTCTCTTTCTCTCTCATCTTCTTCTTCTCCATCTTCCTTCTTCTCCATCTTCTCCCTCCTCCTTCTTCTTCTTCCTAAGTCCGGCGACCGGCGGCCACCACACGCCGCCGCCGCCACCGGCCGCCGGCGACTGATTTTTTTTTTTTCTTCTTTCTTCTTTCTTCTTCTTCCCTTCTTTCTTCTTCTCTTCTTTTTCTTCAATATTTAAAAAAAAAATAGAAAATGGAGGGAGGAGGGACCTCCCTCCTCCCTCCCTTTTCTATTTTTTAAAAAAAAAAACAATGAAGAAAAAGAAGAGAAGAAGAAAAAAAGGAAGAAGAAGAAAGAAGAAGAAAGAAGAAAGAAGAAAAAAAAATTCAGTCGCCGGCGGCCGGCGGCGGCGGCGTGTGGTGGTCGCCGGTCGCCGGACTTAGAAAGAAGAAGAAGGAGAATGGAGAAGATGGAGAAGAAGGAAGATGGAGAAGAACAAGATGAGAGAGAAAGAGAGAAAGAATAAAAAAAATAATTAAATATTATTTTTTTAATTTTTTAATATTTTTTATTTAAAAAATAAAACAAAAATAATTGTTTATATTAAAATAATAGTGCCACGTCAGCAACCGTTAAAAGTTAACAGAAAATTTGACGGCAGGGACCAAAGTGCTCCTTATCTCAAACCTCAGGGGTATTTTTGTTGAGTTTGAAAACTCAGGGACCCAAGTGTCACTTAACCCAAACCTCAGGGACCAAAAGTGTATTTTTCCCTATTAATTAATAGGGACAGCGATGACTCTGATGCCGATTGAAGGGAATAAAAGTCCCCACGCAGCGGAAGCGCATCGATTGGACCTTACGCCGTATATTAATTAACATTAAAATACCGTTACGATAACTCAAACAAAACTTTAAACATGCTTTAAAGTTGCTGTAAAATCAGTTTAAACATGCTAAAATAAATCTAAATTTATTTTAAAAACTTTTCTAACGAAAAGAGGAAGAACCGTTTCAAACCTCCGTTGTAGACTTGACCGTTCTTCGCCAATGACGCTCCAACGAACGAAAACGCAGCAGCCACCTTTGTTTTTCTTCGCTGGAAATTCCTTCTTGATTGACACAATAACCACAGAGGTTACACCGGTATGTCTCTAAGTCTAGGAGGCCAAAGACTTGTGGGAGTCTTTCTCTAAGAGGGAGGCTAGAGAGAATTCTAGGCCTTGTCTTTCAAGAGTGTCAAGTATATTGACCAATTAGGTCTAGTGTTCTATTTATAGAAGAGAGGCCATGAATAAAATATTCAATTAAATCAATCTTTTCCAAAATTGATTCAATCTTATTCCTTAATTAATCAATCATGATCAATCAATTCCCCAATTGATTAATCTTTTCCATAAATGACTAATTACTTCCATAAGTAATTAGATCATTCCCATAAATGATTAATCACTTCCTTAAGTGATTAATTATTTACATAATTGATTAATTCATGGTTAATGAATTCTTTAATTAATTAACCACCAATTAAATATCACATATTTAATTTCCGGCCTTGAATTAATTAATTTTGCCCAAACACTTTTAGGACTTAAATTAATTAATTCTTTCAATCTTCCATAAATTTATATTTGAACTTCTTCAAATATTAATTTCTCTCATAATAATATATCAATATATATTATATTTATTTCCCTTAGTAAATTGAACATTTTCAATTTACATTTAATTACATAGTTGCCTCAAATTACTTTACGAGCTACCAGTGGGACCTTATGGACCTGCAGATCAGAAGCTCCAACGATGTGAGATTAATTGGTTAAACTCATTAACCACAATAATCAATATTCGTTAACTGTGTGTACATTCCACTATAGACTCACAGTTGCACTCTTCTCACTGCAGACATATTTTCTGTGTCCACGGAACTTAGACCAATATCGACTAGTTAGTCCTTCACGAGTGTCCGTAACACCAGCTGGGTCAAATTACCGTTTTACCCCTGGGTCACCTCTATTTCCTTAAGTACCAATTCTCCTCTAATGAACAATCTGTTTATGGTCCAACCATCAAACAGAAAACCCTCTCGTGCCATTGAGAGGGTAGGGCCCTTTGTTCAAGACTCGGAGTAACCACTTAAGGGAACACTCATCTGCTTCCCTAAAGTCGGGAAGGAGTGAATTCCATCTTGTACGATTATGTTCCCAGCTCCCCATTCGATCTTGTCCCCAAAGTGGTAGGCTTATTGAGTCGGCGTATTGGCCACTCTCACCCATACAAATCAAAGGACAATCTCTCATGAGCAGGAGTCCATAATCAACTCAGGATTAAGACTAAGTTGTCTAGGTCGTCCTAGTGAAAATAGAAAACCAACTAGTTAACGGTGTTATAACTAGTGATTACTATTTTGCGGTCCGGTCTTATGCAAACTCATTGCATAGGATACCCCCACTCGCATGTCTCCTACACGAACGCGTTGGATCGCAGCGTTTGTATCAAATACAAAGTGGGCCGTATCCATAGTGTCACCAGGATAAGGCACCCAGTCTTATCCCTATACTATAGACCCTTTAGGCTGTTTCTTGAACAATGATCCCATATGTCGCTACATATAGTTCAAGACTCATATTACAGCCTCGGATGTCTAGTTTATTGGATTAGGGTTATTATTAGGCAAAGACAAATATAAAATAACTAATAACAATTAATGGAAAAATATATCAATATTATTTCATTAATATCCGGTCAACGGTTACATTCACTATCTACGAGTTTTAGGGCATAAAACCCAACAGTAAAAGCCATAAAATCTAGCTAGAGAGAAGTAAAAGGAAAGGAAACACTTAATGTCGTCGATCCCGACACGTCCCCGTCTCGATATCCACGCAACCAAGTGAAATTCCCGGTCCTCGTCCTTGCTTCAGCTCCCACAGTAGGTCTCTAGTCGAAATTAGGGTTCAATTCTCTCAATTTGGCCTCCCCCAATCCGTAGCAAGTAAGAAAGATTAAATAGGGAAATTCTGCCGATAGCGTCGAGACGCTGCCTCTTATACGCGCGTTCTGAATAAGGGAAAAAACGGTAGCGTCGGGACGCTTCCTATCACAGCGTCTCGACGCTGTAAGCTTTACGCGCCTAATCTGATATGGAATGTGAGCGTCGAGACGCTTAAGAGCTAGCGTCTCGACGCTAGCCTGCTGTTGACCGAAATTTGACTTTTTTCCTCTTTTACTCTTTTCATTCCTTTGCATCTTTTCACGCCCCGAGCACCCGATTAACTCTAATATGGCATTATAGCCCCAATCAACCATTTCCTACAAAATAAACAATAAAGCACAATAAAATGGCCCAAACATCATAAAAGACTAGTTAAATTAAATAAGTAAAAGTAGCTAGCAATGCTCGCTATCAGACGTTTTCTTGGACAACTCATAAAACGGCTAATAACACTCATTGCATAGGCTAAATCTGGACGAGTACATACCATTCCATACATTAAACAACCCACTGCATTTGAGTAAGGTACCTTTGATACTAGGTTTTACTTTAAACAACCATTTGCAATCAACTAGCTTATGATTTGGCGGTTTTTCTAAAAGCACCCAAGTCTCATTTTTCATCAATGAGGCCATTTCATTGATGAGTAAGAGCTAGCGTCTCGACGCTAGCCTGCTGTTGACCGAAATTTGACTTTTTTCCTGTTTTACCCTTTTCATTCCTTTGCATCTTTTCACGCCCCGAGCACCCGATTAACTCTAATATGGCATTATAGCCCCAATCAACCATTTCCTACAAAATAAACAATAAAGCACAATAAAATGGCCCAAACATCATAAAAGACTAGCTAAATTAAATAAGTAAAAGTAGCTAGCAATGCTCGCTATCAGACGTTTTCTTGGACAACTCATAAAACGGCTAATAACACTCATTGCATAGGCTAAATCTGGACGAGTACATACCATTCCATACATTAAACAACCCACTGCATTTGAGTAAGGTACCTTTGATACTAGGTTTTACTTTAAACAACCATTTGCAATCAACTAGCTTATGATTTGGCGGTTTTTCTGAAAGCACCCAAGTCTCATTTTTCATCAATGAGGCCATTTCATTGATGAGTAAGAGCTAGCGTCTCGACGCTAGCCTGCTGTTGACCGAAATTTGACTTTTTTCCTCTTTTACCCTTTTCATTCCTTTGCATCTTTTCACGCCCCGAGCACCCGATTAACTCTAATATGGCATTATAGCCCCAATCAACCATTTCCTACAAAATAAACAATAAAGCACAATAAAATGGCCCAAACATCTTAAAAGACTAGCTAAATTAAATAAGTAAAAGTAGCTAGCAATGCTCGCTATCAGACGTTTTCTTGGACAACTCATAAAACGGCTAATAACACTCATTGCATAGGCTAAATCTGGACGAGTACATACCATTCCATACATTAAACAACCCACTGCATTTGAGTAAGGTACCTTTGATACTAGGTTTTACTTTAAACAACCATTTGCAATCAACTAGCTTATGATTTGGCGGTTTTTCTGAAAGCACCCAAGTCTCATTTTTCATCAATGAGGCCATTTCTTCATTCATAGCAATTAACCACATATGACTTTCTTTCGACTGCATTGCTTCATCAAAATTTGCAGGTTCATGACTTAACAAGATTTCATCACAGTTTAAGGCATAAGCTGTTTCTTTCCCCTGTTCTACTGCACAACTTGCTTCATCATATCTTGCTGGCGGTCTAACAACTCTTCTCTGTCTATCTCTAGCTAACTGATAATCTGACAAGTGAGATTCTGATTGATCATTTTCAGTATCTACAGACTCAGGTTGTTCCTCTGACGACTCACCAGTTAACTGATCATCAACCCTTGCAGCTTCATTATTGGAAATAGATTGCTCACCTGAAGATCCGGCAGTGTGTGTGTTTTCTAACTCAATCTCAAAAGAGTTTGAAGACACATTATCAACAAATTTCTTAAAACTCACACTACCTGACAGCTCCAAAGGCATGTCAAATTCATCGAATTTTACATCTCTACTGATAATACATCGTCCCTCACCTGGTTGAAGAAGCCATAGCTTATAACCCTTCACCTCATATGGATAGCCAAGGAAGATGCATTTCCTTGCACGTGGCTCTAGCTTGTCTTGTTTAATATGTGCATATGCAACACATCCGAATACCTTCAAATGACTAAGGTTGGGAGGCTTTCCTGACCAAACTTCTTGAGGAGTTTTCATATTCAAGGCAACTGAAGGACTTCTATTTATGAGATATGCTGCTGTCGAAACTGCTCCACCCCAAAACATCTTAGGAAGCTTTGCATTTGCAAGCATACATCTCACCCTCTCAAGCAAAGTTCTATTGAACCGTTCTGCAAGACCGTTCTGTTGTGGTGTGTAAGGAACTGTGTGATGCCTTTTAATTCCAGCTTTTTTACACAAAGTTACAAAGTTGTCATTCAAATACTCCAGACCATTATCTGTTCTCAAAACCTTAATTTTCCTCCTAGTTTGATTTTCAACCAGGACTTTCCAATCTCTAAAGGTTTCAAATGCATCACTCTTGTTCTTCAAAGTAAACACCCACAATTTCCTTGAGAAATCATCAACAATACTCATAAAGTATTTTGCTTCTCCAAGTGTTGAAACCCTTGCTGGTCCCCACAAATCTGAATGAACATAATCTAAAATCCCTTTGGATAACTCAGTGCTCTTAGAAAATTTCACCCTGGTTGACTTTCCAAGAGTACAATGTTCACAAAAAGGTATTTCTGAAGGCTTGAACTTACCAAACAAACCTTGTTTGTGCAATTCATTTAAGCCTCTTTGAGAGACATGGGCTAATCTATTATGCCAAAGGACAGTTTCTTTATCACCTTGTCCTAAAACAACATTTGCACAATTAGCTACAGATGAGGTTCCATTCAAAACATACAAGCCATTTCTAAGGTTACCTTTCATTTCAAGAAGTGAACCTTTATAAATTCGAAGAACGCCTCCCTCTAACTTGCAACTGAAACCTCTTTTATCAAGCTGTCCAAGAGAAACTAAATTTCTCTTTATATTTGGAACAAACCGAACATTAGACAGGACCTTCTCCATTCCACCATAAAGTTTCAACCTGACAAATCCTATGCCCTTCACAAGACAATGCTGATCATTGCCCATCAAAACCTTGTTACCTTCAAGTTCCTCAAAATCTTTAAAGTAATGTCTATGAGGTGTCATATGATAGGAACATCCAGAATCAAGTATCCACTCATTATCAACTGCAATCTCAGACACAGTTAACACTCATGCTGACTCATATCCTTCATGCACATTTGCAACAGTTTGTTCATCATTTTTCTCCTCTTTCTTGTTCTTGTTTTTTAACTGAAAACAGTTTTTAATCAAATGCCCTTCTTTATGGCAATATAACATTTTCTCTTCTCTTTACCTCTAGATTTGGATCTATGCTTAGTGTTCTTCACCTGTGATTTTCCTTTAGATTCTGATATCCCTCTAACCACTAAGGCTTCAACATCCCTTTTCTCAGACATGATTTCAAAATCTTTAGATCTCAAGGCATTTAAAACAATGGCTAAAGATAACGAGTCTCTGCCATATTTTATTGCAGCCTTAACTTCCTTATAGCTTTCAGGTAATGAATTTAGGAGAATAACAGCTTGATTTTCATCATCTAACTTCTCCCCTGTATTTTCCAGATCTACACATATCTTGTTGAAATCATCTAAATTATCTTCTAAGGATTTTGATGGTTGCATCTTAAATCCAAAAAATATTTCCTTTAAGTAAATCTTATTTGGAAGAGATTTACTTAAATAAAGTGACTCCAACTTAGTCCACAATTCCTCTGGTTTTTCAATATCATTAACCTGTCGAAGCACATTATCAGATAAATGAAGAATCATTGTGCTATATGCTATTTCCTGCATTTCAGCTTGTTTTTCTTTGGTCATATCTTCAGGCCAAGTTTCTGGTTTATCTAAAATTTTACCCACTTTCTGTTGAACTAAAAGAGCTTTCAGCTTTTTTCTCCAAAGGCTAAAATCCCATTTTCCATCAAACTTATCTAGTTCGAATTTTGCAGACATATTAGGAATTTTAACAGCCAATCAATCTCACTGAATTTTTTCCTTTTCAGCCCAAACACAATTTCAAATACACCCAACAAATAACACAACCCAGCCAAACAAAAATTTCCAGATTAAATATCAAACCGACGAAAAACAATACACTTACAGATTCACAGAATCAAGAAACCCACTGCTGCTACTGCCTTAATCAACTTGGCTCTGATACCATTTGTTGTGAAGAACTCCAAGAAACCATGCTTTAAATCACAGCATAACAGAAAATCACATCTAACAAGGTTTACAATTTACCAACTAAATCAAGCATAGAAAAATAGAGAAGACACAAATATTTATAGTGGTTCGACCAATGAGGTCTACATCCACTGTACAAGGCGAGATCAATTATCTCTCCTCTTTAACCAACAAAGACTCTCTTCCAATTCCTCCTTTGGTTAATTCGCACCTCTTCATTTCTCTCTTCTCTTCAATCAAGAAAGTGAGAAATCTGCAAATATGAGAATATGATTTTGCTTACTTTTTCATTACTAAGGATTTGACATTTATACACCAAAGAATACACAAAAAAGGAATGAGTATTTACACCAAATTTACAACAATTAAAGGCATAAATCAAGCCAAATAATAATGGAAGAATATTCCCTAATATGCCCCCTCAAACTGATGACTGAAGAGAAGTCAGAAGTTTGTCTCGAAATGTCAATAAGACTAGAGATGACAATGGTTTTGTAAATAAGTCAGCTAACTGATCCTTTGAAGATATGAACTGAACTGAAAGATCTTTACGAGCGACTTTTTCACGAACAAAATGATAGTCAATCTCAATGTGTTTCGTGCGAGCATGAAAAATTGGATTATTGGCAAAGGAAATAGCTGAAGTGTTGTCACACAATAATGTAGGCGGACTTGATAAGGGAACATGGAGATCACAAAGAAGCTGTTGTAGCCAATAAAGATCTGCTGCTATAGTCGCAAGAGAGCGATATTCTGCCTCAGTGGAAGAACGTGAGACCGTAGGTTGCTTTTTGGCTGACCAGGATATTGGACTGGAGCCAAGGAAAGCAATGAAGCCAGATGTGGATCGTCGGTCAAAAGTGTCACCAGCCCAATCAGAGTCACAAAAGGCAGTGAGAGATAAATTGGACATCAAAACAGAATGCCAAGTGGTTTGGAGCCAGAGAGATAACGCAAGATGCGTTTGACAGCAGAGAAATGAACAACTGTAGGTCGATGCATGAATTGACTTACACGATTCACTGCAAAGGAAATGCCAGGGCGTGTAAAAGTAAGATACTGAAGAGAGCCAACCAGTTGACGATAAAGTGTGGCATCGTGAAATAACGGTGCAGAGATATGGAGATCAACTGTAGTAGACATGGGCGTTAAGCATGTCTTAGCAGAGGACATTCCTGCAGTGTGAAGTAAGTCAGTGAGATACTTAGCTTGATTGACAAAAATACCATCAGTGGTAGTGTGGACTTCCAGGCCAAGGAAGTATTTCAATGCACCGAGATCCGATATTTGAAACTCTGTTGCTAACTGCTTCTTTAAGACTGATAGATATGAAGAGTCTGGTCCAGTGATAATTATATCATCAACATAAAGTAACAGATATGTCAAACAAGATCCAACCGACCGTACAAATAAAGATGAATCAGCAGCAGAAGCAGTAAATCCCAAGGTGAAGAGATATGATGTAAAGCGATCGAACCAAGCTCGAGGAACTTGCTTTAGACCATATAGACTTTTGTGAAGGCGACAAACATGATGTGGACTGGATTTGTCAAGAAAGACAGGAGGTTGAGACATATAAACTTCCTCTTTTACATGACCGTGTAGAAAAGCATTTTTTACATCCAGTTGGGTTAAAGACCACTGATAATGAGCAGCAAGAGCAAGAATAACTCTGATTGTGGGCTTTTTAACAACTGGACTGAATGTTTCAGTAAAGTCAAGCCCTTCGACCTGATGGTATCCTTTAGCAACTAATCGGGCTTTATATCGAGCAATAGTACCATCAGTGTTATATTTGGTCCTAAAGACCCATTTGCAACCCACAACATTCATGGAAGGTAAACGAGGTACTAAGGACCACGTACCTTGTTCTTGAAGGGCATTAAATTCCTCACACATAGCGGATCGCCATTCTGGATACTTCAAAGCAACAAAATATGAAGTAGGATCTGTTGGAACGGAAGTGGTCATGGTGGAGACAAACGTCTTTGGCTTGAAAATTCCTGACTTAGCTCTGGTTTGCATCGGATGATTATTGACCATACTTGCAGGAATGTGAACATTTTGGGATACTAAATGCTCAGGAGATTGCTCATATGCCGGTAAATCTGCAATACTAGAAGGTGAAACATGCAAAATCTCTCGAGGAGAAGAATTAGTGTCAACAGTGGATAATTGGGTAGGTGGGGAAGGAGAAGATGGGTTTGGAGATGTATGTAAGAGGGTGAGTAAGGGTGTTATGTCAGGATGAGAAGGTGTGGTAGGTTTTGGAGAATCTAAAGGTTTGGCAAAGGGAAATACTGTTTCGTGAAAAATAACATGGCGAGAAACAATTGAATTTTTGGTGATAGGATTGTAACATATATATCCTTTATATTCTAGAGTATAACCAAGGAAAATATGTTGAGAGGTTTTAGGTTCAAGTTTATGCTTGGTGTAAGGTTTCAATAAAGGATAACATGCACACCCAAAAACTTTTAAATGATGTAAATCAGGAGTGTAACCAAAAAGTTTCTCAAAAGGAGATGACATATTAAGAGAAGTAGTAGGCATACGGTTGATTAGAAAATCTGCAGTTGAAAAGGCATAAGGCCAAAACTCTAAGGGAACAGAAGAATGAAAAAGAAGAGACATTGCAGTTTCAACTATATGACGATGTTTACGCTCAACTACCCCATTTTGTTCAGGTGTGTATGGACATGATTTTTGATGCAGAATACCTTTAGAATTAAAGAAAGACAAAGTAGAAGAATTGCAAAATTCTCCACCACCATCAGAACGAAATATTTTTAATTTTGTAGATAATAAATTTTCTACAAATGGAACAAAATTTAGGATGATAGCATGAACATCAGATTTAGAAGAAAGAGGAAAAAGCCAAGTAAATTTGCTAAAATCATCTATGAAACTAACATAATAACGATATCCATTAATAGAAGTAATAGGGGAAGGTCCCCATACATCACTATGAATAAGTTCTAAAGGTGCAATGGAAAAGGAAAGAGACATAGGAAATGAAAGTTTAGACATTTTAGCTTTCAAACAACTAATGCATTCGCAGGTAGAAAGAGAACTAGATAAAGAAAGACCAAGACGAGATAAACTAGAGCGTAGTATTTTAGGAGCGAGATGACCAAACCGATGATGCCACAGAGAACACTCCTGTTTTGCCATAAAATTAAAGTTTTTGGGGTGCAGATCAGAAGATAGCATGGATGGACTAGGGATGGGATAGAGACCATTGATGCTTTCACTGTATAAGATTTTGCCAGAGACTTTATCCTGAATTAAGAACCAGTCAGTATCAAATATAAAAATACAGTTATTATCAAGGCAAAATTTATGAACTGATAAAAGATTGGCTGCAAGGTCAGGAGCATGAAGGATTTTTGAAAGATTAAAAGTGTGAGAGGAGGTAGAGAGTGTACCACTGCCTGTATTTTGGATATTTAAAGGTTCGCCATTACCCATTGTGACAGATTCTTCTCCATTATAGTTGTTGGAGAGATTGAGATTCTAGATCATTTGTCATATGAACATTGCAGCCACTGTCAGATAACCAAAAGACATTAGAATTATCATTTGGAGAGCGTGAGTTCATAGAGTTTACCGCCATAGCAGCTAATTGAGCTAGTGGATGACGACCCTGATAGGAAAAATTCATCCTATTGTAGCAATCAAGATCCCCATGTCCAGATTTTGAACATATTTGACAGAATATGTGGCCAGAATCGAGACCAGAATTAAAATTGGAGGTAGGAGAACCAAGAATGCTGCCAGACCCAGTTTGTTGAATCAACCCCAAATTGGATCCAAAACCAGAGTGTTGACTCGATTGGCGTGAAGGCTGGCCACGTGAATAGGAATTAGTGGCATGAGAAAAATGGGCTGGTGGAGTGTTGCCTATGTGATGAAATGGGCCATTGGCATGAGGAAGGAAATTGGGCCCATCAAATGCTATTTGATTTCGCTGGAATCCACGATCACCACGAGAAAATTGCCCACGTGAATTTCGTCCTCTACCTCTAAAATTAGGGCTCTGAACTGCTGCCATGATCGTAGGTGCAACGTCTGTTTTGTGAAGTTGCAGTTTTTTTTCTTCGGCATCTAACAAAACATGAAGCTCTTCCAAAGATAAATTACCACTTCGTGTTCGGATTGACGTGCGAAAGGCATTGAACTCGGCTGGAAGTCCATTCAAGGTATGTACAAGAATTTCGTCATCCTCAATTTTAACCAAAACATCAGCAAGTTTATCAACAATTTCCTTAATCCGACAGGTATATTTTTCAATCGATTCAGAAGATAGTTTCTAGATTTTATACAAAGCAGAGCGTAAATCAAGAATACTAGCTCTAGTATTTGAGGCATATTGTTTTTCTAAAGAAAGCCATAAATCCTTAGATGAAGCAGAACCAACCACATGAGCAAGAGCAGAGGGAGATAATGTAGCATTGATGAGGGTAATTAGAGCTTGATCACGAGATACCTACTGAATATAATAGGGACTGACCTGTGCAGTTGTTGTCACTTCAGAAGATATAATGTATTGACTGGGTTTCGGCAATGAGTCGTCGATATGCCCAAATAGTGAATGAGCCTTCAATATGGATGAGACTTGGAACTTCCACAACACATAATTTGTTGAATCCAAGCGAAGCGGCACGAGATTGCAGATATTTGATAATAGAAACAATGGTGAGGATGTGGCAGAAGAAGGTGATACAACGGTGCTGGCCATTTTAGTAGAAGAGAGCACTGTAATTGAAGGAAAAAAAAAATGGTCTGGAACAGAGATGAGAAAAAGGCTTCCAACGTTGATGGAGCTTTGAGTGAAGAGAAAAAAAAAAAAAAAAAGAGTAAGAATTTCAATTCAATTCTCTGATACCATGAGAAATCTGCAAATATGAGAATATGATTTTGCTTACTTTTTCATTACTAAGGATTTGACATTTATACACCAAGGAATAAACAAAAAAGGAATGAGTATTTACACCAAATTTACAACAATTAAAGGCATAAATCAAGCCAAATAATAATGGAAGAATATTCCGTAATAGAAAGACTCTTCTAATTTCTCATTTTGTGGATATAGATTGTAAGAGGAAAAATCTTTAGAGAAAATTTTTGAGATAAAAAGAAGTAAGAAAAGTATTGAAGAGATTTTTTAGAAAAACGAGATTGGAAAACAGAGACAAATTTTGAAGAAAACAATTGAAATTGAGAAAATAATTTAGAATAAGTTTTTGAAAGTTTTATTCAAGAGAAAAAATAAAGAAAAAGTTAAAAAAGAGTGAGAAAGAAAACTAAGAAATATACAAATTTTGAAGAAACAAAAGAGGAAAAAGTTAGGAAGAATGGACAAAAAAAAAATTCAAAGAAAACGTTTGTAAAATAGAAAAAGAAAAAGTTTTTTATGTAAAAGATCTCCATTCAAACTTTCTCTTTCATCTCCAATATTTTCTCTAACGATTTTTCCTCTTAAAATTTACATTCTTTCATAATTGTTTTTCAAAAAAAAAAAAAAAAAATCAAATTTTGTAGTAGTAGATATATTTGTTATTAATTTGGTCCAATTTGCCACCCACCGCAATTTTCTTAAAAAAATTGAAGAGCATTTAAGGAGAAGGGAGGTGACCTTGCAAAATCAAATATGTTCTCGTGTGAATATATATTGGTAATTATGGGCCCGTTTGATAACGTTCTCATTTCTTGTTTTTGTTTTTTCATTTTTAATAAATAAAAATAGAATTTCATGACCCTAACACCTATACATTCAATAATAATAAACCTATATTCTTATTTATGTTTGGAAAAAAATTGGAAACAAGAACAAAAAAAAAGAAAAACTAGTTTATACATTCAATAATAATAAACGTATATTCTTATTTATGTTTGGAAAAAATTGGAAACAATAACAAAAAAAGAAAAACTAGTTTTAGTTGTTCCCAAAAGTTCTATACAAATTTTGGGAGTGTTTCTAAAAAATGAGAAACAAGAAACATACATAGTTATTAAATGCTTAGATTTCTTAATAAAATTAGAAACAAGAAACAAGAAACGAGAACGTTACCAAACAGGCCCACATCTGTTACTACATATAGGTAAATATATGAGTATGTGGATATATATACTCTCATTTAACAAAAAAAAAAAAAAAAAAAAATTCATGATCTAACCCATGAACGTGAAACATAATACATTTAAAGATTAGATAACTTCCAATATACATATGATAACACCTAATTTGTGCTATCTTATCACCATTAATCTAAGCTTGTTACAGTTCTTTTTATGGTTTAAATGTCTATTTTGTAGGTATTTGAACTTTCGAGGCTTCAGGAGCGGATTGCACTAATTGGCATTAAATCGGGGAATGCAAAGAGTTTTTTAGCCATCTTGGAGTTCATAGATGAAGAGGAGGTGAAAAGACCCGAGCGGATTGTCACGACCCCAAGAGCCTATCATTAAGACGCTAGGTCAAGGCGTCTCAAGCTAGGAAAAAGGCTAGTCACGTTGTGAAGCTCGTAGCGTCGAGACGCTGGCCTTAGCAACTCGATGCTGCTTCGAAATTCTTCAAAAAAGGCACAGGTAGATTACTGAGCATCGAGACACCCCGCTATCTTTTAAATTTCTAGCTTCGTTTTTTTAGCGTCGTAAGTCATATTTATGATTTGTTTACATTTCTTAGCTCAATTTCTCTCGTTCTCTTACTGTTTCCTTGATTCTAAGACCTCTTACGATGTATTTCTTTGAGATTCTTGTTATATTTTCTTCAATTATGCTAGCTTAAACATCTTTTTGTTGGATTATAGGGATGTAATTAAATTGATTAACACTATTTTTGGTTGAGTTTGCTGGTTTTTAATTTATTTTGCGGAATTAATGTGTTCATCTATGTTTTCTCGTGTTAACCATCATTTTTGAATGCTTTCTTAGACGATCTATTAGTTATTTGAGATGGCCATTATGTTTGAATCATGTCCTTTGCATTTTTTCTATACTAACTTGCCTAGCTTGCTTGATAGAACCTAAGATGCATAGAGAAATTATTAGTAAATTGTTCTAGGAATTTGCTTTCTTGATTGAATTTAGTAATTATGGACCCTTAGACGTAATGCGGCTAATTCGGTAGGTAATCATGTGGGCTAACAAGTTATCTATTAAGTTGGTTAGATTTAGATTCGTGGGCTAGCGGTCTAAAGTATAAGAGGTAGCGAGCGTAAATTAATTAATACTAATTGATTAATTAATCACGTGGGCTAACGAGTTAGTTAATCGATTAGCAAAGGTAAGGAGGATGCATAATCCAATTTGCCAAGGAGCACACCAGGATCATAATAATTTCGTAGAATTAATCTTTAGAGCGAGCGAGGAAACCAAACAAGTAATCAATTCAATGAAACCCCAAGATCCAACGATCCTTTGTTATTGATTATTTTCACCAATTTTCTCGTTCCGGTCTACTTTTGCATGTTATTTATTTTCGTCGATTTTTTTACATTCCCTTGTTTTTACTTATGTTTAGTGGCAAATATCTCTTTCAAACCCTCCATTTTTGTGACCCCATAAATACCAAATTTTAGATAGAAAATCTCCTCTCCCACTGGACAACCCGGCTACTACTGCTGCAAAGTAGTTAGGTAGCTAGTTTACAAATTTTATTTGTGAAGGGATGGAATCCCATAGTAGAAGCAATTTGATTCACGTGTAATTCAATAAGCTTTTCAAAGAAACTGGTACATTGTGCAACAAAGATTTTACCAAATGAATTTCTATAAATCTATCTACTAGATCAAGCATGCTATATTGTTGAGGGATTAAGTAATACTTATGTGTGTAGATCGATCTGGTGCGCGAATTTTCCCTCGAACAAATTGTTCAACGAACAACAACAATTGTGTAGAAAATCCCCAAGACACCACCACGAGAAGCCTCTGCTATTCTCTGGATAATTTAGAGGTTGGCTTGTGGGAACCTCAATATTCTTGAATCATAGGGAAGTAAAAACTATAGACAAATGTTTCTATAATCTTTTTAGAAAATTGAGAGATAGATCTTGGGATTATTGAGACAACGTGTTTTTCTTGAGCACAAACCATCTGTATCTTTTAGATTTGTTTCCAGATCAGGTGATGGAGACGGATGGGGGAGTTATACATAGTAACTCCCCACTCACACACAACTCCAAACAACTGTTGGGAGTTAATTAAATTTAATTAAAATTCAAAATTCAAAATTCAAAATTCAAAATTAATTCAATTTAATTTAATTAATTACAATAATTAATTAAATTAATAATTAAATCACATTTAATTATTTATATAATTTAAATCATATTTAAATGAACATCTCTCACATAACCTATAGTATTAATTCAATTAATTTAATTAAATCACATTAAATTAAATTAATCAATTAATTAGTTCATCATTAATTAATTGTTAATATTTAATTTAAGCGGATTGAAATGTATATTTCTCTCCTATCCTACAATATTAATTCAACTAATTTAATTAAATCACATTAAATGAAATTAAATTAAATTAACCAATTAATTAATTACTAAATTAAATATCTCATATTTCATTAATGTTACATTTGAATCAATGTATGTTTCTCTCATAACCTATAGTTTTAATTTGAATCCAATTCACATTAAATTTAACCTATAGTTTTAATATGAATCCAATTCACATTAAATTAATATTTGAACTTCTTCAAATATTTAATTTTCTCATAAATTAATTTTGGGAAAAATACATTTTTACTCCCTGAGGTTTGAGTTAGGTTTCATTTTGGTCTTTGAGTTTTCAAACTCGACAATTTAGCCCCTGAGGTTTGGATTTCGTTTCATTTTAGTTCATCCATCCATTTTTCCGTTAAAAACGAACGCTTTGCTGACGTGACATAATTTTTTTATTAGAAAATTATTTTCTTAATTTTTAAAATAAAATAATAATAAATTAATTAAAAAAATATTTTCTTATTATTATTATTTTTTATTCTTCTCCATTACCTTTTCTTCTTGTTCTTCTCAATTATCCTCCTTTGTCTCCATATCCCTTCTTTCAACCTATCCCAACCGCCAGCAGTCACGGTCGCCTCTCGCCGACGACAACTAACTTTTTTTTTCTTTTTTTCTTCTTCTTTCTTCCGTCTCCAAACCTAATGTTTTTTTTAAATAACCGAAAGAGGAGGGAGGGAGGGACGACCTTCCCCTCTATTTCGACGTCAAAAAATGAAGGGGGAGGTCCCTCCTTCCCTCCCCGTTACAGATTGTTCCAACGCCATAAAATGGAGGGGGGAGGTCCCTCCCTCCCTCCTCTTTTGGTTCTTAAGAAAAACACAAGGTTCGAAGAAGGAAGAAATGAGAAGAAGAAAATAAGAGAAGAAGAAAAAAAGAAAAAAAAAGTTAGTCGTCGTCGGCGGTAGGGTTAGGGTTGAAGAAGAAATATGGAGGAGGATAATGGAGAAGAAGAAGAAAAGAAATAATAATAAAAAATATATTTTCTAAAATTAATTTATTATTATTTTATTTTAAAAATTAAGAAAATAATTTTTTAAATAAAAAAATGATGCCACGTCATCAAATTGTTAGTCTTTAACGAAAAAATGGATGGAGGGACTAAAATGAAACGAAATCCAAACCTTAAGGGCTAAATTGTTGAGTTTGAAAACTAAGGGACCAAAATGAAACCTAATCCAAACCTCAGGGACTAAAAATGTATTTTTCCCATTAATTTTGAGTCATATCCAAAGTTAATTTTATATTATAAAGTTTAATGCATAATTAATTTTATATTATAATGTATTACTATATATTATATTAATTGTATCACATACAATTAACCAAAATTCCCTTAGTGATTTTGTGATAGCCCACAAATTTATTTATTTATTTTTAATTTATTTATTATTATTTTTTTTAACAACTAGGTCAAAATGGAGAAAAGGGGGGATGTTGGGTTTTATGCCCTAAAACTCGTAGATAGTCAATGTAACACTGGACTTGTTTTAAATAAAGTGTTATTGATTCTATATATTTGTTTTGCCTAAAATAATCACTAATCCAATAAACTAAGAACCCCTGGCTATATTATGTATACTTGAACTTTGTTTGGTAAACATAAATATGGATCAAGTTCAAGTAAATAGCCTAAATGCCCGATAGTATAAGGATAAGGTTGGGTACCTTGATCTTGGGGACACTATTAACGCGGCTCACTTTGTATTTAAGACAAACGATGTGATCCTAATCGTTCATGTATAGACATGTGAGTGAGGGCATCCTATGCAATGAGTTTTCATAGAGACTGGACCACGAGATAAGTCACTTTCACTTTATAACGCTGTGTACTACTGAAACTGAATATCTCATACGATGACCTAGGTAACTCGATCTTAATCCTGAGCTAACTATGAACTTCTATTTATTCAGGATTGTCGTTTGATTTGCATGGGTGAGAGTGGCCTATCATCACCGACTCAATAAAGCCTACCATTTTGGGAATGAAACTGAATAGATAGCTACATAGTCTCGCAAGACGGAATTCACTACTACCCGATTTAGGGTTAGTAAGAAGGTTGTTCCCTTAAGTACTGACTCCGAGTCTTGGACAAGGGGCCCCACCCTCTTATTGTCTTGAGAGGGACTTGGTTCAGTGATTGAATCACGAACCAATTGTTCATTAGAGGATCAATGGAACTCAAGGAACAAGATGTAACTATAGGGGTAAAACGGACATTTGACCCAGCTCTAGTTACGAACAATCGGTGAAGGGTCAACCTACTAATCATGGTTATATCGAGTGTACATAAATATATCTACAGTGAGGGGAGTGTAGCTACGGGCTATAGTGGAGTGTCCCTGAAGTTAACGAATGTTGAAAACTAGGTTAATGAGTTTAGCCTGTTATTCTCAGATCGTTGGAGTCCATGATTTGTAGGTCCATTAGGTCTCTCTACTAGCTCATATAGGATGAAACTTGGAACAATATGATATGATTGTTTGAAACGTTCAAAATCGAAAAAAGGCATAAATGTCGGTTGCATACGACATATTGATTTTATTTCGAATTAAAAGAAAATTGAGAGTTGGTTGTATTTAAATATGATTTAAATATTAAACACATGAATAGAGATTCATGTTCGAGAAATTTCGTTTAGAGAAAAGTCGGGATTAAGTAAATAATATTAATCTAATATTAGATATTAAATTAATTATTATATTTTGATTTTAATTAAATTTTATTTAATTAAAATAAGAAAATCAAAATTAAAATATAACTTTTGAAATTCAAAAAATGCAAAATTAAATTTGAGATTTTTGAATTTAAGAAAATAAAAAATTCTTAATTTTAGGAGGTGGTGCTTAATGACTAATCACCATGGTTAGTCCTTCTCGTTACACCTCTCTAATGGCTCAAATTAATCCCATTTTGCTGGCTGACTCTTGTGCATTTAGAATGCATGATATTCCTCTATAAATGGAGGAAGAGCTGATGGAGAATGAAAGGGATTTCCAACTTGAAATGCTGCCAAATTCTCTCTAGAACTTCCATAGTTCAAACTCTCAAAAACACTTGAACCCACAAAGCCTTTTACTATAATTCCTATCAATTGAGGATCTCACAATCCGTTCCAAGGCCTGAGGATAGTAGAGAAGATCCAAGTGGTCCTCCAAGATCGATTGGTGTGAAGAAACAACTCACAGATTGCGTCAATTTGGAGCTACAAGAGGTAAGTGCTTCCAAACTCTGTTTTTCGAAATATGAACAACATGTCTTCTTGAATAAAATTGATGAGATTAAGTGCCTAAGATCCTAAATTGCATCTGCATGTGTTATATAAACACCTTCAATTGGTATCAGAGCCAGGTTTGGGCACTTAATTTGCATCAATTTGACCATGGTGTAGCATTTGCATATTTAATTATTTTGGGTGCTGAAATGGATATATTATGGTTTTGGCAATTTATATCTCTTAAATTTCTTGATCAATTTGTGCTCACATGTATATGAGCATTTATGTGTCGTAAAGAGTATGTAATTTTTATAGAGTCATTAGAGTCCAATTAGGCTTTCAATTGATCGAGAAAAGAGGAAGAACTCAGCAGGCCGAAGAACAGGGATAAGTCCAGTCGAGATAGCGTCTCGACGCTGATGCGATTCCAGCCCAGCGAGACTTTCCAGCGAGAACGAGAAGCGAGAAAAATTCGGTTCGGTCTGGTTCAGCATATTCACGCTTTAGTTTAACGATTTTCGATCGGTTCAGCTTCGTTCAGTCCATTGGAGGTTCGGTTAAGACCTTTGGAGGTCAGCTCAAGGTGGTTCGAGATTCCCGAGAGCAGTTCAAACAATTTTTCCAATATTATTTGTAATAATTTAGTTTTTGTTTTTTGACATAGTAATAATTTAGTTATTACTTGCTCCAAATTGCCAAAACCGGTCCATTTTCGTGTGATTTAATTAATTATGCATGGATGGATGTATGCTTTAATTAAATAGCCTAGAATATGCATAAAGCATGTCATATAGATTTAAAATCCCACCATAGGAAGCATGATATGCATTTAAGTATGTTATAATTAGTTGTAATATATGTATGCAAGTTTAGGTTTCATGTTAGATGCATGTTGAATGAATTAATTTCGTTATTGATCGATTAGTATAAACGTTATATTATCTAAACGAAAATGAACAAAGCATGCTGCATGAAACTACCTTAGCTCGATTTAAAGCGTTAAGATCGATTAGAAGCATGTTATAAGTTATCGTCGTTATAACTGTTATAAAACCGACATAGACGTTTAAAATCTATAACAAATATAAAAGCATGCTCACTTAGGGTTAAATTGAACTCAAATATCGATCAATGCAAAATTAGTTTTAGGTCGATAACTTGTAAAGCTAAGGTTACAAGAGAACTTGTTAACATAATTAATCAGGTTTATCGTTTATCTAGTTGTGGTTATTTTTCTATTATTTCATTTGTGTATCCTCCTCTTATTTTGGGCCATGTGTCCCTATCTTTCCCTATTTAATACAATGATTGAGGCTTAGTATTATTGAGCTGAATATTCCTCTCATTCTTTTTCTTCACTGATTTACACCATTACATGGTATCAGAGCTTAGGTAAGAATTTTTTTTCCTATCATCTTCCTCATGGCGTCTGCTTCCAGCACAGTCTCCACCGATAGTGATCGCTTACCGTCTCTCCTGGTCACCTCTCAATCAACCACTGTATCTACACCCCTTTCATCTCAGCGCCTTCAGACACATGTTTCGCCCATCCCTACTCGTCCCCTGAATCCCAATATTCCCCCCTTCCATTCTAATATCGTTCAACAACAAACCCTTCCTCAATTTCTCCCCACCACTGCTCCTGGTTTTCAATATCCCCCTCAAGCTTCATCTTCACTTCCATTTGTTCCATCATACAACCCTACCAACCCTATTTTTCCGCCGGTACAACCTTCTCCATTTCCAATTGTTACTCCCCCACTCAATGTTAAGCTTACAAATTCAAATTACCTCCTCTGGAAGAACCAATTGCTGAATCACATCATCGCATTCAACATGGAATGGTTTATCAACGACACTCCAGCTCCGCCTCGGTACCTTGATGCTGCTCAAACTTAGGTGAGTCCACAGTTCCTTGTATGGCATAAATATAATAGGACATTGATGAGTTGGATCTATTCCTCTCTCAATGAGGATAAGCTAGGTGAGATAATCGGTTGCTCTACTGCCTTTGAGATTTGGGAACATCTAAGAACTGTTTATGAGTCGTCTTCTACTGCTAAAGTCATGGGTCTTCGTTCACAGTTACAAAAAATGAGAAAGGATGGGTTGTCGGTTTCCCAATATATTGCTCAGATAAAAGATGTGGCTGATAAATTTTCCGCAATTGGAGAACCTCTGTCTTACCGCGATCATTTAGGCTATATTTTAGAAGGTCTCGGTCCAGAATACAACCCATTTGTCACCTCTATCCACAATCGAACTGACCGCCCTTCCTTAGCTGATGTGCGCAGTCTCCTCATTCCTTATGAAGCTCGTCTGGAAAAACAATCTTCTGTTGATAGTCTTAATATCATCCAAGCCAATTTAGCAAATATGTCCATGAACAATCCTACCAGACGATCCCCACGGCCATCCTCTGCTCCTAAAATCAACTTTACCCCGCAACCTTCACCTTCTTTTCCCGTCCCACAAAATTTTCAAGCTCCTGTCTCTGGTCAAAGTATTCTTGGTCGACCTCAATTTTCCCCTCGCCCTTCTCGTTGGCCTTCTACTACTAATTCTCGACCCCAATGTCAAATTTGTGGTAAATTAGGGCACATCGCTCTCGTTTGCTACAATCGTCATAATCCTATGTACCAAGCTCCACAAAATTCTCAAACTCCTCAGGCCTTTTTCAACCAGCTCATTCCTTCTAACCGACCATCACAACCTGCTTCCCCTGCTTCCGCTGATCCCATTTCTTCTACTCAATCTCTTTCTCACCCTGATGAGGCATGATATATGGACTCAGGAGCAACTCATCATATGACCCCTGATGTGAATTCCTTGCAGCAGTCTACTCCATACTATGGTGGGGAGCAAGTCGTTATTGGCAATGGTAAGTCTATTCCTGTTCATCGTATTGGTTCATCCTCTATTTCATCTTCTTGTTCTTCCTTTCCTATTAAATTAAATTCTGTTTAATACACTCATCTTTCTCACAAACTCATTAGCATTGCAAAATTATGCAATGATAATCGGGCCTTTGTTGAGTTTTATCCTCATCATTTTCTTGTGAAGGATCAAGTCTCCAAGAGGGTTCTTCTCAACGGTCATCTTGAGGGAGGTCTTTAAAAACTTTCGGTCCAGTCCACTTCTCCTACTTCCTCAAATCAACCTGCTGTTTTCATGTCAAAGTTTCAGAATGCTTCCCTTTGGCACCAGCGTCTTGGCCATCCGTCTTTTCCCATTGTCCGTCGTGTACTTTCTATTTTCGGTGTTGAATGTAGCTCGTCTAAGGAGAAATTTTGTAATTCATGTCAATTAGCTAAAGTTCATCGTCTACTGTTTACTTCTTCAATGTCTCAAACTAGTAGGCCTTTTGAGCTTGTTTACTCGGATATTTGGGGACCTTCCCCTTTGAAATCTATAAATGGTGCTCGTTTCTTTAGTCTTTTCATTGACGATTATACTCATTATACTTGGTTTTATCTTTTGCAATCCAAGCATGATGTCTTGTCTATATTTCTTTTGTTCAAAGCCATGGTAGAAAATCAATTTAATACTACTATAAAGGCTTTTCAAACTGATGGTGGATCTGAATACCGTCCTCTTACACCAATTCTAATGAAATATGGTATCCTTCATCGATTCTCTTGTCCATACACCCCTCAGCAAAACGGTACTGTTGAAAGAAAAAATCGCCATGTAGTTGAGGTTGGCCTGTCCATTTCAGCTCATTCTTCTGTCCCTCAATTATATTGGTCGTTTGCTTTCCAGGCAGCTGTATATTTAATAAATAGGTTGCCTACTCCAGTTCTAAACTCTCATAGCCCCTATTTCGTTTTGTTTGGTAAACACCCTGATTACTCTTTACTAAGAACCTTTGGGTGTTCTTGTTTCCCTTTTTTACGCCCCTAGAATGATAACAAACTGCAATATCGCTCAAAAGAGTGTGTTTTCTTGGGATATAGTACCTCTCATAAGGGCTATCTATGCCTTGATCCAAGTGGTCGTTTATATGTCCCTCGTCATGTCATTTTTAATGAACTCTCCTTTCCGTTTTCAACTTCTTCATTTTCTAGTACATCGTCAATCAAACAAGTCCATTCTGACCCGTTTTTTCCTCTCGGTCCTCTTCTTCAGTCGGTTTCTTCATTTCCATCTTATTCCACTCCCTTACCATCTTCATCATTGCCAATATCGACTGCTCTGCCTCCTGACCAATCTGCTACTGCTGATTCTTTATCTCATGCCTCATCTCCTGTCCTTCCTCCATCCCCTGTATCCCCAAACGTACCCTTTTCACCATCCCTGCCCTCTCATACTTCCCCTCGCTCATCTCCAACTCAACCATCATCCATACAGCCTGCACCTCCCCAACCTTCTCCTACCCAATTAACTTCTTCTTTATCCCCTTCCCCCTCATCTTCCTAGCCACCATCCTCTAACCCGATACCTCACCCTTCCACCAATCATAATATTCATCCCATGATTACTCGCTCCAAAGATGGTATTTTCAAGCCTAAAGCTTGGCTAGCTTCCTCTGTTGCCACTATCCCTTCTGAACCACGCAACTATAAGTTAGCCTTACAAGACCCTAAATGGAAAGCGGCTATGGATGCTGAATATGAGGCCTTACTGCGCAATGGGACTTGGTCTCTTGTTCCATTACCAAATGACCGTAAGTTAGTTGGATGTAAATGGGTTTTTCGAGTTAAACTCAAGCCTACAGGTGAGATTGATAGATATAAGGCACGGTTGGTTGCTCAAGGCTATACTCAAGCCTTTGGAATTGATTATTTCGAAACTTTCAGCCCCGTAGTCAAACCAGCCACCATACGAATTGTCTTGTCCTTGGCTGTTTCTTCCAACTGGCCAATTCGACAGCTTGATGGTGCACAACGCTTTCCTTCATGGAGATCTCAACGAAGAGGTATATATGAAACAACCCGGTGGTTTTGAAAGTCCAACTCATCTCCATCATGTTCTTCGCCTTCACAAAGCTTTGTATGGCCTAAAACAAAGCCCACGAGCTTGGTTCTCAAAGCTTAGTTCTTGCTTGATTGGATGGGGTTTTGTGGCTTCAAAGGCAGACTCCTCCATGTTTGTGTATAAAGAAGGTTTGCATACTATTATATTTCTCATTTATGTGGATGACATCTTGGTGACAGGTTCCAGTTTTTCTCTTATTCAATACTATGTTTCTGCTTTAAATATTCGGTTCTCTCTAAAGGATATAGGTGATCTTTCTTATTTCCTGGGAATCCAAGTTGTTCATTCTAGCAGTGGTGTGCATCTGTCACAGTAGAAATACATTATTGACATTTTGGCTCGAGTTGATATGTTTACTTGCAAGTCGTTGCCTTCTCCAATGGTTGTTGGTAGTCATTTGTCTCTCTCTGATCGCTCGTTACTTGTAAATGCTTCAGAATATAGAAGCTTGGTTGGTGCCCTCCAATATTGCACGTTGACTCGACCCGACATAAGCTACACTGTCAATCGCCTCTGCCAGTTCTTACATGCGCCAACCTCTGCCCATTTACAGGCTGTGAAGAGGCTGCTACGGTATTTGAAGGGTACTGCTGGTCATGGCATTTTATTCTCTTCTTCTCTAGCTTCCTCGGTTACCTGCTACACCGATACAAATTGGGTCAACTGCCCGGATGACAGACGTAGTACCAGTGGGTTTTGTATCTTTCTTGGCTCGAATATTGTCTCTTGACAGTCCTCCAAGCAGCGAGTAGTATCTCGTTCCAGCGCCGAGTCTGAGTACAGAGGAATGTCAAATGCAGCGACTGAGCTTGCTTGGATTCAATCCATCCTTAGTGAACTTGGTGTTCAAACCTCTCCACCTCTGTTGCTCTGTGATAACATTAGCGCAACATACATTGCTGCAAATCCTGTCATGCACAATCGCACCAAACACATCGAGGTTGATCACCATTTTATCAGAGAACGGGTTGCTAGGAAACAGTTGATCGTTCGTTTTGTTCCTTCAGAAGACCAGATTGCTGACATCTTCACCAAAAGTTTACACTCTCCTCGTTTTATAAGCTTAAGAACCAAGTTAACTGTGGTTTCTAAGCCTTGTTTGATTGGGGGGGGGGATGTTAGCATAATTAATCAGGTTTATCGTTTATCTAGTTGTGGTTATTTTTCTATTATTTCATTTGTGTATCCTCCTCTTATTTTGGGCCATGTGTCCCTATCTTTCCCTATTTAATACAATGATTGAGGCTCAGTATTATTGAGCTGAATATTCCTCTCATTCTCTTTCTTCACTGATTTACACCATTACAGAACTCACCCGATTAGATGCTGTCTAAGGCTGGAGGTATTTAAGTTGACGGTTTACGGAATACCTAGTACTTGAGTTAGGTTAACCTGGTTTTATGAGCATGCGTGACCGATGTGAGGTTATAATTTGAGTTTATCACCTAGACATCGTAGGTTAAGTCCTTTTACGAGCATATCACCTAGACTTAGGAAAATTTTATTAGTCGGATTCTATCTAAGTAAAAAAATAAACCCTAAAGTGTAATAGGACACTTCAATGGGAGAAAGAATTATAAAAACGAGATATTTAAATTGAGTTTTTACTCTCATGTCCCCCTATGTTCACACCGTGAGATACGTGCTCGGCTTCGTGTTGTCCTGGGAGCGGCCTCCCTTTGGAGAGCATTAAGCATGGGTCAATACCAAGGTGAATGGGGAAAGTTTTCATAGTAAGTGGGAGAAGAACGCGTGACAACGTATCTGAAGGGAATAAAAGTCCCCACGCAGCGGAAGCGCATCGATTGGACCTTACGCCGTATATTAATTAACATTAAAATACCATTATGAAAACTAAATTAAACTTTAAACTCCTTTTAAAGTTGCTGGAAATTCAGTTTAAACATGCTTAAAAATAAATCTAAATTTATTTTCATGCTTTTCTAAAGAAAAGGGAAAGAACCGTCACATACCTTCGTTGAAGACTTGACCATTCTTCGCCAACGACGCTCCACGAACGAAAACGCAGCAGCCGCCTTTGATTTTCTTCGCTGGAAATTCCTTCTTTGAATGACACAATAACCACAGAGGTTACACCGGTATGTCTCTAAGTCTAGGAGGCAAAAGACTTGTGGGAGTCTTTCTCTAAGAGGGAGGCTAGAGAGAATTCTAGGTCTTGTCTTTGAGAGTCTAAGAGCAAGAGCAAGAATGTCAAGTGTCATGACCAATTAGGTATAGTGTTCTATTTATAGAAGAGAGGCCATGAATAAAATTTTCAATTAAATCAATCTTTTCCAAAATTGATTCAATCTTATTCTTTAATTAATCAATCATGATCAATCAATTCCATAATTGATTAATCTTTTCCAGAAATGACTAATTACTTCCATAAGTGATTAGATCATTTCCATAAATGATTAATCACTTCCTTAAGTGATTAATTATTTCCATAATTGATTAATTCCCGGTTAATGAATTCTTTAATTAATTAACCACCAATTAAATATCACATATTAAATTCCCGGCCTAGAATTAACTAATTTGCCCAAACACATTTTAGGCCTTAAATTAATTAATTCATTATTTGAACTCTTTCAAACTTCCATAAATTTATATTTGAACTTTTCAAATATTAATTTCTCTCATAATAATATATCAATATATATTATATTTGTTTCCCTTAATAAATTGAACATTTTCAATTTACTTTTATTACTTAGTTGCCTCAAATTACTTTACGAGCTACCAGTGGGACCTAATGGACCTGCAGATCAGAAGCTCCAACGATGTGAGATTAATTGGTCAAACTCATTAACCACATTAATCAATATTCGTTAACTGTGTGTACATTCCACTATAGACTCACAGTTGCACTCTTCTCACTGCAGACATATTTTCTGTGTCCACGGCTCTAGACCAATATCGACTAGTTAGTCCGTCACGAGTGTCTGTAACACCAGCTAGGTCAAATTACCGTTTTACCCCTGGGTTACCTCTATTTCCTTAAGTACCAATTCTCCTCTAATGAACAACCTGTTTGTGGTCCAACCATCAAACAGAAAACCCTTTCGTGCCATTGAGAGGGTAGGGCCCTTTGTTCAAGACTCGGAGTAACCACTTAAGGGAACACTCATCTGCTTCCCTAAAGTCGGGAAGGAGTGAATTCCATCTTGTACGATTATGTTCCCAACTCCCCATTCGGTCTTGTCCCCAAAGTGGTAGGCTTATTGAGTCGGCGTATTGGCCACTCTCACCCATACAAATCAAAGGACAATCTCTCATGAGCAGGAGTCCATAATCAACTCAGGATTAAGACTAAGTTGTCTAGGTCGTCCTAGTGAAATAGAAAACCAACTAGTTAACGGTGTTATAACCAGTGGTTACTATTTCGCGGTCCGGTCTTATGCAAACTCATTGCATAGGATACCCCCACTCGCATGTCTCCTACACGAACGCGTTGGATCGCAGCGTTTGTATCAAATACAAAGTGGGTCGTATCCATAGTGTCACCAGGATAAGGCACCCAGTCTTATCCCTATACTATAGACCCTTTAGGCTGTTTCTTGAACAATGATCCCATATATCGTTACATATAGTTCAAGACTCATATTACAACCTTGGATGTCTAGTTTATTGGATTAGGGTTATTATTAGGCAAGGACAAATATAAAATAACTAATAACAATTAATATAAAAATATATCAATATTATTTCATTAATATCTGGTCAACGGTTACATTCACTATCTACGAGTTTTAGGGCATAAAACCCAACAAACTCCCACTTGAACTAAAACACTAGTTAGTGGGATGTAAATGCAATAATCTAAAGCTGGAAATGTCATGTATATAATACAATGAACTAGGGCATCCTTATACACATTATTTATTTCTCCCACTTGCCCTAGATTAGATGACATACATATCTCGTAGACCTAGACCCTCTAGATGACCCTCAAACACTTTAGCCGTGAGAGCCTTCGTAAATGGATCAGCGATGTTGTGCTCCGAGGCGATCTTAGTGACGATCACATCTCCTCGTTGCACAATCTCCCGTATCAGGTGATACTTCCTCTCGATGTGTTTACCCCGTTTGTGGCTTCGAGGTTCTTTTGAGTTGGCTACAGCCCCACTGTTGTCACAGTATAGTGTTATGGGCACGTTCATATTCGGAACCACTTCCAAATCAGTCAAGAACTTTCTAAGCCATACTGTCTCATTAGCTGTTTCGCAAGCTGCTACATACTCAGCCTCCATGCTTGAGTCTGCTGTGCATCATTGTTTGATGCTTCTCCACACTACTGCTCCTCCATTGAGGGTGAATACTGACCCTGATGTGGATTTCCTTGAATCCTTATCAGCTTGAAAGTCAGAGTCAGTGTATCCAGTAAGAATCAAATCCTTAGCTCCATACACAAGCATGTAGTCCCTCGTTCTCCGAAGATACTTGAGGATGTTCTTAACCGCTCCCCAGTGGTCCAACCCTAGATTAGACTGATACCTACTGACTACTCCCACTGCATAACATATGTCAGGCCTAGTGTAGAGCATAACATACATTAAGCTGCCCACAACTGAGGCGTAGGGAATGTGTCTCATGTTCTCAATTTCTTGAGGTGTCTTAGGAGACTGTTCCTTAGACAGGTGTACCCCATGTCTAAAGGGTAGTAGTCCCTTCTTGGAGTTTTGCATCGAATATCGAGACAACATCTTGTCAATATACGTTGCTTGAGACAGAGCTAGCGTTTTGTTCTTACGATCCCTAATGATTTGGATTCCCAGAACGTATTGAGCCTCTCCCAGATCTTTCATTTGGAATTGGGCTGCTAGTCATTTCTTAATGTCAGTGAGGTATCCTACATCATTCCCAATGAGTAGGATATCGTCTACATAAAGTATTAGAAAAGCTACTTTCCTTTTGTTGACTTTCTTGTACACACAAGGCTCATCAACGTTTTGGTCAAAGCCAAAAGATTTGATTGCAGTATCAAATCTAATTTTCCATGATCTGGATGCTTGTTTCAATCCATAAATGTATCGATTGAGCTTACAAACCTTTTGTTCCTGACCTTGGGCTATGAACCCTTCGGGTTGAGACATGAAGATATTCTCTTCAAGATTACCATTCAGAAAGGCAGTCTTGACGTCCATTTGCCATATTTCATAGTCATAATATGTGGCTATGGATAAGAGAATTCTTATGGACTTTAACATGGCTACAGGAGAAAAGGTTTCCTCATGGTCAACCCCTTTCTTTTGGGTATAACCCTTTGCCACTAGTCTAGCTTTGAAGGTCTGTACCTTTCCAGCTGCATCTCTTTTTCTCTTATAGATCCATTTGCACCCTATGGGTTTTACCCCATTTGGTAGATCTGTAAGTTCCCATACAGAATTGGAGTACATTGACTCAATTTCCAGGTTCATGGCTTTGACCCATTCATCCTTATCTTCGTCATTCATTGCCTGTCGATAAGACAATGGATCCTCAATGCCATCATTAGGTATGACAACCTGAGTTTCAGTTAAACCCAAGTAGCGGTCAGGTTGTAATACAACCCTCCCACTGTGTCGAGACATTCCCAACGTTTGAGATGGACGGGATGGATCTGAAGAACTAGTTCCTTCATCAACCCTTGTTGAAGGTCCAATTTCATCAACAACTCTTGATGATTCTTCAGTAGCTTCTCCTAATATTATTTTGCTGCGTGGTTTATGATCTCTCATGTTGTATTCCTCTAAGAAAGTGGCGTTTGTCGATACAATCACCTTATTTTCTTGTGGGTCGTAGAAATAACCACCTCTCGTTTCTATAGGGTAACCAACAAATTGGCACAGTTTTGAACGAGGTTCCAGTTTCTTAGGATTTGTCACAAGCACGTCTGCTGGACAACCCCAGATGCGAAAGTGATGCAAACTAGGTTTACGCCCCTTCCATAATTCGAAAGGTGTTTCAGAAACACTTTTCGAGGGAACATTGTTCAAGATGTATACTGCAGTCTCTACTGCATACCCCCAAAAGAAGCTAGGCAATTGAGCATAGATCATCATTGATCGAACCATGTCTAACAATGTTCTATTTCTCCTTTCTGACACACGATTCTGCTGAGGTGTACCAGGGGCTGAGAGTTGAGATTGGATTCCATGTTCTATCATATAATCTTGGAATCTTTGATCCATATACTCCCCTCCTCGATCAGATCGAAGTACTTTAATAGATTTACCTAATAGGTTTTCAACTTCAGCCTTAAACTCCTTAAACTTTTCAAGGGCTTCAGACTTATGTCCCATTAGGTACAAGTAACCATATCTTGAATAATCATCTATGAATGAGATGAAATATTCGTACACTCCTCGAGCTTTTACATTCATTGGACCACATAGATCTGAATGTATTAACTCTAAGGGTTCTTTGGCTCTGTAACCTTTTCCAGTAAAGGGTCTCTTGGTCATTTTTCCCTCGAGACAAGATTCACAAGGTGGTAGTGAATCATCTTCTAACTTGCTTAGAAGTCCATTCTTTACCAAACAACCGATCTTATCGATGTTTATATGACCAAGTCTGAGATGCCAAAGATGAGTATTGTTACTTGATGGAGAAATCTTTTGCCTTTTACTTTGAGTTTCAGCAGTTTTAAATAATTTGTGATTTAAAAGTGCTTTGTTTTCGGTTGGTCTTCAAACATACAAGTTATTTTCCAATTTGGATGAACAAATAAGTACACCAATTTTATAAATGAACGCTTCATTCATATCAAAAGTAACTGTATACGATTGTTCAATCAAACATGAAATAGAAATTAAGTTCCTCTTAATCTTGGGAACGATTAACAAACTTTCTAAAAGTAAGAATCTATTTCTAAAAAATAACTTCGCAGCTCCCACTGCTTTAGCTGAAATGACTTCTCCATTTCCGACCCTGAGTGTCATTTCCCCATCGTTCAACTGCCGAAAGGAACTATTTTCCTGAAAAGAAGAGCAAACATGATTAGTTGCTCCTGAATCAAGTATCCAAGTAAACTCATCATGTTCTACCAGGCATGTTTCTAAAACCAGTAAATCAAATTTACCTTCCTTTTCCTTCTTTTTCTCAGCAAGGTACTTTGGACAGTTTCTCTTCCAATGTCCATCTACATTGCAGTGGAAACACTTGCCCTTGTCTGCCATAGCTTTGGCTTTTCCTTTGCTTTTAGCAGCAGTACTGGGAGCTTTCCCATTGTTTCCTTTCCTCTTCTGAGTTTTCTTTGAAGAAGTGGCTACAGATTTAGTTCCAGAGGATGAACCCTTCTCGAACATTCTTTTAGAGTGAACAACGTTTGCCTCTCCTTCTATCTGTCCCTTGTTCTTAAGAAGAGACTGATAGAGTTGTAGCTCATTCAGGAGGCTAGTCAGGTTGAATGTTATTTTATTCATCATTGAATCGCTTCGAAACTGTAGAAAACTCTTCGGAAGAGATTCTAATATGAATGCAACCTGACTACGCTCATCTACGACCGCCCCGTTTGCCTCTGCCACGTTGAATTGGACCATCATTTCCAGGACATGGTCCCGAACAGACGTGCCCTCTTTCATGCGACAGCTATAAACGTATTTGAGAGCGTCATGGTGGAGTTGGTAGGACGGTTGTCCAAACATCTCCTGGAGAGAGTTCATAATCTCCCTCGCTGTTACCATGCCCTCATGCCTTTAAGCCAAAACTTCAAATAAGCTGGCTAGGATATAGACGCGAGTCTTATCATTGGCCTTTGTCCAGCGGTCATAAGCATCCTTAACTGCTTGGGATGCATTACGAGCAGCGGTCATAAGCAATCCTCCGTTAAGACGAACAACAGATCATCGACAACAAGAATCGTATTCAGGTTCGACTTCCACGTAGCATAATTTTCGCTGGTTAATTTCTCATTTTTAAGCAGAGAGACAATTGAGGAAGACATTGCTGAAATTTAAACAAACAATGATCGTATTAGTTATCTTTGCCTTAAAACATCATACAAGCAAACAATTGCACACAATCCAATCAATTTAGCAAAACAGACAATCATAGAATCCTAAAACTATCGATTTAGTTTTGCAACGATGTTTCAGAGGTTTAGAATATCAGCCACCGAAGGGTGATCAGGTACTCCTCCTTTGAAATGAGACACCTCTCAGCTAATTCTAATTCCAGAATAACTCATATTCCTATAGACATTAGCCACCGTTGTTCGGTCAAGGATTTGTTAACACTTTTAACTCATCCTCGTAAGTGTAACCCTCCCACTTTCAGATCTCAGAGGCACGCACCAACAGGCTACCGAAGCGAAAGACTGTTGGGTTTTATGCCCTAAAACTCGTAGATAGTAAATGTAAACAAATTGTATACTTGTTTCAATAAAGTGTTATTGAGTTTCTACAATAAAGTGTTATTGTTAAATATTGCACAATTTGACCCAAATCCAATAAACTAAGATCCAAGGTTGTTTGTATGTAACTTGAACTAGTATGTGGGGACATACGAGGATCGATGTTCAAGTAACAACCTAAAAGGTCTATAGTACAAGGATAAGGTTGGGTACCTTATCTTGGTAACACTATGAGATATGACCCGCTTTGTATTTGATACAGAAGTATTGATCCAAAACGTCCATGTAGTAGACATGCAAGTGGGGGTATCCTATGCAATGAGTTTGCATAAGACCGGACCACGAAATAGTCAACCATTAGTTATAACACCGTTAACTAATTAGGTTACTCTTTCAATAGGATGACCTAGGTAACTCAGTCTTAATCCTGAGTGTATCATGAACTCCTTCTCATGAGGGATTGTCCTTTGATTAGCATGGGTGAGATTGGCCAATACGCTGACTCAATATGCCTTCCTTTTTGGGGACAAGACCGAGTGGGAGGTTGGGGACATGACAACACAAGAAGGAATTCACTCATTCCCGCTTCTAGGTGAAGTAGATGAGTGTTCCCTTAAGTGGTGACTCCGAGACTTGAACAAAGGGATCCCGTCCTCTCACTGGCTCGAGAGGGACTTTCTGTTTAATGGTTGGACCATAAATAGGTTGTTCATTAGAGGAACGCTGGTACTTAAGGACACAGATGTAACACAGAGGTAAAACGGTAATTTGACCCAGCTGTGATTACGGACACTCGTGAAGGATTGACTTACCGGCATAGGTCTACATCCATGGACACATAAATGTTCTACAGTGAGAAGAGTTCAGTTGTGGGTCTTTAGTGGAATGACCCACAATTAATGAATATTGGTTAACCTGATTAATGAGTTTAATCTATTAACCTCATATCATTGGAGCTTCTGATCTGTAGGTCCATTAGGTCCCCTGCTAGCTCGTAAAGAGTAATTAGGAACAAATATATCTTGAGAGAATTTGAATAGTTCAAATTCATATTGGGAATTAAGTTAATTGTACGAGATACAAATTAATATAATGTATAGTGATGCATTAAAATATAAAGTCTAATTTGAGATTAAACTTTGTAATATTGAGAGATTGATACATTTGAAAAAGTTCAAATATATGTCTAATTAAATATATGGTATTTAATTAGAAGATGAATTAATTAATTATTCAATTTAGTTTAGATTAAATGAGATTTAATTAAACTATATTCTATGAGAGAAATAAATATTTGAAGAAGTTCAAATATTAATATGAATTTGATTCATATTAAATTTATAGGATATAAGAGAATTTGAAGGAGTTCAAATTTTAATATGAATTTGATTCATATTATAGAATTAATTAATTGAAGGCCTTAAATTAAATACATGATATTTAATTGGGTAATTAATTAATTAACTAATAGAAGGTCTGAAATTAAATATATGATATTTAATTGGTGATTAATTAATTAAAGAATTAATTAATTGGAAATTAATCAATTATGAAAATGATTAATCACTTATGGAAGTAATTAATCATTTATGGAAATGATTTAATCACTTATGGAAGTGATCAATCAATTATGGAATTGATTGGTCATGGAATTGGTTGGTCATGGAATTGATTAATTATGGAAAAGATTAAATCGGTTATGGAAATAATTGATTTTAAATGAATATTTTATTCATGACCTTTCTTCTATAAATAGAACACTAAACCTAGGGTTTAGGTACTACAACATAAGGCCACAAGAATGCACTCTTGCATTCTCTCTAGCCTCCCTCTCATATTCTCTCAACTCAAGAACTCTATGGAGAATTTTATCTCTAGAGTTTTTCCCATTCAAGATTAGGTAGTCCCACAACTACGTTCCTAATCTTAGAGTCATAGCGGGGAAGATCAATTGGTGGTGTCTCAATTGTTGACGCTTGGTCCAAAATCAAGAAAGGTGTACGTTGAAGTATTCAGAGTCGTCAACGACGGTATATTTGCTTCTCCCCTTTAGATTTAGATCTAATAAATTTTGTATGCTTAGCCTTAAGTTTGTATAGAATTTGTTCTATGTTTTAACCAATGCAATAGTATTTTTGGATAAACAAAATTAACTACGAATCGATCCCAATTACGCTTCCGCTTTAACGAAATTGGGGAATTCCAAATCCTTGCAAAGACAACTGTTGGTGATTAGCCTAAGAGCTCCTATCCTTTTTCAGGAGTTCACGATGTTCCGAATCTTATGACCAGGCCCTCCGAAGGGATGGTTGCGCCAGAACAACTTGCAGGCGGATCATAGGACTCTCACGGTGCGAACTATGGGCGGAGACCGAGGGATACGTTGACACGTGTCCCGTTCCCACTTACTCTAGACATTTTTCCCATTCACCTTGATATTGATTCATGCAAACACTTTCCGAAGGGAGGCCGCTCCTAAGACGACTCGAAGCCGAGCATGAATCTCACGTTGTGAATATAGGGACATAGGAGCAAAACTTGATTTAAATCACGTTTTGTAGTTTTCCTCCCACTGAAAATGTCCTGAGATTAATATAGGGTTGTTTAACTTAAATAGTATTCGGCTAAGTCAATCTATCTAAGTCTGATCCTATTATAACAATTATGGAAAGGATTCAACTGTAATCTTTTGGGTGAATTAAACTTCTTTTAATAAACCCAACATTGCAAGTCAACATTACTATGGTTAATTCAACTCAATGTTCGGGTCAGTTCCCAGGTAGGAGGTGTTTCGTAAACCGTCAACTTAAGTACCCCCAGCCTTAGACAAAACTTTACCGAGAGAGTTCCCTTATAACCTCAGTAATGTAAGGTCTTTACTCTAAAGATCTAGGTGCATTAAACACTTTTAATAAACCTAGTGACATTGCATGCTAACATTTAACTATGATTAATTCAACTCCGGTATTCCAGGTCAGTTCCCAGGTAGGAGGTGTTCCGTAAACCGTCAACTTAAATACCCCCAGCCTTAGACAGAACATTACCGGTGGAGTTCCCTTATAATCATAGCAATGTTTTTCCTACTTAGTCAATTAAAACTTTTTTTAATTCTAAGTAAGAAAAGATTCTAATCCTATTAGAAATCGATCTAGGTCTAATTAATTTTAAACAATTTAAAATTAATCCAATTTATCCTATGATCTTATGTTTGCATGCAAATCTTGATTATAGATTGACGATTTCTAATCATTAATATTAAAGAACTATTTCAAATTTTAATGATTAAACTTATAATCAAGAATCTAGGGTTTAATTCATTCAACAATCTCATTCAAATTAAATAATTAAACCACATTAATTGCATGAATAATATAACAATTATATTATTAACTATGGATGTTTCATGCTTCATGCAATTTTGATTTTCTTTTATTATAACAATTATAAGGCAATCAAGAAAATCAATCAAGCATGCTTCATTCATTACATTAAACATAACTATTTATATTTAATTTAAGTAATGACATGCTTCATGCTTTCCAATTTTTCATATAATTAATATACACTTATATTAAAAAATATGAAAACAAATCAATGCATTTCAACATACATTATAACAATTTATAATATATAAAAAATGCATGAGCATGTTTATAACCTAAGGTGGGATTAAATATTCTATATGACATCCATAAAGCATATAAATAGCAATTGAACTGGTTAATTTTGGTCCCTAGGATAAAATAAAGCATTAAATTACATTAATTTAGCTAAATTCTATCCTAAAAAATCCTTGTACAGCTCTGGAATTGGTCTAGACAGCACGAACCGCCCCGACCCTTTTGGCAAAGACTTTTGATGAAGCTTATGAAATTTTAGAAAGAATATCGATTAATAGTTGTCAGTGGTCAGATGTTAGAGACACAAATAAAAAAGTTAAGAGTGTATTAGAGGTTGATGGTGTGTCCACCATTAGGGATCATCTTGCTATGATTGCTAACGCTCTTTAAGAATGTGACAGTGATTAGTCATCAGCAGCCACCAGCTTTGGAGCCTGCTGCAGTGGTGAACCAAGTGGTAGAGGAAGCGTGTGTCTATTGTGGTGAAAATCACAACTACGAGTTTTGCCCCAGCAATCCAGCTTCTGTGTTTTTTTTTAGGTAATCAAAGGAATAACCCTTACTCTAACTTTTATAATCCAGGTTGGTGCAACCACCCCAACTTCTCATGGGGAGGATAAGGAAGTAATGTGCAAGCACAACAAAAGGTGAACCAGCCGGGATTTGCTAAAGCCCAGGTATTGCCCCAGCAAAATAAGCAGGCTTTGCCCCAGCAAAATTCGGGAAGTTCTCTCGAGGCGATGATGAAAGAATTTATGGCTCGTACAGATGCAGCAATTCAAAGTAATCAAGCTTCGATGAGGGCTTTGGAGTTGCAAGTGGGTCAGCTAGCTAATGAGCTGAAGGCAAGGCCTCAAGGGAAACTTCCCTCGGATACTAAACACCCTCGAAGGGAAGGTAAGGAGCAGGTAAAGGCAGTAACTCTTAGGAGTGGTAAGCCATTAGAAGAAAAAAATGAGCCTAGTAAGAGCCAGGATATAAATAAAAATAATGATAAAAATATTGCTGAGAAAGAGTTGGAGATTGATCAGGGTGCTGGCGGCAACAATAAAGATGCTGGAGCATCTGGTTCTGTTCCAAATGTGGAACCACCTTATGTGTCGCCCCCACCTTATGTACCACCTCTACCTTTTCCACAAAGGCAAAAGCCTAAGAGTCAGGATGGTCAATTCAAAAAGTTTTTAGAGATTCTTAAGCAATTGCATATAAATATCCCTTTAGTAGAAGCTATGGAGCAAATGCCTAATTATGCTAAATTTCTTAAGGATATTTTAACTAAAAAGAAGAGGTTACGTGAGTTTGAAACTGTATCTCTTACTGAGGAGTGTAGTGATATTCTTAAGAATGGGCTACCACCCAAGGCTAAGGATCCAGGGTCATTTACTATACCTGTGTCTATAGGTGGAAAAGAATTAGGTAGAGCACTTTGTGATTTAGGTTCAAGCATTAACCTTATGCCTCTTTCGGTCTATCGAAAGCTAGGTATAGGTGAAACTAGGCCTACCACAGTCACACTCCAACTAGTTGATAGGTCTATCACATATCCAGAGGGTAAAATTGTGGATGTCTTAGTAAAAGTGGATAAATTCATATTTCCTATTGATTTTATTATTTTAGACTATGAGGCTGATAAAGATGTCCCAATAATTCTAGGTCGTCCATTCTTGGCTACTGGTAGGGCGTTAATAGATGTTCAAAAAGGGGAATTAACAATGAGAGTCTGTAATGAGGAAGTGAAATTTAATGTGTTTAAAGCCATGAAATATCCAAAAGAAATGGAGGATTACTCCTTCATTCGGATTCTGGAGAGCACAGTTATTGAGACAGCAATACAGGATTCAGCTAGTAAGCATTCTGAAAAGTATGGAGAGGTTAGTGTAGAGGATTTGCAAGTTTGTTTATTAGAAAGGAAAAATGAAAAAGAATTGTTTAGGTGTGAGGATGTTTTTGAGTCTTTAGATTTGAATCAAAGGAAAGTTCCTCCTATTGAGCCATCCCTGATTGAGGCACTTACTGTAGATTTGAAGCCCTTGCCGGATCATCTAAAGTATGTGTATCATGGAGAAGGTGAGACGTTGCTCATTATTGTTGCATCAGATTTAATGCCGGAGCATGAAGGGGCCTTAATAAAATTGTTGCAGCAATACCGCAGGGCTATAGATTGGACGTTGGCTGACATTCAGGGAATTAACCCATCTTTTTGTATGCACAAAATTACTCTAGAGGAGAGATACTTTAGGAGTATTGAGCAACAGAGAAGGCTTAACCCTGCAATGAAAGAGGTTGTTAAAAAGGAGGTGATTAAATGGTTGGATGCTAGGATCATTTATCCAATTGCTGATAGCAATTGGGTGAGCCCTGTCCAATGTGTTCCTAAAAAAGGAGGTGTCATTGTGGTAAGTAATAAAGACAATGAGTTGATTCCAACCAGGACAGTAACTGGCTGGAGGGTTTGTATGGACTATAGGAGGCTTAATAGGGCCACCCGTGGACCATTTCCCTCTACCATTTATTGATCAGATGTTGGATAGATTGGCTGGTCAGGCCTATTACTATTTCTTAGATGGTTATTCTGGGTATAACCAGATTACTATTACTCTTGAGGATCAAGAGAAAACCACTTTCACTTGTCCTTATGGGACGTTTGCTTTTAGGCAAATGCCTTTTGGCCTTTGCAATGCTCCAACAACATTTCAGCGGTGTATGTTAGCAATTTTTTCTGATATGATCGAGTCCACTGTTGAGGTATTTATGGACGATTTTTGAGTTTTTTTGAGGGTCTTTTCAGAGTTGTTTAGATAATTTAGGCAAGGTATTAAAGAGATGTGAGGATACCCATCTAGTCCTTAATTGGGAAAAATGCCACTTCATGGTTAAGGAGGGCATAGTGTTAGGTCATAGGATTTCTAAGAATGGTCTAGAAGTTGATAGAGCAAAAATAGAGGTGATTGAAAGATTAGAACCACCGAATTCAGTGAAGGGAATTCGGAGTTTTTTAGGGCACGCTGGATGTTATAGGAGGTTCATAAAGGATTTTTCCAAAATCAGTAAACCTCTTTGTAACTTATTGTGTACTGATCATATTTTTTACTTTAATGCAGATTGTAGGAAGGCTTTTGGGACTTTAAAGGCAGCTTTAATCTCAGCACCCATTCTTTGTGCACCTAATTGGAATTTACCATTTGAGGTAATGTGTGATGCGAGTGATGCTGCGGTAGGTGCTATGCTGGGGCAAAAGCAAGGCAAATTTATCCATCCTATATATTATGCAAGCAAGGTCTTAAGTGAGGCACAAGTCAACTATACAACTACTGAAAAGGAGTTGTTAGTTGTAGTGTTTGCCTTTGAAAAATTCCGGCCATATTTAGTTGGATCCAAAGTCACGGTGTTCACGGATCATGCAGCAATAAGGTATTTAATGTCTAAGAAAGATGCAAAGCCTAGACTAATTCATTGGGTTTTATTATTGCAGGAATTCGACTTGGAGATAAAAAACCAGAAGGGATCAGAAAATGTCATTGCAGATCATTTATCTCGTCTTGATCCATCATCATCTTTGCTGGAGCAATCTGCAATTTCAGATTCTTTTCCAGATGAACAGCTTTTTGTTGTTGAGGTAAAAGTAGTCAGGGATGTCCCTTGGTATGCTGATATTGCCAACTTTTTGGTAAAGGGAGTCACTCCTATTGACATGGATTGGAGGCAGAAGAAAAAGTTTAAGCATGATGCAAAATTTTTCTATTGGGATGAGCCATTTATGTATAAGCAATGCTCTGACGGTATTATTCGTAGGTGTGTTTCAGGTGCTGAAGCAAAGGAAATCCTGGAGCAATGTCACTCTTCGCCATATGGAGGCCATTTCAGTGGTCAGAGGACAGCTATGAGGATTTTGCATTGTGGATTCTTTTGGCCCACCTTATTGAAGGATGCCCATTGGTTCTACAAGCAATGTGATGCTTGCCAAAGGAGAGGAAACTTGGGGCCTAGAGATTAAATGCCTCTTACTTATATTTTAGAAGTTGAATTATTCGATGTATGGGGTATTGATTTTATGGGGCCATTTCTGTCTTCTAATGGCAATGTTTTTATCTTATTGGCAGTTGATTATGTGTCCAAATGGGTGGAGGCCATTGCATGCCATCAGAGTGATGCCAAGACAGTTGCAAGGTTTCTTCAATCGCACATCTTTGCGCGGTTTGGGACACCTAGAGCTCTAGTGAGTGATGAGGGTACACATTTTGTTAATAATATCTTAACTAAGCTGTTAGCTAAGTATGAGATTAAGCATAGGATAGCTACCCCTTATCACCCACAAGCAAATGGTCACGCTGAAATTAGTAATAGGAAAATTAAATCGATTCTAGAGAAAGTAGTTCATCCATCTAGGAAGGATTGGTCTTTTAGGTTGGATGAGGCTCTTTGGGCTTATAGGACAACCTATAAGACTCCTCTAGGTATGTCTCCCTATAGGTTAGTATATGGGAAAGCTTGCCATCTACCATTGGAGCTAGAACATAAAACGTTTTGGGCTTTGAAAAAGTTAAATTTTGATCTGAGTCGTGCAGTTGCATTAAGAATGGTGCAGCTTAATGAATTGGAGGAATTTCGCCAATTTTCTTATGAGAATGCGAAAATGTATAAAGAAAAGACTAAGTTGTGGCATGACAAGAAAATAAAATCTAAAGAGTTTGTCAAGGGTCAAAAAGTCTTGCTTTATAATTCTAGATTAAAATTATTTCCTGGGAAGCTAAAATCTAAATGGTCAGGACCGTTCACTGTGATTGAGGTTTTCCCCCATGGAGCAATTACTTTGCAGGATGAAAAAGATGGGAGAGTGTTCAAGGTGAATGGACAGCGTGTGAAGCATTGTTGGGGTGAGGAGTTTCAGTCGAAATATCCTTCCCTAAAGTTGGTTGATGATTGAGAGAGCAGGATTTTTGCGGGAGAATTTCACAGAGCGAAATTTTGAGCTCCCAGTGTTTGTATCAATTTTATTTTTCTGATTTGTTTTTAATTTCGGATAGGTTAGATTTGATTTTGCGTGGTTTATTAGATTTTATCTTTAAATATTTGTTTAGATTTTATCTATTTCGTTTTGAATTTGATTTGATTTTAGGATTATTTATTTGGATTATCTTTGAATTATCTTTGAATTAATTAGATTTCATTAGATTAGATCTAGATTTTATTTTCAGTTATTTTAATTCTGTTTAGTTTAAATTAATAAAGTTTTTCTCTAAGTTAATTCGGCGTCAAGAAAGATTAAATTTGATTTGATTGGTTATTTTTAAATTTAGAAGATTTGGTTTTCTATTTTGAAATTTGAATTCTGTATCCAAGATTCTTCAGGTTTAGAAGATTGTTGCGACAAAGTTCCGGCTGGTTCGTCCGAGGGAAAAAGGATTTTATTGTGAGTTAATTGTTTTTACCGTTGGGATTTTTGAATTTCTATGAGCAGGTAAATTTCTGGGATGCTGCCACATGTCACGCAGGGATTATTCAACGGTTTAGCCGTTGACAGCGTGCAGTTATTTACCATGGTTAATTAAAATTCAGAGATTTTACCGTTGGGAATTTGATTTGAAAATTAAATATGAACGGTAAACCCATTTAATACGGAGCACAATCTTTTAGTGGAGTGGCCCATAGTTAATAAATGTTGACTAACTTGGTTAATGAGTTTAGCCAATTAGTCTCGTATCGTTGGAGCTTCTGTTCTGTAAGTCGATTAGGTCCCACTGGTAGCTCGTAAAGAGACTTGAGGCAATTAAGTATAAATTGTAAATTGAAATGTTCAACTTATTTAGGGAAATCATATAATGTATATTGATACATTATAATATAAAGTTTATGAAACTTTATAATATAATTTTGAATTAATTTCAAAATTAATTCTTGAGAGAAAATATTTGAAAGAGTTCAAATAATTAATATGAATTGGATTCATATTAATATAAATAATTTAATAAGATCCCTAAGATTAAATATGTGATAATTAATTGGGTAATTAATTAATTATGAAATTAATTAATTATTTATTAAAATTAGATATAATAAGATAATAGATTTGATCTTATTCAAGACCTTTTCCTATTAGGAAAAGGTCTGAGTCTTTACCTATAAATAGGACCCTTGGGGTGGGGTGAAAGACATCTCATTCATTCTCCTTCTCTTAGAGATCACTCCTAAAAGACTCCCACCAGTCTCCTGCTTCTAGAAGTCTCATAGATATACCGGTGTAACTGTCGGGTTCCTAGAGTGAGTAAAAATATAGTATAAAATACTCTAGAATTCCTGTGCAAGTATACACAGTCTGCAGCAAGTAATATTATCAATCCAAGGTCTGAATGAGCTTCCACTTTATCTATTTTGCGTAACTTCCTAATGGTTTCGAAGATAATAAAAATGTTGGGTTTTATAAGAATTATGCTGAAGCAAAATAAATGACAGAACAACAAGTAAACAAATAGATAGACAGATTAAAGACAGGCGCTGGTTAGGTTTTAGTGATTGTTATAAGATATGCTCTAACAATATTATTGATCATGCATTTCTCGCAGTATTATTAGCGGATTCCTCCCGGAACTCCGGATCTTTTGGGATATGTTTCAAACCAATGAAGAGTGACCGATCAAGCACTAGGCAACTGGCTATCCCTAGCTCAGTCACTGGCGTTCACCAATACACAATGATCGTAGTGTGGATAATTGTCACACACTCTCTAAATCATCCCTGAAACTAGAGAGAGCTATTCACACTGGCTGGCCAGGCGGGCATAAAATAAGAATAAGCACAACAATTAACCAAAATGCGATAGTCAATTTATTACTAGAGATGAAGCACAGTAATCACATTATTCCTAACCAACACCCTAAGCTACTTAGTTCATAATAGGCATAGGAATACGAATTACAATCTGAGTATGCATGTCCATAACCACAAGTTAATAAAGAAAATAAACTCCCTAATCAGCTTGCGGTAGATGGTGTTCTTGATGATCTTCAATCTCCCTATACTATTCGGCTTCCAAGGGAAAACATGGAATGAATTTGACTTTGACGGCTACTTCCTTTTATAGAAGGACAGGAGACTTGAATTAGGTAAACTTGGACACGTGTAGGGCTCTCCTTGCTCCTTTATCCCGAAAATAACTCAACAAAAGTCGGTTCATGAAGTTGGCTAACGAGCTGTGATGTGGCAGTTTCTGCTCCCCATTTTGCTGCAGCACAGAATTTGCTCCCTCCAGTCGCTCAGCAGCATAATCTGCACAAAATAATTTCCAATGCTTCCATTCTTCCAAATGGGTTAAATCATGTAATATCTATCCAAAACCAACCCTAATAAGCATAAAGGACACACAAATCCCTATATAATTGAGGCCTAAATAACTACCTTTTGGGCAGTTATCAGTAACCAAATGGTGGTGTTCACACAAAAAGGAGAATCGATCAAGGCTTCCTACGAAAGTAAGTTTCCTTGAAATCCTTGATCACTAGGATCATCTAGATTAGATCTAGGTAATTATTAAGCATGTTTATAGCCGCGATACAACATGATCAATATGATTTTATTGTTGTAATCTTTTGCAAATTGTATTGGTATTTCAATGAAAAATCAAAGACTATGAGTAGGTTATGTGATTTTTTTCAATGCGTTGGGCTTTTATCCCTTCAATTTGTATCAGAGCCAACTCTGTTGTTCTTGATTTTAAATTGAAATTTGCAATTAGTTTATGGTGGGATTTATGCATTGTGAATGTTATGGTTTGCGTATAAATGGTTTCGATTAATTTGACCATAGATTTACGTTTCTTGAATGGTTCAATGTAAAGACCCCTGCATTTTTGGGCATAATTTGTAAATCGATTGTCCTCTGTAAGTCTGGGTCTATAATAGGGTATTCTATGATGAAGATTGATGAAAATCACGTCCAAATTCGAGGCCAAATGTGAAGATCAGTCGCTGGAATTCCCAGAATCTGCCTCCAGACGTAACAGCGTCGGGACGCTGTTTGCACAACGTCTCGACGCTATCGCGATTTCGTGAAGCGAAGATTTGCGATCGCATCAGCGTCACAATGCTATCATCACAGCATCTCGACGCTAACACGATTTTTTGTGGCGTGCGACTAGGGTTTTGTGAGGCGCGGCTGAAGGTTATTGGCGGTCCGGTTCGACTGTCTGGGCTGGTCTGGGGTCGGTTAACCCTGGTTCAACCCAATTCAAGCTTGGTTTGGCATTTTGGGGTCCAGTTTGAAGTGGTTCGGGTCGTTTCGTGCGGTCTAACCCGGTTCTGAAGCTGCAGAAGCATATTTTAGGATAAAATAGCTTAAATTAATGTAATTTATTTGCTTTATTTTATTCTAGGGGCCAATTAATCGGTTTATACGCTATTTAAATGCTTTATGGATGTCATTTAGATTTAAATCTCACCTTAGGTTATAAAACATGCTCATGCATTTATGTATGTTATAATTAGATTATAATATATGATTGAAATGCATGGTTTATTTTCATGAGATGTTTAATATATAGTTGAGCTATATTGAAATCATGAAAAATGAAGTAGCATGATGCATGAAATTACTAGTTAAATATAAAGAGTTATATTTGATAAGTTTTTTACAACATGCTACTTTGATTTACCTTGATTGACAATAATATAATAGTTATAATTATTTAATAAGGAAATCAAAGTTGCATTGAGCATGAAACATCCATAGCTTGATATAATTGTTATATTAAATTCATGCAATGCAATCCAATATATATAGTTTTATTATATTAACTTTAATATGATTGTTAATTATTTTAAAACTATAGTATGCATGATTATATGGCTAATCATTGAAATTTGAATAGTTTAAAATTAATGATTAGAAACCGTCAACCTATAATAAAGATTGCATGCAAACATAGGATCATAGGTAAATGAATTAATTTTAAAAATGTTTAAAATTAATTAGACCTACGATCACATTAATTCTAATAGGATTAGAATTAAGTCATGCTTAGTTTTAAAATAGTTTTAATATGACTAAGTAGGACAAATATAACTATTGGTTATAATGGAACTCTACCAGTGAAGTTCTGTCTAAGGTTGGAGGTACCTAAGATGACGGTTTACCGAACACCTGCTACCTGGGAACATACCCAGAACCTGAATTGAAATAACCATAGTCATGTTAGCATACAATGTTGCTAGGTATGTTAAAAGAGTTTAATTCACCTAGAACATTACAGTAAAATTCTCATTATAATAGTAATAATAGGATTAGACTTAGATAAATTGAATTAGCCGGATTTATCTAGGTTAATAAACCCTAAAATATACGGTAGGTCACTTTAGTGGGAGGAAAAATCAAGACTTGATTTAAATCGAGTTTTTACTCCTACGTCCCTATATTCACAACGTGAGATTCATGCTCGGCTTTGTGTCATTTTAGCGCGGCCTCCCTTCAGAAAGTGTTTGCATGGGTCAATAACAAGGTGAATGGGGAAAGTGCCCATAGTAACTGGGAGCGGGACACGTGTCAACGTATCCCTCGGTCTCCACCCCTAGGTCACAACGTGAGATTCCTATGATCCGCTTGTGTGTTGCCCTGGAGCAACCACCCCTTCGGAGGGCCTAATCATAGGATTCAGAACACCGTGAAATCCTGAAAAGGATAGGATCACTTAGGCTAATTACCAACAGTTGTCTTTCCTAACTGTAGCCTGTTGGTGTGTGCCTTTGAGATTTGAAAGTGGGAGGGTTACACTTACGGGGATAAGTTAATTCGCTAACAAATCCTTGACCGAATAACGATGGCTAATGTCTATAGGAATATGAGTTATTCTGGAATTAGAATTAGCTGAGAAGTGTCTCATTTCAAAGGAGGAGTAGTTGATCACCCTTCGGTGGCTGTTGCTCTAAACCTTTGAAACATCGTTGCAAAACTAAATCAATAGTCTAAGGGTTCTATGATTGCTTGTTTTTGCTAAACTGATTGGATTGTATGCAATTGTTTGTATTGCTCTTGTAATGGGTTAGTGCGATAAATAATCAAGTAATTTGTTATTTCAGCTATTCAATGATTAAATATGTGTATCGTCTTACGTCAATTTAATAAATAACGGTGATTATACAAATGATTAATTTGTGGCGAATAGTTTAAGATTAGTCTTAACAGAGGAATGTCCTCATGTACCAAATGTCTAATTCATTAAGAAGTGTTATTAATGAATATGACATTGAGCCTTGCTCAGCCAAAGAAGACTTGTCCAAATACAGTAAATTCGATTTACTAGTCTTGGAAGCGTAATTTGTGAAGAATGGTGATTCTACCTGAATACTTGATTATTCATCGTCACAAATCACGTTTGTTATTCTTATTAAAAGGAATGAATTCAAGGCAATAGCTTGATGCTATTGAGATAACTCTCAAAGTTTTGAACTAGAGAGGTTGACTTGGCTGTAGCAATGCGAAACGTTAAGTTAATTTTCCCAGTGGGAGCAAATACATATTATTAGATAATGTGTATGTAATTCCTAAGATCAAAAGAAATTTGATTTCTGTATCTTATTGGCTGGAACAATGTGTTTATTCTTTACCTTTCCCTGCTAACGCATTTCATTTCAAGAAAGGGAGTTAAGTTTTGTTCAGCTGAACTGAAAAATAACATATATATTATAACACTAGTCAAGAGTAAAGCAGTCATGAACACTGAGTTGTTTGAGGCTGCTACTACTCAAATAAATTCTCCTAAAGGAAAATACCTTTCTTTGGCACTTAAGGTTACGACATATTTACCTCAATATGATTGGGAGATTGGTCAAGAGTATACTTCTAAGCAAGTTAGAAGATGACTCTCTGCTACCTTATAGGTCATGCCTTAAGGGCAATATGACCAATGGATTCTTTTGCTTGAAAAGAACTATAAAGCCAAAGAGCCCTTGGAGCTTGTACATTTGGATCCTTGTGGTCCAATATGTTAAAGCAGTGGGAGGACATGAATAATTCATCTATATTATAGATAATTATTCAAGGTATGGGTATCTCAACCTAATGCAACTTAAGTCTAAAACTCTTGAGAAATTCAAAGTGGTTTGAGACTGAAGTTGGAAACTTGTTAGGTGAGATGAAAAAAAACACTTCGATCTAATCGAGGTGTAGAGTATATGAGACTTGAGATTCCAAGACTATTTGATAGAACATGGAATTACATCCCAACTCTCAAACCCCTGAAACACCTTAGGAAAACGGTGTATCAGATAGGAGAAATAGAACCCTATTGGATATGGTTCGATTCATTATGAGCTATGCTCATTTGCCTAACTAGTTTTAGGGTCATGCAGTGTTGACTGCAGTACATATTTCGAACAACGTTCCATCAAAAGTGTCACACCCCCTCCCAGACCACCTGCTAGCTTAGTCCGGAAGACGGCGTGAAGCCAATGGACATCGTCCTCCTCTAACGATACCCGTTGACCTTCCTGAAATGTTCAACCTGATAAACATACTAATCTTAGATATAAAATATTCTATATGAAACACAACACAGTGGAAACCCTGAAACCATCCAACATACACGGGGTGCCGCCCTGACATAACTTGGTTCGGACAATAACCTGATATAGATATCACAACCAAGAACATATGCAACTAGGGTTTATACAACCACGACCCCTAGGACTAAATTACACTATCCTTAAAAAACATTTACAATATGAACAGACTCAATATACAACTCCACCCACGTACTGGAGCTTGTTCTGGAATTTTCAGCAGACGTTGGCAGTGTATCAGGCACCGGGAGCTCGATCTCTACTTGAAAAGTTGAAAACATTTTGAAAGAATGAGCTATGAAGCCCAGTGAGCGTGACTAACTTTAAAACTCTAAATCCGGAAGTCAAAACATGTGATAAACCTTTAAACGTATAAATATGCTCAATCAAAGCGTTTAACATAAACGTGTACGGATAAGGGCTTTCTAAAACATTTCGCAAGTTCGTCATTAAGAACCTAGCAAGGCATATCAAGTACAACAAACATTTTAACTAACATGACCGATCTACGTTGTGTAGGGCACGCCCAGTACAACCAACGTTTACTAGTCCTACAATGTAGTGGGGCCCGCCCAGCACTCCCATCGTCTTTATCGTAGTGGGGCCCGTCCAGCACTCACGATAGCATCGTTGTCACGGAGTACACTCAACGTCGACAACGGAATATAACCTGTGTGCACACGGTACCATATAGCCTCGGGCTCAATATCTCAGTCATGTAGTCAATAGAAATCTCAGAAAATCACATGAAAACATTAAAACATGCCTGCTTATCGTTATCTTTTGTAAAACTCAAGCTTTCTCAGCTTGCTCGTGAAAAACCGAAATTCATTTAAAAGTACTTGCTAACACATACTTTATTTTAAAAGATATCGTTTCAGCTACTTTTCATAAAGTCATTAGCCACGTGCTCGCATATAAACCTCATTAGAAAATCCAAGCTCAAAACTTATGCTTGAAACCGTTCATAGAAATCATGTATCATTCATAGAAAAGCATATAAAACGTCTAAACATGAACAACCGTTGGAAACAATTTTCGAAATTCATTTTGTCACTCACTGTCTTATCTAGTTTCGCGGTTTGTAGACTCGACCTATTTTCTCTTGGCCTGTCAAACAACCAAAACCGAGCATTAGAACCATAGATAGCTTTGTCTTTCCATGCTCATGAATTTTTAAACAATTGGATTAAGAATCACATTCGCATTCTACTTTCCAGATTTTCCAGATTCTATACCCTAACTTCCAACACCCATAACTTCCTCAATACTTAACCAAAATTAATGAAATACACATCAAACTCTTCATTTTCGAACACTATACAACTTACCTCAAGAAATGAAAACGAGATTCCCAACCGATTTGTCCAGAATTTCCCCGAACACAGACAATACAGAATTCGAGGTTCTTTGCTACTCTTTATCTATCTCCTGCGATTAACCCTACTTAAAGTCATTTTCGGCTCACCACATTATTCATGAACGTTGTAGGAAATTGAATAAGCTTTCCAACCATACCCAATGGAGCTTCTGATTCGACTTGTGCACCCCAAAATACTCAAAAGACTAGAGAACACCAGAGATCCTCCTGGTTTGCTCGAAAATCCTGTGCTCTGTTTTCCATTTCAAAAACCATTAACTTCTCATACGATTTAGCTCAAGCTTCCTTCATGAAATTTGTTAGAACATGGACTAACGTTCAAGAAAATAAAACCTCACCTCTTATTTCCTTCTGTGTAGCTCAAACCGAATAAAAAACCAGAGGTTGACAGTTTTGCACCCAGATTCTGCAATGGCTGGCTTTGCATGAGATTTTTCCTATCTTCTTCAACCTCAAACCACAAAATTCTTCTTCTTCTTCTTCCTTCACTCTCTCCCTCAAGTGCTCCGAAGATTTGAATGGAAAATGATGAGAAATGGGCTAAAGATGAGCCAAAGAGAAGTGAAGCGGTGGTGGGTTTCCTTGTTGTCACTTCCCATTTCCTTTCTTTTCTTTTTCTTTTTCTTTTCTTTTTCTTTTTCTTTTCTTTTATTTTTCTTTTTTTTGTTTTTCATTTCCCCATTTCATTTTCTTTTTCCTTTTCTTTTCTTTTCTTCTTTTATTCCATTTCTTCTTTTAACTTGGTAAATCCTAACAACTTAAGCCAACAATGAAACCACAATAACCACAAAACTTGCTATTGTCCTTCAACAATGAAACAACACAACTTAGGTCCAACTTCCACAATAGATGACAAAAGTAAATGATCCAAGGAAAGTCTCGGGTTTACAACTTACCTCCCCCTTATGAAATTTCGTCCTCGAAATTTAGAAGTTCTTAGGTGAAGAGTGTCAGGTAACTCCTCCTCATTTGATCTTTTGACTCCTAGGTTGCCTCCTCTACTCCATGATGTCTCCAAAGAACCTTCACGAGTGGAATCGTTTTGTTCCTCAAAACTTGCTCCTTCCTGTCGAGGATCTGAACCGCTTCCTCTTTATAACTCAAGTCTTCCTTCAGCTCAATCGGTTGCTCTTGCAACACATGTGATGGATCTGGAATATATTTTCTCAACATGGACACATGAAAAACATCATGTGTTCGAGCGAGTTCTGCTGGCAACTCAAGTCTATAGGCTGCTGGTCCAACTCGTTCTATTATCTGGTAAGGACCAATATATCTAGGACTCAGCTTACCTTTCCTCCCAAAGCGAAGAACACCTCTCCACAGAGATAACTTTAAGAAAACTTGATCTCCAACTTGGAACTCTAAGTCTCTTCGTCTCTTATCTGCATAGCTCTTCTATCGATCCTGAGCTATTTTCAGATTCTCCCTAATCAGTTTAATATTGTCTGACGTAACTTGTACCAACTCAGGACCAACTAGCTTTCGCTCTCCCACTTCCCTCCAACACACAGGAGTCTTGCATGGTCTGCCATACAACGCCTCAAATGGTGCCATGCCAATACTAGACTGGTAGCTGTTATTATAAGCGAACTCCATAAGTGATAAGTGGGTATCCCAACTTCCCTTAAACTGAAGGACACATGCTCTCAACATGTCCTCTATAGTCTGGATGGTCCTCTCTGACTGACCATCTGTCTGGGGATGGAACGCGGTACTGAACTTCAACTTTGTTCCCATTGCTTTTTGCACAATAGGCCAAAACTTAGAAGTACACCTCGGATCCCTATCTGAAACTATGGACACTGGCACCCCATGTTGACTCACAATCCTGTCGACGTATAACTTAGCTAGCTGATCTAGTGTAGACAATGCTTTAATCGGTATAAATCGCGCTGTCTTGGTGAGTCTATCCACTATTACCCATATACCATCATGTCCACTAGAAGTACGAGGTAATCCAAATAGAAAATCCATGGTAATATGCTCCCACTTCCACTCTGGCACTAGCAGTGGATTAAGGAGTCCTCCTGGCCTCTTTCTCACTTGTTTAACCTGTTGACAGATCAAACATCTATCGACATATTCAACTATCTCCCGCTTCATACCAGGCCACCAATAAGTTTTCTTCAGAGTTCTGTACATCTTGGTGTTTCCTGGATGCATAGCGTAAGCTGAACCGTGAGCTTCCTCTAGTATAGCACCCTTAAGCTCACTAATATTCAGAACGCATAGTCTTCCCTACTTAACTATGGCTCAGTCTGCTCTCAACTCAAATTCTGCCTCTGGGCCTTGCTTGGACTTTGTAAGCATTTTTTGTAAATTACTATCCTCTGGCTGTCTTCTCACAATCTCTGTTACTAGAGAATACCTAACCTGAAATTGAGCTAAAAGACTCCCTGAGCTTCCTGCAGTCATAACCGCCTTGAAACCTCTTAACTCACTTAACAAGCTTGCTCGAATACCACACAAGGCACTCTTCAGAAGTCTCGACTTCCTACTTAACACATCTGCTACCACGTTAGCCTTACCTGGATGATATTCTATGGTACAGTCATAGTCTTTAATCAATTCTAGCCATCGCCTCTGCCTCAAATTCAGCTCTTTCTGATCAAAGATGTACTTCAAACTCTTATGATCTGTGAAAATGTGGCACTTCTCACCGAATAAATAATGTCTCCAGATCTTCAGTGCTAAAACAACTGCTGCTAGCTCAAGATCATGGGTAGGGTAATTACACTCATGCTTCTTCAACTACCTTGAAGCATAAGCTATTACCTTTCCTTCCTGCATCAGCACGCAACCTAATCCTTGCATCGAAGCATCACAATAGATCACATACTCCTTCCCTGTTATAGGAAGTGTTAGAATAGGCGCTGACACCAATCTCTTTTTCAGCTCCTGGAAACTCTGTTCGAAGTTATCTGACCACTCAAACTTAGCATTCTTCCTTGTCAAAGCTGTCCAGGGTAATGCTAACCGTGAGAAATCCTCAACAAAATGTCTGTAGTATCCGGCCAGGTCGATGAAACTACGTACCTCTGTTGCACTAGCTGGTCTTTCCCAGTTGACAACAGCTTCCGCTTTCTACGGATCAACACTAACCCCGTCCGCTGCAACTACATGCCCTAAGAACACCACTAGATTCAAACATAACTCACATTTGCTGAACTTAGCGTATAGCTGTTTATCACGTAGTGTCTATAGAAAAATCCTTAGATGTTCCTCATGGGCTTTCCTGTCAATTGAGTAAACTAGTATGTCATCGATGAACACTATCACAAACTGATCTAAATACTGATGGAAGATCCTGTTCATGAGGTCCATGAAAACTGCTGGCACATTCGTTAAACCGTATGGCATCACTAAAAACTCATAGTGCCCATACCTCGTCCTAAATGCTGTCTTAGGAATATCTGATTCCCTAACCTTCAACTGGTGGTATCCTGACCTCAGATCAATCTTAGAGAACACTGCTGCTCCCCTTAACTGGTCAAACAAGTCATCGATGCGTGGTAGAGGATACTTGTTACGTAGCGTGACCTTGTTTAACTGCCTGTAATCAATACATAATAAAGAATTTGTACCGATAAATGCTACATTCTCAGAAGATGACCGCATGAGAAATAATAAGCCACAAAGTAATATCGTTTTAAGTAAATTAACTGATGAAGCTACGAAATATCAACAAGAGTTGTTGACAAGTCAACAAGGGTTGTTGATGATGCTGGACCTTTAACAATAGTTGTTGATAGGGCCAATACAACTGGTTAGTTAAATCTATCTCAAGAGTTGAGAGTGTCTCAATGTAGTGGAAGAATTGTTCAACAATCTGACCGTTACATAGACTCAATTGAAGCCCAGATAGTCATACCGGACGACGACATAGGGGGATCCATTATCTTAAAGCAAGGCAATGAATGATGTTAACAAGGACCAATGGATCAAAGCAATGGACCCAGAATTAAAATCTGTGATTTCAATTCCGTTTGGGATCTTGTAGATCTATCTAATGGGGTAACACCTATGGATTGCAAATAAATCTACAAGAAGAAATGAGACGTAATCTTATGGTTAGACTTGTGGCAAAGGGATATACCCAGAGACAGGGGAGTGTAAGAAATTTTTATCTCCTGTCGTCATGCTGAAGTCTGTTAGAACTCTTGTCCATTTTGAATGGATGTCAAGACTACCCTTTTGAATGGTAATCTTGAGAAGAGTATCTACATGTCTCAACTAGAATGGTTCATTTAGCAAGATCAAAAGTAAAAGGGTTTGCAAAGCTTAAGTGATCCATTCATGGATTGACCTAAGCAATTCGACCTTAGAATATAAGATTTGATATTGTGATCAAATCTTTTGGCTTTGATCAGAACATTGATGAATCTTGTCTTAAAGATCGTCAATAGTTCAGTAGCTTTATTAGTGTTGTATGTGATTGATATCCTAGTCATTGGGAATGATGCAGGTTATCTTACTAGCTAGTAAAATGAGTTAGCAGCTCATTTCTAAATGAAAATTTGGGAGAAGCTAAGTTTGTTCTTCGAATCCAAATTGTTAGGAACTGTAAGAACAAAAAGCTAGCCTTGTCTCAAGTGTCTTATATCTACAAGATGTTAGTTAGATATAAGATGCAAAATTCCAAGAAGGGTTCACTACCTTTCAAGCGTGGAATTTATTTTGTCTAAGAAATTGTTTCCTTAGACACCTCAAGAAGTTGAGGACATGAGACGAATGCCCTATGCAATAGGGATTGTTAGTTAGTATCAATCTAATCCAAGATTTGATCACTGGAAAACCGTTAAGAATATCTTCAAGTATCTGAGGAGAAAGAGGAACTATATGCTCGTGTATGAGACTAAGGATTTGATCCTTACAGGATACACTGACATGGATTTTAAGACCTGATAAGGATTTGAGGAAATCTACATCAGTATCCATGGTCAATCTTTACAAAGGAGCTATAGTGTGGCATAGTTACAGTCTTTACCATATAGGCCGAAAATATAGTTGCTTGTGAAGTAGCGATAGAGACTGTAAGGCTTAGGAAGTTCTTGACTGATTTGGAATATGTTCCAAATGTGAACTTGCCCATCACACTTTATAGTGATACAGTGGTGCTATGGCAAATTCAAAAGAACTTTGCAGCCCAAGACAAGCAAGCACATTGAATTAAATGGAATATTGTTGATTAATTCACGAAGACTCTCTCGGCTAAAGGGTATGAGGGTCATCTAGAAGGTCTAGGTCTACGAGTTATGTACAAAGATGAAATCTAGGGAAAGTGGGAGAAATGTAATGGGTATAGTGATACCATTATGTAATGGGTATAGTGATGCCCTAGTTTATTGTATTTGTACATTATATATGTTTTATACATGCATTTATACACCGACTGCTGAATAGATTATTGTAAATCCCACTAAACTAGAATTTTAGTTCAAGTGGGACTTTGTTGGGTTTTATGCCCTAAAACTCGTAGATAGTTGTTGGGTTCCAAGAGTGAGTAAAAATATAGTATAAAATACTCTAGAATTCCTGTGCAAGTATACACAGTCTGCAGCAAGTAATATTATCAATCCGAGCCCTGAATGAGTTTCCACTCTACCTATTTTTGTATAACTTTTTAATGGTTTCAAGAATAATAAAATGATTGGGTTTTATCGGAATTATGCTGAAGCAAAATAAATGACAGAACAATAAGTAAACAAATAGATAGACAGATTAAAGGCAGGCGCTGGTTAGGTTTTAGTGATTGTTCTAAAATATGCTCTAGCAATATTATTGATCATGCATTTCCCGCAGTATTATTAGCGGATTCCTCCCGGAACTCCGAATCTTTTGGGATGTGTTTCAACCCCAATGAAGTGCGACCGATCAGGCACTAGGCAACTGGCTATCCCTAGCTCAGTCACTGGCGTTCACCAATACACAATGATCGTAGTGTGGATAATTGCCACACACTCTCTAAATCATCCCTGAAACTAGAGAGAGTTATCCATACCGGCTGGCCAGGCGGGCATAAAATGAGAATAAGCACAACAATTAACCAAAATGTGATAGTCAATATATTACTAGAGATGAAGCACAATAATCACATTATTCCTAACCAACACCTTAAGCTACTTAGTTCATAATAGGCATAGGAATACGAATTACAATTTGAATATGCATGTCCATAACCACAAGTTAATAAAGAAAGTAGACTCCCTAATCAGCTTGCGGATGATGGTGCTCTTGAAGATCTTCAATCTCCCTGGACTATTCGGCTTCCAAGGGAAAACATGGAATGAGTTTGACTTGGACGGCTACTTCCTTTTATAGAAGGAGAGGAGACTTGAATTAGGTAAACTTGGACACGTGTAGGGCTCGCCTTGCTCCTTGATCCCGAAAATAACTCAACAGAAGTCGGTTCATGAAATTGGCTAACGAGCTGTGATGTGGCAGTTTCTGCTCCCAGTTTTGCTGCAGCATAGAATTTGCTCCCTCTAGTCGTTCAGCAGCATAATCTGCACAAAATAATTTCCAATGCTTCCATTCTTCCAAATGGGTTAAAACATGTAATATCTATCCAAAACCAACCCTAATAAGCATAAAGGACACACAAATCCTTATATAATTGAGGCCTAAATAACTACCTTTTGGGCAGTTATCATACCCCCAAACTTGAACTATTGCGCGCCCTGAGCAATACTAACCAACCTTCCTTCAAGAATTAAGAACATTAGACAAAGAATAGCTTAATCAAACCAGACAGTCCAACACTACCTTTAACCTTTACCTGAGCACTCTGCAAAACCAAGCTCTGCTGCAGTAAAATGATTCCTCCGGCATGGACAAATAATCACCACTTTTCAACTTAATTCTAAGAACTCACCACAGCCTAGCTCTATAATCAGACATTTCAAAACATATTTTTAAAGGGGTTTATATCATTATTTATCAGACTTAAAACAACCTTACAGTCATAAACTCTTAAGCATGGGATGACCCACTTTATGGTGCAGTATACCCTTGCCTCAAGCTTATCACCAACTAGGCTCAATACTCATTATAAAGTTAAAAAATCCTTAGTTATTCTATCTCTTGCCCCTCAGAATGGCGAAATTTTATGATGAAGCTCACCTAAGTTCTGGGAGACAGGAAAACTGCTGGATCATCATTCATCCCTCAAAACTTTTGCTCCGCCAATTTTTCATCAAAATCTTCAACAAATAATCTTTTTTCCGCAAATAATAATTTTTCTCATTTCCTAGGTCATCTTTTGATGCGGGAACAAACTGTGGGTATCGCAATTGTCCCCGGTTACTCAATAACCTAACAAATTTTAATTTGAAGGAGAGGAATGCTTGAGCAAAATAATTGGAGTAGCAAAAAGTCCCCCAAACTTGAATTATTCATTGTCCCCAATGAATCATTAATTAAGCAATTGTACCCCCAAACTTAAATTTTTCTATCTGAATTTTTAAACTAAACATGGGACTAGGATTAAGCTTAAAGTGGATCATATAAGTCAATACTACCTTTAAAATCTTCTTGCCGCAGCAACAGTCCAGGCTAGAAGAAATGCTCTAGCAAAAGGTTTATGGAGATCAGAATACCTTGATCTAATTAAGCGTAATCAGTCCAAGCTTCAAAAATTCAGAGGAAAATTAGTTAAGTTAGAGTTGCTCAGTGCATACAGAATAGAAACATTCGAAAATTTCATTAAAATCAAGAAAAAAAATACATAACAGAGATATATTTTTGTAAGCATACAAATTAAAAAGAAAATAAGCAGACAAATCATCCAGCAGGGTCAGTATGCGCGAGCAAACAAAAATTCAAAAACAAAAGTAGTGCTCGCTCCAGGCCAATTCATCAATCAGTCTTCCTGACCCTGCTCCTCATTAACATCCTCTTCTCGTTCAATAGGTGGGGGTGGTATCCATAGATTAAATAAATCATCGGGAAACACTGGAAAGGCCTGATATGGTCTTGAGAAATTGGTTTGCAAGGCCCCCCTGAGCGCATCATCTCTCCTTTTAGCATAAGTCCAGTAGGTCTGAGCTTGCTTTTCAGCAAATTCTAACCTACTGGTCAACACTGTCAGTTGCTCTAGGATCTAATTAACGCCATACACCAGCCCTCCTTGGCGAGCCTCTTGCGTACGCTGAAGCTGCGCCAGATTAGGTGTGTCAATGATTCCCTTATCAGTCATGATCATATCTTCTGGAACCGTGGGCACTCCTGCCCTGCTGCATAACATTGTGATAGTGTTTGGAAAGAACAGCTTCCCCACCTTCTTTTTCCAACAATCAACAATCTCAGAAGAAATAATTTTTCCTACATCAATACTCATCGAGCGAAGAATGGCAAAGGTGATGTGCAAATTGCTTACCGCAAGTGTACGGGTCAAGTAATAATATAGTGATTTTGAAATCGAATGTCGTCCTTTGGATTGGTGTCTAGCCAAATTTTAATTATCGAAAATACTTTTGACCAATTTTATTTAGGGAATCAAATAGAATGAGAATATGAATTAATCAACACAAAACTAAAGTAAAAAGTGACAATCAAATGGGAATAATTGGTCTTAGGGAATTGATTTCACCAATTGGAGTTATAGATTAATAAACGGATTAACACATGCTATGATTCATAAATCTTGGCAACTAAAATCACACATATCTCTCCCGAGCATACATGATTCTCCCATATGCAATTGAACCCGATATCCCTATCTAAATCCAATAAACATACAAGGCAATAAGGCTAACCTTTATGACAATTTCTAGAATTAACCTTAATCTCCCGATTTTTAGCTAAATTCTAGTTATGCATGTTGATTACTAATTTAAATCCTCTCTCCCGAGTTAGATTCAAATTTAAACATCAATCAATTTATGGCCAGTAAATCGAAAGCACTAAGCATACAACATATGCATAAATGACATCAATAGCACAAATATCGTAAATCAATCCAAAACGTGCCCAACGGCTACATCAATCCCTAAGAATTAAACTTAGCTACACATAATCCTCGTTACAATATAAACTAAGTCTAAATAAGCCATAAAAACTATCTAAAGTAAGGGAAAAGAGAAATAGACTCGTTGTAGGCCGAGACCGAACGTCCCCGTCACGATCCCCACGAACAATGGGTTGATTTCCAACTAGTCCCCTTTGCTTCAGCTCAATTCTGTCCTCTTTCTGCTCTAATGTCAGCTCCAAAAGTCCCCAAATTGAAAGTCCCCTCAAACCTAGCCGAAAGGATGCTTAAATAGCAAAATTTCGTCGTAGCGTCGAGACGCTGTTCCTAGCGTCGCGACGCTATTATTATTATTATTATTATTATTATTATTTTTTTAGATTGGAAGCTCCATTTGACTCCAATTGCTGAATTAAGCTTCAAGTACATACTTCCTACAAATAAAACATAAAAATGCATAAATTTGGACAAATAATTGTAAAAGACTAGCTTAATTAATTAGAGAAAAATAGCTAGCTATGCTTGCTATCAAATACCCTCAAACTTAAGCTTTTGCTAGTCCTCGAGCAAACTAAAAATCAAACATACAATGGAAGAACGGATGCAACAATCATAACTCAATCCTCAAGGCTCAAAAGTCAATAGTCAAGCAAGCAAGAGACATGCACACAAGGACCAATGAGGGAGACAAATTAAAAATTTTCCAAAATTAACTTGCACAAGCGAGTTCTAACTCAACAAGATCAGACTCTACTAGCCCGGGATTTGATTATTAAACTCTCAGCTCATCTTCCCTCTACACTGGCACTAAGGTTTCACTAATGAGTTAATGGAACAAATTAGTTTGTTTATCTCCATACTTAGGTGCTTTTAATTAACAATTGAATTAAGCATGTATATGTGGCACTAGCTTTCACACACCCATTGCAGGGACCCTTAACCTGAGTTTTCTCTGGTTGGCCTAACTGATCACAACAGGGGTAGCTCTTTTTGCCTTAATCTTTATTAGCCATTGCATATTGTGCACAAGCCATGGCATTATAATTTTTTCTCAACAATAACAACAAGAATGATTTTTCGTTATGAACATGATAAACAGATATTCTTTTCTTTTCTCCTAAGCAAGATCAAACATGCTAATTTTCAAAAAATTAACTCTTTAGCTCTACCCTACACCTATCGAGGTGACAACAAGCATATGAATCCAATAATTCGCTCCTAAGCATTCAAATCCAAATCTAGCCAAGACAAATACTCTACTCATGCAAGCCATCTCCTAGAAAAATTTTAAAAAGTCTCCCTTTTTGGGCACTTATGCTTACAACTCATCACAAGCTTGAAAATTGACAAGAAAGCCTATCCTAGGACATCATAGTCATGCAAAAGTAGCATCCAGAAAACAACCATATGCATACTTCAAAGAAAGCTCAAAACTATAGCCCGAACTCAGATGCTCAAGGGCTCCACAAACATGCTAATCCACCCCCAAACTTAAAATATGCATTGTCCTCAATGTATAAATAAAATAAAGCATAAACAAGCATGAGAACAATAAACGAATGAAAGGAGTGAACAATACTGCCCTGGAATGATGATGACTTCTTGACTGAATGCTTGGACTCTTGAAAGCTTGAAAGCAAAGGAGAGAAAGAAAACAAGACCTACAAAACAGACACAAACAATAAATAAAACTCAAAAGAAAGAAATAACTAACTCACTTGGGTTGCCTCCCATAAGCTCTTGTTTAACGTCATTAGCTCGACGTGTTGACCAACTATGCATCAGGGTGGTCTCCTGTCAGATTTCCCATCACTGGTGCTCTTCCTAGCACCTCTCCTGTAGCCCACCTTCATTGTATCTGATGTGTTCTTGGGGTCCTCAAAAGCTTTTAAAACTTCCTTCTCCTGTTGGACTCTTATGATTAGCTCCCTACGTTCAATATCAATTATAACCCTCCCTGTAGAAAGGAATGGTCTCCCTAATATGATAGGCATAGCAGGATTCTCTTTAATATCTAGCACAAAGAAATCAACAGGAAGGAAAAATCTACCTACTTTAATCAAAATATTCTCAACAATCCCATATGGACTAACCACAGACTGGTCAGCCAACTGAAGTCTAACAGAAGTAGATTTTATGTCTCCTATGTTAAGCTTTTTACATAATGATAGAGGAATTATATTTATGCTAGCCCCCAGATCACATAGTGCTCTACATGAAAAAGTACCAAAATTACAAGGAATGGTAAAACTCCCTGGGTCAGACAATTTCTCTGGTACTCCCTGTTGGACACGAGCAATGCACGTCGATGCAAGGTATACAGTCTCCAACTGCTTTTCCTTTTTCTTCTTATTGAGCCATTCCTTCATAAATTTTCTGTAATGAGGCATCTGCTCCAGAGCATCTGAAAAAGGAACATTAACATGCAAACCCATAAAAGCCTCTAAAAACTTGTCAAACTTAACTTTAGAATTTTTCTTTTTTCTTTGATTTAGGAACTAAAACAGTAGGAGAAGGAATAGAAGGCTCAGGATTAAGCTTTTCAGCTTCGTTTGAGGTGGTGCCTTCTTCAACTCCTCCTGTGAGTTCCTCTGGTTCAGTAGTTTTCTCCTCTTCAGCTAATTTAGTCTCCTCCTCATAATGCACAGATACGACCTTGCAGTACTCCAAAGAAGATTTCTCCTGTTTAACTGGGGCTTTACCTTTATTCATAGAGTTGACAACACTTACCAGTTGTCCCAGCTGAGTCTCTATATTCTTGATTGCTGCAGAATGACCATTGACAGTAATGTTTATTGCAATCACGGCCTCCTCAAGCTTATTTGACCTGTTACTTGATTCTGCAATAAAAGCTCCAACAAGGTCTTCTAAAGATTTCTTATTTTCTTTACTTTGAGGAGTGAAGCCAGGAGGATTCAAAACATTCTTATTATTATCATAGGAAAAATTCTCATGATTTCTATTGCTAGGGTGATAATGTGTAGGTGTGGAATTATTATTATACCCCCTAGAATTATAATTCGAAACATACTGAACCTGCTCGAGATTTTCCCCCTGAGTCTGGGATGCAAGGGCGGCTGCAGACTCAATTGATTGAGCATTCCCTGAACCTGAAAACTTTAAAAATGCTTTAGCCAAGGAAGACATCTGAGCCTGAAGTGCACTTACGTTGTCGATCTCAAATACTCCAGCAACAATCTTTTTGGGTCCCGACCGCTCAGATGGCCACTGATAGCTGTTGGTGGCCATATCCTCTAACAAAGTCCTAGCACTCTCAACAGTCTTGGACAACAGAGTCCCACCTGCAGCTGCATCAACAATAGTTTTCGTGCTAGGAGTTAATCCATTGTAAAATAATTGAACCTGTAGCCAGTCAGGGTATCCGTGCTGAGGGCACTTCCTTAGCAGCTCTTTAAATCTCTCCCAAGCCTCAAACAGCTGCTCATTGAATTGTTGCTAGAATGTCCCAATTTCGGTCCTCAGCTTGACCGTCTTGGCAGGAGGAAAGAACTTCTTTAAGAATGCATGGACCAAAGCATCCCAAGTGGTAATGCTCCCAGGTGGAATAGATTGTAACCAGTCCCTCGCTTTGTCCTGCAACGAAAAAGGAAATAAACGTAAGCGAATGACATCTTCAGAAACACCATTTAACTTTACTGTCCCACAGATGTCTAGGAAGGATTTCAGATGAGAATTTGGATCCTCCATGGGTGATCCTCTGTAAGCACAGTCTCGAGCCATCTGAATGAGACCTGTTTTCAACTCAAAATTATTAGCATTAATTGGGGCATAGACAATCCCCGACTGTTGCTCATGAAAGATCGGCTGAAAATAGTCCCTGATGGGCTTAGGTTCTTCAGGATTAGGATTGGCCATTTGGATGTTTTCTTGATTTTCCCTTCGAAGTCTATTGAAAGTTCTTTCGATCTCTAGATCTAAGGGAACTAAGGCCAATTCCCTAACCTTTCGCATACACCGACTACACTAACCTAAAAAGGCAAAGAAAAGGAAAGAAAATAAATTAGGAAAGAAACAAGAAAAGGAAAATAACTAAATCTAAATAAAGAAAACTAATCTAAAAAGGAAAAACTAAAAATCTAACAATGGGAAATTCAAACAACTAAAGAAAACTCTAAATATGGAAAAATTTAAGTATGGAAAAGAAAACAATAAAGGAAAAAAAAGGATGCAATTTACCTAAAACAAAAATAACAAAAATAACAAAAAAATAGAATACACCCTAAACTAAGACCGGACAATTTTTCTTCGATATTAAAATTGACTAAATATGTCAATCCCCGACAACGACGCCAAAAACTTGATGTGCAAATTGCTTACCGCAAGTGTACGAGTCAAGTAATAATATAGTGATTTTGAAATCGAATGTCGTCCTCTGGATTGGTGTCTAGCCAAATTTTAATTATCGAAAATACTTTTGACCAATTTTATTTAGGGAATCAAATAGAATGAGAATATGAATTAATCAACACGAAACTAAAGTAAAAAGTGACAATCAAATGGGAATAATTGGTCTTAGGGAATTGATTTCACCAATTGGAGTTATAGATTAATAAACGGATTAACACATGCTATGATTCATAAATCTTGGCAACTAAAATCACACATATCTCTCCCGAGCATACATGATTCTCCCATATGCAATTGAACCCGATATCCCTATCTAAATCCAATAAACATACAAGGCAATAAGGCTAACCTTTATGACAATTTCTAGAATTAACCTTAATCTCCCGATTTTTAGCTAAATTCTAGTTATGCATATTGATTACTAATTTAAATCCTCTCTCCTGAGTTAGATTCGAATTTAAACATCAATCAATTTATGGCCAGTAAATCGAAAGCACTAAGCATACAACATATGCATAAATGACATCAATAGCATAAATACCGTAAATCAATCCAAAACGTGCCCAACGGCTACATCAATCCCTAAGAATTAAACTTAGCTACACATAATCCTCGTTACAATATAAACTAAGTCTAAATAAGCCATAAAAACTATCTAAAGTAAGGGAAAAGAGAAATAGACTCGTTGTAGGCCGAGACCGAACGTCCCCGTCACGATCCCCACGAACAATGGGTTGATTTCCAACTAGTCCCCTTTGCTTCAACTCAATTCTGTCCTCTTTCTGCTCTAATGTCGGCTCCAAAAGTCCCCAAAGTGAAAGTCCCCTCAAACCTAGCCGAAAGGATGCTTAAATAGCAAAATTTCGTCGTAGCGTCGAGACGCTGTCGCGATCCGCAAATTTGGAAAATTTTCTATAGCGTCGCGACGCTATGATTTTTTTTTTTTTTTTTTAGATTGGAAGCTCCATTTGACTCCAATTGCTGAATTAAGCTTCAAGCACATACTTCCTACAAATAAAACATAAAAATGCATAAATTTGGACAAATAATTGTAAAATACTAGCTTAATTAATCAGAGAAAAATAGCTAGCTATGCTCGCTATCAAAAGGCAAGCAATACCTTGTCCCGAGATACTGTGGAGTCGTGCGTTGTCGGCAGTAAGCGGAGTCTAATGAAACCCATCCAAGTATTGGCTTCACTCTTCAAATAAGCAGCTTGAAACGTATGCTTCCGCGGCGGCGACACCGTCCATTGAGCCCCCTCAATGCCTACCTCCCGAATAACCGCACTCAGTTGATCACTAGATGGTGGAACCACCATCTCATTAAAAACTGCATGTGGAAAGTCTTGAAGATCAAACAAACTATTGATGGCCTCTAGGCTCCATTGAACAGGCACTCCTCGCACTATGACTTCAAAATCATCCTTCACATCAAGATTGGCGTAGAATTCCCGAACAATGTTTCCATTGACAGGATCAGGCTTTGCACAAAACTGCCTCCACCCCAAGCTTGCTATTCCAGATTCCAAAAACCTGGGCAGATCACTGCCAAATCCTCGCTCGAATAAGAAATCCCGCTTCAGTACTTCTCGATATTTTGCTCTGGAAAGTTCATTGGCGAAGCGAATGAATGGTGCCCTCGGTTCCTCAATTTCGCCCGATGCTTCGGCAATTCCTTTGCCCTTGCTTTCTCTCTGTTCGCGCAAACGCTCTTCTTCTTCCTTTCTTGCCTCGTCTTTTTTTTCCTTATTCTCAACTTCCCTTTTTTCTTCCTCAGAGTCCGACGTCGGAGGCGATGGAGTGTTCTGAATCACCCTCACGCGACCCGCCTTCCTCTTGATGCGGCGGCGCTTGGGCGGTTCAGGCATAATGACTTCAACCTGAACCTCCGGCTCTGGTGTTTTCTCTTTTTCAGGCATACCTGCGACTTGTCTTTCGACCTCTGTCTCATGATCCTTAGTATTACCTTCCTAAACCGTAGCAGAAACTATCGGTTCTGTCTCAAGATTCTGAACAACCTTTGTTTCTTGGATGACTTCTTGTTCCGCAGCCCTCTGCTGCCTCTTTCTTCGCTTCGCCTCCTTCTCTTCTGATGTTCTTTTCTTCTTAGATTTTCCTTTTTGAACCTCCGGTGTGACCGGCACCTCCTCTTCTTCATTCTCTCTTTCTTTCCTAGCTCTAGTCTTAGCCATAGAGGACTTAACGGGTTGACAGAGAATGGGAAGGAAAAAGAAAGAATGCAAACGACAAAAATGTGATCAAGAAGACGAAGTGAAGAGAACTTACCAGCAGTTGTAAATAAATAAGGCTCCAGCAAAAGAGAATCCTAACCGAAAAATTTTTCCCTGCAATAACTAATATTACCGTTTTAATTTAAAAATGCAAACCTGAAATTCAAAAATTACCAACGGTAAAATTGCAGATTCCAAACGCCCATGGTAAAATTGATGTGCTGTCATCATTGAAGCCTTCGGATAATTGCTCTGCGACACGTGGCCTCATCTGATGATGCAAGCAAATTTACCTGCAATAATTTAAAGCCAAATCCCAACGGTAAAAATAATAAATTTCAAACGGTAACCCTTTTTCTTCAGATTATTTTTCTCCAGCCATACTCTTGCCGCAACAACCTTCTGAATCTGTAGAATTGAAATCTTCTAAATGGGAAAATCACATATGTCAAATTTAACAATAAAATTTAACCGACCAAATCAAATTTAATCTTATTTTTTTTCCCTAATTGATGCCGAATAAATAAAACAGAATTCAAATAACTGAAGATAAAATCTAATAAAATCAAACCAATTAAAAGATAACGCAAAGATAATCTAAACAAATAACCCAGAAATCAAATTCAAAACGAAATATATACAATCTAAATTACCAAAATACAAAAGAAACTCTAAAGATAAAATCATACAAAATCAAACCTAACCTAACCGAAATTAAAATCAAATCAGCGAAAAATAAAATTAATACAAACTCTGGGAGCTCAAAATTTTGCTCTGTGAAATGCTCCCTCAAAAGTCATGCTCTCTCAATTGTCAACCAACCTTAGGGAAGGATATTTCGACTGAAACACCTCACCCCAATAATGCTTCACACGTTGTCCATTCACTTTGAACACTCTCCCATCTTTCTCATCCTGCAAAGTAATTGATCCATTGGAAAAAACCTCAATCACAATAAACAGTCTTGACCATTTAGATTTCAATTTTCCACGAAATAATTTTAATCTAGAATTATAAAGCAAAACTTTTTGACCCTTGACAAATTCTTTGGACTTTATTTCATGCCACAGCTTAGTCTTTTCCTTATACATTTTCGCATTTTCGTAAGAGAATTGATGAAATTCTTCTAACTCATTAAGCTGCAGCATTCTTATTGCTCCTGCACGACTCAGATCAAAATGTAACTTTTTCAAAGCCCAAAATGTTTTATGCTCAAGCTCTAATGGTAAATGGCAAGCTTTCCCATATACTAACCTATAGGGAGACATACCTAGAGGAGTCTTATAAGCTGTCCTATAAGCCCAAAGAGCCTCATCCAACCTAAAGGACCAATCCTTCCTAGATGGATGGACTACTTTCTCTAAAATAGCTTTAATTTCCCTATTACTAATTTCAGCTTTACCATTTGCTTGTGGGTGATAAGGGGTAGCTATCCTATGCTTAATCCCATACTTAGCTGAAAGCTTAATTAAGATATTATTAATAAAATGTGTACCCTCATCACTCACTAGAGCCCTAGGTGTCCCAAACCACACAAAGATGTGCGATTGAAGAAACCTTGCAATTGTCTTGGCATCACTCTGATGGCATGCAATGGCCTCCACCCATTTGGACACGTAATCAACTGCCAATAAGATAAAAACATTGCCATTAGAAGGGGGAAATGGCCCCATAAAGTAAAAACCCCATACATCAAATAATTCAACTTCTAAAATATAAGTAAGAGGCATTTCATCTCTAGGCCCCAAATTTCCTCTCCTTTGACAAGCATCACATTGCTTGTAGAACAAATCGGCATCCTTGAATAATGTAGGCCAGAAAAATCCGCAATGCAAAATCCTCATGGCTGTCCTCTGACCGCTGAAATGACCTCCATACGGTTAAGAGTGGCATTGCTCCAGGATTTCCTTTGCTTCAGCACCTGAAACACACCTACGAATAATACCGTCAGAGCATTGCTTATACATAAACGGCTCATCCGAATAGAAAAATTTTGCATCATGCTTAAACTTTTTCTTCTGCCTCCAATCCATGTCAATAGGGGTGACTCCCTTTACCAAAAAGTTGGCAATATCAGCATACCAAGGGACATCCCTAACTACCTTTACTTCAACAGCAAAAAGCTGCTCATCTGGAAAAGAATCGGAAATGTCAGATTGCTCCAGCAAAGATGATGATGGATCAAGATGAGATAAATGATCTGCAATGACATTCTCTGATCCCTTCTTATCCTTTATCTCCAAGTCAAATTCCTGCAATAGTAAAATCCAACGAATTAGTCTAGGCTTTGCATCCTTCTTAGTCATTAAATACCTTATTGCTGCATGATCCATGAAAAACGTGACTTTGGATCCAACCAAATATGGCCGGAACTTCTCAAAAGCAAACACCACAGCTAACAACTCCTTTTCAGTAGTTGTATAGTTGACTTGTGCCTCATTTAAAACCTTGCTTCCATAATATATGGGATGGATAAATTTGCCTTGCTTTTGCCCCAGCATCGCTCCTATCGCAGCATCACTCGCATCACACATTACCTCGAATGGTAAATTCCAATTAGGTGCGCACAGAATGGGTGCTGAGATTAAAGCAGCCTTCAAAGTCTCAAAAGCCTTCCTACAATCTGCATCAAAGTAAAAAACGTGATCAGTACACAATAAGTTACAAAGAGGTTTACTGATTTTGGAAAAATCCTTTATGAACCTCCTATAAAATTCAGCATGTCCTAAAAAACTCTGAATCCCCTTCACTAAATTCGGTGGCTCTAGTCTTTCAATGACCTCAACTTTTGCTCTATCAACTTGTAGACCATTTTTAAAAATTTTATGACCTAACACTATGCCCTCCTTCACCATGAAGTGGCACTTTTCCCAATTAAGAACTAGATGGGTATCCGCACATCTTTTCAATACCTTTCCTAAATTATCTAAACAATTCTGAAAAGACCCTCCAAAAACTGAAAAATCATCCATAAATACCTCAACAGTGGACTCAATCATATCAGAAAAAATTGCTAACATACACCGCTGAAATGTTGTTGGAGCATTGCAGAGGCCGAAAGGCATTCTCCTAAAAGCGAATGTCCCATAAAGACAGGTGAAAGTGGTTTTCTCCTGATCCTCAGGAGCAATAATAATCTGGTTATACCCAGAATAACCATCCAAGAAACAGTAATAGGCTTGACCAGCCAATCGATCCAACATCTGGTCGATAAATGGTAGAGGTAAATGATCCTTCCGGGTAGCTTTATTAAGCCTTCTGTATTCCATGCAAACCCTCCATCCAGTTACTGTCCTGGTTGGAATCAACTCATTATCTTTATTGCTCACCACAGTGACACCTCCTTTCTTAGGAACACATTGGACAGGGCTTACCCAATTGCTATCGGCAATTGGATAAATGATCCCAGCATCCAACCATTTAATTACCTCTTTTTTAACAACCTCTTTCATTGCAGGGTTAAGCCTTCTTTGTTGCTCAATACTCCTAAAGGATCCCTCATCTAGAGTGATTTTGTGCATACAAAAAGATGAGCTAATTCCCTGAATATCAGCCAATGTCCAACCTATAGCTTTGCGGTATTGCTGCAACAATTTTATTAAGGCCTCCTCATGCTCTGGCATTAAATCTGATGCAACAATAATGGGCAACGTCTCACTTTCCCCAAGATACACATACTTTAGATGATCCGGTAAAGGTTTCAAATCTAAAGTGGGTGCCTCAATCAGGGATGGTTTAATTGGGGGAGCCTGTCTCTGATCTAAATCTAAAGACTCAAAAACATCCTCACACCTAAACAATTCTTTTTCATTTTTTCTGTCTAAAGAACAAAATTCAAAATCTCCTACACTAACCTCTCCATGCTTCTCCGAATGCTCATCAGCTGAATCCTGTATTGCTGTCTCAATAATTGTGCTCTCCAGAATCCTGATGAAGGAGCAATCCTCCAATTCGTCTGGATATTTCATGGCTTTAAACACATTAAATTTCACTTCCTCATTACAGACTCTCATTGTTAATTCTCGTTTTTGAACATCTATTAATGCCCTACCAGTAGCCAAAAATGGACGACCTAGAATAATTGGGACATCTTTATCAACCTCATAGTCTAAAATAATAAAATCAACATGAAATATGAACTTATCAACTTATACTAAGACATCCTCAATTTTACCCTCTGGATATGTGATAGACCTATCAGCTAATTGGAGTGTAACTGTGGTAGGTCTAGCTTCACCAATACCTAACTTTCGATAAACCGAAAGAGGCATAAGGTTAATGCTTGCACCCAAATCACAGAGTGCTCTACCTAACTCCGTTCCACCTATAGACACAGATATGGTAAATGAGCCTGGATCCTTAGCCTTGGGGGGTAGACCATTCTTGAGAATAGCACTACACTCCTCAGTAAGAGATACAGTTTCAAAGTCACCTAACCTTTTCTTTTTAGTCAAAATATCCTTAAGAAATTTAGCATAATTAGGCATTTGCTCAATAGCTTCTACTAAAGGGATATTTATATGCAACTGCTTAAGAATCTCTAAAACCTTTTTAAATTGACCATCCTGATTCTTAGGCTTTTGCCTTTGTGGAAAAGGTAGAGGTGGTACATAAGGTGGGGGCGGCACATATGGTGGTTCTACATCTGACACAGAACCAGATGCTCCAGCATTCTCTTTGCTGCCTCCAGCACCCTGACCAGACTCCAACTCTTTCTCGACAACAATGTTATTATTTCTATCACCATGTTTATCTATATCCTGGGTTTTACTAGGCTCAATTCTTTCCTCTAATGGCTTACCACTTCTAAGAGTAACTGCCTTTACCTGCTCCTTACCTTCCCTTCTAGGGTGATCAGTATCTGATGGAAGTTTCCCTTGAGGCCTTGCCTTTAGCTCATTAGCTAGCTGACCCACTTGCAATTCCAAGGCTCTCATCGAAGCTTGATTACTTTGAAATGCAGCATCTGTGCGAGCCATAAATTCTTTCATCATCGCCTCGAGAGAATTTCCCGAATTTCGCTGGGGCAAAGCCGGCTTATTTTGCTGGGGCATTACCTGCGTTTTAGCAAATCCTGGCTGGTTCATCTTCTGTTGCGTCTACATGTTATTTCCTTGACCTCCCCATGAGAAATTGGGGTGGTTGCGCCAACCTAGATTATAGAAGTTAGAATAAGGGTTGTTCCTCTGATTACCTACAAAAAACACAGAAGCTGGATTGTTGGGGCAAAACTCGTAGTTGTGGTCTTCACCACAATAGACACATGCTTCGTCCGTGACTTAGTTCACCACTACAGTAGGCTCCAGAGCTGGTGGCTGCTGATGACTAATCACTGTCACATTCTTAAGAGCGTTAGCAATCATAGCAAGATCAGCCCTAATGGTGGACACACCGTCAACCTCTAATACACTCTTAACCTTTTTATTCGTGCCTCTAACATCCGACCACTGACAACTATTAATAGATATTCTCTCTAAAATTTCATAAGCTTCATCAAAAGTTTTTTCCAAAAGGGCCCCTCCAGCCGAAGCATCGACCATACCTTGGGTTACTCCATTTAAACCGTTGTAAAATGTTTCCATTTGAATACAATGATGTAGACCATGATGGGGACACTTTCGCAAAAGCTCCTTAAACCTCTCCCAAGCCTCACTAAAAGTCTCATCCTCAAGTTGTCTAAACCCTACTATTTCACTCCTTAATTTAGCATTTCTATTAGGTGGAAAATATTTACTCAAAAAATTTTCAGCTAACTCATCCCACATCCTAATTGATCCTGGAGCAAAAGAGTTTAACCATGACTTTGCTCCATCTCTAAGAGAATACGGGAACAAAGTTAATCTGAGAGCATCTCTAGGCACTCATTGAATTACAAAAGAATCACTAACTCCTAGAAAAGACTTAAGATGTAAATGAGGGTCTTCAGACGACAAACGATGGAATTGCCCCACGGTTTGCAACATCTGAAACATTACCGGTTTCATTTCAAAATTTGCCGCTTGGATTTGGGGACATGCAATCCCTGGATTCAACTCATTAAACATCGGGACAGCATACACTCGAATGGCTCTGGTCCTATCGTTCGCTATCAAGATAGGATTCTCAGCCTGATTATTTCGCTGCTCATTCTGCTCAAACAGCGGATTTTGCTGCAACAACAGATTCTGCTGGGGGTTCGCTGCTGCTGGACCTTCAGGAACCTGCGGAAGTTGCGGCACGTTCTCCATCTGGTTTCTGTGCTGCTTTCTCCTTCTTAACCTGAATGTCCTTTCAATTTCTGGATCAAGCTCAAACCGTACCCTAGGCGAATCGCTCATGCACCAAAATCACACCTGCAAAAACAAAAGAAACAATCAAAAAGTTCTAGCACCAAACCACTAAAACACATACACAAAAATAAATCAGATAAAAACTTATTCAAGTCCCCAGCAACGGCGCCAAAAACTTTTTGGGTTCCTAGAGTGAGTAAAAATATAGTATAAAATACTCTAGAATTCTTGTGCAAGTATACACAGTCTGCAGCAAGTAATATTATCAATCCGAGCCGTGAATGAGTTTCCACTCTACCTATTTTTGTGTAACTTTTTAATGGTTTCAAGAATAATAAAATGATTGGGTTTTATCGGAATTATGCTGAAGAAAAATAAATGATAGAACAATAAGTTAACAAATAGATAGACAGATTAAAGGCAGACGATGGTTAGGTTTTAGTGATTGTTCTAAAATATGCTCTAGCAATATTATTGATCATGCATTTCCCGCAGTATTATTAGCGGATTCCTTCCGGAACTCCGAATCTTTTGGGATGTGTTTCAACCCCAATGAAGTGCGACCGATCAGGCACTAGGCAACTGGCTATCCCTAGCTCAGTCACTGGCGTTCACCAATACACAATGATCGTAGTGTTGATAATTGCCACACACTCTCTAAATCATCCATGAAACTAGAGAGAGCTATCCATACCGGCTGGCCAGGCGGGCATAAAATGAGAATAAGCACAACAATTAACCAAAATGCGATAGTCAATATATTACTAGAGATGAAGCACAGTAATCACATTATTCCTAACCAACACCTTAAGCTACTTAGTTCATAATAGGCATAGGAATACGAATTACAATTTGAGTATGCATGTCCATAACCACAAGTTAATAAAGAAAGTAGACTCCCTAATCAGCTTGCGGATGATGGTGCTCTTGAAGATCTTCAATCTCCCTATACTATTCGGCTTCCAAGGGAAAACATGGAATGAGTTTGACTTGGACGACTACTTCCTTTTATAGAAGGAGAAGAGACTTGAATTAGGTCAACTTGGACACGTGTAGGGCTCTCCTTGCTCCTTTATCTCGAAAATAACTCAACAGAAGTCGGTTCATGAAATTGGCTAACGAGCTGTGATGTGGCAGTTTCTGCTCTCAGTTTTGCTGCAGCATAGAATTTGCTCCCTCTAGTCGCTCAGCAGCATAATCTGCACAAAATAATTTCCAATGCTTCCATTATTCCAAATGGGTTAAAACATGTAATATCTATCCAAAACCAACCCTAATAAGCATAAAGGACACACAAATCCCTATATAATTGAGGCCTAAATAACTACCTTTTGGGCAGTTATCAATAGTGAATGTAAACAAAATATATACTTGTTTTAATAAAGTGTTATTGAGTTTCTGCAATAAAATGTTATTGTTAAATATTGCACAATTTGACCCAAATCCAATAAACTAAGATCCAAGATTGTTTGTATGTAACTTGAACTAGTATGTGAGGACATATGGGGATCAATGTTCAAGTAACAACCTAAAAGGTCTATAGTACAAGGATAAGAGTGGGTACCTTATCCTGGTAACACTATGTGATACGACCCGCTTTGTATTTGATACAGACGTATTGTTCCAAAGCGTCCATGTAGTAGACATGCGAGTGGGGGTATCTGATAAGGGTAAAAAATACCTATTTTACCCTTATATTTAGCTCATTTCTTTGTTTAATCTTGTATGTTGTGATCAATTTACTGTTCCCGAGCTCAAAATATGCGTACTTTGATAAGTTAGGGTGTTGAGAATCATTTGTGCTTAAAAAGACTTGATTTTAAGAGAATTTGACTTAGTTTGTTGTTGTGCAGAAAAACAGAGGAAAAACTGGAATTCCCCAGAAATGCGACCGCATTTCTAGGAAGGCAAAAATGAAATGCGACCGCATTTTTGGAAAAATCTAAAGCCATTCTGAGTCGTCTGCGGGTCGTTGTTGACGAGTCTTAATCGCACCTAACTGGCTTTTTTGACCTCGAAACTGACTGGACAACCTTCCAGCACCTATTTCGCAGCTCCTCAACCATTTTCTACACTATATAAGCTCGAGATTCAAAGTCAAATTCAAGTAGAACTCGCTTGGAAGAAAATGATGGTGACAGAACCCTGGCTCGACGCCAATGAGTAGGGATGCCCGAGGTCCTTCTTAGATGACTGAATTCTAACCTGAGTTAGACATCAAACCTTGTGGTTTGTAGAGAGTTTCACCCATTCCCACCTTGTAAAAGTGAGAGAGTGGAGTGTCTTAGGGAACTCTAGAAGGATTGAGTAAATAAAAAACCCATAATATTTAGTTATCTCCTTTATTTGCAGCTCTTGAATCTTTTCATTATTCTGTATTATTTACGTTCTTATTTCAATGAAAATGTGTCAATTTGCTTTTTATCCCATCATGAGTAGCTAAATCCCGTTGAGGGGTACAATGTGGTGAATTCCCTTAGGGTTTAATGGCTTGAAAGTGCTTTGTTTGCTTAAGTTGTGTTCAATGCATGTCATTCTTTATTGATTATCACTCTAATCTTTCTGAGTTTAATTTGATCACTTAGACTTTCCATGATATGTGAGTTTTATCTCGAAAGGGACAAACAATATCGGTTCTCATAAAGGTGATATAGGAGAAAAAACTCAAAAGAGATTGTTTGGCAGTATAGGGCAAGCTGCCTAAGGCACCCTATATCGACTATAGGGTTATAGATTGCATTCATGAATTATCTATGTCGAAGTCGAGTCACAGAAATGTGCATAACAGTACTCGCTTAGCCTTCTAATGGTTTTTGGGAACAAGGGCCAAATAGGAGTTAAATCTGACCCAATGCATTGAATACACTTAAGTTAGATATTGTATGACTATGGTTATTACTTTAGGGATGAATCCATGTTGAATACCTCGTTTATTTCTTATTGTTATTCTTTTATTCATTTGCTTGTTTTAGTTATCTTTTCAAAAACCCAATTAATCAATCTTATTTTCTTTGGTTACCTTTTTCAAAAGCAATCATTTGAGCAGTTTCTTCATCAAATCTAAATTTCCAGTTTAGTCCTCGCGGTATTGATACCCTTGGAATACTTCTAAGGTTTTTTATTACTACGTGCGACAGTGTATACTTGCACTAAGTGGTAGCTGAATTTATCTTTATTATTCATCTTATCTCACATTCCATTCATTTAGTTGAAGACGCACCAGTATCCTATGCAATGAGTTTGCATAAGACCGGACCGCAAAATAGTAATCGCTAGCTGTAACACCGTTAACTAGTTAGGTTTCTATTTAACTAGGATGACCTAGGCAATTTAGTCTGAATCTTGAGTGGATTATGGACTTCTATTCACGAGGGATTGTTCTTTGATTTGTATAGGTGAGAGTGGCCAGTACGCCCACTCAATACGCCTACTATTTTGGGGACAAGACCGAGTGGGGAACTGGGAACATAATCACACAAGATGGAATTCACTCCTTCCCGACTTTTTGAGGAAGTAGATGAGTGTTCCCTTAAGTGGTGTCTTCGGGTCTTGAACAAAGGGCCCTACCCTCTCACTGGCCCGAGAGAGGTTTATGTTTGATGGTTGGACCACAAACAGGTTGTTCATTAGAGGAGCACTGGTACTTAAGGAGGTAGAGGTAACTCAGGGGTAAAACGGTAATTTGACCCAGCTGGAGTTACAAACACTCGTGAAGGACTAACTTGCTGTTATTGATCTATATTCGTGGACACAAAAATATTCTGTAGTGAGAAGAGTGCAACTGTGGGTCTTTAGTGGAGTGACCCACTGTATGGTACCTAGAGTGAGTAAAAATATGATATAAAAGACTCTAGAATTCCTGTGCAAGTATACACAGTCTGCAGCAAGTAATATTATCAATCCGAGCCCTGAATTAGTTTCCACTCTACCTATTTTTGTGTAACTTCCCAATGGTTTCCCGAATAGTAAAATGAATTGGCTTTATCGGAATTATGCTGAAGCAAAATAAATGACAGAACAACAAGTAAACAAATAGATAGACAGATTAAAGACAGGCGCTGGTTAGGTTTTAGTGATTGTTCTAAGATATGCTCTAGCAATTTTATTGATCATGCATTTCTCGCAGTATTATTAGCGGATTCCTCCCGGAACTCCGGATCTTTTGGGATATGTTTCAAACCTAATGAAGAGCGACCGATCAAGCACTAGGCAACTGGCTATCCCTAGCTCAGTCACTGGCGTTCACCAATACACAATGATCATAGTGTGGATAATTGCCACACACTCTCTAAATCATCCCTGAAACTAGAGAGAGCTATTCACACTAGATGGCCAGGCGGGCATAAAATGGAAGTAAGCACAACAATTAACCAAAATGCGATAGTCAATTTATTACTAGAGATGAAGCACAGTAATCACATTATTCCTAACCAACACCCTAAGCTACTTAGTTCATAATAGGCATAGGAATACGAATTAAAATCTGAGTATGCATGTCCATAACCACAAGTTAATAAAGAAAGTAAACTCCCTACTCAGCTTGCGGAAGATGGTGTTCTTGATGATCTTCAATCTCCCAATACTATTCGGCTTCCAAGGGAAAACATGGAATGTCTTTGACTTGGATGGCTTCTTCCTTTTATAGAAGGAGAGGAGACTTGAATTAGGTAAACTTGGACACGTGTAGAACTCTCCTTGCTCCTTTATCACGAAAATGACTCAACAGAAGTCGGTTCATGAAGTTGGCTAACGAGCTGTGACGAGGCAGTTTCTGCTCCCAGTTTTGCTACAACACAGAATTTGCTCCCTCCAGTCGCTCAGCAGCATAATCTGCACAAAATGATTTCCAAATGGGTTAAAACATGTAATATCTATCCAAAACCAACCTTAATAAGCATAAAGGACACACAAATCCTTATATAATTGAGGCCTAAATAACTACCTTTTGGGCAGTTATCACCCACAGTTAACGAATGTTGACTAACTTGGTTAAAAAGTTTAGCCATTTAGTCTCGTATCGTTGGAGCTTCTGATCTGTAGGTCGATTGGTTCCCACTGGTAGCTCGTAAAGAGACTTGAGGCAATTAAGTATAAATTGTAAATTGAAAGTGTTCAATTTATTTAGGGGAATCATATAATGTATATTGATACATTATAATATAAAGTTTATGAAACTTTATAATATAATTTTGAATTAATTTCAAAATTAATTATTGAGAGAAAATATTTGAAAGAGTTCAAATAATTAATATGAATTGGATTCACATTAATATTTGAAAGAGAAAATATTGTTCACTAGTATCATCTAGATTAGATCTAGGTAATTATTAAGCATGTTTATAGTCGTGTTACAACATGATTAATATGATTTTATTGTTGTAATCTTTTGCAAATTGTATTGATATTTCAATTAAAAATCAAAGACTATGAGTAGGTTATGTGATTCTTTTCGCTGTGTAGGGCTTTTATCCCTTCAAATACTTTATTTTCTTGTGGATCGAAGAAGTATCCACCTCTTGTTTCTTTTGGGTAGCCTACGAATAGGCATAAGTTTTAACGTGAACCCAATTTCTTTGGATTTGCCACTAGCACATGTGCAAGGCAGCTCCAAATTCTAATATGACATAAACTAGCTTTACGTCCTCTCTAGAGCTCAAATGGTGTTTCAGAAACACTCTTTGAGGGAACAACATTCAAAATATATACTACAGACTCCAAGAAGAATTAGGCAACTGAACATAACTCATCATAGATCGAACCATGTCTAACAAGGTTCTGTTTCTCCTTTCAGATACACCATTCTGTTGAGGTGTACCTGGTACTGAAATTCTAACAAGATTCCATGTTCCATCAAATAGTTCTGGAATTCTAAGTCTAAATACTCTCCACCTCGATCAGATCAAAGTGTTTTAAGGGCTTCAGACTTATGACTCATTAGGTATAAATAACCTTACCTTGTATAATCATCTATGAAAGAGATGAAATATTCATACCCTCCTCGAGCTCTAACATTCATTGGACCATAGAGATCCGTATGTATGAGCTCTAAGGGCTCCTTGGCACGATAACATTTTCTAGTAAAAGGTCGTTTGGTCATTTTACCTTTGAGACATGACTCACATGGAGGTAAAGTACCATCTTCTAACTGACTTAGAAGTCCATTCTTAACCAATCTCCCAATCCTATTGAGATTAATGTGGCCAAGTCTCAAGTGCCAAAGATAGGTACTTTGAGAAACTTTTTGCCTTTTAGGTTGAGTCTCAGCTGTTTTAAACATCTCATTGTTCAAAATAGCCCTAGACTCTATTGGTCTTAAGACATACAAATTATTCTCCATTTTTGCAGAACAGATATCAACACCCCTTTTAGTAATGAAAGCTTCATTCACAGAAAAGGACACTGAATATCCTTGTTCTAGCAAACAAAAAATAGAAATCAAATTTCTTTTTATTTTGGGAACTATATATATGTTATCTAATAACATATAGCGTTCCCTGGCGAAGAACATTTTAATATCTCCCACTACTTTAGCTGAAATGAGCTCTCCAGTCCCAACTCTGAGAGTCATTTCCCTAGCATCTAACTGTTGCTAGGAGCTCATTCCCCTAAAGGAAGAGCATAAGTGATGAGTGACACTTGAATCAAGGATCAAGGCTGTATCATCCTTTTCCACTATACACGTTTCAATGACCAATAAATCAAATTTATTTTCATTGAGATGTGCTAAGCAGTCTATGTCATATTCATCATGAACAATTTCAGATGAATTATACATGTGGGCTTGAGGATCGTCCTCAGTTAAGACCAATTCCACGCAATTAATGTTTAAGTTCATTTTCGTAGTTGTATTAGAAATACCAGTTTTGTAATTGGCGTTATTCGAGGCATACAAAGAACGTTTCATGCTGAGAACAAACAAATTAACTTAATAAGTGATGTTGCTTTAACCAATTACACAACATAATAGTATTATTTTAATCCAATCAATTTAGCAAAAGTAATGATCTACCCATAGAGTAAACATTCATTTTGCAACGATACTTCAGAGGTTTAGAACAACAGCTACCGTAGGGCAGTCAACTACTCCTCCTCTGAACTGAGACAATCTCAGCCAATCCGTATTCCCAGAATAACTCATATTCCAATAGTTCTTAGCTACCGTTTTTTTTCAGTCAGGAAATTATTAACACATTAACAATTTCACATAAGTGTGACCCTCTATTTTTCAGATCTCAGAGGTCGACCCCAACAATGCTATCATACGGAAAGTCAAAGTTAGAAATGGACCTAAGAAACCCTTTCCATTTCTAGAGTTTGCGTTGTTTCGACTCCCATGATCAAGCCCTTCGTAGGGTGATCATTCCCAGGGCGACTCATAGGCAGATCATGGGGATCTCACGGTGCAACCTAATGAAGGAGACCGTACGATATGTTGACACGTGTCCTGCTCCCACTTACTATAAAATACTCCCTCATTCACCTTGATATTGATTGATGCACACACCATCCGTAGGGGTCACTCCCAGGGTGTCTTGAGGCCAAGCATGGACCTCACGTTCTGAACTTTTGAGGATGTGAGAGCAAAACTTGATTTATGAAAATCTTATTTTGATATATTTCCTCCCACTAAGTATTTTTATAATTAAAGGGTCTATTACTTAAGTAAATTCTGGCTAAATGAATCTATCTAAATCTATGCCTTATATAACTCTTATATGGAGGTCTTCAATCTAATGTCTTAAGTGAATTAAACTCTTTTAATTAACCTGGCAACATTGCATGCTTACATTGAAGGTGTTCATATAACACATGCGGAAGCAATTTTAGGATCGGAGGCACTTAACTACATCAATTTTAGAAAATGAAAGCATGTTGTCCAAATACCATAAACAGATAGTAGAATTTGTACCAACCTTTTGGGGACCGATTCAATAACTCCTTTTGATTCCTTTGATCACGAACGGTGTGCGGACCACCTCTAGTGTCTTCCCCGCTATCCTTCAGCCTTAGAACGACTTGTGGGAGTCTATGGTGATAGGGATTGGAAGGGATATGCTTGAACATTACAAGCTTTTATGGAGTGTTGAGAGAGTGAGGTTGAGAGTGAATTTTGGCAGCATAACATTACTCCGAAAATTCCATACTTCTCCATCTTCTAATCCCCTATTTATAGAGGATTTTCATGCATCTTAGATTCACCAATGTAAGACACATGGAGAGGAGAATGACCTTAGTGGATTCAAGGTGTTCTATGGAGATTACATGCAAGATTGCATGTGAGAGGTGTTATTCCACTTTCTCCATCCATTCAAGAGTGGATTTAGTTGTGTAATTTCACTATCTCCATCCATGCAAGAGTTAATTTCTACTCTTGGATTTAATTTAAAATGCAATTCTCAATTGCCTTTCAAATTATCAATTAATTGAACTATTTATACTAATCATATGACACTAATCAAATTAATTCATATCACCTAATTCAATCCACTAATATTGAATTTCCATAAATTCAAGATTGAAATCTCTATCTCAAATTTTAATTAAAAAAAATCATTATCATTTTAAAATTAAAACAATAATTAATTAAAAAATTTAATTAATTATGTAATATTAATTTAATATCATATATCAAATTAATATTATGCACCTAATATGAAACCCTATTCATATATTTTGTATTTAAATCATATTTAAATACTTTACTCTCTCAATTAATAGTTTAATCCATAATTAAACTATTGTGTTGATAAAATTATATATAATCAACACTAATTCCCTAAACTGTATTTGAACGATTCAAACTTTCCTATCACTATGTTCTAAAGTATAATCCGTATGAGCTAGCAGGGGGACCTAATGGACCTGACTACAACAAATATCACATACGATAGCGTAAAAAAAACGCTATCATAGCCTTTTTATAGCGTTTCTCAAACGTCGTCGTAGTCGATGTTATTGAAAGTCCTTGACTTTTCATAGCGTTTTTTCAGTGCTATAAAAAGTGCTATAAAAAAACTATTTTTCATTGCATAATTTATATGTTATAGAAACTTTTCGTAGCGTTAACAAAAAACGCTATAATTTCTCTTTAATAGCATTTTTCATAGCTGTAAAAAAATGCTATAAAAAACATATCTTAGCAGTTTTAGACACGTTGTCATAGCCGATGTTATTGAAAGTATCTGACTTTTCATAGCGTTTTTTCAATGCTATAGAAAAATCTATAAAAAGTCAATTTTTAATTGCATTATTTTGATGTAATTGAAACTTTTCATAACATTAGTATAAAAATGCTATAATCGATCTTTCATAGCATTTTTAACCTCGTTGTTGTAGACATTGTTATAGATAGTAACTTTTACTAGCGTTTTTTTTTCTTTTTTTTTTTTTTTTTACATTTTGTACCATTTTCGAGTAGTACGCAACAGTTTTATAGCAATTTATATAACTAACAAATTATTTCAAATGCTATTGTAATATCAACTCAATTACATAAACATTTAAATTCATTCACATAAACTTTTTCAATAGTAATAGTAAAAGTTGATAATCTCAAAGTGTTCTAACTTATACATATGTAATACATAATCCTAAACTAAAAATGAAAAAAAAAAAACGTACAAAATTCCCAAACACATTCATTTCAATGACATGTACACACATGGTTCAAGAGATTCAGAAGAACATATCCTCCAATAAATATGTTGGTGTGTCATCCTTTCATTCACCTATAAAAAAATATGTTTATAAGATCAATATATATATTTACATAATCAATAAACTAAATCAATATTTTAATTTGAAGAAACTAAATCAAACTTGAGACCTCTACTTTTTTTGCCATTGTAACTAACAAGACCTCATGATTTGATCCATTTTGCCATTGTAACTAACAAGACCACATTTTGATCCATCGAAACAGAGATGAGTAACTAACAAGACCTCATGATTTTACTTGTAACAAATTGAAGGACAATAATTATATATGAGACATCTTTCCTAAATAGCTAAGTTCTCAAATAAAAAAGAAAAAAGATTAGAGTGGAGACCTCGACTTTGATAATGTAAAATAGACAAAGGAAATGAAACAAGTATACATTGTGCTAGAAAAGATTACAACAAATGAATAAGGGAAAAGAAGAACTTAGAAGAGAGATTAAACTACAACTGTAGTTGTAAACTATGTACTCTAATCTATGAAGTCATATTCCAAATGACATTAAGAAGAATCTGACATTAAGAATCATGCTATTAACAACACATTGCACCTGACAGATTGAACAACAATTTGTTCTTTTTATTTCCTTAGAAGCAATATCTCTAATTGTTCATGAACCCTTTTTTATTAGTTACCATTGGCATTTATCTTATGCATTTTGTGTATATCTCTTCCTTTTTAGTTAGAGGATTTTGGTAGTAAAACTCTATTTAGTAGACAAAGCACTTGTGTATATTCATGGTTTTGATAATAATACAAGCAACTTACTTTGTTTTGTAGCCCCTTTTTTGCTTTCATTTTGTGTGTAAACCTCACCATTTTTTTTGTTTAATTACTACTCTAAAAATAAATATTAAAAAAAAAAAAAACAAGCTAGGAATAAACTAACAATATCTAACAAACTCAAAGGAGTTTATAGATAAACCAATAACTCAAAAACAAAGAATTCGAAAGAAAAATTAAACATTAAAAAATTCAAAATCTATATAATCAGTATAAGAAAAAGTTAAACAAAAATAGAAAGACAGATGAATTTTTTAGAGAAGTTACCTCATATTCGTGAAGTTGCTCGACCTACAACTTTGATTTAATCCACTATTCTTTCTTTTATATCTGTGAGGATTACCTGTTCTTCCCGTTGCAACCAACAAAGCTCCAGGGGAATATCACCTAATAACAACTTCTTATTTCTATACAGCAGTATAAAAGGAAGCAAGTTGTAGTAATCTGTTTAAGTGTGAAAATAATTCAGTGAGAGATTTGTGAGACAGTGTGATTGTACTCTCTGTAATTCTGAATAAGAAACTTACCTCCCTTCTTACAGTGGATGTAGGCCTAGTTGCCGAACCACTTTACATCTTGTATTCTCTGTTGTATTTCTTCTTCTTCTTCCTTGATTTGTTGTCTTTGTCTTCGAGTGTTTGTCTTCACCGTGAGTCTGAGAATCGCATCTCCAGAGAGTTCTTTTCATGATCGTTCTGTTGAAAAAATTTGCATGAGTTAACTAACATTGAGTGTGTGACAAAGTGGAAGAATTGGGGAAAATCTTACACGTGTAATCACACCAACAATATCTTCTCCAATTTCTTCTATTTTGATTTCTACTTTCATTCATAGGTGAGCAAGAAGAAAATGAGAATAATTGGGGAAGAGTGAAGAAATGAGCTAGATACTTGGAATGACAATAAGAATAATATTCCAACAAGGATACCAATGTACTAACTTGGGCAAAAATAGTACTCAACATTTATTTTCCAGAGAGAAGATTATCAGCACACCAACATAGTCTAACCATTCAAAAATACCACCTAAATGTCATGCAACAAAAAATCAAGTTACACAAAAAGAGAATAAATTAGGGAAAATGGAAGTACCTCTTTTAAAAGAACATCTTCAAATTTCTTTGGGCTCAATTCTGAAATAAAACATTGATTGAATTTTAAAGTGATGAAAAATATATAGAGAGCTTAATTATATGCTCAACTATTGTTTCATACATCAAAATCATAAACAACCAAGCTTAGAATGAAAAGTATTCAAGTCCATAAACATTCAGAATAAAAACAACAAACCCTAATCCATACTTCCATTTCCCATTGTTGAGTATTTAACTCCAAATGCACAACCAACATTCAGAATAAAAACAACAAACCAAGTGTTGCAAACCTAAATCAAAGAGAGAGAGGGAAAGAAGAATGCACAGAGAGATTATAGCGGTAAATATCCCAAAATAACTTATCCTACATACTATAGTGGTAGATATCTCAATTTTGACTACATTTTAGTTAACTGAATGAATGCCAAAAAAAAAAAAAACAAAACAAAACAAAACAAAACTTTAACCAGACTCGGTGTCATTCCAAAATTTCCAATTCAACATTTATCTTTATTTGATTGTAAAAATAGCTTACCTTTTAAAAGTCTACAAGATAACTATTCTATAACGGTTTCTTTCTAAAAAAAAAACGTTGCACCTGTCCTATATTCTACAAGGGTTTCTTATAACAATGATTACTTCCTATATCACCACATTTGTAAAATACCTCTTTTAACGGATGGTTAAGAAACCTACATAAGGGTAAATTTTATACATATTGCAACAGCTTTGAAGCCTACTAATAAAATTCATTAGTATTTTCACATAAATTGCTACTACAATAAACAAAGTCGGGGTTCTAAATGGTAAGAAGGAAAAGGATAATAAATAAGGCAAGAAAACCCAATTAATGAAACTATAGTACACGTAGTAATGATCAATGAACTAACAGACAAGAATCAAACTAACAACTAATAGCAAGAATTAGAAATTTGAGAAATAAAAATCATCTGGCAGAAAAATTATAATTAGAACAAAACTATAATTCTCTCCTCGAAAGTTCTGCCAACATTTATGAAAAATTTTCAAGTTCCAATTAAGTAATTTCTCAAGGTCACCAATTTGAAACTCCTTTATGAAAAATAGATAAACTTATCTAAAATGGATAGAGACAATAGACTCTCAATGTGAACTTGACATCTTGCATATATTCTCTATAGTATCTAGTCTATGTATTTTACATGTTCACCATTTGCAAGTCTTGAAAGCAGCAGACATTGATAACGAATCTCAATCAGATATATGATCCAAATTCAAGTTAAGTAGCTGTTCACAATCAATTCAATGTGGTCCCTCTAAAAGAACTTGCACATCAGACTAGGGAAAAAGATGTAGGCTCGAAACCGAACTCACCTAGCCCTGCTCACATTCTTACAACTTTAAAACCTATTCATATTCATAGTCATAAACTTTCAATTTTATATAAGATAAATCCTTCACAACTTTTAATAGTGGACGAAAAAATGTACCATGGAACGCAAAACTCTGGCACTAAGTTCTTCTTTTCTATTCTCGACTGGTTCATGTAAAAAAAAACATTATAGGTCTTGAATCAAGGGAATAACAAAAATGTAATATATTATTAATTAGAAGATGCAAAAGAGAAAAAAAAAAGGTTCATGTACAAAAAAAGAAATATCCACCGAACCCATAATGGTTTTAGTTTTTAGTTCTTTTTCCTTTGAACATACTGTAATAATTAAGGGCATGTTTGATAACCATTTCGTTTTCTGTTTTCTGTTTTTATTTTTCATTTTTAAAAAACAGGGGTGTTTGATAACCATTTCTGTTTTCTGTTTTTTGTTTTTTAAAAACGTTTTTGAAATTATAAGTAAATTTCAAAAACAAAAAAAAAATAGTTTTTAAAAACAGATTTCTGTTTTTCAAAAACTCATTTTTCTTCTAATGCTTACTTTTCTCCTCTTTTCCCCCTCTCTCCAACAAATTCCTTTCTCTTTTTTTTCTCTCTCTAAAATTTATTTTTCTCTCTCTAAAATTTTCTCTCTCAAAACTTTTTTTTCTCTATAACTTGTCTATTTCTAAAAACTTGTCAATACGGTTTCTCTTCTCATAAACATGTTCTAATTTTTCTTTTGAATAAAAAAATCACCAAAATTTTCTATCGCTACAACTTTTCTTTATTTTTCTAATTTATCGTTATTTCTTTAGCATATCTTTTACTCTTAACCTTACTATCTCTCTAAAGTTTCTTTTTTTATTTAATTTTTTTTAATCTAAAATTTATCGCTTTTACTTGATGTGGACTTTTCCTACCACAAGCGCACGAGTCAAGTAATAATATAGTGAATAGTAAATTCGAATGTCGTCCTCTGGATTGGATTTTTAAGCAAATCAAGTATTGTGAATAATCTCGCTCAATTTTATCTAGGGATTAAAAAGTGATGAAAAGATGATAATAAAATCAAATCAAAGCAAGTAAAAAGAATGGAAATTCAATTGGGAAAACTACTTAGGGAATTGATTTCGCCGATTTCGTTTAGGATTGATTTTAAGGAATAAGTTATTATGCACAATGAAATTATGAGCCAAAGACCCTTTAATCACAACTACCTCTCCCGAGTATAATTGATTCTCATGCAAATTAACCAACTTGATATCCCTATCTAAGTTTATTAATAAGCAAGGCAATGAGATCTTTTAACCAATTCTAAAGTGAATCTAAAACCGTCAAGAATTAGAAAGTAAACTTTATTCATGCAATCTTGAGTAAGTCTAGATCAAATCCCCTCTCCCGAGCTAGATTCGAAACTTAAATCATCCAACTAATGGCCAATTAATTGAAAGCATTAAATCAAGATTACAAACACAATAACATTGCACAACTTAAACCATAAATCAATCCATAAACTTAATCAACTACATCAATCCCTAAGCTACAAGTTTAGCTACTCATTAATGTAAATACAAGCTCAACTAAACATGGGAAAGCCATAAATCTAACTAAATGAAGAAAAGGGAAAAGAAAACTCAATGTAGGCCGAGTCCCGACATCCCCGTCACGATCCCCACGAACAATGGGTTGATTTCCAAGTCTCCCCCTTTGGTTTCAGCCTCCAAATGCTCTATTCTGTCCTCTTTACGGCTCTCTAAGGTCCCAAATCGAACTCCCCAAAAACCTAGCCGAAAATAAGCTTTTATTCTGATTTTTCGTCTTAGCGTCGAGACGCTGTCAAGACAGCGTCGCGACGCTGCCTCTTATACGCGCGTTCTGAATAAGGAAAAACGGTAGCGTCGGGACGCTTCCTATCATAGCGTCTCGACGCTGTGAGCTTTACGCGCCTAATCTGATATGGAATGTGAGCGTCGAGACGCTCAAGAGCTAGCGTCTCGACGCTAGCCTGCTGTTGACCGAGATTTGACTTTTTTCACTTTTACTCTTTTCATTCCTTTGCATCTTTTCACGCCCCGAGCACCCGAATAACTCTAATTTGGCATTATAGCTCCAATCAAACATTTCCTACAAAATAAACAATAAAGCACAATAAAATGGCCCAAACACCATAAAAGACTAGCTAAATTAAATAAGTAAAAGTAGCTAGCTATGCTCGCTATCAAATACCCCCAAACTTAAGCTTTTGCTAGTCCTCGAGCAAACCCTAAATCAGACATACAATGGAAGAATGGATGCAACAGTCATAACTCAATCCTCAAGGCTCAAAAGTCAATAACCAAGCAAGCAAGAGATATGCACACACGGACCAATGAGGGAGACAAATTAAAATTTTTCCAAAATTAACTTGCACAAGCGAGATCTAACTCAACAAGATCAGACTCTACTAGCTCGGGATTGGATTATTAAACTCTCAGCTCATCTTCCCTCTACACTGGCACTAAGGCTTCACTAATGAGTTAATGCAACAAATTAGTTTGTTTATCTCCATACTTAGGTGCTTTTAATTAACAATCAAATTAAGCATGTATATGTGGCACTAGCTTTCACACACCCATTGCAGGGACCCTTAACCTGAGATTTCTCTGGTTGGCCTAACTGATCACAACAGGGGTAGCTCTTTTTGCCTAAACTTTATTAAACAATGCAAACTGTGCACAGGCCATGGCATAATAATTCTTTCTCTTCAACAGTAACTACAAGAATGATTTTTCTTTATGAGCAAAAATAGCATATATTCTTTTCTTTCCTCCTAAGCAAGATCAAACGTGCTAATTTGCAAAATATTAACTTTTTAGCTCTACCCTACACCTATCGAGGTGACAACAAGCATATGAACCCAATAATTCGCTCCTAAGCATTCAAATCCAAGTCAAGCCAAGACAGATACTCTGCTCATGCAAGCCATCTCCTAGAAAAATTTTAAAAAGTCTCCCTTTTTGGGCACTTATGCTTACAACTCATCACAAGCTTGAAAATTGACAAGAAAGCCTATCCTAGGACATCATAATCATGCAAAAGTAGCATCCAGAAAACAACCATATGCAAAATTCAAAGAAAGCTCAAAACTATAGCCCGAACTCAGATGCTCAAGGGCTCCACAAACATGCTAATCCACCCCCAAACTTAAAATATGCATTGTCCTCAATGTATAAAGAAAATAGGGCATAAACAAGCATGAGAACAATAAAAGAATGACAGGAGTGAATAATACTGGCCTGGAATGATGATGACTTCTTGCTTGAGAGCATGGAATCTTGAAAGCTTGAAAGCAAAGGAGAGGAAGAAAACAAGACCTACAAAACAAAAACAAACAATAAATCAAAAACAAAAAGAAAACACACTAACTTACTTGGGTTGCCTCCCATAAGCGCTTGTTTAACGTCATTAGGTCGACGTGTTGACCGTGCTTCAAGGAGGCTTTTGTTCTGTGAATCCAACAGAGGTGCTCTTTCTTGCACCTTTCCTGTAGCCCATGTAAAGCACTTCATCTTTAGAGTCTTCAACTGCTTTAAAGATTTCTTTTTCGTTCTTGACTCTAATAGTGAGCTCCCTGCGCTCAATATCTATGATCGCTCGCCCAGTAGCGAGGAATGGTCGTCCTAATATGACAGGCATTGAAGGATTTTCTATCATGTCCATAACATACAAGTCAATAGGGAGGAAAAATCTACCTACTCTGATTAACACATTTTCTACAATACCAACTGGTCTCACCACAGATTGATCAGCCAATTGGAGCTTTACAGGAGTAGACTTAATCTCACCTATATCTAACTTTTTACACAACGATAGAGGAATGATATTAATGCTAGCACCTAAATAACATAATGCTCTGAAAGAATAAGTACCAAAACTACAAGGAACAGAAAAACTCCCTGGATCTGCTACTTTTTCAGGTACTTTCTGTTGTACTCTGGTGCTGCATGTGGAAGCAAGATAAACAGTGTCAACCTTCTTTTCTTTTCGCTTCTATGCTAACCACTCCTTCATGAACCTGTTGTATTGGGGCACCTCTAATGCCTCTGCAAAAGGAATATTAATGTTCAGATTCATAAATTTATCAAACTGAACCTGTTTATTCTTTTTCTTTTTCTTTTCCTTAGGAACCAACAGTGTGGGAGAAGGAATAGGAGGCTCAAGGTTAGGTTGTTTAGCCTCATCAGATGATGTGTCCTCCTCAGCTTCCCCTGTAGGCGTTTCATAGTCCTCAGATTCAGGTTCCTCTTCAGATTCCTCCTGGTGCACAGTGATTGCCTTACAATACTCCATCTGGGGTTTATCTTGCTCAGCTGGGGCCTTACCTTTATTCATGGTACTTACAACATTCACCAACTGTCCCAGCTGAGTCTCCATGTTCTTTATGGCTGCACTGTGGCCATTCACTGTTGAATTGATGGCAATGACTGCCTCATCTAACTTGGTTGTCCTGTTACTAGACTCTGCAATGAAAGCTCCAATAAGATCTTCTAACTTTTTATTATCTTGAGTTTGAGGGGCAAAACCAGGAGGATTAAGAACATTCTTAGCATTAGCATAAGAGAAATTTTCATGGTTCCTACTGTTAGGGTGATAATGTGTAGGTGTAGAACTATTATTATATCCCCTAGAATTAAAATTTGATACATACTGAACCTGCTCGATGGTCTCCTCCTGAGGTCTAGATGCTAAAGCAGCAGCTGATTCAATTGATTGAGCACTCCATGTACCTGAAAATTTCATAAAAGCATTGGCAAGGGAAGTCATCTGGGCCCGGAGTGCACTTACTTTATCAACCTCAAACACTCCAGCAACAATCTTTTTAGGTGTAGACCGCTCAGATGGCCACTGATAGCTGTTGGTGGCCATGTCCTCTAAAAGTGTGTGAGCGTTTTCTACGGTCTTGGACAACAGAGTCCCACCTGCAGCTGCATCAACAATCGTTTTTGTACTAGGAGTTAAACCATTATAAAACAACTGTACCTGAAGCCAATCGGGGTAACCATGCTGAGGACACTTCCTCAGTAGCTCTTTGAATCGCTCCCAAGCTTCGAACAGCTGCTCATCATATTGTTGTTGGAATTTCCCAATCTCGGTCCTCAGCTTGACCGTCTTTGCAGGAGGGAAAAATTTCTTTAAAAAGGCCTGGACCAAAGCATCCCAGGTGGTGATACTCCCAGGAGTAATAGACTGCAACCAATCTCGTGCTTTATCCTTCAAAGAAAAGGGAAATAAACGTAAGCGAATAGCATCCTCAGAGACACCATTAATCTTTACCGTCCCACAAATGTCCAAGAATGATTTAAGATGAGAATTTGGATCCTCAGTGGGCGATCCTCTGTATGCACAGTCTCGAGCCATCTGAATAAGACCGGTTTTCAGCTCAAAGTTGTTGGCATTAATCGGTGCATAGACAATCCCCGACTGTTGTCCCTGAAATACAGGCTGAAAATAATCTCTAATAGGCCTAGGCTCCTCGGGTGGATTTTGGTCTGCCATTTGAATAATTTCTCTATTTTCCCTTCGAAGCCTATGAATTGTTCTTTCTATCTCGGGATCAAATGGTGCTAAAAGTAAATCTTTATCCCTACGCATAAACAAACAAAACTACCCTAAAAAAGAAAGAAAACAATTATGGAATGAAATAAAGAAAAGGAAACAACTAGTCTAAATATGGAAAATATAATCAAGAAAAAGGAAACAAACTAACCTAATATGGAATACAAAAATAAATATGACAGAATGCAAATAAGGAAACTAACCTAGAAAAGGAAAACAAGAACAAATAAGGAAAAGATTACACAACCAAAAGAAAACTAACCTAGAAAATCAAATATGGAAAGAAAAACAAAAAAGGAAAAAAATGCAACAAACCTAAAAAAAAAATAAGAATACACCCTAAATTAAGATCAAGCAATTTTTTCACAATATCAATCTAGCTAAATGTGCCAATCCCCGACAACGACGCCAAAAACTTGATGTGGACTTTTCCTACCGCAAGCGCACGGGTCAAGTAATAATATAGTGAATAGTAAATTCGAATGTCGTCCTCTGGATTGGATTTTTAAGCAAATCAAGTATTGTGAATAATCTTGCTCAATTTTATCTAGGGATTAAAAAGTGATGAAATGATGATAATAAAATCAAATCAAAGCAAGTAAAAAGAATGGAAATTCAATTGGGAAAACTACTTAGGGAATTGATTTCGCCGATTTCGTTTAGGATTGATTTTAAGGAATAAGTTATTATGCACAATGAAATTATGAGCCAAAGACCCTTTAATCACAACTACCTCTCCCGAGTATAATTGATTCTCATGCAAATTAACCAACTTGATATCCCTATCTAAGTTTATTAATAAGCAAGGCAATGAGATCTTTTAACCAATTCTAAAGTGAATCTAAAACCGTCAAGAATTAGAAAGTAAACTTTATTCATGCAATCTTGAGTAAGTCTAGATCAAATCCCCTCTCCCGAGCTAGATTCGAAACTTAAATCATCCAACTAATGGCCAATTAATTGAAAGCATTAAATCAAGATTACAAACACAATAACATTGCACAACTTAAACCATAAATCAATCCATAAACTTAATCAACTACATCAATCCCTAAGCTACAAGTTTAGCTACTCATTAATGTAAATACAAGCTCAACTAAACATGGGAAAGCCATAAATCTAACTAAAGGAAGAAAAGGGAAAAGAAAACTCAATGTAGGCCGAGTCCCGACGTCCCCGTCACGATCCCCACGAACAATGGGTTGATTTTCAAGTCTCCCCCTTTGGTTTCAGCCTCCAAATGCTCTATTCTGTCCTCTTTACGGCTCTCTAAGGTCCCAAATCGAACTCCCCAAAAACCTAGCCGAAAATAAGCTTTTATTCTGATTTTTCGTCTTAGCGTCGAGACGCTGTCAAGACAGCGTCGCGACGCTGCCTCTTATACGCGCGTTCTGAATAAGGAAAAACGGTAGCGTCGGGACGCTTCCTATCATAGCGTCTCGACGCTGTGAGCTTTACGCGCCTAATCTGATATGGAATGTGAGCGTCGAGACGCTCAAGAGCTAGCGTCTCGACACTAGCCTGCTGTTGACCGAGATTTGACTTTTTTCACTTTTACTCTTTTCATTCCTTTGCATTTTTTCACGCCCCGAGCACCCGAATAACTCTAATTTGGCATTATAACTCCAATCAAACATTTCCTACAAAATAAACAATAAATCACAATAAAATGGCCCAAACACCATAAAAGACTAGCTAAATTAAATAAGTAAAAGTAGCTAGCTATGCTCGCTATCATTACTCTAACTTGTTTTCTATTTTTTTCTCTAACTAATATCTTTTCTCGAGTCTAACTAATATTATTTCTCTAAACCCTTTCTTTCATCTCTCTAAATATCTATGTTTTACTTTTCTCTTGTCTTTAAAAAAAATCTCTTGAAAACATTTATATTTGTGTCTCTAAATTTTTGTTTCAACGTCTTTACACATTTTTCTCTCTCTAAAATATCTTTTCATCTTTCTAATTTTTAAAAAACTGAAAACCAAAAACAGTTATCAAACAAGGTTGGTTTTCTGTTTTTAAAAAATAGAAAACAAAAAACAGTTATCAAACATATATGGTTTTTGTTTTTAAAAAACAGGAAACCAAAAACAGAAAAACCAAAAACAAAAAACTGAAATGGTTATCAAACGGGCCCTAAGTTAACGAAATTAATCACTACGGTTTATTCAACAGAGGAGTCTTTGAATAAGCGAGAAAAATCATACCGACCACATTCTTTGAAAATGCTCCAAGCATTCTGCTTCCTTGGTGTTCAAACCAGGATTGAACCCCATTTATCTTAGGGAATGGTAATAGTGATTAGGTTTTATCTTGAGAAAATAGCTCCTGAATGAAGGAAATAACATGAAAGTGATATATTATTAAGTAGAAGATGGGAAAAAAAAGGTTCTTGTACAAAAAAGAAATATCCACCGAACCCATACTGGTTTTTAGTTTTTATTAGTTCTTTTTCTTTCAAACATACAGTAAGAATTAAGTTAATGAAATTAATAATTACGGTTTAGTCAAAACATAAGAAAACTAATTATTGACAAAGGAGAAACTAGTAGACGAAAAATGTACCATGGAATGCAAAACTCTGACACTAAGTTCTTCTTTTCTTTTCCCAAATGTACTCAGGCAATTCAGCAATCTCAACTTCCTACTTTGTCAAACAAACTTTAGAATTATGCATATATAAGAATCTACTGATTCACAATTATTTATGACATAACAATCAACCATTTGTAAATTAACTTAGGATAGCTAATTCATTTTTAAATAGAAAGAAAGAAAAAAAGATAACTCATCAATTTGTTACAAGGAGCCAAATTAGAAAATGAAAGTGAGTGGCTTTATTGGTTGTTGCTGACTAGGAAAACAAACCAACAATTTTGTATTACTATACAAAAGTTTTTAATATCTCATGTTTGATTCAAAACTGTCATTCCCTCCAAAATAAGTCATTCTAATATTAATATGGTGAGTTCTTGCTCAAAGGTCACTTTATCTGATATCCATAAGCAGCTATAAAAAAGGATAGACAGTCAAAAGGGTAAGACAATTTCAATGTCTTAAACACATGGCAAGTGAGATGGATTAAAACTACCCCAAACAAAATCTACCGGTGGGGGCACTAAATCATTCTGATAGCTTTCGCAGGGAAAGAGGAGGAAATGTTTCTTTCCTAAAACAAGGAAAAAGAAGGAAAAATAAGTTCGATACTTTACACATGCCTCAATGGCTCCAGGAACAATATAACCCAAACATAAACAAATTGAAAACTTCTACTCGTTTTTAGCAATAACTTTCAATCCTTACTGTCGCAACGTCATCGCGACGCGGAGCGGCCGACGTCCTTCCCTAAGGGTGAGGTGAGAGGTTTGGAGTCGCCACCAATCATCTTGGGGTGTGATTGGTCACCCATTTTAAAAAAAGTGGTCTTTGAAAACCAAAAATTAGGTTCGGGGATCAGTTGTGTGTAGGGAAGGTGTTAGCACCCTACAACACCCGTTTGAAAACATTTTATTTTATTACTCAAATTCATTAAACAAAAGGTCCGTGTCGAAAATGAACAAAAAAAATGAAAATTGAAAATTAATTGTCTCACTAATTTCACCTTATCTTTAAATAAAGTAAGGATTTAATTTTGTGAGTGGGGTTAACCCATGACTTTATTATCATGTAAAAATTTCCTAATTAAAGAAAATCTTTCACCTCAAGAATTTGAAAATTATTTCAACTCCGTCATAGGCTTTACATGATATTATTTGTCCCATGTCTATTATTTCACATTTTAGGAATAAAATGTGAATTAATAATTATGAGTGGTATGACACCATTCAACAAAAAGAAATCATTTTTTAATTTTCCAAATAAAAAACTAATTAGAAATTTCAAAGTTAAAAATTAAAATAAAGAATTTGAAATCAATTGAAAGAAGGTTAAATAATTTAGAAATTCGAACTAAAACTAAATTAAAATTCAATTGGAAATCTCAGTTTAAAAGTCATTTTGAAATTGTTTTGAGAATTCCAATTTAAAGTCAAATGGAAGTTGATTTAAAAAATTCTAAATTAAAAGTTGATTGCAAAAATATTAGGCTAATTTCCAGGCAGGGTGTTCCCTTTCGGTCAGCTTAAATACCCGTTCTTAGACAAAATTAGCCTAAAGTTTTCCATAATCAACTTTAAAAAACTTTTCTTGAAATCCAATTTAAAACTAAATTAAATTCCATTTGAGATTCATTTAAATAGTTCAAATTTAAATACCAAATTTAAATTCACTTTGAAATTCATGGGTATTTCAAATTTAAATTGTTGGAAGGAATTCAAATATTAACCAAATTAAGATTGACTTCAAATTTTTCAATCAAAACCTATTTTGAAATTTATTTAAGAAAACCAATTTACATCCAATTGAAATCAATTTTGAAAATCTAAAATAAAAATCAAATTGAAATTCATTTGTGAAGATCAAGACTACAAATGGAACCAATTTAAGATTTTATTCAAATTAAAATCAATCAAAGGAAAATTAAAATTCTCATTTGAAAATTTCAACTAAAGCTAAATTGAAATTGAGTTAATTTAAAACCAATAATGAAATTGAATTGAAATCCAAATTAAACCAAATTGACATTGATTTTGAAATTCTACATTAAAACTTATTTTGAATTTTACTTAGAGATTCCAAATTAATTAGATACAATTTGATATTCATTTGAAAAAAATCTTAAAATTAAAACCATTTGAGGGGAAATTGAAAATTCAAATACAATTCCAATTGAAATCCATTTGGGCAATTCCAAATTGAAATTCATTTGTAAATGTCAAAATGAAATCAAATTAAAAACAAACAAAAGCTGAAATCCCAAATTAAATCTAATTAAAAATTTATTATAAAAATTCCAAATTAATTATTGAAACCAATGGAAGGAAAGTTTAATCTGAAAAATCAAGTGAAAATCAAATTGAAAATCTTAGTTCAAATGTCATTTGTTTGAAATTCATTTGAACAATTCAAATTAAAATAAAATTCAAAACATTAAAATTTCCATTTTAAAGAAAAATGAATTTTCTAATTACAAACTAGTGAACATTTATTAGGAAAATACAAATTCAAATTCAAATTAGAAATTTTATGTTAGAATACAACTAAAATTAATAAGAAATGCAATTAAAGTTGAAAATGCCATATTAAAATCCAATTGAAATTGGTAATAGCAATTCAATTTAAATGCAATTAAAATTAGTTTGGAAACTCCCAAATAAACTATAATTGAAATTAGATAAAGAAAACTTTCAACTAATATCCAATTACAAGCTCTTTAGAAACCTAAAATAAATCAATTTAAATTTCTAATTAGAAAATGAAATAAAATAAATTGCAATTGATTTGGAAATTCAAATTCATAGCCAAGATGAAAAATGGAAAAGTTTGGATAAAAAAAAAATCATTTTCTTTTCTTGTTTTAAGAGGAATAATAATAATGATAATGATAATAATAAGAAGACAAATAATTAGAGAGAAGTGAAAAGAATAAAGAATTTAAAAAAAATGGGACCCACCTTATTCACTTTCCTCTTTCTTCTTCCCCAACTTCTCTCCCTCTCTTTTTCTTTTTTCTCTTCCACTTTCCCTTCCTTTTTCCACTTAGTTCTCACTTAGGAACTTTGTTGGAATCAACGGAAAGCGGCGGCACGGTGGCGGCGGCAACGGCGGCAGTGGCGGCGGCGGTGGTGTGACGGTGACTGGTGGTGGCGGTACGGCGGTGAGTGGCGGCGGTGGCTGGTGGTGGCGGTACGGCGGTGAGTGGCGGCGGTAGCTTTGGTTTTTGGAAAATCCTTCTCCAAACTCTATTTTCCCTCTCAAACTCACTTTCTCTCTCTAAGCTCTCTCACTATTCTTCTTGTTTGTTGTGTCCTTCTTGTTCTTTTTTCCTCTTCATCCTCCATAAGCTCTCATTATATAGTAGAGCTTGGAGGAAGGGGTTGAGAAAAAGGGGGAAAGAATGAGAGGTTGGGAGAAAGAGGGGGAGTGAGTTGAGAAAGATGGGGAAAGAATGAGAGGTTGGGAGAAGGAAGGGGGAGAGTTGAGAAAGATGGGGAAAGAATGAGAGGTTGGGAGAAGGAAGGGGGGAGAGTTGAGAAAGATGGGGAAAGAATGGGAGGTTGGGAGAAAGAGGGGGGAGAGTTGAGAAAGATGGGGAAAGAATGAGAGGTTGGGAGAAGGAAGGGGGGAGAGTTGAGAAAGATGGGGAAAGAATGGGAGGTTGGGAGAAAGAGGGGGAGTGAGTTGAGAAAGATGGGGAAAGAATGAGAGGTTGGGAGAAGGAAGGGGGAGAGTTGAGAAAGATGGGGAAAGAATGGGAGGTTGGGAGAAGGAAGGGGAATGGAGAAGAAAAAGGGAGAGGGAGAAAGAATAGGAGAGGTTGGGAGAATGAGGGGGGATGGAGAACGTGGAAAGAGGAGTGAAGAAAAAAATGAATAAAATAAAATAATAAAATAAATAAACAAAAATAAAATAAAAATAAAATAAAATAAACAAAATAAAGAAATAAATTAAATAAAACAAAAAAAAAAAGATGAAAATGAAAATTGAATCATGAAAACTAAAAAAACAAATTTTGATAATATGCAAGAGAGATTCGAACCAAAGACCTTGTGATTGTTAATACAACTTTATGCCACTTGAGCTATGCTCTTGTTGACATACCAAAAACAAATCGACTTCCAAATATTGAAAAACTTCAAACATTATTACCAAAATCAAGCCGGACCAAATACGGTGTCTACAGTTTGCCCCCCGTTGTGTATCCTTGAAGGATTGAAAGGGTAAACAAAGGAAAAAGACAAAGTATTGGGAAGGCGAAGATTTTCGTTAAAAATAAAAGAAAGGGCTTCATGCTTAAAACAAACCTAGCCTATAATTAGGAAAGGAAAATGAACCTCACTTTGACCAGATTTTCATCTCTAATCAAAGATAAAGTTCGATTTAACCAAAAGGAAAGGGGAATGGACCTGGCTCAGACCAGGCTTTGACCTCTACTGACTAGCAGAGTTTGATTTAACTAAAAGAAAAGGGGAATGGACCTGGCTTAGACCAGGCTTCGACCTCTACTGATTAGCAGAGTTTGATTTAACCAAAAGAAAAGGGGAATGGACCTGGCTTAGACCAGGCTTCGACCTCTACTGACTAGCAGGGTTCGATTTAACCAACCAAATAAAACATTAAATGGACCTGACTCCAACCAGGCTTCGACCTCCACTAACTAGCAGGGTTCGATTTAACCAACCAAATAAAACATGAAATGGACCTGACTCCAACCAGGCTTCCACCTCTACTGATTAGCAGAGTTTGATTTAACCAAAAGAAAATGGGAATGGACCTGACTTAGACCAGGCTTCGACCTCTACTGACTAGCAGGGTTCGATTTAACCAACCAAATAAAACATTAAATGGACCTGACTCCAACCAGGCTTCGACCTCCACTAACTAACAGGGTTCGATTTAACCATCAAAGAAGTGAATCATAGACTTGCAAAATCTCAAAATGTAGAGTATGCTTAAATGTATGAGATTCAAATTTACATGCAGCATGAAAATGTGCAGGGCACAAGTTTCAAAAAACACAAACTTCAAAATTAGCGAGTTTTGAAAACCAGAACTATAAAGTAGCTCATTTCTTGTGTTCCACATTTATAGATTGAGAGACATAGACGAAGTGAAGTAAGCTGTTTTGCTGACGATGAACCAAAATACTTTGAGGTCTTGATTTAAAGACTTCCGAACGTCTCATAGCAAAACGCCCTGTGAGTGGAATTTTCCAATGCTCCTCCCACTAAACCCTTTGCACTTCGGATTCTCTTCTATCGAAGTCTATTGAATAAATGACATTGCTTTAGATGTCGCAGACATTGAAAACTTTCAATTGGTATTGCATTGACAATAAAAACATTAAGCCACCCATGAATCTAATGAGAGGAAATAAAGATTTATCAGTCAAGGAAGCTTTCAAAATATATAACAATAGACATCTTCGGATCTTGATTGCCTCTCTTTCTCTTTCTTTTCCTTTTTCTTTTCTTTTTCTTTTCTTTTTCTTTTCTTTTTGATGCTTTCAACACTCGAGAGAAATTGTATGTGTCAATCAAAGTTGCTCGACCTAAAAGAGATCATGTATGTTAATCAAAGATTGCTCAATCATATAGAGTATGGTAGGTTTTTTAGAAGTGTCTCATGTGCTAGCTTAGAGAGCTATCAATGGTAATTCATAGCATTAAACATCTTACCTGATTCAAACGCTTCATAACCTTAGCCTTGTAGTGGACAAAAAAAAAAAAAAAAGGTTCGATACAAGAAGATGAATTTGGCCTAGAGACAAATGGGAATGGTAGTCAACAAAGAAAGAGAGAAATGACTGAAGGAAGAAAACATGGGTAAAAAATGCCTTCATAAGAAATCTCTTGAACAATAAGAGATTAAACATAATTCAAATGAAAATATTTGTTAAGGTGACCCCAATTCCTTGGACAACCACTACGAGAACAAGGAGTAGCTCCTCAAGGGATTATCTCATATATCTCTTTCTTTCTTTAAGTCAGCTCGAAATCTTTGATGAAAAACCCACATTACTGTGATTGTCATTTATCTGCATGTGATTCTTCTATGAACATGTGATTCAGCTTTCTATTCTTGAATGTAGAGAACTGCTCGAGATTGGAAGATTCTTCATAAGAGAAGCGTGATTCTCTTAACTTGGCTCTTGCCCCAGTCTAAAACAGTTTACATAAATGGTAAAATGACTTTATTGTAGTATAGTGGTGAAGACCCTTTGTCCCAATTTAATAATAACGGTTTTGCCCCAGTATAATGATGAAAGCCTTGCCCCAGATGATAATTGACAAAGAAAATCTCCGAATCGTTTGGAGGTGTGACCTCTTGATCTACATTGATTGCCCCAATCATGCATTTCAAGAATTATCTTGGCCTTGTACATTTCTTTTCCTTTTTTCTTTTTCTTTTTTCTGTTTTCTTTTTCTTTTTTCTGTTTTTCATAACTTTTTTTTTAAGGCCAAATACATGCTTTCATGACTAGCAGATGATACAATCACATGTAGAAGATCAACCATTTGTTAAGTCATCACTCCACTCTGTTTCTTTGTCAGCGCTCCTTGATACCATGATAGAGTTATTTCTCACGCAAAACTTATTGAAAGGATTTGAGACTTCGAGACCCCTTCTCAAGTTACTAAGTCCAAATTCTCAAGATTATCGTCTTTAGTCTTGGAGTCACCTTCCAATAAAAGGAGAGAAGATAAACGATAGAAATGGTAGGAAAAGTGTAGACTGAACAAAGTTGAAATATAGGAATACTCAAAGAACTACAAGTCTTAATTATGAAGCATTAAATCATAAGAGTTTAATCCCTATTTCATTACCACTGAAGGTCCCTTGGTAATATTGGGTGGATATTTTGAAATGTTTGCCACATGGTTAGATGTGAAAGGCTTAGCAAAAAAAAACTCTCAAGTGGGTAGACAAATATGGAGATTCAACGCAGTTATACGCGATGAGTTTAGCAAAGGGTTCAATTGTCAGTAATTCATGTTGGCCTACCACAAAAATCACGCGTGGTGGGCTAGGCTCAAGGTTTCATAGTAAGTAATTTCGAATTCTTACTTCACGAGGGGGTGCTTTGCCCCAGTATGATAATTGGAACCTTGTCTGGGAAGAAATGGTAATTTGAAACTTTGCACATGAACGACGGTCAAAATAAAGGTTGTAGTTGATTGAGAGTATAGCTGATAACAACGAACATACTTTCCATGAAAAGAGTAAAATAGGCAAGAATTGACCAATTTTCCTCAACGATTATAGTGAAAGCATCTATTTTCTTTCTTTTTCTTTTTCTCTTTTTCTTTTCTCTTCTTTCTTTTTTCTTTTTTTTTTTGAAAGAGAGTGGAGAGGCTGGACAATGAAATACCCGAACTTGAGATGTAACATGCATAATTTGCATTTGTGATTGACATAAAAATAATAACTATACTGGTCAAAATGGAGGAAGCAAATCTTTTATTAATCAATAAAGTACACAATGAAGAAAAGAAATATCTCCAAATTGAGAGGGTGGAGATGGTGAGGGATAAACAACCCTTTTTTAAACAAAATACTGAGACTGAAATGAAACTTTCCAAAACACTTATTGAGTACTCTGCAACTTTGTTTAGCCTCCTTAGGAAGGGTAGTCAGGCAATCTATGCATAATACTTCCGAACATAGTCTGAATTGACTGGGCTTGATAATTCACAGCCATCCATATTGGTTAAGATTAATGCCCCACCAGAAAAAGCCTTTTTCACCACAAATGGTCCTTCATAATTTGGAGTCCATTTTCCTCGATGATCCTTTTGAAATGGAAGGATCCTTTTCAGCACCAGATCTCCCTCTCTGAATCTTCTTGGGCGAACTTTCTTATCATATGCTCTCATCATCCTTCTTTGATAGAGCTGACCTCTACTCAATGCTGTTAATCTCTTCTCTTCAACGAAATTGAGTTGTTCATAACGATTCTGGACCCATTCAGCCTCTTCCAATTTAGCTTCCATAAGAACTCTTAGTGATGGAATTTCCACCTCAATTGGGAGCACAACCTCCATACCATATACTAAGGAAAAAGGTGTTGCCCCAGTTGATGTACGAACTGACGTGCGATAGCCGTGTAGAGCGAAGGGGAGCATTTCATGCCAATCTTTGTACGTTATAGTCATCTTTTCAACAATTCTTTTTATGTTTTTGTTTGCAGCTTCAACAGCCCCATTCATTTTTGGTCTGTAGGGGTGGAATTGAGATGTTTAATCTTGAATTGTTCACATAACTCACTCATCATCTTATTGTTCAAGTTTCTAGCGTTATCTGATATTAGGGTCTCAGGGAGGCCGTATCGACAAATGATCTCCTTCTTGATGAATTTGATCACGACCCCTTTTGTCACATCACGATAAGAGGCTGCCTCCACCCATTTGGTAAAGTAATCTATGGCCACCAAGATAAATCGATGTCCATTTGAAGCTTTAGGATCAATGGGTCCAATCACATCTATTCCCCACATAGAGAAAGGCCAAGGAGCAGTTAAAATGTGTAACTCGGATGAAGGAGCATGAGTCTTGTCTGCATAAATTTGACATTTATGACATTCTCTTGCATACTTAATGCAATATGTTTCCATAGTCAGCCAATAATAACCAGCTCTCAAAACTTGTCTAGCCATCATATGCCCATTTGCATGGGTACCACAAATTCCCTCATGGATTTCTTTCATAATCTGGTTAGCCTCTGTGGCGTCCACACATCTTAACAGTACCATGTCATAGTTTCTTTTGTAAAGTATCTCCCCATTCAAGAAGAATTTCATTGCCAACCTTCTCAAAGTTCGCTTGTCATTTTCTAATGCATTAGGAGGATAGGTTCCACATTTCAGATATTGTTTGATGTCTTGAAACCACGGCTTTTCATCTGACTCATTCTCAATATTCATGCAGGAGGCGGGAACATCTCGTTTTTCGATTTTAATTGGCTGGACCCCTTCATCAAAATCCACATTAAACATGACTGCTAGAGTAGCCAATGCATCTGCTATCCGATTATTCTCTCTTGGGGAATAATCAAAAGTAATTTGATCAAACTGTTGAGATAATCTTGTTATAAGTTGCTTGTAAGGCAATAATTTAGCATCTCTGGTTTCCCATTCCCCTCTTAGCTGATGAATCACTAGCAAAGAGTCCCCCAAGACCTGAAGCTTTTCAATCTTCATATCTAGAGCAGCTTGAATGCCCATTGAACAAGCTTCGTATTCAGCCATGTTGTGCGTGCAATCAAAACACAGCTTAGCAGTGAGAGGGAATAATTCTCCTCGAGGCGATATTAATATTGCGCCTATTCCGTGACCCAATTCATTTGAAGCCCCATCAAAGAACATGGTCCACATATCTGGATTCGATATTTCTTTCTCTGTTGCTACAGTGAGGATATGCTCATCAGGGAAGTCGAACTTCATCGGCTCATAGTCCTCTATAGGTTGTTGTGCCAGATAATCAGCTAGAGCACTCCCCTTTACTGACTTTCGAGTCACATATGTGATGTCATACTCGGATAAAAGAACTTGCCACCTTGCAATTCGTCCCGATAAAGATGGCTTCTCGAAGATGTATTTCACAGGATCCATTTTTGAAATAAGCCATGTCGTGTAATACAACATGTATTGCCTTAAGCGACGTGCAGCCCAAGCAAGAGCACAACAAGTTTTTTCCATCGAGGAGTACCTGGTTTCACAACTGGTGAACTTTTTGCTCAAATAGTATATAGCTCGCTCTTTCCTACCAGAGTTATCATGCTGCCCCAGTACACATCCCATTGCACTTTCTGTTACAGTGAGATACAAAATGAGCGGACGTCCAGGCACTGGTGGTACGAGAATCGGTGGATTTCGTAAATACTGCTTAATTTTATCAAATGCTATTTGACAATCTTCATTCCAAATGCCATCATTGTTTTTGCGAAGCAATTTGAAAATAGGCTCACATGTTGTGGTCAATTGCACTATGAACCTGGCAATATAATTTATCCGACCCAAAAATCCTCTAACTTCTTTCTGTGTTTGCGGAGGCGGCATTTCCAGAATTGCCTTAACTTTGTCAGGGTCGACCTTGATACCTTCTTGGCTAACCACAAATCCTAACAATTTACCAGAGGTTGCCCCGAATATACATTTGCTCGGATTGAGCTTCAGCTGGAACTTTCTCAATCGATCGAACAACTTGCGGAGAACGATTGTGTGTTCTTCCTCCTCTTTTGACTTGGCAATCATATCATCTACATACACTTCAATCTCCTTGTGCATCAAATCATGGAATAAAGTAACCATGGCTCGCTGGTAGGTGGCCCCAGCATTTTTCAAACCAAACGGCATAACTTTGTAGCAAAATGTTCCCCACAATGTAATAAATGTAGTTTTTTCCTGATCTTCAGGTGCCATTTTTATTTGATTGTAGCCTGAAAAACCATCCATAAAAGAGAAGGTAGAAAAACCAGCAGTGTTATCTACCAACACATCAATGTGAGGGAGTGGAAAATTATCTTTAGGGCTTGCTTTGTTTAAATCCCTATAATCCACACACATCCTAACTTGCCCATTCTTCTTTGGCACAGGAACAATGTTTGCAACCCATTCAGGATAATTGGACACAGTCAGAAATCCAGCATCAATTTGTTTCCTGACTTCATCCTTTATCTTAATTAACATGTCTGGCTTCATCTTTCGCAACTTTTGCCTTACTGGTTTGCACTCAGGTTTGAGTGGTAAATGATGCATTACAATATTCGTGTCTAGTCCAGGCATGTCTTGATAGGACCAAGCAAAGATATCGACATATTCTGTGAGCAAATCAATAAGCTTTTTGCGAGTTTCTGTAGAGACATTAGCGCCAATTTGAACCTCCTTGACTTCTGCTTGTGATCCCAGGTTAATTATCTCTGTTAACTCTTCATGGGGGCCCAACGCTTTTTCCCCTTCCTCTATCATTTCTAACAACTCAGCACTAGGTTCAAAATCTTCTTCCTCCTCGTCAGACTCAACATTGTGTATAGGAATATCAAGTTCGTATTGAGAATCGTTTGCACATTCAATCTCAGTATTACTGCTTAAGATGTTGATAATTTGGAAAAAAGAAGAAAAGAAGAGTAAATATTTTGCCCTGGAGAGTGTAATTATGCAATAGCAAAAGGAAATGAACTAAAACCTTCATTGAATGATGAAATTTACTATTGAATGAAGAAATTTACTTGAACATATAGAAAGAAGTCTGGAAAATGAAATGAGTAAAATGACTAACCTAACTTGAAATTGAAAATTGAAATTGCAAAAAACAATAAAAAAGTGGTCAATTACTTTGACATCTTAACAGCAAATGACGGTAGTTCAATAGTACTCCAATTGTTGAGCTCGAAGTTTTCTGGGCACGGGTAGATCCATGGACCCAATTCTTCCTCTTTAGTCACTACTGCAACTGCAAAATCTCCTGGACGAATTATACCAGCGCTTTCAAATGAGTGGTAGAGATGAGGGATGACTTTTTTCCCATATTCTGGTTCACGACTTTCAAATCTGGCCAAACGCCTATCTTTTTCTCGCTTTTGTACCCTGATCATATCTGCTTTATCCGGCTTATACCCAAGCCCAAATCTTTTTGTATTTTTTGATAGGCTTAAAACATCATCTAAACGACTGTTGCTTTCTTTGAACGTCTTGACTGAAGATCGAGATTTAGATTTCTTGCCTTCCCCATATAGTGTTGTAGCACTTGCCACCTCGAATGTTTGAAATGATGACTCAAAAGCTTCCTCTGCTGCATCAATATATGGCATTGAAGCTGGCCTAGAAACAAAGATATCCTCCTGACCAGATACAATTACTAGGCTCCTTCCAATTGAAAATTTAAGTTTCTGGTGCAGCGATGATGGCACAGCTCCTGCAGAATGTATCCAAGGTCGCCCCAATAAGAAACTGTAAGCAGAGGGGATATCCATAACTTGGAAGGTTATGTTAAATGTGCATGGGCCGATTTGTATTGGAATCTCAATGTCACCCACCACCTGACTGCGTGCCCCATCGAAGGCCCTTACTACTACGGTACTTGGCCTCATATGGGACATATCCACTGGCAATCTTTCGAGCGTTGATTTTGGCATTATGTTCAAAGAAGACCCATTATCCACCAGGACTTTTGCTACTAAAAAGTTCTTGCACTTGACTGAAATATGAAGTGCCTTCGTGTGTCCTGTGCCTTCGGGCGGTATCTCATCATCAGTGAAAGTTATGGTGTTGTGAGCAGTTATATTCCCCACGATATTATCTAGACCATCTGGAGTGATGTCTTTGGAAACATATGCTTGATTCAAAGCTTCCAATATCGTGTCTCGATGCGAATCAGAGGATAACAACAAAGATAATATGGAAATCTTAGCAGGCGTCTGAGCTAGCTGTTCCACTACTTTGTATTCACTCTGCTTAACCAACTTTAGAAATTCTTGAGTTTCTTCTTCAGACACAGTCTGTTTGCCCCTTGATTTCTTCATCACTGTTGTTTCTTTAGGCTTGACATTGCTACCTGTGTTACTTTCGACTTTCTCATTTTTCTCTTCTATTGTATTCTTTGAGCACTTCAATAACTGATCTGGAGTGTAGGATTTCCCACTCCGTGTTACGCCTCCCGTTCCGGAAATGTTGTCAACTGGAAGTGAGGGTGTTTCTGAGTTAATAGTTACTTTGTACTCATAACTCCATGGTACTGCCTTAGAACTCTTGTACTTGAAAGGAGTCGGCACTTGAATGGTGATCGACTTTGGATCATGAGTAGTAGTTTTCTCACGGTAATAGATCGTGAGTGGTTTTAGTTTGAAAGATGGATTCAAATTTTCTTTAGGCAACAATTCTTCCACGACGCCTATTTCATTATCCTGGTGATGGGCTTGGGCAACCACAAGAAATTTTGAATCCACCAGTTCTTGGATCCTTTTATGAAAACGATGACATTGTTCTAAAGAATGTCCCTTTGCCCCAGCATGAAATAGGCAAGTCAGATTATCATCAAATTCTTCTTGAACAAGGTCCTTGTGTGCATACTCAATTGATACATATCCGTTAACGAGGAGAATCTCAAAAAGCTTCTCCTTGGGAGTCTTGATCTCTGTAACATCTGCCTTCTTGATAATATCCTGACACTGATCTATTGCATTCACCTGGTGGTTTGGTAAAGGATTATTATCAACATTGGGCCCCTCCTCCTTTTTGAAATTTAACCATCCGGCCTTAATGAGCTCTTGCACCCTATACTTCAAAGCAGTGCAATTTTCTGTAGAATGCCCAACAGCACCTGCATGGTAATCACACCTTGCATTGGGATCATACCATCTTGGATAAGGGGGTTGCAGTGGAGCAACAGGCTTGGGTGCCAATTGATGGTTCTGAATTAACTGAGGCAAGAGCTCAGTATATGTCATCGGAATCGGATCAAATTGGGCTTGCTTGTAAGGTGCTCGATTATTTTGCTGACCTGGAGTGACTGGTTGTTGTTGCCTTCGAGACTGAAAGTTTTGATTCATTTGGGGTCTAGTATTTTGGCCATAAAATGGGGAGTACTGCGCTGATGCATTATTCACCTGGTGTGGATAATATCCGTACGTAGGTAAATAATTCGAAGGATATTGTGTGATGGGTTGGTGGATTTGTCGATGGGACTTATCCACCTTCCCTATCATCTGTACTTCTCCCTCCTTCTTTTTTGAAGTATTGCTCTTCTTCGTGCTTGAGGATTCAGCAGTTTTGGCTATCCTACCATGTTTGATCTCGTACTCAATTCTTTCTCCAATTGTCATGATATCAGAGAAATTGGTTGACGCACTTCCAACCATATGTTCATAGAATGGGGACCTTAAGGTATTGATGAACATGGCAGAAAGCTCCTTATCCGTTAAAGGGGGTTGGACTTGAGCTGCCGTATCCCGCCACCTTTGAGCATAATCTTTAAAGTCTTCAGTACTCTTCTTTTCCATCCTCTGTAAGTCCAGTCGGTCGGGAGCCAAATCAATATTGTGCTTGTACTGTTTGAGGAAGGAATCAGCCAAGTTTTTCCATGTGACAACATGTGAACTATCCAACTGCATATACCAACGGGCAGCTGGACCCTTTAAGCTATCCTGAAAGCAATGTATGAGCAGCTTATCATTATGAATGTGCGCTGCCATCTTCCTACAGTACATAACAATGTGACTTTTAGGGCATGTTGTCCCGTCATATTTTTCAAATTCAGGAAGTTTGAATTTTGGTGGGATCACAACGTCTGGAACTAAACATAATTGAGTGGCATCCATGTTTCCAAAAACACTAGTGCCCTCAACCGCTCTTAACCTTTCCTCTAGAACTTCAAGTTTTTCATTAGAGGGTGTGGCTAACTCGTTTTTTACTTCTGGGTCATCCAAGTTGGGGACCGCAAAAGGTATTTTTGAAAATTCTGGCTTGAAATAAGAAGCACCAGCTTGGCTTGCCATGGGTAATTGGGGAATTTGACCTTCTTTAAATGATGGAAAAGGGTATTGCCCAACAGGTATGTCATATAAGGGGTTGTAGGAAGTATGTTGTGGCATGGACGTTTCTGCTGTCGTACGAATATGTGAAGCGAAACTGGGTGGAAATGGTAGGCCAGCTTGAGGGTTTCCAATCGAAGTGTCTGGTGCAGTTGCATCTGCAATCATTTTGCCCTTTTCCAAAGCGGCAATGATTGCATCAACCTTTTCCCTGATTTCCTCGATGTCCCGCTTAGTCTTCTCTTGTTCACCCTTTTCTTCCATAATCCTTGTTCTACGCCTAGTGTGGTAGACTTTTGTTGAACGAGCTATTTTATTGTTCTGTTTTTATTTTTAAAAGAAAAGTCTTAGAGAAAGTAAAAAGAAATAGAATAAAGAAAAGTATGAGATGCATGAATGAATGAATTTTTATTATTGAAGGAAAAAAAACAATGAATATAACTAGAAAATAAACAATTGGAGAATTGGAAAACAAGAAGACATGAAACATTAATGAAAGTGACCAAAGTACCCAAGGTCTCTACGAATCATCCCTAAAAACTCAAACAACTCCTCCGCATTAGAGGCCATAGGTGATGTATTCTCTTGCAGATCCCTTGCCCATTCTGAAAATCCTCGGGCTCTCCTAGCCATGATCTTGATAGTGTTCATGGTTCGACTTACTTTCCCAAGAATTATCTGCATGTCATCTCTCATAGTGGCATAATCTCCCCTTAATGAGGAGTATTTCTCCTCTAATTGTCCTCTCTCTAGTGACAACTGTTCGCTTGCCCTTTGAAATGCTTGGAGCTGACGTTCCAACGAGCTTGAATAACTTTTAAAAGCTTCAGACTCTTCTGACTGAGCCTGTATATTCACGCGTAGATTGTCCAGCGTTCGCCTTAGAGCAGTATTGGCCTCTTCAAACTCGATAAGTTGTGTTTTCTGCTTGTTGATGGTTTCGTTTAATTCCACAACTAACTCTAAGAGAGTCTCTTTGCCTCTTGAAAGGTCTTTGATCTTATCCTCTTGTGAACGAGTTGCCTTTCGCAATGCAGTATTTTCATTCCTCAAAGCGTGATTCTCCTTAATCAATCTTCTATTATCCTCGTCCAATATATCATAATCTCTTTCCCGCTTGGCTCGGTTTTTTGAAACTCTCTCTACTTTTTCGAGTTTGCCACTAGCTTGAGTTACCTGGTCCATCAAACGTTTGACCTCTTGCTGTAATTTTTCATTTTCTAGTTTCAATGTTTGATTTATTCCCACTAACTCATTTCGCTCTGTCGCTAGCTGGCTAGGCTTATCTACTGCTCTACTGGATGATTCTCCCACATTGTCACGAGTCGTAATTGGGATCTTACTTCTCTTAATGCGCCATTGCAGATATTCTGGAGTAACTCCCTCAGAGTGACTATTGCCATTTATCCTTCTAACTGTTCTCCAAGAAGTCAGCACTTGTCGCTTCTTCTCGTTAGAATCCTCGCAACTGTAGGAAAATTCTAATTTATGCAGACCATGAGTTGTTGGTATGAATTGTTTAAACCAACTTTGTCGCAAGGCCAACAACGGAGCATAATGGACGCATTCCCAAGGGCCTACTAGAGGAACTGTGTGGAAGCTCCCGCATCTGTAGATTAAGGCTTTTAGGGGCATCCAATGTGCCTTCCAAATCACATGCTCTAATTTGGAATTCGAAAAGAAAGACACCCATGCTTCTTTCCTCGGAAAACTTGAGTTCCATGGGGCCGTGCCAAATTCTGCAATTGTACTCCTTGTTAGATTCCACGTGCTGCTGAAGTTGATTTTTGGACAGCCAAAATCTTCTGGGAACTTAAAATGACTATGCACCCAAATATAGAGTAAGGGCACACAGCATCTCAACTTCCCGCCTTTGTTGGACTTACAGTAATTGAGCGCCCGAACCGTTTCCGCTAGAAGAGGTATGGCTGGATCCACCCCTTGCTCAATGCCGAAGAATAACTTCAAAACATCACCGTCCACATATCCTTTAACTTTGGGATACAAGACCATCCCGTAGATGCACAAGGCTAACAGCACCAGGCCCCTTTCTTCATTTATGTGTTTGCGAGCGAGTTCTGTTAGATAATCTGCAGATATAGACTCTTCAACCCCTTTCACTTTCACATTTTTCTGCACTTCCTTTAGGTGTACAGCTAGAAATCTGGATAAAGTTCTCTTTGCAGTTAGTTGTGGGTTGAAACAATAGATCATTTCTCCACCTTTTTCTTCAATGTTCAGCATCGTATGGTATTCCTCAATGGTCGGGACTAAGTCGAAATCTTGAAATACGAAACACCTGTAGGCCGGGTCCCAGAATTCTAACACAGCCTGGACGGTGAACCGATTAACTGGAATATACATGAGGTCTGCAATATGGCCGTATCTCTTTGAGAACAAAAATCTTCTTTCTGGCGTTAAACCTTCCCAAATGGCTTTCAGCTCCCCTAGCTCGTTAGCAATGATCTGAACTTGACTTGAGAAGGATGACGACACAGGGCTTTTAAAAGGTAGATTATCCCCATGCTTTAGTTGTGTTTGCTCTGCCCATTGTAGCACAGTACTCAACTCATCATACTCAGAGGAAGATGACCGTATCGACTCTATGGGTACGTTGGCATTCATTTTGTTCCTTTTTGGAGAAAAAGAAAATGTAAGGAAATAATAATTAACTACCGCTTTAAATTAAAATAGATTTTTCATGCGCCTACACGGGAGCATTCGCAATCCCCTCGAAGGTCGACATTACTTCATCTAAAAAAGCAAGATAGTACCATGAAGAAATGGATTTAATTTGAAAATGTGAGAAAACTACTTAATGTCATGAAAAATGGGGAGGACTTTTCATGTGCCTACACGGGAGCATTCGCAATCCCCTCGAAGGTCGACACTACTAATTCCAAAACATGATGCAGGACCCAAACTAAATGGTATGGCTAAACTAAATATTAAATTCGACTTCAAATGGAGTAAAGGGGAAGAAAAAAAAAAACGCTTGGGATAAACTCTTTTTAGGGAAAAAATATACAAAAAATAAAATAAAAAAAAAAAGAAAATGGAGAGTAAAAATCTAAAATGGAAAGAATGTAGAAATATTTACTTCTCCAATTAAACAAAATAGAAAGACTTTTTTAGAAAACAAGTTTTTCCTCTTAAAGTAAGTTTTTTTGTTTTGGCAAGACTTCAATCACTTAAAAACTCTTTTTAAATGAAAAAAAAATAAAAAATTGAACTCTTTAACCAATCTTACAAAAACTTCTTTGTCTTGTCAAAATTAAACTTTTTTATTAAAAGAAAACTCCTCTTTCAAAACAAAAATTAAGCTAAATAAAAAAAAAATAAAAAAAAATAAAATTCATGTAAACAAAACTTGAACTTTTATTTTGACAGAACTTTTAACTCTTTAGAATTTCAAGCAAAGTCTTAATTTTAAACTTCAAAGAATTTCTATTCATGACAAAACTTCAATTTTTTTTTAAAAAAAAACAAAGTTCAAATTTAGTTTTCAAAGAATTTTTCTCTTGACAAAACTTAAAATGCTTGAAAAGAAAACAGTTTTTTTTTTAAATAAAGTTAAAACTTTTTAAAAGAATTTTCTTTGAAAAAAAAAAATTTAATCCTTTAAAAGAGAACTTTTTTTTTTACAAAGTCTAAGCTTTTTTTTTTAAATAATTTTTATTCTTGACAAAAACTTAAATTCTTGAAAAGAAAACCTTTTTTTTTAACAAGTTTAAACTTTATTTTAAAAGAATTTTCTTTTACAAAACTTAAATTCTTGAAAAGAAAACTTAAAGTTTAAGCCCTTTTTTTTAAAACAAGAAAAAAAACAAGTGATACCTAAAAGAGTGGACTTTGAAACCTATGATAATACAAAATGATGACATGAATATGAAGTGAGGTAGAGAAATTCTAACCCTAATGGATAAAAAGGTCCCCAAATTAATCCAAGTGTTATAAAATAACAAATGAACTAACTTGAGTGAGGATTTTTCATGCGCCTGCACGAGGGCAATTATGTCCCTTCGAAGGTCGACACTACTACATCCTCGATCCTAATCCTAAAGGTAAAGCCCGGGTATAGAGCTGTGGTTGTGTGTGATATGCATGACAATATAATATGAATTAACCATGCATTCATTAAAGCACAAAATATATTCACACAAGTCACTCCAATAATAACTATGCATAAAATAAGATGGACCACATAATAAATAAATAAATAACAAAATGAATCGAATAATAAAAAAAAAATGAAAACGGCATTGACCCTCTTAAAAAAAGTCCCCAGTGGAGTCGCCAAGCTGTCGCAACGTCATCGCGACGCGGAGCGGCCGACGTCCTTCCCTAAGGGTGAGGTGAGAGGTTTGGAGTCGCCACCAATCATCTTGGGGTGTGATTGGTCACCCATTTTAAAAAAAGTGGTCTTTGAAAACCAAAAATTAGGTTCGGGGATCAGTTGTGTGTAGGGAAGGTGTTAGCACCCTACAACACCCGTTTGAAAACATTTTATTTTATTACTCAAATTCATTAAACAAAAGGTCCGTGTCGAAAATGAACAAAAAAAATGAAAATTGAAAATTAATTGTCTCACTAATTTCACCTTATCTTTAAATAAAGTAAGGATTTAATTTTGTGAGTGGGGTTAACCCATGACTTTATTATCATGTAAAAATTTCCTAATTAAAGAAAATCTTTCACCTCAAGAATTTGAAAATTATTTCAACTCCGTCATAGGCTTTACATGATATTATTTGTCCCATGTCTATTATTTCACATTTTAGGAATAAAATGTGAATTAATAATTATGAGTGGTATGACACCATTCAACAAAAAGAAATCATTTTTTAATTTTCCAAATAAAAAACTAATTAGAAATTTCAAAGTTAAAAATTAAAATAAAGAATTTGAAATCAATTGAAAGAAGGTTAAATAATTTAGAAATTCGAACTAAAACTAAATTAAAATTCAATTGGAAATCTCAGTTTAAAAGTCATTTTGAAATTGTTTTGAGAATTCCAATTTAAAGTCAAATGGAAGTTGATTTAAAAAATTCTAAATTAAAAGTTGATTGCAAAAATATTAGGCTAATTTCCAGGCAGGGTGTTCCCTTTCGGTCAGCTTAAATACCCGTTCTTAGACAAAATTAGCCTAAAGTTTTCCATAATCAACTTTAAAAAACTTTTCTTGAAATCCAATTTAAAACTAAATTAAATTCCATTTGAGATTCATTTAAATAGTTCAAATTTAAATACCAAATTTAAATTCACTTTGAAATTCATGGGTATTTCAAATTTAAATTGTTGGAAGGAATTCAAATATTAACCAAATTAATATTGACTTCAAATTTTTCAATCAAAACCTATTTTGAAATTTATTTAAGAAAACCAATTTACATCCAATTGAAATCAATTTTGAAAATCTAAAATAAAAATCAAATTGAAATTCATTTGTGAAGATCAAGACTACAAATGGAACCAATTTAAGATTTTATTCAAATTAAAATCAATCAAAGGAAAATTAAAATTCTCATTTGAAAATTTCAACTAAAGCTAAATTGAAATTGAGTTAATTTAAAACCAATAATGAAATTGAATTGAAATCCAAATTAAACCAAATTGACATTGATTTTGAAATTCTACATTAAAACTTATTTTGAATTTTACTTAGAGATTCCAAATTAATTAGATACAATTTGATATTCATTTGAAAAAAATCTTAAAATTAAAACCATTTGAGGGGAAATTGAAAATTCAAATACAATTCCAATTGAAATCCATTTGGGCAATTCCAAATTGAAATTCATTTGTAAATGTCAAAATGAAATCAAATTAAAAACAAACAAAAGCTGAAATCCCAAATTAAATCTAATTAAAAATTTATTATAAAAATTCCAAATTAATTATTGAAACCAATGGAAGGAAAGTTTAATCTGAAAAATCAAGTGAAAATCAAATTGAAAATCTTAGTTCAAATGTCATTTGTTTGAAATTCATTTGAACAATTCAAATTAAAATAAAATTCAAAACATTAAAATTTCCATTTTAAAGAAAAATGAATTTTCTAATTACAAACTAGTGAACATTTATTAGGAAAATACAAATTCAAATTCAAATTAGAAATTTTATGTTAGAATACAACTAAAATTAATAAGAAATGCAATTAAAGTTGAAAATGCCATATTAAAATCCAATTGAAATTGGTAATAGCAATTCAATTTAAATGCAATTAAAATTAGTTTGGAAACTCCCAAATAAACTCTAATTGAAATTAGATAAAGAAAACTTTCAACTAATATCCAATTACAAGCTCTTTAGAAACCTAAAATAAATCAATTTAAATTTCTAATTAGAAAATGAAATAAAATAAATTGCAATTGATTTGGAAATTCAAATTCATAGCCAAGATGAAAAATGGAAAAGTTTGGATAAAAAAAAAATCATTTTCTTTTCTTGTTTTAAGAGGAATAATAATAATGATAATGATAATAATAAGAAGACAAATAATTAGAGAGAAGTGAAAAGAATAAAGAATTTAAAAAAAATGGGACCCACCTTATTCACTTTCCTATTTCTTCTTCCCCAACTTCTCTCCCTCTCTTTTTCTTTTTTCTCTTCCACTTTCCCTTCCTTTTTCCACTTAGTTCTCACTTAGGAACTTTGTTGGAATCAACGGAAAGCGGCGGCACGGTGGCGGCGGCAACGGCGGCAGTGGCGGCGGCGGTGGTGTGACGGTGACTGGTGGTGGCGGTACGGCGGTGAGTGGCGGCGGTGGCTGGTGGTGGCGGTACGGCGGTGAGTGGCGGCGGTAGCTTTGGTTTTTGGAAAATCCTTCTCCAAACTCTATTTTCCCTCTCAAACTCACTTTCTCTCTCTAAGCTCTCTCACTATTCTTCTTGTTTGTTGTGTCCTTCTTGTTCTTTTTTCCTCTTCATCCTCCATAAGCTCTCATTATATAGTAGAGCTTGGAGGAAGGGGTTGAGAAAAAGGGGGAAAGAATGAGAGGTTGGGAGAAAGAGGGGGAGTGAGTTGAGAAAGATGGGGAAAGAATGAGAGGTTGGGAGAAGGAAGGGGGAGAGTTGAGAAAGATGGGGAAAGAATGAGAGGTTGGGAGAAGGAAGGGGGGAGAGTTGAGAAAGATGGGGAAAGAATGGGAGGTTGGGAGAAAGAGGGGGGAGAGTTGAGAAAGATGGGGAAAGAATGAGAGGTTGGGAGAAGGAAGGGGGGAGAGTTGAGAAAGATGGGGAAAGAATGGGAGGTTGGGAGAAAGAGGGGGAGTGAGTTGAGAAAGATGGGGAAAGAATGAGAGGTTGGGAGAAGGAAGGGGGAGAGTTGAGAAAGATGGGGAAAGAATGGGAGGTTGGGAGAAGGAAGGGGAATGGAGAAGAAAAAGGGAGAGGGAGAAAGAATAGGAGAGGTTGGGAGAATGAGGGGGGATGGAGAACGTGGAAAGAGGAGTGAAGGAAAAAAATGAATAAAATAAAATAATAAAATAAATAAACAAAAATAAAATAAAAATAAAATAAAATAAACAAAATAAAGAAATAAATTAAATAAAACAAAAAAAAAAGATGAAAATGAAAATTGAATCATGAAAACTAAAAAAACAAATTTTGATAATATGCAAGAGAGATTCGAACCAAAGACCTTGTGATTGTTAATACAACTTTATGCCACTTGAGCTATGCTCTTGTTGACATACCAAAAACAAATCGACTTCCAAATATTGAAAAACTTCAAACATTATTACCAAAATCAAGCCGGACCAAATACGGTGTCTACACTTACAATCATGCTTTGCATTTAAAATAATGATTGAGGCATATTCTACCTTTACATACATCTCTTCAAGAAGAAAAAGACAGAAAGTGGACACTCAAATGCCAAAATGAAAGGCGAGGTAAGGGGATGGATAATAGTGTTCTTGGCATATGGCCTAATTTTGATTATTTGAACTTGAATAAAGTATTCTCTTAGGAATGATAAAGGACTTTGAATCTATGAAACCTTTAACTAATCCACTAAAATTCTAAACGAGCAATTACCCACTTTACTAAACATTGTTATCTGTTGATTCATCTAGCTAGAACTGGAGAGGACATAGATGCTATAAAAAATAGATAAACTTATCTAAAATGGATAGAGACAATAGACTCCCAATAAGAACTTGACATCGTGCACATATTCTCTATAGTATCTAGTCTATGTATTTTACATGTTCACCATTTGCAAGTCTTGAAAGCAACAGACATTGATAACGAATCTCAATCAGTTTTTTGGCCACAAGTGATATATGATCCAAATTCAAGTTGAGTAGTTGTTCACAATAAATTCAATGTGGTCCCTAAAAGAACTTGCACATCAGACTAGGGAAAAAGATGTAGGCTCGAAATCGAACTCACCTAGCCTTGCTCAGAGAACAACGAGCTCCATTGGTGAAGAGCTCATGAAAAATCTCCTTTACAGATTTACATTCCTTACATCAATGATTCAAGAAACCAAAAAAAAAAAAAAAAAAAACAATCAAATCAGTGGAAGAAACAAAATTCCCATCCGATTAAACTGGTAGCAGTATAATAATAATAATAATAAAATCCAGAAGAAAGATGGAAAAAATGTTACCATAAACGAATGTGTCGATCGCTCAAATGGTGCAGCAAAAACACACCCAGAAGACAAAAAAGGACGAAGATGGTAAAAATGAAAAGGCAGAGACTCCAGATTGCTCAAATGCTTACTCTCACAGCTAAAATCAACAATATCCATAAGAAAAGACAAACAAACAAATAAACAACCATAAGAAAATCAAATTGGTTACTTTAATTCTGAAGTACATCATTCTTAGATAGAGCCTAGAAGCATAAAATCCCAAATTTGTTGTCCACATTATCAATCGATTCTTTAGATATATTTCCAATTTCACGAGTGAGGAATATTTCATCAAATTCTAAAAGAAATCTATAACAAAAATCTAAAAACCAGTCAAAATTAGGTACCTCCTTGATCCTGGTTTTGCCTTCAGACTTTCGGGCTTTGTTCTAAATGCGTCTTTTCTCAGCCTGTTGAGCTCTCTTTGTAGCAGAATTGACCTTCTTGCAGGAGCCGCCTCGCAGACCACAGAGTATCAAAGTGGGCTCTGAGCTTTACTCATCGACAAGCACCCTGCTCGAAAATGGGGAAAAAAAGTTACGCAATTCTTCAAGAAATCAAAGAAGACGACGAAATAAAGGAAACCCATAAGAAATCACCATTGGAGAAGGCAGAAACTGAAATGTTGGAGGAGAAACTGAGAGATTTGAGGGTTGAAGAGGATGAGCAAGAGGGCATTCGTTCAAGTGGGGGAAAGAAGAGAGGGAAGAGTTGTCTTCCAAAAATTTGGGTCTCACACTACACGCGGGCCGGTCTACACAGCCTCTACACATCGCGAGGAAGAAATGAAGCTACCCCAAAGAGATAGAGAGTTAGAGATCGAAATGGGAGAGAGAACTCACCGGAGCTACCATCGTGCTTTCGTGGCGGCTGCGATCGCCGGCGATATTCAGAGGAAAACAACCCCAACGTTGCTAGACTGCAAGAAATGAGAGAGGTAAAGGGAAAGCAGCGGCCGTTAAGTCGAGGGCAATCGTTCAATCGAGGGAAAAAGGAAGCTGGTCGTTGTTCTTCAGTCGAGGGAGTTCGTGCAGAGAGAGGGAAGAAAAGTGTTGATCAAGTTCTCACGCGGGGGAAAAATGAGAGGGAAGAAAAGTGTTCCAAAATTTTGGGTCATTACACGCGGGTCGATCCTTTTTTTAGTTTTTATTTTAGTTTTTTTTCCTTTCATAGCCAATTTTCAAAAATGCTATCCTAAAAAGCTATAAAAAAACTTATTTCTTTTAGTGCCTACAGATCTCATTGGCTCCAACGATTCGAGGTTAACCGGCTAAACTAATTAACCTAGCTAACGAACATTCGTTAACTACTGGGACACTCCACTATAGCCCTGTAGTTGCACTCCCCTCACTGTAGATATATTTCTGTCCACCTGATATAACCATGATTAGTAAGTCGATCCTTCACAGGTTTTTCGTAACTATAACTGGGTCAAATGTTCGTTTTACCCCTATAGTATTTCTTGTTCCTTAAGTCCCACTGATCCTCTAATAAACAATTGGTTTATGGTCCAACAAACAAACCGAGTCCCTCTCGGGCCAATGAGAAGGCGGGATCTCTTTGTTCAAGCCGCGGATACAACACTTAAGGGAACAACCTCTCTACTATCCCTAATTCGGGTAGGAGAAAATTCCTTCTTGTAGTACTATGTCCCCAACTATTTACTCGTTCCTATGCCTGAAATGGGAGGCTTATTGAGTCGGTGATGCTGAGCCACTCTCACCCATGCAGATTTAAGGATAAGTCCGAATAAACAGGAGTTCATAGTTAGCTTAGGATTAAGATCAAGTTACCTAGGTCATCACATGAAATAGTCAGTCTTGTCAGTAAACGGCGTTATAAAGCAAGAGTGACTTATTTCTCGGTCCTGGTCTTATGCAAACTCATTGCTTAGGACGCCGATACTCACATGTCTCTACATGGACGATTTAGGATCACATCGTGTGTACTATCTAAAAAGTGGGTCGCGTCTCATAATGTCCCCAGGATAAGGTACCCAGCCCTGTCCCTATACTATAGATCGTTTTGGCTATTACTCGAGCCTAATCCACTTTTATGTCTCTACATAAAGCTCAAGTGTTCATCCTATAGCCAGGGATCTTAGTTTATTGGATTTGGGTTATTTAACGTGCAATTTACTTATTCAGTAATGACTTTATTGAATGAATCTCGACAATGACTTTATCGATCAAGTATATAATTCGTTTAACATTCACTATCTACGAGTTTTAGGGAACCAATCACAAAAATATCCCACTTGAACTAAAACTCTAGTTTAGTGGGATGTACTCTAATCCATAACAGCAGTAGGTGAATAAATACTTTTATTAATAACAGAGTAAAAATACAATAAACTAGGGCATCTAAATAACTACCAAAGCATCCATTCTTCTAAATAGCGTAAAACATATAACATTCATCTAATAACACACCTATTTGGCACAAATGACACACAAATCACTATAGAATAAGTCCTAATAGACTCCCTTTTGGAGAGTTATCATCTATATTATGTACATCTGATAACTCTCCAAAAGGGAGTTATTTAGACTTTATTTCTGTATTGATTTGTGTGTCTTTTGTGCTAAATAGGGTTGCTTTTAGATATATTTTATATGTTTTAACTTATTTGGAAGAATGGATGCTTTGGAAGTTATTTTGTGCAGAATATATTACTGAGCGACTTGAGGAGCAAAATCTGCGCTGCAGCAAAGCAGGGAGCAAAACTGTCACGTCACAGCTCGTTATCCATTTTAATGAGCTGAAGTTAGTTAAGCTATTCTCGGATTTGAGGAGCAAGGAGAGCCATCCACGTGTCTAGGTCAACCTAGTTCAAACGTATCTTCACTTTGTAAAAGGGAAGAGTCATTCAAGTCAAATTCATTCCACTCTTGGGGAAGAGATCATTTCTCATTTCCATCATTGGGAGCCGAATAGAGGAGGAAGATTGGAGATTACAAGAATACCATCAATTACGAAGTTGATCAAGGGAATTAGTATTTTCTTGCATTATTTTGTAATTATGGATGCACTTACTCAGATTGTAACGTGTGTTGCTATGCACTTTATGAACTGAGTAACTTTAGGTGTTGGTTAGGAGGCATGTAATTGTTGTGCTTAATTCTCTATGCAATATATGTTGATTTGATGCAACTTGATTATTTGTTGTGCTCATTTATATCTTATGCCCACTTGGCCAGCCGGTATGAATACCACTTCCTAGTTTCAGGGATGATTTGGGGAGTGTGTGACATTTAATCACACTAGATCATTGTGTATTGGTGAACGCCAGTGACTGAGCTAGGGATAACTAGTTGCTTAGTGCTTGATCTGTAGTGCATCATTGGAGTTGAAACATATTCTAAAAAACCCAGAGTTCTGGGAGGAATCTGCTAATAAGACTGCAAGAGTTTTGCATAATCAATAATATTGCTAGAGCATCTTTTAAAACAATTACTAAATCGTGACCAGCGCCTGTTTCTAATCTGTCTGTTTTATTTGTTTACTTTTTGTTCCATCATTTCTTTTACTTCAACATTCTATAAAAATCAATCATTTTAACCACCTTTGAAACCATTAACGAGTTACACAAAATAGATAAAGTGAGAGCTTATTCAGACCTTAGATTCGATAAATACTTATTACTTGCTGTGGATTGTGTATGCTTGCACAGTGTTCTAGAGTCTAATTTTCACCTAATTTTTACTCACTCTAGGAACCCACAAGTTTTTGGCGCCGTTGCCGGGGACTTTGAATAAGTTTTTATCTGATCTATTTTGTGTATGTATTTTAGTGGTTTGGTGCTAGAACTTTTTGATTGTTTCTTTTGTTTTTGCAGGTGTGAGTTTGGTGCTTGAGCGATTCGCCTGGGGTAAGGTTCGAGCTTGATCTAGAAATCGAGATGACATTCAGAAGAAGAAGGAGAGAGCAACGTAGAAACCAAAATTCTATGGTTGATGTGCCACGTCTCCCGCAGGGTCCAGAAGATCCAGTGAACCCCTAGTAGAATCGTGTGCTGCAACAAAATCCACCACTAGAGCAAAATGAATAGCAAAATAATCAGGTTGAGAATCCTATCTTGGTTGCAAACGATAGGGCCAGAGCCATTCGAGCGTATGCTTTTCCAATGTTTGATGAGTTAAATCCAGGAATCGCACATCCTCAAATTGAGGCAGCAAATTTTGAAATGAAACCGGTAATGTTTCAGATGCTGCAAATCGTGGGTCAGTTCCATGGCTTGTCATCTGAAGACCCTCATTTACATCTTAAGTCTTTTTTAGGAGTTAATGATTCATTTGTAATTCAAGGAGTGCCTAGAGATACCCTTAGATTAACTTTGTTCCCGTATTCTCTTAGAGATGGAGCAAAAGCATGGTTAAATTCTTTTGCTTCAGGATCAATTAGGACATGGAATGAATTAGCAAAAAAAAAATCCTTAGTAAATATTTTCCACGAAATAGGAAGGCCAAATTGAGGAGTGAAATAGTAGGGTTTAGGCAACTTGAGGATGAGACTTTTAGTGAAGCCTGGGAGAGGTTCAAAGAGCTTTTTCAAAAGTGTCCCCACCATGGTTTACCACATTGTATCCAAATGGAAACATTTTACAATGGGTTAAGTGGAGCAACCTAAGGTATGGTTGATGCTTCGGCTGGAGGGGTCCTTTTGGCAAAAACTTTTAATGAAGCCCATGAAATTTTAGAAAGAATATCAACTAATAGTTGTTAGTGATTGGATGTTTGAGGCACAAATAAAAAGGTTAAGAGTGTGTTAGAGGTTGGTGGTGTGTCTACCATTAGGGTTGATATTGCAATGTTAGCTAACACTCTTAAAAATGTGACAGTGGTTAGTCATCAACAGCCACCAGCCGTGGAGCCTGCTGCAGTGGTGAACCAAGTTGTAGAAGAAGCATGTGTCTATTGTGGTGAAGAGCACAACTACGAGTTTTTCTCCAACAATCCAGCTTCTGTGCTTTTTGTAGGTAATCAGAGGAATAACCCTTACTCTAACTTTTATAATCCAGGTTGGCGCAACCACCCCAATTTTCTCATGGGGAGGACAAGGAAGTAATGTGCAAGCACAGCAAAAGGTGAACCAGTCAGGATTTGCTAAAGCGTAGGGATTGCCTCAGCAAAATAAGCAGGCTTTGCCCCAGCAAAATTTAGAGAGTTCTCTCGAGGCAATGATGAACGAATATATGGCTCGTACAGATGCCACTATTTAAAGTAATCAAGCTTCAATGAAAGCCCTAAAATTGCAAATGAGCCAGCTAGCTAATGAGCTGAAGGCAAGGCCTCAAGGGAAACTTCCTTCAGATACTAAGCACCCTAAAAGGGAAGGTAAGGAGCAGGTAAAGGCAGTGACTCTAAGGAGTGGTAAGCCACTATAAGAGAGAAAAGAGCCTAGTAAGCCCAGGATATAGAAAATAATAGTGATACAAATGTTGTTGTTGAGAAAGAGTTGGAGTTTGGTAAAGGTGTTGGAGGCAGCAATAGTGATGCTGGAGCATCTGGTTCTGTTCCAGATGTGGAACCACCTTGTGTGTCGCCCCCACCTTATGTACCACCTCTACCTTTTCCACAAAGGCAAAGGCCTAAGGATTAGGATGGTCAATTTAAGAAGTTTTTAGAGATTCTTAAGCAATTGCATATAAATATCCCTTTAGTAGAAGCTATAGAGAAAATGCCTAATTATGCTAAATTTCTTATGGATATTTTAACTAAAAAGAAAAGGTTAGGTATTAATAGATGTTCAAAAAGGGGAATTAACAATGAGGGTTTATAATGAGGAAGTAAAGTTCAATGTTTTTAAGGCCATGAAGTATCCAGACAAAATGGAAGATTGCTCTTTCATTAGGATTTTGGAGAACACAATTGTTGAGACAATAATACAGGATTCGCAAACAAGCATTTGGAAGATCATGGAGAGGTTAGTGTAGAGGATTTAGAAGTTTGTTCTTTAGAAAGAAAAAGTGAAAAAGAAGTGTCTAGGTGTGAGGATGTTTTTGAGTCTTTAGATTTGAATGAAAGAAAAGCTCCTCCTATTAAACCATCCCTGATTGAGGCACCCACTTTAGATTTGAAGCCCTTGTCGGATCATCTAAAGTATGTGTATCTTGGGGAGGGTGAGACGTTGCCCATTATTGTTGCATCAGATTTAATGTCGGAGCATGAAGATGCTTTAATTAACTTGCTACAGCAATATCGCAAGGCAATAGGTTGGACATTGGCTGACATTTAGGGAATTAGCCCATCTTTCTGTATGGACAAAATCACTCTAGAGGAGGAATCCTTTAGGCGTATTGAGCAATAGAGAAGGCTTAACCCTGCAATGAAAGAGGTTGTTAAAAAGGAGGTGATTAAATGGTTGGATGCTGGGATCATTTATCCAATTGCAGATAGCAATTGGGTGAGCCCTGTCCAATGTGTTCCTAAGAAAGGAGGTGTCACGGTGGTAACCAATAAAGACAATGAGTTGATCCCAATCAGGACAGTAACTGGTTGGAGGGTTTGCATGGATTACAGGAGGCTTAATAAAGCCACCCGTAAGGACCATTTCCCTCTACCATTTATTGACCAGATGTTGGATAGATTGGATGGTCAGGCCTACTACTGTTTCTTAGATGGTTATTCTGGATATAACCAGATTACCATTGCTCTTGAGGATCAGGAAAAAACCACTTTCACCTGCCCTTATGGGACGTTTGCTTTGTTGCCAATGCCTTTTGGCCTTTGCAATGCTCCAGCAACATCAGAGGTGTATGTTAGCAATTTTTTCTGATATGATTGAGTCCACAGTTGAGGTATTTATGGACGATTTTTCAGTGTTTGGAGGATCTTTTTAGAGTTGTTTGGATAATTTAGGTAAGGTGTTAAAGAGATGTGAGGATACCCATCTAGTTCTTAATTGGGAGAAATGCCACTTCATGGTGAAGGACGACATTGTGTTTGGTCATAGAATTTCAAAGAACGGTCTAGAAGTTGATCGAGCAAAAATAGAGGTTATTGAGAGATTAGAACCACCGAATTCAGTGAAAGGGATTCAGAGCTTTTTAGGTCATGCTGGATTCTATAAAAGGTTCATAAAGGATTTTTCAAAAATTAGTAAACCTCTTTGTAACTTATTGTGCACTAATCATGTTTTTTACTTTAATGTAGATTGTAGGAAGGCTTTTGAAACCTTAAAGGCTGCTTTAATCTCAACACCCATTCTGTGTGCACCTAATTGGAATTTACCATTTGAGGTAATGTGTGATGCAAGTGATGTTGCAGTAGGTGCTATGCTGGGGCAAAAACATGGCAAATTTATCCATCCTATCTACTATGCAAGCAGGGTTTTAAATAAGGCACAAATCAACTATACAACTACTGAAAAGGAGTTGTTGGCAGTTGTGTTTGCCTTTGAGAAGTTTCGCCCATATTTGGTTGGATCCAAAGTCACAGTTTTCACGGATCGCAACAATAAGGTACTTGATGTCTAAGAAAGATGCAAAGCCTAGACTAATTCGTTGGGTCTTATTATTGCAGGAATTCGAGTTAGAGATAAAAAACAATAAGGGATCATAAAATGTCATTGCAGATCATTTTTCTCGTCTTGATCCAACATCATCTTTGCTGAAGCAATCTGCCATTTCAGATTCTTTTCCAGATGAACAACTCTTTGCTGTTGAGGTAAAAGTAGTCAAGGATGTCCCTTGGTATGTTGATATTGCCAACTTTTTTTGTAAAGGGAGTCACTCCTATTGATATGGATTGGAGGCAGAGGAAAAAGTTTAAGCATGATGCGAAAATTTTCTATTGGGATGAGCCATTTATGTATAAGCAATGCTTTGATGGTATTATTCGTAGGTGTGTTTCAGGTGATGAAGCAAAGGAAATCTTGGAGCAATGTCACTCTTCGCCATATGGAGGCCATTTTAGTGGTAAGAGGACAACTATGAGGATTTTACATTGTGGATTCTTCTGACCTTATTTAAGGATGCCCACTGGTTCTACAAGCAATGTGATGCTTGCCAAAGGAGAGGAAATTTAGGGCCTAGAGATGAAATGTCTCTTACATACATTCTAGAATTAGAGTTATTTGATGTATGGGGTATTGATTTTATGGGGTCATTTCCCCCTTCTAATGGCAATATTTTTATCTTATTGGCAGTTGATTATGTGTCCAAATGGGTGGAGGTCATTTCATGCCATTAGAACGATGCCAAAATAGTATCAAGGTTTCTCCAATCGCACATTTTTTCGCGGTTTGAGACACCTAGAGCTCTAGTGAGTGATGAGGGTACACGTTTTGTTAACAATATCTTAACTAAGCTTTTAGCTAAGTATGGAATTAAGCATAGGATAGCTACCCCGTATCACCCACAAGCAAATGGTCAAGCTGAAATTAGCAATAGGGAAATTAAATATATTCTAGAAAAAATAGTCCATCCATCTAGGAAGGATTGATGTTTTAGGTTGGATGAGGCTCTTTAGGCTTATAGGACAGCCTATAAGTCTCCTCTCGGTATGTCTCCCTGTAGGTTAGTATATGGGAAAGCTTGTCATTTACCATTAGAGCTTGGGCATAAAACATTTTGGGCTTTGAAAAAATTAAACTTTGACCTGAGTCATGCAGGGGCAATTAGAATGCTGCAACTGAACGAGCTAGAGGAATTTCGCCAATTTTCTTATGAAAATGCGAAAATGTATAAAGAAAAGACTAAGTAGTGACATGATAAAAATAAGCTCTCGAATACTGTGCAAGTGTACACAATCAGTAGCAAGTGATAAGTAATTTATCGTATCCACGAGGTTTTGAATAGCTTTCACTCTACCTATTTTATGTAACTCTTTAATGGTTTCAAGGTTTTTAAATTGATTGGTTTTAAAATTATGCTAAAGCAAAAGAAATAACTGAGCAAAATGTAAACAAATAAAGTAGACAAATTGGAAACAAACGTCGGTTAAGATTTCTTTAATTGTTTAAAATGATGCTCTAGCAATAATATTGATTAGGCAAATCACTTGCAGTCTTATTAGCAGGATCCTCCCAGCACTCTGGATTTTTTTTAATGTGTTTCATCTCCAATGACGTTCTACTGATCAAGCACCAGGTGACTGGTTATCCTAACTCAGTTACTGGCATCCACCAACACATAATGGTCTAGTGTGATTAAATGCCACACACCTCTCAAATCATCCTTGAAACTAAGAGGTGATATTCATACCGGTTGGCCAGACGACAACAAAATAGTAATATGCACAACAAATAATCAAGATGCTCAAATCAATATAAATTGCATAGAGTATTAAGCACGACAACTACATAGATCCTAACAAACACCTAAGTAAATTTAGTTCATGAAGTACAAGGTAACACACGCTACAATCTGAGTGTGTGCATCCATAACTACAAGACTTTTACAAGAAAAGATTAATTCCCTTGAAGAAATCCGTAGCTAATGGTCTTCTTGAAGTCTCCAATTGTTCCTTCTTTAAACGACTTCCAAAGATGGAAAGTGAGTCTCTAACTTGGAAATTGGACTTTCCTCCCTCCGAATTTGGAATGCTTTGACTTGAGACAACTACTTCCTTTTATAGAGTGGAGTGAACCCAAATTAGGTTAATATTTACACGTGGAGGGCTCTCCAAGCTTCCTAGATCCGAGATTGATTCAGAAAATGCCACCTCATTAATGAATCACGTGCGGCTCACGTGGCAGTTTTGCTCCTAGCTTTGCTGGAGCACGACTTCTGCTCCCTCAAGTCGCTCAACATTATTTTCTCTGCAAAATAACTTCCAAAGCATCCATTCTTCTAAATAGGTTAAAACATATAATATTCATCTAAAGCATACCTACTTGCCACCAAAGACACACAAAACACTATAGAAATAAGGCCTAAATAACTCCCTTTTGGAGAGTTATCATACCCCCAAACTTGAACTATTGCGCATCCCTAGCAATATAAACTCACCTTCCTTAAGAATTCAAAGCATTAGTCATAGAATAACTCAATCAAAACAGATAATCCAACACTACTTTCAACCTTTACTGGAGCATTCTGCAAAACCAAGCACTACTGCATCAAAATAATTCTTTCAACATGGAACAAATAATCACCACCTTTAACTCAATCCTAAGAACTTACCACAGCCCAGCTCTATTATTAGACAAATTTGAACACACATTTTAGGGGATTTATTCTTTTGTTCTTCAGACTTAAAGCAGTCCTTCATTCATAAGTTTTTAAGCATGAGATGACCCACTTTATGGTGCAGAATACCCTTGCCTCAAACTCATCACCAACTAGGCCAAATACTCATTGTTAAACCCAAAAAAATCCTTAGTTATTCTATCTCTTGCTTCTCAGAATGTCAACGTTTTATGATGAATCTCACCTAAGCCCTGGGAGACAGAAAACTGCTAGATTATCATTTATCCTTCAAAAATTTTGCTCTGTGAATTTTCTCAGCAAAAATGTTTCACAAAAAATCTCTTTTCAGCAAATATATATAATTTTTTATATTCTCCTAGGCCATCTTTTGACACAAAGACAAATTGTGGGTGTCACAAATGTCTCTGGTTACTCAATAACCGAGAAAAATTATTATGAAGGAGAGGAATGCTCGGGCAAAACAAGAGGAGTAACTAAAAGTCCCCCAAACTTAAATTATTCATTGTCCCCAATGAAATTGCAATATTATAATTAACCCCCAAACTTAATTCTTTTTCTATTTGAATTTTAAACTAAGCGTGGGACTAAGATTAAGCTTAAGGTGGACCAAAATAAGCCAATACTACCTTAGAGTGGCATCCCTTCTCTTAGCATAAGTCCAGTAGGCCTAAGCTTGCCATTCAGCAAACTCTTGCCTACTAGCTGAAAGTTGAAGTTGCTCTAGGATTTGATGGATGCCACACACTAGCCCTCCTTGTCAAGCTTCTTGTTTCCGTTGAAGCATTGCTAGGTTGGGTGTTTCAATAATCCCCTTGTCAAGCAGAATCACATCCTCTGAAGTCGTGGGCACCCCTGCCCTATTACACAACATCGTAATGGTGTTTGGAAAGAACAATTTACCCACCTTTTTGCCCCAACAGTTATGGATTTCACTGGAAATCATCTTACAAGCATCTATACTCAGGGACCTCAGAATCGTAAAAACCAAGAGTACTCTGTCATGGGAGACTGTAGAATCATGGGTTGTCGGTAGAAGACGTAGTTTGACGAAGCCCAACCAGGTGTTTGCCTCGCTCTTCAAATATGTTGCCTGAAAAGTACACTTTTCTGTCTTCGACAACCTCCACTGGGCTCCTTCAATTCCAACCTCTCTCACGGTTGTGGTTAATTGATCATTAGATGGTGCTACCACCATCTCATTGTACCCAGCGTGGGGGAAATAAGACAAGTATCATTAAAGGGATCGCTGGATTGGGATTTCTTATGCCTGACTGCTATTTCACTTGGCTTCCTAGTTTTCTCTAATAATTGTTCAATGCCGATTTTTAAAAGTCTGGTTGGCTTCTTGGTTACTCGGAAGACAATTCCTACACTAACTTGTGCTAATTAATCCGTTAACCGTGGATTCTGAAATTGACAAGATTAATCAGTTTTTATCTTTATCTCCTGCCATCCCTCATACATAAAATAGCAACCACCCGGGATCTCGCAATGGCCACTAAATTATATCCAACTAATCTAGAATAAGCAATTTCACAATCACCTACTTAAACTAGCCGCTTTGGGATTGTGGGTCCGTAAATGTATTAACTAAATTTAAATGCAATTTAAATCTAATTCATACAACCTTTAACATGCATCCTAGGTCTATCAAGGGTCGTCTCACATAGAGAGTGTCTTGCCTCAGCCTAGTGGCTATCTAAAAATAACTAATAGAATACACAAGCGGTAACCACATAGGGTCGTTGATAACTATCCAAAAGGTAGTTATTTAGGTCTTATTTCTATAGGTATTTATGTGTCTTTTGTGCTTAATAGGATTGCTTTTAGATATATATTATATATTTTAACCCATTTGGAAGAATGGAAGCTTTGGAAGTTATTTTGTGCAGATGCTTTGCTGAGCGACTGGAGGGAGCAAATTCTGTGATGCAACAAAACTGGAAGCAAAACTGCCACGTCACAGCTCGTTAGCCAATTTAACAAACCGAATTATGTTAAGTTATTCTCGGGATAAAGGAGCAAGGAGAGCCATCCACGTGTCTAGGTCAACCTAATCCAAGCCTCTCATCCTTCTATAAAAGGTGATAGTTGTCCAAGTCAAAATCATTCCACTTTTTGGGAGAAACATTCCATTCTTGGAAAGGCGACTTCCACCTTTGGGATCCGAATAGAGGAGAGAGATTGGAGACCATCAAGAAAACCATCATTCGCAAGCTGATTGAGGAGATTAATATTTTATTTTATTATCTTGTGATTATGGATATGCTTACTCAGATTGTAACGTGTGTTTCCATGCATCTTATGAACTAAGTAGCTTAGGCGTTGGTTAGGAAACAATGTGATTGTTGTGCTTAATTCTAGTAATAAATATTGATTAATGCATCTTGATTAATTGTTGTGCTCATTTCTATTTTGTGCCCGCCTGGCCAGCCGGTATGAATACCTCTCTCTAGTTTTAGGGATGATTTAGGGAGTGTGTGGTGATTAATCACACTAGATCATTGTGTATTGGTGAACGCCAGTGACTGAGCTAGGGATAGCCAGTTGCCTAGTGCTTGATCGATAGTACTTCATTGGGGTTGAAACACATTCCAAAAGATCCGGAGTTATGGGAGGAATCTGCTAATAAGACTTCGAGAGTTTTGCATGATCAATAATATTCTTAGAACATCTTTTAAAACAATTACTAAATCCTGACTAGCGCCTGTTTCTAATCGGTCTGCCTATCTGTTTACTTTTTGTTTTGTCATTTCTTTTGCTTCAGCATTATTCCAATCATTTTTACCATTTTGGAAACCATTAAAGAGTTATACAAAATAGATAAAGTGAAAGCTAGATCAGGCCTTGGATTGATGATACTTATTACTTGTTGCGGACTGTGTATACTTGCACAGAGTCTAGAGTCTAATTATATCTTATTTCTTATTGCATTTTGACTCACTCTAGGAACCCAACAAGTTTTTGGTCCCGTTGCCGGGGACTTGAATAAGTTTTAATCTGATCTGTTTTATGTATGTGTTTTAGTGCTTTGGTGCTAGAACTTTTTGATTGTTTCTTTTGCTTTTGCAGGTGTGAGTTTGGTGCATGAGCGATCCGCCTGGGGTAAGTTTCGAGCTTGATCCAGAAATCGAGAGGACATTCAGGAGAAGAAGGAGAGAGGAGCCTAGAAACTGAAATCAAATGGATAACGTGTCACGTCTTTCGCAGGGTCCTGAAGATGCAGCGAACCCCCAGCAGAATCGTTTGCTGCAGCAAAACCAGCTGCTGGAGCAAAATGAGCAGCAAAATAATCAGGCTGAGAACCCTATCTTGGTAGCGAACGATAGGGCCAGAGCCATTCGAGCGTATGCTTTTCCAATGTTTGATGAGTTAAATCCAGGGATTGCACATCCTCAAATTCAGGCAGCAAATTTTGAAATGAAACCGGTAATGTTTCAGATGTTGCAAACCGTGGGTCAATTCCATGGTTTGTCATCTGAAGATCCTCATTTGCATCTTAAGTCTTTTCTAGGAGTTTTTTTTTTTTTTTTTTTATCAGAAGTCTTTTCTAGGAGTTAGTGATTCTTTTGTAATTCAAGGAGTGCCTAGAGATGCCCTTAGATTAGTGTTGTTCCCATATTCTCTTAGAGATGGAGCAAACGCTTGGTTGAACTCTTTTGCTCCAGGATCAATCAGGACATGGAATGAGTTAGCGGAAAAATTTTGCGTAAATATTTCCCACATAATAGAAATGCTAAATTAAGGAGTGAAATAGTAGTGTTTAGGCAACTTGAAGATGACACTTTTAGCGAGGCTTGGGAAAGGTTTAAGGAGCTTTTGCGAAAGTGTCCCCACCATGGTTTACCACATTGTATCCAAATGGAAACATTTTACAATGGGTTAAATGGAGAAACCCAAGGTATGGTTGATGTTTCGGCTGGAGGGACCCTTTTGGCAAAAACTTATAATGAAACCCCTGAAATTTTAGAAAGAATATCTACTAATAGTTGTCAGTGGTCGGATGTTAGAGGCACAAATAAAAAGGTTAAGAGTGTGTTAGAGGTTGATGGTGTGTCCACCATTAGGGCTGATCTTGCAATGATTGGTAACGCTCTTAAGAATGTGATAGTGATTAATCATCAGCAGCCACCAGCTGTGGACCCTGCTGCATTGGTGAACCAAGTTGCAGAGGAAGCATGTGTCTATTATGGTGAAGATCACAACAACGAGTTTTGCCCCACCAATCCAGCTTCTGTGTTTTTTGTAGGTAATCAGAGGAATAACCCTTATTCTAACTTTTATAATCCAAGTTGGCGCAACCACCCCAACTTCGCATGGGGAGGACAAGGAAGTAATGTGCAAGCACAACAGAAGGTGGACCAATTAGGATTTGCTAAAGTGCAAGTATTGCCCCAGCAAAATAAGCAGACTTTGCCCCAGCAAAATTCGGGGAGTTCTCTTGAGGCAATGATGAAAGAATATATGGCTCGCACAGATGCCACAATTCAAAGTAATCAAGCTTCAATGAGAGCCCTGGAACTGCAAGTGGGACAGCTAGCTAATGAGCTGAAGGCAAGGCCTCAAGGGAAACTTCCCTCAGACACTGAACACCCTAGAAGGGAAGGTAAAGAGCAGGTAAAGACAATGACTCTTAGGAGTGGTAAACCATTAGAGGAAAGAAAAGAGCCTAGTAAAACCCAGGATAAAGAAAATAATTGTGATAAAAATGTTGTTGTAGAGAAAGAGTTGGAGTCTGATCAGGGTGCTGGAGGCAGCAATAAAGATGCTGGAGCATCTGGATCTGTTCCAGATGTAGAACCACCTTATGTGCCGCCCCCACCTTATGTACCACCTCTACCTTTTCCACAAAGGCAAAGGCCTAAGAATCAAGATGGTCAATTTAAAAAGTTTTTAGAGATTCTTAAGCAATTGCATATAAATATCCCGTTAGTAGAAGCTATCGAGCAAATGCCTAATTATGTTAAATTTCTCAAGGATATTTTAACTAAAAAGAAGAGGTTAGGTGAGTTTGAAACTGTATCTCTTACTGGGGAATGTAGTGCTATTCTTAAGAAGGGGCTACCAACCAAGGCTAAGGATCCACGATCATTTACTATACCAGTGTCAATAGGTGGAAAAGATTTAGGTAGAGCACTCTGTGATTTAGGTGCAAGCATTAACCTTATGCCTCTTTCGGTCTATCGAAAGCTAGGTATTGGTGAAGCTAGGCCTACCACAGTCACACTTCAATTAGCTGATAGGTCTATCACATATCCAGAGGGAAAAATTGAGGATGTCTTAGTGAAAGTAGATAAGTTCATATTTCCTGTTGATTTTATTATCTTAGACTATGAGGCTGATAAAGATGTCCCAATTATTTTAGGTCGTCCATTTTTGGCTACTGGTAGGGCTTTGATAGATGTTCAAAAAGGAATATTAACAATGTGAGTCTGTAATGAGGAAGTAAAATTTAATGTGTTTAAGGCCATGAAGTATCCAGACGAAATGGAAGATTGATCTTTCATTAGGATTCTGGAGAACACAATTGTTGAGACAGCAAAGCAGGATTCGGCTACCAAGCATTTGGAAGATCATGGAGAGGTTAGTATAGAGGATTTAGAAGTTCGATCTTTAGAAAGAAAAAATGAAAAAAAAGTTGTTTAGTTGTGAGGATGTTTTTGAGTCTTTAGATTTAGATCAAAGGAAGGCTCCTCCTATTAAGCCATCCCTGATTGAGGCACCCACTTTAGATTTGAAGCCCTTGCCAGATCATCTAAATTATGTGTATCTTGGGGAAGGTGAGACGTTGCCCATTATTGTTGCATCAGATTTAATGTCGGAGCATGAAGAGGCCTTAATTAAATTGCTGCAGCAATATCGCAAAGCGATAGGTTGGACATTGGCTGACATTTAGGGAATTAGCCCATCTTTTTGTATGCACAAAATCACTCTAGAGGAGGGTTCCTTTAGGAGTATTGAGCAACAAAGAAGGTTTAACACTGCAATGAAAGAGGTTGTTAAAATGGAGGTGATTAAATGGTTGGATGTGGACATTATTTATCCAATTGCGGATAGCAATTGGGTAAGCCCTGTCCAATGTGTTCCTAAGAAAGGAGGTGTCACTGTGGTGAGCAATAAAGACAATGAGTTGATCCCAACCAAGACAGTAACTAGCTGGAGGGTTTGCATGGATTACAGGAGGCTTCACAAAGCTACCCGAAAGGACCATTTCCCTCTACAATTTATTGACCAGATGTTGGATAGATTGGCTGGTCAGGCCTACTACTATTTCTTAGATGGTTATTCTGGGTATAAAGAGATTACTATTGCTCCTGAGGATCAGGAAAAAACCACTATCAGTTGCCCTTATGGGACGTTTGCTTTTAGGCGAATGCCTTTTGGCCTTTGCAATGCTCCAGCAACATTTCAGAGGTGTATGTTACCAATTTTTTCTGATATGATTGTGTCCACTGTTGAAGTATTCATGGACAATTTTTCAGTTTTTGGACGGTCTTTTCAAAATTGTTTGGATAATTTAGGTAAAGGTGTTAAAGAGATGTGAGGATACCCATCTAGTTCTTAATTGGGAGAAATGCCACTTCATGGTGAAGGAGGGCATAGTGTTAGGTCATAGAATTTCTAAGAATGGACTAGAAGTTGATAGGGCAAAAATTGAAGTTATTGAAAGACTAGAACCACCAAATTCAGTGAAAGGGATTAAGAGTTTTTTAGGGCATGCTGGATTTTATAGGAGGTTCATAAAGGATTTTTCAAAAATTAGTTAACCTCTATGTAACTTATTGTGTACTGATCATGTTTTTGACTTTAATGCAGATTGTAGGAAGGCTTTTGAAACTTTAAAAGTTGCTTTGATCTCAGCACCCATTCTGTGGGCACCTAATTGGAATTTACCATTTGAGGTAATGTGTGATGCGAGTGATGTTGCAGTAGGTGCTATGTTAGGGCAAAAGCAAGGCAAATTTATCCATCCTATATATTATGCAAGCAGGGTTTTGAATGAGGCACAAGTCAACTATACAACTACTGAGAAGGAGTTGTTAGCTGTTGTGTTTGCTTTTGAGAAATTTCGGCCATATTTGGTTGGATCCAAAGTCACGGTGTTCACGGATCATGCAGCAATAATGTATTTAATGTCTAAAAATGATGCAAAGCCTAGACTAATTCGTTGGGTTTTATTATTGCAGGAGTTCGACTTGGAGATAGAGGATAAGAAGGGATCAGAGAATGTCATTACAGGTCATTTGTCTCGTCTTGATCCATCATCATCTTTGCAGAAGCAGTCGGCCATCTCAGATTCTTTTCCAGATGAACAACTCTTTGCTGTTGAGGTAAAGGTAGTCAGGGATGTCCCTTGGTATGCTGATATTGCCAACTTTTTTGTCAAGGGAGGCACTCCTATTGATATGGATTGGAGGCAGAAGAAAAAGTCTAAGCATGATGCGAAATTTTTCTATTGGGATGAGCCATTTATGTATAAGCAATGCTCTAATGGTATTATTCGTAGGTGCGTTTCAAGTGATGAAGCAAAGGAAATCCTGGAGCAATGTCACTCTTCGCCGTATGGAGGCCATTTCAGCGGTCAGAGGACAACTATGAGGATTTTGCATTGTGGATTTTTCTGGCCTATCTTATTTAAGGATGCCCATTGGTTCTACAAGAAATGTGACGCCTGCCAAAGGAGAGGAAACTTAGGGCCTAGAGATGAAATGCCTCTTACTTACATTTTAAAAATTGAATTATTCGATGTATGGGGTATTGATTTTATGGGGCCATTTCCCCCATTCTAATGGCAATGTTTTTATCTTATTGACAGTAGATTACGTGTCCAAGTGGGTGGAGGCCATCACATGCCATCAAAGTGATGCCAAGACAGTAGCAAGGTTTCTTCAATCGCACATCTTTGTGCGGTTTGGGACACCTAGAGCTTTAGTGAGTGATGAGGGTACACATTTTGTTAATAATATCTTAACTAAGTTGTTAGCTAAGCATGGGATTAAGCACAGGATAACTACCCCTTATCACCCACAAGAAAATGGTCAAGCTGAAATAAGTAATAGGGAAATTAAATCAATCCTAGAAAAAGTAGTTCATCCATCTAGGAAGGATTGGTCCTTTAGGTTGGATGAGGCTCTTTGGGCTTATAGGACAGCCTATAAGATTCCTCTAGGTATGTCTCCCTATAGGTTAGTATATGGGAAAGCTTGTCATTTACCATTAGAGCTTGAGCATAAAACGTTTTGGGCTTTGAAAAAGTTAAATTTTGATCTGAGTCGTGTAGGAGCAATAAGAATGCTGCAGCTTAACGAGTTGGAGGAATTTCGCCAATTTTTGTATGAAAATTCGAAAATGTATAAAGAAAAAACTAAGTTGTGGTATGACAAGAAAATTAAATCTAAAGAGTTTGTCAAAGGTCAGAAAGCTTTGCTTTATAATTCTACATTAAAACTGTTTCCTGGGAAGCTAAAATCTAAATGGTCAGGGCCATTTATTGTGATTGAAGTTTTCCCCCATGGGAGAGTGTTCAAAGTGAATGGACAACGTGTGAAACATTATTGAGGAGGAGTTCCAGGCGAAATATCCTTCCCTAAAGTTGGTTGATGATTGAGAGAGCGAGATTTTTGCAGGAGCATTTCGCAGAGCAATATTTTGAGCTCCCAGTGTTTGTTTTGATTTTTCGTTGATTTGATTTGATTTTAATTCAGATATTTAAGATTTGGTTTGTTTAAATTTGCATGATTTATTGTTATTTTTAATTCAGTAGATTTTATTTCTTAGCATTTTTGGTAGTTTAGATTTTATCTATTCTGCTTAAAATTTTGTTTGATTTTGTTGGATTTTATTTTCAGTTATCTTTTAATTATGCTAATTAGTTTGAATTTTATTAGATTTGGATTAAATTCGGTTATTTAAATTTTGTTTAGAGTCGGTTTAATAAAGATTTTCCTAATTAATTCTACTTCGAAAATAAAAAGAAAGGATTAGATTTTATTTGATCGGTTAAATTTAAATTTGAATTTAATGATTTGATTTTTCCTATTTTAAATTTGAAGTCCGTATCCAAGATTCTTCAGGATTTGTTTTGCTCAGACAGTTGTTACGGTAACTTTATGGCTGAAGCAAATCTCTCGTCCGAATGTGAAGGAATTTTTGGTGAAATAATTACTTTTACCGTTTGGATTTTGCATTTTCTGTGGGCAGGTAAAATTGCATGTGTTATCTGATGAAGCCACGTGTCACAAAGAGATGATCCAAGGGCTTTGCAGTTGGACAACGCATAAATATTTACTAGGGGCGATTGGAGTCCACGATTTTACCGTTGATGGTTTTGAATTTCAAGTTTGCATGCGTTTAAAATTAAACGAGAATATTATTTTATGCAGCGCAAATCTTTTCAATTGGGATTTGATTTTGCTGAGGCCTTATTTATTCGCAGACGGTGGTAAAGTTCTTCTCACTTCACCTTCGCATTTCTTTACTATTTGTATCTCTCCTTCTTTGTTTGTTCGGTGTGAAAAAATATACCCTTTGAGTTTCTAATGGCAAAAACACGAGCAAGAAAAGAGAGAGAGAATGAGGAGGAAGAAGTACCTATTACCCCTGAAGTATTGATGGACCGCAAAGCGCACGGGCCGCAAGTAATATAAAACGGAAAGTATTCCGAGTATCGAATCCTCAGGGAGGCAAAGCGAAACTTAAGCAAATAATTAAAATTTTCTTGAGCACTGAAAATACTTAGGTGAAATAATATTAGGGACCACTTCATGCAATAAAAAGATTTAAATTCAAGATGATTAATGAAAACAAATTGATCAATCAAAAATAAAATGTGGAGGAAGAGTTTTCTTTAAATGGGAAGAGGGGTCTTGAAAATCAATGATTAGCTAAATAATTGCTATAATTATCCTATCTCATTGCCCAACTAATTATAATCCTAGAATCTCCGTTAATCACATAGGTTCTCCTGTCGGTTTCCCCTAATTGTAATTAATTCATTTTAACAACCTAAGTGTCCTTAGCGCTATTAAAAATCATTAATTATTACGCTATGATTCATTTTAGGAATCTAAGTTTAATAGACTAATCCCGGTGTCACAACAGACAATTAAACTAGTTGCATGGATTATGATCTATCCTAATTTCTCTCCGTCGAGTTTCCATTAAGAATCGAATCATTACACAATTGGCCAGATTGAGTAAAGCATTAAGCACATCCATACAAATAATTAGGACATGGGCAAGAGACAAGAAATTATAACAATATTTGGACTATCATTTCATTTCAAGACCCCAAATTGGGGTTTAGCTACACATAATATCCACAATAATTACAAGGGAAAGCATATTAAAGAGCATAAAAGGAAAGGAATTGACCATCGAAAAACCCCTCGCTGACGCTAGGAGCCCTCGCTGACTACTCCTTGAGCTTCTAAGATTGCTCCCCCAAAATTCCCAAAATTTTCCCACTAGAAGAATCCTCTCGAAAAGGCTCAAAAGCCTTGAGAGGGGCTCCAAAAGGAGCCTAAGGAAGAGAGAAAGGAAGAAATTCCTTTGTTGGAATGATGATTGATGAGGAATGAGGCACCTTGGGGCGCCTTTTATAGGCCTGGAATAGGGGTAGCGTCGCGACGCTATCTTGCTAAGCGTCGCGACGCTGCTGCGCACGCGGCTTGGGCAACAAGAAAGAGCAGCGTCGCGACGCTGCCTTACTTAGCGTCTCGACGCTGACCAGATTTCCAGATTTTTCAGCTTCCTTTTTGGGCTAATTTTTGGGCCTTCTTCTTCATTCCTCTTGGTCTTTTCTTTATAGTTGACTTCTTTGGGCCTCCAATTGCATCAAGCTAGGATTTGGGCTATAATTACTTCAATTTTGGCTTTTTTTCTCCTAAAATCACCAACTTAGCTCCTAAGGACCAAATAACAGAATTCATTAAATATATTCATTAAAAATATGATTAAAGCACCAAAAAGCTTAATAAATTGAGACTAAAATAGCGACATTTCTGCTCGCTATCACACCCCCAAACTTAAGCTTTTGCTAGTCCCGAGCAAAATAAATTCTAAAGATGCATGAAATAGAATCGCTCAACCCTCAATGATTTTGGAATTCTTAGGATCGAATGGAAAACATGCAAGTGGAATAAGCAAGCACCGCATACTCTTGAAGTAATCTTAAACTAGTTTGAACTTAAGATTAATGAATAGCATGCTCAAGACTTATCTATTGATTCTTTTACTAACCTAGATTAGTCTTATGGCTTTCTCCATTTGTTTTCCCCCTACACTGGCTAAGAGCCCCTAATACTTCGGAGTCCTTCTATCATGCAAAAAAAAGAAACTAGGGTGCCTGTCATCCTTTTCTTTTTCATGGGGGAGCAGAATTCTCACATGATTTTTCTTTTTCTCTTCTTTTTCTTTTCTTTTTCTTTTGCTCCTCCCCCAAACTTGCATTTTGATATCTAATGGTACTAGCTTTCACACTACGGTGCAGGGACCCTTAACCCGAATTTTATTCTCTGGTTGGCCTAACTGATCACACCGCAGGTAGCTCTTTTTACCCCTAGGCTTTTTTTCTTTTGAGCAAGCAAAAATTCTTTTTCAACAGATTTTCTTTTTCTCACATTTTCTTTTGTTGCTTTTGCTTTTCTCTCAGCAGGCATAGCATTTTTTCCTACCTAGTTCTTTAGAGCAATCAAGCATGAACTTCCTAATATTAGAAACTAAGCCTATCGGGGTGACAACAACTTTGAAAACCATAATAAGAATCTAGATTTTCAAAGACATCATTAGATAAGACTATTGCATGCTTTAGACATCAAAACTAAGTATCAAAAAATTTTAAAATTTCTCAATTTCTGCCGTGCTCCCAGATTCCACAACATATAAACCATTTTCTCCCAAAATTTCAAAAATCACATCCTTGGCTATCATGGCTAGCTATTCATGCATCCAACAGAATTTAAATATACTCAACACAGCGGAAGCCTCCCCCCAAACTTAAACTAAACATTGTCCCCAATGTTTTAAAACAGAAAAGCATAAAGAGAGATACTGAGACTTCCCTGAGCTAGGAGCGCTTTATCTTCTTCCTTTGAATCCATGAAAAAATGGGAAATGTGGAATTTTGGGATTTGCTAAGGTGATCCTGCAAAACAAAATTGGATCACGGAGCAAAGAAAATTATTTACCGCAATAACAACTAACTAAACTTTAATCCTTGGGTTACCTCCCAAGCAGCGCTTTATTTAACGTCTTTAGCTAGACTAGGCTCGGCACGCTTACGGAGGCTCAAAATAAAAATTTTCATCATCCTCCGGGCCCTGCAAGAAATCACGCACCAAATTGCAAACTACAAACAGGGGAGAAAAAAAACTTTCCCCTGGCCCATCTTCACTAAAGAGATTCTCATAATAACATTTCAGAAAATAATCAGCTGCATCAAATCTCTTTTCTAAATCTCTATTTTCAAAACAGTTGTTAACAGAGTCATCAAGCGTTATAATATCTACTGGTCTAGGATCTAGAGATGGCCTATCAATCATGCCAGTCCATTCATCAGAAAAAATATCTACATGCTCAGCAGATCCTTCAGACTTAGAATTAAAAAATGATTCAACTAAGCTATCACATGACTCATCATCAGAAGAATTAAAGAATTCAAGAATTTCAGGATCAGATTCTATACTATACACAGATTCAAGTTCTTCTGGGTCAGATTCTATGCTATACACATCATCAGGACATGAAAAAAAAGTATTCACATTGTCAGGATTCATGCATTCAGGAATGTCAAGATCAGAGTCAATAGATTCACTATAATCATGGTCAGACTCAAAATTATCTATCGAGCAATCTTTTTTATGCCTTTTATGTTTGTCAGGCAATTCAATATCATCATCAAAATTATCCATTTCAGGCAAATTTAATTCATTTTCAAAGGAAGGTAAATCATCAACTGCAGATCTTTCATTTTCACAAGCAGGCAAGTCTAATTCATTTTCAAAGTCAGGTAGATCCAAATCATTTTCAAACATAGGATTATCCATATATGCATCATGATCAAAATTCACATTATCAATAAGCATTTCTCCTAAGCCTAGGCCAAGATTATAGTCTACCTCTTCATCGTCATCAGTCAAGTATTCAGGCCCAACAGAAAAACATGTATGCAAACTACAAACAGATTCATCTTGGCCAAAAATACTAAACACGACTTTTTCATCATCAATGTTCAAGGTAAGTTTACCTGTATGCACGCTAATCTCAGCCTTACCAGTGGCTAGGAAAGGTCTGCCTAAGATAATTGGCACTTCTTTGTCCTCCTTCATGTCCAGTACCACGAAATCTACAGGGAAGATGAATTTGTTGACTTTCACCAACACGTCCTCCACAACACCCATCGGGTGGGTAATCGATCTGTCAGCAAGCTGGAGAGTGACGTCGGTGTCTGTCATACCTGATAAACCAATCTTCCTGTACACAGAGTAGGGCATCAAATTTATACTTGCTTCTAAATCACATAAAGCCCTATCAAAGGATACTTCTCCTATGGTGCAGGGAACAGTAAAACTCCCTGGATCTTTCTGCTTAGAGGGTATCCTACCAGAAATAATGGTACTGCTACTTTCAGATAAATGAAAAACCTCTTTTTTCAGACTTTTCTTTTTAGAAAGCATTTCCTTCATGAATTTTCCATAATTTGGCATATTATACAAAGCTTCTACAAATGGAATATTCACAGACAACTTTTTAAACATTTCTAAGAATTTTTGAAATTGTTCATCTAATTTGACATTTTTAAATCTTTGAGGAAAAGGTAACTCCCTGAAATCAAAGGTTGGACATTCGCCCCTCCGCTTGGGTGGGCTAATATGCGAACCTCTGTCATGGTGGTTGCATGGAACCACTTCTTCCTCAGTCAGCTTCTTATTGTCATTCTGCCTCTCATCTTCTTTTCTACCTGCAAAGTTGTTAGAAAAATCACATTTTAATTCAATAGAGTTGGGAGGATGTTGGAACCTTTCAGAGGAGGCTTTTTGTGCCTCAGTCCTTTTATCTTCATCCCTTCTCTTTTCTTCTTCCTTTTTCTTCTCTATACTGTCCTCCAGTCTTCTGCCACTTCTCAGAACCACCATCTTACACTGCTCTTTCGGGTTAGGCTCAGTATCACGTGGAAACTTTCCCTTTTGAAGGGCTGCTGAAGCAATCTGACCTATCTGTACTTCCATATTCTTTAGAGCTGCGTCGTGGTTGTTTACTGATGTCTGGAGACTCACATTCAATATTCTCTGTTCTTTGATGAATAAAGCCACCATTTCCTCCAGATTATTTTTCTTTTCAGGAGTACTCGATGATGCAAAACCTGGGGGTGGCTGCAAAACATTCTTCGTATTCGCATATGAGAAGTTCTCGTGATTGTGCAGACTGGGGTGGTAGAAGTTTGGTACTCCTTGAGTATATGATCTATTTCCTATGTGTTGAACTTCTTCCACATCTTGACCTTCCTTCTTTGAATGACCTTCAGCTAAGGTGGAAATGGACTTAACCACCTCAGATGACGTCAATTTGTTTAGTGCATTGGTCAGAGATGCCAGTTGCGCTTTCAGTGAACTTGACTCATCCAATTCATATAATCCAGCCTTTTTTGTAACTGTTCCTCTCTCCGTCGGCCATTGATAACTTGTTGCCGCCATTTCCTCAAGCAGGTCTTTGGCTTCTGTCACTGTTTTTGAAAGAAAACTCCCTCCTGCTGATGTGTCTAGGACTGTCTTTGTGGAGGGGTTTAATCCATTATAAAATAACTGTACCTAAAGCCAATCAGGATATCCGTGTTGGGGGCATCGCCTAAGCATTTCCTTATATCTTTCCCACGCTTCGTACAGCTGCTCCTCGTCAAGCTGCCTGAATGTTCCAATTTCAGTCCGGAGCTTGGTAGTCTTAGCCGGTGGAAAAAATTTTGTCAGAAAAGCCTGGGCAAGCTCGTCCCAAGTACTGATGTTGCCCGTCTCGACTGATTCGAGCCAATCTTTTGCTTTATCCTTTAGAGAAAATGGAAATAGCCTCAATCTGATCGCGTCGGCCGGAACTCCGTTCATCTTTACCGTCCCACATATTTCTAGGAATGATCGCAGATGGGAGTGGGGGTCCTCGGAAGGATGTCCCTTGAACGAGTTATCGCGTGCCATCTGAATCAACCCTGTTTTTAGCTCAAAATTTGTAGCTTGGATAGGGGCGTAGACAATTCCAGAATTCTCAGTAGGAAGAACTGGCTGCAAAAAATCTCTAATTGCCTTGGGAGCTTCTTCTTGGTGGGCCATCGCTTCTGCTAATCTTTTTTCTCTTCTAATGAATTTAAGAGTCCTGTTAATCTCAAGATCTAGCGGAAACAAATCAACCACCTTGTTTCTTCGCATAGAATGCTCCCACACGACAAAAAGAACCAAACAAAAATGAAAATAAAATAATATTCACAAAATGATTAAAGAAAAAAATATTTACACCTAAATTACCATTTATCCTTTTTCCTTTCGATGTCAATAAAAATTAATTTTTGCTTAAAAATCAAGCCTCCCCGGCAACGGTGCCAAAAACTTGATGGACCGCAAAGCGCACTTGCCGCAAGTAATATAAAACGGAAAGTATTCCGAGTATCGAATCCTCAGGGAGGCGAAGCGAAACTTAAGCAAATAATTAAAATTTTCTTGAGCACTGAAAATACTTAGGCAAAATAATATTTAGGGACCACTTCATGCAATAAAAAGATTTAAATTCAAGATGATTAATGAAAACAAATTGATCAATCAAAAATAAAATGTGGAGGAAGAGTTTTCTTTATATGGGAAGAGGGGTCTTGAAAATCAATGATTAGCTAAATAATTGCTAAAATTATCCTATCTCATCGCCCAACTAATTATAATCCTAGAATCTCCGTTAATCACATAGGTTCTCCTGTCGGTTTCCCCTAATTGTAATTAATTCATTTTAACAACCTAAGTGTCCTTAGCGCTATTAAAAATCATTAATTATTACGCTCTGATTCATTTTAGGAATCTAAGTTTAATCAACTAATCCCGGTGTCACAACGGGCAATTAAACTAGTTGCATGGATTATGATCTATCCTAATTTCTCTCCGTCGAGTTTCCATTAAGAATCGAATCAGTACACAATTGGCCAGATTGAGTAAAGCATTAAGCACATCCATACAAATAATTAGGACATGGGCAAGAGACAAGAAATTATAACAATATTTGGACTATCATTTCATTTCAAGACCCCAAATTGGGGTTTAGCTACACATAATATCCACAATAATTACAAGGGAAAGCATATTAAAGAGCATCAAAGGAAAGGAATTGACCGTCGAAAAACCCCTCGCTGACGCTAGGAGCCCCCGCTGACTACTCCTTGAGCTTCTAAGATTGCTCCCCCAAAATTCCCAAAATTTTCCCACTAGAAAAATCCTCTAAAAAAGGCTCAAAAGCCTTGAGAGGGGCTCCAAAAGGAGCCTAAGGAAGAGAGAAAGGAAGAAATTCCTTTGTTGGAATGATGATTGATGAGGAATGAGGCACCTTGGGGCGCCTTTTATAGGCCTGGAATAGGGGTAGCGTCGCGACGCTACCTTGCTAAGCATCGCAACACTGCTGCGCACGCGGCTTGGGCAACAAGAAAGGGCAGCGTCGCGACGCTGCCTTACTTAGCGTCTCGACGCTGACTAGATTTCCAGATTTTTCAGCTTCCTTTTTGGGCTGATGTTTGGGCCTTCTTCTTCATTCCTCTTGGTCTTTTCTTTATAGTTGACTTCTTTGGGCCTCCAATTGCATCAAGCTAGGATTTGGGCTATAATTACTTCAATTTTGGCTCTTTTTCTCCCAAAATCACCAACTTAGCTCCTAAGGACCAAATAACAGAATTCATTAAATATATTAATTAAAAATACGATTAAAGCACCAAAAAGCTTAATAAATTGAGACTAAAATAGCGACATTTCTGCTCGCTATCAAGTATAGAAAGGGAAAGTAAAGAAGAAGAAGACACCGGAGGAGATAGAAGCCAAGAGAAGAAGAAGACAACAGAGGGCTGAGGAACAAGAAAAGGCAACAGAGGATGTTGCTGCCCCCGTAGAAGAAGGAAATCTGCAAGAATCTGAGGTGCAAAATCCAGAGGAGGTAGAACCGATAGTCACGGATGCGGAAGAAGTTCAAGAAGAGAATACTGAGGAGAATCAAGTAAATCGGACTGACGAGGTGCGAGAAGGACAGACAGAGGTTGCGCCTAAGGAGGGTAATGGACAGGAGCAAGAGACTCGTGTTGAGGTCATCATGTCAGAAGCACCAAAACAACGCTGCATAAAGCGAGAGGACTGGACGCATTCAGGTGATTCAAACTGACACCCCCTCACCACCGTCGTCGGATTCTGAAAAAGAGAAGGTAGAGCAAGAGAAACGAGAGAAAAAAGAAGCTGGGGACAGAGAGAGAGAAGAAGCAGCAGAAGAGACTTTGAGGAAGCTTAGAGTAGACAAGGGCAAAGGAATTGTTGAAGCATCGGATGAACCTGTAGAGGAAACGAGAGAAGGACCTTTCATCCGCTTCATTAATGAGCTTGCTCGAGCAAAATACCGAGAGATGCTGAGAAGGGTTTTCTTATTCGAAAGAGGGTTTGGTGACGATCTACCACATTTCTTGAGAGCAGGAATTGCAAATCTTGGGTGGAGTCAGTTCTGTGCAAAACCGGACCCAGTGAATTCGAATATTGTTTGAGAATTCTATGTGAATATTGATAATGCAGAGGAATTTCAGGCCATAGTTCGAGTAGTACCTGTTGACTGGAGCCTGGGGGCTATCAACTTGTTATTCAACCTCCAGGACTTCCCACACGCAGGCTTTAATGAGATGGTCGTGGCACCATCGAGTGATCAATTAAATGCGGCGGTCCGAGAGGTTGGAATCGAAGGGGCTCAATGGAGGCTATCAAAGACGGAGAAACGCACGTTTCAAGCTGCTTATCTAAAGAGTGAAGCCAATACTTGGTTAGGCTTCATGAAGCTGTGTTTGCTGCCGACTACGCATGATTCAACAATGTCTCGCGACCGTGTGATTCTGATATTCGCAATTCTTCGAGCTTTGAGTATTGATGTTGGAAAAGTAATTTCAAATGAGATTTTAAGTTGCTGGCGCAAAAAAGTGGGGAAGATGTTTTTCCCGAACACAATCACAATGTTCTGTAGCAGGGCAGGAGTGCCCACGGTTCCAAAGGATGTGATTCTGCTTGACAAGGGAATCATAGATACGCCCAATCTAGCGAGACTTCGGCCTACGCAGGAGGCATGCCAGGGAGGGCTAGTGTGTGGAATTCATCAGATCCTAGAGCAATTGGCGTTGTCGGCCCGTAGGCAAGAGTTTGCTGAAAGGCAAGCTCAAACTTATTGGACCTATGCTAAAGGGAGAGATGACACACTCAGGAGGGCCTTGCAATCCAATTTTTCCAAGCCATATCAGGTCTTCCCTATGTTTCCTGATGATTTATTTAACCCCTGGATACCACCCCCACCTGTTGAAAGAGAAGAGGAGGATGATGAAGAGCAGGGTCAGGAAGACTGACTGATGTGATGATCTTGAGCGAGCAAATTCATGAAGCAAATGTTTTGAAGGATGAATGATAATCCAGTAGTTTTTTTGTCTCCCACAACTTAGGTGAGCTTCATCATAAAATTTCGCCATTCTAAGGGGCAAGAGATAGAATAACTAAGGATTTTTTAGCTTTACAAAGAGTATTTAGCCTAGTTGGTGATGAGTTTGAGGCAAGGGTATACTGCACCATAAAGTGGGTCATTCCATACTTAAGATCTCATGACTGTAGGGCTGTTTTAAGTCTGAAAAACAAAAACATAAACCCCTTAAAAATGTGTTTAAAATGTTTGATAATAGAGCTAAGCTGTGACAAGTTCTTAGAATTGAGTTAAAAGTGGTGATTATTTGTCCATGCCGGAAGAATTATTTTTCTGCAGTAGAGCTTGGTTTTGCAAAATGCTCAGGTAAAGGTTGAAGGTAGTAATTGAATGTCTGGTTTGATTAAGCTATTCTTTGTCTAACGTTTTGAATTCTTGAGGGAAGGTTGGTTAGTATTGCTCGGGACGCGCAATAGTTCAAGTTTGGGGGTGTGATAACTATCCAAAAGATAGTTATTTAGGCCTTATTTCTATAGGGATTTGTGTGTCTTTTGTGCTTAATAGGGTTGCTTTTAGATATATATTATATATTTTAACCCATTGGAAGAATGGAAGCTTTGGAAGTTATTTTGTGCAGAATGCATTGCTGAGCGATTGGAGGGAGCAAATTCTGTGCTGCAGCAAAGCTGGAAGCAAAACTGCCACGTTGCAGCTCGTTAGCAAATTTAACAAACTGAATTCTGTTAAGTTATTCTCGGGATAAAGGAGCAAGGAGAGCCATCCACGTGTCTAGGTCAACCTAATTCAAGTCTCCCATCCTTCTATAAAAGGAGATAACCGCCCAAGTCAAAATCATTCCACTTTTGGGGAGAAACATTCCATTCTTGGAAAGGTGACTTCCACCTTTGGGAGTCGAATAGAGGAGAGAGATTGGAGACCATCAAGAAAACCATCATTCACAAGCTGATTGAGGAGATTAATATTTTCTTTTATTATCTTGTGATTATGGATATGCTTACTCAGATTGTAACGTGTGTTTCCATGCATCTTATGAACTAAGTAGCTTAGGCGTTGGTTAGGAAACAATGTGATTGTCGTGCTTAATTCTAGTAATAAATATTGATTAATGCATCTTGATTAATTGTTGTACTCATTTCTATTTTGTGCCCGCCTGGCCAGTCGGTATGAATACCTCTCTCTAGTTTCAGGGATGATTTAGGGAGTGTGTGGCGATTAATCACACTAGATCATTGTGTATTGGTGAACGCCAGTGACTGAGCTAGGGATAGCCAGTTGCCTAGTGCTTGATCGGTAGTACTCCATTGGGGTTGAAACACATTCCAAAAGATCCAGAGTTCCAGGAGGAATCTGCTAATAAGACTGCGAGAGTTTTGCATGATCAATAATATTGCGAGAGCATCTTTTAAAAAAATTACGAAATCCTGACCAGCGCCTGTTTCTAATCTGTCAGCCTATTTGTTTACTTTATGTTCTATCATTTCTTTTGTTTCAACATTATTCCTATAAAAACCAATCATTTTTACTATCTTGGAAACCATTAAAGAGTTATACAAAATAGATAAAGTGAAAGCTAGTTCAGGCCTTGGATTGATAATACTTATTACTTGCTGCGAACTTTGTATACTTGCACAGAGTCTAGAGTCTAATTATATCTTATTTCTTATTGTATTTTTACTCACTCTAGGAACCCAATAGTCGTCAATCCTAATAGACTAGCCTCATGTATTGGTTTAAACTGGATAACATGCAAAACTTAATAGAAATACAGCATGAACAATACTTAAACACCAGAAAACTCAGCCAAACTTAATAACAATCAAGTCATAATACCAATCCAACGATATAGATGCGCTTAGCTACTTGTTGGGTTCCTAGAGTAAGTAAAATTATAATATGAAAAGACTCTAGAATTCCTGTGCAAGTATTCACAGTCCGCAACAAGTAATAAGTATTTGTCAATCCAAGGCCTGAACTAGCTTCCACTCTATCTATTTTGTATGAATCTTTTAATGGTTTCAAGGTAATAAAAATGATTGGGTTTTATAGGAATTATGCTGAAGCAAAGTAAATGACAGAACAACGAGTAAACAAATAGGCAGACAGATTAGAGACAGGCGCTGGTTAGGTTTAGTAATTGTTTTAAAAGATGCTCTAGCAATATTATTGATCATGCAAACTCTCGCAGTATTATTAGCAGATTCCTCCCGGCACTCCGGATCTTTTGGAATGTGTTTCAACCCCAATGAAGTGCGACCGATCAAGCACTAGGCAACTGGCTATCCCTAGCTCAGTCACTGGCGTTCACCAATACACAATGATCGTAGTGTGATTAACCGCCACACACTCTCTAAATCATCCCTGAAACTAGAGAGAGGTATTCGTACCGGCTGGCCAGGCGGGCACAAAATATAAATGAGCACAACAATTACTCAAGATGCAAAGTATCAATATTATTACTAGAGATGAAGCACGACAACTACATATTCCTTAACCAACGCCTAAAGCTACTTAGTTCATAATAAGCATGGAAACACGAATTACAATATGAGTAGGCATGTCCATAATCACAAGATAATTAAGAAAATAATAATCTCCTTAATCAGCTTGCAGATGATGGTCTTCTATTAATCTCCAATCTCTCTATACTATTCGGCTTCCAAGGAAAATGGAATGACTTTGACTTGGGCGGCTACTTCCTTTTATAGAAGGCTAGAAGGCTTGAATTAGGTCAACTTGGACACGTGTAGGGCTCTCCTTGCTCCTTTATCCCGAAAATAACTCAACAGAAGTCGGTTCATGAAGTTGGCTAACGAGCTGTGATGTGGCAGTTCTTCTCCCAGTTTTGCTGCAGCACAGAATTTGCTCCCTCAAGTCGCTCAGCAACAGATTATGCACAAAATGATTTCCAAAGCTTCCATTCTTCCAAATGGGTTAAAACATGTAATATCTATCTAAAACCAACCCTATTAAGCACAAAGGTCATACATATCAATATAAAAATGAGGCCTAAATAACTACCTTTTGGGTAGTTATCACACCCCAAACTTGAACTATTGCGCGTCCCGAGCAACACTAACCTGTTGGGTTTTATGCCCTAAAACTCGTAGATAGTGAATGTAACCGTTGACCGGATATTAATGAAATAATATTGATATATTTTGTTATTTTATATTTTTCTTTGCCTAATAATAACCATAATCCAATAAACTAGACATCCAAGGTTGTAATATGAGTCTTGAACTATATGTAGCGACATATGGGATCATTGTTCAAGAAACAACCTAAAGGGTCTATAGAATAGGGATAAGACTAGGTGCCTTATGTTGGTGACACTATGGATACGACCCACTTTGTATTTGATACAAACGCTGCGATCCAAAGCGTTCGTGTAGGAGACATGCGAGTGGGGGTATCCTATGCAATGAGTTTGCATAAGACCGGACTGCGAAATAGTAACCACTGGTTATAACACCGTTAACTAGTTGGTTTTCTATTTCACTAGGACGACCTAGACAACTTAGTCTTAATCATGAGTTGATTATGGACTCCTGCTCATGAGAGATTGTCCTTTGATTTGTATGGGTGAGAGTGGCCAATACGCCGACTCAATAAGCCTACCACTTTGGGGACAAGACCGAATGGGGAGCTGGGAACATAATCGTACAAGATGGAATTCACTCCTTCCCGACTTTAGAGAAGCAGATGAGTGTTCCCTTAAGTGGTTACTCCGAGTCTTGAACAAAGGGCCCTACCCTCTCAATGGCATGAGAGGGTTTTCTGTTTGATGGTTGGACCACAAACAGGTTGTTCATTAGAGGAGAATTGGTACTTAAGGAAATAGAGGTAACCCAGGGGTAAAACGGTAATTTGACCCAGCTAGTGTTACGGACACTCGTGAAGGACTAACTAGTCGATATTGGTCTAGATCCGTGGACACAGAAAATGTCTGCAGTGAGAAGAGTGCAACTGTGAGTCTATAGTGGAATGTACACACAGTTAACGAATATTGATTAATGTGGTTAATGAGTTTGACCAATTAATCTCACATCGTTGGAGCTTCTGATCTGCAGGTCCATTAGGTCCCACTGGTAGCTCGTAAAGTAATTTGAGGCAACTAAGTAATAAAAGTAAATTGAAAATGTTCAATTTATTAAGGGAAACAAATATAATATATATTGATATATTATTATGAGAGAAATTAATATTTGAAAAGTTCAAATATAAATTTATGGAAGTTTGAAAGAGTTCAAATAATGAATTAATTAATTTAAGGCCTAAAATGTGTTTGGGCAAATTAATTAATTCTAGGCCGGGAATTAAATATGTGATATTTAATTGGTGGTTAATTAATTAAAGAATTTATTAACCGGGAATTAATCAATTATGGAAATAATTAATCACTTAAGGAAGTGATTAATCATTTATGGAAATGATCTAATCACTTATGGAAGTAATTAGTCATTTGTGGAAAAGATTAATCAATTATGGAATTGATTGATCATGATTGATTAATTAAGGAATAAGATTGAATCAATTTTGGAAAAGATTGATTTAATTGAATATTTTATTCATGGCCTCTCTTCTATAAATAGAACACTAGACCTAATTGGTCGTAACACTTGACATTCTTGCTCTTGCTCTTAGACTCTCAAAGACAAGACCTAGAATTCTCTCTAGCCTCCCTCTTAGAGAAAGACTCCCACAAGTCTTTTGCCTCCTAGACCTAGAGTCATACCGGTGTAACCTTTGTGGTTATTGTGTCAATCAAGAAGAAAATTCCAGCGATCAAGAGGCGAGGAGGCTGCTGCGTTTTCGTTCGTTGGAGCGTCGTTGGCGAAGAACGGTCAAGTCTACAACGAAGGTATGTGACGGTTCTTCCCCTTTTCTTTAGAAAAGCATGAAAATAAATTTAGATTTATTTTTAGCATGTTTAAACCAATTTTTCCAGCAGCTTTAAAGTGTGTTTAAAGTTAGTTTGAGTTTTCATAACGGTATTTTAATGTTAATTAATATACAGCGGAAGGTCCAATCGCTGCGCTTCCGCTGCGTGGGGACTTTTATTCCCTACATAACCAACCTTCCTTCAAGAATTCAAAACATTAGACAAAGAATAGATTAATCCAACCAGACAGTCCAACACTACCTTAGACCTTTACCTGAGCATTCTGCAAAACCGAGCTCTTCTATAGCAAAATGATTCCTCCGGCATGGACAAATAATCACCACTTTTAACTCATTCCTAAGAACTTTCCCCCAGCCTAGCTCTATTATCAGACATTTCAAAACACACTTTTTTTTCTTTCAAGGGGTTTATATTCTTATTTTTCAGACTTTAAGCAGCCCTACAGTCATAAGCTCTTAAGCATGGGATGACCCACTTTATGGTGCAGTATACCCTTGCCTCAAACTTATCACCAACTAGGCTCAATACTCATTGTAAAGCTAAAAAATCCTTAGTTATTCCATCTCTTGCCCCTCAGAATGGCAACATTTTATGATGAAGCTCACCTAAGTTCTAGGAGACAAAAAAAACTGCTGGATCATCATTCATCCTTCAAAACTTTTGCTCCATGAATTTTCTTAGCAAAATTTTCAACAAATAATTTTTTCAGCAAATAATAATTCTCATTTTTCTTATTTCCTAGGTCATCTTTTGACGCGAAGACAAACTGTGGGTATCACAAATGTCCCTGGTTACTCAATAACCTAAAAAAAAAAATTTAAATGAAGGAGAGGAATGCTCGAGCAAAACAATTGGAGTAGCAAAAAGTCCCCCAAACTTAAATTATTCATTGTCCCCAATGAATCATTATTTTTACAATTATACCCTCAAACTTAAATTTTTCTATCTGAAATTTTAAACTAACTAAGCGTGAGACTAGAACTAAGCTTAAAGTGGATCATAAAAGTCAACACTACCTCCAGAATCTTCTTTGCCGCAGCAACAGTCCAGGCTAGAAGAAATGCTCAAGCAAAAGGTTTCTGGAGATCAGAATACCTTGATCTAATTAAGCGTAATCATTCCAAGCTTCAAAAATTCAGAAGAAAATTATTTAAGTTAGAGTTATTCAGTGCTCATAGAATGGAAACATCTAGAAATTTCATTAAAAACATAAAGAAAAACATTACAAAGCAGATATATTTTTTCCAAGAAGCAGAAAAATTAAAAAGAAACAAGCAAACATATTTAGCAAGCAGGGCCAGATATGCGCGAGCAAACAAAATTATAAGAACAAAAATAATGCTCGCTAAAGATCATCTCATCCATCAATCTTCCTGACCCTGTTCTTCATCATCATTCTCTTCTCCTTTTTCAACAGGTGGGGGCAGAATCCAGGGGTTCAACAGATCGTCAGGGAATATGGGAAGGGCTGGATATGGTTTTGAAAATTTCTCTTACAGCGCCTTCTTTAAGCTGGCATCCTGATTCTTAACATAGTTCCAGAAGGTTAAAGTTTGCCTCTCAGCAAACTCCTGCCTGCTGGCCGAAAGTGCCAGTTGTTCTAGAATCGAGTTGATGTCGTAGATAAGCCCACCTTGACGTACCTCCTGCATGCGCTGGAGCCGTGCCAAATTGGGCGTGTCAATGTTCCCCTTATCAAACAGAATCACATCTCCCTCATCCACTGGAACCCTTTCTCTTCTGCACAGCATCGTGATTGTGTTCGGAAAGAACAGTTTCCCTACTTTCTTTTTCCAACATCCAGAAATTTCACTAGCCATGATTCTCCCTACGTCAATGCTGAGTGACCGCAAGATTGCAAAAGCTAGAAGAACTCGTTCCCCGGAGATTGTTGAGTCGTGTGTTGTTGGAAGCATCCTCTGTCTTATAAATCCCATCCACGTGTTTGCTTCCCTTTTCAAATAAGCCGCCTGGAATGTCCTCTTCTGAGTCTTGGACAGCTGCCACTATGCTCCTTCAATACCTACTTCCCTCACAGCATCACTTAATTGCGCATTAGATGGTGCCACAACCATCTCATTATATGCTGCATGGGGGAACTTATGAAGATTGTACAGTGCGTTGATAGCACTTGGACTCCAATCTACCTCGACTCCTCGAATAATTACCTGGAAACCATCTTCTTTGTCAATGTTAGCATAAAATTCACGCACCACCTGTGCGTTTACAGACTCAAGCTTCGCACAAAATAACTCCCAGTCGTGGTCTACAATTCCGGTCCTAAGAAATTGTGGAAGATCTCTGTTGAATCCTCACTCATATAAGAAATCTCTTTTCAGAAGCTCAGCGTATTTTGCTCTGGCAAAATTGTTGACGAAGCGATCATACGACAATTGCTGTTCTTCTATTTCATCTTGTTCCTCCGATGCTTCAGCAATATTTTTGCCCTTTTCTGCCCTTCGTTTAAGCAACTGTTCTTCCTCAGCCTTCTTCTCTACTTCTTCTCACACTTTTTCCTCAGCCTCTTTTTTCTCTTGTTCCTCTCGCTCTGCCTTCTCTCTCTCTCAGAATCTGATGATGGTGGTGATGGGGTATCAGTCCGAATCACCTGAATACGGTCGGCCTTTCGCTTTATGCGACGTCGTTTAGGTGGTTCGGGCATGATTACCTCAACACAAGCTTCTTGCTCCTGCTCGTTCCTTCTTTCCGGCACTACGTTTGCCTACTCGTCTCTCACCATGTCAACCTGCTGTTCTTGATTCTCCTCAGCATTTTCCTCTTGAACCGTATCTGTGACTAACGGTTCTACCTCAGGATTTTGAACTTCGTTCGTATCTGGGTCATTCACTGCTTCTTCTTGGATAGCTTCTTGCTCCGCAGCCCTCTGCTGCCTTCTTCTTCGCTTAGCTTCTTTCTCCTCCGGTGTTATTTTTTTCTTCGTTTTTACTTTTTGAACTTCGGGGGTAACGAGTACCTCTTCCTCCTCACTTTCCCTCTCTTTTCTAGCTCTCGTTTTGGCCATTGAAGATGCAAGGGGTTGACAGAGAATACCAACAAAGAAAGAAGAATGCACACAACAAGGATTCGAATCAAGAAGATGAAGTGAAACTTATCTACCAGAGGATGTTAATAAATAGGGTTCCAGCAACTTGAATTCTTAACCGAAAAGATTCGCTCCCATTAAATAAAATTTCTGTTCAAAACCACCTGCAATCTTTTAAATCTGTCAACGGTAAATTCCTGATTTCAAATCGCACGAAGTAATTAATTATGCGCTGTCAACTAATGAGATCGTTTCATCATCGTTTTGTGACACATGGCCTCATCAGATTACTCATGCGAATTTACCTGCAAATATTCAAAGAAAAATCCAACAGTAAAAATAATAAATTTTCAAAGAAATCCCTTCTAATTCGAATCATTTTCCTTCAGCCATAACTTTGCCGCAACAAGCTGCTGAACCTGAAGAATCTTGGATACGAAATTCAAATTTCAAAATAGAAAACCAAATCTTCTAAATTTAAAAATAACCAATCAAATCAAATTTAATCCTTCTTGAAGCCGAATTAACTTAGAGAAAATCTTTATTAACTAAACAAAATTCAAATAACTGAAAATAAAATTAAGATAAAATCTAATAATCTAATTAATTCATAGATAATTCTAAGATAATCAAAATAAATAACCCGAAAATCAAATCAAATCAAATTCAAATAGATAAAATCTAAACCACAAAAAATAAACAAATACTTAAAGATAAAATCTTATACACCATGCAAAATCAAATCTAACCTATTCAAAAAAACAAATCAGCGAAACATAAAATCGATACAAACACTGGGAGCTTAAAATTTTGCTGTGTGAAATGCTCCCGCAACAATCTTGCTCCCTTTATCATCAACCAACCTTAGGGAATGATATTTCGACTGAAACTCCTCACCCCAATAGTGCTTCACACGCTGTCCATTCACCTTGAACACTCTCCCATCTTTTTCATCCTGCAAAGTAATTGCTCCATGGGGAAAAACCTCATTCACAATAAACGGTCCTGACCATTTAGATTTTAGCTTCCCAGGAAATAATTTTAATCTAGAATTATAAAGCAAGACTTTTTGACCCTTGACAAACTCTTTAGATTTTATTTTCTTGTCATGCCACAGCTTAGTCTTTTCTTTATACATTTTCGCATTCTCATAAGAAAATTGGCGAAATTCCTCCAGTTCATTAAGCTGCAGCATTCTTATTGCTCCTGCACGACTCAGATCAAAATTCAATTTTTTCAAAGCCCAAAACGTTTTATGCTCAAGCTCTAATGGTAAATGGCAAGCTTTCCCATATACTAACCTATAGGGAGACATACCTAGAGGAGTCTTATAGGCTGTCCTATAAGCCCAAAGAGCCTCATCCAACCTAAAAGACCAATCCTTTCTAGATGGATGGACTACTTTCTCTAGAATCGATTTAATTTCCCTATTACTAATCAGCCTGACCATTTGCTTGTCGGTGATAAGGGGTAGCTATCTTATGCTTAATCTCATACTTAGCTAAAAGCTTAGTTAAGATATTATTAACAAAATGTGTATCCTCATCACTCAGTAGAGCTCTAGGTGTCCCAAACCGCGCAAAGATGTGCGATTGAAGAAACCTTGCTACTGTCTTGGCATCACTCTGATGACATGCAATGGCCTCCACCCACTTGGACACATAATCCACTACCAATAAGATAAAAACATTGCCATTAGAAGGGGGAAATGGCCCCATAAAATCAATACCCCATACATTGAATAATTCAACTTCTAAAATATAAGTAAGAGGCATTTCATCTCTAGGTCCCAAATTTCCTCTCCTTTGGCAAGCATCACATTGCTTGAAAAACCAATGGGCATCCTTAAATAAGGTAGGCCAGAAAAATCCACAATGCAGAATCCTCATAGCTGTCCTCTCACCACTGAAGTGACCTCCATACGACGAAGAGTGACATTGCTCCAGGATTTCCTTTGCTTCATCACCTGAAACACACCTACGAATAACACCGTGAGAGCATTGCTTATACATAAATGGCTCATCCCAATAGAAAAATTTTGCTTCATGCTTAAACTTTTTCTTCTGCCTCCAGTCCATATCAATAGGAGTGACTCCCTTTACCAAAAAGTTGGCAATATCAGCATACCAAGGGACATCCCTGACTACCTTTACCTCAACAGCAAAAAGCTGTTCATTTGGAAAAGAATCTGAGATGGCAGATTGCTCCAGCAAAGATGATGATGGATCAAGACGAGACAAATGATCTGCAACGACATTTTCTGATCCCTTCTTGTCCTTTATCTCTAAGTCGAACTCCTGCAATAATAAAACCCAACGAATTAGTCTAGGTTTTGCAACTTTCTTAGCTATTAGATACCTTATTGCTGCATGATTTGTGAACACCGTGACTTTGGATCCAACCATATATGGCCGAAATTTCTCAAAAGCAAACACCACAGCTAACAACTCCTTTTCAGTAGTTGTGTAGTTGACTTGTGCTTCATTTAAAACCTTGCTTGCATAATATATAGGATGGATAAATTTGCCCTGCTTTTGCCCCAACATAGCAACTACCGCAGCATCACTCGCATCACACATTACCTCAAATGGTAAATTCCAATTAGGTGCACAAAGAATGGGTGCTGAGATTAAAGCAACCTTTAAAGTCTCAAAAGCCTTCCTACAATCTGCATTAAAGTCAAAAACATGATCAGTACGCAATAAGCTACAAAGAGGTTTACTGATTTTGGAAAAATCCTTTATGAACCTCCTATAAAATCTAGCATGTCCTAAAAAACTCTGAATTCCCTTCACTGAATTTGGTGGTTCTAGTCTCTCAATAACCTCTATTTTTGCTCTATCAACTTCTAGACCATTCTTAGAAATCCTATGACCTAACACTATGCCCTCTTTCACCATGAAGTGACATTTCTCCCAATTAAGAACTAGATGGGTATCATCACATCTTTTTAATACCTTACCTAAATTATCTAAATAACTTTGAAAAGACCCTCCAAACACTGAAAAATCGTCCATGAATACCTCAACAGTGGACTCAATCATATCAGAAAAAATTGCCAACATACACCGCCGAAATGTTGTTGGAGCATTGCAAAGGCCAAAAGGCATTCGCCTGAAAGCGAACGTCCCATAAGGGCAGGTGAACGTGGTTTTTTCTTGATGCTCAGGAGCAAAAGTAATCTGGTTGTATCCAGAATAACCATCTAAGAAAGAGTAGTAGGCCTGAGCAGCCAATCTATCCAACATCTGGTCAATAAATGGTAGAGGGAAATGGTCCTTACGGGTGGCTTTATTAAGCCTCCTATAGTCCATGCAAACCCTCCAGTCAGTTACTGTCCTGGTTGGGATCAACTCATTGTCTTTATTGCTCACCACAGTGACACCTCCTTTCTTAGGAACACATTGGACAGGGCTTACCCAATTACTATCAGCAATTGGATAAATGATCCCAGCATCCAACCATTTAATCACCTCCTTTTTAACCACTTCTTTCATTGCAGGGTTAAGCCTCCTTTGTTCCTCAACACTCCTAAAGGATCCCTCCTCTAGAGTGATTTTGTGCATACAAAAGATGGGTTAATTCCCTGAATGTCAGCCAATGTCCAACCTATAGCCTTGCGGCATTGCTGCAGCAACTTTATTAAGGCCTCTTCATGCTCTAGCATTAAATCTGATGCAACAATAATGGGCAACGTCTCACCTTCCCCAAGATACACATACTTTAGATGATCCGACAAGGGCTTTAAATCTAAAGTAGGTGCCTCAATCAGGGATGACTTAATAGGAGGAGCTTTCCTTTGATCTAAATCTAAAGACTCAAAAATATCCTCACACCTAAACAACTCTTTTTCATTTTTTCTTTCTAGCAAACAAACCTGCAAATCCCCTACACTAACCTCTCCATGCTCTTTTGAATGCTTGCTTGCCGAATCCTGCATTGCTGTCTCAATAACTGTGCTCTCCAGAATCCTAATGAAGGAGCAATCCTCCATTTCGTCTGGATAGTTCATAACTTTAAACACATTAAATTTTACTTCCTCATTACAGACTCTCATTGTTAATTCCCCTTTCTGAACATCTATCAACGACCTACCAGTAGCCAAAAATGGACGACCTAGAATGATTGGGACATCTTTATCAGCCTCATAGTCTAAAATAATAAAATCAACAGGAAATATGAATTTATCCACTTTCACTAAGACATCCTCAATTTTACCCTCTGGATATGTGATAGACCTATCAGCTAGTTGGAGTGTGACTTGGTAGGCCTAGCTTCACCAATACCTAGCTTTCGATAGACCGAAAGAGGCATAAGGTTAATGCTTGCACCTAAATCACAGAGTGCTCTGCCTAACTCTTTTCCACCTATAGACACAGGTATGGTAAATGACCCTGGATCCTTAGCCTTGGGTGCTAGCCCCTTCTTAAGAATAACACTACACTCCTCAGTAAGAGATACAGTTTCAAACTCACCCAACCTCTTCTTTTTAGTTAAAATATCCTTAAGAAATTTAGCATAATTAGGCATTTGCTCAATAGCTTCTACTAAAGGAATATTTATATGCAATTTCTTAAGAATCTCTAAGAACTTTTTAAATTGACCATCCTGATTCTTAGGTTTTTGCCTTTGTGGAAAAGGTAGAGGTGGTACATAAGGTGGGGGCGGCACATAAGGTGGTTCCACATCTGGAACAGAACAAGATGCTCCAGCATCTTTATTGCTGCCTCCAGCACCCTGACCAATCTCCAACTCTTTCTCAACAACAGCATTCTTATCACCATTTTTATTTATATCCTGGATCTTACTAGGCTCTTTTCCTACCTCTAATGGCTTACCACTCCTAAGAGTCACTGCCTTTACCTGCTCCGTACCTTCCCTTCGAGGGTGTTTAGTATCCGAGGGAAGTTTCCCTGGAGGCCTTGCCTTCAGCTCATTAGCTAGCTGACCCACTTGCAACTCCAAGGCTCTCATTGAAGCTTGATTACTTTGAATTGTGGCATATGTACGAGCCATAAATTCTTTCATCATTGCCTCAAAGAGAATTCCCCGAATTTTACTGGGGCAAAGCCTGCTTATTTTGCTGGGGCAATATCTGTGCTTTAGCAAATCCCGACTGGTTCACCTTTTGCTGTAGTTGCATACTGCTTCCTTGTCCTCCCCATGAGAAGTTGGGGTGGTTGCGCCAACCTGGATTATAAAAGTTAGAATAAGGGTTATTCCTCTGATTACCTACAAAAAACATAGAAGCTGGATTGCTGGGGCAAAACTCGTAGTTGTGATCTACACCACAGTAGACACAAGCTTCTTCTGCAACTTGGTTCACCACAGTAGACACCATTGATGACTAATCACTGTCACATTCTTAAGAGCGTTAGCAATCATTGCAAGATCAGCCCTAATGGTGGACACACCATCAACCTCTAACACACTCTTAACCTTTTTATTTGTGCCTCTAACATCCGACCACTGACAACTATTAGTAGATATTCTTTATAAAATTTCATAGGCTTCATTAAAAGTTTTTGCCAAAAGGGCCCCTCCACCCGAAACATCAACCATACCCTGGATTACTCCATTTAACCCATTGTAAAATGTTTCCATTTGAACACAATGTGGTAACCCATGGTGGGGACACTTCCGCAAAAGCTCCTTAAACCTTTCCCAAGCCTCACTAAAAGTCTCATCCTCAAGTTGCCTAAACTCTACTATTTCACTTCTTAGTTTAGCATTTCTATTAGGTGGAAAATATTTACTCAAAAATTTTTCATCTAACTCATTCTATGTCCTAATTGACCCTGGAGCAAAAGAATTTAACCACGCCATTGCTCCATCTCTAAGAGAATATGGGAACAAAGTTAATCTAAGGGCATCTTTAGGCACTCCTTGAATCACAAAAGAATCACTAACTCCTAGAAAAGACTTAAGATGTAAATGAGGGTCTTCAGATGACAAACCATGGAATTGCACCACGGTTTGCAACATCTGAAGCATTACCGGTTTCATTTCAAAATTTGCCGCTTGGATTTGGGGACGTGCAATCCCTGGATTCAACTCATCAAACATTGGGACAACGTACGATCGAATGGCTCTGGTCCTATCGTTCGCTACTAAGATAGGATTCTCAGCCTGATTATTTTGCTGCTCATTTTGCTCCAGCGGCGGGTTTTGCTGTAGCAACAGATTCTGCTGGGGGTTCGCTGGATCTTCAGGACCCTGCGGAAGGCGCGACACGTTCTCCATCTGGTTTCTGCGCTGCTCTCTCCTTCTTATCTTGAATGTCCTCTCGATTTCTGGATCAAGCTCGAACCTCACCCCAGGCGGATCGCTCTTGCACCAAACTCACACCTGCAAAAACAAAAGAAACAATCAAAAAGTTCTAGCACCAAACCACTAAAACACATACACAAAATAAATTAGATAAAAACTTATTCAAGTTCCCCAACAACGGTGCCAAAAACTTGTTGGGTTCCTAGAGTGCGTAAAATTATAATCTGAAAAGACTCTAGAATTCCTGTGCAAGTATACATAGTCCGCAACAAGTAATAAGTATTTGTCAACCCAAGGCCTGAACTAGCTTCCACTCTATCTATTTTGTGTGAATCTTTTAATGGTTTCAAGGTAATAAAAATGATTGGGTTTTATAGGAATTATGCTGAAGCAAAGTAAATGACAAAACAACAAGTAAACAAATAGGCAGACAGATTAGAGACAGGCGTTGGTTAGGTTTAGTAATTGTTTTAAAAGATGCTATAGCAATATTATTGGTCATGCAAACTCCCGCAGTATTATTAGCGGATTCCTCCCGGAACTCTGGATCTTTTGGAATGTGTTTCAACTCCAATGAAGTGCGACCGATCAAGCACTAGGCAACTGGCTATCCCTAGCTCAGTCACTGGCGTTCACCAATACACAATGATCGTAGTGTGATTAACCACCACACACTCTCTAAATCATCCCTGAAACTAGAGAGAGGTATTCATACCGGCTGGCTAGGCGGGCACAAAATATAAATGAGCACAACAATTAATCAAGATTCAAAGAATCAATATTATTACTAGAGATGAAGCACGACAACTACATATTCCTTAACCAACGCCTAAAGCTACTTAGTTCATAATAAGCATGGAAACACGAATTACAATCTGAGTAGGCATGTCCATAATCACAAGATAATAAAGAAAATAATAATCTCTTTAATCAGCTTGCGGATGATGGTCTTCTAGTAATCTCCAATCTCTCTATACTATTCGGCTTCCAATGAAAATGGAATGACTTTGACTTGGGCGGCTACTTCCTTTTATAGAAGGATAGGAGGCTTGAATTAGGTCAACTTGGACACGTGTAGGGCTCTCCTTTCTCCTTTATACAGAAAATAACTCAACAGAAGTCGGTTCATGAAGTTGGCTAATGAGCTGTGATGTGGCAGTTCTGCTCCTAGTTTTGCTGCAGCACAAAATTTTCTCCCTCAAGTCGCTCAGCAACATATTCTGCACAAAATGATTTCCAAAGCTTCCATTCTTCCAAATGGGTTAAAACATGTAATATCTATCTAAAACCAACCCTATTAAGCACAAAGGTCACACAAATCAATATAGAAATGAGGCCTAAATAACTACCTTTTGAGCAGTTATCACTACTCATAAACAAAGTAAAAACACAAACTAATACAAAAGATTGCATAAATAATGACCAAACAAGGTTTATACAGATGCTAGAAAGTAAAAGAGATGAAATAAATCGTGAAGGGCATGAATTTCTAACCTAACGGTGGACTAAACCGAGACCTATTGTTTATAGAAAACATCGCAGCATCGAGACGCCATGGACTTTAGTCTCCGTGTGAATTTCGCGTCGGCGTCGAGACACCAGGGGCAGTGTCTTGACGCCGTCCCTAGTTCGAGCTTGCTGCTTTTCTTTTCGGCCTTGTCTCGCTTCATCTCGGTACGGGGCTCCAATCTTTTCTTCATGCCCGCTTCAATACATTTGGGTCTTTTCACCTCCTCATCGTCCAAGACACCGAGATGGCTCCAAAACTCCATGATTGGCCCGAATTAACACCAATAAAATGTAAATATCCTATTATGGAGACTTGACCTAGGGTGTTATCTAGCTTTATTGGATTTGTAACTCAATTAATTAGATGAATGCACCTACTGCACTTCAATTCCATAAATCTAGAAGTAATTTTAAGCAAAATTCCTTTTCAAGCTCCTCCACAACTCATACTAACATAACTAATTCAGGTGTCCATTTCCTTAGTTAATAATAGCATGACATTAAGAAACTTCATTATCAATTTCTAACAATTCTTTTTCACTCTCGTGTTCCAAGCAATCATTAGCCATGCAATTTGGATCTAATCTAAATTCTCTCTGTCGAGTATCAATTTAAATCAACATATCCATTAATCCGTGATCAAGAGATTAAAAGCATTAAGAATGAATTGCAAAGATAAAATATGAAGAACTTCGTTACAATATCCAAAGAATTAAGCTATAATATCCAATTAGCTAGAATAACGACCCTAGGTCTCAAGATCTACTCACAACTGGAAATAATTTTGCCCAAGTGATCTTGATCCATAGGCCTAACACAAACTATAATAAAGAATTACAAAGAAGTAAGGAAGAAATAACCGATAAGTTGATCCCAAGCTCCCGTCACGATCATCTCAAATTCCGAGCCTTGGAATCTCGCTCAATTCCACATTTTTCTTCACAACTCTACTCTCTTTTTCTTTTATTAGAGCTAGGGGAGGACTCCCCCAAGAATGGGATTATTTGAACCAAAGGAAGGGGGGCTATTTATAGGAGCATGGGCTGGGCATTTCTTGCTGAACAAGCCAACAACATCGCGACGCTACGTGATAACTGCCCAAAAGGTAGTTATTTAGGCCTCATTTATATAAGGATTTGTGTGTCTTTAATGCTTAAGAGGGTTGGTTTTAGAGAGATATTACATGTTTTAACCCATTTGGAAGAATGGAAGCTTTGGAAATCATTTTGTGCAGAATCTGTTGCTGGGCGACTTGAGGGAGCAAATTCTATGCTGCAGCAAAACTGGGAGAAAGACTGCCACGTCACAGCTCGTTAGCCAACTTCATGAACCGACTTCTGTTGAGTTATTTTCGGGATAAAGGAGCAAGGAGAGCCCTACACGTGTCCAAGTTGACCTAATTCAAGCCTCTTATCCTTCTATAAAAGGAAGTAGTCGTCCAAGTCAATTTCATTCCAACTTTCCTTGGAAGCCGAGTAGTATAGAGAGATTAGATATTACCAAGAACACCATCATTCGCAAGTTGATTACGGAGATTGTTATTTTCTTTAATTATCTTGTGATTATGAATATGCCTACTCAGATTGTAATTCATGTTTCCATGTTTATTATGAACTAAGAAGTTTTAGGTGTTGTTTAGGAACATGTAGTTGATGTGCTTAAACTTTAGTAATATATTGATTATATAATCTTGGTTAATTGTTGTGCCTATTTCCATTTTATGCCCGTCTGGCCAGCCGGTGTGAATACCTCTCTCTAGTTTCAGGGATGATTTAGAGAGTGTGTGGCAATTATCCACACTACGATCATTGTGTATTGGTGAACGCCAGTGACTGAGCTAGGGATATCCAGTTGCCTAGTGCTTGATCGATCGCACTTCATTGGGGTTGAAACACATTCCAAAAGATCCGGAGTTCCAGGAGGAATCCACTAATAATACTGAGAGAGTTGCATGATCAATAATATTGCTATAGCATCTTTTTAAACAACTACTAAGCCTAACCAGCGCCTGTCTTTAATCTGTCTGCCTATTTGTTTACTTGCTGTTCTGTCATTTATTTTGCTTCAGCATAATCTTATAAAACCCAAACATTTTTATTATCTTTGAAACCATTAGAAAGTTACACAAAATAGATAAAGTGGAAGCTCATTCAGACCTTGGATTGATAATATTACTTGTTACTGTGTATACTTGCACAGGAATTTTGGAGTCTTTTTACACTATATTTTTATTCACTCTAGGAACCCAACACTACGTCACAGCGTCGTGACGCTATGACGTCACACATTTCTTTCCAGAATTATCTTCTCTGCTGTCAAGCGCCGAGACGCTCTAGCCCTAACATCTCGACGCTAGGCCTTCTAAAAGCCCTTTTCGCGGATTTTGGCCTCCACTTCAAATGTTCTCACCAACTCTTCTAAAATGGGCCAAAAGTCTTCATTTTGGCCGTGAAATTAATAAAATTCATGGTTTTGCCTCACGAATTCGGTTTTCTAAAAAATCAACTTAAAAAGATATTAAAGCTCACAATTAACGCACAAAACTAGCAAAAATAACTAGGAAAAAGATAGCATTTTTGCATGCTATCACATCTCTAGACACTCCCTGGATCACAAACGAATCACTAACTCCTAGAAAAGACTTAAGATGAAGATAAGGGTCCTCAAATGGTAAACCATGGAAATGACCCTAGGTCTGCAACATTTGGAACATATTCGGTTTCATTTCAAAGCTTGCTGCCTCAATTGCAGGATGCACTATCCCTGGATTTAACTCATCGAACATAAAAAAAGCATACGTTCGAATGGCTCTGCCCCTATCATTCGCCACAAGAATAGGGTTCTTAGCCTTATCGTTTTGTTGCCCACTTTGCTCTCTCAGTGGATTTTGTTGCATCTCACGATTCCTCTGGGGATCACCTTGATCTTCTCGATGTTGGGTTTAATGTCCTATAAACTCGTAGTTTGTAAATCATTAAACATATTCTATTTCCAATAAAGACGTTATTAAGGTTATTCAGTAAAAGATGTTATTGAATATGTAAATTGCGAATCATGAACCTAAATCCAATAAACTAAGATCCTTGGCTATAAAATGAATACTCGAACTATGTGTAGAGACATATCGTAGGATCAAGTTCAAGTTTATAGTCAAAATAGTTTATAGTATAAGGATAGGGTTGGGTGCCTTATCCTAGGGACACTATGGACGCGACCCACTTTATATTAAGTACAAACGATGAGATCCTAAATCGTTCATGTGGAGACATGCGAGTGGGGGCGTCCTATGCAATGAGTTTGCATAAGGCTGGACCACGAAATACATCACTTTCTCTTTATAACGTCGTTTACCTGAGAAACTGACTATTTCTCAAAGATGACCACTACAAGAAAATACGTTTTCAGTGATAATTTTTTAGTGACGCGGCAAAAATAAGCCACTAAAGATGACTTTCAGTGGCACCGTAAACCAAATGTCGTAATTACATATTTTCAGTGACGCGATAAAATATAGATGTCATTAATACTTTTAGAGACACATAAATTCGCGTCACAAAAAAAAATTATTTTTAGCAACATGTTTATCATGTTGCTAAAAAATGTGTTTGGAGCCACTAAAAGTTTTACTTTATTTATCACGTTTTAACATGTAAATTTTTAGGGCTTTTTTTTTTTTTATCATCTCCTCTTCCCTCCCTTTTCCCTCAATTCAGCCACGCCTCACCTTCCTTCTCTCCCTCGATTTCTACCTTGAAGGGGAAGTTCGATGCTCAGGTCACGTACAACGCCGCCCGTTGCCGAATCTCGCCGTCGAAGGTCGCCGCCCACTATCGAAGGTCGTCGCCGAAGGTCAGTTCGAAGTTCAGTTTTCCCTCTCTCCCTCGAGTTCAGTTCGCCGTCGAATCTCCGTTTCCCTCTCCCTCGAGCTTTGTTCACCGCCAAATCCCATTTTCCCTCTCCTTCAAGTTGAGTTTCACCATCGAATCCTGTTTTCCCTCTCTCCTTCGAGCTCAGTTCATCGTCTGTTTCCCGTCGCCGCCGCCCATCCACGTTGCTTAGTTCGCCGCCGACCGTCCATGTCGCTTAGGTCTTATTTATAGTTTTACAAAGCATATCATATATTATAATACTTCATGTTTTTTTTTAAAAAAAAAAAGATATTGATGGATATGGCACAAAGATTCCAACTTTGACCAAGGAGACTGGTCCTTCAAAGGATGAGGTAGAGCTAGCTAAAGAAATGGAGAGATCTTCCTCAAGGAAGGAGGCGCCTAATCTATATAAAGGCAATCTTTCTAAATCGGAAGAAAGCAAATTGGGATGAAAGGGGAAAAATTGAGGGCTTAGCATCAAATATGAATGGAAGTACACAGACAGTAGCCATCAAGACTTTCCTCCATTGGACAAAGGATGTCGTAGGGGTTGATTCTGAGTCACCAAATCCATTTGGTTAGACAACTATTGAAGAGAGTACCCAAGTTGAATTTCAACCAAATTGCAATACTCATAACCTTAGTTGCAAGGTGAGTGACTGAGTTTGACTACATTGGATTATAATACTTGATATTAACTTTTGAAACTTTTGCATGCTTACTCTGTTTGAAACTTTTTTTGAGATGTTTACTGAGATGTTGAGATATCGCCTCTATATTGAGATGTTTACTTTGTTTGAAACTTTTTTTTTTAAAAAAAAAAACTTGATATTAACTTGAAGTAGAAATCTTTATGAACTTGTAGATAAGTGCATCCTTTGTCATTCGCTTAAGTAGAGACTAAAACGATATAGTTGGAAGAGATGATGAATTGTTGTAGTATAGTAGAGCGAAAACTTGAAGTGAAATTGAAAGATATAGTTGATAGAGATGATGAATTGTTGCACTTAATTCTTTTAGTCAGTTTAGTTGGATTCATTGATAGACTTATTTGATACTGTGTCGTTAAATTGAGTTGTTTCATTGCAAAAGGTCTCCATGGTTTGAGTTAAGTGAAAACGTTTGTGTTGTTATGATAATTAGTTAAGTTTCACTTGTTTTCCATTAAGTTATTATGTTTAGGAAGGTCAATACCTTGTTGCACCTAGTTCTTTTAATGAGTTTAGTTGTTTTCATTGATAAGTTTATTTGGAGCTATATGGTAATTGATAAATTCATTTAGCAAGTAATTGATAATTAATATTACCGATACCTCTCTTGCCTTTTGTATGGCATTGTCTGATATGTCCAATCCAATAACTTGGCGTTCAGAGCGATTTGTACAATATTAGTCACAAAACTTAAGCTGAAATATTAGTCACAAAACTTTGCTAAAGCCATTTGGCAAGTCTTGAAGCAGTATAGAGATAAACTAAAGGTAATCATTTACAGATATTTAACTTGCTTCAAGTCTATAATTTCACAACTGTTCTGTTTTGAACTTTTGCTTTATCGAAAAAATATCAATTTCATATTAATTGAACATAATAAAAATATTTTGTTTTGATGTTGGTTTGAAATAAGAGTGCAGAGGATGAAAATCAAAATCTTCGTGAGGAAATTAAGAAGGAAAAGATGAAATATTTTGAGCTAGAAAAGTAATGGGAAAATTCAAGATGTTATGCTTGCTCCAAGGAAGATTATGCTGAAGCTGCATCCATCAAAGTAGTTCCAAGTTTTGAGTTAAGAAGTGGTTTGGATGAGCACAAATCAAATGATGGTCATGAGGTGTGCTTGCAGATTTTTTCTTCCCTCTTGCTTCTTTTAGTATTTTATGATTATGATGACATGGTGACATATTTGTAGTTATTAATGTTCATATTTCTGGCTTGTTGATTTAATTTAGCTAGCGGCATGACAGATGCTTTATTCAAATTATACTTGGAAAAACTAATCGATTATGACTTTGATTCTATGCTCAAATAAATGTGAACTCTTTCATCAAAGTGAAGGAATCTGATGGTTCCTCTCCCTGTAAAGACATGACTTTACGTACCTATTTAGAATCTATTTTGTTTTTGTCTCTCTTTATCAATCTTCAAATTCGACCTTAGTCAATCATTAGATCTCAACTTCATCAAACTTACTGCAACTAAGATCAAGAAATGTTTTGTTGTTTACTGTTGCAAGTCAGTTCTTGAAATTTGCAAATCAAGTATTTGTACCTCTCTAATCTTGGCGAAGTTGAGTTGGAGTAAAGTCGAGGACTATTATAGACTCCATGACATTTAAGGAATATAACGTCTTCTATATGTGAATCTAAGGGCTAATGAATCCATGACTATTTGGTTGGTGTTGGGGGACTTTACCCTTACATTGTGGTTTTCTAAATTCTAAGATTTCTTAGTGTAGTTGTCATGGAATCCATGAGGAAATTCTAGTTGTTGCTTTCCGTTTTCTCCAGTTCATAATAATAGTTCTATTAAGATCATTTTTCATTACATAACTCAAGTTTCCTCAATTGGTGGATATAAGGTAACAAAAGATGTAAGATTATTTTTTTTTTTTGGAAAGCTTTATCACTGATTAGATATAATGTAACAATTGATTGTTTTTCACTCACTATCACAGTCTGAGGAAGACTTAAATGACAAACTTCGCTCAATCCCCCCCCCTCTGTCTCTCGATACTAACAATTTAACAATGTGATAGTGTCTGAATGGTTTCTTGTCTGTAGAACATTTATTGTCGTTGAGATATAATGTGGTTAGAGTTAGAAAACTGTTTGAAGATGAGAACAGAAGTTTCTGGACAATCATTGATGAGCTTAATTCCTCCAACTCTTATTTGCAGGACATCAGCAGATGATATCAAGTCTCTTACACTTGTAACTGCCATTAAAACACCATATCTTCCCGATGGTAGATTTGATATAGAAGCTTATGATGCCTTGGTGAACCGTCATATTGAAAATGGAGCTAAAGGTGTGATTGTGGGTGGCACAACTGGTGAAGGTCAGCATCAACTGGGATGCTTATTGGTCACACTGTCAACTGTTTTGGTGGATCAGTCAAGGTAATAGGCAACACAACATGCTTCTAAGTAGGGATTTGTCGTTGGAATGCATGCAGGGTGGGTTGTTGCTTCGATATTAAATTATTCATAAGTTTAAGTTTACTTACTTTTGTGGTTCTTTAGCTTAGTTTGTTTTGATAGCTTTTAATGAGTTGTTTATTAATTATTTAATCTCAATCTTACATATTTTATTTCCTTTTATCTTTCAGCTTGGATGCATGAATGGTTTCGACAATGCTCCCCTTTTTTGTATGGAAATGTGAAGAACGTAGGTTGGTTTTTTTTGTTTGTGATATTATGTTAGTTATTTGATGCATTGTGAATCATTTTGTTAAGCAAACTTCTTCACCTAGATTTGAGATCATTTTAGAAAATGATCAATTTGTATTACATTCTAGACATGTTTCTTAATTATGGTTAATATGAGGTAGTGCATTTTAACTTTAAATTGGCATATTATATTTTTTATTTGATTAATTGTAGAATTGTTAATTAGTTTGAAGATGGTAATATTATTTTATTTACAGGTTTACTAATTGAATTAACTATTTATTTTTTTTAAATCATAAAAAAAATTCTGTGACGTGTGTACTGCGTCACTAAACATAAGATTTTAGTGACGTGCTGACAATGTCACTGAATATCTTTTTCAGCGACAACAGGTCGGATGTTGCTGAAAGTATACAGTTTTAATGATGTGCTAACAATGTCACTAAACATCTTTTTCAGCGACAACGGGTCGAACGTTGCTGAAAGTGATCTTCAGTGACGTGTCCCCACGTCCCTACCTATCGCTTACATCGGCATGTAGACGTCACTGAAGATGACTTTCAGCAACGTCTACAGTAGTATGTCGTAAATACTTACGACTACATAAATACAGCGACGGATGCAGCGACAAAGCTACGCGCGCCGCTGAAAGTTTTACCGACGCGTTTTTTGTTTCAGCAACATGTTTGATACACCACTGAAAGTGTTGTTTCTTGTAGTGGACCTAGGTAACTCGTTCTTAATCCTGAGCTAACTATGAACTCCTGTTATTACGAGATTATCCTTTGATCTGCATGGATGAGAGTGGCCACCATCGCCGACTCAACAAGCCTACCATTTTGGGGATAAGATCGAATAGATAGCTGGGGACATAGTCTCGCAAGACGGAATTCGCTGCTACCCATTTTAGGGATAATAGAGAGGTTGTTCCCTTAAGTACTAACTCCAGGACTTGAACAAGGGGCCCCACCCTCTCGTTTGACCGAGAGGGACTTAGGTTTGATGTTTGGAACACAAACCGATTGTTCATTAGAGGATTAGTGGAACTTAAGGAACAAGAAGTACTATAGGGTAAAATGGTCATTTGACCTAGCTATAGCTAAGAACAACCTGTGAAGAACCGACTTATTGAACATGGTTAAATCAAGTGGATAGAAATATATCTATGGTGAGAGGAGTGCAACTATCGAGCTATAGTGGAGTGTCCCAGTAGTTAACGAATGTTGGTTAAGCTTGGTTAATGAGATTAGTTGGTTAGCCTCGAATCGTTGGAGCTCATGATCTATAGGTCCATTAGGTCCTCCTACTAGCTCATATCAGAATAAAGCCTAGAACAATAAGATAGGATTCTTTGAATGGTTCAAAATCGGGACAAAGGGTATTATCGTAAATTGTGTTTTACACAATAATTTAATTATGAATTAAATTAGAAAATGAGAGATAAAGTATTTAAAAGTGTTTTAAATACTAGATATATGTATTAGGAATCATATATAATGAATTGCACAAGGTGACAATCATTAATTGGATTAATCATATCAAATTAAATTGAAAATGTTTCTAATTAATTGCCTAAAGTTAAATTCAATTTGGAATTGAAATTTACATTAAATTGCAAGCTAAGAAATCAGATTTTGGATTCAAATTTGTTGATTTAGTTGGATTCCCACTATTGCATGTAGATACAAAGTGGAAAACAACACATCCATGCACTAGTTGCATGTGTTGTGATATCAACACCTAGAATCCACTTTGGCTTGTGGCCCGTGCGCTTTGGGTTCCATCAGGGAGAAACCCCCAAAATTGGATGCTTTGAATCATTGGGGAGAGGCCTTTTTATAGGAGGAGGATCGGACCTTGCTTGCTGCCCAAGACGCACAGCATCGCAACGCTGACGTCACAACGTCGCGACGTTGTGATGTTAACATTTCTTGTCGCTTACACTACCCAGCGTCGAGACGCTCTAGCCGTATCGTCGCGACGCTGGGCCTTCTAGAAGCCTTCTTCACGGATTTTAGCCTTTGTTTCCCCATTCCTATGGGCTTTTGGGCCTCCACTTCAAATGTTCTCTTTTCTTTTCTTCTTTTATGGTCCAAAGTCTTCTTTTTATACGCGAAACTAGTAAAATTCTCGGTTTTACCTCACGAGCTCGGTTTTCTACAAAATCAACATAAAACGTCATTAAAGCTCATAATTAACACACAAAAATAGCCAAAATAATTAGGAAAAAGATAGCATAAATGCATGCTATCAATCGCCATGATAAGGTACCCAGCCTTATCCCTATACTATAGACCATTTAGGTTATATACTAGAACTTGATCCCTGTCCATATTCATAATATAGTTGAGTATTTCATGTTATAACCAAGGATGTTTATCTATTGGATTTAGGTTATATATAAAAAAACAATTCACTAAATAACATCTTTATAGCAAAAAGATTACAAACTATGAGTTTTAGGACATAAAACCCAACAGACTCAAGCTTCCAAAGCGATAGTCAATGCATCAGCTAATGGTTCTTTGCTTAAAAAGACTTTCAATGAGGCAACTGAAATTCTGGACGCTATTGTCGCAAACCACAGTCAATGGGGAGAAGAAGAAACACCTTCGAGGAGCAATGTCAAGGTCCAAAAAGCCAATCATCTCGAGACACTCTCAGAATGGATGTTAACTATGAACGATATGCTTATGAATCTGACTTTAGGAAATCATGTTCAAGATGGAACCATAAGCTAAGTCTCAACCCCCATGTGTGTACCACTTGCAATGAAGACCACTAATTTGAAGATTGGCCGCAGAATCCAGCTTCAGTTTACTTTTTAGGTGCACATAATAGAGTGAATCCTTACTCCAACACTTTCAATCCAGGATGGAGACAACACCCTAACTTCTCTTGGGGAGGACAAAATGTTAGCACATCTAATGCAACCCCTTTTGCTAGGTAGGGAGGACCAACGGGATTTAATAACCAAACTCAACTGAAGATTGCACAACCTTTACAGTCGCAATTGCAGCAGTCGATGCAAGTGCAACCCCAATCGACCTCAAGCTTGGAGAATCTTATGAGGGAACTGATGACCAAGAATGATGTTGTAATTCAAAGTCAAATAGCTTCCTTGAAGAATCTTGAAACTCAAATTGGACAGTTAGTTCAAGAGTTGAGGAGTAGACCAGCAATCACATTGCTACAAAGAAACGGTGCACAACAAAGAGAAGAAAAAGAGCATTGCAAGGCCATAACTCTTAGAAGTGGATTGCAATATCAAGAACCAAAAATAACAGAGGAGCATGATAAAGAAAAAGTTCTTAATAATGCAGGTTGTCCCACTCAAACTGACAAACAAGAAGATATAAAGCCAAAACCTAGTCAATAAGAGGTTGTTACAGGAAGCTTGGCACATAATGCGCCCGCAAAACCAAATGCACTTGCAAATCCTTTGCCAGAAGAAGATCCGAAGGAACCAGCCAAGAGACCCAAAAATTTGTATCAAAATGAAAAGTCACCTCCACCATTCCCTCAAAGACTCATAAAAAAGAACCAGGACGAACAATTCAAGAAGATTTTGGATATCCTCAAGCAACTCCACATTAATATTCCATTGGTAGAAGTCATTGAGCAAATGTCGAATTATAGCAAGTTCTTGAAAGATATCCTATCAAAGAAAGGCAAGTTAGGAGAATTTGAAACAGTCACGCTCACGGAGAATTGCAGTGCTTTGATTACAAGCAAGTTGGCATCTAAACTTCAAGATCCGTGCAGTTTCACCATCCCTTGTGTGATTGGAGGAAGAAGTGTTGGACGAGCTTTATGTGATCTGGGATCCAACATCAACTTAATGCCCCTGTCAATCTTCAAGTAGCTAGGAATTGGGGAAGCAAGACTAACCAATGTAATTTTACAATTGGCAAATAGGTCAATCGCAAAGCCCATTGGGAAGATAGAAGATGTGCTCGTAAAAGTTGATAAATTTGTTTTCCCAGCTGATTTTATTATCCTTGACTGTGAAGCTGATAGAGAAGTTCCAATCATCCTTGGAAGACCATTCCTAGCAACTAGCAGAACGATCAATTATGCCCAAAAAGGGGAGTTGACAATGTGAGTGAATGATCAAGAAATCAAATTCAATGTGCTCAACGCATTACGCTACCCTGGGGAACTGGAGGACTGCAACAAGGTGGAAATTTGCGATAGCATAATTGATTCAGAAGAAGATAACCAGGAAGAGGGAAGTTCTGGCGAAGACATTGTGATTGATTATGCGGTCGTAATTGAAGAACAAAGACCTACAAATGGAGATCCAGAGAAAAAAATGCCAATAAAGCCTTCCATTGAAGAGCCACCAGAATTGGAATTGAAGCCTCTTCCATCTCATCTGAAATACATGTTCCTTGGAGAGAAGGAAACTTTGTCTGTCATTATCTCAGCCAATTTATCTGAGCAAGATGAACTCTCTTTATTACAGGTTTTATCAAAGCACAAGCAAGCAATTGGTTGAACGATAATAGATATTAAGGGAATAAGCCTTCCTTCTATATGCATCCAATTAATTTGGAAGAAGGAGCCAAGAAGTCAATTGAGATGCAAAGGAGACTCAATCCAGTGATGGAGGAGGTAGTCAAGAAGGAGATCATCAAATAGATAGATGTTGGAGTTATTTACCCCATCGCAAATAGTAGCTGGGTTAGTTCGGTGCAGTGTGTTCCAAAGAAAGGGGGAATGACAGCTGTCACAAATGAAACAAATGAGTTCATACCAACAAGAACCGTGACAGGATGGAGAGTGTGCATGGACTATAGGAAGTTGAACAAGGCATCTAAGAAGGACCACTTTCCACTTCCTTTCATAGATCAAATGTTCGATAGACATGTAGGTAAAGAGTACTATTGTTTTCTTGATGGATACTCTGGTTACAACCAGATCACAATAGTACTTGAAGATTAAGAAAAGACAACATTTACTTGTCCATATAGCACTTTTGCTTTTAAAAGAATGCCCTTTGGATTATGTAATGCGCCCGCAACTTTCCAACGATGTATGATGGCAATTTTCTCGGACATGGTGGAGAAAAGGTTAGAAGTGTTTATGGATGACTTTTCCATATTTGGAACTTCATTTCATGATAGTTTGTAGAATTTGGAGAAAGTCCTAAGGAGATGCGAAGAGACGAATTTAGTACTAAATTGAGGAAAATGCCATTTTGTGGTACGAGAAGGAATAGTACTAGGCCATAAGATCTCTCGAAAATGAATCGAGGTGGACAAGGCCAAAGTTGAAATCATCGTAAAATTACTTCCACCTACGACAGTGAAAGAAATAAGAAGCTTTCTAGGACATGTTGGGTTCTATAGAAGATTCATCAAAGACTTCTCACAAATATCAAAACCATTATGCAGGTTTTTAGAACATGACAGGAAGTTTGATTTTGATCCAGAGTGCTTCAAGGCCTATGAGAAGTTAAAAGATGCACTAAGTTTGGCTACGATAATGATTGAACCTGACTGGAGTCAGCTGTTTGAACTTATGTGTGATTCAAGCAACTTTGCAGTACGAGTTATGCTGGCGCAAAAGAGGAACAAAATAATACATCCTATCTACTATGCCAGCAAAACAATGAATGAAGCTCAAGTCAATTATACTACCATAGAGAAAGAATTGCTCACAGTAGTATTTGATTTTGACAAGTTCAGATCCTACCTCATCGGCACTAAAGTGATAGTCCACACTGATCATTCAACATTGAAGTATCTTTTATCCTAGAAAGATGCAAAACATCGCCTAATTATTAGATGGATCCTACTTCTTCAATAATTTGATATAGAGATCCTGGATAGGAAAGGAATAGAAAATCAGGTTGCAGATCACATGTCCAGATTAGGAAAGGAAGCGTAGAGCAAAGACAAGTTAAAGATTGGAGAAACATTCATTGATGAACAGGTGTTGACAATAAGCACTTATGAAGCACCCTGGTATGCAGATATCGCTAACTATTTAGTAAGTGGAATATATCCTCCAGACGCAAACCAGCAGCGACTGAATAAATTTTTCCATTATTGTAAAAAATATTGTTGTGATGAGTGATAGGATCTAAATAGTCCTATTTTACCTCCCATAATCTAAGCTTGTTAGAGTTATTTTATGCTTTACTTGTCTTATATTTGCAGGATAATGAGCTTAGGCTATGTCGGGAGTCGATCACGTTAATTGGTGTTAATTTAGGCCAATTACGGAGTTTTGGAGCCATCTCGGTGTCTTGGACGGTAAGGAGGTGAAAAGACCCAATTGTGTTGAAGCGGGCCTGAAGAATGACACCAAAAGCCGAAGATTGAAGCCCCGTACAGAGAAGAATCGAGAAAAGACCAAGAAATAAAACAAGTTGAGAATCAAGGCTGGCGTCGAGACGCTGATGCGAAATTTGGTCGGAAGTTCGCAGCGTCTCGACGCTGCCATATTTTCTATAAATATGTAGCCTCGGTTTAGTCCGTTGTTAGGTTAGAATTTTGGTCCCTTTACGATTTCCTCTGTTTCTTTTACATTCCAGCACTATTGTAGACCTTTTTAGGTCATATTTTATGGATTCTTTCATGTCTATTCTTGTTTTTGTTTCATCTATGCATAGCTAATCGTATTTAGATCGTTGGATTGGATTTGTGCTTTGATCTCTAATAAGATTGGCTGAATTTTCTGGTTTATCTTGTTGTTCTTGCTGTCTTTTTCATTCAGTTTTGCATGTTATCCCATCTAAACTAATACATGAGGCTAGTCTATTAAGATTGACGCCCTATGTGATTACCGCTTGTGTATTCAATCAGTTATTTTTAGATAGCCACTAGGTTGAGGGAAGCCACTCTCTACGCGAGACGACCTTTGATAGGCCTAGGATGCTTGTTAAAGGTTGTAGGAATTAGATTTGAATTGCATTTGAATTTAGTTCATACAACTCCGGACCCACGATCCCAAAGCGGCTAGTTTAATAGGTGATTGTGAAATTGCTTAATCTAAAACTAGTTAGATATAAATAGTAACCATTGTAGAGGTCTCGAATGGTTGCTATTTTATGAATAAGGGGTGGCGAGCGATAAAGTTAATATTAATTAATCTTGTTAATTGCAGAATTCACGGTTCGCGAGTGAATTAGCACAGGTTAGTGTAGGGGGGTCCTCCGAGTAACCCAAAAGCCGACTGGACTAATGAAATCAGCATAAAACGATTATTAGAGAAAACTAGGAAGCCAACGAATTAGAATCAAGTATAAGAAATCTCAATCCAACGATCCCTTTCATGTTATTGATTCCTGTTTTTTTCTGTTCTGCGTGTTTTATTTTGTGTCATTTTAAATTCAGTGTTTAATTATTTTTGCTTGTCCTTCATTAAAAAAATCCCCCCTGTTTTCATAAGCACGAGATTCTTCAACTGCTAGATCCCCCTTCCCTGTATTCGACCCCGACCACTATTTCTACAAAATAGTTGTAGTACTGACGTGGATTATGAATTTTATTTGACGATAGAGCCCTGCGACATGCACGACCCGTCAATGAGCCTTATCTCTAAAAAATAAGACATGATCAAATGCTGAGGAGGTGTGTATCAGAAGAAGAATTCCTAAAATTTTGGAAGGTTGCCATAATGCTCCATATGGAGGACATTTTGTAGGAATAAAGACAACAACCAAAATACTTCAAAGTGGATACTTCTAGCCAATCCTGTTTAAGGATGCATATTTGTACGCAAGAGGATGTAATAAATGTCAAAGAATAGGAAATATATCGGCTAAAGATGATATGCCAATGAACTATACATTGGAGGTAGAAATCTTTGATGTATGGGGAATTGACTTCATGGGGTCTTTTTCTACATCCTTTGGCAAAACTTACATCTTGCTAACAGTAGATTGTGTCTCTAAATGGGTGGAAGCAATAACTACTACCTCTAATGACGAGAAAATAGTAAAGGAATTTTTAAGAGAAAATATCTTTACTAGATTTGGGACTCCTAGGGTCCTAATCAACTATGAAGGTTCTCATTTTGTGAACATGGTGATAAAGAAGCTGTTGGAGAGATATAATGTCAAGCACAGGATTGCGACCGCATATCATCCACAAACTAATGGCCAAGCCGAGTCATCTAATAGAGAGATCAAAACCATCTTGGAAAAAACTTTTGAACCAAATAGAAAAGATTGGTCTCTCAGATTAGATGATGCTCTATGGGCTCACAAAACAACCTACAAAGCACCTCTAGGAATGTCTCCTTACATGATAGTATATGGCAAAGCATGTCATTTACCCTTGGAGTTGGAGCACAAAGCTTATTGGGCTACAAGAAGGCTTAACATGGATTTATAGCAGGCAGTGAAAAAGAGCATATTACAATTGGCAAAATTGGATGAATGGAGACACCAAGCTTATGAGAACGCGAAGATATATAAAGAAAAAATTAAAAAATGGCATGATCAGAAAATCAAGAATAAAAATTTGCAGGAAGGGCAATAAGTGCTACTCTTTAATTCCAGGTTGAGACTCTTTCCAGGAAAACTCGAATCAAGATGGTCTGACCAAAACAAAATAGCAAAGATCTACAAACATGGAGCAGTGGATCTATATGGCAATGTTGGACATACTTTCAAGGAGAATGGACAGAGAGTGAAACCTTATTGGGGAGAAGGCCTGAGCAAGGATCACTACAACAAATTCGCTTTTAATGTCGGGCATTGATCGACATTAAAAGTCAGTTTTGATGTCGGACACTTATAATGTCGGGCAATGCCCGACATTAAAAGCTGTGACCGACATTAAAAGGGTACTTTTAATCTCAGTCATTGTCCGACATTAAAACTAACCATTTTAATGTCGGTGAACCACTCTTTGTCCGACATTAAAAGTCACTTTTAAGGTCGGTCAGTCTTTTATGTCGGTCATTGCTCGACATTAAAAGTTGTGACATTTAAAGTGTCCGACATTAAATGTGCGATATTAAATTAAAAAAAATTGTTGGTTGCACACGTAGCTAACCAACAATATAATTTATTCCTTTTGTAAAAACCTATAAACAAAATAGAATTTCAACATATACAAAAAATAAAATCTCGAAATTATTTTTACACAACAACTACCTCAGCGAACATGGATTCCATTAATAAAATATAATAATGTATATAATACATGAAACTTTCCATCCATCCCAAATCATTCGTGGTTCAATTTACAAAGAAAAAATAAAATTACTAAACAAAATAAGTACACAACTGAGGAGACTAGAAGGAGGACAACAACTTTGTAGGCAATGTATCCCTCACTTTTCGAGGAACGAGGCGACCGTAAAGTCCCTGGCCATCAAATATACTGCAAAAAGATTGTGTCCTCGAACATGAAATCCTATAAAACAAGAAAACTCAAAAAGAATAAACCTTTATAAACAACAATTGAATGCAACTAGTTGTACATAGAAGAAGAGAAACATAAAATGACTTATCAACGAAAACAATTAAGCACAACAATTTAGTAAACCTCATAAGCATAAAAACTCAATGGAAAACAAGAAAATGACGGGGCACCTTGTAAACTCAACAATCTAAACATTTTAATCCTTCAACTGCAGTCCCAAAAGGCAAGCAAAATCACAAAGCCAGTGTGGCAAGCACGAAAAACTTATTCTAGAGCTAACAAACAATGTTTCAGGAAGAAAAAAAAAACACAATTAAAGAAAGTTTTTAATATACAAACTTAATATTTTTAAATGACATACCTTCCTTCATCTTATCGTTTGAATCTTTTTCTATGGGAGTTCCTGAAATTTAAATAAGACAAATATGTAAATTTTGTGTTGAATATTTCCAATCTTCAAAATGGGTACTCTAGCATTGAGGAATTAAAGGAACTAAATGACACAACAAAATGAACCTCATAAGCATAACAACTCAATCATTTGCACTTATCTAAGATCATTGAAACTTTTTGAATGAAAAAACTCAACTTATCAATGAAAAGAATTAAGTACAACAATGTAGCAAACCTCATGAACATAAAAACTCAATGGAAAACAAGTGAAACTAAACTTATAACGAAGTCCCAAAGTATTAAAACAAATGTTAAGCATGCATTGTGTCACGGTCATGCTTGTCCAAGGCGTGTTGCCCATGGCCGCATGCCCATGTCAACCCTTTCTCCTCATGCTTTCATCATATGTATTTCCTTTGTATCGCTTGCTTACTTTCCTTTGCATTTCTCAAGTGTATGACTCCTCGTGATTTTCATATTTAAGCCTGCCAATGCTAAAATGCTTAATAATATACTATAGGGGGGTATGACTAGTTGTCAAACCTTCCTACCCGAGAGTTGTATGCTATCAAGCTATTGTTATGCCTTTGCTTACTGTGCAACAAATATTCTTTCAAAATGTCTTCGAACTTTTTCCAAAACCTTTTTCTCTAACCCCGTTTTCTAAAACCGTTTTCCAAGAACGGGGATAGAGGTTGCGATATTCGCCCGTTGTGCCACCGGCGATCCGTTTTCCAGTTGGCTGACTTACTTGTGAGCGAAAGTAAGTGCCGCACAGTCGCTTTACGAGACCCTAAAGACCGCGACTGTGACAGTTGGTATAAGAGCCCAGTTGGCTCCTGAGATAGAAGTCCGAAATCATGTCGACAGTAAAACCGTTGGGCAAGACCCATGTGGAACGATTGGTAGAGATCGAAGAGCAGATGCTCTACCTGAGGGAAGTCCCCGATTCGGTTCGCTTCCTAGAATCTCGTCTTGAAGAGATTGCAACGAGGACAGATAAGATCGATGCGGTAGCTGGTCGCGTGGATGGAATTCCCATCCAAGAATTGATTATGAGGGTTGAAAACCTCGAGAACAGAACTGTGAAACCTAGTAGCTTCGAGCGTGGGGACAGCTCGACGGGCTCTGTTGCCCAAATGGAGGAGCGTGTTGATGGTCTAGACAGCTCCCAGAAAGCAATAGTTCAGATGGTCACAGAACTGTCTGAAGATGTGAAAGCGGCCCTCGACGTCGTCAGAGCCGAAGTGGCGGATTTAAGCGCCAGACTAAACCTCACCATGAGAGCGGTGGGAAACCAAACCCCGACAGGGGGTGCGGTCCAATTAAACAAAGTAAAAGTCCCTGAGCCGAAACCCTTCTGTGGGGTTCGATGCTCTACCTGAGGGAAGTCCCCGATTCGGTTCGCTTCCTAGAATCTCGTCTTGAAGAGATTGCGACGAGGACATATAAGATCGATACAAAATGATCGTAGTGTGGATAATTGCCACACACTCTCTAAATCATCCCTGAAACTAGAGAGAGCTATTCACACCGGCTGGCCAGGCGGGAGTAAAATGAGAATAAGCACAACAATTAACCAAAATGCGATAGTCAATATATTACTAGAGATGAAGTACAGTAATCACATTATTCCTAACCAACACCCTAAGCTACTTAGTTCATAATAGGCATAGGAATACGAATTACAATCTGAGTATGCATGTCCATAACCACAAGTTAATAAAGAAAGTAAACTCCCTAATCAGCTTGCAAGAGATGGTGTTCTTGATGATCTTCAATCTCCCTATACTATTCGGCTTCCAAGGGAAAACATGGAATGAATTTGACTTTGACGACTACTTCCTTTTATAGAAGGACAGGAGACTTGAATTAGGTCAACTTGGACACGTGTAGGGCTCTCCTTGCTCCTTTATCCCGAAAATAAACTCAACAGAAGTCGGTTCATGAAGTTGGCTAACGAGCTGTGATGTGGCAGTTTATGCTCCCAGTTTTGCTGCAGCATAGAATTTGCTCCCTCCAGTCGCTCAGCAGCATAATCTGCACAAAATAATTTCCAATGCTTCCATTCTTCCAAATGGGTTAAATCATGTAATATTTATCCAAAACCAACCCTAATAAGCATAAAGGACACACAAATCCCTATACAATCGAGGCCTAAATAACTACCTTTTGGGCAGTTATCATACCCCCAAACTTAAATTATTGCGCCTCCCGAGCAATACTTACTCACATTCCTTCAAGAATTCAGAATATTAGACAAAGAATAGCTTAATCAACCCAGACAGTCCAACACTACCTTTAACCTTTACCTGAGCACTTTTCAAAACCAAGCTCTGCTGCAGCAAAATGATTCCTTCAGCAGGGACAAATAATCACCACTTTTCAACTTAATTCTAAAAACTCACCACAGCCTAACTCTATTATCAGACATCTCAAAACATATTTTTAAAGGGGTTTATATCATTGTTTATCAGACTTAAAGCAGCCTTACAGTCATAAGCTCTTAAGCATGGGATGACCCACTTTATGGTGCAGTATACCCTTGCCTCAAGCTCATCACCAACTAGGCTCAATACTCATTATAAAGCTAAAAAATCCTTAGTTATTCCATCTCTTGCCCCTCAGAATGGCGACATTTTGTGATGAAGCTCACCTAAGTTATGGGAGACAGAAAAACTGTTGGATCATCATTCATCCTTCAAAACTTTTGCTCCATCAATTTTTTCAGCAAAATCTTCAACAAATAAATTTTCAGCAAATAATTTCTTTTCACATATTTCTCATTTTTTCACATTTCCTAGGTCATCTTTTGACGCGAAGACAACCTATGGGTATCACAAATGTCCCCGGTTACTCAATAACCTAGCAAATTTTAATTTGAAGGAGAGGAATGCTCGAGCAAAATAATTGGAGTAGCAAAAAGTCCCCAAAACTTGAATTATTCATTGTCCCCAATGAATCATTAAATAAGCAAGTATACCCCCAAACTTAAATTTTTCTATCTGAATTTGTAAACTAAACATGGGACTTAGATTAAGCTTAAAGTGGATCATATAAGTCAATACTACCTTCAAAATCTTCTTTGCCGCAGCAACAGTCCAGGCTAGAAGAAATTGCTCAAGAAAAAGGTTTCTGGAGATTAGAATACCTTGATCTAATTAAGCGTAATCAGTCCAAGCTTCAAAAATTAAGAAGAAAACTAGTTAAGCTGGGCATTACTCAGTGCTTCATAGAACAGAAACATCCAGAAATTCATTAAAAACATAGAAAAAGATATTACATCAGCAGATATATTTTTGTTTAAGAAGCAGAAATATGAAAGAGAAACAAACATAACATCAACAGAAAAGGAAAGTAGAAACCGCGCGAGCAAACAAAAAGTCAGAACAAGAATCATGCTCGCTTAGGGCCACTTCATCCTTCAGTCCTCTTGGCCCGGTTCATTTTCATTTTCCTCTCCTCCTCCTTCCATTGGTGGGGGTGGAATCCAGGGGTTGAATAAATCTTCAGGGAATGCTGGAAGGGCTGGATATGGTTTCGAAAAATTCTCTTGCAACGCCTTCTTGAGATTGGCATCACGATTTTTAACATAGCTCCAGAAAGTCAAAGCTTGCCTTTCAGCAAACTCCTGCCTGCTGGCCGAAAGTGCGAGTTGTTCTAAAATCGTGTTGATGTCGTGGACCATCCCACCCTGACGCACCTCCTGCATTCGCTAAAGTCGCGCCAAATTGGGCGTATCAATGATTCCCTTATCAAACAAAATTACATCATTTTCATCCATCGGAACCCCTGCGTTTCTGCACAACATAGTAATTGTATTTGGGAAGAACAACTTCCCCACCTTCTTTTTCCAGCAGTCAACAATCTCAGAAGGAATTAGTTTCCCTACATCTATGCTCATTGATCGAAGGATGGCAAAAACAAGCAACACTCTGTCCCGCGATATAGTGGAGTCATGCGTTGTCGGCAGTAAGCGGAGTCTAATGAAACCCATCCAAGCGTTGGCTTCACTTTTCAAATAAGCAGCTTGAAATGTGTGCTTCCGTGTCTGCGACACCCTCCATTGAGCCCCCTCAACACCTACCTCTCGGACTGCCGCGCTTAATTGGTCGCTCGATGGGGCAACCATCATTTCATTGAAAACTGCGTGTGGAAAGTCCTGAAGATCAAACAAATTATTAATGGCCTCTGGGCTCCATTGGACAGGCACTCCTCGCACTATGACTTCAAAATCATCTTTCACGTCCAGATTGGCGTAGAATTCCCGAACGATGTTGGCATTGACAGGATCAGGCTTCGCACAAAACTGTCTCCACCCAAGGCTCGCTATTCCAGACTCCAAGAACCTGGGCAAATCACTGCCAAAACCTTGTTCGAATAAGAAATCACGCTTCAGTACTTCCTGATATTTTGCTCTGGCAAGTTCATTGGCGAAGCGAATGAATGGTGCCCTCGGCAATTCCTTTGCCTTTGCTTTTTCTCTGTTCTCGCAAACGCTCTTCTTCTGCCTTCCTTGCCTCTTCTTCTTTTGAATTATTTTCCGCTTCCCGTTTCTCTTCTTCTCTTTCTGCATTCTCTCTTTCAGAATCAGTGGTTGGAGGCGAGGGGGTATCAGTTCGAACTACCTGAATACGACCGGCTTTTTGCTTAAAGCGGCGTCGCTTAGGTACCTCTGGTATGATCACCTCCACTCGAGCCTCCTAAACTGGCTCATTCTCGGTCGCAACCTCTGTCTGTTCATCCTCATTCCGTTTTTCTTGACTCTCCTCTCGAACTACCTCTGTATCTGCAACTCTCTGCTCAGCCTGTTCTGGGTTCTGTTCTTCTGGTTCTTTTGGGACTTCTTCAACTTCATCTGTTGCCTCTTGTACCTCTTCTTGTTCCGCAGCCCTTTGCTGCCTTCTCCTTTTCTTCGCTTCTTTTTCCTCCGGCGTCCTCTTCTTTTTCATTTTCGCTTTCTGAACCTCGGGGGTAACAGGTATCTCTTCTCCCTCATTCTCTCTCTCTTTTCTTGCTCTCGTTTTGGCCATTGAAGGTTCAAAGAGTTTGGCAGAGAATACCAACAAAGAAAGAAGAATGCACACAACAAAGATTCAAATCAAGAAGACGAAGTGGAAAGAACTTACCAGCGGTTGTGAATAAATAAGGCTTCAGCACATCGAATCCTAACCGAAATGATTTGCTCAACATTAAATAATATTACCGTTTAATTTGAAGTAAATGTATCCTGAAAATTTGAAACCAACAACGGTAAAATCGTGGCTTCCAAACGCCCATGGTAAAAATTGGTGTGCTGTCCATCATTGAAGCCTTCGAATGATTACTCTGCGACACGTGGCGTCATCAGATGATGCATGCAATTTTACCTGCGAAAATTCAAAGAAAATCTCAACGGTAAAAATAATAAATTTCCAACGGAAACCCTTGCAATTCAGATGATTTTGCTTTCGCCATATCTTTGCCGCAACAATCTGCTGAACCTGAAGAATCTTAGATACGGAATTCGAATTTCAAAGCAAGAAAAATCAAAGATTTTTTTTCTTTAAATTCAAATTAAATTTTAACCAATCATCCCAATCTTTTATTTTCAAAAGAAGCCGAATAAATTAGAGAAAATCTCTATTAATTAAAACTAGAATTCAAATGACTGAAAATAAAATCTAGATAAAATCTAATAAAATCTAACTAATTAAAAGATAATTGAAAGATAATTTAAATAAATAACCTGAAAATCAAATCAAATTCAAAATAAAATAGATAAGATCTAATCAAGTATTTAAAGACAAAATCTAATAAATCTCGCAAAATCAAATCTAACCTAACCACAGCTTAGTCTTTTCTTTATATATCTTCGCATTTTCATAAGAAAATTGACGAAATTCTTCTAACTCATTAAGCTGCAGCATTCTTATTGCTCATGCGCGACTCAGATCAAAATTTAACTTTTTCAAAGCCCAAAACGTCTTATGCTCTAGCTCTAGTGGTAAATGGCAAGCTTTCCCATATACTAACCTATAGGGAGACATACCTAGAGGAGTCTTATAAGCTGTCCTATAAGTCCAAAGAGCCTCATCCAACCTAAAGGACCAATCCTTTCTAGATGGATGGACTACTTTCTCTAAGATAGCTTTAATTTCCCTATTACTAATTTTAGCTTGACCATTTGCTTGTGGGTGATAAGGGGTAGCTATCCTATGCTTAATCCCATACTTAGCTAAAAGCTTAGTTAAGATATTATTAACAAAATGTGTACCCTCATCACTCACTAGAGCCCTAGGTGTCCCAAACCGCGCAAAGATGTGCGATTGAAGAAACCTTGCTACTGTCTTGGCATCACTCTGATGGCATGCAATGGCCTCCACCCATTTGGACACGTAATCAACTGCCAATAAGATAAAAACATTGCCATTAGAAGGGGGAAATGGCCCCATAAAGTCAATACCCCATTCATCGAATAATTCAACTTCTAAAATGTAAGTAAGAGGCATTTCATCTCTTGGCCCCAAATTTCCTCTCCTTTGGCAAGCATCACATTGCTTGTAGAACCAATGGGCATCCTTGAATAACGTAGGCCAGAAAAATCTGCAATGCAAAATCCTCATAGCTGTCCTCTGACCGCTGAAATGCCCTCCATACGACAAAGAGTGACATTGCTCTAGGATTTCCTTTGCTTCAGCACCTGAAACACACCTACGAATAATACCATCAGAGCATTGCTTATACATAAACGGCTCATCCCAAAAGAAAAATTTTGCATCATGCTTAAACTTTTTCTTCTGCCTCCAATCCATGTCAATAGAAGTGACTCCCTTTACCAAAAAGTTTGCAATATCAGCATACCAAGGGACATCCCTAACTACCTTTACCTCAACAGCAAAAAGCTGTTCATCTGGAAAAGAATCAGAAATGGCAGATTGCTCCAGCAAAGATGATGATGGATCAAGACGAGATAAATGATCTGCAATGACATTCTCTGATCCCTTTTTGTCCTTTATCTCCAAGTCGAATTCCTGCAGTAATAAAACCCAACGAATTAGTCTAGGCTTTGCATCTTTCTTTGACATTAAATACCTTATTCCTACATGATCCGTGAACACCGTGACTTTGGATCCATCCAAATATGGCCGGAATTTCTCAAAAGCAAACACAACAGCTAACAACTCCTTTTCAGTAGTTGTGTAGTTGACCTGTGCCTCATTTAAAACCTTGCTTGCTGATGTGGACTTTTCCTACCGCAAGCGCACGGGTCAAGTAATAATATAGTGAATAGTAAATTCGAATGTCGTCCTCTGGATTGGATTTTTAAGCAAATCAAGTATTATGAATAATCTCGCTCAATTTTATTTAGGGATTAAAAAGTGATGAATTAATGATGCTAAAAACAAATCAAAGCAAGTAAAAAGAATGGAAATTCAATTGGGAAAACTACTTAGGGAATTGATTTCGCCGATTTCGTTTCGGATTGATTTTAAAGAATAAGTTATTATGCACAATGAAATTATGAGCCAAAGACCCTTTAATCACAACTACCTCTCCCGAGTATAATTGATTCTCATGCAAATTAACCAACTTGATATCCCTATCTAAGTTTATTAAAATGCAAGGCAATGAGATCTTTTAACCAATTCTAAAGTTAATCTAAAACCGTCAAGAATTAGAAAGTAAACTTTATTCATGCAATCTTGAGTAAGTCTAGATCAAATCCCCTCTCCCGAGCTAGATTCGAAACTTAAATCATCCAACTAATGGCCAATTAATTGAAAGCATTAAATCAAGATTACAAACACAATAACATTGCACAACTTAAACCATAAATCAATCCATAAACTTAATCAACTACATCAATCCCTAAGCTACAAGTTTAGCTACTCATGAATGAAAATACAATCTCAACTAAACATATGAAAGCCATAAATCTAACTAAAGGAAGAAAAGGGAAAAGAAAACTCAATGTAGGCCGAGTCCCGACGTCCCCGTCACGATCCCCACGAACAATGGGTTGATTTCCAAGTCTCTCCCTTTGTTTTCAGCCTCAAAGTCCTCTGTTCTGCCCTGTTTTCGGCTCCCAAAGGTCCCCAAATCGATCTCCCCTAAAACCTAGCCGAAGTGAAGCTTATATTGCAGATTTTTCGTCTTAGCATCGAGACGCTGCCTCTTATACGCGCGTTCTGAATAAGGAAAAACGGTAGCATCGGGACGCTTCCTATCACAGCGTCTCGACGCTGTGAGCTTTACGCGCCTAATCTGATATGGAATGTGAGCGTCGAGACGCTCAAGAGCTAGCATCTCGACGCTAGCCTGCTGTTGACTGAGATTTGACTTTTTTCCACTTTTACTCTTTTCATTCCGATGCATCATTTCACGCCCCGAGCACCCGATTAACTCTAATATGGCATTATAGCTCCAATCAACCATTTCCTACAAAATAAACAATAAAACACAATAAATGGCCCAAACATCATAAAAGACTAGCTAAATTAAATAAGTAAAAGTAGCTAGCTCTGCTCGCTATCACTTGCATAATATATAGGATGAATAAATTTGCCATGCTTCTGCCCCAGAATTGCACCTACTGCAGCATCACTCGCATCACACATTACCTCGAATGGCAAATTCCAATTAGGTGCGCAGAGAATGGGTGCTGAGATTAAAGCAGCCTTCAATGTTTCAAAAGCCTTCCTACAATCTGCATTAAAGTCAAAAACATGATCAGTGCACAATAAGTTACAAAGAGGTTTACTGATTTTGGAAAAATCCTTTATGAACCTCCTATAAAATCCAGCATGCCCTAAGAAGCTCCGAATTCCCTTCACTGAATTCGGTGATTCTAATCTTTCAATAACCTCAACTTTTGCTCTATCAACTTCTAGACCATTCTTAGAAATCCTATGACCTAACACTATGCCCTCCTTCACCATGAAGTGACACTTCTCCCAATTAAGAACTAGATGGGTATCCTCACATCTTTTTAACACCTTACCTAAATTATCTAAACAACTCTGAAAATACCCTCCAAAAACTGAAAAATTGTCCATAAAGACCTCAACAATGGACTCAATCATATCAGAAAAAAATTGCTAACATACACCGCTGAAATGTTGCTGGAGCATTGCAAAGGCCAAAAGGCATTCGCCTGAAAGCAAACGTCCCATAAGGGCAGGTGAAAGTGGTTTTTTCCTGATCTTCAGGAGCAATAGTAATCTGGTTATACCCAGAATAACCATCCAAGAAACAGTAGTAGGCTTGACCAGCCAATCGATCCAACATCTGGTCAATAAATGGCAAAGGGAAGTGGTCCTTACGGGTGGCTTTGTTATGCCTCCTGTAATCCATGCAAACCCTCCAACCAGTTACTGTCCTAGTTGGGATCAACTCATTGTCTTTATTGCTTACCACAGTGACACCTCCTTTCTTAGGAACACATTGGACAGGGCTCACCCAATTGCTGTCTGCAATCGGATAAATGATGCCAGCATCCAACCATTTAATCACCTCCTTTTTAACCACTTCTTTCATTGCAGGGTTAAGCCTTCTTTGTTGCTCAATACTTCTCAAGGGCCCCTCCTCTAGAGTGATTTTATGCATACAAAAATATGGGCTAATCCCCTGAATGTAAGCCAATGTCCAACCAATAGCCTTGCGGTATTGCTGCAGCAACTTTATTAAGGCCTCCTCATGCTCCGTCATTAAATCTAATGCAACAATAATGGGCAATGTCTCACTTTCCCCAAGATATACATACTTCAGATGATCTGGTAAGGGCTTCAAATCTAAAGTATGTGCCTCAATCAGGGATGGTTTAATTGGGGGAGCCTTTCTTTGATCTAAATCTAAAGACTCAAAAACATCCTCACACCTAAACAATTCTTTTTCATTTTTTCTATCTAAAGAACAAACTTCTAAATCCTCTACACTAAGCTCTCCATGATTTTCCAAATGCTTATTAGCCGAATCCTGAATTGCTGTCTCAACAATTGTGTTCTCCAGAATCCTGATGAAGGAGCAATCTTCCATTTCGTCTGGATATTTCATGGATTTAAACACATTAAATTTTACTTCCTCATTACAGACTCTCATTGTTAATTCCCCTTTTTGAACATCTATTAATGCCCTACCAGTAGCCAAAAATTGACGACCTAGAATAATTGGGACATCTTTATCAGCCTCATAGTCTAAAATAATAAAATCAACAGGAAATATGAACTTATCAACTTTTACTAAGACATCCTCAATTTTACCCTCTGGATATGTGATAGACCTATCAGCTAATTGGAGTGTTACTGTGGTAGGCTGAGCTTCACCAATACCCAACTTCCAATAGACCGAAAGAGGCATAAGGTTAATGCTTGCACCTAAATCACAGAGTGCTCTACCTAATTCTTTTCCACCTATAGACACAGGTATAGTAAATGACCCTGGATCCTTAGCCTTGGGGGGTAGCCCATTCTTAGGAATAGCACTACACTCCTCAGTAAGAGATACAGTTTCAAACTCACCTAACCTTTTCTTTTTAGTCAAAATATCCTAAAGAAATTTAGCATAATTAGGCATTTGCTCTATAGCTTCTACTAAAGGGATATTTATATGCAACTGCTTAAGAATCTCTGAAAACTTTTTAAATTGACCATCCTGATTCTTAGGCTTTTGCCTTTGTGGAAAAGGTAGAGGTGGTACATAAGGTGGGGGCGGCACATATGGTGGTTCTACATCTGGCACAGAACCAGATGCTCCAGCATTTTTATTGCTGCCTCCAGTACCCTGACCAGACTCCAACTCTTCCTCGACAACAACATTATTATTTCTATCACAATTTTTATCTATAACCTGGGTTTTACTAGGCTCAATTCTTTCTTCTAATGGCTTACCACTCCTAAGAGTAACTGCCTTTACCTGCTCCTTACCTTCCCTTCTAGGGTGTTCAGTATCTGATGGAAGTTTCCCTTGAGGCCTTGCCTTGAGCTCATTAGCTAGCTGACCCACTTGCAATTCCAAGGCTCTCATTGAAGCTTGATTACTTTGAATTGTAGCATCTGTACGAGCCATAAATTCTTTCATCATTGCCTCGAGAGAATTCTCCGAATGTTGCTGGGGCAAAGCCTGCTTATTTTGCTGGGGCATTACCTGCGCTTTAGCAAATCCCGTCTGGTTCATCTTCTGTTGCGCTTGTACGTTATTTCCTTGACCTCCCCATGAGAAGTTGGGGTGGTTACGCCAACCTGGATTATAGAAGTTAGAATAAGGGTTGTTCCTCTGATTACCTACAAAAAACACAGACGCTGGATTGCTGGGGCAAAACTCGTAGTTGTGGTCTTCACCGCAATAGACACATGCTTCGTCCGTGACTTGGTTCACCACTGTTGCAGGCTCCATAGGTGGTGGCTGCTGATGACTAACCACTGTCACATTCTTAAGAGCATTAGCAATCATTGCAAGATCAGCCCTAATGGTGGACACACCATCAACCTCTAATACACTCTTAACCTTTTTATTTGTGCCTCTAACATCCGACCACTGACAACTATTAATAGATATTCTTTCTAAAATTTCATAGGCTTCATCAAAATTTTTTGCCAAAAGGGCCCCTCCAACCGAAGCATCGACCATACCTTGGGTTACTCCATTTAAACCATTGTAAAATTTTTCCATTTGAATACAATGGGGTAACCCATGGTGGGGACACTTTCGTAAAAGCTCCTTAAACCTCTCCAAAGCCTCACTAAAAGTCTCATCCTCAAGTTGCCTAAACCCTACTATTTCACTCCTTAATTTAGCAATTCTATTAGGTTGGAAATATTTACTCAAAAATTTTTCAGCTAACTCATCCCACGTCCTAATTGATCCTGGAGCAAAAGAGTTTAACCATGACTTTACTCCATCTCTAAGAGAATACGGGAACAAAGTTAATCTAAGAGCATCTCTAGGCACTCCTTGAATTACAAAAGAATCACTAACTCCTAGAAAAGACTTAAGATGTAAATGAGGGTCTTCAGATGACAAACCATGGAATTGCCCCACGGTTTGCAACATCTGAAACATTACCGATTTCATTTCAAAATTCGCCGCTTGGATTTAGGGACGTGCAATCCCTGGATTCAACTCATTAAACATCGGGACAGCATACGCTCGAATGGCTCTGGTCCTATCGTTCGCTATCAAGATAAGATTCTCAGCCTGATTATTTCGCTGCTCATTTTGCTCAAACAGTGGGTTTTGATGCAGCAACGGATTCTGCTGGGGGTTTGCTGCTGCTGGACCTTCATGAACCTGTGGAAGTTGCGGCACGTTCTCCATCTGGTTTCTGCGCTTCTCCCTCCTTCTGTTCCTAAATGTCCTTTCAATTTCTGGATCAAGCTCAAACCGTACCCCATGCGGATCGCTCATGCACCAAAATCACACCTGCAAAAACAAAAGAAACAATCAAAAAGTTCTAGCACCAAACCACTAAAACACATACACAAAACAGATCAGATAAAAACTTATCCAAGTCCCCGGCAACGGCGCCAAAAACTTGTTGGGTTCCTAGAGTGAGTAAAAATATAGTATAAAATACTCTAGAATTCCTGTGCAAGTATACACAGTCTGCAGCAAGTAATATTATCAATCCGAGCCCTGAATGAGTTTCCACTCTACCTATTTTTGTGTAACTTTTTAATGGTTTCAAAAATAATAAAATGATTGGGTTTTATCAGAATTATGCTGAAGCAAAATAAATGACAGAACAATAAGTAAACAAACAGATAGACAGATTAAAGGCAGGCGCTGGTTAGGTTTAGTGATTATTCTAAAATATGCTCCAGCAATATTATTGATTATGCATTTCTCGCAGTATTATTAGCGGATTCCTCCCGGAACTCTGGATCTTTTGGGATATGTTTCAAACCCAATGAAGTACGACCGATCAAGCACTAGGCAACTGGCTATCCCTAGCTCAGTCACTGGCGTTCACCAATACACAATGATCGTAGTGTGGATAATTGCCACACACTCTCTAAATCATCCCTGAAACTAGAGAGAGCTATTCACACCGGCTGGCCAGGCGGGAGTAAAATGAGAATAAGCACAACAATTAACCAAAATGCGAAAGTCAATATATTACTAGAGATGAAGTATAGTAATCACATTATTCCTAACCAACACCCTAAGCTATTTAGTTCATAATAGGCATAGGAATACGAATTACAATCTGAGTATGCATGTCCATAACCACAAGTTAATAAAGAAAGTAAACTCCCTAATCAGCTTGCGAAAGATGGTGTTCTTGATGATCTTCAATCTCCCTATACTATTCGGCTTCCAAGGGAAAACATGGAATGAATTTGACTTTGACGGCTACTTCCTTTTATAGAAGGACAGGAGACTTGAATTAGGTCAACTTGGACACGTGTAGGGCTCTCCTTGCTCCTTTATCCCGAAAATAACTCAACAGAAGTCGGTTCATGAAGTTGGCTAACGAGCTGTGATGTGGCAGTTTCTGCTCCCAGTTTTGCTGCAGCATAGAATTTGCTCCCTCCAGTCGCTCAGCAGCATAATCTGCACAAAATAATTTCCAATGCTTCCATTCTTCCAAATGGGTTAAATCATGTAATATTTATCCAAAACCAACCCTAATAAGCATAAAGGACAGACAAATCCCTATACAATCGAGGCCTAAATAACTACCTTTTGGGCAGTTATCAAAAGGTCTTCTGTTTTATAGAGGGATTGAAATCGTGGGCGAGGTCAAAGCTGTATGAACAGAGAGTACAGTCACTATCAGATGCTTATGAAGCCGCAGAACGTCTGTTCGATCTTAGCAACGACCAACCGCAAGAACAGAAACGAAATGAAGCCTCCTCGAGTGGGGGAAATAGACCTGTGCGATCTAGCTCTCCCAAAAGCGGGGGAGGAGACAAAAGTGGGGGAAGTAACTGCAATTACTTCCAACCAAGAGGCGGAAGTTCATATCGAGGCCCGAACCAACAGTTCAATAACGACAAGCCTTATTGTTACATCTGTAAAAGGGAACATCGATCGTACTAGTGCCCTAGTCGAACAGTATTCAATGCCTTTCAAGCTTCATTGACGGGCAGCGCGAGTCCGGAGACTGAGATTGTTGAAACTAACACGACGAATGAGTCGAATGAGGACAACCCTCGCATGGGGGCCTTGAAGTTTCTATCCGCCCTCCAAAGGAAATCCGAAGGGGCCAAAGAGCCGCTCGAACGGGGTCTCATGTACGTTGAGGCGTGGGTTAATCAGAGGCAGGCCAAGAGTACAATGGTCGACTCTGGTGCCACCCACAACTTCATGACCGAAATCGAAGCACGACGATTGAACCTAAAGTGGGACATGAATCCAGGAAAGATGAAAGCGGTAAACTCAGCCGCCCTACCGATCATGGGAATTGCTAAGAGAGTGACTGTCAAGCTGGGGGATTGGAATGGCCATGCAGATTTTGTGATTGTAAAGATGGATGATTTCGACGTGGTGTTGGGAATGGAATTCCTTCTCGAACACAAAGTCATTCCAATGCCCCTAGCAAAATGCTTGGTGATCATAGGAACCAACCCCACGATCGTGACGACCAGTATCAGACAACCGAATGGAGTGAAAATGATATCAGCCCTCCAGTTAAAGAAAGGCCTTGCGCACGATGAACCCACATTCATGGCCATCCCAATGACAGAAGACGAAAATTTGGAAGCACCAGTCCCCAGTGAGATCCAACGTGTGTTGGACAAGTATCGTGATGTAATGCCAGAAAGTTTTCCCAGGAACCTACCTCCACGACGGGGGATAGATCATGAAATCGAACTGTTACCAGGGGCGAGACCCGCGAAAACAGCTAGATGAGTTACTGAATGTTGGGTTCATTAGGCCCGCGAAGGCTCCATATGGGGCCCCCGTGTTGTTCCAGAAAAGAAAGACGGAAGTCTGCGGTTATGCATTGACTATCGAGCCCTCAACAAGCTCACGATGCGTAATAAATATCCACTTCCCATTATCACCGACTTGTTTGATCGGCTCCACGGGGCAAAGTATTTCTCGAAATTAGATCTCAGATCGGGATACTACCAAGTACGCATCGCCGAAGGAGATGAACCCAAGACAACGTGTGTCACAAGGTACGGGGCCTTCGAGTTCTTGGTCATGCCATTCGGCCTGACGAATGCTCTGGCTACCTTTTGCACCCTAATGAACCAAGTGTTCCATGAATATCTCGACAAATTTGTGGTGGTTTACCTCGACGACATAGTAGTCTACAGCCCGACCATGGAAGAACATGAACTTCACTTGCAGTTGGTTTTTGAGAAATTGAAGAAAAATCAACTGTATGTGAAAAGAGAGAAATGCTCCTTCGCGCAACAGCGCATTAATTTCCTCGAGCACGTGATCGAAGCCGGCCGTATCGGTATGGAAGAAGGAAAGGTGGCAGCCATCAGGGATTGGGAAGTTCCGACGACAGTAACAAAGCTACGTTCCTTCTTAGGACTAGCCAATTACTATCGACGATTCGTAGAGGGATTCTCGAATTGCGTCAGTCCCTTAACCGAATTATTGAAGAAAGACAAGACGTGGAGCTGGACTCCAGACTGCCAAACTGCGTTCGATGAGTTGAAACGAGCAATGATGGAAGGCCCGGTACTCGGAATTGCCGATGTTACCAAACCTTTCGTAGTAGAGACCGATGCGTCAGACTACGCGTTGGGTGGTGTTCTAACCCATGATGGACACCCCATCGCATATGAAAGTCAGAAGTTGAATGACGTAGAAAAGAGATACGTCGCCTCAGAGAAGGAGATGTTAGCAGTAGTTCACTGCTTGAGAGCTTGGAGACAGTACCTCCTCGGAGCCAAATTCGTCGTCAAGACCGATAACAGGTCTATCTGTCAGTTCTTCAATCAACCGAAACTGTCCTCCAAGCAAGCGAGATGGCAAGAATGTCTCGCAGAGTATGATTTTCAGTTTGAACATAAGGTGGGCAAGGCCAACCAAGCGGCAGACGCGCTAAGTTGGAAGAGCGAGCATGCGGCCCTGTGCATGCTAGCTCATTTGAAAGGAAGCAGGTTGAACGGAACCATCCGCGAGACCATCAAGGCACATTTGTCGAACGATACGGCCGCGCAGGCCATTATTCAACTGGCGAAAGAAGGGAAGACACGCCAGTATTGGGTAGAGGATGACCTACTCTTCACTAGAGGCAACCGCCTATATGTTCTTCGTTCAGGGAACTTACGAAGACTCCTGCTAGAAGAATGTCACGACACTCTGTGGGCAGGTCACACAGGGTGGCAAAGAACTTATGCCCTTCTGAAACAGGGTTATTACTGGCCAAACCTCTGCGACGACGTCATGCAATTCACAAAGACTTGTCTTATCTGCCAACAAGACAAGGTCGAAAGGGCCAAGATAGCAGGACTGCTGGAACCCTTGCCCGTTCCCGCAAGGCCATGGGAAAGCGTCTCCCTCGACTTCATCACCCACCTGCCCAAGGTTGGGGAATTTGAGGCCATATTAGTGGTCATCGACATGTTCTCAAAATATGCGACATTCATACCAGTCAAGAAGTTGTGTTCAGCTGAGATGACGGTGCAGTTATTCTTTAAACATGTTGTCAAGCTATGGGGTGTCCCTGCCAGTATCATTAACGACAGGGATGCGCGATTCACCAGTACTTTCTGGACGGAATTATTCAGGCTATTAGGCACTAACCTGAATATTTCTTCCAGCTATCACCCTCAGACAGATGGCCAAACAGAGAGATTCAATAGCATGCTTGAAGAATATCTGCACCACTTCATCGATGCAAGACAGAAAAATTGGGTCGAGATGCTCGATGTAGCACAATTTAGTTTCAATTGCCAAAAGAGCACCTCGACAGGCAAGACTCCGTTCGAAGTTGTTTGCTGGCGGCAACCCATGATGCCCCATGTCATCGATCACCCGTACGCAGGCAAAAGCCCCCAAGCATATAACTTCACCAAAGAGTGGAGACAAACCTCTGAGGTCGCTCGGGCTTACCTAGAGAAGGCGTCAAAACGCATGAAGAAATGGGAAGATCAGAAGCGGCGTCCTGTAGAGTTCCAAGAAGGGGACAAAGTGTTGATCAAGCTGAAACCTGAACAACTCCGTTTCCAGGGAAGTCGAGACCAGCGTCTCATCCGAAGATATGCAGGTCCAGTCGACGTTATCCAAAAGGTCGGGAAAGCCTCATATAGGGTTCAACTTCCTGCATGGATGAAAATCCATCCTGTCATTCATGTCAGTAATTTGAAACCCTACCACCCCGACCTCGAGGATACCACCCGCAATGAAGTCACTCGACCACCTGTCACCATGAAGAACGTCACCGATAAAGAAGTCGAGGAAGTGTTAGCAGAAAGGACTCGTCGCGTCAGCAACCCACGACGGGATCTACAAGAGTTCTTAGTGAAGTGGAAGGGGCTCCTAGAGGCCGAAATCAGTTGGGAGCGCGCTGAAGACCTGAAGACTGCTGCCCTCCAGATCACAGAGTTCGAGCAGCGTCGGTTGACAAAGACGTCAACAATTTAAGTGGGGGAGGATGTCACGGTCATGCTTGTCCAAGGCGTGTTGCCCATGGTCGCATGCCCATGTCAACCCTTTCCCCTCATGCTTTCATTATATGTATTTCCTTTGTATCGCTTGTTTACTTTCCTTTACATTTCTCAAGTGTATGACTCCTCGTGATTTTCATGTTTAAGCCTGCCAAGGCTAAAATGCTTAATAATATACTATAGGGGGGTACGACTAGTTGTCAAACCTTCCTACCCGAGAGTTGTATGCTATCAAGCTGTTGTTGTGCCTTTGCTTACTTGATAGTCTGTGCAACAAATATTCTTTCAAACTGTCTTCGAACGTTTTCCAAAACCTTTTTCTCTAACCCCATTTTCTAAAACCGTTTTCCAAGAACGGGGGTAGAGGTTGCGATATTCGCTCGTTGTGCCACCGGCGATCCGTTTTCAAGTTGGCTGACTTACTTGTGAGCGAAAGTAAGTGCCGCACAGTCGCTTTACGAGACCCTAAAGACAGCGACTGTGACACATTGCAACAAATATTAGTTAAAAGAAGAAACTTAAACACACTTTAAGTTTCTTCTTTTAACTAATATTTGTTGCAATGTGTCACAGTCGCTTTACGAGACCCTAAAGACAGCGACTGTGACACATTGCAACAAATATTAGTTAAAAGAAGAAACTTAAACAATAAAACACGACCTTTACATTCATCCAATGTTAGTTAACAGAACAACTTTAACAATAAAACTAGAAAATTATTTTGAGAATAGTTTCCAAACAAGTCCTGGTTGAAAATTGTCAAGTTTAAGGTCATGTTCAACATTGATAAGTAAAAATGGTACTGAAAAAGGGAAACATATGTATGTGCATTCACAGTGCAAGTTGCTTGCATTAATATAGAAGACAGACTTGATTTTGTAATTAAGTTCTAACATGTGATTGATAAATTGGTCTCTGCATGGCCAATAAGTACTCACCACTTTCACGGTAATATAACCCATTGAATAATACACTTAACAAGAATAGAACAAATTCATACTATTCTAAATAGATTACAGATCACAAAAGCGAGAGACGGATTAAAAAATATTCATCATTCACCTAAACATGAATTGAAGAAGAACACAAACTAGAAAAGAAGTTCATACTAGAAAATCTAGGACTACTTCACATTGTCAAAAGTAAAATACCTCTAATAACTCAACCCAATTTCGCTCCTGAGTAATTTCTTCAGGTGTCTGCATACTTTTAAAGGGGCGTGCACTTATTTCCATTGCCATCTTTTTGACAAGTTTGTCAAAAACATCTGGATGCAAGAAGAAGACATAATTTCCTGACACATATAATATTCTAAACACCCCAATATTACATGAAAAAAAGTCATAATTCCAGAAAAGAAAAGAGGAAGTCCATAGGTAAATAAAAAAACAGGGAAGATTGCAAAATAACCAATGGAGGAATACAAATGCATACTACACAATGAAGTCTTGAAGCTGTTTGCTAAATAAGAAAATCAACTTGGTGGAATTCAGACAACATACAATGTAATACTTGATTAAAATTTTCAGGTAATTAATCCTTCTTTAAATGCTCATTTGTACCCTTTTGAACAAGAGCCTTCAAGGCATTTGCGTTACTAGAACTAGTGAGAGATAACAATGCCTCAAATTGGACCAACGATTCGAACTTCTTCTCCAACTCTTCAATAAGTTGTTCATTTTCTTCCTTATCCTTTGCTTCTTGTGCCTGAGAAAAAAAATTGAGACATTAAAAGAATAGACTTGGGAAAAAAGAAAGGAAAAAAATTTATTAAAATTTTAAATTTTAAGCATACACAAAAAAAAAAAACACTTTACTACCATTTGGGGAAAGACAACTACAAACCAATCAATGCAATTTCAAATTAAGGGTACCTACAGAACATGGCTAAAGTGGGAGAATTTTTCAAGTTGCCGGAGAAATGGAGATTTCAGGATCTCGCTCGCTTGAGAAATGTTTGTTAAAGTTGCACCAAAAAGACTACAATATTTAGTATGATGTAAAACAAAAGTAACATAAAAATTGCACATTCATTTATTTAGAACCAAAACAATACTTCCCATTCTTTAGAACTCAAGGATACATTTGTACAACCCATCCAACAGATTGGGAAAACACAAGTTTCAGTTTCTGTTTGACTATTCTTTCTTCCTTATGCTTGAATATCTCAATGCTGCAGAATAATTCAAAGTGAGGTTGGAAAAATACATATTAGAACTTTTTAACTTGATATTCAAAAGTTAAATCATACGTAGAAAACAATCAAAATAGTTTTACATTCTTCAAGTCAGTAATGAACTTTATACAAACTCGCTCATGGCTCCTCCGTGCAATTTGAGTATAGTTCGATATCCATCTATTTAGTTCCTAAATAAGAGCTTATCATGGAGGCTACCTAATGAAAAAGATACTTTCCTTTTAACTCAATTGGTTGACCATGACAGTCTTCAGGCACAAAACGAACTTTATAGTTTTGAAGAAGCTATTAAGAGAAGAAAATAAAATGAAAAAGAAATACTAGTTAGAAACTTTTTAAATAGAAAAGAATGAGAATGTTCTTCTAGAAACTAAGTAGATGCAAGAATTTTTTCTGCATATAAACTTCAAGCCAACAATAACCACAACTGTATCTCAACAGAATTTCAGTAAATGGTATTGAAGCTATTAACAGGGATATGGACATACAATATTAACATATCCCAGCTTTTCTTTTTGGCATTTTGTATTCGAGAAAGAATGACTAAGAAACTAACCTTACCATAGTTCTAATTTCTCAGTTTCAATATCAACAACTAAATCATTACAACAACTATATGCAACAACATAATGAACAACATAAACACAACAACTCAATAGAAAATGAGTGGAACTAAAGTTATAATTACAACTCAATGAAACTACACTTATAACAACTAAAACTCTTTTTTTTTTTAACTTATCAATGTTAACCCATGTCTAAGATTGTTGCACTCAAATACATAGTATAATACACACACATAGGTAAATCAATATCAAGCAGTGAGATGTATTAAAAAAAACCCACGGAAAAAGGGTAGAGAAAGTGGTACTTGTAAATGGTAAAGAATCTCATGATTTAATGGAAGCTTCCTCATCAATAAAAAGATCAAGGTAGCCACAAGTCTCATGTAGTTGTGCATCCAAGCCTTTTAAAGCAGAAAATTTTCCTGTAACCTATAAAATAACATTTATATTAGTGAATGCCTTTGTGACCTAGCTATCATCTAAAAGTTGAAGCACAATACATCAAGTCAATCACAAAATTTAAGAAACAGTTTGAGTAAAAGAAAATTGATTGGAGATTACTACAATGCAAGACAAGTAATGGTAAGAAATTAGACCTCATTGGCAAGTGAACTAATGGTGGTATCCTTGACATCCCTTAGTAAGTGTCCCACAGTTGTATTTAGACCAAACAAGAAGATCATTCTGAAGACAATAAATGATAATTTCCTAAAGCAACTTTCATGTAACTGATTTAGAATTGCAAGAATCTGTCTAGTATATATGTAAAACCAAGTACAAGAGAACAAGATAATCTTTCCAAGTAAAATCAAGATGAAAAATGGTCATTCTGAAGACAACATAACCTTCCCAACCACAGAAAGCCACTTCTTTTAGGACAAATCCCTTATTTCTAATTTTAAATAAGAGGTTGAATTGACAATGTTCCTTAACATAAATTACCATACTTATTTGGTAAGTTACTTTGTTCTTCTCAAATTTGCTCTCACGTTTTAAATAAGGTTACATTTGTTCCAAGAGTGACCTTGGAAACAATCTTCCAACAACAATCATGCTTCGTGAGAAACGACTATTACCTTGTTTGATTAATCTGACTCCCTTCCTTGAATGACTCCATACATGTCTTGGCCTCTGTCACTGGAAGCAACAAAGTGGGATCATTGGCCATGGCTTCGTTATCACAACTAGGCAAACTTTTGGAAAAACTACCATCTGGAAGTAGAACTTCCTGTACATTTGAAATAACCCAATATGACCTAGATTTAAATTAAAATAAATTAAATCATTTTACTTGGTTCTTGCCAGCAGACATCTAGCCATTAAAGGAGCCATTCATGTAAAATCTAATAACTCATCAAGAACAAAAACATTTTTCTTTCAAAATCACATCGAGGGCCATAAACAAAGCTCCATCAAATCAAGGAAAAATCATTACTACAATACCATATGTGCAAATATAGGCATTTGAGTAAAAAGTAAAGAAGAAAGAGAAAGAGTTTGCCTTTTGAATCTTCTCGGTGGTGATATATTGGTGGGGGGAAACGAAGGCATCATGGGCATCATTTGCGGTGGTTGCTGCATCTTTAGCTTTCCTGAATGTAAACCCTAGCCCTAAGTCTCGGAAAAGAAATTTCCCCAAGTCAACAGAGATTGAGAAGAGAAGGGGAAAAACAGAGGAAGACCCATAAACAAAAAGAGAGAAAGAACCTGTAAATCGTTGAAATGGAAGCTATTTGAGAGCGATTTTGAGGGAAAATCTCTGGTATGGCAGTCTGAGATTTAAATAAAAAGGGAAAGAGGAAGGAACCGCGCCAGAGATGTAGTGTTCAAGTCACCGCCGGTGAGCTTCCAGTCGTCCTCGGTAAGCTTCCAGTCGGCGAAGACGAGAGAAGGGGAAAGTGAAGATGAGAGAAGGGGGAAGAGAGAAATGTCGGGGAGATAGAAAGTAAAGTTGTACGAAGAGAGAGAAACTTTCGTTTAAAAAAACCACAAATTAACTTTTTTTAAAATGCCCGACATTAAAAGTTCGGAAATTTTCAAACCTGCCATCCGACATTAAAAGGCCGCACGTTTTTTTCGTCCGACATTAAAAGGCCCGCAAATTTTTTTTCGTCCGACATTAAAAGAATAATTTGTTGTAGTGCATTACCCTCATCGATCCAAAATGATTCAAGTCTGAGATTGTGTAAATATGTATATTATTCTCTAGTGTGTTGTTTTGTTTTATTTTATTTCTTTTCTTTTCTTATAATAATTCAAAAAACAAATAAAAAAGAATGAGCAAAATGTATAATGTGGTGGAAAGTCAAGGAAATCAAATCCTAGTTAAGCGGGAACCTTGTCTTAGGACAAGCTTGTCTAAGGAAAGAGATACTTAAGTTGACTGAAAAGGAACACCTCTACCTGGAGCTTGACCTGGAGGTTGAATTCACTAAGACTTGTATTTTCCTGGTCGAGTAGTGTTTTATCTTATTTCTTCCTTATGTTTAATTTTTCTTCATCATTGAACACTTCGTCGGGGTGAACTTTCTAAAACTTTTTGGCTAAGTGTGCAGTAATTAGTCCAAGAAAAAGGAGAAAGCAGGTGAAAAAAGGGTCAAAGTTTGCACCAAAAATACGGTCGCAATTAAGCTTAAGTTTAAAGACAGATTATTTTGCAGGAAACAAATTGCGACACATTTGTAGGCACAAACTGAGAGCAACCCTAACGTCTTAGAGATGACGTCATCAAATGGGAAACCTATTTAAGGCGGCAGCAAGGTGACTTGAGTCACTTTTATTTAAAATACCCAACGTCTCTCTCAAACCAAAACATTCACGCAATCTCCGTTCACTCGTTCCGACACCAATAACCATCAGAAATCCACAATTTTTTGATAAGAAAACGTCAGCGACCTCTTCTACCTCACATTGATTCGATACAAAATGCAATGGAGCCTTCATCTACCTCTCAATCCAAGAAACCAAAGTTTCCAAGAAAATCATCCACGGGTTCTTCAGAGGAGTTAGAAGTGAATCTTGATTCCTCTTCGTCTCCTAAGCAAATGAGCTCACATTCAACCTTTAAGCGGTTGAGAAAATAAGGTAACCTCCCACAAACTCTTCATGCAGAAACGAGGCAACGAAAGTGGGAGGAAGACATGAAGCAAGCAGCAGAAGATAGCTAAAAGGCCAGTGATGAAGTTATTTCAGATTAAGATTCAGAAGAAGACAAAGTAGTGTTAGTTCGAAGGCCCACATCTACGAGATTGGAAGAAAATAGTGAGAAAGAAGCCGAGCCAAGTTGTGATTGAAGCCGAAGAAACACAGCAAAGAGATTTTCCTGCAGGCCAACTAGATTCTGCGACGCAACTAACGAAGACATGTCTGCTGCCAGCGTACAAGCAAAAGAAGATGCGACCGCATCTGAGGCGTAAATGAAAGGACAATCCATGATAGGACCAAAATAGTCCTATTTTATTACCTTTAATCTAAACTTGTTAGAGGGATTTTATGTTTCATTTGTCTTATTTATAGATACTTTGAGCTTAGGTGATGTCGGGAGCCAACCGCGCAAATTGGTGTTAATTTAGGCCAATTATGGAGTTTTGGAGCCATCTCGGTGTTCTTGGACGACGAGGAGGTGAAAAGACCCAAGTGGATCGAAGCGGGCCTGATGAACTACACCAAGGATCGAAGTTTGAAGCCCCGTACCGAGAAATAACGAGACAAAATGGATAAAAAAGGCAACAAGGCTCGGATTAAGGACGGCGTCGAGACGTTTGTTGCGCAATTTGCTTACCGCAAGTGTACGGGTCAAGTAATAATATAGAGTTTTCATGATTAAACGAGGGTTGTCCTCTGGATTGGTTTTCTAGCAAATTAAGTACCGTGATAGATTCTTCTGTAGTCGCTTCGACGTTCTTTCCATCTATCTTCAAGTTAAGGAGTAGAAGGCCTTGGTTTTCTCAACATGCAATACTTAGCTCCATATCGTGGGCACGAGTTGCTAGTTCTTCAAAGGTGCGAGGCTTTATACCTTGAAGGGTGTAGAGGAGTTCCCAATGCATGCCTCGAATGCACATCTCAACAGCAAAGAGTTCAGTGAGGCGATCTTTGCAATCTAGACTCATGGCTGATGACATGCAAAATTGTCATCATTTTCCTATTAATTTTAGCTAGTTTTGTGCATGAATTGTGTACTTTAATGCTATTTTATGTTTAAATTTCAGAAAACCGAGCCAAGGAAGCAAAACCAAAATTTTGAGAGATTTTGGATGATTTTGGAGACTTTTGGAAGCATTTTGGAGAAGTCCATTGAAGACCCTAATCCAAAAAGTCAAGAAGAATGAATTAGAAGCCCAAAATCATAGATTTCAGTCATTAAATCACCAAGTTGGATCAAGAAAAGAGCTCAAGATCCATTACATGAAGCATTTGGGCCAAAAGAAAGTTGGAGGCCCAAAAATGGAGTCAAAATCGAGCCATTATTGAAGATTCAGGGCCTAGCGTCGAGACGCTAAGCCTGGAGCGTCCCGACGCTAGGCAGCCGCGTGGAGAGTTCTGGAAACGCGACAGCGTCGCGACGCTGTCCAGATAGCATCTCGACACTGTGACGTCTTGGAGCCCAAGAAAAGATGACGTCAGAGCGTCGCGACGCTACGCCTGCTGGGAGCCTATAAAATGAGCCATTTGCATCCAAGTTTTGTGTGCCAATTTGTGGGTTTTCACCCGATTCTAGAGTCTACACTAAAATTAGGGATTTTTGGGAGAGTTTTGGAGCTTTGTTGAAGATCTTTGGAGCTCAGGATCGATGGAGGTCGGTGCGAGATCGAGGAAATCGACACTTTTATGATCATTTCTCTTCCCTTTTCCTTTATGTTTTAGTTTCTAGAATTGTTGTGATTAGGAATTATTGAATTTTAGTGATTATGAGTAGTAAATTCCTAAATTCTATGAGATTGATTTAGATGTTGAACCTTTGCTTGATTAATGTATTTATTTGGTTTAATTGTCATTATTGTTCATTTGTGCCTTTTGTCCGTAATGTTTTAATCAACTGATCACTGATTAAATGAATCGTTACTAAGTGGAAACTCGACGGAGAAAAGCTTAGACTAGAACTGAATGCATGACTGACGGTTATTTACCCGGGTTACACGGGATTGACTAAATAACGTTAGAGGTTGTATTGAAGGGTCATAATGCCATGCTAAGTAAATAAAGATGAGACTGAAAGGAGATTCTTTATTGAAAGGTATGAGATAGGAGGAGACCGACAGGAGAGTCCTTGTCATTAGGCTTCTAGACTTATGAATCAAATGATTAGTTAATCCATATTAGTTAATTGATTAATCATTAAAGGTCCTATTGATGAAATCAACCACTCTAGAATTATCCCTCCAAATTGTGTCTCCATTTATCTTTTGCTTTCTAGATTAGCTTTTTATTATTCTTTTCGGCATTAGATTTGTTCTCTAAATAAAGTTAAGCAAGATTATTTGTGGTAATTAATTGAATAAATCCAATCCCTGTGGAGAATAGTCTGCTTCAACAATTCAAGGAAGAAGGGCCCGAAGAAATACGAGAATTTTTATGTGCTTTGAAAGACCGCACAAACTCGTCTAGCTAAGAGACTTGATACAAGCACTTCTTGGGAGGCAACCCAAGTTTATTTTTCCGTTAACTTCCTTTTCTTTGTTTTTCAGTTTTTTTTAGTTAGAGCATGTTGATCTTTCGTTCCTGCTGATCAATTTGAAGGAGTTCGAGACCACATTTTCTTAAAAAAACAACCCCAATGAATGTTGAAGGCTGACATCCATGGTTTCTCTCGTACTTCAGGGCAGTATCGTTCTCCCTTTATTTTTTTTTTAATTGTCCTTATGCATGCTTAATTAGTCTAAATAATTGATACATTGAGCACAATGTATGATTTAAGTTTGGTGGGGAGGCTTTGTTGTTCTGATCTGAGCGAAAATTTTTTCATGATGATTCTATTGCATCTGTTTTGATGAGGACGGTCTATGATATGATTTAGATAATGAATTTTGTTCAATTTTTGTGAAATATGAAAGCATGTCCAAGATTCATGTAAATTTAAATTTTTTCTTTGATTTCCTTGCACATGTTGAGCACTTAGCCTACCTATATGCTTTTGAATGCTTAGAACTGGATTATATTACCTAGATGTTTGTTGTCACTCCGATAGGCTTAAGATATGATTTGAAAGATTGAACTGCATGAGAGTCTGTTGTTGCCTTGTGCAAAGTGATTCTAAATATGCAAGAAAAACTCACAAACACACGTGCAAGTTCACACGATCAGCAGCAAGTGATAAGTATTTTTATATCATTCTCCACAGGGACTGATGCACGAAAATCACTATTCTTAAACCTATTTTCAATGAAATTCAATGCAACCAAGGACCAAATATTAATTTATAACTAAGATGCACTAATGTAAATAAAGCTAAGTGAAATTAAAGAGAACTTGAAGTAAATAAAGCACGAAAAACGGCTGAATGCAGAGGAGAATTAAGGCTCGAATTATGGATGCTCTATATTGTTTCCAGGGATTGCAATAGCAAAAACTGCGCTAATTCATCTCTCCCAGATTTAACACAGGAATTTTCCAATTCTCTGTAGATTAAGGCGATTAAACTCCTATTTAACCCCTTATTTTTAGCTCAACCTGATTAGTGCCCTAGGTGGTTATTTATCCCTAAATACCCACTCATTTTCATGATCATAAAAGACTAAGGTAAAGTAAAGCAATCGGTTACTAAATGTTTTCCCAAACACCCAATAACAATGCTAGAAAATGGATGGCCAATCGAAATTCCAGCTTAAACAATAAAGAACACTTTACTTTAAGATGAAAATAGCACGGTTCAACTACAAACAACCCCTCGTTACAATATAGGATCCCTAATCCTCACCTAAAGAGGATTAGTTCATGTTCAAAGAGAAAATAAGTTCAATACAGCAGAGACCACTCATATTCAACATACTTTTCAGCTTCTTACACAACCAATACCAATGGGAAGATAAAAAAAAAAATAAGAAGAAAAGGCCAAAGAAGAAGCTCCCAAGCTCAAATCCAGCTTTCCCAAGCTGAATATGGTCTCCACGGCAGCTCAGCTTTGTTTTTCCTCTGTTCTTGTGCTCCAAGCCAGCTCCCAATCGTGAATCTCCTTCTTTTTCAGCCTACTTTCCAAATTAGGGCCACTTTCTTTAAATACCTAGCTTCAAACGTGGGAGTGAGGGTTGATTAGACACTCCAAGCCCACATGGAATACCCATAAAAAGGTAAGAATACCCTTTTACCCCAGCTGAACTTGACACCTCATTAAATGAAGCTTTTCACGTTGCAAACAGCTCCAGCCACCATTCTGCTTCTGCCATGTCAAGCTACAGCATAATCTGCAAAAACTGGAGCTCCAAGTCAGCTTAAATACGAAATTGACGTGAAATTAAAGCCCAAAGCCTCCAATCAGCACTCTCACTAAATAATATTAAATTCAACTAATTCCAACTCAAATAATAAATTCTCATAGCAAAATTAAGCCTTAAAGCCCCAAAATCATGGCTAATAACTCTTATTTCTAAGAGTTATCACACCCCCAAACCTAGCTCATTGCTTCTCCCCGAGCAATGCTAGTAAAAAATGTAACGCCCCAGGATTTTAGAAGTTAACCCAGCGACATTACTAACTCCTAGACCAAAAAAAACCGTGAGCACCGAAAATTTCGGCAGCATAACGGCGTACATTGGACTAACCCAAAATTTTTCCTACACCTGCTGAACAAGAAAAGCACTTCTACAAAGCAATACTAAACTACTTCCCACTCCACAGCACAGCAGAACATAAACAGAACCAACAGACAGACAGATCTTGCACAATCAACTATTAGCTAAAACCAATTACATCTTTAAACAAAATCTTGAAACGACACCTCATGCGAAACAAACTTATTAAACCACTAACTGAATGAATCAATGGAGTTCTTTAAAACGGAAACAACTTATTCCAGGGATTAACAAAAATGAATCAAGACTAACCAAACTTAAAAACTTTCAAAAGCAGCAAACACAACTGCCCTAACTAAAACCTAAGAAAATAAAAGCAAGAACATGATATTAGTTATGGTTCCTCCTCATACGCCTCCTCCGCATCTCCATGGTCCACGCGGTCCTCATAACCTGCAAAATCTGGTAGTTGGGGGGAGAGAGGAGGGGGTCAGTACACTAAGGTACTGGTAAGCAGCCCCTACCTAAGAAGCCATCAAACAGCAAACCACAAACAACGTGCTTTTCATGCGCAGGCAACATACTGTTAAAAGCGGTAAACATAATATCATGCTCCAAAGATAGTAAAACAAATGACTCTTCTAAGCCACTATCTCATGCATTTCTCTATATGCAACTTGCTAACCACTCAAGCTCCACGAGTTCACTCAACGTTCACATTTAGCCTTCACATGGCTTTCCAAGACTGATCCTTCGAGTCGCACTGTTCCCTGACCATTTGTACCCAGGGCCACAATGCTCTCTACGGAGCTCGGCGTTCGACCCTTGACCATTTGTACCCAAGGCCTCAAACTGTGCATCGCCCCTTGACCATTTGTACCCAAGGCGCACCAATGACTTAGCAAAGCATTGGCCCTTCCCCAGGCACCCAACACATGCTCTCTAGACTCATCACACCGACCCTTGACCATTTGTACCTGTTGGGCTCCTAGAGTGAGTAAAAATATGATATGAAATACTCTAGAATTCCTGTGCAAGTATACACAGTCTGCAGCAAGTAATATTATCAATCCAAGGTCTGAATGAGTTTCCACTTTATCTATTTTGTATAACTTTCTAATGGTTTCTAAGATAATAAAAATGATTGGGTTTTATCGGAATTATGCTGAAGCAAAATAAATGACAGAACAACGAGTAAACAAATAGATAGACAGATTAAAGACAGACGCTGGTTAGGCTTTAGTGATTGTTATTGAATATGCTCTAGCAATATTATTGATCCTGCATTTCCCGCAGTATTATTAGCGGATTCCTCCCGGAACTCTGAATCTTTTGGGATGTGTTTCAACCCCAATGAAGTGCGACCGATCAGGCACTAGGCAACTGGCTATCCCTAGCTCAGTCACTGGCGTTCACCAATACACAATGATCGTAGTGTGGAGAATTGCCACACACTCTCTAAATCATCCCTGAAACTAGAGAGAGCTATTCACACCGGCTGGCCAGGCGGGCATAAAATAAGAATAAGCACAACAATTAACCAAAATGCAATAGTCAATTTATTACTAGAGATGAAGCACATTAATCACATTATTCCTAACCAACACCTTAAGCTACTTAGTTCATAATCAGCATAGGAATACGAATTACAATCTGAGTTTGCATGTCCATAACTACAAGTTAATAAAGAAGGTAAACTCCCTAATCAGCTTGCGGTTGATGGTGTTCTTGTTGACTTCAATCTCCCTAACTATTCGGCTTCCAAGGGAAAACATGGAATGACTTTGACTTTGACGGCTACTTCCTTTTATAGAAGGATGGGAGGCTTGAATAAGGTCAACTAGGACATGTGTAAGGCTCTCCTTGATCCTTTATCACGAAAATAACTCAACAGAAGTCGGTTCATGAAGTTGGCTAACGAGCTGTGATGTGGCAGTTTCTGCTCCCAGTTTTGCTGCAGCATAGAATTTGCTCCCTCCAGTCGCTCAGCAGCATAATCTGCACAAAATAATTTCCAATGCTTCCATTCTTCCAAATGGGTTAAATCATGTAATATCTCTCTAAAACCAACCCTAATGAGCATAAAGGACACAAATCCCTATATAATTGAGGCCTAAATAACTACCTTTTGGGCAGTTATCAGTACCCAAGGCCTCGATGCTCCTCTTAACCAATGGTGGCGTGCCACCCCTCGACCATTTGTACCTGAGGTGCACTGACACTCACCCAACTTTCTTTTCTTTCACACTTTAGGTCCCTGGCCTATATCTCACATCCACTAGAATGCATATGCCCTACAACATGCCTCTAGACTCATGCATCATGCCCACTAAGCATATACGTTTGACCACATCTCTTAACTCATGCTTGACTCAGAAACGCAAATAGAACCAACATGCTTGCAACTGTTCATCACGCAACAACAATTCATGCTTTTCCATAGAATCATATACATACATATATATATTCAAAGAACAGGAACAAGAGAACAATTATAAGGCAAGAAAACATTCAGCGTGCAACACACAGTCAAACAAACTTCAGCAAGTAAGAACTACTTACCGGAAGCTCAAACGCTCCTAAACAATCCTAAAGGACTAATGGAAACAACCGGAAGAGCCTAAAGAGCTCAAACTACAAGCAACGGTTACCATGGGTTAGAAAACAACTTAGAGCACCTAATAAACTTGAGGAAAGGATCTAGGGATGCTGGAAATTACCACTTAGTGCTCAAACAACCTTGAGAACAAGCTGACTTGTGTTCGAAACGACTCAACAACCAAGATCCCAAGTCACCGGGTTATGGGTAACCAAAATCAAGGTCTTTCGAGTTGTGGGTATTCGCTGAACACGATATTTGAGATCAAACGCTCGCTGAACAGCAACCGAACACACTTAAATCCTGCAATTATAAGGCCGATAACGAATGGGTATCGATTAAAACATGGTTTAGTACTTTAATCTCTAATGGATATCGAACACTTAAGCTATAAAACTAATAACAACATTGAACCTTACCCAACGGAGATTCAGCATTTAGCACTTTGACTCTACACTCAGCAGTTTAATTACTGCAACAGAGATTCAGAACTTTCGCTAGAAAAAGATTTGCCAAGGAAAGAAAAATGCAACATTTCATTAAATTCCATACAGCATGAAACACCCAACAACAAATTTCTTTTTTTTTTCACTTTTCTTCCTTCTACTTTCTTTCATTCATTCAAACAAACACAAAAATTGAAACAAACAGACATCTAAACCAAGCAAACAAATTAAAACAACCACAACATCAAGCAAAAACACCAACAGCCACCAACAAAAAAAAAAAAAATAGACAGCAAACTCCTTTTTAATCTTCATCAGCATCTTCGTCTTCTTCTTCTTCGGAGGGGGGACACCAAGGGCTCAAAACGCCATGAGGGAATGGAGGAAAAGGTGGTAGACCCTCTTCTTGATCAGTGTTAAAAGCCTTCTCTACCATCTCATCTCTCTTGCAAGTGTATTCCCAATAGACTCGTTGCTGCTCGCCTTGGTACTGCATATGGTGCAGTCAGTCTCTTTGTTGTCTAAGAATTTCTTGTATTCCGCTGGCTACTGTTGAAGTTTTCCTTGTTTTACCATCTCCCATTAATCGCTTGATGGCCGCCGAATCAATGATGCCTTTGTCGACTGCGAGATCATCTTCTTCTTCGAGCTGTACCCCAACCCTTAGGCACAAAGTCGTAATGAGGTTAGGGAAGAATAGTTTACCCGCTTTCTTCCGGGCACATGAGGATATTTCTTTTGTTATTATTCTTCCCACATCTATGCTTATTTGGCTCATGATAGAAAAGACCAAGAGCATTCTTTCTTTTGAAACCGTTGTGTCATGTGTGGTGGGGAGAAGACGATTCCTCGCAAACCAAAGCCATACATTAGCTTCTGGAGTCACATAGGCGGACAACAAAGAGCGATTGCCATTTTTACCTGTTTTCCAACTAGCGCCCTCTATAGCACAGTATTGCAAAGCGGCCTTAAGTTGATCGTTTGAGGGAGCTACCATCATGGCATTGAAAATGGCAAAGGGGAAATCGGGTACATCATAGAATTCATTGATAGTAGATGGGATCCATTCCACAATCTTCCCTCGCACCACTATTTTCCATACACCGCTATCCTAAAAATTTGCATAAAACTCCTTGACGATGTTAGGGACAGCTGGCTCGGGGTGATGGCATAGCTTTTGCCAATTTTGGTTTCTAATTGTAACTGCCAACATATGCGACAAGCTTTCTAGATTTGCATCAAAACCTTTTTCTAACATTAAATCTCTGCTTTTAAGCTCCTCATATCGCGTGGCTGCAACATTGCTTATAAATTTCCTTGGTTCTTCGCTCACAGCCTCCAATGGAGCTTTTCCCTTTCTTTTTTGCCTTCTTTTTGGCGCATGAGGTATGGGCTGCAAAACACTAGGGTCTTCGATCATTGGTTGCTTGCCCCTGTTTTGTGCAACTGAGTCGCCCTCATCTACTACTCTTGGCTTGAATATTTTTCGTGCAATTGAATGAGGACCCATTTTTTTCTTTTGATTAACTGAACTTGGAACAGAAATGGGGATGAAGGGAAGATAAACCGACAGACAGCAGCTGGAAAGATGGCCAAAACCGAGAGCTTGCTTTTCCCCTTCATGGGTGCTGCTGTTTTATTTTATAAAGGGAATTTAAGAGCTTTCAATGCCACTAGCTGCAGCATGTTTACCACTTGTCCACTCCCCTAATTACTCTGAATTTTTCTTTCCTCAACACCCAATGCAAGGTCTAATCAGCTTCTTTCTAGAGCCACGCAAAGACTGGTCCCCTTTTCTTCCCAAGAAGATTTTTTTTTCTCAACTATCAACCATCAAATATTGAAAGAAGCCCTCTGCCCTAGGGTCCCTTGTGCAGATTTTTGCTCTCCTTTTGCCATGTCAACCTGCTCATTAATTCCTATTTCATGAAAAAAGCTAACAAGAAGGTTAAAGAGCTGCACATCATAGAGCAAAAGGGGGTCAAAAATAGCACCATGCAATTAATTATCCCTAACACTATTAAAAACCATTAAATTTAACAAGCTCACTAGAATGAAAACGCAAGGATTAATTACTTAGCATCAAAACTAAAAGTGCAAATTAAAATTACCATACCACCTGAGGGACCAAAATTAATTATTCCATGATCATGCATTGTCCCTGTCATCCCTTCATGCTTTTAGACTTCCAATAATTTGCAAGAGGCGTAGTATCTTTGGAATTCTTCACCCCAATAATGCTTGAGCCTTTGCCCGTTTACCTTAAATTTTCTTCCATCTTCATCATCCTTCAGCAACACGGCCCCAAGGTCAAATGTTTCTAACACTGTAAACGACCCTGGCCATCGTGACTTAAGCTTCCCCGGAAATAGCTTGAGTCGGGAATTAAAAAACAACACTCTCTGACCTTTTTCAAATTTTTTTGATGTTATTTTTCTGTCATGCCATGCTTTAGTTCTTTTCTTGTACATCTTAGCATTGTCATAAGAAAAATGTCTGAACTCTTCCAATTCCAAAAGCTGTAGCTTCCTCAAATCACCCGCTGCCTCTTGATTAAAGTTGAGCTTCTTGATAGCCCAAAAAGCTTTATGCTCCAACTCCATGGGTATGTGACAAGATTTTCCAAAGACCAACCTAAATGGGGACATGCCCAATGGAGTTTTGTATGCAGTTCTTGTTGGGTTTTATGCCCTAAAACTCGTAGATAGTGAATGTAACTATTGATCGGATATTAATGAAATAATATTGATATATTTTTCCATTAATTGTTATTAGTTATTTTATATTTGTCTTTACCTAAAAATAACCCTAATCCAATAAACTAGACATCCAAGGTTGTAATATGAGTCTTGAACTATATGTAGCGACATATGAGATCATTGTTCAAGAAACAGCCTAAAGGGTCTATAGTATAGGGATAAGACTGGGTGCCTTATCTTTGTGACACTATGGATACGGCCCACTTTGTATTTGATACAAACGCTACGATCCAACGCGTTAGTGTAGGAGACATGCGAGTGAGGGTATCCTATGCAATGAGTTTGCATAAGACCGGACAGCGAAATAGTAACCACTGGTTATAACACCGTTAACTAGTTGGTTTTCTATTTCACTAGGACGACCTAGATAACTTAGTCTTAATCCTGAATTGATTATGGACTCCTGCTCATGAGAGATTGTCCTTTGATTTGCATGGGTAAGAGTGGCCAATATGCCGACTCAATAAGCCTACCATTTTGGGGACAAGATCGAATGGGGAGCTGGGAACATAATCGTACAAGATGGAATTCACTCCTTCCCGACTTTAGGGAAGCAGATGAGTGTTCCCTTAAGTGGTTACTCCGAGTCTTGAATAAAGGGTCCTACCCTCTCAATGGCACGAGAGGGTTTTCTGTTTAATGGTTGGACCACAAACAGGTTGTTCATTAGAGGAGAACTGGTACTTAAGGAAATAGAAGTAACCAAGGGGTAAAATGGTAATTTGACCCAGTTGGTGTTACGGACACTCGTGAAGGACTATGATGTGGTCTTTTCCTACCGCAAGCGCACGGGTCAAGTAATAATATAGTGAAAGTAAATTCGAATGTCGTCCTCTGGATTGGATTTTTAAGCAAATCAAGTATTGTGAATAATCTCGCTCAATTTTATTTAGGGATCAAAAAGTGATGAATAGGTGATGATAAAACCAAATCAAAGCAAGTAAAAAGAATGGAAATTCAATTGGGAAAACTACTTAGGGAATTGATTTCGCCGATTTCGTTTAGGATTGATTTTAAAGAATAAGTTATTATGCACAATGAAATTATGAGCCAAAGACCCTTTAATCACAACTACCTCTCCCGAGTATAATTGATTCTCATGCAAATTAACCAACTTGATATCCCTATCTATGTTTATTAATAAGCAAGGCAATGAGATCTTTTAACCAATTCTAAAGTTAATCTAAAACCGTCAAGAATTAGAAAGTAAACTTTATTCATGCAATGTTGAGTAAGTCTAGATCAAATCCCCTCTCCCGAGCTAGATTCGAAACTTAAATCATCCAACTAATGGCCAATTAATTGAAAGCATTAAATCAAGATTACAAACACAATAACATTGCACAACTTAAACCGTAAATCAATCCATAAACTTAATCAACTACATCAATCCCTAAGCTACAAGTTTAGCTACTCATGAATGTAAATACAAGCTCAACTTAACATGTGAAAGCCATAAATCTAACTAAAGAAAGGAAAGGGAAAAGAAAACTCAATGTAGGCCGAATCCCGACGTCCCTGTCACGATCCCCACGAACAATGGGTTGATTTCCAAATTCCTCCCTTTGTTTTCAGCCTCCAAGTGCTTTGTTCTGTCCTCTTTACGGCTCCAAAAGGTCCCAAATCGAACTCTCCTAAAACCTAGCCGAAGAGAAGCTTATATTGCAGATTTTTCGTCTTAGCGTCGAGACGCTGTCAAGACAGCGTTGCGACGCTGCCTATTATACGCGCGTTCTGAATAAGGAAAAACGGTAGCGTCAGGACGCTTCCTATCACAGCGTCTCGACGCTGTGAGCTTTACGCGCCTAATCTGATATGGAATGTGAGCGTCGAGACGCTCAAGAGCTAGCATCTCGACGCTAGCCTGCTGTTGACCGAGATTTGACTTTTTTCCACTTTTACTCTTTTCATTCCTTTGCATCTTTTCACGCCCCGAGCACCCGATTAACTCTAATATGACATTATAGCTCCAATCAACCATTTCCTACAAAATAAACAATAAAACACAATAAAATGGCCCAAACATCATAAAAGACTAGCTAAATTAAATAAGTAAAAGTAGCTAGTTATGCTTGCTATCAGACTAACTAGTCGATATTGGTCTAGATCCGTGGACACAGAAAATATGTGTGCAGTGAGAAGAGTGCAACTGTGAGTCTATAGTGGAACGAACACACAGTTAACGAATATTGATTAATGTGGTTAATGAGTTTGACCAATTAATCTCACATCGTTGGAGATTCTCATCTGCAGGTCCATTAGGTCCCACTGGTAGCTCATAAAGTAATTTGAGGCAACTAAGTAATAAATGTAAATTGAAAATGTTCAATTTACTAAGGGAAACAAACATAATATATATTGATATATTATTGTGAGAGAAATTAATATTTGAAGAAATTCAAATATAAATTTATGGAAGTTTGAAAGAGTTCAAATAATGAATTAATTAATTTAAGGCTTAAAATCTATTTGGGCGAATTAATTAATTCAAGGCCGGAAATTAAATATGTGATATTTAATTGGTGGTTAATTAATTTAAGAATTCATTAACCGGAAATTAATCAATTATGGAAATAATTAATCACTTAAGGAAGTGATTAATCATTTATGGAAATGATCTAATCACTTATGGAAGTAATTAGTCATTTGTGGAAAAGATTAATCAATTATGGAATTGATTGATCATGATTGATTAAATAAGGAATAAGATTGAATCAATTTTGGAAAAGATTGATTTAATTGAATATTTTATTCATGGCCTCTCTTCTATAAATAGAACACTAGACCTAATTGGTCCATGACACTTTGCTCTTGCTCTTAGACTCTCAAGACAAGACCTAGAATTCTCTCTAGCCTCCCTCTTAGAGAAAGACTCCCACAAGTCTTTTGCCTCCCAGACTTAGAGACATACCGGTGTAACCTCTATGGTTATTGTGTCATTCAAGAAGGATTTTCCAGCGAGAAACTTAAAAGGGGGTTGCTGCGTTTTGATCGTTGGAGCATCGTTGGCGAAGAACGGTCAAGTCTACAACGAAGGTTTGTAACGGTTCTTCCCCTGTTCTTTAGAAAAGCATGAAAATAAATTTAGATTTATTTTTCAGTATGTTTAAACTGATTTTCCAACAACTTTAAAATATGTTTAAAGTTTGTTTGAGTTTTCGTAACGGTATTTTAATGTTAATTAATATACGGCGTAAGGTCCAATCGATGCGTTTCCGCTGCGTGGGGACTTTTATTCCCTTCAGTTCTATAGGCCCACAATGCATCCTCTAGCCGAATGGACCAGTCTCTTCTGCTTGGCCCAACCATTTTTCCAAAATGTTTTTGATTTCTCTATTTGAGATCTCCGCTTGTCTGTTGGCTTGTGGATGGTAAGGGGTGGACACTTTGTGCTTAACATTGTATTTAATCAACATGTTTTTCATCAATTTGTTCACAAAGTGAGTCCCCTCATCACTTATCAACGCTCTAGGGGTGCCAAAGCGAGTAAAGATATGCTTATGCAAAAATTTCAGAACTGTCTTGGCGTCATTCAACGGACATGCTATGGCTTCGACCCATTTTGAAACACGTCCACGGCCACAAGAATATATAAATTCCCAAAAGATGGTGGAAAAGGACCCATAAAGTCCAAACCCCATACATCAAAGAGCTCAACCTCTAGGATAAATGTGAGGGGCATTTCATCTTTTCTTCCCAAATTTCCTTTCTGCTGACACCTATCGCAAACTTTACTGAATAAGTGTGTATCCTTGAACACTGATGGCCAAAAATATCCCGACTGAAATACCTTCGCTGCTGTCCGCTGACCTCCAAAATGCCCACCGTAAGGGGATGAATGACAGTGAGTGAGGATGGACTGGATCTCACTTTCGGCTACACACCTTCTAAAGATACCGTCAACACATTGCCTATAAAGGAATGGGTCATCCCAAAAGTAAAATTTTACCTCAAAGTAGAATTTCTTTAACTGCTGCTTGGTCAGATCTGGAGGTAAAATTCCACATGCTAAATAATTAGCAAAATCTGCAAACCAAGGAATACCCATTGCCTTTACATGAGCCATTGTAAGCAACTGCTCATCTGGGAATGCATCTCTGATTTCACTTTGCTGCAACAGTTTCTCTGTATTTTCCAGCCTTGAAAGATGGTCAGCAACTAAATTTTCGGATCCTTTCTTGTCTTTAATTTCTAGGTCAAATTCTTGAAGAAGCATCACCCACCTTATCAATCTTGGCTTCACATCCTTTTTAGCTAATAGATACTTAATAACAACATGATTAGTAAACACAATCACTTTAGAACCCACTAAGTATGGCCGAAATTTTTCAAATGCGAAAACTATGGCCAACAATTCCTTATCTGTAGTGGTGTAATTTAATTGCGTGCCATTAAGTGTCCTACTAGCATAGTAAATAGGATGAATGATTTTTTCGTACCTTTGTCCGAGTACCGCACCCACTGCATAATCGCTCGCATCGCACATTAATTCAAATGGAAGCTTCCAATTCGGGCTTGATATAACAGGTGCAGTCATTAATGCCTTCTTTAAGGTGCTGAACGCCGCCAAGCAATCTTCCCCAAACTCAAAGGGTCGGTTGGCCTCTTACAATAAGTAAAGGGGCTTTGAAATTTTAGAGAAGTCTTTGATGAATCTCCTATAAAACCCCGCGTGGCCAAGAAAACTCCTCACTCCCTTCACTGTTGTAGGCAGCTCAAGCTTCTCAATTAATTCAACTTTTGCTCTGTCCACTTCAATACCTTGCCTCGAAATTTTATGCCCAAGAACAATTCCTTCCCTTACCATAAAGTGGCACTTTTCCCAATTGAGTACGAAGTTGGTTTCTTCACACCTTTGTAGAACTTTTCCCAAGTTTGTGAGGCAAGCTTGGAATGACTCTCAAAAAACCAAAAAGTCATCCATAAATACCTCCATGATAGTCTCTACTAAGTCGGAAAAGATCGCCATCATACACCTTTGAAATGTAGCCGGTGCATTGCATAGACCAAACGACATCCTTCTAAATGTCGTGCCGTAAGGACAAGTAAACGTAGTCTTCTCTTGATCTTGAGGTGTTATTGTGATTTGATTATAACCCAAATAGCCATCTAAGAAGCAATAATAATCTTGACCCGCCAACTTGTCTAACATTTGATCAATAAAAGGTAACGGAAAATGATCTTTCTTCGTGGCCTTATTCAAGCGCCTATAGTCCATGCATACTCTCCATCCTGTCACTGTTCTTGTAGGGACCAATTCATTGGCTTCATTCATCACCACTGTCATGCCTCCTTTTTTTCGGTACGCACTGAACCGGACTCACCCAATTGCTATCGGATATGGGATAAATGATCCCGACATCTAACCACTTGATTATTTCTTTCTTTACCACCTCTTTCATGGCTGGATTCAATCTTCTATGGTGCTCAATGGACTTAAAATTTCCCTCCTCTAAATTAATCTTGTGCATGCAAAAGGAAGGGCTTATACCTTGGATATCGGCTAGAGTCCACCCAATAGCTTTTTTAAATTTTCCCAACAAATTCAACAATGCCTTTTCATCTTCGGGGAGTAATTTTGAAGAGATAATAATGGGAGATGTCTCTTGCTCCCCTAAATAGGCATATTTCAAATGTGAAGGTAGTGGTTTGAGTTCAAATCTGGGAGGGTCCACAATTGATGGTTGCATTGGTTTAACTGTTCTGTCCGCCAATTCCAGTGATTCAAAGGCTCGGTTAAACTCAGAAATTTCTTGTAATTCCTCTGTTTTCGGCTGAACACATAAATATTCCAGATCTTCCATGTTGATTTCCCCAAACTGCTCAATGTGATGTTGTAGCAATTCCTGCTCCCAGTTCTGCGTTACTACCTCATCCATGACCCGAATCATCGAACACTCTTCTGTTTCAGCTGGGTATTTCATTGCATCGAACACGTTGAATTTCACCTATTGATCAAACACCCTCATGGTTAATTTACCTTTTTGCACATCAATCAAAGCTATCCCCGTTGTTAGAAATGGTCTACCCAAAATAATTGGAACATCCTTATCGGCCTCATAGTCTAAGATAATGAAGTCCGCTGGAAATATCAACTTATCCACTTTGACTAAAATGTCCTCAATCTTGCCCTCGGGATAGGTAATGGATCGATCGGCAAGCTGTAATGTCATTGTGGTTGGTCTTGCCTCTCCCACGCCTAGCTTCTTGAATATGGATAGTGGCATAAGATTGATACTAGCCCCAAGATCACACAAGGCTCGACCCAACTCTTTGCCACCAATTGAGACGGGAATTGTAAATGTTCCAGGGTCTTTTACTTTGGGCGGAAGTTTGCTCTTCATGATTGCACTACATTCCTCAATCAAAGCCACTGTCTCATATTCACCTAACCTCCTCTTCTTTGATAAAATGTCTTTGAGGAATTTTACATAATTGGGCCTTTGCTCTAATGCCTCAACTAAGGGAATATTAATGTGGAGTTGCTTTAGTACCTCAAAGAATTTCTTAAAGTTGGCTTCTTGATTCTTTTGTTTCAAACGTTGAGGGAAGGGTGGTAGGGGCGGTTTAAATGTAGGGGAAGGTGCAGGAACTAGTTTAGGAGAAGCTTGAGAGGTTTTTCTAGGTATTTCATCAATTTCCTTAGCCTCGGAGCTCTTTTCACACTGAGTTCCAGCATCATTTTTCTCAGATTCCCATGCTGTCTTTGCCGAGTCAGCACCCAAATCAGCAGCTGGTGGTTGCGGTTTTAGCATATTTTTCTCCACTAAAGGCTTCCCACTTCTCAGCTCTACGGCTTGAACCTGCTCTTTGCCCTCTCTCTTTGAACTCTCAGTGTCATAAGGAAGCTTACCCATCGGTCTTGCTTTCAATTCGCTAGCTATTTGACCCACTTGAACCTCTAAATTCCTCAAAGAAGCTTGCTGAGTTTGAATGACGACATCAGTTTTGGCCATATATTCCTTGAACATATTCTCTAAAGAAGACCAAGCTTGCTGATTCACGTTGACTTTCTGAAACTGTCGTTGCTGATTTTGATTCCCAAATCCAGTTGCCATTTTCTACTGAACTTGTTGATTGTTGGCGTTACTCCCTTGACCTCCCCAAGTAAATTGGGGAGATTCCTCCACCCAGGATTGTAAGTATTGGAGTAAGGGTTGTTCCTAGGGGCATTTTGATTCCCAACATAGCATATTGAAGCTAGATTCCCTGGGCAAAACTCAAAAGTACGGTCTTCCCCACAATAAACACAAGAATCTGCTGCATTCTGACTTATGTTAATTGCTGCAACACTCTGGACTGCACCAGAATTTGCTACTTGCATACTTTCAAAGCCCGAATTCAATTTCTTCATCATGCTCTCCATTGAATCAAATCTTGCATTGAAAGATGTCACTGTGTCCACTTCCAACATACCCTTGTTTTTCTTTCCACCCATGCTTCTTGAATCCGACCATTGACAACTATTTGTAGCAATTCTCTCCAAAATAGCATAAGCTTCGTCATAGGTCTTGGACAACAAAGCTCCATTAGCTGAAGCATCTACCATATTCTGAGTAGGCATATTCAACCCATTATAAAAAGTCTCCATTTGAATACAGTGGGGTAGTCCATGGTGGGGGCATTTTCTCAACAATTCCTTGAATCTCTCCCAAGCTTCGCTAAACGATTCGTCATCAAACTGCCTGAAGGATACTATGTCTGCTCTGAGCTTGGCGTTCCTCGTGGGCGGAAAGTACTTGATCAGAAACTTCTCGGCTAGCTCATTCCAAGTAGTGATAGAGCTGGGGGCAAAGTTGTTCAACCAAGCCTTAGCTCCATCCCTCAAAGAATAAGGGAATAAAGTTAGCCTCAAAGCATCTTGGGAAACTCCTTGAATTCTGAATGAGTCGCTTACTCCCAAGAAAGATTTAAGATGCAAATGCAGGTCTTCTGAAGGTAACCAATGAAATTGACTCACTGTATGCAACATTTGGAACATCACAGGCTTCATCTCAAAATTTTGTGCCTGAATCTCTGGCCTCGCTATCCCCGGATACAACTGATTGAAAGTAGGGACTGCATAAGCTCTGATAGCTCTTCCCCTATCATCGGCTATCAAGACAGGGTTCTCAGCTCGATTTTCTACCCCTTGTTGTTGATTTATCTCAGGAGGCAAAAGAGGCGGTGGATCCATCCTATTGTTCCTTTCTCTTTGCTCACTTCTCCTCCTATGAAAAGTTCTTTCAATTTCTGGATCCAAATTGAATTCCAAATCAGGGAACTTGTTCGTACACAGTTACCAACACCTGCAAAATCAAACAACAAAGTTTAGATTCTGTTTTAGCACCAATTTCACCGAAATTTAACTCAAAAATAGCAAAGATCAACTCAATCCCCGGCAACGGCGCCAAAAACTTGTTGCCTTGTGCAAAGTGATTCTAAATATGCAAGAAAAACTCACAAACACACGTGCAAGTGCACACGATCAGCAGCAAGTGATAAGTATTTTTATATCTTTCTCCACAGTGATTGATGCACGAAAACCACTATTCTTAAGCCTATTTTCAATGAAATTCAATGCAACCAAGGACCAAATATTAATTTATAACTAAGATGCACTAATGTAAATAAAGCTAAGTGAAATTAAAGAGAACTTGAAGTAAATAAAGCACGAAAAACGGCTGAATGCAGAGGAGAATTAAGGCTCGGATTAGGGATGCTCGATATTGTTTCCAGGGATTGCTATAGCAAAAACTACGTTAATTCATCTCACCCAGATTTAACATGGGAATTTTCCAATTCTCTATAGATTAAGGTGATTAAACTCCCATTTAACCCCTTATTTTTAGCTCAACCTGATTAGTGCCCTACGTGGTGATTTATCCCTAAATACCCACTCATTTTCATGATCATAAAATACTAAGGTAAAGTAAAGCAATCGGTTACTAAATGTTTTCCCAAACACCCAATAACAATGCTAGAAAATGGATGGGCAATCGAAATTCCAGCTTAAACAATAAAGAACACTTTACTTTAAGATGAAAATAGCACGGTTCAACTACAAACAACCCCTCGTTACAATATAGGATCCCGAATCCTCACCTAAAGAGGATTAGTTCATGTTCAAAGAGAAAATAAGTTCAATACAGCAGAGACCACTCATATTCAACATACTTTTCAGCTTCTTACACAACCAATACCAATGGGAAGATAAAAAGATAAGAAGAAAAGGCCAAAGAAGAAGCTCCCAAGCTCAAATCCAGCTTTCTCAAGCTGAATATGGTCTCCACGGCAGCTCCCCTCTGTTTTTCCTCTGTTCTTGTGCTCGAAGCCAGCTCCCAATCGTGAATCTCCTCCTTTTTCAGCTTACTTTCCAAATTAGGGCCACTTTCTTTAAATACCTAGCTTCAAACGTGGAAGTGAGGGCTGATTAGACACTCCAAGCCCACATGGAATACCCATAAAAAGGTAAGAATACCCTTTTACACCAGCTGGACTTGACACCTCATTAAATGAAGCTTTCCACATTGAAAACAGCTCCAGCCAACAATCTGCCTCTGCCATGTCATGCTACAGCATAATCTGCAAAAACTGGAGCTCCAAGTCAGCTTAAATACGAAATTGACGTGAAATTAAAGCCCAAAGCCTCTAATCAGCACTCTCACTAAATAACATTAAATTCAACTAATTTCAGCTCAAATAATAAATTCTCAAAGCAAAATTAAGCCTTAATGCCCCAAAATCATGGCTAATAACTCTTATTTCTAAGAGTTATCATCTGTAATATTTTACTTGGGAGAAAAATCATGTTTATTAGCCTGCAAAGAAAAAGAAAAGTGTGAAAAAAAATATATGAAAAAAAAGGGAAAAGAAAGAAAAAGAAATGCTCCACTTTCTTGAGAGCGTTAGTAACCAGGGGCATTCATGACACCCATCGTTTGCCTTTGCATGAAAGCGCTGGAAAGAAATGAGCATGCCTCGGCAACCTGAAAGATGAGGCACTCGTAGTTGGATGCTTTCATCACCAATGTTGGCAAGCCAGAACGAAGGCGCTACATCTAAAAAGATTCTCTAAAAAAAGGCAAGTTTCGGGGAGGCATACCCCGTTGTTTCAGGCACCTTAGTGGGATATTGCTTTCTTGACAGATGGGAAGCTGGATAATTAGAGCTTAGGGCCAGTGTAGGGGGAAGATGAACTAAGGATTGTATAAACATTTTCTAGGCTAGTAAAGACCTAATAAAGAGGCTCGCACACACACACGCAAGGGATGAAGAGTTTAGATTTTAATTTCGTGATGAATGAATATGTTTTAATATTTCCTTTAATTGTTGTAGTTCATTATTTTGATCATTGAGCTTAGAGTCATGCATTTGCAATATTTGATTCATATATATGGTTTTAGCTTTGCTCGGGACAAGCAAAGGTTTAAGTTTCGGGGTGTGATGACATGCATAAATGTCGTCATTTTCCTATTAATTTTAGCTAGTTTTGTGCATGAATTGTGTACTTTAATGCTATTTTATGTTTAAATTTCAGAAAACCGAGCCAAGGAAGCAAAACTGGAATTTTGAGAGATTTTGGATGAATTTGGAGACTTTTTGAAGCATTTTGGAGAAGTCCATTGAAGACCCAAATCAAAAAAGCCAAGAAGAATGAATTAGAAGCCAAACATCATGGATTTCAAGCATTAAATCACCAAGTTGGGTCAAGAAAAGAGCTCAAGATCCATTACATGAAGCATTTGAGCCAAAAGAAAGTTGGAGGCCCAAAAATGGAGTCAAAATCGGACCATTATTGAAGATTCAGGGCCTAGCGTCGAGACGCTAAGCCTGGAGCGTCCCGACGCTAGGCAGCCGCGTGGAGAGTTCTGGAAATGCGTCCAGATAGCGTCTCAACACTGCGACGTCTTGGAGCCCAAGAAAAGATGACGTCAGAGCGTTGCGACGCTGTGACGTAGCGTCGCGAGCTACGCCTGCTGGGAGCCTATAAAAGGAGCCATTTGCATCCAAGTTTTGTGTGCCAATTTGTGGGTTTTCACCCCATTCTAGAGTCTACACTAGAGTCTACACTATAAAAGGAGCTCGGGATCGATGGAGGTAGGCGCGAGATCGAGGAAATCGACACTTTTATGAGCATTTCTCTTCCTTTTTCCTTTATCTTTTAGTTTCTAGAATTGTTGTGATTAGGAATTATTGAATTTTAGTGATTATGAGTAGTAAATTCCTAAATTCTATGAGATTGATTTAGATGTTGAACCTTTGCTTGATTAATGAATTTATTTGGTTTAATTGTCATTATTGTTCATTTGTGCATTTTGTCCGTAATGTTTTAATCAACTGATCACTGATTAAATGAATCGTTACTAACTGGAAACTCGACGGAGAGAAGCTTAGACTAGAACTGAATGCATGACTGATGGTTATTTACCCGGGTGACACGGGATTAACTAAATAACGTTAGAGGTTGTATTGAAGGGTCGTAATGCCACAGTTAATGAATATTGGTTAACTTGAGAAGAGTTCAGCTGTGGGTCTTTAGTGGAATGACTCAGAGTTAATGAATATTGGTTAACTTGATTAGTGAGTTTAATCAGTTAACCTCATATCATTGGAGCTTCTGATCTGTAGGTCCATTATGTCCCCCTGCTAGCTCGTAAAGAGTAATTAGGAACAAATATATCTTAAGAGAATTTGAATAGTTCAAATTCATATTGAGAATTAAGTTAATTGTATGAGATACAAATTAATATAATGTATAGTGATGCATTAAAATATAAAGTCTAATTTGAGATTAAACTTTATTATATTGAGAGATTGATATATTTGAAAGAGTTCAAATATATGTCTAATTAAATATATGGTATTTAATTAGAAGATGAATTAATTAATTATTCAATTTAGTTTAAATTAAATGAGATTTAACTAAACTATAGTCTATGAGGGAATTATTAGAATATGATTCTAATATCTAATTAATTGAATATGGGAGATATTTAATTAATGGGTAAAATACCCTTTTGGTCCCTCATGTTTCGGGTTCGTTTCCAATAGGTCCCTAGGTTTGAAAATTAAACAATCAAGTCCCTACTGTTTCGTAAATAGTTCTATTGAGTCCCTAAACCGTTAATTTTTTTAACGGTGCTGACGTGGCAGTTAACAATGCTGACGTGGCAACTTTTAAAAAATAAAATAATATTTTTAAATTAAAATAAATAATAAATAAAATTTTATATATTTTTTTTAAAAAAAACTCTCTCTCTCCTCCCTCTCTCTTGCCTCCTCGAATCCCTCACCCTCCCCACCCCCTTGAATCCCTTTCTCTTCTCCACCCGCCGACCACCTCTCTCTCTCTGCTCTTTCCTTCCCCTTTCCCTTCTTTTTTCCCTTCCCTTCCCTTCCCTTCCCCTCCCCTCCCCTCCCCTCCCCTTTCAGATCTGACGCCGACAAGTAAAATGGGTTTTTGTTGCTTTTTCTTTTTCCTTTCTTTCTCAGAACGCCGCCGTGAAGGGAATAAAAGTCCCAACGCAGCGGAAGCGCATCGATTGGACCTTACGCCGTATATTAATTAACATTAAAAACCGTTACGAAAACTCAAACAAAACTTTAAACTAACTTTAAAGCCGCTGTAAAATCGGTTAAAACATGCTAAAATAAATCTAAATTTATTTTAAAAACTTTTCTAAAGAAAAGAGGAAGAACCGTTACAAACCTCCGTTGTAGACTTGACCGTTCTTCGCCAACGAAGCTCCACGAACGAAAACGCAGCAGCCGCTTCAAGGTATTCTTCGCTGGAAATTCTTCTTTGATTGACACAATAACCACAGAGGTTACACCGGTATGTCTCTAAGTCTAGGAGGCCAAAGACTTGTGGGAGTCTTTCTCTAAGAGGGAGGCTAGAGAGAATTCTAGGTCTTGTCTTTCAAGAGTGTCAAGTGTCATGACCAATTAGGTCTAGTGTTCTATTTATAGAAGAGAGGCCATGAATAAAATATTCAATTAAATCAATCTTTTCCAAAATTGATTCAATCTTTATTCCTTAATTAATCAATCATGATCAATCAATTCCCCAATTGATTAATCTTTTCCATAAATGACTAATTTCTTCCATAAGTAATTAGATCATTCCCATAAATGATTAATCACTTCCTTAAGTGATTAATTATTTACATAATTGATTAATTCATGGTTAATGAATTCTTTAATTAATTAACCACCAATTAAATATCACATATTTAATTTTCGGCCTTGAATTAATTAATTTTGCCCAAACACTTTTAGGACTTAAATTAATTAATTCTTTCAATCTTCCATAAATTTATATTTGAACTTCTTCAAATATTAATTTCTCTCATAATAATATATCAATATATATTATATTTATTTCCCTCAGTAAATTGAACATTTTCAATTTAATTACTTAGTTGCCTCAAATTACTTTACAAGCTACCAGTGGGACCTTATGGACCTGCAGATCAGAAGCTCCAACGATGTGAGATTAATTGGTTAAACTCATTAACCACAATAATCAATATTCGTTAACTGTGTGTACATTCCACTATAGACTCACAGTTGCACTCTTCTCACTGCAGACATATTTTCTGTGTCCACGGAACTTAGACCAATATCGACTAGTTAGTCCTTCACGAGTGTCCGTAACACCAGCTGGGTCAAATTACCGTTTTACCCCTGGGTCACCTCTATTTCCTTAAGTACCAATTCTCCTCTAATGAACAATCTGTTTATGGTCCAACCATCAAACAGAAAACCCTCTCGTGCCATTGAGAGGGTAGGGCCCTTTGTTCAAGACTCGGAGTAACCACTTAAGGGAACACTCATCTGCTTCCCTAAAGTCGGGAAGGAGTGAATTCCATCTTGTACGATTATGTTCCCAGCTCCCCATTCGATCTTGTCCCCAAAGTGGTAGGCTTATTGAGTCGGCGTATTGGCCACTCTCACCCATGCAAATCAAAGGACAGTCTCTCATGAGCAGGAGTCCATAATCAACTCAGGATTAAGACTAAGTTGTCTCGGTCATCCTGGTGAAATAGAAAACCAACTAGTTAACGGTGTTATAACTAGTGGTTACTATTTCGCGGTCCGGTCTTATGCAAACTCATTGCATAGGATACCCCCACTCGCATGTCTCCTACACGAACGCGTTGGATCGCAGCGTTTGTATCAAATACAAAGTGGGCCGTATCCATAGTGTTGCCAGGATAAGGCACCGAGTCTTATCCCTATACTATAGACCTTTTAGGCTGTTTCTTGAACAATGATCCCCATATGTCGCTACATATAGTTCAAGACTCATATTACAGCCTAGGATGTCTAGTTTATTGGATTAGGGTCAAATAGTGCAATATTTAACAATAACATTTTATTGTAGAAACTAAATAACACTTTATTAAATACAAGTATATAATTTGTTTACATTCACTATCTACGAGTTTTAGGGCATAAAACCCAACAAACTCCCACTTGAACTAAAACTCTAGTTTAGTGGGATGTACAACAATCTATTCAATAGTGGGTGTACAAATACATGTATAAAACATGTACAATGTACAAATACAATAAACTAGGGCATCACTATACCCATTGGTATCACTATACCCATTGTATGATGGTATCACTATGCCCATTGTATAATGGTATCACTATACCCATTAATGGTATCATTATACCCATTACATTTCTCCCACTTGCCCTAGATTTCATCTTTGTACATAACTCGTAGACCTAGACCTTCTAGATGACCCTCATACCCTTTAGCCGAGAGAGTCTTCGTGAATATTTCAATTTAATTCAATGTGTGTGTGCTTGTCTTGGGTTGGAAAGTTCTTATGAATTTGCCACAACACCACTGTATCACTATAAAGTCTGATGGGCAAGTTCACATTTGGAACACATTCCAAATCAGTCAAGAACTTTCTAAGTCTTACAATCTCTATCGCTGCTTCACAAGCAACTATATTTTTGGCTTATATGGTCAAGACTGTAATTATGCCACATTATAGCTCCTTTGTAAAGTTTGACCATGGACACTGATTGATATGTGCTGACTATCCCTACATCATCACAGATGTCAGGCCTTGTGCAGAGCATTGCATACATTATGCTGCCCACAGCGGAGGTCTAGAAAATCTGTCTCATATTTTTTAATCTCTTGAGGTGTCTTAGGCCACTATTCCTTAGACAAGTGAACCCCATGCTTGAAATACAATAAGTCATTCTTGGAGTTCTGCATCGAATATTGGGACAACATGTTGTCAATATACGTTGCTTGAGACAGGGCTAGCGTTTTGTTCTTCCGATCCTAGACTATTAGGATTCCAAGAACATATTCGACCTTTCCAAAATCTTTCATTTGGAATTGGTCCGCTAGCCATCCTTTATGTCAGACATATATCCTTATCAGTCTTAAAATCCATGTCAGTGTATCCTGTAAGGATCAAATCCTTAGTCCTATATACGAGCATATAGTTCATCTTTCTCCTCAGATACTTGAAGATATTCATAACGGTTTTCCAATGATCAAATCTTGGATTAGATTGGTACTTACTGACAATCCCTATTGCATAGGTCATTCGTCTCATGTCCTCAACTTCTTGAGGTGTCTCAGGAAACCGTTTCTTAGACAAAATGAATTCCACGCCTGAAAGGTAGAGAACCCTTCTTGGAATTCTGCATCTAACATCTCGTAGATATAAGACACTTGAGATAATGCTAGCTTTTTGTTCTTACCGTTCCTAACGATTTTGATCCGAAAAACAAACTTAGCTTCTCCAAATTTTCATTTGGAATTGAGCTACTAGCTTATTTTACTAGTCAGTAATAAGATAACCTACATCATTCCCAATGACTAGGATATCAATTACATACAACACTAATAAAGTTACTGAACTATTGACGATCTTCTTGTAAAGACAAGATTCATCAATATTCTTGATTAAAGCCAAAAGATTTGATCATAGTATCAAATCTTATATTCCAAGATCGAATTGCTTAGGTCAACCCATGAATGGATCACTTAAGCTTGCAAACCCCTTTTTGCTTCTGATCTTGCTAAATGAATCATTCTGTTTGAGACATGTAGATACTCTTCTCAAGATTACCATTCAAAAGTGTAGTCTTGACATCCATTCTAAATGGACAAAAGTTCTAATAGACTTCAACATGACGACAGGAGATAAGACTTTCTTACAGTCCCCTGTCTCTGGGTATAACCCTTTTGCCATAAGTCTAACCATAAGATTATGTCTCGTTTATTCTTGTAGATTCATTTGTAATCCATTGGTGTTACCCCATTAGATAGATCTACAAGATTCTAGATGGAATTGAAATCACATATTTCAATTCCGGATCCATCGCTTTAATCCAATTGGTTCTTGTTAACATCATTTATTGTCTTGCTCTAAGACAATGAATCCTCTAAATCATCATCAGGTTTGACGATCTGGGCTTCAATTAAACCCATGTAATGGTCAGATTGTAGGACAATCCTCCCACTATATTGAGGCACTCTCAACTCTTTGAGATAGATGTAACTAACCAGTTGTATTGGCCTTATCAACAACTCTTGTTAAAGGTCCAACATCATCAACAACCCTTGTTCCCTTATCAACAACTCTTGTTGATATTTTGTAACTTCATCAGTTAATTTACTTAAAACGAACTTATTTTGTGGCTTATTATTTCTTATGTGGTCTTCTTCTGAGAATGTAGCATTTGTCGATACAAATTCTTTATTCTCTTGCGGATTGAAGAAGAATTCACATCTCTCGTTTTCATGGGGTAGCCTACGAATAGGTATATTATTTGAACAGTGTTCCAATTTCTTTTGGGTTTGACACAATCACATGTGTTGGACTCCCAAAAATAACGTAAACTACTTTTACGTCTTATCCACATTTCAAAAGATGTTTCACAAACACTTTTGATGGAACGTTGTTCGTAATATGTGCTGCAGTCAACACTGCATGACCCCAAAAACGAGTCAGGCAAATGGGCATAGCTCATTATGAATCGATTCGTATCCAATAGGATTCTATTTCTCCTATCTAATACACCGTTTCCTTAAGGTGTTTCAGGTTTAGTTGAGATGTAATTCCATGTTCTATTAAATAGTCTTGGAATCTCAAGTCTCATCTACTCTACACCTCGATCAGATCGAAGTGTTTTTAACAACTCACCTAACAAGTTTCCAACTTCTGTCTCAAACCATTTTGAATTTCTCAAGAGCTTTAGACTTAAGTTGCATTAGGTTGAGATACTCATACCTTGCATAATTATCTATAATATAGATAAATTATTCATGCCCTCCCACTGCTTTAACATATTAGACCTCAAAGATCCAAATGTACTAGCTCTAAGGGCTCTTTGGCTCTCTTATCTCTTTTCCAGTAAAAGATCTATTAGTCATATCGTCCATAAGACATGACTTTATTGGTATTAGAGAGTGTTCTTCTAACTATCTTAGAAGTATACTCAAGACTAAGCTCTCAATCATATTGAGATCATAACTAGCCTAACACCTTAAGAACCAAAGAAAGGTATTTCCTTTAGGAGAAATCTTTTGCCTTTCATTTCTTTGATTAGTAGCATCCACAAACAACACAGTGTTCATGACTACCTTAATCTTGATTAGTCTTTAAAAACGTTTATGTTATTTTTCCAGTTCAGCTGAACAAAAGTTAACTCCCTTTCTTGAAATGAACTGCATTAGCAGAGAAAGGTAAAGAGTAACATTGTTCCAGCCAATACGATACAGAAATCAAATTTCTAGGAATTATATACACATTATCTAATAATATGTATTTGCTCCCACTGGAAAAAAAAATTAACTTGACGTTCCCCATTGCTACAGTCAAGACAACCTCTCTAATTCAAAATTTTGAGAGTTATCTCAATAGCATGAAGCTATTGCCAGGAATTCATTCCTTTTAATAAGAAGAACAACCGTAATTTGTGACTATGAATCAAGTATTCGGGTAGAATCATCATTCTTCACAAATTATGCTTCCAAGACTAGTAAATCGAATTTACTGTCTTTGGACAGGTCTTCCTTGACTGAGTAAGGCTCAATGTCACATTCATTAATAACACTTCTTAATGAATTAAACATTTTTTGGGCATGAGAACATTTCTCTATCAAGACTAATCTTACAATATTGGCCACAAATTAGTCGTTTAAATTTGTTGTATAATCACCGTTATTAATAAAATGAGCGTAAGACTATGCACATATGAAAACATTGAATTGTTGAAATAACAAATCACTTGATTATTTATCGCACTAACCCATTACAAGAGCAATACAAACAATTGCATACAATCCAATCAATTTAGCATAACAGACAATCACAGAACCCTAAAACTATCGATTTAGTTTTGCAACGACGTTTCAGAGGTTTAGAATACCAGCCACCGAAGGGTGATCAGGTACTCCTCCTTTGAAATGAGACACCTCTCAGCTAATTCTAATTCCAGAATAACTCATATTCCTATAGACATTAGCCACCGTTGTTCGGTCAAGGATTTGTTAACACTTTTAACTTATCCTCGTAAGTGTAACCCTCCCACTTTCAGATCTCAGAGGCACGCACCAACAGGCTACCGAAGGGAAAGACAACTGTTGGTGATTAGCCTAAGAGCTCCTATCCTTTTCAGGAGTTCACGATGTTCCGAATCCTATGATCAGGCCCTCCGAAGGGATGGATGCGCCAGGGCAACCTGCAGGCGGATCATAGGACTCTCACGGTGTGAACTATGGGCGGAGACCGAGGGATACGTTGACACGTGTCCCGCTCCCACTTACTCTAGACATTTTTCCCATTCACCTTGATATTGATCCATGCAAACACTTTCCGAAGGGAGGCCGCTCCTAGGGCGACTCGAAGCCGAGCATGAATCTCACGTTGTGAATATAGGGACGTAGGAGCAAAACTTGATTTAAATCTCGTTTTGTAATTTTCCTCCCACTGAAAATGTCCTAAGGTTAATATAGGGTTGTTTAACTTAGATAGTATTCGGCTAAGTCAATCTATCTAAGTCTGATCCTATTATAACAATTATGGAAAGGATTCAACTGCAATCTTTTGGGTGAATTAAACTTCTTTTAATAAACCCAACATTGCAAGTCAACATTACTATGGTTAATTCAACTCAATCCGGTTAGTTCCCAGGTAGGAGGTGTTCCGTAAACCGTCAACTTAAATACCCCCAGCCTTAGACAGAACGTTACCGAGAGAGTTCCCTTATAACCTCAGTAATGTAAGGTCTTTACTCTAAAGATCTAGGTGCATTAAACACTTTTAATAAACCTAGTGACATTGCATGCTAACATTTAACTATGATTAATTCAACTCCGGTATTCCAGGTCAGTTCCCAGGTAGGAGGTGTTCCGTAAACCGTCAACTTAAATACCTCCAGCCTTAGACACAACATTACCGGTGGAGTTCCCTTATAATCATAGTAATGTTTTTCCTACTTAGTAAATTAAAACTATTTTTAATTCTAAGTAAGAAAAGATTCTAATCCTATTAGAAATCGATCTAGGTCTAATTAATTTTAAACAATTTAAAATTAATTCAATTTATCCTATGATCTTATGTTTGCATGCAAATCTTGATTATAGATTGACGGTTTCTAACCATTAATATTAAAGAACTATTTCAAATTTTAATGATTAATCCTATAATCAAGAATCTAGGGTTTAATTCATTCAACAATCTCATTCAAATTGAATAATTAAGCCACATCAATTGCATGAATAATATAACAATTATATTAATAACTATGGATGTTTCATGCTTCATGCAATTTTGATTTTCTTTTATTATAACAATTATAAGCCAATCAAGAAAATCAACCAAGCATGCTTCATTCATCACATTAAACATAACTATTTATATTTAATTTAAGTAATGACATGCTTCATGCTTTTCAATTTTTCATATAAATTAATATACACTTATATTAAAAAATATGAAAACAAATCCATGCATTTAAACATACATTATAACAATTTATAATATATAAAAATGCATGAGCATGTTTATAACCTAAGGTGGGATTAAATAATCTATATGACATCCATAAAGCATATAAATAGCAATTGAACCGGTTAATTTTTGGCCCCTAGGATAAAATAAAGCATTAAATTACATTAATTTAGCTAAATTCTATCCTAAAAAATCTATGTACAGCTCCGGAATTGGCCTAGACAGCACGAACCGCCCGAACCACCTCGAACCGGCCTCCAAAATCACGAACCATGCCAAAAATTGGCTGAACCGGACCAAATAGGTCCCAGCCCAACCGAACCGGTCCGAACCGGACCGTCCTTGCTTGAACCGCGCCTGTTGAAACCCTAGTGCGCGCCTCCATCGTGACAGCGTCGAGACGCTGTGTAGATTAGCGTCCCGACGCTGTGCGTTTTCCATATCTGGCGCCTGCGTAATCGAGACAGCGTCGAGACGCTGTTGAGGTAGCGTCCCGACGCTGTGTGCTTTCCTTACCGAGCGCCTTCGGTATCGAGACAGCGTCGAGACGCTGTTGAAGGAGCGTCCCGACGCTGTTGCGTCTGGAATCGATTTCTGGACAGAAACAGCAACTTTTCTCCGATTTTGGCCCCGATTTCAGCGACGATTGCTCCGATTTTCATCTCATAAAAACCTATTCTAGACCCGGACTTACATAGGACTCGATTTTACATAAAATACCTGAAACACCGGGCCTTACATGATCAAAATCACATAAAAATAAAATCTATGGCCATAAAATTAACCCAAACAGTTCAATGCAAACCGAACATACAATATGCATAAATCCCACCTATTAGAGCCTATCGCAACTTTTTAAAATTAATTAATAGGGACAGCGATGGCTCTGATGCCGATTGAAGGGAATAAAAGTCCCAACGCAGCGGAAGCGCATCGATTGGACCTTACGCCGTATATTAATTAACATTAAAAACCGTTACGAAAACTCAAACAAAACTTTAAACTAACTTTAAAGCCGCTGTAAAATCGGTTAAAACATGCTAAAATAAATCTAAATTTATTTTAAAAACTTTTCTAAAGAAAAGAGGAAGAACCGTTACAAACCTCCGTTGTAGACTTGACCGTTCTTCGCCAACGAAGCTCCACGAACGAAAACGCAGCAGCCGCTTCAAGGTATTCTTCGCTGGAAATTCTTCTTTGATTGACACAATAACCACAGAGGTTACACCGGTATGTCTCTAAGTCTAGGAGGCCAAAGACTTGTGGGAGTCTTTCTCTAAGAGGGAGGCTAGAGAGAATTCTAGGTCTTGTCTTTCAAGAGTGTCAAGTGTCATGACCAATTAGGTCTAGTGTTCTATTTATAGAAGAGAGGCCATGAATAAAATATTCAATTAAATCAATCTTTTCCAAAATTGATTCAATCTTTATTCCTTAATTAATCAATCATGATCAATCAATTCCCCAATTGATTAATCTTTTCCATAAATGACTAATTTCTTCCATAAGTAATTAGATCATTCCCATAAATGATTAATCACTTCCTTAAGTGATTAATTATTTACATAATTGATTAATTCATGGTTAATGAATTCTTTAATTAATTAACCACCAATTAAATATCACATATTTAATTTTCGGCCTTGAATTAATTAATTTTGCCCAAACACTTTTAGGACTTAAATTAATTAATTCTTTCAATCTTCCATAAATTTATATTTGAACTTCTTCAAATATTAATTTCTCTCATAATAATATATCAATATATATTATATTTATTTCCCTCAGTAAATTGAACATTTTCAATTTAATTACTTAGTTGCCTCAAATTACTTTACAAGCTACCAGTGGGACCTTATGGACCTGCAGATCAGAAGCTCCAACGATGTGAGATTAATTGGTTAAACTCATTAACCACAATAATCAATATTCGTTAACTGTGTGTACATTCCACTATAGACTCACAGTTGCACTCTTCTCACTGCAGACATATTTTCTGTGTCCACGGAACTTAGACCAATATCGACTAGTTAGTCCTTCACGAGTGTCCGTAACACCAGCTGGGTCAAATTACCGTTTTACCCCTGGGTCACCTCTATTTCCTTAAGTACCAATTCTCCTCTAATGAACAATCTGTTTATGGTCCAACCATCAAACAGAAAACCCTCTCGTGCCATTGAGAGGGTAGGGCCCTTTGTTCAAGACTCGGAGTAACCACTTAAGGGAACACTCATCTGCTTCCCTAAAGTCGGGAAGGAGTGAATTCCATCTTGTACGATTATGTTCCCAGCTCCCCATTCGATCTTGTCCCCAAAGTGGTAGGCTTATTGAGTCGGCGTATTGGCCACTCTCACCCATGCAAATCAAAGGACAGTCTCTCATGAGCAGGAGTCCATAATCAACTCAGGATTAAGACTAAGTTGTCTCGGTCGTCCTGGTGAAATAGAAAACCAACTAGTTAACGGTGTTATAACTAGTGGTTACTATTTCGCGGTCCGGTCTTATGCAAACTCATTGCATAGGATACCCCCACTCGCATGTCTCCTACACGAACGCGTTGGATCGCAGCGTTTGTATCAAATACAAAGTGGGCCGTATCCATAGTGTTGCCAGGATAAGGCACCGAGTCTTATCCCTATACTATAGACCTTTTAGGCTGTTTCTTGAACAATGATCCCCATATGTCGCTACATATAGTTCAAGACTCATATTACAGCCTAGGATGTCTAGTTTATTGGATTAGGGTCAAATAGTGCAATATTTAACAATAACATTTTATTGTAGAAACTAAATAACACTTTATTAAATACAAGTATATAATTTGTTTACATTCACTATCTACGAGTTTTAGGGCATAAAACCCAACACGCCGACAGTATGGGTTTTTTTTTTGCGCTTAGATTTGGTTTGTTCTTGTGTGGGTTTTTGTTGAGGAAGAAGAATATGTAGGCTTTGGTTGTTGTTTTTTGTTTTTCGTTTTTCTCCGAGCTGAAAATGGAGAAGCTGAGTGGGTTTTGTTTGTTTTTTGGCTCAGTTTTGTTGTTGCTTTGTGGGTGTTCTGTTGGTGTTCGGAGGTGGGGGAGATGAAGAAGAAGGGCGGCGGCGGCGGACTATCGTCGGTGAGAAGGGGAAGGGAGAGGAAGGGATTTTGGGGGGACGGCGAAGGTGGTGGTGAAGGATGGCGAAGGAGGCGACAAAGGGCTGCGGCGGTGACAAAGGGCTGCGGCGGCGGTGACAAAGGGCTGCGGCGGCGGCGTCTTGGGAGGAGTCGATAGGGTGGGGAAGAGAAAGGGATTCAAGGGGGTGGGGAGGGTGAGGGATTCGAGGAGGCAAGAGAGAGGGAGGAGAGAGAGAGTTTTTTTTAAAAAAATATATATATTTTTATTTATTATTTATTTTAATTTAAAAATATTATTTTATTTTTTAAAAGTTGCCACGTCAGCACTGTTAACTGCCACGTCAGCACCGTTAAAAAAATTAACGGTTTAGGGACTCAATAGAACTATTTACGGAACAGTAGGGACTTGATTGTTTAATTTTCAAACCTAGGGACCTATTGGAAACGAACCCGAAACATGAGGGACCAAAAGGGTATTTTACCCTTAATTAATTATTGAAATTAATTAGTTGATTAGTTTAATTGAATTAATTAAATGTGATTTAATTAAGTTTAATTAAAATATATTATGTGAGAAAATTACATTTAAATCAGATTTAAATGTGCATGTAATTAATTAATTAATATGATTAATTAATTAACATTTAATTAATTAATATGATTAGTTAATTAACATTTAATTAATTGATTTAATCAATTAATTAATTGATCTTGATCTAACGGTCAAGATTGTTTCCTAACCTCACATTAGGGTTTCCTCTCTTATAAAAAGAAAGGTTATGAGAACCCTAGCCCTAAGGTCTCATTCTAGCATCTCTCTCATTCTCTCAACAAAAGAGCTCTAGAGAGAATTTTTCTCTCTAAGAGTTTTTCCCATTCAAGATTAGGTAGTCCCACAACTACGTTCCTAATCTCAGAGTTATAGTGGGGAAGATCAAATGGTGGTGTTCTTCGTTGTTGCAGAGCAATCAAGAATCATCCGTTGAAGTATTCAGAGTCGTCAACGGAGGTATGTTTTTAACCGCTTAACCTTTTGCCAATGTATTGGTATTTTGTAGAACAAAATTAATATACGAACGGTCCAATTGCTTCAGCTGTAACGAAATTGGGAATTCCAATCCTTCAGAGACGCTGTCCCATTTCTTGGCCAACAAGTTGAGTGACGTCACAGCGTCGCGATGCTGTGCCGATAGCGTCGCGACGCTGTCCTATTTTTGAGCCTATATAAGGCGTCCCTTGGTGTCATTTTTTACCATCAATCATCATTCAATCCTTCCATTCCTTTCTTTCTTGGCTCCTTTGGAGCCTTCTCTCAAGGCTTTTAGCCTTTTGGACAGTTCTTAGTGGGAATTTTTTAGGGAGTTTTGGGGAGCACTCTAGGAGGCTCAAGGTGTGCTCGGAGGGACTCCAAACGCCAGCGACGGAGTCTTCGACGTTCATTTCCTTCCATTTTATTTTGCTCATATTTATGCTTTCCATTGTATATTTTTTGAATATTTTAGCTATGTATAGCTAAATCCCAATTTGGGGTCTTGAAATGAAATTATAGTTAAATGATGTTATAATTGTCTATCCCTTGCCCTTTTTTACTAATTATTCGTATGGATGTTCGTAATGCTGTATGCAATCTAGCCAATTGTATATTGATCTGATTCTTAATGGAAACTCAACGGAGAAAAATTAGGATAGATCATAATCCATACAACTAGTTTAATTGTCCGTCGTGACAACGGGATTAGTTGATTAAACTTAGATTCCTAAAATGAATAAGAGCGTAATAATTAACGAATTTTAATGGCGCTAAGGACACTTAGGTTGTTAAAATGAGTTAATTAGAATTAGGGGAAACCGACAGGAAAACCTATATGATTAACGAAGATTCTAGGAGTATAATTAGTTGGGCAACGAGATTTGTTAATTGTAATAATTATTTAGCTATTAATTGATTTTCAAGACCCCACTTCCCATTTAAAAACTTTTTCTCCATATTTTTATTTCTTGATTGATCAATTTAATTTCCTTAATCGCTTTAATTTTTAATTCCCTTTTATTGCATGTTTTGGTCCCTAAATATTATTTCACCCAAGAACTTTTAGTGTTCAAGGAATTTTTTCTTTGCTTAAATTTCGCTTCGCCTCCCTGTGGATTCGATACTCGGAATATTTCCATTTTATATTACTTGCGGCCCGTGCACTTGTGGTATAGGCTCAACAATGAACAACCTGTTTACGATCCAACCAGTAAACAGAGAGTCCCTTTCGGGCCAATGAGAGGGCAGGATCCCTTTGTTCAAGACTCGGAGTCACCACTTAAGAGAACACTCATCTACTTCTCCTAGAAGTGGGAAGGAGTGAATTCCATCTTGTGTTGTCATGTCCCCAGCCTCCCACTCGGTCTTGTCCCCAAGAAGTTAGGCTTATTGAGTCGGCGTGCAGGCCACTCACACCCGTACTAATCAAAGGATAATCCCTCGTGAGAAGGAGTTCATGACACACTAAGGATTAAGATTGAGTTACCTAGGTCATCCTATTGAAACAGTAACCTTACTAGTTAACGGTGTTACATCTAGTGGTTTACTATTTTGTGGTCCAGTCTTATGCAAACTCATTGCATAGGATACCCCCACTCGCATGTCTCCTACATGGACGCCTTGGATCAATACGTCTGTATCGAATACAAAGCGGGTCGTATCACATAGTGTTACCAGGATAAGGTACCCAACCTTATCCTTGTACTATAGACCTTTTAGGTTGTTACTTGAACACTGATCCCCGTATGTCCCCACATACTAGTTCAAGTTACATGTCAACAACATTGGATCTTAGTTTATTGGATTTGGGTTATATTATGCAATTTTAGACTTAATATGACAATAAAACTTTATTACATAAACCTCAATAACACTTTATTATACATAGACCTCAATAACACTTTATTGATACAAGTATATAATTCGTTAACATTCACTATCTACGAGTTTTAGGATATAAAACCCAACACCCTGCAATGTTATTTCTTTGCCTACAATGTTAGAAGCTTTATCTTCTTGCAACCTCAGTTCATTGAAGCAACAATGGACAGTAGAACCCATGTAAGACTAGTTCATGACAGTGACCATTGCGGAAGTCTTAAACGACATGTTTACACTTGTGTTTTGAGATAAGAGAGAGAGATGAGAGGTAGAGATTGTCCCACTGGGCGTGCCAATTTGTTCACACGAGATTCCGACAAGGAAATTTAATTCATGGAAATTAACTTGATTTTATTGAATTTGATGTAAGCGTTACAGTCTCTAATATTTATCCTTTTATTCTTTCTCACAAATATATAAACTTTGGCCTCTAGCTTGTTGATATTCTTGGGTCAGTTTGTTGATCTTCTTGGATGATCAGCCTGCTAGGTTGATGATCTCTTGGATCGACTTGTTGGCTTGTTGATCTTTTTGGATGATTGACCTGCTGGCTTGATGATCTCTTGGATCGGCATGTTAGCTTGATGATCTCTTGGATCGGCTTGTTGGCTTGTTGATCTTCTTGGATGATCGGCCTATTGGCTTAATGATCTCTTGGATCGGCCTGTTGACTTGTTGATCTTCCTCGACGATCGGCCTGCTGGCTTAATGTTCTTTTGGATTAGCTTGTTAGCTTGTTGATCCTCTTGGATGATCGGCCTACTGACTTGTTGATCTTCTTGATTAGTCGGTTGGCTTGTTGATCTCTTGTTAGAGTCTTCTAGTCTTCAAACCTTATGAGTCTTGAATCCTTTGAATTTTGAATCTCGAATCTCGAATCCTTCTGAATTCTTTGGAGTACTCTTTGGCTTTTGACGACTCTAGACTTTGGGAGAATGCTCTGGACTCTACCCTCTCTGACTTTGTCTGAATCTGAATCTGCATGCCCAAGATGAATGGTGGCCTCCTCTATTTATAGAGTTTGATGGACCTCATATGGGCTTGGGTTTGGTTGATTTTGTGCCCAACTTTTGGGCTTGGGCTACATTTGGACTTTAATCCAATCATTTTCTATAAGGTTATATTATTTTAATTTAACCCAATTTCTTCATTGACTTCAGGTTACATTAATTTCGGGTCCAACTGCCACGTGGCATTATTTGACTGGATTTGGCTTATGTCATCTGACGGATCAATAATAGACAAGTGACATTGTTTGATTTGCCAAATTTTCATGTCTTTTAATTTAATTTAGAGACACGTGTAAATTTGTAATTGGTCTCAAATTTATTTTACCATTAATTTAAATTAATGATGTGGCAATTTGTGATTGGCCGAAATTTCTCATTCAACACTTATATTTTAGAAAGGTTATAAAATATCCTTATCTATTGGTATATAAATGATGTTCGAGAATACATTATTCCCATGTTCAAGTATCAATATAAATCTTATAACAAAACAAGGATATAGATATATTATTATTTTCTCTAACAAAAGTTCCATAAAACTTTCAAGTTACTTTAATTCAAAAAAAAAAAAAAAAAAAAAAAAAAACTTTCATGTTACTCAAAACTATCCTAAATCCGAACTCTCATTTAATTTAATTTAATTTTGTTCTCCGTGGACACCTCAAACCACTACATTTTCACTCGGATCTTGGAGGTGCCTTAAAGATTCTTTCATAGATCTTTATTTAAGCATCAAATCTACCTTTTCCTATTTCTAATTATACAAAGAATCCAAATCTCATTTGGAATTTCCTATTATTATTGGGTTTGGTTCAAGCTTATTCTAAGAATTAAACCAATCCTATTTGAGGGTTAGACTCCACAACCTAATAAAGAAGTAGCAAAAAAAATCCCAAAATTTTCCCAATGAATTAAATTAAAAAAAAAAAAAAAAAAAAAAAAAAAAAAAAACTTATATGGTAGGGAAACACACAGTAACTAGTAAGTAAATTGCATTCCATCTATCTACATAGATGATGAGTTAGGTTCCTTTGAAAATGATTTGTTTTTGAAAATTAAGGGTATGTTTGGTTTACATTTTCAAGTGTTTAATTTTGAAAATAATTCATTTTGAAAAAATTTGTAATGTTTGGCAATCACTAAAAATGACTTATTAGAAAATGAGATTGATAAATAAACCATTTTGAGAGAAACACTTGAAACCAACTTTTAAAAAAAATCATCTTAAGTAAACAATAACTTGTGTATAAAAACATTTGTGAGTAAATGCAACCAAACATATGAGTGTTTATATTTTAAACAATTTTTATACAAAATGTTTTTAAAAAAATGCATTCTTGAAAAATATTTAAATTAAAATGTATTTCAAACGGACCCTAAATGAGTGAATCTTACAACACCCATGAATTTCTTTGTTTTTTTATCTATTCTCTAAAAAAAAGCTTTCAAAATTCAAACAAAGTTAAAACAAAAAAAAAATAAATAAGAGTAGTTTTCTTTGTTTTTAGAATATAATTTGACTAAGAATTCATATGCTTTTTTAAGAGAGGTAAACATTATAGTAAAAAAATTGTGAGGAAACAAACATATATAATTTTTTTTTAAAAAAGAAAACTATAAACGAAATCATTATGAAACGAGTCTTAGTCCCAAGCAGAATCACTATGTTTCTTTGCAGTTTACCAGAATGGCCTTAAACCAAAGAAAAATTCAAGGGAAATTCAAATATTTTACTACCAAGGGTGTGTTTTGACACATTTTTAAAGTGTTTCATAGATTATCAAAAAATATTTTTTGTTTTTTCTTTTATAAAATTACTATTGTTTGGTTAAACTTTTAAATAATGCTTTTGGTCAGTTTTTAAACATTTTTATGTTAAAAAATTTGAAAAAAATCTAAAAACAGATAGAAAGCAAGTAAAGTGCTTTTAAATGAAGCATTTAGTGCATGTTTGGGAGTGATTTCAAAATAGCTAAAATCACTTTTGTCATGTTCAAAATCATCTCGAAACATATTTTTAATTATTCAAAATCAATTTCATGTTTGATTTTACATTTTTAAATATAATTTTCATACCGTTAAAATTCATTTTTAATTATTAAAGACATGTTTCTGAGTGATTTTGAATATGCCAAAAGTGATTTTAATTATTTTAAAATCACTCCCAAACATGCACTAAAAGTGGTTATCTATTAAGTACTTCACGTAAAAGATATATTATATTTCTCTTCTTTCAAAAATGCATATCAAACACAAATTAGATAGCCATTAAACATGAAGATAGGGTACTATAGAGTTCATGATGGCCATTCAATTAATGGTCAAAAGTTAATCCTCTAATGTACATTGCAAATCTCCTACCACAGCTGCAAACAGCCAATCAAGAACACACACCTAGAAATGCAAAAATATTGAGATATTACAAATATTCTTTTTCCCCTTTTTAAATGCCAAGAATCCCATAGTTATATTTTTAAAGTTGGCCCCCAAATGTTTGCAAAATAATAATAATAATAATACAAAAAAATAATAATCATAAAGACCATGGAATAACAGAATCCCTTTTTGTTTCCTCAACTAATTTAGTCTTAGTTTTTGTTTCTCAAATCTGATAACCATTTCAATGTTTCCTATTTCCTTTTTTTATTTTCAGTTTATTAAAAAAAAACTATGTATGCTTGATAATTTTTTTTTTTTTGTTTTCTAATCATTTTGAGAAAACCAACCTCTTCAAAAGGAGTCGTTATGCCTTGATCACTGATAGTACCATAAAAGTGTTATTTAATTCCCACTAATTTATGCTAGTTTATGAGAATTTAACGATTAATTTGTGTGATTTATAGGTGATCGAGCTATATAGAGGCCAAAGAGGCGCTTTGGGTCAAATTGGAGCTAAAATGGAGTTCTTGACCAACACTTAGCCATTTAGGCGCTCGAAAGATGAAGAGAAGAAGAATTTCCCGATAGCTAGGCGTTGAGACCCCGAAAACTAGCATCAAAACACTCCAAAAGAAGTTTGAAAATCCTTCAAACCCGAGAGGGTAGCGTGACACTACCAACATTTACATCATTGAGCAATAGCATGCTCAATGCTGCACAAGTTTCTCCGTTTCATTTCTATCTGAAGTGTCTTAACGTTGGCCATAGCATCTCAACGTGTCAAGCGCGCGTACACGCAAAATATTGAGTTTCCATCCAAAGCGTTGAGATGTTCTTCACTGTTGCTTGGACAGTATAAATTTATCTTTTGCTCATTGATCGTTTTATGTTAGATTTTCGATTCTTGTGCATTCTTTTATTTGTTTCTTACCATTCTTAGCTTTGTAGTTAGTATTAGGGTTAATTTAGTTAATTAATTTTGCAATTTCGAGCATGTTTAGCATTGTAATGCTAGGTTAGTTCTATTAATCGTCGGTAAACTTTGCAAAGCCTTTAAGAACGCCCTTTGAATGTGGGCTATCACGACAGTGCCTTTGTTTCGGTAATTTTCAAGAGGAAAAATGTTGTTTGGACCTCTTATTTGAACTTAGTTAAGATGTACTAGATTGGTTTCTTACCCTTAGATGTTGTTGTTTAAGGTTCAATCTAGCTTTTGGGAATGATCGGATTGAGTTTAAGGATGGTTTTGGAATCATTAGTGTAGTTGAAATGACCTATTAGACACAAAAATGAAAGTTTAAGAATTTACTGGATGCTTTTTAAAGCTCATGGACCTATTGAACACAAAATTTAAAGTTTGAGGACGTACTTGATACTTTGAACCAAATTGACACTACCCTAAAAGTTAAGGGACTAAACTTGTAATTAAACCGAACAAACACGAGTTTTTTTAAATCTTTGTGAAAATCCATCCCAAAATTGGTGAAACAAATCACGAAATCAATATCCATCTCAAAACTTGTGAAACGAACCAAGATAGATTATGAGAATTTTATATTCATGAATCAACCAGTGTATTAAATTTCGGTCGACATACCGAAATTTCGGTATGTCGACTGTATCGACATTTCGTGGGGGGAAAATTGTTGGGAAAAAACCCCAATTCTACTGCAGGAATAAGCAGAAAATAGTAGAGAAATTAAAATAAAGCAACAAAATAAGAAACACAAGAATTTACGTGGAAACTCCAAAGCGGAGAAAAAACCACGGCTCACAGAAAGAAATCCACTATGTGAAAAATTGTTACAATCACACAGAATTCTCTCCCCGACCCCAATTACAAGAACACACTCTCTCAAAGCTTTATATCACTCACACTACTAGAGTATACAAGCTTAAAGTGATTCTGAAATGGGATGCTTTGAAACCAAAGCCATAGACTCCTTTTATAGTACTTGGAGCCCATCACTTCCTTGAACCTTTCCGATGTGGGACAAAGACACTTCTAATATTTTGCCAAAAACCCAACAAATTCCACCTTGGCAAGATATTTGAAGAATCCAGCTACAAATCATTGTCTTTACCGACAATCATAATTCTCATATCAGAGAACTATAACCTACCCCACCATACAGAATAGACCACTTGGACATCACCTTCCAAGAATTTTCTTCTTTGTCACATGTCGATAAATCCTGCTGAAATTTATGGTGCAACTTCCACCTACTTGGCTCACCTGGAAGTTCTTCAGCCATCGACATAACTTCCACCACACACCTTGCATAACTGCCAAGCCAATGCCCGTGTGCAAACTTGTGGAACCGCTAACATCACATCCTCTATCATGGTAAAGCGGACACACCATGAGGATGAATTCTATCTTTCTTCAGAGGAATTCACTGTCTCCCCTGACAAGAGAGACAACGTCAGCATCCGACCCAGAGACCTTTGACGAACTTGCTCTGTTAGGACAATTCTTTTTCATGTGTCCAGACTGCCCGCATTCCCAACAACCTTTCTTCTGCATGGACTCTTTCTTCTTCTTCCAATTGCTAGCTACTAGTGCTGAATCCTCCTGTGAAGTACGCCCTTCGCTCTTCAACTTTCTTTCTTCTGATAAGAGTTTACTAGTAACATCAGCAAAATTTAAAGTTTCCTTCCCGTACACCAAGATTGGCTTCATGTGTTCATAAGAAGTTGGAAGTGACAAGATAAGCCTGAGTGCCTTATCCTCATCCTCTATCTTAACTTCGATCACCTCCAGCTCCGAAATGATGCTATTGAGAACACTCAGATGATCTGAGATTTTTGTACCTTCTTCCATTCGCAGCGTGTAAAACTGCTCCTTCAGGTACAACCGATTCGAGATGTTCTTTGCCTGATACATTGCTTCAAGCTTCTCCCAAAGTTCTTTGGCTGTCGAAATTCCATGCACATTTGCAAGAATGTTCTTAGCTAAATTGAGTCTGATTGCACTTGCAGCTCTCAAATCCATTTCCTCCCAATCTTCATCACTCATACTGGACTTCTTCGAACCTCTGCTAGAACCGCCACTGGACTCCACTGGACCACCTTCACCGCTGTCAGAAGCACCATCGCTTGGTCTTCCCTTCAAAGCCTTGTGTAACCCAGATTGTATCAACACATCCTTGACTTGTACTTGCCACAAGCCAAAGTTCATCCTTCCATCAAATTTCTCCACGTCCATCTTCACTGGACTCATGAAGCTTGACATTTCTGCCTCACTCCTAGCTAATCTACAAATAGTGAACAACCCACACTATTCACAACACCCAAGTTTGTTTCTAGAAATCTTTTCTGATGTGGAAGGTCAGACAAAGCTGCAACCACAGAGCATACTCAGAAATCAAGAAACTACAAACCTAAAGCTCTGATACCACTATGTTGGGAAAAAACCCCAATTCTACCGCAGGAATAAGCAGAAAATAGTAGAGAAATTAAAATAAAGCAACAAAATAAGAAACACAAGAATTTACGTGGAAACTCCATAGCGGAGAAAAAACCACGGCTCACAGAAAGAAATCCACTATGTGAAAAATTGTTACAATCACACAGAATTCTCTCCCCGACCCCAATTACAAGAACACACTCTCTCAAAGCTTTATATCACTCACACTACTAGAGTATACAAGCTTAAAGTGATTCTAAAATGGGATGCTTTGAAACCAAAGCCATAGACTCCTTTTATAGTACTTGGAGCCCATCACTTCCTTGAACCTTTCCGATGTGGGACAAAGGCACTTCTAATATTTTGCCAAAAACCCAACAAAAATTTTGTTTTTCCCCCCTTTTCGACGAAATTTCATAATTTCGAGATTTCCACGATTTTTTTTTTTTAATAAAGCTATATTGGGAGTGGAACTTGGGAGGCGCGTCAATCATCTGACGCGCCTCCCTGTGCAGCCGCCTGGCAGGGCCGGGCTGTCTTTTCATAATTTTAATTTTTTTTTTTTTTTACATTTTCAATTTTAATTTTTTTTAACTTTCTTTTTTACCTACCTTTTTTGTTTTTTTTTTATTTATAGATTATTTACCATTATACATATTTTAATTATTTTAATTTTTTAATACATAAAATGCTATATATCACTATTAGTAATATAGTATTTTACATTTTATTTTATTGATGTGTATCTTTATAATATTTGTCTAAAATTATCTAATTAGTCTAAGTTTAATATTTGGTTGTCCATTCAAATATAATTATAGATGTTAAATATCAATTAACTATAGTTTAATTAAGTCAATAACTAAAATTTTAGTTATTTAATAATTCAAACAATTTATTTCGATTGTCATATTTTTTTAAAAATCTTTATTGATATTGACATTTTTATAGAAATTTCAATATGTTTGTTATATGTAACTTGAATAGATGGTTAAAAATGATTAATTGTAATATAATTAAACTATAATTAAATTTACATTTAATAATTCAAATAATTTTCATCAATTTTCTTTTTTTTTTTTTCAAAATTCCTGCACATATCGATATTCGAATCGAGAATTCCATCTAAATATTATCTTACTTTTTAGATATGATTATAAAAAAGGGGTCATTATAGTCTAATTAAGTCACAATTAAAGTTTCATGAACTAATTCAAACAATTTCCATCAATTTCTACGATTTCCATAAATTTTTCCGGAATGTCTCTCGACATTTCCATCGACATCGACATTTCCATAAAATCTGGACCTCGACATTTCCATCGACATCGACATTTTAAACCTTGGTACACACAACATACACGTTTTAAAGACCAAAATGGTGTACTTGAAGTTGTGATGTTCATGCATTACACTTTTTTCTTCTTCTTCTTCTTTTTTCTTATTGTTCTTCAAGATCTAGAATATTTAGGGCCCGTTTGATAACGTTCTCGTTTCTTGTTTCTGTTTCTTCATTTTTAGTAAAGAAAAATAGAATTTCATGACCCTAACACCTATACATTCAATAATAATAAACCTATATTCTTATTTATGTTTGGAAAAAATTGGAAACAAGAACAAAAAAGGAGAAACTAGTTTTAGTTGTTCCCAAAAGTTCTATACAAATTTTGGGAGTGTTTCTAAAAAATGAGAAACAAGAAACATACATAGTTATTAAATACTTAGATTTCTTAATAAAATTGGAAACAAGAAACAAGAAACGAGAACGTTATCAAACGGACCCTTAGGTGCCCACTTGAAACAAAACCCTAAGATTATTTGTGTTCAAACACAATATAGATTACTTTTGAAGAGAGAAGATAAAGACTTGGATAAGGTAGACAACAAAAAGAAGATTTTGAGTGAAATTTTCTCCAATTTTCTACTATTATTTGTGTTCAAACCCTTATGTTTTCCTAGATTCCATTTTAGGAGTTATCTCTTTTGTATTTTTTTTTTTTTTAATTCTCAAACCTTTCCCTTGATCTCTTTAGTTGTTGTACATTTGAAACTTAATATTGCTCCTAGTATTATTCTAAGTAACAATGGTCTAATATTCCTAATTACCAATGTTCTAATTCTTTATTCAATTTGAAATATTAAGAGATGAAAATTAAAGTAGCTTTGGTGTGAAATCATAAGTATAAAGACGTGGTTGTTAACTTTGAACTTTCATAGACTGATTTCTACACTCAATGCTTTTTTTTTTATTATTATTATTATTTGGTTATAAAATTTCACATAAATATGAGAAGAACTTGCTTGATAATAATTTATTTTGATATAATGCTTGAGAAAGAAATAACTAGGGATTAATTTTGGAGAGTTCACCTTGTAAATAAAGTTTGTTTATTTAAAATTAAGAAACTTAAAAAGATCGGATTAATTTAGATGAAATCAAAGTCATGGATTTTAATTTATTGATTTTTAATCATATTTATATTGCATATTTAGTTCATTAACTTTGTCTTTACTATGCCTATGAAAATGTTATCATGCTACATCAAAGACCTTTCACATGTTTTGCTTGGTACAACGACATAACTCAAACAACAAAATGCACTCTCAATCCTACTTTAACACACTTAGCCAAGATCCGTTCTCGACTCGAAAACAAGAACTTGCCTCTATCGCTCTCAAACAAGTTTCAATTGAAAATATTGTATGATTCATATAAACTTCAATACTATTCTAACTCAAACAACAAAAAAACACAAACTTTCACTTCTCCCAATTCTCTATATCTATCTTATTCTATCTTCATTGTACAACAAATTAAACCCTTTACGCAACGAAGCACAAAGCTTGTGTATAATGTTGAGGATCCCACATTAAAAAGATAAGTGGAGAACTCACAATTTATAAGATGTATGAGTTACTCTACTCATTGTCAATTGGTTTTGAGATGGAACCCCATATTATCTGATATGGTATCAGAGCCCATAAAACCCAAACGGATATTAAGTCCAAGAAAAAAACTGAGATCCGATCCAAGAATGGTGAACCTAAATAGACACCATCTTGAGGGGGAATGTTGAGGATCTACAAACAAAGTATCCTCACTTAAAATCTATCCATTATATTCTCATTTAATCAAAAGAATTTCTAGGGTTTTGGTCCCAAATCCCAACAAAAGAGAATTATTTAGAAAGAAAGAGAGATAGCATCAAGGGATAAGAAGCACAATAGGCATATACTTGATTACAAATGCCAAACTTCACAAAGAAATAGAGAGAGAGAGATTAGGGGAATCCAAAAATGGCATTCAAGTGGAGTTGGGGTCCCTTCACAGACCAACTTTTTTTCTCCACTAACTTTGATTTCATGGTGAAACACAGTGTCCTCATCGATATCATCGACCAAAACTATCACTTGGACAGTACGGTATCCAATCTGTGGACCCTAAATCGTTGATTTTTTAAAAAAAAATCAATTCTTTCTTTCTACACCACACAACTTTGCTTCCTTTTTCCCTTTTAATATTATTTTGGTTTCATCCTTTGTTTTAAGTTTTCAAAATAGAATGTTAAACATCTTAATATCGCCTATTTTGTTTATCAACCTGAGTATAACTCAATTGGTAAAGACATATATATAATCGACGGAAAGGTTAGAAGTTCAAATTAGTTCTCATTTCCATATGTTGTTGAACTTCAAAAGGAAATATGTCCATTTAGGTTTTTTTCCTAAATTTTAAACTAACTGTTGATGCCAAAATTTGGCCAAGCAACTCACCCGACCTTCACACGTGACATCAACGGTGAATTTATTTGAAGGGGAAAGACGTGGCCTACAAAACAAGAGAAAACTGTGCACCCGTGTGGTGCTTGCCACACCGACTCCGATGCTTAAGTCACTTGGGAGATCATAAGTGAAGCAAGTAAATTAAAAATATAGAAGAAGAAAATAAGTACCAAGTTGAGTCCCCCTACCTTGGATTAGTCTAATTGGAATTAGGGTTTTCCCCTTCCTTTTAGGGGAGGGAATAGCCCTAAAGATTGATTCGGGTCCAATGGGCCTCCGTGGATTTGTTTATTCTCAAGGCTCTTATCACTTTCTTAGAGTTAGTTCCAAATTTACCCATAACACAAACAATTTAATATTGAGTTACAAATTTTGATTATTGTGTCTAACTTAACTCCTAAATGTTAAATAGTTTCAGTTATGTCTCTAGATTTTCAATTTTGGTGGTGATAAATTTATGTTATTACTACTGTAACAAATGATGATCTGACACGAACATAATGTGTAGGCGGCAAAGGAAAGTACGTTAGAGGATAAAAATAATTAGGGTAACAAACCCAAAAGATTTGACTTGCCTGCCCACCCCAATATTGAATTTGTTTGGTCTGCCCACTCTAATTAGAAAGTCATTGAGAAAAATAAGAGCTAGAAGATTCAACAGAAATTAACTCGCATGCCAGCCACGATGAATTGTTTGGCTCCACTGCTTATAGTTTATCATGTTGGCTTGTGTTACTAAATTATCATGTGTTAGTTTAAGAATTTATTAGAATTAGAACTAAAAATTCAGGTTTTTTTAATACAAAAAAAAAAAAAAAACAAAAAACATAAATTAAGCTTTTAAACAAACAAATTAAATAGACACACCATAAAATTCAATAACTAAGATGTTGTTTGATAACTATATTTTGGTTTTTAAAAATTAAGCATATAAATACTAATTTAATCTCTAAGTTTCTTTGTATTGTGATGTACCTTATTATCATATTTTCAAAAACCAAATCAAGTTTTAAAAACTAAAACATGTAGTTTTTGTTTTTGAAATTTGGTTAGAAATTCAAATGTGTTCTTAACAAATATGAAAATCATGGTAAACAAATGGGAAGAAACCGATCAAACGGGCCTAAATAAGGAAATGACTTGGTTGAATGCCCGTATGTAGGGAATCTTCCTACATGTCACTATTAAAATCTTGACAACTAGGAGACATAAGAATTTTTTTCTCATTTTATACTTTTCTCTTTATCAGCTGTCGAGATTTTAACAGTGTATGTAGAGAGATCCCTACATACTCATGTGCAAAAGTTACTACCGAAAATTTCCAGGTCAAGTTTTATTATAGTGTTTTCGTGATTAACGAGCGTCGTCCTCTAGATTGGTGTTTGTTATGATATAAACCGTAATCAACGTAACAAGAATGAAAGGGCGAAAAAAAACCAACACACAGATATACGTGGTTCACTAACGGTGTGTTAGATACATCCGCGGATAGAGGGAAAGAACGATCTTATTATGAGGAGTACTCAGATTATAGAGATTAGGGCAAAATAGGTTAAGACAGTTTATATATGACACCACTCTTAAGCCTAACATAATAGGCCCAATATGGAAAATCATATCTATTGGGGTTGTTCGGAGCGCTTCATATCAGATTCAAGGCATATCAACAGTGTTCTAGTCAATTAATTACCATGCTTAGTCTTGTCCAATTTTATTTAGAGATCAAAACTTACTGAGAATGAAAAATCAAACACAAAAGCTAAAAATATGGAGATTCAATTGAGGAAACTCTTAGGAAATCAATTTCACCTATTGGGGTTGTGAACTAATTACTTGAATGAATTACCATGTGATGACTCATAATTCTAGGATAAACTAATCTTATATTTATCTCTCCCGAGCATAAATAATTCTCAAGCATGATATGAACTCAATATTCCTATCTAAATTCATTAACATGCAAGGCATTAAGTCTAATCCATTAACGATTTCTAAAGCTTTCCTAAATCTCCCGATCTTAGGACTACTCTAGTTATGCAATTCAAGATCTAAAGGTAAATCCCCTCTCCCGAGCAAGACTTAGAGAAAAACATCATTCAATTCATGGTCAATGAATCAAAAGCATTAAGACTAGAATATGCATGCATAAATGAATTCAAAACATACATCCAAGAATTAATCGACAATGCCCAAAGGGCTACATCAATCCCTAAGAATTAAAGGTCTAGCTACTCATGATCCTTGTTACAATATAAGCTAGAAAAATTAGCCATAAAAACAACCAAAGAATAAGATAAAAGAGGGAAAACTTGAATGTTGTCAAAATTGCATGTCCCAGTCACGATCTCCATGGGCTATCGCCTTCAATCTCGCTCCTTGTCCTTGCTCAAGCTCCCACAAGAGGTCTCTAGTCGGAATTAGGACTAAAAGGTTTCCAAAAGAACTCTCCTCTCTCAGCCAAAATCACATTCTTTATATAAGGAAAACTGGACAGCGTCGAGACGTTAGGGACAGAGTCTCAACGCTATGCTCTCGGGAATATAATAAAGGCTGGGACATTGCTGCAGTAGTGTCAAGATGCCACAAGGTAGCATCTCCACGTTTGGCTCTTGAGTCAAATGGCTACTGCAGCTCTTGCTTTGATTCTCTTCTTCAATTCCTTTGCCTCTTTTCAAGTCCCAAACACTCAAAACAACTCCTATTTCTCCAATTCATCATAAATTTTCAATTCCTACAAAAAGAACACAAAAGAGTATGAAATTGGCCAAACAATTCTCAAAGACTAACTCAATAATATTGAAAAAATAGCTTATTTTGTGAGCTATCACTTACTGATATGCAATCAAGTTTTGTTTCCTAAATAATCCAAATCATTTGGAAATCTGACACAACCCACTATGTAGCTTCAAAATCATATAAACATTCAATGGATCCAAGTAAATTATTAAGGAACAAGGATACATATGTTCATGTTAGATTTTCATTAAATAATTAATAGCAAAAATTAAAATGAATTTTTATTCAAAGTAGGTACTAAATAAGATATTTAACGTTTGAAGAAAAATAAAACAAGTAATTAAGAATCTTCTTTTTAAAAACAATATTTTTCTATCCACCAACCAGTAATTGTTACTTTTTTAACGTGGCATATTTTTATTGGTTCAAAAATTTTAATTGGGTCCACTAATCTTTTCAACACAATAAAAATAGACCAATCAAAATCTGCCACTCCAAAAGAGAAAAAAAAAAAAAAAAATAGTAGCTCCACATAGACAAGCTTTGTGTTTGTTGTTTTCATGAAAGGAATAAAATGTTAGAGAGAAGTGGAGTAGCACACGCTTTCTCCCATTCTAGTTCCACAAAATAATAAATGAAAGAACTGAAAATGGACAAGTCAAAAAGCAATCAACACATGATTCGATTTGACAGTCTTAAAGACAACGAAATTCCATTACACCCACCACTCTCTGTATGTATGTGTGTATATATATATATATACATGTCCTATAGAGAACAATAGAATTGTGAGGAGCAGAGAAAAAAAAACACACACACAAACACAAAAACAACAATATGCCTGAGAAGAAGAAAATGAAGGTGAAAAAAGGATGGTTGGCTGTGGAAGTAGGGTTGCAAGAGGAAGACGGAAGAATAGAGCGGTTTGTGGTTCCCATATCTTATTTATATCATCCTCTTTTCAAGAAGCTCTTGGACAAAGCTCAAGAAATCTATGGCTACCATGTTAATGGCCCGCTTCGGCTTCCGTGCTCGGTCGACGACTTTCTCCAACTCCGGTGGTGGATTGAGAAAGAATCCGACCAACACAACAACAAACAAAATCATCACCACCACCACTACCACCTTCCGCTCGCTCTTTCTTTCCAATCTTGTTGAGGGATTTTGTTAGTTTGAAGTTATTAGGGTTAGAAGATGTGAACCCTAATTCAAAAACATGTGTCTTGGGCTTTCTTCCTTTGCTGTATATCTTTTAAAATTGGCAAAGAAGATGAATTTGTGTGTTTTGACTTAAAGGGTTAATGAATTGGAGGTTTAGAATAATTTTGTTGGTGGTGGTGTTATTGTGTCTTTTTTTTTTCCCTTCTTTTTGTCATCTTTAATTGTGGTGAGAGAATCTTTTTCCCACCCTTCATTTGTGGGTGATTCTGAAAAAAAAAAAAAAAAAAAAAAAAGTCAAAAGTACATTTATTTATGGCCACAGCTGAAACAGTGTAGAATAATGTAGCACTATTTATGTTGATGAATTTCAGTGATTTGAACACTGAGGTAAAGGTGCTTTGTATATGTTAAAGAAGTTTGGATACAGAGCTGAAAGAAATGATAGAGGAGGTCAATCATTTGACATGACCTGTCCCAAACCAACTTCTTAATTTTGAGATCCTTTGTGTTGATGATAGATTATTATTCTAACCTAGCATATACAGTTGTCATTATTATATTAGAAGATAGAATAGTTGAGAATAACATCTTCTCAAAAAAAAAAAAAAAAAAAAAAAAAAAATAGTTGAGAATAATTTTTTTATACATTATTGGACAAATTGAATTTTAAATCTTTAAGGTTTAAAATTAGTTTCTATTTGCCTTTGAAATTTGCATTTAGTTTTTATTTTCATTTTCAAGAGACATTTTAGGTCCCTAGCTATGATTTGCATATTACTTCTACAATTCGGTCTCCAAAAGTTTCAAAAGTAACACATTTTAATTTTGATTTTAAGATTTAAGTTTAGTTTTTTATTTGGTCCTCAAATTGAGTTGACCATAATTTAACAAAGAGAACATGTGGTAGTTAACATGTTGGCATGGATTATTGATCCATGTCACTATTTTTTTACTTTTTTGTTGTTCTTGACATAGATGAAAAACATCCATGAATTCAATGGATTACCACTGATAAAAGAAGCACTTATTCCCTCTAAACTCTTCTCAGCATACTAATTAATTAATTATCACGTAATCTTTCTGCTAAATCAACTAATAGTTAACTCAACTTAGGGTTTGCAGGTAAAACATAAGAAAAATAACGATCTAATAAGCTAAATCATTGGTATTTTACTTATGATGCTTATCTAAAAAGGTTAAGTTACATATTGCATGAAAACAAATTTATTCTCTAAAGTTATGATGGTTATGTTTAAAAGTTTCTAACTATTTGTTTTGACTTAAACTTTGAATTCTCATTCTACATAATTCTTGTCAATGAATCAAATGAAATGCAAGTTGTTCTAGCTAATCTACATCTTACTTAATTAATATATATTTGGAAGTGATTTTGAAATGAATAAAACCACTTTTGTCAAGTTTGAAATCACCCGAAACATATCCTTAATCCTTTAAAAATCAATTTGTTGTCTAATTTTACACTTTTAAAAACGATTTGTATATCATCAAAAATTGATTTTGAACTATTAAAAGCAAGTTTCAGAGTGATTTTGAATCTGACAAATATGATTTTAGCTATTTCAAAATCACTCTCAACACATGTCCTTAAAAAGTCATTGTTTGTTGCAAGATTGATTTTCGATTGTTACCTAACCATGGGATCACTAGAGGACTTTTAGACAAGAGAGCTGGTTGATCAACCAAGGTCTCTTGACCAAGTAGTTTGCTAGGGCCACTAAGACCAATAATGCTTTGTTGTGGCAAAAGATGAAGTTCTCACAAGGTCACAACCAAAGAATCCTCTTAGCTAGATCAACCTAGAAGAAATTTTAAGGGAAAAGTTGTCCTTGTTGATGTGAAGGCACTAGCATCTCCTGGCCTATTGGAGGAGAGTTTTCTCAGTTGGAAGGGACATTTTTGTGCTGTGGATGAGGTTGAATTATGGCCCTTTGTGGGCTTCTCTATCATCCATAGCCATTCATTCTTTCTCCTTCCAATGGCTATTCATCCAAGTAGCCTTTGAGTGTTGAGATGTTCAATTAATCTTCTTTTTTTAGGACTCAACAGCTATAAGTTTTGTGTTTGTGCCCTTGTACAAGTTGTGGGGGAGGAGGGGGTTGACAAACCTTTTAATATTGTACGCTAGAGATGCTCGGGTATCGAATGATATACAATTACGATGTCTTGCTAATGTTTAAGCCCTAAAAACGTTGTATGGGTTAAGTTGGAAATGAATTATATGTCTTAAGATCAAAACTCTTTCGACAAAGAACAAGCAACATGATTCAAAGAGTCCAACAATTCATAAAAACAATTTTACTTAAATATTCTTGACATATAACTCAAGACATGAAGTACTAAGGAGATCAAGAAACTCGATTTTAACATAAGATTTGTTTGATTTCGTTGTATATATTCTTAACTCAACTCTCTCGTTGAGTTTGGATGGGTCTCATAAAGGGTAAACTCAATTAAATTTTTGCTTTTTAGTTGGTCATATTTCATAAGTTAGTTCTTTGATGAAGATAAGATAATGTATAGATTTAAAGTTATTTTTAAAAAAAACTAACAGTTTAATTTTTTACTAGATAATGATAGTTAATCTACTTTTGGAGAAAATTTTAGGTGCTTTTGGTGCAATGTGACTGGTAGTTTTACACCGTTGGATGTAAAAGAGAGAAATAGCAAAAGTACCTCGATTTTATATATCCAACGATTATTAGTGGCAGACAAATTTGAAGATTTACATCGTACTGGTTTAAGGAGGACGTCTCAGTTTTCCCCAATTTTTTTCAAAACACCTTGATTTCTCAAATTATTTTTTTTCCAATTAACCCTACAACATGGACTCAAAAAAAAAAAAAAAGGTAAAACATGAAAATAAAATTGAAAAATGGTATATTAGGACTGAAATGATATAATCGACATAGTTTGTAAAGGAAAAAAAAAAAAAAAAAAAAAAAAAAAAAAAAAAAAAAAAAGCTAAAGGCACCATGGATTATATAGTCTACAAACATACCCTTCAATTTTTTATTTTAGCAATTACCTTCCAAAACATATAAAAAAATTGTTGCTAATAAACTTATCCAACATAACTCCATGAGTTGCTACACTACAACCTACCATTGGACTATAAAGAATTGTTATTAATCTTTTGAAGTATTCAATTTTGCCCAAAATTTTCAATTAGAACTCTTAAAGAAAAAATGATAATTAATAATAAAAATTTGTTAATAAAAAGTCAACGTGACATTAAATTATTATTTTATAAACATATTTGAACATGTAGCAATACCCCACTAAATGAAAACAACCACATGATTGTCAAAAAAAAAAAAAAAAAAAAAAAAACATGAAAAAAAAAACAAATTTTTTGTTGGATAATAACATAGATAGTTTGTAAAGCAAATTAGCTAAAACTTAGCAAAGAGATTAAAACTTTTAAAATCAGGGTAAAGAGATTAAACTCAAATCATAAATACCAAATTTAAATTAACCTAAACTATAATGATTAAATTGTCAATTTTAAGACCATAAAAACCAAATTGAAAATTTGTTCAAATCAGAAGGTATAAATTTATAATTTACCCTTGAAATTTCTCAAGCCTCGTTCCATAACCATTTGACTTTTGAAAATTATGCTTGTTTTCTTTTCATTTCTTTACCAAAGGTTTCATTTAATTTGTTAAGTACACATTTGTATTCCTAATCAAATTTCAAAAAAAAAAAAAAAAAAAAAACAAGTTTTTAAAATTTTTTTTTTCATTTTCAAAACTTGATTTGGTTTTTGAAAACATGAGAAGGGTTAGATAACAAAACAAAGAAACTTATGGGTGGGAATAGGGTTTATAAACTTAATTTTCAAAATCCCTACTACCAAAAACCAGAAACCGAATGTGATTATCAAACGAGCGTAAATATCTTAAGGTCTCCATGATAGGAATCTATTTTATTTTATTTTTTTAGTACAACAACTTTTATAATTCAAAAGTGACTTTTGCAATATTGGTTTAAAAAAAAAAAATCAAGGATATGAATATGATATGGTAGGTACTTTTACTTTAGTCCTACACTGGTACCTGCAGGCTAAGTCATTTTGCACATTTGACAATGTGGATTACATCTACAACAAACCACAAAAACTGTACGGCCACCGCCCACCATTCCACAAAAATCAAAGGCGCATATCGCCCTGGCCGGCGCCGACCCTCCACTTCTTTGATGTTAACTGCTCCTTTTTCCCAATCCTCTTCATTCCTTTTCTTTTTCTTTTTCTTCAAATATAGGTTAAATTGTTGATTGGTCCCTATCTCTATACCATGCCCATGGTTTCAACTGGCTCCTTGTACTTTTAAAAACTTACTACTTATTGTTTAAGATTAGTTTTAATTTGGTTCATATGGTTTAGTCAAACTTTATAAAAGTTGTGTCTATATCATCGTTACTATATTGGCACATTTTTTAAGTAGTAAAGAGTTATGCTTTTTACTTGATTAAATGTGTTACTTGATTGTGATGAGATTTAGGGTAGAATAAAAAAACGAAGAAGGAAATATATAGGACCATTTTTTTAGGTCTGTGCAACACAATTTAGGTATAACTTGTGAGGTGTAACCAAATCATAGAGACGTAATTGAAACTAAATGTAGCTGGAAAATATGAAATAATTGTTGTCGTGGACGGAACTACTGCTAAGTCGTTTCTATGTCGGTTGCTCCCCAAGATTAACACAACACCCTCCTCGTAAGTGCACTTGAGAGAGAATTATGTAGAATCAAGAAATGAAGGAAGATCGATGAATGATCTTCCACTCTGCTCAAACAAAATTTATAGGCCAGGGAAGGCCAAAAACTAGGTCAAAAGAAAATAAAACAAAGAAAAATATAAAAGGTTTTTGGCCCAAAGTAAAACCGCTTCTTTATTTCGTGAGTGCGAATATTGCCCGAACTCGCCCTATCGGCAGAGCGCGCATGTGGAAAAAAATCTTAGTATCACCCTTAACTATCGTTACAACATTAAGGAAGAGTGATTGTATAAAAACACTTTTTCCAACTCTAAATCTTTCCGTGGGACAAACTTCAAAATACCAAAAGTCCAAGTCATTTCCAACACTAAACTCATACTATGAAACTTTAAAATTGATTGACATCAAATTGAGAAACTGAGCCTAAAATGTAGGGAGGGGATTGAATCTTCTAAAACTATAAGAACGAAATTGAAACTATATCTAAAAAATAGAGACTAAGTTGAAAATAAGTTCAAACTTTTAAGAATTAAATTGAAAATTTTGAAACATATACTCATATCATAAAGATCAAATATGTATTAAAATCATAAAAATGTCTTCATTTGGGAAAAAAAAATCAAATTTAACATTTAAAAGTATGGTAGTTTTTACCTTCCTACATTCATCCACTAACTTTAATACAAAAAAGTTACGAAATATTTTTTTTTGAACCAGCAAATTTAAATAAAAAAAATTTGCAGTCGGTGACTAAATAAGAATTATATAATTGCAAATATAGCTCAATGTAAAAAAATTGCAAATATAGCAAAATCTATCAGAGTATATTATTGATAGACATTGATAGACTCTGGTTAATTAGAATCTATCTGATAAACTTCGATTATCAGAGTTTATCAGGGATAGACTCTGATTAATCAAAATCTATCAGTCTACTGATAGACTCCGATTATTCAGTAATCAAATTCTATCAATGATAGTCACTGATAGATTTTGATTAATCGGAGTCTATCAGGGATAGACATAGATAGACTTTGAATAATCAGAGTTTATCAGTGATAGACACGGATAGAATATGACGACAACTTTTTGGTCTTGTTCAATTAATTTTGCTATATTTGCAATTAGTTTACAACTATGCTATATTTGCTGTTAATTTGGTCTAATTTCTCATCTATGCAACTGCCCCTTAAATAAAAGTAGAACTTTACACAAATTTAAGTATGGTCCATATGCAAAATTAACCATTAGAATAAACATCTCAAAAGTCATAAATTTCAACCGAAATTAGGCTGGCTAATGTTGTATTTAACTATTTGGAGTCACATATCAACTAACCAAGAGTAATAGCAAATCTAGCATAGACTAAAAGTATTTTCAAATATGACACAATTTTATGTTCAATATAAGATTAAAGCATGGAAAAAGTAACGAAAATGTTCATCAATACATCTCAATATTCCAAGTCAATTAATGATAGACGTCTATCACTGGTTAAAGTTTATCAGTGATAGACCTATCAATGATATCTTATCTATATACCCTCTCGATTAAGAAAAAAACTCTTCCCATTCCAATGATCAGATGCAACTTTTTAACTTTAGCTTAAGATTAGTTTAGAAAAAAAAAGAAAAAAAGAAAAGAAAGAAAGTTGAAAACTTGAAACTGAAAGGGGTAAAAAAGTGGACTTGGCCGGAAAATGGAGCTGGCGACGGAAATGGCAACAAACGGCGGCGGCAGTGAAGACAGTCGGTGACGGCGACAATGGTGACGAAGAGAGAAGAAATGGGTTGACCAAATTCGTGAAGAAGAAGAACCGAACTGTTGTTTTCTTTTCACCTTCAGAAATCGTGAAGAAGCCCTAGCATCGTGAACTTCAACTTTTATTTTCTATTTATCTTTTTTTTTTTAATTAAAGACAGCCTGCCCAGAGAATTGGGCTTCTATTCGCCACGCCTAATCTTTAAATTTTTGATGTAGGCGTGTCCGTGGGCGTGTCCAGCCGTGTCCGAAAATAGAAAAAAATTATATATTCGGACGCGCAAAATTGTGTGTCCGACACGTGTCCGGACAAATCCGTGTCCAACACAGATCCTTAGTCAATTTTAGCGTGTTCATGCTTCATAGACGAGAAGTATTATGTACGTCTGATTAGGGTGTAATTCGTATGGGGAAGGAGAAGAAAAAAAATCTGATGGGTTACATCCAAAACGACGGCGTATTAGGGCCTCTAACGCTCGAAAAAAGAAATTTTAATTTTAAGCATTAAAACGATGTCGTTTTGTTCACTCTCCATGTGTAACGTTGGCAAATTAAGGTAAAGCTTGTTTTCCATTATTTTGAGTATTTTGAGTTAAGTTGAGGGTTTTGGGTTATGTGGTAAAGCTGGGGGGTTTTGGTAAATATACTAAAATTAGAAGTTTGCCCTAAATCTCTCTTCTTTCACGATTGCCGCAACCACTATTCCCTCTCTCCCTCTCTTTCTCACGTGTTTAGCCTCAGCAGTGTTACCTGCGCTCCTTCTTTGTTTTTCGACCACAGTAGCCGCCTCCCGGTTTCGTTCCCTTCCTCTCCGACCGCCGCAGCACGCCACGACGCCGGCGTCGCCCTCCTCCTGTGACGCGCGATTCCCACGACAGCAGCCTCGTCATTGTTCGATTTAGGTGAGCGTTCATTGTTGCATCTTGCGAAAATCTCTCCTCCCTCGTCGATCTCTCACTCCCAGTCTCTCCCTTCTCGGTTTTTTTTCGTGTATAGCAGCGTGGGGGTGGCCGTGAGTAGCCTCGTTTTCCGGCAGCAACACTGTAGGCGCGAACGACAGCGAGGAGGGACCGTTTTCTGCATTTTTTGGGTGTTTTAGGTGAGTTCTCGCATTGGGTAAGTTGGTGTGAGGCTTATGTGGGTTAATTCTTGCATTTAAACATTTATCCATTCACTTTCCTTTCCGTTCAGCAAGCGTTTTGCTTTGTTTTTGGCGGTTCTCGCAGTGGGTCTTCGAGTTTCAGTGTCGTGGAGCATTATCGGTGGTGGGTAAGCGTTTTAAGCTTGAGTTTCGTTGGTTTCATGGTGTTAGGAGCTTACCCATTAATTGTGGTTTTGTTTTCAAGGATTTCTTAACGTTTGAGATTTTAATAGTCGCTTTGGAGTGGACTTGTTAGCCCAGACAACAAGCTCCGTTTCTGTCAGTAGGGAGCTTGGAAACAAAGGAGTTAGGTTGTGTGGTCAAGCGACTTAAATAGCTATGTAAGTAGCTATTTGGAAATAATGATTATGATTTTTCCTATGATGTGTTGGTGTATTGAGTAAGTAGCTTTTGGACATGAAGTAGTTGCTTTTGGAATCATTGTATGCTTATTAGTACTGAATTGAAGTTTTGGATAAGTTTCCATGCTTTGGTCAAACGTTCCTTGGTATGTTGTATGCTTACTTGGATATGGTTTAAGTATTGGTTACTTGGACATGACTTAATTGTTGCTATACTTGTAGGATTAAGTAAGTATGTTGGAATGTTAATTCATGTTTGTTCTGAATTGTGTTAATGATATGGAGGATGGGTTAATGTTCGATGGTGCTATGATTGGAGTTGGTTGTGATTCTAACTCATTTGTGTCTATAGAAGTGCCTCGTTATTGTTTCCAGGTGTATAAAAATTTTGGGTTACCTATATGTATGTCGTTATGCTGCCGAATTTTCAGTAGCCTCATAACGGTTTAGGAATCATTTTTACCTTTGAGGAAAGACTTAGAATAGGGACCTCGACCACGTTTTAGGGCCTCAGAAAGACTTATTAGATTCCTTAAGTCTTACATAGCTAGAGTGTGTTCCTTCCCCATCTCATGACTGATAGAACCCAGGCACGTTTACGTGTGTTCTATTAGTTAACTGTTAGAGCTCAGTTTCAGGCACGCAAGCGTGCGCTCTCTCAGTTCAGGACGGTGTTGAGCTTATGATCAGACACGTTGTTCGTGCGCCTTTTGGCACCAGGCATGTTTACATGCGTCAATTGCTCCACCGTATGTTTATCTTTACATTCAGGGGTGTTGTGTTGGGATAGGTGTAGTTCTGCTAGAGGTGGCCAGCTAGTCTCTAGTTTACTTACCTTAACCGACTGACCCACACAACACTCTAGTTGGCACAGGTTGGGGATAGGTTAACACCCTAGACAGAGCATGTTTATGTGATCAGTTGTGGCCCTAGGGTTAGAAACCCAAACGTCATTCCAGTAAGGTCCCTATGTCGCTAAGACCCAGAAGTTCAGGAACTCAGTTTCAAGTTATAGATCTCATGATTTCAGTTTCGACCCTTAAGAGGGCTACTTACTGAGTATATTCGTATATAATCACCCATGCTACATGTCTTTCCTTTTCAGGTGGTACTTGAGAGCGTTGGCGATCGGCGAGAGTCGTGGCTTGGCTGGCTATGGGACTGCAGCTGCAAATCTTATCATTTTCCTTAGGAATTCAATTCCTTTCATTCTAATATTAGTTTCTTGTTGAACCTTAGTTTTAAACGATTGTTTTCTTTGTTTTCATTCTGGATTCATTCAAATGCTTTCATTTCGTTATTTGTTTTAGAATCTCATTTATGTTTTGGGCCCTATTTGAATTATATGAAAAACATCATTATCTTCCGTTTTAAAGTTTACAAAGTTTTCCGTACTCATGCATGTAGTAGCGACTCCTTTGTACATTTTTATCCCCTCTTTAGTCGGGTCGTTACACCATGTTGGTTCTAAACCGTTATCGAAGCCCAACTTCATTGGCGGGCCATAACAGTCATCTAACTCATTTGAAGTCCACAATTATGTACCGACCCACAACTGACATTGAAGCCCATTCTTTTAATGACGGGCCACAACCAACATTCAAAACCCTCTTTTATGACGGTTGAGTACTGTCATCATTGCTATAATTTTCTAAAAAAATTCCGTCATACCCCGAAAAGGACGGCGCCTTTTTTATTTTTGATTAATGACAGTTGATAACCATTATTGAAGGCCCTATTTAATGACGGTTGAGAACCGTCATCGTTGCTAAACTTTTGCACAACTGACATTGAAGTCCATTCTTTTAATGACAGACCATAACGGACATTGAAGACCCACTTTTATGACGATTGAGAACCTTCATCGTTGCTAAAATTTTTCGAAAAATTTTCGCCATACTCTGAAAAAGACGACGCCTTTTTAAATTCTAATTAATGACGGTTGATAACCGTGACGGTTGAGAATCGTCATCATTGCTAAACTTTTGCTCGCCATTTTTAAATTAGGTATAATGACAGTTTGGAACCGTCATGTTATGGTTCCATTTTCTTTTAAAACTTTCCATGATGGGTCTAAACCGTCATCGTACTGTATCCTTTAATGAAGGGCACAAACCGTCATTGTACCCAAAATTTCTTTAAAAAAACTCCATTTTTTTGGCGTTTTTTTTCATAATCCGTCGTTTTAGAGTCAATCCGTCATTGTTTAAAAATACAAACTGACATCGTAGCCCCAAATTGTTGTAGTGAAGGCCCACACTTACCTCCGCCTCGGCCTTGGGTTGAGGCGGACCACACCTAATGAAGGGTCAACGTGAATCTCAAAGGTATGAAAGTGAAATTCTGTTACTCAAGCATGTTTTTTCTTTAAAAAAAATTCTACTTGAGTAGGGGCTATGTGGTGGTAATCACGCTACTTTTATTCCAAGCAACTTATATGTGTATGTCAGCTTAAATGCTTAAAAGCAATATTTAGGAGTTTCTTCCTTTAAAGAAAAAACTGTATTCGAGGCAAAGAAGTTTAGCTAAGGGCAACCCTGCTGAATATTGGGGTGTTTTGGCTTTAGGCCTTATGCTCTAATTGTTTACAAGAGACAAAGGAAATAAACGCAAAAGAAAAGGAAGCTTTCATTCAATTGAAAAGGAAGAGTGGTCATACAAAGACTCATAAAAGGGGAAAGTATATTAAAAGGCCAACAAAACAACAAGCTAATTATCCTCATCTCCTGACTGGACGTCCATGTCATCTCTACCTCCTGAAGAACCATTAGAAACTAGAAAGGTGCTAGGATCAGTCGGCATGGTAGAGATCTCCCCACGTATGGTAGATGGATTGAAAGTGGGATCATGTTTCCCAACTCGTTTTAGAGCCCATTTTGCCCCATCATCCCATACCTCATTTTGCATAAGGATGAAATCATTTGTTTTCTTAAATTCCTCAGCAAGAAATTTAGCATTGACTAGGTGAGCTTTTGCCTTGGCCAATTGAGCCTTGGTCTTAGTAAGTTCGGATTGTTTGGATTCCAGGTCAGCCTTGACCTCTTCCAATAAGCGGTTGGCACAGTTAAGGCTGTTTTGGGCTTGGACGAGCTCACTGCGAGGGGACACTACTTTATTGCAGTTCGTTTATCTTATTCGCTAGGCTGATTGAAGAAACGATCATTCGTGTGAAAACCTATTTTTTAGAAAAGAAAGAGGAGGTTAGTCATGATGATGAAACCGGAAAGATAGCTTATCCTTGGGATAAAGCAAAAAAGATCTCACGAAGTTGCTACTAGGCATGCAGGATGCCCTGGGAAGGGTCATTATACCCTAGCTCAACGACAGGTTTCCGAGACTGCAGCTCTTGCCAACAAAGAAGATCCTGCCTGAGGATCTCCTACCTCATTTCCAACTCCAGAATAGTCTTCAGGTAGAGCAAATGATTGGATCACTACTTCCTCTGTAGGTGTCGGGGAAGGGGTTTGCTTGTTCCTAAGGGACCGCCGAGGTCTCACAACAGAAGTTCGAGCAGGGGTGAAGGAACCATCAGACTCGTCATCCTCAGTAAGGACGGTCACGTTAGCTCGGGACGTCCCAACATCGCTGCAGGAACTTTTAGCTTTGCAGTGTTCACCAAAAACGGAGCGTGGAGGCATGGCTGAAAACAAAGAAGAAAAAGCATCATGAGAGGATCGTGGAAGCCGAGGCCGACCATTAAGGTATATAAAGTAAAAGCGGGAGAGTAAGGGGATATAGAAGTCAACCCACTTGGCAGAGGACAATCAAGTCCGACCGAGACTAAGGTATTCTGTGCTACGAGGTCGGGACTATATCGGTGGGAAACGTCAACTCGTTTTGTAAGCACAAAAAATTCCTTTACTTTGGAGGAGCGGCGAATGTTTCGAAGCACTATAAGAGCAAAGTACAAAACCAAGTTAGACAGAGATTTTAACCCAAGAACACAAAATGTTACTCACCGTATTCTCCAAATTTTTTTGAAACCCCAAAAAAGAAATTCTCAGGATTGCGTTCTAACCAATTTCCACTGACGATAGCGAGCATAGCTAGCTATCTTTACTTATTGAATTTAACTAGTCTTTGATGATTATTGGCCATTTTATTGCACTTTATTGTTTATTTTGTAGGAAATGGTTGATTGGAGCTATAGCGCAAAATTGGAGTTAATCGGGTGCTCGGGATGCGAAAAGATGCAAAGGAAGGAAAAAGAATCAAAAAGGAAAAAAAGTCAACATTTGGTCAAATATAGCACCATCACAAAAAAGAAATTCTCAGGATTGCGTTCTAACCAATTTCCACTGCTTCTTTAGCGTCTCGATGCTGGCATTCCATATCAGAGCAGGCGCGAAACTGTCGCAGCGTCTCGACGCTGCGACCTTAGCGTCTCAATGTTGCGAGAATTCCTTTTCCAGAACGCGTGTTTTAGAGGCAGCGTCTCGACGCTACGACGAAATTTCAGAATAAAAGCATCCTTTCAGCTAGGTTTTTGGGGGAACCAATTTTGGGACTTCTTGGGGCCGTAAACAGAGCAAAAAGAGAGGAATTCAAGGCTGAAGCAAAGGGGAAAATTCGGAAATCAACCCATTGTTCGTGGGGATCGTGACGGGGACGTTCGGTCTCGGCCTACAACGAGTTTAATTCTTCTTTCCCTCACTTTAGTTAGATTTTTATGGCTTTTACATGTTTAGTTGAGCTTGTAATTTTAATCATGAGTAGCTAAACTTGTAAGCTTAGGGATTGATGTAGTTGATTGTGTTTATGGATTGATTTATGGTTTAAGTTGTGCAATGTTATTATGTTTGTAATCTTGATTTAATGCTTTCAATTAATTGCCCATTAGTTGAATGATTTATGTTTCGAATCTAGCTCGGGAGAGGGGATTTGATTTAGACTTACTCAAGATTGCATGACTAAAGTTTATTTTCTAATTCGTGACGGTTTTAGATTAACTTTAGAATTGGTTAAAAGATCTAATTTCCTTGCATGATTAATAAACTTAGATAGGGATATCAACTTGGTTAATTTGCATGAGAATCAATTATACTCGGGAGAGGTAGTTGTGATTAAAGGGTCTTTGGCTCATAATTTCATTGTGCATAATAACTTACTCCTTAAAATCAATCCTAAACTAAATCAGCGAAATCAATTCCCTAAGTGGTTTTCCCAATTGAAAGTCCACACTTTCTACGTGTTTTGATTTAGTTTTCTTATTATTCAATCATCACTTTTTGATCCCTAAATAAAATTGGGTAAGAAAATTCACAATACTTGATTTGCTTAAAAATCCAATCCAGAGGACGACATTCGAATTACATTCACTACATTATTACTTGACCCGTGCGCTTGCGGTAGGAAAAGTCCACATCAAGTTTTTGGCGCCGTTGCCGGAGATTGGCACATTTAGCTAGATTGATATTGTGAAAAAATTGTTTGGTCTTAATTCAGGGTGTATTTTTACTTTTTTAGGTTGATTGCATTTTTTTTCCTTATTTGTTTTTCTTTCCATATTTGTTTTTCTAGCTTAGTTTTTCTTTTCATTGTGTAATCTTTTCCTTATTTGTTTCTTGTTATTCCTTTTTAGATTAGTTTTTCCTTATTTGTTAGTTTCCTTATTTGTGTTTTTCCATATTTATTTTTGCATTCCATTTTAGGTTATTTTCTTTCCTTTTCTAGATTATATTTTCCATATTTAAATTAGATTTTTTCCATATTAGATTTTTTTTGTTTGAGTCTTTGTCATTTGTTCTTGTTGGGTTATTGTTTGATTGAAAGCCTAATTATCATTGTTGCTTTAATTGATTTGAATGGCTTTTTATTCAACACCATATTCCAATTTTTCATCTTCAAGTTATACCCCTTTAAATGAAAATTCTTCCTTGGAAAGCATAGTTCAAAATTATATTGAGGAGTCTAGAGCGAGGAGTCTAAAAATTGATGAAATCATAAGAGGACTTCAAGCTCCACAGAAAGTTAGTGAGGTGGGATCCACTTCCATAAGTTTTCTAGTGAGTCATGTGGCCGATGATTCATTGGCACCCATTCATGAGCGTAGTTCTTTCGATCTTGATGAGGATGAGCAGTTAGGGGTGAGTTGCATGAATAGTGGGGATGAATTGGAGAGTTGGAGCACCTATCAAGAACATGTTTGTGAGGAAGAAAAAGAAAATGAGCTTGTAGTGTTAGAGGAAGTTTAGGAGGTAGAGTTTGAGGTTGAAAAACCTTCGTCTGTTTTATCTTCTCCATCCATTGTAGATTTTGATTGTTCTTTTTTCTATTCTCACGAGTCAGTTTTAGAGTCAGAGTCTCTTTATTTTGATATTTCTCCTTTTATGCTTATTTTATTCAAAAATACCAAAAATAATTCTGTTTCAGGGGCCCATGAGAAGCTAGTAAGTTTACTAGCGATCGTTGGTTATATTGATTCAAGGAAGAAGGGCCCAAAGAAATACGAGAATTTTTATGTGCCTTGACAGACTGGACAAACACGTCGAGCTAATGACGTTAAACAAGCGCTTATGGGAGGCAACCCAAGTAAGTTTAGTGTGTTTTCTTTATTGTTTTTTATTTATTTTTTGTTTTTGTTTTGTAGGTCTTGTTTTCTTTCTCTCCTTTGCTTTCAAGCTTTCAAGATTCCAAGCTTTCAGTCAAGAAGTCATCATTATTCCAGGCCAGTATTGTTCACTCCTTTCATTCTTTTATTGTTCTCACGCTTGTTTATGCCTTATTTTCTGTATACATTGAGGACAATGCATGTTTTAAGTTTGGGGGTGGATTAACATGTTTGTGGAGCCCTTGAGCATCTGAGTCCTGGCTATAGTTTTTTAGCTTTCTTTGAATTATTCATATGGTTGTTGCCTGGATGTATATTTGCATGATTATGATGTCCTAGGATAGGCTTTCTTGTCAATTTTCAAGCTTGTGATGAGTTGTAAGCATGAGTGCCCAAAAAGGGAGACCTTTTAAACTTTTTCTAGGAGATGGCTTGCATGAGTAGAGTATTTGTCTTGGCTAGATTTGGATTTGAATGCTTAGGAGCGAATTATTAGGTTCATATGCTTGTTGTCACCTCGATAGGTGTAGGGAAGAGCTAAAAAGTTAATGTTGTGCAAATTAGCATGTTTGATCTTGCTTAGGAGGAAAGAAAAGAATATATGCTATTTATGCTCATAAAGAAAAATCATTCTTGTTGTTACTATTGAAAAAAAAAATTATTATGTCATGTCCTGTGCACAATCTGCAATGTTTAATAAAGTTTAGGCAAAAAGAGCTACCCCTGTTGTGATCAGTTAGGCCAACCAGAGAAAACTCAGGTTAAGGGTCCCTACAATGGGTGTGTGAAAGCTAGTGCCACATATACATGCTTAATTCAATTGTTAATTATAAGCACCTAAGTTTGGAGGAAAACAAACTAATTTGTTTCATTAACTCATTAGTGAAACCTTAGTGTCAGTGTAGAGGGAAGATGAGCTGAGAGTTTAATAATCCAATCCCGGGCTAGTAGAGTCTGATCTTGTTGAGTTAGATCTCGCTTGTGCAAGTTAATTTTGGAAAAATTTTAATTTGTCTCCCTCATTGGTCCTTATGTGCATGTCTCTTGCTTGCTTGACTATTGACTTTTGAGCCTTGAGGATTGAGTTATGATTATTGCATCCATTCTTCTACTGTATGTTTGATTTGTAGTTTGCTCGAGGACTAACAAAAGCTTAAGTTTAGGGGTATTTGATAGCGAGCATAGCTAGCTATCTTTACTTATTGAATTTAGCTAGTATTTGATGATTATTGACCATTTTATTGCACTTTATTGTTTATTTTGTAGGAAATGGTTGATTGGTGCTATAGCACAATATTGGAGTTAATCGGGTGCTCGGGACGCGAAAAGATGCAAAGGAAGGAAAAAGAATCAAAAAGGAAAAAAGTCAACATTTGGTCAAATATAGACCAGCGTCTTGACGCTACGACGAAATTTCAGAATAAAAGCATCCTTTCGGCTAGGTTTTTGGGGGAACCAATTTTGAGACTTCTTGGGGCCGTAAACAGAGCAAAAAGAGAGGAATTCAAGGCTGAAGCAAAGGGGAAAATTCGGAAATCAACCCATTGTTCGTGGGGATCGTGATGGGGACGTTCGGTCTCGGCCTACAACGAGTTTAATTCTTCTTTCCATCACTTTAGTTAGATTTTTATGGCTTTTACATGTTTAGTTGAGCTTGTAATTTTAATCATGAGTAGCTAAACTTGTAAGCTTAGGGATTGATGTAGTTGATTGTGTTTATGAATTGATTTATGGTTTAAGTTGTGCAATGTTATTATGTTTGTAATCTTGATTTAATGCTTTCAATTAATTGGCCATTAGTTGAATGATTTATGTTTCGAATCTAGCTCGGGAGAGGGGATTTGATTTAGACTTACTCAAGATTGCATGACTAAAGTTTATTTTCTAATTCGTGACGGTTTTAGATTAACTTTAGAATTGGTTAAAAGATCTAATTTCCTTGCATGATTAATAAACTTAGATAGGGATATCAACTTGGTTAATTTGCATGAGAATCAATTATACTCGGGAGAGGTAGTTGTGATTAAATGGTCTTTGGCTCATAATTTCATTGTGCATAATAACTTACTCCTTAAAATCAATCCTAAACTAAATCAGCGAAATCAATTCCCTAAGTGGTTTTCCCAATTGAAAGTCCACACTTTCTACGTGTTTTGATTTAGTTTTCTTATTATTCAATCATCACTTTTTGATTCCTAAATAAAATTGGGCAAGAAAATTCACAATACTTGATTTGCTTAAAAATCCAATCCAGAGGACGACATTCAAATTACATTCACTACATTATTACTTGACCCACGCTTGCTGTAGGAAAAGTCCACATCAACAAAAAACACATCATTTTTCCATTTTTTGACAGAAGTTGGAGCACTCACCAGAACCCCCCTTTTTGCACAAATGTACTAAAATAGATGGCGTAAGATGGGATTGCGGCTGAGAGTGTGTAAAGACAAAAAAGCATCTACAGACATGGAAGAACCCGGGAAGCACCACGACCAAAGAACGAAGTAACTAATGAGGTGACTCCACCCATTTGGAACAATTTGTGCGGGTGCTAATCTGGTGAGAACTAAAAAATGTTGAAGAAATAAGGGGAGTGGGAGACGGATGCCAAACTTAAACATTGCCAAGTAAAATGCTACCTCCCCCTCGGGAGGGTTACAAAAACTTTCACCAGAACTCGAAACCCTTAAGTGCATATCGTCAGGGATGCTATACTCGTACCGCAGGCGCTCGAGCTGAGCCTCGGTGACCGAGGATGACAAATCTGAGGAATGAGCAGAAGGTTCATGGTTTGCTATCCTCCAAAAATGAGGGATCCCCACAAAAACTCAAGCTAAGGAACCCATCACCAGAGTAAAATTCGTCAACATCGGGGGAAGTCACAGAATCCTCACTAGTTGTTATAAAAAAAAAATGAACTCGAAACTCAAGAGCTACCTAAAAGAAAAAAGTGAAAGGGGCAAAGAGGTAGGGAAAAAGTGGAGAAGAATAATGAAAATGAAGAGGAAAACGTAGGGATTTATATGGAAAAAATGGAGGGAAATCACAAATTTGAAATTTGAACTTTTTTAATTTTTTAAAAAATGAAATAGGTCGAGGCCAAAGCGTGTCAGGCACCCGTGCCTGACACGCCAGGCCGAGGCAGGCTACCTGGGCCAGCCTCTTTTTTTTGGCTTCTTTTGATTCGTCTTTTTTCCTCTAGCGAGATGCTAGGCATCCTTTGCCCAATTTCAATCTGAAATCAACTAAGAAAATTCCCTTAAATCCCAGTTAAACGAAAATTCATCATAAAACTCCTAAAAAAAACAAAAGACAAAATTAAGGCTGATAATGAATATAGAGATTTTTTATGTTGGGCGAGCAGCTGGCTACTCTCTAAATTGAAACCAAAGCTCTCTCTAGCCAGAGAAATTAAGCAATGTTCTAAGTTTCCATTAGAGAGTGGGAGCTTAATGTTATAGATGAAGATTATTATCAACCTTGGTTGCATTGAAAACCCAGATGCAGCAAACCCAACTTTCGTAGATCTGGCCATCATAGATAACGACAAAGAAAGGCTCGCAACCCATCCGCAAGCTTCCTTTCCCTTGGCCCCATGTCGAGGTCGAGGAGATGGTCGACCTTGGCCATCCAGGGGACATGGGTCAAGACCATTTCAGGGCAGCCTGGTTTTGTCCCTTTGGGCCCCGAGGAAAACCCTAGCAGATAGAAAAAGTATAAAGACTGATGGAAGCTACCTGGGAGAGGGGCAGAAAAAATACAGGTTCATCTTCTTCATTCTCTGGTTACTCTGGTTCTCTATTCTCTGAAACTGACTTAAGCATCGGAGTGTGTGTGTCTAGCACCACACCAGTGTGTTGAAGGGAATAAAAGTCCCCACGCAGCGGAAGCGCATCGATTGGACCTTACGCCGTATATTAATTAACATTAAAATACCGTTACAAAAACTCAATTAAACTTTAAAACCCTTTTAAAGCTGCTGGAAAATTGGTTTAAACATGCTTAAAAATAAATCTAAATTTATTTTCATGTATTTCTAAAGAAAAGGGAAAGAACTGTCACATACCTCTGTTGTAGACTTGACCGTTCTTCGCCAAACATGCTTAAAAATAAATCTAAATTTCTTGATTTTGGACCGAGCATCAACAATTGGGACACCACCAATTGATCTTCCCCACTATAACTCTGAGATTAGGAACGTAGTTGTGGGACTACCTAATCTTGAATGAGAAAAACTCTAGAGAGAAAAACTCTAGAGAGAAAATTCTCCCTAGAGTTCTTGAGTTGAGAGAATATGAGAGGGTCTTATGGTGGCCATAAGTTTGTACCTAAACCCTAGGGTTAGTGTTCTATTTATAGGAGAAAGGTCATGAATAAAATATTCATTTAAAATCAATTCCATAACCAATCAATTCCATAATTGATTAATCTTTTCCATAATTAATCAATTCCATGACCAATCAATTCCACAATTGATTAATCTTTTCCATAAATGATTGATCACTTCCATAAGTGATTAAATCATTCCCATAAATGATTAATTACTTCCATAAGTGATTAATCATTTTCATAATTGATTAATTTCCAATTAATTAATTCTTTAATTGATTAATCACCAATTAAATATCATATATTTAATTTCAGACCTTCTATTAGTTAATTAATTAATTACCCAATTAAATATCATATATTTAATTTCAGGCCTTCAATTAATTAATTTCATAATATGAATCAAATTCATATTAAAATTTGAACTCCTTCAAATTCTCTTATATCCTATAAATTTAATATGAATCAAATTCATATTAATATTTGAATTTCTTCAAATATTTATTTCTCTCATAGACTATAGTTTAATTAAATCTCGTTTAATTTAAACTAAATTGAATAATTAATTAATTCATAATTAGTTAATTCATCTTCTAATTAAATACCATATATTTAATTAGACATATATTTGAACTCTTTCAAATATATCATCTCAACATAATAAAGTTTAATCTCAAATTAGACTTTATATTTTAATGCATCACTATACATTATATTAATTTGTGTCTCATACAATTAACTTAATTCTCAATATGAATTTGAACTATTCAAATTCTCTCAAGATATATTTGTTCCTAATTACTCTTTACGAGCTAGCAGGGGGACCTAATGGACCTACAGATCAGAAGCTCCAATGATATGAGGTTAATAGATTAAACTCATTAATCAGGTTAACCAATATTCATTAACTGTGGGTCATTCCACTAAAGACCCACAACTGAACTCTTCTCACTGTAGAACATTTCTGTGTCCACGGATATAGACCTATACTGGTAAGTCAATCCTTCACGAGTGTTCGTAACTACAGTTGGGCCAAATTACCGTTTTACCCCTGTGTTACATCTGTCTCCTTAAGTACCAGCGCTCCTCTAATGAACAACCTGTTTATGGTCCAACCATTAAACAGAAAGTTCCTCTCGGGCCAGTGAGAGGACGAGATCCCTTTGTTCAAGTCCCGGAGTCACCTCTTAAGGGAACACTCATCTACTTTTCCTAGAAGTGGGAATGAGTGAATTCCTTCTTGTGTTGTCATGTCCCCAGCCTCCCACTCGGTCTTATCCCCAAAAAGGAAGGCATATTGAGTCGGCGTATTGGCCACTCTCACCCATGCTAATCAAAGGACAATCCCTCATGAGAAGGAGTTCATGACACACTTAGGATTAAGACTGAGTTACCTAGGTCATCGTATTGAAACAGTAACCTAACTAGTTAACGGTGTTACATCTAGTGGTTTACTATTTCGTGGTCCGGTCTTATGCAAACTCATTGCATAGGATACCCCCGCTTGCATGTCTCCTACATGGACGCCTTGGATTAATACGTCTGTATTGAATACAAAGCGGGCCGTATCACATAGTGTTACCAGGATAAGGTACCCAGCCTTATCCTTTTACTATAGACCTTTTAGGTTGTTACTTGAACACCAATCCCCGTATGTCCCCACATACTAGTTCAAGTCACATGTAAACAACCTTGGATCTTAGTTTATTGGATTTGGGTCAAATTGTGCAATATTTAACAATTACACTTTATTGTAGAAACTCAATTACACTTTATTGAAACAAATATACAATTTGTTTACATTCACTATCTACGAGTTTTAGGGCATAAAACCCAACATTGTTATTATTTCGCAGTCCGGTCTTATGCAAACTCATTGCATAGGATACCCCCACTCGCATGTCTCCTCACGAACGCGTTGGATCGCAGCGTTTGTATCAAATACAAAGTGGGTCGTATCCATAGTGTCACCAGGATAAGGCACCCAGTCTTATCCCTATACTATAGACCCTTTAGGCTGTTTCTTGAACAATGATCCCATATGTCGTTACATATTGTTCAAGACTCATATTACAACCTTGGATGTCTAGTTTATTGGATTATGGTTATTATTAGGAAAATACAAATATAAAATAACTAATAACAATTAATGGAAAAATATATCAATATTATTTCATTAATATCCGGTCAATGGTTACATTCACTATCTACGAGTTTTAGGGCATAAAACCCAACATGTGTAGCATTCACTCATTTTGTAGGTCACATCTTCCCTCTTTTCTACAAGTTCACTGTTGGTGCCACGTGGGAGTTAGGCTAATTGTCTGGCCAAATTCGTCCATCAACAAGTATTATGATCGAAATTAAAATCCTTAAAACAAAAATGAATCACTTGAACAACTGTGCAAGGTGATGCAACGAACCGACTGATTTTTTACCCAAACCTTTCACTTTTTTCCCCAAAGATATTTGTGACCTTTCAAATCTTTGGATAACATCAACAAGGTAAACAAAAACTTAGTTTAGCAAAGTAGGTCAATTTTGTAAATCCAACACTATTTTGGCTTAGAAATAGCAATTTCCTCATTTCAAACCAAAAAGAGATGTTTGAAAAATGATGTTTAACCTAAACCTTCGACTTTTATACTAAAAAATATTTGTGACAATTCACATCTCTGGATGACATGAGCAAGGTAAAAAAAACTTATTCTTAATAGAAAAATACACTTTTAGTCATTGAGGTTTGAGCTAGGTTTCATTTTGGTCACTAAGTTTTAAAAATCAACAATTTAGCCCCTAAGGTTTGGTTTTAGTTTCATTTTGGCCCCTCCATCCATTTTTCCGTTAAATACTAACGAATTGCTGACGTGACACTACTTTTTTATTTTTTTATTTTTAAAATAAAAATAATATTAAATTAATAAAAAATCATTATTTTTTAATATTTTATTTCTGTCTCTCCTCCTCCTTCTTCTTCCCCACCCACCTACCACCCACCCACCAACCCTTGTAACTACCAGTGGCAACATCGACAACCGACGACCGACAACTTTTTTTTTTCCTTTTTTTTTCTTCCTTCTTATTTTCTTTCTGTTTTAATATTTTATTCAAACCCACCTACCACCCACCCACCAACCCTTGTAACTACCAGTGGCAACATCGACAACCGACGACCGACAACTTTTTTTTTTCCTTTTTTTTTCTTCCTTCTTATTTTCTTTCTGTTTTAATATTTTATTCAAAAATATTTTTTTAATAAAAAAATAGTGTCACGTCAACAAACCGTTAATTATTAACGGAAAAATGGATGGAAGGACTAAAATGACACTAAAACCAAACCTTGGGGACTACATTGTTGAGTTTGAAAATTCAGGGACCAAAATGAAACCTAACCCAAACCTCAGGGACTAAAAGTGTATTTAATTTAAATAATCTCTGGATTTAGATTTCGGTTAGGGGCATTCTTGTTCATTTTGTTACTAACAAAACTTACTAAAATTGGCAATTGGCCATTTTTCAAATTAAAAATTTGGATGGTCAATTTTCAAACAGCCATTTAAAAAATGGTCATTTATCTTGTTACCCCTTATTTCTTTGCCACGACCAAATAATTAATAATAATATCTGAAGCCCAAGGCCAAACATTGCATACAAACCAATAAATCCCTAAATGTCACATCTCTTTCTCATGTTTTCTAATAATTCCTTCTCCTTTCTTTCCAGCTTTTGACCATCACTCACTCTCATTCTAACTTTCTCTCTTCTCCTTTCCATCGTCTCTGTCAACATCTCACTCTCTTCTTTTGACAACATAAAGGGAGGGGGATTCGAACCACACAAACCTTGTGGTTATTAGTACAACTTTATGCTAGTTGAGCTAAGCTCTTGTTGGCGTCAACATCTCACTCTCACAACCACCTAATCGCCATCACTTCTCTTGGGATCTCACATGATAGAATCGAAAGCCTCATTGTGTCGCTTCACTGTGCTTCTCCTTTTCCTCAAGTTTCAAGGCCTCATTGTGTTGCTCTAATCTCCTTAGCGTCAATATCTCTCTCTTTCTCTCACTCTAGCTCTATGTTTGATGTTGGTTAAAAATCCAACTGAACTGATTGGATTGATTTTTAACAGAAACTATAGAAAACAACCACAAATTATAGATACTAAAATAGCAATGTGACCAATAATATTTTATGTAAAACTCCAAATGGGCTGTTTGGTGCAAGGATTTTGGGGATGGAAATGAGAAAGAGTTTCTGATACCATTGTTTGTTTCAGGGCTTCTGTGGTGGGCTCAAGAAATAAAGGATTCTCAGGCATCATTTATGTTTATAAGCAAGGGTTTTCTATACCCTTACAAAAGCACGAGTTTTCTCTTTGCCCATCTCTTTTTTTATTTTTATTTTTATATGCAATTTTATTAACTAATGGATACTAAATTAAAAAATAATATAATAAATTATTTAATTAGATCAAATAATAATTTTTCAAGAATTTCAAATTTTTTTATAAACAAATACTTTTTTTAGTACTTTTTAAACAAATACTTAGTCTAAATTTATTAAGGGATGCAATTACATATTTACTAAAATTATAATTAATTAGTTAACATTATCGAAAATATATTTAATTATTGAATTAAAATTATTTAAATGATTTTAGTATAAAAATTCATTTTTCAATAATTATAATTAATTACTTATTGATTATTTATAATCAATTAATTATTTTTTTTTGGATTTCTCTATAATAAATAAATAATCATATTATTATTAAAATATTTATCTAATTAATTTTTATGGATACAAATAGATTAAATTATTGTAATTAAGGATATTTATTAAAAATGAATTAAATAATTTTAATTAGTTAAATTAACATAGTTTATACAATTAAAATTATTTCATGATTATTAATTCATTAATTTTTATTAATAGTTTGAATTAATTTTGATTATTTTATTGATTAATTTATTAAAATTACATAAAGTTTAGGATAATTATAATGGGTGGCAACATGAAGGTAAATAATTGCAAATATAGCAATTTTTAAAAATATTTGCAAATATGGCAAAATTTTTGAATTAATTTTTTATATTCCTAAATTGCCCCTGTGCTTTTTTTTTTTTTTTTTTTTTTTTTTTTTTTTTTTTACTGCTAGAAAGTCTTTTTATTACTGATAGATTCTATCACTGATAGAATAAAGTTTTTGTCAGTGATATTTCTATCACTGATAGATTCTATCAGTGGTAGAAAAATTTTCTATCGGCGATAGAAAGTTTCTATCACTAATATTTCTATGACTGATAGATTCTATCAGTGGTAGAAAAATTTTCTATCAGTGATAGAAAGTTTCTATCACTGATAGAATAGAAGATTATTGAATTAAAGCAAAATAAAGCAAATCAAACACAATAGAAAAATAAAGACTAAAAAACAAAAACCAAACACTAATAGAAAACCAAATAACAACAACCAAACACTGATAGAACACCGAACAAGTGATAGAAAAATATCTATCGCCGATAGAATCTATCAGTAGTAGAAAAATTTTCTATCATATGATAGAATCTATCACTGATAGAAAATCTTTCTATCACTGATAGAATCTATCAGTGATAGAAAAACTTTCTATCAGTGAAAGAAAATCTGGAGGGGTATTTTAGTAAATGCAACAAAAAAACTATTAGATTTTGCCATTTTTGCAATTTTTTTTGTGGGTTGCTAGATTTGCAATTATTTTGGCCCATATTGCTATCCTTACAACCGGCCCTAAAGTTTACCTGATTAATTCTAAAAAATAAATACAGACATAATTTGTTATCATAAAATCCTGATGACATTCTCATTACACAACCAAACACGGTTATCTTTGATTCCCAGCAATCTTATTCTCAAGCATAGTATTCCCAGACATCCTTTATTCGCATCTATAAAACCTTAAACCAAACATCCCCAAAGTGTTTAAAAATTTATGACCAAAATTATTGAATTAATAATAAAACTTCGAGTAAAAAATTACAAGAAAAAGCAGTGATGAATAGTTGTAGTCTCATTGAGTAAAATTTCATTTTTAGTCTTCTAGTTTTTAAATTTATGTTCGTTTTCCAATAATTTCTTTATTATGATGATTTTCACCTTTGTTAAATAAACCTTAAAATTTCTTAATCAAATTTTGAAAAAGAAAAAAAAAAGGTGTCTAAAAACTACTTTTAGTTTTCAAAACATAGCCTTGATTTTTTAAAACACTAGTAGAAAGCATATAAACAAAATAACATAATTCATAGGTTAGTAGTGTTTATAAGCTAGCTTGAATAGTTATTAATAATACATATGTTGTAACGCCTCAGGTCCAGGATTCGGAATCTAGATTCGGCACCTGACGGCTTCGACATTCTCCTTTATTCATGTATCCCTCCTATCCTCAGGTGTCACATACGTATACAATCCTCCCACGAATGTAAGTTGTTGACGACAAAAATGGAAAGGAAAAAGAAGGGTAGAGCTTTTATTAATAACAATGTCTATAATACATCCTAATCTTGGTCATTGATTTGACAAAACAACTTTTGCTTACAATAAAAGCAAAATATATGACAATCCCTTTTGTTTTGGTTCGACAGAATCAAAGTGGTTTTCAGAGTCATCATCAAGCTCACACTTCGAACCACTAACATTGCTTGCAAACCAATACACAACAAGTCTCAATCTGACCTTTCTGTGAAATGTTAACCTCTGAATAAGCCATATATCATATGCATTTCTTTGTCATTTTCTTAAGGGATTAATAGAGTTCATTCAATTTTCCCACTGGAACAATTTTGGCTTTTAATGTCGGGCAATGCCCGACATTAAAGGTCTTTAATGTCGGTCACTGTCCGACATTAAAAGCACCGACATTAAAAGTTTTAATGTCGGTCACTTTTAATGTCGGGCAATGACCGACATTAAAAGCGACTTTTAATGTCGGGCAATGATCCATTGAATAGAGCATCCAATGGGTGAAGATCAGTAGCTAGTCTCTCATTGGTACTTGAAATGACATAAACCAAATTTTAACTGTTTGAAGAAAGAAGAAAGATAATGTTTTTATCAATCTATCTTGATTCAAGAACAAATTTATAGGAAAAAGTTAGGGGCCCGTTTGGTAACATTCTCGTTTCTTATTTATTGTTTCTAATTTTATTAAGAAATCTAAGCATTTAATAACTATGTATGTTTCTTGTCTCTCATTTTTTAGAAACACTCCCAAAATTTGTATAGAAGTTTTGGGAACAACTAAAACTAGTTTTTCCTTTTTTGTTCCCGTTTCCAATTTTTTTCAAATATAAATAAGAATATAGGTTTATTATTATTGAATGTATAAGTGTTAGGGTCATGAAATTCTATTTTTCTTTATTAAAAATGAAGAAACGGAAACAAGAAACGAGAATATTACCAAACGGGCTCTAGAATTTTGAAATGGTTTATGAAAATGGCCTTCATTCTCTCTCTGTATTATTTCTTTTTCTTTTTTAATATAACATTACCAAAAAAAAAATTTAATTTTAGGGATCTATAAACTATTTTATATTTGGTTTGTCATCCGGTGTGGATATGACGTTTGCATTATAATCTTATATACATCTTTGCTTGGACAACTTTGAGATTAATGTCATAATTTGAATTCTACACCATGTCAAAGTTTACATTTAAGGTTTGTAATTCGCAAGTATTGAGCTTTCGACTTTAGAGAAGATAACAAGTGTATTTATTCAAAAAAGTTTGAGATTATTAAATGGAAATTTGAATAATTTCGAGTTGATACACAAGAGCACCATATTCAATAACAGTGACGGATTTAGTTAAGGTTGAGCCCCTCCACCGTTTTTTTTTTTTAATATCATTACCAAAAAAAAAAAAAAATTTATGGATCGATAAAACTATTTTATATTTGGTTTGTCATCCTGTGTGGATATGACGTTTGCATTATAATCTTATATATCTTTGCTTGGACATTAATGTCACAATTTGAATTCTAGACTATCAAAATTTACGTTTAAGGTTTGTAATTCGCAAGTATGGAGCTTTCAACTATAGAGAAGATAACAAGTGTATTATCTATGGTAACTATATTTGAAGTGACATTTATTCTTTTTTATATTTAATGCATGTTTTATGTAAAGATTTGTTTGTTAAAAAAGTTTGAGATTATTAAATGGAAATTTGAATAATTTAGAGTTGATACACAAGAGCGCCCTATAACAGCGACAAATTAGTTAAGGTTGAGCCCCCTCTGCCGTTTTTTCTTAATATATATATATATGTTATGGGCAAAATCGCTCAATGATGTTTTATAGAGGTTGGGCCTGAGTTGGCTGGGCCCGGGGTCGAAAGGAGCCAAGCCGACGAAGTAAAGGGCCGGAACACCATCCGACCCACGACGACCACGCTCGGCCTCGGCCCAAGGGAGAGGCCGAGCGTGAGGTCGGCCTCGACCCACTGCCGAGGCCGACCAGGGCCAAAGGCCCGACGATTTCTAGGAGCTTAGCACGGGAGAAAACACTAAGAGGATCCTATAAAAGGGGCACACCACACGCAGTCAGGTATGCACAAATCAGTCCCTGAATTCGGCTTACGTGTTTTCCGGTCAAAGCTAACTTAAGCATCGGAGTGTGTGTGGTTTACACCACACCGGTGTGCAGCGTTTGCTCGTCTCGCAGGTCACGTCTTCCCGCTCGTTTACAAATTCCCAGTTGATCGTCACGTGGAGTGAAAGACAAATTCCTAAACGAAATTTGACCATCAACAATATATATATTAGTATTAGTTTGAACGTGTTTAATATCAAAGTGGAGTGTTTGCCAGTGTGGTTTAGCCCCTCCTCATGCCCAACTTAATTTTCTTTTTCAATTTTCAAATTCATCTCTCACGGTTCCCAGTTCCGCTTTCCCCAAACGTCACACTTTTTTTTAATGGGCAAAGCAACACACTTGTTATTAACAAAAGGGTGAAAATTAGAATTACATTATTAATTTTGAATATGGAATCCTTTCATTGACCTACAAAAATGGAAACAAAGATTTCCCCTTTTATTTTGTATGTTAACTCAATTTTACCTTAATTTCCTTTTTTAAGTGTAAATGAATGACAATTTTTTATTCTAAATGGTTTCTTTAAATATAATATATTCAATCTCTCTTTTTCCTTTTACATTGGAATCATATCCTAATTTTCAATTCAAAGTTCAAACCCTAATTTTATCTACAATTACAAACACTGTTCTCACTACTCTTAAGTAGTGTAGCCACCACATACCGTTTTGAACCTAAGAGAAACTCCCCTCAAGTCAAATTGTTGCCGACAATTTCAAGAAGTAAAGAATTTGGAGATTAATTTTATAAGGTATATTTAGTCTTCATATTTCAATTACTTGTATACATTTAGTTGTCATGTTTTCCATTATTTTTATACATTTAGTTTTTATCATTCTTAGTTTAGGTTTTAGTTTCTTTATCTTATTTATTTTTATTAATGTATTGTAGATTTAATTTGAAATCTAATAGAGAGATATAGAAGAAAATTGATATTGGGTCATCATCTCCATTGAAAAAAAGTAATAATAGTCCGGATTAATTTTTGGAATTTCTTACTTAACTTATTTTTTACTGAATTTAAGTGAAGCTCTTCCGAACAAAATTTACGAATCCACCACGATTTAATAAGTAGTAATAACAGCTTAAAGTAATAAAATAAAGTTAGCTGTCTTATCTTGATAACGTTGTAGATATAATTCATTTTATAAAACTTCATTATACATTATAAAACTTCATTATACAAACAAATGAGTTTGCACTAGCTAAATCGTAATTTTGTTTGGATAATTCATTAGAAGAAAGATAAACATATATAGGAAAATCATGTACACACAAGACGTTTTTAATCTTGATTGGGTTATGAATTATTATCTATTCGGTCATATCTTTTGATTTACATTGATGAGAATGGTTTCAATGATCCATTCAACAAATTGTTAATACTGAATCAAAATACTCAATATTCAGTTACAATCAGTTTCAACAATAAACAAAATAACAGATCAAGAATCTCTACTCCTCAACTAATCAAAAAATAAAATCTCAAACTGTTATCAGATTCTGTATAAGAATAAGGGAGATTTGGGAGAAGAAGTGTGTGTGAAATCTTGAAAAGTTGAGAGTGAGAGTTTTTCCATGAATGTACCTTTTGTGATCTGTTCTACATCTTTCATCTGATAATAAAAGATTTACCTGCTGCTCTTATTACAGAGGATGTAGGTTGTTGCTCAGAATAGAGAATGGCCATAGTTTTCCTTCTGTACTTTCTTTAATCTTACATGCGTGAATGAAGATGATCTAGCAAAATGGTAAAACAAGAAGATGTATTACTGATTTGATTGACAGCACAAGAGAGAGAGAAAGCAAGTGCAATAAGTGGGATTTGACAACTCAATACCCACTGACACAAACCTATCATTTTTGGAACATACTATCACAAAAGAGATAATATACTTCTTTCTTCTCCCATTTTAGTACTTCACTATTAGACTCATATGTTTCTTCGAGTAAATGCACATAGAGGCATACTAGCAATAAGAGATGGCGACTCAATCTTGAATCCTTTTTCCTCATATTCAACCCTTTGGTCATACTTTGTGATTGCATACTGTCTAAGATTTGTTACGATAGCCCATTGATGGTTTTAATTTCAGTCTTATATTATGTTGGCCAATATGTTTTAGGCGCATATTGGTGTTGCCTTATGATAGGACCTAAATAGTTCTATTTTATCGTCTCTAATCTAAGCTTGTTAGAGTTATTTTATGCTTTACTTGTCCTATTTACAGGTTAATTGAGCTTAGGTCGTGTCAGGAGTCGATCACGCTAATTGGTGTTAATTCGGGCCAATTACGGAGTTTTTGGAGCCATCTCGATGTCTTGGACTGAGAGGAGGTGAAGAGACCCAATTGTGCTGAAGCGGGCCTGAATCATGGCACCGAAAGCCAAAGATTGAAGCCCCGAATCGAGAAGAAGAAGGGACAAGACCGAGAAAAGGGGCAGGAAGTCGAGATTAGAGGCTGGCGTCTGGATGCTGGTCTTGGCGTCTTGACGCCGACGCGATTTCTGGCCGAAGACAAAATTTCGCAGTGTCTCGACGCCAGCGTGTTTTCTATATATATTAGGTTTCGGTTTAGTCCGCCGTTAGGTTAGATTTTGGGTCCCTTTTACGATTTCTTTGCCTCTTTTACTTTCCAGTACGTTTGTAGACCATTCTTTGTCATTTACTATGGATTCTTTCATGTTATTTATCGCTTTTACTTCATCTATTCGTAGCTAAACTTCTTTAGATCGTTTTTTATGCTTTGATTTCTAATGATATTGGCTGAGTTTTTTGGTTTCATAACTATTGTTCTTGTTGTATTTTTATTGAGTTTTGCATGCAATCTCGTTTAAAGCAATACATGACCGTTAGTCAATTAGGATTGACGCCATATGCGATTATAGTTTGTGTATTCAATCAGTTATTTGAGAAAGCCACTAGGTTGAGGCAAGCCACTCTCTACGTGAGACGACCCTTGATAGTCCTAGGATGCATGTTAAAGGTTGTAGGAATTTAGATTTAAATTGCATTTGAATTTTGTTCCTATAATTCCGGACCCACGATCCCAAAGCGGCTAGTTTTAATAGGTAGTTGTAAAACTGCTTGTTAATAATCTAGTTAGATATAGGTAGTAATTGTTGCAGAGGTCTCGAATGGTTACTACATTATGCATAAGGGGTGGTGAGCGATAAAGTCTATATTAATTAATCTTGTTAATTGTCGAATTCACGATTAGCAAGTAAATTAGCACAGGTTAGTGTAGGGATGTCTTCTGAGTAACCCAGAAGCCAACCAGACTAATAAAATCAGTTTAGAGCACCCATTAGAGAAAACTAGGAAGCCAATGAATTAGAATCAAGCATAATAAATCCTAATCCATCGATCTTTTACATGTATTTGATTCTGTTCTTATTTCTCCTTCGCATATTTAGTTTTCGTACCATTTAAAATTCAGCATTCAACTATTTCGTTTTATTTTCTTGCTTGTCGCTCATAAAAAAAAAATCCCCCTATTTTCACAAGCATGAAATCCTACACTTATTAGATCCCCCTTCTCTGTGTTCGACCCCGACCGCTATTGCTACAAAATTAGTAGTAGTGCCGTGGATTATAAATTTTATTTAACACGACCTTTGACAAGTCGTCCTGTCACCTTATTTCCCTGTATTCTTTGTTTATTGTCTTCTGTTGTGTATTCGATTATTAGGCCAGAAGAGAAGGTTCTCGAATTGGTGATTTTCCTCTTGATAATTTTTGCAAGAGTTTTTCTCCCCAAGACTCTATATATGGCTGATTGTATTGATCAAAATATATATAGAAGCAAAGGGTTTTCTCTTGCTTGATCAAAATATATATAGAAGCAAAGAGTTTTCTCTTGCATTTTCTCTGTGTTTTCTCTCTTTAATTTCATCCATTTCAACCTTTGAAATGATATTAGAGCCAAAGTCAAGCGACTGAGGGTTTTTTTTTTTTTCGAGTTTTCTTTGTTCCGATGTCTTCCCAAAATTCCAGGGGTGCAGTGGAGGAGGCGATTTCTTCATCTTCTCAAACCTTTAGTCCGGGTAATAAGATTTCCATTGTCAAACTTACTGATGACAATTTTCTTTTGTGGAAGTTTCAGATATTGATTGCCCTAGAGTGCTATGATTTGGAAAAGCATTTGGAAGATGACCTTCCTCCTTAATACATTATCACTACTAATGTGAATCTTGAGGCTGCTGCGAGTTTGAAAACAACCAAGACCCCCAATCCGACATACATGCAATGGAAGCGACAAGATAAAATTATTTCTTCCTGGCTCGTCGGTTCTATGTGTGAATAAATTCTTCACCAAATGATACATTGTTCGACTACAAAGGAAATCTTGCACAAATGATGAAAATAAAGACCAAACTTCTAACGATCCAAAAAGGAGGTATGTCGTTGAAAGAGTAATTTTCTAAAATACAACAATATGTTGATGCTCTTGCTGCTGTGGGTAAACCTATTGATGCTGAAGATCATATACTATTTATTTCATCGGGTCTTGGGTCAAAATATGAATCTATGGTGTTTTTCATTTATGCCAAAGTCGGCCCTCAATCGGTTCAAGAAGTCATGTCCCTCTTTCTCACTCAAGAGAATCAAATTGAGAGTAAGCTTTCCACTCCCACTGATGGGAGTCTTCCGTCTGTAAGTCTCATGGTTCATTCTAAAGCATCTGAATCTGATAATAAAAAATCTACTAATGTTCAGTTTTCTCAGAACGTGGATGCGGCGGAGGCTGTGGTTCCTACTCGAACAGAGGTGGCAGAGGTGGTCCGTGGAATAACAATAGAAATCGAACACAATGTCAGTTATGTGGAAAATTTAATCGCACGGTTGGGAAATGTTTTTTTGTTATGCTCCTCCCTCAAATCCAGCCAACACAGGTTCGTTTCCTACTCCCAATTTTAGTTCATTTAATCGTCCACCTTCCTTTCCTCAAATGTTCGCCATGGTTGTTACTCCTGACTTGAATCAAGATACCAATTGGTATCTTGACTCTTGGGGCTACTAATCACTTGACTCACAATTTCAACAACCTCTCGGTTGAAATTGAGTATGGTGGTGGTAATCAAGTTCACATGGGAAATGGAGCAGGTTTGCCTATTCTTAACTTTGAGTTTTCATCTTTTACTCCTCCAGTCTCTCCTAATCGTATCTTTTACCTTAACAATCTCCTTCATGTTCCTACTATAACTAAGAATCTAATAAGTGCTAGTCAATTTACAAAAGACAATGGTGTTTATTTTGAATTTCACCCAACTCTTTGTAGATGAGAAATTGGTTGGAGTTTAATGAGTTGGAGAGGTTTTATATAGGTGGAAGAGATTCATGCACATGGGATTTGAAGCTTTTGAAGATTTTAACCTTTGAAACTGGAGAAATTTTGTTTTCCTTCCTTTTCTCTCTCTGTATTATTTTATTTGTTGATTGAAAATTGTAATGATTTTATTAATTTGGGGATTTTAATTTTCATTGGAATTTTGAGGCTTCTGAGAATTTTCATCCAGAAAATGGGCAACTTAGATTAGAAAATGGAAGATAGGTATTTTGCTGAAAAGGGAGGAGGAGGACTCCTATTCTGTAAAAAAAAAAATGAAGAGAAATAAAAATAAAAGAAGGAGAAGTAGAAAGAAAAAAAAAGTTTTCGACACCGACGACTAGTGACGGTGGTTGCAAAGCTTGAATTAGAGTGAAGAAGAAAATGGGGAAGAAAGGAAGGAGATGAAGAAGATGAAGAAAAAAGAAAAAAAAAAGTAAAAGTACTTAATATATTATTTTATTTAAAGAATTAAAAAAATCTTTTTTAATAAAAAAAATGCATGCCACATCATCAATTTGTTAGTATTAACAAAAAATTTTACAGAGAGACCAAGAGTGTAACGAAATCCAAACCTCAGGGGCTAAATTATCGAGTTTGAAAACTCAGGGACCAAAATGAAACCTAACCCAAACCTTAGGGACCAAAAGTGTATTTTTCCTTTTAAGTTAAATTGCTTAATTAATTGGTATATAATTGATTAATTTTGTTAATTTCATATTATTGAGTCCCACAAGGCCAAATGGTGCAATCTTGGAGAAATTAGAGGCAATTGGACCCTAATTTGAAGTATAAATTGAAGATAAAAGAGTTATTTGGTCATGAATATAAGTCCAAGCCAAGAGGAGGAAGAAAAATGGGCCAAATCCAAATGAATCATCTCAAATCAGCCCAAAATTGCGTCTGGAAGCTTCAACTGAAGGCCAGTGTTGAGACTCTAGGCCTTCAGCGTCTCGACGCTGGATGAGCGTGGGCGCCAGGTTACTGAGGTTTAGCATCGAGATGCTAGGGCTAGAGTGTCTCGACGCCGGGCAGTTTGGATGTCTATTTAAAGAGCATTTTTTGTTATGGGTTTTGGCATCGAGCAACCATTTGAAGGCCGAAAGGAAAGTTTAGTGAGAGATAGAGAGAGTTTTTGGGCACTCTTGGGGAGGATCAAGAGCTTTTTCGGGTTTCGATCAAGGCTTAGATCGTGGCGGATCGAGGGCATAAGCGAAGGATTCGTCATCTGTTTAATTTCTTTTCCCTTATTTTGTCCATTTATTGTAATAAGGATGTTAATGTTAGAATTTTGTGCCCATGAACCTTAATTGAATTAGTTTTCTCACTCAACTTCAAAACCTCCTTTGGTTACTTTAACAAAAAAGGAAATTAGAATTTGTGTGTTAGACTCCCTTTGATCGATCCTGGCCACTAAATCAACAAGTTAGTTTTGGTTCCATGGAATATAAATTTTATTTGACAAAAGACCTCGACAATCTCTTCTGTCACCTGGCCTCTAGCTCTTTTATTACGTTATAGGGTGTTTGTCTATCCCTAGCCTTTGATATCTTTATTGCAGAGGTGTTTGTCTACCCATAGGCTCTAAGCTTTTTTACTATGTTATAGGGTGACATGCTCGTGCTGCTAATGCAACACCTGCTCGAGTGCAAGTATACGCTATCAAGTAATAAAGTGGAAAATATTATGAATATCGTACCCAAGGGAGATGGTGACTAGTTGGGAAACACAAGATTCTGTAAAAACGAGAACCTCCTCTAAATTTGCGGCCACGGTTGGTAACCAAGAAAAATAGTTTGATTGAGGTTTTGATTTAAGTAAAAAATTGGAAATAAGCAAGAAAACAATAAAAACTCTATGAGATAAACTGAAGAATTCAAATAGTTTCAACCTTAAGCATTAGATTACACCCACTTATGCGTCTGTAAATTACTGAGGCATTGCAGTCGACTGAGAAACACTATGTACGTTGCCGACATAGACATGGTGGAGATAACATCTCTCAATTGCACCCGCAATTGTCCTGACAACTAGATTGTGAATTAAGTTCAACTTCTATTTAGCTCTGCTGTAGGTGCCTTTAGAAGGCTAAGCCAACTAGACATCTATTTCTAGGGCTAGTTGAAACTTAGATAAATAACGGTCACAACTATTAAAACCCTAGTGGTTCCAGTCATATTTCTAGGATGCAAGAAAACAAAGTCCTATTTCTAGGGTCTTTTTCACTATTGTTTTGCGGACCCGTGTCTTTAACTCCAACCTTTCGGCCATCATCTAAATACAAACTATGCTAACTTAAGTGATCAGTTTAAGCTAACAATAAACTTTAATTTCAACAAAAAAAAAAATAATGCTAGAGGGAGCAAAGTTTCTTTTGCATAGGTGGGGCTCTCTTTTACTCAAGGAATCCACATATTTGAACCCCCAAGTAGAAGCTTAGCTCATAATTAAAAGTAAAGTGCAAAACATAAAAGAAATCAAACTCGACATAAAGAAAAGACAACTTAAATTAATATTAAAGAAAGAATTAAGTACAAGAGTTTAACATACAACTGAAAAATAAAGGAAAACAATAACAACACTGCTGGAAATAAAAGAATTCAAAACAGAAAGTAAAGGCAAGACTCTATTAAGGATCTCTCCCTCTCTATCTAGCTTGCTCTTACCCTTTTTCAAGAAGAGACAAACCCTTCTCTTCTTCTTCTTTAGACTGGAAGAGCCGACAGAGGCTGAAAGACCCAAAACTGGAAGTGGTTACAAGATGAGAAGAGAAAAACTTAAAAATCTATCCTCAAGACGAAAATTTCAAGCTCTCTTTGCTTCTTGCATCTTGGTCCCCTTTTATAGACCTTGGAAGGTGAGGTTGGCTACCAAGACCAGTGTGAGAAGGCCTTGGAAGGTAAGAATCCACAATCTTCGAAGATTTGATACCAGATTGGAGATTTTCGGACAATTTTGTGAAGATTCTACAAATCTCGGTATTTTGTCAGAAAGCCCAGTTGCGGTCGCATATCGGGTGCATTTCCTTCTGTGTGTTGTCTTGACAAGTCTGTCTTCAGCATGAGGCTACTTTCCTTATATGGCTTGTGGGCACATTTTGATTGCATATCCCACATCCTTAGGTCCAGATGCAGGCGCAATTCTTCAACTTCAACTCACTTGCTCCGCTAACCTTTAATCTCCTCTTGCGGGCACATCTTCCTCACCAAGGCTTTTGCACAAAAACATTAACTTGGATAAATTCTTACAAAACTAATCTCCTTTTGTACATTTTAAGCTTAAATTCTATAATTCTAAGATTTTCTTCATGATTTTACAACTTTTGCTAAAATGACTTGAAATGATAAGATTTTAAACACAAAGTCCTGTCTTTCCAAACAATAACCTAGGTTTTTAAGGCTACATAACGCACATAAATGAGCGTTATCATAGGGCGTTTGTCTATCCCTGGCCCTTGATACCTTTATTGTGGAGGTGCTTGTCTATCCCTCACCTCAAGCTCTTTTACTATGTTATAGGTATTTTTCTATCCCTAGCCCTTGATACCTTTATTGCAGTTGTGTTTGTCTATCCTTGGCTCTCCCAAAAATTACAGTTTAGAGTTTACCCCTGGCCATCCCAAAAATTTATGGTTTACCTTTTACCATTGGTCGTCCCAAAAATTTACAGTTTAGTGGTTACCCCTGGGTGTCCCAAAATTAACTGTTTAATGTTTACCCCTGGTCGTCCCAAAAATTACGGTTTGGTGTTTATCCCTAACCGTCCCAAATTTTACGGTTTAGTGTTTACCTCTACTTGTCCAAAAAAATTATGGTTTAGTGTTTACGCCTTAGTGTCCCAAAATGTATGGTTTAGTGTTTACCTCTAGGCGTCCAAAAAATTTACGGTTTAGTGTTTACCCCTGACTGTCCCAAAATTTAGTGTTTACCACTAGCCGTCCCAAAAATTTACGGTTTAGTGTTTACCCCTAGTCATCCCAAAAATTTTCGGTTTAATGTTTATCCCTGGTCGTTCCAAAAATTTTAGGTTTAGTGTTTACCTTTAGTCGTCCCAAAAAAAAATTACAGCTTAAAGTTTACCATTGGTTGTCCATTTGTTTGTTAAGTATAAAATTTTGAACGAATAAGGTCTACACATTTGTCCATCATTTTATTCTATAAGAATGAACAAAGGGTAGCAAACTGTAGACCCCTAAATTTGTTCGATATTTTATTTTCTTATTTAATTTTTTCATTTTCAAAAATAAGAAAAAAAAATATTCTAGAACATTTAACTAGCCAAATAAAAGATTGTTCACTTTGGTAGAGATAATCAGGTCAAATATATTATTTTGATTAATTGATTTTCCAAATTAAATATTAGGTTTATTTTGTAAAATTAATAAAAAAAAATTGTTTTCTTGGAGGATTGATTGACAAATAAAATTTTGTTAATAATAATTTATTTTTTTCCTCTTTCATTTTTTATTTTATTTGATCACTTTCCTAATATGTGATGGTTGGAATTGGCTATAAAATGGGACTCTTCTACCCCTTTCTACACATTTTTCTTGGCTCCCGAAAATCTTGATACACAATTTCTTTGGCAATACATAAACTCCCCACACGTTTTTTTCTTGGCTAAAAATAGATTCCCCAAATCTTCCTCTTTCCTAAAACCCTAGGTACACTTTTCTCTCTTTCCCACCTAACTTCCCTCTCATACTCTCAAGAATCCCCCCCCTCCTACAGATTCTCCCTCTCACTATCACTTTCTCTCTCAACCTCAGGTTATCACTTCATCAAGTCTTATTCCCAACCCAACAGTCACAAGTGTTTTCTATAAGTCTTTTTTTTACTTTTGTTTTCAATTCTTTCTCCAATAGTTTTTTTTCATGAGATTAATTTTTCCATTATTTTATAAAGTTTGTTTATTTATCGTTTTATTTGCTTTATTTTAATGTGTTTTTTAGCATTTAGGAAGTTTTGTAAATAATACTTTAAAATATCCTTTAGGGAGCATATGACAATTGTATACATGTATTATATCGAATTTTATCATTTATATTTTGGTTTAATTATATCTTTAGAGTTGATTGTTATATGTTGTCTATGTTTAATTTGTTAATTTTATTTACAATTGAATCTCGTATTATTACTTATAATTTAGCCATATAATTTCATTAAATTAATATGTTGATACTTTTGCCTAAACCTTCACCGTTGTCTTGTTTTGTTGCATTCAAGTGTTTTCTCTTCAATTTAAACTTAAGCGAATATAGAAAACACCATATTCAAAATAAATAGTAGAAAGATAATAAGGAAACAATATAACTCATTTAGAAAAGAAGACTGGGAAAGGAAACACGAAAGAAAAAAAAACAAGGTTGTTAAATACTGTCCAATTTGACGAAATAAGCTCCAAGAACCAAAAATCCATATGTTGGGTTTTATGTCCTAAAACTTGTGGTTTGTAAACTTTAAACATATTCCTTATTTACAATAAAGTTGTTATTGAGGTTATTCAGTGAAACATGTGTTATTTAACCTAAACCCAATAGACTAAGATCCTTGGTTATAGTATGATTACTCGAACTATATGCAGAAACATAAGAATGGATCAAGTTCAAGTATATAGCCAAAACGGTCTATAGTATATGGATAAGGTTGTGTACCTTATCCTGGGGACACTATGGATGCAACCTACTTTGCAAATAATGCAAACAATGTGATCCTGAATCGTTCATGTGGAGACTTGTGAGTAGAGGCATCATGTGCAATAATGAGTTTGCATAAGAACGGACCGAGAAATAAGTCACTCTCACTTTATAACGTCGTTTACTAATGAGACTGACTATTTCATGTGATGACCTAGGTAACTCGATCTTAATCCTAAGCTAACTGTGAACTATTGTCTATTCGGGATTGTCCTTTGATTTGCATGGGTGAGAGTGACCCAACATCGCTGACTCAATAAGCTTACCATTTTGGGGATAAGACCGGGAAGATAGCTGGGGACATAGTCTTGCAAGACGAAATTCACTCCTACCCGTTTTAGGGATAGTAGAAAGGTTGTTCCCTTAAGAGCTGACTCCAGACTTGAACAAGGGGCCCCACCCTCTCATTGGCTCGAGAGGGACTCGGTTTGTTGATTAAATCACAAACCAATTGTTTGTTAGAGGATCAGTGGGACTTAAGGAACAAATAAGTGCTATAGGGGTAAAATGGACATTTGACCTAGCTATAATTACGAACAACCTGTGAAGGGTCAACTTACTTATCATGGTTATATCGAGTGGACGAAAATATATCTACAGTGAGGGGAGTACATCTACTAGGCTATAGTGGAGTGACTCGATAGTTAACGAATGTTGGTTAACTAGGTTAATGAGTTTAACCGGTTAAACCTCGAATCATTGGAGCCCTTGATTTGTTGGTTGATAAGGGTAAAAAATATACCTATTTTACCCTTATATTTAGCTCATTATCTTGTCAAAATTATATGTTTTAGATCATATTTACTGTTCCCGAGCTCAAAATATTTGAAAGTTGATAAGTTAGGGCGTTGAGAGTCATTCATGTCAAAATATGCTTATTTGTGCTTGAAAAAACTCAAATTGATATGAATTTGACTAAGTTTGTTGTTGTGCAGAAAAACAGAGGAAGTTGGAATTTGCCCAAAAATGCGACCACATTTCTGGGAAGGCAAAAATGAAATGCGACCGCATTTCTACAAAAACAGAGGCAGTTCCGAGTCTATCGCGGATCGTTTTGAACGAGACTATTGCGCACCTAACCGACCGTTTTGACCCCGAAATGGACTGAGCTACCTACTAGCACAATTTTCGCAGCTCATCAACCACTTCCAACACTATATAAGCTCGTGATTCGAAGTCAAATTCAAGCAGAACTCGTTTGGAAGAAGAGGGTGGTGACAGAACCCTAGTTGACGCCTATGAGTAGGGATGCCCGAGGCCCTTCTTAGAGGACTAAATTCTAACCTTAGTTAGACATCAAGCCTTAGGGTTTGTAGGGATTTTCACCCATTCCCACTTGTAAAAGCCAGAGAGTGGAGTGTCGAGCGAACTCTAGAAGGATTGGATAAAAGAGAAAAAACCCTAGTATTTACCTACTGTCATTATTTCCAGCTTGTGTTACTTTTCATTTATCTGTATTCTTTATTCTTATTTTCAATGAAACGATATTCTTCATTTGCACTTTATCTCACCATGAGTACCTAAATTCCGTTGAGAGGTTCAATATGGTGAATTCCCTTATGATTCAATAGCTTGAAAGTGTTTATTCGCTTAAGTTTATATTCAATGCATGTCATTCTTTATTGATTATCATTCTGATCTTGTTGGGTTTAAATTGATCACTTAGACTTTGCATGCTATGTGAGTTTGATCTTGAAAGGGACAGACGATATCAGTTCTCATAAATGTGATATAGGACAAAAAGCTCGAAAGAGATTGTTTGGTGGTATAGGGCAAGCTGCCTAAGGCACCCTATATCAACTATAGTATTATAGATTGCATTCGTGAATTATCTATGTCAGAGTCGAGTCACAGAAATGTGCATAACGGTACTCGCTTAGCCTTCTAACAGTTTTTGGTCGAGTCACAGAAATGTGCATAACGGTACTCGCTTAGCCTTCTAACAATTTTTGGGAGAAAGGCCAAATATAAGTTAAATCTGACCCAATGCTAACGATTCCCGCGCGTTCCCGTCCCGATCCTCACGAACCAAGCTCCCAAAATCAACTCCTCTTGGTCTCCTCAGTGTTCTGGCTGGATTTCCCTCTCTAAAATCGTATTTTCTCTCCAAAGAAGCTCCCCCCAAAAAGACTTCATCGCTACAAATTTATATTGCCCATTCTGCGTGACAGTGTTGCGATGCTAAGGAAGGACACAGCGTCGCGACGTTGTCGCGGTGCGTGCCCTAATTAATCTGGAAAATGCTGTAGCATCGAGACGTTGTGGAGGTAGCGTCTCGACGCTGCCTTGAATATCCTTCTGATGATGGGGCCAGCGTTGAGACGCTCAAGGGATAGCGTCTCAACGCTACCCTTACTGATGGGGGTCTTGAACCTTGCTTCCTTTTGTTAATTTCTTCAACAAAGTTAATTTTTTTTCTCCAAATCATCGATAATCTTCAAAAACATCAATCTCCACCGAAATGCTTGATTCCTACAAAATTAAATCAAATAGACATAAAATTTTCCAAATAATACTCAAGACTAACAGTAAAATAGTACAAAATATAGCTCAATAAATTACGCTATCAAATACCCCCAAACTTAAGCATTTGCTAGTCTCGAGCAAAGTAAGAATCAAAATAATCTGTCAATAAAAATAATTGAGGGAATGTTGCTAATGACTCTAGCCTCAGGAATTTCAAATCACAGATAAATCACATTGAAACATTAATGATCAAACACATCCATCAAGATAAACCTCATTTATTTCTTTCCTCTCTCACGTGTGTGCGTGACTAGTCCTCCCTATCTTAATCTTTTAAGCCTGTAACAGTTTTATGCAACCCTTTGCTCGTGTTCCCCCTACTCTGGTCCTAAGTTCCAATCATCAAGCCTCTCCACACTCAAGATGGTAATATCCCACTAGGGTGCCTAAATAGGGTACACAACCCCCAAACTTTGAGCTTTTTCAACAATCATCATTAATGGTGGTCACTAGCTTTCACAGACCTATTGCAGGGACCCATAACCCGAGTTTTCTCTTGGTTGGCCTAACTGATCACAACAGGGGTAGCTCTTTTTGACCTTAATTCAATTTCATTTATTCAGCTCATCATTTTTTTTCTTTGATCAATTAACTGAACTGGGCGAGAAATGGTGAACCGAACCATGGAAAAACTGCCTGAACCGAACCACCGCCAAAATTCAAACTCATATGAATTTTTTCCAGCAACGTCGAGACACTGATGAACAGCGTCCCGACGCTGTTTATACAACAACCCAGAAAATAACAATTTCTTCATGCTTTGTTTTTCCACCCAGCGACCATCACGTCTTCTTTCTTCGATTACAACTTAAATACTACTCTAAAGACTCCCAAATTGATACAGACTGTTGCCAAGACATTAAAGTCCATATACATGTAGGCTATTACAATTTTAAACAAGAATTGAAAGCTTAATTTGATGCCAAAACCGAGATTCCAACTTTAGCAACCACAACACATTCAACAATTGAAATTCACCCACCAAACTCGAAATTAATGGAAATCAAGTGCCCAAATCATGCTCTGATACCAATTGAAGGAGTGAAGAACACTCGAGCGGAAGCGTTAGCGGATCTTAGGCACCGATTTTCATTAATTTAAATGATTAAAAACATGCTTAAATAAGAACGAAAATAGAGGATTGAAGAACTTAACTTTGAAGCTTCAATCCGTAGTTCTCTTGGACAAATCATGCTCTGATACCAATTGAAGGAGTGAAGAACACTCGAGCGGAAGCGTTAGCGGATCTTAGGCACCGATTTTCATTAATTTAAATGATTAAAAACATGCTTAAATAAGAACGAAAATAGAGGATTGAAGAACTTAACTTTGAAGCTTCAATCCGTAGTTCTCTTGGACGTTTCTCCACACGATCACTTCATGGACGACCACCGAGATCTTCCCCGCTATTCTCCGGCCTTAGAATGGGATTGTGGGAACTCGGGCATGATGAATTAAGGAGAGGAAGATTGAGAGAAACGATGGGTTTTTGTGAGAACTTTCAATTTTTTTTAGAGAATGAGCCTGCTGTGTGTTTCCATTTTCTTGAAAAAAATATCCAACAAAATTCAGCCTTTGTACTTCTTTTAAAGACAATGAGCATGTAAATCTTTCTCCCAAAGATTGATAGCAATGTGAGGCTTGTATTGGTGTCCATGGAGGTGGCAATTTAATGGAGATTAAGTGTGAAAACTCACACTCCACCTCCAAAAATGAAAACCATTTTCATTTTTAATTTCTTGTATTATCATGAATTTGAAAATCAAAATGGCTTTTCCATAAATTCATGAATTAAAATGAATTACCATATTCGTTTTGTTTTAGTTTTCAATTTGAAATTAATCTTATCAATTTAAATGAAAACTAATTTTAATACTTTAATTAAATAAACCTAATTTATTTAATAATTTTAATTTTAATATCTTATATTAAAATTAACAATACACCAATACCGTTCTCTCTCAAAACCGGTGAATTTGAATCACTATTCAAATTCAAACTCAATATCTCGAATGTGAATCCCTATTCACATTTATTGTATTTAAATCATATTTAAATAACTATATCTCTCTTAAAATATGGTTTAATTGAAGGTGTTAATATCATAAAAGCGGAAGCAGTTTTGGATCTAGAACACTTTATAAGCTCAATTTGATCATCAAAGGCATTCTGTTCATAAAGAGAAAAACAGAGACAACAACCTACCTTGTTTTTAATTGAGAAATTGGTTGGATTGGCTGTTTGTTTTTCTTCACCAATGAGTCACGAACTACCAAAGGGTCTTCCTTGCTATCCTCAAGCCTTTGGAATGGATTGTGGGATCCTCAAGTGATGGAATTTTAGAGAGAAAAGATGAACAACGAGTTCAAGAACATATGAGGTGTGAGTATGGATTTTGGTAGCATTTCAGCACTTATCTCTCTCCCTTTTTCCAGTCTTCTTCTTCAGCTTTATAGAGGGATTGAAGCTGAAGGAAATGTCAAATATTTGCCACAAAAAAAACTCCAAATTAATGGAGGATTAAGTGGCTCAAGGGAGGTGAGTGCATGGGTTTAGTCACCATGCACTCCACCTCCAAAAAAATCAAAATTAATTTTGATTTTAATAAATCCAATATTATCTTGGATTATCCCACTAATTTATTTATTTAATTAATCTGAAAATTTGAAAAAATAATTTCCAATTTCTTAATTTTAAATTAATTAAAAATTAATTTTAAATTAATTAATTAAATAATTTAATTAATTATTAATTTAATATCTTAATATTAAATTAATATTTTGCCACTTTACCCGAACATTTCCGAAATGTTATTTTTTCTTAACATGAATCCCTATTCATGTTCTCGGTTTATAAATTATATCAAAATCCATATATACTCGGTTTTCACAAAATCCGACGTATCATCAACACCTATCATTTTCATTCATTTTCCTCAACATGAACTTTAAAAACAATTCATTTTTAATCCATCATATTATTCCAAAAGTTAGTCTCGAGCTAGCAAGGGGACCTAATGGACCTACAGATCATGGGCTCCAACGGTGCGAGGTCAAACTAGTCAAAACCCTTTTTAAACTAGTTAACCAACTTCAGTTAACTACCGGGACACTCCACTATAGCCTAGTAGTTGAACTCCCCTCACTGCAGATATATTTTCGTGCACTCGATATAACCATGATCAGTAAGTCAATCCTTCACAGATTGTTCGTTACTATAGACAGGTCAAACGTCCGTTTTACCCCTATAGTACATCTAGGTTCCTTAAGTCCACCGATCCTCTAATGAAAAATTTGTTTATGGTCCAACCAACAAACGAGATCCCTCTCGAGCCAATGAGAGGGTGGGGCCCCTTGTTCAAGCCTTGGATTCAGCACTTAAGGGAACAACCTTTCTACTATCCCTAAAGTTGGGCAGGAGTGAATTCTGTCTTGCATTACTTAAGTCCCCAGCTATTCATCTATTGTTGTCCCCAAAATGGTAGGTTTATTGAATGATACTTTTGAATCACACTCACCCATGCGTATCAAAGGACAACCCTAAACGAACAGGAATTCATAGTAAGCTCAGGATTAAGATCGAGTTACCTAGGTCATCGTATGAAAAAATCAGTCTTTACAGTAAACGGCGTTATAAAGTAAGAGTGACTTATTTATTGGTCCCGTCTTGTGTAAACATCTTTTACACAGGATGCCCCTACTTGCATGTCTTCACATGAACGATCTAGGATCATGTCGTTTGCCTTATTCGCAAAGTAAGCCGCACCCATAGTGTTACCAAAACAAGGTACCCAACCTTATTTATTTACTATAGACGATTTAGGTTATATACTTGAACTTGACCCCTGTCCATATCCAAGATATAGTTCAAGTATCTCATCTTATAACCATAGATGTTTCTATTGGATCTTTGAAATACAAAATAAACAATTTCACTGAATAACATCTTTATTTATATGAAGGATAACAAAACTTGAGTTCTAGGACATATACCCCAACATTAATTAATAATTAAACCGTTATGTTAAATTATATCAAATATAATTAACTATATCTCCTAAAATTGAATTTGAACGTTTTTCAAATTCTTTCATCACTTTGTTCTAAGGTTAATCCGTTTGAGCTAGCAGGGGGACCTAATGGACCTACAGATCATGGGCTCCAACGATCCAAGATTAACTGGTTGAACTTTTTCAATCCTAGTTAACCAACATTCGTTAACTAACGGGACACTCCACCATAGCCCGTAGCTGAACTCCCCTCACTGTAGATATATTTCTATCCACCCGATATAACCGTGATTAGTAAGTCAATCATTCACAGGTTGTTCATAACTATAGTAAGGTCAAAAGTATGTTTTACCCCTATAACACTTCTTGTTCCTTAAGCCTCCACTGAGTCCCTAATGAACAATTGGTTTGTGGTCTGACCATTAAACCTAAAACCTCTCTGGCCAATGAGAGGGCGGCGTGCCTTTGTTCAAGTTCCGGAGTCAACACTTAAGGGAACAACTTCTCTACTAACCCTAAAGACGGGTAGGAGTGAATTCCATTTTGCAGGGCTATGTCCCCAGTGATACGTAAATTGCTAACCGCAAGTGTACGAGCCGAAGTTATAATATAGTGATTAAAAATCGAATGTCGTCCTCTGGAATTGTTTTCTAGTTCACCTAATTACTAAAAGTATATTCGCCCAATTTTATTTAGAGAAAATAATCGAGAAATATGCAAATTAATGAAAAACTACTCAAAGCAATAAAAAGGGTGGAAACTTAATGGAGAAAAACCTTAGGGAATTGATTTCACCTATTAAATGCATGAATTAATTCATAGAATAAATATGAACGAACCCGTAACAATTTCATAAACCAAGGATTATTGATTATTAAAAGCCTCTCCCGAGAGGGCGGCGCGCCTTTGTTCACGTTCCGGAGTCAGCACTTAAGGGAACAACCTCTCTACTAACCCTAAAGACGGGTAGGAGTAAATTCCATTTTGCAGGGCTATGTCCCCAACTATCTACCCAGTCTTATCCCCAAAGTGGTAAGTTGTTGAGCGGAATTTTCTAACCACTCTCATCCATGCAAATCAAAGGATAATCTCGAATAAACAAGAGTTCATAGTTAGCTCACGATTAAGATCGAGTTACCTAGGTCATCGCTTGAAATAGTCAGTTTCACAGTAAACAGCGTTATAAAGTGAAAGTGACTTATTTCACGGTCGGGTCTTATACAAACTCTTTTGCATAGGACGCCTGATGACATGCAAAAATGTCATCATTTTCCTATTAATTTCAGCTAGTTTTGTTCATAAATTGTGAGCTTTAATGTATTTTTTTGTCGATTTTTCAGAAATCCGAGTTCGAGCAACAAAACTAAAATTTTAAGAGAATTTGGATGAATTTGATGACTTTTTGGGCAATTTGAAGAATAATCATTGAAGATCCAAGCCCTAAGGTCCAAGAAAAGAAGACAATTGAAATGGGAGGCCCAAAAAGCCCAAAAGTTTTAAGAAAGGAGGCAAAATCCACAAATAAGGCTTCTAGAAGGCGAAGCGTCTCGACGCTAGGTGATCAACAAAGAGCGCTCAAAAATCGCGATAGCGTCGCGACGCTGTCTGCGTAGCGTTGCGATGCTGCGACGACTTCTGCCCCAAGACAACATGACGTCACAGCGTCTCGACACTGTGACGTAGCGTCTCGACGCTGTCTACTTGTTTAGTAAGAAATCCCTCCGTCCAAGCACTATAAAAAGGGCCCTTCCCTTTGGTAATTGATAGCAAGCATAGGTAGCTAGTTTTCCCTAATTAATTTAGATAGTCTTTGATGATTTATTGGCCATTTTATTGCACTTAATGTTTATTTTGTAGGGAAGTGTTGATTAGAGCTTAATCATGGAATTTGAGTCAATTGGGTGCTCGGGACGTGAAAAGATGCAAAAGAACCGAAAAGAATCAAAAGAAGAAAAAGTCAACATATGGTCAACTGCAGGCTAGCGTTGAGACGCCAGCCCTTGAGCATCTCGGCGCTAGCATTCCATATCTGATCAGGCGCTAAAAGGTCACAGCGTCTCGACGCTTCGACCTTAGCGTCTCGACGCTGTGTAATTTCAATTCCAGAAATGCGCGTTTTAAAGGCAGCGTCGATATGCTGTCTGACAGCATCTCGACGCTATGACAGAAAAATAGAATATAATCTATTTGCTACTAGGTTTTTGGGGACTTCGTTTTGGGATGTTTTGGAGCCGTAAAAAGAGCAGAAACAGAGCATTGTGAGGTTGAAGCAAAGGGAGCAAGTTGGAGATCAACCCATTGTTCGTGGGGATCGTGACGGGGACGCTCGGTCTCGGCCTACATTGAGTTTACTTCCTCTTTCCCTCAACTTAGTTAGTGTTTATGGTTGTTTTAGACTATTGTTATATCGTAACGTGTTGTATGAGTAGCTAGGTTTTAATTGTTAGGGATTGATGTAGCCGTTGGGCACGTTATGATTTACGGTTTTTATGCTATTGATGTCATTTATGCATATTTTGTGTCCTTAATGCTTTCAATTTACCGGCCATAAATTGATTGATGTTTATGCTTGAATCTAACTCGGGAGAGAGGATTTAAATTAGAAATCAATATGCATGACTAGAATTTAGCTAAAAATCGGGAGATTAAGGTTAATTCTAGAAATTGTTAAAAAGGTTACCCTTATTGCCTTGTATGTTTATTGGATTTAGATAGGGATATCGGGTTCAATTGCATATGGGAGAATCATGTATGCTCGGGAGAGATATGTGTGATTTTAGTTTACCAAGATTTATGAGTCATAGCATGTGTTAAACCGTTTATTAATCCATAATTCCAATTGGTGAAATCAAATCCCTAAGACCATTACTTCCCATTAGATTGTCACTTTTTGCATTATTTTTGTGTTTGATTTAATTTCATTTTCACTAAATTTGGTTCCCTAAATAAAATTGGCCAAGAGTATTTTCGGTAATTAAAATTGGCTAGACACCAATCCATAGGACGACATTCGAATTTTACATTCACTATACTATAACTTGACCCGTACACTTGCGGTTAGCAAATTGATCAACAAGTTTTTGGCGCCGCTGTCGGGGATTGGCATATTTAGTCAATTTTAATATCCTAGAAAAATTGTCCGGTCTTAATTTAGGGTGTATTTTATTTTTGTTATTTTTGCTATTTTTGTTTTTAGGTAGATTGCATTTTTCCTTTATTGTTTTTCTTTCCCATTCTTAAATTTTTCCATATTTAGATTATTCCATATTTGTTTGAATTTTCCATTGATAGATTTTTAGTTTTTCCTTTTTAGATTAGTTTTTCCTTATTTGTTAGTTTCCTTATTGGTTTTTTTCATATTTATTTTTGCATTCCATATTATTTTATTTTTTTCCTTTTGTAGATTATTTTTTCCTTATTTAGATTCATTATTTTCCTTTTCTTTTATTTTCCTTTTTAGGTTAGTTGTGACGGTGTATGCGAAAGGTTAGAGAATTGGCCTTAGTTCCCTTAGATCCAAAAATAGAAAGAACATACAATAGACTTCAAAGGGAAAATCAAGAAAATATCCAAATGGCCAATCCTAATCCTGAGGAGCCTAAGCCCATTAGGGACTACTTTCAGCCGGTCTTTCAGGAGAAACAATCAGGGATCGTCTATGCCCCGATTAATGCTAATAATTTTGAGCTGAAAACAGGTCTCATTCAGATGGCTCGAGATTGTGCTTACAGAGGATCACCCATGGAGGATCCAAACTCTCACCTTAAATTCTTCCTAGACATCTGCGGGACGGTAAAATTAAATGGTGTTTCTGAAGATGTCATTCGCTTACGTTTGTTTCCTTTTTCGTTGCAGAACAAAGCGAGGGACTGGTTACAATCTATTCCACCTGGGAGCATTACCACCTGGGATGCTTTAGTCCAGGCATTTTTAAAGAAGTTTTTCCCTCCTACCAAGACGGTCAAGCTGAGGACCGAAATTGGGACATTCCAGCAACAATTTGATGAGCAGCTGTTCGAGGCTTGGGAGAGATTCAAGGAGCTGCTAAGGAAGTGCCCTCAGCATGGCTACCCCGACTGGCTACAGGTTCAATTATTTTATAATGGCTTAACTCCTAGCACAAAAACTATCGTTGATGCAGCTGCAGGTGGGACTCTGTTGTCCAAGACTGTTGAGAGTGCTAGGACTTTGTTAGAGGATATGGCCACCAACAGCTATCAGTGGCCACCTGAGCGGTCGGGACCCAAAAAGATTGTTGTTGGAGTGTTCGAGGTTGACAACGTAAGTGCACTCCAGGCTCAGATGTCTTCCTTGGCTAATGCGTTTTTAAAGTTTTCAGGTAAAGGGAGTGCTCAATCAATTGAGTCTGCAGCTGCCCTCGCATACCAAACTCAGGAGGAAAATCTCGAGCAGGTTCAGTATGTCTCTAATTTTAATTTTAGGGGGTACAATAATAATTCTACACCTACACATTATCACCCTAGCAATAGAAATCATGAGAATTTTTCCTATGCTAATAATAAGAATGTGTTGAATCCTCCTAGCTTCAATCATAAACAAGAAAGTAAGCAATCTTTAGAAGACCTTGTTGGAGCTTTTATTGCAGAATCAAGTAACAGGTCAACTAAGCTGGAGGAAGCCGTGATTGCCATAAACAACACTGTCAATGGCCATTCTACAACCATCAAGAACATAGAGACTCAGCTGGGACAACTAGTAAGTGTTGTCAACACAATGAATAAAGGTAAAGCCCCAGCTGAACAGGAGAACGCTTTTTTGGAGTACTGCAAGGCCGTATCTGTGCATTATGAGGAGGAGACTCAATTAGCTGTGGAAGAGGAGACTACTGAACCAGAGGAACTCACTAGAGAAGTTGAAGAAGGCACCACCTCAAACGAAGCTGAAAAGCTTAATCCTGAGCCTTCTATCCTTTCTCCTACTGTTTTAGTTCCTAAATAAAAAAAAAAAAAAAGAAAAATTCTAAGGCTAAGTTTGACAAGTTTTTAGATGCTTTTATGGGTTTGCATGTTAATATTCCTTTTTCAGATGCTTTGGAGCAGATGCCTCACTACAGAAAATTCATGAAAGAATGGCTCAACAAGAAGAAAAAGGAGAATCAGATGGAGACTGTATATTTAGCATCAACATGCAGTGCTCGTGTTCAGCAGACAGTGCCAGAAAATTGACTGATCTAGGGAGTTTCACTATTCCTTGTAACTTTGGTACTTATTCTTGTAGAGCATTATGTGACTTAGGGGCTAGCATAAACATAATTCCTCTATCTTTGTGCAAAAAGCTTAATATAGGAGAAATAAAATCTACTTCTGTTAGACTTCAGGTGGCTGACCAGTCTGTGGTTAGTCCATATGGGATTGTTGAGAATATTTTGATCAAAGTAGGTAGATTTTTTCTTCCTATTGATTTTTTTGTGTTGGATATTAAAGAGAATCCTGCCATGCCTATTATATTAGGGAGACCATTCCTTGCTACAGGGAGGGTTATAATTGATACTAAACGCATGGAGCTAATCATCAAAGTCCAACAGGAGAAAGAGGTCATAAAAGCTTTTGAAGACCCTAAGAACACATCAGAGACCATGTTGGTGGGCTATAGGAGAGGTGCTAGGAAGAGCACCAGTGACGAGACATCTGACAGGAGACCACCTTGATGCCTATTCGGTCAACGCGTCGAGCTAATGACGTTAAACAAGAGCTTATGGGAGGCAACCCAAGTAAGTTTAGTTGTGTCTTTCTTTTGAGTTTAATTTATTGGTTGAGTCTGTTTTGTAGGTCTTGTTTTCTGTCTCTCCTTTTATTTCAAGCTTTCAAGCTTTCAATCAAGAAATCATCATCATTCCAGGTCAGTATTATTCACTCCTTTCATTCTTTTATTGTTCTCATGCTTGTTTATGCCTTATTTTCTTTATACATTAAGGATAATGCATATTTTAAGTTTAGGGGTGGATTAGCATGTTTGTGGAGCCCTTGAGCATCTGAGTTCGAGCTATAGTTTTGAGCTTTCTTTGAATTAAGCACATGGTTGTTTTCTGGATGTTATTTTTGCATGACTATGATGTCCTAGGATAGGCTTTCTTGTCAATTTTCAAGCTTGCGATGATTTGTTAGCATGAGTGCCCAAAAAGGGAGACTTTTTAAACTTTTTCTAGGAGATGGCTTGCATGAGTAGTGTATTTGTCTTGGCTAGACTTGGATTTGAATGCTTAGGAGAGAATTATTGGGTTCATATGCTTGTTGTCACCTCGATAGGTGTAGGGTAGAGCTAAAGAGTTATTTTTTTTGCAAATTAGCATGTTTGATCTTGCTTAGGAGAAAAGAAAAGAATACTTGCTTATCATGTTCATAAAGAAAAATCACTCTTGTTGTTACTGTTGAGAAAAAAAATTATGCCATGGCCTGTGCACAGTTTGCAATGTTTAATAAAGTTTAGGCAAAAAGAGCTACCCCTGTTGTGATCAGTTAGGCCAACCAGAGAAAACTCAGGTTAAGGGTCCCTGCAATGGGTGTGTCAAAGCTAGTGCCACATATACATGCTTAATTTAATTGTTTTTTATAAGCACCTAAGTATGGAGGAAAACAAACTAATTTGTTCCATTAACTCATTAGTAAAACCTTAGTGCCAGTGTAGAGGGAAGATGAGCTGAGAGTTTAGTAATCCAATCCCAGGCTAGTAGAGTCTGATCTTGTTGAGTTAGATCTCGCTTGTGCAAGTTAATTTTGGAAAAATTTTAATTCGTCTCCCTCATTGGTCCTTGTGTGCATGTCTCTTGCTTGCTTGACTATTGACTTTTGAGACTTGAGGATTGAGTTATGTTTGTTGCATCAATTCTTCTACTGTATGCTTGATTTTTAGTTTGCGCTCGAGGACTAGCAAAAGCTTAAGTTTGGGGGTGTTTGATAGCAAGCATAGCTAGCTAGTTTTCCCTAATTAATTTAGCTAGTCTTTTATGATTTATTGGCCATTTTATTGCACTTAATGTTTATTTTGTAGGGAAGTGTTGATTAGACCTTAAGCATGAAATTTGAGTCAATCGGGTGCTCAGGACGTGAAAAGATGCAAAAGAACCGAAAAGAATCAAAAGAAGAAAAAGTCAACATATGGTCAACTGCAGGCTAGCGTTGAGACGCCAGCCCTTGAGTGTCTCGACGCTAGCATTCCATATCTGATCAGACGCTAAAAGGTCATAGCGTCTCGATGCTGCGACCTTAGCGTCTCGACGCTGTGTAATTTCAATTCCAGAAACGCGCGTTTTAAAGGCAGCGTCTCGACGCTATGACGGAAAAAACCGAATATAAGCTATTTGCGGCTAGGTTTTTGGGGAATTCGTTTTGGGACGTTTTGGAGCCGTAAACAGAGCAGAAACAGAGCATTGTGAGGCTGAAGCAAAGGGAGCAAGTTGGAAATCAACCCATTGTTCGTGGGGATCGTGACGGGGACGCTTGGTCTCGGCCTACATTGAGTTTACTTCATCTTTCCCTCAACTTAGTTAGTGTTTATGGCTGTTTTAGACTATTGCTATCGTAACGTGTTGTATGAGTAGCTATGTTTTAATTCTTAGGGATTGATGTAGCAGTTGGGCACGTTATGAATTGATTTACGGTTTTTATGCTATTGATGTCAATTTGCATAACTAGAATTTAGCTAAAAATCGGGAGATTAAGGTTAATTCTAGAAATTGTTAAAAAGGTTACCCTTATTGCCTTGTATGTTTATTGGATTTAGATAGGGATATCGGGTTCAATTGCATATGGGAGAATCATGTATGCTCAGGAGAGATATGTGTGATTTTAGTTTACCAAGATTTATGAGTCATAGCATGTGTTAATCCGTTTATTAATCCATAATTCCAATTGGTGAAATCAAATCCCTAAGACCATTACTTCCCATTAGATTGTCACTTTTTGCATTATTTTTGTGTTTGATTTAATTTCATTTTCACTAAATTTGGTTCCCTAAATAAAATTGGCCAAGAGTATTTTCGGTAATTAAAATTGGCTAGACACCAATCTAGAGGACCACATTCGAATTTTACATTCACTATACTATAACTTGACCCGTACACTTGCGGTTAGCAAATTGCACAACAGTAATCATCATCCCATTTTGGGGAGCTCTCCCCTAGCTCAATAGAGAGAAAAAGGAAGAAGAATGGTGGAGAAAAAGGTTGGAATTGAGCGAGATTCCAAGGCTCAAGATTCGAGATGATCATAGCGGGAGCTTGGGATCGACTTATCGGTTATTTCTTCCTTACTTCTTTATAATTCCTTGTTGTAATTTGAGTTAGGCCTATGGATCAAGATCACTTGGGAAAAATTATTTTCATTTGTGAGATCTTGAGACCTAGGGTCGTTATTCTAGTTAATTGGATATTGTAGCGCAACAACTCTGATTATGTAATGAATTTCTTTATATTTCATCTATGCAATTTTTGCTTAATGCCCTTAATCTCTTGATCACGGATTAATTGTCATGTTGGTCTAAATTGATACTCGACATAGAGAACTTAGATTAGATTCTAATTGCATGGCTAATAATTGCTTGGAGCACGAGAGTGAAAAAGAATTGTTAGAAATTGTTTATGAAGTTGCTTAATGCCATACTATGATTAACTAAGGAGATGGACACATGAATTAGTTATGTTAGTATGATATGTGGAGGAGCTTGAAAGAGGAATCCGCTTATAATGACTTTTAGATTTATGAAATTGAAGATTATTAGTTTCATGCATCCATGTAATTGAGCTACAAATCCAAGAAAGCTAGATAACACCCTAGGTCGAGTTCCCTTAATAGGATATTTCTTTTTAATTGCATGTTTATTTTTATTAATTCCTTTAATTTTCACACTATCATTCGAGTTGATCTTCTAAATAAAATTAAAACATGATGGTTCTTGGTACTTAATGGAATTAATTCAATTTCCCTGTAGATTCGATACTCGGTATTACCTACCGTTTTATATTACTTGTGACGACCCGTGCGCTTGCGGTTAGCAACAACGCCCCCACTCGCATGTCTCTACATGAATGACACAGGATGTAACAAAATGGGCCACACCACATAGTTTTTCTTAGGATAAGGTACCCAGTCCTATCCCTATACTATAGATTGTTTTAGGCTATGCGCCTGAACTTGATCCATTTTTATGTCACTACATATAGTTCGAGTGTTTCATATCATAGCCATGGATTCTAGTTTATTGGATTTGGGTTAATAAATGCATAGTTAAATTAACCTTTCGACAACCCAAATATAAACTATTCTAACAACGTTTTATATTGATAGCGAGCATAGCTAGCTAGTTTTCCCTAATTAATTTAGCTAGTCTTTGATGATTTATTGGCCATTTTATTGCACTTAATTGTTTATTTTGTAGGAAAGTGTTGATTAGAGCTTAAGCATTGAATTTGAGTCAATCGGGTGCTCGGGACGTGAAAAGATGCAAAAGATCCGAAAAGAATCAAAAGAAGAAAAAGTCAACATTTGGTCAATTGCAGGCTTGCGTTGAGACGCCAGCCCTTGAGCGTCTCGAAGCTAGCATTCCTTTTCTAATTAGGCACGCACATGTCGCAGTGTCTCGACGCTGCGACCTTAGCGTCTCGACGCTGCGAACTTTTCGTTCCAGAACGCGCAGCCGTTGGGCACGTTATGGATTAATTTTATGGTTTTATGTTAATGATTCATTTATGCATATTTGTGTCCTTAGTGCTTTCAATTTACCGGCCATGAATTGAATGTGGTTTATGCTTAAATCTAACTCGGGAGAGAGGATTTAGCCTAGAAATCGTTATGCATAACCAGGATTTAGCTAGAAATCGGGAGATAATAGTTAATTCTAGAAATCGTTAAAAAGGGTATCCTTAATGCCTTGCATGTTTATTGAATTTAGATAGGGATATCGGGTTCAATTGCATGTGGGAGAATCATGTATGCTCGGGAGAGGTATGTATGATATTAGGTTTCCAAGATTTATGAATCATTGCATGTTAATAATCCATTAATTATTCCACAATCCCTATTGGTGAAGTCAAATCCCTAAGACGATTGTTTCCATTTGATTGTCACTTTTTGCATTACCTTGTGTTTGATTTAATCTCATTCTCACTCAATTTAGTTACCTAAATAAAATTGGTCAAAAGTATTTTCGGTAATTAAAATTGATTAGAAACCAATCCAGAGGACGACATTCGAATTTCACATTCACTATATTATTACTTGACCCGTACATTTGTGGTTAGCAATTTGCACATCATATATATATAACTTGGACACCATAGCCACAAACAATAGACATTAGGGAGAGACTGAGCCAACAACAATCTTGAAGAATCTAGCTAAAGCAGTAGAGACAGAGGCTAATTCTACAATGCAAGCTCAAATCAAGGCTATCCACAACATGATGATGGGCGTGACTAAGAAAAATCAAGCCAACATAGCCCCTGTTAATGCTATTTCTTCTCCCTGCTGCGAAATTTGTGGTGAGGAACATGTTGGGTTTTATGCCCTAAAACTCGTAGATAGTAAATGTACTTTTGATCCAACATTAATAAAATGATGTATTATTCATTTATCTATGTTTGTATTATGAAATCTTGTCTTATTAACCCCAATCCAATAAACTAAACATCCTAGGCTAAACATCCTATGCTAAATCTTGAACTAGTATGTAGGGACATACGGGGATCAATGTTCGAGATTTAGGCTAAAGGGTCAATAGTATATGGATGAGGTTGGGTACCTTATCATGGTGACACTATGAATACGACCCGCTTTGTATTTTGATACAAACGTAATGATCCAACACGTTCATGTAGTTTCCATACGAGTGGGGGTATCCTGTGCAATGAGTTTGCACAAGACCGGACCGCGAAATAGTTAACCACTAATTGTAACACCGTTAGTTAGCTTGGTTTCTATTTCACTAGGATGACCTAGGCAACTTTGTCTCAATCCTGAGTGGATTATGGACTCTTGTCCGTGAGGGATTGTCCTTTGATTTGTACGGGTGAGAGTGGCCTGCTCGCCGACTCAATAAGCCTATCATTTTGGGGACAAGACCGAGTGGGGAGTTGGGAACATAATCACACAAGATGGAATTCATTCCTTCCCGACTTTAGGGTAAGTAGAGGTGTGTTCCTTAAGTGGTGTCTCCAGGTGTTGAACATTGGGCCCTGCCCACTCTATGACACGAGAGGGACTTCTGTTTGATGGTTGGACCTCAAACAGGTTATTCATAGGAGCACTGGTACTTAAGGATAAAGAGGTAGCCCAGGGGTAAAATGGTAATTTGACCTAGCTAGGATACGAACACACGTGAAGGGCTGACTTGCTGTTGATGGTCGATATCCATGGACACAGAAATATATCTACAATGAGAAGAGTGCAGTTGTGGTTCTATAGTGGAGTGAACCACAGTTAACAAATATTGATTAACTTGGTTAATGAGTTTAGCCAATTAATTTCATATCGTTGGAGCTTCTGATCTGTAGGTCCATTAGGTCCCACTGGTAGCTTTCGAATATGTTTATGATTGTTTCAGCAAAGAACGAAAAGCAAAGGAAAATGAAAAAGTCAGAAAAAAAAATAAAGAAGGCAGAGTACTGAGGAAATACGACTGCATTTCTCCTCAGTGCATTAGGAAATGCGACCACATTTTCCTAAAGTCAGAGGCAGTGACATTTAAAATGACTATCACAGGACCTAATTTAGAAAACTATAAATAGCTGACTTCAGTTTTTCCCTCTTCACCAACCACTCAAACCTTTTGCATTCAAGTAAAACTCAAGAACTCTCCATATTCTCTCATCTTGAAATTGAAACCCACAAACAAGATCAATGAAGAACACGCCCAAGTCATCATCATCCCACAAGATTACTCGATCTCAGAGTAATCTACCTGCCCAAGAAGCTGAAGTAAACGTTCGACGGCAAGACGTGCAACCCGACACCCCCATTCAATGAGAAGGATGAGACCTTCGGGTTTCTCGTCGGCGATCGTGGACCAAGGAGCCACCACTCAAACTCCTTCTTCCTTGACAATGTCGGCCACATCGAGGGAGAATTCGAGTTCATCTCAACCTCGGAGGTCCACATGAACCAATCCCATCCACAAAACCCAAAAACCCGCGAGCCAACAATTTAGAAAATGCTCAAGGGAATGGTTTAGAATGATCCAGGAGATGGGAGCCCAAAGACGTGTGGCTCTTGATGAATAAGCAAGAAGACGGGATGAAGACGAAGCCGCCAAGGCAAGAGAAAGCTCTCAGCAAGGAGAGGCTTTAACGGGTAAAACCTCTGAACTTCAACTAACCCTTCTTCGTCTTACAGGAACAAACCATTCGTTACGTACAATGCAAGGAAGAAGAGTCCCAAGAAGGTTGCACCCAAACAACCACTTACCATCGAGCCCCTCAAAACCGCAAGAATGCCCCCAGATGTGTTCGAGGGCATAATCCGCCAAGTTGTGGCAAAGGCTCTCGTGGATTACTGAAAGCCCTTTGGCAGCAGAAGAATATTACAGAACCAAACACTGTATTAAAAAACTGTTTTAAATACCAATACAGAGGCAAATAATCACAGCAGTAAAAATTCAGAATATAACTACTGAGTAGGTTATTAGACATGTTTAATAGAATTATAAATCCTCTAGATCTAATCTAAAGGGGATCCTAACGATCCAAGATCAAGAACTACTTACTATAAGGAGAGTTCTTGATCGTTTCGCCTTTTCCCCAACGGAATGCAAAAAACAATTCAGCAACCTCCAAGGTTTGATCTTGATGATTTTTTAGGACTACACCACACGATCTTCGTTGGTATTCTCACAAGGAATGATTGGTTGTTTGCTTGTGGGAGCAAGGCAAAATTTGGGAATTTTTCTTCTTGGTCTCTGTACTCTAAAGAGAAAAACGCAGAGAGTAAAAACTGAGAGAGAAATCTTTCTGTGAGCGTGAATGAGAGAGGAAGTAGGAAAAAAAAACTGAAAAGGTGAATTTCCGTAAAAAAACAAAACTCCCTCCTAACTTCCCTCTCGATCGTGCATTCAACTAGGTTAGTGGGAGAAAACTTCTCATCAGTTACCATTAACTGATAAATTAATTATATATTAAATAAAATAAATAATTAATCAAATAATAATAAGATTACTAATTAATCTTAATATAACTTACATAAATCACATTTATGTAAACATCCCACATAACCTATAGTTTTAATGTAGTTCAATTAAATCGAATTTAATTAAACTAAATTAAAACAATAATTAATTAATTCTCTAATTAATTAATATGATAATTAAATATCACATATTTAATTACATTTTTCTCTCAAATAAACTATAGTATTAATGTACATCACATGTGCATTAATTATAAGCTATAGTTTTAATATGAATCCAATTCATATTTTAAACTTAACATTCGAACACCTTCGAATATCCAATTCAACTTTAGAAATTTACCTCCACGCCGCTAGTGAGCTACCGGTGGGACCTAATGGACCTACAGATCAGAAGCTCCAACGATATGAGATTAATTGGCTAAACTCATTAACAAAATTAATCAATATTCGTTAACTGTGGTTCACTCCACTAAAGAACCACAGCTGCACTCTTCTCACTGCAGATATATTTTTGTGTCCACGGATATCGACCATCAACAGCAAGTTAGCCCTTCACGTGTGTTCGTACCCCAACTAGGTCAAATTACCGTTTTACCCTTGGGCTACCTCTTTGTCCTTAAGTAACAACGCTCCTCTAATGAACAACTTGTTTGAGGTCCAACCAACAAACAGAAGTCCCTCTCGTGCCATAAAGAGGGTAGGGCCCATTGTTCAAGACCCGGAGACACCACTTAAGGGAACACACCTCTACTTACCCTAATATCGGGAAGGAGTGAATTCCATCATGTAAGACTATGTTCCCAGCTCCCCACTCGGTCTTGTCCCCAAAATGGTAGGCTTATTGAGTCGATGAACAGGCCACTCTCACTCGTACAAATCAAAGGACAATCCCTCATGGACAGGAGTCCATAATCCACTCAGGATTAAGGCCAAGTTGCCTAAGTCATCCTAGTGAAATAGAAACCGAGCTAACTAACGGTGTTACAGTTAGTGGTTAACTATTTCGCGGTCCGGTCTTTGTGCAAACTCATTGCACAGGATACCCCCACTCGCATGTCAACTACATGAACGCGTTGGATCAATACGTTTGTATCAATATACAAAGCGGGCCGTATCCATAGTGTCACCAGGATAAGGTACCCAGCCTTATCCCTATACTACAAACCCTTTAGGCTAAAACTTGAACATTGATCCCCGTATGTCCCTACATACTAGTTCAAGCCTCATTCTATTAGCCTTGGATGTTTAGTTTATTCGATTAAGGTTAATAAGACAAGATATAATACAAACATTGAATCATACATCACTTTTATTAATGTTCAGTCAAATGTACATTTACTATCTACGAGTTTTAGGGCATAAAACCCAATGAACTCCCACTTGAACTAAAACTCAAGTTTAAGGGAAAGTATATACAAAATAATCCAAAGCTTTGAAATGGTACATGTATGTTGTACATTACATGAAAAGTAAATATACAAAATACAATAAACTAGGGCATCCTTACACCCATTACACATCTCCCACTTGCCCTAGATTACGCTATATACATGTCTCGCAGACCTAGACTTTCTAGATGACCCTTGAACACTTTAGCCGAGAGGGCCTTCGTAAACGGATCAGCAATGTTGTGCTCTGAAGCGATCTTGGTCACGACCACATCTCCTATTTGCACAATCTCTCGAATGAGATGATACTTCCTCTCTATGTGTTTACTTCGTTTGTGGCTGCGAGGTTCCTTTGAATTGGCTACAGCCCCACTGTTATCAGAGTATAACGTAATGGGCAAGTTCATATTTGGAACAACTTCCAAATCTGTCAAGAACTTCCTTAGCCAAACAGCTTCCTTAGCTGCTTCACAAGCAGCTACATACTCAGCCTCCATCGTGGAGTCTGCTATGCATCCTTGCTTTATACTTCTCCAAACTACATCTCCCTTGTTAAGGGTGAAAACTGACCCTGACGTGGATTTCCTAGAATCCTTGTCAGACTGAAAGTCAGAGTCGGTTTATCCAGTGAGAACTAACTCTTTAGCCCCAAACACCAACATGTAGTCCCTCGTTCTCCTAAGATACTTGAGGATTCCTTTAACGGCGGTCCAGTGGTCTAACCCTGGATTTGGCTAATATCTGCTGGCAATCCCTACAACGTAACAGATGTCAGGCCTCGTGCAGAGAATGGCATACATTAAGCTACCCACTGCAGAGGCGTAGGGAATCCGTCTCATATCCTCAACCTCTTGAGGTGTCTTAGGAGATTGTTCCTTAGACAGGTGAACCCCATGCCTGAAAGGCAACAAACCCTTCTTGGAGTTCTGCATCGAATATCAGGCCAACATCTTGTCGATATACGTTGCTTGAGATAGAGCTAGCGTTTTCTTCTTTCTATCCCGAATAATCTGGATGCCAAGAACATACTGGGGCTCACCCAAATCTTCCATTTGGAATTGAGCTGCTAGCCATTCTTTTACATCAGACAGATACCCTACATCATTCCCAATGAGGAGGATGTCGTCATCATAAAGTACGATGAAAGCTACTTTATTCTTGTTGATTTTCTTGTATACACAAGGCTCATCAACATTTTGATCAAAGCCAAAAGATTTGATCGCTATATCAAATCTGATATTCCAGGATATGAAGGCCTGTTTCAACCCATAAATGGATCAATTCAGTTTACAAACCTTTTGCTCCTGACCTTGGGTTATGAACCCTTCGGGTTGAGACATAAAAATACTCTCGTCAAGGTTGCCATTCAAAAAAGCTGTCTTGACATCCATTTGCCATATTTCATAGTCAGAAAACGAGGCAATGGATAAGAGAATTCTTATGGACTTAAGCATAGCAACTGGAGAAAAGGTTTCTTCATAGTCCACCCCTTCTCGTTGGGTATAACCCTTAGCTACAAGTCTGGCTTTGAAAGTCTGTACTTTCCCAGCAACATCTCTTTTCCTCTTGTAGATCCATTTAGACCCAATGGGTTTGACCCCTTCAGGTCGATCTACAAGTTCCCAAACTTGATTGAAGTACATAGACTTCATCTCAAGGTCCATGGCTTTGGCCCACTCGTCCTTATCTACGTCATTCATTGCCTGACGATAAAACAATGGATCTTCTACGCCGTCATTAGGTATGACTACTTGTGTTTCTGTTAAACCCAAGTAGCGGTTAGGTTGTATCACAACCCTCCCACTGCGTCGAAGCTCTCCCACTACATGAGGAGGACTAGATTGACGAGAAGAACTCGATTCTCCAACAACTCTTGTTGAAGGACCAGGTTCATCAACAACTCTTGTTGATCCTTCTGTAGCTTCTCCTAATACTAACTTACTTCGTGTTTTATGATCTCGAATGTGGTCTTCCTCCAAGAAAGTTGCATTTGTCGATACAAATACCTTATTATCTTGAGGGTCGTAAAAAAGACCACCTCTCGTTTCTTTTGGGTATCCAGCAAATTGGCATATTCTCGTACGAGGTTCCAATTTCTTAGGATTTGTCACTAACACATGTGCAGGACAACCCCAGACACGAAAGTAATGCAAACTAGGTTTACGCCCCTTCCATAACTCAAAAGGAGTTTTAGAAACACTCTTTCAGGGAACGTTGTTAAGAATATATACTGCAGTTGCTACTACATACCCCCAAAACGAGCTAGGCAACTGAGCATAGCTCATCATAGATCGAACCATGTCTAACAAGGTTCTATTTCTCCTTTCTGATACACCATTCTGCTGAGGTGTACCAGGTGCTGAGAGTTGGGATTGGATTCCATGTTCTATCATATATTCCTGGAATCGTTGATCCAAATACTCTCCATCTCGATCTGATCGAAGCGTTTTAATTGTTTTACCTAATAGGTTTTCTACCTCAGCCTTAAACTCTTTGAACTTTTCAAGAGCCTCAGACTTATGGCCCATCAGGTATAAGTAACCGTATCGAGAATAATCATCTATGAAAGAGATGAAATATTCATAACCACCTCGAGCCTTTACATTCATTGGACCACAAAGATCCAAATGTATCAGTTCAAGTTGTTCTTTGGCCCTATAACCTTTTCCAGTAAAAGGCCTCTTGGTCATTTTACCCTCAAGACACGATTCACAGGGTGGTAAAGATGTATCTTCTATATCAGTTAGAAGTCCATTTTTAACCAAACGATCGATCCGATCGATGTTAATATGACCGAGACGAAGGTGCCAAAGATACGTATTGTTACTTAGAGGAGAAATCTTTTGCCTTTTGTTTTGCGTTTCGGCTGTTTTAAACATCTCATGACTTAAAATAGCCTTAGCGTCGGTTGGTCTTAACACAAATAAATTATTTTCACGCTTAGCTGAACAAACATAAATTCCATTCCGAGAAACTAAAGCTTCATTAAACAATAATGAAATAGTGTAACCTTGTTCAAGTAAAGCAGAAACAGAAATAAGATTTCTTTTAATTCTAGGAACCAAATATAAGTCCTCTAAAATTAAATACTTATTCCTAAAAAATAATTTTGCAGCTCCCATTACACGAGCTGAAACAACCTCTCTTGTTCCAACCTTGAGAGTCATTTCACCATCTGCCAGCTGCTGGAAATCATTTCCCTGAAAAGAAGAGCAAACATGATTAGTGGCTCCCGAATCCAGTATCCAGGCAAACTCATCATGTTTGACGAGACAAGTCTCTAATACAAGTAAATCAAATTTACCTTCTTTTTCTCTCTTCTTCTCTGCGAGGTAACGGGGACAGTTGCGCTTCCAATGACCATCTGCGTTGCAGTGGAAGCATCTGCCTTTGTCAGCCACGACCTTTGCCTTTCCCTTACCTTGCACAGCTTGTGCAGGAACCTTCCCCTTGTCTCCCTTCCTCTTCTGGATCTTCTTCGATGAAGAAGCCTGAGGTACAGATTTAGTCCATGAGGATGAACCCTTCAGGAACTTCTTTTTGGAATGGGCCACATTGGCCTCTCCTTTTACCACATTTTTGCCCTTGCTTTTCTACAAGGACTCATAAATCTGTAACTCTGAGAGGAGGGTAGCCAGGTTGAACTGAATCTTATTCATGCTCGCGTTTGTCCTGAAAGACAAATAGCTCGCTGGAAGCGAGGGAAGGATGAACGCAACCTGACTGCGCTCGCAGACTACCCCGCCATTTGCCTCAGCAATATTGAACTGGTTAATCATGTCCAGGACGTGTTCCCGAACAGACTGACCCTCTTGCATCTTGGCATTGAAGATGTTCTTCAAGGCATCGTGGTGGAGCTGATAGGATGGGAGTCCAAACATCTCCTGCAGGGAATTCATAATCTCCCTGGCAGTTTCCACGTTTTCGTAACACTTGGCCAAAACTTCAGACAAGCTGACCAGTATATAGACTTTGACCTTTTCATTGGCCTTAGTCCAACGTTCATGGGTATCCTTTACTGCCTGAGCGATAGTGCGAGGGGGAACGTGAGGACATTCCTCCGTTAAGACGAACCTAAGATCCTCTACCACGAGTATGGTATTTAGATTTGATTTCCATTGTGGAAAATTTTCGCCCGTTAGTTGTTCGTTTTTAAGCAAGGAGATAATTGAGGAAGACATTGCTGAAAAACAAACAATTGACCGTATTAGTTATCTTTGCCTTAACCCATTACACAAGCAATACAAACAATTGCATATATCCAATCAATTTTGCAAACAAGCAATCAAAGAACCCTAATAAAACAATGATTGCATGCATCATACTATTCCATTTTCATGCTGCAAACAATTCATATTAATAACTCTTATACTTAAACTATGTAATTGCATGCATCATACTATTCCATTTTCATGATAATTATATAACTCAACTATATATAAATCAATCATGAAAATCCATGCATTATCCCATACATCATAATCATATTATAACATATATAATGCATGAGCATGCTTTATAACCTAAGGTGGGATTATTAATCTAAATGACATCCATAAAGCATTTAAATAGCTAATGAACCGGTTAATTGGCCCCAAGGATAAAATTAAAACATAAAATTACATTAGTTTTATGAATTTTATCCTAATGAGTCTTCCGCCGCTCCAGAACCGGAGAAAACAACCCGAACCGCCTCGAACCAGGCCCAAAACAGCTGAACCGAGCCAATAACACAAAAAATCGAGTTGATCCAGCAAAAAACCGAACCAGACCGATTTCCCGGTCATGATCCCGGTCGGGAATTTCCCGGTCTCGATCCCGGTCGGGATCCCGGTCGGGAAATTTTCCAGCAAACCGTACGATCATCGATTCCTCTGTTCTGCACTCTGTTTTTCTGATTTCTAGCGCGGTTCTTCACGATTTTCGCCCAAAATCATCTCGATCTCCATCGATAACAGCCCTAAATCTAGACACGGACTTACAAAGACTCATTTACATAAATTTGCCCAAAACGCAGGGGCCCTTACATGATGGGATCACATAAAAAACGTAAATCTATTGGCCAATTTAACCAAAACAGTTCATAACAAAACCCATACATTATGCGTTTAATCCCACCTATCAAGAAACCATCTGCAAATTTAAAACAATTTTTAAAGGGACGGAGATGGCTCTGATACCAATTGAAGGGATAAAAGCCCTTTGGCAGCGGAAGAATTTTACAGAACCAAACACTGTATTAAAAAATTGTTTTAAATACCAATACAGAGACAAATAATCACAGTAGTAAAAATTCATAATATAACTACTGAGTAGGTTATAAGACATGCTTTAATAGAATTATAAATCCTCTAGATCTAATCTAAAGGGGATCCTAACGATCCAAGATCAATAACTACTTACTATAAGGAGCGTTCTTGATCGTTTCGCCTTTTCCCCAACGGAATGCAAAAAAAAATTAGCAACCTCATAGGTTTGATCTTGCTGATTTTTGAGGACTACACCACACGATCTTCGCCGGTATTCTCACAAGGAATGATTGGTTGTTTGCTTGTGGGAGCAAGAAAAAATTTGGGAATTTTTCTCCTTGGTCTTTGTACTCTAAAGAGAAAAACGCAGAGAGTAAAAACTGAGAGAAAAATCTTTCTGTGAGTGTGAATGAGAGAGGTAGCAGGAAAAAAAAACTGAAAAGGTGAGTTTCCGTAAAAAAACAAAACTCCCTCCTAACTTCCCTCTCGATCGTGCAACTAACTGATAAATTAATTATATATTAAATAAAATAAATAATTAATCAAATAATAATAAGATTACTAATTAATCTTAATATAACTTACATAAATCACATTTATGTAAACATCCCACATAACCTATAGTTTTAATGTAGTTAAATTAAATCGAATTTAATTAAACTAAATTAAAACAATAATTAATTAATTCTCTAATTAATTAATATGATAATTAAATATCACATATTTAATTACATTTTCTCTCAAATAAACTATAGTATTAATGTACATCACATGTGCATTAATTATAAGCTATAGTTTTAATATGAATCCAATTCATATTTTAAACTTAACATTCGAACACCTTCAAATATCCAATTCCCCTCTAGAAATTTACCTCAACGCCGCTAGTGAGCTACCGGTGGGACCTAATGGACCTACAGATCAGAAGCTCCAACGATATGAGATTAATTGGCTGAACTCATTAACCAAATTAATCAATATTCGTTAACTGTGGTTCACTCCACTAAAGAACCACAACTGCACTCTTCTCACTGCAGATATATTTCTGTGTCCACGGATATCGACCATCAACAGCAAGTTAGCCCTTCACGTGTGTTCGTACCCCAACTAGGTCAAATTACTGTTTTACCCCTGGGCTACCTCTTTGTCCTTAAGTACCAGCATTCCTCTAATGAACAACCTGTTTGAGTTCCAACCAACAAACAGAAGTCCCTCTCGTGCCATAAAGAAGGTAGGGCGCATTGTTCAAGTCCTGGAGACACCACTTAAGGGAACACACCTCTACTTACCCTAATATTGGGAAGGAGTGAATTCCATCTTGTAAGACTATGTTCCCAGCTCCCCACATGGTCTTGTCCCCAAAATGGTAGGCTTATTGAGTCGGGGAACAGGCCACACTCACCCGTACAAATCAAAAGACAATCCCTCATGGACAGGAGTCCATAATCCACTCAGGATTAAGGCCAAGTTGCCTAGGTCATCCTAGTGAAATAGAAACCGAGTTAACTAACGGTGTTACAGTTAGTGGTTAACTATTTCGCGGTTCGGTCTTTTTGCAAACTCATTGCACAGGATACCCCCACTCTCATGTCAACTACATGAACGCGTTGGATCAATACGTTTGTGTCAATATACAATGCGGGTCGTATCCATAGTGTCACCAGGATAAGGTACCCAGCCTTATCCCTATACTACAGACCCTTTAGGCTAAAACTTGAACATTGATCCCCGTATGTCCCTACATACTAGTTCAAGCCTCATTCTATTAGCCTTTGATGTTTCGTTTATTGGATTAGGGTTAATAAGACAAGATATAATACAAACATTGAATAATACATCACTTTTATTAATGTTCGGTCAAATGTACATTTACTATCTACGAGTTTTAGGGCATAAAACCCAACAATAAGGTTGTACAAGAAGCCTTGAGGGAAATTGAGGCTGAAAGGGAGATTGAAAATGAAAGCATGAGGGAAGAGGATGAATTCGCAAGAAAAAGAGATCTTGAGGAAGAAAGAAAAAAGGAAGAGGAAAGGCAAGAGGCCGAGAGGGCCTTAGAAGCTGAAAAGAAAGATAATTAAATGAAGACCTCAGGAGGGCAACTGCTGAATTGCAACTTCTTGAAGAAGAAAAATAGAGAAGGGAAAATTTGAAGGAATAAGAGAAAAGAAGAAAGGAAGTCGAAGACTTCCTTGCAGCTTTTGAGCCACTCCACAAGGCTCAAAGTGAGGCGAGATTCTACAAGGAAGGGAGGAAGAGGTCCTTGAGGGGCCAAGTGAAGAAAATCAAGAAACAAAAAAAGAAACATAAGAATTGGATGAAGGCCAGAATGCGACTGCATCTGGGTCGCATTCTAAAGAAGGCCAAGAAACGGCCACCGAAGCACTACTACCTGACGAGACTTTGGATCCTCTATTTGAGTAAGATGTGAGAGTTTGGATCCTCTATTTGAGTATGATGTGAGAGTTTGGATCCTCTATTTGAGTATGATGTGAGAGTACCTCTTCGGGAGAGAAGATGGGTGAACAAGAGAAAGAAAATAAGGAGGTCGATACCTCCATTGATTCAGAGACAGAATCCGATTCAGAGATTAAGGAACTGGATGACGACCAAGTTCCTATCTCTGTAGCATTGAGGAATAAGAGAAGAAGAGAGATCAAGGCCGAAAGGAGGACCAAAAACTAGAATGACTCGATTTTTTCCAAGAGGCCGAGGACGAGGTCCATGGACGCCTCTCATGCAGCTCCTCCAACCGTCTCACCCACCAAGCCAAAAGCCAAATGATCGAAGGCTTCTAAAAATCCATTCCCCAAAGTTTTTAGAGATGTAAATTTTCATGAACGGATGAAGATTATGAGAAAAAGAGATTTCCTCAACGAAAAGGGATTCTCTAATAGAGCGGGAGCACTGCCAGAGTTCGTAACCAGAGTTATCTCACAGTACAAGTAGCAGGAGTTCTGCGCTCACCCTTAGGAGGCCGTGGTGCCTTTAGTTCGAGAATTTTACGCCGGCCTGAAGGAGAAGAGCATCGGTATGGCGGTGGTGAGAAGCAAGATGGTCAGCTTCTCTTCAGTGGACATCAACAGGGTGTACAGGATTAAAGCACCCTTACATCCAAGAGGGAACGATGTCATTAGGAACCCCTCGGCCAAGCAAATGAAAGAAGCTCTAAAATTAGTGGCCAAAAGGGAGCTCAGTGGAAAGAGTCCCAAACGAAGGTAAAGACACTAGTGCCAAGCAACCTAAAGTCATAATCGGTTGTTGGGGTTGTTGCCCTAAAACTCATAGATAGTGAATGAAACAAATAGTTATATACTTGTTGGATAAAGTCGTTATGGAGTTTTTGTTCACTCAAGTTATTAAATGAGTGAATTGCACGTTAAATAATCGAAATCCAATAAACTAGTATCCTTGGCTATGACATGAGTGCTTGAACTATATGTTGTGACATAAATATGGATCAAGTTCAAGTACATAGCCTAACGGTCTATAGTATAGTGATAAGGCTGGGTACCTTAATCCTAGGAAAGCTATGTGACGCGGCCCACTTTGTTTGAGTACAAACGACATGATCTTGGATCGTTCATGTATAGACATGCGAGTGGGGGCGTCCTATGCAAATGAGTTTTCATAAGACCAGGACCGAGAAATAAGTCACTCTTGCTTTATAACGCCATTTACTGTCAAGACTGACTATTTCAATGTGATGACCTAAGTAACTCGATCTTCATCCTGAGCTAACTATGAACTCCTGCTTATTCGGGCTTATCCTTAGATCTGCCGACTTAATAAACCTCCCATTTCAGGGATAGGAACAAGTGGATAGTTGAGGACATAGTCTTGCAAAATGGAATTCACTCCTACCAAATTTAGGGATAGTAGAGAGGTTGTTCCCTTAAGTGACTGACTCCAGAACATGAACAAAGGGATCCCGCCCTCTCATTGGCCCGAGAGGTTTTAGGTTTAGTGGTGGGACCACAAACCAATTGTTCATTAGGGACTCAGCTAGAGACTTAAGGAACAAGATGTAACTTCAGGGGTAAAACGGACATTTGACCTGGCTCTAGTTACGAACAACCTGTGAAGGGTCGACTTACTAATCATGGCTATATCGAGTGGACAAAAATATATCTACAGTGAGGGGAGTTCAACTATCGAACTATAGTTGAGTGTTCCGATAGTTAACGAATGTTGGTTAACTTAATTAAAAGAGTTTAATCAGCTAATCTCGGATCGTTGGAGCCCATGATCTGTAGGTCCATTAGGCCCCCCTGCTAGCTCAAACGGAATAAACCTTAGAACATATGTGATAGAAAAGTTTGAAACGTTCAAACTAATATTAGAGAAGTTGTCGTTAAAATTATGTGCAATATATTTAACGTTAAAGTTTAATTACGAATTAAACTATTTTAGAGAGAGTCAAGAATATTTAAATAATATTTAAATATTACAATTATGTATTCGATACAAAATTTCAGTTTGGATATGGATAGGGATTCATATTAGAAACCGGGATTGAGAGAAAGTGAGAATTGGTGCAAATATTTAATTTAATATTTGATATTAAATTAAAATAGTTATTATTAATTAAAATGTTTAATTAATAAATAAAATTAATTTTAACTTGGTGAATTAAAATTGAATTAGTGGATTGTTTTTTGAAATTTAATTGAAATTTAGTTTCAATTAAATAAAAATCCAAGAGGCAAATTTCATGATGTTGCCACCATATCCATGTGTTGTCTTTCTCTCCAACAATTGAGTGTTCAATTGAAGCTTGTTGTCTTGTGTAACTTGCATTATAATGCATGTTGTTCACCTTTAAAAGGAAAAAGAAATCACAAGACAAAGGGTTGGGACATTTATGAAGCTTGCTGGAATTTTGTTTCTTCACAAAATAACTTCAAACAAACTCTCTCAAAAACTCATCTCGTTCTTCACTAAATTCATCACGTTCTTGAGTCCCACAACTCGTTCTATGGCCAGAGAATAGCGGGGAAGACTCTCGTGGTCGTCTACAACCGATTCGTGCAAATAAATCATCCACGGTGTTGAAGAATTCGTCCAATAAAGGTTGGTAAACTCGAAACTCTGTTTTTGGTTTCTTTTTTGCATGTTTTCATAACTACAACTAAAAGAATTTTGAGTGCTTCAATCCGTATTGCTTTCGCATGTGTCTCGTACATCGGCAGTGTGGCTTCACTTTCTGAAGAACAAGTTGATGCCGACCACCCATTGTCGCAACGTCATCGCGACGCGGAGCGGCCTACGTCCTTTCCTAAGGGTCTCTTTCGAGGTTAAAGGTTTGGAGTCGCCACCAATCATTTTAGGGTGTGATTGGTCACCCATTTTAAAGAAAAACCGATTTTTGAAAACCAAAAATTAGGCTCGGGAGTCGATTGAATGTAGGGAAGGTGTTAGCACCCCTACAACACCCGTTTTAAAAACGGTTACCACATTTTATTTTAAAATTATCCTTTTATAACATGAAACGGTCCTTTATTTTGAAGTAAAAAATCAAATAACAAATGTCCCACTTGATCTTACCTTAGCTTTAAAAATTAAAGTAAGGTTTTGATGTAGTGAGTGGGGTTATACCCAATAATTGCTTGTCATGTGGGAATTTTCTCTTAATTAAAGAAAAATAGTCACCTCATGAATTTAAGAAGTTATCACAACTCCGTCATAACTTTTACATGATTTTATTTGTCTCATGTCTATTATTTCCACATTTTAGAAATAAAATGTGAATTAATAATTATGAGTCGTATGACACCATTCAACAAAAATAAATCATTTTTTATTTTCCAAATTAAAAAACTAATTAGAAATTTCAAAGTTAAAAATTTTAAATAAAGAATTTGAAATCAATGGAAAGAAAGTTAAATCATTTAGAAATTTGAACTAAAACCAAATTGAAATTCAATTGGAAATCTCAGTTTAAAAGTTATTTTGAAATTGTTTTGAGAAATCCAATTTAAAATCAAATTGAAGTTGATTTCAAAAATTCTAAATTAAGACCAAATTCAAGTTGATTGCAAAAATATTTAGGTTAGTTTCCAGGCAAGGTGCTCCCTTTCGGTCACTTATCTTTTTCTTTTTTAAAAAAAAAAAAAAAACTTTTCTCTCTTTTGCAATTTTGTCCAATCTAAGATTAATTTGAAATTTGTTCGGAAAGTAAAGGTAAATTAAAATCCAATTTGAATCTCCAAATTAAATCTCAATTTAAGATTTATTTACAAAGTTCAAATTAAAATTCAATTAAAATTTAATTGAAAATACCAAATTAAAATTCACTTTGAAATTCATTTGGGTACTTCAAATTTAAATCATTTGAGAAGAAAAAAAAAATGGAATTCCAATATTTACCAAACTGAAATTTACTTTAGAATTTCCAATCAAAACCTAATTTGAAATTTATTTGAAAACCCCAATTTACAGTCAAGTTGAAATTCATTTGGTGAAATATCAAATCAGGATGAATTACATTCATCAATTTGAGATTTTATTCAAATTAAAAATCAATCAAATAAAAAATGAAATTCTATTTCAAAATTTCAAATCAAAACCAAATTAAAATTGATTTTAAAATTTCAAGTTAAACCAAATCAAAATGGAATCCATAAAAAACCAAAATGAAATTGAATTTGAAATCCAAATTAAACCAGATTCACATTGATTTTTAAAATTTCAAAATGGAATTGTGTTGAATCCAAATTTAGAACTACATGGTCATTGATTTTAAAATTCCAATTGGAATCAATTTGTCATTAATTTTGAGATTCCAATTTGAACCAAATGACAATTTTAGAATAAAATTCTAAGTTGACTTAGTTGAAATGAAAAAAAATGATAAAGTAAAAGTTTTTTTTTCTAAAAGAAATAAGAGAAAGGGAAAAAAAGTAGGATTAAGAATCAGGAAAATTGAAACTTAAAAAAAGTAATGGGACCCACCTATTTTAATTCCATTCTTCCTTTTCCCTCTTTCTCATTCTCTTTCTTCTTCCTCCTCCTCAAATCTCACCTTAGAACACGCCAGAATCAATATGGGTCTTCGATCCGGAGCGGCGACGGTGGAACTGTGCAGGCTGCGGTAGCGACGACGTCGTTTGCTGGTTGGAGGTCGCCGGAATTGTGGTGATTCAAGAAAAATCAAATTGAGTTCTCTTGGATTGCCCTAAAATCTCTTCCTCTAAAACTCTCTCTTTTTTTTTTTGTATTTTTCTCACTCACTTTCCTCCACCTTGTTCTCGTCTTCCCTCTCCTCCATAAGCTCTCCTTTTATAGGAGAGCTTGGAGAAATGGTTGAGGGAAAAGGGGGAATGGGTTGAGAAAGAGGGGGAGAGAGTGGAAAGTTGGGAGAAGGAGAAGGAAGTGGAAGTGGAAGACCAAAGAAAAAAATAATAATAAATAAAAATTAAATAAAGAAATAAAGAAATAAAATAAAATAAACAATGAAAACCAAAAAACAAATTGAACATCAAATATTGGAAAAATTCAAACATTATACTAAAAATCAAGTCGGACCAAATATGGTGTCTATAGTTTGCCCCTCGTTGTGTATCCTTGAAGGACTGAAAGGGTAGACAAAGGAAAAAGACAAAGTATTGGTAAGGCAAAGATTTTTAGTTAAAAATAAAATAAAGGGCTTCATGTACCAAGCATAGCCTAAAATTGGAAAAAAGAAAATGAACCTTACTTTGACCAGACTTTCATCTTTAATCAAACATAAGGTTCGAATTAACCATAAGGAAACGATATGGACTTGACTCTGATCGGGCTTCGACCTCTAAACAAGAATAGGGTTCGATTTAACCAACCAAGTGAAATAGAAAATGGACCTGACTCTGACAAGACGACGACCTCTACTAACTAGCAGGATTCGATTTAACAAAAATAAAACTGAAAACGGACTTGGATTGACACAGGCTTCGACCTCGACTAAATAGTCGGGTTTGATTTAACCGAGAGAAAAAACTGAAAACAGACTTGGATTGACACAGGCTTAGTCCTCAACTGAATAGTCGGGTTCGATTTAACCGAGAGAAAAAACTGAAAATAGACTTGGATTGACACAAGCTTCGACCTCGACTGAATAGTCGGGTTCGATTTAACCGAGAGAAAAAACTGAAAATGGACCTGGATTGACACAGGCTTCGACCTCGACTGAATAGTCAGGTTAGATTTAACCGAGAGAAAAAACTGAAAATGGGAGTGGATTGACACAGGCTTCGACCTCAACTGAATAGTCGGGTTCGATTTAACCGAGAGAAAAACTGAAAATGGACCTAGATTGACACTGGCTTCGACCTCAACTGAATAGTTGAGTTCGATTTAACCGAGAGAAAAATTGAAAATGTACCTCGATTAACACAGGCTTTGACCTCAACTCAATAGTCAGTTTCGATTTAACCAAAAGGAAAATAAAAAGGAAAATAAAATGGACCTAACTTTAACTAGGCTTGACCTTTAAACAAGAATAGGATTTGATTTAACCAACAAAGTGAAATAGGAAATGGATATGACTCTGACCAAAAGAAAAGGGAATGGACCTGACTTTGACTAGGCTTCGACCTTTACTAACTAGCAAGGTTCGATTTAACCAAAATAAATGGAAATTAACCTAACTCTAATTAGGCTTCGACCTCTATTGAATAACAGGGTTCTATTTAACCAAAAAAAAAAAAAAAAGGAATGGACCTAACTCTGATTAGGCTTCGACCTCTAGTCACAAGCAGGATTCGATTTACCCAAAAGAAAAGGTGAATGATTTGATTCTTAATGGAAACTCGATGGAGAGAAGTTAGGATAGATCGTAATCCATGCAACTAGTTTAATTGTCCCTCGTGACAACGAGATTAGTTGATTAAACTTAGATTCCTATAATGAATCAGAGCGTAATAATTAATGATATTTAATGGCGCTAAGGACACTTAGGTTGTTAAAATGAATTAATTACAATTAGGGAAACCCGACAGGAGAACCTATGTGATTAACGGAGATTCTAGGTCTATAATTAGTTGGACAATGAGATAGGATAATTATAATGAATGTTTAGCTAATAATTGATTTTCAAGACCCCTCTTCCCATTTAAAAGAAACACTTTCTCCACATTTTATTTTTCTTGATTGATCAAATTTTCTCTTTAATTGCTTTGATTTTTAAATTTCATTGACTGCATGATCTGGTTCCTAAATATTATTTTGCCAAGTATTTTTAGTGCTCAAAGAATCTTTGATTGCTTAAATTTCACTTCACCTCCCTGTGGATTCAATACTCGGTATTACCTACCGTTTTATATTACTTGTTGCGACCCGTGCGCTTTGCGGACCATCAAGTTTTTGGCACCGTTGCCAGTGAGGCTTGATTTTTAAGTAAATCAATTGTTCTTGACATCGAAAAGAAAGGGATAAATAGTAATTTAGGTGTAAATATTTTTTTCTGTTATTAATTTGTGAATATCATTTATTTTTTTGTTTCTGTTTGGTCTTTTTGATTGGTTGAGAGTATTGTATGCGAAGCAACAAGGTGGTTAATTTGTTTCTGTTGTATCTTGAAATTGACAGAACTCTTAGAACCATTCGTAGAAAAAAAAGATTAGCATAAGCAATGTCCCATCAAGATGAAGCTCCCAAGGCAATCAGAGATTTTCTACAGCTAGTTCTTCCCACCGAGAATTCTGGAATTGTTTACGCCCCAATCCAAGCTACCAATTTTGAGTTAAAGACAGGATTGATTCAGATGGCGCGCGATAACTCTTTTAAGGGACATCCTTCTGAGGACCCACACTCACATCTGCGATCATTCTTGGAAATATGTGGGACGGTGAAAATGAACGGAGTTCCGGCCGATGCTATTAGATTGAGGTTGTTCCCATTTTCTCTTCAAGACAAGGCAAAGGATTGGCTCGAATCAGTCGAGACGGACAACATTAGTACATGGGATGAGCTTGCTCAGGCTTTTCTGTCGAAATTTTTCTCGTCTGCCAAGACTACCAAGCTCCAGACTGAGATCGGAACATTTAGGCAGCTTGACGAGGAGCAGTTGTACGAGGCATGGGAGAGATATAAGGAAATGCTTAGGCGGTGCCCCAAACATGGATATCCAGATTGGCTCCAAGTGCAGTTGTTTTACAATGGATTGAATCCCTCCACCAAGACAGTTCTAGACACATCAGCAGGAGGAATTTTTCTTTCCAAGACAGTAACGGAAGCCAAGGATCTGCTAGAGGAAATGGCGCCAACTAGTTATCAGTGGCCGACCGAGAGGGGAGCAATTTCTAAGAAGGTTGGAATTTATGAATTAGATGAGTCGAGTTCGTTGAAGGCACAAATGACATCTCTGACCAACGCCTTGAACAAGTTAACTTCATCTGAGGTGGTCAAATCCATTTCTACCTTAGCTGAAGGTTATTCAAAGAAGGAAGGTCAAGATGTGGAAGAAGTCCAGTACATAGGAAACATACCATTCACTCAAGGAGTTCCGAACTTCTACCACCCCAGTCTGCGCAATCATGAGAACTTCTCGTACTCGAACACGAAGAATGTTTTACAGTCGCCGCCAGGTTTTGCATCATCTAGTGCGCCTGAAAAGAAGAATAACCTGGAGGAGATGGTGGCCCTGTTTATTAAAGAACAAAAAGTGTTGAACGTGAATCTCCAGACGGCAGTTAATAACCACGACACAACTCTGAAAAACATGGAAGTTCAAATAGGACAGATCGCTTCAGCGGTGAATGCCCTTCAGAAGGGAAAATTTCCAAGCGACACTGAACCTAACCCAAGAGAGCAGTGCAAGATGGTGACACTAAGAAGTGGTAGGAAGCTGGAGATCAATTCAGAAAAGAAGAAGGAAGAAGAAAAGAGCAAGGATGATGATGAAAGGGCTAAGACACAAAAAACCTCCTCTGAAATGTCCCAACATCCCCTTAACTCTATGAATTTGAATTGTGATTTTTTTAACAATTTTGCAGGAAGAAAAGAAGATGAAAAGCAGGATGACAGACATAAAGAGAAACTGAACGAGGAAGAAGTGGTTCCATGCAATCATCACGACAGAGGCTCACACATTAGCCCACCCAGGTGGAGGGGAAAATGTCCAACCTTTGTTTACAGGGAGTTACCTTTTCCTCAACGCTTTAAAAATGTTAAATTAGATGAGCAGTTTTAGAAATTCCTAGAAATGTTTAAGAAATTGTTTGTGAATATTCCCTTAGCAGATGTCTTGTATAACATGCCTAATTATGGGAAATTCATGAAAGAAATGCTTTCTAGGAAAAAAAGTTTGAAAAAGAAGTTTTAAAATTGTCTGAGAGTAGTAGTACCATCGTTTCTGGAAAGATGCATTCTTAACAGAAAGACCCAGGGAGTTTTACTGTTCCCTGCACTATAGGAGAAGTATCTTTCAATAGGGCTCTGTGTGATTTAGGTGCTAGTATAAATTTAATGCTATATTCTGTTTACAGGAAGATTGGTTTAACAGGAATGAAGGACACCGAAGTCACTCTCTAGCTTGCTGATAGATTGATTACCCACCCGATGGGTGTTGTGGAGGACGTGCTGGTGAAAGTCAACAAATTTATCTTCCCCGTAGACTTTGTGGTACTGGACATGCAGGAGGACAGAGAGGTACCTATTATTCTAGGCAGACCCTTCTTAGCAACTGGTAAGGCTGAGATTAGTGTGCATACAAGTAAGCTTACCTTTAACATTGATGATGAAAAAGTCGTGTTTAGTATTTTTGGCCAAGATGAGTTTGTTTGTAGTTTGCATACATGTTTTTCTATTGTTCATGAATATTTGACTGACGATGATGAAGAGGTAGAGTATAATCTTGGCCTAGGCTTAGGAGAAGTGCTTATGGATGATGGGGATTTTGATCATAATGCATATTTTGATGACCCTCTGTCTGAGAATGATTTAGAATTGCCTGACTTTGAAAATGAATTAGATTTGCCTGCTTGTGAGAATAAAAAATCTGCAGTTGATGACTTACCTTCTTTTGAGAATGAATTGAATTTACCTGAAATCGATGATTTTGATGATGATATTGATTTTCCTGACATTGAGGATGAGCATGAATTGCATAAAAAAGTTTACTTGATACATAATTTTGAGTTTGACCATGATAACACTGAATCTATCGAGTCTGATCTTGATATTCCTGAATGCATGGACCCTGAAAAATGTTAATAACTTTGATTTGTGTCCTAATGATGTAAATAGCATAGAATCTGACCCAGAGGAACTCGAATCTGTGCATAGTATAGAATCTGATCCAGAAATTCTTGAATTCTTTAATTCTTCTGATAGTGAGTCATATGATAGCCTAGTTGAATCTTTTTTAAATTCCGAGTCTGAGGAATCTATTGAGCATATAAATATTGAATCTGATGAATGGACTGACATGATTGATAGACCATCTTTAGATCCCATACCAGTTGATATCATAACGCTTGATGACTCTGTTAACAATTTTTTTGTGCATAGAGACCTAGAAAAGAGATTTGATGCGGCTACATATTTTCTAGAATGTGATTATAACAATCTCTTTAGTGATGATGGGCCAGGGGAAAGTTTTTTTACTCCCCTGTTTGCAGTGTGCAATTCAGTGCGTGATTTCTTGCAGGGCCCGGAGGATGATGAAAACTTTTATTTTGAGCCTCCGTAAGCGTGCCGAGCCTCGTCTAGCTAAAGACATTAAAGAAATCGCTGCTTGGGAGGCAACCCAAGGATTAAAGTTTAGATAGTTGTTTTTGCGGTAAATAATTTTCTTTGCTCTGTGATCCAATTTTGTTTTGCAGGATCACCCTAGCAAATCCCAAAATTCTAAAAATCCCAATTTTCTAGATCTAAATGAAGAGGATGAAGCGCTCCTAGCTCAGGGAAATCTTAGTATCCCTCTACGTGCTTTACTGTTTTTAAAACATTGGGGACAATGTTTAGTTTAAGTTTGGGGGGAGGCTTTCGCTGTGTTGAGCATATTTGAATTCTGTTGGATGCATGAATAGATAGCTATGATAGCCAAGGATGTGATTTTAGAAGTTTTGGGAGAAAATTGTTTATATGTTGTGGAATCTGGGAGCACAACAGAAATTGTGAAATTTTAAAATTTTTTGATACTTAGTTTTGATGTCTAAAGCATGCAATAGTCTTATCTAATGACGTCTTTGAAAATCTAGATTCTTATTATGATTTTTAAAGTTTGTTGTCACCCCGATAGGCTTAGTTTCTAATATTAGGAAGTTCATGCTTGATTGTTCTAAAGAGCTAGGTAGGAAAAAAAATGTTATGCCTGCTGAGAGAAAAGAAAAAGAAACAAAAGAAAATGAGAGAAAAGAAAAATCTGTTGAAAAAGAAAATTTTTGCTTGCACAAAAGAAAAAGCCTAGGGGTAAAAAGAGCTACCTGCGGTGTGATCAGTTAGGTCAACCAAAGAATAAAATTCGGGTTAAGGGTCCCTGCACCGTAGTGTGAAAGCTAGTACCATTAGATATCAAAATGCAAGTTTGGGGGAGTAGCAAAAAAAAAAAAAAAAGAAAAGAGAAAAATCACTTGTGAGTTTTGCTCCCCCATGAAAAAGAAAAATATCAGCCACCCTAGTTTCTTTTTTTTTTTACATGATAGAAGAACTCCGACCTATTAGGGGCTCTTAGCCAGTGTAGGGGGAAAACAAATGGAGAAAGCCATAAGACTAATCTAGGTTAGTAAAAGAATCAATAGATAATTCTTGAGCATGCTATTCATTAATCTTAAGTTCAGACTATTTTAAGATTTCTTCACGAGTATGCGATGCTTGCTTATTCCACTTGCATGTTTTCCATTCTATCTTGAGAATTCCAAAATCATTGAGGCTTGAGTGATTCTATTTCATGCATCTTTAGAATTTATTTTGCTCGGGACTAGCAAAAGCTTAAGTTTGGAGGTGTGATAGCGAGCAGAAATGTCGCTATTTTAGTCCCAATTTATTAGGCTTTTGTGTGGTTTAATTGTGTTTTTATTGAAAATATTTAATGTAATTTTTCATTTGGTCTTTAGGAGCAAAGTTGTGGATTTTGGGGAAAAAGTGCCCAAAATGAAGCCATTCAAGCCCAAATTCCATGCTTGGATGAAAGGGGAGTCAAAAGAGATCAATCATGTGAAAAAGGCCCAAAAGAGATGAAGTAGAGGCCCAAAAACAAGTCCAAACCGCAGTTGGAAAATCTGGAAAATGGCATAGCGTCGAGACACTGTGAAGACAGCGTCACGACGCTGTCAATTTCTTGGGCGCCAAGCTGATTGCGTCACAGCGTCGCGACGCTGTGCCAATCAGCGTCGCGACGCTACCCCCTGTCCAAGCCTATAAAAGGCCCCCCTTGGTGCCTCATTTCACCATCAATCACCATTTCTTCCATTCTTTCCTTCCTTCCTTTGGCTCCTTTGGAGCCTCTCTCAAGGCTTTCTAGCCTTTTTAGAGCTTTCTTTAGTGGGAAAATTTTGGGTAATTTTGGAGAGCATCCTAGGAGGCTCAAGGAGTGTTCAGCGGGACTCCGAGCGTCAGCGAAGGGGTTTTTCGACGGTCAATTCCTTTCCTTTTATTATGCTCTTAAATATGCTTTCCATTGTAAATTTTGTGGATATTTTAGCTATGTATAGCTAAACCCAATTTGGGGTCTTGAAATGAAATTATAGTCAAAATGTTGTTATAATTACCTGTCTCTTGCCTTTTTTTCCTAATTATTTGTATGGATGTGCTTAATGCTTTACTCAATCTGGCCAATTGTGTAATGATTTGATTCTTAATGGAAACTCGACGGAGAGAAGTTAGGATAGATCGTAATCCATGCAACTAGTTTAATTGCCCCTCGTGACAACGGGATTAGTTGATTAAACTTAGATTCCTAAACTGAATCAGAGCGACAGGAGAACCTATGTGATTAATGAAGATTCTAGGTCTATAATTAGTTAGGCAATGAGATAGGATAATTATAATGAATGTTTAGCTAATAATTGATTTTCAAGACCCCTCTTCCCATTTAAAAGAAACTCTTTCTCCACGTTTTATTTTTCTCGATTGATCAAATTTTCTCTTTAATTGCTTTGATTTTTAAATTTCTTTGACAGCATGATCTGGTTCCTAAATATTATTTTGCCCAAGTATTTTTAGTGCTCAAAGAATCTTTGATTGCTTAAATTTCACTTTGCATCCCTGTGGGTTCGATACTCGGTATTACCTACCGTTTTATATTGCTTGTTGCGACCCCGTGCGCTTTGCGGACCATCAATTGTCACAGGCTTCAACCTCAACTAAATAGTCGGGTTCGATTTAACTGAGAGAAAAACTGAAAAAATGGACCTAGATTGACACAGGCTTCGACCTCACTTGAATAGTCGAGTTCGATTTAACCGAGAGAAAAATTGAAAATGGACGTGGATTGACACAGGTTTCGAGCTCAACTCAATAGTCGGGTTTGATTTAACCAAAAGGAAAAGAAAATGGACCTAACTTTAACTAGGCTCGACCTTTAAACAAGAATAGGGTTCGATTTAACCAACAAAGTGAAATAGGAAATGGATATGACTCTGACCAGACTTCGACCTCTAAACAAGAATAGGGTTCGATTTAACCAAAAGAAAAGGGGAATGGACCTAACTCTGACCAGGTTTCGACATCTACTAACTAGCAGAGTTCGATTTAACCAAAAGAAAAGGAAATAGACCTGACTCTGACCAGGCTTCGACCTCTAAACAAGAGTAGGGTTCGATTTAACAAAAAGAAAAGGGGAATGGACCTAACTCTGACCAGGTTTCGACCTCTACTAACTAGTAGAGTTCAATTTAACCAAAAGAAAAGCGAATGGACCTGACTTTGACCAGACTTCAACCCCTACTACCTAGTAGGATTCGATTTAACCAAAAAGGAAATGAAATGGACCTGACTCTGATAAGGCTTCGACCTCTACTAACTAGTAGGGTTCGATTTAACCAAAAGAAAACGAAATGGACCTGACTCTGATCAGGTTTCGACCTCTAAACAGGAATAGGGTTTGATTTAACCGAAAGAAAAGGAAATGAACCTAACTCTGACTAGCCTTCGACCTCTACTAACTAGTATGGTTCGATTTAACCATGAAGGAAGAGGAAAAAAACCTAACTTTGATTAAGCTTTGACCTCTACTAACTAGTAGGGTTTGATTTAACCAAAAGAAAAAGGAATGGACCGGACTCTGACTAGGCTTCGGCCTCTACTGACTAGCAGGGTTCGATTTAACCAAAAGAAAATGAAATGGACTCGACTCTAATCAGGCTTCGACCTTTAAACAGGAATAAGGTTCGATTTAACCAAACAAGTGGAATAGGAAATGGACCTGACTCTGACCAGGCTTCGACCTCTAAAAAGGAATTGGGTTCGATTTAACAAAAGAAAAGGGAATGGACCAGACTTTGACCAAGCTTCGACCTCTACAAACTAGCAAGGTTCGATTTAACCAAAAGAAAAGGAAATGAACCTAACTCTGATTAGGCTACAACCTCTACTCACTAGCAAGGTTCGATTTAACCAAAAGAAATGGAAATGAACCTAACTCTAATTAGGCTTCGACCTCTACTGAATAACATGGTTCGATTTAACAAAAAAAAAAAGGGAATGGACCTAACTCTTATTAGGCTTTGACCTCTAGTCACAAGCAAGGTTCGATTTAACCAAAAGAAAAGGGGAATGAACCTAACTCTGACCAGGTTTCGACCTCTACTAACTCGTAGAGTTCGATTTAACCAAAAGAAAAGGGAATGAACCTGATTCTGACCAGGCTTCGACCCCTACTACCTAGCAAGGTTCGATTTAACCGAAAGAAATGGAAATGAACCTAACTCTTACTAGGTTTCGACCTCTACTAACTAGTATGGTTCGATTTAACCATGTGAAAAATTGAAAACGGAGCTGGATTGACACAGGCTTCGACCTTAACTAAATAGCCAGGTTTGATTCAACCGAGAGAAAAATTTAAAACGGACCTGGATTGACACAGAGTTCGACCTCAACTCAATAGTCGGGTTCGATTTGACCGAGAGAAAAACTGAAAACTAACCTGGATTGACACAGGCTTCGACTTCAACTCAATAGTCAGGTTCGATTTAACCATTCTAAAACAAAACAAGGGTGTCATATTTCATAAATATGCTTTATAAAAGGGATAACATTTTTTATTTTAAAACTGAGTTGCCAAAAAAAAAAAAGAAAAGATTTTAAAACAGGGACTTCGTATTTCAAAAGTTTGTTTTACAATGAGACAACGATTTTTATTTCAAAACTTAGTTGTCGAAGAGGAAATGATTTTAAAACAGGGACTTCGTATTTCATAAATTTGTTTTAAAATGTGACAACGATTTTTATTTCAAAACTTAGTTGTTGAAAAGGAAAAGATTTTAAAACAGGGACTTCGTATTTCAGAAATTTGTTTTAAAATGAGGCAACGATTTTTATTTCAAAACTTAGTTGCTGAAAAGGGAAAATATTTTTAAACAGGGACTTCGTATTTCAGAAATTTGTTTGAAAATGAGACGTTGGTTTTTATTTCAAAACTTTGTTGCCAAAAATGAAAGATCTTTAAAGAGGGACTTCATATTTCAAAAATTTGTTTTAAAATGAGGCAACGATTTTTATTTCAAAACATAGTTGCCAAAAATGAAAGATTTTAAAACAGGGACTTCGTATTTTAGAAATTTGTTTTAAAATTAGGCAACGATTTTTATTTCAAAACTTAGTTGTCAAAAATGAAAGATTTTAAAACAGCGACTTCGTATTTTAGAAATTTGTTTTAAAATGAGACAACGGTTTTTATTTCAACAGTTAGTTGCCGGAAAAGAAAAAGAATCGATTATAAGAAAAAATACTCTTTTGAACATATTGGGAATTCTCGTGAATGGAGTATACGCACATGCATGAAAAGTGAGTTTTACATATGAAAAACCGTCTTGAAATGAGAGATAACACACTCAAAAGAAGTTGTGTAGATATGCAAATTCAAGCTATAACATTTATGAAAGATATGATGCACTATTTTCATGTGAATATCCTACGTGAAATATATGCTTGCTTTTGCCCCAGTGTCATGGATTGAACATGCTCATTAACCACTCTAAGCAATGATAATGCAACTAACCATGTATGACGACCTATGCCCTGATGATGAATTGGCCAAGTCAATAAAATTGACTCTAAAGGCATGATATAGAGGATGCATATGCATATGAAAGGTAGATGTATGTATGATATTCATGTGATCTATTTTCACCAACTCCGTGGTATGAAAAAAATTTTTTTGTGAGAAATAGCGATGCAAACGATGATGAATTGGTAAATAGGAGCTTGATTTGTGAAAGATAATCAAATGTGTTTTAACAAAATGATCATCATTTCTTACTTTCATCATTCTTATCAATCAATATTTAGAAAAGAATCAAAGGAGAACCTCGTAGTCATCATTGGAGGAACATTATTTTTTTTTTTCCTTTCATTTCTTTCTTTTTATCTTGTTTCTTTCCTTTTTTTTAATGCCTTAATCAGAGATTGTTCAATCTAAAAGGAAACATATATTTCAATCATAGATTGCTCAATCATATCGGGTATGGTGGGTTTTTTAGAAGTGCCTCATGTGCTAGTTTAGAGAACTGTCAATGGTAATTCCTAGCATTAAACATCTTACTTCATTCAACTGCTTCATAACATTAGCCTTGTAGTGGACAAAAGATCGGATACATGAAGATGAATTTGGCCTAGAGACAAACGAGGATGATAGTTGAACAAAGAAAAGAAACCAAAGTTTCTTTTTCGAAGAAAAAAGAATGAAGAAGGAAAACATGGATCACAAATGCCTTTATAAAAAATCTCTTGAACAATAAGATATTGAACATAATTTTTAACATTTACATAATTAGAATATGATTCAAATGAAAATATCTGCTAAGGTGACCCCATTTCTTTGGACAACCACTGTGAGAACAAGGAGTAGCTCCTCAAGAGATCATCTCATATATCTATTTCTTTCTTCAAGTCAGCTCAAGATCTTTGATGAAAAATCCTCATTATTGTGATTGTCCTTTCCATGAATGTGATTCTTCTATGAAAATGTGATTCAACTTTCTATTCTTGAATGTGGAGAACCACTCGAGATTGAAAGATTCTTCGTAAGAGAAGTGTGATTCTCTTGGTCTTTGCCCTAGTGTAAAACAAATTGCATAAATGGTTGAATGACCTTGCCCCAGTGTAGCAATGAAGATTCTTGCTCCAATTGAATAATGAGGACTTTGCCCCAACGTAATGATGAAAGTTTTGCCTCAGTGTAGCAATGAAGGTTTTACTCTCACATAGTGGCGATGACTTTGCCTTTGTCCCAATATAGTGATGAAGGCCCTTGCTCAAATTTGATAATGATTGTTTTGCCCCAATCTAGTGACGATGGCCTTGTCCCAGTGTAGCAATGAAGGTTCTTGTCCAGTTGATGATTGACAAAGAAAATCTTCAAATCGTTTGAAGGTGTGACCTCTTGATCTATATTGATTGGCCCAATCATGCAATTTAAGAATTATCTTGGTCTTGTACATTTCTTTTTCTTTTTCTTTTTCTTTTTTCATTTTCTCATTTTCTTTTTTCTTTTCTTTTTCTCGTTTTTCATAACTCATTTTTTTTATGCCAAATATATATTTTTCCATGACTAGCAAAATATGGTGCAATCACATATAGAAGATCAATCATGTGTAAGTCATCCTTTGCCAACTTTAATAATCACTCCATGTTGTTTCTTTATCGATGTTCCTTGGTACCATGATGGAGTTATTTCTCAAGCAAAACTCATTGAAAGAATTTGAGACTTCGAGACACTTTCTCAAGTTACTAAGTCCAAGTTCTCAAGATTATCATCCTTAGTCTTGGAGTCACCTTCTAATAAAAGGAGAGAAGACAAAAGATAGAAGTGGTAGGAAAAGTGTAGATTGAAAAAAAAGTTGAAATATAGGAATACTCAAAGACCTACGAGTCTTAATTATGAAGCAGTAAATCATAAGAGTTTAATCCCTATTTCACTACTATTGAAGGTCTCTTGGTAATATTGGATGGATATTTTGAAATGTTTGCCACATGTAGATGTGACAGGCTTAGCAAAAGGTCCACAAGTGGGTAGACAAATATGAAGATTCATCGCAACTATACGTGATGAGTTTAGCAAAGGGTTTGATGGTGAATCAGTAATTCCTGTTGGCTGACCACAAATTCACATGTGTGGTGGGTTAGGCTCAAGGTTTTTCAATGAGTAATTTTAGATCATCACTTCAAGGGGTATTTGCCCCAGCGTGAAAATTCAAACCTTGTTCGATGAGATATTGTAATATGGATTCTTTAGCACATGAGAAATATGAAGGTCAAAATAAAATTGTCTTTAATTGAAACTATGGTTTTGCAACAATGGAGTGAAACATATTTAGAAGGACACAAAAATGATTGAGACTTGACCACTTTTCCTTTTTTCTCGGTGAGAGTAGTGAGAGCATTCATTTTCTTTTTTCTTTTTTTTTCTCTTCTTTCTTCTATTTTCTTTTTCTTTTTTTTTTCTTTTCTCTTCTTTCTTCTTTTTTCTTTTTTTTTTTCATTTCCTCCAAATTGAAACTCACTATGGTTGTCCAAGATTCTTGTTAAGCTCTTAACTGACAAGAATGAACAAAGTAAGTTTTGATCCTAAAAATTTCTGGAAGAAACATGTGGTTTTACTTTTGTTTGCAATAAAAAAAACACTTTTTTTCTTTTGAAAAAAACATATGAAATGAATTATGCATAAATGCGTGCATGATGAAATCTTGACCAAAAGAAAATAGCTCAATTTTCACATGTCCACGTTCTTCCTGACTACTTAGCTAACTTATGATAATCATATTTCATGCATGTGTTCTTGAGTCATGAGCCCTTATCTATCTTTCAATTTCATAATCTTAAAGACAAATCAAAGAGAAGTAGAGACTTTATTAATAATGAAGAATAATTAGATACACTAAATATTTCTTCTCATGATGAATAGAAGCCCCAAACTCTAGTGATTAACATCTGAACTGCCTTCATTCGATCTTGCACATGATGTTTCAATTCTTTCAAGTGTGGCCTAAAGCTCTTCCATGATATTGGGATCACAGTATTTTGGGTATGGAGATTGAGTTGGTATTGTAAGCATGAGTACCAATAGGCTTTTCCTGAATAAGCACAGCGAAGACTCAATAAATGCAATTGGTAATGGATCGACATTCACCACCTTTGTTGCTGACGGAAGAGATTGCCGCGGTCTCTTGTCAAATAAATTTATAATCCACGATTCCTAAAGCAACTTGTAGCAGTAGTTGTCGAGATCGATCACAGGGAATAATCGAATTATTTCTAAATTCTTTTGTGTTTTTGAGGTAACCAAAAGGGAGTTTTATGGATAAAAAGATTAAGACATAAAGTAAAGACATGAAAATAAATAAGGAAAATTAAATGCAAGGAAAGTAAAGGCGGGGTTAGTTGATCTTACCACGAGGATCACTGTAATCGGGGTTGAACTCGATGTTAAGTTTGATTAAATTCATTCATCGATTATCAATTGATGTTTAATTAACTATCTAAGTCCGGCGTACTTCAGCAACAAACCGAGAGCCATGATCCAACTATCACATACATGCAAACGCTAAGTTTGATTCTAGTTTAAATTAATTAATTGGCCTATTAACTAATGTAAACTGTATTGGGATCTAGCCGAATTAATTCACATGCAACGGGCAACAAACCACAATTACAATTGATTAAATCATTTAGTTCTAAGGACGCATGCGTAATATCATAACGTTAACCTATTTGCTACTTAGATTTAGCAAGTAAATTTAGACAGGGCGCGGTCAAGGCTGTCAATCTTTCCTACCACAATCTAAATTTGTATGCAAAGAACTAAAATCACAAAGACAATTAAGTAAGTAATTAAGAATATAAATCTCATAAAATTGAATCAAACTTACAAACCGAGGTCCCGATTACAATGATCCGAGCTTAGTTGGCCATAGACAAGCACCTCCAAGCTCGAGGCTCGATCAACCGACCCATGAACTAAGAAAGCTTAAAACAACTCTAGAAAACTAAAGAGAAAGGTGACTAAAATTGTGAGAAATTTAGGGATGATGGGATGAAATTGATGATTCTAAACCTACACCAAAGGCCTCTATTTATAGGAGTTCTTGACCTTCAATTCGTGGTAAATTGGTGCTGAAAGGATCCTCAAATTTAGAGAAAATCGCCAGCCAAATAAGGAAAAAACAAATTTTGGAAATCTGCCTAGCGTCGCGACGCTGTCACTTCAATTTTGGAAATTTGTTCTTTGATTGCCCGAGCTAGCATCGTGACGTTGTTCGCCAGCTTGATCTCCAAGTAGCTTCCTTATTTGGCTAGCATCTCGACTCTAATGATGGACGTCTCGCCGCTGATGAGGCTCTAGGGGCAAAATGGTCATTTTACGCTCCAGTTTCGCTCGTTTAAGCCCGAATTGCTTCCAAAGCTCCAGTGAGGACCTATAGACATATTATACTCATTTTAAAGAATTTTTCGCAATGAATTCAACTAAGATAAGAAAATTGGGAGATTCTAAGTGTATAACAAGTTAGACCAATTAGTTGCTTCTTACCATTATGATTGTAAGAAACAACCAACCTTGTTGGTTGTGGATTATGCTGCAGAATAGGTGAACGAGCAAAATGGCTTTGAGAAGAACTTTGTTGATTTTCTTTGTAGTTGTGCGTGAGTCTTAGCGTAGCAAATATTACTTGGACTTGTTGATCCCTTGAGTAGTCTTTTTCGTCTTCGATTGATGATTCACTTGCATTATCGAATATCCTTCCATGCTTAACCCCGTATTCAATTCTTTCTCCAATCATCATGATGCCTGAAAAATTGGTGGATGCACTTCCTATCATTCGATCATAGTAAGGAGATTCAAGGATACTAAGGAACATAGTTGTCAATTCCTTGTTAGTTAAAGGTGGGTGTACTTGTGCAGCTGTATCCCTCCACCTTTGAGCATATTTTTAAAGCTCTCTGCTTCCTTCCTCCCCATGTTTACAAGTCTAATCGACCAGTCTACATTATGCCGGTATTACTTCAAAAAGGAATCAACCAAGCTCCTCCAAGAACGAATGCGTGTACTGTCTAATTGCATATATACCAATGAGATGTTGGACCAATTAAACTATCTTGGAAATAGTGTATGGGGAGCTTGTCATTTTGAGAATAAGCTGACATCTTTCTGCAATACATAACGAGGTGACTTTTGGGACAAGATGTCCCATCATATTTTTCAAACTTAGGTACTTTGAATTTGGGTGGAATAACCACGTTCGACACCATGCATAATTGGATAGGATCAACATTACCAAAGGTGTCAGTTCCTGTAATTGCCTTTAATCTTTTCTCAAGCATTTCAATCTTTTCATTAGTAATAACCTTTTTTACCTTTTCTAGTCAAGGCTCTTCTAATTATAGGATAGTGAAGTTCAAGAACATTGGAAGTTGCTTTCAGTGGGATAGATTTCTGGAACACAAATTCAATTTGACGACTTATGCTAGATTGGTCCTCCTGAAAAAAAAAATGAAAACTAATAGCTTGCTGAAGGAGGGTGATGACTGTGGTTGAGTGAAATCTCTAGTTGACTAACAGAGAGATATTTTCGACTTGTGCGAATGAGGTGAGTCACCAGGATTATTGACTGGGATGTCAAGTTGAGAGATATCTGTCACTGTTTCACCCTTCTCCAAAAGAGAGAATTTTCATGATTTGTTCATGAGACTGCTCAATATTATGTCCTTCCATGTCTTTGCCTTGTAGTTTGTGAGAACGATGAACATGTGGTTGTTGAGCCATTTGCTTTTAGAAAAAAGATAAAAGGACTATGCAAGGTTTTTTTTTTTTTTCATAAAATGCAAGTTAATGATGTGAAAAAAAAAATTGAAAATTGATGCATGAGAATATACTATGTCATTATTGAGTCAAAAATGCAAGATTTTTTTTTTTTTTTTAAAAAAATGACCTTAACATGGAACATGAGATAATGATGTATGGGGAAAATGTGTAAATTGTAAACATGGATTGAAATGCATGAAAAATGCAATATTAAGTCCTAAATGCATCTCATGAAAAGAAAAAATGTCTCCTAATCATAAACATGAGTGAAATACTTTTTGTGTTTGCATGACAGTCAATGTCCCACCACTCTACATTGGTGTGAACATGGATCAAAATGCATGACCCTTTTATTCCATAAATGAAGATGAGCTCCTTGGGATTCTTGTGATGAATGAGTATATATGAGGGAAGATCTTATACACGAGGGTATTAAAAATCGACACTACTCTATCATACGAATGTTCTAACCTTAGATGATGGTTTATGAAGAAAATGTTGTGATGAAGGGTGAAAAGAAGATCTAAAAGGAACGTGAACAATAAAAGAAATGTTAGAAATCCTAAACTTTAGGTTCCAAAATTTAATTTCAATGTTATAAAATAACAAAAGAATTAATTTGAGTGAAGATTTTTTGTGTGCCTACACGGGGGGCAATTATAACCCCTCGAAGGTCGACACTAATCCATCATGAAAAGTATGATCCAAAAGGTCATGAATGAAATGAACCTAAACTAAATGACGCATGACTCCTACGACTCAATATGTGCTAGACGTGCAACTTAAATTCTTTTTGGGACGAACCCCTCTTTCTTTCTATCTTAAGGAAACGATATAAAGTCAATAAAAGAAATTCTTTTTGCTTTTTTTTTTTTTTTGCAAACGATTCTATTGTTTCCAAGAAAAGAAAACATTAATATTCCTCTTTTTTTTCACAAGAATATTTACAAATGAAATAATAAAATGAAAATGATGAAGAAGATATTTGACAAAGAATTGTAAAAGGTGACGGAGAATAAAATTCTAATCCTAGGAAACAAATGATCCAAAATTAATTTCAATGTTATAAGATAACAATTGAATTAACTTGGACTGATAGAGATGGATTAAAATTAACTAGGAAACAAAGGATCTCCAGTCAATTTCAATGTTATAAGATAACCATTGAATTAACTTGAGTGGTAAGGATAATGTGAGATTATAAAATTCTAATCAAATCCTAGAAAACAAAGGATATCAAGTCAATCTCAATGTTATAAGATGTTATAAAATAACAAATGAATTAACATGTCTCCTCAAAAAAAAAAAAAAAAAAGAATTAACATGAGGGCTTAGGATTATGTGAGATTAAAATTTTAATCCTAGAAAAGGTCACAAATTAATTCAATGTTATAAATAACGATTAAATTGCAAAAATTTCATGTGCCTATACAAGGGCAATGATGTCGCTTCGAAGGTCGGCATTACTAATTTCGAATGTGATAAAAAAAATGGCTAATGACTGAACTAGATGGAATATAATTGAAGAGGGAAAAAACCTTCATTCCGAGGAGATTTTCTCCCCCATTAAAAAAAATCCAAAAGAAAGAGAGAAAACCCCTTGAAAGAAATGGAAGAGATAAGAAGACTTGAATTATTTTTTTTTAAAAAAAAACAACGAAGATAGAAAGACTTTCATTTTTAAAGAAAACTATTTTAGGGAAGAAAAAAACAACAATAGGAGCCTTATTTTTTAAAGATTTTTTTTTTTCAAAACAACGAAGATAAGATGAATTCAATTTTTAATAAAAGTCTTTTTAAAAAAATGAAGATAAGATGACATCAAAAAGAAAAAGTTGAAACCTAATTACCATGATTAACCCATGTTTATTTTTTAAAAACTAACACAAAAAAAAGATAGTACAAAATAAATGACCAAAACTATGAGAATGAAGTGAGGGTAGAAAGATCCTAACTTTAATGGATAAAAGGCTCCCAAATTAATCCAAATGTCATAAAACAACAGATGAACTAACCTGAGTGAGGATTTTTCATGCGCCTATGCGAGGGCAATTATGTCCCTTCGAAGGTCGACACCACTACATCCTCGATTCTAATCCTAAAGGGTATAGCCCGGGTATAGAGCTGTGATAGTGTGAAATGCATGATGATCTAAAAAATAAAATTACAGAAATAAATTATACAAAATAAAATAACATAATGGACCAAATAAATTAAAAAAAGAATCATTGAAAAATAAAATTGACGTGGCTTGACTCTCTAAAGTCCCTAGTGGAGTCGCAGGCAGGGTGTTCCCTTTCAGTCAGCTTAAATGCTCGTTCTTAGACAAAATTAGCCTAAAGTTTCCATAATCAACTTATCTTTTTTTTTTAAAAAAAAAACTATTCTCTCTTTTGCAATTTTGTCCAATATAAGATTAATTTGAAATTTGTTCGGAAAGTGAAGGTAAATTAAAATCCAATTTGAAACTCCAAATTAAATCCCAATTTAAGATTCATTTAAAAAGTTCAAATTAAAATTCAATTAAAATTTAATTGAAAATACCAAATTAAAATTCACTTTGAAATTCATTTGGGTACTTCAAATTTAAATCATTTAAGAAGAAAAACAATGGAATTCAAATATTAACCAAACTGAAATTGACTTTAGAATTTCCAATCAAAACCTAATTTGAAATTTATTTGAAAACCCTAATTTACAGTCAAATTGAAATTCATTTGGTGAAATATCAAATCAAGACTGAATTGACATTCATCAATTTGAGATTTTATTCAAATTAAAAATCAATCAAATAAAAATTGAAATTCTATTCCAAAATTTCAACTCAAAACCAAATTAAAAGTGATTTTAATATTTCAAGTTAAACCAAATCGAAATGGAATCAATATAAAACCAAAATGAAATTGAATTTGAAATCCAAATTAAACCAGATTCACATCAATTTTTAAAATTTCAAAATGGAATTGTGTTGAATCCAAATTTATAACTACATGGTCTTTGATTTTAAAATTCCAATTGGAATCAAATTGTCATTAATTTTGAGATTCCAATTTGAACCAAATGACAATTTTAGAATAAAATTCTAAGTTGACTTAGTTGAAATGAAAAAAAAAATGATAAAGTAAAAGTTTTTTCTAAAAGAAATAAGAGAAAGGGAAAAAATGAGGATTAAGAATTAGGAAAATTGAAACTTAAAAAAAGTAATGGAGCCCACCTATTTCAATTCATTCTTCCATTTCCCTCTTTCTCATTCTCTTTCTTCTTCCTCCTCCTCAAATCTCACATTAGAACTCACCAGAATCAATATGGGTCTTCGAACCGGAGCGGCGATGGTGGAACTATGCAAGCTGTGGTAGCGACGACGACGTTCGTTGGTTGGAGGTTGCCGGAATTGTGGTGATTCAAGAAAAATCAAATTGAGTTCTCTTGGATCTCCCTAAAATCTCTCCTCTTCTAAAACTCTCTCATTTTTTTTTTTTGTATTTTTCTCACTCATTTTCCTCCACCTCGTTCTCGTCTTCCCTCTCCTCCATAAGCTCTCCTTTTATAGGAGAGCTTGGAGAAATGGTTGAGGGAAAATGGGGAATGAGTTGAGAAAGAGGGGGAGAGAGTGAGAAGTTGGGAGAAGGAGGGGGAGAGGGAGAAGGAGAAGGAGAAGGAGAAGGAAGTGGAAGTGGAAGACCAAAGAAAAAAAATAAATAAAAAATAAATAAAAAATAAAGAAATAAATTAAATAAATAAATCGAGAAATAAATAAAATAAATAAATAAAATAAAATGAAAATGAAAATAAACAATGAAAACCAAAAAACAAATTGAACATCAAATATTGGAAAAATTCAAACATTATACTAAAAATCAAGCCGGACCAAATACGGTGTCTACACCCATGGCAACACCATCTCAGTGGAGAGAGTTATGCTCCTCTACTGTATTATGAAGGGGTTGGAGATCAACATCGGGAGCATTATCAGGGAGGAGATTCATGCCTGTGGAAGGAAAAGAGTAGGAAAGTTTTTCTTTGGATCATTGATCACCCAACTTTGTCAGAGGGTGAAGATAGTTCCTGACAAGGATGAGGATCGTAACTTCTTCTAGCCTACCATTGACCTTTCCTTGATTGGGAAGCTTCAACAGAATAGCATCCAAAGGAAAGACAAAACCTCCACATCTCAGGCCACTCCACCGTCAGGGCTGGACATGACTTCTCCATCCCAGCACACTCCTTTTTCAGGGTCTTCACCGTCATCAGAAGCCCTAGCAATTGCCTACTGACAGCTAGATCAAATCAGGGACAACCTGAGGACTTATTGGGCATATGCCAAGGAGAGAGATGAAGCCATTAGAGAGTTCTACCTCTCTATCGTCCCGAGTATTGCTCCAGTCTTTCCCAATTTCCCTAAATCGTTGCTGCCTCAAGAAGACAAGGATTCTGATGAGGAAGATGATTAAAATGATGAAGATGAAGATGAAGAAAGAGAGAGTTCCTTGGACGAGGACCAGGGGAGTTTTCTGACCCCTTTTACATGTTGTTTTTGTGAATAATACTATTTTCGGTGTGTTTGTTGTTTTTTTTTTTTTTTGAGTTTTAGCATGATTAAATTATGTTTTTAATTGTTTAGTTTTTGTTTTTATTGCTTTGATTATTTAGTTTGTTGAAAGTTATGTTCATATAGTAGTTTTAGATAGCTTGTTTAGATTAGAAAAACTTGGGTTTTTTAAACTTCTCAAAAAAATCTGCTTGTTGTTTTTTAGATTAACCTATGAACTCTTTGAAGAAAACTCAACTTTAAAAGAAAAGATTGCTTGAAAAATGTTTTGGAAAAGAGCATGTTTTCAAAAGAGTTTTCTTTCAAGCCCTTGATGATGAAAACTATAGGTTTGTTCTATCTTAAAAGTGCCACCATCACAACTGAATTGTTTTCTAGTCATAGGTGTAGACACCATATTTGGTCTGGCTTGATTTTAAGTAATATGTTTGAAGTTTTCCAATATTTGGTGGTCAATTTGTTTTTATGATATGCCAATAAGAGCATAGCTCAACTGGTATGAAGTCGTATTGATAATCACGAGGTTTGTGTTTCAAATCCCCTTCCCCACATGGGTATTTTTTTTTTTTTTTTTTGGTCTTCCCCATTCCTATTCAATGGGAAGTTTTCATGAAAAACTCCCCCATTACCTATTCTAAAGCTTTTTCCATGGTTAGTATTTTTTTATTTTTTTATTTTTTTATTTTTTCCACCATTTTCTCATCCATCTCCCCCCTAAATTAGTAACCCTTCAAGTATAAAAAGGGGGGAGATAGAGGATGAAAACACAAGAAGAATGAGAGGAAGTTTAGAGTAAAGTGAGCTTGAGAGAGTTTAGGCATTTGAGCAAGAGTTTAGCTTAGAGAGTGATAGAAAATGAGAGAAAAAAAGAGAAGAAGTTTAGAGTAAAAGTGAGCTTGAGAGAGTTTAGGCATTTGAGCAAGAGTTTAGCTTAGAGAGTGATAGAAAAAGAGAGAAAAGAAAGTGGAAGAGGAAAAGAGGAAAAAAAAATGGGAGGAAGGAGTATACGGGGAGAGAAAACATTGGGTAAGAAAGAAGAAAAAAAGAAGAAAGAGAGAAGTAACAAAAGTGGGGTTTTGTTTTTCTATTTCCTTTGTTTTTTTTTTTTTTTGTTTTTTTTTTTTTGTTTTGTTATTATTGTCATTATTATTATTATGATTATTATTATCATCATTATCATTATCATTTTTAATTTCTCTCTCATTTTAGTTCACTTTTGCACTTTGCCAACTTCATTTTTTTAAACTTTCTAATTCATTTGTTTTTTCCTTTCATTCTCCAAATTGCTTTAATCTAATCTTTAATTCTGCTTGGTCAATCTCAATTATTGTTATTGTTTTGATTTTCTTTTGAAAGGGATTATGGGAACTGAGTAATGTGTCTTCGTGGAGTTCAACTCCCGTGTAGGCGTATGAAAATTCTCATTTTCCCTAAAAAGAATTCACTCTTTGAATGATTTTCTTCTTTTACATCTATTTGTTTTTTTTTTTTTTTGTTTTTTTTTTTATAAACACAATCATGTATCGCGCATATTTCCTTTAATTAAAAGAGAAATTAGGCATGATTTATATTAAATTGGATATCCAACTCATAATGTTTAATCCTTACTTTATTTCTAAAGTTAAGGTAAAAACAAAGGAGACATCTTGTGTTTATTATTGCATTTTGGGTTTATATTTTCATATTTATCATTCTTTTTAAGAAAAATAAAAATAAAGGACTGTTTTTATTCATTTAATTGGACAATTTAAGATACTGTGGTAATCGTTTTCTTAAACGGGTGTTGTAGGGTGTTAATACCTTTCCTACACTCAAACGACTCCCGAACCTAATTTCTGGTTTTCTAAGACTGGTTTTTTGTTTTAAAGGTGACCAATCACACCTTCAATGATTGGTGGCGACTCCAACTTTCTTCTTAAAAACCCAAGAAAGGATGTCGGCCGCTCCGCGTCGCGATGACGTTAACAATTTCTCATGAAGCTGATTTGAAAAAGAATGTTGAGAGCGTAGTGACTCCCATGGGAGAACTATTCGAAATATTATTCAGTAATGGATACATTGGAGTAGAGCGCTTCCAATCAGATTTGGGTGTCAGAACATATGATGACAGTTTGATGTGTTCTTATCACACTGGGGCAAAAGGGCATTCTATCGACCAATGTTCTCATTTTCGTCTGAAGGTCCAGGAGTTGTTAGATTCACATTTTTTAACAGTTTCTCAAAAGATGACTCAGCTTCCTCAGTATGAGGAAGTTGATATTATAGAAGAATGCTCAAGGTTGTCTCTCAAGCCAAAACCGTTAACAATTTCTTATCGCGAGAAGCCCAATACCCCAAATTCCAAGCCAAGACCGATTACCATCCAGATTCCGACTCCCTTTGAATTTAAAAGTTCAAAAGCAGTACCTTGGAACTATGAATATAAGGTAACTGTTGGTTCTGAACCCCTCCTAATCCATAATATTAGTGGGATAGGAGGTCTAACACGAAGCGGGAAGTGCTATACACCAGAATACCTATTGAAACCCAAGGGTAAAGAAAAAGGAAAAGCCAAGATCACTGAAGATATCAAGGAAAAAACAGAAGAGCCCATTGCAGTGAAAAACCTGGATGTTAAACAGCCAGAATCTGAAGAGGACATCCAAGAATTTTTGAAGTTGGTTTAACAAAGTGATTATAAAGTGGTTGAACAGTTAGGTCGAACCCCTGCAAAGATTTCCATACTGGCTTTGTTATTGGCTTCAGATACGCATCGTAAGACTTTGTTGGATATATTGAATCAAACTTCTGTTCCGCAGGATATTACGGTGGACAACTTGGATAACATCGTTGGAAACATAACTGCATCCAGTTCAGTAACTTTCACAGATGATGAGTTACCACCAGAAGGCACCAGACACACTAAAGCCTTGCACATTACAATTAAGTGCAAAAATTTTGCTGTGGCAAAAGTTCTAGTTGATAATGGTTCCTCCTTGAACATAATGCCTAAATCCACGTTGGAGAAATTGCTTGTTGATATGTCTCATGTAAGGCCCAGCACTATGATCGTACGAGCTTTTGATGGGGCACGTAGTGAAGTTGTTGGAGACATAGAAGTGCCCATCCAGATAGGTCCATGCACCTTCGATATAACCTTTCAGGTTATGAACATTAATTCGGCCTACAGCTTCTTGTTAGGGCGTCCCTGGATTCACTCAGCTGGAGTGGTCCCATCATCATTACACCAAAAACTTAAATTTGTGGTCGACCGCAAACTAGTGATCATATCTGGACAAGAGGATATCTTAGTGTCAAGACCCTCTTCAATGCCCTACATAGAAGCAGCATAAGAGGTTTTTCAGTCATCATTTCAAGCTTTTGAGATTGCAAATGCCACAACTTTATACGGAGAGATAGGGAAAATGGAGCTGCAACTTTCAAAACTCTCCTTAACAGGAAGCAACCAAAGCCTCGAAAATTTGTTGAATATGTCGAAAAATATGAAGAGGTTTGGTTTGGGATATAAACCAAGCAAAAAAGATATGATTAAAGCACACAGGCAGGAGAAAGAAAAACGACTGGCTAGATTTGAGAACCGTGAGCCGAAGTATCAAATGAATATCATTCCTCATCTTCATGATACCTTCATCTTTGCTGGAATAATTCATCCAGAATCTCAAGACCCTGCGATCATGGCTATTATCAAACAGAAGACAGAAGCTGGTCCCTTGGTTTATTTGTGCCCAGAAGACTTTGAACTCAATAATTGGACTGTAATGAAGCTACCATCATTTGTTAATGAGATATCAAAGTAATTTTTTAAAACTTTTTGTTTGTTTTTTGTTTTGATGATTTATGTGTTCTATGTCAATATTTCATTTGTTAATGAAGAAGCATTTTTTTCCTTTCTTTCCTATCATCCAATGAATCTCTCTTGTGTCTAATTCTCTCAGCATTGATTTCATTTATTCCATTCCTTCTTTTTGTCTTCTTTCATCACACTGAATAATCGCTCTCTTAAACAACGATATTGGGATTGAAAGCGATAATGATCTTAAATACGAACTTGATTCTCCTACATACGATGTTGAGTCCGATGAGAGAACAAGTGGTAATGAGGAAGATCTAGAACTTACTCCTGAATTGTTGAGAATGATTGAACAAGAAGAGAGGATATTGGGACCACATGAAGAGTTGATAGAGACAATTAACTTGGGATCTCAAGTAGAGGTTAAAGAAGTTAAAATCGGGACCAACATGTCTGCTGAAAGCCGTCAAGGGTTAATAACATTGCTTCATGAATACATTGATGTTTTTGTCTGGTCTTATCAAGATATGCCTGGTTTAGACACAAGTATTGTGGTGCATCATTTGCCACTTAAGCCTGATATGCAAGCCAGTGAGACAGAAGTTACGCGAGATGAAGCCAGACATGTTAATCAAAATAAAAGAGGAAGTCGTGAAACAAATTGATGCAGGATTCTTAACAGTTGCTAATTATCCAGAATGGGTAGCTAACATTGTGCCAGTACCTAAAAAAAATGGACAGGTCCGAATGTGTGTTGATTATAGAGATTTGAATCGAGCAAGCCCAAAGGATAACTTCCCACTTCCTCATATTGATGTACTGGTAGATAATACAGCTGGATTCTCAACTTTTTCCTTTATGGATGGATTTTCAGGTTACAATCAAATCAAAATGGCACCTGAAGATCAAGAGAAAACTACATTCATCACATTATGGGGAACCTTTTGTTATAAGGTCATGTCGTTCGGATTGAAAAATGCTGGGGCAACCTACCAACGGGCCATGGTTACTCTCTTCCATGACCTAATGCATAAGGAGATCGAAGTGTATGTTGATGACATGATTGCTAAGTCAAAACCAGGGGAAGAACATGCAACCATTCTTCGAAAGTTATTCGAGCGATTGAGAAAATTCAAGTTGAAAATGAATCCGAGTAAATGCACATTTGGGGTCACTTCTGGCAAGTTGTTGGGTTTCGTCGTAAGCCAAGAGGGAATTAGAGTTGACCCAGACAAAGTCAAAGTCATTCTAGAAATGCCACCACCACGTACTCAAAAAGAAGTCAGAGGTTTCTTGGGAAGATTGAATTATATTGCAAGATTCATATCACATCTTACAGCAACATGTGAACCAATCTTCAAGCTACTTCGTAAGAACAATACATGCATATGGAATGACGACTGTCAAAAAGCATTTGAAAAGATCAAGCAATACCTACAAAACCCTCCTGTTCTTGTACCTCCAACTCCAAATCGTCCACTTATCCTATATCTTACAGTGACAGAAAATTCAATGGGGTGTGTACTGGGACAACATGACAGTTCAGGCAGAAAAGAGCAAGCTATATATTATTTAAGCAAAAAGTTCACTGATTGTGAAACCAGATATTCTCTTTTAGAAAGAACTTGTTGTGCTCTAGCTTGGGCCGCTCGTCGTTTGAGACCATATATGTTATACTACACAACATGGCTTATCTCAAAGATGGATCCTATCAAATACATCTTTGAAAAGCCGTCTTTGTCTGGTAGAATTGCTAGATGGCAGGTTCTTTTATCTGAGTATGATATTATCTATGTTACTCAAAAGTCAATAAAAGGAAGTGCACTAGCCGATCATTTGGCCGAGCAACCTATAGACGATTATGAACCAATGAAATTTGATTTTCCTGATGAATTTGTCTCCACTATAATGGTGAAAAAAGAAATATCAGACTTGGAAACATGGACCATGTTGTTTGATGGGGCCTCCAATGAGTTAGGTCATGGGATAGGTGTTGTATTAATATCGCCTGAAGGAAAGTTGTTCCCTCTCACCGCTAAATTAAGTTTTGATTGTACTCATAATATGGCTGAATATGAAGCTTGTTCTATGGGTATCCAAACTGCATTGGATATGAAGATAAAGAAACTTCGAGTCTTGGGAGATTCTATGTTAGTGATTCACCAATTGAGAGGAGAATGGGAAACAAGAGACACTAAGCTACTGCCTTATAAAAAGCTTATATTAGATTTGTCTCATAAATTTGAAGAAATCACTTTTGACTATTTACCAAGGGAGAGTAATCAAATAGCAGACGCCTTGGCTACGCTTGCAGTCATGTTCAACATAGACCCCAATCATGAGGTACAACCTATTAAGATGGGAAGGGTAGATGTTTCAGCCTCCTGCATGAATATAGAAGAAGAGTTTGATGACAAGTCGTGGTTTCAAGACATCAAACATTATTTGAAATGCGGAACCTATCATCTGAATGCCTCAGAAAATGACAAGCGCACACTTAGAAAGTTAGCAATGAAGTTCTTCCTAAATGGAGAAATATTTTACAAAAGAAATCATGATATGGTACTTCTAAGGTGTGTAGATACAAATGAAGCCAACACGATTATGAAAGAAATTCATGAGGGAATTTGCGGCACCCATGCAAATGGACACATGATGGCTAGACAGGCATTAAGGGCTGGCTATTACTGGTTAACCATGGAAGCTGACTGTATCAAATATGCCCGAAAATGCCACAAATGTCAGATTTACGCAGATAAAGCTCATGCTCCAGCATCTCAGTTGCACGTTATGACGACACCATGGCCATTTTCCATGTGGGGAAAGGACGTTATAGGCCCTATTGACCCAAAAGCCTCAAACGGACATCGATTCATCTTGGTGGCAATAGATTATTTTACCAAATGGGTAGAAGCAATGTCCTATCGAGAGGTGACGAAAGGAGTTGTGATCAAATTCATCAAGAAGGAGATTATATGTCGTTATGGTCTTCCTGAGACCATAGTATCTGATAATGCGCGAAATTTGAACAATAAATTGATGACTGAGTTATGTGAGCAATTCATGATCAAGCATGTCAACTCAACTCCGTATAGACCAAAGATGAATGGAGCAGTGGAAGCTGCTAATAAAAACATAAAAAGGATTGTCCAAAAAATGACGGTGACGTATAAAGATTGGCATGAAATGCTTCCTTTTGCATTACATGGATATCGCACATCGGTTCGCACTTCAACTGGGGCAACACCATTTTCATTAGTTTATGGTATGGAAGTTGTTCTTCCCATTGAAGTGGAAATTCCATCATTAAGGGTCCTCATGGAGACTAATTTAGAAGAGGCTGATTGGATCCAAAACCGCTATGAGCAGCTCAACTTTGTTGAAGAAAAGAGATTGACAGCATTGTGCAGAGGTCAACTTTACCAAAGACGAATGATGAAAGCCTATGATAAGAAAGTGCGTCCTAGATTATTCAGAGAATGGGATTTAGTCTTAAAACGAATTCTTCCTTTTCTAAAAGATCACCGAGGCAAGTGGACCCCAAACTATGCAGGACCATTCGTGGTGAAGAAAGCTTTCTCTGGAGGAGCTTTAGTCTTGACTAACATGGATGGTAATGAGCTGCCAAGTCCAGTTAATTCAGATCAAGTTCGAAGATATTACGCATAGCCTACTTGTGTATCAAAGGATTCGGCAAAGTTGTGGGAATTCAACAAGTGTCTAGGAGAATTACGCTTCAATTTCTATATCATGTTTAAGAGGTTACTTTTGTCTTAAGTTCTAGAACCTTAACATTGACACATATGTCTATTGAATTTTAGTCATAAATCAAAGCTCCCTTCTCAGAGCATGGCATATCTTGTCCATTTTTCTCCCCCACTCTCCATAATATTTCCTCAACTATGAATGTTTGGCATGTTTACCTTTATTATCATTACAATTGAATAAACAAAAAGTTACATAAACGCGATATTTCAAATCAATGGTGGTAACTTAAACGATTCGATGTGAAATACATATGTCCAAACAAAGAATCCAAAGGCAATATTTTTCCAAGAGCACCGTGATCATGAAGGTTGATGGAATGTCATCATGGAGGACAAAACCGTCATTTCAACATGACAAAGTCCTGAACTGGGGCAAAACGATTGTGTTTGTCTTCTCAAACTGGGGCAAAACCATTATTATCACAGGAGCAAAGTCGTTATGGATACATTTTTGGTCATCAAACAAAGAACAAGTTGTTTAGCGAGTTCATGATCCAATTAAGGTCTATTACCAAGGGTGATGCGAATGAGGTGCCCGAGCTATCAAATATCTTTTAAAGAAATTTGTATCATAGTTTTCGGATAGTGCTAAATCCGCACCCCATGTATTCAAGCATTCAAGTTTAGCGTGCATTGCAAAGAAAATTTATTTTCGGTTAAATCGAACCCGACTATTCAGCCAAGGTCGAAGCCTGTGTCAATCCAGGTCCATTTCCAGTTTTTTCTTTCGGTTAAATCGAACCCGACTATTCAGTCGAGGTCAAAGCCTGTGTCAATCCAGGTCCATTTTAAGTTTTTCTCTTAGTTAAATCGAACCCGACTATTCAGTCGAGGTCGAAGCCTGTGTCAATCCAGGTCCATTTTCAATTTTTCTCTCGGTTAAATCGAACCCGACTATTCAGTCGAGGTCGAAGCCTGTGTCAATCCAGGTCCGTTTTCAATTTTTCTCTCGGTTAAATCGAACCCGACTATTCAGTCGAGGTCGAAGCCTGTGTCAATCCAGGTCCGTTTTCAGTTTTTCTCCCGGTTAAATCGAACCCGACTATTCAGTCGAGGTCGAAGCCTTTGTCAATCCAGGTCTGTTTTCAATTTTTCTCTCGGTTAAATCGAACCCGACTATTCAGTCGAGGTCGAAGCCTGTGTCAATCCAGGTCCGTTTTGAATTTTTCTCTCGGTTAAATCGAACCCGACTATTCAGTCGAGGTCGAAGCTTGTGTCAATCCAGGTCCATTTTAAGTTTTTCTCTCGGTTAAATCGAACTCGACTATTCAGTCGATGTCGAAGTCTGTGTCAATCCATGTTCGTTTTAAGTTTTTCTCACGGTTAAACCAAACCTGACTATTGAATTGTGGTTGAGACGTGATTAAGTCAAGCGCATTTTCCTTTCTAAATTCAATTTTTTACCGAACAAATCTTCGCCTCCCCAGTACTTAGTCTCTTTCCTTTGTCTACCCTTTCAATCCTACAAGGATACTGTTGGGTTCCTAGAGTGAGTAAAAATATAGTATAAAATACTCTAGAATTCTTGTGCAAGTATACACAGTCTGCAGCAAGTAATATTATCAATCCGAGCCCTGAATGAGTTTCCACTCTACCTATTTTTGTGTAACTTTTTAATGGTTTCAAGAATAATAAAATGATTGGGTTTTATCGGAATTATGCTGAAGCAAAATAAATGACAGAACAACGAGTAAACAAATAGATAGATAGATTAAAGACAGGCGTTGGTTAGGTTTAGTGATTGTTCTAAGATATGCTCTAGCAATATTATTGATCATGCATTTCTCGCAGTATTATTAGCGGATTCCTCCCGGAACTCCGGATCTTTTGGGATATGTTTCAAACCCAATGAAGAGCGACCGATCAAGCACTAGACAACTGGCTATCCCTAGCTCAGTCACTGGCGTTCACCAATACACAATGATCGTAGTGTGGATAATTGCCACACACTCTCTAAATCATCCCTGAAACTAGAGAGAGCTATCCATACCGGCTGTCCAGGCGGGCATAAAATAAGAATAAGCACAACAATTAACCAAAATGCAATAGTCAATTTATTACTAGAGATGAAGCACAGTAATCACATTATTCCTAACCAACACCTTAAGCTACTTAGTTCATAATGGGCATAGGAATACGAATTACAATCTGAGTATGCATGTCCATAACCACAAGTTAATAAAGAAAGTAAACTCCCTAATTAGCTTGCGGTAAATGGTGTTCTTGATGATCTTCAATCTCCCTATACTATTCGGCTTCCAAGGGAAAACATGGAATGAATTTGACTTTGACGGCTACTTCCTTTTATAGAAGGACAGGAGACTTGAATTATGTCAACTTGGACACGTGTAGGGCTCTCATTGCTCCTTTATCCCGAAAATAACTCAACAGAAGTCGGTTCATAAAGTTGGCTAACGAGCTGTGATGTGGCAGTTTCTGCTCCCAGTTTTGCTGCAGCATAGAATTTGCTCCCTCCAGTCGCTCACCAGCATAATCTGCACAAAATAATTTCAAATGCTTCCATTCTTCCAAATGGGTTAAATCATGTAATATCTATCCAAAACCAACCCTAATAATCATAAAGGACACACAAATCCCTATATAATTGAGGCCTAAATAACTACCTTTTGGGCAGTTATCAGATACACAAAGGGGGGCAAACTGTAGACACCGTATTTGGTCCGGCTTGATTTTAAGTAATATGTTTGAAGTTTTCCAATATTTGGTGGTCAATTTTTTTTTATGATATGCCAATAAGAGCATAGCTCAACTGGTATGAAGTCGTATTGATAATCACGAGGCCTGTGTTTCAAATCCCCTTCCCCACATGTTTTTTTTTTGTTGTTTTGGTCTTCCCCATTCCTAATCAATGGGAAGTTTTCATGAAAAACTCCCCCATTACCTATTCTAAAGCTTTTTCCATGGTTAGTATTTTTTTATTTTTTTATTTTTTATTTTTCACACCATTTTCTCATCCATCTCCCCCCTAAATTAGTAACCCTTCAAGTATAAAAAGGGGGGAGATGGAGGATGAAAACACAAGAAGAATGAGAGGAAGTTTAGAGTAAAGTGAGCTTGAGAGAGTTTAGGCATTTGAGCAAGAGTTTAGCTTAGAGAGTGATAGAAAAGGAGAGAAAAAAAGAGAAGAAGTTTAGAGTAAAAGTGAGCTTGAGAGAGTTTAGGCATTTGAGCAAGAGTTTAGCTTAGAGAGTGATAGAAAAAGAGAGAAAAGAAAGTGGAAGAGGAAAAGAGGAAAAAAAAAGGGGAGGAAGGAGTATACGGGGAGAGAAAACATTGGGTAAGAAAGAAGGAAAAAAGAAGAAAGAGAGAAGTAAAAAAGGTGGGGTTTTGTTTTTCTATTTCCTTTGTTTTTTTTTTGTTTTTTTTTTTTTGTTTTGTTTTGTTATTATTGTCATTATTATTATTATTATTATTATTATCATCATTATCATTATCATTTTTAATTTCTCTCTCATTTTAGTTCACTTTTGCACTTTGCCAACTTCATTTTTTAAAACTTTCTAATTCATTTGTTTTTTCCTTTCATTCTCCAAATTGCTTTAATCTAATCTTTAATTCTGCTTGGTCAATCTCAATTATTGTTATTGTTTTTATTTTCTTTTGAAAGGGATTATGGGAACTGAGTAATGTGTCTTCGTGGAGTTCAACTCTCGTGTAGGCGTATGAAAATTCTCATTTTCCCTAAAAAGAATTCACTCTTTGAATGATTTTCTTCTTTTACATCTATTTGTTTTTTTTTTTTTTTTTGTTTTTTTTTTTAATAAACACAATCATGTATCGCCCATATTTCCTTTAATTAAATGAGAAATTAGGCATGATTTATATTAAATTGGATATCCAACTCATAATGTTTAATCCTTACTTTATTTCTAAAGTTAAGGTAAAAACAAATGAGACATCTTGTGTTTATTATTGCATTTTGGGTTTATATTTTCATATTTATCATTCTTTTTAAGAAACATAAAAATAAAGGACTGTTTTTATTCATTTAATTGGACAATTTAAGATACTGTGGTAATCGTTTTCTTAAACGGGTGTTGTAGGGTGCTAATACCTTCCCTACACTCAAACGACTCCCGAACCTAATTTCTGGTTTTCTAAGACTGGTTTTTTGTTTTAAAGGTGACCAATCACACCTTCAATGATTGGTGGCGACTCCAACTTTCTTCTTAAAAACCCAAGAAAGGATGTCGGCCGCTCCGCGTCGCGATGACGTTGCGACAATAGGCTTTCCATTAGTCTTTTTCTTTACAGAATTTTCTTAAGTCTAAACTTCCTCATGTTTAACCTTTCTAACACACGAGAGTTTAGCCTTAAAGTTTTGAAAAATAAAAAAACCTCATGTTAAGCCCATGCCTAAAAAACAAAGCAAATGAGGACATTGTCTAAATTTAAGTTTGGGGGGGTGCTTTACTTTGTAAATATTGATGCTTCATGCTATGCTTGTTGTAAATTTGTACTGCTGGAAAAGAATATGTGCTTAGTATATATCATTTAAAAAAAAAAATTGAGAGTTACTCCTCCTTGCCTTAGGGAAGTGAGTACTAATCCAAGCTTGTGAACTTTCCTCGTAGCTAGATATCTTCACCACAAAGTGTCGATAAGCTAGAACGAAGGTAAAGGTGATAGCAAGGATACTCTTGGGAGAAAAAGAAATTGAATAGAAAGAGCACCAGTAGTCAAATAAGTATGGGGGAGATAGGAAAAGGTCTAGTAACTCATGTATGCTTAAGGAACCTCAAGTTTTGTGTTTCTTAACTAAAAGGACTACACTAGGCTCAATGAGTAGAAGTTAGGTAGTTTAAACTAGATGGCTTTGCACAGATAGCAAAAACCGGCAAAAATATAGCAAAATTAGCAAAAAAAATAAAATTATTTGCGAAAATAGCAAAAAATTCGTTAAATTACAAAAATACCCTTAGTATCTCCAATAGTCTATCAGTCCCTATTATTGATAGTCACTGATAGACTTCGATTAATCGGAGTCTATCAGTGATAAATACTGATAGACTTTGATGATAAGGTTCAATTAATCGGAGTCTATTAGTGATAGACACTGATAGACTTTGATTAATCGAAGTCTATCAGTGTGTATCACCGATAAACTCTGATAATTATAATCTATAAGTTTTTATCGTGTTTAATTCAAGCCTATCAGTGATAGCCACTGATAGAAAACAATTTAATTCAAGGCTATTAGTTTAGTTTAATTCAAGGTTATCAATTTATATCCATCAGTTTAATTTAAGTCTATCAGTGATAATCACTAATAGAAAACCGTTTAATTCGAGGTTATCAGTTTCTATCACTGATAGAAATCAATTCAATTCAAGACTATTAGTTTCTATCACCGATAGAAACCAATTTAATTGAAGTTTATCAGTTTCTATAAAAAATAAATTTAATTGAAGTTTATTGACTTGTATCACTGATAGAAATTAGTTTAATTCAAATCTATTATTTTCTATCGAGGATAGAAATCAGTTAATTGAAGTCTATCAGTTTCTATCCCTGATAGAAATCAGTTAATTATCAATTAATTGAAGTCTACCAATGATTGTTATTGATAGAAATCAATTTAATTGAAATCTATCAGTAAAGTACTTTCCAATTGCAATTCATCTCGGTAATTAGAAACTCATCCAAAATTATTATACTACAATCATAAATTGAACAAAAATTTTAAGTCTCTTGTGGTAATTGGAACATAAAATCCAAAAATAACCATTACAAACAAGCGACTCTTAATCAACAACATAATTTTTAAAGCCTAGCACACAAGCTCCGTGACCACAACCATAAAATTGCTATTCTTGTATTCTTTGTATTTCATTATCTATCAATTATAACCCTGATAGACTTCGACTAGTGATAGACAACGATTAACCGGAGTATATCAGTGATATACTTTGATATACCTATACAAACACTCACCAAAATTGCTATTTTTGTATTCTTGGCATTCTTGAATTAAAAAGAAGGCCAACAAGAGCTTAGCTCAATTGGCATAAAATTGTATCCCCACATATTATCAAAAATATATATTATATATAAAAAATTTAAAGAAGAAGAAACAATCATAACAATACTGCTCAGAAGAGGGGAAAAAATCATATTAATCACACAAGAACTCCACCCTCATAAATGCAAAAAAAAAAAAAAAAAAAAAAAAAAACCGTAATAGCTCTTTATAAAAAAAGAAAAAAGAAAAAGAAATCATAACAACTCATAAATGAAAAAAAAAAAAAAAAAAAAAAAGAAGAAGAAGAAGAAAGCAAAAAAAAAAAAAAGAAAAAAGAAAGAAGAAGAAGAAGAAGAAATCATATACACAAGAAAGGGTAAATGGGAAGGGAGAGGAATAGAAGGGTAAAATGGGAATATTCTAATTTTTTTGCCATATTTGCAATTCTTTTTACTTGGTGCTAAATTTGCTATTATAGATAATTAATTTGCCACCCACTGCAATTACTCTTTAAACTAGGGGTGAAAAGAACTTAACCAAATCGGTTCGATTTGATTTTCAATTTAATTCTGACCGAACCTAACCGAACCGTTCGGTTTGGTTCGGTTTTTGCCTCGTTAAAACATGCATGCGCCTCTTCGTTTTTAGGGTTTCTTTCAAGTCTGTCGTTTCTCTTTAATGTCCGCCTCTTCATTTTTCAATTCTTCCCCGGATTTCGCCTCTTCATTTTTCAGTTCTTTCCTTCGATCTCGCCTCTTCAAGAATTCGACCTGGTTTCGCCGTTTCTCTTTAACCCTTTTTCAATTCACTTTCGTCGTTTTCTTCCGCACAGTACACTTCATCTTCCTCGCCTCTTCACCTTCCTCCGATTATCTTCTCCTCTTCGTTTCGCCATTTTCTTTCGCTTTCGTGTCTTCGCCTCTTCGTTTTCTTCCCCACCTCCGATTATCTTCTCTAGCAAGCACGGGACCCACATCGGCGTTGGTGTAGCAACAGTTCGCAGAGGGTCGTGAGCAACCTGTCTGTGCGGCGTGGGTCTTTGTTCATGGGTGTTTTCTGGCGAGATCTGGCGGCCAACAGGTTTCCAGTGAGTGTGTTTGTTGATTTTTTGAGTGATTCCAGCAGTGGGTAAAAGGACTTAACACATTTCACAACCTAAAAGTGCCCTAGAATGCACCCTTTTCTTGAAGGAATTCGAAGACGAGAAGATGACGAAAAGTTGCGAAAAAAACTGACCCAACTCGACCCGATTCGGGTCATCATTGAATCGGGTCGGGTCCGGTTGTCTGTACAACCGAACTGACTTGGAAAATTTACACCCCTAGTTTAAACATATTGGTTAGGATGGACTAGAGAGAGTTTTGCTTTGAAAAAGAACAATAGAAGTCTTCATGTCTAGGAAACTTAGACGTTGTGTCTAGCACTAGAGTAGAACCCTCTCCTGAAAGGCAAGCTTTTTAGAAAACGATCTTGAAAAACATGTTTACTTGATTCCATGTCACTTGATTTGCAATTTAAAGTTGATGCTAGTACCATGATTGACAATTACATATGATCCATAACGTTTTGGTTTGCAATTAGTATTGAGTTCTTACATTTTGATTTGCAATTAAAGAGTTGATCTCTAACATTCTTATTTGTTATTGCTTGAGGACAATCAATGAGTTAAGTTTGGGGGTATGATAAGGGTAAAAAATATACTTATTTTACCCTTATATTTAGCTCATTATCTTGTCAAAATTATATGTTTTAGATCATATTTATTGTTCCCGAGCTCAAAATATGTGAAAGTTGATAAGTTAGGGAGTTGAGAGTCATTCATGTCAAAATATGCTTATTTGTGCTTGAAAAGACTCAAATTGATATGAATTTGACTAAGTTTGTTGCTGTGCAGAAAAACAGAGGAAGCTGGAATTTGCCCAGGAAAGCAAAAAGGAAATGCGACCGCATTTCTAGAAAAACAGAGGCAGTTTCGAGCCTATCGCGAGTCGTTTTGAACGAGACTATTGCGCACCTAACCGGCCGTTTTTACCCCGAAATTGACTAAGCTACCTACCAACACCATTTTTGCATCTCCTCAACCACTTCCAACACTATATAATTAGGGTGGTGACAGAACCCTAGTTGACGCCTATGAGTAGGGATGCCCGAGGTCCTTCTTAGATGACTAAATTCTAAACTTAGTTAGACATCAAACCTTAGGGTTTGTAGGGATTTTCACCCATTCCCACTTGTAAAAGCGAGAGAGTGGAGTGTCGAGCGAACTCTAGAAGGATTGGATAAAAAAGAAAAAAACTCTAGTATTTAGCTACTGCCATTATTTCCAGCTTGTGTTACTTTTCATTTATTTGTATTCTTTATTCTTATTTTCAATGAAAAGATATTCATTTGCACTTTATCTCACCATGAGTAGCTAAATTCCGTTGAGGGGTTCAATATGGTGAATTCCCTTAGGTTTCAATAGCTTGAAAGTGTTTATTCGCTCAAGTTTCTATTCAATGCATGTCATTCTTTATTGATTATCATTCTGATCTTGTTGGGTTTAAATTGATCACTTAGACTTTGCTTGCTATGTGAGTTTGATCTCGAAAGGGACAGACGATATCGATTCTCATAAAAGTGATATAGGAGAAAAAGCTCGAACGAGATTGTTCGGTGGTATAGGGCAAGCTGCCTAAGGCACCCTATATCAACTATAGGGTTATAGATTGCATTCGTGAATTATCTATGTCGGAGTCGAGTCACAGAAATGTGCATAACGGTACTCGCTTAGCCTTCTAACGGTTCTTGGGAGCAAGGCCAAATAGAAGTTAAATCTAACTCAATGCATTGATTAGGCTTAAGTTGAATATTCTATGATTAAAGTTATTTGCTTTTGGGATGAAACTATGTTGAATACCTCGTTTTATTTTATTGTTATTTCTTTATTTATTTGTTTTATTTATCTACCAAAAACCAATCATCAATTATTTCTTTGGTTACCTATTTTAAGCAAACATTTGAGCAGTTTCTTCTTCAATTATGAATTTCCAATTTAGTCCTCGTGGGATCGATACCCTTGGAATACTTCTAAGGTTTTTATTACTACGTGCAATAGTGTATACTTGCACTAAGGTTGGTTGAATTTATCATTATTATTATCTATCATCTTATCTCACATCCATCATTTAGCCTCTGCCGCACCATAGGTCCATTAGGTCCCCTTGCTAGCTTATATAGGAACAAACCTTGGGACAATATGATGGGAGAGTTCGAATCGCTCGAACTCAATTTAGGGATTAAATGTCGATCATATTTGATGTTACCGACACATTGGTTTAATTTCGAATTAAACTGAAAATTGAGAGTTTCACATATTTAAATATGATTTAAATATTGAGCACGTGAATAGGGATTCATGTTCGAGAAATTTCATTTTGAGAATAGTCGGAAATGGTTGTAAAATATTAATTTAATATTTGATATTAAATTAATATAATATAATTATTTATATTTAATTAATAATTATTTTAAAAATAATTATGAACTATTTTTAAATTTAAAATTCAAATTTGAAATTATATTTTCAGATTATTAATTAAACAAAAAATTTTCAATTTGAATTTTTTAAATTCAAAAAGAAAATAATTTTAGGAGGTGAAGTGCATGGTTACTAAACCCATGCACTCTCCCTTCTAAAGCCAACAAAGTACCCACTAATTAATCCTTGTTATGGTGTCAAATTGGGGCATTTGCTTTGCATGATTTCTTTTATAAATAGAGGAATGAAAGCTGAAGAATTTGTGCATAATTCCATAGTGTTATGCTGCCAATTTTGTTGCTCAAACTCAAGAACCATAACTCTCAATAGCTTGAAACCCAAGCTCTTTCCCTTCCAATTCTCATCACTAGAGGATCTCACAATCCATTCCAAGGGCTTGAGAATAGCAAAGAAGATCTTGTGGTGGTTCGTGATCCGTTGGAGAGGAAAAACAACACAACAATCGGTCCAATTTTGAGCTGCAAAAGGTTGGTTCTCAAAAACTCTATTTTTTGCATTATGGACAACATTCTTTGTATGATCAAATTGATATAATTATGTGTCTAAGATCCAAAATTGCTTCCGCATGTTTAATATTAACTCCTACACCATAGCCATAACTCTTCCTCGTAACTCTCCAAAGAAAAAAAAAATAACTTACTCCTTTCTTCCTTCACCACTCATTCATTGTAATTGAAAACTACATTCATTCTCTACTCATCATTAACACACACAAATAAAGAGAGCAAAAGGGGTAAAAAGAACATGCTTCTGTTTTTTCTCCCATTTATCTTCTTTACAATATCAAAAGAGAAAACTTGATTTTAAACTCTGTTTTCATTTGATATTCGGTTGCACATAGCATTTATAAGCAAACCATCGCATTCATTTTCATGGAGGAAGAATTTGTAGAGAGAGGAAGAAAAATAAGAAATACTTTTTAGTAAGGGTCTTTTTTTAAAAAAAAACGTGTTTAAAATCCAAAACTTAATGGTAAGGGTATTTTTGAATTTTTTTAAGATCAAGGGTATTAATGAATGATGGGATGGCTCGGAGGGTGTCGATTTCTCCAATGTCCATGCCAAATAAGTTTATAATCACCAACCCCTAAATCTAACTAGTAGCAGTAGTGGTCGGGCTCAAACACAGGGAGCACGATTGTTAATTTGTCTAAATCAGGTTTATTGCGAAGACCAAACTAATAGGGGGATTGGATTTGGATAAACTGAAGGTGATGAAAGATAAATTGTTTAAAATTAAATTGCAAGAATGGTAAATGCAGGAAAATAAATGGTGGGTATGTTAATCGTACCTTGGTGAATGCTACAATCGGAAATACTCGGTGTTCAGTTTATTCAATTTCATTCATCGATTATCCAAACATTGATTTTAATGAATAATTATGAGCCCGGAGTGCTTCTTGGCTTTTCAGATAGTCCACCTACTAAGTCTATGTCTAATTGATTAACTTACCCCATACTCCACGAATTCATTAACCAATTAGTTATTTAATTGTGCCCACTGCCCCTCATTCTTAGCCCGATGACTCCTCAGACTAAATCTAATTAACTAAATTAATATTCAGATGAGTCTTTTACTAATTAGCTAATCACATTATCACTCAAGACCCGGAATTGTCTAATTGAATTAGGAATTACAATTCTCTAATTAAATTAAATCAATTCCCCCTATGTTCTTAGGTCTATCGGAAGTCTACGCTAGGCTATTGTCAAACTAGCGATGGATCCGCCTCAACCTAGTGGCTATCTAAACATAACTGATAAACCATACTTGCAAATAGCCTAAGAGGTGTCAATTCTTAAACTAATATGTAAACACAATTGTTTAAACGAGAATCATAGGATGCAGCATTAAACATTTAGAAAAGTTTGAATACATAGCAGCAATCTCATGAAAATTAAGTAAACTGACAACCGAGGTTCTGATTATAGCAATCCAAGCTTAGGTGGTCATAGACGAGCCTAATATAAGTCCCAAGGCTTGATTAACCAACCTAAAACTAACCTAAACTAAGAAAATACAAGAAAATAGAGAGAAAACAGAGAAGAATCGGAGAAAAACGAACAAAGACGGCTAGAGAATGACTTAAAAAACGAAAGAATGCTATTTAAATATAGTCGTAGTGTCTCGATACTGAGGCCAGCGTCGAGACGCTGGCCCTTCTGTCCACAGTCCTGGAATCGTGGCAGCGTCGAGACGCTGCAATATAGTGTCTCAACACTACCTCTCGAGTAGGCAATTTTCAATTGTGCTCTTTTGATCCTTTTTGCTCCAATCTCGAGACTTGAACACTCTGGTCACGTCCTTAAGCTTCCTCCTCATCTTAGGTACTCCAAAATAACTCAAAAACTCATTTAATTTCTCAAATAAGCGTCAATTTGACATAATGGTCTAATTATCCTCTTGTGCCTGAATTCCCTATAAAACAAATAATAAAATCATAAAATGTAAACTAACAAGATTAAATTAAAGGTAATTAAATAGCACATTTGAGGTGTTATCAAATATCCCCAACTTGAATCTTGCTAGTCCTCAAGCAAGGCTAACAAACAAGAATATTGATGCAAAAATATATAATTTCATGATTTAATCCTCATAGCTAAAGTATCATTAAGAATGCAATCAATAGACATGCACGTGAAACCCAACTGAGAGACAAATCAAAATTTTTCCTAGATCATCTTACATTAGAGACTTCTAACCCACCTAGTGAAGGGATAAAAGCCCCACGCAGCGGAAAGAATTATCGAACCTACTCAGAGTCTTAGATTCTAATTGAAATACCAATACAATTTGCAAAATATTACAGCAATAAATCTATATTTAATGGGTTGTACATAGGCTATAAACATGCTAAAAGATCAACTAGATTGATCCTAGTGATCAAAGATTTCATAGAAAACTTACTTTTGTAGAAAGCCTTGATCAATTCGCCTTTTCTTGCCAATAAGATTGAAAACGCAGCAACCCTCTTGTGCGAACACCACCAATCAGCTATATCGGTATATCTCTAAGACTTCTTGAAGCAGGAGACTTGTGGGAGTCTTTTTGGGAGAGATCTCTGAGAGAAGGAGAAACAATGGGATGCATTACACCCCACCCCATGGGTCCTATATATAGTAAAGGCCAAGACCTTTTTCCTAATAAGAAAAGGAAGACCTTTTCCTAATAGGAAACAGTCTCTAGTTTTAATAAATAATTAATTAATTCCATAATTAATTAATTTCCCAATTAAATATCATATATTTAATCTTAGGGATTTTATTAAAATTAAAATTAATATAAATCCAATTCATATTAAATTTATTTGAACTCTTTCAAATATTTTCCCTCCAGAATTAATTTTTGAAATTAATTCAAAAAATATATTATAAAGTTTCATAAACTTTATATTATAATGCATCAATATACATTATATGATTCCCCAAATAAATTGAACACTTTTCAATTTAAAATTTATATTTATTTGCTTCAAGTCTTTTTACGAGCTACTAGTGGGACCTAATGGACCTACATATCATAAGCTCCAACGATACGAGACTAATCGGCTTAAACTCATTAACCAAGTTAGTCTTCATTCGTTAAATGCAGGTCACTCCACTAAAGACCCACAGCTGCACTCTTCTCACTGCAGAATATTTCTATGTCCATGGATATCGACCAATACTACAAGTCAGTCCTTCACGTGTGTTCGTATCTTAACTGGATAAAATTACTATTTTACCCCTGGTTTACATCTTTGTCCTTAAGTCCCCAGTGCTCCTCTAACAACCTGTTTGAGGTTCAACCAACAAACAAAAGTCCCTCTCGTGCCATAAAGAGGGTTGGGCCCATTGTTCAAGTCCCAGAGACACCACTTAAGGGAACACACCTCTACTTACCTTAGAGTTGGGAAGGAGTGAATTCCATCTTGCGTGATTATGTTCCCAGCTCCCCACTCGGTATTGTACCCAAAATGGTAGGCTTATTGAGTCGGCGTGCTGGCCACTCTCACCCATACAAATCAAAGGAAAACCCCTCGTGAACAGGAGTCCATAATCCACTCAGGATTGAGACCGAGTTGTCAAGGTCATCCTAGTGAAATAGAAACCAAGCCAACTAACGGTGTTACAGTTAGTGGTTAACTATTTCGCGGTCCGGTCTTATGCAAACTCATTGCATAGGATACCCTCACTCGCATGTCAACTACATGAGCGCATTGGATCATTGCGTTTGTATCATAATACAAAGCGGGTCGTATCCATAGTGTCACCAGGATAAGGTACCCATCCTTACCCCTATACTATAGACCCTTTAGGCTGAATCTTGAACATTGATCCCCGTATGTCCCTACATACTAGTTCAAGCCTCATACTATCAGCCTAGGATGTTTAGTTTATTGGATTTGGGTCAAATAGTGCAATATTTAACAATAACATTTTATTGCAGAAACTAAATAAGATTTTATTAAACACAAGTATAAAATTTGTTTACATTCACTATCTACTAGGTTTAGGGCATAAAACCCAACAAACTCCCACTTGAACTAAAACTCTAGTTTAGTGGGATGTACAATAATCTATTCAACAGTGGGTGTATAAATACATGTATAAAACATATACAATGTACAAATACAATAAACTAGGGAATCACTATTACCATTACATAATGGTATCTATACCCATTACATTTTTCCCACTTGCCCTATATTTCATCTCTGTACATAACTCATAGACCTAGACCTTCGAGATGACCCTCATACCCTTTAACTGAGAGAGCCTTCGTGAATATCTCAATTTAATTCAATGTGCTTTCTTGTCTTGGGCTGCAAAGTTCTTATGAATTTGTCACAGCACTATTGTATCGCTATAAAGTGTGATGGGCAAGTTCACATTTGGAACACAATCCAAATCAATCAAGAACTTTCTAAGCCTTACAGTCTTAATCGCTGCTTCACAAGCAGCTATATTTTTCGGCCTACATGGTCAAGACTATAATCATGCCACACTATAGCTCCTTCATAAAGTTTGACCATGGATACTGATTGATATCTGCTGACTATCCCTACAACATAACAGATGGCAGGCCTCGTGCAGAGCATTGCATACATTAAGCTGTCCACAGCGGAGGCATAGGGAATTCGTCTCATGTTCTCAATCTCTTGAGGTGTCTTAGGACACTATTCCTTAGACAAGTGAACCCCATGCCTGAAAGACAATAAACCCTTCTTAGAGTTCTACATCGAATATCAGGACAAGATTTTGTCGATATACGTTGCTTGAGACAGGGCTAACGTTTTGTTCTTCCGATCCCAGATTATTTGGATTCCAAGAACATATTGGGTCTCTCCTAAATCTTTCATTTGGAATTGGGCCACTAGCCATTCTTTTATGTCAGACAGATATCCTTATCAGTCTTAAAATCCATGTCAGTGTATCCTGTAAGGATCAAATCCTTAGTCCCATACACGAGTATATAGTTCATCTTTCTCCTTAGATACTTGAGGATATTCTTAACGGTTTTCCGGTGATCAAATCTTGGATTAGATTGATACTTACTGATAATCCTTATTGCATAGGGCATTCGTCTCATGTCCTCAACTTCTTGAGGTGTCTCAGGAAACAGTTTCTTAGACAAAACGAATTCCACGCCTGAAAGGTATTGAACACTTCTTGGAATTCCACATCTTATATCTAACTAACATCTCGTAGATATAAGACACTTGAGACAAGGCTAGCTTTTTGTTCTTACGGTTCCTAACGATTTGGATTCGAAGAACAAAATTAGCTTCTCCCAAATTTTCATTTTGAAATGAGATGCTAGCTTATTTTACTAGTTAGTAAGATAACCTACTTCATTCCCAATGACTAGGATATCAATCACATACAACACTAATAAAGCTACTGAACTATTGACGATCTTCTTGTTAAGACAAGATTCATCAATGTTCTTGATCAAAGCCAAAAGATTTGATCACAGTATCAAATCTTATATTCCAAGATCAAATTGCTTAGGTCAATCCATAAATGGATTACTTAAGCTTGCAAAGCTTTTTGCTTCTGGTCTTGTTAAATGAACCATTTTGCTTGAGACATGTAGATACTTTTTTCAAGATTATCATTCAAAAGGGTAGCCTTGACATCCATTCAAAATGGACAAGAGTTCTGAAAAACTTCAACATGTCGACAGGAGATAAGAATTTCTTACAGTCCCCTGCCTCTGGGTATAACCCTTTGCCATAAGTCTAACTATAAGATTACGTCTCGTTTCTTCTTGTAGATTCCCTTGTAATCCATATGTGTTACCCCATTAGATAGATCTACAAGATTCTAGATGGAATTGAAATCACATATTTCAATTCTGGGTCCATCGCTTTAATCCAATTGGTTCTTGTTAACATCATTCATTTTCTTTCTCTAAGACAATGAATCCTCTAAGTCATCATCAGGTATGATGATCTAGGCTTCAATTAAGCCCATGTAACGGTCAGATTGTAGAACAACTCTCCCACTATATTGAGGCATTCTCAACTCTTGAGATACACGTAACTAACCAATTGTATTGGTCCTATCAACAACTCTTGTTAAAGGTCCAGCATCATCAACAACCCTTGTTGACTTATCAACAACTCTTGTTGATATTTTTGTAGCTTCATCAGTTAATTTACTTAAAACAATCTTTCTTTGTGGCTTATTATTTCTTATGTGGTCTTCTTCTAAGAATGTAACATTTATCGGTACAAATTCTTTATTCTCTTGCGGATTGAAGAAGGATCCACATCTCTCGTTTTCATGGGGTAGCCTACGAATAGGTATGTTGTTTGAACAGTGTTCCAATTTCTTTTGGGTTCGCCACAAGCACATGTGTTGGACTCCCCAAAAATAACGTAAACTACTTTTACGCCTTATCCACAATTCAAAAGATGTTTCATAAACACTTTTGATGGAACGTTGTTCGAAATATGCACTGCAGTCTACACTGCATGACCCCAAAATGAGTCAGGCAAATGAGCATAGCTCATAATGAATCGAATCATATTCAATGGGGTTTTATTTCTCCTATCTGATACACTGTTTTCCTAAGGTGTTTTCAGGGGTTTGAGAGTTGAGATGTAATTTCATGTTTTATCAAATAGTTCTTGGAATCTCAAGTCTCATATACTCTATACCTCGATCAAATCGGTGTTTTTATCATCTCATTTAACAAGTTTCCAACTTCAGTCTCAAACCACTTTGAATTTCTCAAGAGCTTTAGACTTAAGTTGCATTAGGTTGAGATACCCATACCTTGAATAATTATCTATAATATAGATGAATTATTCATGTCCTCCCACTGCTTTAACATATTGGATCACAAGGATCCAAATGTACAAGCTCCAAGGGCTCTTTGGCTCTATAGTTCTTTTCAAGCAAAAGAATCTATTAGTCATATTGCCCTTAAGGCATGACCTATAAGGTAGCAGAGAGTTATCTTCTAAGTTGCTTAGAAGTATACTCATGACCAATCTCCCAATCGTGAGATAAATATGTCCTAAACTTAAGTGCCAAAGAAAGGTATTTTCCTTTAGGAGAAAACCTTTGCCTTTCATTTCTTTGAGTAGTAGCTGCCTCTGGAACCGCAGTGTTTATGACTGCCTTACTCTTGATTAGTCTTAAAAAACATTTATGTTATTTTTCAGTTCAACTGAACAAAAGTTAACTCCCTTTCTTGAAATGAACTATGTTAGCAGGGAAAGGTAAAGAGTAACATTGTTCCAGCCAATAAGATACAGAAATCAAATTTCTTTTGATCTTGGGAGTTATATACACATTATCTAATAATTTATATTTGTTCCCACTGGGAAAAATAACTTAACGTTCCTCATTGCTACAGCCAAGACAACCTCTCTAATTCAAAATTTTGAGAGTTATCTCAATAGCATGAAACTATTGTCAGGAATTCATTCCATTTAATGAGAAGAACAAACGTGATTTGTGACTATGAATCAAGTATTCGGGTAGAATCATCATTCTTCATAAATTATGCTTCCAAGACTAGTAAATCGAATTTACTGTCTTTGGACAAGTCTTTCTTTGGCTGAGCAAGGCTCAATGTTACATTCATTAAACATTTGGGGCATGAGAACATTTCTCTGTTAAGACTAATCTTAAATTATTCGCCACAAATTAATCGTTTAAATTTGTTGTATAATCACCGTTATTTATAAAATAGGCGTAAGACTATGCACATATGAAAATATTGAATCGCTGAAATAACAAATCACTTGATTATTTATCGCACTAACCCATTACAAGAGCAATACAAACAATTGCATACAATCCAATCCGTTGATCAAAAAACAAACAATCATAGAACCCTAAGACTATTGATTTAGTTTTGCAACGATGTTTCAGAGGTTTAAAGCAATAGCCACCGAAGGGTGATCAACTACTCCTCCTTTGAAATGAGACACTTCTCAGCTAATTCTAATTTCGGAATAACTCATATTCCTATAGGCATTAGCCACCGTTATTTGGTCAAGGATTTGTTAACACACTTAACTCATCCTTGTAAGTGTAACCCTCCCACTTTCAGATCCCAGAGGCACGCACCAACAGGCTACCGAAGGAAAGACAACTGTTGGTAATTAGCCTAAGTGACCCTATCCTTTTCAGGAGTTCACGGTGTTACGAATCCTATGATCGGGCCCTCCGAAGGGATGGTTGCTCTAGGACAACACGCAGGCGGATCATAAGACTCTCACGGTGTGACCTATGGGTGGAGACCGAGGGATACGTTGACACGTGTCCTGCTCCCACTTACTATGGGCACTTTCCCCATTCACCTTGTTATTGACCCATGCAAACACTTTCCGAAGGGAGGTCGCACTAAAATGACACGAAGGCGAGCATGGATCTCACGTTGTAAATATAGGGACGAATGAGTAAAAAATTTACCTCCCACTAAAGTGACCTACCGTATATTTTAGGGTTCATTAACCTAGATAAATCCGACTAATTCAATTTATCTAAGTCTAATCCTATTATAACTATTATAATGAGAATTGTAATGTTCTAGATGAATTAAACTCTTTTAACAAACCTAGCAACACCGTATGCTAACATGACTATGGTTATTTCAACTCAGGTTTTGGGTTTGTTCCAAGGTAGCAGGTGTTCCGTAAATCGTCAGCTTAAAATACCTCTAGCCTTAGACAGAACGTGACCGGGAGAGTTCCCTTTTAACCATAGTAATGTAAAGTCTTTACTCTAAAGATCTAGGTGTATTAAACTCTTTTAATAAACCTAGTGACATTGCATGCTAACATTTAACCATGATTAATTCAACTCCGGTATTCCGAGTCAGTTCCCATGTAGGAGGTGTTCCGTAAACCGTCAACTTAAGTACCCCCAACCTTAGACAGAACTTTACCAGTGGAGTTCCCTTATAATCATAGTAATGTTTGTCCTACTTAGTAGGTTAAAACTATTTTAAAAAACTAAGCAAGACTTAATTCTAATCCTATTAGAATTAGGATTAAAATTAACACGATCTTAGGTCTAATTAATTTTAAACATTTTAAAATTAATTCATTTACCTATGATCCTATGTTTGCATGCAATCTTTATTATAGGTTGACGGTTTCTAATCATCAATTTTAAACTATTCAAAATTTTAATGATTAGCCCTATAATCATGCATAGTATAGTTTTAAAATAATTAACAATCATATTCAAGTTAATATAATAAAACTATATATATTGTGTCTTGCATTGCATGAATTTTAATATAACAATTATATTATGGTATGGATGTTTCATACTCAACGCAACTTTGATTTCCTTATTAAATAATTATAACAATTATAATATTGCCAATGAAGGTAAATCAAAGTAGCATGCTGCAAACAATTTTATTAAATATAACTCTTTATATTTAATTAAGTAATTGCATGCATCATGCTTATCCATTTTCATGATATTAATATAACTCAACTATATATAAAAAACTCATGAAAATAAACCATTCATTTCAATCCATACATTATAACTAATTATAATATATATATAAAATGCATGAGCATGCTTTATAACCTATGGTGGGATTTTAAATCTAAATGACATCCATAAAGCATTTAAATAGCGTATAAACCGATTAATTGGCCCCTAGGATAAAATAAAGCACATGAATTACAATAATTTAAGCTATTTTATCCTAAAAATATCCTTCTGCAGCTTCAGAACCAGGCTAGACCGCATGAACCGACCCGAACCGCTTCGAACCGGACTCCAAATCACCAAAACAAGCTTGAACTGGGCTAGACCGGGCCAAACCGACCCAAACCAACCATAACAGTCGAACCAGACCGAAAAAACTCTTTCAACCGCTTCATAAAGCCCTAGTCGCACGCCGCATGAAAACGCATTAGCGTCGCGACGCTGAGAAGATAGCGTCGCGACGCTTATGCGATCGTATAACTCCTTCTTCGCGAAATCGCAACAGCGTCGTGACGCTCGATCAACAACGTCTGGAGGCAAAATCCATAAATTTCAGCGACTGTTCTTCGTGTTTGGCCTCGATTTTGGATGTGAATTTCAACGATCTTCATCATCGAACACCCTATTCTAGACCTGGACTTACAAAGGATAATAGATTTACAAAATATGCCCAAAAACGCAGGGGCCTTTACATTAAACCATTCAAGAAAGCGTAAATCTATGGCCAAATTAATCGAAACCATTTATACTCAAACCATAACATTCACAATGCATAAATCCCACCATAAAAAAAATTGCAAATTTCAATTTAAAATCAAGAACAACTGAGTTGGCTCTAATACCAATTGAAGGGATAAGAGCCCCACGCAGCGGAAGAATTTAACAGGACATACTCAAAGTCTTAGATTCTAATTGAAATACCAATACAATTTGCAAAATATTACAACAATAAATCTATATTTAATGGGTTGTACATAGGATATAAACATGATCAATGTAACGCCCGTAAATTGAGATTAATTTTAAAATTCCTATGTTGGAGTTAATTTGGAATTTGGGAAAATAGGATTTATTTTATGGTATTTGGCCCTATTCCTTAAAGTAATAGGATGAAAGGGGTCAATTTTGTAAATAGTTATATGTTGGAGTTAACCTTAAGCCTTCATTCTTTTATTTAGCCCGAGGAGAAGCCATCAAGCCAAGCCATCTTTCTTCTTCTTCCTTCTCTCCCTTAAACCTGTTGGGTTTAATGTCCTATAAACTCGTAGTTTGTAAATCATTAAACATATTCTATTTCCAATAAAGACGTTATTGAGGTTATTCAGTAAAAGATGTTATTGAATATGTAAATTACGAATCAATAACCTAAATCCAATAAACTAAGATCCTTGGCTATAAAATGAATACTTGAACTGTATGTAGGGACATATCATAGGATCAAGTTCAAGTTTATAGTCAAAATAGTCTATAGTATAAGGATAAGGTTGGGTACCTTATCCTAGAGACACTATGGACGCGTCCCACTTTGTATTAAGTACAAACGATGAGATCCTAAATCGTTCATGTGGTGACATGCGAGTGGGGGCGACCTATGCAATGAGTTTGCATAAGACTGGACCACGAAATAAGTCACTTTCTCATTATAATACCGTTTACTGAAGAAACTGACTATTTCTCATAGATGACCTAGGTAACTCGTTCTTAATCCTGAGCTATCTATGAACTCCTGTTTATGCGAGATTATCCTTTGATCTGCATGGGTGAGAGTGGCCAGCATCGCCAACTCGACAAGCCTACCATTTTGGGGATAAGATCGAATAGATAGCTGGGGACATAGTTTCGCAAGACGGAATTCACTCCTACCCATTTCAGGGATAGCAGAGAGGTTGTTCTCTTAAGTACTAACTCCAAGACTTGAACAAGGGGCCCCACCCTCTCGTTGGATCGAGAGGAACTTAGGTTTGATGGTTGGACCGCAAACCGATTGTTCATCAGAGGATTAGTGGAACTTAAGGAACAAGAAGTACTATAGGGGTGTAACAGTTATTTGACCTAGCTATAGCTACGAACAACCTGTGAAGGAACAACTTACTAAACATGGTTAAATCAAGTGGACAGAAATATATCTATAGTGAGGGGAGTGCAACTATCGGGCTATAGTGGAATGTCCCGGTAGTTAACGAATGTTCGATAACTTTGATAATGAGATTAGTCGGTTAGCCTCGAATCGTTGGAGCCTATGATCTATAGGTCCATTAGGTCCCCCTACTAGCTCATATCGGAATAAAGCTTAGAATATTTTGATAGGAAACTTTGAATCGTTCAAAAACGGAAAATAGGGTTTTATCGTAAAACGTGTTCGACACAATGATTTAATTATGAATTAAATTAGTAATTGAGAGATGAGGTATTTAAAAGTGTTTTAAATACCATATATATGTATTAGGAATCATATATAATTCATGGCATTAGGTGATAAAGATTGATTGGATCAATCATATCAAAATTACTTGGAAATGTCCCAATTAATTGCCTAGAAATTAATTTCAATTTTGAATTGAATTTGAAATAAATTGAAAGCTGAAAATTCACAATTAGGATTCAATTCATAGTGGATTTAGTGGTTTTTCCACTCTTGCATAATGATACATAGTGGAAAACAACACAAACATGCATTAGATGCATGTGTTGTGAAGTAGACACCTAGAATCCACTTTGAGTTGCATCTTGACCATGTGGCTAAGTGTCTTTGCATGTGAGAGGTCTATAAAAGGGGCTTGAATTAGATTCAAGAGAAGCAAGCAAGCTTTCATTTAGTGTTATGCTGCAAATTTTCTCCCTCAAATTCTCTCTCATTTCATCTCCTTCCAAAAGCTTGTACCATCAAGCATTCCCTTCCTATTTCTTTCTTCTATAGACTCCCACAAGTCTTTCTAGGCTCAAGAGAATATTAGGGAAGACACTAAAGGTTGTCCAAGAGAAGTTGGAGAAAGATAATATCACAAGGAGTTCCTTACAAGTGAGCATCAAAGAGGTTGGTACTCATTTACTCTCTTTTCTACCCTTTCTAGAACATGCATGCTTTAGGAGTAAAATTGAATGTCTTAAGTGCTTTCGATCTTCAATTGCTTCCGCAGGTGTTATATGAACACCTTCAATTGGTATCAGAGCATGATTAGAGCACTTAATTCGTTTTAATTTTGCTTTGGTGGGTACCATTTTGAAATTGAATTTTCTGTGTGCTAAAATGGAAGTGTTCTGGTTTGGCAATTTTTTGAGCATTCAAACCTTCATGAAATTGTAATTGCTCGGATATGTAAGAGCGTTAATGTGTGTACTATAGTCTATAATTTTTATAGAGTCATTAGAGTCCATATAGGCTGTAAAATCGAAGAAAACCCGGAGAAGACGCAGCAGAAATGGAAAATTCCAGCAACAGTTTTTTTTTCCTCCTTTTTCGGGTCCGGTTCGGTCTGCTGCAGCTTATTTACACATTTTTTAAGGCTGGTTCACTCCATGAAGGGTCGGTTCGTGAAGCTCGAGATTGATTCAAGCAAATTTTATTAATTATTATTGTAATAATTAGTTAATTGTTTGTTTTTTAATTGTCAAACCATTCCATTTTAGCTTGATTTAATTTCTTTTATTCATGGAGAATGTATGGTTTAATTAGATTAAATGTATGTGCATTATGAGTATGCCATCTAGATTAAAATCCCACCATAGGAAAGCATGTTCATGCATTTTTAATAAGTGTTATTAATAATTCAAATGCATAAGGAAAATTTCATGTTAAATTGATATAAATGTTGTATTGATTTAGGGAGATTCATGCTTGAATGGTTAATTAAAATTGGTTAATTGATATAAAAGTTATATTAATTAAAAGATAAAATTAACCTAGCATGAAGCATGAAATTTCCTTAGTGTTTGTTTATAAAAGAGTTATATTCAAATGGGGAAGCATGTTATAGATTAGATTTATAATTGTTATAAATCACTTAGAAATCTAAAATCTATAACAAAGAAAAAGGTGCATGCTCACTTAGGGTTAATTTGATCCAACTCTCGATCGATTTCAATTAGATTCAAATAGGTCGATAAGCTTGTAAAACATAGGTTACAAGAGAACTCACCCGACGAGATGCTGTCTAAGACTGGAGGTATTTAAGTTGACGGTTTACGGAACACCTCCTACCTGGGCATCGAGTCGGTTCTTGAGTTAAAGTTAACCCAGTTTTATGAGCATGCACGTGTGTGATGTGAGGTTTTAATCGTTATCACCTAGACATCGTAAGTTTAAATGAACTTAGACTTAGGGTTATTCAATTAGCCGGAATTCGCCTAAGTATAAGTATACCCAAAACCGTTTAAAATACTTAGTGGGAGGGGAGAGATATATCAAATCCATTTCCCTTTCACGTTCTCCCTTTTGTTCACAATGTGAGATTTATGCTTGGCCTCGTGTTGATTATAACTCAACTGCTCCATTCGGAAGGTGTTTGCATAAATCAATAACAAGGTGAATGGAGAAAGTATTTATAGTAAGTGAGTGAAGGAAGTGTGTCAACACATCCTGCGGTCTCCTCCGTTAGGTTGCACCGTGAGATTTCCATGTTACGCCTGCTTGTATGCCCTGGAGCTACTAACCATTCGGAGGGTTGTAACATGGAGATCGGAACAACGCAGACTCCAGAGATGGATAGGATTACTTAGGACCATTTCCAACATTAGCTTTTCCATTCGGTAGAATTGTTGGGGCCGTTCTCTGTAATCTTAAAACGGCGGGTCACACTTACAAGGATTACTAAGTGTTAGTATATTCCTGACCAAATGTAACGATAACTAAACCACTATAGAAATAAGAGTTATTTTGGGATTAGTATTTAGTCGAGAACGTCTTGGTTTAGTGAAGGAGTAGTTGACTGCCCCTCGGTAGCGGTTGCTCTAACTCACTAAAGTGTCGTTGCAAAATAATAATCCTGGGTACATTATTACTTTTGCTAAAACCTGATTGGATTTTTTTGTCTAAAAATGGTTAATAAGCAATTGGGAAAAATACACTTTTGGTCCCTGAGGTTTGGGTTAAGTGACACTTTGGTCCCTGAGTTTTCAAACTCAACAAAAATACCCCTGAGGTTTGAGATAAGGAGCACTTTGGTCCCTGCCGTCAAATTTTATGTTAACTTTTAACGGTTGCTGATGTGGCACTATTATTTTAATATAAAAAATTATATATTTTATTTTTTTAAATAAAAAATATTAAAAAAATAAAATATTAATATTTAATTTTTTTTTATTCTTTCTCCCTTTCCTTTCTCTCTCTTCTTCTTCTTCTTCTTTTCCATCTTCTCCACCTTCTCCTTCCTCCTTCTTCTTCCTATGTCCAGCGACCGACGACCGACGGCCACCGCCGCCAGCCGCCGGCGACCTTTTTTTTTTTTTCCTTTTCTCTTCTTTCCTCTTTTTCTCTTCTTTCATCTTTTTCTCTTCTTTCTTTTTCTCTTCTTTCTTTTTCTCTTCTTTCTTCACTGATTTAAAAAAAAAAAAAAAAAAAAAAAGGGAGGGTCTCCTCCCTCCCTCGTTCCCTCCCCTTTCTGTTTTTTTTAAAAAAAAAACAGTGAAGAAAATGTAGGGAAGAAGAAAGAAGAGAAAAAGAGGAAAGAAGAAAAAGGAAAAAAAAAAAAAATCGTCGGCGGCGGCGAGCGGTGGCCGTCGGTCGCCGGTCGCCGGACATAGGAAGAAGAAGAAGAGGAAGGAGAAGGTGGAGAAGATGGAGAAGATGGAAAAGAAGAAGATGATGATGAGAGAGAAAGAATAAAAAAATAATAAAATATTAATATTATATATTTTTTAAATATTTTTTATTTAGAAAAATAAAATAAATAAATTTTTATATTAAAATAATAGTGCCACGTCAGCAACCGTTAAAAGTTAACAGAAAAATTGACGGCAGGGACCAAAGTGCTCCTTATCTCAAACCTCGGGGGTATTTTTGTTGAGTTTGAAAACTAAAGGACCAAAGTGTCACTTAACTCAAACCTCAGGGACTAAAAGTGTATTTTTCCCTAAGCAATTTCTAATAGTTTTGTTTAATTTTTCAGCATGTCTAGCTCACTAGTACAATTACTCGCTTCGGATAAGCTTAACGGGGATAACTATGGAACTTGGAAGTCTAATCTAAACACAATACTAGTAATCGAGGATCTTAGATTTGTCCTTACCGAAGAGTGTCCACCTAACCCTAGCTCGTCAACAAACCAAATTGTTCGAGAAACGTACGAGAAATGGACTCGAGCTAATGATAAAGCAAGAGTCTATATTTTAGCAAGCATTTCGGATGTCTTGTCGAAAAAGCACGAGAGGATGGTCACCGCAAGGGAGATCATGACTTCGTTACAGGGTATGTTTGGACAACCGTCCTCACAAATCCGGCACGAAGCTCTCAAGAATGTTTACAATTCCTGAATGAAGGAAGGTGCTTCTGTTAGGGAACATGTTTTGAACATGATGGTTCAGTTTAATATTGTTGAAGTAAACGGTGCTACAATTGACGAGGGTAGTCAAGTAAGTTTCATAATGGAGTCTCTTCCGAAGAGCTTCATTCAGTTCAGGACAAACGTTGTCATGAACAAAATAGACTTTAACTTGACCACTTTGCTAAACGAGCTCCAGACCTACCAAAGTCTCACTAAAAGAGGACGTGAAGGGGAGGCAAATGTTGCCACAACCAAGAGGTTCCAAAAGGGATCATCCTCAGGAACCAAGTCTGGTCCTTCCACTTCAAAGAATAAGAGTATTCAAATGAAGAAAAAGAAGGATAAAGGGAAAGGAAAAACTCCAGTGGGAAGCAAGGCAAAAACTAAAGTTGCAGATAAAGGAAAGTGTTTCCATTGTAATGTAGACGGACATTGGAAACGCAATTGTCCCAAGTACCTTGCAGAAAAGAAGGCTGAAAAGGAAAAACAAGGTAAATATGATTTGCTCGTTATCGAAACATGTTTAGTTGAGCTAGATAGCTCTGCCTGGATATTAGATTCAGGAGCGACTAACCATGTATGCTCTTCTTTACAGGAAATTAGTTCCTGGCATATGCTGGAAGACGACAAAGTAACTCTCAAAGTTGGAGCTGGAGAGGTCGTCACAGCCAGAGCTTCAGGAACTCTCAAGTTGTCTTTTGGAGATAGATTTTTGTTACTAGAAAATGTCTTGTATGTTCCCGATATAAAAAGGAACTTAATTTCTATCTCTTGTTTGATTGAACATGAATACCAAGTATCTTTTGATATTAATAAAGTGTTTGTTAACAAAAAAGGTATGCATATATGTTCTGCAAAACTTGAAAGCAACTTAGACGTGTTAAGGCCAATTCAAGTTAAAGCTATTTTTAATACGGAAATGTTTAAAGTAGCAGAAACTCAAAACAAAAGGCGAAAAGTTTCTCCGAATACCTATCTTTGGCACTTGAGATTAGGCCACATAAATCGCAATAGGATTGAAAGATTGGTAAAGAGTGGACTACTAAATCTGTTAGAAGATGACTCGTTACCACCATGTGAGTCCTACCTCGAGGGAAAACTGACTAAACGACCTTTTTCGGAAAAAGGTTATAGGGCCAAAGAACCCTTAGAACTCGTGCATTCGGATCTCTGTGGTCCTATGAATTTCAAAGCACGAGGAGGGTATGAATATTTCGGCAGCTTCATTGATGATTATTCAAGGTATGGCTACCTTTACCTAATGCATCATAAGTCTGAAGCCCTTGAAAAGTTCAAGGAGTACAAGACCGAGGTTGAGAACAAATTAGGTAAAACGATTAAAACACTACGATCAGATCGAGGTGGAGAATATATGGACTTACAATTCCAAGACTATTTGATAGAACATGGAATTACGTCTCAACTCTCAGCCCTGCTACACCACAACAAAATGGTGTATTAGAAAGGAGAAACCGAACTCTGTTAGACATGGTTCGATCAATGATGAGCTATGCTCAGTTGCCTGATTCGTTCTGGGGATATGCAGTTGAGACTGTCGTATACATTTTGAACATGGTTCCCTCTAAAAGTGTCTCTGAAACACCTTATGAGCAATGGAAATGGTGTAAAGGTAGTTTACGTCACTTCAGGATTTGGGGATGCCCGACACACGTGCTAGTACAAAACCCAAAGAAGTTGGAACGACGTTGTAGATGTCGTATTTGGTCCGGCTTGATTTTCAGTAATAATGTTTGAAGTTTTCCAATATTTGGTGGTCAATTTGTTTTTTTTTGGTATGGCAACAAAAGCATAGTTCAATTGGCATAAAATTGTATTGATAATCACGAGGTCTTTGGTTCAAACCCTCATTCTCACATATTTTTATAAAAAAATCGTTTTTTTATTTTATTATTTTTATTATTTTTTTTTTTTGTTATTATTATTATTTTTCTTTATTTTTTTATTTTTTTGGTCTTCCCCATCCCTATTCAAGGGGAAGCTTTCTTATTTTGAAGCATTTTCCATGGACATGATTTTTTATAATTTTTTCTTTTTTTCTTTTTTCCCACCATTTTCTCATTCATCTCCCCCCAAATTAGTAACAAGTATAAAAGGGGGGGCGGGGGGAGATGGAGGATGAAAGGACACAAAAAAAGAGAGAGGAAGTTTAGAAAAAAGTGAGCTTGAGAGCCTTTAGGCATTGGAGCAAGAGTTTAGTTTAGAGAGAGTTTAGAAGAATTTATTTTGAGGGAGAAAGGAGAAGAAGAAGATTTGAGCATAAGCCTAGTTGAGAGAGTTGTTTAGGAAGTGAGCTTAGCTTAGAGAGTGATAGAAGAAGAGAAAATAAAATGGAAGAGGAAAAAAAGGAAAAGAGAGGGGGAGGAAGGAGTACACGAGGAGAGAAAACATTGGGTAAGAAAGAAGGAAAAAAGAAGAAAGAGAAAGGTAAAAAAGGTGGGGTTTTGTTTTTCTATTTCTTTTGTGTTTTTTGTTTTGCTATTATTATTATTGTTGTTGTTATTATTATTATCATTATGATTATCATTTTTAATTTTTCTCTCCTTTTAGTTCACTTTTGCACTTTGCCAACTTCATTTTTTAAACTTTCTAATTTATTTATTTTTTTTCTCTCTTTCATTCTCCAAATTGTTTTAATCTAATCTTTAATTCTGCTTGGTTAATTTCAATTATTGTTATTGTTTTGATTTTCTTTTGAGAGGGATTATGGGAACTGAGTAATGTGTCTTCGTGGAGTTCAACTCCCGTGTAGGCGTATGAAAATTCTCATTTTCCCTTTTAAAAGATTTTACTCTTTGAATAATTTTCTTCTTTTACATCTATTTTTTTAAAAAAAAAATAAATTATTTTTAATAAACATAATCATGTACACCCATGTTTCCTTTAATTAAAAGGGAAATTAGGCATGATTTATATTAAATTGGATATCCAACTCATAATGTTTAATCCTTACTTTATTTCTAAAGTTAAGGTAAAAACGAATGAGACATCTTGTGTTCATTATTGCATTTTGGGTTTTTATTTTCATATTTATCATTTTTTAAAGAAAAATAAAAATGAAGGACTATTTTTATTCACTTAATTGGACAATTTAAGATAATGTGGTAATTGTTTTTTTTTTAAAACGGGCATTGTAGGGTGCTAATACCCTCCCTACACTCAAACGGGCATTGTAGGGTGCTAATATTTTTATTGTCCTTTGTTTGATTTTTCCTTTAGGTCTCTTCGTTATTATTTTTGTTATTTTATTTATTTTTTTTCTCTTACTTTATAATATGATTTGTCTTGCATATTGTTATTCACTTGTCTATTACTATCTTGTTATGTTGTAATTGTACTTTATCTTAGTTATGTCATTCATTTGCATGTCATCTTGTTATTATCATTTTGTTTATGTTGTAATTGTACTTTATCTTAGTTATGTCATTAATTTGCATGTCATCTTATTAATCATGCATTTCACACACTTTCACTAGCCTCCTACCCGGGCTCTACCTTAGGACTAGACTAGGAGACTGAGTAGTGTGACCTTCGTGGAATTTCGATTCCTGTGCAGGGGCATGAAATTCTCCACTCAAGCCTACTACATCGTTAAATCGGTGGGTAAGCTTGGGGACCTTTTCTAGGATGCCTTAGAGTTAAACTCCACTCATATAGTTCTAGGATTTGACTTATTACATGCATTATTGTCAAAGTTTATTTATTTATTTATTTTTCTTCTTTCCCTTGTATCTTATATCAATTTTCAATTTTCGCTCATTGAAAATATCCTTTAAAATCTCTTTTAATGTAGTTAAGAAAATTGTGCAAATTAAATTAACAAGATTTTTCGATTATTTACATTGGCAGAAACTAAAGTATGAGTAAAATAAAATCACCCCCTCCAATACAAGAAATGGGTAAAGAATATCAAGCAACAGTACGTCAGTGGTCAGAAAAAGTACAACAAATCCACGGAGATTCTTTAGTAGAAAATGTTGTTTCTCAATTTAAGGATGTCAGTTTTCCAGAAAGTCAATTAGAAACAGTAAAACAGGCTTGGGAAAGTTTAACTATAGATAGAAAGGCTAAATTTACAAGCAAATATGGCCATCTAGCTCAGCTCATGTATGTACAAGTCAATTATTCTGTATTAAAAGCTTTGTTTCGACATTGGGATCCAGCCTATAGATGTTTCACATTTGGCTCAATTGACATGACTCCTACAATAAAGGAATATCAGTCCCTTCTGCATATGCCAGCACGAACAGAGGTTGAAGCTTATTCTTACGATCAAGAGCTTACAATGAAAAGAGCATTATCTACTCTTTTGGGCAAGATTCGTACAAGCGACATTGAGAAACAAGTAAAGATAAAAGGAGAGAACACATGCCTACCCCTGGATTACATCCTTACTCTTCAACAAAAATTTGCAAATGAAGACAAGGAATTAACTTTACTGGCATTGTGTATCTTTAATGTTGTTTTGTTTCCTAAAGTATGTGGATATGTTGAGGAACGCGTGGTCAAGTTGTTTGCTAAGATAGAAATAGGAGTTGATCCCATTATTCCTGTATTGGCAGAAACTTTTCGTTCACTAAATTATTGCAGAACCAAAGGAATAGGAAGATTTATAGGGTGTGCACCATTATTGTACATTTGGATCCTTAGTCATGTGAAATGTCCACCAGAATTCAAATGTCCAGAGATCAAATTTTCAAGTTCCTGGAATAAGCTGCAAAATCCCATTTCAGAGTTAGTGCAATCAGGTTGGAGTTCATCCTCCCCTGAAAGGAGCGCTTGGGAAGCCTTTTTCTCCGAACTAAAGGTAGAAGATGTAATATGGAGAGCCCCTTGGATGTCAACTAGGCCAATGATCTATAAATGTGGTAAATTTCAAAGTTTACCTCTTTTGGGCCCTTGGAGATGTATAACCTATGCTCCTTTATTGGTAGTACGCCAAATTTGGGTCCGACAATTCATCCCTGCTATGCATGAGTTGAAGGATTTCGAATTTGCTTATGATAAAGGCTTCTGTAAAGATAGAATTCAGAAAATTGTGAAAGCATGGAAAATGATCACTAAAATCCAGAGTGGTCAGTTTCATGATGATACCACAGAGGCATACAAAACATGGCATGCGAACAGAGCTAAAACCGTGCTTGTGTCACCAAAAATGAAAACCAAGATAAAACTTAATGCAAAGGTGATACCAGATCAACAGACAGAACAAGCAACACTTGAAAAGGAATGTGATGAATTGAGAAAAGCGAATTCATCATTGGTTCAAGAAAATGAAAGGCTGCAATTAGAAATAAAGCAAGGTTTGTTGCGCAATGCTGAACTAGAAAAAAAGTTGAACCGATTAAAGGGAAGTGTCAGCAAACAAGAACAGTTAAAAAAGGAAATTTCAGCATTAGACACAGAGGCCCGCGACCTAAACAGAAGAATGCGTCGATTAAGAAGGGATAATGAAGTCTCCCCAGCAACTCTCAAGTCAAGGAATGACCAAGTTTTGAAGCAACAATCTGAGATTGCCTCACTCCATGAGTTGATGAAAGAGCTCGAAGATTGCATTAGTTTGAGGAACCAAACGATTAATGAGGTAGAGGAAAAGAATGGAACGCTATGTCGAACAATTGAAGACATGCAATTAACACTCAAGATTAGAGAAGATCAACTAGGGGAGCTCATCAACGACAACAAGGGTCTAAGAGAGTCCGTTCAGTCACTCAATGTACGCCTCGGTAAGTATCAGGATGCCACTAACAGATTAATGAAGGACTATACCTATCTAAAGGAGCAGTACGATAGATTGAGCGACGATTTTGGGTTTGTGAGACAGAATCATGCGACACTGTGAAGTAAAGCAGAACATATGCTCACTCAGATTAGGAGAGCCACTCGAAGGGCAGATGAACTAGCAGAAGATGCACGTACTCTCTCTAAAGTCATAACACCTACACAACCGAATAGCAAGAATGTGCTCAAGTTTCTGGGAAAGCTTCGTATAAGTTTAGAGTATTGGGGGCAATTTTATTAACTTTTTACTTTAGTTTATGTTTATTTAGATAGTTGAAATATCTTGTAATTCAATTTTGCACAAATTTTGCTGCTACATTGTTTTATCATTTTTCAATTTAATATCAATGCCATTTTTTCATTTTTCTTTTCCTCTTCAATTGTTTAAATGTTTCGTTTTGTCTTTCTTTTTTCTTACACTAAAATCTCTTTTCATTAAAAATATAAACAGAATCATAAGATAGCTCGGCCACCACGAATCCACCGCACCTACGTCACAAGATACAGGACAAGGATCATGGAAGAGCAAAGTACTGAGATGGAGAAAACAAGGAAAGATATTGAGGAGTTACGAGAAAAAATGGATGCCATTCTTGTCGCCCTAGAAAGAGGCAAAATAATACCTGATATTGCTCAGTCCAGCAGTACAATGAATGACCCTCCAATCAGGCAATCAACAGAGGGTACTACTCCAAATATCATCCATTGTACAATATTCCAGTAGAGCAACACTCATTTCAATTTTTCAAGAATGAGCAAGTGCCTGTACACAATCAACCTGGATTTTCACTACCTACAGAGGTACCTCCAAAGGTGACCATTACAGTTCCAAATTTAGATGATCCTGAAATCAGAAAAGAGCTAACGGGAGGTGAGAAAGTCTCTTCTAGTGAAAAGCTTGAAGTCCTGGAGGAAAGGTTAAGGGCAGTAGAAGGAACCGACGTCTTCGGAAATATAGATGCGACCAAGCTATGCTTGGTACCAGATGTAATCCTCCCTCCAAAATTCAAGGTGCCCGAGTTTGAAAAGTATGATGGAGCATCCTGTCCTAAAAACCATCTCATCATGTATTGCAGGAAGATGGCAGCATATGTTCAAAATGACAAGCTGTTAATTCACTGCTTCCAGGACAGTCTTACTGGTCCAGGATCTCGATGGTATATGCAGTTAGACAGCACTCATATATGTTCATGGAAGAATCTAGCCGATTCGTTTTTAAAACAATATAAGCACAACATAGATATGGCTCCTGACCGCCTAGACCTCCAAAGGATGGAAAAGAAGAGCACAGAAAGCTTTCAAGAGTATGCCCAAAGGTGGAGGGATACTGCTGCTCAGGTGCAACCACCTTTAGCCGATAAGGAGTTGTCAACCATGCTTATTAATACTCTCAAATCTCCTTTCTATGATAAGATGATTGGGAGTGCCTCTACCAATTTCTCTGACATAATGACAATTGGAGAGATAATCGAGTACGGAATTAAGCATGGAAAAATAACTGATACGGCTGGATCATCAACAGCGAAAAAGGGGGTTGCATCAAAGAAAAAAGAGGGAAAAGTTCAGTTGATTGGTTTCAATTCAAGACAACCATACCATAATGCTGGAGTGCCACAATATCACTATCCACCTCCATATGTTTACCCCCAACCCTATATCAATAATACGTCAGCCCAATACCCATCCCCTTATGTCCCAAATCCTCGTCCTACTCAAGGTTACCAGCCTCGAAATCAACAGAACACTCCTTATGTCCAAGGACACCAAAACAATAAAGGCGTCCGTAGACAGACTCATTTTGATCCGATTTCGATGACATATACCGAACTTCTTCCCCAACTCTTCCAGAATAATCAGTTGGCACCCGTGCCAATAGACCCAGTAAAGCCACCTTACCCAAAGTGGTATGACCCAAATGCTCGTTGCGACTACCATGCAGGAGCAATTGGACATTCCACTGAAAACTGTACTGCACTCAAGCATATGGTGCAAGCATTGATCAAGGCAGGATGGTTGAACTTTAAGAAAGAAAATGGTCCAGATGTCAACAACAATCCTCTGCCAAACCATCAGAATGCACAAGTAAATGCGATAGATCAAGTTCATGGAGCTGATTTGAAAAACAATGTTGAGAGCATAGTTACTCCCATGGGAGAGCTATTCGAAATATTATTCAGTAATGGATACATTGGAGTAGAACGTCTCCAATCGGATCTGGGTGTCAGAGCATACGATGACAGTTTGATGTGTTCTTATCACACTGGGGCAAAAGGGCATTCTATCGACCAATGTCCTCATTTTTGTTTGAAGGTCCAGGAGTTGTTAGATTCACATTTTTTAACAGTTTCTCAAAAGATGACTCAGCTCCCTCAGTATAGGGAAGTTGATATTATAGAAGAATGCTCAAGGTTTTCTCTCAAGCCAAAACCGTTGACAATTTCTTATCGCGAGAAGCCCAGTACCCCAAATTCCAAGCCAAGACCGATTACCATCAAGATTCCAACTCCCTTTGAATATAAAAGTTCAAAAGCAGTACCTTGGAACTATGAATATAAGGTAACTGTTGGTTCTGAACCCCTCCCAATCCATAATATCAGTGGGATAGGAGGTCTAACACAAAGCGGGAAGTGCTATACATCGGAAGACCTATTGAAACCCAAGGGTAAAGAAAAAGGGAAAGCCAAGATCATTGAAAATATCAAGGAAAAGACAGAAGAGCCCATTGTAGTGAAAAACTTGGATGTTAAACAGCCAGCATCTGAAGAGGACATCCAAGAATTTTTTAAGTTGGTTAAATGATAACTGCCCAAAAGGTAGTTATTTAGGCCTCATTTATATAAGGATTTGTGTGTCTTTTATGCTTATTAGAGTTGGTTTTAGAGAGATATTACATGATTTAACCCATTTGGAAGAATGGAAGCTTTGGAAATCACTTTGTACAGATTATGCTGCTGAGCGACTGCAAGGAGCAAATTTTATACTGCAGCAAAACTGGGAGCAGAAACTGCCACATCACAGCTCGTTAGCCAACTTCATGAACCGACTTCTGTTGAGTTATTTTCGTGATAAAGGATCAAGGAGAGCCTTACACGTGTCCTAGTTGACCTAATTCAAACCTCTCATCCTTCTATAAAAGGAAGTAGCCGTCAAAGTCAAAGTCATTCCATGTTTTCCCTTGGAAGCCGAATAATATAGGGAGATTGAAGATCATCAAGAACACCATCAACCGCAAGCTGATTAGGAAGTTTACCTTCTTATTTAACTTGTAGTTATGGACATGCATACTCAGATTGTAATTCGTATTCCTATGCCTGTTATGAACTAAGTAGCTTAAGGTGTTGGTTAGGAATAATGTGATTATTGTGCTTCATCTCTAGTAATAAATTGACTATTGCATTTTGGTTAATTGTTGTGCTCATTCTTATTTTATGCCCGCCTGGCCAGCCGGTATGGATAGCTCTCTCTAGTTTCAGGGATGATTTAGAGAGTGTGTGGCAATTCTCCACATTACGATCATTGTGTATTGGTGAACGCCAGTGACTGAGCTAGGGATAGCCAGTTGCCTAGTGCTCGATCGGTCGCTCTTCATTGGGTTTGAAACATATCCCAAAAGATCCGGAGTTCCGGGAGGAATCCGCTAATAATACTGCGAGAAATGCATGATCAATAATATTGCTAGAGCATATCTTAAAACAATCACTAAAGCCTAACCAGCGCCTGTCTTTAATCTATCTGTCTATTTGTTTATTCATTGTTCTGTCATTTATTTTGCTTCAGCATAATTCCGATAAAACCCAACATTTTTATTATCTTCGAAACCATTAGAAAGTCAAAATAGGTAAAGTAGAAACTCATTCAGACCTTGGATTGATAATATTACTTGCTGCAGACTGTGTACACTTGCATAGGAATTCTAGAGTATTTCATATCATATTTTTACTCACTCTAGGAACCCAACATTAAACAAAGTGATTATAAAGTGGTTGAACAGTTAGGTCGAACCCCTGCAAAGATTTCCATATTGGCTTTGTTATTAGCTTCAGATACGCATCGTAAGACTTTGTTGGACATATTGAATCAAACTTATGTTCCGCAGGATATTACGGTGGACAACTTGGATAACATCGTTGGAAACATAACTGCATCCAGTTCAGTAACTTTCACAGATGATGAGTTACCACCAGAAGGCACAGGATACACTAAAGCCTTGCGCATTACAGTTAAGTGCAAAAATTTTGCTATGGCAAAAGTTTTAGTTGATAATGGTTCCTCCTTGAACATAATGCCTAAATCCATGTTGGAGAAATTGTCTGTTGATATGTCTCATGTAAGACCCAACACTATGATCGTACGAGCTTTTGATGGGACACGTAGTGAAGTTGTTGGAGACATAGAAGTGCCCATTCAGATAGGTCTATGCACCTTCGATATAACCTTTCAGGTTATGAACATTAATTCGGGCTACAGCTTTTTGTTAGGGCGTCCCTGGATTCACTCAGCTGGAGTGGTCCCATCATCATTACACCAAAAACTTAAATTTGTGGTCGACCGCAAACTAGTAATCATATCTGGACAAGAGGATATCTTAGTGTCAAGACCCTCTTCAATGCCCTACATAGAAGCAGCATAAGAGGTTTTTGAGTCATCATTTCAAGCTTTTGAGATTGCAAATGCCACAACTTTATACGGAGAGATAGGGAAAATGGAGCTGCAACTTTCAAAACTCTCCTTAACAAGAAGCAACCAAAGCCTCAAAAATTTGTTGAATATGTCGAAAAATATGAAGAGGTTTGGTTTGGGATATAAACCAAGCAAAAAAGATATGATTAAAGCACACAGGCAGGAGAAAGAAAAACGACTGACTAGATTGGAGAACCGTGAGCCGAAGTATCAAATGAATATCATTCGTCATCTTCATGATACCTTCATCTTTGCTGGAATAATTCATCCAGACTCTCAAGACCCTGCAGTCATGGCTATAATCAAACAGAAGAAAGAAGCTGGTCCCTTGGTTTATCTGTGCCCAGAAGACTTTGAACTCAATAATTGGACTGTAATGGAGCTACCATCATTTGTTAATGAGATATCAAAGTAATTTTTAAACTTTTTGTTTGTTTTTTGTTTTGATGATTTATGTGTTCTATGTCAATATTTCATTTGTTAATGAAGAAGCATTTTTTTCCTTTCTTTCCTATCATCCAATGAATCTCTCTTGTGTCTACTTCTCTCAACATTGATTTCATTTATTCCATTCCTTCTTTTTGTCTTCTTTCATCACACTGAATAATCGCTCTCTTAAACAACGATATTGGGATTGAAAGCGATAATGATCTTAAATACGAACTTGATTCTCCTACATACGATGTTGAGTCCGATGAGAGAACAAGTGGTAATGAGGAAGATCTAGAACTTACTCCTGAATTGTTGAGAATGATTGAAGAAGAAGAGAGAATATTGGGACAACATGAAGAGTTGATAGAGACGATTAACTTGGGATCTCAAGTAGAGGTTAAAGAAGTTAAAATCGGGACCAACATGTCTGCTGAAAGCCGTCAAGGGTTAATAACATTGCTTCATGAATACATTGATGTTTTTGTCTGGTCTTATCAAGATTTGCCTGGTTTAGACACAAGTATTGTGATGCATCATTTGCCACTTAAGCCTGAATGCAAGCCAGTGAGACAGAAGTTACGCGAGATGAAGCCAGACATGTTAATCAAAATAAAAGAGGAAGTCATTAAACAAATTGATGCAGGATTCTTAACAGTTGCTAATTATCCAGAATGGGTAGCTGACATTGTGCCAGTACCTAAAAAAAATGGACAGGTCTGAATGTGTGTTGATTATAGAGATTTGAATCGAGCAAGCCCAAAGGATAACTTCCCACTTCCTCATATTGATGTACTGGTAGATAACACAGCTGGATTCTCAACTTTTTCCTTTATGGATGGATTCTCAGGTTACAATCAAATCAAAATGGCACCTGAAGATCAAGAGAAAACTACATTCATCACATTATGGGGAACCTTTTGTTATAAGGTCATGCCGTTTGGATTGGAAAATGTTGGGGCAACCTACCAACGGGCCATGGTTACTCTCTTCCATGACCTAATGCATAAGGAGATCGAAGTGTATGTTGATGACATGATTGCTAAGTCAAAACCAGGGGAAGAGCATGCAACCATTCTCTGAAAGTTATTCGAGCGATTGAGGAAATTCAAGTTGAAACTGAATCCGAGTAGATGCACATTTGGGGTCACTTCTGGCAAGTTGTTGGGTTTCGTCGTAAGCCAAGAGGGAATTAGAGTTGACCCAGACAAAGTCAAAGCCATTCTAGAAATGCCACCACCACGTACTCAAAAAGAAGTCAGAGGTTTCTTGGGAAGATTGAATTATATTGTAATATTCATATCACATCTTACAGCAACATGCAAACCAATCTTCAAGCTACTTCGTAAGAACAATACAGGCATATGGAATGACGACTGTCAAAAAGTATTTGAAAAGATCAAACAATACCTGCAAAACCCTTCTGTTCTTGTACCTCCAACTCCAAATCGTCCATTTATCCTATATCTTACAGTGAAAGAAAATTCAATGAGGTGTGTACTGGGACAACATGACAGTTCAAGCAGAAAAGAGGAAGCCATATATTATTTAAGCAAAAAGTTCACTGATTGTGAAACCAGATATTCTCTTTTAGAAAGAACTTGTTGTGTTCTAGCTTGGGCCGCTCGCCGTTTGAGACCATATATGTTGTACTACACAACATGGCTTATCTCAAAGATGGATCCTATCAAATACATCTTTGAAAAGCCGTCTTTGTCTGGCAGAATTGCTAGATGGCAGGTTCTTTTATCTGAGTACGATATTATCTATGTTACTCGAAAGTCAATAAAAGGAAGTGCACTAGCCGATCATTTGGCCGAGCAACCTATAGGCGATTATGAACCAATGAAATTTGATTTTCCTGATGAATTTGTCTCCATTATAATGGTGGAAAAAGAAATATCAGACTTGGAAACATGGACCATGTTGTTTGATGGGGCCTCCAATGAGTTAGGTCATGGGATAGGTGTTGTATTAATATCGCCTGAAGGAAAGTTGTTCCCTCTCACCGCCAAATTAAGTTTTGATTGTACTCATAATATGAATGAATATGAAGCTTGTTCTATGGGTATCCAAATTGCATTGGATATGAAGATAAAGAAACTTCGAGTCTTGGGAGATTTTATGTTGTTGATTCACCAATTGAGATGAGAATGGGAAACAAGAGACACTAAGCTACTACCTTATAAAAAGCTTATATTAGATTTGTCTCATAAATTTGAAGAAATCACTTTTGACTATTTACCAAGGGAGAGTAATCAGATAGCAGGCGCCTTGGCTACGCTTGCAGTCATGTTCAACATAGACCTCAATCATGAGGTACAACCTATTAAGATGGGAAGGGTAGATGTTTCAGCCTCCTGCATGAATATAGAAGAAGAGTTTGATGACAAGCTGTGGTTTCAAGACATCAAACATTATTTGAAATGCGGAACCTATCCTCTGAATGCCTCAGAAAATGACAAGCGCACACTTAGAAAGTTAGCAATGAAGTTCTTCCTAAATGGGGAAATACTTTACAAAAGAAATCATGATATGGTACTTCTAAGGTGTGTAGATACAAATGAAGCCAACACGATTATGAAATAAATTCATAAGGGAATTTGCGGCACCCATGCAAATGGACACATGATGGCCAGACAGGCATTAAGGGTTGGCTATTACTAGTTAACCATGGAAGCTGACTGTATCAAATATGCCCGAAAATGCCACAAATGTCAGATTTACGCAGATAAAGCTCATGCTCCAACATCTCAGTTGCACGTTATGACGACACCATGGCCATTTTCCATGTGGGGAATGGACGTTATAGGCCTGTTCACACGAGACTTCGGGGATGGAGACACGTGGAATAAACAATATATTTGTATTTATGTAATATGCGTGTGGGTGTACAATCTCTAATGTTAATCCTCTGATTATCTCTCTTGTGTGTGAATGTGTTTCACTCGAGGGCCGGAACGCTTGATCTCGAGTCTGAAGCTTCAATGGATTCTTGGAGCTTGAAGTCTTGGAGTCTTGAAGAGTCTTTGGTCTTCAAGGATTGTTGAAGTCTTCTAGTCTTGAAGGATCTTCTTGGGCCAGTTTGTTGAGCTTCTTGGATGATCGGTCTGATAGGTTGATGATCTCTTGGATCGGCCTATTGGCTTGTTGATCTTCTTGGATAATCGGCCTGTTGGCGTGATGATCTCTTGGATCGACTTGTTGGCTTGTTGATCTTCCTGGATGATCGGTCTGTTAGGTTGATGATCTCTTGGATCGGCCTATTGGGCTTGTTGATCTTCTTGGATGATCGGCCTGTTGGCGTGATGATCTCTTGGATCGACTTGTTGGCTTGTTGATCTTCCTGGATTATCGGTCTGTTGACTTGTTGATTTATTGGATCGACCTGTTGGCTTGTTGATTTGTTGGATCGGCTTGTTAGCTTGTTGATCCTTTTGGATGATTGGCCTGCTAACTTGTTGATCTTCTTGATCGGTCGGTTGGCTTGTTGATCTCTTTTTAGAGTCTTCTAGTCTTCAAATCTTCTGAGTCTTGAATCCTTTGAATTCTAAATCTCGGATCTCTGAATTCTCTGGACTCTCTTTGGATTCTGACGACTCTGGATCTTGGGAGAATGCTCTGGACTCTGCCCTCTCTGCCTCTGGCTCAATCCCCCTATTTATAGAGTTCTCGCAGGATGGGCCCTGGTAACTTTTGGGCCTAACAACTTGGGCTTGGGTTTTATTGGTCTTGGGCTGAACCATTTAGTCTTGGGTTTGGTTTATATTTGACCCAAAACCATATGACCCAGACATTTAAAAGACCCAAATTTGATCTAAATAATTATTATTTTTAATTAATTGGTCAAATTAATTAATTTGATTGAAATAATTTAATTTTAATTAATTGATCAAATAGAAATTTGGCTCTATAAATTTATAATTGGCCAACTTTGTTTTCAAATTAAATTTGGGACACATGTCAATTTATAATTGGTCCCAAATTTAATTAACTTTAATTTCGTCATTAATTTTATGTAATGACGTGGCAATTCGTGATTGGTCAAAATTTCTCCATCAACAAGGCCCTATTGACCCAAAAGCCTCAAACGGACATCGATTCATCTTGGTGGCAATAGATTATTTTACCAAATGGGTAGAAGCAATGTCCTATCGAGAGGTGACGAAAGGAGTTGTGATCAAATTCATCAAGAAGGAGATTATATGTCGTTATGGTCTTCCTGAGACCATAGTATCTGATAATGCGCGAAATCTGAACAATAAATTGATGACTGAGTTATGTGAGCAATTCAAGATCAATCATGTCAACTCAACTCCGTATAGACCAAAGATGAATGGAGCAGTGGAAGCTGCTAATAAAAACATAAAAAGGATTGTGCAAAAACTGACGGTGACGTATAAAGATTGGCATGAAATGCTTCCTTTTGCATTATATGGATATCGCACATCGGTTTGCACTTCAACTGGGGCAACACCATTTTCATTAGTTTATGGTATGGAAGCTGTTCTTCCTATTGAAGTGGAAATTCCATCATTAAGAGTCCTCATGGAGACTAATTTAGAAGAGGCTGAATGGGTCCAAAACCGCTATGAGCAGCTCAACTTTGTTGAAGAAAAGAGATTGACAGCATTGTGCAGAGGTCAACTTTACCAAAGACGAATGATGAAAGCCTATGATAAAAAAGTGTGTCCTAGAGTATTCAGAGAAGGGGATTTAGTCTTAAAACGAATTCTTCCTTTTCTAAAAGATCACCGAGGAAAGTGGGTCCCAAACTATGAAGGACCATTCGTGGTGAAGAAAGCTTTCTCTGGAGGAGCTTTAGTCTTGACTAACATGGATGGTAATGAGCTGCCAAGTCCAGTTAATTCAGATCAGGTTCGAAGATATTACGCATAGGCTACCTGTGTATCAAAGGATTCGGCAAAGTTGCGGGAATTCAACAAGTGTATAGGAGAATTACGCTTCAATTTCTATATCATGTTTAAGAGGTTACTTTTGTCTCAAGTTCTAGAACCTTTACATTGACACATATGTCTATTGAATTTTAGTCATAAATCGAAGCTCCTTTCTCGAAGCATGGCATATCTTGTCCATTTTTCTCCCTCACTCTCCATAATATTTCCTCAACTATGAATGTTTGACATGTTTACCTTTATTATCATTACAATTGAATAAACAAAAAGTTACATAAACGCGATATTTCAAATCAATGGTGGTAACTTAAACGATTCGATGTGAAATACATATGTCCAAAGAAAGAATCCAAAGGCAATATTTTTCCAAGAGCGCCGTGATCATGAAGGTTGATGGAATGTCATCATGGAGGAAAAAACCGTCATTTCAACATGACAAAGTCTTAAACTGGGGCAAAACCATTATTTTCGTCTTCTCAAACTGGGGCAAAACCATTATTATCACAGGAGCAAAGTCGTTATGGATACATTTTTGGTCATCAAACAAAGAGCAAGTTGTTTAGTGAGTTCATGATCCAATTAAGGTCTATTACCAAGGGTGATGTGAATGGGGTGCCTGAGCTATCAAATATCTTTTAAAAGAAAATTGTATCATAGTTTTCGAATAGTGCTAAATCTGCATCTCATGCATTCAAGCAGTCAAGTTTAGCGTGCATTGCAAAGAAAATTTATTTTCGGTTAAATCGAACACGACTATTCAGTCGAGGTCGAAGCCTGTATCAATCCAGGTCCGTTTTAAGTTTTTCTCTCGGTTAAATCGAACCCGACTATTCAGTCGAGGTCGAAGCCTGTGTCAATCCAGGTCCGTTTTAAGTTTTTTATCTCGGTTAAATCGAACCCGACTATTCAGTCGATGTCGAAGCCTGTGTCAATCCAGGTCCGTTTTAAGTTTTTCTCTCGGTTAGATCGAACTCAACTATTCAGTCGAGGTCGAAGCCTGTGTCAATCCAAGTCCATTTTTAGTTTTTCTCCCGGTGAAATCGAACCCGACTATTCAGTCGAGGTCGAAGCCTGTGTCAATCCAGGTCCGTTTGAAGTTTTTCTCTCGGTTAAATCAAACTCGGCTATTAAGTCAAGGTCGAAGCCTGTGTCAATCCAAGTCCATTTTCAGTTTTTCTCCCGGTGAAATCGAACCCGACTATTCAGTCGAGGTCAAAGCCTGTGTCAATCCAGGTCCGTTTTTATGTTTTTTCTCTCTGTTAAATCGAACCCGACTATTCAGTCGAGGTCGAAGCCTGTGTCAATCCAGGTCCGTTTTCAGTTTTTCTCTCGGTTGAACCAAACCTGACTATTGAATTGTGGTCGAGACCTGATTAAGTCAAGTTCATTTTCCTTCCTCCCCAATACTTAGTCTCTTTCCTTTGTCTACCCTTTCAATCCTTCAAGGATACACAAAGGGGGGCAAACTGTAGACGTTGTATTTGGTCCGGCTTGATTTTCAGTAATAATGTTCTAAGTTTTCAAATATTTGGTGGTCAATTTGTTTTTTTGGTATGTCAACAAGAGCATATCTCAATTGGCATAAAGTTGTATTGATAATTACGAGGTCTTTGGTTCAAACCCCCATTCTCACATATTTTTTTATCAAAAATTCGTTTTTTTTTATTTTATTATTATTTTTTTTGTTATTATTATTATGTTTCTTTAGTTTTTTTATTTTTTTGGTCTTCCCCATTCCTATTCAAGGGGAAGCTTTCATATTTTGAAGCATTTTCCATGGACATGATTTTTTATTATTTTTTTATTTTTTATTTTTTCCCACCATTTTCTCATTCATCTCCCCCCCAATTAGTAACCCTTCAAGTATAAAGGGGGGGGGGAGAGAGATGGAGGATGAAATGACACAAAAAAAGAGAGAGGAAGTTTAGAAAAAAGTGAGCTTGAAAGAGTTTAGGCATTGGAGCAAGAGTTTAGTTTAGAGAGAATTTAGAAGAATTTCTTTTGAGGGAGAAAGGAGAAGAAGAATATTTGAGCATATGTTCCCAAAATAAATTGAACACTTTTCAATTTACAATTTATATTTATTTGCTTCAAGTCTTTTTACGAGCTACCAGTGGGACCTAATGGACCTACAGATTAAAAGCTCCAACGATACGAGACTAATCGGCTTAAACTCATTAACCAAGTTAGTCTCCATTCGTTAACTGCGGGTCACTCCACTAAAGACCCATAGTTGCACTCTTCTCACTGCAGGATATTTTTGTGTCCATGGATATCGGCCAATACTACAAGTCAGTCCTTCACGTGTGTGAAGGGAATAAAAGTTCTCACGCAGCGGAAGCGCATCGATTGGACCTTACGCCGTATATTAATTAACATTAAAATACCGTTACGATAACTCAAACAAAACTTTAAACAAACTTTAAAGTCGCTGTAAAATCGGTTTAAACATGCTAAAATAAATCTAAATTTATTTTTAAAACTTTTCTAAAGAAAAGAGGAAGAACCGTTACAAACCTCCGTTGTAGACTTGACCGTTCTTCGCCAACGACGCTCCACGAACGAAAACGCAGCAGCCGCCTTTGCTTTTCTTCGCTGGAAATTTCTTCTTTGATTGACACAATCACCACAGAGGTTACACCGGTATGTCTCTAAGTCTAGGAGGCAAAAGACTTGTGGGAGTCTTTCTCTAAGAGGGAGACTAGAGAGAATTCTAGGTCTTGTCTTTCAAGAGTGTCAAGTGTCATGACCAATTCGGTCTAGTGTTCTATTTATAGAAGAGAGGCCATGAATAAAATATTCAATTAAATCAATCTTTTCCATAATTGATTCAATCTTATTCCTTAATTAATCAATCATGATCAATCAACTCCATGATTCATTAATCTTTTCCACAAATGACTAATTACTTCCATAAGTGATTAGATCATTTATGGATTAGATCATTTCCATAAATGATTAATCACTTCCTTAAGTGATTAATTATTTCTATAATTGATTAATTCCCGGTTAATGAATTCTTTAATTAATTAACCACCAAGTAAATATCACATATTTAATTCCCGGCCTAGAATTAATTAATTTTTCCCAAACACATTTTAGGCCTTAAATTAATTAATTCATTATTTTGAACTCTTTCAAACTTCCATAAATTTATATTTGAACTTTTCAAATATTAATTTCTCTCATAATAATATATCAATATATATTATATTTCTCTCATTAATCAATATTCGTTAATTGTGTGTACATTCCACTATAGACTCACAGTTGCATTCTTCTCACTGCAGACATATTTTCTGTGTCCACGGATCTAGACCAATATCGACTAGTTAGTCCTTCACGAGTGTCCGTAACACCAGCTGGGTCAAATTACCGTTTTACCCCTGGGTTACCTCTATTTCCTTAAGTACCAATTCTCCTCTAATGAACAACCTGTTCGTGGTCCAACCATCAAACAGAAAACTCTCTCGTGCCATTGAGAGGGTAGGGCCCTTTGTTCAAGACTCGGAGTAACCACTTAAGGGAACACTCATCTGCTTCCCTAAAGTCGGGAAGGAGTGAATTTCATCTTGTACGATTATGTTTCCAACTCCCCATTCGGTCTTGTCCCCAAAGTGGTAGGCTTATTGAGTCGGCGTATTGGCCACTCTCACTCATACAAATCAAAGGACAATCTCTCATGAGCAGGAGTCCATAATCAACTCAGGATTAAGACTAAGTTGTCTTGGTCATCCTAGTGAAATAGAAAACCAACTAGTTAACTGTGTTATAACCAGTGGTTACTATTTCGCGGTCCGGTCTTATGCAAACTCATTGCATAGGATACCCCCACTCGCATGTCTCCTACACGAACGCGTTGGATCGCAACGTTTGTATCAAATACAAAGTGGGTCGTATCCATAGTGTCACCAGGATAAGGCACCCAGTCTTATCCCTATACTATAGACCCTTTAGGTTGTTTCTTGAACAATGATCCATATGTCACTACATATAGTTCAAGACTCATATTACAGCCTTGGATGTCTAGTTTATTGGTAGGGTTATTATTAGGCAAAGACAAATATAAAATAACTAATAACAATTAATGGAAAAATATATCAATATTATTTCATTAATATCCGGTCAACGGTTACATTCACTATCTACGAGTTTTAGGGCATAAAACCTAATAGTGTGTTCGTATCCCAGCTGGGTCAAATTACCGTTTTACCCCTGGTTTACATCTTTGTCCTTAAGTCCCCAGTGCTCCTCTAATGAACAACCTATTTGAGGTCCAACCAATAAACAGAAGTCCCTCTCGTGTCATAGAGAGGGTTGGGTCCATTGTTCAAGTCCCAGAGACACCACTTAAGAGAACACACCTCTACTTACCCTAGAGTCGGGAAGGAGTGAATTCCATCTTGCGTGACTATGTTCCCAGCTCCCCACTCGGAATTGTCCCCAAAATGGTAGGCTTATTAAGTCGGCGTGTTGGCCACTATCACCCATACAAATCAAAGAACAACCCCTCGTGAACAGGAGTCCATAATCCATTCAGGATTGAGACCGAGTTGTTTAGGTCATCCTAGTGAAATAGAAACTAAGCCAACTAACGGTGTTACAGTTAGTGGTTAACTATTTCGCGGTTCGGTCTTATGCAAACTCATTGCATAGGATACCCCCACTCGCATGTCACCTACTTGAACGCGTTGGATCGTTGTGTTTGTATCATAATACAAAGCGGGTCGTATCCATAGTGTCACCAGGATAAGGTACCCAACCTTATCCCTATACTATAGACCCTTTAGGCTGAATCTTGAACATTGATCTCCGTATGTCCCTACACACTAGTTCAAGCCTCATAGTATCAACCTAGGATGGTTAGTTTATTGGATTTGGGTCAAGTAGTGCAATATTTAACAATAACATTTTATTGTAGAAACTAAATAACACTTTATTAAACACAAGTATAAAATTTGTTTACATTCACTATCTACGAGGTTTAGGGCATAAAACCCAACACACGGACTCTACTAACTCAGGATTGGCTTATCCAAACTCTCCTTCTATCTTCCCCCTACACTGGCACTAAAGACTTGCTAAAGAGTGAAAATGAAACAAATTAGACTGCTACTTTCTACTTAGGCGCCTAAAATTTAGGATCTTCTCACTTTTACGTTCTTTTAAGGCGGGGCACTAGCTTTCACACTACAATGCAGTGATCCATAACCCGAGTTTAACCCTTTGTTGACCTAACTGAACACACTACAGGTAGCTCTTTTTACCCCTTATCACTCATGATTATTGCAAGCATGCTTTTTCTAATGAAAATAAAACAAGAAAGATGAGCATATAATTTTTTTTTCTTTAAGTTAAAGCTCACTCACTCATTTTACCGTAATTTTTCTTTCAACAGGTATACATTCATTTATTTTTCCTAGGCAAGATTCACATGCTAATTTGCAAAAAACTTTATACACTTTAACTCATCCCTACATCTATCGGGGTGACAATAGACATATAAGCCTAATAAACCTCTCCTAAGCATTTGATTCCTATTCTAATGCAAGAAAGAAACTCAACCAATGCAAGATATTTCACATAAAAAAAATTTAAAATGCTCCCTTTTGGGGCACTCACGATTGCAACTCATCGAAAGAAAACATATTGATGCAAAAGCTAATCCTAGGAAATCATTATCATGATAACAATATCTAAAAGCATCCAACATTCAAGTCAATCAATAAAGCATACAATTGGCCCGATGCTCAGGTGCTCAGGGCCCAACAGACAGAAAAGCAAAGTGTACCCCACCCCAACCTAATTCTTACATTGTCCTCAATGTAATACTAGACATGAAAAACAAATGACAAAATAAAGGGAACATAAAACCTCCCATGAATTTTGGTACAATGGGTGGAAGGGTACAATCCACAACGCCTAAAAAAGAAGGCTCTTCCACAGGCTTAGGTCATAAATTCCTACAAAACAAAAAGAAAACAAACAAACATAAAGAAAAACTAAAAAGCAAACAACTAAAGGAAATGAGAAGTGATAGAAATTATTGGGGTGCAAGTTTTTAAAGTCGCCATGCTCGACGGGATTCTGTATCTTTCTGGTTGGGCACATAAAACTACTCGCATTTCTCCGAGCCCTTCTTTCTAGAATCTACAAAACCTGACAACAGAAGCAGGCTCGCTCATTTCTCATGGGATCCATAAGATGCATTAATATCTTTGGATTTTTTATTATAAGGAAATAAATAAGAAAGATCAAAAGAAAAATACTCAAGGGATAAAGACACAGACTCGTAAGATAAACATGAAGATGAATTAAATAAAAGGGGATCAAGGAAAAGACAGACTCAGACTCGTCAGCCTGAAACTCTATCACCTGGAACTCTTCGCATTCGGACTCATAATCTTCCTCAAACTCATAGATATGATCTTCGAATGGCAAATAAAAATCAAGTTTAGCATCACCGTCCACGAGAAATGCTCCCTCTAGTTTGGTGATCTCTTGGCACTGACGCTCCTAATACTCAAAGCTCTTTTCCAGCTTAGTTATTCTGAATCCCAACTGCACAGCTTGGTCAAACAAGCTCTACAATGAAGCTCCAACCTCCTTTTGAAACTCAAAAGAACTATTACTAATTTCAATAATTAAATCTTCAAGAGATTTACTTGAACTAGGAGGCTCGTAATAATAATACGGTGGCTCCTTTACTGTCTCATGTTACTGAAAATTAGCAATTGCATCAACCAACTCTTCAAGAGACATATTCGAGGGGTCACGATACTGACTTTGAAAATAATAAGTCATAAAGACCGACTAAAAGAAATCAAAAACAAAATAAAAGAAAATATCACAATGAACCCAAGAAGGAAAAATTACGCTTGGCTCCCCGACAACAACGCCAATTTGACGGGACCACTCAGAGGGTGTCGAATTCTCCAACGTCCATGCCAAATAAATTTATAATCACAAACCCCTAGAGCTAACTTGTAGCAATAGTGACTGGGGTTGAACACAGGGAGCACGATTGTTAATTCGTCTAAATTAGGTTTATTGTGAAGAGCGAACCAATGGGGGGTTTGGATTCAAAAAGAATAAAAGCGAGGAAAGATAAGATGCTGAAAATTAAATGGAAAGAAAGTAAAGACGGGAAAATAAAAGTAGGAAATAAAATGCGGGTAGGCTAATGGTACCTTGGTGATTGCTGCAATCGAAAATAGTCGGTATTCAGTTTATTCAAATTCATTCATTGGTCATCTAAATATTGGTTTTAGTGAATTATTATGAGCCCAGAATGCTTCTTGGTTTTTCAGATAGTCCACCTACTAAGGATGTGTCTAATTGATTAACTTACTCGATACTCCACGAATTCATTAACCAATTAGTTATTTAATTGCGTCTGCTGCCCCTCATGCTTAGATCGATAAATCCTCAATCTAAATCTAAATCTAAATTAATATTCAGATAAGTCCCCAAAAATATTAATTAGTTAATCACATTATCACTCAAGGCCCAGAATTGTCTAATTGAATTAGGAATTAAAATTCTCTAATTTAATTATATCAACTTCTCCTATGTTCTTAGGCTTATCGAAAGTCTATGCTAGGCAACCATCAAACTAGCGATGGGTTTGCTTCAACCTAGTGGCTATTTAAACATAACTGATAAATCATGCTTGCAACTAACCTAAGAGGCGTCGATTCTTAAACTAATATGCAAACACGATTGTTTAAACAAGAATCATAAGATGCAGCATAAAACATTCAGAAAAATCCCAATACATAGCAGCAATCTCATGAAAATTAAATAAACTTACAACCGAAGTTCCAATTACAGCAATCCAAGCTTAGACGCCCATAGATGAGCCAAATCTAATCCCCAAGGCTTGATTAACGGACCTAAAACTAACCTAAACTAAGAAAATATAAGAAAATAGAGAGGAAATGGAGAAGAACAAACAAAGATGGTTGGAGATGTTGCAGTATAGCGTCTCGACGCTACCTCTCGTGTAGGCAATTTTCAACAGCGCTCTTTTGATCCTTTTTGCTCCAACCTCGAGACTCGAATGCTTCGGTCATGTCCTAAGTTTCCTCGTCATCTCAGGGACTCCAAAATAACTCAAAAACTCTTTTAATTTCCCGAATTAGTGTCGATTTGACAAAATGGTCTAATTATCCTCTTGTGCTCAAATTCCCTATAAAACAAATGATAAAATCATAAACTAAGATCCAAGGTTGTTTGTATGTAACTTGAACTAGTATGTGGGGACATACGGGGATCGATGTTCAAGTAACAACCTAAAAGGTCTATAGCACATGGATAAGGTTGGGTACTTTATCCTGGTAACAATATGTGATACGACCCGCTTTGTATTTGATACAGATGTATTAATCCGAAGCGTCCATGTAGTAGACATGCAAGCGGGGGTTTCCTATGCAATGAGTTTGCATAAGACCGAACCATGAAATAGTAAACCACTAGATATAATACCGTTAACTAGATAGGTTACTGTTTCAATAGGATGACCTAGGTAACTCAGTCTTAATCCTAAGTGTGTCATGAACTCCTTCTCATGAGGGATTGTCCTTTGATTAGCATGGGTGAGAGTGGCCAATACGCCGACTCAATATGCCTTCCTTTTTGGGGACTAAACCGAGTGGGAAGCTGGGGACATGACAACACAAGAATGAATTCACTCCTTCCCAGTTCTAGGAGAAGTAGATGAGTGTTCCCTTAAGTGGTGACTCCGAGACTTGAACAGAGGGATCTCACCCTCTCACTGGCCCGAGAGGGACTTTCTGCTTATTGGTTGGACCATAAACAGGTTGTTCATTAGAGGAACATTGGTACTTAAGGAGATAGATGTAACACATGGGTAAAACGGTAATTTGACCCAGCTGTGATTATGGACACTCGTGAAGGATTGACTTACTGGTATAGGTCTATATCCATGGACACAGAAATGTTTTATAGTGAGAAGAGTTCAACAGTGGGTCTTTAGTGGAATGACCCACAGTTAATGAATATTGGTTAACTTGATTAATGAGTTTAATCAGTTAACCTCATATCATTGGAGCTTCTGATCTGTAGGTCCATTAGGTCCCCCTCCTAGCTAGTAAAGAGTAATTAGGAACAATTATATCTTGAGGGAAATTTGAATAATTCAAATTCATATTAGGAATTAAGTTAATTGTATGAGATACAAATTAATATAATGTATAGTGATACAATAAAATATAAAGTCTAATTTGATATTAAACTTTATTATTATGAGAGAAATAAATATTTGAAGAAGTTCAAATATTGATATGAATTTGATTCATATTAAATGTATAGGATATAAGAGAATTTGTAGTTCAAATTTTAATATGAATTTGATTCATATTATAAAATTAATTAATAGAATGCCTGAAATTAAATATATGATATTTAATTAGCTAATTAATTAATTAACTAATAGAATGTCTGAAATTAAATATATGATATTTAATTGGTGATTAATTAATTAAAGAATTAATTAATTAGAAATTAATCAATTATGGAAATGATTAATCACTTATGGAAGTAATTAATCATTTATGGAAATGATTTAATCACTTATGGAAGTGATCAATCATTTATGGAAAAGATTAAACAATTATGGAATTGATTGGTTATGAAATTGATTAATTACGGAAAAGATTAAATCAGCAAATAATTGATTTTAAATGAATAGTTTATTCATGGTCTTTCTCCTATAAATAGAACACTAAACCTAGAGTTTAGGGACTACAACATAAGGCCATAAGAATGCACTCTTGCATCCTCTCTAGCCTCCCTCTCAACCCAAGAACTTCAGGGATAATTTTCTCTAAGTTTTTCTCATTCAAGATTAGGTAGTCTTACAACTACGTTCCTAATCTCAAAGTTATAGCGGGGAAGATCAATTGGTGGTGCCCCAATTGTTGACGCTTGGTCCAAAATCAATAAAGACGTTCTTGATATTTCAGAGACGACAACGACGGTATGTTCGTTTCTCCTTATTAGATTTATATCTAATATTTTTGTATGCTTAGCCTTAATATAAATCTAGAATAGTTCTAAGTTTATGGCCAATGTATTGGTATTTTAGATTAAATAAAATTAACTACGAATCGGTCCTAATTATGCTTCTGCTTAACAAAATTACGGAATTCCAATCCTACAAGGTCAACCAACTCCAGGGCTTGACTGAGAACGCCATGGTCCAATTAGGTATTGGGGAAGCCAACCCATGGACCAAAGGCCCAAGAAGTGAACCCATGGAAAACTTAACCTCAACGCATCTCCAACACGAGGACGATTCCATGACTCTGATGGAGGTAAGTCCAAATTGAGTCCTCTTTCTCTAAACCCCAACTTGTTGCACGTTTTTCTTTGATCTTTGACTAAAGCATTGGAGCCTATGTGACAAGCACTAAATTGATGTGTAGATCTCTCCTTGTTTCGCAGGTCACCTCATCCAAAATTTTTACTGAGTGCGAATTAGGTAGATTGATCTAGGCCACCTCACCCTAGTTTATTGTTACTTTTCTTTTTTTAATAAAAAAAAAAAAATTCTCTATTAATCTTCCTTCTATAAATTTTGGAAAGTTCACATTGTGTCTTCTGGTATGAAAGTTATTATTATTGTTTAACCAATTTCAATACAAATTAACTTCAGACTAACAATAATAAAAATTTTCAGATTTACTGAAAGTACATTAACTAAATTTAGACATTTTAAAGTACATGGACTAAAATGAAACATAACAAGACCAAAAATGATATTTTAACCTCTTAAAAATAAACTAAAAATATATATATAATTGTGAATAAAAAATTTTAGTTATTTGAAAATTTGTGCTTTAACAAGTCAATAAATTAGGCTAAATTATAAAAAAAAAAAAAAATATCCCAGAACTATGGGGTTTGTTTTAAAAATGCCTCTGAACTTTAAAAAGTTTAAAAAATACCCCTGAACTTTACAAAACGTATAAAAAATACCCTTGCAGTTAATTTTTTTTATGAGAACTGTTAAAACCGTCGAAAATCTAGTCAAGCTCTTGGGATGGTGTCTTGAAAGAGAAGAAAAGCTCCTAGTATATGAATTCATGAAAAATAGGTAAAGCTTCTCATTAATTTTCATGGAAGAAGAATTTACGGTGGTATAAGGAAAAAAAAAAAAGAAGAAGCATTTTCTAATAAGATTATTTTTTAAAATCTTTTGAAAGTTAAAGAGTATTAATGAAACTACAATTTTTAATGGTTTCCATCTAAAAATTAACGACAAGGGTATTTTTTAAACATTTTTTAAAGTTCAAGGATATTTTTGGAACTTTTTAAAATTTAGGGACATTTTTTAAACAAACCCCATAGTTTAGGGGCATTTTTTATACTTTAGCCCTCTAAATTATGTAGAGCAATTAAAGATGATGAAAACTTATTAGATCTTGATGAATAAATATTACATTGTACACCATCATCTAGTTTTTATATTTGATTACATGTGAAATAGTTTAAATAAATTTACTAGTTTTTCTCAAAATAAATAAATAAATTTACTAGTCCGTGGTTATTAAATATATAATGAAAGAAAAATAAGTTCTTATACATTTAAATGGAATTTTTTTTCACTAAAGTAATATTTAATAAGGTTTATTTTATAAAGGAATAACCCGAAAAATTGCAATGGGTGGCTAAATTCTAATGGTTAATTGCAGATATAACAAGTTTTATAAACATTGCAAACATAGCAAAAATTTTAAATCATTTTTTTAATTCTCGTTTTGTCCCTGTTTTGATTTCTATCCGTGATAGATTGTTATCATTGATAGAATTTATCACTGATAGGAATCTATTGCTGATAGAATCTATCACTGATATAAATCCAGTGATAGATTTTTGTTACTGATAGAAATTTATCGCTAATAGAAACCAATAGTGCATTCGATTACGTGATAATTTTGTACATATATTTTGTGTTTTCGTTTTGTTGAGGTCTCCCCTTCTTTAAATTTCAACTTCCGCTTTGTGTTCTTCTTTTCTTTCGATTCAATTTCCATGTTGTTTTGCTTCGACATCTATAAAAAAAAATCAGTGACATAGGTTTTAGAAACAAAAATGATAGTTTTCTATCAATGATAAAAATCAATTTTTCTATCAGTGATAAAAGGTTTTATATCACTGATAGAAATCAATTTTATATCAGTGATAGAAAGGTTTTATATCAGTGATAGCCTAATTTGAACAACTACACCTAATCACCTTACTAAATCTATCAGTGACACGAAAACAATAGAAAATTTCAAACAAAACACAAAAACAACGAATAGAATTCTATCATTGATAGAATCTATCAGTGACAGAATTCTAAAATTTTTGTTTTTTGTAATCAAGTAATGGGTCGCCGATAGAATCTATCAATGACAGAATTCTATCACTGATAGACTTGATAGAAATGGGAAGAAGAAAAAAAAGGGTTGGATGAACTGGGTAAATCATGTCAGATGGGCATTTTAGTAATTTTGATGGACTGGATGTTAAATTTTGCTATTTTTATAAATACTTTAATATGTTGTTAATTTTGCTATTATTTTAGTTGGGTTTGATATATGTGGAAGCAACCTAAAATAATTGAACGATTTTGTCCGTGATCATGATGGTTTTCAAATTTTTTGCTTTTCCATATCAGTTTCCTCCGTCTTCAATCTTCCAAAAAGTCAACTCATTAATGTAGTAAATAATTAGTCTTTTTTTTAATAAAGTAAATAATAATTCTTGCGTGTATAGAAACTATGGTAGTTAATTTTTTTAAAATATTGTGATTTTTACGACAAAAACGTCCTTAAAGAATGATCAAATATTTAGTTTAAAAAAAAAAAAGAATGATCAAATATTTTTTTTTTTTTTTTGAAAAAATGATCAAATATTTTTTCACCTTATTGTTCAAAAAAATATATATATTTTTTCACCTTAATTTATTGAATAATATTTTGTGGATTATTCAATCATATATAATAAATTACTAAAATATAAAAAATAAAAATATGATAGTGGACACTAAATATGTATATATTTTTTGTTAACAAAGCATAAAAAATATTAACTATTAAACCTGATTGTGTTCGTATATTATTTTTTATTTTAAGGCGATCCTACCAGTAATTTAATATGCTAATTATTTGACCTATCATTATTAATATATTTCTACAATTAATAAAGAGTTTAAAAACTTAGGCAAAATTTGACAAGATTTATCTAAGGTATCTAGTTAGCTTTAATTATATATAGTAGTTAGGACCATGAATACTTATTAGATCTTGAACTTCTTAATGAAGTAAAATTATGAAAATTTGTTAGAAAGTTATAACAAGTTTCTAAAATAGTTCTTACCAAAAAATAAAAAGTTTCTAAAATAGAGTAGGATAACGAAACTTATTTTAAATCTTTAATAATATATGTTAGATGTTCTAAAAAAACTAAAACTAAAAATAATATATATTCGATTGTCTACGACCATCTAGTTTTTTTTTTTTTTTTTTTTTTGGGACAATGACTAGAGTTTTTTATATTTGATTATATGTGAAATAGTTGAAATAAATTCACTAGTCTGCGCTTATAAAATATGTTATAGGTAATTTTGGACCACGTACAAGGAGCTGACGAGGGCAGTAGACAGAAATAAGGCTGAGAGATGGACCCTAGAGGCGAGACCGACAAGCAGGACGGGCCAAGACTGAAGGGGTCGGGCCCCGTGCTTGGCCCGCTTGCGCGGGGCGAGTTCTCCCAGCTCTGTTATGTTCCTATCACCTCTGGTCGCCCCGATTTCGCCTGATTTGTCCTGAAACGCCTCCGAATTCCTAAAAACCCTAGGAGTATGAGCATGTATTTATACCCCTCTTCACCACTGAAGAAGAGGACCCGAACTCAATTCTCGACTCTCTCATCTTACTCTCTAGCTCTCCCTTCCGTTTTCTGACTTAAGCATCGGAGGCAGTGTGGCTAGCACCACACCGGTGTTCAGGTTTACCCTTTTGCAGGTCATGTCTTCCTCCCTCATCTACAAATTTACCGTTGGTGGCATGTGAAGGTCAGGTGAGTTCCCTCTGACCAAATTTGACCATCAACAAAATATATACTAAAGAAAAAATATATGTATATATTATAAATCTAAAGTGCAATTTTTGCTTTTTCAAAAAAAGTAATATTTAAAAAGATTCTTAAAAAAATAAAACAGTTGAATTAAGGCAATATTCATAATCGAGTGGTTTGCAAATTTAGTTCTTAAATTAAGGCAATATTCTTATTCAACTTTTTACAAGTCAACTCATTGATTTTTTTTTTTTTTTTTTTGAGAATTAAGTCAACTCATTAATTAGTAAATAATAATTATTGAGTGTACAGAAATTATGGTAGGCAGTTTATTTTTTTTTTTTTTTTTTGAACAATATGGTAGGCAGTTTATTATAAATTGTAACTTTCATGAAAATAAACATAAAATTATCAAATATTGTTTGAAATTAATTTATTGAATAATATTTTTTGGATTATTTTGGATCCTATAGGAGAAATTACTAAAATATAGTGGGTGTACGCACACGTATGTGTGAGAGACTAAATATATGTAGGTTAAATTATAAAAAATATTCCTAATTATGAGGTTTGTTTCAAAAATGTCCTTGAACTCTAAAAAGTTTAAAAAATACTCCTGAACATTAAAAAATGTTTTAGAAATACCTTTGTTGTTAATTTTTTTTTATGAAAACCGTTAAAAATGTTTCAAAAATACCGTTAGCAAAAATCTAGCCAAGTTCTTGAGATGATTTGTTGAAAGAGAAGAAAAGCTCCTAGTCTATGAATACATGACAAATAAGTAAAGTTTCTCATTAATTTTCATGGAGGAAGAATTTACAGTGAGAGAAGGAAAAAGGAAAGAAGCATTTTCCAATAAGGTTATTTTTGAAAACTTTTTGAAAGTTAAAGGGTATTAATGAAAGGGAAATTGTCAGTTTTAACCTTTTTAAGTTTTTGGGTTTAAAAAATAACCTCATTTTTAAAAACATGTTTTTTAACCTAATTGATAAAACCCAATAATGTGAATTTACAGCAACGACCCTGAAGGTAAAAGGTCAAAATTGAAACAAAAAACACAAACCCCCCTTCGTCTTCGCTTCGTCTTCTCCTCCCTCGTCATTCCGTTCGTGTCCAGCAGCTCCGACGACTCCAACGGCTCCGGCGGTTCCTTCTCTCTCGTTTGACTCCAACGACTTTGGCGTGTCCAGCAGCTCCGACTCCACGACCTCTTCATTTTCGTGGGTTTTTCTATTTAGTTTTTCATTGAGGGAGAGGGGTTTTCGTAGCTAGTCGAACCGGAAAAAAACCAAAAACTTAAAAAGGTTAAGTTTTTCAATGACTGGGACAAAAGGCAGCTTGTTGCCATTTTTTTTAATTAATTAATTAATTAAATTATTTTTCCTTTTTTAAAAAACAAATTTTCCTTTTGAAGGAAAAAAAAAAGAAAGAAAGAAAATAATGGGGAATCTTACTGTTTTTTGTCCCGGTCACGCTCCTGGCCGGGCAGTTGACCGGGACAAAAGGAAAATTGCTGCCTTTTTTTTAATTAATTAATTAATTTAATTATTTTTCCTTTTTTAAAAAACAATTTTTCCTTTCTTTCCTATTAGGTCATAAAAAAAAATTTACAAAAAAAATTGTGTTCAAAATTTCTTAGCTAAATTTGGATCGAAATTTCTTAATAAAAAATTTGTGTCCAATATCATTATTATTATTTTTTTCTTCCTCCACTCCTTCCTCTCCTTTTGTGTCCAACATTAATATAGTTTTAAAAGAACATGAGATCAATAACAAAAAAAATATTTAACAAAAATTAGGTGTTTTTAAAATTTATTGGTTTGTCCGACCAAAAAATTCTTGGTTGAATTTTTATTTTTTTTATTTTTTCATATTATTTCCCCCATTTTTTTCTTCCTTTCTTTTTCCTTCTTTTTTTTTCCAATAATAACGAATTATGAGTAAAAAAAATGTGAGTTTGATAAAACATATTTTGCCAAAAAAAAAAAAAAAGTGTTTTTGAAATTTCTTGGTTAAAATTTCTTGCAATAAATGAAGGAATAAACTCTAAAGAAGAAAGAAATAAACATCAAATGAAGGAAAAAAAAAAAACAAAAAAAGACTTTTTGAAAATTTTCTTGGTCAAATTTCGACAAGAATCCCCAAATGAAAACAAACCCATGGCCACTAAATAATAGAAAAAATTTGTGTTTGTGTTTGGACAATTAGAGAAATGTAGAAAATAGGAGAATAATGAGAACTTTGTCGTTAATTTACAAAGAAGATTTTCTTAAACAAATTTATGAAGAAGATTTTAAGTGGGGGAAGAGGAGTTTAGTTTGGTAATTTACGGGTGAAGAAGAAACCTTCAGAAAAAAAAAAAAAAAACTTATGGAAAATTTCTTGGTTAGTTTCCCGACCAAGAAATCCCGATCGGGATTCATAATTTCCTGGTCGGGATTCATACTTTTTTTTTTTAGATTTTTGTAAAAATATCTTATACAAACTCATTGTTATCTAAAACATGTAAAATCATCCTCAATTGTACTTCAAAAAAACGTTGACAATATGAAAATTTTGAAGTGGGTCTATCCGTGTGTTTGATTTTATTTTTTAAAAATACTTTGTTGGTCAAATGGTGTGTTGATGTTTGAAATTAATTAGTTGGTTTGGTTGGTTGAAAACTTTAATTCCTATCATTAATGAAAATTGGAGAAGGATAAAAATGATTTTTCACATTGTGGGTCCCACTAAAAAGTAGCTAGTTTTATATAAAATGGGTTAAAAAAACAAGTTTTTAGAAACTAGGTCAATTTTGAAAACCCAAAACTCATTTGGGTTAATTTTGACAATTTCCCTTAATGAAAGTGAATCTTTAATAATTTCCATCCAAAAATTAACGACAAGGGTATTTTTGAAACATCTTTTAAAGTTCAAGGGTATTTTTGAAACTTTTTAAAGTTCATGACATTTTTGAAACAAACCCTGATATTTTTTATAATTTAGCCTATGTTTTATTTTGTTAAAATATTAATTAAATAAACCTGATTGTATTAGTATTCTATTTTATAAGGATCCTATTAGAAATTTAATATGCTAATTATTTGGCATAAATCATTATTATATATTTCTACCATTACTAAACATTTGTAAAACTTGGCCTAATTTTGGAAAGATGCATATAACTCTGACATGCAAATACTTTATAGTTGATTTTAGTTTTGTTTCTAACATTTCAAAAAGCTTCAAACCATTGATTTTTTTTTTAAGAAAAAATAATTTATTACCAAATTCTGTTAAAATACCCTATAAAAATTATCAAATTGAAGATCAATTTTGAACTTTAAGAATACATCTAACTCTAACCTAGGTGCTTAGCTTTCAGTTTATTCTTTAACATTTCAAAATTTATAACCGTTAAGTTTTTGTCATGTGTTGAGACAAAATTGAAGAAACTCGCTTGGTATGCAAGGAAGAAGCCAAACTTGGTGTGCAAGGATGACCCTAACCACCTTGGTGCACAAGGAAGAATGTAAGTGGAGTCGTTGGCATTAAAGCTCATTACCTATATATATGTGTGATGGTCTCTTGAAGAGAGCAAGAAAAAGAGAGAGTGAAGCTTTTTCTTCCAAGTGTGTGGTAGTGAAGAGAGAGAGAAAAAAGTGTTTCTCTTATCGGGTTGAGGGTCTTTTCTTTGTTGTTTATCTCAAGCTACCGGATTGTGGTACTTGGAAGTCAATAGCTATTGTTAGGCTATTACTTCCACTTATGAATCTCATTGATTTGTTATCTACCTTCTCCTCATATTTTCAAAAATCAAGTCAAGTTTTGAAAACTAAAAAAAAAAAAAAAGTAGTTTTTAAAAAACTTGCTTTCGTTTTTAGAATTTGGTTATGAATTCAAATGTGTCCTTAACAAAGATGAAAACCATAATATGAAAATTGGGAGAAAACAAGCCTAATTTAAAAAAAAAAAAAAACAAAAAACAAAAAACCAAATGTTTATCAAAGGAGACCTAAGTTAGACATTTTGCTTAGTTTTAGTTTTTTGTTTAATGCTTTTGAAAGTTTCAACTAAACCAAAAGTTGTAAATAGAGGGTTTCTTCAGGTGGTGTTCCACCAAATAAGAGATTCTAGTTTTCGATCCCTATGGGTGGTGACATACATGTTTGGGAGTGATTTTAAAATGGTTAAAATCATTTTTGTCATTTTCAAAATCACTCCAAAACATGTCTTTCAAAACTCAAAGTCAGTTTTGATGATATGAAAAACATGTTTAAAAGTGTAAAATCAAACATGAAAATGATTTTGATTAATTAAAGGTTTTTTTAGGGTGATTTCGAACATGATAAAAGTGATTTTAGTCATTTCAAAATCACTCAAAAAACACCCACGCAATGTTTTGAAGCTTTTAACCCTTATTTTTGTGCCAAAAAACATTAGAAGGTTTCTTTTCTTAACCCTTTGTTTGGAAGCAGGAAAGTTTAAGAAATGATTTTAAATTCTGTGATTTGAAATTCGAGAAATGATTTAAAATTTTTTCTCTTGTTTGGAACAAGAAAGATTTAGAATGAATGTATTTAAAATTTTGTATTTAGACGGTAATTGGAGAAGAAAAGAAAGTAAAAGAATTTATTAATATATGCTTTTAATTTAAGTTATTAATGGACAATTAAAATATGATAAGGATAAATAAGTAATTTAACTCTCATCTCCCCGAAATCTTGCAAAATCCGATAGTTTTAGTTGGGAATTTTTTTTTATGTAAAAAAAATGATTTGAAATCATAAATCTATCTCTTTCCTGAGATACCAAACAACAGAATTCATTTCAAATCAATCCTTCAAAATCAGGAGGTTCCAAACCCAACATAAACAAAATGGAAGGAGTATGGTAAAAAAATTTAAATTTAAAAATATTAAATACAAACTTTAAACTAAGTACATAGAAAAAAGACATTTTCTTCCTAGTTTAGCTATATTAATTACTAGTATTAACTTCAACAACAATTAAGGCAGGGGGATTCAAACCTCTGACACTATGTACAATTTGATGTACAATTTGATGAGTATAAGATAGTTGTAATTGACATGTACTCATTTTCTCGAGATTGAAGGTTCAAATTCCCATACCCTACATTTGTTGTACTTTAGAAAATCCATATTATTAATAAGGGAAAAATACCGTTTTGGTCCCTAAGGTTTGAGATAGGTTGCACTTAGGGTCCCTTAGGGCCCGTTTGGTAACGCTCTCGTTTCTTGTTTTCGTTTCTTCATTTTTAATAAAGAAAAATAGAATTTCATGACCCTAACATCTATACATTCAATAATAATAAACATATATTCTTATTTATGTTTGGAAAAAATTGGAAACAAGAACAAAAAAGGAGAAACTAGTTTCAGTTATTCCCAAAAGTTCTATACAAATTTTAGGAGTGTTTCTAAAAAATGAGAAACAAGAAACATATATAGTTATTAAATGCTTAGATTTCTTAATAAAATTAGAAACAAAAAACAATAAATGAAAACGTTAGGCCCTTAGTTTTCAAACTCAATAATTTTATTCACGAGGTTTGAGAAAATGGTTTATTTGGTCCTTACCATCAACCATTTTAGTCCTTTTGTTAGTTTTATGTTATGTAAGGCAGATTGAACATTATTTTTATTATTTTTAAACTGATGTGGCATCATACGTGGCAAAAAAAATTTTAAATTATTTTTAATATTAAAGAAGTAAAATTAAGATCCTTTTCTTTCCCTTTTTTACTAATTCTTTCTCTATCTTCTTTCTCACCTTTTCACTATCTTACAAATTTGAAGGATGCCCATCATCATCGTCGTTCACTGCTGTCGCCCACTATCTTACAAAAATATTTATTTCAATTTAAAATATTTAAAAATATTTTTTAATAAAAGAAATGTCACTTTATTGTAGAAAAATAATAAAAAATATTACGTCAACTTTTCGTTAGCTAATCAATGCAAAAACTAAGGGACCAAAAGAAATTAAATCCAAAGGAGAGTAAAATTATTGAGTTTGAAAATTGAGATATTTAAATAAAACCTATCCCAAACATCGTGAAAAAGAAATGTATGTTTTCCACTAATAACATAGTATCCAGCGGAGTTCAACAAATTATTATGGATTATTAACTAACTTTTCTTATTTCTTTTTATTACAAAGATACATACATAATGTATAGAATTGATATTTTTTTTTAAAAAATGTATAGAATTGATATAAATTTTCATGTTTTGAAATTCGCCCTAATTCAACCAAAACAAAATTCTTTTGCATGGTTAGCTTTTCTATAAAATTTCAAAACTAAAACCCGCGACGCCCCGGATCGCCCCGATTTCACCTGGTTCGCCCCGAAACACCTCCGAATTCCTAAAAATCCTAGGAGGCGAAACATGTATAAAAACTTCTCTTCATCACTGAAGGAAGGGTTCCGAAACTCTATTCTCGACTTCTCCTTTTGCTCTCTAGCTTCTCCTCGGTTTTCTGACTTAGGCATCGGAGGCGGTGTGGCCTACACCACACCGGTGTGCAGCGGTTTTTGCTGGTTTTGCAGGTCACATCTTTCCCAGCTTCTACAAATTCACTATTGGTGTCACGTGAAGGTCAGGTGAGTCCTCTGTCCAGATTTTGGCATCAACAACAACATTTCGTTGTCAATTTTTCTAAAAAAAAAACATTTTCTTGTTAATCCTTTCATAATGCATATTGTTATGGGTAAATTTGGACCTAACTCTAAGAAAGACAGAGAAACAAGCCCACGAAGGCCCAATGGACCTAAATCAATCTCTAGGGCTACTCACCCTCCTAAAAGGAGGGGGAAAACCCTAATTTCAGAAGAGGCTCTCCCTAAGTCAAGGGGACTCAACTTGGTATCTATTTTCTTCCTCTATATTTTATTACTTTATTTGCTTCGTTTATGATCTCCCAACTGACTTAAGCATCAGAGTCGGTGTGGCAAGCACCACGCCGGTGCTTAATTTCCTCTTGTTTTGCAGGCCATGTCTTTCCCATTCAAATAAATTTACTGTTAATGTCACGTGAAGGTCAGGTGAGCCCCTTGGCCAAATTTTGGCATCAACACATATGCTATAGATGAGATATTTTCAAAACTAGAATCGGGAAATAAGAAATAAGAAATAAGAGATAAGAGATAACAAATTATTTATACTTTTCAAAGAATTCTCAACAAAAATACGAACAGTGAAAATTGGAAAATAAAGAATTTTGTATAAAGAAAAGAAATGAAAACTAGGAAGCATAAAGGGATTAACATTCTTCTTTCTCATTTTATGTTTAATTTTTTTATTATTGAATAAATATTTGTGTTCCATAATCGTCTATGTGCCTCATTTCTAATTAATATTCCAAAAATTTTACAATATTTTATCAGTATTAATTTTTTCAAATGAATTAATAGAATTCATATATATATATATATATTAGCGTGAATTCATAAAATAGTTAATAAATATAAACAGTTGAAAGTAGAACTTTGAAGAGTGAAAAATTAAAAATAATCAATACTACTAAATAGAGCCTAAACTATACCAACCTTCCTGACCCTCGCATATAAAAACCTTTCCACATCTCTCTTTCTGAATCTCAAAGCAAGCTCAATCATTTACTTGATCTCATCTATCATGGATTCTTGTAAGGGCTTCATCATCTTTATTTTGATTGTCGTTTTATCTTCTTCAAGTATTTATGTGACTGAAGCAGGTCGCTATCTCCAACAAACTCCATCATCATTCCTTCCAAATATTCCATCAATCATCCCTCTACCTAAGGTCCCTCTTCCGAGTATTCCACCAATCGATCTTCCCAGTATTCCACCCATTGATGTCTCTCTACCTAAGGTCCCTCTTCCGAGTATTCCACCAGTCAATGTCCCTTTACCAAAGGTCCCTCTTCCGAGTATTCCACCAGTAAATGTCCCTCTACCTAAGGTCCCTCTTCCGAGTATTCCACCAGTCGGTCTTCCCAGTATTCTACCCATTGATGTCCCTCTACCTAAGGTCCCTCTTCCGAGTATTCCACCAGTCGGTCTTCCCAGTATTCCACCCATTGATGTCTCTCTACCTAAGGTCCCTATTCTGAGTATTCCCCCAGTCAATGTCCCTCTACCAAAGGTCCCTCTTCCGAGTATTCCACCAGTCGATCTTCCCAATATTCCACCCATTGATGTCTCTCTACCTAAGGTCCCTCTTCCGAGTATTCCACCAGTCAATGTCCCTCTACCTAAGATCCCTCTTCCGAGTATTCCACTAGTCGATCTTCCCAATATTCCACCCATTGATGTCTCTCTACCTAAGGTCCCTCTTCCGAGTATTCCACCAGTCAATGTCCCTCTACCTAAGGTCCCTCTTCCGAGTATTCTACCAGTCGATCTTCCTAGTATTCCACTCATTGATGTCCCTCTACCTAAGGTCCCTCTTCCGAGTATTCCACCAGTCATCCCTCTTCCCAGTATTCCACCAATCGATGTCCCTCTTCCTAAGGTCCCTTTTCCCAGTATTCCACCAGTCGATGTCCCTCTTCCTTAGATCCCTCTTCCCAGTATTCCACCAGTCAATGTCCCTCTTCCTATGGTCCCACTTCGTGTTGTATTTCCATAGTGTTTTATTGACCATCTTACCTCCTCTTCTTAAACCTTCAAAAGCCACTTTTCCTCTTGTTCTTAATATTCTACCAACTACTCTGCCTCTTGTACTATCAAATAATTGACGTTTTCTAGTTTGGACTCCAAAGCATGGGTTTACAATTTGAATCTTCATTATCAGGGTGAAAGTTTAGTTGTTCCAGTTTCTTTGAAGTTCGTTCTATAAACTGCTGCAATATCATATGTAACACAGTAAACTAAATATTTATAATAAACCTTCCATATGGGAGATATTAATTTAGTGTTTTCGATGCATTTTCATTTTACTAATACCAACAAACAATTAGCTAAAACATATATCAAAATGCATTTATAAATAGGTTTGGTTACATAAATAACCTTATTTGTTACCAAAATTAAGTGGCAAGTCCATAAGTAATTGCACAAACGGTCAAATTCGTAAAAGTAGGCAAAAACATATATTTCTTTGTTATTCTAAATCGATTAGTAACTAACATTGTTTAAGGATATTGAGTACGTGCCTCTTTCTCTCAATAAATGTATACATTCTATTATAATTTGTTATAGATTAATAGCATTTAATTACCATTAAGTAGCCAAAGCGAGTATAGCTTAGCGGTAATTGACATATACCATCGACCAAGAGGTCAGAGATTCGAATCTTTCCACCTCAAAATGTTGTTGAACTCAAAAAAAAAAAAAAAAAAAAAACTACTATCAAGTTGTTCTTATTATATATTATATAAATTACGTACTTGTCCAAAAATACTTGGAATGAAATCATAGTATTTTTTTTTGAAAAAATTAAAAATAAATAAATAAAACTTTTCTCTGTGTATTAGAGACATGCATAATTTGATCCGATTGAGAATACGTGCTGATAAACCCTGAATCCTCGAAATCTATATCTATATCTATATCTATACTATATTAAAAAGTGAGGATGTTGGAAAAACATTTTGGACACCTTTATCCCTCCTTTGATTTACTAAATTACAAGATATGCCATTAACGATTAATTATAAATAGTATATTAATTAATAAATAATTAATTATCAAAAATACATTTATAGTATCTTAAAGTTGGAATGCTAAAGGTTTTTCCTACCACTTAGAAGAGTTTAATTTAGAATTCAAAAGGTTGGAATGCTAACGGTTTTTCGTACCACTTAAATGAGTTTTAGAATTCAAAAGGTTTTATAATCCTCACATCCTACTACTATAAAAAAGGGTTTTATTCACCATTTTTTCCTCACACACCTACAACTTTGTTCTTTCTTTATTTTTGTTCTCTCATTGTCCTACTCTCAGAAGCTCTTCAAGCTTCAGAACATCTCAAGATGTTGGTGTTACGTCCAAGATGCAAATGATGCATATGTCGTTATCTATATCTCATACCCTTGGAGTTGCAACAACATTACAACTCAAGTTTGATGAACTTGAATATAGTGTATTTGTCTATCCATTGTGATTAAGTTAACAAAGTTATTTGAAGAAATGAATGTATAGCTAAGATCTTGATTTTTTAATTGTTTATTTTGTTATTTCTGATCTCTTATAATCCATGTACTTTTTTTTTTTTGTATTTGAAATGTTTGTTGAAAAAATAACAACTTAATTGATTCAATTACAAAGTATGTTTCTTTTGTTAAGAAAATAGTCATGTAACTAATGTCACACAAATTTTCTAATTAATTATAAACAATACATTAATTAAATATCAATAATAAATTAAGAATTATTTATCCACAAGAATTTATATGGAATATGAAGGATTTGAATACAAAAAGTGTCCATTCTCAAAGAAATCAAATAATTTTTATTTGATTATAATTATAATGAAATCAAATTAGTAAATTAATTTTATCTTTATTAAGGTTGAAAAAAAAAAACAGTACGTAACAAAAAGTTAGCATTGAAATATTTAGAATTTTTAATTAAAAAAATGTAGTTAAAAAAATAGTCAAAATTAGGTAAAACAACTTTTTCAAAATTTTAAAAAAAATACCTATATATTTTTAAATTTATATATTAAAAAAAATAAAATTGTACCTAAAGTTGACTAAGATTGTTGGATATGAGATAATGCAATTTAAATGCACCCATAGAAATTAAATGCACATATGGAATGTGAAAATGTAGAATGTAAAAAGTTTCCTATATAATTAAATATAATTATATAAAAATATTAATTTTAGAATTTAATTTATCTAAAAAAAAAGTATCGTCCAAAAGTTCAAAACATCTTTAATAATAATAATTAAGAATATGATTAATATTTTGATGGAGTGAATATTAAAATATTGACGAATAAGAAATATATAAGTTAACTTTGATATCATTTTATCATTGTAAAAGGAAAATCATAACTATTTGTATAAAAACCACCATTAACTTGATTTTATTGTTAATAATAATTTGTTTTAATCTTTATCATTTTTACAATTATAATAACATTCAATAATGAAATAAATTTATCTATTTGTAAAATAGAAGGAACTTATGACAGTTTTTTTTTTTTAAATTTAAAATTAAAACACATGCTAATTTTGTTAGATATTTTTTTTACTCCATATAAATAATTTTTTTATATATAAAATGAAGCGTGTTAAAAAAAATTGGATTAATTTGTTCCTTCCTTTATTTCTAACTTTACCACCATGACATCAACATAAACCCTAAACCTTAAACCTTAAACATTAATTAATGAAAATATGTGAATTTTTATGATTTCTAATTTTTCTTTAACAATTGAATTTAGTACAAATATTTTTTTTTTACAATATTAACTTTGCTTTTTTAGTGCAATACTTAAACTATAAACTATTCTTAAAAGTAAAATTTTAAAATTAAAAAGAAAAATTGACTATGTTCACACGTAACTTCGAAGATGGAGACACGTGGAATAAACAATATATTGTATTGATGTAATATGTGTGTGAGTGTACAATCTCTAACTTTAATCATCCGATTCTCTCTTTTATGTGTGTGAGTGTATTTCACTCGAGGGCTGGAACGCTTGATCTCGAGTTTGAAGCTTCAATCAATTGCTTGGAGTCTTGAGGAGTCTTTGGTCTTCAAGGATTGTTGAGGTGATCTTTCGGTCTTGAAGGGTCTTTAGTCTTCAAGAAGTCTTGGGGTCTTGAAGAGTGCTTGGTCTTCACTACTACAAAAATGGTATTACTTGACGCTTTTGGAATGTCAAATTTTAATACTCTTGACGCTTTTAAAAGCGTAGAGAGAACCACTGTCAAGAATAAGATATCGAAAAAGAAGCGTCAAGATATTCTTTCCTTGATATTTTATAAACATCAAGAATATTAACAACATTGACATTTCTGAAGCGTCATGTATATAGATTTCTTGGCGTTTATTAAATATCATTTTCGTTAAAACTTGACACGTCTGATGTGTCAAATGGTACTTTATCTTGACATTTCAAAAATATCAATTTAATAAAATTTTGACACATTTTACATGTCATGTTTGTTTATAATATTTTTCTTTTTCAATTATAATCACTACAAGAAATAACGGATACGATAGCTAGCGAAAAAAGCTATAAAAGACCTATTATAGCTTTTTTCGAAGGTCCTGACAGCCCATGTTATTAAAAGTCTGAGACTTTTTATAGCGTTTTTGTAGAGCTATGATGAGTGCTATAATAGGGTATAGAGATATAGCATATATGCATTGCTATGGAAGCTTTTGATAGCGTTTGTTATTAAAGCTATCATATGTTTATAATAGCATTTTCTTAACGCTATCGTTAAGCTATTATAGCTTTTTCACAATGCTATCTTTAACATATTATAACTTTTTTTAAACGCTATCTTTAATAATTTATAGCATTTTTTAATGTTATCTTTTAACATATTATAGCTGTTTTTTAACACTATCTTTAATATATTATAGCAATTTTTAATGCTATCTTTTGGCATATTATAGCCTTTTCTCAATGTTATGTTTAACATGTAATATTTTCATATTAATATTCATTTAAATTAATTAGATTTTAATAAAATTTACTTCAATGGCTCATTTTTACCTAATAAATCCACAAACAAGAAATAATTCATAACACATCAAATACCATAACTTTCATTCATAATTGAAATTTCATAATCAATTTACATTACAAAATAAAGTATTCAATAGTTTCCTAGAATAAAGAAGTTATCCAAATGATACAAGGTAAAGTATTCATTTAATGTAATTTCTAATAACATATATTAGTTCACAAAATACAAAATTCACCAAGGGTTCAAGATTATAGTCATCATATAGTTGAGTTGTCATCTTTGATCCTTTTGCATGTGTGGATAAGGTATCATTCCATTCACCTGCATAAATATATGATTGTGTGAACACCAATGATAGTGAATTAAATAAATAAAGAAATTCTTTAAGAAATGTAAATGAATAAACCACCTAGAAAATAGCAAACTAATGGTCACTTTGTCAATGTAGGAATTCTTAACACCAAAACAAATACATTGAAGAGTAACATTTGACTCTCATTGATAAATTCCAAAATTATTACTACTAATTCCTACACCTAAATTTAAGCCTCATTCCAAAAGAAATGGAAAACGCACCAAAACCATGAATAAGAACTATTGGAGGACCTTCTCCTTGTACAACATAATGTATCTTGTGACCCCACCATGTCCAAAAGTTATAACCGGCCCATAACTGAAACTCCATAAGAAATCAACTCCAATCAACAAACATCACAACTTCAAAATTTGTTTGATAGAAACTACAATACCACATCAAGCAGCATGCCAACTAATGCAAGTATTGATGTTTTACACACTCAACAAGCCACACAACTTCAAAGTTTATATGCCAACTATCACAACAACATATCAGATAACAGGTACAAATAAATCACACTCCAACACAGGAAAAAAATGGCCCAACGAATGGAAGAATAAAAGAATAACAACATAACACGTACATATGGCTATCCCAAATTTTCTTAACACCTGCTAAACAAGAGAACACACTTCTATATTCAAAACTACTCAACTACAAACTTCTACAAAACTTCAAGTCAACAAACAAACTCCGAACTTCCACAAAACCGGTAAGGGGAATCAGAAGCCAAAGCAAGTTATTGAAAGTTCTTTCCTCTTCAAAGAAAAACAATAACTACACAATAGTGCACCACCCAAAGGAGATGGACAAGCTTCCACAACTAAATTTGGATATGGACAAGCTGATAAAATCATTATTCAAGAAGAAAAGGAAAAAAAAGAACCACCCAAAGGAGATGTTATATAAAACATACATTCCTACATTCCTCCATTTGTTCGTCAGTTGTAGTTTAGTGTAACAAAATTCCAAATACAACCATCATTAAGACAGAAAATATTATAACAAATAGAAAAGAGAAATGGATTTCAGAAGCAACAACTTCTCAGAGAAAAGATGGCATAAAAAAATGCAGATTGATTGCAACCCACGTAGGTTTAGAGGAAGGGAAAGATGTTGAACAACAACTCAAACTTTTGAAACCCAAAGAAATGAAATTTCCCAAAATAATGGGTCTAAGTGAGAGGAAAAACGTTTGGAATATCCCAAAGGTGAAATATCACTTTAAACACTCTTAATTAATTCAAATTTCTCTTTTAATTATAATGGAAAATGAATTATATAACTTGAAATAATTCTTACAAGAACTATCTGAGAATAATGATGAGAAGCCAACAATTCTTGTGAGTGGACATCATGGAAAGCTTCACATTGATGGCTTAAGAGTCATCATTGATGAAGGTAGTGTTGTGCAGTACAAACTACTCAGTTCACAAATCAAAACCAACCAAATTGCAAGAGAAGAAGAAAAAAGAACTTGTCTCAATGACAGAGATATATCTATAACTCCTACCTATAGTTCTGCATCTATAATTTGAGAATGGTCAGTATTCATCTTCCCTCGCTGCCCCTGTTTACCATTTTTGCTGAATTTCTCTACGCATTGATGGAAAGATGGCACAAAATCTTAGGAGGAAGAAAAAAGGAAGAATCAAATTTTGATAAACAATTTTCTCATAAGCAAATTGTCAAAAAAAGAGCTCGAGTGGCCTGTGTTTATGAACCTGTTTTACTTTTCTTAATGGTGCAAGGCTCCCTCTCTGAGATGCTGCTTGCCTGCTTCTAAAATCCATTTAACTTCCTGAAGAAGAAAGAATGTTGTCAATGGAGGAAAAAGCTCCATAAAGATTTGACACATGGAAAAATGAAAGATTTCAAGCGTTTTACATAGACCCTTAAAACGAATTTGAGAATAGAAAACACACAACTCATGTTCATTTTTGCAGTACAAACCTACACAAAAACCATGGACAAAAGGACTTGTAAACTAAAATTGATTAAGACTTGTAACTACATCCTTTTCATCCGGAAGAAAGAACTAGTTATACGCACATACAACTAGGGCTCCCTCCAAAATAAACAAGCAAATGGAAATTAAAGAAATTTGAAGGCTAACAAACATCACGACGTGCTAAATCAAGTTGATTCCATATCACTAATACAACAAGCTCTATTAGTTCTCCTTTCTCAACAACTTCCTCAATTTTTGTTGCCTTTCCCATGGTATTAAGCACTATTTACCAAAGTTCTTATATTCAACAAAAGTTGTAGATACAAGTCTCTGTATATATGCATTTACATTGCCTATGTTTGAAAAAAAACAAACTCAAAGGAACCCTTGAGCAAACCTATCATGAGTTCCATACTTGGAAATAGAGATAACATAATTTAAAAGTAGTAAACAGTCAGTAAAAAAGAGAAAGGAAATAGAAAATTTATTAAAAGTACCAAATACCTAATCTCTGCTACAAATAGTCTTCAATTGTGAACACAGGAACCTCGAAGGAAACCTGTCCTGAGCAATTGAGAATCAATTTGTGAGAAATATAAAACAAATCTGAAAACTTAAAGGAGTGAAAAACTGATGAAAGAAATCCTTGACAATAAAGGACCATCTCTTGTGATAAGATGAAGCTGTTAAAATACATAAGTGTTCGAGGAAGGTTATCCCACCCGAGAATGCAGAATTCAAGAAACGATCGACTTAGGAAGAACCAATGGGAACCTGCAAACGTGTCAGAGATAAGGTTTTAGGTACAATATAGCTTCCACAAGCATTTAAATTGAGAAGTAAACCAGGCAAGTATAATCTTGATAGCTATATAAAAAATACATAAGGAGCGAAACACGGAGAAAGAAGAAGAAGAATAATAAAGGAGGCAAAATCAGCTTGCCCTGTAAATATTTTGAAAGCATCAGGTGTCGATCACTTCTCAGTGGCATGAAATATTTGAGTTCTCCATACCAAATATAACCTTGGATCAACCACAATTGGTTGGACCCTCTGACTTCTGCATTACCAAAAACTGACAATGTTATACTTCAATTCAACCATTAACAGTATATAATGTGGATTGATATTTGCTTACAATTGTAACGCCCCAAAATTTCTAAACTATCTAGGGCTACTACCAAATTTAGTCACATTACCCTTTGAGATGCTATTGAAAATTCGACAACATAACAACATAAATTTACTTAACCCAAAATTTATAATCTAATAAAACAATAACATAACGCTAAATAAAGTCACAATGCAATTATGAGTCAGACCTCGTAATCATTCCCATCCAATTAACTCAATTAAACTTATAAGTGTACTCAAACACTAAACGAAATACATAGATTAATTCAAATAAACTTGTCATTGGAGGAAATTGCTTGAGATTTATTTTCACAAACCATTTATAAAGTATAAACACATAAACATTTCTTAGGAAAAAATACACTTACAAGGATTGGCTCCCCCTGAAACAAGTACATAGTAGTTCTAGTCTAAGAGAAATTCTCATATGAGATGAGATTATAAAGTTAAATTATAAGTAGAATGTATAAGACATAAAACCTTAAACAACAATCTATGCAAAAAACGAAAAGTTCAAAAAACAATACGCTCAACACTTTATTATATATCCCCAACTACTAAGATTTAAAAGAAAAATAGCACATCTTAAGACTCCATTGTAGTAAAACCCAATGCAAAGCAATGAAGTTTAGTAGTAAGACTCCTTATTAAATCAGTTAATAAGGGTTGTCATGGAAATGTTCAATTTTGTACTAGAAACTTCAGTCCAAGTTTATCAAATCATGGTCAAAACTCAAACATTAGAGGAACAGCAAGAAAAAGAATCAATCTAAAACAAAGCTAATCCATTTGTTTCCTCATGTATAGAAGTTGATAGTGTCTATAATCTCCAATAGAGTAGTTCTAGAGAATCAACCATCGTACAAAAACTTCACAGATCAAATGACTCAACATGAATAAAATTCTCAAGGATTGAGCATTGAATATTTGCCTCTGCTTGAACCAATGAATTCAAACTACATTACTTGGTCAATTACAGAAAATTGGTTTCCTATCCCAAAAACATAAAAATACAATCCTGCAATCTTTAATTAATTAAAAAGACCCTAAAAGCACTTGGGAGTTCCTTTAAACTAATCTAATTCAAGCAAACCATCAAGTTCTAGTGACTTGGTTCACTCATATTTTGGGAAATACAACAATGAAAAGAAAAAAAAAAAAAACAGAGTATCCATCCACTAGTCATAACCTAAAATTGAAAAATAAACATTATATAAACCAAAATTGGCTAAGCCTATAACAATCCTCCAACTAACTACATTAACTCTGTTAATTACAAGTTAAGAAGTTCTTAAATAATCACAATATAACTACTCATCATGAAAAAATCAAAGCTCTTTCAACAATAAAATATTTCCACACATATGCCTCCCCAAGGTGAAGAAGAACCCAAACAAACTAACAAAAACCAAATAACAGTAATCTACCAATTTTTTTAAAAAGGATGTCAAGAATTACTCCATTTTTCCAATTGGCATACCATTTGATTGTATCTAAAACTCGTTGGTTTCGAAGGGAAAAGAGAGGAAGGATACTTACCGGAGCGGCAGCGGCGCCTTCCCGAGAATAGTGCCGGTGTTTTCTGGAATCACACGGGCTCTTCGTTTTTCTGGGTGTCGGTGTTTTTCCGGCGTTTTTCAGCACAATGTCAAGGGATTCAGAAAGAAAATGGGTTGGGAAAAGAGAGGGAAAGAGAAGAAGGAAAGAGAAGAGGGAAATACAATGCCAACATTTTTCTGGAAGAATACACGGTCTCTTCGTTTTCGGGTGTCGGCATTTTTTGGGAGGTAATCGGCAAAGTGTGTGTCAATGGAAGAAAAAGAAAGGGAAATGAGAGTGAAAGAAAGAAAGGGAAATGAGAGGGAAAGAGAGGAGGGAAAGTTAATTAATTGGGAAAAGAGAGGAAAACTAAAAGGGAGGGAAAAAATTGCCATGCCGTGTTTTTCTTTCATAGCTTATTTTAGAAAAAGCTATACTAAAAGGCTATAAAATGGCCTTTTTCTTGTAGTGAATAGTTGTTCCCTATTATCTTGAATCGCATTGCATTCCAACAATTTGATATATTGATCAACCAAATAAACAAATACACATTCAAGATCCATCAACCAAATTTCTTCCAATAACTCCAATAAAATTCATATCTTCAACATTACAAAAGTATCCAACCTCCATATGAGCAATTCCAAAATTACAACTATCAACCCAGATGTACAATTCCAAAAACTACAAGACTTATCAACTCCATTTGGACAATTCCAAAATGAAGAACTTTACACCCATTTCCACCATATATTCAAAATTACATAATACTTATCTCCACCATATATTCAAAATCACAAACTACGTATTAAATAATTCATGTGCTTCTGTGCCTTAAAATACTTACTACTTCCAAACAGGGGGAAGCTTCTTTGTCTTCTTGTAATACCGGGCCAGGTGATGGATCCTGTTCTCCACCAAAATCAACCTGAACTTGGAATCATTGTTTTCCTGTTTCTCTGCAAATGTTTTCTGATTGAAACAACTTTCTTGATGAGATGGTAAAGATCCTTTGGGATTTCAGGAGCTAGCCCTGAGCCAAAAAAGAAAACATGTTAAAAAGAATAACATAATAATTATGACTGATGTATAAAATAGAAGTTCGCAGTAGACTTATAAACAAGGTAAAAGAACTAATAAATAACTCAACAATAAGCAAGAGTCATCCTTTTAATGTAGGTTGAATCAAATAGTAGCCAGGGCACAGAAAATTAGACATGTGGCTTTACCCAAGTAGATAGCAAGCAGAATGCCACAATAGCAACGTGATACAACTCATTTGTCTGAATCACAGAAAAAGGAAATAATAATAAGCTTACTAGCCAGTCCAAAAACAAAGCTAAGAAAAGGACCCAGCTTATTGACTCACTTGAGAAGATAATTGCATCATCAAGAGCTTCAACACCTAATAAATGAATAAGCAAAGAAGCATGGTGCTTTGTCAACATATTGCCATAATTGCAACATAAGCCATATAGCCCAACAATTAATTGAGCAACATGACTTATTGTCATGTACCACTAGTGAAGACCTGGGAGTTGCTAACCAATTAAAATACAATTGGCCAATGGAGTGAATCAAGCAAACCTAGTTATAAAGAAAATAAGTTTTTAGCTTCATTAAATTTTTCTACTAGATATACAATACAAGATTCCAACCAGAGCATTGGCAACTTACAAATAAAATATTTGAATATAAGCAATGTCAAAGCTCTAGGAGTTCAAGGTTGAACATTCTCAATATGACCTGAAATAAAGAAAAAAATACTAATTACTTTTCACTTATTTAAATTATTAGCATATATTTGTTCAATCAAGTACCACTCATCCCTTATGATTTATCAAATACACAATTGAATGTCTAAAGAGATCAATCTACTACTTACATCTCACATTTGGAAGAGAACTAATGACCCTAATTTAGAATCGATGCTCGTAAGTTTTGGGTCTCCATGAAGTCCCTTTTAGGTAATGGAAAAGGTATTGGATTTTACAAGATATAAACTATACTATTTCATTCAACTTTTATACATCATCCATCAAGGTTGAATACTTGCAACAATGAAAGAATGTGTTGAAAAGGTACTTGTCAAGACTTGAAAATAAGAACAAACCTTGTCTAGTTTTTAGGTATGTATATCTAGAAAATAATTGATGAAACCTCATTAGTAGTTAAACTCAGAAAGTCTAAAGGTTTTCATAGAAATGATCAATAATATGGAAATTTTAGAACTACAACCCTTTTATAGGTTTCCATTAAGGAAGCAATATATTGAAAAGTACTCTACAATGAGCAACAAAAAACCAACCTTCAAAAAGGCTGAAGGATTCCTTGGTCTTGCTCTCATCAATTTCTCTGTTACTTCTCTTTTGGCTATGAATTTTGATAAACTTCTTTTGTAAAACAAGCTGCAAAAGAATGTAAAGTGACAAAAAAAAAATAAAGGATCTTCCCACACCCCCTTGTGTGTTTATAATGAAAAAAATCACAATTGCATTTGCTTAAACATTGATGTATAAGAAGCATTATTAGACCTTGTTCTATAATACATTGAGCAAACTAATTGGTGAGCCATCATCTAGATGCAAAGAAAGAAAGAAGAAATGGATGATCAAAACAAATTTCCACAGAGATTTCGCATCAAGAATGTAGCAAAACCACCATCCAGCATAAAAAGTCTTCATAACTTCAACAAGTCAACAGAGAAAAAAGGTACACACAATGGGAGAGAAGCCATTAAAACACCAAGCCAAAAGCTAATCAGAGATATCAAAAGGGAAATCCCATTAGCAAAACAATAATCAGACTCAAATCTCCTAATCCCACCATTTTTTAAGCAAATTACAGCATTGAGTCCAATGAGAAGCCATGAGAGCACCAAGCCAAAAGCCAATCAGAAACAATTACAAGAGAAGTCCCAATAGCTAACAATTAATCAAACACAAATCTCTTAATCCCACCATTTGCTTAAGCAAATTACAACATTAAGTCTAATTGATAAGTTATTTATCTTCTTCCCTCCCTCAATGTACTTGACTGCAAGAAGTTCGTTGGTCTTCTCTAAAACTTGTTTGTCTTTATAATTTATCTCAGCCACTGTTTGCTTTGCTCTTTCTCTCACTGTATTGTGTATTATTATTGATTTCTAAATGAATGGGAAAAGATTTAATAGATAAATAATCATAAGAAACAAAATAATGGTTACATGCCGCTTAATTACTTTGCATAAGAACTAAATTAATTCCTTAGCTCCAACCTTTAATCAAGCTACCCAAGGGAAGAAATTCCTTAAAAAAAAATAGAATCTCAAATCAAATGCTTACTAAGAGCCCATTAAATTGGAGAAATTAACTCCCAAAACTTGACCAAAAAACAGAACAAATGTTTGCTGTCCAGGCTTCCTATTTCACTCCAAATTAACAAATAAATCACCAAACGCTATGGGTACCTTGAAATTGAAAGCTAACATAAATGGATATTTGAATAACACTATAATCAACCCCAATCCTTGATGTAAAAAACTTACCCAATGCCGAAATTGCTCAAAAACGTTGAAAGTCGAAGACCCACTGCTTGAATCGCTGAAATTTGAAGGGAAAGCTTGTTGAACGGAACTAATAGTGAGTGGGTATTCAATTAAACATGATAATCAACCAATACAACCTTCAATCCAACTTACCTACGGTCGAATTCGCTATAAAACCCATTAAAAACGCCCAAAAACACTGTTGTTCGCGCTTAAATAGAGCACCTGCCAGAAAATTGTGAAAACAGTTGCTTCCCTGATTGAAACTCGTCGGAAAAATGTTGGAAAACAGAGATGGAGATCACGAGTGAGAGAGAGAACGAAGGAGAGAGAGGAATCGAGCCTTGAGGAGTGAAAAACCGAGAGAAATACACTAACCCACGCAGAAATCGCCGTTGACTGTGCGAAAGAGTGATCGACGTCGGTGAACCACCGTTGCTGCTGCGTCGTCGTCGGAGCTATTCGTTGGAGGGGAGGGGACACACATGGCTGGGAGAAAGAGGTGGTGAGTTAGGGCTTCTAAAATCTTGAATGGTGGGGGAAGGTTGAGAAAATTATTTGATTTGAAACTAAACTATTCTTGACATCTAAAACATGGCAAGTAAATTAAGATAAAACTTGACGTTTTTTAAAAGTCAAATTTTATGTTAGTGTTAACAAAATTTGAAAAATTCCGTTAACCTCCGCCTTTTTTTATTTTTCTTGAAATTTCCTCCGTCTTTTTTCATTTTTCTTGATATTTTTTTTAGAAAATGCATGTTACTTGACATTTTTTTTATTAAAATGTCAAGTAATTAAAAATTGTAAATGTCAAGTAAGATAAATTTTGTAGTAGTGCTTCAAGAAATGTTTAGATCTTCAAGAGTGTTTGGTCTTCAAGAAATGTTTAGATCTTCAAGAGTGTTTGGTCTTCAAGAAGTGTTGAAATCTTGAATTTTAAAAGTCAAATTTTATGTTAGTGTTAACAAAATTTGAAAAATTCCGTTAACCTCCGCCTTTTTTTATTTTTCTTGAAATTTCCTCCGTCTTTTTTCATTTTTCTTGATATTTTTTTTAGAAAATGCATGTTACTTGACATTTTTTTTATTAAAATGTCAAGTAATTAAAAATTGTAAATGTCAAGTAAGATAAATTTTGTAGTAGTGCTTCAAGAAATGTTTAGATCTTCAAGAGTGTTTGGTCTTCAAGAAATGTTTAGATCTTCAAGAGTGTTTGGTCTTCAAGAAGTGTTGAAATCTTGAAGAGTGTTTGGTCTTCAAGAACTTATGGATTTCAGAGAGTCTTCAGTCTTTAGCTTTGGTGGAGTTTCTCTGAATTCTCTGGTTCTGCTTGAGAGCTTTGAAACTTTGAACTTTTGTCTTTGTGAGAGTGTAGAATTTCTGAACCCCCAAAATGAAGAGAACCCCTCTATTTATAGAGTTCTCCATGATGGGCTCTGGTGACTTTTGGGCCTAACAACTTGGACTTGGGCTTTATTGGTCTTGGGTTCAACTATTTGGTCTTGGGTCTGGTTTATATTTGACCCAAAACCATATGACCCAAATATTTAAAAGACCCAAATTTGATCCAATTAATTATTTTCTTTAATTAATTGGTCAAATTAATTAATTTGATCAAAATAATTTATTTTCAATTAATTGATCAAATGGACTTTTGTTGTTATGACATTCTCTGGCCCAAGGACACATGATGTCATTCCCACTTGGGCTCCTTTACTGCTGCAACATCTTTCAACATTAGTACAAGAACATATGGCATCTTTGGACTTTTGTTGCTACGACGTTCCCCGGCCCAAGGACACATGATATCATTCCCACTTAGGCTCCTTTACTGCTGCAACGTCGTTCAGCATAAGTACAAGGACATATGACGTCTTTGGACTTTTGTTGTTACGACGTTCCTCGGTCCAAGGACACATGATGTCGTTCCCACTTGGGCTCCTTTACTGCTCCAATGTCTTTCAACATTAGTACAAAGACATACGACATCTTTGGACTTTTGTTGTTATGACGTTCCCCAGCCCAAGGACACATGATGTCATTCCCACTTGGGTCCTTTACTACTGCAACGTCTTTCAACAAAGCAGAACCTTCGAACTTGGAAAAGGAACAGCAAAGCAGCGTAGCACGGGAACCTTCGAATGTGGAGAAGGAAGTAGCATAAAGTCAAAACCTTCGAACGTGGAGAATGAACAGCGAAGCATGATGTGGACTTTTCCTAACCGCAAGCGCACGTGTCAAGTAATAATATAGTGAATAGTAAATTCGAATGTAGTCCTCTGGATTGGATTTTTAAGCAAATCAAGTATTGTGAATAATCTTGCCCAATTTTATTTAGGGATCAAAAAGTGATGAAAAGATGATAATAAAACCAAATCAAAGCAAGTAAAAAGAATGGAAATTCAATTGGGAAAACTACTTAGGGAATTGATTTCGCCAATTTAGTTTAGGATTGATTTTAAAGAATAAGTTATTATGCACAATGAAATTATGAGCCAAAGATCCTTTAATCACAACTACCTCTCCCGAGTATAATTGATTCTCATGCAAATTAACCAACTTGATATCCCTATCTAAGTTTATTAATCATGCAAGGCAATGAGATCTTTTAACCAATTCTAAAGTTAATCTAAAACCGTCATGAATTAGAAAGTAAACTTTATTCATGCAATCTTGAGTAAGTCTAGATCAAATCCCCTCTCCCGAGCTAGATTCGAAACTTAAATCATTCAACTAACGGCCAATTAATTGAAAGCATTAAATCAAGACTACAAACACAATAACATTGCACAACTTAAACCATAAATCAATCCATAAACTTAATCAACTACATCAATCCCTAAGTTACAAATTTAGCTACTCATGAATGTAAATACAATCTCAACTAAACATGTGAAAGCCATAAATCTAACTAAAGGAAGACAAGGGAAAAGAAAACTCAATGTAGGCTGAATCCCGACGTCCCCGTCACGATCCCCACGAACAATGGGTTGATTTCCAAGTCTCTCCCTTTGTTTTCAGCCTCTAAGTGCTCTCTTCTGTCCTCTTTACGGCTATCCAAGGTCCCAATTCGAACTCCCCTCAAACCTAGCCGAAAATAAGCTTTTATTCTGTTTTTTTTGTCTTAGCGTCGCGACGCTGCCTCTTATACGCGCGTTCTGAATAAGGAAAAACGGTAGCGTCGGGACGCTTCCTATCACAGCGTCTCGACGCTGTGAGCTTTACGCGCCTAATCTGATATGGAATGTGAGGATCGAGACGCTCAAGAGCTAGCGTCTCGACGCTAGCCTGCTGTTGACCGAGATTTGACTTTTTTCCACTTTTACTCTTTTCATTCCTTTGCATCTTTTCACGCCCCGAGCACCCGATTAACTCCAATATTGCGCTACAGCTCCAATCAACCATTTCCTACAAAATAAACATTAAAGCACAATAAAATGGCCCAAAAATCATAAAAGACTAGCTAAATTAAATAAGTAAAGATAGCTAGCTATGCTCGCTATCAAAGCAACACCACATGAACGTTCAAACTTGAAGAGGGAACAACAGGGAAGCAGCGTACAGCGTGCGAACCTTCAAACTTGGAGAAGAAATAGCAGCGAAGCAGCGTAGTATGAAAACCTTTGAACTTGGAGAAGGAAGCAGCGTAGCAGCGCAGTATGAAAACCTTCGAACTTGGAGAAGGAACAACGAAGCGACGTGGCATGAGAACCATCGAACTTGGAGAAGGAACAACATCGAAGCAACGTGAGAACCTTCAAACTTGGAGAGAAGGAACTGAGAACCTTCGAACTTAGAGGAAAGAACTACAACGAAGCAACGTGAGAACTTTCAAACTTGGAGGAAGGAACTGGTGTTGTAGCGAAACAATATGAGAACACGTGCAAACCTTCGAACTTGGAGAAGGAGTAGTAGTGTAGCGCATGAGGACCTTCAAACTTGGAGAAGGAAGCGGCGCAACGTCAGGACCTTCGAACTTGGTGAAGGAAGCAGCGTATCATCAGAACCTTTGAACTTGGAGAGAGAAGGGACTGGCAGCATAGCAGTGCCCTTCGAACTTGGATCGGTAGCGTAGTAGCGCCCTTCAAACTTGGAGAGGTTGGCACATCTAGTAGTGTGAGAACTTTGAGAGAGAAGGAAGCAGTGCGCAGCAACACAGCGTGCAAACTTTCAAACTTAGAGAATGAAGCAGCGCAACAATGCAGCGTGAGAACCTTCAAACTTGAAGAAGGAAAAATGAAGCAGCGCCGCGTGAACCTTCGAAATTGAAGAAAGAACAACAACGAAGCAACATGAGAACCTTTGAACTTGGAGAAAGAACAGCGAAACGCAGCGTGAGAACCTTCGAACTTGGTGAAGGAAGCAACACAACGTCAGAACCTTCGAACTTGGAGAAGGAAGCAGCACAACAACGCAATGTGAGAACCTTCGAACTTAAAGAAGGAAGTAGTGCAGCAGCGCAGAGTGGGAACCTTCGAACTTGGTGAAGGAAGCAGCACAGAGTCAGAACCTTCGAACTTGGAGAAGGAAGCAGCACAGAGTCAGAACCTTCGAACTTGGAGAAGGAAGCAGCACAACAACGTAATGTGGAAACCTTGAAACTTAAAGAAGGAAGTAGTGCAACAGCGCAGCCTGAGAACCTTCAAACTTGGAAAAGGAACAACCGCGAAGCAACATAACAACACGTGCAAACCTTCAAACTTGGAGAAGGAGCATGCAACGGAGAACCTTCAAACTTGGAGAAGACACAACGCCGTAACGTGCCACGTAAGAACCCTCGAACTTGGAGAAAGAACAACACAACAACGTACAATGTAAGAACCTTCAAACTTGAGGAAGAGGGAACAACAAACTTAAGGTGAGTGAAACACCGAACTTGAGCCGATCGAGACATCAAATTTGGAGGAATGAAGTCTTCTTTTATTCATCCAACTCGTAGCTTCACATTCATAACAATGCACAACTTCCATTTGCTGTGTTGCCCCCACTCGTGATGAATTTCCTCAATTTATATTGTCATACTTCAATATTTGTTGCACATTCTTTTTTTTTTGTTTATAGAGACTGAACTTAAAGTTTTCTTTAAGCTGCCTACGTACCCTTGAGGAAAAGGGATCAAGTCATAACGTAGTTCAATTTGGTTTTTTTTACCACCTTTTAAGCTCATGTGGGCTAGGAGCATCATGCAGTTTAGGCTCTTGCGATCAGGAGCTTTTACATTTTAACAGCCCTTATCTTTATCATGGTCTTGATCAGATCTTTCACTTGGAGGATTAGTCCGGATTATGAGATTTGACTTACCTTCAAGGAACCTTTTGTATTTATGAGAACAGAGAACTTCCTTTTCATACGTGACGAGGCAATACTTTGAGGCTTCTTGTCACTGCTTACTTCATCGAATAGTTTCACCTCTAAGTTATCTATCTTTCTTTGAGGTTGATCGTCTGTTACTTTGAGGCGATGAAAGACAGATGTTGAAGATCGACTTTTCCTCGATGTGGAGACACTTAGGCTTTGGAAAGCTGAAGGTCGAGTGAAGGTGGACGCCGAACATTGATTTTATTCTTTTGTCGCGGCCATACTCATTCTTTGGAATACCGAAGGACGAGTAGTTGAAGGCTTGATGCGATCGAAGACGGAAGTCCTTTGTCCACCCTTCTTGGAATTGTCACGTATTTTACGTCGATGCAGAAGGAAGTTGCAAAGTTTTCTTTTTCCTTTTTGTGGAAAGTTTTGGAGAAGAATTTATTCAACATCACCAGTTGTTGAGGTTGAGAAAACTTTTTACTTTTCTTCCTCTTGGGTTGAAGTTTCTTAAGATCCTTCTTTCTTTGATGCTTGCTCTTTTCTTTGATTGTAGCAAGATTTGATTGGGTTACTTCATCAAGGTCGAGCTCAATTTTTCCTTCCATAGCTAGCTTTAGAATTAAGTCCTTTAGGACAAAACATCTTTCCACTGGATGACCAATAACTCGATGATACTTGCAATACTTGGGATCATCGACTTTCTCCATCTCTTTTGGTCGTTTACACTTAGGAAGCTCTATCAGTTGCGCTTCCAGTAGTTGTTCCAACATATCAGGGAAATGATAGACTTTGTTCTGTCTTTCCTTTAAAGTTAAGTGATGTGTTCCATTTGTTTGTCGCTTTTCTTTCGAAGATGACTTGGGAAAAGTTGTGTTTACAACCATAGATTCTTCTATAGTCTCTTCATTGTTCTCCTTCCTTCTTTCCTCATGTTGGGAGTAGAAGGTCTTGGTTTTCTCGACTAGCAATATTTAGCTCCATATCGTGGGCGCGAGTTGCTAGTTCTTCAAAGGTGCGAGGCTTTATACCTTTAAGGATGTAGAGGAGTTCCCAGTGCATGCCTTGAATGCACATCTCAGCGGAAGAGAGTTCAGTGAGGCGATCATTGCAATCTAGACTCATGGCTCTCCAGAGATTTATATAGTTAACAACGAGATCACCTTTTCGTTGTTTAGTGTTGGTGAGCTTGAACATGCTAACGGTTCGTCTAGTGCTATAAAAGCGATTCAAAAGCTCTCTTTCGAGTTCCTCCCAACTGTCTATTGACTCAGGTTCTAGATCAGTGTACCAGTCAAAAGCATTTCCTTTAAGTGTTCGAACAAACTGTTTGACTAGTAGGTCCCCTCGAGTACCAACGTTCTCGCATGTCTCAACGAAGTGGGCAATATGTTGTTTAGGAGTGCCATTTCCATCAAACTGCTGAAATTTCGGTGGCTGATACACGATTGACATTCTCAAGTTATCAATCCTCTTAGTATAAGGTTTGGAATACAAGAGAGAATCTTGACTAGGTCCACCGTACTGAGCTCTGATACAGTTTGTGATCATATCTTGGAGCTGTTGGATGGATAGTGAAGCGATCGAAGTACAACACTGTGGCTGATCATCTTGCACTATAGTCTTTCTTTTGTCGTGATTTTTAATGACTTGGGTTTGACTTGATTCAGCGTTATGTTGGTTCTCAATTTGACTCTTTAGGTGCTCAATTTGAGAATCTTTTTCTCCAATCACCTTCATTAAGGTGTTGATGCGCTCCTGCATCTCAGTCATTCTTTCTTCCATAGTTCTTGCCTCAGTCATCATGACAGTCTTTACGTCAGAATCAGGTTCAAACAAAAGGTTATACTTAACAAGAAACTTGTCATTGGTACATGCTCCTTGTAATGTTGTTTCTTCGCTAGCAATGATAGAAGTTTTATCTTCTTGCAACCTCAGTTCATCGAAGCAACAATGGGCAGTAGAACCCATGTAAGACTTGTTCCTGACAGCGACCATCAAAGAAGTCTTGAATGACATGTTTACACTTATGTTTTGAGAATAAAAGAGAGAGATGAGAGGTAGAGATGATCCCACCGAGCGTGCCAATTTGTTCACACGTAACTTCGAAGATGGAGACACGTGGAATAACCAATATTTTGTATTGATGTAATATGTGTGTGGGTGTACAATCTCTAACTTTAATCCTCTAATTCTCTCTCTTATGTGTGTGAGTGTGTTTCACTCGAGGACTGGAACACTTGATCTCGAGTTTGAAGCTTCAATCAATTGCTTGGAGTCTTGAAGAGTCGTTGGTCTTCAAGGATTGTTGAGGTCTTCCGGTCTTGAAGGGTCTTCAATCTTTAAGAAGTCTTGGGGTCTTGAAGAGTGCTTGGTCTTCAAGAAATGTTTAGATCTTGAAGAGTGCTTGGTCTTCAAGAAATATTTAGATCTTGAAGAGTGTTTGGTCTTCAAGAAATGTTTAGATCTTGAAGAGTGTTTGGTCTTCAAGGAGTGTTGAAATCTTGAATAGTGTTTGGTCTTCAAGAACTTATGGATTTCAGAGAGTTTTCAGTCTTTAGCTTTGGTGGAGTCTCTCTGAATTCTCTAGTTCTGCTTGGAGAGCTTTGAAACTCTGAACTCTTGTCTTTGTGAGAGTGTAAAATTTCTGAACCCCTGAAATGAAGAGAAACCCTCTATTTATAGAGTTCTCCATGGATGGGCCCTGGTGACTTTTGAGTCTAACAACTTGGACTTGGGCTTTATTGGTCTTTGGTTCAACTATTTGGTCTTGGGTCTGATTTATATTTGACCAAAAATCATATGACCCAAATATTTAAAAGACCCAAATTTGATCCAATTAATTATTTTCTTTAATTAATTGGTCAAATTAATTAATTTGATCAAAATAATTTATTTTTAATTAATTGATTAAATGGACATTTCGCCTTAAAAATTTATAATTGACCAACTTTGTCTTCAAATTAAATTTGGGATACATGTCAATTTTTAATTGGTCCCAATTTTAATTATTTCTAATTTCGTTATTAATTTTAAATAACGACGTGACAATTTGTGATTGGTCAAAATTTCTCTTTCAACAGACTCCCTTAAGTTGGAGGAGTACTATAGTCCACAAATTTGTAGATTGAAATACTATTATTTAACTTTAATTTTCTTTCACTATCTTCGCTAAAAAATGGTTCCCATAAATTGCTTTTCCTTGGAAAAAAATAAAGAAAATAAAAACCAAAACCACAAAAACATTAAGGTCATTCTAATAAATTTTCCACTCTCATTCTCACCCCTCCCTAAAATCTCTCTCCCTCGATTAAATTTAAATTGTTAATTATTTAAATAACGATAATCATTATCAATCATAATAAATAAATAATGGCTAAAAAACCCATAATAAATATAGGAATTTAAAAAGTTAGAATATGAAAAAGTGGTATCATTTATTTCTCAAATAATAAATAAAATGGTGGTATTATTTGTTTTTCAAAAATTAAATGATTTTCACTAGAAATAATAAATAATAGAATTAAGTTTGAAATTCCAAAAAAAAAAAAAAATTGTAAAATTTTCAAAAAAAAACAAAAAACAAAAAATTTTGTTCTTTATTTTAGTTATTTTTAATTTCTTTACGAAAGCCTCTCTAATATTGAAAAAATTCTCAATTACCTTATACAATTTTTTTAGGATAACATACCTTATACATTCAAGTTTATAAAGAATTGCATAGATCAAATCTACATCGCAATTTGTAAGTTTGGAAGTTTATAATTTTAATTTGATGAAGTTGAATAATCGATTTTTTTTAGTAGAAACCAACCTGCAATTTTTAAGGATACATATAGAGAGCTTTGATTTTTCTTAACTATTGTTTTTTTAATGTTATTCTGTACCTACTACAGTTTTTTTAATTATTTTTTTTTATATTTTTTCTTTAATGTGAAGGTAGGAGAATAAACCTCTAACCTTTAATTCAATGTTATATATCTTACAAAATGCCTTAACACCTTTGGTTTTAATGATTTTTTTTTTAAAAAAATGTTTCTAATTCTAAATAAAACTTATTATACAAATAAATAAAAAAATTTATAAAATATACATGTTATTGTTAAATAAAAATGTGATAGGTATTAACAAGGTTATGAAACGAAAATTACATAAATTAATTTAAAGCATTTATAAAATTATAAATTATATCATATTATATTAGTAATTAATCTATCATTCCTATTTTCCATAGAATTATTTGGTCGTTATAAGAAAAAATAATAATAATTCGATATATAAACGTGCATCGCACGTGCTAAAAAACTAGTAATCTTTAACTTCCTCGTTAAATTTTTTTTTTTTAAAACTCTGCAACGTTATAGATTGATCCTCGCACCTAGTTAGTTGTTGCCAATGTTAACATGAATATCTCATTTACCAATTTTTCTCATTGTTGCCAAATGTTAGAACATGAATCCAAGTCCCACCAATTCTTCTCATCGTTGCCATGTTAAAACATGAATCTCAGTCACTGATTTTTCTCATTGTTACCAATGTCTCACATCGGAGAAATTATTAGGTGAGGACGTTACAATGAGACAGATAGTTTTGGACCGTTGAATTTAAGAGAGAGAAATTGTGAAATTAAGTATCTCGATTTTGTATCCAATGGTTATTAGGGGCAGAAAAATGTGAAGATATACATCTGACCGTTTTAAAGAGGGAGCCTCATTGTGGTTGGAGCACCTAATAATTTGCCCTCACATTGACCAATTTTTTTTAATATAAATGTTACAAAGTAGCTTGTATCAATAGTGTTACTAGGATATAGGATAAGTGATGTGGAATTTTCCTACCACAAGCGCACGGGTCAAGTAATAATATAGTGAATGCAATTCGAATGTCGTCCTCTGGATTGGATTTTTAAGCAAATCAAGTATTGTAAATTTTCTTGCCCAATTTTATTTAGGGATCAAAAAGTGATGATTGAATGATAAGAAAACTAAATCAAAACACGTAGAAAGTGTGGAATTTCAATTGGGAAAACTACTTAGGGAATTGATTTCGCCGATTTAGTCTAGGATTGATTTTAAGGAATAAGTTATTATGCACAATGGAATTATGAGCCAAAGACCCTTTAATCACAATTACCTCTCTCGAGTATAATTGATTCTCATGCAAATTAACCAACTTGATTTCCCTATCTAAGTTTATTAATCATGCAAGACAATGAGATCTTTTAACCAATTCTATAGTTAATCTAAAACCGTCACGAAATAGAAACTAAACTTTAGTCATGCAATCTTGAGTAAGTCTAAATCAAATCCCCTCTCCCGAGCTAGATTCGAAACTTAAATCATTCAACTAATGACCAATTAATTGAAAGCATTAAATCAAGATTACAAACATAATAACATTCCACAACTTAAACCATAAATCAATCCATAAACACAATCAACTACATCAATCCCTAAGCTTACAAGTTTAGCTACTCATGATTAAAATTACAAGCTCAACTAAACATGTAAAAGCCATAAAAATCTAACTAAAGTGAGGGAAAGAAGAATTAAACTCGTTGTAGGCTGAGATCGAACGTCCCCGTCACGATCCCCACGAACAATGGGTTGATTTCCGAATTTTCCCCTTTGCTTCAGCCTTGAATTCCTCTGATTTTGCTCTGTTTACGGCTCCAAGAAGTCCCAAAATTGGTTCCCCCAAAAACCTAGCTGAAAAGAACTATTTATTATGAAATTTCATCGTAGCGTCGAGACGCTGCCTCTAAACACGCGCGTTCTGGAAAGGAAATTACGGTAGCGTCGAGACGCTAAGGTCGCAGCGTCTCGACGCTGCGACGATTTCGCGCCTATCCGAATAAGGAATGCTAACGTCGAGACGCCTAAGGGCTAGTGTCGAGACGCTAGTCACCTTTTGACCGAATTTTGACTTTTTTCCCTTTTGATTCTTTTCCTTCCTTTGCATCTTTTCGCGTCCCGAGTACCCGATTAACTCCACTATTGCATTATATCTCCAATCAACCATTTCCTACAAAATAAACATTAAAGCCCAATAAAATGGCCCAAAAATCATAAAAGACTAGCTAAATTAAATAAGTAATGATAGCTAGCTATGCTCGCTATCAAATACCCCCAAACTTAAGCTTTTGCTAGTCCTCGAGCAAACTATAAATCAAACATACAGTAGAAGAATGGATGCAACAATCATAACTCAATCCTCAAAGTTCAAAAGTCAATAACCAAGCAAGCAAGAGACATGCACATAAGGACCAATGAGAGAGACAAATTAAAATTTTTCCAAAATTAACTTGCACAAGCGAGATCTAACTCAACAAGATCAGACTCTACTAGCTCGAGATTGGATTATTAAACTCTCAGCTCATCTTCCCTCTACACTGGCACTAAGGCTTCACTAATGAGTTAATGGAACAAATTAGATTGTTTTCCTCCAAACTTAGGTGCTTATAATTAACAATTAAATTAAGCATGTATATGTGGCACTAGCTTTCACACACCCATTGCAGGGACCCTTAACCTGAGTTTTCTCTGGTTGGCCTAACTGATCACAACAGGGGTAGCTCTTTTTACCTAAACTTTATTAAACATTGCAAACTGTGCACAGGCCATGGCATAATAATTTTTTTTTTCAACAGTAACAACAAGAATGATTTTTCTTTTTGAGCATAAATAGCATATATTCTTTTCTTTCCTCCTAAGCAAGATCAAACATGCTAATTTGCAAAACATTAACTTTTTAGCTCTTCCTTACACCTATCGAGGTGACAACAAGCATATGAACCCAATAATTCGCTCCTAAGCATTCAAATCCAAATCTAGCCAAGACAGATACTCTACTCATGCAAGCCATCTCCTAGAAAAATTTTAAAAAGTCTCCCTTTTTGGTCACTCATGCTTACAACTCATCGAAAGCTTGAAAATTGACAAGAAAGCCTATCCTAGGACATCATAGCCATGCAAAAATAGCATCCAGAAAACAACCATATGCTCAATTCAAAGAAAGCTCAAAACTATAGCCCGAACTCAGATGCTCAAGGGCTCCACAAACATGATAATCCACCCCCAAACTTAAAGCATGCATTGTCCTCAATGTATAAAGAAAATAAGGCAAAAACAAGCATGCAAACAATAAAAGAATAACAAGAGTGAACAATACTGGCCTGGAATGATGATGACTTCTTGCTTGAGATCTTGGAATCTTGAAAGCTTGAAAGCAAAGGAGAGAAAGAAAACAAGACCTACAAAACAAAAACAAACAATAAATCAAAAACAAAAGGAAAACACACTAAACTTACTTGGGTTGCCTCCCATAAGCGCTTGTTTAACGTCATTAGCTCGACTTGTTGATCGTGCTTCAAGGGGGCTTTTGTTCTGTGAATCCAACAGAGGTGCTCTTTCTTGCACCTTTCCTACATCCCATGAAAAGCACTTCATCTTTAGAGTCTTCAACTGCTTTAAAGATTTCGTTTTCGTTCTTGACTCTAATAGTGAGCTCCCTACGCTCAATATCTATAATCACTCGCCCAATAGCGAGGAATGGTCTTCCTAATATGACAGGCATTGAAGGATTTTCTATCATGTCCATAACATATAAATCAATAGGGAGGAAAAATCTACCTACTCTGATTAACACATTTTCTACAATACCAACTGGTCTCACCACAGATTGATCAGCCAATTGGAGCTTTACAGGAGTAGATTTAATCTCACCTATGTCTAACTTCTTACACAAGGACAATGGGATAATATTAATGCTAGCACCTAAATCACATAATGCTCTGAAAGAATAAGTACCAAAACTACAAGGAACAGAAAAACTCCCTGGGTCTGCTACTTTTTCAGGTACTTTCTGTTGTACTCTGGTGATGCATGTGGAAGCAAGATATACAGTGTCAACCTTCTTTTCCTTTCGCTTCTTTGCTAACCACTCCTTCATAAACCTGTTGTATTGGGGCATCTCTAATGCCTCTGCAAAAGGAATATTAATATTTAGATTCATAAAAGCATTCATAAATTTATCAAACTGAACCTGATTGTTCTTTTTCTTCTTTTTCGTTTTCTTTTCCTTAGGAACCATCAGTGTGGGAGAAGGAATAGGAGGCTCAGGTTCAGGCTTTTCAGCCTCATCAGATGATGTGTCCTCCTCAGCTTCCCCTATAGGCGTTTCATAGTCCTCAGATTCAGGTTCCTCTTCAGATTCCTCCTGGTGCACAGTGATTGCCTTACAGTACTCCATCTGAGTTTTCTCCTGTTCAGCTGGGGCCTTACCTTTATTCATGGTACTTACAACACTTACCAACTGTCCCAACTGAGTCTCAATGTTCTTTATGGTGCACTGTGGCCATTCACTGTGGTGTTGATAGCAATGACTGCCTCCTCTAGTTTGGTTGTCCTGTTACTTGACTCTGCAATGAAAGCTCCAACAAGATCTTCTAACTTTTTATTTTCTTGAGTTTGAGGGGCAAACCCAGGAGGGTTAAGAACATTCTTATTATTGGCATAAGAGAAATTTTCATGGTTCCTATTGTTAGGGTGATAATGTGTAGGTGTAACATTATTATTATATCCCCTAAAATTAGAATTTGATACATACTGAACCTGTTCAATGGTCTCCTCCTGAGGTCTAGATGCCAAAGCAGCAGCTGATTCAATTGATTGTGCACTCCCTGTACCTGAAAATTTCATAAAAGCATTAGAAAGGGAGGTCAGCGGGGCCTGGAGTGCACTTACTTTATCAACCTCAAACACTCCAGCAGCAATCTTTTTGGGTGTAGACCGCTCAGATGGCCACTGATAGCTGTTGGTGGCCATATCCTCTAAAAGTGTGCGAGCGTTTTCCACGGTCTTGGACAACAGAGTCCCACCTGCAGCTGCATCAACAATCGTTTTTGTTCTAGGAGTTAAACCTTTATAAAACAATTGAACCTGAAGCCAATCGGGGTATCCATGCTGAGGACACTTCCTCAGTAGCTCCTTGAATCGCTCCCAAGCTTCGAACATCTGCTCATAATATTGTTGTTGGAATGTCCCAATTTCGGTCCTCAGCTTGACCGTCTTTGTAGGAGGGAAAAATTTCTTCAAAAAAGCTTGGACCAAAGCATCCCAGGTGGTGATGCTTCCAGGAGTAATAGACTGCAACCAATCTCGTGCTTTATCCTGCAAAGAAAAGGGAAATAAACGTAAGCGAATAGCATCCTCAGAAACTCCATTTATTTTTACCGTCCCACAAATATCCCAAAATGATTTAAGATGAGAATTTGGATCCTCGGTGGGCGATCCTCTATATGCACAGTCTCGAGCCATCTGAATGAGACCGGTCTTCAGCTCAAACTTGTTGGCATTAATCGGGGCATAGACAATCCCCGAATGTTGCCCCTGAAACATGGGCTGAAAGTAGTCTCTAATAGGCCTAGGCTCCTCAGGTGGATTTTGGTCAGCCATTTGAACGTTTTCTCTATTCTCCCTTCGAAGCCTATGGATGGTTCTTTCTATCTCGGGATCCAATGGTGCTAAAATTAAATCTTTATTCCTACGCATAAACAAACAAAACTACCATAAAAAGGAAAGAAAACAATTATGGAAAGCAATAAAGAAAAGAAAACAACTAATCTAAAAATGGAAAATATAATCTAGAAAAGGAAACAAAATAACCGAAAATGGAATGCAAAAATAAATATGGCAAACAAAAATAAGGAAACTAATAAAAAGGAAAAACTAATCTAAAAAGGAAAAACAAGAAACAAATATGGAAAATATTACACAACTAAAAGAAAAACTAACCTAGAAAATCAAATATGGAAAGAACAACAAATAAGGAAACAAAATGCAATCAACCTAAAAAAAATAAAAATACACCCTAAATTAAGATCAAACAATTTTTTCACAATATCAATCTAGCTAAATGTGTCAATCCCCGGCAACGGCGCCAAAAACTTGATGTGGAATTTTCCTACCACAAGCGCACGGGTCAAGTAATAATATAGTGAATGCAATTCGAATGTCGTCCTCTGGATTGGATTTTTAAGCAAATCAAGTATTGTAAATTTTCTTGCCCAATTTTATTTAGGGATCAAAAAGTGATGATTGAATGATAAGAAAACTAAATCAAAACACGTAGAAAGTGTGAAATTTCAATTGGGAAAACTACTTAGGGAATTGATTTCGCCGATTTAGTCTATGATTGATTTTAAGGAATAAGTTATTATGCACAATGGAATTATGAGCCAAAGACCCTTTAATCACAATTACCTCTCCCGAGTATAATTGATTCTCATGCAAATTAACCAACTTGATATCCCTATCTAAGTTTATTAATCATGCAAGGCAATGAGATCTTTTAACCAATTCTAAAGTTAATCTAAAACCGTCACGGAATAGAAACTAAACTTTAGTCATGCAATCTTGAGTAAGTCTAAATCAAATCCCCTCTCCCGAGCTAGATTCGAAACTTAAATCATTCAACTAATGACCAATTAATTGAAAGCATTAAATCAAGATTACAAACATAATAACATTGCACAACTTAAACCATAAATCAATCCATAAACACAATCAACTACATCAATCCCTAAGCTTACAAGTTTAGCTACTCATGATTAAAATTACAAGCTCAACTAAACATGTAAAAGCCATAAAAATCTAACTAAAGTGAGGGAAAGAAGAATTAAACTCGTTGTAGGCCGAGACCGAACATCCCCGTCACGATCCCCACGAACAATGGGTTGATTTCCGAATTTTCCCCTTTGCTTCAGCCTTGAATTCCTCTGATTTTGCTCTGTTTACGGCTCCAAGAAGTCCCAAAATTGGTTCCCCCAAAAACCTAGCTGAAAAGAACTATTTATTATGAAATTTCATCGTAGCGTCGAGACGCTGCCTCTAAACACGCGCGTTCTGGAAAGGAAATTACGGTAGCGTCGAGACGCTAAGGTCAAAGCGTCGAGACGCTGCGACGATTTCGCACCTATCCGAATAAGGAATGCTAGCGTCAAGACGCCTATGGGCTAGCGTCTCGACGCTAGTCACCTTTTGACTGAATTTTGACTTTTTTCCCTTTTGATTCTTTTCCTTCCTTTGCATCTTTTCGCGTCCCGAGCACCTGATTAACTCCACTATTGCATTATAGCTCCAATAAACCATTTCCTACAAAATAAACATTAAAGCCCAATAAAATGGCCCAAAAATCATAAAAGACTAGCTAAATTAAATAAGTAAGGATAGCTAGCTATGCTCGCTATCAATAAGACGTCCAACCTTATCCATATACTTACACTTTAGGTTATTTCTTGAACATAATTCTCTTATATGTGTAAACCACATACTATTCAAGATTATACTAATAACTTAGGATTTTTCATGTAATTGATAAGGTAGTTATGCAAATAAAATAATCAAGATTATAAAGAATTTTTAAATAATATAATATTAATTATGTGACTTTAATTGAGGCATAAATTTCAACAAAAGTATCATAAGACGCCTCAAATGTTGAGGACATACGATTGACACCAGTGACAAGAAAACATATTTTCAGCGACAAGTTTTCGTGACGCGGCCAAAATAAGTCGCAAAAGGTGACTTTTCAGCGACGTCGTAAAATAGATGTCGCAGTTAAATATTTTCAGTGACGCAATAAATTTGTCACTAATAGTTTCAGCGACGCGTAAACTCACGTCACCAAAAGATTTATTTTTAACGACATATTTATGAAGTCACTAAAAGATTTTTTTGCGTCACTAAAGGTTAAAACATTGAAACAATTTAGGGCTCACGTTTTCCCCCCTTTTCCATCTCCTATTTTCGTTTTGGCTGCCTCTCTCTCCAAAATGACGCTCCCCCTCTGGTAAATTGGTTGTCTCTCTCAAAAATCATCGACACCGCTCTCAAAAAACGCCATCGCCGTCTCCTTCCTCCCTGTTTGCCGCCGTCGTCACGAACTAGAGTTCTTCCTCTTCGTTCTCCACTGCTGTCTAGTTTGCCGTCGTCGAACGTTCCTCTGTCTAGTTCGCCAGCCTCTCAATGTTCATTTAGTTTGCTGTCGTAGACCCAACTAGTTCGATTCGGGATCTCTTCACCATAATAAACCAACCACAACCTCACGCTTTACTTTCAATCATTGCCAGTAAGATTTAAGGTATTCTCTTGCTTTATTCTCTGTCGGTTCATGAGTTGCTTTATTCCCTGAAATTCATTCAAAGAAATTATGACATGAAATTCCGAATTTAAGGTGTATTTCGCACAATTCTTCATAGGGAAATCAACAGTAATTTGAGTAAGTAATTTCTATTTTCACTAAAAAATGGGAAAAGAGGCAAACACATATACTGACTTTTGGAAACGTATTTGATTATGAGAAAAGCAGTATTTCTCTCTCTTAATGCCATTTTGCATCAAGTTAAGCAAACTCTAAAGCAATGTACTCAATGGTGGATCCTAAAAGGCTCTAACAAGTAGATTGAATAAAAGAAACACATCTGAGGAAGAAGCAAAACGTTAATGGAGCATGGTGAATAAGGACTTTCAGAGTCGTCCCAGTTGGATAAAACTGAAACAGAAAATGAAATAGAGCTCTAAAGCTTCGAGCACATTGAACTCAGATATGATAATATAAAACATTCAACCTACAAACAAATAGTAAGCAGCAGAAACAACACCAAATTCACCAAAGAAGAAGAAGAGACATCCAAAAAGAAACAGTCACGAGAAACAAACAGAACCTCAACAGTTTCACATCATCGAAAGCAAAACTCCCCGAAAAACACGATGATTACTTTCAAAATACAGAATGGATGGATGAATGAGGCAAAGGAAAAAAATGTAAGTAAAAACTTTGTTATGGTTTTTTTTTTCTTTTTAATTTTACAACATATTAATATTATTGTTACATATTTTATTATAGGATGAAATGGTGGCATTAAAAATTACTCCATCACATGAAGGCGGTGAACCTCTTCAAGACAAAGAGATATGTCAACGAGTATTAGGTATGCAACCTAGGCATATGAAGGGCCTTGGTTGGGGACCAAGAAAAAGAAATGCTAAGAATGATGCAAGCTACCAAAAATCTAAATAAACATAGGCTCAAGTTGCTTAATTGCAAAGTGTAGAATTTTAAGCGAACTTATAATGCCAAATCAGAACGCAAATTTCCAGCAGAGAAATAAACAAGCAGAAAATAAAGAACACAAGGATATATAGTGGTTCAACCTTTCCGTATACATCCACTTTGAGAACCAGCGTATATGTGTTTTATTATGAGCAACAAATCACCAATACAGAGTACAACAATGGAGTTAATAAAACCAATGTAAAAGACCTCAAACCACATAGATTTGAGCTTCAAGAGAATACCCACAAAGAAATCACCACGCCGAAACAACCACAACGACGCAGTCTGAAGCTATACCCGAAGTAGCCTGAAACAGCTACTCAAACCGAGACCCACGTCTGTTATAAATCAAGAATAACACCAACGCTACCAGCCTCTAGCTTCTCTGTACTCAGGATGACACTCCAGCGAAAGAAAAACGACCTCAAAACCAAGACCCACAGAAACCGGTGCTACCTACGGTGTTTCAACCAAACCCACGACGATTCTGTCTTCAAAACCGAGAACCCACGATGACACTGCTACAAGGATCGACTCCGGCGAGATACAGTGTCTTAGACAGACTGGAAAATGAATGCCCACTACGCTAAATCGAAAAATTCGTAACCGGCGACCACAATCTTTCTCTCTGTTTTTTTGTAGTTGAATCTCTCTCTCTCTCACTCTTTTCTGTAGTGACAGCAAGCCCTAAAGGGAAGATGATTCTCAACTACTGTCTTACCCCTCTGTATTCAAACATTTACAAAAATGCCCATAAGAGACCTTGTCACTTTTATTTCACAAATCTCCCTCATGACAAGAATATCTTAATCTATAAGCTGGTTCTCTAATTTCCCTATCACCCTGGCTTTACATTAAACTCATTTAACAGGTATTTAAACCTATGAGCTGTGAGAACCTTTGTAAGCATATCTGAAAAATTCTGATCTATATGAACTTTCACCAGTTTAACTTCATTCTGAGAAACCATATCCCTTTATAAAGTGAAACTTAACATCAATATGCTTAGACCGTTCCTGGTGAGATGGATTCTTTGCAAGATGAATAGCACTCTGGCTATCACAATGGATGACGGGAATAAACTCTTGTGACAACAACTCACCAACAATTCTCTTCAACCACACTACTGTTGGGTTTTATGTCCAAAAACTCATAGATAGTGAATGATTAACGAATTATACACTTGTAACAATAAAGTGTTATTGAGGTTTATGCAATAAAGTGTTATTGTCATATTAAGTCTAGAATTGCACAATATGACCCAAATCCAATAAACTAAGATCCGAGGTTGTTTACATGAGACTTGGACTAGTATGTGGGGACATACGGGGATTAGTGTTCAAGTAACAACCTAAAAGGCCTATAGTAGAGGGATAAGGCTGGGTATCTTATCCTGGTAACACTATGTGATACGGCCCGCTTTGTATTCGATACAGACGTATTGATCCAAGGTGTCCATGTAGGAGACATGCGAGCGGGGGTATCCTATGCAATGAGTTTGCATAAGACCGAACCACGAAATAGTAAACCACTAGATATAACACCGTTAACTAGTTAGGTTACTGTTTCAATAGGATGACCTAGGTAACTCAATCTTAATCCTGAGTATGTCATGAACTCCTTCTCACGAGGGATTCTCCTTTGATTAGTACGGGTGAGAGTGGCCAGCACACCGACTCAATAAGCCTACCTTCTTCGGGACAAGACCGAGTGGGGGGCTGGGGACATGACAATACAAGATGGAATTCACTCCTTCCCCTATTGGGGCAAGTAGATGTGTGTTCCCTTAAGGGTTGATTCCGGGTCTTGAACAAAGGTGCGTCGTCCTCTCCTGGCCCGAGAGGAACTCTTGTTTTAGAGGTTGGACCCTAAACAACTTGTTCATTAGAGGGATCAGTGGTACTTAAGGATCCAGAGGCAACCTAGGGGTAAAATGGTAATTTGACCCAGCTGGTATTACGAACACATGTGAAGGATTGACTTACTGCATTGGTCGATATCCGTGGACACAGAAATATTCTACAGTGAGAAGAGTGCAGCTGTGGGTCTTTAGTGGAGTGACCCACAGTTAACGAATGTTGATTGACTCGGTTAATGAGTTTAGCTGATCAATCTCGTATCGTTGGAGCTTCTGATCTGTAGGTCCATTAGGTCCACCTGCTAGCTCATAACGAGTTCTGAGATAATATAGTCTTGATTATTAAAGGGAATATAAGTTAATTGTATTTTGATGCAATTAATATAATGTATGGAGATACATTATAGTATAAGTTTAATTAATGAATTAAACTTTATAATAAAATTAATTTTGGATATGATTCAAAATTAATTAATGAGAGAGATAAAATTGAATATGATTCAATTATAAAATTAATTAAATATTTGATATTTAATTAATGTGGGATCAATTAATTTAGAATTAATTGAATGACCAATTTAATTTAATTGAATATGATTCAAATTGAATTAAAAACTTTATATTATAATTCATTTAATTAATATTGATTTGATTAAATTAATTATAATTAATTAATTAATTAAACATTTATTATTTAATTAGTTAATGGTCGAGATCATTTTGATTAAGATCTAACGGTCTAGATCTAGTAGGGAAATAACTCCCTCCCCACTTATCGTACAGGGGAGAGGGAGTTCCCAAGAATTTGATCATTCCTCTCATTCACGATTTGGACAGAAAAAGAAGGTTCTTTCTTTTCTCTCTTCCCCTCTAAAAAATTACAACAAGGTTCCTTGCTAAAAATTTCCCTTCCAAGACGAATTCTGGATCCCACCATCCCTATCTCAGTGATCCAAGAGATATAGCGGGTGTTCACTATTGGTGGTGTCGATTGGAAGATCGAGATTGAGAATCTAGGAGCATTGTGTTGTGTTCTTCGAAATCCGGTAAGTGTTCTTGATCTTGAATAAATTTCCAGCATGCATATCTTAGTAATTTAGAAATTTGTTTCTAATTTTGATTTGCCAACGTACCGGTTTTTCTATAATTGAAATTTAATATGAGATAGGTCTTGTTTGCTTCGCTGCCAAAAGGGATTTCAACCCTTTTAACTACTTCCTTAACTGATTCACCAACTGAAATATACTCTGATTCAGTTGTTGACAAAGCAACTACTGGCTGTAGAGCAACCTTCCAACTAACCACATTACCATACAAATGAAAAATGTGACCTGATAAAGACCTTCTTTTGTCAAGGTCTGCAACATAATCTGCATCTGTGAAGCCTTCCAGCAATGCTGATTGATCACAACCATTCCCAAAACACAGTGAAACACCTGACGTACCTTTCAAATACCGAAGCACCCATTTAACTGCATTCCAATGCTCATTTCCAGGATTTGACATAAACCTATTTATCATGCTCATTGAGTAACCCAAGTCAGGCCTTGTACAAATCATGAGATACATAATTCTCCCTACGACATTACAATATGGAATTTTAGACATCTCTAACCTTTCCTGATCAGTTTTAGGCGACTGAGACGAAGAAAGCCTAAAATGAGATGCTAAGGGTGTCGAAACTGACTTACAATCAAACATGTTATACTTTTCAAGTAGTTTATGCACATAGCTCTCCTGTGAAATGGTTAACAAACCTTTCTCCCTATCTCTCTTAACATCCATGCCTAAGATTCTTTTCAATGCACCTAAATCTTTCATTTCAAACTCACTACTCAACTGTTTCTTGAGTTCACAGATTTCAGCATAATCCTTAGACACGAGTATCATATCATCTACATAAAGCAGTACATAAACATATATACCTTTCAGAGATAGTTTCCAATAAACGCATGCATCATATGAGCTCCTGCGAAACCCTTGCTTCAAGATAAAGGTATCAAAGCGAATATACCACTGTCTTGGTGATTGCTTCAGTCCATAAATGGACTTATGAAGAAGACAAACCATATCTTCCTTTCCCTTCACCTCATAGCCATTTGGTTGAGCCATGTAAATCACCTCCTTCAACTCTCCATGAAGGAATGTTGTAGTGACATCCATCTGTTCAAGAAACATATCAAAGTGAACAACAATGGAAAAAACTAAACGAATAGATGGATGTCTTACCACCGGAGAGAAAACCTCATTATAATCAACTCCCTCATTTTGAGTGTAGCCCTTGGCTACTAGCCTAGCTTTATACCTAGGCTTGCTGTTACCTCCTGTACCTGGCTTGATTTTATAAATCCACTTTGATTGAATGAGTTTCTGTTTAGGAGGCTTTGGAACCAATGACCAAGTCTGATTCTTATGCAAAGAAGACAACTCTTCTTCCATTGCAGCTTTCCACTGTTCCTTCAACCCAGACTCAATAGCCTCTTCGAATGTAATATGCTCTACCTTAATATTATCAGAAGAACAATTCAAAGCTAATGCAACTAAGTCAGCAAAAAACCATACCTCGTAGGTGCCTGTTTAACTCTCTGAGATCTATCACGTGCAAGTTGATAATTCTGCAAGTCATTGTTATCTGAACTTTCCTCAGTGAAAGCTCCCTCATCAATCAAAAGTTCTCTTCTGTTGAAATTGTATACCATCAGATTCAGACCGCTGTGAAGACTCTGCTTGTGAACCCAACTGTGACCTGTCACTCGATTCACCTCTAGCAGCTGATGATTGTTTTTCATACTCAATTCTGACTTCTGTTTCAACATTCTCAACTGATCGCTGTTCTAGCTGGCTCTTAATACAAAACGGCATCTCATCTTCATTGAAAGTGACATCTCTACTGATTATACATTTATTTCTACCTTCTTCCAAGCACCAAAGCTTATATCCTTTGACACCTTGAGGGTAGCCAATAAACATACATTTCAATGCTCTCTTGTTTAGATTTCCTTCCTTAACATGAGCATAAGCTAAACAACCAAATACCCTGAGATGTTCAAGGCTTGGAGCTTCACCTTTCCATATCTCTTGAGGAGTCTTGAAATCTATAGAGGAAGACGGACTCCTGTTAATGAGATAACAGGCAATTTGGGCAGCTTCTCCCCAAAACTTTTGAGGCAATGAAGCATTTGACAGGAGACACCTAGTACGCTCCATTATTGTTCTATTGAACCTCTCGGCTAAACCATTCTGCTGAGGAGTGTATGTAACAGTAAGGTGCCTCGTGATTCCATCAGACTTGCAAAGGTTGTTGAATTTGTGATTTACAAATTCTAAACCATTATCTGTCCTCAAGTACTTTACCTTTCTTCCTGTTTGGTTCTCAATCTGCTTCTTCCATTCAAGGAATTTCTCAAAAGCTTCATCCTTTTGTTTAAGTAGATAAATCCATACTTTCCTTGAAAAATCATCAATTATTGACATGAAGTACCTCGAACCTCCCATAGTAGGTACCTTCGTCGGACCCCACAAATCTGACTGCACATAATCTAATATGCCTTTCGTTGAATGCTTCCCTTTTCTGAATTTCACCCTAGTAGACTTTCCCATTATGGAATGGTCACAAAATGGGAGTTCAATCTCTTTAATACCTCCAAGTAAGCCTTGTTTAGAAAGAGCTTGTAGACCTCTTTCACTCACATGTGCCAACCTTCTATGCCATAGCATAGACATATCAGTTCCTTTACCAGATGCAACATCCACGCTTCCTGCAATAACGATCCCTTCCAACACATAAAGACCATTCTTCAAGGATCCCTTTAACTTCACCAAAGAACCCTTAGAAACTTTCAGAACTCCATTTTCAGATTTATAGCAATAACCTGATCTATCTAATTCACCTAGAGAAATTAGATTACGTTTAAGTTCTAGAACATACCTTACATTTGTAAGCATTCTGATCATCCCATCATGTGTTGTAAGTCGAACTGACCCAGTTCCTTTCACATTGCAGACACCATTATCTTCGAGCAAGACTTTTCCACCACTTGCTTCCTGAAAGTCAATCAAATATTCTCGATTGGGAGTCATGTGAAATGTGCAACCTGAATCCACGATCCACTCATCTTGAAAATCTCTACTGGACACCATCAAGACCTCTACTGAATCATACCCATCAGTTACATTGGGTGAACTCGATTCACCTCTCTTACCATCAGAGACTTCCTTGTTCTTGTTCAATGGACAATTTTTCTTACAATGCCCATCCTTACGACACAAGTAACACTTTTTCCCTTTTCCTCTAGACTTGGACCTGGTTCTCGAATCCTTTCCTTTCCAGTTCTTTTTCTCAGCTCTCCCTCTCGCTATAAGTAACTCACCTTCCCTGCGTTCCTTTTTAATTTCGAGATTTCTAGTCTTCAAGGCATCCAACACAATATCCATGGTCAGCGAATCCCTACCATATTTAATTGCAGGCTTACCCTCTCGAAACGAATCCGACAAAGAATTCAAAAGTATCACTGCTTGATTCTCATCCGACATCTTCTCACCGATGTTATTGAGATCAACTACAATCTTTTGAAATTCATCCAACTTCTCTTCCAAGCCTTTATTCTGAACCATTTTATATCCAAAGAATTTCTCCTTTAGATATAACTTATTTGGCAAAAACTTTGTCAGATAAAGGCTCTCTAGCTTCTTCCATAACTCAATCGTGGTAGTTACCTCATTCACTTGCCTAAGCACTCCATCTGAGAGATAGAGTATAATAGTAGAATAGGCAATCTCATCCATTTCCTTCTTATCATCTTCTGAGAGCGTCGTCGGAAGGTCCTTTTCATCACACAAGATTTTTGCTACTTTTTGTTGCACCAAAAGAGCTTTAATCTTATTTCTCCATAAACCTAACTCACCTTTCCCAAACTTTGGATCGAACGGAGCTCTGATACCACTTGTAGAATTTTAAGCAAACTTATAATGCCCAACAAGAACGCAAATTTCCAGCAGAGAAATAAACAAGAAAAAAAATAAAGAACACAAGGATGTATAGTGGTTCAACCTTTCCGTGTACATCCACTTTGAGAACCAGCTTATATGTGTTTTATTATGAGCAACAAATCACCAATACAGAGTACAACAATGGAGTTAATAAAACCCAATGTAAAAGACCTCAAACCACATAGATTTGAGCATCAAGAGAATACCCACAGAGAAATCACCACGCCGAAACAGCCACAACGACGCCGCCTGAAGCTATACCCGAAGTAGCCCGAAACAACCACTCAAACCAAGACCCACGTCTGTTATAAACCGAGAATAACACCAACGCTACCAGCCTCTAGCTTCTCTGTACCCACGACGACACTCCGACGAAAGAAAAACGACCTCAGAACTGAGACCCACAGAAACCGGTGCTACCCACGACATTTCAACCAAATCCATGGCGATTTGATGGGACCGCAAAGCGCACGGGCCGCAAGTAATATAAAACGGAAAGTATTTTGAGTATCGAATCCTCAGGGAGGCGAAGCGAAACTTAAGCAAATAATTAAAATTTTCTTGAGCACTGAAAATACTTAGGCGAAATAATATTTAGGGACCACTTCATGCAATAAAAAGATTTAAACTCAAGATGATTAATGAAAACAAATTGATCAATCAAAAATAAAATGTGGAGAAAGAGTTTTCTTTAAATGGGAAGAGGGGTCTTGAAAATCAATGATTAACTAAATAATTGCTATAATTATCCTATCTCATTGCCCAACTAATTATAATCCTAGAATCTCCGTTAATCACATAGGTTCTCCTGTCGGTTTCCCCTAATTGTAATTAATTCATTTTAACAACCTAAGTGTCCTTAGCGCTATTAAAAATAATTAATTATTACGCTCTGATTCATTTTAGGAATCTAAGTTTAATCAACTAATCCCGGTGTCACAACGGGCAATTAAACTAGTTGCATGGATTATGATCTATCCTAATTTCTCTCTGTCGAGTTTCCATTAGGAATCGAATCATTACACAATTGGCCAGATTGAGTAAAGCATTAAGCACATCCATACAAATAATTAGGACATGGGCAAGAGACAAGAAATTATAACAATATTTCAACTATCATTTCATTTCAAGACCCCAAATTGAGGTTTAGCTACACATAATATCCACAATAATTACAAGGGAAAGCATATTAAAGAGCATAAAAGGAAAGGAATTGACCGTCGAAAAATCCCTCGCTGACGCTTGGAGCCCCGCTGGCTACTCCTTGAGCCTCTAAGATTGCTCCCCAAAATTCCCCAAAATTTTCCCACTAGAAGAATCCTCTCAAAAAGGCTCAAAAGCCTTGAGAGGGGCTCCAAAGGGAGCCTAAGGAAGAGAGAAAGGAAGAAATTCCTTTTTGGAATGATGATTGATGATGAATGAGGCACCCAAGGGGTGCCTTTTATAGGCCTGGAATAGGGGCAGCGTCGCGACGCTGCCTTGCTAAGCGTCGCGACGCTGCTGCACACGCGGCTTGGGCAACAAGAAAGGGCAGCGTCGCGACGCTGCCTTGCTTAGCGTCTCGACGCTGTCCAGATTTCCAGATTTTTCAGCTACCTTTTTGGGCTGATTTTTGGGCCTTCTTCTTCATTCCTCTTGGTCTTTTCTTTATAGTTGGCTTCTTTGGGCTTCCAATTACATCAAGCTAGGATTTGGGCTTTTAATTGCTTCAATTTTGGCTCTTTTTCTCCAAAAACACCAACTTAGCTCCTAAGGACCAAATAACAAAATTCATTAAATATATTCATTAAAAATACGATTAAAGCACCAGAAAGCTTAATAAATTGAGACTAAAATAGCGACATTTCTGCTCGCTATCACGATTCTGTCTGCAAAACCGAGAACCCACAGCGACACTGCTACAAGATCAACTCCGGCTAGATACAGTGTCCTAGAGTACCGACCGGAAAACGAATGCCCACGACCCTGAATCGAAAAATTTGTAACCGGCGGCCACAATCTCTCTCTCTGTTTTTTCTTGCGGCTAAATCTCTCTCTCTCACTCTTTTCTGTCATGACAACAAGCCCTAAAGGGAAGATGATGCTCAATTACTATCTTACCCCTCTGTATTCAAACATTTACAAAAATGCCCTTAAGATACATTGTCACTTTTATTTCACAAAAAGTATATAGTTGAATCACAACAAGCTACAATTGAAGAAATTTTAAGAAGGCCGACAAGGGGAGAAAGTTCATTGTCTAATGTGGAAAGGAGTCCAGAACAATCAAATGAAAACTAAAAGGTAAGTATTAATTGTTGTAGTGCCATGACTATCTTGCAGTTATGGTAGTCATAGCTTTCAATTGGATTGAAGGTAGAAAGTATTGAAGTTTATTTATTTGTTTATAATGACTTGGTATAACTTGAGTGCTATGACTATCCTGCAGTTATGGTAGTCATAGCTTAAAATTAGATTGAAGGTAGAAAGTATTGAAGTTCATGTATTTGTTTTAACGAGTTTAGTTGTCTTCATTGATAGGTTTATTTGTCATGGTGTTGTTAAGTTGAGTTGTTTTATTGCAAATGGTATCCATAATTTGGGATAAGTGTTTAGTAGGGGTGTGCAACGGTCGTTCGGGGTCGATTTTTGGCCAAAACCGGCACCGAAAATCGACCCATCGGTTTTAATCGATCGAGGCTCGTCGGTTTTTATGTGTTGGAGACGTCGACCGACTGACTCAACCAACGGTCGATCGGATTTGGTCGGTTTTTTTACTCTGACGAACATAAGAACAGAAAGTTGTTGATTTTGTGACTCCGGCGAACTTAAGAACGGAAAGTTGTTAAGTTTGTGACTCCGGCGAACTAGAGACTGAAAAAAAGTAAAATAAAATGGGAAGAACAGAAATAGAGGGAGGAAGAAAATGCAAGTCGTCGATCTTTATCACCTTTCATCTTTCAACTGCAACCGATTAAAAAAAAAAGAAAAAGAGGAGAAGAGTAGAAATGGCTTGTCGGACAAAGAAAAAGAAAAAAGAGATGAAGAGAATAGAAATGAAGAGGAAGAGAAAGGAAGAAGAAGAGTAAGAAGAAGAAAGAAATCGTGAGAGAGAGAAAAAGTAAAAAAAAAAGATAAAAAAATAATAATGAAAATATGTTTTTTTTTAATATTACCTTGGGAAGACCATCTTTGTGGCTTCCCAAGGTGGTTGTGCATGCAAACTTTAATGGCCTACTGCAGCAGCAACATGCACAGCACATCAACGTAGGTTCCTATTTTTTTAAAAAACTTAAAGTTTTGTCGGTCGATCGAATTGGTTTGAGCTCTTATTGAGCTCGCCGACCGACCGACGAATCGGTTTTTCAGAGTATTTTGCTCACCCCTAGTGTTTAGAGAGTTTATTTTTGTTGAGTTGTTAAGTTGAGTTTTGTTGTTTGAGTTGTTAAGTTATTGTGTTTAGGAGGGTCAATACCTTGTTGCACTTAGTTCTTTTTAACGAGTTTAGTTGTTTTCATTGATATGTTTATTTGTCAAGGTGTTGCTAAGTTGAGTTGTTTCATTGCAAATGGTCTCCATGATATTTGGGATAAACGTTTAGGGAGTTTATTTTTGTTTAGTGGTTAAGTTGAGTTGTTCCATTTGCAAAGTTGAGTTTTGTTGTTTGAGTTGTTAAGGCACCGTTCGATAACTATTTGGTTTTTAGTTTTTAGGTTTTTCAAAGTTATTGTATTTAGGATGGTCAATACCTTGTCATGTCGTTGCAAGTTTAGTTTCATTTCATTGTTGAAAGTTTAGCTTCACTTATTTTCCATTTAGTTGTTGTGTTTATGAGGGTGAATACCTATTTGCACTTAATTGTTTTAACTAGTGTAGTTGTTGTGATATTGATAATGTTGGGTTTTATGCCCTAAAACTCGTAGATAGTGAATGTAAACAAATTTTATACTTGTGTTTAATAAAGTGTTATTTAGTTTCTGCAATAAAATGTTATTGTTAAATATTGCACTATTTGACCCAAATCCAATAAACTAAGATCCAAGGTTGTTTGTATGTAACTTGAATTAGTATGTGGGGACATACGAGGATCAATGTTCAAGTAACAACCTGAAAGGTCTATAGTACAAGGATAAGGTTGGGTACCTTATCCTAGTAACACTATGTGATACGACCCGCTTTGTATTTGATATAGACGTATTGATCCAAAACGTCCATGTAGTAGACATGCGAGGGGGGTATCCTATGCAATGAGTTTGCATAAGACCGGACCGCGAAATAGTAATCGCTAGCTGTAACATCTTTAACTAGTTAGGTTTCTATTTCACTAGTATGACCTAGGCAACTTAGTCTGAATCCTGAGTGGACTATGGACTCCTGTTCACGAGGGATTTTCCTTTGATTTGTATGGGTGAGAGTGGCAAGTAAGCCGACTCAATAAGCCTACCATTTTGGGAGACAAAACCGAGTGGGGAGCTGGGAACATAATCACACAAGATGAAATTCACTCATTCTCGACTTTTGAGGAAGTAGATGAGTGTTCCCTTATGTGGTGTCTCCAAGTCTTAAACAAAGGGCCCTACCCTCTCACTGGCCCGAGAGGGGTTTCTGTTTGATGGTTGGACCACAAACAGGTTGTTCATTAGAGGAGCACTAGTACTTAAGGAAGTAGAGGTAACTTAGGGGTAAAACGATAATTTGACCCAGCTGGAGTTACAAACACTTGTGAAGGACTAACTTGTTGTTATTGGTCGATATCCGTGGACACGGAAATATTCTACAGTGAGAAGAGTGTCGCTGTGGGTCTTTAGTGGAGTGACCCACAGTTAACGAATGGAGACTAACTTGGTTAATGAGTTTACCCGATTAGTCTCGTATCTTGGAGCTTCTGATCTGTAGGTCCATTAGGTCCCATTGGTAGCTCGTAAAAAGACTTGAAGCAAATAAATATAAATTGAAAATTGAAAGTGTTCAATTTATTTGGGGAATCATATAATGTATATTGATGCATTATAATATAAAGTTTACGAAACTTTATAATATAATTTTTGAAATATTTCAAAAATTAATTCTTGAGAGAAAATATTTGAACGAGTTCAAATAAATTTAATATGAATTGATTTCAAATTAATTTTAATTTTAATAAAATCCCTAAGATTAAACATATGATATTTAATTGGGTAATTAATTAATCATTTATTCAAATTAGAGACATTTTCCTATTAGGAAAAAGGTCTTGGCCTTTACTATATATAGGACCCCTAGGGTGGGATGAAAGACATCCTATTGACTCTCCTTCTCTTAGAGATCTCGCCCAAAAGACTCCCACAAGTCTCCTGCTTCAAGAAGTCTTAGAGATATACCGGTGTAACCAATTAGTGGTGTTCTTCGTTGTTGCAAAGCAATCAAGAATCATTCTTGATTTTCAGAGATGTCAACGGAAGTTTGCTTCTCTTTTCTTTATTATAGATTTAGATCTAATTTTTGTATGCTTAGTCTTAAGTTTCTATAGAATTTATTCTATGATTTTTGCCAATGTAATGGTATTTTTGGATAAACAAAATTAACTACGAATCGGCCCCAATTACGCTTCCGCTTTAACGAAATTAGGAATTCCAAATCCTTCAAATAAGTTTAGTTTCATTAAGTTCCTTATAAATTTAGTTTCACTTGTTTTGACTCAGTTCTTTTAATAGAGTTGGTTTCTTATGTTGATAAGTTTGTGTTCATTATTTCTCATGAACGTACTTGTGTTCATGTTTGTTATTTTTCATTAGTTGTTTAATTCAAAAGTTTGGATGATATAAGATAAGTTTTCAGGTTTTTGTTGTTGAAAGTTTAGTTTTATAGCTTTTGATGAGTTGTTCATGTTGATTTGAGTTATGTCTTCTCTAATTCAATTCTTTATTCTCATGCTTACATATTTTATTTCCTTTTATTTGTCAGCTTGGATGCATCAATAGTTTCGACCAGGCTCCCATTTTTGTATGGAAATGTGGTTGGTTTTTTTTGTGATCTTTTGTTAGTCATTTTGATGTGATGTGAATCATTTTGTTAAGCTTTAACTTATTCATCTTGGCTTGATATCATTTTAGAAAATAATCAAATTGTATTAGATTTTATACTTGTTTCTTAATTATGGTTAATATGAAGATGTGCATTTCACTTTAAATTGGAAAATTATATTTTTATTTATTTCTATTTGATTAATTGTAGATTTGTTAATTAGTTCAAAGATAATAATATTATTTTATTTATATGTGTGATTATTGAATTAACTATTTATTTTTTAAATCATAAAGTCGGTAAATCATAGTATGGTGTCTTCCTTTCCTTCGCAATATGGAAAGCATTTAAAAACAAAAAACTAGCATTAAGTTTTTAGTGACGCATAATATCACTTTTACTGACACATACAGCTGCTGCAAAATGTCTTTTTTTTTTCAAGTTTGAGTGCTTTAGCAACGTAGTCCACGTTGCTAAAACTGACTTTTCTGTGACATGTACTGCGTCAATGAAAAACTGTTTTAGTGACGCTATATTTTTGTCACTGAAAACTTTATTCAGCGATGTCAGGATCGTCGTCGGTGAAAATTGTATTTAATGACGTGTCACACGTCCCTACCTATCGCTTACACCGACGTGCGGGCGTCAATGGTAGACGTCGCAAAAACCTACGACTACGCGGTAATAGCGACAGATGCAGGAACGAAGTCATGCGCGTCGGTAAAACTTTTAGCGACATTTTTTTTTCAGTTTTAGCGACATGTTTAGCGAGCTCGATTATTATCCTTAAGTAGGAGACAATCTAACATATAAATGACTTAACATTTAATATATATACAGTATAATCGGTTTTAGTTAAATCAAAGGTATATGACTAAGTGGATAATTAAGAACTTTCTCAAGTATCTAAGGATAATGAGAAATTATATTCTTGTGCATGGAGTTAAAAGATTTGTTTTTTTACAAGATGTACTAGTTCTTACAAAGATTTAGAAAATCTAGGTCAAGAATAAGTTTACCCTAGGTAGTGGAGCATGATATACAAATTAAATATCATGGCTTATGAAACAGTAAGAGAACTTGTATAGCTCAACTAGTTTTTTATTAACGCGTGAAAGGTGTTTTAGATGTAATTAAGTCTATCACATTTTATTATGATAATTAATGATGGTGCTGCTGGGTTTAAATCCCAAGCGTAGCGGAAAAGACTAGAGACTTTACTCAGTTTTCAATTCGGAATAAAATACCAGTACGTCGGCATAAATTTACAGAGAACATGCAAACTATCCTACTGTAAAACATATATACGGTCTAAGCATGTTGTACATTCAGAATCTTATTCTAAATTAAAACAATACAGAGAAGAAGATTTTAGATACAAACCTACATTGTGACTTGATCGAATTTTCACCAACACCTTGGGATCAAGATCTCTGCTTCTTTGCAATACACCACAGGAACACCACCACTTGGCTTCATTGATATTCTCACAAGAATCAAGGCAGGGAGGCTTCCCACCTTTTGGGATAGGGAAATCTCGCTGGAGAATTTTTCCACTTAGATAGTATTTTTTTTTTTCGGGAGAGAATAGAATGCCACAAATCTGAGAGAGAGAGTCAATCGAATAATGAGCAACCGACTACCCTCTCCCCTTTGGTAGGCGTGCACGGTTACAGGAGTGGAAAGAAATTGTGGAAGCTAACTCCACATATAGGCATAACTGATCCCATCAGTTATGCGTAATTAATTTAAAATTAAAATTAATTAAATTTAAATTAAATTATCAATTAATAATAATTGATTAATTAAATTAATAGTTAATTAATCAAATAAATTCAAATTAAATTAAATTAATTAATTTTTCAATTAATTAATCATTAAATTAAATATCATATATTTAATTCTAGCCTATAATTGAATAACATTCAATTATCTTTCTCTCATATAACCTATAGTTTTAATGTGCATCTAATCCGTATTAATTTAACTTATAGTTTTAGTATGAACTCAATTCATTTTAAAATTAATATTTAAACTCCTTCAAATATTCAATTCTCCTATAAATTAATTTTGAATCAAATTCAAAATAAATTTATATTATAAAGTTTAATTAAAATATAAAATTTATATTATAATATATCACCATACATTATATTATTTCCCTTCGTAAATTTGAACATTTCAAATTACTTTGATTACCTCAATACCCTTAATGAGCTACCAGTGGGACCTAATGGACCTACAGATTAGAAGCTCCAACGATATGAAATTAATTGGCTAAACTCACTAACCAAGTTAATCAATATTCGTTAATTGTGGCTACACTCCACTATAGACCCACAATTGCACTATTCTCACTGCAGATATCAGCAAGTTAGTCCTTCACGAGTGTTCGTAACACCAGCTGGGTCAAATTATCGTTTTACCCCTGGGTTACCTTTACATCCTTAAGTACTCCTCTAATTAACAACATGTTTATGGTCCTACCAATAAAGAGAAACCCCTCTCTGGCCAATGAGAGGGTAGGGTCTTTTGTTCAAAACTCGAAGACACCACTTAAGGGAAAACTCATCTACTTACCCTAAAGTAGGGAAAGAGTAAATTCTATTTCGTGTGATTATGTTTCAAGCTCCCCAATCGATCTTGTCCCCAAAATGGTAGGCTTATTGAGTTGGCGTACTGACCACTCTCACCCATACAAATCAAAGGACAAGTCCTCGTGAACAAGAGTCCATAATCCACTCAGGATTGAGATTAAGTTGCTTAGGTCATTGACAGGACTTGTCGAGGGTTTGAATTAAATAAAATTTATATTCCACGACACTAAACTACTTGCAGTAGTAGTGGCCGGGGTCAAACACAAGGAAAAGGAGTTCTAATGGAATATAGGCTTTTGCGCGAAAGAACAACGGGGATTTTTTAATAGATCTTTAATAACAACGAAATACGGGAACAAAACAGATTAAGAGATTCAAATAAAATGCAGGAAAAATAGATTGAAACACTAAAAGGACAGAAACAATTGATGAGAAAAATATCATTGGATTCTAGGGGTTCGTTGGATTGATTGATTAATTAGTTTCCTCGCTTACTCTAAAAATTAATCCTACAATATTTCTATGAACCTGACATGTTTCTTGGTAATTTAGATTCTGCATCCTCCTTACTTGTGCTAATCAACTTATTAATCTGTTATCCCGCATGATTAATTAATTGATTAATATAAAATTACGTCGGCTACCCATCATGCTTTAGACCGTTAACACACGAATCTAATCTAACTTAACCGAATAAATAACCCGTTAGCCCACGAAATTATTTACCAAATCATTTGAATTACGATCAAGGGTCCAGAATTGCAAATACAAATCAAGAAAGAAATTTTCTAGATTAATCTAACAGTTTCTCCATGCATCCTAGGTTCTATCAAGCGAGCTATGCAAGTTCATATAGAAAAATGCAAAAAGGAATGATTCAAACCTATTGGCTATCTCAAATAACTAATAGATTGCCTAAGAAAACATTCAAAGACAATGGTTTAAGCATGAAAACATGGATGAACATAAAGATAATGCAGAATTGAATAGGTACCTGATAACTCTCCAAAATGTAGTTATTTAGGCCTCATTTCTATAGGGATTTGTGTGTCTTTTGTGCTTAATAGGGTTGGTTTTAGATATATATTATATGTTTTAACCCATTTGGAAGAATGGATGCTTTGAAAGTTATTTTGTGCAGAATATATTGCTGAGCGACTTGAGGGAGCAAATTTTGTGCTGAAGCAAAGCTGAGAGCAAAACTGTCACGTCACAGCTCGTTAGCCATTTTAATAAAGTGGCGTTAGCTGAATTAATTACGGATCTAAGAAGCTTGGAGAGCCCTCCACGTGTCTAGATTAGCCTAATTAGGTTGAATCTCATCTTATTAAAGGAGGGAGCCGTCAAAGATAAAGGCATTCACGACTTCGAGACCGAATCAATCGGCCGAAGGCCGAATTGACGGCAGAATGGAGATCTAGAAGACCAAGTGCAATTCCTCTCAAGGAGACGAAGTTCTTCTATGTTCTTGGTGGTTTGGAGCAGCCGTTTCATCTCCCCAATTGCTAAAAGGATTAGTATTTCTTGTGTATTTCGTATTATGGATGTGCTTATCTAGACTGTAACGTATTTTATGTTGTCAATCATGAACTAATTGCTTGTAGGCATAGGTTAAGAATTATGTGATTGTTACATTTATAAAATCTGGAAATTCTATTTGATTATGTCATCTTGAATTATTATTGATCTTTAATTTCATTATATGTCCGCCTACCTAGCCGGTATGTATAGCTTCTCCTAGTTTCAGGGATGATTTAAGAGTTGTGTGGCGATAATTCACGCTAGATCATTGTGTATTGGTGAACGCCAGTGACTGAGTTAGGGATAGCCAGTTGCCTAGTGCTTGATCGGTAGAGCTTCATTGGTTTTGAAACATATTCCAAAAAATCTGGAGTTCCGGGAGGATCCCGCTGATAATACTACATGAGATTGACGGATCAAAAGAATTGTTGGAGCATCTTTATAAACAATTACAGAAGTCTTAACCTGTGTCTGTTTCCATTCTGTTTTCTCTAGTCGTAATCATTTACTGCTTTCGCATATCTTTTGTTTCAGCATTTTAAAAACCCAATCAATTTAACCAACCTTTTGAAATCACTAAAAAGGAAAATTAAATCAATAGAGGTAGGCATTTCAAGACCCTGTGGATACGATAAATACTTATCACTTGCTGCTAGATTGTGTATACTTGCACAGTATTCTGGAGTTAATTTATCTCATATTTTTAATCACTTTAGAATTGCAACAGTACCAGCAAGCTCAACCAAATAAAAAATCAATACAATCCAACTACATCCCGATAATCCAATGGAAAAGGGTTTAAACTAACATAATAGAAGAGTACAACCCAAAACTAATCAAGAAATACATCCTAATCAATCTAGGAATCAAAGAAATAGAGAGATGGGAAAGAAAAACGAACAAAGTACAAAGAAAATTGTAAAATTTTACCTAACGGTGGATTAAACCGAAACCCTATATTTATAACAATCGTCATAGCATCGAGACGCTAGGAAACAGTGTCTCGACGCTACGAATATATCCTCCGCATGAAATCGCATCAGCGTCTCGACGCTGACTCCTTTTCTAGCCTTGCTGCCTTTTTTCTAAGTTTTATCTCTGTCTTTCTTGGCTTGGGCCTTGAACCTTTGACTCTTTGGCACTATTCTTCAGGCCCGCTTCAATCCGCTCGAGTCTTTTCACCTCCTCGTCGTATAAGAACTTCGAGATGGCTCAAAAACTCTCTAATTGGCCCGAATTAGCACCAAATTGTGTGGTTGGCTCCCAATGCTTCCTATGCTCGAATTACCAGAAATTAAGAAAATTAAGGCATAAAATTCTTCTAACAAGCTTAGATTAGCAGTAATAAGATAGCATGAATTAGGTGCTATCAAATACCTCCAACCTAAATCTTTCTAGTCCTCGAGCAAGGCACACACAAACCGAAAGAAAATATTGAAAATATAAATGCAAAGTGATTTAATCCTCAAAGTTCAAATGTTCATAAACTAAAGCAATCAAGAGACATTCACATGAGGCCAAATGGGAAGACAAATCAAAAGTTTTCAAAGATAGTCTTGCATAAGAGAGAGATTTTACTAACCCGGGATTGATTTATTAAACTCTCATCCTATCTTCCCCCTACACTGGCACTAAGGTCTCTCTAAAAAGTCTAAATGGAACAAACTAGGTTGCTTCCTCTTTGCTTAGGTGCCTGAATAAGAAATTACTTTTTCTTTTTCTTTTGCATTTCTTTTTTGGACGAGGCACTAGCTTTCACACTATAATGCAAGGACCCATAACCCGAGTTTAACCCTTGGTTGGCCTGACTGATCACTGATAACACTCATTTATGTGTGTTATTTAGCCTTAAAACCTAGGTTATTGTTTGGAAAGCAAGGACTTTGTGTTTAAAATCTTATCATTTTAAGTCATTTTAGCAAGAGTTGTAGAATCATGAAGAAAATCTTAGAATTATAGAATTTAAGTTTAAATTGTACATAAAGAGATTATTTTTGTAAAGAATTTATCCAAGTTAATGTTTTTGTGTAGAAGTCTTTGTGAGGAGGATGCACCTGCAAGGGGAGATAAAAGGTAGCAGAGCAAAAGAAGTCAAAGCTGAAGAATTGCGCCTGCATCTAGGCCTGAGGATGTGAAGAATGCGATCAAGATGCGCCCGCAAGCCATATAAGGAAAGTAGCCCCATGTTGAAGATAGGTTTTCCGACAGAATACCGAGATTCGTGAGATCTTCACAGATTCTTCCGAAAATCCCCAATCTGGTATCAAATCTCCGAAGATTCTGAATCCTTACCTTCCAAGGTCTTCTCACACTGTTCTTGCCAGCCAACCTTACCTTCCAAGGTCTATAGAAGGGGACCAAGGTGCAAGAAGAAATGGAGCTAGGGATTTTCATCCTTAGGATATATTCTTTTAGTTTTCTCTTCTCATCTTGTAACCACTCCGAGTTCTGGATTTTCCAGCCTTTGTCAGCTCCTCCATTCGAAAGAAGTAGAGGAGAAAGGCTTTCTCCCCTCGAGAGAGGATTAGAGCAAGCTAGAGCGGAAAATCCATAGTAGTCTTGTCTTTAAGTTTTGTACTTTCTGTTCTTTTGTTTTCAATTATTGTATTTGTTTTTCTTTACTTTTAAATTGTAAGCTAAGTTTTTGTACTCAAGTTTTTGCTTAATATGAATTCAATTTGTTTTTATATTTTGAGTTTTCTTTCCTTTATGTTCTGCACTTTATTTTCAATTATGAGCTAAGCTTCCACTTGGGGGTTCAAAGATGTGGATTCCATGAGTAGAAGAGAGCTTCGCCTATGCAAAAGCAACCTTGCTTCCTCGTAGCATTGTTTGTTCTTGTTGAAAATTAAAGTTTATTGTTATCTTAAATTGGTCACTTAGGTTAACATAGTTTGTATTTAGCTGATGGCCAAAAGGTTGGAGTTGGATGCGCAAGTTCGCAAGAACAATAGTAGAAAAGATCCTAGAAATAGGACTTTGATTTCTTGCATCTTAGAAATATGACTGGAACCCCTAGAGTTTTAAGAAGTCGTAAGCACATTTATTTAAGCTTCAACTAGCCTTAGAAATAAATGTCTACTTGGCTTAGTCTTCTAAAGGAACTTACAGCGGAGCTGTATAGAAATTGGACTTAACTCACAATCTAGTTGTCAGGGCAATTGCGGGCGAAACTGAGAGATACTATTTTCACCATGTCTATGTGGGCAACATAGATGGTGTTTCATAGCCGACTGCATTGTCTGAGTAAATTGCGGACGCATAGGTGGGCATAATCTAAGCTTAAGGGTGAAACTATTTGAATTCCTCTATTTATCTCATAGTTTTATCTGTCTTTATTTTCTTGCTCGATACTTTTGTCTTAAAAATCAAAACCCCAAATCAAACTATTTTTCTTGGTTACCAATAGTGGTCGCAAATTTAGAGGAGGTTCATATTTTGTAGAAACGTGTGTTAAATTAGCTAGTCACCATCTCCCTCAGGTACGATATCCGAAATACTTTCCACTTTATTACTTGATAGTGTATGCTTGCACTCCCGTCAATCACACTGCAGGCAGCTCTTTTTACCCTTAAACACTCAAAGATGGTAAAAATGAACACAAAAATATTCACACAAAAGTTCACTTCACTTATTTTACCTCTTTTTTTTTATGGCAGGCGAATTTTTCTTTTTATATCCTAAGTAAGACTCTACAAACTATTTTGTAAAAAATTTAGACTTCCTCGCTAAACCTTACACCTATTGGAGTGACAACAAGAATATAAGCCTAATAACTCACTCCTAAGCGTTCAAATCATACTCTAAAGCAAGAAAGACACCCAACCTATGCAAGATATATCGAAGAAAAATTTTAAAAAAGCTCCATTTTGGGACACTCACGATTACAACTCATCGAAAGCTAAAAAGTTTTGGAAAAATTTGAGCCAATCCTAGGAAATCATTATCACTAAAGCAGATATATACATAACAAGCATCCAAGACATACATTAAGCGCAAACGTTGGCCCGACGCACAGATGCTCAGGGCCCAAATGAAAACAGAATACACCATCCCCAACCTAACAGGTTACATTGTCCTCGATGTAATAAATCATGGAAAAACAGGACAAATGCATAAGGAAAGAACAAGAAAAATCTTTGAAGTTAAGTTTGTGGGTGGTGAGTCTCGATTATGCAAAACATAAAAGCTCGCCTTAGTACCACCAACCTAGAAAGAAACGAAACAACCAAGAAGAATCAAAAGCACCCTAACAAAAATAAACTGAACTAGGAAAAAGAAAGAAATAAAACTTATTCAGTGCAAATGTTTAAGATCGTTTGCTCGACCAAATTCTCCTCGTTTTTTCCTTTCACGGTGGTCTCTCTCCACAAGTCCAAACCACATTATTATTGGAGAATTCTTGCTTAATTAACTTCAAGGCTTGAGAAAAAGAATTAGTAGAAGCAGAAATCATTTTTGAAGCAGAAGTAGGTGTTGGGCTTCTAGAGTGAGTAAAAATATGGTATAAAAAGACTCTAGAATTCCTATGAGTATACACATTCTGCAGCAAGTAATATTATCAATCCGAGTCCTGAATTAGCTTCCACTTTATCTATTCTGTGTAACTTTCTAATGGTTTCAAAGATGGTAAAAATGATTTGGTTTATAAGAATTATGCTAAACCAAAATAAATGGCAGAACAACAAATAAACGAATAGGCAGGCAGATTAAAGACAAGCGCTGGTCAGGATTTAGTGATTGTTTTAAAAGATGCTCTAGCAATATTATTGATCATGTGCATTTCTCGCAGTATTATTAGTGGATTCCTCCTGGAACTCCGGATCTTTTGGGATGTGTTTCAACCCCAATGAAGTACGACCGATCAAGCACTAGGCAACTGGCTATCCCTAGCTCAGTCACTGGCGTTCACCAATACACAATGATCGTAGTGTGGATAATTTCCACACACCCTCTAAATCATCCCTGAAACTAGAGAGAGGTATTCACACCGGCTGGCCAGGCGAGCATAAAATAGAAATAAGCACAACAATTAACCAAAATGCGATAGTCAATATATTACTAAAGATGAAGTACAACAATCACATTATTCCTAACCAACACCTAAGCTACTTAGTTCATAATAAGCATAGAAACACGAATTACAATCTGAGTAAGCATATCCATCATCACAAGCTAATAAAGAAAATAATAATTCCCTTAATCAACTTGCGGATGATGGTCTTCTAGTGGTCTCCAACCTCTCTATACTACTCGGCTTCCAAGAAAACATGGAATGGTTTTGACTTGGATGGCTACTTCCTTTTATAGAAGGATAGGAGGCTTGAATTAGGTCAACTTGGACACGTGTAGGGCTCTCCTTGCTCCTTTATCCCGAAAATAACTCAATAGAAGTCGGTTCATGAAGTTGGCTAACGAGCTGTGATGTGGCAGTTCTGCTCCCAGTTTTGCTGTAGCACAGAATTTGCTCCCTCAAGTCGCTCAGCAACAGATTCTCCACAAAATGATTTCCAAAGCTTTCATTCTTCCAAATGCGTTAAAACATGTAATATCTATCTAAAACCAACCCTATTAAGCACAAAGGTCACACAAATCAATATAGAAATGAGGCCTAAATAACTACCTTTTGGGCAGTTATCACACCCCCAAACTTGAACTATTGCGCGTCCCGAGCAATACTAACCAACCTTCCTTCAAGAATTCAAAACATTAGACAAAGAATAGCTTAATCCAACCAGACAGTCCAACACTACCTTTAACCTTTACCTGAGCATTCTGCAAAACCGAGCTTTGCTGCAGCAAAATGATTCCTCCAGCATGGACAAATAATCACCACTTTTAACTCAATTCTAAGAACTTTGCCACAGCTTAGCTTTATTACCCGACATCTTAAAACATATTTTCAAGGGGTTTATTTTTGTTTTTCAGACTTAAAGCAACCCTACAGTCATAAGCTCTTAAGCATGGGATGACCCACTTTATGGTGCAGTATACCCTTACCTCAAACTCATCGCCAACTAGGCTCAATACTCATTATAAAGCTAAAAAGTCCTTAGTTATTCCATCTCTTGCCCTTCAGAATGGCAACATTTTATGATGAAGCTCACCTAAGTTCTGGGAGACAGAAAAACTGTTGGACCATCATTCATCCTTCAAAACTTTTGCTCCATCAATTTTCTCAGCAAAATTTTCAACAATCAATTTTTTTCAGCAAATAATTTTTTTTCTCATTTTTCTTATTTCCTAGGTCATCTTTTAACGCGAAGACAAACTGTGGGTATCACAAATGTCCCCGGTTACTCAATAACCTAACAAATTTTTGATTGAAGGAGAGGAATGCTCGAGCAAAATAATTGGAATAGCAAAAAGTCCCCCAAACTTGAATTATTCATTGTCCACAATGAATCATTAATTAAGCAATTATGCCCCCAAACTTAAATTTTTCTATCTGAATTTTAAATTAAGAGCGTGACTAGAACTAAGCTTAAAGTGGATCATATAAGTCAACACTACCTCCAAAATCTTCTTTGCCGCAGCAACAGTTCAGGCTAGAAGAAATGCTCAAGCAAAAGGTTTCTGGAGATCAGAATACCTTGATCTAATTAAGCGTAATCAGTCCAAGCTTCAAAAATTCAGAAGAAAATTAGTTAAGTTAGAGTTACTCAGTGCTCATGGAACAGAAACATCTAGCAATTTCATTAAAAACATAAGAAAAGAAATTACATAGCAGAGATATATTTTTTAAGTAGAAAAATTAAAAAGAAACAAGCAAAACAGCAGAAATAGAAGAAAATGCAGTCAGGAATGCGTGAGCAAACAAAATATTTCAACAAAAACACTGCGCGCTCAAATTCTCCTCCTTCAGTCCTCTCGACCAGGGTCTTCTTCTTCATCACCTTCTTGTTCCACAGGCAGCGGCGGGATCCAGGGGTTCAGTAAGTCCTCAGGGAATATGGGTAAGGCCGGATATGGCTTGGAAAAATTGTATTGCAAGGCCACCCTTAATGCATCATCCCTCCTCTTTATATAATCCCAGAAAGTCTGAAATTGCCTTTCAGCGAATTCCATTCTGCTGGAATGCAGTTGCAACAACTCCTAAATTTGCTGGATGTCGCACACCAAACCTCCTTGGCGTGCTTCATGCGTTCTCTGAAGCCTAGCCAAATTTGGCGTGTCTATTGTTCCCTTATCTTGTAATATCATATCATCCTCATTCTCTGGCACCCCTGTCCTTCGGCATAGCATCGTAATAGTGTTGGGGAAAAACAACTTCCCCACCTTTTTCCGCCAGCAATCAACAATCTCAGAAGAAATTATTTTTCCTATGTCAATACTCATCGAGCGAAGAATAGCAGAGACAAGCAATACCCAGTCTCGAGACACTATTGAGTCGTGAGTTGTCGGCAATAAGCGCAGTCTAATGAAACCCATCCAGGTGTTGGCCTCGCTCTTCAAATAAGCAGCCTGAAATGTGCGCTTCTGCGTCTGCGACAACCTCCATTGGGCCCCCTCAATGCCAACCTCTCGGACAGCCGCACTTAGTTGGTCGCTAGATGGTGCAACCATCATCTCATTAAAGGCTGCATGCGAAAAATCCTGGAGATCGAACAACTCATTAATGGTTTCTGGGCTCCAGTCCACGGGCATTCCTCGAACTATAACCTGAAATTCTTCCTTATCGTCAAGATTTGCGTAAAATTCTCAAACAAGGTTGGAATTAACAGACGCTGGTTTCGCACAAAATTGGCTCCAGCAAGGTTCTCTATTCCAGTCCTCAAGAACCGTGGCAAATCATCGCCAAATCCTCGTTCAAACAGGAAGTCCCGTTTCAGCATCTCCTGGTATTTTGCTCGAGCAAAATTGTTGACGAAGCGAATAAAAGGTAACCTTTGCTCCTCAACCTCGTCAGCCTCAGCAATACCTTTGCCCTTGTCTTCTCTTCGCTTGGGCAAAATCTCTTCCTCAGCCTTCTTTGCTTCTTCTTCTCTTGCCTTGTTCTTCAACCTCCTTCTTTTCGCGCTCTCTTCTTTCTTCCTCAGAATCCGATGATGGAGGTGATGGGGTATTCCGAATCACCCTAATGCGGCCCGCCTTCCTCTTAATGCAACGTCGCTTTGGTGGTTCAGGCATTATTACTTCTACCCGAGCCTACTGCACCGGTTCCTGTTCATTCCCTTCTTCAAGCACCACAGCGGTCTATTCATCTCGACCTCTGTCAGTCTCTTTCTCTTGATTCTTCTCAACATTCACTTCTTGAACTGTTTCTACTTCAGGATTTTGATCTCCCGCTGTATCTAGGACATTCACTGATTCTTCTTGGATAGTTTCTTGACTTTCAACCCTCTGTTGTTTCCTTCGCCTCTTGGCTTCCTTTTCTTCGGGTGTTCTCTTCTTCTGTGCCTTTGCTTTCATTATCTCAGTGTTAACCGGCACTACCTCTTCTTCATTATCTCTCTCTCGGTTCGCTCTCGTTTTTGCCATGGAAGACACGTGGTTTTCCAGAGAAAAGCAACGACGGAAGAAGAAGACGAAAAACAAGCAAGGAAGAAAGTAAATGCAAAGTCGAATTGAAAAGAAACTTACCACTGTCCTGCATTTAAATAAATAAGGCGCCAGCAACATCAAATCCCAACTGAAAAGATTTGCCCTGCATTTAATATTATTCCTGTTCAATTTTAATCGCATTCAAATTAGCAATTCAAAACCATCAACGGTAAGTTTATGAATTCCAATCGCCCACGGTAAATCACTATGCGTTGTCCACTATCAAAGCCCTTGGATGATTGCTGTGTGACACGTGGCTCCATCAGATAACGCATGTAAATCTACCTGCGAAAACTTCAAAGAAAATCCCAACGGTAAAAATAATTAATTTTCAACGAAATCCCTTCAAATTCGGATGATTTTGCTTCAGCCATAATTTTGCCGCAACAACCTGCTGAACCTGAAGAATCTAGGATACGGAATTCAAATTTAAAAACAGGGAAATTAAATCTTCTTAATTTAAAAATAACCAATCAAATCAAATTTAATCCTTCTTGAAGCCGAATTAATTTAGAGAAAATCTTTATTAACTTAAACTAAAACAGAATTAAAATAACTGAAAATGAAATATAGATCTAATCTAATAAAATCTAATTAACGAAAAGATAATTCAAAGATAATTCAAATAAATAACCCAAAAAAAAAATCAAATCAAATTCAAAACGAGATAGATAAAATCTAAAACAACCGAAAAATAATAAAAATACATAAAGATAAAATCTAATAAACCATGCAAAATCAAACCTAACCTAATCGAATTCAAAAACAAATCAGAAAAACATAAAATCAATACAAACACTGGGAGCTCAAAATTTTGCTCTATGAAATGCTCTCGCAAAAATCCTGCTCTCTCAATCATCAACCAATTTTAGGGAAGGATATTTCGACTGAAACTCCTCACCCCAATAATGCTTCACACGCTGTCCATTCACCTTGAACACTCTCCCATTTTTTTCATCCTGCAAAGTAATTGCTCCATGGGGGAAAACCTCAATCACAATAAACGGTCCTGACCATTTAGATTTTAGCTTCCCAGGAAATAATTTTAATCTAGAATTATAAAGCAAGACTTTTTGACCTTTGACAAACTCTTTAGATTTTATTTTCTTGTCATGCCACAGCTTAGTCTTTTCTTTATACATTTTCGCATTCTCATAAGAAAATTGGCGAAATTCCTCCAATTCATTAAGCTGCAGCATTCTTAATGCTCTTGCACGACTTAGATCAAAATTCAATTTTTTCAAAGCCCAAAACGTTTTATGCTCTAGCTCTAATGGTAAATGGCAAGCTTTCCCATATACTAACCTATAGGGAGACATACCTAGAGGAGTCTTATTAGGTTGTCCTATAAGCCCAAAGAGCCTCATCCAACCTAAAAGACCAATCCTTCCTAGATGGATGAACTACTTTCTCTAGAATAGATTTAATTTCCCTATTACTAATTTCAGCTTGACCATTCGCTTGTGGGTGATAAGGGGTAGTTATCCTATGCTTAATCCCATACTTAGCTAAAAGCTTAGTCAAGATGTTATTAACAAAATGTGTACCCTCGTCACTCACTAGAGCCCTAGGTGTCCCAAACCGCGCAAAGATGTGCGATTGAAGAAACCTTGCAACTGTCTTGGCATCACTCTGATGGCATGCAATGGCCTCCACCCACTTGGACACATAATCAACTGCCAATAAGGGGGAAGTGGCCCCATAAAATCAATACCCCATACATCAAATAATTCAATTTCTAAAATATAAGTAAGAGGCATTTCATCTCTAGTCCCCAAGTTTCCTCTCCTTTGGCAAGCATTGTTGGGTTTTATGCCCTAAAACTCGTAGATAGTGAATGTAAACAAATGTTATACTTGTATTTAATAAAGTGTTATTTAGTTTCTGCAATAAAATGTTATTGTTTAATATTGCACTATTTGACCCAAATCCAATAAATTAAGATCCAAGGTTGTTTGCATGTAACTTGAACTAGTATGTGGGGACATATGGGGATCGATGTTCAAGTAACAACCTAAAAGGTCTATAGTACAAGGATAAGGCTGGGTACCTTATCTTGGTGACACTAAGGATACGACCCGCTTTGTATTATGATACAAACGCAATGATCCAACGCGTTCATGTAGTTGACATGCGAGTGGGGGTATCCTATGCAATGAGTTTGCATAAGACCGGACCGCGAAATAGTTAACCACTAACTGTAACACCGTTAGTTGGCTTGGTCTCTATTTCACTAGGATGACCTAGACAACTCAGTCTCAATCCTGAGTGGATTATGGACTCCTGTTCACGAGGAGTTGTCCTTTGATTTGTATGGGTGAGAGTGGCCAGCACGCCGACTCAATAAGCCTACCATTTTGGGGACAATACCGAGTGGGGAGCTGGGAACATAATCACACAAGATGGAATTCACTCCTTCCCGACTCTAAGGGTAAGTAGAGGTGTGTTCCCTTAAGTGGTGTCTCTGGGACTTGAACAATGGGCCCAACCATCTCTATGGCACGAGAGGGACTTCTGTTTGTTGGTTGGACCTCAAACAGGTTGTTCATTAGAGGAGCACTGGGGACTTAAGGAGAAAGATGTAAACTAGGGGTAAAACGGTAATTTGACCCAACTGGGATACGAACACACGTGAAGGACTGACTTGTAGTATTGGTCGATATTCGTGGACACATAAATATTCTGCAGTGAGAAGAGTGCAGCTGAGGGTCTTTAGTGGAGTGACCCACAGTTAACGAATGGAGACTAACTTGGTTAATGAGTTTAAGCCAATTAGTCTCGTATCGTTGGAGCTTCTGATCTGTAGGTCCATTAGGTCCCACTGGTAGCTCGTAAAAAGACTTGAAGCAAACAAATATAAATTGTAAATTGAAAGTGTTCAATTTATCTGGGGAATCGTATAATGTATATTGATGCATTATAATATAAAGTTTATGAAACTTTATAATATAATTTTTGAAATTAATTTCAAAAATTAATTCTTGAGAGAAAATATTTGAAAGAGTTCAAATAAATTTAATATGAATTGGATTCATATTAATTTTAATAAGATCCCTAAGATTAAATATGTGATATTTAATTGGGTAATTAATTAATTATGGAATTAATTATTTATTTATTAATTAGAGACCTTTTCCTATTAGGAAAGAAAATATTTGAAAGAGTTCAAATAAATTTAATATGAATTGGATTCATATTAATTTTAATAAAATCCCTAAGATTAAATATGTGATATTTAATTGGGTAATTAATTAATTATGAAATTAATTAATTATTTATTAAAATTAGATATTGTTCAGATAATAGGTTTGATCTTATTCCTAGACCTTTTCCTATTAGGAAAAGGTCTTGGCCTTTACCTATATATAGGACCCTTGGGGTGGGGTGAAAGGCATCCCATTGTCTCTAATTCTCTCAGAGATCTCTCCCAAAAGACTCCCACAAGTCTCCTGCTTCAAGAAGTCTTAGAGATATACTGGTGTAGCCGATTGGTGGTGTTCGCACAAGAGGGTTGCTGCGTTTTCATTCTTATTGGCAAGAAAAGGCGAATTGATCAAGGATTTCTACAAAAGTAAGTTTTCTATGAAATCCTTGACCACTAGGATCAATCTAGTTGATTTTTAGCATGTTTATAGCCTATGTACAGCCCATTAAATATAGATTTATTGTTGTAATATTTTACAAATTGTATTGGTATTTCAATTAGAATCTAAGACTCTGAGTAGGTTCGGTAATACTTTCCGCTGCGTGGGGCTTTTATCCCTTCAAGCATCACATTGCTTGTAGAACCAATGGGCATCCTTGAATATGGTAGGCCAAACAAATCCACAATGTAAAATCCTCATAGCTGTCCTCTGACTGCTGCAATGACCTCCATACGGCGAAGAGTGACATTGCTCCAGGATTTCCCTTGCTTCATCACCTGAAACACACCTACGAATAATACCGTCAGAGCATTGCTTATACATAAATGGCTCATCCCAATAGAAAAATTTTGCTTCATGTCAATAGGAGTGACTCCCTTTACCAAAAAGTTGGCAATATCAGCATACCAAGGGACATCCCTGACTACCTTTACTTCAACAGCAAAAGCTGTTCATCCGAAAAAACATCTGAAATGGCAGATTGCTCCAACAAAGATGATGATGGATCAAGACGAGACAAATGATCTGCAATGACATTCTCTGATCCTTTCTTGTCCTTTATTTCCAAGTCGAACTCCTGCAATAATAAAACCCAACGAATTAGTCTAGGCTTTGAATCCTTCTTAGTCATTAAATACCTTATTGCTGCATGATCCGTGAACATCGTGACTTTGGATCCAACCAAGTATGGCCGAAATTTTTCAAAGGCAAACACTACAGCTAACAACTCCTTTTCAGTAGTTGTATAGTTGACTTGTGCCTCATTTAAAACTCTGCTTGCATAATATATAGGATGGATAAATTTGCCCTGCTTTTGCCCCAACATCGCACCTACTGCAGCATCACTTGCATAACACATTACCTCAAATGGTAAATTCCAATTAGGTGCACAAAGAATGGGTGCTGAGATTAAAGCAGCCTTTAGAGTCTCAAAAGCCTTCCTACAATCTGCATTAAAGTCAAAAACATGATCAGCACACAATAAGTTACAAAGAGGTTTACTGATTTTGGAAAAATCCTTTATGAAACTCCTATAGAATCCAGCATGTCCTAAAAAACTCCGAATTCCCTTCACTGAATTCGGTGGTTCTAGTCTCTCAATCACCTCTATTTTTGCTCTATCAACTTCTATTCCATTCTTAGAAATCCTCTGACCTAACACTATGCCTTCCTTCACCATGAAGTGGCATTTTTCCCAATTAAGAACTAGATGGGTATCCTCACATCTTTTTAATACGTTACCTAAATGATAGCAAGCATAGCTAGCTACTTTTACTGATTTAATTTAGCTAGTCTTTTATGATGTTTGGGCCATTTTATTGTGCTTTACTGTTTATTTTGTAGGAAATGGTCGATTGGAGCTATAATGTCATATTAGAGTTAATCGGGTGCTCGGGGCATGAAAAGATGCAAAGGAATGAAAAGAGTAAAAGTGGAGAAAAGTCAAATCTCGGTCAACAGCAGGCTAGCGTCGAGACGCTAGCTCGTGAGCGTCTCAACGCTCACATTCCATATCAGATTAGGCGCGTAAAGCTCACAGCGTCGCGACGCTACGATAGGAAGCGTCCCGACGCTATCGTTTTTCCTTATTCAGAACGCGCGTTTAAGAGGCAGCGTCTCGACGCTAAGACGAAAAATCAGAATAAAAGCTTCACTTCGGCTAGGTTTTAGGGGAGATCAATTTGGGACCTTTTGGAGCCGTAAACAGGGCAGAACAGAGGACTTTTGGAGCTGCAAACAAAGGAGGAACTTGGAAATCAACCCATTGTTCGTGGGGATCGTGACGGGGACGTCGGGACTCGGCCTACATTGAGTTTTCTTTTCCCTTTTCTTTCTTTAGTTAGATTTATGGCTTTCACTTGTTTAGTTGAGCTTGTATTTGCATCCATGAGTAGCTAAACTTGTAGCTTAGGGATTGATATAGTTGATTAAGTTTATGGATTGGTTTATGGTTTAAGTTGTGCAATGTTATTGTGTTTGTAATCTTGATTTAATGCTTTCAATTAATTGGCCATTAGTTGGATGATTTAAGTTTCGAATCTAGCTCGGGAGAGGGGATTTGATCTAGACTTGCTCAAGATTGCATGAATAAAGTTTACTTTCTAATTCTTGACGGTTTTAGATTAACTTTAGAATTGGTTAAAAGATCTCATTGCCTTGCTTATTAATAAACTTAGATAGGGATATCAAGTTGGTTAATTTGCATGAGAATCAATTATACTCGGGAGAGGTAGTTGTGATTAAAGGGTCTTTGGCTCATAATTTCATTGTGCATAATAACTTATTCTTTAAAATCAATCCTAAACGAAATCGGCGAAATCAATTCCCTAAGTAGTTTTCCCAATTGAAATTCCATACTTTTTACTTGCTTTAATTTGATTTGTTTTTATCATCACATATTCATCACTTTTTGGTCCCTAAATAAAATTGGGCAAGATAATTCACAATACTCGATTTGCTTAAAAATCCAATCCAGAGGACGACATTCGAATTTACTACTCACTATATTATTACTTGACCCGTGCGCTTGCGGTAGGAAAAGTCCACATCACTAAATTATCTAAACAACTCTGAAAAGACCCCCCAAACACTGAAAAATCGTCCATGAATACCTCAACCGTAGACTCAATCATATCAGAAAAAATTGCTAACATACACCGCTGATATGTTGCTGAAGCATTGCAAAGGCCAAAAGGCATTCGCCTAAAAGCAAACGTCCCATACGGACAAGTGAAAGTGGTTTTTTCCTGATCCTCAGGAGCAATAGTAATCTGGTTATACCCAGAATAACCACCTAAGAAACAGTAGTAGTCCTGACCAGCCAATCTATCCAACATCTGGTCAATAAATGGTAGAGGGAAATGGTCCTTACGGGTGGCTTTATTAAGCCTCCTGTAGTCCATGCAAACCCTCCAGCCAGCTACTGTCCTGGTTGGGATCAGCTCATTGTATTTATTGCTTACCACAGTGATACCTCCTTTCTTAGGAACACATTGGACAGGGCTTACCCAATTGCTATCTGCAATTGGGTAAATGATCCCAACATCCAACCATTTAATCACCTCCTTTTTAACCACCTCTTTCATTGCAGGGTTAAGCCTTCTTTGTTGCTCAATACTCCTAAAGGATCCCTCCTCTAGAGTGATTTTGTGCATACAAAAATATGGGCTAATTCCCTGAATGTCAACCAATGTCCGACCTATAGCCTTGCGGTATTGCTGCATCAATTTTATTAAGGCCTCTTCATGCTCCGGCATTAAATCTGATGCAACAATAATGGGCAACGTCTCACCTTCCCCAAGATACACATACTTTAGATGATCCCGGTAAGGGCTTCAAATCTAAAGTAGGTGCCTCAATCAGGGATGGCTTAATAGGAGGAGCCTTCCTTTGATCTAAATCTAAAGACTCAAAAACATCCTCACACCTCAACAACTTTTTTTCATTTTTTCTTTCTAACAAACAAACTTCTAAATCCTCTACACTAACCTCTCCATGCTCTTCCGAATGCTTGACAGCCGAATCCTGTATTGCTGTCTCAATAACTGTGCTCTCTAGAACCCTAATGAAGGAGCAATCCTCCATTTCGTCTGGATACTTCATGGCTTTAAACACATTAAATTTCACCTCCTCATTACAAACTCTCATTGTTAATTCCCCTTTTTGAACATCTATTAACGCCCTACCAGTAGCCAAAAATGGACGACCTAGAATTATTGGGACATCTTTATCAGCCTCATAGTCTAAAATAATAAAATCAACAGGAAATATGAATTTATCCACTTTCACTAAGACATCCTCAATTTTACCCTCTGGATATGTGATAGACCTATCAGCTAGTTGGAGTGTGACTGTGGTAAGCCTAGCTTCACCAATACCTAGCTTTCGATAGACTGAAAGAGGCATAAGGTTAATGCTTGCACCTAAATCATAGAGTGTTCTACCTAACTCTTTTCCACCTATAGACACAAGTATAGTAAATGACCCTAGATCCTTAGCCTTGGGTGGTAGCCCATTCTTAAGAATAGCGCTACATTCCTCGGTAAGAGATACAGTTTCAAACTCACCTAACCTCTTCTTCTTAGTTAAAATATCCTTAAGAAATTTAGCATAATTAGGCATTTGCTCAATAGCTTCTACTAAAGGGATATTTATATGCAACTGCTTAAGAATCTCTAAAAACTTTTTAAATTGACCATCCTGATTCTTAGGCTTTTGCCTTTGTGGAAAAGGTACAGGTGGTACATAAGGTGGGGGCAGCACATAAGGTGGTTCCACATCTGGAACAGAACCAGATGCTCCAGCATCTTTGTTGCTGCCTCCAGCACCCTGACCAGTCTCCAACTCTTTCTCAACAACAGCATTTTTATCACCATTTTTATTTATATCCTGGGTCTTACTAGGCTCAATTCTTTCTTCTAATGGCTTACCACTCCTAAGAGTCACTGCCTTTACCTGCTCCTTACCTTCCCTTCGAGGGTGTTCAATATCTGATGGAAGTTTCCCTTGAGGCCTTGCCTTCAGCTCGTTAGCTAGCTGACCCACTTGCAATTCCAGGGCTCTCATCGAAGCTTGATTACTTTAAATTGCAGCGTCTGTACGAGCCATAAATTCTTTCATCATCGCCTCGAGAGAACTTCCTTAATTTTGCTGGGGCAAAGCCTGCTTATTTTGCTGGGATAATACCTGCGCTTTAGCAAATCCCGGCTGGTTCACCTTTTGTTGCATTTGCATATTGCTTCCTTGTCCCCCCATGAGAAGTTTGGGTGGTTGCGCCAACCTGGATTATAAAAGTTAGAGTAAGGGTTATTCCTTTGATTACCTACAAAAAAACACAGAAGCTGGATTGATGGGGCAAACCTCGTAGTTGTGATCTTCACCACAATAGACACATGCTTCTTCTGCGACTTGGTTCACCACTGCAGCAGGCTCCATAGCTGGTGGCTGCTGAGGACTAATCACTGTCACATTCTTAAGAGCATTAGCAATCATTGCAAGATCAGCCCTAATGGTGGACACACCATCCACCTCTAATACACTCTTAACCTTTTTATTTGTGCCTCTAACATCCGACCACTGACAACTATTAGTAGATATTCTTTCTAAAATTTCATAGGCTTCATTAAAAGTTTTTGCCAAAAGGGCCCCTCCAACCGAAGCATCAACCATACCTTGGGTTACTCCATTTAAACCATTGTAAAATGTTTCCATTTGAATACAATGAGGTAAGCCATGGTGGGGACACTTTCGCAAAAGCTCCTTAAACCTTTCCCAAGCCTCACTAAAAGTCTCATCTTCAAGTTGCCTAAACCCTACTATTTCACTCCTTAATTTAGCATTTCTATTAGGTGGGAAATATTTACTCCAAAATTTTTCAGCTAACTCATCCCATGTCCTAATTGATCCTGGAGAAAAAGAGTTTAGCCACGCCTTTGCTCCATCTCTAAGAGAATACGAGAACAAAGTTAATCTAAGAGCATCTCTAGGCACTCCTTGAATCACAAAAGAATCGCTAACTCCTAGAAAAGACTTAAGATGTATATGAGGGTCTTCAGATGACAAACCATCGAATTGCTTTGCAACATCTGAAACATTACCAGTTTCATTTCAAAATTTGCCGCTTGGATTTGGGGACTTGCAATCCCTGGATTCAACTCATCAAACATTGGGACAACATATGCTCGGATGGCTCTGGTCCTATCGTTCGCTACCAAGATAGGATTCTCAGCCTGATTATTTTGCTGCTCATTTTGCTCTAACGGCGAATTTTGCTGTAGCAACAGATTCTGCTGGGGGTTCGCTGGATCTTCAGGACCCTGCAGAAGGCGCGTCACGTTCTCCATCTGGTTCCTGCGCTGCTCTCTCCTTCTTATCCTGATGTCCTCTTGATTTTTGGATCAAGCTCGAACCTTACCCCAAGTGGATCGCTCATGCACCAAACTCACACCTGCAAAAACTAAAGAAACAATCAAAAAGTTCTAGCACCAAACCACTAAAACACATACACAAAACAGATCAGATAAAAACTTATTCAAGTTCCCCGGCAACGGCGCCAAAAACTTGTTGGGCTCCTAGAGTGAGTAAAAATATGGTATAAAAAGACTCTAGAATTCCTATGCAAGTATACACAGTCTGCAGCAAGTAATATTATCAATCCGAGTCCTGAATTAGCTTCCACTTTATCTATTCTGTGTAACTTTCTAATGGTTTCAGAGATGGTAAAAATGATTTGGTTTATAAGAATTATGCTGAAGCAAAATAAATGGCAGAACAACAAATAAACGAATAGGCAGGCAGATTAAAGACAGACGCTGGTCAGGATTTAGTGATTGTTTTAAAAGATGCTCTAGCAATATTATTGATCATGCATTTCTCGCAGTATTATTAGCGGATTCCTCCTGGAACTCCAGATCTTTTGGAATGTGTTTCAACCCCAATGAAGTACGACCGATCAAGCACTAGGCAACTGGCTATCCCTAGCTCAGTCACTGGCGTTCACCAATACACAATGTGTTGGGTTTTATGCCCTAAAACTCGTAGATAGTAAATGAAACAAATTAATCGATCTCAATAAAGTGTTATTTGAGTAATTCAGTAATTTGGTTATTGAATAATCGAGTTTGCATTAATAAACCCTAAATCCAATAAACTAAGATCCAAGGTTGTTTAAACAAAGGCGAGCCATCTTCTCCTAGCCCGAGAGGAACTCCTGTTTAGTGGTTGGACCCTAAACAACTTGTTCATTAGAGGAATCAGTAGTACTTAAGGAACCAGAGGTAACCTAGGGGTAAAACGGTAATTTGACCCAGCTGGTGTTACAAACACACGTGAAGGATTGACTTACTGCTTGGTCGATATCCATGGACACATAAATATTCTACAGTGAGAAGAGTGCAGCTGTGGGTCTTTAGTGGAGTGACCCACAGTTAACGAATGTTGACTAAACTTGGTCAATGAGTTTGGCCAATTAGTCTCGTATCATTGGAGCTTCTGATCTGTAGGTCCATTAGGTCCCACTGGTAGCTCGTAAAGAGACTTGAGGCAATTAAGTATAAATTGTAAATTGAAAGTGTTCAATTTATTTGAGGAATCGTATAATGTATATTGATGCATTATAATATAAAGTTTATGAAACTTTATAATAGGGGTGTACAAAAAACCCGACAACCCGAACAACCCGGACTACCCAACCCAAACCGTAAGGGTTGGGTTGGGTTATAATTTTTTTCGGTTTGGGTTGGGTTGAATTTTTATAAAATTGAAAATTCGGTTTGGTTCACGGGTTGGGAAAAAAACAGTTCGGTTCAACCCGAACCGAACCGAAGATAAATATAAAATATGTCGTTTTATTCACATAGTTGCTGTATGGCACAATGGACACTAACTCCTCTTACGCATGTGAACGTCCTAAGTTCGAGCTTGAGTGACAACAATATATGTTTTTATTTTTTTTATATATTATTTATTGATGTATTTTTAATATTCTTTTTTTTTTACAAGAATCACATGTTCAAATAATTATATATGTTTTTTTCTAAAGAATTTTAAATATTAAAAAAATAATAATAAAAAAAACAACCCGGCAACCCAACCCAACCCAACCCGAAAATAGAGGGTTGGGTTGGGTTGGGTTGCCACATATGCTCGGTTCATTCGGGTCAACAACCCGGCCAACCCGAATATTCGGGTTGGTCCAAAAAATTCCCCCAACCCAACCCAACCCAACCCGTGTACACCCCTACTTTATAATATAATTTTTTAATTAATTCTTGGGATAAAATATTTGAAAGAGTTCAAATAAATTTAATATGAATTGGATTCATATTAATTTTAATTTTAATAAAATCCCTAAGATTAAATATATGATATTTAATTGGGTAAATTAATTAATTATTTATTAAAATTAGAGACATTTTCCTATTAGGAAAGAAAATATTTGAAAGAGTTCAAATCAATTTAATATGAATTCGATTCATATTAATTTTAATTTTAATAAAATCCTCAATATTAAATATATGATATTTAATTAGGGAAATTAATTAATTATGGAATTAATTAATTATTTATTAAAATTAGAGACTTTTTCCTATTAGGAAAAGGTCTAAAAAGGTCTTCGCCTTTACCTATAAATAGGACCCCTGAGGTGGGGTGAAAGGCATCTCATTCATTCTCCTACTCTCAGAGAATTCTCCCATAGGCTCCCACAAGTCTCCTGCCTCTAGAAGTCTCAGAGTCATACCGGTGTAGCCATAGTGGTGGTGTTCGCACTAGTTCGTGATTAGTTCACAAGCAGTTGGTGAATTTAATCTGAGTCGTCAACGAGAGTAAGTAATTTGTTACTTTATAAATTAGATTCAGATCTAATATTTTTGTATGTTTAGCCTTAATATATATTTAGAATAGTTCTAATATTATTGTCAATGTATTGGTATTTTAGATTAAACAAAATTAATTATGAATCGGTCCCAATCACGCTTCCGCTTTACGGAATTACGGAATTCCAATCCTTCAATTGGTATCAGAGCCGATCGTAGATCTAATTTTGTTTCTCTAAAATTTGCATTGGCTATTGGTGAGATTGATTAATGCATAATGTATGTATGATTTGCATTGAACTGTTTAGGTTAATTTTATGGCCATAGATTTTACTATTTTTTATGTGATTTGATCATGTAAGGGCCCGGTGTTTCGGGTATTTATGTAAAATCGAGTCCTATGTAAGTCCGGGTCTAGAATAGGTTTTTATGAGATAAAAATCGGAGAAATTGCGACGTTGTCACGATTACAGCACGCGCTAGAAATTCGCAAACAGGACGGTTCAAGGCAGTTGGGCGGTCCGGTTCACGCGGTCTGGCTGGGTTGGGACCGATTTGGTCCGGTTCAGCTGGAATTTGGCTCGGTTCGTGGTTTTCGTATCTTGTTCGAAGTGGTTCGGATTGGTTCAGGCGGTCTAGACCAGTATTTGGAGCTGCAGAAGGACTTTTTAGGATAGAATTTAACTATAATTATTGTAATTTATGCTTTATTTTATCCTAGGGGCCAAAATTAACCGGTTCAATTGCTATTTATTTGCTTCATGGATGTCATATAACTTAAATTCCCACCATAGGTTAAGCAAGTTTTCATGCATATTTATGTTATAATTGTTATAATGTATGGTAATTATGCATGAATTTAATTTCATGAGTTATTTAATATAATCGTTATATTAAATATATGAAATTGGAAAAGCATGATGCATGACATTAATTAGATAAATATAATTGTTATATTTTATTAATGTAGCATGCATGCTTAGCATTATTTTCATGAGAATTAATATAATTAGTTATATTATGAATGAAAATAATCAATATATATCAATGCTTGTTTTCATGTATGATTTAATATAAAATGTTATATTAATTAAATGAAAATGGAATAGCATTGAGCATGACATTAATTAGATTAATATAAGAGTTATATTATATTAATGTCAAATTTCATGTAATTTAATTTCATGGATGTTTAATTAATATAATCGATATTAATTAAATGAAATTAAAATTGCATGAAGCATGAAGCATGACACCACCTTAGATTAATATAATCGTTATATTATCGTTATCGGCGTCATAATAATATGGTGTTTAATAATTAGAATATGATTGTTATTTTTCCAACACCATAGAAGCATGTTATAGGGCTAATCATTAAAATTTTATAATAAAGTTATAAAATTGATTAGAAACCGTCAACCTATAACAAAGAGTTGCATGCAAACATAGGACCTTAGGTTAAAATGAATTAATTTTAAAATGTTTAAAATTAATTAGACCTAAGCTCATTATAATTCTAATATGATTAGAATTATTTTCTTACTTAGAATTAAAAATAGTTTTAATTGACTAAGTAGGAAAAACATTACTATGATTATAAGGGACCTCCATCGGTTAAGTTCTGTCTAAGGCTGGGGGTACTTAAGATGACGGTTTACGGAACACCTGCTACCTGGGAACTGACTCGGAACTTGAGTTGAATTAACCATAGTTATGTTAGCATGCAATATCACTAGGTCAATTAAAAGAGTTTAATTCACCTAGATCTTTAGAGTAAAGATTTATCATAACTATTGGTTATAAGGGAACTCTACCGGTAAAGTTCTGTCTAAGGCTGGAGGTACTTAAGATGACGGCTTATGGAACACCTGCTACCTGGGAACTGAGCCGGAACTTGAGTTGAATTAACCATAGTTATATTAGCATGCAATGTCTCTAGGTAATTAAAAGTGTTTAATTCACCTAGACACATCAGAGAAAATACCTATATATATAAAAGTTATATGCAGGCATAGACTTAGATAGATTCACTTAGCCGGAATTTACCTAAGTAATAGACCCTATAATTATAAAAATACTTAGTGGGGGGAAATATATCAAAACAAGATTTTCATAAATCAAGTTTTGCTCTCACGTCCTCAAAAGTTCACAACGTGAGGTTCATGCTTGGCCTCGAGTCACCCTGGGAGTGACCCCTATGGATGGTGTTTGCATGGATTAATATCAAGGTGAATGAGGGAGTATTTTATAGTAAGTGGGAGCAAGACACGTGTCAACGTATCCTATGGTCTCCTCCACTAGGTTGCACCGTGAGATGCCCATGATCTGCCTGCGAGTCGCCCTGGGAGCGATCACCCTACGGAGGGCTTGATCATGGGAGTCGGAACAATGCAAACTCCAGAAATTGATAGGGTTTTTAGGTTCATTTCCAACTTTGACTTTCCCTACGGTAGCATTGTTGGGGTCGACCTCTGAAATCTGAAAAATGGAGGGTCACACTTATTGTTAAATGTAAACTTGCCAAGGTCAGAACATTTAACAGGTAAGTCACCAGATAGTAAAGCACTCACCTTCTCACTAACCTCGTCCTTACATGAGGACCTTTTTTTTACCAAATCCAAGTTTTAAGGAACTTGGCATAGGTTGGAATTTTTAAAATCGCCTCAAGTAATGGGATATTCACCCTTCACTCTCCTGAAAAAATCAAGGTCATCCTGCACACTCGTAGTAACAGGGTCAGTCAAATTCACATGAGAGTAAGGAAAAGAAATCATATCATTTAAATTAAAAGAATAAGATTTATCAGAAACAAAAGAAAATCCTGAAAGACAGTCTGGTTTGGCCACTCCACTCCATATTGCGCTCACGTTCGCCTTTAGGTTCACCTTAGGTTGAGCAGGAAGCTTTCCAGAGCTCTTATTGTCCATATTGCTGACTTGGGTTGCTAGTTGGGTTATTTGGTTTCCTAAATTTTGGATGGCGTTCCTGGTTTCCTGTTGGAACTGCAGGGAACTATCAGTAAGTTTCTTTAAAGCCTCATCAAAGGACGTACCTGAAGAAGAGGAACTCAAAGCTTGATTCTGCTTGAATACGAGCGACAGTTGTTGGTTCCAATAACTGAAATTTGGATGGTCCCTCCACCCTGGATTATATGTGTTACCGTACGGATTGTATGGTCTTTGGTTACCATTGAATCCTCCAACAACATTCACTTCTCCTCTTTCCTGGAGCTGGGGGCAGGTGGTGCGGCAGAGGCTGAATGATGGATGTGAGATAAGATGATAAATAATAATAAAGATAAATTCAGCCAACCTTAGTGCAAGTATACACTATCGCACGTAGTAATAAAAACCTTAGAAGTATTCCAAAGGTATCGATCCCACGAGGACTAAATTGGAAATTCAGATTTGAAGAAGAAACTACTCAAATGATTGCTTTAAATAGGTAACCAAAGAAATAACTGATGATTGATTTTTAGAAAAATAAATAACAGAAGTAAATAAATAAAGGAATAACAACAATAAATAAAGCGAGGTATTCAATACGGATTCATCCCAAAGGCAATAACTTTAATCACAGATTATTTAACATAAGCCTATTCAGTGCAATGGGTCAGATTTAATTTCTATTTGGCCTTGCTCCCAAGAACCATTAGAAGGCTAAGTGAGTACTGTTATGCACATTTTTGTGACTCGACTTCGACATAGATAATTCACGAATGCAATCTATAACCCTCTAGTTGATATAGGGTGCCTTAGGCAGCTTGCCCTATAACACCGAACAATCTCTTTCGAGCTTTTTCTCTTATATCACCTTTATGAGGATTGATATCGTTTGTCCCTTTCGATATCAAACTCACATAGCATGCAAAGTCTAAGTGATCAATTTAAACTCAGCAAGATCATAATGATAATCAATAAAGAATGTCATGCATTGAACAATACTTAAGCAAATAAAACACTTTCAAGCTATTGAACCATAAGGGAATTCACCATATTGAACCCCTCAATGGAATTTAGCTACTCATGGTGGTATAAAGTGCAAATGAATAACTTTCCATTGAAAATATAATATAAAGAATACAAATAAATGAAAAGTGTCAAGTGCTGGAAATAATGACAGTAGCTAAATACTAGGGTTTTTTCTTTTATCCAATCCTTCTAGAGTTCGCTTGACACTCCACTCTCTCACTTTTACAAGTGGGAATGGGTGAAAATCCCTACAAACCTTAAGGTTTGATGTCTAACTAAGGTTAGAATTTGGTCATCTAAGAAGGACCTCGAGCATCCCTACTCATAGGCGTCAACTAGGGTTTTGTCACCACCCTCTTCTTGCAAATGAGTTCTGCTTGAATTGGACTTCGAATCACGAGCTTATATAGTGTTGGAAATGGTTGAGGAGCTGCGAAAATGGTGTTGGTAGGTAGCTTAGTCGATTTCGGGGTCAAAACGGCCGGTTAGGTGTGCAAAAGTCTCGTTCAAAACGACCCGCGATAGACTCGGAACTGCCTCTATTTTTCCAGAAATGCGGTCGCATTTCATTTTTGTCTTCCCAGAAAGCAGTCGCATTTCTGGGCAAATTCCAACTTCCTCTGTTTTTCTGCACAACAACAAACTTAGTCAAGTTCATGTCAATTTGAGTCTTTTCAAGCACAAATAAGCATATTTTAACATGAATGACTCTCAACTCCCAAACTTATCAACTTTCACATATTTTGAGCTCGGGAACAGTAAATATGATAAAAACATATAATTTTGACAAGATAATGAGCTAAATATAAGGGTAAAATAGGTATATTTTTTACCCTTATCAGCAGGCTTCGGTAGTATGTCGGTCATAGAGCAGAGCCCACAGGCTTTCGCCTGCACCTGTCCTGAACATAAGGAGCGGACGAGCTTAGTTAATTCACTCATTTTAGTGCGCATATCTCTTACCTCGCTCTTCGTGGCGGCCTGAACAGGTACGACAGGTCCTCTCGTTCCAAACTGTTGAGAGTTCTCAGCCATATTAGAAATCAATCATCTTGCTTCAGTCGGCGTTTTGTTCACAAGTGCTCCCCCGCAGGCAGTGTGTTGGGTTTTATGCCCTAAAACTCATACACATTAAATGTAACATTTGACTTGCTTCAATGAAGTATTATTTCTATATATTTGTTTTGCCTAAATATAACCACAAATCCAATAAACTAAGAACCCATAGCTATATTATGTATACTTAAAGTTTATGTGTGACATAAGTATGGATCAAGTTCAAGTAAATAGTCTAAACGATCTATAGAATATGGATAAGGTTTGGTACCTTAATCTTAGGGACACTATTGGCACGGCTCGCTTTGTTCTTTAAAGACAGACGATGTGATCCTAATCTTTCACGTATAAGACATGTGAGTGACGGCCTCCTATGCAAAGAGTTTGCATAGAGATCAGACCTGGAGATAAGTCACTTTCACTTTACAACACTATTTACTGTTGAAACTGAACATGTCATACTATTGCCAACACCGCAAGTGCACGGGCCACAAGTAATATAAAACGGAAATATTTCGAGTATCGAATCCACAGGGAGGCGAAGCAATAATTAAGCAAAACAATAATTCCTTGAACACTAAAAATACTTAGGCGAAATAATATTTAGGGACCAAACCATGAAATTAAAATGAATTTAAAATTAAAGCAATTAAAGATTTAAAATTGATCAATCAAGGAAATAAAAAATTATGGAGAAAGAGTTTTGAGTGAGAAGCGGGGTCTTGAAAATCAATTAACAGCTAAAGAATTATTACAATTATCCTATCTCATTGCCCAACTAATTATAATCCTAGAATCTTCGTTAATCACATAGGTTCTCCTGTCAGTTTTCCCTAATTATAATTAATCCATTTTAACAACCTAAGTGTCCTTAGCGCCATTAAAATCCGTTAATTATTACGCTCTGATTCATTTTAGGAATCTAAGTTTAATCAACTAATCTCGTTGTCACGACGGGCAATTAAACCAATTGCATGGATTATGATCTATCCTAATTTCTCTTCGTCGAGTTCCATTAAGAATCAGATCAATATACAATTGGTCCGATCGCATACAGCATTACGAGCATCGATACAAATAATTAGTAAAAGAGGGCAAGAGATAGGCAATTATAATAACATTTAACTATATATTCTCATTTCAAGACCTCAAATTGGGGTTTAGCTATACATGGCTAAAATATCCACAAGATATACAATAAAAATCATAAATTGAGCAAAATAAAAGGAAAGGAAATGATCGTCGAAGACCCCGTCACTAGCACTTGGAGTCCTTCCGAGCATATCCTGAGCCTCCTAGAGTGCTCCCAAAAGCTCCCCAAAATTTTCCCACTACTAACTCTCAAAAAGGGTTGAAAGCCTTGAGAGAAGGCTAAAAAAGAACCAAGGAAAGGAAAGAAAGGATGGAGAATTGATTGATGACAAAAATGGACACCAAGGGGGGCTATTTATAGGCCCGGAATAGGGACAACATCATGACGCTATCGGCACAGCGTTGCGACGCTGTGACGTCACCCGACTTGTCCGCTAAGAAATGAGACATCGTCGCGACGCTGTGAGGTTTCCAGACCATTAGGTGCGGATTTGGGCTTGAATCTTGGGCCAACTTCAATTCTTTTTGGATCTTTTCTTCATGGTTGACTTACTGGGCTCCCCCATTGACCCATGATTGGATTTTAGGCTTGCATTGCTCATTTTTGGGCCTTTTCCCACCAAAAATCTATAAAATGCTCCTAAAGACAAAATACCAAATTATTTAAGATTTCTTCAATAAAAACACAATTAAAGCGCTCAAAAGCTTAATAATTTAGGACTAAAATAGCATCATTTCTGCCCACTATCACATACATATAACCTAGGTAACTCGATCTTAATCCTGAGCTAACTATGAATTCCTGTTTATTTAGGATTATCCTTTGATTTTCATGGGTGAGAGTGGCCAAACATCTCCGACTCAATAAGCCTACCATTTTGGGTATAAGACTAAATGGATAGTTGGGGGCATAGCTTTGCAAGACAGAATTCACTACTACCAGTTTTAGGGTTAGTAAAAAGGTTGGCCCCTTAAGTACTGACTCCGAGTCTTGAGCAAGGGGCCCCAGCCTCTCATAACCTTGAGAGAGATTTAGTTCAGTAATTGTATCACGAACTAGTTGTTCATTAGAGGATCAGTGGTGTATAATGGGTATAATGATACCCTAGTTCATTGTATTGTTTTAGTATACATGACATTTCCAGCTTTAGATTATTGCATTTACATCCCACTAACTAGTGTTTTAGTTCAAGTGGGAGTTTGTTGGGTTTTATGCCCTAAAACTCGTAGATAGTGAATGTAACCATTGACCGGATATTAATGAAATAATATTGATATATTTTTCCATTAAATGTTATTAGTTATTTTATATTTGTGTTTGCCTAAAATAACCCTAATCCAATAAACTAGACATCCTAGGCTGTAATATGAGTCTTGAACTATATGTAGCAACATATGGGATCACTGTTCAAGAAAGCAGCCTAAAGGGTCTTTAGTATAGGGATAAGACTGGGTGCCTTATCCTGGTGACACTATGGATGCGGCCCATACAAACGCTATGATCCAACGCGTTCGTGTAGGAGACATGCGAGTGGGGGTATCCTATGCAATGAGTTTGCATAAGACCGAACCGCAAAATAGAAATCACTTGTTATAACACCGTTAACTAGTTGGTTTTCTATTTTACTAGGACGACGTAGACAACTTAGTCTTAATCCTAAGTTGATTATGGACTCCTGCTCATGAGGGATTGTCCTTTGATTTGTATGGGTGAGAGTGGCCAATACACCAACTCAATAAGCCTACCATTTTGGGGACAAGACCGAGTGGGGAGCTGGGAACATAATCGTACAAGATGGAATTCACTCCTTCCCGACTTGAGGGAAGTAGATGAGTGTTCTCTTAAGTGGTGACTCCGAGTCTTGAACAAGGGGCCCTACCCTCTTAATGGCACGAGAGGGTTTTCTGTTTGATGATTAGACCACAAACAGATTGTTCATTAGAGGAGAACTGGTACTTAAGGAAATAGAAGTAACCCAGGGGTAAAACGGTAATTTGACCCAGCTGGTGTTACGGACACTTGTGAAGGACTAACTAGTCGTTATTGGTCTATATCCGTGGACACAAAAAATATGACTGCAGTGAGAAGAGTGCAACTGTGAGTCTATAGTGGAATGTACATACAGTTAATGAATATTTATTAATTTGGTTAATGAGTTTGACCAATTAATCTCACATCATTGGAGCTTCTGATCTGCAGGTCCATTAGGTCCCACTAGTAGCTCATAAAGTAATTTGAGGCAACTAAGTAATAAATGTAAATTGAAAGTGTTCAATTTACTAAGGGAAAAAATATAATATATATTGATATATTATGAGAGAAATTAATATTTGAAGAAATTCAAATATTAATATAAATTTGAGTCACATTAAATTTATGGAAGTTTGAATGAGTTCAAATATGAATTAATTAATTTTAAGGTCTAAAATCTATTTGGGCAAATTAATTAATTCAAGGCCAGAAATTAAATATGTGATATTTAATTGGTGGTTAATTAATTAAAGAATTAATTAATCAGGAATTAATCAATTATGGAAACAATTAATCACTTAAGGAAGTGATTAATCATTTATGGAAATGATCTAATCACTTATGGAAGTAATTAGTCATTTGTGGAAAAGATTAATCAATTATGGAATTGATTGATCTTGGATTGATTAAATAAGGAATAAGATTGAATCAATTTTGGAAAATATTGATTTAATTGAATATTTTATTCATGGTCACTCTTCTATAAATAGAACACTAGACCTAATTAGTTTAGTAGCTCTCTTGCTCTTAGACTCACAAGACAAGACCCTAGAATTCTCTCTAGCCTCCCTCTTAGAGAGAGACTCCCACAAGTCTTTTGCCTCCTAGACTTAGAGACATACCGGTGTAACCTTTGAGGTTATTGTGTCTTTGAAGAAAAATTTCCAGCAAAGAAATCAAGAAGGAGTCGTTGCGTTTTCGTTCGTTGGAGTATCATTGGCGAAGCACGGTCAAGTCTACAACGAAAGTTTGTAACAGTTCTTTCCCGTTTCTTTAGAAAAGCATGAAAATAAATTTAGATTTAATTTTCCAGCATGTTTATAGCAATTTCTAGAAACTTTAAAGTATGTTTAAATTTTATTTTGCCTTTTCGTAAAGGTATTTTAATGTTAATTAATATACGGCGTAAGGTCCTTTAAATGCGCTTCCGCTGCGTGGGGGCTTTCATCCCCTTCAAGTGGAACTTAAGGAACAAGATGTAACTATAGGGGTAAAACGGACATTTGACCTAGCTCTAGTTACGAACAACCGGTGAAGGGTCAACTTACTAATCATGGTTATCTAAAGTGGACAAGAAATATATTTACAGTGAGGGGAGTGCAGCTACGGGCTATAATGGAGTGTCCTGGAAGCTAATGAACGATGAATGACTAGGTTAATGAGATTAACCAGTTATCATCATTTCATTGGAGCTCATGATCTGTAGGTCCATTAGGTCCCTCTACTAGCTCAATAGGAATAAAACTTGGAATAATATGATAGGATAAAATTTGAAACGTTCAAATTCGGATAAGGATGCAAAAGTCGGTTATATATGATATTTAACGGCTTATTAGTTTAATTGTGAATTAAACTTAAATGAGAGTCATATATATATATTTAAATATGGTTTAAATATTAAACACGTGAATAGTGATTCATGTTCGAGAATTTTCGTTAGGAGAAAAATAGGGATTGGACAAGTGATATTGATTTAATCTAAGATATTAAATTAATTAATTTTATTATCATTTTAATTAAATAAAAATTTTATTTAAATTACAAAATAAAAGTGAGTGGGATTATTCAGATTTTTCATTAAAAATTACAAATTTTTGGGATTTAAAAGAAATTCAAATAATTGGTAATTTTGAAGAAGTGTTTGATGACTAAACACATCAAATTAGCCTTCTTGCAACACCTAATCCATGACTCAAATCACTCCCTATTTGTTGTCAATTTTTTATGCATTTTTTTTGCATGATTTTTCTCTATATATAGAGAATTAGCTGATGAAAATTGGTGGAATTTATTCAACCTAAAATGCTGCCAAAATTCTCCCAAAATCTCCATAGCTAAAACTCTCAAACTAGTTTATACCCATAAGTTTTCCTTTCCAATTCCTATCAATCGAGGATCCCACAATTCGTTCCAAGGCCTGAGAATAGTAGAGAAGATCCAAGTGGTTGTCCAAAACTCGTTGGTGTGAATTATAAAGCATCAGATTATACGAATTGGGAGCTTCAAGAGGTAGGTACCTCATTACATTGTTTTTTGTTCTTATGAACAACATGACTTCAAGGATCAAATTGATGAAATTGTGTGCCTAAGATCTTAAATTGCTTCTGCATGTGTGATATTAACACCTACACAGCGTCCACCATGCTCTGGTCCATGGGTAGCAATCCCTCATAAAAGTATTGGATCAACAACGATCCAAGATCTGATGATATGAAAAATTGGCACATAAGCATTTGAACCTCTCCCAGTACTCATGGAGCGTCTCTCAAGTGATCTACGATATTTCATAGATTTCCTTTCTAATGTTCGCAGCTCTACTTGCTGGGAAGAATTTCTCTAGAAACTGTTTCTTCATTTTGTTCCACGTACTGATAGAACCAGAGGGGAGGTAATAGAGCCAATCATTCGCTGAATCTTTCAATGAGAAGAGGAATACCCTTAGATTGATCGCCTCTTCCGTCACCCCGTGTGGCCTCATCCCAGAACAACAATGTGGAACTTCTGAAGGTGCTTGTGCGGGTCCTCACCTGCACTGCCACGAAAAACTGGGAGTAAGTGAATCAAACTTGACTTTAACTCAAAATTACCTGTCATCTCGGGGTAGCTACTGCAAAGCAGTTGCTTGTTCAGATCTGGCGTTCCAGCTGCCTCAATGTCCTTTCAGCCATGGCTAGGACCTCAACCTCCCTGAGATAGTCTACAAGCCTCCTTCTTGCTCACCTTCTTAACCTCGTCTCTGCTCTTGAGATCTCCGGTTCAAACCTAAGATCGTTGCCCTACAAAAAACGTGTGATCATAAACCATGCAAACAAGAATTAAAAACAAAAAATCCTATAAACACTTGAAAAGCGCCCTTCCCCGGCAACGTCGCCAAATTGACGAGACTTGTCGAGGGTTCGAATCAAATAAAATTTATATTCCATAAATGAGAGCAAAATAAAAGGAAAGGAAATGACCGTCGAAGACCCTGTCGCTGACGCTTGGAGTCCCTCATAGCACGTCTTGAAGAACTCTAAAAAAGGCTAAGAATCCTTGAGAGCAGGCTCCAAAGGAGCCAAAGAGAGAAAGGAATGAAGGAATGAAATGATGATTGATGGTAAAAAATGGCACCAAGGGGCACCTTTTATAGGCCTGGAAAATGGACAGCGTCGCGACACTATTGGCACAGCATCGCGACGCTATGACGTCATCGACTTGCTGGCCAAGAAATGGGACAGCGTCGTGACTCTGTCCCTACAGCGTCTCGATGCTAGGCAAATTCTAGAACTTTCAGGCACGGTTTTGGGCTTGAAATTGGGCCAACTCCAATTCTTTTTGGGCCTCTTTTTCATGGTTGACTTTCTTGGACTCCCCCTTGACCCATGTATGGAATTTGGGCTTGAATGGCTCCTTTTTTGGCATTTTTTCACCAAAATCCATAATTTGCTCCTAAAGACCAAAATACAAAATATATTTAATATCTTCAATAAAAACACAATTAAAGCACTAAAAAGCTTAATATTTTAGGACTAAAATAGCGACATTTCTACCAGCTATCATGAGACAGCAATGGAGGATTTGAAGGATGAACATTTTAGGGATTATGGAGAGATTAGTATAGAGGATTTAACAGTTTATACCTTAGAGAAGAAAAATGAAAAAGAAGTGTCTAGGTTTGAGAATGTTTTTGCATCATTGGATTTGAATGAGAGGAGGGTTCCTCATATTAAGTCATCCCTGATAGAGGCACCTACTTTAGATTTGAAGCCTTTACCGGATCATCTGAAGTATGCGTATCTTGGGGAAGATGAAACATTGCCTATCATTGTTGCATCTGATTTAGTGTCAGAGGATGAAGGGGCCTTAAATAAGTTGCTGCAGCAATACCGCAAGGCAATAGGTTGGACATTAGCTGATATTTAGTGGATTAGCTCGTCTTTCTGTATGCATAAAATCACTCTAGATGAGGGATCCTTTAGGAGTATTGAGCAGCAGAGAAGGCTTAACCATGCAATGAAATAAGTTGTTAAGATAGAGGTGATTAAATGGTTGGATGCTGGGATTATTTATCCAATTGCGGATAGCAATTGGGTAAGCCCTGTCCAGTGTGTTCTTAAAAAAGGGGGTGTTACAGTAGTAACTAATAGGGATAATGAGTTGATCCCCACCAGGACAATAACTGGTTGGAGGGTTTGTATGGATTACAAGAGGCTTAATAAGGCCACCCGTAAGGACCATTTCCCTCTACCATTTATTGACCAGATGTTGGATAGATTAGTTGGTCAGGCTTACTACTATTTACCTGCCCTTATGGGACGTTTGCTTTCAGGCGAATGCCTTTTGGTCTTTGCAATGCTCCAGCAACATTTCAGCGATGTATGTTAGCTATGTTGGGTTTTATGCCTTAAAACTCGTAGATAGTAAATGTTAACAAATTGTATACTTGTGTCAATAAAATGTTATTGAGGTTTATATAATAAAGTGTTACTATTAATTTAAGTTTAGAATTGCACAATATGACCCAAATCCAATAAACCAAGATCCAAGGTTGTTTATATGTAACTTGAACTAGTATGTGGGGACATTCGGGGATCAATGTTCAAGTAATAACCTAAAAGGTCTATAATACAGGGATAAGGTTGGGTACCTTATCCTGGTAATACTATGTGATACGACCCGCTTTGTGTTCGATACAAATGTATTGATCCAAAGCATCCATGTAGTAGAATGCCAGTGGGGGTATCATATGCAATGAGTTTGCATAGGAGCAGACCACAAAATAGTAAACCACTAGATGTAACACCGTTAACTAGTTAGGTTATTGTTTCAATAGGATGACCTAGGTAACTCATTCTTAATCGTGAGTGTGTCATGAACTCCTTCTCACGAGGGATTGTCCTTTGATTAGTATGAGTGAGAGTGGCGTGTACGCCGACTCAATAAGCCTATCTTTTTGGGGACAAGACCAAGTGGGGAGCTAGGGACATGACAACACAAGAAGGGATTCACTCCTTCCTGCTTCTAGGAGAAGTAGATGAGTGCTCCCTTAAGTGGTAACTTTGAGTCTTGAACAAAGGGATCCCGCCCTATCACTGGTCCGAGAGGGACTTTATGTTTATTGGTTGGACCATAAACAGGTTGTTCATTAGAGGAGCACTAATACTTAAGGAGACAGAAGGTAACACAGAGGTGATACTACGCATAGTTGGCCTATTTTCCCTGTTCATTTTAGTTAGTCTTTGAATAATATTTGACCTATTTATGTAGTTTAATGTATATTTTTTAGGAAATTGATTTTTGGACTAAATTTGAGAAATTGGAGTTGATCAGGTGCTTGGGACTTAAAGAAGAGCAAAAGAAGCGAAAAATGAATCAAGTTGGAAGCATAGCGAAGTGGGCAAACCTGAGAGCTAGCATTGAGACGCTGCCAAGATTTTCCATATATGTTTGGACGGTAGAGGGACAGCGTCGCGACGCTGTCCATAGCGTTTCGACGTTGTCGACATTTTTCTATAAATACAACATTTTGTGCTACGGACAAGGGGAGTTCAATTTGTGAGATTTTAGCCCTAATTTCGATTAGAGACCTTCTGTGGGAGCTGAAGCAAGGCCTAGGAGTGGGAACCATGCTTGAAGACGTGGAGATCGTGATGGGGACGTGGCAGTTTCAACGGATTTAAGAGTTTTCCTTTCTTTACCTCATCTCTAGTTAGTTTTTATGGTTTTTCCATGTTTAGCTTAAATTGTAACGCCATGTATGAGTAGCTAGACGTGTTTCTTAGGGATTGATGTAATCTTTTAAGATTATGGTTTGATTAATAGGATGTTTTGTGCTTTTGTTCTATTTATGCAATTATGTTTAAATGCTTTCAATTAATTGGCCACTAGTTGAATGATCTAAGTGTTGAATCTTGCGAGAGAGAGGGAATTTAGTGTAGACTCACTAATTGCATGACTAAAGTAGAATTCTAAGATCAGGAGATTTAGAATAGCTTTAGAAGTTGTTAAAAGAACTAAACTCAAAGTCTTACATGCTAATAAATTTAGATAGGGATATCAAGTTAATTGTATGCATGAAAATCAATTATGCTCGGGAGAGATAGTTTTGATTTACTGTTCTTAGACTTATAAAATAATCACACGTTACAATTCATTCCCATTAATTAATCCTAATCTAAATTGACGAAATCAATTTCCTAAGAATTCTTTCATTTTAATTTCCAACTCTTAATTTGCATTACCTTTGATTTCACATTATCATCCCTTTTTGATCTCTAAATAAAATTGGGCAAACGTATTCACAATAATTAGTTTAAATAGAAAACCAATCTAGAGGACGACACTTGATTTTCATATCACTATATTATAAGTTGACCCGTACGCTTGCAATTAGCAATTTGCACATCAAGGGGTAAAATGGTAATTTGACCCTACTGTAGTTACGAACACTCGTGAAGGATTGACTTACCTGTATTGGTCAATATCCGGGGACAAAGAAACATTCTACAATGATAAGAGTGCAATTGTTGGTCTTTAGTGGAGTGACCCACAATTAATGAATATTGGTTAACTCGATTAATGAGTTTAGTCAGTTAACCTCATATCATTGGATCTTCTAATATGTAGGTCCACTAGGTCCCCCTGCTAGCTCGTAAAGAGTAATTAGGAACAATATATCTTGAAAGAATTTAAATAGTTCAAATTCATCTTGGAAATCAAGTTAAATGTAAGAGATGCAATTAATATAATGTATGGTGATACATTATAAGATAAAGTTTAATTTGAGATTAAACTTTGTTAAATGAGAGAATAATATATTCAAAAGAGTTCAAATATATGATTAATTAAATATATGATATTTAATTAGTAAATAAATTAATTAATTATGAATTCATAAATTATTCAATTAGTTTAATTAAATGTGATTTAATTAAACTATAGTATATGAGAGATATATTAGAATATGATTCTAATATGTAATTAATTAAATATGGATGATTCTAATATGTAATTAATTAAAATTAGTTCATATCACTATATTATTACTTGACCCGTACACTTGTGGTTAGCAATTTGCGAATCAAGTTTTTGGCTTCGTTGTCGGGGATTGGTGGTGTGTGGTTCGCTGGATGAATATGTTAGTTGTTGATGGTCGATTTTGGCCAGAGGATCTCACCTGACCTTCACGTGCCACCAACGGTAAATTTGTAGTTGAGGGGGGAAGACGTGGCCTGCAAGACAGTAAACCTGCACACCGGTGTGGTGCTCGCCACACCGGCTCCGATGCTTAAGTCAGAAAGCAGAACGGTAGGGCGTGGAGAAGTAAGAGCAAGAGGAGAAAGCAGAGAATAGAGAGTAGAGTTTAGGGATAGAATTTGGGATCCCCCTCTTCAGTGGCGAAGAGAGATATAAATACCTGCTCATCCTCCTAGGGTTTTTAGGTATTCGGAGGCGTTTTAGGTCAAACCAGGCGAAACCGGGGGACCAGACGAGACCGAACGGGCTCGGCCTCGGCCATGGGCCGAGGCCGAGCATGGGGTCGGGTCAGACCCGACCCCTTCGGCCTTGGCCCGTCCCGCTTGCCGGCTCCGCCTCCTTGGCTCGTATCCCAGCCCGATTTCTCCCCGATTGTCCTCGTCAGCTCCTCGTACATCGGGGTGGTCCAAAATTGCCTATAACATTAGTAAACGATGATAGATAAAGAAATGAGAATAATTCAGCCAACCTTAGTGCAAGTATACACTGTCACACGTAGTAATAAAAACCTTAGAAGTATTCCAAGGGTATCGATCCCACGAGGACTAAATTGGAGACACATATTTGAAGAAGAAACTGTTCAAAGATTGCTTAGAATAGGTAACCAAAGAAATAATTGGTGATTGATTTTTTTTAATTAAACAAAACAAATAAGTAAAGAAATAACAATGATAAATAAAACGAGATGTTCAATATAGTTTCATCCCAAAGGCAAATAACTTTAATCATAGATTATTCAACTTAAGCCTATTCAATGCATTGGGTCAGATTTAACTTTTATTTGGTCTTGCTCCCAAAAACCGTTAGAAGGCTAAGCGAGTTATGCACATTTCTGTGACTCGACTCCGACATAGATAAAGAAAGCATGCAATCTATAACCCTATAGTTGTTATAGGGTGCCTTAGGCAGCCTTGCTCTATAACACCGAATCCACTCTTTCAAGTCTTTTCTCCTATATCACCTTTATGAGAACCGATATCATTCGTCCCTTTCGAGATCAAACTCACATGGCATGCAAAGTCTAAGTGATCAATTTAAACTCAGCAAGATCAGAATGATAATCAATAAAGAATGATGTGCATTGAATAAAACTTAAGCAAATAAACACTTTCAAGCTATTGAACCATAAGAGAATTCACCATATTGAACCCCTCAATGGAATTTAGCTAAGTATGGTGGGATAAAGTGCAAATGGACAACTTTCCATTGAAATAAAATAATAAGAATACAAATGAATGAAAAGTGACAAGTGATGGGAATAATGGCAGTAGCTAAATACTAAGGTTTTTTCTTTTATCCAATCCTTCTAAAGTTCGCTCGACACTCTACTCTCCTTTACAAATGGGAATATGGTGAAAATCCGTACAAACACTCAGGTTTGATGTCTAACTAAAGGTTAGAATTCAGTGTTCTAAGAACAACCTCGGGCATCCTTACTCATGGGCGTCTACTAGGGTTCTGTCACCACCTTCTTCTTCCCAGTGAGTTCTGCTTGGATTTGACTTCGAATCAAGGCCTTATATAGTGTGGGGAGTAGTTGAAGAGCCACGAAATAGGTGCTGGTAAGTAGCCCAGACATTTTCGAGGTCAAAACGGTCGGTTAGGTGTGCAAAAGTCTCGTTCAAAACGACCCGCGAAGGACTCGGAACGGCCTTTGTTTTCTAGAAATGCAGTCGCATTTCTAGGTAATTTCCAGCTTTCCTCTGTTTTCCTACACAACACCAAATTGGGTCAAATTTCTATCAAATTGAGTCTTTTAAGCACAAATAAGCATATTTTGACAAATGTGACTCTCAACTCCCTAATTCATCAACTTTAACATAATTTGAGCTCGAGAATGGTGAAATTGATCTAAACATGCAACTTTTGACAAGAAAATGAGCTAAATATAAGGGTAAAATAGGTATATTTTTTGCCCTTATCAATTCGCATATTTAGTTAAGTTGATATTGTGACAAAATTGTTTGGTCTTAATTTAGGGTGTATTTTTATATTTTTTTGATAGATTTGAAGGAGTGAAAAACACTCGAGCGGAAGCGATTACAGATCTTAGGCACCGATTTACATTAATTTCTTCAAGAAAAGCATACTGTATTTTTTAACCAAAACAGGGGATTCGAAAACTAACCTTTGAAGCTTGAAGGGATGGGCTGGAAACACCCCATTCCATCAAGGTTGTTCATGCCCATGACCTTCATAGGCATAGGTTCTCTTTGATTGTCTGTCATGGCTTCCTCCAGTCACCGGCGGAACGACGTCGATAGCTCCTATAATACTTTGTCCGTTTTTTGAGAGAATGGAATCCCTATTTCATCCCTCAACGTGAGCGATACACTTCCTCTACACATCGGAAAGCTCTCGAGGCTTTGGAATAGCGTTAATATATGGACCACGTTGTCAAAATCTTTGTTCGATGTATGTAGTTTTGAGGGAACATAACATTTTGTTTGTATATGAATGAACGATTTGGTTATTGTAATCTGGATTTCATTTGGATGTGAACTAATAGTAATATGTGACTATTTTGTTATTTTATTTATTTTTTCGAATGTGCGAGGGCTGATGATAACGTTGAACTAATTGTCGTATAAGGAGCATGAATCGAGAGCGTGAATCTTGAGAAATGAATGTTTTTTTCCATTCATTGGATACAAAAAAATAACAATACTAAGAAGAAACAAAAAAGGTTAAAAAACTTAGTCCAAATTCGTGTCGTCGATTATCACCAACGGAGGACTCCTCTTCCTCCCCTTCAACCCGTTCGGTCTTTCCCCAGCCGAAGGCCGACACCAGGCGTTCGAGTCATCAGTTTTCTCCGCTTCCTCATCCTCTGCCTCCATAAGCAACTTTCGTTTACCCTTGTCAGCACTCAGTGGGACTCGTAATGCAAAAATCGATGCAGCAGAATCATCTGATTTCGTTGTATGAGATGGTTGGTTGACACTGGGTTCGGACCGAAGAGATGTCTCTGACCCCATGTCGATACCCTTCACATAATCCTCACTATCCAATGATATATAAACGACCATGGGTGACTAAGGCGTGCAGGGAAAATTATCATTGTTTGTTATCGTCATTTTTCATTTTGTGATCGTCGTGGGTCGGTTAGGAGAAGCGACTCAGAATTTAAACAACAATATCGCAGGTTAGAGGGCAATCGAATGGGCGTGTGATAAACCAGCACGAATAAGCAACTCATAATCAGTATGAATGAGTGACAAACCAGTGAGAAGAACGAGAGCATGAACGAGAGCGCGAACGAGAATACATATTATTTTTATAGAAAACGTTGAGAGCAACGAGAGTGCGAACAAGAATCAGTACGAATGAGTAATAGCCTAGTGAGGAAAATGAGAGCATGAACGAGAATACGGATTATTGTTACAGAAAACGTCGAGAGCAACGAGAGTGCGAACAAGAATCAATATGAATGAGTGATAGCCCTATGAGAAAAACATGAGCGTGAACAAGAACCCAAGCGAGAGCGGGAACGAGAGCGTGAATGAATGGAAGGGCGTTTAAGTCTGACGGACATAAATTAAAAATGGTTTTTTATTATGGATAGTCATTTTAATCGAACCGTTAATATGACAGAACACAACATTCATGCGATCGTTGTAGTACAATCGTTGGACCTCGTTCTTGTAGTTGTGAGCGGTTGATCACAGCTTTGCCTATTGTGTCCAACGTTCCCACACCGTCCATATTTGGGTGTTGGACGTCGTTCCCCTACAGACAGAATCCTCCTTACTCTTCTACGTCCGATCTGAACTACTCTACGTGATGGTAGGATCTTCTTCTCCACGTAACCGGTTGGTTTTTTCCACTCAGACATGTGGCCGACTGGATTCACGGATTCTGCGTATGCAGCCAATAAGTTACTGATAGCATGCATAAATGCTATCAATTTTTATTTTTAGCTAGTTTCATGCTTGAATTGTGTACTTTAATGCTATTTTACGTTCAAATTTCAAAAAACCGAGCCAAGCAAAACTGGAATTTTGAGAAATTTTGGATGATTTTGGAGGCTTTTGGAGCAATTTGGAGGAGTCCATTGTAGATCCAAGTCCAAAAGCCCAAAAAGAATGAGTTAGAAGCCCAAAATGAAGTCAAAATCGGGCCATTCTAGAAGATCCAAGGCCTAGCGTCAAGACGCTAGCCTTGAGCGTCTCAACGCTTGGCAGTCGTGCGAGAATGTTCTGGAAATGGGACAGTGTCACGACGCTGCAACGACTTGGAGCGCAAGACAAAGTGACGTCAGAGCGTCTCGACACTACGCCTACTGAACAACTATAAATAGGGCCATTTGCATCCAAGTTTGGGGAGCCAATTTGTGGGTTTTCACCCCATTCTAGAGTCCACACTAAAATTGGAGGTTTTTGGGAGAGTTTTGGAGCTTTGTTGAAGATCTTTGGAGCTCAGGATCGATGGAGGTCGTCGCGGGATCGAGGAGATTGACACTTTTATGAGCATTTCTCTTCTCTTTTCCTTTGTGTTTTAGTTTCTAGAATTGTTGTGATTAGGAACTATTGGATTTTAGTGATTATGAGTAGTTAGTTCCTAAATTCTATGAGATTGATTTAGATGTTAAACCTTTGTTGAATTAATGAATTGATTTGGTTTAATTGTCATTATTGTTCATTTGTGCATTTTGTCATTAATGCTTTTAATCAACTGATTACTGATTAAAGGAAGTGTTACTAAGTGGAAACTCGACGGAGAGACACTTAGACTAAAACTGAATGCATGACTAACGTTTATTTACCCGAGTAACACAAGATAAGATAAATAGCGTTAGAGGTTGTATTGAAGGGTCGTAATGCCATGCTAAGTAAATAAAGAGGAAACTGAAAGGAGATTCTTTATTAAAATGCATGAGATAGGAGGAAAACGACAGGAGAGTCCTTGAAATTATGCTTCTAGACTTATGGATTGAATGATTAATTAATCTAAGTTAGTTAATTGATTAAGCGATTAAAGGTCCAATTGATGAAATCAACCCTCTAAGAACTATCCCTGCAAATTGTGTCTCCATTTATCTTTTGCTTTATAGATTAGCTTTTAGTTTATCTTTGCAACATTAGATTTTGGTCTATAAAGAAAGCTAAACAAGATTATTCATAGTAATTAATTGAATAAATCCAATCCCTGTGGAGACGATACTCTATACTCAAAATCACTATATTACTTGTGACGACTCGTATGCTTACGGTTAACACGCCAACAGTTATGCACACTGTAGTACTCACTACAAAGCGCGTCCGTCGGAATGTTGTGTTCCCTAGCGGCTACGATAGCATGTGAACACGGGATCTCCAACAACTGAAACTCTTGGCACGTACACTCTCGACTCTGCAGGTCGACAATGTCATCCAATCGGTCGTCTTTGATGTGTACCTTATAACAATCGATCGGCTCGACTTTGTATCGTCGACCCTTGTCGCATTCACTGGCCATGCGATTCTCACAATAGTCTGACCAAGTCGATGTTCTAGATCCCAGTGATTCCTCCGTTCATAAAACCACTGTTGGATGATGCCACTTTAATCATGCATGTATGCAATAATCGCGGTAAGCGACACACGTACTCAGGTAGTCGAGGGAAAAAATAGCAATGGGTTGCACTTCGGTACATTCTGTAACCCTAGCTCCCTCATCTCGATCGCAGTGCACAGACAAGTCTACAAAGTAGAAAAATGAATGGGAAAGCGGCAGGACCATACGACTTACTCCAACTCGAACAACGAAAGTAACGAAACAAAGCAGTGCGTGAAGTCCACGAAACAAACCCAAAAGGGCACTAACCGTCGTTCAACATTCCATGGAGGCATGGAAGCGTACGAAACGTCCACTGTCAAAGGCAAAGAATGAGAATTGTCGGTGTATAGGGAGAAGTGAGAGACGAGGCACCGACACTTTCGATGAGGAGAGGTATGTGGGACGATTCAGTCGTTAAAGTAACCCTGCATTTAAAGTGAAGTGAGAGAAGTCAGAGTGTCGTCGTTCAAGTAATCGAGGAATTACAGGGATGAGATCAAATTCGTATAAATAGACCTCCGAGATTACCGTCGTTTCAGTTCCCGAGGATGTTCGAGAAGTGAGAGCGTGATCGAGAGTACGACTTCAAGAGCGAGAATCGAGAATAGATTGTGTTCTGCCGTTTTCAGCAAAGTGCGATGGGCCAGAGGGGCAAGGCGGTCATAAAGTGTGCACGATGACATCAGCAAAGGGGCATTCTCCATTGTTTTGAAAAGGTGGTGCAAATTTCATTAGGGCATCCGAAAATAGGTCATCCATACAAATTTCCCATTATAAATTTAATTTTGGATACGATTCAAAATTAATTAAATTTCTCAAGAAGTTGGTGAATTTAATCTAAGTCGTCAACGAAAGTAAGTAACTTGTTACTATAAAAATTAGAATTAGACTTTCAACATGCTTAATCTAGATATTCATTAGATTATGTATGTATGTATGTTGCTAGTGTATAGATATTTCATAATTCTAAATTAATTATGAATTGTTCCTGAAACCGCTTCCACTGTGCCGAGACCTCGTTCCCTACACTGGGGACATGATAACACAAGAAGGAATTCACTCCTTCTCGCTTCTAGGAGAAGTAGATGAGTGTTCCCTTAAGTGGTGACTCCAGGTCTTAAACAAAGGGATATCGCTCTCTCATTGGCTCGAGAAAAACTTTTTGTTTATTGGTTGGACCATAAACAGGTTATTCATTAGAGGAGCACTCGTACTTAAGGAGACAGAGGTAACATAAGGGTAAGACGGTAATTTGACCCAGCTGTAGTTACAGACACTCGTGAAGGATTGACTTATTGGTACTGGTCTATATCTGATAGCGCCCATTTATGTGTCTAAAATCTCAAGTTATTGTTTGGAAAGCAAAGACTTTGTGTCTAAAATCTTATCATTGTAAGTCATTTTAGCAAAAGTTGTACAATCGTGAAGAAAATCTTAGAATTATAGAATTTAAGCTTAAATTGTACATAAGGAGATTATTTTTGTAAAGAATTTATCCAAGTTAATGTTTTTGTGCAGAAGTCTTTGCGAGGAGGATGTGCTCGCAAGAGGAGATAAAAGGTAGCAGAGCAAATGAGCTGAAGCTAAAGAATTGCGCCTGCATTTGGACCTGAGGATGTGAGGAATGCGATCAAGATGCGTCCACAAGCCACATAAGGAAAGTAGCCCCATGTTGAGGACAGAATTGTCGAAGCAGAACACAGAGGAAAATGCACCCGATATGCAGCCGCAACTGGGCTTTCCGACAGAATTCTGAGATTCGCGAGATCTTCACAAAATCATCTAAAAATCCCCAATCCGGTATATAATCTCTGAAGATCGTGGATTCTTACCTTCCAAGGCCTTCTCACACTGATCTCGGCAGCCAACCTTACCTTCCAAGGTCTATAAAAGGGGACCAAGGTGCAAGAAGCAAGGAGAGCTTGGATTTTTCATCCTAAGGATTTTTAAGTTTTCTCTCTTCTCACCTTGTAACCACTCCGAGTTCCAGATCTTTCAGTCTCTGTCGGCTCTATTATTCGAAAGAAGAAAAAGAGAAAGGTTTATCTCTCCTTGTACAGGGGTAAGAGCTAGCTAGATAGAGAGAGATCCTTAGTAGAGTCTTGACTTTACTTTCTGTTTTGCATTCTTTAATTTTCCAGCAAGTTGTTATTGTTTTTCATTTACTTTCAGTTGTAAGTTAAGCTTTTGTACTCAACTCATTCTTTAATATTAATCTCAGTTATCTTTTCTCCATGGTGAGTTTGTTTTCTTTTATGTTTTGCAATTTATTTTCAATCATGAGCTAAGCTTCTATTTAGGGGTTCAAATATGTGGATTCCTTGAATAGAAGAAAGTTCGCCTATGCAAAGCATATTTGCTCCCTCTTAGCATTGTTTGTTTTTGTTGAATTAAGGTTTAAATGTTAGCTTAAACTGATCAGTTAGGTTAGCATAGTTTGCATTTAGCTGATGGCTAAAAGGTTAGAGTTAAAGACGTGGGTTCGCTAAACAATAGTGGAAAAGATCCTAGAAATAGGACTTTGTTTTCTTGCATCCTAGAAATAGGACTGGAACCACTAGGGTTTTAAGAGTCGTGAGCGTTATTTATCTAAGTTTCAACTAGCCCTAGAAATAGATGTCTATGTGGCTTAGTCTTCTAAAGGCACCTATAGCGGAGCTGAATAGAAGTTAGACTTAACTCACGATCTAGTTGTCAGGGCAGTTGCGGGTGTAACTGGAAGATGTTATCTGCACCATGTCTATGTGGGCAAAAAAGATAGTGTTTCTAAGTCGTCTGCAATGCCTGAGTGAATTGCGGGCACATAGGTGAGGGTAATCTAAACCTCAAGGTTGAAGCTATTTGAATTTCCCTATTTATCTCATAGATTTTATCTGTCCTTATTTTCTTGATTCTTTACTTTTGTCTTAAAACCAAAACCTCAATCAAACTATTTTTCTTGGCTACCAATCGTGACCGCAAATTTAGAGATTCTGAGCTTTGTGTTAACTTAGCTAGTCACCATCTCCCTTGGGTACGATATCCAGAATACTTACCACTTTATTACTTGATAGTGTATACTTGCACTCGAGCAGGCTACTCGCATTGGTAGCACGATGCACATCAATATCCGTGGACACATAAATATTCTACAATGAGAAGAGAACAATTGTGGGTTTTTAGTGGAGTGACCCACAGTTAATGTATATTGGTTAACCTGATTAATGAGTTTAGTCAGTTAACCTCATATCATTGGAGCTTCTGATCTGTAGGTCCATTAGGTCCTCTTGCTAGCTCCTAAAGAGTAATTAGGAATAATTTATCTTGAAAAGAATTTGAATAGTTCAAATTCATCATGGGAATCAAGTTAATTGTATGAGATACAATTAATATAATGTATGGTGTTACGTTATAATATAAAGTTTAATTTGAGATTAAACTTTACTAATTGAGAGAATAATATATTTGAAAGAGTTCAAATATATGGCTAATTAAATATATGATATTTAATTAGTGAATAAATTAATTAATTATTCAATTAGTTCAATTAATGTGGACCATAATATATGAGAGAAATATTAGAATATGATTCTAATATGTAATTAATTAAATATGGGTGATATTTAATTAATTATAAAATTAATTAATTTTCAATTAATTAATTGCTAAATTTAATTTAGTTAAATATGATTTAATTAAATTAAATCTATAGATGAATTTTAATGTGAATTTGATTCATATTAAATCTATAGCTTATAAGAGAGATGCACATTTAAATATGATTCAAATATTTGATTAATTAAATATGTGATATTTAATTGGTCTAAGAATTAATTAATTGTGTAGTTAAATTAATTTAATTAAATGTGATTTAATTAATTTTAATTACAACTATAGCTTATGTGAGAGATGTGCATTTAACATGATTAAAATGATCATGGAATTAAATATGGAGATATTTAATTCTAATTGATTAATTAATATAGTTAATTAAATGATATTTAATTAATTGTATAATTTAATGTTTTAATTAATTGTATTAATTTAATGTTTTAATTAATTTAAATTAATTAAAAATGTTGATAACCTTATTCCCTCACATTAGTCCACACCTAAAGGGGTTGAGGCATACTTGTAGTCATTCTGCGATTTTCATCTCTCCCTCTCTCTCATACTCTCTTAATCGAAAATCACGAAAATCACGGAGAACAAAAATTCTTCTTCTTTGTTCTTACCAAAACCAAGATACGTAGTCTCACAACTACGTTCCTATACTCAGAGGATAGCAGGGTAATTTTGTGGTAGTGTCCCAAGGTTTCACTTATGATCCCTGCACAATCAAGGTGTTCTTGATTTCAAAGTCGCCCATGGCGGTAGGTGATTGCTTCTCCCTTTTAGATTTAGATCTGAAATTGTATGTTTAGCCTAGATTAATTTGTAGAATCGTTCTGAAATTCTGGTCAATGCATTGGTATTTTGGATAGACGAAATTAATTAGAAACGGTCTAATACGCTTCCGCATACGGAATTAGAGAATTCCAATCCTTCAATAAGAGATAAAGTAAATGTTGAATTACAAGTTTAATCCCTGAACTTTCAATATTGTGTCAATTTGGTCTCCAAACTTTAAAATGTTTCAAATAGGTTTTCAAACTTTCAATTTTGTGTCAAATAAGTCCTTGAACTTTAAAAATTGAAAATTCAGGGACCTATTAGACACAAAATTGAGAGTTCAATGACCTATGAGACACTTTTTAAAAATCTTGAAAGTTCAGGGACTAAACTTGTAATTTAACCTAAATTTAAAATTTATAAATAATTAATAAAATATTTGTAAGAACTCTTCAAATAATAATAATAATAATAATAATAATAATAATAGATGAAATAGAAATGGCATAAGTTGTAAACTAAGAAAAAGGTCATGAACCTACAAAACAAAAAAGGGAATTAGATCGATGGTGGGTCCACTATTTGATTTCATTCTGCATTTTAATAAACACCAATATATTATTATTTATGCCAAAGCAAATATAACTCAGTGGTAATTGGCATGTACCCTCGATCAAAAGGTCAGAGATTCAAATCCCCCACCCCCAAATATTGTTGTACTAAAAAAAATATATATTATTATTTATTGTCATTGAGAGCTTATTTGTCCGAATCACCCAACCCCAAAACTGTTGAACTCAAACCAAAAAATATATATAGGGGTAAGTACATAGATATCCCAAATATAGGCCATATATTTCACAAGTGACCAAGTTTTCAATTTTTTTCACAAAAGGCCATGAGGCCCAAATTTATTACACAAAAGTTAGAGGCCTTTTACGGTTAAGCCCTTCTTATTCTACCCAATATTGAAGCTTTTTTTTTAAAAAAATAATAATAATAATAAAGGAAAGAAACCAAACGGTTTCTTATTTTAAAAAAATTCCTTTCGACAGAAGCTATCGAAAAGGAAAAAACACAGGCGAGGGATTTTCTCTCGGGCGAAAAGGGGACGAAAAGGCGAAAAGGGAAAGAAAAAGACGAAAAGGCGAACGAGTTCCGGCGAGGGGTTTTTTCTCCTGCAACCTTGCGAAGGAGTTCCGGCGAAAAAAGGTAGAAGCTTCGCACGAAGGAGACGAAGAGATATCGAACTTCCGACGACTGGTATATTTCGAACTTCAGAGTTTTTCCTTCTTCTTCGTCACATTCTGGACATTTTAGGGCTTCACATGGAATATTTGATACATGCATGACATCTATCTGCCTTATTTGGGATTAAACACACAAACGAAAACCATCCATTGCTCTGTAGTTTTGAAACAGTGACTGGTATATAAGGGTTTTTTTGAAGAACATATCGTATACATTGTTAGGGTTTATTTTACAGTATATTGTAAACTAGGAACATATGTTATGTATATTAGGGGTTATTGAACTACAACTCTTGACTGTTCAACCCCCCCCCCCACCCCTGACTGATTAATATATGCTATAACGAAGGGTATATTAATCAGTTATTTGCGAATGTTCCCATGTTAGTATCGGTTTGTTTCATGTAAACAGGAGATTGTTTGTGATGTGTCTCTGTAATGGACCGTCTAAGTATGTTTGACCTGCCATCGAAAACGTGAGATTGGAATAATATACGGAATAAGGTATTCATATATGAAATGTACATCTGTTAGGCATATTAGGTATATTAAGTGCTTCAGTAAACTACAAAATTTGACTGTTCAACACACATTGCTCTTTTTTGTGAACGAACATATTGGTTATATACCAGCCAAACCCGTATAATATAAGGTATATAAAACATGAACTATTGTATTTTATAAGGTATATAAAATATCAATGAATATAGTGCATATTTGGTACATGCGTGACATCTTGACTGGTATACTTGAGATTAAACTAACAAATGAAACCATTCATTGCTCTGTTTTTAGTGATGTGTCCACAATATGTTTCATATAAATTCGAGAATACTATATAAATAAACCCTCATATACACCTTAGTGAGTATTGTCCTTAGTCATATATGCTTATGTTTATTACTTGGTAGGCTGGAATATATAATATGTCATTATACTGACTTCACAAAAAAAAAAAAGAGTAATAGGCTATGGATAGATATAATAGACGAAGGAGTCAAAGGATTATGAATATGGGTTGTCGAAAAGCAACTAATAAAGCAACTCAAAATGAGGTTATCACAATAGATTCTGAGGTATGTTCGGTTATAAATGCATTTGGATCTAACATAATTATTCCATTTGACTATATATTCATATTTAATCGCAGGAAAATACCTCTGAATCAATAGACACAGCGATGGACAACATAATCCCACGTGGAGACGTTGAAACAGAACAAACTAAAGATGTTCCCGGGACCCAGATAGTCCCGTATGGATATTGTTTCGATGTAAGTATATTAAACAAACAAATTTGATGTGAGTATGTTAAAAGTAATGTTACGAAACTAACAAATTCAATGGAAATATAGGATGTGCTTCCTGAGGAAACCGAAGAAATAGAGAATACATCAGATGGCGATGAGGTTTTACAGCAGGTATATATGAGCAATAAATAATACATAGAATGTACATATGAAAGTCAACTGTAAACAATATTTTTTAATGCGATAATGCAGGAAACAGCTGATGAACAAACTGAAGTTGTCTATGAGGTAACATTAATGATGTTATATATATACTATATATATGTGAAGTTTTTTATGCATATTATAGTAGAAAGGATATATGAGATATATTTATTCATTCTTACATATATTTTACGTGCAAATATCAGGAAGATACTCGCATGGAGCCTGATGAAGAAACGAGTCCATTTAGTGGGGAGAAGCGGAAACAGCCACAATACCATCAAAAGGTACATATGTTCGACCAAATAGTCTTTTATATTCCTAACATCATATCATAATTGTCGCCAAAAAATGAAATCAGGATAAAACCCCAAAAAGGAAGAGAATCGAGCAATATGCTACTGCTTGTATGAGAGAAACCCGGCAATCAGCGTCTTCCAAAAGCGTTAAGCAAACATGCCCTCCTCCAAAACCTAAAGGAAACAAATCTGTGAAGAAGGCAAACACTTCTTCCAAAACAACCAAGAAGAGGAAGGTATGATATATATGTTCATGTATGGTATATTATTTTTAACTGCATATATGATCAGTCTCGTTAAATTTTAACTGTAATTCCTGCTTCATTATGTATTAGAATCCTGTTGCGGTGAAAAAGACTACAAAGTCTGTAATTTATAGCAGGGGGTCGATATTGGGGGCACCAAGGGATGAAATGTATGAGGTATATACGATATATTAGTTGAATGAATGATGTATTCACTTTAATACAATAATCTATTATTTAGGATTTTTTTTTTCATTCAGGCTGCACCGTTACTGCTTCCCAGAGAAAAATGGTCCAGCGTTCAAAAAATGAATATCTACCCTAGATTCGATGTTCTGAACAATATACGTCAAAAATTAGGCAAAAAAACACCTAGCCCGATTTTTAGAGTGCCCCTTCGGACAGTTTTTGGACCTGAAAATATCTAAGTTCCCAAACCAACTCCTTTATCACCTAATTAGGAGACAATGCACCCCCACAAAGGTGGATGAATTGTGGTTCAATCTTGAGGGGAGAGTAGTTAAATTTGGCATAAAGGAATTTGCCAAAATCACAGGTCTGAATTGTGGAGAACTCCACCATTGGATATGGTAAAGTTGAAAGGGAGGTTCCTCCACAAGTACTTCAACAAAGATAAACCCATCAAAAGATCAATAGTGAGTGAACTATTTTCTTCGATGGAGGGGGTAAAAAGGAAGGATAGGGTTAGGTTGGCCAAATTGTATTTCCTATCAAACTTTCTTCTAGGAAAACAAATTAGCACGGGAATAGAATTGGATTTCATAACTTTGCTTGATGATGAGCAGCTATTTGACAGCTACCCTTGGGGGCGAATCGCATATACCACTACCATAGACTCTATAAAGAAATCGATTAAAAATCCTGAAGCTCTAGTGGTAGGAATCGCTGGATTCCCATATGCCTTGCTTGTTTGGGCATATGAGTGCATTCCCCTTTTATCCGGCCCTTCCATGATCTGTGCACAACGAGTATCTTCCACAATTCCGATGATGAACAATTGGGTAGCTGATAGCCACCCTGAATGGAAAGATCTTGCTATCAAGTGCTTTGAAAATGAAAATGTAAGTTCAAATCCTGTACTAGTTTATTGTACATATCATATGGAATATTATATTCATACTATCTTGCTGTTATACAATTTTGTTTCAGTTTGAGTTTATTGAGATGACGGATGAGGAGATTGAGTCTATGTTCCATGAAGGGAACAAAGAAAAGAATGCAGACAACCGTTTCCAAGGGGAAACTTCCAGAGGAAAAGAAAAGGCCACAGATGAAAGAGAGAGTGATCATTTTGAAGGGGGAGACATACCTCCTAATGTAGAAGATGTCACTCAAGATATAAGGGCCTTAGTAATTGACTGCTTTGAAGTTCTTAACTCAAAAATGGACCGGCTATTTGGAGAAATGGAAAATTTGAAAAAAATGATGAACAAGGAGAATAAACAAATGGAGGGACAGGGGGGAAATGACAAAAAAGATCACAATGATAAAGATGACGACGGACAAAACAATGGTGAAGATGATCAAAATGATGAAAATGATAGCGAACATATCCCTCAAGAAGATGCTGCAGACAACTCATTAGGAAAGGTATGTTTTGAATAAATGTTTTTTACTTGAAGTCGAATCTTCCTCGTTATAATTCTTCCTTCTTGAATGTAGGAAATACATATGCCAAGTCAGGATGATGTCGTAAGCACATCTTTCTTGAGGGAAGTTGAAAAAATTGAGAAGGAGGCTAATTTGATTAAGGTATATTCTGAACACATATATATTACATTATTGTATGTTTTGACTGTATTTAAATCTATATATTGAGTATATTGTGAATAACGTCCATGATCATAGGCCAAAACTGTTAATGTCAAGAAAGAGATTGGGACTTCTACCGAAACAAGATTTATTCATGCTGTAAGTTTGGGAATATATTATTGTGTATATGTTTACAATATATGTTTCAGAATATATTAAATTGAACCGTGCATTTTGATGGCAGATAAAAGGAACAGGATCGTTTGCTCAAACAAACAACATGTTCACTAAACGTGAACGAAGGGTCATCGTTCCTTCTATGATCTTGAGGTCACCATTCACTTCGAAATTCGGGTCAGCAGAAGGAAAAAAAAAAAGACACCAAAACCTCCTACGCAAATGAATTTGATGGGCCAACGTTCAATTTGCTCACGCAATAGGAATGACGAAATTCATGTTTAGGAGAACTTTACCAAACTTTTTTCTTAATTAGAGAATTTTAATACTGGACCAATATGATTTAGTCTTCTGTTTTGATGTATGGTTCATTTTGAATACTATTATTTGTCAATGCAACTGTGGTAAAGCTAATGCTTATGAGAACTTTACCAAACTTTGTTCACTTATGAATGATTAATTATATAAATTCTTTACATGTTATATGTGGAACTGGATCATGAAATATTTGATTTATTCCCGTTATCAGGTTTGTCAGAATAAGAAAATACATTAGTCGTTATATATAACTGTGGTATGTTGCATATGTACTTTAGTATATACATGACATTATATGTTATAAGTGAAATTATTTACGTGAAATATGAGATTGAGTTCTGTTATCAGGTAACCAAACATAAATTATGTGATTGACATCCCTTATCAGGTTTAGCGATATATATACATACATTAAATGTTATGTGTGGACGCGTTATTCCACATATATCATAGTATATATATATATATATTATATGTTTAATATTATTAACTGGTTTCAGTCTTATATACCATATTAATATGAATACTCGAACTTTAATGATGATAAGGTTTACCATAATATGACTAATGTGTTTACTTAGAATGATAGTTAATACACGAAATAAACAAACAAACAATATTGAATTTAGACTTCTGTTTTGATGTATGTTTCACCTAGATGAACTGTGGTTATGTCGCATATATTCTGTAGAATATAAATAACATTATATGTTATACGTGAAACTGGTTAAGTGAAATATGTGATTGAGTCGTGTTAAAAGATTTGAGTTCTGGTAGCAAAGCATTAAATATGTGATTTTTTATTAATTATCAGCTTTGGTTAAATACATAAAGACATTAAATGGTCTATGAGAAAATAGTTTCTATAAATATACCAAAAAAACGACATTTTAAACGATACCACAGTACAATGAAAAAATGTAAATGTTCATTGGGATAATGTTCTGAACATATTGAAACGTAAAAGCTAACATCTTAAACGAATAATAAATGTAAATGTTCATTATAAAATGGAAATAAAAACAAGCTAACTACTGGGTCAGTGCAAATCTGCAAGTTTTCCTATTGTGACCACTCCTACCACAACGACCGCATTTCATACGCTTTTTGAATTCCATCTGCGAAGGGATTCTGACTTTCTTTGGCCTTCCAACCGAACGCTTTACATTAGGTGGGAGAACTGATATGCTCTTAATGTCCTCAGGGATATGCCATGTAGACTCGTTGCCTAATGGGTGAATTAACCCACTGTATATCAAAGATAGAGTACTATTCAAGTAGAAATGAGATACATACTCCTTGATAGATAAGTGCTTGTAAGTCAAAACAGCACAAGCATGAGAACATGGAATCTCCAAGATGTCCCACATCCTGCAACTGCACCTTTTGGCTGTTAAATGAACCTCATGTTGACTATTACCATCTATTACCTGAAATTGCACGTTGTCCACTGGATTTACCTGAAAAAAAAAACAACATATATGAACATTGTGATATTCAATATGTCCTGTACTCAGGATATAACGTGCTGACCTGCATCGAACGACCCTGTGCAATTTGGTCTCTTATATGTTTTTCCGTATTTTTTGTGTAATCTGTAACTTGAAAAGCTGCCTCATTCCTTCTATCGTGAAACCACTTTTGTAGCATCATCCTTAAAACTTCCAACATGGATGCGATAGGTAATTTTCTTGCTTCTTTAACAGCAGAATTCAGACTCTCCAATATATTTGTGGTCATGACCCTATATCTTCTACGAGGTGAGTAAGCACGAGACCATTTGCATAAACCTATCGATTCCAATTCAGCTCGAATACCTCTTGCATCCAGCTCCATTTGACACATTTGAAATTCAAAATCTACGACGTTGAAAGCTTTTGCACATGCATAAAATATATTGTCAACAAGCTTTTCTTTATACTTCTGTTTCAAGTTCCTCAACAAATGAACCATGCAGATACAATGTAGAGCATCTGGCAGTACTTCGCGAACTGCTTTGCCAATGCTCTTATGCCTGTCTGAAACAATAACTATATCTTTACGATTACCAACAATTTTACTTAACTGCTGAAAGAACCATTTCCATGACCTGTCGTTCTCTGAATCGACAACACAAAATGCTAGAGGGAATATTTGATCGTTCGCATCAGGAGTTGAAGCTGTTATCAGAGTGCCTGCAAACTTGTTTTTCATTTGTGTACCATCTACAGAAATAATTGGACGACAATGTTGCCACCCAGAAATGCATGCTGATAACGCCATGAAAAAAAATCGAAATCTCCCATCGGCATCTATCTTATATTCAGTAATCGAACCTGTGTCAGTACGATAAAAGGTATATATTAAACATCACCTACTCGACTTGATATAATCCATGTACATATAATATAACTGTCATATATATGATAAATATCAATGAATATATTATAAATTACTACATCATAAACGAACCTGGATTTCTTGTATTCAACATATGCGAAAATGATGGGATCATTTTGTACGAGTCTTCTGGAGATCCTCTAATCTCATTTAATGCAGCTTCACGAGCATGCCAAGCCTTTTGGTAACTAATACGCAGTCCATATTCCGATCGGATGGACGATATAATGTCTTTAGGAGTGGGTAATTCACTAGTCGCAATGTTAATCTTCCGCTTAATGCAATCCTTAATGAATGTAAATGTCGCTTGCTTATGATCAGTCAATACAACATCAATCGAACACGTATGTTCACTGTCAAATCTCTTTACAACCCAAGTGGGACTAACATCATCACCGAACCTACATGCTCTAAGGACCCACTCACAATCCTCGACCACACATTGCACAGCCAAAACATCACGGTTGGATTTGACGGTTTTGAATTGGAAGTTGTCTCTAATGGCAATAGCTCGAATAGCATTCTGTAACACAAGCTTAGAGGAGAACATGTCATTTACCCAAATCTCAAAGTTTGAAGACATCTTCGAAACATCAATGTTGTGGAAAAAAACGCCCTTCACCTACCGGTTCATTAGAGTTTGAAACTGTGAGGGGGGTATTATCTAGAATAACAGATAAGCTGTTCTTATAATCAACGATTACAGCACAGTACTGCTCAACATTGCTTGATGCTATTCTAAACAACCATCTTATGTCCTTATCTTCAGTGATCTCTGCATCATTCTTTATGAAATTTTTGGAGCCTATGCTAACAAATAACTCAGGGGCATCCAAATTACCTAAACAACCCTGATTCTGTATGATACACTCTTGAAACTCAATAAAAGTCATCCCATCGTTCAATAATACTTGTGATACTTTATAGTCGACGTAATTATCACTCTCATTCCAACGACCATCGTGCAACACTTGAACACTAACGCTTCCTTGATAATATATATAAGGAATAAACCATAGAATAAGTATTAGACAAATATAAAATATCAAGATGTTTATTTCAAAAGTAACGTGGATTGTAATATATAAAACCATTAAAAATGATTGTAATATATAACTCATGAAAAACATTATATGATATATCCATTTTAATATATGATATAGATATAGGTGTTATGTAATTTAGATCACAATATAATCATGAAGCTCGATATATAAAACATGGGTATATTGACATATTCCTCATAAATATACTGACATATTCCTCATAAATACATTTGCATGAAAATGTACAGACAATATATATAAATGTCATGTATGATATGTTCCATAACCCCGTCAAGTATATAAACATGATGGACAGAATATACAACATGAATATATGAATATATGTATGTAGTATATGTATCACATACAATAGTTCTTTTGAAATGTTATATACATCTGATATATGAATCATACCCATTAGATTCTGCAATAATTGATTTTCAGAAGTAACAGTCGGAAAACCCGTGTCGGAGATGAAGACGATACTGAAAAAAGCGTGCAAAATATGAGGAATAATCTGCAAAAACACAAGCAAATGAGGATTATACACTGCCGGGAATAAACAAAAAGAAAACCCGCCGGAAAAAAAAAACCCACCGACGCCTCCTCCGTTCAAAGCTATACTCGCCGGAGAAAATGTCGCCGCTGATAAAAATGTCGCCGTCGGTATTATGAATGTGCAGACACTACCGTCGAGAAGAAGATAACGCTAGTATAACGAGCTATAATCCCAAACTGTCGCCGGAATGAACGACCACCGCCTGACCGACCACCACCGCCGTCTCCTCTGTTTGAAGCTGCTGATATATTGGTTGAATGATTTTTGCAATGTCGCTGGTTAATTGTGCAGCCGTGAAAACCAAAAAATGGCAAATTAAACATACCAAAACAATGAAATCAAAATTGGAGAAATCCAATTACATATGGAAAAAAATAAAATCTATCTACTTTCTATACAAAAATTTAAAAAATGAATAAATAAAATGATAATAAGGGTATAATGGTAAGACAAAAGTGCTGAAAATCTAATCTTGAAAATCTTGAAAATTTTGTATATATATATTAAATGTTTATTGAGATTAATAGTAAGCTGATGGACATTTTTTGAATTGTGAGAAGATGGATTTATAGTAATATTTATAAACGATGTATTTAGACACAATCGATTTTGATAGATGATATTTTGGTACAATTTAATTTTCAAATAATTTCTTACAGTTTCTGGATTCAAACCAAGTTTTGAAAGCGAGCGGTTGTGCTGTTGCGAAAGATTTCACAAAGTCTAAATTCCACAAACAAAAAAAGGCTGGAGTTGGCAATGCATGCTAAACCATCCACCAACATTTTTGCTATTCTTGTAAACCACACAATTCCCTTGTTTCTAATAAGGAAAGAGAAAACAAACAAACTTCTTTGTCTTTTCTCCTCTTTTCCTCCTCCCTTTTGATATTTTCTCTTTTTCTTCCCCTCTTCTCAATCTCTTCAACATCAACCTTATTTCACCTCTTTCCTTTCTCATCCTCACCCAAGACAAAAAAAAAAAAAACAAAAAGCCATGAAGTTTGCTTAAACACACAAGAGTCGTCTTTTCGTTCGTTTCGTATTCGACCAAGAAACTCTGGTTTGTTTTCCTTCTCCTATTTGCGTGCTCTCTACATTACGATTTCGTTCAATAATTTACTTTTGTTTTTCTGAAGAACGTAACCAATCAACTTAAACTTGCAAGTGGAATGAGGAATCTCTCTAATGTCATTTGGGAATTAAATTAATAACCGGACCCATTTCATATTTGAAAATGTACAATGATTTTTTAAAAATTTGTATTTCGACTCATATTATGTTCAAGTCCTATATTCAAACTCTTGTCCAACGCTGAACTTCTGTAATGTCATTGCAAACCCTATAATGTCTGTTTGGGAATTAGTTTAATAGAACTTTAAGGAAAAAAAAATTATAGAACGATTATGATCTTTTTAGTTTAGTGTTTTAAATCAAAAACGTGTTGCCCATTAACAATCCTTTGTTCGTGACTCCAACGACTTGGAAAAATCTCTTTTCATCCTTTTGGTTGATTTGCATATGTTTGATCCAATCAAAACAATGTTGAATTGTACTCTTCATCAGAATCTGATCGGAGATCGCGATTTGCTGCAGCCATTAATGTGGTCAAAGTCCGATAAAAAACCCGACGGATCTGAGGTACATGCATATAGAAATTCGATCAGTATTCGGTGTGTTCTTTCCATATCAATTAGGGCTCGATCATGAATGAGATTGTTGATTGAGATGAAATTGGTTCTGTTATTATGAAATTTCGTTTGATGATCGTCGTCTTGAATTCAGATGTTTAACAACACATCAAAAGGGGAAAACGATTCTCACGGAGGAATGAACGCTAACGCACCAAATGTCGTCAAAAATCCTCCCGATTCTCTCAGAAGAATCGATCAAATCTCGAAAAACGGCGTAAATTCCGGGAATCAGACGGCGACGATGAACTCTGAGATTCTTCCCGGCCAGCCAGGGGGATCGATTGCGCCGATTCCGAGCGGCGCACCGGCAACGAACATGAAGAACAACAACAGCAGCAGCACCAACAACAACAGCGGCGGAGGAGGGGGAAATGCTTACCGATGCGACAGCATGGAGACGCCGGGAGTGGTGATCAAACCGCACACAGGCGGCGATGTGCGATGGGACGCCGTAAACATGGTGTCGAAAGGAGGACAGTTGAATCTGAGCCATTTCAGGCTGCTGAAGCGGCTGGGATATGGCGACATTGGAAGTGTTTATCTGGTGGAACTGAGAGGGACGGATACGTTTTTCGCCATGAAAGTGATGGACAAAGCTTCATTGGCAAGTCGGAATAAGCTTCTGAGGGCGCAGACGGAGAGGGAGATTTTAGGGCTTTTGGATCATCCATTTTTGCCCACTCTGTATTCGTATTTCGAAACTGATAAGTTCTATTGCTTGGTTATGGAGTTTTGTAGCGGTGGTAATCTTCATTCTCTTCGTCAAAAGCAACCCAACAAGTATTTTACAGAAGAAGCTGCCAGGTTATTATCATTACACTCTCTCTACTTATCCTCTTTTTTATTTTTTTTCGCTAAATTATAAAAAAGAAAAAAAAAACCCGAACTATGAGGTTTGTTTCAAAAATGCTTCTAAACTTTAAAAAAATGTTTCAAAAATACGTTAATTTTTTTAAATGGAAACAGTTTCATTAATACTCTTCAACTTTCAACAGATTTTAAAAAATAACCTTATTTGAAAATGCTTTTTTTTTTTTTCTTTATCCCACCGTAAATTCTTCTTTCCATGAAAATTAGTGAGAAGTTTTACCTATTTTTCACGTATTCATACACTAGGAGTTTTTCTTCTCTTTCAACACATCATCCCTAGAGCTTGACTAGATTTTCGATAATGGTATTTTCGAAACATTTTTAAAGGTTTTAACGGTTCCCATACAAAAATTAACTGCAAAGGTATTTTTGAAACGTTTTGTAAAGTTTAGGGGTACTTTTGAAACTTTTTAAAGTTAAGAGACATTTTTTAAACAAACCCCATAGTTCAAGTATTTTTTATAATTTAGCCTTTTTTTTTTAATATTTGGTATCAATATTTTGATTTCGGTTAAATCTCTCAAAATGTTATTATTATTATTGGAAAATATTTACTCTTTCCTTGTGTGTTAGACTTGAGAAACAATCTGTTTCTTCTTTGCTCAAAAAACTCACACATCTAACTTTTGACTTACATTATAATACTAGAATTTTGGTCAATTTAAGTATCCTTTAGCACATTAGACAGTATCCCGCTTTTTTTAACTCAAGAAAGAAACCAATGTTAAACTAAGGGCCCGTAGTGTTTAAAAAAATGTTTTTAAGTGTAAAAATAGTGTTTTTAAACACTTAAAAAATCATTCCAAACCGACACTAAGATTAGGTTATGTGTAGTAAGAAACTCATTTTCCTTTTAACCTAGTAATCTACATGTTCCAATCTTTCATTAGTTTGTTACCTCGTTTTATTTTTTAAAAACATTTGAAGAGACTTAACCAAACTAGAATCAATACCATTTGTTGTATTTGGACTTTTGCGTGATTATAAATCCATTTTAAATAAATTTTTAGATTTGTTATCTCTTGAAGTTATCTCTAGAAATAGTATGATGTGAACTTTTCTTTTCTTTTCTTTTTTTTTTTTTTTCTAAAAAAGATCTAAAATGGTTGGATTTTGTTGAAAGTACATTATTTGTTTAACCTCCTTATATTTTAGTTTCTACTGGTTTAGTAAAGCTTTAGGAATGGATTAGATTACAAGTTTGGTTACCACTCCAACAAACCTTGTGTCTAACTTTTTAATAGCCCCTGAATTTATATTATAACAATAAATTTCTAGACCTTCAATAAGTTACTAAATTTTAGAAATGAACCTATTATATACCTTTTAATAATAGAAAATGAATCTACTATACAACATTTAAAATTTAAAATTTAGGAAATTATTGGCAATCCAACTACTCTAGAATTTTGGATTCAATTATCTAACCTTTTAATTAGTATGTTAATGTTTTTTTTTTTTTTTTTTGACAAGGAATTAGTATCTTAATGTTGAAGTATACTTTAGATAGCTTTAAATTTTTTTTTTTTTTTCAAATACAAGCTTATTCTTAAACTTTAAAAAGTGTTCAATAGACCACTCAATTTTGAATTTTGTCTAATTGATTGTGAACTTTAAAAATGTTTAGTAAGGACTTGAACATTTAACCCTGACATAATTGAAATTCAAAAAATTCACTAATCTATTAGATATAAAATTGAATTTTATGTTTAATAGAAACCTAAAATACAAAATTAAAAATTCAAAGAATAAGTAGACACAAATTTGAAAGCCAACGAACTATTAAATACCTTTTAAAATTTAGGGATAAAAGCTAAAATGGGATTTTTAGCATATGTTTAGATCATTTCCCTTTTGCCCTTAAATTTCTTTTTCATTAATATGAACAATTCAGTTTTTTTTTTTTTTTTTTTTTTTTTTTTTTTTTTTTTTTGAGCGATGAACATTTCAGTTGGATGTGTACTCTTTTTTCCAATTGTGATGTAAGCAGGTTCTATGCATCAGAGGTTCTTTTAGCACTGGAATACCTTCACATGTTAGGCATAGTCTACAGAGATTTGAAACCAGAGAACCTGTTAATCCGAGACGAAGGCCACATCATGCTCTCCGATTTCGACCTCTCTCTCCGCTGCTCCGTCAGCCCCACTCTCGTCAAATCCTCCTCCGTCAACGTCAACGGCAGCTCCACTACCGGCAACGGCGGAAGCAACGGCGGCGGCAGCGGTGGCATGCTCGACGACGAGTTCGTCGTCCACGGCTGTATGCAGCCTTCCAACTTCCTCCCTCGCATCCTCCCTTCCAAGAAGAATCGCAAGTCCAAATCCGACTTCGGCCTCTTCGTCGGCGGCGCCCTGCCCGAACTCATGGCCGAGCCCACCAACGTCAGATCTATGTCCTTCGTCGGCACGCACGAGTATTTGGCGCCGGAGATCATCCAAGGCGAAGGCCACGGCAGCGCCGTCGACTGGTGGACCTTCGGGATCTTCCTCTACGAGCTTCTTCACGGAACCACGCCCTTCAAAGGATCTGGAAACAGAGCCACTCTGTTCAACGTCGTCGGACAGCCACTCAGATTCCCGGACTCGCCGCAGGTCAGTCTAGCGGCGAGGGATCTGATCAGAGGCCTCCTCGTGAAGGAGCCGCAAAAGAGAATCGCCTACAGAAGAGGCGCTACTGAGATCAAACAGCATCCCTTCTTCGATGGAGTGAATTGGGCGTTGGTGAGAAGCGCTATGCCGCCGCACGTGCCGGAGCCCGTCGACTTCTCGCAGTTCGCCAGTAAGAAGGGCAGCGGCGGCGGCGGTGTTGGTGGCGTAGGTGGAGGTGGCGGTGGTGGTGGCGGTGGCGGCGGTGGCGGAGTGGTGGAAGAGAAGAAGGCAGTGGAAGTAGTGGCGGAGTCGGGGGGGAATTCTTCGCCTTCTACTGGTAGCGACCCCAATTATGTGGATTTTGAGTACTTCTAGGGCACAAATGGGAAAAATTTTATTGATTTATTTTATAATCTTTTTCGTCAGATGAATATTCTTTTTACATACATAGTCATATTCTTTTATTTTCATTTTTTTTTTTTTTTCCTTTTGTTAAGAGATGAAGAGAGGTTTCTCTGTGTATGCTTCCTCTAATCCATTCTTTCTGTAATTATTTACATCAATTATTATATATACTAAAATGACACCATTTTGAAGATTTTTTTTTCCTGATTATATTATTTTTCTCTTGGATCCTTTAATGGGGTAAATCACAATTTTAGAAGTCTCGAGAATTGGAGAGATAACACTCGATTTCTTATTCACCAAGGATATAGGAGGATGTCTTATATACAGTTAGGGAAAATTAGAGAAATTCCCAAAACAATAAAGAATGATAAATGAAAAGAATAATACAGAATAACAGCTAGATAAATCACCAACGAATATGAATAACAAAATGAAAACAAATTCATCTAGGTGCTAGCTTTGCTGATGGAACATTCTGGATTACTTTTCCTTTCTTCTTATCATTGGGCTCAACGGATCGGTCCACATGTTGTACATCCTCTTCATCTAGGTCTATAGGCCTAGTATCCTTAATATCTCCCCTCAAACGAGAGGGCAGCTCAGCTACTCCACGTTTGGATCTCAAATAGGCAAACTGAGAATGAGTCAATGATTTAGTCAAACAGTCTGCAGGTTGTTTAGTTGAAGGAATATACCAAATTTCAACTTTGCCTTGCAGAACTATATCTCGAATGTAATGAACATCAACCTCAATATGTTTTGTGCGAGCGTGGAACACCGGATTAGCCACCAAGACACCGACACTTACGTTATCACACCAAAGAACGGGTTTAGAAGCACATGGAAAAACCAACTTCAAAGAGAAGCTGTTGGAGCCATATTATTTCTGTAGAAGCTAATGCCAAGGCACGATATTCTAACTTTGTACTGGATCTTGCCACTGTTGTCTGCTTCTTTGAAGCCCATGAGACAATGTTGTTTCCAACAAAAATACAATGTGCTGTTACTGATTTTCTGTCATCCAAATTTGAAGCCCAGTCAGCATCTGAGTATGTTGTGATAGATAAGTAATCGCTTCGCTGAATATAAACACTAAAGTCTTTAGTCCCACTTATGTAACGCAGCACGTGTTTGACCGCTCGTCAATGACAGTCTGTTGGGGCTTTCAGAAACTGACTAAGTTGATTCACAATGTAGGCAATGTCTAGATGTGTGTGGGTTAAATATTGAAGCGCTCCAGTGACACTTTGATACATCAAAGGATTTTCCAATTGGCTGCCATTATAGAGGGATAATTTGTGACCAACGACACTTGGTGAGGGGGTTGGTTTGAGTTCACTAAGTTGCAGTTTAATCAATAATCTGTTGGGTTTTATGCCCTAACACTCGTAGATAGTAAATGTAACAATTGACGAAACATAAATAAAGTATTGTTTGATGTTTTTTCAATAACGAGTTATTGTCTATATTATGTACATCTTGCCTAAAAAACCCTAATCCAATAAACTAAACATCCTAGGCTGTAGGATGAGTCTTGAACTGTATGTGGAGACATACGGGGATCAATGTTCAAGAAACAGCCTGAAGGGTCTATAGTATAGGGATAAGGCTGGGTACCTTATCCTGGCGACACTATGGATACGACCCACTTTGTATTTATTACAAACGCAATGATCCAATGCGTTCGTGTAGGGGACATGCGAATGGGGGTATCCTATGCAATAAGTTTGCATAAGACCGGACCGCGAAATAGTAACCGCTAGTTGTAACACCATTAACTAGTTAGGTTTCTATTTCACTAGGATGACCTAGGCAACTTAGTCTGAATCCTGAGTGGATTATGGACTCCTGTTTACGAGGGATTTTCCTTTGATTTGTATGGGTGAGAGTGGCCAGTACACTGACTCAAAAAGCCTACCATTTTGGGGACAAGACCGAGTGGGGAGCTGTGAACATAATCACACAAGATTGAATTCACTTCTTCCCAACTTTTGAGGAAGTAGATGAGTGTTCCCTTAAGTGGTGTCTCCGGGTCTTGAACAAAGGGCCCTACCCTCTCACTTGTCCGAGAGGGTTTTGTGTTTGATGGTTGGACCACAAACATGTTGTTCATTAGAGGAACACTGGTACTTAAGGAGGTAGAGGTAACTCAGGGGTAAAACGATAATTTGACCCAACTGGAGTTACAAACACTCGTGAAGGACTAACTTGTTTTTATTGGTCTATATCCGTGGGCACAGAACCATGTCTGCAGTGAGAAGAGTGCAATTGTGGGTCTTTAGTGGAGTGAACCCACAGTTAGCAAAAATTGATTAATTGGTTAATGAGTTTAGCCGATTAAATCTCATATCGTTGGAGCTTTTGATTTGCAGATCCATTAGGTCCCACTGATAGCTCGTAAAGAGACTTGAGACAATTAAGTATAAATTGTAAATTGAAAGTGTTCAATTTATTTAGGAGAATCATCTGATGTATGATGATACATTATAGTATAAAGTTTATGAAACTTTATAATATAATTTTTTGAATTAATTTCAAAAAAATAATTTTGAGAGAAAATATTTGAAAGAGTTCAAATAATTAATATGAATTGGATTCATATTAATAAAATAATTTTTTTAATAAAATCCCTAAAATTAAATATATGATATTTAATTGGGTAATTAATTATTTATTTATTAAAATTAGATATGAATAAGATAATAGATCTTATTCATGACCTTTTCCTATAAGGAAAAGGTAGGAAAAGGTCTTGGCCTTTTCCTATAAAAGGACCCCTGGGGTGGGGTGAAAGACATCTCATTCATTCTCCTACTCTCAGAGAATTCTCCTGAAGGCTCCCACCAGTCTCCTACCTCTAGAAGTCTCAGAGTCATACCGGTGTAGCTGGACTGGTGGTGTTCGCAATAGTTCGTGATTATTTCACAAGCAGTTGGTGAATTTCATCTGAGTCGTCAAGAGAGTAAGCAACTTGTTACTGTATAAATTAGATTTATATCTAATATTTTTGTATGCTTAGCCTTAATATAAATCTAGAATAGTTCTAAGTTTATTGCCAATTGAGGGACTTCTCTTAGACGATTTGGAGCCGTAAAACAGAGAAAAAAAGATTTTTGAAGCTGAAACAAGTGGAGGAAAAGCGGGAATCAAACCATTGTTTGTGGGGACCGTAACAGGGACGTGCGGTCTCGACCTACCTAGCGTTTAATTCTCTTTACCCTTTGCTTTGGTAGTTTTTATGGCTTGTTTAGACTTAGTTTATATTGTAATTTGGATTATGTGTAGCTAAGTTTAATTCTTAGGGATTGGTGTAGCCGTTGGGCACTTTATGGGTTGATTTAATGGTTTTATTGCTATTGATGTCATTTATGCATAATTGTGTTCTTAATGCTTTCAATTTACCGGCCATAAATTGATTGTTGTTTGTGCTTGAATCTAACTCAGGAGAGAGGATTTAGCTTAGAAATCATTATGCATAACTAGGATTTAGCTAGAAATCGGGAGATAATAGTTAATTCTAGAAATCGTTAAAAAGGTTAACCTTAATGTCTTGCATGTTTAATGAATTTAGATAGGGATATCGGGTTCATTGCACACTACAAGAAAATGTGTTTTCAGCGACAATTTTTTAGTGACATAGAAAAAATAAGTCGCTAATAGTGACTTTCAGCGGCATCGTAAACTAGATGTCGCAATTATATATTTTCAGTGACACAATAAAATTAGATGTCACTAATAGTTTCAGAGACGCATAAACTCACGCCACAAAAAGTTTTATTTTTAGCAACATATTTATCACATTGCTAAAGGTTGTGTTTGGTCTCACTAAATATTAGAATTTTTTTTTTAAATAAAATATTAGAATATTAAAATAAGCTAGGGTTGTTTTCCCCATTTTTCCCTCTTCTATTTTGAGTTGCCGCTGGTTTCCCTCTCACCCGTTTCCCTCTCTCCCATTTTTTGGTCTTCTATTCGAGCGTCTCAGGTCATCGAAGTAAGCTCGTCGCCGAAGTCCCGCCGAATCCCACGTCGGAGATCGCACGTCACCGTCGAAGCTCGCACGAAGGTCGCCGCTGGATTCTTTCTCTCAAGCTCTCTCGTTCTCCGTTCAAGCCGGAAGTCCCTTCTCTCGCTGTTGTAATTCTCTTTCTCGAGCTCTCTCGGTTAGTGTATGATGCCCATTTCTCCATTTTTCGTCCAGTCTTCACCTCGCCTTGTTTGATATATAACCTTCTACTGAAGGTCTGTTTAGGCCGACTCTTTAATTTTTGTGTTTATTACTGGAGTAATTTGCAGCAAATTTTTGAATGTATAACACAAATTCTCGGTTAGTGTATGAATTTCTTTTTGATGCTTCAGTTTTTTTTCCTTCCCCAAAGATTGTATTGGTGGTAGAAGAAAAGAACTTTTTCTTAAAAAAAGTTCATTATGCCTCAGCTAGAATATGCGGCTCTTGATGCTGTTGTGCTCGTCCATATCTTCCAACATGTTCGAGATCAGTCACAGCCATCTACAACAGCAGAGGGGCAAAAACGACTCGAGTGGAAATCCTTTATTGTAAGTCTTCCATTCTTGGATTCGCTGTCCATTGACGAAGTGTGAATTCTGAAAATCGAAGCAATTGGCAAGTCATCGTCTTCTCTAACTCGTTCTTTCTTATCTTTGAATTAATTTGTAGGTGTCCCACATGGATAACACCCCGAAACTGAAAAAGAAAAGGAACAAAAGCAAAAAGGAACCTGAAGTTGCAACCAACTTGTAATGTAAGTCATGTTAGGATCCTGATGGTACACTTCTACCTTTGTGTACATATTCATTTAAATCATAATTATTTGTTAATTTTCCATGCGCATGTGGGAGAATCATGTATGCTCGGGAGAGATATGTGTGATTTTAGTTTCCCAAGATTTATGAATCATAGCATGCCATTAAACCATGAATTAATCCATAATCCCAATTGGTGAAATCAAATCCCTAAGACCGTTGTCTCCATTAGATTGTCATACTTTTTTCATTGTTTTTTGTTTGATTTACATTCATTCTCACTTCGATTGGTTCCCTAAATAAAATTGGGCAAGAATATTTTCGGTAATTAAAATTGATTAGAAATCCAATCCAGAGGACGACATTCGAATATCACATTCACTATATTATTAATTGACCCGTGCACTTGCGGTAGGAAAATTCCACATCATACATCTTCCTCATCTATAGGCCTGGTATCCTTAATAGGTTACATTCTTCTTCTTCTAGTTTTTTGCATTTGGGGTTTTTGGGGTTACATTTTTGCATTTTTCTTCTTCTAGTTTTTGCATATTTTGGGTTTTAATACGGTTACATTTTTTGGGTTTTTGCATTCTTCTTAATTTCTCCCCTCCACCGTTCACTTTGTCGCCGCCCAAGTGCTTCTGTCCCAAGTCCTTGCTCCCGTCGTTGCTCCTCCGTCGTTCCGTTTCTAACCCAAATCCCTGCCATCGACATAATCGGTAGAGAACGATTCGATCAAAGAAAAAGTGACCCGACCCAACCCGAACGTTCAAGTCAAAGTTGGGTCGATTTGTTTGTACAACCGACATGTGTCGGGTCAGGCTGTTTGTTCGTACAACCAACCCAATCCAAAATTTATACACCCCTAGTTTGAGGTAAACTTTTACTTTGGATTTTTATTTCTTATTTTTTTTTATCGTAAGTAAACCAAGCAAGTTAGAGTTATGACATTGCTTTTCTTCTCTGTGCTTTATGATCTCAATGGTCGCCAGTATTAAAGTCTCCAATAATCAACATATGATGACATATAAGAGAGAAGATAATCTGAGTCAAAATAACACTAGTGTGGTGTCTTTTGAAATTGGCTCTAACCATCAATTCTAGTTTTATGATGTCAAAGATGAGTAGGAGATTTTAATGAGATTTCATTTTGAGAATAGATCCATAAGAGGGTTACTGAATGGGTTGGATTTGTAGAGGCTTCGAGTTTTCAAATAAATTTATAATCCATGGCACTATAACTATTTTGTAGAAATAGTGATCGGGGTCGAACACAGGGAAGGGGATCTAGTAGATGCAGAAATTTTGTGTTAATGTAGCATGAGGGTTTTGGAAAAGTAGGATGCAATGAAATAAATGCTAAAAGTAAAGAAAACAGAATAAAGCATGCGGGTCCAGAATTGGATTTATTCAATTAATTACCTACTGCATAAAGTAGCAACCATCTGAAACCTCGCAATTACCTACTGAAACTAGCCGTTTTAGGTTTGTGGGTCCGGAATTGTATTAACTAAACTTAAATTCAATTTAAATATAATTCATACAATCTTTAGCATGCATCCTAGGCCTATCAAGGGTCGTCACTCCGTAGAGATTGTCTTGCCTCAATGATGCGTTACCCCGCAAGCGCACGGGTCGTCAAGTAATATTGTGATTTTGAGTATAGAGTATCAGATCCACAGGGATTGGATTTATTCAATTAATTACCGCGAATAATCTTGTTTAGCTTTATTTAGATAACAAAATCTAATGCCAGAAAGATGAGCTAAAAAGCTAATCTAGAAAGCAAAAGATAAATGGAGACACAATTTGGAGGGATAATTCTAGAGTGTTGATTTCATTAACTGGACCTTTAATTGCTTAATCAATTAAACAATTCGGATCATTTAACCATTCGATTCATAAGTCTAGAAGCCTATTGCCAAGGACTCTCTTGTCGGTCTCCTCCTATTTTCATTCCTTTTAATAAAGAATCTCCTTTCGGTTTCCTCTTTATTTACTAAGCATGACATTACGACCCTTCAATAAAAACCTCTAACGTTATTCATTATATCCCGTGTCACTCGAGTAAACAACATTAGTCATGCATTCAGTTCTAGTCTAAGCTTCTCTCCATCTAGTTTCCACTTAGTAACAATTCATTTAATCAGTGATTAAAATCATTAAGGAAAAAATGCATAAATGAATGATAATGACAGTTAAACCGAATCAATTCATTAATTCAGCAAAGGTTCAACAAACTAAATCATACTCATAGAATTTTGGAATTAACTACTCATAATCACTAAACATCAAATAATTCCTAATCACAACTATTCTAGAAACTAGAGTAAAGGAAAAGGGAAGAGAAATGCTCATAAGATCTTCAACAAAGCTCAGAAACTCTCCCAAAACCCCCAATTTTAGTGTTGAATAGAGAATAGGGTGAAAACCCTCAAATTGGCTCCCTTAATCCGAATTCAAAAGGCCCTATTTATAGGTGTTCAGCAGGGGCAGCGTTGCGACGTTGACGTCACAGCGTCGCGACTCTATTACGTCATCAGCTTGGAGTGCAAGTCGACACAGCGTCAAGACGATGTCCCAATTCTGGAACTTTCTGCAAAATTTGCCTAGCGTCGTGACACCCAAGGCTAGCGTCGAGACGCTGGCCTCGGATGTCAACTTCAAGAATGGCCCTTGGACTTCAAATTTTGGACCTCCAACTTGCTTTTCTTGGGCTTTTGGGCTTGGATCTTCAATGGATTTCTTCAAAATGCTCCAAAAACCTCCAAAATCATCCAAAATCTCTCAAAACTTCGGTTTTGCTTCCTTGGCTCGGTTTTCTGAAATTTAACCATAAAAAGGCATCAAAGCACACAATTAAAGCACAAAACTAGCTAAAAATAATAGGAAATAGATAGCATTTATGCATGCTATCACACCCCGAAACTTAAACCTTTGCTAGTCCCGAGCAAAGCTAAAACCACATATAAATCAACTATTTCCAGAATGACTCTAATCTCAATGATACAAATAATGAATTCAAACAATGAAAGGAAATAATAAATCATATTCATTCATCAAGAAATTTAAACCTTAAACTTTTCATCCCTTGCTTGTGTGTGTGCGAGCTTCCTTATTAGGTCTTTACTAACCTAGAAAAGGTTTATAAAATCCTCAGTTCATCTTCCCCCTACACTGGCCCTAAGCTCTAATTATCCAGCTTCCCAACATTCAAGAAAGCAATATCCTACTAAGGTGCCTGAAAACAACGGGGTATGCATCTCCCAAACTTGCATTTTTCTCTAATTCAAGGGCACTAGCTTTCACACAACTGCTGCAGGGACCCATATCCCGAATTTTATCCTTGGATGGTCTAACTGATCACAATAGAGGTAGCTCTTTTTATTCTTGATCATTTTAAACATAGCAAGCTATTTTGTTCTTTTTTATTCATTTTCTTTTTTTTCTTTTTTTTTTACAATCTTTCTTTTCCTCTTTTCTTTTCTTTGCAGGCTGATAATCATGCAATTTCTCCCAAGCAAAATATTGCAAACTCTCATGTAGATCAACTTTCAGTGAGACTATAGGAGTGACAACAAACATCTAGATGATATAATCTTGTTCTAAGCATTCAAAATCATTAATAAGTAGGCTAAGTGCTTAACATGTACAAGGAAATCAAAGCAAAAATTTAATTTTTTCATGAATCTTGAACATGCTTTCATATTTCACAAAAATTGAATAAAATTCATTATCTAGATCATATCACAGGTTGTCCTCATCAAAACAGATGCAATAGGATCATCATAAAAATTTTCAATACGCTCAGATTAGAACAACAAAGCCTCCCCCCAAACTTAAATCGTACATTGTCCTCAATATATTAATTATTTAAACTAATTAAGCAAGTATAAGGACAATTAAAGAGATGTAGGGAGAACAATACTGCCTTGGAGTACGAGAGAATCCAAGGATGTTAGCCTCAGCAATCATTAGGGTTGATTTGGAAGAAATTGCGGTCTCGAGCTCCAACAAAAATAACAAACAGGAACGAAAGATCAACATGCTCTAACTAAAAAAAATTGAAAAACAAAGAAAAGAAAAAATTTAAAAATAAACTTGGGTTGTCTCCCAAGAAGCGCTTTTTTAACGTCTCTTAGCTAGACGAGTTTGTGCGAGCTTTCAAGGCACAACCAATTGCTCCTCGGTAAACCGCGAAGAGAATTAGGATCGATTACAAGAGAGAGAGCGTGGAAATGTTTCAAACTTCAAATGAAAGCTCGAAATTTTCCGATGCCCTTTGAATACAAGATGGAAGTCTTTTATAGACTCCGGATTTGAAGTTACAATTGAATGCAGATAATTAAAAGATAACAATCAATCTGACAGGACAGAACCCCTGACTAGATTGATGTGACAAAAGATAAAATTATTAAAGTTACAATAATTACAAAATAATTACAAAACGACAAACAACAAAGAGATAAGATTACAAAATTACAAAATGACAAGATAAGATTTTAAAATGATATGATATGATATGCTATGCTGTGTTCCCCCTCCATCTTTTGTCATATCACTTTATTAAAGTAGCTTTAATAAAGTTTTAAATTATTGTCCTTGTCTGATGGCTTTGAATATTATGTCTTCTCACTTTATTAGGCGTGAAGGCTAGCAATTGCTCAGAAATTGCTTTTTGTACAGTTTCTTTGTACAGATTGATTGTTATCTTTTAATTATCTGCATTCAATTGTAACTTCAAATCCGGAGTCTATAAAAGACTTCCATCTTGTATTCAAAGGGCATCGGAAAATTTCGAGCTTTCATTTGAAGTTTGAAACATTTCCACGCTCTCTCTCTTGTAATCGATCCTAATTCTCTTCGCGGTTTACCGAGGAGCAATTGGTATAAGAGCTTCTTAATAGAAGTTTTCTTTTATTCATATACCTTTCTAAAGGAAGAACAATTTTCCTTTCTATCTTCAAATCTTTAAAGGATTCATCAATTATATCTTGCGTCTGCTAGTCGTCCGCTGGTTGGTAAAGGTTGTGTTCCCGGCAATAAGCGTAAGTCCGTTGGTAAGCTCCTGTTCCCCAGTAACTAGTACTTGATAAATTGTTGCATCTTTAAAGTTTTCAGAAAGAAAGAAAAAATTATTCTCTTTTATATTGGATTATGATCAAAAGAAGATAATTATGTCTAAGCTCTTGAAAAGAATGTTGAGTACCAGGGTCAAAGGGAAAGCTGTTTCAATTTCCAATGATCATGAGGATCACAAAGGTGATTCAGATTCAAAGATATCAAACACTACCAATCAAGAATTGTCAATAGCAAAAATTGAAGATAAACTTCATCAATGGAGCATTCCAAAGGTAGACCCAAAGTCAATTTATTACCATAGTACCTTCAATTTTTCTCAAAGAAACTGTATAAAAATTTCTGAGAAAAACATCCCAATTAACAATGATCGTGAAACAATAAATCTTTTTTCAAAAAAGCTCATCCTTCAACATCGTGAAGAATTTAACTATCTTCACATAGGATTAGTTCAAATAGCAATCAAACCTTTATTCAAACTCGGATTAGATATTCCAATACTTGTCTCTCTAAGAGACAAGAGACATTTAAATTTCTCAAATTCTCTTCTAGGGATTGTCCAATCTAATCTTGAAGGAGGACCTATTTTCTTTAATTGTTATCCAAATTTTACGCTTTCATTAAAAGATCCAAACATCCTATCTTCTCTAACAGCCGATGTTTATTCACAAAATCTCAATATTCAAGAACAGACCCATTCTGCTGTTATGATTTTCAGAATATATTACAAATTAATGAATACCAACATATCCCCTAGAGCCTTGAGATCTTCACCCAAAGGATCTACAGTTCTCTTAGAAGCAAATCTTGATAGATCATCAATCACAGTCCCTAAGAGTTTGTCATGGGAACAAATTACTAGAAATCCAACGTGGAGACTTACGGAAGCCTTCACTCCACCAAAGAAAAATTCAAACCTTGCACAAATTGTTGAATATCCAGATGGATCGGTAGAAGTTCAATTTTCTGAAGAACCAGCAACCTCAAAGGTTAAAGACTTTATGTCTTCTCGACCTAGTACATCTGGAACAACTTCAGAAATCGAATCAAAATACTATATGGATAGATCTAACTCATTAAGAGTAAAATCTGTCAATATAGAACAAAATGTGGCAAATGTTCAATACGAAAATCAACCACAATCACCCACACAGACAGACATGGATAACCGATCTGTGTTTGCCAGTCAAATTAATGTCCTTATACAAAATTTCACAATCGATAAAGAAACCTTAAAGGAGGATTTTCTTTCCCTAAAAAATAAGGCAAGAAGAAAAACCTTTTTCCAAAATTACAACAAAGACCAAAGATCTGAGATAAGATCGAGATGGTATTCATATATGGATGAAACCGAAAGAAATATACCATTCTTCACTTGGATGAAAGAATCCAATAACGAAATCAATATGCTTCAAGAATCCTGGAAAACATCTCAAAGAGGAAGTATTCATTCTACTCATCCTCCTCTTGAAGAGATCGAGTTTGACACAATTTATGGTGAAAAAGTCAAAGCTAGTCCATTCAAAGGTAATATCAGTGAAAAAGACGAAAAGAACGTCCCTACTCTTAAGGATATAAAGAATATTCAACTTCAAAACAATTTTTCTAATAAAATTCTTTCTACTATAGCTAACCAAGTAGAAAAGATTGAAGGAAGAATATCAAAACCTTCCATTACTTCATCTTCAAACGGAGGAATCTTTATACCTCCTATAGATGAGTCAATTCCGTTGTTCAAACCTACAATTATTGATAGCAAAATTAAAATAATGTCTAAAAAAGAAGAAACTCTAGCTTTAATTGAAGAAAAGCTAAGCAGTTTCCATATTTCAAAACCATCAACTTCAAAGACAACCCCTACAATAAACGTCATTAATGATACCTTTATTGATCAAATTATTCAGAAAACAAGAAATCTTTCTTTAGAGGAAGAAGTGATTGAGCCGCCTAACGAGATCCTAAAAATAGGGACAAGATCAAAAGCTTCAAAACCAGTTATTATGCGAAATTGGTATCCACAACCTTCTTTCCCGGATGTCCAATTTGAAGAAAAGGCACAAATGACTCAGGCCGTTTATGATGGATTAGCCATCCATGAATGGAATATAGACGGCATATCCGATTATCTTATCCTCAATGTGCTCAATGAAATGTTCATAGCCTCAAATGCTTATCGCCAAAGAGGCAAAAGGGATCATGAAATAGCCCAACTGCTTGTTGCAGGATTTACGGGACAATTGAAACAATGGTGGGATCAATATCTGACCGACAATGATCGTCAGTACATTCTAACCCACAAAACCATCGAAAGAAAAAAACAAACAATCAAACTCGAAGGCCAATTACCTCAAACAGTAGAAAGGGAAGAAAGCATAGAAGATGCTGTAAATACTCTTGTATACACCCTTACAAATGCCTTTGTAGGTGATCCAGCTCAATACCAAGCCAGATCGGCGGATATCCTTTTAAATCTCAAATGTCCAACACTAGGAGATTTTAGATGGTACAAAGATATGTTTTTAAGTAAAGTCCTCATTAGAGCTGATTGCTCTTCATCAATCTGGAAGGAACAATTTATTAAGGGCCTTCCTAGTTATTTTGCTGAAAGAGTCAAAATTGATTTGAATACAAAATACGACGGGAAGATTCCTTGGGACACTCTGACCTATGGGAACCTAACTTCCTTTATAATAAGCGAAGGTCTCCGTCTTTGTAATGAATCAAAGGCCTTCTTCCTTGAATCGATGAAGCCAACTATCGCTAGCAGGCTTACTAGCTTTTCATGGGCCCCTGAAGCAGAAATATTTTTGGTATTTTCTTTTAATAAAAGCATAAAAGGAGAAAGATCAAAATAAATGGACTCAGACTCTGACACATACTCGTGAGAACAAGAAAAAGAACACTCATGATCAATAGAAGATGGAGAGGATAGAACAGACAAAGGCTTTTCAACTTTAAACTATGTCTCCTGAACATCCTCGAACACTATATTCTCATTTTCTCTTTCTTCATCACAATCTTGTTCTTGGTGGGTGCTAAAATTCTCCAAATCTTCCTCTTTATCCATGCAACTCACCCCTAAATGCTCAAACTCAACAAAATTGAAAGAATTAGGCTCTTGAAAGGGCGCTAATGAATCAGTGGCCACATGACTCACTAGACATCCTATGAAAGTGGATCCTACTTCCCTAGCCTCCCTTTAGGTCTAGAGTCTCTTCATAGATTTTTCTAATTCTAAATTCATGGCTCTAGACTCCTCAATGAAATTTTCAAGCAACCTCTCTAAGGAAGATTTTTCTTCTATGGAAGCGGATTGCACTTCACTCTCCTCCTCTTGGGATGCAATCTCCCTAGGGATTTTTCTAGAGCAAAATTCATGGCTCTATTATCCTCAATATAATCTTGAAGTAGGCTCTCTAAGGGAGATTTTTCTTCTAAAGGGGGATAAATTGAAGAGGAAAAATTGAACAATGGTGTTGGTTCTTCAGGCTCAGATTCCCTAAAGGACCACCCGAAATTATAAAAAGCCATTTAAATCAATAAATCAACAACGATTAGACTCTCAATCAGATGCAAACACAAATTAACAACACAATCAAGAACAATGGACCAGGAATCAAAAAATAAAAACAAAGAAAGCAAAATAAAATCTCTAAATTAAAGTAAGCAATTTCTTAATAATATTAAATGAATGAAATTAGTCAATCCCCAGCAACAGTGCCAAAAACTCGATGAGTTTCCCCGCAAGCGCATGGGTCGTCAAGTAATATAGTGATATTGAGTATAGAGTATCGTCTCCATAAGGATTGGATTTATTCAATTAATTATCGGGAACAATCTTGTTTAGCTTTATTTAGAGAACAAAATCTAATTCCAGAAAGATAAACTAAAAAGCTAATCTAGAAAGCAAAAGATAAATGGAGACACAATTTGGAGGGATAATTCTAGAGTGTTTATTTCATTAATTGGACCTTTAATTGCTTAAGTAATTAACCAATTTGGATCAATTAATCATTCAATTCATAAGTCTAGTGTTGGATTTTATGCCCTAAAACTCGTACATAGTAAATGAAACAAATTAATCGATCTCAAAAAGTGTTATTTGAGTGATTCAATAATTTGGTTATTGAATAATCGAGTTTGCATTAATAAACCTTAAATCCAATAAACTAAGATCCAAGGTTGTTTAAATGAAACTTGGACTAGTATGTAGGGACATACGGAGATTAGTGTTCAAGTAACAACCTAAATGGTCTATAGTATAGGGATAAAGTTGGGTACCTTATCCTGGTGACACTATGTGATACGACCCACCTTGTATCCGATACAGATGCAATGATCCAAAGCATCCATGTAGGAGGCATGCGGGTGTGGGTATCCTATGCAATGAGTTTGCATAAGACCGGACCGCGAAATAGTAATCACTAGATGTAACATCGTTAACTAGTTTAGGTTTTTATTTCAATAGGATGACCTAGGTAACTCAATCTCAATCCTTAGTCTGTTATGAACTCCTTTCAGGAGGAATTGTCCTTAGATTTGTATGGGTGAGAGTGGCCTGCTCACCGACTCAATAATCCTACCATTTCAGGGGCAAGACTAAATGGGAGCTAGGAACATAACAATACAAGATAGAATTCACTCATTCCCCTATTGGGGGAAGTAGATATGTGTTCCCTTAAAGGCTAATTCCGGGGCTTGAACAAAAGCGTGTTATCATCTCCTGGCCCGAGAGGAATTTCTATTTAGTGGTTAGACCCTAAACAGGTTGTTCATTAGAGGGGATTAGTGGTACTTAAGGATCTAGAGGTAACCAAGGGGTAAAACGGTAATTTAACCCATCTGGTGTTACGAACACACATGAAGGATTGACTTACTACATTAGTCGATATCCGTGGACACAAAAATATTCTACAGTGAGAAGAGTGCAGCTATGGGTCTTTAGTGGAGTGACCCACAGTTAACGAATGTTGATTGACTCGGTTAATGAATTTAGCTGATCAATCTCGTATCGTTGGAGCTTCTGATCTGTAGGTCCATTAGGTCCACCTGCTAGCTCATATCAGGTTCTGAGATAATATAGTCTTGATTATTAAAGGGATTTTTTTTAACAAGATTATTAAAGGGATTTTAAGTTAATTGTATTTTGATGCAATTAATATAATGTATGGAGATACATTATAGTATAAGTTTAATTAATGAATTAAACTTTATAATAAAATTAATTTTGGATATGATTCAAAATTAATTAATGAGAGAATTATGAATTTAATTAAATATGTGATATTTGATTAATTCATGAATTAATTAATTGGGAATTAATTAATTTAATTTAGTTTGGTTAAATGTGTTTTAATCAAATTAATACTATAGTTTATATTAATGTACATTATGATGCACATTAAAACTATAGGTTAAATGAGAGAGATTAAAATTGAATATGATTCAATTGTAATATTAATTAAATATTTGATATTTGATTAATATGGGATCAATTAATTTAAATTAATTGAATGACCTATTTAATTCAATTGAATATGGTTTAATTGAATTAAAACTATATGTTATAATTGATTTAATTAAAATTGGTTTTGCTATAAAAAAAAATGGTTTGATTAAATTAATTATAATTAATTCGATAATTAATTATTATTATTTAAATAATTATTAATTATTTAATTTATTAATTATTATTAGATAATAATTCAACGGTCCAAATCAATTGGATTAGATCCAATGGTTGAGATCGTGTAGGGTTTTAACTCCCTCCCCACTTATCGTGAAGTGGAGAGGGGTTACCCCACTGATCCTTCCATTCTCTCATTCACGCAAGAGTTACAGAGAAAGAAAGTTTTTTCTTTTCTCTCTTCCTCTCTCAAATTCCAGCAATTCACCTTGTTGTGTAAAATCCCTTCCAAGACGCCTAGATTGGTTCCCACAAGCCATTCTCAATAATCTTAGAGCGTAGTGGGTGATCCGAAGGGTGGTGTTCATTTGGAGGAAGAAGAACGTGTATTGGAGATCGTGCCGTTAGTTCTTCGAATTCCATGTAAGTTTTCGGATCTAAAACTAGTTTAGATAGCATGCTTAACCTGATCTAGTTTAATTTAGAAATAAGTTTTCGTATTTTTATTTGCCAACATGCCGGTTTTTCTAAAATTGAAATTAAAAATGAGATCGTTCTTGATTGCTTCTGCTGCCAAAAGGGATTTCAACCCTTCATCTAGAAGCCTATTGTCAAGGACTCTCATGTCGGTCTCCTCCTATTCTCATGCCTTTTAATAAAGAATCTCCTTTCGGTTTCCTCTTTATTTGCTAAGCATGACATTACAACCCTTCAATCACAACCTCTAACGTTATTCATTCTATCCCGTGTCACTCGAGTAAACAACATTAGTCATGCATTCAGTTCTAGTCTAAGCTTCTTTCCGTCGAGTTTCCACTTAGTAACAATTCATTTAATCAGTGATCAAGTGATTAAAAGCATTAAGGACAAAATGCATAAATGAATGATAATGACAATTAAACCGAATCAGTTCATTAATTCAGCAAAGGTTCAACAAACTAAATCATACTCATAGAATTTAGGAATTAACTACTCATAATCACTAAACATCCAATAATTCCTAATCACAACTATTCTAGAAACTAAAAGTAAATGAAAAGGGAAGAGAAATGCTCATAATAGTGTCGATCTCCTCAATCTCGTGGCAACCTCCATCGATCCCGAGCTCCCAAGATCTTCAACAAAGCTCAGAAACTCTCCCAAAACCCCCAATTTTAGTGTTGAATCGAGAATAGGGTGAAAACCCTCAAATTGGCTCCCTTAATCCGAATTCAAAAGGCTCTATTTATAGGTGATCAGCAAGGGCAGCGTTGCGATGCTATTACATCATCAGCTTGGAGCGCAAGTCGTCGCAGTGTCGAGATGTTGTCCCAATTCTGGAACTTTTTGCATAATTCGCCTAGCGTCGAGACGCTAGGCCTCGGATGTCAACTTCAAGAATGGCCCTTGGACTTCAATTTTTGGACCTCCAACTTGATTTTCTTGGACTTTTGGGCTTGGATCTTCAATAGATTTCTTCAAAATGCTCCAAAAACCTCCAAAATCATCCAAAATCTCTCAAAATTCCAGTTTTGCTTCCTTGGCTCATTTTCTGAAATTTAACCATAAAAAGTCATCAAAGCACACAATTAAAGCACAAAACTAGCCTACAATAATAGGAAATAGATAGCATTTATGCATGTTATCACTCAACCTAGTGGATATCTAAAAGTAACTAATAGAATACACAAGTAGAAATCTCATAGGGCCGTCAAGACTAAGAAACTAATCTCATGTATTGGTTTAAACGGGATTACATGCAAAACTTAATGAAAATATAGCAAGAACAAAACTGAAATACCAGAAAACTAAACAAGATTAATAACATTCAAAGCATAATCCCAATCCAACGATACAAAACTGTTTAGTTGCTCATCAACGAAGTAAAACCATAAACAAATTCAAAAGATTGCATAAAATATGACCAAACAAGGTCTATACAGAATCTGGAAAGTAAAAGAGACAAAAATAAAATAAAAAAAAGGCCAAAATTCTAACCTAACGGCAGACTAAACTGAAGCCCTATATTTATAGAAAACGTCGTGGCATCGAGACGCTAGGCTCAGTGTCTCAACGCCACGGACTTTGAACTCCGTATCATATTCGCGTCAGCATCGAGACACTAGGGGCAGCGTCTCGACGCTGTCCCTAATCCGAGCATGCTGTCTTTTTTCTCGGTTTTGTCTCGTTAAATCTCGTTACGGGGCTTCAATCTTTGGTTCTTGGTCTCGTTCTTCAGGCCCGCTTCAATACACTTGGGTCTTTTCACCTCCTCGTCGTCCAAGACACCAAGATGGCTCCAAAACTCCATAATTGGCCCGAATTAACACCAATTTAGCATGGTTGGCTCCCAACATTGCCTAAGCTAAAAGAATCTGCAAGTAAGACAAGTAAAGCATAAAATTCCTAATAAGCTTAGATTAGAGGTGATAAAATAGGACTATCTTGGTCCTATCAGTTACCTTGAATGACCATATGTAAATGATATTGATAGAAGTGTGAAAATAATGAGTAAGGGTAAAGGCATTCCTAGAAAACTTTTAGAACTCAAGTATTAAACACTTATGATAATAGTGATTGACAAACCGAAGTTGACGAGGTTTCAGATCAAATAAATTTATATTCACTGGTTAGAAGTGGTTGGGGTCAAACGCAGGGAGCAATCAAATTAATTAAGTTAACTTAAGATTTTTCAATTAGTAATCGGAGGGGGGGGGGGGGGTTTGGCATGGAAGAAGATTTGAGGATGAAAAATGAAAATGAAGAAATTATATTTAAAATAATAGGAAAATAAAATGATGGACTAACTAATCTTACCTCGAGATTGCGTAATTGGTTATCTGAATTCAGTTTGGCAATTCCAAATCATAGACTCTCTTTATTAACGAATTATTAACTAATTGTCTAACTTCCCATTGGAAAAGCTAGAGGGATTAATGATCCTAATTATTTTCTAACTTGAAAAAAGCATTGACGCCATAACCTAATTAAAAATCTAACTAATGACGTCTCACTAATTAGAATTTAATCGCATTAAGACGATGGAACGTTAGATAGAATGCATAAATCAGGAAAAACCTAAATTCATACGATTCTAAGTCTTAACTTCTTAGTTTATCATGCAATTTTGACCAATTTGGATAAAACGCCCTTTAATCAAGATTAACAATAGGTTTATTCGCTACCAATTCTAGCAAAGCAGTTAATTTAAACACCATAGGTTGTCAATCTAAGCATTGAAATCAATTGAAATACAAATGGGAATTAAGAACACAATTCAACAATAATTCACTGAAATCTCAGATACAAGGTCTCAAAGGAATCCCAAACCTACATTTGGAGTTCCCAATTACGACGATCTATACTTAGCCAAACATCAAAGCGCTCCAACTAAGCCTCGGGGCTCGATTAGTCGTTCCTATCTCTAAAAACTAATCTAATCTAATGCAAATACAATAAAAATTGAAAAAATACATAGAGAATTAGAGAGTTGCGGAAAAAATCAGAGGAAAAACGAACTTGAAAATCCTAAAACGCAAAAAGGCAGCTTTTAAATCATTGCGACAGTGTCGAGATGCTAGGCACAACGTCTCGATGTTGACAGTGTATGGGCACGCGTTGGAAATCGTAGTGTCGAGACACTCTAAGGGTAGTTGTTAACGCTCATTTATGTTCGTTATTTAGCCTTAAAAACTTAGGTTATTGCGAGGAAAGCAAAGACTTTGTGCTTAAAATCATATCTTTTAGAGTCAAATTAGCAAAAGTCTTAGAATCATGCTGAAAATCTTAGAAATATAGAATTTATGATTAAATTGTTCAAAAAGACATTACTTTTGAAAGAATTTATCCAAGTTAATGTTTTTGTGTAGATGACAATTTGCGGTGGAAATGCGTCCACAAATGGAGATAAAAAGTAGCAGAGTAAAAGGATGAAGTTGAAGATTTGCGCCCACATTTAGACCTGAGAATGTGGAATTTATGTTTGAATTGCGCCTGCAAACTGATAAGGAAAGTGGCCCCAACTGAAGATAGAATTGTCAAGGCAGTGCACAAAGGAATTTGCACCCGAGATACGGTTGCAACTGGGCTTTCCAACAGAATTTCGAGATTTACGAGATCTTCAAAAAATCTTCCAAAAATCTCAAATCTCGTATCAAATCTCCAAGGATCATGGATTTTTACCTTCAAGGGTCCTCTCACACTAATCTTGGCAGCCAACCCTACCTTCCAAGGTCTATAAAAGGTGACCAAGGTGCAATAAGCAAAGAGAGCTCGAATTTTCGTCATTAGGATAGCTTTATTGCTTTTCTTTCTTCTCATCTTGTAACCACTCCGAGTTCTGGTTCTTCTAAGCCTCTGTTGGACCATTCGAAAGAGAGAGAAAAGAAAGACTTGTCTCCCCTTGAAAAAGGTTAAGAGCAAGTTAGATAGAGAGGAGAAAGAACCTTTTGTTGAGTGTAGAGTCTTTACTTTCTGTTTATTCTCTTTTGCAAGCTAATGTATTTTTTATTTTAATTCAATTTCCAGTTGTAAGTTCTTTATTTTATGTACTCTTTTTAATTATTAATATGAATTCAAGTTGTTTCTTTGCTTTGTGTGCTTTCTTCTTTATGTCTTGCATTTTAATTTCCTCAATGAGCTAAGTTTCTTCTTGGGGTTCAAATATGTGGATTCCTTGAGTAGAAGAAAGTCTCACCGTTGCAAAGGCAACCTTGCTTCCTCGTAGCATTGTTTGTTTTTGCTAAAAGTTTAAGTTTCATTGTTAGCTTAAACTGATCACTTAAGTTAGCATAGTTTGTGTTCAGTTGGAGGCCGAACGGTTGGAGCTGAATCCGCGAGTTCGCAAAAACAATAGTGGAAAAGATCCTAGAAATAAGACTTTGTTTTCTTGCATCCTAGAAATAGGACTAGAACCACTAGAGTTTTGGGAGTCGTGTGCAATAATTATCTAAGTTTCAACTAGCCCTAGAAGTAGATGTTTAGTTGGCTTTGTCTTCTAAAGGCACCTACAACGGAGCTGAATAGGAGTAGGATTTAACTCACAATCTAGTTGTCAGGGCATTTGCGGGCACAAACTGGAGCAATCTATCTGCATCATGTCTATGTGGGCACTTATAGATAGTATTCTCGAGTCGTGTGCAGTGCTTGAGTAAGTTTCTAGTGCAAAGGTGGGCACATTTTGATGCCGACGTTGGCTGAATGTGGATGTTAGAAAAGATGATAATTAAGAATAAGAATAATTTCAGCAACCAAGTGCAAGTATACACTATCGCATGCAGAAATAAAATCTCTAGAAATATCCCAAAGGTATCGATTCCACAGAGACCAAGTTGAAAACACAAATTTGAAGAAGAAACTTCTAAAAGATTGCTTTTTGAAAGGTAACCAAAAGAAATAGTTGATGTTGGGTTTTGGAAAATAAATAATAAACAAGTAAAGAAATAACAGTAATAATAAAGCGAGGTATTCAATATAGCTTCAACCCTAAGGCAAATAACTCTAATCATGGCTTATTTAACCTAAGTCTATTCATGCATTGGGTTAAATTTAACTTCTATTTGGCCTTGCTCCCACGAACCGTTAGAAGGCTAAGCGAGTACCGTTTTGCACATTTCTGTGTCTCGACTCCGACATAGATAGTTCATGCATGCAACCTATAACCCTATAGTTGTTATAAGGCGATTTTCCCCTATAACACCGAATACACTCTCTCGAGCACTTTCTCCTATATCACCTTTATGAAAATCGATATTGTGTGTCCCTTTCAGGATCAAACTCACATGGCATGCAAAGTCTAAGTGATCAAGTTAAACTCAGCAAGATTCAAAATGATATTCAACAAAGAATGGCATGCAATAAATAAAACTTAGGCAAATAAGCACATTCAAGCCATTAAAACCATAAGGGAATTCACTATATCGAACCTCTCAATGGAATTTAGCTACGCATGATGGAATATAATGCAAATGAACAACTTTCCATTGAAATAATGAATAAAGAAGACAAGGTAATGAAAAGAAACAAGTGCTGGAAAAATATAGTGCAGTAGCTAAAACTATGGTTTTTTCACTTTTATCCAATCCTTCTAGAGTTCTCACGACACTCTACTCTCCTTTTACAAGTGGGAATAGGGTGAAATCTCTACAAACACTCGGGCTTGATGTCTAACTAAGGGTTATAATTTAGTCTTCTAAGAAGGACCTCGGGCATCCCTACTCATGGGCGTCTACTAGGGTTTTGTCATCACTCTCTTCTTCCAAGTGAGTTCTGCTATAATTTCCCTTCGAATCGAGAGGACTTTTATAGTGTGGGGAGTGGTTGAGTAGTCATGAAAATGGTGCTAGCAGGTAGCCCAGTTAATTTTGGAGTCAAAACAGCCGGTTAGGTGTGCAAAACACTCATTCAAAACAACCTGCGACGGACTCGGAACTGCCTTCATCTACCCAAAAATGCAATCGCAATTGATTTTTGCCTTGCCAGAAATGCGGTCGCATTTTTGGGAAATTCCAGATTTCTCTGTTTTTCTGCAAAACACCAAAACCAAGTCAAATTCTTACCAAAATGAGTTCTTTTAAGCACAAATATGCATAATTTGGCATACATGACTCTCAACATCCTAACTTATCAACTTTTGTGCTTTTTGAGCTCGGGAATAGTGTTTTTGATCTAAAACATACAACTTTTACCCTTATCATACCCTCAAACTTAACTCATTGCTTATCCTCAAGCATTAGCAAATCAGAATGTCCAAGATCAACTCAAATTTCCAATCAGAATGTGAGAGCTTAATTGTAATTGCAAATCAAAATGTTATAGATCATATGTAATTGCCAATCATAGTACTAGAGTCTAGCTTAATTGCAAATCAAAATGTCATGAATAAATTATGTAGAATCAAGTAAACATGCTTTTCAAGATCGTTTTCTAAAAAGTTGCCTTTCAGGAGAGGTTTCTACTCTAGTGCCAGTCACAACTTCTAAGTTTCCTAGGCATGAAGATTTCTACTTCTCTTTTTCAAAGCAAAACTCTCCCTAGTCCATCCTAACCAGTATGTTTAAACTACCTAACTACTACTCATTGAGCCTAGTGTAGTCCTTTTAATTAAGAAAAACTAATCTTGAGGTGTTGAGCATACATGAGTTTTCTCGACCTTTTCTATCTCCCCCAAACTCATTTGACTGATGGTGCTCTTTTTATTCAACTTTCTTTTTCTCCCAAGAGAATCTTTGTTGTCACCTCTACCTTCGTTCTAGCTTATCGATACTTTGTGGTGAAGATATCTAGCTACGAGCAAAGATCACAAATTCGGACTAATACTCACTTCCCTAAGTAAACCTTTCATGCAGTGGCAAACCATGGGTGTTAGGAATGCCCCTGGTTACTCAGTAAACTCTAGGAAGGAGGAGTAACTCTCGATTTTTCTTTTTCTCTTTTTTCTTCCTTTTTTTCATAATATATACTTAGCATATATTTTTTCCAGCAGTACAAACTTACAGAAAATGCATATTTACAAAGTAAAGCACCCCCCCCCTAAAAAAAAAACTTAAGATAGACAATGCCCTCATTGACTTTTTTTTTTTTTTTTTTTTGAGGTATGGGCTTAACATGAGGCTTTTTGTTTTTCAAAACATCAAGGCTAAACTCTCCTAGTGTGCTAGAAAGGTTAAACATGATGAATAGTCTTAAGAAAATTTTGTAGAGAAAAAGACTAATGGAAAGCCTATGACTAGAAAACAAATCAGTTGTGGCGGCGACACTTTATGAGATAAAAATAAGCTCTAGTTATCATCATCAAGAACTTAAAAAAAACTCAAATGAAAACATGTTTTCACGCAAAAAATTTTCATAAAGTTGATTTTTTCCAAAATTTTCACAGATTTAGCCAAAAAAACAAGTAGTTTTTTTTAGAAAGCTTAAAAAACCAAGTCATTCTAAACTATCCTAACAGCAAACTATCATAAAACTAATCTAGAAACATGAATTAAACAACTACTACTCATTAGAAACAATATAAACATCAACTAACACAATTCAAGACTAGAAAACAGAAAACTAAACATCCTAAAAAACATAAAAATAGCAACTAATAACAACAAAATTTAAAAGTGTAAGGGATCAGCAAACTCCCTTATTCCTCCTCTGAGGAACTCTTTTCAATTTCTTCATCTTCATATTCTTCTTCTTCTTGAGGCATCAAGGCTTGAGGGAAGTCGGGGAAAACAGGAGCGATGCTTGGGGCGATAGAAAGATAGAACTCTCTAATTGCTTCATCTCTTTCCTTCGCATAGACCCAATAGGTTTTCAATTTATCTTCAATGCAGTCTAGCTGGAGGTAGGCAAATGCAAGGGCCTCTGATGATGGTGTAGGCCCTGAAACAGGAGTGTGTTGTGGAGGTGAAGCAGGTGTCAGCCTCGGAAATGGAGTAGCAAGGGATATGGAAGCCTTATCTTTCTTTTGTGCATTGTTTTGTTAAAGTTTCCCTATCAGATGCAAGTCAATAGTGGGCCTTAAAAAGTGTTGTTCTTCATCTTTTCCAGGAACAATCTTTACCATCTGACAAAGTTGGGTTATGAGAGACCCAAGAAACCGCTTCCCTACTCTCTTTCTCCCATAGGACAAGATCTCTTCTTTGATGATGTTCCCTATATTAATCTTCAACCCTTTCATTATGTTGTAGAGAAACATGACCCTCTCTATTGAAATTGTGCTATCATGGGTGGTGGGCATCAATCTATTTTTGATGAAGTGAAACCACACTACCGGTTCTGGCTTTAAGTCACTTGGCACAAGTGTCTTCACTTTGGTTTGAGACTCCTTCCACTATACTCCTTTCCTGGCCACTATCTTCAATGCTTCTTTTAACTGCTTGGCCGAAGGGTTCTTAATGGCATCGTTCCCTCTCGGATGCAAATGAGCTTTGATCTGATATACCCTGTTAATGTCAACCGAAGAAAAACTCACCATCTTCCCTCTTACAATCGCCAAACTCATGATTTCCTCCCTCAGTCCTGCATAAAACTCTTGGACTAGAGGCACCACGACCTCTTGAGGGTGAGCACAAAACTCTTGCCATTTGTATTGGGTGATGACTTTAGTCACAAGTCAGGCAATGTCCCTGCTCGGCTTGAGAATCCCTTCTCGTTCAAGAAGTCCCTCTTCCTCATAATCTCCATCTTCTCTTGGAAATTTATATCTCTAAAGGTCTCAGGGAATGGATTCTTTGGCGATGCAACCTTAGGCATTTTCACCTTTGGCTTGATTGGTGTGGTGGTAGGTGGTACAGGAGAGGCGTCCATGGACCTTGTCCTCGGTCTCTTTGCAAATATGGGGTCATTTTTATTCTTGGTCCTCCTCTCAGCCCTAAGTTCTCTTCTTCTCTTCTTCCTCAATGCAACAGAAATCAGAATTTTTTCATCATCCAATTCCTTGATTTTAGAATATGTCTCGGTCTCACTGTCACTAAAGGTCTCGACCTCTTTTTCTTCAATTTTCTCTTCCTCCTTTTTCTCATTTGAAGAAGTACTTTCAGCAACTGGTGAGGGTCCCCTAAGGTCATACTCGAACAAAGGATCGAGGGGTTCATCAGCTTGCGGCTAATCCACGGCCCCAACTTAACCTTCATTAGAATGCTGCCCAAATGCGGTCACATTCTGTCCTTCACTTTCTTCTTTCTCTTCTTTTTCTGGTTCTTCTTTTCTTAGCCCTTCAGGGACCTCTTCTTCTACTTCTTGCAGCTGCTCAGCTTCCCTTTTGAGCATTGTGCAGAGGCTCAAAGGCTGCAAGAAATTCCTCAGCCTTTTTCCTTCGGTTTTGTTCTTCTCGAAGGATTTCTTTTCTTGCCTTCTCTTCTTCAAAGAGTTGGAGTTCAGCAGCCAACCTCCTTAATTCCTCATCTTCTTTTCTCTTTTTTCAACCTAAATGGCCCTCTCGGCCTCTTGTTTTTCTTCTTCTCTCTTTTTCTCAGCTTCCTCCTTTTTCTTTTCATCCTCCAAGTCTCTTTTTCTTGCCAATTCATCTTCAGCTTGCATGCTCTGTAATTCCCTTTCTTTTTCAACCCTTATCTCATTGAGTTCATCTTGTTTTTTGAGTTTCTTATATAAAGCTAAGAAGACATTGATTCAAGGTTGAAAAAATGAGTGGGTTTTGTTGAAGAATTGATCTTCAAAAGACTGGAAAACTCTCTCAAACTCATACTCTCATTCTCTTTGTTTTTTGCTTGAGCAATGAAACTCCCTCCCTAAAATTCATCACTGTTTTGGCTCCCACAAAACGTTCTAAGGTCGGAGGATAGCGAGGAAGATTCTTGCGGTGGTCCACGACACGTTTGTGATGGAAAAGAACCAACGATTAGAAGGAATTCGATCTCCAAATAGGTTGGTTCATAATCCCTTGTTTTCGGTTTGTTTGAATGCATGTTTTTCTTTGCAAAATTAATGTAATTAGAGTGCTTAGTGTTGGGTTTTATGCCCTAAAACTCGTAGATAGTGAATGTAACTGTTGACCGGATATTAATGAAATAATATTGATATATTTTTCCATTAATTGTTATTAGTTATTTTATATTTGTCTTTGTTTAATAATAACCCTAATCCAATAAACTAGACATCCAAGGTTGTAATATGAGTCTTGAACTATATGTAGCGACATATGGGATCATTGTTCAAGAAACAGCCTAAAGGGTCTATAGTATAGGGATAAGACTAGGTGCCTTATCCTGGTGACACTATGGATACGGCCCACTTTGTATTTGATACAAACGTTGCGATCCAACGCGTTCGTGTAGGAGACATGCGAGTGGGGGTATCCTATGCAATGAGTTTGCATAAGACCTGACCGCGAAATAGTAACCACTTGTTATAACACCGTTAACTAGTTGGTTTTCTATTTCACTAGGACGACCTAGACAACTTAGTCTTAATCCTGAGTTGATTATGGACTCCTGCTCATGAGAGATTGTCCTTTGATTTGTACGGGTGAGAGTGGCCAATACGCCGACTCAATAAGCCTACCACTTTGGGGACAAGACCGAATGGGGAGCTGGGAACATAATCGTACAAGATGAAATTCACTCCTTCCCGACTTTAGGGAAGCAGATGAGTGTTCCCTTAAGTGGTTACTCCGAGTCTTGAACAAAGGGTCCTACCCTCTCAATGGCACGAGAGGGTTTTCTGTTTGATGGTTGGACCACAAACAGGTTGTTCATTAGAGGAGAATTGGTACTTAAAGAAATAGAGGTAACCCAGGGGTAAAACAGTAATTTGACCCAGCTGGTGTTACGGACACTCGTGAAGGACTAACTAGTCGATATTGGTCTATATCCGTGGACACAGAAAATATGTCTGCAGTGAGAAGAGTGCAACTGTGAGTCTATAGTGGAATGAACACACAGTTAACGAATATTGATTAATGTGGTTAATGAGTTTGACCAATTAATCTCACATCGTTGGAGCTTCTGATCTGCAGGTCCATTAGGTCCCACTGGTAGCTCATAAAGTAATTTGAGGCAACTAAGTAATAAATGTAAATTGAAAATGTTCAATTTACTAAGGGAAACAAATATAATATATATTGATATATTATTATGAGAGAAATTAATATTTGAAGAAGTTCAAATATAAATTTATGGAAGTTTGAAAGAGTTCAAATAATGAATTAATTAATTTAAGGCCTAAAATGTGTTTGGGCAAATTAATTAATTCTAGGCCGGAAATTAAATATGTGATATTTAATTGGTGGTTAATTAATTAAAGAATTCATTAACCGGGAATTAATCAATTATGGAAATAATTAATCACTTAAGGAAGTGATTAATCATTTATGGAAATGATCTAATCACTTATGGAAGTAATTAGTCATTTGTGGAAAAGATTAATCAATTATGGAATTGATTGATCATGATTGATTAATTAAGGAATAAGATTGAATCAATTTTGGAAAAGATTGATTTAATTGAATATTTTATTCATGGCCTCTCTTCTATAAATAAGACACTAGACCTAATTGGTCATGAGACTTGACACTCTTGCTCTTGCTCTTAGACTCTCAAGACAAGACCTAGAATTCTCTCTAGCCTCCCTCTTAGAGAAAGCCTCCCACAAGTATTTTGCCTCCTAGACTTAGAGACATACCGGTGTAACCTCTGTGGTTATTGTGTCAATCAAGAAGAAAATTCCAGCGATTAAGAGGCGAGCAGGCTGCTGCGTTTTCGTTCGTTGGAGCGTTGTTGGCGAAGAACGGTCAAGTCTACAACGAAGGTATGTGACGGTTCTTCCCCTTTTCTTTAGAAAAGCATGAAAATAAATTTGGATTTATTTTTCAGCATGTTTAAACCAATTTTACAGCAGCTTTAAAGTTTGTTTAAGGTTTGTTTGATTTTTTCGTAACGGTATTTTAATGTTAATTAATATACGGCGTAAGGTCCAATCGATGCGCTTCCGCTGCGTGGGGACTTTTATGCCCTTCACTTAGATCTTTGATAGCGAGCAGAAATGTCGCTATTTTAGTCTCAATTTATTAAGCTTTTTGGTGCTTTAATCGTGTTTTTAATGAATATATTTAATGAATTTTGTTATTTGGTCCTTAGGAGCTAAGTTGGTGATTTTGGGAGAAAAAGAGCCAAAATTGAAGTAATTATAGCCCAAATCCTAGCTTGATGCAATTGGAGGCCCAAAGAAGATATTCATAAAGAAAAGACCAAGAGAAATGAAGAAGAAGGCCCAAAAATCAGCCCAAAAGGAAGCTGAAAAATCTGGAAAATCGCAGCAGCGTCGAGACGCTTAGCAAGGCAGCGTCGCGACGCTGTCCTTTCTTGTTGCCCAAGCCGCGTGCGCAGCAGCGTCGCGACGCTTAGCAAGGCAGCGTCGCGACGCTACCCCTATTCCAGGCCTATAAATAGGTGCCCTTGGTGCCTCATTTCTCATCAATCAATCCATCAATCAATCAAGCAACAAAACCATCCATCCTTTCTTTCCTTTCTTAAGACTCCTTTTTTGGAGCCCCTCTCAAGGCTTTTGAGCCTTTTTGAGAGGGTTCTTCTAGTGGGGAAATTTTGGGAAATTTTGGGAAGCAATCCTAGAGGCTCGAGGAGTAGTCAGCGGGGGCTCCAAGCGTCAGCAAGGGGTTTTTCGACGGTCAATTCCTTTCCTTTATGCTTTTTAATATGCTTTCCCTTGTAATTATTGTGGATATTATGTGTAGCTAAACCCCAATTTGGGGTCTTGAAATGAAATGATAGTGGAAATATTGTTATAATTTCTTGTCCCTTGCCCATGTCCTAATTATTTGTATGGATGTGCTTAATGCTTTACTCAATCTGGCCAATTGTGTAATGATTCGTTTCTTAATGGAAACTCGACGGAGAGAAATTAGGATAGATCATAGTCCATGCAACTAGTTTAATTGTCCGTTGTGACACCGGGATTAGTTGATTAAACTTAGATTCCTAAAATGAATCAGAGCGTAATAATTAATGATTTTTAATAGCGCTAAGGACACTTAGGTTGTTAAAATGAATTAATTACAATTAGGGGAAACCGACAGGAGAACCTATGTGATTAGCGGAGATTCTAGGATTATAATTAGTTGGGCAATGAGATGGGATAATTATAGCAATTATTTAGCTAACCATTGATTTTCAAGACCCCTCTTCCCATTTAAAGAAAACTCTTTCTCCACATTTTATTTTTGATTGATCAAATTTGTTTTCATTAGTCATTTTGAATTCAAGTTCTTTTTATCACATGAAAGTAGTCCCTAAATATTATTTCACCTAAGTATTTTCAGTGCTCAAGAGAATTTTAATTAATTGCTTAAGTTTCGCTTCGCCTCCCTGAGGATTCGATACTCGGAATACTTTCCGTTTTATATAACTTGTGACGACCCGTGCGCTTGCGGATAATCGTTTAGTACAATCGTACAACGCACCAGCGAACAAGTTTTTGGCGCCGTTGCCGGGGAGGCTTGATTTTTAAGCAAAAATTAGTTTTTCTTGACATCGAAAAGAAAAGGGTAAATGGTAATTTAGGTGTAAATATTTTTCTTTCATCATTTTGTGAATACTATTTTTATTTTTCATTTTTGTTTGGTTCTTTTTGTTATCTGGGAGCATTGTATGCGAAGAAACAAGGTGGTTGATCTGTTTCCGTTAGATCTTGAGATTAACAGGACTCTAAAATTCATTAGAAAAGAAAAAAGATTAGCAGAAACGATGGCCCACCAAGAAGAAGCTCCCAAGGCAATTAGAGATTTTCTGCAGCCAGTTCTTCCTACCGAGAATTCTGGAATTGTTTACGCCCCCATCCAAGCTACAAATTTTGAGCTCAAAACAGGGTTGATTCAGATGGCGCGCGATAACTCGTTCAAGGGACATCCTTCCGAGGACCCCCACTCTCATCTGCGATCATTCCTAGAAATATGCGGGACAGTAAAGATGAACGGAGTTCCGGCCGACGCAATCAGATTAAGGCTGTTTCCATTTTCCCTGCAGGATAAAGCAAAAGATTGGCTCGAATCAGTCGAGACGGGCAGCATCAGTACTTGGGACGAGCTTGCCCAGGCTTTTCTGACAAAATTTTTTCCACCAGCTAAGACTACCAAGCTGCGGACTGAAATTGGAACATTCAAACAGCTTGACGAGGAGCAGTTATACGAAGCGTGGGAAAGATATAAGGAAATGCTTAGGCGATGCCCCCAACACGGATATCCTGATTGGCTTCAGGTACAGTTATTTTATAATGGATTAAACCCCTCCACGAAGATAGTCCTTGACACATCAGCAGGAGGGAGTTTTCTTTCAAAAACAGTGACGGAAGCCAAAGACCTGCTTGAGGAAATGGCGGCAACAAGTTATCAATGGCCGACGGAGAGAGGAACAGTTACAAAAAAGGCTGGATTATATGAATTGGATGAGTCAAGTTCACTGAAAGCGCAACTGGCATCTCTGACCAATGCACTAAACAAATTGACGTCATCTGAGGTGGTTAAGTCCATTTCCACCTTAGCTGAAGGACATTCGAAGAAAGAAGGTCAAGATGTGGAAGAAGTTCAATACATAAGAAATAGATCATATACTCAAGGAATACCAAACTTCTACCACCCCAGTCTGCGCAATCACAAGAACTTCTCATATGCGAATACAAAGAATGTTTTGCAGCCACCCCCAGGTTTTGCATCAACGAGTACTCCTGAGAAGAAAAATAATCTGGAGGAGATGGTGGCTTTATTCATCAAGGAACAAAGGATATTGAATGTGAATCTCCAGACATCAGTAAACAACCACGACGCAGCTCTAAAGAATATGGAAGTACAGATAGGTCAGATTGCTTCAGCAGTAAATGCCCTGCAGAAGGGAAAATTTCCAAGTGATACTGAGCCTAACCCGAAAGAGCAGTGTAAGATGGTGGTTTTAAGAAGTGGCAGAAGACTGGAGGACAGTATAGAGAAGAAAAAGGAAGAAGAAAAGAGAAGGGATGAAGATGAAGGGGCTGAGGCACAAAAAGCCTCCTCTGAAAGGTTCCAACATCCTCCCAACTCTAATAAATTAAAATGTGATTTTTCTAACAGCTGTGCAGGTAAAAAAGAAGAAGAGAAGCAGAATGACAATAAAAAGATGACTGAGGAAGAAGTGGTTCCATGCAACCACCATGACAGAGGTTCGCATATTAGCCCGCCCAAGTGGAGGGGCGAATGTCCAACCTTTGATTTCAGGGAGTTACCTTTTCCTCAAAGATTTAAAAATGTCAAATTAGATGAACAATTTAAAAAATTTTTAGAAATGTTTAAAAAGTTGTCTGTGAATATTCCATTGGTAGAAGCTTTGTATAATATGCCAAATTATGGAAAATTCATGAAAGAAATGCTTTCTAAAAAGAAAAGTCTGAAAAAAGAAGTTTTTAATTTATCTGAGAGTAGCAGTACCATTATTTCTGGTAGGATACCCTCTAAGCAGAAAGACGCAGGGAGTTTTACTGTTCCCTGTACCATAGGAGAAGTATCCTTCGATAGGGCCTTATGTGATTTAGGAGCAAGTATAAATTTGATGCCCTACTCTGTATACAGGAAGATTGGTTTATCAGGTATGACAGACACCGACGTCACTCTCCAGCTTGCTGATAGATCGATTACCCACCCTATGGGTGTTGTGGAGGACGTGTTGGTGAAAGTCAACAAATTCATCTTCCCTGTAGATTTCGTGGTACTGGACATGAAGGAGGATAAAGAGGTGCCAATTATCTTAGGCGGACCTTTCCTAGCCACTTGTAAGGCTGAGATTAGCGTGCATACAGGTAAGCTTACCTTGAACATTGATAATGAAAAAGTCGTGTTTAGTATTTTTGGCCAAGATGAATCTGTTTGTAGTTTGCATACATGTTTTTCTGTTGGGCCTGAATACTTGACTGATGACGATGAAGAGGTAGACTATAATCTTGGCCTAGGCTTAGGAGAAATGCTTGTTGATAATATGGATTTTGATCATGATGCATATATGGATAATCCTCTGTTTGAAAATTATTTGGATCTGCCTGACTTTGAAAATGAATTAGACTTGTCTGCTTGTGAAAATGAAAGATCTGCAGTTGATGATTTACCTTCCTTTGAAAATGAATTGGAATTGCCTGAAATGAATAATTTTGATGATGATATTGATTTGCCTGACATTGAGCATGAACATAAAAGGCATAAAAAAGATTGCTCGATAGATAATTTTGAGTCTGACCATGATTACAGTGAATCTATTGAGTCTGATCTTGACATTCCTGAATGCATGAATCCTGACAATGTGAATACTTTCTTTCATGTCCTGATGATGTGTATAGCATAGAAACTGACCCAGAAGAACTTGAATCTGTGAATAGTATAGAATCTGATCCTGAAATTCTTGAATTCTTTAATTCTTCTGATGATGAGTCATGTGATAGCTTAGTTGAATCATTTTTTAATTCTCAGTCTGAAGGATCTACTGAGCATGTAGATATTTTTTCTGATGAATGGACTGGCATGATTGATAGGCCATCTCTAGATCCTAGACCAGTAGATATTATAACGCTTGATGACTCTGTTAACAACTGTTTTGAAAATAGAGATTTAGAAAAGAGATTTGATGCGGCTGATTATTTTCTAAAATGTTATTATGAGAATCTCTTTAGTGAAGATGGGCCAGGGGAAAGTTTTTTTTCTCCCCTGTTTGTAGTATGCAATTCGGTGCGTGATTTCTTGCAGGGCCCGGAGGATGATGAAAATTTTTATTTTGAGCCTCCGTAAGCGTGCCGAGCCTAGTCTAGCTAAAGACGTTAAAGAAAGCGCTGCTTGGGAGGCAACCCAAGGATTAAAGTAGTTAGTTGTTTTTGCGGAAAATAATTTTCTTTGCTCCGTGATCCAATTTTGTTTTGCAGGATCACCTTAGCAAATCCCAAAATTCCACATTTCCCATTTTTCATGGATCCAAAGAAAGAGGATGAAGCGCTCCTAGCTCAGGGAAGTCTCAGTATCTCTCTTTATGCTTTTCTATTTTAAAACATTGGGGACAATGTTTAGTTTAAGTTTGGGGGGGAGGTTTCCGCTGTGTTGAGCATATTTAAATTCTGTTGGATGCATGAATAGCTAGCCATGATAGCCAAGGATGTGATTTTTGAAATTTTGGGAGAAAATGGTTTATATGTTGTGGAATCTGGGAGCACGGCAGAAATTGTGAAATTTTAAAATTTTTTTTGATACTTAGTTTTGATGTCTAAAGCATGCAATAGTCTTATCTAATGACGTCTTTGAAAATCTAGATTCTTATTATGGTTTTCAAAGTTGTTGTCACCCCGATAGGCTTAGTTTCTAATATTAGGAAGTTCATGCTTGATTGCTCTAAAGAACTAGGTAGGAAAAAATGTTATGCCTGCTGAGAGAAAAGCAAAAGCAACAAAAGAAAAAGTGAGAAAAAGAAAATCTGTTGAAAAAGAATTTTTGCTTGCTCAAAAGAAAAAAGCCTAGGGGTAAAAAGAGCTACCTGCGGTGTGATCAGTTAGGCCAACCAAAGAATAAAATTCGGGTTAAGGGTCCCTGCACCGTAGTGTGAAAGCTAGTACCATTAGATATCAAAATGCAAGTTTGGGGGAGGAGCAAAAGAGCAACAAAAGAAAAAAAGATGAGAAAAAGAAAAATCTTGTGAGAATTCTGCTCCCCCATGAGAAAAGAAAAAGATGACAGGCACCCTAGTTACTTTTTTTTGCATGATAGAAGGACTCCGAAGTATTAGGGGCTCTTAGCCAGTGTAGGGGGAAAACAAATGGAGAAAGCCATAAGACTAATCTAGGTTAGTAAAAGAATCAATAGATAAGTCTTGAGCATGCTATTCATTAATCTTAAGTTCAAACTAGTTTAAGATTTCTTCAAAAGTATGCGGTGCTTGCTTATTCCACTTGCATGTTTTCCATTCGATCCTAAGAATTCCAAAATCATTGAGGGTTGAGCGATTCTATTTCATGCATCTTTAGAATTTATTTTGCTCGAGACTAGCAAAAGCTTAAGTTTGGGGGTGTGATAGCGAGCAGAAATGTCGCTATTTTAGTCTCAATTTATTAAGCTTTTTGGTGCTTTAATCGTGTTTTTAATGAATATATTTAATGAATTTTGTTATTTGGTCCTTAGGAGCTAAGTTGGTGATTTTGGGAGAAAAAAAGCCAAAATTGAAGTAATTATAGCCCAAATCCTAGCTTGATGCAATTGGAGGCCCAAAGAAGACATTCATAAAGAAAAGACCAAGAGAAATGAAGAAGAAGGCCCAAAAATCAGCCCAAAAGGAAGCTGAAAAATCTGGAAAATCGCAGCAGCGTCGAGACGCTTAGCAAGGCAGCGTCGCGACGCTGTCCTTTCTTGTTGCCCAAGTCGCGTGCGCAGCAGCGTCGCGACGCTTAGCAAGGCAGCGTCGCGACGCTACCCCTATTCCAGGCCTATAAATAGGTGCCCTTGGTGCCTCATTTCTCATCAATCAATCCATCAATCAATCAAGCAACAAAACCATCCATCCTTTCTTTCCTTTCTTAAGACTCCTTTTTTGGAGCCCCTCTCAAGGCTTTTGAGCCTTTTTGAGAGGGTTCTTCTAGTGGGGAAATTTTGGGAAATTTTTGGAAGCAATCCTAGAGGCTCGAGGAGTAGTCAGCGGGGGCTCCAAGCGTCAGCAAGGGGTTTTTCGACGGTCAATTCCTTTCCTTTATGCTTTTTAATATGCTTTCCCTTGTAATTATTGTGGATATTATGTGTAGCTAAACCCCAATTTGGGGTCTTGAAATGAAATGATAGTGGAAATATTGTTATAATTTCTTGTCCCTTGCCCATGTCCTAATTATTTGTATGGATGTGCTTAATGCTTTACTCAATCTGGCCAATTGTGTAATGATTCGTTTCTTAATGGAAACTCGACGGAGAGAAATTAGGATAGATCATAGTCCATGCAACTAGTTTAATTGCCCGTTGTGACACCGGGATTAGTTGATTAAACTTAGATTCCTAAAATGAATCAGAGCGTAATAATTAATGATTTTTAATAGCGCTAAGGACACTTAGGTTGTTAAAATGAATTAATTACAATTAGGGGAAACCGACAGGAGAACCTATGTGATTAACGGAGATTCTAGGATTATAATTAGTTGGGCAATGAGATAGGATAATTATAGCAATTATTTAGCTAACCATTGATTTTCAAGACCCCTCTTCCCATTTAAAGAAAACTCTTTCTCCACATTTTATTTTTGATTGATCAAATTTGTTTTCATTAGTCATTTTGAATTCAAGTTCTTTTTATCACATGAAAGTAGTCCCTAAATATTATTTCACCTAAGTATTTTCAGTGCTCAAGAGAATTTTAATTAATTGCTTAAGTTTCGCTTCGCCTCCCTGAGGATTCGATACTCGGAATACTTTCCGTTTTATATAACTTGTGACGACCCGTGCGCTTGCGGATAATCGTTTAGTACAATCGTACAACGCACCAGCGAACAATCTTAAAATGCTTCCACTCAAGTGTTGTAAACTCCTTCATTATAGTGAACTTGACTAAGCATCCAAAGCTTTAGTGAATGCATCTGCAAATGGATCTTTATTGAAAAGATCAGTAAATGAAGCACACGAGATTTAAAGACACCATTGCGACCAATAATCAGCATTCGGCAGAGAATGAAGTTATCCTTGCAAAGAATATTGTAGGGATAAAAGCCCTAGGCAGCGGAAGATTTCAGAGGACCTAATCGAATTAAACGTCGATTGGGATATCAATACGACGGCAAAAATATACACAACAGTAAAATCTATATTAAACATGCTGGAAACAGATATAAAACATGCTAAACTCAATAGAAAACCTCTAGGCCTAATCTAAAAAGGATCCTAATGATCCAAGATCAAGAAAACCATACTATGCTTGTAGTTCTTAATCGATTCGCCAACTCTTTAGCCGAAAAAACACAAAATACAGCAGCCCTTAAAGACCTTCTCTGTTGTAATTCTCTCCACGAACACCACCACAAAGTTACACCAACGATCTCTTAAGGTTGGGTTGAGAAGGTTTGTGGGAACTCTATTTTCTCTAAGGAAAAACAATGAGAGAGCAAGGAAGTCTTCTAGGATTTTTCTGGAGAGAGTTTCTGTAAGTTCAAAAGCCACACAATACGTAAGAATGAACTTCCTCAAAAAAACCTGTAACTTCCCCCTTAGTAGGCGTGAAGGAGAGAAAAAATAGGTCAACAAACCACGACCTGATAACTGATCTAATATCAGTTATGATTAAAATATAATTAATTAACAAATTAATTAAATTAAATTATAAGGTTAATTTAATTTAGAATTAAATAACCAACTCATTTAAACTATATTTAAATGATTATCCTTCACATAACCTATAGTTTTAATGCAGTTTAATTAAATCTCAATTTAATTATACTAAATTAAAACTTATGATTAATTAATTCAATAATTAATTAATGTAATTAAATATCATATATTTAATCATATTTCCCTCAACTAAACTATAGTATTAATGTACATCTTATGCACATTAATTATAACCTATAGTTTTAATACAAATCAAATTCATATTATAATTTAATATTCGAACTCTTTCGAATATTCAATTTTCCCTTAGAAAATTAACCTCAACACCTTATTTGAGTCATCGGTGGGACCTGATGGACCTACAGACCAGAAGCTCCAACGATATGAGATTAATTAGCTAAACTCATTAACCAAGTTAATCAATGTTCGTTAACTGTGGTTCACTCCACTATAGAACCACAACTGCACTCTTCTCACTGTAGATAGATTTCTGTGTCCATGGATATTGACCATCAACAACAAACCAGCCTTTCACGTGTGTTCGTACCCCAGCTAGGCCAAATTACCGTTTTACCCCTAGGCTACCTCTTTATCGTTTAGTACGAGTGCTCCTCTAATGAACAATCTGTTTAAGGTCCAACCAACAAACATAAGTCCCTCTCATGCCATAGAGAGGGTATGGCCCATTGTTCAAGACCCAGAGACACCACTTAAGGGAACACACCTCTACTTACCCTAAAGTCGGGAAAGGAGTGAATTCCATCTTGTGTGACTATGTTCTCAACTCCCCACTCGGTCTTGTCCCCAAAATGGTAGGCTTATTGAGTCGGTGTGCAGGCCACTCTCACCCGTACAAATCAAAGGACAATCCCTCATGGACAGGAGTCCATAATCCACTCAGGATTGAGACTAAGCTGCATAGGTCATCCTAGTGAAATAGGAACCAAGCTAACTAACGGTGTTACAGTTAGTGGTTAACTATTTCACGGTCCGATCTTATGCAAACTCGTTGCATAGGATACCCTCACTCGCATGTCAACTACATGAACACGTTGGATCATTACGTTTGTATCAAAATACAAAGTGGGACGTATCCATAGTGTCACCAGGATAAGGTACCCAACCTTATCCCTACACTATAGACCCTTTAGGCTAAATCTTGAACATAGATCCCCGTATGTCCCTACATACTAGTTCAAGCCTCATTCTATTAGCCTAGGATGTTTAGTTTATTGGATTAGGATTAATAAGACAAGATTACACAATACAAACATAGATAATTGAATAATACATCATTTTATTAATGTTCGGTCAAAAGTACATTTACTATCTACGAGTTTTAGGGCATAAAACCCAACATGTTGCATATTTTGTAGATACAAAGATAAATTCAACAATGTGAGCACAAATTAGTGTCATTCACAACATGATGAAGAATTTCACCATGGGGAAACCAAGCAAGTATTGCTCCTGCAAATTTAATTTCATCTCCCTCTTGCACATATTGTAATGAGGATCACTGTTGGGTTCCTAGAGTGAGTAAAAATATAGTATAAAATACTCTAGAATTCCTGTGCAAGTATACACAGTCTGCAACAAGTAATATTATCAATCCAAGGTCTGAATGAGCTTCCACTTTATCTATTTTGTGTAACTTCCTAATGGTTTTGAAGATAATAAAAATATTGGGTTTTATAAGAATTATGCTGAAGCAAAATAAATGACAGAACTATTAGCGGATTGTTCTAAGATATGGTCTAGCAATATTATTGATCATGCATTTCTCACAGTATTATTAGCGGATTCCTCCCGGAACTCCGGATCTTTTGGGATATGTTTCAAACCCAATGAAGAGCGACCGATCAAGCACTAGGCAACTGGCTATCCCTAGCTCAGTCACTGGCGTTCACCAATACACAATGATCGTAGTGTGGATAATTGCCACACACTCTCTAAATCATCCCTGAAACTAGAGAGAGCTATTCACACCGGCTGGTCAGGCGGGCATAAAATAAGAATAAGCACAACAATTAACCAAAATGCGATAGTCAATTTATTACTAGAGATGAAGCACAGTAATCACATTATTCCTAACCAACACCCTAAGCTACTTAGTTCATAATAAGCATAGGAATACGAATTACAATCTGAGTATGCATGTCCATAACCACAAGTTAATGAAGAAAGTAAACTCCCTAATCAGCTTGCGGTAAATGGTGTTCTTGATGATCTTCAATCTCCCTATACTATTCGGCTTCCAAGGGAAAACATGGAATGAATTTGACTTGGACGGCTACTTCCTTTTATAGAAGGATGGGAGGCTTGAATTAGGTCAACTAGGACACGTGTAAGGCTCTCCTTGATCCTTTATCACGAAAATAACTCAACAGAAGTCGGTTCATGAAGTTGGCTAACGAGCTGTGATGTGGCAGCTTCTGTTCCCAGTTTTGCTGCAGCATAGAATTTGCTCCTTCCAGTCGCTCAGCAGCATAATCTGCACAAAGTGATTTCCAAAGCTTCCATTCTTCCAAATGGGTTAAATCATGTAATATCTCTCTAAAACCAACCCTAATAAACATAAAGAACACACAAATCCCTATATAATTGAGGCCTAAATAACTACCTTTTGGGCAGTTATCATACCCCCAAACTTGAACTATTGCGCGTCCCGAGCAATACTAACCAACCTTCCTTCAAGAATCTCAAAACATTAGACAAAGAATTAGTTTAATCAAACCAGACAGTCCAACACTACCTTTAACCTTTACCTGAGCACTCTGCAAAACCAAGCTCTGCTGCAGCAAAATGATTCCTTCAGCAGGGACAAATAATCACCACTTTTCAACTTAATTCTAAGAACTCACCACAGCCTAGCTCTATTATAGACATTTCAAAACATATTTTCAAAGGGGTTTATATCCTTGTTTATCAGACTTAAAGCAGCCTTACAGTCATAAGCTCTTAAGCATGGGATGACCCACTTTATGGTGCAGTATACCCTTGCCTCAAGCTCATCACCAACTAGGCTCAATACTCATTATAAAGCTCAAAAATCCTTTTTTATTCTATCTCTTGCCCCTCAGAATGGCGACATTTTATGATGAAGCTCACCTAAGTTATGGGAGACAGAAAAACTGCTGGATCATCATTCATCCTTCAAAACTTTTGCTCTGTCAATTTTTTCAGCAAAATTTTCAACAAATCATTTTTCAGCAAATAATTTTTCTCATCATTTTTTTCACATTTCCTAGGTCATCTTTTGACGCGAAGACAAACTGTGGGTATCACAAATGTCCCCGGTTACTCAATAACCTAACAAATTTTAATTTTGAAGGAGAGGAATGCTCGAGCAAAATAATTGGAGTAGCAAAAAGTCCCCCAAACTTGAATTATTCATTGTCCCCAATGAATCATTAAATAAGCAAGTATACCCCCAAACTTAAATTTTTCTTTCTGAATTTTAAACTAAGCGTGGGACTAGAACTAAGCTTAAAGTGGATCATATAAGTCAATACTACCTTCAAAATCTTCTTGCCACAGCAACAGTCCAGGCTAGAAGAAATGCTCAAGCAAAAGGTTTCTGGAGATCAGAATATCTTGATCTAATTAAGCGTAGTCAGTCCAAGCTTCAAAAATTCAGAAGAGAATTAGTTAAGTTAGAGTTAGTCGGTGCTCATATCTAGAAATTTCATTTAAAAACACACAAGAAAAGAAATTACATAGCAGAGATATATCCTTAAAGCAGAAAAATTAAAAAGGAACAAGCAAACATATTTAGCAAACGGGGTCAGATATGCGCGAGCAAACAAAATGATAAGAACAAAAATAAAGCTCGCTGAAGATCATTTCATCCATCATTCTTCCTGACCCTGCTCTTCATCATCATTCTCCTCTTCTCTTTCAACAGGTGGTGGCGGAATCCAGGGGTTCAACAGATCTTCAGGGAATGTAGGAAGGGCTGGATACGGCTTGGAAAAATTCTCTTGCAGTGCCCTTCTTAAGCTGGCATCTCGATTCTTAACATAGTTCCAGAAGGTTAAAGTTTGCCTTTCAGCAAACTCCTGCCTACTGGCCGAAAGTGCCAGTTGTTCTAGAATCGAGTTGATGCCATGTATAAGCCCACCTTGACGCACCTCCTGCATGCGCTGGAGCCGTGCCAAATTGGGTGTGTCTATGATCCCCTTATCAAACAGGATCACAACTCCCTCATCCCAATCTTTTATTTTCAAAAGAAGCCGAATAAATTAGAGAAAATCTCTATGAGTTAAAACTGAAAATGAAATCTAGATAAAATAAAATCTAACTATCTAAAAGATAATTGCAAGATAATTTAAATAAATAACCCGAAAATCAAATCAAATCAAAAATAGATCAAATCTAACCTACCAAAAATAATAAAAATACTTAAAAGATAAAATCTAATAAATCATGCAAAATTAAATCTAACCTAACCGAAAAATAAAATCAATTCAAATCCTAGGAGCTCAAAATTTTGCTCTGTGAAATGCTCCCGCAAAAGTCCTGCTCTCTCAATCATCAACCAACCTTAGGGAAGGATATTTTGACTGAAACTCCTCACCCCAATAATGCTTCACACGCTGTCCATTCACTTTGAACACTCTCCCATATTTTTCATCCTACAAAGTAATTGCTCCATTGGAAAAAACCTCAATCACAATAAACGGTCCTGACCATTTAGATTTTAATTTTCCAGGAAATAATTTTAATCTAGAATTATAAAGCAAAACTTTTTTACCCTTGACAAACTCCTTAGATTTAATTTTTTTGTCATGCCACAGCTTAGTCTTTTCCATATACATTCTCGCATTTTCGTAAGAAAATTGACGAAATTCTTCTAACTCATTAAGCTGCAGCATTCTGATTGCTCCTGCACGACTCAGATCAAAATTTAACTTTTTCAAAGCCCAAAATGTTTTATGCTCAAGCTCTAATGGTAAATGGCAAGCTTTCCCATATACTAACCTATAGGGAGACATACCTAGAGGAGTCTTATAAGCTGTCCTATAAGCCCAAAGAGCCTCATCCAACCTAAAGGACCAATCCTTTCTAGATGGATGGACTACTTTCTCTAAAATAGCTTTAATTTCCCTATTACTAATTTCAGCTTGACCATTCGCTTGTGGGTGATAAGGGGTAGCTATCCTATGCTTAATCCCATACTTAGCTAAAAGCTTAGTTAAGATATTATTAACAAAATGTGTACCCTCATCACTCACTAGAGCCCTAGGTGTCCCAAACCGCGCAAAGATGTGCGATTGAAGAAACCTTGCAACTGTCTTGGCATCACTCTGATGGCATGCAATGGCCTCCACCCACTTGGACACATAATCAACTGCCAATAAGATAAAAACATTGCCATTAGAAGGGGGAAATGGCCCCATAAAATCAATACCCCATACATCGAATAATTCAACTTCTAAAATGTAAGTAAGAGGCATTTCATCTCTAGGCCCCAAGTTTCCCTTCCTTTGACAAGCATCACATTGCTTGTAGAACCAGTGGGCATCCTTGAATAACGTAGGCCAGAAAAATCCGCAATGCAAAATCCTCATAGCCGTCCTCTGACCGCTGAAATGACCTCCATACGACGAAGAGTGACATTGCTCCAGGATTTCCTTTGCTTCAGCACCCGAAACACACCTACGAATAATACCATCAGAGCATTGCTTATACATAAATGGCTCATCCCAAAAGAAAATTTTCGCATCATGCTTAAACTTTTTCTTCTGCCTCCAATCCATGTCAATAGGAGTGACTCCCTTTACTAAAAAGTTGGCAGTATCAGCATACCAAGGGACATCCCTGACTACCTTTACCTGAACAGCAAAAAGCTGTTCATCTGGAAAAGAATCGGAAATGGAAGATTGCTCCAGCAAAGATGATGATGGATCAAGACGAGACAAATGATCTGCAATGACATTCTCTGATCCCTTCTTGTCCTTTATCTCCAAGTCAAATTCCTGCAATAGTAAAATCCAACGAATTAATCTAGGCTTTGCATCTTTCTTTGATATTAAATACCTTATTGCTGCATGATCCGTGAACACCGTGACTTTGGATCCAACCAAATATGGCCGGAATTTTTCAAAAGCAAACACAACAGCTAACAACTCCTTTTCAGTAGTTGTGTAGTTGACTTGTGCTTCATTTAAAACCTTGCTTGCATAATATATAGGATGAATAAATTTGCCCTGCTTTTGCCCCAGCATCGCTCCTACCGCAGCATCGCTCGCATCACACATTACCTCGAATGGCAAATTCCAATTAGGCGCGCAGAGAATGGGTGTTGAGATTAAAGCAGCCTTCAATGTTTCAAAAGCCTTCCTACAATCTGCATTAAAGTCAAAAACATGATCAGTGCACAATAAGTTACAAAGAGGTTTACTGATTTTGGAAAAATCCTTTATGAACCTCCTATAAAATCCAGCATGTCCTAAGAAGCTCCTAATTCCCTTCACTGAATTCGGTGGCTCTAGTCTTTCGATAACCTCAACTTTTGCTCTATCAACTTCTAGACCATTCTTAGAAATCCTATGACCTAACACTATGCCCTCCTTTACCATGAAGTGGCACTTCTCCCAATTAAGAACTAGATGGGTATCCTCACATCTTTTTAACATCTTACCTAAATTATCTAAACAACTCTGAAAAGACCCTCCAAAAACTGAAAAATCGTCCATAAAGACTTCAACAGTGGATTCAATCATATCAGAAAAAATTGTTAGCAAACACCGCTGAAATGTTGCTGGAGCATTGCAGAGGCCGAAAGGCATCCTCCTGAAAGCAAACGTCCCATAAGGACAGGTGAAAGTGGTTTTTTCCTGATCTTCAGGAGCAATAGTAATCTGGTTATACCCAGAATAACCATCCAAGAAACAGTAATAGGCCTGACCAGCCAATCGATCCAACATCTGGTCGATAAATGGCAGAGGGAAATGATCCTTTCGGGTGCCTTTGTTAAGCCTTCTGTAATCCATACAAACCCTCCAGCCAGTTACTGTCCTTGTGGGGATCAACTCATTATCTTTATTGCTCACCACAGTGACACCTCCTTTCTTAGGAACACATTGGACAGGGCTTACCCAATTGCTATCGGCAATTGGATAAATGATCCCAGCATCCAACCATTTAATCACCTCCTTCTTAACAACCTCTTTCATTGCAGGGTTAAGCCTTCTTTGTTGCTCAATACTCCTAAAGGATCCCTCCTCTAGAGTGATTTTGTGCATACAAAAAGATGGGCTAATTCCCTGTATATCAGCCAATGTCCAACCTATAGCTTTGCGGTATTGCTGCAGCAATTTTATTAAGGCCTCCTCATGCTCCGGCATTAAATCTGATGCAACAATAATGGGCAACGTCTCACTTTCCCCAAGATACACATACTTTAGATGATCTGGTAAAGGCTTCAAATCTAAAGTAGGTGCCTCAATCAGGGATGGTTTAATTGGGGGAGCCTTTCTTTGATCTAAATCTAAAGACTCAAAAACATCCTCACACCTAAACAATTCTTTTTCATTTTTTTTTTATCTAAAGAACAAAATTCAAAATCTTCTACACTAACCTCTCCATGCTTTTCTGAATGCTTATTAGCTGAATCCTGTATTGTTGTCTCAAGAATTGTGCTCTCCAGAATCCTGATGAAGGAGCAGTCCTCCATCTCGTCTGGATATTTCATGGCTTTAAACACATTAAATTTTACTTCCTCATTACAGACTCTCATTGTTAATTCTCCTTTTTGAACATCTATTAATGCCCTACCAGTAGCCAAAAATGGACGACCTAGAATAATTGGGACATCTTTATCAGCCTCATAGTCTAAAATAATAAATTCAACAGGAAATATGAACTTATCCACTTTTACTAAGACATCCTCAATTTTACCCTCTGGATATGTGATAGACCTATCAGCTAGTTGGAGTGTAACTGTGGTAGGTCTAGCTTCACCAATACCTAACTTCCGATAGACCGAAAGAGGCATAAGGTTAATGCTTGCACCTAAATCACAGAGTGCTCTACCTAATTCCTTTCCACCTATAGACACAGGTATGGTAAATGACCCTGGACCCTTAGCCTTGGGGGGTAAACCATTCTTGAGAATAGCACTACACTCCTCAGTAAGAGATACAGTTTCAAACTCACCTAACCTTTTCTTTTTAGTCAAAATATCCTTAAGAAATTTAACATAATTAGGCATTTGCTCTATAGCTTCTACTAAAGGGATATTTATATGCAACTGCTTAAGAATCTCTAAAAACTTTTTAAATTGACCATCCTGATTCTTAGGCTTTTGTCTTTGTGGAAAAGGTAGAGGTGGTACATAAGGTGGGGGCGGCACATATGGTGGTTCTACATCTGCACAGAACCAGATGCTCCAGCATTTTTATTGCTGCCTCCAGCACCCTGTCCAGACTCCAACTCTTTCTCAACAACAACATTATTATTTCTATCACCATTATTATTTATAACCTGGGTTTTACTAGGCTCAATTCTTTCTTCTAATGGCTTACCACTCCTAAGAGTAACTGCCTTTACCTGCTCCTTACCTTCCCTTCTAGGGTGTTCAGTATCTGATGGAAGTTTCCCTTGAGGCCTTGCCTTGAGCTCATTAGCTAGTTGACCCACTTGCAATTCCAGGGCTCTCATCGAAGCTTGATTACTTTGAATTGCGGCATCTGTGCGAGCCATAAATTCTTTCATCATTGCCTCGAGAGGATTTCCCGAATTTTGCTGGGGCAAAGCCGGCTTATTTTGCTGGGGCATTACCTGCGCTTTAGCAAATCCCGACTGGTTCATCTTCTGTTGCGCTTGTACGTTATTTCCTTGACCTCCCCATGAGAAGTTGGGGTGGTTGCGCCAACCTGGATTATAGAAGTTAGAATAAGGGTTGTTCCTCTGATTACCTACAAAAAACACAGAAGCTGGATTGCTGGGGCAAAACTCGTAGTTGTGGTCTTCACTGCAATAGACACATGCTTCATCCGTGACTTGGTTCACCGCTGCTGCAGGCTCCGTAGCTGGTGGCTGCTGATGACTAATCACTGTCACATTCTTAAGAGCGTTAGCAATCATAGCAAGATCAGCCCTAATGGTGGACACACCATCAACCTCTAATACACTCTTAACCTTTTTATTCGTGCCTCTAACATCCGACCACTGACAACTATTAATAGATATTCTTTCTAAAATTTCATAGGCTTCATCAAAAGTTTTTGCCAAAAGGGCCCCTCCAGCCGAGGCATCAACCATACCTTGGGTTACTCCATTTAAACCATTGTAAAATGTTTCCATTTGAATACAATGAGGTAACCCATGGTGGGGACACTTTCTTAAAAGCTCCTTAAACCTCTCCCAAGCCTCACTAAAAGTCTCATCCTCAAGTTGCCTAAACCCTACTATTTCACTCCTTAATTTAGCATTTCTATTAGGTGGGAAATATTTACTCAAAAAATTTTCAGCTAACTCATCCCACGTCCTAATTGATCCTGGAGCAAAAGAGTTTAACCATGACTTTGCTCCATCTCTAAGAGAATACGGGAACAAAGTTAATCTAAGAGCATCTCTAGGCACTCCTTGAATTACAAAAGAATCACTAACTCCTAGAAAAGACTTAAGATGTAAATGAGGGTCTTCAGATGACAAACCATGGAATTGCCCCACGGTTTGCAACATCTGAAACATTACCGGTTTCATTTCAAAATTTGCCGCTTAGATTTGGGGACGTGCAATCCCTGGATTCAACTCGTTAAACATCGGAACAGCATATGCTCGAATGGCTCTGGTCCTATCGTTCGCTATCAAGATAGGATTCTCAGCCTGATTATTTCGTTGCTCATTTTGCTCAAACAGTGGGTTTTGCTGCAGCAACGGATTCTGCTGGGGGTTTACTGCTACTGGACCTTCAGGAACCTGCGGAAGTTGCGGGGCGTTCTCCATCTGGTTCCTGCGCTGCTCCCTCCTTCTGTTCCTAAATGTCCTTTCAATTTCTGGATCAAGCTCAAACCGTACCCCAGGCGGATCGCTCATGCACCAAAATCACACCTGCAAAAACAAAAGAAACAATAAAAAAGTTCTAGCACCAAACCGCTAAAACACATACACAAAACAAATCAGATAAAAACTTATTCAAGTCCCCGGCAACGGCGCCAAAAACTTGTTGGGTTCCTAGAGTGAGTAAAAATATAGTATAAAATACTCTAGAATTCCTGTGCAAGTATACACAGTCTGCAGCAAGTAATATTATCAATCCAAGGTCTGAATGAGCTTCCAGTTTATCTATTTTGTGTAACTTCCTAATGGTTTCGAAGATAATAAAAATATTGGGTTTTATAAGAATTATGCTGAAGCAAAATAAATGACAGAACAACGAGTAAACAAATAGATAGACAGATTAAAGACAGGCGCTGGTTAGGCTTTAGTGATTGTTCTAAGATATGCTCTAGCAATATTATTGATCATGCATTTCTCGCAGAATTATTAGCGGATTCCTCCCGGAACTCCGGATCTTTTGGGATATGTTTCAAACCCAATGAAGAGGGACCGATCAAGCACTAGGCAACTGGCTATCCCTAGCTCAGTCACTGGCGTTCACCAATACACAATGATCGTAATGTGGATAATTGCCACACACTCTCTAAATCATCCCTGAAACTAGAGATAGCTATTCACACCGGCTGGCCAGGCGGACATAAAATAAGAATAAGCACAACAATTAACCAAAATGTGATAGTCAATTTATTACTAGAGATGAAGCACAGTAATCACATTATTCCTAACCAACACCCTAAGCTACTTAGTTCATAATAAGCATAGGAATACGAATTACAATCTGAGTATGCATGTCCATAACCACAAGTTAATGAAGAAAGTAAACTCCCTAATCAGCTTGCGGTAAATGGTGTTCTTGATGATCTTCAATCTCCCTATACTATTCGGCTTCCAAGGGAAAACATGGAATGAATTTGACTTGGACGGCTACTTCCTTTTATAGAAGGATGGGAGGCTTGAATTAGGTCAACTAGGACACGTGTAAGGCTCTCCTTGATCCTTTATCACGAAAATAACTCAACAGAAGTCGGTTCATGAAGTTGGCTAACGAGCTGTGATGTGGCAACTTCTGTTCCCAGTTTTGCTGCAGCATAGAATTTGCTCCTTCCAGTCGCTCAGCAGCATAATCTGCACAAAGTGATTTCCAAAGCTTCCATTCTTCCAAATGGGTTAAATCATGTAATATCTCTCTAAAACCAACCCTAATAAGCATAAAGGACACACAAATCCCTATATAATTGAGGCCTAAATAACTACCTTTTGGGCAGTTATCAATCACTTATCTAATAATTGTCCACTTAAACCTACTTCTATTTGCTACGTAGGACAACAAGGAGAGGTCAAACAATTGTCCATCAGGTTGAGACAACATCCAAACTTCTCTTGGAGAGGTCAAACAAGTTCCAGCAACAACAGTTTTAGTCAATATGGAAAAGCTCCACCAGGTTTCAGTTCTCAACTGCAACAACAGTAGAAAAACTTTCAACCTCAGCAAGCACAAAGTTCCACAAAAAAATCATATATGGACAGTTGATTGAAATAGTACATGATGAAGAATGACATTTTAGTTTTGAGCCAAGGTGCAACATTGTAGAACTTGGAGATTCGAGTAGGGCAAATAATGCAGGAGCTCAAGAACAGACCACAAGAAGCACTTCCAAGCAACACTAAGACTCCTCACTGTGAAGGAAAAAAACAATGCAAAGCAACAATTGATAGCATTGTTTTAGTGCTATTTAGTTTTCCTTGAATCTTGGCTATTTTCTCGTTATTCAGTATTTAAAATCATTAATTTTAAGTATAATATAGTTTTAGGCATTTTAGGGTGCTCGAGATTGATCGGGAGCAAAATGGTCATTTAATGAAGTCAAACAGTCAACATTTGGGCAAGTCAATAGAAAGTCAACAATGAGAAACGCCTCAAGCCAAAAACTAGAGAGCTAAGTATTGAGATGCTGGCTCAATGTAGCGCTCAATGCTATGGATCTGATGTGTAGCGTTGAGACGTTGTTGCCAGCGTCGAGACGCCCAAGGATTGCTCCCTTGCAAGCCTTTGTCCGTAGCATATCAACGCCATCCCCAGCGTGTTGACGCTCAGCGCGTGCATGCTTCAATAGTTGCATTAGCATCTGAAGCGCCTTGACGTTATCGCCTGACACTATTATGCTCTTTCCAAATTATGGTTTATGTTATTCATTTCCTTTTCCAGCCAACTGTTTTACCGTTTCGTGTAATTTTAATTCCCTCTTGTAATTTTAGGTCAGTTTTAGTAGTTTAAGATGGTAAATCGAGCCTGAAGGTCGTGTTCATGCATTTCAATGACAGACTAGGCCATTTTTATGTAATTGATAGCACTCGAAATGTGTTATTTAATTACCTTTAATTTAATCTTGTTAGTTTGCATTTTATGGTTTAATTGTTTATTTTGTAGGATTTCGAGCACAAGAGGATAATTAGCCCAATTTGTCAATTGAGTGCTAATTCGGGAGTTTTAGGACGTTTTCGGGGTATCTTGGAGTTCCCGAGATGACGAGGGAGCTTAAGAACGTGACTAGAGCTTTCGGGCCTCGACATTGGAGTCAAATTGCTCAAAAGGACACTGTTGAATTTTGTCTGCCCAAGAGGTAACGTCGAGACGCTATAATCTCAGTGTCTCAATGCTACCACGACCCCAAGCCCGTGGATAGAAGGCTCAGCGTCAAGACGTTGTGCCTAGCGTCTCGACGCTGGCGATGAGTATAAATTGGGTCTTTTTCTCATTTTAGGTCATTCTCCGTCGTTTTCTTTCGTTTCAGTCATATTATATTCTGATTCTCTCTGTTTTTCTCAGTTCTTTTTGTTTAGCATACTTTTGGGGAGGTTAATCAAGCCTTTGGGCTTAGATTAGGCTTGTCTATGGTCGTCTAAGCGTCGTTCGCTGTAAACAAAACCTCAGTTGTAAGTTTATTTCAATTTTCATGAGATTTTTGTGTTGTTCTTGTGGGTTTTACTGAATGTTTTATGCTGCATCCTATGATTCTTGCTTAAACAATCGTGTTTGCATGTTAGTTTAAGAATTGATGCCTCTTAGATTAGTTGCGAGCATGATTTATCTATTATTTTTAGATAGACACTAGGTTGAGGCGGATCCATCACGGTAGCCTAGCGTAGACTTTTGATAGGCCTAAGAACATAGGAGAAATTGATTTAATTAAATTAGAGAATTTCAATTCCTAGTTTAATTAGACAATTTCGGGCCTTGCGTGTTAATGCGATTAGTTAATTCGTAATTTTGAGGATTTATCAGATTGCTAATTTAACTAATTAGATTTAGATTGAGGATTTATCGATCTAAGCATAAGGGGCAGCGGGCGCGATTAAAATAATTAATTAATTAGGTTGTTCGTGGGCTATCAGGGAATCTAATTAATTAAGCACAGGCTGAGTAGGTGGGTCATCTGAAAAGCTAAGAAGCACTCCGGTCTCATAATAATTTAGTAAAATTAATATGTAGAAAATCAATGAATGAATTTGAATAAACTAACACCGAGTAATTCTGATTACAGTGATCGCCAAGGTAAGATTAGCCTACCCGCCTTTTATTTTCTCACCTTTATTTTCTTGTCATTTAATTTTCAACATTTTATTTTCCCTCGCTTTATTCTATCCAATTCCAACCCCCCTTTTTAGTCCGATCATCGCAATAAACCTGATTTGACGAATTAACAATCGTGTTCCCTATGTTTGACCCCGACCACTACTACTACAAGCTAACTTTAGGGGTTGTGAAATATAAATTTATTTGGCACGGACGTTGGAGAATTCGACACCCTCCTACGTCCCGTCAGTAATCGGGACTCAGATCGGGTAAGTTTAGTATAGTTTTATGAGATTTCTACTCTTTAGTGCATGATTTTATTAACTTTGTGATCTTAACCCTATATTATCACTAGTCTATTAGCATGTGCAAAAACACGTGATATTTTTAATATCTAATTTAGGTTTATAATAACACCATAATAAAAGTAAGAAAACAATATCATTGATAGCAAAAAAAAAAAAAAAAAAAAAAAAAGACAACAATAAAAAATTGAAAAAAAAATAGTAAACTTAAATTCACTTCCAAAAGAGTAAGATTATCTATGCAAATTCATTCAAATATATATATCTCTGCTCTTTGTATTATTTTTTCTATGAAAATAAGTTATCTCTTCATGAATTTGACCAACTTTATATACCATGAAAGTTTTTTGAAAGAAAATATTATGTGCACAATATAATTTAAAAACTAAATAAATATTTGTTACAACCCTAACGAAGAAATATTTATCAAGATTCTTTTTTAAGTTATTAAGACTTTAGCTTTAATGAGTAATAAGATAGGGTAAAAATATAAATAAAGTAAGAATATGAATCAAACTTTAATGTGTAGATAAGATTATATTGAGAGAAAGAAAATTAGTAATTATATAAATAAAAACTTTTCATATTGTAGCTTTTTAAATGTCATTTTATGAGTTAAATTAAATTAAATATATATATTTTATAATTATTAGTGGCATGCTTGGTAAATTTAAAATTTGACTAAGGGATAAAATAGTCCAAAAATTATTCTCCCTCTTAGCCTCTATTGAAAGAGAAAATTTGACAAATCACAAATTGTCACGTCATTACATGAAATTAATGACGAAATTATAATTAATTAAATTTGGGACCAATTATAAATTGACATGTGTCCCAAATTTAATTTGAAGACAAAATTGGCCAATTATAAATTTATAGAGCCAAATTTCTATTTGATTAATGAATTAAAATTAAATTATTTTGATCAAATTAATTAAAAAATAATTATTATTTGGATTAAATTTGGATCTTTCAAATATTTGGGTCATATGGTTTTGGGTCAAATATGAACCAGACCCAAGACTAAATAGTTGAGCCCAAGACCAATAGAGACCAAGCCCAAGTTGTTGGCCCAAAAGTCACCAGGGCCCATCCAGCAAGAACTCTATAAATAGAGGGGTTATCTTTCATTTTATAGAGGAAATTTGAAGCTCTCAGCCAGAGTCAGAGAATTCAGAGAAACTCCACCAAGACTTCTTGAAGACTGAAGACCCTTCAAGATTAGAAGACTTCAACAATCCTTGAAGACCAAAGACTCTTCAAGATTTCAAAACTTCAAGACTCCAAGACTTCATGAAGACTGAAGACCCTTCAAGACTAGAAGACTTCCACAATCCTTAAAGACCAAAGACTCTTCAAGACTTCAAGACCCCAAGACTTCTTGAAGACTGAAGACCCTTCAAGATTAAAAGACTTCAACAATCCTTGAAGACCAAAGATTCTTCAAGACTCCAAGACCCCAAGACTTCTTGAAGACTGAAGACCCTTCAAGGCTAGAAGATTTCAACCATCCTTGAAGACTAAAGACTCTTCAAGACTTCAAGACTTTAAAAGCTCCAAGAATCAATTGAAGCTTCAAACTCGAGAACAAGCGCTACAACCCTCGAGTGAAACACATTCACACACAAGAGAGAGAATCAGAGGATTAAAGTTAGAGATTGTACACTCACACGCATACAAACATCAATACAAGTATATTGTTTATTCCACGTGTCTCCATCTTTGAAGTTACGTGTGAACAAATTGGCACGCCCAGTGAGACCATCTCTACCTCTCATCTCTCTCTTATCTCAAAACACAAGTGTAAACATGATATGAAATCCCTAGCGAATTGGAATTAAGAACCCTTTGGGTATTTGAACCCTTAATTCACTAACGCTAAAATCCTCAATCTATTTGATTTCAATCCCAAGGGAAGGATTAGACAGAGATTACCTTGATGATCAAAGACCAAAAGGTAAGGAGAACTAGTTCCCTAGTCACGGTTTGAACACTCCACAAGCAAGTTGATCAAACCTACCTGAATTTCCAAGCTTGCAACCCTGGTTTCAAGATCTGCAAAGAGAGTGATGAGGCTCCTTCATCAAGAAAACAGAAAAATCATTCCAAAAACTACCTGCTATACACAACGCCTAATTCATCTTTTAAATCTAGTATGCTTAGCTATTTAGCTAAAAAGACCAATCTACCCTCGAGCCTACTTAATTAAAATAAAAAAAAATCTAAAATACCTCAAAATAACTAATAAACCTAAATAAAGTCATAATGTTGATCCAAACATAAAAACACCCAAAATATTCTAACAAAAAACTCTATTTTCATCTTGTAGTGACATTTGACATAATATATAGAGCTTTTATCCAGTTTCCCCTCGTTGACCTTCCTTAATTGAGTTCACCACTGTTTGTATGTGGGAATCAAAGGTCAATTGTAGTTGCTTAGCCCTTGAGCGTGTGATTGGTCATGGAGGTAAAACAATGATGTCTTGGTTCATATCAAAACTGAAGGGAATAAAAGTCCCCACGCAGCGGAAGCGCATCGATTGGACCTTACGCCGTATATTAATTAACATTAAAATACCGTTACGATAACTCAAACAAAACTTTAAACGAACTTTAAAGTCGCTGTAAAATCGGTTTAAACATGCTAAAATAAATCTAAATTTATTTTTAAAACTTTTCTAAAGAAAAGAGGAAGAACCGTTACAAACCTCCGTTGTAGACTTGACCGTTCTTCGCCAACGATGCTCCACGAACGAAAACGCAGCAGCCGCTTTAAGGTTTTCTTCGCTGGAAATTCTTCTTTGATTGACACAATCACCACAGAGGTTACACCGGTATGTCTCTGAGTCTAGGAGGCAAAAGACTTGTGGGAGTCTTTCTCTAAGAGGGAGGCTAGAGAGAATTCTAGGTCTTGTCTTTCAAGAGTGTCAAGTGTCATGACCAATTAGGTCTAGTGTTCTATTTATAGAAGAGAGGCCATGAATAAAATATTCAATTAAATCAAGCTTTTCCATAATTGATTCAATCTTATTCTTTAATTAATCAATCATGATCAATCAATTCCATAATTGATTAATCTTTTCCACAAATGACTAATTACTTCCCATAAGTGATTAGATCATTTCCATAAATGATTAATCACTTCCTTAAGTGATTAATTATTTCCATAATTGATTAATTCCCGGTTAATGAATTCTTTAATTAATTCACCACCAATTAAATATCACATATTTAATTCTCGGCCTAGAATTAATTAATTTGCCCAAACACATTTTAGGCCTTAAATTAATTAATTCTTTATTTTGAACTCTTTCAAACTTCCATAAATTTATATTTGAACTTTTCAAATATTAATTTCTCTCATAATAATATATCAATATATATTATATTTGTTTCCCTTAATAAATTGAACATTTTCAATTTACTTTTATTACTTAGTTGCCTCAAATTACTTTACGAGCTACCAGTGGGACCTAATGGACCTGCAGATCAGAAGCTCCAACGATGTGAGATTAATTGGTCAAACTCATTAACCATATTAATCAATATTCGTTAACTGTGTGTACATTCCACTATAGACTCACAGTTGCACTCTTCTCACTGCAGACATATTTTCTGTGTCCACGGATCTAGACCAATATCGAATAGTTAGTCCTTCACGAGTGTCCGTAACACCAGTTGGGTCAAATTACCGTTTTACCCCTGGGTCACCTCTATTTCCTTAAGTACCAATTCTCCTCTAATGAACAACCTGTTTGTGGTCCAACCATCAGACAGAAAACCCTCTCGTGCCATTGAGAGGGTAGGGCCCTTTGTTCAAGACTCGGAGTAACCACTTAAGGGAACACTCATCTACTTCCCTAAAGTCGGGAAGGAGTGAATTCCATCTTGTACGATTATGTTCCCAGCTCCACATTCGGTCTTGTCCCCAAAGTGGTAGGCTTATTGAGTTGGCGTATTGGCCACTCTCACCCATACAAATCAAAGGACAATCTCTCATGAGCAGGAGTCCATAATCAACTCAGGATTAAGACTAAGTTGTCTAGGTCGTCCTAGTGAAATAGAAAACCAACTAGTTAACGGTGTTATAACCAGTGGTTACTATTTCGCGGTCTGATCTTATGCAAACTCATTGCATAGGATACCCCCACTCGCATGTCTCCTACACGAACGCGTTGGATCGCAGCGTTTGTATCAAATACAAAGTGGGTCGTATCCATAGTGTCACCAGGATAAGGCACCCAGTCTTATCCCTATACTATAGACCCTTTAGGCTGTTTCTTGAACAATGATCATATATGTCGCTACATATAGTTCAAGACTCATATTACAGCCTTGGATGTCTAGTTTATTGGATTAGGGTTATTATTAGGCAAAGACATATGTAAAATAACTAATAACAATTAATGGAAAAATATATCAATATTATTTCATTAATATCCGGTCAATGGTTACATTCACTATCTACGAGTTTTAGGGCATAAAACCCAACAAACTCCCACTTGAACTAAAACACTAGTTAGTGGGATGTAAATGCAATAATCTAAAGCTGGAAATGTCATGTATATTAATACAATGAACTAGGACATCCTTATACCCATTATACATTTCTCCCACTTGCCCTAGATTAGATGGCATACATATCTCGTAGACCTAGACCTTCTAGATGACCCTCAAACACTTTAGCCGTGAGAGCCTTCGTAAATGGATCAGCGATGTTGTGCTGCGAGGCGATCTTAGTGACGATCACATCTCCTTGTTGCACAATCTCCCGTATCAGGTGATACTTCCTCTCGATGTGTTTACCTCGTTTGTGGCTTCGAGGTTCTTTTGAGTTGGCTACAGTCCCACTGTTGTCACAGTATAGTGTTATGGGCACGTTCATATTCGGAACCACTTCCAAATCAGTCAAGAACTTTCTGAGCCATACTGCCTCCTTAGCTGCTTCGCAAGCTGCTACATACTCAGCCTCCATGGTTGAGTCTGCTATGCATCCTTGTTTGATGCTTCTCCACACTTCTGCTCCTCCATTGAGGGTGAATACTGACCCTGATGTGGATTTCCTTGAATCCTTATCAGCTTGAAAGTCAGAGTCAGTGTATCCAATAAGAATCAAATCCTTAGCTCCATACACAAGCATGTAGTCCCTCGTTCTCCGAAGATACTTGAGGATATTCTTAACCGCTCCCCAGTGGTCCAACCCTGGATTAGACTAATACCTACTGACTACTCCCACTGCATAACATATGTCAGGCCTAGTGCAGAGCATAGCATACATTAAGTTGCCCACAACTGAGGCGTAGGGAATGTGTCTCATGTTCTCAATTTCTTGAGGTGTCTTAGGAGACTGTTCCTTAGACAGGTGTACCCCATGTCTGAAGGGTAGTAGTCCCTTCTTGGAGTTTTGCATCGAATATCGAGACAACATCTTGTCAATATACGTTGCTTGAGACAGAGCTAGCGTTTTGTTCTTACGATCCCTAATGATTTGGATTCCCAGAACATATTGAGCCTCTCCCAGATCTTTCATTTGGAATTGGGTTGCTAGCCATTTCTTAATGTCAGTGAGGTATCCTACATCATTCCTAATGAGTAGGATATCGTCTACATAAAGTATTAGAAAAGCTACTTTCCTTTTGTTGATTTTCTTGTACACACAAGGCTCATCAACGTTTTGGTCAAAGCCAAAAGATTTGATTGCAGTATCAAATCTAATGTTCCATGATCTGGACGCTTGTTTCAATCCATAAATGGATCGATTGAGCTTACAAACCTTTTGTTCCTGACCTTGGGCTATGAACCCTTCGGGTTGAGACATGAAGATATTCTCTTCAAGATTACCATTCAGAAAGGCAGTCTTGACGTCCATTTGTCATATTTCATAGTCATAATATGTGGCTATGGATAAGAGAATTCTTATGGACTTTAACATGGCTACAGGAGAAAAGGTTTCCTCATAGTCAACCCCTTCCTTTTGGGTATAACCCTTTGCCACTAGTCTAGCTTTGAAGGTCTGTACCTTTCCAGCTGCATCTCTTTTTCTCTTATAGATCCATTTGCATCCTATGGGTTTTACCCCATTTGGTAGATCTGTAAGTTCCCATACAGAATTGGAGTACATTGACTCCATTTCCAGGTTCATGGCTTTGACCCATTCATCCTTATCTTCGTCATTCATTGCCTGTCGATAGGACAATGGATCCTCAATGCCATCATTAGGTATGACAACCTGAGTTTCAGTTAAACCCAAGTAGCGGTCAGGTTGTAATACAACCCTCCCACTGCGTCGAGGCATTCCCAACGTTTGAGATGGACGGGATGGATCTGAAGAACTAGTTCCTTCATCAACCCTTGTTGAAGGTCCAACTTCATCAACAACTCTTGATGATTCTTCAGTAGCTTCTCCTAATATTATTTTGCTGCGTGGTTTATGATCTCTCATATGGTCTTCCTCTAAGAAAGTGGCGTTTGTCGATACAATCACCTTATTTTCTTGTGGGTCGTAGAAATAACCACCTCTCGTTTCTTTAGGGTAACCAACAAATTGGCACAATTTTGAACGAGGTTCCAGTTTCTTAGGATTTGTCACAAGCACGTGTGCTGGACAACCCCAGATGCGAAAGTGATGCAAACTAAGTTTACGCCCCTTCCATAATTCGAAAGGTGTTTCAGAAACACTTTTCGAAGGAACATTGTTCAAGATGTATACTGCAGTCTCTACTGCATACCCCCAAAACGAGCCAGGCAATTGAGCATAGCTCATCATTGATCGAACCATGTCTAACAAGGTTCTATTTATCCTCTCTGACACACCATTTTGTTGAGGTGTACCAGGGACTGAGAGTTGAGATTGGATTCCATGTTCTATCATATAATCCTGGAATCTTTGATCCATATACTCCCCTCCTCGATCAGATCGAAGTACTTTAATAGATTTTCCTAATAGGTTTTCAACTTCAGCCTTAAACTCCTTAAACTTTTCAAGGACTTCAGACTTATGTCCCATTAGGTACAAGTAACCATATCTTGAATAATCATCTATAAATGAGATGAAATATTTGTACCCTCCTCGAGCTTTTACATTCATTGGACCACACAGATCCGAATGTATTAACTCTAAGGGTTCTTTGGCTCTGTAACCTTTTCCAGTAAAGGGTCTCTTGGTCATTTTTCCCTCGAGACAAGATTCACAAGGTGGTAGTGAATCATCTTCTAACTTGCTTAGAAGTCCATTCTTTACCAAACGACCGATCCTATCGATGTTTATATGACCAAGTCTAAGATGCCAAAGATGAGTATTGTTACTTGATGGAGAAATCTTTTGCCTTTTTCTTTGAGTTTCAGCAGTTTTAAATAATTCGTGATTTAAAAGTGCTTTGTTTTCGGTTGGTCTTAAAACGTACAAGTTATTTTCCAATTTGGCTGAACAAATAAGTACACCATTTTTATAAATGAACGCTTCATTCATATCAAAAGTAACTGTATACGATTGTTCAATCAAACATGAAATAGAAATTAAGTTCCTCTTAATCTTGGGAACGATTAACAAACTTTCTAAAAGTAAGAATCTATTTCTAAAAAATAACTTCGCAGCTCCCACTGCTTTAGCTGAAATGACTTCTCCAGTTCCGGCCCTGAGTGTCATTTCCCCATCATTCAATTCCCGAAAGGAACTATTTTCCTGAAAAGAAGAGCAAACATGATTAGTTGCTCCTGAATCAAGTATCCAGGTAAACTCATCATGTTCTACCAGGCATGTTTCTAAAACAAGTAAATCAAATTTACCTTCCTTTTCCTTCTTTTTCTCAGCAAGGTACTTTGGGCAGTTTCTCTTCCAATGTCCATCTACATTGCAGTGGAAACACTTGCCCTTGTCTGCCATAGCTTTGGCTTTTCCCTTGCTTTTAGCAGCAGTGCTGGGAGCTTTCCCCTTGTTTCCTTTCTTCTTCTGAGTTTTCTTTGAAGAAGTGGCTACAGATTTAGTTCTAGAGGATGAACCCTTCTCGAACTTTCTTTTAGAGTGGACAACGTTTGCCTCTCATTCTATCTGTCCCTTGTTCTTAAGAAGAGACTGATAGAGTTGTAGCTCATTCAGGAGGCTAGTCAGGTTGAATGTTATTTTATTCATCATTGCATTGCTTCGAAACTGTAGAAAACTCTTCGGAAGAGATTCTAAGATGAATGCAACCTGACTACGCTCATCTATGACCGCCCCGTTTGCCTCTGCCACGTTGAATTGGACCATCATATCCAGAACATGCTCCCGAACAGACGTGCCCTCTTTCATGCGACAGCTATAAACGTATTTGAGAGCGTCATGGTGGAGTTAGTAGGACGGTTGTCCAAACATCTCCTGGAGAGAGTTCATAATCTCCCTCGCTGTTACCATGCTCTCATGCCTTTTAGCCAAAACTTCAGATAAGCTGGCTAAGATATAGACGCGAGTCTTATCATTGGCCTTTGTCCAGCGATCATAAGCATCCTTAACTGCTTGGGATGCATTACGAGCAGGGGCTGGAGGACAATCCTCCGTTAAGACGAACCGCAGATCATCGACAACAAGAATCGTATTCAGGTTCGACTTCCACGTAGCATAATTTTCACCGGTTAATTTCTCATTTTTAAGCAGAGAGACAATTGAGGAAGACATTGCTGAAATTTAAACAAACAATGACCGTATTAGTTATCTTTGCCTTAACCCATCATACAAGCAAACAATTGCACACAATCCAATCAATTTAGCAAAACAGACAATCACAGAACCCTAAAACTATCGATTTAGTTTTGCAACGACGTTTCAGAGGTTTAGAATGTCAGCCACCGAAGGGTGATCAGGCACTCCTCCTTTGAAATGAGACACCTCTCAGCTAAATCTAATTCCAGAATAACTCATATTCCTATAGACATTAGCCACCGTTGTTCGGTCAAGGATTTGTTAACACTTTTAACTCATCCTCGTAAGTGTAACCTTCCCACTTTCAGATCTCAGAGGCACGCACCAACAGGCTACCGAAGGGAAAGACAACTGTTGGTGATTAGCCTAAGAGCTCCTATCCTTTTCAGGAGTTCACGATGTTCTGAATCCTATGACCAGGCCCTCTGAAGGGATGGTTGCGCCAGGACAACCTGCAGGCGGATCATAGGACTCTCACGGTGTGAACTATGGGCGGAGACCGAGGGATACGTTGACACGTGTCCCGCTCCCACTTACTCTAGACATTTTTCCCATTCACCTTGATATTGATCCATGCAAACACTTTCCGAAGGGAGGCCGCTCATAAGGCGACTCGAAGCCGAGCATGAATCTCACGTTGTGAATATAGGGACGTAGGAGCAAAACTTGATTTAAATCTCGTTTTGTAACTTTCCTCCCACTGAAAATGTCCTAAGGTTAATTTAGGGTTATTTAACTTAGATAGTATTCGGCTAAGTCAATCTATCTAAGTCTGATCCTATTATAACAATTATGGAAAGGATTCAACTGCAACCTTTTGGGTGAATTAAACTTCTTTTAATAAACCCAACATTGCAAGTCAACATTACTATGGTTAATTCAACTCAATGTTCGGGTCAGTTCCCAGGTAGGAGGTGTTCCGTAAACCGTCAACTTAAATACCCCCAGCCTTAGACAGAACTTTACCGAGAGAGTTCCCTTATAACCTCAGTAATGTAAGGTCTTTACTCTAAAGATCTAGGTGCATTAAACACTTTTAATAAACCTAGTGACATTGCATGCTAACATTTAACTATGATTAATTCAACTCCGGTATTCCAGGTCAGTTCCCAGGTAGGAGGTGTTCCGTAAACCGTCAACTTAGATACCCCCAGCCTTAGACAGAACATTACCGGTGGAGTTCCCTTATAATCATAGCAATGTTTTTCCTACTTAGTCAATTAAAACTATTTTTAAATACTAAGTAAGAAAATATTCTAATCTTATTAGAAATCGATCTAGGTCTAATTAATTTTAAACAATTTAAAATTAATCCAATTTATCCTATGATCTTATGTTTGCATGCAAATCTTGATTATAGATTGACGGTTTCTAATCATTAATAATAAAGAACTATTTCAAATTTTAATGATTAATCCTATAATCAAGAATCTAGGGTTTAATTCATTCAACAATCTCATTCAAATTAAATAATTAAACCACACTAATTGCATGAATAATATAACAATTATATTATTAACTATGGATGTTTCATGCTTCATGCAATTTTTTATTTTCTTTTATTATAACAATTATAAGCCAATCAAGAAAATCAAACAAGCATGCTTCATTCATCACATTAAACATAACTATTTATATTTAATTTAAGTAATGACATGCTTCATGCTTTCCAATTTTTCATATAATTAATATACACTTATATTAAAAAATATGAAATCAAATCCATACATTTAAACATACATTATAACAATTTATAATATATAAAAAACGCATGAGCATGTTTATAACCTAAGGTGGGATTAAAAAATTCTATATGACATCCATAAAGCATATAAATAGCAATTGAACCGGTTAATTTTGGCCCCTAGGATAAAATAAAGCATTAAATTACATTAATTTAGCTAAATTCTATCCTAAAAATCCATGTACAGCTCCGTAATTGGTCTAGACAGCACGAACCGCCCCGAACCACCTCGAACCGGGCTTCAAAATCACGAACCATGCCAAAAATTGGCTGAACCGGACCAAATAGGTCCCAGCCCAGCCGAATCGGACCGGTCATGCCTCGAACCGTGCCTTTTGAAACCCTAGGTCGCGCCTCCATCGTGACAGCGTCGAGACGCTGTGTTGATAGCGTCCCGACGCTGTGCGTTTTCCTTATCTGGCGCCTGCGTAATTGAGACAGCGTCGAGACGCTGTTGAGGTAGCGTCCCGACGCTGTGTGCTTTCCTTACCGAGCACCTTCGGTATCGAGACGCTGTTGATGTAGCGTCCCGACGCTGTTGCGTCTGGAGGCAGAATCTCGGCGGCAGCAGCATCGATTCTCCGATTTTGGCCCCGATTTCAGCGGCGATTGCTCCGTTTTTCATCTCATAAAAACCTATTCTAGACCCGGACTTACATAGGACTCGATTTTACATAATATACCCGAAACACCGGGCCTTACATGATCAAAATCACATAAAAATAAAATCTATGGCCATAAAATTAACCCAAACAGTTCAATGCAAACCAAACATACATTATGCATAAATCCCACCTATTAGAGCCTATCGCAACTTTTTAAAATTAATTAATAGGGACAGCGATGGCTCTGATACCAATTGAAGGGAATAAAAGTCCCCACGCAGCGGAAGCGCATCGATTGGACCTTACGCCGTATATTAATTAACATTAAAATACCGTTACGATAACTCAAACAAAACTTTAAACGAACTTTAAAGTCGCTGTAAAATCGATTTAAACATGCTAAAATAAATCTAAATTTATTTTTAAAACTTTTCTAGAGAAAAGAGGAAGAACCGTTACGAAAACGCAGCAGCCGCTTTAAGGTTTTCTTCGCTGGAAATTCTTCTTTGATTGACACAATCACCACAGAGGTTACACCGGTATGTCTCTGAGTCTAGGAGGCAAAAGACTTGTGGGAGTCTTTCTCTAAGAGGGAGGCTAGAGAGAATTCTAGGACTTGTCTTTCAAGAGTGTCAAGTGTCATGACCAATTAGGTCTAGTGTTCTATTTATAGAAGAGAGGCCATGAATAAAATATTCAATTAAATCAATCTTTTCCATAATTGATTCAATCTTATTCTTTAATTAATCAATCATGATCAATCAATTCCATAATTGATTAATCTTTTCCACAAATGACTAATTACTTCCATAAGTGATTAGATCATTTCCATAAATGATTAATCACTTCCTTAAGTGATTAATTATTTCCATAATTGATTAATTCCCGGTTAATGAATTCTTTAATTAATTAACCACCAATTAAATATCACATATTTAATTCCCGGCCTAGAATTAATTAATTTGCCCAAACACATTTTAGGCCTTAAATTAATTAATTCTTTATTTTGAACTCTTTCAAACTTCCATAAATTTATATTTGAACTTTTCAAATATTAATTTCTCTCATAATAATATATCAATATATATTATATTTGTTTCCCTTAATAAATTGAACATTTTCAATTTACTTTTATTACTTAGTTGCCTCAAATTACTTTACGAGCTACCAGTGGGACCTAATGGACCTGCAGATCAGAAGCTCCAACGATGTGAGATTAATTGGTCAAACTCATTAACCATATTAATCAATATTCGTTAACTGTGTGTACATTCCACTATAGACTCACAGTTGCACTCTTCTCACTGCAGACATATTTTCTATGTCCACGGATCTAGACCAATATCGACTAGTTAGTCCTTCACGAGTGTCCGTAACACCAGCTGGGTCAAATTACCGTTTTACCCCTGGGTCACCTCTATTTCCTTAAGTATCAATTCTCCTCTAATGAACAACCTGTTTGTGGTCCAACCATCAGACAGAAAACCCTCTCGTGCCATTGAGAGGGTAGGGCCCTTTGTTCAAGACTCGGAGTAACCACTTAAGGGAACACTCATCTACTTCCCTAAAGACGGGAAGGAGTGAATTTCATCTTGTACGATTATGTTCCCAGCTCCCCATTCGGTCTTGTCCCCAAAGTGGTAGGTTTATTGAGTCGGCGTATTGGCCACTCTCACCCATACAAATCAAAGGACAATCTCTCATGAGCAGGAGTCCATAATCAACTCAGGATTAAGACTAAGTTGTCTAGGTCGTCCTAGTGAAATAGAAAACCAACTAGTTAACGGTGTTATAACCAGTGGTTACTATTTCGCGGTCCGGTCTTATGCAAACTCATTGCATAGGATACCCCCACTCGCATGTCTCCTACACGAACGCGTTGGATCGCAGCGTTTGTATCAAATACAAAGTGGGTCGTATCCATAGTGTCACCAGGATAAGGCACCCAGTCTTATCCCTATACTATAGACCCTTTAGGCTGTTTCTTGAACAATGATCCCATATGTCGCTACATATAGTTCAAGACTCATATTACAGCCTTGGATATCTAGTTTATTGGATTAGGGTTATTATTAGGCAAAGACATATATAAAATAACTAATAACAATTAATGGAAAAATATATCAATATTATTTCATTAATATCCGGTCAATGGTTACATTCACTATCTACGAGTTTTAGGGCATAAAACCCAACAAAAACATGTCGTTCAAGACTTCCTCAATGGTCGTTGTCATGAACAAGTCTTACATAGGTTCTACTGCTCATTGTTGCCTCAATGAATTGACGTTGCAAGAAGATAAAGATTCTATCGTTGCAGGCCAAGAAACAACATTGCAGGGGCATATACCAATGACAAGTTGTTTATTAAGTATATAACCCTTTGTTTGAACTTGATTCTGACATAGTGACTATCATGATGACTGAGACAAGTGAAGGGAATAAAAGTCCCCACGCAGCGGAAGCGCATCGATTGCACCTTACGCCGTATATTAATTAACATTAAAATATCGTTACGAAAACTCAAACAAACTTTAAACACTCTTTAAAGCTGCTGGAAAATTGGTTTAAACATGCTAAAAAATAAATATAAATTTATTTTCATGCTTTTCTAAAGAAAGAAGGAAGAACCGTTACAAACCTTCGTTGTAGACTTGACCGTTTTTCGCCAACGACGCTCCACGAACGAAAACACAGCAGCCTCCTTTTCTTGTGATCGCTGGAAATTTCTCCTTTGAATGACACAATAACCACAGAGGTTACACCGATATGTCTCTAAGTCTAGGAGGCAAAAGACTTGTGGGAGTCTTTCTCTAAGAGGGAGGCTAGAGAGAATTCTAGGTCTTGTCTTGAGAGTCTAAGAGCAAGAGCAAAGTGTCATGGACCAATTAGGTCTAGTGTTCTATTTATAGAAGAGATACCATGAATAAAATATTCAATTAAATCAATTTTTTCCATAATTGATTCAATCTTATTCCTTATTTAATCAATCATGATCAATCAATTCCATAATTGATTAATCTTTTCCACAAATGTCTAATTACTTCCATAAGTGATTAGATCATTTCCATAAATGATTAATCACTTCCTTAAGTGATTAATTATTTCCATAATTGATTAATTCCCGGTTCATGAATTCTTAAATTAATTAACCACCAATTAAATATCCCGGCCTTGAATTAATTAACTCGCCCAAATAGATTTAAGGCCTTAAATTAATTAATTCATTATTTGAACTCTTTCAAACTTCCATAAATTTATATTTGAATTTCTTCAAATATTAATTTCTCTCATAATAATATATCAATATATATTATATTTGTTTCCCTTAGTAAATTGAACATTTTCAATTTACATTTATTACTTAGTTGCCTCAAATTACTTTATGAGCTACCAGTGGGACCTAATGGACCTGCAGATTAGAAGCTCCAACGATGTGAGATTAATTGGTCAAACTCATTAACCACATTAATCAATATTCGTTAACTGTGCGTTCATTCCACTATAGACTCACAATTGCACTCTTCTCACTGCAGACATATTTTCTGTGTCCACGGATATAGACCAATATCGACTAGTTAGTCCTTCACGAGTGTCTGTAACACCAGCTGGGTCAAATTATCGTTTTACCCCTGAGTTACCTCTATTTCCTTAAGTACCAGTTCTCCTCTAATGAACAACCTGTTTGTGGTCCAACCATCAAACAGAAAACCTTCTCGTGTCATTGAGAGGGTAGGGCCCTTTGTTCAAGACTCGAAGTAACCACTTAAGGGAACACTCATCTGCTTCCCTAAAGTCGGGAAGGAGTGAATTTCATCTTGCACGATTACGTTTCCAGCTCCTCATTCGGTCTTGTCCCCAAAATGGTAGGCTTATTGAGTCGGCGTACTGGCCACTCTCACCCATGCAAACCAAAGGACAATCTCTCATGAGCAGGAGTCCATAATCAACTCAGGATTGAGACTAAGTCGTCTAGGTCGTCCTAGTGAAATAGAAAACCAACTAGTTAACGGTGTTATAACCAGTGGTTACTATTGCGCGGTCCGGTCTTATGCAAACTCATTGCATAGGATACCCCCACTCGCATGTCTCCTACACGAATGTGTTGGATCACAGCATTTGTATCAAATACAAAGTGGGTCGTATCCATAGTGTCACCAGGATAAGGCACCCAGTCTTATCCCTATACTATAGACCCTTTAGGTTGTTTCTTGAACAATGATCCCATATGTCGCTACATATAGTTCAAGACTCATATTACAGCCTTGGATGTCTAGTTTATTGGATTAGGGTTATTATTAGGCAAAGACAAATATAAAATAACTAATAACAATTAATGGAAAAATATATCAATATTATTTCATTAATATCTGGTCAACGGTTACATTCACTATCTACGAGTTTTAGGGCATAAAACCCAACAACAAGAACTATGGAAGAAAGAATGACTAAGATGCAGGAGCACATCAACACCTTGATGAAGGCGATCAAAGAAAAAATTCTCAAATTGAGCACCTAAAGATTCAAATTGAGAACCAACATATCGCTGAATCAAGTCAAACCCAAGTCGTAAAAAATCACGACAAAGGAAAGACTATAGTGCAAGATGATCAACTACAGTGTTCTGCTTCAATCGCTTCACTATCCATCCAACAACTCCAAGATATGATCGCAAATTGTATCAGAGCTCAGTACGGTGGACCTATTCAAGATTCCGTCTTGTATTCCAAACCTTTCTCAACCTCGACAACCGGTGACTGCGAAGGAATTCTTCTCCAAAACTTCCCACAAAAAAGAAAAGGGAAACTTTCCAACTTCCTACTGCATCCATGTAGAAGAGGTTGACAGTTTTAGGAAGGGTGAACAAAGGACTTCCATCTTCGATCGCATCAAGCCTCTAACTACTCGTCCTTCAGTATTCCAAAGAATGAGTATGCCCGCGGCAGAAGAAGAAAATGAGTTTCCACCTCCACTCGACCTTCAGCTTTCCAAAGGCTAAGTGTTTTCACATCGAAGAAAAGTCGACCTTCAACATCTGTTTTTTATCATCTCAAAGTAACAAACGATCAATCTAAAAGAAAGATGGACAACTTGGAGGTGAAACTTTTCGATGAAGTAAACAGCGACAAGAAGCTTCATAGTAGTATCCTGTCACGTGTGAAGAGGAAGTTTTTCGTTCTCATAAATACAGAAGATTCCTTGAAGGGGAATCAAAATCTCATTATCTTAACCAATCCTATAAATGAAGAATCTGATCAAGACTATGATAAAGATAAGAGCTTTTAAAATGTAAAAGTTCCTGATCGCAAGAGCTTAAACTGCATGAAGTTCCTAGCTCCCATGAGCTTAAAAGGTGGTAAAAAAAACCCAAATTGAACTACGTTATGACTTGATCCCTTTGCCTCAAGGGTATGTAGGCAGCTTAAAGAAAACTTTAAGTTCAATGTCTATAAACAAAAAAAAAAAGGGTGCAACAAATATTGAAGCACGACAATACAAATTGAAGACAATACAAATTGAAGACAATACAAATTGAAGAAACTAATCACTATTGGGGGCAACACAACAAATTTATGTTATTTGGTGTTTCATTCACCCTAAGTTGCTCCCTCTTCTTCACTTTGACAATTCAAGGTTCCCCACGTTGCTTCTCACTATTGGGGGCAACACAACAAATTGAAGAAACTAATCACTATTGGGGGCAACACAACAAATTTAAGTTATTTGGTGTTTCATTCACCCTAAGTTGCTCCCTCTTTTTCACTTCGACAATTCACTTGATCTCATGACCTTTAAGTATCTAGCTTGGTTATTAAACCAATAGACCATGTAAGTTTTTTAATTAACATTCACTTGTTAATATATACATATATGTTATTCAGTCAACTCAGATTATTCTCAATCCAAAACTTGTCAAACCCAAAATCAACCAAAGTCCCAAACTCAAATTCTATTCCAAATGCAAGTTAAAATTGGATAGAAATTTACCTCAAGTCAAATTTTATTCCAAATGGACCAAAGCGCAAACCTAAATTCTATTCCAAATGCAAACTAAAATTGGATAGAATTTTACCTCAAATCAAAATTTGGGCATAATCCAAATTTTACCCAAACTTAAGTTCAAGTCAAAGTTTGCTGCCAAATAAAGAAAATCAAAATTTTGACCAAACTTCAAATTTTGATTAATTGGCAATAAAAGTGTCAAATAAAAAAAATAATCAAAATTTTGAACAAAATTCATGTTTTGATTAAATTGACATATCAAACGGAGTCAAAATCAAGAACAAATACCTTGCATTTTGATTCCAAAATATGTTTTTCGAGATTCACTCACACATAGCTTGTGCCTAAATCTCGAAAAGGGGCATTTGTTGAAGGAGAAATTTTGGCCAATCACAAATTGTCACGTCATTATTTAAAATTAATGACGAAATTACAAATAATTAAATTTGGACCAACTATAAATGGACATGTGTCCCAAATTTAATTTGAACACAAAGTTGGCTAATTATAAATTTTTAGAGCCAAATTTCTATTTGATCAATTAATTAAATTAAATTATTTTGATCAAATTAATTAATTTGACCAATTAATTAAAAAGCAATTATTTGGATCTTTTAAATATTTGGGTCATATGGTTTTGAGTCAAATATGAACCAGACCCAAGACTAAATAATTGAGCCCAAGACCAATAGAGCCCAAGCCCGAGTTGTTGGCCCAAAAGTCACCAGGGCCTATCCAGCAAGAACTCTATAAATAGAGGGGTTCTCTTCCATTTTATGGGGAGAATTTTGAAGCTCTCAGCCAGAGTCAGTGAATTTAGAGAAACTCCACCAAGATTTCTTGAAGACTGAAGACCCTTCAAGATTATAAGACTTCAACAATCCTTGAAGACCAAAGACTCTTCAAGACTTCAAGACCCCAAGACCTCTTGAAGACTGAAGACCCTTCAAGACTAAAAGACTTTCACAATCCTTGAAGACCAAAGACTCTTCAAGACTTCAAGACCCCAAGACTTCTTGCTGAAGACCCTTCAAGGCTAGAAGATTTCAACCATTTTTTAAGATTAAAGACTCTTCAAGACTTCAAGACTTTAAAAACTCCAAGAATCAATTGAAGCTTCAGACTCAAGAACAAGCGCTACAACCCTCGAGTGAAACACATTCACACACAAGAGAGAGGATCAGAGGATTAAAGTTAGAGATTGCACACTCACACGCATACAAACATCAATACAAATATATTGTTTATTCCACGTGTCTCCATCTTTGAAGTTACGTGTGAACAGTATATTTTCAAATTTACAGCGAAACACAATTTTCAAATCTTAAATTCAAATTTAAAGTTTTTAAATTAGAAATTTATTTTCATTTTTTTAAACTGAGAAATTTTTTTTTTCGTTTTTGTTTGATAAATTCTTTACTTTCTAATCACGAATCAAATGGGCTAAGTAAACAAGATAATTCTTTCCCGACTAGTTCTGCAAAAATAACACTCCAAATTGATAAGTATCAAAAAAAAGAAAATGTCCTTAATGATCAAAATTATTATTGGTAGCTGTTCACACAAGATTTATCTGATTTTTTTCTCACAAATATATAAACTTTGGCCTGACTTGATATTCATAGATTTCCTTTTAAAATGGATATGTTTATATTTTCTCTTACTTTTCAGTTTTTTTTTAGTTCAACAACATTTGGGGATGAGGGATTCAAACCTCTTGGTTGATGGTACATGTCAATTACCATTGAGCTATGCTCGCTTTGGCTCTTACTTTTCAGTTTGTTATCTTTATATTGCAATATTTTCAGTTTTAACACCACATTTCTAATTAAGTTATAGAGTTTTATATTATAATGTATTCCATTATATTTTCAATCTAAACGATGGTATATGATATATATTTTTGCATAGGTCATTAACTATTCAGTTATACATATCATATTTTTCATTTCTGGTGTTTTTAAGCAGTTAACATATGCATTTTAAATATATCATTAGAAATTGATTATATTTTTTAAATACCCGATATTTACCAGTATGTTGTTTTCTAAATATACCTTATATTTTCACTTTTTAGGTTCCGATCTTATTCCTTCGCTTTTCCGTGTTCGCAATTTCTTTTATCTTCACAATTTTGATTCTAATAACATGGAAAATAAATTCAAGGTAGATACATTTAATCGATCATCACAAACAATTGGATGTATATATCCAAACAAGGTGGCATTTATTCTATGTCTCAAAATTTATATACATTCAAATAAGGGTATTTAAACAACCATCCCAAACATGATACACACACAAATTCCTGAACATAAGAACATAGTACTACAAGTAACGATACATAGTACTACAAGTAACGATTTCATATGTTAAAAAACGCCACAAACCATTAAAAATTGTGAAGATAAAACCCACAGAAGATAAAACAGTTTCATATGTTAAAAAAAAGCAATATCCATATATTCAAAGATAAACTGATTTCAAACGCATTTTATACCACAAAAATTAGAAAAAAAAAACAGTCTGTCTTTAGTAGAGAAAAATCGAGAAACCAAAAAACAGGGGAAGCGAAAAATGGGAAAGATGAAAAAATACGAGGAAACCAAAAATCAGGGAAGATGAAAAAAAAAACGATTTCCCCATGTTTTTTGCATTTGAAAGAAAATTTAAGGTGGATGGAGACATTTTTTTGACCTTGTAGTCTTGAAGGACATGAAAGTTGGAGAACATCAATATCATTTTCTTTTCTCGATGAGAGGCCACGTTAAACCCATGAAAAAATTATGTAACGAAGGAAAAAAAGGAATTATACACATTAAATTCCATGAGAGGCCACATGGTTCCAGAAGCCTTGCATTTTATACAACGAAAATAATTTTAAAAAAATACTGTCTGGGGAAGATGAAAAAAATCGGGGAAACAAAAAAAACAGGGGAAAAAAGCAAAAAAATACCGTGTTCTTACTAGTAGCGGGGAAAAAAATGCAAACTAAAGACAAACTATTTTTAACAATAGAAATCAGAAAAAATGTTGTTGAACAAGTAACAAAAAAATTCACCAAAGAAACTAGTAGCGTGGAAGATGAAAAAAATCGGGGAAACAAAAGAAAGGGGGAAAAAGACAGAAAAATAATGCGTTCATAGCATACCGGGAAAAAAAAAACGCAAGCGGGGACGATGAAAATCGTAAAAGCAAAAAAACCTAGCAAATGAGTATTTTACTACTAACAAATAAATGCAAAAGCAAACGAGTATTTTGCTAATAGTGTAAAAAAAGAAAACAAAAATAGGGAGGATGAACCAGTAGGTTTTTACCAGTAGAGAAGAAACCTCACCAAAGCAGCAATGACAAAAGATTGGTGAAGAAATTATGACGGAAGAGAGAAAATGAAAAAAAATGGGGAAGATGAACCTTTTTCGTGTTGATTTGCACGGTTATAGGAAGAAATTCAAATATCTTTTTCTTTCTTTTTTTTTTTAATTTTTATATTATTTTATATTTTCCAAATGTTATGCATGCAATTGTATACAAGTAAATGAGCCTAAAATGTTAAAAAAAAAAAAAACACAGTGGACAAACTTGTAAAATATAGTTCTTTAGGACACTTTTGGTAATTAGATCTCCAAGAAGGCCCATTCGTGTTGTTATTAATTTAAACACTCCAACATGAGCATAGCTCAATTGACACAAAACTTGTACTAATGACCGTAAGGTCTATGGTTCGAATCCCCCACCCCCATGTTGTCAAAGAAAAAAAAAAAAACTCAAACACTCTAAATTGATACATATATTTTTTTGTTTAGTTTAAATTGATACATAAATTTGACTATAAAATAAGGAAAAAGTTGACATTTTTTATTAATATTACAATTTTTAAAACTTATTATTAAAATATAGTTAATCTGAAACTTATTATTTAAATATTGTAGTTTTAAATTTTCGGTCAAAGGTCGTCTCTCAAGAGACGACCTTGAAACACGTGTTGCACACCGTCTCACATGACAATAAATTAAAAAAAAAACAAAATTCGAAGAAACGACCTCTACACATTTAATCAATAAATGTGCTTCTAGCAAGGTGGTGAACGTGGCACTTTTTTTCTTCCCCTTCCCATGTTCGAATCTTAGTAGCTGCACTCTTTTCGTTTTTTTTTTTTTTTTGTTTCTAGTTTTTTATTTTTAAAAATATCAATAGTTTTTTATTTTATTTTTTCTTGTTTCACTTTTCTTTGAAATTTGAAGTTTTTTTTTTTTTTGAAAAATGAATTTTGAAGTTTGAAATATACTTAAAAATAAAAAAATTTTATACCATTTTATTTATATTTTTATTTTGAATTATAAAATTATTATAACCAACTTTTTAATTTAGCTAATTTAGATAAAAGAAAAATAAAAATGAGAAATATGACAATAAATCAATTTGTTGTTATCTTTATACCAACAAATTAATTTAATATATAAAATAAACATTTTCTTTTTTCACTTTTCCTTGAAACCATTGTTATTGGTATAAAAATAACAACAATTTGATTTGTTTGTCATATTTCTCATTTTTATTTTTCTTTTATCTCAATTAACTAAATTTAAAAGTTGGTTATAATAATTTTATAATTCAAAATAAAAATATAAAGAAAATGGTATAAATTTTTTTATTTTTAAGTATATTTCAAACTTCAAATTTCATTTTTTTTAAAAAAGTTCAAATTTCAAAGAAAAGTGAAACAAGAACAAAGAAAATAAAAAACTAATGATATTTTTTAAAATAAAAAACTAGAAACGAAAAAAAAAAAAAGAAAAATGAAAGAAAGCGAAAGAAAGAAAACGAAAAAAAAAAAAAGAAAACGAAAAAGAAAAGAAAACGAAAAAAAAAAAACGAAAAGAGAGAAAACGAAAAAAAAGTGCAAACGTTGGGATTCGAGGGAAGGGAAGAAAGAAAGATGCCGTGTTCACCACCTTGCCAAGAGTACGTTTGTGGATTAAATGTACATAGGTCGTCTCTTCAATGTGAAAGGTGCCGCGTTCACCACCTCTGCGAATTTTTTTTTTTTAATTTATTGTGCGTGTTTCAAGGGTCTCTTGAAGAGACGACCTTTGACCGAAAAATTTAAAACTACAATATTTTATTAAATAATAAGTTTCAAACTAACTATATTTTAATAATAAGTTTTAGGGAAAATTTCATTTTTAACTCTAAACTTTAGGGGTCGTATCAATTTTAACCTTGAACTTTCAATTTCATCAAATTGAACCCTAAACTTAACAAGTTGTATCAATTTTAATCCCGAACTTTCAATTTCATCAAATTGAACCTCAAACTTATCAAATCGTATCAATTTTAACCCTAAACTTGCATAAGTGTTACAATGTATACCTTTGGTTAACTTTTTTTTTTTAACCATCGTACGTAATTGATTATTTTTTTTTTCTTAATTCACATTGCATCTGATTATAAATAAGATATTGAAGAAACTTTATTTTAGATGACTTTTTCTCGTTGTTGAGGATTTTATGAGAGTTTTTTTTTTCTTTTTTTTTGCTGATATTTAAGATTACGAAAGCAAAGAAATTTTGGAGGTTTTTTATCTTCAAATATTCGCTGGTCTTTTCTTGTTGCTAAGAACTTTGTGGGATTTTTTTTTCCTTCTTTTAATGTTTTTTTTCTTGCTAATTAGAAGAAGGTACAAATCTAGGAAACGAAAACGGAAATAAAGAAATTTCGAGTTTTTTATTTCTCATATTTGCTAGATTTTTCTTGTTGCCAATAACTCTTGTGACTTTTTTTTAATAATAATGAGAAGAATTTTCTGAAATATTTGATTTCTTAACAAGATTTTTCCAACAAATTTCTTACAAAACACTAACTCAGGTGGAATGTGAATTAAAAAAATAAAATGAAATTGTCAATTACATATTTTAATAGCAATTCAAATGAAAAGTTGACAAAAGGTCTACATTGCAACATTTATGCAAGTTGAAGGTTCAAATTGATTCAATTTGTTAAGTTTGGGGTTCAATTTACTAAAATTGAAAGTTTATGGTTAAAATTGCTACAACCTGCAAAGTTCAGGGGTCGAAGTTGATTTTTTCCCTAAGTTTTAGAAATGGTAATCTTATCTTACTACCTTAAAAAGTGGCTAAGGAGAACAATCATTTTTAGACTATTTTACCCTTTTATCAAATCTTAAATTTACAAAGCATGTCACTAATAACTATTAAATTTATATATTTAAATTAAATCATAAAATAACATTTAAAATTTAAAAAAAAGGGTTAAAAAAATTAAAAAAAAAAAAAAGAATTACTAAAAGAACAACTTATATACACACACTTTCCTAAAGAAAAAAAAAATCTACACACCCACGTAGGTACTAATAGTTTCTATTATTTTTAATTAATTATATATTTTTAGAATTGTTTTATCACTTATTATTATCTAATTACAAATGCACAATTAAATTAACATTAATTATTGAACACCTTTTCACATTCTCACATTTATATATAACCTATCCATGTAGGTTTTCTTTAATTTAATAAATACCAAAGGTAAATATTTGAGAGGTTAGAATATGAAAAGTTCTATATATTTATTTCTATAATATAATGACTAAAATTTATGAGTTTATAAGTATATTTAATGGTGAAATTTCAAAGGTTTTGTAACTTTTATCTCCTACAACTATAAGTAGAGCTCTCTTCAACATTTGTCTACAAGCATTTGAATTTTCTCATCTCATGTGTAGGTTTGTCTTGCTTTGCCTCATAATTTTTGTTTTGTTTGGATTATTTATTTATTTATTTTTAAATAATTGTTTGGATTACTTTATCTAACATTCATCTTGGGTTTTTTTTTTTTTTTACTACAATAATGTTAATCCTTTGTAAATTTGTAATTTAAGAAAAAACTTGAAGATATGCGAAAACAAAAGCTTGAAGATGATATTCTACCAATTGAAGTTAAGCGTAATTATGTTTTAAGTGTATTCTTTCTTACAAATGTATTTAGCTTCTTTGTTTTTTTTTTTTTTTTTTTTTTTGAAATACAAATGTATTTAGCTTCTTTTATTATAAATAATAACAGTTATGAGAAATTATATATACCATGATTTTTTTTTATTTGTAGTAAATGAATATATTCATTGATTTTCTCTTTAAATTCTCAATAATAAAAAATGATATATTTTTATTATTATTATTATTATTTGAAAACATGTGGGGTTGGAGGGATTTAAACCACAAACCTCTTGGTTATTAGTTCAAATTTGATGTTAATTGAACACTCACGTTGGCAAAAATAATTTTATTATTATTATGATGATGATGGTGGTACATATGTTTTATTTTGTAAGTATTAGATAAAAATCAAATTAGTACTTTTAGAAATATTTATTTCTTGAAAATAAATGAGATTTCTATTTGGTATAATTTTTCAAAGTAATAAATAATACAATTTTTTAATATATAATATATCTCATTAAATACATGATACTATCTTTTATTAAAAATAAATATTTTTAATGATATAATTATTAATCATCCAAAATTTTATATTAAATTGAACTATTTTTTGTTAAGTTGAATTATGTAATAATTATAACTATTTTTTTTTTTTTGAACAAGTAGTAATTATAACTACTAATCATTCATCATTTTAAAATTATAGTATGAATATGGATTTTTTAATATAATATTAACCTTCATATTTAAGATAATATATACATTGTCCTTATTTCAAAAATGTAAAATACTAATGAAATTAAATATCTTCCTACCTCTCCAAAACTTTCATTTGCATTTCATTTCTCTCACTCCCTTTCCACTTTTTTGAAGTACTTTCTGAAATTCTTCCAATTCCACTTTTTTCTCGCTCTCATTCTTCTCATTATTTTCTCTCAGACCCTGAGAAAGTATAATCTAATAATTATTTTCTTTTTTTAATGTGAATCTAAAAATTTATGAGTTTATCTTTAAATTTTCTTTTTCTTTGAAATAAGTTTATCTTTAAATTTTATGAATCTGTCTTTTATTATAATTAATAATGAAATTTCAAGAATTTTGAAATTCTTTGTCTTCTACGACCATATAAATAGCTTTCTGATGTGGAAAGATAGAATATTACAATTTTTGTCAATATATTCTTAAAAATGAATGGTAAAATAATTTATGAATTTATCTTTAATTATATAATGAAATTCTAAAAGTTTAAGAATTTTAATAATTTTGAACTTCATAAGTTATTAGTTCAAATTTTATGTTTTTTTTTCCTTTTCTCCGTCAGTTTTATTCTCCCTTAAGCATAAAAAAGTCTAGCAAACTATTTTTTTTATAAATTGCGAAATAGTGTTGTTTGAGAAATCATATATTACTTTATAAATCATTTAGTCTATTGAAGTATAAATGATACAAAAGTTAGATACATGCTCAACGTTTTAAAAAAAATAGTATTAATATATGGTAAAATGAAATGATAATATCATAAAATATGATAAAATAATTGGAAATATCACGTGCAAAGCACGTGTTAAAAGACTAGTATTAATAAAAAATGTCCAGGAAAAAGTCTAAGAAAAAAAAATCCATTTCTATGCATTCATCGTCTCATCGTCTCACGAGTTTATTGCCTTTTTTGGGATTTCAAAAGAACAAGAAACGAGTCGCCATTCTTTTTGTGGCGTCAACTGTAAAAGCTCTCAAGTAATTTCAGTTCAACGAACAAAATAACCACAGAAATAGAGATTTCGAAGAATTCATTATTCAATTCGAATCCTTCAGTACTTTGTTGCAGTGTACACGCTTAGCTTCTTCCTTCATCTGATGATTTTCCTTGCTCGGCTGAACAATTTCCAAAAAACATGGTTGCTGCGACGGCCCTAGCTTAGTCGGCGGCCATGGGAGACGGCAATAACACCAACAGAGGCCTTGTCTCGGCCAACGCCGCCGCTAATTCCAACCGGAGCAACAACAACAACAACGGCAGCCACCACAAGAAGCCGGAGTGGCTGCAGCAGTACGATCTAATTGGGAAGATTGGAGAGGGAACCTATGGCCTTGTATTCCTTGCTAAAATCAAACCCCCTTCGCCGAGTCGCGGCAAGTCCATCGCCATCAAGAAGTTCAAGCAATCCAAGGACGGTGATGGCGTCTCCCCAACTGCTATCCGCGAAATTATGGTTTCTTCCTTTTCTTTCACTTTCATTATTCGTTCGTCTTCCCTTTGATTCAAATTGTATTTGGTTTTTGGCCGAGGAAGGACAAGGAGAAGAGTTGAGAACATATAATTGTTGATGTTATTGCATTGCACATTGTTAGTTTCTTTTCCGACGCAAGAAACAGGAAAGATATTGGGTTTCAGTTTTCCAATAATTCATGACAAAACAATTAGGGTTTTTCCCCCAATAATAAGCAAAGGGATTGGAGAACTTGATTCCATTTTTCTGTTGGAGCTGTTGATCTTGCATTAAGCATTTCTGGTAAAATTAATCTTCTCTATCTTTTATGGTTCAGTTACTGCGGGAAATATCACACGAGAATGTCGTTAAGCTTGTAAATGTTCATATCAACCATGCAGATATGTCGCTGTATCTAGCTTTTGATTATGCTGAACATGACCTCTATGTAAGTCTATCTTGCTTCAATTTGTTTTGTTAAAGGCCCGTTGATAACCCTTTAGTTTTCTGTCTTTTGGTTTTTTAAAATTAAGCTTATAAACACTACTTCCATCCATAAATTTGTTTGTTTTGTCATCTACTTTTTGCCTTTGTTTTCCAAATCCAAGTCAAATTTTGAAAACTAAAAAAAAGTACTTTTTAAAAACTTGTTTTTGTTTTTGGAATTTTGCTAAGAATTCATATGTTTTCTTAACCTAGAGAAAGGGTGAGAAAACAAGCACAAATTTCAAAAACCAAAAACCAAATACCAAATGGTTATCAAATGGGGCAATGATTAGTTTGATTTGGTATGGGTGATTAAGACTGAAAGATTTACCACCCATTTTGGCCTGCAACCGTATCCTTGTTGGTAGAGAACCAATAGCATTTGGGGATCTTAGTGGAAAAGAATATATCGTTTCCTTTGTCATATCTGTATAGTATGATAATTTTTGTATTTCTTTTCAGGAAATCATTAGACATCATCGGGACAAGGCTAACCATCCCCTAAATCAGTACACCGTTAAATCCTTACTCTGGCAACTTCTCAATGGATTAAATTATCTCCACAGGTAAAGTTGTAGTATGCCAGTTTCTTAAATTTTATTTCGCATCACAAGCAGACTTCTAACATACTTTCAACTTCTGCTGCAGTAATTGGATCATTCATCGTGATTTAAAGCCATCAAATATTTTGGTATAATTTATATGATATCTATCTATCTTATATTCACTGAATGACCCTGCTATCTCTCTACTTTAGGTTCTGCATAAGCTTTTGTCCTCTTATATATATATATATATATATATATATATATATATATATTTCTGATAAGGTCCTCTTATGTGTAGATGCATTTTTTTGCTTACACATATTCTGTTACCAGGTTATGGGTGAAGGAGAAGAACAGGGAGTGGTTAAAATAGCTGATTTTGGACTTGCAAGAATATACCAAGCTCCCTTGAAGCCATTATCAGAAAATGGAGTACTGATCTCTTGTTTCCCTTTCACTTGAATTGTTTATTTGTTTATTTCTTTTTTTGGTTCCACTGATATTCTACAGATGACATAATATAAATGGGAATGGGATAGAGATAAATCCACTTTTGAAGAATTCTAATGCTAAATTACAACTTAAAAATTCTTTTACAACACAACAAAGAATCTTCATGCTTAACAATTCTAACTAAGTTTAGGGACGTCTCTCTAAACTTTGCTGCTTTTTGGGATTTGATTTTATTCAACGCTTTTTATTGGTGTAAATGTAAACACCCTTTTAGAGATTATGGTCTATCTTCTTTACTTTCCAATTGGAACTCTTTCTTGTAATGATCTTTTTTGAGAGTTATTTCTCCCTTTATTTCATTTATCAATGAAATTTGTTTCTCTTCAAAAAAAAAAAAAAAACTATTCTAACTTTTGAGGGAAGAGAGGAAGCAATGACCCCTGCTGGACTACGAAAATTTTCTACCATCTAAATATTCTAAGTGGGACGTTGTAGAAAATCTACAAAATAAGTTTTGGGGGCTGAAGTTGAAAGATATGGGGTACCTAATAAAATTAATGCTAAATCGGGGACCAACCTCGGACCCAATGCCTTGTATAAATATATATAACATTGAAAGATATAAAAGAAGGAAAAAAACGGAAAAAGCTACTGTCACAAACATCCTCCTTGCCCAGTAAATCTGCCTTACTACAATATTAAATAAAACAAAGAAAATCATTGCATGTGAAAATGAACCTGTTTACTGTTAAGTTTTTGAGGTGTCCATTTGCAATTTGCTTGTAGGTTGTCGTCACCATTTGGTATCGTGCACCTGAACTTCTCCTTGGAGCAAAGCACTACACTAGTGCTGTTGGTATCCCTGATAAAATCATTTAGGTTCTATTAAGTAGAGCCATTTTGGGCTGTTATATGATTGATACATTTTACTTCGGACATAAACATTGATTAATATGCTGAATTGATGCTTGCTTTCATGCCCTAATCTTGATTTGTGTGTCAGTATGCAAATTCGGTTGTTTCAACTTCAGTTTCAGGAAATGGTTTTCTTTCCAGAGTTTTATATAGAATTTATCTATTTTGTACTCAAGTAAATTATAGCTCTACTGTTGGATGGTATAATGGCATAATTTACGAAGAAAGGATCAATTCTGTTGAGGTGAAAATGTTGAGGTGAAAATGTTGAGGTGAAAATGTAGTAGGATTATAACATTTCAGCTATAAAGCACGGACACCTCTAAAATGACGAAGTGTCAGTGTCAGACACGTGTCCGACACCGACACGCCCCGACACGTGTCCGACAAGCCACGTGACGTGTCTTATATTTTTTTTATTTTTTTTATTTTCCGACACGCTCCGACACGGCTTCGACACGACGCCGACACAGCTCCGACACATTTTAGAAAAAAATGGGCGTTTTTTAAAATTTAATCACGGTTTAAATTAGACCCACTCATAGATAGTCCAAGCCCACTCATTCACAACCCTGACCCACGATAAAACTCTTACCATTTAAAAAGGAGCCATTTTGTTTTTGTTTTTTTCTAATTTTTAATCTGCCCTAGGTTAGTTTTAACTTTTAAGTCTTCTCATCTTCTTCCCCACACCTGTCTTCCACACGATTTCTTCTCCATCTCCCCAGCATTCTGTGAGTTGAGAGTGACTCCAAGATAGAAGCAGCCAAGTCTCGACCTCCACAAGAATGAGAAAAATATGTAGAAGGCTTGTTTGATTCTATTTTGTATTTCTTTTGTGTAAAACTTATTGGAGCTTTGATATTGTTGATTTTGTATTTCTTTTATGTAAAACTCATTGGATCTTGAATATTGTTGATGATGTTGTTGTTGGTTAATTTCTTGTTTTTTAATGAATTGTATGGATGTTGTTTACTTGTTTTAATGTTTAAATATAGAGGAAATTTACATTAAAAGTATTAGATATTCATAATATGTCAAATGTGCACACATATATGTGTTTTTTTTTTTTAAAAAATTAACGTGTCACCAACGTGTCGTTTTTTACTTTTTTGGAAATTGACGTGTCGCCATGTCCGTGTCGTGTCGTGTTTGTGTCGCGTGCCAGTATCTGTGCTTCTTAGCATTTTAGGATTCATTTATTTATTGGACACTGGATCTGAGAATGATTAAAAAAACATGGAAATGAGGGTCATTATAGAAGCTCCCATTACAAGAAAAAATAAACATGCACTGTCTAGAAGATGTTCTGCATGAGGGTTATTTAGAAAGGGAAAGTTTTATTGCTTGTCTATTGCAAATGTCTATTATTTACATAGGTAGTAGACTCGGATATATTCTTATCCTGGGTAAAAAGAATTCTTCCTTTATAAAGAAAATTAGATATGTGGGCTGTTGGATGTATTTTTGCTGAGCTTTTGACGTTGAAGCCATTATTTCAAGGGCAAGAAGTCAAAGGGACTCCAAATCCTTTCCAGGTACAAAAGTTATCTTGCATGCCATTTACACTGTTGTTATTGTGTTTTCTCCTCTTTAAACTGGGTATGCTGATTAATATTCTTTTATCATTGTAATGCGTATGCTGTTTTACAATGAAACCTATTATTTGAGCAGCTTGATCAACTCGACAAGATTTTTAAGGTTTTAGGTACAATTGCTTCTTTTGTCTCCTTTTCTCCTACATGTTCAACAAAATTTGTTACTTAAGTCATTACTTTACTAGGCCATCCCACGCTGGAGAAGTGGCCAACACTTGCTAATCTTCCACATTGGCAACAAGATGTTCAGCACATACAGGGGCATAAATAGTAAGCTTGCTTTTTTTTTTTTTTTTTTTTTTTTTTCATATGAAACCAAAAATACCTGGAAACTTGTACTGAAAACCCTCCTTTATAACATGTTGTGCTCATTTGATGATCATATTTTCCTTGGCATTGTTTTTTACAGTGACAATGCTGGATTGTATAATGTTGTCCACCTTTCTCCAAAAAGTCCTGCATATGATCTTCTATCCAAAATGCTCGAGTATGTCTTCTTTTCAGAACTTAATTTTCTACCATAGAGTTCATAGCAATATGTCAGCACGATTCAGACTGTGCTTTTGCAGCCTGTAGATCAGTATCTTCTATTTTTATATATATAGAAAAGACCGATGTTTCATTGTCAAAGTGCTAGATAAAAAATAAATGAGTTAACCATCTGAGTTGCCCTAGTGGTTAATAAGTGCCATAGAAAAAATAAAGGGTTTAGAGGAAATGCAGTGTTTTAAAAGGCGCGCGCCCGGGTGCACCTAGGTGCAAGGCGCCCCCTTAGCGCTGTCCTCGAAGCCCTTAAGGTGCACGCCTTAGGCGCCTCTAGGGCTTCACATTTTTATATATTTTTAAATTTTTTTTTAAACCTAAAGAAGCGAGACCCCCGTACTTGGTCATTCAAAGTGCCAAATATCAGATTCAAGGCATATCAACAATACTAAACTCACCGGTTTTTTGTGGAGTATTGACATTTGCCTCTATGTTGGAAGACTAATATTTGAACCTTGTTTATCTTTTATCTATTTTTCTTGGTTAAAAACTTCATTACTTGCCATGAAAGTGTTTTATATACATGTATATATATTTTTTTTTGTAAGTTTTTTTCACATAGTGCACCCGAAAAAAAGGCTTGTGCCTAGGCCCAGAGGGCCATTATTGCGCCTTAGTGCACCTTGGGCCTTTTAAAACACTGAGGAAATGGGTTTAGTCCATGATGACCACCTACCTAGGATTTAATATCCTGTGTATTTCCTGACACTCACAGATTTCAAAATAAATGAATAAATAAATGAGTTTGTGGCAATGAAATATCTAACAGATTTAAGGTATAGTATAGTAAAGTGTATGGTAAAGTCTATCATAGGTTGTTGTTACGAAGGCATCTTCTTTATCCTATCCATATATTTTGTGGAGAGTTCATTGGGCATGTTTATTTTTCTCTTCCCTATTGGTGTAGCCGTAGAATGTTTCTTTTGTAGTCATGAACATTAATGACATTATTAATGGCACGTACCTATATTCTAGGAGGAAATGTTGATATTGATGGGAACTTTGGTATTACGATGAATATTAGTAAACACCATGGAAATTATAGGAAGAAATGAAAATAGTTTGAATAATTCATGAAGCTTTAACAGTTGCTTAAGTTCCCTTGATCAAATGCCATGCTTGCATTCCAAGACCTTGCAAATTTACCCCACCAATATGAACAGAGTCCTCCGCGACCATGATTGACAGTTCTTGAATGGTTGAAGAAATTATCTTAGTCGGTATGATGGTTCACGAGAAGAAGACGGGTAGTGATGGTCTTATTGAAAAGGTTTTGTTGTTGAAGGCAACACAATTCATATATCCCATCTTCACAAGTTCACATTGCTAATGATTCTAATGACACTTTTTTTTCCTCTCTGAAAACCTTGAAGATTAAAAATATTCTTTTTCTGTTAAAGATTTTTAAACAGCCACGGATCTTAAAATTATACTTCAAGTTTATGGCTTTTGGGATCTAATGATGCTAATGTCCATGGCTTAGCCATTTGGAATTATTGAATTATTTCTCTTTGGATGATGTATCTCCTCTTGGAGAAAATCCTAGGACTCTTTCTTTCATGGAATCTGGTCTTAGAGAAAATTGATCAAAGAATCAATAAGTAGAAGAATAGCCATATATTTGAACTTTGGATCAATATGTTCTTTCCAGTTCCCACCTATGAGTCTATGACCTATCAGTTTTTGTAGTCCTTGGAGCTACTTTTAAAACTGAAGAATCCGCTAAGTCCAGTGGGATATTGACCCTCTTCTAAGAGATCTTGGGTCCTTGCTTTTGGAAAATCCAAGGAGAAAAATGAAACCGTCCTTTGCAATTGGTGATGGATTTTCTACAATAGCAAGGCAGATGTTCGAAAGAATATATACTAAATATGAAGCTCCATCTCATGGGAGCAATTTGTGATAAATATCAGTTGCTATTGCAAAAACCCCTTCGTCGCACATTTTAAAACGGTCAATTATTGGACCTTGACAACACCCTTAGATAGGGCTAACAAATTTTGCTTCTTCGCTAGATTGTGACACTTGCTCGTGCAGAGGTTTCTATCGGAGGATCTTCTGATCTTTAGGAAGGATTGATGAAGCATTACCTTTAATCTTTAGGTCTGTTCTAATGACTCGTACCCAAGAAAACCAAGCATTCCAACCCAAATAGTTTGGGTTGGGATGGATGGCTACAATCTTTGGTTGCAAATTAGGTTATACAATTTTACGGTTAGTTTGGAATTATAATTAAAATATTATTTAAATTTTTTAATGGAATATCTAACCCCCTAACTCATGCATACTGATCTAACTCATACATATTGATTTTTTTTTTTAATTTTTATTTTTAACAAGAAAGAAGACTTTTCATTGATATAATGAAAATAGGCTATTGCTCAAAAGATACGAACTCCATAAGGGAGTGAAGAAACAAAAAACATAACAGCAAATAACATAAAACAAAAAAGAAATCAAAACAGAACATAACATATAAACTATAAAGGATATATAAAAGCACTCCAATTTAGACATATATCCTGAAGCGAAAATCCCACGAAAAACTTTGACAAGGAACACCAAGAAGAGGTCTTAAGCCGAATTGATCAATCCAAGGAAGAGATGCTTCAGTTCAATTCAAAACCCTAGCCTAGCCTCCCTTCTCTCTCCCCGAAAAACCGAAACCCTAGCCTGACCTCCCTTCTCTCTCCCCGAAAAACCCTACCCTAACCCTAGCCTCCAGCCGTCGTTTTCTTCCGTCGTCATCGCCGTCATGGCTCGCCGCCCCTGTCGTCCGTCTGTCTGTCTGGTCAGCTCGTCGCCATTCATTCGCCGTCCGTCCGCCATTCTTTGTTGTTTTCATCTGCCGTTCGTCGGCCATTGTTTGCCTTTCTTCTCCATTTTCATCCACCGTCCGTTCGGTCAGTTCGCCACCCGTCCGCCATTCTTCGCCGGTTGTTCCATCCAGTCCGATGTTGTTGTAGTAATAGTCGTTTGTCTGCCATTCTTCGCTGTTTTCATCCGCGGTCCGCTCGCCATTCTTTGCCGTTTCCATCCACCGTTTTCATCCGCCGTTCGTCCAGTTAGTTCGCTGCCATTCATCCGTTGGTCATTTGGGCGTCCAGTCTGGTCTGTTCGTCATTCATCCAACAACTGCTCGTTATTCGTGGGTCTCTTTGAATCGTGGTTTCGTGGATCCCTTTGGTTTTGTGGTTGTCTTCTGGTATATGGTTCTATGGAAGTGTTGGAAGAGATGAGTTGTATCTGGAATATTTGCTTTCGTCTATGGGGTGAGAAAGATGAGTGTTTTATGGAAGGTATGAATAAATGTCAGAAAATTCACCTTTCTTTATCTCTTTTAGGTTGGCTTGAAAACTCATTGGTTGAACTTTTGCAATATCAAGTTCACTCATTTCTTAACAAGAAATTTAGGGAAGATTTTGGGACCATTTTTCTGTCTAAATTTAGATCTCTCGAGGGTTGGTATTTGAAATTTGCTGTTTGGCCTTTTTATGGAGGAAGGAAGAATGTTCATGTTCTTGCTAGTTTTGATAAGAAAGGTTGGTTTGTTTTTTGGGAAATGGTAAGAGACTTTCTCCTTAAATATGGAGAACCAGAGTATTCTGAGTTGGGTTCCTTTGATCATCGGATTGGAAAAGTTGATATGACTCAGGAAGATGTGGTGAAATCCTATGAGATTTCTTCCTTTTGGTGGTTTCAATTAATGGATTTGAATTTCAATTCCATTTTGGTGGTTTCTAGATTGTTTGCCCATTACTCTTAGAAAGATGTTCAAATCGCTTTAGAAAATCATTTTCAGACTAGAATTTCAATTAATCCTTTTTTGGATGACAAAGCGTTGATCAAGTTTGATGAGGGACTTTCTGATTTGTATTTTGATGGAAAGTGGCGTCTTGTTGGTGGCCTTCATTTGAAAATTGAGTGTTGGTCCGATGAAAAGCATTCTCACCTGGAATTAATCATGAGGTATGGAGGATGAATTTCTATTAAGAATTTACCTTTGATTTATTGGAAACGGTCATGTTTTGAAGCTATTGGACAACATTTCGGTGGTTTGATTGGTATTTCCTCTCAAACACTTGACTTTATTGATTTTTCGGCAGCAATAATTAATTAAAGTGGAGGAAAACATTTGTGGCTTCATTCCAGCTGAGATTGATGTTAAAGGTGGGAATATCAGAAATTTTTCTCCCCATTTTGGTGATATAGCATCTCTTCACCTCTCAAATAAGTGTCATTTGATTCTTGGAAATTTATCCCCTTAGGATTTTTCAAATTTTGTGGATTTAAAGAGGGTTAATCAGGTCATGGAAGATGAATGTCTCTTTTTACCAAATGAAGATGATTTAGTGATGGCTATCCAGGATTCAATGGTCCCTTCAATGTATGATAAGAATCTCAATTCAAATGTTCTTGATTTGATAAAAGGCATTTCTTTGGATGGACGTGCAAATGTTAATTCCCTCGGTTTTAATGGGGGTTCTATGGTGTCTCCTTGCAATCGAAGCCAAGTTTAATAAAACCCTTTCCTCTTCATTATTCTAGAAGAAAAGGGTTTTCCTCCATCATTGATTGTCCAGAGTCTAATTTAGATTCTGTAGAGGAATCTTGTGCTTGTCTTTTGACTCAATCCTCAAATCAATTGAAGTCTCCCATAAAAGGTTCTAAGATGCAAGAGACTTTATATCCTGCCATGAATTTTAGTCAATCACAAGTTTCTTTTCATGGTTCAAACATAAATTTCACCAAAGGTGTAAGTCTCTCTTCTCCTATGAGCAGTGTGGAGTCAATTCTTCATATCTCGAAATTTGAGTTGATTGATCAAGTTGAAGACGATTCATTTGCTGATGCTTTTGAAAATCTTTTTGAAGTTAACGTTTAAGGTGTTGACAATTTCGAGGGTGTAGTTTCTTCGGTGGCTTCTCCTCAAATCCTAGCCAAATTTTCTTCTCTAATTGAGTTATGTGAGTTTCAGATGCGGGAAATTCCTAATTTGTCTCCAGCAGTCAAAGCTCTTTAATGGTTTTCTCGTTAGCTTAGTTTTGAATTTCTCTCAGGGTTTAGTCTTTTCAAGTTGTGCTTTCGTCAGATTTCATTGGTGCAATTTCCATTGGTGGTGGAGTTTTTCAAAAATCCTCCTTATCCTTGCTTCCTTTTCAATTGGTCTCTTCAACCGCTTGGTGGTTTTGTTCTTTTCTCTATTTTTGATCGTTTTAATGTTTGTTTTTGTTGGTTTTTCAATTGTAGCTGTCCATCTTTTACTTATTTTTTTTTGGTTCTCTTAGTTCTTTGGTGGTCTTCGTTTTTAGTTTTTCATTTTCTTTGGTCTGTATCTCTTCTTCTTTCCTTGGTGGTGTTTGTAATTTTGAGCATTAGTCTCATTTCATTCTATCAATGAAATTCTTTGTTTTTGTTTTAAAAAAACTGATCAATCCAAGGAAGATGCTTGTTTTTTTTTTGATATCTGTGAGTGTTTGTGCCAGCTTGCGTGCACCTTGACTAATCTCCCGGGACAACTGCCTAACCCTACTACATTTGGTTGCCAGGAAACACATAAGATATATATTAAATCATAGGTAGGTAGCCATCATGGAATGAACCCATTCTCTTTAAGCCCTTTATTTTTTGCACGATCCTTATTCACCACTAGGCCAACCCACGATGGTTAGGAAGATGCTTGTTTTGAAAAATTCTTTGACTTCGTTCCAACCAAAGCTTTGAAAGTATGGCCTTTACTGCATTGATCCAAAGCAACCTAGCCTGGGAATTAAAAAACGATGGACTAAATAAAATCTGAGAAATGTTACTTCTTAGTATGTTGGAAAAAACCCAATAAAGATTGCAAAATTAAAAACAGCTCGAACCAACAAAGCCTAGCATATGAGCAATTGAAGAAAACATGGTTGAGAGTATCTTCATCCTTAAAACAGAGAGCACAAGCTGAAGGCAATAAACAATGAGAAGGATCCTTCTTTTGTAAAACCTTCAAATTATTAAGACTTCCATTAAGCATTATCCACAATAGGATGTTGATTCTCTTGGAGCTCTTGGACTTCCAGAAGGCTAAGTATAAATCTTTATCCATAGGCGAAGAAGACACCAAGTGATGAGATTGAGATTTCACTCAAAAAGTACCCAAAGAATCATGGGATCGATATCTAGAATCTTCATGGGGAACCAATGAATACTGCTAAAATAGTAGACAAAAGAACTTGAAAATCAATCATCTCTTCATCCTTCAAAAGTCTTCGAAAATTAATGTTCCAAGAGCTGGTTTGTGTATCCAAAATATCTGAAACTGAACTTTTTAGGGAAGAAGAAATAGCAAACAACCAAGGAACCCTTATAAGATCATTGTCAAAGCATTTGCTAATTGTTTAAACAAAGTTCTTCCTAGTACTATCTTGGATTCTCAAGGAGCCTTTGTCGATGGAAGGAAAATCTTGGACCAAGTGCTCATTGCCTATGAGGCTATCGAGGATTACAGGAAAGGTAAAAAGGGAGGAGTCATTTTCAAGATTGATTTTGAGAAAGCCTATGATCATGTTGATTGGGAGTTCTTGGTAAAAAGGATTTGGTTATAAATGGAGAGTTTGGATGTGAAGTTGTGTTAGAAATATTAATTACTCCATTCTCCTTAGTGGTAGGCCGAGGGTAAAATTAGGGTTACTGGGGGCTTAGGCAAGATGATTCTCTCTCCTTTCCTTTTCATTCTTGTCGTGGATATCCTTAGTAGGTTGGTGGCTACTGTATGGAGAAGGATGGTGCATGGAGGGCTTCTAGATTGGAGAGGAAAGAGTTGGCCTCTCTCGTATTTGCCGTTTGCAGATGACACTCTTGTCTTCTATTTTGGGAGGGAAGCTCTTTTGTGAACTTGAATAGATTGTTGTCCTTTTTTGAAGTGATCTCAGCCTTGAAATTAATAGAGGCAAGACTGCAATCTTGGGCATTAATTGTGAAGTTGATAAATTGATTAGCTAGGCTGCTTTGGTAGGTTAGGTTGTGAGATTAATCAACTTCCTTCCTTGTATCATGGGCTTCCCTTAGGCCATGACCCTCAAACTATGTCTTTCTGGAGTTCGGTTTTGGAAAGTTCTAGAAGCATCTTTCCTCTTGGAAGAAAGCTTTCTTTTCCCAGGGGGAAGCTTACTCTTATCCAAGTTGTTTTAAGTGGCATCCCTATTTACTTTTTTTCCATTCTCAAGATCCCAGCTACTACGTGTAAGAGTTTAGAGAAGTTGATGAGGGATTTCTTGTGGGAGGGAGTGGAAGAAGGGGGTAGGTCTCACTTGGTTTGGTGGGAGGTAGTGTCGAGATCTAGGGAATTAGGGGGCTTAGGCATTGGTCAGTTGAGGTGTCGTATGAGGCCTTGTTGGCTAAATGGTTATGGTGCTTTTTCCAATAACTTAGTGCTCTATGGAGAAGGATCATTGTTAGCAAGTATAGCCCTCACCCTTTTGGGTGGGTTGAAGTTGGTGAGCTTAAGGGTTTTGTTCGTAGTCCTTGGAAAGCTTGCTATTCTCCTCTTCTTCTCTCAGTTCCTTAAATTCTCTGATATTTTTGGGAGGATGGTCTCTTAGTTCCTGAAATTCTCTTATATTTTTGGCAGGACGGTTGGGTGGAGGATAAACCTCTTTGTGCACTTTCTCCCCACCTTTATCATTTGTCTAAAATGAAGCTGCATCCAGTGGCTTCAATCGATGCCTTCAACTGATTCGCAAATTCTGTTTCTTTAGGGTTCTCCTGTCCTTTGACAGATAGGGAGGCGTTGGAGGTTATCATTTTTTGGGTTTAATTAGGGATGTTTAGATTGGCCAAGGGAGGAGGGATTCTTGGTTTTGGCTCCCTATTCCTTTGGGGGCTTTTCGTGCAGTTTTTTCTCCTAGTCTTTATATGCCTCTTCCCCTCCAGTAGACCCTTTTTTCCTTCTCTTTGGAAGGTTGGAATTCCAAAATGGTGAAGATTTTTGGCAATAATGTTTTGCATGGGAAATTCAACATTTTGGACTGCACCAAGAGACATTCTTCTTTGTATTTGGGTCCTCGGTGGTGTGTCTTGTGCACAAAAGCTTTTGAGGATATTGATCATTTGTTCTCAAGTGGCTAGTTCGTGTAGTCGATTTGGGGCTACTTTTTTTAGTCCTTTGGGGTTTCTTTTGGTTGGAACAGGGATTGTAGGTCTATGTTTTTTTTTTATAAATAATTGGGCTTTCATGGAGAAAAAATGAAAGAATACAAGGGCATCCAAAAAACCAAGCCCCAAACAAAGGAAACCAACTATAGAAAGGGTTTCTAGTCAACCAAAATCATACCTAGCGGGTAATTACAAAAAAACCTTAGAAACAGAGGCCCATAAAGAAACAGAGAAGGTAATATTAGCCCACACCTCACAAGGATGTCGCTCAGTCCCACTAAAAATTCTATTGTTCCTCTCTCCCCACAAACCCCACAAAATGGTGCAAACAACAGTGTGCCATAAAAATCTTCCCTTCCCTCGAAACGGCGGATGGAGGAGGAACTCCTCGATCATCTCCCTACAACGACGCTGGCCCACAGTCTGATACCCAAAAACCTCAAAGAAGCGACTCCATACAATGCGGGCAAACTCACAACCCCACAGCAAATGATCAAGATCTTCCTCCACCATCCGACAGAGAATGCAACAAAAAGGGCCAACCACGGGGTGCATCACTATCAGAAGTCTCTCAAAAGTGTTAACACGACCCAGGATGACTTGCCAAACAAAGAACAAAACTTTCTTTGGAAATTTAACCTTCCACATACACAAGAAGACAGACTCTCTACTTGAGGAGAGATTTAACAAGGATTGAAAAAACGAACTGCAAGAAAAACCCCTTGCAAGGGGTTGGGACTCTAAAAATGAATATCCCTCCTAATTGAGGAAGGATTTAACAAGGGGTTGGGATTGTAGGTTTATGTTAGAGGGGGTGGTGTTGTTTCCTCCCTTCAAGGATAAAGAGAAAGTTCTTTGGCGGACATTTTCCTTTTTGTTATTTTGTGGTGTGTTTGGCTTGAAAGAAACAATCGGATTTTTAAAGAGGTTGATTGGTCTTGGAATGTTCTTTGGAAAATATTAGGTTTAGTACCTCCTTGTGGGTGGTGGTCTCTAAGGCCTTTTGTAGTTATCAACTTGGTGTTGTTCTTTTGAATTGGAGGCCCTTTTTGTAAGTTTGGATTCCTCTTGTATGAGCTTTATATATATAAATAAATATATATATATATATATATATATATATATATATATATATATATATATATATATATATATATATATATATATATTATTTTATAATTTTTTATATTTTTTTTATACCCATATTTCTTTCATTTTTCTTAATGAAAATTTGATTTCTAATAAAAAAAAATGATACTACACTGTATCTAAAAATTTTCATATGGAAACTTGCATTTTGGAGCTTTCCTTCAAATTTTAGGATTCAGTCACTTCCCTTCATTTCCTTTCCCAATTTCAGCCACTGTATTCTGCCCCCATTTCGTAAGATCTTGTCCAATCATAATTCTAAAGGTTTGATTATGAAATAGTTAGTTATTTCTCTCACCGCTTTCTACTCTCTAAACAAAAGAGGGCTATAGAGAATAGAAGACCCCAAGGAGCAGGTTCTTTGAGTTGGTTGTGTGCCCTCACTACCTCTTAAATCTCGTGAGCAAGTGCTTTGGCTTAGTGCCATGCTGTGAGGAGGCTGATGTGTGCTTCAATAGAGAATCAATGACCTTGAGGTTAGCCTGCTGATGACTTCCATGCATGCAAGGAGGGTGTGGACCATTTGAACATTGGGCTCTTGCAAATTAACTGGCATGGTTGACCTAGGTGGTTTAGTATTCGTTTAGATTTTTTTTTTTTTTTTCGTAAGAAACCGAGTTTCATTGAGAAAAATGAAAAAATGTACCAGGGCATACAAAAAACAAGTCCAGCAAAAAGGGAGTTTAAGAAACCAACTACAGAAAAGAACTCCAATCCAACACGATCAAACTAAGATCATATAATTACAAAAAGACCTAGTGATTGACACCATAAGGAAGTATTAAACCTTGTGTTACCTTCCAAACCTCCTTACACAACCTTTCCACCTCTCTAAAAATCTTGTTATTTCTCTAGAGCCAAATTCCCCACAAAACGCCGAAGAAACTAGCGTGCCACAAAACTTAAGGCTATTGTTTAGAATCTGCTGGGTAATGGTACCTTCTAAATTTGAAGATCTCCCTTGGCATCTTAAGGCTATTGTGCGCTTTGTTTTCTGAAACACTCATATTCAAGCTTAGTCTTCTGTATTGTGCCCTTTGTTTGTGAAATGTTCATTTTGAAGTTCCGTTTTTGTTGCAGCCGTTTGTGTGTTCAAAGAAACTTGTCATTAAGCTTAGTTCTGTTTATTGTGCTCTTTGTTTTTTGAAATGTTCATTTTGAAGTTCTGTTTGTGTTGCAGTTGTCATGTTTGAAGAAACTTGTCATTAGTTTGAGCATAGATTTCTATTCAAGTCTTTATGTAACCTTCAATCTATCATTGTGTGTAGTTTGAAAGCTTAGAATGATTAATATGGATTAATGGGTGAAAAATCAGTATCATTATTCCTGCTGTTCTAAACCAGAAAGTTTAGAATGATTGTATCTATTTGCCATGAAATATTCCCTAAATTGACTAAGGAATGAAAGGAAGACCATGCAGATGCAAATTTAGTTGCTTGTATGCTATTGATAGTTGAGTTTCTGCATCATTCATATCCCCACGACAGTTTGGTCAGGAGTTGAATTTCTTTCATGAACTCAAATTAGAGTAACTATAAGTTTTGTGTCTTAAAAAAGTTACACCTGAACCTTTTCAAGTTCTCTTAGAATAACCAGTTTTATCTTTTAATTTAGTAAAGTGGAAATATGTACTTTTATATTTACCTGTTCATTGTTAATTATTCTGTCTTTTTAGTCTTTTTATGCATGAAAATATTGGTGGATATAATTCAATTTCTATTACTTTGTTGGGATTTCAAGTTGTTAAGGTCCTCTATCCCGTGTATGTGGTAATTTTTTGGTCAGGTATGATCCTCGAAAGCGCATAACAGCATCCCAAGCTCTTGAGCATGAGTATGTCTTCACACCACTTCCCAATCCTGTACAAGTAGTCTGGAATTTTGTTATTATCATTATATCGCCTTAATTACAGTGGCTCATTCTTATGTCAACGCATGTGAAATAAGTTTATTTTGAGTTAGATGTCAATACTAAAATGTCTACAAACGAAGTATATGATTAATTTTATGTTGATGCTTCTTACTTTTTTGGAATCGAACAAATATTTCGAGGATGGTATGAAATATATAAATAATAATAGTAAAGAGAGGAGAACCAAGCCCAAAGTCAAGGAAGGTCACATAAAGGCCTTCCAATTGGCTGAAAGAATGTTGAGATTATAATCTAACAATGAGTAACATTTACACCGAGAGGGACAAGGTAAAAAATGTTAATGAGGAACATTGAGACCATAATCTATAAAGGGGGTAACATTTACTCCAAGAGGAACCTAATAAGAGACGTAATTGAAAAATACATTAAAAGATTCTATGGTGTTGTTGAAATAACGGGAAATCTTCCAGAGGAAAGTCCTGTTGAAATGCAACCAAAGGATCCTCTTTCCTTTCTTGAATGCAGGGGACCAACTAAAGTGGAAGCAAGAAGATCCATGTTGTGTGGGGGAGCAGAATGCCAGTATTTTTAGGCAAAGTGGCTAGTGATGAATATGGTTTCAAATTATGCTACATACGAGAGAGAGAGGATGGGTAGGGAATCTCTTTTGAATGAAATTATGGGTGATTGGGGGATTATGCTACCATATGAAATTTGTCCTCCCGGATATGGCCTTATTGGGGGGGAGGGGGGGGGGGGGGGGTTTGGGTTGCAAGCAAGTCAGTTCATAAAAAAAGAGTTATCATAGGAGCTAGTAGACTCAGGAGGCCACTGACCATTTGGCTCTTATTCTGTGAATCTTCTAAAGTTTGGATCCCAACATCTGGATGATGGTAACTAAATGTCTTTGATGGAAGAAAATTTTAAATGGGAAAAGGAGATGAGCCTCGGGTATATTTTGGCTGGGACTGTCCCAGCCAACGTTCAAGCCAAAAAGATGTAAAGCAGCTATTTGCCCACTTCGTAAATATCTTCGGCTAAGAGCTTTTTCATTATATATCTATATATATATATATATACACATGAAAATATGAAACGGGACAAAATGTTATGACTCACAGTCATTACTGACCAAGCTGTCTGGTTGAGTCATTATAAGATAGTTTGGTTTTCCTATTAACCTTCCATACCTTTCTAGATCTTAAAGTAATGTGAGCTGTTTTTTTTATAATGTTTTTTTTTGGACAAGGAAGTAATGTGAGCAGTAAATTAGGCATTATCGAATGCTATGTGGCTTAGTACCTAACTTCCCTATTTCAAACAAGAAGTCAAAGTACATATTTCCTTTGTGATTATAGAATTCCCTTGCTTCTTATTACCTCAATTTGTAGGAACTTGGGAAGTATCTCAATATTCCCAAACCTTTTTGTATGGATTTGACCATAGAGTAAAGTTTTGAGTTTTGGAATACCTGATGTATGGCCAGTAATAACAATATATTGAAAACTAGTAAGATGACACTACTCTCAGATCGTTTATAAAAGATGAAATGATCTGGATGTAATTTGCTTCATTTTGGAATTTTGAACCATGTGACTGATTTTTCCAAACTACACGCTCATGGACTCATGGACTTTGCTTCTTTGCTTTAATCCATACAGATTTACAAAAGGCAACATACCTTTCCATTCTTCACTGACCAACAAAACCTAGTGGTTGCTTTGCTCCATATACACTTCTTAAAGATCATCATGTAGAAAGACATTTTCCATGTCAAGCTGATGCAACTTGTAAGGGACAAAGGTAGACTGGTGCCAGAAAAAGCATCAGAATAGTCAAATCCATGAGAGTTTGCACATGGTCTTTAGCAACAAGACGAGCTTTCAATTAGGCTACAGATCCATCAAGATTGACTTTAATTGCAAATACCCGCTTATAACCGATAGATTTATTTCCCACTGGGAGAGAAATTAAATCCTAATTACAGTTAGCATCTAAGGCATTCATCTCCTTAACATCATGCCAATGAGAATGAAATAAAGCTTCATGAACAGTTTTAGGAACAAATAAAGGCTCGAGGGATGAATGAATGAACAAGGTGGAGATGACAAATAGTTATATGAAATAAACTAAGAGACTGGTTAAGTGTACCAATGTTTACCTTTGCAAAGAGAAATAGGAAAATCATCGCTTGTTCTTGGGTCCAATGATGAAGAAGCCTCTGGGTATAGTGAATGCATTTGATGAGGGAGGTTGATGCCAACTATACGCTTGAGTAATATGATGGTGGGATAGTGATATTCGATTTTTTCCAGGATGAAAGTTCCTTGAGACTTATGCAAAACATCCTCTTTTGTTGGATACCTTCTGCAACTAGAGGAAACCATTTTCATCATCAATTTTCCTGAAAAACTTGAACGTGCGCAAGATGAGAACCAAGCATGAACCAAGTCGTCTATGCTGTCAGCTGGTCAATGGACGAATTTGGGTTCAAGTACAAGGCTATAATCAAGCAAGAAATTCCATTCTGAGATTAAGATTCCCTTTCCCCCATCTCCCTTTTTTTGTAGTTTATGGCAACGAGTTTTCTTTCAATGCAACACTTCCTCATAGACTTGGAAGTCATTTTGCCAAGGGCCAGAGAACTAGTCATTGGCAACAGGCATGGTGTGGGATCATAGAGGGGGACAAATGACGGACGAAAGAGGAGAGGAGAGAGCAGCATTCTGGTGTGGGATCGGAGGGACAAATGACGGGGGAAAGATGAGAGGAGAGAGAGCAACATTAGGAGAAGCTGTACTGTTTAACCACTTTGTTATTGGAAGGGCAGTTCAGCTGCTCTCCGCCATAAAGAATTATTTTCTGAGAAAATATTGCCAAATCCATTTTTCTGTCAGAGATTGGTTTCATGTGATGCATGTCATGTTAGTCTTGCTCTTGCATGAATTTTTACAGTTGGATTTTGCCGTTACTTTGGTGCAATATTGAAGATTGCTTCTTTTTCTTGTTTCCCAGGTATTTTCGTTTAGAACCTCTGCCAGGATACAAGTATGGTTTTGTTTCTGCTTATTTGTTGGATATTGCCTTTTTAAGTTGGAACTATTTAGCATTTAGATTTCATCACTTTGACTGGGGTATATATCGCAATTTTAGTGCTCTGGTACCAATCCAACCTGGAGAGAAGGTCATTAATTATCCAACTCGCCCTGTGGACACAACCACAGATTTTGAGGGAACAACTAACCTTCAACCTTCACAAACTGTAAGCTGTATTATGTACAGTTTTTTTTCCTACTGCTCTTTAAAGCTACAAAATTCTAGTAATCACATATGAATAAGGTGCCATGTGGAATTTTTTGTTAAATAAAATCATGGGTGTGCTCCAGGCTGCAATCATTCTATTTACTATCCATGCATTAACTACTTTTCTGTTCCCATGGCATTCAATAGGACAGGGGCAGTTTATTTTGAAAGATTCCTTTTGCCTTTTCATTCATCATGATCTATTTTTTTTTGAACAAGCTACGAAATTTTTCATTGAATAAATGAAAAGGGACTAATGCTCAAGGATACAAACTCCATAAAGGAGTGAAAAAAGAACCAAGAACCAAGAACCAAATGGATACAAAAGGAACAAAAAAGCAACCCAATAAAGAACAAAAAACCAAAAAGAATCTCCCATAAAACCATAAAAGACATTAGAGAGAGCAAGCCAGTGGAGTGGAAATAATCCAAGGAAAAAACTTCCAACAAAAGAGTCTTAGAATCCAAAAACAACACAGAAGGCTGCTCCCTGAAAACTGCACAAAAGGCCACAAAAAAACTTGAAGAAAACACCAAGAGGAAAATCGAGGGCGAACAACCAACAAGAGCCAAAAACCCATTAAAACCCCTTAAAAACAACACTAAAAGCCTAGGAGAAGAAGCTGCTAAACAAAAAACCTTGGTGAAGAAGCTGCAAAATTATGCCCAACACTGTTTCCAGCTGAAATCATGGGAGGAATTTCATGAATCTTGAGGCCACAAACTTCAATAATAGATAAAGTTTAGATAGCTGTAAATTAGTTGGCATTTTTGAAAGCATGAGGCATAGAGAAAGAGGACTGGCTTTTTCATTCTTGTCAGTTAATATGAATAATGAGATGCTCCGAATTTTGAAAAATCTTGCTCATTCTATTCTAGATAAAGTATTGCTTTTGATCAAGATGTTCTTGCCTCTTCTATTTGGGCCCTTTGCTCAAGACCTTTATGTCTTTATGGGCTTTTGATTCAATCGTATCAATAAAAGAGAGTTTTTGCATGGGCTCGTCATCTGATGTAGAATGCATTCCATTACCACCATTCATAACTAATTACATTCCACATCTGACTTCAAATTTTTTCGTTCCTCAAGGACGTTCCAGCTTCAAAGGCAAGTGAGTTAGTTCAGCAAAAAAATTTAAAAAGAGAAGGGTCCATTGTTGAAAATTTTAAACTTGATAGGAAGAAATGATTGGGTCATGGTACTAGAAGGCTTTAAACAAATCCATGTTTTTCATTTCTTGTTTCTTGTTTCCATGTATTGAATAAAGGTTCTCTGTTTTTTCATTTCTCATTCCTAAGAAACATTTCCAAAATGGTATATAAATTTTGGAAACATCAAAATTTGGTTTCTCGTTTCTTGTTCTTGACTCTACTTTTTCAAAATACATAAATAAAATCATGATTTTATCATTTTTTACTTATGAAGGCATAATAAATAATTTTAAATAAATATAGCATAATAATTTTGAATAATTTAGTTAAAAAATTACTTTTCATGTAAATCTTTGGCCTTCTTTTAAAAATATATAGGATTTAAGAAAACAAGTAATGAAAAATATATTTTTTGTTTTATTTTTCAATAAAAAAAACATAAAGAAACTTTACCTAATATAGTTTTGTTTTTCTTTCTTGAAAAATGAGGAGACAGAAAATAGGAAATTAGGAATGTTACCATCTGTAAAGATCTTCTTTGGCAACATAGAATTTGCTCTAGTACCACCCAATGATCCAGGGTAGATGAAAACATGTTCTAACTCACAATTTTACTAAATAAGTTTTCTGTATAATAAATCAAGTATCAATTTTCAGTTTCAAAAAACAAGTTATCTGCATAAGCTATGTCTAGCTATGAACTCTATCTTCTATTGCAAATTAGGTATCATTGGACTACTCCCAGCTCCTAATTTCTTTGGTAATATGTCGAGCACATAATTCCTTTGTGACAAAAGATCCTTTTCTTGCTTTCTTATCACCACAATACCCAAGAAAGCACTTCAAAACTGTGAGGGAAAGTTTTAAAAGGTGAAATACGTGATATATTATTCTCTATGATGATAGCACTAGCAATATAATACCACTTTCATCCATCAATAGAAAACCGAGTGATTTGAATGTTGTCTTCACCCCAAATGCTTGACTAAATTGCCTCATGGACAAGATTTCTATATTTTTAAGGTAATGAGAAACCTTGTCCACTATTTTAATAAACATGCCTAGGTGCTAGGTGTCTCTAGGGGCGTGGTGCCCTCACTAAAGTGTGCAATTTTTTTTACTCTCTTGGGACAAGAAAGTGAGAAAATAAGGGCCCGTTTGGTAACGTTCTCGTTTCTTGTTTCCGTTTCTTCATTTTTAATAAAGAAAAATAGAATTTCATGACCCTAACACCTAGACATTCAATAATAATAAACCTATATTCTTATTTATGTTTGGAAAAAATTGGAGACGAACAAAAAAAGGAGAAACTAGTTTTAGTTGTTCCCAAAAGTTCTATACAAATTTTGGAAGTGTTTCTAAAAAATGATAAACAAGAAACATACATAGTTATTAAATGCTTAGATTTCTTAATAAAATTAGAAACAAGAAACAAGAAATGAGAATGTTACCAAACGGGCCCTAAGTTGCCTAGAAGCCTGTTAAACAATATCTGAAAGTGTCTCATTGTCAAATTTTGGTCTTATCTTCAATTGTCAACAGGTACCATCAGGAAATGTAAACATGCAAGGTGCTCATTCGGTTGCAAACAGATCTGTCCCTCGGCCAATGCCAGGAGTTGGCATGCAAAGGATGCCGCCTCAGAGCATGACTGCTTATAACCTTGCATCCCAGGCTGGGATGGGTATGAATCCTGGTGGCAGTATGAATCCTGGCGGCATCCCTATGCAGCGAGGTGTTTCTGCTCAAGCTCATCAGCAACAACAGGTTGGTTACTTACAATCCAATTTTATTACTTATTAAACAAATTTCGTACATCTCTAGATGAATTTCACCAATTATAATGGTCTTTTTTTCCACCCGTAATATTTCAAATAGTTAAGGAGAAAAGATCCAGGAATGGGAATGCCAGGTTATCCTCCTCAGCAGAAACAACAAAGACGCTACTGAGGTAATGTATCTCAACAACTCTATTAGTTGCGTACAAGCTATAATTTGAGTATCATTTTGATCCGTACCTCAATTTGCCAGCATAGTATATGGTTGTGAGTGGTTGCTGTTCTTGTGTTTACTGGAAATATGGTGGAAATGATACGTTATGTTCAACTGGTTACCCTCGTGCATTATAGTCCAAATAAGTTGCCTGCCCCACTAGCACTTTGAAAAAAAACAGAATAGTATTATAATCTACGGGGCACAAAGATTACTGAGACACTTTGATATTAAAATGTTGGAGGTGCTCAGACGTCTTGACACACACTCTTGCTGCTTGTCGCTTATATCGTACTAACAATGGTTCTATTTTTATCAATGAAAATTTCTGTTTCTTTTTTTGAAAAAAAAAAGGTTTGGGTTCTATTCTTTAGTGTGTCTCCCTCCTTTTGAAATACACGTGCCATTCTACTCGAATATTTTCTCAATCCATTTGTTTCTAAAATTAAACAAGATTTGAGTTTCCTCCTAATGACAATCCATGTTAGTTTGAATCAACAAACAATGCTGGCCTCATTGCCCATCCCAGGAAGTAAAGACAATCCAAGTTAGTTCAAAGGCCACTATCATCAGGATCCTCCTACGAAGGTTCTCGAGTGGGGATCTCTATCATGAGAGGGAATGTCATAAGGGAAGAAATATGAGGAAGAAAATTGATTTAGCTTGAAACTAAAATTAGGAAAGTCTCCATCTTCTTTTTAAAGCAGCAATAAAAATAAAGTAAAAAAGCTTGGCTAAGGCCACACAGAAAAATGCTCTCTCCTCTCTCCTCCCTCCTCTCTCCCCCTGCCCCTAGCCGGTAGCGTTCCTTTTTGCCGGCAACCTCCATGACTTCTCCTTCAGCCTCACTCCCATGGAACCATCCTACCCGATCCATTTCCATAGATCGAAAAACCTTCTCTATAGCTTTTGATGAACACTCACGTGGAAGTAAAGCAAAAATCACTGAAAAAGGTAGAAATTTCTCCAAGTCTCTATCTCTCACTTGGAAATCCCTCAACTGGTTAGCCTCCACTTTCAACACCCTTGCCAAAGAACCTTGTTCGTACAAATTCTTCTCAGAATTTCCTGGGGATGAATATATTCTTTGTGTTGAAAAACTCAATAATAAACATGGTTACTTTGTGGAGATCAACCAACTGCAGAATTCTGGGAGCAGAAACAACATTCTCATCCCTTCTGAAAACAACAAACAAGGTTGGTTTTCTTTTTTCTCCTTAATTTCAGATTATCCAAAGGAGTTCAACCACCAGACATCAAAGCCGCAATCACGATCTTATAAGGAGATCCTCCAACAGAAGCAACCAAAGGTTTCCCATCCACTGAATACTTCTCCTCCAGATTTGGTTTGGACAGATATAATTGTTGTGCAGAGGTTTTATCAGCGTGATGATTGGCCATCCATTCGTTCATCAATTCTCTCCTCCATATCCAATCGATGCTCTATTAATCCCTTCCAAGACAACAAAGCTTTGCTCCATGTCTATGATCGCAAGACAACCCTTGAGTTATGCAAATTGGCTGAATGGTCTCAAATTGGAAAACATCGGCTGAAATTCTATCCTTTGACATCGAAAGCATATAAACAAGATAATCTCACTGTATCTTATGGTGGTTGGATAGAAATTCGAAACCTCTCCCCTGTCTATTGGTCTGAAGATGTATTCCGATTCATTGGAGATAGTTGTGGAGGCTACCTAACAACCTCAAGTCACACCGATAGGATGATCAATCTCATGGAAGCTCGTTTGAAGGTCCGAGAGAATTCTACAGGCTTCATTCCATCATCGATTGCCCTCCCTATTGCCCTAGTCGGCGAAGAAATTACAGTCCAAATTCGGGGACTTACCGGAGAGACAATCGGACGGGAACAATTTAATGAGCGGCACCAATTACGGAAGGGAAGTTATGAAGTAGAGGAGGATAAATCGGAATCAAAAGATTTGAATTTAGAGGAAAAAGAGAATACACAAGTGATTGCCCGAGAATCTTCACCGATTCATGAGAGAGAATCACCGATTATGGAGCAGCCACCATTTAATGAAGATTCAATATCGGTTGATTTTCCTAATTTAACAGATTCCACAAAATCCTCCAAAGGAAAAGAGCCATTAATAATGGAAGAGCCATCGGTGGAATTAAAAAATAACATATCTCTTCCTGTGGGCCCTACGAATTTGAAAATTGGTCAAAAGGGCTCAACTTCTGGTCTTAGCCCAAAATTGGTTATTGTAGGCTCTGATACTGAAGCTTATTTATCCAGCCCATCTCCAAACAATTCACCTCATAAGATTAACTTGGACCCACCCCCCACACACGATTTTGATCTCACCATTTTTAACCCTGACCAACATCATCTTCCTTTAGCCATTGTGCCGCCAGAATCAACAAATGCTGGCCAATCAGTCATAAATAACAAAGTGAATGCTCCAGCCAATGTTTTAATCAATCATCCCCAACCAGAAACACCTCCCCAGCTAGAAACACCTCCCATCAATCAGCCAATGTTTGCCCTCCCAGAATATCTCCGTCATATAGCTCCAATTCTTAGTGTGCATGGATTGTGTATCATGGCTATCCCTCCATTTCTACCACCTAAAAGGAAGACAGTTACTACTACCGGGAAAAAAAAAAAAAAAAAACTCCAGAGAGAGCTTGATAACCTAAAAACTACAGTACATTATGATAAAACTGCTTCATTGGCCTTAACGGACTGAGTTCAGGTTGATCAATGAAATTTATTTCTTGGAATATTAGAGGTTTGGGCTCATGGAAAAAAAGAGCTATGATAAAAAAGGCTATTCAACAACAAAATCCAAGCTTTGTCTTGATTCAGGAAACAAAAACGTCTACTATAGACAATCATCTGATTAAATCCTTATGGAGTTCATCTCATATTGGTTGGTCTTCTCTCGATTCAGTTGGAGCATCAGGGGGCATCCTTATAATGTGGAGTGAGCCAGACTTCACTATCAAAGAGACAATTCAAGGTCTTTTCTCTGTCTCTATTCATGTTCTTATGGCTGATGGTTTTTCTTTTTGGCTTTCAAATATTTATGGCCCCTCTCGACGAGAATTTTGTGTTGACTTTTGGAAAGAATTACATGATCTGGCGGGTCTGGGAGGTGATTGTTGGATCCTTGGTGGAAATTTTAATGTTACCCGATGGTCATGGGAGAAATCTCATGGACGTCACATCACTCGGAGTATGCGTATTTTCAACCAATGGAAATTTTCTGGGAAGGTTCTCAAGGGGATGGTGGTATGCATAATGTTAATTGGGATAAGACTCCGCTTCCGAAATTACTGGGAGGTCTTGGCATTGGCAATTTTCAGCTTCGAAATACAACCTTGTTAGCCAAATGGATTTGGAGGTTTTTGCACGAAGAAGTATCTCCTTGGCGTAATCTCATTATTGCTAAATATTACAACTCGGAGGATGTTAGACATTGGCCTATTCCCATTCAAAGGAGATCTTTCAAATCTCCTTGGCGCTTTATTTGTACTACTATCGATAAGGTTACTAGTCGTATTCATCGAATTATTGGTAATGGTTGTAGCACATTTTTTTGGAAGGATTCATGGCTGAATGGAGTGATTCTCTCAAATCTCTTCCATCGCCTTTATCGGTTAACTACCAACCAAACGCCAGGGTTGCAGAAGTATGGAACTCTACAGAATCAGCATGGAATCTGAGTCCTCGTCGTCACCTTAATGAGTTTGAGATTATTGAATGGGCAAATTTATCCTATCTTCTGTCTCCTATTCGACTTCGGAATATGAATGACTCTTGGTCTTGGCCCCTTGAAGCATCCAAATTATTTTTTGTTAAATCCTTGATGGTTGATCTTTTGGGTGGTTCTAATACTACTTTGAATAATTTATATTCGGTGATATGGAAAGATAATTATCCTAAAAAGATAAAAATCTTTCTATGGGAGCTTAGCCTTGGGGCTATCAATACAGCGGATCGTCTTCAACGTAGAATGCCTCATTTTTCCCTTTCGCCATCTTGGTGTGTTATGTGCTCATCAAATATGGAGAATACGGGTCATCTATTTGTCACTTGTTCTTTTCCTACCAAGTATTGGAATTTGATGCTTGAAGCTTTCGGATGGCATTTACCGATGTCAAATAACATTCATGACTTTCTGGCGTCTATTTTTGTTGGTCATCCTTTTCAAGGAACAAAGAGGATTTTATGGCTGGCTTTTAATAGTCTTCTTTTGGTTTCTTTGGAACGAAAGAAATGGAAGAATTTTTAGGGATGTATCCTCAACCTTTGATTCTTTTTTTGAAAATGTTCTTTTCTATGCGTTGTATTGGTGTAAATGTCAACACCCTTTTGCTTCTTATAGCCTTTCTTCTTTGATTGCTACTTGGAATAATTTCTTGTAATCCACCTATAGGTGTATCCTTATTTCATTTATCAATGAAATTATATTTCTCTTAAAAAAAAAAAATAAATAAAATAAAAAACCTTTTAAAACAAGGCAATGATTTTATTTAGAGGTTGCATAGGCTTTAAAAGGGCCAATATGGATGAAGTGCAAAGTCACACGTACTTTATTTGTATCTGGGACGATTTATATCTTTTCTCTGTTCGCTATCAAGTTAGACTGTAACAGAATCCTGGTCTCTAGCCATTTCTAAGTGTTCAATTTTGTCTCTCTTCTCCTAAGAAGATTTCTCCCTGTTTTGATTCTGATGGGGAATCAAATGTTAGTATGAGTAGCGAGGAGTCGATTTTTCATGTTCAAGATTTTGAGTTGGTAGATCAAGTGGAAGATGATTCATTTGCTGAAGCTTTTGAAAATCTCTTTGAAGTTAATGTTCAAGGTGTCGATATTTTTGAGGGAGTGGTATCATCGGTGGTTTCTCCTCAAATCCCAGCCAAATTTTCTTCTCTGATTGAGATTTGTGGGTTCCAGATGCAGGAAATTCCTATTTTGTCTCCAGCAGTTAAAGCTCATTAATGGTTTTCCAGTTAGCTCAGTTTAATAATTCTCTAAGGGTTTGCCTTGTCAAGTTGGGCTTTCGTCAGTTTCCTTTGGTGCAGTTTCCTTTGGGGGTGAAATTTTTTCGAGTTTTCCTGTTTAATTGTTATCTTCAGCCGTTTGGTGGTTTTGTTCTGTTTTCTGTTTTAGTTCGTTTTGTTGGTTTTTGTATTTTGGCTTTTCAGCTGTTGTTTTCCTTTTGGGGTCTTTCCTGTGGTTCTCTTTGTTCTCTGTTGGTCTCTTTTCTAGTTCTTCTTTCTCCTTGAGTTGTTTCTTCGTCTTTCTTTGGTGGTGTTTGTATTTTTGAGCATTAGTCTCTTTCATTATATCAATGAATGAAAATCTCTGTTTCTTGTTTCAAAATTTTGTCAAGATCTATAAGTTCTCATGAATTTATTCACCTTTTACTTATACGTTCTCCATGAATTTCAATTAAACTCGAGCAACAAGCCCATAAATGAAAATTTACACGGTCATCATGCTTGCTTTTATTCTATAACTACGCTAAATTTTGTTTTCTTGGGGTCTGGTTTCTGCAGTGGTATCAGGAAGGTCCAAGATTACTTGTAGGCTTTGCCCAAATTTGTCCGTGCACATCTTACAAAGCTGAGGTGTTTGCTTGTTGATTTATTTGCGAGCCGAGGTTCATGAACTCGTCTGAATAAGTTAGCGACCGAGCACGTTCCTTGACACAGTATTCATTGATGTTAATGTGGCGTCTCTCAAATATGCTTGGTTGGCTGCATAGAGAAAATCGGAGGCAAGAATTGCTCGCAAGCTTCAGTTTTCTTGATACTAAGTAACCTGGCCTCCAGAGAAACTAGGCCCTCTTGTATTATAATACTCCAAGTAGTAGGATGGTGTTATTTTGGCAGACACGAAACTCGTTACTTTGTACTTATGTAAAAGTTAGAGACATTGGAAAGGAAAAAAAGGTAGGATTACCGAACCCCACCCCAAAGAGTAGATCAGTCTACTTCCATGGCCATATTTGGATATGTTAAAGAGGTTTGCTTAGTTACTTTAACTTTCTGTGGACTTTATTAATGACTTGCAGTTTATTATTATTTTGCCACAGAACGATTACGTTTATCTATTTTGAATAAAATTGTTAGGTTTTATTTATATATGTTTCTTGTATGAGTTTGTTATGTTTAACGATTTAAATTTCATGCATTCACTATAGATTTGATCATAGGTCCTTTCATAGGTTAATGTGCTAATTGTTATTGGGTGCTTTGATAGAATCCTTTGATAGATTAGAGATCCATTTGAAAGAAGAATTGATGTCGATTTGTGGGACAAAAGTTTATCTGGTCACATCTTAGGTATTTCTTTAACTCTTGTAATCAAGTTTTAAGTAAAAACAGAAAAAAAAAAAAAAAAAAAGAAAAAGAAAAAAGAAGAAAGAAGGGAAAAAAAAAAAGCCTCAAGGCACGTGTGTGAAAAATTCAACCCAATATTGAGAAATTGTGGTAGATGGCTAGGACGTTTTTTGGCTAAAAAAGTTTCCTATTTTCGGGTGTGGCTACCGCAAATCAAGGAACAATCCGTTGGATTTTTTCTTCCCATTTTACCCTCGGTATATATGTGTATATACAGACGTCATTTACAACGGTGTTACATGTCTGAGATCATTTTTTCCAAATTTCATGGGATCCTTGCCGTTTTGGCTCCAACTGAATTCCATAGATTTTGTTTTCTTCTCCATTCTAACAATAAAAAACGATTTCTTTATAATTTCGTTTTCTTCTCCTTCTCCAACTGTAAAAAAAGATTTTCTCTCAATTAGTGTTTAAAACTTGTTCAAATATATAGCTTAATCTAGGTCTTTTCATAACATGTTGGAAATAGCGTCTCTGTCATACTTTGATTGAAAACTTCCCCAATAACACAAAATGACAATACAACAGATTACGATTCTGTGTCGGTGGTGTCTGGAATGTCGCGAGACTCTATAGTGATTTCAAGTATGGAATTGTGGCGGTTCCTTGTGATTCTAACCTCTCTCAACTCAAGGTATGTGATGCGAACTACCTCAATCTATCTGACAGCAATAGTATTTGTCGGTTAACACTATTCAGGAACTAGTCAAACAACTCGATCAGTATAGTCCTTTCAGAAGATAAGGATGTTTTTTGGATGGTCAGTCGGTTTCAGAATGGTATGTATAGGGATTGTTGTGTAGTTGTCGACGTGCAAGATGTAGATACTGGTATACACAATTGGAGCTCATCCCAGGGGGAGACAAATTTTGAGTCTGTTAACTCATAATGGTATCGGGAAATTGAAAATTTTGACCCCTTGAAGTTTTTGGTTTGTAAAAAAGACCCCTAAGTTTTTAATTGGTTTCTTAGGCCATTTTATTTTTAAATTAAATGTGAAATTACGAAACTACCCTTGAAGAAATTAAAAACTCTTTCTCTTCCGTTTTAATGTGTTTGGTACATTCTAAGATCATTTGACCAAATTTGTTGAAGTTTAGTTTGATTTTATTGCACACACTACATTTTCGACGCTTTCTGAGTTTATTTGGCTAGAAAACGAGACTTATTTCATGATTTCAAAACTGGGTTTTTTCGTTTCCAGATGAAGCATCCCGGCCGGGACGCTTGAATGGACACCAGGATGACCGACCGAGATTCTCGATTGTCTCGGTCCATTATGATTATATGATGTTTTTCAAAACAAATATATATTTCTATTTGATTTAATAATATTATCAAAATTTGTTATTGCTTCATTGGTTAAAGGACACGGGGAATGTTGATTGCGTGCGTGAGGTCTGCGTTTTGAATCTTAGTTACGTTGTTTTTTCTTTTAAAATACATGTCAAACAAAAATTATTTAAAAAAATATGCGTTGCCCAAGAATCAAACCTGGGACCGCGATGTGGAAGAAACGATGCTTGGACCGGCGTGCCAACAAAGCCAAAATGTAATTAGTTATACTTTCGAGATTTTATATACAAATATAAAAACAATTACACCTACCTCGCTCGAGATTCCCGGTCGGGAATTTCGGCCGGGATTAGACCGAAAAAAATTACATTTTGATTAGATTCGGTCGAGATTCTCGGTTAGATGGTCCGGCCGGGATAGGACCGGGAAAAATATTAATTTGGCTTGCCTCGCTCAAGATTTCCGGTCGGGCGGTCCGGCCGGGTCGGACCGAGAAATTTCAATATTTTCGTTATGTGGGTTCGATATTCCAGAATAATTGGTTTTTTTTTCTTTTTTTTTTTTTAAAAAAAAATTATGTTTAATTGGAGGGTTAAAATTAATTGAGTAATTATTTTTCTAGAAGATTAGTGAAAAGGTGGGTGAAAAAAGTGGGTAAAAAATTAATTACATTGTATTTATTGTATTGGGGGCATATGAGTAATTTCAACTCATTGCTTACATCATCAAGGGGTCAAAAAAACATTGTTTCTAAAGAGGGGTCTTTTTTCCAAAACCAAAACTCTAGGGGGTTATTTTTGTTAATTTCCCTAATGGTATGTACATGGATTGCTGTGTAGTTGTCAACTTGTAGGATGTAGATACTGGTATACATAACCGGGGGCAGTCGCAAGCTCATCCCTAGGGGAGACAAATTTTGAGCTTGTTAACTGAAAATGGTATGTACAGGGATTGTTGTGTAGTTGTCGATGTGCAGGATGTAGATACTGGTATATACAACCAGGGGGCAGTCGTAGGCTCATCTCAGGGGAGACAAAATAAGCTCATCCCGGGGGAAGACAAGGGGTTTTACTCGATTTTACATGCCATCAATTCGTCGGGTAAGTTTTTAAATTCATTTTTTTATACCTAGTTTGAACATTAATGTTTTGGTGGGGGGATTTTTCCACAGCCATGGTTTTAATTTGGAAGTTCAAAGGTTATACAATGTTTACACAACCATGGGTGTAATTCTTTGTAATTATGCTACAGAGTGATGTATTGTGATTATTCCATTTGTCATTTGTGGCCATGTAGTTGAGTGTATTCATTCTTCATTTTGTGTTTGTAAATCATTGTTTCATCTACATAGGGATATCAGGTTTTTTTTTTTTTTTTTTCAAAAACCTGTTCTTCAATAATAGAAAGATGCTAGAGTTTCCGGTAGGATTCAAATTAGGTTGTTAAGTTGTTAGCTTGTTGCAAATATATATTTCTCTCAATTCCTAATAAATCTCTTTTTAGTTTGTATTTCTCTCTCCTAAATCTAAGACTTTTTAGACTGGTTGTTAGGGGCAATTTTGTCTAGTTTAATTAGGAAGTTATTAATTAAAATCACGTTAGCCAGTTATTTAATTTCTAAAATTTTTTAGCCATTTTTCAAAACCCACCTACTAAATCTAGCTATTTTTCTCGTTGCCCCAAATTCCTACCTCAGAAGACTTCCTACATACAAATATCAAACCCAATATAATAAAATTGAGGCTCGTAGAATTGAAATGGAGATTGGTCATCAAAATATCAGTTGCATATTTAAATAAGGCTAAATTATATATATATAAAAAAAATACTCTTGAACTATGAAGTTTGTTTAAAAAATGTCCCTAAACTTTAAGAAGTTTCAAAAATACACTTGAACTTTGAAAAATGTTTCAAAAATACCATTGCTGTTAATTTTTTGATGGAAACCGTTAAAGTTTCAGTTTCATTAATATTAAACTTTAAAAAAAATTCAAAAACATCTTTATTGGAAAATGTTTTTTTTTTCCCTTTTCTCACTATAAATTCCTCTATGAAAATTGATGAGAAATTTTATTTATTTGTCCATGTATTCATAGTCTAGGAGCTTTTCTTCTTTTTCGACACATCATCCCAAGAGCTAGACTAGATTTTCGTGTTAAGACTTCAAGATGACTTTTGTTTTGTTCTTGAAATTCTACATGTGCTTGACTTCATTTGTTGGTAGCCTTTTCAATATTATTTCCTCACCAACCATTATCCATTAGCTTTCTCTATATTCATTTTATGAAAATAAATGAAACTATTGTTGTATACGGGTTTTAACCATTCTTAAATATTAAAAGAACAAAATTATATATAAAACTTTTGATTAATTAATCTTATAAACTGGATCAAACCCACAGTCTTATAAACACTTTTTTTTTTTTATTATAACTAACATATACAAACAGAGGGAGCAAAAAGGGAATAATATATATACATATATATATGTTGTTTTCTCACACCTATCTTCTTTACACTTTTTAAAAGAGGAAACTCAAATTCAAAGTTTGTATTCATTTGGTATTGTTTTGCACACAACTTTTATAAGTAAAGTTTTGCATTAATTTTCATGGAGGAAGAATTTACGGTGAGAGAAGGAAAAAAAAGAAGAAGCATTTTTCAATAAGGGTATTTTTTTTTTTTTTTGAAAGTTCAAGGGTATTTTTGAAACAGAAACTTTAATGGTTCCATCCAAAAACTAACGACAATGGTATTTTTGAAATATTTTTTAAAGTTCAGCGGTATTTTTGAAACTTTTCAAAGTTTAGGGATATTTTTGAAACAAACACCATAGTTCAGAGGTATTTTTTATAATTTAGCCTTTAAATAAATCACAAACCATATGGGGTGTAAGACACATACAAATCATAAGACTTTCCTCTTAAACGACTGAATCCTCCCACATACCCCTCCTCACCGAAAGTTCGTGCCACGTCTCTCACTTCTCCATCTACATCGACAATTCTCATTCTCCGTCTTCGACGGTGGACGTTCCGAACGCTTCCATGTCTCCTTGGAATGTTTAACGTCGATTAGTGCCCTTTTGGGTTTATTTTGTTTTATTTATTTCGTGGATTTCACGCACTGTTTTGTTTCGTTACTTTCGTTGTTCGAGTTGGATTAAGTCGTATGACCTTGCTGTTTTCCCAGCACTACGCTCGGGATGAGGGAGTTAGGGTTAGGGAATGTACCGAAGTGCAATCCTTTGCTATATTTATGATATGTAATGAGATGAACTGGTTTCGTTAGGCAGTTGAGCGAACACCAAGAGCGAGAACCGTGAGATAGTGTCAGAGAGCGAGAAACGATAGATAGGTGATGAGACCTAATTTTCGATGATTATTTGTCCTTAATCTTGTTAATTTTACGACAATTATCTCATTTAAAGTTATGTTTTGTAGCGGTTTGGTATCAAGCGCTTCAACGGAGCCCATTTTCAATTTCGGTGTTAATTCGAGGATTTTAACGTAGTTTTGATCAATCTTCAAGTTTGTGGGATGCCGAGATGGTGAAAAGACCTAAGTGGAGCGCTCGGGACTCGAGAATGACACCAAATAGATCAAGTTTTGAAGCAGCCAAACCAGTGAGACCCGAGAGATGGCGTCGAGACGCCATCCTCAAGCGTCTTGATGTTTCGGAAGCAGAGGGCTAAGAAAATCATTTTCGGCGTCTCGATACCGGCCACGACGTCTCAACGCTGTTTCGTTTATTTAAACAGCAGCAACTAGAATTTTAGGGCAAGAAGTTTGAGGGGGAAATCCGATTGGGGAATTTCAGCAGCCGTTTCCTCTCGGTTTTGCTGATTTTATTCATTCTTCCCTTGTATTTTATAGTTCCTAAGTAGATTAGGTTGGTTTCTCGAGCCTTGGGCTTAAATTAGACTTGTCTATGGTCGTTTAAACAGCGTTCGTTGTAATTGGGACCTCGGGATTGTAAGTACATTTGTATTTTTATGAGATTCATGAGCATTCTAAATTGATTCATTGTTTATCTTGAGATTGTTGAACTTTATGCATGATTTATTTGTTGTTTGTGACTTTAGATTCCCACTTTTATAATTAGCATGCGCAGTAGGTTAGATTGACGCCCTAACTCGCATCTCGTATGTTATAACTTGCTAAAGAACTAATTGTCAAGTAGCTAATGGAGGGTTAGTTCAATAGTTAGCATTAGATTGATTCGTGAGCACGGTCCCCAAGAGCAGACTCTGACTTTGTTGCTGACACGATAGATCTAGGGTCTAAGTCGACATTTGTGATTAATTAGATGTCTCTCTAGTTGATTATGAGTGTTTTAGAGAGGTTAGTTTATGACTAATTGAGTTATTGACTGTGGCCAGGTTAGTTTATTGATTAATTGCATGTTAGTTCAGCGGGTCCATTGGGTTAGCGCTCTAGGGGTATCTAGTTCTAAATGTAGTTGCTTGATTAATTGACTTTGACGGGTTCGTGGGGTTAATTAATTAGTAACTAGTAATTGAATCGATCGACATTGGGATCGAGTCAATTGTTTTAGAGTACCTATAGACGACATGCATACAAATCATTATCTGCTAATTGATGAGTAAAAACTGAATGTATTAATCCCGAGCGTCTTCAGCTACTACGAGCGGCAAGGTGAGATTGACCAACCTCCCCATTTACTTTCCCGTCATTTAATTTTCTGTCAATTTGCTTTCTTATGATCTAACTTCATGTCAGTTTACTTTCTTATAATCGAGCTTCGAGCACAATTTTCATCATCTGTCTCAAACCCCCATTTCTCTGCCACCAAACACAAAAGAGGTTAGAAGTAAACTCGTTGTTCCCTGTGATCGACCCCGACCACTACTACTGCAAAGTATTTTAGTGTTCGTGGATTATAAATTTTCTTTGGCCTGAGCCCCGCGACAAGCTCCATCAATAGGGTCAGAGAGCGAGAATCGAGATTTTAACAGAAATTTCTCAAATTCAACCTTGCTGCATTTTTTCCCTCGATTACTTGTGTACACGTGTCAGTTACTGCGATTGTTGCATACATGCAGGATCAAAGTGGTACCTGTTTTTTGAGAGCACGATCGAAAACAACCTTGAAGAAATAGGGATTTGTGTACAGGTGCGCTACAGGAGCCGACGATGTCCTTTCTCCTGTGAGTAGAAAATAAAGTGCTTTCTCTATTTTGTCATTTTCTTCCCCTTTTCCCAAACAATTTTGAATTTTTGCACTTAACTCCTACCCAATTTTGATAATAGTTCTACTGCATGTTCTAATTCTGATTAGCTGTAGTGAAGCTTCTCAACTGCAAATTCTAATTTCGAGTTTTTGCACCTGAGCTCAAGATGATTGTAGAGGAGCTTTGATGTGTAAGATTTCAAAATTAGAGTTTGCAATTGATGAATGTTTCACTGCAGCAAATCAGAATTAGAACGTGCAATAGAACCGTTATGAAAATCGGGTAGGAGGTAAGTGCAAAAATTCAAAAGGTTGGGAAGAGAGGGGCGAAAAATGAAAATTGAGAAAAACACTTTATTCTGGATTCACGAGTCATGTTATCTAGTCTAAGAAACTCTCCAGCATCAGCTAGAAACAACCACGGAAGGAAGTCGTCTTCAGGGCCATAGTTTAGGGTTCTAAATATATAAGTCAATTAATAGATAGTATACGTACATGTCCTCGTAAGTTGTATAAATATTTTGTGATCGATGTATTCTCGTTCTTAGAAGTGAACAAATGTTTAGTACGTGAATGAAAAAAAAATTGGTCATTGTAATATGATAATATGTGAATTTATTTTGTATTAAAATAAATATCTGAATTTATTTTGTTATTGTATACGTGTGTTCCCCTAATATATGTAATCGATGTATTCTCGTTCCGATTCACGCTCTCGACTGGGGATCATATTACTAAGCAATGACGGACAGAACAGAGAATTCTCGCTCTCGCTTACGATTCACGCTCACACTCTCGATTACGAATCATATTACTAATCAATGTCTGGACAAAACATTTAATTCTTGTTATCGCTTCCGATTCATTCTCCCGATTACGAATCATACTACTAACCAATGTCTGGACAATTTCTCGCTCTCACTTCTAATATTGCGCTCTTGCTTCAAATTCTCTCGATGTCGCATGCAGTCTCGCTCTCGACAATATTCGCGTTGGTGCCAAAAAACTTATCACGCACGCGATGATTGCATGTCAGATACGTCTGTCGTAAACAAAGCTTCCAAGCCCCACAACTTTCGGATAGTCAATGTCAAACATCAAATCTATTTAAAATTACTTTCAATGAAAGCCACTCAAGATTAAAGCTAAGTTTATAAAACAACAAGCCGTGAAACAATTTCTTTCATCATGGTGTTTTGTGTGAATGATTATTCTGAGCTTAAACACAATTCTACGATTTTTCAACAAACCAACACTCGAAGGGGTCGAAACAACTTGGACGTGTACGAACTAAGTACGTAGGACATGAATGTAGTCGTGTTCTGCATTCAAACAATGGGTATGAAACGTTCGTGGAGTGTGCATTCAACTTATTTGTTTTTTTTAAAATTTATTTGTACTCTTGTTTGAAGGATGGAGACGAAGAAATGCTTGCTCGTTCGATACGGTGGTTCATGGGATGAGGTACAAGGTTGTTACGTGGGAGGTGAGTTGACGGGCATTCTTGTGCCAATGACACTGAAATGTGCACATCTAGGAGATATTGTATATGGAATTTTGAACGCAAGCTCAGGGGAGTTTGAGATTAAACTAAGGGTGAAGTATACAGGGTTGACTCACGCGCCTCCCTAGTACATAAGAAATGACAATGACGTTGGTTTCCTTCTACACCGTGATGATCTTGCAACTCTTCAACTGTTCGTAACAGCCGAGCAAACTCGTGGGTGAAGGAAATAAAAGTCCCCACGCAGCGGAAGCGCATCGATCGGACCTTACGCCGTATATTAATTAACATTAAAATACCGTTACGAAAACTCAATCAAACTTTAAACTCTTTTTAAAGTTGCTGGAAATTTAGTTTAAACATGCTTAAAAATAAATCTAAATTTATTTTCATGCTTTTCTAAAGAAAAGAGGAAGAACCGTCACATACCTTCGTTGTAGACTTGACCGTTCTTCGCCAACGACGCTCCAACGAACGAAAACGCAGCAGCCTCCTCGCCTCTTAATCGCTGGAATTTTCTTCTTGATTGACACAATAACCACAAAGGTTACACCGGTATGTCTCTAAGTCTAGGAGGCAAAAGACTTGTGGGAGTTTTTTTCTAAGAGGGAGGCTAGAGAGAATTCTAGGTCTTGTCTTGATAGTCTAAGAGCAAGAGCAAGAGTGTCAAGTGTCATGACCAATTAGGTCTAGTGTTCTATTTATAGAAGAGAGGCCATGAATAAAATATTCAATTAAATCAATCTTTTCCAAAATTGATTCAATCTTATTCCTTAATTAATCAATCATGATCAATCAATTCCATAATTGATTAATCTTTTCCACAAATGACTAATTACTTCCATAAGTGATTAGATCATTTCCATAAATGATTAATCACTTCCTTAAGTGATTAATTATTTCCATAATTGATTAATTCCCGGTTAATGAATTCTTTAATTAATTAACCACCAATTAAATATCACATATTTAATTCCCGGCCTAGAATTAATTAATTTGCCCAAACACATTTTAGGTCTTAAATTAATTAATTTATTATTTGAACTCTTTCAAACTTCCATAAATTTATATTTGAACTTCTTCAAATATTAATTTCTCTCATAATAATATATCAATATATATTATATTTGTTTCCCTTAGTAAATTGAACATTTTCAATTTATTACTTAGTTGCCTCAAATTACTTTATGAGCTACCAGTGGGACCTAATGGACCTGCAGATCAGAAGCTCCAACGATGTGAGATTAATTGGTCAAACTCATTAACCACATTAATCAATATTCGTTAACTGTGTGTTCATTCCACTATAGACTCACAGTTTCACTCTTCTCACTGCAGACATATTTTCTGTGTCCACAGATATAGACCAATATCGACTAGTTAGTCCTTCACGAGTGTCTGTAACACCAGCTGGGTCAAATTACCGTTTTACCCCTGGGTTACCTCTATTTCCTTAAGTACCAATTCTCCTCTAATGAACAACCTGTTTGTGGTCCAACCATCAAACAGAAAACCCTCTCGTGCCATTGAAAGGGTAGGACCCTTTGTTCAAGACTCGGAGTAACCACTTAAGGGAACACTCACCTGCTTCCCTAAAGTCAGGAAGGAGTGAATTCCATCTTGTACGATTATGTTCCCAACTCCCCATTCGGTCTTGTCCCCAAAGTGGTAGGCTTATTGAGTCGGCGTATTGGCCACTCTCACCCATACAAATCAAATGACAATCTCTCATGAACAGGAGTCCATAATCAACTCAGGATTAAGACTAAGTTGTCTAGGTCGTCCTAGTGAAATAGAAAACCAACTAGTTAACGGTGTTATAACCAGTCGTTACTATTTCGCGGTCCGGTCTTATGCAAACTCATTGCGTAGGATACCCCCACTCGCATGTCTCCTACACGAACGCGTTGGATCGCAGCGTTTGTATCAAATACAAAGTGGGTCGTATCCATAGTGTCACCAGGATAAGGCACTCAGTCTTATCCCTATACTATAGACCCTTTAGGTTGTTTCTTGAACAATGATCCCATATGTCGCTACATATAGTTCAAGACTCATATTACAACCTTGGATGTCTAGTTTATTGGATTAGGGTTCTAACAGGCTTTAACATGACGACAGGATATAAGACTTTCTTACAGTCCCCTGTTTCTAGGTATAACCCTTTTTCCATAAGTCTAACCATAAGATTATGTCTCGTTTCTTCTTGTAGATTCATTTGTAATCCATTGGTGTTACCCCATTAGATAGATCTACAAGATTCTAGATGGAATTGAAATCACATATTTCAATTCCGGATCCATCACTTTAATCCAATTGGTTCTTGTTAACATCATTTATTGCCATGCTCTAAGACAATGAATCCTCTAAATCATCATCAGGTTTGACGATCTGGGCTTCAATTAAGCCCATGTAATGGTCAGATTGTAGGACAATCCTCCCACTATATTGAGGCACTCTCAACTCTTGAGATAGATGTAACTAACCAGTTGTATTGGCCTCATCAACAACTCTTGTTAAAGGTCCAACATCATCAACAACCCTTGTTTACTTATCAACAACTCTTGTTGATATTTTTGTAGCTTCATCAGTTAATTTACTTAAAACGATCTTACTTTGTGGCTTATTATTTCTTATGTGGTCTTCTTTTGAGAATGTAGCATTTTTCAATACGAATTCTTCATTCTCTTGAGGATTGAAGAAGGATCCACATCTCTCGTTTTCATGGGGTAGCCTACGAATAGGTATACTATTTGAACAGTGTTCCAATTTCTTTTGGGTTGGACACAATCACATGTGTTGGACTCCCCGTAAACTACTTTTATGTCTTATCCACAATTCAAAAGATGTTTCAGAAACACTTTTGATGGAACGTTGTTTGAAATTTGTGCTGCAGTCAACACTGCATGACCCCAAAACGAGTCAGGCAAATGAGTATAGCTCATAATGAATCGAATTGTACCCAATAGGGTTCTATTTCTCCTATCTAATACACCGTTTTGCTAAGGTGCTTCAGGGGTAGTTGAGATGTAATTCCATGTTTTATCAAATAGTCTTGGAATCTCAAGTCTCATCTACTCGACACCTCGATCAGATCGAAGTGTTTTTATCATCTCACCTAACAAGTTTCCAACTTCAGTCTCAAACCACTTTGAACTTCTCACGAGCTTTAGACTTAAGTTGCATTAGGTTGAGATACACATACCTTGAATAATATAGATAAATTATTCATGCCCTCCCACCGCTTTAACATATTAGACCACAAGGTTCCAAATGTACAAGCTCTAAGGGCTCTTTGGTTCTCTTATCTCTTTTCCAGCAAAAGATCTATCAGTCATATTGCCCATAAGACATGACTTAATTGGTATTAGAGAGTGTTCTTCTAACTAACTTAGAAGTATACTCAAGACTAAGCTCCCAATCATATTGAGATCATAATTAGCCTAACACCTTAAGAACCAAAGAAAGGTATTTCCTTTAGGAGAAATCTTTTGCCTTTCATTTCTTTGATTAGTAGCATCCACAACCAACACAGTGTTCATGATTGCCTTAATCTTGATTAGTCTTAAAAACGTTTATGTTATTTTTCAGTTTAGCTGAACAAAAGTTAACTCCCTTTCTTGAAATGAACTGCGTTAGCAGAGAAAGGTAAAGAGTAACATTGTTCCAGCCAATAAGATACAGAAATCAAATTTCTTTTGATTTTAGGAATTATATACAAATTATCTAATAATATGTATTTGCTCCCACTAGAAAAAATAACTTGACGTTTCCATTGCTACAGTCAAGACAACCTCTCTAATTCAAAATTTTTTAGAGATCTCAATAGCATGAAGCTATTGCCAGGAATTCATTCCTTTTAATAAGAAGAACAAACGTAATTTGTGACTATGAATCAAGTATTCGGGTAGAATCATCATTCTTCACAAATTACGCTTCCAAGACCGGTAAATCGAATTTACTGTCTTTGGACAAGTCTTCTTTGGCCGAGCAAGGCTCAATGTCACATTCATTAATAACACTTCTTAATGAATTAAACATTTGGGGCATGAGAACATTTCTCTATCAAGACTAATCTTAAATTATTCGCCACAAATTAATCGTTTAAATTGAAGGGAATAAAAGTCCCCACGTAGCGGAAGCGCATCGATCGGACCTTACGCCGTATATTAATTAACATTAAAATACCGTTACGATAACTCAAACAAAACTTTAAACAACTTTTAAAGGCGCTGTAAAATCGGTTTAAACATGCTAAAATAAATCTAAATTTATTTTTAAAACTTTTCTAAAGAAAAGAGGAAGAACCGTTACAAACCTTCGTTGAAGACTTGACCGTTCTTCGCCAACGACGCTCCACGAACGAAAACGCAGCAGCCGCCTTTGCTTTTCTTCGCTGGAAATTTCTTCTTTGATTGACACAATCACCACAAAGGTTACACCGGTATGTCTCTAAGTCTAGGAGGCAAAAGACTTGTGGGAGTCTTTCTCTAAGAGGGAGGCTAGAGAGAATTCTAGGTCTTGTCTTTCAAGAGTGTCAAGTGTCATGACCAATTAGGTCTAGTGTTCTATTTATAGAAGAGAGGTCATGAATAAAAAATTCAATTAAATCAATCTTTTCCATAATTGATTCAATCTTATTCCTTAATTAATCAATCATGATCAATCAATTCCATAATTGATTAATCTTTTCCACAAATGACTAATTACTTCCATAAGTGATTAGATCATTTCCATAAATGATTAATCACTTCCTTAAGTGATTAATTATTTCCATAATTGATTAATTCCCGGTTAATGAATTCTTTAATTAATTAACCACCAATTAAATATCACATATTTAATTCCCGACCTAGAATTAATTAATTTGCCCAAACACATTTTAGGCCTTAAATTAATTAATTCATTATTTTGAACTCTTTCAAACTTCCATAAATTTATATTTGAACTTTTCAAATATTAATTTCTCTCATAATAATATATCAATATATATTATATTTGTTTCCCTTAATAAATTGAACATTTTCAATTTACTTTTATTACTTAGTTGCCTCAAATTACTTTACGAGCTACCAGTGGGGCCTAATGGACCTGCAGATCAGAAGCTCCAACGATGTGAGATTAATTGGTCAAACTCATTAACCACATTAATCAATATTCGTTAACTGTGTGTACATTCCACTATAGACTCACAGTTGCACTCTTCTCACTGCAGACATATTTTCTGTGTCCACGGATCTTAGACCAATATCGACTAGTTAGTCCTTCACGAGTGTCCGTAACACCAGCTGGGTCAAATTACCGTTTTACCCCTGGGTTACCTCTATTTCCTTAAGTACCAATTCTCCTCTAATGAACAACCTGTTTGTGGTCCAACCATCAAATAGAAAACCCTCTCGTGCCATTGAGAGTGTAGGGCCCTTTGTTCAAGACTCGGAGTAACCACTTAAGGGAACACTCATCTGCTTCCCTAAAGTCGGGAAGGAGTGAATTCCATCTTGTACGATTATGTTCCCAGCTCCCCATTCGGTTTTGTCCCCAAAGTGGTAGGCTTATTGAGTCGGCGTATTGGCCACTCTCACCCATACAAATCAAAGGACAATCTCTCATGAGCAGGAGTCCATAATCAACTCAGGATTAAGACTAAGTTGTCTAGGTCGTCCTAGTGAAATAGAAAACCAACTAGTTAACGGTGATATAACCAGTGGTTACTATTTTGCGGTCCGGTCTTATGCAAACTCATTGCATAGGATACCCCCACTCGCATGTCTCCTACACGAACGCGTTGGATCGCAGCGTTTGTATCAAATACAAAGTGGGCCGTATCCATAGTGTCACCAGGATAAGGCACCCAGTCTTATCCCTATATTATAGACCCTTTAGGCTGTTTCTTGAACAACGATCCCATATGTCACTTCATATAGTTCAAGACTCATATTACAGCCTTGGATGTCTAGTTTATTGGATTAGGGTTATTATTAGGCAAAGACATATATAAAATAACTAATAACAATTAATGGAAAAATATATCAATATTATTTCATTAATATCCGGTCAACGGTTACATTCACTTTCCACGAGTTTTAGGGCACAAATCCCAACATAAATTTGTTGTATAATCATCGTTATTTATAAAATGGGCATAAGACTATGTACATATGAAAACATTGAATCGCTGAAATAACAAATCACTTGATTATTTATCGCACTAACCCATTACAAGAGTAATACAAACAATTGCATACAATCCAATCAGTTTAGCAAAACAGACAATCACAGAACCCTAAAACTATTGATTTAGTTTTGCAACGATGTTTCAGAGGTTTAGAATATCAGCCACCGAAGGGTGATCAGACATTCCTCCTTTGAAATGAGACACCTCTCAGCTAATTCTAATTCCAGAATAACTCATATTCCTATAGACATTAGCCACCGTTGTTCGGTCAAGGATTTGTTAACACTTTTAACTCATCCTCGTAAGTGTAACCCTCCCACTTTCAGATCTCAGAGGCACGCACCAACAGCCTACCGAAGGGAAAGACAACTGTTGGTGATTAGCCTAAGAGCTCCTTTCCTTTTCAGGAGTTCACGATGTTCCGAATCCTATGACCAGGCCCTCCGAAGGGATGGTTGCGCCAGGACAACCTGCAGGCGGATCACAGGACTCTCACGGTTCGAACTATGGGTGGAGACCGAGGGATACGTTGACACGTGTCCCGCTCCCACTTACTCTAGACATTTTTCCCATTCACCTTGATATTGATTCATGCAAACACTTTTCGAAGGGAGGCCGCTCCTAAGGCGACTCGAAGCCGAGCATAAATCTCACGTTGTGAATATAGGGACATAGGAGCAAAACTTGATTTAAATCTCGTTTTGTAATTTTCCTCCCACTGAAAATGTCCTGAGATTAATATAGGGTTGTTTAACTTAGATAGTATTCGGCTAAGTCAATCTATCTAAGTCTGATCCTATTATAACAATTATGGAAAGGATTCAACTGCAATCTTTTGGGTGAATTAAACTTCTTTTAATAAACCCAACATTGCAAGTCAACATTACTATGGTTAATTCAACTCAATGTTCGAGTCAGTTCCTAGGTAGGAGGTGTTTCGTAAACCGTCAACTTAAATACCCCCAGCCTTAGACAGAATTTTACCGAGAGAGTTCCCTTATAACCTCAGTAATGTAAGGTCTTTACTCTAAAGATCTAGGTGCATTAAACACTTTTAATAAACCTAGTGACATTGCATGCTAACATTTAACTATGATTAATTCAACTCCGGTATTCCAGGTCAGTTCCTAGGTAGGAGGTGTTCCGTAAACCGTCAACTTAAATACCCCCAGCCTTAGACAGAACATTACCGGTGGAGTTCCCTTATAATCATAGCAATGTTTTTCCTACTTAGTCGATTAAAACTATTTTTAATTCTAAGTAAGAAAAGATTCTAATCTTATTAGAAACTGATCTAGGTCTAATTAATTTTAAACAATTTAAAATTAATCCAATTTTATCCTATGATCTTATGTTTGCATGCAAATCTTGATTATAGATTGATGGTTTATAATCATTAATATTAAAGAACTATTTCAAATTTTAATGATTAATCCTATAATTAAGAATCTAGGGTTTAATTCATTTAACAATCTCATTCAAATTAAACAATTAAACCACACTAATTGCATGAATAATATAACAATTATATTATTAACTATGGATGTTTCATGTTTCATGCAATTTTGATTTTCTTTAAATATAACAATTATAAGCCAATCAAGAAAATCAATCAAGCATGCTTCATTCATCACATTAAACATAACTATTTATAATTAATTTAAGTAATGACATGCTTCATGCTTTCCAATTTTTTCATATAATTAATATACACTTATATTAAAAATATGAAAACAATTCCATGCATTTAAACATACATTATAACAATTTATAATATATAAAAAATGCATGAGCATTGATAGCGAGCATAGCTAGCTATTTTTCTCCGATTAATTAAGCTAGTCTTTTATAATTATTTGCCCAAATTTATGCATTTTTATGTTTTATTTGTAGGAAGTACGTGTTTGAAGCTTAATTCAGCAATTGGAGTCAAATGGAGTTTTCTACCTAAAAAAAAAAAAAAAAAAAAAAAATTCATAGCGTCGCGACGCTATAAAAAAATTTTCCAAAATTACGGATCGCGACGCTGTCTACAGCGTCTCGACGCTACGACGAAATTTCACTATATAAGCATCCTTTCGGCTAGGTTTTTGGGGGATGGAATTTTGGGACCTTTTGGAGCCGTAAACAGAGCTAAAACAGAGGATTTGAAGGCTGAAGCAAAGGGAGAAAATCGGAAATCAACCCATTGTTCGTGGGGATCGTGACGGGGACGTCGGACTCGGCCTACATTGAGTTTTCTTTTCCCTTTCCTTTCTTTAGCTAGATTTATGGCTTTTACATGTTTAGTTGAGCTTGTATTTACATTCATGAGTAGCTAAACTCATAGCTTAGGGATTGATGAAGTTGATTAAGTTTATGGATTGAATTTATGGTTTAAGTTGTGCAATGATTATTATGTTTGTAATCTTGATTTAATGCTTTCAATTAATTGGCCATTAGTTGGATGATTTAAGTTTTGAATCTAGCTCGGGAGAGGGGATTTAATATAGACTTACTCAAGATTGCATGACTAGAGTTATTTTCTAATTCGTGACGGTTTTAGATTAACTTTGGAATTAGTTAAAAGATCTCATTGCCTTGCATATTAATAGACTTAGATAGGGATATCAAGTTGGTTAATTTGCATGAGAATCAATTATACTCGGGAGAGGTAGTTGTGATTAAAGGGTCTTTGGCTCATAATTCCATTGTGCATAATAACTTACTCTTTAAAATCAATCCTAGACTAAATCGGCGAAATCAATTCCCTAAGTATTTTTCCCAATTGAATTTCCACACTTTTTTTGTTTGATTTAGTTTTCATATCATTCACTCATTACTTTTTGATCCCTAAATAAAATTGAGCAAGATAATTCACAATACTTGATTTGCTTAAACATCCAATCCAGAGGACGACACTCGTTTATACGAACACTTTATTATTACTTGACCCGTGCGCTTGCGGTAAGGAAAATTCCACATCAAGCATGTTTATAACCTAAGGTGGGATTTAATATTCTATATGACATCCATAAAGCATATAAATAGAAATTGAGTCGGTTAATTTTGGCCCCTAGGATAAAATAAAGCATTAAATTACAATAATTTTAGCTAAATTCTATCATAAAATCCTTCTGCAGCTCCAAAAGTTGGTCTAGATAGCACGAACCGCCCCGAACCACCTCGAACCAGCCTCCAAAATCACGAACAAAGCGAAAAAATAGCTGAACCGGACCTAATTGGTCCCAGCCTAGCCGAACCGGTTCAATCCTCGAACCGAACCGCCCAAAACAGCTTGAACCGCTCCTTTTTTAAACCCTAGGTCGCGCCGCATCATGACAGCGTCGAGACGCTATCAACACAGCGTCCCGACGCTGTGTGAATTTTCGATCTTCCGCGCCTGCGAATTGGGACAGCGTCGAGACGCTGTTGGAGTAGCGTCCCGACGCTGTTGCGACTGGAATCGATTTCTGGGCAAAAACAGCAGCTTGTTCTCGGTTTTGGCCTCAGATTTCAGCGGCGATTTCTCCGATTTTCATCTCATAAAAACCTATTCTAGACCCGGACTTACATAGGACTCGATTTTATATAAAATACCTGAAACACCGGGCCTTACATGATCAAAATCACATAATAATAAAATCTATGGCCATAAAATTAACCCAAACAGTTCAACGCAAACCGAACATACATTATGCATAAATCCCACCTATTAGAGACTATCGCAACTTTTAATATTAATTAATAGGGACAGCGATGGCTCTGATACCAATTGAAAGGAATAAAAGTCCCCACGCAGCGAAGTGCATCGATCGGAGCTTACGCCGTATATTAATTAACATTAAAATACCGTTACGAAAACTCAATCAAACTTTAAAGTCTTTTTAAAGTTGCTGGAAATTCAGTTTAAACATGCTTAAAAATAAATCTAAATTTATTTTCATGTTTTTCTAAAGAAAAGAGGAAGAACCGTCACATACCTTCGTTGTAGACTTGACCGTTCTTCGCCAACGACACTCCAACGAACGAAAACTCAGCAACCTCCTCGCCTCTTAATCGCTGGAATTTTCTTCTTGATTGACACAATAACCACAAAAGTTACACCGGTATGTCTCTAAGTCTAGGAGGCAAAAGACTTGTGTGAGTCTTTCTCTAAGAGGGTGGCTAGAGAGAATTCTAGGTCTTGTCTTGATAGTCTAAGAGCAAGAGCAAGAGTGTCAAGTGCCATGACCAATTAGGTCTAGTGTTCTATTTATAGAAGAGAGACCATGAATAAAATATTCAATTAAATCAATCTTTTCCAAAATTGATTCAATCTTATTCCTTAATTAATCAATCATGATCAATCAATTCCATAATTGATTAATCTTTTCCACAAATGACTAATTACTTCCATAAGTGATTAGATCATTTCCATAAATGATTAATCACTTCCTTAAGTGATTAATTATTTCCATAATTGATTAATTCCCGGTTAATGAATTCTTTAATTAATTAACCACCAATTAAATATCACATATTTAATTTTCGGCCTAGAATTAATTAATTTGCCCAAACACATTTTAGGCTTTAAATTAATTAATTCATTATTTTGAACTCTTTCAAACTTCCATAAATTTATATTTGAACTTCTTCAAATATTAATTTCTCTCATAATAATATATCAATATATATTATATTTGTTTCCCTTAGTAAATTGAACATTTTCAATTTATTACTTAGTTGCCTCAAATTACTTTATGAGCTACCAGTGGAACCTAATGGACCTGCAGATCAGAAGCTCCAACGATGTGTGATTAATTGGTCAAACTCATTAACCACATTAATCAATATTCGTTAACTGTGTGTTCATTCCACTATAGACTCACAATTGCACTCTTCTCACTGCAGACATATTTTCTGTGTCCACGGATATAGACCAATATCGACTAGTTAGTCCTTCACGAGTGTCCGTAACATCAGCTGGGTCAAATTACCGTTTTACCCCTGGGTTACCTCTATTTCCTTAAGTACCAATTCTCCTCTAATGAACAACCTGTTTGTGGTCCAACCATCAAACAGAAAACCCTCTCGTGCCATTGAGAGGGTAGGGCCCTTTGTTCAAGACTCGGAGTAACCACTTAAGGGAACACTCATCTGCTTCCCTAAAGTCGGGAAGGAGTGAATTCCATCTTGTACGATTATGTTCCCAACTCCCCATTCGGTCTTGTCCCCAAAGTGGTTGGCTTATTGAGTCGGCGTATTGGCCACTCTCACCCATACAAATCAAAGGACAATCTCTCATGAGCAGGAGTCCATAATCAACTCAGGATTAAGACTAAGTTGTCTAGGTCGTCCTAGTGAAATAGAAAACCAACTAGTTAACGGTGTTATAACTAGTGGTTACTATTTCGTGGTTCGGTCTTATGCAAATTCATTGCATAGGATACCCCCACTCGCATTTCTCCTACACGAATGCGTTGGATCGCAGCGTTTGTATCAAATACAAAGTGGGTCATATCCATAGTATCACCAGGATAAGGCACCCAGTTTTATCTCTATACTATAGACCCTTTAGGTTGTTTCTTGAACAATGATCCCATATGTCGCTACATATAGTTCAATACTCATATTACAGCCTAGGATGTCTAGTTTATTGGATTAGGGTCAAATAGTGCAATATTTAACAATAACATTTTATTGCAGAAAACTAAATAACACTTTATTAAATACAAGTATAAAATTTGTTTACATTCACTATCTACGAGTTTTATGGCATAAAACCCAACAGCGGGGACGTGTACGTATCAAAAATTTTGAACGTAGAATCATTCAATTTGGATCAATCGAAAATGCCAAACGTGGAATAGTTCGATTTGGATCAACGAGACCGTGATACGAATCCATCAAATGCGAGTGCAATGCCCTCGGTGACGTCACTAGACAACGACGACTTAAACCCATGGCATTCATACGTGAGGGAACAATGGGGTCGAAAGAAAGAAGAAAAAAAAAGTTACTAATGGTAGTCGGTCGTCTATCGGTGTGTTGGAAGAAGAAGAAGAAGAAAAAGAGAGGGAAGAAATAAAAATTAAAAAAATAATAATATTTTAGGAAAAAGTACACTTTTCGTCCCTGAGGTTTGGGTTAAGTTACATTTTGGTCCCTAAGTTTTAAAACTCAACAAAATTACCCTAGAGGTTTGGATTTTGTTACACATTTGGTCCCTCCGTCCAATTTTTTGTTAAATCCTAACAGTTTGCTGACGTGACACTATTATTGTAATAAAAAATTATTTTTATAATTTTTGTTAAATAAAAATATATTAAAATAATAAAAATATCATTATTTAAATACTTTTATTCTTTCTCTCTCCCTTTCTTTCTACTTCTCCTTCTTCTTCATCTTCTTCTTCAACTCCAGTGGTCGGCCGCCAGAGTTTTGTTTTACTTTCTTTCTCTCTTTTCTTCACTCTTTCGTTCATTTCTCTACCTATTCTTTTATAATAAAAAGAAGGGAGAGGGAGGGAAGAGGAGTTAATAAAAAGAAAGGAGAGTGAGGGGGAGGCTCCTCCTCCCTCCCTCTCCCTTCTTTTTATTAAAAAGAAAAAGAATAGGTAGAGAAAGGAACAAAAGAGAGAAAGGAAGGAAAACGAGAAGAAAAGAGAGAGAAAAAAAATTTCGTTCGCTGGCAGCCGGCAGCCGGCCGACTACCGGAGTTGAAGAAGAAGGAGAAGTAGGAAGAAAGAGAAGAAGGAAAAGAAAAGGGAGAGAGAAAGAATTAAAAAAAATATTTAAATAATAATATATTTATTCTTTTAACATATTTTTATTTAAAAAAAATTAAAAATATTTTTATTAAAATAATAGTGCCACATCAGCAAATCGTTAGGATTTAACATAAAATTTGACGGAGGGACCAAATGTGTAACGAAATCCAAAACTTAGGGGTAATTTTGTTGAGTTTTAAAACTCAGGGACCAAAGTGTAACTTAACCCAAACCTTAGGGACCAAAAGTGTATTTTTTCAAATATTTTATTATTTTAATATATTTTTATTTTTAAAAAATTAAAAACATTTTTTTAATAAAAAAATAGTGTCACGTCAGCAAACCGTTAGTTTTTAACGAAAAATGGATGAACTAAAATGAAACTAAAATTAAACCTCATGGGCTAAATTGTTGAGGTTGAAAACTCAAGGATGAAACCTAACTCAAACCTGAGGAACTGAAAGTGTATTTTTCCCTTAATTTTAATAGATCGAATAAATAATTAGGTTAATTCAACCCATTATTATAAAATAAGTTTTATATAATCTGGTTGATTATAGAAATTAATTTACATAATATAATTAATTTTAATAGAATAAATAAATAAATGTATTAAAAGAATATAAATATTGACAAATATAAGAGAGAGAAAGAAAAGAGTATGGAGAAAACCCATGTGTTTGCCAGAATATCAAATACCCTTATCTATGGGTATACAAAACCCATGGGAATAGCTCATTCTTATGGGAATAACTCAAAATTAAACTTTGTACCAAACAAAGGGTTTGTTGATTCCCACCCTTATTTCCATCCTCATACCTTAAACCAAACAACCCGTTAGTGCCCACGTAGCAGATGATACAATGCATCACTAAGCCTCCCATGATTCTTTTAAGCTTAAAATACTATTATGGTACTGAGTCTCATCCCATTTCAGTCAATGTATTTTCAAATGTCCAAATTTTGGTCTCTATATTTTGAATAAAACTTGAAAAGGTCGATTGCATAGATAACAAAGTGAACCAAAATATTAGCAAATATAGCAATCTGGAAAAATAATTGCAAAAATGGCAAGAAATTACCTTCAGACCGTCTAAATGACCAAAATACACTTCTATCAGCGATAGAAATATATCGCTAATAGAATCTATCGGTGATAGTGATAGAATTCTATCAGCGCTAATAGAAATCTATCAGTAAAGAATTCTATTGTTGATAGACTTCTATCGCCGATAGAATTCAAATATTTTTAAGGGCTAGTTGCATATATAGCAAAATGGGTCAAACTATTTGCAAATACAGCAGCCCGAAAAAAGATTTGCAAAAATGACAAAATATTATAGTCAGAGGGTATAAATTACCAAACTACCTTATCAGTGATAGAAACCTTCTACCACCTATCATTGATATAAACATTTTTGTTTCTAAAACCTATGTCACTAATTTTGTTTGTATAGATGTCGAAGCAAAACAATATGAAAATTGAACCGGAAGAAAAGAAAAACACAAAGCGGAAGTTGAAATTTAAAGAAGTGGAGACCTCAACAAAACAAAAAAAGAAAAAACAAAAGGTATGTACAAATTATCACGTAATCAAATACACTATTGGTTTCTATCAGCGATAAATTTCTATCAGTGATAGAAATCTACCACTGTGATTCTATCAGCGATAGAAACATATCACTGATAGAAATCAAAATAAGGGCAAAATGGGAATTTAAAAATTTTGTTATATTTGCAATTTTTTTATAAAACTTGCTATATCTACAATTAACCATTAGATTTTAGCCACCCATTACAATTTTCCTATTTTTAATGATTTTTTTTTTTAAATTTTCGTTTTACCTCTTATTTGATTTTCGCGGGCATTTTTCCCTTCTTCGTTTTTTTTTTTCTTTTCTCTGACAGACTTCTATCAGTGATAGAATTTTAAAAAAAAGGGAAAAATACACTTTTGGTCCCTGAGGTTTGGGTTAAGTGACACTTTGGTCCCTAAGTTTTCAAACTCAACAAAAATACCCCCGAGGTTTGAGATAAGGAGCACTTTGGTCCCTGCCGTCAATTTTTCTGTTAACTTTTAACGGTTGCTGACGTGGCACTATTATTTTAATATAAAAAATTATTTATTTTATTTTTTTAAATAAAAAATATTTAAAATATATATAATATTAATATTTTTTTTATTTTTTTTATTCTTTCTCACTTTCTCTCTCTCTTCTTCTTCTTCTCTTCCATCTTCTCCACCTTCTCCACCTTCTCCTTCCTCCTTCTTCTTCTTCCTATGTCCGGCGACCGGCGGCCGGCAGCCGGCGGCCGCCCCCCCCCCCCCCCGCCACCCGCCGGCGACATTTTTTTTTTTTTTTTTCCTTTTCTCTTCTTTTTTCTTTTTCTCTTCTTCCTTTTTCTCTTCTTTCTTCACTGATTTAAAAAAAAAAAAAAAGAAAAAAGAAAAAAAATTGGGGGAGGGAAGCACTGGACGTTTATGTCCACAATTTTACTCTTAACACTAGCCTTTGGTATTGCTATGTACAAAACCCCATCTTTTACCTCTGCCTTAATCTGCTCAAATTCAACATTCTCAGGCAAAGCAATTCTGCTACTATATCTTCCATAGCTTTTAGCAGACCAATCTCCTTCTTCTTCTTCAACCTTCCCATTTTCAGTACTAGCCTTCTTCATTTTCTCAGCCTTCACAACCAGCATTTTCTCCTCCACCCAAACCTTCACATCATCCTTCGTCATACCAGGCATGTCGAATCTCATCTTGTACTCATTTTCCCCTTCCTTAATCTCCCATGGAGTTCTTCCCCTGCTGTACCCAGCTCCATCGCTCGAAAATGGCGGCGACGGCCATGCCCCCGAGTAAGCAAATGGATCATCCATTATCCTCTCCATTGTCTCCATCATTTGCTGCACCGTTCTCGCCGTCGGAAATCGATCCCAAAGCCCTAGCGAAAAAAACACAAGCAATTAACAAAATGTAGCAGCGAGAAAAAACAGGGGAAAACATTATAAGTTGCAGGTTAAGATCAATTACCAACAGGAGCGACATGAGCTACTCGTTTCTTTGGCAGCTGGGTTGTTTGATGTTCCTTTCTTGCACTTCTCTGCAGATGGTCGAGATTGTCTCTGCCATCTCCTGCCATGGCTTTAATGCTAATTCTACGATCAAGCCCTTTGAGCTTCTTCGGATCATTAGCCGCTTTCCCAGGCGTGAAGCAGACACATCGAGTCAGATTTGATACAGCTTGAGCCATTTACACGAAGGAGGGAGGTCCTCCCTTCCCGATTCTCTCACCGGAAAATCGAAGGAGGGAGGTCCCCATTCCTTTCTTTCTTTTTTTTTTTTTTTTTAAATCAGTGAAGAAAGAAGAGAAAAAGGAAGAAGAGAAAAAGAAAAAAGAAGAGAAAAGGAAAAAAAAAAAAAAAAAAAAAGGTCGCCGGCGGCCGGCGGCGGCGGCGAGCGGTGGCCGCCGGCTGCCGGCCGCCGGTCGCCGGACATAGGAAGAAGAAGAAGGAGGAAGGAGAAGGTGGAGAAGGTGGAGAAGATGGAAGAGAAGAAGAAGAAGAGAGAGAAAGTGAGAAAGAATAAAAAAATAAAAATATATTAATATTATATATTTTTTAAATATTTTTTATTTAAAAAAATAAAATAAATAATTTTTTATATTAAAATAATAGTGCCACGTCAGCAACCGTTAAAAGTTAACAGAAAAATTGACGGCAGGGACCAAAGTGCTCCTTATCTCAAACCTCGGGGGTATTTTTGTTGAGTTTGAAAACTCAGGGACCAAAGTGTCACTTAACCCAAACCTCAGGGACCAAAAGTGTATTTTTCCCTAAAAAAAATCATTAAAAATAATTGAATTCTATTGCTGATTACCGCAGATAGAGTATATCAGCGATGGAATTCTATCGTTGATAGAAGTCTATTAGAGAAAAGGAAAAAACAAAAAAGGAAAAAAATGAAGAAGGGAAAAATGCATGCTAAAATCAAATGAGGGGTAAAACGGGAATCTAAAAAATCATTTAAAATATTTGAATTCTACCCGCGATAAAATTCTATCACTTATAGACTATAAGCGATAAAATATATCGTTGATAGAAGTCTATCAGAAAAAAGAAAAAAATGGAAAAGGAAAAAACAAAAGAAGGAGAAAATTCACACGAAGGATAAAACGGGAATTAACAAAATCATTAAAAATATTGCTAATAGAAGTCTATCAGAGAAAAGGAAAAAAAAGAATAAGGAAAAAATGCATGCTAAAATCAAATGAGGGGAAAAACGAGAATCTAAAAAAATCATTTAAAATATTTGAATTCTATCCGTGATAAAATTCTATCATAGATTAAAATATCAGCGATAGAATTCTATTACTAATAAAAATTCTACCAACGATATAATTCTATCGTATCAGCGATATCAACGATAGAATTCAACTAATAAAAATATTGTTGATACGATAGAATCTATCGCTAATTGAAGTCTATCAGAAAAAAGGAAACAACGGAAAAAGAAAAAATGAAAAAAAAAAAATGAACACAAATGAGGGGTAAAATAGGAATTCTAAAAAATCATTTACAATTTTGCCATATTTGCAATTTCTTTTAACCGTTGTTATATTTGTTATTTCCTTATTTAATTTAGCCACCCATTACATTTTTCGAACTTAAAATTGGACCCTATTGTTAGTTTGAAGTTAATTTTTCTCAAAATTGGTTAAATAATCATAATAATTTTCATGCAAGAAAAGTCACCATGTGAACATATTTCAAAAATTTATAGAGGGAAGACTAATAGAAATTAACTTTTTTAGGGACCAATTTTAGTGCATGTTTGGAAGTGATTGTGAAACGGCAAAAATAATTTTTTTTCATGTTTGAAATCATCTTGAAACATACCTTTAATTCTTCAAAATCAATTTCATGTTTGATTTTACACTTTTAAACATGATTATCATATCATCAAAATTAATTTTGAATTATTAAAGACATGTTTCAGAGAGATTTTGAATACGACAAAAGTGATTTTAATCATTTCAAAATCACTCTCAAACATGCACATAAACTTTATTCAAAGCAAAAGAACTAAATTTGAACATTTGAAAGTCCAAGAACTAAAATTGAGTAAAATCCAACATACCGAAACCAAAATGGTATTTTAACTTTAACCTTCATTTAACAAAGGTAGGAATTAATTTTCCCCTTGACCATCAATCATGAAGAAAATCTCACCTTCTTCGGCAATTGGCACACATACTGGCCCCTTTTCATGCGACATTCAGTAAAAATGTCAATAATTCCTAGCAGCCTCTCTTCCATGGTAAATTAGCATTGAAGTGCAGAGTCAATGCCAAACCACTGTTTCTTTTGCCAAGTTGTATCCTCAATTGAATACAAACAATGCAATTATAATAGTTTTTCAATAGGGTAATCATATCAAAGTATCCACATACTAAGTCAAAGAAATCTTCAAAATCTCTTGAAGAATCATGGGAGGTTCTATTACAATTCTAAAATAGTTTCCTGCAAAGGCCATGGAAATAGGCATTTTCCCACAAGGTATTTGCTCTTCCTTAGAAAGTGTGACCTCAAAGAAGTTGCTGAATGAAGTCTGGAACAGAACTTTACATATTCTTGCCAATTGGGGAGCCCTTTTGCAATCCCTTGGCTCTTTGGGGATATCTCATCTCCCATCTTCTGTACATGGCTTTTTAACTGAATAAAATTCTCTGTTTCTTCTCAAAAAAAAAGAAGTCTAGAACATGGCTACAACTTACTCCTGAAGAGATCATCCTTCTGGAAAAATCCTTCACATAATTTGGAAGTATAAGAATAATGAATATGATTGTTTTAACGTTGCAAGTTGTAACTGGTAAACCAATCCATGCCTAGAAAGGACTGACGAGAGGCGTTATTTGTACCACATAGAAATAAAGGTAACTTTACAAACTATTAAGGAAATGTTCACCAGTAGGTAAAGCTTAGCCCAGATTTAATTTCAAACTTATCATTGGAATAACACAATCACATAATTTGAAGGAAGACTTCAAAATAGCAAACCAAGTAGTTATGAGGCAAGGAAACTGATGTCACTGGTATTTGTACAATTGCAGCATATTAATAATGTGAAAGACCAAAAACAAAAATCAGCTACATGAATGAATGAATGATGCTACGGCCTTACTTGAACAGGATCTGTTCTATAGGTTGTACAACTGTATCCTTGAGTTCTAAGAATGAAGGAATGATACTGCAAAAATTAAAAATACATAAAGACGATATGTGAGAACAAGGACTATCATGTCATTGTGAAATTTATTTTGAAACATATAAATCATCACAGATACCATAAACAAAGATCGGCTACATGAATTAAGGATGTTGGAAAATGAAATAAGCAATCAGATCCACGCCTAAAAGTCATCCATAAAATCACTTATGGCAAAGAACTAAAAACTTAGATACGGACTTGGAAAGCCACAAAAACACTAACAAATCATCCATATGAGACAACAAATACACTACTAGCTTCACGTTAAAATGAACTGTAGACTTCTGCGCTAACCATAACAAGTGAACACCATTTGTACTCATAAATGATAAAAATGGTTAAAACCCTGGAAAGTAGTTTATAAGAGCTCAGAATGGCACATAAATGTCACAACAATCTCTGCAGCAAACTATGAACAAATGAACAACTCCATACCTAAAATTACATGCCAGGCAAAGAAATTTTCAATGGTTGATCCCTGTGCCTGGCGACTGCCATAAAAAAATTTGTTTGGCGCTCCCCCAATTGTGACTAACAACGAAAGGACATATGAGGTATACATCTGACATCCACTCTACACGTGAGGTTGTAACTGACTGTAAAATTCGGTGAAGTCAAGGCGGAATAGTAGAAATTTCAAATCAACATGTTGTTGCAAAGGCAGCTGAGAAATGAATCCCTCGAGCAATGAAGAATACTCTTTAGCTAATGCAGCTAGATCTTGTCCAACATTCCGAAGAAATTCACCAGCACGTTGTGTTAGAGCCTTCTTGCCATCAGCTATCCATGATGATGTCTCTAAAGATTTTTCTGTTGAACGATTCTTTTTACTCTTGTCTCTAGAGGGTAAAGATGATTCAATTGTTCTACATAAAAACAAGAGACATACTAAATCCAAGAAGAAAAGGAATAGTACATAGAGAAGCGTTAAAATAAATAAATCAAAATATAAGATTACCTGCATTGTAATTCATGTATTCCCTCGTATAATCTGTCCGCATGACTTCGAAATCGTAATATTAGATCAAATAAGACAAAAAGGGACTTGCAAAGTGTCTGAGATTGTTCTCCAAGAAGAGATTTCTCAAATATTGAATGAAGATACTTTTCATGAGCAGCAAGTAAATCATCCAGATCCATTGCTGCTTCCATTTCATTTGAAAAATCAGACCATGATACCTCCAAGACTTCAAACATTATATAGTATTGCAAGTTTGTAACAAAATGATTCATCTCAACCCAAAGGACCTGGCATCGCCTCAATGTTGAGAGTAATTGCTGCTTAACCCCATGGTGCAGTTTAGTCAATGAACACGATGTGATGCAGTTTGGTTTCATTGTCTTCCAAGTACCTATAAGTGCATGTTCAACACGTCTAAGCTTCCACAGGAAATTAAAGATCCTTAAATATTTTGACATGACAGACTCGGTAAATACAGTATCTAGAGGAACTCTTGCTTCGTATTCCAATGAAAATACATCCCAACCCCTATCTCCGGTTCCATGAGGCATCATTTTAACCTTTAATCTATCCAAGATGTCTGGATCATCATACTGAGCATTGGAAGAGCGAATTGCAGTTTCCAGGAGACCAGATAACTTAAACGAGCTAATAGCATTAGCAGGCTCAGAAAGCTCCGGCCCAACAATATCCATCAAATATTGCACAAAATCACCTTGTCCTAGTAGTAAATAGCGCTTAATTGCTAGACAATGGTCTTTGAACTTATACCGCTTGTGCATTACATCCAACAAGTGTTTGTCTATTCTTTTTGCTGCTCCATCTACCAAAGATTCAAGGGCATCTGTTTCACCATATCCAAGACCTCCCCTTTTGGTTGTAGTCCCAGCGGCTACTGCTGCTTCTGTTGCAGCATCAGCCCATCCCATATCCTCACAACAAACACGAAGGAAATTAATCGATTTCCCAGTCCTCAAAATACGGTGGGCTAGAGATTGTGAAATAAAAGATGGAAGCATGCCAGCGTGAAGCCTATAACCCTCCCTCCAGAGAGATTCAGCTTTCACTTGTTGCCCAACAACAAAAAACTCAGCAAAAATGTCCTCCAGTTCCCCTTCTAAAACCCAACTCCTTACCATCTCAAAAAGTGGAGAGCATACACGCCGCAGCAAACGCCTCATGAATTCAAGCACCAAGGGATCACCATGCTGAGCATGTAAATGGATGGCCCCAGCCATTGCCCCACCCTTCAAGACCCGACACTTGTCGACCAGTACAGCCATCAACCTCATTTTCGCCATTGGCTCAGCAAACCAGACTGCCAATCTCCTTAGAGACAGATAGTTTCCGGAACTTGCTGTCTCCGAAACCAAAGGTATCGGATTCATCGACTGGGCTTCGAGAACTGCCAACAGTTTATAGTATTCTGAAAGTTCATCTTGTAGTGCTGCACAAAAAGCATGTCCAACAGTTCCAACATCTTCAGCTGGAAACCGTTCCATACACTCTGAGATGTAACCTTTAACCTTCCTAAACAGCCACCCCATTTCACAAAGCTTGCGGACCATCGTCCTAGTAGCCCTGGGAGCCTTTACTAAATTGGATAAAACATACCCATCAGCGTTGCTATCAAATTTTACATACTTTCCATCAATTCCTTGACAAGCATACAACACATCCCTCACCAAAAGCTCTTCACTCACTTCATTTTCCTCTTTTAGCAAATTAGCGAACTCCTTAAAAGCAACATCGCGAAGATTCTCAGGGTCTTTCGCAACCAACAAAACCCCCTTCTGCCAGTCCTTCTCACGCGGCCGTAAACCCCCAGAATTGTTCCCCAACACAGGGTCACTCGCAACCAAATTAGGCAAAAGCACTGAAGATTCAAACTGAGTCTGTCTACATTTCCGATCCTCCGCCACAATTTTAAGCAAATAAAGCACAGCCCACTTGTTATTAACACTCCCAGGGCCAGTTTTGGACGCAAATTTAGTGTAAAGATCAGCAAAAGTGAGGGCCTGAGAAGATTTACCTTCAGTGGCGAGCCTTCGCTTGATGGACTCGGCAATGGCGGCAGAATCAGGAGCAATGGAGGGAGTCATTCGGCTAGTGAGGATGCGAATTGCATAGCGAAGGGACTTTTGGAAATCGGAGGAGCTAGGGGTGGAATCGGAGGTGGGATTGTGGGAAAGAAGACGAAGAACGAGCTCCTTGATGAGATCAAGAACCTTGCTGTGATCGTCTTCTTCCATTTTAGAGGGAGAAAGGAAGAGGGTGTGGGAGAGAACGGGAGAGTGATAGAAGAAGGAAGAGAGAGGAAAGGCATGTGTGATGTAATAATCGAAGATCAAATCAAAAGTGTGTAATGGGTCTTTTTGATTTTGTTTGTGGGCGCGGATTTTAGCTCTCGGCTTGCTTCAACTTCAAAGGGATTACTTTTTTTTTTTTTTTTTTTTTGAGAAAAGGGGATTACTTTCTTATTCTATATTAGCATTTTTTTTTCCTTTTTGAGTAGAATTGTATATTTTCTATTATCCACTCTCATTCTCGCAACAACAATAATAATAATTTATTAATTAATTTGTTTTTAGTCTAAAATGTTAAAAGGTGAAATTATTAAGTTTGCTATAAGAAGACAAAGTGAGCATAATTCTTGACATGTACTATCGATCAAGAGATTCGAGGTTCGAATCTTCTCACCGAATGTTGTTGAAGGCCGAAAAATATTTGGGACTTACACATGCTGACCTTTATTAGATAAGGCTACAAAGCAATTCAGTGAGACCGATAAAACAACAAACTTAACCAAAGCAAACATTAACCAATTCAACTACATCCCAAAATTCGATGATAAAGAATTTAGCCTAGCATGACGAAGGAATACATCTCAAAAATATCAAAAGCAAACATGTAAAACTAAACTAGAATCTAAGGGAATGCTGGAAAGCAAGAAAAATACGAGCTCAAACACAAAAATACACAAGTTTCTAACCTAAACGGTGGACAAAAACGAAACAGTATTTATAAAAATCTTCGAAGCGTCTCGACTCTCTCGGCTGGGTGTCTAGAAAACACAGACCGAGGGCATAGCGTCGAAACACTTCGATAAAATGCAACGTCTTGGCACTTCAACTGCGTTGAGACACCACTGAGGCAGTGTCTCAATGTTGTCCTCTTGGGACATCACACTTGGGACTGCAACTTGCAACATCTTGACGCCACAATCTAAGGTTGAGATGCTCTGGCTCATGCCTTTTCACCTTCTCTTCATCTCATGGACTCCAAGTTGGCTAGAAAGCACCTAATTTGCTCGAATTGACATGAAGTTGTGCAAATTACTCCTGGAACCTCTAATGCTCGAATCTCTACAAAATAGACAAATAAAACATCAAAATCACACTAACAAGCTTAGATTAACGATAACAAGATAGCACGAAATAGGTGCTATCAATATATATATATATATTATATTAAATAGAGTTCGTTGCAAGAATAGCAAAAATAGATATGGAATTTGCAACCATGACTTCAGTTTTTTAATGTCGTAGATATAGAAAAAAAAATGGGTCCGCTCACACATTAAAGTTGAAAAATCGAAGAGGTTTAAGAAGTATATCAATGTTGCATATCATGTATATCATTCATTTGTTTAGTGTGCCTAATAGACTCAATATTTGGTATAAGTCAACTGATCTGCTAGATATTGTTATATATCTTAGCCGAAAGCGTCAAGATGATTTGGTTGCAGCTGAAGGAGATTTTGCACGTGTGCGCCTCCAACAACGAGAATTAATTATTTATTTGTCCTTAAATTTTGCCTTCATGCAAAATGATCATTATACCTTTATTGGATAAGGCTAAAAGGCCAAAGAATACTTGGGTGTGTAACTCAAGTAGTATAGTGAATGTAAAAGCCAAATAAAGTCATGAATGTTTCATCAATCTAGTTGATGATCATTTAACGTATAAGTATCTTACCTAATACAACATATGTCTAACTTTTTTTTAAAAATTTCAAGAAAATTAAGGTTGAAGTTGAAAATAAATTAGGTAAATCTATATGAAGGTACTATGATAAAATCATGGTGGAATGTACAAGAACGAAACGTACTAAGATTAATTGATAGAAAGTTAGATTTATCACAACTCTAAGTATCAAGTACGATTGTGTGAAATTGTGTTACAAGAGGAGAAACATTACCTTATTAGACATGATCACAACAATGATGTGTTATACGTCATTACCAAACTCCAATTAGGACATGCAATAGAGATTGCAATAGTGAACATTATTTTCTCCAAAAGTGTCGCTAAGACAATTTTGACATAATAGAAGAGTGGTAAAACTAGTTTACAACACTTCAGCATTTGAGAATGTTAGGCTTACATGGTGAAACAAATCTAAAAATGTTGGAATATATATATGTTCAAAGATATGCCTAAGTGTAGGCTACCCCTAAGAAGTAACAAAATGTACTTTTATCTGATCCTTAAAAGAATAAGGTATTTGTTGTAAAAAAGAAATATATATATATATATATATATATATATATATATATATATATATATATATATTTTTTTGTATGACAAATATCATTTTCTATAAGAAATGTTTAATAAAATACTGCAAACCTTTAAGGAGGTGAGATGGTGTTAATTAATAAGTTGGTTTCAATTGAAACCACTAAATAGATTACAAAAGTTGTTAACAATTTAATTTGAGAGTCAAATGGATTCGCTAGTAACATATGCCTCATCGTAATGGAAGAATCATTAGATGACTTTACCATTATAAGGACTTCCTTGGAGTCCAAGTTGTCATAGTAGATGACAGAATTGAGGGTTCGTTCACCTTAAAAAAAAGCAATGAGAATATTAACAAGGATCAATATGATAAAGTCGTGAATCTGGAGATAGAGTCCATCTACTTCATCTTTGTCTGGAAATTGTAGGCATTTTTTATGGGGTCAAACCCACAAGAAATGAATGGATCTGTATGTTCGGAATTTATTCATCAAAACTCAATTCATGATTATTTAAGAATAAATAAATACAATTCAACAAGAACAATCATGATAAGAGTTATAATAGGATCTAAGCATGGAAGAAAACCAAAACTAAGTATATTAGAATTACCTGGAACCATTAGATAGATTGAACATATCACTAGCAAAATTTGTGGTTTGTGATCTTCCTCAACTATGCAACTTAGACCTGAATGGATAATTCTCTCTATCAAATGGGAAATAAGAGACTAAAGAGGCATAGTATATTGTAGTTTGTGATCTTTATGGAAAGTCATGTGCCCATAATCAAGACTACATAATATGTCCATTAAATAACCCAAATATAATTGTTATTTAATTTGTTACTGTTGGAATTTCTAGTTTCTATAATTGTGTAAATATTATTTGTTAATATTTAGTCATTATTGCCTTTATTCTTTCCTTTTATTGTAATGGGTCTTTCTCCTATATAAGAAGACCATGGTTGTTCATATTTGAATAAGAGACTATTATTCTCTTAAAATTAAGATGGTATCAGAGCAGGTTAAACCCTAGCCATCACTAAAATCCTAAACGCCATACTTTTCGAAACCCTAGCCGCCGCCGCCGTCAGAACCCTAGCCGTGGTGCATCCTACTTCTGACGTTGATGTCGGCAGCACGTTCTCCTTCGTGGTTTTTCAGCCGCAGCAGTGAGCAAGGTTATCCCTAGAAGACCTTGCAACGTTCTCTCTCCGACGTTGTCTTTCTTCCCTCCGGCGAAGCTTTGGATCGACGGTGCCTTCTCCAATTCGTGGAGGATTACGGTGATTTCTGCACCTGTAGCTCGAGGCCTGCAGTGAATTTGCGTGGGTTTCCTTCAAAACGCTCGGGTTTTTTGCCAATCGCCGTTCTCGTTTTTTTACCTACACTACTTCGTGGGTTTGCTTCGTCGGTTTTTTGCAAGCTTTACTTCGTGGGTTTCCTTCCGTAGCTGTCCAAAACAAAACACACAACGTTTCATTTGTGGGTTTCTGCTTCCAGCCCACCGCGACCATCATCTGCCACCGTGACCCAAGAACGAGTTTCATTTGTGGGGTCCCTTCCAAATCCATCACCGTTCTCGATTTTTTCTGCCAACCAATCGCCTTCCAAGTTCACAATACTCCAAACCACGTGGGTTTTCTTCCGTCGCCTTCCAAGTTCCTGTCGTGGGTTTTCTTAAATATTCACACAGCCAACCGCGACCCAAGACTGCTGCAAGCTTTGTGGGTTTCCATCAAAGTCGCCGATCAGATCTCCATCGAGGGATTAGTTTACCGTGTTTTTTTCCGTGGGTGTAAAGGGAATTGGGAGACAGTTGACTGGGTATTTCAACCTCTGCACGTTTGCGATTTACTGGGTACTAGCATACTGTTCGGTGGTTTTTCACATTGTTCGATTCAGTTCAGTTTACTACTTGATTCGGTTCACGATTGGGTTTGCTGGACAATTGAGTTAGTTGGTTTGGTTTATATTTTATTATTTCCCATTTACTCATTTATTGATATGGAGCAAGTTAATCAAATCCTAAAATTGCTACTCAACAATTTCTCATCTAATAATTCTTGTGTTTCATTGGCACAAACAGGGAATTATCCTCAAGCCTTCTCTTGTGGCAATTCTTCTCCGTGGATTATCGATTCCGGAGCTTCTGACCATATGACTAGTACTTCTCAATTTTTTTCTTCATACTCTCCTTCCTATTCTAATGAAAAAATTCGAATTGCAGATGACAGTTTTTCTTCCGTTGCAGGAAAAGGAACTATTAAATTGACTGATAAGATTTCTTTACAATCTGTCTTACATGTTCCAAAATTAGCCTGTAATCTTTTATCTGTCAGCAAACTTTCTCGAGATTCTAATTGTCGTGTTATATTCTTCGAATCTCACTGTATTTTTCAGGATCAGGAATCAGAGACGATGATTGGGAGTGCTAGGATGCTTGATGGGCTTTACTACTTTGATGAAGGTTCGTTTAGTAGTAAAATAACTCAGGGTTTCAGTAGTATTAGTTCTCTTTCTGGTAAAGAACAAATTATGCTTTGGCATCTTAGGTTAGGACATCCTAATTTTCTTTATCTCAAACATTTATTTCCAAATTTATTTAAGGGATTTGATTGCTCCTCATTTGATTGTGAAAGTTGCATTTTAGCCAAAAATCATCGTTCCACCTATTTACCTAAACCTTACAAAGCTTCCAAACCTTTTTATTTAATGCATAGTGATGTTTGGGGTGCTTCTAAAATTAGGACTCATAGTGGAAAAAGATGGTTTGTTACTTTTATTGATGACCACACTCGTCTATCTTGGGTGTACTTAATGGAAAAGAAATCTGAGGTGAAAGACATTTTTAGAAATTTTTACAAAATGATCGAAACTCAATTTCAAACCAAAATTTGCATTTTACACTCTGACAATGGAACTGAATATTTTAATGAATCTTTTGGTGAGTTTTTAAAAGATAAAGGTATAGTTCACCAGTCTACTTGTCGAGACACTCCTCAACAGAATGGTGTGGCTGAAAGAAAAAATAGGCATTTACTTGAGGTAGCTCGTGCTATAATGTTTTCCATGCATGTTCCAAAATATTTATGGGGCGAAGCAATTCTCACAGCTACCTATCTAATAAATAGAATGCCTAGTAAGATCTTGAATTTTAAAACTCCCATTGATTGCTTTAAAAATGTTTTTCCAAAATCTCGCTTATATTCTGATTTACCTCTCAAAGTTTTTGATTGTACTACTTATGTTCACATCCCTAGTCACTTTCGGTCAAAACTTAATCATAGAGCAGTTAAATGCATTTTTTTGGGTTATTCCTCAAATCAAAAAGGCTATAAATGTTTTGATCCTCAGACAAAAAAATGTTTTGTAAGCATGGATGTGTCTTTTTTAGAAAATCAACCATATTTTACACAAAGTTCTCTTCAGGGGGAGAAACCAAATTTGGAAGATAACCTTTGGGATGTTTATAAACCAAATTTGGAAGATAACCTTTGGGATGTTTCTACTCCTCTTCCTAACCTTATTTGTCCTGATGATATTAGTCCTTTGGTGCCAAGTATAGAAACTTCTCAATCAGGGGGAGAAATACTACATAATGATCCTATTGATCAAGTTCCTGAGTTTAAGTTTTATACTAGAAGAAAATTCAATCAGAGGAAGCAAGACCAAATAGTTGATCCTTCAAAGAACCAATCTGAGACTCCGACGACTGAAACTGGAAAATATGGTAATTCTTCTTCCATTCCTACTTCAAATATTCAAAATACTTTGCCAGTTGTGTCTGATCTTGATATGCCCATAGCCATTAGAAAAGGTACTCGAAGCTGTACCAAATATCCTATTGCAAACTACATGTCATATCAAAATTTGTCTAATAGTCATAAAGCCTTCACCTCTAGGATAAATGATTTGTTTGTTCCAAAGAATATACATGAGGCATTAGAAGATCCAAATTGGAAAGTAGCAGTTATGGAAGAGATGAATGCTCTAAAACAAAATGGGACTTGGGAAATAGTAGAGTTGCCAAAGGATAAGAAACCAGTGGGTTGTAAATGGGTGTTTACCATAAAATGCAATGCAGATGGTAGTATTGAAAGATATAAAGCCCGATTAGTAGCTAAAGGTTTCACCCAAACATATGGAATTGATTATCAGGAAACGTTTGCCCCAGTTGCTAAAATTAACTCTATTCGAGTACTGTTGTCTCTTGCAGCTAATTCAGAGTGGCCTCTCTACCAACTTGATGTGAAAAATGCTTTTCTCAATGGCGACCTTGAGGAAGAAGTTTTTATGCATTTGCCACCCGGTTTTGAAAAGGAACTTGGAAGTAATAGAATTTGCAGGTTAAAGAAATCTCTATATGGCCTTAAACAGTCTCCGAGAGCTTGGTTTGAACGGTTTGGAAAAGTTGTGTCTGGTTATGGGTTTCTTCAAAGTCAAGCTGACCATACTATATTTTATAAACACTTTGAGAATAATAAAATCTCTATCTTGATTGTCTATGTTGATGATATTATTCTCACAGGTGATGATGAAGTAGGTCTAACTGATCTCAAGAAAAGCCTTGCAACTGAGTTTCAAATCAAGGACTTGGGAACGTTAAAATATTTCCTTGGGATGGAATTTGCAAGATCAAGGAAAGGCATCTTTGTAAATCAAAGAAAATATGTCCTTGACTTACTTGAAGAAACAGGATTACTTGGATGTAGAGTTGTTGAAACTCCTATTGAGCCTAATTTGAAATTAGAAGCAGCAAAAGAAGAAGAAATAAAGGATAAGGAGAAATACCAAAGACTTGTGGGGAGACTAATTTATCTATCTCATACTCGTCCAGACATTGCTTTTGCTGTAAGCATGGTAAGTCAGTTTATGCATGCACCTGGACCAACTCATTTCGAAGCTGCCTATAGGATTTTACGATATTTAAAAGGAGCTCCTGGAAAAGGTATTTTATTCAAAAAGAATAATCACTTCCAAGTAGAGGTCTATACAGATGCAGACTGGGCTGGAAGTACTACTGATAGAAGATCTACCTCAGGTTATTGTTCCTTTGTTGGAGGAAATCTAGTCACATGGCGAAGCAAAAAGCAAAATGTAGTGGCCAGGAGTAGCGCTGAAGCAGAGTTTAGAGCCTTAGCCCACGGAATCTGTGAAGGCATATGGATCAAAAGAATACTTGAAGAATTCAAGTTCCCTCAGACTAAGCCTATTCGAATTTATTGTGACAATAAGGCTGCCATATCTATAGCTCACAATCCAGTTCTACATGATAGAACAAAACATATTGAGGTTGACAAACACTTTATTAAAGAAAAGATTGATACTGGTGCAATATGTGTTCCTTATCTCCCGACGACAGAGCAAATTGCTGATGTTCTAACTAAGGGACTTCCAAAGAAGCAATTCGATAAACTAATTGACAAGCTGGCTATGGAAGACATCTTTAAACCAACTTCAGGGGGAGTGTTGGAATTTCTAGTTTCTATAATTGTGTAAATATTATTTGTTAATATTTAGTCATTATTGCCTTTATTCTTTCCTTTTATTGTAATGGGTCTTTCTCCTATATAAGAAGACCAAGGTTGTTCATATTTGAATAAGAGACTATTATTCTCTTAAAATTAAGAGTTACCCACATATGAATTCATTATTAAAATTAATTCCAACAATCTCCCACTTGGGTAAAAATTTCCTTATTAGCAATTATCAATTTATTCTTTAGTGCACAACTTAATGCTATTATAAAATAAAATTCTCTTTAATCACAATACGGTCCATTTTGTATACCAATGAGGAATCAAAGCGGCTTTTTGTCACATTCGCAACTCAGCCTTCAATGATCACTACACCAAATATACTCAATAATGGATCAAGTGTGGAAGAGCAGCATGCAGAATACATTAATGTGATATAAATATGTCTATTCCCAACTGGTCCAACTTTATGCTTTAGAGAGATCAAACTTTACTCTTTTTATCCTTAGGTTAAACTACAGTTAGAAAGAAAGTGATTTAGAGTAACAAAAATAATTCATCTTCCTTATTCGGCAGAAAACAAAACTTTTTGTCTACTTTAAAAAAAAAAAACACACACACACACACAAACTCCCACTCAACTGATATGCCATAATTTTCATATCTATATGAGCATTATGCTCCAAAAATATTGTGTGAAAGTTCTGAATGAGTGGATCCGCAATGATGGAGTTGTATTCCACAAGATACGAGGAAAAACTCTAAATTTTCTTTATCAACTAAAGCTTATAATTCTTGTATAAAAGCTTTTGTTGCAAGCTTTAGTTGCTATGTAATATGAAAAACAAATTCGACAATTTAATGACAAGATTTAAAATTTTATGAGCTTATTGCCCCACAAATATATATATATATATATATATATATATATGCTATGAACACAAACTAGTGAACATATATAGTCTCGAAAGTGGATCTTGTTGGCAACTCATATTAAAAATCAATTTGACTAATGATCTCTACTTTATCTGATTTTGATAAGTGAGCATGTATCTTTTGTTAAGAACCTTAAAACATCCAATTAAGAGTTATCAAAATTATTGCCTTTTATTCTTGATATGAATATAACATGAAATTCTTCATTTGTTTATTCAAGGGACTGTTTTGAGACTGAGATTGTTTTCTTTAATGATTTTCCTAGTGCATGAATCTTTATTCTAGAAAACTTGAAAAAACTTTCTCACATAACCCTTTTGTGAAATCTCAATGTTACTTGAGATTGATCTCACAACATCATTTCACAATATAAAAGAGATGTCCATATAAGTTTTCATCTTGTATCATAGCTTTACTATGCCATAGACATATTACACTAGAAAACTGAATTTACTCCCACTGGCCACTGACCCTGTAATTCATAATTATCACTCTTATTTACCTCAAGACCTTAAACGTGATAATTATCAATAGAACTTGTGAAATTACAAATAAAAGTTCCTTATTGAGATCACAAATGAATTTAGACCTTTGAAACTTTGTGATACTGGACCAAAAGACTCAAAACTTTACTAGCTTTGATTTCATAAATCATGCAATTGAGAAATCAAACTTTATAACCATTCAACATAGTTCCAAAACTTGTTATTTATTTAAAGAAATTTTTGTTAATAAGTAATGACACCCAAAATAACTAGACAAACTATATATCTCTTAAACATTACCTTTTAAAGGCAATATGACAAGTTACCAATAATAATAATAAAGTTGTTGTTTATTATTTCACCTAATTATTTATGTCATTATTACTAAGAGGTACAAGTCTTTGTTTGACTCAAGGAAAGATAATTAAATAATCTTTATTTTACTTATAAGTCAAACTTAAAAACTTATACTTGTATTTCTCCTACTTCTTGTGATTACTTCAATAACACTTTGAATTAATAATGTTGAGTTTGTTTTACTTAAATAAGGAGAACTTGAGAACCTTTACTAATGTTATCACAAAAAGAAAATAATTCAATTTCTTTTTTGATCTTAAAGATAACATTCCTCATTTTATCTTCCCCTCAAACTCAACATCTTTAAGAAACTTTAAGATCTCATTAACTTTTAAGTGGGAAATAATGTTAGAAAACATGAAAATGACCAGTGTACCTAAAATAACAACTAATAATCGTTAAGTCCAAGTTTTCCTCATTGGCCTTCAAAACCAAATATTAGTTGAATATCCCTAAATGTGAACCCTTAATGTTAAGTCTTTCCTTAACCTTGAATTGCAAGAGATTTAGTTGTTGTTTTATATGGTACACCACTTACGTCTAATGCTGTAATCTTAAGTGTTTTTTCCAATAGACATTGAGTTCAAAGAAGAAAGATTATTTGCACTCACCTAATCTTTATGAGCTTTGAATCACTCTATAAGCAATACACTTCTCAAGTTTTTTCTAAAAAATTATATTAACTTAATGGCTCTATAAATTCTCAAACGAGTTAGCAAAATGCCATGGATCTTTTCTTCCCTAATCCATCATATTGTCATAGTGTTTCACCACTATAAGCCAATCTTATGGCTTTTACGATATCCAAAACTAAAAACCTCTCCTATAACAAATACGGGTGCCTTCAATGAGAGTCTATTTCTTAGAACATTATATAATGTCGTTAAGCATTTCAAGAAGCCATAAGGAATAGGCTTGTGAAATTATTAAAGATAGATTCCAAGATGTTGAAGCTCTCAATGACACTTAATTTGACTATTTCATTATTATCTCCCTGATTGTACCTAATATAGACTCGAAGATCTATTAAATCAGAAGAGCTAATTATCGATTATATAGTAGAAGTACCATGGTAAGGTTGGACATATAAGCCAAACTAACTTTGTCTGAATCCAAAGTGAGAAGTCATATTTTCTTTATACATCTTGTAGTGACATAATAGGAACATATTTTTGTTCATGCCCAGAATTTCTGAAAAGTATTAGGGGAAGCCTGGATCCTAATTCTTAGTTATTTGGACTAATATGTTCCAACTAGAGCTCTATGTAAACTGTAATTTCTTCATTTAAGGAAATAACTAATCGAGAACCTCTCTCTCTCTCTCTCTCTCTCTATATATATATATATATTTCATATACTCTTTCGAGTGTCATGAAAGATGCTCATTAAGCGTTCATATACTCTTTCGAGTGTCATAATCAATGACTATATATTTCTAAAATGAGCATCAAATGCACAAGTCAATCCTCAAATATTTTAATTAAATTTGGTGCATTTAATCATTTAGTGTACTCCCTTATGTTCCTTTGTGTTTTTCATTTAGAAACATTCAACCAAAAGTTTAAATGTCTCTTCCTTTATGTTTATTTTAGAACAACCCTTATCTTTTTAAAGGAACTTCCCAATTATTTCCTCATCAAACAAGATTCCCTTGAATGTTGCAATTTACATCATAAAACTTATGCAATTAAGATCATTCCATTTTTCAAAGTCCCATTTAATCTTATAGGGATGGCTAATGAAAAATAGAAGTGTTTCTTTCTTTATCACAAGTTTTAAGGGAAAAAACTGCAATTTAAACAAAAAATATTCTAAAATTTTAAAATAATGCAATGAAACAACACAACTCAACTGATAACAAAACATGCTCAAAAATAACATTAGTATTTAAAAATACATTTTATGAACTTAATGAGGACAACGAGATACCAAACACAACATCGACAGCCTTCCTTTGGACCGACTATCAATTTGTAAACAGTACTCTCAACATGGTGATGGAATATTGATAACCAATCATGTCAAGTGAAAGCATTCCTTTGGACCGCCAATCACTTACATGACATAACTTTATATTATCCATTTTCTTCACCATTTAGCCATAGGTGTACTTGTTATTTGGCCAAACTGAAATGTTCCTTTGGTTTGATAACAGAATGCATAAACAACAAGTTCATAAACATCTAATTAATTTTGAAGAGATGTCAATATCAGAAATCAGAGACTACGTTGGCAACATGATCCATCAAACCAACACCAACAAAGAAAATTAGATTATTATCCAGAACACTTATCCTTGATTATTATTAATTTTATCTTCATGAAAATGAAATTTCCAAAATCATTTTCAAAATCAATAATAATATCTTTATATGCATAATTTAGTAATGGGAAAAAAAATCCTCTAAAATAAAACTTGGTTTGCCCCAAAAAGTCACTTTATTGGGTTTTTTAACCCACCTAACAACCTAACATAGACATTGGGACACTAATTTGAAATTCAATAATCAAATATTAATAACTTATCCCTTTTAGATGATAGTCTTCCTTTGGGTCGACTAACAATTTCAAGGGCACATCAATATGTTATTCATATTTATTATTGGGTTTGTGATTGTTGTTTGGCCATAAGTAATGCCACAAACAATATACAAATATTCATGACATTGGAAAGAAACTTTATGACGACAAGTGAGATATCTAATGCAACATTAACATTTAGTCTTTAGACAAAAAGTTAATTTACAGATGATACTTTCGGTGCAATAATCAAATATTAATAATCTACCCTTTTAGATGATAGTCTTCCTTTGGACCAACTAACATCCTTTAAGAGCACAACCTTATATTATTCATATTTATTATTACATGTGTATTTGTTGTTTGGTCAAATTGTAACCTTTGCATCGATCTCAATCGACATAAACAACAAATACACCACATCTAATAACTTTAAATGTTTCAATTTATAAAACATTCAAAGAAATTATACAATTGTACTAATTTGTTGATACCTTAATAAGCACAACACAAAAGGAAAAATAAATAATCCTCACACTTTATTATGTCCATTAAACTTATAATATATTTTTTTTAAAATAGCAACTTCATTAAACAGAATTAAAAGGTCTCAACAAACTCAACTAACTCCTCTTCCAAAATTGAAGAGAACCAGCTTGGGAGATCCACCTCCCTATTTACAAAAAAAATCGCTAAGCCTTGGGAACAAGGAACGCCTAAAAAAATTGAAACAACCAACAGAAGCACCAGCACGCGCCATCTTATGAGCCCCAGAATTTTCGGCTCTCGGGCAATACGAGAAGGATGAGATGTTAACAATGGGAATCAGCTCGCGAATACCATCGACGATCAGCGCAACCTCCGACTGGTCTTCTTCTTCCCGATTTAGAACCTTGATGATGACCATTAAATCATATTCAACCACAAGGGGGGGTTTGAAGCTGATCTCCGATTCTTCAAGGAAACGGGCGTAAGCTTGTAAGCCTTCTAGAATTGCTAAGACTTCAAGGGATTTCATTGTCCATTTTTTATTAATTTGAATACATCCTGCTGAAATCAAAGACCCTCGCGAGTTGTTGCCTTGTGCAAAGTGATTCTAAATATGCAAGAAAAACTCACAAACACACGTGCAAGTGCACACGATCAGCAGCAAGTGATAAGTATTTTTATATCGTTCTCCACAGGGATTGATGCACGAAAATCACTATTCTTAAGCCTATTTCCAATGAAATTCAAAGTAACCTAGAACCAAATATTTTTTTCTTAACTAAGCGCAAGAGATTAAAATGGTAAACAAGCTTAAAATGATAAGGACTAAAGTAAAATTCAATAAAAACAGCGAATTAGCACAGCTGTTTGCTGTAGCAGAACTCTATATTTACAACTCACCCAGTATTTTCTACGGGAATTTTCCAATTCTCCTATAGTTTAGGTGATTAAACTCCCATTTAACCCCTTCTTTTTAGCCCAACTGATTTAGTGCCTTAGGTGGTTATTTATCCCTAAATACCCACTCATTTTCATGATCATTAAAGACTAAGGTAAAGCAAAGTAGTCGGTTATCTATTGTTTTCCCAAACACTAAATAACAATGCTAGAAAATGGTTGGCCAAACGAAATTCCAGCTTTAAGCATGAAGAACACCTTGCTTTAAGTTGCAATATATAAAATTCCACTAAAACAAACAACAAGTTCAAGCTTAAGCACCCTAATCCTCACCTAAGAGGATTTAGCTCATGTTCAAGGTGAAAATAATCAAAATACAACAGTGAACTACCATACCATTCATAATTACAACCTTAAATACAAACTAAACACTAGAAGAAGGAAGAATAAAAGAAAAAGGATGAAGAAAAGAAGCTTTCAAGGTAGATTCCAGCTTTCCCAAGCTGGAAATCCTCCTTTAGCAGCAGCCTCCTTGTCTTTTTCTCCTCTCAATGACATCAGCAGCTTCTAGGTTAATTCTCCACCTCCCCCCTCATTCTTTGGGCAAAAGAAGCATTTATACCCTCTCTTTTCATTGATTTCAGGGCTGATTGGACATATGCTTCCACATGGACCTTCCCCAATTGGTTGAGATGGGACAAATCAACTCCACATGGCTGTCAGCTCAATTAATGAGAGCTTCCACGGGTTTAGCACGTGCATAATTTTACTTCCCAGACTTTCTGCCTTCTGCTTGTGAAATTAGTTGCTGTAGCAAAACCTGAGTGCCCATACACCAGAAAAATCAGCTTAAAACATAAGAAATCTGCACCAAATTTAGTTCAAGCTTGGCCTACTGATATGTAAAAAATGTTCATCAAAGAATACTCATTTTGAAGCACAAACCAAAGCTCAAACACATCAAAGAGTAGAGTTTTTAAGCCTAAAAGAGAACCAATAGCTCTTATTTCTAAAAGCTATCAAACCCCCAAACTTGAATCATTGCTCGTCCCTGAGCAATGCTAGCCTACAAAAACTCTAACTCATCATCCTATATCCAGCTTGCAGTCAAAATGGCCTAACTATAACACCTAGCTACTTCTTGACAAGCTTGCACCTCTGAATGCATACAACTACTCAACAAAGCACCACTCTTTTAAAATACCCTTTCAACTTGGCATTTTCAAATTTTTAGTGCTCTTCTAATGATCCTCTAGCTCAACCTATTTACAAAAGCCATCATATCAAATTATACCAGCCTATTGACATCAAGGAAGCCACTAACCTTCAAGCTTAAACTTAGCACAAATCTCAATCCTAAAGCTTGCAAAGCAATCCTATAGTCTCTTTGCCTAGCCTCTAAAGCTTCTAAGCTCAACCTAAACTTCTCTCTTAACTTTTATTCTCTTTTTTTTTTTTTTTTTTTTTACCAACTTAGAAAGTCTCATAGGTCATAGCTTTTTGGTCCAAGAATGGCAACACTTTTTGGTGAAACTCACCTTAGCCTCCAAGCTCATCACCTAACGAGAACTACACTCATTTCCCTTAGAGTTGACTAAGATTTGCTCTCTAGCAACCACTTCCTTGCTTCTTAGAATGGCGACACTTTTTGGTGAAGCTCACCTAAGCCCTGGGGAAGATTGTAACCTTCAAGCTAACACTCATCCCTTTTTCATCTCATTTGAACTTTTCTTTTCTGCTCATTTTTTTTTTATATATATATGTTTTCTCTTCCCTTGAGCTACTTTTTGACGCAGGAGAAAACTATGGGTATCATAAATCCCCCTGGTTACTAGGCAAGCTCAAGGAAAATAGAAAACCTTCAAAAAGGGAGAGGAGTGCATCTTAGGCAAAACTAAGACAAAGAGGAATGCTTTCTAAGTTGCCTTTTCTATTTCTTTTTCATGTTTTTTTTTCCAAGGGTTACCTCACCCCCAAACTTAATCCATTCATTGTCCCCAATGAATGAGAGAGCAAGGAAAGGACCCCCAAACTTATTTTTTTTTAGAGAAGCTAAGGCTTATTGCTTAGGAGGATTATAAGGTTTGGGCAAAGGACTAGGAACAAGCTTTCCTAAGATTTGAGCTAAGCTAAGGAGGAAAATTAGGAAGCTTCCCATCTACCTAAGGACTTAAAGCACAACGAGATAATCTAACAAAGCAAATAGGCTAAGCTATTGGGGATCATTACACAAAACACTTTCTTTTCAAGCAAAACAGATTTTTTTTTTTTACAGCTGCTGCTGCAGCATTCAGCAAGGCTAAGCTTAACCAAAAGAACAACCTAGAGCTACAGTTAGGCCTTACCTACTTCCACACAAGCTGGACAATCCATATTTTCAAAGCAGAACACAATATACCAGCTGCAACATGCTAAAAATCAGCAATTCAAAATTCTCTAACAGAAAATTCATGCACCAGATGGCTATTCTAGCTTTTGAAGCAAGCATAACACTGCAAAGCATCAACACTTTAGCAGCTTACCAATCTTAACATTTTGCATTAGAAGGCTTTGTGAGCAAACATTACAATTATGCGCCAAGTGACTACTTAGAACTGAAATAGTATTTTCAGTAAGCATGACACCTCTCAAGACAAAATAGGACCATTGCCCAATTGCAAATTTTTACCCATTCAAGCAAAATCCAACAACTCCATAAAAGGTAAATTCATTAAACTTCATTGGATCATATGGGAATAACTAGCTAACACACATTCAGCCACATACACTTTTCAAATTACACTTTGAGGAATGCTAGAAATTTTGCATGATTTCAACTACTTCAGCCTTTGCACCATAACATTATCCAAATTTGATATGCATTTAATTGATTTAAACATTAAAATATGCACACCTATGGAACTTTCATTCATACACTTTTTTTTTCACAACAAAAGCTAACATAAAGCATGATAGATAACAGACAAGCAAACTTAAAACGTCCTCCCTTGATTATAGCTAAATCTGAAAATTCCTCCCATCAAATCACAGCTTGCCCACTGCCTTTTCTGCCATGACTGCTGCAACTTCTGATATGAGCTTGCTGTCAATCTGCTGCAGCTCATCAGAATTTCCTTCCTTGAAAAATTGCAACCCCAAAATCTGTTGCATCAAGATTTTCTTCCATTTTGCATGAGATTCCCTACCAAAAACCAAAGCTTGACGGAAACATTAAACTCAACAACTAATGAAAATTATCAATAAAAGAGAAACTAACTTTAAAATATTAACTAACAACTAATGGCTACAAATTAAAGACATCACAACATAAATTTAAACTTGCTATTCAGACCACCTTCAGGGCTCAACATAGAATCTGTAACTTGAAAGCACACTGCCCTTTTTCTTCAAATTTCAAATTTCCAACAAATTGCAAAAGGCATAACACATTTGGAATTCTTCTCCCCAATAGTGTTTTAGCCTTTGCCCATTCAATTTAAAGTCTCTCCCATCATTATCAACACATTGTTTAAACACAAATGAATCATCCCAAAAATAAAACTTTATCTCATGGAAAAACTTTTTCAATTGTTGCTTTGATAAACCATGGGGCAATGTTCCAAAAGCAAGGTAATTGGTAAGGTCAACATACCAAAGTGTTTTCATTTTTTTTTTGTGAGCTACTGTAAAAAACAACTCATCAAGGAAATAATTTTCAAACTCAAGTTGTTGAAACACTTCCAATGAACTGAATGGTTGTATAGGTGGTTTTTTCTTATCAATCAACTCTAAGGATCCAAAAATCCTATTAAAACCAAAAACTTCACATGCACTACTTTCAAGCTCAAGCTCCAATTTGTCTAATTCCAAAGCCTCAATTCCACTTTTTCCAAACTGTTGTATGTTTTGCTCTCTCATTTCCTTCTCAACTTGATCATCAACCAACTTATCTTTCACTTGAATGACAGAACACTCTTCAATATTAGTGGGGGACTTTATGGCATCAAAGACACTAAACTTCACTTCTTGGTCATTCACCCTCATAGTTAGCTCACCCTTTTGGACATCTATCAAGGTTATCCCGGTTGCTAAAAAGGGTCTTCCTAGAATTATGGGGACATCTTTGTCCGCTTCATAGTCCAAAATGATAAAATCAGCCGGGAAGATAAACTTATCTACTTGCACCAAAATATCCTCAATCTTTCCTTCGGGATAAGTGATAGACCTATCAGCAAGTTGTAATGTAACTGTGGTTGGCCTAGCTTCTCCTATGCATAATTTCTTAAAAATGGATAAAGGCATGAGATTTATGCTAGCTCCCAAGTCACAAAGAGCTCTCCCCAACTCCTTACCTCCTATAGAAACAGGAATGGTAAAAGTTCCAGGGTCTTTCACTTTGGGAGGAATTTTGTTTGTCAAAATGGCACTACACTCCCCAGTCAAAGACACAGTTTCATACTCACCCAATCTCCTTTCCTTGGTCAAAATATCCTTGAGGAACTTTACATAGTTGGGCATTTGTTCCAAGGCCTCAACTAGTTGTATATTAATGTGAAGTTGTTTTAAAACCTCAAGGAATTTCTTAAACTGACCATCTTGATTTTTCTGCTTAAGACTTTGGGGAAAAGGTGGTGGGGGAGGTTTAAACACTGAGGGAGGTATGGGTACAGTCTTGGTTGGTGCTAAAGGGGCTGTCCTAAGTGTCTCCTCAATTTCCTCATTTTCAGCCACTTTTTCACTTGATTTTTCTGCACTTTTTTCACTGTCATTTTGCACATCAACTTACTGTCCAACTTTCTTTGGTTGGGTGGGTTCTTTCTTTTCAACCAATGTCTTACCACTTCTCAATTCCACAGCTTGAACTTGCTCTTTTCTTTCCCTTTTTGAATTTTCAGTGTCAAAGGGAAGTTTACCATGAGGTCTTACCTTCAATTCATTAGCTATTTGACCCATTTGCACTTCCAAATTTCTTAAAGAAGCTTGATGAGTTTGAATGACAACATCCGTTTTGGCCATGTATTCCTTGAACAAGCTCTCTAAAGAAGTACCTGGAATATGTTGGTTCATGGTGTTTTGGTATTGAGCATTAGCTTGCTGGTTTTGTTGCCCAAATCCAAGTGGACCATTCATCTTTTGTTGAGCTTGTTGGGTGTTGGAATTACTTCCTTGACTTCCCCAAGCAAAATTAGGATGATTTCTCCAACCTGGATTATAGGTATTGGAATGGGGGTTATTCCATTGGGCATTTTGGTTTCCAACATAACACACTGAAGCTGGATTACTTGGACAAAACTCAAAAGTGTGATCCTCTCCACAGTAAACGCAAGAATCTGCTGCATTCTGATTTATATTGATTGCTGCAGCAGACTGATTTGCACTGGAATTCATCAACTGCAAATTCTCAAAGCCTGAATTTAACTTTTTCATCATGCTTTCCATTGAATCAAACCTTGCATTAAAGGATGTAACAGTGTCAACCTCAAGCATACCCTTATTTTTCTTCCCAGCCACACTTCTAGAATCAGACCATTGGCAACTATTTGTGGAAATTCTCTCCAAAATGGCATAAGCTTCATCATAAGTCTTGGATAATAAAGCACCATTAGCTGAAGCTTCTACCATGTTTTGAGTAGCCCAATTCAACCCATTATAAAAAGTCTCCATTTGAATGCAGTGGGGTAGTCCATGGTGAGGGCATTTTCTCAATAATTCCTTAAATCTCTCCCAAGCTTCACTAAAAGATTCATCATCAAATTGTCTAAAAGACATTATATCCGATCTAAGCTTGGCATTTCTTGTGGGAGGAAAGTACTTAATGAGGAATTTCTCTGCTAACTCATTCCATGTAGTGATGGAGCCAGGAGCAAAGTTATTTAACCAAGCTTTGGCATCATCTCTCAAAGAATAAGGAAACAAGGTTAACCTCAAAGCATCTTGAGAAACTCCTTGAATTTTAAATGAGTCACTCACTCCCAAAAAGGATTTAAGGTGTAGGTGTGGGTCCTCAGAAGGTAATCCATGAAATTGTCCCACCGTTTGTAACATTTGGAACATAACAGGCTTCATTTCAAAATTGTGTGCCTGTATCTCGAGTCTAGCTATCCCAGGGTATAATTCATTGAATGTAGGGATGGCATAGGCTCTAATAGCTCTTCCCCTATCATTGGCTATAAGGACAGGGTTTTCAGCTTGATTTTCTACCCTAGGTTGTTGATTTACCTCAGGATTAGGCTGCTGGTTGTTTTGGTTTTCTTGATTTCTAGGAGGTACAGGGGGTAAAAGAGGTGGTGGATCCATCCTATTGTTTCTCTCCCTTTGTTCCCTCCTCCTCCTATGAAAAGTCCTTTCAATTTCAGGGTCCAAATCGAATTTTAAGTCAGGGAATTCGTTCATACACAGCTACCAGCACCTGCAAAGTCAAACAACCAAGTTAGAAGCTGTTTTAGCACCAATTTCACCAAATTTCAGCTCAAAAATAGCAAAAATCAACTCAATCCCCGGCAACGGCGTCAAAAACTTGTTGCCTTGTGCAAAGTGATTCTAAATATGCAAGAAAAACTCACAAACACACGTGCAAGTGCACATGATCAGCAGCAAGTGATAAGTATTTTTATATCGTTCTCCACAGGGATTGATGCACGAAAAATCACTATTCTTAAGTCTATTTCCAATGAAATTCAAAGTAACCTAGAACCAAATATTTTTTTCTTAACTAAGTGCAAGAGATTAAAATGGTAAACAAGCTTAAAATGATAAGGACTAAAGTAAAATTCAATTAAAACAGCGAATTAGCTCTTATTTAATTCGATTAAGTCTATTTCCAATGAAATTCAAAGTAACCTAGAACCAAATATTTTTTTCTTAACTAAGTGCAAGAGTTTTTAAGCCTAAAAGAGAACCAATAGCTCTTATTTCTATAAGCTATCACGAGTCACAGAGGATCCATCCTAATCCGCCCAAGCTCGAATTGTCACTCCACGAAGCATCGAAATTGATCTTCAGATGGTTCTCAGCTGGCGGAATCCACCTCTGATGACTCGCAAGACTCTCCAATTGCCCCAGTGATAGGTTAGCAGAACTTCTACCTTCAAATTCTTCTATGTACTTGCTGATGGAGTTTACTAATTTTTTGAAATCTGTCTGCTGAGCTTTGTTATTGCATGAATTTCTTTCATTCCATAAGCACCAGATAACAACGACAACTTTAGAGAGATCTTCTTTTGATAGATTTTGGATTAGGCATTCCCAGTAATCCAACGTTTTCCAGTCTTCCCTACAAAGATCAAACAACCACTGTAAGAAAGGGAAAAAGAAAAGCCAAATCCTCTTAGAGAATTTGCAGCTCCAGATGATATGCCCTGCTTATTCCAATTTAGCCTTGCAAAAAGAGCAAGAAGGGTTAATAATGATCACTTTCTTTAAGATATTGGCCTTGGTAGGGATGATGTCCTTTACAACTTTCCACACCGATATCTTGACTCTAGGGACACAAGATAGGCGCCATATTGCTTTCCAAAGCTTTTCTTCCTTTGTAGAATCCGAGCTAGTTGGCTCCTCCCTTTGGTCCAAGCTTGTGGCCAAATGGTAAGTGCTTTTAACCGTAAACGATCCCCTGTCTTCCTGGCCCCAAATGATCTCGTCCGGAGCAAGAGATTTTCTTCTAGGAATTTGCAGAACACAATCGACTTCTTCTTGGGAGAGGGCCTCCCTAACTGCCACTTCGTTCCATCTGCCTTCCTCATTCAGCAGCTCCTTGATTCGCCTCATTTTGAAAGATTCCACGACTTTCCTTGGAATTCTGTAGTTAAGCCCTGTCAACCAAGGATCCTCATCTATAACAATTCTATTTCCATTACCAATTCTCCAACGCATTCCTTTGGCAAATAAGGTGCGGCCCCACAAAATGCTTCTCCAAGTGAGGGAGGGATTATTTCACAACTTGGCTTTGAGGTAATCACCGTCTTGGAAATACTTCCCTTTTAGAGTTCTAGCCATCAAGCTGTTAGGGAACTTTAATATAATCTCTAGCTTAACTTTGCAAGATTTGCCTTGCTAAAGAGTTGGAGATCCCTAAAACCCATACCACCTTTAGACTTACTAAGGCACATCTTCTTCCAATTTAGCCAAATGTTGTTTGAGAAGGGGAGATGATGGTATCCAGGACTCTTTTCATTCTATTGGTGAGGGTTTTTGCAATGATTTTGTAGGATACATTGCATAAACTAATCGGCCGAATGTCTTCCATCCTCTTTGGGTATTGCCTTTTTGGAATCATTGAGATATACGTTTTGTTCAGGGGGCTTAGACTCGCACCATTGTTTAGAACATCCAAGCAAGTCTTTGTTACACCGTCTCCAATCGCCTTCCAATATTTGTGAAAAAATCTTGCGTGAGCTCCATCAGGGCCAGGAGCTTTACTAGGATTAATGCCCTTAATAGCAGTTTCAATATATCTTCTCTAGAGAACGGCCTATCCAGAACCTCACTTTGAGCATGAGAGATTTTAGCCTCAAAGCCCTGAAGCGTTTTATCAATAGCTTCTTGATTTGGTAGGGAGGATTGGAAGAGTTTGGAGTAGTATTCGGTGGCTATCTCCCCAATTCTGTTTTCCTCCTCAACCCAATTGTTGCCCTCATAAAAAATACCCTGGATTTTATTGATTCTCTTTCGGTGTGTGGCTCTTGTGTGAAACCATTTGGTGTTACGATCTCCCCACTTGAGCCAGATTTCTCTTGATCGATAATTCCAGTATTTCTCTTCCTCTTCGAGGAGTTTTTCGAGCTCTCTCTCGGCTTCCCTTAGCTTGGTCTGATTCAAACAATGTCAATCTCCTGGAGGTGCTTGATTTCATCTGTTTTCCTTGATATTGCTGCTTGAAGGGATCCCTTTAATCTCTCTCTGTTCCACTTAAACATACTTTCAAGGCAGACCATAATGTTCTTGTTTAAATCTCTAGGGCCATCGGAAGAATTTTGAAGCCATTGGTTACTGACAATGTTTCTGCATTCCTCAAATTCAGTCCACTGCTCTTCAAATTTGATAATCTTTTTCCTGTGTCTTTTCCTACTTCCCGAGCCCTCTGATCGCAAGGAGACTATATCGGGTTGTGATCCGAATTATGCTTTGGGAGTTAGCAGACTTCTATGCTACTGAACATATTTGCCAAGTTGTTTGAGGCTAAAAACCTATCCAGCCTTTCAGCCACCACTTCCCCAGATCTCACTCTTCTTTCCCACGTGAAATTTCCATCTTTGCATCCCAGGTCATGAAGCAAACAATCATCAATAGCCTCTCAAAAGAGATTCATTTGATTTTGATCCCTTTCAGCACCCCCTCTTTTTTCCTCCGTGAAGAGAATTTCATTAAAGTCTTCTCATACAAGCCACAAGAGGTTTGAAGGGCCACTGTTGGCTTCCTAGAGTGAGTAAAAATATGATATAAAAGACTCTAGAATGCCTGTGCAAGTATACACAGTTTGCAGCAAGTAATATTATCAATCCGAGTCCTGAATTAGTTTCCACTCTACCTATTTTGTGTAACTTTCTAATGGTTTCAAAGATGGTAAAATGATTTGGTTTTATAAGAATTATGCTGAGGCAAAATAAATGGCAGAACAACAAGTAAACAAATAGATAGACAGATTAAAGACAGGCGATGGTTAGGATTTAGTGATTGTTCTAAAAGATGCTCTAGCAATATTATTGATCATACATTTCTCGCAGTATTATTAGCGGATTCCTCCCGAAACTCCGAATCTTTTGGGATGTGTTTAAACCCCAATGAAGTACGACCGATCAAGCACTAGGCAACTGACTATCCCTAGCTCAGTCACTGGCGTTCACCAATGCACAATGATCGTAGTGTGGATAATTGCCACACACTCTCTAAATCATCCCTGAAACTAGAGAGAGCTATTCACACCGGCTGGCCAGGCGGGCATAAAATGGAAATAAGTACAACAATTAACCAAAATGCGATAGTCAATATATTACTAAAGATGAAGCACGACAATCACATTATTCCTAACCAACACCTAAGCTACTTAGTTCATGATAGACATGGAAATACAAATCACAATCTGAGTAGGCATGTCCATAATCACAAGTTAATAAAGAAAATATAAATCTCCTAAATTAGCTTGCGGATGATGGTGTTCTTGGTGGTCTCCAAACTCTCTATACTATTCGGCTTCCAAGGAAAGTTGGATTGCTTTTGACTTCGACGGCTACTTCCGTTTATAGACGGATATGAGGCTTGAATTAGGTCAACTTGGACACGTGTAGGGCTCTCCTTGCTCCTTTATCCCGAAAATAACTCAACAGAAGTCGGTTCATGAAGTTGGCTAACGAGCTGTGATGTGGCAGTTCTGTTCCCAGTTTTGCTGCAGCACAGAATTTGCTCCCTCCAGTCGCTCAGCAGCATAATCTGCACAAAATAATTTCCAATGCTTCCATTCTTCCAAATGGGTTAAAACATGTAATATCTATCCAAAACCAACCCTAATAAGCATAAAGGACACACAAATCCCTATATAATTGAGGCCTAAATAACTACCTTTTGGGCAGTTATCAGCCACTAAGTCTCTCCAAAAGCTTCCATGACTCAGGCCTTTTATTTGTCACGGGGTTGATAGCGAGCATAGCTAGCTAGTTTTCCCTAATTAATTTAGCTAGTCTTTTATGATTTATTGGCCATTTTATTGCACTTAAATGTTTACTTTGTAGGAAATTGTTGATTTGAGCCAAAGCGTGAAATTGGAGTTAATCGGGTGTTCGGGACGTGAAAAGATGCAAAAGAGTCGAAGAGAATCAAAGAAGAAAAAGTCAAATTAGAGTCAACCGCAGATCAGCGTCGAGACGTTGCTCCTTGAGCGCCTCGACGCTGCCTTTCCTTTTCTGATTAGGCGCGAACAAGTCACAGCTTCGAGACGTTGTGACCTTAGCGTCTCGACACTGTGTGTTTTTCCGTTACAGAATCTGCGATAAGGCGACAGTGTCGAGACGCTGTCTTCTCAGCTTCTCGATGCTACGACAAAAACTCTTCCTATTTATAATTTTCGATTAGGGCTGATTGGGGGGACTTCTTTTGGACACTTTGGAGCCAAAAAACAGAGGAAAAACAGAGACTTTGAAGCTGAAGCAAGGGGAGCAAAGTGAAAATCAACCCATTGTTCGTGGGGATCGTGACGGGGATGTTCTGTCTCGACTTACATAGAGTTTACTTCTTCTTTCCCTCACTTTAGTTAGTGTTTATGGTTGTTTTAGATCATAGCTATATTGTAACGCGTTGTATGATTGGCTAGGTCTTTACTCTTAGGGATTGATGTAGCCGTTGGGCACGCTATGGATTGATTTTACGGTTTTATGTTATTGATTCATTTATGCATATTTGTATCCTTAATGCTTTCAATTTACCGGCCATGAATTGATTGATGTTTGTGCTTGAATCTAACTCGGGAGAGAGGATTTAGCTTAGAAATCATATTGCATAACTAGGACTTTGCTAGAAATCGGGAGGTTATAGTTAATTCTAGAAATCGTTAGAAAGGTTATCCTTATTGCCTTGTATGTTTATTGAATTTAGATGGGGATATCGGGTTCAATTGCATATGGGAGAATCATGTATGCTCAAGAGAGGTATGTGTGATTTTAGTTTACCAAGATTTATGAATCATAGCATGTGTTAATCCGTTTATTAATCCATAATCCCAATTAGTGAAATCACATCCCTAAGACCATTTTTTCCATTGGATTGCCATATTTTTGCATTGTTTTGTGTTTGATTTAATTTCATTCGGTTCCCTAAATAAAATTGGTCAAGAGTATTTCCGGTAGTTAAAATTGATTAGACACCAATCCAGAGGACAACATTCGAATTTCACATTCACTATATTATAACTTGACACGTACACTTGTGGTAAGCAATTTGCACATCAAAGGTTTCCATAGAAGCCCGTGAATCTCCACCATCCTTGATCCGTCTTAATCAAAGCATCAATATGGCCACTCGAGAAAGACTGCACGCAAACATTCACTTCTTTTTTCCAAAGTAACATAAGTCCCCCACTCTTGCCTTTACTGGGAACTTCAAAGCCATAATCAAATTGGGTTTTCATCCTAGTTATGTCCACACTTTTATCCTTCATCTTGGTTTCAAGAAGAAACACAATTTGGGGATTCGAGCTCCTCACTTCATGGTGGAAAGCTCAGAATGCTCGAGGGTTCCCCAGCCCTCGAACATTCCAGCTTAAGATTTTCATGGCGTCCGATGGGGCTGATATTCAGCCTCCACCGATATCCCTCCATTTTCCATAGAGTAGTATGAGCTAGCCATCTTTTTCCTCCTTTCTATCGCCCCTTCCATATCAGTTTCTGCCTTTCTTTTGTCGCCCCTTACACCATCCACACTCTAAATGTCATAATTTTTCTTCTCCCTTTCTTTGGCCCATCTTTTCCACTTTGTTCCTGGTTCCACTTTTGCCTTTTTTGGGCTACTGGTGTTTTTCTGGGGTTTTCTTTTTATACTTGGGGTCCTTTGGGGGTTTATTTGGAGGTAGAGCATTTCCTTCCCCATATATGGAGTTGTTCGTAGTGTCTTCCTCTTATGTTGTTTTTCCTTTTTCAGTTGTTTCTGATATTGGCATGTTTTCATTATACGAATTTAGGCTCATTATTCCTTCGATGCTTCTTCTATATCCAAACCCAAAAGCCCACCATCGACTTCCATTCCGGATGTTGATTTCAACGACTCTTTTCCTGTCGATGTCCTTTCTCCATAGGTTTCTCCTGACGCCCATACCTTTTCAGAATTTGTCACATCAGGAGGTCTGATACTGTTTTGTCCTTTCCCCTGATTCTGCCTGCCTTTGTCTTCTTCTCGATCTAACTCCCTGATCTCGCCGGTCACCGCCAGTGAGTTATGTAATGGATGGTCCCCCATGGATGTTGAAGTTCCCTCTTTTTTTCCTTCTAGATCTGATTTTCTTCTCTCTCATTTGTCCTTCATCCTCTGATTCGGTTGTTTTCCAATGTTCCTTTGACCTTTCGAACCTTCCTCTGCCCCTTCCTCTTTGACCGTAGTCCCTAATTTCATGTTTCCAGCTTTTGTAAATTCCTTTGCTTCCGTTGGTTTCCCTTAATGAGACACCATAACTTCTCTCCGCGCTTGCTTCAGCCCCATCTGATATGCACTCTTGTACAACGTGTCCAAGTCTACCGCAATAGTAGCAGAAGTCCGGCAGCCTCTCGTACGTGACTGGGATCCACATTTTACCTGCCATTGAACCAATTTTTACATTAGTTCCTCTTTTCAGAGGTTCATTAACATTTACCTTAATCTTCACTCGCAGGGTTTCCCCCTTCATCTTCCCATTTTCATCAGATTCGGCTGCTTCGAAAATGCCTATGGAGTTCCCCAGCTCCCCTGCATACTTCCTACAATAACAAACTCGCGACAGCTTATGGAAATGCACCCAAAATGATCCCCTTTAAAATCAAGCGCTTCGGCACTACAGTTTTCCTGTAGCTCTTCAAAAACTATTATAGCATCGTCATAACTCCAGGGACCTCCTTTTCTGATTCTTATTTTTTCTCTTGATCTCCTAAATTTACAGATGAACATGTTTGCCCCAGTTTTTTCAATCTTAATAGCTCCCTCAATACCCCATATCCGTGGCATGATAACAGAGAACACATCTCCATTTATCATTTTCGACGTAAGGATTTTGCATGCCATGAAGTTCTCGAAATCTTTGTCTGCATCATCAATATCATCGTCATCTATTTCCACCACTCTTTTTCCTTCTTCTATTTTTAGTTTTTCCATCTGTTTGAGGACCTCCTCCTCGCTGTTATAATCCTCCATTCCAACTTCCTCTTCCTCCCTATTTTCTCTGGAATTGTTTTTGCCTCCCGAATCATTTGTGCAAACCAAGTTGTTGCCCTCCTCGTCCATTTCCTTTGATCCCCGTGGGAGTTTTCCTCTCGCATGGAGTGCCTCCTGGGTTTCTCCTTCCCCTTGGCAAACCGGATGGTTGTCCTCCTTGTCCATAGCCTCATTTCCTTCCGAGAGAAAAGGCAACGGGTAGAACCCACAAATACTTATAATATAATATATAAGTATAATGCAGTGGGCTTATATTACATATACATTCAAAACCCACTACAACCAAAATGATGTTAGGGCACCAACGATCCTAGCATCTTTTTGTGCATTTGAATATGCAACTTGCAAGCGGCGCTGAAGTTTAATGTCGCAAACCCTTTTTTTTAATAAAAAAAAACAATGTAATCACATATTTACAAACCAAAAATATTGATTTTGATCCAATCAATCATGGATAATATTGAGATTCAAACAATTTTTCAGTAATTAAAAAATATTGGATTATACAAAATTGTTTGACAATCTGTTCATCCGAAAGCATCAAAATTAAAAATTGGTACCACTTGTTGGAGTTTATTCATTAAAACTCAATTCATGATTATTCAAGAATAAATAAATACAATTCAACAAGAAAAATCATGATAAGAGTTATAATAGGATCTAAGCATGAAAGAAAACCAAAACTAAGTATATTAGAATTACCTGGAACCATTAGATAGATTGAACACAGAAACAATTGTGTGGATGACCCATTTGGAGAGGCCAAAATGAAAAATGTCCTACCTTTTCAATTCAAGGATATATGTCCTTTTGCTTACGTCATCATCCTAGCAAAATTATAATTTTACTCTCTATATGAAAACGCGCATTTAAGATATTTAAGAGCGAGATGTTGGAGCGAGAGCAAGATGAGAGAGAGCAAGAGATTGAAGAGAGAAATTAGAGAGAGTAAGAGATTGGAGGAAGAAATTGGAGAGAGAGCAAGAAGCAAGAGCGAGAACGAGAGTGACATTGGAGAGAGAGCAAGAGATTGGAGAGAGGAATTGGAGAGAGTGTGAGAGATTGGAGAAAGAGCGAGAAGCTAGAGCGAAAGCAAGAGTAGCGAGGGAGAGCGAGGTTAGAGTAGAGAGTAAAATGGTAATTTTACTAGGATGCTGACACAAGCAAAATGACATATATCCTTGAATTGAAAAGGTAGGACATTTATCATTACCGCCTATTTTAGAGGGTCATCCTTATGAAAATCCCATTGAACACATCATTGGAAAAATTTGTGGTTTGTGATCTTCCTCGACTATGCAACTTAGACCCGAATGGGTAATTCTCTCTGTCAGATGGGGAATAGGAGACTAAAGAGGCATAGTATATTGGGGACCATAACCTTGCATTTATAAGTTGATTCTAGGGTTTCTCATAATCCCCTAGGATCAACACGTTGGTTTCTGCTCAGAAGGTCATACCTCTTTATGGGAAGTCATTGGTCCATAATCAAGACCACATAGTATGCCCATTAAATAGCCCAAATATAATTGTTATTTAATTTGTTACCCACATATGAATTAATTATTAAAATTAATTCCAACACAATAAAAGAAAAATATGGGTAGATGAGAAGATATAAATCTTTGGACTAAGACTAATGACAAAGGGTCAAATCTAATGGGAGAAAGTAGACTGTAAGTAAACTTTCTCACTTATATATTAGAGTCTTTAAGCATTATTCAATTTAATATCGCATATGAGATATGCAAAATGAATTTTTAGAATTATTTTATGAAAATAAATCTTAGAGAATGCATCTATACAAATTAATCATAAAGGTTTATTTCCAAAGATTAAAAGTAAAAGGTTTGCAAAATAGTAAAGGTTTATTTATGAATTAGCCTTTAGATTTTTGGATATAAGGTTTGATAAAAGTATCAAAGTCTACGACTTTAGATAACTATTAATGAAGCTTGTATAGACAAGCAAAACATTAATTGCTTAGTGTGAATTTTCCACATAGTTTAAAATGATGTTGTGAGTAAAATATTCAGCATTGCAACAAGCCAAATGGGCCAGGATTGACGGGCCCAAACAGACAGAAAGTAGCCCAGAGCAAGCAAAAGACGGGTTGGACCCTCCCCGACCCATTTCGACCTTCCTCAGCCTCGGCCTGGGAAAGAAGCCGAGGAGAAGGGACCAAGGCTTTATGCCCAATAACTGTTTTCAGGGCCCTACTCCATACGAAATCCTATGGGAAAACCCTATATATTCAGCCGAAGTCGTCCAGAAGAGATATACAAAAATACAACAAGAACACAGGTAATTCGGAGTGCTATTTACATTCATTTGTCTTCTTGTTCGGTACTGACTTAAGCATCAGAGTGCGTGTGGTCTACACCACACCGGTGTGTAGCGTTTGCCTGTCTTTGCGGGTCACGTCTTTCCCGCTCTCAAACAAATTCACTGTTGATTGTCACGTGGAGCGAAGGTAAGTTCCCTAGCGAAATTTGATCATCAACAATTGGCGTCGTCTGTGGGGAAGAGTGTTGACTCGCAAACGTTGTCCATTACTGAAAGAGGCATTAACAACGGGATGGAGCGTGACAATGCAGCAACTACGGATGAAGTGAACCCCCAGGCTCGACTCCAAGCCTAAGAGGCTGAGATTGCGACACTCAAAGGAATAATGAATGAGATGGGGCAAAACTTGACAAAGATTTTGAGTTTATTAAAGAAACCCGAGCACACAAGGAACGAGTGATAGCTCTTAGAAATAAGAGCTATTGGCTTTCTCTTAGGCTTAAAAGTTCTACTTTTGATGTGTTTGAGCTGTGGTTTGTGCATGAAAATGAGTATTCATTGATGAACATTTTTTACATATCAGTAGGTCAAGCTCAAGTAGAATTTGGTGCAGATTTTATATGTTTCAAGTTGATTTTCTAGTATATGATCACTCAAGTTGTGCTACAGGAACTAATTTCACAAGAAGAAGGCCAAAAGTCTGGAATTTAAATGACTGCACGTGCTGAACTCGTGGGAATTCTCATTAAATGAGCTGGCATCTTTTGGAGCTGATTTGTCTCATCTTAGCAAATTGTGGAAGGTCCATGTGGAAGCATATGTCCAATCAGCCCTGAAATCAATGAAAGGAGCTGATATAAATAGTTCTTTGGCCCAAAATGAGAGAACATTCAGCTGGAGAAGTTGGACCTAGAAGTTGCTACTAACGGTGAAGGGGAAAAGACAAGGAGGTGGCTGTTTTGGAGGATTTCCAGCTTGGGAAAGCTAGAATCTCCTTTAGAAGCTTCTTCTCTTCCTTCCTATTCTTTTATTCTTCTTTCTTCTAGTGTTTAGTTGGTATTTAAGGCTGTAATCATGACTGATATGGTAGTTTACTGTTGTATTTTCATTATTTTCACCTTGAACATGAGCTAAATCCTCCTCTTAGGTGAGGATTAGGGTGCTTAAGCTTGAACTTGTTGTTTTTTTTTAGTGGAACTTTATATATTGCAACTTAAAGTAAAGTGTTCTTCATGATTAAAGCTGGAATTTCGTTTGGCCAACCATTTTCTAGCAATGTTATTGAGTGTTTAGGAAAACAATTGATAATCGATTACTTTGCTTTACCTTAGCCTTTCTAGATCATGAAAATGAATGGGTATTTAGGGATAAATAATCACCTAAGGCACTAAATCAGTTGAGCTAAAAAGAAGGGGTTCAATGGGAGTTTAATCGCCTAAACTATAGGAGAATTGGAAAATTCCCGTAGAAAATACTGGGTGAGTTGTGAATATAAAGTTCTGTTACAGCAAACAACTTTTGAGAGTAGACATCCCCTAATCTAAACCTAGCCTTCTCTGTGTTGATTCACTATTTTTATTGAAATTTACTTAAGCTCTTGTCATTTTAAGCTCGTTTGTCATTTTAATCTCTTGCACTTAGTTAATAAAAAATATTTGGTCCTTGGTTACTTGGAATTTCATTGAAAATAGGCTTAGAAATAGTGATTTTCGTTGCATCAATCCATGTGGAGACGGTATAAAAATACTTATCACTTGCTGTCATGATGTGTATACTTGCACATTTTTTAGCTATTTGTTGCATATTTAGCATCACTTGCACAAGGAAACAACGAGGAAGACCAACTGCGCAGGGACCCCAGGAAAGGAAAAGAAGCGGTAGAAGAGGAGGTTGGGGATTCAGAAAGTGTTACGAGCAGAATGTCGAACCTAAAGGATTACTGACTCAGAGAACCCGGGCTTAGTCACAAAAAGGTTTGTAGAAACTCACCGTCAAGGCCAAAACAAGGTACCCATGTTAAAAATGATGGCAGGGAAAAGTTAGAGGCTCGAGCAAAGTCCAAGGTCGAGCAGAGCCGAGGAGGGCGCGAACAGGAGTTGTCCAAATGGTTGAAAGAGGAAGATAGCCCCTATAACTCACACAGGAGGGCCAATAACGAGGATATAGAAGAACTGCTAGGGCAGATGGATCCGCCCTTCACAGACGACATAATAGGGGTTGAAGTGCCGTAGAAGTTCAAAATACCCACCTTTCAGCAGTATGATGGGAAGAATGATTCGGTCTAACACCTGAATGCGTACCTCACCTGGATGGATTTTCATGGGGCCAATGAAGCGACCAGATGTCAAGTCTTTGCACTTACCTTGACAGGTTTGGCAAGACAGTGGTTTAGAAAAATACCCCGAAAATCGATAGGATCATTCAAGGAGTTGGCACGGGCCTTCGTCACGTAGTTTTTGGGGGCCAGGAGTCGACGTAAGCCACAGATCAATCTATTGAAAATTAAGCAAGGGCCAAGGGAAAGCTTGAAGGATTACGTTGCGAGATTCAGTAACGAGGTCTTGTTGGTGGAAGGCTATGACGATAAAGTTGCTTTAACTGCAGTAATTTCAGGATTGCAGGATGAGAATCTACTCAATTCGATAGGTGAAAGCTAGTCACGAACATACGTGGAGTTTATGACCTGAGCGTAGAGGTACATAAGCGTCGAGGAGCTACTGAGGTCCAAGCAAGAGGAAACAGAGAATCGAGGGATATCAATTCCCGACCGATGAAGAGAGGACAAGGGAGGAAGGCGCCGGGCAGACGAAGGTAATCGAAGCAGGTAGAAACACTCCTCAAGCCGAGGTCGAGCAGAAGCAAAGGAGGCTCGGAGCCGACTAGAGCCAAGAGGAAAATTTGAAAAATATACCCCACTGTTTGTTCCTCTCGAACAGGTTCTGGCAACTGTTCAAAATACAGATTTGCTTAAATGGGCAGGAAGGTTGAAGTCAGATCCAGACAAGAGAGATAAGAATAAATATTGCATGTACCATGGGGACCACAGTCACACAACGCGGTAATGCATACAGTTACTAGATGAAATAGAAACCCTAATCAGATAGGGTTATTTGGAGGAGTTTGTTGGGAATGACAAGGGCAAAAGACCGTCACGACCAGAGCAAGGCCGACGGGGAGATGACCCGCTCCTTGAGATTCGAACCATTTTAAGGGGTCCAGCCGGGGGAGATTCGGGAAGGAAATGCAAAGTTGCAACACGTGAAGCACAATCGGAGCCAATGTACCAAGGTATGTATTCACTCCGATTTGCAAAAAAAAAAACTTGTTTAGCCTGGAATTCACAAAAGAAGAAGCTGCAGGAATCCATCATCCACACAATGATGCATTGGTGGTAACCCTAACTATTGCCAATGCGGGGTTCATCGAATCCTAGTTGATGGAGGGAGCTCCGTCAATGTCCTCTCCACGGCAGCGTTTGAAGCCATGAAGTTGGGAAAAGATCGCCTGAAACCGAGCCTTACACCACTAGTATGGTTAGGGGGAGAAGGTCAGACCAGAAGAAAGGATCGAGCTGTCCGTAACATTCGGAGAAGGGCAACGATCAATTACCAAAATGATTAACTTCCTGGTGGTAGATTGCATTCCAAAATATAATGCAATTTTGGGAAGACCAGCCTTGCACGAGCTTCAAGCTGTAGCGTCAACTTATCATTAGATCCTGAAGTTTCCCACTGGAAGGGGCATAGGAATGGTACGAGGTGAACAGAAAACATCCAGAGACTGTTACTTCATTGCACTCAAGAGCACAGAAAAGAAAGCCCGAGTGACTTCCACATCAGGAAATGTCCGAGGCCGACCATCCACCAGCACAGAAGATTCAGAGGCTCTACATCCTATGGAGCACTAATCTGCATTCTAATTTCTTGTTTTTCGATTATTCAGATTTTTAGCTAGTTGTTTGAATTTCATGTCTTTAATAGTTTATAGGACGTGTATTGATTGTTCTCAGGAATAATAAAATTTATTTTCTTTCCAATACAAGGAGCTCACATACTTTCTCAACTACTTTGCTCCCCGATCCAGTGTATGCACGATCGGGTCGAGCCCTCATCTCTGATCCAGTGTACGCACGGTCGGGTCGATTCCCTGCTCCTCGATCCAGTGTACGCATGGTCGGGTCGATCCTCTGCTCCCCGATCCAGTGTACGCATGGTCGAGTTGAGCCCTAATCTTTCGATCCAGTGTACGGACGGTCAGACTTGTCTGTGCAAAGTGCTGACCAAGAAACAGGAGCTCACTATGTGTACAGGCATACCAACAGGGGTGGCAGGAAGACAAGACACGTCAACCTCTTGCCATGACTGAGGCTGACCATATGCAATAAGGTACCGTTAATATTGCAATTACTCAAATATGCATGTTTTCCTTATGATAAATGTGAAATTTGAGTAGGGGCAATACGGGTGATAACTCTCCAAAAGGGAGTTATTTAGGTCTTAGTTTTATAGTGTTTTGTGCTAAATAGGGTTGCTTTTAGATAAATATTATATGTTTTAACCCATTTGGAAGAATGGATGCTTTGGAAGTTATTTTGTGCAGAATATATTGTTGAACGACTTGAGGGAGCAAAATCTGTGATCCAGCAAAGGAGGGAGCAAAAGTGTCATGGAAAATCTCGTAATCCATTTTAATGAACTGAAGTTAGTTGAGCTATTTTCGGACTTGAGAAGCTGGGAGAGCCATCCACGTGTACAGATTGACCTAATTAGGGGTTGCTTTCATTCTATAAAAGGGAAGAGTCGTCTCAAGTCAAAGGGCATTCCATTGAGGGTGGATTACATTCCACTTTTGGGGAGAGATCATTTCTCATTTCCGTCATTTAGAGCCGAATAAAGGAGGAAAGATTGGAGACTTCAAGAAGACCATCAACTACGTATTTGACCAAGGGAATTAACCTTTTCTTGTAATTTCTTGTAGTTATGGATGCACATACTCAGATTGTAGCGTGTGTTATCATGAACTTTATGAACTAAATTTACTTAGGTGTTGGTTAGGAATCATGTAATTGTCGTGTTTATCCTCTATGCAATATATGTTGATTTGAGCATTGATAACTGCCCAAAAGGTAGTTATTTAGGCCTCAATTATATAGAGATTTGTGTGTCCTCTATGCTTATTAGGGTTGGTTTTGGATAGATATTACATGTTTTAACCCATTTGGAAGAATGAAAGCATTGGAAATTATTTTGTGCAGATTATGCTGCTGAACGACTGGAGGGAGCAGATTCTATGCTGCAGCAAAACTGGGAACAAAAACTGCCACATCACAGCTCGTTAGCCAACTTCATGAACCGACTTCTGTTGAGTTATTTTCGTGATAAAGGATCAAGGAGAGCCTTACACGTGTCCTAGTTGACCTAATTCAAGCCTCCCATCCTTCTATAAAAGGAAGTAGCCGTCAAAGTCAAAGTCATTCCATATTTTCCCTTGGAAGTCGAATAGTATAGGGAGATTGAAGATCATCAAGAACACCATCAACCGCAAGCTGATTAGGGAGTTTACCTTCTTATTTAACTTGTAGTGATGGACATGCATACTCAGATTGTAATTCGTATTCCTATGCTTATTATGAACTAAGTAGCTTAGGGTGTTGGTTAGGAATAATGTGATTACTGTGCTTCATCTCTAGTAATAAATTGACTATTGCATTTTGGTTCATTGTTGTGTTTATTCTTATTTTATGTCCGCCTGGCCAGCCGGTATGGATAGCTCTCTCTAGTTTCAGGGATGATTTAGAGAGTGTGTGGCAATTCTCCACATTACGATCATTGTGTATTGGTGAACGCCAGTGACTGAGTTAGGGATAGCCAGTTGCCTAGTGCTCGATCAGTCGCTCTTCATTGGGTTTGAAACATATCCCAAAAGATCCGGAGTTCCGGGAGGAATCCGCTAATAATACTACGAGAAATGCATGATCAATAATATTGCTAGAGCATATCTTAAAACAATCACTAAAGCCTAACCAGCGCCTGTCTCTAATCTATCTGTCTATTTGTTTACTCATTGTTCTGTCATTTATTTTGCTTCAGCATAGTTCCGATAAAACCCAACATTTTTTTATTATCTTTGAAACCATTAGAAAGTTATACAAAATAGGTAAAGTGGAAACTCATTCAGACCTTGGATTGATAATATTACTTGCTGCAGACTGTGTATACTTGCACAGGAATTCTAGAGTATTTCATATGATATTTTTACTCACTCTAGGAGCCCAACAAGTTTTTGGCGCCGTTGCCGGGGACTTGAATAAGTTTTTATCTGATCTGTTTTGTGTATGTGTTTTAGTGGTTTGGTGCTAGAACTTTTTGATTGTTTCTTTTGTTTTTGCAGGTGTGATTTTGGTGGATGAGCGATCCGCCTGGGGTACGGTTTGAGCTTGATCTAGAAATTGAAAGGACGTTTAGGAACAGAAGAAGGGAGCAGCGCAGAAACCAAATGGAGAACGCCCCGCAACTTCCGCAGGTTCCTGAAGGTCCAGCAGCAACAAACCCCCAGCAGAATCTGTTGCTGCAGCAAAACCCACTGTTTGAGCAAAATGAGCAGCGAAATAATCAGGCTGAGAATCCTATCTTGATAGCGAACGATAGGACCAGAGCCATTCGAGCATATGCTGTCCCGATGTTTAATGAGTTGAATCCAGGGATTGCACGTCCCCAAATCCAAGCAGCGAATTTTGAAATGAAACCGGTAATGTTTCAGATGTTGCAAACCGTGGGGCAATTCCATGGTTTGTCATCTGAAGACCCTCATTTACATCTTAAGTCTTTTCTAGGAGTTAGTGATTCTTTTGTAATTCAAGGAGTGCCTAGAGATGCTCTTAGATTAACTTTGTTCCCGTATTCTCTTAGAGATGGAGCAAAGTCATGGTTAAACTCTTTTGCTCCAGGATCAATTAGGACGTGGGATGAGTTAGCTGAAAATTTTTTGAGTAAATATTTCCCACCTAATAGAAATGCTAAATTAAGGAGTGAAATAGTAGGGTTTAGGCAACTTGAGGATGAGACTTTTAGCGAGGCTTGGGAGAGGTTTAAGGAGCTTTTACGAAAGTGTCCCCACCATGGGTTACCTCATTGTATTCAAATGGAAACATTTTACAATGGTTTAAATGGAGTAACCCAAGGTATGGTCGATGCTTTGGCTGGAGGGGCCCTTTTGGCAAAAACTTTTGATGAAGCCTATGAAATTTTAGAAAGAATATCTATTAATAGTTGTCAGTGGTCGGATGTTAGAGGCACAAATAAAAAGGTTAAGAGTGTATTAGAGGTTGATGGTGTGTCCACCATTAGGGCTGATCTTGCTATGATTGCTAATGCTCTTAAGAATGTGACAGTGATTAGTCATCAGCAGCCACCAGCTATGGAGCCTGCAGCAGTGGTGAACCAAGTCACGGACGAAGCATGTGTCTATTGCGGTGAAGACCACAACTACGAGTTTTGCCCCAGCAATCCAACGTCGGTGTTTTTTTATAGGTAATCAGAGGAACAACCCTTATTCTAACTTCTATAATCCAGGTTGGCGCAACCACCCCAACTTCTCATGGGGAGGTCAAGGAAATAACGTACAAGCGCAACAGAAGATGAACCAGTCGGGATTTGCTAAAGCGCAGGTAATGCCCCAGTAAAATAAGCCGGTTTTGCCCCAGCAAAATTCGGGAAATTCTCTCGAGGCAATGATGAAAGAATTTATGGCTCGCACAGACGCCGCAATTCAAAGTAATCAAGCTTCGATGAGGGCCCTGAAATTACAAGTGGGTCAGCTAGCTAATGAGCTCAAGGCGAGGCCTCAAGGGAAACTTCCTTCGGATATTGAACACCCTCGAGGGGAAGGTAAGGAGCAGGTAAAAGCAGTAACTCTTAGGAGTGGTAAGCCATTAGAAGAGTCTAGAAAGACCCAGGATTTAAATAGTAATAGTGATAATATTGTTGTTGTTGAAAAAGAGTTGGAGTCTGGTCAGGGTGTTGGAGGCAGCAAGGAAAATGCTGGAGCATCTGGTTCTGTGCCAGATGTAGAACCACCATATGTGCCGCCCCCACCTTATGTACCACCTCTACCTTTTCCACAAAGGCAAAAGCCTAAGAATCAGGATGGTCAATTTAAAAAGTTTTTAGAAATTCTTAAGCAGTTGCATATAAATATCCCTTTAGTAGAAGCTATAGAGCAAATGCCTAATTATGCTAAATTTCTTAAGGATATTTTGACTAAAAAGAAAAGGTTAGGTGAGTTTGAAACTGTATCTCTTACTGAGGAGTGTAGTGCTATTCTTAAGAATGGTCTACCCCCCAAGGCTAAGGATCCAGGGTCATTTACTATACCTGTGTCTATAGGTGGAAAGGAGTTAGGTAGAGCACTATGTGATTTGGGTGCAAGCATTAACCTTATGCCTCTTTCGGTCTATCGGAAGTTAGGTATTGGTGAAGCTAGACCTACCACAGTTACACTCCAATTAGCTGATAGGTCTATCACATATCTAGAGGGTAAAATTGAGGATGTCTTAGTAAAAGTTGATAAATTCATATTTCCTGTTGATTTTATTATTTTAGACTATGAGGCTGATAAAGACGTCCCAATTATTCTAGGTCGTCCATTTTTGGCTACTGGTAGGGCATTAATAGATGTTCAAAAAGGAGAATTAACAATGAGAGTCTGTAATGAGGAAGTGAAATTTAATGTGTTTAAAGCCATGAAATATCCAGACGAGATGGAGGATTGCTCCTTCATTAGGATTCTGGAGAGCACAGTTATTGAGACAGCAATACAGGATTCGGCTGATAAGCATTCAGAAAAGCATGGAGAGGTTAGTGTAGAAGATTTTGAATTTTGTTCTTTAGATAGAAAAAATGAAAAAGAATTGTTTAGGTGTGAGGATGTTTTTGAGTCTTTAGATTTAGATCAAAGAAAGGCTCCCCCAATTAAGCCATCCCTAATTGAGGCACCCACTTTAGATTTGAAACCTTTACCGGATCATCTAAAGTATGTGTATCTTGGGGAAAGTGAGACGTTTCCCATTATTGTTGCATCAGATTTAATGTCGGAGCATGAGGAGGCCTTAATAAAATTGCTGCAGCAATACCGCAAAGCTATAGGTTGGACATTGGCTGATATACAGGGAGTTAGCCCATCTTTTTGTATGCATAAAATCACTCTAGAGGAGGGATCCTTTAGGAGTATTGAGCAACAAAGAAGGCTTAACCCTGCAATGAAAGAGGTTGTTAAAAAGGAGGTAATTAAATGGTTGGATGCTGGGATCATCTATCCAATTGCCGATAGCAATTGGGTAAGCCCTGTCCAATGTGTTCCTAAGAAAGGAGGTGTCACTGTGGTGAGCAATAAAGATAATGAGTTGATCCCCACAAGGACAGTAACTGGCTGGAGGGTTTGTATGGATTACAGAAGGCTTAATAAAGCCACCCGAAAGGATCATTTCCCTCTACCATTTATCGACCAGATGTTGGATCGATTGGTTGGTCAGGCCTATTACTGTTTCTTGGATGGTTATTCTGGGTATAACCAGATTACTATTGCTCCTGAGGATCAGGAAAAAACCACTTTCACCTGCCCTTATGGGACGTTTGCTTTTAGGAGAATGCCTTTTGGCCTTTGCAATGCTCCAGCAACATTTCAACGGTGTATGTTAGCAATTTTTTCTGATATGATTGAATCCACTGTTGAAGTCTTTATGGACGATTTTTCAGTGTTTGGAGGGTATTTTCAGAGTTGTTTAGATAATTTAGGAAAGGTGTTAAAAAGATGTGAGGATACCTATCTAGTTCTTAATTGGGAGAAGTGCCACTTCATGGTGAAGGAGGGCATAGTGTTAGGTCATAGGATTTCTAAGGATGGTCTAGAAGTTGATAGAGCAAAAGTTGAGGTTATTGAAAGGCTAGAGCCACCGAATTCAGTGAAGGGAATTCAGAGTTTTTTAGGACATGCTGGATTTTATAGGAGGTTCATAAAGGATTTTTCCAAAATCAGTAAACCTCTTTGTAACTTATTGTGCACTGATCATGTTTTTGACTTTAATGCAGATTGTAGGAATGCTTTTGAAACATTGAAGGCTGCTTTAATCTCAGCACCCATTCTCTGCGCACCTAATTGGAATTTGCCATTCGAGGTAATGTGTGATGCGAGTGATGCTGCAGTAGGTGCAATGCTGGGGCAAAAGCAGGGCAAATTTATCCATCCTATATATTATGCAAGCAAGGTTTTAAATGAGGCACAAGTCAACTATACAACTACTGAAAAGGAGTTGTTAGTTGTTGTGTTTGCTTTTGAGAAATTCCGGCCATATTTGGTTGGATCCAAAGTCACGGTGTTCACGGATCATGCAGCAATACGGTATTTAATGTCTAAGAAAGATGCAAAGCCTAGACTAATTCGTTGGATTTTATTACTGCAGGAATTTGACTTGGAGATAAAGGACAAGAAGGGATCGGAGAATGTTGTTGCAGATCATTTATCTCGTCTTGATCCATCATCATCTTTGCTGGAGCAATCTGCCATTTCCGATTCTTTTCCAGATGAGCAGCTTTTTGCTGTTCAGGTAAAGGTAGTCAGGGATGTCCCTTGGTATGCTGATATTGCCAACTTTTTAGTAAAGGGAGTCACCCCTATTGATATGGATTGGAGGCAGAAGAAAAAGTTTAAGCATGATGCGAAATTTTTCTTTTGGGATGAGCCGTTTATGTATAAGCAATACTCTGACGTTATTATTCGTAGGTGTGTTTCAGGTACTGAAGCAAAGGAAATCCTGGAGCAATGTCACTCTTCGCCGTATGGAGGTCATTTCAGCGGTCAGAGGACGGCTATGAGGATTTTTCATTGCGGATTTTTTTGGCCTACGTTATTCAAGGATGCCCATTAGTTCTACAAGCAATGTGATGCTTGTCAAAGGACAGGAAATTTGGGGCCTAGAGATGAAATGCCTCTTACTTACATTTTAGAAGTTGAATTATTTGATGTATGGGGTATTGACTTTATGGGGCCATTTCCCCCTTCTAATGGCAATGTTTTTATCTTATTGGCAGTTGATTATGTGTCCAAGTGGGTGGAGGCCATCGCATGCCATCAGAGTGATTCCAAGACAGTAGCAAGGTTTCTTCAATCGCACATCTTTGCGCGGTTTGGGACACCTAGGGCTCTAGTGAGTGATGAGGGTACACATTTTGTTAATAATATCTTAACTAAGCTTTTAGCTAAGTATGGGATTAAGCATAGGATAGCTACCCCTTATCACCCACAAGCAAATGGTCAAGCTGAAATTAGTAATAGGGAAATAAAAGCTATTTTAGAGAAAGTGGTTCATCCATCTAGAAAGGATTGGTCCTTTAGGTTGGATGAGGCTCTTTGGGCTTATAGGACAGCTTATAAGACTCCTTTAGGTATGTCTCCCTATAGGTTAGTATACGGGAAAGCTTGTCATTTACCATTAGAGCTTGAGCACAAAACATTTTGGGCTTTGAAAAAGTTAAATTTTGATCTGAGTCGTGCAGGAGCAATAAGAATGCTGCAGCTTAATGAGTTAGAAGAATTTCACTAATTCTCTTATGAGAATGCGAAGATGTATAAGGAAAAGACTAAGCTGTGGCATGACAAAAAAATAAAATCTAAAGAATTTGTCAAGGGTCAGAAAGTTTTGCTTTATAATTCTAGATTAAAATTATTTCCTGGAAAATTAAAATCTAAATGGTCAGGACCGTTTCTTGTGATTGAGGTTTTTCCCAATGGAGCAATTACTTTGTAGGATGAAAAAGATGGGAGAGTGTTCAAGGTGAATGGACAGCGTGTGAATCATTATTGGGGTGAGGAATTTCAGTCGAAATATCCTTCCCTACGATTGGTTGATGATTGAGAGAGCAGGACTTTTGCGGGAGCATTTCACAGAGCAAAATTTTGAGCTCCCAGAAGTTTGTATTAATTTTATTTTTCGCTGATTTGATTTTCGGTTAGGTTAGATTTGATTCTGCACGGTTTATTAGATTTTATCTTTAAGTATTTTTATTATTGTTGGTAGTTAGATTTTATCTATTTCGTTTTGAATTTGATTTGATTTTAGGATTATTTATTTGGATTATCTTTGGATTATCTTTTAATTAATTAGATTTAGTTAGATTTTATTTAGTTTTTAATTTCGGTTATTTGAATTTCTGTTTAGGTTTAGATTTAATAATATTTCAGTGTGAAAAGATAAGATAAGATAAGAATTACATATTCAGCTGAAGTAAATAATAAGATAAGATTTGATTTTGGCGGTTTGAATTTGAATTTTCCGTGTGAAAAGATTCTTCTAGAAGAAAATTTTGTTACCCAGTTTGTTTTTGCAATCTTCGAGTTAGAGTGAATATATCATCAGAATATTACGGATGTGGTTAAGAATATTTTTATCGTTGGGATTTAAATTTTCAGTGAGCAGGTAATATTGCATGAAGATCAGGTGCTTCCATGTGTTGCATAGGGAAATCGAACAGTAGAGCCGGTGGACAGCACATCATTATGGTAAAATCTTACCGTTTTGAAAATTTAATTTGATTAATTACTTTCAGGTTTAAACGGTAAAAGATATTAATGGGGGAAGATTTGTCACTGATTATTTTATTTTCTGAAGCCCCATTTAAACACCACTCAGGTTTGTTTCTTCTTCAATTCGTTTTTCCTTATGTTTCTTTCCATTCTTCGAATGAAAAAAAAAGTTCTTCAAGTCTATAATAGGGAAAACGAGAAGCCGCAAGGAAAGGGATGTAGAGGAAGTTGAACCTAATATACCTGATGCTCCGAAAAAGAAAGCTAAAAAGAAGAGAACTCCAGTTTTTGTTTTCTATTTCTAAGCAACAAAAATATCTACTTATGTATATTTTTCTCGGTTCTTAATGAAATTTCCAGAGTTGTTTCTGTTTTATAGCACTGAGTAACTCTAACTTAACTAATTTTCTTCTGAATTTTTGAAGCTTGGACTGATTACGCTTAATTAGATCAAGGTATTCTAATCTCCAGAAACTTTTGCTTGAGCATTTCTTCTAGCCTGGACTGTTGCTGCGGCAAGAAGATTTTGAAGGTAGTATTGACTTATATGATCCACTTTAAGCTTAATCCTAGTCTCACGCTTAGTTTAAAATTCAGAAAGAAAAATTTAAGTTTGGGGGTATAAAATTAATGATTCATTGGGGACAATGAATAATTCAAGTTTGGGGGACTTTTTGCTACTCCAATTGTTTTGCTCGAGCATTCCTCTCCTTCAAATTAAAATTTGCTAGGTTATTGAGTAACCGGGGACATTTGTGATACCCACAGTTTGTCTTCGAGTCAAAAGATGACCTAGGAAATGTGAAAAAATGAGAATATAAGAAAAAAATATTTGCTGAAAAATTATTTGTTGAAGATTTTTGCTGAAAAAATTGACAGAGCAAAAGTTTTGAGGGATGAATGATGATCCAGCAGTTTTTCTATCTCCCATAACTTAGGTGAGCTTCATCATAAAATGTCGCCATTCTGAGGGACAAGAGATGGAATAACTAAGGATTTTTTAGCTTTATAATGAGTATTGAGCCTAGTTGGTGATGAGCTTGAGGCAAGGGTATACTGCACCATAAAGTGGGTCATCCCATGCTTAAGAGCTTATGACTGTAAGGCTGCTTTAAGTCTGATAAACAAGGATATAAAACCCTTTAAAAATATGTTTTGAAATGTCTGATAATAGAGCTAGGCTGTGGTGAGTTCTTAGAATTAAGTTGAAAAGTGGTTTTGCAGAGTGCTCAGGTAAAAGTTAAAGGTAGTGTTGGACTGTCTGGTTTGATTAAGCTAATTCTTTGTCTAATGTTTTGAAATTCTTGAAGGAAGGTTGGTTCGTATTGCTCGGGACGCGCAATAGTTCAAGTTTGGGGGTATGATAACTGCCCAAAAGGTAGTGGCCTCAATTATATAGAGATTTGTGTGTCCTCTATGCTTATTAGGGTTGGTTTTGGATAGATATTACATGTTTTAACACATTTGGAAGAATGGAAGCATTGGAAATTATTTTGTGCAGATTATGCTGCTGAGCGACTGGAGGGAGCAGATTCTATGTTGCAGCAAAACTGGGAACAAAAACTGCCACATCACAGCTCGTTAGCCAACTTCATGAACCGACTTCTGTTGAGTTATTTTCGTGATAAAGGATCAAGGAGAGCCTTACACGTGTCCTAGTTGACCTAATTCAAGCCTCCCATCCTTCTATAAAAGGAAGTAGCCGTCAAAGTCAAAGTCATTCCATATTTTCCCTTGGAAGCCGAATAGTATAGGGAGATTGAAGATCATCAAGAACACCATCAACCGCAAGCTGATTAGGGAGTTTACCTTCTTATTTAACTTGTAGTGATGGACATGCATACTCAGATTGTAATTCGTATTCCTATGCTTATTATGAACTAAGTAGCTTAGGGTGTTGGTTAGGAATAATGTGATTACTGTGCTTCATCTCTAGTAATAAATTGACTATTGCATTTTGGTTAATTGTTGTGTTTATTCTTATTTTATGCCCGTCTGGCCAGCCGGTATGGATAGCTCTCTCTAGTTTCAGGGATGATTTAGAGAGTGTGTGGCAATTCTCCACATTACGATCATTGTGTATTGGTGAACGCCAGTGACTGAGCTAGGGATAGCCAGTTTCCTAGTGCTCGATCGGTCGCTCTTCATTGGGTTTGAAACATATCCCAAAAGATCCGGAGTTCCGGGAGGAATCCGCTAATAATACTGCGAGAAATGCATGATCAATAATATTGCTAGAGCATATCTTAAAACAATCACTAAAGCCTAACCAGCACCTGTCTCTAATCTATCTGTCTATTTGTTTACTCATTGTTCTGTCATTTATTTTGCTTCAGCATAGCTCCGATAAAACCCAACATTTTTTTATTATCTTTGAAACCATTAGAAAGTTATACAAAATAGGTAAAGTGGAAACTCATTCAGACCTTGGATTGATAATATTACTTGTTGCAGACTGTGTATACTTGCACAGGAATTCTAGAGTATTTCATATCATATTTTTACTCACTCTAGGAGCCCAACAAGCATCTTGATTAATTGTTGTGCATATTTCCATTTTGTGCCCGCCTGACCAGCAGGTATGAATACCACTTCTTAGTTTCAGGGATGATTTGAGAAGTGTGTGGCATTTAATCACACTAGATCATTGTGTATTGGTGAACGCCAGTGACTGAGTTAGGGATAGCCAGTTGTCTAGTGTTTGATCGGTAGCACATCATTGGAGTTGAAACACATTCCAAAAACTCTGGAGTTTCGAGAGGATCCTGCTAATAAGACTGCAAGAGAATTGCCGAATCAATAATATTGCTAGAGCATCTTTTAAAACAGTTACTAAATCCTGACCAACGCCTGTTTCCAATCTGTCTGTTTTGTTTGTTTACCTTTTGTTCTGTCATTTCTTTTGCTTCAGCATTTTATAAAAATCAATCATTTTAACTACTTCCGAAACCATTAAAAGAGTTATACACAAAGATAAAGTGAGAGCCATTCAGCCCCGTGGATACGATAAATTACTTATCACTTGCTGTGGATTGTGTATGCTTGCGCTGTTGGGTTTTATGCCCTAAAACTCGTAGATAGTAAATGTAATCAAATTGTATACTTGTTTCAATAAAGTGTTATTGAGTTTCTACAATAAAGTGTTATTGTTAAATATTGCATAATTTGACCCAAATCCAATAAACTAAGATCCAAGGTTGTTTGTATGTAACTTGAACTAGTATGTGGGGACATACGAGGATCGATGTTCAAGTAACAACCTAAAAGGTTTATAGTACAAGGATAAGGTTGGGTACCTTATCCTGGTAACACTATGAGATACGACCCGCTTTGTATTTGATACAGACGTATTGATCTAAAACGTCCATGTAGTAGACATTCAAGTGGGGGTATCCTATGCAATGAGTTTGCATAAGACCGGACCACGAAATAGTCAACCATTAGTTATAACACTGTTAACTAATTAGGTTAATGTTTCAATAGGATGACCTAGGTAACTCAGTCTTAATCCTGAGTGTGTCATGAACTCCTTCTCATGAGGGATTGTCCTTTGATTAGCATGGGTGAGAGTGGCCAATACGCCGACTTAATATGCCTTCCTTTTTGGGGACAAGACCGAGTGGGAGGCTGGGGACATGACAACACAAGAAGGAATTCACTTCTTCCCGCTTCTAGGTGAAGTAGATGAGTGTTCCCTTAAGTGGTGACTCCGGGACTTGAACAAAGGGATCCCGCCCTCTCACTGGCCCGAGAAGGACTTTCTGTTTAATGGTTGGACCATAAACAGGTTGTTCATTAGAGGAGCGCTGGTACTTAAGGAGACAGATGTAACACAGGGGTAAAAGGGTAACTTGACCCAGCTGTGATTACGGACACTTGTGAATGATTGACTTACCGACATAGGTTTACATCCATGGACACAGAAATGTTCTACAGTGAGAAGAGTTCAGTTGTGGGCCTTTAGTGGAATGACCCACAGTTAATGAATATTGGTTAACGTGATTAATGAGTTTAATCTATTAACCTCATATCATTGGAGCTTCTGATCTGTAGGTCCATTAGGTCCCCCTGCTAGCTCGTAAAGAGTAATTAGGAACAAATATATCTTGAGAGAATTTGAGTAGTTCAAATTATATTGGGAATTAAGTTAATTGTACGAGATACAAATTAATATAATGTATAGTGATGCATTAAAATATAAAGTCTAATTTGAGATTAAACTTTATAATATTGAGAGATTGATATATTTGAAAGAGTTCAAATATATGTCTAATTAAATATATGGTATTTAATTAGAAGATGAATTAATTAATTATTCAATTTAGTTTAAATTAAGTGAGATTTAATTAAACTATAGTCTATGAGAGAAATAAATATTTGAAGAATTTCAAATATTAATATGAATTTGATTCATATTAAATTTATAGGATATAAGAGAATTTGAAAGAGTTCAAATTTTAATATGAATTTGATTCATATTATAGAATTAATTAATTGAAGGCCTGAAATTAAATATATGATATTTAATTGGGTAATTAATTAATTAACTAATAGAAGGTGTGAAATTAAATATATGATATTTAATTGGTGATTAATTAATTAAAGAATTAATTAATTGGAAATTAATCAATTTTGAAAATGATTAATCACTTATGGAAGTAATTAATCATTTATGGAAATGATTTAATCACTTATGGAAGTGAGCAATCATTTATGGAAAAGATTAATCAATTATGGAATTGATTGGTCATGGAATTGGTTGGTCATGAAATTGATTAATTATGGAAAAGATTAAATCATTTATGAAAATAATTGATTTTAAATGAATATTTTATTCATGGTCTTTCTCTATAAATAGAACACTAAACCTAGGGCTTAGGTACTACAACATAAGGCCACAAGAATGCATTCTTGCATTCTCTCTAGCCTCCCTCTCATATTCTCTCAACCCAAGAACTCTAGGGAGAATTTTCTCTCTAGAGTTTTTCTCATTCAAGATTAGGTAGTCCCACAACTACGTTCCTAATCTCAGAGTCATAGCGGGGAAGATCAATTGGTGGTGTCCCAATTGTTGACGCTTGGTCCAAAATAAAGAAAGGTGTCCGTTGAAGTATTCAGAGTCATCAACGACGGTATGTTTGCTTCTCCCCTTTAGATTTAGATCTAATAAATTTTGTTTGCTTAACCTTAAGTTTGTATAGAATTTGTTCTATGTTTTAACGAATGCAATAGTATTTTTGGATAAACAAAATTAACTACGAATCGGTCCCAATTACGCTTCCGCTTTAACGGAATTTGGGAATTCCAAATCCTTCAATTGGTATCAGAGTCGATCGTAGATTTAATTTCGTTTCTCTAAAATTAGCATTGGTTCAATGGTGAGTATTTTAATTTCATATATGTGATATGTGGTTTAATTTACAAAATTGATTATTTAGGCATATTTGTTGGGATTATATTTATATTTTTGACTAGATCAATTGTAAATGCTAAAAAGGAAAAGATTTGAAAGATATGTCTTGGATTTAAATTATCGTAATTTAAATTGCTTTTAATTCCTTAGGATATGCCAAATATGCCGGTCAATTTTGGTAGTTTTAATTTAATTATGCATGTGATGTATGTATCAAATTAATTGATTGTTGCATAAAGTATGTCATTTAGCTTAAAATCCCACCATAGGTTAAGCATATTCATGCATATTTATTATTATAAATGTTATAATGTATGAAATATGTATGAAGTTTATTTTCATGAGTATTTAATATAAATTGTTGTGATTAAATGGAGATGAAAATTGAGAAGCATTGAACATGAAATTACTTTAGTAAAAAATATAAAAAAAGTTATATTTATGAAAGTAATTTATATGCTTATTTATTTTCATGAGCTATTAATATAAATGTTATGTTAATGTATGAAAATGTGAATGCTTAATTTCAATTTTCTTGGGTAATTAATTTTAAGAGTTAGATTAATTGAAGAAAATTAATTTGAATTGAGCATGAAATTACTTTAGTTTAATAATATATAAGAGTTATATTTATATAAGTAATTAACATGCTTAATTAATTTTCATGATATATTAATATAAATGTTATGTTAATGTATGAAAATTGTAATACTTAATTTTAATTTTCTTGTATAATTAAATTTAAGAGTTAGGTTAATTAAAAGGAAATTAAATTGCATTGAGCATGACATTACCTTAGATTAATATAAATGTTATACTTTTGGTATGTCATGTATGCTAATGTATGGTTTTATAAATTAATTAGAATTTGATTGTTAATTTATTCACCATAGTATCATGTTATAGGGTTAATTCATTAAAATTTATAATAGTTATAAAATTAATGAATAGAAATCGTTAACCTATAACAAAGAATTGCATGCAAACATAGGATCTTAGGATAAATGAATTAATTTTAAAATGTTTAAAATTAATTAGATCTAAGATCACATTTCTAATAGGATTGGAATTATTCTTACTTAGAATTAAAATTATTTTTAATTGACTAAGTAGGAAAAACATTGCTATGATTATAAGGGAACTCCACCGGTAAAGTTCTTCTGTCTAAGGCTGGGGGTATTCAAGTTGACGGTTTACGGAACACCTCCTACCTGGGAACTGACCCGGAACACCGGAGTTGAATTAATCATGGTTAAATTTTAGCATGCAATATCACTAGGTTTGTTAAAAGAGTTTAATGAACCTAGATCTTTAGAGTAAAGACTTTACATTACTATGGTTATAAGGGAACTCTCTCGGTGAAGTTCTGTCTAAGGCTTGGGGTACTTAAGTTGACGGTTTACGGAACACCTCCTACCTGGGAACTAACCCGAACCTTGAGTTGAATTAACCATAGTAATGTTGACTTGCAATGTTGGGTTTATTAAAAGAAGTTTAATTCACCTAAAACGTTGCGGTTGAATCCTTTCCATAATTGTTATAATAGGATCAGACTTAGATAGATTGACTTAGCCGAATTTTATCTAAGTTAAACAACCCTAAATTAACCTTAGGACATTTTCAGTGGGAGGAAAATTACAAAACGAGATTTAAATCAAGTTTTGCTCCTACGTCCCTATATTTACAACGTAAGGTTCATGCTCGACTTCGAGTCGCCTTAGGAGTGGCCTCCCTTCGGAAAGTGTTTGCATGAATCAATAACAAGGTGAATGAGAAAAATGTCTTGAGTAAGTGGGAGCGGGACACGTGTCAACGTATCCTTCGGTCTCCGCCCCTAGTTCACACCGTGAGAGTCCTATGATCCACCTGCAGGTTGTCCTGGCACAACCATCCCTTCGGAGGGCCTGATCATAGGATTCGGAACATCGTGAACTCCTAAATAGGATAGGAACTCTTAGGCTAATTACCAACAGTTGTCTTTCCCTTCGGTAGCCTGTTGGTGCGTGCCTCTGAGATCTGAAAGTGGGAGGGTTACACTTACGAGAATGAGTTAAATGTGTTAACTAATCATTGACCGAACAACGGTAACTAAATGTTGACGGAATATGAGTTATTCTGGTGTCAGAGTTTGTTTGAGATTGTCTCAATTCAGAGGAGGAGTAGCCGACCACCCTTCGGTGACTGTTGTTCTAAACCTTTGAAGTATCGTTGCAAAAACTAAATCAATAGTTTTATCGGGTTTCTTTGATTGCTTATTTGTTTTTGCAGAATTTGATTGGATTATTTGTGATGGGTTAGTGCTATTTGTTCACACGAGATTTTCGAAGAGAAAATTTAATTCGTGAAACGAAAAATGACTTCTTGTATATATTGATTTCTATGTATAAATGATTGTGGAATACAATCTCTAGTTACAATCCTTTGATGCTTTCTCTCAAGGTAGCTTTGATCTACAAAGTCTTCAAGAAATTTTAATCTTCAGAGTCTTGAAGGTTTGTTCACCTTTGAAGGATTCTCCTGGATGATTGAAGTAGACTTCAGGCTTCAAGTCTTCAGTCTTTAGATGACTTCACTTCAATCTTCAAGCTTGCAGGAAAATCTAGATTTTGGTCTTCAAAGTCTTGTGGGAGGATTGGAGCTTCAATCTTCAGGATTGCAGACAACTTCAATCTTCTAAATCTTTAGGGTCTTGCAGAGAACTTTGATCTTCTGAATCTTGCAGAGGCTTCAGTCTTCAGAGTCTTGGAGGAAGCTTCAAGCTTTTGAACTTTGCAGAAGCTTCGATCTTCAGAGTCTTGCAGCAGGATCTGGACTTCAATCTTCAAGATTCTTGCAGGAGAGATGGAGCTTCAATCTTCAAGTCTTGTAGAAGGAATGGAGCTTCAGTCTTCAAGTCTTGTAGGAGGATCAGAGCTTCAGTCTTCAGAGTCTTCTGAAAGCTTCAATCTTTCTACCGCCCCTTCCAAATGAGCCAAGGACTCCTATTTATAGAGTTTCCCAACGGCTTTAATGGGCTTGGGCTTAAATTGGGCTTGGGCCCATCTATGGGCCTGGATGAATTTTTGGGTTTCAGGCCTAATTATCTTAATGACATTGGGTTTAAACTGAACCAAATTTACCCTAAACTTAATCATACTTTAATTTAAGTTTATAAACTTTAGGATAAATTAAATAAATGATCATTTGATCTTAAGTTTAATCATCGTTGGATTCGATCAAGACCGTTAACACAATTAGACGACCACAAAAGGACACGTGGCCTTTCTTATTTTGCCATAATTAATTTTGAGATATGTATTAAACCCAAAATTAAATAATGACGTGAAAATTTCTAATTGGCTGGAAAATTTCTATGCCAACAAATGCCCCTTTTTGAGGTTTAAGCCAACTAGGCGTGGATGAATCTCGAAAAAGATGATTTGGCATGAAACGCATGAGAACTTTTTTTCTTATGATTTTGACTCTCCCAATTTTTAGTTTGAACTTAGAATAAAATTTGAATTCTAGTTCACTCCTGTTTTAAGCCAAAATTTGGATTTGAGGAAAAAAATTGAGATTTACCACAAATTGGTTTAGGGAGAAACTTTGAATTCTACCATATATTTTTTTTTTTTAAATTTGGAGTAGAATTCGAGGTTATACCAACTTAGCTTTAATTTAATCATGCCTTGGGTAGAATTTGGAGCATGAGTAAATTTGGACTTGAGGTAAAATTCTACCAAATTTTGGTTTGGGCAGAATTTGAATTTGATAAAATCTCAATTTGGAATAAAGTTTTGGATTATTCCCAAATTTGAATTTGATATAAGGTTCCAAATTATGACTTGAATTTGGAATAGAATTTGAATTGGTAGCTAAGTCCAACATTGATTTGGGATAAAATTTGGATTATGCCCAAATTTTGATTCGATATAAAATTCCAAATTATGAACTTGAATTCGGAATTTAATTTGAACAAGGATTTAAGTCCCACCCCAATTTTGGGATAAAATTTTGGATTATCCCCAAATTTTCATTTGGAGGGAACTTAATTTCAACCAAGATTTTGACTTTGAATTTCTTTATCCAAATCTTGATTTGAATTCGAGTGGACTTTGAACTTGAATTTTAGTCCAATATCGATTGCTACGAACTTTGGAATGTACTCCAATTTGGCTTTGAGACAATCAAAATTTTATTACGAATTTAACTTCGAATAAAATTTGATTCAACTTGAATTTGGAATTGGGCTCGAACCCCGTTTGAATTTTAATTTGGAATGATGCTTCTGGAATAATCCATCGGTCTCGAGAATTTTAATTTTATCTCTGGTTGATTCGGTGTACAATTTTGGACTCCAAAATCAAATGGAGTGAGTCACCAAAATTTAAACAATTAAAAGATTGCTCAGATTTTTTTTTTTTTTTTTTTAAAAGTATTTTTAAACTAAACATATCCCCAAATCAAAACCGTCTTGGATTTGGGTGCACACCGAACAAACCTCAAAGATTCAAAATAACCACTTCAAGATTTCCAAAGATTCAAAACAACCACTTCAAGATTTCCAAGTAACAGCTTCTTCCAATCTATAAATTGGGACTGAAAACTTAATAGACGTCACTCTACATAAGAACTTGCAAGGTATGTATTTTCTTTGTTGGGATCTTTCCTCACGCTTTAAAGGTCCCTTTTTTTTCTCTTTTTTTTTTTTTTTTTTTTTTTTTTTTTTTTTGCGTTGCCGGCATTGTGAGACGGAGCGTCGCGAAGGTTGTGCATGGCGGTGTGGGTCTATGAGGGTGTTGCGAGATGAACAGAACCTTCTTTTTTTTTGGCGTCGCGCCGTTTCTTGCAGAAAACCGATGGCGGTGGACTTCGTCTTTAGGCGAAGGAGAGTCAGGACGCTGCTTGCAGAAACACGACGACGACAAGAGGGGGAGAGCGACAAGAGAGGAACGGGAGAAAGAAAAACTAAAAGCTTGAGAGAGAAAGAATGGGGGAGAAAGAAAGAAAATGTGAGAGAAAATGGTGGGAGAGAGAGAAAATGGGGAGGAAACCGTGTTTTTTTTTTGTTTTACTTTTGAAAAATCGATTTTGTCTTTTAGTGAAAAATCCTCTCGCCTCCTTTTGGTTTTAGTTTCTGCTGTTTTTTTATTATTATTATTTTTAGGGGCAACAAGAAAAATGGCTATAAATAAATAGGTGGCTTGAAAAATGGCTACGAACGTTTATAAATTAAATAGATGGCTAAACAATTTACTGATTAATAAATCCCTATTTGTACAAGACAAAAATGCCCTCCCAACAAACTTCCTAACGTGTTTTTAACGTTTAAAACCAAAATCAGAGATTAAGAAAGATAAAATACACCCCTAAAAAATAAGTTGGAGACATTTAAGGAGGTTTGAAATTAAAAAATCCCTAAAAATAAGTTTGAGACATTTTATGAGGTTTGACATTAAAAAAAATCCCTAAAAATAAGTTGGAGACATTTTAGGAGGTTTGAAATTAAAAAAATCCAAGAACACAAAATTATTTTGAAAATCAGACGATGTATCATATTGTTAAGAAAGAGTTGTTCCCCGTAAAAAGGAGTAAATACCTTTATTGGGGAAGGAATACAAAGTCCAACCCCCTTCAGTAGAGAGAAACACCTTCGAACTCCATTAATCGGAAACAACAGTCCTGTCAATAGGAAGATTTACTACCTGCAACTAAGAATACCTGAAAATTTTTAAAAACAAATAAGAACACAGTAATTATGATACCTTAGCTACTGCAATTATGAGTTGTCATAACACCGCCCACCCTCCCACCAGAACCGTCTTCATGCACCAGCCCGTCCGTCCATCTTCATCTTCCACAACCCTCCCTTCCCACCATTTCCCACCTGAAAGACTTAATCCTCCATTTCCCACCATTTTCCACCCCCCCAACACAGAGTGTATCCCAATCCCTACCTCTCGCATCGCGCCGACAACCTAATCCGTCGTGCCGACGACCTTCTTCCGCCGTGCCGTCGAGACTCTTGCTTGCCCCACATCCTCCATCGATTCTCCTTCTGCGCGAGGACTGTACAATTTCTCAGAAATTCAAACCAAGGTAACAGCTCCATTCCCATTCCCTTATATTAGCAACAAACTGATACATTCCCCCAAGATTTTAGGGATTTCGTTATTACATTCCCCCGAGTGGTATGTACTGATAAATACCATTTCTATTAGACATGAACAACTTCATTCTCATTCCCTTATATTAGCAACAAACCGATACATTCCCCCGAGATTTTAGGATTTCATTATTACATTCCCCCGAGTGGTATGTACTGATAAATACCATTTCATCGTTATTACAACTTCTCTGGAAAAAGTGTGCTTGTGGTATACTCATATGTATGTGTGCGTACACATTGACATGTCTAATAGAAAAAAAATTTTAATTTGTCTGTACTATTATATACATCTATGGAATGGTCTAATGTGTCTACTTGTGTGTGTATACACTTAATCCCCCTGTATTTGAGTTAATCACCCCTGTATCGTGTATGTCTGAAATGCCCAATAAAAATACACTTTTGTCTTTGTCTGTGTTGCTATATGAAACCATAATAACCCCCGTACCATGTTCACCTGAATGCAAATACCTGATGAAATGCCATAACTGATATCTGTCTATAGTATTACATACATACGTGTTCTGCATGCATCTTGTGTGTATGCATACTTACCCCAGTCCCACCCCCCATATGAGTTATATATACGTTGTAGTTTATATGTACTGCCATCTGTCTGTATGTACTGCTACTTACGACTTTTATTGTTGTTCTTTTGTAACATGGATAATGAGGGGCAAAATGTGAGGGATAAAATCTTTTTTTACCGTTGGAAACGCTGAACCTAAGCCTAAAAAATAGGTAGATCTTTTTATACACTTGAACACAAACCGCCAACTGAACTCCCTATAAATCGGGATTCATCCATCCCGAAAAAAGGGGGGAGAAACTGAATGAAAACAAAAAAAAAAAAAAATCTGTTAACGACGTTTGTCTATAGTCGTATATACCAGGGGTAAAAATGTCAAAAAAAATCTAGAAAACAGTTCCTGAAAATGCGGTGGCCACCCCTGCAAATTCTGAACATTTGTAGCCAAAAAGCAAGAAGGCTTTTTTTTTTCTAGCTATTTAGCACAATTCCCCTTATTTTTAACATTGTGACAATTTTGTTATGTTTTGTTTTTTTTTTCCTTTTCTAATTTTCTGGGTTTTGCTTTTTTTTTTAATTAATAAAAAAAAATTTCTTTGTTTGGCTTTTAGTTTAATTCTGTTCAGATTCTTTTCCTTTTTTTATTCTTATATATTTTTTTTACCTTTCTTTTTATATTTCATCAATTTTACTTTCTGTTTTGTTTTGTTTTTTTTTTTTTTTTAATATCTTATTAACTTTTTTTTTGTTTTATTTTACTCTCTAGATTTTTTTTGTTTTTTTTAATATATTTGTTTTTTTTTTCTTTAGATTTCATAAAAATATATTTTTACCACCTTTTTTTTTTAAATATTATTATTATTTTTTAAAGCTTCTGCTCTCCTTTTGTTCTTTTTTTTTTATCACTTTATTTTTTTTTTCTTCTTAAACCCTTTTTTTTACTGATTTTCTTTTTCTTCGATTTGACTTATTTATTTATTTATTTTTATACCCAAACTTTATAAACTTTTTTTTTGTTGCAACTTTGCTTTCACTTTTTTTTTTTTTTTTTTCAATTTTGATCTCAACACTTTTTAAGACAAGTTCCACTTTTCTTCAATTCACCATTTTTTTTAATGGTAACTTATCATGCTATTTACTATTTTCTTTATTGATCTTAGGGAACGATTGAATCCACAACTGATATTTGCTTGCCGATCAGCCACAGTAGCTTTCACCGACGATCCAGGTACTGAAAATCTTGAAATCGAAACCAAGCAAAAGTTGGGGGTGACACTTATAAGGTAGGGCTTTGACCCTCAGTGTTCATCCTCAGCTTAGCTTCCAGCCTTGAAACCGAAACCAAGCGAAAGTTGGGGGTGACGCTTATAAGGTAGGGCTTTGACCCTCAGTGTTCATCCTCAGCTTAGCTTCCAGCCTTGAAACTGAAACCAAGCGAAAGTTGGGGGTGACACTTATGAGGTAGGGTTTTGACCCTCAGTGTTCATCCTCAGCTTAGCTTCCAGCCTTGAAACTGAAACAAAGCGAAGGTTGGGGGTGACACTTATGAGGTAGGGCTTTGACCCTCAGTGTTCATCCTCAGCTTAGCTTCCAGCCTTGAAACTGAAACCAAGCGAAAGTTGGGGGTGACACTTATGAGGTAGGGCTTTGACCCTCAGTGTTCATCCTCAGCTTAGCTGCCAGCCTTGAAACTGAAGCCAAGCGAAAGTTGGGGGTGACACTTATGAGGTAGGGCTTTGACCCTCAGTGTTCATCCTCAGCTTAGCTTCCAGCCTTGAAACTGAAACCAAGCGAAAGTTGAGGGTGACACTTATGAGGTAGGGCTTTGACCCTCAGTGTTCATCCTCAGCTTAGCTTCCAGCCTTGAAACTGAAACCAAGCGAAAGTTGGGGGTGACACTTATGAGGTAGGGCTTTGACCCTCAGTGTTCATCCACAGCTTAGCTTCCAGCCTTGAAACTGAAACAAAGCGAAGGTTGGGGGTGACACTTATGAGGTAGGGCTTTGACCCTCAGTGTTCATTCTCTGCTTAGCTTCCAACCTTGAAATCAAAACTAAGCGAAAGTGGGGAATGACACTTATGAGGTAGGGCTATGACCCTCAATGTTCATTCTCTGCTTAGCTTCCAACCTTGAAATCGAAACCAAGCGAAAGTGGGGAATGACACTTATGAGGTAGGGCTATGACCCTCAGTGTTCATTCTCTGCTTAGCTTCCAACCTTGAAATCAAAACCAAGCGAAAGTGGGGAATGACACTTTTGAGGTAGGGCTATGACCCTCAGTGTTCATTCTCTGCTTAGCTTCCAACCTTGAAATCAAAACCAAGCGAAAATGGAGAATGACACTTATGAGGTAGGGCTATGACCCTCAGTGTTCATTCTCTGCTTAGCTTCCAACCTTGAAATCGAAACCAAGCGAAAGTGGGGAATGACACTTATGAGGTAGGGCTATGACCCTCAGTGTTCATTCTCTGCTTAGCTTCCAACCTTGAAATTAAAACCAAGCGAAAGTGGAGAATGACACTTATGAGGTAGGGCTATGACCCTTAGTGTTCATTCTCTGCTTAGCTTCCATCCTTGAAATCAAAACCAAGCGAAGCCCTCGAACTTGAACTTAGAGTACTTGAAGCAATAAAAGCTTGAACTTGAAGTACTTGACACGAGGACAACTCGAACTTGAACTTGGGACGAGCGAAGCCTCGTACTTGCACTTAAAGTACTTGAAGCGATGAAAGCTTGAACCTGAAATACTTGAAATGAGGAAAGCTCGAACTTGAACTTGAAACGAGCGAAGCCTCGAACTTGAACTTAAAGTACTTGAAGTTATGAAAGCTTGAACTTGAACTTGTAATGAGCAAAGATTGGACTAGAACTTGAACTTGAACTTAAAGCACTTGAAGCAATGGAAGCTTGAACTTGAAGTACTTGAAGCGAGGAGAACTCAAACTTGAACTTGAAACGAGCGATTTGAAGCAATGGAAGCTTGAACTTGAAGTTCTTGAAGCGAGGAAAACTCGAACTTGAACTTGAAACGAGCGAAGCCTCGAACTTGAACTTAAAGTACTTGAAGTGTGGAAAGCCCAAACTTGAACTTGAAACGAGCAAAGCCTCGAACTTGAACTTAAAGTACTTAAAGTTATGAAAGCTTGAACTTGAACTTGAAATGAGTAATGATTGAACTGGAACTTGAAGTACTTGCAGTGAGGAATGCTCGAACTTTGAATTTGAAACAACCGAAGCCCCGAACTTGAACTTAAAGCACTTGAAGCGATGAAAGCTTGAACTTGAAGTACTTGCAGTGAGGTATGCTCGAACTTTGAACTTGAAACAACCGAAGCCCCGAACTTGAACTTAAAGCACTTGAAGCGATGAAAGCTTGAACTTGAAGTACTTGAAGTGAGAAAAGCTCGAACTTGAACTTGAAACGAGCGAAGCCTCGAACTTGAACTTAAAGTACTTGAAGTTATGAAAGCTTGAACTTGAACTTGAAATGAGCAAAGATTGAATTGAAACTTGAAGTACTTGTAGTGAGGAATGCTCGAACTTGAACTTGAAACGAACGAAGCCCCGATCTTGAACTTAAAGCACTTGAAGTGATGAAAGCTTAAACTTGAAATACTTGAAGTGAGAAAAGCTCGAACTTGAACTTGAAACGGGCAAAACCTCAAACTTGAACTTAGAGTACTTGAAGTGAAGAAAGCCCGAACTTGAACTTGGAACGAGCGAAGCTTGAACTTGTACTTTGAGACAAATAAAGCCTTGAATGACACACTCGAACCACAGCTTGCACGATCATCCTTGGAGATAAAGGAATTAGAGGCCAAACCAAAGTCTGTGAAGAGATCACCAATATTGAGTGTGCCTCTGTCATGACTGATGAAGATGCTAGGTCTTTGGCCATGGCTCGTACCAACTTAGAGGATCTATGTGAAGAGCTGAGGAACTTCAAGTGGATGGCTTGACTTGATTGCCCCCTTTTGTTTTCTAGATTAGTTGTAAAGACACTTCCTTTTATTGTCGATCAATTGATGTTTCCCAGATTAAATAAAGAGTTAGAATTTCATTCATAGCCAGAATTTTTTTATTTTCATTTAAGCTTGTCTCCTGTAAGACTGTTTTTTTTTAAACTCTTCCAACACATTGTATCAAACAATTTATGTTTCCTTTGTCTATGCCATAAAAGTTCATAACTTTATCTTCAACACAAAATGTTCCTTTTTTATTGCTTTGACTGAACTTAAGTTTTTTTCTTAAGCTGCCTACGTACCCTTCAAATGGGAAGAGATCAAGTCATAACGTAGTTCAATATACAAATTTGATTTTTTTTTTGTGTCGTTCACCTTTTTAACTCATGCGGGCCAGGAGTATCATGCAGTTTAGACTCTTGCGATAAGGAGTGTTTACATTTCATGCATAGAATATTTTTAAGGAACTTTCATCATCTTCCGACGTTTTAGGATCTGTTTCTTCCTCTGTGGTGATGTTGTGGCATACGACTTTGTCTTTTTCATCATCAGGGCTTTTCTCTTTCGGTCTTGTGATAATAACGTCATGTCGCTTTATTTTTAACGAACCCTCTGTATTTACAGAAACAAGCAATTTTCTCTTCATTCGTGATGGGACCGCACTACGAATTTTCTCATCACCCTTTGTCTTGCTTGAAGTTTTTGTTATGTTAGGAACTGATATAGGGGATCGTCCTTTACCTTTTGTCGTTACACTCAACCTTTGAAAAGCTGATAGTCGTGTAGTAGGGGTTGAATGCACATTTCCTTTTTCTTCAGAAGCCATACTTAGCCTTTGGAAGGCTGAAGGTCGTGTGGAGCCAGAAGTTGGATGCTGACTTTCACCCACTACTACAGTTGTACTCAGCCTTTGAAAAACCGAGGATCGTGTAACCGATGGTCCAATGCGATCAAATGCTGAAGTTCTATGATCTATGTTTTCTTTAGCTTCTTCAGAATCATCGATTTCTTCCACTGTAATGTGAAGTGTATCTGCAACTTTCACTTTCCCTTTTCTCGTGATTCGAACCGGCTTAGGAGATTTATATCCAAGGCCAGCTCTTGAGGTGGGTATAGCGTAACTCTCTTTTTTAAGTTTCTTCTGTGTTGAGGAAAGTTCAGGCCTTTGGTCAGAGATCCATAAACTTTTAAACTCATTATGCGCTGTGAAATCATAACCTGCCTTTGCCAAGAGTTTGTATGCTTTAGGGTCAAACCCCTCTTCTGTTCGTCTATCAGGCAGAGTTGCTTCTACTTGTTTGTCTTTGACCTTTTGCTTGGATATCTTTGTAAAAGGTGTGATAAAATTCTCTTTCAAAATTTCAATGTCGCCAACTCTTAAATTATTGGAGCATTCTGCAAATGGTGAATCACCCTTCTTGCGTTGAGATAAAGGAACATAACGCAAGATAGAAGCGTTTGTCTTCTTCTCTTCTGAATATAGTATCCTCTTATTTTTCGCCACTTCAGCTTTTGTTTGGCTATGAGATACCCTATGTTCCTGATTATTAGAAGCACCTGCTTTTTCATTCAGCTCTTTTTCTGTGTTTGGCTGTCGCTCTGATTTGTCACTATTTCTTATCAAAGGAACTTCTGACGGCATAGCTTCCCCTACACTGTAATTCTTCATATAAAACTTCGCGTCTGCATAATGAGACTCAACCTCTGAAAAGGGGTTGGTATCAGCATCGAACTTCTTGACACCATCTTGATAGAATTTGAAACATTGGTGCAGCGTGGAAGTAACCACTCCATTTTCATGAATCCAGGGACGACCTAGTAACAACTTGTAGGTGGTCCTAGAGTCTATAACATGAAATAAGGTGTTGGCCTTTAAATCTCCGATAATGAGCTCTAGGCGAATCATGCCAATTGCGTGTTGCCCGCCTTGGTTAAATCCTTGAATTACCAACTTACTATTTGACAATTCTTGCATCAGAATGCCTAGTTGGTTCATGGTAGACTTGGGCATTATGTTAACGGCAGAACCATCATCAATGAGAATTCGACTAACTTTTTGCTCTCTGATGTAGCCTGAGACAAACAAAGGCCTATTATGAGGCTTTGACCCAAGTAGTAGATCTTCATCGGTAAAGGCTATGGACGTGCAACATGGAGCAACATTATTTTTTTGAGAAGTAGATGGTCTACAATCCTTTAACACCTCAATAAGATTATTTTTGGCCTCTTGAGGAAGTGACAGTAAATTATCTATATTGAAGGATGGTAGGTCTTCCAGTTTCGTGATTACTTCTGACGTGGTTAATGTAGGATTGTCATCTTCTGTCACATTAACTACGTGACATGTAACAGTTTGATTGATTCTTGCAAGAAAAGTTCTTGGGAAGAATTCTTTTAGAGTTATTGGATGTGGAGATTGAATATGCTCTTCACTTTCTTCTACGATAGGCTTGAGCCTTCTCGTGTACTTCTTCCCATTTTTCCTTCGAGGCCTGCTTTTTCTTTTGTGTTCTTGAAACAAACGAGATTCCTTATGAACCCAATTTTGCTTCCTGTTCTTCCGTCGGGTTACGAGTGTCCAGCCTCCATCTTCATCTTCAATTTGCTTAATCTTTTCTTGAAGATCCTCATCGTAGATAGTCCTTTCTGGGAAGTCATTTCCTGGGGCCTCTGGTTGAGACCAAACGATAATAGGATCGAAGGTACCAAATTGGATTAAGCTTCCTCTATGATCATAAGGTAAGCTTATAGGCGGCTGGTCGCTAGGATGAGTTACTATGGCGGCGTGATTTGCTTGAGCTATTTCATCAATATCTAGCTCGATCTTCTTTTCTCGAGCTAACTTCAAGATTAACTCTTTTAGTACAAAACATTTCTCCACAGGATGGCTAACAACTTGGTGATATTTACAATAGTTGGGGTCATTTATTTTACCCTTCTCTTCGGGTCGCTTGCATTCAGGGAGTTCAATAAGTTTATTTTCCAACAGTTGCTCTAACATATCCGGGATGTCAGTGTCTGGAAAAGGATAGACTTTTTCTTGTCTTTCTTTTAAAGTCAAGCGCCGTTTCTCGCCTTCATTTTGACGCTTCTCTATTTTCTTTTCTCTTCTGTTAGAAGTTAACTTTAGGGGGGTCGTATTGACGACCATGGATTCTCTTGTAGCACCCTTCAAGGCTTTCTCGGTGCTCTTCACTTCTTTCTTCTCCTTTTTCGCATCAGGGATTGGAAAGTCTTTATTCCCTATAGTAGCAATACTTAGCTCCATGTCATGAGCGCGAGTTGCTAATTCTTCAAAGGTGCGGGGTTTTAAGCCCTGCAATATATAAAGAAGTTCCCAGTGCATTCATTACATGCACATTTCCACAGCGGATAATTCAGTGAGTCGATCTTTGCAATCAAGACTCAGAGCTCTCCACCGATTAATATAATCAATGACAGGTTCCTCCTTCCGTTGCTTTGTACTTGTGAGCTCCATCATGCTAACAGTTCGCCTTGTGCTGTAGAAGCGATTTAGGAATTCTCTTTCAAGTTGTTCCCAACTGTCGATCATCCCTGGCTCTAAATCAGTATACCAATCAAAGGCATTTCCCTTTAAGGTTCGGACGAATTGTTTAACCAGGAGATCTCCACGAGTCCAAGCATTCTCGCATGTTTCAACGAAATGAGCAATATGCTGCTTAGGATTCCCCTTTCCATCAAATTGTTGAAATTTTGGAGGTTGAAACCCGGTAGGCATGCTCAAGTTGTCAATTCTCTTAGTGTATGGTTTGGAATACATAAGAGAATTTTGAGTAGGTCCACCATATTGAGCTCTAATGGAGCTCATAATCATATCTTGGAGTTGTTGAACAGACAGCGAAGCAATTGAAGTGGAATGCTGAGGCTGGTTCTCTTGTATGACAGCCTTCCCTTTGTCATTATTCTTTGCAGCAGGTGTTTGGCTTGATTCAGCAATATCACGACTTTCAATGTGATTTTTTAGAGAGGCAATTTCACAGTCTCTCTCTTCAACCGCCTTCATCAACATGTTGACTTTCCTTTCCAGTTCAGTCATTCTTTCTTCGCTTGTACCTATGTCAGCCATCATTACAGACATCACGTCAGGATCTGATATCTCCTTTGCTTGCTCAGAAGATGAAGTAGAATAGCCAAATAAAGGATTTTCTTGGATGATCATTCCGTCTTGATTTGGCTCTGCCATCTGGGTCCATATCATATTTGCAATGACAGGGGCTTGTTCTTCTTCTAACTTTTGAATTTCCTTGGAGCGTCCACGAGTAATTGGTCCCATGTACGAGTCGCTTGAAGTCTTGGAAGCAGCTTTCTTTGATGCCATCGCTTCTTTAGAACTTTTTTTTTTTTTTTTCGTAGATCTTGGATGAGAGAAAGAGATGAAAGTTAGAGATGTCCCACTGGGCGTGCCAAACTGTTCACACGAGATTTTCGAAGAGAAAATTTAATTCGTGAAACGAAAACGACTTCTTGTATATATTGATTTCTATGTATAAATGATTGTGGAATACAATCTCTAGTTACAATCCTTTGATGCTTTCTCTCAAGGTAGCTTTGATCTACAAAGTCTTCAAGAAATTTTAATCTTCAGAGTCTTGAAGGTTTGTTCACCTTTGAAGGATTCTCCTGGATGATTGAAGTAGACTTCAGGCTTCAAGTCTTCAGTCTTTAGATGACTTCACTTCAATCTTCAAGCTTGCAGGAAAATCTAGATTTTGGTCTTCAAAGTCTTGTGGGAGGATTGGAGCTTCAATCTTCAGGATTGCAGACAGCTTCAATCTTCTAAATCTTTAGGGTCTTGCAGAGAACTTTGATCTTCTGAATCTTGCAGAGGCTTCAGTCTTCAGAGTCTTGGAGGTGAAGGATTGGAATTCCCAATTCCGTTACAGCGGAAGCAATTTGACCGTTCGTAAATTAATTTTGTTCTACAAAAAATACCAATACATTGGCAAAAGGTTAAGCGATGAGAAACATACCTTCGTTGACGACTCTGAATTCTTCAAGAACGCCTCTCTTGATTGCTATGCAACAACGAAGAACACCACCATTTGATCTTCCCCACTATAACTCTAAGATTAGGAACGTAGTTGTGGGACTACCTAATCTTGAATGGGAAAAACTCTCGGAGAGAAAATTCTCCCTAGAGTTCTTGAGTTGAGAGAATATGAGAGGGCCTTATGGTGGCCATATGTTGTGGTACCTAAACCCTAGGGTTAGTGTTCTATTTATAGGAGAAAGGCCATGAATAAAATATTCATTTAAAATCAATTATTTCCATAACTGATTTAATCTTTTCCATTAGTCAATTCCATGACCAATCAATTCCATAATTGATTAATCTTTTCCATAAATGATTGATCACTTCAATAAGTGATTAATCATTTTCATAATTGATTAATTTCCAAATAATTAATTCTTTAATTAATTAATCACCAATTAAATATCATATATTTAATTTCAGACCTTCTATTAGTTAATTAATTAATTACCCAATTAAATATCATATATTTAATTTCAGGCCTTCAATTAATTAATTTTATAATATGAATCAAATTCATATTAAAATTTGAACTCTTTCAAATTCTCTTATATCCTATAAATTTAATATGAATCAAATTCATATTAATATTTGAACTTCTTCAAATATTTATTTCTCTCATAGACTATAGTTTAATTAAATCTCATTTAGTTTAAACTAAATTGAATAATTAATTAATTCATAATTAATTAATTCATCTTCTAATTAAATACCCTATATTTAATTAGACATATATTTGAACTCTTTCAAATATATCAATCTCTCAATTTAATAAAGTTTAATCTCAAATTAGACTTTATATTTTAATGCATCATTATACATTATATTAATTTGTATCTCATACAATTAACTTAATTCCCAATATGAATTTGAACTATTCAAATTCTCTCAAGATATATTTGTTCCTAATTACTCTTTACGAGCTAGTAGGGGGACCTAATGGACCTACAGATCAGAAGCTCCAATGATATGAGGTTAATAGATTAAACTCATTAATCAGGTTAACCAATATTCATTAACTGTGGGTCATTCCACTAAAGACCCACAGCTGAACTCTTCTCACTGTAGAACATTTCTGTGTCCATGGATGTAGACCTATACCGGTAAGTCAATCCTTCACGAGTGTTTGTAATCACGGCTGGGTCAAATTACCGTTTTACCCCTGTGTTACATCTGTCTCCTTAAGTACCAGCGCTCCTCTAATGAACAACCTGTTTATGGTCCAACCATCAAACAGAAAGTTCCTCTCGGGCCAGTGAGAGGACGGGATCCCTTTGTTCAAGTCTCGGAGTCACCTCTTAAGGGAACACCCATCTACTTCTCCTAGAAGTGGGAAGGAGTGAATTCCTTCTTGTGTTGTCATGTCCCCAGCCTCCCACTCGGTCTTGTCCCCAAAAAGGAAGGCATATTGAGTCGGCGTATTGGCCACTCTCACCCATGCTAATCAAAGGACAATCCCTCATGAGAAGGAGTTCATGACACACTCAGGATTAAGACTGAGTTACCTAGGTCATCGTATTGAAACAGTAACCTAACTAGTTAACGGTGTTACATCTAGTGGTTTACTATTTCGTGGTCCGGTCTTATGCAAACTCATTGCATAGGATACCCCCGCTTGCATGTCTCCTACATGGACGCCTTGGATTAATACGTCTGTATCGAATACAAAACGGGCCGTATCACATAGTGTTACCAGGATAAGGTACCCAGCCTTATCCTTGTACTATAGACCTTTTAGGTTGTTACTTGAACATCAATCCCCGTATGTCCCCACATACTAGTTCAAGTCACATGTAAACAACCTTGGATCTTAGTTTATTGGATTTGGGTCAAATTGTGCAATATTTAACAACAACACTTTATTGTAGAAACTCAATTACACTTTATTGAAACAAGTATACAATTTGTTTACATTCACTATCTACGAGTTTTAGGGCATAAAACCCAACAAACTCCCACTTGAACTAAAACTCTAGTTTAGTGGGATGTACAATAATCTATACAGCATTGGGTGTATAAATACATGTATAAAACATATACAATGTACAAATACAATAAACTAGGGCATCACTATACCCATTACATAATGGTATCACTATACCCATTACATTTCTCCCACTTGCCCTAGATTACACCTTTGTACATATCTCGTAGATCTAGACCTTCTAGATGACCCTCAAACACTTTAGCCGAGAGAGTCTTTGTAAATGAATCAACAATATTTAATTCAATGTAATGTGTCTACTTGTCTTAGGTTGCAATGTTCTTTTGAATTTGCCACAACACCACTATATTACTATAAAGTGTGATGGGCAAGTTCACATTTGGAACACATTCCAAATCAATCAAGAACTTTCTAAGACAAACAGTCTCTATCGCTGCTTCACAAACAACTAATTTTTCGGCCTATACGGTCAAGACTGTAACTATGTCATACTATAGCTCCATCGTAAAGAGTGACCACAAATACTGATGTAGATTTCCTCAAATCCTTATCAGTCTTAAAATCTGTGTTAGTGTATTCTGTAAGGATCAAATCCTTAGTCCCATACACGAGCATATAGTTCCTCGGTTCTCTTCGAATACTTGAGGATATTCTTAACGGTTTTCCAATGATTAAATCTTGGATTAGATTGATACTTACTGACAATCCCTACTGCATAGGGCATTCGTCTCATGCCCTCAACCTCTTGAGGTGTCTTAGGAAACATTTTCTTAGACAAAAGAATTCCATGTCTGAAAAGGTAGTGAACCCTTATTGGAATTCTGCATCTTATATCTAACTAACATCTTGTAGATATAAGACACCTGAGACAAGGCTAGCCTTTTGTTCTTACGGTTCCTAAACAATTTGGATCCCAAGAACAAACTCAGCTTCTCCCAAATTTCTACTTGGAAATGAGCTGCTAGCTCCTTTAATGTCAGTAAGATAACCTACATCATTCCCAATGATTAGGATATCAATCATATACAATACTAAGTAAGCTACTGAACTATTGATGATTACTTGTAAACACAAGACTCATTAATTTTCTGATTAAAGTCAAAAGATTTGGTCTCTTTATCAAATCTTATATTTCAAGATCGAAATGCTTAGGTTAATCCATGAATGGATCACTTAAGCTTGCAAAACTTTTTGCTTTCGATTTTGCTGTATGAACCCTTCTGGTTAAGACCTTTAATGTCTCGTTTTCTCTTGTAAATCCACTTGTAACTAATAGGTGTTACCCATCAAGCAGATCTACAAGATCCCAGATGGAAGTGAAATACAAAAGACTTCATTTCCAGGTCCATGACTTTAATCCATTGGTCCTTGTCAACATCATTCATTTTCTTTCTAAAAGATAATGAACCCACTATGTCATCATCAAGTATGATGACCTAGGCTTCAAACAAGCCCATGTAACGTTCAGGTTATCAAACAACCCTCCCACTACATTGAGGCAATCTCAACTATTGAGATGGATGTGACTGACTAGATGCACCGATCCATCAACAACTTTTGTTGAACAGCCAACCTCATCAACAACTCTTGTGGATGTTACTATAGCTTCATTAGTTAACTTACTTAAACCGACTTTACTCTTGTGGTTTATGATTTTTGATGTGAACTTCTTCTGAGAATTTAGCATTTGTCGATACAAATTCTTTATTCTCTTGTGAATTGAAGAAGTATCCACTTTTTGTTTCCTTTGGGGTTGCCTACTACAATATGCAATGCAGTCAACACTGCATGACCCCAAAACGAGCCAGACAATTGAGCATAGCTCAACATGGAATGAACCATATCCAATAGGGTTCTATTTCTCCTAAATGAGATTTAGGGTGTGATCCCATGGACTATCAAATAGTTCTGGAATCTCAAATCCCTATACTCAACACTTTGATCAGATCGAAGTGTTTTTATCATCTCACCTAACAAGTTTCCAACTTCAGTCCTAAGCCCCTTCGAATATCTTAAGAGCTATAGACTTAAGTTGCATTAGGTAAAGATATTCATACCTTTGAATAATCATCCAAAAGAGATGAATTATTCATGCCCTCCCACTGCTTTAACATATTGAACCACAAGGATCTAAATGTACAAGCTCCAATGGCTCTTTGGCTCTTAGATCTTTTCCAGTAAAAGATTTATCAGTCATTTTGCCCACAAGGCATGACTTACAAGGTAGTAGAGAGTCATTTTCTAACTCGCTTAGAAGTTCACTCTTGACCAATCTCCCAATCAAAGTGAGATTAATATGGTCTACCTTAGAACCAAAGAAAGGTATTTTCCTTTAGGAGAAATCCTTTGCCTCTTTTCACATTGAGTAGTAGCAGTCTTAAACAACCCAGTGTTCATGACTGCTTTACTCTTGATTAGTCTTAAAACATTTAGGTTACTTCCCAGTAAAGCTAAACAAATGTCAACTCCCTTTCTTGAAACAAATCTGCGTTAGCAGAGAAAGGTAAAAAGTAACATTGTTCCAGCAAATAAGACACATAAATCAAATTTCTTTTGATCTTAGGAATTACATACACATTATCTAATAATATGTATTTTCTCCCACTGAGAAAAATAACTTAATGTCCCCCACTGATATAGCCAAAATAATCTCTCTAATTCTAACTTTGAGAGTTATTACACAAGCAGCAAACTCTTGCCAGGAACTTATTCCTTTAAAAGAAGAACACACGTGATTTGTGGCCCCTGAATCAAGTATTCAGGGAGAATCACTATTCTTCACTAATCACATTTTCAAGACAGGTAAATGAAAATTACGGTCTTGAACAAGTTCTCTTTTTGCTAAGCAGGGTTCTATGTCATATTCACCGAGAACAATTCTTAATGAATTAAACATATGGGGCATGAGGACATTCCTCAGTTAAGAATAATCCTAGACTTATTTACCACAATTTGTCGTTTAAGCTAGTTGTATTACCGTTATTCATAAAGTGACGTAAGACAATACACATAAAATTATTATATAATTGTTGAAGTAACAAATTACTTGTATTATTAATTGCACTAACCCATCACAAAAAATCCAATCAAATTCTGCAAAAACAAATAAGCAATCAAAGAAACCCTATAAAACTATTGATTTAGTTTTTGCAACGATACTTCAAAGGTTTAGAACAACAGCCACCGAAGGGTGGTCAACTACTCCTCCTCTGAATTGAGACAATCTCAACCAAACTCTAACACCAGAATAACTCATATTCCGTCAGGGTTTAGTTACCGTTGTTCGGTCAAGGGTTAGTTAACACATTTAACTCATCCCCGTAAGTGTAACCCTCCCACTTTCAGATCTCAGAGGCACGCACCAACAGGCTACCGAAGGGAAAGACAACTGTTGGTGATTAGCCTAAGTGACCCTATCCTATTCAGGAGTTCACGGTGTTCCGAATCCTATGATCAGGCCCTCCGAAGGGATGGTTGCGCCAGGACAACCTGCAGGCGGATCATAGGACTCTCACGGTGTGAACTAGGGGTGGAGACCGAGGGATACGTTGACACGTGTCCCGCTCCCACTTACTCTAGACATTTTTCCCATTCACCTCGTTATTGATCCATGCAAACACTTTCCGAAGGGAGGCCGCTCCTAGGGCGACTCGAAGCCGAGCATGAACCTCACGTTGTGAATATAGGGACGAAGGAGCAAAACTTGATTTAAATCTCATTTTGTAATTTTCCTCCCACTGAAAATGTCCTAAGGTTAATTTAGGGTTGTTTAACTTAGATAAAATTCGGCTAAGTCAATCTATCTAAGTCTGATCCTATTATAACAATTATGGAAAGGATTCAACCACAATGTTTTAGGTGAATTAAACTTCTTTTAATAAACCCAACATTGCAAGTCAACATTACTATGGTTAATTCAACTCAAGTTTCGGGTCAGTTCCCAGGTAGGAGGTGTTTCGTAAACCGTCAACTTAAATACCCCCAACCTTAGACAGAACTTCACCGAGAGAGTTCCCTTATAACCACAGTAATGTAAGGTCTTTACTCTAAAGATCTAGGTGCATCAAACACTTTTAACAAACCTAGTGACATTGCAAGCTAACATTTAGCTATGATTAATTCAACTCCGGTATTCCAGGTCAGATCCCAGGTAGGAGGTGTTCCGTAATCCGTCAGCTTAAATACCCCCAGCCTTAGACAGAACTTTACCGGTGGAGTTCCCTTATAATCATAGAAATGTTTTTCCTACTTAGTCAATTAAAACTAATTTTAACTCTAAGTAAGAATAATTCTAATCCTATTAGAAATATGATCTTAGGTCTAATTAATTTTAAACATTTTAAAATTAATACATTTATCCTAAGATCCTATGTTTGCATGCAATTCTTTGTTATAGGTTGACGGTTTCTATTCATTAATTTTATAACTATTATAAATTTTAATGAATTAACCCTATAACATGCTACTATGGTGAATAAATTAACAATCAAATTCTAATTAATTCATTAACCATACAATAGCATACATGACATACAATAATATAACAATTATATTAATCTAAGGTAATGTCATGCTCAATGCAATTTAATTTCCTTTTAATTAACCTAACTCTTAAATTAATGATACAAGAAAATTAAAATTAAGCATTACCATTTTCATATATTAACATAACATTTATATTAATAGCTCATGAAAATTAAGCATGTAAATTACTAATATAAATATAACTCTTATATTTTTACTAAAGTAATTTCATGCTCAATGCTTCTCAATTTTCATCTATTTAATCATAACAATTTATATTAAATACTCATGAAAATAAGCATTGATATTTTATTTCCATCCATAATATAACTAATTATATTAATACTCATGAAAATAAACCTAAGCATGCATGCTCCACTAATATAATATAACACTTTATATTTATCTAATTAATGTTATGCATCATGCTTTCCAATTTCATATATTTAATATAACAATTATACAAAATAACTCATGAAATTTAAATTCATGCATAATTATCATATATTATAACATTTATAACATAAAAATGCATGAAACATGCTTAACCTATGGTGGGATCTTAAGCTAAATGACATTCATAAAGCAATTTTAATAGCTAAGTAGACGGGTTTTGGCATCCTAGGAATCAAATCAATAGAAAAATTACATTAATCAATCTATTAAAGTCCTATCCTGCCGTGGACAAGCTCAAAACAGCTTCAAACCGCATCCAAACCCTTTGAACCGGTGGAAAAATGAGCTAAACCATGCTGAACCATGCAAAACCAGCTTCAAATAAGCTTGAACCGGCCCAAAATCCACCCAGACCGCACAAACCGGGTCAAAACCCGCTTGAATCAGTCAACAAATGACCAGACTGTGTTGAACCACCTTGAACCACCTTGAACCGGTCAAAGTTTCATAAACCGGGTTGAACCGCACGTGACAGCCGCCGGACCGAACCAACTGCTCTAATTAACCGAATGAAGAACTGCACTCCAACAACCATGAATATCACGGCCCATCATGTTTGGAAATTCAAGGCCACGTATAATAGTAAAGGCCAACGAAATCGAATAACAACACAGCCCACGAACGCGAACTGCTCCATGGATCTGCGCCCGCTGGATAATTCAAGTTTGAAGAAACAAAAAACGCCCAAATTCATCCTCGAACCCCTAACCTCCTAGCACGCAATGGGAGATTCAACCAACACAGCCACGTGTGTGCTTCATGTCAATTATTCGATTTTTATTTATTTTATTTCATTACGAACGCGTGTTTCTTCTCGTTTATTTTCCGACAGCGTCGGGACGCTGTTGAGCAGAGTCTCGACGCTGGCTCTCGGTCTTACCCAGAAATTGACGATTTCCAGCACTGGTTACCTTCGATTTGGCCCCAAATAGTGTCTATTTCTTCCAAATTGACCCAAAATTCTTCTCCAATTGATACAAAAACAACGACACGGACTTACAGACTCGATTGCAATTAAAATACCCAAAACAAAGGGTCCTTACATTGATCAAATCAACAAAAATTGCAAAAACTAATGCCAAAAACCCAAAACATCTACTAGCAAACTCATACATCAAATGCATAAATTAATCCCACCAATCAACCAAAGCAAAATTTGTAAAACAAAATTACAAATACGATTGGCTCTGATACCAATTGAAGGATTGGAATTCCCAATTCCGTTACAGCGGAAGCAATTGGACCGTTCGTAAATTAATTTTGTTCTACAAAAAATACCAATACATTGGCAAAAGGTTAAGCGATGAGAAACATACCTTCGTTGACGACTCTGAATTCTTCAAGAACGCCTCTCTTGATTGCTATGCAACAACGAAGAACACCACCATTTGATCTTCCCCACTATAACTCTAGGATTAGGAACGTAGTTGTGGGACTACCTAATCTTGAATGGGAAAAACTCTCGGAGAGAAAATTCTCCCTAGAGTTCTTGAGTTGAAAGAATATGAGAGGGCCTTATGGTGGCCATATGTTGTGGTACCTAAACCCTAGGGTTAGTGTTCTATTTATAGGAGAAAGGCCATGAATAAAATATTCATTTAAAATCAATTATTTCCATAACTGATTTAGTGCATGTTTGGGAGTGATTTAGTGCATCTTTTCCATTAATCAATTCCATGACCAATCAATTCCATAATTGATTAATCTTTTCCATAAATGATTGATCACTTCAATAAGTGATTAAGCATTTCCATAATTGATTAATTTCCAATTAATTAATTAATCACCAATTAAATGTCATATATTTAATTTCAGACCTTCTATTAGTTAATTAATTAATTACCCAATTAAATATCATATATTTAATTTCAGGCCTTCAATTAATTAATTCTATAATATGAATCAAATTCATATTAAAATTTGAACTCTTTCAAATTCTCTTATATCCTATAAATTTAATATGAATCAAATTCATATTAATATTTGAACTTCTTCAAATATTTATTTCTCTCATAGACTATAGTTTAATTAAATCTCATTTAATTTAAACTAAATTGAATAATTAATGAATTCATAATTAATTAATTCATCTTCTAATTAAATACCCTATATTTAATTAGACATATATTTGAACTCTTTCAAATATATCAATCTCTCAATTTAATAAAGTTTAATCTCAAATTAGACTTTATATTTTAATGCATCATTATACATTATATTAATTTGTATCTCATACAATTAACTTAATTCCCAATATGAATTTGAACTATTCAAATTCTCTCAAGATATATTTGTTCCTAATTACTCTTTACGAGCTAGCAGGGGGACCTAATGGACCTACAGATCAGAAGCTCCAATGATATGAGGTTAATAGATTAAACTCATTAATCAGGTTAACCAATATTCATTAACTGTGGGTCATTCCACTAAAGACCCACAGCTGAACTCTTCTCACTGTAGAACATTTCTGATACGAAAACCCTAGCGAATTGGAATTAAGAACTCTTTGGGTATTTGAACCCTTAATTCACCAACGCTAAAAACCCTCAATCTATTTGATTTCAATCCCAAGGGAAGGATTAGACAGAGATTACCTTGATGATCAAAGACCAAGAGGTAAGGAGAACTAGTTCCCTACTCGAGGCTTGAACACTCCACAAGCAAGTTGATCAAGTCTACCTGAATGTCCAAGCTTGCAACCCTAGTTTCAAGAATTGCAAAGAGAGTGATGAGGCTCCTTCATCAAGAAGACAGAAAATTCATTCCCCAAAAAACTACCCCTGTACACAACGCCTAATTCCTCCTTTAAACCTAGTCTGCTTAGCTATGTAGCTAAAAAGACCAATCTACCCTCAAGCCTACTTAATTAAAATAAATAATTCTAAAATAACCAATAAACCTAAATAAAGTCATAATGTTGACCAAACATAAAAACACCCAAAAGATTCTAACAAAAAACCCTATTTTCATCTTGTAGTGACATTTGACATAATATATAGAGCTTTTGTTCAGTTTCCCTTCCTTGACCTTCCTTAATTGAGTTCACCATTGTTTGTATGTGGGAATCAAAGGCCAATTGTAGTTGCTTAGCCCTTGAGCGTGTGATTGGTCCTGGAGGTAAAACAATGATGTCTTGGTTCATATCATCTTCTCCCCCTTTTGAAGGATTCGTCCTCGAATCAAATTCTGCATCTGCATCGAAAGGAGTCAAGTCAGAAACATTAAAAGTAGCACTCACACCATATTTACCTTTTAGGTCAATTTGATAGGCATTATCATTGACTTTCTTCATCACTTGGAAAGGTCCATCCCCCCTTGGGTTTAGCTTGGAATCTCGTAAATGTGGAAATCTTTCCTTTCGAAGGTGGACCCACACCCAATCTCCCTCCTTGAATATCATAGGTTTCCGATGTTGGTTGACTCTCGCAGCTACCTTGGAATTTTGCCTTTCAATTATTTCTTTAACCTCTTTATGTAACTCTTGTATGATTGTCGCCTTGTTGTCAGCTTTAAGATTCACAACCTTGTTAGAAGGCAAAGGTAACAAGTCAATAGGTGATAAAGGATTAAACCCATAAACAATCTCAAATGGAGTACATTTAGTGACACTATGGACAACCCTATTGTATGCAAATTCAATGAATGGTAGACAATCCTCCCAAGTTTTGATGTTTTTATCTATGATAGCCCTAAGCATAGTCACCATTGTCCTATTAACTACTTCAGTTTGTCCATCAGTTTGAGGATGACATGTAGTGGAGTAAACGAATTTAGTACCAAGTTTTCCCCAAAGGACTCTCCAAAAATGGCTTAAAAATTTTACATCCCTATCACTAACAATACTCTTAGGAATGCCATGCAATTTAACCACATCTTTAAAGAACAAGTCAGCCACATGTTTAGCATCATTAGTTTTATTACATGCAATGAAGTGTGCCATTTTGCTAAACCTGTCAACGACTACAAAAATGCTATCTCTCCCTCTCTTAGATCGAGGCAACCCAAGAACAAAATCCATTGAAATATCTAGCCAAGGTCCACTAGGAGTTGGCAAAGGTAAATAAAGCCCATGTGGTTTTGACTTAGACTTAGCTTCCTTACATGCAATACATCTCTCACACTCCTTATGTACGTCATGTCTCATTCTAGGCCAATAGAAGTGTTCATTTAACATGTCATATGTCTTAGCGATCCCGAAATGTCCCATTAAACCACCCCCATGAGCTTCTTTAACTAATAATTCACGAATGGAACAAGTAGGAGTGCAAAGTTTATTCTTTCTAAACAAGAAGCCATCAAACTGAAGGGAATAAAAGTCCCCACGCAGCGGAAGCGCATCGATTGGACCTTACGCCGTATATTAATTAACATTAAAAACCGTTACGAAAACTCAAACAAAACTTTAAACTAACTTTAAAGCCGCTGTAAAATCGGTTTAAACATGCTAAAATAAATCTAAATTTATTTTTAAAACTTTTCTAAAGAAAAGAGGAAGAACCGTTACAAACCTCCGTTGTAGACTTGACCGTTCTTCGCCAACGAAGCTCCACGAACGAAAACGCAGCAGCCGCTTCAAGGTATTCTTTGCTGGAAATTCTTCTTTAATTGACACAATAACCACAGAGGTTACACCGGTATGTCTCTAAGTCTAGGAGGCCAAAGACTTGTGGGAGTCTTTCTCTAAGAGGGAGGCTAGAGAGAATTCTAGGTCTTGTCTTTCAAGAGTGTCAAGTGTCATGACCAATTAGGTCTAGTGTTCTATTTATAGAAGAGAGGCCATGAATAAAATATTCAATTAAATCAATCTTTTCCAAAATTGATTCAATCTTTATTCCTTAATTAATCAATCATGATCAATCAATTCCCAATTGATTAATCTTTTCCATAAATGACTAATTTCTTCCATAAGTAATTAGATCATTCCCATAAATGATTAATCACTTCCTTAAGTGATTATTTATTTACATAATTGATTAGTTCGTGGTTAATGAATTCTTTAATTAATTAACCACCAATTAAATATCACATATTTAATTTTCGGCCTTGAATTAATTAATTTTGCCCAAACACTTTTAGGACTTAAATTAATTAATTCTTTTCAATCTTCCATAAATTTATATTTGAACTTTTCAAATATTAATTTCTCTCATAATAATATATCAATATATATTATATTTATTTCCCTTAGTAAATTGAACATTTTCAATTTACATTTAATTACTTAGTTGCCTCAAATTACTTTACGAGCTACCAGTGGGACCTTATGGACCTGCAGATCAGAAGCTCCAACGATGTGAGATTAATTGGTTAAACTCATTAACCACAATAATCAATATTCGTTAACTGTGTGTACATTCCACTATAGACTCACAGTTGCACTCTTCTCACTGCAGACATATTTTCTGTGTCCACGGAACTTAGACCAATATCGACTAGTTAGTCCTTCACGAGTGTCCGTAACACCAGCTGGGTCAAATTACCGTTTTACCCCTGGGTCACCTCTATTTCCTTAAGTACCAATTCTCCTCTAATGAACAATCTGTTTATGGTCCAACCATTAAACAGAAAACCCTCCCGTGCCATTGAGAGGGTAGGGCCCTTTGTTCAAGACTCGGAGTAACCACTTAAGGGAACACTCATCTGCTTCCCTAAAGTCGGGAAGGAGTGAATTCCATCTTGTACGATTATGTTCCCAGCTCCCCATTCGATCTTGTCCCCAAAGTGGTAGGCTTATTGAGTCGGCGTATTGGCCACTCTCACCCATACAAATCAAAGGACAGTCTCTCATGAGCAGGAGTCCATAATCAACTCAGGATTAAGACTAAGTTGTCTCGGTCGTCCTAGTGAAATAGAAAAGCAACTAGTTAACGGTGTTATAACTAGTGGTTACTATTTCGCGGTCCGGTCTTATGCAAACTCATTGCATAGGATACCCCCACTCGCATGTCTCCTACACGAACGCGTTGGATCGCAGCGTTTGTATCAAATACAAAGTGGGTCGTATCCATAGTGTCACCAGGATAAGGCACCCAGTCTTATCCCTATACTATAGACCCTTTAGGCTGTTTCTTGAACAATGATCCCATATGTCGCTACATATAGTTCAAGACTCATATTACAGCCTTGGATGTCTAGTTTATTGGATTAGGGTCAAATAGTGCAATATTTAACAATAACATTTTATTGTAGAAACTAAATAACACTTTATTAAATACAAGTATATAATTTGTTTACATTCACTATCTACGAGTTTTAGGGCATAAAACCCAACACAAACATCATATAATCAGGAACAACTCGTTTGTACATGAGAGATTCAATAATAGGTGCAAAATAAGTGTCCTGTGAATACAACGTTTTAATGTGTTCGAAACCAAATAACTTAGTATGAAGTGCGTTTAGCAAAACATACCTCCTAGATAGAGCATCAGCTACCACATTTTCTTTACCTTTTTTGTACTTGATCACATAGGGAAATGTTTCGATGAATTCTAACCATTTAGCATGTCTTCTATTCAGCTTGGTTTGACCCTTCAAATGTTGCAAACTCTGATGATCTGTGTGAATGACGAATTCTTTTGGCCACAAGTATTGCTGCCATGTTTGCAGCGCTCTCACCAACGCATAAAGTTCCTTGTCATATGTAGGATACTTCAAGGTTGCTCCAGTCAGCTTCTCACTAAAATACATTAATGGCCTCCGATTCTACATTAAAACAGCTCCAATCCCTATTCCACTGGCATCACACTCAATTTCAAATGTTAGCTCAAAATTAGGCAAGGCAAGTAAAGGTGCATTACATAACTTATCCTTCAGATCAGTGAAAGCACGTTCTTGAGCTTTTCCCCACTCAAATTTTACATTTTTCTTTATAAGTTCATTAAGTGGTGCAACTATGGAACTGAAGTCTCTAATGAACCTCCTATAGAAACCAGCTAGCCCATGAAAGCTCCTAATCTCACTAGCATTCCTAGGTGTGGGCCACTCCCTAATAGCTTTAACCTTCTCAATATCAACTTCCACTCCATGTTTAGACACTATAAATCCTAGGAAGTTTACCTTTTCCATGCAAAAGCTACATTTTTTAAAATTGGCATAAAGCTTTTCCTTTCTTAGTGCAATCAGGACACACCTAACATGCATAACATGATCCTCTAGTGTCTTAGAATATATTAGGATGTCATCAAAATAAACCACTACAAAATCTCCTAAAAAGTCACGCAGTACATGGTTCATGAGTCTCATAAAAGTACTAGGTGCATTAGTCAAACCAAAGGGCATAACCAACCATTCATATAAACCATGCTTAGTTTTGAAAGCAGTTTTCCATTCATCTCCAACATTCATCCTAATTTGATGGTACCCAGATTTTAAATCTATTTTTGTAAATAGGCTACAACCATATAATTCATCAAGCATGTCATCCAACCTAGGAATAGGGTGTCTATACTTAATTGTAATTTTATTTATAGGTACAACCTACAATCGACACACATTCTCCAAGATCCATCTTTCTTAGGTACAAGTAAGACAGGAACACTGCAAGGACTTAAACTCTCACGTACATACCCTTGGGCGAGTAACTCATCAACCTGCCTTTGAATCTCTTTTGCCTCCTGTGGATTGGTTCGATAGGCTGGTCGATTTGGAATCTGAGCTCCTGGAATGAAATCAATCTTATGCTCTATGCCTCTCAAGGGTGGTAACTCCTTAGGCAACTCCTCGGGAAAAATTCCTCTGAATTCCTGCAAAAGAGACACAAAAGCACTAGGCAAAGAGGACTCAAGTTCCTCGGTTAGTAGGCAAGCTTCTTTAAATTTAACCATGAGTATGGTTCTTTTTGAAAACATCGTTTTCCTAACCTCACCAGATTTATCACTCCAACTTACTAATTTTCTCTCTTTTTCTTCTCTAGATCGCGAGCTATCTTTTTGCTTTTCTCTCGATCCCTCATTTTCTTTCAAGTTCTCATTTTCTTTTCCCTTTTCTTTTTTGCTATCTTCTTTTGCTTTTGCTGCAACCTCTTCTTTTCTTTTTTCTAACTTCGTTTGATCAATAAGTACTTCTTTAGGGGAAAGTAAGTATAGTTTTCTTACCGTTATGTGTGAAAGTGTAACAGTTAAGAAAACCATCATAAAGAACCTTCCGGTCAAATTGCCAAGGCCTACCAAGGAGAATGTCACCTGCATGCATGGGTACTACGTCACATAGTACTTCATCCTTATATCTCCCTATGGCAAAAGGAATCTTCACTTGCTTAGTCACCTTGAGTTCGCCACAATCATTAAGCCATTGTATTTTGTAGGGTCGTGGATGTGGTGTAGTATCTAAACTCAATCGCGAAACCAAACTAGAACTCACGACATTTGTACAACTTCCACTATCAATCACTACACTACAAGGTAAGGTTTGTACAAGGCAACGCGTATGAAAAAGATTCTCTCTTTGATTCTCCAAGTCATCCTCCCTCATATATGTACTCAAGGCCCTCCTAGTGACCAAGGATATATGGCTAGTATCCTCCACTTCTTCTTCACCCTCACAATCACTTAGGAACTCATTATTTTCTTCATCTCCCTCACTCACATCTGTGATGATCTCACCTTCCCTAATGATCATCGTTCTCCTATTAGGGCACTCCCGACTGATATGTCCTACCCCTTGACATTTCCAACACTTAAGGTCTCTATTTCGACCTGTGGGTGCTTCTGTCTTTGGTTTTGATTTAGAACCCTTATCTTTAGGTTTGTCACTGCCTACCTTGGCCTTAAGTTTAAGGTCGGTGGGTTTACCATCCCGTTTCCAAGTAGAAGATGAGTTGGAAAAGTTTTTAGACGTGTACCTCAATTTGCGCCTTTGAATTTGTTTTTCAATTTTCACTGCAAGGTGCACCAACTCTTCCATTCCCTCATACATGTGCAACTCAACACGATCTGCCACATCAATGTTTAAACCATGGAGAAACCTTGCCATGGTGTTTTCCTCGTCCTCATCTATGTCTAATCTCTCCATCAACATTTCCATCTCTTTGTAATAATCATCAACACCTTTGTTCCCTTGACGTAGAGCTTGAAGTCTTTGAGCACAATCTCTCAAGTAGTGTTTTGGTATGAATCGCCTCCTCATGAGCTCTTTTAATTCTAGCCATGTTTCTACGGGACCCTCTTGGTTTCTCCTTCGCTTAGAGCACACCTTATCCCACCAAGTTTGCGCGTAACTCTTAAAATGTGTCACAGAGATGGTTACCTTCTTTTCTTCTGAGAAATTATTGGTATGCAAAATGTGTCCAACTTCATGTTCCCATTGGAAGTAGTCTTCAGGGTCAGATGTACCATGAAACTTTGGAAATTTAACTTTAATGTTGCCAAAGCCTCGATCCCCATTGTAGTTTCCTCTTCTACCAAGTGGCCTTCTATTACGAAAACCTCCTCTTCCCCTCAGGCCTTGATTCCCTCCTCTTCTAGGTTCATCTATAACAGGGTCCATTCCATATTCATCTTGCCCTGGGCCTTCTTCATCCTCTGAAAACTCCTCAACCTGTTGCCTTGCTTGAAGCCTTTGTTCTATTCTATCCAACCTCTCATTGACCATGGTTTCCACATTTCGCATGATCTGCTCTAAGAGGCGTTCTTGTCCCTCCCCTTGTGGCACATCGCCATTGTTAGGTTGATTTCCTGTGTTCGACATGACTGCAAAAGAAAAAATAAGTGAAGAAAAAAAAAATGGACCTCACAATTCACTCCCTCACGTGTTTCACTCGATGGATATAGTTCACTCGTGTTTACACTCTTTAATGTAGTTGTCCCTCATAAAGATGTTTCTCTCAAGATAGAGTGACGAGCCCAATACTTTGCAATCAAGACCAAAGAAGCAAACAAGAAACAAACCAAGCAAGAATGATTGTAAAGTGTCAAACTCAAGCAAAGAAAAAGTAGAGTACCAATAAACAGAAAACTAAAAAGAAAAACCAAGAACCTAATGTTCAAGATTTCAACAAACTAGGATAAGAAAAGAACAAAATAAGATAATTAGAGTCAAGTATCAAAGATTCAAGACTCAAGGAGTTATGCAAGATGAACAAGAAAAGGCAAAACAACTAGACAATAATTTATTTTTTTTTTTAGAAAAGAAAACAAAGAAACAAGATTCAAGAAATAGAGAGAAAAATTCACCCAAACCCTAAATTTGACAAGATTTAACTTTTAGAACCCTAGAAGTCGAAATCTCAAATGATTCTTAGAGTTTGATCTTGAAAACTTTACTGAAACTATTCATCCACTAACTTCAATATCAACTGAATTTACAATCTCCCTTATAACTTCAAGCTACTTAAAACTTATGAAAATCCAGCTGCTTAATTGAGCTACTTGCTTGACCAGCCTGCTTGTGTTCACACTCATTTGACATTACCACGCATATGTAACCCAAAGTACTCCAATTTCAAGTAGAATTACTGTTGTTGCTTGGATTGCGTTCACACTGTTGTTAATTAATGCATTCACGAAATCCCAGATACAATCCACAGATTTTTTTTTCCTCACCGTATCTTTTTTTTTTCTTTTTTTTTTCTGAAGCAAAAATCCACAGATTTTTTTTTCTCACCGTATCTTTTTTTTTTCTTTTTTTTTTCGAAGCAAAAAAATCCACAGATTTTTTTTTCCTCACCGTATTTTTTGTCTTTTTTTTTTCACGCTTGTTTCACCTCCTTCAATCCGATATTGTTAAATTGAGAGAATAAGAAATCACACCCAATGAAATATAAGCAAAAGAAAACAATTCCTAATTACCAAGGAAGACTTACAAATCCCAGCAGACCTTGTAATTCGAAAATTTCAAATTAGGTGAATAATTTTCCAACAAGATCAAGAACACAAAGTAAGAATCGACAACAAGATTGATGATTTTTTTTTCCTTCGGAATAAGAAGATTCACCAAGAACCCTAAATATTGAACTAGATTCATCAAAAGAAATTAGCAAACAAATAAGCAAAATCCTAAGATACAATTTCTAGACTCAATCAAATAAAAGATAACTCATAGGATATATCCGATCTAGAGCGCCAAAGCTCTGATACCAAATGATACGAAAACCCTAGCGAATTGGAATTAAGAACTCTTTGGGTATTTGAATCCTTAATTCACCAACGCTAAAAACCCTCAATCTATTTGATTTCAATCCTAAGGGAAGGATTAGACAGAGATTACCTTGATGATCAAAGACCAAGAGGTAAGGAGAACTAGTTCCCTACTCAAGGTTTGAACACTCCACAAGCAAGTTGATCAAGCCTACCTGAATGTCCAAGCTTGCAACCCTAGTTTCAAGAATTGCAAAGAGAGTGATGAGGCTCCTTCATCAAGAAGACAGGAAATTCATTCCCCAAAAAACTACCCCTGTACACAACGCCTAATTCCTCCTTTAAACCTAGTCTGCTTAGCTATGTAGCTAAAAAGACCAATCTACCCTCAAGCCTACTTAATTAAAATAAATAATTCTAAAATAACCAATAAACCTAAATAAAGTCATAATGTTGACCAATCATAAAAACACCCAAAAGATTCTAACAAAAAACTCTATTTTCATCTTGTAGTGACATTTGACATAATATATAGAGCTTTTGTTCAGTTTCCCTTCCTTGACCTTCCTTAATTGAGTTCACCATTGTTTGTATGTGGGAATCAAAGGCCAATTGTAGTTGCTTAGCCCTTGAGCGTGTGATTGGTCCTGGAGGTAAAACAATGATGTCTTGGTTCATATCAATTTCTGTGTCCATGGATGTAGACCTATACCGGTAAGTCAATCCTTCACGAGTGTTCGTAATCACGGCTGGGTCAAATTATCGTTTTACCCCTGTGTTACATCTGTCTCCTTAAGTACCAGCGCTCCTCTAATGAACAACCTGTTTATGGTCCAACCATTAAACAGAAAGTTCCTCTCGGGCCAGTGAGAGGACGAGATCCCTTTGTTCAAGTCCCGGAGTCACCTCTAAAGGGAACACCCATCTACTTCTCCTAGAAGTGGGAAGGAGTGAATTTCTTCTTGTGTTGTCATGTCCCCAGCCTCCCACTCGGTCTTGTCCCCAAAAAGGAAGGCATATTGAGTCGGCGTATTGGCCACTCTCACCCATGCTAATCAAAGGACAATCCCTCATGAGAAGGAGTTCATGACACACTCAGGATTAAGACTGAGTTACCTAGGTCATCGTATTGAAACAGTAACCTAACTAGTTAACGGTGTTACATCTAGTGGTTTACTATTTCGTGGTCCGGTCTTATGCAAACTCATTGTATAGGATACCCCCGCTTGCATGTCTCCTACATGGACGCCTTGGATTAATACGTCTGTATCGAATACAAAGCGGGTCGTATCACATAGTGTTACCAGGATAAGGTACCCAACCTTATCCTTGTACTATAGACCTTTTAGGTTGTTACTTGAACATCAATCCCCGTATGTCCCCACATACTAGTTCAAGTCACATGTAAACAACCTTGGATCTTAGTTTATTGGATTTGGGTCAAATTGTGCAATATTTAACAACAACACTTTATTGTAGAAACTCAATTACACTTTATTGAAACAAGTATACAATTTGTTTACATTCACTATCTACGAGTTTTAGGGCATAAAACCCAACAGGAGGAAGCTTCAAGCTTTTGAACTTTGCAGAAGCTTCGATCTTCAGAGTCTTGCAGCAGGATTTGGACTTCAATCTTCAAGATTCTTGCAGGAGGGATGGAGCTTCAATATTCAAGTCTTGTAGAAGGAATGGAGCTTCAGTCTTCAAGTCTTGTAGGAGGATCAGAGCTTCAGTCTTCAGAGTCTTCTGAAAGCTTCAATCTTTCTGCCGCCCCTTCCAAATGAGCCAAGGACTCCTATTTATAGAGTTTCCCAACGGCTTTAATGGGCTTGGGCTTAAATTGGGCTTGGGCCCATCTATGGGCCTGGATGATTTTTTGGGTTTCAGGCCTAATTATCTTAATGACATTGGGTTTAAATTGAACCAAATTTACCCTAAACTTAATCATACTTTAATTTAAGTTTATAAACTTTAGGATAAATTAAATAAATGATCATTTGATCTTAAGTTTAATCATCGTTGGATTCGATCAAGACCGTTAACACAATTAGACGACCACAAAAGGACACGTGGCCTTTCTTATTTTGCCATAATTAATTTTGAGATATGTATTAAACCCAAAATTAAATAATGACGTGGAAATTTCTAATTGGTTGGAAAATTTCTATGCCAAGACTATTAATAATACAAGTAATTTGTTACTTCAACAATTATATAATAATTTTATGTGTATTGTCTTACGTCATTTTATAAATAGCGGTAATACAACATGCTTAAACGACAAATTGTGGTAAATAAGTCTAGGATTATTCTTAACTGAGGAATGTCCTCATGCCCCATATGTTTAAATCATTAAGAATTGTTCTTGATGAATATGACATAGAACCCTGCTTAGCAAAAGGAGAGCTTGTTCAAGACCGTAGTTTTCATTTACTTCTCTTGAAAACGTGATTAGTTAAGAATAGTTATTCTTCCTGAATACTTGATTCAGGAGCCACAAATCACGTGTGTTTTTCTTTTAAAGGAATAAATTCCTGGGAACAGCTTGTTGTTGTGTAATAACTCTCAAAGTTAGAATTAGAGAGGTTATTTTGGCTATAGCAGTGGGGAACATTAAGTTATTTTTCTCAGTGTGAGACAATACATATTATTAGATAATGTGTATGTAATTCCTAAGATCAAAAGAAATTTGATTTCTGTGTCTTATTTGTTGGAACAATGTTACTCTTTACCTTTCTCTGCTAACGCAGTTTTATTTCAAGAAAGAGAGTTGACACTTGTTTAGCTTTACTGGAAAGTAACCTAAATGTTTTAAGACTAATCAAGAGTAAAGCAGTCATGAACACTGAGTTGTTTAAGACTGCTACTACTCATTGTGAAAAGAGGCAAATGATTTCTCCCAAAGGAAAATACCTTTCTTTGGTTTTAAGGTAGACCATATTAATCTCAATTTGATTGGGAGATTGGTCAAGAGTGAACTTCTAAACGAGTTAGAAGATGACTCTCTACTACCTTGTAAGTCATGCCTTATGGGCAATATGACTGATAGGTCTTTTACTGGACAAGATCTAAGAGCCAAAGAGCCCTTGGAGCTTGTACATTTAGATCCTTGTGGTTCAATATGTTAAAGCAGTGGGAGGACATGAATAATACATCTCTTTTGAATGATTATTCAAAGGTATAAGTATCTTTACCTAATGCAACTTAAGTCTGAAGCTCTTGAGATATTCGAAGGGGCTTAGGACTGAAGTTGAAAACTTGTTAGGTGAGATGATAAAAACACTTTGATCTGATCAAAGTGTTGATTATAGGGATTTGAGATTCCAGGACTATTTGATAGTACATGGGATCACACCCTAAATCTCATTTAGGAGAAATAGAACCCTATTGGATATGGTTCATTCCATGTTGAGCTATGCTCAATTGTCTGGCTCGTTTTGGGGTCATGCAGTGTTGACTGCATTGCAATCTGCATTAGGCAACCCCAAAGGAAACGATAAGTGGATACTTCTTCAATTCACAAGAGAATAAAGAATTTGTATAGACAAATACTAAATTCTCAGAAGAAGTCCACATCAAAAATCATAAACCACAAGAGTAAATTCGGTTTAAGTAAGTTAACTAATAAAGCTACAGTAACATCCACAAGAATTGTTGATGAGGCTGACTGTTCAACAAGAGTTGTTGATGGATCAGTGCATCTAGTTAGTCACATCCATCTCAATAGTTGAGATTGCCTCAATGTAGTGGGAGGGTTGTTTGATAACCTGAACGTTACATGGGCTTGTTTGAAGCCTAGGTCATCATACTTGATGATGGCATAGTGGGTTCATTATCTTTTAGAAAGAAAATGAATGATGTTGACAAAGACCAATAGATTAAAGTCATGGACCTGGAAATGAAGTCTTTTGTATTTCACTTCCATCTGGGATCTTGTAGATCTGCTTGATGGGTAACACCTATTAGTTACAAGTGGATTTACAAGAGAAAACGAGACATTAAAGATCTTAACCAGAAGGGTTCATACAACAAGATCAAAAGTAAAAGGGTTTGCAAGCTTAAGTGATCCATTCATGGATTGACCTAAGCATTTCGAACTTGAAATATAAGATTTGATATAGTGACCAAATCTTTTGGCTTTAATCAGAACATTAATGAGTCTTGTGTTTACAAGTAATCATCAATAGTTCAGTAGCTTACTTAGTGTTGTATATGATTGATATCCTAATTATTGGAAATGATGTATGTTATCTTACTGACATTAAAGGAGCTAGCTGCTCATTTCCAAATGGAAATTCGGGAGAAGCCAAGTTTGTTCTTGGGATCCAAATCGTTAGGAATCGTTAGAACAAAAAGCTAGCCTTGTCTCAAGTGACTTATATCTACAAGATGTCAGTTAGATATAAGATACATAATTCCAAGAAGGGTTCACTACCTTTCAGGCATGAAATTCTTTTTGTCTAAGAAACCGTTTCCTAAGACACCTCAAGAAGTTGAGGAAATGAGATGAATGCCCTATGCAATAGGGATTGTCAGTAAGTATCAATCTAATCCAAGATTTAATCATTGGAAAACCGTTAAGAATATCCTCAAGTATTCGAGGATAACGAGGAACTATATGCTCGTTATAGGACTAAGGATTTGATCCTTATAGGATACACTGACACAGATTTTAAGACTGATAAGGATTTGAGGAAATCTACATCAGTATCTGTGGTCACTCTTTACGATGGAGCTATAGTATGGCATAGTTACAGTCTTGACCGTATAGGCCGAAAAAATAGCTACTTGTGAAGCAGCGATAGAGACTGTATGGCTTAGAAAGTTCTTGATTGATTTGGAATGTGTTCCAAATGTGAACTTGCCCATCACACTTTATAGTGATATAGTGGTGTTGTGGCAAATTCAAAAGAACATCGCAGCCTAAGACAAGCAAACGTATTAAATTGAATGAAATATTGTTGATTCATTTACAAAGACTCTCTCGGCTAAAGTGTTTGAGAGTCATCTAGAAGGTCTAGATCTACGAGATATGTACAAAGGTGTAATCTAGGGCAAGTGGGAGAAATGTAATGGGTATAGTGATACCATTATGTAATGGGTATAGTGATGTCCTAGTTTATTGTATTTGTTCATTGTATATGTTTTATACATGTATTTATACACCCACTGCTGTATAGATTATTGTACATCCCACTAAACTAGAGTTTTAGTTCAAGTGGGAGTTTGTTGGGTTTTATGCCCTAAAACTCGTAGATAGTAAATGTAAACAAATTGTATACTTGTTTCAATAAAGTGTTATTGAGTTTGTACAATAAAGTGTTATTGTTAAATATTGCACAATTTGACCCAAATCCAATAAACTAAGATCCAAGGTTGTTTGTATGTAACTTGAACTAGTATGTGGGGACATACGAAGATCGATGTTCAAGTAACAACCTAAAAGGTCTATAGTATAAGGATAAGGTTGGGTACCTTATCTTGGTAACACTATGAGATACGGCCCACTTTGTATTTGATACAGACGTATTGATCTAAAACGTCCATGTCGTAGACATGCAAGTGGGGGTATCCTATGATATGAGTTTGCATAAGACCGGACCACGAAATAGTCAACCATTAGTTATAACACCGTTAACTAATTAGGTTACTGTTTCAATAGGATGACCTAGGTAACTCAGTCTTAATCCTGAGTGTGTCATGAACTCCTTCTCATGAGGGATTTCCCTTTGATTAGCATGGGTGAGAGTGGCCAATACGCCGACTCAATATGCCTTCCTTTTTGGGGACATGACAACACAAGAAGAAATTCACTCCTTCCCGCTTCTAGGTGAAGTAGATGAGTGTTCCCTTAAGTGGTGACTCCGGGACTTGAACAAAGGGATCCTGCCCGCTCACTGGCCCGAGAGGGACTTTCTGTTTAATGGTTGGACCATAAACAGGTTGTTCATTAGAGGAGTGCTGGTACTTAAGGAGACAGATGTAACACAGGGGTAAAACAGTAACTTGACCCAGCTGTGATTACGGACACTCGTGAAGGATTGACTTACCGGCATAGGTCTACATCCATGGACACAGAAATTTTCTACAGTGAGAAGAGTTCAGTTGTGGGTCTTTAGTGGAATGACCCACAGTTAATGAATATTGGTTAACCTGATTAATGAGTTTAATCTATTAACCTCATATCATTGGAGCTTCTGATATGTAGGTCCATTAGGTCCCCCTACTAGCTCGTAAAGAGTAATTAGGAACAAATATATCTTGAGAGAATTTGAATAGTTCAAATTATATTGGGAATTAAGTTAATTGTACGAGATACAAATTAATATAATGTATAGTGATGCATTAAAATATAAAGTCTAATTTGAGATTAAACTTTATAATATTGAGAGATTGATATATTTGAAAGAGTTCAAATATATGTCTAATTAAATATATGGTATTTAATTAGAAGATGAATTAATTAATTATTCAATTTAGTTTAAATTAAATGAGATTTAATTAAACTATAGTCTATGAGAGAAATAAATATTTGAAGAAGTTCAAATATTAATATGAATTTGATTCATATTAAATTTATAGGATATAAGAGAATTTGAAAGAGTTCAAATTTTAATATGAATTTGATTCATATTATAGAATTAATTAATTGAAGGCCTCAAATTAAATATATGATATTTAATTGGATAATTAATTAATTAACTAATAGAAGGTCTGAAATTAAATATATGATATTTAATTGGTGATTAATTAATTAAAGAATTACTTAATTGGAAATTAATCAATTTTGAAAATGATTAATCACTTATGGAAGTAATTAATCATTTATGGAAATAATTTAATCACTTATGGAAGTGAGCAATCATTTATGGAAAAGATTAATCAATAATGGAATTGATTGGTCATGGAATTGCTTGGTCATGAAATTGATTAATTATGGAAAAGATTAAATCAGTTGTGGAAATAATTGATTTTAAATGAATATTTTATTCATGGTCTTTCTCCTATAAATAGAACACTAAACCTAGGGTTTAGGTACTACAACATAAGGCCACAAGAATGCATTCTTGCATTCTCTCTAGCCTCCCTCTCATATTCTCTCAACCCAAGAACTCTAGGGAGAATTTTCTCTCTAGAGTTTTTCCCATTCAAGATTAGGTAGTCCCACAACTACGTTCCTAATCTTAGAGTCATAGCGGGGAAGATCAATTGGTGGTGTCCCAATTGTTGACGTTTGGTCCAAAATCAAGAAAGGTGTCCGTTGAAGTATTCAGAGTCGTCAACGACGGTATATTTGCTTCTCCCCTTTAGATTTAGATCTAATAAATTTTGTATGCTTAGCCTTAAGTCTGTATAGAATTTGTTCTATGTTTTAACCAATGCAATAGTATTTTTGGATAAACAAAATTAACTACGAATCGGTCCCAATTACGCTTCCGCTTTAACGGAATTGGGGAATTCCAAATCCTTCATGCACAATGTTCTAGAGTCTATTTTTACCTTATTTTTGCCCACTCTGGAAACCCAACAATGGGCTATAGTGATGATTTTGCTAAGCCATAATCTTCATTATACAATTATTGCATAAGTAGGTCAGCGTGATGGTGTTACTACTTAGTATCAAGTATAATTGTCTCAGTTTCACCACTATCTTCACATATAAGTTCGTCATCAAATTTATTAACAATTTTATGTTTAAGCTTAGCATAAAAAATGATTTTTTTTCCATAGTTAAGCTGATCATAGTGTTTCGCTATGACTTATTTAGTAGAAATTGTAAAATATAAAAGTATAAGGCGAAAGGCAGTCCATTCATTCATTAAGTAAAGCAAAGCTAGTACATTCATAATTTCTTAAAAAAATAGGAAAATACCCAAGAAAAAGAGACAATAAATGAAATCCAATGAAAGACGGTTCAATTTTGATCATCCCCTAAAAAGTCCATGTCCTCGCGTCCGCTTGCAGAGCCCTCAGAGGCCGAATAGGAGCTGGTATCGTCCTGCATGGCCGAGATCTCACCCTGGACAACGGAAGGGTCGAAATTAGAATCGTGTTTTCGAACATGTCTAAGAGCCCACTTTGCCTCATCGCACCACATCTTGTTATGCATATGGATGTATTTGTCTGTCTTCTTGTAAGCTTCAGCAAGGTGCTTGGAAGCGGGAAGTGTAGTTTCCCTCTCGCCCGAGGGAGTTGGGACAGTAGGAGGCCGGTTACGTGACGATCTCCTCAAACCTGTAGTAGAAGATTGTGCAACAACAAATGGAGCATCAGACTCCTCATCCTCGGTGAGGACCGTCACGTTCGCTTGCAAGGTCCCCACCCCACTTTGGGTTTTCCTTGCCTTACGACGTTCTGCATATATCAAGCGTGGAGGTATTGCTGTAAAAAAAAATAATAAAACAAAACGAAAAGAAAGAGGAGGTTCAGTAAACCATACCAAAAAATTAGCCTCTAACCATGCAAAGTGTAAAAGAAGAAACTTACTTGAGTGAGGTCGAGTGAGGCCTAAAGACACGAGGTTCTCTTGCTTAACTAGGTTAAGGTCGAAGTAGTGACAGAGTGGAATCTGCTGAATAATTTCAACGAATTCACGGGCCTCTGCGGAGCGACGAATTCTTCTAGGGACTGCACGCAAAACAAATACAAAGGTGAGTTAGATGAATCTATGAAAACAACAAATACACAAATATACTCACCATACTTCCCAAAACTCGTAGTAACACCTTCGGCGTCGAAAAAGAAAAAGAAAAGAAGAGAGGAAGAAGATGAGAAGAGAAGAGAAGAAAGAAGAAATAGGAAAAAAAAATTGTCGTCGACCGATGTTGACAGCTACCGAAGAATGGTTGAAGAAGAAAGAGTTGGTAGGAGAAATATGAAAAAGAGGTTGGGTGGAAGAAGGAAGAAGAAGAAGGAGAGAGAATGAGGAGATAAATAAATAAAATTATAAAATAATAATATAATAATTATTTTATTATATTTATATTTTAGGGAAAAATACACTTTTGGTCCTAGAGGTTTGGGTTAAGTTACACTTTGGCCCCTGAGTTTTCAAACTCAACAAAAATACCCCTGAGGTTTGAGATAAGGAGCAATTTGGTCCCTGTCGTCCACTTTGTCGTTAGTATTTAACGGAAAATTGGATGGCAGGTCAGCATAGTGGACGGCAGGGACCAAATTGCTCCTTATCTCAAACCTCAGGGGTATTTTTGTTGAGTTTGAAACCTCAGGGACCAAAGTGTAACTTAACCCAAACCTCGGAACAAAAGTGTATTTTTTCCTATATTTTAAAAAACGTAAAAAATAATTTTTTAATAAAAAAAATTTCCACGTCAGCAATCTGTTAACTATTAACAGAAAATTGGATGGATGGACCAAATTGAAACTAAAACCAAACCTCAAGGACTAAATTGTTGAGTTTGAAAACTCAGGGACCAAAACGAAACCTAACCCAAATCTCAGGGACTAAAAGTGTATTTTCCCTAATTTCTAATATATTTTCTTAAGTCATTGCAGCGTTGCGGATTTCGATCATATCACACAACCTTCAACACAGATTGAAAACAATGTCCAAAATGATCAACTTGATGATACAGTTGAGGTAGAGGGTGGTTTTGAACAGGTTGAGATAGATGATGATGTTTATGAACAATTGTCAGAGACAAAAGTTCTCATAGATGTTTCACTCAAGAGATCTGTTAAAGATCAACATCTATCAACAATATATTCTACAAATGAACATGTGTTATTGACTGATGGGGGAGAACTTGAGAGTTATGAAGAGGCCATAGAAGATGAGCACAAAATTAAGGAGTGGATTAATGCAATGAAAGATAAGATGAAGTCTTTACATGAAAACCATACTTTTTGCGCTTGTCAAGTTGCTTAAAGGGAAACCTGCACTGAAAAATAAGTGGATTTATCAAGTGAAACAAGAAGAACATACCTCAAGGTGACATTTCAAGACGAGACTAGTTGTCAAAGGGTTTAGTCAGAAGGAATGTGTTGACTTTGATGAAATTTTTGCTCATATTGTTAAGATGTCTTCTATATGTGTAGTTATGGGTTTTGTTATAGGCAATTTTGGACCACCCCGATGTACGAGGAGCTGACGAGGACAACCGGGGAGAAATCAGGTTGGGATACGAGCCAAGGAGGCGGAGCCGGCAAGTGGGACGGGCCAAAGCCGAAGGGGTCGGGTTTTTGGCCCGACCCCCTGCTCGGCCCGCTCGCGCGGGCCGAGCCCGTTCGGTCTCGTCTGGTCCCCACCGCCTTTGGCTGCCCCGGTTTCGCCTGGTTTGACCTAAAACGCCTCCGAATCCCTAAAAACCCTAGGAGGATGAGCAAGTATTTATACCCCTCTTCGCCGCTGAAGAGGGGGACTCTCGGAATTCTATCCCTAAACTCTATTCTATATTTTCTACTCTCTCCTCTTGCTCTTACTTTGCCACTCCCTACCGTTCTGTTTGTTGACTTAAGCATCGGAGTCGGTGTGGCGAGCACCACACCAGTGTGCAGGTTTACTGTCTTGCAGGTCACGTCTTCCCCCCTCATTTACAAATTTACCGTTGGTGGCACGTGAAGGTCAGGTGAGATCCTCTGGCCAAAATCGACCATCAACAGTTGGCGCCGTCTGTGGGGAAGAAAGCTCGCCAAATCTGCACACCGATCATTCCATGAGCAAGGGGATGGAGAAGAAAGACCAGGACACAAACGTAGATACTTCGGATGGTGACCGCCACCAGCGGAGGTCACGAGAAGACTGACAGCATGACCAATAAGATCAGGGGGCTCAAACCTACAGATCACATAATTCCGAGGAGCCCAGAACCAAGCATGCTAAAGGGTCATGACCACACAGTTTCAACACCAAGCTACGATCATACCAAGATAGACCAGAGGAATCTGATCGAGGATAAGCGCAGAAGTGTCGAAACTGTCGAAGGAGACCTGCAGAAGCTAAGTGACTTCTAGCCAAACAGCGACTACTAGACGAACAGTGCGAAGGCTGTAACCGAGGCCAAGGCCGACCATGCCGAGGGCAACCGAAGGTGTTCATCCAGACCGATTAGGAGGAAACCCCACAAGAGATCAGAACCACCTTTGGAGGACAAATCAACAACAAACAGAGACTTTGACAAGATTGAAGGCACCAGGAAAAGAATGTCGTCATCCTGAACTACGGTCATCCTTTGGCTGAGGCCGAGGCCGACCCACAGCTATGGTCATCCCGAGGCCGAGGCCGACCCTAGGCCAAAGCCAACTCTAAGCTACGGTCATCCTTTGGTCGAGCCCGAGGCCGACCCACAGCTATGGTCATCCCGAGGTCGAGGCCGACCCTAGGCCAAAGTCAACTCTAAGCTACGGTCATCCTTTGGCCAAGCCCGAGGTCGACCCACAGCTATGGTCATCCCGAGGCTGAGGCCGACCCTAGGCCAAAGCCGAAGCCGAATATCCAGTACCACAAAAGTGACCCGAAGATCACATAATCAAGACAAATCAGATTGTCAATGCAGTTGAACAGAAGACAAGATCCAGATCGAAGCGAAGGAACCAGATACGAAAGACGACAGATTGTTCGAGGCTAAGGCGTAAGCCAACCCTAGATATGGCTGAGGCCAAGGCCGAACCCAAATATGATCGAGCCAAGACCGAGGCCGACCTGAGCCATGCCCGAGGCTGAGGCTAACCATAACCATGGTTGTGACCAAGGCTAACCCTCTTATTTCAAGCGAGATCGAACACATGCGAGAGCCTATAGAGCCCACGCTTCATGCGAGCCTATAGTGCCCACGCTCCTACTTGCGAGCCTAGGCTTTTCAGCTTAGTGCCCACGCTCTTACATGCGAGCCTATAGAGCCCACGCTTCAGCGAGCCTATAGTGCCCACGCCTACATGCGAGCCTATAGTGCCCACGCTTCAGCGAGCCTATAGTGCCCACGCTTCAGCGAGCCGAGCCTATAGTGCCCACGCCCACACGCGAGCCTATAGAGCCCACGCTTCAGCGAGCCTATAGTGCCCACGCCTACATGCGAGCCTGGACTACCGAGTCTACCTCGCCTCATCCAGAGTGAGACCATGTGAGCCTGGACCAACGAGTCTACCTCACCTCCTCTGGCTTGAGCATCTTTACACCAGGCGAGCCTGGACTACCGAGTCTACCTCGCCTCATCCAGAGTGAGACCATGTGAGCCTGGACCAACGAGTCTACCTCACCTCCTCTGGCTTGAGCATCTTTACATCAGGCGAGCCTGGACTGCCGAGTTTACCTCGCCTCATCCAGAGTGAGACCATGTGAGCCTGGACCAACGAGTCTACCTCACCTCACCTGGCATGAGTCCATACACTCCATCTAAGTTAAGCTCACCCTACAGAAGTGGGGACCGAGCACCTCTTGCCAAAGCCGAGCACCTCTTGCCAAGGCCGAGCACCTCTTGCTGAGGCCAAGCACAAACTTTAAAGGTATTCTCCTATTTCCTCAATTATACTTTATGTTTCAGTGAAGTTCTACTTAAGATTGGGGGCTACAGAGGGGATATGCACTCCCTATTAAACAAAAAGCAAGTAACTGGGGATATGCACTCCCTATTAAACAAAAAGCACCTATGTTTAGCATGTTCTACTAAAATTTACATGTTCAAACCTATTCTCTTATTATTTTCCTACAAGGACTGATATGTGGATGCAGGGAACCAAATTTTAGGCTAACGGGGGCTTGAGGCCGAGGTCGACCCTAGCCTTTTCCCTAACTTTTCTCTTGCAGATATGAACCTGAAATGAAGCACTTCGAATGACCCAGTATGAGGCCGACCAGGCAAGCAGAAAGGGAGATAGCTGTGCTCGGCCTCTTCTCGAGGCCGAGGCCGACCAGCACCACTTTTGTAATCTCTCACCCTTTTTCATTTCCATTTCATCTAACCCCTATTCAGGGAATGTCTACTTTGTGTGTTCCTATCCTACTTTGCAGGATGACGATAAAGCTGCACATAGGTCAACACAAGGCAAAGATTATTACTCTTAAATCGGGCTTAAGGAGCTCAACTTATAGCAGTAAGTCACCCCGAATCCCAATTCAAGAGTGGGGGCTTAATGTTATAGGCAATTTTGGACCACCCCGATGTACGAGGAGCTGACGAGGACAACCGGGGAGAAATCGAGCTGGGATACGAGCCAAGGAGACGGAGCCGGCAAGCGGGACGGGCCAAAGCCGAAGGGGTTATTTTTAATTTAGTATCCATTAGTTAATTAATTAACTATATTCAAAATAAAATTGCATATAAAAATAAAAAAGAAGAGATGGGAAAAGAGAAAACTCATGCTTTTGCAAGGGCATAGAAAGCCCTTGCTTATGGGTATAAATGATGCCTGGGAATGCATTATTTCTTGGGCCCACCACAGAAATCTTGAAACAAACAAGGGTATTAGAAACCCTTGCCCATTCCCATCTCCAAAAACCTTGTACCAAACGGCCCCTATGTGGGGTGGGAGGGGGGAGTTAGACATAATTTTAGTCTATGCTTGAAATTGTTCCCTACTCAAGTTTAAGTTAATTTTATCAAACTTTGTTAAATAATAATTTTTATACAATAAGAGACATGATGTGAACATATTTCTAAAATTTATAGAAAAAAAATACTAAAAGAGATCAATTTTTTTAGAAAATTTAACAATAAACTCACTATAGAGACCAATTTTGAATTTTATTATAACTACTTGAACTAAGTTTGGAATTTCAAAGTACAATGACTAAAATGAAACAAAACTCAAATTACAATAACAAAAATGGTATTTTGAACACATTGATATATGTTAATATCATATATTTTGATATTAAATTTGTGAAATTATAAATTTAGTTATTAAGACCCTGTTTGATAACCATTTCGTGTTGGATTCTTTTCACTTATGTGGAAAACCCAATTAAAGGTTCATTAGAGTCACAAAGTTTTTGTTAAAAACAAGTTGTAGCTAGTGCGAAAGAGAGAAACAACAGAGATAAAAGAAAGAAAAAGATCTTCTGTACAGAATAGTTTTTTAGCCTTCTAGAGGTTGATCCATGGTGTAATTGAGCTAAATTTTTGACGTGTTTCTGACATGAGGGTTTTCAATCTGAACGATAAAGATTTCTTTTGGAGTTGTCTATAGTCAAATTATAGTAGGTAGTTGAGTTCCACTTGGTAAGATTTTTCTTATTTGTTCTCTTGGAATAACGTTGTTTATTGCCAAGCTTTATTATATATTGTTGTTTATTGTCAAGATTTATTAGATATCTATTATTGTATGCCTCTAGTCGTGATTAGAGAGAACTTGTTGTAACCCAATATTGATTATAATGGAGATTTTTTACTTCGGTCCATGATTTTTTACTCCTCATCCTGGAGAGGTTTTTCTATGTTAAAATTGTTGGTGTCTTGTGATTTTGTAAGATTTATTTTGTTTCTACCTGACTAATTTCTTATTAAGTTCACACGAGAGGGGATAATTGAATTTTAGAATATAGTATTTATTCCAACACTCCTTACATTTTATCCCAACCTAAGTTTGTTTTCTTCTCAAAAAAAAAAAAGAAAAAAAAAACGAAGTTTGTTTCGTTAGCATACATAAAACTTGTATTCTCGATTAGGAGGTCAAAAGTTCAAATCCACTATTCCACCTGTATTATTAAAATAAAAAAAGGAAGTCGATTTCGTTCTCTCCCAACCCGACGTACCTGTAACCCAACTTAACTGGGGCAATCGGAAGTATTGGGCCCCTTTATTTTTGGATTGTAAAATGGGGCCTTTTTTTAAAACATGTATTTGGGGTCCCCTTGGCCTTCGAAAAGACAAAAGTGTCCCTCTTCAATTGAAGCCCCCACGACTCTTCATTCTCCCTCTCACTTGAACGGTTAACTCTCTTCTCTCCTTCTCCCTCTCACGCTCGACAAACACCCAAACAATAAAAACGCGATTGTTTACAGTTCGTTTCAAAATCTTCCGTCGAAATCTAAGTTCCAACTACACGAGGTAATTATCTACTGCCATTTTTGTATATTCCTTAGGGGTTTAATCGTTTTTGTGAACTTATTCGGCCAATATGTGGGTTTCTTAAAAATCTAGGGTTCTAAACTTTTTCGTTGGCTATTATACGTTGTGAATGCTTCTTTTAATGCGTCGATGGGTTCTGAATAGACTAAGGGAAAAAATTCTCGCTTTTTGGATGTTTTAAAAACGTTGGTTTTCTGGAAAAGGGATGAATCCCGGTTGGGATTCATCCTGTGGAAATTCTCGAATAATCGAGAAAAATGACAGAAACTCGATACCATTCTCGGTTAACCGAGATTTTTAGATGATAAATCCCTGTCTCGATTTCGACCGAGAATTAAGGAAAGGGCTTGTTTTTTTATTTATATATTTTTTTAATGTTGATTATGATTGTTCTAATGTGTTAGGTCTATGATGGAAATCACTGAGAAAATCCCCTTCGCTAACCATTTCTCGGCTGCATTGATATGTTGCTCACATCTAAATAAAACAGTTAGCAATATTAAGTCAACCCTAAGTCCAAACCAATTAGAACTCTTTACGAAAACATGCTTTGGGCCTTTAATAGATTTGAATGTAATTTTTAATGGCCAATTAGTACATTACATCCTCCTTAGGGATGTAGAGGATAGTAGGTCAGATGTAATGAGTTTTAAATTATTAGGTCATAAGGTTTCTTTTGGTAAGAGAGAGTTTGACCTTGTAACCGACCTTCGTCATCATTTAGACCCATGAGGAGGGATAGAGTAGGTCCTCCCAATAGATTCATAAGATTATATTTTAGGGACAACGTAGGTATGAAGGTGGAGGAGTTAGATAAATCGTTTCCCCAGCTAGAGTTTGAGAACGACGAAGATGCGGTTAAGATCGCAACTTTTTATTTCTTTGAGTTGGCTTTCATGGGGAGAGAACGTAAACAACAAGTAGATGCTAGCACTTTAGACTTGATGGATGATTGGGTTGCCTCCTGCAACGAGGACTGGAGTGCCCTCGTTTTTTACAAGATGATTAAAAGTCTTAAAAAGGCACTGAAGGGGAAGGTCGAGTCGTATAAGCGCAAGGGTGGTGGTCCAAAGAAGCAGAAGACATATAGTCTGTACGGTTTCCCGTTTGCTTTTCAGGTCAGTAAATAATTAAACTTTTGAAATGTAATCTACATGTATTGATAGCATTTTTTTTTAATCTTTTATGGTTTCTTTATATAGATATGGGCATACAAGACTGTTTTGTCTCACACTAGGCGTGTTGCCAATCGAATAAGTGAGACGATCATCCCACGCATCCTTTGATGGTCTTGCTCCCATTCTCCATCTTACACGACCATTGCTGATGAGGTTTTTGGATCACGAGCGGTTAGTTATTATAATTTTTAAATGTTTTGTCTTTATTATTATTTTGGAACTTCTGATTGTAACTAAGTATTGTTTTCATGCTAGAGTTGGATTAACTAGAACAATAAAGTACATTTTGAAAAATATTAGACAAAACAAGTGAATTTGAAACTGTTCACACGAGATTTCGACAAAGGAAATTTAATTCGTGGAAATGAACTTGATTTTATTGATTTTGTATGTAGAAGTGTTACAATCTCTAATATTTATCCTCTGATGCTTTCTCTCAAAATATGGAGTCCGATCTGAGGGCCGACAAGCTTGATCTCAGACAGAGGAAGGTTGAATCTTCAACTTGTATCTTGATGAAGAAACGGTTGATTCTTTGGAGTCTTTCAGTCGTTGGATCTTCTGAGTCTTGAGATGGTCGAATTCTGAATCTTGGATCTTCTGAATTCTCTGAACTCTCTGACTTCTGAAGACTCTGGACCTTGGGAGAATGCTCTGGGCTCTGGCTTCTCTGACTCTGTCTAAATGCCCCAAATGAATGTGGCCTCCTCTATTTATAGAGTTTGGTGGACCTCATATGGGCTTGGGCCTGGGCCCAGTCTTTGGGCTTAGGCTATATTTGGGCTTTAATCCAACTTATTTTTAATAAAATTTGATTATTTTAATTTAGCCCAATTTCTTCAATGATCTCGGGTCCAATTGCCACATGGCATAATTTGATTGGACTCGGCTTATGTCATCTGATGGATCAATAATAGACAAGTGGCATTGCTTGATTTGCCGAATTTTAATGTCTATTAATTTAATTTAGGGACACATGTAAATTTGTAATTGGTCCCAAATTTATTTTATCATTAATTCAAATTAATGACGTGGCAATTTGTGATTGGCCGAAATTTCTCACTCAACAAATGCCCCCTTTTCGAAATTTATGCACCTATATGCGTGCATGGATTTTGAAAAGCATGGTTTGTGAGAAAAATATATGGCGCTTAGTCATAACTTTGATTTGTGTCGATAGACGAAATTAATCAGAATATTAAGTTATAATTCCAAATAATTTCGTTTTTTTTTTTTTTTTTTTTGAAATTGGAAAATTAATTTTAGCCAAAATTGTGACAATTTGTTTTTCTCTACCTTGGACATGAATTTGGAGGTAGATAGACACTTTGAACAAAAAAATTGGAGGTCTCTTGGCTTGCCAATTTAGGCCAAGATTTATTTCTTGATCCATATAACTTGGAGGCAAAATTTTTTACCTTAATGGCAATTGTAGGAAATTCCTTTCCATATTTGATTAGGCAAAAATTTCCTTGGCCAAAAATCAACTTTTCCTTATGTGTTTGACCTAATTCCTCCCTTATAAATTGAATAAGTTGCATAGGCCAAGACACAAAGTCATTCAAACAAGAAGTCTTGGTAAGAAAAATTCTATCCTCTTTAATTTCTCTTTTCTTTCATTTGACTTCAAATGCTCATGTATTTTCTTCTTTGTATAGGCCTTGAGTTTGAGCGAAAATCTTCATTTGTGCCTCTTTGTCGTGTCGCCGGTAAGTAAAAAAAAAAAAAAACAATCTTGGATTTTTTTTTTTTCATGGAACATTGCCGTAAGCTCAATTTTTTTTATACTATTTTTTTTGTTGTGACCGTCTGCATTCTATGATACACAAGAACTCCAGCCCCAAGTCTTGCAAACTCTCTTCTTCTGTGCATATGTTAACTGCTGCAAGAAAAAAAAACATATTTCTCCTTTTTTTAAAAAAAAAAAATAATAATGTGCAGCAAGTGCACAAATTCAGTCCTTTTTTTTTAACTATTATTTTTTTAAAATTTTGCTTTCATATATATGTATTCACACAAAACTTTATGCTCATGTACGACCGCCGTTTTTTTTTTTTTTTTTTTTACAATCATCTGTGTAGATGTATATTAACCTTCATGCTCATGTGCGGTCGCCGTCTCTTTTTTTTTTTTTCTTTTATTATCTAATATAACTTTGCCGCCACACGTATATGCATACTTTTTTTCACGTGCCGCTTATAACTTTTTTTTTTTGCACTGTATTTCATCCTTATGTTAAGATCCTACCATCATATTGTTGTATATATCAAAATTTGGGCTTTGAAGATTTTTGTTGAAAGTTCAGTATGACACTTTCTTTATATATATATATCAAATGCCTTCAGCCGTTGTTCCTCGCGCATGTATGTTTTGATTCTGCACATATATGATGGTTCTACTTTTTTTTTTTTTTTATACTTGCTTTTTTTTTCTTTGCATGCCCCTTTTTTTTCGCCGCTAATTACCTTCCTCTCTTTGTAGGATTTGGAACTAACAAAGTTATTTGACGATCTCTTGGGACACAACATTAATCTTTGCCCATCATTTGGAAGGTATATACACATTCAAACATTTTTTTTGAATATGCATATGTTTCATCAATGTCTTATTGAATATCGCACATATGAATTGCTTTGATTGTGCCACATATATTTTTTTTTTTTTGCACATATATTATTGCAATTTGTTTCTTTCTTTGCTTGAATGTGTAAGCATCGTGCAACAGTCGTCACCAACTTCACTTGCAGAGTTTTCACTCCTGCTAGACCAGTCCCCTACTTCATTGGGTGATATGAGTAGCCTGCAGGGGTAGTCACCGGACTTGCCTTCAGCGATTCACTCCTGTTAGACCAGTCCCCATTTTATTGGGTGATCTGAGTAACCTGCAGGGGTAGTCATCAGACTTGCCTTCAGTGATGCACTCCTGCTAGACCAATCCCCATTTTGTTGGGTGGTCTGAGTAATCTGCAGGGGTAGTCACCAGTTTTGCCTACAGTGATGCACTCCTGCTAGACCAATCCCCATTTTATTGGGTGATCTAAGTAACTTGGATGATCTGAGTAACCTGCAGGGGTGGTCACCAGATTCGTCCACAGTGATGTACTCCTGCTAGACCAGTCTCCATTTTATTGGATGATTTGAGTAACCTGCAGGGGTGGTCACCAGATTCGCCTTCAGTGATTTCACTATGTCTAGACTAGTCGTTTTAATGACCATAGTGTCTTACAGAGTTGATTACATTTTTTTTTGTATGATTGATTATTTATGCATCACCTTCTTGCCTTCATAACTTCTTGGATAAAACTGACATTTTTTTTTATGTAGAGAATCTTATCTCCATCATGGTGTATTTCACTGAGCACCCTGATCCTGAGAAAAACTGCTTAGTCATCTTGAAGGATAGGGATCAGCCTGTTGAAAATGGCGTTATTCTTCCTGTAGGAGAGACAATATGCGGTAATTTTAGGGGATCACAACATTGCCTGGATAATTCAACCTCCTTGTCTAGATGGTCAGAAGAAAGACTTTTGAGTCACGACTCTTCATTGAAGGCATGGTTTTTAGAGTCTCCAATACATAGCAAGGTGTCGGGTGAAAATCCAGAATCAACTTTAGGTCGTCGAATTATTGGAGACGAACAAGTTCGTTGGGGTAATTCAATAAGAATTCATGGAGAATTCTTTTATATTCCTGATTATTGGGAATGGTTAGAGGTAGTAATTTCTTTAAATACGCCGATACTGAAGAAGGCTCGTTTGTTTGATGTTGTAATGGCTTCCCTATATACTTATGATCGCAATAATGATATAGTTCGAGCTTTTTGTGAAGCATGGTGTCCATCCACAAATACACTTCACACATCATCAGGAGAGTTGTCTATCTCTCTATGGGACATGTGGAGATTAGGAGGTCTTTCCATCAAGGGTAGGTTTTATGATGAAGTTGTCCCTTGCTGTAAGGAATTATTAGGCTCGCCTTGTAGACACCGTATTTGCTCCGGCTTGATTTTAGTAATAATGTTTGAAGTTATTCAATATTTGGAAGTCAATTTGTTTTTAGTATGTTAACAAGAGCATAGCTCAAGTGGCATAAAGTCGTATTAACAATCACAAGGTCTTTGGTTCGAATTTTTCTCCTTGCATATTATCAAATTTTGTTTTTTAGTTTTCATGATTTATTTTCATTTTCATCTTATTTTCTTTTTTTTTTGTTTTATTTAATTTATTTCTTTATTTTGTTTATTTTATTTTATTTTATTTTTGTTTATTTATTTTATTTTTATTTATTTTATTATTTTATTTTATTCATTTTTTTTCCTTCACTCCTCTTTCCACGTTCTCCATCCCCCCTCATTCTCCCAACCTCTCCTATTCTTTCTCCCTCTCCCTTTTTCTTCTCCATTCCCCTTCCTTCTCCCAACCTCCCATTCTTTCCCCATCTTTCTCAACTCTCCCCCTTTCTTCTCCCAACCTCTCATTCTTTCCCCATCTTTCTCAACTCACTCCCCCTCTTTCTCAACTCACTCCCCTTCTTTCTCCCAACCTCCCATTCTTTCCCCATCTTTCTCAACTCACTCCCCCTCTTTCTCAACTCACTCCCCTTCTTTCTCCCAACCTCCCATTCTTTCCCCATCTTTCTCAACTCTCCCCCCTTCCTTCTCCCAACCTCTCATTCTTTCCCCATCTTTCTCAACTCACTCCCCCTCTTTCTCCCAACCTCTCATTCTTTCCCCCTTTTTCTCAACCCCTTCCTCCAAGCTCTACTATATAATGAGAGCTCATGGAGGATTGAGGAAAAAAAAGAACAACAAGGACACAAGAAAAAAGAGAAGAATAGTGAGAGAGCTTAGAGAGAGAAAGTGAGTTTGAGAGGGAAAATAGAGTTTGGAGAAGGATTTTCCAAAAACCAAAGCTACCGTCACCACTGTACCGCCGCCGCCACTCACTGCCGTACCGACGCCGCCACTCACTGCCGCCGCCGCCACTCACCACCGTACTGCCGCCGCCACTCACCGCCGTACCAACGCCGCCACTCACTGTCGTACCGCCGTTGCCGCCACCACTGTCACCGCCGCCACCGTGCCGCCGCTTTTTTTTTTTCAACAAGGCTCCTAAGTGAGGGAAAGTGGAAGAGAAAAAAGAAAAAGAGAAGGAAGGAAGTTGGGGAAGAAGAAAGAGTAAAGCGAATAAGGTGGGTCCCACATGTTTAAATTCTTTTATTATTATTATTATTATTTTATGTATCCAAATTTTTGCATTTTTCATTTTGGCTATGAATTTGAGTTTCCCAAATGAATTTCAATTTATTTTATTTCATTTTCTAATTAGAAATTTAAATTGATTTATTTTAGACTTCTAAAGAACTTTAATTGGATATTAGTTGAAAGTTTTTTTTATCTAATTTCAATTAGAGTTTATTTGGGAGTTTCCAAACTAATTTTAATTGGCTTTAAATTGAATTGTTATTACCAATTTCAATTTGATTTTAATATGACATTTTCAACTTTAATTGTCTTTCTTATTAATTTTAGTTGGATTCTAACATAAAATTTCTAATTTGAATTTGAATTTGTATTTTCCTAATAAATGTTCACTAGTTTGTAATTAGAAAATTCAATTTTCTTTAAAATGGAAATTTTAATGTTTTGAATTTTACTTTAATTTGAATGGTTCAAATGAATTTCAAAGGGTTTTGAAATGCTCAAATGAATTTCAAACAAATGACATTTGAACTAAGATTTTCAATTTGATTTTCACTTGATTTTTTTTTTTTTTTAAAAAAGACGATTTTAAACTTTCCTTCCATTGGTTTCAATAATTAATTTGGGATTTTATAATAAATTTTTAATTGGATTTAATTTGGGATTTCAACTTTTGTTTGTTTTTAATTTGATTTCATTTTGACATTTACAAATGAATTTTAATTTGGAATTGCCCAAATGAATTTCAATTGGAATTTTATTTGAATTTTCACCCTCAATTGGTTTTAATCTTGAATTCATGGAGTTTCAAAGTGATTTGGAATTTTTCAGTAAATGTCAATTTGGTTCTAAATTAAAGTTTCCAGTCAATGTCTTTTGGTCTTAGATTGAAAATCAATTTCAATTTTAAACTAAATTGGAAATCAATTTCGATTTTGGAAAGGTTAAATCAAATTTCAAAAACATTGTTTAATATTTTGAATGGTTAAAATAGATTGATTATGAAAACTTTAATGCTAATTTTGTCTAAGAACGGGTATTTAAGCTGACCGAAAGGGAACACCCTGCCTGGAAATTAGCCTAAAGTTTAACTAGTCAATTATTTTGGCAATCAAAATTTCAATTGGATCTTAAATTAGAAAATTTTCAAATCAACTTCGATTTGATTCTAAATTGGATTTTCCAAATGAACTTCAAAATAGTTTTACTTTGGTAATTCCAAATGAATTTCTAATTGAATTTGATTTAAAAATGAAAAAATATTTTTCCATTGAATGGTGTCATACCACTCATGATTATTACTTCATATTTTATTTTTGAAATGTGAGGTAATAGTTGAGAGACAAATTAGCTCATGTATAGCCTATGACGGAGTTGAAATAATTTTCAAATTCTTGAGGTGAAAGATTTTCTTTAATTAGGAAATTTTTACATGATAATAAAGTCATGGGTTAACCCCACTCACAAAATTAAATCCTTACTTTATTTAAAGATAAGGTGAAATTAGTGAGACAATTAATTTTCAATTTTCATTTTTTGTTTATTTTCGACACGGACCTTTTGTTTAATGAATTTGAGTAATAAAATAAAATGTTTTCAAACGGGTGTTGTAGGGTGCTAACACCTTCCCTACACACAACTGATCCCCGAACCTAATTTTTGGTTTTCAAAGACCACTTTTTTTAAAATGGGTGACCAATCACACCCCAAGATGATTGGTGGCGACTCCAAACCTCTCACCTCGAAAGAGACCCTTAGGGAAGGACGTCGGCCGCTCCGCGTCGCGATGACGTTGCGACAGCTTGGCGACTCCACTGGGGACTTTTTTTTAAGAGGGTCAATGCCGTTTTCATTTTTTTTTATTTATTATTCGATTCATTTTGTTATTTATTTATTTATTATGTGGTCCATCTGATTTTATGCATAGTTATTATTGGAGTGACTTGTGTGAATATATTTTGTGCTTTAATGAATGCATGGTTAATTCATATTATATTGTCATGCATATCACACACAACCACAGCTCTATACCCGGGCTTTACCTTTAGGATTAGGATCGAGGATGTAGTAGTGTCGACCTTCGAAGGGACATAATTGCCCTCGTGCAGGCGCATGAAAAATCCTCACTCAAGTTAGTTCATTTGTTATTTTATAACACTTGGATTAATTTGGGGACCTTTTTATCCATTAGGGTTAGAATTTCTCTACCTCACTTCATATTCATGTCATCATTTTGTATTATCATAGGTTTCAAAGTCCACTCTTTTAGGTGTCACTTGTTTTTTTCTTGTTTTAAAAAAAAAAGGCTTAAACTTTAAGTTTTCTTTTCAAGAATTTAAGTTTTGTAAAAGAAAATTCTTTTAAAATAAAGTTTAAACTTGTTTTAAAAAAAAAAAAAGGTTTTCTTTTCAAGAATTTAAGTTTTTGTCAAGAATAAAAATTATTTGAAAAATAAAGTTTAAACTTGTTTTAAAAAAAAAGGGTTTTCTTTTCAAGAATTTAAGTTTTTGTCAAGAATAAAAATTATTTAAAAAAAAAACTTAGACTTTGTAAAAAAAAATTTCTCTTTTAAAGGATTAAATTTTTTTTTTTTCAAATAAAATTCTTTAAAAAAGTTTAACTTTGTTTAAAAAAAAAAAAAACTGTTTTCTTTTCAAGCATTTTAAGTTTTGTCAAGAGAAAAATTCTTTGAAAACTAAATTTGAACTTTGTTTTTTTAAAAAAAAAAATTGAAGTTTTGTCATGAATAGAAATTCTTTGAAGTTTAAAATTAAGACTTTGCTTGAAATTCTAAAGAGTTAAAAGTTCTGTCAAAATAAAAGTTCAAGTTTTGTTTACATGAATTTTATTTTTTTTTTATTTTTTTTTTTTAGCTTAATTTTTGTTTTGAAAGAGGGATTTTCTTTTAATAAAAAAGTTTAATTTTGACAAGACAAAGAAATTTTTGTAAGATTGGTTAAAGAGTTCAATTTTTTTTTTTTTTTGTTTAAAAAGAGTTTTTAAGAGATTGAAGTCTTGCCAAAACAAAAAACTTTCTTTAAGAGGAAAAACTTGTTTTCTAAAAAAGTCTTTCTATTTTGTTTAATTGGAGAAGTAAATATTTCTACATTCTTTCCATTTTAGATTTTTACTCTCCATTTTCTTTTTTTTTTTTATTTTATTTTTTTTATTTTATTATTTTTTTTCCCCTAAAAAGAGTTTATCCCAAGCGTTTTTTTCCCTTTACTCCATTTGAAGTCGAATTTAGTATTTAGTTTAGCCATATCATTTAGTTTGGGTCCTGCATCATGTTTTGGAATTAGTAGTGTCGACCTTCGAGGGGATTGCGAATGCTCCCGTGTAGGCACATGAAAAGTCCTCCCCATTTTTCATGACATTAAGTAGTTTTCTCACATTTTCAAATTAAATTCATTTCTTCATGGTACTATCTTGCTTTTTTGGATGAAGTAATGTCGACCTTCGAGGGGATTGCGAATGCTCCCGTGTAGGCGCATGAAAAATCTATTTTAATTTAAAGCGGTAGTTAATTATTATTTCCTTACATTTTCTTTTTCTCCAAAAAGGAACAAAATGAATGCCAACGTACCCATAGAGTCGATACGGTCATCTTCCTCTGAGTATGATGAGTTGAGTACTGTGCTGCAATGGGCAGAGCAAACACAACTAAAGCATGGGGATAATCTACCTTTTAAAAGCCCTGTGTCGTCATCCTTCTCAAGTCAAGTTCAGATCATTGCTAACGAGCTAGGGGAGCTGAAAGCCATTTGGGAAGGTTTAACGCCAGAAAGAAGATTTTTGTTCTCAAAGAGATACGGCCATATTGCAGACCTCATGTATATTCCAGTTAATTGGTTCAGCGTCCAGGCTGTGTTAGAATTCTGGGACCCGGCCTACAGGTGTTTCGTATTTCAAGATTTCGACTTAGTCCCGACCATTGAGGAATACCATACGATGCTGAACATTGAAGAAAAAGGTGGAGAAATGATCTATTGTTTCAACCCACAACTAACTGCAAAGAGAACTTTATCCAGATTTCTAGCTGTACACCTAAAGGAAGTGCAGAAAAATGTGAAAGTGAAAGGGGTTGAAGAGTCTATATCTGCAGATTATCTAACAGAACTCGCTCGCAAACACATAAATGAAGAAAGGGGCCTGGTGCTGTTAGCCTTGTGCATCTACGGGATGGTCTTGTATCCCAAAGTTAAAGGATATGTGGACGGTGATGTTTTGAAGTTATTCTTCGGCATTGAGCAAGGGGTGGATCCAGCCATACCTCTTCTAGCGGAAACGGTTCGAGCGCTCAATTACTGTAAGTCCAACAAAGGCGGGAAGTTGAGATGCTGTGTGCCCTTACTCTATATTTGGGTGCATAGTCATTTTAAGTTCCCAGAAGATTTTGGCTGTCCAAAAATCAACTTCAGCAGCACGTGGAATCTAACAAGGAGTACAATTGCAGAATTTGGCACGGCCCCATGGAACTCAAGTTTTCCGAGGAAAGAAGCATGGATGTCTTTCTTTTCGAATTCCAAATTAGAGCATGTGATTTGGAAGGCACATTGGATGCCCCTAAAAGCCTTAATCTACAGATGCGGGAGCTTCCACACAGTTCCTCTAGTAGGCCCTTGGGAATGCGTCCATTATGCTCCGTTGTTGGCCTTGCGACAAAGTTGGTTTAAACAATTCATACCAACAACTCATGGTCTGCATAAATTAGAATTTTCCTACAGTTGTGAGGATTCTAACGAGAAGAAGCGACAAGTGCTGACTTCCTGGAGAACAGTTAGAAGGATAAATGGCAATAGTCACTCTGAGGGAGTTACTCCAGAATATCTGCAATGGCGCATTAAGAGAAGTAAGATCCCAATTACGACTCGTGACAATGTGGGAGAATCATCCAGTAGAGTAGTAGATAAGCCTAGCCAGCTAGCGACAGAGCGAAATGAGTTAGTGGGAAGAAATCAAACATTGAAACTAGAAAATGAAAAATTACAGCAAGAGGTCAAACGTTTGATGGACCAGGTAACTCAAGCTAGTGGCAAACTCGAAAAAGTAGAGAGAGTTTCAAAAAACCGAGCCAAGCGGGAAAGAGATTATGATATATTGGACGAGGAGAATAGAAGATTGATTAAGGAGAATCACGCTTTGAGGAATGAAAATACTGCATTGCGAAGGGCAACTCGTTCACAAGAGGATAAGATCAAAGACCTTTCAAGAGGCAAAGAGACTCTCTTAGAGTTAGTTGCGGAATTAAACGAAACCATCAACAAGCAGAAAACACAACTTATCGAGTTTGAAGAGGCCAATACTGCTCTAAGGCGAACGCTGGACAATCTACGCGTGAATATACAGGCTCAGTTAGAAGAGTCTGAAGCTTTTAAAAGTTATTCAAGCTCGTTGGAACGTCAGCTCCAAGCATTTCAAACGGCAAGCGAACAGTTGTCACTAGAGAGAGGACAATTAGAGGAGAAATACTCCTCATTAAGGGAAGATTATGCCACTATGAGAGATGACATGCAGATAATTCTTGGGAAAGTAAGTCGAACCATGAACACTATCAAGATCATGGCTAGGAGAGCCCGAGGATTTTCAGAATGGGCAAGGGATCTGCGAGAGAATACATCACCTATGGCCTCTAATGCGGAGGAGTTGTTTGAGTTTTTAGGGATGATTCGTAGAGACCTTGGGTACTTTGGTCACTTTCATTAATGTTCCCTGTCTTCTTGTTTTCCAATTCTCCAATTGTTTATTTTGTAGATATATTCATTGTTTTTTTCCTTCAATAATAAAATTTCATTCATTCATGCATCTCATACTTTTCTTATTTCTTTTTACTTTCTCTAAGACTTTTCTTTTAAAAATAAAAACAGAACAATAAAATAGCTCGTTCAACAAGAGTCTACCACACTAGGCGTAGAACAAGGATTATGGAAGAAAAGGGTGAACAAGAGAAGACTAAGCGGGACATCGAGGAAATTAGGGAAAAGGTTGATGCAATCATTGCCGCTTTGGAAAAGGGCAAAATGATTGCAGATACAACTGCACCAGACACTCCGATTGGAAACCCTCAAGCTGGCCTACCATTTCCACCCAGTTTCGCTTCACATATTCGTACGACAGCAGAAACGTCCATGCCACAACATACTTCCTACAACCCCTTATATGACATACCTGTTGGGCAATACCCTTTTCCATCATTTAAAGAAGGTCAAATTCCCCAATTACCCATGGCAAGCCAAGCTGGTGCTTCTTATTTCAAGCCAGAATTTTCAAAAATACCTTTTGCGGTCCCCAACTTGGATGTCCCAGAAGTAAAAAACGAGTTAGCCACACCCTCTAATGAAAAACTTGAAGTTCTAGAGGAAAGGTTAAGGGCGGTTGAGGGCACTAGTGTTTTTGGAAACATGGATGCCACTCAATTATGTTTAGTTCCAGACGTTGTGATCCCACCAAAATTCAAACTTCCTGAATTTGAAAAATATGACGGGACAACATGCCCTAAAAGTCACATTGTTATGTACTGTAGGAAGATGGCAGCGCACGTTCATAATGATAAGCTGCTCATACATTGCTTTCAGGATAACTTAAAGGGTCCAGCTGCTCGTTGGTATATGCAGTTGGATAGTTCACATGTTGTCACATGGAAGAACTTGGCTGATTCCTTCCTCAAACAGTACAAGCACAATATTGATTTGGCTCCCGACCGACTGGACTTACAGAGGATGGAAAAGAAGAGTACTGAAGACTTTAAAGATTATGCTCAAAGGTGGCGGGATACGGCAGCTCAAGTCCAACCCCCTTTAACGGATAAGGAGCTTTCTGCCATGTTCATCAATACCTTAAGGTCCCCATTCTATGAACATATGGTTGGAAGTGCGTCAACCAATTTCTCTGATATCATGACAATTGGAGAAAGAATTGAGTACGGGATCAAACATGGTAGGATAGCCAAAACTGCTGAATCCTCAAGCACGAAGAAGAGCAATACTTCAAAAAAGAAGGAGGGAGAAGTACAGATGATAGGGAAGGTGGATAAGTCCCATCGACAAATCCACCAACCCATCACACAATATCCTTCGAATTATTTACCTACGTACGGATATTATCCACACCAGGTGAATAATGCATCAGCGCAGTACTCCCCATTTTATGGCCAAGATACCAGACCCCAAATGAATCAAAACTTTCAGTCTCGAAGGCAACAACAACCAGTCACTCCAGGTCAGCAAAATAATCGAGCACCTTACAAGCAAGCCCAATTTGATCCGATTCCGATGACATATACTGAGCTCTTGCCTCAGTTAATTCAGAACCATCAGTTGGCACCCAAGCCTGTTGCTCCACTGCAACCCCCTTATCCAAGATGGTATGATCCCAATGCAAGGTGTGATTACCATGCAGGTGCTGTTGGGCATTCTACAGAAAATTGCACTGCTTTGAAGTATAGGGTGCAAGAGCTCATTAAGGCCGGATGGTTAAATTTCAAAAAGGAGGAGGGGCCCAATGTTGATAATAATCCTTTACCAAACCACCAGGTGAATGCAATAGATCAGTGTCAGGATATTATCAAGAAGGCAGATGTTACAGAGATCAAGACTCCCAAGGAGAAGCTTTTTGAGATTCTCCTCGTTAACGGATATGTATCAATTGAGTATGCACACAAGGACCTTGTTCAAGAAGAATTTGATGATAATCTGACTTGCCTATTTCATGCTGGGGCAAAGGGACATTCTTTAGAACAATGTCATCGTTTTCATAAAAGGATCCAAGAACTGGTGGATTCAAAATTTATTGTGGTTGCCCAAGCCCATCACCAGGATAATGAAATAGGCGTCGTGGAAGAATTGTTGCCTAAAGAAAATTTGAATCCATCTTTCAAACTAAAACCACTCACGATCTATTACCGTGAGAAAACTACTACTCATGATCCAAAGTCGATCACCATTCAGGTGCCGACTCCTTTCAAGTACAAGAGTTCTAAGGCAGTACCATGGAGTTATGAGTACAAAGTAACTATTAACTCAGAAACGCCCTCACTTCCAGTTGACAACATTTCCGGAACGGGAGGCGTAACACGGAGTGGGAAATCCTACACTCCAGATCAGTTATTGAAGTGCTCAAAGAATACAATAGAAGAGAAAAATGAGAAAGTCGAAAGTAACACAGGTAGCAATGTCAAGCCTAAAGAAACAACAGTGATGAAGAAATCAAGGGGCAAACAGACTGTGTCTGAAGAAGAAACTCAAGAATTTCTAAAGTTGGTTAAGCAAAGTGAATACAAAGTAGTGGAACAGCTAGCACAGACGCCTGCTAAGATTTCCATATTATCTTTGTTGTTATCCTCTGATTCGCATCGAGACACGATATTGGAAGCTTTGAATCAAGCATATGTTTCCAAAGACATCACTCCAGATGGTCTAGATAATATCGTGGGGAATATAACTGCTCACAACACCATAACTTTCACTGATGATGAGATACCGCCCGAAGGCACAGGACACACGAAGGCACTTCATATTTCAGTCAAGTGCAAGAACTTTTTAGTAGCAAAAGTCCTGGTGGATAATGGGTCTTCTTTGAACATAATGCCAAAATCAACGCTCGAAAGATTGCCAGTGGATATGTCCCATATGAGGCCAAGTACCGTAGTAGTAAGGGCCTTCGATGGGGCACGCAGTCAGGTGGTGGGTGACATTGAGATTCCAATACAAATCGGCCCATGCACATTTAACATAACCTTCCAAGTTATGGATATCCCCTCTGCTTACAGTTTCTTATTAGGGCGACCTTGGATACATTCTGCAGGAGCTGTGCCATCATCGCTGCACCAGAAACTTAAATTTTCAATTGGAAGGAGCCTAGTAATTGTATCTGGTCAGGAGGATATCTTGGTTTCTAGGCCAGCTTCAATGCCATATATTGATGCAGCAGAGGAAGCTTTTGAGTCATCATTTCAAACATTCGAGGTGGCAAGTGCTACAACACTATATGGGGAAGGCAAGAAATCTAAATCTCGATCTTCAGTCAAGACGTTCAAAGAAAGCAACAGTCGTTTAGATGATGTTTTAAGCCTATCAAAAAATACAAAAAGATTTGGGCTTGGGTATAAGCCGGATAAAGCAGATATGATCAGGGTACAGAAGCGAGAAAAAGATAGGCGTTTGGCCAGATTTGAAAGTCGTGAACCAGAATATGGGGAAAAAGTCATCCCTCATCTCTACCACTCATTTGAAAGTGCTGGTATAATTCGTCCAGGAGATTTTGCAGTTGCAGTAGTGACTAAAGAGGAAGAATTTGGTCCATGGATCTACCCGTGCCCAGAAAACTTCGAGCTCAACAATTGGAGTACTATTGAATTACCGTCATTTGCTGTTAAGATGTCAAAGTAATTGACCACTTTTTTATTGTTTTTTTTGCAATTTCAATTTTCAATTTCAAGTTAGGTTAGTCATTTTACTCATTTCATTTTCCAGACTTCTTTCTATGTGTTCATGTAAATTTCTTCATTCAATAGTAAATTTCATCATTCAATGAAGGTTTTAGTTCATTTCCTTTTGCTATTGCATAATTACACTCTCCAGGGCAAAATATTTACTCTTCTTTTCTTCTTTTTTCCAAATTATCAACATCTTAAGCAGTAATACTGAGATTGAATGTGCAAACGATTCTCAATACGAACTTGATATTCCTATACACAATGTTGAGTCTGACGAGGAAGAAGAAGATTTTGAACCTAGTGCTGAGTTGTTAGAAATGATAGAGGAAGGGGAAAAAGCGTTGGGCCCCCATGAAGAGTTAACAGAGATAATTAACCTGGGATCACAAGCAGAAGTCAAGGAGGTTCAAATTGGCGCTAATGTCTCTACAGAAACTCGCAAAAAGCTTATTGATTTGCTCACAGAATATGTCGATATCTTTGCTTGGTCCTATCAAGACATGCCTGGACTAGACACGAATATTGTAATGCATCATTTACCACTCAAACCTGAGTGCAAACCAGTAAGGCAAAAGTTGCGAAAGATGAAGCCAGACATGTTAATTAAGATAAAGGATGAAGTCAGGAAACAAATTGATGCTGGATTTCTGACTGTGTCCAATTATCCTGAATGGGTTGCAAACATTGTTCCTGTGCCAAAGAAGAATGGGCAAGTTAGGATGTGTGTGGATTATAGGGATTTAAACAAAGCAAGCCCTAAAGATAATTTTCCACTCCCTCACATTGATGTGTTGGTAGATAACACTGCTGGTTTTTCTACCTTCTCTTTTATGGATGGTTTTTCAGGCTACAATCAAATAAAAATGGCACCTGAAGATCAGGAAAAAACTACATTTATTACATTGTGGGGAACATTTTGCTACAAAGTTATGTCGTTTGGTTTGAAAAATGCTGGGGCCACCTACCAGCGAGCCATGGTTACTTTATTCCATGATTTGATGCACAAGGAGATTGAAGTGTATGTAGAAGATATGATTGCCAAGTCAAAAGAGGAGGAAGAGCACACAATCATTCTCCGCAAGTTGTTCGATCGATTGAGAAAGTTCCAGCTGAAGCTCAATCCGAGCAAATGTATATTCGGGGCAACCTCTGGTAAATTGTTAGGATTTGTGGTTAGCCAAGAAGGTATCAAGGTCGACCCTGACAAAGTTAAGGCAATTCTGGAAATGCCGCCTCCGCAAACACAGAAAGAAGTTAGAGGATTTTTGGGTCGGATAAATTATATTGCCAGGTTCATAGTGCAATTGACCACAACATGTGAGCCTATTTTCAAATTGCTTCGCAAAAACAATGATGGCATTTGGAATGAAGATTGTCAAATAGCATTTGATAAAATTAAGCAGTATTTACGAAATCCACCGATTCTCGTACCACCAGTGCCTGGACGTCCGCTCATTTTGTATCTCACTGTAACAGAAAGTGCAATGGGATGTGTACTGGGGCAGCATGATAACTCTGGTAGGAAAGAGCGAGCTATATACTATTTGAGCAAAAAGTTCACCAGTTGTGAAACCAGGTACTCCTCGATGGAAAAAACTTGTTGTGCTCTTGCTTGGGCTGCACGTTGCTTAAGGCAATACATGTTGTATTACACGACATGGCTTATTTCAAAAATGGATCCTGTGAAATACATCTTCGAGAAGCCATCTTTATCGGGACGAATTGCAAGGTGGCAAGTTCTTTTATCCGAGTATGACATCACATATGTGACTCGAAAGTCAATAAAGGGGAGTGCTCTAGCTGATTATCTGGCACAACAACCTATAGAGGACTATGAGCCGATGAAGTTCGACTTCCCTGATGAGCATATCCTCACTGTAGCAACAGAGAAAGAAATATCGAATCCAGATATGTGGACCATGTTCTTTGATGGGGCTTCAAATGAATTGGGTCACGGAATAGGTGCAATATTAATATCACCTCGAGGAGAATTATTCCCTCTCACTGCTAAGCTGTGTTTTGATTGCACGCACAACATGGCTGAATACGAAGCTTGTTCAATGGGCATTCAAGCTGCTCTAGATATGAAGATTGAAAAGCTTCAGGTCTTGGGGGACTCTTTGCTAGTGATTCATCAGCTAAGAGGGGAATGGGAAACCAGAGATGCTAAATTATTGCCTTACAAGCAACTTATAACAAGATTATCTCAACAGTTTGATCAAATTACTTTTGATTATTCCCCAAGAGAGAATAATCGGATAGCAGATGCATTGGCTACTCTAGCAGTCATGTTTAATGTGGATTTTGATGAAGGGGTCCAGCCAATTAAAATCGAAAAACGAGATGTTCCCGCCTCCTGCATGAATATTGAGAATGAGTCAGATGAAAAGCCGTGGTTTCAAGACATCAAACAATATCTGAAATGTGGAACCTATCCTCCTAATGCATTAGAAAATGACAAGCGAACTCTGAGAAGGTTGGCAATGAAATTCTTCTTGAATGGGGAGATACTTTACAAAAGAAACTATGACATGGTACTGTTAAGATGTGTGCACGCCACAGAGGCTAACCAGATTATGAAAGAAATCCATGAGGGAATTTGTGGTACCCATGCAAATGGGCATATGATGGCTAGACAAGTTTGGAGAGCTGGTTATTATTGGCTGACTATGGAAACGGATTGCATTAAGTATGCAAGAGAATGTCATAAATGTCAAATTTATGCAGACAAGACTCATGCCCCTTCATCCGAGTTACACATTTTAACTGCTCCTTGGCCTTTCTCTATGTGGGGAATAGATGTGATTGGACCCATTGATCCTAAAGCTTCAAATGGACATCGATTTATCTTGGTGGCCATAGATTACTTTACCAAATGGGTGGAGGCAGCCTCTTATCGTGATGTGACAAAAAGGGTCGTGATCAAATTCATCAAGAAGGAGATCATTTGTCGATACGGCCTCCCTGAGACCCTAATATCAGATAATGCTAGAAACTTGAACAATAAGATGATGAGTGAGCTATGTGAACAATTCAAGATTAAACATCTCAATTCCACCCCCTACAGACCAAAAATGAATGGGGTTGTTGAAGCTGCAAACAAAAACATAAAAAGAATTGTTGAAAAGATGACTATAACGTACAAAGATTGGCATGAAATGCTCCCCTTCGCTCTACACGGCTATCGCACGTCAGTTCGTACATCAACTGGGGCAACACCTTTTTCCTTAGTATATGGTATGGAGGTTGTGCTCCCAATTGAGGTGGAAATTCCATCACTAAGAGTTCTTATGGAAGCTAAATTGGAAGAGGCTGAATGGGTCCAGAATCGTTATGAACAACTCAATTTCGTTGAAGAGAAGAGATTAACAGCATTGAGTAGAGGTCAGCTCTATCAAAGAAGGATGATGAGAGCATATGATAAGAAAGTTCGCCCAAGAAGATTCAGAGAGGGAGATCTGGTGCTGAAAAGGATCCTTCCATTTCAAAATGATCATCGAGGAAAATGGACTCCAAATTATGAAGGACCATTTGTGGTGAAAAAGGCTTTCTCTGGTGGGGCATTAATCTTAACCAATATGGATGGCTGTGAATTATCAAGCCCAGTCAATTCAGACTATGTTCGGAAGTATTATGCATAGATTGCCTGACTACCCTTCCTAAGGAGGCTAAACAAAGTTGCAGAGTACTCAATAAGTGTTTTGGAAAGTTTCATTTCAGTCTCAGTATTTTGTTTAAAAAAGGGTTGTTTATCCCTCACCATCTCCACCCTCTCAATTTGGAGATATTTCTTTTCTTCATTGCGTACTTTATTGATTAATAAAAGATTTGCTTCCTCCATTTTGACCAGTATAGTTATTATTTTTATGTCAATCACAAATGCAAATTATGCATGTTACATCTCAAGTTCGGGTATTTCATTGTCCAGCCTCTCCACTCTCTTTCAAAAAAAAAAAAAAAGAAAAAAGAAAGAAGAGAAAAGAAAAAGAGAAAAAGAAAAAGAAAGAAAATAGATGCTTTCACTATAATCGTTGAGGAAAATTGGTCAATTCTTGCCTATTTTACCCTTTTCATGGAAAGTATGTTCGTTGTTATCAGCTATACTCTCAATCAACTACAACCTTTATTTTGACCGTCGTTCATGTGCAAAGTTTCAAATTACCATTTCTTCCCAGACAAGGTTCCAATTATCATACTGGGGCAAAGCACCCCCTCGTGAAGTAAGAATTCGAAATTACTTACTATGAAACCTTGAGCCTAGCCCACCACGCGTGATTTTTGTGGTAGGCCAACATGAATTACTGACAATTGAACCCTTTGCTAAACTCATCGCGTATAACTGCGTTGAATCTCCATATTTGTCTACCCACTTGAGAGCTTTTTAGCTAAGCCTGTCACATCTAACCATGTGGCAAACATTTCAAAATATCCACCCAATATTACCAAGGGACCTTCAGTAGTAATGAAATAGGGATTAAACTCTTATGATTTAATGCTTCATAATTAAGACTTGTAGTTCTTTGAGTATTCCTATATTTCGACTTTGTTCAGTCTACACTTTTCCTACAATTTCTATCGTTTATCTTCTCTCCTTTTATTGGAAGGTGACTCCAAGACTAAAGACGATAATCTTGAGAATTTGGACTTAGTAACTTGAGAAGGGGTCTCGAAGTCTCAAATCCTTTCAATAAGTTTTGCGTGAGAAATAACTCTATCATGGTATCAAGGAGCGCTGACAAAGAAACAAAATGGAGTGATGACTTAACAAATGGTTGATCTTCTACATGTGATTGTATCATTTGCTAGTCATGAAAGCATGTATTTGGCCTAAAAAAAGGAGTTATGAAAAACAGAAAAAAGAAAAAAGAAAAAGAAAAAAGAAAAAGAAAAAGGAAAAGAAATGTACAAGGCCAAGATAATTCTTGAAATGCATGATTGGGGCAATCAATGTAGATCAAGAGGTCACACCTCCAAACGATTTGGAGATTTTCTTTGTCAATTATCATCTGGGGCAAAACTTTCATCATTATACTGGGGCAAAACCGTTATTATTAAATTGGGACAAAAGGTCTTCACCACTATACTACAGTAAAGTCATTTTACCATTTATGTAAACTGTTTTAGACTGGGGCAAGAGCCAAGTTAAGAGAATCACGCTTCTCTTATGAAGAATCTTCCAATCTCGAGCAGTTCTCTACATTCAAGAATAGAAAGCTGAATCACATGTTCATAGAAGAATCACATGCAGATAAATGACAATCACAGTAATGTGGGTTTTTCATCAAAGATTTCGAGCTGACTTAAAGAAAGAAAGAGATATATGAGATAATCCCTTGAGGAGCTACTCCTTGTTCTCGTAGTGGTTGTCCAAGGAATTGTGGTCACCTTAACAAATATTTTCATTTGAATTATGTTTAATCTCTTATTGTTCAAGAGATTTCTTATGAAGGCATTTTTTACCCATGTTTTCTTCCTTCAGTCATTTCTCTCTTTCTTTGTTGACTACCATTCCCATTTGTCTCTAGGCCAAATTCATCTTCTTGTATCGAACCTTTTTTTGTCCACTACAAGGCTAAGGTTATGAAGCGTTTGAATCAGGTAGATGTTTGATGCTATGAATTACCATTGATAGCTCTCTAAGCTAGCACATGAGACACTTCTAAAAAACCTACCATACTCTATATGATTGAGCAATCTTTGATTAACATACATGATCTCTTTTAGGTCGAGCAACTTTGATTGACACATACAATTTCTCTCGAGTGTTGAAAGCATCAAAAAGAAAAGAAAAAGGAAAAGAAAGAGAAAGAGAGGCAATCAAGATCCGAAGATGTCTATTGTTATATATTTTGAAAGCTTCCTTGACTGATAAATCTTTATTTCCTCTCATTAGATTCATGGGCGGCTTAATGTTTTTATTGTCAATGCAATACCAATTGAAAGTTTTCAATGTCTGCGACATCTAAAGCAATGTCATTTATTCAATAGACTTCGATAGAAGAGAATCCGAAGTGCAAAGGGTTTAGTGGGAGGAGCATTGGAAAATTCCACTCACAGGGCGTTTTGCTATGAGACGTTCGGAAGTCTTTAAATCAAGACCTCAAAGTATTTTGGTTCATCGTCAGCAAAACAGCTTACTTCACTTCGTCTATGTCTCTCAATCTATAAATGTGGAACACAAGAAATGAGCTACTTTATAGTTCTGGTTTTCAAAACTCGCTAATTTTGAAGTTTGTGTTTTTTGAAACTTGTGCCCTGCACATTTTCATGCTGCATGTAAATTTGAATCTCATACATTTAAGCATACTCTACATTTTGAGATTTTGCAAGTCATTGATTCACTTCTTTGATGGTTAAATCGAACCCCACTAGTCAGTGGAGGTCGAAGCCTGGTTGGAGTCAGGTCCATTTCATGTTTTATTTGGTTGGTTAAATCGAACCCTGCTAGTCAGTGGAGGTCGAAGCCTGGTTGGAGTCAGGTCCATTTAATGTTTTATTTGGTTGGTTAAATCGAACCCTGCTAGTCAGTAGAGGTCGAAGCCTGGTCTGAGCCAGGTCCATTTCCCTTTTCTTTTGGTTAAATCAAACTTCACTAATCAGTAGAGGTCGAAGCCTGGTTGGAGTCAGGTCCATTTCATGTTTTATTTTGATTGGTTAAATCGAACCCTGCTAGTTAGTAGAGGTCGAAGCCTGGTTGGAGTCAGGTCCATTTCATGTTTTATTTTGGTTGGTTAAATCGAACCCTGCTAGTCAGTAGAGGTCGAAGCCTGGTCTGAGCCAGGTCCATTCCCCTTTCCTTTTGGTTAAATCGAACCCTGCTAGTCAGTAGAGGTCGAAGCCTGGTTGGAGTCAGGTCCATTTCATGTTTTATTTTGGTTGGTTAAATCGAACCCTGCTAGTCAGTAGAGGTCGAAGCCTGGTCTGAGCCAGGTCCATTCCCCTTTCCTTTTGGTTAAATCGAACTTTATCTTTGATTAGAGATGAAAATCTGGTCAAAGTGAGGTTCATTTTCCTTTCCCAATTATAGGCTATGTTTGTTTTAGGCATGAAGCCCTTTCTTTTATTTTTAACGAAAATCTTCGCCTTCCCAATACTTTGTCTTTTTCCTTTGTTTACCCTTTCAATCCTTCAAGGATACACAACGGGGGGCAAACTGTAGACACCGTATTTGGTCCGGCTTGATTTTAGAAATAATGTTTGAAGTTGTTCAATATTTGGAAGTCAATTTGTTTTTAGTATGTTAACAAGAGCATAGCTCAAGTGGCATAAAGTCGTATTAACAATCACAAGGTCTTTGGTTTGAATCTTTCTCCTTGCATATTATCAAATTTTGTTTTTTAGTTTTCATGATTTATTTTCATTTTCATCTTATTTTCTTTTTTTTTTTGTTTTATTTAATTTATTTCTTTATTTTGTTTATTTTATTTTATTTTATTTTTGTTTATTTATTTTATTTTTATTTATTTTATTATTTTATTTTATTCATTTTTTTTCCTTCACTCCTCTTTCCACGTTCTCCATCCCCCCTCATTCTCCCAACCTCTCCTATTCTTTCTCCCTCTCCCTTTTTCTTCTCCATTCCCCTTCCTTCTCCCAACCTCCCATTCTTTCCCCATCTTTCTCAACTCTCCCCCTTTCTTCTCCCAACCTCTCATTCTTTCCCCATCTTTCTCAACTCACTCCCCCTCTTTCTCAACTCACTCCCCTTCTTTCTCCCAACCTCCCATTCTTTCCCCATCTTTCTCAACTCACTCCCCCTCTTTCTCAACTCACTCCCCTTCTTTCTCCCAACCTCCCATTCTTTCCCCATCTTTCTCAACTCTCCCCCCTTCCTTCTCCCAACCTCTCATTCTTTCCCCATCTTTCTCAACTCACTCCCCCTCTTTCTCCCAACCTCTCATTCTTTCCCCCTTTTTCTCAACCCCTTCCTCCAAGCTCTACTATATAATGAGAGCTCATGGAGGATTGAGGAAAAAAAAGAACAACAAGGACACAAGAAAAAAGAGAAGAATAGTGAGAGAGCTTAGAGAGAGAAAGTGAGTTTGAGAGGGAAAATAGAGTTTGGAGAAGGATTTTCCAAAAACCAAAGCTACCGTCACCACTGTACCGCCGCCGCCACTCACTGCCGTACCGACGCCGCCACTCACTGCCGCCGCCGCCACTCACCACCGTACTGCCGCCGCCACTCACCGCCGTACCAACGCCGCCACTCACTGTCGTACCGCCGTTGCCGCCACCACTGTCACCGCCGCCACCGTGCCGCCGCTTTTTTTTTTTCAACAAGGCTCCTAAGTGAGGGAAAGTGGAAGAGAAAAAAGAAAAAGAGAAGGAAGGAAGTTGGGGAAGAAGAAAGAGTAAAGCGAATAAGGTGGGTCCCACATGTTTAAATTCTTTTATTATTATTATTATTTTTTTATGTATCCAAATTTTTGCATTTTTCATTTTGGCTATGAATTTGAGTTTCCCAAATGAATTGCAATTTATTTTATTTCATTTTCTAATTAGAAATTTAAATTGATTTATTTTAGACTTCTAAAGAACTTTAATTGGATATTAGTTGAAAGTTTTTTTTATCTAATTTCAATTAGAGTTTATTTGGGAGTTTCCAAACTAATTTTAATTGGCTTTAAATTGAATTGTTATTACCAATTTCAATTTGATTTTAATATGACATTTTCAACTTTAATTGTCTTTCTTATTAATTTTAGTTGGATTCTAACATAAAATTTCTAATTTGAATTTGAATTTGTATTTTCCTAATAAATGTTCACTAGTTTGTAATTAGAAAATTCAATTTTCTTTAAAATGGAAATTTTAATGTTTTGAATTTTACTTTAATTTGAATGGTTCAAATGAATTTCAAAGGGTTTTGAAATGCTCAAATGAATTTCAAACAAATGACATTTGAACTAAGATTTTCAATTTGATTTTCACTTGATTTTTTTTTTTAAAAAAAAAAGACGATTTTAAACTTTCCTTCCATTGGTTTCAATAATTAATTTGGGATTTTATAATAAATTTTTAATTGGATTTAATTTGGGATTTCAACTTTTGTTTGTTTTTAATTTGATTTCATTTTGACATTTACAAATGAATTTTAATTTGGAATTGCCCAAATGAATTTCAATTGGAATTTTATTTGAATTTTCACCCTCAATTGGTTTTAATCTTGAATTCATGGAGTTTCAAAGTGATTTGGAATTTTTCAGTAAATGTCAATTTGGTTCTAAATTAAAGTTTCCAGTCAATGTCTTTTGGTCTTAGATTGAAAATCAATTTCAATTTTAAACTAAATTGGAAATCAATTTCGATTTTGGAAAGGTTAAATCAAATTTCAAAAACATTGTTTAATATTTTGAATGGTTAAAATAGATTGATTATGAAAACTTTAATGCTAATTTTGTCTAAGAACGGGTATTTAAGCTGACCGAAAGGGAACACCCTGCCTGGAAATTAGCCTAAAGTTTAACTAGTCAATTATTTTGGCAATCAAAATTTCAATTGGATCTTAAATTAGAAAATTTTCAAATCAACTTCGATTTGATTCTAAATTGGATTTTCCAAATGAACTTCAAAATAGTTTTACTTTGGTAATTCCAAATGAATTTCTAATTGAATTTGATTTAAAAATGAAAAAATATTTTTCCATTGAATGGTGTCATACCACTCATGATTATTACTTCATATTTTATTTTTGAAATGTGAGGTAATAGTTGAGAGACAAATTAGCTCATGTATAGCCTATGACGGAGTTGAAATAATTTTCAAATTCTTGAGGTGAAAGATTTTCTTTAATTAGGAAATTTTTACATGATAATAAAGTCATGGGTTAACCCCACTCACAAAATTAAATCCTTACTTTATTTAAAGATAAGGTGAAATTAGTGAGACAATTAATTTTCAATTTTCATTTTTTGTTTATTTTTGACACGGACCTTTTGTTTAATGAATTTGAGTAATAAAATAAAATGTTTTCAAACGGGTGTTGTAGGGTGCTAACACCTTCCCTACACACAACTGATCCCCGAACCTAATTTTTGGTTTTCAAAGACCACTTTTTTTAAAATGGGTGACCAATCACACCCCAAGATGATTGGTGGCGACTCCAAACCTCTCACCTCGAAAGAGACCCTTAGGGAAGGACGTCGGCCGCTCCGCGTCGCGATGACGTTGCATGCTCATGCATTTAAATTTTAATCCCACCTTAGGATATAAAGCATGCTCATGCATTTATGTATGTTATAATTAGATTATAATATATGTTTGAAATGCATGGTTTGATTTTCATGATTTATTTAATATATAGTAGAGTTATATTAAATTCATGAAAATGGAAGAGTATGATGCATGCAGTTACATAGTTTTAATATAAGAGTTATATTAAAAATTATTTGTTTGCAGCATGCTAAGTTGATTTTCCATTTTTTGGCTATAATAAAATTGTTTATTATTTAAATGGAAATCAAATTGCATTGAGCATGATACATCCATAGGTTAATATAAGGGTTGTATTAATTATCATGCAATGCAAAGTACTATAGTTTAAATTTCATTAACTTGAATATGATTGTTAATTGTTTTAAAACTATAGTATGCATGATTATAGGGCTAATCATTAAAATTTTGAAATAGTTTAAAATTTCATGATTAGAAACCGTCAATCTATAATCAAGATATGCATGTTCACATAGGATCTTAGGTTAAATTGAATTAATTTTAATGGGTTAAAATTAATTAGACCTAAGATCACTTTCTAATAGGATTAAAATATCTTACTTTGTTTTAAAATAGTTTTATTGAACTAAGTAGGACAAACATTCCTGAGATTATAAGGGAACTCTACCAGTAAAGTTCTGTCTAAGGATTGGAGGTATTTAAGTTGACGGTAAACGGAACACCTCCTACCTGGGAACTGATCTGGAACACCGGAGTTGAATTAATCTCAGGTTAATGTTAGAATAATGTCGCTAGGTTAATTAAATTGGTTTAATACACCTAGACATTAGGTCTTATTATAATAGTTATAATAGGACTAGACTTAGATAAATGACTTAGCCGGATTTATCTAGGTTTAATCAAACCCTAAAATTAATAATAGGTTACTTTAGTGGGAGGAAAATTACAAAACTTGATTTAAATCGAGTTTTGCTCCTGCGTCCCTGTGATGTTCACACCGTGAGATCCATGCTCGGCTTTGTGTCGTTTTAGCGCGGCCTCCCTTCGGAGAGTGTTTGCATGGGTCAATACCAAGGTGAATGGGGAAAGTGACTATAGTAAGTGGGAGCGGGACACGTGTCAACGTATCCTTCGGTCTCCGCCCCTAGGTCACAACGTGAGATTCCTATGATCCGCCTGCGTGTTGTCTCGGCGCAACCACCCCTTCGGAGGACCTGATCATAGGATTCGGAACACCGTGAACTCCTGAAAAGGATAGGGTCGCTTAGGCTAATTACCAACAGTTGTCTTTCCTAACGGTAGCCTGTTGGTCCGTGCCTCTGGGATCTGAAAGTGGGAGGGTTACACTTACGGGGAGGAGTTAATTTGTTAACAAATCCTTGACCGAACAACGGTGGTTAATATCTAATGGAATATGAGTTATTCTGGTATTAGAAATTGACTGAGAAGAGTCTCATTTTAGAGGAGGAACAACTGATCACCCTTCGGTGGTTGTTCTTCTAAACCTCTAAAGCATCGTTGCGAAACACAATCATAGTTTTATTAGGGTTCTTTGATTGTTTGTTTGCAAAATTGATTGGATGTATGCAATTGTTTGTATTGCTTGTGTGATGGGTTAAGGCAAAGATAACTAATACGGTCACTTGTTTGTTTTTCAGCAATGTCTTCCTCCATAATTTCCCTGCTTAAAAATGAACAACTTACCGGCGAGAATTTTCCTCAATGGAAATCTAACCTCAATACAATACTCGTGGTTGAGGACTTAAGGTTCGTCTTAACGGAGGAATGTCCTCCCGTTTGTTGGGTTTTATGTCCTAAAACTCGTAGATAGTGAATGATTAACGGATTATACACTTGTATCAGTAAAGTGTTATTGAGGTTTATACAATAAAGTGTTATTGTTATATTAAGTCTAGAATTGCACAATATGACCCAAATCCAATAAACTAAGATCCAAGGTTGTTGATATGTAACTTGAACTAGTATGTGGGGACATACGGGGATCAGTGTTCAAGTAACAACCTAAAAGGTCTATAGTACAGGGATCAGGTTGGGTACCTTATCCTGGTAACACTATGTGATACGGCCCGCTTTGTATTCGATACAGACGTATTGATCCAAGACGTCCATGTAGGAGACATGCGAGCGGGGGTATCCTATGCAATGAGTTTGCATAAGACCGGACCACGAAATAGTAAACCACTAGATGTAACACCGTTAACTAGTTAGGTTACTGTTTCAATAGGATGACCTAGGTAACTCAGTCTTAATCTTGAGTGTGTCATGAACTCATTCTCATGAGGGATTGTCCTTTGATTAGTACAGGTGAGAGTGGCCTACACGCCGACTCAACAAGCCTACCTTCTTGGGGACAAGACCGAGTGGGGGCTGGGGACATGACAACACAATATGGAATTCACTCCTTCCCGCTTCTAGGAGAAGTAGATGAGTGTTCCCTTAAGTGGTGACTCCTGGTCTTGAACAAAGGGATCTCGCCCTCTCATTGGCCCGAGAGGGACTTTCTGTTTACTGGTTGGACCATAAACAGGTTGTTCATTAGAGGAGCACTAGTACTTAAGGAGCCAGAGGCAACTCAGGGGTAAAACGGTAATTTGACCCAACTGAAGTTACGAACACTCGTGAAGGATTGACTTACCGTTATTGGTCAATATCCGTGGACACAGAAATATTCTACAGTGAGAAGAGTGCAACAATGGGTCTTTAGTGGAGTGACCCACAGTTAATGACTATTGGTTAACTCGATTACTGAGTTTAGTCAGTTAACCTCATATCATTGGAGCTTCTGATCGGTAGGTCCATTAGGTCCCCTGCTAGCTCGTAAAGAGTAATTGGGAACAATTTATCTTGAAAGAATTTGCAGAGTTTAAATTCAATTTTTGAAATCAAGTTAATTGTATAAGATACAATTAATATAATGTATGGTGATACATTATAATATAAAGTTTAATATATGTGATTAAACTTTATTAAATGAGAGAATAATATATATTTGAAAGAGTTCAAATATATATATTTAATTAAATATATGATATTTAATAAATTAATTAATTAATTAATTGTGAATTAATTAATTATTCATTTTAGTTTGAATTAAATTTGATTTAATAAAACTATAGGTTATAAGAGAGATGCACATTTGAATATGGTTCAAATGTTTGATTAATTAAATATGTGATATTTAATTGGTCAAAGAATTAATTAATTGTGAATTAATTAATTGTGTAGTTTAATTAATTTAATTAAATGTGATTTAATTAATTTTAATTAAAACTATATATTATGTGAGGGCAATGTATTTAAATATGATTTGAATGCGTGTATGCTTAATTAATTAATATGATTAATTTATTAGCATATAATTAATTAATTAAATCTATTTTTATTAATTTATTTTTAATTAATAGTTTTGATTAATTAAATTGGTTATTTGATAACCAATTCCGAACTCACGTAAGATAGATTTGGAGGGGTCTTGGCAGGATTGAATATAAGCTGTCATTTTTTACTCTCTGAGATAATCTCCCAAGATCATCTCTCACTCTCATTCTCTCTCTACAAAAATACAGAAAAGTTTAGTTTTACTTTTCTGTGATTCTCTCTAAAAAAAAAAAAAAAAGTTCAAGAGAATTCAGTCCCACAACTGAGTTCCCATACTCAGAGGATAGCAGGGTAATCTTGTGGTGGTGTCCCAAGATTTCATTTTTTGGTCCCTGGCATTCAAGAAGACGTTCTTGAAGAATTCGGAGTCGTCAGATGACGGTGAGTTTGCTTAACCTTAGTTTTGTAGAATTATGAATTCGTAATTGCCAATGTACCGGTATTTTGTAGAACGAAATTAAATTGCGAATCGGTCCAATTGCTTCCACTGTAACGGAATTGGGAATTCCAATCCTTCACCGTTCCCCCTCGCACTGCCACTCAGGCAGTTAAGGACGCCTACGAACGCTGGACCAAGGCAAATGAAAAGGTCAAAGTCTATATTTTGGTCAGCTTGTCTGAAGTGTTGGCCAAGTGTTACGAGAACGTGGCAACTGCCAGGGAAATTATGAATTCCCTGCAGGAGATGTTTGGACTTCCGTCCTACCAGCTCCACCACGACGCCTTGAAGAACGTCTTCAATGCCAAGATGCTGGAAGGTCAATCTGTTCGGGAACATGTCCTGGACATGATTAACCAGTTCAACATAGCTGAGGCAAATGGCGGGGTTGTCTGCGAGCGCAGTCAGGTTGCGTTCATCCTTCACTCGCTCCCGGCGAGCTATCTGTCTTTCAGGACGAACGCGAGCATGAATAAGATTCAGTTCAACCTGACTACCTTCCTCTCAGAGTTACAGATTTATGAGTCCCTGCAAAAGAGCAAGGGAAAGAGTGTGGTTAAAGGAGAGGCCAATGTGGCCCATTCCAAGAAGAAGTTCCTGAAGGGTTCATCCTCAGGGACTAAATCTGTACCCCAGGCTTCTTCATCGAAGCAGATCCAAAAGAGGAAGGGAGACAAGGGGAAGGCTCCTGCACAGGCTGTGCAAGGAAAGGGGAAGGCCAAAGTCGTGGCCGACAAAGGCAGATGCTTCCACTGTAATGCAGATGGTCACTGGAAGCGCAACTGCCCCCGCTACCTTGCTGAGAAGAGAAGAGAAAAAGAAGGTAAATTCGATTTACTTGTGTTAGAGACTTGTCTCGTTGAACATGATGAGTTTGCCTGGATACTGGATTCGGGAGCCACTAATCATGTTTGTTCTTCTTTTCAGGGAAATAATTTCCAGCAGCTGGCAGAGGGTGAAATGACGCTCAAGGTCGGAACGGGAGACGTCGTTTCAGCTCGTGCAGTGGGAGCTGCAAAATTATTCTTTAGAAATAGGTTTTTAATTTTAGAGGACTTGTACTTGGTTCCTAGAATTAAAAGGAACCTTATTTCTGTTTCCTTCTTGCTTAATGAAGCTTTAATTTCAAAGAATGGAGTTTACATTTGTTCAGCTAAGCGTGAGAATAATTTGTTTGTGTTAAGACCAAATGATGCTAAGGCCATTTTAAGTCATGAAATGTTTAAAACGGCCGAAACGCAAAACAAAAGGCAAAAGGTTTCTCCTTTAAGTAACAACACGTATCTTTGGCATCTTCGTCTTGGTCATATTAACATCGATCGGATCGATCGTTTGGTTAAAAATGGGCTTCTAAGTGACATAGAAGATACATCTTTACCACCCTGTGAATCGTGTCTCGAGGGTAAAATGACCAAGAGGCCTTTTACTGGAAAAGGTTACAGGGCCAAAGAACCACTTGAATTAATACATTCGGATCTTTGTGGTCCTATGAATGTAAAGGCTCGAGGTGGTTTTGAATACTTTATCTCTTTCTGATGTGGACTTTTCCTACCGCAAGCGCACGGGTCAAGTAATAATAAAGTGTTCGTAAATACGAGTGTCGTCCTCTGGATTGGATTTTTAAGCAAATCAAGTATTGTGAATAATCTCGCTCAATTTTATTTAGGGATTAAAAAGTGATGAATAAATGATGATAAAACCAAATCAAAGCAAGTAAAAAGAATGGAAATTCAATTGGGAAAACTATTTAGGGAATTGATTTCGTCGATTTAGTTTAGGATTGATTTTAAGGAACAAGTTATTATGCACAATGAAATTATGAGCTAAAGACCCTTTAATCACAACTACCTCTCCCGAGTATAATTGATTCTCATGCAAATTAACCAACTTGATATCCCTATCTAAGTTTATTAACATGCAAGGCAATGAGATCTTTTAACCAATTCTAAAGTTAATCTAAAACCGTCATGAATTAGAAAGTAAACTTTATTCATGCAATCTTGAGTAAGTCTAAATCAATCCCCTCTCCCGAGCTAGATTCGAAACTTAAATCATTCAACTAATGGCCAATTAATTGAAAGCATTAAATCAAGATTACAAACACAATAACATTGCACAACTTAAACCATAAATCAATCCATAAACTTAATCAACTACATCAATCCCTAAGCTACAAGTTTAGTTACTCATGAATGTAAATACAAGCTCAACTAAACATGTGAAAGCCATAAATCTAACTAAAGAAAGGAAAGGGAAAAGAAAACTCAATGTAGGCCGAATCCGACGTCCCCGTCACGATCCCCACGAACAATGGGTTGATTTCCAAGTCTCTCCCTTTGTTTTCAGCCTCCAAGTGCTCTGTTTTGCCCTGTTTACGGCTCTCAAAGGTCCCAAAATCCAACCCCCAAAACCTAGCCGAAAATAAGCCTTTATTCTGTTTTTTCGTCTTAGCGTCGAGACGCTGCCTTCAAAACGTGCGTTTCAGGAAAGGAAATTATACATCGTCGAGACGCTCAGGTCGCAGCGTCTCGACGCTGTGACCTTTACGTGCCTATTCGGATATGGAATGCTAGCGTCGAGACGCCTAAGGGCTAGCGTCGAGACGCTAGTCACCTTTTGACCGAATTTTGACTTTTTTCCATTTTGATTCTTTTTCCTTCCTTTGCATCTTTTCGCGTCCCGAGCACCCGATTAACTCCAATATGGAGCTACAGCTCCAATCAACCATTTCCTACAAAATAAACATTAAAGCACAATAAAATGGCCCAAAAATCATAAAAGACTAGCTAAATTAAATAAGTAAAGATAGCTAGCTATGCTCGCTATCAAATACCCCCAAACTTAAGCTTTTGCTAGTCCTCGAGCAAACTAAAAATCAAACATACAATGGAAGTGAAGGGAATGAAAGTCCCCACGCAGCGGAAGCGCATCGATTGGACCTTACGCCGTATATTAATTAACATTAAAAACCGTTACGAAAACTCAAACAAAAACTTTAAACTAACTTTAAAGCCGCTGTAAAATCGGTTTAAACATGCTAAAATAAATCTAAATTTATTTTTAAAACTTTTCTAAAGAAAAGAGGAAGAACCGTTACAAACCTCCGTTGTAGACTTGACCGTTCTTCGCCAACGAAGCTCCACGAACGAAAACGCAGCAGCCGCTTCAAGGTATTCTTCGCTGGAAATTCTTCTTTGATTGACACAATAACCACAGAGGTTACACCGGTATGTCTCTAAGTCTAGGAGGCCAAAGACTTGTGGGAGTCTTTCTCTAAGAGGGAGGCTAGAGAGAATTCTAGGTCTTGTCTTTCAAGAGTGTCAAGTGTCATGACCAATTAGGTCTAGTGTTCTATTTATAGAAGAGAGGCCATGAATAAAATATTCAATTAAATCAATCTTTTCCAAAATTGATTCAATCTTATTCCTTAATTAATCAATCATGATCAATCAATTCCCCAATTGATTAATCTTTTCCATAAATGACTAATTTCTTCCATAAGTAATTAGATCATTCCCATAAATGATTAATCACTTCCTTAAGTGATTAATTATTTACATAATTGATTAATTCATGGTTAATGAATTCTTTAATTAATTAACCACCAATTAAATATCTCATATTTAATTTCCGGCCTTGAATTAATTAATTTTGCCCAAACACTTTTAGGACTTAAATTAATTCTTTCAATCTTCCATAAATTTATATTTGAACTTTTTCAAATATTAATTTCTCTCATAATAATATATCAATATATATTATATTTATTTCCCTTAGTAAATTGAACATTTTCAATTTACATTTAATTACTTAGTTGCCTCAAATTACTTTACGAGCTACCAGTGGGACCTAATGGACCTGCAGATCAGAAGCTCCAACGATGTGAGATTAATTGGTTAAACTCATTAACCACAATAATCAATATTCGTTAACTGTGTGTACATTCCACTATAGACTCACAGTTGCACTCTTCTCACTGCAGACATATTTTCTGTGTCCACGGAACTTAGACCAATATCGACTAGTTAGTCCTTCACGAGTGTCCGTAACCCCAGCTGGGTCAAATTACCGTTTTACCCCTGGGTCACCTCTATTTCCTTAAGTACCAATTCTCCTCTAATGAACAATCTGTTTATGGTCCAACCATCAAACAGAAAACCCTCTCGTGCCATTGAGAGGGTAGGGCCCTTTGTTCAAGACTCGGAGTAACCACTTAAGGGAACACTCATCTGCTTCCCTAAAGTCGGGAAGGAGTGAATTCCATCTTGTACGATCATGTTCCCAGCTCCCCATTCGATCTTGTCCCCAAAGTGGTAGGCTTATTGAGTCGGCGTATTGGCCACTCTCACCCATGCAAATCAAAGGACAGTCTCTCATGAGCAGGAGTCCATAATCAACTCAGGATTAAGACTAAGTTGTCTCGGTCGTCCTAGTGAAATAGAAAACCAACTAGTTAACGGTGTTATAACTAGTGGTTACTATTTCGCGGTCCGGTCTTATGCAAACTCATTGCATAGGATACCCCCACTCGCATGTCTCCTACACGAACGCGTTGGATCGCAGCGTTTGTATCAAATACAAAGTGGGCCGTATCCATAGTGTCACCAGGATAAAGCACCCAGTCTTATCCCTATACTATAGACCCTTTAGGCTGTTTCTTGAACAATGATCCCATATGTCGCTACATATAGTTCAAGACTCATATTACAGCCTTGGATGTCTAGTTTATTGGATTAGGGTTATTATTAGGCAAAGACAAATATAAAATAACTAATAACAATTAATGGAAAAAATATATCAATATTATTTCATTAATATCCGGTCAACGGTTACATTCACTATCTACGAGTTTTAGGGCATAAAACCCAACAGGAAGAATGGATGCAACAATCATAACTCCATCCTCAAGGCTCAAAAGTCAATAACCAAGCAAGCAAGAGACATGCACACAAGTGATGTGGACTTTTCCTAACCGCAAGCGCACGGGTCAAGTAATAATATAGTGAAAGTAAATTCGAATGTCGTCCTCTGGATTGGACTTTTAAGCAAATCAAGTATTGTGAATAATCTCGCTCAATTTTATTTAGGGATTAAAAAGTGATGAAAAGATGATAATAAAACTAAATCAAAGCAAGTAAAAAGAATGGAAATTCAATTGGGAAAACCACTTAGGGAATTGATTTCGCCGATTTAGTTTAGGATTGATTTTAAGGAATAAGTTATTATGCACAATGAAATTATGAGCCAAATACCCTTTAATCACAACTACCTCTCCCGAGTATAATTGATTCTCAAGAAAATTAACCAACTTGATATCCCTATCTAAGTTTATTAACATGCAAGGCAATGAGATCTTTTAACCAATTCTAAAGATAATCTAAAACCGTCAAGAATTAGAAAGTAAACTTTATTCATGCAATCTTGAGTAAGTCTAGATCAAATCCCCTCTCCCGAGCTAGATTCGAAACTTAAATCATCCAACTAATGGCCAATTAATTGAAAGCATTAAATCAAGATTACAAACACAATAACATTGCACAACTTAAACCATAAATCAATCCATAAACTTAATCAACTACATCAATCCCTAAGCTACAAGTTTAGCTACTCATGGATGTAAATACAAGCTCAACTAAACATGTGAAAGCCATAAATCTAACTAAAGGAAGAAAAGGGAAAAGAAAACTCAATGTAGGCCGAATCCCGACGTCCCCGTCACGATCCCCACGAACAATGGGTTGATTTCCAAGTCTCTCCCTTTGTTTTAGCCTCCAAAGTGCTCTGTTCTGCTCTGCTTACGGCTCCAAAAGTGCCCAAATCCAACCCCTTCAACCCTAGCCGAAAATAAGCTTTTATTCTGTTTTTTCGTCTTAGCGTCGAGACGCTGTCAAGACAGCGTCGCGACGCTGCCTCTTATACGCGCGTTCTGAATAAGGAAAAACGGTAGCGTCGGGACGCTTCCTATCATAGTGTCTCGACGCTGTGAGCTTTACGCGCCTAATCTGATATGGAATGTGAGCGTCGAGACGCTCAAGAGCTAGCGTCTCGACGCTAGCCTGCTGTTGACCGAGATTTGACTTTTTTCCACTTTTACTCTTTTCATTCCTTTGCATCTTTTCACGTCCCGAGCACCCGATTAACTCTAATATGGCATTATAGCTCCAATCAACCATTTCCTACAAAATAAACATTAAAGCACCATAAAATGGCCCAAAAATCATAAAAGACTAGCTAAATTAAATAAGTAAAGATAGCTAGCTATGCTCGCTATCAAATACCCCCAAACTTAAGCTTTTGCTAGTCCTCGAGCAAACTAAAAATCAAGCATACAATGGAAGAATGGATGCAACAATCATAACTCCATCCTCAAGGCTAAAAAGTCAATAACCAATCAAGCAAGAGACATGCACACAAGGACCAATGAGGGAGACGAATTAAAATTTTTCCAAAATTAACTTGCACAAGCGAGATCTAACTCAACAAGATCAGACTCTACTAGCCCAGGATTGAATTATTAAACTCTCAACTCATCTTCCCTCTACACTGGCGCTAAGGCTTCACTAATGAGTTAATGCAACAAATTAGTTTGTTTATCTCCATACTTAGGTTCTTTTAATTAACAGTTGAATTAAGCATGTCAATGTGGCACTAGCTTTCACACACCCATTGCAGGGACCCTTAACCTGAGTTTTCTCTGGTTGGCCTAACTGATCACAACAGGGGTAGCTCTTTTTGCCTTAATCTTTATTAACCATTGCATATTGCGCGCATAAGTCATGACTTTTTCTTTTTCAACAAAAACAACAAGAATGATTTTTCGTTATGAACATAATAAGCAGATATTCTTTTCTTTTCTCCTAAGCAAGATCAAACATGCTAATTTGCAAAAAATTAACACTTTAGCTCTTCCCTACACCTATCGAGGTGACAACAAGCATATGAACCCAATAATTCGCTCCTAAGCATTCAAATCCAAATCTAGCCAAGACAGATACTCTACTCATGCAAGCCATCTCCTAGAAAAATTTTAAAAAGTCTCCCTTTTTGGGCACTTATGCTTACATCTCATCACAAGCTTGAAAATTGACAAGAAAGCCTATCCTAGGACATCATAATCATGCAAAAGTAGCATCCAGAAAACAACCATATGCATAATTCAAAGAAAGCTCAAAACTATAGCCCGAACTCAGATGCTCAAGGGCTCCACAAACATGCTAATCCACCCCCAAACTTAAAGTATGCATTGTCCTCAATGTATAAAGAAAATAAGGCATAAACAAGCATGAGAACAATAAAAGAATGATAGGAGTGAACAATACTGGCCTGGAATGATGATGACTTCTTGCTTGAGAGCTTGGAATCTTGAAAGCTTAAAAGCAAATGAGAGAAAGAAAACAAGGCCTACAAAACAAAAACAAACAATTAATCAAAAACAAAAAGAAAACACACTAAACTTACTTGGGTTGCCTCCCATAAGTGCTTGTTTAACGTAATTAGCTCGACGTGTTGCACGTGCTTCAAGGAGGCTTTTGTTCTGTGAATCCAACAGAGGTGCTCTTTCTTGCACCTTTCCTGTAGCCCATGTAAAGCAATTCATCTTTGGAGTCTTCAACTGCTTTAAAGATTTCTTTTTCGTTCTTGACTCTAATAGTGAGCTCCCTGCGCTCAATATCTATAATCACTCGCCCAGTAGCGAGGAATGGTCGTCCTAATATGACAGGCATTGAAGGATTTTCTATCATGTCCATAACATACAAGTCAATAGGGAGGAAAAATCTACCTACTCTGATTAACACATTCTCTACAATACCAACTGGTCTCACAACAGATTGATCAGCCAATTGGAGCTTTACAGGAGTAGATTTAATCTCACCTATATCTAACTTTTTACACAAAGATAGAGGAATGATATTAATGCTAGCACCTAAATCACATAATGCTCTGAAAGAATAAGTACCAAAACTACAAGGAACAGAAAAACTCCCTGGATCTGCTACTTTTTCAGGTACTTTCTGTTGTACTCTGGTGCTGCATGTGGAAGCAAGATAAACAGTGTCAACCTTCTTTTCTTTTCGCTTCTTTGCTAACCACTCCTTCATGAACCTGTTGTATTGGGGCATCTCTAATGCCTCTGCAAAAGGAATATTAATATATAGATTCATAAAAGCATTCATAAATTTATCAAACTGAACCTGATTATTCTTTTTCTTCTTTTTCTTTTTCTTTTCCTTGGGAACCATCAGTGTGGGAGAAGGAATAGGAGGCTCAAGGTTAGGCTTTTCAGCCTCATCTGCTGATGTGTCCTCCTCAGCTTCCCCTGTAGGCGTTTCATAGTCCTCAGATTCAGGTTCCTATTCTGATTCCTCCTGGTGCACAGTGATTGCCTTACAATACTCCACCTGGGGTTTCTCTTGCTCAACTGGAGCCTTACCTTTGTTCATTGTACTTACAACATTCACCAACTGTCCCAGCTGAGTCTCAATGTTCTTTATAGTTGTACTGTGGCCATTCACTGTTGAGTTGATGGCAATGACTGCCTCCTCTAATTTGGTTGTCCTGTTACTAGATTCTGCAATGAAAGCTCCAACAAGATCTTCTAACTTTTTATTATCTTGAGTTTGAGGGGCAAAACCAGGAGGATTAAGAACATTCTTAGTATTAGCATAAGAGAAATTTTCATGGTTCCTATTGTTAGGGTGATAATGTGTAGGTGTAGAACTATTATTATATCCCCTAGAATTGAAATTTGATACATACTGAACCTGCTCAATAGTCTCCTCCTGAGGTCGAGATGCTAAAGCAGCAGCTGATTCAATTGACTGTGCACTCCTTGTACCTGAAAATTTCATAAAAGCATTGGCAAGGGAAGTCATCTGGGCTTGGAGTGCACTTACTTTATCAACCTCAAACACTCCAGCAGCAATCTTTTTAGGTGCAGAACGCTCAGATAGCCACTGATAGCTGTTGGTGGCCATATCCTCTAAAAGTGTGCGAGCGTTTTCCACGGTCTTGGACAATAGAGTCCCACCTGCAGCTGCATCAACAATCGTTTTTGTACTAGGAGATAAACCATTATAAAACAATTGTACCTGAAGCCAATCGGGGTAACCATGCTGAGGACACTTCCTCAGTAGCTGTTTGAATCGTTCCCAAGCTTCGAACAGCTGCTCATCATATTGTTGTTGGAATGTTCCGATCTCGGTCCTCAGCTTGACCGTCTTTGCAGGGGGGAAAAATTTCTTTAAAAAGGCCTAGACCAAAGCATCCCAGGTGGTGATGCTCCCAGGGGTAATAGACTGCAACCAATCACGTGCTTTATCCTGCAAAGAAAAGGGAAATAACCGTAAGCGAATAGCATCCTCAGAGACACCATTAATCTTTACCGTCCCACAAATATCCAAAAATGATTTAAGATGAGAATTTGGATCCTCAGTGGGCGATCCTCTGTATGCACAATCTCGAGCCATCTGAATGAGACCAGTCTTCAGCTCAAAGTTGTTGGCATTAATCGGTGCATAGACAATCCCCGACTGTTGCCCCTGAAACACAGGCTGAAAATAATCTCTAATAGGCCTAGGCTCTTCAGGTGGATTTTGGTCAGCCATTTGAATTATTTCTCTATTCTCCCTTCGAAGCCTATTGATGGTTCTTTCTATCTCGGGATCCAAAGGTGCTAAAATTATATCTTTATTCCTACGCATAAACAAACAAGACTACCCTAAAAAAGGAAAGAAAATAATTATGGAAAGCAACAAAGAAAAGAAAACAACTAATCTAAATATGGAAAATAAAATCTAGAAAAGGAAACTAAATAACCTAATATGGAATGCAAAATCAAATATGGCAAAACACAAATAAGGAAACTACAAATAAGGGAAAAAAAATTACACAACTAAAAGAAAAACTAACCTAGAAAATCAAATATGGAAAGAAAAACAAATAAGGAAAAAAATGCAATCAACCTAATAAAGTAAAAATACACCCTAAATTAAGATCAAACAATTTTTTCACAATATCAATTTAACTAAATGTGCCAATCCCCGGCAACGGCGCCAAAAACTTGATGTGGACTTTTCCTAACCGCAAGCGCACGGGTCAAGTAATAATATAGTGAAAGTAAATTCGAATGTCGTCCTCTGGATTGGATTTTTAAGCAAATCAAGTATTGTGAATAATCTCGCTCAATTTTATTTAGGGATTAAAAAGTGATGAAAAGATGATTATAAAACTAAATCAAAGCAAGTAAAAAGAATGGAAATTCAATTGGGAAAACTACTTAGGGAATTGATTTCGCCGATTTAGTTTAGGATTGATTTTAAGGAATAAGTTATTATGCACAATGAAATTATGAGCCAAAGACCCTTTAATCACAACTACCTCTCCCGAGTATAATTGATTCTCAAGCAAATTAACCAACTTGATATCCCTATCTAAGTTTATTAACATGCAAGGCAATGAGATCTTTTAACCAATTCTAAAGATAATCTAAAACCGTCAAGAATTAGAAAGTAAACTTTATTCATGCAATCTTGAGTAAGTCTAGATCAAATCCCCTCTCCCGAGCTAGATTCGAAACTTAAATCATCCAACTAATGGCCAATTAATTGAAAGCATTAAATCAAGATTACAAACACAATAACATTGCACAACTTAAACCATAAATCAATCCATAAACTTAATCAACTACATCAATCCCTAAGCTACAAGTTTAGCTACTCATGGATGTAAATACAAGCTCAACTAAACATGTGAAAGCCATAAATCTAACTAAAGGAAGAAAAGGGAAAAGAAAACTCAATGTAGGTCGAATCCCGACGTCCCCGTCACGATCCCCACGAACAATGGGTTGATTTCCAAGTCTCTCCCTTTGTTTTAGCCTCCAAAGTGCTCTGTTCTGCTCTGCTTACGGCTCCAAAAGGTCCCAAATCCAACCCCTTCAACCCTAGCCGAAAATAAGCTTTTATTCTGTTTTTTCGTCTTAGCGTCGAGACGCTGTCAAGACAGCGTCGCGATGCTGCCTCTTATACGCGCGTTCTGAATAAGGAAAAACGGTAGCGTCGGGACGCTTCCTATCATAGTGTATCGACGCTGTGAGCTTTACGCGCCTAATCTGATATGGAATGTGAGCGTCGAGACGCTCAAGAGCTAGCGTCGAGACGCTAGCTTGCTGTTCACCGAGATTTGACTTTTTTCCACTTTTACTCTTTTCATTCCTTTGCATCTTTTCACGCCCCGAGCACCCGATTAACTCTAATATGGCATTATAGCTCCAATCAACCATTTCATACAAAATAAACATTAAAGCACCATAAAATGGCCCAAAAATCATAAAAGACTAGCTAAATTAAATAGGTAAAGATAGCTAGCTATGCTCGCTATCAACAAGGACCAATGAGGGAGACAAATTAAAATTTTTCCAAAATTAACTTGCACAAGCGAGATCTAACTTAACAAGATCAGACTTTACTAGCCCGGGATTGGATTATTAAACTCTCAGCTCATCTTCCCTCTACACTGGCACTAAGGTTTCACTAATGAGTTAATGCAACAAATTAGTTTGTTTATCTCCATACTTAGGTGCTTTTAATTAACAATTGAATTAAGCATGTAAATGTGGCACTAGCTTTCACACACCCATTGCAGGGACCCTTAACCTGAGTTTTCTCTGGTTGGCCTAACTGATCACAACAGGGGTAGCTCTTTTTGCCTAAACTTTATTAATCATTGCATATTGCGCGCATAAGTCATGACTTCTTTCTTTTTCAATAAAAACAACAAGAATGATTTTTTCGTTATGAACATAATAAGCAGATATTCTTTTATTTTCTCCTAAGCAAGATCAAACATGCTAATTTGCCAAAAATTAACTCTTTAGCTCTACCCTACACCTATCGAGGTGACATCAAGCATATGAACCCAGTAATTCGCTCCTAAGCATTCAAATCAAAATCTAGCCAAGACAAATACTCTACTCATGCAAGCCATCTCCTAGAAAAATTTTAAAAAGTCTCCCTTTTTGGGCACTTATGCTTACATCTCATCACAAGCTTGAAAATTGACAAGAAAACCTATCCTAGGACATCATAATCATGCAAAAGCAGCATCCAGAAAACAACCATATGCATAATTCAAAGAAAGCTCAAAACTATAGCCCGAACTCAGATGCTCAAGGGCTCCACAAACATGCTAATCCACCCCCAAACTTAAAGTATGCATTGTCCTCAATGTATAAAGAAAATAAAGCATAAACAAGCATGAGAACAATAAAAGAATGACAGGAGTGAACAATACTGGCCTGGAATGATGATGACTTCTTGCTTGAGAGCTTGGAATCTTGAAAGCTTGAAAGCAAAGGAGAGAAAGAAAACAAGACCTACAAAACAAAAACAACAATAAATCAAAAACAAAAAGAAAACACACTAACTTACTTGGGTTGCCTCCCATAAGCGCTTGTTTAACGTCATTAGCTCGACGTGTTGCACGTGCTTCAAGGAGGCTTTTGTTCTGTGAATCCAACAGAGGTGCTCTTTCTTGCACCTTTCCTGTAGCCCATGAAAATCACTTCATCTTTAGAGTCTTCAACTACTTTAAAGATTTCTTTTTCGTTCTTGACTCTAATAGTGAGCTCCCTGCGCTCAATATCTATGATCACTCGCCCAGTAGCGAGGAATGGTCGTCCTAATATGACAGGCATTAAAGGATTTTCTATCATGTCCATAACATACAAGTCCATAGGGAGGAAAAATCTACCTATTCTGATTAACACATTTTCTACAATACCAACTGGTCTCACCACAGATTGATCAGCCAATTGGAGCTTTACAGGAGTAGACTTAATCTCACCTATATCTAACTTTTTACACAACGATAGAGGAATGATATTAATGCTAGCACCTAAATCACATAATGCTCTGAAAGAATAAGTACCAAAACTACAAGGAACAGAAAAACTCCCTGGATCTGCTACTTTTTCAGGTACTTTTTGTTGTACTCTGGTGCTGCATGTGGAAGCAAGATAAACAGTGTCAACCTTCTTTTCTTTTCGCTTCTTTGCTAACCACTCCTTCATAAACCTGTTGTATTAGGGCATCTCTAATGCCTCTGCAAAAGGAATATTAATATTCAGATTCATAAAAGCATTCATAAATTTATCAAACTGAACCTGATTATTCTTTTTCTTCTTTTTCTTTTTCTTTTCCTTGGGAACCATCAGTGTGGGAGAAGGAATAGGAGGCTCAAGGTTAGGCTGTTCAGCCTCATCAGATGATGTGTCCTCCTCAGCTTCCCCTGTAGGCGTTTCATAGTCCTCAGATTCAGGTTCCTCTTCAGATTCCTCCTGGTGCACAGTAATTGCCTTACAATACTCCATCTGAGGTTTCTCTTGTTCAGCTGGGGCCTTACCTTTGTTCATTGTACTTACAACATTCACCAACTGTCCCAGCTGAGTCTCAATGTTCTTTATAGTTGTACTGTGGCCATTCACTGTTGAGTTGATGGCAATGACTGCCTCCTCTAATTTGGTTGTCCTGTTACTAGACTCTGCAATGAAAGCTCCAACAAGATCTTCTAACTTTTTATTATCTTGAGTTTGAGTGGCAAAACCAGGAGGATTAAGAACATTCTTAGTATTAGCGTAAGAGAAATTTTTATGGTTCCTATTGTTAGGGTGATAATGTGTAGGTGTAGAACTATTATTATATCCCCTAGAATTAAAATTTGATACATACTGAACCTGTTCAATGGTCTCCTCCTGAGGTCTAGATGCCAAAGCAGCAGCTGATTCAATTGACTGTGCATTCCCTGTACCTGAAAATTTCATGAAAGCATTAGCGAGGGAAGTCATCTAGGCCTGGAGTGCACTTACTTTATCAACCTCAAACACTCTAGCAGCAATCTTTTTAGGTGTAGACCGCTCAGATGACCACTGATAGCTGTTGGTGGCCATATCCTCTAAAAGTGTGCGAGCGTTTTCCACGGTCTTGGACAACAGAGTCCCACCTGCAGCTGCATCAACGATAGTTTTTGTACTAGGAGTTAAACCATTATAAAACAATTGTACCTGAAGCCAATCGGGGTAACCATGCTGAGGACACTTCCTCAGTAGCTCTTTGAATCGCTCCCAAGCTTCGAACAGCTGCTCATCATATTGTTGTTGGAATGTCCCAATCTCGGTCCTCAGCTTGACCGTCTTTGCAGGAGGGAAAAATTTCTTTAAAAAGGCCTGGACCAAAGCATCCCAAGTGGTGATGCTCCCAGGAGTAACAAACTCACACTCGAGACATTATCTGCATGAACAAAAAAAATGCGTTATTAAGCAACTGCAAATTTTCCCGATTAAAAACATGATTCTCGGTGAAAATTCTCGGTCGGGAAGCAAACAATATGATTCCTCACCGGGAAATATACTTTTCGACCGAGAAATAAGTCAGTGTCGGCTTAAAAAAACACGAACATACTATTCAACGTAAATAAGTGAACGATCAAAACTTGAATGTGTAGTATTTACATACCTCATTCAGAAACTTGAATATTGAAAATGTTTGAATGTGTTTGAGCAATCCCAAGCATCATGAACGTGACAAAATCGTGTGGGGACCAAAGAAGATTGTGTGGGGACCAAAGGACAAAAATGAATAAGAATGAGAATGTTTTTGTGAGATTCCTTTCCAAATTTCTTATTCTAACCGATAATTAAGGAGAATTCATGTTAGTGGGTGGGAAATTTAATGTGGTTGGTGAGGGAATTAAGTTTCTTATTTTGAAAACTTAAGAGAGGTTTATAATGGAAATTCACACATTTGCTGATATCATTAAAGTCAGCAAATAGACTCCAAATACATGTTTTTTTTAAAAAAAAAGGTCCGTTTTTACAAAAACTAAAAGGGGCTCAATACTTCCAATTGCCCGTGCACCCCTAGCCTAGCAATCGATTGAATTCCGTTCGAAGATCGTGAAGGTGTGCAAGAGAATTTTAAAACAGTAATTACCGATAATAACAGTTCCATTCGAATTTTGCGATCATTATGGAAACTCTAGCCGCTACATCGAATCACTTGCCTCTAACTCTCCGGCTACCGGCGAAAATCTCCCTCAACTCCGACTCTAAATTATCAAGATTGGGCTCAACCTCTCGTGCTCTGATCGGCTGTAACTCGAGAGTCCTTGCAATCAAATGCTCAGCTACATCACTCGGTAAAATTCTAATCTGAAAATAAGATGATTGAAGAACAAATTCAGTTTACGATTGACAGTTATGGTGGAGCGGAATTGCTTATTTTCCGACCCCTTTATTTCGCCGCATTTTGATGTGTGTAATTTGAACTGCTGTACTACTGTTGTTTCCAGTCGACAGTCCAGAAGCATTTATTGAAGCTTCAAAGAATAGGAATTTGATCCCGCTACACCGATGCATTTTCTCCGATCACCTTTCGCCAGTGCTTGCTTACCGTTGTTTGGTCAAGGAAGATGATAGAGATGCCCCAAGTTTTCTGTTCGAATCCGTCGAACCTGGCCTGCAGGTTTCAAATGTTGTAAGTATTTCAAAACTTTCATTTCTCTTTCTAAAACATTTATATGAACTGCCAAATGGGCAGATTATTAGATTTTGTTGACATGCTGTTACGTCAGGGGAGATATAGTGTGGTTGGTGCTCAACCCTCAATGGAAATTTTAGCCAAAGAAAATGTTGTCACAATTTTGAATCACGAAGAAGGGAGAAGAACAGAGGAGATTGTTGAGGATCCTATGACAGTGCCTCGAAGAATCATGGAGAAATGGAGACCTCAACTCATTGATGAACTTCCAGACGCTTTTTGTGGTGGACTTATTATGCTGATACTATAATTTACTCTATATTGAATCATTGATTTGGTACATCTATTCCAACATAAATCTTTTTTTTTTTAATAGAAAACGAACTTTCATTGACAACTGACAAGCCCACAAAAGGTTGTGGTCCCATTGCGAAATCTTTGTTTTTATAATATACAGAAGAATCAATATTACTCTTCATATTCGAAAGAAGGAATCCATTGAGAATTCATTCAAACAAATATGTGTGTGTGGGTGGGTGTAGGTATGTATTGCTTAGATGATTTGAGGTCTTAAATAGACTGCCTTTTGGATATTACATGATTTGACTTTGTTATTGGATATGAACGAAGATCTATTTCTTTTTCAATCCCATTTCAAGTTTATTTTATTTTATCTTTTGTTACTTGTTTCAGTTATCCAAAGAATTCATGACTTACTGTTACTTAATTGACTGAAAATCATCCATTATGCCCCTCTTACATGCCTTCAGAAGCCCTAATTCTTCCAAATGGATGTCTTGTCAGGAGGATGGGTTGGTTACTTTTCATACGATACTGTCCGCTATGTAGAAAAGAAGAAATTGCCATTCTCTAGTGCACCAACAGATGACAGAAACCTTCCTGATGTTCATCTAGGACTTTATGATGATGTTATCGTGTTTGATCATGTGAATAAGGTAGATTCATCAAGCGAAAGCTATGTTATTGTTCTCAGACTTCATGTTGCAATCTTCTTATTTATATCTCTATTTAACTATTGTTAGAGGATAACTACTCAGTCTAAGTTGATATTAACTATCAGTGAGTAGAGAGAGAGAGAGAGTGAAAAAGTCCTTTTATTTTTTGCAAATGTTGATCTCGAGATCTAGCTCAGAATTTTCTCTTTGAAATTTTCTTCTTTATGATTAAACCTTTTGGACTGAAATGGTATGTCTATATTGGAAAACTCGTTTTGTGGTTAATAATGATTTGAATATGTTCAACTTTTCTTGAGTAAATTGCTGCTCACTTTTATTCTTTGATTTTTATTGCAGCAAGCTTATGTGATTCATTGGGTGCACTTGGATCAATATTCATCGGTCCAAGAGGCATACAAGGATGGAACAGCTCGGTTGAAAAAGTTGCTATCCAGAGTACATGACATAGTTCCGTAAGTGATACCTTATTTTAGGGATAGGTGTTTCAAATATGGTTGCTCCCTACCCCTCCTATCGTGCATGTCGAGGTTTCTCTTAGATTGTTTTAACACGGTTAATTTCAGACCAAAGCTTCCTGCCGGATCAATAAGATTATTAACTCATCTTTTTGGTCCAAAACTGAAGATGTCAAGTATGACGAGTTTAGAGTTCGAGAAGGCAGTTTTGCAGGCTAAGGAGCACATCTTGGCTGGGGATATCTTCCAGATTGTATTAAGTCAGCGTTTTGAACGTCGAACATTTGCAGATCCATTTGAAGTTTACCGAGCTTTGCGCATTGTCAATCCTAGCCCTTACATGACTTATTTGCAGGTTGCATCCTTTGTCAGCTGTAGTTGTGCATTAAATTCAGCATTAGCCGAATTCATCCTTTGCTAGTCGAAGTGCTTTATTCATCATATAAATTTTGTCATCAGGCGAGAGGTTGCATCCTAGTTGCTTCAAGTCCAGAAATTCTTACACGCGTGAAGAAGGTAATCTACTAGAGCTGTTATATTTTATTATTTCTCAGTTGTATTCTAGCAGGTGTCGTTTTGTTTATGTCAATATATGTTAACCCGCCAATAGTTCGTTAGGCTTGTCTCCAGTATACATACATGGACTTGTATCATCTTAGACATAACACAATTTCCGCATTCAAAGTTTTAATTCCTCTTTTTCTACCTCCCTATTCTTGAAGCAGATTGGGTATTTATTAAGTATGGACGTGTGTTTCTGTTAACATTGACAGAGAAAGATTACTAATCGACCTCTAGCTGGAACCATTAGAAGAGGGAAAACAGAAAAGGAGGATCAAATGTTGGAGAAGGAGCTCTTGAATGATGCAAAGCAGTGTGCCGAGCATATAATGTTGGTTGACTTGGGAAGAAATGATGTTGGGAAGGTATATTTCCGTTTGATCACGGTTTGTCATATTACTCGATTTTTTTTTTAAAAAAAAAAAATTATAATGCACATCTGGTCTTATGCTATATATACCAGATATATATTGCCAGCTTCTATCTTAGGTCAATGATTTAACTGATAATTAAAACAAAGTCCCTTTGTCATTGTCATACATGTTTCTTAATGCCATCTCTTAAGCATTTGCTATTCTCGCATTCAACTATTAAATTCCTTGCTTATATGTGTTCTGTTGCCTCTCTGTAATAATCGATACTATATGACACTTTTTGCAGTTCCATCAGATTTTAAAACCTTATGTTTTCTAAACTGATATTCAATGGCCAATCTCACATGAATGGCACGTGCAGGTATCAAAATTTGGCTCTGTTAAGGTTGAAAAGCTAATGAATATTGAGAGGTATTCCCATGTCATGCACATCAGTTCAACTGTAAGTGTATTTTTCTCCATGTCTAGTCCAACCAAAAAGTTCATGAATAAGTATTATGTTGTTGATTTTTTCTGTGTCACCGAATAACCTCCTCATGTTTCACACAAATACGACCCCCTCCTTTGGGTTTTTTACGCAGTCTTTTTAGCATTTTCGACTCTGTTTTTTTACAGAGTCAGACATCATTTAGGTAATAGTGAAGCCATTCTTTTCCTAGGTCACAGGTGAGTTAGTTGATGATTTAAACAGTTGGGATGTCTTGCGAGCTGCATTGCCTGTGGGGACAGTTAGTGGAGCACCAAAGGTAACTTTTTTACTTTAGCCAATTTCCTCTCTTGTCCACTGCAATATAGGCAGGGTCTTATAATTATTGCAGTTTCTTAACTATGGTGATTGCTCAGTTTTGGTAAAGCGACCCATTTCTCGACACGGTTTCGGCTTTTTCTTTTGAAGGAGCTCATTTTGTGAGCAGTGATTATCTACATGCTTCTGAACTTTCTGGAGGCCTTTTCATGATCAACATCATTGCAATGCAGGTGAAAGCAATGGAATTGATCGATCAGCTGGAGGTTACCAGGCGAGGGCCGTACAGCGGTGGGTTTGGTGGCATTTCATTTTCAGGAGACATGGATGTAGCCCTTGCTCTGAGGACCATCGTCTTCCCCTCCAATAGCCGTTACGACACCATGTACTCGTACAAGGATGCAAACCGCCGTGTAGAATGGGTGGCACACGTCCAGGCTGGCGCCGGCATTGTGGCGGACAGTGACCCTGGAGATGAACAGAGAGAGTGTGAGAACAAAGCTGCCGCACTTGCCCGTGCAATTGACCTTGCAGAGTCGTCGTTCATTGGGAAATAATGAAAAACTTCTGTTTATTTAGAGAATGCTTTTGCTTCCCATATGTAGTTTCAAGTTTCCATTTTCAGGTTCAAAGAACAATAGATCTTAATCATTCCATACTAGATTTATTTTATACAACTTAAATTTAATATTTAGGAAATTTTAAAGTATTATTTGCTAGTTTAACATGATATTGATTTTAGATATATTGGTGAGTTAATTGAAAGGAAGGGGAGGCAGGGGGGTTATGAGGGGGCCTAGTAGTTGGACAGTGAAAATTTGGGTTCACTTTTACTCACCAACTACCAAATTTTGGTTGGACTCTTTTCCTCTTCATATTGCATCTGTTGTTCATTCTAAGTTCCGCTCAAGTAATTTTGTTTTTCTTTTCAAACTTAGAATGCAAATATGAAATGTAAATACCTATAAAATCACCTTAAGTTTAAGATAAATTAAGCTATGCTCAATTGGTTAAAACCAAGGTTTAAAATGTTGATATCGATGAAAATGTCGAAGTCTAGATTTTATGGAAATGTCGATGTCAATGGAAATGTTGAGAGACATTCTGGGAAAATTTACGGAAATTGTGAAAATTGATGGAAATTGTTTGAATTAGTCAACGATACTTTAATTGTGGTTTAATTAGACTATAATTGACCATTTTTTATAATCACATCTAAAAAGTAAGATAATATTTAAATGAAATTGTTGATTCAAACGTCGATATGTGCAGGAATTTTGAAAATAATATGAAAATTGTTTGAATTATTAAATGCAAATTTAATTGTGACTTAATTATATTAAATGCAATATGGAAATTGATGAAAATTATTTATAATATTTATATTAACATGTCGATAGAATGTTCTTGTTAATTAAATTATGCTAATCGATATAAATTATTTGAATTATAAAATGAGACTTTGGTTACAAATAAAAAGTATATAGGAACTATATAATTAACTAATAATAATTGATAACTATAAAATTAATAAAACAAAAATTAACTAATAATGTATAGAAACATGGTAACCTTTAAACTCAACTTAACAAGTGAAGATAGATAACTAGAGTTAGAAGTCTAGAGCTCCTAATTTAAGAATGAAATTGGAGATGTAAAAATAATAAAATAATAGAAATGTAAAATTAAAATAATTAATTAAAAATGATTTTTTGTAGTAAAAACTAAAAAATGAATTTGAACATTTGTAGTGTTTTGATGGAAAATTTGATAAATGAAAAGCAAAAGAAGAAGGTAAAAAAGTTTTAAAAAAACCATGGGTTAAAAAAAAACCGTATTGAAAAAAATAAATAAAAACGAATCAATTATATTCAGGGTTTTACCAAGATTTGAGCTCAGAATCAGGGAAGGCCAAGGCGAGCGCATGACCACTAGGACAAATAGAATTTCTAAAAACAAAAGTTTACCGTTTACTCTTAAACTAAAAATGCTAAAAAAAAAAAAAAAAAAACTGACACCTCTCGAAATTTCGTCGACATCTTGACATTTCGGGATGTCGACAAAATTTCAGCGACATGGGGGGAAGAACGATACTTCCCCCCTCGAAATATCGACACGGTCAACATACCGAAATGTCGATCGAAATTTTATACCTTGGTTAAACATATGCTCTTGATCAAGAAGCTAGAGGTTTGAATTCTAAGCTCCAGTGTTTTTTTTTTTTTTTTTGAGAAGCGCTCCAATGTTGTTGAACTCTAAAACAAAAAAAATAAAATGAGATTCCTTTACCAGTTTCCGTTGTTATAACTTAGTTTCATTTGGTCCTTGTGATTTTTAAATTTTGAATTCGATCCTTAGAATTTGGACTTAGTTTTAATTCCATTCTTATTCTCTTAAAATTTTTAATTTAGTTATTATAATTTGGTCTGATTCGGATTTGATTGTGTTAAGGTTTACTATGAAATTAAAATAGAGGAAAATAAATGAATTTTGTATTAGGTAAAAACCAATTTAAAGATGATTTGTGAGGTCTAAATCATACCATATAGATTAAATTGAAACTTTTAAAACTAGGTAGATCAAATTGAAACTAAACTCAAACTATAGGAACCAAAATTAAAACAACCTAGACACTCTTCTAATCCCAAACTATGGGGATTAATTGTCTTTCAACCTTGATTAAAAGGAAAGCAACCCACACAAGGTTGCAATTTACCAAAACTCTATTCCATGGACACCCATAAAAATCCTGCCAAACAAACAATTTGTAATGCAGAGCTAATCAACCATAGAAACAAAAGAAAGAGATGGAGAAACTTGGCTTTAAATACATAAAACATGAGGCAGCAAAATGCTTCTTTGATTCATTTGGTAAATTACATTTTTGATATTAGCTTGGAAGTTTCTCTAAAAGCTTCTTCAGCACTTGGAGCAAACCCCCAATGTTGGCCTAACAAACTTGTTTTAACTGTACAATAATACATTCACCTCAACACCACAGAGCGTCGTACCTCGATCTCATTCTTCTTTCCATATTCGACCCGTGATTCTCAGCTTCAGCTCTTGCCTTTCCCCTCCTGAAAAATACAGTGCCAGGTTTCTTTGAATGATGAGACCGTCTTGACTGTCACGAACTTTTCGGTGACTGTCGCGGATGCCCCTCGGAATTCCCTGCCATATCAGTTTACGCCCGTTGCCACCCACTTCCAAACTGTAGCTGAACTTCTTCGCTTCGTTATCATCACCCATGAATCGTAAAAACGCCATGTAAACAGGTGCCATTCCTAGCTGGAACGCCTCGAAATGCAAGCAGAACTGCCTTCCAAAGCAATTGAAAACCTGCCAATGTAAGCAAGTATTATAAAACATTCCAATGTTCAAAGACAGAGAGAAACCGGGTTTATGAGATCTTTATCAAAAAGTTATATATGAAAATTAGGACATCTTAAAAATAGAACCCTCCTAAAAGTTCGTTGGTACAAATGTTGCAATTATCATAGTTTAGATTGTGCAACTTATCAAAAGATATATATAGTTAATAGATTTTTTTAATATTTCGGAGTATCCGAGCCAGCTTGCAAGCACCTTGAATATTGTCATGGGACGACCACCTGACTCTACTACATTTGATATCCAAGCAAACTTGTACATATTAAATCCAAGGTAGATGACCACAATGCTTGAACTCATTCCTTCTAAGCCCTCAGCTATTTCCAATGGCCTTGTTGACCATTATACACAAACATGTGATGGTTTATAGTTAATGTTATATGAAGCCATCATGGTGAGAAAGTATACTAATCCTATATAGAGCAAGCACCTACCGTTAGCATCCATGTGGCATTTTCGACTTCGTGTGGATTTGATTTCACATAGCGATGATTGAAGGTACATCCGTCATGCATGTCAACCTTGTGATCATCTTTGAGATGTGCAACAAGAGATGGGATGTCACCTGTGACCGAGCACTCTGATCCAGCATAAGGGCAGTTGTAAGGACGGAATCGACAGTGTTGCTCATGCTTAAGCTTACTGTAGTAAGGAAAAATATCTTGACAACCCAAATTCTGGTATCTGCAGGGGATTTCCAGCGACTCAGCTACCTTCTCCAATGCCAAGCACCTTATATTTCCGAGTTCATGACGACAGGTCGGGCAAGAGTTGCTAACTCTGATCTTGCAGTTCGAGCACAATGTGTGGCCGTTCGGACACTAAAGTTCAAAAGTCAGTCGGGATAGTCCGAAACAAAGCAGAAGCAGAGAACATGTTACTCCATGTCATAAAGATTTAAGAATAAAGAGATGTTCTAAGTCTTCAATGCAACTTGAATATTAAGAAAAGAACTTAAGAACTGGAAATAGGGGGAATCTGCCACAGTACAGAGTCCAAATCAAACCTTCCAATGAAGATTAAATCAACTACTAAGTTATTAGACCATAGAAATTCATAACCTGTGCCTTTAAAACTGCAGAAATCCACAGTTATCCCCTCAACAAAATAAGATATGTCACAGTTGTACAGAAGTAATGTTTCTTGAATTCATATGACAATTCAAGTGAAAATTGAGTTAAGAGAAAAATATTTACAAAAAGTAATTGGAAAAAGAGTAATTAAAAAAAGCCAAGAGCCCTTCGATAACAATTTTGTTTGTTTGTTTTGTTTTGTTGTTGTTGTTGTTTTTTTTTTTTTTTTCCTGTTCTTAAAACCAATGCACATTTGGACCTCACGTTTCTATGGAAACATTCTAAGAAATTCCACAAAAGAATAAAAGTAACAACTTATGAAGATTCTTAATAAAATTCTCCATAATCCATTCAACCTTAAAGAAATTAACAGCAGCTTTCATCAATTGGACCCAATGATTGAAATGACTCTAAAGTACACTGAGCATAATATGATAGATGCTTTACAAAAGAAGGTAATTTGCAAAAGGATTTTCCATCATTACACAGGCCAGGCCTGGGCAATTTTATGTGACCTGCGATAGCATCGCTTAAGCGTACAAACTCAGTCTAAGGGTGTGTTTGGGAGTATTTCTAAAACACATGCTATTAGGAAAAATATTTCTTTACAAAGAGTAAAAAGTACCCTGATAACAAAGTATTTTGATGTTTGTCTACACTATTGAAAATGCTTCCTAATCAAGCACAGAAGGAAAAAAACACCCTACAGGTGCCTTCTCTCTGAGCATTTTAAGGTTCTTTTCACTTTTTCCATTTTATGTTACTCCCAAACATAATAATTTTGAGTGAGAAGTGCTTTTACCCATGGAAAAATTACTTTTTGTCATACCATAAACACTACACCCCCAAGCATATCCTAAATTATAATGAGAAGAAATTTATGAGAAAAACCAGGGATAAAGTACATACCTGGTAAATTGGAGGGTACATCAGATTTGTGCAGACAGGGCACTCAAGCAATTCTTGCACACCATTAGTTGAATAAACTCCAAGTTTCCCACCCAAACCAAGTAGAACTTTTGAAGATGTAGAATTATTCTCTGATTTAGACATTGCTATGTCATGACCTGAAACTGAAGGATGAGAATCAACAATTTCTTTGCAGGTACTGCTTCCAGGAGCCATGGCTTATTTAAACTTTAATAGGATTCTTTGAGCTATTAATGGAAACTCTTCACCATATGCCAACCATCACTCATCCATGAGTTCAATTCTGTTAACCCAGACAAAAAAAGGGCATTTCAGTAAACATATTGGGTGGCCCATTTCGTGCTGTCTGGAGACCCGCTCATGTAATTTGACCAAAGTTCAGGTGATAATGAAAACTAAATATGATGATTAACAATGCACATATAGGATTTAGCAACATCTCTTATATTTTTTAAATTTGAACTGGCAAATGATGAAATACATGCCATAGGTTAGGATACTGACATAACCTGAAGTCCAACTCCATATCTAATAATGCTTTCAGAAAATTTGTTAGGTTCTTCCTTAATCACTTAGGAGCGTGTAGCTCACGTTAGTTTTGTATAATCCAGAGTGAAGGAGTCAAGCCTATATTTGATACTTGGATTCTCCAATCCTACAAACTACACAAATTCAGAGTTTGAAACCTACCTTTTATAATTTATACTACATAGTACATATGAAGTTTATAAATTATAAATCTACAAACCAAACACTAACTATACAAACCTCAAGTTTTAACAACCCATTCTTTTGTATAACCCAAGCATATAAACACAGACTCTCCTAACCCCAAGCTTAACAAGCCCAAGCTTCTTAAAACTGTGACTTTAACATCATACATTCTTAGCTTAACTGTGGATTGTGTCAAGGCACATCCAGGCTTTTATTGGCAAAAGAGCTTCAAAATACTGAAAGATTAACTTCAAATTTAGTTAGTTTGATTAACTCTTGATATGTAAACCTTGACGAGATAAATGGAAAGCAATCTAGATTCCCTACAGACCCAAAGCAATAATAAAAATCTCAAATAACACAAAGAGATCCATACTATAGTCTGTCTAATATCAAAATATTAATCATCTCTCTCTGGGGACTTGAGTTATTGTTTGAACTTTCCCCAAGCACAAACAAATGTAAATAAAAAATTTCTCTTCTGTCCATCTGCCCCCAAACTGCCACCACCACCTGTATCATTATTTTTCTGAATAATGAAAGAACCAGGGGTAGAACCAAGAACAAAGGAGGGGCAATCTTAAACTCAAAAAGTTATACAAATAATAATAATAATAATATTTTTTTCCTCTAATTTGCCCCCTCTTTAATTTTTAGAATTGAGAGAGCGTATATTTAAAAATTAAAAAAATGTTAGTCCTTTTTAACTCAATTATTTTGTTTCTGGATGACACTTTGCAAAAGGAAAAGTAACAAAGCATGAATGGAAACATGTATGATAGCACTATCTTCTATAGAAAAGGAAAAGTAGCATAACACAGTTCACATCAAATGCTCTTAAAATTGTGAAGATCAATCACCTAATGAAATCATTGGGCCATTTGAATCCATCCAGACCAACATGGTATAAACAAACAGGCATCATTTCAGAGGCTCAGAAGCCAATCAAAACAACCCAATTTCTGTCAAATTCCAAAAAATTATGTGATTAAAACCAACTTTACTCACCAAAAGTCCTAACAGAATGGCTTGAAATTGAAAAGAAATCAGACCAAGCAGCCCAAATGCAAAAACCTGCTACTCCCCTTTGACGAATTACAAAGCAAGTCAACACAACAAACAATTTCTCCAATTAGAAAATCAATATTCAACAACGAAACAAATATTGCACGAAACCTGAGGAACGAAACAAAACAAGACCACCATTTACAAGTCTCCAGAAAGAAAAACAGACCCACGAAAACCAAAAACAATAACAGAAGAAAATCTAAAAAATAGAACAAGAAAACACGTATCCCCAGTTGAGAATTCAAAGCCCAATTGCAGAAACAGACGATGAATTCAAATAATAAATTCTGGGGGTGGCTCAAAAGTGAAAAAATCGATAACAAATTAAAAACAAAAACAGAAATGGAATAGAAAAAGGGATTAAAAGATTAAAAAGAACCTCAATTCCACGAGGACCGGAACTGGGTTGCGCCTATATCTTCTCGGATTTGGAATTCGAACAAAAAGTTATATGATTAATGATTGTTTATCAATGAATCGTTGGAATTGTGCAAGTGCTTTCACCCCCGCTGCGGGTCCGCCACTATAATGGGTGGGTTTTCTTTTTTCTTTCTTAAATATTATTATTTATTCTTTTTTATTTTAAAAAATTAAAATTAAAATTAAAAAACAAAACAAAACAAAACAAACCTGTGCCCACAGATGACAAATTATTCTATGAAGTTGCCATTTTTATAACAATATATATAAAATGCTTACTTGAAAGTTTAGAGGAAAAACAACAGTATGTCTGACTTGCCAAGTTTTTTTTTTTTTTTTTTTTTTTTTTTTTTTTTTTTTTTTTTTTAAGCAGAGTTATCCCATGATTGATTTTTAGCATGGTGATTAATTTTGTGTAAAGTCTCAAAGTTTAGGTTGAATCTTGCCAAGTTTAGAGTAAAATTTGTTTTTTTTTTTTTTAATATTGATTAAATTATAATTTCTATTCTTATGAATCATGTTTGATCTCAATTTAGTATCTATGTTACCAATAAAGTTTTGTTTTGGTCTCTATAATTTGAATAAATCCGTTCGAACATCTTTAAATTTTACCAAATATTGACAATTACTAAAATTATCCATAAGTGCGGAAAATCTATTGTCAATAACTAACAACCCGTAAATAAAAAGAATTGCTTAACAAAATTCAACTAACATCGATGTGGTATTTTCAAAAGCAACATTGATAATCATGGAGTTTAGGTACCATTATAAAAGCATATATTATATATATTTAAATAATTATAAAAGAATATCTTATATGGCCATAAAAGATGATATTCATGGAGAATGGTAATAACAATGCTAGAATCCTAAGTAGCAAGATAAAATATTTTACCATGAATCATAGAGACCAAAAACACACATGTCTACTTTTATTTAAAAAAAAAAAAAAAAAAAAGTCTACTTCAACCTTGAGAGTTGTGCCACATAGAACCACAATGTTGTGATGAGTTGAGTCAAATGACTTGCAATAGTATAGGATGGTCCACGTAGAGTTGAAAGAGTTATTTGTCACTATAATAATATCTTATTATTTTCTTTTCAGTCCAACATGTTTGAGTGAGAATTTAAACTTTTGACCACTTAGTTGATAACTTATGTCTTAATCCATTGATCTGTGCTCAAAGTAACAACAATATCTAAGTATTCAATCTAATTAGCCTCTGTTTTATAAATTGGGTATGATCAAGTAAATATTTTGTTATTTAAATTCAAAGGTGTTGTCCAAGGTAATGACTTGATTCGAAAATGTCTACTTTCAAAGTTTCAAAAGGTTGATGCATATATCCAAATACAACGAATGCACTTGATTTGCACATGCTTCAATAGTAAATTTGTTTAACAGGAGAAAAGGTGACATTAGGGGTGTACACGGGTTGGGTTGGGTTGGGTTGTGGGGTTTTTTTGGACCAACCCGAAAATTCGGGTTGGTCGGGTTGTCAACCCGAATGAACCGAACATATATGGCAACCCAACCCAACCCAACCCTTATATTTTCGGGTTGGGTTGGGTTGGGTTGCCGGGTTGTCTTTTTTTAAAAAAAATTATTTAGAATTCTTTTTTTTTTTAACATTTTATAGTTATCAATGAAAAATATTAAAAAAAGGGAAAAGAAAAAACATAAAAAGAATAGAACCTTCTTAAAAAAAAACTAATATTAAAAAAAGCAAATAATGATACTTCAAGAGCTCGAACACAAGCCTGCCAACATTACAAGAGAAGGCTTAAACCACTATGCCACAAAGCAACTATGAATAATTTCTGCATATTTATATATATATATATATTTTCGGTTCGGTTTGGGTTGAACCGAGCCAAAATGTTTTCAACCCGAGAACCGAACCGAATTTTCAGTTTATTAAAAATTCAACCCAACCCAAACCGAAAAAAATCCTAACCCAACCCAACCCTTACGGTTTGGGTTGGGTAGTCCGGGTTGTTCGGGTTGTCGGGTTTTTTGTACACCCCTAGGTGACATGCAAAACAGAAGAATTGCACACCGATGTGATGCTTGCCACAAAGACTTTAATATTAAGTTAGATCAGAGTCCTAATGAGTGCATTAGAATATAATTGATAACACTCGTGAGTGTAATTTAGCCCTTAAAAGCTAAGTTTATGGTTTGAATTATGGAATTTAATGATGTATTAATTAGTAAATCGAGCATATTCAAGTAAAATCAAGTAAAGTGCAGGGTTTTAGTTGAGATTTATGAAAAAATACGTTATTATGTGTAAAAAGAGACAATTTTGGTAAGAATTTATAAAAATTCCTTGATTTTATGCAAAATCTAGAAATTCCTTAGATTGTAGTTGAAAATCCTAGAGACCTTGCGCCCTCATAGTTCCTATAGATAGAATCAACATGATTCTGTTGGATTTATGAATAAAATTATTTTAATAAAATAAAGAATCACAATTTTATGTGAAAGGGTATGTCTTTTGTAAAAGACAACCCTATGTGAAAGGGTGTGTCTTTTGTAAAGGACACAACCCTATGAGAAATGGTGTGTCTTTTGGAAAATGATACAACCTTATGTGAATGGATGTGTCCATTTATCCAAAGACACAACCCTTACACAAAAAAATGTGACTATTTGAATGACCCACAAATAGTTTATAAATATGTGATTCGTTTTGAGTTTTGAATACAAGACACAACTCTTCTTTCAAAAACTTTTCTCCTACTTCTCTGTACGATTACATAAATACTAGTGTTCGAGAGTCCTGTGATTGGAGTGCTACATTCATAGGTGGGTAATCTGTTCTATTCTAGGAGAGAATTGTTCATGATACCTTGAGCACCATAGAGGGAACAAAATTGTCTTAAGAAAACAACGCTATCATTGGGTTCGGATTGATTTTGTCTTTTGTGTTTCCTTAAGTGTTTATGCAAAGGGTGTCAACAGATTCAAGGGATTGATTTGATCCTTGATTTTTTTCCTTGATTTCTGGAGCTAACTTTGGATTTAGATTCGCACACTGAGCACGATAGCAACCATTGCCCTAGAGGCCTATAAAAGGAGACTAGAGCTTTAAGAATGGGGGAGCCGAATTGAAGATTCATTTAGAGACGTTAACTTGAAGTTTCAACCACCACTCTAATGTTTCCAGAAGTCTAGATTTTCATAGGATACAAAAGTAATCTACTGAGAGCTTATACTCAATCGAACACCTACATCGAAAGAGTAGGTGTAACGATCCGATGATAATATGCTACCTTTGGGATTAGATCGAGAGAGAAACCTAGGATTCTAGCTACTGAACATTTTTCCTTTCTCTTACATTCTATAGTTTCAGTTTAAGTTTAGTTTTTAAGTTGTAGTTTCCCTTTCTTTTATGCTTTGTAATTCAATACATTTTATATTTAATGAGATGAAAGTTATTTCCATTCCATTTGTGTCTTTATTTTTTTGCATTATGAGCTAAATTTTTTGATGGACGACTTGTCGAAGGTCGTATCAAATAAAATTTATATTCCACGGCACCCAAAACTAACTTGTAGATCTAGTGGTCGGGGTCAAACATAGGGAGCTAGCATGATTATAATTTATTTATCTTAGATTTATTGTGATGACTGGACAAATGAGGGGATTTGAGATGCAAGGAAAATAAGCTAGGGAAAATAAATCACAAGAAAGATAAATGCTAAAACTAAAACGCAAGAAATAAAATGTGGAAAAATAAAAAGACGGTAGATCTCACCTCGATATTATGCAATCAGTTCTCGGGATGTAAGTTTGGTAATTTCAATCATCGACTCTCTTAATTAATTGAATTATTACCTAATTGTCTAACTGTCGCTGGACCCAAGGATTAAATACCCCTTATATTTCCAACCCGACCAACGCATCGAAGTTGGAGCCAAATTAGATTTCTAATTAAAGATCAACCCGACCAACACTCGTATAAACTAGGAACAACCTGGGTTTATACAATTTAAAGTCTAAATTCCTAGATCTATCATGCAATTGAATTAATTGGGATAACGTGCCTTTTAACACAATTACATAACAAACCTATTACTAACCAATTTAGCATAACAATTAAACCAAGTCAAGCAAATAGGTTGTCAATCTAATTTCATCGATCTAATTGTAATTAAAATAGAAATTTAGAACACAACCAACAATAATTCATAAAACATGAAATACAAGGTCTCAAAAAATTAGAAACTTACATTTACCGAGTCCCGATTACATAATCTTGGCCTAACTCGTAATTGAACATGGCATCCGGGCTCGACCCACCATAAAAATAAACTAAAAATACTCTAAAGATGAAAGAATAATGGTGGAGAAAGTGAGGGGAAAGGGCTACAAGATTGTAGAATGAGTTGATATCTAAACCTAAACCAAAGCTCCCTATTTATAGAACTTATTGGCCTCCAAATCATGGTGTTTTGGCACTGAAAACGATCCTCCAAATATGGAAAAAATTCGTGCAAAGAAAAAGGAAAGTTCATAAAAGGAAAGTCATCAGCATCGAGACGTTGTGTATGGCGTCAAGACGCTGCTCCAGATTTTTGCCCTAGCGTCGAGACGTTGTCGTCTCGGGTTTTTGGCTTGAATTTGCTACAGACATGGTGTTGAGACGCTATTTTTTAGGGTCTCGATGCTGGTAATTGACTCCAAGGGCATTTTGGTCATTTTACACTCTAGTTTTACTCGTTTTAGCCCCGAATTGCTTTCGAAGTCTGTCAAGGACCTATACACATATTATACTCATTTTACAACATTTTTTGCAAGGAATTCAATTAAGATAAGCACATTGGGAGATTGTAAACATATAACATGTAACGCCCCAGGATTTTAAAACTATCCTAGCGACATTACTAACTCCTTAACCAAGCTAACTGAATGCACCAAAAATTTCAACAGCATAACGACGTACATCGGACTAACCTAAAATTCTTCTAAACCTGCTGAACAAGAAAAACATTTCTATATAACCAACTGCTCATAACCGCACGCCACCACACCTCAAATTCGCAATAGAACTTCCACAACAAAGCGAGTCAGGTCTCGCAACATCATTAACCAAATAAACAAAGTATTTACAACTAAAGACTGAACTATGCACAACTAACTTCAACTTCAGTTTATTCGAAACAACTTTATTATCATTAACTAAAAGAAGAGATAGAGTTTACTAAAACCAACACAACTAAGCCTAGAATTCAACAAGAAAAGTTTCAGAACTAAATCAAATGGGACAAACAGCTGTCCAACAATAATAAGCCACAACTATCCTAACCAAAATGAAAACAAAAGGAAGAAGAACACTAGCTAGCTATGGTCCTTTCTCATGTGCCTCATCTACATCACCATGGTCAAGACATTCCTCATAACCTGCATAATCTAAAATGTTGGGGGAAAGAAGGGGAGGGGGTCAGTACAACCACAGTACTGGTAAGCAGCCCCTACCTAAGAAGCCATCAAACAACAACCAAGCAAACAACATGCTTTTCACATGCAAACAACAATGCTTTTAAAACGATAAACCAAACATACTTTTATAACGTGAAATCAAACCACACAACGCATATTGCATGCAACAACAGAATGACAACATGAATCCACACATCATGTTACACACCCCCACATGGTTTCTGCGTCATGCCCGCACACACGTGATTCTCGCTTCACGCTTCGCAAAACTCTCCAAGACTGACCCTTCGAGTCGCACCGACCCCTGACCATTTATACCTAGGGCCTCGACACTTCTCTACGGAGCTCGACATTCGACCCTTGACCATTTATACCCAAAGCCTCGAACTATGCATCGACCCTTGACTATTTACACCCAAGGTCTCGATGACTAAGCAACATATTGACCCTTGACCATTTATACCCAAGGTCCCGATGCTCCTCTTTATCTAACATTGGCATATCGACCCTCAACCATTTATACCTGAGGCCTCGACATCCAATAGTGATATATCAGCCCTCGACCATTGCACCCGAAGCCCTGATAATCTCAACCACAAAGATAGTCCTCTTAATCCAATGATGACATGCCACCCCTCAGCCATTTGTACCCGAGGTGCACTGACATTCACCCATTTTTTCCCTTTTCTCACATTTTAGGTCCCTGACCTCTTTTCTCACACTTATCTAGAATGCATATGCCCTGCAATATGCCCCCAGACTTAAGTACTATGCCCACCAAGCATATAAATACAACAACATGCTCTCACCTCACGCATAACTCATGAGCTCACAACAGAACTAACATGCTTTCAACAAAACATCACAAACAACGTTCATATATTTCAGAACTACATGTATATATAACATACAAGCAACAGAACATGTATAAAGCATATATAAAGCGAGTAAACAAACATCGTACATCATGCAATCAAACAGACCTCAACAAATAGAACTACTCACCAGAAGCTCTAAACGCCCCTAACTAGATGAAAAGCTCCAAGGATAATCCATGAGCTCCTAAACAAATCTATGCAAGCTCCAACCAACTTGGCCTTAAGCCTACAAGCTAGCTAGACAACTTGGAACCAACTCGAACAATCCTTCTAAGCTCCACCAACAGAAGCGATTCCTTGTTGGAAATAACTCAAACGAGCTTTAATTGATCCCAAGCTACAGGAAAACAACTTCAAGCTTCAGGGACAACTAGCATAGCCTTCTTAAGAGATCAAACAAGGTTAACAAGCTCTAAAACTTACCAAAAAGAGACTGAACCTTGTTGGAACCTATCAACTAGCACTGGAATCCTTGAACAGTTGTTGTCTGAAGTCCAAAATGGGTCCAAACTACAAGCAAAGATCCTCCAAGGTTGGGAACCAATTAACAACACCTAAACGACTTAATAAGGAAGGTAAAGAGTGTTGGAATTTAACGTTCAACGCTTAAACAGCCTCGAATACAAACTGATTTGTGCTCAAAACGACCCAACCACCAAGATCCCAAGTCACCAGGTTATGGGTAACCAAAATCAAGGCCTTTCGGGTTGTGGGAATTCGCTGAACATGATATTTGAGATCTAACACTAGCTGAACAACAATCAAATACACCTAATCCTGCAATTTAGATGTCGATAACAAATGGGTAATCCAAATTCGAATTCGAATAAGCATGGGTCCAAGCCAACTCTTACCAACAACGTCAAACCACGTCGGTGGACAACTAGAACTGCACGAAACTTGTTGGACATAAGCTCCTCGCGCCAAAAAGGAAGCCAACACAAACAAACCACCGAAATGCATGGGTTAATGATCGAACAACGCAAGAGAGAGATGATGGTTGACGAACATGCGAGAGAGGGAGATGATGACATCGACGCGGGTCTACACGTGCAAGAGGAAGAGAGGACTCACAACCTTGCTCGTGGGTCTCATTGTCAGCACTCGAACAACGCAAGAGGGAGACGTGGGAGACGGCAACACAGCTGCTACCTGCGGAACAACGACACGCGAGAAAGAGAGAGAGAGAGTGTGTGTGTGTGTGTGTGTGTCGCTGCTGATTGTGGGCTCGACGGAGAAAGAGATTGACAGAGGGAGATGGCGCCGACGACCTACTGCTTTGAGGAAGAAGAATTTGAGGGGGGGGGCTGAATGGAGTAAAAAGAAAGAAAATGGAAAGAGAAAGGTTTAGGGTTTTCTTTGATTTCCTTTTCCTTATTTCATTTCTTTTAAAATAAAACCCTAAGAAGAAAACTCAATTAAATAGGAAATTAGATCTTACCAAGGATTTCATTTAAAATCCCAAACTTAACTCTTAAAAGATTTGGGAAAGAAAATAACCCAATTGATTAAGAATTTGAGTCTTTTGATATATAAAATAAATATCAAATATTAAACCTCCAAACTTAGAAATTAAAGATTTAAATTTAAAATCATTTTTCCTAAATTTTAGAAATTAATTTAATGACCCAAGACTAAGCTTAAATTCTAATTTTTCAAATTAGAACAAGAAAGCTCAACCGATCTCAAAATGGCTCGATTTCGAAATGCAGGGCATTACATAACAAATTAGACCTATCATTTATCTTTTGGGATTCAAAGATGTGGATGCCCTAAATGATAATATGTTGCCTTCAATGTAATCGCAACTTTGCTCACCTCTCGCATTGTTTGCTTTTATTGACTTTGTTCACACGAAACTTCAAAGATGGAGACACGTGGATTAAAATGTATATTTGTATTAATATTTGCATGAGTGTGGATGTACAATCTCTAATGTTAATCCTCTAATTCTTTCTCACAAATATATAAACTTTGGTCTCTAGCTTGTTGATCTTAATGGATCGGTTCGTTGAGCTTCTTGGATGATCGGCCTGTTAGGTTGATGATCTCTTAGATCGACCTGTTGACTTGATGATCTCTTGGATCAGCTTGTTGGCTTGTTGATCTTCTTGGATGATCGACCTGTTGGCTTGATGATCTCTTAGATCAACTTGTCAGCTTGTTGATCTTCTTGGATGATCGGCCTGTTGGCTTGATGATCTCTTGGATCGGCTTGTTGGCTTGTTGATCTTCTTGGATGATCGGTCTGTTGACTTGATGATCTCTTGGATCGGCTTGTTGGCTTGATGATCTCTTGGATCGGCCTGTTGGCTTGATGATCTCTTGGATCGACTTGTTGGCTTGTTAATTTTTTGGATCGACTTGTTAGCTTATTGATCCTCTTGGATGATCAGTCTGCTGACTTGTTGATCTTCTTGATCGGTCGGTTGGCTTGTTGATCTCTTCTTAGAGTCTTCTAGTCTTCAAATCTTCTGAGTCTTGAATCCTTTGAATTCTGAATCTCGAATCTCTGAATTCTCTGAACTCTTTGGCTTCTAACGACTCTGGATTTTGAGAGAATGCTCTGGACTCTGCCCACTCTGCCTCTGCCTGAATCTGAATGCACAAAATAAATGGTGGTCTCCTCTATTTATAGAGTTTGATGGACCTCATACGGGTTTGGGCTTGGACCCAACCTTTGGACTTAGGCTATATTTGGGCTTTAATCCAACTCATTTTTTTTAATAAAATTGGATCATTTTAATTTAGCCCAATTTCTTCAATGATCTCGAGTTACATCAGTCTCGGGTCCAATTGCCACATGGCATAATTTGATTGGACTCGACTTATGTCATCTGATGGATCAATAATAGACAAGTGGCATTGTTTGATTTGCCGAATTTTAATGTCTATTAATTTAATTTAAGGACACGTGTACATTTGTAATTGGTCCTAAATTTATTTTACCATTAATTTAAATTAATGACGTGGCGATTTGCGATTGACCGAAATTTCTCATTCAACAAATGCCCCCTTTTCGAGATTTATGCACAAGTATGTGTGGATGGATCTTGAAAAAGATAGTTTAAAATCAAAATGTAAGATATTTGTTCTTAATTTTGACTTTCTTGATGTGTCAAATAATCAAAATATGAATTTAGTTCAAAATTTTGATTTTGATTTTTTTTTATTTGACGCGGTCTAATGCCAATTAATCAAAATATGAATTTGAGTCATAATTTTGATTTTCTTGTTTGGCAACAAACCTTCATGAAAATCTCAATAGTCTTCATATTCCAAATTATATTTTGAGTAGGATTGATGTTTATACTATTTGGAGAAGAATTTAGAGTCCACTCAATTTTAATTTGGAGTAGAATTTAAAATTGAATTTTCCTCAAATTTTGATTTGTGATCAAATTTGGACTATGCCCAAATTTTAATTTGAGGTGGAATTTTACCAAATTTTGACTTGAATTTGGAATGAAATTTGAATTTGAATCTCAAATTTTTATTTGGAAGAAAATTTGGAGCATGCCCAGATTTTAGTTTTAGAAAGATTTTGCCGAAATCTCCCATAGAATTTGAGCTCTATTTACCTTGGCTTGAATTTTGGGATGAAGTTTGAATTTGAATCGAATTTGGAAGAAAACTTGGAGTATGTCCAAGTTTTAATTGGAAATTTTTTGCCAAAATTTTGATTTTGAATTTGAATTCTAAGCTTGAATTTTTCCTTTAATTTGAATTTGAATCAAGCTTGGAATTGAAATATATTTGATTTGAGTCAAAGTTGGAGATTTTTTTTGCTCCAAATAGGAATGGGAAAATTTTATCCATATTTAAATTGCATTTACCAAAATTTGATTTGTAATTAAAATTTTGATATGAGACCAAATCTTATTTAAAATCAAGATATTGGTTTATTCTTAATCCTCGAGTCTTTCTTTCTATATACATACTCAAGATATGGGTCTTCATCAAGCAAGTTGGCTGGAAATAGTCTTTTTTGAGGGCGTAGTTTTGGCGAGTTCGGCTCCATTGCGACGATGCTTGATCCCAAACGACAGCGATTGTTTCAACCATGAGCAGGTCTGCGGTTTTCGATCAGTAGAACGAGTGTGGAGTTGCCGCCAGCACCGGAGTTGGGTATCATCGTGACACCGTTTTTCTCCGTCATACTCGTTGCTTGCCGGCGTGATGGGCTGAAGGATGGTGGCCAACAACAACGAAACACGACAGCACAAAGGTTGAAACCGAGCTAAACGACGACAGCGAGGGTCTTGTTCGGACTCTTTTTTTTTATGGGGGAGCTTGAGTGGCTGCCGCCAATGACACTTCTGGGCAACGGCATCTGCACGGCAAAGGAGAGAGAGCATGCGAGAGAGAGAAACTGCTGGGAGAGGGAGAAGAAATAAGCACTCATAATTTTTTTTTTAATGCATAAAACTTCACCTCCGGTTCATCCTATGCATAGCTATATGTGTAGGTGTGAAGGCTAGCCATAAACACTCATATTTTTATTTTTTTTTATTTTTTTACTTGATCCATTAATGATTTATTCACATCAGCATGTTTTTTTTTTTTAATTTTCAACACATTTTTTTTAAACGATCTTCTCTCCATTTTTTTTGAAACGATGTTTTTTTTCTCATAATATTTTTTTCCTAATTGCACCACTTATTTTGTTGCACTTCCCTAATCATACTTTCCTTCTCAATTGTAGGAAATAACCATGTTTGGCCATTACTTCCTTTGTCCAATTCAATTGATATTTGCTCGCCAAATAAAAGGTAAGTACATATTCAAAACTTTTTTTTTTATATGTACATATTCTATTTTGCGACCATTTGGTTGAATATGCATTTATAAACTGCCACATACAACACATAGACATAGACTTTTTTGTTTTCCATATTTGATTAGGGCAAAATTTCTTTGACCAAAATCAAGACTTTCCATTATGTGTTTGACCTAATGACTTGCATAGACCAAAACATAAAATCATTCAAGCGAGAAGCTTTAGGTACATGATTTTTTTCAATCTCATTCAATTTCTCTTTTCTTTCTTTCATTTGACTTCAATGTTCATACATTTTCTTCTTTGTATAGGTTTTGAGCTCGAGCAATAATCCCCTTTTGTGCTTCTTGCTCGAATGTGTAAGCTTCGTGCAACAATCGCACCAAATTCACTTACAGTGATTTCACCACCTGTCTAGACCAGTCACTTTGATGATTGTAGTTTCCTGCAGGGGTGGTCACCACGGTCGTCATCAACTTCACTTGCAGTGATTTCACCACCTGTCTAGACCAGTCACTTTGATGACTATAGTTTCCTGCAGGGGTGGTCACCACGATCGTCATCAACTTCACCTGCAGTGATTTCACCACCTGTCTAGATCGATCACTTTGATGATTGTAGCTTCCTGCAGGGGTGGTCACCACGGTTGTCATCAACTTCACTTGTAGTGATTTCACCACCTGTCTAGACCAGTCACTTTGATGACTGTAGTTTCCTGCAGGGGTGGTCACCACGGTCGTCATCAACTTGCAGGGGTGGTCACCACGATCGTCATCAACTTCACTTGCAGTGATTTCACCACCTGTCTAGACCAGTCACTTTGATGACTGTAGTTTCCTGCAGGGGTGGTCACTAGATTTGCCTACAACGACGCATGCCTGCCAGACCACTCCCTATTTTATTGGGTGATCTGAGTAGCATTTGAAGATGAAGTGAAGTTGTCAACAGTCAACTTTTGAAGAAGAAGTGAGACTGCCAACCATCAACTTTTGAAGATGAAACGAAAGTCGTCAACCGTCAACTTTTGAACAAGAAACGAGGTCGCCAACTTTTGACTTGAGGTAAAATTCTATCCAATCTTGCATTTGGAATAGAATGAGTTTGGACTTTAATTGATTTTGGGTTTGACATGATTTGGATTGAGAATAATCTCAGTTGACTGAATAACATATATGTATAATATTAACAAGCGAATGCTAATAAAAAAACTTGAATGGTCTATTGGTTTAATAGCCAAGCTAGATACTTTAAGTTCATGAGTTTGTGTGACGCCCCGTGCACTTTTGGGTGCATTTAAATTCCATGTTTCGAGTTGAAAGAAATATAATTTATATTTTGGCTTGAACTTAGGGATTTAATTTAAAACCAAAAGTGTTTGGAAACTAAGCGTTATTAAAATAAAATCCCTCCCTAAAGCTTGTTGGACTTGGTCAGCGTTGGTTAATGGGTTAGTAGAAGCGTTTTGAATTTTACTCTGAATGAGTTGGGAGATCCTATTCTTAGAATCCCATTATTGGGTTTTTTTTAATTGAAGGGATTAAAGAAAAGAGAAAAGGAAATAGGAAGGAAAAAAAGCCCTAGCCTCTCAAACTCTCTTCATCTCTCTCCTTCATCTTGGAGTTGCCGCAAAACCCACCCCCTACCGTGTGTGTAGCCGCCTCACCACCCAGCCACTCTCGTCCAAGGTCTGCGCCGCCGCTGTCCAGATCTATATCGTTAGCCAGCCGTCCGTCGAGCCTTCCATCCGCGAGCTCTCTCTCCCTCTCTGAGCTGTCTTCCTCTATTCGGTCTCTCTCTCTTTCTCTCTCGTGAGGCCGTGAGTCCAGCCACAGCCTCCGTGGGTCGCTGCCGCTCGAGCTCCAGCCGTCGTCGTCCCTGTTCCGTTCGCGCCGTCGCCATGGAGTCGCGTGGGTCTTTGCCCGTGTGTTTTTCGGCCAAGAAGCCTCGTGGGTCAGCTGATGTGGACTTTTCCTTACCGCAAGCGCACAGGTCAAATAATAATAAAGTGTTTGTATAAACAAGTGTCGTCCTCTGGATTGGATGTTTAAGCAAATCAAGTATTGTGAATTATCTTGCTCAATTTTATTTAGGGATAAAAAAGTGATGAGTGATTAATGGAACTAAATCAAAGCAAGTAAAAAGTGTAGAAATTCAATTGGAAAAAATACTTAGGGAATTGATTTCGCCGATTTAGTCTAGGATTGATTTTGAGGAGTAAGTTATTATGCACAAAGAAATTATGAGCCAAAGACCTTTTAATCACAAGTACCTCTCCCGAGTATAATTGATTCTCATGCAAATTAACCAACTTGATATCCATATCTAAGTTTATTAACATGCAAGGCAATGAGATCTTTTGACCAATTCCAAAGTTAATCTAAAACCGTCACGAATTAGAAAGTAAACTTTAGTCATGCAATCTTGAGCAAGTCTATATTAAATCCCCTCTCCCGAGCTAGATTGAAAACTTAAATCATTCAACTAATGGCCAATTAATTGAAAGCATTAAATCAAGAGTACAAACATAATAAACATTGCACAACTTAAACCATAAATCAATCCATACACAAAATCAACTACATCAATCTCTAAGCTATAAGTTTAGCTACTCATGAATCTAATTACAAGCTCAACCAAACATAATAAAGCCATAAAGTCTAGCTAAAGAAAAGGAAAGGGAAAAGAAAACTCAATGTAGGCCGAGACCGATGTCCCCGTCACGATCCCCACGAACAATGGGTTGATTTCCGATTTTTTCCCTTAGCTTCAGCCTTCAAATCCTCTGTTTTAGCTCTGTTTACGGCTCCAAGAAGTCCCAAAATTGAATCCCCCAAAAACCTAGCCGAAAGGAAGCTTATATTATGATTTTTCGTCGTAGCGTCGAGACGCTATCAAGACAGCGTCTCGACGCTGCCTCTAAAACACGCCTGTAACGCTACCGCCTCTTCTAATTAAGGAAAACCAGCGTCAAGACCCTCCAAGAATGGCGTCTCGACGCTGATGGGCAGAATGCCCTATCTTGGCTCCTTGTTGCTTGAACTTTCCGGTTCTTTGGCATATTTTCACGTCCCGAACACTCGATTAACTCCAATTCCACGTTTTAGCTCTAATCATCGCTTTCCTACAAAATAAACAATAAAGCACAATAAAATGCCCCAAAAATCATAAAAGACTAGCTTGATTAAATAAGTAAAAGTAGCTAGCTATGCTCGCTATCAAATACCCCCAAACTTAAGCTTTTGCTAGTCCTCGAGCAAACTACAAATCAACATACAGTAGAAGAATGGATGCAATAATCATAACTCAATCCTCAAGGCTCAAAAGTCAATAGTCAAGCAAGCAAGAGACAGGCACACAAGGACCAATGAGGGAGACAAATTAAAATTTTTCCAAAATTAACTTGCACAAGCGAGATCTAACTCAACAAGATCAGACTCTACTAGCCCAGGATTGAATTATTAAACTCTCAGCTCATCTTCCCTCTACACTGGCACTGAGGTTTCACTAATGAGTTAATGAAACAAATTAGGTTGCTTTCCTTCATACTTAGGTGCTTTTAATTAACAATTGAATTAAGCATGTATATGTGGCACTAGCTTTCACACACCCATTGCAGGGACCCTTAACCTGAGTTTTCTCTGGTTGGCCTAACTGATCACAACAGGGGTAGCTCTTTTTGCCTTAATCTTTATTAACCATTGCATATTGCGCGCATAAGTCATGACTTTTTTCTTTTTCAACAATAACAACAAGAATGATTTTTCGTTATGAACATGATAAGCAGATATTCTTTTCTTTTCTCCTAAGCAAGATCAAACATGCTAATTTGCAAAAAATTAACTCTTTAGCTCTACCCCTATCGAGGTGACAACAAGCATATGAACCCAATAATTCGCTCCTAAGCATTCAAATCCAAATCTAGCCAAGACAAATACTCTACTCATGCAAGCCATCTCCTAGAAAATTTTTAAAAAGTCTCCCTTTTTGGGCACTCATGCTTACAACTCATCACAAGCTTGAAAATTGACAAGAAAGTCTATCCTAGTACATCATAATCATGCAAAAATACATCCAGACAACAACCATATGCATAATTCAAAGAAAGCTCAAAACTATAGCCCAAACTCAGATGCTCAAGGGCTCCACAAACATGCCAATCCACCCCCAAACTTAAAACATGCATTTTCCTCAATGTATAAAGAAAATAAGGCATAAACAAGCATGAGAACAATAAAAGAATGAATGGAGTGAACAAAACTGGCCTGGAATAATGATGACTTCTTGACTGAAAGCTTGGAATCTTGAAAGCTTGAAAGCAAAGGAGAGAAAGAAAACAAGACCTACAAAACAAAAACAAACAATAAATCAAAAACAAAAAGAAAAACACATTAAACTTACTTGGTTGACTCCCAAAAGCGCTTGTTTAACGTCATTAGCTTGACGTGTTGACCGTGGTTCAAGGAGGTTTCTTTTCTGTGAATCCAACAGAGGTGCTCTTTCTTGCACCTTTCTTGTAGCCCATGAAAAGCACTTCAGATTGTTCTTTAGAGTCTTCAACTGCTTAAAAAATTTCTTTTTCGTTCTTGACTCTAATAGTGAGCTCACTGCGCTCAATATCAATAATCACTCGCCCAGTAGCGAGGAATGGTCTTCCTAATATGACAGGCATTGAAGGATTTTCTATCATGTCCATGACATACAAGTCAATAGGGAGGGAAAATCTACCTACTCTGATTAAAACATTTTCTGCAATACCAACTGGTCTAACCACAGATTGATCAGCCAATTGGAGCTTTACAGGAGTAGATTTAATCTCACCTATGTCTAACTTTTTACACAAGGACAAAGGAATAATATTAATGCTAGCACCTAAGTCACATAATGCTCTAAAAGAGTAAATACCAAAACTACAAGGAACAGAAAAACTCCCTGGGTCTGCTACTTTTTCAAGTACCTTCTGTTGTACTCTGGTGCTGCATGTGGAAGCAAGATATACAGTGTCAACCTTCTTTTCCTTTCGCTTCTTTGCTAACCACTCCTTCATGAACCTGTTATACTGGGGCATCTCTAATGCCTCTGCAAAAGGAATATTAATGTTCATATTCATAAAAGCATTCATAAATTTATCAAACTGAACCTGATTGTTATTTTTCTTCTTTTTCTTTTTCTTTTCCTTTGGAACCATCAGTGTGGGAGAAGGAATAGGAGGCTCAGGTTTAGGCTTTTTAGCCTCATCTGATGATGTGTCCTCCTCAGCTTCCCCTGTAGGCATGTCATAATCCTCAGATTCAGGTTCCTCTTCAGCTTCCTCCTGGTGCACAGTGATTGCCTTACAGTACTCCATCTGGGTTTTCTCTTGCTCAGCTGGGCCTTACCTTTATTCATAGAGCTCACAACATTTACCAACTGTCCCAACTGAGTCTCAATGTTCTTGATGGCTGCACTGTGGCCATTCACCGTGGTGTTGATGGCAATGACTGCCTCCTCCAATTTAGTTGTCCTATTACTAGACTCTGCAATGAAAGCTCCAACAAGATCTTCTAACTTTTTATTTTCTTGAGTTTGAGGGGCAAAACCAGGGGGGTTAAGAACATTCTTTGTATTTGCATAAGAGAAATTTTCATGGTTCATATTGTTAGGGTGATAATGTGTAGGTGTAACATTATTATTATATCCCCTAAAATTAGAATTTGATACATATTGAACATGTTCGATGGTCTCCTCCTGAGGTCTGGATGCTAGAGCAGCAGCTGATTCAATTGACTGTGCACTCCCTGTACCTGAAAATTTCATAAAAGCATTAGCAAGGGAAGTCATCTGGGCCTGGAGTGCACTTACTTTATCAACCTCAAACACTCCAGCAACAATCTTTTTAGGTGCAGACCGCTCCGATGACCACTGATAGCTATTGGTGGCCATATCCTCTAGAAGTATGCCAGCATTTTCCACGGTCTTGGACAACAGAGTCCCACCTGCAGCTGCATCAACAATCGTTTTCGTACTAGGAGTTAAACCATTATAGAACAATTGAACCTGAAGCCAGTCGGGGTATCCATTTGAGGGCACTTCCTCAGTAGCTCTTTAAATCGCTCACAGGCTTCGAACAGCTGCTCATCATATTGTTGTTGGAATGTTCCAATCTCGATCCTCAGCTTGACCGTCTTTGCAGGAGGGAAAAAATTCTTTAAAAAGGCCTGGACCAAAGCATCCCAAGTGGTGATGCTCCCAGGGGGAATAGACTGCAACCAATCTCGTGCTTTATCCTGCAAAGAAAAAGGAAATAAACGTAAGCGAATAACATCCTCAGAAACGCCATTAATTTTTACCGTTCCACAAATGTCCAAAAATGATTTAAGATAAGAATTTGGATCCTCGGTGGGCGATCCTCTATATGCACAGTCTCGAGCCATCTGAATGAGATCGGTCTTCAACTCAAAGTTGTTGGCATTGTGTTGGGTTTTATGCCCTAAAACTCGTAGATAGTGAATGTAACTGTTAACCGGATATTAGTGAAATAATATTGATATATTTTTCCATTAATTGTTATTAGTTATTTTATATTTTATATTTGTCTTTGCCTAATAATAACCCTAATCCAATAAACTAGACATCCTAGGCTGTAATATGAGTCTTGAACTATATGTAACGACATATGGGATCATTGTTCAAGAAACAACCTAAAGGGTCTATAGTATAGGGATAAGACTGGGTGTCTTATCCTGGTGACACTATGGATACGGCCCACTTTGTATTTGATACAAACGCTGCGATCCAACGCGTTCGTGTAGGAAACATGCGAGTGGGGGTATCCTATGCAATGAGTTTGCATAAGACCGGACCGCGAAATAGTAACCACTAGTTATAACACCGTTAACTAGTTGGTTTTCTATTTCACTAGGATGACCTAGACAACTTAGTCTTAATCCTGAGTTGATTATGGACTTCTGCTCATGAGAGATTGTCCTTTGATTTGTATGGGTGAGAGTGGCCAATACGCCGACTCAATAAGCCTACCATTTTGGGGACAAGACCAAATGGGGAGCTGGGAACATAATCGTACAAGATGGAATTCACTCCTTCCCGACTTTAGGGAAGCAGATGAGTGTTCCCTTAAGTGGTTACTCCGAGTCTTGAACATAGGACCCTTCCCTCTCAATGGCACGAGAGGGTTTTCTGTTTGATGGTTGGACCACAAACTGGTTGTTCATTAGAGGAGAACTGGTACTTAAGGAAATAGAGGTAACCCAGGGGTAAAACGGTAATTTGACCCAGTTGCTGTTACGGACACTCGTGAAGGACTAACTAGTCGATATTGGTCTATATCCGTGGACACAGAAAATATGTCTGCAGTGAGAAGAGTGCAACTGTGAGTCTATAGTGGAGTGAACACACAGTTAACGAATATTGATTAATGTGGTTAATGAGTTTGACCAATTAATCTCACATCGTTGGAGCTTCTGATCTGCAGGTCCATTAGGTCCCACTGGTAGCTCATAAAGTAATTTGAGGCAACTAAGTAATAAATGTATATTGAAAATGTTCAATTTACTAAGGGAAACAAATATAATATATATTGATATATTATTATGAGAGAAATTAATATTTGAAGAAGTTCAAATATAAATTTTATGGAAGTTTGAAAGAGTTCAAATAATGAATTAATTTAAGGCCTAAGATGTGTTTGGGCAAATTAATTAATTCTAGGCCGGAAATTAAATATCTGATATTTAATTGGTGGTTAATTAATTAAAGAATTCATTAACCGGGAATTAATCAATTATGGAAATAATTAATCACTTAAGGAAGTGATTAATCATTTATGGAAATGATCTAATCACTTATGGAAGTAATTAGTCATTTGTGGAAAAGATTAATAAATTATGGAATTGATTGATCATGATTGATTAATTAAGGAATAAGATTGAATCAATTTTGGAAAAGATTGATTTAATTGAATATTTTATTCATGGTCTCTCTTCTATAAATAGAACACTAGACCTAATTGGTCATGACACTTGAAATTTTGCTCTTGCTCTTAGACTCTCAAAGACAAGACCTAAAATTCTCTCTAGCCTCCCTCTTAGAGAAAGACTCCCACAAGTCTTTTGCCTCCTAGACCTAGAGTCATACCGGTGTAACCTTCTTGGTTATTGTGTCAATCAAGAAGAAAATTCCAACGATCAAGAGGCGAAGAGGCTGCTGCGTTTTCGTTCGTTGGAGCGCTGTTGGCGAAGAACGGTCAAGTCTACAACGAAGGTATGTGACGGTTCTTCCCCTTTTCTTTAGAAAAGCATGAAAATAAATTTAGATTTATTTTTAAGCATGTTTAAACTGAATTTCTAGCAACTTTAAAGAGTGTTTAAAGTTTGTTTGAGTTATCGTAACGGTATTTTAATGTTAATTAATATACGGCGTAAGGTCCAATCGATGCGCTTCCACTGCGTGGGGACTTTTATTCCCTTCACATTGATCGGGGCATAGACAATCCCCGATTGTTGCCCCTGAAACACGGGCTGAAAGTAGTCTCTAATAGGCCTAGGCTTCTCAGGTTGATTTTGGTTGGCCATTTGAAAATTTTCTCTAGTTTCCCTTCGAATCCTATGAATTGTTCTCTCGATTTCAGGATCTAAAGGTTCCAAAATCAAATCTTTATTACTTCGCATACAAAAGCAAAACTACCCTAAAAAGGAAAGAAAATAATTATGGAAAGAAATAAAGAAAAGAAAACAACTAATCTAAATATGAAAATTATAATCTAGAAAAGGAAACAAAATAACCTAATATGGAATGCAAAAATAAATATGGCAAAACACAAATATGGAGACTAACAAATAAGGAAAAAATAATCTAAAAAAGGAAAGACAAGAAATAAATAAGGAAAAAAATTACACAACTAAAAGAAAAACTAAACTAGAAAGACAAATATGGAAAGAAAAATAAATAAGGAAAAACTGCAATCAACCTAAAAAAGTAAAAATACACCCTAAATTAAGATTAAACAATTTTTTCACAATATCAATCTAGCTAAATGTGCCAATCCCTGGCAACGACGCCAAAAACTTGATGTGGACTTTTCCTTACCACAAGCGCACGGGTCAAGTAATAATAAAGTGTTCGTATAAACGAGTGTCGTCCTCTGGATTGGATGTTTAAGCAAATCAAGTATTGTGAATTATCTTGCTCAATTTTATTTAGGGATCAAAAAGTGATGAGTGATTAATGGAACTAAATCAAAGCAAGTAAAAAGTGTAGAAATTCAATTGGGAAAAATACTTAGGGAATTGATTTCGCCGATTTAGTCTAGGATTGATTTTGAGGAGTAAGTTATTGTGCACAAAGAAATTATGATCCAAAGACCCTTTAATCACAAGTACCTCTCCCGAGTATAATTGATTCTCATGCAAGTTAACCAACTTGATATCCCTATCTAAGTTTATTAACATGCAAGGCAATGAGATCTTTTGACCAATTCCAAAGTTAATCTAAAACCGTCACGAATTAGAAAGTAAACTTTAGTCATGCAATCTTGAGCAAGTCTATATTAAATCCCCTCTCCCGAGCTAGATTGAAAACTTAAATCATTCAACTAATGGCCAATTAATTGAAAGCATTAAATCAAGAGTACAAACATAATAAACATTGCACAACTTAAACCATAAATCAATCCATACACAAATTCAACTACATCAATCCCTAAGCTATGAGTTTAGCTACTCATGAATCTAATTACAAGCTCAACCAAACATAATAAAGCCATAAAGACTAGCTAAAGAAAAGGAAAGGGAAAAGAAAACTCAATGTAGGCCGAGACCGACGTCCCCGTCACGATCCCCACGAACAATGGGTTGATTTCCGATTTTTTCCCTTAGCTTCAGCCTTCAAATCCTCTGTTTTAGCTCTGTTTATGGCTCCAAGAAGTCCCAAAATTGAATCCCCCAAAAACCTAGCCGAAAGGAAGCTTATATTATGATTTTTCGTCGTAGCGTCGAGACGCTATCAAGACAGCGTCTCGACGCTGCCTCTAAAACACGCGCGTCTAGAATGGAAATAACGGTAGTGTCGAGATGCTATTCTCACAGCGTCTCGACGCTGTAACGCTGCCGCCTCTTCTAATTAAGGAAAACCAGCGTCGAGACCCTCCAAGAATGGCGTCTCGACGCTGATGGGCAGAATGCCCTATCTTGGCTCCTTGTTGCTTGAACTTTCCGGTTCTTTGGCATATTTTCACGTCCCGAACACCCGATTAACTCCAATTCCTCGTTTTAGCTCTAATCATAGCTTTCCTACAAAATAAACAATAAAGCACAATAAAATGACCCAAAAATCATAAAAGACTAGCTTGATTAAATAAGTAAAAGTAGCTAGCTATGCTCGCTATCATCAGCCTTTTCCTTCCGTTTTTGGCTAAGAAAACTTGTGGGTAAGTCTCAAACTCACTCATGTGTATTCGTTAAGGCCCGATCTAACTCCCTTGAGTCCTTATTGGTTAGATCTTGCGCGGACAGCAGCTCGAAGCCCCGTCTTCTCCGCGTTTCAGCCTTAAAAACCTTGGGTAAACCTCTTTCCTTTCCTTTTTCATGTGATTTAAGGCTTGGTCTAAGTTCCTCATGGTTTGGTGTTGTTAGATCTCGCGTGTCTAGCGATTCGGAGTTCCGTCGGCCTCGTTTCAGTCAATTCCGCCTCTGTCCAGCAGCGTTTTTGGGTGTTTTTAGCACCGCTTGGCTATTCTAGTGAGTTTAAATGCTTACCCATGTTCAGTTAGTGCCTAGGATCAAATACCCATTCATGTTTAGCGCTTTAAATGGGATGCTCGTTCGCTTTAGTTGATGGAAGTTTAAGTTAGTGTTTGATTTTCTGTTCTGCAGCGTCGACTAGGTGATCGTTTGGGGTTCAAATCACTTCAACTCGAATACCCATTGCCCAAGGAGCATTCTGACTCGCTGGTTGTGGTTGTATAGCCCGTCTTGCGTTGAAACGGGACTGTTTGGGTAAGATTTGCTGCTGTCTTCAGTTTTTAGTTTTGAGGTTCATTGGTAGTTAGGTGTTTTAGCTTTAGATGCATAAATTTACCTTTGACCAATAGTTTTTTAGGCCTTAGAATGTTCCCAACCTCTCAAAGGTCCTTAGAAAGTGATTAAAAAGGGTTGAATGCTTGTCGTCCCTTTGTTTTTAGCGTCAAAGTTTGCTGCCTATTAGTTGTCTTAGCTTTCAAAGCATGGTTAGGTCGTTACCCATTGCATAACTAGGCTCTTAGGTGTTGCCCCAACCCTTAAAGGTCCTAGAGCGTGTTTTAGATGGTTTATCATTGTTATTTTGATTATAGGCATGTAGTTTAGCATTGTCCTTTTGGTCTCGTCGCCCTTGTAGGTTGCCCAATCATTATAGTCTCTTTATCCATGGAAGGAATGAGCTTTTGGGTGCTGCCCATAGCTTATAAAGTTTGTTAGGAAGGTTTCCAATGATTACCTAGGCCTTGTTATGCATTGCCTGAGCTTTAGGAGCCTGTAGAATGTCGTTCGTGCGTTTTAGGTGGTTGTTGCTTGCTGTCCAGTGGCTGAATAGCCTTAATATCGTCAACTAACAAATACCCATCGCTCGTAACGCTTAAAACGTGGTTGCCCATGGTTTAATGGTGTTGGGTTCTCGAATCGGGTTATGTTTAGATGCTGTCCAACAAGGAAAACAAACCGTTATTGGTTCAGTATCGCCCTTAGCAGCATGTTTTAGGGTGCTTTTCTTTAGTATAGACTTCCTTTAATAGTTGGTAGCTTGTTTGTAGCCGGAAGCTCGTTTTGGGAGCGTGTCGTGCCATTCCAACTAGCGTTGATTTGTAAAAGTCTTCGGTAAGTAGTTTATACTTACTAAGCTTGTTTGACTGCCTGAAGTATGCTTGTTTGTTATCCGCTTTCCTTATATATGTGTTGAGTATGAATTGTTATGTATACACTTGTGAACATTGAAATGATTGTATTAATCTTGAATTGTGGTTATTGCATCGCTTGTGACGTGTACGCTTAAGAAGTATAAGCATGGTAGGTACTTGTCTTAGGCTTAGTGACTGTTGAGTCAAGCATGTTGAGTCTGGCTTGCATGTTGCATGGGGGATGTGTAGCATGAGTCGGGTGTGAGGCACAACACATGGTGCATAATTCATGTGTAGCGGAGCGTGACGCGAAAATCACGTGGGTTGTGAGTGCGGAGCGTGACGCGGAAATCACGTAAGAGTGGCGCAACACATGGCGCGAAATTCATGTGGGGTAGGTGCGGAACATGATGCGGAAATCATGTAAGTAGCGCAACACATGGCGCGAAATTCATGTGTATTGCCCCTTTTTCGTAAGGCTTATGACCTTTGTCACTTTCATCGGTACATATAGTAAATGGGGCTATGCATTCTGTACGGTATTGGCGTTGTGCGACACTAGTCCTGTCGTCCGCCTAATTAGTGGGGAGACATTGATGTACGCAGTCAGCCATGAATAGGGTAAAGGATCACCAGAGATACCTTAAAAAGTGACCAACCGGTGAGTCGCTGCCGTTTCCAGCTTTGCGGCTAACGAATGTGGGAATGAGTTCGCTCCTATGGGGGAGATTTTTCTTTCCCCCCCCCCACCCTATCTCTAAAAGGCGGATCAATTTCAATCCCCTTTATTTGACTTTCCTCCTGAGCATGACGCGGAAATCATGTAGTAGCGGAGCATGACGCATAAATCATGTGGGGTCTAGTGCGTGCATTGCATAGCGTGTGGTGCATTTGGCATGGTTGGTTGTTTTTAAGCATGTGGTTAGCTTGTAGCTTAAAAGCACGCGCTGTTATTTTGTAGCATGTTGTTTTCTTTGGTTCCATAACCTATTGGATGCGTGTGCTGAGCATGTTGTTTGTTTTGGTTGTTTGTTTGTGGTTTGGTAAGTGTGAGCTGCTTACCAATACCACGGTTGTACTGATACCCCCTTCCCCATCTTCCCCCCAACATTTTAGATGTTGCAGGTATCGAGGATGATCCGGACCTTGGTGGCGAGGAGGAGAACTGCGAGGAAACGTTCTTAGGGTGTTCTTATGTTTCTTAGTAGCTTTACTTTGATGCTGTAATAAGCTAGCTGGAGAGTGGTTGTTTCTGATCTTAAAACTAGATACGATAGATGGTTAAGTTTATAAACTAGCCTTGTTTATTTTGGTTAAGTTTAAGAAATGCTTAGTTAGTGGTCTAGCTGCTTTTGTTAATAAATGTCTTTATGTTTCCGCTGCATGATTTTCACTTTGTTGCATGCTATGGTAAAGTATGGCTTGTCTTGTTAGAGGAGAAAGGCTTGCGAAATCTGGCCGTAGATCGGTGGAGCTTGGTTGGGTGTTTATATAGAAGTGTTAGAAATCTCTATCAGGTGCTTAAAATTTTGGGATAGCCAATTTTACGCTGTTATGCTGCCGAAATTTTTGGTACGCTCGGTTTTAAAGTGGTTCGGATTCGTAGCTAAGGGTTTAGAGTTGTAGTGGCGTCTCTAGGCTAGAGGTTGAAAAACCTAGGGCGTTACAGTTTGAGTCTTAAAACTATCAATTTTTTAAGATACATATTTTCAATTTGGAGAACGTGAGAACCTTCGAACTTGGAGGAAGGAACTGTAGGAAGTGGAAGGTACTGCAACGCAACAATGTAAGAACTTTGAGAGAGAAAGAAACTTTCAAACTTGGGGAATGAAGCAGCGCCGCGTGAACCTTCGAAATTGAAAAAGGAACAACATTGAAGCAACATGACACAGCGCAACGCGTGAACCTTCGAACTTAAAGAAGGAGTAGTAGCATAACTTAAGAAACCTTTGAACTTGGAGAGAAGGAATTGCAGCGCATCAACGTGAAAAACCTATTCATTCATTTCTTTAAAAAAAAAATCAATATTATTTCATATTAATTAGGGTTTAGAAAAAGAGAGAACCAAGTAAATAAATTTAAATTTATAAGAATAACTTTTTAAAGAAATAAATTAAATAATTCTAACCATGAATAAACTCTAGAAAATTTTCTGAAAAAAAAGAACAAAAATGACAATAACATTGACTTCATAATATTTTTTCAATTATTGAAAAAAAAAACTTAAAACATCTATGGGAGGGATTAATAACTACCCTTGAGAGTGTTTTCTTGAAATATCATTATCTTTGATTGGTGTTTAAGATGAAACTAAATATTATATCTTTTCTCAAAAAAAAAAAAAAAAACTAAATATTATATCTTCAAATACATTATACAATGATATATAGTTGCTAGACACTGTTTTGTAATTCGTTATGTAAAAAAAAATTGCAATTCAGGTAAGAAAAAAAAAAGGAAAAACCTATTGTACTTATCTATCATGCTATACCACACCAAATCAAGAAACTTTGAGAGGTGTTGAGAGAGGAAGGAAACAAACTAAGATGACAAAGTTCATTTTTTTTTTGTAGAAAAAAAGCATTGTACATAGCTTCTTATATAGCTGTAAGAATTGAAGAAGGATGCAAAACTATTAAAATTCCAAAATTTTTATAAATTTCAATATTAATTATAATTTAATGTAAAGACAGAATTAATTAGTCTCTATAAATATTTTTTTATCATGTCTTTATAAATAAATTGATTAAGCTTTTAATTTCCAAAACTTTTCATATTCTTTTGATTGGATGGGAAATATTGAAAGGCTTATTGAATTACAAGGGTGGCTTAATTATAAGTTTTCATTTAACAATTTGATTAATAAATAAATTAAACTAACATTAAAAAAAATCATCCAACATATGGGAAGATTCGGTGGTTAATTTAAGTGGTTTTTTCAAACCATTATCCAACCATTTTTTTCATTGTAGAGTTAAAAAAAAAAGAAATAAGAAACTAAACTTTAATGAAGGGTAATGTTGGTCTTAACTTTAAAAATAAGGTTAACATTGTCCAAAAAAAGTTTCTTCTACATTCATACTTTTATATATATTATAGATAGATTATAGATTAATAATTAATTACTTTTGCCAATAGAAATTTAATTAATTAATTAATTAAATCAACAATTAATTAGATCAAATTTAATTAATTTCATTTAAATCATATTTAAATGAATATCTCCCATATAACCTATAGTTTTTAATTAAATCAAATTTAATTAAATAATTAATTAATTACTAAATTAAATATCTCATATTTAATTTAAGCCTACAATTAAATCGTATTTAATTGTATTTCTCTCAATTAATAAATTTTAATCTCAAATTAAACTTCATATTATAATGTATCACATTCATTATATTAATTGTATCTCATACAATTAACTTGATTTCCCATAATGGATTTTGAACTATTCAAATTCCTTTCAAGACTAATTGTTTCTAATTACCCTTTATGAGCTAGTAGGGGGACCTAATGGACCTACAAATCAGAAGCTCCAATGATATGAGGTTAACTGACTTAAACTCATTAATCAGGTTAACCAATATTCATTAACTGTGGGTCACTCCACTAAAGACCCACAACTGCACTCTTCTCATTGTAGAATGTTTCTCTGTCCACGAATATAAACCAATACTGGTAAGTCAATCCTTCAGGAGTCTTTGTAACACCAGTTGGGTCAAATTACCATTTTACTCATGGGTTACCTCTGTCTCCTTCAGTACCATTGATTCCTCTAATGAACAACATGTTTATGGTCCAACCAGTAAACGGAAGTTCCTCTCGGGCCAGGAGAGGATGAGCGCCCTTGTTCAAGTCTCGAAATCAGCCCTTAAGAGAACTCTCATCTACTTGTCCTAAAGACAGGAAGGAGCGAATTTTATCTTTTGTTGTTATGTTCCCAGCCTTCACTCGGTCTTATCCCTGAAATGGTAGGCTTATTGAGTCGGTGAATCTGGCCACTCTCACCCATACAAATCTAAGGATAATCCATCATGAAAAGAAGTTCATAATACACTTAGGATTAATATTGAGTTACCTAGGCCATCTTATTGAAATAGAAACCTAACTAGTCAACGATGTTACATCTAGTGGTTACTATTTCGCGGTCTAGTCTTATGCAAACTCATTGCATAGGATACCCTCACTCGCATGTGTCCACTGAAGGATTGGAATTCCGTAATTCTGTAAAGCGGGAGCGTGATTGGGACCGATTCGTAATTAATTTTGTTTAATCTAAAATACCAATACATTGGCAATAATATTAGAACTATTTTAAATATATATTAAGGCTAAGCATACAAAAATATTAGATCTAAATCTAATTTATAAAGTAACAAATTACTTACTCTTGTTGACGACTCAGATTAAATTCACCAACTGCTTGTGAATTAATCACGAACTAGTGCGAACACCACCACTATGGCTACACCGGTATGACTCTGAGACTTCTAGAGGCAGGAGACTGGTGGGAGTCTAGAGGTAGCCTTGAGGGGAATTCTCTAAGAGTAGCAGAATGAATGGGATGCCTTTCACCGCACCTCAGGGGTTCTATTTATAAGTAAAAACCAAGACCTTTTTCCTAATAGGAAAAGGAAGACCTTTTCCTAATAGGAAAAAGTCTCTAATTTTAATAAATAAATAATTAATTCCATAATTAATAAATTACCCAATTAAATATCATATATTTAATCTTAGGGATTTTATTAACATTAATATGAATCCAATTCATATTAAATTTATTTGAACTCTTTCAAATATTTTCTTTCCTAATAGGAAAAGGTCTCTAATTTCAATAAATAATTAATTAATTCGATAATTAATTAATTTACCCTAATTAAATATCATATATCTAATCTTACGGATTTTATTAAAATTAAAATTAATATGAATCCAATTCATATTAAATCTATTTGAACTCTTTCAAATATTTTCTCTCAAGAATTAATTTTTGAAATTAATTCAAAAATTATATTATAAAGTTTCATAAACTTTATATTATAATGCATCAATATACATTATACGATTCCCCAAATAAATTGAACACTTTCAATTTACAATTTATACTTAATTGTCTCAAGTCTCTTTACGAGCTACCAGTGGGACCTAATGGACCTACAAATCAGAAACTCCAACGATAAGAGACTAATTGGCAAAACTCATTGACCAAGTTTAGTCAACATTTGTTAACTGTGGGTCACTCCACTAAAGACCCACAGCTGCACTCTTCTCACTGTAGAATATTTCTGTGTCCATGGATATCGACCAAGCAGTAAGTCAATTATTCATGTGTGTTCGTAACACCAGTTGGGTCAAATTACCGTTTTACCCCTAGGTTACCTTGGGTTCCTTAAGTACCACTGATTTCTCTAATGAACAAGTTGTTTAGAGTCCAACCACTAAACAGGAGTTCCTCTAGGACCAGAAGAGGACGACACACCTTTGTTCAAGCCTCAGAATTAGCCCTTAAGGGAACACACATCTACTTACCCCAATAGGGGAAGGAGTGAATTCCATCTTGTACTGTTATGTTCCCAACCCCCATTCGGCCTTGCCCCTGAAATGGTAGGATTATTGAGTCAGCGAACTGGCCACTCTCACCCATACAAATCTAAGGACAATCCCTCCTGAAAGGGGTTCATAACAGACTCAGGATTGAGATTGAGTTACCTAGGTCATCCTATTGAAATAGAAACCTAAACTAGTTAACGGCGTTACATCTAGTGGTTACTATTTCGCGGTCTGGTCTTATGCAAACTCATTGCATAGGATACCTCCACCTTCATGTCTCCTACATATATGCTTTGGATCATTGCATCTGTATCGAATACAAGGTGGGTCGTATCACATAGTGTCACTAGGATAAGGTACCCAACCTTATCCCTATACTATAGACCTTTTAGGTTGTTACTTGGACACTGATCCCCGTATGTCCCCACATACTAGTCCAAGTTACATTTAAACAACCTTGGATCTTAGTTTATTGGATTTAGGATTTATTAATGCAAACTCGATTATTCAATAACCAAATTACTGAATTACTCAAATAACACTTTATTGAGATCGATTAATTTGTTTCATTTACTATCTATGAGTTTTAGGGCATAAAACCCAACAATTCCCACTTGAACTAAAACTCTAGTGGGCAATGTACATCAACAATCAAAATTGAATGAATAATCATTGAAGTAGGAATAGTAGTTTGTATTAATACTGTATAATACATGAAAAGTACAAATACAGATAAATACAATAAACTAGGGCATTCACAATACCCATTACACTTTTCCCACTTGCCCTAGATTATTCTATGTACATATCTCGCAGACCTAGACCCTCTAGATGACCCTCGAACACTTTAGCCGTGAGAGCCTTCGTAAATGGATTAGCAATATTGTGCTCAGAGGCTACCTTCGTGACGATCACGTTCCCTCGTTGCACGATCTCTCTGATGAGATGATATTTGCGCTCTATGTGCTTGCCTCTTTTATGACTGCGAGGTTCTTTAGAATTTGACACTACACCACTATTATCACAGTAAAGGGTGATTGACAAGTTCAAATTTGGAACAACTTCAAAATCCATCAAGAACTTCTGTAGCCATACAACCTCCTTAGCTGCTTCACAAGCAGCGACATATTAGACCTCCATGGTGGAGTCTGCAATGCATCCTTGCTTGATGCTACGCTAGACTACAGCTCCCCCGTTGAGGGTAAATACTGACCCTGATGTGGATTTCCTAGAATCCTTATCAGTCTGAAAGTCAGAGTCTGTGTATCCTGTAAGGATCAAATCCTTAAAGCGATACACAAGCTGATAGTCCCTCATTCTTCGAAGATACTTGAGGATGTTTTTAACTACAGTCCAGTGGTCTAACCCTGGATTGGACTGGTACCTGCTGACTATCCCAACTGCATAGCAAATGTATGGCCTAGTACACAACATGGCATACATAAGACTGCCCACAGCTGAAGCATAAGGGATGCGTCTCATATCCTCAATTTCTTGAGGTGTCTTAGGACACTGTTCCTTAGACAAATGAACTCCATGCCTGAAGGGTAGTAAACCCCTCTTGGAATTCTGCATCTTATATCTAGATAACATCTTGTCTATATATGATGCTTGAGACAGGGCTAACGTTCTGTTCTTACGATTCCTGATAATTTGAATCCCTAGAACATACTGAGCTTCACCCAAATCTTTCATTTGGAACTCAGTCGATAGCCATTTTTTTTAATGTCAGCTAGATATTCTACATCATTCCCAATGAGAAGAATATCATCTACATACAACACCAGAAAAGCTACTAAACTGTTGATAATCCTTTTGTAAACACAAGGCTCATCAACGTTCTGGTCAAAGGCATAAGATTTGACAATAGTGTCAAACTTTATATTCCAAGATCTGGAAGCTTGCTTCAACCCATAAATGGATCGTCTAAGCTTGCAAACTTTTTGCTCCTAACTTTGAGCAACGAACCCCTCTGGTTGAGACATAAAGATGTTCTCATTAAGATTGTCATTCAGAAAGGCAGTTTTGACGTCCATTTGCCAAATCTCATAATCATAAAAGGTGGCAATGGACAAGAGAATTCTTATCGACTTTAACATGGCAACTGGGGAGAAGGTTTCCTCATAGCCCACCCCCTCCTTTTGGGTATAACCCTTTGCCACAAGTCGAGCTTTGAAAGTCTGTACTTTCCCAGCTGCGTCTCGTTTTCTCTTGTAGATCCATTTGCACCCTATGGGTTTAACCCCTTCAGGTAGGTCTACAAGATTCCAGACTTGATTGAAGTACATAGACTCCATCTCTAGGTCCATAGCTTTGACCCACTGGTCATGGTCCACATCATTCATTGCCTGTCTAAAGGTCAATGGATCCTCAACCCCATCATCAGGTATGACAGTTGGAGTTTCTGCTAAACCCAGATAGCGTTCAGGTTGAATAACAACTCTCCCACTACGTCGAGGCATTCTCAACTCTTGAGAAGGATGGGCTTGACCAGATGTACTGGGCTCATCAATAGCTCTTGTTGAAGGTCCAGCCTCTGAACTGGGCTCATCAACAACTCTTGTTGAAGGTCCAGCCTCTGAACTGGGCTCATCAACAACTCTTGTTGAAGGTCCAGCCTCATCAACAACTCTTGTTGATTCATTTGTAGCTTTACCAGAAAGTTCACTTAACACAATTTTAGTGCGTGTTATGTGTTCTTTAACGTGGTCTTCTTCCAAGAAAGTAGCATTTGTCGATACAAACACTTTATTTTCTTTTGGAACGAAGAAGTATCCACCTCTTGTTTCTTTTGGGTAGCCTACGAATAGGCATAATTTTGAACGTAAATCCAATTTCTTTGGGTCTGCTACTAACACATGTGCAGGACAGCCCCAAATTTTGAAATGACGTAAACTAGCTTTACGCCCTTTCCAGAGCTCAAATGGTGTTTTAGAAACACTCTTTGAGGGAACAACATTCAAAATATAAACTGCAGTCTCTACTGCATAACCCCAAAAAGAACTAGGCAACTGAGCATAGCTCATCATAGATCGAACCATGTCTAACAAGGTTCTGTTTCTCCTTTTAGATACACCATTCTGCTGAGGTGTACCTGGTGTTGAGAGTTGGGACGATATTCCATGTTCTATCAAATAGTTTTGGAATTTTAAGTCCAAATACTCTCCACCTCGATCAGATCGAAGTGTTTTAATGGTCTTACCTAACAAGTTCTCAACTTCAGTCCTATACTCCTTGAACTTTTCAAGGGCTTCAGACTTATGACTCATTAGGTATAAATAACCATACCTTGAATAATCATCTATAAAAGAGATGAAATATTCATACCCTCATCGAGCTCTTACATTCATTGGACCACAGAGATCCGTATGTACGAGTTCTAAGGGCTCCTTGGCACGATAACCTTTTCCAGTAAAAGGTCGTTTGGTCATCTTACCTTCGAGACATGACTCACATGGAGGTAAAATACCATCTTCTAACTGGCTTAGAAGTCCGTTCTTAACCAATCTCCCAATCCTATTGAGATTTATGTGGCCAAGTCTCAAGTGCCAAAGATAGGTACTTTAAGAAACTTTTTGCCTTTTTGGTTGTCTCAGCTGTTTTAAACATTTCATTGTTCAAAATAGCCCTAGACTCTATTGGTCTTAAGACATACAAATTGTTCTCCATTTTTGCAGAACATATATCGGCACCCCTTTTAGTAATGAAAGCTTCATTCACAGAAAAGGACACTGAATACCCTTGTTCTAGCAAATAAGAAATAGAAATCAAATTTCTTTTTATTCTGGGAACTATATATACGTTATCTAATAACATATAGCGTTCCCTGGAGAAGAACATTTTAATATCTCCCACTACTTTAGCTGAAATGAGCTCCTCAGTCCCAACTCTGACAGTCATTTCCCCAGCATCTAACTGTTGCCAGGAGCTCATTCCCTCAAAGGAAGAGCATACGTGATGAGTGGCACCTGAATCAAGGATCCAGGTTGTATCACCATTTTCCACTATACACGTTTCAATGATCAATAAATCAAATTTATTTTCATTGAGATGTGCTAAGCAGTCTATGTCATATTCATCATGAACAATTTCAGATAAACTAGACATATGGACTTGAGGACCGTCCTTAATTAAGACCAATTCCACGCATTTAGTGTTTAAGTTCATTTTCTTAGTTGTATTAGAAATACCAGTTTTGTAATTGGCGTTATTAAAGGCATACAGAAAATGTTTCATTGCTGATAGAACAAACAAATTAACTTAATAAGTATTGTTGCATTAACCCATTACACAAAATAATATTATTATTTTAATCCAATCAATTTAGCAAAAGTAATGATCAACCCATAGAATAAATATTCATTTTGCAACGATACTTCAGAGGTTTAGAACAACAGCTACCGTAGGGTAGTCAGCTACTCCTCCTCTGAATTGAGACAATCTCAGCCAATCCCTATTCCCGGAATAACTCATATTCCAATAGATCTTCGCTACCGTTTTTCGGTCAGGAAATTATTAACACCTTAGCAATTTCTCGTAAGTGTGACCCTCCATTTTTCAGATTTCAGAGGTCGGCCCCAACAATGCTACCGTAGGGAAAGTCAAAGTTGGAAATGGACCTAAGAAACCCTATCCATTTCTGGAGTTTTGCATTGTTCCGACTCCCATGATCAATTCCTTCGTAGGGTGATCGCTCCCAGGGCGACTCGCAGGCAGATCATGGACATCTCACGGTGCAACCTAATGGAGGAAACCGTAGGATACGTTGACACGTGTCCTGTTCCCACTTACTATAAAATACTCCCTCATTCACCTTGATATTAATCTATGCAAACACCATCCGTAGGGGGTCACTCCCAGGGTGACTCGAGGCCAAACATGAACCTCACGTTGTGAACTTTTGAGGACGTGAGAGCAAAGCTTGATTTATGAAAATCTTGTTTTGATATATTTCCTCCCACTAAGTATTTTTATAATTATAGGGTCTATTACTTAGGTAAATTCCGGCTAAGTGAATCTATCTAAGTCTATGCCTACATATAACTTTTATATATATAGGTATTTTCTTTGATGTCTAGGTGAATTAAACACTTTTAATTACCTAGAGACATTGCATGCTAATATAACTATGGTTAATTCAACTCAAGTTCCGACTCAGTTCCCAGGTAGCAGGTGTTCCGTAAACCGTCATCTTAAGTACCTCCAGCCTTAGACAGAACTTTACCGGTAGAGTTCCCTTATAACCAATAGTTATGATAAATCTTTACTCTAAAGATCTAGGTGAATTAAACTCTTTTAATTGACCTAGTGATATTTCATGCTAACATAACTATGGTTAATTTAACTCAAGTTCCGAGTCAGTTCTCAGGTAGCAGGTGTTCCGTAAACCATCATCTTAAGTACCTCCAGCCTTAGACAAAACTTTATCGGGAGAGTTCCCTTATAACCATAGTAATGTAAACTCTTTACTCTAAAGATCTAGGTGAATTAAACTCTTTTAATAAACCTAGTGACATTGCATGCTAACATTTAGGTATGATTAATTCAACTCCGGTATTCCAGGTTAATTCCCAGGTAGGAGGTGTTCCGTAAACCGTCATCTTAAGTACCCCCAGCCTTAGACAGAACTTAACCGGTGGAGTTCCCTTATAATCATAGTAATGTTTTTCCTACTTAGTCAATTAAAACTATTTTTAATTCTAAGTAAGAAAATAATTCTAATCATATTAGAATTATAATGAGCTTAGGTCTAATTAATTTTAAATATTTTAAAATTAATTCATTTTAACCTAAGGTCCTATGTTTGCATTCAACTCTTTGTTATACGTTGACGGTTTCTAATCAAATTTATAACTTATTATAAAATTTTAATGATTAGCCCTATAACATGCTTCTATGGTGTTGGAAAAATAACAATCATATTCTAATTATTAAACACCATATTATATGACGTCGATAACGATAATACAACGATTATATTAATCTAAGGTGGTGTCATCCTTCATGCAATTTCAATTTCATTTAATTAATATCGATTATATTAATCAAACATCCACACAAAATTAAATTACATGAAATTTGACATTAATATAATATAACTCTTATATTATAAAGTTTCATAAACTTTATATTATAATGCATCAATATACATTATACGATTCCCCAATTAAATTGAACACTTTCAATTTACAATTTATACTTAATTGCCTCAAGTCTCTTTACGAGCTACCAGTGGGACCTAATGGACCTACAGATCAGAAGCTCAAACGATATGGGCCTAATTGACCAAACTCATTGACCAAGTTTAGTCAACATTCGTTAATTGTGGGTCACTCCACTAAAGACCCACAACTGCACTCTTCTTACTGTAGAATATTTTTGTGTCATTGGATATTGATAACTGCCCAAAAGGTAGTTATTTAGGCCTCATTTATATAAGGATTTGTGTGTCTTTAATGCTTAATAGGGTTGGTTTTAGAGAGATATTACATGATTTAACCCATTTGGAAGAATGGAAGCATTGGAAATTATTTTGTGCAGATTATGCTGCTGAGCGACTGGAGGGAGCAAATTCTATGCTGCAGCAAAACTGGGAACAGAAACTGCCACATCACAGCTCGTTAGCCAACTTCATGAACCGACTTCTATTGAGTTATTTTTGTGATAAAGGATCAAGGAGAGCCTTACACGTGTCCTAGTTGACCTAATTCAAGCCTCCCATCCTTCTATAAAAGGAAGTAGCCGTCAAAGTCAAATTCATTCCATGTTTTTCCCTTGGAAGCCGAATAGTGTAGAGGTTGAAGATTATCAAGAACACCATCATCCGCAAGCTGATTAGGGAGTTTATTTTCCTTCTTAATTTGTGGTTATGGACATGCATACTCAGATTGTAATTCGTATTTCTATGCCTATTATGAACTAAGTAGCTTAAGGTGTTGGTTAGGAATAATGTGATTACTGTGCTTCATCTCTAGTAATATATTGACTATCGCATTTTGGTTAATTGTTGTGCTTATTCTTATTTTATGCCCGCCTGGCCAGCCGGTATGGATAGCTCTCTCTAGTTTCAGGGATGATTTAGAGAGTGTGTGGCAATTATCCACACTACGATCATTGTGTATTGGTGAACGCCAGTGACTGAGCTAGGGATAGCCAGTTGCCTAGTGCTTGATCGGTCGCACTTCATTGGGGTTGAAACACATCCCAAAAGATCTGGAGTTCCAGGAGGAATCCGCTAATAATACTGCGAGAGATGCATGATCAATAATATTGCTAGAGCATATTTTATAACAATCACTAAAACCTAACCAGCGCCTGTCTTTAATCTGTCTATCTATTTGTTTACTCGTTGTTCTGTCATTTATTTTGCTTCAGCATAATTCCGATAAAACCAAATCATTTTATTATTCTTGAAACCATTAGAAAGTTACACAAAATAGGTAAAGTGGAAACTCATTCAGACCTTGGATTGATAATATTACTTGCTGCAGACTGTGTATACTTGCACAGGAATTCTAGAGTATTTTATACTATATTTTTACTCACTCTAGGAGCCCAACAAGTTTTTGGCGCCGTTGCCGGGGACTTGAATAAGTTTTTATCTGATCTCTTTTGTGTATGTGTTTTAGTGGTTTGGTGCTAGAACTTTTTGATTGTTTCTTTTGTTTGTGCAGGTGTGATTTTGGTGCATGAGCGATCCGCCTGGGGTACGGTTTGAGCTTGATCCAGAAATTGAAAGGACATTTAGGAACAGAAGGAGGGAGCAGCTTAGAAACCAGATGGAGAATGCCCCGCAACTTCCGCAGGTTCATGAAGGTCCAGCAGCAGCAAACCCCCAGCAGAATCCATTGCTGCAGCAAAACCCACTGTTTGAGCAAAATGAGCAGCGAAATAATCAGGCTGAGAATCCTATCTTGTTAGCGAACGATAGGACCAAAGCCATTCGAGCATATGCTGTCCCGATGTTTAATGAGTTAAATCCAGGGATTGCACGTCCCCAAATCCAAGCGGCGAATTTTGAAATGAAACCGGTAATGTTTCAGATGTTGCAAACCGTGGGGCAATTCCATGGTTTGTCATCTGAAGACCCTCATTTACATCTTAAGTCTTTTCTAGGAGTTAGTGATTCTTTTGTAATTCAAGGAGTGCCTAGGGATGCTCTTAGATTAACTTTGTTCCCGTATTCTCTTAGAGATGGAGCAAAGTCATGGTTAAACTCTTTTGCTCCAGGATCAATTAGGACGTGGGATGAGTTAGTTGAAAAATTTTTGAGTAAATATTTCCCACCTAATAGAAATGCTAAATTGAGGAGTGAAATAGTAGGGTTTAGGCAACTTGAGGATGAGACTTTTAGTGAGGCTTGGGAGAGGTTTAAGGAGCTTTTACGAAAGTGTCCCCACCATGGGTTACCTCATTGTATTCAAATGGAAACATTTTACAATGGTTTAAATGGAGTAACCCAAGGTATGGTCGATGCTTCGGCTGGAGGGGCCCTTTTGGCAAAAACTTTTGATGAAGCCTATGAAATTTTAGAAAGAATATCTATTAATAGTTGTCATTGGTCGGATGTTAGAGGCACAAATAAAAAAGTTAAGAGTGTATTAGAGGTTGATGGTGTGTCCACCATTAGGGCCGATCTTGCTATGATTGCTAACGCTCTTAAGAATGTGACAGTGATTAGTCATCAGCAGCCACCAGCTATGGAGCCTGCAGCAGTGGTGAATCAAGTCACGGACGAAGCATGTGTCTATTGCGGTGAAGACCACAACTACGAGTTTTGCCCCAGTAATCCAACTTCTGTGTTTTTTGTAGGTAATCAGAGGAACAACCCTTATTCTAACTTCTATAATCTAGGTTGGTGCAACCACCCCAACTTCTCATGGGGAGGTCAAGGAAATAACGTACAAGCGCAACAGAAGATGAACCAGCCGGGATTTGCTAAAGCGCAGGTAATGCCCCAGCAAAATAAGCAGGCGTTGCCCCAGCAAAATTCGGGAAATTCTCTCGAGGCGATGATGAAAGAATTTATGGCTCGCACAGATGCCGCAATTCAAAGTAATCAAGCTTCGATGAGAGCCCTGGAGTTGCAAGTGGGTCAGCTAGCTAATGAGCTCAAGGCAAGGCCTCAAGGGAAACTTCCATCGGATACTGAACACCCTCGAAGGGAAGGTAAGGAGCAGGTAAAGGCAGTAACTCTTAGGAGTGGTAAGCCATTAGAAGAGTCTAGAAAGACCCAGGATTTAATTAATAATAGTGATAATAATGTTGTTGTTGAGAAAGAGTTGGAGTTTGGTCAGGGTGCTGGAGGCAGCAAAGAAAATGCTGGAGCATCTGGTTCTGTGTCAGATGTAGAACCACCATATGTGCCGCCCCCACCTTATGTACCACCTCTACCTTTTCCACAAAGGCAAAAGCCTAAGAATCAGGATGGTCAATTTAAAAAGTTTTTAGAAATTCTTAAGCAGTTGCATATAAATATCCCTTTAGTAGAAGCTATAGAGCAAATGCCTAATTATGCTAAATTTCTTAAGGATATTTTGACTAAAAAGAAAAGGTTAGGTGAGTTTGAAACTGTATCTCTTACTGAGGAGTGTAGTGCTATTCTTAAGAATGGTCTACCCCCCAAGGCTAAGGATCCAGGGTCATTTACTATACCTGTGTCTATAGGTGGAAAGGAGTTAGGTAGAGCACTTTGTGATTTGGGTGCAAGCATTAACCTTATGCCTCTTTCGGTCTATCGGAAGTTAGGTATTGGTGAAGCTAGACCTACCACAGTTACACTCCAATTAGCTGATAGGTCTATCACATATCCAGAGGGTAAAATTGAGGATGTCTTAGTAAAAGTTGATAAATTCATATTTCCTGTTGATTTTATTATTTTAGACTATGAGGCGGATAAAGATGTCCCAATTATTCTAGGTCGTCCATTTTTGGCTACTGGTAGGGCATTAATAGATGTTCAAAAAGGAGAATTAACAATGAGAGTTTGTAATGAGGAAGTGAAATTTAATGTCTTTAAAGCCATGAAATATCCAGACGAGATGGAGGATTGCTCCTTCATTAGGATTCTGGAGAGCACAGTTATTGAGACAGCAATACAGGATTCGGCTGATAAGCATTCAGAAAAGCATGAAGAGGTTAGTGTAGAAGATTTTGAATTTTGTTCTTTAGATAGAAAAAATGAAAAAGAATTGTTTAGGTGTGAGGATGTTTTTGAGTCTTTAGATTTAGATCAAAGAGAGCCATCCCTAATTGAGGCACCCACTTTAGATTTGAAGCCTTTACCGGATCATCTAAAGTATGTGTATCTTGGGGAAAGTGAGACGTTGCCCATTATTGTTGCATCAGATTTAATGCTAGAGCATGAGGAGGCCTTAATAAAATTGCTGCAGCAATACCGCAAAGCTATAGGTTGGACATTGGCTGATATTCAGGGGATTAGCCCATCTTTTTGTATGCACAAAATCACTCTAGAGGAGGGATCCTTTAGGAGTATTGAGCAACAAAGAAGGCTTAACCCTGCAATGAAAGAGGTTGTCAAAAAGGAGGTAATTAAATGGTTGGATGCTGGAATCATTTATCCAATTGTCGATAGCAATTGGGTAAGCCCTGTCCAATGTGTTCCTAAGAAAGGAGGTGTCACTGTGGTGAGCAATAAAGATAATGAGTTGATCCCCACAAGGACAGTAACTGGCTGGAGGGTTTGTATGGATTACAGAAGGCTTAATAAAGCCACCCGAAAGGATCATTTCCCTCTACCATTTATCGACCAGATGCTGGATCGATTGGCTGGTCAGGCCTACTACTGTTTCTTGGATGGTTATTCTGGGTATAACCAGATTACTATTGCTCCTGAGGATCAGGAGAAAACCACTTTCACTTGCCCTTATGGGACGTTTGCTTTCAGGCGAATGCCTTTTGGCCTTTGCAATGCTCTAGCAACATTTCAGCGATGTATGTTAGCAATTTTTTCTGATATGATTGAGTCCACTGTTGAAGTCTTTATGGACGATTTTTCAGTTTTTGGAGGGTCTTTTCAGAGTTGTTTAGAAAATTTAGGAAAGGTGTTAAAAAGATGTGAGGATACCCATCTAGTTCTTAATTGGGAAAAGTGTCACTTCATGGTGAAGGAGGGCATAGTGTTAGGTCATAGGATTTCTAAGAATGGTCTAGAAGTTGATAGAGCGAAAGTTGAGGTTATTGAAAGACTAGAGCCACCGAATTCAGTGAAGGGAATTCGGAGTTTCTTAGGACATGCTGGATTTTATAGGAGGTTCATAAAGGATTTTTCCAAAATCAGTAAACCTCTTTGTAACTTATTGTGCACTGATCATGTTTTTTACTTTAATGCAGATTGTAGGAAGGCTTTTGAAACGTTGAAGGCTGCTTTAATCTCAGCACCCATTCTCTGCGCGCCTAATTGGAATTTACCCTTCGAGGTAATGTGTGATGCGAGTGATGCTGCGGTAGGTGCGATGCTGGGGCAAAAGCAGGGCAAATTTATTCATCCTATATATTATCCAAGCAAGGTTTTAAATGAGGCACAGGTCAACTACACAACTACTAAAAAGGAGTTGTTAGCTGTTGTGTTTGCCTTTGAAAAATTCCGGCCATATTTGGTTGGATCCAAAGTCACGGTTTTCACAGATCATGCAGCAATAAGGTATTTAATGTCTAAGAAAGATGCAAAGCCTAGGTTAATTCGTTGGATTTTATTACTGCAGGAATTTGACTTGGAGATAAAGGACAAGAAGGGATCAGAAAATGTCATTGCAGATCATTTGTCTCGTCTTGATCCATCATCATCTTTGCTGGAGCAATCTGCCATTTCGGATTCTTTTCCAGATGAGCAGCTTTTTGCTGTTCAGGTGAAGGTAGTTAGGGATGTCCCTTGGTATGCTGATATTGCCAACTTTTTAGTAAAGGGAGTCACCCCTATTGACATGGATTGGAGGCAGAAGAAAAAGTTTAAGCATGATGCGAAATTTTTCTATTGGGATGAGCCATTTATGTATAAGCAATGCTCTGACGGTATTATTCGTAAGTGTGTATCAGGTACTGAAGCAAAGGAAATCCTGGAGCAATGTCACTCTTCGCCGTATGGAGGCCATTTCAGCGGTCAAAGGACAGCTATGAGGATTTTGCATTGCTGATTTTTCTGGCCTACGTTATTCAAGGATGCCCATTGGTTCTACAAGCAATGTGATGCTTGCCAAAGGAGAGGAAATTTGGGGCCTAGAGATGAAATGCCTCTTACTTACATTTTAGAAGTTGAATTATTTGATGTATGGGGTATTGACTTTATGAGGCCATTTCCTCCTTCTAATGGCAATGTTTTTATCTTATTGGCAGTTGATTATGTGTCCAAGTGGGTGGAGGCCATTGCATGCCATCAGAGTGATGCCAAGACAGTTGCAAGGTTTCTTCAATCGCACATCTTTGCGCGGTTTGGGACACCTAGGGCTCTAGTGAGTGATGAGGGTACACATTTTGTTAATAATATCTTAACTAAGCTTTTAGCTAAGTATGAGATTAAGCATAGGATAGCTACCCCTTATCACCCACAAGCAAATGGCCAAGCTGAAATTAGTAATAGGGAAATTGAAGCTATTTTAGAGAAAGTAGTCCACCCATCTAGAAAGGATTGATCCTTTAGGTTGGATGAGGCTCTTTGGGCTTATAGGACAGCTTATAAGACTCCTCTAGGTATGTCTCCCTATAGGTTAGTATATGGGAAAGCTTGCCATTTACCATTAGAGCTTGAGCATAAAACATTTTGGGCTTTGAAAAGGTTAAATTTTGATCTGAGTCGCGCAGGAGCAATAAGAATGCTGCAGCTTAATGAGTTAGAAGAATTTCGTCAATTTTCTTACGAAAATGCGAAAATGTATAAGGAAAAGACTAAGTTGTGGCATGACAAAAAAATTAAGTCTAAGGAATTTGTCAAGGGTCATAAAGTTTTGCTTTATAATTCTAGATTAAAATTATTTCCTGGAAAATTGAAATCTAAATGGTCAGGACCGTTTATTATGGTTGAAGTTTTTTCCAATGGAGCAATTACTTTGCAGGATGAAAAAGATGGAAGAGTGTTCAAGGTGAATGGACAGCGTGTGAAAAATTATTGGGGTGAGGAGTTTCAGTCGAAATATCCTTCCCTACGATTAGTTGATGATTGAGAAAGCAGGACTTTTGCGGGAGCATTTCACAGAGCAAAATTTTGAGCTCCCAGGATTTATATTGATTTTTATTTTCGTTGATTTGATTTTAATTTTGGTTAGGTTAGATTTGATTTTGCATGCTTTTATTTTTAAGTATTTTTATTGTTGGTAGTAGATTTTATCTATTTTCGTTTTGAATTTGATTTGATTTTAGGATTATTTATTTGGATTATCTTTTAATTATCTTTTAATTAGTTAGATTTTATTAGATTTTATCTAGATTTTATTTTCAGTTATTTGAATTCTAGTTTTAATTAATAGGGATTTTTTCTAATTTATTCGGCTTCTTTTTAATAACAGGTTAAGTTTGCGATGAAAGGTTAAATTTAAATTAAAAAGATTTGATTTGTCTATTTTGAAATTCAAATTCCGTATCTGAGATTCTTCAGGTTCAGCAGATTGTTGCGGCAAAAATATTGCTGGAGCAAATTATTCCGAGATAGAAGGGTTTCCGCTGGAATTTATTATTGTTACCGTTAGACTTAGCTTTAAATTCTCGCAGGTAAATGTGAGTGCATCATCTGATGAGGCCACGTGTTGCAGAGTAATTATCCAACGGCTTCAATGATGACAGAGCATTAATTTTTACCATGGCCGTTTGAAATTCACAATTTTACCGTTGGTAATTTTTGAATTTCCGGTTTGTGTTTTTAATTGCAACGGTAATAATAGTTATGGCAGGGCAAATCCTTTCGGTTAGGATTCTTGTTTGCTGCAGCCCTATTTATTTGCAATCTCTGGTAAGTACATTTCACTTCGTTTTCTTAATCAAATTCTTGTGCGTATGTTATTCTTTCTTTCTTTGCAAAACCCTATTATACCTTCCATGGCTAAAACAAGAGCACGAAAAGAGAGGGAGAGTGAGGAAGAAGAGATACCCGTGACACCAGAAGTACAGAAAGGAAAAACTAAGAAAAAGAGAACGCCAGAAGAGAAGGAGGCTAAGCGAAGAAGACGACAGTAGAGGGCTGCGGAACAAGAAACCACCCAAGAACCAGAGGTTGTTCAGAATCTTGAGACAGAATCGATAGTTTCTGCTACGGTTCAGGAAGGGAATATTGAGAAGGAACATGAGACAGCGGTTGAAGGACAAGTCGCAGGTGTGCCTGAAAAAGAGAAAACTCCGGAGCTGGCGCAGGAGGCTCATGTTGAAATCATTATGCCTGAACCGCCTAAGCGCCGCCGCATCAAGAGGAAGGCGGGTCGCGTGAGGGTGGTTCGGAACACTCCATCGTCTCCGATGTCGGACTTTGAGGGAGACAGAAGGGAAGCTGAGAATAGGGAAAAAGAAGAAGAGGCAAGAAAGGCAGAAGAAGAGCGTCTGCGTGTTCAGAGAGAAAGCAGGGGCAAAGGAATTGTCGAAGCATCGGGAGAAATTGAGGAGCCGAGGGCCCCATTCATTCGCTTCGTCAATGATCTTGCTCGAGCAAAACATCAGGAGGTGCTGAAGCGGGACTTCTTGTTCGAACGAGGGTTTGGCAATGATTTGCCCAGGTTCTTGGAGTCTGGAATAGTGAACCTCGTATGGAGGCAGTTTTGTGCGAAACCAGAACCTGTCAATGCCAACATTGTTCGAGAGTTTTATGCCAATCTTGACGTTAAGAATGATTTTGAGGTTATCGTTCGAGGAGTGCCTGTACAGTGGAGTCCTGAGGCCATTAATGAACTGTTTGATCTCCAAGATTTTCCGCATGCCGTTTTTAATGAGATGGTGGTTGCACCATCTAGTGATCAACTGAGTGCGGCTGTCCGGGAGGTAGGCATTGAGGGGGCTCAATGGAGGGTGTCGCAGACGCGGAAGCATACGTTTCAAGCTGCTTATTTGAAGAGTGAAGCCAACACTTGGATGGGTTTCATAAGGCTACGCTTGCTGCCGACAACACATGACTCCACGGTATCTCGGGACAGGGTATTGCTTGCTTTTGCCATTCTTCGCTCGATGAGTATTGATGTAGGAAAAATTATTTCTTCTGAGATTGTTGATTGCTGGGAAAAGAAGGTGGGGAAGCTGTTCTTTCCGAACACAATTACGATGTTATGCAGCAGGGCAGGAGTGCCCACGGTTCCAGAAGATATGATCATGACTGATAAGGGAATCATTGACACACCTAATCTGGCGCGACTTCAGCGTGTGCAAGAGGTTCGCCAAGGTGGACTTGTATATGGCGTTAATCAGATCCTAGAGCAACTGGCTGTGTTGACCAGTAGGTTAGAGTTTGCTGAAAGGCAAGCTCAGACCTACTGGACTTATGCTAAAAGGAGAGATGATGCGCTCAGGGGGGCTTTGCAAACCAATTTCTCAACACCGTATCCGGCCTTTCCAGTGTTTCCCGATGATTTGTTTAATCTTTGGATACCACCCCCACCTATTGAACGAGAAGAGGATGTTGATGAGGAGCAGGGTCAGGAAGACTGACTGATGGGATGACTTGGAGCGAGCATTATTTTTGTTTCTCTATTTTTGTTTGCTCGCGCATATTGACCCTGCTCACTGTTATAACTGCTTCTTTTTAATTTCTTTTTCTTGCGAAAAAATATATCTCTGTTTTGTAATATTTTTGAATCTTTTTAATGAATTTCTGAATGTTTCTATCCCATGAGCACTGACTAACTCTCACTTAACTATTTTCTTCTGAAATTTTTGAAGCTTGGACTGATTACGCTTAATTAGATCAAGGTATTCTGATCTCCAGAAACCTTTTGCTTGAGCATTTCTTCTAGCCTGGACTGTTGCTGCGACAAGAAGATTTTGACGGTAGTATTGACTTATATGATCCACTTTAAGCTTAATCCTAGTCCCATGTTTAGTTTAAAAATTCAGATAGAAAAATTTAAGTTTGGGGGTATACTTGCTTATATAATGATTCATTGGGGACAATGAATAATTCAAGTTTGGGGGACTTTTTGCTACTCCAATTGTTTTGCTCGAGCATTCCTCTCCTTCAAAATTAAAATTTGCTAGGTTATTGAGTTACCGGGGACATTTGTGATACCCACAGTTTGTCTTCGCGTCAAAAGATGACCTAGGAAATGTGAAAAATGAGAAATATGAGAAAAAATTGGTTGCTGAAAAATTATTTGTTGAAGATTTTGCTGAAAAAATTGACAGAGCAAAAGTTTTGAGGGATGAATGATGATCCAGCAATTTTTCTGTCTCCCAGAACTTGGGTGAGCTTCATCACAAAATGTCGCCATTCTGAGGGGCAAGAGATGGAATAACTAAGGATTTTTGAGCTTTATAATGAGTATTGAGTCTAGTTGGTGATGAGTTTGAGGCAAGGGTATACTGCACCATAAAGTGGGTCATCCCGTGCTTAAGAGCTTATGACTGTAAGGCTGCTTTAAGTCTGATAAATAATGATATAAACCCCTTTAAAAATATGTTTTGACATGTCTGATAATAGAGCTAAGCTGTGGTGAGTTCTTAGAATTAAGTTGAAAAGTGGTGATTATTTGTCCCTGCTGAAGGAATCATTTTGCTGGAGCAGAGCTTGGTTTTGCAGAGTGCTCAGGTAAAGGTTAAAGGTAGTGTTGGATTGTCTGGTTTGATTAAGCTAATTCTTTGTCTAATGTTTTGAAATTCTTGAAAGAAGATTGGTTAGTATTGCTCGGGACGCGCAATAGTTCAAGTTTGGGGGTATGATAACTGCCCAAAAGGTAGTTATTTAGGCCTCATTTATATAAGGATTTGTGTGTCTTTAATGCTTAATAGGGTTGGTTTTAGAGAGATATTACATGATTTAACCCATTTGGAAGAATGGAAGCATTGGAAATTATTTTGTGCAGATTATGCTGCTGAGCGACTGGAGGGAGCAAATTCTATGCTGCAGCAAAACTGGGAACAGAAACTGCCACATCACAGCTCGTTAGCCAACTTCATGAACCGACTTCTATTGAGTTATTTTTGTGATAAAGGATCAAGGAAAGCCTTACACGTGTCCTAGTTGACCTAATTCAAGCCTCCTATCCTTCTATAAAAGGAAGTAGCCGTCAAAGTCAAATTCATTCCATGTTTTTCCCTTGGAAGCCGAATAGTGTAGAGGTTGAAGATTATCAAGAACACCATCATCCGCAAGCTGATTAGGGAGTTTATTTTCCTTCTTAATTTGTGGTTATGGACATGCATACTCAAATTGTAATTCGTATTCCTATGCCTATTATGAAATAAGTAGCTTAAGGTGTTGGTTAGGAATAATGTGATTATTGTGCTTCATCTCTAGTAATATATTGACTATCGCATTTTGGTTAATTGTTGTGCTTATTCTTATTTTATGCCCGCCTGGCCAGCCGGTATGGATAGCTCTCTCTAGTTTCAGGGATGATTTAGAGAGTGTGTGGCAATTATCCACACTACGATCATTGTGTATTGGTGAACGCCAGTGACTGAGCTAGGGATAGCCAGTTGCCTAGTGCTTGATCGGTCGCACTTCATTGGGGTTGAAACACATCCCAAAAGATCTGGAGTTCCGGGAGGAATCCGCTAATAATACTTCGAGAGATGCATGATCAATAATATTGCTAGAGCATATTTTATAACAATCACTAAAACCTAACCAGCGCCTGTCTTTAATCTGTCTATCTATTTGTTTACTCGTTGTTCTGTCATTTATTTTGCTTCAGCATAATTCCGATAAAACCAAATCATTTTATTATTCTTGAAACCATTAGAAAGTTACACAAAATAGGTAAAGTGGAAACTCATTCAGACCTTGGATTGATAATATTACTTGCTGCAGACTGTGTATACTTGCACAGGAATTCTAGAGTATTTTATACTATATTTTTACTCACTCTAGGAGCCCAACAGATATCGACCAAGCAGTAAGTCAATCCTTGGGTTACCTCTGGTTCCTTAAGTACCACTGATTCCTCTAATGAACAAGTTGTTTAGAGTCCAACCACTAAACAGGAGTTCCTCTCGGGCCAGGGCCTTTGTTCAAGCCCCGAAATCAGGCCTTAAGGGAACACACATCTACTTACCCCAATAGGGGAAGGAGTGAATTCCATCTTGTACTGTTATGTTCCCAGCCCCCATTCGGTCTTGCCCCTGAAATGGTAGGATTATTGAGTCGGCGAACTGGCCATTCTCACCCATACAAATCTAAGGACAATCCCTCCTGAAAGGGGTTCATAACAGACTCAGGATTGAGATTGAGTTACCTAGGTCATCCTATTGAAATAGAAACCTAAACTAGTTAACGACGTAACATCTAGTGGTTACTATTTCGCGGTCCGGTCTTAAGCAAACTCATTGCATAGGATACCCCCACCCACTGATAGAGAGCATAGCTAGCTATTTTTCTCTAATTAATTAAACTAGTCTTTTACAATTATTTGCCCAAATTTATGCATTTTTATGTTTTATTTGTAGGAAGTATGTGTTTGAAGCTTAATTCAGCAATTGGAGTCAAATTGAGTTTTCAATCTAAAAAAAAAAAAAAAATCATAGCGTTGTGACGCTAGGACCAGCGTCGCGACGCTATCGACAAATTTTCCAAAATTGCGGATCGCGACAGCGTCGCAACGCTGTCTGTAGCGTCTCGACGCTATCAGCAGATTTTCTATATAATCTTCTTTTCTTGCTACGGCCAAGGGGAGCCCAATTGATGAGATTTTAGCCATAATTTCGACTAGAGACCTTTTGTGAGAGCTAAAGGCAAGGCCAAGGAGTGGGAATCAAGCGAGAAGACGTGGAGATCGTGACGGGGACGTGCAGTGTCGGCGGATTCGAGTTTTCCTTTCTCTTTCCCTTAACTCTTGTAGTTTTTATGGGTTTTCTTTCAATTAGTGTTTGTAGTTTGAAGACTATGAATTGCTAGTTGTTTGTCTTAGGGATTGATGTAGTTGTTTTAGTTTGTTGGATTGATTTGTGGTATGAATATGCATTTATTTTGCCTATGCAATTATGGTTAAATGCTTTCAATTACTTGATCACTAGTTGAATGATTTGAGTGTTGAACCTTGCTCGGGAGAGGGGATTTGGCCTAAGACTTACTTTATTTAATTGCATGACTAAAGTAGAAATTCTAAGTTTGTGACGGGATTTGGGATAACTTTAGAAGTTGCTTGAAGAACTAAACTCAAAGCCTTGCATGTTAATGAACTTAGATAGGGATATCAAGTTGGTTGCATGCATGAGAATCAATTATGCTCGGGAGAGATAGATGTGATAAAAGGTTCCTAGACTTGGTAGAATAATTGCATGCTAAATTCATCCCATTAATTAATTCTCAATTTTAATCAATGAAATCAATTCTCTAAGAATCTTTCCATTTGAGTCTCCACTTTTATTTTATGCTTTTTGTCTTTAGATTTATCTTTATCATTGAGTTTTGCTCCCTAAATAAAATTGAACAAAAGTATTCGCGATACTTAATTTGCTAGAAAACCAATCCAGAGGACGACACTCGTTTAATCACGAAAACACTATATTATTACTTGACCCGTACACTTGGGGTAAGCAAATTGCGCAACAAGTTTTTGGCGCCGTTGTCGGGGATTAGCACATTTAGCTAGATTGATATTGTGAAAAAATTGTTTGATCTTAATTTAAGGTGTATTTTTACTTTTTTAGGTTGATTGCATTTTTTTCCTTATTTGTTTTTCTTTCCATATTTGTTTTTCTAGCTTAGTTTTTCTTTTAATTGTGTAATCTTTTCCTTATTTGTTTCTTGTTATTCCTTTTTAGATTAGTTTTTCCTTATTTGTTAGTTTCCTTATTTATGTTTTGCCATATTTATTTTTGCATTCCATATTAGGTTATTTTCTTTCCTTTTTCTAGATTATATTTTCCATATTTAGATTAGTTGTTTTCTTTTCTTTATTTCTTTCCATAATTGTTCTTCTTTCCTTTTTAGGGTAGTTTTGCTTTTGTATGCGTAGTAGTAGAGAATTGCTACCGTTAGATCCAGAGATTGAAAGAACAATTCATAGGCTTCGAAGGGAAAATAGAGAAATTATTCAAATGACTGACCAAAATCCACCTGAGGAGCCTAGGCCTATTAGAGACTACTTTCAGCCCGTGTTTCAGGGGCAACAGTCGGGGATTGTCTATGCCCCGATCAATGCCAACAACTTTGAGCTGAAGACCGGTCTCATTCAGATGGCTCGAGACTGTGCATACATAGGATCACCCACCGAGGATCCAAATTCTCATCTTAAATCATTTTTTGACATTTGTGGGACGGTAAAAATTAATGGAGTGTCTGAGGATGCTATTCACTAACGTTTATTTCCTTTTTCTTTGCAGGATAAATCACGAGATTGGTTGCAGTCTATTACCCCTGGGAGCATCACCACCTGGGATGCTTTGGTCTAGGCCTTTTTGAAGAAATTTTCCCCTCCTACAAAGACGGTCAAGCTGAGGACCGAGATTGGGACATTCCAACAACAATATGATGAGCAGCTATTCGAGGCCTGGGAGCGATTTAAAGAGTTGTTGAGGAAGTGTCCTTAGCATGGATACCCAGACTGGCTTCAGGTTCAATTGTTTTATAATGGTTTAACTCCTAGTACAAAGACGATTGTTGATGCAGCTGCAGGTGGGACTCTGTTGTCCAAGACCGTGGAAAATGCTCGCATACTTCTAGAGGATATGGCCACCAACAGCTATCAGTGGCCATCTAAGCGGTCTACACCCAAAAAGATTGCTGCTGGAGTGTTTGAGGTTGACAAGGTAAGTGCACTCCAGGCCCAGATGACCTCCCTTGCTAATGCTTTTATGAAATTTTCAGGTACAGGGAGTGCTCAATTAATTGAATCAGCTGCTGCTTTAGCATCTAGACCTCAGGAGGAGACCATCGAGCAGGTTCAATATGTATCAAATTTTAATTCTAGGGGATATAATAATAGTTCTACACCTACACATTATCACCCTAACAATAGAAACCATGAAAATTTCTCTTATGCAAATACTAAGAATGTTCTTAACCCCCCTGGTTTTGTCCCTCAAACTCAAGAAAATAAAAAGTTAGAAGATCTTGTTGGAGCTTTCATTGCAGAGTCTAGTAATAGGACAACTAAATTGGAGGAGGCAGTCATTGCCATCAACTCAACAGTGAATGGCCACAGTGCTGCCATCAAGAATATTGAGACTCAGCTGGGACAGTTGGTAAATGTTGTAAGCACCATGAATAAAGGTAAGGCCCCAGCTGAGCAAGAGAAAACCCAAATGGAGTATTGTAAGGCAATCACTGTGCACCAGGAGGAAGCTGAAGAGGAACCTGAGTCTGAGGATTATGACACGCCTACAGGGGAAGCTGAGGAGGACACATCATCAGATGAGGCTGAAAAGCCTGAACCTGAGCCTCCTATTCCTTCTCCCACACTGATGGTTCCCAAAGAAAAGAAAAAGAAAAAGATAAAAAAGAACAATCAGGTTCAGTTTGATAAGTTTATGAATGCTTTTATGAATATGAACATTAATATTCCTTTTGCAGAGGCATTAGAGATGCCACAGTATAACAGGTTCATGAAAGAGTGGTTAGCAAAGAAGTGAAAGGAAAAGAAGTTTGACACCGTATATCTCGCTTCCACATGCAGCACCAGAGTACAACAGAAGGTACCTGAAAAAATAGCAGATCCAGGGAGTTTTTCTGTTCCTTGTAGTTTTGGTACTTATTCTTTTAGAGCATTATGTGATTTAGGTGCTAGCATTAATATTATTCCTTTGTCCCTGTGTAAAAAGTTAGACATAGGTGAGATTAAATCTACTCCTGTAAAGCTCCAATTGGCTTATCAGTCAATGGTTAGGCCAGTTGGCATCGTAGAAAATGTTCTAATCAGAGTAGGTAGATTTTTTCTTCCTATTGACTTATATGTTATGGACATGATAGAAAATCCTTCGATGCCTGTCATATTAGGAAGACCATTCCTCGCTACTAGGTGAGTGATTATTGATATTGAGCGTAGGGAGCTCACTATTAGAGTCAAGAACGAAAAAGAAATTTTTAAAGCAGTTGAAGACTCTAAAGAACAATCTAAAGTGCTTTTCATGGGCTACAAGAAAGGTGCAAGAAAGAACACCTCTGTTGGATTCACAGAAAAGAAGCCTCCTTGAAGCACGGTCAACACGTCGAGCTAATGACGTTAAACAAGCGCTTATGGGAGGCAACCCAAGTAAGTTTAGTTGTGCTTTTCTGTTTGCTTTTGATTTATTGCGTGTTTTTGTGTTGTAGGTCTTGGTTCCAGTTTCTCCTTTACTTTTAAGCTTCCATGAGAAAGGTCATCATCATTCCAGGGCAGTATTGTTCACTCCTTCTATTCTTTCATTGTTCTCATGCTTGATTATGCCTGATTTGCTTTATACATTGAGGACAATGCATGTTTTAAGTTTGGGGGTGGAATAGCATGTTTGTGGAGCCCTTGAGCATCTGAGTTCGGGCTATAGTTTTGAGCTTTCTTTGAATTGAGCATATGGTTGTTTTCTGGATGCTATATTTGCATGACTATAATGTCCTAGGATAGACTTTCTTGTCAATTTTCAAGCTTGCGATGAGTTGTAAGCATGAGTGCCCAAAAGGGAGACTTTTTAAACTTTTTATAGGAGATGGCTTGCATGAGTAGAGTATTTGTCTTGGCTAGATTTGGATTTGAATGCTTAGGAGCGAATTATTGAGTTCATATGCTTGTTGTCACCTCGATAGGTGTAGGGAAGAGCTAAAGAGTTAATTTTTTTGCAAATTAGCATGTTTGATCTTGCTTAGGAGGAAAGAAAAGAATATATGCTTATCATGTTCATAAAGAAAAAATCATTCTTGTTGTTACTGTTGAAAAAAAAAATTATGCCATGGCCTGTGCACAGTTTGCATTGTTTAATAAAGTTTAGGCAAAAAGAGCTACCCCTGTTGTGATCAGTTAGGCCAACTAGAGAAATCTCAGGTTAAGGTCCCTGCAATAATCTAGGGCAAGTGGGAAAAGTGTAATGGGTATTGTGAATGCCCTAGTTTATTGTATTTATCTGTATTTGTACTTTTCATGTATTATACAGTATTAATACAAACTACTATTCCTTCTTCAATGATTATTCATTCAATTTTGATTGTTGATGTACATTTCCCACTAGAGTTTTAGTTCAAGTGGGAATTGTTGGGTTTTATGCCCTAAAACTCATAGATAGTAAATGAAACAAATTAATCGATCTCAATAAAGTGTTATTTGAGTAATTCAGTAATTTGGTTATTGAATAATCGAGTTTGCATTAATAAATCCTAAATCCAATAAACTAAGATCCAAGGTTGTTTAAATGAAACTTGGACTAGTACGTGGGGACATACGGGGATCAGTGTCCAAGTAACAACCTAAAAGGTCTATAGTATAGGGATAAGGCTGGGTACCTTATCCTGGTGACACTATGTGATACGACCCACCTTGTATTCGATACAGATGCAATGATCCAAAGCATCCATGTAGGAGACATGAAGGTGGAGGTATCCTATGCAATGAGTTTGCATAAGACCAGACCGCGAAATAGTAACCACTAGATGTAACGTCGTTAACTAGTTTAGGTTTCTATTTCAATAGGATGACCTAGGTAACTCAATCTTAATCCTGAGTCTGTTATGAACCCCTTTCAGGAGGGATTGTCCTTAGATTTGTATGGGTGAGAGTGGCCAGTTCGCCGACTCAATAATCCTACCATTTTAGGGGCAAGACCGAATGGGGGCTGAGAACATAACAATACAGGATGGAATTCACTCCTTCCCCTATTGGGGTAAGTAGAAGTGTGTTCCCTTAAAGGCTGATTTCGGGGCTTGAACAAAGGCGTGTCGTCCTCTCCTGGCCCGAGAGGAACTCCTGTTTAGTGGTTGGATCCTAAACAAATTGTTCATTAGAGGGATCAGTGGTACTTAAGGAACCAGAGGTAACCCAATGGTAAAACGATAATTTGACCCAACTGGTGTTACGAACACATGTGAAGGATTGACTTACTGCATTGGTCGATATCCATGGACACAGAAATATTTTACAGTGAGAAAAGTGCAATTGTGGGTCTTTAGTGGAGTGACTCACAATTAACGAATGTTGACTAACTTGGTTAATGAGTTTAGCCAATTAGTCTCGTATCGTTGGAGCTTTTGATCTGTAGGTCCATAAGGTCCCACTGGTAGCTCGTAAAGAGACTTGAGGCAATTAAGTATAAATTGTAAATTGAAAGTGTTCAATTTATTTAGGGGATTATATAATGTATATTGATACATTATAATATAAGTTTTATGAAACTTTATAATATAATTTGGAATTAATTTCAAAATTAATTCTTGAGAGAAAATATTTGAAAGAGTTCAAATAATTAATATGAATTGGATTCATATTAATATAAATAATTTAATAAAATCCCTAAGATTAAATATGTGATATTTAATTGGGTAATTAATTAATTATTTATTAAAATTAGATATGAATAAGATAATAGATTTGATCTTATTCATGACCATTTCCTATAAATATTACCCCTGGGGTGGGGTAAAACGCATCTCATTCATTCTCCTACTCCCAGAGAATTCCCCTAAAGGCTCCCTCTAGACTCCCACCAGTCTCCTGCCTCTTGAAGTCTCAGAGTCATACCGGTGTGGCCATAGTGGTGGTGTTCGCAGTAGTTCGTGATTATTTCACAAGCAGTTGGTGAATTTAATGTGAGTCGTCAACGAGAGTAAGTAATTTGTTACTATATAAATTAGATTTAGATCTAATATTTTTGTATGCTTAGCCTTAATATAAATTTAGAATAGTTCTAAGATTATTGTCAATGTATTGGTATTTTAGATTAAACAAAATTAATTCGAATCGGTCCCAATCACGCTTCCGCTTTATGGAATTACAGAATGCCAATCCTTCAATTGGTATCAGAGCCGATCGTAGATCTAATTTTGTTTCTCTAAAATTAATTACGAATCAGTCCCAATCACGCTTCTGCTTTACGGAATTACGGAATTCCAATCCTACACATAGTATATCTTCTAAGTTTGTTATTTAAATAGAAAAATCATATAGATAACACCATCAATAATACATGAAACATCTCAGTAACATATATTCACAATTGACCCCATTAAAGCTTGTGTCTATGAATCTTACAAAGGACAATTATCCACTATTTAGCGCCCCAATTTTATTTTCATTTTTCCAGATCATAGACATGCTCAATAAAATATTCATTATGAATAAATAACATATTTTCAATCAAATGAAAATATACACACATAATTAGCTATCAAGATCAACAATATCTAAGAGTACCCTTGCTTTTGCAACACACTTTGCATTTATTGGCAAGATCTTAAACTACCACCAATTTCTATAAGCTTCACATATAATTGAGATTTTACTCATTTTTATACTTCCAACAAGTAATAAGCAAAGAATAATATATGCCAAACTCAATTAATAGCAATAGTTTTAACAATTTCATGAAAATTAATAGGAGTAAAATACTTATCTTAAACATTGCAATTTGAGATATAGGGTCATACACTTAAATTATCAATAAAAATACCTCTCTACCTCAATCTTTATTAGCTTCACAAGTTCAAGTTGCATAAGTAAACAACTTTAAACTTTATCAGTATTTCAAAAAAAACATCTCCAAAATTATTTTAAATGCCACATAAGCTTTAGTTTACAATAATATCAATAATATTATAAAGAAACATTATTTCCATACATGCTAACATGATAATTAGGCTTGCCCAATTGATCACTATAACTGCCTATAAACTTGAGATTTGCAAGATAATGCAATAATAATTTTATCTCACTTCATGGTGGAAAAACAACTTGTTCAATAAAAGAACAAATATGTACACATATTAAATATGTATTGAATATCATTCTTAAAAATAGCAATGAAATAAAATTGCTAAATTTTCAAGACATATAAAATTAAACATAATATCTAGAAAGATTCAATCTAGGAGACCCAACGAGATATCAATCATCTTCTGAATATGAGAAGATAAAAAATATCTATGCAACTAAAACTCTTCAATAAATTCAAATTGAAGCAACACATTAATTCTGTCGCAACTGTGCATGTGAGCGCACCACGTGTCCTTTCTAGTTAAACCAATTCACGCATGACGCACCATGTGTCCTTTCCATTTAGACCAACAAGGTTTTTGGACCGAAGAGTAAAAACCCAAAACCCACCCGTCTAATCGATCGCCTTCAGCAAGGACAGGTATGAAAAAAAGTCTTAGTATCACCCTTAACCACATTTACAAACGTATGGAAGAGTGATTGTATAGAAACACTCTTCCCAACTCTAAATTTATCCATGTGGGACATGTTGGTCAGAAATAAGGGTAAAATTGGAACTGAAAGGCAGAATCGTTATGCCGTGAACAAAACCATTGTATGGAAAGCAAAACTCACCACGACCTCGGTGCTAAATCGTTTAACTGTCGGTATGCTCCCCAAGGTTAACACAACCTTCGAACAAACGTGCACTCTTCGGGACAGAGTGGGATCAATTTCGTGCTCAGGAAAGGAAAATGAAATCAAAGAGGAAAATAATAGAGAATGAGATGGGATGATGAAGAAGGTAGGGGAAAGGCTCTATTTATACTACAGGAGTGGCCAAAAATAGAAGTGGAATTTATAAAAATTAAAAAATCCAAAAAAACGGTGGCCACCGACGTGTTCTTTGACCAGTTTCCATTCCTCTACAGATGCCATGTGTCCTTAAAATTCTTCAGCCAAAGTATAAAACCTTCACTTCCTTTGAGCCTGCCACGTGGATTTGACTAAGCAATTGAAATAAATTTGAAGAAAAAAGTCCCAAAAAATAAGCCTGTGCTCATGCCTGAGCCGACCAAAAGACGGTGCGCATGTGGGCCTTGGTCTTGGCTTACCTCACATCACGTTTATAAATCCAATACACAATAAGTGCTTTTAAACCAACTTTCGAAGAGCTACACTTCCGATGTGGGACAAAAACTACCCCACAAATGACAAAATAGTAAAGTAAAGAGGATTAAGATGAAAGAAAGTTTCCTTGTGCAAGGATAATAAACTTAAGCAATAATATCTTTCGATTTGAATTAATGCATAGTTAAGTAGGGCAACAACCTAAAGGGTGGAAGTGAGTTACCTCTTGAACTTCCAATATTTATAGTTGAGACTGATGCGAGTTGTGACTGAAGATGAATATTGGGAAATATTGAAAATAGAAATTAAAGATGGATTCAGCCAACCAAGTGCAAGTATACACTATAGCATGTAGTAATAATAAAAAAAAACTCTGGAAATATTGCAAATGGATCGATCCCACAGAGACTAAGTTTGAACACAGATTTGAAGAAGAAACTGCTCTTAAATTGCTTAAAGAGGTAACCAAAGAAAATAATTGATATTGTGTTTTGGAAAATAAATAAGCAAACAAGTAAAAGAAATAACAAAAATAACAAAAGCGAGGTGTTCAGTAAAGCTTCAACCCTAAGGCAAATAACTCTAGTAATGGCTTATTTAACCTAAGTCTAGATATGCATTGGGTCAGATTTAACTCCTATTTGGCCTTGCTCCCAAGAACCATTAGAAGACTAAGCGAGTACCGTTATACACATTTCTGTGACTCGACTCCGACATAGATTATGTTCATGCATGCAACCTATAACCTTATAGTTGTTATAAGCGATCATCCCCTATAACACCGAATACTCTCTCGAGTCCTTTCTCCTATAACACTTTTATGAAAACCGATATTGTTTGACCCTTTCAGTACTAAACTCACATAGCATGCAAAGTCTAAGTGATCAAGTTAAACTCAACAAGATTAGAATGATAATCAATAAAGGATGACATACAATAAATAGAACTTAGGCAAATAAGCAACTTTCAAGCCATTTAAACCATAAGGGAATTCACTATACTGAACCCCTCAATGGAATTTAGTTATGCATGATGAAATATGATGCAAACAAATAACTTTCCATTGAAATAATGAATAAAAAGTACAAAACAATGAAAATGAACAAGTGCTGGAAAATTAAAGTGCAGTAGCTAAAATTAGGATTTTTTTCACTTTATCCAATCCTTCTAGAGTTCTCACGACACTCTACTCTCCTTTTACAAGGTGGGAATAGAGTGAAATCTCTACAAACACTAAGGTTTGATGTCTAACTAAGGTTAAAATTTCGTCTTCTAGTAAGGACCTCGGGCATCTTGATCGGTCCAATTTGTTATACACTTAGAATCTTCCAATTTTTTTATCTTAGTTGAATTCCTTGCAAAAAATACTTTAAAATGAGTATAATATGTCTATAGGTCCTCAACGGAGCTTCGGAAGCGTTCAGGTCTTAAACGAGCGAAACCGGAGCGTAAAATGACAATTCTGCCCTTGAAGCCTTCCTAGCGTCGAGACCCTCCCTTTCTAGCGTTGGGACGCTGTGCAAATAAGGAAAGAACTTGGGCGTGATGTTCAAGTAACAACGTCTGTACGCTGCAAACATAGTGTCTTGACGCTGTGTAGATCCGCAAGATGCTTTCCATATCTGAAGGCCTAACGTCACGACGTTGTGTCCTAGCGTCTCAACGCTAGACAATTTTCCAGAATTAAAATTTTCCTAATTTGGCTAGCGTTTGTCCCATTTTTGGAGGATCCTTTCAGCACCAAATTACCACAAATTGAAGGCCAAGAACTCCTATAAATAGAGACCTTTGGTGTAGGTTTAGAATCATCTCTCAACACACAATTCACTACAACATTGTAGTCCATCTCTCTCCCTTTTCTCCACCATTCTTATTAGTTTTAATTTCTCTTGCTTTCCTTGATGTATTCCATGAAGAATTCAGCTTGCTCTTGCTCCATGAGAGGCTAAACTCTTCATTCATGTAATCGGGGCGTCAAAGTGTAAGTTCAAGTTCTTTTAATGAAATCTCTTGTTTGAATTCTCAAAGCATGTTTATGTGATTTTAGTTCTTTGTCTATAGGTTTAGAATGTGGTAGGAAAGATTGACAACCTTGACCGCGCCATCTCTAAATTTACTTACTAAATTTAAGTAGCAAATAGGTTAACATTATGATTATACCCATGCGTCCCTAGAACTAAATGATTTAATCAATTGTAATTGTGGTTCGTTGCTCGTTGCATGAGAATTAATTTGGCTAGATCCCAATGTGGTTTAGATTAGTTAATGGACCGATTAATTAATTTAAACTAGAATCAAACTTAGCGTTTGCATGTTTGTGATAGTAGGATCATGACTCTCGGTTTGTTGTTGGAGTACACTGGACTTAAACTTGTTTTGACTAATAAGTGAGATTAATGATTTAATTGAATTGAACTTACCATGACAATCTTGGTAACATGATCTTGGAGGTAATGATTTCATTCTTTCTATTTCTTGCTTCTACTTTCATTTTCTATTATTTTCCATAATTAGTTTCCTTTCCATTATTATTTATTTTCCAAATATAAAAGCCCCCCATTAGGCCGATCATCACAATAAATCTAAGATAAGCAAGTTATAATCATGCTCCCTGTGTTCGACCCCGACCACTACTGCTACAAGTTAGCTTTAGAGGTTGTGGATTATAAATTTATTTGACACGACCCTAGACAAGTCGCTCCGTCACATCCCTACTCACGGGCGTCTACTAGGGTTTAGTCACTATCCTCTTCTTCCCAGTGAGTTATGCTTGAATTTACCTTCGAATCGTGGCCTTTTATAGCATGGGGAGTGGTTGATGAGTCACAAAAATGATGCTTGCAGGTGGCCCAGTCAGTTTCGGAGTCAAACCAGCCGGTTAGGTACGCAAAACACTCGTTCAAAACGACTCGCGACGGACTCGGAACTGTTTGCATCTATCCAGAAATGCGGTTGCATTTCCCTTTGGCCTTGGCAGAAATGCGGTCGCATTTCTGGAGATTTTCTTGTTTTCCTTTGTTTTCTGCAAAACATCAAAACTAAGTCAAATTCACACCAAAATGAGTTCTTTTAAGCACAAATATGTATAATTTGACACACATGACTCTCAAAGTCCTAACTCATCAACTTTAACACATTTTAAGCTCGGGAATAGTGTTTTTGATCTAAAACATACAAGTTTCACATGAAAATGAGTTAAATATAAGGGCAAAATATGTATATTTTGTACACTTATCAGAGACCTCCACAACACATTTGAATCCACGATTTTGATTCCGCGATAGTTATCAAGTGCTTTTAATGGCCATGCACAAAACCTTGGGTTATCGTGAAAGCTCTAGAAATAGGCTCCTCAGCTCTTTCATAAAAGGCAACACCACCTTCACAATCGCATTGCTGCTTCATCAAGTCTATCGTGGATAAAACCACTCAGATTGAGCTAAGAAGACTTTGAACACTATCCATCAAGTATACGCATGGACCATCCCAAAAAGGGCTATGGATTCACAAGCTTCACTACATCCATCAAGTCCATGCATGGACCACCCAAAAAGGGCTATGGATTCTCACAAGTTTCACTATATCTATCAAGTCCACGCATGGACCACCAAAAAGGGCTGTGGATTCTCATTAGCTTCACTATATCCATCAAGTCCATGCATGGACCACTCAAAAAGGGCTATGGATTCATGCTAGTGAGAAGCATCATGGCTTGATGATGCGCAATTTGCTTACCGCAAGTGTACGGGGTCAAGTTATAATATAGTGAATGTAAATTCGAATGTCGTCCTCTGGATTAGTGTCTAGAAAATTTTAATTACCGAAAATACTTTTGACCAATTTTATTTAGGGGATCGAATTGAATGAGAATATTAGTGAATCACAAACAAAAGTAAAGTAAAAAGTGACAATCTAATGGGAAGAATGGTCTTAGGGCATTGACTTCACCAATTGGGATTATGGAATAATTAATGGATTATTAACATGCAATGATTCATAAATCTTGGAAATCTAATATCACACATACCTCTCCCGAGCATACATGATTCTCCCACATGCAATTGAACCTGATATCCCTATCTAAATTCAATAAACATGCAAGGCATTAAGGAAACCCTTTTTAACGATTTCTAGAATTAACTATTATCTCCCGATCTCTAGCTAAATCCTAGTTATGCAAATTGATTTCTAAGCTAAATCCTCTCTCCCGAGCTAGATTTAAGCATAAACAACATTCAATTTATGGCCGGTAAATTGAAAGCATTAAGGATACAAATATGCATAAATGAATCAATACATAAATTCCATAACATCAATCCATAATTGCCCAATGGTTACATCAATCCCTAAGAATTAAAGACCTAGCTAATCATACAACGCGTTACAATATAACTACGGTCTAAAATAACCATAAACACTAACTAAAGTAAGAGAAAGAAGAATTAAACTCGTTGTAGGTCGAGATCGAACGTCCCCGTCACGATCCCCACGAACAATGGGTTGATTTCCACCTTGCCCCCTTTGTTTCAGCCTCCAAAGCCTTGATTCTGTCCTGTTTTACGGCTCCAAAAAGTCCCCAATCGAAGTCCATTAAAACCTAGCCGAAAAGAAGCTTATATAGCAGATTTTTCGTCGTAGCGTTGAGACGCTGCCTCTAAAACACGCGCGTCTGGAAAGGAAAACTTGCAGCGTCGAGACGCTGTGACCTTTTAGCGCCTATTCTGATATGGAATGCCAGCGTTGAGATGCTCAAGAAGCAGCGTCTCGACGCTGGTCTACATTTGACCCCAAATTGACTTTTTCCTTGTTGATTCTCTTCGGTTCTTTTGTATCTTTTCACGTCCCGAACACCCGATTGACTCCAATATTACGGTTTAGCTCCAATCAACAATTTCCTACAAAATAAACATTAAGTGCAATAAAATGGCCAATAAATCATCAAAGACTAGCTAAATTGATTAAGAAAAACTAGCTAGCTATGCTCGCTATCACACACCCCCAAACTTAAGCTTTTGCTAGTCCTCGAGCAAACTAAAAATCAAACATACAGTGGAAGAATGGATGCAACAAACATGACTTAATCCTCAAGGCTCAAAAGTCAATAACCAAGCAAGCAAGAGACATGCACATAAGGACCAATGAGGGAGACAAATTAAAATTTTTCCAAAATTAACTTGCACAAGCGAGATCTAACTCAACAAGATCAGACTCTTCTAGCCCGGGATTGATTTATTAAACTCTCAGGTCATCTTCCCTCTACACTGGCACTAAGGTTTCACTAATGAGTTAATGGAACAAATTAGTTTGTTTTTCTCCATACTTAGGTTATTTTAATTAATAATTAAATTAAGCATTTATATGTGGCACTAGCTTTCACACACCCATTGCAGGGACCCTTAACCTGAATTTTCTCTGGTTGGCCTAACTGATCACAACAGGGGTAGCTCTTTTTGCCTTAATCTTTATTACCCATTGCATATTGTGCACAAGCCATGTCATTATTTTTTTTTTCTCAACAATAACAACAAGAATGACTTTTCTTTCATGATTATGATAAGCATATATTCTTTTCTTTTCTCCTAAGCAAGATCAAACATGCTAATTTGCAAAAAATTAACTCTTTAGCTCTACCCTACACCTATCGAGGTGACAACAAGCATATGAACCCAATAATTCGCTCTTAAGCATTCAAATCCAAATCTAGCCAAGACAAATACTCTACTCATGCAAGCCATCTCCTAGAAAAAGTTTAAAAAGTCTCCCTTTTTGGGCACTCATGCTTATAACTCATCGCAAGCTTAAAAATTGACAAGCAAGCCTATCCTAGGACATCATAGTCATGCAAAAATACATCCAGAAAACAACCATATGCATAATTCAAAGAAGACTCAAAACTATAGCCCGAACTCAGATGCTCAAGGGCTCCACAAACATGTTAATCCACCCCCAAACTTAAAACATGCATTGTCCTCAATGTATAACAAAAATAAGGCATAAACAAGCATGAAAACAATAAAAGAATGAAAGGAGTGAACAATACTGGTGTGGAATGATGATGACTTCTTGACTGAAAGCTTGAAAGCTTGAAAGCAAAGGAGAGACAGAAAACAAGACATACAAAACAGACACAACCAATAAATAAAACTCAAAAGAAAGACACAACTAAACTTACTTGGGTTGCCTCCCATAAGCGCTTGTTTAACGTCATTAGCTCGACGTGTTGACCAAATAGTTATCAAGGTGGTCTCCTGTCAGATTTTCCATCACTGGTGCTCTTCCTAGCACCTCTCCTGTAGCCCACCATCATTGTATCTGATGTGTTCTTGGGGTCCTTAAAAGCTTTTAAAACTTCCTTCTCCTGCTGGACTCTTATGATTAGCTCCATGCGTTCAATATCAATTATAACCCTCCCTGTAGCAAGGAATGGTCTCCCTAATATAATAGGCATAGCAGAATTTTCTTTAATATCCAACACGAAGAAATCAACAGGAAGGAGAAATCTACCTACTTTGATCAGCACATTTTCCACAATTCCATCAGGACTAACCAAAGATTGGTCAGCCAACTGTAGTCTAACAGCAATAGATTTTATTTCTCCTATGTTAAGCTTTTTACATAATGATAGAGGAATTATATTTATGCTAGCCCCTAGATCACATAGTGCTCTACATGAAAAAGTACCAAAATTACAAGGAATAGTAAAACTCCCTGGGTGAGACAATTTTTCTGGTACTCCCTGTTGGACACGAGCACTGCACGTCGATGCAAGATATACAGTCTCCAACTGCTTTTCCTTTTTCTTCTTGTTGAGCCATTCCTTCATGAATTTTCTGTAATGAGGCATCTGCTCCAAGGCATCTGAAAAAGGAATATTAACATGCAACCCCATAAAAGAATCTAAAAACTTATCAAACTTAACCTTAGAATTTTTCTTTTTCTTTGATTTAGGAACTAAAACAGTAGGAGGAGGGATAGAAGGCTCAGGATTAAGCTTTTCAGCTTCGTTAGAGGTGGTGCCTTCTTCAACTCCTCCTGTGAGTTCCTCTGGTTCAATAGTCTCCTCCTCGTGATGCACAGAGACGGCCTTGCAGTACTCCATTGAAGGTTTATCATGCTCAGCTGGGGCTTTACCTTTATTCATGGTGTTGACAACACTTACCAGTTGTCCCAGCTGAGTCTCTATGTTCTTGATGGTTGCAGAATGACCATTGACAGTAGTGTTTATAGCAATCACGACCTCCTCAAGCTTATTTGTCCTGTTACTTGATTCTGCAATAAAGTCTCCAACAAGATCTTCTAAAGACGTTTTATTTTCTTGCTTAGGAGTGAAGCCAGGAGGATTCAGAACATTCTTATTATTAGCATAGGAAAAATTCTCATGATTTCTATTGCTACGGTGATAATGTGTAGGTGTGGAATTATTATTATACCCCCTAGAATTAAAATTAGAGACATACTGAACCTGCTCGAGACTTTCCTCCTGAGTCTGGGATGCGAGGGCAGCTGCAGACTCGATCGTTTGAGCACTCCATGTACCTGAAAAATTTAAGAACGCATTAGCCAGGGAAGACATCTGGGCCTGAAGTGCACTTACGTTATCGATCTCAAATACTCCAGCAACAATCTTTTTGGGTCCCGACCGCTCCGATGGCTACTGATAGCTATTGGTGGCCATCTCCTCTAACAAAGTCCTAGCACTCTCAACAGTCTTGGACAACAGAGTCCCACCTGCAACTGCATCAACGATAGTTTTTGTGCTAGGAGTTAAACTTTTATAAAATAACTGAACCTAGAGCAAGTCGGGGTAGCCATGCTGAGGGCACTTCCTTAGCAGCTCTTTAAATATCTCCCAAGCCTCGAACAGCTGCTCATTGAATTGTTGCTGGAATGTCCCAATTTCGATCCTCAGCTTGACCGTCTTGGCAGAGGAAAGAACTTCTTTAAGAATGCCTGGACCAAGGCATCCCAAGTGGTAATGCTCCCAGGTGGAATAGATTGTAACCAGTCCCTCGCTTTGTCCTGCAACGAAAAAGGAAATAAACGTAAGCGAATGGCATCTTCAGAAACACCATTTAACTTTACCGTCCCACAGATGTCTAGGAAGGATTTCAGATGAGAATTTGGATCCTCCATGGGCGAACCCTGTAGGCACAGTCTCGAGCCATCTAAATGAGACCTGTTTTCAACTCAAAATTATTAGCATTAATTGGGGCATAGACAATCCCCGACTGTTGCTCTTGAAAGATCGGCTGAAAATAGTCCCTGATGGGCTTAGGTTCTTCAGGATTAGGATTGGCCATTTGGATGTTTTCTTGATTTTCCCTTCGAAGTCTATTGAAAGTTCTTTCAATCTCTGGATCTAAGGGAACTAAGGCCAATTCCCTAACCTTTCGCATGCACAATCTAACCTAACCTAAAAAGGAAAATAAAAGAAAAAGGAACGAAAATAAATTAGGAAAGTAATGTATCTAAATAAGGAAAATATAATCTACAAAAGGAAGAAAAAAAAACAAATAAGGAATGCAAAAACAAATATGACAAAAATCAAATAAGGACACTAACAATTAAGGAAAAACTACTCTAAAAAGGAAAAAACTAAAAAAATCTAACAATGGAAAAATCAAACAAATATGGAAAAAAAATCTAAATATGGAAATCAATCAACAAAGGAAAAAAAATTGCAAACTACCTAAAAAAAAAATAACAAAAAATAACAAAAAATAAAATACACCCTAAACTAAGACCGGACAATTTTTTCTACGATATTAAAATTGACTAAATATGCCAATCCCCGGCAACGGCGCCAAAAACTTGATGCGCAATTTGCTTACCGCAAGTGTACGGGTCAAGTTATAATATAGTGAATGTAAATTCGAATGTCGTCCTCTGGATTAGTGTCTAGCAAATTTTAATTACCGAAAATACTTTTGACCAATTTTATTTAGGGGATCGAATTGAATGAGAATATTAGTGAATCACAAACAAAAGTAAAGTAAAAAGTGACAATCTAATGGGAAGAATGGTCTTAGGGCATTGACTTCACCAATTGGGATTATGGAATAATTAATGGATTATTAACATGCAATGATGCATAAATCTTGGAAATCTAATATCACACATACCTCTCCCGAGCATACATGATTCTCCCACATGCAATTGAACCCGATATCCCTATCTAAATTCAATAAACATGCAAGGCATTAAGGAAACCCTTTTTAACGATTTCTAGATTTAACTATTATCTCCCGATCTCTAGCTAAATCCTAGTTATGCAAATTGATTTCTAAGCTAAATCCTCTCTCCCGAGCTAGATTTAAGCATAAACAACATTCAATTTATGGCCGGTAAATTGAAAGCATTAAGGATACAAATATGCATAAATGAATCAATACATAAATTCCATAACATCAATCCATAATTGCCCAATGGTTACATCAATCCCTAAGAATTAAAGACTTAGCTAATCATACAACGCGTTACAATATAACTACGGTCTAAAATAACCATAAACACTAACTAAAGTAAGAGAAAGAAAAATTAAACTCGTTGTAGGCCGAGATCGAACGTCCCCGTCACGATCCCCACGAACAATGGGTTGATTTCCACCGTGCCCCCTTTGTTTCAGCCTCCAAAGCCTTGACTCTGTCCTGTTTTACGGCTCCAAAAAGTCCCCAATCGAAGTCCATTAAAACCTAGCCGAAAAGAAGCTTGTATAGCAGATTTTTCGTCGTAGCGTCGAGACGCTGCCTCTAAAACACGCGCGTCTGGAAAGGAAAACTCGCAGCGTCTCGACGCTAAGGTCACAGCGTCTTAGCGCCTATTCTGATATGGAATGCCAGTGTCGAGACGCTCAAGAAGCAGCGTCTCGACGTTGGTCTGCATTTGACCCCAAATTGACTTTTTCTTTGTTGATTCTCTTTGGTTCTTTTGTATCTTTTCACGGCCCGAACACCCGATTGACTCCAATATTACGGTTTAGCTCCAATCAACAATTTCCTACAAAATAAACATTAAGTGCAATAAAATGGCCAATAAATCATCAAAGACTAGCTAAATTGATTAAAAAAAACTAGCTAGCTATGCTCGCTATCACTTGAGTCTCATACATCCCAAGGACTCTAAAATTACTCTCCTTGTTTGTCCATTGGTGAGAGGATCTGCGAAGTTCCTTTCGGACCTCACATATTCAAAGGAGATAACTCTATCTATCAGCAACTGCTTTACGGCTCCATGTCTCTGGTGTATGTGGCGTCTCTTGCCATTATACACACTATTTTTGGCAATCCCTATGGCAGCCTGTGAGTCACAGTGTAAGGACACAAGTACAGTCTTTCCTCACAATGGCACGTCTCCAAGAAGACTTCTTAGCCATTCGGCCTCTAGACCTGCCAGTTCAAGTGCTATGAACTCAAATTCCATAGTAGAACGAGCAGTGCATGTCTGTTTTGTGATTTCCAAGAGATAGCTCCTCCACCAAAGGTAAAAATATACCTGCTAGTGGAGCTTACCTCATCATTATTTGTTACCCAATTTGCCTCACAATATCCTTCAAGCACAACAGGAAATTTGTTAAAATGCAAACAGTAATTCATAGTACCTCTAAGATACATTAACAAACGATGTAACACAGTCCAATGTTCTTTACCAGGGCTATGTGTATATCTACTCAGTCTATTAACAACATATGCAATATCAGGTCAATGTAATTCATTAGAAACATGCACTACCTATGATTTTTGCATATTCGGATTGAGATACACTGTTGCCCTGGTTCTTTTTAAGACTAATGCTTTGCATCATAAGGGGTTCTTACAAGTGATTTATCAAAGTGATCAAATTTCTTCAACATTTTCTCAATGTAGTGTGATTGGCATAAGGAATACCCATTGTCATTTTTCCTTATTTTTATACCAAGTATTACATCAGCCTCTCCTAAGTCTTTCATTTCAAAATGCGAAGATAGGAGTAACTTGGTCTCATTAATGACATCTAAGTTCGAACCAAATATAAGCATGTCATCAACATACAAGTAGATTATCACACATTCTGCTCCAAACAATTTTGAGTAAACACAAGTATCATAACAATTTACTTTATAACAATTGATTATTATAGTATTATTAAACTTTTCATACCATTGTTTGGGAGCTTGTTTTAGACCATAGAGAGATTTTTTAAGCCTGCATACTTTATTTTCTTGACCAGCAACTAGAAAACCTTCAGGTTATGACATAAAGATCTCCTCCTCTAAATCCTCTAAATCCCCATAGATAGGACATTTTGTAGTTTTAGTCACACATCAAGGGACTCAACAATGTAAGTAGAATTGGAAATTTCATTAATAGGAATTGTGTCAAGAACAAACAAACCTTCTGCTAAATATCCCTTACCAACAAAGTCATCATTCTTGGTAATGATAACCTTGTCGGCCTCAAACACAATCCTAAGTCCAACTCGATTCAGCAGACCTCCAGACACCAAATTCTTACGCAAGGAAGGAACATACAAAACATTATTCAATGATAAAGTTTTTCCAGAGGTGAGTTTCAAGAGAACCTTCCCTTTCCCAAGTACTCCAACTGTGGCAGAGTTCCCCATGAATACACATTCACCATCAATGGAGTCCTCGAAAATTGTGAAAGAGGTCACAATTCGAGCAGAAGTGTCTGGACGCTCCAATATTAAGAATCCAGTCGGACTTGTTCTCCACTAGGTTTGCTTCCACGACTACAACGACAATGATGTTGTCAGGCTCTGCAAGGTTAACTTGTGGGATAGGCTTTTGATTGTTCTTGTCCTTCCTCTGGATGCACTGGTAGGATTTATGTCCTAGTTTACCACAGACATAACAAACCAGTTTGGTCTTCTTGATTTTTCTACCAGTGCTCCTGGGTTGGAGTCCTTTATTCTTTTGTCCTTTGTCCTTCGGACTCTACTTCCATTTATTCTTAAACCTATCTTTGGAAGTACCAACAGATTCAACTAAGTTAGCTTTAACAGAGATTAAGGACTGGGAAGAAATCTTATCCTTTTGAATGTTGGCTTCTTCCGTTCGCACATGACTGATTAGTTCTTGTAGAGTCAGGTCCTTCTTTTTATGTTTTAGGTGGTTGCGATAATTGCTCCAAGAAGGAGGTAAATTCTCGAGCAACACATTTGCCTTAAGAATTTCGCACATCTTCATGCCTTCAGACAGCACACTAGCCACCAGGTTCTCATACTGATGAACCTGATCTCATCATCGGTTTGTCGTCCGTCATCTGAAATTGTAGTCATTTTTCGACGACGTACTTTATTCTACATGCATCGTGCCCACCATATCTGGACTCTAACGTGTCCCAAATAATCTTCGCAAACTTTTGGGCCACAAATAGATCGAAAAGGGAGCTGCTTATGTGGTTGAGAAGATGACCTCGGACAGTTTTGTTGTCTTTTTCAAACTTGTCAGAATCAATGACAACGATAGTGGACTTCTGGGGATCAACGACGATAGCAACAACGGTGGCGGCGAACTGAACGACAATAGTAGTGACAGTAGCAGTTACGACAGCGGAAGTAGTGGTAGTAGATTGAACAACAGTGGCAGTGGTTGGATTGGTAGCGGCAACAGTAGCGGGTTGAGCAGTAGTGAGAATATAGTCGACCTCCAAACTGCTCAAAGAAGATTAGACGCTTTTGGGACCAGCGGCGGTAATTGGTCCCATCAAGAAATTCCAATTTTGATAGGTCTGGCAAGACCTTTCCGAATCGAATGGTAGCCATGAAGGATAATATAGTTTTGCTTTCAAATTATTGGTCGGAAAGGAGGGTGAAATTGGAATTGAAAGGCAGAATCGTTGTGTCGTGGACGGAACCATTGCCTTGAAAGCAAAACTCGACACAACCTCAGTGTTAAATCGTTTAACTGCCAGTATGCTCCCCAAGGTTAACACAACCTTCGAAACAGACGTGCAATCGTCGAGACATAGTGGAATCAATTTCGTGCTCAGGAAAGGAAAATAAAATCAGAAAGGAGAATAAGAGAGAATGAGATGGGATGAAGAAGAAGGTAGGGAAAAACTCTATTTATACTGCAGAAATGGCCAAAAATAGAAGTGGAATTTATAAAAATTAAAAAATCCAAAAAAACAATGGCCACCCCCTTTGCCCAACTTCTATTCTTCCAAAGTATAAATACTTCACTTCCTCCAAGCCTGCCACATGGATTTGACTAAGCAATTGAAAGAAATTTGAAGAAGAAAGTCCCCAAAAATAAGCTCGTGTCCAAGCTGGCCGGATGGTGACGCGGGTGTAGGCATTGGTCTTGGCTTATCTCACATAAAGTTTATAAGTCCAATACACAATAAGTTCTTTTAAACCAACTTTCGAAGAGCTATACTTCTGATGTGAGACAAAAACTATTTGTCAATTCCAACAGGACTGTGAAGGAGAAATTTTGTCCAATCACAAATTGCCACGTCATTATTTAAAATTAATGACGAAATTACAAATAATTAAATTTGGGACCAATTATAAATTGACATGTGTCCCAAATTTAATTTGAAGACAAAGTTGGCCAATTATAAATTTAAAAAGCCAAATTTCTATTTGATCAATTAATTATAAAATAAGTTATTTTGATCAAATTAATTAATTTGACCAATTAATTAACAAAATAATTAATTGGATCAAATTTGGGTCTTTTAAATATTTGGGTCATATGGTTTTGGGTCAAATATGAACCAAACCCAAGACTAAATAGTTGAACCAGAAACCAATAAAGCCCAAGTCCAAGTTGTTAGGCCCAAAAGCTACCAGGGTCCATCTAGCGAGAACTCTATAAATAGAGTGGTTCTCCTTCATTTCAAGGGTTCAGAAATTCTAGACTCTCACAAAGACAAGAGTTCAGAATTTTAAAGCTCTCAAGTAGAACCAGAGAATTCAGAGAGACTCCACCAAGTCTGAAGATCGAAGACTCTCTACAATCCATAAATTCAAGTGTTGAACACCTCTAGAAGACCAAACACTCTTCAAGACTTCAACACTCCTTGAAGATAAAAGACTCTTCACGACATCAACACTTCTTGAAGACCAAACACTCTTCAAGACTTCAACATTCCTTGAAGATCAAAGGCTTTTCAGGACATCAACACTTCTAGAAGACTGAAGACTCTTTAAAGACTAAAAGACTTCAAGCTCCAAGAATCCATTGAAGCTTCAGACTCGAGATCAAGCGTTCCAGCCCTTGAGTGAAACACATTCACACACAAGAGAGAGAATCAGAGGATTAACATTAGAGACTGTACACCCACACGCATACAACATAAATACAATTACATATTTATTCCACGTGTCTCCATCTCCGAAGTTACGTGTGAACAAGGACAAACCTTCAAAGGGCCAAAAACTCAAACTATTCCCAACAAAGAGCATGAGAATATGTACATTCCCAGTATTCAAATCCCTTAAATAATAGTAGGATGAGGTTGATCACGGTTACATGACTAGCAATGAGTGATATTAGAATGGTTAAGAAGGTGTGTGAGAGTCATTCAAAGAGAGGTCTTTGTTTCATTAGCATAAAGGATTTGAATTTGATCATTCAAAATTTCAAATTCCTTAAATAATAGTAGGTTGGGGTTGCCATGAATGATATTGGAATGGTTAAAATGTGAGAGAGCAATAAAGCATTTGAATTTTATCAAAATTTTACTAACACATACTTTCTTATCCTTAGAGATAAATAAGGTATAAACTTAATAGAAAACTTATTATTTTTTTTAAGAGAATAACAAACTTATTTACCACTTTAAGTGTGTGTTTTTTCTTTTTACAAAATTAATTTATTTAATCTAAAAATAGTATAATCAAGGTCATCCATTTTAGAAATTATTTCTTTTTTTTTTTTTTGTCTATTTTTAATAAATTTTGTTTCAGAAAATTTTTAAATTTGTAAATGAAACTCTAATATTTTTTAAAAAAACACCTAGGAAATTTTCTTTATAATTTTTTTAGGGAAAAAAAAAATCAAATTTGACCATAAACTTAACAGGTTATGTCAATTTTAACCATAAACTTTCAATTTCATCAAATTGAACCCCAAACTTAACAAATTGTGTCAATTTGAACCTCAAACTTTTAAGTGTTGCAATGTAGACCTCGGTCAACTTTTCATTTGAATTGCCATTAAAGCATGTAATTGACAATTTCCTTTTTTTATATATATTTTTTTATTCACATTGCACCTAAGTCATAGAGTTTTGTAAGAATTTTTTTGGAGAAACTTTTTAGATGAAAAAATCAAATATTCCAGACTATTATTCTCATTGTTATCTAAAAAAAATCACAAAGTTATTGACAACAAGAAAAATCCAACAAATATGAGAAATAAAAAACTCAAAATTTCTTTGTTTTCATTTCCTTAACCAGAAAAAAAACAATAAAAAAAGAAGAAAAAAGCCTACAAAGTTCGTAGCATCAATAAAAAAACTAGCAAATATTTGAAGATCATAAACCTCCAAAGTTGCTATGCTTTCATAATCTTAGATTACAGCAAAAAAAAAAAAAAAAAAAAAAAAAAAAAAAAAAAAACTCTCACAAAGTTCTTAACAACAATAAAAAGTCATCTAAAATAATTTTCTCCAATATTTTATTTATACAATTCAGGTGCTATGTGAATTTAAAACAAAAGAAAGAAATAGTCAATTACGTACGGTGGTTCAAATGGAAAGTTAATCAAATGTATACATTGTAGACTTTTGCAAGTTTGGGGTTAAAATCGATACGAATTTGATAAGTTTGGAGTTCAATTTGATGAAATTGAAAGTCTAGAGTTAAAATTGATATAACTTGCTAAATTTAGGGTTCAATTTGATGAAATTGAAAGTTTAGGGTTAAGATTGATACAACCTATAAGTTTAGAGTTTAAAATGATTTTTCACTTTTTTTTTTTTTTTTTTTTTTTTTTTTTTTTTTTTTTTTGAGGATGTTTATCAAACATTAGGCAAAATGATTCAAAATACCTTTTTTTTCCCTAAAAAACTACTAATTGATTTTATTTTTCGTTAATTTCTACATAAGTATTACACCCAATTTAGATATGACTCAACATTATATTTTAAAAAAATCAATTGTAAACTTTTCTTTTTCTGGATAATACTAAATTACTAATTATAGACTATCTTCATGGAAGGAGGAAAAAGCTTTGCTACTAACTAATTTAGGTAAGGTCAATGAATTTTGGCCTCAGAGCCAAAAAATCATTTAAAAATTATTTATTTTTTAAAGTTTTGTTATTATTTTTTTTAAGTCGTCTATGTTGACTATTTTCTTTTTCTTTATAACCAAATTGACCGTCATTATGGCTTTGGCCTAAAAGTTGAATTTTCATTTGAGAAAAAAAAGAGACTGTCCAAAATTTCTATGGTGTCAAATCACACAATGATTTGAAAAGCATACTTTACCAAAACGAATACAAATTTAATATTTACCTCATAAAAATAAAATTAAATAACTCGTATTAACAAATAATTCTAATTTTTCTTTAGTGATTTTCTTAATCGACATTTTTCGGAGAAAAAGACAAGAATTTTATTCTATCATTGATTGATAAAAGATTTGATGTCGGAGACGGAGATATAGTAATTAAAAAAAAAAAAAAAATCAAAACACACATAAAATATTCCATTACTCCTTTTGAATTTGTTAAAATGAAAATCGATAAGTATCTATCCTTGATCAAAGGTTAGATGTTCGAATTTCTCATCCTCAAATATTATTGAACTAAAAAACAAATCCTTTGAATTGAATTGAATTTGAATTCTATTATTTTCAAATTTTCAATTTAGTTCAAATGATTTGAGATTAATTTCAATTTGATACGTAGGTGGGATCAAATGTCAAAAATCATCTTAAATGATACCTTATTAATTATTTATTATACATAAAAAAAAAAAGCCGATGTTTTAAGTTTAGTCATTGTTTTAACTAATTATATTAGGATGTCAAGGTTGTGTAAAAAAAAATAATAATAATAAATAGTTGACTTTTTTTTTTGTTATTGTTATAGGTAATTTTGGACCACACGGACGCACAAGGAACTGACAAGGACAACCGGGCAGAGGTAGGACCAAAATACCGACCCAAAGGAAGACCGGACCAAAGGGTCGGGCCATGTTGGTCGGCCTTGGCAAAAGGTCGAGGCCAACCATTCGGCCCGCTTGCGCGAGCCGAGCCCGATGACCTCTTTTCGATCCCTGATGCCTCGGATCGCCTCGGTTTCGCCTGGTTCGTCCCGAAACACCTCCGAATTCCTAAAAACCCTAGGAGGACAAACATGTATAAAAACTCCTCTTCATCACGGAAGAAGGGTTCCGAAACTCTACTCCTAACTCTCCCCTTACTATCTATAGCTTCTCCTCGGTTTTCTAACTTAGGCATCGGAGGCGGTGTGGCCTACACCACACCGGTGTGCAACGGTTTTTGCTGGTATTTGCAGGTCACGTCTATCCCAGTTTCTACAAATTCACTGTTGGTGTCACGTGAAGGTCAGATGAGTCTTCTGTCTGGATTTTGGCATCAACAGTTGGCGCCGTCTGTGGGGAAGGGTGCTTACCAGTTTCACCGCGCGCCGGTGGTGGTCTGTAGGATGGATAGAGTTCAGAAACCAAAAAGAAAGCTCGGGTATGAGCAGAAAACACCGAACCAGACTGGGGCCGACCTTGGTAGGGAAAAGGCCGACCCTAACTTCAGAGACTGTTGTAAAGATCTGTGTGTCCACGATGCTGTTGGACCTGACCCAAAAGGACAGCCAGCGGAAAAATTGGAGTCTGTGCCACTGACTTTTGAGGAAAGGAGAGTGAACATCGGCACCAGACTGGGGGCTGAACAGAGGGACTGACTAATTGATTTCTTGAGGTCTAATGCAGATTTGTTTGCATGGTCGCACAAAGATATGCCAGGAATCGACCCGAAAGTGATGGTTCATCGATTGAACGTGGACAGGGATTTCAAGCCGATAAAGCAGAAACGAAGAGCATTTAATTCGGAGAGGAATGAGGTTATCGCCAGTCAAGTGGATGAGTTGCTAAAGGCGGGGTTCATCTGAGAAGTTCATTATCCCCAGTGGTTGTCCAATGTTGTACTGGTAAAAAAGGCTAACGGGAAGTGGCGGATGTGCATCGACTTCACTGACCTAAATAAGGCATGCCCAAAGGTCAGCTATCCTTTGCCCATGATCGACCAGTTGGTTGATGCCACAACAGGGCATGAGATGCTGAGTTTTATGGATGCATACTCAGGGTACAACCAGATTAGAATGCACGAGCCCGATCAGGAAAAGACTTCATTTATCACCAGTCGAGGGTTGTATTGTTACAAGGTCATGTCGTTCGGTTTGAAGAACGCTGAAGCGACATACCAACGGATGGTAAACCATATGTTCGCTCCGTTACTGGGAAAGAACATGGAGGTATATGTGGATGATATGCTGGTGAAGAGCTTGGAGTTTCAATGTCATGAGTCTGATCTTAGTGAAGCTTTCCAGATACTCCGAAAATATCGAATGAAACTAAACCCGAGTAAGTGCGCTTTTGGGGTAACGTCTGGAAAGTTCCTAGGGTTCATGGTACATCAGAGGGGGATAGAAGCGAACCCAGATAAGATCAGAGCACTCATGCAAATGTCCTCACCGACCAATCTCAAGCAACTTCAAAGCTTGAACGGGAGGATTGCCGCCTTGAACAGGTTTGTTAGTAGATCAACTGACAAGTGCTTACCCTTCTTTAAAATTTTGAGACAGGGATCACGTTTCGAATGGACTGAAGAGTGCGAAAAGGCTTTTCTAGAGCTAAAGGACTATCTGAGCTCGGCCCCGCTCTTGGCCAAGCTGCTCCCTGGCGACAAGCTACTGCTCTACGTCGCGGCCTCGGATATGGCTGTAAGTTCTGCACTGATCAAAGAAGAAGGGAAACTCCAGCGACCTGTGTATTATACCAATAAGTCGATGGTTGGAGCAGAAACTAGATACCCCCAAGTGGAGAAGCTCGCTCTGGACCTAGTTACGTCTGCCAGAAGATTGCGTCCGTATTTCCAAGCCCATAAGGTAACAGTTTTGACCAATTTTCCTCTAAAACAGGTGTTACAGAAGCCAGATGCCTCGGGTCACCTCATGAAGTGGGCAGTTGAGCTGAGTGAATATGACATCCACTACAAACCTCGAACTGCCATGAAAGGGCAAGCTGTGGCAGATTTCCTGGCAGAATTAACAATTGTCGAGGATGAGGCCGACCCTCCGAGGCCCGAGGCCGAGCAGAACAAGTCAGGCACAGAGGTCAATATGCTGAGTGTAAGGGAAGTAAAGCAGACTTGGACACTCTTTGTAGATGGGTCTTCTAACACCAAGGACTGTGGAGCAGGAATTTTGCTAGAATCCCCTGATGGAGGAAGATTTGAGTATGCACTGAGATTTAACTTCAAGGCCTCAAATAATGAGGCTGAATACGAGGCACTCCTTGCAGGATTGAGGTTGGCAAGGGAGATCGGAGTCTCAGACATCATGGTTCAAAGAGATTCACAACTAATTGTGAAGCAAGTGTTGGCAGAATATCAAACTAGAGAACATAGAATGAGCAAGTACTTATCCAAGGCCAGGGAACTGTTGTCCAAATTTGCGAGGTGGGAGATCTAGCAAATCCCGAGGTCTCAGAATGCCAACGTAGATTTACTGGCTCGCTTGGTGGCTGCCTATGATACAGAGTTGAGCAGGACTATAATAGTTGAAGTTTTTTCTAAGCCTGTGGTATGTACTGAGGAGGTTCTCGAGCCAGGGGATGAAGTTGAGGCCGATGGCGAGCCTGATGATAAGTCCGAGGCCGAGGATCCAAGGCCTAAGGTCGAGGATCCTGCAGATGGGGAGGGCATCCCATCAATTGAAACTGAACCCTCCCCTGAAGCAAGAGAAGCTTCATGGATGGATTTGATCCTTGATTACTTAGGGAAATGCGAGCTTCCAACAGAGAAGACAGAGGCTAAAAAGGTTCAGAAGCGAGCATCGCATTTTGTGTTAAGGGAAGAGAAACTATATAAAAGAGGCTACTCGATGCCGTTGTTGAGGTGCCTTCCCCCTAGTGATGCTAACTACGTTATGAGAGAGATACATGAGGAGGTGTGTGGAAATCATTCAGGAGCAAGGTCGCTGTGTCACAAGATAGTCAGGCAAGGTTACTACTGGCCAACCATGTTACAAGATGCCAGGCATTTCACGAGATCTTGCGATCAATGCCAATGGTTTGCACCCATTCCAAGGCAACCGCCTGAGCCTTTAACGAGCATTATCAGCCTATGGCCGTTCGCGCAATGGGGAATAAATCTGATCGGACCTCTCCCCCAAGGTAAAGGGCAGACCAAGTATGCAGTCGTGGCGGTGGATTATTTTACAAAATGGGCAGAGGCAGAACCGTTAGCAACCATAACCGAAAAGACGATTACTGACTTTATATGGAAGAATATTGTGTGCCATTTCGGGATTCCTAACACCATTATATTAGATAATGGTAGGCAGTTCGACAATGCTGCTTTCAGGAAGTTTTGCTCAGATTTGGGCATAACGCACCGTTGTTCATCCCCAGCCCATCCGCAAGCTAATGGCCAGGTGGAGGCTGTGAATAAAATAATCAAGCAGAATCTGAAAATAAAGCTTGAAGGGCTAAAAGGATTATGGGCTGAAGAGCTCCCACGTGTACTGTGGGCGTATCGGACGACAGCACGGACCTCCACAGGGGAAACACCATTTTCCTTTTCATTCAGGGCAGAAGTAGTAGTCCCAGTAGAGGTTGGCATCCACTCCCCCAGGACAGAGCAATTTAATGTGCAGATGAATGATGAAGCTATGAGGTTGAGCTAAGACCTTCTAGACGAGCATCGTGAAATGGCACAACTCCGGGTTACGGAATATAAAAATAGGATTGTCAGGTATTATAACACAAAAGTGAAAAGGCGCACCTTCAAGGAAGGAGATCTAGTACTGAGAAAAGTCATGCAGAACACCAGAGATCCCAATGCAGGTGCATTGAGACCAGCATGGGAAGGACCTTATCAAGTTAGCAAAGTGGTCCGCCTCGGCACCTATGCCTTGGTTGACGAAAACGAGAAACCAACTCCACACCCATGGAATGCAGAACACTTGAAGATTTACTATTGGTAGCCATAGTAGAAACAAGTGGCAGGCAACGCCACCACTGTAGGAAGGCCGAGGCCGACCAGGAACAATGATTTTTTCTACTTATGTTTACTTGACATTTGCGAATTCAATAAAATCTATTATATTGTGTTTTGCATAAAGCAGGATGTGACGCATACGGCCAGACGAGAATAATTCTTGCAGAGGCCAAACTTTCACACTTTCCCAGACAAGAATGATTCTTGCGGAGACTAAATTCCTGCAGAGAGGTTGACGCATGTTCTTAACCTCCCCAGGTCCCCAATAGAGTGTACGCACCCTTGGGATGGAAAACAAGCAAGCGAGCAACACAGAGGAGCTGGTTGGCCTCATGCCAAGGCCGAGGCCGACCATCTAGAGGCCAAGGTCGAGCTCCACCTTTAGAGGCCCAGGTACGAAGTTAGTTTTTCCTTACTCAAAAAATGCATGTCCAAGATATTGAATGCACATTTTGAGTGGGGGATTGGGGGTAAGGACAGGTCGAGTCCATCATAATCATGGTCATGTTACGACATGGTACGATGTCGACACTTGCAAATTTAATGAAGTTCTTTGCGTTGTGTTTTGCATAAAGAGCTTTTTCCATAGGATGTAACGCGTGTGGCCAGACAGGAATGATCCTTGTAGAGGCTAGACTTCCGTACTTTCCCCGACTGAGTGTACGCACCCTCGGGATAAATACAACAGCTTGAAGAGAGGCCCGGGAACTTCCTAGGCCTCCCCAAGCCTTTTCCCCAGAAGAGTGTACGCACCCCTGGGATGATCATGACAGCTTGAAGAGAGGCTCATAAATTTCCTAGGCCTCCCCAAGCCTTTTCCTCAGAAGAGTGTACGCACCCCTAGGAGGAACACAACAGCTTGAAGAGGGGTCCGGGAACTTCCTAGGCCTCCCCAAGCCTTTTCCCCAGAAGAGTGTACGCACCCTTGGGATGAACACAGTAGCTTGAAGAGGGGTCCGGGAACTTCCTAGGCCTCCCCAAGCCTTTTCCTCAGAAGAGTGTACGCACCCCTGGGATGACCATGACAGCTTGAAGAGAGACTTCGGAATTTCCTAGGCCTCCCCAAGCTTTTCCCCAGAAGAGTGTACGCACCCCTGGGATGAACACAGTAGCTTGAAGAGAGGCTCGGGAACTTCTTAGGCCTCCCCAAGCTTTTCCCCAGAAGAGTGTACGCACCCCTGGGATGAATACAGTAGCTTGAAGAGAGGCTCGGGAACTTTCTAGGCCTCCCTAAGCTTTACCCCAACTGAGTGTACGCACCCTCGGGATGGATACAAAAAAGTAAATTAGCAAGCAAGGCAGAAGAAATGCTCGACCTCGTGCCAAGGCCGAGGCCAAGCGTCCCAGCTCTGAAGCCAACCCTCAGGCACGCATTCAAAGTAGCAAGGAGATGTCCGACCATGGAGCAAATTTACACATCAGTCCAACCATGAAGCGAACAAGTAGGCGATGTAAAAACATGGATCGACTTCATGTCAAGGCCGAGGCCAACCATCCACCTTCAAATGGCTAGGGGCTACGTATTGAGCTAACAGGGGCCCGAGGTCGAGGCCGACCCTAGCCCCCTCCTTCATTTTCCTTTTGCAGAAATTCATTTTTCAATGCAGGATTGTAAAGTCTTTTGCTTTTCCTGTTTCCAATTATGGAGAAGCCCTGGATCTGGTATGAAGCACTCCGAATGACCAAGTACGGGGGTCTTGCTGCCCGGTCAGCGAGTCGGGGTCTAGGGGCGAAGCGCCCAGTGGGGGTTCGGGGGCACCTCCCGAGGCTGAGGCCGACCAGAGAGGCCCTCCAGCCACTGTTGTAACCTCTCACTCTTCTCATTTCATTTTCACCTAACCCCTATTCAGGAAGTTTCTACTTTGTATAGTTTGTCCTATCTTGCAGGATAATAAAGAAGTCATTGATAGCGCAATTTATTGTGCTATATTTTATATGATTTTATTGTTAGTCTCAAGTACTTTTTGGCCATTTTATGTCTATTTGGTTTTGTTTTGTAGGAATCAAGCATTTCAATGGAAATCAACGTTTCTGAAGATTACCGGTGATTTAAGAGCTGAAAAATAAGTTCGAGCCAAGAAAATAGAAAAAGAAGAACAAATTTAGGCCTAGCGTCGAGACGCTAGCCCTTGGAGCGTCTCAACGCTAGGTAAATGGCTGGAGGAGCCCGAATGGAGGCAGCGTCGAGACACTACCTCCACAGCGTCTCGACGCTGCAAGCTTTTCGAAAATAATTGGGGTGTACATTGACACAGCGTCGAGACGCTTTGTCGACAGCGTCGAGACGCTGTCACGCAGAATCAGCAGTATATATATTTTGCGATGCAATCTGATGAGGAGAGCTCATTTTGGAGAGAGAAACACGACTTTAAAGAGAGAAAAACGACCAGAATTCAGCAGAAACAAAGGGAGCTTGATTTCAGGAGCTTGGATCGAGAGGATCGTGACGGGAACGCATAGGAATCACGGCTAGCGAGTTTACTCTTTCTCCCTTATTTCTCGTACTAATTTCTAGCATGTTTGGGACTAATTTCGCCTGTATTTTAGAGACCATGTGTAGCTAGATTTCGTTTCTTAGGGGCTTGATGTAGCCATTAGTTTGTATGGATTAATTTACGGCTTTTTAGGACGTTTCGTAACGCGGTTTATTTATGCAATTGTATGATTAATGCTTATAATCTCTTGATCACAGATTGTATGTTGTTGTTTCTGAACTAATTGCTCGGGAGAGGGTAGTTTAGATTAGACTCTCAATTGCATGACTTAGGTGATTCTTTAATCGGGAGATTTGGGATTGCTTGAGAAGCCGTTAATAGGATTGATCTTATTGCTTATGCTTGTTGTTGAAATTAGATAGGGATATCAATTTCTTAATTTGCATAAAGAATTAATTGCACTCGGGAGAGGCTTTTAAGTACTGAAAATCTTTGGTTTATGAACTTGTTACAAATTTGTTCCAAATTATTCCTTAAATTAATTCATGCATCTAATAGGTGAAATCAATTCCCTAAGGCCTTTCTCCATTGAGTTTCCATATTTTATTGTTTTGATTAGTTTTTCATTGATTTACATATCTCTCGTTAATTTTCTCTAAATAAAATTGAGCGAATATACCTTTAATAATTAGGGGAACTAGAAAACCAATCCAGAGGACGATATTCGATTTCAAATCACTATATTATAACTTGGGCCCGTACACTTGAGGTTAGCAATTTGCGTATCAATTTTTTGGCGACGTTGCCGGGGATTGGCATATTTAGTTCGCTTAATATTTTAGGGAATTTGCTTGGTCTTACTTTAGAGTGTATTTTATTTGTCTTATTTTTCCTTTTATTCTTTATTTTTGTTATTTTTGTTTTATTTTTCTTATTTATTTTAGGTCGTAATTTTGTATGCAAAAAGATAAGGACGCTCTGCTAGTGCCCTTTGATTTTGAAATCGAAAAGACTTGTAAAAAGAACAGGAAAGAGAAAAGGGAAAGACTTGCATCAATGGCCAACCCAAATCCACAAGATGAGTAGAAGCCGATACGGGACTATTTCCAGCCTACTTTTCCTGATCAACAATCTGGGATAATCTACGCGCCGATTAATGCAAATAAAACTGGCGTCATCCAGATGGCTAGAGATAGTGCATTCAGAGGATTCTCCTCTGAGGATCCTAACTCTCATCTGAAATCTTTTCTTGATATTTGTGGTACTGTGAAGTTGAATGGTGTTACTGAAGATGCCATACGCTTACGATTGTTTCCTTTTTCTTTGCAGGACAAAGCTAGGGACTGGCTCCAATCACTTCCACCTGGGAGCATTACTACGTGGGACGCGTTGGTCCAGGCTTTTCTTGCCAAATATTTCCCACCTGCAAAGACAGCTAAGTTGAGGACTGAGATTGGGACTTTTAAGCAAAAAGATGATGAACAACTGTTTGAAGCTTGGGAGCGCTACAAGGAATTACTGAGGAAGTGCCCACAGCATGGCTATCCTGACTGGTTACAAATTCAACTATTTTATAATGGTCTGAATGGTACTACTAAAACTATTTGGGATGCAGCTGCCTGAGGCACTTTACTTTCTAAAACTGTGGAAAGTGCTCGGACTTTGCTAGAAGACATGGTCACGAACAGTTATCAGTGGCCTTCTGAACGTTCATACAAAAGTCAGCACGAGACAAGAGTTGTACTCTTAAATTGGGCTTAAGGAACTCAGCCTATAGCATTAAGTCGCACCTGAATCCCAATTCAAGAGTGGGGGCTTAATGTTATAGGTAATTTTGGACCACACAGATGCACAATGAGCTGACGAGGACAATCGGGCAGAGGTAGGACCAAAAGACCGACCCAAAGGAAGACCGGACCAAAGGGTCGAGCCAAGCATATGGTCGGCCTCGGCAAAAGGCCGAGGCCGACCATTCGGCCTGCTTGTGCAGGCCGAGCCCGGTGACCTCTTTTCGGTCCCTGATGCCCCAGATCGCCCTGATTTCACCTGGTTCGTCCCAAAACACCTCCGAATTTCTAAAAACCTTAGGAGGACAAACAAGTATAAAAACCCCTCTTCATCGCGGAAGAAGGGTTCCGAAACTCTACTCTCGACTCTCCCCTTACTATCTATATTTTCTCCTCGATTTTCTGACTTAGGCATCGGAGGCGGTGTGGCCTACACCACGCCGGTGTGCAGCGGTTTTTGCTGGTATTTGCAGGTCACGTCTTTCCCAATTTCTACAAATTCACTGTTGGTGTCACATGAAGGTCAGGTGAGTCTTCTGTCCGGATTTTGGCATCAACAGTTACAATTTAAGGATGGTACATGAGATCGAATCAAAACATAAGGACTAAATTGGAATCTCTAATACCACAAGGGCTAAATTGAAATCAAGCCTAATCTCTAGGGATTGAAATTAAAACTTTAAAATTATAAGTACCAGTTAGTATTATAGGTCTCATTTGATAATCATTTTATTTTTGAAAATTAAGCTTATAAACATTACTTCCATCTATGAGTTTTTTTTTTTTTTTTTTTTTTTTTGTTACTAGAAATCCAAATGAGTTGGAATTAGAATAAAAATAAATTGGAATGAAATTAATCAAAATTAGAATGATTATTCATTTGATGTTGTTTACTAGAAGTTATTTGGAATACACTTAGTAATCCATTGATATTGTTTACTTCAAACTGTCAAGAATCAAAATTGGAATAAGATATAATACAATTCCTAAAATATTCTTGTCATATTTTTAACTAATTAAAATGAACTACTAAATAATATGCTAATATAATTTTTAATTAACATAATAATAATCAATAATAAACTTTTTTTTAACTATTTTACTTTATAGTAGTATTTTTTTCTTCTAATGACTTATTTAATATCAACAATAATAACTAATTAAGATAAAATTATATCAACTAACAAGTATTATATAATGATATTTGAATAATTTATTTAATATCAATAAAGAATAACTAATTGCCAACAAGAGCATAACTCAACTGGCATAAAGTTGTACGGATAACCACGAGGTATGTGGTTCGAATTCCCCACCCCCTCATATTGTCAAAATAAATAAATAAATAATAACTAATTAATGTAAAACAACATCAACTAAAAAAGGATTAAAATAATTTAAAAAAGGATTAAAATAATTTTTTCTTACAAAAAATATAAATAAAATTTATTTGTATGTGCTATTGAATAAAAATATTTTATTTTAAAAAATTAAGTAGAAAATTTCAAAAAAAAAAAACTACATATAATAAAAGAATAAATTAATACAAATTTTTATTAGAAGATAAAATCAGAAGGTAAATAATAAAGAGATAGCAAACGTTCTAAATGAAAGTGTTAATATCTAATATACTGAAGCAATTTAGGACCTTAGGCACTTAATAACTTCAATTTGATCAAACCATGCATGTTGTTCATATGAAGAAAAACAGGGCAATGTGTACCAACCTCTTTAAATCAACAAATTAAATTAGTTGAATCCTTTGGTTGTTTTTCTTCTCCACATAGTCACGAACCACCACTTGATCTTCCTTGCTATCCTCGAGCCTTTAGAACGAATTGTGAGATACTTTAGTCATGGAATTTTGAAGAGAAAAGGCTTCGATGGAGGTTGGATTTTTTGAGAGATTTTGGCAGCATTTCTTCAAGGATTCAAGTGTGTTTCTTCAGCAAATTCTTCCTCATTTCTAGAGGAAGATAGGCTTCTTCCTCATTTCTAGAGGAAGATAGGCTGATGAGAAACACCACAATTTGACACTAAGTGAGGGGAGTGCATGGGTTTAGTCACCATAATTAGTGGGTAATTTGGTGGCTAAGTAAGGGGAGTGCATGGGTTTAGTCACCATGCACTCCACCTCCAAAAATTCAATTTAATTTTGAATTTCTTAAATTCAAAATTATCTTGAATTTTACTTTTAGTTAATTTATAATTAATAATATGAAATATAAAATCCAATTTTAATTTTCAATTAAATTAATTCAAAATTAATTTAAAATATTTATTAATTAATTTAATATCTAATATTAAATTAATATTTTGCTACCAATCCCGAACATTTCCGAAATGTTATTTTTTCAACCATGAATCCCCATTCACGTGCTCGATATTTAAATATATTAAATCTCTCATAGCTCAACTTATCTAAAATCTGACGTGTTGGTAACGTCAAATATGTCGGACCATTTCCCTAAACCGAATTCCAATTAATTCTAAGTCCTTCCATCATATTGTTCCAAAGGTTAGTCTCTAGCTAGCAAGGGGACCTAATGGACCTACAGATCATGGGCTCCAACGGTACGAGGTTTAACCGGCCAAACCCTTTTAACCTAGTTAACCAACATCCGTTAACAACCAACTCACTCCATTGTAGATATATTTCCGTCCACTTGATATAACCATGATTAGTAAGTCTATCATTCAAAGGTCGTTCGTTACTATAGCTAGGTCAAATGTCCGTTTTACCCCTATAGCACATCTTTGTTCCTTAAGTCCACTTGTCCTCTAATGAACAATTTGTTTATGGTCCAACAACTAAACATAGTCCCTCTCGGGCCAATGAGAGGGTGGGGCCGCTTGTTCAAGCCTCGGAGTCAGCACTTAGGGGAACAACCTTTCTACTATCCCTAATTCGGGTATGAGTGAATTTCGTCTTGTAATACTATGTCCCCACACTACAAGAAATAAGTCCTTTTATAGTTTTTTAGGAAAATAAAATAAAATAAAAACTAAACAAAAAAAGGACCCGCACGTGTGTAATGAAGGAAAAAACAAACAATTTGGAACACTTTTCTTCTTCCCTCCCATTCCCCCCCCCCCCCCCCCGCGTGCGTGAAGAGACCAACTACCATTTTTCCATCTTCTTCGACCTCTCTACACTGAACGAAAGAACCATCAGCTACCAGCTTCGTGAAGAACGCCCTCGATTGAACGGTCACCGCTCTCTCGGGTCCTTTCCCTCGACTGAAAAACGCCTGCCGCTCCTCTCACTGTACGTGGGTCTTGTCGTCACTTCCTTCCCTCACCGCACGCCGACGCTCTCCTCCTTTTGACCACTGCCGGCGAGCATAGCGACCACGAAAGCAGCAATTTTGGTGAGTTCTTTCTTTCCCTCGATCTCTATCTCTCGGTAGATGCGAATAATGGAAGTAATTTTTTTCTTCCTCGTGTTTCTTACAGTCCAGAAACGTTGGACTTGTTTGCGGACCATTTTTTGTTTGTAGAGGCTGTGGAGACCGTGGGCTTGGGCAGGAAAGTCAATGCACCGCCGGTAAGTTTGCATCTCTCCCTTGATCTCTATCTCTCGACAGACAAGTAGTTTTTTTTCTTTATCACGTTTCTTGCAGACCAGAAACGTTGGGCTTGTTATGTTCAAACTGTTTTTAACTTAGAAATTAAAAATTAATTTGAGAAGCAAGATGAACAAGTAAATATACCTTTGCAAGATAGACTTCTTGACCTTTCTTTTGAGGCTGTTGTTTCTGACCTTGAGAACAATAGAGAAATCTCTGACCACAAAAATAAATCCAACATTAATACCTTTTATTATTTTTGATTCTGTTAAATTATCAAGAAAATACTCCTAAACTAAGAGATCGGTTTCAATTATATTCCCGACTTTCAAAATTTTCATTTTAGCCTTGGAAGTATGAATTTTGTTTATAAACAATCTTTGAAAGACATTTTTTCCTTAAATCTATGGATAAAAAATGACACATTTGCATATACATTGTTGCTTATGTGCACATTTACATGGACAAAACAAAACAAAGACCTCATTTTTAGTCAATAAATTTAACAAGAGATGTCTCCAAGAATTCGTTTTGAAACAAACATCAAACTTCGAGAACTAGAATGAAATCAACCCCATAGTTCAAGAGTATTTTTGATAATTTAACCTTGCAATGTTTTTGTTATTTACTAAATTATAAATTTGTCCCTAAACTATGAGGATTATCTTCCTAGGTCTTAAATCTTTATACTTTTTTTTTATGGCTTAATTTTTAAACTTCTATTAGACATTTTTTTAAAAAGTTTACAGAACCAAGTAATGTAACATTAAAATTTAAGAGTAAACCTGAACATATAGCTCTTTTTTTAACTAAAAAAACAAAACATTGAAATTTGGACATAAATTTTTAATTTCTAAGATAGATACCAATTGCAAGAAAATTAGCTTCAGTTGAGACTATTTTGCAGCCTGTAGTTGTGGTAGTCATAACATAAAATTAGATATTCGAAGGTAGAAAGTATTGAAGTTCATTTATTCGTTTTAACGTGTTTAGTTAACTTGAGTGCTATGACTATCCTGCAGTTATGGTAGTCATAGCTTAATATTAGATTGAAGGTAGAAAGTATTGAAGTTCATTTATTCGCTTTAACATGTTTAGTTAACTTGAGTGCTCTGACTATCCTGCAGTTATGGTAGTCATAGCTTAATATTAGATTGAAGGTAGAAAGTATTAAAGTTAATTTATTCGTTTTAACGTGTTTAGTGAACTTGAGTGCTATGACTATCCTGCAGTTATGGTAGTCATAGCTTAATATTAGATTGAAGGTATAAAGTATTGAAGTTTATTTATTCGTTTTAACGTGTTTAGTTAACTTGAGTGCTATGACTATCCTGCAGTTATGGTGGTCATAGCTTAACATATTAGATTGAAGGTAGAAAGCATTGATATATTGTTCTGTTGGGAAGGGGGAGGCAAAAAGCATAAGAGAGTTATCTTTTTTTACTTTTTTATGATCTTTTGACTTTGTTGTGATACTTTTGCTTATGAAATGAATGAAATTTGGCTAAAGGATATTGTGGTGTTGGGGGGGGGGGGGGGGGGGGGGAGAAGTTTAAGAGACTTATCTTTCTGACTTGTTGTGATCCATTGATTCTGTTGTGATCTTCTACTTATGAAATAGATGAAATTTGACTGAAAATGACTTTAACGATATTGTTGTGTTTGAGGGGGAGGGGGTGCTAACGATAAAAGTACTTATTCTTGTGACTTGTTGTGATCTATTGATTTTGTTGTGATCTAGTGATTTTGTTGCGATCTTTTGCTTAAGAAATAGATGAAATTTGACTAAAAATGACTAAAAGGTATTGTTCTATTGGGAGGGGGAGGCGAAAAGCATAAGAGAGTTATCTTTGTGATTTTTTTTTTATGATCTTTTGACTTTGTTGTGATATTTTGCTTATGAAATGAATGAAATTTGGCTAAAGGATATTGTTGTGTTGGGAGGAGGAGGGGGGGGGGGAGGGCAAGAAGTTTAAGAGACTTATCTTTGTGAATTGATGTGATCCATGGGTTATGTTGTGATACTTTGCTTGTGATACTTTGACTGAAAATGACTTCAAGGATATTGTTGTTATGTTGGTAGGAACGTATTGAACAAACTGATGTTGAGACAATAACTTCTCCAAATAACGTGGTTGAGGATGCATTGAGTAAAGTTCTTGGTCCTGATTGTGGGCATGTAAGAGGATTTGGATTTGGTGTGACTCGTACAAAATTATCTCTTCTTTTGCAACGAGATAACAAAGTCATAATGCTTGAAAAAGAATATTTAATGATGAAGGAGAAAATGATGGAAATGGAATCATTCATGACATGTTTTATTAAAAGACAGGTAAACTAGTGTTATGTTTGAACTCAAATTAATGTGTTTTTAGTGAATTTCATGCTATGTTTGAACTTAAAATAGGTTGAACCAAGCGAGAAACTTTCAAATGCAACTGCAAGTGTACCTAAGCCAACAAATGTTCCTTCAACTTTTCCTACACCATCTCCATCGGTAAATTTATTTTTCAATGTATGATGAAATAATATTATTATTTTTGTTATCATTCAATTCTCATTTATCTTATATTTTCTTCTCATAAAGAGTAATAATAATAATACTCAAATTAAGTGCAAGTTATTAGATTGGCATGGCTCAGGAGAGATAGTTGCAAAAGGACGTTGGTCTTCTAATGATCCAGCTGCTCTTGTTCATCACATTCCTATTGGACCACATGCAGTTAGAGTTTGGATTGATGTCTCAAAGAAACCTGATGCATTCTTATGGAGGCCCACATAAAAAATGACATGCATTGACAGTTGCATGACCATCTGACAAAGTGACTATTAGTATGAATTTTTTCTAAGTCTATTTATTTTCATTTAATAAAGAATCCCGTTTCTTTCACTATTGATATTTCCATAAACATATATATTTATATACATTTTATACATCTATGTAGGTGAATGAAATGATACCTTTACACATGCAAAAGGATCATAGGTGGCAACTCAACTCCATGATAGTATAATGTTGAACACTTGGTGAATTTTGTATTTTGTGAACTACTTTATCTCTTGTTAGAAATTACATTCGACGAATTTTATGTATTGTTGGATAACTTTTTTGTTCAATACTATTGACAACTCGATGTTAGCTATTGAATACTTTCTTTTGTAATGTAAGTAGATTACAAATTTTCAATTTGGAAGGAAAGTCATGATCATATTCTATGAAATATTTCCTGTGTGTAGATTTAGTTAAATTAAAAACAAGTACTTCAAGTAAATTTTATCAAAATTGCACCAATTTAAATGATATTTAAATAATAAATTGAATTTGGTGGTAGCACAAAAAGTAAATTATATAGCCATTAGTAGATATTATAAAATTTACAAAACAAAAAACAAATGCTATGAAAATATTATATGTGAAACATCACATTGAGAAAAGACTATAATATGTTAAAAGATCGCATTAAAAATTGCTAAAATATATTAAAGATAGCGTTAAAAAATAGCTATAATATGTTAAAACATAACATTAAAAAATGCTATAAAATATTAAAGATAACATTTAAAAAAAGCTATAATAAGTTAAAGATAGCATTGCGAAAAGGCTATAATAGCTTAACGATAGCGTTAAAAAATGCTATTATAAACATATGATAGCTTTAATAACAAACGCTATCAAAAGTTTCCATAGCAATACATATATGATATATCTCTATACCTTATTATAGCACTCATCATAGCTCTACAAAAACGCTATAAAAAGTCCCAGACTTTTAATAACATGGACTGTCAGGACCTTCAAAAAAGCTATAATAGGTCTTTTATAGCTTTTTTTTGTTAGCTATTGTATCCGTTATTTCTTGTAGTGTTAGTCGAAATTAGGGCTAAAAAACTCCCAATTGAACTCCCCTTGGCTGTGTTGAATCCCAATCCTTTTATAGGAACATTTTGTGCAGTGTCTTGACACACTACAACAAATTTGGGCTTAGATGTCAGTTTTGCACTGTTATTAAATCCCTATGATCACGGATTTGAACGAAAAACATCACAGCGTCGAGACGGTATGCCCTCGAGAAAAAGGGCTTGAATGGTTGCTGTAGCAACGTCGAGACGCCATAAGCTAACGTCGAGACGCTATGCTCTCGGGTTGTTTGGTTGTTGCAACTCTTACTTTGATTCCTCTTTATTCTTTTTGCCTCTTTTTAGGTCCCGAATACTCGAACAACTTCCAAATGCTCCAATTAATTCCATGAACAGAATTCTTTCAAAATAAACATAAAGCACATAATTTGGGCCAAATAGTTCTCAAAGACTAACTATAAATTACCGAGAAAAATAGCTCATGTTGTGAGCAATCAACAATACTAAGCTCAAATAATAATTCATGAAATTGACTTTTAGGGAAAACTAGGATCCAACAATCTTTACCATTAATTGTTTTAATCACGTATTTTTGTCTTGCATGCTTTTACTCTTTTCTAGCATCTTTAGCTTTTTCATACTCTTATCTTATTTTATATAGCAAGTCCCCTTTTTCATCCAAACCCCCTGTTGTTACCTCATAAAAGCTCAAATTCACTAAGAAAACTCTTTTACCTGTGGACGAACCGACCACCACTACTACAAAGCAAGTCAGTGTCGGAGTTTACAAGTTTATTTGAACGCGACCTTCGACAAGTTGTGTCTTTCAAATTGGGATGAATTGACTTGGACGTCTCAACTGATTGCTTAAAAATAAGTAACCAAAGAAATGATTGATGATTGATTTTTAGAAAAATAAATAACACATAAAGAATAACAATAATGAATAAAACGAGGTATTCAATATGGATTCATCCCAAAGGCAATAAAACACGACCTTCCACGTGTAAAGTTTGACCTAATTAGGGTTGACTTCACTCTATAAAAGGAGGTAGCCGTCCCAAGTCAATTCATTCCATTTTGGAGACTCACCTTCGACAAGTTATTGCCTTTGGGATGAATCCATATTGAATACCTCGTTTTATTCATTATTTATTTTCTTGTGTTGTTTATTTTTCTAAAAATCAATCATCAATCATTTCTTTGGTTACTTATTTTTAAGCAATGAGTTGAGTAGTTTCTTCTTCAAATCTGAATTTTCAGTTAGTCCTCGAGGGACCGATACCCTTGAAATACTTCTAAGGGTTTTTATTACTACGTGCGATGGTGTATACTTGCACTAAGGTTGGCTGAATTATCTTTATTATTATTTATCATCTTATCTCACATCCATCATTCAGGCTTTGTTGCACCAAGTTTTTGGCGCCGTTGTCAGGGTCTAAAAGTGAAACCAGTTTTGTTTTTGAAATTGCGATCAGATTGCGACCGCATTTTTGTCTCAAAGGGAGTTTGACTTTGATTTGCAATTGTTTTTCTTTTGCAGGTTGAAATTAGTGCATGAACAAGAGGTGTCCACTCCTTGAAATTTATCCTGAGATAGAAATAACCTTTCGTCGTCGTAGGAAGGAGCAAAGACGAAAAAGAAGGGAACAACAAGAGTTGAGCGCACAGGAACCTCTAGAAGAAGCTTCTAACATGCAAGAGTTTCCAATGGAACCTCCTGGAGTCGATCCTCAAGTTGATCCACAGAACTGTGGAAGGGAGCAAAATGGTGGGAGAATTCCTCCAGTTCTCCAGTTCCACTGGTGCCACAACAAGAAAATCCAATTTATATTGCTGAAGACCGCAATAGAGCAATAAGGGACTACGCTTTACCTATTTTTCAGACTTTAAATCCATGAATTTTGGAGCCACCAATAGATGCTCCACAGTTTGAACCTAAACCAGTGATGTTCCAAATGTTGAATACCATGGGCCAATTCTCTAGACTTCCAAATGAAGATCCACACAAACATATTAAGCTATTTGTTAGAGTTTGAAATTCTTTTAAAGTTATAGGAGTGCCTGAAGATACATTGAAACTAAAGCTTTTTCCATTTTCTTTGCAGGGAGATGCTGAAGCTTGGTTGGATGGATTCATTCCCTCCAAACTCCATCACTTCTTGGAATGATTTGGCTGAGAAATTCTTAGAGAAGTTTTTTCCCTCCAATAAAAATGCCAAGTATAGAGCTGAAATTATTGCTTTTAGATAATCTTACAATGAACCTCTGGATGCAGCTTGGGAAAGATTTCAAAGGCTGGTTCGGAAGTGTCCACACCACAGATTGCCTGCTTGCATCATCTTGGAGCATTTTTATAGTGGATTAGTTCAAGTTTCGAAGGCACTAGTCAACACATCTGCAAACGGATCTTGCTTGAAGAAGTCTGCAGATGTTGCACTTGCTATCTTGGACACCATAGCCACCAACAATCGACATTGGGGAGAGACTAAGCCAACGACAATCTTGAAGAATCCAGTTAAAGTAGTGGAAACAGAGGCTAATTCTACTATGCAAGCCCAGATTAAAGCTATCCACAACATGATGATGGGCATGACTATGGACAATCAAGTGAACATAGCCCCTGCCAATGCTATCTCTTCTCCCTGTTGTGAAATCTGTGGTGAGAAACACATCGCTGATAATTGTCCACTGAATCTCGCGTATGTCTTTTATGTAGGTCAACAAGGGAAACAGAACCAGAACAGATGGAATCCATATTCGGCCACGTACAACCCAGGTTGGAGACAACATCCAAACTTCTCTTGGGGAGGACAAGCCGGTTCAAGTAATTCCAATGCAAATCAATTCGAGAAACCTCCTACACAACTGCAGCCACAAAAGAACTTCCAACAAATCCAGGTGCAGAGTCAAGAGTCAAATCTAGAGACTCTTATGAAGGAATACACGGCAAGAAACAATGCTGCAGTCAGGAATTTGGAAGTACAAATTGGACAGCTTGCTCAGGAGATTAAAAATAGACCGCAAGGGACGTTGCCTAGCAAAACTGAGATCCCTCACAGAGAAGGAAAAGAACAATGCAAGGCAGTAACCTTGAGAAGTGGACTAGAATATGATGACCCAAAGTACCCCGGAAATCAAGAAGTAGAGATCCAAGAAGAAGCTAGAGAAAAGATTTTGGAAAAGAAGTCAGACATTACCTCAGATGTTATACAAAATAAAAGCAATAAAAAAAAGACAAGAAGCATGAAACCTTGGTAGAAAAAGAAGAAAAATCAAATTCAGAGAAAAAACAAGGGAATGCGACTACAAAACCTAAAAAGTTTATTATAGATCCAGAATATAGACCACCTCCTCCATACCCCCAAAGATTCAAACATGTTTCGCAGGATGCACAGTTTAAGAAGTTCTTAGATGTTTTAAAGCAGCTACACATCAATATCCCATTGGTGGAAGCGCTTGAGCAAATGCCTACCTATGTGAAGTTCCTGAAAGATATTCTATCAAAGAAAAGAAGGTTGGGAGAATATGAAACGGTTGCACTTACTGAATGTTCCAGTGCACTGGTCAAGACTGAAATCCCTCCCAAGCTCAAAGACCCAGGAAGTTTCACCATTCCATGCTCCATGGGAGGAAAGGATGTAGGCAGAACCTTATGCGATCTAAGAGCGAGTATAAACCTGATGCCATACTCAGTATTTAAACAGTTGGGGATAGGAGAAGCAAGACCAACAACTGTAACCTTACATTTAGCTGATAGATCACTTACACAACCTATTGGAAAGATTGAAGACGTGTTAGTCAAGGTTGACAAGTTTGTAATCCTAGCAGATTTCATCATTTTAGATTGTGAAGCTGATAAGGACGTGCCAACCATCTTAGGACGACCATTCTTAGCCACTGACAGGACCTTAATTGATGTGCAAAAAGGAGAATTGACCATGAGGGTCAATGATCAGCAAGTCACTTTCAACGTGATGAATGCCATGAAATATCCATGAGACTTTGAGGAATGTTCTATGATTGATGAAATTGATGAACTTTCCCGGTCTACTTTTCAGGAAATGGTGAAAGGAGAAACGATGGAAGATCTACTTGGAGATCACGAAGAAAAAGGTGGGAAAAAGATTGAAGTAGAAGAAATCATTCAACCCATGAAGAGACAAAGAGTCAAACCATATTGGGGGAAGGGCTTCGAGGATGAAGAAGCACATGTTTCTATGATTGACCTGATATGAATTCTATTCCTTGAAAATTTATTTTTTTGTATAATATGTGGATCTATAATGAATTAGAATAAGATATGCATATAGGAACTTCAAAGTATTTGGGCAAGAGTAAAAACTCTGTCTAGGAAAATCCTGTCTAGGAAAAGGTACTTAAGTTGACTGTAGGGAACACCTTTTCTTGGGGATTTACCTAGGAGTTTGAAAAGTCCAAGATATTTTGTATCCATCTATTTTTAAAGAAAAGAAAAAAAATGAAATGAAAAAAAGAAAATAAATAATGATTGAGCATGTGAACTTTCTAACATGTTTGTGAGTGTTTCAGCAAATAAAGCAAAGAAAAGCAAAGGAAAATGAAAGTCAAGAAAGAAAGAAAAAAAGAAGGCAGGGAAACTGGGGAAAATGCGATCACATTTCTCCCTAGTGTATTTGGAAATGCAACCACATTTTCAAAAATAAGAGGGCAGTCACGAAAATTTTTGATCAGCACGTGACCGAATTAGAAAAACTATAAATAGTTGACTTTAGTTCTTTCCCTCTTCACCAACTACTCAAACCTTTTGCATTCAAGTCAAAACTCCAACTCTCCATATTCTCTCATCTTGAAACTGAAACCCACATCAAAGAACCATGACGAACTCGCCCAAATCTTCAACATCTCACAAGATCACTCGATCTTAGAGTGCTCAAGCCGCTTAAGAAGCTGAAGCACACGCTCGACGTCAAGAGGAGCAGCCCAAAACACCCATGCACAGCACGAGAAGGACGAGACCTTTGGGTTTCTCACAGGTGATTGTGAACCAAGAACCCACCACTCAAACTCCTTCTTCCTTGACAATGTTGTCCACCTCGAGGGACAATCCGAGTTCGTCTCAACTTGGGAGGTGCACGCACACCAATGTCGTCCATAAAACCCAAAAACCCACAACTCAACAATTCAGAAAACACTTGCTAGACTGGTTTTCAATGATTCAAGCGATGGGAGCTCAGAGACGTGCAGCTCTTGAAGAAGAAGCAAATAGGCAAGATGAAGAAGAAGTCGCCAAGGCAACAGGAAGCTCTCGGCAAAGGGAGGCTTCATCGGGTAAAATTTCTGAACCTTCAATAACCCCTCTTCATCTTGCAGGAACAAACCAGTCGTTACTTACAGTGCAAGGAAGAGGAGCCCCAAGAAAATTGTGCTCGAAGAGCCGCCTGTAATTGAGCCCCTCAAAGTAGCAAGAATGCCCCAGGACGTGTTCAAAGGCAAAATTCACCAAGCTGTGGCAAAGGCCCTTGTGATTACCGAAGGATATAAGGCTGAACAAGAAGCCTTGAGGGAGGTTGAGGCCGAGAGAGATATGGAAAATCAACACATGAGGGAAGAGAATGAGTTTTCAAGAGAAAGAGATCTTGAAGAAGAGAAGAAGAAAAAAGAGGAAAGACAAGAGGCCAAGAAGGCCTTAGAAGCTGAAAAAGAAAGAAAGCTAGATGAAGAACTCAGGAGGGTAGCTACTAATTTGCAACTCCTTGAGGAAGAGAAACAGTGAAGGGAAGCAGTGAAAGAAGACGAGAAAAAAAGGAAGGAAGTTGAAGACTTCCTTGCAGCTTTTGAGCCACTTCACAAGGCTCAAAGTGAGGATGAGATGTTGCAAGGAAGGGAAGAAGAGGCCCAACATGGGCCAAATGAAGAAAATTCAGAAAAAGAAAAAGAAAGAGAAGCAGAGGACGAAGGCCAGAATGTGACCGCATCTGGGTCGCATTCTGAGGAAGGCCACTGAAGCTCAACCAGCTAATGAGGTTTTCGAGCCTCTATTCAAAGATGACCCACTAGCAACTGATAGCACCTCTTCAGGTGAGAAGAGAGATGAAGGAAAGAAAGCAAGCAAGGAAGCCGAGACCTCTAGTGACTCTGAAACATAATCCGATTCAGAGATTAAGGAGCTGGATGACGACCAAAGTTCCTATCTCTGTGGCATTAAGAAGAAAGAGAAGAAGAGAGATTAAAGCTGAAAGGAGGACCAAGAACAAGAATGAACAGATATTTTCCAAGAGGTTAAGGACTAGGTCCATGGACGCCTCTCCTAAAGCTCCTCCTACCGTCTCACCCGCCAAATCAAAAGCCAAATCACCAAAGGTGATAGGCAAATTGCTAACCGCAAGTGTACGGGCCCAAGTTATAATATAGTGATTTAAAATCGAATGTCGTCCCCTGGATTGGTTTTCTAATTCCCCTAATTATTAAAGGTATATTTGCCCAATTTTATTTAGAGAAAATAAACGAGAGATATGCAAAACAATAAAAAACTAATAAAAGCAATAAAATGTGGAAACTCAATGGAGAAAGGCCTTAGGGAATTCATTTCACCCATTAGATGCATGGATTAACTAAACAAATAATTAAGAACAAATTCGTAACAAGTTTATAAACCGAGGATTATGAATAATTAAAAGCCTCTCCCGAGTGCAATTAATCCTTTAAGCAAATTAAGAAATTGATATCCCTATCTAATTTCAACAATAAGCCTAAGCAATAAGAACAACCCTCATGACGGTTTCTCAAGCAATTCCTAATCTCCCGATTTACGAATTACCTAAGTCATGCAATTGAAAGTCTAATCTAAACTACCCTCTCCCGAGCGATTAGTTCAGAAACAACAACATACAATCCGTGATCAAGAGATTATAAGCATTAATCATACAATTGCATAAATAAACTGCGTTACAAAACGTCCTAAAAAGCCGTAAATTAATCCATACAAACTAATGGCTACATCAAGCCCCTAAGAAACGAAATCTAGCTACACATGGTCTCTAAAATACAATCGAAATTTATCCCAAACATGCTACAAATCAATACGAGAAATAAGGGAGAAAGATTAAACTCGTTGGCCGTGATTCCCGTGCGTTCCCGTCACGAACCTCTCGACCCAAGCTCCTCGAATCAAGCCACCTCGCTCTCAGCCTTGTTCTGTCCGTTTTCTCTCACTAGAAATCGTTTTTCTCACTCCAAAACAGCTCCCCCAATCTGAAAGCATCGTTTTCTTTAAATACTGTCGAATCTGCGTGACAGCGTCGAGACGTTGAGGACATAGCGTCGCGACACTGTCGCGCGTACGCCCTAATTAAATCTGGAAAGTTCGCAGTGTCGAGACGCTGTGGAGGTAGCGTCTCGACGCTGACCCGAATGCGCGCGCCTCCTGACTTGCGCCCAGCGTTGAGACGCTCCAAGGGCTAGCGTCTCAACGCTAGGCCTTTAATTTATCTTCCTTTTCTATTTTCTTGGCCCGAACTTATTCTTTAGCTCTAAATTCATCGTTAGTGCTCAAAAACGTCGATTTCCATTGAAATACTCGATTCCTACAAAACAAAACCAAATAGAGATAAAAATGCCCAAATAATACTCAAGACTAACGGTAAAATTATCTAAAATATAGCACAATAAATTGCGCTATCAAATACCCCCAAACTTAAGCATTTGCTAGTCCCGAGCAAAGTAAGAATCAAGCCAAGTAAGAATCAAAATAATCTGTCTACAAAAAATAATACTTGAGGAAGTGTTGCTAATGACTCTTGCCTCAGGAATCCCAAATCACAGATAACTCACACTGAAACATTAATGATTAAACACATTCGTCATGATAAGCCTCATTTATTTCATTCATCTCTCACGTGTGTGTGTGACTAGTCCTCCCTATCTCAGTCCTTTAAGCCCGGAACAGTTTTATGCAGCCCTTCGCTCGTTTTCCCCCTACTCTTGTCCTAAGTCCCAATCATCAAGCCTCTCCACACTCAAGATGGTAATATGCCACTAGGGTGCCTAAACGGGGTATACAACCCCCAAACTTTGAGTTTTTTCATAATCAAAAGTAGTGGTCACTAGCTTTCACACGCCTATTGCAGGGACCCTTAACCTGAGTTTTCTCTGGTTGGCCTAACTGATCACAACAGGGGTAGCTCTTTTTTACCTTAATTTAATTTTTTCTTTATTCAACTCATCATTAAAAAAAATTATTATTTTTTTTTCTTTCATTCATTCAATTTTCATTTTTTTTTTCCTTTTCTTCTCATTAACATGCAAGATATGGCATCATTCTCCCCTAAGTGTAACATTACTAACTATCATGCAGATTAACTATCAAATCAGTTCCTAAACCTTTCGAGGTGACAACAAGATCTAGATCACATAACTCTATTCTAAGCTCGCCAAACTAAGATAGGAGACTACGTGCTCAACTGGTGCAAGAGATTCATAAAATAAAATCATCCTGTCTCGAATCCTGTTTCTAATTATTGATGCACAGAATAACTTACCTGTTTTCTGAAATTAGGTATCCTCATCGGCTGTCATAATCAAAACAACACACTCAAAGAAAATATATCTCAGACAGATAACACAATCAACTCAGATCTCAATGGAAAAAAATAATAATAATAATAATAATTCAAAGTGATAACCTGAATAATCACAAAAATTACACCTGATAATCGAACAAAGAGAATGGTCAAAAGAAGATATATCAAATAATAATTACAGACCCAAAAGTAAAAGTAAAGTAAAAGTAAATACTTTCCACCCCCAAACTTAGAAATTACATTGTCCTCAATGTAAAATAATAAGATATACAGACCAATATGAGAACAAATACAATGAAAAATAAGAAAGAGGGGGAAAGAAAACAACCGTGTGCAGAGGGAAGGCGGCAGCGCATCACGCGTCCTCATCCTCGTCCTCAGGCGACTCGTACGGTGGTAAAGGTGGCGGTAAAGGCTGACCCGTACTCATAGCTACCTGACACTGATAGGTGTGGGCATGCATGCTCGTGGAGTAGAGGAAATGACGACGATCTCTACGCCTCTCTCTCTGGTGCTCTCGCTGCTGGATCTGGATGCCCTGCTGGAGAGTCTGGAACTTTAGGCGATGGCTCTGAAACTCCATACGCAGCTGCTGCAGCTGCTCCTCGATGGAGGGATGTGGAATCTCCTGCTCCTGCTGCTCAGGCTCTGCAGGCTGCTCGTGCTGCTCATGATGCTGTGGCGGTGCATGGATAGGGAGGGGTGGCTGCGCGCCCTGTGGTCCAGGTCCTCTGTAGCGACTGATGAAGTTCTTGTCGATTAGCGCTCCAGGATGAACCAACTCCTCTTGGGCGTCCCACACGACACCGGCAGCTCGACAAAGGGCTGTGATCAGAGAAGGATGCCCGAGCCCCACTGTCGTGTAACGTCGGCGAATGTGGCGCATAGAATGATGGATGACTTTGCCGACATTTACTGAGCGACCTGTGGCGATAGCGAACAGTAGGATGGCACGACTCTTGGTAACGTTGCTTAGATGCGCCACAGGCATCAACTTGGCACAGAGGAAGGTGTGCCACGCTCTGTAGTCTACGAACAAATCAGTGGTCTTGAATCTCACCACCTCTGCGCCAGTCATAATCCACTCTGCCCCTGGCCTACAAATAGTCTGAATGACTTCGTTAACATCCAATTGGCCATGCAGGTAGGTACTATATTCGTCCCTCTCCAAGTCGGGTAGCCCATAGAACCTATTAATGGTGAGGGGGTCGTAGGGGACACGGTGCCCTCGAACAAAGGATGAGGAAGAAGTGTTGTCCATATTGGCATAAAATTCCCTCACTATAGTTGCTACCCCAGGTGCAGGATGATGAACAAAGTCGCCCCAACCCCGCGCCACAATGTTGTTAACTAGGTTTGGTTGCATCTCGGGGTCAGGGCTAAAACCACGCTCAGGAATAAAATTTCTACCCTCCACATATTTGTCAAACCTCGATGAGGCTTCAGCACTAATGAACCTATCTCTAACAAAAGGTGGTGGAGGGGAGGAGGAAGAAGAGGCAGCATGTCTCCTAGATCTTTTATGCATTGTGACTAATGGAAAGATGCGAAAAACCTAGGAGGAATAAAAATTTCTATCACAGTCCCACGCCACCAAACACTCCACAAACTACAAATATAGCCCGTCCGCCTCAGAAATAAAGTCACAACAGCAGCAACAAAGCTCAACAACAACAGCAGTAGAGTCCAAAAAACACTAAACAATGAAAATAGCCTAATAAAACTTCACCAAGAAGGCACACAATGATGCTTGAATGATACCCAATACTCAAAACTAGCAAAACATCAATATTTCAGCATACATGGGCTCAAATACATAAAAACCAGCAGCTAATCCTCTCTAAAACACCCACAAACAGCAACAAACAACTTCAATATTCAGCTCAAAGCACCCCACAGCAACAAGAAATCAATTTTCAGCCTCAAACTCAAACAATCCAAGCTCTAAACCAACTGAAATTAACTCTTATGTTAAGATTTATGCTGAAAAGAGGAGGTTGATACCCAAAATCGCACACCCACGAACTAAAGAGGTCCAAAACCTTCCCAAACTCGCGGCTAAATCGGATGCAACGTGCTGAAGACCCGAAACAAAGGTACCCACGGATTAACAACTCTGAAAACGCAACAAAAACCAAAAACCCACGAGAAATCGAACCAAAATCGCCAAAAACACCAATTTTCGCTAAAACCCACGGCGAAAACGCGAAATCCTAGCACACCCACGGGCTAAATGCTGCAAAACGGCAAAAATCAGAGAGATGGGAGCCAAATCGAAGAGAAACGATGAAGATTAGAGTAAAATTTCAGTGGAGAAGAAGATAAAGAGGTTGCGGCGGCTAGGGTTTTCAAAAACAAAAAATTTTGATTCACGATTCTGGAATTTTAGTTCCAGAATCGCGACGCTAAGGGCTAAAGCGTCGCGACGCTGTCGCCTTTTTAGCCCAAAACGTGCGTTTCTCCGCTGTTTTTTTTTTTCAAAATTTAATACCAGCATTTTTTTTTCTCAATAAAATTAAAAAAAATCACCTGCACCAAAAAGAAAGGAAAAGTGAGAAAAAAATAAAAATAAAAATAAAAGATTCGAATTTAAAGAACTTAAATCAAATAGAAGTACAATAAAATAAAATAAAATAAAAATAAAACTGAAATAAAAACACTTGGGTTGCCTCCCAAAAGCGCTTGTTTAACGTCGTTAGCTCGACGTGGTGACCGTATATGCTTCAAGGAGGTCTATTGTCACGGGCTCCGCCGGAGGTGCTCTTGCTTGCACCTTTTCTATAACTTACCATCATAACTTTAGAGCAATCTGTAGAGGCTCCAACCGCTTTAAAAATTTCTTTTTCATGTAGAACTCGCACAGTCAGCTCCCTACGCTCGATGTCAATGATAACTCGCCAAGTTGCGAGGAATGATCTCCCTAAAATCACAGGCACTTGATGTGGACTTTTCCTACTGTTATTATGGTTCCTATTGTTAGGGTGATAATGTGTAGGTGTAGAACTATTATTATATCCCCTAGAATTAAAATTAGATACATACTGAACCTGCTCGATGGTCTCCTCCTGAGGTCTAGATGCTAAAGCAGCAGCTGATTCAATTGACTGTGCACTCCCTGTACCTGAAAATTTCATAAAAGCATTAGCGAGAGAGGTCATCTGGGCCTGGAGTGCACTTACTTTATCAACCTCAAACACTCCAACAGCAATCTTTTTAGGTGTAGACCGCTCAGATGGCCACTGATAGCTGTTGGTGGCCATATCCTCTAAAAGTGTGCGAGCGTTTTCTACGATCTTGGACAACAGAGTCCCACCTGCAGCTGCATCAACAATCGTTTTTGTACTGGGGGTTAAACCATTATAAAACAACTGTACCTGAAGCCAATCGGGGTAACCATGCTGAGGACACTTCCTCAGTAGCTCTTTGAATCGCTCCCAAGCTTCGAACAGCTGCTCATCATATTGTTGTTGGAATGTCCCAATCTCGGTCCTCAGCTTGATCGTCTTTGCAGGAGGAAAGAATTTCTTTAAAAAGGCCTGGACCAAAGCATCCCAGGTAGTGATGCTCCCAGGGGTGATGGACTGCAACCAATCACGTGCTTTATCCTGCAAAGAAAAGGGAAATAAACGTAAGCGAATAGCATCCTCAGAGACACCATTAATCTTTACCGTCCCACAAATATCCAAGAATGATTTAAGATGAGAATTTGGATCCTCGGTGGGCGATCCTCTGTATGCACAGTCTCGAGCCATCTGAATGAGACCGGTCTTCAGCTCAAAGTTGTTGGCATTAATCGGTGCATAGACAATTCCCGACTGTTGCCCCTGAAACACAGGCTGAAAATAATCTCTAATAGGCCTAGGCTCCTCAGGTGGATTTTGATCAGCCATTTGAATAATTTCTCTGTTTTCCCTTCGAAGCCTAAGAATTGTTCTTTCTATCTCGGGATCAAATGGTGCTAAAATTAAATCTTTATCCCTACGCATAAAAAAACAAAACTACCCTAAAAAAGAAAGAAAACAATTATGGAATGAAATAAAGAAAAGGAAACACTAATCTAAATATGGAAAATATAATCTAGAAAAGGAAAAACAAGAACAAACAAAGAAAAGATTACTCAACTAAAAGAAAACTAACCTAGAAAATCAAATATGGAAAGAAAAACAAATAAGGAAAAAAAATGCAACAAACCTAAAAAAAAGTAACAATACACCCTAAATTAAGATCAAGCAATTTTTCCACAATATCAATCTAGCTAAATGTGCCAATCCCCGGCAACGGCGCCAAAAACTTGATGTGGACTTTTCCTACCGCAAGCGCACGGGTCAAGTAATAATATAGTGAATAGTAAATTCGAATGTCGTCCTCTGGATTGGATTTTTAAGCAAATCGAGTATTGTGAATTATCTTGCCCAATTTTATTTAGGGATCAAAAAGTGATGAATAGGTGATGATAAAAAACAAATCAAAGCAAGTAACAAGAATGGAAATTCAATTGGGAAAACTACTTAGGGAATTGATTTCGCCGATTTCGTTTAGGATTGATTTTAAAGAATAAGTTATTATGCACAATGAAATTATGAGCCAAAGACCCTTTAATCACAACTACCTCTCCCGAGTATAATTGATTCTCATGCAAATTAACCAACTTGATATCCCTATCTAAGTTTATTAACATGCAAGGCAATGAGATCTTTTAACCAATTCTAAAGATAATCTAAAACCGTCAAGAATTAGAAAGTAAACTTTATTCATGCAATCTTGAGCAAGTCTAGATCAAATCCCCTCTCCCGAGCTAGATTCGAAACTTAAATCATCCAACTAATGGCCAATTAATTGAAAGCATTAAATCAAGATTACAAACACAATAACATTGCACAACTTAAACCATAAATCAATCCATGAACTTAATCAACTACATCAATCCCTAAGTTACAAATTTAGCTACTCATGAATGAAAATACAATCTCAACTAAACATATGAAAGCCATAAATCTAACTAAAGGAAGAAAAGGGAAAAGAAAACTCAATGTAGGCCGAGTCCCGACGTCCCCGTCACGATCCCCACGAACAATGGGTTGATTTCCAAGTTCCTCCTTTGTTTGCAGCCTCAAAATCCTCTATTCTGTCCTCTTTACGGCTCCAAAAGGTCCCAAATTGATCTCTCCCAAAACCTAGCCGAAGTGAAGCTTTTATTCTGATTTTTTCGTCTTAGCGTCGAGACGCTGTCAAGACAGCGTCGCGACGCTGCCTCTCATACGCGCGTTCTGAATAAGGAAAAACGGAAGCGTCAGGACGCTTCCTATCATAGCGTCTCGACGCTGTAAGCTTTACGCGCCTAATCTGATATGGAATGTGAGCGTCGAGACGCTCAAGAGCTAGCGTCTCGACGCTAGCCTGCTGTTGACCGAGATTTGACTTTTCTCCACTTTTACTCTTTTCATTCCTTTGCATCTTTTCACGCCCCGAGCACCCGATTAACTCTAATATGGCATTAAAGCTCCAATCAACCATTTCCTACAAAATAAACAATAAAGCACAATAAAATGGCCCAAAAATCATAAAAGACTAACTAAATTAAATGAGTAAAGATAGCTAGCTATGCTCGCTATCAAATACCCCCAAACTTAAGCTTTTGCTAGTCCTCGAGCAAACTCTAAATCAGACATACAATGGAAAAATGGATGCAACAATCATAACTCAATCCTCAAGGCTCAAAAGTCAATAACCAAGCAAGCAAGAGACATGCACACAAGGACCAATGAGGGAGACAAATTAAAAGTTTTCCAAAATTAACTTGCACAAGCGAGATCTAACTCAACAAGATCAGACTCTACTAGCCCGGGGTTGGATTATTAAACTCTCAGCTCATCTTCCCTCTACACTGGCACTAAGGCTTCACTAATGAGTTAATGCAACAAATTAGTTTGTTTATCTCCATACTTAAGTGCTTTTAATTAACAATCAAATTAAGCATGTATACGTGGCACTAGCTTTCACACACCCATTGCAGGGACCCTTAACCTGAGATTTCTCTGGTTGGCCTAACTGATCACAACAGGGGTAGCTCTTTTTGCCTTAATCTTTATTAAACATTGCAAACTGTGCACAGGCCATGGCATAATAATTTTCTTTTCAACAGTAACAACAAGAATGATTTTTCTTTATGAGCATAAATAGCAGATATTCTTTTCTTTTCTCCTAAGCAAGATCAAACATGCTAATTTGCAAAAAATTAACTCTTTAGCTCTGCCCTACACCTATCGAGGTGACAACAAGCATATGAACCCAATAATTCGCTCCTAAGCATTCAAATCCAAATCTAGCTAAGACAAATACTCTACTCATGCAAGCCATCTCCTAGAAAAATTTTAAAAAGTCTCCCTTTTTGGGCACTTATGCTTACATCTCATCACAAGCTTGAAAATGGACAAGAAAGCCTATCCTAGGACATCATAATCATGCAAAAGTAGCATCCAGAAAACAACCATATGCATCATTCAACGAAAGCTCAAAACTATAGCCCGAACTCAGATGCTCACGGGCTCCACAAACATGCTAATCCACCCCCAAACTTAAAACATGCATTGTCCTCAATGTATAAAGTAAATAAAGCATAAACAAGCATGAGAACAATAAAAGAATGACAGGAGTGAATAATACTGGCCTGGAATGATGATGACTTCTTGCTTGAGAGCTTTGAATCTTGAAGGCTTGAAAGCAAAGGAGAGGAAGAAAACAAGACCTACAAAACAAAAACAAACAATAAATCAAAAACAAAAAGAAAACACACTAACTTACTTGGGTTGCCTCCCATAAGCGCTTGTTTAACGTCATTAGCTCGACGTGTTGCACGTGCTTCAAGGAGGCTTTTGTTCTGTTAATCCAACAGAGGTGCTCTTTCTTGCACCTTTCCTGTAGCCCATGAAAAGCACTTCATCTTTAGAGTCTTCAACTGCTTTAAAGATTTCTTTTTCGTTCTTGACTCTAATAGTGAGCTCCCTGCGCTCAATATCTATGATTGCTCGCCCAGTAGCGAGGAATGGTCGTCCTAATATGACAGGCATTGAAGGATTTTCTATCATGTCCATAACATACAAGTCAATAGGGAGGAAAAATCTACCTACTCTGATTAACACATTTTCTATAATACCAACTGGTCTCACCACAGATTGATCAGACAATTGGAGCTTTACAGGAGTAGATTTAATCTCACCTATGTCTAACTTCTTACACAAGGACAATGGGATAATATTAATGCTAGCACCTAAATCACATAATGCTCTGAAAGAATAAGTACCAAAACTACAAGGAACAGAAAAACTCCCTGGATCTGCTACTTTTTCAGGTACTTTTTGTTGAACTCTGGTGCTGCATGTGGAAGCAAGATAAACAGTGTCAACCTTCTTTTCTTTTCGCTTCTTTGCTAACCACTCCTTCATAAACCTGTTGTATTGGGGCATCTCTAATGCCTCTGCAAAAGGAATATTAATATTCAGATTCATAAAAGCATTCATAAATTTATCAAACTGAACCTGATTATTCTTTTTCTTCTTTTTCTTTTTCTTTTCCTTGGGAACCATCAGTGTGGGAGAAGGAATAGGAGGCTCCGGTTTAGGCTTTTCAGCCTCATCTGCTGATGTGTCCTCCTCAGCTTCCCCTGTAGGCGTTTCATAGTCCTCGGATTCAGGTTCCTCTTCAGATTCCTCCTGGTGAACAGTGATTGCCTTACAATACTCCATCTGGGGTTTCTCTTGTTCAGCTGGGGCCTTACCTTTGTTCATGGTGCTTACAACATTCACCAACTGTCCCAGTTGATTCTCAATGTTCTTTATAGCTGCACTGTGGCCATTCACTGTTGAGTTGATGGCAATGACTGCCTCTTCTAATTTGGTTGTCCTGTTACTAGACTCTGCAATGAAAGCTCCAACAAGATCTTCTAACTTTTTATTATCTTGAGTTTGAGGGGCAAAACCAGGAGGATTAAGAACATTCTTAGTATTGGCATAAGAGAAATTTTCATGGTTCCTATTGTTAGGGTGATAATGTGTAGGTGTAGAACTATTATTATATCCCCTAGAATTAAAATTAGATACATACTGAACCTGCTCGATGGTCTCCTCCTGAGGTCTAGATGCTAAAGCAGCAGCTGATTCAATTGACTGTGCACTCCCTGTACCTGAAAATTTCATAAAAGCATTAGCGAGAGAGGTCATCTGGGCCTAGAGTGCACTTACTTTATCAACCTCAAACACTCCAGCAGCAATCTTTTTAGGTGTAGACCGCTCAGATGGCCACTGATAGCTGTTGGTGGCCATATCCTCTAAAAGTGTGCGAGCGTTTTCTACGATCTTGGACAACAGAGTCCCACCTGCAGCTGCATCAACAATCGTTTTTGTACTGGGGGTTAAACCATTATAAAACAACTGTACCTGAAGCCAATCGGGGTAACCATGCTGAGGACACTTCCTCAGTAGCTCTTTGAATCGCTCCCAAGCTTCGAACAACTGCTCATCATATTGTTGTTGGAATGTCCCAATCTCGGTCCTCAGCTTGATCGTCTTTGCAGGAGGAAAGAATTTCTTTAAAAAGGCCTGGACCAAAGCATCCCAGGTAGTGATGCTCCCAGGGGTGATGGACTGCAACCAATCACGTGCTTTATCCTGCAAAGAAAAGGGAAATAAACGTAAGCGAATAGCATCCTCAGAGACACCATTAATCTTTACCGTCCCACAAATATCCAAGAATGATTTAAGATGAGAATTTGGATCCTCGGTGGGCGATCCTCTGTATGCACAGTCTCGAGCCATCTGAATGAGACCGGTCTTCAGCTCAAAGTTGTTGGCATTAATCGGTGCATAGACAATTCCCGACTGTTGCCCCTGAAACACAGGCTGAAAATAATCTCTAATAGGCCTAGGCTCCTCAGGTGGATTTTGATCAGCCATTTGAATAATTTCTCTGTTTTCCCTTCGAAGCCTAAGAATTGTTCTTTCTATCTCGGGATCAAATGGTGCTAAAATTAAATCTTTATCCCTACGCATAAAAAAACAAAACTACCCTAAAAAAGAAAGAAAACAATTATGGAATGAAATAAAGAAAAGGAAACACTAATCTAAATATGGAAAATATAATCTAGAAAAGGAAAAACAAGAACAAACAAAGAAAAGATTACTCAACTAAAAGAAAACTAACCTAGAAAATCAAATATGGAAAGAAAAACAAATAAGGAAAAAAATGCAACAAACCTAAAAAAAAATAACAATACACCCTAAATTAAGATCAAGCAATTTTTCCACAATATCAATCTAGCTAAATGTGCCAATCCCCGGCAACGGCGCCAAAAACTTGATGTGGACTTTTCCTACCGCAAGCGCACGGGTCAAGTAATAATATAGTGAATAGTAAATTCGAATGTCGTCCTCTGGATTGGATTTTTAAGCAAATCGAGTATTGTGAATTATCTTGCCCAATTTTATTTAGGGATCAAAAAGTGATGAATAGGTGATGATAAAAAACAAATCAAAGCAAGTAACAAGAATGGAAATTCAATTGGGAAAACTACTTAGGGAATTGATTTCGCCGATTTCGTTTAGGATTGATTTTAAAGAATAAGTTATTATGCACAATGAAATTATGAGCCAAAGACCCTTTAATCACAACTACCTCTCCCGAGTATAATTGATTCTCATGCAAATTAACCAACTTGATATCCCTATCTAAGTTTATTAACATGCAAGGCAATGAGATCTTTTAACCAATTCTAAAGATAATCTAAAACCGTCAAGAATTAGAAAGTAAACTTTATTCATGCAATCTTGAGCAAGTCTAGATCAAATCCCCTCTCTCGAGCTAGATTCGAAACTTAAATCATCCAACTAATGGCCAATTAATTGAAAGCATTAAATCAAGATTACAAACACAATAACATTGCACAACTTAAACCATAAATCAATCCATAAACTTAATCAACTACATCAATCCCTAAGTTACAAATTTAGCTACTCATGAATGAAAATACAATCTCAACTAAACATATGAAAGCCATAAATCTAACTAAAGGAAGAAAAGGGAAAAGAAAACTCAATGTAGGCCGAGTCCCGACGTCCCCGTCACGATCCCCACGAACAATGGGTTGATTTCCAAGTTCCTCCTTTGTTTGCAGCCTCAAAATCCTCTATTCTGTCCTCTTTACGGCTCCAAAAGGTCCCAAATTGATCTCCCCCAAAACCTAGCCGAAGTGAAGCTTTTATTCTGATTTTTTCGTCTTAGCGTCGAGACGCTGTCAAGACAGTGTCGCGACGCTGCCTCTTATACGCGCGTTCTGAATAAGGAAAAACGGAAGCGTCGGGACGCTTCCTATCATAGCGTCTCGACGCTGTAAGCTTTACGCGCCTAATCTGATATGGAATGTGAGCGTCGAGACGCTCAAGAGCTAGCTAGCTATGCTCGGTATCAGATCAACTCTAATATGGCATTAGAGTTAATCTTTTCCAAGTGGCATTAGAGCTAGCAACCTTTTCTCCACTTTTACTCTTTTCATTCCTTTGCATCTTTTCACGCCCCGAGCACCCGATTAACTCTAATATGGCATTAAAGCTCCAATCAACCATTTCCTACAAAATAAACAATAAAGCACAATAAAATGGCCCAAAAATCATAAAAGACTAACTAAATTAAATGAGTAAAGATAGCTAGCTATGCTCGCTATCAGCACTAAAGGATTCTCCTTTACATCCATCACAAAGAAGTCAACTGGCAGAAAAAATTTCCCTACTTGAATCAATACATTCTCTACTACTCCATACGGACTAACTACAGATTGGTCAGCTAACTGGAGTTTTACTGCAGTAGGTTTAATCTCTCCTACATTTAACTTTTTACATAGAGATAAAGGAATTATGTTAATACTAGCGCCTAAATCACACAAAGCACGAAAAGAATGAGTACCAAAATTGCAGGGAAAAGAAAAACTCCCTGGATCAGCAAGTTTGTCAGGCACATTCTTTTGAAGTCGGGCACTGCATGTAGAGGTAAGGAATATTGTCTCAACTTTCTTTTCCTTCTTTTTCCTCGAAAGCCATTCCTTCATAAATTCTACATATTTGGGCATCTGCTCCAAAGCCTCTGCAAATGGTAAATTAATATTTAAACTCATAAAAATATCAAGAAACTTTTTGAATTGAGTTGAGTAATTCTTTTTCTTCTTTTTCTTGGGCTTTGGAACCAGAACAGTAGGTGAAGGAATAAGAGGGTCAGAAGTAAGTTTTTCAACTTCGTTTGAAGATGAACCCTCTTCAACTTCTTCCTTAGTGACTTTAGGCTCATGAATCTCTTGTGTATCAACTACTTGAACTTCCTCCACTTGATGCACGGTGATGGCCTTGCAATACTCCATTTGGGTTTTCTCTAGTTCAGCTGTGGCTTTACCTTTCTGCATACTGCTTACAGCATTCACCAGTTGACCCAATTGAGTTTCGATGTTTTTAATTGCTGCTCCGTGGCCTGTCACAGTGGTATTTATTGCAATCACTGCTTCCTCCAGCTTGTTGGTCCTTTTGCTCGATTCTGCAATAAAAGCTCCAACCATATCTTCAAGAGAAGGTTTATTTTCAGCCTTTTGAGATGTAAATCCAGGAGGGTTCAAGATATTCTTAGTGTTAGCATATGAGAAATTTTCATGATTTCTAACATTAGGGTGGTAGTGTGTGGGTGTAGAATTATGGTGTCCCCTATAGTTAGAATTTCTTTCAACATAATGAACCTGTTCAGTAGTGGTCTCCTCCTGACATTGAGATGCAAGAGTCGCTGACTCAATAGATTGTGCACTCCCTGTACCTGAGAATTTCATGAAAGCATTAGCAAGGGAGGTCATCTGGGCTTGAAGCGAACTTACATTATCGATCTCATAAATCCCAGCTGCAATCTTCTTAGGTGCAGACCGCTCAGTTGGCCACTGGTAACTGTTCGTGGCCATATCCTCAAGTAAAGTTCGTGCATTCTCTACAGTCTTGGACAACAGAGTCCCACTTGCAGCTGCATCAACAATGGTTTTAGTATTTGGATTTAGACCATTATAAAACAACTGGATCTGCAGCCAATCTGGGTATCCATGCTGAGGGCATTTCCTCAGTAACTCCTTGTAGCGCTCCCAAGCCTCAAACAGTTGTTCATCATCTTTTTGCTTAAAGGTCCCAATCTCCGTCCTCAACTTAGCTGTCTTTGCAGGTGGGAAATATTTGGCAAGAAAAGCCTGAACCAACGCATCCCACGTAGTAATGCTCCCAGGTGGAAGTGATTGAAGCCAGTCCCTAGCTTTGTCCTGTAAAGAAAAAGGAAACAATCGTAAGCGTATGGCATCTTCAGTAACACCATTCAACTTCACAGTACCACAAATATCAAGAAAAGATTTCAGATGAGAATTAGGATCCTCAGAGGGGAATCCTCTAAATGCACTATCTCTAGCCATCTGGATGAGGCCAGTTTTCAGCTCAAAATTATTTGCATTAATCGGCGCGTAGACTATCCCAGATTGTTGATCAGGAAAAGTAGGCTGGAAATAGTCCCGTATCGGCTTCTGCTCATCTTGTGGATTTGGATTGGCCATTGATGCAAGTCTTTCCCTTTTCTCCTTTCTGTTCTTTTTGCAAGTCTTTTCAATTTCAAAATCAAAGGGCACTAGCAGAGCGTCCTTGTCTTTTCGCATACACAATTACAACCTAAAATAAATAAGAAAAACAAAACTAAAAATAAAACAAAAACAACAGAAATAAAGAATAAAAGAAAAAAAAAAAGACAAACAAAATAAAATACACTCTAAAGTAAGACCAAGCAAATTCCCCAAAATATTAAGCGAACTAAATAATTGCCAATCCCCGGCAACGGCGCCAAAAACTTGATAGGCAAATTGCTAACCGCAAGTGTACGAGCCCAAGTTATAATATAGTGATTTAAAATCGAATGTCGTCCTCTGGATTGGTTTTCTAATTCCCCTAATTATTAAAGGTATATTTGCCCAATTTTATTTAGAGAAAATAAACGAGAGATATGCAAAACAATCAAAAACTAATAAAAGCAATAAAATGTGGAAACTCAATGGAGAAAGGCCTTAGGGAATTGATTTCACCTATTAGATGCATGGATTAACTAAACGAATAATTAAGAACAAATTCGTAACAAGTTTATAAACCGAGGATTATGAATAATTAAAAGCCTCTCCCGAGTGCAATTAATCCTTTAAGCAAATTAAGAAATTGATATCCCTATCTAATTTCAACAATAAGCCTAAGCAATAAGAACAACCCTCATGATGATTTCTCAAGCAATTCCTAATCTCCCAATTTACGAATTACCTAAGTCATGCAATTGAAAGTCTAATCTAAACTACCCTCTCCCGAGCGATTAGTTCAGAAACAACAACATACAATCTGTGATCAAGAGATTATAAGCATTAATCATACAATTGCATAAATAAACCGCGTTACGAAACGTCCTAAAAAGCCGTAAATTAATCCATACAAACTAATGGCTACATCAAGCCCCTAAGAAACGAAATCTAGCTACACATGGTCTCTAAAATACAATCGAAATTTATCCCAAACATGCTACAAATCAATACGAGAAATAAGGGAGAAAGATTAAACTCGTTGGTCGTGATTCCCGTGCGTTCCCGTCACGAACCTCTCGACCCAAGCTCCTCGAATCAAGCCACCTCGCTCTCAGCCTTGTTCTGTCCGTTTTTTCTCACTAGAAATCGTTTTTCTCACTCCAAAACAGCTCCCCCAATCTGAAAACATCGTTTTCTTTAAATACTGTCGAATCTGCGTGACAGCGTCGAGACGCTGAGGACATAGCGTCGCGACGCTGTCGCGCGTACGCCCTAATTAAATCTGGAAAGTTCGCAGCGTCGAGACGCTGTGGAGGTAGCGTCTCGATGCTGACCCGAATGCGCGCGCCTCCTTACTTGCGCCCAGCGTTGAGACGCTCCAAGGGCTAGAGTCTCAACGCTAGGCCTTTAATTTATCTTCCTTTTCTATTTTCTTGGCCCGAACTTATTCTTTAGCTCTAAATTCATCGTTAGTGCTCAAAAACGTCGATTTCCATTGAAATACTCGATTCCTACAAAACAAAACTAAATAGAGATAAAAATGCCCAAATAATACTCAAGACTAACGGTAAAATTATCTAAAATATAGCACAATAAATTGCGCTATCAAAAGGCTGCAACTCCTAAAAATCCATTCCCCGAGGTATTCAGAGATGTAAATTTTTAGGAACAGATGGAGATAATGAGAAAAAGAGATTTCCTCAACGAGAAGGGATTCTCTAACAGAGCAGAAGCACTGTGAGAGTTCGTAAGCAGAGTTATCTCACAGTACAAGTGGCAGGAGTTCTGTGCTCACCCTCATGAGGTCGTGGTGCCTTTAGTTCAAGAATTTTACGTTGGCCTGAGGGAGGAAAGCATCAGTATGGCGGTGGTGAGAGGCAAGATGGTCAGCTTCTCTTCAGTAGACATCAACATGGTGTACAGAATCAAAGCACCCTTGCATCCAAGAGGGAATAATGTTATTAGGAACCCCTCGACCAAGCAAATGAAAGAAACACTAAAATTAGTGGCCAACAAGGGTGTTCAGTGGAAAGAGTCCCAGACGAAGGTGAAGACTCTAGTGTTAAGCGACCTAAAGCTAGAATCGACAGTTTGGCTTCACTTTCTAATGAACCGTTTGATGCCAAACACCCACGATAGCACCATTTCAGTAGATAGAGTTATGTTCCTCTACTGCAATATGAAGGGGTTGGAGATCAACATCAAGAGCATAATCAGGGAGGAGATTATAGCCTGTAGAAGGAAAAGAGCAGGTAAACTTTTCTTTGGATCACTCATCACCCAACTTTGACAAAGGGTGAAGATAGTTCCAGGCAAGGACGAGGAGCGTCATTTCTTCTAGCCGACCATTGACATGTCCTTGATTGGGAAGCTTCAACAGAATAGCCTCCAAAGGAAAGACAAAGCCTCCACGTCTCAGACCACTCCACCATTAGGGTTGAACATAGCTTCTCCATCCCAGCACACTCCTTTTACAGGGTCCTCACCATCATCTGAAGCCCTAGCCATTGCCTACCGCCAGCTAGATCAAATAAGGGAAAACCTGAAGACATATTGGGCATATGCAAAGGAGAGGGATGAGGCCATTAGAGAGTTCTATCTCTCTATCGCCCTGAGTATTGCTCTGATCTTTCCTGATTTTCCTCAATCACTACTGACTCAAGAAGACAAGGATTCTGATGATGATGAAGATGAGAATGATGATGAAGAAGATGAAGAGAAAGAGAGTTCCTCGGACGAGGACTAGGGGAGTTTTCTGATCCTCTTTACATGTTGTTTTTGTGAATAATATTGTTTTTTGTGTTTAGTTGCTTGTTGTTTTTTAGTTTTAGCATGATTTAAATTCTGTTTTTAGTTGTTTAGTTCTTGTTTTTTATTGCTTTAAATTGTCTAGTTGTTAATAGTAGGTTCTTAGAGTAGTTTAGATAGCTTGTTGATAGTTTAGATGAGATAAACTTGGGTTTTTAATCTTTTCTTGGAATAATTTGCTTGCTATTTTTTAGTTTAACCTATGAACTTTTTTTTAAAAAAATCAACTTAAAGAAAAAAAAAAATGTTTTGGAAGAAAAGCATGTTTTCAAAGGAGTTTTCTTTTAAGCACTTGATGATGAAAACTAGAGCTTTGTTCTATCTCAAAAGTGCCACCGTCACAACTGAATTATTTTCTAGTCATAGGCTTTCCATTAGTCTTTTTCTTTATAGAATTTTCTTAAGTCTAAACTTCCTCATGTTTAACCTTTCTAACACACTAGGAGAGTTTAGCCTTAAATTTTTGAAAAAGAAAAAGTCTTATGCAAAGCCTTGCCTAAAAAACAAAGCCAATGAGGACATTGTCTAATTTTAAGTTTGGGGTGGGGGTGCTTTATGCTTTACTTTATAAATGTTTATGCTTGATGCCAAGTTTTTGTTAATTTGTACTGTTGGAAAAGAATATGTGCTCAGTATTTAGAAAAAAAATGAAAAAATGAAAAACCGAGAGTTACTCCTCGTTCCTAGAGTTTACTGAGTAACCAAGGGCATTCATGACACTCATGGTTTGCCTCTGCATGAAAGGTTTACTTAGGGAAGTGAGTTTCATTCCAAGCTTGTGAACTTTGCTCGTAGCTAGATATCTTCAGCACAAAATGTCGATAAGCTAGAACGAAGGTAAAGATGACAGCAAGGATACTCTTGCGAGAAAAAGAAGTTGAATAAAAAGAGCACCATCAGTCAAATAAGTTTGGGTGAGATAGAAAAGATCTAGTAACTCATGTATGCTCATTTTTCGTCAAGATTGTTTTCTTAACTAAAAGGACTACACTAGGCTCAATGAGTAGAAGTTAGGTAGTTTAAACATATTGGTTAGGATAGACTAGGGAGAGTTTTGCTTTGAAAAAGAACAATAGAAATCTTCATGCCTAGGAAACTCAGACGTTGTGACTGGCACAAGAGTAGAACCCTCTTCTGAAAGGCAAACTTTTTAGAAAACGATCTTGAAAAACATGTTTACTTGATTTCATGTCATTTGATTTACAATTTAAAGTTGATGCTAGTACCCTGATTGACACATGAACCATAACATTCTGGTTTGCAATTAATATTGAGCTCTAACATTCTGATTTGCAATTAAAAAGTTGATCTCTAACATTTTGATTGGCTATTGCTTGAGGACAAGCAATGAGTTAAGTTTGGGGGTGTGATAAGGGTAAAAAATATACCTATTTTACCCTTATATTTAGCTCATTATCTTGCCAAATATTGCATGTTTAGATCAATTTTACTGTTCCCGAGCTCAAAATATGTTAAAGTTGATAAGATAGGGTGTTGAGAATAACTTTTGTCAAATTATGCTCATTTGTACTTAAAAAGACTCAATTTTAAGGGAATTTGACTAAGTTTGTTACTGTGCAGGAAAACAGAGGAAAAGCTAGAATTTACCCAGAAATGCAAGGAAGGAAAATTGAAATGCGATCGCATTTCTGGAAAAATAGAGGTAGTTCTGAGTCGTCTGCGGGTCGTTTTGAGCTAGACTTCTTCGCACCTAACCGGCTGTTTTGACCCTGAAACCGACTGGGCAATTACAAGCACCTATTTCGCAGCTTCTCAACCACTTCCAACACTATAAAAGCTCGTGATTCGAAGTCAAAATCAAGCAGAACTCATTCCGAAGAAGAGGGTGGTGACAGAACCCTAGTTGACGCCTATGAGTAGGGATGTCGAGGTTCTTCTTAGATGACTAAATTCTAACCTGAGTTAGACATCAAACCTTAGGGTTTGTAGGGATTTTCACCCGTTCCCACTTGTAAAAGCAAGAGAGTGGAGTGTCTAAGCGAACTCTAGAAGGATTGGATAAAATAGAAAAACCCTAGTATTTGGCTATTGTCGTTATTTCCAGCTTGTGTTACTTTTCATTTATCTGTATTCTTTACATTCGTATTTCAATGAAAAGGTATTCATTTGCGCTTTATCTCACCATGAGTAGCTAAATTCCATTGAGGGGTTCAATATGGTGAATTCCTTTATGGTTCAATAGCTTGAAAGTTTTTTATTTGCTTAAGTTTTGTTCAATGCATGTCATTCTTTATTGAATATCATTCTGATCTTGCTAACTTTAAATTGATCACTTAGACTTTGCATGCTATGTGAGTTTGATCTCGAAAGGGACAAACGATATCGATTCTCATAAAGGTGATATAGGAGAAAAAGCTCGAAAGAGATTGTTCGGTGGTATAGGGCAAGCTGCCTAAGGCACCCTATATCAACTATAGGGTTATAGGTTGCATTCGTGAATTATCTATGTCGGAGTCGAGTCACAGAAATGTGCATAATGGTACTCGTTTAGCCTTCTAACGGTTCTTGGGAGCAAGGCCAAATAGAAGTTAAATCTGACCCAATGCATTGAATAGGCTTAAGTTGAATAATCCATGATTTAAAGTTATTACCTTTGGGATGATCCATATTGAATACCTCGTTTTATTCATTATTGTTATTCTTTATTTATTTTCTTGTGTTATTTATTTTTCTAAAAATCAATCATCAATCATTTCTTTGGTTACTTATTTTTAAGCAATCAGTTGGGCAGTTTATTCTTCAAATCTGAATTTCCAATTAGTCCTCGTGGGATCAATACCCTTGGAATACTTCTAAGGTTTTTTATTACTACGTGCGATAGTGTATACTTGCACTAAGGTTGGCTGAATTATCTTTATTATTATTTATCATCTTATCTCACATCCATCATTCAGCCTCTGCCGCACCAGCCGCGCCTCCCAAAAATTCCAGAAGGTCAAGTTGATCCCCAGTAGAATCGTGTGTTACAGCCAAATCAACCGCTGGAGCAAAATGGACAGTAAAATAACCAGGCTGAGAACCCTGTTTTGGTGGCGAATGATAGAGCCAGAGTCATTCGAGCGTATGCTTTTCCGATGTTTGATGAGTTAAATCCAGGAATTGCACGTCCTCAAATTGAGGCAGCAAATTTTGAAATGAAACCGGTAATGTTTCAGATATTGCAAACCGTGGGTCAATTCCATGGTTTATCATCTGAAGACCCCCATTTACATCTTAAGTATTTTTTAGGAGTTGGTGAGTCGTTTGTAATTTAGGGAGTGTCAGAGATGCCCTTAGATTAACTTTGTTCCTGTATTCTCTGAGAGATGGAGCAAAGGCATGGTTAAATTCTTTTGCTCCAGGATCAATTAGGACATGGAATGAGTTAGCGGAAAAATTTCTTAGTAAGTATTTTCCACCAACTAGGAATGCCAAGTTGAGGAGTGAGATAGTGAGATTTAGGCAACTCGAAGATGAAACTTTTAGTGAGGCTTGGGAGAGGTTTAAGGAGCTTTTGCGAAAGTGTCTCCACCATGGTTTACCTCATTGTATCCAAATGAAAACATTTTACAATGGGCTAAACATAGCAACCCAAAGTATGGTCGATGCTTCTGCGGGAGGGGCCCTTTTGGCAAAAACCTTTAATGAAGCCCATGAGGTTTTAGAGAGAATATCAACCAATAGTTGTCAGTGGTCGAATGTTAGAGGCTCAAATAAAAAAGTTAAGAGTGTGTTAGAAGTTGATGGTGTGTCTACCATTAGGGCTGATATTGCAATGTTAGCTAACGCTCTTAAAAATGTAACAGTGGTTAGTCATCAGCAGCCACCAGTGGTGGAGCCTGCTGTAGTGGTGAACCAAGTTACAGAAGAATCATGTGTCTATTGTGGTGAAGAGCACAACTATGAGTTTTGCCCTAGCAATCCAGCTTCTGTATTTTTTGTAGGTAATCAAAGGAATAACCCTTATTCTAACTTTTATAATTCAGGTTGGCACAACCACCCCAACTTTGCATGGGGAGGGCAAGGAAGCAATTCGCAAATCCCCTAAGCATAGCATAAGGTAAACCAATCAGGATTTGCTAAATCACAGGTGTTGCCCCAACAAAATAAGCAGGCTTTTCCCCAACAAAATTTAGAGAGTTCTATTGAGGCAATGATGAAAGAATATATGGCTCGTACAGATGTTGCAATTCAAAGTAATCAAGCTTCAATGAGAGCCCTGGAATTGCAAATGGGTAAGCTAGCTAATGAGCTGAAGGCACGACCTCAAGGGAAACTTCCTGCGGATACTAAACACCCTAGAAGGGAAGGTAAGAAGCAGGTACAGGTAGTAACTCTAAGGAGTGGTAAGCCACTAGAAGAGAGAAAAGAGCTTAGTAAACCCCTGGATGTAGAGAAGAATAATGATAAAAATGTTGTTGTTGAGAAAGAGTTGGAGTCTGGTAAAAATGATGGAGTGATGGAGGCAGTAATAATAATGCTGGAGCATCTAGTTCTATTCCAGATGTAGAACCACCTTATGTATCGTCCTCACCTTATGTACCACCTCTACCTTTTCCACAAAGGCAGAAGCTTAAGAATCAGGATGGTCAATTTAAGCAATTTTTAGAGATTCTTAAGTAATTGCATATTAATATCCCTTTAGTAGAAGTTATAGAGCAAATGCCAAATTATGCTAAATTTCTAAAGGATATACTGACTAAAAAGAAGAGGTTAGGAGAATTTGAAACTGTATCTCTTACTGAGGAATGTAGTGTTATTCTTAAGAATGGGCTACCAACCAAGTCTAAGGATCCAGGGTCATTTAATATTCTTGTCTCAATAGGTGGAAAAGAGTTGGGTAGAGCACTTTGTGATTTAGGTGCGAGCATTAACCTTATGCCTCTTTCGGTCTATCGAAAGCTAGGTATTGGTGAAGCTAAGCCTACCACAGTCACACTCCAATTAGCTGATAGGTCTATCACATATCCAAAGGGTAACATTGAGGATGTCTTAGTGAAAGTAGATAAATTCATATTTCCTGTTGATTTTATTATCTTGGATTATGAGGCAAATAAAGATGTCTCAATTATCCTTGGTCATCCATTTTTTGCTACTGGCAGGGCATTGATAGATGTTCAGAAAGGGGAATTAACAATGAGGGTTTATAATGAGGAAGTTAAATTTAATGTTTTTAAGGCCATGAAATATCCAGATGAAGTGGAAGATTGTTCTTTCATTTGAATTCTGGAGAACACAATTGTTGAGACAACAATTGAGGATTTGACAAATAAACACCTGGAAGGTCATGGAGAGATTAGTGTAGAGGATTTAGAAGTTTGCTCTTTCTAAATGAAAGAGAAGTTTCTAAGTGTGAGGATGTTTTTGAGTCTTTAGATTTGGAGGAACGGAAGGCTCCTCATATTAAGCCATCCCTGATTGAGGCACCTACTTTAGATTTGAAGCCCTTGTCGGATCATCTAAAGTATGTGTATCATGGGGAGGGTGAGACGTTGCGCATTATTGTTGCATCAGATTTAATGTCGGAGGATGAAGAGACCTTAATAAAGTTGCTGCAGCAATATCGCAAAGCAATAGGTTGGACATTGGTTGACATTCAGGGAACTAGCCCATCTTTCTACATGCATAAAATCACTCTAGAGGAGGGATCCTTTAGGAGTATTGAGCAATAGAGAAGGTAAAACCCTGCAATGAAAGAAGTTTTTAAGAAGGAGGTGATTAAATGGTTGGATGTTGGGATTATCTATCCAATTGCAGATAGCAATTGGGTAAGCCCTGTCCCATGTGTTCCAAAGAAATGAGGTGTTACGGTAGTATCTAATAAAGACAATGAGTTGATCCCCACCAGGACAGTAACTGGCTGGAGGGTTTGCATGGATTACAAGAGGCTTCTTAAAGCCACCCGTAAGGATCATTTCCTTCTACCATTTATGGACCAGATGTTAGATAGGTTGGCTGGTCAGACTTACTACTGTTTCTTAGATGGTTATTTTGGGTATAACCAGATTACCATTGCTCTTGAGGATCAAGAAAAAACCACTTTCACCTGCCCTTATGGGACGTTTGCTTTCAGGCAAATGCTTTTTGGCCTTTGCAATGCTCCTGCAACTTTCAGCGGTGTATGCTAGCAATTTTTTCTAATATGATTGAGTCCACTGTTGAGGTATTTATGGACGATTTTTCAGTTTTTGGAGGGTCTTCTCAGCATTGTTTGAATAATTTGGGCAAGGTATTAAAGAGATGTGAGAATACCCATCTAGTTCTTAATTGGGAGAAATGTCACTTCATGGTGAAGGAGGGCATTATGTTAGGTCATAAAATTTCAAAGAGAGGTCTAGAAGTTGATCGAGCAAAAATAGAAGTTATTGAGAAGTTAGAACCACCAAATTCAGCTAAAGGGATTCGAAGCTTTTTAGGTCATGTTGGATTTTATAAAAGGTTCATAAAGGATTTTTCCAAAATTAGTAAACCTTTTTGTAACTTGTTGTGTGCATTGTTTTTTACTTTGATGCAGATTGTAGGAAGACTTTTGAGACCTTAAAGGCTGCTTTAATCTCAGCGCCCATTCTTTGTGCACCCAACTAGAGTTTGTCATTCGAGGTGATGTGCGACGCCAGTGATGTGGCAGTAGGTGCAATGTTAGGGCAAAAGCATGACAAAGTTATCCGTCCTATTTATTATGTAAGCAGGGTTTTGAATGAGGCACAAATCAACTATACAACTACTGAAAAGGAGTTGTTAGCGATTGTGTTTGCCTTTGAGAAATTCAACTCATATTTAGTTGGTTCCAAAGTCACGGTTTTTACAGATCATCCAGCAATAAGGTACTTAATGTCTAAGAAATATGTGAAGCGTAGATTAATTCATTGGGTTTTGTTATTGTAGGAGTTCAACTTAGAGATAAAGGACAAGAAGGGATTAGAAAATGTTATTGCAGATCATTTGTCTCGTCTTAATCCATCATCATCTTTGCTAGAGCAATCTGTCATCACAAATTCATTTCCAGATGGGCCGCTTTTTGTTGTTGAGGTAAAAGTAGTAAATAGTACTCCTTGGTATGCAGATATAGCTAATTTTCTGGTAAAAGGAGTCACTCCTATTGATATGGATTGGAGGCAGGTCCAAAGGTTTAAGCATGATGCAAAATTCTTTTATTAGGATGATCCATTTATGTATAAACAGTGTTTTGATGGTATTATTCGAAGATGTGTTTCAGGTGATGAAGCAAAAGAAATTCTGGAGCAGTGTCACTCTTCCCCATATAGAGGTCATTTCAGCGGTCAGATGACAACTATGAGGATTTTGTAATGTGGATTTTTCTGGCCTTCTTTTTTTAAGGATGTCAATTGGTTCTATAAGCAATGTGATGCTTGCCAAAGGAGAGGAAATTTAGGATCTAGAGATGAAATACCTCTTACTTATATTTTAGAATTAGAATTATTCGATGTATGGGGCATTTTCCCCTTCCAATGGTAATTTTTTTATCTTATTGGCAGTTGACTACGTGTCCAAGTGGGTAGAGGTCATTGCATGCCATCAAAATGATGCTAAGACAGTGTCAAGGTTTCTTCAATCGCACATTTTTGTGTAGTTTGGAACACCTAGGGCTCTTGTGAGTGATGAGGGCACACACTTTGTGAATAATATTTTTGCTAAGCTTTTAGCTAAATATGGAATTAACCATAGGATTGCTACCCCTTATCACCCGCCAGCAAATTGTCAAGTTGAAGTTAGTAATAGGGAAATTACATCTATATTAGAGAAAGTAGTTCATCCATCTAGGAAAGATTGGTCTTTTCGGTTAGATGAGGCTCTTTGGGCTTATAGGGCAGCCTATAAGACTCCTCTAGGTATGTCTCCCTATAGGTAAGTGTATGGAAAGGCTTGCCATTTACCGTTAGAGCTTGAGCATAAAACGTTTTGAGCATTAAAGAAACTGAATTTTGATGAGTCGTGCAAGTGCAATAAGAATGCTGCAGCTTAATGAGTTAGAGGAATTTCGTCATTTTTCTTATGAAAATGCAAAAATGTATAAAGAGAAAACAAAGCGGTGGCATGATAAAAATAAAAAACCTAAAGAATTTGTTAAGGGTCAGAGAGTCGTGCTATACAACTCTAGATTAAAATTGTTTCCTGGAAAATTAAAATCTAAATGGTCTGGGTCGTTTGTTGTGATTGACGTTTTTCCTCATGGAGCAATTACTTTGAGAGATGAAAAAGATGGGCAAGTGTTTAAGGTTAATAGTCAGCGAGTGAAGCATTATTGGGGAGAGGACTTTCGTTCGAAATATCCTTCCCTAAAACTGGTTGAGGAATAAGCGGGTGAAGGTTTTGCAGGAGCATTTCATATTGCAATATTTTTAGCTCCCAGTGATTCTTGCGATTGTATTTTATTTCGTTGATTTTATTTTATTTTATTTTTTATTATTTTGAATTAGATTTTTTTTATTTTTATCTTATCTGATTTATTTTAAATCATTAGTATTTTTAATCTTCGATTAGATATTATTTTCGATTTATTCTGAATTTGCCCGATTTAATTTTTAAATTATCGGATTATTTTTGTTTAGATTTAGTTGTTATTTTTATTTAGTTTCTGTATAGATTAGGTTTTTAATAATGAATTTCCTAATTTATTCAGCTAAAATAAGGTTTGATTTGATTTTTTGCGGTTTAAATTTTAATTTGATTTTTTTTCCGTGTAAAAGATTCTTCTAGAAGAAAATCTTTGCTGATCAGTTTGTTTTTGCAATCTTTTTGCTAGGATCAAATATTCGTCAGATTCTAATGGGATTGGCTGTGAATTAATTATTTTTTACCGTTTAGAATTTATATTTTCTGTGGGCAGGTAAAACACTTGGAGCATGTAGTGCTTCCACGTGTCGTGCATTGTTGATCCAACGATCTATCCGTTAGCCAACACATCAGCATTTACCATGAGCAAAATTTTACCGTTTAGTGGGATTTAATTCTCATGATTACATGCAAGATTAAAAGGTAAATTTTATTTAATTGGGGCATATTTTTTTCGATTAGGATTTAAAGTGCTTGAGCCCTATTTAACCAAAACCCCTGGTACGTTTTTTTTTCACTTCGTCTTCATCTTGCTTTCATTCTTTGCTTCTTATTTCTCTTCACCTTTCTTCCATTACTGTGAGAAAATACTCTAAGTTTGAGATGGCTAAGACGAGAGGAAGAAGAGAAAGAGACGCTGAAGATGAGGAAGTGCATGTTACACCCGAGGCACCGAAGAAGAAAGCGAAGAGAAGAAGAATGCCTGAGGAAAAAGAAGCCAAGCGACTAAGAGGACAACAATAGGCTGAGGTCACGAAGGTTCTGCAAACAGTGATCGAGGACATTGCAGAGGAAGTAGTTGGAGATGAACAACCAAAAGGCCTCGAAGAAGGTCAAGATCAGGAACAAAGGGAGCAGATAGTCAAAACTCAGCAAGAAATACAAAAAAAGCGAGTAGAAGATGTGCAAGGGCAATGGAATGGTCAAGATCAGCAGGCTCAAGGGGTTGTGCTAGAGCTGTCGCGTCGTCCCACTGCAAGCAAAAGGCAGGACGAATCAGGGTGGTTAGTGATAGCGCAATTTATTGTGCTATATTTTTATATGATTTTATCGTTAGTCTTGGGGACTTTTTGGCCAATTTTATGTCTATTTGGTTTTGTTTTGTAGGAATCAAGCATTTCAATGGAAATCGACATTTTTGAACATTACCGATGATTTAGGAGCTAAAGAATAAGTTCGAGCCAAGAAAACAGCAAAGGAAGAACAATTTTGGGCCTAGCGTTGAGACGCTAGCCCTTGGAGCGTCTCAACGTTGGGCGCACATTCAGGAGGTGCGCGAATTCGAGGCAACGTCGAGACGCTACCTCCACAGCGTCTCGATGTTGCAGGCTTTCCGAAAATAATTAGGGCGCTCATTGACACAGCGTCGAGACGCTATGTCCTTAGCGTCTCGACGCTGTTACGCAGATTGGCCAGTATTTATAGTTTGCGATGCCATCTAATTTGGGAGGCTGTTTTGGAGAGAAAAATACGACTTTTAAGAGCACAATCTGGACAGAAGAGGGCAGAAACATAGAGGAGCTTAATTTCGGAGCTCAGATCGGGAGGATCGTGAAGGGAACGCGCGGGAATCACGACTAGCGAGTTTTAATCTTTCTCCCTTATTTCTTGTACTGATTTATATGATGTTTGGGACTGATTTCGCTTGTATTTTAGAGACCATGTGTAGCTAAATTTCATTTCTTAGGGGCTTGATGTAGCCATTAGCTTGTATGGATTAATTTACGGATTTTTAGGACGTTTCGTAACGTGGTTTATTTATGCAATTGTATGCTTAGTGCTTATAATCCCATGATCACGGATTGTATGATTTTCGTTTCTGAACTAATTGCTCGAGAGAAGATAGTTTAGATTAGACCATCAATTGCATAACTTAAGTAATTCTTTAATCGGGAGATTTGGGATTGCTTGAGAAACCGTAATAAGGATTGTTCTTATTGCTTATGCTTGTTGTTGAGATTAGATAGGGATATCAATTTCTTAATTTTCATAAAGGAGTAATTGTACTAGGGAGAGGCTTTTAATTATCGATAATCCTTGGTTTATGAATTTGTTACGAATTCGTTCATAATTATTCTTTGAATTAATTCATGCATCTAATAGGTGAAATCAATTCTCTAAGGTATTTCTCCATTGAGTTTCCATATTTTATTGCTTTGATTAGTTTTTCATTGATTTGCATATTTCTCGATTATTTTCTCTAGATAAAAGTGGGCGAATATACCTTTAATAATTAGAGGAACTAGAAAACCAATCTAGAGGACGACATTCGATTTTCAATCACTATATTATAACTTGGGCCCGTACACTTGCGGTTAGCAATTTGCGTATCAGTTAGGACAGACACTCCATCTCTATCGACAACGAAATCCGAGAAGGAAAATACGGAGAAGGAAGATCAAGAGAAAGAGGAGACTGAGAAGAAGACGAAAGAAGAGGCCCTGACGAAGCAACAGGAAGATAAGGACAAAGGAGTTGATGAAGCAACGGTTGAAGCAGAGGAGGCTGAGACTGAGGAACCAAGACTGCCGTATGAATGCTTCGTCAACAATCTTGCCCGAGCAAAATATTTGGAAATTCTGAAGAGAGATTTTCTGTTTGAGAGAGGATTCAGTGATGACCTACCACATTTCTTACGAGCCAGGATTACGAACCACAGATGGGATCAGTTCTACACGAAACCAAAGCCTGTAAACTTGAATGTTGTTCACGAGTTCTACGCGAACATAGATGAAGAAGAAGGGTTTCAAGCCATTGTCTGTGGGATAGCAGTAGATTGGAGCCCAGGTGCGACAAACTCTCTATTCAACTTTCAAGATTTCCCTCATGTCGGATATAAAGAGATGGTGGCAACGCCATCCAATGAACAGTTGAATGCAGCTGTTCGTGAAGTAGGAATTGAGGGGGCTCAATGGAAATTGTCAAAGACAGAGAAGAAGACCTTCCAAGTAGCTTATCTCAAGAGTGAAGCCAACACTTGGTTAGGATTCGTTAAATTGCGCCTGCTGCCAACAACCCACGAGTCTACTGTCTCCAGCGTTCTTCTGTTATTTGCAAATATGAGGTCATTAAGCATTGATGTCGAAAAAATTATCTCCATTGAGATTCATTCTAAAAAAGGTGGGCAAGCTCTTTTTCCCGAACACAGTTACTATGTTGTGTCAAAGAGTTGGGGTTCCCGCGAGTGCAGAACATGTTATCCTGGTAGAAAATGGAATAATAGACACATCGAACCTGGCAAGGCTTCAAAGGACTCAGGAAGCACACCAAGGCAGTTTGGTGTGTGGCATCCACCAAATTCAAGAACAACTGCAAATGCATTCCAGCCGAATGAAGTTTACCGAAAGGCAATTCCAAGCCTACTGGAATTATGTTAAACAGAGGGATGCCACACTAGTGAGGGCCTTGCAATCCAACTTTTCCAAGCCTTATCAAGCCTTTCATGTATTCCATGATGATCTATTGAACCCTTGGATCCCACCACCGCCGATAGAAAGAGAAAGAGATGAGGATGAAGATGTTGGTCAGGAGGATTAGAAGAAAATGAATTGAGCGAGCTTTTATTTTGATAGATCATTTTTGTTGCTCGCGCATTACCCTGACAAAAATTTGTCTGCTTTTAATATTGATGCTTCTTTGTTTTTATTTTTCTGTTCTGCTGGCCTATCAAAATTTTATTCTGATATTGTAATCATTTTCTATTTTCTTAATGAAATTTCTGAAGTATTTTCTGTTCAGCTCACTGAGCATTCCTAACTTAACATTTTCTTTTGAATTTTTGAAGCTTGGGCTAGTTAGCTTAATTAGATCAAGGTGTTCTGATCTCCAGAAACTGTTTGCTTAAGCATTTCTTCTAGCCTGGTCATCGTTGCGGCAAGAAGATTCTGAGGTAGTATTGACTTATTTGATTCACCTTAAGCTTAATCTTAGTTCTATGCTTAGTTTAAAATTCAGATAAAAAATAATTAAGTTTTGGGGTATAATTATTATGTTGCTAATTCATTTGGGACAATGAATAATTTAAGTTTGGGGGACTTTTAGCTACTCCGCTTGTTTTGCTCGAGCATTCCTCTCCTTCATAATTATTTTTCTAGGTTAAAGTAACCAGGGACAATTTTTACACCCACAGTTTGTCTTTGCGTCAAAAGATGACCTAGGAGAATATAATATATATATATATATATATATATATGCTAAAAAGAAAAATTGAGAAATTCATAGGGCAAAAATTTTGAAGGATGAATGATAATCTAGCAGTTTTCTGTCCCCTAGGGCTTAGGTGAGCTTCATCATAAAATGTTGTCATTCTGAGAAGCAAGGGATAGAATAACTAAGGATTTTTGGGTTTAACAATGAGTATTTAGCCTAGTTGGTGATAAGTTTGAGGCAAGGATATACTGCACCATAAAGTGGGTCATCTCATGCTTAAGAGCTTATGACTGTAGGGCTGCTTTAAGTCTGAAGAACAAAAGAATAAATCCCCTAAAATGTGTGTTCAAATATGTCTGATAATAGAGCTGGGTTGTGGTAAGTTCTTAAGGTTGAGTTAAAGGTGGTGATTATTTGTTCAATGCTGAAATAATTATTTTGCTATAACAGTGCTTAGTTTTTCAGAATGCTCAAGTAAAGGTTGAAGGTTGTGCTGGATTACCTGTTTTGATTAAGCTGTGCTATGACTAATGTTTTGAATTTTCTAGAGAAGGTGAGTTAGTATTTCCATCTTTGGAAGCCGAATAAATGAGGAACGATTGGAGACTTCAAGAAGACCACTAGCTACGGATTTCTTCAAGGGAATTAATCTTTTCTTGTAAAATTCTTGTAGTTATGGATGCACATACTCAGATTATAGCATGTGTTACCTTGCACTCCATGAACTAAATTTACTTAGGTGTTGGTTAGGATCTATGTAATTGTTGTGCTTCATACTTTATGCAAATGATATTGACTTAAGCATCTTGATTATTTGTTGTGCTTATTTCTATTTTGTGCCCGCCTGGCCAGCGAGTATGAATATCACCTCTTAGTTTCAGGGATGATTTGAGAGGTGTGTGGCATTTAATCACACTAAACCATTATGTGTTGGTGGACGCCAGTAACTGAGTTAGGGATAACCAGTCACCTAGTGTTTTGATCGGTAGTACGTCGTTGGAGTTGAAACACATTCCAAAAAATTCAGAGTTTCAGGAGGATCTTGCTGATAAGACTGCAAGAGAATTGCCTAATCAATATTATTGCTACATCATCTTTTTAAACAATTACAAACATCTTAACCAACGTCTGTTTCCAATGTGTCTACTTTATCCGTTTACATTCTGCTCTGTTATTTTCTTTGCTTCAACATTATTTTAAAATCAATCAATTTAACAACCTTGAAACCACTAAAAAGTTACACAAGATAGGTAGAGTGAAAGCTATTCAAAACCTCGTGGAGACGATAAATTACTTATCACTTGCTGCAGATTGTGTATACTTGCACAGTATTCTAGAGCTTATTTTTATCATATTTTTAACCCACTCTAGAAGGCAACACCTATCCTAAGACAGCAGGTGCATTCATACTTAAGTTGGGTTTATATCACTTCCTTTTTTCGTGGCAGCACAACTGAAGACCCACACAAAGCATTTGAAGGAGTTCCATATAGTGTGCTCTGGGGTGAGGCCGCACGGGGTGGCAGAGGAGGCCATTAACTTGAGAGCATTTCCATTTTCGTTGAGGGACCAAGCCAAGAAATTGGCTATATTATCTTCTGTCGGGGTCTATCACCTTGTGGAACGAGATGAAAACGCTTTTCCTGGAGAAGTTTTTCCTCGCCAGTAGAGCTTCTAACATCCAAAAGAAGATCTACAGGATCACCTAGATCTCAAGGGAGAGTCTTTATGAGTACTGAGAGCGGATTTAAGTGCATGTGTGCTACCTTCCCCCACCACCAGATCTCCGTTCAACTCTTGATCTAGTACTTCTACTAGGGATTATTGCTGATGGACAGAAGTATGATCGACGTTGCCAGAGAAGGAACACTCATGAACAAAATGCCAGTGGATGCCAGGGCGTTAATTTCAAGTTAGTATGGGAAAGAACTCGCAACAGTTCAACACAAGAGAGCCTACAACTCCTGGTCAAGCTGCATCTAAAGTGAGGTAAGTGAAATGAGATCTGAGCTTTCCGATTTAACTGAATTTGTGTGTTCTATGTGTGTAGGTTAGGCACAAGCGAAAGCCTGTGGGATGTGTTCGATGACGAGCCATACGACAAATGTTTGCCACCAGCTCCAAGAGAGTGGAGAAGTAAATGTTGTGGGAGGATATGTTGGTAACAATGGGAACCATAGGCCATATAGCCTGCATGGGAACACCTACAACCTGGGGTGGCGAGACCATCCAAACTTCAGTTACAGGAACCATAAATAACCCCCCATGTTCATATAGAATGAGGTGTCTAGTTCATCTTCAAGTATGTCTCTTGAAGATGTAGTTAAGAAATTTGTTGGTAGTTTTGTGCAATTCCAACAGGAAACAAGGAATGCAATTCAAAACTTGGGTAGTCAGATGACCCAGTTGGCGACGCAAGTTTTGGGCTCCTGAGTAAAAATGTAATAAGAAAAAAGATATAAATGGACTCTAGAACTCTATGCAAGTATACACAGTCTGCAGCAAGTAATAAGTATTTATCAATCCAAGGTCTGAACTAGCTTTCACTTTATCTATTTTGTTTAGTTTTTCAATGGTTTCAAAAGTGGTAAAAATGATCAGTTTTTGGTAAGATGTTGAAGCAAAAGAAATGACAGAATAGTAAGTAAACAAATAGGCAGACAGATTAGAAACTGGCGCTGGTCAGGATTAGTAATTGTTTTAAAAGATGCTCAAGCAATATTATTGATCATTCAAAACTCTCGCAGTCTTATTAGCAGATTCCTCCCGGAACTCTGGATCTTTTGGAATGTGTTTCAACCCCAATGAAGTACTACCAATCAAGCACTAGGCAACTGGCTATCCCTAGCTCAGTCACTGGCTTTCACCAATACACAATGATCTAGTGTGATTAATCGCCACACACTCCCTAAATCATCCCTGAAACTAGAAAAAGGTATTCAAATCGACTGGCCAGGCGGGCATAAAATAGAAACAAGCACAACAATTAACCAAGATGCATAGAATCAATATTTATTGCTAGAAATGAAGCACGACAATCACATTGTTTCCTAACCAACGCCAAAAGCTACTTAGTTCATAAGATGCATGGAAACACAAGTTACAATCTGAGTAAGCATGTCCATAATCACAAGATAATAAAAGGAACTATTAATCTCCTTGGTCAGCTTGCAATGCTGGTCTTCTAGATGGTCTCCAATCTCTTTCCTTTATTCGGCTCCCTAAGGTGGAAGTAACTTCCCAAGAATGGAATGTTCTCTCCCAAAAGTGGAATGCTTTTGACTTGGACGACTACCTCCTTTTATAGAGTTGAGGAAAGCTTGAATAAGGTTGACCTAGACACGTGGATGGCTCTCCTTACTCCTTTATCCCGAGAATAACTCAACAGAATTCGGTTTGTCAACTTGGCTAACGAGTTGTGACGTGGCAGTTTTGCTCCCAACTTTGCTACAGCACAGAATTTGCTCCCTCCAGTCGCTCAGCAATACATTCTGTATAAAATAACTTCCAAAGCTTCCATTCTTCCAAATGGGTTAAAATATATAATATATATCTAAAACCAACCCTATTAAGCACAAAAGACACACAAATCCCTATAGAAATGAGGCCTAAATAACTACCTTTTGGAGAGTTATCAACAAGTCAGAAGGTTAGAGAACCAGAGTTTGGGCAAACTCCCTACACAACCCAAAGTAAATCCTAAGGAAACATTAGCGCCATGTGGAGGGGAGTAGCCCTGCTTGTCCTTTCTTCAATGAATTCTTCCTTGATGAAAAGCGATGAGGTATGTTCTTTTCCTACTTCCTTCAAGCATATTGCTAATCATGCTTCTCATGATTCGCAGGATTACCTAGAGGTGTTCAGGAAGTTAAAAATCTACATTCCCCTTCTCGAGGTCGTTGCTCAAATCCCATCCTAAGCCAAGTTTCTCAAAGCTTGGTATGCAGGTAAAGTTGAGCTCTCGGGTAAGGAAGAGGTGAATGAGATTGTTTACATGTTATTGTCTGAAGAAATGCCTGAAAAATGTATGGATCTTGGTATGTTTACGTTGTAGTGTATGATCGGGTCTAGTAGAGTCAAACATGCCATGTTAGATCTAGGTGCATCAATTAATGTTATGTATGTCTCATTGTAGAGGGAGTTAGACTTAACTAATCTTAGGAAATCAGGCATTGTCATTTTGTTAACAGATCGCTTATGCATCAAACCTCTTGGAATTGTTGAGAATGTGTTGGTTAAAGTTGAGGACTTAGTCTTTCCCGCTAATTTTTATGTTTTAGATATGTCTACCCATGCATCATCTCCCTCTTCTGCATCTTTACCCTAGGTCGTCCTTTCATGAAGATGGCCAAGGTAGTTATAGATATAGATGAAGGAGTAGTGTCTGTAGGATTCTAAGAAAAGACTTTAAGGTTCATAGTTTTCTATGATATACATTGTCCTCAAATCTCATCTGTAGAATATTACATGATTGACTCTGATCCTATGTTTTACCGTCCTAGTAATGTCCAGTCTTTCATGATTTCTAATAATGATGTTGATGGGGATATATTGAAGGGAATAAAAGTCCCCACGCAGCGGAAGCGCATCGATTGGACCTTACGCCGTATATTAATTAACATTAAAAACCGTTACGAAAACTCAAACAAAACTTTAAACTAACTTTAAAGCCGCTGTAAAATCGGTTTAAACATGCTAAAATAAATCTAAATTTATTTTTAAAACTTTTCTAAAGAAAAGAGGAAGAACCGTTACAAACCTCCGTTGTAGACTTGACCGTTCTTCGCCAACGAAGCTCCACGAACGAAAACGCAGCAGCCGCTTCAAGGTATTCTTCGCTGGAAATTCTTCTTTGATTGACACAATAACCACAGAGGTTACACCGGTATGTCTCTAAGTCTAGGAGGCCAAAGACTTGTGGGAGTCTTTCTCTAAGAGGGAGGCTAGAGAGAATTCTAGGTCTTGTCTTTCAAGAGTGTCAAGTGTCATGACCAATTAGGTCTAGTGTTCTATTTATAGAAGAGAGGCCATGAATAAAATATTCAATTAAATCAATCTTTTCCAAAATTGATTCAATCTTATTCCTTAATTAATCAATCATGATCAATCAATTCCCCAATTGATTAATCTTTTCCATAAATGACTAATTTCTTCCATAAGTAATTAGATCATTCCCATAAATGATTAATCACTTCCTTAAGTGATTAATTATTTACATAATTGATTAATTCATGGTTAATGAATTCTTTAATTAATTAACCACCAATTAAATATCACATATTTAATTTCCGGCCTTGAATTAATTAATTTTGCCCAAACACTTTTAGGACTTAAATTAATTAATTCTTTCAATCTTCCATAAATTTATATTTAAACTTCTTCAAATATTAATTTCTCTCATAATAATATATCAATATATATTATATTTATTTCCCTCAGTAAATTGAACATTTTCAATTTAATTACTTAGTTGCCTCAAATTACTTTACGAGCTATCAGTGGGACCTTATGGACCTGCAGATCAGAAGCTCCAACGATGTGAGATTAATTGGTTAAACTCATTAACCACAATAATCAATATTCGTTAACTGTGTGTACATTCCACTATAGACTCACAGTTGCACTCTTCTCACTGCAGACATATTTTCTGTGTCCACGGAACTTAGACCAATATCGACTAGTTAGTCCTTCACGAGTGTCCGTAACACCAGCTGGGTCAAATTACCGTTTTACCCCTGGGTCACCTCTATTTCCTTAAGTACCAATTCTCCTCTAATGAACAATCTGTTTATGGTCCAACCATTAAACAGAAAACCCTCTCGTGCCATTGAGAGGGTAGGGCCCTTTGTTCAAGACTCGGAGTAACCACTTAAGGGAACACTCATCTGCTTCCCTAAAGTCGGGAAGGAGTGAATTCCATCTTGTATGATTATGTTCCCAGCTCCCCATTCGATCTTGTCCCCAAAGTGGTAGGCTTATTGAGTCAGCGTATTGGCCACTCTCACCCATACAAATCAAAGGACAGTCTCTCATGAGCAGGAGTCCATAATCAACTCAGGATTAAGACTAGGTTGTCTCGGTCGTCCTAGTGAAATAGAAAACCAACTAGTTAACGGTGTTATAACTAGTGGTTACTATTTCGCGGTCCGGTCTTATGCAAACTCATTGCATAGGATACCCCCACTCGCATGTCTCCTACACGAACGCGTTGGATCGCAGCGTTTGTATCAAATACAAAGTGGGCCGTATCCATAGTGTCACCAGGATAAGGCACCCAGTCTTATCCCTATACTATAGACCCTTTAGGCTGTTTCTTGAACAATGATCCCATATGTCGCTACATATAGTTCAAGACTCATATTACAGCCTTGGATGTCTAGTTTATTGGATTAGGGTTATTATTAGGCAAAGACATATATAAAATAACTAATAACAATTAATGGAAAATATATCAATATTATTTCATTAATATCCGGTCAACGGTTACATTCACTATCTACGAGTTTTAGGGCATAAAACCCAACAAACTCCCACTTGAACTAAAACACTTAGTTAGTGGGATGTAAATGCAATAATCTAAAGCTGGAAATACAATGAACTAGGGCATCCTTATACCCATTATACATTTCTCCCACTTGCCCTAGATTAGATGGCATACATATCTCGTAGACCTAGACCTTCTAGATGACCCTCAAACACTTTAGCCGTGAGAGCCTTTGTAAATGGATCAGCGATGTTGTGCTCCGAGGCGATCTTAGTGACGATCACATCTCCTCTTTGCACAATCTCCCGTATCAGGTGATACTTCCTCTCGATGTGTTTACCCCGTTTGTGGCTACGAGGTTCTTTTGAGTTGGCTACAGCCCCACTGTTGTCACAGTATAGTGTTATGGGCACGTTCATATTCGGAACTACTTCCAAATCAGTCAAGAACTTTCTGAGCCATACTGCCTCCTTAGCTGCTTCGCAAGCTGCTACATACTCAGCCTCCATGGTTGAGTCTGCTATGCATCCTTGTTTGATGCTTCTCCACACTACTGCTCCTCCATTGAGGGTGAATACTGACCCTGATGTGGATTTCCTAGAATCCTTATCAGCTTGAAAGTCAGAGTCAGTGTATCCAGTAAGAATCAAATCCTTAGCTCCATACACAAGCATGTAGTCCCTCGTTCTCCGAAGATACTTGAGGATATTCTTAACCGCTCCCCAGTGGTCCAACCCTGGATTAGACTGATACCTACTGACTACTCCCACTGCATAACATATGTCAGGCCTAGTGCAGAGCATAGCATACATTAAGCTGCCCACAGCTGAGGCGTAGGGAATGTGTCTCATGTTCTCAACTTCTTGAGGTGTCTTAGGAGATTGTTCCTTAGACAGGTGTACCCCATGTCTGAAGGGTAGGAGTCCCTTCTTGGAGTTTTGCATCGAATATCGAGACAACATCTTGTCAATATACGTTGCTTGAGACAGAGCTAGCGTTTTGTTCTTACGATCCCTAATGATTTGGATTCCCAGAACATATTGAGCCTCTCCCAGATCTTTCATTTGGAATTGGGCAGCTAGCCATTTCTTAATGTCAGTGAGGTATCCTACATCATTCCCAATGAGTAGGATATCGTCTACATAAAGTATTAGAAAAGCTACTTTCCTTTTGTTGACTTTCTTGTATACACAAGGCTCATCAACGTTTTGGTCAAAGCCAAAAGATTTGATTGCAGTATCAAATCTAATGTTCCATGATCTGGATGTTTGTTTCAATCCATAAATGGATCGATTTAGCTTACAAACCTTTTGTTCCTGACCTTGGGCTATGAACCCTTCGGGTTGAGACATAAAGATATTCTCCTCAAGATTACCATTCAGAAAGGCAGTCTTGACGTCCATTTGCCATATTTCATAGTCATAATATGTGGCAATGGATAAAAGAATTCTTATGGACTTTAACATGGCTACAGGAGAAAAGGTTTCCTCATAGTCAACCCCCTCCTTTTGGGTATAACCCTTTGCCACTAGTCTAGCTTTGAAGGTCTGTACCTTTCCAGCTGCATCTCTTTTTCTCTTATAGATCCATTTGCACCCTATGGGTTTTACCCCATATGGTAGATCTGCAAGTTCCCATACAGAATTGGAGTACATTGACTCCATTTCCAGGTTCATGGCTTTGACCCATTCATCCTTATCTTCGTCATTCATTGCCTGTCGATAGGACAATGGATCCTCAATGCCATCATTAGGTATGACAACCTGAGTTTCAGTTAAACCCAAGTAGCGATCAGGTTGTAACACAACCCTCCCACTGCGTCGAGGCATTCCCAACGTTTGAGATGGACGGGATGGATCTGAAGAACTAGTTCCTTCATCAACCCTTGTTGAAGGTCCAACTTCATCAACAACTCTTGATGATTCTTCAGTAGCTTCTCCTAATATTATTTTGCTTCGTGGTTTATGATCTCTCATGTGGTCTTCCTCTAAGAAAGTGGCGTTTGTCGATACAATCACCTTATTTTCTTGTGGGTCGTAGAAATAACCACCTCTCGTTTCTTTAGGGTAACCAACAAATTGGCACAGTTTTGAACGAGGTTCCAGTTTCTTAGGATTCGTCACAAGCACGTGTGCTGGACAACCCCAGATGCGAAAGTGATGCAAACTAGGTTTACGCTCCTTCCATAACTCGAAAGGTGTTTCAGAAACACTTTTCGAGGGAACATTGTTCAAGATGTATACTGCAGTCTCTACTGCATACCCCCAAAACGAGCTAGGCAATTGAGCATAGCTCATCATTGATCGAACCATGTCTAACAAGGTTCTATTTCTCCTTTCTGACACACCATTCTGCTGAGGTGTACCAGGGGCTGAGAGTTGAGATTGGATTCCATGTTCTATCATATAATCCTGGAATCTTTGATCCATATACTCCCCTCCTCGATCAGATCGAAGTACTTTAATAGATTTACCTAATAGGTTTTCAACTTCAGCCTTAAACTCCTTGAACTTTTCAAGGGCTTCAGACTTATGTCCCATTAGGTATAAGTAACCATATCTTGAATAATCATCTATAAATGAGATGAAATATTCGTACCCTCCTCGAGCTTTTATATTCATTGGACCACATAGATCCGAATGTATTAACTCTAAGGGTTCTTTGGCTCTGTAACCTTTTCCAGTAAAGGGTCTTTTGGTCATTTTTCCCTCGAGACAAGATTCACAAGGTGGTAGTGAATCATCTTCTAACTTGCTTAGAAGTCCATTCTTTACCAAACGACCGATCCTATCGATGTTTATATGACCAAGTCTAAGATGCCAAAGATGAGTATTGTTACTTGATGGAGAAATCTTTTGCCTTTTACTTTGAGTTTCAGCAGTTTTAAATAATTCGTGATTTAAAAGTGCTTTATTTTCGGTTGGTCTTAAAACATACAAGTTATTTTCCAATTTGGCTGAACAAATAAGTACACCATTTTTATAAATGAACGCTTCATTCATATCAAAAGTAACTGTATACGATTGTTCAATCAAACATGAAATAGAAATTAAGTTCCTCTTAATCTTGGGAACGATTAACAAACTTTCTAAAAGTAAGAATCTATTTCTAAAAAATAACTTCGCAGCTCCCACTGCTTTAGCTGAAATGACTTCTCCAGTTCCGACCCTGAGTGTCATTTCTCCATCGTTCAACTGCCGAAAGGAACTATTTTCCTGAAAAGAAGAGCAAACATGATTAGTTGCTCCTGAATCAAGTATCCAGGTAAACTCATCATGTTCTACCAGGCATGTTTCTAAAACAAGTAAATCAAATTTACCTTCCTTTTCCTTCTTTTTCTCAACAAGGTACTTTGGGCAGTTTCTCTTCCAATGTCCATCTACATTGCAGTGAAAACACTTGCCCTTATCTGCCACAGCTTTGGCTTTTCCCTTGCTTTTAGCAGCAGTACTGGGAGCTTTCCCCTTGTTTCCTTTCTTCTTCTGAGTTTTCTTTGAAGAAGTGGCTACAGATTTAGTTCCAGAGGATGAACCCTTCTCGAACTTTCTTTTAGAGTGAACAACGTTTGCCTCTCCTTCTATCTGTCCCTTGTTCTTAAGAAGAGACTGATAGAGTTGTAGCTCATTCAGGAGGCTAGTCAGGTTGAATGTTATTTTATTCATCATTGCATTGCTTCGAAACTGTAGAAAACTCTTCGGAAGAGATTCTAAGATGAATGCAACCTGACTACGCTCATCTATGACCGCCCCGTTTGCCTCTGCCACGTTGAATTGGACCATCATATCCAGGACATGCTCCCGAACAGACGTGCCATCTTTCATGCGACAGCTATAAACGTATTTGAGAGCGTCATGGTGGAGTTGGTAGGACGGTTGTCCAAACATCTCCTGGAGAGAGTTCATAATCTCCCTCGCTGTTACCATGCTCTCATGCCTTTTAGCCAAAACTTCAGATAAGCTGGCTAAGATATAGACGCGAGTCTTATCATTGGCCTTTGTCCAGCGGTCATAAGCATCCTTAACTGCCTGGGATGCATTACGAGCAGGGGCTGGAGGACAATCCTCCGTTAAGACGAACCGCAGATCATCGACAACAAGAATCGTATTCAGGTTCGATTTCCACGTAGCATAATTTTCGCCGGTTAATTTCTCATTTTTAAGCAGAGAGACAATTGAGGAAGACATTGCTGAAATTTAAACAAACAATGACCGTATTAGTTATCTTTGCCTTAACCCATCATACAAGCAAACAATTGCACACAATCCAATCAATTTAGCAAAACAGACAATCACAGAACCCTAAAACTATTGATTTAGTTTTGCAACGACGTTTCAGAGGTTTAGAATATCAGCCACCGAAGGGTGATCAGGTACTCCTCCTTTGAAATGAGACACCTCTCAGCTAATTCTAATTCCAGAATAACTCATATTCCTATAGACATTAGCCACCGTTGTTCGGTCAAGGATTTGTTAACACTTTTAACTCATCCTCGTAAGTGTAACCCTCCCACTTTCAGATCTCAGAGGCACGCACCAACAGGCTACCGAAGGGAAAGACAGCTGTTGGTGATTAGCCTAAGAGCTCCTATCCTTTTCAGGAGTTCACGATGTTCCGAATCCTATGACCAGGCCCTCCGAAGGGATGGATGCGCCAGGGCAACCTGCAGGCGGATCATAGGACTCTCACGGTGTGAACTATGGGCGGAGACCGAGGGATACGTTGACACGTGTCCCGCTCCCACTTACTCTAGACATTTTTCCCATTCACCTTGATATTGATCCATGCAAACACTTTCCGAAGGGAGGCCGCTCCTAGGGCGACTCGAAGCCGAGCATGAATCTCACGTTGTGAATATAGGGACGTAGGAGCAAAACTTGATTTAAATCTCGTTTTGTAATTTTCCTCCCACTGAAAATGTCCTAAGGTTAATATAGGGTTGTTTAACTTAGATAGTATTCGGCTAAGTCAATCTATCTAAGTCTGATCCTATTATAACAATTATGGAAAGGATTCAACTGCAATCTTTTGGGTGAATTAAACTTCTTTTAATAAACCCAACATTGCAAGTCAACATTACTATGGTTAATTCAACTCAATCCGGTTAGTTCCCAGGTAGGAGGTGTTCCGTAAACCGTCAACTTAAATACCCCCAGCCTTAGACAGAACTTTACCGAGAGAGTTCCCTTATAACCTCAGCAATGTAAGGTCTTTACTCTAAAGATCTAGGTGCATTAAACATTTTTAATAAACCTAGTGACATTGCATGCTAACATTTAACTATGATTAATTCAACTCCGGTATTCCAGGTCAGTTCCCAGGTAGGAGGTGTTCCGTAAACCGTCAACTTAAATACCCCCAGCCTTAGATAGAACATCACCGGTGGAGTTCCCTTATAATCATAGCAATGTTTTTCCTACTTAGTAAATTAAAACTATTTTTAATTCTAAGTAAGAAAAGATTCTAATCCTATTAGAAATCGATCTAGGTCTAATTAATTTTAAACAATTTAAAATTAATTCAATTTATCCTATGATCTTATGTTTGCATGCAAATCTTGATTATAGATTGACGGTTTCTAATCATTAATAATAAAGAACTATTTCAAATTTTAATGATTAATCCTATAATCAAGAATCTAGGGTTTAATTAATTCAACAATCTCATTCAAATTAAATAATTAAACCACACTAATTGCATGAATAATATAACAATTATATTATTAACTATGGATGTTTCATGCTTCATGCAATTTTGATTTTCTTTTATTATAACAATTATAAGCCAATCAAGAAAATCAATCAAGCATGCTTCATTCATCACATTAAACATAACTATTTATATTTAATTTAAGTAATGACATGCTTCATGCTTTCCAATTTTTCATATAAATTAATATACACTTATATTAAAAAATATGAAAACAAATCCATGCATTTAAACATACATTATAACAATTTATAATATATAAAAAAATGCATGAGCATGTTTATAACCTAAGGTGGGATTAAATAATCTATATGACATCCATAAAGCATATAAATAGCAATTGAACCGGTTAATTTTGGCCCCTAGGATAAAATAAAGCATTAAATTACATTAATTTAGCTAAATTCTATCCTAAAAAAATCCATGTACAGCTCCGGAATTGGCCTAGACAGCACGAACCGCCCCGAACCACCTCGAACCGGCCTCCAAAATCACGAACCATGCCAAAAATTGGCTGAACCGGACCAAATAGGTCCCAGCCCAGCCGAACCGGTCCGAACCGGACCGGTTACACCCTTAACCGCGCCTTTTGAAACCCTAGGTTGCGCCTCCATCGTGACAGCGTCGAGACGCTGTGTTGATTAGCGTCCCGACGCTGTGCGTTTTCCATATCTGGCGCCTGCGTAATCGAGACAACGTCGAGACGCTGTTGAGGTAGCGTCCCGACGCTTTGCGCTTTCCTTACCGAGCGCCTTCGGTATCGAGACAGCGTCGAGACGCTGTTGAAGGAGCGTCCCGACGCTGTTGCGTCTGGAATCGATTTCTGGGCAGAAACAGCAACTTTTCTCCGATTTTGGCCCCGATTTCAGCGACGATTGCTCCGATTTTCATCTCATAAAAACCTATTCTAGACCCGGACTTACATAGGACTCGATTTTACATAATATACCCGAAACACCGAGCCTTACATGATCAAAATCACATAAAAATAAAATCTATGGCCATAAAATTAACCCAAACAGTTCAATGCAAACCGAACATACAATATGCATAAATCCCACCTATTAGAGCCTATCGCAACTTTTTAAAAATTAATTAATAGGGACAGCGATGGCTCTGATGCCGATTGAAGGGAATAAAAGTCCCCACGCAGCGGAAGCGCATCGATTGGACCTTACGCCGTATATTAATTAACATTAAAAACCGTTACGAAAACTCAAACAAAACTTTAAACTAACTTTAAAGCCGCTGTAAAATCGGTTTAAACATGCTAAAATAAATCTAAATTTATTTTTAAAACTTTTCTAAAGAAAAGAGGAAGAACCGTTACAAACCTCCGTTGTAGACTTGACCGTTCTTCGCCAACGAAGCTCCACGAACGAAAACGCAGCAGCCGCTTCAAGGTATTCTTCGCTGGAAATTCTTCTTTGATTGACACAATAACCACAGAGGTTACACCGGTATGTCTCTAAGTCTAGGAGGCCAAAGACTTGTGGGAGTCTTTCTCTAAGAGGGAGGCTAGAGAGAATTCTAGGTCTTGTCTTTCAAGAGTGTCAAGTGTCATGACCAATTAGGTCTAGTGTTCTATTTATAGAAGAGAGGCCATGAATAAAATATTCAATTAAATCAATCTTTTCCAAAATTGATTCAATCTTATTCCTTAATTAATCAATCATGATCAATCAATTCCCCAATTGATTAATCTTTTCCATAAATGACTAATTTCTTCCATAAGTAATTAGATCATTCCCATAAATGATTAATCACTTCCTTAAGTGATTAATTATTTACATAATTGATTAATTCATGGTTAATGAATTCTTTAATTAATTAACCACCAATTAAATATCACATATTTAATTTCCGACCTTGAATTAATTAATTTTGCCCAAACACTTTTAGGACTTAAATTAATTAATTCTTTCAATCTTCCATAAATTTATATTTGAACTTCTTCAAATATTAATTTCTCTCATAATAATATATCAATATATATTATATTTATTTCCCTCAGTAAATTGAACATTTTCAATTTAATTACTTAGTTGCCTCAAATTACTTTACGAGCTATCAGTGGGACCTTATGGACCTGCAGATCAGAAGCTCCAACGATGTGAGATTAATTGGTTAAACTCATTAACCACAATAATCAATATTCGTTAACTGTGTGTACATTCCACTATAGACTCACAGTTGCACTCTTCTCACTGCAGACATATTTTCTGTGTCCACGGAACTTAGACCAATATCGACTAGTTAGTCCTTCACGAGTGTCCGTAACACCAGTTGGGTCAAATTACCGTTTTACCCCTGGGTCACCTCTATTTCCTTAAGTACCAATTCTCCTCTAATGAACAATCTGTTTATGGTCCAACCATTAAACAGAAAACCCTCTCGTGCCATTGAGAGGGTAGGGCCCTTTGTTCAAGACTCGGAGTAACCACTTAAGGGAACACTCATCTGCTTCCCTAAAGTCGGGAAGGAGTGAATTCCATCTTGTATGATTATGTTCCCAACTCCCCATTCGATCTTGTCCCCAAAGTGGTAGGCTTATTGAGTCGGCGTATTGGCCACTCTCACCCATACAAATCAAAGGACAGTCTCTCATGAGCAGGAGTCCATAATCAACTCAGGATTAAGACTAGGTTGTCTCGGTCGTCCTAGTGAAATAGAAAACCAACTAGTTAACGGTGTTATAACTAGTGGTTACTATTTCGCGGTCCGGTCTTATGCAAACTCATTGCATAGGATACCCCCACTCGCATGTCTCCTACACGAACGCGTTGGATCGCAGCGTTTGTATCAAATACAAAGTGGGCCGTATCCATAGTGTCACCAGGATAAGGCACCCAGTCTTATCCCTATACTATAGACCCTTTAGGTTGTTTCTTGAACAATGATCCCATATGTCGCTACATATAGTTCAAGACTCATATTACAGCCTTGGATGTCTAGTTTATTGGATTAGGGTTATTATTAGGCAAAGACATATATAAAATAACTAATAACAAATAATGGAAAATATATCAATATTATTTCATTAATATCCGGTCAACGGTTACATTCACTATCTACGAGTTTTAGGGCATAAAACCCAACATATATATGATGTAGTCGATGAGCATAGTGAATCTTTTATTGAGAAATCTGGTGGGATTACTTTCTGTTCATCTTATTAAACTGATAAATTTCAAGGAACAATGTCATTTGGTCTCGAGGAAAGAGACCACCATGAGGAGAGAAATCAGGGAGAATCTCGTTGAGCAAGCAACGTTAAAAATTTGCGCTTTTAGGAGCTAGCCCAATGAACAACAATTTTCCTGCTTTCCTTTATTTTTCTTCTTTTCATTTTCCTTAGTTTTTAGTTCTCTTTGGTTATTTCTTATTTTGATTGCTTCTTTTTTCCTTTAGGTTATCGGTTAAGAGCGAAGTTATAATCTTTAGGGAAGGTTCTGAAACCCTCCAACCATGCTTTCCATTTTTTAGGGGAGTTTTCTTTCTCCTACTATATCTTTGTCCTCTAGTCTTTGCATGCTTATAACATTGAGGACAATGTAAATTTTAGGTTGGGGGTGGAGTGCGTAGCTTTTGTTGGATCCTGAGCATCTGAGTATCGGGCCATTTTTTGTGCTTCATTGGTGTTTTGCATGATGATTGTATATAAATGTCTTTGTACGATCATGATTCCCTAGGATAGGCTCTTTTGTCAAAAGTTTTAGCTTCTTATGAGTTGTAAGCATGAGTGCTCCAAAAGGGAGCCTTTTTAAAATTTTTCTTGAATATTTCTTGCATCAGTAGAGTTTCTTTCTTACTTTAGAGTAGGAATTGAATGCTTGTGAGAGAATTATTAGGTTCATATTCCTGTTGTCACCCCGATAGGTGTAGGAATAAGTTAAAGAGTCTTTTTTTTTTTTTGTTTTTTTTGCAAATTAGAGTGTTGAATCTTGCCTACAATTTAAAAAGAAAATTTGTCTGATGTAAAAGAAAAGAGAGGTAAAATGAGTTAGGTGAGCTTGTGTTTAAAGAAAAATTATTTTAGCTCAACTTTCTTGTTTAAATTTTGAGAAAAAACTTGCTTTGCAATAAACATGAGTGATAAAGGGTAAAAAGAGCTACTTTCGGTGTATTTAGTTAAGTCAACCAAGAGTTAAACTCGGGCTACATCGTAGTGTGAAAGCTAGTGTCCCGCCTTAAAAGAATGCAAAGCTCCTAATTTAAATTTTAGGCACCTATGTAACAAGAAAAAACAACGTAATTTATTATATTTTTCTTTTTAGTGAATTATCAGTGTGAATGTAGGGGGAAATAGGTTGAGAGTCTAATAAGCCAATTCTGAGTTAGTAGAGTCCGCTTTATGTGAGTTGGAACTCTCTTGTGCAAGATATTCTTCGAAAATTTTTTATTTGTCTCCCCATTGGGTCTCATGTGCATGTCTCTTGATTGCTTTGATTTTGACATTTGAGCTTTGAGGTTTGAATTATACAATTGCATCTATTTGTCTTGCTCGAGGACTAGCAAGATTTAGGTTGAGGGTATTTGATGACACCTATTTTGTGCTATTTTATGACACCTAATCTAATTTTGTTAGTGTGCTTTTGATGTTTTATTTGTATATTTTGTAGATATTCGAGCACTGGAGGTTTTCGGAGCAACTTGTGCAATTTGGCATTAATTCGAGTGAATTAAGTGCTTTCTAGCCAATTGGAGTCCATGAGATGAAGAGGGGATGAAAAGGCACAAGCCGGAGCATGTCAACCCCAGATCGTGGTGTCAAGACATTGCAAATGAAGCTCCAATTGAGTAGTCCTGAAAGGGTAGCATTGAGACGTTGCTAGACACGCATCTCGTTGATTTTTATTGAAGCGTCTCGACTCTGTGCCTTTAGCCTGTGAATTCCAGCACATGCAGTAGAGAGCGTTTCGATGATCTCTTTTAGTGTCTTGATGCTCCGACATATTAGCTTTAGTTTAGTTTGCTTTTTAGATTAAGGGTGTTCATCAGTCAGTCGATGTCTGTTTTGGGCTAAAACTGACGCCGACTGCCGACACATTAGTTTTCATCGATCGATTTTCCTTGGTTTTTCAAAGGTTTGTGACGTCGATCGATTAAATACATGGTCGGTTAGTCTATTTTGTTGGTTTTATTCTAGCGATATAAATGAAAAAAAAAAAAGAGAAAAAAGAAGAAAATAAAAAAGAAAGAGAAGAGAGAAACATGGATAGCAAAGAAGAAAGAAATACTGGAAGATCGTTTTATGGCTCCAACGAACTAAACCAACAGAGAGAGAAAGGGAGAAAAGAGAAGAAATAGAGAATAAAAGAAAAAACAAGAAAGAGTTACGTAAAAATGTGAGAAATGAGGGAAAGAAAGAAAAAATATAGATGGAGAAGAGAAAGCATGCAGCGGCGGCAATGGCGGTGGTCGGTGGGAGGAGGGTAGAGAAGAGAAAGAATGAGGAAGAAGGAGTGGGGAGAAAAGAGGAGATAGAGAAGAAGGAAGAGAGAAAAAGATTGAAATTAGAAAACTTGGATTGAGAAAAGCGTGGGAAACGAAAGAGAAGAGAGTCGAGAGATGAAAAAATTAATTGTTTATTAAAAACCATTTGTGGTTTTGAGAAAATCATGGGCACCCATGGTTTTCTCAAAACCATCTCATTCAATGTGTGATTTGAGGGATAACTGATATTCGTTTTTTTATGGCTTTTATGGGTGTAGTTTGGTCGGTTGGTCCGGGTTCTTCAATTTTTTTTTCTCTGACCTGCAAAACTGACTCCGACTGACCAACTCACTAAATCGTCCGACCGACGTTGGTTTCGAGGAGTCAGATCGGTTTTGAGAGTTCTTTTGAACACCCCTAGTTTAGGTTAGATTTTGGTTTATTTTCATTATAGCTTTTGTTTCCTTAGTTCTTCCATCTTTCCATAGGTTCTAGGATAGATTTACATGCTTTCCTTTGATTTGATTGCAATGTATTCATTGATTATGCTAGGCTAATTTACTTGTATCATTGGATGGGGATATTTGTTGGATTGCTTAACTTTCTTGGCTGAGTTTTCTAAATCTTATTGAAGTTTTGAGTTATCTTTTGATGCATCCATGGAATCTTATTTAAACCATTGTCTTTGATGAATTTCCTTTGAATGGATAACTCTTCGGATTAGATCAAATTCAATCTATTAGTTATTTTAGATAGTCATTAGGTCTAGGCAAGTTCATCGTTAATTTGCATTTAGAATTAGCGTAGATTCTTGACAGGCCTAAGATCCATGTAGAAATTAAAATGAATTTACTTAGAATTTAAATTCTAGTTGATTTGTTTAATTTTGGACCCTTGCACGTAAAACAATTAGTTTGGGTAGGCAATTGCCAGATCTCGAGTTGTCTGTCTAAATTAATTAGAAATAGTTGCGATGTTCATTGAGCTATGTATGAGGGGTAGTGAGCGCAATTCATACTAATTGATTAGTTTAATTGCAAGATCTCAGGCTAAATAATTGATTAAACTCAGGTTAGAATGGAGGATCCTTCAAGTAACCAAGAAGCAATACTAGGCTCAAATATAAATTCATGAAATTGACTTTTAGAGCAAACTAGGAAGCCAAGTAACAAACAATCCAACGCAAAAATCTCAATCCAGTTGTTCCCATTAATAATTGTTTTAATCACATATTTTCGTCTCACATGCTTTTACTCTTTTCCAGCATCTTTAGCTTTTCGTATTTTTATCTTATTTTGTTTGTGAAAAATCCCCCCTTTCATCCAAACTCCTCTGTGGTTACCTAATAAAAGCTCAAATTCACGAAGAAAACTCTCTTCCCTGTGGACGACCCAACCGTTACTATTGCAAAGTAAGTCAGTACCGAAGTTTACAAATTTATTTGAATGCGACCTTCGACAAGTCGTGTCGTTCAGCATACCTAAATGGTCAAAAAGAAGAATTTCATTTCAAAAGCCTGCATAAATCAATGGTAGAAATGGCAGAGGTAGAGTTCGAAATCATGTCTCACCACGTGAGGTAAGAAAGAGACTCCACAACAATCAAATTCAAGAAAACACAAAACAAGGTCCAAGAGCAAAGAAGAGAAGAATTAGGTTGGAGTCCAAACCCCAGTCTCGACCTTGACAAGCTGCCAAGGTCGAGGTTGTTGGGTTGAAATCCCTAATGCAGCGGAAATTACCAAAGACCAAACACTATTTTAATTTGAAATCTAAAATACCCATACGTTGGCAAATAAATCACAGCATACATAAACGTTTTATTTACTATAATTTAGACTAAAGCATGCTGATACACAGAATTGAAATCTAGAATCCTATTCTAAATTACATATTATAGTGAAAGGGGCTTAGAATTCAAACCTACGTTGATGGCTCTAAATTCTTCACCAACTCCTTGGATCTCCTCTACTATAAGCTTCAAGACCACGATCTCTGCAACCCATGAGACACCACCACAAGAGAGCCACCAGTATTCTACAAGGGATTAGTGAGGCAAGGAGGTGAGATCCTTTTTTCTAGTAGGGAACTTTTTTGGGATTTTCATCTACGGAGAGAATTACAGAAAGGGAAGATTTCGTTCAAAGTGAATACTATGATTGATCACACGCCATAACCATCCCCCCCTCGTAGGTGTGCACAGTTATAGAGAGTAGGGTTGTAAGGAACCGAACCGAACCGAAAAACCGAACCGAACCGAATGGTTCGATTCGGTTTTCCTTTGACCGAATAAATAGGGGTGAGTTAGGGTTCCCACTTTCTTCCGCGTTTCTTTTCGGCGATTTCCTTCCGCGTTCCTTTGACCGTCCATCTTCAGCCATTCTCTCGTCCTTCCTCGTTTCCACGGACCGCCGTCGGATCCTCTGTCTCCACCAGCTAATCAATCACGCAAGCCGCTGTACCGTCGTCAGACTCTCCGCCTCCACTAGCTAATCGACCATGCAAGCCGCCATCTCACTAGCAGTTTATCACCGATTCACCTCGGAAAAAGGTAATGAAATTGTTGCTTAATGAAATCTCCGGCGAGGCGAGGGAAGGGGAAATTATGGCGGTGCTTGGCGCTAGTGGGTCAACGCTGATTGACGCTCTCGCCGATCGGATTGCAAAAGCCTTTGAGATGGCGAATCGCAAAGGTTGGTATTGGTGTATTTGTGTATTTGTTTGAAGAGGAGGGATGTGTATTTGTGTATAATTGCTATTCTCGAGCGATCTGGGTCTTGTCTGATTGGATTTTTGGTTTTTTTGGATTTTTTTTTTTTTTAGTTTGTTTTTGTCATTTTTTGTTGATTTGAAGTTATTGTATGATTTTTTAGGGTTTTTGTTTTCTAGGGTTTGTCTGCTATTTTGTCCTATTTTGGGTTGTTGTATTGAAAAGGGAGATTTCAGTTAAGTATATGGAAGAAGAAGAAGAAGAAGAAAATTTGCAGTTGACCCGACCCGGGACGGGTCGGGTCTTCTCGGGTCGGTTTGTCCGTACAACCGACCCGACCCGAAAATTTTACACCCCTAATAGAGAATGAAGGAGGAAGTTGTGGAATATCATCCACGTGTCCCACCCTTTCCATTAGTTACGATAACTGATGTGAAATTAAATTTATATTAAATTTAATTTAATTTATAATAATTATTAATTAATTAAATTTATAAATAATTAATTATATCAAATTTAATTAATCAATTTCATTTATATCATTGAACACATCTCACATAACCTATAGTTTTAATTCAATTAATTTAATTAAATCAAATTAATTAATTCACCAACTAATTAATTACTAAATTAAATATCACATATTTAATTTAATTCTATAATTGAATCATATTCAATTACTTTTCTCTCATATACTATAGTCTTAATGTGCATCCAACGTGCATTAATTTTAACCTATAGTTTTAATATGAACACAATTCATATTAAAATTAAATATTTGAACCCCTTCAAATATTTAATTCTCCCATAAATTAATTTTGAATCGAATTCAAAATAAATTTATATTATAAAGTTTAATTAAAATATAAACTTTATATTATAGTTTATCACTATACATTATATTATTTCCTTTAGTCAATTTTAACATTTCAAATTACTTTAATTACCTCAATGTCCTTTATGAGCTACCAATGGGACCTAATGGACCTACAGATCAAAAGCTCCGACGATATAAAATTAATTAGCTAAATTCATTAACCAAGTTAATCAATATTCGTTAACTGTGAGTACACTTCACTATAGACCCACAGTTGCACTCTTCTCACTGCAGATATATTTATATGTCTAGGGATATAGACCAATAACAGCAAGTTAGTCTTTCACGAGTGTTTGTAACACGTTTTATCCCAGGGTTACCTCTACATCAAGTACCAGTGCTCCTCTAATGAACAATCTTTTTATGGTCCAACCATTAAACAGAAACTCCTATCTTGCCATTGAGAGGGTAGGGCCCTCTGCTCAAGACCCGAAGACACCACTTAAGTGAACACTCATCTACTTCCCCTAAAGTTGGGAAGGAGTGGATTCCAATTAGGAAGTGTGGGCTTAATGTTATAGATAATTTTGTAGTATTCTGATCATTAAGGAAAAAATAGAGTCAGTGGAGATCTAGTTCAGAAAAGCACCAAAAGATCGGGTTCGGACCAAGTAAAAGAGGAGGCTAGGGTTTGCTCGACCCAATGCCAAGGCTAACCATAATCCAGCTCGGTTAACCACCTATCCTGTGTACTCCTAGCCCAATGAGTATTTTGCAGTCCGGTTCAGTTCACTCCAACTCTAAATCTTCCATCAAACAAGAAAACCCCTAAATATGGACAATGTACAAATACATTTCTTCAACCTAGGAGAGAGGCTTATTTCTCATTCTCAATTTCACTTGCTACACTCAAGACCTCCAATCTAACTTAAGCATCTTAGTCGGTGTGGCAAGCACTACACTGGTGTGCAGTTTTTCTTGTCTCGCAGGTCACGTCTTTCCCCCTCAAACAAATTTACTGTTGTGTCATGTAAAGACCAGGTGCATTTTCCTTTGTCCAGATTTTGGCAACAAGTCAAAGATCTTTAGTTGTAAAATTAAAAGTCCAAAAACTTATTAAACATAAAATTAATAAATTAAAGACTAATTAAATACAATTTAAAGTTCAATAGCCTATTAAACAGAATAGACTTCATTACAAATCTCATCGCAACCTAGCTCATGGTTCATGTTAGGTTAAGAGTTGTGTTGACCAAAAATAGATTAGGTAAAATATATATTTTTTCATCTTGCTTGTTGCCTTGGGTACTCAAATTATTTTGGCTAAGAGTCCTATTGCATGAGTGCATCTTAATCATCTTAATCAATTGGATTTCTCACATATCATCATTTGGAAATCAACTTGAAATACTCATGAACACTTGTACAAGTTAATTTCGAAAAATCTAGGGTATGAACACGATAAAAACATATTTATTATAGTTTTCATTTTTTAAAATATATATTACTTTTATATATTTCATTGATTCTAAGTAGTTTTTACGTAAAAATTATTAATGATACGAAATGCCTATTAACCAAGAATTGGTTAATTTAACACAACGCAATAGACAAATGATAGAAGTGGACAATAGGACAAAATAGAGTAACAATGATCTATAAAAGAGATTTAATATGTTTCTTGGACAAGAGAGTATGATAGGAATTTGTCACCTCATTTTAATCAATTGTCAATTTCTTTTACTATCTTATCTACCACATGATTCCAAATCAACCAACACACATTGGATTAAATGTATAAACTAATAGTTTAGGGTAGGAAATACTAATGAACAAGAAAAACCCCTTTATGTATACATTGATATTCCATGAGTTTCTCCTTTCCTCAATTGGAATTCCTATGTTAAAACTCATTCAACTTCCTCTCTTTGTTTAATTTTTCAAATCAACTAAGTGACAAGCATGAGACCTTAAAAAGATGATATTTAAGTTACTCTTCTTTAAAAATCCAATGCTTTAAGCCTTTAGATGGGTAGAGAGGAATACAAGAAAGTCAACAGGCAAATGAGGACCAGAATGTCCAAAGCTGACAACCCAAAGATAAATGCACAAAAATTTCAAGTCAAAGCACAAAACCTAATGAGATAATTGATCAAAACTTAAAGAAAACATCGAAGATGAATAACAGTTCCAAGCAATATGGACAGCAAAATTTTCATATCAACATATTCTTGGTCGATAGAAAAAACTCACCTCATTTCGAAAACTTTCAAACACGATAGCACTCTTTCATCCTTTTTTTTTTCTTTTTTCTTTTTTCTTTTTTTGGTTCTGTTCTGTTCTCTACATCAGGAAAAATAATGAGACAAATTTTGAGAGCAATCAACTACAGAAAACTTATAAGTAAAATTGAGATTTCAAGAAAACTTATTATGTAGCAAGTACTGTAAAATTCCATTAAAAAAAATTAATATGAAGATAGGGACTAGGAATTCGAAAACAGCCCCTCACATCTTCTTGTTCCCATTCAGAAGAATGAGAACCTCATGCCATTGCTTGCTGCAAACAAGTTGTATTCTTCAATGGCAGTTTCCTTCTTATTGAAAGCGTGACCATTGTCAACAACATCCGCCTCGCTATTTCTCGAAAAATCCCCAATATTGTCTTCCTTGGAAGGCATGAGATTTAATTTACCTCCTGTTGAAAGTGCAACAGGCCCTCCAAAATGGAACAATGAGAAGCTTGAGCTATCCTTTTGCAATTTGGAAGAAGTATCATTTTGCTTACAATCTCCGTTTGGTGGTGAACTGAGGGCATATGCGCGTCCAGCGGTACCAACAATGTCCGGACTAGCTACATCTGAGCTTTCTGCTATTGCACCTGATTTGGAGACTAGACTTCGATCTTCGGCATATATACCATTGCTGGCTTTGGCAGCTGGCTGATAAATAGGAACCGGGTTGGGGTTGAAGACGGGAGTAGCTAGATGATGCAAATGGCCATATTGCATGCAGAAGCGTGGGTTTCCATTTAAACCATACCCAAGAGGATTGGCATATAGACAGTGATTTGAATAGGAGAAAGGCATTATCCCATTAGCATGAGCTGCTGCTGCTGCTGGCCATGAAACTGAGTTTTGATGATAATAACCCATTGATGGGGGAACCTGAAACACTGGAAAGTGAATATTTTGGTTCTGAATTGAAGGAAGGGGCACTTGACATGGGGAATCCAAACTAACAGCAGAGAATCCCGCTTCAAAGTTCTGGGGAACTTTGTTTGGTTCATTTCCTAGAACTTTATATCCCTCAATATCTTGAGAAAGACTGGAATGGTTCCTGCTCCCCATGGTATTATCATTTCCAATTACTTTGTCCATTCTTATCTCATGATGTTCAGCGAAGCCATTCTGAATGGATGCTGAAGAATCTTTTCCTTCTGATTGATGGCTAGTATCTTCTGAGTCTGATGTGGACGAGGATTCCAAATTTCCATGGTTCGAGCCGATGGTATTACTGTCTCCTTCACTCAGGTATGACGAGCAGTTATCAGAACTTAAAGAGCTAGTTCCTACTTGATTATTAGTCCCACTGGATGTCAATGTCCTGTCTATTGCTGAATTTACAGAACAGTGTGTTACATCCTCACATGCGCCTTCTTCTACATTTTTATGATCCTTTGATTCAATAGGAAGTCCATTTTGGAAGACTTCATCTGATTCAATACCAGAGGTTGATTCAGTTGAATTACTCTCTTCTTGATCAACTGTACCCGAGGTTACACTAACTTCACCACTGCAGACATCATGCCTTGACTTTACAAGGTCATAATCAGGTTCCACACCAAACTTGAAAGTTGAAGACTTCAATGCAACATTTGAGTCTGAGTTACTTCTAGGATATTTCTTCTGTGATTCCATGGGCTCCCAAACTTTCTTTGAATAAACAAAATCTTTACCAGGAGAATTGTTTAAAGCAGCTTTGTTTTTTAGTCTTCCACTATCACGAGAATGATCTCCGTAACTGTACTTGTTAGACCGATAAGTTTGTTTGGACATATCAAATGAAGATTCTGACTTGCTCACAGATTTGACATCTCGATTAACTCTAACTGAAGAAACAAATGGCTCTGCCTTTTTGTTAAATTCATTATTTTGGTTACAGACGCAGGAACGGTAGTCATAAGATACCCGGTTGCTGGAAGAGTGCAACTTTTCATTGAACTTAGAGACATGTCGACCGTAGGCCTTTAATGAATTTGTTCTTAATTTCCTATTTGATCCATTCATACTCCGGGAAGGATTCTCCAAACTATCACCATAATATCTTTGCTCAGATCTGTTGACCACTGCCCCATTTTCTGAAACAACTGAAAATCGGCGCCTCTCAGACCACTTGAAAGAATGATCTTGAACTTCCTTTGGAAATTTTAATCTCCATCGAGAAAATTTTGATTGATCAACCATGAAAGACTCATTTCCATCATTCCCATCAGTAAGTTTCCCATCAAAGCTATCATCATATGAACTTTGTACTTCTGAAATGATAGACTCATTTAAAAATTGCTCATCCAGAGTATCAGAAGATTCAGGAATGCTAGCATCACATGCTTCACCGACTGAACTGGAATTTGGCTCCAAAACACATGGGGACAAGTCCTCCAAGACATCAGAATGAGCACATGCTTCAGCCAATTCAGAACTTATCTTATCTTTATCCTTTTCCTTTCCTTTTAATCTTTCTTTTCTTCGCAGCTTCTTCTCTCTTTCTTTTGTCCTTTTCCGCTCTTTGCGTTCTTGTTCTTCACGCTTTTCCTTCTCTTCTTCTTCAAGAAGTTTCATCTGCAGCAAAATTCACAAGGTTAGCAGTAAAGAGAGATCTTAATTTTTGTAAATGAACTTGTTAGAAATATAGCTCGCAATGAAACCTGCTTTTCTAGAGTAATGATTTCTTTGCATGCTATGTGAACCCGCTCTTCCAGTAATTTTAGTGCAAGACAAACAAAGATGCTATGTGCATTTTGGCGTGCTGTTCCTTCTCTGAAGGCTTTCTCAACCTGAAAAAGACCACATAGTATAAGAATAAAAATAATCATCAATTCCTAGGCAAAATTTAGATCAATACCGGTATCAAAATTTCTAATGCTATCTTTTTTACTAATTGGACTGTGAGAAGAAAAGAAAGACACTACAACTTTTAACCTTCAATCAGATTTTAATAAGCAGATGGGTGAATCCAACAAGCAAAAATTCAAGAGAAATTTCTACTCGAAATAAAGAATCTGATATAAATAGATTTAACTTGAACTTCACTCAAACTTTCATTAAGAATTGATGATATACAAAAAAGGGAGATGAGATATTCCACCAGGCCAAAGTGATGCAGAAAATTCAGATGAATGGCGTCAATCGTCATAAACAACCAAAGATCCATATTGGACAAAAAGAGAGACCTTCCCAAATCCAGAGAATCTCTCTAAGAACCCTTTTGTTGAATAATGTCCAATAGTTGTTGGTCATTACAATTCAAAGGAAACTATTTATAGCCATACAAAAAAATAAAAATAACTAATCAAGTCTTAAAACACTTATTGACAGATTAATGAAGCTTATTAACCAAAAACTAATAACATGACTAAATTAATTAAGAAACAAATTAACACATTATTCTTCAGGCAACATGCATTACAAAAAGGACTCCAAATTCAGATGAATGGCGTTAATCGTCCCAATTCAGAACACTGAGTAGAGCTAGAAAGTATTAGATCCCAAAATGTTATGAACATTTTTCATACCATCATTTTGTAGTGGTTACAATTCTTTTCCTGATAGCAGGTCACATGCATAATACCAACCCAGGCATTGGTCGTGGTATAAAAGAGATTTTAGAGGCTTGTAAAGGTCCAACTATAGGCCAGGGCCACAAAGAACTAAATGAAATCTAGCAACATCATGACATACAAAATATCTACTAACCTAGCTTTGTTAGGCTCTTGTGCAATTATTGTAGCTCAGCTTGACCAAATCATGAACTCATTCCAAAATTATATCCTTATCACTGTAATTCCAATAGTTTCTTTCTTGCCAAAGCCACTAATACATGCTTTAGTAAGGACCTTGCTCCTTTAAAATTATGCCCAGCCTTCCCTCTAAAATTATGTCCCAACTTAATAGCAACTCCATATTACACTTTGCAGAGAGATTAAAAAAATAATTACAAGAAAAGGATAAAAGAAAAAAGAAAACCCAAGAAACGTTGAGGCTAAAGAGAGCTTTCCATGACTTTGTACTCTAATAACAAAACAACAGCAGGATCTTGTGTTTCATTTGCTTCCGTACAGTGGGTATCATACCAACTTGGTAGCGAGGTCATAAATGAACATCTTCTCTGTGACCTCTCAACAGTATTTAGCAGCTTCAGAACCGACAAACACAATAACTTTCTTTTCTTCTTTTTGGCCCTTTACTTCCACATTGATATAGCTAAGTTTGGGTAGCAAGGAATTGCTACCCATTAACCTTGAGAATAGTGACTTTATAGAAAACTTATCCCAATATTCAACTTTCAAGTGTCTACTTTGTCAAAACTTTCTAGGACTTGTATCCTACTCACACACTTCAATGACTCAAGCATTCGATGCAGATGTAACAACAGAAAAGGAAGGAATATCTACATCAATGATTGCTCGATCAGCCACCTATCCTTCCTCATCAATGATTGTTACCAGGTATTGAAGAATTCTATTACATTGTTGGTTTTTGTGCACTCCACCAAGGACTACGGTAATTTTTTTTTTTTCCTCTTGTAAGCCATCCTTCATTTCCCATACAAACTTTACATGCCGAAGATCATTTGATTAATTAGAAAACCTCCATATCCACTAGCTATCAGTACTAAATTTCTTCCCAAATTTCAAATATTCAAACCTCCCCTCATTAAACAGAAGGCAGTATTACTCCAGTTAATTAAATACTTACCATTCCGAACTTTTCACCACCCATATGAAGTCTCGTTTTTTCTTTTCCATCTTTCTTTCTAGCTTGGGCACTGGCAGCTCCGCAACATAGCTGTAGAAACTGTCAACCATCCTTCTTCCAACACACCCCCACGTTTCAAGTTTTCCCAACGTTCTCTTAACTGGCTTCCAGATAACAAGAGAAGAGTAATTTCAAAAATTATTACCACCAAGGGGAACCCAGTCACAATCAAAAGCCATCTGCGAAGGGTTGGGCTTTTCCTCTAAAAGAGCCTTGCTTAAGGATCTCATCACCTGTATATTCTTTACATTGTTATCCTCTTTGAAACTATTAGATAACATGGGGTTCCATCTCAAAAACAATCGGTAATGAGGGGAGTAACCCATTTATCTTATAAGTAATGAGGTCTCCATTTATCTTTTCAATGTGGAATCCTCAACATGCCCCTCAAGATGGTGCCTCTTTGAATTCACTATTCTTGGATCGGATCCCATTTTTTTTTACCGAATACCCGTTTGGGTTTAATGGGCTCTAATACCATATTAGATAACGTGGGGTTCCATCTCAAAACCAATTGGCAATGAGGGGAGTAACCTATACATCTTATAAATTGTGAGTTCTCCACTTATCTTTTCAACGTGGGATCCTCAACAGAAACCAAGCCTTCTGTCACCAATTGGAGACTAGTCAAAATCCATTTGGAGCTCTGGAACACAGCTTGTGCCTCTTTTGACACTTCACGCTCTTAATGCGGCACTTTAGTTCTATGAGATGATCCTTTTCAGTCAATGAGAGCCTTGAAGGTGGCAGAAGGTTGCTTCTAAGTTCTCAGTTTCAATCAATTTTGAGCTTGCCAACAGCTTTAATTGGTGGCAAATCAGTGTTTGCAGCCCCTACAAGAGAGGGTTAAAATTGCAAGAATTTTCTAATTGTTTGGTCTTTGGCTCTTTGCGACCCCCTTCCAGCATCTAAATGGTGTTTTTGATGTAGTCACTAGTCAGATCAGATGGAGCTTCAAAAAATCTACTAAAAGCAATATCAATAATAGTACGAGGAAGTTCGATTATTTCATCAACTCTTCTCCCCTCTAGAATACTCCAATGCTCAAGTGCCAATTTAACTGTTCTAAACTAAGAAGTTCTCCTGTTTACTCTAGCATTAACAAATCCCTTCTCTACATTGATTATGGTCATTTCAACACTCCATCAAATGTTGACCTAGATGGCTAGATCTACCTTTGACCAGTTCCATTACATGCTTGAAACACGTAATCTTTAATGGGGTCCCACACCTTCAAGTTTGAAATACGTAGCTATTAAATTCCAGTTTCATCTATCTCTACGACCACGGGTTACCCTCGGTTTCCCAGGCCTAACCCTCATGTCCAAGCTAAAGACTCTCAACAACAAAATAAAATCTTAAAGTAGAATCATTTGGGCAATTTTCACCAAAACAAAAAAAGGCTCCTCAATGACATTGACAATCTAGATTCCCTTGAGGATGCCGTAAATCCTACCAGGAAGGGTTTGAAAATAGAGATTCTTCTTTGAAAATTTACCTCCCTGACATTACTTTAAAACAGAGAGCAACTGCATGGTTTCTCCATGACAACACTCCTTTTTTAATTCTTGTATCAAGGGATACTTTGTAATCATGTAATTGTTCTCTGTTTTTCTAATGGACTAACCTATTTATATCTGACTTGTTAGAGTACATCAAAGAATCTGAGGCATCTTTTACGAGAACGCCACGTATGTGCCATTTGGGGCAGGTTTTTGGAAGCTTTTGGAGTACAGTTGGCTTGTAGTAGGATGTTTTGGTCTATGGATGGTGGTATTTTTTCCCTTTCAAGATGGGGGAATATTAGTGACATGGAGAGGTCTTGGACAATGAAGAAAACATGTTTTAAGCATATGAATACATATTGAACTTATTCACTAAGTTCAAGAAAAAACCTATTGCTGACAAATTTCAACCAAAATGACCTACCTAACTTGTTTTACTCAAACTTTATTATTTGTCTCATATTACTATTTATGTTTATTTATTATGCTTAACAAACATTTGACACGTACCTAAGAAGTTTCCAAGTTGTATTCAATTTGTACTAGTGTTTGACGCATGTCCATTATGTTAACCAACATTCAATATGTGTCTCCAACAAATGTTAGAGTGTTAGAGTGTCCAACACATGTCAAACACTCTAACACATAACCCAAACTAAAGTAATAGTGCTTCATAGTCTTTTCAAGAAAAGAAGAAATGAATATAAAAGTCCTTCCTCCTTGAAGCTGCAAATTGTTTGACGAAGAATCAAACTTATAGATTGAAAATGAAAGGAATAGCAAATTGTAATACACCGGCAATAGACTGTGCTTCAATTCAAGTAATTGATATTTACATATTACATTTATAACAAAATACATTTTTATATTGTATAATATCTCAATTTACATTGATGTAGAATTAAATTTCTAAACAAATATCGATCACTAGACTTTAAACTTAATGTAGTTAAATATATAATCAATTAAACTTAAGAGTGTTGTGTGATATAGTATAATAAAGATATTTCAGTACTATAGCCACATTTCCATGTATAAATCTTACAAATTAAACCAAAATATTTCTAGACATCAAAATGTTAGTTTAAAACAAAACGCTACCTAATGATACTGAACATTTATATTCACATGCATCTGGATGCTAAACATCCAAAGATGTTGGATTCAGATTCCCAATAAACTAATTGATCTATTAGTAAACTGCAGCAAGTAAACTTCAACATTGAGATCAGTTTAACTGTTTGAGAATTTCTCCTCCTATCTTTCTTCTTCCATGTCTTATATTGCCTTATTTCTTGCATCCACTCTATCCCTAGCCTAAACGGGTAAACAACCTATTTGGACCGACATAATCTTCACTATTTTCTGGAAGTCTTGGGAGAAATTAACTGGAAGAAATCGTCACCACCTTGGTTGGATATCAGACCTCTTTTCTATGTCTCACTAAAGAATAACTAAAAAATTGGAAAAAGAAAAACAAAAGAAACAATTTATACATATATATACACGTATAAAGAATCTCATCTGAAAATAATGGAAAACATTTTCACCTGATTCTATAGATGTAGTAATTTGTTTTTTTTAAGAGAAAAAACCTTCATTGAGAAACATTGAAAGAATACAAGGGCATCCAAAAAAACAAGCCCACTAAAGAAAGGAGCTCTAGTCAAGATTAATAAGCCCTAACGAATAATTTCAAAAGGTCTTCGAAATCGAAGCCCAAAGAGAAATATCAATGTAGTAATTTAACTTTTAATTGGTTTTTCCTTGTACAGTGTGCCCAGTGGTAATTATATCCCCATGCTAAATAAAATTTCTTAGAACAAAGAGATTTAAACATGTGATCTGTATTAGAGAAAAAATAATATCACAATGCAAATTGGCTGGAAAACACAAACCAAAAAGGTAGCAAACAACATGCCTGTTCTTTAAAGATGACAGTTGCAGCATCCAAAAGAAATTCCCGAGCAAGTTCAGGACTCTTTGCATGCTTTTGAGGACGAGAGCAATCTCCATCCAAATCATTTGCATCTTTATCCATCGAATCATCCTCCTAAAAGCCACAAAATTCAGAGATCCAATTAGAGCTGCCAAGATTTATAAGACAACTTTTATTTATGACAGAAGACGAAACCTTCGTCACCCACAAGAATTGCAAGTTAGTGAAATATAGCATTGTATTTTTTTTCCATAGCAGAAACAAGAAAACCTTTCAGTTTTGAAAATATGATTGATGTACAAAAGATTCTAGTCCTTGAGACAAAATTACAAGAAAGAGAACAACCTCCTCCTCCTCAGCCTCTTCAGCATGCTCAAAAAACCTCCTAATATTTTCCCCTCTTGTGATTGTAACAAATCCATCACCAACTGTAAGCCTGCGATGAACACATTGTTGACCTTTCAATGCATGAGCTTTCACTGAAAGCTCTGTGCAACGTCCATCTAATTTCCAAGCTCTGAGTGTGATAAAGCATGAATTCAAACCACCAAGATCTAGCCCATTCATTTTGACACTTCCATTCATGCCAACATTTTCAAATTCCAGAATGTCAGATTTTCCTTCTCCTGTTCCAACAGCCCACTCAAAATAATGATACGTCTCCACAGAGTCAGCGAAGGTTTGACGCCAATCGGCCTGGATCGTGTCATCCGAGACCTAAGACAATAGCAATTATAAATTATTTCATGCCAATTGCAACAAGCACACATTCTTGAGAATCTTTACAGGATCTACATAAAGTCATAATAATCATCTTTCGTGTTCTTTCTAAAGTTAAAATTATAATCAATAGTGGTAGAAAAGCACTTAAAAGTTGAAGATAAGTGCAAGGATGCACCTCATAATGAAATGCCATATCTGCAACACAAAACCAACTAGTGCAGCAAGGCTCTCTCCTTATGCGCTTCAGCTCCTTCAATTCCTTGAACTCACGGATCACGTTTCTTCTGCAATCTCTGCAAAACCTCTTGCTGTCAAACCTGTGACACAATCAATATAATAATGTAAGAAGCAAAAATAATCACAAGGCAAGAAAAATGCAAACAAGAGAACTTAACACAAGGATAGCTACACCGAATATTGCTTGCCTTCTTAGAATAAATAAGGCTCGTTTCCTATATTCCTGAATTACTATGATAATCTTAAATAATATTTGAATTCGTGCAACCAAGTGTCAACAGAATATGCAAAAATCCTGCAAGTAGAACCAATTTTTTCCAAGACTTTTGAGGCTTACACCTTGAGGTGCACTTCAAAATTAGGCTCAAATTTTTAGATTTGATTTCTATGCCCTCTAATCCACAGAAGAGGCTTACATCTCGTAAAGAAAAGGCTTATGGCTCCATGAGATGCACCAAACAGGCAGAAAGACTAAAATGACTAGTAAAATAATATTATTTGTTATAGTCTTCAGAAATATAAAAGTTCACTAACATATTTAATGTCAATAAAGGCGGAAATTTAACCCATCACTACTTTTACCACCAAGGCTTTAAAAAAACGTTAATGAAAAAAAAATTAAAGAATAAGATGATCCATAATGAAAAATTTGAGAATGAACTTAATAATATTTATTTAAGAAAGCAACTATCCATGAGTTTTGATACTCTCATTCATACTTCTATATGATCTTTATGTTTAGAAATGCTTAATTTGCACTTTTTAGATTTTCTTTTCTAAAAGAAACACACTTTTCATTGATGTGGTTAAAAGATTAAGTTAAAAGTTGAAATAGAATAATATCAAAGAAACAAAATGACTAAGAAATCTGAAGCTATGATACAAATAAGACCACCACCAAATCATACTAAACCACAACCCTTATATACAAACTCAACAAATAGCCCCGTTAGGTGTAAACAAAGCTCACATTGGCTAGGGGAGGGAGAGATCCATGGTATATAAGTGAGAACAATTATCTCCATTGGTAATAGACTCAAGAATCTCCCTAAACCCTAAACCCTTGCCAATAGACTCAAGAAAGTCCTTCCAAGGGGCTTTCATTACTAGGAGACAAATCCTAGACCAAGTGTTGATTGCTAATGAAGCTATCTAGGATTACAAGAAGAAAAAAAAGGGAATGATTTTCAAAATTGACTTTGAGAAAGTCTTTGTTCATGTGGACTAGGAGTTCCTAGATAAAGTCCTGGAGAGGAAAGGGTTTGGATATAAGTGGAGAGTCTGCATTTGGAATTGTGTGAGATAGGCGAATTTCTCCATTGTGTTAAACGGAAAGTTGAGAGGCAAGATCTTTGCTTCGAGAGGCCTTAGGCAAGGTGATCCTTTATCTCCCTTTTGCTCATTCTTGTGGTGGACGCTTTGAGTAGATTAATCTCAGTTGGGGTGGATAAAGGGGTGATTGAGGGCTTTAAGGTGGGGTCGGACAGCATTCATCTGACTCATCTTCAATTTGCCGATGATACCCTCTTCTTTTGCTCATCGAAGGAAGAGCCTTTCAAGAATTTAAATAGCTTCCTTTCCTTCTTTGAAGCTATCTCAGGTCCAATGTTTTAAAAATCGTTCAAGGCGTAAGCCTTGAGGCGCGCCTTGAGGCGAGGCGGCACTTTCATGCCTCAAGGCTTACACCTTGAAGGTAAAAAATGAGGCTTACGCCTCTATTAAGAGAGGCGTAAGCGTCTGTTCGTACGCCTTTGAGGCGTTGAGGCTAAGCCTCTGTTATTTTTATGGGCTTCATGGGAGATGGGCCATTAATGTGCATGGCATCGGGCAATTAAAGCAATGCACCGAAAACCAAAACGTTGCATTATTTACTGCATGCTTTATTTTATTTTAAACGGTGGTGAGTGGACATGCACCGAAAACCAAAGGCAAGGGAATTTCAAACGGTGGAATTTGGAAAAACAAAATATTTGGACGGTTTCTTCTCTGACATTCAGTGGGGCTGAAGAAAAAGATTACAAGGTGTGGCTGGAGAGGAATTATAAAAAAGAAAAAAAGAAAACGTTCAAGTGGTGGGAAGAAGCATATTCTGAATTCAGTGGTGATTACTGAGTATATTGCATTTTCCTTGTATTTTTGTTTTCTTTTTTATTTTATTTGTTTACAGTTTGTTTCTACTATTGTTTTCTATTTGTTAACTTTTTGTTTTCCTTTTGAGTTTCTATTATTATTTTTTTTTTCCGGTTTTCTTTTGAATTTTGATTATTATTTTTCTCTATATTTTCTCTTCCCTCTCTCTTTTTGTTTTCTTCCTAATAAATAAGGTTTGATGTTTTATGATTTAAATATATTTTCTTAATTTAAAATGAGGCTTACGCCTCATACCGCCTCGAGGCTTACGCCTCGCCTCTCCATGAGAAAACGCCTCGAGGCCGCCTTAAGCCTTTTAAAACATTGCTCAGGTCTCAAGATTAATCGCCAGAAAAGTTGTATTTTTGGGGTTAATTGTGATTATTCTAAGTTGGGTTTTTGGGAAGACTGATGGGTGGGGGATAGACTCATCTGTGTTGTATTCCCTCGCCTTTATCATTTATCTTCGATGCAGAACCATTTTGTGGCTGAGGTGTTGAATCCTTCAGGAAGTTCTCTTTCATATTCTTTTGGTTTTTCTCGCTCATTATCCGAGAGGGAAACTTCTGATGTCATGTCTCTTCTTTCTTTGATTTGATAGAAGAGGTCACATTTAGACCGGATAGGAGGGGTCCTCGTTTGTGGAACCCTAACCCTTCTAAGGGTTTCCCTTGCCGCCCGTTCTTGCAATGTCTTCTGGACCCTTCTCCTCCTGAGAAGTCAGTTTATTCTTTGGTTTGGAAAGTGAAAATTCCAAAGAAGGTGCAGTTTTTTACTTGGCAGGTTCTCCATGGAAGAGTCAACACCCTTGATTGGCTTGCGAGAAAGATGCCTAATTTGATAGGCCTGTTCTGTTGTATTCTCTGTAGGATGGCGGAGGAAGACCTCAATCATATTTTGTGGCATTGTGCTTTTGCGTGCTCGGTGTGGAACACTTTCTCTGAGATTTTTGGGCTTCAGTTTGCTAGACACGGGGATTTTTGGGAGATGATCAATGAGTTCCTTCCCCCATCCTCCTTTTCGGGACCAAGGAAACTTCTTATGGCAAGCTGAGATTTGTGCTATTATTTGGGGGTTGTGGGTGAGAGAAATAACAGAATTTTAGAGGGAATTAGAGGATGTTTGGACCCTTATTAAATATTTTGTTTCGTTGTGGGCGCCAGTGACGTGTTTGTTTTGTAATTATTCATTAGGTCTTATTTTGTTAGATTGGCATCCTTTTATCTAAGGGGATTTCCTTTTGGGGGTTTGGTTTTTTTGTATGCACTTGTATTCTTTCATTTTTTTTCTCAATGAAAGGTTGGTTCTTTATCCAAAAAAAAAAAGTTGGGTTTTTGGGCGTCATTGGTTGGGTGTGAGGTTAGTCAATTTCCTTACTCTTACCGTGGTCTCCCCTTGGGCAGTAATCTGAGATCGGTGGTTTTTGGAATCCTGTAGTGGAAAAGGTTCAAAAACAGTTGTCTTCCTGGGGTTGGGAGAAAGCCTTCTTCTCTAAAGGGGGGGAGATTGACGTTGATTCAATCTGTCTTGAGTGGGATTCCTCTCTACTTTCTTTCCCTCTTTAGGTTACCCAAGTCAGTGTGTAGGAATTTGGAAGGGCTCATGAGAAACTTTCTCTGGGAAGGAGTGGCTGAGGGTGGAGGGGCTCATCTGATCAAATGGGAAGTTGTTTTTAAGCCCAAGGATTTATGAGGGTTAGGTATTGGTAACCAGAGGTATCACAATGAGTCCCTTATGGGGAAATGGTTGTGGCGCTCCTTTAATGAGCCAAACGCTTTGTGGTGGAAGGTCATTGTAAGTTTGTATGGTCCGCACCCATTTGAGTGGATTTCTAATGGTTGGTTGAAAGGGTCTAGCAAAAACCTCAGGACTACTATTGCTTTGGGTTTTCCTCTCTTTTCCCAGTTTGTCAAATGTTCCATTGGAGACCGTTCTAATACCTACTACTTCGGGGAGGATTGTTGGGTTGGGAAAAACCCTTGAGCGTCATGTTCCCCTGGCTTTATCTTTTGTTTGAAAAGAGGTTGCATTCGGTAACCTCAGTCTTCCCCGATTCCAACTTCTCTTCGCCTTCCCTAGACTTTCGTCACCCCCTCACAGATCGAAAAGCAACAGAGATCGCCTGTCTCCTTTCCCTGTTGGTTAACTAGTATTTCGTCATGAGGGAAGGGACACTAGGTTTTGGACTCCAGAGCCTTCTGAGAGGCTTCTCTTGTGCCTCTTTTTTTTCGGTCTCTCTCTATTGCTCTTCCTCCTACAAGAGCCTCCATTTTTTCCTCTTTGTGGAAGGTTAAAGTCCCTAAGAAAGTGAAGTTCTTTGCCTAGGAAGTTTTCCATGGTCGAGTGAGCACTCAAGATCTAATCCAAAGGTTCTCTCTCGTGTTGCAACCGCAGTGGTGTGTTCTCTGTAGGAGTCAGGAGGAGGACCTTCATCATTTGCTTTGGGATTGTTAGTTTGCCTACTCTATATGGAGTCAACTCTTCAGGGCTTTTGGGTTTACTTTGGCTCGTAACTTGATTGTTCCTCTATTTTTGAGGAAGTTCTTTGGCATCCCCCTTTCCATGACAAAGGGAGAGTCCTTTGGCAGGCGTGCTTCTTTGCTATTTTGTGGGGTATTTGGCTGGGGAGGAATAGTAGAATTTTTAGACGGGTGGAGAAATCCACATTTGAGCTTTGTGAGACGATTAGATTTAACTCGTCTTTGTGAGTGTTTGGTTCTAAATTTTTTTGTAATTATCAGCTAGGTTCTTTTAGATTGGGACCCGTTCCTATAGTTTTGGTGGGTGTTTTTAGCGGGCTTGTTTTTTGTATGCCCTCTTGTATTTTTTCATTTATTCTCAATGCAAGTATGGTTTCTCATAAAAAATAAAAAATAAAATAAAATAAAAAATCAAAGATAAAAGTCTTCCATTTTTATGATTGCCTCAAAGCTTTTTTCTTCATTTGTCTAAAAAAAATCCACTCCCGTCAGATTATTCCCCAAAAGCATGCCCAAATATGTAATGGGTAAAACACTTGAAGAATAACCCAACTTGATTTAGAAAAGATCTCCAATCTAGCAAGATAAGACCCCATGGGTAATTACAAGAAAGCCTCAATACCGACGCCCAAAGAGATGCATGGAACCTAGCAAGGGACCATACATCGTCTAAGCCCCTTACTATATCATATCATAGACCTTTGTAGGACTTTCATCCCTTTGCCAATAGGTTTGCTTGGCTTTGTTATCGCTCATGACTTGGTCTAGAGTCCATGTAGTCATCAACCTTCCCACCAAAAGGCCTACAATATAGTGGTCGACCTTTCAAACGCCTCCTTTCTGACTTTTCTAAGAGACCTTTAATGACTATAAAGAAGAGGGGGCTATTCACCTTTGTCAACTTAGCTACTTAATACTCAATACTAAAGTAAAGGCGAGCAACATTCTGTTATACAACTACAACATATTAAGAGCACGACTAATATATAAATAAGAAATCAAGTTTTCATCAAGAACGAATAAAACAATGCAAAAGGAGGATAGAAAAATACAGCCAAGAAACCGGAGCCATACCAATACCTAATGACCTAATGCAATAAAAAATTGCTCCAATAAAAAATAATAAGACCAAGAGGGTAGTTACAAAAGCACCAACACCCAAAGAGAAGCATTAAACTTGGCGAGAGCACATACCTCTTCCCGTGACCTCCCTAACCCTATGAAAATTCTCTTATTCCACTCTAACCAAAATGCTCCACAAAATAGAGAAAAAAAAAAAGTGTCATAGAGTATGGCCCTCATCTCAAAAGGGTAGGTGGAACAAAACCAACTCCTTCATGAGATAACAATCCTTATTTCAAGCCATGAACACACCAAACATCACTAGAAGGAGTCCCAAACCAAAAGAGAAAACTTGCATTTTCAAAGGACATGGCACAAATCCTCACACACCTCCCTACAAAGAATGCACTACAATGGCCCTAACCAGGGGAAAGAGTACCTTTGAATACGATCCATAGTGTTGACTCTCCCATGTAAGATCTTCTGGGCAAAAAAATCAACCTTCTAGGGAATTATTACCTTCCACAACAAGGAAAATAAAGAGTTTCTAGGTGTATGGTGGTTGCCCAAAAGGGTAAGGAATGAACGACAAGAAAACCCTTTAAAGGGGTTGGGAGACTAAACACAAATATCACTACTACTTGGGCTAAGACGAAGTCTCCCAACAGAGAGGGGTGCAAACACATCCTACTACGCCTCCCTATCCAAACGCATAACAATTCTAAGGAAGTAAAAATGAGAGGATTATGTTCTCATGGGACTATCACCCAACCAACGATCTTCCCAAAATTAAGTTTTTGAGTTATCCCCCATAAATCATTTTACAAATTTAGAAGAAGCACCATCGAAAGAGATAGCTTTCCAAGGGTTTTTTTTAATGTACCTTTAAACCCTCCAACCAAGTTCAATTGACAAGGTGAGAACCACACTGCTTACTAGCTATGACCTTATGCCACAAAGCGTTCAACTCCAAAGGAAAACACCAAAGGTCCACAATCATTTAGCCAAAAAAGCCCTCACTATGAGAAGCCTCAAGTTGTTACTAATGTAATACAGATGTGCATTGTAGCAAGTACCCCCCTCTCAAGTCCACCATTTCACGCTACAGAACAGGAGTCAAAAGACAAACGGCCTGCCATAAGTTAAATGTGTTTTGGTGTTGGTGAATACTCAAATTTGTACAATTCTTTCTAGGCTCCTCAAACCTTCGAACTATAACATTCAATACTTGCAAAATAAAACTCCAAAATTCTTCTAGTCCAAATCCAAACTTATTGTCAATCATATACCGTGGTTAGGGTACTTTCTCAATCTCTCAAGTAATATCTTTGCTCAAATAAAGATTTTTTGTTTGTTCATCAAAGAGTTTTGAAGCTATGCTATTCTTTCAGGTCCAAGAATCTCCAAAGTCTACCTCTTGACATCTAACTCTACAAATCTTTTTTTAATTCATCAATCAAGGGGTGGAGACTCAAATATCAGATCTTTAGGAATAATGTATAATGTCTTTACCAGTTGAACTATGCCCAAGTTGGCATCTAAATCTACCCAGTTACAAAACTTAAAGATGTTTAATATCTTAGATACCAAGTAGTTTTGAACCCATGACAGCACAATACACAAACACAACCAAGTTCAAGCTTGGCTTGTGAACTATAGAATCTACTTGAGCTAGAGGTTCTATAACTAAAAATTATATCTATTCAATAAACCTAGATCGCAACATTCTAGACTAGCTCAAATCTTCAAAATGCAGACAAAAAATCACTAAAAAAAGATGCACAAAAAGTCACTAAAAAGATGCATACAAAAATCAGATCTAATCCTTACTAAGAAGTTACACTTCTATTTGTTTGATAGTTTTACTACAAAATATATTAATGATACTTCATATCCCTAAAGGTCACATTATCTTCTCAAATCTCCATTGAGCATCAACTATTACATTTTCCTTCCATTTATTTAAATGCAAAGCTCATTAATTTAGATTGGAGGCCATTTACTTATGACGCTCCAAATTAGACATAAGAACCTCTCATCTCTAAGACCTTTCGGCTGTGCGTTCTTCTTTTGTTGATAATGAAGTTCTTGTCTCTTATATATATAAAATAAATTAAATTAAATTAAAAATAAAAAAAAGGTGTGAGTCAAGGGATAAGCATTGGCTAGAGACCTGTACATTAGTCTCTCAATAAAATCTTCTTCTTTCATCCTTAGAAGAGATTGTCGTGTTTCTTCTCCTAATGCTGACCAGAAATCAACCAATGTATCACAAGAAAGCCTAGCAGTGTGCAAGGCACATGTTTCCCTCGTTCCATGTCCCCTGCCATAACCTGCTGTTCCTTGACTTATCCAGCCTCGACCTCCCCCACCACAAGCATCCGGATAAAGCAATTCACGTTCTCGCTCCCTAGCACGTGCACTATCAAATACCTGCTTCAAGGAACCCTTAACCATTAAAAAAGGATAATCTAATATGGAGTGCTTAATGGCTAAGAAAACTAAAAATAAGCACTTACATTTTGGAGACCCAGGAAAGACTTTGAATACAAATAGCAATCCAAAAGTGTCAGCAACCCTTCACGTGTTGTGGTCAAACCACCCCAAGGATGGACGGATGGATCTTGAATTTCATCTTGAAACCCATTAACTGACAATGACCCATCACATGTTTGATTTTTTGAAACCCCTAATCTGTTGCAGGAATGATTCACACATGTCTTTCCTTGTTGTAAAGACTTCCCATATATGACAATCTGCAAAAAACCTTCAAGCAGCAAACCATTACATCTAGAGCAGTACATATTCTTACGAGCTTGCTCAAAGAGGGTTTGCTTATCAATTCTCAAGAGTTTCTGCCTAGCTTGGGGCAGCAGCTCACTCCAGAACTACATTGAGAGTAAACACAACTTTATTAGTTAATGGTCAGTTCACCACATTAGTTCCAAGCAATGCTGGAATTGGATCATACTTATCCCAATAAACAATTCAAGGTCATAATTAAACAATGTGATACTTTAGTTTCTCTACAATGAGGATTTTCTGTTCATAGAGAGTAACATTAGGAGGAAATATGAAAATTCAGTAACTCGTTTTCGAGTAAAAGATGTAAGGTCTACAGTGTCAACCTCACACATCTAAAATGCTAGACACTCCTTCGGTAAATTACATCGGCGACAGTATTAAATCCAGACTTTTATGAAGTATAATTCCGGCAAAAATCCAGAGCAGGAAAGTGATCTAATCTAGTGGCAATTATTCCCAACAAACAAATGAGGAAACGAAAACTCAAACTAAATCTTCTGATGACGAAAGAACCGAATACCTTCTGGAGCTGATTGTAGCTAACATCATCGCGATGCTGGGACCAAAATCCATTGGCCGAGAGCGAGTATACAGCCGATGACCCCCCATTTAAATGGTCATTTTTCTGTGTTAACCCAGGCATCTTTCAAGCTCTCATAGTTGCATTCCTCAATTCTTCCATTGCCTCCCAACCCGAAATCAACCCAATCTGATCGACAGCCAAAAACCCAGCCAAAATGGATAGAAGCTAAGAATTACAATCGCAATAGGTAATTAGAACAAAATAACAGATCGTCGGCGGATCGAAATAACTCCGTCCAGAAGCAAATCTGATCAAGACTACGAGAAGATGGATTGTATCGAATTGGATTGGATTCGATTGGAGTAGATTGGAATAGAATAATATAAACGGAATTGAAGGGGCAACAAATAGAAGATTCAGAAAGGGAGAAGAGATGTAGGGGTTTCTGGTTGATGACGATGAGATTTGGCTGCTACGTTTATATTGCTCGCTAGAGAGAGAAAGAGAAAGAGAGAGAGAAGAAGAATGAGGCTGGGTGGAGAGAGGAGAAAGGAACTGTTATATCACTAATTAACCGAATCATCATTTTTTTTTCTTTTTTTCTTTTTTTTTTTTTTGTTCAATTATACTTTGTTTAAATTACAAATTTTCTCTAAACTTTTGATAATTGCATATTTAGTTTGTTGATTTTAAAGGTTGGAATTACAATATCTAAATTTTAATTTCGTTTTTTAATACGTTTAATAATTTTGTTAATGTTGACGTGGCATGTTTTCTAAACACGATATGTTGTTGTGGTATGTTAATGAGCATCTTTAATGCAATGCGACTATAGGTTACAAAAAGGAGTGCAACGAGTGCACTGGGTAGACTTCATATCGACACGTTGTTGTCTGAGCTCATTGCTTATATACTTCATCACCAAACATGTTTTAGTTTCTCACTCGTTGATATGTTGTGCTAGTAATCATCACTAGTCCAGTTAAAGTATCATATCAAGATTAAACATTTTTTTAGTTCATCAACATTTTGGGTGGAGGAATTCGAATATATGATCTCTTGGTCGATGGTACATGTCAATTACTGTTGAGGCTCACTTTGACACATCAAGACTAAACTTACATTGTAAATAACAAAGATTTATTAGAAACGAAATTGAAAGTTAAGAGATGTAACCGAAACTCTTTTAAGTTTAAGAACTATATAGATACATGCATCACCAACATGAGCACTAAAGGAATGTACGACATTCTAGCGGAAGCAATTTGGATCGAAAGTATCTCGATTTCATTAATTTTAGTAAAGAAAAACATGCGTTTACAAAAATCCAAAACAGAACACTTTGTTTACCAACCTTTGTGAGTGAAATTCATTCACTCCATTGCTGAATTCTGAACACGATCGATGTGTTGACAACTACAGAAGTCTTCCCCTTGTCCTTCGACCTTAGAACGGTTTGTGGGAGACTCTACATGATGAATTTTAGGGAGAGAAATAGTGAAACTCACTGGTTTAACATGTTTAAACCTATCAATTTGAGAGCAAAATTCCAGCCATTTTCCAACACTTCTTTCAACTTCTTTCTTCATTTAAAGAAGAAGAATCAGCCATCCAACTCATGGATTGATGCCAACAAAAAGCATCAAGAAGAAGACAACAAAGATGATTTAAAATGACTCATGAATTGATTGTGAGGCTTGGTATCAATATAAGGTATTTCACCTCTTCATTTAATTAAAACAAAAACAATAATTAAATTAGTTTTAAATAAATCAATTCAAATAAAAATTAATTTCATATCAAATATTAAATTTAATCTTTTCACCAATCCCGAGCTTTCAAATATGAATCTTTATTCATACGTGTAATATTTAAATCACATTTAAATATTTCTAATTCTCTCAAATTATGTTAAATATATCGAATATAAATAATGACAACTCCCTAAACTGAATTTGAACGTTTCAAATTATCTCATCACTTTGCTCTAAGGTTTATTCCGTATGAGTTAGTAGGAGGACCTAATGGACCTACAGATCATGGGCTCCATCGATCCGAGATTGACCAACTAAACTCATTAACCTAGTTAACCAACATTCGTTAACTACCAAGACACTCTACTATAGCCCAATAGTTGCACTCCCCTCACTATAGATATATTTCTGTCCACCCGATATGACCATGATTAGTAAGTCTACCCTTCACAAGTTGTTCGTAACTATAGTTGAGTCCAATGTCCGTTTTATCCCTAGAGTTACCTCTAGTTCCTTAAGTCTCATTAATCCTCTAATGAACAATTGGTTTGTGGTTCAACCAACAAACCGAGTCCCTCTCGGGCCAATGAGAGGGCGGGATCCCTTTGTTCAAGCTCCAGAGTCATCACTTAAGGGAACAACCTCTCTACTATCCCTAATAGCGCATAGGAGTGAGTTTTGTCTTGCAGGACTATGTCCCCAGCTATCTACCCGGTCTCATCCCCAAAATGGTAGGCTTATTAAGTCGGCGAGCTAGGGACACTCTCACCCATGCAAATCAAAGGACAATCTCGAATAAATAGGAGTTCCTAGTTAGCTCAGGATTAAGATCGAGTTACCTAGGTCATCGCTTGAAATAGTCAGTTTCATTAGTAAACGACGTTATAAAGTAAAAGTGACTTATCTCGCGGTCCAGTCTTATGCAAACTCATTGCATAGGACGCCCCCACTCACACGTCACCACTTGAACGATTCGAGACCACATCGTTTGTACTAAATACAAACTGAGTCGCGTCCATAGTGTCCCCAAGATAAGGTACCCAACCCTATCCTTGTACTATAGACCGTTTAGGCCATTACTTGAACTTGATCCACTTTTATGTCATTACATAAAGTTCAATTATTCATAACATAGCCCAGGGTTATTTAGGCAAGACTAATACATATATTATCAATAAAGCTTTATTGAAATAAAATAACTCTTTATTAAGAAACAATCAAATGTTACATTTACTATCTACGAGTTTTAGGACATAAAACTCAATAAGCATAGCTCAACTGGCATAAATTTGTATTAATGACCAAGAGTGAGGTTTGTGGTTCGGATCCCCCACCCCACATATTGTCAAAAAAAAAAAAAAAAAAAAAAGAGAGAAAAAAAAGGTACATGAATCAAAATTCAATGGTCCAATTTATAATTCAACCTTATTATCTGCACACAACTTCGTCATTATCTTTTAATTAAAATTTATAATTTTTTTTAATTTACAAAAGATGATAAAAATCTAAGTCAACAAATTATTTATAATTGTTTTTTCAAAAGAACAACATCACCTCTTTCAGCATTTCAACCAAAACAATACTTAAGTATTAGTTTCATATTCATAACTTTTTAAATAATTCGGACTTATTAGATCTCATATCATTGAAATAAAATGCCAACTTGTCAAACTCATATATTACATTCACAAATAATTTGAATTTGCTAGGTTAGATTTCTATTACCTTCCTCTCAATAAAATATTTTTAAAGAAGGGTAAGCTCTTTGGTTTATCAAACATGATATCAGCAAGATTAATGGTAAAACAAACCAATATCATACAAAAGAAAGAAATTGTTTTACATTAAGAAAATTATATAAAAATAGGAAAACTTTTTCCTCGCTAATTTGTCCTTCTAAATTTTTTAGATTCGAAAGAGTGTATATATAAATAGTTTTTTTGTAAGTACATTATCAACATTTGGGGTGGGGGATTCGAACTTCTGACCTCATGGTCGAGGGTATATGTCAATTACCGCTAAGCTATGCTTTTTTTTTTTGGCATGCATACATAAATAGTTGAAATGTAAAATGTTGTCCCTTCTTATGAAAAACTATAGCTCCATTTCCGAGGAGTAGGGCACCAATTGGTCATAACAAGCTTATGAAGATTGAAGGGTAAAGTTTTTGAAGGTATGGGCATTGGTTTTGAAACAAACTCTAGGAGGCTAAGAAACAAATAACATCATCAAGCAATTTGAAAGAGGTGTCATAGGTGGGGCAAAAATAAAAGTGACAAAAAAGTTGGCTGTGACTTTGGTGAAAATTCACATTTATGACCAAGCACAAAGACTTTGAAAGAAAGGGTTTTCTTGGTCAATAACATCTATGGAAATTTTGGCATAAATGGATTGAAACAATTCTGAGCCTTTCATCAAGGTAGTAGTACAAACTGAACTTCTTACACAATCTTAAGAACTTTGAGAGGTTTATAGCCAACCATCTTAAGAACTTTGAGGGGTTTAAACAAGTGAAGATAAAGTACTTCACTTTTATAAAACTCCTAAAACTAGGGACAAATTTGGGAGTTATTTTAGAAATAATGATTTTAGCAAAAATGATTTGTTAATAAGAGATTTATTAAAAGTATTTTTCATATAATTATTGTAATTGTTTTATTATACACTTTTAAAAGTGGTTTTTATATGATCGAAAGTGATTTTGAATAAATTAGTAATTTTGGACATGACAAAAATGATTTTGTTCGATCCAAAATCACTCCCAAACATGTCCTAAAAGCCGCAAATTCTTTAATATACCTTAGAAGTAGAGTTTATTTGGAAAGGGTGTACTCCTTTTAACTAAGTTTCTTAACCATTAAGAGGGAGATTTTAGCAAAAATGAAACAAATGGGGAATGGTGGTAATTGGGTGATTTGATTTTTTTTCAAAGAAATCATTTTCACCCTTGTGGAAGGTTTTACTGTTGACAATTCAAATACATTTCAAATCACTATAAATACCATAAGGTTTATTCCAATACCATTTGAATTTAGGAGGGTTTGATTCAATAAATTGCTTAACCTAGAATATTAATGAATTCCTTAATTTAATTAATTAAATATCACATATTTAATTAACCTTACATTTGGATCATATTCAAATACACTATCTCTCCTAACCTATAGTTTTAATATGAATTTAATTCACATTAAATTTAACCTATAATTTAACATGAATCCAATTCACATAAAATTAAATTTATATTTTAATTCCTTTAAATATATATATATTATTCTCTCATGAATTAATTTTGAATCATATCCAAATTTAATTTTATATTATAAAGTTTAATTCAAAATTAGTTTTATACTATAATGTATCATCATACATTATATTAATTGTATCACCATATAGGCAACATGGGGGAAGGTTTTCTCATAATCCACCCCCTCCCTTTGGGTATAACCCTTTGCCACAAGGCTTGTACATTTTCTTACACAATCTTAAGAACTTAAAGGTTTGTACATTTTCTTCTAAATCTCATTTTCTCTTGTTGATCCATTTACAACCTATAGGTTTTACCCCATCAAGTTGATCTACGAGATCCAAAATGGAATTGAAGTACATAGACTCCATTTCCAAGTCCATGCTTTAACTCATTAGTCCTTATCCACATCATTCATTGTCTTTTTGTAGGTCAATGGTTCCTCAACACCATCATCAAGTATGATGACCTGAACTTCAGTTAAATCCAAAATAATTCTTTTAGCATTAAATGAATAATCACCACTTTACCTAAATCCTAAAAATTACCATGACTCGACTAATTAAAAGACTAATAAATTTGAGGGTTTTTTTTTTCAAACTTAAAGCTGCCCTCTAGTCATAAACTATTATGTATGGGATGACCACATTTTATGATGAAGCCCTTGCCCTCAAGCTTATCACCATCTAGGCTAACACTCATTGTTAGCACCAAAAGATCCTTAGTTATCTATCTCTTGCTTCTCAGAATGACGATATGTTATGATGAAGCTCACATTAGCCTTGGGAGATAGAAAACCGCTGGACTAACATTCATCATTCAAAAGTTTTGCTCTCTCAATCTTTCTAGCAATTTTATTTTCTTTTGAACTTATTATTTATTTTTTTTTTTTTACATTTTCCTAGGACACCTTTTGACACAAGAACAAACTGTGGGTGTCACAAATATCCCTGGTTACTAAACAACCTAGAAAAAAATTATGAAGGAGAAGAATGCTCAGAGCAAACAAGATGAGTGTCTTTAAGTCCCCCAAACTTAATATATTCATTGTCCTCAATGAATTATTAACTGCATAACTAACTCCCCCAAACTTATTTTTTTCTCTGAATTTAAACTAAGGGGCTTTGCACAGATAGCAAAAATCGGCAAAAATAGCAAAAAAAATAAAATTATTTGCGGAAATAGCAAAAAATATGTTAAATTACGAAAATACCCTTATTATCTCCAATAGTCTATCAGTCCCTATTATTGATAGTCACTGATAGACTTCGATTAATCGGAGTCTATCAGTGATAAATACTGATAGACTTTGATGATAAGCTTCAATTTATCGGAGTCTATTAGTGATAGACACTGATAGACTTTGATTAATCGAAGTCTATCAATGTGTATCACTGATAGACTCTGATAATCATAATCTATAAGTTTTTATCGTGTTTAATTCAAGTCTATCAGCAATAGCCACTGATAGAAAGCAATTCAATTCAAGGCTACACTACTACAAATTTGGTCTTTATTGACACTTGGCTTTTTAGGTTTATTGACGCTTGTGTCAAAAAAGCGTCAATAAACATATCATTTGTACTTTAAAATAAATTATTAATAAATAAGTAGGTATATTGACGGTTATTTATTGTCAATATATGATTTGGTTTATGTTGATGGGCAAAAAGCGTCAATAAATGTGATTAAAAAATCAATTTACGTAGATTTCGTCCAACCCCGCCTTTTCATATAGTTGACGGTTGAAAACCATTAATGTAAAGGATTTTGTTGACGGTTTTTATTGACGCTTATTAGCCGTCAATGAACACAACATTCATTGACGGCTAATAAGCGTCAATAAACATTATTATATTGATGCGCAATAAACGTCAATATGTATAGAGGTTTCTTGACGGGTATTAAACGTCAAAGAATTTAAGCTCTTTTGAGATTTAATTTTGGATTTGAGATTAAATTATTTGAATTGATTTTCAGAGTTTAAATTATGTTTTTAATTTGTTTTTTACATAAAAATTAGGTTTTTAATTGAAAAATAGTTGAAGTTGAAAAAAAAAACCAAACTCTCCTTTATTTTTTTTATTTGGGTGAATTACAAAAGAAAAAAGAAACAATAAGAATTAAAGATTTAAAGAAACGTAAACAAAAAACTCTAATTAACATCTTTCTTTCTTTTCCCCTTCTCGTTCACGCACTGCCCCCCTGCGCACAGTTTGGCCAACCCATGCTGCCAACTACTCTAGGAACTCCACGTCGCCGGTTACGTCCTTGTTCAAGTAGCCGATTGCGTCCCTGTTCAAGCGTCGTTATGTCCCATTCAAGCCGCCGGTTACGTTCCTGTTCAAGTCGCCGTTCAAGCCCACTGCCTTATTCAGCCACTTTCAAGCCGCCCAGCTCACTACGTTATTCAGCCACGTTCAAACGCCGTTCAAGCCATTATTCAGCAACATTCAAGCCGCCACTCAAGCCATTATTCAGCAACATTCAAGCCGCCGCTCAAGCCGTTATTTAGGCTACTCGTCGTTCAGGCTGTCGGTTACACGCGTTTGCACAGTTAGGTCTGTTCAGCCTGTCATATTTGAAGGTTTGTTTTTTAAGGGAATAAAAGTCCCCACGCAGCGGAAGCGCATCGTTTGGACCTTACGCCGTATATTAATTAACATTAAAATACCGTTACGATAACTCAAACAAAACTTTAAACGAACTTTAAAGTCGCTGTAAAATCGGTTTAAACATGCTAAAATAAATCTAAATTTATTTTTAAAACTTTTCTATACCGTTACGATAACTCAAACAAAACTTTAAACGAACTTTAAAGTCGCTGTAAAATCGGTTTAAACATGTTAAAATAAATCTAAATTTATTTTTAAAACTTTTCTAAAGAAAAGAGGAAGAACCGTTACAAACCTCCGTTGTAGACTTGACCGTTCTTCGCCAACGATGCTCCACGAACGAAAACGCAGCAGCCGCTTTAAGGTTTTCTTCGCTGGAAATTCTTCTTTGATTGACACAATCACCACAGAGGTTACACCGGTATGTCTCTAAGTCTAGGAAGCAAAAGACTTGTGGGAGTCTTTCTCTAAGAGGGAGGCTAGAGAGAATTCTAGGTCTTGTCTTTCAAGAGTGTCAAGTGTCAAAAGTCTCATGACCAATTAGGTCTAGTGTTCTATTTATAGAAGAGAGGCCATGAATAAAATAATCAATTAAATCAATCTTTTCCATAATTGATTTAATCTTATTCCTTAATTAAACAATCATGATCAATCAATTCCATAATTGATTAATCTTTTCCACAAATGACTAATTACTTCCATAAGTGATTAGATCATTTCCATAAATGATTAATCACTTCCTTAAGTGATTAATTATTTCCATAATTGATTAATTCTCGGTTAATGAATTCTTTAATTAATTAACCACCAATTAAATATCACATATTTAATTCCCGGCCTAGAATTAATTAATTTGCCCAAACACATTTTAGGCCTTAAATTAATTAATTCATTATTTTGAACTCTTCCATAAATTTATATTTGAACTTTTCAAATATTAATTTCTCTCATAATAATATATCAATATATATTATATTTGTTTCCCTTAATAAATTGAACATTTTCAATTTACTTTTATTACTTAGTTGCCTCAAATTACTTTACGAGCTACCAATGGGACCTAATGGACCTGCAGATAAGAAGCTCCAATGATGTGAGATTAATTGGTCAAACTCATTAACCACATTAATCAATATTCGTTAACTGTGTGTACATTCCACTATAGACTCACAGTTGCACTCTTCTCACTGTAGACATATTTTCTGTGTCCACGAATCTAGACCAATATCGACTAGTTAGTCCTTCACGAGTGTCCATAACACCAGCTGGGTCAAATTACCGTTTTACCCCTGGGTTACCTCTATTTCCTTAAGTACCAATTCTCCTCTAATGAACAACCTGTTTGTGGTCCAACCATCAAACAGAAAACCCTCTCGTGCCATTGAGAGGGTAGGGCCCTTTGTTCAAGACTCGGAGTAACCACTTAAGGGAACACTCATCTGCTTCCCTAAAGTCGGGAAGGAGTGAATTCCATCTTGTACGATTATGTTCCCAGCTCCCCATTTGGTCTTGTCCCCAAAGTGGTGGCTTATTGAGTCGGCGTATTGGCCACTCTCACCCATACAAATCAAAGGACAATCTCTCATGAGCAGGAGTCCATAATCAACTCAGGATTAAGACTAAGTTGTCTAGGTCGTCCTAGTGAAATAGAAAACCAACTAGTTAACGGTGTTATAACCAGTGGTTACTATTTCGCGGTCCGGTCTTATGCAAACTCATTGCATAGGATACCCCCACTCGCATGTCTCCTACACGAACGCGTTGGATCACAGCGTTTGTATCAAATACAAAGTGGGTCGTATCCATAGTGTCACCAGGATAAGGCATCCAGTCTTATCCCTATACTATAGACCTTTTAGGTTGTCTCTTGAACAATGATCCCATATGTCGCTACATATAGTTCAAGACTCATATTACAACCTTGGATGTCTAGTTTATTGGATTAGGGTTATTATTAGGCAAAGACAAATATAAAATAACTAATAACAATTAATGGAAAAATATATCAATATTATTTCATTAATATCCGGTCAACGGTTACATTCACTATCTACGAGTTTTAGGGCATAAAACCCAACAGTTTTTATATTGGGTTCCTCTCTCTTAAAAGGTTCTTACATTTCTGCTAGAATGTCCATCACTGATGAGATGGTCCAGATGAATGGTAATAAATATTCCTTTTCCAAGAATACTCTTTCCCTTTGTTTATTAGTAGTTCTGTCACCTGAAGATGCCATTTTTTCCCTCGTGAACAATGCTGCAATATTTTGGATTAACCTTCCATAATAGAATTGTTCTCCAGAATCCTCCAAAATCTGTGTGTTCTATTTGGCTTTGCAATCTTCCTGTTTTATCGTGTACAAGTCATTTGAAATGCTTCTAAGTACATTGTCTACAACGAAATTTCAAATGCAGGAGTCAAGCGAGTGGTGGATTTATGTGCAGACCCGCGATTCAACCCCTTTTGGTAAGTTCTGCCTCGACCCATTCAATTTCTTCATTTTTCAGCTTATGTCCATGTAGTTTTAGACTTCGAAATTATTCTAGATCATGACCCATGCTTATTCGACTTGGAATTCGGATTACCCACTGTTTTGTAGCTTCAATTTCACAAGTTTAAGGTTCTTTGAAAGCCAACCAGCGAGCGTTTGGGCTCGAAATTGGTTTTCGACGAATACCCATAACTTGAACGGTCTTAAATCAAGTTACTCATAGCCCATCGGCTTGGGAACTTGGTTGTTGAGGTTAATTCAAACACAAACCAGAAAAAAATTGGAGTTATTCGGTAAGTTCCAACATCTTTAAACCTTTTGAATTTGTCTAAGTTAGCTTGTGAATAACTTATGACCATTGGGTGCTCTTTAAAGTGTAGTTGGACCCAGTTTAGACCTCAGGCAGTGCATATTCAAAGAGCTTTAGTGTTGGTTGCCAAATTCCAGCAAGCTTTTAGGCTCGTTTAGCGTGGTCGGTAAGTTTCTTCACCTTTTTAGCCTTGTTAAAACTCTTGGTAGGCTCCTTGTTTAGTCTCTGATGTTAAACGTTATTTACTTGTAGCTTGACATCAATTAGAACTTATTTGAGTTATTTGGTATAGATGATTATTGATCTAAGTTACGTGTGAATGAACTAATTAACTCTATAGATAAAATTATTAGGGTAATTGGGCACAAATTAGATGATAGTCTTAAAATTTATTATTTTATTTTTAAAAATTTTGGTTTAAATGCTATTTTAGTTTAGTATTTACTGGGATTATGTTTATTTTGATGTTTATAGTTTCAACTTTTATGCATTTTAGTGTATGTGTACTATCTAAACCTTCATTTTGAATCTTCTACATACTTTTAAAAATTGGTAATTTTAGTCCATTGCTTTCATTGTTATCGGCATAAACACTACAATCACAAAATTTTTAAAATGTAGCCTTAATTTGTACTATGAAGAACTTTTGTTGCATGCAGAATTATTCTTGAAATTTTCAAAAACTGAGGAGTCAAAATAGAATTTTAAATCATAAAAATTTTATGTTTTCTCTTTTCTTTAATTAATAGAAAATGATATAACAAATAACAATAATAATGTTGTTTTCTTTTTTCGTTTTTTTTTTCTTATTGTTCATAATATTATATTGCAAATAAGAAGTCGAGGGTTTAGATTTACACTCATGAAAAAAGATAGAATAAGCTAGTAGGCAAAAATGTTAGAAAATTGTAGTTATTATAACATTTAAGAGAGCTAGAAATATGCCTATTAATTAGTAGACAAATCTCGCAATGTCTAGACAATTCCTTCAATTACTCTCGGAAAAGTGCTAGAAAGTGATAAATTAAGATAAGTCAAATGTGGTGTATAGATCCTTTTGCAATTCAATCTCAAATATTAGTTCAATTATATATCATTCATTTGGTGTACTAAAAAAATATATATATCATTCATTTGGTTTAATTATAATATATATTTATAATGTTAAAAGATTTAATTGTAATCCTTCCACTAACATTCTGTACAATAAAATGTAAAAAAACTTAAAATGTTAACTGAACTACAAGCTAAAAAATGTAATTTTAACCTATGCCTTAATATCACGAGAAAAACATAATCCCCACAAGGATTTTGAAAGGAAATTCTTTGAAAAAAAAAAGTTGAAAATAAATATTATAAACTAAGAATCAACTTCTGTCTTAAAAACTTTTCTAACTTCAATAATTAGTTTTAAAAGTTACCCTTGTTTGCTAATATTATTCTTTTTTTTTTTTGAAAATGTTTGCTAATATTATTCACATAAAGTTATTATTCACATAATTGTGTTAGCCTTTTACTAGTATGTGATGTTTCTGTTGCTTGATTGTGTGACTAAATGAGAATGCGAGATCTGACTCGCTAGTTTGTGGAAGGAGTTTTGTTGTGTATCTGTGGTATTGTGGTGTGTAGTTGTGGATTGTTTGGCTTATAGAAGTGTGTTTGATGTTTAACAGGTTAAGGAAAAATTTTGGTTTAGTTCTATGTATGTCGTTATGCTGCCGAAATTTTCGGTACATTCAGTTAGTTTGGTTTAGGAGATTGTAATGTCGCTAGGATAGTTCTAAAATCCTAGGGTGTTACACTAAGTGATCATTTTAAGTTTAGATGATTTCGTTTAGTTAAGTTTGGAGTTCTTCTTATAAGTTTTTTTTTTTCTTTTTTTCTTTTTAGGTTTTGATTTAGGTGTTTTATATATGTCTATTTTATTTATACTAATAGAAAATTACTTGTTCATTAACTTTATTTGATTAGGTTATAACATAATGGATAAATCATGGATGTCGAAATATATGTTAACACTTTGCACTTTTTTTTTCTGCTATAACTCTATTGTATGATTGTTGTCTATATAGATATCATTGGATTGGATGTTGTTGGTGATATCATTAAAAACATTCACAATTTATTCAATTGATTCTCTGAAGCATGACTTTCGTGATGATGTAAAGAACATGGTTAATACGTAAGTAAATAGTTATTTTAGCATATGTAAGTTTATTATTTATATTTTTTTAGTATTCTTATTATTATATTATTGTGTCAGGGCTATAAGAATGTTCGATTAGTTCAGTTTAATTCAAGGCTATCAATTTCTATCCACCAGTTTAATTTAAGTCTATCAGTGATAATCACTAATAGAAAACCGTTTAATTCGAGGTTATCAGTTTCTATCACTGATAGAAATCAATTCAATTCAAGATATTAGTTTCTATCACCGATAGAAACCAATTTAATTGAAGTTTATCAGTTTCTATCATAAATCAATTTAATTGAAGTTTATTGACTTGTATCACTGATAGAAATTAGTTTATTCAAATCTATCATTTTCTATCGATGATAGAAATCAGTTAATTGAAGTCTATCAGTTTTTATCCCTGATAGAAACCAGTTAATTATCAATTAATTGAAGTCTACCAATGATTGTTACTGATAGAAATCAATTTAATTGAAATCTATCAGTAAAGTACTTTCCATTGCAATTCATCTCGGTAATTAGAAACTCATCCAAAATTATTATACTACAATCATAAATTGAACAAAAATTTTTAGTCTCTTGTGGTAATTAGAACATAAAATCCAAAAATAACCATTACGAACAAGCGACTCTTAATTAACAATATAATTTTTAAAGTCTAGCACACAAGCTCCGTGATCACCACCATAAAATTGTTATTCTTGTATTCTTTGTATTTCATTATCTATCAATTATAGTTCGTGATAGACTTCGATCAATGATAGTCAGTGATAGACTACGATTAACCAGAGTATATCAGTGATATACTTTGATATACCTATACAAACACTCACCAAAATTTCTATTTTTGTATTCTTGGCATTCTTGAATTAAAAAGAAAGCCAACAAGAGCTTAGCTCAATTGACATAAAGTTGTACTGATAATCACAAGGTTTGTGGTTCGAATCCCCCCCCTCCCACACACACATATCATATTATAAAAAAAATAAGGAAAAATTACCTTTTTGGTCCTTGAGTTTTGAGGGATAGGTGCGTTTGGTCCCTGAGTTTTCAAAATAGACCTTTTTAGTCCCTGAGTTTTGAGAAATAGGTTTAAAAGGTCCCCAAGTTTTCAAAATGGACCTTTTTAGTCCTTGAGTTTTGAGAAACATGTTAAAAAAGTCCCTTATATAATTTTTAAAATTTTTATAAATTAATACTTTTTAATTTTGTTAATTTAAAAAATCATTCAATATTAAAATATAATAAAAATTATTAGTTTAAAAAAGTTGAAAAAATAAAACGAGGGACTTTTAAAACCTATTTCTCAAAACTTAGGGACTAAAAAGGTCCATTTTGAAAACTTAGGGACCCTTTAAACCTATTTCTCAAAACCCAGGGACTAAAAAGGTCTATTTGAAAACTCAGGGACCAAACGCACCTATCCCTCAAAACTCAAGGACCAAAAATGTAATTTTCCCAAAAAATAAATAAATAAAAAGAAGAAGAAACAATCATAACAATACCTCAACAACAAAACAGGGGGAAAAAAAGCAAGAAAATACAAAATTAAAAAAATAAATTGTGTGGTAGAAGAAATGCGAGGGAAGAAAGAAAGAAAAAAGAAAAAAAAAAGAGAGAAATGGTGCAAAAAAAAAAAAGCCAGAGAGTGAACTCCCAAACACGCAAACACTCACCGCACTCCACATTATACATACACAAATACAATGCAAATGTCAAATATGAAAATGACCTGGAGGCTTGGTAGATGGAGAGAAAACAAGGGTAAAATGAGAATTTAAAAATGTATTCTAATTTTTTTGCCATATTTGCAATTCTTTTTACTTGGTGCTAAATTTGCTATTATAGATAATTAATTTGCCACCCACTGCAATTACTCTTTAAACTAAGCATGAGACTAGGATTAAGCTTAAGGTGGATTAAAAAATAAATGCAACCTTAGAACTTTTGCTGCAGACATGACTAGGCTAGAAGGAATGCTCAAGCAAAAGGTTTCTGGAGGTCAGAATACCTTGATCTAACTAAGCTAACCGGTCCAAAACTCCCAAAATTTAGAAGAAAAATAAGTTGGATAAACTTAGATGTGCCAAAGAAAATATCATTGATTTCATTAAAAACTCAGAATAGAGATTTACATAAGCAGAGACAATATTTTGTAGCAACAGAAATAAAGAAATAGAAACAACAGAAACATAAAACAAGAAAACAAAGATAAAAGTGAATAGACAAAAATGATAAAACAAAAATTTTGCTCGCAACAAACTGAGGCTTCCCTTTTCATTCTTCTTCACGCTCCTGGTTTTCATCTTCCTCTCTAATAATGGGCAGGGGTGGGATTTCCATGGGTTCATTGAGTCATGAGGGAATGTTGGGAAGGCCATATATGGTTTAGAAAAATTAGCTTGCATCGCCTTCCTAAGCGTGGTATCCCTTCTTCTCGCATAACTCCAATAGGTCTAAAGTTGCCTTTCCGTAAACTCCAACCTACTAAACATATTTTCTAATTGTTCCAGCACATGTTGGACTCCACACAACAACCCTCCTTGGCGAGCCTCCCCTCTCTGGAGCCTTGCCAAATTTGTTGTATCAATAATTCCCTTGTTGAATAGCTTGATATAACTCAAACTTTTATTAACCCCAACCCTCCGACATAACATTGTAATGGTATTTGGGAAGAATAATTTTCCAATCTTCTTTCTCCAACAGCCATGTATACTCAAAGATCGCAAGATATCAAATACCACCAGCATTCAGTCTTGAGACACAATCGAATCGTGGGTCATTGGTAGCAGCATTTGCTTCACAAAACCAAGCCAAGTATTGGCTTCACTCTTCAGGTAGATTGATTGGAAAGTCCTCGCTCCAGTCCTTGATAACCTCCATTGGGCCCCTTCAACTCCCACCTCACGCACAACAACATTAAGTTGCTCATTGGAATGAGCAACTACCATTTCGTTGAACACCGCATGGGGAAAGTCTTGAAGGTTGAACAAGGAATTGATTGCTCCAAGACTCCAATCCACTGCAATGCCGTGAACTATGACTAGAAAGCCCTCATTCTTGTCAATATTTGCGTAGAGATCCTTCACCAATTGAGCCTCGACAGGTTTGGGTTTTGTACATAGTTGTTCCCAGCCATGATTAATAATGTTGGTCCTCAAAAAGTGGGGTAGTTCATCACCGCCCTCGAAATCGCGTTCCATCAGACAATCTCTTTTCAACATCTTCTGGTACTTTGCTCTAGCATCTTGTTGGGTTTTATGCCCTAAAACTTGTATAGATAGTAAATGTAAACTTTTGATTGTTCATCAATAAAGAGTTATCGATCTTATTTCAATAAAGAGTTATGGTTTATTTTTAGTTTTTGCTTAAATAACCCTAATCCAATAAACTAACATCCTAGGTTGTCTTATGAGTCTTGAACAATATGTGGAGACGTACGGGGATCAATGTTCAAGATTCAGCCTAAAGGATCTATAGTATAAGGATAAGCTTGGGTACCTTATCCTGTTGACACTATGGATAGGACCCACTTTGTATTTGATACAAACGCAATGATCCAACGCATCCGTGTAGGTGACATGCGAGTGGAGGTATTCTATGAAATGATTTTGCATAAGACCGGACCGCGAAATAGTAACCACTAGATGTAACTCCGTTAACTAGTTAGGTTTCTTTTTCAATAGGATGGCCTAGGCAACTTAGTCTTAATCCTGAGTGTATTATGGACTCCTTGAAAGAGTTAATATGAAAGATACAGAAGCAATTTAGGATCTAAGGCACTTAATTCCATCAATTTTAGAGATTAAAGCATGTTGTTCAAATGGCCAAAAAACAGAGTTTTAGCACATACCTCTTGTAGCTCAACATTGAATCAATCCTTGTTGCCTTCTGAAGTGGTTAAAAATATAGATGAAATTTACTCCAAAATATTGTGCAAGCATACACAATCTGCAGCAAGTGATAAGTATTTTTTGTACCCATATGGTATTGAATAGGCTCACTCTATTGATTTTAATTAGCTTTTTAGTGATTTCAAATTTGGTTAAATTGATTTATTTTTAAAATGTTGAAACGAAAGAAATGAGAAAACAGAAAACGTAAACGAATAGAGAAAACAAAATGGAAATAGGCACAGGTTAAGACTTCTGTAGTTGTTATAGAAATGATCCGACCATTCTTATGATCAGTCAATCACATGCAGTTTTATTAGCGGGATCCTCCTGAGACTCCAAATTTTTTGGAATATGTTTAAAAAACAATGAAGTACTACCGATCATGCACTAGGTAATTGGTTATCCCTAACTCAACTACTGGCGTTCACCAACTATCTATAGTCTAGTGTGATTAATTGCCACACAATTCTTAAATTATCTCTAAAACTAAGAGAAGTTATACATACCGGTTGGTCAGGTGGGCATATAATGATAATAAACACAACAAGTAATCAAGATGATCATAATCAATAAGAATTTCCAGATTTTATAAAAGTGACAATTACATAGTTCTCAACCTGTGCCTATAAGTAAATTAGTTCATAATATAAAACTTTAAGCACGTTACAATCTTAATAAATGCATCCATAATGTAAATCTAACAAGAGAATACTAATCCTTCTAGTAATTGCGACTGAAACGGCTGCTTCAAACCATCAAGAACATGGGAAGACTTCGTCTTCCTTGAAATAATTCACACGATGTCTTTTTTTGGTCTCCAATCGATTTTGGTCTCTAATCGGCCGCCAAAGATGATGTTTGTTGGGTTTTATGCCCTAAAACTCGTAGATAGTAAATGTACATTTGACCGAACATTAATAAAAGTGATGTATTATTCAATGTTTGTATTATATCTTGTCTTAATAACCCTAATTCAATAAACTAAACATCCAAGGCTAATAGAATGAGGCTTGAACTAGTATGTAGGGACATACGGGGATCAATGTTCAAGTTTTAGCCTAAAGGGTCTATAGTATAGGGATAAGGCTGGGTACCTTGTCCTGGTGACACTATGGATACGACCCGCTTTGTATATTGATACAAACATAGTGATCCAACGCGTTCATGTAGTTGACATGCGAGTGGGGGTATCTTGTGCAATGAGTTTGCACAAAGACCGGAATTGTAACACCGTTAGTTAGCTCGGTTTCTATTTCACTAGGATGACCTAGGCAACTTGGCCTTAATCCTGAGTGGATTATGGACTCCTGTCCATAAGGGATTGTCCTTTGATTTGTACGGGTGAGAGTGGTCTGTTCGCCAACTCAATAAGCCTACCATTTTGGGGACAAGACCGAATGGGGAGCTGGGAACGTAGTCTTACAAGATGGAATTCACTCCTTCCCGATATTAGGGTAAGTAGAGGTGTGTTCTCTTAAGTGGTGTCTCCAGGTCTTGAACAATGGGCCCTACCCTCTTTATGGCACGAGAGGGATTTCTGTTTGTTGGTTGTACCTCAAACAAGTTGTTCATTAGAGGAGCACTGACACTTAAGGACCAAGAGGTAACCCAGGGGTAAAACGGTAATTTGACCTAGCTGGGGTACGAACACACGTGAAGGGCTAACTTGCTGTTGACGGTCGATATCCGTGGACACATAAATATATCTACAGTGAGAAGAGTGCAGCTGTGGTTCTTTAGTGGAGTGAACCACAGTTAACGAACATTGACTAACTTGGTTAATGGGTTTAACCAATTAATCTCATATCATTGGAGCTTCTGATCTGTAGGTCCATTAGGTCCCACTGGTAGCTCCATTGGGGTGTTGAGGTAAAATTCTAAGGGAGAATTGAATATTCGATTGTGTTCGAATATTAAACTTAAACATGAATTTGATTCATATTTAAAACTATAGGTTATAATTAATGTTCATATGATGGATATTAATACTATAGTTTAGCTGAGAGAATCATGATTAAATATATGATATTTAATTAAAAATATTAATTAATTGGTGAATTAATTAATATTGATGTTTTAATTTGTTTTTAATTAAATTATGATTTAATTAAGATAAATTAAAAACTTTGGGTCAAGTGGAAAATACACATAAAAGTGTTTTATGTAGTAATAATTAAATTAGATATTAATTTAATTTAATTATTTAATATTTGTTAACTGATCAGTCAAACTCACCCATTAACCCTACACGCGTGAACTACCTATTTTTGAGGGGAGTGGGACGTTTTCTTGTGGTAGTCATTTTAATTTGTGGTAACTTCTTTTTGGGAGTTCCAAGAATCACTCTCTACAGAGCCTCACGCATAACCTCTCTCTCAAGAACTCTCTGTAACTTTTTCCAAGATCATATAGAGACAAAATTTCTCCTTGATCCTTAGAGTTTTTTTTTGTTCCCACAAACCACTCAACTCCAAATCCTAAGAGGATACCGGTGCAACTCTCTTGGTGGTGTCCGTGGTAGATTTGCAGCAAAGAAAGGGTTCTAAGGTTGCTGGAATTTTCTGCTACTCAAAGGAATTCAGGCGAAACATTCAAGAATTTCTACAAGGGTGAGTAATTCTTGGTCTAGGATCATTAGGATCCAATTCTAGATTAGATCTAGAATTTTTTTTTATCCTTGTTCAACATGTTTTATATCTATTTTTCAGCATGGTTTAAATTAGTTTAATCTCTGTAAAATAATCGTTTGCAAATTGTATCGGTATTTTTAATCTAAAGAAAATACAATGTGGTTTTGTGATTGTTTCCGTTGCCAAGGGCTTTCATCCCTTCAATGCTTTGACTTCATACGACTACTCTTATTTATAAGATGAGAGTTTAACCTAATTAGGTTAATTAAGACACGTGGAGTACTTCCCAAGCCTGATAAATTCGAGATCTATGCTAAAAAAGCCACCTCATTTAATGAATCACGCGTAGGTCACGTGACCCGTTTTGCTAATGTTTTGCTGGATCATCAGATTTTCCTCTCTCAACTTGGTCAACATTTACATTTTTCTGCAAAAGAACTCCAAAGTATCAATTCTCATAATTAAGCTAAAACACAATAAATTCATCTATAAACACAATCAAATGGCACAATTAACATACAAATCATCAGATAATAGGCTATAATAACTTCCTTTTGAAGAGTTATCAATCCTCTTGTAGTTTTTATTCACCACATGATCACGGACCATTGCTAGGATCTTCCCCGCTATTCTTTGGCCTTAGAACGGATTGTGAGGTCCAATTGTGATGGTAATTTCGAAGGGAAATGTTTGAAGTTTTGAGAGCTTGATTTTGTGTAGTAAAATTGGCAACATTTCAGGTTGGAATTTCTTGAATTTTCCCACCTCTTAATCCACTATATATAGAGGAAAAACATGCATCAAAGATTAAACATACAAAGACACTTAATCAAGGATCAAAGAGGTGGACGTAGATGTGTCTTAAGAAGGGTAAGTGCATGGTGGTGGTGTTCCACCACCTCCAAAAATTGCTTTTAATTTTGAATTTCTTTAAATTCAAAAAAGTAATTTTTATTTTATGAATTTCTTAAATTCATAATTGAATTTATAATTCTTTTAATTTTAAATAAAATTAATTATAATTAACTAAATAATTTAATTATATTATATTATATCATATTAATTTAATATCAAATATTAAATTAATATTTTACACTCAATCCTAACTTTTCTCCAACAGAAATTTTTGAACATGAATCCCTATTCATGTGTATGGTATTTAAATCATATTTAAATATTACCAACTCTCACAAATAAAAGTTTAATTCATAATTAAACTAATATGTCGATAATATTGCATATAATCAACACTTATTCCTTAAACCAAATTGAACGATTCAAACTCTCCCATCACTCTGTTCTAAGGTTTATTCCAATATGAGCTAGTAGGGGACCTAATTGAAGGATTTGGAATTCCCTAATTCCGATAAAGCGGAAGTGTAATTGGGACCGATTCGTAGTTAATTTTGTTTATCCAAAAATATCATTACATTGGAAAAATTCATAGAACAAATTCTATAGAAACTTAAGGCTAAGCATACAAACTTTAGATCTAAATCTATAATAAAGAAAAGAGAAGCAAACCTCCATTGACGTCTCTGAAAATCAAGAATGATGTCTTTCACCCCACCCTAGGGGTCCTATATATAGGTAAAGGCCAAAACCTTTTCCTAATAGGAAAAAGGTTATGAATAAGTTCAACTCTATTATCTTATTCATATCTAATTTTAATACATAATTAATTAATTACCCAATTAAATATCACATATTTAATCTTAGGGATTTTATTAAATTTAAATTAATATGAATCTAATTTATATTTAATTATTTGAACTCTTTCAAATATTTTTCTCTCAAGAATTAATTTTTTTAAATTAATTCAAAAATTATATTATAAAGATTCATAAACTTTATATTATAATGTATCAACATACATTATACGATTCCCCTAAATAAATTGAACACTTTCAATTCATAATTTATATTTAATTGCCTCAAGTCTCTTTACGAGCTACAAGTGGGACCTAATGGACCTACAGATCAGAAGCTCCAACAATACGAGACTAATTGGCTAAACTCATTAACCAAATTAGTCACCATTCGTTAACTGTGGGTCACTCCACTAAAGACCCACAACTGCACTATTCTCACTACAGAATATTTCTGTGTTCATGGATATCGACCAATAACGACAAGTTAGTCCTTCATGAGTGTTCGTAACTCCAGTTGGGTCAAATTACCGTTTTACCCCTGAGTTACCTCTACCTCCTTAACTACCAGTGCTCCTCTAATGAACAACTTGTTTGTGACCCAACCATCAAACAGAAACCTCTCTCGGGCTAGTGAAAGGGTAGGGCCCTTTGTTCAAGACCTAGAGACACCACTTAAGGGAACACTCATCTACTTCCTCAAAAGTCGAGAATGAGTGAATTCCAACTTGTGTGATTATGTTCCCAACTCCCCACTCGGTCTTGTCTCGAAAATGGTAGGCTTATTGAGTCAGCGTACTGGCCACTCTCACCCATACAAATCAAAGGACAATCCCTCGTGAACAGGAGTCCATAATCCACTCAGGATTCAGACTAAGTTGCCTAGGTCATCCTAGTGAAATAGAAACCTAACTAATTAACGGTGTTACAGCTAGGGGTTACTATTTCCCGGTCCGGTCTTATGCAAACTCATTGCATAGGATACCCCCACTCGCATGTCTACTACATGGACGCTTTGGATCAATACGTCTGTATCAAATACAAAGCGGGTCGTATCACATAGTGTTACCAGGATAAGGTACCCAGTCTTATCCTTGTACTATAGACCTTTTAGGTTGTTACTTGAACATCGATCCCTGTATGTCCCCACATAATAGTTCAAGTTACATACAAACAACCTTGGATATTACTTTATTGGATTTGGGTCAAATTGTGCAATATTTAACAATAACATTTTATTGCAGAAACTCAATAACATTTTATTAAAACAAGTATACAATTTGTTTACATTCACTATCTAAGAGTTTTAGGGCATAAAACTCAACACTAATGAACCTACAAATCATGAGCTCCAACAATCCGAGATTAATCGGCTAAACTCATTAACATAGTTAACAAACATTCGTTAGCTACTAGGACACTCCACTATAGCCCAGTAGCTGCACTCCCCTCATTGTAGATATATTTTTGTTCACTCAATATAACCATGATTAGTAAGTCGATTATGAAGGAATGAAAATCCTTTGCAGCGGAAGCGTGTATCAGATCGATTCGTTCTTAATTGGGTTTCATAGAAATACCGATACATTGGTCTTAAAATTACAGAACAATTATATAATCTAAACAGATTAAGCATGCAATTCTAAATTCTAAACAATTTAGAATTTGAGAAACTTACTTGTTGATGCACAAAACGTCTTAGCACTATGCTCCAAAAACACGAATGATTCGTCATTGACCTCTCTAAGAACACCACCATCAAAGAACACCCACTATCCTTTGGATTACTGAAGTAGAGATTGTGGGATCTCGTTTGTCTTGGAAAAGGGAAGAAAGTTTCAGCATCAACCTTGTTGTAATTTCTTGAGAGAAATTGAGAGAGATGAATAGCAATTCAGAGAGAGATAGATATTCACACACCGTTCTTCAGCAACCCACTCACGTTGGTTGAAAAGAAGGGAGTGAGGGGGAGTTACACGATTAACTCCCCTTACACCTGGCAACTCCCCATTCCCCAACAAAACTGTTGGGGAATAATAATTATTAATTAATCTCATTAATTTAATAATTATTAATACTATATGTTATATACCTAATTAATTTAACCAAATTAATTAATAATATATAGTTTTAAAATTCAATTAAATCATATTTAACTGAATTAATTCAACCAACTAATTAAATATCATATATCTAATTAATACTATATTTGAATTAAACTCAAATATATCTCTCTCACTCAACCTATAGTTTTAATGTGCATCCAATGTACATTAATTATGAACTATAGAATTAATTTAATTAAATCAAATTAATTAATTCTCCAATTAATTCATTCATTAATTAAACATCTTATATTTAATTAATTTACTATTTGAATCATTCAAATAATTCTCTCATAAACTATAGTTTTAATATGAATCTTATTCACATTAAATATAACCTATAGTTCCAATACGAATCTAATTCATATTTAATATTTGAACCCCTTCAAATATTTACTTCTCTCATTAATTAATTTTGAATCACAACCAAAATTAATTTTATATTATAAAGTTTAATTCACTAATTAAACTTATATTGTAATGTATCTTCATACATTATCTTAATTGTATCATATACAATATAATTCCCTTAATGAATTTGAACACACTTCAAATTCTATTCAAGACTATTTAACCTCAGAATCCTTTACGAGCTAGTAGGTGGACCTAATGGACCTACAGATCAGAAGCTCCAACGATACGAAACTAATTGGCTAAACTCATTAACCAAGTTAGTCAACATTCGTTAACTGTGGGTCACTCCCTTAAGGACCCACAACTGCACTCTTCTCACTGTATAATATTTCTGTGTCCATGGATATTGACCAATAACGGTAAGTCAATCCTTCACGAGTGTTCGTAACGCCAACTGGGTCAAATTATTGTTTTACCCCTGGGTTACCTCTGGATCCTTAAGTACCACTGATCCCTCTAATGAACAAGTTGTTTAGGGTCCAACCACTAAACAGGAGTTCCTCTCGAGCCAGGAGAGGACGACACGCCTTTGTTCAAGACCCGGAATCAGCCCTTAAGGGAACACACATCTACTTGCCCCAATATGGGAAGGAGTGAATTCTATCTTATATTGTCATGTCCCCAGGGGAAAATTTCTAGTACTACGGTAATATGGAAAATTTTCCATACTACCTCCATTCATTGTTTGCCTTGTAAGGAGTATTTAAGAATGGTGTAGGATCCATATAATAAAATATTATATCATTAAATGCTCATTAAATGACGTGTCAATTGCTGAATGGAGGGAGTAGGTACTACCGTAGTACTAGAAATTTTCCCATGTCCCCAGCTCCCCACTCGGTCTTGTCCCCAAGAAGGTAGGCTTATTGAGTCGGGCAGGCCACTCTCACCCGTACTAATCAAAGGACAATCCCTCATGAGAAGGAGTTCATGACACACTCAGGATTAAGATTGAGTTACGTAGGTCATCCTATTGAAACAGTAACCTAACTAGTTAACGGTGTTACATCTAGGGGGTGTTTGGGGGAAGGGAATATAATCTGGATTACGGGGAATTTGGATTACTGGGAATCTTAAATTGTAATTGATGTGCAAATTGCTAACCGCAAGTGTACGGGTCAAGTAATAATATAGTGAATGTGAAATTCGAATGTCGTCCTCTGGATTGGTGTCTAGTCAAATTTTAATTACCGAAAATACTTTTGACCAATTTTATTTAGGGAACCAAAAAGAGTGAGAATGCAATGGAATCAAACATAAAATAATGCAAATAATGACAATCCAATGGAAACAATGGTCTTAGGGATTTGATTTCACCAATTGGGATTATGGATTAATTAACGGATTAACACATGCTATGATTCATAAATCTTGGTAAACTAATATCACACATATCTCTCCCGAGCATACATGATTCTCCCACATGCAATTGAACCCGATATCCCTATCTAAATTCAATAAACATACAAGGCAATAAGGATAACCTTTTTAACGATTTCTAGAATTAACCATAATCTCCCGATTTCTAGCTAAATCTTAGTTATGCATAATGATTTCTAAGCTAAATCCTCTCTCCCGAGTTAGATTCAAGCACAAACATCAATCAATTTATGGTCGGTAAATTGAAAGCGTTAAGGATACAAATATGCATAAATGAATCAATAACATAAAACCGTAAAATCAATCCATAACGTGCCCAACGGCTACATCAATCCCTAAGAGTTCAACTTAGCTACACATAATCCTTATGAAAACATAAACTAAGTATGAATTAGCCATAAAAACTAACTAAAAGAAGGGATAAAGAAGAATTAAACTCTATGTAGGTCGAGGCCGAACGTCCCCGTCACGATCCCCACGAACAATGGGTTGATTTCCACTTTGCTCCCCTTGCTTCCGCTTCAAAATCCTCTATTTTCCTCTATTTTACGGCCCCGAAGTGTCCAAAAGAAGTCCCCCAAAAAGCCTTAATCGCAATCTTTAAATAAGGCAAAAATTGGTCGTAGCGTCGCGACGCTACCGCAAAATTACGGATTCTGGAAGTTCGCCTAGCATCGCGACGCTAGTCACATAGCGTCTCGACGCTATAATATATATATATATATATATATATATATTTTTTTTTAGATTGAAAACTCCAAATATAGAGTGTCAGCGGATGAGCCTATCTTCAATCTTCCAACTTTGATTCTTTTTCATTCTTTAACTTCTTTTCGCCCTTCGAACATCCAATTGGCTCCAATATTAATTTCCTACAAATACAACATGAAAATGCATAAAATTTGGCCAATAAATCATGAAAGACTAGCTAAATTAAATAAGGAAAAATAGCTAGCTATGCTCGCTATCAGTAATCTGGATTACTGGGAATCCTGATGCCTGTGTTTGGAGTGCTGTATTTGGGTTGTAATCTGTCTGATGCCTGTGTTTGGATTGCAGAGTTGTAATTGGGCTGGAATCGTAATGTTGTCTTTTTCTAAGCTGTTGTTCACACGTAACTTCGGGGATGGAGACACGTGGAATAAATAATATATTGTATTAATGTTGTATGCGTGTGGGTGTACAATCTCTAACTTTAATCCTCTGATTCTCTCTCTTAAATATATAAACTTTGGCCTCTAGCTTGTTGCTCTTCTTGGGCCGGTTTGTTGGGCTTCTTGGATGATCGGCCTGCTAGGTTGATGATCTGTTGGATCGGCCTGTTGGCTTGATGATCTGTTGGATCGGCTTGTTAGCTTGTTGATCCTCTTGGATGATCGGCCTGCTGACTTGATGATCTCTTGGATCGGCCTGTTGGCTTGATGATCTGTTCGATCGGTTGGCTTGTTGATCTTCTTGGATGATCGGCCTGCTGATTTGATGATCTCTTGGATCGGCCTGTTGGCTTGATGATCTGTTGGATCGGCTTGTTAGCTTATTGATCCTCTTGGATGATCGGCCTGCTGACTTGATGATCTCTTGGATCGGCCTGTTGGCTTGATGATCTGTTCGATCGGTTGGCTTGTTGATCTTCTTGGATGATCGGCCTGCTGACTTGTTGATCTTCTTGATCGGTCGGTTGGCTTGTTGATCTCTTGGATGATCGGCCTGCTGACTTGTTGATCTTCTTGATCGGTTGGTTGACTTATTGATCTCTTGGATCAGCCTGTTGGCTTGATGATCTGTTGGATCGGCTTGTTAGCTTGTTGATCCTCTTGGATGATCGGTCTGCTGACTTGTTGATCTTCTTGATCGGTCGGTTGGCTTGTTGATCTCTTTTTAGAGTCTTCTAGTCTTCCAATCTTCTGAGTATTAAATCCTTTGAATTTTGAATCTCGGATCTCTGAATTCTCTGGACTCTTTGGATTCTGACGACTATGGATCTTGGGAGAATGCTCTGGACTCTGCCCTTTCTGCCTCTGGCTGAATCCCCCCAAAATGAATGGTGGCCTCCTCTATTTATAGAGTTTGATGGACCTCATATGGGCTTGGGCTTGGGTTCAATTGCCACGTGGCATAATTTGATTGAACCTGGCTGATGTTATCGGATGGATCACTAATAGACAAGTGGCATTCTTTGATTTGTCGAATTTTAATGTCTATTAATTTAATTTAGGCACACGTGTAAATGTGTAATTGGTCCCAAATTTATTTTATTATTAATTTATATTAATGACGTGGCAATTTGTGATTGGCCAAAATTTCTCCTTCAACAAATGCCCCCTTTTCGAGATTTAGGCACAAGTTATGTGTGAGTGAATCTCGAAAAATATATTTTGGAATTAAAATGCAAGGTATTTGTTCTTGACTTTGACTCCATTTAGTGCGTCAATTTAATCAAAATATGAATTTTGGTCAAAATTTTGATTTTTTTATTTGACACACTTTTATTGCCAATTAATCAAAATTTGAGGTTTGGTCAAAATTTTGATTTTCCTTGTTTGGCAGGAAACTTTGATTTCAAGTTTGGGAAAATTTTGGTTTATACCCAAATTTTGATTTGAGGTAAAATCCTACCCAATTTTAACTTGCAAATGGAATAGAACTTGAGGTTTGGACTCTGGTCCATTTGGGATAGAATTTGAATTATGACCAAAATTTAATTTGAGGTAAAATTTTACCAAATTCAAACTTGCATTTGGAATAGAATTGTATGTTTGAATCTCAAATTTTGATTTGGAAGAAAAATTTGGAGTATGCCCAAATAAAATTATTTAGATAAAATTTGAATTCCCAAATTGATTTGAATTGAAATACTTATCTGTTAAGAATTTCAATTTAATTAAGTTGGTTCAGATAAAGATAAAGATTATCCCATAAAATTTTGAACAGGAGATAAGATTTCATTTGAGTCAAATCTTTATCTAAACTTTTAATTTGAACTTAAAACTCCCCCTATAAATAAGACTGAACCTCAGTAGGGGAGAGCACACATCGCAGAGAGCATTCAAGAAGGGATCCAAGTAGGAAACTTTCTTTTCTTTTCTTTTCTTTTCTTTTCTTTTTTATTTTTAGTTTTCGTTTTTTTTTTATACTTTTCGTTTATTTATTTATATTTTTTTTAAATTTTCGTTTTTTTTTGTTTTTTTGTTTTTTTTGTTTTTTTTGTTTTTTTTTTTTTGCAATTTGTTTCTTTCTTCCTTTAATGTGTAAGCTTCGTGCAACAGTCGTCACCAAATTCGCTTGCAGTGATTTCACTCCTGCTAGACCAGTCCCCATTTTATTGGGTGATCTGAGTAACCTGCAGGGGTAGTCACCAGATTCGCCTTCAGTGATGCACTCCTGCTAGATCAGTCCCCATTTTATTGGGTGATCTGAGTAACCTGCAGGGGTAGTCACCAGATTCGCCTTCAGTGATGCACTCCTGCTAGACCAGTCCCCATTTTATTGGGTGATCTGAGTAACCTGCCGGGGTAGTCACCAGATTCGCCTTCAGTGATGCACTCCTGCTAGACCAGTCCCCATTTTATTGGGTGATCTGAGTAACCTGCCGGGGTAGTCACCAGATTCGCCTTCAGTGATGCATTCCTGCTAGACCAGTCCCCATTTTACTAGGTGATCTAAGTAACCTGCAGGGGTAGTCACCAGATTTGCCTACAGTGATGCACTCCTGCTAGACCAGTCCCCATTTTATTGGGTGATCTGAGTAACCTGCAGGGGTAGTCACCAGATTCGCCTTCAGTGATGCACTCCTGCTAGACCAGTCCCCATTTTACTGGGTGATCTGAGTAACCTGCAGGGGTAATCACCAGATTTGCCTACAGTGAGGCACTCCTGCTAGACCAGTTCCCATTTTATTGGGTGATCTGAGTAACCTGCAGGGGTAGTCACCAGATTCGCCTTCAGTGATGCACTCCTGCTAGACCCGTCCCCATTTTATTGGGTGATATGAGTAACCTGCAGGGGTGGTCACCAGACCCGACTCGCCTACAACGGTCGTCATCAGATTCAATCGCAGTGACTTCACCACTTGTCTAGACCAGTCACTTTGATGACGATAGTTTCCTGCAGGGGTGGTCACCGTTTTTTTAACAACACTTTTATTGTCTTTCTTTCTTTTTTTTTTTTTTGTGGTTTGATATCAAGCATTTTTTTAACTTGCAGCTAAGATGCATCTTCCAGTCTGGACACTTTCAAGATAAAGGCAACACTAAAGTTGTTCATCTTTGCAGATGTAGCGAAGACTTCAACCGTCAACTTTTGAATATGAAGTGAAGTTATCAACAGTCAATTTTTGAAGATGAAGTGAAAGTCGCCAACCGCCAACTTTGAAGTGAAGTTGTCAACCGTCAACTTTTGAAGATGAAGCGAAAGTCGCCAACCGTCACTTTTGAAAAAGAAGCGAGGTCCCTAACTTTTGACTTGAGGTAAAATTCTATCCAATTTTAACTTGCATTTGGAATAGAATGAGTTTGGACTTTAATTGATTTTTGACATGATTTGGATTGAAAATAATATGAGTTGACTGAATAGCATATATGTATAATATCAACAAGCGAATGTTAATTAAAATACTTGAATGGTCTATTAGTTTAATAGCCAAGCTAGATATTTTAAGGTCATGAGTTTTTAAGACTCAAACTGTCTTTTAGGTTGAACACCGCACTAGCATACAATGTAAGGACCTGAAGGAACTGTAGCGAAGCGCGTGAGAACCTTCGAAGCAGTGTGAGAACTTTCAAACTTGAGAGAATGGACTGCAGCGATGCAACGTGAGAACCTTCGAACTTGGAGGAAGGAAACTACAGCGAAGCAACGTGTGAGCCTTCGACTCGACTTGGGGGAGCCTTCGGACTTGGAGGAAGGAAACTACAGCGAAGCAACGTGTGAGTCTTCGACTCGACTTGGGGGAGCCTTCGGACTTGGAGGAAGGAAACTGCAACAAAGCAACGTGAGAACCTTCGAACTTGAAGAGAATGAACTTTGAACTCTGAGAGAAGGAACTGCAACGAAATGCGTGAGATCCTTCGAACTTGGAGGAAGGCGTTGCATGAGAACCCCTTTGAACTTGGAGGAAAGAACTGCAGCGAAGCAACGTGAGAACCTTCGAACTTGGAGAAGGAACTGCAGCGAAGCAGCGTGAAAACCTTCAAACTTGAGAGAAGGGACTGCAGCGAAGTGCGTGAACCTTCAAACTTGGAGAGAAGGAACTGCAGCGAAATGTGCGAGATCCTTCGAAATTGGAGATAAGGAACTTCGAACTTGATGAAAGAAGCACCGCAACGTTAGAACCTTTGAACTTGGAGAAGGAAGCAACACAACAACGCAACGTGGGAACCTTCGAACTTAAAGAAGAAAGTGTAACACTTGAGAACCTTCGAACTTAAAGAAGGACAAAAGTGAAACCACACAGCGTGAAAATCTTCGAACTTGAAAAAAAGAAAATAAACTCCAGCGAAGCAACGCAGGAGCGTGCATCGGAGAACCCTCAAACTTGGAGAAGGAACAACCCAGTAGTGTACAACGTAAGCACCCTCGAATTTGGAGAGAATGAACTGTTGCGAAGAGCATGAGAACCTTCGAACTTGAAGAGAATGAACTCCAGCGAAGTGCGTAAGAATCTTCAAACTTGAAGAAGAGAGAACAACGAACATAGGGTGAGTGAAACACCGAACTTGAGGCTAGCAAGACACTGAACTTGGAGGAATGAAGTTTTCTTTTATTCATCCAACTCATAGCTTCATATCCATAATGGTGCATAACCTCTATTTGCTGTGTTGCCCCCACTAGTGATGAACTTCCTCAATTGTTGTGCTTCAATATTTGTCGCACTTTTTTTTTTTTTTGTTTGCAGAGACTGAACTTAAAGTTTTTTTTTTTAAGCTGCCTACGTACCCTTTGAAGAAAAGGGATCAAGTCATAACGTAGTTCAAAATTTTTGCTCTCACCTTTTAAGCTCGTGTGGGCTAGGAGCATCATGCAGTTTAGGCTCTTGTGATAAGGAGCTTTTACATTTAAAAGCTCTTATCTTTGTCATGGTCTTGATCAGATCCTTCATTTGCAGGATTGGTCAAGATAATGAGATTTGGCTTCACCTTCAAGGAACCTTCCGTATTTATGAGAACAGAAAACTTCCTCTTCATACGTGACAGGATGCTACTATGAAGCTTCTTGTCACTGTTTACTTCATCGAAAAGTTTCAACTCCAAGTTGTTCATCTTTCTTTTAGGTTGATCGTTTGTTACTTTGAGGCGATCAAAGAAAGATGTTGAAGATCGACTTTTCTTCGATGTGGAGACACTTAGCCTTTGGAAAGCTGAAGGTCGAGTGGAGGTGGACATCGAACATTGATTTTCTTCCTCTGTCGCGGCCATACTCATTCTATGGAATACCGAAGGACGAGTAGTTGGAGGCTTGATGCGATCAAAGACGGAAGTCCTTTGTTCACTCTTCTTAGAATTGTCAACTTCTTCTACGTTGATGCAGTAGGAAGTCGCAAGGTTCTCTTTTTTCTTTTTGTGGAAAGTTTTGGAGAATGATTTATTCAACATCACCAGTTGTTGAGGTTGAGAGAACTTTTTACTTCTCTTTCTCTTGGGTTGAAGTTTCTTAGGATCCTTCTTTCTTTGATATTTGCTCTTTTCTTTGATTGTAGCAAGATTTGATTGAGCTACTTCATCAAGGTCGAGCTCAATTTTTCTTTCCATAGCCAGCTTTAGAATTAAGTCCTTTAGGACGAAACATCTTTCCACTGGATGACCAATAACTCGATGATACTTGCAATACTTGGGATCATCGACTTTCTCCATCTCTTCTGGTCGTTTACACTTAGGAAGCTTTATCAGTTGCGCTTCCAATAGTTGTTCCAACATATCAGGGATGTCGGCATCAGGGAAAGGATAGATTTTCTTCTGTCTTTCCTTTAAAGTTAAGTGATGCACTCCATTTGTTTGTCGCTTTTCTTTTGAAGACGACTTGGGAAGGGTTGTGTTGACAACCATGGATTCTTCTATAGTCTCTTCGTTGTTCCTTCCTTCATTCCTCACATTAGGGAGTAGAAGGTCTTGGTTTTCTCGACTAGAAATACTTAGCTCCATATCGTGGGCGCGAGTTGCTAGCTCCTCAAAGGTGCGAGGCTTTATACCTTTAAGGATGTAAAGGAGTTCCCAGTGCATGCCTTGAATGCACATCTCAACGGAAGAGAGTTCAGTGAGGCGATCTTTGCAATCTAGACTCATAGCTCTCCAGCGATTTATATAGTTAACAACGAGTTCACCTTTTCGTTGTTTAGTGTTTGTGAGCTCGAACATGCTAACAGTTCGTCTAGTGCTGTAGAAGCGATTCAAAAATTCTCTTTCGAGTTCCTCCCAACTGTCTACTGACTCAGGTTCTAGATCAGTGTACCAGTCAAAAGCATTTCCTTTAAGTGTTCGAACGAATTGTTTGACTAGCAGGTCCCCTCGAGTACCAGCGTTCTCGCATGTCTCAACGAAGTGGGCAATATGTTGTTTAGGATTGCCCTTTCCATCAAATTGTTGAAATTTCGGTGGCTGATACCCGATTGGCGTTCTCAAATTATCAATCCTCTTAGTATAAGGTTTGGAGTACAAGAGGGAATCTTGAGTAGGTCCACCGTACTGAGCTCTGATACAGTTTGTGATCATATCTTGGAGCTGTTGGATGGATAGTGAAGCGACTGAAGCAGAACATTGTGGATGATCATCTTGCACTATAGACTTTCCTTTGTCGTGATTTTTTACGACTTGGTTTTGACTTGATTCGGCGATATGTTGGTTCTCAATTTGGCTCTTTAGTTGCTCAATTTGAGAATTTTTTTCTTCAATCGCCTTCATCAAGTTGTTGATGTGTTCTTGCATCTCAGCCATTCTTTCTTCCATAGTTCTTGTCTCAGTCATCATGACAGTCACTACGTCAGAATCAGATTCAAACAAAGGGTTATATTTGACAAAAAACTTGTCATTAGTATATGCCCCCTGCAAGGTTGTTTCTTGGCCTCCAGCGATAGAAGCTTTATCTTCTTGCAACGTCAGTTCACTGAGGCAACAATGGGCAGTAGAACCCATGTAAGACTTGTTCATGACAACGACCATTGAAGAAGTCTTGAACGACATGTTTACACTTGTGTTTTGAGATAAGAGAGAGAGATGAGAGGTAGAGATTGTCCCACCGGGCGTGCCAATTTGTTCACACGTAACTTCGGGGATGGAGACACGTGGAATAAATAATATATTGTATTAATGTTGTATGCGTGTGGGTGTACAATCTCTAACTTTAATCCTCTGATTCTCTCTCTTAAATATATAAACTTTGGCCTCTAGCTTGTTGCTCTTCTTGGGCCGATTTGTTGGGCTTCTTGGATGATCGGCCTGCTAGGTTGATGATCTGTTGGATCGGCCTGTTGGCTTGATGATCTGTTGGATCGACTTGTTAGCTTGTTGATCCTCTTGGATGATCGGCCTACTGACTTGATGATCTCTTGGATCGGCCTGTTGGCTTGATGATCTGTTCGATCGGTTGGCTTGTTGATCTTCTTGGATGATCGGCCTGCTGACTTGATGATCTCTTGGATCGGCCTGTTGGCTTGATGATCTGTTGGATCGGCTTGTTAGCTTATTGATCCTCTTGGATGATCGGCCTGCTGACTTGATGATCTCTTGGATCGGCCTGTTGGCTTGATGATCTGTTCGATCGGTTGGCTTGTTGATCTTCTTGGATGATCGGCCTGCTGACTTGTTGATCTTCTTGATCGGTCGGTTGGCTTGTTGATCTCTTGGATGATCGGCCTGCTGACTTGTTGATCTTCTTGATCGGTCGGTTGACTTATTGATCTCTTGGATCAGCCTGTTGGCTTGATGATCTGTTGGATCGGCTTGTTAGCTTGTTGATCCTCTTGGATGATCGGTCTGCTGACTTGTTGATCTTCTTGATCGGTCGGTTGGCTTGTTGATCTCTTTTTAGAGTCTTCTAGTCTTCCAATCTTCTGAGTATTAAATCCTTTGAATTTTGAATCTCGGATCTCTGAATTCTCTGGACTCTTTGGATTCTGACGACTATGGATCTTGGGAGAATGCTCTGGACTCTGCCCTCTCTGCCTCTGGCTGAATCCCCCCAAAATGAATGGTGGCCTCCTCTATTTATAGAGTTTGATGGACCTCATATGGGCTTGGGCTTGGGTTCAATTGCCACGTGGCATAATTTGATTGAATCTGACTGATGTTATCGGATGGATCACTAATAGACAAGTGGCATTCTTTGATTTGCCGAATTTTAATGTCTATTAATTTAATTTAGGCACACGTGTAAATGTGTAATTGGTCCCAAATTTATTTTATCATTAATTTATATTAATGACGTGGCAATTTGTGATTGGCCAAAATTTCTCCTTCAACAGCTGTTTTTTAAGCTTTTTTTTTTTCTTCCGACACTCAGATACGGTTTCATTAATTTGAGATGGTTTGAATAGGGACTAGCACTTTTGAAAACTCCTTACTTCAAAAAAGTTTGAAAGATTTCAAATTAAGATACTTCATTTTTTTTAATTTTTCTAAGATTATCTACTTGCATCTTTTCAATTGTTCATTGTCACAAGAAATTATTTGTCAACTAATGGTATTTAAGATCAATGAAAATAGTATTTCAATATCAATGATAATGGTATTTTAATATCATTGGAAATTGTATCTTAAGATTATTAAAAAATAGTATGTTAAGATTATTGAAAAGAATTTGTTAGATTATTGGAAATAGTATGTTAAGATTATTGGAAAGAATTTGTTAGATTATTGTTAATAGTATGTTAAGATTATTTAAAATGGGATTGTACATATTGACAATAGTTATTTTTGGCCCCGTTTGATAACGTTCTCGTTTCCTGTTTCTCGTTTCTCGTTTCTCGTTTCCTGTTTCTTGTTTCTTGTTTTTTAAGAAGTAGAAACAGAAACATGTTTGATAACTATTTCTGTTCCTCGTTTCTCTGAAAAAAGAAACAGAAACACAAAATGTGTTTGATAACCGATTCTTGTTTCTTGTTTTTTTAGTTAAAATAAAATTTAGTACATATAATATAAAAATATATTAATTTTCAACGATTATTTTTTTATTTCTCCTTCTTCTTCCTCATCACTACCACCATTGTTACCGATCACCCGCCATCGTTGATCATCGGCCATCGCTACCGATCTTTGACCACTGAGCGAATGCAGACAGTCAACGGCGAAAGCTGGAAAAGTCGTCGGCGCGTGGTGGCGGTTGTCGAAAATAAGAAAAAAAGGAACAAGTTTCGGTCGACGACGATAGTGGCAGCCGGTAGTCGGAGGTCGACGATGGCATCTGGTAGTCAGAGGTCGACTGTAGCAACTGGTCGACGGAGGTCGGTGGGGGTCAGTCGGAGAATGCCGATCAGCGGAGGTCGACCACGACTGGTAGTCGGAGGTCGACGGTGCCTAGTAGTCAGAGGTCGACGATAGCTGTCGTTCAGCAGAGGTCGGCGGCGCTCGATAGTTAGAGGTTGACGGTAGCGGCTGCTCGACGGCGCCCGGTAGTCAGAGGTTGACAGTAGTCCGAGAACGACGGTGGCAGTCGGTCGACGAAGGTCGGTAGTCAGAGGTCGACGGTGGCGGTTGGTCGGTGGTGGTCGGTAGTCGAAGGTCGACGATGGCGATCGATCGACATATGTCGGTCAGTAGAGGTCGGCAATGCCCGATAGTCAGAGGTCGACGGTGGCAGTAGTTCGATGGAGGTCGGCGGCTGTCGGTAGTTAGAGGTCGACGGTAGTGGCTGGTCGGCGGCGCCCAATAGTCTAAGGTCGACAGTAGCGGTCAGTCGGCGGAGGTTGGTCAACAGTGGTCAACGACGCTCGGTAGACGGAGATCGACGATGGTGGTTGGTTGACGACGCCATGTAGTCGGAGGTTGACGGTAACGGTTTGTCGGTGGAAGCTGGTTAACAGAGCGGGGGTCGGCGGAATCGTCGATCAATGGTGGCTGATAGTCGGAGGTCGACGACTGAGCCAGTCGGCGGTGGTTGGTCGACGGTAATTAGAGGTTGGTGGCGCCTGGTAGTCAAAGGTCGATGGTGGCAGTCGTTCGACGGAGGTCGGCGGTTGCCGGTAGTCAGAGGTCGACGGTAGTGGTAGGTAGGCGGCGCCCGATAGTCTGAGGTTGACGGTAGCTGTCAGTCGGAGGAGGCTGGTCAGCGGGGTCGACGGCGACCGGTAGTTGGTGGTTGACGGTAGCGGTCGTTCGATGGAGGTTGGCGGCTGCCGTTAGTCAGAAGTCGACGGTAGTGGCAGGTCGGCGGTGTCTGGTAGTCTGAGGTCGACGGTAGCGGTCAGTCGGCGGAGGCCGATCAGTGGAGGTTGATAGCGGCCGGTTGTCGGAGGTCGACAGTTGCGGTCGACCGCAGCTGGTAGTTGGAGGTCGGCGACAACCGATAGTCGGAGGTGCACGGTGGCAGTCGGTCGGTAGTAGTCGGAGGTTCACGGTTGGGTCGGTTGTGGCCGGTAGTGGGAGGTTGACGACGGCGGTCGGCGATGATCGTCAGTTGGAGGTGGACGGTGGCGGTCGGTCGGTAGAGGTCGATAACAGCCAGTAGTCGAAGGTCGACAGTGGTGGTCGGTCAGCGGAGGTCGATAGCGGCCGGTAGTCGGAGGTCGACAATGGTGGCCAGTCGACGGAGGTCGACGACGATCAGTAGTCGAAGGTGGATGGTGGTGCTCAGTTAGCTGAAGTCGATGGCGGTCGGTCGTCGGAGGTCGACGATAGCGATCGGTCGCGGGCGGTATTTAGAGGTCGACGATGACGGTCTGTCGGCGAAGGTCGATAGTCGAAGGTTGATAGTAGCGGACGACCGCAACCGGTAGTCGGAGGTCGACAATAGTGGTCGGTCGACGGAGGTCGGCGACGACCAGTAGTAGAAGGTGGTTTGTGGCGGTCGGTCGATGGAGGTCGGCGGCGGCCGATAGTCGAAGTTCGACGGAGGCGGTCTGTCGGCGACAGCTGATAGTCGGAGGTTGACAGTGACGGCTGGTCGGCGACGATCCATAGTCAGATGTCAACGATGGTGGGCGGTAGTCTGAGATCGTGGAGGTGATAATAAAAGGAAAAAAGGAAAAAAATAACACAAATAATAAAAAAAATGAAAGAGAAAGAAATAACGAAAAAATAAAAAAGGAAAGAGAACGAAATAACGAAAAAAGATTAAAAAAAAAGACGAGGAAGTGGTTAAAAAAAATAGAGGAAGAGAAGAGATTGGTGTAGGAGTGGGAGGGAGAGATGGATACATGCATGAAAGATAGAGAAAAAAAAAAAACAGAAACAGAATTTGAGAAACAACATTTTGTAGTTTCTCAAATTTGGCATCTTTTTTAGAAACGTTTCTAGAAATTTAGAAACAAGAAACAGGAATGAGTTATCAAACAAGTCTGTTTCTTAAAAAAGGAGAAACGAGAACAAGAAACAGGAAACAGGAACGTTATCAAACGAGGCCTTTACATCTCATTTGTGCAATGACTGTCCTATTTCCATTTTTTACAGCAGTTTGCAATTTTTAGTTCGAATTTGTCTTTAAAAAACTATCAAAATAGTTTATGTTTTCTAAAAACTATACATTAAAATTGGAAAATAGTTACAATTTGAAAAATTTTCATGATTAAAATTTTGAAGAACAAAAATTTCAAGATTAAAATTTCACAGCGGTTTGCAATTTTTATGTCTAGTTTGCAGTGAATATTTACCAATCCAAGAATTTTCAGGATTCAAAATTTCAAGATTAAAATGTTATCGCAGTTTAGAAATTTTATGTCCAAGTTGCAGTGACTATTTACCATTCAAAAAATTTTCAAGATTAAAATTTTCAACATAAAAATTTTACAGCAGTTTCCTATTTTTTGGTCGAATTTGCAGTGAATAGTTACCATTCTCGAGCGGCAAGGCTTTTGTAAACATAGTTGAAGAGGAACCGAGGATCGATGTGTTAAAAAACCTTAAAAAAGACGGATTCACAGATCTATGGCGAGGGGATGTTAGATTCGTAGAAGATTGGTTAACCCATCAACAAAAATGAGGGTTTCGAAGAAGAAACCAGAGGAACATGGTCGAGAAGGAAGATTAAATCAGGCCACTGTCAACCACACCGTTTGGCCGTGTTGAGGATCCCACATTGAAAAGAAAAGTGGAGACCTCACAATTTATATGTTAGAAGGGTCACTCCACTCATTGCCAATTGGTTTTGAGATGGAAGCCCATATAATATAATATGGTATCAGAGCCCATTAAACCCAAACGGGTATTCGATCCAATAAAAAGAAATTGAGATCCGATCCAAGAATGGTGAACCCAAAGAGGCACCATTTTGAGGGGGCATGTTGAGGATCCCACATCGAAAAGATTGGTGGAGACCTCACAATATATAAGCTTCAAGGGTCACTCCACTCATTGCCAATTGGTTTTGAGATGGAAGCCCATGTAATCTAATAGGCCGAACCAAACACGAACGTCGTCAACTGCGGAGAAGAGAGGACAACCATCGGTAGACGAATGGCGACCATGCAAGAGCAGATCAAGAGGTGAAGGAGACAAAAAGTTAGAGGAAGAAAGTGGGTGGATGAGAGAATTGATTAAGCATGAAGAGAGAAAGAGAGAGAGAGATAGAGAGAGTATTGCATTGATGAGTGATCATAATGGAAGAGAGAGAGAGGGACGACTGGTTTTCATTACAATGGGGAAGGATTGCAATGAGATTACAATCCCACATTCCTTGTAATCCATTTGGATTACAATCCAGCCCAAATGTCAGGCCATCAAACATTGTAATGTGGATTACAATCCATTACAATCCCTCCCCCCAAACAACCCCCTAGTGGTTTACTATTTCGTGGTCCGGTCTTATGCAAACTCATTGCATAGGATACCCCCGCTCGCATGTCTCCTACATAGACGCCTTGGATCAATACGTCTGTATCGAATACAAAGTGGGTCTTATCACATAGTGTTACCAAGATAAGGTACCCAACAACCTTATCCTTGTACTATAGACCTTTTAGGTTGTTACTTGAACACCAATCCTCGTATGTCCCCACATACTAGTTCAAGTTACATGTAAACAACCTTGGATCTTAGTTTATTGGATTTGGGTCATATTGTGCAATTCTAGACTTAATATGACAATAACACTTTATTGCATAAACCTCAATAACACTTTATTGATACAAGTGTATAATTCATTAATCATTCACTATCTACGAGTTTTAAGACATAAAACCCAACAGATTCTTCACAGGTTGTTCGTAACTATAGCTGGGTCAAATGTCCATTTTACCCCTATAGTAACTCTTGCTCCTTAAGTCCCACTAACCCTCTAATGAACAATTGGTTTATGATCTAACCAACAAATTGAGTCCCTCTCGGGCCAATGAGAGGGTGGAGCCCCTTGTTCAAGACCTAGATTCAACACTTAAGGGAACAACCTCTCTACTATCCCTAAAATGGGTAAGAGTGAATTTAATCTTGTGTGTTAGGCAATCCAATCAGAGCATGGCTTGTGATTCTATAGACTAGAATTTTGAAAGGATTTGTAGTATATGAAAGTTCATGCCAGAACATCAGGCTTGTCAGTATAAGTAGAAAATTTTATATCTGTAGATGTCCATTTCCATAAATTCTTTATCACATTTTGGTATCTCTAAAGGTTAGTTGGCATTTGCTTTGTTTTTTAGAACAATGCCACCTCGAAGAGCGGCTAACCGTAGAGGTGAAAATGATGATGAGCAGCAAGACCAAATTCCAAACATTGTGCAAGACCAAAGGACTAACAGGCAAGCCCAAGCCATCAATGGAATAAATCTTGTGGTGGAGCAGTTCAGGAAGCTTCAATCACCCTCTTTTGATGGAACAAGCACATACCCCATAGTTGTTGAAGTGTGGATTGAGGAAATAGAAAAAAACATTTGACTTCATGGACTGCAATGATCGACAAAAGGTGGCTTGTGCTGCTTGTATGCTAAAGAAAGGAGTAAACAAATGGTGGAACTTAACAAGAAGGACGTGGAATGTGCCTAATAACCCATTGAGTTGGGAAAGATTCAATGAGCTTTTCTTCGAGAAGTTCTTTCCCCCTACTGTTAGACAAGATAAGGAAGTTGAGTTCATTAAGTTGGAGCAGGGGAAGTTGAGCCTATTGGAGTATGAAAGAAAGTTTGATGTACTTTCTCAGTATGCTCCTCACTTGGTGGACACTGATTGGAGGAAAACAAGATAATTTGAGAGAGGTATGAGGCCTTAATTAAGGAAGCATGTTGCAGCCTTCAGGTTGAACACCTATGTTGAGGTGTTGCAGACTCGCAGATTTTATCATAGGATGCTGACCTGACCAAGACATCACACAGGGAGGGAAGTTCAAAGAGGAAGTTACATGAAGGTCAGAGTTCAAGCCAACCACAAAAGAAGGTAGGCCCTAGGACCAGGGGACAGTTTCCAGAGTGTAAGACATGTGGTGAGAACTAATCCCCAACTATCTACCCGATCTTATCCCCAAAATGATAGGTTTATTGAGTTGGCGAACTTGGATCACTCTCACCCATGCAGATCAAGGATAATCCCGAATAAATAGGAGTTCATATTTAGCTCAAGATTAAGATTGAGTAACCTAGGTCATCGCATGAAACAATCAGTCTCAACAGTAAACAGTGTCATAAAGTGAAAGTGACTTATTTTGCGGTGTTTGTATTAAATACAAAGTGGGTCGCGTCCATAGTGTCCCCAAGATAAAGTACCCAAACCCTATCCTTATATTATAGACCGTTGTGGCTATATACTTGAACTTGATCCACTCCTATGTCTCCACATATAGTTCAAGTATTCATACTATAGCTAGAGATCTTAGTTTATTGGATTTAGGTTAAATAATTTAGCAATTTACTTTATTGAATAATACTTTTACTGAATAACCTCAATAACATCTTTATTGCAAATAGAATATAGTTAATGTTTACATAATACGAGTTTTTAGAACATATAACCCAACAAACTTCCACTTCGACTAAAACTCTAGTGGGTTTACAAAATTGTTGAGCGTGTGAGAAAATATAAATACAATAAACTAGGGCATCAATATGTAGGATTGGAATTCCCTAATTTTGTTAGCGGAAGCGAATTGAGACCGATTCTTATCTTAATTATGTTAATCTAAAATACTAATACACCAGCAAAATCCTAGAACTATTCTATAATTTAACAACTAGGCTAAGCATATAACATTAGATCTAATCTAGAGGGGAGAAGCATACATACCGTCATCTAACGACTCTGATGGATCAAAAACACCTTTCTTGATTATGTAGGGACCAAACGTCAATAATTGAGACACCACCAATTAATCTTCCTCACTATAACTCTATGATCAGGAACGTAGTTGTGGGACTACCTGGTCTTGAATGAGAGGAACACTAGAGAAGAGGTTCTTTGTGTTTTTCGTTGAGAGAAACTGAGAGGGAGGCTACAATAAGACCTTAGGGTTAGGTTTCTCATAACCTTTCCCTTTTATAAGTGAGAAAAAACCCTAATGCGAGGGTAAGAAAAGATCTTGACCGTTAGATAAAAATCAAATAATATAAAATTAATTAAATTAATTAATTAACCTCATGCACATTTAAATCATATTTAAATCCAGTGCCCTCACATATAATATAGTTTTAATTAAAATTAAATAAATCGCATTTAATCAAACTTAATTCAACCACTCAATTAATTAATTAATTTGTTCAATTAAATATTACATATTTAATTAATCAAATATTTGAATCATATTCAAATGAACATCTCTCTTATAATCTATAGTTTTAATTAAATCATATTTAATTTAACTAAAATGAATAATTAATTAATTCATAATTAATTTATTTACTAATTAAATATCAAAGATTTAATTAGACATATATTTGAACTCTTTCAAATATATTATTCTCTCAATAAAGTTTAATCTCAAATTAAACTTTATATTATAATGTATCATTCACTACTACAAATTTGGGAATCCATGACACCAAGGAAAAATAAAATAAAGTTAAGGGAGGGAAAAAAATGTCATAAAATGTAAAAGGCATATTTTTGGAGGGAAAAACGGAGTTTTACGTATTTTCGAAAATTTATGACGTTTTTTAAATGTCATAAAGTTATGACATTTTTTAAATGTCATTGATGAAAAATACCTTATATTCTTTTTTGCAGTAGTTTTTTAATCTTAAAAAAAAAATTAAAAAGAAGAGAAAGAGAAAGGAAAGAAATTATCAGGCAAAACTTTTCCCCCAAAATTAAAAGGGAAAAAATCAATTTTGACCCATGAACTTAGCAAGTTGTAATAATTTTAACCCTAAATTTTCAATTTCATCAAATTGAACTTTAAACTTAACAAATTGTATCAATTTGAACCTCAAACTTGCATAAATGTTGCAATGTAGACATTTGATCAATTTTTTCATTTGAATTGCTATTAAAACATGTAATTGACAATTTCCTTTTCCTTCTTTAAATTCACATTGCACATGAGTTAGTGTTTTGTAAAAATATCCCTGACTATTTGTCTCATTATCATCCAAAAAATAATCACAAAGTTATTGACAACAAGAAAAATCCAACAAATATGAGAAATAAAAAACTCGAAATTTCTTTATTTTCATTTTCTACATTTGTACATTCTTCTAATTAGCAAGAAAAAAACCGTAAAAGAAGGAAAAAAAAATCCCACAAAGTTCTTAGCAACAATAAAAAACCAGCAAATATTTGAAGATAACAAACATCTAAAGTTTCTTTGTTTTCGTAATCTTAAATAGCAGCGATAAAACACTTACAATTAAAGTTCTCAACAATAAGAAAAAGTCATCTAAAATAAAGTTTCTCCAATATTTAATTGATAAGAAACCAATTCAGGTGCAATATGAATTAAGAAAAAAAATGAAGAAATAATCAATTACGTATGGTGGTTCAAATGGAAAGTTAATCAAAGGTATATATTGAAACACTTATGCAAGTTTGAGGTTAAAATCGATACGATCTGATAAGTTTGAGGTTCAATTTGATGAAATTGAAAGTTCAGGGTTAAAATTGATACAACCCCCAAAGTTTAGGGTTAAAAATGATTTTTTTCCAAATTAAAGCCCTTGCATCCCCTTCCCTCCCATCATATCTCTTTCGTTGCCGGCACTCCGTCTTTGATGTTCTCTCCGCGAGCAGCGAGCAGGCCCACATGTCTCTTTCGTTCTCTGCACTCCGTCTTTGGTGTTCTCTCTACACGCAGTGAGCAGATACACGCTGACGAATCTCTCTTCCTCTCCCTCTCGTTGTCTTTGTCGAGCTGTCCTTCGGTGGCATCGATTTTGTTCTCCATCTCCCTCTCGGTTTCGTGCAGTGGGAATGTTCCTACTCATAGGCTACATTCTTTAGGAGTTATTAGAAAATAATTAAGGCATCAAAGTCACTTCTCCCCATATGTCTTTCTTCGCGGCAGCTAGGCCAGTTTCGTTCCTTCAATAGCTTTAAAATTTCTCACTTAATCTTATTCTTTTGTGCTCAATGATGAGGTTGTTGTAGAAGGTTTGTTTTTTTCCCCCTTTAATTTTGGGAAAAGTACAAGTGACTTGACCATGGGTATATGATTATGTTTACATGATTTCAATAGGAAGATAAGGAAGATCTGGGATCAAATTTTGGGTTTAATTATATTCTAGAATCTTCAACATGATAGCAAGTTTGTATATTTGGAGGCCAAATTTGGTTTACAGTACTCTCTGTTCAGTTTTTGTGATGAAAGCAAGTCTCTTGTTTTTTTACTTGATGAAGAAACCCATCCTTCTTTTTATTATTATTTTTTTTGTTCTTAAAATGGATGTCTATCTTCTTTGATACTTTGTTATTCCAGCTCCAAAAGCAAATAAAAGAAAAAGATCTTTGTCCAATAGAATTAAGCTATATTACTATGCATATCCTTATGAACATGGAAAATGGACAAATTTTTCAGCTGTTTATGTTGTGCCTATAACGTGATTAGGAAATGAATTTGATGCTTGTTGGTCTCATATTACCACGTATCAACACTCACATGCAAAAAAAAAAAAAAAAGTCCCTAGAAAAAAGAATAGAACACAAACATGAGAAAGAAATCTATTTGGCAAAACTTTAGGAGAAAATGAAGAAGAAGATGGTCGTAGGAAAAACACAAATAGAGGAAGAAAGACAAACGAAGTTGAGATGTTCAACACTGAAGGCCTTACATCCACTATAAGGGAGTAGATGTATAATGGTTTCTTCATGGAGGATTTACAAGCTTTACATATAAGTCTTTCAAACCCTTTAGACTCCCTAATCTCTAGCCTCTTAGAATTTGCTTAGATCCTTTGATTCATTTAACTAGGCTTACAAAGAGGTAAAACATGATTTAGTAATGGTTTCACTATGAATTGGTTAAACAGTATAACAATTTGATGCTAGGATGTTGCTCTTACTGCACTTTTGTGAACATATTAATACTCAAGATTATTTTTGTGAACCCTAAACCCTAATTTGTAGTATCATGATATAGTTTTTCAAGAGCTAGAGTATTTAAGATGAGTACTTAATTAGGAATGTAGATCATCTATTATGTGCTCTGTTTGATCGTTGAAAATATGAAAATGTTTTGGTGCTTTTAAAATACTTTTCTTTCTGATTATGCATTTGGAAGACTAGCTGATTGATCTTTTTATTCTTCTCTCTTATGAATGTGGGAGGGATGTTAGAATGAAAACATTGCCTTGGTTATTTGTTTGGTGAAGGACATAGGGAAAAATCTAGAACATAGGGGAAGGACATAAATGAAAATTGTTAATTAAGGAACTATCCAAGCTCAACCCCAAAAGATCTAAAACACCTTATTTTATTGAAAGGTATGGGTAAGAGTGGCCTGTACGCCGACTCAATAAGCCTACCTTGTTGGGGAAAAAATCGAGTGGGGGGCTGGGGACATGACAACACAAGATGGAATTATCTCCTTCCCACTTCAAGGAGAAGTAGATGAATGTTTCCTTAAGTTGTGACTCTGGGTCTTGAACAAAGGGATCCCACCCTTTCACTAGCCCAAGAAGGATTTTCTGTTTAATGGTTGGACCATAAGCAGGCTGTTCATTAGAGGAGCACTGGTACTTAAGGAGATAGAGGTAACACAGGGGTAAAACGATAATTTGACCTAGCTGTAGTTACGAACAGTCGTGAATGATTGACTTACCAGTATAGGTCTACATCCGTGGACACAAAAATGTTCTATGGTGAGAAGAGTGCAACTGTGAGTCTTTAGTGGAGTGACCTGCAGCTAATGAATATTGGTTAACTCGATTAATGAGTTTAGTCAGTTAACCTCATATCATTGGCGTTTCTGATCTGTAGGTCCGTTAGGTCCCCCTGCTAGTCGTAAAGTGTAATTAGGAACAATTATATCTTGAAAGAATTTGAATAAGTTCAAATTCATATTGGGAATTAAGTTAATTGTATGAGATACAATTAATATAATGTATAGTGATGCATTATAATATAAAGTCTAATTTGAAATTAAACTTTATTATGTTGAGAGAATGATATATTTGAAAGAGTTCAAATATATGGCTAATTAAATATATGATATTTAATTTGAAGATGAATTAATTAATTATGAATTAGTTAATTATTCAATTTAGTTTAAATTAAATGAGATTTAATTAAACTATAGTATATGAGTGAATTATTAGAATATGATTCTAATGTGTAATTAATTAAATATGAGTGATATTCAATTAATTATAAAATGAATTAATTATTGGAATTAATCAATTGATTAGTTTAATTGAATTAATTAAATGTGATTTAATTAAGTTTAATTAAGACTATATATTATGTGAGAGAATTACATTTAAATAAGATTTAAATGTGCATGAGGTTAATTAGTTAATACGATCAATTAATTAACATTTAATTAATTAAGTGATTTTGATCTAACGGTCAAGATTGTTTCCTACACTCACATTAGGGTTTTATCACTTATAAAAGGGAAAGGTTATGAGAAACCAAACCCTAAGGTCTTGTGATAGTCTCCCTCTCAGTTTCTCTCAACCTAGAACATAGAGAACCTTTTCTCTGGTGTGTTTCCCATTCAAGATGAGGTAGTCCCGCAACTACGTTCATGATCTCAGAGGATAGCAGTGGAAGGCTTTTGTGGTGGTATCCCAAGAATTGTTGACACTTGGTCCCAACGAAATCAAGAATGATGTTCTTGATCCATCAGAGTCGTCAGACGACGGTATGTATGCTTCTCTCCTTTAGATTAGATCTAATGTTATATACTTAGTGTTGCCTTTTTGAGTGGGGTAAAAATGTGATGAAAATGTTATCTAGAATACTATGCAAGCGCACATAGTCTGTCGCAAGTGATAAGTAATTTATCGTATCCACGAGGTTTTGAATAGCTTCCACTCTACCTATATTATGTAACTTTTTAATGGTTTCAAGATTGTTAAAATGATTGATTTTGATAAAATGCTGAAGCAAAAGAAATAATAGAGCAGAATGTAAACGGATAAAGCAGATAGATTGGAAATAGGCGTTGGTCAGGATTTCTGTAATTGTTTTAAAGGATGCTCTAACAATAATATTGATTAGGCAATTCTCTTGTTGTCTTATCAGCAGGATCCTCCCAGAACTCTGGATTTTTTGGAATGTGTTTCAACTCCAATGACGTACTACCGATCAAGCACTTGGTGACTGGTTATCCCTAACTCAGTTACTGGCGTCCACAAACACATAATGGTCTAGTGTGATTAAATGTCACACACCTCTCAAATCATCCCTGAAACTAAGAGGTGATATTCATACCGGCTGGCCAAGAGGGCACAAAATAATAATATGCACAACAAGTAATCAAGATGCTCAAATCAATATATATTGCATAGAGTAATAAGCACGACAACTACATAGATCCTAACCAACACCTAAGTAAATTTAGTTCATGGAGTACAAAATAACACACACTACAATCTGAGTATGTGCATCCATAACTACAAGATATTTACAAGAAAAGGTTAATTCCCTTGAAAAGATCCGTAGCTAATGGTCTTCTTGAGGTCTCCAATCGTTCCTCCTTTATTCGGCTTCCAAAGATGGAAAGTTAGCCTCAAAGAATGGAATAAGACTTTCCTCTCTCGAATTTGCAATGTTTTGGATTTGAGACAACTACTTCCTTTTATAGAGTGGAGTCAACCCTAATTAGGTCAAATTTTTGCACGTGGAGGGCTCTCCAAGCTTCCTAGATCCGAGATTAATTAAGCTAACACCACCTCATTTAATGAATCACGTGTAACTCATGTGGCGACTTTGTTCTCTGCTTTGCTGGATCACGGATTTTGCTCCCTCCCGTTGCTCAACATTATGTTTTGCACAAAATAACTTCCAAAGCATTCATTCTTCTAAATGGGTTAACACATATAATATTCATCTAATAATAATCCTATTTGGCACAAAAGGCACACAAATCACTATAGAAATAAGGCCTAAATAACTCCCTTTTGGAGAGTTATCACTTAGCCTAGTTGTTAAATCATAGAATAGCTCTAGGTTTTTTGCCAATGTATTGGTATTTTGGGATAACATAATTAAGATACGAAACGGTTCAATTCGCTTCCTCTAATGAAATTAGGGAATTCCAATCCAACAGAATCTAGTATCCAAGCAGCGCTATCGTGCTGTACTAAACATGTTTAAACAACTAGTAAATCACATTTACCTTGTTTTTCCTTTTCTGCCTTCTTCTCAACAAGATATTCTGGATAGTTGCGTTTCCAGTGTCCATTCTCATTGTAGTGGAAACATTTCCCTTTATCTGTAGCCTTAGCCTTGCCTTTGCACGTCGTAGGAGCTTTCCCTTTTCCATTTTCCTTCTTTTTCTTCATTTGAATACTTTTATTCTGAGAAGTAGAAGGTTCAGATTTGGTTCATGAGGACGATCCTTTCTGGAACCTCTTTGAAGTGGCAATATTTGCCTTTCCTTCTTGTCCCTTACTTTTAGTGAGAGACTGGTAGGAGCTCGTTCAAGAGAGTAGTCAGGTTATACTCTATCTTGTTCATCACTACATTAGTGCGAAACTAAATGAAGCTCTTCGGAAGAGACTCCATTATAAAGCTAACTTGACTCTTCTCGTTTATGACAGCGTCGCTTACTTCTGCCACATTAAAGTGGATCATCATGTTCAGAACATGTTCTCATACTGAAGTACCCTCCTTCATTCGAGAGTTGTAAACATACTTGAGAGCCTTGTGCCTAACGGATAAGGACGGTTGTCCGAACATCACTTGCAACGAGTCCATGATCTCCTTGGCGGTGACCATGCTCTCATGTTTCTTAGACAAGACATCAGATATGCTTGCTAAGATGTAAACATTATCCTTATCATTGGCCCGAGTTCATTTGTCCTACGCGTCTCGAACAGTTAGGTTCGTTGACGAGTCGGGATTAGGCGGACGCTCTTCGTTTAAAACAAATCTTAAGTCATCGATCACTAGTATTGTATTCAGGTTTTATTTCCATGTGTCGTAGTTATCGCCGTTAAGTTTTTCAGAAGCTAATAATTGAACTAGTGAGCTAGACATGCTGAAAAATAAAAATAAAAAATCCTATTAAGGAATTGATATTAACCATTTTCATGTATTAAATCCAATCAGGTTTAGCAAAAATAATAATGTACTCAAGATTCTCATTATTAATTTGCAACGACACTTCAATGAGTTAGAGCAACTACCATCGAGGGGCAGTCAATCACTCCTTCACTGAACCAAGACGTTCTTGACTAAATACCAATGCTAGAACAACTCTTATCCCTATAGGGTTTAGTTATCGCTACTTTGGTCAAGAATATACTAACACTTACTAACTCTTGTAAGTGTGACCCGTCATTTTCAGATTCCAGAGGTCGGCTCCAACAATGCTACCAAATGGAAAAGTCAAAGTTGAGAATGGACCTACGAGACCCTATCCATTTTTAGAGTTTGCGTTATTTTGGCTCCCATGTTATGACCCTCTGAATGGTTAGTTGCTCCAAGGCAACAACAGGCGAAATATGGGAATCTCACGGTGCAACTTGTTGCCTTTTGAAGTGGTTAAACATATTGATCCATTTCACCTCAGAATACTGTGCAAGTATACATAATCCAGCAACAAGTGATAAGTATTTATCGTATCCACAGAGTTTTGAATTGCCTACCTCTACTGATCTAATTTTCTTTTTAGTGATTTAAAAGATTGGGTTAAATTGATCGGATTTTCAAATGTTGAAACAAAAGAAATAAGAAAACAGTAAATGATCACGATTAGAGAAACCAGAATAGAAACAGACAAAAGTTAAGACTTCTGTAATTGTTTATAAAGATGATCTAACAATTCTTTTGATTAGTCAATCTCATGCAGTCTTATCAGCGGGATCCTTTCGGAACTCTGGATTTTTTTGGAACGTGTTTCAACTCCAATGAAACTCTACTGATCATGCACTAGGTAATTGGTTATCCCTAACTCAACTACTAGCGTCCACCAACTATCTATAGTTTAATGTGAATTATTGCCACACAACTCCTAAATCATCTCTGAAACTAGGAGAAGATATACATACCAGCTGGCCAGGCCGACACATAATAAAATTGAAGAACAACAATAATTCAAGATGATCATAATCAAATAGAATTTTTAGATTTTAAATAGATAACAATCACATTAATCTTAACCCATTCCTACAAATTAGTTAGTTCATGGTTTGAGTAGAAAACACAAAACACGTTACAATCTCAATAAACACATCCATAATGCGAGTACAATCAAGAAAATACTAATCCTTCTAGCAATTGGGGATGAAACGACTGCTCCAAACCACCAAGAACATGGAAGGACTTCATCTCCTTGAGAGAAATTGCACTTGGTCTTCTGATGTGGACTTTTCCTACCGCAAGCGCACGGGTCAAGTAATAATATAGTGAAAGTAAATTCGAATGTCGTCCTCTGGATTGGATTTTTAAGCAAATCAAGTATTGTGAATTATCTCGCTCAATTTTATTTAGGGATAAAAAAGTGATGAGTGATTAATGGAAAACTAAATTAAAGCAAGTAAAAAGTGTGGAATTTCAATTGGGAAAACTACTTAGGGAATTGATTTCGCCGATTTAGTCTAGGATTGATTTTAAGGAATAAGTTATTATGCACAATGGAATTATGAGCCAAAGACCTTTTAATCACAACTACCTCTCCCGAGTATAATTGATTCTCATGCAAATTAACCAACTTGATATCCCTATCTAAGTTTATTAATCATGCAAGGCAATGGGATCTTTTAACCAATTCTAAAGTTAATCTAAAACCGTCACGAATTAGAAACTAAACTTTAGTCATGCCATCTTGAGTAAGTCTAAATCAAATCCCCTCTCCCGAGCTAGATTCGAAACTTAAATCATCCAACTAATGACCAATTAATTGAAAGCATTAAATCAAGATTACAAACATAATAACATTGCACAACTTAAACCATAAATCAATCCATAAACACAATCAACTACATCAATCCCTAAGCTTACAAGTTTAGCTACTCATGATTTGTATTACAAGCTCAACTAAACATGTAAAAGTCATAAAAATCTAACTAAAGTGAGGGAAAGAAGAATTAAACTCGTTGTAGGCCGAGACCGAACGTCCCCGTCACGATCCCCACGAACAATGGGTTGATTTCCGAATTTTCCCCTTTGCTTCAGCCTTGAATTCCTCTGATTTTGCTCTGTTTATGGCTCCAAGAAGTCCCAAAATTTGTTCCCCAAAAACCTAGCCGAAAAGAACTATTTATTCTAAAATTTCATCGCAGCGTCGCGACGCTGCCTCTAAACACACGAGTTCTGGAAAGGAAATTACGGTAGCGTCGAGACGCTAAGGTCGCAGCGTCGAGACGCTGCGATGATTTCGCGCCAATCCGAATAAGTAATGCTAGCATCGAGACGCCTAAGGGCTAGCGTCTCGACGCTAGTCACCTTTTGACCGAATTTTGACTTTTTTACCTTTTGATTATTTTCCTTCCTTTGCATCTTTTCGCGTCCCGAGCACCCGATTAACTCCACTATCGCATTTTAGCTCCAATCAACCTTTTCCTACAAAATAAACATTAAAGCACAATAAAATGGCCCAAAAATCATAAAAGACTAGCTAAATTAAATAATTAAAGATAGCTAGCTATGCTCGCTATCATCTTCTTATATCTCCATTATGCCGTCAATTCGGCCTCCAACCGATTGATTCGATCTCCAAATCGTCGATGCCTTCATCTCCTACGGCTCCTCCTTTTATAATGTGAGGGTTTAACCTAATTAGGTTAATTTGGACACGTGGAGTGACTTCCTAGTCGAATTATTCCGAGACCTATGCTTAAAACGTCATCTCATTTAATGAATCACGTGCAGTGCATGTGGCTTGGTTTGCTAATATTTTGCTGGATCAACAAACTCTACTCGCTTAACTTGGTCAGCATTTACATTTTTCTGCAAAGAAACTCCAAAGTATCAATTCTCATAATTAGGTTAAAACACAATAAATCCATCTAAGAAACACATCCAAATGACACAAATAACATGCAAATCATTAGACAAAGAAATATAAATAACTTCCTTTTGGAGAGTTATCACAACCTAATGGGGAAGACGTAGGATGTGTTGACACACACTTTCTTCGCTCACTTACTATAAATAATTTCTCCATTCACCTTGTTATTGTTAGGTTTTAAACCCTAAAACTCATAGATAGTAAATAATGTAAACTATTGTCTGTTCTCAATAAAATGCCATTGATTGTTATTCTATAAAGGGTTATGGAATTATTAGTTGTTTTGTCTTAAATAACCATAAATCCAATAAACTAACATCCTAGGTTATTGCATGAGTCTTGAACTGTATGTGGAGACATACGGGGATCAATGTTCAAGATACAACCTAAAGGGTCTATAGTATAGGGATAAGGCTGTGTATCTTATCCTGGTAACACTATGGATACGACCCACTTTGTATTTGATACAAACACAATGATCCAATGTGTTCGTGTAGGGGACACGTGAATGAGAGTATCCTATACAATGAGTTTGTGTTGCCTTCTGAAGTGGTTAAAATTATAGATAGAATTCACCTCTAAATACTATGCAAGTATACATAATCTAGGAGCAAATGATAAGTATTTATCGTATCCACAGGGTCTTGAATTGCCTACCTCTATTGATTTAATTTGCCTTTTTAGTGATTTCAAGAGGTTGGTTAAATTGATTGGGTTTTTAAAATGCTGAAACAAAATAAATAAGAAGGCAGTAAAAGATTACGACTAGAGAAAACAGAATGGAAACAGACACATGTTAAGACTTCTGTAATTGTTTATAAAGATGATCCAACAATTCTTGTGATCAGTCAATCTCATGCAATCTTATCAGCAAGATCCTCCCGGAACTCTAGATTTTTTTGAATGTGTTTCAACTCCAATAAAGCTCTACCGATCATGCACTAGGTAATTGGTTATCCCTAACTCAACTACTAGAGTCCACCAACTATCTATAGTTTAGTGTGAATTATCGCTACACAACTCTTAAATCATCCCTGAAACTAAGAGAAGTTATACATACCGGCTGGCCAGGCGGGCACATAATGAAATTGAAGAATAACAATAACTCAAGATGATCATAATCAAATAGAATTTCCAGATTTTATAAAGATAACAATCACATAATTCTTAACCATGCCTACAAAGCAATTAGTTCATGATTGAAAACATAAAACACGTTACAATCTCAATAAGCACATCCATAATACAATTACAATCAAGAGAATACTAATCCTTTTAGCAATTGGGGAGATGAAACGGCCGCTCCAAACAACCAAGAACATGGAAGGACTTCGTCTCCTTAAGAGGAATTGCACTTGATCTTCTTAGATCTCCATTCTGCCGTCAATTCGGCCTCCAGCCAATTGATTCGGACTCCAAGTCATGAATGATTTCATCTTTGACGACTCCTCCTTTTATAAGATGAGATTTAACCTAATTCGGTTAATTTGGACACGTGGAGTGACTTCCCAGTCAGATTAGTTCTAGATCTATGCTTAAAACGCCACCTCATTTAATGAATCAGGTGCAGCACATGTGGCCCATTTTGCTGATATTTTGTTGGATCAGACTTTGCTCTCTTAATCTGTTCAACATTTACATTTTCTGCAAAAGAACTCCAAAGTATCAATTATCATAATTAGGTTAAAACACAATAAAGTCATCTAACAAACACATTCAAATGGCACAAATGACATACAAACCAATCAATAAAGGACTATAAATAACTACCTTTTGGAGAGTTATCACACCCCCAAACTTGAACTATTACTTGTCCCGAGTAATACCAACTCTCATTCTCAGAAATTTCAGAACAATGAACTTAGCACAACTCAATCAGATTCAGATACTCTAACACCATCTTGTTCTTTTACCTGAGCATCCTATAAAACCACGCATTACTGCAGCAAAATAATTCTTTCAACATTGTATAAATAATCACAACCTTACCTCAATCCTAAGAACTACCACAACTAAGAAACATTAAAAGATTTTTCATAAATTTAAGGGGATTTGTTTTTCTTTTGTTTCTCAGACTTAGAGCTGCTTTTAGTCATAAACTCTCATGCATGGGATGACCCATTTTATGATGCAGTATACCTTTGTCCTCAAGCTTATCACCAATTAGTCTAACACTCATTGCTCAACACAAAAAATCTTTAGTTATCTATCATTTGCTTCTTAGAATGAGGACATGTTATGATGAAGCTCACCTAAGCCCTGGGAGATAGAAAACTGCTAGACCATCATTCATCCTTCAAAAATTTTGCTCTTTCAATCTTTTCAGCAAAATTCTTTTCTTTTCTTTTGAGCACATATCTTTTCCATCATTCATCATTTTTTTGTTAGCATTCTCCTAGGCCATCTTTTGACACAAAGACAAACTGTGGGTGTCACAAAAATCCCTAGTTACTCAACAACCTAGAAAAATTAAGAAGGAGACGAATGCTTGGTGCAAACAAGAGGAGTGCCTCTGAGTCCCCCAAACTTAAATTATTAATTGTCCTCAATGAATTTTCAAAATTTAAATGAACTCCCCCAAACTTAATTTTTTTTCAGAGAATTAAACTAAGCATGAGACTTGGACTAAGCTTAAGGTGGATTAACAAATGAATACTACCTCAGAACTTTTGCTGCAGTCATGACTATGCTAGAAGAAACGCTCAAGCAAAAGTTTCTGGAGATCAGAATACCTTGATCTACTCTAAGCTAGCTAATCCAAAGTTCCAAAAAATTAGAAGAAAAGATCTAGTTAAACTCAGATGTGCCAAACAAAACAATATTTGATTTCTTTAAAGATCAAGATCACAGATTAACATAATCATGACAGAGATAGAACTTCCCTTTCATTATTTTTTCATGTTCAGCCTCTGGGTTTTCTTTTTGCTCTCTAATGATGGGCAGTGGTGGAATGCATGGGTTCATAAGATCCTCAAGGAAAATTGGAAGACTTGATATGGCTTAGAAAAATTCGCTTGCATAGTCCTCTTAGTGTGGTGTCCATTGAAGGGATAAAAGCCCTACGCAACGGAAAGAATTACCGAACCTACTCAAAGTCTTAGATTCTAATTGAAATACCAATACAATTTTCAAAAATATTACAGCAATAAATCTATATTTAATGGATTGTACAACGGCTATAAACATGCTAAAAATTAACTAGATTTAATCTAGACGATCCTAGTGATCAAGGATTTCATAGAAAACTTACTTTTGTAGAAAGCCTTGATCGATTCGCCTTTTCTTGCTAATAATATTGAAAACACAGTAACCTTCTTGTGGGAACACCACCAATTGGTTACACCAGTATATCTCTAAGACTTCTTGAAGTAGGAGACTGGTGGGAGTCTTTTGGGAGAGATCTCTGAGAGAAGGAGAGTCAATGGCGCCGTCTGTGGGGAAGACGTTGACTAGCAAACGCTGTATATAGTAGGCGAGCACAACAACAGTAAAATGGTGTTGGGTTTTATGCCCTAAAACTCGTGGATAGTAAATGTAAACATTTGACCGAACATTAGTAAAATAATATTTCATGTATTATTCATTATTGTTTGTATTGTATCTTGCCTAAATAACCTTAGTCCAATAAACTGAACATCCTAGGTTGTTAGTATGAGACTTGAACTAGTATGTGGGGACATACAGAGATCGTTGTTCAAGTTACAGCCTAAAGGGTCTATAGTATAGGGATAAGGTTGGGTACCTTATCCTGGCGACACTATGGATACGACCCGCTTTGTATTATGATACAAACTCAATGATCCAACGCGTTCGTGTAGAGGACATGCGAGTGGGGGTATCCTATGCAATGAGTTTGCATAAGACCGGACCGCGAAATAGTTAACCACTAGTTGTAACACCGTTGACTAGATAGGTTTTTATTTCACTAGGATGACCTAGGCAACTTAGTCTCAATCCTGAGTGGATTATGGACTCCTGTTCACGAGGGATTTTCCTTTGATTTGTATGAGTGAGAGTGGCCTACATGCCGACTCAATAAGCCTATCATTTTGGGGACAAGACCGAGTGGGGAGCTGGGAACATAATCACACAAGATGGAATTCAATTCTTCCCGATATTAGGGTAAGTAGAGGTGTGTTCCCTTAAGTGGTGTCTCCAGGACTTGAACAAATGGCCCTGCCCTCTCTATGGCACGAGAGGGACTTCTGTTTGTAGGTTGGACCTCAAACAAGTTGTTCATTAGAGGAGCCCAGAGACTTAAGGATATAGTGGTAACCCATGGGTAAAACGGTAATTTACCCAACTGGAGTTACGAACACACGTGAAGGACTAACTTGCTGTTATTGGTCAATATCCATGGACACAAAAATATATCTGCAGTCAAAAGAGTGCAACTGTGGTTCTTTAGTGGAGTGAACCAAAATTAACGAATATTGGTTAATTGATTAATGAGTTTAGTCAATTAATCTCATATCGTTGGAGCTTCTGAACTGTAGGTCCATAAGGTCCCATCGGTAGCTCATATAAGGTGTTGAGGTAAATTTATTAAGGAAAATTTAATATGAATTGGATTCATATTAAAACTATAGGTTAAAATTAATGCGCATTGGATGCACATTAATACTATAGTATATGTGAGAGAAATATAATTGAATATGTGATATTCAATTTTATGATTAATTAATTATAAGTCTTAATTTAGTTTAATTAAATTTGATTTAATTAAATGATATTAAAACTATAGGGTAAAAGAGGGAAGTTCATTTAATAATTATTAAATGAATAATCCGATTAAATATGATTTAAATTAGATTATATTAATTAATTAATTAAATTAAATTATATTTTATTTTTAGTTATATTTAAAATTAAAATATCAGGTAACTGATTATATTAGTTACCTGATCGTGCGTTCACTTCCTAGAAACGCTCTCTCTCCCTATCGATTAGGTTTTTAGTTTTTTGCCTTTTTTTTTCTCTCATGCTCTCATTCGTGGATTGGTGTATGATATTCCAGAGAGAACTCCAGAGATTTTTCCTCTTGATTCCTTAGTAAAATTCTTCTCCCACAAGAAATCTTAACCAAAAGCCTTCCTAGTCATACCGGTTGCTCCTACGTGGTGGTGTTCATCGAATTTCCAGCAAAGAAAGTGTCATTTTAGTTGCTATATTTTCAGATCAAGAAGCAAATTTGACGATTTCAGTCAAGATCTACAACGATAGTAAGTATTTCTTTGACCCTTTGATCTATAGGATCAATCTCTAGATTAGATCTAGGTTGTTTTATATCTATTAGCATGCCTGTAGCATTTTTACAGTAGTTTTTCCATAAAATATGTTGCTGTAATTTTTGCCATCGTATCAGTATTCGAATCATAAATTTAATTGGGTTTGGATCTCTGATTGTTTCTGCTGCACAAGGGATTTTAACTCTTCAAATGGAGCACGGAAATCAACCAGTTGCTGATGAGGCGAATCCCCTGGTTCGACTCCAAGCCCAGGAGGCTGAGATCGAAGCATTAAAGGGAGGATGAACGAGATGGGACAGAACTTGACAGAAATCCTTAGTTTACTGAAGAAGCTTGAACCTTTGAAGCACGAGAAAGACACATCTGCATAGGAATCCCAGGAAGGAAAAAGGAATAGCAGAAGAATAAGTGGGAGATTCGAAGAGTGTTACCAGTCGGATGCCCATCCAAGGGAGGATCAGACTCGCAAAGAACCTAGGCCTAGCCATAAAAAGGCCAGCTAGAATTCACCGTAAAAACCGGCTCCAGGTACGCACGCAGAAAAGAATGACAGGGAAAGGTTGGAGGCTCGAGCAGGATCTAGGACCGAGCATGGCCGAGGGGGGCAAGAGCAGGAACTTTCTAAATGGTTGAAGGAAGAGGATAGTCACCGTGACTCCTATAGGAAAACTGACAACGAGGATATAGAAGGGCTAATAGAACAAAGGGAGCCACCCTTTACCGATGACATTATGGGGGGAGGTACCGCAAAAGTTCAAGGTACCAACCTTCTCGCAGTATGACGGAAAGAAGGATCCAGTCCAGCATCTAAGTGCGTACCTTACCTGGATGGATTTTCATGGGGCAAACGAAGCATCCAGGTGCCGAGCTTTTGCACTAACTTTGACAGGTTTAGTAGGGCAGTGGTTTAGCAAGAAACCTTGAAGATCAATCAGTTCATTCAAAGAATTGGCATGAGCATTTGTTACCCAATTCTTAGGAGCTCGGAATCGAAAGAAGCCGCGGATCAACTTGTTAACAGTTGAACAGGGGCCGAGGGAGAGCTTAAAAGATTATATCAACAGATTTAGTAATGAGGTGTTGTAGGTAGAAGGCTATGACGATGGAGTTGCGTTAACTGCTGTAATCTCAGGTTTGCAGGATGAAAGGTTACTTAACTCAATTGGTGAAAGCCAACCGCGAACGTATGTAGAATTCATGACCCGAGCGCAAAGATATATAAGTGCCGAGGAGCTACTGAAATTCAAACAGGAGGAGAGAAAAAGCCTGGGAATCCTAGTTTCCGACTGACGCAGAAAAGAAAGAGGGAGAAGTCGTCGGGCAGATGAGGGAAGCCGAAGTCGACAGGAACACTCCTCAGGCCGAGGCCGAGCAGAGAAAAAAGAGTGCGGGGCCGAGGAGAACCAAAGGCAAAGTTCGAAAGGTACACTCCACTATCTGCTCCTCTTTAACAGGTCCTGGCTACAGGACAAGATACAAGTTTATTGAAACGCCCAGAGAAGTTAAAGACAGACCCAGACAAGAGAAACAGAAACAAGTATTGCATGTTTCATGGAGATCACAACCATACAACTCGAGAATGTGTACAGTTAACGGATGAGATAGAAACCCTAATCAGGGAAGGCTACCTTAAGGAGTTTGTGGGGAACGACAGAGGAAAAAAGGCCATTATAGACAGAGCAAGGCAAGGGAGGCAACAACCCTCGACTCGAGATACGAACCATCAGGAGGAGAATCAAGTAGGAAGCGAGAAGCGAAAGTTCAGGAGGCCTAGTTAGAGTCGGGAGAGCAAGGTATGTATTCGCTCCTACTTGATCAAAACTTATCAAGTCTGGAATTGACAGAGAAAGAAGCTGCATGGATACACCATCCGCACAATGATGCGTTGGTAGTAACCCTAAATATCGTCAATGCAAGAGTTCACTGAATTCTAATTGACGGAGGGAGTTCCGCTGATGTCCTCTCAACTGTCGCGTTTGACGCTATGAAACTAGGAAGGGATCACCTAAGGCCAAGCTTCACACCATTAGTGGGGTTCGGTGGAGAAAAGTGAGTCAACAGGGGAGCATTGAGCTACCAGTGACCTTCGGGGAAATACAACAGTCAATCACAAAACTAGTCAACTTTTTGGTGGTGGACTGTGTCCCATCGTACAATGCCATCCTGAGACGACTACCTTTGCATGGTGTTGGGCTCCTAGAGTGAGTAAAATTATGATCTGAAAAGACTCTAGAATTCCTGTGCAAGTATACACAGTTTGCAGCAAGTAATATTATCAATCCGAGTCCTGAATTAGCTTCCACTTTATCTATTTTGTGTAACTTTCTAATGGTTTCAAAGATGGTAAAAATGATTTGGTTTTATAAGAATTATGCTGAAGCAAAATAAATGACAGAACAACAAGTAAACAAATAGGCAGACAAATTAGAGACAGGCGCTGGTTAGGTTTAGTAATTGTTTTAAAAGATGCTCTAGCAATATTATTGATCATGCAAACTCTCGCAGTATTATTAGCGGATTCCTCCCGGAACTCCGAATCTTTTGGAATGTGTTTCAACCCCAATGAAGTACGACCGATCAAGCACTACGCAACTGGCTATCCCTAGCTCAGTCACTGGCGTTCACCAATACACAATGATCGTAGTGTGGTTAATTGCCACACACTCTCTAAATCATCTCTGAAACTAGAGAAATGTATTCACACCGGCTGGCCAGGCGGGCATAAAATGGAAATAGGCACAGAAATTAACCAAGATGCAATAATCAACAAATATTATTAGAGATGAAGCACGACAACTAAAGGAATTGAATCCTTAAGCGGAAGCGAATTGAATCGTGCGTGATTTAATTTCAATTATTTCGAATACCGGTACGTTGGGAAAAATTAGAAACTTGTTTTCTAAACTAGATTAAGCATGCAATTACTAATTCTAAACGATTTAGAATTTTAGAAACTTACTTGTTGAAGACCGTTCTTCACAGCACTATGCTCCTCAACGAACACTTCGTCACGATCTCTTGAACACAACCATCAAAGAGCACCTGCTATCCTCTGAATTCATGAGGCTTGGATTGTGGGATCCAATCTTGAGTTGGGAATAATTTTCCAGCAGAATGTTGTTGGAATTTTTTTTTTTTTTTTTTTTTTTAGAGAATCTCAGAGAGGGAGAGATTGAGAGAGAATTATTTTTTTGTGTGAAAGGGTCAGAATGAAAGTGAGAGCCATCAACCCCTCACTGATACGTGGGAATAAGGGAAGTTAACTTCCCTACGCAATCTCCACCGTTGATCATAATCAACGAGATCAAGGGCGTTAAATTAAATAACTAATTATCTAATTATTTATAATTAATTTAATTAAACCAATTTTAATTAAATCAATTATAATATAAAGTTTTAACTCAATTAAATCATATTCAATTGAATTAAATAGGTCATCCAATTAATTCTTAATTAATTGTTCCCACATTAATTAAATATCAAATATTTAATTAATTTCACATTTGAATCATATTCAAATGAATCTCTCTCATTTTAACCTATAGTTTTAATGTGCATCAAACGTACATTAATATTAACTATAGAATTAATTTAATCAAATCACATTTAATTAAATTAAATTAATTAATTCTCCAATTACTTAATTCATTAATTAAATATCATATATTTAATTAATTTACTATTTGAATCATTATTCAAATAATTCTCTCATATACTATAGTTTTAATATGAATCTCATTCACATTAAATTTAACCTATAGTTTCAATATGAATCTAATTCATATTTAATATTTGAACTCCTTCAAATATTTAATTCTCTCGTTAATTAATTTTGAATCATATCCAAAATTAATTTATAATATATAGTTTAATTCACTAATTAAACTTATATTATAATGTATCTTTATACATTATTTTAATTGTATCAAATACAATAAAATTCCCTTAATGAATTTGAACACACTTCAAATTCTATTCAAGACTATTTAACCTCAGAACCCTTTACGAGCTAGCAGGTGGACCTAATGGACCTACAGATCAGAAGCTCCAACGATACGAGACTAATTGGCTAAACTCATTAACCAAGTTAGTCAACATTCGTTAACTGTGAGTCACTCCACTAAAGACCCACAGCTGCACTCTTCTCACTGTAGAATATTTCTGTGTCCACGGATATCGACCAATAACAGTAAGTCAATCCTTCACGAGTGTTCGTAACGCCAGTTGGATTAAATTACCGTTTTACCCCTGGGTTACCTTTGGATCCTTAAGTACCACTGATTCCTCTAATGAACAGTTTGTTTATGATCCAATCAATAAACAGCAGTTCCTCTCGGGCCAGGAGAGGATGGGCGCCCTTGTTCAAGACCCGGAATCAGCCCTTAAGGGAACACACATCTGCCTACCCCAATAGGGGAAGGAGTGAATTCCATCTTGTACTGTTATGTTCCCAGCCCCCATTCGGTCTTGCCCCCAAAATGGTAGGATTATTGAGTCGGCGAACTGGCCACTCTCACCCATACAGATCTAAGGACAATCCCTCCTAAAAAGGAGTTCATAACAGACTCAGGATTGAGATTGAGTTACTTAGGTCATCCTATTGAAATAGAAACCTAAACTAGTCAACGGTGTTACATCTAGTGGTTACTATTTCGCGGTCCGGTCTTATGCAAACTCATTGCACAAGATACCCCCACTCGCATGTCTCCTACATGGATGCTTTGGATCATTGCATCTGTATCAAATACAAAGTGGGTCGTATCACATAGTGTTACCAGGATAAGGTACCCAACCTTATCCATATACTATAGACCATTTAGGTTGTTACTTGAACACTGATCCCCGTATGTCCCCACATACTAGTTCAAGTTTCATCTAAACAACCTAGGATCTTAGTTTATTGGATTTGGGTCAAATTGTGCAATTTTAGTAACAATAACTCTTTATTGTACAAACCTCAACAACAACGTATTGAGACAAGTGAACAATTTGTCACCATTCACTACCTACGAGTTTTAGGGCATAAAACCCAACAATTCCCACTTGAACTAAAACTCTAGTTTAGTGGGATGTACAATAATCTATTATGGCAATGGGTGTATAGATACATGTATAATACATAAAACGTATATATACTATGTACAAATACAATAAACTAGGGCATCCACTATACCCATTACATTTCTCCCACTTGCCCTAGATTACATCTTTGTACCTATCTCGTAGATCTAGACCATCTAGATGACCCTCATACACTTTAGCCGAGAGAGCTTTTGTGAATGATCAGCAATACTTTCATTCAATTCAATGTACATGCTTGTCTTGCATCAGGAAAGGTCATATTTGGAACACTTTCCAAATCAGCCTCGATCGCTGCTTCACAAACAGCGTAGTTTTTGGCCTATAGGTTGAGGCTGCATAGCATCCTAGCTTGATACGATGTCATACTATATCTCCTCTATTTAAGAGTGAAGACAGACACTGATGTAGATTTCATAAAATCTTTACCAGTTAAAACATTTGTGTCAGTGTATCCTGTAAGGATCAAATCCTTAGCGCCATACACGAGTGTTGGGCTCCTAGAGTGAGTAAAAATATGATATAAAATACTCTAGAATTCCTGTGCAAGTATACACAGTCTGCAGCAAGTAATATTATCAATCCGAGCCCTGAATTAGTTTCCACTCTACCTATTTTGTGCAACTTTCTAATGGTTTCAAAGATAGTAAAATGATTTGGTTTTATCGGAATTATGCTGAAGCAAAATAAATGACAGAACAACGAGTAAACAAATAGATAGATAGATTAAAGACAGGCGCTGGTTAGGTTTTAGTGATTGTTCTAAGATATGCTCTAGCAATATTATTGATCATGCATTTCTCGCAGTATTATTAGCGGATTCCTCCCGGAACTCCGGATCTTTTGGGATATATTTCAAACCCAATGAAGAGCGACCAATCAAGCACTAGGCAACTGGCTATCCCCAACTCAGTCACTGGCGTTCACCAATACACAATGATCGTAGTGTGGATAATTGCCACACACTCTCTAAATCATCCCTGAAACTTGAGAGAGCTATTCACACCGGCTGGCCAGGCGGACATAAAATGGAAATAAGCACAAAAATTAACCAAAATGCGATAGTCAATTTATTACTAGAGATGAAGCACAGTAATCACATTATTCCTAACCAACACCTTAAGCTACTTAGTTCATAATAGGCATAGGAATACGAATTACAATCTGAGTATGCATGTCCATAACAACAAGTTAATAAAGAAAATAAACTCCCTAATCAGCTTGCGGAAGATGGTGTTCTTGATGATCTTCAATCTCTCTAAAATATTCGGCTTCCCAGGGAAAACATGGAATGCCTTTGACTTTGACGGCTACTTCCTTTTATAGAAGGATAGGAGACTTGAATTAGGTCAACTTGGACACGTGTAGGGCTCTCCTTGCTCCTTTATCCCGAAAATAACTCAACAGAAGTCGGTTTATGAAGTTGGCTAACGAGCTGTGATGTGGCAGTTTTGTTCCCAGTTTTGCTGCAGCACAGAATTTGCTCCCTCCAGTCGCCCAGCAGCATAATCTACACAAAATAATTTCCAATGCTTCCATTCTTCCAAATGGGTTAAAACATATAATATCCATCTAAAACCAACCCTATTAAGCATAAAGGACACACAAATCCCTATATAATTAAGGCATAAATAACTACCTTTTGGGTTGTTATCATACCCCCAAACTTAAACTATTGCGCGTCCCGAGAAATACTAACCAACCTTCCTTCAAGAATTCAAAACATTAGACAAAGAATAACTTTAATCAAACGAGACAGTCCAACACTACCTTTAACCTTTACCTGAGCACTCTGCAAAACCAAGCTCTGCTGCCACAAAATGATTCCTCCAGCATGGAGAAATAATCACCACTTTTCAACTTAATTCTAAGAACTCACCACAGCTTAGCTCTATTATCAGACATTTCAAAACATATTTTTAAAGGGGTTTATATCATTATTTATTAGACTTAAAGCAGCCTTACAGTCATAAGCTCTTAAGCATGAGATGACCCACTTTATGGTGCAGTATACCCTTGCCTCAAGCTTATCACCAACTAGGCTCAATACTCATTATAAAGCTCAAAAATCCTTAGTTATTCTATCTCTTGCTCCTCATAATGGCGACATTTTGTGATGAAGCTCACCTAAGTTATGGGAGACAGAAAAACTGTTGGATCATCATTCATCCTTCAAAACTTTTGCTCCATCAATTTTTTTTCAGCAAAATCTTCAACAAATAATTTTTCAGCAAATATTTTTTTCTCATATTTCTCATTTTTTCACATTTCCTAGGTCATCTTTTGACGCGAAGACAACCTGTGGGTATCACAAATGTCCCCGGTTACTCAATAACCTAGCAAATTTTAATTTGAAGGAGAGGAATGCTCGAGCAAAATAATTGGAGTAGCAAAAAGTCCCCCAAACTTGAATTATTCATTGTCCCCAATGAATCATTAATTAAGCAAGTATACCCCCAAACTTAAATTTTTCTAACTGAATTTTTAAACTAAACATGGGACTCAGATTAAGCTTAAAGTGGATCATATAAGTCAATACTACCTTCAAAATCTTCTTCGCCGCAGCAATAGTCCAGGCTAGAAGAAATGCTCAAGCAAAAGGTTTCTGGAGATCAGAATACCTTGATCTAATTAAGCGTAATCAGTCCAAGCTTCAAAAATTCAGAAGAAAATTAGTTAAGTTAGGCATTACTCAGTGCTCATGGAACAAAAATATCGAAAAATGTCATTAAAAACATAAGAAAAGAAAGTACATAGCCGAGATATTTTTTTTTAAAAAAACAGAAAAATTAAAAAGACAAGCAGACGGGGTCAGATATGCGCGAGCAAACAAAATTATAGGATCAAAATTAATGCTCGCCGAAGATCATCTTATCCATCAATCTTCTTGACCCTGTTCTTCATCATCATTCTCTTCTCCTCTTTCAGCAGGTGGGGGCGAAATCCAGGGGTTCAACAGATCGTCAGGGAATATGGGAAGGGTTGGGTATGGGTTTCAAAAATTCTCTTGCAGCGCCCTCTTTAAGCCGGCATCCCGATTCTTAACATAGCTCTAGAAGGTTAAAGTCTGCCTCTTAGCAAACTCCTGCCTACTGGCCGAAAGTGCCAGTTGTTCTAGAATCGTGTTGATGTCGTAGATAAGCCCACTTTGACGTACCTCCTGCACACGCTGGAGCCGTGCCAAATTGGGCGTGTTTATGATCCCCTTATCAAACAGGATCACATCTCCCTCATCCACTAGAACCCCTGCTCTTCTGCACAGCATCGTGATTGTGTTCGGAAAGAATAGTTTCCCCACCTTCTTTTTCCAACATCCAGAAATCTCATTCGCAATGATCCTCCCTACGTTAATATTGAGAGACCGTAAGATGGCAAAAGCTAGGAGAACCCGTTCCCTGGAGATTGTCGAGTCATGTGTTGTTGGAAGCATCTTCTGTCTAATAAATCTCATCCATGTGTTCGCTTCCCTTTTCAAATAAGCCGACTGGAATGTCCTCTTATGAGTCTTGGATAACTGCCACTGTGCCCCTTCAATACCTACCTCCCTTACAACCTCACTTAGTTGCTCCTCAGATGGCGCCACAACCATCTCATTATACGCCGCATGGGGGAAGTTTTGAACGTTGTACAGTGCATTGAAAGCACTTGGACTCCAATCCACCTCGACTCCTCGGACAATTACCTGGAAACCATTCTCCTTGACAATGTTAGCATAAAATTCACGCACCACCAGTGCGTTTACAGATTCAGGCTTCACACAAAACAGCTCCCAGCCGTGGTCTGCAATACCGGTCCTCAGAAACTGTGGAACATCACCACTGAAACCGCGCTCGAACAAGAAATTCCTTTTCATAAGCTCAGCGTATTTTGCTCTGGCAAAATTGTTGACGAAGTGATCATAGGGAACCTGCTGTTCTTCTATCGCCTCGTGTTCTTCCGATGCTTCAACAATATTTTTGCCCTTCTCTGCCCTGCGCTTGAGCAACTGCTCTTCCTCAGTCTTCTTCTCTGTTTCTTCTCTTTCTTTGTCCTCAGCTTCTTTCTTCTCTCTTTCCTCTCGCTCTGCCTTTTCTCTCTCAGAATTTGATGATGGTGGTGACGGGGTATCAGTCCGAATCACCTGAATACGGCCGACCTTTCTCTTTATGCGGCGGCATTTCGGCGGTTCGGGCATGATTACCTCAATACGAGTTTCTTGGTCCTGCTCGTTTCCTCTTTCAGACACTACGTCTGCCTGCTCGTCTCTCACCATCTCAACCTGCTGTTCTTGATTCTACTCAACATTTTCCTCTCGAGCCGTAACTGTATCCGCAAGTCTCTGATCAGCCTCTCCTGGGGTCTGTTCTTGCGGTTCTTCCAGGTCTTCTTGAACCACTGTAGCAGCCTCATCCTCTGTCACTTTTTCCTGTTCTTCCGCCCTCTGTTGTCGCCTTCTTCTTTTAGCTTCTTTCTCCTGCGATGTTCTTTTCTTCTTAGTTTTTACTTTTGGAACTTCGGGGGTAATGGGTATTTCCTCTTCACTCTCTCTCTCTCTTTCTTTCCTCGCTCTTGTTTTGGCCATGGATAACTCAAAGGGTTTTGCAGAGAATGAAAAGGAGAAAGAAAGAATGTAGATGGCAAGATAGAATCAAGAAGACGAAGTGAGGAGAAACGTACCAATGTCTGCAAATAAATAAGGCTCCAGCAATTTGAAATCCTAACCGAAAGGATTTGCTCCGTAATAAATGGTTTTACCGTTCATATTTACTTTGCAATTCAAATCCCTAACGGTAAAATCGTGGAATTTCAATCATCTATGGGAAATAACGGCATGTTGTCAATGGCTAAACCGTTGGATTATCCCTGCACGACATGTGGCAGCATCCCTACAATTCACCTGCCCATAGAAATTCAAAAATCCCAACGGTAAAAATAATTACTCACACTAAAATCCTTCCTATTCGTACGAGAAATTTGCTCCAGCATTATCTTTGCTGCAACAATCTTCTGAACCTGCCGAATCTTAGATACGAAATTTAAATTTCAAAATAGGAAAATCAAATCTTTTAAATTCAAATTGAACTTAACCGATCAAATCAAACTTAATTTTTTTATTCTTAAAGCCGAATCAATTAGAGAAAATCATCATTAACTAACAAAATTCAAATAACTGAAAATAAAATCCACATAAAACAAAATCTAATTAATGAAAAGTTAATCCTAAAAATAATCTAAATAAATAACCTGAAAAATCAAATCAAATTCAAAACGAAATCCTAAATAAAAAAATACTTAAAGATAAAAATCTAACAAACCATGCAAAATTAAATCTAACCTAATCAAAATTAAAAACAAGTCAGAGAAATAAAATCAACATAACACTGGGAGCTTAAAAAATTTTCTCTGTGAAATGCTCCCGCAAAAATCCTGCTCTCTCAATCATCAACTAACTTTAGGGAAGGATATTTCGCCTGAAATTCCTCTCCCCAATAATTTTTCACACGTTGTCCATTCACCTTGAACACTCTCCCATCTTTTTCATCCTGCAAAGTAATTGCTCCATTGGGAAAAACCTCAATCACAATAAACGGTCCTGACCATTTAGATTTCAATTTTCCAGGAAATAATTTTAATCTAGAATTATAAAGCAAAACGTTTTGACCCTTGATAAACTCCTTGGATTTAATTTTCTTGTCATGCCACAGCTTAGTCTTTTCTTTATACATTTTCGCATTTTCATAAGAAAACTGACGAAATTCTTCTAACTCATTAAGCTGCAGCATTCTTATTGCTCCTGCACAACTGAGATCAAAATTTAACTTTTTCAAAGCCCAAAATGTTTTATGTTCAAGCTCTAATGGTAAATGACAAGCTTTCCCATATACTAACCTATAGGGAGACATACCTAGAGGAGTCTTATAGGCTGTCCTATAAGCCCAAAGAGCCTCATCCAACCTAAAAGACCAATCCTTTCTAGATGGATGGACTACTTTCTCTAAAATCGATTTAATTTCCCTATTACTGATTTCAGCTTGACCATTTGCTTGTGGGTGATAAGGGGTAGCTATCCTATGCTTAATCTCATACTTAGCTAAAAGCTTAGTTAAGATATTATTAACAAAATGTGTACCCTCATCACTCACTAGAGCCCTAGGTGTCCCAAACCGCGCAAAGATGTGCGATTGAAGAAACCTTGCTACTGTCTTGGCATCACTCTGATGGCATGCAATGGCCTCCACCCATTTGGATACATAATCAACTGCCAATAAGATAAAAACATTGCCATTAGAAGGGGGAAATGACCCCATAAAGTCAATACCCCATACATCAAATAATTCAACTTCTAAAATATAAGTAAGAGGCATTTCATCTCTAGGCCCCAAATTTCCTCTCCTTTGGCAAGCATCACATTGCTTGTAGAACCAATGGGCATCCTTGAATAACGTAGGCCAGAAAAATCCGCAATGAAAAATCCTCATAGCTGTCTTCTGACCGTTGAAATGACCTCCATACGGCGAAGAGTGACATTGCTCCAGGATTTCCTTCGCTTCAGCACCTGAAACACACCTACGAATAATATCGTCAGAGCATTGCTTATACATAAATGGCTCATCCCAATAGAAAAATTTTGCATCAAGCTTAAACTTTTTCTTCTGCCTCCAATCCATGTCAATAGGGGTGACTCCCTTTACCAAAAAGTTTGCAATATCAGCATACCAAGGGACATCCCTAACTACCTTTATTTCAACAGCAAAGAGTTGTTCATCTGGAAAAGAATCGGAAATGGCAGATTGCTCCACCAAAGATGATGATGGATCAAAACGAGATAAATGATCTGCAATGACATTTTCTGATCCTTTCTTGTCCTTTATCTCCAAATCAAATTCCTGCAACAGTAAAATCCAACGAATTAGTCTAGGCTTTGCATCTTTCTTTGACATTAAATACCTTATTGCTGCATGATCCGTAAAAACCGTGACTTTGGATCCAACCAAATATGGCCGGAATTTCTCAAAAGCAAACACAACAGCTAACAACTCCTTTTTAGTAGTTGTATAGTTGACTTGTGCTTCATCTAAAACCTTGCTTGCATAGTATATAGGATGGATAAATTTTCCCTGCTTTTACCCCAGCATTGCACCTACCGCAGCATCACTCGCATCACACATTACCTCAAATGGTAAATTCCAATTAGGTGCGCAAAGAATGGGTGTTGAGATTAAAGCAGCCTTTAAAGTCTCAAAAGCCTTCCTACAATCTGCATCAAAGTCAAAAATGTGATCAGTACACAATAAGTTACAAAGAGGTTTACTGATTTTGGAGAAATACTTTATGAACCTCCTATAAAAACCAGCATGTCCTAAAAAACTCCGAATTCCCTTCACTGAATTCGGTGGCTCTAGTCTTTCAATAACCTCAACTTTTGCTCTATCAACTTGTAGACTGATAGCGAGCATAGCCAGCTATCTTTACTTATTTAATTTAGCTAGTCTTTTATGGTGTTTGGGCCATCTTATTGCACTTTAATGTTTATTTTGTAGGAAATGGTTGATTGGAGCTATAATGCAATATCAGAGTTAATCGAGTGCTCGGGGCGTGAAAAGAAGCAAAGGAATGAAAAGAGTAAAAGTGGAGAAAAGTCAAATCTCGGTCAACAGCAGGCTAGCGTCGAGACGCTAGCTCTTGAGCGTCTCGACGCTCACATTCCATATCAGATTAGGCGCGTAAAGCTTACAGCGTCGAGACGCTATAATAGGAAGCGTCCCGACGCTACCGTTTTTCCTTATTCAGAACGCGCGTATAAGAGGCAGCGTCGCGACGCTGTCTTGACAGCGTCTCGACGCTAAGACAAAAAATCAGAATAAAAGCTTCACTTCGGCTAGGTTTTGAGGGAGATTGATTTGGGACCTTTTGGAGCCGTAAAGAGGACATAATAGAGGCTTTTGGAGCTGAAAACAAAGGAGGAACTTGGAAATCAACCCATTGTTCGTGGGGATCGTGACGGGGACGTCGGGACTCGGCCTACATTGAGTTTTCTTTTCCCTTTTCTTTTTTTAGTTAGATTTATGGCTTTCACTTGTTTAGTTGAGCTTGTATTTGCATTCATGAGTAGCTAAACTTGTAGCTTAGGGATTGATGTAGTTGATTAAGTTTATGGATTGATTTATGGTTTAAGTTGTGCAATGTTGTTGTGTTTGTAATCTTGATTTAATGCTTTCAATTAATTGGCCATTAGTTGGATGATTTAAGTTTCGAATCTAGCTCGGGAGAGGGGATTTGATCTAGACTTGCTCAAGATTGCATGAATAAAGTTTACTTTCTAATTCTTGACGGTTTTAGATTAACTTTAGATTTGGTTAAAAGATCTCATTGCCTTGCATATTAATAAACTTAGATAGGGATATCAAGTTGGTTAATTTGCATGAGAATCAATTATACTCGGGAGAGGTAGTTGTGATTAAAGGGTCTTTGGCTCATAATTTCATTGTGCATAATAACTTATTCTTTAAAATCACTCCTAAACGAAATCGACGAAATCAATTCCCTAAGTAGTTTTCCCAATTGAATTTCCATTCTTTTTACTTGCTTTGATTTGGTTTTATCATCATCTTTTCATCACTTTTTGATCCCTAAATAAAATTGGGCAAGATAATTCACAATACTCGATTTGCTTAAAAGTCCAATCCAGAGGACGACATTTGAATTTACTATTCACTATATTATTACTTGACCCGTGCGCTTGCGGTTAGGAAAAGTCCACATCATAGACCATTTTTAGAAATTTTATGACCTAACACTATGCCCTCCTTCACCATGAAGTGGAATTTCTCCCAATTAAGAACTAGATGGGTATTCTCACATCTTTTTAATACCTTACCTAAATTTTCTAAACAATTCTGAAAAGACCCTCCAAACACTGAAAAATCGTCCATAAATACCTCAACAGTGGACTCAATCATATCAGAAAAAATTGCTAACATACACCGCTGAAATATTGCTGGAGCATTGCAGAGTCCGAAAGACATTCTCCTAAAAGCAAATGTCCCATAAGGACAGGTGAAAGTGGTTTTCTCCTGATCCTCAGGAGCAATAGTAATCTGGTTATACCCAGAATAACCATCCAAGAAACAGTAGTAGGCCTGACCAGCCAATCGATCCAACATCTGGTCGATAAATGGTAGAGGGAAATGATCCTTTCGGGTAGCTTTATTAAGCCTTCTGTAATCCATACAAACCCTCCAGCCAGTTACTGTCCTGGTTGGAATCAACTCACTATCCTTATTGCTCACCAAAGTGACACCTCCTTTCTTAGGAACACATTGGACAGGGCTTACCCAATTGCTATCGGCAATTGGATAGATGATCCCAGCATCTGATAGCGAGCAGAAATGTCGCTATTTTAGTCTCAAATTATTAAGCTTTTTGGTGCTTTAATCGTGTTTTTAATGAATATATTTATTGAATTTTGTTATTTTGTCTTTAGGAGCACAAATGGTGAATTTGGGAGAAAAAGAGCCAAAAATTGAAGTAATTTTAGCCCAAATCAAAGTTTGATGCAATTGGTGGCCCAAAGAAGGCATCCATAAAGAATACACCAAGAGAAATGAAGAAGAAGGCCCAAAAATCAGCCCAAAAGGAAGCTGATTTTCTGGAAAATCTGGACAGCGTCGAGACGCTTAGCAAGGCAGCGTCGCGACGCTGCCCTTTCTTGTTGCCCAAGCCGCGTGCGCAGCAGCGTCGCGACGCTTGGCAAGGCAGCGTCGCGACGCTACCCCTTTTCCAGGCCTATAAATAGGCGCCCTTGGTGCCTCATTTTCTCATCAATCATCAATCAATCATTACTCACTCATTCCTTTCTTTCCTAAGACTCCTTTTTTGGAGCCCCTCTCAAGGCTTTTGAGCCTTTTTGAGAGGGTTCTTCTAGTGGGAATTTTTGGGGAATTTTGGGGAGCAATTCTAGAGGCTCGAGGAGTAGTCAGCGGGGGCTCCAAGCGTTAGCAAGGGGTTTTTCGACGGTCAATTCCTTTTCCTTTATGCCTTTTAATATGCTTTCCCTTGTAATTACTGTGAATATTATGTGTAGCTAAACCCCAATTTGGGGTCTTGAAATGAAATGTTAGTGGAAATATTGTTATAATTTCTTGTCTCTTGCCCATGTTCTAATTATTTGTATGGATGTGCTTAATGCTTTACTCAATCTGGCCAATCGTGTAATGATTCGATTCTTAATGGAAACTCGACGGAGAGAAATTAGGATAGATCATAATCCATGCAACTAGTTTAATTGCCCGTTGTGACACCGGGATTAGTTGATTAAACATAGATTCCTAAAATGAATCGGGGCGTAATAATTAATGATTTTAAATAGCGCTAAGGACACTTAGGTTGTTAAAATGAATTAATTACAATTAGGGGAAACCGACAGGAGAACCTATGTGATTAACGGAGATTCTAGGTTTATAATTAGTTGGGCAATGAGATAGGATAATTATAGCAATTATTTAGCTAACCATTGATTTTCAAGACCCCTCTTCCCATTTCAAGAAAACTCTTTCTCCACATTTTAATTCTGATTGATCAAATTTGTTTTTAAGTCTTTTTATTCAAATTCTTTTTATCACATGAGCTTGGTCCCTAAATATTGTTTCACCTAAGTATTTTCAGTGCTCAAGAGAATTTTAATTAATTGCTTAAGTTTCGCTTCGCCTCCCTGTGGATTCAATACTCGGAATACTTTCCGTTTTATATTACTTGTGGCTCGTGCGCTTGCGGATAATCGTACAAACACGCAACAAGTTTTTGGCGCCGTTGCCGGGGAGGCTTGATTTTTAAGCAAAAATTAATTTTTCTTGACATCGAAAAGAAAAGGATAAATGGTAATTTAGGTGTAAATATTTTTTCTTTCATCATTTTGTGAATATTATTTTATTTTCATTTTTGTTTGGTTCTTTTTGTTATCTGGGAGCATTGCATGCGAAGAAACAAGGTGGTTGATCTGTTTCCGTTAGATCTTGAGATTAACAGGACTCTAAAATTCATTAGAAGAGAAAAAAGATTAACAGAAACGATGGCCCACCAAGAAGAAGCTCCCAAGGCAATTAGAGATTTTCTGCAGCCAGTTCTTCCTACCGAAAATTCTGGAATCGTTTACGCCCCCATCCAAGCTACAAATTTTGAGCTAAAAACAGGGTTGATTCAGATGGCGCGCGATAACTCGTTCAAGGGACATCCTTCCGAGGATCCTCACTCTCATCTGCGATCATTCCTAGAAATATGTGGGACGGTAAAGATGAACGGAGTTCCGGCCGACGCAATCAGATTGAGGCTGTTTCCATTTTCTCTACAGGATAAAGCAAAAGATTGGCTCGAATCAGTCGAGACGGGCAGCATCAGTACTTGGGACGAGCTTGCCCAGGCTTTTCTGACAAAATTTTTTCCACCAGCTAAGACTACCAAGCTGCGGACTGAAATTGGAACATTCAGACAGCTTGACGAGGAGCAGTTATACGAAGCGTGGGAAAGATATAAGGAAATGCTTAGGCGATGCCCCCAACACGGATATCCTGATTGGCTTCAGGTACAGTTATTTTATAATGGATTAAACCCCTCCACGAAGACAGTCCTAGACACATCAGCAGGAGGGAGTTTTCTTTCAAAAACAGTAACAGAAGCCAAAGACCTGCTTGAGGAAATGGCGGCGACAAGTTATCAATGGCCGACGGAGAGAGGAACAATTACAAAGAAGGCTGGATTGTATGAATTAGATGAGTCAAGTTCACTGAAAGCGCAACTGGCATCTCTGACCAATGCTCTAAACAAATTGACGTCATCTGAGGTGGTTAAGTCCATTTCCACCTTAGCTGAAGGACATTCGAAGAAAGAAGGTCAAGATGTGGAAGAAGTTCAATACATAGGAAATAGATCATATACTCAAGGAGTACCGAACTTCTACCACCCCAGTCTGCGCAATCACGAGAACTTCTCATATGCAAATACGAAGAATGTTTTGCAGCCACCCCCAGGTTTTGCATCAACGAGTACTCCTGAAAAGAAAAATAATCTGGAGGAGATGGTGGCTTTATTCATCAAGGAACAGAGAATACTGAATGTGAGTCTCCAGACATCAGTAAACAACCACGACGCAGCTCTAAAGAATATGGAAGTGCAGATAGGTCAGATTGCTTCAGCAGTAAATGCCCTGCAGAAGGGAAAATTTCCAAGTGATACTGAGCCTAACCCGAAAGAGCAGTGTAAGATGGTGGTTTTGAGAAGTGGCAGAAGACTGGAGGACAGTTTAGAGAAGAAAAAGGAAGAAGAAAAGAGAAGGGATGAAGATGAAGGGACTGAGGCACAAAAAGCCTCCTCTGAAAGGTTCCAACATCCTCCCAACTCTATTGAAGTAAAATGTGATTTTTCTAACAGCTGTGCAGGTAGAAAAGAAGAAGAGAAGCAGAATGACAAAGAAAAGATGACTGAGGAAGAAGTGGTTCCATGCAACCACCATGACAGAGGTTCGCATATTAGCCCGCCCAAGCGGAGGGGCGAATGTCCAACCTTTGATTACATGGAGTTACCTTTTCCTCAAAGATTTAAGAATGTCAAATTAGATGAACAATTTCAAAAATTTTTAGAAATGTTTAAAAAGTTGACTGTGAATATTCCATTGGTAGAAGCTTTGTATAATATGCCGAATTATGGAAAATTCATGAAAGAAATGCTTTCTAAAAAGAAAAGTCTGAAAAAAGAAGTTTTCAATTTATCTGAGAGTAGCAGTACCATCATTTCTGGTAGGATACCCTCTAAGCAGAAAGACCCAGGGAGTTTTACTGTTCCCTGCACCATAGGAGAAGTATCCTTTGATAGGGCCTTGTGTGATTTAGGAGCAAGTATAAATTTGATGCCCTACTCTGTATACAGGAAGATTGGTTTATCAGGTATGACAGACACTGACGTCACTCTCCAGCTTGCTGATAGATCGATTACCCACCCGATGGGTGTTGTGGAGGACGTGTTGGTGAAAGTCAACAAATTCATCTTTCCTGTAGATTTCGTGGTACTGGACATGAAGGAGGACAAAGAAGTGCCAATTATCTTAGGCAGACCTTTCCTAGCCACTGGTAAGGCTGAGATTAGCGTGCATACAGGTAAGCTTACCTTGAACATTGATGATGAAAAAGTCGTGTTTAGTATTTTTGGCCAAGATGAATCTGTTTGTAGTTTGCATACATGTTTTTCTGTTGGGCCTGAATACTTGACTGATGACGATGAAGAGGTAGACTATAATCTTGGCCTAGGCTTAGGAGAAATGCTTATTGATAATGTGGATTTTGATCATGATGCATATATGGATAATCCTCTATTTGAAAATGATTTGGATCTGCCTGACTTCGAAAATGAATTAGACTTGCCTGCTTGTGAAAATGAAAGATCTACAGTTGATGATTTACCTTCCTTTGAAAATGAATTGGAATTGCCTGAACTGAATAATTTTGATGATGATATTGAATTGCCTGACAGTGAGCATGAACGTAAAAGGCATAAAAAAGATTGCTCGATAGATAATTTTGAGTCTGATCGTGATTACAGTGAATCTATTGAGTCTGATCTTGACATTCCTGAATGCATGAATCCTGACAATGTGAATACTTTCTTTTCATGTCCTGATGATGTGTATAGAATAGAATCTGACCCAGAAGAACTTGAATCTGTGCATAGTATAGAATCTGATCCTGAAATTCTTGAATTCTTGAATTCTTCTGATGATGAGTCATATGATAGCTTAGTTGAATCAATTTTTAATTCTGAGTCTGAAGGATCTAATGAGCATGTAGATATTTTTTCTGATGAATGGACTGGCATGATTGATAGGCCATCTCTAGATCCTAGACCAGTAGATATTATAACACTTGATGACTCTGTTAACAATTGTTTTGAAAATAGAGATTTAGAAAAGAGATTTGATGCGGCTGATTATTTTCTGAAATGTTATTATGAGAATCTCTTTAGTGAAGATGGGCCAGGGGAAAGTTTTTTTTCTCCCCTGTTTGTAGTATGCAATTCGGTGCGTGATTTCTTGCAGGGCCCGGAGGATGATGAAAATTTTTATTTTGAGCCTCCGTAAGCGTGCCGAGCCTAGTCTAGCTAAAGACGTTAAAGAAAGCGCTGCTTGGGAGGCAACCCAAGGATTAAAGTAGTTAGTTGTTTTTGCGGTAAATAATTTTCTTTGCTCCGTGATCCAATTTTGTTTTGCAGGATCACCTTAGCAAATCCCAAAATTCCACATTTCCCATTTTTCATGGATCCAAAGGAAGAGGATGAAGCGCTCCTAGCTCAGGGAAGTCTCAGTATCTCTCTTTATGCTTTTCTGTTTTAAAACATTGGGGACAATGTTTAGTTTAAGTTTGGGGGGGAGGCTTCCGCTGTGTTGAGCATATTTAAATTCTGTTGGATGCATGAATAGATAGCCATGATAGCCAAGGATGTGATTTTTGAAATTTTGGGAGAAAATGGTTTATATGATTGTGGAATCTGGGAGCACGGCAGAAATCGTGAAATTTTAAAATTTTTTGATACTTAGTTTTGATGTCTAAAGCATGCAATAGTCTTATCTAATGACGTCTTTGAAAATCTAGATTCTTATTATGGTTTTCAAAGTTGTTGTCACCCCGATAGGCTTAGTTTCTAATATCAGGAAGTTCATGCTTGATTGCTCTAAAGAACTAGGTAGGAAAAAATGCTATGCCTGCTGAGAGAAAAGCAAAAGCAACAAAAGAAAAATGTGAGAAAAAGAAAATCTGTTGAAAAAAGAATTTTTGCTTGCTCAAAAGAAAAAAGCCTAGGGGTAAAAAGAGCTACCTGCGGTGTGATCAGTTAGGCCAACCAAAGAATAAAATTCGGGTTAAGGGTCCCTGCACCGTAGTGTGAAAGCTAGTACCATTAGATATCAAAATGCAAGTTTGGGGGAGGAGCAAAAAGAAAAAGAAGAGAAAAAGAAAAATCATGTGAGAATTCTGCTCCCCCATGAAAAAAAAGAAAAAGATGACAGGCACCCTAGTTACTTTTTTTTGCATGATAGAAGGACTCCGAAGTATTAGGGGCTCTTAGCCAGTGTAGGGGGAAAACAAATGGAGAAAACCATAAGACTAATCTAGGTTAGTAAAAGAATCAATAGATAAGTCTTGAGCATGCTATTCATAAATCTTAAGTTCAAACTAGTTTAAGATTTCTTCAAGAGTATGCGGTGCTTGCTTATTCCACTTGCATGTTTTCCATTCGATCCTAAGAATTCAAAAATCACTGAGGGTTGAGCGATTCTATTTCATGCATCTTTAGAATTTATTTTGCTCGGGACTAGCAAAAGCTTAAGTTTGGGGGTGTGATAGCGAGCAGAAATGTCTCTATTTTAGTCTCAAATTATTAAGCTTTTTGGTGCTTTAATCGTGTTTTTAATGAATATATTTATTGAATTTTGTTATTTTGTCTTTAGGAGCACAAATGGTGAATTTGGGAGAAAAAGAGCCAAAAATTGAAGTAATTTTAGCCCAAATCAAAGCTTGATGCAATTGGTGGCCCAAAGAAGGCATCCATAAAGAATACACCAAGAGAAATGAAGAAGAAGGCCCAAAAATCAGCCCAAAAGGAAGCTGATTTTCTGGAAAATCTGGACAGCGTCGAGACGCTTAGCAAGGCAGCGTCGCGACGCTGCCCTTTCTTGTTGCCCAAGCCGCGTGCGCAGCAGCGTCGCGACGCTTGGCAAGGCAGCGTCGCGACGCTACCCCTTTTCCAGGCCTATAAATAGGCGCCCTTGGTGCCTCATTTTCTCATCAATCATCAATCAATCATTACTCACTCATTCCTTTCTTTCCTAAGACTCCTTTTTTGGAGCCCCTCTCAAGGCTTTTGAGCCTTTTTGAGAGGGTTCTTCTAGTGGGAATTTTTGGGGAATTTTGGGGAGCAATTCTAGAGGCTCGAGGAGTAGTCAGCGGGGGCTCCAAGCGTTAGCAAGGGGTTTTTCGACGGTCAATTCCTTTTCCTTTATGCCTTTTAATATGTTTTCCCTTGTAATTACTGTGAATATTATGTGTAGCTAAACCCCAATTTGGGGTCTTGAAATGAAATGTTAGTGGAAATATTGTTATAATTTCTTGTCTCTTGCCCATGTTCTAATTATTTGTATGGATGTGCTTAATGCTTTACTCAATCTGGCCAATCGTGTAATGATTCGATTCTTAATGGAAACTCGACGGAGAGAAATTAGGATAGATCATAATCCATGCAACTAGTTTAATTGCCCGTTGTGACACCGGGATTAGTTGATTAAACATAGATTCCTAAAATGAATCGGGGCGTAATAATTAATGATTTTAAATAGCGCTAAGGACACTTAGGTTGTTAAAATGAATTAATTACAATTAGGGGAAACCGACAGGAGAACCTATGTGATTAACGGAGATTCTAGGTTTATAATTAGTTGGGCAATGAGATAGGATAATTATAGCAATTATTTAGCTAACCATTGATTTTCAAGACCCCTCTTCCCATTTCAAGAAAACTCTTTCTCCACATTTTAATTCTGATTGATCAAATTTGTTTTTAAGTCTTTTTATTCAAATTCTTTTTATCACATGAGCTTGGTCCCTAAATATTGTTTCACCTAAGTATTTTCAGTGCTCAAGAGAATTTTAATTAATTGCTTAAGTTTCGCTTCGCCTCCCTGTGGATTCGATACTCGGAATACTTTCCGTTTTATATTACTTGTGGCCCGTGCGCTTGCGGATAATCGTACAAACACGCAACAACATCCAACCATTTAATTACCTCCTTTTTAACAACCTCTTTCATTGCAAGGTTAAGCCTTCTTTGTTGCTCAATACTCCTAAAGGATCCCTCCTCTAGAGTGATTTTGTGCATACAAAAAGATGGGCTAATTCCCTGAATATCAGCCAATGTCCAATCTATAGCTTTGCGGTATTGCTGCAGCAATTTTATTAAGGCCTCCTCATGCTCCGACATTAAATCTGATGCAACAATAATGGGCAACGTCTCACTTTCCCTAAGATACACATACTTTAGATGATCCGGTAAGGGCTTCAAATCTAAAGTGGGTGCCTCAATCAGGGATGGCTTAATTGGGGGAGCCTTTCTTTGATCTAAATCTAAAGACTCAAAAACATCCTCACATCTAAACAATTATTTTTCTTTTTTTCTATCTAAAGAACAAAATTCAAAATCTTCTACACTAACCTCTCCATGCTTTTCCGAATGCTTATCAGCTGAATCCTGTATTGTTGTCTCAATAACTGTGCTCTTCAGAATCCTAATGAAGTAGCAATCCTCCATTTCGTCTGGATACTTCATGGCTTTAAACACGTTAAATTTTACTTCCTCATTACAGACTCTCATTGTTAATTCCCCTTTTTGAACATCTATTAATGCCCTACCAGTAGCCAAAAATAGACGACCTAGAATAATTGGGACATCCTTATCAGCCTCATAGTCTAAAATAATAAAATCAGCAGGAAATATGAATTTATCTACTTTCACTAAGACATCCTCAATTTTACCCTCTGGATATGTGATAGACCTATCAGCTAATTGGAGTGTTACTGTGGTAGGCCTAGCTTCACCAATACCTAACTTCCGATAGACCGAAAGAGGCATAAGGTTAATGCTTGCGCCTAAATCACAGAGTGCTCTACCTAATTCTTTTCCACCTATAGACACAGGTATGGTAAATGACCCTGGATCCTTAGCCTTGGGGGGTAGCCCATTCTTAAGAATAACACTACACTCCTCAGTAAGAGATACAGTTTCAAACTCACCTAACCTCTTCTTTTTAGTTAAAATATCCTTAAGAAATTTAGCATAATTAAGCATTTGCTCAATAGCTTCTACTAAAGGGATATTTATATGCAATTGCTTAAGAATCTCTAGAAACTTTTTAAATTGACCATCCTGATTCTTAGGCTTTTGCCTTTGTGGAAAAGGTAGAGGTGGTACATAAGGTGGGGGTGGTACATATGGTGGTTCTACATCTGGCACAGAATCAGATGCTCCAGCATTTTTATTGCTGCCTCCAGCACCCTGACCAGACTCCAACTCTTTCTCAACAACAATATTTTTATCACTATTATTATTTAAATCCTGGGTCTTTCTAGACTCTTCTAGTGGCTTACCACTCCTAAGAGTTATTGCCTTTACCTGCTCCTTACCTTCCCTTCGAGGGTGTTCAATATCCGAGGGAAGTTTCCCTTGAGGCCTCACCTTCAGCTCATTAGCTAGCTGACCCACTTGCAATTCCAGGGCCCTCATTGAAGCTTGATTACTTTGAATTGCGGCATCTGTGCGAGCCATAAATTCTTTCATCATCGCCTCGAGAGAATTTCCCGAATTTTGCTGGGGCAAAGCCTACTTATTTTGCTGCGGCATTACCTGCGCTTTAGCAAATCCCGGCTGGTTCATCTTCTATTGCGCTTGTACGTTATTTCCTTGACCTCCCCATGAGAAGTTGGGGTGGTTGCGCCAACCTGGATTATAGAAGTTAGAATAAGGGTTGTGTTGGGTTTTATGCCCTAAAACTCGTAGATAGTGAATGTAAACAAATTGTATACTTGTTTCAATAAAGTGTAATTGAGTTTCTACAATAAAGTGTTATTGTTAAATATTGCACAATTTGACCCAAATCCAATAAACTAAGATCCAAGGTTGTTTACATGTGACTTGAACTAGTATGTGGGGACATACGGGGATTGGTGTTCAAGTAACAACCTAAAAGGTCTATAGTACAAGGATAAGGCTGGGTACCTTATCCTGGTAACACTATGTGATACGGCCCGCTTTGTATTCGATACAGACGTATTAATCCAAGGCGTCCATGTAGGAGACATGCAAGCGGGGGTATCCTATGCAATGAGTTTGCATAAGACCGGACCACGAAATAGTAAACCACTAGATGTAACACCGTTAACTAGTTAGTTTACTGTTTCAATACGATGACCTAGGTAACTCAGTCTTAATCCTGAGTGTGTCATGAACTCCTTCTCATGAGGGATTGTCCTTTGATTAGCATGGGTGAGAGTGGCCAATACGCCGACTCAATATGCCTTCCTTTTTGGGGACAAGACCGAGTGGGAGGCTGGGGACATGACAACACAAGAAGGAATTCACTCCTTCCCACTTCTAGGAGAAGTAGATGAGTGTTCCCTTAAGAGGTGACTCCGGGACTTGAACAAAGGGATCCCGTCCTCTCACTGGCCCGAGAGGAACTTTCTGTTTAATGGTTGGACCATAAACAGGTTGTTCATTAGAGGAGCGCTGGTACTTAAGGAGACAGATGTAACACAGGGGTAAAACGGTAATTTGACCCAACCGTGATTACGAACACTCGTGAAGGATTGACTTACCGGTATAGGTCTACATCCATGGACACAGAAATGTTCTACAGTGAGAAGAGTTCAGCTGTGGGTCTTTAGTGGAATGACCCACAGTTAATGAATATTGGTTAACCTGATTAATGAGTTTAACCGGTTAACCTCATATCATTGGAGCTTCTGATCTGTAGGTCCATTAGGTCCCCCTGCTAGCTCGTAAAGAGTAATTAGGAACAAATATATCTTGAGAGAATTTGAATAGTTCAAATTCATATTGGGAATTAAGTTAATTGTATGAGATACAAATTAATATAATGTATAATGATGCATTAAAATATAAAGTCTAATTTGAGATTAAACTTTATTAAATTGAGAGATTGATATATTTGAAAGAGTTCAAATATATGTCTAATTAAATATAGGGTATTTAATTAGAAGATGAATTAATTAATTATGAATTAATTAATTATTCAATTTAGTTTAAATTAAATGAGATTTAATTAAACTATAGTCTATGAGAGAAATAAATATTTGAAGAAGTTCAAATATTAATATGAATTTGATTCATATTAAATTTATAGGATATAAGAGAATTTGAAGGAGTTCAAATTTTAATATGAATTTGATTCATATTATAGAATTAATTAATTGAAGGCCTGAAATTAAATATATGATATTTAATTGGGTAATTAATTAATTAACTAATAGAAGGTTTGAAATTAAATATATGATATTTAATTGGTGATTAATTAATTAAAGAATTAATTAAATGGAAATTAATCAATTATGATTAATCACTTATGGAAGTGATCAATCATTTATGGAAAAGATTAATCAATTATGGAATTCATTGGTCATGGAATTGATTAATGGAAAAGATTAAATCAGTTATGGAAATAATTGATTTTAAATGAATATTTTATTCATGGCCTTTCTCCTATAAATAGAACCACTAACCCTAGGGTTTAGGTACCACAACATATGGCCACCATAAGGCCCTCTCATATTCTCTCAACTCAAGAACTCTAGGGAGAATTTTCTCCCTGAGAGTTTTTCCCATTCAAGATTAGGTAGTCCCACAACTACGTTCCTAATCTCAGAGTTATAGCGGGGAAGATCAAATGGTGGTGTTCTTCGTTGTTACAGAGCAATCAAGAAAGGCGTTCTTGAAGAATTCAGAGTCGTCAACGAAGGTATGTTTCTCATCGCTTAACCTTTTGCCAATGCATTGGTATTTTGTAAAACAAAATTAATTTACGAACGGTCCAATTGCTTCCGCTGTAACGGAATTGAGAATTCCAAATCCTTCAATTGGTATCAGAGCCGATCGTAGATTTTAATTTTGTTTCCTAAAATTTGCATTGGTTCTTTGGTGGGAATTTTCTACATTTGATGTATAAACGTTTGCTAGTAGATGTTTAAGGTTTTGGCATTAGTTTTGCAATTTTGTAGTTGATTTGATCAATGTAAGGGCCCGGTGTTTTGGGCATTTAATTGCAATCGAGTCTGTAAGTCCGTGTCAATGGTTTTTGGTGAAATTCCATGGAGATTTGAAGAAATCGGGGCCTAAATCGAAGCAAAACAGAAGCTGGAAATCGAAGAAAACTGGAAATCCCGAGAGCGAGCGTCGAGACGCTTCCTAAATAGCGTCCCGACGCTATCTAATGCTTGCAGACGGAACAGTGAATATCGCGCGAAATTAAATAAATAAAACATGTGTGTTTTATGTTTCGAACCCAGGTTTAGTCTGAGTGGCATGTGCATGCGACTGATATTCAGGAGGTCGTGAGTTCGAAACCTGCATGGTGCAATTATTTTCTTTAGATCCCTTTTTCCAGTTCAGAAGCGGTTTTTGGTTCAACAGCGCGGTCCGGTTCAGTGTTGCTTGACCGGTTCACCATGGTTTGCGCATTTGTTGACCGGTTCAAAGGGTTCTTGACTTGGTTCGCTTGGTCTGGGCGTTTATTGGGCTGGTTCCACGTATTTTTTGGCCGGTTCAACCTGATTTGGAGCTGGTTTAATGCGGTTCAGTCCAATTTTTCGCCAGTTCAAGCTATTTTGGGCTGGTTCACGGCATGATAGGGCCTTAATAGATTGATTAATGTAATTTTTTCTATTATTTTGAGTCCTAGGATGCCAAAACCCGTCTACTTAGCTATTTAATTGCTTTATGAATGTCATATAGTATTTAAATCCCACCATAGGTTAAGCATATTCATGCATTTTTAATTATAATTGTTATAATATAAGTATTATGCATGAATTTAATTTTCATGAGTATTTAATATAAATTGTTATGATTAAATAGATGAAAATTGAGAAGCATTGAGCATGAAATTACTTTAGTAAAAATATAAAAAGTTATATTTATGAAAGTAATTTATTTGCTTATTTATTTTCATGAGCAATTAATATAAAGTGTTATGTTAATGTATGAAAATATAAATGCTCATTTTAATTTTCTTAGGAGATTAATTTAAGAGTTAGATTAATTGAAGAAAATTAATTTGAATTGGGCATGAAATTACTTTAGTTTAAAAAATATAAGAGTTATATTTATATAAGTTATTAACATGCTTAATTAATTTTTCATGAGCTATTAATATAAAGTGTTATGTTAATGTATGAAAATGGTAATGCTATTTTAATTTTCTTGTATAATTAATTTAAGAGTTAGGTTAATTAAAAGGAAATTAAATTGCATTAAGCATGACATTACCTTAGATTAATATAATTGTTATATTTTTGGTATGTCATGTATGCTAATGTATGGTTTTAAAAATTAATTAGAATTTGATTGTTAATTTATTCACCATAGTAGCATGTTATAGGGGTAATTCATTAAAATTTATAATAGTTATAAAATTAATGAATAGAAACCGTTAACCTATAACAAAGAATTGCATGCAAACATAGGATCTTAGGATAAATGAATTAATTTTAAAATGTTTAAAATTAATTAGACCTAAGATCACATTTCTAATAGGATTAGAATTGTTCTTACTTAGAATTAAAATTAGTTTTAATTGACTAAGTAGGAAAAACATTGCTATGATTATAAGGGAACTCCACCGGTAAAGTTCTGTCTAAGGCTGGGGGTATTTAAGCTGACGGTTTACGGAACACCTCCTACCTGGGAACTGACCTGGAATACCGGAGTTGAATTAGTCATAGCTAAATGTTAGCTTGCAATGTCACTAGGTTTGTTAAAAGTGTTTAATGCACCTAGATCTTTAGAGTAAAGACCTTACATTACTGTGGTTATAAGGGAACTCTCTCGGTGAAGTTCTGTCTAAGGTTGGGGGTATTTAAGTTGACGGTTTACGGAACACCTCCTACCTGGGAACTGACTCGAAACTTGAGTTGAATTAACCATAGTAATGTTGACTTGCAATGTTGGGTTTATTAAAAGAAGTTTAATTCACCTAAAACATTATGGTTGAATCCTTTCCGTAATTGTTATAATAGGATCAGACTTAGATAGATTGACTTAGCCGAATTTTATCTAAGTTAAACAACCCTAAATTAACCTTAGGACATTTTCAGTGGGAGGATAATTACAAAACGAGATTTAAATCAAGTTTTGCTCCTACGTCCCTATATTCACAACGTGAGGTTCATGCTCGGCTTCGAGTCGCCCTAGGAGCGGCCTCGAGTCGCCCTAGGAGCGGCCTCCCTTCGGAAAGTGTTTGCATGAATCAATAACAAGGTGAATGGGAAAAATGTCTAGAGTAAGTGGGAGCGGGACACGTGTCAACGTATCCCTCGGTCTCCGCCCCTAGTTCACATCGTGAGAGTCCTACGATCCGCCTGCAGGTTGTCCTGGCGCAACCATCCCTTCGGAGGGCCTGATCATAGGATTCGGAACATCGTGAACTCCTGAATAGGATAGGAACTCTTAGGCTAATTACCAACAGTTGTCTTTCCCTTCGGTAGCCTGTTGGTGCGTGCCTCTGAGATCTGAAAGTGGGAGGGTTACACTTACGGGGATGAGTTAAATGTGTTAACTAATCCTTGACCGAACAACGGTAACTAAACGCTAACGGAATATGAGTTATTCTGGTGTTAGAGTTTGGTTGAGATTGTCTCAATTTAGAGGAGGAGTAGCTGACCACCCTTCGGTGGCTGTTGTTCTAAACCTTTGAAGTATCGTTGCAAAAACTAAATCAATAGTTTTATAGGGTTTCTTTGATTGCTTATTTGTTTTTGCAGAATTTGATTGGATTATTTGTAATGGGTTGGTGCAATTAATATTACAAGTAATTTGTTACTTCAGCAATTATTTATGTGTGTTGTCTTACGTCATTTTATAAATAACGGTAACACAACAAGCTTAAACGACAAACTGTGGTATATAAGTCTAGGATTATTCTTAACTGAGGAATGTCCTCATGCCCCATATGTTTAATTCATTAAGAATTGTTCTTGGTGAATATGACAGAACTTTGCTTAGCAAAAGGAGAACTTGTTCAAGACCGTAATTTTCATTTACCTATCTTGAAAACGTGATTAGTGAAGAATAGTGATTCTCCCTGAATACTTGATTCAGATGCCACAAAATCACGTGTGTTCTTATTTTAAAGGAATAAGCTCCTGGAAACAGCTTGTTGCTTGTGTAATAACTCTCAAAGTTAGAATTCGAGAGGTTATTTTAGCTATATCAGTGGGGAACATTAAGTTATTTTTCTCAGTGGGAAAAAAAAACATATTATTAGATAATGTGTATGTAATTCCTAAGATCAAAAGAAATTTGATTTCTGTGTCTTATTTGCTGGAACAATGTTACTCTTTACCTTTCTCTGCTAACGCAGTTTTATTTCAAGAAAGGGAGTTGACACTTGTTTAGCTTTACTGGAAAGTAACCTAAATGTTTTAAGACTAATCAAGAGTAAAGCAGTCATGAACACTGAGTTGTTTAAGACTGCTACTACTCAATGTGAAAAAAAAGGCAAAGGATTTCTCCAAAAGGAAAATACCTTTCTTTGGTTTTAAGGTAGACCATATTAATCTCAATTTGATTGGGAGATTGGTCAAGAGTGAACTTCTATGCAAGTTAGAAGATGACTCTATACTACCTTGTAAGTCATGTCTTATGGGCAATATGACTGATAGGTCTCTTACTGAAAAAAAAAAAAATCTAAGAACCAAAGAGCCCTTGGAGCTTGTACATTTGGATCCTTGTGGTTCAATATATTAAAGCAGTGGGAGGGCATGAATAATTCATTTTTTTTATGATTATTCAAAGGTATGAGTATCTTTACCTAATGCAACTTAAGTCTGAAACTCTTGAGATATTCGAAGGGGCTTAGGACTGAAGTTGAAAACTTGTTAGGTGAGATGATAAAAACACTTCGATCCGATCAAAGTGTTGAGTATAGGGATCTGAGATTCCAGGACTATTTTGATAGTACATGGGATCACACCTTAAATCTCATTTAGGAGAAATAGAACCCTATTGGATATGGTTCATTCCATGTTGAGCTATGCTCAATTGTCTTGCTCGTTTTGGGGTCATTCAGTGTTGACTGCATAGCATGCTGCAATAGGCAACCCCAAAAAGGAAACGATAAGTGGATACTTCTTCAATTCACAAGAGAATAAAGAATTTGTATCGACAAATGCTATATTCTCAGAAGAATTCCGCATAAAAAATCATAAACCACAGAGTAAAGTCGATTTAAGTAAGTTAACTAATGAAGCTACAGTAACATCCACAAGAGTTGTTGATGAGGTTGGCTGTTCAACAAAAGTTGTTGATGGATCAGTGCATCTAGTCAGTCACATCCATCTCAATAGTTGAGATTGCCTCAATGTAGTGGGAGGGTTGTTGGATAACCTGAACGTTACATGGGTTTGTTTGAAGCCTAGGTCATCATACCTGATGATGGCATAGTGGGTTCATTATCTTTTAGAAAGAAAATGAATGATGTTGACAAGGACCAATGGATTAAAGTCATGGACCTGGAAATGAAGTCTTTTGTATTTCACTTCCATCTGGGATCTTGTAGATCTGCTTGATGGGTAACACCTATTAGTTACAAGTGGATTTACAAGAGAAAACGAGACATTAAAGGTCTTAACCAGAAGGGTTCATACAGCAAGATCGAAAGCAAAAAGGTTTGCAAGCTTAAGTGATCCATTCATGGATTAACCTAAGCATTTCGATCTTGAAATATAAGATTTGATATAGAGACCAAATCTTTTGACTTTAATCAGAACATTAATGAGTCTTGTGTTTACAAGTAATCATCAATGGTTCAGTAGCTTACTTAGTATTGTATATGATTGATATCCTAATCATTGGGAATAATGTAGGTTATCTTACTGACATTAAAGGAGCTACCAGCTCATTTCCAAATGGAAATTTGGGAGAAGCTGAGTTTGTTCTTGGGATCCAAATTGTTTAGGAACCGTAAGAACAAAAGGCTAGCCTTGTCTCAGGTGTCTTATATCTACAAGATGTTAGTTAGATATAAGATGCAGAATTCCAATAAGGGTTCACTACCTTTCAGACATGGAATTCTTTTGTCTAAGAAAATGTTTCCTAAGACACCTCAAGAGGTTGAGGGCATGAGACGAATGCCCTATGCAGTAGGGATTGTCCGTAAGTATCGATCTAATCCAAGATTTAATCATTGGAAAACCGTTAAGAATATCCTCAAGTATTCGAGGAGAACGAGGAACTATATGCTCGTGTATGAGACTAAGGATTTGATCCTTATAGGATACACTGACACAGATTTTAAGACTGATAAGGATTTGAGGAAATCTATATCAGTATTTGTGGTCACTCTTTACGATAGAGCTATAGTATGACATAGTTACAGTCTTGACCGTATAGGCCGAAAAATTAGTTGTTTGTGAAGCAGCGATAGAGACTGTGTCTTAGAAAGTTCTTGATTGATTTGGAATGTGTTCCAAATGTGAACTTGCCCATCACACTTTATAGTGATATAGTGGTGTTGTGGCAAATTCAAAAGAACATTGCAACCTAAGACAAGTAGACACATTACATTGAATGACATATTGCTGATTCATTTACAAAGACTCTCTCGGCTAAAGTGTTTGAGGGTCATCTAGAAGGTCTAGATCTACGAGATATGTACAAAGGTGTAATCTAGGGCAAGTGGGAGAAATGTAATGGGTATAGTGATACCATTATGTAATGGGTATAGTGATGCCCTAGTTTATTGTATTTGTACATTGTATATGTTTTATACATGTATTTATACACCCAATGCTGTATAGATTATTGTACATCCCACTAAACTAGAGTTTTAGTTCAAGTGGGAGTTTGTTGGGTTTTATGCCCTAAAACTCGTAGATAGTGAATGTAAACAAATTGTATACTTGTTTCAATAAAGTGTAATTGAGTTTCTACAATAAAGTGTTATTGTTAAATATTGCACAATTTGACCCAAATCCAATAAACTAAGATCCAAGGTTGTTTACATGTGACTTGAACTAGTATGTGGGGACATACGGGGATTGGTGTTCAAGTAACAACCTAAAAGGTCTATAGTACAAGGATAAGGTTGGGTACCTTATCCTGGTAACACTATGTGATACGGCCCGCTTTGTATTCGATACAGACGTATTAATCCAAGGCGTCCATGTAGGAGACATGCAAGCGGGGGTATCCTATGCAATGAGTTTGCATAAGACCGAACCACGAAATAGTAAACCACTAGATGTAACACCGTTAACTAGTTAGTTTACTGTTTCAATACGATGACCTAGGTAACTCAGTCTTAATCCTGAGTGTGTCATGAACTCCTTCTCATGAGGGATTGTCCTTTGATTAGCATGGGTGAGAGTGGCCAATACGCCGACTCAATATGCCTTCCTTTTTGGGGACAAGACCGAGTGGGAGGCTGGGGACATGACAACACAAGAAGGAATTCACTCCTTCCCACTTCTAGGAGAAGTAGATGAGTGTTCCCTTAAGAGGTGACTCCGGGACTTGAACAAAGGGATCCCGTCCTCTCACTGGCCCGAGAGGAACTTTCTGTTTAATGGTTGGACCATAAACAGGTTGTTCATTAGAGGAGCGCTGGTACTTAAGGAGATAGATGTAACACAGGGGTAAAACGGTAATTTGACCCAACCGTGATTACGAACACTCGTGAAGGATTGACTTACCGGTATAGGTCTACATCCATGGACACAGAAATGTTCTACAGTGAGAAGAGTTCAGCTGTGGGTCTTTAGTGGAATGACCCACAGATAATGAATATTGGTTAACCTGATTAATGAGTTTAACCGGTTAACCTCATATCATTGGAGCTTCTGATCTGTAGGTCCATTAGGTCCCCCTGCTAGCTCGTAAAGAGTAATTAGGAACAAATATATCTTGAGAGAATTTGAATAGTTCAAATTCATATTGGGAATTAAGTTAATTGTATGAGATACAAATTAATATAATGTATAATGATGCATTAAAATATAAAGTCTAATTTGAGATTAAACTTTATTAAATTGAGAGATTGATATATTTGAAAGAGTTCAAATATATGTCTAATTAAATATAGGGTATTTAATTAGAAGATGAATTAATTAATTATGAATTAATTAATTATTCAATTTAGTTTAAATTAAATGAGATTTAATTAAACTATAGTCTATGAGAGAAATAAATATTTGAAGAAGTTCAAATATTAATATGAATTTGATTCATATTAAATTTATAGGATATAAGAGAATTTGAAGGAGTTCAAATTTTAATATGAATTTGATTCATATTATAGAATTAATTAATTGAAGGCCTGAAATTAAATATATGATATTTAATTGGGTAATTAATTAATTAACTAATAGAAGGTTTGAAATTAAATATATGATATTTAATTGGTGATTAATTAATTAAAGAATTAATTAAATGGAAATTAATCAATTATGATTAATCACTTATGGAAGTGATCAATCATTTATGGAAAAGATTAATCAATTATGGAATTGATTGGTCATGGAATTGATTAATGGAAAAGATTAAATCAGTTATGGAAATAATTGATTTTAAATGAATATTTTATTCATGGCATTTCTCCTATAAATAGAACCACTAACCCTAGGGTTTAGGTACCACAACATATGGCCACCATAAGGCCCTCTCATATTCTCTCAACTCAAGAACTCTAGGGAGAATTTTCTCCCTGAGAGTTTTTCCCATTCAAGATTAGGTAGTCCCACAACTACGTTCCTAATCTCAGAGTTATAGCGGGGAAGATCAAATGGTGGTGTTCTTCGTTGTTACAGAGCAATCAAGAAAGGCGTTCTTGAAGAATTCAGAGTCGCCAACGAAGGTATGTTTCTCATCGCTTAACCTTTTGCCAATGCATTGGTATTTTGTAAAACAAAATTAATTTACGAACGGTCCAATTGCTTCCGCTGTAACGGAATTGAGAATTCCAAATCCTTCAGGTTGTTCCTCTGATTACCTACAAAAAACACAGAAGTTGGATTGTTGGGGCAAAACTCGTAGTTGTGGTCTTCACCACAATAGACACATGCTTCGTCCGTGACTTGGTTCACCACTGCAGTAGGCTCCATAGCTGGTGGCTGTTGATGACTAATCACTGTCACATTCTTAAGAGCGTTAGCAATCATAGCAAGATCAGCCCTAATGGTGGACACACCATCAACCTCTAACACACTCTTAACCTTTTTATTCGTGCCTCTAACATCCGACCACTGAAAACTATTAATAGATATCCTCTCTAGGATCTCATAGGCTTCATTAAAAGTTTTTGCCAAAAGGGCCCCTCCAGCCGAAGCATCAACCATACCTTGGGTTACTCCATTTAAACCATTGTAGAATGTTTCCATTTGAATACAATGAGGTAAACCATGGTGGAGACACTTTCGCAAAAGCTCCTTAAACCTTTCCCAAGCCTCACTAAAAGTCTCATCCTCAAGTTGCCTAAATCCTACTATTTCACTCCTTAATTTAGCATTTCTATTAGGTGGGAAATATTTACTCAAAAAATTTTCAGCTAACTCATCCCACGTCCTAATTGATCCTGGAGCAAAAGAATTTAACCATGCCTTTGCTCCATCTCTAAGAGAATACGGGAACAAAGTTAATCTAAGAGCATCTCTAGGCACTCCTTGAATTACAAAAGAATCACTAACTCCTAGAAAAGACTTAAGATGTAAATGAGGGTCTTCAGATGTCAAACCATGGAATTGTCCCACAGTTTGCAACATCTGAAACATTACCGGTTTCATTTCAAAATTTGCCGCTTGGATTTGGGGACGTGCAATTCCTGGATTCAACTCATTGAACATCAGGACAGCATACGCTCGAATGGCTCTGGTCCTATCGTTTGCTATCAGGATAGGGTTCTCAGCCTGATTATTTTGTTGTTCATTTTGTTCAAACAGTGGGTTTTCCTGATGCTGACCTTCAAGAACCTGCGGAAGTTGCGGCACGTTCTCCATATGGTTTATGCGCTGCTCCCTCCTTCTGTTCCTAAATGTCCTTTCAATTTCTGGATCAAGCTCAAACCGTACCCCAGGCGGACCGCTCATGCACCAAAATCACACCTGCAAAAACAAAAGAAACAATAAAAAGGTTCTAGCACCAAACCACTAAAACACATACACAAAAATAAGTCAGATAAAAACTTATTCAATTCCCCGGCAACGGTGCCAAAAACTTGTTGGGTTCCTAGAGTGAGTAAAAATATGATATAAAATACTCTAGAATTCCTGTGCAAGTATACACAGTCTGCAGCAAGTAATATTATCAATCCGAGCCCTGAATTAGTTTCCACTCTACCTATTTTGTGCAACTTTCTAATGGTTTCAAAGATAGTAAACTGATTTGGTTTTATCGGAATTATGCTGAAGCAAAATAAATGACAGAACAACGAGTAAACAAATAGATAGATAGATTAAAGACAGGCGCTGGTTAGGTTTTAGTGATTGTTCTAAGATATGCTCTAGCAATATTATTGATCATGCATTTCTCGCAGTATTATTAGCGGATTCCTCCCGGAACTCCAGATCTTTTGGGATATGTTTCAAACCCAATGAAGAGCGACCGATCAAGCACTAGGCAACTGGCTATCCCCAGCTCGGTCACTGGCGTTCACCAATACACAATGATCGTAGTGTGGATAATTGCCACACACTCTCTAAATCATCCCTGAAACTTGAGAGAGCTATTCACACCGGCTGGCCAGGCGGGAATAAAATGGAAATAAGCACAACAATTAACCAAAATGCGATAGTCAATTTATTACTAGAGATGAAGCACAGTAATCACATTATTCCTAACCAACACCTTAAGCTACTTAGTTCATAATAGGCATAGGAATACGAATTACAATCTGAGTATGCATGTCCATAACCACAAGTTAATAAAGAAAATAAACTCCCTAATCAGCTTGCGGAAGATGGTGTTCTTGATGATCTTCAATCTCTCTAAAGTATTCGGCTTCCAAGGGAAAACATGGAATGCCTTTGACTTTGACGGCTACTTCATTTTATAGAAGGATAGGAGACTTGAATTAGGTCAACTTGGACACGTGTAGGGCTCTCCTTGCTCCTTTATCCCGAAAATAACTCAACAGAAGTCGGTTTATGAAGTTGGCTAACGAGTTGTGATGTGGCAGTTCTGTTCCAGTTTTGCTGCAACACAGAATTTGCTCCCTCCAGTCGCCCAGTAGCATAATCTACACAAAATAATTTCCAATGCTTCCATTCTTCCAAATGGGTTAAAACATATAATATCCATCTAAAACCAACCCTATTAAGCATAAAGGACACACAAATCCCTATATAATTAAGGCCTAAATAACTACCTTTTGGGCAGTTATCAACGAGCATATAGCTCCTCATTCTCCAAAGATACTTGAGAATATAATTAACGGTTCTCCAGTGATCATATCCTAGATTAGATTGATACTCACTGACATTGCCTATCGCATAGGGCATTCCTCAACTCCTTGAGGTGTCTAAGAACACAGTTCCTTAGACAAAAACATTCTACCGTGAAAAGGTCGTGAACCCTTCTTAGAATTCTGCATCTCATATCTAATCAGCATTTATAGATATAAAACGCTTGAACCATGGCTAGCATTTTGTTCTTACTGTTTTAAAAAATTTAGAACATAGGAACAAACTAAGCTTCTCCCAACTTTTATTTGGAAATGAGCTGCTAGTCACATTTAATGTCAATAAGTTAACCTACCTCATTCCCAATGGGTAGGATATCAATCCCATACAACATGAAAAAAGCTACTATACTATTGACGATCTTCTCGTAGATACAAGACTCATCAATGTCATGATTAAAGCCAAAAGATCTGATCACCGTATCAAATCTTATATTCCAATATCAAAATGCTTAGGTTAATCCATTAATGGATCACTTAAGCTTGCAAACCCTTTTGCTTCTGATCTTGCTCAATGGACCCTTCTGGTTGAGACCTTAAATGTCTTGTTTCCTCTTGTAAATCCACTTGTAACCTATAGGTGTTACCCCATCAAGCAAATTTACAAGATCTCGGATGGAATTGAAATGCAAAGACTTCATTTCCAGGTTCGTGGCTTTAAACCATTGGTCCTTGTCAACATCATTCATTTTCTTTCTAAAAGATAATGAATCCTCTATGTCATCATTAAGAATGACAACTTGAGCTTCAAATAAGGCCATGTAACGGTCAGGTTATAAAACAACTCTCCCACTACATAAAGGCATTCTCAACTCTTGAGATGGATGTGACTTGACAAAAATTACACTGGCCTTATCAACAACTCTTATTGAATAACCAGTCTTATCAACAACTCTTGTTGATTTTTTTGTAGCTTCATTAGTTAATACACTCAAACTAACTTTACTTTGTGGCTTATGATTTCTCATATGTTCTTCTTCTGAGAATGAAACATTTGTCAATACAAATTCTTTATTCTCTTTTGGATTGAAGAAATATCTACTCCTCGTTTTCTTTGGGGTAACCTACAAAATATGCAATGAAGTCAACACTTCATGACCCCAAAACGAGCCAGGCAATTGAGCATAGCTCAATATGGATTGAACCATATCCAATAGGGTTCTAATACTCCTAACTGAGATTTAGGATGTGATTCCATGAACTATCAAATAGTCTTAGAATCTCAAGTCCCTATACTCAACACATTGATCAGATCAAAGTGTTTTTTATTATCTCACCTAACAAGTTTCCAACTTCAGTCTTAAACCCCTTCGAATATCTCAAGAGCTTTAGACTTAAATTGCATTAGGTAGAGATATTCATACCTTTGAATAATCATCTATAAACGAGATTAATTATCTCAAGAGCTTTAGACTTAAATTGCTTTAACATACTGGACCACAAGGATCCAAATGTATAAACTTCAAGGGTTCTTTGGCTCTTTAGTTCTTTTACAGTAAAAGATCTATTAGTCATATTGCCCATAAGGCATGACTTAATTGGTATTAGAGAGTCTTCTTCTAACTGACTTAGAAGTATACTCCAGATTAAGCTCCCAATCATATTGAGATCAAAATAGCCTAACCTTAAGAACCAAAGAAAGATATTTCCTTTAGGAGATATCCTTTGCCTTTATTTCTTTGAGTATAAGCAATCTTAAACAACTTAGTGCTCATGACTTGCTTTACTCTCGATTAGTCTTAAAACACATAAGTTATTTTCCAGTAAAGCTAAACAAATGTCAACTCCCTTTCTTAAAATAAAACTGCGTTAGAAGAGAAAGGTATAGAGCAGCATTGTCCCAGCATATACGTTATAGAAATCAAATTTCTGTTAATCTTTAGGAAATACATACACATTATCTAATAATGTGTATTTTCTCCCACTAGATAAAATAACATAGTGTGCCCCTCTGCCATAGCCGAGACATACTCTCCAGATCAAAATCTGAGAGTCATCTCACCTACTTGCAACAGTTGCCATGAGCTTATTCCTTGAAAGGAAAAACAAACGTGATAAGTGGCACCTGAATTTAAAAATTCAAGTTGTATCCTCATTTTCCACTATGCACGTTTCAATGACCATAAATCACATTCATTGTCATCGATAATGGCTAGGCAGTTAACGTCATAATCATCATAAACTATTCAAGATGAACTAGACATTTGGGCCTGAGGACATTCCTCACTCAAGACTAATCTAAAATCATTTACCACAAGTTTGTCGTTTAAGCTAGTTGTATCTAAAACCGTTATTAATAAATTGACGAAAGACAATGCACATATGAATTATCACTGAAACAACAAATTACTTGTTATGCACTAAACCCATTACACAAAACAATATTGTTTGAATCCAATCAATTTAGCAAAAGTAATCATCGACCCAAATATATGATACATATTTGCAACTATACTTCAGAGGTTTAAAGCAACAGCCACCGTAGGGCAGTCAACCACTCCTCCTCTGAATTGAGACAATCTCAGCCAATCCCTATTACTAGAATAACTCATATTCCAATAGTTCTTAGCTACCGTTTTTTCGGTCAGGAAATCATTAATGTTGGGTTTTATGCCCTAAAACTCGTAGGTAGTGAATGGTGACAAATTGTTCACTTGTATCAATACGTTGCTATTGAGGTTTGTACAATAAAGAGTTATTGTTACTAAAATTGCACAATTTGACCCAAATCCAATAAACTAAGATCCTAGGTTGTTTAGATGAAACTTGAACTAGTATGTGGGGACATACGGGGATCAGTGTTCAAGTAACAACCTAAATGGTCTATAGTATAGGGATAAGGTTGGGTACCTTATCCTGGTAACACTATGTGATACGGCCCACTTTGTATTCGATACAGATGCAATGATCCAAAGCATCCATGTAGGAGACATGCGAGTGGGGGTATCCTGTGCAATGAGTTTGCATAAGACCGGACCGCGAAATAGTAACCACTAGGTGTAACACCGTTGACTAGTTTAGGTTTCTATTTCAATAGGATGACCTAGGTAACTCAATCTCAATCCTGAGTCCGTTATGAACTCCTTTTCAGGAGGGATTGTCCTTAGATCTGTATGGGTGAGAGTGGCCAGTTCGCCGACTCAATAATCCTACCATTTCAGGGGCAAGACCGAATGGGGGCTGGGAACATAATAGTACAAGATGGAATTCACTCCTTCCCCTATTGGGGCAAGTAGATGTGTGTTCCCTTAAGGGCTGATTCCGGGTCTTGAACAAGGGCGCCCATCCTCTCCTGGCCCGAGAGGAACTGCTGTTTATTGATTGGATCATAAACAGATTGTTCATTAGAGGAATCAGTGGTACTTAAGGATCCAGAGGTAACCCAGGGGTAAAACGGTAATTTGACCCAGCTGGCGTTACGAACACTCGTGAAGGATTGACTTACTGTTATTGGTCGATATCCATGGACACATAAATATTCTACTGTGAGAAGAGTGCAGCTGTGGGTCTTTAGTGGAGTGACTCACAGTTAACGAATGTTGACTAACTTGGTTAATGAGTTTAGCCAATCAGTCTCGTATCGTTGGAGCTTCTGATATGTATGTCCATTAGGTCCACCTGCTAGCTCGTAAATGGTTCTGAGGTTAAATAGTCTTGAATAGAATTTGAAGTGTGTTCAAATTCGTTAAGGGAATTTTATTATATTTGATACAATTAAAATAATGTATAAAGATACATTATAATATAAGTTTAATTGGTGAATTAAACTTTATATTATAAATTAATTTTGGATATGATTCAAAATTAATTAACGAGAGAATTAAATATTTGAAGGAGTTCAAATATTAAATATGAATTAGATTCATATTGAAACTATAGGTTAAATTTAATGTGAATGAGATTCATATTAAAACTATAGTATATCAGAGAATTATTTGAATAATGATTCAAATAGTAAATTAATTAAATATATGATATTTAATTAATGAATTAATTAATTGGAGAATTAATTAATTTAATTTAATTAAATGTGATTTGATTAAATTAATTCTATAGTTAATATTAATGTACATTTGATGCACATTAAAACTATAGGTTAAAATGAGAGAGATTCATTTGAATATGATTCAAATGTAAAATTAATTAAATATTTGATATTTAATTAATGTGGGAACAATTAATTAAGAATTAATTGGATGGCCTATTTAATTCAATTGAATATGATTTAATTGAGTTAAAACTTTATACTATAATTGATTTAATTAAAATTGGTTTAATTAAATTAATTATAAATAATTAGATAATTAGTTATTTAATTTAACGGCCTGGATCACGTTGATTATGATCAACGGTGGAGATCATGTAGGGAAGTTAACTTCCCTTATTCCCACGTATCAGTGAGGGGTTGGAAGATTTTTTTTTTGATTCATTCTCACTTTTTGACACAGAGGAAGAAATCTTTCTCTCTCAAGAATTCTCTCTCAGAAATTCTCTCATCCCAAAAAGAAAAACACAACAAGGTTGGCTGTAATTTTTCCATTCCCAATTTTTCAAGAAGTGATCCCACAATCACAACCTTGAGAACTCAGAGATTAGTGGGTGATCCAAATGGTTGTGTTCGTTGGAGAGATCGTTGACGAACTGTTCGTTGAGGAGCATGGTGCTGTGAAGAACGGTCTTCAACAAGTAAGTTCCAAAAATTCTAAATCGTTTAGAATTAGTATTGCATTCTTAATCTAGTTTTAATTTGAGAATCATTCTAAAATTAATTTTGCCCAACGTATCGGTTTTCTTTAATTGAAATTAAAATCACGATCGGTGAAAACCGCTTCCGCTAGAGGATTCAATTCCTTCAATTAACACCTTAACAATTTCCCGTAAGTGTAACCCTCCATTTTTCAGATTCTAGAGGTCGGCCCCAACAATGCTACTGTAGGGAAAGTCAAAGTTGGGAATGGACCTAAGAAACCCTATCCATTTTTGGAGGTTGCGTTGTTCCGAATCCTATGATCAAGCCCTCCGTAGGGTGATCGCTCCCAGGGCGACTCGCAGGCAGATCATACGAATCTCACGGTGCAACCTAATGGAGGAGACCGTAGGATACGTTGACACGTGTCCTGCTCCCACTTACTATAAAATAATCCCTCATTCACCTTGATATTGATCCATGCAAACACCATCCGTAGGGGGTCACTCCCAGGGTGACTCGAGGCCAAGCATGGACCTCACGGTGTGAACTCTTGAGGACGTGAGAACAAAACTTGATTTATGAAAATCTTGTTTTGATATATTTCCTCCCACTAAGTATTTTTATAATTTAAGGGTCTATTACTTAGGTAAATTCCGGCTAAATGAATCTATCTAAGTCTATGCCTGAATATAACTCTTATATAGAGGTCTTTACTCTAATGTCTAGGTGAATTAAACTCTTTTAATTACCTAGTGACATTGCATGCTAACATTAGACTATGATTAATTCAACTCAGGTTCCGGATCTATTCCCAGGTAGGAGGTGTTCCGTAACCGTCAACTTAAATACCCCCAGCCTAGACAGAACTTCACCGGGAGAGTTCCCTTATAACCATAGTAATGTTTTTCCTACTTAGTCCATTAAAACTATTTTAATACTAAGTAAGAAAATAATTCTAATCCTATTAGAATTAAAATGAGCTTAGGTCTAATTAATTTTAAACAATTTAAAATTAATTCATTTTAACCTAAGGTCCTATGTTTGCATGCAATTCTTTGTTATAGGTTGACGGTTTCTAATCAATTTTATAACTATTATAAAATTTTAATAATAAGCCCTATAACATGCTTCTATGGTGTTTCCAAATAACAATCTAATTCAAATTATTAAACACCATAATGCTCATGACGCCGATAAAATCAATATAACGGATTATATTAATCTAAGGTGGTGTCATGCTTCATGCAATTTCAATTTCATTTAATTAATATAAATTATATTAATTAATCATCCACGAAATTAAATTACATGAAATTTGACATTAATATAATATAACATTTATATTAATCTAATTAATGTCATGCTCAATGCTATTCCATTTTCATTAAATTAATATAACAATTTATATTAAAATTATACATGAAAATCAAGCATTGAAATTTATTTGCATTCATAATATAACTATTATATTAACACTCATGAAAATAAATCTAAGCATGCATGCTACATTAATAAAATATAACAATTTATATTTATCTAATTAATGTCATGCATCATGCTTCTCAAATTTCATATATTTAATATAACAATTATACTAAATAACTCATGAAATTTAAATTCATGCATAATTATCATATAATATAACATTTATAACATAAATATGCATGAAAAATGCTTAACCTAAGGTGGGATCTAGCTAAATGACATTCATAAAGCAATAAATAGCTATAAAGACCAGTATTTTGGCATCCTAGGGCAAAAATAATGAAAAATTACATTAATAATTCAAAATCTAGCCCAAAACCGCCTTGTAATTAGTCTGAACCGCTCGAACCGCTCAGAACTAGCCGAACCGTGTCAGAATGGCCCAAACCAGACCCAAATTGCTCAACTCAAACCAAATACTCCAAGAACCGGTCCATTTTGTGTTGAACCGGATCAAACCAGCTGCAAACCGGACCGCACCAACTGAACCAGACCACTACTAACCGCAAGCAAAATAAAAAAAAAACTTCTTGCGACCAAGCTCAAACTAACACCCCCAAAGTTAGAAAGCACACACCTAACCGCTCAGCCACGTGCTGGGTTCGAACAGAATAGGCACAAAAAATTTACTAATTTTGTAACCGCTCGAATTCACGATCCGGTTTGACACGTTAACGCTCTGCAAATCCGAAAACTACCATCAGCGTCGAGACGCTGAAGGTACAGCGTCCCGACGCTGTCCCGATTTTTCCAGCGCCTTATTCTTCAGCGTCGCGACGCTACGTCTCTGGGCAGTCTCTGTTCTTCGTTTCTAGCAGTCATTCTTCTCCGATTTCAACCCCGATTCGAGCACCGATCATCAAATTGATCCTAAATTTCTAGACACGGACTTACAAGACTCAATTTACAACAAATTTCCCCAAAAACATGGGCCCTTACATGATCAAATCATAAAGAATTGTAAATCTAATGCCAAAAAAATACCAAAACAGTCTTTAAAGCAAACCACATTCATAATGCAAATTGATCCCACCAAAAACCACAACGCAAATTCTAAAATCGAAATTAAAATCACGAAATGGCTCTGATACCATTTGAAGGAATTGAATCCTTAAGCGGAAGCGAATTGAATCGTGAGTGATTTAATTTCAATTATTTTGAATACCGGTACGTTGGGCAAAATTAGAAACTTGTTTTCTAAACTAGATTAAGCATGCAATTACTAATTCTAAACGATTTAGAATTTTAGAAACTTACTTGTTGAAGACCGTTCTTCACAGCACTATGCTCCTCAACGAACACTTCGTCACGATCTCTTGAACACAACCATCAAAGAGCACCTGCTATCCTCTGAATTCATGAGGCTTGGATTGTGGGATCCAATCTTGAGTTGGGAATAATTTTCCAGCAGAATGTTGCTGGAAAAAAAAAATTTTTTTTTTTAGAGAATCTCAGAGAGGGAGAGATTGAGAGAGAATTTTTTTTTTCTGTGGGAAAGGGTCAGAATGAAAGTGAGAGCCATCAACCCCTCACTGATACGTGGGAATAAGGGAAGTTAACTTCCCTACGCAATCTCCACCGTTGATCATAATCAACGAGATCAAGGTCGTTAAATTAAATAACTAATTATCTAATTATTTATAATTAATTTAATTAAACCAATTTTAATTAAATCAATTATAATATAAAGTTTTAACTCAATTAAATCATATTCAATTGAATTAAATAGGCCATCCAATTAATTCTTAATTTAATTGTTCCCACATTAATTAAATATCAAATATTTAATTAATTTCACATTTGAATCATATTCAAATGAATCTCTCTCATTTTAACCTATAGTTTTAATGTGCATCAAATGTACATTAATATTAACTATAGAATTAATTTAATCAAATCACATTTAATTAAATTAAATTAATTAATTCTCCAATTAATTAATTCATTAATTAAATATCATATATTTAATTAATTTACTATTTGAATCATTATTCAAATAATTCTCTCATATACTATAGTTTTAATATGAATCTCATTCACATTAAATTTAACCTATAGTTTCAATATGAGTCTAATTCATATTTAATATTTGAACTCCTTCAAATATTTAATTCTCTCGTTAATTAATTTTGAATCATATCCAAAATTAATTTATAATATAAAGTTTAATTCACCAATTAAACTTATATTATAATAATATAAGTATCTTTTTACATTATTTTAATTGTATCAAATACAATAAAATTCCCTTAATGAATTTGAACACACTTCAAATTCTATTCAAGACTATTTAACCTCAGAACCCTTTACGAGCTAGCAGGTGGACCTAATGGACCTACAGATCAGAAGCTCCAACGATACAAGACTAATTGGCTAAACTCATTAACCAAGTTAGTCAACATTCGTTAACTGTGAGTCACTCCACTAAAGACCCACAGCTGCATTCTTCTCACTATAGAATATTTTTGTGTCCACGGATATCGACCAATAACAGTAAGTCAATCCTTCACGAGTGTTCGTAACGCCAGTTGGGTCAAATTACCGTTTTACCCCTGGGTTACCTCTGGATCCTTAAGTACCACTGATTCCTCTAATGAACAATATGTTTATGATCCAATCAATAAACAGCAGTTCCTCTCAGGCCAGGAGAGGATGGGCGCCCTTGTTCAAGACCCGGAATCAGCCCTTAAGGGAACACACATCTGCTTATCCCAATAGGGGAAGGAGTGAATTCCATCTTTTACTGTTATGTTCCCAGCCCTCATTCGGTCTTGCCCCTGAAATGGTAGGATTATTGAGTCGGTGAACTGGCCACTCTCACCCATACAAATCTAAGGACAATCCCTCCTGAAAAGGAGTTCATAACAGACTCAGGATTGAGATTGAGTTACCTAGGTCATCTTATTGAAATAGAAACCTAAACTAGTCAACGGTGTTACATCTAGTGGTTACTATTTCGCGGTCCAGTCTTATGCAAACTCATTGCACAGGATACCCCCACTCGCATGTCTCCTACATGGATGCTTTGGATCATTGCATCTATATCGAATACAAAGTGGGCCGTATCACATAGTGTTACCAGGATAAGGTACCCAGCCTTATCCCTATACTATAGACCATTTAGGTTGTTACTTGAACACTGATCCACGTATGTCCCCACATACTAGTTCAAGTTTCATCTAAACAACCTAGGATCTTAGTTTATTGGATTTGGGTTAAATTGTGCAATTTTAGTAACAATAACTCTTTATTGTACAAACCTCAACAACAATGTATTGAGACAAGTGAACAATTTGTCACCATTCACTACCTACGAGTTTTAGGGCATAAAACCCAACAGCAACTACATAGTCCTTAACCAACGCCTAAAGCTACTTAGTTCAATAAGCATGGAGACATGAATTACAATCTGAGTAGACATGTCCATAATCACAAGATAATAAAGAAAATAATAATCTCCTTAATCAGCTTGCAGATGATGGTGTTCTTGGTGGTCTCCAATCTCTCTATACTACTCGGCTTCCAAGGGAAATTGGAATTGTTTTGACTTGGACGGCTACTTCCTTTTATAGAAGGATATGAGGCTTGAATTAGGTCAACTTGGACACGTGTAGGGCTCTCCTTGCTCCTTTATCCCGAAAATAGCTCAATAGAAGTCAGTTCATGAAGTTGGCTAACGAGTTGTGATGTGGCAGTTTTGCTCCCAGTTTTGCTGCAGCACAGAATTTGCTCCCTCCGAGCCCAACAACATAATCTGCACAAAATGATTTCCAAAGCTTCCATTCTACCAAATGGGTTAAAACATGTAATATCTATCTAAAACCAACCCTATTAAGCACAAGTGACACACAAATCCCTATATAAATGAGGCCTAAATAACTACCTTTTGGACAGTTATCACATGGGCTCAAAGCAGTGGCCTCAACTTATCACCAAGTCTTGATGTTTCCAACAGAAGAAAGTGTAGGAATGGTGCATGGTGAGCAGAAGATGTCAAGAGAATGTTATTTCATGGCACTCAAAAATGTTGAGAAGAAAACCCAACCGGCCCCTAGCCTAGGAAATAGCCAAGGCCGAGCATTTGAAGGGCAGGACCAGCCTATTCCCATGGAATATTAGGTTTCTTTTGTCATGTTTTTCTTTCGTTGATTTGTTAGGACTATGTTTGAATTTCCATTTGATAGCAGTTTGGAGAAAGATGTAATCAGTTCATTTATTTGAAGTAAAGATTGTTCAAATTTCATTTCAAAAAAGCTTACACTTATAGAGAGGTTGACGTATTTCCACAACCTCCCCAATTCCCCAACTGAGTGTACGCACCCTTGCGATGAAAACAGTTCTTGCAAAGAGGTTGACGTATTTCCTCAACCTCCCCAAGTTCCCAACTGAGTGTACGCACCCTTGGGATGAAAACAATTCTCATAGAGAGGTTGACGTATTTCCTCAACCTCCCCAAGTCACTAACTGAGTGTACGTGGTGCGTGGCTAGCTAAATGGATGGAATGTGAGATAAGATGGATAATAATAAGAAAGAAATATCCGGCCAACACTTAAGTGCAAGTATACACTGTCGCGCGTAGTAATGAAAAAAACCTTAGAAAGTATTTGTTGGGTTTCTAGAGTGAGTAAAAATAAGATATAAAAAGACTCTAGAACTCTGTGCAAGTATACATAGTCCTCAACAAGTAATAAGTATTTATCGAATCCAAGGTCTGAACTAGCTTTCACTTTATCTATTTTGTTTAGTTTTTCAATGGTTTCAAAAGTGGGTAAAATGATTGGTTTTTATAGAGATGTTGAAGCAAAAGAAATGACAGAACAGAAAGTAAACAAATAGGCAGACAAACTAGAAACAGGTGCTGGTCAGGATTTAGTAATTGTTTTAAGAGATGCTCTAGCAATATTATTGATCATGCAAAACTCTCGCAGTCTTATTAGCAGATTCCTCCCGGAACTCCAGATTTTTTAGAATGTGTGTTTCAACTCCAATGAAGCTGTATCGATCAAGCACTAGGCAACTGGCTATCCCTAGCTCAGTCACTGGTGTTCACCAATACACAATGATCTAGTGTGATTAATCACCACACACTCCTTAAATCATCCTTAAAACTAGAGAGAGGTATTCATACCGACACAAAATATAAATGAGCACAACAATTAACCAAGATGCAGTAAATCAATATTTATTACTAGAAATTAAGCACGGTAATCACATGTTCCCTGACCAACGCCTAAAGCTACTTAGTTCATAAAATGCATGGAAACACACGTTACAATCTGAGTAAGCATGTCCATAACTACAAGGTAATACAAGAAAAGATTAATTCGCTTGAACAGCTTGTAATTGATGGTCTTCTTGATGGTCTCCAATCTCTCCTCTATTCGGCTCCCAAAATGGAAATGAGAATGATCTCTTCCCCAAAAGTGGAATGACTTTGACTTGGGCGACTATCTCCTTTTATAGAATGATAGGAGGCTTGAATTAGGTTGACCTAGACACGTGGATGGCTCTCCTTGCTCATTTATCCCAATAATAACTTAACAAAATTCGGTTTGTTAAATTGGCTAATGAGCTGTGACGTGGCAGTTTTGCTCCTCGCTTTGCTCCAGCACAGATTTTGCTCCTTGAAGTCGCCCAGCAACATATTCTGCACAAAATAATTCCCAAAGCTTCTATTCTTCCAAATGGGTTAAAACTTATAATATATATCTAAAAGCAATCCTATTAAGCACAAAAGACACACAAATCCTTATAGAATTAAGGTCTAAATAACTCCCTTTTTTAGAGTTATCACACCCCCAAACTTGAACTATTGCGCGTCCCGAGCAATACTAACCAACCTTCCCTTAAGAATTCAAAACATTAGACAAAGAATAGCTTAATCAAACTAGACAATCCAACACTACCTTCAACCTTTACCTGAGCACTCTGCAGAACCAAGCTCTGCTGCAGCAAAATAATTCTTTCGGCATGGACAAATGATCACCACTTTTTAACTTAATTCTAAGAACTCGCCACAGTCTAGCTCTATTATCAAACATATTAAAACACATTTTTAAGGGGTTTATATATTTTTTCTCAGACTTAAAGCAGCCCTACAGTCATAAGCTCTTAAGCATGGGATGACCCACTTTATGGTGCAGTATACCCTTGCCTTAAACTCATCACCAACTAGGCTAAATACTCTTTGTAAAACTAAAAAATCCTTAGTTATTCTATCTTTTGCTCCTCATAATGGTGACATTTTATGATGAAGCTCACCTAAGTTCTAGGAGACAGAAAAACTGCTGGATCACCATTCATCCTTCAAAACTTTTGCTCCATGAATTTTCTCAGCAAAATTTTCAACAATCAACTTTTTCAGCAAATAATTTTTTCATTTTTTTCATATTCCCTAGGTCATCTTTTGACACAAAGACAAACTGTGGGTGTCACAAATGTCCCTAGTTACTAAAAAACCTAGCAAATTATTTAATGAATGAGAGGAATGCTCGAGCAAAACAATTGGAGTAGCAACAAGTCCCCCAAACTTGAATCATTCATTGTCCCCAATGAATCATTAATTTTGAGAAGTGTACCCCCAAACTTAAATTTTTCTATCGGAATTTTCTAAACTAAGCGTGGGACTATAACTAAGCTAAAAGTGGATTAAATAAGCCAACACTACCTCCAAAATCTTCTTGTCGCAGCAACGACCAGGCTAGAAGAAATGCTCAAGTAAAAGGTTTCTGGAGATCAGAATACCTTGATCTAATTAAGCTTAACCAGTCCAAGCTTAAAAAATTCAGAAGAAAATTAGTTAAGTTAGAGTTACTCAGCGCTCATAGAACAGAAACAACTTTAGAAATTTCATTAAAAATATAAAAATAAATTAAAAAAGCAGATATATTTTTTTCAAAAGCAGAAAAATTAAAAAGAAGCAAACATAACATCAACAGAAAATGAGGTTAGAAAATGTGCGAGCAAACAAAAATTCCAGAATAAAAATTATGCTCGCATGCAATGTGAGCACAAAAAATCATTCGTCAAAATATTTGCTCGTAGAAACTGAAACTTCTTCATAAAATATTTTCTCTGTTTTTGCATAAAATTCACGCACCACATGCGCGTTCACAGATTCGGGCTTTGTACAGAATGACTCCCAACTGTGGTCTGTAATTCTGGTCCTCAGCAAATGTGGAAGATCACCACTAAATCCTCTCTCAAACAGGAAGTCTCTCTTCAGCAGCTCACCATATTTTGCTCTGGCATAATTGTTGACGAAGCGAACATATGGCAACTGTGGCTTTTCTATCTCATCAGGTTCCTTCGATGCTACAGCAACACTCTTGCCCCTGTCTGCCCTTTGCTTGAGCAATCGTTCTTCCTCAGCCTTTTTCTCTGCTTCCTCTCTCGCTTTTTCCTCGACCTTTTTTTTCTCTTACTCTTCTTTCTCTACATTCTCTCTTTCCGAATCAGTAGTTGGAGGCGAGGGGGTATCAGTTCGGACTACCTTGTCGCGGCCCGTTTTCGCTTAATGCGGCGACGTTTGGGTACTTCCGGCATGATCACCTCCACTCGAGCCTCATGCTCATTACCTCTTTCAGGTGCAACCTCTGCATGATGTTCTTGCACCTCCTCGGCCTGTTTTTCTTGAGTCTCCTCAGTATTCTCTTCTTGAACTTCCTCTGTATCCGCAACTCTCGGCTCAGTCTACTCTGGATTGCGTTCCTCTGGTTCCTTCGGATCTTCTTCAACCACTGTGGCAGCAACATCTTCCACAACCTTCTGTACAACTTCTTGATCCTCAGCCCGTTGTTGCCTTCTCCTTCTTTTGGCTTCTTTTTCCTTCAGCGTCTTCTTCTTCTTCGTTTTCACTTTTTGTGCCTCGGGGGTAACAGGTACCTCTTCTTCCTCATTATCCCTCTCTTTTCTTGCTCTCGTTTTAGCCATTGAAGACTCAAAGGAATTTTTACCGTACACAGAAAAAGAAAGAAGAATGCAAATGACAAGGGATGAACAAGAGAATGAAGTGAGAAGAACTTACCGAAGGCTTAGGAATAAATAGAGCTACAGCAAATCAAATCGTTACCGAAAGATTTTGCCCCGTAAATGGATTTACCGTTCAAATTTAATTTGTAAATCAAATCCACTAACGAAAAAATCTTGAATTTCAATGGCCCATGGTAAATAACTGTGTGCTGTCAACGGCTAAACCGTTGGATTATCCCTGCGTGACACGTGGCAGCATCCATGCAATTTACCTGCCCACAGAAATTCAAAATCAAACGGTAAAATTAATTAATTCACAATAAAATCCTTCCTATTCGGACGAAAGATTTGCTTCAGCCTTAACTTTGCTGCAACAACCTTCTGAAAAGATTACCTGAAGAATCTTGGATACGAAATATTCAAATTCAAAATAGAAAAATCAAATCCGGAAATTCAAATATTAACTGCCCAAGTCAAATCTTATCTTATCTTATTTTTTTTTTATTTGAAGTCGAATAAATCAGATAAATCTTTATTAAACCTAATCTAAACAAAAATTAAAATAACCGAAAATAAAATCTAAATATAACTGTTGGCATAGAAATTTTCAAACCAATTAGAAATTGTCACGTCATTATTTAATTTTGGGGTGTCACAAATTAATACATATCTCAAAATTAATTATGGCAAAATAAGAAAGGTCACGTGTCCTTTGGTGGTCGTCTAATTGTGTTAACGGTCTTAATCGAATCCAACGGTGATTACACTCAAGATCAAATGATCAGTTAGCCTAAAAAAAGTCAATTTAGCCTAAAGTTCATAAAATTAAATTAAAGTATGATTAAGTTTAGGTTAAATTGGTTCAATTTAAACCAAATGTTATTAAGATAATTGGGTCTGAAACCCAAAAATTCATCAAGACCCATAGATGGGCCCAAGCCAAATTTAAGCCCAAGCCCATTAAAGCCGTTGGGAACTCGATAAATAGGAGTCCTTGGCTCATTTGGAAGGGGGAGCAGAAGAAAGGGTGGCAGAAAGATTGAAGCTCTCAGAAGACTCTGAAGACTGAAGCTCTTATCCTCCTACAAGACTTGAAGACTGAAGCTCCATTCCTTCTACAAGACTTGAAGATTGAAGCTCCATTCCTCCTACAAGAATCTTGAAGATTGAAGTCCAGATCCTGCTGCAAGACTCTGAAGATCGAAGCTTCTGCAAAGTTCAAAAGCTTGAAGCTTCCTACAAGACTCTGAAGACTGAACCCTCTGCAAGATTCAGAAGATCAAAGCTCTCTGCAAGACCCTGAAGATTTAGAAGATTGAAGTTGTCTGCAAGATCCTGAAGATTGAAGCTCAAATCCTCCCACAAGACTTTGAAGACCAAAATCTAGATTTTCCTGCAAGCTTGAAGATTGAAGTGAAGTCATCTAAAGACTGAAGACTTGAAGCCTGAAGTCTACTTCAATCATCCAGGAGAATCCTTCAAAGGTGAACAAACCTTCAAGACTCTGAAGATTAAAGTTTCTTGAAGACTTTGTAGATCAAAACTACCTTGAGAGAAAGCATCAAAGGATTGTAACTAGAGATTGTATTCCACAATTACTTATATAAGAAATCAATACATACAAGAAGTCGTTTCACGAATTAAATTTTCTCTTTGAAAATCTCGTGTGAACAATAATCTAAACTTATCATAAAATACAAACTACATTACCATAAATAATAAAAATAATCAGAATTACGAGAAAAATCTACGGAATTAAAAAAAAATAACAACGAAAATAAATCATGCAAAATTTAAATAAAACAAATCTAAAATAATTCAAACTAAAATCAACCAAATCATAACGAGAAAATAAAATAAAAACAACCACTGGGAGCTCAAAATTTTTCTCTGTGACATGCTCCCGCAAAAATCTTGCTCTCCCATTCATCAACCAGCTTTAGGGAAGGATATTTCGACTGGAACTCCTCTCCCCAATAATGTTTCACACGTTGTCCATTAACTTTGAACATTCTCCCATCTTTTTCATCCAGCAAAGTAATTGCTCCATGGGGAAAAACTTCAATCACAATAAATGATCCTGACCATTTAGATTTAGTTTCCCAGGAAATAATTTCAATCTAGAATTGTAAAGCAAAACTCTTTGACCCTTGACAAACTCTTTAGGTTTAATTTTCTTGTCATGCCACATCTTAGTCTTTTCTTTATACATTTTCGAATTTTCATAAGAAAATTGTCGAAATTCCTCTAATTTGTTAAGCTGTAGCATTCTTATTGCTCCTGCACGACTCAGATCAAAATTCAATTTTTTCAAAGCCCAAAACGTTTTATGCTCAAGCTCTAATGGTAAATGGCAAGCTTTTCCATATACTAACCTATGGGGAGACATACCTAGAGGAGTCTTATAGGCTGTCCTATAAGCCCAAAGAACCTCATCCAACCTAAAAAACCAATTCTTTCTAGATGGATGGACTACTTTTTCTAGAATATATTTTATTTCCCTATTACTAATTTCAGCTTGATCATTTGCTTGTGGGTGATAAGGGGTAGTTATCCTATGCTTAATCTCATACTTAGCTAGAAGCTTGGTTAAGATATTATTAACAAAATGTGTACCCTCATCACTCACTAGAGCTCTAGGTGTCCCAAACCGCGCAAAAATGTGCGATTGAAGAAACCTTGCTACTGTCTTGGCATCATTCTGATGGCATGTGATGGCCTCCACCGACTTGGACACGTAATCAACTGCCAATAAGATAAAAACATTGCCATTAGAAGGGGGAAATGGCCCCATAAAATCAATACCCCACACGTCGAATAATTCCACTTCCAAAATGTAACTGAGAGACATTTCATCTCTAGGCCCTGAGTTTCGTCTCCTTTGGCAAGCATCACACTGCTTGTAGAACCAATGAACATCCTTAAATAAGGTAGGCCAGAAGATGCAAAATCCTCATAGTTGTCCTCTGACGACTGAAATGACCTCCATACGGCGAAGAGTGACATTGCTCTAGGATTTCCTTTGCTTCATCACCTGAAACACACCTACGAATAATACCATCAGAGCATAGCTTATACATAAATGACTCATCCCAATAGAAAAACTTTGCATCATGCTTAAACTTTTTCTTCTACCTCCAATCCATATCAACAGGAGTAACTCCATTGACCAAAAAGTTAGCAATATCAGCATACCAAGGGACATCCCTGACTACCTTTACCTCAACAGCAAAGAGCTATTCATCTGGACAAGAATCTGAAATGGCAGATTGCTTCAGCAAAGATGGTGATGGATCGAGATGAGACAAGTGATCTGCAATGACATTTTCTGATCCATTCTTATCCTTTATCTCCAAGTCGAATTCCTGCAATAATAAAACCCAACGAATTAGTCTAGGCTTTGCATCTTTTTTAGACATTAAATACCTTATTGTTGCATGATTCGTGAACACTGTGACTTTAGATCCAACCAAATATGGCCGGAATTTCTCAAAAGCAAACACAACAGCTAACAACTCCTTTTCAGTAGTTGTATAGTTGACTTGTGCCTCATTTAAAACCCTGCTTGCATAATATATAGGATGGATAAATTTGCCCTGCTTTTGCCCCAACATAGCACCTACTGCAACATCACTCGTATCACACATTACCTCAAATGTTAAATTCCAATTAGGTGCACAAAGAATGGGTGCTGAGATTAAAGCAACCTTTAAAGTGTCAAAAGCCTTCCTACAATCTGCATTAAAGTAAAAAACATGATCAGTGAACAATAAGTTACAAAGAGGTTTACTAATTTTGGAAAAATCCTTTATGAACCTCCTATAAAATCTAACATGACCTAAAAAACTCCAAATCCCTTTCACTGAATTCGGCGGTTCTAATCTCTCAATAACCTCAATTTTTGCTCGATCAACTTCTAGACCATTCTTAGAAATCCTATGGCCTAACACTATGTCCTCTTTCACCATGAAGTGACATTTCTCCCAATTAAGAACTAGATGGGTATCCTCACATCTCTTTAACACCTTACCTAAATACCCAAACAACTCTGAAAAGACCCTCCAAAAACTGAAAAATCGTCCATAAATACCTCAACAGTGGACTCAATCATATCAGAAAAAATTGCTAACATACACCGCTGAAATGTTGTTGGAGCATTGCAGAGGCCAAAAGACATTCACCTAAAAGCAAACGTCCCATAAGGGCAGGTGAAAGTGGTTTTTTCCTGATCCTCAGAAGCAATAATAATCTGGTTATACCCAGAATAACCATCCAAGAAACAATAGTAGGCCTGACCAGCCAATCTATCCAACATTTGGTCAATAAATAGTAGAGGGAAATGGTCCTTAAGGGTAGCTTTATTAAGCCTCCTGTAATCCATGAAAACCCTCCAGCCAGTTACTGTCCTGGTTGGGATCAATTCATTATCTTTATTGCTCACCACAGTGACACCTCCTTTCTTAGGAACACATTGGACAGGGCTTACCCAATTGCTGTCTGCAATTGGATAAATAATGCCAGCATCCAACCATTTTATCACCTCATTTTTAACAATCTCTTTCATTGCAGGGTTAAGCCTTCTTTGTTGCTCAATACTCCTAAAGGATCCCTCCTCTAGAGTGATTTTGTGCATACAAAAAGATGGACTAATTCCCTGAATGTCAGCCAATGTCCAACCGATAGCTTTGCGATATTGCTGCAACAACTTTATTAAGGCCTCTCCATGCTCTGGCATTAAATCTGATGCAACAATAATGGGCAATGTCTCACCTTCCCCAAGATACACATACTTTAGATGATCCGGCAAGAGCTTCAAATCTAAAGTGGGTGCCTCAATTAGGGATGGCTTAATAGGAGGAGCTTTCCTTTGATCCAAATCTAAAGACTCAAAAACATCCTCACACCTAAAGACTTCTTTTTCATTTTTTCTTTCTAAAGAACAAAATTCTAAATCCTCTACACTGACCTCTCCATGATCTTCCAAATGCTTGCTAGTCGAATCCTTTATTTGTTGTCTCAACAATTGTGTTCTCCAGAATCCTAATGAAAAAGCAATCTTCCATTTCTTCTGGATACTTCATGGCCTTAAACACATTAAATTTTACTTCCTCGTTACAGACTCTCATTGTTAATTCCCCTTTTTGAACATCTATCAATGCCCTACCAGTAGCCAAAAATGGACGACCTAGAATAATTGGGACATCTTTATCAGCCTCATAGTCTAAAATAATAAAATCAACAGGAAATATGAATTTATCTACCTTTACTAAGAAATCCTCAAATTTACCTCTAGATATGTGATAGACCTATCAGCTAGTTAGAGTGTGTGATAACTCTTAGAAATAAGAGTTATTAGCCATGATTTTGGGGCTTTAAGGCTTAGTTTTGCTTTGAGAATTTATTATTTGAGCTGGAATTAGTTGAATTTAATGTTATTTAGTGAGAGTGTTGATTAGGGGCTTTGAGCTTAAATTTCACGTTAATTTTCGTATTTAAGCTGACTTGGAGCTCCAGTTTTTGCAGATTATTGTTGTAGCATGACATGGCAGAGGCAGATTGGTGGCTGGAGCTGTGTTCAACGTGGGAAACTTCATTTAATGAGGTGTCAAGTCCAGCTGGTTAAAAATCGTATTCTTACCTATTTATGGGTATTCCATGTGGGCTTGGAGTGTCTAATCAGCCCTCACTCCCACGTTTGAAGCTAGGTATTTAAAGAAAGTGGCCCTAATTTGGAAAGAAAGCTGGAAAGGGAGGAGACTCACGATTGGGAGCTGTTTTGGAGCACAAGAACAGAGGAAAAACATAGGGGAGCTGCCGTGGAGACCATATTCAGCTTGGGAAAGCTGGATTTGAGCTTGGGAGCTTCTTCTTTGGCCTTTTCTTCTTATCTTTTATCTTCCCATTGATATTAGATGTGTAAGAAGTTGAAAAGTATGTTGAGTATGAGCATTTTCTGCTGTATTGAACTTGTTTTCTCTTTGAACATGAACTAATCCTCTTTAGGTGAGGATTAGGGATCCTATATTGTAACGAGGGGTTGTTTGTAGTTGAACCGTGCTATTTTCATCTTAAAGTAAAGTGTTCTTGATTGTTTAAGCTAGAATTTTGACTGACCATCCATTTTCTAGCATTGTTATTGGGTGTTTGGGAAAACATTTAGTAACCGATTACTTTACTTTACCTTAGTCTTTAATGATCATGAAAATGAGTGGGTATTTAGGGATAAATCACCACCTAGGGCACTAATCAGATTGAGCTAAAAATAAGGGGTTAAATGGGAGTTTAATCGCTTTAATCTTTGGAGAATTGGAAAATTCCCGTTGAAAATCTGGGTGAGATGAATTAGCATAGTTTTTGTTATAGCAATCCCTGGAAACAATTGATAGCGAGCATAGCTAGCTATCTTTACTTATTTAATTTAGCTAGTCTTTTATGATTTTTGGGCCATTTTATTGTGTTTTAATGTTTATTTTGTAGGAAATGGTTGATTGGAGCTGTAGCGCAATATTGGAGTTAATCGGGTGCTCGGGACGCGAAAAGATGCAAAGGAAGGAAAAAGAATCAAAATGGAAAAAAGTCAAAATTCGGTCAAAAGGTGACTAGCGTCGAGACGCTAGCCCTTAGGCGTCTCGACGCTAGCATTCCATATCAGAATAGGCGCGTAAAGGTCACAGCGTCGAGACGCTGCGACCTGAGCGTCTCGACGAAAAAACAGAATAAAGGCTTATTTTCGGCTAGGTTTTGGGGGAGTTCGATTTGGGACCTTTGGGAGCCGTAAACAGAGCAGAACAGAGCACTTGGAGGCTAAAAACAAAGGGAGAGATTTGGAAATCAACCCATTGTTCGTGGGGATCGTGACGGGGACGTCGGACTCGGCCTACATTGAGTTTTCTTTTCCCTTTTCTTTCTTTAGTTAGATTTATGGCTTTCACATGTTTAGTTGAGCTTGTATTTACATTCATGAGTAGCTAAACTTGTAGCTTAGGGATTGATGTAGTTGATTAAGTTTATGGATTGATTTATGGTTTAAGTTGTGCAATGTTATTATGTTTGTAATCTTGATTTAATGCTTTCAATTAATTGGCCATTAGTTGAATGATTTGAGTTTCGAATCTAGCTCGGGAGAGGGGATTTGATTTAGACTTACTCAAGATTGCATGACTAAAGTTTATTTTCTAATTCATGACGGTTTTAGATTAACTTTAGAATTGGTTAAAAGATCTCATTGCCTTGCATGATTAATAAACTTAGATAGGGATATCAAGTTGGTTAATTTGCATGAGAATCAATTATACTCGGGAGAGGTAGTTGTGATTAAAGGGTCTTTGGCTCATAATTTCATTGTGCATAATAACTTATTCCTTAAAATCAATCCTAAACTAAATCGGCGAAATCAATTCCCTAAGTAGTTTTCCCAATTGAATTTCCATTCTTTTTACTTGCTTTCATTTGGTTTTATTATTATTCATTCATCACTTTTTGATCCCTAAATAAAATTGGGCAAGATAATTCACAATACTTGATTTGCTTAAAAATCCAATCCAGAGGACGACACTCGTATTTACGAACACTTTATTATTACTTGACCCGTGCGCTTGCGGTTAGGAAAAGTCCACATCAACAATACAGAACATCCCTAATCCGAGCCTTACTTCTCCTCTGCTTCTAGCCGTTTTTCTTGCGTTATTTACTCTCACTTCTCTTTAATTTCACTCAATTTTATTTACATTAGTGCATCTTAGTTATTAATTAATATTTGGTCCTTGGTTACTTGAATTTCATTGAAAATAGGCTAAAGATTAGTGATTTTCGTTGCATCAATCCCTATGGAGAACGATATAAAAATACTTATCACTTGTTGCCAATGATTTGTATACTTGCACGTTTTTGAGCTTTTTGTGAAGATTTCTTGCATATTGTAAATCACATTGCACAAGGCAACAAGTTTTTGGTGTTGTTGTCGGGGATTGAGTTGATTTTCGCTATTTTTGAGCTAAATTTCGGTGAAATTGGTGCTAAAACAGAATCTAAACTTTGTTGATTGATTTTGCAAGTACGGGTAGGTGTATGAACGAGTTCCCTGATTTGGAATTGAATTTGGATCCAGAGATTGAAAGAACTTTTCATAGGAGGAGAAAGGAGCAACGAGAAAGAAACAATAGGATGGATTCATCGCCTCTTTTACCTCCGGGAAATCAGCCGCTCAATCCTAAGATAAATCAGCAACAAGGGGTAGAAAATCGAGCTGAGAGCCCTGCCTTGATAGCCGATGATAGGGGAAGAGCTATCAGAGCTTATGTAGTCCCTACTTTCAATCAGTTGTATCTGGGGATAGCAAGGCCAGAGATTCAGGCACAAAATTTTGAGATGAAGCCTGTGATGTTCCAAATGTTGCAAACGGTGGGTCAATTTCATGGGTTACCTTCAGAGGACCCACACCTACACCTTAAATCCTTTTTGGGAGTGAGTGATTCATTTAGAATTCAAGGAGTTTCCCAAGATGCTTTGAGGCTAACTTTGTTCCCTTATTCTTTGAGAGATGGAGCTAAGGCTTGGTTGAATAACTTTGCCCCCGGTTCCATCACTACATGGAATGAGTTAGCCGAGAAGTTCCTTATTAAGTATTTCCCTCCCACTAGGAACGACAAGCTCAGAGCAGATATAGTGTCTTTTAGGCAATTTGATGATGAGTCCTTTAGTGAAGCGTGAGAAAGATTTAAGGAATTGTTGAGAAAATGCCCCCACCATGGACTACCCCACTGTATTCAAATGGAGACTTTTTATAATGGGTTGAATATGCCTACTCAGAATATGGTAGATGCTTCAGCTAATGGAGCTTTGCTGTCCAAGACCTATGACAAAGCTTATGCTATTTTGGAGAGAATCACTACAAATAGTTGTCAATGGTCGGATTCAAGAAGCATGGGTGGAAAGAAAAACAAGGGTATGCTGGAAGTGGACACAGTGACATCTTTCAATGCAAGATTTGATTCAATGGAGAGTATGATGAAGAAATTGAATTCGGGCTTTGAAAGTATGCAACTAGCAAATTCTAGTGCAGTTCAAAATGCTGCAACAATTAATATAAGTCAGAATGTAGCAGATTCTTGTGTTTATTGTGGGGAAGACCATACTTTTGAGTTTTGCCCAGGGAATCTAGCTTCAGTATGCTATGTTGGGAATCAAAATGCTCCTAGGAACAATCCTTACTCCAACACTTACAATCCCGGTGAAGGGAATAAAAGTCCCCACGCAGCGGAAGCGCATCGATTGGACCTTACGCCGTATATTAATTAACATTAAAATACCGTTACGATAACTCAAACAAAACTTTAAACATGCTTTAAAGGTGCTGTAAAATCGGTTTAAACATGCTAAAATAAATCTAAATTTATTTTAAAAACTTTTCTAACGAAAAGAGGAAGAACCGTTACAAACCTCCGTTGTAGACTTGACCGTTCTTCGCCAACGACGCTCCAACGAACGAAAACGCAGCAGCCGCCTTTGTTTTTCTTCGCTGGAAAGTCCTTCTTGATTGACACAATAACCACAGAGGTTACACCGGTATGTCTCTAAGTCTAGGAGGCCAAAGACTTGTGGGAGTCTTTCTCTAAGAAGGAGGCTAGAGAGAATTCTAGGTCTTGTCTTTCAAGAGTGTCAAGTGTCATGACCAATTAGGTCTAGTGTTCTATTTATAGAAGAGAGGCCATGAATAAAATATTCAATTAAATCAATTTTTTCCAAAATTGATTCAATCTTATTCCTTAATTAATCAATCATGATCAATCAATTCCCCAATTGATTAATCTTTTCCACAAATGACTAATTACTTCCATAAGTAATTAGATCATTCCCATAAATGATTAATCACTTCCTTAAGTGATTAATTATTTACATAATTGATTAATTCATGGTTAATGAATTCTTTAATTAATTAACCACCAATTAAATATCACATATTTAATTTTCGGCCTTAAATTAATTAATTTTGCCCAAACACATTTTAGGACTTAATTTAATTAATTCATTATTTGAACTCTTTCAATCTTCCATAAATTTATATTTGAACTTCTTCAAATATTAATTTCTCTCACAATAATATATTAATATATATTATATTTATTTCCCTTAGTAAATTGAACATTTTCAATTTACATTTAATTACTTAGTTGCCTCAAATTACTTTACGAGCTACCAGTGGGACCTTATGGACCTGCAGATCAGAAGCTCCAACGATGTGAGATTAATTGGTTAAACTCATTAACCACAATAATCAATATTCGTTAACTGTGTGTACATTCCACTATAGACTCACAGTTGCACTCTTCTCACTGCAGACATATTTTCTGTGTCCACGGAACTTAGACCAATATCGACTAGTTAGTCCTTCACGAGTGTCCATAACACCAGCTGGGTCAAATTACCGTTTTACCCCTGGATTATCTCTATTTCCTTAAGTACCAATTCTCCTCTAATGAACAATCTGTTTGTGGTCCAACCATCAAACAGAAAACCCTCTCGTGCCATTGAGAGGGTAGGGCCCTTTGTTCAAGACTCGGAGTAACCACTTAAGGGAACACTAATCTGCTTCCCTAAAGTCGGGAAGGAGTGAATTCCATCTTGTACGATTATGTTCCCAGCTCCCCATTCGATCTTGTCCCCAAAGTGGTAGGCTTATTGAGTCGGCGTATTGGCCACTCTCACCCATACAAATCAAAGGACAATCTCTCATGAGCAGGAGTCCATAATCAACTCAGGATTAAGACTAAGTTGTCTAGGTCGTCCTAGTGAAATAGAAAACCAACTAGTTAACGGTGTTATAACTAGTGGTTACTATTTCGCGGTCCGGTCTTATGCAAACTCATTGCATAGGATACCCCCACTCGCATGTCTCCTACACGAACGCGTTGGATCGCAGCGTTTGTATCAAATACAAAGTGGGTCGTATCCATAGTGTCACCAGGATAAGGCACCCAGTCTTATCCCTATACTATAGACCCTTTAGGCTGTTTCTTGAACAATGATCCCATATGTCGCTACATATAGTTCAAGACTCATATTACAGCCTTGGATGTCTAGTTTATTGGATTAGGGTTATTATTAGGCAAAGACAAACATAAAATAACTAATAACAATTAATGGAAAAATATATCAATATTATTTCATTAATATCTGGTCAACGGTTACATTCACTATCTACGAGTTTTAGGGCATAAAACCCAACACCCGGATGGAGGAATCACCCCAATTTTGCTTGGGGAGGTCAAGGGAGTAACGCCAACAATCAACAAGTTCAGCAAAAATGGCAAGCGGATTTGGGAATCAAAATCAGCGAGGACAATTTCAGAAAGTTAATGTGAATCAGCAAGCTTCAGGGTCTTCTTTAGAGAATATGTTTAAGGAATATATGGCAAAAACGGATGCCGTCATTCAAACTTAGCAAGCTTCTTTGAGAAATTTAGAGGTTCAAGTGGGGCAAAAGCAAGCTAATTGGAAGCAAGACCGATGGGTAAGCTTCCTTCAGACACTGAGAATTCGAAGAGAGAAGGTAAAGAGCAAGTGCAAGTTGTGGAGCTGAGAAGTGGGAAGCCGTTGGTTGAGAAAAAATTGAAAAAGCTGCAGCAAACAGCTGCTGATTTGGGTACTGACTTGTCAAAAACAGCAGGGGAATCTGAGAAAAATGATGTTGGAGCTCAGTGTGAAAAGAGCTCCGAGGCTGAGGAAATTGATGAAATACCTAGAAAAACCTCTCAAGCTTCTCCTAAACTAGTTCCTACACCTTCCCCTACATTTAAACCACCCCACCACCCTTCCCTCAGCGTTTGAAACAAAACAATCAAGAGGCCAATTTTAGGAAATTCTTTGAGGTACTGAAGCAACTCCACATTAATATTCCCTTAGTTGAGGCATTAGAGCAAATACCTAATTATGTTAAATTCCTCAAAGACATTTTATCAAAGAAGATGAGGTTAGGTGAATATGAGACAGTGGCTTTGACTGAGGAATGTAGTGCAATCTTGAAGAGCAAACTTCCGCCCAAAGTAAAAGACCCCGGAACATTTACAATTCCCGTCTCAATTGGTGGCAAAGAGTTGGGTCGAGCCTTGTGTGATCTTGGGGCTAGTATCAATCTTATGCCACTATCCATATTCAAGAAGCTAGGCGTGGGAGAGGCAAGACCAACCACAGTGACATTACAACTTGCCGATCGATCCATTACCTATCCCGAGGGCAAGATTGAGGACATTTTAGTTAAAGTGGATATTGATATTTCCAGCGGACTTCATTATCTTAGACTATGAGGCCAATAAGGATGTTCCAATTATTTTGGGTAGGCCATTTCTAGCAATGGGGAGAGCTTTGATTGATGTGCAAAAAGGTGAATTAACCATAAGGGTGTTTGATCAAGAAGTGAAATTCAGCGTGTTCGATGCAATGAAATACCTAGCTGAAACAGAAGAGTGTTCGATGATTCGGGTCATGGATGAGGTAGTAACGCAGAACTGGGAGCAGGAATTGCTACAGCATCACATTGAGCAGTTTGGGGAAATCAGCATGGAAAATCTGGAATATTTATGTGTTCAGCCGAAAACAGAGGATTTACAGGAAATTTCTGAGTTTAACCGAGCCTTTGAATCACTGGAATTGGCAGACAGAACAGTTAAACCAATGCTGTAACGCCCCGCGTTTCGAGATCGAGCCGTTTTGAATTTATTGGGCATTCTTATTCTAATTTGGAAAATTAGAATAAGTTTAGCCTTGGGTCGTTAAGCTAAATTTCTAAAATTTAGGGGAAAGAGATTTTTTTTAATTAAATGTTTAACTTCCTAAAGTTAGAGGTTTAACATTTGGTATTTATTTTAAATATCAAAAAGGCCCAAACCCTTTTACCAGTCGGGTTATTTTCTATTTCCAAATCTTTCAAGAATTAAGTTTGGGTTTTTAAATTTGAGACCTAGATAAGATCTCCTTATTTTAATGGAGATTCTATATTCTTGGGTGTGTTTAAGAATCAAGAAAAGAAAGAAAATGAAATAGAATAATAATAAGAAAAAGGGAAGCCCTAAATCTATTTTCTCTTCCCTCTCTTCTCGTGTAGCAGCCGCTCAGCCCCCCTCCCCTCAGAAAAATCTCGTGTTCTTCTCCCCTGTGCAGCCGCCCAACCGCCGCGCCGCCGCCCGAGTCCCTGTCGCCGCCGCCGTCGTGCTCGTCGCGCTGTCCTGGTCCTGGTATAGCGTCGCCGCTGCCTGAGTCGCGCACCAGCCGTCGCACGTCTCCCTCTTCGCGAATCTCTCTCTCTCGGTTCTTGGTTTGTGTGGAAGCCGCCGACGCCCAAGCCCACTGCTGCCGGAGCTTGTGCAGCGTCGTCATCGCGTGAGTCCTCTCTTCCGCGCCGTTTTCAGCAAGGAACCTCGTGGGTAAGTCTCAAACTCACTCATGTGTATTCGTTAAGGCCCGATCTAACTCCTTCTTGCCCATATTGGTTAGATTTTGTGCGGTCAGCAGCTCGGAGTCTCCTTTCCTCTCGTTTTCGTTGTTGTCCAGCAGCGTCATTGGGCGTTTCCAGCGTCATTGGGCGTTTCCGGTGTCAGTTAGCGTGTCTGGTAAGTTTTGGCCCTTACCCATTCTTGTTTGGAGCCTTTGGTAGAATGCCCATTCATTTTAGGTTCTGAAAGCTAAATTGTGTTCAATATTCTGATCTGCAGCGCCGTCTAGGTGTTCGATTAAGTTCGAAACACTTCAACTTGGGTACCCACTGCTCAAAGAGCGTTCTAGCTCGTTGGTTGTGGTTGGTGTAACCCGTCTAGCGCAGAAGCGGCTCCGTTTGGGTAAGTTTCCTTGATGTCCCTTTGCTTTTAGCGTTAAGGGTTGCTGCCCAATAGTTATCCAAGCCTTAAACCATGTTTTAATCGATACCCATTCGTTATCGACCTTATAATTGCAGGATTTAAGTGTGTTTGGTTGCTGTTCATCGAGCGTTTGATCTCAAATATCGTGTTCAGCGAATACCCACAACTCGAAAGACCTTGATTTTGGTTACCCATAACCCTGTGACTTGGGATCTTGGTTGTTGGGTCGTTTCGAACACAAGTCGGCTTGTCTCAAGGTTGTTTGAGCACTAAGCGTTTGAGCTCTTTTAGGCTCTTCCGGTTGAGAACCAAGTGGTTTCGGAGCTCCGTTGGCCTGTTTAGGATCGCTTAGGAGCGCTTGTGTAAGTAGTTCTTACTTGTTGTTGTCTGTTTGACTGTGTGATGCATGCTGAGTGTTACTCGCTTTATAACTACCCTCATGTTTCTTGTTTCTCTTAATATATGCAAATATATATGTTATGGTTGAAAAATATGACTTTTGTTGCTTAATGACTGGTTGTAAAGCATGAATTGTGGTTGCATGTTGGCTTGATGTAAAGCGTGTTGGTTCGGTTTTGCATTCGAGAGTCAAACATGAGTTGTGAGATGTGGTCATGTAAATGCTTAGTGGGCATGAACATGAGTCTAGAAGCATGTTGCAGGGCATATGCATTCTAGGAGATGTGAGATATAGGTCAGGGACCTAAAGTGTGAAAGAAAGGAAAGTTGGGTGAGTGTCAGTGCACCTCGGGTACAAATGGTCGAGGGGTGACATGTCACCATGGGTTAAAGGGAACTAGCATTGTGGTTGAGATATCGGGGTCTCGGGTATAAATGGTCGAGGACTGATATTGTTTCGAGAAAAGTAAAGTGATTATCAGGGCCACGGGTATAAATGGTCGGGGACTGATATATTACTATTGGATGTCGATGCCTCGGGTATAAATGGTCGAGGGTCGTTATGCCAATGTTAGATAAAGAGGAGCATCGAGACCTTGGGTATAAATGGTCAAGGGTCGGTGTGATGAGTCTGGAGGCAAGTATTGAGACCTTGGGTATAAATGGTCAAGGGTCAGTACGTTGCTTAGTCATCGAGGTCTTGGGTATAAATGGTCAAGGGTCGATGCACAGTTCGAAGCCTTGGGTATAAATGGTCAAGGGTCGAATGTCGAGCTCTGTAGAGAAGTGTCGAGGCCCTGGGTATAAATGGTCAGGGGTCGATACAACTCGAAGGGTCAGTCTTGGAGAGTTTTTGCGGAGCGTGACGCTGAAATCACGTGTGAAGAGCCATGTGAGGGCTAAATATGCGTTGAGTGAGCTCGTGGAGCTTGAGTGGTTAGCGAGTTGCGTATAGAGATGCATGAGTCATGGCTTAGGAGAGTCATTCGTTTTACTAGTTTTGAGCATGTCGTTGTGTTTATCGCTTTAAGAAGCACATTGTTTGCGCATGAAAAGCATGTTGTTTGTTTGTTTGTTGTTTGATGGCTTCTCAGGTAGGGGCTGCTTACCAGTACCTTAGTGTACTGACCCCCTCCCCTATCTCTCCCCCCAACTACCAGATTTTGCAGGTTATGAGGACTACGTGGACCGTGGTGATGCGGAGGAGGCGTACGAGGAAGGACCTTAGCTAGTTGTTCGGGTTTCCTTTATTTCCATGTTGGATAGTTGTTGCTTAGTTGGTTGGACAGTTGTTGTCCTGTTTAGTTTAGTCTTTGATTTATTCGTGTTGAATATTAGGTTGAGCTATGTTGGTTCTAATAAACTCTACCTATTTATTTAGTTAGTAACAGTTAAGTTGTTTTAATAAATTGAAGTTAAAGTTAGTTGTGTTTAATTGAGCTTTTAAGTTATAAATACCCTATTTAGATGATTAGCGTTATTGCGAGACCTGGCAGGCTGTTGGTTCTGTGGATATTCTGTTGCGTTGTAGAATGGCGGAGTCGTTTAATTTGTTAAATATAAGTGTTTTATGCATAACAGGTTAAAGAAAAATTTTGGGATAGCCCTATGTACGCCGTTATGCTGCCGAAATTTTCGGTGCACACGGTTAGTTGTGGTTAAGGCTTAGTAATGTCGCTAGGATAGCTTTTAAAATCCTGGGACGTTACAAATGCAACCATCAATTTTGGACCCTCCCAGATTGGAGCTCAAACCACTGCCTTCACATTTGAAATATGCCTATTTAGGGGAGCAAGAGACATTACCCATTATTATCTCTTCAAAATTACTCCCTGAAGATGAAAAGGCATTGTTGAATTTGTTGGGAAAATTTAAAAAAGCTATTGGGTGGACTCTAGCCGATATCCAAGGTATAAGCCCTTCCTTTTGCATGCACAATATTAATTTAGAGGAGGGAAATTTTAAGTCCATCGAGCACCAGAGAAGATTGAATCTAGCCATGAAAGAGGTGGTAAAGAAAGAAATAATCAAGTGGTTAGATGCCGGGATTATTTATCCCATATCCGATAGTAATTGGGTGAGTCCAGTTCAGTGTGTACCGAAAAAATGAGGCATGACAGTGGTGATGAATGAAACCAATGAATTGGTCCCTACAAGAACAGTGACGGGATGGAGAGTATGCATGGACTATAGGCGCTTGAATAAGGCCACGAAGAAAGATCATTTTCCGTTACCTTTCATTGATCAAATGTTAGACAAGTTGGCGGGTCAAGATTATTATTGCTTCTTAGATGGCTATTCGGGTTATAATCAAATCACAATAGCACCTCAAGATCAAGAGAAGACTACGTTTACTTGTCCTTACGACACGTTTGCATTTAGAAGGATGTCGTTTGGTCTTTGCAATGCACCGGCTACATTTCAAAGATGTATGATGGCAATTTTTTCCGACTTGGTAGAAACTATCATAGAGGTATTTATGGATGACTTTTCGGTTTTTGGAGAGTCATTCCAAGCTTGCCTCACAAATTTGGGAAAAGTTCTACAAAGGTGTGAAGAAACCAATTTGGTACTCAATTGGGTAAAGTGCCACTTTATGGTAAGGGAAGGAATTGTTCTTGGGCATAAAATTTCTAGGCAAGGCATTGAAGTGGACAGGGCAAAAGTTGAATTAATTGAGAAGCTTGAGCCACCTACAACAGTGAAGGGAGTGAGGAGTTTTCTTGGCCACGCCGGGTTTTATAGGAGATTCATCAAAGACTTCTCTAAAATTTCAAAACCCCTTTGCTTATTGTTAGAGGCCAGCCGACCCTTTGAATTTGGGGAAAATTGCTTGGCGGCGTTCAACACCTTAAAGAAGGCATTAGTGACTGCACCTATTATATCAAGCCCGAATTGGAATCTCCCATTTATGTGTGATGCGAGCGATTATGCAGTGGGTGCGGTACTCGGACAAAGGTACGAAAAAATCATTCATCCTATTTACTATGCTAGTAGGACACTTAATGGCGCACAATTAAATTACACCACTACAGAAAAGGAATTGTTGGCCATAGTTTTCTCATTTGGAAAATTTCGGCCATACTTAGTGGGTTCTAAAGTGATTGTGTTTACTGATCATGCTGCTATTAAGTATCTATTAGCTAAATAGGATGTGAAGCCAAGATTGATAAGGTGGGTGCTGCTTCTTCAAGAATTTGACCTAGAAATTAAAGACAAAAAAGGATCCGAAAATTTGGTTGCTGACCATCTTTCAAGGCTGGAAAATACAGAGAAACTGCTGCAGCAAAGTGAAATCAGAGATGCATTCCCAGGTGAACAATTGCTTACAGTGGCTCATGTAAAGGCAATGGGTATTCCTTGGTTTCCAAATTTTGCCAATTATTTAGCATGTGGAATTTTACCTCCAGATCTAACAAAGCAGCAGTTAAAGAAATTTTACTTTGAGGTAAAATTTTACTTTTGGGATGACCCATTTCTTTATGGGCAATGTGCTGACAATATCTTTAGAAGGTGTGTGGCTGAAAATGAGATCCAGTCCATCCTCACTCACTGTCATTCATCCCCTTACGGTGGGCATTTTGGAGGTCAGCGGACAGCAGCGAAGGTCTTTCAGTCGGGATATTTTTGGCCTTTAGTGTTCAAGGATGCACATTTGTTCAGTAAGGTTTGCGATAGGTGTCAGCATAAAGGAAATTTGGGAAGAAAAGATGAAATGCCCCTCACATTTATCCTAGAGGATAGGGTTCAAGTATATAGCCAAAACCATCTATAGTATATGGATAGGGTTGGGTACCTTATCCTGGGGACACTATGGACGCGACCCACTTTGTATTAAGTACAAACGATGAGATCCTAAATCGTTCATGTGGAGACATGTGAGTGGGGACGTTCTATGCAATGAGTTTGCATAAGACCGGACCGCAAAATAAGTCACTTTCACTTTCTAACGCTATTTACTGTAGAAACTGACTATTTCATAGGATGGCCTAGGTAACTCGATCTTAATCCTGAGGTAACTATGAACTCCTGTTTATTCGGAATTGTCCTTTGATCTGCATGGGTGAGAGTGGCTAGACATTGCTGACTCAATAAGCCTACCATTTTGGGGATAAGACCGGATAGATAGATGGGGACTGTTGCGTATACTCACAAGCGTACGGTTGCCACAAGTAATATAAAACGGTAGAGTACCGAGTATTGATTCCATAGGGAGGATTGTATTTAGACAAGATAATAACCTAAACACTAAAAATACTAAGATGGATTATTATTTAGGGACCTAGACATAATGAAGGATGCAATCAAAATTAAAGCAAAACAATGAATTAAATTGATTAAGCAAGGTGGTAAAGAAAATGGCAGAGTCGATTAAGAGGCGGGGTCTTGAAATCCGGAATATAGCTTATTCATTATTCTGATTATCCTATCTTGTGTCCGACTAATTATAGACCTAGAATCTTCGTTAATTACATAGGTTCTCATATCGGTTTTCCCTAATTATAACTAACTCATTTTAATAACCTAAGTGTCCTTAGCGCTATTAAACGGGTTAATTGATGAGCCCTGATTCATTTTCGGTCTCTAAGCCTAACCAACTACTCTCGTTGTCACTACGAGCAGTTAAGCCTAGTTGAGTGGGTTATGACCTGACTTAGTTTCTCTCCATCGAGTTTTCTCTAAGTATCTAATCACTATAAAATTGGTCAAATTCTATAGAGCATTACGAGCACCCACACAAATAATCAATATAATGGACACAAAGATAGGCACTCAAAATAACAATTAATTATATTCTTTCATTCAAGACCTGCAAACCAGGATTTAGCTATACATGACTTCCAAAACTTCCCATCTATACATAATAGAAAGTATAAATGAACAAATAAGGAGTTTAGGAGATGAACCGTAGAGGGACCCTTTTCTTGCGCCTTGGATCCTCCTTGTTACAAGCTCCCAAACACTCCAAAAAATGCTCAATACAAGAATTTTCACTCTCCTCACAACTCGACCCTCAAGGGTGGCTCAAAAAGCCTTGAAAGGACTAAGAAAGGGAATTGGATGATTGTTTGATGCTTGAAATGGGAGGTGAGTCGCGCCTTTTATAGGCCTCAAAATGGGACAACGTCGTGATGTTGGCGTCACAACGTCGCTACGCTTTGGCGTATGCTTCTTGGGCTCCAAGACACCACAACGTCTCGATGTTGTCCTTTGGCTAGAACTTTCCATAACGTGTTTCAAGGCTGATTTTTGGGCTCTCCTCCTTTATTTGGCCCAATTGTCTTCCATGATGGGTCTTAGACTTCTCCCACTTGACCCACTTTGATCTCCATTGATTAATCTTCAATATTTTGGGCTTCTTTTATCCTTTTTTTCTCCAATTTTCCACAAAAACTCCTAGGGACCAAAATTAATCAATTAAACAAATTTATATAATAAAAACACAATAAAGCACATCAAAAGCTATTAAATTCAAGGCTAAAATAGCAACATTTATGCTTGCTATCAGGGACATAGTCTCGTAAGACAAAATTCGCTCCTACCCATTTCAGGGATAGTAGAGAGGTTGTTTCCTTAAGTACTGACTCCGAGACTTAAACAAGGGGCCCCACCCTCTCATTGGCTCGAGAGGGACTCGGTTTGATGGTTGGACCACAAACCAATTGTTCATTAGAGGATTAGTGGAACTTAAGGAACAAGAAGTACTATAGGGGTAAAACAGACATTTGACTCGGCTATAGCTATGAGTAACCTGTGAAGAATCGACTTACTGAACATGGTTATATCAAGTGGACGGAAAACATATCTACGTTGAGAGGAGTGCAACTATTGGGCTATAGTGGAGTGTCCCGGTAGTAAACGAATGTTGGTTAGCTTTGTTAATGAGATTAGTCGGTTAACCTCAAATCGTTGGAGTCCATGATCTGTAGGTCCATTAGGTCCCTCTGCTAGCACACATCGAAATAAAGCTTAGAACAATAAGATAGGAAAGTTTGAATCGTTCAAAATTGGGAAAGGGAATTAGTGTCAATCATATTTGATATTATTGACACTATAATTTAATTATGAATTAAATTATTAATTGAGAGAGAAAAGTATTTAAATATGAATTAAATACAATGTACATGAATAAGGATTCATGATTAGTGGATTGCATTAGGTAAATTAGATTAATTTGATTAATCACATGAAATTGATTTAAAATTGTTTCAAATCAATTGCTAAATTAAAATGCAATTTAGAATTGCAATTTAATTGAAATACAAGATGAGATTCATTCTTGCATCACATGAAAGATAGTGGAAAATCATAGAATCCCACTCTTGCATGTAATTCAATAGTGGAATTACACCACACTCATGCAACCTTGCATGTAGTCTCATAAGAACACCTAGAATCCACTTATTCTTGGCTCTTCACCATGTGTCAATCAAATTGAGAGTCTTGGATGCATGCATATTCTCTATAAGTAGATGATAAATCAGATCAGGATCTAAGAGAACATTTTCCATACTGTTATGCTGCTGGAATTGTCTCTCATATTCACTCTCTCAAAAGAAACTCTCTAGGGCTTGATACTTCAAACATTCCCTTTCCAATCCCTATCTCTATAGACTCCTACAAGTCGTTCTTGGCCTGGAGAATAGTAGGGAAGACACTAGCGGTTGTCTTGAGTTGATTGGAGAAGAAAAAGAATCCACGGAGGTCCATCCATTGAGCTACAAAAGGTTGGTCTTTCTATTCTCTCTATTTCTGGATGTTTAGAACAAGCATGCTTTCGGTCAAAAATTGATGTAGTTAAGTGCCCTCGATCTCTAATTGCTTCCGCATGTGTTATATGAACACCTTCACGAGGGTTCCCTGAGATTGATCCAGCCACAATTCCTACAAATTAGCTTTAGGAATCAATAATATAAATGTAATTTGACCGAGCCCTTGACAAGCTCGACTATCACTCTTCTTGTATTGATTTTACATTAATTAGAGTTTATTTTGTATTTCAATCATTCCTTATAGTTATTAGGGGTGTTCAAGAAATCCGATCAACCTAATCCAAATAAGGGTTGGGTTGAGTTAAACAAGCTCTCGATTTAGGTTGGAGTGTCTTGTTTTAGGAACCGATTGATTTGGTTTGATTCTTGAATTTAAGGGAAAAAAATAGTTTAACCCAAATCAAACTAGTCGATATGAGATTAAAAAGAAGTATATATATATATAGATCAACCTAATCCAAATAAGGGTTGGGTTGGGTCAAACAAGCTCTCGATTTAGGTTGGAGTGTCTTGTTTTAGGAACCGATTGATTTGGTTTGATTCTTGGATTTAAGGGAAAAAAATAGTTTAACCCAAATCAAACTAGTCGATATGAGATTAAAAAGAAGTATATATATATATATATATATATATTCTTGTATAGGTTCCACAAACCTTTTTATTGATTATTTTAATAACTTTTACAAATTTTTCGTTCTTCTTTCATCTATTAATAATTCTCCCACAATTTTGTTTTTTTTTTGAAACATGGGATGAGGAAATTTGAACCACAGACGTCTCAATCATTTGTACAATTTTTGTCAATTAAACTATGCTCAGGTTGGCACACCCACAATTTTATTATTAGTTTTGTAATAACTTTTACTCTCTTATTACCTCTGCTATTAAGTTTTCTTTCATTAAAGAAATGGTAGCAATCTAAATTAAAAAATTCTATTTAATTTGAGAATTATTTAATTATTGGTTATTTAATATTTTTTTTGACAATAATTATTTAATATTTTAAAATAGAATATATATATATTTACAATATGTGTGTGGGAGATTCGAACCGCTAACCTTTTAATTGAATATACATATTTTATGGAAGTTGAATTATGCACATGATTAGTTATTATTTGTTAACATCAAATAAACTATTCCATCGGTATTAAAAAAAAAACTTTCGAAAAGAATTCGTTATTATTCTAGGATTCGAACCTTTAACCTCATGATCAACCTTTAACCTCTCGATCGAAAGTACATATCAATTACTGTTGAGCTAGGCTTGCTTTGACATTATTATTATTATTTTTTTTTGAAACAACTTGCTTTGACATTATTATTCAATCCCATGACATTAAAAAATTTAATAATGTTATGTATCAATTAAAATTTAACCACGAATTAATTTGTTTTTTTTTTTTTTAGAAAACGAATTAATTTGTTTTTTTTTTTTTTTTGAAAAGATCACCGATTTAAATTTAAGTGGGGGAATTAAAAACAGCAGTAGTACGTGCATACGCCTGCTCAGACCCCAAGATCACCTTCCACACGTGCGACCCTCTAACAACGTTGCACGCACGTGCCAATGAGTCCAAGTCACACATCCAAAAACCACTTCCAACGCTCCCTCCACATGCCTCTCTAACATGTGAAAGCAAACCAAGTAAAAAAAATAAAAGTTTAAATCTGATTTTAATTTTAAATTTTCAAAATTGTTTCCTTTTGGTCTAATATTTTTAAAAGCTCTATTTTCGTCTCATCTTTTAAAATGTCTATTTTAATCCCTGAACTTTCAAGTAAAAATTTTCTTAAAAAAAACTTTCAAGTAAAAATTATTTTAGTTTTTACCTTTATTTATTTATTTTTTTTAGAAGAATCTTTATTTTGTTTTTAACAAATTAATGACGAAGTTAAACGTATAATAGTATGATTTCAAGTCTTATAGGTTAGAGAGTATGTGGTAAGTGGATATTATATTAAAAAAATAATATGACAACCATCAAAATGATTATATTTTAAAAGTTCAGGAATTAAATTAGTCACTTTGAAAGTTCAAAAATCAAAATAAAATAAATATAGAAATAAGTGATTTTTTTTATAAGTTTAGAAATGAAAATAAAACAAATATTCAAATAACAAAATCAACATTATAAAGTTATAAGTTTATTAGTTTAAAAAAAGATACAAGTTCTATTTCAAAAAAAAAAAAAATAATAAGTTTAGAAACTAAAATGGAATCTCTCTTAACCCAAAAAATAGAGCAAAGGAATATCTAAAAAAAAAGAAAAGAAAAAAGAAAAAAGTTCACTTCTCTTCACTTTGTATATACTCCTCTTCACACTTCAGATCCTATCCCACACCCCCAAAAAACCCACTCCCTAAAAACCGCTTTTCTCTCTCTCTTTCTTCCCAAACCCACCTGCATTTTGCCTTCTTCTGCAATGGGGTTTGTTTTTTTGGTCCTTTCTTGAAGAATGCCATTGAAGGGGGTTTTGAAGATTCATTACTGGGTACTTCTAGACATGGGTTTTTCTTGTTTGGTCTCTGTTTTCTTGTTTTTGGTCTGTTTGGTTCTCTGGAAAATGAGGGAAAATGAGAGAAAATTTGTTGATGTTGTTGTGACATTTTTCTCTTCAGCCAAACAACAATGCTGTGGATTGCACTTTTCTTCTTTGTTTTCTTTGGATCTGTGGCTGTTGATGAACTGACTTGCTTTGCATTTTCATTTTCTCTCCAGGGTGTGAGAACTTTTCAGATCTGAAGCTTTTGAAGACTTCACTAAAATCTTCTCTTTTTCTTCAAGGTTCTTGCTCTCTCAGGTGAACTTTCAGACCCTTTAACATTATTGAGAAACTTTTGGATTTTTTTTTTCTTCAAGTGTTTAGCCATCTAGAGATCAGGAAGTGTTCTGCTTGTGATGTGTTTGTTGTAAATCCGACGTCGTTTAGAGTTCTGCAAACGGTAACATTCTGAGATTTTTTCCACCGATTTTTGTGGTAACGGCTTGACTATGACTCTGTTTTCCGATGTTTGAGGTTTTTTAGGGGGAAATTTTGAAATTTTGTTTTTTGAAATCTGTCTTAGGCTTCTTAAAAGTTATGTTATGTTCATTAATGGGGTTTGTTTATTTTTTTGGATTTTTTTTAGGTGTGTGTGTGAAAAATCAATTGAACTGCGAAGATGATGCGAAAGCCTCCACCAGAGGATTTCTTACTGAAAGAGACCAATCCCCATCTTGGAGGGGGGAAGGTCACTGGTGACAAACTAGCAAGCACCTATGACCTTGTTGAGCAAATGTATTACCTCTATGTCCGGGTCGTCAAGGCGAAAGACTTGCCCGGGAAAGATGTCACGGGTAGCTGCGATCCGTATGTGGAGGTGAAGCTTGGAAACTATAAAGGTACGACGAAGCATTTCGAGAAGAAGTCGAATCCTGAATGGAACCAAGTGTTTGCCTTCTCCAAGGATCGGATTCAGGCTTCGGTTCTTGAGGTGACTGTCAAAGATAAAGATTATGTGAAGGATGATTTCATGGGGAGAGTTCTTTTTGACTTGAATGAGGTTCCGAGAAGGGTACCGCCCGATAGTCCTTTGGCACCACAATGGTATCGGTTGGATGATCATAAGGGAGACAGGGTGAAAGGAGAGCTCATGTTGGCTGTTTGGATGGGAACACAAGCAGATGAAGCATTTCCTGAGGCTTGGAATTCGGATGCTGCAACTGTGAGCGGAGCCGATGGGCTTGCGAATATTCGGTCTAAGGTGTATCTTTCTCCTAAGCTTTGGTATTTGAGGGTGAATATCATTGAAGCTCAGGATCTGCAGCCAAGTGATAAGGGTCGGTATCCGGAGGTGTTTGTTAAGGCTATACTTGGAAATCAGGCTTTGAGGACTAGAATTTCCCAGTCTAGAACTATCAATCCAATGTGGAATGAGGATTTGATGTTTGTGGTAGCTGAACCATTTGAAGAGCCTTTGATTTTAAGTGTGGAAGATCGAGTTGCACCAAACAAGGACGAGGTTTTGGGACGATGTGCAATTCCTCTGCAGTATATAGATAGGAGATTGGACTATAGACCTGTGAACACGAGATGGTTCAATCTTGAGAAGCATGTTGTTGTTGTTGAAGGGGAGAAGAAGAAGGAAATCAAGTTTTCTAGTAGGATTCACATGAGGATTTGTTTGGAAGGTGGCTACCATGTTCTGGATGAATCAACACATTACAGTAGCGATCTTCGACCGACGGCAAAACAGCTCTGGAAGAACAGCATTGGGGTTTTAGAATTGGGGATTCTGAATGCTCAGGGGTTAATGCCAATGAAGACTAAAGATGGGCGTGGAACGACCGATGCATACTGTGTGGCTAAGTATGGGCAGAAGTGGGTTCGAACGAGGACGATCATCGACAGTTTCATTCCCAAGTGGAATGAGCAGTACACTTGGGAGGTTTTTGATCCCTGTACTGTCATTACAATTGGGGTTTTCGACAACTGCCATTTGCACAGTGGGGACAAAGCTGGAGGTTCAAAAGATGCACGGATAGGGAAGGTAAGAATTCGCCTTTCCACGCTCGAAACCGATCGAGTTTATACTCATTCATATCCTCTGCTGGTTCTGCACCCGAATGGGGTGAAGAAGATGGGTGAGATTCATTTGGCTGTGAGGTTTACATGCTCTTCCTTGCTAAATATGCTGCACATGTATTCACATCCCCTCCTCCCCAAAATGCACTATATCCATCCTTTGACGGTTAGCCAGCTTGATAGCCTGCGGCACCAGGCGACTCAGATTGTGTCGATGAGGCTGAGCCGTGCCGAGCCACCGTTGCGAAAAGAGGTTGTCGAGTATATGCTTGATGTAGGCTCCCACATGTGGAGCATGAGAAGAAGCAAGGCTAATTTCTTCCGAATCATGGGAGTTTTCAGTGGCCTGATTGCAGTTGGAAGATGGTTTGATCAGATTTGCAATTGGAGAAACCCCATTACAACTGTTCTTATACACATCTTGTTCATCATCCTTGTCATGTATCCTGAGCTCATTCTTCCCACAATTTTCCTCTACCTGTTCCTAATTGGAGTCTGGCATTATAGATGGAGACCAAGGCACCCCCCTCACATGGATACCCGCCTCTCCCACGCGGACTCCGCCCACCCCGATGAGCTCGACGAGGAGTTTGACACCTTCCCGACTTCCCGCCCTGCTGACATTGTGAGGATGCGGTACGATCGGCTGAGGAGCATTGCAGGGAGGATCCAGACCGTTGTCGGGGACTTGGCAACACAGGGGGAAAGGCTGCAATCTCTACTCAGTTGGCGTGACCCAAGAGCTTCGGCATTGTTTGTGATCTTCTGCCTGGTTTCTGCCATAGTTCTGTATGTTACACCATTCCAAGTTGTGGCACTTCTTTTGGGGATTTACGTGCTGAGACATCCGAGGTTTCGGTACAAGCTCCCGTCGGTGCCGCTCAACTTCTTCAGGAGGCTGCCAGCCAGAACAGACTGCATGCTATGATGAACTTTTCTTTCTTGCTCTAATTGGTAAAATGATGGGGAAGGCAACATGAAGCTTTTGTTTGCTGTTTATCACATCTTGTTTAGGGGCAACTTTTTGGGGCATTCAAGAGTTAAAATGTATGGGGGCCTTCCCCAGAAGGTGAAGGCAGTTTTTATTTATGGATTTATGTTATGTTAATTATCTTTTTCAATAGAATTTCTTGCCATTTAAATGTTTATGATTAGAATTCCATTGAAGACACAGGTCAGTTTGTGGTTCTTATCTTTTAACTGTTTGGACTTTTGAATTAGTCTGTTCTGTACATAATGGATGAAACATTATATGGCCTAAGAAGTGAGAACAATGGTTTAGCATTATCATATTCTTGTTTCATATATTTTTGCTTAAAAAGCTAGAAAGCTTCTATTTTAGCCGTTTTAAGTTTAATAAATAGTTTCCTAAAAAAAAAAGTTTAAAAAATGGTTTAACTCTTATTTTGGATCTGGGTTTTTTTTGAGATAAGAATATAGTTCAAGTGGTTAAGATATTATATCTTTAAGTAAAAAAATAAAGAGAATTTGAATGGGTAAAAAAATAAAGAGAATTTGCCATGGGTGGCAAATAAGAATTTTATAACTGTAAATATAGCACAATGTAAAAAAAAAATGCAAATATAGCAAAATCTATCATAGCATATTATTGATAGATACTGATAGACTTTGATTAATTATAAATCTATACTTCGAATATCAGAGTTTATTGATAGGCTTTGATTAATCAGAATCTATCCGTCTACTCCAATTATTCAAAGTTTATTCGTGTCTATCATTGATAGACTTCGGTTAATCGAAATCTATCTGCGATAGACATTGATAGACTTTGAATAATCAGGGTCTATCAATGATAGACACAGATAGAATATGACGACAACTTTTTGGTCTTGTATAATTAATTTTGATATATATACAATTAGTTTGCAATTGTGCTATATTTGTTATTAATTTGATTCAATTTTCCATCTATGCAACTGTCCCAAAAATAAAAAGGAAAAAAAGTACAAAGATACAAGGACGTAATTATGAATTTTTAGTGCATTAAAGAAAAAATTGGAGATTTTAAAAGATTGGGGATGAAATTGAAAATGAGTAAAAAGAAAAAAGATTGAATTGAAGACTTCAATTTGCATTAAATACAAATAAGAAAAGAAAAAGTAGGATTTAAATAATTTTATTTTTCCAACACACCTACCAAATTCTGTGCTGTCAATTGCTAAAAAGCAAAGCTACCTTCCCTATTTTTTTAGTGAAAAGGACCGACCTTCCCATTGGTTTTCAGCCTATGCATTTCCGACGCTTGGATGCTATCTACTCCTAATAATTGTTGTACGGAAATTCCTAATTACAAAATTCCGAGAGGAGAAATACGGTTAAATTCTATTTTAGCTTTGACTTTAGGCCACCACCATTTATAGGGTTTAATTTAATACTTGTTGGAATTATGTATTTTTAGTTTTGGTTTATTTTGGCTCTTAGTTTAGTTTTTTTTTTTTTCAATGTTTATTTATTTTAGTTCCGTCTATTATGGTCCCGATGCTTTTTTAATAAGTGATGATTTGGTTTAGCTCAATTGATTGAGGTTTATACCCTCATCAAAATGTTAAATGTTTGAATCCTCTAACATCCACGTTAAACCAAAACAAAAAATAAAAATTTTACCATCTTAATCATTGTTTATAAAATATAACACAAACTCCATATGCAACCTTATGTCCTTTGATATTATGATAAAAAAAAATTGAAGGGACCAAAACGATAACGTTTTAAAAGTAAAGAGGCCAAAATAGATGTTTCAAAAGTATATGAACTAAAATAGACAAAAGTTGAAAATAATATACACTAAAATTGACGTTTTGGAAGTTCAAGAGACTAAAATGAACAAAAGCCAAAAGTATGGAGACCAAATAGTATTTAAACCTCATTTACGTTATTCTATTTCTTTAAAAATAAATATAGCATCATAATAAATGTGGAATGAAGAATCGAACAAACTTACTTTCTATACCAAATTATTATTATCAGTTGTGGTAAAAAAGAAATTGTTGCCAATTGATGACTTAAACACATAAGTTAGCCTATTATTGTCTAGATTAATACAATGAATAAGGTCGGTTTGATAACCATTTGGTTTTTAGTTTTTGGTTTTTAAAATTGCATTTGTTTTCTCATAATTTTTTGATTAGTAGCTTTCATCTTTCTTAATAAAACATTTGAACTCGTAGTCAAAGGCCAGTTTAGAAATGGCTTCTTTTAGTTTTCAAAATTTGACTTTAATTTTGAAAACATTTGTAAAAAACAGATAACAAGACAAAGAAAATCATAAGTGGAATTAGTGTTTGCTAATTTAATTTTCAAAAACAAAAAACTGAAAATCAAATTAATATCAAATGGAGTCTTAAGAAATTATATATATGTATATATATTTTTACGAAATTGTAGATTAAAATTTCCACTTTTAATTTGTTATGCTAATATTCTAAAAAGAAAAATGCGAGAAGAATATTATTATATATTATGGCTTACAATTTATATACTTAGATATATATATACAAAAATATTCCCTTAAATATTCCTATTTGGCTTCTTAGCTATAAAGTCTATTTAATAGATGTTGCATTACATTTGGGTTCTTAAGATTTGATGATTTCTTTCAAATAAAGGTATAATTGAGAAGAGAGAGACTTAAATTTGGGGAAAAATTTTAAATTATTGGATTTTGACAATTAAGACAGCAATAGTGGATTTTTAATAATTGAAGTATTAAAAAGACAAAAATTGGTTTAATTAATTCATGTAATGAATGATTGGCCAATTGAAAGAAAAAATTATTCGTACCTTTTTCTTTCTCTTTCTCAGTACTAATGCTTGGAACTTGAACTATATTCTAGTGGACTATTAAAGGATTTCACATCAAAGGAAAAGAAATCAATAATGTAAAGAAAATCATAATAATATAATTATGTTGGAATCAATTTGGATAATTGTATCAAAGTTATTTAGGTTGTGTAAGACACTGATTTGAAGTTTACATAAGATTATAAAAGAATGGTTAAATTACATGTTTAAACTAAATTACATGTTCAAAAGGCATTTATGCCATTTTTAAACACATCACATTGGTTTGTCTCTCTTTAACAATTTAAAGTAAAATGTTCGTGCATTTATACAACTTTGAGAAGTTTGAAGTTTGTTTAGGTTAGTTTGTGGGATTTGAAGTGAGTTTTAGAGTGAATTAGACACAGTTATTTGGTATTTTAAGGGTTAATTTGGTGAGTTTGTGGGACGTGGAGTGAGTTTGAGTGAGTTAAGATATGTTTAAGTTGTTGAGGATCCCACAGTGAGGAGACCTCACAATATATAGCTTCAAGGGTCACTCCACTCATTGCCAATTGGTTTTGAGATGGAAGCCCATATAATATAATATGGTATTAGAGCCCATTAAACCCAAACGGGTATTCGGTCCAATAAAAAGAAATTGGGATCCGATCCAAGAATGGTGAACCCAAAGAGGCACAATCTTGAGGGGGCATGTTGAGGATCCCACAATGAGGAGACCTCACAATATATAGCTTCAAGGGTCACTCCACTCATTGCCAATTGGTTTTGAGATGGAAGCCCATATAATGTAATAATGAAACAATTGACAAATAGGAAAACACTCAATTGAGAAGTAGATGATTCTCTTACTGCTTAATTTCAAAGAGAACGATACAAAGTATTTATACAAGAGTTCTACAATTAAAAATAACAAAATAACAAAATACTTAACAAAAAATGCAAAAATATCTCAACAACAATAACCAAAAGATTTCCCATTAACATCCCCCCTCAAACGAATGTAGGAGGCATGAGTTTGCTGCACAAAGTCTGAAGATGAGCAGAAGTAAGTGGCTTGGTAAACAAATCTGCAAGTTGATGTTCAGTAGGAATAAACCGCAAGTCAATGTCTTTTCGAACAACACGCTCTCTAATGAAATGAAAATCAATCTCAACGTGCTTAGTTCGGCCATGAAAAATTGGATTACGAGCAAGCTGAATGGCAGAACTGTTATCACACCAAAGTAAGGGTGGAGAAGTACCAAAAATATGCAAGTCTTTGAGAAGTTGACGAATCCAGAATAATTCAGCAGCAGTAGTGGCCAAAGCACGATATTCGGCCTCTGTAGAGCTACGAGAAACAGTAGTTTGTTTCTTAGCAGCCCAAGAGACAGGATTAGGTCCCAAAAATACCACAAAACCAGTAGTAGATCGCCTATCAATATGATCACCAGCCCAATCCGAGTCTGAATAGGCTGTAATTCGAAAAGGATCAGAAGAAGCTTTCTTAAACAGTATGCCAGCATTAATAGTACCACCAAGATACCGAAGAACTCTTTTCACTGCCACAAGATGTGATGTACAAGGAGAGTGCATATACTGAGAGAGCTTACCAACAGAGAATGCAATGTCAGGCCGACTAAAAGTAAGATAATGTAACGCACCGACAATAGCACGAAAAGACCGAGCATCTTCACTTGAACAAGAAGGACCAGGATCAGTAACATGATGAAAAGCAACAAGAGTAGTACAAGGTTTGGCAGCAAGCATACCATATTTACTCAACAGATCACACACATACTTAGATTGATTCACAAAAATGTCATCAACAGAACGACGAATCTCCAAACCAAGAAAATAATGAAGATTACCAAGATCGGTCATATCAAAACGACCTTGCAACTTAGACACTAAATCACCAATATATGTGGGATTGTTTCCAGTAAGAATGATATCGTCCACATACAAAAGCAAGTATGTGATGGAGCCACCAACTTTTCTTACAAAGAGAGACGAATCCGCATGAGAAGCCAAGAAGCCAAGAGTTAAGAGATGAGATGTAAAACACTCAAACCAGGCACGAGGTGCCTGTTTGAGACCATACAAGGACTTTATTAACTTGCAAACATGAGTTGGGTGAGAAGAACTTACAAAACCTTGAGGCTGTTGCATATAAACTTCCTCATGAAGTTCACCATGGAGGAAGACATTTTTGACATCAAGCTGTCTAAGTTCCCAGCCAAAATGAGAAGCAAAAGATAGAATTATCCTCACAGTCGGCTTTTTGACAACCGGGCTAAATGTTTCATCGTAATCAATTCCTTCTTCTTGGTGATAACCCTTAGCAACCAAGCGAGCCTTGTAGCGAGCAATGCTACCATCCGGATTTCGCTTAATCCTGTAAACCCACTTGCACCCTAAGCACTCTTACTCGGGGGTAACGGAGTTAGAATCCAAGTACCTTGTTGAACCAAGGCATTATATTCAACAGTCATAGCTCTCTGCCATACAACATTTTTAGAGGCCACAACAAAGGAGGAAGGCTCACTATTAATAGAAGAAACACGAGTAACAAATACTTTCTTCTTAGAAATGCCAGATTTGCTCCTTGTTTGCATAGGATGTGAATTACCAACAGTAGAAATAACATTAGGCACATCATTATGATTATCAATAGAAGCAACAGGATCATTAGGCACCTCATTATTAGAAGCATCAGGAGGAGGAGCATGATTATCAACAAAATCAACAACATTATTAAAGGCACCAACAACAGGTAAAACATCAGTAGAATCATTCACATTAGCATGAGTGCAATCATGAGAAGAACTAGATAATGAGGCAGTAGGCAATCCCAAAGACAAAGCATCAGATTGTGGCAAATGGGAAGGGGTAGAAGAAAAAATTAAAGGATAAGGAAGATGATAGGGAGAAAAAGAAATATTAGGAGAAGGAGAAGGTGTGGATATGGGTTTGGAAGCAAAAGGAAAAGAGGTTTCATAAAAAACAACATGACGAGTGGTGTAGAGGCGATTATTGCTCATGTTGTAACACACATATCCTTTTGAGTCATAGGAATAACCGAGAAAGACACATTGGGAGGTTTTAGGTTGAAGTTTGTGGGAATTGTAGGGTTTAAGCAGAGGAAAGCAAGCACAACCAAAAACCTTGAGATGGGAATAGTCAGGAGAGGAATGAAAAAGAAGTTCAAAGGGAGATTTGTGACCTAAATTAGGAGATGGAAGACGATTGATAAGGTAGACAGCAGTGGCAAAGGCAAATGGCCAAAAGGTTATGGGAAGAGAAGATTTGGACATTAGAGTGAGAGCAACTTCAACGATATGTCGATGTTTACGCTCAACAACCCCATTTTGTTGAGGGGTATAAGGACAAGATTTTTGATGAAGGATTCCATGTGTTTGAAGATAGGAACCAAGATTATGATTAACAAACTCACCACCCCCATCACTCCTAAGAATTTTAATTTTGGAAGACAAGAGATTCTCAACAAGTGGTTTAAAAGATTGAAAAACCTTAAAAACATCAGATTTCCGAGATATTGGATATAGCCAAGTATATCTAGACATATCATCAACAAAGGAAACATAGTAATTGAAGCCATTAATAGAAGTTTCAGGAGAAGGTCCCCATACATCAACATGTATTATTTCCAACGGATACAAAGAAACAGAAACAGAAGTAGGAAAAGGCAGTTTATGTAGCTTGCCTTGTAAACAGGGATAACAGATACTATTGGGAACAGTAGAAGGAGACACATTCAGAGCCTTGAGTACAGATAAAAGGATAGGGTCACTAGGATGACCTAACCGATCATGCCAGACTGAAGAGGATGTGCGTGTTCCAACATGAGCAACGAGTGACGAAGGAGTAGAGGAAGATGGAGAAAAACAGCCAGCGGGATTGATAGGATACAACCCATTGACACTAGGTCCTTGAAAAAGGATCTTGCCCGAAGACTTGTCCTGAATGAGAAAAAAGTCAGAATCGAAGACGCACACACAATTATTATCGGCACAAAGACGGTTAACAGATAAAAGATTTGAAGAAATATGAGGAACACAAAGTAAATCAAAGAGTTTAAGAGATGAAGTAGGAGTAGGAAGAATGCCACAACCTGAATGTGTTATAGGAAGGGACTGTCCACTGCCAACAGTTACCTGATCATCACCAGTAAAATCAGAAGAATTAGTAAAATGATTCATATCAGAGGTAACATGAGAGTTGCAACCAGAATCAGCAAGCCAAGGTGATGGATGAGAAATAGAAGTGTTGGCCACAACATTATAATTTTGAGTAGCAACCATAGCGGCTAACTGAGCAGGTGGATGACGACCTTGAAAATTGTAATTCATGCGATTATAACAATCAATCGCACTGTGACCTGCTCGCTGACAAATCTGACATTGAATACGAGAAGAGTACTGATCAGGTTGAGGTTTCGGAGTATTACCAACAGAATGTCCAGGTATACGTCCACGACCAGAGTTACAGAAAGGAGGACGACCAAAACCTCTTCCACGGCCTCGAGAACTTCCAGAATTTCCACGACCTCGAGGTATATTTGGATTGTAGTTCTGATTGCGTTTTGAAGAAGTTTGTGCAAGTAAAGCAGTAGGCTGAGCAAAGGCCTCATCACGTTTAATCTGCTTCTCAAGGACAGACTCTTCAGAAACAAGAAGAACATGAAGTTCTTCGAAGGTGACCGACTGGGATCTAGTACGCAGAGACGTCTTGAAAGTGTTGTATTCAGCAGGTAAGCCGTTCATCGTGTAGATCACCAGATCCTCTACATCAATCGTGACGGAAACATTGGCCAATTTATCTTTCAACTCCTTGATGCGTTGGATGTATTGTGTGTGATGCTTTCACCAGATTTCTTCGCAATAGTTTGCAACTCTGATTTTAGGTTAACGACATTTGTTCGCGAAGTAGAAGAGTAGTGTTTCTCTAGAGTTTCCCACATTTGTTGTGCAGTCTCACAACCAACAATATAGGCCAAGGCAGTGGGAGAAAGAGTTGCATTAATAAGAGTTTGTAGTGCGTGATCTTTGGCAATCCAGTCCTCATATTGTGGATTTGGCTGAGAAACAACATATGAAGAATCAGTAGACGAAGAAGAAGTGGTAGTACGTACAGATGAAGCCGGTTTCGGAAAGGATCCATCAATGAATCCAAACAATTTGTGCGCCTTCAAGATTGATCGCAACTGATGCTTCCATAGAACAAAATTTGTAGAATCTAGTCGAATTGAGACCATATTACAAATATTTGAAAGAAGAAAAATAGGAGAATTGAGATCTCTGGCAGTAGAATCAGCCATTGGTAAGAAAATTGCTAAGAAATGCAGAAGCGTGGAAGGATCGAGACGTGAGTCACAAAAAATCTGATACCATGAAACAATTGACAAATAGGAAAACACTCAATTGAGAAGTAGATGATTCTCTTACTGCTTAATTTCAAAGAGAACGATACAAAGTATTTATACAAGAGTTCTACAACTAAAAATAACAAAATAAAAAAATACTTAACAAAAAATGCAAAAATATCTCAACAACAATAACCAAAAGATTTCCCATTAACATAAGTGTGTTTGTGGGATTTGAGAGTGTGCCTAGGTGATTTATTGGATTTGGAGTGAGTTTGGGCAAGTTATATATTTTATGTTCAACTTAGACACTTTCAAAGGTGATGGTTTGAAAGAAAAAATAGCATTTGGGGATTTTTAGCTATGCCACCTAAGCACATTTAAGCTACTTTGTAGTACAAGTGGGGATGAGTTCTGTGCTTTAAGTTCACTTTAGGTACTTTCTTGGTTCATTGATTGTTAAAATGACACTTTAGGGCATTTAGAACATAGGAAACTGTATGTCTACTTTGAGAAGACTCTAGGGCATTTTGTACTTCGTTTTTTTGTTTTTGTTTTATTGTTAAATATTTTATATTATTTATTTTCTTCTTTCAGGCACACTTACGTTATTCTAAAAAAGGTTACCTGCAGTAGAAAATTATGGAGATTTGATGAAGATGAAAGTAGTCTTCTAGTTCAACTAGGTGTATTGTTTGTTGTTTAAGTTGTACTTTTATCATAGTTTAAACTCAAAAGTTGTAAGAAATATTGCATTTCATGTAGGGACGGAGGTCTCGACGCAGTGGAAGCGGTTCAGGAACAATTCGCAATTAATTTAGAATCATGAAATACCAATACACTAGCAACATACATACATTTATAATCTATTATATATCTAGATTAAGCATGCTGAAAAACTATAGAATCTAATTCTAATTTACATAGAGTAACAAGTTACTTACTCTCGTTGACGACTCAAAATAATTTCACCAACTGCTTAAGAAAAAACCACGAACAGCTTGGAACACTACCATAGGAAAACACTGGTATAATTTGGGGAATTTGAGGCCAAGGCACTGAGAACCTTCTTCTTGATTTTAGGGAGAATTGAGTGAAGTGAGTGTGTTCAACTGGGAGGAATTCTATGGTTTATATAGAATGACATATCATTTTCCTATTTGTAATAAGTTAGAGATATATTTAATTAATTAATAATAATTAGGGAAAAATACACTTTTGGTCCCTGAGGTTTGGGTTAAGTGACACTTTGGTCCCTGAGTTTTCAAACTCAACAAAAACACCCCTGAGGTTTGAGATAAGGAGCACTTTGGTCCCTGCCGTCAAATTTTCTGTTAACTTTTAACGGTTGCTGACGTGACACTATTATTTTAATATAAAAAATTATATATTTTATTTTTTTAAATAAAAAATATTAAAAAAATAAAATATTAATATTTAATTATTTTTTTTATTCTTTCTCCCTTTCCTTTCTCTCTCTTCTTCTTCTTCTTCTTCTTTTCCATCTTCTCCACTTTCTCCTTCCTCCTTCTTCTTCTTCCTATGTCCGGCAGAAACGGAGGAGGGAGGTCCCTCCTCCCTCCCCTTTCTTTTTTTTTTTTTTTAAATAAGAGAAAAAGAGGAAAGAAGAGAAAAGGGAAAAAAAAAGGTCGCCGACAGCCGGCGGTGGCGGCAAGCGGTGGCCGCCGGTCGTCGGTCGCCGGACATAGGAAGAAGAAGAAGGAGGAAGGAGAAGGTGGAGAAGATGGAGAAGATGGAAAAGAAGAAGAAGAAGAAGAAGAGAGAAAAGAAAGGGAGAAAGAATAAAAAAATAATTAAATATTAATATTTTATTTTTTTAATATTTTTATTTAAAAAAATAAAATATATAATTATTTATATTAAAACAATAGTGCCACGTCAGCAACCGTTAAAAGTTAACAGAAAATTTGACGACAGGGACCAAAGTGCTCCTTATCTCAAACCTCAGGGGTATTTTTGTTGAGTTTGAAAACTCAGGGACCAAAGTGTCACTTAACCCAAACCTCAGGGACCAAAAATGTATTTTCCCCTAATAATTAAATACTCTTCCCAAGTTGTAATAGGATTGAGATTTATTTAATTAATTAATTAAATCAAATTTCATTATTTCATTTAAATCATATTTAAATGAACATCTCCCACATAACCTATAGTTTTAACATGAATCCAATTCATATAAAATTAATATTTGAAATCCTTCAAATATTTAATTAAGGGGAAAAAGTCCTTGAGGTTTGGGTTAGGTTTCATTTTGGTCCATGAGTTTTCAAACTCAACATTTTAGTCCCTGAGGTTTGGATTTCGTTTCATTTTGGTCCGTCCATCCATTTTTCCGTTAAAAACTAACGGTTTGTTGACTTACACTATTTTTTTATTTAAAAACATTATTTTTTAAGTTTTTAAAATAAAAATATATTAAAATCATAAATATATATATATATATATATATATATATATTTAACTTTTATTTCTTTTCTCTCCTTCCTAGTAAACTTCTTCTTCTCAACCTTCTTCCTCAAATCACCAACCGACGACCTCCTTTTTTTTTCCTTGTCTTCTTTTCTTTTTCTATTCTTTTCTCCTTTGGGCTTGTTGTTTTTTCTCGAGTTTCAAGGCCAACTTCTTCTTCTCTGGCAACAGCAAAGCGGCGGCGACGCGATTTCTGAGTAGTTTAAAATACGACAACGTCGTCTTTGTTGTTTGCGGGTGAATTTTTTCCTTCAATTTTTTTGTACTTCTCCCCGTCTTCGTGGTTTGCGAGTGATTTTTTTCTTCGTGGTTTGCACGTTTGTCGTTCACCTCCATACTTCGTTCGTCTCTGCCTCCATACTCTGTTCGCCGAGATCCTTAAGTTTAAAAAAAAACGAATCGAAAGGGGGCTTCCCCCTTCGAATCGCGGCTAGAACAAAGGAGGAATCAGATCTGGAACAAACCCACGGGTTCGTTCCTATCGCGATTCGAAGGGGAAAACCCCCTTCGATTCTTTTTTTTTTTTAAAAAAAATAGTGAGTTTGGGGAGATTTCCAGCGAGGGGGATGAAGGGATAAAAGCCCTGTGCAGCGGAAAGTATTACCGAACCTACTCAGAGTCATAGATTCTAATTGAAATACTAATACAATTTGCAAAATATTACAACAATAAATCTATATTTAATGGGTTGTACATAAGGCTATAAACATGCTAAAATATTAACTAGATCGATCCTAGTGATCAAGGATTTCATAGAAAACTTACTTTTATAGAAAACCTTGGTCGATTTTCCTTTTCTCGCTAGTAGGATCGAAAACGCAGCAACCCTCTTGTGCGAACACCACCAATCGGCTACACAGGTATATCTCTAAGACTTCTTGAAGCAGGAGACTTGTGGGAGTCTTTTGGGAGAGATTTCTGAGAGAAAGAGAGACAATGTGATGCCTTTCACCCCATCCCAGGAGTCCTATATTTAGTAAATGCCAAGACCTTTTCCTAATTGGAAAATGAAGGCATTTTCCTAATAGGAAAAGGTCTCTAATTTTAATAAATAAATAATTAATTACCCAATTAAATATCATATATTTAATCTTAGGGATTTTATTAAAATTAAAATTAATATGAATCCAATTCATATTAAATTTATTTGAACTCTTTCAAATATTTTCTCTCAAGAATTAATTTTTGAAATCAATTCAAAAATTGTATTATAAAGTTTCATAAACTTTATATTATAATGCATCAATATACATTATATGATTCCCCAAATAAATTGAACACTTTCAATTTACAATTTATATTTATTTGCTTCAAGTCTCTTTACAAGCTACCAATGAGACCTAAAGGACATACAGATCAGAAGCTCCAACGATACAAGACTAATCGGCTAAACTCATTAACCAAGTTAGTCTCCATTCGTTAACTGTGGGTCACTCCACTAAAGACCCACAACTGCACTCTTCTCACTGCAGAATATTTTTGTGTCCACGGATATCGACCAATAACAGCAAGTTAGTCCTTCACGAGTTTTCGTAACTCCAACTGGGTCAAATTACCGTTTTACCCCTGAGTTACCTCTACTTCCTTAAGTACCAATGCTCTTCTAATGAACAACCTGTTTGTGGTCCAACCATCAAACAAAAACTTCTCTCAGGCCAGTGAGACGGTAGGGCCCTTTGTTCAAGACCCGGAGACACTACTTAAGGGAACACTCATCTACTTCCTCAAAAGTCGGGAATGAGTGAATTTCATCTTGTGTGATTATGTTCCTAGCTCCCCACTCGGTCTTGTCCCCAAAATGGTAGGCTTATTGAGTCGGCGTACTAACCACTCTCACCCATACAAATCAAAGGACAATCCCTCGTGAACAGGAGTCCATAATCCACTCAGGATTTAGACTAAGTTGCCTAGGTCATCCTAGTGAAATAGAAACCTAACTAGTTAATGGTGTTACAACTAGCGGTTACTTTTCGGGGACAAGACCTACTCATGAGAGATTGTCCTTTGATTTGTATGGGTGAGAGTGGCCAATACGCCGACTCAATAAGCCTACCATTTTGGGGACAAGACCGAATGAGGAGCTGGGAACATAATCGTACAAGATGGAATTCACTCATTCCCGACTTTAGGGAAGCAGATGAGTGTTCCCTTAAGTGGTTACTCCGAGTCTTGAACAAAGGGTCCTACCCTCTCAATGGCACGAGAGGGTTTTCTGTTTGATGGTTGGACCAAAAACAGGTTGTTCATTAGAGGAGAACTGGTACTTAAGGAAATAGAGGTAACCCAGGGGTAAAACGGTAATTTGACCCAACTGGTGTTACGGACACTCGTAAAGGACTAACTAGTCGATATTGGTCTAGATCCGTGGACACAGAAAATATGTCTGCAGTGAGAATAGTGCAACTGTGAGTCTATAGTGGAATGTACACACAGTTAACGAATATTGATTAATGTGGTTAATGAGTTTGACCAATTAATCTCACATCGTTGGAGCTTCTGATCTGCAGGTCCATTAGGTCCCACTGGTAGCTCGTAAAGTAATTTGAGGCAACTAAGTAATAAAAGTAAATTGAAAATGTTCAATTTATTAAGGGAAACAAATATAATATATATTGATATATTATCATGAGAGAAATTAATATTTGAAAAGTTCAAATATAAATTTATGGAAGTTTGAAAGAGTTCAAATAATGAATTAATTAATTTAAGGCCTAAAATGTGTTTGGGAAAATTAATTAATTCTAGGCCGGGAATTAAATATGTGATATTTAATTGGTGGTTAATTAATTAAAGAATTCATTAACCGAGAATTAATCAATTATGGAAATAATTAATCACTTAAGGAAGTGATTAATCATTTATGGAAATGATCTAATCACTTATGAAAGTAATTAGTCATTTGTGGAAAAGATTAATCAATTATGGAATTGATTGATCATGATTGATTAATTAAGGAATAAGATTGAATCATTTTGATTTAATTGAATATTTTATTCATGGCCTCTCTTCTATAAATAGAACACTAGACCTAATTGGTCATGACACTTGAAATTTTGCTCTTGCTCTTAGACTCTCAAAGACAAGACCTAAAATTCTCTCAAGCCTCCCTCTTTGAGAAAGACTCCCACAAGTCTTTTGACTCCTAGACTTAGAGACATACCAGTGTAACCTCTGTGGTTATTGTGTCATTCAAAGAAGGAATTTCCAGCGAAGAAAATCAAAGGCGGTTGCTGCGTTTTCGTTCGTGGAGCATCGTTGGCGAAGAACGGTCAAGTCTACAACGGAGGTTTGTAACGGTTCTTCCTCTTATCTTTAGAAAAGCATGAAAATAAATTTAGATTTATTTTTAGCATGTTTAAACCAATTTTTCCAGAAGCTTTAAAGTGTGTTTAAAGTTAGTTTGAGTTTTCGTAACAGTATTTTAATGTTAATTAATATACGGCGTAAGGTCCAATCGATGCGCTTCCGCTGCATGGGGACTTTTATTCCCTTCAGTATCATCATACATCATATTATTTCCCTCATTAAATTTGAACACTTCAATTTACAATCAAGATTTAATTTCCTCAATTACCCTTTATAAGCTACTAGTGGGACCTAATGGACCTATAGATTAAAAGCTCCAACGATATGAGATTAATTGGCTAAACTCATTAACCAAATTAATCAATATTCGTTAACTGTGGGTACACTTCACCACAGACCCACAACTACACTCTTCTCATTGCAGAATATTTATGTGTCCACGGATATCGATCAATAACAGCAAGTTAGTCCTTCACGAGTTTTCGTAACTCCAACTGGGTCAAATTACCGTTTTACCCCTAGGTTACTCTATATTCTTAAGTATTAGTGTCCTTCTAATGAACAACATGTTTATGGTCCAACCAATAAATTGAAACCCTGTTGGGTTTTATGCCCTAAAACTTGTGGATAGTAAATGAAACAAATTAATTAATTTCAATAAAGTGTTATTTGAGTTATTCAGTAATTTGTAATTGAATGTTTTATTCGAGTTTTGTTTTAATTATCCCTAAATCCAATAAACTAAGATCTAAGGCTAATTAAATGAAACTTGAACAAGTATATGGGGACATACGGGGATCGGTGTTCAAGTAATAACCGAAAAAGTTTATAGTATAGGGATAAGGCTGACCCGCTTTGTATTCGATACTATGTGATATGATCCACTTTGTATTCGATACAGACGCATTTATTCAAAGTGTTCATGTAGTAGACATGCGAGTGGGGGTATGTTATGCAATGAGTTTGCATAAGACCGAACCGTGAAATAGTAACCACTAGGTGTAACGTCATTGACTAGATAGGTTATTATTTCAATATGATGACCTAGGTAACTCAATTTGAATCCTAATTGTGTTATGAACTCCTTTTCACGAGGGATTGTCCTTAGATTTGTATGGGTGAGAATGACCAGTTCGTTGACTCAATAAGCCTACCATTTCAAGGGTAAGACTGAGTGGGGGCTGAGAACATAACATTACAAGATAAAATTTACTATTTCCCCTGTTGGGGCAAGTAGATGAGTGTTCCCTTAAGGAATGAGTCGGGGCCTTGAACAAAGGCACGCGGTCCTCTTTTGGCCCGAGAGGAACTTCTGTTTATTGGTTGGACCATAAGCAACTTGCTCATTAAAGGAATTAGTGGTACTTAAGGATCTAGAGGTAAAACGGTAGTTTGATCCAGCTGGCGTTATGAACACTTGTGAAGGATTGACTGACCTGTATTGGTCAATATCCGTGGACACAGAAATATTCTACATTGAGAAGAGTGCAGTTGTGGGTCTTTAGTGGAGTGATCCACAGTTAACGAATGTTGATTAACTTGGTTAATGAGTTTAGCTAGTTAATCTCGTATCGTTGGAGCTTCTGATCTATAGGTCCATTAGGTCCACCCAGTGGCAGATCCATAAATTTTGTTGAGGGAGAATTCATTTAAAACTTCGCAAAAGTAATTTCCAAGTAAACAATTTCGAATTTTTCATAAATGAAGTAGAACTATTAATTTAATTCATCGCAATTATTCTCTATAAATTTTCATTTTATGAGATTAATTTTAAGAAAATTTTGATATAAAAATTAATATTTAAAGAAGAAATTAAAACAAAAATTGTAATATTATTTATTTGTTAGGTTTACAAGTATTTTTTTTTTTTTAATAAAGGTTGACAAGTTTAATCTTGGAACTTTTACGTTTGAATCTAATAGATTCTTAAACTTTCAATTTCGCATCAATAGGTCATTGGACTTTAAATATATCAAGTAGGTTTCTAAACTTTCAATTTTTTGTTAGATAAATCTCTGACATATTCAACAATTTTTTTTAAAAAAAAATTAACAAACTTATTAGACATAAAATTGAATTATGTGTCTAATAGAACATTAAACTTTCAATTTCATGTTCAATAAGTTTATGAATTTAAAAAAAAAATTCATATAGGTCAAGGACCTAATAGACACAAAATTAGAAATTCATAAACTATTAGACATAAAATCGAAAGTTTAGAGACTTATTAGACATTCTTTAAATTTCATTGACCTATTGGACATAAAATTGCAAATTCACAAGCCTATTTGACAATTCAAGTTTATGAACCAAATTTGTAATTTAACCAATTTGTTATCATTTCATATTTGTAAGTAATTTTTTTTAACAAAATATAGGCTACGATTTAATTTTTTTGAAAATTAATTTTTTTCTAAAAAATATAGCCTAAATTTATATTTATTAAAAAAATTAAGTTTTTTTTTTTTAATTATAAAAGTCAATTTTAAAAATAGGTTCGGTATACATTTTTTAATTAATAAATAATCATGCACGATTCTATGAGAAATAAAATAAAAATTAACATATTGTTTATGAGAAGTAAAATAAAAATTAAAAGAATTGTATAAGATAAGATTTGATCCAAATACCACATAGGGTCCGCAGGAGCTAAAGACACTGAAGCCAATGAAACTATTAACAGTTTAGGGGGGGCGACCCCCGGGCCTATGGTGTATCCGCCACTGGGTCCACCTACTAGCTCATAAAGGGTTCTAAGGTTAACTAGCTTTGAATAGAATTTGAAGTGTTCAAATTCATTAAGGGAATTTTAGTTAATCGTATGTAATACAATTAATATAATGTATGAAGATACATTATAATATAAGTTTAATTAGTGAATTAAACTTTATAATATAAAATTAATTTTGGATGTGATTCAAAATTAATTAATGAGAGAATTAAATATTTGAAGGGGTTCAAATATTAAATATGAATTAGATTCATATTAAACTATAGGTTAAATAAATGTGCCAAAGCGAGCTTAGCTCAGCGGTAATTGGCATATACCCTCGACCATGAGGTCAGAGGTCCGAATCCCCCTACCCCCAAATGTTGATGTACTCAAAAAAAAAAAAAAAAAGGTTAAATAAATGTGAATAAAATTCATATTAAAACTATAAGTTAGGAGAGAAATGTGTATTTGAATATGATTCAAATGTAAAATTAATTAAATATTAGATATTTAATTAAAGAATTAATTAATTTAATTTGATTAAATGTGATTTAATTGAATTAATCCTATAGTTTAGTATTAACGTACATTTGATGCACATTAAAACTATAGGTTAAAAGAGAGAGAGGTAGATTTGAATATCTTGATTAAATATGAGATATTTAATTTATTATTAATTAATTGCTTAATTTCATTTAATTAAATATGCTTTAATTGAGTTGAACTAAAACTATAGGTTATGTGGAGAAAATCATTTAAATATGATTTAAATTATATTAATAATTAAATAATGAAATATTAATTTAATTAATTATAGTAATTAATTAAATTAAATTAAATTAAATTTTAATTTTAATTAAAACCCCCATCAGTTTTTGGGAGTTGATCCCTGGTGGGGAGTTACCACGTGTAACTCCCCCCTAACCTCACTCACTCTCGTTGGTTTGCAGAAGACATTGAACAAGGGTAGTTTCAACTCTCTGTGATTCAATCTCTCTACTCTTTCAATCACTCTCATCTCTCCCAAGAAGAAATCACAACAACCATTCTTGTTGATACATTTTTCCCAATTCAAGATCCAGTTCCCACAAGCCAAACCTCATCCCAGAGGATAGCATGTGTTCTCTGATTGGTAGTGTCTTGGGATACGGTAAAGGTGATCTTCATCAAATGAGCATTGTGTAGTGTCTTTGGATTCATCAAGTAAGTCTCCTTGTATCTCTAAATAGATTAGAGTATTTAATACATGCTTAATCTTAGTTTTCTATATAAATCAGTTCTGTAGTATATAGCCAACGTATTGGTATTTCTGTAAAACGTAATTAAGAACAAAAGGTTTGATACACGCTTCCGCTACTAAAGGATTTTCATTCCTTCAAACCTCTCTCATGCCAGTGAGAGGGTAATGCCCTTTGTTCAAGACCTGGAGACACCACTTAAGGGAACACTCATCTACTTACCCTGAAGTTCGGAAGGAGTGAATTCCATCTTGTGTGATTATGTTCCCAGCCACCCACTCGGTCTTGTCCCCAAAATGGTAGGCTTATTGAGTTGGCGATCTGGCCACTCTGATCCATACAAATCAAAGGACAATCTCTTGAAAACAGGAGTTCATAATACACTCAAGATTGAAACTAAGTTGCCTAGGTTATCCTAGTGAAATATAAACCTTACTAGTCAAGAAGTTACATCTAACGTTACTATTTCGCGGTCCGATCTTATGCAAACTCATTGCATAGGATACCTGACATGAGTGCAAGTATACACTATCACGTAATAAAGTGGAAAGTATTCTGGATATCGTACCCAAAGGAGATGGTGACTAGTCGAAAAACACAAGATTCTGCAAAATAAGAACCTCCTCTAAATTTGCAATAGCGAGGATGGTAACCAAGGAAATATTTTGAATGAGGTTTTGACTTAAGACAAAAATAAAATGACACAAGTAAATGAAAACGGTAAAAATATATGAGATAAGCACAAAAATTCAAATAGTATCAACCAAGAGCATTGTGTTGCGCCCACCTTTTGCACCAACAACTTACTCAAACATCGCAGTCGTCTGAAGAACACTATCTATGTTGCCCACATAGACATGGTGCAGATAGAATCCTCTAGTTGCGCCCGCAAATGCCCTGACAATTAATTTTAGACATTCACTTGCTACCCCGCATGCATAGCCCAATGATCAATGATAGCGCCTGATTCGTCCTATTTTATTACCTCTGATCTAAGCTTGTTAGAGGAATTTTATGCTTTAATTGTCTTATTTGAAGGTACTTTGAGCATAGGTGACATTGGGAGCTAACCACACAATTTGGTGTTAATTCAGGACAATTAAGGAGTTTTGGAGCCATCTCGATGTTCTTGGACGATGAGGAGGTGAAAAGACCCAAGTGGATTAAAGCGAGCTTGAAAAACTACACCAAAAATCAAAGGTTGTAACCCATATCGAGAAAGACTGAGATAAAAGGCAGCAAGACTGGAAGAGGGGTTGTCGTCGAGACGCCGACGCAAAATCGAAACGGAATAGAATATCCTCGGCGTCGAGACGCTGCGACGTTTAGCATAAATTTAGGGCTTCGGTTTAGTCCGCCGTTAGGTTAGAATTTTCATACTTTTACGATTCTTTTCACCCTTTTTCGTTTCTCTGAGTTGTGTAGACCTTTTAGGGTCAATTCCTATGCATTCTTTTGGATTTATTTGTTGTTTTTCATTCTTTATGAATAGCTAAGTCTATTGGATTCGTTGGATTGAGATTATGCTTTGAATATATTATTTTTTTTGGTTGAGTTTTTTGGTATGTATTGATGTTCCTTGCTGTTTTCATGAGCTTTTCATGCAATCTCGTTTAAACCAATGCATGTTATTAATATCTTAGAATTGACGACTCTAGGAAATTAGTTTTGTGTATTCTATCGGTTATTTGAGATAGCCACTAGGCCGAGGCAAGTCCATCACTAATCTCGCATGTTTAGTGTAGCTTATTGATAAGCCTAAGATGCATGATAGAGGTTTTGTTAATTGAATCTAAAATCCGTTTATATTTGATAAATGCAATTCCGGACCCGCGAGTTTAAGGCGGCTAATGTATGTTAGCAATTGCGAGATCTCGAGTTGTTTATTTTAGATTACTTAGATATAGCTTGGTGATCATTGGGCTATGCATGCGGGGTAGCAGGCGATCAATCAAATTAATTAATTATATTGACTGCAGGATTCTGAGTTGATTAATTAATTAAACACAGGTTAGTGTAAGGGGATCCCTCCGAGTAACCGAGAAGCTATACCGGGTTCATATAAATCGCATGGAATGATTTTTAGAGAAAACTAGGAAGCCAAGTAATAAAACATTCAAGCATAACATCCTCAATCCAACAATCCTTGTCTGAATTGAATTTTATTCCAATCCCTTTATGTTGCATGTTCGTTTTATTTAACTTTTATTTACATTCGACATTTTATTTACTTCTTTGCTCTGTCTGTTATAAAACCCCTTGTTGTGTCAAATGCAAAAGCCTACACTCACTAGATTCTCCTTCCCTGTGTTCGACCCCGGTCACTATTTCTACAAAAATAGTTGTAGTGCCGTGAAATTATAAATTTTATTTGAGTTCGAGCCCCGACAGCTCGTCCCTACAAATTGGCGTTGTTGCTGGGGAAGGGCACATTTCTAGTGTTTTTAGGTTTTTGTGCTTTTTGTGTCTTTTGGGTTTTTGTGTTTTTTTTTCTTTTTCTTTGTAAAGCTTAACGATGAAATCAACATAAGCTCAACGTGGTATTTAGAGCGCCATGGCCAAGCGCATGATGCATGACCTATAAGCTCCTGATTTGAGTCATCTCCCATCTCTTGGAGACCTTGAAGTCACTAGAGAAAGTAAACTCGTCTGGGAGACGGAAAACATAAAGATCAGCCACATTGAATGTGGGATTGATGTGGTAATCGTCGGGGAGATCAATTCGATAAGTGTTTTCTCCAAATTTGTCAAGTATGGGAAATGGACCGAGTTTCTTCTTCGTTAACTTGTTATAGGTACCCACTAGAAATCTGCTCTTTCGGAAATGAATCATCACAAGGTCTCCTACTTTAAATTCCTTGAGTCGCTGCTTCTTGTCTGCTGTTTCTTTGTATTTGGTTGTCTGTTTCTCCATATGTTCCCGCACTTGCTTGTGAAGTTCCATAATTCTCTCTGTCATTTCCTTAGCCTCCACACTAAGATCAATTGAAGAAGGAACATGAGTTAGATCCATAGTTAGTCCAGTTATTTTAGTATAAACAAGTTCAAATGGGGACTTCCCTGTAGTTCTATTCTTCATGCGTGGTTATAGGCAAACTCAGCTTGAGCCAAAGTTAAATCTCATTGCTTTGGTTTCTCTCCACTTAGGCAACATATTAGATTGCCTAAAGTGCGGTTGGTGACCTCGGTCTGTCCATTAGTTTGTGGATGGCTGGTGGTGCTATACTTGAGGGTCGTATAAAACGTTTTCCATAATGTTTTCCAAAAATGGCTTAAAAACTTAACATCCCTGTTAGAGACAATTGTTTTGGGTATGTCGTGGAGTCGAACAACCTCTTTAAAGAATAGATTAGCAATATAAACTGTATCAGAGGTCTTTTTGAAGAATTGAAATTCCCCAATTCCATAAAAGCAGAAGCGTAATTGGGACCGTTCATAGTTAATTTTGTTTCCACCAAAATACCAATACATTGACAACAAATTTAGAAAACTATTCTAAATCAATTATTAAGGCTAAGCATACAACCTTAGAACTAATCTAAAGGGGAGAAGCAAACATACCATCGTTGTCATCTCTGAAATATCAAGAACGTCTTTATTGATTTCATAGGGACCAAGCGTCAGCAATTGGGACACCACCAATTGATCTTCCCCGCTACAACTCTAAGATTAGAAACGTAGTTGTGGGACTACCTAATCTTGAATGGGAAAAACTCTAGAGAGAAAATTCTCCCTAGAGTTCTTGGGTTGAGAGAATATGAGAGAGAAAGGCTAGAGAGAATGCAAGAGTGCATTCTTGTGGCCTTATGTTGTAGTACCTAAACCCTAGGTTTAGTATTCTATTTATAGGAGAAAGGTCATGGATAAAATATTCATTTAAAATCAATTATTTCCATAATTGATTTAATCTTTTCCATAATTAATCAATTCCATAACCAATCAATTCAATAATTGATTAATCTTTTCAATAAATGATTAATTACTTCCATAAGTGACTAAACATTTTCATAATTGATTAATTTCCAATTAATTAATTCTTTAATTAATTAATCACCAATTAAATATCATATATTTAATTTTAGACCTTCTATTAGTTAATTAATTAATTATCCAATTAAATATCATATATTTAATCTCAGACCTTCTATTAATTAATTAATTAATTATCCATTTAAATATCATATATTTAATTTCAGGCCTTCAATTAATTAATTCTATAATATGAGTCAAATTCATTTTAAAATTTGAACTCCTTCAAATTCTCTTATATCCTAAAAATTTAATATCAATCAAATTCATATTAATATTTGAACTTCTTCAAATATTTATTTCTCTCGTAATAATAAAGTTTAATTTCAAATTAGACTTTATATTATAATGTATCACCATACATTATGTTAATTGTATCCCATACAATTAACTTGATTCCCAACATAAATTTGAACTATTCAAATTCTTTCAAGATAAATTGTTCCCAATTACTCTTTACGAGCTAGTAGGGGGACCTAATGGACCTACAGATCAGAAGCTCCGATTAAATGAGGTTAACTGAATAAACTCATTAATCGAGTTAACCAATATTCATTACTTGTGGGCCACTCCACTAAAGACCCACAACTGCAATATTTTCACTGTAGAATGTTTCTGTGTCCACGGATATAGACTTATACCGGTAAGTCAATCCTTCACGAGTGTCCGTAATCACAGTTGGGTCAAATTACCGTTTTACCCTTGTGTTACATCTGTCTCCTTAAGTACCAGTGTTCCTCTAATGAACAACCTGTTTAAGGTTCAACCATTAAACATAAAGTCCCTCTCGGGCCAGTGAGAGGGCGAGGTCCCTTTGTTCAAGTCTCGGAGTCACCACTTAAGGGAACACTCATCTACTTCTCCTAGAAGTGGGAAGGAGTGAATTCCTTCTTGTGTTGTCATGTCCCCAGCCTCCTACTCGGTCTTGTCCCCAAAAAGGAAGACATATTGAGTCGGCGTATTGGTCACTCTCACCCATGCTAATCAAAGGACAATCCCTCATGAGAAGGAGTTCATGACACACTCAGGATTAAGACTGAGTTACCTAGGTCATCCTATTGAAACAGTAACCTAACTAGTCAACGGTGTTATATCTAATGGTTTACTATTTCATGGTCCGGTCTTATGCAAACTCATTGCATAGGATACCCCCGCTTGCATGTCTACTAATGGACACTTTGGATCAATATGTCTGTATCAAATACAAAGTGGATCGTATCTCATAGTGTTACCAAGATAAGGTACTCAACCTTATCCTTGTACTATAGACCTTTTAGGTTGTTACTTGTGAAGGATTGGAATTCCCAATTCCGTTACAGCGGAAGCAATTGGACCATTTCGTAGTTAATTTTGTTCTACAAAATATCAATACATTGGCAAAAGGTTAAGCGATGAGAAACATACTTCCGTTGACGACTCTGAATACTTCAACGCCTTTCTTGATTTTGGACCGAGCGTCAACAATTGGGACACCACCAATTGATCTTCCCCGCTATAACTCTGAGATTAGGAACGTAGTTGTGGGACTACCTAATCTTGAATGGGAAAAACCCTAGAGAGAAAATTCTCCCTAGAGTTCTTGAGTTGAGAGAATATGAGAGGGCCTTATGGTGGCCATATGTTGTGGTCCCTAAACCCTAGGGTTAGTGTTCTATTTATAGGAGAAAGACCAAGAATAAAATATTCATTTAAAATCAATTATTTCCATATCTGATTTAATCTTTTCCATAATTAATCAACTCCATGACCAATCAATTCCATAATTGATTAATCTTTTCCATAAATGATTGATCACTTCCATAAGTGATTAATCACTTCCATAAGTGATTAATCATTTCCATAATTGATTAATTTCCAATTAATTAATTCTTTAATTAATTAATTAATTAATTAATCACCAATTAAATATCATATATTTAATTTCAGACCTTCTATTAGTTAATTAATTAATTAATTAATTACCCAATTAAATATCATATATTTAATTTCAGGCCTTCAATTAATTAATTCTATAATATGAATCAAATTCATATTAAAATTTGAACTCCTTCAAATTCTCTTATATCCTATAAATTTAATATGAATCAAATTCATATTAATATTTGAACTTCTTCAAATATTTATTTCTCTCATAGACTATAGTTTAATTAAATCTCATTTAATTTAAACTAAATTGAATAATTAATTAATTCATCTTCTAATTAAATACCCTATATTTAATCAGACATATATTTGAACTCTTTCAAATATATCAATCTCTCAATTTAATAAAGTTTAATCTCAAATTAGACTTTATATTTTAATGCATCATTATACATTATATTAATTTGTATCTCATACAATTAACTTAATTCCCAATATGAATTTGAACTATTCAAATTCTCTCAAGATATATTTGTTCCTAATTACTCTTACGAGCTAGCAGGGGGACCCAATGGACCTACAGATCAGAAGCTCCAATGATATGAGGTTAATAGATTAAACTCATTAATCAGGTTAACCAATATTCATTAAGTGTGGGTCATTCCACTAAAGACCCACCTCCAATGATATGAGGTTAATAGATTAAACTCATTGATCAGGTTAACCAATATTCATTAACTGTGGGTCATTCCACTAAAGACCATCATCTGAACTCTTCTCACTGTAGAACATTTCTGTGTCCATGGATGTAGACCTATACCGGTAAGTCAATCCTTCACGAGTGTTCGTAATCACGGCTGGGTCAAATTACCGTTTTACCCCTGTGTTACATCTGTCTCCTTAAGTACCAGCGCTCCTCTAATGAACAACCTGTTTATGGTCCAACCATTAAACAGAAAGTTCCTCTCGGGCCAGTGAGAGGACGGGATCCCTTTGTTCAAGTCCCGGAGTCACCTCTTAAGGGAACACTCATCTACTTCTCCTAGAAGTGGGAAGGAGTGAATTCCTTCTTGTGTTGTCATGTCCCCAGCCTCCCACTCGGTCTTGTCCCAAAAAAGGAAGGCATATTGAGTCGGCGTATTGGCCACTCGAACCCATGCTAATCAAAGGACAATCCCTCATGAGAAGGAGTTCATGACACACTCAGGATTAAGACTGAGTTAACTAGGTCATCGTATTGAAACAGTAACCTAACTAGTTAACGGTGTTACATCTAGTGGTTTACTATTTCGTGGTCCGGTCTTATGCAAACTCATTGCATAGGATACTCCCGCTTGCATGTCTCCTACATGGACGCCTTGGATTAATACGTCTGTATCGAATACAAAGTGGGCCGTATCACATAGTGTTACCAGGATAAGGTACCCAGCCTTATCCTTGTACTATAGACCTTTTAGGTTGTTACTTGAACACCAATCCCCGTATGTCCCCACATACTAGTTCAAGTCACATGTAAACAACCTTGGATCTTAGTTTATTGGATTTGGGTCAAATTGTGCAATATTTAACAATAACACTTTATTGTAGAAACTCAATTACACTTTATTGAAACAAGTATACAATTTGTTTACATTCACTATCTACAAGTTTTAGGGCATAAAACCCAACAACTTGAACATCGATCCCCGTATGTCCCCACATCCTAGTTCAAGTTACATACAAACAACCTTGGATCTTAGTTTATTAGATTTGGGTCAAATTGTGCAATATTTAACAATACTTTATTGTAGAAACTCAATAACACTTTATTGTAACAAGTATATAGTTTGTTTACATTCACTATCTACGAGTTTTAGGGCATAAAACCTAACAAATTTTACATTCCAAGAAATGGTCCATCTTTCTATATCTATCGACCACCACAAAAACGAAATCAAAGCCTCGTCGAGTCCTTGGAAGTCCAAGTATAAAATCCATAGAGAGATCTTCCCATATATTTTCAGGGATATGTAAAGGTGTGTATAGCCCTGTATTTTGAGAATGTCCCTTGAAAGTTTGGCAAATGAAGCAACGGTTGATCAAATTAGTCACATCCTTTCGAAGTTGAGGCTAATAGTATCTTTGTTCAAGGATGTATAAAGTCTTATCATGACCCAAATGGCCTGGTAGGCCTCCAGCATGTGCGTCTCTGATTAATGCCTCACGTAAGGAAGACTGTGGGATGCACATAACCTTGTCCTTAAAAGGGAATCTGTCAACTAGGTGAAAATCCCCTGCTAGTTGATGTTCTTCAGATAGTGGCAAAGTCTTGGTCGTCATTATATGTATCTGGCAAGTGGTCTAGGATAATTATTTCGCCTTTCAGGATGGTTAACAAGCTTTCTTACTAGCTTAAGGCATTTGCAACTTTGTTAGTTGTACCCATAGTGTGTTTTATAACAAAGTCAAATCTTTGGAGAAAAGAGAACCATCTAGCATGCATTCTACTTATAGATTTTTGTGTGTGTAAGAACTTAAGGGAGAAATGATCAGTGAAGAGGATAAATTCTTTTCCTAAGAGGTAATGTTCCCATTGTTTTAGGGCTCAAACTAGAGAACATAGTTCTTGCTCATAGGTGGACCATTTTTGTCTTGAAGGACTAAGCTTTTCACTAAAAAATTAGATTGGGTGTTTATGTTGTGAGAGAATGGCTCTGATCCCTATTCCTGAAGCATCTACTGCAACTTCAAAGGGATATTCAAAGTTTGGTAAGGCCAAAACAAGGCTACTAGTTAATCTTTCTTTTATGTCTTTAAAACTTTTAATTTGAGTAATCTCCCAAGAGAATTTTCCCTTTTTAAACAGTTAGTTAAATGAGCCAATATGGTGCAAAAGTTTCTAATAAATTTGCGATAAAAAGAAGCTAGGCCGAGAAAGCTTTGTAGTTCTTTGATAGATTTAGGTTCCCCCCATTCACTTTTAGCATTAGTTTTTGTATGGTCCATTTTTATATAATTTTGTCCAATTATATAGCCAAGGAAGGATATTTGAGGAGTTGCAAATAAACAATTTTTAAGGTTTATTACTAATGCATTAGTCTAGAGTGTAGAAAATAGAGTCCTAAGGTGATCTATGTGCTCTTCAAAGCCTCGGTTATATACTAGGATGTCATCAAAGTATACCACAATAAATTTGTTAATGAAAGGAAGTAATACCTGATTCATAAGTCTCATGAAGGTACTTGGAGCCAAATAAACCAAATGGCATGACAAGCCATTCAAATAAGCCTTCATTGGTCTTAAATGTTGTCTTCCATTCATCTCCCGACCTTATATGTATTTGGTGATAGTCACTCTTCAAATCTATCTTTGAGAAGATTGTTGCTCCTCCAAGTTGGTCCAAGAGGTCATTAATCTGAGGGATAGGGAACCTATATTTAACTGTAATCTTATTGATTGTCCTGCTGTCAACACACATGCGCCAGCTGCCATCTTTTTTAGGCGTCAAGACGGCTGGAACGACACAAGGACTGAGACTTGGTTGGACATATCCTTTATCTAACAGATCTTGAACCTGTTCGTGGAGAACATCATACTCGACTGGACACATTTAGTAGTGAGGTAAGTTGGGGAGGGAGGCTCCTGGCAAGAATTCGATGGAATGTTGTATATCCCACAATGGAGATAGAGTGATTGGATTTTCCACAATTTCTTTGTATTCTTGCAGCAAGTTTTGTACCTCCAAAGGAATGTCAATATTAGTATCAGTATTAGAGAAATGCTTAACAACCAAACCAAGAATAGGTAATTGTTTTTCGGTATAGAAACTTTTCCCATAAGATAAGGTAAAAAGTTGACCTTTCTTGGATGAACTATTGGTTGGATTGAGTTGTTTTGCTGGATTTATTGGTAAGAGGACGATTTTCTTGCCCATCCATAGAAATTCGTAGGTGTTGTCCATTCCTTTATGTGTTTCTTGAACATCATATTGCCACGGACGTCCCAAGAGTATATGGCAAGCATCCATATCCAAAACGTCGCATATTATTTGATCTTTATAATTTGCTCCAATGGATAAAGGGATGGTGCTTGTGTGAGTGACTTGAGTTTCACCTCCTTTCTTGATCCAACTTACTTTATAGGGTACTGGATGTGGATGTTAAGGAAGATTTAATGTGGTGACTAGCTTGCTTGCTACCACATTTTCAATGCTTCCACCATCAATGATTACATTGCAAATCTTGCCATTGATTGTGCATCGAGTTTTGAATAAGGCATGTCGCTGATAGCTTGGGTCGATTTTGGGAGCAAGGAGAAGTCTTTGAATCACCAAGGATATCGGTTCTCCTTCATCCGGTTCAAGAAAGTCTATGTTGTCATCAATGTCGGCTTCTTCCTTATCTTCTTGGTAGTCCACATTGTCTGCAATAGTAAGAGTCTTTCTTTGCAGACATTCATTTGATAGGTGGCCCGATTGATTGCATCGAAAACATTTTCCTAAAGTTGGTCTTGAGTATGCGTTGGATGCTCGTTTGGTGGTTATACCATTTGAATTCTTGGCTTCCCTTAGCGCATTAATCTCTTATTTGTTTACCTTTAAGTGCTGCCATCAAGTTTGGTTAAGAGGCTTTATCCCTGATTGTGGTTTTGTTGAAGCTGCTGCCTTGTTCGCCCACGGTTCTTCTTGAATAAGTTCTTCTGAAGCGATTAGCAATCTGTTCCTCAATTACTGCTGCAGCAAAGATGGGATTCGTTCAAATACCCTATTGGTTGTAAAGAAAGTTGTTCTTTAATATCATTACGTAGGCCGCCCTTGTATCTTGCCACTAAATACTGTCGGCTTTCCCCAAGATTTGTCCTCGCACCTAGCCGATGGAATTCTTCTGTGTACTCCATGACCGTTCTATTTCCTTGCCGACAATTTTGATATTGATCATATAAAATTTTTTCAAAATCCATTGGTAAGAATCTTTCTTTCATCAATCTTTTCATCATTTCCCAACTTCAGATTGGCCGTTTTCCATATCATTGACGGTTGAGCTCTAATTGATCCCACCCTGCTTGAGCTCCTGCCTTCAACTTTAGGGCCACCAACTTCACCTTTTTGTTCTCGGGTGTGTTCATATAGTTGAAAAAAAATTCTACATGTCTAATCTGTTGGGATTTATGCCCTAAAACACGTAGATAGTGAATGTAACCGTTGACCGGATATTAATGAAATAATATTGATATATTTTTCCATTAATTGTTATTAGTTATTTTATATGTCTTTGCCTAATAATAACCCTAATCCAATAAACTAGACATCTAAGGTTGTAATATGAGTCTTGAACTATATGTAGTGACATATGGGATCATTGTTCAAGAAACAACCTAAAGGGTCTATAGTATAGGGATAAGACTGGGTGCCTTATCCTGGTAACACTATGGATACGACCCACTTTGTATTTGATACAAACGCTGCGATCCAACGCGTTCGTGTAGGAGACATGCGAGTGGGGGTATCCTATGCAATGAGTTTGCATAAGACCGGACCGCGAAATAGTAACCACTGGTTATAACACCGTTAACTAGTTGGTTTTCTATTTCACTAGGACGACCTAGACAACTTAGTCTTAATCCTGAGTTGATTATGGACTCCTCCTCATGAGAGATTGTCCTTTGATTTGTATGGGTGAGAGTGGCCAATACGCCGACTCAATAAGCCTACCACTTTGAGGACAAGACCGAATGAGGAGCTGGGAACATAATCGTACAAGATGGAATTCACTTCTTCCCGACTTTAGGGAAGCAGATGAGTGTTCCCTTAAGTGGTTACTCCGAGTCTTGAACAAAGGGCCCTACCCTCTCAATGGCACGAGAGGGTTTTCTGTTTGATGGTTGGACCACAAACAGGTTGTTCATCAGAGGAGAATTGGTACTTAAGGAAATAGAGGTAACCCAGGGGTAAAACGGTAATTTGACCCAGCTGGTGTTACGAACACTCGTGAAGGACTAACTAGTCGATATTGGTCTAGATCCGTGGACACAGAAAATATGTCTGCAATGAGAAGAGTGCAACTGTGAGTCTATAGTGGAATGTACACACAGTTAACGAATATTGATTAATGTGGTTAATGAGTTTGACCAATTAATCTCACATCGTTGGAGCTTCTGATCTGCAGGTCCATTAGGTCCCACTGGTAGCTCGTAAAGTAATTTGAGGCAATTAAGTAATAAAAGTAAATTGAAAATGTTCAATTTATAAAGGGAAATAAATATAATATATATTGATATATTATTATGAGAGAAATTAATATTTGAAAAGTTCAAATATAAATTTATGGAAGTTTGAAAGAGTTCAAAATAATGAATTAATTAATTTAAGGCCTAAAATGTGTTTGGGCAAATTAATTAATTCTAGGCCGGGAATTAAATATGTGATATTTAATTGGTGGTTAATTAATTAAAGAATTCATTAACCGGGAATTAATCAATTATGGAAATAATTAATCACTTAAGGAAGTGATTAATCATTTATGGAAATGATCTAATCACTTATGGAAGTAATTAGTCATTTGTGGAAAAGATTAATCAATTATGGAATTGATTAATCATGATTGATTAATTAAGGAATAAAGATTGAATCAATTATGAAAAAGATTGATTTAATTGAATATTTTATTCATGGCCTCTCTTCTATAAATAGAACACTAGACCTAATTGGTCATGACACTTGACACTCTTGAAAGACAAGACCTAGAATTCTCTCTAGCCTCCCTCTTAGAGAAAGACTCCCACAAGTCTTTTGCCTCCTAGACTTAGAGACATACCGGTGTAACCTCTGTGGTGATTGTGTCAATCAAAGAAGAAATTTCCAGCGAAGAAAAGCAAAGGCGGCTGCTGCGTTTTCATTCGTGGAGCGTCGTTGGCGAAGAACAGTCAAGTCTTCAACGAAGGTTTGTAACGGTTCTTCCTCTTTTCTTTAGAAAAGGTTTAAAAATAAATTTAGATTTATTTTAGCATGTTTAAACCGATTTTACAGCGGCTTTAAAAGTTGTTTAAAGTTTTGTTTGAGTTATCGTAACGGTATTTTAATGTTAATTAATATACGGCATAAGGTCCAATCGATGCGCTTCCGCTGCATGGGGACTTTTATTCCCTTCATAATCCACACCAAGAAAGCCTTAATCTCCATCTTTCCACTATATGTTGGTATGTTAGTCTTCATTTTAAAGTCATTCTCTTGTTGATATTGATACCTATAGTTTCTTTGTCCTACCCTTTGTATTTCTTGATAATCATACTCTTCCTCGCTAGAACTATCTTCATTCCACTCAAGTTGCCTTCTGAATAAAGGGTTTTGTTTGAATTCTTGTTGTCCCGTGCGACGTTCTTGATAGAACCTTGGTGCTGGATTTGTTTCTTGGGTCATTTTTTGCTCCAAAACTTGTCTTTCTTGCCACTGTCTTGTTCTAAAGTCTTTCTTTTGATGATCTTGTTGTCTCATCTTTATATTTGTGTGAGTTTTCGGATCAATATCTTGTTGGTCAGATTTGTTGGGTTTTATGTCCTAAAACTCATAGATAGTGAATGATTAACGAATTATACACCTGTATCAATAAAATGTTATTGAGGTTTATGCAATAAAGTGTTATTGTCATATTAAGTCTAGAATTGCACAATATGACCCAAATCCAATAAACTAAGATCCAAGGTTGTTTACATGTAACTTGAACTAGTATGTGGGGACATACGAGGATTGGTGTTCAAGTAACAACCTAAAAGGTCTATAGTACAGGGATAAGGCTGGGTACCTTATCCTGGTAACACTATGTGATACGCCCCGCTTTGTATACAATACAGACGTATTGATCAAAGGCGTCCATGTAGGAGACATGCGAGCGGGGGTATCCTATGCAATGAGTTTGTATAAGACCGGACGAGGAAATAGTAAACCACTAGATGTAACACCGTTAACTAGTTAGGTTACTGTTTCAATAGGATGACCTATGTAACTCAGTCTTAATCCTGAGTGTGTCATGAACTCCTTCTCACGAGGGATTTTCCTTTGATTAGTACGGGTGAGAGTGGCCTGCACGCCGACTTAATAATGAAGGGAATAAAAGTCCCCACGCAGCGGAAGCGCATCGATTGGACCTTACACCGTATATTAATTAACATTAAAATACCGTTACGATAACTCAAACAAAACTTTAAACAACCTTTAAAGCCGCTGTAAAATCGGTTTAAACATGCTAAAATAAATCTAAATTTATTTTTAAAACTTTTCTAAAGAAAAGAGGAAGAACCGTTACAAACCTTCGTTGAAGACTTGACCGTTCTTCGCCAACGACGCTCCACGAACGAAAACGCAGCAGCCGCCTTTGCTTTTCTTCGCTGGAAATTTCTTCTTTGATTGACACAATCACCACAGAGGTTACACCGGTATGTCTCTAAGTCTAGGAGGCAAAAGACTTGTGGGAGTCTTTCTCTAAGAGGGAGGCTAGAGAGAATTCTAGGTCTTGTCTTTCAAGAGTGTCAAGTGTCATGACCAATTAGGTCTAGTGTTCTATTTATAGAAGAGAGGCCATGAATAAAATATTCAATTAAATCAATCTTTTTCATAATTGATTCAATCTTTATTCCTTAATTAATCAATCATGATTAATCAATTCCATAATTGATTAATCTTTTCCACAAATGACTAATTACTTCCATAAGTGATTAGATCATTTCCTTAAATGATTAATCACTTCCTTAAGTGATTAATTATTTCCATAATTGATTAATTCTCGGTTAATGAATTCTTTAATTAATTAACCACCAATTAAATATCACATATTTAATTCCCGGCCTAGAATTAATTAATTTGCCCAAACACATTTTAGGCCTTAGATTAATTAATTCATTATTTTGAACTCTTTCAAACTTCTATAAATTTATATTTGAACTTTTCAAATATTAATTTCTCTCATAATAATATATCAATATATATTATATTTGTTTCCCTTAATAAATTGAACATTTTCAATTTACTTTTATTACTTAGTTGCCTCAAATTACTTTACGAGCTACCAGTGGGACCTAATGGACATGCAGATCAAAAGCTCCAACGATGTGAGATTAATTGGTCAAACTCATTAACCACTTTAATCAATATTCGTTAACTGTGTGTACATTCCACTATAGACTCACAGTTGCACTCTTCTCACTGCAGACATATTTTCTGTGTCCACGAATCTAGACCAATATCGACTAGTTAGTCCTTCACGAGTGTCCGTAACACCAGCTGGGTCAAATTCCCGTTTTACCCCTGGGTTACCTCTATTTCCTTAAGTACCAATTCTCCTCTAATGAACAACCTGTTTGTGGTCCAACGATCAAACAGAAAACCCTCTCGTGCCATTGAGAGGGTAGAGCCCTTTGTTCAAGACTCGGAGTAACCACTTAAGGGAACACTCATCTGCTTCCCTAAAGTCGGGAAGAAGTGAATTCCATCTTGTACGATTATGTTCCCAGCTCCCCATTCGGTCTTGTCCCCTAAGTGGTAGGCTTATTGAGTCGGCGTATTGGCCACTCTCACCCATACAAATCAAAGGACAATCTCTCATGAGCAGGAGTCCATAATCAACTCAGGATTAAGACTAAGTTGTCTAGGTCGTCCTAGTGAAATAGTAAACCAACTAGTTAACGGTGTTATAACCAGTGGTTACTATTTCGCGGTCCGATCTTATGCAAACTCATTGCATAGGATACCCCCACTCGCATGTCTCCTACACGAACGCGTTGGATCGCGGCGTTTGTATCAAATACAAAGTGGGTCGTATCCATAGTGTCACCAGGATAAGGCACCCAGTCTTATCCCTATACTATAGACCCTTTAGGTTGTTTCTTGAACAATGATCCCATATGTCACTACATATAGTTCAAGACTCATATTACAGCCTTGGATGTCTAGTTTATTGGATTAGGGTTATTATTAGGCAAAGACAAATATAAAATAACTAATAACAATTAATGGAAAAATATATTAATATTATTTCATTAATATCCGGTCAACGGTTACATTCAATATCTACGAGTTTTAGGGCATAAAACCCAACAAATAAGCCTACCTTCTTGGGGACAAGACCGAGTGGGGGGCTGGGGACATGACAATACAAGATGGAATTCACTTTTAATACTTTCGTATCTTGTTCAACCGACAACAAGCGTACGGTTGTTGATCATGGTGAGAGGGCGGTGGTGATCTCCGCCTTTTTTCCAACCGAAGAAGAGTCCCCCATCATGTTGGATGAAACTCTCTTGGTTGTCATAAGATTGTGCCCAAAGTCTTGATGCTCTGATACCAATCTTGGTGAAGCCGATTACTATGTTTTAATTAGAAAGAGCTAATGATCTTTTATTGATAAGATCTTGCCTTTAAATAGACAAGAAGACTAACTAAAAGTGGTTACACAACATGTGCTAGTCACATGATTAATAAAATAGAAAGTAACTTAACTATTACATGTAATCGGCTACACCAAGAATGCTCGATATAGCGAGTGGTGGTGATGCTCTAAACAAAACACCCAGTGAGGCTAGAGAGATAATTTCGAGCTTGGCAACGTATGTTGGACTCATCATTAGGGGTTTTAAAAGATAGATCGAAAACCGATCCGACCAACCAAAACCGACCGAATCGACATCGATCGGTCGGTTTTTTGCCACTTTCGGTCGACGTCAGTTTTGTTAATGAAAAAACCGACGTCAATTGGTCGGTTTAAAAAAAGAACAAAAACTGATCGATAATCAATTAGTTTTTTTAAAAAAAAAAACTGGGTATGATGTGCATAGTACACTGCAAAAGTGTACGTGTCTTTTCACTCTTCAAGGGTCACATCTCATCCATCATTACTTTATTATTTATTTAATATTATTGATTCCCACTTTCCCATCTCTTTTCATTTCACCTTCTCTCTCTTCTCTTCATCAACGCATTTCAAGCTTTGCTTTCTCTTTCTCTCGTTTTTTATTTTTTTAAAAAATACTTCATTTCTTCTCCACCAAATTTGTTTTCCTCTCTTTATCTCTCTCTCTCTCTTCTAATTTCTTTCTCTCCCTTTCTCTCTTTCTCACCGACGATTCAACGATTTTTTCACCGTCGACTCGACGACAAGTAGTCTTTCTTCCTACCATCGACGTCAACAACTCAAGAACTATACGATCAACGACTCGATTTCTCTCTCTCTCTCTCCATCTTTTCTCTTCTTTTTTCTGATCTCTCTTTCTCTCTTTTCCTCTTCTTCTTTATCTTTTTCTGTTTTTTCTTCCCTTCTTTTCTCCTACAATGGTGCTTCCAAGTTCGAGAACAAATCGTTCCTTCATTTAAAATCTAAAATCGACAAGATCGACCAACTGACTGTGTAGTTGGTCAGTCGGTTTTAGAAAATACCTCAAAACTTTCCATCACCAACCAAACGAAACCGATAGGTTGGTCGTCGACGTCGATTTCTGTCCAAAACCGACTCTGACCAACCGACGAACAGCCCTACTCATCATATGGCAAGCACGAGAGGTAAATTCTTCTCATTCCTCAAATAGCCAAGAATATGAGCAACAACAAGAAGGTAAGTCTAACGAGGTCAGTAAGCTTGAGCTTGAGCCTTCTTTATATTCTGAGTCTGATTTATGCGATTCCCCATGCATGGTAGGAGAGATGAAAATAGTTGATGAGTTATCTTTGGTTGATTCCAAGAAAAATTCTATTTCCCCTAAGCTTATTAATTTCAAATTGCATGAGTTAGATTTAGTCATTCCAATGGCTTACCAGTCTGTTGCTAAGTATAAAGGTGTTTTGGTTAGTATGTTGGGGATGATGACTGATTCTAAGAAAAATTCTATTTCCCCTAAGCTTATATGAGTTTTCTTACGATGTGCACTCTGTGTGCAAGTTGAATTTATGTTTGCAGGAGCTAATAAAAAAGAATAAAAATAAAAAGGATGTCTTGAAAATCAAAGAGATCAATTTCGGATGAAAAGCAAGGAGAATCTGGTCCAGCAAACAACCTTAAACATATGCACCAAATAACTTTACTGTTTTATGTTATTTCTTTTTCTTTGTTTAGTTTATTTTGATAGGTTGCTTTTGATTCTTGTTTGTTGTTTTGTTTCTTTTTAGGATTGGCGGTACCAAAGTGAGCCCTCATATATTGTATATAAACGTGATTCACCACCCACGAGCTTTAATTCAATGAAGTTTCTATTCTTTCCTTATGCATTTGTCCTATTTTGCATGGTTGATAACTCTCCAAAAGGGAGTTATTTAGGCCTTAGTTCTATAGTGTTTTGTGTGTCATTTGTGCTAAATAGGATTGCTTTTAGATGAATATTATATGTTTTAACCCATTTGAAAGAATGGATGCTTTGGAAGTTATTTTGTGTAGAATATATTGCGGAGCGACTTGAGGCGCAAAATCTGTGTTCCAGTAAAGCAGGGAGCAAAACTGCCACGTAAAAGCTCGTTATCCATTTTAATGAACTGAAGTTAGTTGAGCTATTTTCGGACTTAAGAAGCTAGGAGAGTCATCCACGTGTACAGATTGACCTAATTAGGGCTTGCTTTCATTCTATAAAAGGGAAGAGTCGTTTCAAGTCAAAGACATTTCACTTTTGGAGAAGGTCATTTCTCATTTCCATCTTTGGAAGCCAAGTAGAGGAGGAAGGATTGGAGACTTCAAGAAGACCATCAACTACGAATTTGACCAAGGGAATTAGTATTTTCTTGTAATTTCTTGTAGTTATGGATGCACATACTCAGATTGTAGTGTGTGTCATGAACCTTATGAGCTAAACTTATTTAGGCGTTGGTTAGGAATCATGTAATTGTCGTGCTTAATTCTTTATGCAATATTTGTTGATTTGAGCATCTTAATTGAATGTTGTGCATATTTATATTTTGTGCCCGCCTGGCCAGCCGGTATGAATACCACTTCTTAGTTTCAGGGATGATTTGAGAAGTGTGTGGCATTTAATCACACTAGATCATTGTGTATTGGTGAACGCCAGTGACTGAGTTAGGGATAGCCAGTTGCCTAGTGCTTGATCGGTAGCACGTCATTGGAGTTGAAACACATTCCAAATAACCCAGAGTTCCGGGAGGATCCTGCTAATAAGATTGTAAGAGAATTGACGAATCAATAATATTGCTAGAGCATCTTTTAAAACAATTACTAAAATCCTGACCAACGACCTGTTTCCAATCTGTCTGCTTTATTTGTTTACTTTCTGTTCTATCATTTCTTTTGCTTCAGCATTTTATCAAAATTAATCATTTTAACCACTTTTGAAACCATTAAAAAGATTATACAAAATAGATAAAGTGAGAGCTATTCAGTCCCATGGATACGATAAATTACTTATCACTTGCTGCGAATTGTGTATGCTTGCACAATGTTCTAGAGTCTATTTTTACTGCATTTTACCCCACTCTGGAAACCCAAAAATGGTCTATTGTGTATATATTTGCTTTAGCGATGATGATTTCCTAGGATGGGCTCAATTTTTTTGAAAATTTATTGCTTTCGATGAGTTGTGACCGTGAGTGCCCCAAAAGGGAGCCTTTTTAAAACTTTTCTTAGATATGTCTTGCACAGGTTGGGTGTCTTTCTTGCTTTAGAGTAGGACTTGAATGCCTAGGAGCGAGTTACTTAGCTCATATTCATGTTGTCACCCCAATAGGTATAAGGTTTAGTGAGAAAGTCTAATTTTTTTGCAAAATAGTGTGTGGAGTCTTGCCTAGGAGAGAAAAAGAAAATACACCTGCCATAAAAAAAAAAAAAAAAAAAAAAAGTGAGCTTTTGTGTGAATATTTTTTAGGTTCGTCTTTCCTTGTTTTATTTCCCTAAAAGAAAAAGAAAAAAAAAGCATGCTTGCATTGTATTGATCAGTTAGGCCAACCAAGGGTTAAACTCGGGTTATGGGTCCCTGCAATGTAGTGTGAAAGCTAGTGTCCCGTCCTAAAAGGAAATACAAAAGAAAAAGAAAAGGAATTCCTTATTCAGGCACCTAAGCAAAGAGGAAGCAACCTAGTTTGTTCCATTTATGCCTTTTAGCGAGACCTTAGTGCCATTGTAGGGGAAGATAGGATGAGAGTTTAGTAAGCCAACCCCGGCTTAGTAGAGTCCTCTTTACGTGGGATAGAACTCTCTTGTGCAAGTTTTTCTTTGGAAACTTTTGATTTGTCTCCCCATTGGGTCTCATGTGAATGTCTCTTGATTGTTTTAGTTTTTGAATGTTTGAGCTTTGAGGATTAAATCACTTTACATTTATATGCACAACATTTTTCCTTTGGTTTGTGTGTGCCTTGCTCGAGGACTAGCAAGATTTAGGTTAGGGGTATTTGATAGCACCTGATTCATGTTATTTTTGAAGGATGGGAATTCCGTAATTCCGTAAAGCGGAAGAGTGATTGGGACCGATTCGTAATTAATTTTGTTTAATCTAAAATACCAATACATTGGCAATAAACTTAGAACTATTCTAGATTTATATTAAGGCTAAACATACAAAAAAAAATATTAGATCTAAATCTAATTTATATAGTAACAAATTACTTACTCTCGTTGACGACTCAGATTAAATTCACCAACTGCTTGTGAATTAATACGAACTTGTGCAAACACCACCACTATGGCTATCACTCTGAGACTTGTAGAGGTAGGAGACTGGTGGGAGTCTAGAGGAAGCCTTGAAGGGAATTCTCTGAGAGTAGGAGAATGAATGGGATGTCTTTCACCCCACCACAGAGGTCCTATTTATAGGCAAAGGCCAAAACATTTTTCCTAATAGGAAAAGGAACCTTTTCATAATAGGAAAAGGTCTCTAATTTTAATAAATAAATAATTAATTCCATAATTAATTAATTTCCCAAATTAAATATCATATATTTAATCTTAGGGATTTTATTAAAATTAAAATTAATATGAATCCAATTCATATTAAATTTATTTGAACTCTTTCAAGTATTTTTTTCCTAATAGGAAAAGGTCTCTAATTTTAATAAATAATTAATTAATTCCATAATTAATTAATTTACCCAATTGAATATCATATATTTAATCTTAGGGATTTTATTAAAATTAAAATTAATATGAATCCAATTCATATTAAATTTATTTGAACTCTTTCAAATATTTTCTCTCAATAATTAATTTTTGAAATTAATTAAAAAATTATATTATAAAGTTTCATAAACTTTATATTATAATGCATCAATATACATTATATGATTCCCCAAATAAATTGAACACTTTCAATTTACAATTTATATTTATTTGCCTCAAGTCTCTTTTACGAGTTACCAGTGGGACCTAATGGACCTACAGATTAGAAGCTCCAACGATACGAGACTAATTGGCCAAACTCATTAACCAAGTTTAGTCAACATTCGTTAACTGTGGGTCACTCCACTAAAGACCCACAACTGCACTCTTCTCACTGTAGAATATTTCAATGTCCACGGATATTGACCGAGAAGTAAGTCAATCCTTTACGTGTGTTCGTAACACCAGTTGGGTCAAATTACTGTTTTACCCCTGGGTTACCTCTGGTTCCTTAAGTACCACTGATTCCTCTAATGAACAAGTTGTTTAGGGTCCAACCACTAAATAGGAGTTCCTCTCGGACCAGGAGAGAACGACGCGCCTTTGTTCAAGCCCTGGAATCAACCCTTAAGGGAACACACATCTACTTACCCCAATAGGAGAAGGAGTGAATTTCATCTTGTACTGTTATGTTCCCAACCCCTATTCGGTCTTGCCCCTGAAATCCTAGGATTATTGAGTCAGCGAACTAGCCACTCTCACCCGAACAAATCTAAGGACAATCCCTCCAGAAAGGGGTTCATAACAAACTCAGGATTGAGATTGAGTTACCTAAGTCATCCTATTGAAATAGAAACCTAAACTAGTTAACGGCGTTACATCTAGTGGTTACTATTTCGCGGCCCGATCTTATGCAAACTCATTGCATAGGATACCCCCACCAGCATGTCTCCTACATGGATGCTTTGGATCATTGCATCTGTATCGAATACAAGGTGGGTCGTATCACATAGTGTCACCACGATAAGGTACCCAACATTATCCCTATACTATAGACCTTTTAGGTTGTTACTTGGACACTGATCCCTGTATGTCCGCACATACTAGTCCAAGTTTCATTTAAACAACCTTAGATCTTAGTTTATTGGATTTAGGGTTTATTAATGCAAACTCGATTATTCAATAACCAAATTATTGAATTACTCAAATAACGCTTTATTGAGATCGATTAATTTGTTTCATTTACTATCTACGAGTTTTAGGGCCTAACCCAACAATTTTATTACCTCTAATCTAAGCTTGTTAGAAGAATTTTATGCTTTAATTGTCTTATTTGCAGGTACTTTGAGCATAGGTGACATTGGGAGCTAACCACACAATTTGGTGTGAATTCGGGCCAATTAATAAGTTTTGGAGCCATCTCGATGTTCAAGAGGTGAAATGACTCAAGTGGATTGAAGCGGGCCTGAAAAACTACACCAAAAATCAAAGGTTGAAGCACCATACCGAGAAATACCAAGACAAGACCGAGAAAAAAGGCAGCAAGGCTGGAAGAGGGGTCGGCATCGAGACGCCGACACGAAATCGAAGCGGAATAGAATATCCGTGGCGTCGAGACACCGAGCCTGACGTCTCGACGCTGCGACGTTTAGTATAAATTTAGGGCTTCGGCTTAGTCCGCCATTAGGTTAGAATTTTCGTACTTTTACAATTCTTTTTGCCATTTTTCGTTTCTTTGAGTTGTGTAGACCTTTTAGGTTCAATTCTTATACATTCTTTTGGATTTATTTGTTGTTTTTCATTCTCTATGAGTAGCTAAGTCTATTGGATTCGTTGGATTGGCATTATGCTTTGAATATATTATTTCTTTGGCTGAGTTTACTGGTATGTATTGATGTTCCTTGTTGTTTTTATGAGCTTTTCATGCAATCTCGTTTAAACGAATGCATGTCATTAATGTCTTAGAATTGATGACTCTAGGAAATTAGTTTTGTGTATTTTATCAGTTATTTGAGATAGCCACTAGGTCGAGGCAAGTCCATCACTAATCTTGCATGTTTAATGTAGCTTATTGATATGCCTAATAAGCTTAGCTACTCATAAAGAACAGAAAACGACAAATAATCCTAAGAGAATACATAAAAATTGACCCTAAAAGTTCTAAACAACTCAGAAAACTGAAAAGAGGCGAAATGAATCGTAAAAATATGAAAATTCTAACCTAACGACGGATTAAACCGAGCCCTAGTATTTATAAAAAAATGTCGCAACCTCTCGACGCTCCGGACTTTTCTTCCGTTTCGTAATCGTGTCAACATCGAAACGCCAGGGTCAGCGTCTCGACGTTGACCCCTCTTCCAGCCTTGCTTCCTTTTTTCTCGATTTTGTATCGATCTTTCTCGGAATGGGGCTTCAACCTTTGACTCTTGGTGCAATTCTTCAGGCCCGCTTCAATCCACTTGGGTCTTTTCACCTCCTCGTCGACCAAGAACATTGAAATGGCTCAAAAACTCCCTAATTGGCCTAAATTAACACCAAATCGTGTCGTTGGCTCCCTAATGCTACCTATGCTCAAAGTACCTGAAATCAAGACAATTAAAGCATAAAATTCTTCTAACAAGCTTAGATCAAAGGTAATAAAATAACACGAATTAGGTACTCAGAGACAAACCTTTCTCTTCTACTTCTTTCGAATGGAAGAGCCGATAGAGGCCGAAAGACCCGAAACTCGGAGTGGTTACAAGATGAGAAGAGAGAAAAACACAAAAAAAAACTATCCTAAGGACGAATTTTCGAGCTCTGCTTGCTTCTTGCATCTTGATCGCCTTTATAGACCTTGGAAGGTAGGGTTGGCTGCCGAGATCAGTGTGAGAGAGCCTTAGAAGGTAAAAATCCACGATCCTTGGAGATTTGATACGAGATTTTGGATTTTCGGGTGATTCTGTGAAGATCCCGCAAATCTCATAATTCTGTCAGAAAGCTCAGTTGCGGCCACAAAGTCGGGCGCAAATCTTCTTTGTACTGCCTTGACAGTTCTGTCTTCAGCTGGGGCTACATTCCTTATTGGTTTGCGAGCGCATTTTGAACACATATTCTACATCTTCAGGACCAGATGCAGGCGCAAATCTTCAACTTCGACTCTTTTGCTCCGCTAACTCTTTCTCTCCATTGCGGGCGCATTTCCCTTGCAAAGTCCTCTGCACAAAATCATTAATTTTGGATAAATTCTTGCAAAAGTTATCTCTTTTTGTACATTTTAAGCATAAATTCTATATTTCTAAGATTTTCAACATGATTCTAAGACTTTTGCTAAATTGACTCAAAAATATATTATTTAAGCACAAAGTCTTTGCTTTAAAAAAAATAACCTAGGTTTTTAAGACTAAATAACGCACATAAATAAGCATTATCAATACCCACACTCGCATGTCCTTTACACGAACGTGTTGGATCATTGCGTTTGTATCAAATACAAAGTGGTTCGTATCCATAGTGTTACCAGGATAAGGTACCCAACTTTATCCCTATACTATATACCCTTTAGGTTGTATCTTGAATACTGATCCCCGCATGCCTCCACATACAGTTCAAAACTCATACAACAACCTAAGATGTTAGTTTATTGGATTTAGAGTTATTTAAGACAAAAAAACTAATAATTTCATAACTCTTTATAGAATAACAATAAATAAATGACGTTTTGTTAAGAACAGTTAATAGTTTACATTTACTATCTACGAGTTTTATGGCATAAAACCCAACATTTAACTATATTGATTTTATGATATTTATTTCGTGTTAAAGGGTACAATTTATAAAATTTACGTTCCAATAATAAACTTTTAGGTATTACAAAATGAAAATTAAAAAAAAACTAATGAAAAAGCAAAAAATTTGCTTCGGCATAGACTTTTCCGACCATCCTATACCGAAGTTTGTGCACTTATGCGTAGGTACCCCACATAAATGCACTTGGATTGAAGTGAGGTTTTGATTTAAGGCAAAAATTGGAAATAAACAAGTAAAAAAAATATGGTAGAAAGACTCTATGAGATAAACTGGAGAATTCAAACAGTTTCAACATTAAGCATTAGATTGCGCCCACCTATGCGCCCACAAATTACTCAGGCATTGTAGTCGGCTAAGAAACACTATCTATGTTGCCCACATAGTAGGCATGGCAACGGGGCGGGACAGGGTCGGGGATGCACTCTCCATCTTCGTCCCCACCCTATTCCCCGTTTCGGATAATCGGGGATCGGGTCCTCGCGGGAAAAATCCCCACTTTTTCATTCTTTTTTAAAATTATTTTTTAACAAAAATTAATTAAAATAAAGATATATATTAAAATTATACATATTTTTATATTAACGTAAGTATTATATTTATTTATTTATTTAAATAATTAACTTTTATAATATTAAACACATTTTATTATCAATTTAAACACCTAAATTAAATAAAAAAAGAAAAATATAAACTAAACAATACAATAAACCAAAACTTAATAATTCAAAAAAAAAAACTTTATAGAATGTTATTAGTAATATAAGAATAATATTATTATTGTAAATCATTATAATATATATAATATATATTTTAAAAATAAATAAATAAAAAATTATTCGGGTCAGGGTCAGGGACGGGGACAGGGCAAGGATACCATCCCCATCCCCACCCCGTCCCCGACCGGGGACCCGAAAAGGATCCCCAGTTTGACTCTCATACCCGGTCAAACCGGGGATTCCCCGCCCCATTAGGGACGGGACCCCGCGGGGATTTTTGCCATCCCTACCACATAGACATGGTGCAGATAGCATCTCCCAGTTGCGCTTGCAATTACCCTGACAACTAGATTGTGAGTTAAGTCTCACTTCTATTTAGCTCCCCTGTAGGTGCCTTTAGAAAACTAAGCCAACTAAACATCTATTTCTAGGGCTAGTTGAAACTTAGATAAGTAACGCTCACGACTCTTAAAACCCTAGTGGTTCCAGTCCTATTTCTAGGATGCAAGAAAGTAAAATTCTATTTCTATGATCTTTTCCACTATAGTTTTGCGAACCCGCGCTTTTAACTCCAACATTTCGTCCATCAGCTAAATGCAAACTATGTTAACTTAAGTGGCCAGTTTAAGTTAACAATTAAACTCTAATTTCAACAAAAAAAAAAATGCTAAGAGGGAGCAAAGTTGTTTTTGCAAAGACGGGGCTTTCTTCTATTCAAGGAATCCACGTATTTGAACCCCCAAATAGAAGCTTAGCTCATAACTGAAAGTAAAATGCAAAACATAAGGGAAACTAAACTTAACATAGAGGGAAGATAACTTAGATTTATATTCAAGAAAGAATTTAATACAATAGCTTGACTTACGACTGAAAAGTAAAAAAAAATGATAATAACACTGCTGGAAATAAAAGAGTGCAAAACAGAAAACCTAAAATGTAAAAACAAGACTAACGATGGATTTTCCCTTCTCTATATAGCTTGCTCTTGACCTCTTTCGAGGGGATACAAGCCCTTCTCCTCTACTTCTTTCGAATGGAGGAGCCGACAGAGGCTGGAAAATCCAGAACTCGGAGTGGTTACAAGATGAGGAAAAAAAACTTAAAATTTTACGGATGAAGATTCTCAGCTCTCTTGCTTCTTACATCTTGGTCCCCTTTTATAGATCTTGGAAGGTAAGGTTGGCTGCCAAGATCAGTGTGAGAAGGCCTTGGAAGGTAATGATCCACAATCTTCTGAGATCTGATACCAGATTTGGGATTTTCAGACGAATCTATGAAGATCCCTCGAATCTTGGAATTCTGTTGGAAAACTCAGTTGCGGCCACATATCGGGCGCATTTTCCACTGTTTTCTGCTTTGACAATTTCGTCCTCAACATGGGGCTACTTTCCATACATGGCTTGCGGGCACATCTTGATCGCATTCCTCACATCTTCAGGTCCAGATGCAGGCGCAATTCTTTAGCTTCACCTCAGTTGCTCCGCTAACCTTTATTCTCCTCTTGCGGGTGCATCCTCTTCACAAAAACTTCTGCACAAAAACATTAACTTGGATAAATTTTTTACAAAAAAAAATCTCTTTATGTACATTTTAAGCTTAAATTCTATAATTCTAAGATTTTCTTCATGATTCTATAACTTTTGCTAAAATGACTTAAAATGATAAAATTTTAAACATAAAGTCCTTGCTTTCCAAACAATAACCTAAGTTTTTAAGGCTAAATAACGCACATAAATTAGAGTTATTAGTAACCGAAGGGGGAGGGAAATTGGAGAAAATAATTAAAATAAATGAAAAATAAATTGCAGAAAATAAAAAGCGGAAAAATAAAAGGGAGTGGTTGATCGAACCTCGGATTCATACAATTGGTACATGCGGTGTTCGTTTTGATGGATCTTAATCACAAATTATCTAAAGATAAAATTTACATTTTAAGTTTAACGTACTCCTGAAAAAGCCAGAGAGCCATAATATCCCTAATTTATTAACCCGACCAATGCATCGAAGCTAATCTAATTGATTACTAATTAACCAGACCGAATTAACTAGCTACAATTGCATTATGATTTGGATAGTTAGGTAGCCAATTTTATAACTAGGAAAAGCCTAAATTAAAAAATTAACCAAGTGTGAAATTCTAGGCTTACATGCAAATTGCTACAAATTAGGGATTAAACGCCTAAAATAGAGCCACATGCTTCACCTATTTACTACCAATAGCGAATATGATTAAAACGACGACGATTGGGATTGTCAATCGCTACTATCAATTATAATCATGAATAGAAATAGAATTCAACACACATAAACAGTAAATTCAGAATGAAATACTCAGAATCTCATAAAAAACCAAACCAAACTTACAACCAAGTTCCCGATTAGATGAATGTTAAGCTTAGCCCATCATTTGGAATGTCAAACCTCGCTCCCGGGCTCGACCCACCATGGAAAACTAAGGAATCTACTCTAAAGCGTAAGAAATATGAAAACTACTAAGAATTTGGGAAAGAAAAGCGGCTGGAATCGAAAGAGAGAGGAGAGAATTCATGCACTAATCGCGAAACTGCATATTTTTAATAAGTGACAGCGTCGAGACGCTAATGGTAAATGTGTGCGCCTCTAATTTCCAAAGCGTCTAGACGACGCTACTATTCCAACGTCTAGACGCTAGCTCTCGGATTAGAAGCATTTTGGAGCATTTTTTGCAGCATTGAGACACTCTCAATTGACCTCCAATGTGCATTGACTTCCGTTGACCAAGGGCATTTTCGTCATTTTGCTTCAATTTAGCTTGTTTTCAACCCGATTTGGTCTCAAACTCATATTTTAGACCTGCAACAACATTATAGTCAGATTAAAGCATTTTGCACATAGAATTCAACAAAGATATGCAAAATAGGAGGGAATAAATGTATAACAAATTCGCTCTATCAACAACGTCATTCAATTACCCAAAAATTATCTAATCGACATCAACGGGTCTAGCTGGTAGTTAAATCGACTATATCCCGCGACAAAGTACAATCAAATATGAAATAAAGAATTTAAAATAGCTAAGAAACATACAATATGAGGTCTAAAAAGTAAAAATACAGAGAACAATCTAAAGAAACAAGAAACTAACACAAAAACTGACCTACGACGTAATAGAAAACAAGGGTATTTATACAAGTTTTAGTCATAGCGTCGAGACATTGATTGTAGCGTCCCGACGCTACACCATTGTCTCGGCGCTACACCTTTGGGCCGAAGAAATCTAATCGGGTCAGCGTCTCGACGCTGGCCATAACGTCTCGATGCTAGGCCTTATTCCAACGAGTCTTCACTTCTTCTTTGGTCTTCTTTTGTTGCTTGCTTGGTTTGGGACTCTAACCTTTGACTCCTTGGCACTATTCCTCGAGCTCGTCACGGTTCGCTCGGGTCTTCTCACCTCCTCAAGATCCATGGATTCCAAGGTAGCTCGAAAACACTCTAAATCGCTCGATTAAGCTCCAATTTTTGCGTCCCCAATTCCTTCAATGAACAATTTTGTTGGGATTAGTTCCCTAAAACTCGTAGATAGTGAATGTTAAACAAAATTGTCTACTTGTCCGATGAAGGCGTTATCAAGATTCATTCAGTAAAGTCATTACTGAATAAGTAAATTGCACATTAGATAACCCAAATCCAATAAACTAAGATCCATGGCTATAGGATAAACCCTTGAGCTTTATGTAGAGACATAAAAGTGGATCAAGCTCGAGTAATAGCCAAAACGGTCTATAGTATAGGAATAAGGTTGGGTACCTTATTTTGGAGACACCATGAGACGCGGCCCACTTTATAGATAGTATAGACGATGTGATCCTAAATCGTCCATGTAGAGACATGCGAGTGGGGGCGTCCTATGCAATGAGTTTGCATAAGACCAGGACCGAGAAATAAGTCGCTCTCGCTTTATAACACCGTTTACTGACGAGACTGACTATTTCATGTGATGACCTAGGTAACTCGATCTTAATCCTGAGCTAACTATGACCTCCTATTTATTCGGGTTTATCCTTAGATCTGCATAGGTGAGAGTGGCTCAGTATCGCCGACTCAATAAGCCTCCCATTTCAGGGATAGGAACGGGTAGATAGCTGGGGACATAGTACTACGAGAAGGAATTCACTCCTACTCGAATTAGGGATAGTAGAGAGGTTGTTCGATTAAGTGCTGACTCCGGGGCTTGAACAAAGGGATCCCGTCCTCTCATTGGCCTGAGAGGGACTCGGTTTATTGGTTGGTCCATAAACCAATTGTTCATTAGAGGATTAGTGGGACTTAAGGAACTATAAGTACTATAGGGGTAAAATGGACCTTTTGACCTAGCTATAGCTACGAACAACCAGTGAAGGATCGACTTACTGAACATGGTTAAATCAAGTGGACGGAAATATATCTATAGTGAGGGGAGTGCAACTATCGGGCTATAGTGGAATGTCCTGGTAGTTAACGAATGTTGGTTAAGCTTGGTTAATGAGATTAGTTGGTTAGCCTCGAATCTTTGGAACCCATGATCTATAGGTCCATTAGGTCCCCCTACTAGCTCATATCGAAATAAAACCTAGAACAATAAGATAGGATTCTTTGAATCGTTCAAAATCGGGAAAAAGGGTATTATCGTAAATTGTGTTTGACACAATAATTAAATTATGAATTAAATTAGAAAATGAGAGATAATGTATTTAAAAGTGTTCTAAATACTATATATGAATTAGGAATCATATATATAATTAGATTGCACAAGGTGACAATGATTAATTGGATTAATCATATTAATTGGAAATGTTTCAATTAATGACCAAAAATTCAATTTCAATTTAGAATTGAAATTAGAATTAATTTTCAAGCATGAAATCTGATTTCAAACCTAAGTTAGTGGATTTAGTTGGATTCCCACTCTTGCACGATCATTCAAAGTGGAAAGACAACTCACCCATGCATTGTTGCATCTTGAACAGCTAGAATCCACTGTAGCTTGTATTACCACCATGTGTCTTGCATCTTAAGGCCTTTCCTTGCATGGAATATCTCTATAAGTAGAGTTTGAATCAGATTCAAGGAAAGTGAGTGATTTTCCATACTGTTATGTTGTTGGAATTTACACTCAAACACTCTCATCTCCTCATATCTCTCAAGTGCTTGAACCTTCAAGCATTCCATTCTCATTCCCTATCGTTATAGACTCCCACAAGTCGTTCTTGGTCCGAAGAATAGTAGGGAAGACTCTAAGGGTTTTCCTAAGTAGATTGGAGAATAAAAGAATCCACGGAGGTCCACCTATTGAGCTGCAAAAGGTTTGGTTCTTCTTATCTCTCTGTTTTCGATTCTTTAGAACAAGCATGCTTTAGGAGTAAAATTGATGTAGTTAGGTGCTTTCGATCTTCAATTACTTCCGCATGTGTTATATGAACACCTTCAATTGGTATCAGAGCATAATTAGAGGACTTAACTTGCTTTAATTTTGTTGTGGTGGGTACCACTAATAAGATGAATTTTCTGTGAGCTAAAATGGATGTGTTCTAGTTTGGAAATTTTTTGAGCTTTCATTTCTTCATGAAAATGTAATTGCTCGGAAATGTATGAGCATTAATGTGTGTTCTAGGGTCTGTAATTTTTATAGAGTCAATAGAGTCCATATAGGCTGTAAAATCGAAGAAAACTAGAGAAGACGCAAGCTGGAAACTGCATACAGTAGCTGCTGGTCGCGAGAGCTTCGGGACGCTGTTCATGTAGCGTCCCGACGCTGTAGAATAAATTTTCCAGAAGCTGCAAATTTTCAGTCTGGTTCGGTTCAGCAGCTTCAGTTGGGGTCCGGTTCGGTCTGCCTTCATCCGGTTTAGCCTATTTTCTCACATTACAAGCCCAGTTTAATCCTTGGAGGGACGATTCGAAATGGTTCGTGATGCTCGGGATCATTTCTAGAAATTTTTTAAATAATTATTATTGTAATAATTAGTTAATTACTTGTTTTAAATTGTCAAACCAATCCATTATAGCTTGTTTTAATTTATTTATGCATTGTTGAATGTATGATTAAATTGGTTTAATTGTATGTGCATTATGAGCATGCCCTATAGTTTTAAAATCCCACCATAGGAAAGCATGATCATGCATTTATAGAATTATAATAAGAGTTATTTATAATTTCAAATGCATGATGAAAATTTCATGTTTAATTAATATAAATGTTGTATTAATTGGGGAGATTCATGCTTGAATGGTTAATTTCCAAATTTATTAAATGTTATAATTGTTATATTTATTATAAAGATGAAATTAACCAAGCATGAAGCATGAAATTTCTTTAGTTTGATTATAAATGTTATATTCAAATTAGGCTTGTTATGGATTGATTTTATAATTGTTATAAATGAGATAGAAATCTAAAATCTATAACAAGATAAAATGCATGTTCACTTAGGTTAATGAAACTCCAAATCGATCAACTTGCATAGTTTAGGTCGATATCTTGTAAAACAAAGGTTACAAGAGAACTCGTCCGACAAGATGCTATCTAAGGCTGGAGGTATTTAAGTTGACGGTTTATGGAACACCTCCTACCTGGGCATCGAGTCGGTTCTTGAGTTAAGTTAACTCGAGTTTTATGAGCATACATGAGCGATGTGAGGTTTTAAAGTGTTTTCACCTAGACATCGTAGTTTAAAGGGTTATACACACCTAGACATAGGTTGTTTCTAAATGGTGCTTTATTTATAACATGAATGATTGATTGTTATATGCTTTAAATCACCATTAGAAAACATGTTATAGGGTTAATTTATTAAAAGTTATAAGAGTTATAAATGTTAATGAATAGAAACTGCAAAACCTATAACAAAGAGTTGCATGCTAACATAGGATCTTAGGATCTTGTCATTCTTTAAATGGTTTAAAATGAAATAGGCCTAAGATCACCTTTTCTAATAGGATTAGAAATATGTCTTACTTAGATTTTTTAAATAGTTTTAAAATTCAAGTATGACATAAGACCTTGGTTATAAGGGAACTCTCCCGACAAATGGTCTGGAACTTGAGTTGAATTAACCATAGTCTTACTAGCATGCAATGTCACTAGGTAATTAAAAGAGTTTAATTCACATAGACATTTAGTGTAAAGACCTTGTTTAATAAGGCATATACTTAGATAGATTCATTTAGCCTGAATTTACCTAAGTAATAGGCCCTAAAACCTTAGGACACTTTAGTGGGAGGAAAAGTATAGAAACGAAATATTCATATTAAGTTTCTACTCTCACGTCCCCCTGAGTTCACACCATGAGATCCATGCTTGGCCTGGAGGTTCCCTGGGAGCTTCCCCCTATGGATTGTGTTTGCATGGGTTAATATCAAGGTGAATGGGGAAAGTGTTCATAGTAAGTGGGTGAAGGAAACGTGTCAAACGTATCCTGCGGTCTCCCCCATTAGGTTGCACTGTGAGATTCTCATGCGCTACCTGCAAGTCACCGTGGGAGCGATCACCCTACGGAGGGCTTGCGCATGGGATTCGGAACAACGCAAACTCCAGAAATGGATAGGGTTTCCTAGGGCCATTCCCAACATTAGCTCTTCCCAACGGTGGCATTGTTGGGGTCATCCTCTACAATCTGAAAATGATGGGTAACACTTACAAGATGGTCTTGACCAAATTGTTGTTAGCTAATAACTATTGGAGTAAGAGTTATTCTGGTAATAGTATTTGGTCGAGATTGTCTCGATTCAGAGGAGGAGTAGTTGACTTCCCTACGGTAGCGGTTATTCTAAACCCCTGAAGTACCGTTGCAAATAAATCAATTGTATATATGGGTCGATGATTGCTTTTCCTAAAATCTGATTGGATTATATGAATAATGGGTTTAGTGCAAGTTTCTAATAGAAATTAATTTGTTTGTTTCAGCAATATGTCGAAAAACGTATGTGCTTTGTCAAATGCCAAATTAAACGGTTTAGTACATATGACTAAGAATACTAACTTGAACGCTATACACGTGGCAAACAATTTAGGTTTGGTCTCAACTAAGGAATGTCCTTATACTAACTGCTTAGCCAAGAAAAACATGATCCACGACTCTAAATACGATTTATTAGTCTTGGAAACGTGTTTAGTGGAAAACGACGATTCTGCCTGGATACTTGATTCAGGTGCCACTAATCACGTATGTTCTTCATTTCAAGGAATGAGTTCCTGGCAATAGCTAAGAGCTGGAGAGATTACTCTTAAAGTCGGAACAGGAGAAGTCATCTCGGCTATTGCAGTGGGAGACATAAAATTATTCTTCACCAAGGAACGTTACATGATATTAGATAATGTGTACATAGTTCCAAAAATTAAAAGAAATTTGATTTCTTTATCTTGTTTAATTGAACAAGGTTATTCAATTTCTTTTTTTGTTAATGAAGCGTTCATAACTAAAAGAGGTATTGATGTTTGCTCTGCAAACATGGAGAATAAATTGTATGTTTTAAGACCAATTGAGTCTAAAGCTATTTTAAATCACGAGATGTTTAAAATTGCTGAGACTCAACCTAAAAAGCGAAGAGTTTCTCAAGATACCTATCTCTGGCACTTGAGGTTAGGCCATATCAATCTCAATAGGATTGAGAGATTGGTCAAAAGTGGACTTCTAAACAAGTTAGAAGACGACTTGTTGCCTCCTTGTGAGTCATGCCTTGAGGGCAAGATGAAAAAACGACCTTTTACCGAAAAAGGTTATCGTGCCAAAGAGCCCCTAGAGCTCATACATTCGGACCTTTGTGGACCAATGAACATTACAGCTCGAGGAGGGTACGGATATTTCATCAGTTTCATTGATGATTTTTCGAGGTATGGTTATCTCTACCTGATGCATCATAAGTCCGAAGCCTTTGAAAAGTTCAAGGAGTACAAGACCGAGGTTGAGAACCTATTAGGTAAGGCGATAAAAACACTTCGATCCGATCGAAGTGGAGAGTATATGGACTCAAGTTTTCAAGACTATTTGATAGAGCAAGGAATTACGTCCCAACTTTCAGTCCCTGGTACACCTCAGTAAAACGGTGTATCGGAAAGGAGAAACATAACCTTGTTGGACATGGTTCGTTCGATGATGAGTTATGCTCAGTTGCCTAACTCGTTTTGGGGTTATGCAGTAGAGACTGCAGTTTATATTTTGAACGTAGTTCCCTTAAAGAGTGTTTATGAAACACCGTTTGAGCTCTGGAAAGGACGTAACGCTAGTTTACGACATTTCATAATTTGGGGATCTCCTGCATACGTGCTAGAGGCAAATCCAAAGAAATTAGAACCACGTTCTAGATTTTGCCTATTTATAGGCTATCCCAAAGAATCGAGAGGTGGATACTTCTTCGATCCAGAGGAAAATAAAGTACTTGTATCGACAAATGCTACATTCCTAGAAGAAGACCACCTCAGAGACCACAAGCCATGAAGTAAAGTCGTTTTAAGTGAACTATCTAACGAAGCTACAGAAACATCAACAAGAGTTGTTGACGATGTTGGCACCTCAATTCAATCGCATCCTTCTCAAGAAATAAGAGAACCTCGACGTAGTGGGAGGGTTGTTAGACAGCCTGATCGCTATTTGGGTTTAACTAAAACTCCAGTCGTCATACCTGATGACGGGATCGAGGATCCATTAACCTTTAAACAGGCAATAGATGACGTTGACAAGAACGAGTGGATTAAAGCCATGGACTTAGAAGTCGAGTCCATGCATTTTAATTCAGTATGGGATCTTGTAGATCAGTATGGTTCTACCGTCAACATGGCATTCTGATACAAGAATTGTCAAATAGTAAGTTGGTAATTCAAGGTTTTAACCAAGGTGGGCAACGAACAATTGGCATGATTCGCCTAGAGCTCATTATTGGAGATTTAAAGGCTAACACCCTATTTCATGTTATAGACTCTAGGACCACCTACAAGTTGTTACTAGGTCATCCTTGGATTCATGAAAATGAAGTGGTTACTTCCACGTTGCATCAGTGTTTTAAATTCTATCAAGATGGCATGAAAAAGATCGATGTCGATACCAACCCCTTCTCAGAGGTTGAGTCTCATTATGCATATGCAAAGTTTTATATAAAGAATGACAGTGTAGGGGAAGCTATGTCGTTGGAAGTTCCTTTGATAATGGGCAGAAACAAACCTGAGCGACAAACAAGCATGGGAAAAGAGCTTAATGAAAAGGCAGGAGCTTCTCAGGAAAGCAAAGTATCTCTTAGCCAAACAAAATCTAAAGTGGCGAAGAATGAGAAAATACTATGTTTAGAAGAGAAGAAGAGAAACGTTTTTGTCTTGCGCTATATTCCTTTATCTTGACGCAAGAAGGGTGATTTGCCATTTGCAGAATGCTCCAATAATTTAAAAGTTGGCAACGTTGAAATTTTGAAAGAGAATTTTATCACACCTCTTACAAAGATATCGAAATAAGAGGTCAAGAAGATTAAAGACGAACAAGTAGAAGTAACCCTGCCTGATAGACGAACAAAAGACGGGTTTGACCCTAAAGCATACAAACTCTTTGCAAAAGCAGGTTATGATTTCACTGCACATACTAAGTTTAAAAGTTTGCAGATATTTGACTAAAGACCTGAACTTTCCTCAACACCGAAGAGTGTAACCATAAAAAAAAAAAAAAAAACAAAGAACACTCCCTTATATCATTTTCTAACATAACAGAAACCACTATTAAGGCAAAAGGTGATGGAAAAATCCGTAGTGTTGTCCCCTCACGAATGAAGAGAAAGTTGTTCGTTTCTGTAAATACAGAAGGTTCATTAAAAATTAAGCTGTAAGGATTTGGAATTCCCCAATTCCGTTAAATCGGAAGCGTAATTGGGATCGATTCGTAGTTAATTTTGTTTATCCAAAAATACTATTGCATTGGTTAAAACATAGAACAAATTCTATACAAACTTAAGGCTCGGCATACAAAATTTATTAGATCTAAATCTAAAGGGGAGAAGCAAATATACCGCCATTGACGACTCTGAATACTTCAACGGACACCTTTCTTGATTTTGGACCAAGCGTCAACAATTGGGACACCACCAATTGATCTTCCCCGCTATGACTCTAAGATTAGGAACGTAGTTGTGGGACTACCTAATCTTGAATGGGAAAAACTCTAGAGAGAAAATTCTCCCAAGAGTTCTTGAGTTGAGAGAATATGAGAGGGAGGTTAGAGAGAATGCAAGAGTGCATTCTTGTGGCCTTATGTTGTAGTACCTAAACCCTAGGTTTAGTGTTCTATTTATAGGAGAAAGGCCATGAATAAAATATTCATTTAAAATCAATTATTTCCATAACTGATTTAATCTTTTTCATAATTAATCAATTCCATGACCAATCAATTCTATAATTGATTAATTTTTTCCATAAATGATTGATCACTTCCATAAGGGATTAAGGGTGTGTTTGGTTTAACTTTTCAAGTGTTTAATTTTGAAAATAAATCATTTTGAAAAAAATTCTAGTGTTTGGCAACCACTAAAAATGACTTATTAGAAAATGAGATTGATAAATAAACCATTTTGAGAGAAACACTTGAAACCAACTTTTTCAAAAAAAACTTCTTAGGTAACAATAACTTATGTATAAAAACATTTGTGAGGAAATGCAACCAAACATATGAGTGTTTAAATTTTAAACAATTTTTATACAAAATGTTTTTTAAAAAATGCATTCTTGAAAAACATTTAAATTAAAATGTATTCCAAACGGACCCTCAATCATTTCCATAAATGATTAATTACTTCCATAAGTGATTAATCATTTTCATAATTGATTAATTTCCAATTAATTAATTCTTTAATTAATTAATCACCAATTAAATATCATATATTTAATTTCAGACCTTCTATTAGTTAATTAATTAATTATCCAATTAAATATCATATATTTAATTTGAGACCTTCAATTAATTAATTCTATAATATGAATCAAATTCATATTAAAATTTGAACTCCTTCAAATTCTCTTATATCCTATAAATTTAATATGAATCAAATTCATATTAATATTTGAACTTCTTCAAATATTTATTTCTCTCATAGACTATAGTTTAATTAAATCTCATTTAATTTAAACTAAATTGAATAATTAATTAATTTATCTTCTAATTAAATACCATATATTTAATTTGACATATATTTGAACTCTTTCAAATATATCAATCTCTCAATATAATAAAGTTTAATCTAAAATTAAACTTTATATTTTAATGCATCACTATACATTATATTAATTTGTATCTCGTACAATTAACCTAATTCCCAATATGAATTTGAACTATTCAAATTCTCTCAAGATATATTTGTTCCTAATTACTCTTTATGAGCTAGCAGGGGGACCTAATGGACCTACAGATCAGAAGCTCCAATGATATGAGGTTAATAGATTAAACTCATTATTCAGGTTAACCAATATTCATTAACTGTGGGTCATTCCACTAAAGACCCACAGTTGAACTCTTCTCACTATAGAACATTTCTATGTCCATGGATGTAGACCTATGTCGGTAAGTCAATCCTTCACAAGTGTTCGTAATCACAGTTGGGTCAAATTACCGTTTTACCTCTGTGTTACATCTGTCTCCTTAAGTACCAGCGCTCCTCTAATGAACAACCTGTTTATAGTCCAACCATTAAACAGAAAGTCCCTCTCGGGCCAGTGAGAGGGCGGGATCTGATGACAGGCAAAAATGTCATCATTTTCCTATTAATTTTGGCTAGTTTTATGCTTGAATTGTGTACTTTAATGCTATTTTCTGTTTAAATTTCAGAAAACCGAGTCAAGGAAGCAAAACCGGAATTTTGAGAGAATTTAGATGATTTTGGAGGCTTTTTGAGCAATTTGGAGAATTCCATTGAAGATCCGAGTCCAAAAAGCCAAGAAGAATGAATTAGAAGCCCAAATTCATGAATTTCAAGTCTTAAAGTATCAATTTGGGTCAAGATAAGTGCCCAAAATCCATTACAAGAAGTATTTGGGCCAAAAGAAAGTTGGAGGCCCAAAAATTGAGTCAAAATCGGGCCATTATTGAAGATTCAGGGCCTAGCGTCTCGACGCTAAAGCCTGGAGCGTCTCGACGCTAGGCAGCTGCGTGGAAAGTTCCAAAATCGCGAGAGCGTCGCGACGCTGTCCAAGTAGCGTCTCGACGCTGAGACGTCTTGGAGCCCAAGAAAAGATGACGTCAGAGCGTCTCGACGCTGTCCTTGTAGCGTCTCGACGCTGAGCCTGCTGGGAGCCTATAAAAGGAGCCTTTTGCATCCATATTTTGTGTGCCAATTTGTGGGTTTTCACCCCATTCTAGAGTTTACTCTAAAATTGAGGATTTTTGGGAGAGTTTTGGAGCTTTGTTGAAGATCTTTGGAGCTCGGGATCGAAGGAGGTCGGCGCGGGATCGAGGAGATCGACACTTTTATGAGCATTTCTCTTCCCTTTTCCTTTATGTTTTAGTTTCTAGAATTGTTGTGATTAGGAATTATTGAATTTTAGTGATTATGAGTAGTAAATTCCTAAATTCTATGAGATTGATTTAGATGTTGAACCTCTGTCGAATTAATGAATTGATGTGGTTTAATTGTCATTATTGTTCATTTGTGCATTTTGTCCGTAATGCTTTTAATCAACTGATCACTGATTAAATGAATTGTTACTAAGTGGAAACTCGACGGAGAGAAGCTTAGACTAGAACTGAATGCATGACTAACGGTTATTTACCCGGGTGACACGGGATAAAATAAATAACGTTAGAGGTTGTACTGAAGGGTCGTAATGCCATGCTAAGTAAATAAAGATGAGACTGAAAGGAGATTCTTTATTGAAAGGTATGAGATAGGAGGAGACCGACAGGAGAGTCCTTGAAATTAGGCTTCTAGACTTATGAATCAAATGATTTGTTAATCCATATTAGTTAATTGATTAAGCATTAAAGGTCCAATTGATAAAATCAACAACTCTAGAATTATCCCATCAAATTGTGTCACCATTTATCTTTTGCTTTCTAGATTAGCTTTTTGTTATTCTTTTCAGCATTAGATTTTGTTCTCTAAATAAAGCTAAGCAAGATTATTCGCGGTACTTAATTGAATAAATCCAATCCCTGTGGAGACGATACTCGATACTCAAAATCACTATATTACTTGTCACGACCCGTACGCTTGCGGAATTTAAAAAACGTGTACCAACAGGATCCGTTTGTTCAAGTCCTAGAGTCACCACTTAAGGGAACACTCATCTACTTCACCTAGAAGCGGGAATGAGTGAATTCCTTCTTGTGTTGTCATGTCCCCAGCCTCCCACTCGATCTTGTCCCCAAAAAGGAAGGCATATTGAGTCGGCGTATTGGTCACTCTCACCCATGCTAATCAAAGGACAATCCCTCATGAGAAGGAGTTCATGACATACTCAGGATTAAGACTGAGTTACCTAGGTCATCCTATTGAAACAGTAACCTAATTAGTTAACCGTGTTATTGTTGGGTTTTATGCCCTAAAACTCGTAGATAGAGAATGTAACCGTTGAGCGGATATTAATGAAATAATATTGATATATTTTTCCATTAATTGTTATTAGTTATTTTATATTTGTCTTTGCCTAATAATAACCCTAATCCAATAAACTAGACATCCAAGGTTGTAATATGAGTCTTGAACTATATGTAGCGACATATGGGATCATTGTTCAAGAAACAACCTAAAGGGTCTATAGTATAGGGATAAGACTGGGTGCCTTATCCTGGTGACACTATGGATACGACCCACTTTGTATTTGATACAAACGCTGCGATCCAACACGTTCGTGTAGGAGACATGCGAGTGGGGGTATCCTATGCAATGAGTTTGCATAAGACCAGACCGCGAAATAGTAACCACTGGTTATAACACCGTTAACTAGTTGGTTTTCTATTTCACTAGGACGACCTAGACAACTTAGTCTTAATCCTGAGTTGATTATGGACTCCTGCTCATGAGAGATTGTCCTTTGATTTGTATGGGTGAGAGTGGCCAATACGCCGACTCAATAAGTCTACCATTTTGGGGACAAGACCGAATGGGGAGCTGGGAACATAATCGTACAAGATGGAATTCACTCTTTCTCGACTTTAGGGAAGCAGATGAGTGTTCCCTTAAGTGGTGACTCCGAGTCTTGAACAAAGGGCCCTACCCTCTCAATGGCACGAGAGGGTTTTCTGTTTGATGGTTGGACCACAAACAAGTTGTTCATTAGAGGAGAACTGATACTTAAGGAAATAGAAGTAACCCAGAGGTAAAACGGTAATTTGACCCAGTTGGTGTTACAGACACTCGTGAAGGACTAACTAGTCGATATTGGTCTATATCTGTGGACACCGGAAATATGTCTGCAGTGAGAAGAGTGCAACTGTGAGTCTATAGTGGAATGTACACACAGTTAACGAATATTGATTAATGTGGTTAATGAGTTTGACCAATTAATCTCACATCGTTGGAGCTTCTGATCTGTAGGTCTATTAGGTCCCACTGGTAGCTCGTAACGTAAATTGAGGCAACTAAGTAATAAAAGTAAATTGAAAATGTTCAATTTATTAAGGGAAACAAATATCATATATATTGATATATTATTATGAGAGAAATTAATATTTGAAAAGTTCAAATATAAATTTATGGAAGTTTGAAAGAGTTCAAAATAATGAATTAATTAATTTAAGGCCTAAAATGTGTTTGGGCAAATTAATTAATTCTAGGCCGGGAATTGTGGTTAATTAATTAAAGAATTCATTAACCGGGAATTAATCAATTATGGAAATAATTAATCACTTAAGGAAGTGATTAATCATTTATGGAAATGATCTAATCACTTATGGAAGTAATTAGTCATTTGTGGAAAAGATTAATCAATTATGGAATTGATTGATCATGATTGATTAATTAAGGAATAAGATTGAATCAATTATGGAAAAGATTGATTTAATTGAATATTTTATTCATGGCCTCTCTTCTATAATTAGAACACTAGACCTAATTGGTCATGACACTTGACACTCTTGAAAGACAAGACCTAGAATTCTGTCTAGCCTCCCTCTGAGAGAAAGACTCCCACAAGTCTTTTGCTTCCTAGACTTAGAGACATACCGGTGTAACCTCTGTGGTTATTGTGTCAATCAAGAAGGAATTTCCAGCGAAGAAAAACAAAGGTGGCTGCTGCGTTTTCGCTCGTGGAGCGTCGTTGGCGAAGAACGGTCAAGTCTTCAACGAAGGTATGTGACGGTTCTTTCCCTTTTCTTTAGAAAAGCATGAAAATAAATTTAGATTTATTTTTTAGCATGTTTAAACCAATTTTACAGCAGCTTTAAAAAGGGTTTTAAAGTTTGTTTGGGTTTTCGTAACGGTATTTTAATGTTAATTAATATACGCGTAAGGTCCAATTGATGCGCTTCCGCTGCGTGGGGACTTTTATTCCCTTCAGTTATAACTAATGGTTGACTATTTCGTGGTCCGGTCTTATGCAAACTCATTGCATAGGATACCCCCACTTGCATGTCTACTACATGGACGTTTTGGATCAATACGTCTGTATCAAATACAAAACAGGTCGTATCTCATAGTGTTACCAGGATAAGGTACCCAACCTTATCCTTGTACTATAGACCTTTTAGGTTGTTACTTGAACATTGATCCTCGTATGTCCCCACATTACTAGTTCAAGTTACATACAAACAACCTTGGATCTTAGTTTATTGGATTTGGGTCAAATTGTGCAATATTTAACAATAACACTTTATTGTAGAAACTCAATAACACTTTATTGAAACAAGTATACAATTTGTTTACATTCACTATCTACGAGTTTTAGGCCATAAAACCCAACAAACTCCCACTTGAACTAAAACTCTAGTTTAGTGGGATGTACAATAATCTATATAGCAGTGGGTGTATAAATACATGTATAAAACATATACAATGTAAAAATACAATAAACTAGGGCATCACTATACCCATTACATAATGGTATCACTATACCCATTCACTACAACAATTTGGGGCTACGATGTCGGATTGTATTTTTTAAACAATGACGATTTGACTCAAAGATAACGGATTACTAAAAGAGACCACTTTTTAAAAAAAAATGGAAAATTTCGGAAATTTAGGCTACGATAACGGTTTAGAACCGTTATTAACAACCACTGTACAATGACGGTTTACGTCCGTCATGTAAAAGTGAGAAAAAAAATCCACGAGTAAAAAGGCTTCCATGTCGGTTTAAAACCGTCATTATCGGTGTTTCAAAAATGGCGCGAAAATATTTAACAACGATCACGGTTCTAAACTGACATTAAAGGTCACTTACAATGACGGGCCACAACCGTCCTTACATTGTAATTTAAAAAAAGGCGCCGGAAAATTTGGATTTTGACGGAACTTTTTCGGAAATTATCATCAACAATGTCGGTTCTTGACCGTCATAAAAGATCGCTCACAAAGATCACGGTTCCCAACTGACATTAAAGCTCACTTTCAATGACGGGTACAAACCGTCATGAAACAGTAATTTTAAAAAGGCGCCGTAAAATTCGGATTGTGACGGAACATTTTCGAAAAATATTATCTACAATGTCGATTTGGGACAGTCATTAAAGATAATATTCTATGTCGGTTTGTGCCCGTCATAAAAAAGTGGCTTCAATAACGGTTATGGGCCGATGGATATTTGCATGTTCGATGACGGGTTCGGCCCGTCATGAATAATGGCTTCGATCACGGTTTGTAACCGAGATGGAAGGGACACAAAACGACGTCGTTTTGTTTAGTTTAAACGCACGACCCCAAGGCTTCAAAACGACGTCGTTTTGCTTTAGTTAAACGACGTCGTTTTGTTATAGTAAAACGCAGGCCCTGAACGCAAAATGACGACGTTTTGGTTAATGAGATCAAAACGACGTCGTTTTGATTTTTCTATTGGATTCGGATTGGGAAATTTTTCATTAGGGCTCGATAACGTGGGAAATCTTCTTCGACGGTGCGGCTGGAAATCCTTCAACTGTGCGGCTTGAAATCCTTCGAATCAATCAACTCGACGACTGGAAAATCTTCTTCGACGGTGATCTGAAGCTATCGACGGTGGTCTGAAGCGGTTGGCGGTGGTCTGAAGCAGTGACGACGATCTGAAGCTATCGACGGTGGGACCTGTAGCGTTGACGACGGCGTAACGAAATTAGACGGCGGTAACGGCGATAGACGGCGTCATTTACTGTTACAAGAACGTTTTTGCTAAACGACAGAATCGGGTACTATTACTATTTGCATTTTTTTACTTTTTAATGATGCTATTCCAAAGGGGACACGGTTCTTTGCTTTGAATTTCAAATTCTTTGCTTTGAATAGAATTGAGTATTCTGTGAAATGTATGTAGGCAGCAAAACATCCTTATATTTAGGTAGATATTTGAATTAACCATCATAGATGAACACACTATAGTTACATTCTGTACATAGAAGTGCTTGAACTTTGATCTTATCATAGGTTGAATTGTCATGACTCGAGAGTTTATATACTCATTTTCCAAATGTATTGAGAATGGTAACTGTACAATAAATGTTTGTCTTATTTGTTGGAAAGTTGCTAGTGCTAGTGCTGCCTTGTTCACATATTCAGGGCAGTGCAATGGGTATTTTCATAGGAAAGTTGTGAATTAAAATCCATGTGTTATATGCATGGCTTTCAGGGGCTCCTATACAAGTTCTCGTGTAAAGGAGCAAAAATAAGCAACTTTTCTGGACATCCGAAGTTAATATCATGGTTTAATGCAATACATAAATTTAAGAACAAAGACTACTAAAAAACTTAGAATTGAAAATATCATGGCCAATATAGAGTAACCTATGAACGAGTGGATCTGAAATAAAATTTACGCCATCAGTTCAATTAGTGGGACCATGAAATCTTGGAAAGTAATAGATGTTCGTCTTATTTGTTGAGCTATATTTAGAGTAGCGAAAATTCCATTTTTGAAGCGACTTTGCTAAATCAGTCCTTTTCATTTCAATGTAATGTCCCTGTCTCACAGATGGTTTTTTTATCCGAACTCTAGAAATTGAATGGGCAATCTTTGTAGAAAGCTCAAAAACACTAAAATAAATATTTTACAAAATTTCAAGAACAAAAAGAATAAACCTAAATGTTCAATACAAAATACCAAATAAAGTTTAGTGATATGAGTTCAGGTACTGCCATTGTGTGCTTCCCTACGGTTATGCTTAGAATGTTTTTAAAAACGCTGCAATTGGCTGATCGAAAAGCATTGATCCCATGCTTTATGTGGTTGAGTTTAAGTATTTTATGGTTGAATTTTTTATTGTTTGCTAATTAGACTTTAGACTTTAAGTATTTTATGTTTATGTGGTTGAGCTTAAGTATTTTATATCAAATCACACCCCAACAAGTTAGTTCTAATAACATATTCATTTAAGTTTGATTTTGTTTGTCCATAATATACCTAATTTACTTCATACTCAAGAAATTGTTCAGCTAATATATATGCACCCGTATAGTTTGTTCATTACTTAAGTATTTCTTTTGTATGTTTAATTTCTTGTTAACTTCATATATAGAGCATTGAGGGTTTGTATGACACAAAGTACATCGAAGCAACAACGAAAGACTTCTTGGATACCTGTAAAGGTAAGTGTAGTAAAATTTTTAATACTATGCAAATGAGTTTTTTAATATATTTTAAATACTGTTATGAGTTTTTTTTTTTTTTTTTTGAAGTGTCCTCGCCAACAAAGTTGCATTGAATGTGGGTACTACGTGATGAAGTTTATGAGAGAAATTCTACATAATCCAGAGAAGCCCATCACTGCTCTCGTAAGTTTTGGATACTTATAAACTTAGATTTGTGTATTATATATACGGTTAGACACTTTTCCTTAAATATAATAGTAATATCTATCTTCTTTTTTTTCTTTTATACAGTTTAATACTAAGAATCCATTCACACAAGAACAGTTGGACGAGATGCGAGTTGAATGGGCTTCCCATGTGTCAAACTTCATGTGAAGTGTATTCATCATTTTGTGATAGCTATTTGTTTCCTTTTAGACGATATAGGATATGCGTAGGGTTTTCAAGACATATATATATATGTGGTAGTTTGAATGGACAACAAGGCGATTGTGCTTACATTTTATTCTTTTTGTAAATCTCTTAGTTTACTATATAGTTTAGAACAATTTAGTGGTTTTTGATATTGTATTGTGACGTTTGGAGTTTTTTTGGATAGAATGAAATAAAGTATTTGATGTTTTCTCAATTGTTGTGGTTGAATTGAATATTATTCTCAAATGTTCGTTTTAAATATCTGTAGATTATTGGATCAATTAAAATATTTTGAATTGCAATAATAGATATTCAGGATGTGAGATTTGAATTATGGCGATGGTGGTATATGAGGAAAGATGTCATTTTAAAACCGTCATTAATGTAGTCATATATGTCGGTTTTAAACTGTCATTGTTGTCATCCATGATCGTACTTGAAAGATCACGGAGGCGTGTGATGGCGTTTTCAAACCGTTATTGTTGTAATCAGTTATCGTACATGAAAGATCACGGAGGCGTTTGATGATGGTTTTAAACCATGATTGTAGCAATCCGTGATCGTAGCGGTTCGATCACACCCAGAACAACCACGATTTAAAACCGTTATTGTTGTAATCCGTGATCGTAGGGGTTAGATCACACCCAGAACAACCACAGTTTTAAACCGTGATTGTTGTAATCTGTGATTATACATGAACGATCACGGATGCGTTTGATAACGGTTTTAAACCATTATTGTTGTAATCTGTGAACGTAGGGGTTAGATCACACCCAGAACAACGACGGATTCAAATCTGTGATGATAGGGGTTTAATAACGGTGCAGAATTGACATCTAAGCCCAAATTTGTTGTAGTGATTACATTTCTCCCACTTGCCTTAGATTACACCTTTGTACATATCTCGTAGATCTAGACCTTCTAGATGACCCTCAAACACTTTAGCCGAGAGAGTCTTTGTAAATAAATCAGCAATATTTCATTCAAGTTAATGTGTCTACTTGTCTTAGGTTGCAATGTTCTTTTGAATTTGCCACAACACCACTATATCACTATAAAGTGTGATGGGTAAGTTCACATTTGGAACACATTCCAAATCAATCAAGAACTTTCTAAGCCATACAGTCTCTATCGCTTCTTCACAAGCAGCTATTTTTTTTCCGGCCTATACGGTCAAGACTGTAACTATGCCATACTATAGCTCCATCGTAAAGAGTGACCACAGATATTGATGTAGATTTCCTCAAATCCTTATCAGTCTTAAAATCTTTGTCAGTGTATCTTGTAAGGATCAAATCCTTAGTCCCATACACGAGCATATAGTTCCTCGTTCTCCTCGAATACTTGAGGATATTCTTAACGGTTTTCCAATGATTAAATCTTGGATTAGATTGATACTGACAATCCCTATTGGATTGGGCATTCGTCTCATGTCCTCAATCTCTTGAGGTGTCTTAGGAAACAGTTTCTCAGACAAAATATTTCCATCTCTGAAAGGTAGTGAACCCTCATTGGAATTTTGAATCTTATATCTAACTAAAATTTTGTAGATATAAGACACTTGAGACAAGGCTAGCTTTTTGTTCTTATGGTTCCTAACAATTTGAATCCCAAAAACAAACTCAGCTTCTCCCAGATTTTCATTTGAAAATGAGCTACTAGCCTCTTTTAATGTCAGTAAGATAACCTACATCATTCCCAATGATTAGGATATCAATCATATACAACACTAAGTAAGCTACTGAACTATTGATGATTACTTGTAAACACAAGACTCATCAATGTTCTGATGATTAAAGCCAAAAGATTTGGTCACTATACCAAATCTTATATTTCAAGATCGAAATGCTTAGGTCAATCCATGAATGGATCACTTAAGCTTGCTAACGCTTTTGCTTTTGATCTTGTTGTATGAACCCTTCTGATTAAGACATGAATGTCTTGTTTCCTCTTGTAGATCCACTTGTAACTAATAGGTGTTACCCATCAAGCAGTTCTACAAGATCCCAGATGGAAGTGAAATACAAAAGACTTCATTTCTAGGTCCATGTCTTTAATCCTCTAATCGTTGTCAACATCATTCATTTTCTTTCTAAAAGACAATGAATCCTCTATGTCATCATCAGGTAGGATGACCTAGGCTTCAATGAAGCCCATGTAACGTTCAGGTTATCAAACAACCCTCCCACTACATTGAGGCAATCTCAACTATTGAGATGGGTGTGACTAACTAGATGCACTGATCCATCAACAACTTTTGTTGAACAGTCAGCCTCATCAACAACTCTTGTGGATGTTACTGTAGCTTTATTAGTTAACTTACTTAAACCGACTTTACTCTTGTGGTTTATGATTTTTGATGTGGACTTCTTCTGAGAACTTAGCTTTTGTCTATACAAATTCTTTATTCTCTTGTGAATTGAAGAAGTATCCACTTCTCGTTTCCTTTGGGGTTGCCTACTACAGTATGCAATGCAGTCAACACTGGATGACCCCAAAACGAGCCAGACAATTGAGCATAGCTCAACATGGAATGAACCATATCCAATAGAGTTCTATTTCTCCTAAATGAGATTTAGGGTGTGATCCCATGTACTATCAAATAATCTTGGAATCTCAAATCCCTATACTCAACACTTTGATCAGATCAAAGTGTTTTTATCATCTCACCTAACAAGTTTTCAACTTCAGTCCTAAGCCCCTTCGAATATCTCAAGAGCTTCAGACTTAAGTTGCATTAGGTAAAGATACTTATACCTTTGAATAATCATCCAAAAGAGATGAATTATTCATGCCCTCCCACTGCTTTAACATATTGAACCACAAGGATCTAAATGTACAAGCTCCAAGGGCTTTTTGGCTCTTAGATCTTGTCCAGTAAAAGACCTATCAGTCATATTACCCATAAGGCATGACTTACAAGGTAGTAGAGAGTCGTCTTCTAACTCACTTAGAAGTTCACTCTTGACCAATCTCTCAATCAAATTGAGATTAATATGGTCTACCTTAAAACCAAAGAAAGGTATTTTCCTTTAGGAGAAATCCTTTGCCTCTTTTCACATTGAGTAGTAGCAGTCTTAAACAACTCAGTGTTCATGATTGCTTTACTCTTGATTAGTCTTAAAACATTTAGGTTACTTTTCAGTAAAGCTAAACAAGTGTCAACTCCCTTTCTTGAAATAAAACTGCCTTAGCAGAGAAAGGTAAAGAGTAACATTGTTCCAGCAAATAAGACACGGAAATCAAATTTCTTTTGATCTTAGGAATTACATACACATTATCTAATAATATGTATTGTCTCCCACTAAGAAAAATAACTTAATGTTCCCCACTGCTATAGCCAAAATAACCTCTCTAATTCTAACTTTGAGAGTTATTACACAAGCAACAAGCTGCTCCCAGGATTTTATTCCTTTAAAAGAAGAACACACTGTTGGGTTTTATGCCCTAAAACTCGTAGATAGTAAATGTACATCTGACCTAACATTAATAAAGTGATGTATTATTCAATGTTTGTATTATATCTTGTCTTGCTAACCCTAATCCAATAAACTAAACATCCATGGCTAATAGAATGAGACTTGAACTAGTATGTAGGGACATGCGGGGATCAATGTTCAAGTTTTAGCCTAAAGGGTCTGTAGTATAGGGATAAGGCTGGGTACCTTATCCTGGTGACACTATGGATACGGCCCGCTTTGTATATTGATACAAACGTAGTGATCCAACACGTTCATGTGGTTGACATGCGAGTGGGGGTATCCTGTGCAATGAGTTTGCACAAAGACCGGACCGCGAAATAGTTAACCACTAACTATAACACCGTTGGTTAGCTCGGTTTCTATTTCACTAGGATGACCTAGGCAACTTGGCCTTAATCCTGAGTAGATTATGGACTCCTGTCCATGAGGGATTGTCCTTTGATTTGTACGGGTGAGAGTGGCCAGTTCGCCGACTCAATAAGCCTACCATTTTGGGGACAAGACCGAATGGGGAGCTGGGAACGTAGTCTTACAAGATGGAATTCACTCCTTCCTGATATGAGGGTAAGTAGAGGTGTGTTCCCTTAAGTGGTGTCTCCGGGTCTTGAACAAAGGGCCCTACCCTCTTTATGGCACGAGAGGGTTTTCTGTTTGATGGTTGGACCACAAACAGGTTGTTCATTAGAGGAGCACTGGTACTTAAGGACCAAGAGGTAGCCCAGGGGTAAAACGGTAATTTGACCTAGCTGGGGTACGAACACACGTGAAGGGCTAACTTGCTGCTGACGGTCAATATCCGTGGACACAGAAATATATCTGCAGTGAGAAGAGTGCAGCTGTGGTTCTTTAGTGGAGTGAACCACAGTTAACGAATATTGATTAACTTGGTTAATGAGTTTAACCAACTAATCTCACATCGTTGGAGCTTCTGATCTGTAGGTCCATTAGGTCCCACCGGTAGCTCATTTGGGGCGTTGAGGTAAAATTCTAAGGATGGATTGAATATTCGAAGGTGTTCGAATATTATACTAAAATATGAATTTGGTTCATATTAAAAACTATAGGTTAAAATTAATATGCATTGGATGTATATTAATACTATAGTTATGAGAGAGAAAATAGTAATTGAATATGTGATGTTCAATTTTATTTTATTAATTAATTAATTTCTTATTAATTAATTGATTTAGTTTAATTAAATTTGATTTAATTAAACTATAAGATAAGAGGGATGTTAATTTAAATAGGATTTAAATTAAAGTTTTTTTTTTAATTAATTTTGATTAATTAAAAGATAATTAATTATAATTTGAATTTATGTTTTTTCAAATTATAATTATTTAAAATATCAGATAACTGAAATATCAGTTATCTGATATTTTAAATGATCAGACGTGGTCAGGGAAGTGGTTATCTTAACTCCCTAGTCTCACGCCTGATAATCCCAATCAATCGCTCTCTCCCTCTCGCTCAATCTGTAGAGAATTCTCAGAGAGAAAAATCCAGAAAAAATCCTTAGAGAATTTTTTTGCTCCCACCAGCACTCAACGTAGGATCCCTATCAGAGAATACCGGTGTACCCTTGTGGTGGTGTTCGTGTTGCTGCTGTATTTTTGAGGAGAATTCAGAGAATTCGGCGAAAACTTCAAGGATTTCATCAAGGGTATGTTTTACTTGAACTAGGGTCAATAGGACCCAATTCTAGATTAGATCTAGGATTATTCCCAATTTTTATGCATGCTTGTATCTGGTTTTACAGCAAGCTTTTCCTATTATTGTTGCTGTAAATTTCATGTTTTTTCCCAACGTATTGGTATTTTTATTCTTAAATCAATCCGGGTTTTTTAAAGGTTCTGTATAATTTTCCGCTGCGCAAGGGCTTTCATCCCTTCAATTGGTATCAGAGCCAACTCTGGATTTTAATTTAAGAATTAAAATTTGCGTTGGTTTTAGGTGGGATTTGCATTATGAATGTTTAATTTGCGATAAACTGTTTAGGTTTAATTTGGCCATAGATTTACCGCTTTTTTACTTGATTTGATCATGTAAGGCCCCTGTGTTTTTGGGCAAAATTGTGTAAATCGAGTCTGTACAGTCCGGGTCTCAGTCAGGATTGAAAATCGATGAAGATCGCAGAAGAAATTGGTGAATTTCATGAAGAACAGCCGCTGTTCTGCCCAGGAATCAGCTCCAGACGCAACAGCGTCGGGACGCTTAGCCTTGTGCGTCTCGACGCTGTCGCGATTCCACGCTCCAGACGGTTGAAATCGCGCCAGCGTCGGGACGCTTTCTTCGCAGCGTCTCGACGCTGTCACGATTTCGTGCGGCGCCAGGATTTTCGCGAAATCAGACGTGGTGCCCTAATTTGGCCGGTTCGGTTCGAGCGTTTTGGGTCAGCTGGGACCGGTTCGGTCCGGTTTGACCCGTTTTGGGTGCGGTTCGAGTTTTTCAAGTCCGGTTCGAAGTGGTTCGGGTCGGTTCAAGGCTAGTAGACCGGATTTGGAGCTGCAGAATTATGTAATAGGATAGATTTATTGCTTTATTAATGTAATTTTGCTTTAATCTATCCTAGGGGCCAATTAAATCGGTTTATTCGCTATTTAAATGCTTTATGGATGTCATTTAAATTTAATCCCACCTTAGGATATAAAGCATGCACATGCATTTATGAATGTTATAATTAGATTATAATATATGTATGAAATGCATGGTTTGATTTTCATGATTTATTTAATATATAGTAGAGTTATATTAAATTCATGAAAATGGAATAGTATGATGCATGCAATTCCATAGTTTTAATATAAGTGTTATATTAAAAAAAAAAAAAATTATGTGTTTGCAGCATGCTAAGTTGATTTTCCATTATTGGCTATGATAAAGTTGTTTATTATTTAAAATGGAAAACAAATTGCATTGAGCATGATACATCCATAGATTAATATAAGGGTTATATTAATTATCATGCAATGCATAGTACTATAGTTTAAAATTTCATTAACTTGAATATGATTGTTAATTGTTTTAAAAACTATAGTATGCATGATTATAGGGCTAATCATTATAAAATTTTGAAATAGTTTAAAATTTTATGATTAGAAACCGTCAATCTATAATCAAGATATGCATGTTCACATAGGATCTTAGGTTAAAATTAAATTAATTTTAATGGGTTAAAATTAATTAGACCTAAGATCATTTTCTAATAGGATTAGAAAATCTTACTTAGTTTTAAAATAGTTTTAATGAACTAAGTAGGACGAACATTCCTAAGATTATAAGGGAACTCTACCAGTGAAGTTCTGTCTAAGGATTGGAGGTATTTAAGTTGACGGTAAACGGAACACCTCCTACCTGGGAACTGATCTGGAATACCGGAGTTGAATTAATCTCAGGTTAATGTTAGAATAATGTCACTAGGTTAATTAAATTGGTTTAATACACCTAGACATTAGGTCTTATTATAATAGTTATAATAGGACTAGACTTAGATAAATGATTTAGCCGGATTTATCTAGGTTTAAACAAACCCTAAAATTAATCAGTTACTTTAGTGGGAGGAAAATTACAAAACTTAATTTAAATTGAGTTTTGCTCCTACGTCCCCGTGACGTTCACACCGTGAGATCCATGCTCGGCTTTGTGTCGTTTTAGCGCGGCCTCCCTTCGGAGAGTGTTTGCATGGGTCAATACCAAGGTGAATGGGGAAAGTGACTATAGTAAGTGGGAGCGGGACATGTGTCAACGTATCCTTCGGTCTCCACCCCTAGGTCACAACGTGAGATTCCTATGATCCGCCTGCGTGTTGTCTCGGCGCAACCATCCCTTCGGAGGGCCTGATCATAGGATTCGGAACACCGTGAACTCCTTAACAGGATAGGATCACTTAGGCTAATTACCAACAGTTGTCTTTCCTAACGGTAGCCTGTTGGTGCGTGCCTCTGGGATCTGAAAGTGGGAGGGTTACACTTACGGGGAGGAGTTAATTTGTTAACAAATCCTTGACCGAACAACGGTGGTTAATCTCTAATGGAATATGAGTTATTCTGGTATTAGAAATTGACTGAGAAGAGTCTCATTTTAGAGGAGGAACAACTGATCACCCTTCGGTGGCTGTTCTTCTAAACCTCTAAAGCATCGTTGCGAAACACAATCATAAGTTTTATTAGGGTTCTTTGATTGTTTGTTTGCAAAATTGATTGGATGTATGCAATTGTTTGTATTGCTTGTGTGATGGGTTAAGGCAAAGATAACTAATACGGTCACTTGTTTGGTTTTTCAGCAATGTCTTCCTCTATCATATCTCTGCTTAAAAATGAACAATTAACCGGCGAGAATTTTCCCCAATGGAAATCAAACCTTAATACAATTCTCGTGGTTGAGGATTTAAGATTCGTCTTAACGGAGGAATGTCCTCCCGTTCCCCCTCGCACTGCCTCTCAGGCAGTTAAAGACGCCTATGAACGCTGGACCAAGGCCAATGAAAAGGTCAAGGTCTATATACTGGTCAGCTTGTCTGAAGTTTTGGCCAAGCGTTATGAGAACGTGGCAACTGCCAGGGAAATTATGAATTCCCTGCAGGAGATGTTTGGACTACCGTCCTACCAGCTCCACCACGACGCCTTGAAGAATGTCTTCAATGCCAAGATGTTGGAAGGTCAATCTGTTCGGGAACATGTCCTGGACATGGTTAACCAGTTCAACATAGCTGAGGCAAATGGCGGGGTAGTCTGCGAGCGCAGTCAGGTTGCGTTCATCCTTCACTCGCTCCCGGCGAGCTATCTGTCTTTTAGGACGAACGCGAGCATGAATAAGATTCAGTTCAACCTGACTACCCTCCTCTCGGAGTTACAGATTTACGAGTCCCTGCAAAAGAGCAAGGGAAAGAATGTGATGAAAGGAGAGGCCAATGTGGCCCATTCCAAGAAAAAGTTCCTGAAGGGTTCATCCTCAGGGACTAAATCTGTACCCCAGGCTTCTTCATCGAAGCAGATCCAGAAGAGGAAGGGAGACAAGGGGAAGGCTCCTGCACAGGCTGTGCAAGGGAAGGGGAAGGCCAAGGTCGTGGCCGATAAAGGTAGATGCTTCCACTGCAATGCAGATGGTCACTGGAAGCGCAACTGTCCCCGCTACCTTGCTGAGAAGAGAAGAGAAAAAGAAGGTAAATTCGATTTACTTGTATTAGAGACTTGTCTCGTTGAACATGATGAGTTTGCCTGGATACTGGATTCGGGAGCCACTAATCATGTTTGTTCTTCTTTTCAGGGAAATAATTTCCAGCAGCTGGCAGAGGGTGAAATGACGCTCAAAGTCGGAACGGGAGACGTCGTTTCAGCTCGTGCAGTGGGAGCTGCAAAATTATTCTTTAGAAATAGGTTTTTAATTTTAGAGGACTTGTATTTGGTTCCTAGAATTAAAAGGAACCTAATTTCTGTTTCAGCTTTGTTAGAACAATGTTACACTATTTCCTTCTTGCTTAATGAAGCTTTAATTTCAAAGAATGGAATTTACATTTGTTCAGCTAAGCGTGAGAATAATTTGTTTGTGTTAAGACCAAATGATGCTAAGGCCATTTTAAGTCATGAAATGTTTAAAACGGCCGAAACGCAAAACAAAAGGCAAAAAGTTTCTCCTTCAAGTAACAACACGTATCTTTGGCATCTTCGTCTTGGTCATATTAACATCGATCGGATCGATCGTTTGGTTAAAAATGGGCTTCTAAGTGACATAGAAGATACATCTTTACCACCCTGTGAATCGTGTCTCGAGGGTAAAATGACCAAGAGGCCTTTTACTGGAAAAGGTTACAGGGCCAAAGATCCACTTGAACTAATACATTCGGATCTTTGTGGTCCTATGAATGTAAAGGCTCGAGGTGGTTTTGAATATTTCATCTCTTTCATAGATGATTATTCACGATACGGTTACTTGTACCTAATGGGCCATAAGTCTGAGGCTCTTGAAAAGTTCAAGGAGTTTAAGGCTGAGGTAGAAAACTTATTGGGTAAAACAATTAAAACACTTCGATCAGATCGAGGTGGAGAGTATTTAGATCAGCGATTCCAGGACTATATGATAGAACATGGAATCCAATCACAACTCTCAGCACCTGGTACACCTCAGCAAAATGGTGTATCAGAAAGGAGAAACAGAACCTTGTTAGACATGGTTCGATCCATGATGAGCTATGCTCAGTTGCCTAGCTCGTTTTGGGGGTATGCAGTAGAGACTGCAGTACATATTCTTAATAGTGTTCCCTCAAAAAGTGTTTCTGAAACTCCTTTTGAGTTATGGAGGGGGCGTAAGCCTAGTTTGCGTTACTTTCGAATCTGGGGTTGTCCTGCACATGTGTTAGTGACAAATCCTAAGAAATTGGAACCACGTACGAGATTATGCCAATTTGTTGGGTACCCGAAAGAAACGAGAGGTGGTCTTTTCTATGACCCTCAAGATAATAAAGTATTTGTATCGACAAATGCAACTTTCTTGGAGGAAGATCACATACGAAATCATCAACCACGAAGTAAGTTAGTATTAGGAGAAGCTACAGAAGGATCAACAAGGGTTGTTGATGAACCTGGTCCTTCAACAAGAGTTGTTGGAGAATGCAGTTCTTCTCGTCAATCTAGTCCTCCTCATGTAGTGGGAGAGCTTCGACGCAGTGGGAGGGTTGTGATACAACCTAACCGCTACTTGGGTTTAATAGAAACACAAGTAGTCATACCTGATGACGGCGTAGAAGATCCATTGTCTTATCGTCAGGCAATGAATGATGTAGACAAGGACGAGTGGGCCAAAGCCATGGACCTTGAGATGGAGTCGATGTACTTCAATCAAGTTTGGGAACTTGTAGATCTACCTGAAGGGGTCAAACCCATTGGGTGTAAATGGATCTATAAGAGAAAAAGAGATGCTGCTGGGAAAGTACAGACTTTCAAAGCAAGACTTGTAGCAAAGGGTTATACCCAAAGAGAAGGAGTGGACTATGAAGAAACTTTTTCTCCAGTTGCTATGCTAAAGTCCATAAGAATCCTCTTATCCATTGCCACATTTTATGATTATGAAATTTGGCAAATGGATGTCAAGACAGCTTTTCTGAATGGCAATCTTGACGAGAGTATTTTTATGTCTCAACCCGAAGGGTTCATATCCCAAGGTCATGAGCAAAAGGTTTGCAAACTGAATCGATCCATTTATGGGTTGAAACAGGCTTCTAGATCTTGGAATATTAGGTTTGATACTGCGATCAAATCTTATGGTTTTGACCAGAATGTTGATGAGCCTTGTGTATACAAGAAGATCAACAAGAATAAAGTAGCTTTTCTCGTACTTTATGTAGACGACATCCTACTCATTGGGAATGATGTAGGGTATCTGTCTGACGTAAAAGAATGGCTAGCAGCTCAATTCCAAATGAAAGATTTGGGTGAGGCCCAGTATGTTCTTGGGATCCAGATTATTCGGGATAGGAAGAACAAATCGCTAGCTCTGTCTCAGGCAACGTATATCGACAAGATGTTGGCTCGATATTCGATGCAGAACTCCAAGAAGGGCTTGTTGCCTTTCAGGCATGGGGTTCACTTGTCTAAGGAACAGTCTCCTAAGACACCTCAAGAGGTTGAGGATATGAGACGGATTCCCTACGCCTCAGCCGTGGGTAGCTTAATGTATGCCATGCTATGCACGAGGCCTGACATTTGTTATGCTGTAGGGATTGTCAGCAGATATCAGTCAAATCCAGGGTTTGACCATTGGACCGCCGTTAAAGGAATCCTCAAGTATCTTAGGAGAACGAGAGATTACATGTTGGTGTTTGGGGCTAAGGAGTTAGTTCTCACGGGATACACTGACTCTGACTTCCAAACTGACAAGGATTCTAGGAAATCTACGTCAGGGTCAGTTTTCACCCTTAACGGGGGAGCTGTAGTTTGGAGGAGCATAAAGCAGGGATGTATAGCAGACTCCACGATGGAGGCTGAGTATGTAGCTGCTTGTGAAGCAGCTAAGGAAGCTGTTTGGCTAAGGAAGTTCTTGATAGATTTGGAAGTTGTTCCAAATATGAACTTGCCCATTACGTTATACTGTGACAACAGTGGGGCAGTAGCCAATTCAAAGGAACCTCGCAGCCACAAAAGAGGTAAACACATAGAGAGGAAGTACCATCTAATTCGAGAGATTGTGCAAAGAGGAGATGTGGTCGTGACCCAGATCGCTTCTGAGCATAACATTGCTGATCCGTTTACGAAGGCCCTCTCGGCTAAAGTGTTCGAGGGTCATCTAGACAGTCTAGGTCTGCGAGATATGTATATAGCGTAATCTAGGGCAAGTGGGAGATGTGTAATGGGTGTAAGGATGCCCTAGTTTATTGTATTTTGTATATTTACCTTTTATGTAATGTACAAATATACATGTACCGTTTCCAGCTTTGGATTATTTTGTATATACTTTCCCTGTAACTTGAGTTTTAGTTCAAGTGGGAGTTTGTTGGGTTTTATGCCCTAAAACTCGTAGATAGTAAATGTACATCTGACCTAACATTAATAAAGTGATGTATTATTCAATGTTTGTATTATATCTTGTCTTGCTAACCCTAATCCAATAAACTAAACATCCATGGCTAATAGAATGAGACTTGAACTAGTATGTAGGGACATGCGGGGATCAATGTTCAAGTTTTAGCCTAAAGGGTCTGTAGTATAGGGATAAGGCTGGGTACCTTATCCTGGTGACACTATGGATACGGCCCGCTTTGTATATTGATACAAACGTAGTGATCCAACACGTTCATGTGGTTGACATGCGAGTGGGGGTATCCTGTGCAATGAGTTTGCACAAAGACCGGACCGCGAAATAGTTAACCACTAACTATAACACCGTTGGTTAGCTCGGTTTCTATTTCACTAGGATGACCTAGGCAACTTGGCCTTAATCCTGAGTAGATTATGGACTCCTGTCCATGAGGGATTGTCCTTTGATTTGTACGGGTGAGAGTGGCCAGTTCGCCGACTCAATAAGCCTACCATTTTGGGGACAAGACCGAATGGGGAGCTGGGAACGTAGTCTTACAAGATGGAATTCACTCCTTCCTGATATGAGGGTAAGTAGAGGTGTGTTCCCTTAAGTGGTGTCTCCGGGTCTTGAACAAAGGGCCCTACCCTCTTTATGGCACGAGAGGGTTTTCTGTTTGATGGTTGGACCACAAACAGGTTGTTCATTAGAGGAGCACTGGTACTTAAGGACCAAGAGGTAGCCCAGGGGTAAAACGGTAATTTGACCTAGCTGGGGTACGAACACACGTGAAGGGCTAACTTGCTGCTGACGGTCAATATCCGTGGACACAGAAATATATCTGCAGTGAGAAGAGTGCAGCTGTGGTTCTTTAGTGGAGTGAACCACAGTTAACGAATATTGATTAACTTGGTTAATGAGTTTAACCAACTAATCTCACATCGTTGGAGCTTCTGATCTGTAGGTCCATTAGGTCCCACCGGTAGCTCATTTGGGGCGTTGAGGTAAAATTCTAAGGATGGATTGAATATTCGAAGGTGTTCGAATATTATACTAAAATATGAATTTGGTTCATATTAAAAACTATAGGTTAAAATTAATATGCATTGGATGTATATTAATACTATAGTTATGAGAGAGAAAATAGTAATTGAATATGTGATGTTCAATTTTATTTTATTAATTAATTAATTTCTTATTAATTAATTGATTTAGTTTAATTAAATTTGATTTAATTAAACTATAAGATAAGAGGGATGTTAATTTAAATAGGATTTAAATTAAAGTTTTTTTTTTAATTAATTTTGATTAATTAAAAGATAATTAATTATAATTTGAATTTATGTTTTTTCAAATTATAATTATTTAAAATATCAGATAACTGAAATATCAGTTATCTGATATTTTAAATGATCAGACGTGGTCAGGGAAGTGGTTATCTTAACTCCCTAGTCTCACGCCTGATAATCCCAATCAATCGCTCTCTCCCTCTCGCTCAATCTGTAGAGAATTCTCAGAGAGAAAAATCCAGAAAAAATCCTTAGAGAATTTTTTTGCTCCCACCAGCACTCAACGTAGGATCCCTATCAGAGAATACCGGTGTACCCTTGTGGTGGTGTTCGTGTTGCTGCTGTATTTTTGAGGAGAATTCAGAGAATTCGGCGAAAACTTCAAGGATTTCATCAAGGGTATGTTTTACTTGAACTAGGGTCAATAGGACCCAATTCTAGATTAGATCTAGGATTATTCCCAATTTTTATGCATGCTTGTATCTGGTTTTACAGCAAGCTTTTCCTATTATTGTTGCTGTAAATTTCATGTTTTTTCCCAACGTATTGGTATTTTTATTCTTAAATCAATCCGGGTTTTTTAAAGGTTCTGTATAATTTTCCGCTGCGCAAGGGCTTTCATCCCTTCACACACATGATTTGTGGCTCCTGAATCAAGTATTCCAGAAGAATCACTATTCTTCACTAATCACGTTTTCAAGACAAGTAAATGAAAATTATGGTCTTGAACAAGCTCTCCTTTTGCTAAGCAGGGTTCTATGTCATATTCATCAAGAACAATTCTTAATGATTTAAACATATGGGGCATGAGGACATTCCTCAGTTAAGAGTAATCCTAGACTTATTTACCACAATTTGTCGTTTAAGCATGTTGTATTACCGTTATTTATAAAATGACGTAAGACAATACACATAAAATTATTATATAATTGCTGAAGTAACAAATTACTTGTATTATTAATAGCACAAACCCATTACAAATAATTCAATCAAATTCTGCAAAAACAAATAAGCAATCAAAGAAACCCTATAAAACTATTGATTTGGTTTTTGCAATGATACTTCAAAGGTTTAGAACAACAGCCACCGAAGGGTGGTCAGCTACTCCTCCTCTGAATTGAGACAATCTCAACCAAATTCTAACACCATAATAACTCATATTCCGTTAGCGTTTAGTTACCGTTGTTCGGTCAAGGATTAGTTAACACATTTAACTCATCCCCGTAAGTGTAACCCTCCCACTTTCAGATCTTAGAGGCACGCACCAACAGGCTACCGAAGGGAAAGACAACTGTTGATAATTAGCCTAAGAGTTCTTATCCTATTCAGGAGTTCACGATGTTCTGAATCCTATGATCAGGCCCTCCGAAGGGATGGTTGCGCCAGGACAACCTGCAGGCGGATCATAGGACTCTCACGGTGTGAACTAGGGGCAGAGATCGAGGGATACGTTGACACGTGTCCCGCTCCCACTTACTCTAGACATTTTTCTCATTCACCTTGTTATTGATCCATGCAAACACTTTCCGAAGGGAGGCCGCTCCTAAGGTGACTCGAAGCCGAGCATGAACCTCATGTTGTGAATATAGGGACGTAGGAGTAAAACTTGATTTAAATCTCGTTTTGTAATTTTCCTCCCACTGAAAAATGTCCTAAGGTTAATTTAGGGTTGTTCAACTTAGATAAAATTCGGCTAAGTCAATCTATCTAAGTCTGATCCTATTATAACAATTATGGAAAGGATTCAACCGCAGTGTTTTAGGTAAATTAAACTTCTTTTAATAAACCAAGCATTGCAAGTCAACATTACTATGGTTAATTCAACTCAAGGTTCGGGTCAGTTCCCAGGTAGGAGGTGTTCCGTAAACCGTCAACTTAAATACCCTCAACTTTAGACAGAACTTCACCGAGAGAGTTCCCTTATAACCACAGTAATGTAAGGTATTTACTCTAAAGATCTAGGTGCATCAAACACTTTTAACAAACCTAGTGACATTGCATGCTAACATTTAACTATGATTAATTCAACTCCGGTATTCCGGGTCAGTTCCCAGGTAGGAGGTGTTCCGTAAACCGTCAACTTAAATACCCCAACCTTAGACAGAACTTTACCAGTAGAGTTCCCTTATAATCATAGCAATGTTTTTCCTACTTAGTCAATTAAAACTAATTTTAATTCTAAGTAAGAATAATTCTAATCCTATTAGAAATGTGATATTAGGTCTAATTAATTTTAAACATTTTAAAATTAATTCATTTATCCTAAGATCCTATGTTTGCATGCAATTCTTTGTTATAGATTAACGGTTTCTATTCATTAATATTATAACTATAATAAATTTTAATGAATTAACCCTATAACATGCTACTATGGTGAATGAATTAACAATCAAATTCTAATTAATTTAGAAAACCATACATTAGCATACATGACATACCATAAACATAACAATTATATTAATCTAAGGTAATGTCATGCTCAATGCAATTTAATTTCCTTTTAATTAACCTAACTCTTAAATTAATTATACAAGAAAATTAAAATTAAGCATTACCATTTTCATACATTAACATAACAATTTATATTAATAGCTCATGAAAATTAAGCATGTAAATTACTAATATAAATATAACTCTTATATTTTTAAACTAAAGTAATTTCATGCTCAATGCAAATTAATTACCCGAGAAAATTAAAATAAGCATTCATATTTTCATACATTAACATAACACTTTATATTAATAGCTCATGAAAATTAAGCATGTAAATTACTAATATAAATATAACTCTTATATTTTTAAACTAAAGTAATTTCATGTTCAATACAAATTAAATTTCTTCAATTAATCTAACTCTTAAATTAATTGCCAAGAAAATAAGCATTCACATTTTCAGACATTAACATAACACTTTATATTAATTGTTCATGAAAATAAATAAGCATATAAATTACTTTCATAAATATAATTTTTTTCTATTTTTTACTAAAGTAATTTCATGTTCAATGCTTCTCAATTTTCATCCATTTAATCATAACAATTTATATTAAATACTCATGAAAATAAAATTCATACGTATACATTATAACATTTATAATAATAAATATGCATGAATATGCTTAACCTATGGTGGGATTTTAAGCTAAATGACATACTTTATGCAACAATCAATTAATTTGATACATACATCACATGCATAATTAAATTAAAACTACCAAAATTGACCGGCATATTTGGCATATCCTAAGGAATTAAAAGCAATTTAAATTACAATAATTTAAATCCAAGACATATATTGGTCTTCAAATCTTTTCCTTTTTGGGATTTACAATTGATCTAATCAAAAGTATAAATCTAATCCCAACAAATATGCCTAAATAATCAATTTTGTAAATTAAACCACATATCACATATATGAAATTAAAATACCCACCATTGAACCAATGCTATTTTTAGAGGAACGAAATTAAATCTACGATCGGCTCTAATACAAATTGTAAGGATTTGGAATTCCCCAATTCCATTAAAGCGGAAGCGTAATTGGGACCGATTCGTAGTTAATTTTGTTTATCCAAAAATACAATTGCATTGGTTAAAACATAGAACAAATTCTATACAAACTTAAGGCTAAGCAAACAAAATTTATTAGATCTAAATCTAAAGGGGAGAAGCAAATATACCGTCGTTGACGACTCTGAATACTTCAACGGACACCTTTCTTGATTTTGGACCAAGCGTTAACAATTGGGACACCACCAATTGATCTTCCCTGCTATGACTCTAAGATTAGGAACGTAGTTGTAAGACTACCTAATCTTGAATGGGAAAAACTCTAGAGAGAAAATTCTCCCTAGAGTTCTTGAGTTGAGAGAATATGAGATGGAGGCTAGAGAGAATGCAAGAGTGCATTCTTGTGGCCTTATGTTGTAGTACCTAAACCCTAGGTTTAGTGTTCTATTTATAGGAGAAAGACCATGAATAAAATAGTCATTTAAAATCAATTATTTCCATAACTGATTTAATATTTTCCATAATTAATCAATTCCATGACCAACCAATTCCATGAACAATCAATTCTATAATTGATTAATCTTTTCCATAAATGATTGATCACTTCCATAAGTGATTAAATCATTTTCATAAATGATTAATTACTTCCATAAGTGATTAATCATTTTCATAATTGATTAATTTCCAATTAATTAATCACCAATTAAATATCATATATTTAATTTCAGACATTCTATTAGTTAATTAATTAATTACCCAATTAAATATCATATATTTAATTTGAGACCTTCAATTAATTAATTCTATAATATAAATCAAATTCATATTAAAATTTGAACTCCTTCAAATTCTCTTATATCCTATAAACTTAATATGAATCAAATCCATATTAATATTTGAACTTCTTCAAATATTTATTTCCCTCAAAGACTATAGTTTAATTAAATCTCATTTAATTTAAACTAAATTGAATAATTAATTAATTCATAATTAATTAATTTATCTTCTAATTAAATACCATATATTTAATTAGACATATATTTGAACTCTTTCAAATATATCAATCTCTCAATATAATAAAGTTTAATCTAAAATTAAACTTTATATTTTAATGCATCACTATACATTATATTAATTTGTATCTCGTACAATTAACTTAATTCCCAATATGAATTTGAACTATTCAAATTCTCTCAAGATATATTTGTTCCTAATTACTCTTTACGAGCTAGCAGGGAGACCTAATGGACCTACAGATCAGAAGCTCCAATGATATGAGGTTAATAGATTAAACTCATTAATCAGGTTAACCAATATTCATTAACTGTGGGTCATTCCACTAAAGACCCACAGTTGAACTCTTCTCACTGTAGAACATTTCTGTGTCCATGGATGTAGACCTATGCCGGTAAGCCAATCCTTCACGAGTGTTTGTAATCACAGTCGGGTCAAATTATCGTTTTACCCCTGTGTTACATTTGTCTCCTTAAGTACCAGCGCTACTCTAATGAACAACCTGTTTATGGTCCAACCATTAAACAGAAAGTCCATCTCGGGCCAGTGAGAGGGCGGTATCCCTTTGTTCAAGTCCCGGAGTCACCACTTAAGGGAACACTCATCTACTTCACCTAGAAGCGGGAAGGAGTGAATTCCTTCTTGTGTTGTCATGTCCTCAGCCTCTCACTCGATCTTGTCCCCAAAAAGGAAGGCATATTGAGTCGGCGTATTGGCCACTCTCACCCATGCTAATCAAAGGAAAATCCCTCAGGACAAGGAGTTCATGACACACTCAGGATTAAGACTGAGTTACCTAGGTCATCCTATTGAAACAGTAACCTAATTAGTTAACGGTGTTATAACTAATGGTTGACTATTTCGTGGTCCAGTCTTATGCAAACTCATTGCATAAGATACCCCCACTTGCATGTCTACTACATGGACGTTTTGGATCAATACGTCTGTATCAAATACAAAGCGAGCCATATCTCATAGTATTACCAGGATAAGATACCCAACCTTATCCTTGTACTATAGACCTTTTAGGTTGTTACTTGAACATTGATCCTCGTATGTCCCCACATACTAGTTCAAGTTACATACAAACAACCTTGGATCTTAGTTTATTGGATTTGGGTCAAATTGTGCAATATTTAACAATAACACTTTATTGTAGAAACTCAATAACACTTTATTGAAACAAGTAAACAATTTGTTTACATTCACTATCTACGAGTTTTAGGGCATAAAACCCAACAAAAGCGACATGATGTTGTTATCACAAGATCCATAGAAAAAAGCCCTAATGATGAAAAGGACACAGTTGTATGCTACCACATCATCATAGGGGAAGAAACATATCCCGAAACGTATGAAGAAAATGTGAAGGATCGGCCCAATTAACAAAAAGTTCCTTAAAAAATTCTATGCGTGAAATGTAAACACTTCTTATCGTAAGAGTCTAAACTACATGATACTCCTTGCCTGCACGAGTTAAAAAGGTGAACGACAAAAAAATAAAATCAAATTTGTATATTGAACTACGTTATGACTTGATCCATTTCCACTTGAAGGGTACGTAGGCAACTTAAGGAAAAAAAAAACCTTAAATTCAATCAAAGCAGTGAAAAAAAAAACATTTTGCGTTGTAGATAAAGCTTTGAACTTTTATTATGACATAAACAAAGGATGCATAAATGTTTGATACAATGCATTGAAAAAAAAAAGTCTTATAGGAGACAAACCTTAAGGTAAATAAAAAGAGTTCTGGCTATGAATGGAATCTCAACACTTTTATTTATAACATGAATGAATAAATGAATGAATTATTCGATAAAGCATCAATTGGTCAACAATAAAAAAAAATAAAAAATAAAAAATAAAAAAGTCTTTACATCTAATCTAGAAAACAAAGGGGCAATCAAATAAAGCCATCCATTTGAAGTTCCTTAATTCTTCACGTAGTTCCTCTAAGTTTTTACAAACTATTGTCAAAGACTTGGCATCTTCATCAATCATGACAGAGGCACACTCAATATTGGTGATCTCTTCACGGATTTTGGTAACCTCGAGTCTTTGTTGCTCCAAAGTCTTCTCCTCCATCACAAAATAAATTGGAAAGTCTCTCATGCTCGACTATCATTGTCTCTATTTTGGCCTCTAGTTCCTTTATCTCCAAGGTTGATCGTGCAAGCTGTTGTTCGAGTGTGTCCTTCAGGGCTTCATTTGTTTCAAAGTACAATCCAAGGTTTTCTCATTTCAAGTTACAGTTCGAGCTTTCCTCACTTCGAGTACTTCAAGTTCAAGTTCAAGCTTGAGCTTTCATCACTTCAAGTACTCTAAGTTCAAGTTCGGGGCTTTGATCGTTTCAAGTTCAAGTTCGAGTTTTCCTCACTTCGAGTACTTCAAGTTCAAGTTCAAGCTCGAGCTTTCATCACTTCAAGTACTCTAAGTTCAAGTTCGAGGCTTCGCTCATTTCAAGTTCAAGTTCGAGCTTTCCTCACTTCTAGTACTTCAAGTTCAAGTTCAAGCTTTCATCACTCCAAGTACTTTAAGTTCAAGTTCGAAATTTTATTCTTTTCAAGTTCAAGTTTGAGCTTTCATCACTTCAAGTACTCTAAGTTCAAGTTTGTGGCCTCACTCGTTTCAATTTCAAGTTTGAGCTTTCCTCACTTCGAGTACTTCAAGTTCTAGTTCAAACTTTGCTCGTTTCAAGTTCAAGCTCGAGCTTTCATCACTTTAAATACTCTAAGTTCAAGTTCAGGGTTTCGCTCGTTTCGAGTTCAAGTTCAAGTTTTCCTCACTTCAAGTTCAAGTTCAAGTTTTGCTCATTTCAAGTTCAAGTTCGAGCTTTCATCACCTCAAGTACTCTAAGTTCAAGTTCGGGGCTTCGCTTGTTTCAAGTTCAAGTTCGAGCTTTCCTCACTTCAAGTACTTCAAGTTCAAGTTCAAACTTGAGCTTTCATCACTTCAAGTACTCTAAGTTCAAGTTTGGGGATTCGCTCGTTTCAAGTAAGTTTGAGTTGTCCTCACTTCAAGTATTTCAAGTTCAAGTTCAAGTTTTGCCCATTTCAAGTTCAACTTCAAGCTTTCATGACTCCAAGTACTTTAAGTTCAAGCTCGGAGCTTTATTCTTTTTAAGTTCAAGTTCGAGCTTTCAACATTTCAAGTACTCTAAGTTCAAGTTTGGGGCTTCGCTCATTTCAAGTTCAAGTTCGAGCTTTCCTCACTTCGAGTACTTTAAGTTCAAGTTCAAGGTTTTTCTTGGTTTCAAATTTAAGTTTGGAAGCTAAGTAAAGGATGAATACTGAGGGACACATCCACCAAGTCTGGTTTTGGCCCTACCTTATAAGTGTCACCCCCACTTTTGCTTGGTTTTAGTTTCAAGTTCGAAAGCTAGGTAAAGGATGAACACTGAGGGACACAACCCTACCTTATAAGTGTCACCCCCACTTTCGCTTGGTTTCAATTTCAAGTTCGGAAGCTACTTAAGGGATGACACTAAGGGACACAACCCTACCTTATAAGTGTCACCCCCCACTTTCGCTTGGTTTCGGTTTCAAGTTCGGAAGCTCAGTAAGGGATGAACACTGAGAGACACATCCCTACCTTATAAGTGTCACCCCCCACTTCGTTTGGTTTCAGTTTTAAGTTTAGAAGCTAAGTAAGGGATGAACACTGAAGGACACAACCCTGCCTTATAAGTGTCATTCCCCACTTTTGCTTGGTTTCGAATTCAAGTTCGGAAGCTAAGTAAAGGATGAACACTGAGGGACACAGTCTTACCTTATAAGTGCCACCCCCACTTTCGCTTGGTTTCGGTTTCAAGTTCGGAAGCTAATTAAGGGATGAACACTGAGGGAAACAACTCTACCTTATAAGTGTTGCCCCCACTTTTCGCTTGGTTTCTGTTTCAAGTTTGGAAATTAAGGGATGAACACTGAGGGACACAACTCTACCTTATAAGTGTCACCCCCCCCCCTTTCGCTTGGTTTCAGTTTCAAATTTGGAAGCTAAGTAAGTGATGAACACCGAGGAACACAACCCTACCTTATAAGTGTCACCCCCGCTTTCGCTTGGTTTCGGTTTCAAGTTTGGAAGCTAAGTAAGGGATGAACACTAAGGGACACAGTCCTACCATACAAGTGTCACCCCCCACTTTTGCTTGGTTTCGATTTCAAGGTCGGGAGCTAAGTAAGGAATGAACACTGAGGGACACAGCTCTACCTTATAAGTGTCACCTCCCACTTTCGCTTGATTTCGGTTTCAAGTTTGGAAGCTAAGTAAGGGATGAACACTGAGGGACACAACCCTACCTTATAAGTGACACCCCTCACTTTCGCTTGCCTTCAATTTCTAGAATGGAAACTAAGTAAGGGATGAACACTGAAGGACACAACCCTACCTTATAAGTGTCACCCTCACTTTTGCTTAGTTTCAGCTTCAAGTCATGTGATTTTCAGTACCTTGGTGGTGGATGAAGGCTACTTTGAAGGAATTACAACACTTGTTGGCAAGCAAATATCGATTATGCGATAAAAGCAGTTGGATACAATTGTTCCCTAAAATTGAGAAAGAAAAGAGTAATTACCAAACAAGCAAAAAAAAAAAGTTCATAAGTTACCAATTAAAAAAAAAAAGTTGAGTTATGATCTAAGAGAAAACAAAGGTGTTATGGAAACATACACGTTTTTTTGCTAAAAGAAACAAAAAAAACAAAAAAATAAAGCAAAAAAGCAAAAAAAAAATTAAAAAAAAAGGTCACGGTTTCATCCCCCGTTTTCTCTCTCTCACCATTTTCTCAACTACCCTCACTCCCTCACAGCTTCTCTCTCCCCTCTCTTTCACCATTTTTTTCATCATTTTTCTCTATCTGCTAGTATTTCTCTAAATCTCTCCTCCCTCTCGCCGTCACCACAAAAGATGAGTTCGCCGCCGTCGTGTTTCTTCCGACAACGGCGTGACGAAAAAAAGAAGAAAAAAAAGACCCTTTTTCTATCGTGTCTCTCTCTAGCTCTCCTCCGTTTCGGTTAGATGTCCGCTCTTCCCGTCGATTACTCGCCGCTAGCGTGTTTCTACAGTGGCCCGACTCAAAAAAAAAAAAAAAAAAAAAAAAACTTTTTTTTTCTTCGGTCACTCTCTCTATAAATCTCCCTCTCCCTTCTCCAATCATTCTCTCTCTTTCTAACTCTCGTTTTTTTCCTCTCAACGTCACACCTCAGCCACCCACACGCTGCAAGATACATCGGCGTCGCCACCTCATTGCAACCAAATCGGTAATCTTATCGGTGGAGGTTCACAGAAACAAAGAAGCGACATCAACAAAAAGAAAATTTTAAAAAAAAATCAGAAGAAGAAACAAAGAGAGAGGATGGCAAAAAAATTGAGAACAAAATTCAAGCATGAAGCACCCATATAAAAAAAAAAAAAAAAAGGCTTTGGAATTCAAATCCACAAATCTTTTTTTTTTCTTTTTGAAAAGGAATAATAGCATTAAACACCCACAACAACACTACATCTACTCTTCCTGAAAATCGAAGAGTTTAGAAAAGGAGGTAAAACCTCTTTACAAAAAATACCATCTTTCGAAATGGAAGAATCCAAAAATCGGGTAGCTATTACCCACTACAACTCCTTGGCGCGTTTTGTTGTTACCCTTGGTGATTCGGGTAGCTAAAATCCACAAATCTATCTCAGCATAAAGCTTTGAAGAAGCATATAGGACATAAAGCTTTTCTTAGTTCATGTATCCGCACCTGTATATAACAAAAAAAATTCTACAAGAATTACTTCTTTATTTATACGGTGGAGAATATCAAATCTCGTCCAACTTGATGCAATTTAAATCCAAACAGAATCTTTATCAAACTTTGCTAAGGATCATGTGGGTATATTTAACAAATGCTCTCCAATTTTAGTTAGAATCCAAATTTTAACTATCATTGGATATGGAGGCCAACTTCTATCAAGAATCAAGTGCAATTCAAAATTCCAGATGACTTTCAAACTATTTTGTACGAGTGAAATGAACCAAACCGAACCGGTGAACCAAACCGATGGGGTTCGGTTCGGTTCCCTTCTTTGCCCAAAACCATATCGCACGCGTTTCATTCTTTGTAAAAAAAACGTGTTTCATTCAAATTTCAAATCTAGGGTTTCAGTTCGTTCGATTCGAGCCTCCTCTCTCGTGGCTTTTTGTCGAAGTCGAAGCGTCTGTCGCTGCTGCCATTGCCGAAGTCGAAGCATCTGTCGCCACCACCATCCCCGTGGGTTTTCGCCGAAGTTGAAGCGTCTATCGCCGTCGAGGATTTGCACCGAAGTTGAAGCGTCTGGTTTAAGTCATCGCTGCCATCGCCTCGTCCTCTCGTGGGTTTTCGTCGAAGTCGAAGTCGAACCGAGTTGTGTCGTCTTCATATTCATCTTCATCTTCTTTGCAGTCGAAATCAAAAGATTTCGAACTGCAGATTTCGTCTTCGTCTTCATCCTCTCTGTTTTTTTTTTAGAAGTAGGTCATTGTTATTTTGAACTACAAAAAGAAGAAGAAGAAGAAGAAACCGACCCGAGACGGCGCAGACCCGGTTCGGGTCGGGTCGGTTTATCCGTACAACTGACCGGACCCGACCCGAGAAATTTACACCCCTGCTATTTTGTCTAAATTTTAGTAATTTCAATTGTTACCTCAAATCAAAGTTTGATTAGAATTCCAAGTTTTTTTACTTCAAACCAAATGAAGGTGAATTTGTTTTAACATTGGATTATTCAACCATATTGGAATCATCCCAAATTCCATTCCAAATTAAAGTTTGAAGGATGTGATGTGGAATTTTCCTTACCACAAGCGCACGGGTCAAGTAATAATAAAGTGATCGTGAAATCGAGTGTCGTCCTTTGGATTGGATTTTTAAGTTAAATCAATTACCATGAATAGTCTTGCTCAATTTTATTTAGGGACCAACAAGTAGTGAAATTTAGAAACCAAGGTAATGCAAATCAAAGATGTGAAATTCAATTGAAAGAATACTTAGGGAATTGATTTCGCCAATTTAATCTATGATTGATTTTAAGGAATGAATTATAACGCACAATGATTTTATGAGTCTAAGAACCTTTTATCACAACTACCTCTCCCGAGTATAATTGATTCTCATGCAAATTAACTACTTTGATATCCGTATCTAAGTTCTTTAATAAGCAAGGCAATTAGTTCTTTTTAACCGATTCTAAAGTTACTCTAAATTCCGTCACGATTTTAGAGATTCTACTTTAGTCATGCAATCTTAATAAAGTCTACGCTAAATCCCCTCTCCCGAGCAAGACTCAACACTTAGATCATTCAACTAATGGCCAATTAATTGAAAGCATTAAATTAAGAATGCAAACATAAAACAATTGCACAATTCAACCCATAAATCAATCCATAAACTAAAAAGACTACATCAATCCCTAAGTAACAAACTTAGTTACTCATACATGGCGTTACAAGATAAACTAAGTAGGAAAAAGCCATTAAAAACTAACTAAAGTAAAGGGGAAAGAAGATTAAACACTATGGAGGCCGAGACCGCACGTCCCCGTTACGATCTCCACGAACAAAGTCTTCAATTCCACGCTCCCCCGCTTGCTTCAGCTTCAAAATATGATTTTTCTCCCTGTTTTACGGCTAAAATCTCCTAAAAGAAGTCCCCCAAAAAGCCCTAATCGCAATCTTTAAATAAGGCAAAAATTGGTCGTAGCGTCGCGACGCTACCGCGAAATTACGGATTCTTGAAGTTCGCCGAGAGCGTCGCGACGCTATGAATTTTATTTTATTATTATTTTTTTTTTAAGATTGAAAACTCCATTTGATTCAAATTGCTGAATTAAGCTTCAAACACATACTTCCTACAAATAAAACATAAAAATGCATAAATTTGGACAAATAATTGTAAAAGACTAGCTTGATTAATTATAGAAAAATAGCTAGCTATGCTCGCTATCAGGATGTTCAAGTTCAATTTTGGTTCAAAATTCAATTTAAATCCAATTTTATTTGAAATTAGATTTATAATAGAATTTCAATGGTCTCAAATAAAAATTTGGGTACATTTCAAAGTCCGTAGCAAATCAAAATTGGACTTAAATTCAAGTTCAAAACTTACCCAAATTCAAGTCAAGATTGGGATAGGGTACAAACTATAGGTTGAATTTAAATTCCTTCCCAATAAAAATTTGGGTATAATCCAAAATTTTATCCCAAATCAAGGTTGGACTTAAATCCTTGTTCAAATTATATTCCAAATTCAAACTCATAATTCGGAATTTTATATCAAATCAAAATTTGGGCATAATCTAAAATTTGTCCCAAACTCAAATTCTACCAAGCTAAAATTGAGTAGAATCTTACCTCAAAATTTGGGCATAATCCAAATTTTTTCCCAAATTAAATTTGACCCAAGTACAAACTCAAATCTATTCCAAATGTAAGTTAAAATTTGGTAGAATTTTCCTTTCAAATAAAAAATTTGGGTATAATCCAAAATTTTATCCCAAATCAAAGTTGGACTTAAATTCCAATTCAAATTATGTTCCAAATTCAAGCTCGTAGTTTGGAATTTTATATCAAATCAAAATTTGGACATAACCAAAATTTTATATCCCAAATCAAATTTGATCAAATTACCAATTCAAATTATATTCCAAATTCAAGCCATAATTTGGAATTTTATCTCAAATTAAAATTTGGGGATAATCCAAAATTTTAGTCCAAATTGAAATTTTATCAAATTCAAATTCTACCCAAACCAAAATTTGTTAGAATTTTACCTCAAACCCAAAATTGCCCAAAACAGGAGTGAAATAGAATTCAAATTTTATTCTAAGTTCAAACTAAACCTAAAAATTGTCCAATTCGTGGTAAATTTCAAATTTTTGTCTCAACCCAAAATTTACCCAAAAACAGGAGTGAACTAGAATTCAAATTTTATTTTAAGTTCAAACTAAACCTGAAAAATAGCTTCAAATCCTACTCCTAGTTCAAATACAAATTGGGATAGTCAAAATCATGAAGACAAATTCTTCTACCTTTGCTGCCATGTCATCTTTTTCGAGATTCACCCACACCTATTTGTGCATAAATCTCGAAAATGGGGTATTTGTTGGCATAGAAATTTTCAAACCAATTAGAAATTGTCACATCATTATTTTTATTTATTTTTGGGGTGTGTCGCAAATTAATACATATCTCAAAATTAATTATGGCAAGATAAGAAAGATGACATGTTCTCTTTGTGGTCGTTTAATTATGCTAATGGTCTTGATCTAATCCAACAATGGTTAAACACAAGATCGAATGATCATTTAACCTAAAAATCCAATTTAGTCTAAAGTTCATGAAATTAAATTAAAGTATGTTAAGTTCATAAAGTTAGGTTAAATTGGGTTCAATTTAAACCCAAAATTATTAAGGTAATTGGGCCTGAAGCCCAAAATTCATTCAAGCTCATGGATGGGCCCAAGCCCAATTTAAGCCCAAGCCCACAAAGACCTTTTGAAAACCTATAAATAGGGAGGGTTGGCCTTCATTAAAGGGGCAGCACAAAGAAATGAATAAGAGGAAGACTAAAGCTCTCAGAAGGTTTGAAGATTGAAGCTCTGATCCTCCTACAAAACTTGAAGATTAAAGCTTCAATCCTACAGCAAAAAACTTTTAAGATCGAAGTCCAGATCCTCCTACAAGACTCTGAAGATTGAAGCTCAAATCCTGTTGCAAGACCCTGAAGATTGAGGCTCCAATCCTCCTACAAGACTTTGAAGATCGAAGCTCAAATCCTCCTGCAAGCTTGAAGATTGAAGTGAAGTCATCTAAAAATTAGAAGACTGAAGACTTAAAGCCTAAAGTCTACTTCAATCGACCCAGGAGAACTTGAATCCTTCAAAGACAAACAAACCTTCAAGACTCTAAAGATTAAAGCTTCTTGAAGACTCTATAGATCAAAGCCACCTTGAGTTTGTGAGAGAAAACATTAAAAGATTGTAACTAGAGATTGTATTCCACTATACTTACACAAGAATTAATACATACAAGAAGTCGTTTCACGAATCAAATTTCTCTCCTGAAATCTCGTGTGAACAGTTACCATTAAAAGTTATAGTAATCCCAACTTAAGTCTTAATCAATTCAATGAGTTACAGGCAACTTGAATATAGTTCAAGCATATAGCCTATCCTATAAGTAGAAGATTCAAATTTTCACCCTCCATTCATATAATGTTATATTCTTTAAAAAAAAAAAAAAAAAAAAAAAAAAAAAAAAAGGTTAAATTATTAAAAATACCATTGAACTATAGGGTTGGTTTCAATTATACCCTTAAACTTTCAAAAGTTTCATTTTAACCCTTAAAGTTTGAAGTTTGTTTCAAAACAACCCACAGAGACATTTTCCGTTAAATTTATGACCGAAAAATGATGTTTTACATGTGTTTTTATCGTATTTTCCATGAATATGTTCAAACTATTCACATAAGCAACAATACAAATGCAGAGACATTATTTATGCCCATGAATTTAACGAAGAAGAAGAAAAAGAAGAAGAAAAAAAAGAAGAAAAAAAAAACTTCAAGGTTGTTTTGAAACAAACTTCAAAATTCAAAGGTTAAAATGGAACTTTTCAAAATTCATAAACATAATTAAAACAAACCATAATTCAAATTGTGATAAATTTCAAACTTATTAAGGGAAAATTGTAATGGGTTGCTAAATTAAATAAGGAATTAGAAAATATAGAAACTTTTAAAAGAAATTGCAAATATGGCAAATATTTTAAATGATTTTTTAAATCCCCGTTTTGCCCCTGATTGGACAAAAAAACTTGCAGAGAGAGATTGATCAGTAGAAAACAGAAAACCTCAACAAAATGATCGATTGAGAAATCGATTCATTATCGAAGGCATGATTTCCTACTGCCAATAAAGAGAAAAGAAAAAAGAACAACTACAACAACAAAAATTTAGGGTTTCGAATGCATAATTTTGACTGTGAACAATGGATCTCGCCCGCTAAAAGCACGAACAAACGAAACCAGCGAGCTTCTCCTCTCCACTCGACGCTCCTGAGCGGCTCGCTAAGAGAAGTGATTACACGCATCCTCCAAACTTAGCTCATGCTTATTGTCTATTTATAAATTCTAATAATACCTCCAAAGTCTCAACTGATATTTCACACAAACAAATAAATACGAGTAGGAGCACCTCCTCTCTTGCACCAAGTTAGATTCAACTGATATTTCACACAAACAAATAAATAGAACCTATTGGTGATAGAAACCTATCACTGATAGATTTCTATTAATAATACAAATAAATCATTGATAGAATAATAATTTGATAGATTTTGACGATAAAATGATATTTCTCACTTCAATATGTAACTGAATTTATAAAACTATCACTATGCATCGATAGAATTTGAGATGATAGAAATCTATCATTGATAGAATAGTAATTTGATAGATTTTGATAGAATGATATTCCTCACTTCAATATGTAACTGAATTTATAAAACTATCACTAAACATCAATAGAAATTGAGATGATAGAAATCTATCAGTGATAGAAACCTATCACTGGTAGAAACCTATCACTGATAGATTTTATCCATAATACAAATAAATCGTTGATAGAATAGTAATTTGATAGATTTTGATAGAATGATATTTCTCACTTCAATACGTAACTAAATTTATAAAACCATCACTAAGCATCGAAATAAATTAAGATGATAGAACTCTATCAGTGATAGAAATCTATCATCACTGATAGATTTCTATGAATAATACAAAAATCATTGTTAGAATAGTAATTTGATATATTTTTATAAAATGATATTCCTCACTTTAATATGTAATTGAACTTATGAACAAAAACCAATTAGAATATAAGATAGACTATTACTATTAGTGATAGAATTCTATCGCTTATGTAATTCTATCACTACAAGTGATAGACATCTAATCAAGATATACTTTTATCAGTGATAAAATTTTATAAAATTCTATCATTGATATAACTCTATCACTATAAGTTATAGACTTCTATCACTGATAGAATTACAAGATTTTAATAGAATGATAGAATGATTTTAATTGAATGTAGAAGTCTATCAATCTATTGTTATAATTCTATCAATAGTTAGACCGATAGATTTACAAGATTTTGATAGAATGATAAATAGTGTTGTAAAATGATAGAATGATAGAAGTCTATCAGTTTATCATTATCATTTTATCATTGATAGAAATCTATCACTGATAGAAATCTGTCTATGAGTGATAGATTTGGAAGTAGAATTCTATCCAATAATGAAAGTTTATTTACAATAGTAGTCAATGAGTGATAGAAGTTTAGAATTCTTTTATCAATACAGAAAAAGTGTGAATATCAATAATCTCTATGAATGATAGAAGTCACATTTGATTATCAGCAATCATCTATCACTATTGCAATAAAAAATGTGAATATTAACAATCACCCAAAAAGATGTACTAATATATAACATTGAAATGATAGAAGTATATCAGTGATAGAAGTATATATTAGTGATAAAATTCTATCAATGATAGAATTTTATCACTTTTATCGCTGACAGAAACGAAAAGAAGGAAAAAAAACGGGATTAGGCTGAAAATTCGGGCTGAATGGACGAGTAATCACGTGGGATGAACTTTTTAGTAATTTAGATTTAGATGGACTGAGTGTTAAATTTTGATATTTTTGCAAATACTTTAATATGTGACTAATTTTGCTATTATTATAGTTGAGTTTGGTATATGTGCTAGCATTCCTTTGCTAAGAGTAAAACAATATTTTATCATTTTTAAAGAAAATAAGAGTCTATTTGGTAGGCAATCTAGATTCTGTTTTATGTTTTCAGATTCACTGAATTCAATGAATATGCATTTGACAGATGTGTTTTTGAAATCTGTTTTCGGATTTTGGGATCCAAATAGTGGAAATTTTGAAAACAACTTTTTAACTTTTTCATTGTATCCAGATTTTGAATTTGAAAATTTTAAATGCAAAATTAAATTTAAAAAAAAATAAAAACTCTAATAAATATAGTATTTCATGTTATAAACTCAATTTTGAACCATTATTTAAATTTGGATCCAAATTCTAAATTTGCTACCAAACACATTGTAGAAACCGCATTTGGTATGGATTAATTTTTAGTAATAAAGTTTGATGTTGAATTTTATTTCATTTCATTTTAATTTGATTTTCATTTTTTATTTTATTTTCATTTCCATTTTCATTTTATTTTATTTTTTTAATTTTATTTATTTTTTTTTTTTTTGTGGTCTTCTCCACTTCCTTCTTCCTATCCCCCTCTTTCTCCACTTTCCTCTTCCTCTCCCCCTCTTCCTCAACTCCCCACCATTATTCTCTCCAACCACCATCCAAGCTTCCCTATAAAAGGACAACACAAGAAAGAAGAAGGGGAACAACAATTAGAATCAAATTAGAAGAAAAAGAAGGAAAGAGAGAATTACAATGGGGAGAAGAGTTTTTTTGTTCAAAACTCCATTTCAACAAAGATTAGAAGCCATTTTTTCCTTTTACACATAAAAACCTTTTTTCCTTTTACACATAAAAACCTCTTTCTCTCTAAACACCATTGTGACCTCCGTCCAAACTCATTTTCTTCTTCCTCCAAAAACCCACACCTCAACTCCATCGCCGCTACTCGAAGACCATTGCCGCTGCCAGTTCCGTTTGATGCCTTTAGTTCTACCGTCCACGTCATCATCGCTATGAGGGAGGAGAGAGAAAGAATGTGAGGATGAAGAAAAAGTTTGGTGGACCCATCTCTATCCTTTATCATTCCCCCCCCCCCCCCCCCCCCCCCCCCTAAACCATTCTCTTTTAAATGAGTTTTCAAGTTTTTTTTCCTCTTTATCTTCCAGTGTGATTTTAACTTAAATTTTTTTCATATGAATTTTCCAATCAATTTTAAGTTAGACTTCAATTTTAAAATCTCAAGTCAATTCCAATTTAGTTTTAATTTGAAATTTTGATTTCAATTTGAATTTGATTTAATCTTGATTTCTAATTCAATTCATTATTTTTAATTGATTCCATTTCAATTTGATTTCATAAATCAATCTCAAATTACCTTTACTATATCATTTCTCGAATAAATATCATTTCAAATTGGATTTTACATTGAAATCTCCTAATTCAATTTCAATTAGGCTTTAGTTTATAATTTTTAGTTTCAACCTAAAATTGCTTTTAATTTGGAGTTTTTCAATAAATTTCAATTATGTTTTAATTGGAATTTCAAAATCAATATCTATTTGGTTTTATATTGAAAATAAATTTCAATTTTAATTAGATTTAAAATCGGTCAATGACTATGGTTTTTAAAGTTAAATTGGAAATCAATTTCAATGGTTGAAAGGTTAAATCAAATTTCAAAAACATTATTTAATATTTTGAATGGTTAAAATAGATTGGTTATGAAAACTTTAATGCTAATTCTTTCTAAGAATGGGTACTTAAGCTGACCGACAGGGGACACCCTGCCTGGAAATTAGCCTAAAGTTTAACTAGTCAATTATTTTGGCAATCAAAATTTTAATTTGATCTTAATTTAGAATTTTTCAAATCAACTTCAATTTAATTCAAAATTGGATTTTCCAAATGAATTTCAAAATAGTTTTACTTTGGTAATTCCAAATGAAATTCTAATGGAATTTGATTTAAAAATGAAAAAATATTTTTTCATTGAATGGTGTCATACCACTCATGATTATTAGTTCACATTTTATTTTTGAAATGTGAAATAATAGATATGAGACAAAATAACTCATGTACAACCTATGGCAGAGTTGAGATAATTTCTCAAATTCTTGAGGTGACAAATTTTCTTTAATTAAAAGAAAATTTCAACATGACAAGCAATTATTGGGTATAATCCCACCCACTCACCATATCCTATCCTTACTTTATTTTTGAAGTTAAGGCAAGATAAAGTGAGACATTTTTCGTTTAATTATTTATTTATTTGTTTTTCAAAATAAAGGACCAGTTTATGATAGAATAAAATGATAATTTTGAAATAAAATATGGTAACCATTTTTAAACGGGTGTTGTAGGGGTGCTAATACCTTCCCTACACTCAATCGACTCCCGAGCCTAATTTTATGGTTTCTAAGATTGGTTTTTATCTTAAAAGGGTGACCAATCACACCCTATGATAATTGGTAGCGACTCCAAACCTTTAACCTCGAAAGAGACCCTTAGGAAAGGACATCGGCCGCTCTGCGTCGCGATGACGTTGCAACAGCTTGCCGACTCTGCTGGGGACAATAGGTGATTATACCGAAGAGAGTCAAGCTGTTATTTTATTTTATATTATCCTTATTGTTTGGTCCATGTGTATTCTTATTGGTTGTAATTTGCAGTTAATCTTTTGTACATAAATGTATATTTTTATTTTTCACACACGCTCACAAGCCTCCTACCCGGGCTTTACCCTTTAAGGTTAGATTTGAGGATTGAGTAGTGTTACCTTCGTGGAGCTTCGACTCCCGTGTAGGGACATGGAATTCCTCACTCAAGCAAATCCATGTTACTCTGGACTCAGATTAGTCGATGGGTTAGCTTGAGAGTCGTTTCATTTTCTAGAAATGTTAGAACCCAAACTCACTGTTATGCATCCTAGAGCCAACCAATAATCATTGCAAATTTGAACTTTAGGATACACCTATTTGTTTACATTACATGTTTGATTTTCATGTAGTGTGATTATCTCATCAATATATCTGAAGTTCATAACGTAATGTGTAAGTTCATTGTGTGTGTGTGTATATATATATATATATATATATATATATATATTATTTTTCAAATATTTTTAAAATTCTAAAATGGTTCAATCACAATTATTCTATACTTGAACACTCTTTGTGATTGGAATCGATGATGTAATAGTGTCGACATTTGAAGGGACATGATTGCCCTCGTGTAGGCACACGAAAATTCTCCCTCAAATCGATTCATTGTGTTTTTAACATTGGAATTAATTTGAGGTCCTTTGTCCTCTAGAATTAGAATTTTAACCTCATATCACATGTTTTTTCTACTCAAATTAATTCAATTGTTATAACATTGAAATTGATTCGAGATCCTTTGTTTTCTAGGATTAGAATTCTAACCTTACATTATACTCATCATTCAAGTTAATTCAATTGTTATTTTATAACGTTGAAATTAATTTGAGGTTCTTTATCAGGATTTAAACTATCCTCCATCATTTTATTATTTGTTCAATATCTCTTGGTTACTTTCATTTTATCATCTCATTTGTAAATAAATATCTCTTAAAAAAAAGAGTATTTGTTGGATCTATTGAGAAAAAAAGAAACAGAAATAATTTCCTTTTATTGGTTTTTCTTAAAAAAAAAAAAAAAAAGAAAGAAAGAAAAAGAGGAAAATTTTTCTCTTTAATTTATGTGAATCTTTTCTTTAATATTTTACTTTTTTTTCATAAATTTGAAATAAATTGTGAAGATAAATTTTCACCTTGTATTTGACTCTTCATGTTTTATTTTTTAAAATATTCATTTTTCTAGATTAAATGTTGCATAGCATCATTTTGCATAGTCCAGGTTCATACATAGCCTATGGGGATCATTTTTATTTTTTATTTTTTTGAAAAAAGGATCATTTTTATTTAAGATATAGTGTCAACCTTCGAGGGTATATGATTGTTCTTTGTTATTTAATAGCATTGAAATTAATTTTTGAATCCTTGTGTGGTTAGAAATATTTTCACTGTTCACATTCATTTTAGATTTTTATTTTCATTTAAAAAAATCACAACATTTTCCTCTCGCATCATCTAGCATACGATCTTTAATACCCTCATATGTAAGATATTTTCTCATATCCACTCATTCATCATAAAAAAATCCCATGGAATTCATCTCTATTTTGATGTACCTTAGAATAAAAGTGTCATGCTTTTCAACTCTTGTTCACACTTGTATAGAGTTATAAGATATCGACTCTCATGTAAACACAAAATCTCACTCATGATTATGATTAGGAGAAACATTTTTCCCTTTATGGGATGCATTTAGGATCTTAAGTTGCACTTTCATGAATTTTGGTCTGTGTATACATTTTTTTTTCTCATGCATCATTATCTCATGTCAATTATTTAGAAAAAAAAATCTTTTTTCTATTTATGATTTAATAATGGCATAGTATCATTTTTCATGCATGCATATTTTACAGTACAATTTCCATTTTTTTAATCATGTTCTCCAATCATTTCATTAACTGTCATTTTATTTTATTTATTTATTTATTTATTTATTTTTAAAAACTTGCATAGCTCCTTCGTTCTCTATTTAAACGAAAATAGCTCAATAACCACATGTTCTCATTCTTATAGAGTACAAGGCAAAGTAATGGAGGAACAAAATGATGAGTTGAATAAGATGAAACAAGTCATTGATTGGGTTCAAGAGTTAGTCATAAAAATCCAAAATGTTGAGCTAGGGAAATTCGGTCAAATCCAAGAGTAAATATTGGAAAATCAAAATCTATAGCTAAAGAGGATAAGACGAGACATTGACAAGATCCAAAGCAATGAAAATTCTTAATGCCTTAGGGAATGTTGAAAAACTACAAACATTTTTCTACCTACAAAACCAATTGGTGAATCTCATGATTTACTTAGTTATGACTTACCAACAAAAGGGTTCACCCAACAAAGTTGTTTTGTGCTCGACAATGTCAATCTCTATTTTCCAAGACAAGTCAATAAGCTCATGCAAGTTGTCAAACTGGAAAGAAAAAAGGAAGAACTACCCAACGCTGATGACATAGGAAATTATGGTATGTTTGAAGAAATTGAAGAAATTATTCTTCAAGAAAAATGCAGGCATAATCTAGACATAGTTAATGGTCAGTTGGGTATGCAACAAGTGCCTTTAAAGGAGCAAAAAAAAAATCAATAACCCTTTAGGAACAATGATGATCCTACAAAGGAAAGATATAAAACCATTAGCCACCCTATCCAACATGGTTTGGCTCAAGCACTTATTGCGATTACCATGCAGGAGCTATGGGGCACTCAACAAAAAAAACTGATTTGGCCTCAAACGTAAAGTCCATACTCTTATCAAAATGGGATGACTAAATTCTTCAAGTGTCAATCGATCACTAGGGTTAGGAATTTATGTTTCGAGGAAAGAAACATCTATTGTACATGACTATGGAAAGCAATGCAATCTATTGTCTTTCTTCATCATCAATAAAGTCTAATTCCTTTGAATTATTTGTGAAATCGTGAAATCTCAAAGGTGAAGAATAACTCCTAGCTTTATAGTTGGTGACGTAATCTCATCAAACCATGACTTGTCTAAGTATTGGGAAGAATATGAGTATGTGGAAATTGAGCTATTTTGCTTTTCAAAAGGGGTCATAGTTTCATCATACATGCATTTATACATCATTCCTTTCACATGGTTTTTCGAAGTGATTTTTGTATTGCAAACAAAAATAAAGTCACATGTTTCTCCCATTATTTGAAAGTTTTGGGGTTTTAAAGGTTTACTTTGATCATTCTTGTCAGTTAAGACGTTAGCAATAATCTTGGACAACCATATAAGTTGTCAGTGGGAGGAAATGTAAAAAAATGAAAAAGAAAAAAGAAAAACCAAAGAAGAAAAAAGAAAAATATGAAGGGAAAAGAGAAAGAGAAAAAAGAGAAAAACGAATGCTTTCACAACTCTCATTGAGAAATGAGAAACTTGTCAAGTCTAAACCACTTTGTCGCATTCTAAATGGTTTTCAAGCTTCACTATTATTAAACTATAGTCACAATTAAAGACAATTTTATCCTGACTTCCATATTTGTCATGTGCTAAAACATCATATTATCATGTCTTTTTTAATAAGGTTTCAATTATCACACTAGGGCAAATACCCTCTTGAAGTGAGAATCCAAAATTACTCACTATGAAACCCTAAGCCTAGTCCACCAGACATGTGATTTTTGTGATAAACCGACTTGAATTACCAAATCACCGTCAAACTATTTGCTAAGCTTATCGAGTACAACCATGGAATCTCCATATATTGGTTAGCCCACCTAAGAGCCCTTTGTTAAGCTTGTCACATTTAACCATGTGGCAAACATTCCAAAATTATCCACCCACTGTCACCGAGAGGGTTTTGATGGTAATGAAATAGTATTGAACTCTTATGATTCACTGCTTCATCATTAAGTCTTATAGTTCTCTGAATAATTTATATTTCAACTTCTTTGATACACATCTCTTTCCATCTCTATCTTTTCTCTTTCCTTGAATAGAAAATGGCTTCAAGACTGAGGATAATAGTTTTGAGAACTAAGAAGTTTGTAACTTGAGAAGTCTCAATTTCTTTCAATGAGTTTTGCTCGAAGGACAACCTATCATGATACTAAGCAACATTGACAAAGAAATATCATGAAGTGACTATTGGAGTTGCAAAAGATGATTTACACATGATCAATCTTCTATATGTGATCTACACCTTATTTTGCTAATCATGTAACAAGTATGTCTGGCCTAAAGAAAAAAAGAGTTATGAAAAGAAAAGACAAAAAGAAAAAAGAAAAGAAAAAAAAGAAAACATTTAAGGCCATGAAAAGTCTTAGGTTGCAAGATTTGAGCGATCAATTAGATCAAAAAGCTATAGTTTTAAAGTGCTTTAAAGGTCTTCTCTGCAAATTACCACACTGGGGCAAAGCCATCGACAAAGCACTAAGGAAAAGCTTTCATTGTTATGCTGAAGCAAAGTTGTCATTACAAAATTGGAGCAAGAGCCTTTATCACTTCACTAGGGCAAAATCATTTCACCGTTTATGTAAGTTGTTTTAAACTGGGGCGAAGACCAAATTAAGAGAATCACACTTCTCTTATGAAGAATCTTTCAATTTCGAGTGGTTCTTCACGTTCAAGAATAGAAAGATGAACAAGATTTTTATAGAAGAATTACATGTAGAGAAAGAATAAGGACAATAAAGAGGATTTTTCATCAAAGTCCTTGAGCTTACTTAAAGAAAGAATGAGATATATGAGATGAACTCTTGAAGAGCTACTCCTTGTTCTCATAGTTGTTGTCCAAAGAAATGGGTCACTTCAGCTCATAGTTACATATTTGGATCATATTTTAATGATTCAAATGCTCAAAAATATGTTCAATCTCTTATTGTTCAGGAGATTTTTCATGAAGGCATTTGTGAACTAGTTTTCCTTTTACATTCATCTCTCTTTGGAATAAGTGACTTGGTTTCTTTCTTTGTCAACTATCATCTCTATTTGTTTCTAAGCCAAATTCATCTTCTTGTCCACTACAAGAATAAAATTATGAAGCAACTTAATCAAGTAAGATGTTCAATGCTATGAATTACCTTTGATACGTTCTCTAAAGTAGCACATGAGACGCTTCTAAAAACCTTGACATACCCGATACGATTGAGCAATCTATGATTGACATACATGCTCCCTTTTAGGTTGAGTAATTTGTGAGTGATATCCATGATCGCTTTCAGGTGAAAGCATTAAAAAAAAGATTAAAAAAAATGAATGAAAAGAAAAAGGGGAAATACATGTTTCCTCCAATGATGACAATACTTTTCTTCATTGATTATTTGCTAAATATTGGCTGATAAGAATGATGAAAGTAAGCAAAAATAATTAGTTTGTCAAGTATGAAAAAACATTTTGTTATCATAATTTTACAAATCAAGCTCCTCTTGACCAATTCAACATCGTTTGTGTCACTATTTCTTATGAAAAATCATTTTCATATCATGGTCAAATTGGAAAATAGGTCATATGAACATCATGCATGTTGCATCCATGACACTCGTTAATCTACCTTTACCATGCATATGCATTATTGCATCATGCATTTACAGTCAAATTTATTTACGTAGTCAATTCATTGTCAGGACATATGTCGTCATACGCGATTAGTTGCATTGTCATCGCTTAAAGTGATTAATGAGCATGTTTAATCCATGACACTGGAGCAAAAACACTCGTCTATTTCATATATGTCATTTATGTGAACGAAAATTCATGGTATCTAATCTTGCATAGCAACATTTGCATAATATTGTAGCTTGCATTTGCATTTCCACTCAACCTCTTTCGAGTGTTGTTTAACATTTCAAAAAATGGTTTCCAAATCTTGTGGAAAAATTCACATCTCAAGCATACAGCATCCTCCATTCGTGAGAATTTTCAATAAGTTCACACAAACTTTGTCTTCTTGGCAACTAAATTTTGAAATAAAAACAGTTGTCTCTTTTAAAATAAATTTCTAAAATATGAAATCTTTATTTTTGTTTTAACAAAGATTTGTCATCGGTTAAATCAAACCCGACTATTTAGTCGAGGTCGAAGCCTGTGTCAATCCAGGTCCTTTTTTAGTTTTTCTCTCGGTTAATCGAACCCGACTATTCAGTTGAGGTCGAAGGTTGTGTCAATCCAGGTCCGGTTTCAGTTTTGCTTTTGGTTAAATTCAACCCGACTATTCAGTTGAGGTCGAAGCATGTGTCAATCCATGTCCATTTTCAGTTTTGCTTTCGGTTAAATCGAACCCGGCTATTTAGTTAAGGTCGAAGCCTGTGTCAATCCAGGTTCGATTTCAGTTTTGCTTTTGGTTAAATCGAACTCGACTATTCAGTTGAGGTCCAAGCCTTTGTCAATCCATGTCTGATTTCAGTTTTTGATTTCGGTTAAATTGAACCCGACTATTCAGTTGAGGTCCAAGCCTGTGTCAATCCAGGTCCGTTTTTAGTTTTGTTTTTCGGTTAAATCGACCCCGACTATTCAGTTGAGGTCGAAGCCTGTGTCAATCCAGGTCCGATTTCAGTTTTGCTTTCGGTTAAATCGAATCCGACTATTCAGTTGAGGTCGAAGCCTGTGTTAATCCAGGTCCGGTTTTAGTTTTGCTTTTAGTTAAATCAAACCCGACTATTTAGTTGAAGTTGAAGCTTGTGTCAATCCAGGTCTGTTTCCAGTTTTGCTTTTGGTTAAATCGAACCCAACTATTCAGTTGAGGTTGAAGCTTGTGTCAATCCAGGTACGTTTCTACTTTTGCTTTTGGTTAAATAGAACACTATCCTTGAATAGAGGTCGAAGCCTTATCAGAGTTGGATCCATTTCCTCTTTTTTTTTATTTATTTTTTTTTATTTTATCTGATCGAACTTTATTTAGAGTTAGGCCTGTTTTTTTTTCCCTCATTTTTGGCTATGCTTGGGTTAAGCATGAAGCCCTTTCTTTTATTTTTAATTAAAAATCTTCGCCTTCCAAATACTTTGTCTTTTTCTTTTGTCTACTCTTTCAATCCTTCAAGGATACACAAAGGGGGGCAAACTGTAGACACTGCATTTAGTTCGGATTAATTTTTAGTAATAAAGTTTGATGTTGAATTTTATTTTATTTCATTTCATTTTAATTTGATTTTAATTTTTTATTTTATTTTTATTTTCATTTTATTTTTTTAGTTTTAATTTTTTTTTTTTGTGGTCTTCTCCCCTCCCTTCTTCCTCTCCCCCTCTTTCTCCCCTCCTCTCTCCCTCTCCCCCTCTTCCTCAACTCCCCACCATTATTCTCTCCAACCACCATCCAAGCTTCCCTATAAAAGGACAACACAAGAAAGAAGAAGGGGAACAACAATTAGAATCAAATTAGAAGAAAGAGAAGGAAGGAGAGAATTACAATGGGGATAAAAGTTTTTTTTGTTTAAAACTCCATTTCAACAAAGATTAGAAGCCATTTTTTCCTTTTACCCATAAAAACCTCTTTCTCTCTAAACATCATTGTGACCTCCGCCCAAACTCATTTTCTTCTTCCTCCAAAAACCCATACCTCAACTCCATCGCCGCCCCTCGAAGACCATCATCGCTGCGAATTCTATTTGATGCCTTTAGTTCTGCCGCCCATGTCGCCGTCACTCTGAAGGAGGAGAGAGAAAGAATGTGAGGATGAAGAAAAAATTTGGTGGGCCCATCAGTGGCGGATCCAGAAATTTTGTTCAGGTGGGCTTCATTTAAAATTTTTTAAAAGTAATTTACAAGTAAATAATTCTAAAATTTCAATTCCAAAATTTTCATAAATGAAACAGAACTATTAATTTAATTCATTGCAATTCTTCTCTATACATTTTTATATCATGAGATTAATTTTAAGAAAAAATAAAAAAATATATATATATTTTGATCCATTTCCGTTTATTTTGATATAAAAATAATATTTAAAGAAGAAATTAAAATAAATATTGTAATATTATTTATTTGTTAGGTTATATTACAAGTTTAATCTTTAAATTTTTACATTTGTGTCTAATGGATTCTTGAACTTTCAATTTTTAGTGGTTGTCAAACATTAGAATTTTTTTTCAAAATGATTTTTTTACAAAATTAAAAACTTGAAAAGTTAAACCAAAACTATCCTAACTTTATGGAACAAATTAAATTTGTTATTATTTAACATTTGTAAGTAACTTTTTTAAAACAAAATATAGCCTTCAATTTAAATTTATGAAAAAAAAAAACAATTTGTAATTATAAAAGTCAATTTTTAAAAATGGGTCTAGTTATATATTTTTTAAATGACAAGTTTTAACTTTGAATATCAATAAGAGAGAAAAAGAATAAATATTAAAGGAGTGAGAAAAAGAATTGCTTGAATTCGATCTAGGACCGCACGATTGTAGGGGAAATTAAAGCAATGAGAAAAAGAATAAAAATTAAAAAAAATACTGCGTGAACTCAGGCTTGAACCGAGGACCACAAGACTTGAGAGGGGGCTTCAAGAGCTTTTACCACAAGAATGTGAGCATGAAGAAAAAGTTTGGTGGGCCTATCAGTGGCGGATCCAGAAATTTTGTTCAGGGGGCTTCATTTAAAATTTTTTAAAAGTAATTTACAAGTAAATAATTCTAAAATTTCAATTCCAAAATTTTCATAAATGAAACAGAACTATTAATTTAATTCATTGCAATTCTTCTCTATACATTTTTATATCATGAGATTAATTTTAAGAAAAAATAAAAAAAAAAAAAAATATTTTGATCCATTTCCGTTTATTTTGATATAAAAATAATATTTAAAGAAGAAATTAAAATAAATATTGTAATATTATTTATTTGTTAAGTTATATTACAAGTTTAATCTTTAAATTTTTGCATTTGTGTCTAATGGATTCTTGAACTTTCAATTTTTAGTGGTTGTCAAACATTAGAATTTTTTTTCAAAATGATTTTTTTACAAAATTAAAAAACTTGAAAAGTTAAACCAAAACTATCCTAACTTTATGGAACAAATTAAATTTGTTATTATTTAACATTTGTAAGTAACTTTTTTAAAACAAAATATAGCCTTCAATTTAAATTTATGAAAAAAAAAACAATTTGTAATTATAAAAGTCAATTTTTAAAAATGGGTCTAGTTATATATTTTTTAAATGACAAGTTTTAACTTTTGAATATCAATAAGAGAGAAAAAGAATAAATATTAAAGGAGTGAGAAAAAGAATTGCTTGAATTCGATCCAGGACCGCACGATTGTAGGGGGAAATTAAAGCAATGAGAAAAAGAATAAAAATTAAAAAAAAAAATACTGCGTGAACTCAGGCGTGAACCGAGGACCACAAGGCTTGAGAGGGGGCTTCAAGAGCTTTTATCAACAAAGCCAGCACCTAATTTTCAATAACAAAACTGGACTTTAATATACAAATATATAAAAGCTAAAAGTTCAGGGGGGCTCAAGCCACCTAGGCCCATGCTGGATCCGCCGTTGGGGCCCATCTCTATCCTTTATCATTCTCCCCAAACCATTCTCTTTAAAATGAGTTTTCAAGTTTTTTTTCTTCTTTATCTTCCGGTATGATTTTAACTTAAATTTTCTCATATGAATTTTCCAATCAATTTTAAGTTAGACTTTAATTTTAAAATCTCAAGTCAATTCCAATTTAGTTTTAATTTGAAATTTTGATTTCAATTTGAATTTGATTTAATCTGGATTTCTAATTCAATTCATTATTTTTAATTGATTCCATTTCAATTTGTTTTTAAATTTGATTTCCTAAATCAATCTCAAATTACCTGTACCATTTCTCGAATAAATTTCATTTCAAATTGGATTTTACATTGAAATCTCCAAATTCAATTTCAATTAAGCTTTAATTTATATTTTTTAGTTTCAACCTAAAGTTACTTTTAATTTGGAGTTTTTCAATAAATTTCAATTATGTTTTAATTGGAATTTCAAAATCAATATCTGTTTGGTTTTATATTGAAAATAAATTTCAAATTTAATTAGATTTGAAATCGGTCAATAACTATGGTTTTTAAAGTTAAATTGGAAATCAATTTCAATTGTTGAAAGGTTAAATCAAATTTCAAAAACATTATTTAATATTTTGAATGGTTAAAATAGATTGGTTATGAAAACTTTGATGCTAATTTTTTCTAAGAATGGGTACTTAAGCTGACCGAAAGGGAACGCGCTGCCTGAAAATTAGCCTAAAGTTTAACTAGTTAATTATTTTGGCAATCAGAATTTTAATTTGATCTTAATTTAGAATTTTTCAAATCAACTTCAATTTAATTCTAAATTGAATTTTCCAAATGAATTTCAAAATAGTTTTACTTTGGTAATTCCAAATGAATTTCTAATGGAATTTGATTTAAAAATGAAAAAAATATTTTTTTCATTGAATAGTGTCATACCACTCATGATTATTAGTTCACATTTTATTTTTGAAATGTGAAATAATAGATATGAGACAAAATAACTCATGTACATGTTGAAGGAGAAAATTTGACCAATCACAAATTGCCATGTCATTAATATAAATTAATGATAAAATAAATTTGGGACCAATTACAAATTTACACGTGTCCCTAAATTAAATTAATAGACATTAAAATTCGGCAAATCAAAGAATGCCACTTGTCTATTAATGATCCATCAGATAACATAAGTCAAGTTCAATCAAATTATGCCACGTGGCAATTGGACCCAAGCCCAAGCTCATATGAGGTCCATCAAACTCTATGGGGGGCAAAAAGAAAGGAAGAGAAGAAATATTGAAGCTCTCAGAAAGCTCTGAAGATTGAAGCTTCATTCCTCCTCCTTGAAGACCAAAGACTCTTTAAGACTTCTTGAAGACTGAAGACCCTTCAAGACTAGAAGACTTCAGCAATCCTTGAAGACCAAAGACTCTTCAAGACTTCAAGATCCCAAGACTTCTTGAAGACTGAAGACCCTTCAAGACTAGAAGACTTCAGCAATCCTTGAAGACCAAAGACTCTTCAAGACTTCAAGATCCCAAGACTTCTTGAAGACTGAAGACTCTTCAAGACTAAAAGACTTCAGCAACCCTTGAAGACCAAAGACTCTTCGAGACTTCAAGACCCCAAGACTTCTTGAAGACTGAAGACCCTTCAAGACTAGAAGACTTTAACAATCTTTGAAGACCAAAGACTCTTCAAGACTCCAAGACTTCAAGCTCTAATGATCAATTGAAGCTTCAGACTCGAGAACAAGCGTTCCAGCCCTCGAGTGAAACACAACCACACATACACAAGAGAGAGAATCAGATGATTAAAGTTAGAGATTGTGCATACAAACATCAATACAATATATTATTTATTCCACGTGTCTCCATCCTCGAAGTTACGTGTGAACAAATTGGCACGCCCAGTGGGACCATCTCTACCTCTCATCTCTCTCTCTTATCTAAAAAACACAAGTATAAACATGTCGTTCAAGACTTCTTCAATGGTCGTTGTCATGAACAAGTCATACATGGGTTCTACTGCCCATTGTTGCTTCAACGGACTGATGTTGCAAGAAGATAAAGCTTCTATCGTTGCAGGCCAAGAAACAACCTTGCAGGGGGCATATACTAATGACAAGTTTTTTGTCAAGTATAACCCTTTGTTTGAACCTGATTCTGGCGTAGTGACTGTCATGATGACTGAGACAAGAACTATGGAAGAAATAATGACTGAGATGCAGGAACATATCAACACCTTGATGAAGGCGATTGAAGAAAAAGATTCTCAAATCGAGCAACTAAAGAGCCAAATTGAGAACCAACACATCGCCGAATCAAGTCAAACCCAAGTCATAAAAAATCATGACAAAAGAAAGACTATAGTGCAAGATGATCAACCACAGTGTTCTGCTTCGATCGCTTCACTATCCATCCAACAGCTCCAAGATATGATCACAAACTGTATCAGTGCTCAGTACGGTGGACCTACTCAAGATTCCCTCTTGTATTCCAAACCTTATACTAAGAGGATTGATAACTTGAGAACGCCAATCGGGTATCAGCCACCGAAATTTCAGCAGTTTGATGGAAAGGTCAATCCTAAACAACATATTGCCCACTTCGTTGAGACATGCGAGAACGCTGGTACTCGAGGGGACCTACTAGTCAAACAGTTCGTTCGAACACTTAAAGGAAATGCTTTTGACTGGTACACTGATCTAGAACCCGAGTCAATAGACAGTTGGGAGGAACTCAAAATAGAGTTTTTGAATCGCTTCTACAGCACTAGACGGACAGTTAGCATGTTCGAGCTCACCAACACTAAACAACGAAAAGGTGAACTCGTTGTTAACTATATAAATCGTTAGAGAGCTATGAGTCTAGATTGCAAAGATCGTCTCACTGAACTCTCTTCCGTTGAGATGTGCATTCAAGGCATGCACTAGGAACTCCTTTACATCCTTAAAGGTATAAATCATCGCACCTTTGAGGAGCTAGCAACTCGCGCCCACGATATGGAGATAAGTATTGCTAGTCGAGAAAACCAAGACCTTCTACTCCCTAATGTGAGGAATGAAGGGAGGAACGACGAAGAGACTATAGAAGAATCCATGGTTGTCAACACAAGCCTTCCCAAGTCGTCTTCAAAAGAAAAGCGACAAACAAATGGAGCACATCACTTAACTTTAAAGGAAAGACAGAAGAAAATCTATCCTTTCCCTGATGCCGACATCCCTGATATGCTGGAACAATTACTGGAAGCGCAACTGATAGAGCTTCCTAAGTGTAAACGACCAGAAGAGATGGAGAAAGTCAATGATCCCAAGTATTGCAAGTATCATCGAGTTATTGGTCATCCAGTGGAAAGATGTTTTGTCCTAAAGGACCTAATTCTAAAGCTAGCTATGGAAGGAAAAATTGAGCTCGACCTTGATGAAGTAGCTCAATCAAATCTTGCTACAATCAAAGAAAAGAGCAAACATCAAAGAAATAAGGATACTAAGAAACTTCAACCCAAGAGGAAGAGAAGTAAAAAGTTTTCTCAACCTCAACAACTGGTGATGTTGAATAAATCCTTCTCCAAAAATTTCCACAAAAAGGAAAAAGAGAACTTTGCGACTTCCTACTGCATCGACCTAGAAGAAGTTGACAATTCTGAGAAGGGTGAACAAAAGACCTCTGTCTTCGATCGCATCAAGCCTCCAACTACTCGTCCTTCGACATTCCAAAGAATGAGTATGGCCGCGACAGAGGAAGAAAATCAATGTTCGATGTCCACCTCCACTCGACCTTCAGCTTTCCAAAGGCTAAGTGTCTCCACATCGAAGAAAACTCGACCTTCAACATCTGTTTTTTATCGCCTCAAAGTAACAAGCGGTCAATCTAAAAGAAAGATGGATAACTTGGAGGTGAAACTTTTTGATGAAGTAAACAGCAACAAGAAGCTTCAAAGTAGCAACCCTTCACGTATGAAGAGAAAGTTCTCTGTTCTCATAAATACAGAAGGTTCCTTGAAGGTGAAACCAAATCTCATTATCTTGACCAGTCCTATAAGTCAAGGACCTGATCAAGACCATGATGAAGATAAGAGCTTTTAAAATGTAAAAGCTCCTTATCGCAAGAGCCTAAACTGCATGATGCTCCTAAAAAAAATCTTGTGGATCCTTTTATACACACCTTAAAACAACCTATGAGGACGGGTGGTGGTGGCGTTTTCTTCCGGCAAGTTTAGGTGGAGACTTCAAAGATCCAAAGTCTGGCAGCCATGGAACACAACAAGATTTCGAATATTGGCAACAATTGAACTCCAAAGCTCTGACGATAGAATTCCATGATGTGGGACCTCAAGTGCCCATATATAATAGCAAGAATTTTGGTTAGATTACTTGAGATTTCTTTGGGAGATTTCTTTGGGAGAATCTCATATCTCAATTTTGATTTAAATCAAGGCAACATACAAAATCTATGATGGACGGAATTAAATTTGAGCAATTACTCCAATTCAAATCTTAATCCAAGTGGGAAATTTGATTTAAATCGATTTTGAATAAAAATTCGAAGGGATCCAATTTTAAAGTAAGATAAATTGGATAAATTTCGAATTCGATTCGATTTAAATTAAATTAAAATTGGTAAAGCTAAACTCTTAGCTAAATCAAAGTGGCGTATTTTAGAATTCTATTCCCCAAACCAATTTTTGGATAGAATTTAACATTACTCCAACTAAAATTTTTCAAGCCTTGTTTGAAATTCAGGGTACTTGAGGTTGGGTTTATCTTGAGATAATTTGGGCCTAATCATAATTCAGCTCTAAATTAAACTCGAGTCAAATTCAAAATAGAGAGAAATTACTCCAAATTCAAAGTTTACATAGAATTTGGACACGACTGAAATTCAATATGGAATTAAAATCCAATTGAGATCCAAATTGCAATTTGTCGCCAAGCAAGTGGGGTAAAAAAAAATGATTCCAAATAATTTCTTTTCGAGATTCATCCACACATAACTTGTGCATAAATCTCGAAAAGGGGGCATTTGTTGAAGGAGAAAATTTGACCAATCACAAATTGCCATGTCATTAATATAAATTAATGATAAAATAAATTTGGGACCAATTACAAATTTACACGTGTCCCTAAATTAAATTAATAGACATTAAAATTCGGCAAATCAAAAAATGCCACTTGTCTATTAGTGATCCAGATAACATAAGCCAAGTTCAATCAAATTATGCCTCGTGGCAATTGGACCCAAGCCCAAGCCCATATGAGGTCCATCAAACTCTATGGGGGGCAAAAAGAAAGGAAAAGAAGAAAGATTGAAGCTCTCAGAAAGCTCTGAAGATTGAAGCTCCATTCCTCCTTCTTGAAGACCAAAGACTCTTCAAGACTTCTTGAAGACTGAAGACCCTTCAAGACTAGAAGACTTCAGCAATCCTTGAAGACCAAAGACTCTTCAAGACTTCAAGATCCCAAGACTTCTTGAAGACTGAAGACTCTTCAAGACTAAAAGACTTCAGCAACCCTTGAAGACCAAAGACTCTTCGAGACTTCAAGACCCCAAGACTTCTTGAAGACTGAAGACCCTTCAAGACTAGAAGACTTTAACAATCTTTGAAGACCAAAGGCTCTTCAAGACTCCAAGACTTCAAGCTCCAATGATCAATTGAAGCTTCAGACTCGAGAACAAGCGTTCCAGCCCTCGAGTGAAACACAACCACACATACACAAGAGAGAGAATTAGAGGATTAAAGTTAGAGATTGTATACCCACACACATACAAACATCAATACAATATATTATTTATTCAACGTGTCTCCATCCTCGAAGTTACGTGTGAACAGTACAACCTATGGCAGAGTTGAGATAATTTTTCAAATTCTTGAGGTGACAAATTTTCTTTAGTTAAAAGAAAATTTCAACATGACAAGCAATTATTGGGTATAATCCCACCCACTCACCATATCCTATCCTTACTTTATTTTTGAAGTTAAGGCAAGATAAAGTGAGACATTTGTCGTTTAATTATTTATTTATTTGTTTTTCAAAATAAATGACCAATTTATGATAGAATCAAATGATAATTTTAAAATAAAATATTTTAACCGTTTTTAAACGGGTGTTGTAGGGGTGTCAATACCTTCCCTACACTCATTCGACTCCCGAGCCTAATTTTATGGTTTCTAAGACTGATTTTTATCTTAAAATGGGTGACCAATCACACCCTATGATGATTGGTGGCGACTCCAAACCTTTAACCTCGAAAGAGACCCTTAGGAAAGGACGTCGACCGCTCCGCGTTGCGATGACGTTGCGACACACATATCTAAACATATGAAATACAACTCTGTTTTCATTGAATCCTTGTGTTCAAAATTCTGTTTTCAGATCGCCAACCAAACACATCCTAAGGGGCGATTTGGTGCAGGGTTTTGGAGATGGGAATAGACAAGAGTTTCTGATACCCTTGTTTGTTTCGATGTTTATGTGGTGGGCTTCTGGGAATAAAACATTCCCAGACATCATTTATGCCCATAGGCAAACTTTCTATACCCTTGCAAAAACATGAGTTTTTGCCAATGTCTTTTTATTTTTATTTTTATATGCAATTTTATTTTGAATATAGTTAATTAATTAACTAATGGATACTAGATTTAAAATAACATAATAAATTATTTAATTAGATTAAATAAATAATAATTTGTCAAGAATTTCGATTTTTTTTTAAAAACAAAATACTTAGTCCAAGTTTATTAAATGGATGCAATTACATATTTACTAAAATTATAATTAATTAGTTAACATTATTGAAAATATATTTAATTACTGAATTAAAATTATTTAAATGAATTTAGTATAAAAATTCATTTTTCAATAATTATAACTAATTACTTATTGGTTATTTATAATTAATGAATTATTTTGTTGGATTTTTTTTATAATAAATAAATAATCATATTATGATTAAAATATTTATCTAATTAATTTTTATAGATATAAATATATTAAATTATTGTAATTAAGGATATTTATTAATAAAATTAATTAAATTAACATAGTTTATTCCATTAAAATTATTTCAAGATTATTAATTCATTATTTTTTATTAATATGAATTATTTTATTGATTAATTTTTTATAATTACATAAAGTTTATGTGATTAATTCTAAAAAAATAAATACAAATATAATTTGTTTTCATTTATCTTGATGACATTCCCAATTTTTTTTTTTACAATATGTGAGGATGAGGATTCGAACCACCAGTACAATTTTATCCCAGTCCAGCTAAAACAAACTTTAAATATTATAAAAATAAAAAAACAGACTAAATATTCCAAAAGCTCCCTCCAAATGTCCTGGCTTCATTTTCCATTTCGTAGTCTGTTCTGTTCTGCCTGTTATTCCAATGGAAGAAGACGAAGGGCAACTCCTCCTGTGGAAGTCGGACTCAGCTCCTCAATCCATGTCCTCAGTCACGGTTGGTAGAGTTATAGCCACTCTACTCGGTGCTCGCCCAAAGAAGCTTCACGATGCCGTTTCCCGGCTCTCCCCCGACCACCGCCAGGGATCTTCTTCACTAGGTTTGCGTCTCATTTCAATTTTCACCAGCGGATTGTATTTCCCTTCAATCGTTTCCGTTTCAGTATACAGTAATGAACTGCACCGGTTTCACAGATTCTTTGGATCAATCCCTCTGGTTTCTGCACAAGTATGTCAGGGACGCCGCTCAAAACCATGTCTCATTAGATGAAATCCTCGTCCCCATGATTGAACATGTAAACTCATTCATCTTCTTTTTCTATTTTTGCAAATAAAATATGCGAGTCCGTCTTTAAAATTTTCCAGCATAATCGTGCAGACGTTGAGATTCAAGGACAAGAACTGGAAGCGAGGAGGCCAAGTTATGGTGCTTCTTAACTGGCTATTTCTTGACGAGCTTATTTTCCAATCGCTTATTAAAAATCTTGCTGATATTATTGTGAGAAAGGATGATCGCTATGTCGCCCTCGGCTGGTGTATCCTTGTCCGTAGTCTTGTGGAGTACGAGTCTGTCGCTACTGAACTTTCATTGAACGGTAGTAACATCCTATGCCAAATTTTGGATATGCTTCGTGGAATTGTACATTGAAATTTCTATTTGTATTCATAAACTAGAATGCTGTCAATGACGTCGTCTGTTTCTGGTACTGTCTTCATTTTTTTTGTTATTTATTTTCTTTTTGGATAGGGTTAAGGGAGAGATTCAATGATATGTTGAAGGTATTCTGTTCGTGCATTCCACGGCTGACATGTATTTTAAGTAAAGGAAGGTAAATTCCTTCTCATAGTCATAAACTCATAGCAATGCTGTTAGCACCTGCCTTTTCATTTTTATTTGTCTGCATCGCTTTTATCTTTTTGAATGTTGTGAAAACTGGCTAATGCTGCAATGCGTACCATCTTTATCATCAATACGTTGTCATAATATTTTGAAGACAAATCATCCCTTTACTTCTCAATGTGGAAGTTTGTTATCTACATTTGTTCGTGTTCACCTTATTGGTAAACATCTCATATATAACTTGATTTTGCAGTATTCTACAAGAAGGGTTTGAGTTACCTTCTCGCCTTTCAGTTTGTGCTGCTGATTGTGTTGTATCTCTTACTAATGCACTGACCAGAAAGGCTGAGGTTCAAACTAGGCAGAAAAGATCAAATGCAAGTTCATCATATCAGCAAGTTACTTTCTTTTTAACAGCTGTTGATGACCAGCGAGAGAAACCAATTAGTAAATCTTCAAAAGACTCAGCTTCAGACATGGAATATTTACTCTGGCATCAATTAAAGGATCTCGTGATTTTATTACAGAGGCTTCTTGCAGTATGTTTCTGTTTGCACTTTGCATGTTATTCTCTTCTTCTGTTTTGCATGGTACAGTTTAAATTTGTAACATGTTACATGGAACCTAGGTTTGCATGCTGTTTTTATCTCTGCTAGTGATATCGCTTGTGCAGAAAAAAACTCAAAACATACAGGAAATGATGTATTATTTTCAAACAGCCCAGGCGCCTTGATAATAAAGAGAAAAGTAAGAAAAGGCCTTATCAACCTTGATTCCTTTTCGTGTTTTAAAAGGCTCAAGGCGCACTAAGGCGCAATGGCCTCCTGGGGCCTAGGCGCAAGGCGCACAAAAAGGTGCGGGCTTTTTTCTCTAAGGCGCACTATATAGAAAAAAAACTTACAAAAATATATACATGTATATTAAACACTTTCATGGCAAGTAATGAAGTTTTTAACCAAGAAAAATAGATAAAAGATAAATAAGGTTCAAATATTAGTCTTCCAGAGTCAAATGTCAATACTCCACAAAAAACAGTGAGTTTAGTATTGTTAATATGCCTTCTGACACTCCAAACGACCAAGTATGATGATGTCAATACTCCACAAAAAAGTATATGCCTTGAATATGATATTTGACACTCCGAACGACAAGTACGGGGGTCTCGCGAGTCGGGGTCCAGGGGCGAAGCGCCCGGTTTTGGGGGTTCGGGGGCTTCGAGGAAGGCGCGCGCCTTGGCCGTGCCTTCCTCACTGCGCCTCGCTTCTTCGAAGCGAGGTGCTATCGTTGCGCCTTGCGCCTAGGTGCGCCTTTTAAAACACTGATTCCTTTGAGTGGAAATTTTAAAAAACCTGGGCGCCTTGCTTTGTTTGTACCTCAATTTTATTATTAAAAAAATAGTAAGAAAATAAGTTGCTAAAAACTTTTATCTTTAAACAATCTCTTAAAAAAGCCTTCAATTTAATTTTTCGGTATCTCATATATCCTTTACGTAACGTAGAAAAATTATTTATAATGGTCTATTGTGTGCTCCAACAAAAAAAAAGAAAAAAAAAAAGAAAAAAAAAGAATGTTTGCTGTTTTCTTTACTATTATTTATTTATTCTTTCCTTGCTTTGTGCTTGACCTTAAAAGGGACTTTTAGTATACCTCACATCATGTAAAAAACAATGAATTTGAGTATGAACAATTATTTCTCCTGGAATATTTGTCTTGTTAAAGAATAGGATGACTTTTTAACAAGGCAAGTGAGGTTTTTTTTTGAAATAAGAAACAAATTTTTTCATTAATGTAATGTAAAGAGATGACTCAAATGATACATCACTAGGTAGTGAAAACAAAAATAGTAAAAGAAAGCAATAAATAATGAAAATTACAAAGGATAAATAAAAGAATTCCAGTTAAAGGATATATCCTTTAAAGAGAAATCAACCCGAAACTTAGAAAGAGAGAACACCATGATGAGATGATTCAAAAAGATCTAACCAAAGAAGATATTTGTTGTGGTCAGTCCGGTGACAACCTACTTAATATTTAAAATCCTACAAGTTTACTTGGAAACCAAATTTTGTAGGGTTGGACGGTTGTCTCATAAGACTAGTCGGGACATACGCAAACTGGTATGAACACTCATGGATATAGAAAAGGAAAGGAAAAAAAAAAAAAGAGGATTTTGGATGATTCATTAGGGAATAGGATGAGGGTGTCTTATTTTATGCCCGCCTTTGGGTGACTAGTACAAAAGAGTTTAACCATTCCATTATTTTGTTTAATTTTGGCGATTAGAGGATCTTGTGGTTATCTTCTGGGTCAAACTCCTAGTTTTTTTTTTTCACTGTTTTGTGCGTTTTTGGTACACTTTTTTTTTCCTTTTCCTTTTAATAATTTGCTTATTTTTTTTTAACACAAAAATGCATGTATACAAATATCTATCACTCTGGGCAATTTCCCTTTTTCTTTTTTTGTAATTATTCTTTATTTTTTATTCTCAACAATTGGAGCGTCTTCTTGTGCTTATTTCCTTTTTCTTTTTTTTTTTTTGCCCCTGTTTGGGGGCCTTTTTTTAGGCCTCGTTTTTGTACTTTCATTCTGACAAGCTGGTCTCCTATCCCAAAAACATCTATTTGAAGCTTTCTATGTTAAGTCAACATTTTCAACTATTTGATTTTTTAGAATAAATGATATTCCCAAGTGCCTCCCATTTAGATCTGGTGCCATTTTCTGCAGACTACCAATGATTATTGGCTATCTTAGACACACAGCTGAAGGTCAATCCTTCCTTCAATACCTACTACCTCAACTAAAACAGAGAATAAAGTTGAAAAACTTGCCATTCTGGTGTTGAACGATGTTTAGTGTTCTAGTTTTTACATTATGCATCAAACTGTTTATCTCTCTGACAAATAACTGTTCCATGACCTAAATTATTAAAATTCAGTTGCACTAGTTAGCTGTATAATGTGATTTTGAGCTAAATGTAGCCGCAGTCTGATATTTAAATACAAATGATTATCCTTTCAGAAAGGAAAAAAACCGTATCTTAGCTCTTTGTTTAATAGTTTTATCTTTTTCATCCAAGGACAGATGGAACTTTTGGATGTTGTGTGGAGTTTGCCAAGATTTTTTTTATGCATGTCGTGACAAGTGCAATACACTTTTCATGTGTTTCTTTGCACCTTTAGACAACAAACATTTTATACTTTCTCTTGGTCAGAATGTAGTTTATTTCAAATTCTTTTAGTGTCTAATTTGATGTGATCGGGAAGGCTAGCATGAATAATTTGGTATTTAACTGTGTACTTTGACTCAAGATCTGAGTTGATTTAATTTAACTGATATACTTCCTTTGCACTATAGTGGAGCAGGAAAAGTCGGCCATTGCATGCAAAAGGTCTAGAGCAAGTGCTTAAGTGGTTGCATGAGATAAATGTGCATTATGGTAACTTCCAAAATGAGGCAGGTCCTACACCCAGTAAATTATTCGAATCATATCTTGTTTGATCAGTTAGTGTTGTATGTTAAATCATTTGTTTGGTTTGCCATAGGGAAGGCAAAATCAAAGATTCTCCAAACTGGAGCGCTGCTACTTTCTTCTTGTTGGAGGCATTACAGCATCTTAATATTTTTGGAAGATTGCCAATTTTCTCAGCATTACGAAGAATGGTTGAACCAGTACTTGTCAGGCATTCAGGTTAAGTATTCTAAATCTAGTTTAGATGATTTACATCAGGATACTTATAAGGTTTTAATTTTAGGTAGTGCAGTTAGTTGTTGAAAAATTGGATTTCCCGTATATGAGTAACTGATGGGGTCTTCCTACGTGTCCCCTTTCTTTTTCTTATTTTCTTCTTTGTCCTATCTAATTTGTTTTTGCTGAATATCAGTAATTGAATAGAATGAAATTCACACAACACAATGATTACAAGGGTCTCTCTTAAGAAGAAGAGACCTAATGTTTCTCTTTGCACGTCGATGACGCGTTTATTTTGTAATTATTCCATAGGTCTCATTATTTTGCATTGGAGTCCCTTCCTCTAATGTGGGTCTCTCTTTTTTTGTGGGCTGTTTTTTTTTTTTTTATTCGTCCGTGTGTTCTTTCATTTTTTCTCAATGAAAGCATGATTTTTTTTTTTGAAAAGGAAACCACACTTTTCATTGAAGAGATGAAAAGAGACTAATGCTCAAAGTACAATGGAGAAAAGATACAAAAAGACCGAATAAAATAAAGAATCATCATAAAAGTAAGAAAACAACAGTACTAAGATGGAAAACTAAAAGCTTCCCAGTTGAGGCAAATATCTTGAATAGAGAATCCTGGAAAAAGAACACCAAGATGAAGCCTTGAGCCAAGCAGAGTAGAAACGATCCACCCAAGGAAGAGAAAGATCATGAAAAATTCTCTGATTTCTTTCAAACCAAAGTTCTGATAAAACGACTTTGACCCCATTAGACCATAGCAATTTAGAGACCGGCTTAACTGATGGACCCATGAATAATAGTCTCTGATACCATCTTAATTTTAGTCATTATTGCCTTTATTCTTTCCTTTTATTGTAATGAGTCTTTCTCCTATATAAGAAGACCTAGGATGTTCATATTTGAATAAGAGACTATTATTCTCCTAAAATTAAGATGGTATCAGAGACTATTATTCATGGGGTCAAAGTCAAATGCCAAATATGCAATTTTGAAGATTGCAACTTGGTGGAAGCTGAGATGTCAAATGCCAAATATACATGGTCAGATAAAAGAGAAGCCCCGGTGTTTTCCTAAATTGACAGGTTTTTTGTTACCTCAGATTGGATGGATCTTCTCTTGAATGTTTGTGTCAACCGTTTGCAAAGGGTCACTTCCAATCGCTTCCCAATCATGCTCCAAGTGGGAACTTCTCATGGGGACCGAGTCCATTTAGGTTTGAAAATGTGTGGCTATCCCACCTAGACTTCCATAAGCTTGTTGATAGTTGGTGGAAGGAGTTGGACGTGGAAAGGTGGGTTGGCTTTCCGTCCATGGCTAAGTTGAATAGCTTAAAAGGGAAACTCAGAGGTTGGAATAAGGAGACTTTTGGGGACATAAGGGAACAAAAGAGCAGGCTTTGTCAAAGTATTGAAAGGCTTGACAGCCTCGGAGAACATGGCCCCTGGGAAAGCAGCTGTTCAATGAAAGAAAAGAGTTGCAGGTTGTTTTGGGTGACTTAATTCAGAAGGAGCAACGTTCTTAGCTTCAGAAGATGAATATTAAGTGGTTGAAAGAAGGGGACGTGAATTCAAAGTTTTTCCATAGATGGGCCTCTTTTAGGAGAAGTAAAAGCTATATTTCCTCGCTCACAAGCAACGATGGGGGTTCCTGTCCAGCAAGAAAGATATTGAGAATGAAATTATTAGTTATTATCAGAAGCTTTATAGCAGTGATGGGGAGCATCGTTGTACGTTAGAAGGAGTTGATTGGCAGCCTATCTCGATGAATCAAGCTTGTTGGTTAGAGAGGCCTTTTGAGATGGAGGAAATATGGAAAGCCGTGACGGTCCTTGGAGCTAAAAAAACCCGAGGTCTGGATGGTTTCACAGGGGAGTTCTTGAAAAACTCTTGGAACACCATTAAAGAAGACTTATTTAAGGTGTTCAAGGAGTTTTTTGTGTGGGATTATTAATAGGAGAACCAATGAAACGTACATTTGTTTGATCCCCAAGAAGAAAGTGGCCAGCAAGGTGAGTGACTTTCGCCCCATCAGCCTGTTACCTTGCTGTATAAAGTTATTTCAAAAGTGCAAGCTGAGGGAATCAAATTGATTTTTCCCTCTACAGTAGACAACTCCTAGATGACTTTTGTAGAAGGCAAGCAGATTATGGATGCAATCCTTATGGCAGCAGAGGCGGTGGATGATTATCGAGTAAGGAAGAAGAGAGGTTTTGTGATAAAAGTCGATTTTGAGAAGGCATATGATAAAGTGGATTGAGATTTTTTGGACTTTATCCTTGAGGCCAAAGGCATTGGGAATAGGTGGAGGAAATGGGTGAGAGGGTGCTGTTGGAACTCCAACTTTTCTATATTGATTAACGGAAGGCCAAGGGGACAAATTACAACTTCAAGAGGTATTAGACAAGGCGATCCCCTGTCCCCTTTCCTCTTTACCATAGTGGCTGATTCTTTGAGTCGTTTCATCCGGGTTTGCAACAATAAAGGATTCATCAAAGGCTTTAAAGTAGGAAAGGAGGAGGTGGAGGTGTCTCACATCCAATTCGCGGACGACACCCTTCTGTTTAGTGATAGTAATGTTCAATTTATGAAGAATTGACCGACATTTCTGAAGTTCTATGAAAAAGCTTCTGGGCTCCCAATAAATATGCAAAAGACAAGCATCGTTGGCATTAATGTGGAGGAGGGGGGAGTTACTCGCCTGGCTGAATTATTGGGGTGTAAAGCAGAATTTCTCCCTTTCAAATGCTTGGGAGTTACAGTTGGAGGAAGACCAAAAGTGACATCCTTTTGGGACTCGGTGATGGAAGCTATTAGATCTAAATTGGCTCTTTGGAAGGGATTTTCGATTTCGATAGGGGGAGAACAATCCTCATTAAAGCAGCGCTCTCAAATATTCGAGCATATTTCCCGTCAATCTTTAGAATTCTCGTGGGTGTTGGTAAGGAGATCGAGAAAACTTTTTGGAGATTTCTTTGGAAAGGTGGAGATGATGCTAGAGGTTCGTACTTGGTGAAGTGGGAGTATGTTTTTTTTTTTTTTTTTTTTGATAAGAGACGATAAGAGGAACTATATTGATAACAAAAGGGCAAAACAGCCTAGGGGCCGAGGGAAGAGAGAACCCTCGCCCAAAAACTACTTCAAGAGGGCTTGCCAATCACTAACAATCATGAGCAAGCTGTGAAGAGAAATCCACCAAGAGGCCGTATTTTGTACATTATCACAAAAAATATCAAAGCTATAGCATTTGTCTTCGAACGTTCTATTGTTTCTTTCTTTCCAGATATTCCAAAGGGTGGCCCGAAAAGCACAGCTCGCAACCACCTTTGCCTTCTGTCTAAGATTCCAGGCGTTAAGACCCTCAATAAGCCAATCATCAACCCTTTTAGGGATACAAAAAGAAATACCAATCAAACTAGCAATGTAACACCAAGCCTTCCAAGCAAAGTTGCAGCGAATAAATAAATGGTCTAAGCTTTCCTCAGAACTAAGGCATAATCTGCAAGCTGAAGGGGATAACACCCAATTTCTGAATTTTTTCTGGAGCTTGTCATCTGTATTAAGACTTCTATACATTAAAGACCACAAAAAAACCTTTATCTTCTTCGGGCTTCTATGTTTCCATATGAGATTACTGGTGGCTACATTCATTTTAGGAGAAGTCTTGGAGGAATTCTGGAAAAGCGATTTAACCGAGTACACACCCGTGCCTTCAAGTGTCCAAAGGATTCTGTCCGAATCATATCCAATACTAACTCTGTTCAGAATTTCCACAAGGGCCACCCAACAGTTAATCTCTCTATCGAAGAGATTTCTTCTAAAGGCCAAATTCCATGTCTGCTGCCTACTGTCCCAACAATCAGCAACCATACAGTCTTTTTTCCTAGACAGCAAATACAAATCTGGGAATTTGTCATGGAGAGGTTGATCAACGCACCATATATCCTCCCAAAATCTAATGTTGGATCCATTTGAGACCGAAAACTTAATATGTTTTTGAAACATAGGGTAATTAGCAGCAATATCCACCCAAAGTCTGTTACCCTTCTTCCCTTTAAAATCCTTGGACATCCAACCATTGGTAGAGACACCATAGATACTAGCAATAATTTTTCTCCTCAAAGCATTCTTTTCTTGAGAAAATCTCCACAACCATTTTGTCATGAGGGAGGAGTTTCTGTGGGCCAAGGATCCAATTCCATCTTTTTATTTAATGTCCTTCTAGTATAAACCTGAAGATTAGGATTTCGATCATTGAAATCATTTCGTAGTATTTCTCCCTCCGAAGAAGATTTTCCATGCTTGACATTGAAGAACTAGTAATCTCAGGACAGATATATTAGGGAGTGGAGAAATGTCCCAAAAATTTTCTTCTAGGTTTGATATCTCCCTCTTAAGAGAATTTTGGCTAAAACATATCATCTGGACTCTATTCTTCTTATTTGCTATTTTTTACTTTATTCTCTCATTTGTCTATTGACAAAACTTTTCACGGAAGGGATGAAAAGTCTACTCTTCATAGGCTTATTATTATTATTTTTTTTCATTTCTCTCTTGTATATATATATTTTATTTATTTTTATCAATGAAATGACTTGTTTCCTTCCCCCTCCCCCCCCCCCCCCCCCCCCCCCAAAAAAAAAAAAAAAAAAACCTAAGAGCATAAAGATTATAGTATCTATTGAATTTGAATTATGGGCTTCTGAATTTTATATTTTATTTTCTTTCTCAGTATTATTCAGGGCACCACAGTGGGGAAAGTATTGGAAATAAGGATGGTAGAGAGACCATAATTTTTTTCTTGAATTGTTTATGCCTTCTATTGGGGCGGCTTGACAGCAAAAAATTTGAAAGCACAATATCAGAATATGGAACTCAGATTTCTCAGGTTCTGCTATTGCAGGTAGTCATGCATTTAAACATTTTAATCTGCTAATTATAATATCTGAAGAAGACAGACATAGTGACCCTTTTTTTTTATTTTTTTATTTTAAAATTTTTAATTTTTTTTAATGTATGGGAAACATCTTCCTTCATTTTATTGAGACAGATTCCTATCAATTTTTTTTTTTTTTTTTTTTTTTTTATTGAGACAGATATAGAGCCCCTCATCTTTTAATTAAATGAGTGCTCTACTGTCAACTCTTTGAAAGAAAGTTCTGTAGTATTCTATCCCCTTTTATAAGCTGCGGTAATTGTACGTTTAGTTTGTTGTTAGTCTGACATGTATTCCTGCAATGAAGTGGCTTTTTATTTTTATTTTTTTAATTTTTGAAAAAAGACCACCACTGTATATACAAAAACAAAAGGATCGGCCTCAGCCAGGGTCAAGAGAAACCCCATTGAAACCAGCAATTCAATAGAGCTTTCCGGTCAAGATTATTAGGCCAAAGACACTACAAAAGATCTTTAGTTGCTCATTTCCAAAGGCTTTTGGGTCTTCCCTTAAACCCCCAATATGAAAGTGAATTGAAAAGTTTTGGTAAATGGTAGACCGCGACAAGTTCTTACACGTGAATTGAAAAGTTTTGGTAAATGGTAGACCGCGACAAGTTCTTCCGGTGCGTTTTGTATCCCTCATCTTTACCACTTGTTGGAGAAAAGGTTGCATTCAGTAGTCTCTGTCTTACCTTCTTCTGACTCTTCTTTTGATTCTTCTTCACCTTCCTTGAGTTTTCGCCACTCTCTTATTGATCGAGAGGTGGTTGAGATTGTTAGTCTTCTCTCTCTTATTGCCAACCAGGTTATTATTCAGGAGAGAAAGGACTCTAGGTTCTAGATCTTTGAAGCCTTCTAAGGGTTTCTCTACTGCCTCTTACTTTCTTTCTCTTTGCTCCCTTCTCCTTCCCAGGGTACCTCTACATTTCCCTATCCCAAGGAAGTGAAGTTGTTTGCTTGGAAAGTTTTGTGTGGGTGGATGAACACTCAGGATTGTATCCAGAGGTTTTCCTCTTTTGTGCGGATGTTTTTAAAGCGCAATGCGCACTCTAAGGCAACAAGCTTTTTAATTGCCTCAAGATGAGAGGCAACAAAAAGGCGTCTCTCGACTAAAGTAAGGTGCACCTAATAAAATAATAAATAAATATTATTATAGATTAAAAAATGCCTCATTTTTAAAATGTCAAAATATTAACAAAATCATTTAAGAATGAAATAAAAATCAACTCAAATAGTGTTGAGAAAAGAAAGATATTTAAAAAGAAATAGAAATAGAAATGCTTTTTGAATGGGTAAACGAATTGTGGTCGGTATATATTTATTAAAGTAGAAATATTGCCATTTGACGATTTGGCTAGCATGCAGCTAGCATTTCTTTATTGCCGACAGCCATTTCTTTAATGCACCCGACTGTTCAAATCTTCTAGGAAATGAAAGAAAGAGAAGATGGAACTTTTTTTTATCGATTTTTCTTCTTCCCTTCCAAATTCCAGAACCCTTCTTCTTCTTCTTTAATAAACTGCAGTGGCTGATCAAAAAAGAGAGATGGCTTCTTCGATTTTTTATCTTACTTCTTTGACTTTTTTTTTTTTTTCCTTTAATTCTTCTTTCTTTGATTTTTCTTTAATTCTTCCTCTTTGAACTTCAATTTTTCTTTTTAATCAAAAAATTGAAGAAAATTTGAAGAAAAACAGAAAATTTGGAGAAGAATAAAAAAGAAATTGGTTGCCTTCATGAAGGCAACTGAAAGGCGCAAAAGGGGGGCACCTTATTGAAGGCATGAATGCCTCGCCTCGCCTCTAGCCATAGGCGAGTACCTGGCTGTGCCTCAACAACATTGTTTTTGTGTTGTGGCCTCAATGGTGTGCTCTTTGTCGGAGTCAGAAGAAACTTATGGGACTGATCTTTGGTTTGTTATATTTGGAGCCAGTTCTATAGGTCTTTTAGGGTTGGTTCGGCTCATAATGTTGATGTTTACTCGGTGTTCGAGGAAGTTGTTTTGAATCTCTTTTCGTGAGAAAGGAAGAGTCCTGCGGCAAGCTTGTTTTTTTTTTGCTATCTTATGAGATATTTGGCTTGAGAGAAATAGTAGAATTTTAGTGGGGTGATGAGATCCAGGAGGGAGCTTTGGGAGATGATTAGATTCAATTCATCTTTGTGGGCTTCCGCAATAAGGCCCTTTTGTAATTATTAGCTCGGTCCTATTCTTCTGGACTAGGACCAATTCCTGTAGTTTTTACGGGTGTGTTTTGGGGCTTGTTTTTTGTATTGGAAAGTGCTGTTTCTTAATAATAAAAAAAGACTTGAAAAGCCAACATTCAATCTTTAACAGAACATGGGGGGGGGGGAGTTGAACTCATTTCTGGGAAAGAACCAGCCCTTTGCAGGAAAATGGCAATGGATAAAGATATGGTCAAATATGTTCATTGGCAACACAACAAAAAATTTCTATACAAGGGGGGAGAGGCCATTTTGGATAAGATTTGTGCATCATCTCATGAGTATTCAAGCGTGGCTTTCACACTTGATCTTTGGATTTAGATTTTTCCATCATATACATCCAATTTCACATGCCATAATCAAAATTTCGTTCCAGTTTTATTTTAAAAGGGAGAAGAATTTATGGAGTAGAGATTTAATTATATATGTAAGCATTGTGCAGGTATTACACCCATCTGTCATCCTGTGAGAACTTGTCAGGTTTAGTTGAATCACATTGATTTGAGATTTAATTTCCTGTTTGTATCAGTGTGATCTTTGGCACAATCCTATGTTTCACCTGACCTTTTGAGTTTTGCAATTAGTTTTATTGACCTGGATGATAAATTATCATCAACAACTTTTCTACTCTCTGTCCCCCCTCCTCTCCATCGATCTATCCACTGAACACTGTCTAGCGCTACAAACCAAGTAGAATCTTCCACTTGATCAACATTTCTAGAAGTCCCAAGTCTTTGGTTCCTTCTGTGCCCAATTCAAAAGTGTAGCCAGCAATGATTATGTCAAGAAGTCGTTAATATAACAGGGTACACGGTTGGTTGTTGTTTCAATAAAGAACAATTATTTCTTCATAGTATATTCATAACTGTTTCTTTGGGATGGAAAGATGAAAGAATTTAGAGGGGCATTAAAAAAAAAAAAGTCCCCTCAACAGATGGGGTATACAGAAGAAAGCCCAACAAAAGGACCCGCACATACAAAACTAATACAAGAAAGAGCTGCCATTTTATATGATAAAGCCTAAAGAATGACTCAAGAAAATATTATACTGGTTTTCACTCTCGGAATTGCTTGACAGACAGAAATTAGAAGATAGTATGATGGTAGGATTTCATTTTTGTATGAAACTGGAAGAGTTGGTCTTCCATAGCACATGGAACAAACGAAAAATTTTCTTTGGTTTCTTGAGTTTAGAGTAGAAGTTACCATCCCTTCATAATATGATTTGATGCCTATATCGTACACTATTTGCTTTATTGCTGTTAAACATGTGGTTTATGCTTGCTTGCTTACATTTTTCTTTCTGCGTTTTGTTTTAAGTTCCATAGTACAGATGAAGATGTTATTGACGAGGTTGTTAGCATATTTAAGGCAGTTTTTCTCAATTCTAATGTGTCATCTGGAGGTAGCATCCCTGACATTGGGCAACTGGATGTTGTGATGCCATTGTTGCTTAATCTTCTAGATGAGCGGGATGTCACAGCTAGAGCTGTCATCATTCTCATTGCCGAATCCTGTTTAATGTAATCTCTCTCTCTCTGTGATTACAGAATTCATGGTTTCTTTTTTTGGTTTCACCTTGATCTGCTGTGGTTTATCAGGAGCAGAGATAATCAGTTCCTTTTGGAAGTCTTCAAGCGATTTGATTCTGATAGTATCATACAGAGGAGGAATGCTATTGATGTGATATCTGAAATTGTTCAGATGTCACCAAATACAAGAAATTTACTTACTCAGGCAACATGGTATATATGCACCAACATTGTTTTCATTCTTCATTTTTCCTAGATTAAATATCTGGTACTGTAATAACTTTGTCTGAAGTTAATTACTGCAGGCAAGATATAGCTAACCAATTACTCAAGTGCCTGGAAGATGAAGAAATTCTAATTCATAAACAGGCTGCTGATTTGCTTCCTTGCGTTGGTTAGTTTTGATGTTTGCACTACTCTTACTATTAATTTTGGCTTTACTCTTATGGCTATGTACTCCGTGAAGTGAACCATTTTATTATTGGACCTTCCAATTTGAATTGGGGTTGAATGTGATGAGTTATCGAGTTTATCAGCACTTCTGATTTTATTTTACTCTGATGAAAAATCAGCTTGATGGTTCGTATGGTTGGTTTTGCTGTTTTTAACAGTTGAGTTGCATTACTGTCATCATGCTTGCCTGTCTAGTCTTTAGTTAGATGTCCAGTGTCTGGAGAGGTGGTATATTTTTTTAGATAGAAAAACGAGCTTTCATTAATACAAGGGCATCCAAAAAAAAACAAGCCCACAATAGAGATCCCCTTTAAAGGAAGGGCCACCAATCAAGAATGATATTACCTAGGGAATAATTACAAAAAGCCTTGGACATCGAGGCCCAAAGAGAAACATAGAACCTCGTACCCACACATTTGACAGGTCCCTTTTGAGGTCCCGAAACACTCTATTATATCTCTCACCCCAAAGGTCCCACAATAAAGCACACACCAACTAGCCTAAGGAATTTTCCCTTCTCACAAAAGGGCGGATGGAGGAGGAACTCTTGGATCATCTCCTTGTACTCTCTAAAGCTCCTAGCCCGAATCCCGAAAGCATTGAAGAACAATCCCTGCACCAAATGGGCAAAATTGCAACTCCACAACATATGATCCAAGTCTTCCTCAGCCTTCCGACATAAAATACAACAAAACGGACCTATCAACAAAGGTATCTTCCTCGACAGCTTGTTGGAGAGGTTGTTGAGTTGAGATGCTTGTTTTATTTTATTTTATGTTATTGTTTAGTGAGTGGTACAATTAGGGAAGTGGTTCTCACCTAGTCAACTATGAGCTGGTGTCTTTTTTGAAGCTGTTTAAGAAGTAGGGATTGAGAATCTAGGGCTGTTGGTTTTTTTAGTAATATAATTCTTTTGAAGTATTGATAAAATATTAAATTTACCCTCACTCATCAACTTAATCTTTTCTGTTGAGTGGTGATTTAACATGATATCATTTTAAGAAAGAAATGAGTACTTTCATAAAACTTTAAGAATAAACTAGAAATTATGTTATGAAAGCCCTCATTCTTCTTAAAATTTTTATCATCTTATTTTTTTACTTTGTACTACTATTTTTTTTTTCGTATATTTTTTTGAAACAAGAAACAAAATTTTCAATCAAAAAATGAAAAGAGACTATCGCTCAAAGAATACAACCTCTAAAAGGGAAGGAACAAGAAGACAACAAAAGAAATAAGACCAAGCTAGAACAAACTGAGAGAACAAATACAATCTAAAAGATAAAGAAAAACTTGAAGAGAAGAACATTAGCAGGCTATGAAAGGAGCTCCAAAAATATGGTTGGAAACATCCACACTAAAAAAGCAGAAAACCAAAACTTGAAGACATCCACAAAAAAGAAACTGAGATTAAAACCAAAACAAATGCTGCCCAATAAAGAAAACAATCTTGAAGAAGAGGAAGATAAAAAATTGCTCCACACTTCGGGTAAAACAACCAATTGAAGAAGAAGCAAGAAAAAGATGGGTGTTGACAAGAAACCAACCATGTTCAAAATACAACACCAATGAAATCTGACAATTGCTCAACTTTAAGAGACTATACCTTGAGAAGAAATATAATACTACTAAGCAAACGAGGGTAACACTAAAGAGCTTTAAAGGTAAAAGATAAATTGTGAATTGCTCACATCTGAAAACCACAAATCTCGAAAATTTAGCAGGGATTTGGGGAGAAATCACTAGTGAAACTATTTCACTGGAAATATCGACACCTTGTTCATTATCCCTATATAGATTTTCAAAAGCTTCTACAAGAGAGTCTTGTACAAACTGATCAACCAACTCTGTTTCCAGTATTGGAGAAACTTATTCCTCACTACTCATACTAACATATAATTTCCCATCTGAATCAAAACAAGAAGAATTCTTCTTAGGTAATAGGAGGCTTGTTACACCTTTGGTACATTGTATATTTGAACCAGGAAGAGTAACTTGTGATTGATGAAAGCTCATGGTAGGATATAATGATGGTTGCATCTTAGAACCTTTACTGGGGACTCCAGCGGATTTGTGGAGTGAGTAAAAAGACAAATACAAGGTTCCTCTACAACATATGAATTAGATTATGAATATTCAATGGTAGAATGAATCACTTTCTTCCGAGAATAATGGATAGGGTGTTTTTATAAATCTTAGCTTTGGTTGAGAGTAGACGCCATAGAATCGTAAGCATTAATGGCTATTAAAACCCAGAGAATTAACTTGTGCATGCCCACGAAATAAATGTCTTTTAACATATCAAGACCATCCAAATTAAATTGCTTTTCATGCATCGAAGGGACCTTTGATTCCTCAATAACAATCATCAAATCATCTTAATTTGGTAAAAAGAAACCTTCATCTTCCATTACTTGATTTACCCTCTTTAAATCTCTTTAAATCCATTGTATTTGTAGTCGTCTTTTTTTTTTTCATGTATAAAAATTGAATTATATTTTTGCATTGTGCACCTCATGAAAAGATTGCTTCTGACTTTTTTTCCCTTTGCACTTATAATTGTATTCTTCCCATGCTAACCACTTAGCCTTGTAGGGAGGGTTGTCTTGGAGAGAGTGTAGGAGTTTGGTGCATGCCAATGTCTCCACATGGCCTTTTGGGGCTAATCATTTTTTATATTATGTCTTTGTTTCTATATTGTTATTAGTTGGCCATTGTTTCCCTTCTCATAAAATAGTTAGAGTTCTATCATGTAAGTTCTTGAAGGCTTTCCGTTCTTGGAGTTCCATCATCAAAGAGTCTTCATTTGTTAAAAAGAACCTTCATCTGCCATTACTTGATGTACCTTCTTTTTAAATCTATTGTATTTGTAAATGCTTTTTTTTTTTTTTTTTTTTTTTTCCCTTCCATATATAGAAAATTCATTTATATTTTTGCATTGTGCACCTCATGAAAAGATGTCTTCCTATCAAGGACGAACACATTGTTTGAAGGATCCGTATCAGACATGTGTTGGACATAGTTTTCCACTTGGTTATACGTTCTCAATGCAATTCTCTATTTGACGTAATTTTGCTCAACCATTTAAGGCTTGAGGCAGCTGGGGAGGAAGATGAATCTGGTTCCCCAGCAACTGCGACATTCATACGAAATGATGTTATGCTCATTTCACATGTTGGTGACTCTTGTGTTGTAAGTGTCGACCCGGTGATCTTTGTTTCAGGGTTAAGAAACAATCAAAGCTCATTTGAATTCCAAGCATTGTTATTTAAATTTAATCGTGTAAATACAAATTGGGACGTAATCGCCTTACGCTCTCTCTCTCTCTTCCGATGACTCCTGACCACTTCCGATTAGAGTTCCGATCTCATTTTGGGCCCTCCATGACCTCCGGTTTTCTCCGATGAGCGTTTCGTCTAGGGTCTGAGTGTCTGGTGAGGGTGAGCTGGGTGTTCCGGGATCTGGAGTTTTGTCCAGAGGGGAGGGTGGGGTGCGTTTGTAGTCGGAGGTTCATGGATAGCGTTTCTCCTGTTTAGTGTTAGTGGTCATGTCGATGCCAAAGACCCGTGGAGTTAGGATCGAGAACAAATTCTTTTCGTGCGGATTTGATAGAAATTGTAAGGGGAGAGTGGTGAGAATTCAAGAAGAGCATAGGAGAAGGAAATTTGTCCTGTCTGTTGAAGAGACAGTGCTTGTTTGGATCTTTGACTCTATAGAAGACCTTCTCCTTGCCCTTGTTACCCAGAAATTCTTTAGGAAAATAGACTGTAATAACGGGTTCATCTGGATTCAAAAAATATCCAATACGCGTGGAAGCTTTCTGGAAATCACAAAAGTAGTAAACTCTGGAGGAAAAAGCAACTTAGTGGTTCCGATAGGGCTTGAGTATAATGGGTGGAAGCAATTCTTAGACCTCCTGAAAGACTTAACGGAAAAGACTCCCAGATAGTTGGTCTCAGACAAACCAAGATAAAAAGAGAAGAAACCAACAAGCGATCCTTTGCTGATACGGTTAAGCGCAAAATGAACCATACCCCTCCAAGGATGACAGAGAAGAAGTTGCGAACTCGAGATGACGGAATAGGAGAGAGGTATATAATGTCCCCAAAAGGCTATAACGAGGAGGTGAGGAAATCGATTGGGAGGAAGTTATAGTTGTGACAAAAAGAGACTTTCATGATGATTGGGGCCGAATTCTTGAGACTTTACAACTTCAGATGGAAAAACCCTTTGTTATTGGGAGGAAGCCATTCCAACTTGACAAAGCCCTCCTTAAATGTCCTTCAAAAGAGCTGGCTGAGTTATTAACTAAAAACAACGGTTGGGTCAGTTTTGGTTCGATCATATTAAAGGTGGAAAAGTGGGATAAGAAGGAACATAGTAGGATCACATGTGTGCCTAGTTATGGAGGTTGGATAAAAGTTAGAAATCTTCCCCTGCATTTATGGCAACTGAGTATTATTAGAGCGATAGGTGAGGGATTGGGGGGCTTCATTGATTATGAAGAGACTAATTCGTTGCTCCTTGACTCTGTTGAAATTAAGATGAGAATGAGAGAAAACTATTGCGGTTTCATCCCAGCCGAAGTGAAAATTATAGATGGAGAGAATGTCTTCCATGTGCAAATCGTAACCTACCAAGAAGGAAATCTTCTAATAGACAGAGTGGTCGGAATCCATGGAATTTTCTCCACGCCGGCGGTGCATGCTTTTCATAGAGGGCCCAACGATCCTTGGTTTAGTCCAACAGATGTATGGAGAATCGAAAACGACAAGGATTACTCGGAAGTTAATATCCAAGAGATAAAAGAGGGGGGATACGTACCGACAGCTAGCTGGAAAGTAATAGTAAAAGTGAAAGTGAAAATTTTGAAATATCCCACCAAAAGGGTAAAAACCCTATGTTTGTGGAGGCTGGGCCATCCAACTCCGAGTTTACACAGGCCCAATGTCGGAAGAAAATGCAAGCCCAAAAGACTTTTAAGGATGCGAATGGGGAAATCCAATAGGCCGACGATAAAAAAAAGAAAGGGAGTCACTTTTGCGAACAAGGCCCATGTTAAAACTTTCAACTGTGGAGACATCCAAAGCACTAAAAGTAACAGCAGCCCACCACCAAAAGAAGACGTTTACCACCTCTAGAACGAGATCTCAGGTATGGATTCCGACCTCTCTTTATCTAGTCCAGCAAGTAAAGAGGCAGAGAATGAAAAGAACGGGAGCTTAAGGTTTCATGAAGATACAGACGTAGAGATTCCAGAAGGTTATCAGCTTTGCTTTGAAGAAAATAGTGACCTGGAAAGGTTAGTTCAAACTCAAGATATTGAGCAGAGCAATAGTCCCATCTAGAATAACCGTAGTAGCATGTTTGAACAAAATGATACAGTTACAGCCAACTCATATGAAACTCCCAGCTTTGAGGATATAAAGGAAGATACTCCAAAGGCTCTAGCTATCATTCAGCCGAATAGAGAATAGAGCGAGCCCTGAAAACAAGAAGCCTTAGAGGGCTTTACAATTAGTAAGGAAATTGTGATGACTCTTAGGGAAAACAATCTTTGTATTAGGCCTATAGTGGGATTCACCAACAAGAAAGGTAGTACTTCACAGAAAAGGAGCAGGGAGCAGAGAAATGACTAACCTCCTTCGAACCTGGGAAAAAGAAGCCGACAATATTGAGGATATGGAAAATGTAGGGGATGAGGATTCACAGCTAGTAGATAGAATAGAAAGGGTCGATGGCGGTATCTTAAGAAGATAATCTCCTGGAACACTTAAGTAGCTTGTTAATAAAATCAAGATATTCTTTCAGGAAAATCCTGAATCGGGGCAGCCATATAGAACTATAATGAGCTGCTTTTACTCTATTTTTTATTTCTGTACGAAATAATGTTTGACTACTTGGTATTTTTGAGCATTAGTCTCTTTCATTATATCAATGAATGAAAATCTCTGTTTCTTGTTTCAAAAATAATGTTTGACTACTTGAGTTGTTGCAGATTGTTAATTTCCTCTGTGCCTTTGTTATTAATGAGGATCGACATTTTCTATGATGCTGTTTATCACTGATTTTTGTTTTCTGTTCATTTTCATTTATATTGTGCTGCAGACCCTTCTTTGGTTTTACCTTCTTTAGTACGTCTTGTCTACTCATCAAATGATAGAGTTCTAGCTTCTGCTGGTGAGGCTCTCATTGGTGTGCTCAAACGTCACAATCAGAACGTTGAAGTGATTTTTATGCTACTTGACTGTGTTAGGTATTTTCTTGCCCATCTCTTTATCTTTCTCCGCAATGAAATGAGAAGATGCATGGAATTTTATTAATTTGTCATCAGATTATTGGTTGTTAAGATCAAACTGGGATAAAAATGGGAAATCATTTCTTTTTTAAAATTGGGCAGAAAATGGGAAAGAAACCAGCCCACAAAAAGGGACCCTACATAAGAAAAGGGCTCCAATCAAGTAAAATAAGACCTATCGAATAATTATAAAACAACTCAGAGAAACATGGAATCTAGCCATGCACCCCGCCTTATTTGGGGCCTTTTCAACATCCCTAAAGGTCCTATTGTTTCTCTCACCCATCAACCCCACAAAATAGCATTGCCTGTCACAAAAACTTTCCCTTCTTCCAAAACAGTGGATGAGGGAAGAACTCCTCTAGCATCTTCCAAAAACCTCTGTCTCGCCACTTGAAGACCAAAAACCTTCAAAAAAGAGTCCTAAAAAGACCGTGCAAAGTCGCAACTCCAAAGAATATGGTCATGGTCTTCCTCTGCCATCCGACAAAGAATGCAACAAACCTTTTCTTTTGCTTCCCCTTCTTTTTCGATTGATTCTGAGAGGCCTTCCAATCTGCATATTTTCCAAGGATATCCTGATATGTTACCTATTATCATCTTCTTACAAGGCCTCATGTTAGAGTCTTTTTCTCCTTTTTTGATGGTTGGAGTAATTTTGGTTAATTCTTAGATGATTTGGGTATGATAGGATTTGAGCCAAGGATTAATTTTCTTTTGCTTTCTCCTCAATGGACCATAGTGAACACTTTCTTGAATGGATGGTAACTACTTGATCGAAAGAACTCTACCATGTACCACATTCGAGTATTTATTTACTCTGAGGAGTTAGTGTTTTAAAAGGTTTGGCACCTTGTCTTGAAAAGGCTGGGCGCATGTAAGAAGTTGTGTGTTAAGGTGTGCCTCCCTGAAAGAGCCCTAAGGCGTTAGGCATGCACCTTAGAGCTTCTTTATTTATTTGATTTTTTTACCAATCCATAAAAAACTTTGTTTTTAGGGTTTTTTTCTTCTTTATTAATTAAAAAAAAAAAAAATATACTAACCCTTAGGGTTTTTTTCCTTCATATTCCCACTTCAACCATGGTTCCTTTTCTTTATGTATTTTTTTTATATATAGTGCACCTCATACAAAAAAAGCCCGCGTTCTTTTTTTTGAGCTTTGTGCCTAAGCCCGGGAAGGCTATTGCACCCTAGCATGTTTTGAGCTCTTAAAAACATTTCCAGTATTTTGTGGCATTCTTAGCTCATGACCACTCATTTGTTTTATAAAGGTCAAGGCCTACTGCTCATGATGAATGAAGAGACTGAAGTAGTACTGAGTTATAGGCATGTCTTCCTGTGGAAGATCATTAAATTTTCCTTCAATTTTGAAAGATTCTAAAGTATTTTCAAGACTTGAATTTGTCTCCCTGGTCGGGAAAAGAGTTCTTTCCTTTTTTTGTATGTCATGGAATTGAAAATTGATTAACCATGAATTAACAAAATTTTTCTTGGCTTTCCTGTGTTTGTAATACGGATGGACATGTAGTTTCTGGTTGTCTTATAGCTTCTCTCAAGTAGTCTTTGCTTCGAATGTACATAAGGATAAGAACAACCCGTAACAGTTGGATAGATTTCTTTCTTCTGGGTTCTCTCTCTGTCTCTCATATTTTCTATTCTTTCCCTTTCCTCCATGAAAGTTCAGTTTATCATTTAAAAAAAAAAAAAAATAGAATAAGAAAACAAGAATAATTCTCTTGTTTCCCCGTGCAGTGATTTTAGCCTAAATGCAACTCTTCCAAATACTGGTGGTAAAGGTCAAGGTATATTTTTAACGTTTGCAACAGATGCATGGCATTCTCTTTTTCATGGTATTTTGTTTTATGTTCTCCTTATATGTACATGACCTACATGGAAGATTTTGATTTAATTTATGTATCTTTTAACAAAAAATCATCAGTTCTCAATAATTTTGTGTACAGTGTCTAAGAAAGCTACCAAATCTATAGGATTTAATTAGTTCCTTAAACCTTGAATTGTAATTTGTTAAATTTTCTTTAGGTTGAGAATGTATTGAAAATATTAGATTTAATCTTATGCATGCAACTTTAAATTTTGGGTGTAATGGTGCTTTTTAATATGATATCAAAGTAGAAGATCCTAAATCTATCCATGAAAGATAGTATTGATAATATATTAAAAAGATTAAATTTATCTTAACCGCAAGATTTAAATGATGTAAATTGTAAGGAAATTCTTTTAAACTTGGATGAATTTTATTTAGAGGGAGTTGATATTAGATATTTATAGGATTGTTTTGTATATTCTAATTGTTTACTGTTTCTGTTGGTAAATGGCTGTTAGTTTTTAATTCTTCTATAAATAGAAGCTTTAGGCTCTTGTTTAGGCATGCTTTGTATCAATGTTATTGTGATTGCGAATAAGGGTATCTTTGGAAGGGTTCTTTGAGAGAGCTTTAAGCTACACCTCTTAAACTTTTGGATCTAGTGATGATTTAAGACCTCATAATATTAGGCTGTCCATATTGGGATGTAACAGAAAATAACAAGATTTTAGCTGAAAACTGGAAGCATGGAAAATTGAGGGCCAGATAATTGCAGGAACAGAGTTTAGTTTGATGCCTCTCTTTGGGTCGTCAACACTACATTTTTGTATTCACTTTTCTTTGGCCACTGGGATATCTTTTTCTGCAATTGCTTGGGCTTGATTATTAGGTTGGGTTTCTAATCACTTATTTTTGAACAAGAAACGAAACTTTTCATTGAATTAATAAGGAGAGACTAATACTCAAAACTCAAAAGATACAAACTCCATAAAGGAGTCAGAATGAAACACAAAACAACAATTAGAAAGGAATAATAAAAGCATGCCAATTTAAAACATTAGCATGGAAAATTGAGGGCCAGATAATTGCAGGAACAGAGTTTAGTTTGATGCCTCTCTTTGGGTCGTCAACACTACATTTTTGTATTCACTTTTCTTTGGCCACTGGGATATCTTTTTCTGCAATTGCTTGGGCTTGATTATTAGGTTGGGTTTCTAATCACTTATTTTTGAACAAGAAACGAAACTTTTCATTGAATTAATAAGGAGAGACTAATATTCAAAACTCAAAAGATACAAACTCCATAAAGGAGTCAGAATGAAACACAAAACAACAATTACAAAGGAATAATAATAGCATGCCAATTTAAAACATTATCATGCCTTTTCTTGGGCTAAGTGGAAGGAGATCAAAGTTGACTTGGAATAGGTGTTCAAGGAGTTTTATGAGAGGGCATGCGGGATAGATTTTTAAATGAAACGTTTGTGTGCCTCATCCCAAAGAAGGAGAGAGCAAATAGGGTTAAAGATTTCAAACCTATTAGTCTGGTTACAAATGTATACAAAATAATTGCCAAGGTCCTGCCTAATAGGCTGAAAAAGATCCTTCCCTCGACGATTTTTGAGGCCCAGGGTGCCTTCATTCTCATGCGAGTGTTATTTTCAATATTGATTTTGAGAAAGCTTATGATCATGTGGATTGGAATTTCCTGAACAGTATTTTGGAGAAAAAAGGGTTTGAGTATAAATGGAGATCGTGGATATGGAGTTGTACAAGATTAGTGACCTATTCCATTCTCATTAATGGAAGTAGGGGGATTCGGGCTACGCGTGGCCTTTGATAGGGTGACCCTCTATCTTCTTTCCTTTTCTTTCTAGTTGTTGACACTCTTAGCAAGATTATTTTCAAAAGGGCAGAGGGTCAGATTGTTGAAGGTTTTGAGGTGGGTCCGAACAAGGTCCCCTTATCCCATCTTCAGTTTGTGGATGACACAATTTTCTTTTGTTCTAGCAAGGATGAATTATTTTTAGTCCTAAATCATATTCTAACCTTTTTTAATCTATGTCAGGCCTTAAGATTAATGGCAGTCTAAGAAGCACAGACACTTCATTTTGTATGAAGTGTATGTGTCGTACATGTATCCGACACGGATACGCTCTGACACGTGGCTGACACATGTCGGACATGCTATTTTGCATGTCCTTTTTTTATATATTTTTTTTTAAATTTCGAACACGTATGGACACGGTCCAAGACACATCAAGTTAAATTTCTGGAGGGAAACACGTTGTTTTATAAAGCCCAACCCAACCCATGTTTATAATTTAAAACATAAAAGATAAAAGTTAAAAACTTAAAACCCTAAGATATCTATTGCGGCGGCTGATTCAGTGCATCTTTCTCTCTCCCCTGACTTTTACAATGATGTAGCCGTATACTTGTAATAACTCTTATTCTTTTATTTTAGGTTAAATTATCAAAAATACCCCTCGACTTTAGGGTTTGTTTCAATTATACCCCTGAACTTTCAAAAGTTTCAATTATGCCCTTGAAGTTTCAAATTTGTTTCAAAACTACCCTTGGAGACATTTTCCGTTAAATTTATCGACAAAAATTGATGCGTTTGCATGTGTTTTTATCGTTTTTTCCACGTATGTGTTCAAATCTATTCACATAAGCAACAATATATATGCAAACACGTCATTTTACATCCATGAATTTAACAAAAAAAAGCCTTCAAGGGTAGTTTTGAAACAATTTTGAAACTTCAAGGGCATAATTGAAACTTTTGAAAGTCTAGGGCATAATTGAAACAAACCCTAAAGTTTAGGGGTATTTTTGATAATTTAACCTTTATTTTACTAAGTCACGTGCCAACCACATGCCTTGTAACTACTTTAGTTAGGATCCTTGCCTATTTAAGGGCAAGTGATTATCAATAAAGAGGTATCATTTGTTATTATTCTAAAAACAAGTCTACGACTCCACCATATTTGGTATCAGAGCATGTGATTTTGGGCGCTTCCTCGATGGCATCCAAGAAGGTCTCAACCAGTGTGGGTGGAGACTCAACATCGATGGGCAAAGAGGCGGAGACTATCACCGTCCTCTCACCACAAGAAACGACTGCACGCTTGCTGACAGTCGAAGATGACGTGCGTGAGATTAAAAAAATCTTAGGGATGGTATGCGAAAGAATGGACTACAAGATTGGACAACAAGCCTCGAAATTTCAAGAACATGAGAGTATGAGAAAAAGGCCGCAAGAATTTCATAAGGAAGGTGGCTGAACAAAAAATTGGCAAGATAGGCAAATTTTTGAGGGGAAACCATCTCAAGAAATGGTGACAGCACCAAGAATTCTCCAAGAACAACATTCGGGATTTCAAGAATTCAATAGCAATCCCCTGTTTAGAAGACAACCCGTATGGTCTGAAGACACCTCCAGTCAAGAAGAAGATGAACCTGTGGAATTTCAAATGGAAGGCAAAGAGATCGAAGGTTCCCATACCAACAACCTGAGAGTGACTTCAAAATGAAAATAGATTTGCCTCCAAGAATGGTCCAAGAAGTAGATTTTCCTCCAAGAATCCATCAAGAACACCGACCAATGCTCCAAGAATTCAACAATAATCCCTTGTATAGAAGACAACAAGACGGGACGGATTCATCGAGAAATAAGGACCTTGGAAAGATGGGAAACAAGGGGGAACCAAGCGGTAACCTAATGGGGCAAGCTACCATGGAGAGAACTTATCAAGAACAAGATAAAACATCTCGGGAATTGGAAGAAAGGATGAGACAGCAGCAAGAAAGACAAAAAATGGAGCAAAGAATAGTTCATGAAACACATTTAGCTCCAAGAAAGTATCAAATAATGCATCAAGACTTCCACATCAATCCATTACATAAGTGGCAGCAAGAATTCTTCAAGTGGAAGCCTTTAGAAACGCAAGAACACAAGGTAAAATATCAGCAAGAAAGGCAAGAAAGGCAAATTTTTGTTCAAAGAACAGTCCAAGAATGGGATACAGGCCAAAAATGGCCGTTTATTACTTAACTCGAGGTCGAGTTCTTTTTGGGAAGGGGATGCTTGATGTAGCCGTATACTTGTAATAACTTTTATTCTTTTATTTTACCAAGTCATGTGCCGACCACATGCCTTGTAACTACTTTAGTTAGGATCCTTGCCTATTTAAGGGCAAGTGATTATCAATAAAGAGGTATCATTTGTTATTATTCTAAAAACAAGTCTACAGCTCCACCATACAATTTGATTACATCTCTCCCTCTAATTTTTCCTCCCGATTTTTCTCCTCCTTCGATCTCTCATCTCTTCCATGTACGATTCTCATCCTTCGATCTCTCTCCTTCAAGGTAAGTTAAGAACGTGTGTTACAGTTACTATGACGATATATATACATATAATATTTATATTTATATATATATAATTAGTAACGTGTCCTCAATGTGTCGCGTCCTATATTTTTAGAAATTGGCGTGTCGTCGTGTTCATGTTGTGTCGCGTCGCGTGTCCGTGTCTGTGCTTCTTAGACGACGATAAATGTCAAATTTGGGCCTAAATTGTAATGAGTAAGGTTAGCAATTGGGTGACTTTGGTGGGTTGTGAGGTAGGATCGCTCCCTTCCTCATACTTAGGTCTCTTGTTGGGTCACAATCCGAAAGCTTCTTTCTGGGAGCTGGTGGTGGGTAAAGTTAGAAAAAGACTGACAAGCTGGAAGAGGAGTTTTTTCTCCAAGGGTAGAAGAGTCACCCTTATTCGATTTGTGCTAAGTGGTGTCCATGTTTACTTTTTCTCCTTTTTTAGGGCTCCTTCTTCAGTTTGCAAGACTATTGAAAAGCTCATGAGAGACTTCCTGTGGGAAGGGGTGGATGAGGGAGGAGTGCACATTGTGGGGAACTTGAGGTGGGTAATTTGAGGACCTGCAATGAAGCCCTTTTGGGTAAATGGTTATGGTGATTTTCCATGGAGTCCAATACCCTTTGGCATAGGATCATTGTGAGTAAATACGGTCATCATCATTTTGATTGGATGTCGGGTGGGTTTAAAGGCACTTCAGAAACCTTTGGAAATAGATCTCCGTTGACTCTCTTCTTTTTCTTTGTTCATTCATCATTCGGTGGGGAACAAGAAAGAAACCTATTTTTGGGAAGATAGATGGTTGGGAGATAGACCCTTTTGTGCTTTGTTCCCTCATTTTTATCATTTGTCATTGATGAAGAACCATTTTGTGGCTGACTTGTTGAACCCTTTGAGGAGCTCTCTTTTAAATTCTTTTGGATTTTCTTGATCGTTATCGGAAATTGCAGTTATTTGACTATTCTATCTTTGTTAGAGGAGGTCACCTTTAGGCTTGATAGGAGAGATATTCATTTGTGGAGCCCTAACCCTTCTCAAGGCTTTTCCTGACGCTCGTTCTTCCATTGCCTCTTGGACCCTTCTTTTACTGAGTCAATCTTTTCTTTGATATGGAAGGTGAAAGTTTAAAAAAAGATGTAGTGTTTTGCTTGGCCGATTCTCCACAGAAGAGCCAATATCCTTGATCGACTTTTGAGAAAGATGCCTAATTTGATAGGCTCGTTCTATTGTATTCTTTGTTGGATGGCAAAGGAAGACCTCGACCATGTTTTGTGGCACTGTGATTTTGCTAATTTGGTTTGGAACACCTTTTTTGAGAGGTTTGAATTACAGTTTGCCAGACATAGGGGTTTCAGGGAGATGATCGAGGAGTTTCTTCTCCATTCGCCTTTTTGGGAATAGGGGAACTTTTTGTGGCAATTTGGGATATGTGCTATTATTTGGGGGTTATGGGATGAGAGAAATAACATGATATTTAGAGGGATGGAAAGAAATTATGAAAATGTGTGGTCCCTTATTAAATATTTTGTTTCACGTTGGACGTTTGCGACTTCTTTTTTAATTATTCTATATGTCTTATTTTATTGGATTGGAGACCCTTTATCTAAGGGGGTTTCATTTTGGGACTTGGTTTTTTGTATGTCCTTGTATTCTTTCATTTTTTTCTCAATGGAAGTATGGTTCTTTATCCAAAATATATATATATATATATATATCACTTAAAGAGAAATCAAGAAAGTACTTGGAAAGAGCAAGAAGGAGCTTTTAAACATGCTGATTCAAAATGATCCACCTAAGGAAATGCTTGTCTAGAAAAATTATCTGATTTCTCTCCCACCATAATTCTGATAATAATTGCTTTGATCGCATTAATTTAACGAAGGCTCGGCCATCTAATCGTTTATAATCTTTCATTTGTTTTAGCAACTATTTCCTATATAAAAAAAATTTGGGGAGTGAAAATTGGACAGTCGTTTGAGCAGAAACCTTGAAATTGATCTTTGAAATTTATTGGCCTATTTATCTATTTTTTCCTTCTACGTTATTTTGAATTCAAGAAGATGGAATTCTAATTCCTCCAAGAATCAACTTTTGCATATCCTAGTTGACGTACAGTTATCTATGTCATTCACATCTTCTGAGCAGAATTTTGTTTTGGCCATCATGCTGGTCTGGCAATTACCACAGTTTATGAATGGACAAATATATATTATTTTTTTTTCTCAGACTACACCGCTGGATGAGGCAACAATGTTTAAGATTAACTGCTCACCTGCATTCTTAGTTACTGAATTCGTTCATGCCTTTGCCTGAAACTTTTCATTTCTTATAATATTTGTATCTTACATAGAACTTTTGTCAGGATCAAGGTTGCAAAGTGACCGAGTGCTCAGCCTAATTCCTGAATGGTCTCAAAGTGTAAGTTTTACAAAAATAAACCCAATGTGTGTGTGTTTTTTCGTCTGTTAAACCCTTGTTTACTGGAAAACGTAGCAGCAAGTGCTGACTTTATCACTATTTAGTATTTTCTATGTCTCCTGCTTGTGCACATTGCATGCTGGTCTCTGTTCAATTTATTTTTTGCTTTCTTGGGTTAGTACTTTTTAAATTGGCTAAATTATAAAAAATACCCCTGAACAATGGGGTTTGTTTAAAAAATGCCGATAAATTTTAAAAAATTTCAAAAGTACCCCTAAACTTTAAAAAATGTTTAAAAAATACCCTTGCCGTTAATTTTTGGATGGAAATCATTAAAGTTTCAGTTTCATTAATACCCTTGAACTTTAAAAAAAAATTGAAAAATAACCTTATTGGAAAATGCTTCTTTTTTTTTCCTTCTCACTGGAGATTCTTCCTCCATGAAAATTAATGAGAAGCTTTACCTAATTGTTATGTATTCATACACTAAGAGCTTTTCTTCTCTTTCAACAAGCTTGGTATTTTGAAACATAGTTAACGATTTTAACCGTTTCCATCCAAAAATTAACGGCAAGGGTATTTTTGAAACTTTTTTTAAAGTTCAGGGGTGTTTTTGAAACTTTTTAAAGTTCAGGGGCACTTTTGAAACAAACCCCATAGTTTAGTGGGTTTTTTTTTTTTTAATTTTTAATTTAGCCTTTTAAATTGGAAGGAAGTGCATATTGGTGTTGGTGTGTGGTTGTCCTTATTGATATGGGTGTTATTTGAAACAAATTACTTTTACTCTTTTAATGCTAGCTAGTGAAACCTTGATATTTTCTAAATTTTCTATTTCCTTCACTTCATATAGTTATGCTTCCCTACCAATCAACTGAATATGCTTTTTCTAAATGCTTTTTGTAATTCACATGGATTATCCATCCAATGTCAATAAAATTGTTTCTTATACTATATATATACACATATACATACACACATATATTAGCGAGGTCTTGTCATGTACATCCTTGTCCATGTATTAATCATGTAATGCTATTGACTTTAAACTGACAATTGTCAGTTTGTCTCAAACAAGTTCTCTAGTAATGAAATATTGATACAAAATTAGATGATAAGGAAGCCTCAAAACTATGAAAGAGATATAAATTGAATGCTTATAAAATGGACTAGCATATGAAATTGTTTTTTTTTTTTCATTTTATACGAAATTGGTTTTTTTTTTCCTTTTCTTTTTTAATTCTCTTATGAAGAGAATAACTTTTGCAAACAAGAGCATAGTTTAATTGGCATAAAGCTTGTACTCTCGACCAAGAGGTCAGAGGTTCAAATCCCCCACCCCACATGTTGTCAAGAATAACTTTCCTTGAGAATGTACTGAAGAATACACTAGGGCAACAAAAAAAAAAGCCTAAGCCTGAAGGAGCTAGAGAAAAAAACCAAACAAACCAAGTAAAATTACCAAAAAAGGGCTCCAGTTTAAGGGAAAAATACACTTTTGGTCCCTGAGGTTTGGTTTAGGTTTCGTTTTGGTCCCTGAGTTTTCATATTCAACATTTTAGTCCCTGAGGTTTGCATTTAGTAGCATTTTGGTCCCTCCATCCATTTTTCTGTTAAAATTTAACAGATGGCTGATGTGACACTTATTTTTTTATTAAAAAAATTATTTTTTTAATTTTTAGAAATAAAATAATTAAAATATATATATTTATTATTTTTTTTTTGTATTTTCCCTCTTCTTCTCCAAGAAAACCAGCCAGCCTTTCTTCTTCAGTGCAGTCGCCAGCCGGCCGCCAATCGCCACCGGTCGCCGGTGCCGGTCGACCGCCGGTCGTCGCCGCACTAATTTTTTTTTTAATCTTTTTCTTCCTTTCTTCTTCCTCTTCATTGCTTCTTCTTATTTTCCTTATTTTCTTTTTTTTCTCCCCATTTCAGATCTGTCCTCGCGTCGTCGTCATTCTCGCTCCGCCGTCGTGCCTCCGTTGCTACTTCATCCTCGCGCCGCCGCCTCCTGCACTATCTCTCTCTCTCGGAATCGAAGGAAACCAACAGTCGCTCGTTCGTTCGTCCAGTCGTCCTCCCTCTCGATTATTTTCTTCTCTGTCATGTCGTTATCCTTGTGACCTCGCCGTTGGAATCGAAGGGCCGGTCTGAAACGAAACTCATGTGGGTTTCGTTCCAGATCACGAAGGGGCTCCCTTCGTTTCAGACCGAATCGAAGGCCCCTTCGATTCCGAGAGAGAGATAGTGTAGGAGATAGCGGTGCGAGGACGAAGTAGCGGCGGAGGCACGACGGCGAACAGAAGCCCAAAGAGAGGCATTGATCCTAGTCATGACCCAAACCAACTGTTAAGAACTTTCCTTGTCATTTTTAAACAGAAAAAAAAAAGTTGTTCGTGAACCATTTACAAATTGTCTATTTCGTTTTCTTTGTTTTCCCCTTAAATTAATAGTTAGAAATGTGTTTGGATAACTTTTTTTAAGGAAAAAAAATCAATTTTGACCCCTGAACTCAGTAGGTTGTATCAATTTTAACCTTAAACTTTTAATTTCATCAAATTGAATCTCAAACTTAACAAATTATATCAATTTCAACCACAAACTTGCAAAGTGTTGCAATGTAGTCCTTTGGTCAACTTTTCATCTGAATTGCCATTAAAGCATGTAATTGACAATCTCCAAGCTTTTAATTCACATTGCACCTTAGTTGGTGTTTTGTAAGAAATTTATTGGAGAAACTCTTTATTAGAAGAAATAAAATATCCCAGGCTATTCTTCTCATTGTTATCCAAAAAAAAAGAAAAAATCACAAAGTTATTGGAAACAAGAAAAATCTAGCAAATATGAGAAATAAAAAACTCGAAATTTATTTACAGTAAAAGAAGAAAAAAGAAAGCCCACAAAGTTCTTACTTGCAAGAAAAAATCAGCAAATATTTGAAGATAGAAAAAACTTCCATAGTTGTTTTGCTTTCGTAATCTTAAATAGCAACAAAAAAACCCTAAAAAAGTTCTCAACAACACGAAAAAGTCATCAAAAATAAAGTTTTTCCAATATTTTATTCATAAGAAACCAATTCAAGTGCAATATTAATTAAGTAAAAAAAAGGAAGAAATAGTCAATTATGTATGGTGGTTCAAATGGAAAGTTAACCAAAGGTATACATTGTAACACTTATGCAAGTTTGGGGTTAAAATCGATACGATCTGATAAGTTTGGGGTTCATTTGATGAAATTGAAAGTTTAGGGTTAAAATTGATATAGCTTGCTAAATTTGATTAAATTGAAAGTTCAGGGTTAAAATTGATACAACATACTAAGTTTAGGGTTAAAAATGATTTTTTTTCCCTTTTTTTTAGGATAATTTTCGTGGTTATTAGGAAGAAGTTTACATCCAATATTGATTTTGAAAATGGGTATGGGAGGAGTGAACGATTCAAAATTTTCACTTAGAATAGGTCTACAAATAATTCATTTGAAAAAATTGAAACCTTTTTTCTATTGGATGATCATGATACTTCCCATGGAGGAACAAGATCACTATTTTTGTTCAATAAGATACCAAAGTAGATGATTGAATCATTCCATACTAGAAATAATCGTCTTGAAAAATCGAAGAGTTACAAATGAATGTACAAAAAGAATTAAATTATGTGAACCAAAAATTCAACATTACTATTATAGAGATATGAAACCCTTATGGACACAAAGATAAAAAAATACGAGATTGTATTTGTAATTATGTGAAAAGAACATAAGAACATTCTCTGGTATTGATGGAATTGCACGTACTGAGATTCTAAAAAGGAATTAATCGTATTCAAGAGATAATCTTACTATACATTACACACATGGTTACCAGATATCCACGGAGAGGCATATTACAGTACTTCTATGCTTCTAGTCGAAATCTTGGGAGCATTTTGATTGGTTTGGACCAATATGGAATTATTACACCACATCCATTCTATCTTTTCATCTTTTCACCCTGGTTGATCATACTTCATAGTGGGCATCATAATTGTCGACTTACAATCATGGGTTTAAGGAAAAAAGAAGCAAACTCAATCTCATGATGGGTCTCAAGGAAACAACTCAATCTCATCATAATATTTCGAAGCTTTCCAAAAGTGTGAGCAAAGATGGAATGGATGAAAATTCAGTGGCAGGAAGTTTTACTTGTACACTTGATTCATATTTGCTCTAATAAGGAGATTTTTATGTACAAGAACTAATTTAAGAGGTGTTTATATTTCATAGGATTGTAGTTGGAAGAAATGAAAATGAAAATCCGAGGTTTTTGATTGAATTTGTTTGATTGGGAGTTGGAGGAGTGGAACAATTTGTTGAAGGTTTTAGATTCCATGGGATTCAATAATTCCAGTGATGTTTCAAGTGGAAACTGGACAAAACAGGGGAGTAGAATGTCAAATCAATCACTCCAGTTCTTCAACCTCCGATTAGCTCTCCTCATCATGATGTTTATAAACTAATTTGGATAGGGAAGAATCCGAAAAAGATGAATTTTCTTTTGCACAATGGCTCATAATAGCATCAATATAAACCACAAAGAAACCCTCAGTTCTTACTTTCTCCCCAAGTTTGTGTGATGTGTATTAGCAATGAGGAAACTAGTCACTTATTCATCCACTGCCCTTCACAGCTGATTCTGTTTTTTTGGGACTTCAGATTCATCTCGGATGTTATCAGTAAAATCAATAGTCCCAAAAGTTTTTTTTTTTTTTTTTTTTTTTTTTTTTTTTTTTTTTTTTGCGTACTGTCTGGCCCACCAAAGATTAAATACTATGGATAGAGTCCAAAAGAGGAATTTAAATCTAGCTGAATATGTTTTTAATGTGCAAAACCCCTCAATGCTGAACAATAGTAGGATGAAATTTTGTAGTAAAACAGTGAGGCTTGCCCGTTCTTCCAACTCTCTTTCCATTAGACCTCTTCTGAGCTGAAGATCCCATGCTTTGTTAGATTGAGACTAGCAACTGTGAACATGGATAGACTTGGAGTTTGCAATGGAGTAATATGGAAGAAAAAGGCATCCTCAAGAGGATAAGAGGAGGCCTAAACGTCTTCCCAAGAAAGTTGTATAATCAAGATTGAGTTCCTTCTACACCCGGCCCCTAGGCTATCCTTTTTGTGATTAATACTAGGCTTTTGATGTTTCTGATAAAAAAAAACTCCGAGTTTGTTAGTTTATTAGGTGTACTAGGTTCTTTGATTACTTTTATGTCTGGAAACTTGTATAAACGTTTTATATTTTCAGTAATCAATAGAAAGTTTTGTGTCCTGAAAAAAAGAAAGAGAAAAGGAAAGATGCTTGGTCACATCATTTATTTTGGTTGTAGTTGGGATCCCTAATTCTGATTTCTCCTGGCTATATAACTGCATATAATTTTTGTCTTCATTTCTAAAATGCACAAAGTTTTACAGTTCATGATGCTTCTTTTTTTTTTTTTCATTATTATCTTGCAATTTTTTTTTCTTGTTCGTATGAAAACTATGCACTATGTTCAAGTTTTGTTTTTTTATTTGTTGTCAATAAGTCTGCATAGGCTGTCAGAAAAGAAATAATGGGTTGGTTGATTGTTTTGTGTTTCTCAGGTTCAAGATTGGAAGTTCTTGATAGGACCGATGATTGATAAGATGTTCGCAGAACCATCTAATGCAATTATAGTTAGATTCCTGAGTATTATAAACGAGCACTTGGTGAAAGCTACTGATGTGGTTCTAAAGCGTGTTTTGTCATATGTGAAAGGGCAGAAGGAGTACGTAACCCCCTACAAGCATTAATTCACACTTTTTTCTTCCACTAACGAAAATAGAAAGTTTGGTGCCGAGATACAATTAAACATCCATGTAATTTATGTCTGGTTGAAACCTTTATTTTCAAGATCCTCTGAGAAGAAATTCCAATCTGCAATTCTTATTTTTTTGTAATTACAGCATTTCCTTAGAAAACAACAAAAATCTGCCAAGTCTTCGGCTTTCTCCAAGTCTAGCTTTGGTTGTTAAATAATAATTAGATTAAAAAAATTAAGCCGTACATTTGGCATCTTTGGTGCTTCTCGGTTACATTATAGACTATAGAGTAAAATTGGAGGAAGATTTTGTGAGGTTTCAGTTCGGAGGAAATATATAAACACTTTGGATTTCTTAGTGTTGTAACCTGGTTTTTTTTTGGGTTAAAAGTCTTTGATATTATTCTTTTGTTTCTAATCCAATTTTTTTCTTTTTCCACTTTGTTTTCTCGTTAGGACCTCTCTTATCTGCTCCTTTTTACACAATCTCATATACAATGACACACACATATTCCCTTATTTCTTACTGAAGAAGAGAGACATCTGAATATTTTTAAATTTAGAATTTATGAAAATTAGCTTTAGGATTCCATTTTGAGTGGCTTTATAAATATCCACCTTATTTGTTTTCTACTTTGAACCCATGGAGTATAGTTATGAAGTGTTGAGTAAATTTACTATATTTTCTTGGGGACAGGATTGATGAAAGCTTCTACATTGAAAGGGCGAGTCAAAACGAAGATATCTCTCTGAATGCACAACAATCTCTGTTTGAGCGTCTTTGTCCGTTACTTGTTATTAGGATGCTTCCCCTTGAAGTTTTTAATGACCTGAATTTGTTTGTCATGTATGGTCAACTTCCTAATCGAGCAATCATGTGTGGTATGTACTAGTATTTACATTCATTCTTTTATCTATTTCCTCATGTACTAGTTGGGTTTAATGCTTCTTCGTTAAATTTTGATTGTCTACCCATGCATTAGTTATTCATTCTATTTCCTAAGATGCCAATTAATTATTTAGATGATTCTTAGTTTGATCTTACTTTATCCTGAAGAAAAATCACAAGGTTATTGTTGTTCTTAGCATGTAAGTTTCTATTGGGATGAATGGTGATTGAAGGGTTTTGGATGGGGAAGGATTGATTTCATCTCACGCATCTCTAATCTACAGACGTGGCGATTTTTCTGCCTCAAGTAATGAGGATTCTTTTATTAATCTTTACCATATTATGTTGTTCTTTGGAATCATTTCAGGTCTTAATAGAATTAAGAATTTAGTTATAGGCATCAATTATGAGTCCTCCAAGAGTAACAATTGGGCATCCTTTTACCTCGGTTTTCCCCTTGGTCATAATCCCAAGCAGGCTTCGTTTTGGAGATGTGTCTTGGATAAGGTCCAAAAGTGTCTCTTGTATGGGGAAAGGGTGTTATTCTTTGAGGGTAGGTTGACTCTTTTTGGCCTGTGTTTAGAATTCCCATGCTAGTTTATAAGAGTTCGAAGAAGATTATGAAAGACTTCCTATAAGAGGGTGGAGGTCCTCATTTTATTAGTTGGGAGGTATTGTTGAGATCAATGACCTTGGAGGGCTAGACATATGCAATTTGAGACGTTATAAGGAGGTCCTATTAGCTAAATGGATGTGGGTTTCCTATTAGAATTGAACAACAATCTATGACATAAGGTCATTGTTAGCAAACATGTCTCTCACTCTTTTGGGTGGGTCTCGTTTGGGGTTTAAAGGCATATTCAGAAATCCTTGTAAAGCTATCTGTTTCCAGGTGTTCCCTTCCCTATGTATGGGAAATGCTTTGTTGGGGATGTCTCAGACACATTTTTGGTAGGATTGGTGATTGGTGGATGGCTCCCTTGGTATCTTGTTCCTTCATCTATACCTTCTTTTCATTGAGGTTGTGTCCTATGCATCTTGTGTTCAGATCATTTTTATTTGTTTAATTTTGATTTTTATCGTCCTCTTTCGGATAGAGTCATTGGACATGTGTACACTTCTTTTTGTTTTGGGAGACTCATATCTTCGATTGGATAGTAGATATTTTAAGTTCTCGAATCCGTGTGAAGGGTTCTCTTACCAGGTTTTCCTTTCTTGTTTTGGTACCCATCATATGGTTAGAAATCCTTTATTTTCCTCACTTTGCAATGATAAAATTCTCGAGAAGGTTAAGTTTTTTGCTTGGTAAGCCTTACATGGGAGAGTCAACATTGTGGACTGCATTCAGTGCCATTCTTCCTTCATGATGCAGCTAAATTAGTGCACCCTTTTTCAGGTCTGGATTTGGGTCTTTGAAGGTGTAGGTTTGCTATCTTAATTTGGAACTCTTTCTGGGAGACATTTGATGTGTGCTTGGCTCGTAATAGTATTTGTTGTCTTATGATTGAGGTTTTGTTCTTTTTAGTACAACAAATTCGGAGTATAGGGATTTGAACCTTTGACCTCAATGATTGAGTAAGTTATTCATTCGCCTTTTTACAAAAGGGTCATCCTCTGGAATGCTAGATTTTATTATTAGATTTGAAATACAATTTTACTCCCTATACTTTAGGTTTTGTTCCATTTTAGTCCCCGAACTTTCAAATGTCCATTTTTAGTCTCTGTACTTTCAATAAAGCTTAAAATTAGTCCCTACTGAAAGTTTAAAGTTTTTTTATTGAAATTAGTTAAATAATAATAATAATTTTCATACTAGAAAAGACACAATATGAACATATTTCTAAAATTTATAGAAGGAAGACTAATAGAGACTAATTGTTTTTAGAAAAATTAACAATAAACTCACTATAGGATCGATTTTAAGCTTTATTGGAAGTATCCTCTTTCTAAAAAAAAAAATTAAGCTTTATTGGAAGTACATGGACTAGAATTGAATATTTGAAATTACATGGACTAAAATGGAATAAAGCCCAAAGTACATGGATCAAAATGGTATTTTAATCTTATTATTTTATTAATTTTATTATTATTGTTGTTGTAACGTCCTAGGTTTTACAACTACTTAAAGGGAACATCCTAGGCCCAGCTTCTACTAGATAAAAGCAACCAAGGAAAATAATCATTCTTGAACAAGACATATAGAGCAAGTAACTAGCAAACTAAACAATATTAGGCAAGCAGATAACTCATACATCCAACAAGGAAGACCTCTAACACACACTACTAGACAACCTAGGTTACCTAGGTTAGCCTACAGGAACAACTCCTCTTTGATACCAACTGTAACGCCCCAGGTTTTGTAAACTACCTAGCCTAGCGACGCTACTTCAACCTTAAATCACTTACAACCGAGTGCACCAAAAATTTCGGCAGCATAACGGTGTAAAACCGAAAATTTTCTTTTACCTACTAACAAAACAAACACTTCTAAACATTCCCAAACCAAACACCACCAAACTACAACACAGATTTCACAACCCAACTCCATTCGACACAGATCTCATATCAACATCTAAAACAAATTCATTAACAACCACTCGACCAAATCAACCAACTAAACAATTTCTTTTCACTCCAGAAATTAAAACATAATTCAACTACGAGTTTATTATTAAGAGCAACTAAACCTTGCTACATTCAGAAACAATTAGCAAACCTATCAACAACATTAAGCCTCAAGTTCATCACAAGAACATAAAAACAACTAGGTGACACATGAATTACGTGCTATGTTGTGCAATCTAACACATGAATTACGCGCCACGCTACGCACTGAGCCCACATGAATTCTGCATCATGCTACACAACAAGCATATGCATTACGTGCCATGTTACGCAACCACTAGACTCATGCTACACATCCCCATGCAACATTGTTAGCCAAACCACATGCTTAAACACAACATCTCATCATGCTGAAACATACAAAACATGCTCATCTCAAGCAATACAACATTTTATAACTCAGCAGTTCTTGCTTTGCACAAGTATCTAAGTAAAGCAAACAAACAAACAACATGCTTCAAGCAGTCAAACATAACCCAACAAGCAGAAACTACTTACCTAAAGCGCTCCTAAAGCAACCTCAATAATTCAAAGCAATCCAAGAAAGCTCATAAATAACAAGGATAGCCTCTAATGAATTAGAACCAACCTATAGATACTTTAAACATGCTTGAAAGGCCAAATTCAACCGAGAAAGGTCTATTTCCTTGGCGAACGCCCAAGATTTAGAGCAAAACAACGTTGGATAGAGGCAAAATCGCGAGGAAGACGCAACCTGAGTTGCTGGATGTGCAAGATCTAACTGAAATGAGAGAATGGAGGTTAAATCGGGCTTAAATCGTTCGAGAAAGAGAGCAAGAGAGGTTTTCATGCGGGTTTTCTTCCCTCTTTTGGCTGAAGAACGCAGAGAAAGAGAGAGTCGAACCCACGGCCACGAAACCCACAGAAAGAGGGAGAAGAACGCGCGAAGAGAGAGAGAGACGTGCGAAAGAGGCGGTGCAGTGCAACGGCGGCTCAGTGGCATTGCACTCGACGACGACTGCACTGGTTTCACACGAGAAAGAGATGAAGAAGGGGTTTCACGCGTGGAGATGGAGAAAGAGAGGTTTCTATTTTCCTTTTTGATTTCTTTTCTTTAATCCACTTAATTCCTTTTTTCCAAAACCACCAAGACCCAAAAATAGGCTTTCCAAGAATAGAAATTTTCAAACCAACTCCCTTCATTTAGTGTGAAACTTTCAACATCTTAACCACTCTTGGAACTAACGCTAACCAAAAATATACCGAGCTTAAGGGAGAGAATTAATTTAACATAACGCTTAATTCCAAAATAAATTTCCCAAACACCTTGTTATAAAATTAAAAATCCCTAAGTACATGTCGAAATAAAACTTATTTCATTTAGACTATTTACATGGAATTTAAATAATACCAAAATGCATGAGGCGTCACATCCTCCCCACCTTAAGAGCTTTTGTCGTGACAACAACTGGCGTCACATCCTTCCTAGAATGGCTACGGGATGACCATAACGCCACCCTTGGCGTCGTTTTACTAACATCATACCAAGGTAACTTTGTCGTGACAACAACTGACGCTGCAGTCATGATTCTTTATCGATTTTCAACATCTCCGTTGTCTTAGGTTGAGACTTCACTAGGTAAGGTAATGCTTTGACTCTTGGTCTAAGAATAAACGAACATACCGCCAAGAGCATTATCACGAGCAAGTATGAAAAGACCTTGAGATTCGTTTCACGAAATCCATAATAGTTGCAAAGCTATTTAGCCTGAAGACCTCACAACAAGCTTGCAATATCGAACTTGGTTTTGGAAGCATCCTTGGAACACTAATTTCCATGATCTCAACTTAAGAAGTTGGATCACAAACTACCCTAGGAAGATCTTTTCCCTTGAAGCTGGCCTAAACAAAGAGGTTCGCCAAACTTCACCTATCACAAGGAAAGTTCTCGACTCCTTAGGGTCTAGGCGACGCTTGATAGGGCCTTGAAACTAACTTACTAGCTTCCACTAACTTCATAGGAAATGAAAGATCTAACCGATGCAACAAAAACATACCAAAGCAAGACTAAGGACTCACATCACAAGTAGATTCAGACGACAAATCATTGCAAGAAGAAAGGAAATTCCAGAAGCAATAGATAGACTCGAGGAAAGAGCACTAACCTGGAAACGGGAGGTGAACCGACCCCCCACCTTTAAGGATTTTCCTCTTCTTTAGACTCGTCATCGTAGAGCTCTGGATACTCAATCTTGAGCTCTTCATCCGAAATCCAAGGCATAACTCCTCTTGCTTGTCAATGTGACGTCCCGTGCATTTTGGTGTTATTTAAATTCCATGTAAATAGTCAAAATGAAATAAATTTTATTTTGGCATGTACTTACAGATTTGTAATTTTATACCAAGGTGTTTGGAAAATTTATTTTGGAATTAAGCATTATGTTAAATTAATTCCCTCCCTTAAGCTCGTTATATTTTTGGTCAGCGTTGGTTCCAAGAGTGGTTAAAGCGTTGAAAGTTTCACGTTAAATGAAGGGAGTTGGTTTGAAAATATCTATTGTTGGAAAAACTATTTTTGGGTCTGGGTGATTTTGGGAAAAAAGAATCAAGTGGATTAAAGAAAAGAAATCAAAAAGGAAAATAGAAACCCTCTCTTTCTCCATCCCCACTCGTGAAACCCCCCTCTTCATCTCTTTCTCGCGTGAAACTAGTCCAGTCGTCGTTGGGTTGGAGTATCGCCGCCCAGCCGCCGTCACCATTGCCTCGTTCGTGCGATTTTCTCTCTCTCTCTCTCTCTGTGCGTTCTCTCCCTTTTCGTGTGTTTCGTGGACGTGGGTTCGACTCTCTCTTTCTCTGCGTTCTTCGACCAAAAGAGGGAAGAAAACCCGTACGTAAGCCTCTCTTGATCTTTTGGTGTGCTGTCTGGGATTAGCTAAAGGTTTTGGTTTTCAATTTGGGGATTTTTGAGTTGCTGTCCAGCCAAGAAATAGACCTTTCTCGGTTGACTTTGGCCTTTCAAGCATGTTTAAAGTATCTGTAGGTTGGTTCTAATTCATAAGAGGCTATCCTTGTTATTTAGGAGCTTTCTTAGACTGCTTTGGATTATTGAGGTTGCTTTAGGTAAGTAGTTTCTGCTTGTTGGGTTATGTTTGACTGCCTGAAGCATGTTGTTTGTTTGCTTGCTTTACTTAGATACTTGTGCAAAGCATGAATTGCTGAGTTATAAATTGTTGTATTGCTTGAGATGAGCATGTTCTGTATGTTTAAGCATGTGGTTTGGCTAGCAATGTTGCATGGGGATATGTAGCATGAGTCTAGTGGTTGCGTTTAGGGGTGTAAGAAACCGAACCGAACCGGTGAACCGGACCGAACCGGTCCGGTTCGGTTAAGTTCGGTTTCTAAATTTAATCTGACCAAACCGAACCGAACCGAAGGGGTCCCTCCTTTGCCCAAACCCACCTACGCCGCTTATGATACGCGTTCTGTAAAAAGAAGAAAAAAAAAAAAAACAAAAACGTGTTTCACACAAATCTAGGGTTTCATTTTTGTTCAGCCTCTCCTCTCGTGGGTTTTCGCCGCCGTCTAAGCCGAAATCAAAACGCCACCGTCGTTTTCGTTTGAGGCTCTCCTCTCGTGGGTTTTCGCCGCCATCGTTTTCGTTCGAGCATCTCTATATCTGTCGGTAAATTTTTGCATTTTTTGGTCAGTTTTTTTTAGAGAAACGCTTCTTTTGGTTCATGGGTACCTCAAATCCTTGCAAAATAGAGAGTCTTCGATCATTGAAAACGGATGCTTCGATTATTGGGGTTGTTTTCACCAAACAGAGCTCCGGGTTTTTATATAGATTGCCCTGTCATTGCTTTCGTCTCACTATTTGTGGGTCGTCTTCAGTCCAACCTCCTCGTTCTTGCTTCAAGTTATAAAGTCCCAATTAAGTGATTTGTTTATTTGTTTTCGTTTGTTTCTTCTATTTTGTTCGATGTCGAATAACTTTGTCGTCATTTGAGGAAATGGGATTGGGTTTTGAGTTTTATGGGATGAAAGTTCTGATTCCACTAATTCTTCAGCTGGTGATTCTTTGTGTCATTGCTAATGCTTCCAAGCTTCGGGAAATTGCAGGTGGATTTCTTCCTTATTTGCATTTTGATTTTTACAATCTGTGTTGTTGAGATTTGAATGAATTGTTCAACCATCAGATTTCATTTCGTTTCGTATGCAACCATTTTGCTTTGCAATATGTGCGAAACTTTCTTCATCGTCTTTCTTTTTCCGTCTCGTTTAAGTTCTTTTTTGGGTGTTCGAATGAGGCTTGTTATTTTCGAACTGCAGTTTAGAACGAAGAAGGAGAAACCGACCCGACCCGACCCGACCCGACCCGGGTTGGTGCTGACCCGATTCGGGTCGGTTCGGGTTGTCCGTACAACCGGGTCGGGTCGGGTTGTCCGTACAACCGACCCAACCTGACCCGAAAAGTTTACACCCCTAGTTGCGTTACATGGCGCGTAATTCATGTGTAGGTGCGCATCGTAGCATGTAATTCACGTGTTTGATTTGTGTGGCATGACACGTAATGCATGTGTTTGTTGCGTAGCATGACGAGGAATTCATGTGGGCTAGCTAGGTGCGTAACATGGCACGTAATTCAAGTGTTAGATTGTGTAGCATGTTGCGTAATTCATGTGTTAGGTGCGGAACATGACATGGAAATCATGTGGTGCATTAGTGGGTGTGTTGCATAGTATGGGAAGCATATGCATGGTTGTTTTCCTGCTTTCTAAGTATGTTGTTTGTTTATGGCTTATAAAGTATGATGTCTGCGTGTGAAAAGAATGTTGGTTGTACAGATACCCTCTCGCTTTCTTTCCCCAACATTTTAGATGTTGCAGGTTTAGACGATGAACTGGACCATGATGGTGATTAGGAGGAGACCTATGAGGAGGAACCCTAGGGCTTATGGATTTTCTTTATTATGCTTGAATAGGCTAGTGTGGTGTTGGTTTAAAACATTGCTTCTGTTGTGGTGAGAGAGTCACCTAGTTGTTTTTATGTTCTTGTGATGAACTTGAGGTTTAATGTCGTTGATAGGTTTGCTAATTGTTTCTAAATGTAGCAAGGTTTAGTCTCTTAATAATAAACTTGTAGTTGAATTCTGTTTTAATTTATGGATTGAAAAGAAAATGCTTAGTTGGTTGATCTGGTCGAGTGGTTGTTAATGAATTTGTTTTAGATGTTGATATGAGATCTGTCTCGAATGGAGTTAGGTTGTGAAATCTGTGCTAGAGTTTGGTTTGGGAATGTTTAGAAGGGTTTGTTTTCTTAGCAGGTAAAAGATAAGTTTGGGATAGTCGATTTTATGTTGCTATGTTGTCGAAATTTTCGGTGCACTCGGTTGTAAGTGGTTTAAGGTTGAAGTAGTATCGCTAGGCTAGGTAGTTTATAAAACCTGGAGCATTACAATTGTTGTTGTTACTACTATTATTTTTTTGTTGTTCTATAGAATACTTTGCTCAAGAGGATTGAGAGAATTTTCAAAGGGTCTGGGAGGTCCTGGGAGGAGGTTTAAGTTCTTATGAAGTTTAATGCATCTCTTCGGGTATTTGTTTTTAAGGACTTTTGTAATTATCACGTTGGTTTCTTTTTTTTACTGTCTTTTTATTTCATTTTTTTAGAAGTAAAAAAATAGTAGAACTGATCGTGATGTCTTCACATTGTTATCATTCACTTCAGATGATTTGCTTAAGGTTTTACATTAATGGGAATGCTACCCATATTTTATGAACTTAGGATGTTCCTCACCGTTCTTTTTTCTATAAGAAAGAAAGGGGTTCCTTACATCTCAAAAGGAGGTAGAAAAGTGATAGCAAGGGAAAAGAAACATCTTGATATGACCCCTATCCAAGGAATAAAGATTTAGTGAAAACATAACTAGTTAGTATTATTAATCTTAAAGGTAGGGAAATTTCAAACTCTTTTATATAAAGCAATCCAAATGGAGGCTGTGTGCTGTACAAATTCCGAAGAAGTGCTTAGAATAGAATCCTATGCCAATGATTGAAAATTCGTTGTTTTTCTCTTCCCAAATAAGCCAAAGTAAAGTTCTTGTTCTATTCCTTCCAAAGACTCTCCCTTTTCCAATTAACCACCAAGCAGAAAGTATCTTGGGAGCAGCTCCCGCTCCATATTCTGCATTAATCACACTCCTTCATAGAGCATCTTTCTCTATTAGAATTTTGTAGGTATTAAACCAATGGGAAAATGATTGAGGTTAAACAAGGAAAACAAGAACTGCTTGCAGCTGAAGAAATTGTACCACGACGGAATTGTCCAATTAGCCCGACAGGCTGTCATTTTATGTATATGGTTGCACTTCTGTCCCTTTTGTAATTCTCTTTCAATAGTAACAATGTTTATTCCCTATTTAATAAACACCTATGACACGCCAAGTATAAACTTAAAAATTGAATTACTTAGACAGTTTTATGGTCTGCAGATGTGGACATTGTTGATCCTACGTGTGTTGCAGCACTCTTACTAAACAGGTTAATCAGGAGAACATAAATCCTTTTCTTTTTTTTTGGGGGTGGGGGGTTGTGGGTAGCAATGTGTCTGATGTTTTCTTCCCGATTTTTACAGGGCATTTTCCAAGTTTGAATTTGATGATGTACGGAAGCTGGCTGCTGAGCTGTGTGGGCGCATTCATCCCCAGGTATACCACTGAGTTTCACCTGATGTAGTTTGTTATCAAGATGTACAGTTGCCAAGATATGTGGTTGATGTTTTCTTTAATATCTTCTATTGCTTGATGTTCGTGATATTAGACAATGGAGTTCTGAGCTTCTTTATCTCCGACTCCGATTCTTGTTTTTAGCTAAACAGTAAGCCTTCTTAAAAGTATGATATTTATAGCTAGTCTTGACTATTTTTTTTTTCATTCTTTAGAGTGTCATATATTTGTTAATATAGAACTATGCAGTGGAGCATTGAAGATGTCCAATAATGAAATAAGATAATTCATTATTATTCTTAAAGGCAGAGTGAGTACATTTTGAGTGTGACAGGGATAGTTAGAAGTTCGGGGGAAGTGTGGTATCTTACTAGATTCCATGTTTCCCTTCGGGCTTCGATCACAGAATTATTTTTTTAATTATCCTTTAGGTCTCATTATGCTTGATTGGAGTCCTTTTCTGTAATCGGACCCCCTTTTGTGGGCTTGTTTTTTGTATGCCCTTGTATTCTTTCATTTTTTCTCAATGAAAGCTGGTTCTTTATAAAAAAAAAAAAAAAAAAATGTAACATACACATAAGGTTACTTAGTCTTGTTTGAAAAGTGTATGTCTTATCATTTATGGAGATACACTGGAATTTAGTTAAACCACACAAATAAGGAAAGTAAAGATTTGCCAAGAAAAATTACAAAATAAGGAAAGTGAAACCTATCTAATATTAAAAGAAAAAATACAGAAAATAAACAAATAATAATAGGTAGCAGATTTCAATGAACATGTTCAAAGGCAATGTTGAACATCTTCTGCCTATGATGTGTAGAGAACATTTATTTACTTGCTATCTTATTGTAAATGATTTAGCATCCATTGTACAATTCTTTGGAAATCTTTCTTTCTTAATTTAACCTTTCATTTCATTATCTTTTTGGGAATATTGTGGCTTAGCACTTTTTTCTTCTGTTTGAGAATATACTAGTTCAGAATGCTTTAGGACTGGTGTTTGCTCACACTCACACATATATACTATATATAGTTTTAATGTAATGACTACATTCGATAATGTTAACATGACGATATTGCTAGCTAATCTATCATCACTTCTGTTCTAATTTTCCTGACGTCCTTTGTTTTTCTTTTTTCTAGGTGTTATATCCTTATGTTAGTTCGATACTAGAAGATGCTGCCGGTTCTCACAATATACCAGGAATAAAAGCCTGCCTTTTTTCGATGTGCACCTCCCTTGTGGTAATCAATCAATTTTCTGTCAATGCTGTGTCCGTGGCATCATGCTTTGAGAACTGTTACATTCTGTTTTGCATTAGGATCTGTTCATTATCTTATGCATTTGAACAACAGCTAATGAATACAATTTCTTCTGGTTTGTAGGTTAGAGGCGAGCATAAGTTTTCACATTTTGACATGTTTGAAATTATAAAAATCTTGGAAGTAGTTCTATCATGGCCGTCTCAGAATGGGGATGAAGGTGTGGCTGACAATCCAGATTTTTCTTTGTTACTCTACAGTAATCCTGTTCTCTGATTTATTTCTTTTTATTTATCAGTTTCCAAATCACAACATGGGTGCATTGATTGCATGGCTTTGATGATATGTGCTGAACTACAAGCTCCAGACTCATTCAGCGCCTCTAATTTGGGGAAAATTGACAGTGATAAGAAGAAAGGTGACTGATTGTTCAATGTAAGGTATATTAGTTCTTGTAGACTTCTGACCTTACGAGCTGAATGTACAGGGAATGCCACCTTAAAAGGTTCTATCCTGTGTTATGTGATCCATCAATTAATAAATGGTACAAAAGAACTAGTTTCAACCTATCACTTGGACAATAATGATGACAACAACACATCCGACAAATCAACTCTTTCCTTTCGCCTCTGCATGGCAAATGTGCTCATCAGTGCCTGCCAGAAGCTTTCTGATTCTAGAAAGAAACGATTTGCTCGAAAAGTTCTTCCCCGTCTCATTTGTTTTGTTGAGGTTATTTTTATTATCCAGTTACAGCGAACAAGATTTTGATTGATTTTTCTTTGTTCCCAGTATCACGTTTTTTCTTTTTCTTTTTTTAATTTCTCATGAGTGTCAAATGTTGTAGGCAACAACTACACAGGTAGATATTAGAGCTGCATGTATTGGAGTCATCTTTTCAGCCGTATATCATCTGAAGTCAGCTATTCTACCTTATGCTAATGATATTTTCAGAGTGTCGTTAAATGCTCTGAAAAACGGGTCAGAAAAGGTATTTAAGCTAAGACTTGAACGAGAGATGACGCATATCAGCTTCTGTTTTATTTCAACAAGTAAATGAATAAAACTGAACACCCGTCCCCAACTCTCTGATCATTATCAGCATCAACACTATCTGTCTCTTCTCTCTTGCAATTCAACTTAAAGTTTCCTTATAGGGTGGATATAGATATTATTTTTTTTAAACCCTAGAATTTCATCTGTCCAGTGCCAACCCATTTGATGGTCAATTTTCTGAGATGGAATCTTGGTGCTTCTTGGTACTTATTTTTATGTTTGCTCATAACTCGCTACAGCTAGAACATTAGGGGGTAGATTTGGAGACTTTTTAAAAACCAGTTCTATACTTAATATTTTGGGGCAGCAAAATTTTTGCCGTAAAAAATTGAATATCTCATCAATATGGAAATATTTGGCACATGGAGTCGTGATCTGAAATATAATTGTCTTTTTTATATAGATAGAAAATGCTTTAGTCTATTCATCATAATCATAACACCAGATTTTATCCTACAAGTAACTTTGACAACTAAATATAGTAGAGGGTCAAGTGGTTGTCCCACAGGCTGGTCTGGATACTTGCTGATATCAAGAAGAAGAAAAAATAATAATAAAATTGGATTTTTCGGCTGCTTATTTTTTGTTCTATTAGATAATGTATTGTTGTAATGTGGTTGTTGGTTTGCTCTGTTCATCAGGAAAGGATAGCTGGGGCTAAGTTGATGGTGTCCCTCATGTCAAGTGAAGATCAAATTTTGGAGTGTATTTCTGAAGGACTACTAGAAGCAAGAGATGTGCTCTCAAGTGTATCTTCTTTAGATCCTTCAATTGAGGTCCAACAGATTTGCCAAAAGATGCTCCAATGTTTGCTTTCTTCATGAGTTGGTATGAGTTGCTCATCTTTTCTTTAAGCGAACTCCATAAGAAATTTTATTGTTGCAGTTAATCTTATCCCTATTTGACCCAAGTCATTGTAAATATAGTGTAATTGGTATTTTGGGAAATTTTGAGTTGATAGCCATATGTTTGTGGCTTAAATTTCTTATGGTATTTGAAGGTTTTTTTCACTTGGAAACTATTTGGCCAACCCATTTGCGTTCTTCAATGTCAAACGTGATGAATAAAATAACGGGGTAACTACACAAATGGAAGATTTTCAAGAATGCATTTTCAAGCGAATAAAGTTTAAACATAGTGGAATAAACCGTCAAGTGTTTTTCAAGAATGCATTTTCTTTTAAACATTTTGTATAAAAATTATTTTGAATTTAAACACTCGTATGTTTGGTTATATTTACTCACTAATGTTTTTATACACGAATTATTATACACTTAAAAACTCTTTTTAGAAAACTTGCTTTCAAGTGTTTCCTTCAAAATGATAAGTCATTTTTAGTGATTGCCAAACACTACAATTTTTTTTTTAATGATTTTTTTTTTTTTTTACAAAATTAAATATTTGAAAAGTTAAATCAAACCTACCTTAAATGAAGAGGCAATGATGAGTTTAGTTTGTGAAATGTCAACTGTTGTACGTTGAAAGTAGTTTAAATTTACATGTTGATTGATGCTAAAACTAATTGACTATGTAATATGATTGACATTGAGTATATCAAATGTAAATAATGGTTGAAATTGATGAAATAATTGTACTATTTTTTTTTTAGTACAACAACATTTGGGGGTGGGAGAGTCAATCTTTGACCTCTTGATCGGAAGTACATGTCAATTATTGTTGAGCTATACTCATTTTGACAATAATTTTACTATTTGACTTCATCAATTAATCTTTTGTATCAGTGATTGATAATCACCATTTAATTATTTAGGGGGCGTTGAATGGATAAATTAGTTTATCGAGTTAAATAATTTGTGTTTGGGTTGAGTTAAGGAAGTTTGTGTTTAAGGTGTTTGAATTGTTTAATGGGCCGGTTGCAAAAGTAGCAAACCGGCCCAAAATAATTGCAAACTTAGCAACGGTTGAAACTATTTGCGAAAATGACAAAATTTTAACTTTTGGAATGTGAATTTACCAAAATGCCCTTCTGCGCGCTGAAAATCTCTTCTCGTTTTTTCTATCACTCGCCTATCGTTTCTATCAGCGTCTTCTCCGATTTCTATCAGTCTTCGGTACGATTTCTATCATTCTTCTCGCCTTCGTCTTCTTGCCTTCGTCTTCTCCGACATTCATCTTCTCCGATTTGTTCGCACATTCCTCTTCTCCACATTCTTCTTCAGGTTTGTTTTCTATCGTTTCTATCCGTCTTTTTCTTTTTTTTTTCTTCGATTTCTATCTGTTAGGTTTTCTATCAGTTTCTAGCTTTCTATCACTGATAGAAAGCTTTCTATCAGTGATAGAAAGCTTTCTATCAGTGATAGAAAGCTGAAATATCAGTGATACAAGTTCTATAAGTTTTTATAAATGTTCTTGTTTTTTATTTACTGGATTTTTTATGGTTGTTTATTTGATTTTTGTTTTGTATATGTTACTTTCGGTTCTCTATAAGTTTTGGGGTCTTTTTGGTCTGTTTCTATCAGTGCTATTGGTGTTTCTATCAGCATTTAGCTTCCTATCAGTAGAAAAGCCTTTGTGATAGAAAGGCATAGAAAACCTTTCTATCAGTGTGATAGAAAGGCTTTCTATCACTGATAGAAAACTTTCTATCACTGATAGAAAGCCTTCTGATAGAAAGGCTTTGTATCAGTGATAGAAAGTTTTCTATCACTGATAGAAAACTTTCCATCAGATAGAAAGCTTTTCTATCAGTGATAGAAAGATTCTATCAGCTTTCTATCAGTGATAAAAAGATTCTATCAGTGATAGAAAACTTTCTATCAGCTTTCTATCAGTGATAAAAAGATTCTATCAGTGATAGAAAACTTTCTATCACTGATAGAAAAGCTTTCTATCAGTGATAGAAAGTTTTCTATCACTGATAGAAAAGCTTTCTATCGGTGATAGAAAACTTTGGTTTGATTTTTGTTTTGAATTTGTCACTTTCGGTTGTATAAGTGTTTGATTTTTTTTTATCCTGTTTTTTAGATGAAGAACGAAAAAGCAGAAAAAGTAGATTATGAAGAAGAGAAAAAAACAAAAAGGAAATTAAAAAATAAAGGAGAGGGCTCCAAGAAGAGACAGAAGGTTAGCTATTAGATTTTATACATTCATCACTATAGATTCTATTCTATCATTCATAGATTCTATACAATTATTAGCTTTTAACTTTTTTTTGCCTTTGTTTTTTGTTTTTATTTAACAGGTTAATAGTTTAATGGGTAAAATACTCTTTTGGTCCCTCATGTTTCGGGTTTGTTTCCAATAAGTCCCTAGGTTTGAAAATTGAACAATCAAGTCCCCACTGTTCCGTAAATAGTTCTATTGAGTCCCTAAACCGTTAATTTTTTTAACGGTGCTGACGTGGCAGTTAATAGTGCTGACGTGGCAACTTTTAAAAAATAAAATAATATTTTTAAATTAAAATAAATAATAAAATGATAAAATTAATTATTTTTTTTTAAAAAAAAACTCTCTCTCCTCCCTCTCTCTTGCCTCCTCGAATCCCTCACTCTCCCTACCCCCTTGAATCCCTTTCTCTTCTCCACCCGCCGACCACCTCCTCTCTCTCTGTTTCTGTTAGGATTTGTTCATCGCCGGCACCGGAACGTCGGCGGAGGTTATGCAGTGGACGATGGCTGAACTAATGAACCATCCTGACGAGTTCCAAAAGGTCCGGCGAGAGATCGAATCGGTCGTCGGAACGAGACTCGTGGAAGAAACGGATATCACGAACCTTCCGTACATGCAAGCGGTGGTGAAGGAATGTCTCCGGCTGTATCCGGCGGTGTCGCATTCCAGAAGAGCCTGCAGAGAGACGTGCAAGGTGAACGGATACGACATTCCAAAGGACACCATGGTTGCAGTCGACCTGTTTGCGATAATGCGCGATCCAAATCTGTGGGAGAATCCAGACGAATTTCGACCTGAGAGATTCTACAACGCGAATTCAGGCAAGGATGATAGCGATCAAGGAACGAAGCACATTCAGTACGAGATTAAGGGACAGAATTTCAGTTTTGTGCCATTTGGTGGAGGAAGAAGGGGCTGCCCTGGCTCGTTGTTGGCGTTCAACACGATCAACAGGACGGTGGCGGTACTGGTTCAGTGCTTCGATTGGAAGGTTGGGAAAGATGGAAATGGAGATAAGGTTAACATGGAGATTGGAACTGGAATTAGTTTGCCAATGGCTCATCCTTTGATCTGTGTGCCAGTTTCTCATTCGACACCTTTTGTTGCTTAGCCATTGATGTGACGAACTGGCCATGAAAGCTTGGAGGTTTGGCTTATGTTCTTAACTTTTTAATAATATAATGTGTTGTTAAGTTTTTGTAGTGTGGATCGACCTTATTGAACAAATGCATATCAATAACTATGACTAGAATTTATATATATATATGGCTCGAGATCTGACGCCGACAAGTAAAATGGGTTTTTGTTGCTTTTTCTTTTTCCTTTCTTTCTCAGAACGCCGCCGACCGTATGGGTTTTTTTTGTGCTTAGATTTGGTTTGTTCTTGTGTGAGTTTTTGTTGAGGAAGAAGAATATGTAGGTTTTGGTTGTTGTTTTTTGTTTTTCGTTTTTCTCCGAGCTGAAAATGGAGAAGTTGAGTGGGTTTTGTTTGTTTTTTGGCTCAGTTTTGTTGTTGCTTTGTGGGTGTCTGTTGGTATTCGGAGGTGGGGGAGATGAAGAAGAAGGGCGGCGGCGGACTATCGTCGGTGAGAAGGGGAAGGGAGAGGAAGGGATTTTGGGGGGACGGCGAAGGTGGTGGTGAAGGATGGCGAAGGAGACGACAAAGGGCTGCGGCGACGTCTTGAGAGGAGGAGTCGATAGGGTGGGGAAGAGAAAGGGATTCAAGGGGGTGGGAAGGGTGAGGGATTCGAGGAGGCAAGAGAGAGGGAGGAGAGAGAGTTTTTTTTTTTTTTTTTAAATTAATTTTATCATTTTATTATTTATTTTAATTTAAAAATATTATCTTATTTTTTAAAAGTTGCCACGTCAGCACTGTTAACTGCCACGTCAGCACCGTTAAAAAAATTAACGGTTTAAGGACTCAATAGAACTATTTACGGAACAGTGGGGACTTGATTGTTTAATTTTCAAACCTAGGGACTTATTGGAAACGAACCCGAAACATGAGGGACCAAAAGGGTATTTTACCCTAGTTTAATTATACCAAAAAAGGATTGGGTCCCAATCCATAAGATTAGTCTCTATATACAACTTCCTGTTATTGACCATATAAAATGTTTAAGGGAGTCATGTGTTCAGATGTTCAAAAGTGGCCCTTTTGGACAATTTTTAGATTTAAAAATGAAAAAAATTCCTTTACAACTCATCACACACCTCATTAGGAGGTTGTGTGTTTCCCCTAATGATAATACCATTGCCTTCAATCTTGAGGGCAATGTAATACAATTTGGATTAAAAGAATTTTCAATCATTACTGGATTAAATTGCAACCCATTTCCAGTTGAAAATATTGATGATGGGGATGAGTTGGACTCAGAAATTAAACAATCCTTCTTCAAACATAAAGACACAATTGATAGGAAGGATTTAGGTACTGCATTCAGTATTTGTCAAAGCCCTTTGTTAGATGAGGATGATGATCCTTTAATTGTTAAATTTTCATCCTTATATCTATTGGAATGTCTTATAGTACCCAAACAGCATCACAATAGGGTTAGCTGGAGGCATGTAAAAATCTTTGACAATGAAGAGTCAATCCTAAATTATCCATGGGGGAGATTGTCATATGATTTAACCATAGAATATATAAAAAAGGCCTCCACAAATACCTCATGAGCCATATATCTCCAAGGATTTCCAATAGTCCTAATATATTGGGCATTGGAAATCATTCCGAAATTATCTGAGGAAACCTTAGGATTTGCTAGGAAAATCCAAAGCCCCACCTCTACCCCAAGGATGGCTCATTGGGAGATATTGGACACGCCAGATTGGAGCCAATTTGATGAAAAGGTCTTCTCCGCTGAAGATGTAAGTGTAACTCTATAACTCTTATTCTTTGTTTAGCTTTCTATCTTATCAGGGCTAGCTTTCTATCAGTGGTAGAAAAGTTCTCTATCACTGATAGAAGGCTTTCTATCAGTGATAGAAAAGTTGTTATCACTGATAGAAAACTTTTTATCTTTGATAGAAAAGTTTTCTATCACTGATAGAATCTATCACAGATAGAATTCTATCAGTGATAGATTCTATCAGTAATAAAATTCTACCACTGATAGAATGTATGAAGTGATAGAATTGTATCACTGACTGATAGAATCTATCAGTGTGATAGAATTCTATCACTTGATAGAACCTATCAGTGATAGTATTCTGTCACTCATAAAATCTATCACTGTCATTGATAGAATCTATCAGTGATAGATTTTAAGAGTGATAGATTCTATCACTGCTTAGTAACATTCTAATTTTTTTTATATTTTTTTTTCATTTCAGTTCTCTGTTGTTCCATTAGTGCCAACTGATGAAGAAATGGCATCAAAAAATATGGAACACTTCATCAAAGAAATGGAGAAGGAGAAGGAGGAAAGGATGGAAAGAGAAAAGAATGAAATTGAAAAGAAAAGACACGAGGAAGAAGAAGAAAAAAGAAAAAGAGAAGAAAATGAAGAAAAAGAAAAAAGAAAAAGAGAAGAAAAGGAAGAAGAAGAAAAAAGAGAACAAGGAAATAATGAAAAAGAAAAAGAAAGGATATCATTGTTGGAACATGATATCAAAAATTTGAAGGAAGGACAAAAAGAATTAAAAAATGGACAAAAAGAGATTTTAAGATTGCTAAATAATTTGGTGGAAATTGTCACAGACAAATTTCCACCAAAAGATTTTTCTGAAAAACAATCTCAAAAATCTCTTCACAAAAATTGTCCTCCAACTTCTAGTCTTGAAAAACTAGAATTTATGCATGCTACTGATCAATTTATACAAGTTGCTGAAGCTGCTGAACAAGTTGCCAATAAAGACCCAATTGACAACATTGACAGGATTGTTCATTATGCAACCTCATATGCTGCTCCTGAGGTAAATTACCATGTTTTAAAAACCAGTTTTTTTCCTATCAAATTCTCATTAATTTTTGTTCTCATTTCAGATAGAAGATGTGATAGTAGATGAGGAGGATGATGAACAAGAAGAAGAAGAAAGAGAAAAGGAAGAAGAGAAGGAAAATGAAAATGAAGAAGATATGGATGAAGAAGAAAAAGAAGAAGAAGAGGAACAGGTAAAATAATAATAAGAAAAAAAAGTAAATTCTATGACTGATAGAAAAAGTTTCTATCAGTGATAGAATCTATCACTAGTGATAGATTCTATCACTCATAGATACTTATCTTCACTTTTTTTTTTTTTATTTTGTGTTTATTCTTTGTGTTTATCATCAATATTGGAGCAGGGAAAAAATAACGAGGACGGAGCAGAACAAAGATCCAAGAAAATTCATGATAAGAAGGTGAATTTCATTCTTTTTTCCTTTCTATCGGTTCCTTTTTTCTAATAGAAAGCTTTCTATCAGTGATAGAAAGGCTTTCTATCAGTGATCATTTCTTTCACTGATAGAAAGCCTTCCTATCACTAATAGACATCTTTTCTATCAGTGATAGAAATCCTTTTCTATCAGTGATAGAAAGGTTTTCTATCACTGATAGAAATCCTTTCTATTGTGTGATAGAAAGGATTTCTATCAGTGATAGAAAGGCTTTCTATCAGTGATAGAAAGGTTTTCTATCACTGATAGAAAGCCTTTTCTATTGTGATAGAAAGCCTTTCTATCACTGATAGAAATCATTTCTATTGTGATAGAAAGACTTCTATTGTGATAGAAAGCCTTTTCTATTGTGATAGAAATTCTTTCTATCAGTGATAGAAATCCTTTCTATTGTGATAGAAATCCTTTCTATTGTGATAGAAAGCCTTTTCTATCAGTGATAGAAAGGTTTTCTATCACTGATAGAAATCCTTTCTATTGTGATAGAAAGCCTTTCTATCAGTGATAGAAAGGTTTTCTATCACTGATAGAAATCCTTTCTGTTGTGATAGAAAGCGACTTTCTATCACTGATAGAAATCCTTTCTATTGTGATAGAAAGCCTTTTCTATCAGTGATAGAAAGGTTTTCTATCAGTTGATAGAAAGGCTTCCTAGAAGGCAGCAACTGATAGAAAGACTTTCTATCAACTGATAGAAAGACTTTCTATCAACTGATAGAAAGACTTTCTATCAGTGAATTTGGTTGGGAGTCTGATATTTAATATATTTGGTTTTTTTTTTTGGAGTCTGATATTAATATATTTTATTTTATTTGTTATTTTATTTTATTTGTTATCTAGGCTGTTGATCCAAAAAAATATAGGCCTAAAGTTGATTTTGGAAAGCAACCACAAGAACCAGAAGAAGGCCGACCAAAACGAAACTCAAAGCCCACAAAAAAATTCACTCCCGAAGAAGAACAAAAAAGGAAAGGCAAGAAAAAGGGATCTCCAGGCAAAGCGAAGAGAAACTGCTCAAAGATTGATGCACCTAGTTTTGATTTAAAAATTTCTCAATGAATGTAAATACAATTTAATTGTAGTCTATTATGAATGTACAAAGATACAATTTAATAGTAGTCCATTTTGATTTAATTATAGTGTTTTCTGATATTTGGTTGGTTTTTTGTTGACAAGTTAATTATAGTGCTTTATGATACAGTTGAATGTCTAATGTCTGTACTACCATTTAATGGCAAGTTATTCTTGTGTATTGAGTTGTGTATTGACATCATTCCTGTTACATATAATGAAATTGTTACATTTAATTGATCGAAGCTGTTTGTTGTTGTTGCTGAAATTGTTACAGTGATAGAAAGTTCTATTTTTCTACCACTGATAGATTCTATCAGGATAGAAAAATTTATATCAGCGATAGAAACTTTCTATCTGATAGAAAATATCCTACACTGATAGATTCTATCAGTGATAAAATTCTAGCACTGATAGATTCTATCAGTGATAGAATTCGTAATAAATTCTATCTACCACTAATAGAATTCTATTATCAGGATAGATTTTATCAATTCCTTTTCCTTGTTATAAAAATTATGCAGTGTTCATCTGAATTGTCTTGGGATCCTTTCCTTGATAGATAAACTTTTTTGGTGGTAGAAAAAACTTTCTATCTATGAATTTCGTTCTTTCTTTGCGGACTTAATAATATGATAGAAAGTCTTCTATCACTGATAGATTCTATCAGTGATAGAAATCTATCACTTGAATTTGGTTCTTTCTTTGCGGACAGAAAGTCTTAACAAAACAATCTACGATAGACAAACTAAGTGATAGAAAGTTCTATTGCTGATAGAATGTTCTTCTACCACTGATATCTATTGCTGATAGAATGTTCTTCTACCACTGATATCTATTGCTGATAGAATGTTCTTCTACCACTGATAGATTCTATCAGTGATAGAAAAACTTTCTATCACTGATAGAAAATTTTTTCTACACTGATAGATTCTATCAGTGATAAAATCCTACCACTGATAGATTCTATCAGTGATAGAATTAAAATCCTACCACTGATAAAATCCTATCAGTGATAGAATTCTACCACTTTCTACCACTGGTAAAAATGTATCAGTGATAGAATTTTAGAGATAATCTAAAGTATAGAAAGTTCTATTTTTCTACCACTGATAGATTCTATCAGTGATAAAATTCTAGCACTGATAGATTCTATCAGTGATAGAATTCGTGATAAATTCTATCTACCACTAATAGAAATCTATCAGTGATAGAATCCTATCACTGATAGAATTCTATCAGGATAGATTTTATCAATACCTTTTCCTTGCCATAAAAATTGTGCAGTGTTCATCTTGGGATCATTCGGTGATAGAAAAACTTTTTTGGTGATAGAAAAAACTCTCTATCTATGAATTTGGTTCTTTCTTTGTGGACTTAATAATATGATAGAAAGTCTTCTATCAGTGATAGAATTCTACCATTGATAGATTCTATCACTCGAATTTGGTTCTTTCTTTGCGGATAGAAAGTCTTAAAAAAACAATCTACGATAGACAATCTAAGTGATAGAAAGTTCTATTGCTGATAGAATGTTCTTCTACCACTGATAGATTCTATCAGTGATAGAAAAACTTTCTATCAGCGATAGAAACTTTCTATCACTAATAGAAAATTTTCCCTACACTGATAGATTCTATCAGTGATAAAATTGTACCACTGATAGATTCTATCAGATAGAATTCTACCACTTTCTACCACTGATAAAAATCTATCAGTGATAGAATTTTATCACTTCTATCAGTGATAGATTCTATCAGTGATAGAATTCTACCACTGATAGATTCTATCAGTGATGAAATTCATGATAAATTCTATCAATCACTTCTATCAGTGATAGATTCTATCAGTGATAGATTCTATCAGTGATAGAATTCTACCACTGATAGATTCTATCAGTGATGAAATTCATGATAAATTCTATCAATGTATCACTGATAGAATCAGTGATATAATCTATCACTCATAGATTTTTATCTTCACTGATAGCCTTAGTCTCCGAGTTTGGCTCTCCTACTTTTTAATTTTTTTTATTTATTTTCTATCAATTTGGTTCTTAGTCTCCGAGTTTGGGAACTTAATAATATGATAGAAAGTTTTCAATCACTGATAGAAATACTTTCTATTAGTGATAGATTTTTTTTCTACCACTGATAGAATCTATCGGTTTTCTACCACTGATAGTGATACAAGATATCTATCACTTATATAAATATATCGGTACAAGGATTCCCAAGCAAAAAACAAGAAAAAAAAAGAAAACAGTAAAGGAAATAGATAAAGAAAGAATTAACATTGAGCAACTCAAATCAAATGTAAAAGTCAAGTACATCATTGTATGAATGGTGGAAATTTACATGTCCTACAATTGTGACCAACACGATGACAACGACTACATTTTGTACGATTTCTTACTTCACCAATTGATAGCATCCTCTGTTTTCTTGGTCTTCCTGCCTGACGTTTAACAACTAGAGGCAACGCATTCATGTTTCCACCTATAGAGCTCCATTCAGAATGATTACCGGCGGGATGAACAAAACCTTTATAAGTTGATGACAACGTTCTTGAAAAGTAATAATTTGATACAAAAGAATAAGTTCTCAAATTCCGCCCACGAAGAACAGCAAGTGCATGAGCGCATGGAATTTCATCAAGATCCCAAACACGACAACTACATGATCCCAATTCCAAGTTCACAATGAAATAGTTATCTCCATCAATTACTTGGATTGTTCATTACTAATAGGATCAACCTGAAAAACATTTAAAAAAAAGTTATTTGAAAAATATTAGAGTAAGGTTTAATATATAGAATTTCAAACATTATTCTGGCTGATAGATTCTATCACTGATAAAAATCTATCAGTGATAGAAAGTTTTCATATCACTGATAGAATCTATCAGTAATATAAACTCTTTCTATCAGTGATAGAAATGTGATAGATTCCATCATCTTTTATGATAGAGAGTGAAGTCTTACCACAAAACTTCTGGACTTATCATGTTATTTTCGTAACTCACTCTCTGCCCAAGTGGTCAAAGTAGACTTCATACAAAATGCTACATTACCTCGCTCGTAAAACCATCTTTGCAATAAACCTCTGATAGCATCAAGTAGTGTTGCAACAGGAAAATCTCTAGACTCTAATAAAATTGAATTTAAAGATTCTGAAACATTGGTTGTCATCATCCGATATCTCCTTTTCCTAGAATATGCACGAGCCCACTTTTCAAACCCGACATTATTGAGATATTCTCGAATAGTAGGATGTATCGACTCCATCCACCTCATATTTAACTCAAAATCATCCACTGTATAAGCTTTTGCACAGAGGAAAAAAATCTTATCTAACAAAGGATCTTTATATGATGACTTCATATTTCTCAATAAATGTTGAATGCAAACACAATACTCAACAGTTGGAAAAACAGCCAAAGCACCCTTGGGAATACTCAAATGTCTATCAGAGACAATAACTAAACCTTCTCGATCTCCTAAACTATTCTTTATATTCTCAAAAAACCATTTCCATGATGCATCATTTTCAGAATCTACAATACCGAAAGCAAGAGGGAAAATTTGATTGTTACCTTCAAGAGTTGAGGCTGTCAAAAGAGTTCCAACAAATTTACCCTTCAAGAATGTACCATCCACAGATATGTTAGGCCTACAATACTTCCAACCCTCAATAGATGAACCAACAGCCATAAAACAGTACTTAAAATGTCCATCTCCATCAGTTTCAAATGATGTGTATGTACCTGAAAAATTGACATATATAAGACAGTGATAGAATAGTTTATATCATTGATAGAATCTATCAATAATAACACCAAAAATTGATAGAAAGCAAACCTGGATTTGTCTCTTTTAACTTTGCAAAAAAGTTTGGAATCAAGTTGTACGATTCAGCTGCATCACCTTTCAACGACTTTATAATCTGTTCTTTTGCTCTCCAAGCTTTGTAATAACTAACATTGACTCCAAGTTTTGAATGCATCTTATGCACAATATCTTTCGGAGTCGAATGGTCCAAAGAACTAAATCTAAATTCTTCTTTCAAACAATCACTAATAAGAGATGAAGAGGCTTGCCTATGACAAGTTTGGATACTATTCATAGAGCAATCGTGATTAGATACATACTTCCTAAGCATCCACAATTCACTCTCTTTATATCGAGATGCCCTAACAAACCATTGACAACCATCTTGAACACACTGAAACTCAAGTGATTTTGAATTTGATCTTAAAGTCTTAAATTCAAAATTTTTCTTGACAGCCATAAAGTAAAAACACTTTGACACAACTTCCTTACTCCCAAAAACATCATTCTCCTTTAAATCCCCATCAAAATGCACATCAGTAATAACTTGAAAATCAACATTACTGGAGGAAGAATCAACAGACGACAAATTCTCATATCCAACAATAGCACTAGATGACCCTCCCAAAAACATATCAACATGAGCAACCAAAGGGTGTTTTGTACTTTGATCCTTCACTAAAGTCAAAAACCAAGCTACATCTTTATCTTCATGAATCTGAATTACATTTTGACTCTCATTCATACCAAAATTAAGTAATATTGAAAATTTTACAGAAGAAATAGATACATCCAATTTGATTTCTTTCAAAATTAAATTCACAAAGGTCTCAAACACCATCACTTCATCAACTAAAACTCCTGTAATCTTATAATTCTCATAAGAACGTTTATCATTCCATTGTCCACTATGAAAAACAACTATTGGAAGCTTTCCCATAATTTTGAATTACTGCAAAACAAAAAGACAAAAGAAAATAAATGAATCTATCACTACATTAGAACATTGACAATACATACTAGATAGATTCTATCACAAAGAGAAAAGCTTCTATCACTGATAGAAGCTTTCTATCAGTGATAGAAATCGCTTCTATCAGTGATAGAAAAGTTTCTATCACTGATAGAAGTGATTTCTATCAGTGATAGAAATCGCTTCTATCAGTGATAGAAACTTTTCTATCACTGATAGAAATCGCTTCTATCAGTGATAGAAACTTTTCTATCACTGATAGAAATCGCTTCTATCACTGATAGAAAAGCTTCTATCAGTGATAGAAGCTTTTCTATCACTGATAGAAATCGCTTCTATCACTGATAGAAATCGCTTCTATCACTGATAGAAATCGCTTCTATCAGTGATAGAAAAGCTTCTATCAGTGATAGAAGCTTTTCTATCAGTGATAGAAGCGATTTCTATCAGTGATAGAAAAGCAGTGATAGAAGCTTTCTATCAGTGATAGAAATCGCTTCTATCACTGATAGAAAGCTTCTATCAATGATAGAAAGCTTCTATCACTAATAGAAATCACTTCTATAAGTGATAGAAGCTTTTCTATCACTGATAGAAATCGCTTCTATCAGTGATAGAAAAGTTTCTATTAGTGATAGAAGCTTTTCTATCACTGATAGAAATCGCTTCTATCAGTGATAGAAGCTTTTCTATCACTGATAGAAATCGCTTCTATCAGTGATAGAAATCGCTTCTATCAGTGATAGAAAAGCTTCTATCAGTGATAGAAGCGATTCTATCACTGATAGAAAGCTTCTATCAGTGATAGAAAAGCTTCTATCACTGATAGAAGCGATTTCTATCAGTGATAGAAGCTTTCTATCAGTGATAGAAATCACTTCTATCATTGATAGAAACTTTTCTATCACTGATAGAAGCGATTTCTATCAGTGATAGAAGCTTTCTATCAGTGATAGAAATCACTTCTATCAGTGATAGAAGCTTTTCTATCACTGATAGAAATCGTTTCTATCACTGATAGAAGCTTTTCTATCACTGATAGAAGCGATTTCTATCAGTGATAGAAAAGCTTCTATCACTGATAGAAATCGCTTCTATCAGTGATAGAAATTCTTCTATCAGTGATAGAAGCTTTCTATCACGGATTTTCGAGTGGTTATGACTTGCAAATTTACTTTCTACCGAAACCTGAGATGCGACCGATTTCGGAAACCTGAGATGCGTTATTTTTCAAAAACCAAACCGAAAGAGGCGACCGGAAGAGATCCCTGAAATCCGGCGACGATCGCTGATAGAGGCGACCGATTTCGGAAGAAGCGTCGACGATCGGAAGAGGCGACCGATTTCGGAACGGAAGAGGCGTCGACGGGGGAGAAGTGAAATCCGTGCAATCCGTCGATACCAAGTGAAAACCGTGATCACGAAGAAAGAAGAAAGAAGAAGAAGCTCGAAGAAAGAAGAAAGAAGAAGAAGTTCATCACGATTCAAAAGAAGAAGAAGTTGCGCGCGTAATTGAAGGGGCAGAATCGGAAATATAAAAAACTAATTCAAAAATTTTGCCATATTTGCAAATATTTTTGAAAAATGCTATATTTGCTATTATTTAGGGTGATATTGCCACCCATTACAAATATCCTTGTTTAATCTGAATTTATGAAGCTATGTTTGAAGTCCATAGTTGTTTGAAGTCTATATTTTTGCTGGTTGATTTTTTTTTTTTTTTTTAACTATATACAATTAAAATTATATTACAAATCAATTTGTCAAAATTTAAATGATAAAATTTGTTTCCATCAAAGTAAACATCTTTTCGCCAAAGCGATTAGCTCAACAGTAATTGGCATGTACTTCGACTATGGGGTCAGAGGTTCGAAACCCTCCACCTCCAAATGTTGATGTACTAAAAAAAATAATAAATAAACATCTTTTCATTTCTATTTTCACCTATTATTTGATTTAGATGGTTATGAGCCGTTTTCAAGTAATTTAGTTCTTTTTTTTTTTTTGAAACAAAAACAGAAAAACCTTTATTACGCCGCTTGGACAATTAGACAATGTCACTTTTTACCAATGAACAAATCCATGCTGAAAATTACTTATTCTTCTAAATCTTTGTTTTTTGGGGCAACAAGAAAAGTGGCTAAAAATAAATAGGTGGCTTGAAAAATGGCTACACAAGTTTATAAATTAAATAATGGCTAATTGATTTTATGATTAATAAATCCCTATCTGCAGAAGACAAAAATGCCCCCCAACAAACTGTCTAAGGTGTTCCTAACGTTTAAACTTAAAATAAGAGTTTATGAGAGAAAATACTTGGAGTGTGGAGACAAAATTCACAAACTCCATCCTTCAATTTGCCGTGCGTGAAAAGGAAAAGGAGTACAAATGGGCCAAGCCCATTTACATTAACTAATTAGGTTTCATAATTTATCAAGATATATGCGTGAGTGTGAGATTGCACAGGGGCAGGGGTGACCTTTTTCTTTGTGCAGCGGTAAGAAAATCAGAGAGTTTTTCTTATGCGGCAGTGAGGTATTTTGAGGGAATTGGATTTATTCTCTTATGTTGGTGAGAGTTTTTGTTTCTTTGTTTATCCCAAGTTATCGGGTTGTGATACTTGGAAGTCAATAGCTATTGTTGGGCTATTGAGGGTTAGTTTGTGGCGTTATTGAAGACTTCCTGTAATTTCCCAAATACTAGTAGAACCTGCAGTTGCAGAAGACTGGACGTAGTCCCGAGCTTGGGGCGAACCAGTATATTTTCCGGTGTCGTTTTCTTTTTTCCTATCTCTTATTCTTTTTCGTGACTATTATTTTTGGCTTAACCTGTGGAAGGGGAGATAGTTATAATATTATTGATTGTCGTCATAATATTATTGTTATTTGTATTCCGCATTTTCTCCCAACAATACCCCTAAAAAAGTTAGAGAAATTCTAGGAAACTTGAAATTCAAAAAATCCAGGGAACCAACCTACCTAAAAAAGTTAGAGAAATTCTAGGAAGCTTGAAATTAAAAAAAATCCAAGGAACCAACCTACTTAAAAAAGTTAGAGAAATTTTATGAAGCTTGAAATTCAAAAAATCCAAGGAACCAACCTTCTCCCGCCGCGCCGACGAGCCTTCTACGCAACCTGCAAGCTCCATTGAGTCTTCTTCTCCACAACGACTGTCACCAAAAAATTTAAAATAAGATATGTAGATAACAACTTCATTTCCCTTATATTTGCAACAACCATATACATAATCCCCCGATTTTAGGGATTCATTTTTTCCTTCCAATCCGCGATTATACCGCTCTATTGTAAGACGAAAAGCACGGGCGTGTGAAGGAATGCATGGAGGCGGTTTTGGTGGAGGGTTTGTGTTGATTTGAACTTAAATGTTGAACTCGCCAGAGCGGTATGTACTGATAAATACCATTTCATCGTTATTGCAACTTCTCTGGAAAAAGTGTGCTTGTAGTATACTTATATGTATGTGCCCCCCCCACCCCCCCAAATTATACACATTGGCATGTCTAATAGAAAAAATGCTTTGATTTGTCTGTACTATTATATACATCCATGGAATGGTCTGATGTGTGTACTCGTGTGTGTACACTTAATCCCCTATATTTGAGTTAATCACCCTCTGTATCATGTATGTCTGGAATGCCCGATAAAATACACTCTGTCTTTGTCTGTGTTGCTATATGCAACCATAATAACCCCCTTGTACCATGCTCACCTGGATGCAAATACCTGATGAATGCCATAACTGATATTTGTCTATAGTATTACATACATACGTGTTCCGCATGCATCCTGTGTGTACGCATACTTACTCCAGTCCCACCCCCCATTTGAGTTATATATGCATTGCAGTTTATATGCACTGTCATCTGTCTGTGTGTACTGCTACTTACGACTCTTATTGTTGTCCTTTTGTAACATGGATAATGAGGGACAAAATGTGAGGGATAAAATCTTTTTTTACTGTTGGAAACATTGAAACCTAAGCCTAAAAAATAGGTAGATCTTTTTATACCGTTGAATACATATTGCCAACTGAACTCCCTATAAATCGGGATTCATCCATCCCGAAAAAAGGGGGAGAAAACTAAATGAAAGCAAAAATTTTGTTAACGACGTTTGTCTATAGTCGTATATATTGGGGGTAAAATGTCAAAAAAATCTGGAAAACAGTTCCTGAAAATGCGATAGCCACCCCTGCAAATTCTGAACTCTCGTAGCAAAAAGAAAATAAGGCTTCATTTTTCTAGCTATTCAACACAATTTCTCTTGTTTTTTTTTCATCTTATAATCACTTTTCCTTTTGTGTAGGATATGTAGCAATTGATTTAAAATAATAAAATAATAAATTGTACCCAAGATAATAAAGAGAGAAAATTTAAATCCCAAATATGAAAAGACAGGAAAAGATTAAGCAATTTATAATTAATCTTACTAAAATTGAAAAAGATGACAATATACTTTTCAAAAAAAAAAAAAAAAAAAAAAAAAAAAAAAAAGAAGATGACAATATAAAATTTATAGTATTTAATAACCATACCTAATTATTATTTGAAATATGTTTTATATATATGGTTATATGCATAAAGCATTTTAAAGTACGAAATAATAACAAATATTTTCTAATTAATCATATAGTTTGACATATTTTTTATTAGTTTAACCGTTCTTGTTGGGTTGTTTTTCTCTTTTTTTCTTTTCTTTTAATTACAACGCATAAAGTAAAAGGATAAATATATTTTTAAAGTTTTCTTGAATTACATTAAAAAAAAAAACTAATTCTAATAATAATTTGACGGTGGCAAATGTAGCAAACTGGCCCAAAATAATTGCAAATGTAGTGGCCTGCAAAACAAATTGCAAAAATGACAAAATCTCAAGGTCTGGAACGAACATTTACTAAAATACCCTCCATAAAATATGATGGTCTGATAGAATTTTTTTCTATCGATGATAGAAAATTTTCTACATCTTCTATCAGTGATATATATTTTTCTACCAATGATAGAAATATTTTCTATCACTTCTATCGGTGTTCTTGATGTTCTATCATTGTTTGGTTGTTGTTGTTTGGTTTTTGCTTTCCAGTGTTTGATTTATATAACTGTTCGTTTTTGCTTTATCTTTCAGTGCTCGATTTCACCATGTATCACCATCAAGATTTCTATCACTGATAGAAATTTTTTCTATCATCGATACATTCTATCAGTGATAGAAATCTTCTATCAACAATAGATTTCTATTAGAAAGATTTTCTATTAGTGATATAAAGTTTTTCTATCACTCATAGAAAATTTTTCTATCACTGATAGACTCTATCAGTGATAGAAAATTTTTCTATCACTCATAAAAAGTCTCTCTATCACTGATAGATTCTATCAATGATAGAAAATTTTTCTATCACTCATAGAAAGATTTTCTATCAGTGATACTAATAGAAAGTTTTTCTATCACTGATAGATTCTGTCAGTGATAGAAAGTTTTTCTAACACTTGAAGAAAGTTTTTTCTATCAGTGATAGAAGATTTCTATCATTGATAGAAAGTTTTTCTATCACTGATAGACTCTATCAATATAGAAAGATTTGCTATCATTGATAGATAACTATCTATCAGTGATAGAAAGTAATTCTATCACACATAAAAAGTTTTTCTGTCAGTGATAAAAGATTGGGCCGGTTGCAAGGATAGCAATATGGGCCAAAATAATTGCAAATCTAGCAACCCACAAAAAAAATTGCAAAAATGGCAAAATCTAATAGTTTGTGTGTTGCATTTACTAAAATACCCCTCCAGATTTTCTTTCACTGATAGAAAGTTTTTCTATCACTGATAGATTCTATCAGTGATAGAAAGATTTTCTATCAGTGATAGAAATTTTCTATCACTGATAGATTCTATCAGTGATAGAAATTTTCTTTCACTGATAGATTCTATCATATGATAGAAAATTTTTCTACTACTGATAGATTCTATCGGCGATAGATATTTTTCTATCACTTGTTCGGTGTTCTATCCGTGTTTGGTTGTTGTTATTTGGTTTTCTATCAGTGTTTGGTTTTTGCTTTTCAGTGCTTGATTTCTATAATAGTTCGTTTTTGCTTTATTTTTCAATGCTCGATTTCACCATGTATCACCATCGCTGATAGAAACAAAAGATATTCTATCACTGATAGAAAAGTATCAGTGATAGAAAGATTTTCTATAACTCACGAAAAGTTTTTCTATCAGTCTCAGTGATAGAGATAGAAAGTTTTTCTATCACTCATAGAAAGATTTTCTATGAATGATAGAAATTTTTTCTATCACTCATAGAAAAAATTTCTATAAGTGATAGAAGATTTCTATCACTGATAGGTTCTATCAGGGATTGAAAGATTTTCTATCAAGAGTTTTCTATCATTAATAGAATATCTTTCTATCACTGATAGAATAGTAAAAATTTCTATCAGTGATAGAAATCTTGTATCACTGATAGAAAGCTCTATCGGTGATAGAAAGTTTTTCTATCACTTATAGATTATATCGGTGATAGAAAGATTTCTATCGGAGATAGAAAGATTTTTATGGGTGATCAGGGATTGAAAGATTTTTTATCAAAAGTTTTTCTATGATTTTCTATAAAAAGTTTTTTTTATCACTGATAGAACCTATCAGTGATAGAAATCTTTTATCACTTATAGAAAAAGTTTCTATTAGTGATAGAAATCTTCTATTCTATCAGTGATAGAAACTTTCTATCACTGATAGAAAATTTTTCTACCACTGATAGAATCTATCAGTCATAGAAATATTAGTCATAGAAACTTTCTATCGCCGATAGAAAATTTTTCTACCACTGATAGAATCTATCAGTGATAGAAATATCACTGATAGAAACTTTATTCTATCAGTGATAGAAACTTTCTACCACTGATAGAAAATTTTTCTACCACTGATAGAATCTATCAGTAATAAAAAGACTTTCTATCAGTTAAAAAAAAAAAAAAAAAAAACCTGACGAGGAAGAAGAAGATGGGCACACAGGGGCAATTTAGGAATATAAAAAATTAATTAAAAAATTTTGCCCTATTTGCAAATATTTTTAAAAATTGCTATATTTGTAATTATTTACCTTCATGTTGCCACCCATTACAATTATCCTAAAAGATTTCTAAAGAGTTATTAAACGAAAAATAAAAGCGCGTAAAAAGTCTTTCGTCACTTAACGAGCTCTTTGTGGACTCCAAAAGATACACGTGTCCAACCATCAACTCTAATCACCCATATAAAAGAAAAAAAAAAGATGTTAATTATGTTAATATAAATAGTCAAACAATTTAAACACAATAATGAACCTAACTTCTTAAAAAAGTATATCAATCTCAATATTGAAACTTAATAACATAATAACATAAACCAATCAAAAGTGAGAAAAAGAATAACTAACATGCAATAGTAAGTTACTGCAAGTTTAGAAACTATGAGGATAAAAAGTCAAAAAAGTCAAAAAACATAAGCAACAAAGATAATAGAGAGCTTAAGAACTCAAAGAACATAATCAAAACAAAGATAATGGGCCATAAGAACTCAAAGAACATAAGCAACAAATCATAATAAAACATCAAACCGACCTTCAACATTCTAAAATTTACTAATCCTTACAAATATAAATTTGTAATTATCTATAAGACATCTACTGATAAGGAATTACGAGACACTACACATATCTCCACAATCGTATGATATTGTCCACTTTGGGCATAACCCTCATGGCTTTGCTTTTGGTTCACTCCAAAAGGCCTCATACTAGTGGAGATAGTTGTCCTCCCTTATAAACCCAAGGTCATCCCCTTGTCTAGCCGATGTGGGACTTTGGTCGCACCCCCAACATCTACCATAATAACGTATCAAATAGTCAGTTAACCTCACAGCAAAACTCACTCAAAGTCCACCAAAAAATATAACAACCTTCAACTTATCTCATAAACTAAAACGATAACTATAACCAACAAAAGAAACATAATAACCTATCTCAAATAACTATAACTAAAGTTTATGATGTCAACAAAGCTCATAAAGTAAAACTTACCTTTCTTACCACTAAATGAAACACAATAATTATAACCAACAAAAAAACCTCAAAGAACCTAAGAACTTATAAAATAGTCATGCTTATCTCTCTTACCACCAACTAATAAAACACAATAACAATAAACTCTCAACCTCAAGATTGAACGATAATATAACCAACAAACAATTTAAAAACTTATCACCATAATATAACCAACAAATAACTTGAGAACCAACAAAGAACGTAAGAACCAACAAATTACTGCTAACAAGCAATCAAACTCTCATAAAACATATCAATCTAAACATAAGAACATAGTCCTACAAATGTCAAACTTATGACACCCTCGCCCCCAACTCAAAGTCATTTAAGAACAAAGTTAAAGTCATTTAAGAACAACCTAACTAAAGATAAGAAATTGAACAAACAATTCTAGCTTAAAAAACTAACTAGTTAGCAACAATATTTTCATCCTATGAATCCATATATATACGTACCTACAATTAATCCATCTCAATGTCTCTAAGCAACAGCCTACCCCCTACACTTAAAGCAATTTCTCACCTCTCCTCAAATCAATCTCTAAACATCAACCCCTACTCAAAAGGTTTTTTTTTTTCATTGCATCAACCAGTAAAAACAAAACATATCACCAACTATAATGAACAATCAAAATTTTATAAGCCTAAGATAAAAATATATATACAAAAACAACCAAAAACTTCAAACCTTTAAAAAATAATGAACATAACATCAATGAACTATCATAAACATAAATAAACGTAAACAAAAACATATCCTTTTATACATCAAACACATTCAAGCATTTACTTCACACCCAAACTTCCAATGGACATTGAATGATGAACCTTAAATAAGAAACGAACAAACCTCTCGAAGAACATAATTATAAGAACACAACCCCCTAACTTGACTTAAGTCAATCCTATTAACTAGAACTCTCAAGTCAATCTCATTTGCATAAGTAAGATCACAATAACGAACACATTAACCTCCCTCCCTAATTCTCAACTACATTCACTAAATTCTAATGGACGTAAAAACTATCAATTCTTCCACTAAAACCACATTTACAAATCTCACTACTAACTCTACTTAAAAGATAAATGAAACAACATCTTCCTTTTTAAAACATAAGTAAAGTGAAAACAACAAAGACCCCCCACATTTTATTCATGTTTTAATTACACAAACATGTTTCACATCACACTTTGAACACAATTTATCGGCACAAGTAAACTTAAAATCATACTTAAATCATACAAGAAGTTCAAAATCGAAATTTAATCACATAAACAACCTATAAATCACATAATCACAAAAAAAAAAAAAACTCAAAATGAACTTTAATGATATAAATAACAACCAAATCACACTTCTAATCACACAAATAATTAAGCTTCAAAACCCAAATTCCCAACAAAAAAGAGACAACCTAAAAAGATCATTAAAAGATAGTAAAGAAGGTTTCATTCAAGCATTACATCAAACACATTGAGGACACCAACTCAATCCAATTCAATAGAACCCCATAACATCTACTCAAACCATAAACAAAGAACCCTCCATCATCAACTACTCCACCATTGACAAAAACACACAACAAATTCAACCAACATTCAAATTTTCCCAAAAAGCATGAAGGTTCGAAGAAAGACTAACCGGACGACGATGGGCGAGCAAAGGAAGAGGACGAGAGAGGATGACAGACGACGGCGTGAAACAGCTGACGAACGAACGACGACAGACTGTAATTCAAAGGGTGGTGACGGGCGGAGAAAAGAGAACTCGAGGGGGGGGGGGGGAAGAAATGAGGTTTCATTTAGGGATTTTTTTGCCCAGGTTTCTGCTGACGCCGTCATTAATGGCATCGGCATAAATGACTTTCTCTCGACGTCGTCTTGGCGGCGTCGAGAGAGACGACATTTCTCTCGACGCCATCAAGACGGTGTCGAGAGAAAGGCATAATGACGGCGTCGACAGAAACCTGGGTGAAAATGGGGTTTAATTTAGGGATTTTTTTTCGCATAGGTTTGTGACTGCGTCGAGAGAAAGTCCTCCCACCATGTTTCTCCCGACGTGATTTTTTCGACGTCGAGAGAAATAGCTTCTCGCGACGCTGTCTCCTAGCGTCGAGGGAGAGTTCGTCGGCAGAACCAATTTTTCTTGTAGTGAGTAGTGGTTGTTGTTGTTTGGTTTTCTATTAATGATAGATATTTTTCTATCAGTGATAGAATGATAGAAAGTTTTTCTATCACTGATAGATTCTATCAGTGATATAAAGTTTTTCTAACACTCGTAGAAAGTTTTTCTATCAGTGATAGAAAGAATTGGTATCATTGATAGAAAGTGATTCTATCTGTGATAGAAGGATTTTCTATCACTGATAAAAGATTTTTCTATCACTGATAGAAAGATTTTTTATTACTAATAGACATCTATCAATGATAGATATTTTTCTATCAACGATAGGAAGATTTTCTATCACTTCTCAGTGTTGGTTTTCTATCAGTGTTCGGTCTATTAGTGGTTGTTGTTTGGTTTTCTATCAGTAATAAAAGATTTATATCACTGATAGAAAGTTTTTCTATCACTGATAGATTCTATCAGTGATAGAAATAGAAAATCTTTCTATCACTGATAGAATAGATTCTATCAATATATATATATATATATATAAAAGAAAGAAAACCAGACGAGGAAGAAGAAGATGCGCGCGCACCAATCAGGGGCAATTCGGGAATATAAAAAATTCATTTAAAAACTTTGCAATATTTGCAATTATTTTAAAAATTTGCTATATTTGCCATTATACACCCTAATTTTGCCACCCATTACAATTATCCTAATAATTTTAAAAAATCAGTAAACATCTCAAGTTTCATCTATATATATAATCATGTTTTTTATTTGAATGAACTAATATCAAACTGTTTTTTTTTTTTTTTGAAATAATCAAACTGTTTTTTTTTATTAAGCAAATTCCTATCCAACGATTTTTCATAGATTGATAATTAATATTAATCTATTTGAATGTTATATAGAAAAATAAATATATTCCACATCAATGAGAATTACAAATTAAACATTAACCAGAGCAATAATAAATCCATTTTAATTTTCTTTTTCTTGCTATTATTCTGTTTGTTTGTTATCTTATTGAAGAAGAAGAAAAAAAAACATGTTACTGTTCCAAACCCTTTTTTTTTTTCTTCTTTTTTTTCTTTCTTTTTTTTTTTCTTTCTTTCTTGTAAACTAGTTCTTCTTCTACAATCTTCTCAAATCTAAAAGATAAGAAACATTCCCAAATGTTCTATTAAAAAAAAAAGTGTCCAAATTTAGAATATTTTGTTTTATGATATGGATGGCAAACTTTTCCTTGTAGGCTTATCATTTCGAACAAGTGTTTGAAAAAAAAAATTCCATGCAAATTTGTTTCAGGACGGGACAAGAAAAAAAGTTTCTTCTATTCTTCATTTTTCTTTTTTAGGGATGTATTATTGCCACATCATCATTCCAGAAGGAAGAAAATTAAGTTTTTTTTTCTTGTTTTTTTTATATCTAAGATGAAAGGAGTAGAAAAAAAGAGTAGAAAAAAAGACAAGAAGCAGATGAAGATGAGATGAGAATGGTTTTTGAAGAAACTCTAGATTTTTTTTTAAAATTTTAAATGACAAGTTTAATTCATGAATTTAGTTGTAAATAGTATCTCGGTTAAATTATAAGTCTAGTCCTTGAACTTTCGGATTTGTGTCTATTAAGTTCTTAAACTTTAAAAAATTTCTAATAAGTTTATAAAATTTGAATTTTCTATCTGATAAGTCTACGTTTAATGTGTCTAAACTTTTGATCTAGACACATTTACAATTTTGGGATCTAGTAAACATAATATTGAAAGTGTAGGGTCTTATTAAACACAAACTTAGCTTAAAAGCTCATGAACTAAACTTGTAATCTACCCAAGTATCTAACATGTCCTTGGACTTTAAATTTCGTGTCTAATTGTTTCACGAAGTTTAAAAATGTCTAATAGGTCTTTAAATTTTCAATTTTGTGTCTAATAGATTCTTCACCGATCTAGAATTTGTTAAACTTCACGAACCTATTCGAGATGAGATTCAAATTTTAGAATTGAAAATTTATATTTAAATTTTGTCCAACCCTAAGAATATATAATTCTAGCTCCACCTTTAGAATCTATGAACTTAAATCTTCTCCTTTGATGCCAAGTAGACAACTCGTGCTTATCCCATGAATGTAAGACAATATTTTGAAGTTGATGCCAAGGTTTGGCCAAGTGACTCATCTGACCTTCACATGACATCAACGGTGAATTTATTTGAAGGGGAAAGACGTGGCCGGCAAAATAGGAGAAAACTGAGCACCGGTGTGGTGTTTGCCACACCGACTCCGATGCTTAAGTCAGTTGGGAGATCATAAGGGAAGCAAATAAAGTAATAATATAGAGGAAGAAAATAGATACCGAATTGAGTCCCCCTACCTTGGGGTTAGTCTCTTATATTTATAGTTGAAAATAAGGTTTTCCCCCTTCCTTTTAGGAGAGGGAATAGCCCCTAGAGATTGATTCGGGCCTAATGGGTCTCCCTAGGCTTGTTTCTTCTCTAGGCTCTTATCATTCTGACTTTCTTAGAGCTAGGTCCAAATTTACCCATAACATTAAGTCCCCACTCTTGAATTGGGATTCAGGGGTGGCCTGTTGCTTTAAGTCAAACGCCTTAAGCCCAATTTAAGAGTATAATTCTCACTTGTGTCGATTTGTGTGTTGATTTCCCCTTCACTTCACTTGGGCAGTTACATAAGCTCTTTTGAGTTCAAATATTCCAAGGCTAGCCGTAGATGCGTTATCGTGAGGATCTCCTCTATATGGATGAAAATCGATTTCCCGATGAGTCTTTTTTATCACCAACCGGATATCTGACTTTTTACTTGTAACTAATTTAATATCCTGCAAAGAGATTGTTCTGGGTTTTGCTACTCACTTTGCTTGTGTGAAATGACTTAGGTCTTAACCAAAGGGATAAAAGCCCTTTTCGCAGCGGAAACTTACAGAAACCTTAACTCAGTTTTTAATTCGGATTAAAATACCAATACGTTTGGCAAATAAAAATACAGCAGTAAAATCAAAATAAAACTACTGAATTTTAATTATAAAACATGCTAGTTTCCATTTAGATCTAATCTAAATTGGATCCTATTGATCCTAGTTCAAGAAAACACTTACCCTTGAAGTAATTCTTGAACGTTTCACCAAAGGAACTTGATAGCGAGCAGAAATGTCGCTATTTTAGTCTCAAATTATTAAGCTTTTAGGTGCTTTAATCGTGTTTTTAATGAATATATTTATTGAATTTTGTTATTTTGTCTTTAGGAGCATAAATGAGGATTTTGGGAGAAAAAGAGCCAAAATTGATGGAATTATAGCCCAAATCAAAGTATGAAGCCCAAAGAAGACATCCATGAGGAAAAGTCCAAGAGAAATGAAGAAGAAGGCCCAAAAATCAGCCCAAAAAGAAGCTGATTTTTCTGGAAAATCTGGACAGCGTCGAGACGCTTAGCAAGGCAGCGTCGCGACGCTGCCCTTTCTTGTTGCCCAAGCCGCGTGCGCAGCAGCGTCGCGACGCTTGGCAAGGCAGCGTCGCGACGCTACCCCTTTTCCAGGCCTATAAATAGGCGCCCTTGGTGCCTCATTTTGGATCATCAATCAATCATCAATCATCACTCATTCCTTTCTTTCCTAAGACTCCTTTTTTGGAGCCCCTCTCAAGGCTTTTGAGCCTTTTTGAGAGGGTTCTTTTAGTGGGAATTTTTGGGGAATTTTGGGAAGCAAGTCTAGAGGCTCGAGGAGTAGTCAGTGGGGGCTCCAAGCGTCAGCAAGGGGTTTTTCGACGGTCAATTCCTTTTCCTTTATGTCTTTTAATATGCTTTCCCTTGTAATTATTGTGGATATTATGTGTAGCTAAACCCCAATTTGGGGTCTTGAAATGAAATGATAGTTGCAATATTGTTATAATTTCTTGTCTCTTGCCCATGTCCTAATTATTTGTATGGATGTGCTTAATGCTTTACTCAATCTGGCCAATTGTGTAATGATTCGATTCTTAATGGAAACTCGACGGAGAGAAATTAGGATAGATCATAATCCATGCAACTAGTTTAATTGCCCGTTGTGACACCGGGATTAGTTGATTAAATTTAGATTCCTAAAATGAATCAGGGCGTAATAATTAATGATTTTTAATAGCGCTAAGGACACTTAGGTTGTTAAAATGAATTAATTACAATTAGGGGAAACCGACAGGAGAACCTATGTGATTAACGGAGATTCTAGGTTTATAATTAGTTGGGCAATGAGATAGGATAATTATAGCAATTATTTAGCTAACCATTGATTTTCAAGACCCCTCTTCCCGCTTAAAGAAAACTCTTTCTCCACATTTTATTTTTGATTGATCAAATTTGTTTTCATTAGTCGTTTTAAATTCAAATTCCTTTTATTACATGAACTTGGTCCCTAAATATTATTTCACCTAAGTATTTTCAGTGCTCAAGAGAATTTTAATTAATTGCTTAAGTTTCGCTTCGCCTCCCTGAGGATTCGATACTCGGAATACTTTCCGTTTTATATTACTTGTGGCCCGTGCGCTTGCGGAAATCGTACCAACAGAACTCTTGATTCTCTCTGAAATACAGCAGCAAGAACGCCTCTTCTTTGCTGGAAAATTATCACGAACACCTCCACTTGATTGCACTGGTATTCTCAAAGCGAGTACACGTTGGGAGCTTGTGGGAGCAAAAATTCTAAGGCTTCTCTGGAGGATCTCTCTTTTCTGTCGATTACAGAGAGGGAAAAACGAGAGAGTGAGAGAGAGAGGGAAAGTTTGCGTGAGACTCTCAGATCCAACTGCCCTCCATTCACTTAACCTCTCTTCCTATCGTTCAACAGACTAAAATAGGACAACTGCACGCACAACTTCAGGTAACTGAAGTTCAGTTACCTGATAATTATTTATATTAATTTAAAATTCAAAAATTTTAAATTATAATTAATTAAATTTCAATTAATCAATATTAATTAAAATATCATTAATTTAAATCTTATTTAAATTAATATCCCTCTTTTACCTATAGTTTAATTAAATCAAATTTAATCAAACTTAACCAATTAATTAATTCAAAATTAATTAATTAAAAAATTAATAAAATTGAACATCACATATTCAATTATTATTCTCTCTCTCAAAACTATAGTATTAATATATATCCAATGTACATTAATTATAACCTATAGTTTTAATATGAATCAAATTCATATTGTAGTTTAATATTCGAACACCTTCGAATATTCAATCCTTCCTTAGAATTTTACCTCAACGCCCTAAATGAGCTACCGGTGGGACCTAATGGACCTACAGATCAGAAGCTCCAACGATATGAGATTAGTTGGCTAAACTCATTAACCAAGTTAATCAATATTCGTTAACTGTGGTTCACTCCACTAAAGAACCACAACTGCACTCTTCTCACTGCAGATATATTTCTGTGTCCACGGATATAGACCGTCAACAGCAAGTTAGCCCTTCACGTGTGTTCGTACCCCAGCTAGGTCAAATTACCGTTTTACCCCTGGGCTACCTCTTGGTCCTTAAGTACCAGTGCTCCTCTAATGAACAACCTGTTTGTGGTCCAACCAGCAAACAGAAATCCCTCTCGTGCCATAAAGAGGGTAGGGCCCATTGTTCAAGACCCGGAGGCACCACTTAAGGGAACACACCTCTACTTACCCTAATATCGGGAAGGAGTGAATTCCATCTTGTAAGACTACGTTCCCAACTCCCCACTCGGTCTTGTCCCCAAAAAGGTAGGCTTATTGAGTCGGCGAACAGGCCACTCTCACCCGTACAAATCAAAGGACAATCCCTCATGGACAGGAGTCCATAATCCACTCAGGATTAAGGCCAAGTTGCCTAGGTCATCCTAGTGAAATAGAAACCGAGCTAACTAACGGTGTTACAGTTAGTAGTTAACTATTTCGCGGTCCGGTCTTTGTGCAAACTCATTGCACAGGATACCCCCACTCGCATGTCAACCACATGAACGCGTTGGATCATTACGTTTGTATCAATATACAAAGCGGGCCGTATCCATAGTGTCACCAGGATAAGGTACCCAACCTTATCCCTATACTACAGACCCTTTAGGCTAAAACTTGAACATTGATCCCCGTATGTCCCTACATACTAGTTCAAGCCTCATTCTATTAGCCTTGGATGTTTAGTTTATTGGATTAGGGTTAATAAGACAAGATATAATACAAACATTGAATAATACATCACTTTATCAATGTTCGGTCAAATGTACATTTACTATCTACGAGTTTTAGGGCATAAAACCCAACATTAACATCAACCATAAGTGTAGTTTACTATTTTGAAGCCCCCTGTGTGAGTGTTTTTCTCACTTAGAAATTTATGTGGCACCCATGATAAGACCATAGGGTCGCCCTCGACCTCAAGTGTTGGGTTTTATGCCCTAAAACTCGTAGATAGTAAATGTAAACAAATTGTATACTTGTTTCAATAAAGTGTTATTGAGTTTCTACAATAAAGTGTTATTGTTAAATATTGCACAATTTGACCCAAATCCAATAAACTAAGATCCAAGGTTGTTTGTATGTAACTTGAACTAGTATGTGGGGACATACGAGGATCGATGTTCAAGTAACAACCTAAAAGGTCTTATAGTACAAAGATAAGGTTGGGTACCTTATCCTGGTAACACCATGAGATACAACCCGCTTTGTATTTGATACAGACGTATTGATCCAAAACGTCCATGTAGTAGACATGCAAGTGGGGCTATCCTATGCAATGAGTTTGCATAAGACCGGACCACGAAATAGTCAACCATTAGTTATAACACCGTTAACTAATTAGGTTACTGTTTCAATAGGATGACCTAGGTAACTCAGTCTTAATCCTGAGTGTATCATGAACTCCTTCTCATGAGGGATTGTCCTTTGATTAGCATGGGTGAGAGTGGCCAATACGCCGACTCAATATGCCTTCCTTTTTGGGGACAAGATCGAGTGGGAGGCTGGGGACATCACAACCCAAGAAGGAATTCTCTCCTTCCCGCTTCTAGGTGAAGTAGATGAGTGTTCCCTTAAGTGGTGACTCTGGGACTTGAACAAAGGGATCCCGCCCTCTCACTGGCCCGAGAGGAACTTTCTGTTTAATGGTTGGACCATAAACAGGTTGTTCATTCGAGGAGCGCTGGTACTTAAGGAGACAAATGTAACACAGGGGTAAAACGGTAATTTGACCCAGCTGTGATTACGGATACTCGTGAAGGATTGACTTACCAACATAGGTCTACATCCATGGACACATAAATGTTCTACAGTGAGAAGAGTTCAGCTGTGGGTCTTTAGTGGAATGACTCATAGTTAATGAATATTGGTTAACCTGATTAATGAGTTTAATCTATTAACCTCATATCATTGGAGCTTCTGATCTGTAGGTCCATTTGGTCCCCCTGCTAGCTCGTAAAGAGTAATTAGGAACAAATATATCTTGAGAGAATTTGAATAGTTCAAATTCATATTGGGAATTAAGTTAATTGTACGATATACAAATTAATATAATGTATAGTGATGCATTAAAATATAAAGTCTAATTTGAGATTAAACTTTATAATATTGAGAGATTGATATATTTGAAAGAGTTCAAATATATGTCTAATTAAGTATATGGTATTTAATTAGAAGATGAATTAATTAATTATGAATTAATTAATTATTCAATTTAGTTTAAATTAAATGAGATTTAATTAAACTATAGTCTATGAGAGAAATAAATATTTGAAGAAGTTCAAATATTAATATGAATTTGATTCATACTAAATTTATAGGATATAAGAGAATTTGAAGGAGTTCAAATTTTAATATGAATTTGATTCATATTATAGAATTAATTAATTGAAGGCCTCAAATTAAATATATGATATTTAATTGGGTAATTAATTAATTAACTAATAGAAGGTCTGAAATTAAATATATGATATTTAATTGGTGATTAATTAATTAAAGAATTAATTAATTGGAAATTAATCAATTATGAAAATGATTAAACACTTATGGAAGTAATTAATCATTTATGGAAATGATTTAATCACTTATGGAAGTGATTAATCATTTATGGAAAAAATTAATCAATTATGGAATTGATTAATTATGGAAAAGATTAAATCAGTTATGGAAATAATTGATTTTAAATAAATATTTTATTCATGACTTTTCTCCTATAAATAGAACACTAAACCTAGGGTTTAGGTACTACAACATAAGGCCACAAGAATGCATGCTTGCATTCTCTCTAGCCTCCCTCTCATTCTCTCAACCCAAGAACTCTTGGGAGAATTTTCTCTCTAGAGTTTTTCCCATTCAAGATTAGGTAGTCCCACAACTTCGTTCCTAATCTTAGAGTCATAGCGGGGAAGATCAATTGGTGGTGTCCCAATTGTTGACGCTTGGTCTAAAATCAAGAATGGTGTTCGTTGAAGTATTCAGAGTCGTCAACGACGGTATGTTTGCTTCTCCCCTTTAGATTTAGATCTAATAAATTTTGTATGCTAAGCCTTAAGTTTGTATATAATTTTTTCTATGTTTTAACCAATGGAATAATATTTTTGGATAAACAAAATTAACTACCAATCGATCTCAATTACGATTCCGCTTTAACGGAATTGGGGAATTCCAAATCCATCATCAAGTCCCTTAAAATGTTGAAATATGGACTCCCACCTTCATTTGGTTATGGTTGGCTTCGAACTTCGGATGATTAGTTTCAGCCCTTAGAGGGTTAGTCTCGGTTTCGTTTTCTAACATCCTCGGTCAACTCCTATTGCCTTTTGTTTGGCAGGGAGGCTTTGTTGGGTTTTATGCCCTAAAACTCGTAGATATTGAATGTAACCGTTGACCGAATATTAATGAAATAATATTGATATATTTTTTTCTAATAATTGTTATTAGTTATTTTATATTTGTCTTTGCCTAAAATAATCCTAATCAAATAAACTAGACATCATAGGCTGTAATATGAGTCTTGAACTATATGTAGCGACATATGGGATCATTGTTCAAGAAACAGCCTAAAGGGTCTATAGTATAGGGATAAGACTGGGTGCATTAACATGCGAGTGGGGGTATCCTATGCAATGAGTTTGCATAAGACCGGACCGTGAAATAGTAACCACTAGTTATAACACCGTTAACTAGTTGGTTTTCTATTTCACTAGGACGACCTAGACAACTTAGTTTTAATCCTGAGTTGATTATGGACTCCTGCTTATGATGGATTGTCCTTTGATTTGTACGGGTGAGAGTGGCCAATACGCCGACTCAATAAGCCTACCATTTTGGGGACAAGACCGAATGGGGAGTTGGGAACATAATCGTACAAGATGGAATTCACTCTTTCTCGACTTTAGGGAAGCAGATGAGTGTTCCCTTAAGTGGTGACTCCGAGTCTTGAATAAAGGGCCCTACCCTCTCAATGGCACGAGAGGGTTTTATGTTTGATGGTTGGACCACAAACATGTTGTTTATTAGAGGAGAACTGGTACTTAAGGAAATAGAAGTAACCCAAAGGTAAAACGGTAATTTGACCCAGCTGGTGTTACGGACACTCGTGAAGGACTAACTAGTCGATATTGGTCTATATCCGTGGACACCGAAAATATGTCTGCAGTGAGAAGAGTGCAACTGTGAGTCTATAGTGGAATGTACACACAGTTAACGAATATTGATTAATTTGGTTAATGAGTTTGACCAATTAATCTCACATCGTTGGAGCTTCTGATCTGCAGGTCCATGAGGTCCCACTGGTAGCTCATAAAGTAATTTGAGGCAACTAAGTAATAAATGTAAATTGAAAATGTTCAATTTACTAAGGGAAACAATATAATATATATTGATATATTATTATGGGATAAATTAATATTTGAAGAAATTCAAATATTAATATAAATTTGAGTCATATTAAATTTATGGAAGTTTGAAAGAGTTCAAATAATGAATTAATTAATTTTTAGGCCTAAAATCTATTTGGACAAATTAATTAATTCAAGGCCAGAAATTAAATATGTGATATTTAATTGGTGGTTAATTAATTAAAGAATTCATTAACCGGGAATTAATCAATTATGGAAATAATTAATCACTTAAGGAAGTGATTAATCATTTTTGGAAATGATCTAATCACTTATGGAAGTAATTAGTCATTTGTGGAAAAGATTAATCAATTATAGAATTGATTGCTCTTAGATTGGTTAAATAAGGAATAAGATTGTATCAATTTTGGAAAAGATTGATTTAATTAAATATTTTATTCATGGCCTCTCTTCTATAAATAGAACACTAGACCTAATTGGTTCAGTACTCTCCTCTTGCTCTTAGACTCACAAGACAAGATCCTAGAATTCTCTCTAGCCTCCCTCTTAGAGAAAGACTCCCACAAGTCTTTTGTCTCCTAGACTTAGAGACATACCGGTGTAACCTCTGTGGTTATTGTGTCTTTGAAGAAGAATTTTCCAACGTTCGTTGAAGCGTCGTTGGCGAAGAACGGTCAAGTCTACAACGAAGATTTGTAACGGTTCCTTCCCATTTCTTTAGAAAAACATGAAAATAAATTAGATTTAATTTTCAATCATGTTTATAGCAATTTCCAGAAGCTTTAAAGCATGTTTAAAGTTTATTTTGTCTTTTCGTTACAATATTTTAATGTTAATTAATATACGGCGTAAGGTCCAATCGATGCGTTTCCGCTGCGTATGGGCTTTTATCCCCTTCAGGCATATCCCTTCTTGCATTTTGTTTGATAGGGAGTGTTGTTGTAATTCTGGAGTGGTTAAAAATATAAGATAAATTGACTCCAAAATCCTGTGCAAGTATACACAGTCTGCAGCAAGTAATATTATCAATCCAAGGTCTGAATGAGCTTCCACTTTATCTATTTTGCGTAACTTCCTAATGGTTTCGAAGATAATAAAAATGATTGGGTTTTATCGGAATTATGCTGAAGCAAAATAAATGACAGAACAACGAGTAAACAAATAAATAGACATATTAAAGACAGGCGTTGGTTAGGTTTTAGTGATTGTTCTAAGATATGCTCTAGCAATATTATTGATCATGCATTTCTCGCAGTATTATTAGCGGATTCCTCCCGGAACTCCAGATCTTTTGGGATATGTTTCAAACCCAATGAAGTGCGACCGATCAAACACTAGGCAACTGGCTATCCCTAGCTCAGTCACTGGCGTTCACCAATACACAATGATTGTAGTGTGGATAATTGCCACACACTCTCTAAATCATCCCTGAAACTAGAGAGAGCTATTCACACCGGCTGGCCAGGCGGGCATAAAATACGAATAAGCACAACAATTAACCAAAATGCGATAGTCAATTTATTACTAGAGATGAAGCACAGTAATCACATTATTCCTAACCAACACCTTAAGCTACTTAGTTCATAATAGGCATAGGAATACGAATTACAATCTGAGTATGCATGTCCATAACCACAAGTTAATAAAGAAAATAAACTCCCTAATTAGCTTGCGGTAGATGGTGTTCTTGATGATCTTCAATCTCCCTATACTATTCGGCTTCCAAGGGAAAACATGGAATGATCTTTGACTTTGACGGCTACTTCCTTTTATAGAAGGATGGGAGACTTGAATTAGGTCAACTAGGACACGTGTAAGGCTCTCCTTGATCGTTTATCACGAAAATAACTCAACAGAAGTCGGTTCATGAAGTTGGCTAACGAGCTGTGATGTGGCAGTTTCTGTTCCCAGTTTTGCTGCAGCATAAAATTTGCTCCCTCCAGTCGCTCAGCACAAAATAATTTCCAATGCTTTCATTCTTCCAAATGGGTTAAAACATGTAATATCTATCCAAAACCAACCCTAATAAGCATAAAGGACACACAAATCCCTATATAATTGAGGCCTAAATAACTACCTTTTGGGCAGTTATCAAGTGCATATCCCCTTTTGCTTTTTGTTTGACAGGGAGGCATGTCCCCTCTTGCTTTTTGTTTGATAGGGAGGCATATCCCCTCTTGCTTTTTGTTTAATGGGGAGTGCATATCCCCTCTTGCTTTTTGTTTAATGGGGAGTCATATCCCCTCTTGCTTTTTGTTTAATAGGGAGTGCATATCCCCTTTTTTTTTTGTTTGATAGGGAGGCATATCCCCTCTTGTTTTTTTTTTTTTTTTGTTTAATAGAGAGTGCATATCCCCTCTTGTTTTTTGTTTAATGGGGAGGCAAAGCCCCTCTTGCTTTTTGGTTAATGGGGAGTGCATATCCCCTTTTGCTTTTTGTTTGATGGGGAGTGCATATCCCCTCTTGCTTTTTGTTTGATAGGGAGACATATCCCCTCTTGCTTTTTGTTTAATAGGGAGTGCATAACCCCTCTTGCTTTTTGTTTAATAGGGAGAGCATATCCCCTTTGCAACCCTCAATCTCAAGTAAATCTTCATTTAAACATAAAGTATAGTTGAGTAAAGGGAAGAATACCTTTAGGATTTGTGCTCGGCCTCGGCAAGATGTGCCCGGTCTCGGCCTTGGCCAGGTGAGCTAGACTGAGATGGAGTGTATGGGCCCAACCAGATCAGTTGAGGTAAACCTGTGGGCTTGAGGAGGTTGAGGAGATACGTCAACCTCTCTGCAGGAATCGATTTCTTCCCAAGGGTGCGTACACTCTGTTGGGGACCTGGGGAGGTCGAGGACATTCGTCAACCTCTCTGCAGGAATTAGTCTCTTCCCAAGGGTGCGTACACTCTGTTGGGGACCTGGGGAGGTTGAGGACATGCGTCAACCTCTCTACAGGAATTAGTCTCTGAAGGGAATAAAATTCCCCACGCAGCGGAAGCGCATCGATTGGACCTTACGCCGTATATTAATTAACATTAAAATACTGTTACGATAACTCAAACAAAACTTTAAAAAACCTTTAAAGCCGCTGTAAAATCGGTTTAAACATGCTAAAATAAATCTAAATTTATTTTTAAAACTTTTCTAAAGAAAAGAGGAAGAACCGTTACAAACCTTCGTTGAAGACTTGACCGTTCTTCGCCAACGACGCTCCACGAACGAAAACGCAGCAGCCGCCTTTGCTTTTCTTCGCTGGAAATTTCTTCTTTGATTGACACAATCACCACAGAGGTTACACCGGTATGTCTCTAAGTCTAGGAGGCAAAAGACTTGTGGGAGTCTTTCTCTAAGAGGGGAGGCTAGAGAGAATTCTAGGTCTTGTCTTTCAAGAGTGTCAAGTGTCATGACCAATTAGGTCTAGTGTTCTATTTATAGAAGAGAGGCCATGAATAAAATATTCAATTAAATCAATCTTTTCCATAATTGATTCAATCTTTATTCCTTAATTAATCAATCATGATTAATCAATTCCATAATTGATTAATCTTTTCCACAAATGACTAATTACTTCCATAAGTGATTAGATCATTTCCTTAAATAATTAATCACTTCCTTAAGTGATTAATTATTTCCATAATTGATTAATTATCGGTTAATGAATTCTTTAATTAATTAACCACCAATTAAATATCACATATTTAATTCCCGGCCTAGAATTAATTAATTTGCCCAAACACATTTTAGGCCTTAGATTAATTAATTCATTATTTTGAACTCTTTCAAACTTCCATAAATTTATATTTGAACTTTTCAAATATTAATTTCTCTCATAATAATATATCAATATATATTATATTTGTTTCCCTTAATAAATTGAACATTTTCAATTTACTTTCATTACTCAGTTGCCTCAAATTACTTTACGATCTACCAGTGGGACCTAATGGACCTGCAGATCAGAAGCTCCAACGATGTGAGATTAATTGGTCAAACTCATTAACCACATTAATCAATATTCGTTAACTGTGTGTACATTCCACTATAGACTCACAGTTGCACTCTTCTCACTGCAGACATATTTTCTGTGTCCACGGATCTAGACCAATATCGACTAGTTAGTCCTTCACGAGTGTCCGTAACACCAGCTGGGTCAAATTACCGTTTTACCCCTGGGTTACCTCTATTTCCTTAAGTACCAATTCTCCTCTAATGAACAACCTGTTTGTGGTCCAACCAACAAACAGAAAACCCTCTCGTGCCATTGAGAGGGTAGGGCCCTTTGTTCAAGACTCGGAGTAACCACTTAAGGGAACACTCATCTGCTTCCCTAAAGTCGGGAAGGAGTGAATTCCATCTTGTACGATTATGTTCCCAGCTCCCCATTCGGTCTTGTCCCCAAAGTGGTAGGCTTATTGAGTCGGCGTATTGGTCACTCTCACCCATACAAATCAAAGGACAATCTCTCATGAGCAGGAGTCCATAATCAACTCAGGATTAAGACTAAGTTGTCTAGGTCGTCCTAGTGAAATAGAAAACCAACTAGTTAACGGTGTTATAACCAGTGGTTACTATTTCGCGGTCCGGTCTTATGCAAACTCATTGCATAGGATACCCCCACTCGCATGTCTCCTACACGAACGCGTTGGATCGCAGCGTTTGTATCAAATACAAAGTGGGTCGTATCCATAGTGTCACCAGGATAAGGCACACAGTCTTATCCCTATACTATAGACCCTTTAGGCTGTTTCTTGAACAATGATCCCATATGTCGCTACATATAGTTCAAGACTCATATTACAGCCTTGGATGTCTAGTTTATTGGATTAGGGTTATTATTAGGCAATAACTAATAACAATTAATGGAAAAATATATCAATATTATATCATTAATATCCGGTCAACGGTTACATTCACTATCTACGAGTTTTAGGACATAAAACTCATAGTGTTATGGGCACGTTCATATTCGGAACCACTTCCAAATCAGTCAAGAACTTTCTAAGCCATACTGCCTCCTTAGCTGTTTCGCAAGCTGCTACATAATCAGCCTCCATGGTTGAGTCTGCTATGCATCTTGTTTTGATGCTTCTCCACACTACTGCTCCTCCATTGAGGGTGAATACTGACCCTGATGTGGATTTCCTTGAATCCTTATCAGCTTGAAAGTCAGAGTCAGTGTATCCAGTAAGAATCAAATCCTTAGCTCCATACACAAGCATGTAGTCCCTCGTTCTCCGAAGATACTTGAGGATATTCTTAACCGCTCCCCAGTGGTCCAACCCTGGATTAGGCTGATACCTATTGACTACTCCCACTGCATAACATATGTCAGGCCTAGTGCAGAGTATAGCATACATTAAGCTGCCCACAGCTGAGGCGTAGGGAATGTGTCTCATGTTCTCAATTTCTTGAGGTGTCTTAGGAGACTGTTCCTTAGACAGGTGTACCCCATGTCTGAAGGGTAGTAGTCCCTTCTTGGAGTTTTGCATCGAATATCGAGACAACATCTTGTCAATATACGTTGCTTGAGACAGAGCTAGCATTTTGTTCTTACGATCCCTAATGATTTGGATTCCCAGAACATATTGAGCCTCTCCCAGATCTTTCATTTGGAATTGGGCTGCTAACCATTTCTTAATGTCAGTGAGGTATCCTACATCATTCCCAATGAGTAGGATATCGTCTACATAAAGTATTAGAAAAGCTACTTTCCTTTTGTTGATTTTCTTGTACACACAAGGCTCATCAACGTTTTGGTCAAAGCCAAAAGATTTGATTGCAGTATCAAATCTAATGTTCCATGATCTGGACGCTTGTTTCAATCCATAAATGGATCGATTGAGCTTACAAACCTTTTGTTCCTGACCTTGGGCTACGAACCCTTCGGGCTGAGACATGAAGATATTCTCTTCAAGATTACCATTTAGAAAGGCAGTCTTGACGTCCATTTGTCATATTTCATAATCATAATATGTGGCTATGGATAAGAGAATTCTTATGGACTTTAACATGGCTACAGGAGAAAAGGTTTCATCATAGTCAACCCCTTCCTTTTGGGTATAACCCTTTGCCACTAGTCTAGCTTTGAAGGTCTGTACCTTTCCAGCTGCATCTCTTTTTCTCTTATAGATCCATTTGCACCCTATGGGTTTTACCCCATTTGGTAGATCTGTAAGTTCCCAGACAGAATTTGAGTACATTGACTCCATTTCCAGGTTCATGGCTTTGACCCATTCATCCTTATCTTCGTCATTCATTGTCTGTCGATAGGACAATGGATCCTCAATGCCATCATTAGGTATGACAACCTGAGTTTCAGTTAAACCCAAGTAGCGGTCAGGTTGTAATACAACCTTCCCACTGCGTTGAGGCATTCCCAACATTTGAGATGGACGGGATGGATCTGAAGAACTAGTTCCTTCATCAACCCTTGTTGAAGGTCCAACTTCATCAACAACTCTCGATGATTCTTCAGTAGCTTCTCCTAATATTATTTTGTTGCGTGGTTTATGATCTCTCATGTGGTCTTCCTCTAAGAAAGTGGCGTTTATCGATACACTCACCTTATTTTCTTGTGGGTCGTAAAAATAACCACCTCTCGTTTCTTTAGGGTAACCAACAAATTGGCACAGTTTTGAACGAGGTTCCAGTTTCTTAGGATTTGTCACAAGCACGTGTGCTGGACAACCCCATATGCGAAAGTGATGCAAACTAGGTTTACGCCCCTTCCATAATTCGAAAGGTGTTTCAGAAACACTTTTCGAGGGAACATTGTTCAAGATGTATACTGCAGTCTCTACTGCATACCCCCAAAACGAGCTAGGCAATTGAGCATAGCTCATCATTGATCGAACCATGTCTAACAAGGTTCTATTTCTCCTTTCTGACACACCATTCTGCTGAGGCGTACCAGGAGCTGAGAGTTGAGATTGGATTCCATGTTCTATCATATAATCCTGGAATCTTTGATCCATATACTCCCCTCCTCGATCAGATCGAAGTACTTTAATAGATTTACCTAATAGGTTTTCAACTTCAGCCTTAAACTCCTTAAACTTTTCAAGGGCTTCAGACTTATATCCCATTAGGTACAAGTAACCATATCTTGAATAATCATCTATAAATGAGATGAAATATTCGTACCCTCCTCGAGCTTTTACATTCATTGGACCACACAGATCCGAATGTATTAGCTCTAAGGGTTCTTTGGCTCTGTAACCTTTTCCAGTAAAGGGTCTCTTGGTCATTTTTCCCTCGAGACAAGATTCACAAGGTGGTAGTGAATCATCTTCTAACTTGCTTAGAAGTCCATTCTTTACCAAACGACCGATCCTATCGATGTTTATATGACCAAGTCTAAGATGCCAAAGATGAGTATTGTTACTTGATGGAGAAATCTTTTGCATTTTTCTTTGAGTTTCAGCAGTTTTAAATAATTCGCGATTTAAAAGGGTTTTGTTTTCGGTTGGTCTTAAAACGTACAAGTTATTTTCCAATTTGGCTGAACAAATAAGTACACCATTTTTATAAATGAACGCTTCATTCATATCAAAAGTAACTGTATAAGATTGTTCAATCAAACATGAAATAGAAATTAAGTTCCTCTTAATCTTGGGAACGATTAACAAACTTTCTAAAAGTAAGAATCTATTTCTAAAAAATAACTTCGCAGCTCCCACTGCTTTAGCTGAAATGACTTCTCCAGTTCCGACCCTGAGTGTCATTTCCCCATCGTTCAACTGCCGAAAGGAACTATTTTCCTGAAAAGAAGAGCAAACATGATTAGTTGCTCCTGAATCAAGTATCCAGGTAAACTCATCATGTTCTACCAGGCATGTTTCTAAAACAAGTAAATCAAATTTACCTTCATTTTCCTTCTTTTTCTCAGCAAGGTACTTTGGGCAGTTTCTCTTCCAATGTCCATCTACATTGCAGTGGAAACACTTGCCCTTGTCTGCCATAGCTTTGGCTTTTCCCTTGCTTTTAGCAGCAGTGCTGGGAGCTTTCCCCTTGTTTCCTTTCTTCTTCTGAGTTTTCTTTGAAGAAGTGGCTACAGATTTAGTTCCAGAGGATGAACCCTTCTCGAACTTTCTTTTAGAGTGGACAACGTTTGCCTCTCCTTCTATTTGTCCCTTGTTCTTAAGAAGTGACTGATAGAGTCGTAGCTCATTCAGGAGGCTAGTCAGGTTGAATGTTATTTTATTCATCATTGCATTGCTTCGAAACTGTAGAAAACTCTTCGAAAGAGATTCTAAGATGAATGCAACCTGACTACGCTCATCTATGACCGCCCCGTTTGCCTCTGCCACGTTGAATTGGGCCATCATATCCAGGACATGCTCCCGAACAGACGTGCCCTCTTTCATGCGACAGCTATAAACGTATTTGAGAGCGTCATGGTGGAGTTGGTAGGACGGTTGTCCAAACATCTCCTGGAGAGAGTTCATAATCTCCCTCGCTGTTACCATGCTCTCATGCCTTTTAGCCAAAACTTCAGATAAGCTGGCTAGGATATAGACGCGAGTCTTATCATTGGCCTTTGTCCAGCGGTCATAAGCATCCTTAACTGCTTGGGATGCATTACGAGCAGGGGCTGGAGGACAATCCTCCGTTAAGACGAACCGCAGATCATCGACAACAAAAATCGTATTCAGGTTCGATTTCCACGTAGCATAATTTTCGTCGGTTAATTTCTCATTTTTAAGCAGAGAGACAATTGAGGAAGACATTGCTGAAATTTAAACAAACAATGACCGTATTAGTTATCTTTGCCTTAACCAATCATACAAGCAAACAATTGCACACAATCCAATCAATTTAGCAAAACAGACAATCACAGAACCCTAAAACTATCGATTTAGTTTTGCAACGACGTTTCAGAGGTTTAGAATGTCAGCCACCGAAGGGTGATCAGGCACTCCTCCTTTGAAATGAGACACCTCTCAGCTAATTCTAATTCCAGAATAACTCATATTCCTATAGACATTAGCCACCTTGTTCGGTCAAGGATTTGTTAACACTTTTAACTCATCCTCGTAAGTGTAACCCTCCCACTTTCAGATCTCAGAGACACGCACCAACAGGCTACCGAAGGGAAAGACAACTGTTGGTGATTAGCCTAAGAGCTCCTATCCTTTTCAGGAGTTCACGATGTTCTGAATCCTATGACCAGGCCCTCCGAAGGGATGGTTGCGCGAGGACAACCTGCAAGTGGATCATAGGACTCTCACGGTGTGAACTATGGGCGGAGACCGAGGGATACGTTGACATGTGTCCCGCTCCCACTTACTCTAGACATTTTTCCCATTCACCTTGATATTGATCCATGCAAACACTTTCCGAAGGGAGGCCGCTCCTAAGGCGACTCGAAGCCGAGCATGAATCTCACGTTGTGAATATAGGGACGTGGAAGCAAAACTTGATTTAAATCTCGTTTTGTAACTTTCCTCCCACTGAAAATGTCCTAAGGTTAATATAGGGTTATTTAACTTAGATAGTATTCGGCTAAGTCAATCTATCTAAGTCTGATCCTATTATAACAATTATAGAAAGGATTCAACTGCAATCTTTTGGGTGAATTAAACTTCTTTTAATAAACCCAATATTGCAAGTCAACATTACTATGGTTAATTCAACTCAATGTTCGGGTCAGTTCCCAGGTAGGAGGTGTTCCGTAAACCGTCAACTTAAATACCCCCAGCCTTAGACAGAACTTTACCGAGAGAGTTCCCTTATAACCTCAGTAATGTAAGGTCTTTAATCTAAAGATCTAGGTGCATTAAACACTTTTAATAAACCTAGTGACATTGCATGCTGACATTTAACTATGATTAATTCAACTCCGGTATTCCAGGTCAGTTCCCAGGTAGGAGGTGTTCCGTAAACCGTCAACTTAAATACCCCCAGCCTTAGACAGAACATTACCGGTGGAGTTCCCTTATAATCATAGCAATGTTTTTCCTACTTAGTCAATTAAAACTATTTTTAAATACTAAGTAAGAAAAGATTCTAATCCTATTAGAAATTGATCTAGGTCTAATTAATTTTAAACAATTTAAAATTAATCCAATTCATCATATGATCTTATGTTTGCATGCAAATCTTGATTATAGATTGACGGTTTCTAATCATTAATATTAAAGAACTATTTCAAATTTTAATGATTAATCCTATAATCAAGAATCTAGGGTTTAATTCATTCAACAATCTCATTCAAATTAAATAATTAAACCACACTAATTGCATGAATAATATAACAATTATATTATTAACTATGAATGTTTCATGCTTCATGCAATTTTTTATTTTCTTTTATTATAACAATTATAAGCCAATCAAGAAAATCAATCAAACATGCTTCATTCATCACATTAAACATAACTATTTATATTTAATTTAAGTAATGACATGCTTCATGCTTACCAATTTTTCATATAATTAATATACACTTATATTAAAAATATGAAAACAAAAACCATGCATTTAAACATACATTATAATTTTTTTCAAAAAAAAATAAACATACATTATAACAATTTATAATATATAAAAAAATGCATGAGCATGTTTATAACCTAAGGTGGGATTAAATATTCTATATGATAGCCATAAAGCATATAAATAGCAATTGAACCGGTTAATTTTGACCCCTAGGATAAAATAAAGCATTAAATTACATTAATTTAGCTAAATTCTATCCTAAAACAACCATGTACAGCTCCGGAATTGGTCTAGACAGCACGAACCGCCCCGAACCACCTCGAACCGGCCTCCAAAATCATGAACCATGCCAAAAATTGGCTGAACCGGACCAAATAGGTCCCAGCCCAGCCGAACCGGTCCGAACCGGACCGGCCACGCCTTGAACCGCGCCTGTTGAAACCCTAGGTCGCGCCTCCATCATGACAGCGTCGAGACGCGGTTATGATAGCGTCCCGACGCTATGCGTTTTCCTTATCTGGCGCCTGCGTAATCGAGCCAGCGTCGAGACGTTGTTGAGGTAGCGTCCCGACGTTGTGTGCTTTCCTTACCGAGCGCCTTCGGTATCGAGACAGCGTCGAGACGCTGTTGAAGTAGCGTCCCGACGCTGTTGCGTCTGGAGGCAGAATGTAGGCGGCAGCAACATCGATTCTTCGATTTTGGCCCCGATTTCAGCGGCGATTGCTCCGATTTTCATCTCATAAAAACCTATTCTAGACCCGGACTTACATAGGACTCGATTTTACATAAAATACCCGAAACACCGGGCCTTACATGATCAAAATCACATAAAATAAAATCTATGGCCATAAAATTAACCCAAACAGTTCAATGCAAACCGAACATACATTATGCATAAATCCCACCTATTATAGCCTATCGCAACTTTTTAAAATTAATTAATAGGGACAGCGATGGCTCTGATACCAATTGAAGGGAATAAAAGTCCCCACGCAGCGGAAGCGCATCGATTGGACCTTACGCCGTATATTAATTAACATTAAAATACCGTTACGATAACTCAAACAAAACTTTAAACAACCTTTAAAGCCGCTTTAAAATCGGTTTAAACATGCTAAAATAAATCTAAATTTATTTTTAAAACTTTTCTAAAGAAAAGAGGAAGAACCGTTACAAACCTTCGTTGAAGACTTGACCGTTCTTCGCCAACGACGCTCCACGAACGAAAACGCAGCAGCCGCCTTTGCTTTTCTTCGCTGGAAATTTCTTCTTTGATTGACACAATCACCACAGAGGTTACACCGGTATGTCTCTAAGTCTAGGAGGCAAAAGACTTGTGGGAGTCTTTCTCTAAGAGGGGAGGCTAGAGAGAATTCTAGGTCTTGTCTTTCAAGAGTGTCAAGTGTCATGACCAATTAGGTCTAGTGTTCTATTTATAGAAGAGAGGCCATGAATAAAATATTCAATTAAATCAATCTTTTCCATAATTGATTCAATCTTTATTCCTTAATTAATCAATCATGATTAATCAATTCCATAATTGATTAATCTTTTCCACAAATGACTAATTACTTCCATAAGTGATTAGATCATTTCCTTAAATAATTAATCACTTCCTTAAGTGATTAATTATTTCCATAATTGATTAATTATCGGTTAATGAATTCTTTAATTAATTAACCACCAATTAAATATCACATATTTAATTCCCGGCCTAGAATTAATTAATTTGCCCAAACACATTTTAGGCCTTAGATTAATTAATTCATTATTTTGAACTCTTTCAAACTTCCATAAATTTATATTTGAACTTTTCAAATATTAATTTCTCTCATAATAATATATCAATATATATTATATTTGTTTCCCTTAATAAATTGAACATTTTCAATTTACTTTTATTACTCAGTTGCCTCAAATTACTTTACGATCTACCAGTGGGACCTAATGGACCTGCAGATCAGAAGCTCCAACGATGTGAGATTAATTGGTCAAACTCATTAACCACATTAATCAATATTCGTTAACTGTGTGTACATTCCACTATAGACTCACAGTTGCACTCTTCTCACGGCAGACATATTTTCTGTGTTCACGGATCTAGACCAATATCGACTAGTTAGTCCTTCACGAGTGTCCGTAACACCAGCTGGGTCAAATTACCGTTTTACCCCTGGGTTACCTCTATTTCCTTAAGTACCAATTCTCCTCTAATGAACAACCTGTTTGTGGTCCAACCAACAAACAGAAAACTCTCTCGTGCCATTGAGAGGGTAGGGCCCTTTGTTCAAGACTCGGAGTAACCACTTAAGGGAACACTCATCTGCTTCCCTAAAGTCGGGAAGGAGTGAATTCCATCTTGTACGATTATGTTCCTAGCTCCCCATTTGGTCTTGTCCCCAAAGTGGTAGGCTTATTGAGTCGGCGTATTGGCCACTCTCACCCATACAAATCAAAGGACAATCTCTCATGAGCAGGAGTCCATAATCAAATCAGGATTAAGACTAAGTTGTCTAGGTCGTCCTAGTGAAATAGAAAACTAACTAGTTAACGGTGTTATAACCAGTGGTTACTATTTCGCGGTCTGGTCTTATGCAAACTCATTGCATAGGATACCCCCACTCGCATGTCTCCTACACGAACGCGTTGGATCGCAGCGTTTGTATCAAATACAAAGTGGGTCGTATCCATAGTGTCACCAGGATAAGGCACCCAGTCTTATCCCTATACTATAGACCCTTTAGGCTGTTTCTTGAACAATGATCCCATATGTCGCTACATATAGTTCAAGACTCATATTACAGCCTTGGATGTCTAGTTTATTGGATTAGGGTTATTATTAGGCAATAACTAATAACAATTAATGGAAAAATATATCAATATTATTTCATTAATATCCGGTCAACGGTTACATTCACTATCTACGAGTTTTAGGGCATAAAACCCAACAGTCTCATCCCGACCGTGCGTACACTCTGTCGGGGACTTGGAGAGCTAGGTTGAAAATATGGAGGACCCAACTTTTGCAAGGATCAGTCTACACATAGCCTTTTCATAGGCGAGTGTATCATTAAGCTTCTAGCCAATCAAGCTATAATAAGAGCACATACTAAAAAAAAGTACTAGCTCAAGAATATTATTCTGGACATGAAAACAGAGTCAAGTAGCTTATGAACAAAAATGCTAAATCTTTTGAAATACAGATGACATAAATACCTGGATCAAGTTCTTTATAGAACTGAGTATGAGTTTTATGACCACAAAGTCACAAGGCCAAATTTGTTGCCTTTATGACGGTTAATTAGGGAAGTATATTCTCTGTGCAGCCCCCTACTCAAGTAAGGTTTTTCTCGAAGTAAAAATTATGCTTGAGTAATCGATGGTGACATACCTTAGCGTTTTCATATCTCATAACTCTCCCTTATTGGCATTTGTGGGCGTCGGCCTCCTACGGGTCAACCTCAGCTTCTTGCATGTCGGCTCTGTCGTTGTTACTGAGACCTTCAACATCATCATTCTCGAGCATTTGTCGACTCTGCTAAAGTCGTTCTATAAGTCGAGTGCCTTGGAGAGTATAGGTTTTTTCACTCTTCCAATGACATTTTGTTGACTCAGCTACTCAGGCTTTCAGGAGCTCCATTTTTCCTCCTCGTGAAATAACGTTAGTAGATAACATTATGTAGATATGAGGAAAAGACTAGTCATTGATAAAAAAAAATACAAGTATGTCATAGTAGCTTGCAAATTATGAATAGTTTGCATTCAATAAATCAATAGATACACATAAAGTAATATGAATGTATCAGAACTCGCAATTACGAATTGAGTAATAGACATTTAGTAAATAGCTAGAATTGGGTAGAGAACATACCCAGAATAAAATGGTAAAGACCCTTTGTTGGGCTAATATGAGCTATCTTCGAACCATTTGAATTTCTCACTCCATATTGTTAAACTCAGAATTAGAAATAACAAACTTCATAATATGAAGATGTCATAGAACAATTTTTGTTCAAGTAAACTTGATTTACAATAGTCTACTTTAATTTCGACTCTTTATTTAGTCCAAGTAACTTTATTTATAAGATAGGACTAAACAAATTTAATTGTGCGGTTTGAAATATGATCAGTCAATCTATTTATTCATTGAATAAATGACCAAAATGATAGATACATCAAATCTACAATTTTAGTCGATCAAATTAGACAAAATCAATCTAAAGTATGAATTATCAACAAAATATCTTCATCGAAATATCTAATTTGAAATTCTAATTTAGAGAGTAAATCAAATCTAAATCCAAGTCAACCCAACTAAATTCACCCCAAAGCAAGGCGGGTAAGAAATACATAATAGTATTTTTATGTAACAAAGTTAAAAATAAGTGGTTAAATCAAATATCTCAAACTAGGACTTAACGAAATATTCTGAGCATATTTTCTTTAGTATTAGTTCGAGTTTTTTTTTTTTTTTTTTTTTTTTTTTTTTTTTTTGAGGAAATAGTATTAATTAAGTTGGAGTTGGGTTTGACTTTTTCTTCTCATTTAATTAAGTTCAAAATTCTAATGGGATATGATAAATTAGTCTTATTGGTGTACTTTAAACTATGCATGAAAACTTCAAATTTGTTTTTAAACCAGGGTTAAATTGATAAGATTAAAAGTTAATAAAATGGTAAAGGAAATTAAAACTTTAACCTGATAATTATCATGAAGAATTTGCTTGTTCAAGGACGCCAATCTGCAACAAAGCGATCAATCGGGAGATCCAAGGATCGTCGCCGTGAGCATCGTTGCAGCTGCCGGTGATGACGAAGCCGTTCGTAGCCGGCGATCTGATCGTTAGCGGGAAACTTTTCGGCGGCGACACGAAAAAGGTTCTAAGCCTCTCCTTCTTCGCCCAAAATTCTGACGAAAACTCCGAAATATCATCCGTACTTCTTCTTTATTGTATTTTTTATTAATCTGCAACACATAATGCATTTACTCTTAAATGTATAAAACATTATGAATTGGCTTTGAATAATGAACTTACAGTCCACCTCTGATAAGTCTACAAGATGAATTTGAAAACATATTAAAAAGTCTAAACCATCAAAGCAAACTGAAGTTTCAAGACGTTGAAGAAAAAAAGAAGGTGAAGCAGTGGGGTCTGAGATGGGAAGCGAGTTGGAGATTGAATGGTCAAGCAGGAAACCCCTGCATCCTCTCCTGATCAAATAAGGAGAGGGATTTGCAAGTGTCGATTTTGATGAATTTATAGTCTTTCCCACAAACGACACAATTGTTGATGCCAAAATTTGACCAAACGACTCAACTGACGCAAAATAAGAGAAAATGAGCACGTCCGACTCCGATGTTGGGAGATCATAAGTGAAGCAAATAAAGTATTAATATAGAGGAAGAAAATAGATACCGAATTGAGTCTCCCTACCTTGGGGTTAGTCTCTCCTATTTATAGTTGAAAATAAGGTTTTTTTCCTTGCTTTTAGGGGAGGGAATTTCCCTAGAGATTGATTCGGGCCTAATGGGTCTCCGTGTGTGCTTGTTTCTTCTTTGGGCTCTTATAATTATTGTGACTTTTAGAGCTAGGTCCAAATTTACTCATAACAGAAGTCATCCTCACTAACTCCCTCAGTTCTCCTCTTTGGTTTTTGGCAATGTATCATTTATAAATAATAAGTGTTGCTAATTAGGCCCCGTTTGATAACTATTTCGTTTTTTGTTTCTGGTTTTTGAAAATTAAGTTTATAAACACTACTTTCACCCACAACTTTCTTTGTTTTATTATATACAACGTTCCCATGTTTTCAAAACCAAGTCAAAAAATTGAAAAAAAAAACAAACAAAAAAAATTCAAAAACTTGTTTTTGTTTTTGGAATTAGGCTAATAACACAAATGTCTACTTAACAAAAATCAAAACCATGGTATGAAAATTGGAAGAAAACAAGTATAATTTTCAAAAACCAAAAACCAAACAGTTATCAAACAGGGTCTTAATGATCGAGGTGTTGTATTTTTTTTTCTTAAGGATTCCATAGTCCATCTTATTCATGTGCCCTTCATCAAAGTCATTGCTACCGTGATAGAACAAAAAATTGTTGTGTCGTGAAAAGGACACCACTGCCTTGAAAGCTATTTCAACACGACCACAGTACTAAATTCTCTACACACTGGTTGCTCTCCGAGGTTAACACAACACTCTATTCAATCGTGCATTTGACAAGGAATGATTAGAATAAAGAAAAAAAACATGTATTCTTGCTTTGCCGAGATGTATTTTTGAAGAAAAGGATAACAGAATCTAGATCCACAAATTAAGCAAAACAATAATAGAAGAAAAAGAAAACCGGTCCAAAAACAGATGTGAGAAAGGAAGAAAAAAACTGCCCAATGGAAATATATTTGAAAAGGTTTTTGGTCCAAAAAGTACAAGATAGTTTTTCTTTTGTGCATAAATGCAAGTAATCGAACCCATATTCCAACCAACAAGCTGCACACTGATCACGTGCACATGTGAAAAGAGATTTTAAAATAACTATAAACACTTTTTTAAAAAAAAAAAAACATATATATACGATTCAAACAACTTAAGTTTTGTATGTTAGACAACTTAGGCCCCGTTTGATAACGTTCTCGTTTCCTGTTTCTTGTTTCTCGTTTCTTGTTTTCTGTTTCTTGTTTCTTGTTTCTTGTTTTTTAAGAAATAGAAACAGAAACATGTTTGATAACTATTTCTGTTTCTCGTTTCTTTGAAAAAAGAAACAGAAACACAAAATGTGTTTGATAACCGATTCTTGTTTCTTGTTTTTTTAGTTAAAATAAAATTTAGTATATATAATATAAAAATATATTAATTTTCAACGATTATTTTTTTATTTCTCCTTCTTCTTCCTCATCACTACCACCATTGTTACCGATCACCCCCCATCGTTGATCATCGGCCATCGCTACCGACCTTTGACCACTGAGCGAATGCAGACAGTCAACGGCGAAATCTGGAAAAGTCGTCGGCGCGTGGTGGCGGTTGTCGAAAATAAAAAAAAAAGGAACAAGTTTCGGTCGACGACGATAGTGGCAGCCGGTAGTCGGAGGTCGACGGTGGCATCTGGTAGTCAGAGGTCGACTGTAGCAACTGGTCGACGGAGGTCAGTGGGGGTCAGTCGGAGAAGGCCGATCAGCGGAGGTCGACCACGACTGGTATTCGGAGGTCGACGGAGATCGACGGTGCCTAGTAGTCAGAGGTCGACGATAGCTGTCGTTCGGCAGAGGTCGGCGGCGCCCGATAGTTAGAGGTTGACGGTAGCGGCTGCTCGACGGCGCCCGGTAGTCGGAGGTTGACAGTAGTCCGAGAACGACGGTGGCAGTCGGTCGACGAAGGTCGGTAGTCAGAGGTCGACAGTGGCGGTTGGTCGGTGGTGGTCGGTAGTCGAAGGTCGACGATGGCGATCGATCGACATATGTCGGTCAGTAGAGGTCGGCAATGCCCGATAGTCAAAGGTCAACGGTGGGAGTAGTTCGATGGAGGTCGGCAGCTGTCGGTAGTTAGAGGTCGACGGTAGTGGCTGGTCGGCGGCGCCCAATAGTCTAAGGTCGACAGTAGCGGTCAGTCGGCGGAGGTTGGTCAACAGGGGTCAACGACGCTCGGTAGACGGAGATCGACGATGGTGGTTGGTCGACGACGCCATGTAGTCGGAGGTTGACGGTAACGGTTTGTTGGTGGAAGCTGGTTAACAGAGTGGGGGTCGGCGGAATCGTTGATCAATGGTGGCTGATAGTGGAAGGTTGACGACTGCGGCCAGTCGGCGGTGGTTGGTCGACGGTAATTAGAGGTTGGCGGCGCCTGGTAGTCAAAGGTCGATGGTGGCAGTCGTTCGACGGAGGTCGGCGGTTGCCGGTAGTCAGAGGTCGACGGTAGTGGCAGGTAGGCGGCGCCTGATAGTCTGAGGTTGACGGTAGCTGTCAGTCGGAGGAGGCTGGTCAGCGGGGGTGCACGGTTGGCAGAAGTCGGAGGTGCACGGTTGGGTCGGTTGTGGCCGGTAGTGGGAGGTTGACGACGGCGGTCGGCGATGATCGTTAGTTGGAGATGGACGGTAGCGGTCGGTCGGTGGAGGTCGATAACAGCCAGTAGTCGAAGGTCGACAGTGGTGGTCGGTCAGCGGAGGTCGACAGCGGCCGGTAGTCGGAGGTCGACAATGGTGGCCAGTCGACGGAGGTCGACGACGACCAGTAGTCGAAGGTGGATGATGGCGCTCAGTTAGCGGAAGTCGATGGCGGCCGGTCGTCGGAGGTTGACGGTTGCGGTTGGTCGCGACAGGTAGTCGGAGGTGGACAGTGGCGGTTGGTTGGTAGAGGTTGACGACGGTCGGTTGTCGGAGGTCGACGGTAGCGATCGGTCGCGGGCGGTATTTGGAGGTCGACGATGACTGTCTGTCGGCAAAGGCCGATAGTCGAAGGTTGATAGTAGCGGACGACCGCAACTGGTAGTCGGAGGTCGACAATAGTGGTCGGTCGACAGAGGTCGGCGACGACCAGTAGTAGAAGGTGGTTTGTGGCGGTCGGTCGGTGGAGGTCAACGGCGGCCGATAGTCGAAGTTCGTCGGAGGCGGTCTGTCGGAGACAGCTGATAGTCGGAGGTTGACAGTGACGGCTGGTCGGCGACGATCCATAGTTAGATGTCAACGATGGTGGGCGGTAGTCTGAGATCGTGGAGGTGATAATAAAAGGAAAAAAGGAAAGAAATAACACAAATAATAAAAAAAATGAAAGAGAAAGAAATAACGAAAAAATAAAAAAATAAAAAAGGAAAGAGAACGAAATAACGAAAAAAGATTAAAAAAAAAAAAGACGAGGAAGTGGTTAAAAAAATAGAGGGAGAGAAGAGATTGGTGTAGGAGTGGGAGGGAGAGATGGATACATGCATGAAAGATAGAGAAAAAAAAAACAGAAACAGAATTTGAGAAACAACATTTTGTAGTTTCTCAAATTTGGCCTCTTTTTTAGAAACGTTTCTAGAAATTTAGAAACAAGAAACAGGAATGAGTTATCAAACAAGTCTGTTTCTTAAAAAAGGAGAAACGGGAACAAGAAAACGGAAACAGGAACGTTATCAAACGAGGCCTTACTTTCTACGCAAAGCCAAAAGTCCAACTCATTCCCAACATACGAACTTCTTAACTTGCACCGGTTCACACTTTTTTCTTTTTTCTTTTTTAAGGAAAAATTATACTTTTGGATCTAATTTATTTTAAAAGTGACATTTTAGTTCTAGAGGTTTGCAAAATAATTCCAAATGGTTTTTTTAACTCAATTAACTGTTATTTGATTGAAAGAAAAAAAGATTTGACCTAAAGAAAAAAATGAGTAGTGCACTTATTTACTAATTAGACTATGTTGATTTAACAACATAGATACATATTTATTTATTTATTTATTGTGATTGACTATGGGGTTGATCTTCTTCCTCTCCCTTCTTCCCTCCTCATCTTCCTTCCTTTTCCGTTTGTCAGGCTGACCTTTTTCGTTAGAAAAGATCTCACTAATTTTCATTTTCCCCTTGTTCTAATTACCAAAGATCAAGCTACAAACATACCTGTTAGAAAGAGGATGGGTGAGGGTGATGGTGATGACAAGTGTTGATGGCAAAATAATCCGACCAAGCAACTCACCTGATCTTCACGTGACACCAACAATGAATTTGTTAAAGACGGGGAAGACGTGACCTGTAAATATAGAGCAAACACTGCACACCGTTGTGGTGCTTGCCACATACACTCCATTGCTTAAATCAATAATCGGAGGGAATGCTGCAAACAATGGAGACAAATAGTAAAGTCACAGAATTCGAGAATAGGTTTTTCGATCCCTCCCTCGGGATTAGGAGGGACCCTTTTATACCTCTCTCAAAGTTAGGGTTTTTCCTTACCTGAATTGTGCGTCATCAAACCTGAGCTTGGTGATCGAAGCTCCCCCAGGCCCAACAAAATCCTTCCTGGAGGCCCGAGCCAATAATGGGCCTAAAGGTCTTGTCGGCCTCGACATTGGGAGGTAGGTGGGTCAGTCCACCTCCTTTCAGTTTTTGCTTCTCTTCTTGGTCCAGCCCGAATGGGTCCAAACTAGAATTTTGGGAATTCTAGTCATATTGGAATTATCCATAACAACAAGTTTAAATAATTTCTCTCTAGAAATTCATTGGTCCTCCTAGATGTTAATTGATTCTCTCTTTTTAATTCTCCACTTATCTCATTTGATAACTTGTCTCCAGTCTAATTTGGATGGAAGGAAATTTTCTTGAGAGAAATATTTCACCTTAATCAGGGATTGCAACCTTTTTCAAGATCCTCCATGAATGTTTAACAAGTAATTAGGGTCTTGTTAAACATTTGAATATTATTGAAATTGAGGCTCTCCTATCCTTAAACTTGGTCTTAGCCTTCCAATTAACCTATGAATAATCTTTTAATCCTCTCTAGGAGCTACCTTCAAAAAGTTGCGACAATAAGTTGATTCAACTCGTTCTAGCACCTAGAGGAAGTTTAAAGCTATTTAAGGATATATATTACGGCATTATCCTAATTAATGTTTTTACTTTTCTAAGCACTTTTTAACGACTTCGATTGTGTGTGAATCTCCTTTTCCTCACTTTAAACAAATGATAATCTCTCATTCCAATCTTGAAGCACTATTCATTGTTTTTTTCTTTCAAGAAGTTTATACTTTTTTCTATTATTGGATAAGGATCGATGATGAACCTAGCTAAGAATTTCCTATAATCGACCCCTTGAACCTAAAAATTAAAATGTTTGCTAAATAAATCTTAATATCTTTTGACATGTCATTGTTCAAAGTAACAACTAACTTTTGGTACTTTATAATTAAGTTTATTTGATGTCTCTTCTCTTTTAAGTTTCTTTAGATCCACCATAGAACTTTAAGATAGACTTTGATGAATAAGAAACTATCATTTGTAGAAGAAGTTATGAAAAAAGAAGGAACACTTTCAATATAATTTTTCAAATAATAATTTGTTTTAAAGCTTAAATTTGCTTTAAATAAAATAAAGTAGATAGTCCATCAACAGAAATAAGGAATAAATAGGTGATAGAAGGTTGCCTTGCCTAAAATCTCTACTAGGCTTAAAGAATTCTGGGGCTCGTCCTATTTAATAAGATAGAAAAAAGTCATTGATTTGGCATACATTCTCTTTTGTCCACTTTCTACTAAATCTCATCTTATCCATCACATATCTTTAAAAAAAAAAAAAAAAAAAATCAACTTTGTCATGAATTTTGCTCATATTCATATTTAAAGAAGGCAAAGCCATTTCTTTTAATTTAGAAGATAAACATTTTAAATATTCATGATCGACAATAACATCATCGAAGTACATCTATTTGAAATAAAGACAAAGATAATGATTTCAAGAATAAGCTTTAATCTATTTAACCTTAACCGTTATTCTATAAACCATACGACAAAGATTAATAGGTCAAAACTTATATTTATTTATTTATTTATATGTTTTTTTTTTTTTTTTTTTTGGAGAAAACACCTTTTTTTGGAGTAGGAAAGTTATGTGATAGAATAAGATTAGAAAGTTCGGGGGTGGGGATTCGAACCTCTAACTTATGGTCGATGGTACATTCCAATTACCGTTGAGCTAAGCTCGCTTTGGCTCAAATTAAGAGTAAATCCTACTCATTAACTTCTAATGAAAATTTTGATTTCTCATCCCTTCACATTCATAGTTTTTGATAAGTAACATGAATAGTTTCATTGACTAAAAGGATAGAAAAAAAGTTTTCTTGGAGAAAAAGTATAATAATAATATTTCCTCTAATAAAATTTTAAAATATAGAAATGATAAGCTTTACTTCACCAAACGCCGCTTAAGATTACAAAACTAAGCCATTGACCTTTTGTGTAAACAAAAACCAAAGCTGGAAATCTCTTCCAATGGGCTCTCTCTTTCCTTCAATTTTCCTCTTCACTTTTCCCACTGATTTCAATTTCGATGAACGCCGCTTCTCTTCTTCCCTCGATCTCCCCTTATATTGATCGAATCCTTCACCTTCGATCTTCGATTGCAATCCTTCGCTGAAATTTTGATCTCTGATCCCCCAAGGAATCTCCGATGCTTCAGCTGTTCTTCGCCGTCGCTTTCTCGGCAGTGCCATTGACGCTCTATGTGCCGCCGATTCGGAGCCTCAGTCTGTTCGTCGAAACCCTAGAAGATCTTCTCCGTCACACCGCCATTCATACGCTCAGAGCTTATCCTCGCTTTCGCCTCGCCTTCTCTCGCCTCTTCGGCTCTGTATTCAGCGTTTCTTATTCCAGGTAGATTCGATTTGATTCGATTTGATTCTTCTTCAAGTTGAGCGGCTTACTTTGAGGCGTTTTGTTTTGCTACTGCTGATGGTGGTGTTGTTGTTTGATTTTGGGGATTCGATCGATTCGCGTTGTTGGATTTCTGTTTAGGATCTTGAATCTTGAATCTCTCTTCGTTGTTGTAGATTGAAGTGCGAGTTTGTTCTGAAATTAAATTAGTCGTGATGATGGATTTTCCTTTCTTTCTTGTTCTTCTTTGATTCTGTTTCTGATCCGTTTCAAGCTGTGGATTTTTCAGATTGTCTGTTTCTTCGCGTTCTTGTAATTAGGTCATGTTGGTGCGATTTGTTGAACAGATTAATGAAATCGATTCGATTTTGAGCAAATTTTGTTGGTTTCTTCTCTGGTTTTTTCAGCCTTTCCAATGGGCATGGGCAAAGAACATGGTATCTGCCTTCCAAACTTTTGCTTTTACTTTGAAAAAACACACAAAAAGAAAAAGGTCAAATAATTTTTCTTCAAATAATTTTATTATTATTATTTTTTTTTGAAATGACGTTATAAAAGAATGTATATTTCCATGGCAAAGTATTTTTTTCTAAATAATATACTTTTGTAATTCCTTGAACAATGGGAAATATAAGTATAAGATTTGAATGGCTTTGAACTTCATGACTTATTACATTATGGTTTTTTATTTCTTAAGAATTTTTATTCCAAAATAAACATTTTGATTTTGATATTATGAAAATGTCTATTTTTATATAAAAATGTTATTATTATACTATTTTTAATATAGCAAAATACTCTCTTATTTCAACCGTACATCAACATTTGGAGGGGGAAGATTCGAATCTCTGATTTTTTTTTTGTCGATGACACATGACAATTACTACTGAGTTATGCTCGCTTTGACCAACCTATGACATTTTAACACATGCATGTGTCCATTGCTACCACATATGTTCAAAGTCACTTTTTACATCTATTCAAACAATCATCTCCAAATTAATTACAAGATCAAAATATTTCTTTATCAAAAGTTTAAAGACCGGATAACTCTGAAGCTTATGAATTAATAAAATGCTAATTTCTTTTAAATTCCAAAATTCAAAGATCGAATAGGATCTTCTTTTCTTTTTTGCTTCATTTAGACTTCAATAAATAGTAGTGATTTCAACTCTAACTTTTAGCAAAAACATATAATATTTTAATGTTATTTTTATCAAACTATTTTTTCTCTTAAAGTACTATTTGTTGGGGGAAAATAACTTTTCACTTCAAGAGCAAAAATAATCATAAAAATAAGTAAGGAATTAAAAGAAAACAATAAAATATAAGAAACTAAAGAATTTAGGTGAAAAACTTGGTCCCGTTTGCTATTTGAAAATTGTTTTCGAAAATAAAGAATTTAGTAGAAAATGAAAACAAATTTCTTATTTCCATTATATTTGAAAACATGTTTGGTTTCAATTTAAAAATTTTTAATTTGAATTAAAAAAATGTGTAAAAAGATTAATATGTGTTTGGTAAAATTCATTTTTTAAAGAAAAAATTAATTTAATATGATTATTTTTTACTTGATTTTTATTCATTTCTAGAGATGTTACAAATCAATGTTGTTGGAATTGAAATTATAAGAAAAAAAAATCATATGGTTGTATTGTATGAAGTTCTTGATTTGTAAAGCGAGGGACTATATCAAAATAGATAGGATTGTCTAAAAAATAAAAATAACAATCAAATCAGCATACAACTATTTACACATAAATAGATAATGCAACATTGATTGACAGAAAGGATGACATATGTTGTGTTTGTAAAGTTGTATCTCCATGTTTCCATTATTTTGAAAACAAAATTGAAAAACAATGAAAATAACATTTATCGTTTTTGAAAACAGGCTATTTTTTAAGGCCCCGTTTGATAATCATTTGGTTTTTGGTTTTTAGTTTTTAAAAAATTTTGCCAATGACACATTTGAGTTCCTAGCCAAATTCTAAAAACAAAAACAAGTTTTTGAAAACTACTTTTTTTAGTTTTCAAAATTTGCTTGGTTTTTAAAAACAAGGAAACAAAAGTATTAGCAAAACATAGAAACTTGTAAGTGAAAGTAGGGTTTATAAGCTTAATTTTCAAAAACCAAAGACCAAAAACCAAATGGTTATCAAACGGACCTAAGTTATTTCAAAAACTTGTTTTTGAAAATAGGTATATCAAACATGTTTTCATTGTTTCCCTTATATTTTTTATTTTTGAAAACATAAAAACGAAAAAACGAATAATAGAACAAACGTGGCTAGGAACTGGAGAAAAAATGACCCACACCTAGAAACTTCACTATGTTAAACAATTATTACAATCACAATTCTCTTTTGGATTCCAATAAAGTTTAGGAACTAAACGTGTATTTTATCGCCCAATTTTATGATTTTTTTTTTACCTTGTATTGTAAAAGAACATATTTAATAAATTAAAAAAAAAAAAAAAGAAAAAAAAGAAAAAGCATCCACATCCACATGTATGCTAGAGCCAAACCTGTCAAAAGATAACGATTATCCTTATCTTTTATAGAAGGTATGACGTACGATATTTTCAGAAAATCTCATCACAAAAATATCTGTATGAATTGGATTGGAATCTAATAAATTATACAACAATTACAATGGACAGGTTTTTTCATTATTATATTTCTAAATAATCACAACGTTATGTAGTTATTTTGGAAGAATACAAACTTGTTAGCAAATAGGCGCTTTGTTTCATTTGAAGTGACGTCCTTAAATTATATCTAATAGTTTGTACATTTTAAAAATATTTTATTTTGAGCAAATTGCAAAAATCACCCCTGAAGTATGGTGGTTGTAACAATAACATCCCTAAACTTTCAAAAATGAAAATTAGCCCCTCAAACTTTTAAAATTGTAAAAATTGGATCCTTGAACTTTTAAGTGTGAAAATTTAACCTTCAAACTATGAAAAATGTAAAAATTAGGTCCATTTTTATTCCATTTCTATATCCTATTTTCACTTTCTCTCTCTAGTTTATCTCTCTTTGACCCACTGTTTCTCTGCTCTCTCCTTCTCCCTCCCTTTCTCTTCGAGACGACCTTCAAACAGTTCCGCCTTTCGTCATTGTCATCATAATCCCAACTCTTTTGCATATAAATCCAACCCCTTGAGAGAAAAATGCAAACTTGCTTGTGAAAAAAGCCACCAATGGGGATGCTGGATGATGATGATGAAGAATTTGGTCTCAAGGGAGAAGAAAGTTTGAATCTTGATCTCAACTGTGCAATCGTTACTTCTTCTCAAGGGAGCTGCGAGGTTATTGAAAATGGGAGAGGCTTTTGGAACTTGCCATTTTCTTGTGAGTAAATGACTAGAAGCTGAGAGACTGATGTTGGGAATAATGGGAATGGAGCTTCTGATTTCAGTGATGGGTTTGTTGAAAATATGAATGAATCCTTAAATCAAAGTGTCAACCCAGCTTCTTGCCATTTCCAATAACCTCACAGTAGGCGAGAGAATGGACATTGAAGGGAGGGAGAGGGAGTGAGCAGAGTAGGGTCAAAGAGAGAGAAACTAGAGAGAGAAAGTGAAAATAGGAGATAGAAATTGAATAAAAATGGACCTAATTTTTAGGTTTTTCATAGTTTGAAGGTTAAATTTTTACACTTAAAAGTTTAGGGATCCAATTTTTACAAGTTTGAAAGTTTGAGGGGCTAATTTTCACTTTTGAAAGTTTTGGGGTGTTATTGTTACAACCACCATACTTCATGGGTGGTTTTTGCAATTTGCCCTTTTATTTTTCTAGAATAATTTTGAAAATATTTAATAGGTTTATAAACTTTCAATTTTGTGTCTAAAATGTCTTTGACAAATTCAAAATTTTTTAAAAATAATTGATCTACTAGATATAAAATAGATATTTTTTTTTCTAGGGCCTTAATTTTTCAATTTTGTATCTAATAGGTTTGTGAATTTTAAAAAATATTGAATATGTTATGGACCTATTAAACACGAAATTGAAAATTCAAGAATTTATTGGATACAAGAAGTTAAAAGCTTGGAAACTTAGGGGTCGTTTGGTGCGCTGGAATTTGATTGGAATGGAATGGGATGTGATTTCCATGGGAATATTTTGCTGGAATCATAATTCTCATGCCTGCGTTTGGTGCATTGGATTTGAGTTGGAATTAATGGAGAGAGAAATAGTGGAACCCACCAAAATTATAAGGAAAATAAAAAAAGAAATGGTAGATCCCATCAAAATTATGAAGAAAAATGAAGAGAGAAATAGTGAGATCCACCAAAATGTGAGAATGGGTTGGAATCCACATGCTCACCATTTCATTCCAAACTCACACCATTCTAGGCCAACCAAACATAGACATCCCTTTCCAATCCTTGTCAACTCATTCCAAACCCTTGGGCCAAACAACCCCTTATTAGACATTTTTTTTTAAGTTTAAAATCTATTGAACATAGATAAAAGTTTAGAGACCTTTCAAACACTTTTTAAAAGTTCTGAGACTAAATTCATACAAACCTAAAAGTTTTAGCATTTAAACTTGTAATTATACCTGCATTTAAAAAAATTATTTCAATTACATAAAGGTTGGACAAGTTGAAAAGTTAAGTTTAAAATTTATTTTAGTTATTTACCCCATCAAATTTGAATGGTAGAATGATAATTTGCAAATGGGAAAGCATATGCTTTGACAAATGTGTACAAAAGTGTAACTTTTAATGCAAGAGCTTAGCTCGGTAATTGACATGTACCTTCGATCAAGCGGTTAGAGGTTTGAATCTCCATCCCCAAATGTTGATGATTTTAAACCTTTATGCTGACGTGGATAAATTAATGTGCTTGCCACATAACTGCATTGAGTTCTAAGCAATTCATCCCAAATAGATCCATAACAGTTTAATTTCAAATTTTCAAAAAAAAAAAAAAAAAAAAGATCTATAACAATTTTTTTTTTTTTTAAAAAAAGTGACAAATGGGCGGTGATTGAAAAAAATGACATATTTTGTATGCAATTTGAAATCAATTTCTTGTCGCTGATTTAGAAACAAATTGACTTAGCAAATGTTTGTTTGGTGAATTTGTTTTTGTAAAACAATTTTTAAATTAGATTAAATCATAAAATTTTAAATCCAATTTTATATCTAATAAATGACTTAATTTTAAAAAATTTTGAACCTATAAAAATCTATTAGTCATTTTTCAAATTTCCAAAATCTATTAGACAAGAAAATTGAAAGTTAAGGATATATGACACTTGTTAAAGTTCAAAGATAGAATAGACACATATCTAAAAGTTGAGAACCTAAACATGTAATTTTATTATATGTCTAAAATAGAAAATTTGAATTTTGACCATAGTTTTACATATTTCAGTGTTCTTAAATTTTGAAATTTAAAACAACTCTCATTAAACAAAAAAGAAATCATTTCTCAATATTTAGATTGATATCTAATTTTTGAATTTGTTATCAAATGCATATTTGCACATAGTAAAAATAGGGAATACAACTCCCATTTTTATTATATCTCTTATTTTCAATTTTGGATTTTCAAAGCACCAACTTAAAAGATTGTGTGTCATTTCAAAGTGATATATCTAAGTGTACCAAATTTTAATTTGTTTCATTGGGTTCATTCAATTTTGAGCATATAAAATGTCAATCATCGATTGACAATATTTCATATAAATTATTTAATATTGAATACGAATGAGGTGTCAAATCACATAAAACCATATACCTAATATCGACAGTGACGGTTGGTCGACGAAAGTCGGCGACGACCGGTAATCGGAGGTCGACGGTGGCGATCGGTCGGCAAATGTCGACAGCAGCCGGTAGTCGAAGGTCGACGGCAGCGGTCGGTCGGCACAACCAATAGTCGGAGGTTGACGGTGGTGGCTGGTCTGCCAGAGGTCAGCGGCGACCAATAGTCAGAGGTCAACGATGGCGGCCGGTCGATGGAGGTCAACGGCGACCGGTAGTTAGAGATCGACGGAGGTGATGAAAAAAGGAAAGAAATAACATAAATAATAAACAAAAATGAAAGAGAAAGAAATAACGGAATTTTTTTTTAAAAAAATAAAGAGAATGAAATAACGAAAAATATTAAAAAAAAAAAAAGACAAGGAAGTGGTTAAAAAAATAGAGGAAGAGAAGATATTGGTGTAGGAATGGGAGGGAGAGATGGATACATGCATGAAAATTTGAAAAGGAACGGAAACAGAATTTGAGAAACAACTTTTTGTAGTTTCTCAAATTTGACCTCTTTGTTAGAAACATTACTAGAAATTTAGAAACAAGAAATATTAATGAGTTATTAAACAAGTTTGTTTCTTAAAAAAAGGGAAACAGGAACAAGAAATAAGAAATGAGAATGTTATCAAACGAGCTCTTATTGTTATGTTCTGTATTGTTTGTGAATTCTAAATTTGATTGAAACACATGCGATCGTATGCGTTCCTGCTGGGAATTCAATCCCTCCAGGAGAGGGCTTTCTTATTTATATAACTTTCCATGGATATGTGAGTTTTTGGACTTGGACTTTATTGCCTTTAGAATATATCCTTCCAAAAATTTGGACTTTGTTTAAAGGTTGACCTAAATACCATATGACCCAATGTACATTTTAATTGTTTGATCAAATGGAGGCTTATAATTTAGGATTTGTCAACTTTTATCTTCCGATTAAATTTGAGGGATATATGTCAATTTATAATTGACCCAAATTTAACCATTGATAATTTTGCAATTAATTTGAAACAATGACCTGATAATTTATGATTGACCTTCATTAATTATCAAATTTCAAATTCTTGATTTTAGGAAAAAAAAAAAAAACTTTTGGTCATCCATCCAATAACTTAAAAATCTAACCTAAAAATGTTTTGTGGGAAGATATTTGAAAGGTACTTTTTTTTTTTTTTGAAAATATGTGAAAGGTACTTTTAAATCAAATATAATTGAACAAATACATAAAAGTATCTGAGATCAAACATTAAAATAAAGTACTTTCTACCGAAGTGCTTATAATTAAAATAAAGATTTCTCTTTGGTTTTAGGAATTTTCATGTTGAATCCTGAATATGTCTCTTAGTGAGATTTTTTTTTTTTTTTTTTTTTTTTTTTTTTTTTTTTGTATCCTTGAGAAAAATAGTTTTCATTATTGAAATATTTTCGGTATTTAAAAAAAAAAAAAAACCACCTTTCTAGGGAAGTGCTTATAATTAAAGTTTTCACATTTTAGTTTCTTTTTCCGTTGATGAAAAACACTTTCCCAAAAAGTGCACTCTCAAACCTACTATAACCATTCATCTCTAATTCCTTTGTGCTTTTTAGGTGCTTATTCATCTTACATCTCTTTCAACTCTCACCATCTAATTTATGGAAAGATTGAGACCAAATTCCAACTCCAAACCCCTAACATGACTTGTAATTAAGAAGGTGAGAGAGAGACAAAGAATTTGTTAGTGGTCATTGTTTCAATTCCCATCTCTTCAATGGTGCAATTATCATATTCTTCCAAAAGTGAAATTGACTTGAATCTCAATTATTTTCCAAAAAGAAACTAAGGCTTTTTTTTTTAAAAAAAAAAATTTGATGTTGACCTAATTTATTGACTCTCCTAGAACATGTAAAAGAAAAAGATAAGAACACTATTGTATTATTGTGGCTAGTAATATTCCAACACCACCAACTCTTTCAATTTCTACCATTCATTTTGAAGAAATTGTTGGCCCACAAATCTTATTATTTTGAAAAGAAAATTGATTATTGTTATAGAATAAGGATGGAACTCTAGCTATATGAGTAACCCTTAGATGTTATTAATAATAACATTTTTTTAAAAAAAAATTGATGATTGAACGTTAAAAAAATAATCATTTTATCTCTTTGCTACTATTTTTCTATTAGTTGTTTAGGATATAGAGCTTCGAACTAACATGTTGATGTGGACTTGTATTGGAAGCACGAGCACATAATTAAGTTAGTTCGAGTAGGTAAAAGATAAATGAATATATTAAATAGTAGAATAATAACCCTAATCAAAATGGTTATTTTTCAAAATTTAGAATTTAAAACAAATACTTTAGACCCCATTTGATAACCATTTGGTTTTTGGTTTTTGATTTTTGAAAATTAGGCTTATTTTCTTCTAATTTCCCTACCATGGTTTTCATCCTTGTCACAGATACATTTGAATTCCTAGCCAAATTCCAAAAACAAAAACAAGTTTTTGAAACTACTATTTTTTGTTTTAAAAAATTGGTTGGGTTTTTAAAAACAAGGAAAGATGGGCATTAGAAAAACAAAGAAACTTGTAGGTGAAAGTAGTGTTTATAAGCTTAATTTTAAAAAACCAAATGGTTATTAAATGTGGCCGTAAAAATTAAAGACCAACTTTAGAAATGGAATTGGCGTACAAGTTTAAGTTAAAATGGGATTTTTAGAGTACAGAGTTTTATATTAAAATAAACTGAAAAGTACATCAAACTTCAAAATTTAGGAAAAAGAAGTTCAATTTTACAAATGTGTCTCATTTTTATCCTTAACTTTCAGGTTCATCCCATTAGATCTTTAAATGATATATTTGTTGATGGTCAAATTTGGTCAGAGGAACTCACCTGACTTTCACGTGCCACCAACGGTAAATTTGTTTGAGAGGGGAAAGACGTGGCTTGCAAGACGGAAAACCTGTACACTGGTGTGGTGCTAGCCACACCGACTCCGATGCTTAAGTAAGAAAACGGAAGTACGAGGGCTAGAGAGTAAGAGAAGAGAGTAGAGAGTTCGGGTCCCCTTCTTCAGTAGCGAAGAGGGGTATAAATACCTGCTCATGCTCCTAGGATTTTTAGGAATTCAGAGGCGTTTCGGGACAAACCAGGCGGAACCGAGGCGGCCAGAAACGGTAGGGACCAAACGAAGTCGGACGGGCTTGGCCCGCGCGAGCGGGCCGAGCAAGGGGTCGGGCCTCGGTCTTGGCCCGTCCCATTTACCGATTTCGCCTCTTGGGTCAATCTCCCAGCCCGATTTCTCTCCGGTTGTCCTCGTCAGCTCCTTGTACATCGGAGTGGTCCAAAATTGCATATAACAATATTCATGCGGAAAAAATATCATACAATTTTGCTTTGATAACAAAATTTTATTCTATAAAGCTGTTATTAAAAATTAAACATTTATACACTAAATTTAACTTTTAATTTGTTAAATTTAGGGAAAAAAAAGTTCAATGTTACAAATGTGTATCATTTTTACCCTAACTTTCAGGGTCATCCAATTAGATCTTTAAATGATATATTGATGCGGAAAAAAGATCATACAATTTGTCTTTGATAACAATTTTTTTTTTTTTGAACAATTGATAACAAAATTTTATTCTATAAAGCTGTTATTAAAAATTAAACATTTATACACTAAATTTAGCTTTTAATTTGTTAAATTAAATTTTAATGATAGTTTTTTTTTTTTTTTTTCAAACGATTAATGATAGTAGTTAATTACAAAATAATTATAAATATGAAAAATGTATATATATTTGTTGTTACCTTAAGAATGTATATATATTTGTAAGTGTATTAGAAAATGAAATCACCTATTTAAATTTGACTAATTATCTTATAAGAATGTAATTCACAATCACAGTGGTAATTGATTTTCCAAAAACCAAAAACTTAAGTCCTGTTTGATAACTCTTTGGTTTTTGAAAATTAGACTTGTTTTCTTTAGATTTCTTTATCATGGTCTTCATTTTTGTTAAAAACACACTTAAATTCGTAATCAAATTCTAAAAATAAAAACAAGTTCTTAAAAACTATTTTTTTTAGTTTTAAAAAATTCACTTGATTTTTTAAAACATGAGAGAAGGTAGATTAAAAAGCAAAGAAACTGAAAGTAATGTTTATAAGCTTAAAAACTAAAAACCAAAACCAAAATCAAAACCAAATGGTTATCAAACATAACCTTAGGCCAAAAAATAACTACTTATCTATTGTTTTAAACTATCTATCTATTTTTTTTTTTAAAAAAAAAACTCTTTAAAATTGATAATTCAAATCCCCACCTTAAATTTGATGTATTAAAAAAATTGTATTTCAACTATAATTGGATACATAAGAGGGTTTAAACAATCCATAATATTATAATATTTGTGTATGTAATTGATTCAAATTTTTAAAGTGATAAATTTCAAGTCAACAAACATACTTAAATTATATTAGAATTGTAGACAACTAAATAATTTACCAACTAACCTTTTGGTTGCGGTTTAATGAAATCCATTTTTACTTATTTTATTCTTAAATGAAACAAAATGAAAAAGGTCTTTTTTTATTTTTTTGAAACAAAATGAAAAAGGTCATTTACATATTACATTGCACAAAAATTGTCTAATTTGTTATTATTTACATTATATCATCATCATTTTATTAATCAAGTTAGGTGGTGGGGTCCCCTCAATCTACTATTGGAAATTAATGCAAAACATGTGGTGGTTGATAGAAATTAGGGAAACAAATCTAATAATGATTCTCTACCACATGACTTTATTGTAAAAATTTAAACCCACATATAATTCCCTCTATACTATGATTTGACTGTAAAATTTATGTCCACACATAAATAATTCACTGCATATTATGATTTGATTGCAAACAATTTTGCCCACACATTCCTCTACTACTATTTTATTTTCCTTTTACTTTTACGAACAAAATGAAAATAAAACAAAGATATACATGTCGATCATATGAGAAAAACTCTTTTCAATCTAAAAGGAAAAAGTCTCCAATCAAAAAAAAAAAAAAAAAAAAAGAAAGAAAAGGAAAAAAAAAGTCTCAATTCAACAATTCGAGCACCATGACTCCTCAAGTTCAATGCACGACATTTGCATACAATGATTCCGACCATAATCTAATTACCATTTAGTTTTTGGTTTTTTAAAGACTTTGCAGAGAGGTGAAAATGGAATGAAAGGCTCAGCTACAGTACTGAGCATAGACACTATCATTAAATAGCCACTATGCGAGACACGTGGAGCCAAGTAATAGGAGCAACAATAACAAAAAGTTAAAGGAAATAACAGACAGAAAAGAAATTTGTTAAGAAATAATACAGCAGCAAAACAACATCATTAACATTCTAACATCCCCCCCAAGCTAATAAGGTTTAGAAACTAAAGTAAGCTTGGTCCTTAAACTGATGAATCGAGGAGAAGGTAAACTCTTGGTGAAGATGTCAGCCAATTGATCTTCCGAAGGAACAAACCGAACAAGGAGTTGTTTACGAGCAACCTTTTCGCGAATAAAGTGATGATCCACCTCTATATGTTTAGTTCGATTATGCATCACCGGATTCGCCGCAAGGTAAGTTGCACTCATGTTATCACATAGAAGAAGCGGAGTAGAACAAACAACGCCAAGTTCTTGAAGAACCGATTGAACCCACACAATTTCAGAGGTTGCATTGGACATCCCTCGATACTCTGACTCTGCATTTGATCTAGAAACTACCTTTTGCTTTGAAGAATGCCATGAGATAAGGTTCGTTCCCAGAAAAGTACAGAAACCGCTTGTGCTCCGCCTATCATCAGGACAACTGGCCCAATCTGCATCTGTATAACAAGTAATGGCAGTGGAGGAAGGGGAAAACAAGATTCCAATAGATGATGTACCTTTGAGGTAACGAAGGAGACGTTTAACAGCCTGTAAATGGACCGTTGTCGGGGCATGGAGAAACTGACATAGCTTATTAACCGAGAAACTAATGTCAGGTCGAGTGATGGTACAATATTGCAAGGCCCCCACTAAACTGCGATACTCAGAAGCAGAAGCAAGCAAATCACCATCGTTTAAAGATAAGGGGGTGCCAGTGGCCATGGGAGTGGATGCAGGTTTACAAGAGACCAGATCAGCCCGTTTTAGCAACTCAGAGACGTACCTCTGTTGAGAAAGGAGGAGACCTGATGGGGATCGTGAAACCTGTATACCGAGGAAGTAAGAAATGTCTCCCATGTCTTTGAGAGCAAACCGAATGTTCAAAGCAGAAACATAATGTTGTATTAAAGATGAAGAACTCCCAGTAACTAATATATCATCTACATATATAAGAAAGATGACAGTATGCAAGCCAACTCTATAGATGAACATGGAAGTGTTAGCCTTTGAAGCAACAAAACCCCATTCGAGAAGACAACAGCTGAGCTTAGAGAACCAGGCGCGCGAACTCTGTTTCAAACCATACAAGGATTTATGTAACTTCAATACATGGTTAGGGTATGAGGCACTTTCAAAACCAGCCGGTTGTTGCATATATACTTCCTCCTTGAGATCACCGTGAAGGAAGGCGTTGTGTACATCTAGTTGCTTTATGGACCAGCCAGATGAGACAGCCAGTGATAAGACGATACGAATCGTTGTAGGTTTAACCAAGGGGCTAAAAGTCTCAAAGTAATCGATTCCAAAGGCTTGAGTAAATCCTTGAGCTACCAATCGAGCCTTGTATCTGTCAATCGAACCATCTGGCTTGAGTTTAAGACGAAATACCCACTTACAACCAATTAGTTTGCGATCGACAGACAAAGGAACCAATGACCAGGTGCCATTACGAATTAGAGCCTCGTACTCAGCATCCATCGCGGATTTCCAATTGGGATCTTGCAATGCCAGTTTGTAACTTGTAGGTTCGGATGGGGCTTTGGCAGCAATACAATCCTTAGTCACCAACCATGCTTTTGGCTTGAAGATGCCATCCTTGGACCGAGTGATCATAGGATGAAAGTTTAGGGGTGGTTGGGACTGAGGATGGGATACGGTTGGTGAGGGATTAAGAGAAGAGGATGAATTAGGAGAAATAGGAGATGTAGAGGGAGAAGGGGACTGTTCTGAGAATTGAACAGTTGGTGAGGGAGAAACCACAAGAGAAGGAGAAGGTATGGATGTGGAGGACGGAGAAAGAGTGGAGGTGGGAGAGTAAGGGGTAGGCTGAGAGGGAAAGGGCTCACGGACAGGTTGAGAAGTAATGTATGGAGTGATGGCAGGAGTGGTTGGCAATGGTAGAGAAGACATACCAGAGGAAGAAAAAGCAGCAGACGAGGATGGAAAAGTAGACATAGAGTGGAGAAGTGTGCCCAACGGGTAAAAAGGATCAGAAAAGGTGGTCTTGACAGACATAGGGACTAAAATGTTTGACTTTTTACAGGGGAAGGACAACTCATTAAAGACCACATGTCTGGAAACATACATTCGACCACTGGATAATTCAAGGCACAAGTAACCTTTATGAGAGTTGCTATAGCCAAGAAAAAGGCATTCTCGAGAACGATATTCTAATTTATGAGCATTATAAGGTCGGAGGAAGGGAAAACAAGAACAACCAAAGGACTTTAACAACTTGTAATCAGGGTCATTTTTGTACAGAGAAGAGTGTGGAGATTTGAAATTTAAAAGGGGAGTGGGCAAACGATTGATTAAGAATGTGGCAGTTTGAAAAGCAAAAGGCCAAAAGTTTTGAGGAACCGAGGAATGAGCAAGGATGGAAAGACCAACCTCAACAACGTGACGATTTTTTCTTTCCACACTCCCATTTTGTTGAGGTGTGTAAGGACAAGAGACCCTATGTAAGATACCATTGGAAGATAAGATAGGAATTAAAGGCTTAAATTCTGTGCCACCATCGGTTTGGAGAGCTTTTATTTTTGATTCAAATTGAGTCTCAACCATAGCTTTAAATTTTAGAAAGATAGATAGAACGTCATGCTTGGATTGTAACAAATATAGCCAAGTGAATTTAGTATAATCATCAACAAACAAAATGAAGTAACGGGCACCATTTATAGAACTAATAGGGGATGATCCCCAAACATCCGAATACACCAAAGCAAAGGGGGCAATAGATTTAGAAGGAGAAGGAGAGAAGGGTAATCTATGGCTCTTGGCCAATTGACAGGAAGAACAAAATTGCTCATTTGAGGAGCTAAGTTTAAGATTACACATTGATAAAACTCTCCTAACTATTGGAAATGCTGGATGGCCGAGCCGATGATGCCACAATGAGACATTCTGAAATTTTGAAAGGAAGGCAGCAGGTGGACTGGAAAAATGAACACGAGCAGAAGGGTTCACAGTCAGCTTATACAGGCCACCATCAAGATGTCCCCGGAGAAGAATGGTCTTGGATAGCAGATCCTTCACAAGAAAGTGATTGGAATGAAACTCAACGAAAGCATGGTTATCATTACACAATTTTGCAATGCTAATGAGATTATGAGATAAATGTGGAGTGTGCAAAATAGAACATAATTTAACAGAAGACTGAGAAGAGGAAGAGGGGACAGAGGAAGTGCCAATATTGAGAACGGGAATAGACTTACCATTGCCAACAATTACCTGTTCACTGCCATAATAAGGAGAAGAATGCTGAAGATTGGTTATGTCAGGGGTCATATGATGAGTAGCCCCAGAGTCCATAAACCAAGCTTCATCATGATGAGGTTGAGTGCTAGGGAGTTGAACGTCAGAAGTGACCGAAGGAACAGTAGAGGTTGGGACAGTGGAAGCTAATTGATGAAAGAAAGCTTGAGGAGAAGAAGAATTTGTAGGAGCTTGATACATGGGGTTATGGCGATTATAACATACCAAAGCAATGTGACCAAGTTTGCCACAAATTTGACATTGCGGGCGGGTTGAATTAGGGGAGGGCCATTTGCTTGGTCGAGGGGAAGAGAGTGGGCGCCCAAGAACACCAGGACTAGGAAAAGGTGTTGAGAATGGCTGAGCAAAGGGAAAGGGAGATGGAGGTCTCGGAGATGATTGAGGTCGAACAGAGGAAGATGGACGCGGGGAGCGTTTCTGAGTTGAGGAAACAGAGAAGTTAGCTAAATTCGCTTGAACAAGGTTGAGGGTATCGACAGAGGATTGTTTTTCAAGACGTGCGTCATAGGCTAAAAGGAGACTACGAACATCGGCAAGGGATGAGCGATCCGTGCGATTTTGAATGGAGGTGACAAAAGGATTGTATTCGGTGCCTAGACCTTCGAGTATATACCCCAAGTGATCACGGTAGGAAAGTGGCTCACCAATAGCCGATAATTTGTCTGCAACATCTTTGATTTGAGCCAAGTATTGAGATACAGAGAGGCCGTCTTTTCAGATTTTCTGAAGTTGTGATCGAAGCCCCATAATTCTTGCTGTAGAAGATGATTCATACACAGACCTAAGGTGCTCCCAAATCTCAAAAGCAGAAGAACACCCTATAATCTCTCCTAATTTATCTTCATTCAGAGATGAATACATCCAGTTCATCAGTATTCTATTGAATTTTTGCCAAACCGTAAATTGAGGGTTTACCTGGGATTGAGTCGCATCCAAAAATCTTACCGGAGCAGGAGTACCATTGATGAAATTCTCCATATCGAAAGCAATAATATGGTTTAGCAGCTGGTTCTTCCACAGTAACTAGTTGGAATCAGTGAGTTTGATGTTAAGGGGAGGTGTTAGGGACGGGTAAGGAGATGTTGATGGCTGAGCATTTGGGAAGAACGAGGCAGAGGGGCTGAAGTTTGGAAAGAACGGTAAAGGAGCTGATGAATTTTGTGCTGGAGGGTACTGAAACCCAGCAGGTAAAGAAGGGTTCGATGGAGGATACTGATGAAGGTTCGGATGCGGCAGAAAAGAAGACTGAAATGGGGCTATGTTAGGGTTTAATGCTCTAGTTTGGGGGGAAGAGAGGGGTACATTTGAGATAGGGACAGGACGAATTTGGGGAACAGGTGTCGATAAAGGAGATGACACATTGGAAGAAGCAACTGTAGGGGTTATGACAGTGGAAAAATTGGGCAAAGATGGGAAGGATCCATCGGTAGCAGAGGAAGAAGATGATGTTGACGCCATAGAAAAAAAAATTTGCTTAGGGAAGAGGCAACCTAAGCTCTGATACCATAAAGACTTTGCAGAGAGGTGAAAATGGAATGAAAGGCTCAGCTACAGTACTGAGCATAGACACTATCATTAAATAGCCACTGTGCGAGACACGTGGAGCCAAGTAATAGGAGCAACAATAACAGAAAGTTAAAGGAAATAACAGACAGAAAAGAAACCTGTTAAGAAATAATACAATAGCAAAACAACATCATTAACATTCTAACATTTTTGGTTTTTGAAAATTAAGGTCTCGTTTGATAACCATTTGGTTTTTTGTTTTTGAAAATTAAGCTTAAAAACACTACTTCTCCGTATAAGTTTCTTTGCTTTGTTATCTACCTCATTCCTATGTTTTCAAAAACCAAGTCAAATTTTGAAAACTAGAAAAAATAGTTTTCAAAGACTTGTTATTTGTTTTTGGATTTTGGCTAGGAACTCTCTAGTGTGTCCTTAACAAAGATGAAAACTATTGTAAGAAAATTGAATGAAAACAAGCCTAATTTTTTTTTTTTTTTCATAAAACATTTAGTCTTTGTTACTTAAAAATTTATCTTCTCTCATCTTGTTTTAAACATGCAAAATTCTTGTGTTTGAAAATTTTTAAATTTAATCTCTATCACTTACAAATTTTCTATTTGATCTCATATGTTTTATTATATATATATATATATATATATATATATCTTCTTTCTGAAAAAAAAATATGCTTTATCATTTCATTTTTTTAATTTAGTTCGTGGGTATTAGTGAATGTTTAAATGTCTGATGATAAATCTAAATTACATAATCCTTTATAAATGATCAATAATTTAGAGGGAAAAGGTCGTCTAAGAAAGGAAAGTTTCTAATTCCTTCTGCAAATTCCTAAAAAAATAAGTACAAAATTCGAGTTTTTCCTTTTAAATGACCTTTTGTCCCTAAATTTTTTCCAATTCAGTGAGCATTATATTGTGTCACATAAGTATAGTATCGATCAATTTTAACATTTATGACCAATCACTGAACTGAAAAATACTAAAACATAGAGGACTAATTGATTTTTTTTTTTTTTTTTTTTTTTTGAAAAAAAAGGACTAATTGAAAATTTTTAATAATAAAGAATTAAAAAACCCTCTATGTGAAACAACATATTTCCACGAAATTTCTGAAAGTGTGATACACAAACTTGTGCTTTGGTTGGGTTAAGGAAGAAAGAAAGAAACTGAGTCATGCATCTAATTTTGGTATAAGAAGCAACGAGGAAGGTTGCAATTATTTTGTTTCCATCAACTTTTCGTTTAATCAAAACTCCTAACATTTTCAAAAATAAATAAATAAATAAATAAATCAAAATCAAAATCAAAATCAAAACTCCTAATTTAGAACGTGACTGAATTCAACCTTTAATATATGACTTGCCTGACACTCTACTTTAAAAGGTTATAAATGTTCTAAAAAGTCTAAGTGTCATTTAAGGCCATTCTTGACTCTCAAACAAATCTAGAAAATGACTAAAGTATCTAAGTTGAACCTAAAATATATAATTTTCTCAAATTCATTCCAAATCTAATAAACTCATCCAAGCACTTTTTCAAATGCCACAAACACACCTAAACGCACTTTAAGTCTCAAAACTCACTCAAACTACTTAATTGCTAAGGGGGTGTTTGGGAGAAGATTTTGGAAATAGGGGTTTTGGAAATGGGGGTTTTGGAATTCTGGGGGGTTTTGGAAGTTTGTGTTTGGGGTGCTGATTTCTGAAATCTGAGTTCGGAAGTATATGTTTGGGGTGCTGATTTCTGAAGTCTGAGTTTCTGAATTTTTTATTTTTTTATTTTTTTTCAATGTTATATAATTATGCTAAAATTAATAAATCAAAATATTATTTCCATTAATTGTAAAATTGAGATTTTACAATTTTGATTAAAAATCTAAAATAAAAAAAAAAATCATTTTTCATTCTTCAATTTTTTCCACACTTGTTACATTTCAATAATTACCATTTTTTATTTTATTTTTCTCAAAAAAGGTTAAAATACCGTTTTTCAAAAAACAAAAATCAAAATGTTTTTAAAATATTAATTCTTTTCCAAATTTAATTTTTAATTAAAATAATAAATTAATTAAAAAATATATATATCTTTCTCTCTCTCCTTTCCCCATCCCCATGCCTGCCCCCTCCCCTTCCCCTTCCTCTCCATGCGTGCCCCTTCTCCCCTTTCTCATTCTTCTTCATTTGTGCCCCCTCCCCTTCCTCTCCATGCATGCCCCTTCTCTCCTTTCCCATTATTCTTCATTTTCACTCTTTTTCTTTTTTGGCACCGCCAACTCTTCATCCTCCCGCCGCAGTCATTACCCCTGGTTCTTCCTCCTCCCTCTAGCTCCGACGTCGTCGATGGAGGTTTCTCGTTTTTTTTCTTCTCAAATCTTAGATTTGAAGCGGTAAAGGAACGATTTTTGGTTTTTGGTTTTTTTTTTTCAAATCTGAAATCTCAGATCTACCGTCCATTTCTTCTTCAAAACGAAATCTTAAAAAAAAAACGCGTGACTTCAACAGAAGTCGCCCGATTTCGAAACACGGAAGGCCCGACATCCAACGACAGCGGTCCAAACGACGTTTTCCAAGTAATAATATAGTGTTTTCGTGTAAAACGAGTGTCGTCCTCTAGATTGGTTTTCTAGCAAATTAAGTATCGCGAATACTTTTGTTCAATTTTATTTAGGGAGCAAAACTCAATGATAAAGATAAATCTAAAGCTAAGACAAAAAGCATAAAATAAAGGTGGAGACTCAAATGGAAAGATTCTTAGGGAATTGATTTCATTGATTAAGAATGAGGATTGATTAATAGGAATGAATTGACCGTGCAATTATTCTACAAGTCAAGGAAGCTTTTATCACGATTACCTCTCCCGAGTATAATTGATTCTCATGCATATAAACTAACTTGATATCCCTATCTAAGTTCATTAACATGCAAGTCATTATTCGGTTCGGTCCTTGTTATGCTTCTAAAAATATTCCAAATCCCGTCACAAACTTAGAATTTCTACTTTAGTCATGCAATTAAATAAAGTAAGTCTTAGGCCAAATCCTCTCTCCCAAGTTAGATTCAACACTTAAATCATTCAATTAGTGATCAAGTAATTGAAAGCATTAAACACAAAATTGCATGCATAGAATAAAAGCACATTCATACCAAAAATTAATCCAACAAACTTAAACAACTACATCAATCCCTAAGACAAACAACTAGCAATTCATAGTCTTTAAACTACAAACACTAATTGAAAGAAAAGCCATAAAAACTACAAAAGTTAAGGGAAAGAGAAAGGAAAACTCGAATCCGCCGACACCGCACGTCCCCGTCACGATCTCCACGTCTTCTCGCTTGATTCCCGCTCCTTGGCCTTCCCTTTAGCTCCCACAAAAGGTCTCTAGTCGAAATTAGGGCTAAAATCTAACCAATTGGGCTCCCTAAATCTGTAGCTGAAAAGAGGAATTTATAGAAAATCTGGCGACAGCGTCGAGACGCTATGGACGCTGTCGCGATACCGCGTTTTTGGAAATTTTGTCGATAGCGTCGCGACGCTGGTCCTAGCGTCGCGACGCTATGGATTTTTTTTTTTAGATTGGAAGCTCCATTTGACTCCAATGGCTGAATTAAGCTTCAAGCACATACTTCCTACAAATAAAACATAAACATGCATAAATTTGGGCAAATAATTGTAAAAGACTAGCTTAATTAATTAGAGAAAAATAACTATCTATGCTCGCTATCATAGCCCCAAACCCGCCCTAAAAATTCTGTCTAAAACTCACCCAAACACACTCCAAATATCACAAATTCATCCAAACTACTTAAAAAGCTAACAAACATATCTTAACTCACTCACTCACTCAAACTCTCTCCACATCCCATAACTCACCAAATTAATCCTTAAAAGCCAAAACAAATGTGTCTAACTTAGATAAAATCCCACAAACTCACCCAAACATATACTTCAGACCTCACTAACTCACCTAAATTAACCCTTAAAAGGCAAACATGTGTCCAAGCCACCCAAATGAAACTCAAATCCCACAAACTCATCCAAACACACTTCAAATTACACAAGCTCACTCAAATACTACTAAATCCTAAAAAAAAAAAAAGTGTCAAACTCACTAAAAACTCACCCAAACTAACCCTAAAAAAAGTGCCTGACTTATCTAATCGTTATTCAAATCTCACTAACTTATCCAATCTAACATAAAAAAAAGACTAAATTATAAAAAATACCCCTGAACTATGGGGTTTATTTAAAAAATGCCCCTAAACTTAAAAAGTTTAAAAAATGCCCCTAAACTTTAAAAAGTGTTTAAAAAATACCCTTGCCATTAATTTTTGGACTGAAACCATTAATGGGCCATTTGTTTGATGGTAATCCAATATTCCCATGGAATGAGCATCTAGATTACCTCGTTTGTTTTGTGGTAATGTTGGATACCTAGGAAATTCGGGATGTCCGGGCATCTTAAGATGCCCATACGAGAGGCATCCGCTTTTGACGCCCTCATGAGAGATGAGTTTCAAAGATTCCCATGCTAAGGGAATCTTCGGATGACACTTTTACCCCTCCATTTTACAATTTGTATTTTTATTTTAAAAAAAAATTAATTTATTCACACTAAGAAATAACCATTTTTTTAATTTTACATTTAGATATAAAATAAATGATAGTTATATTGAATAATATTTTAATTTATTTTTTATTTATTCTCTTAATAATAATACTAACTGTTCATTTCAAAAAAACACACACATAAATTCCATTACAAAAAAATATATAGTTCTCTAAAAAATATCTAATTTGATAATGTGATCAATTCAGTCCACTAAAGTACACCGTGAATTATATTAATTATCATGTTAAAAAAAAAGTTAAAGTTGAAATTAATTTTTAAAATTAAACTAATGTAAATGAATTTGTTCTAAAAATAACCAATTAAATTAGTATAAATTAAATTGATATAAAAATAAAACATTAGATTAGCAAATTCCAAAACGTTATATAAATTTAAATTATATTAAACTAATAGGAAAATTAGCTAAAAATTAGTAAGGACATTATTGGTATTTTACATAATCTAAGAACTTTCCCGTATAAAAATCCTGCAAAACATAATTATCTGAATATTCCCATATATTCTTATAAATTATTCCTTCGAAACAAACATGGTTATCTAAAATGTCGGACATCTATATTTCCAGGTATCCATAATTCCAGGCATCTGAATATTCCGGTTATCTAGATTCCCAAAAAACAAACGACCCCTAAAGTGTTTCAAAAATACCCTCACCGTTAATATATATATTCTTTCCTTTTTGCTCTCTCTGTTTGTGTATGTTAGTGATAAGAAGAAGAAGTATTGTTTATAGGTTTGGTCTAGTTTACAAGATTAATTAATCAAAAGTTTTATATATGATTTTGTTCTTAATAATATTTAAGAATTGTTAGAACCAATATACAACAATAGTTTCATTTATTTTTCATAAAATGAATATAGAGAAAGCTAATGGGTAGTGGTTGGTGAGGAAATAATATTGAAAATGCTACCAACAAAATGAAGTCCAAGCACATGTAGAATTTCAAGAACAAAACAAAGTCATCTTGAAGTTTCAACACAAAAATCTAGTCAAGCTCTTGGGATGACGTCTTGTAAGAGAAGAAAAACTCCTAATCTATGAATACACGAAAAATAAGTAAAGCTTCTCATTAATTTTCATGGAGGAAAAATTTACGGTGAGAGAATAAAAAAAAGCAATTTCTGATTAGGGTTTTTTTTTGAAAGTTCAAGGGTATTGATTAATGAAACTGAAACTTTAACGGTTTCCATAAAAAAATTAACGACAAGGGTATTTTTGAAACATTTTTAAAGTTCATGGGCATTTTTGAAACTTTTTAAAGTTCAAGGGCATTATTGAAACAAACCTCATAGTTCAGGGGTATTTTTTATAATTTAGACTAAAAATAACGTGTTTAACTCACCAAAACTAGCTTTCTATTTGTATGGTTACCATAACTACAGGATAACCATACAACCAAGTAAGCTATCACTATAAGAAAAAATAATTACTTGACATTTTCAAAATGTCAAGTAAATTTAGACTTGATGTTTTTATTAGCGTCGACGAACTGACCATCAAGAAAAAGTTTGTTAAAACTTAACTATGATTGAACACACGTCATTTTATACATTTCTTGATACTTTAGTCATGTCAAGGTTGACTTGATACCTGACGTTTATTAACCGTCAGAGAATAAAACGATAAAACGTCATGTTTATAAGACCTTGACACTTTCTACGTATCAATAACAATAATACTATAATTTGATATTCTATGACTGTCAAATTACTTGTTATCTTGACATATTTTACATGTCATGTTTGTTTGTGGTTTTTTTTTTCAATTATAATAGTTGTTCCCTATTATCTTGAATCTCCTACAAATTGTTATATTGAAAAAGGCATAATTTCTTCAATCAAATACACAATACACATTCAAGATGTATCAATCAAATTTCCACCAATAACATTAACAAAATTCATATACGGACAATTTCCAAAATTACAAGAACCATTAACCCAATAAAATAAGTATAACATGGTCACATATAATTTCCATAACATTATAGTGTTTGTCAAATACAATATTGTCAATTGCAAAAAAAAAAAAAAAAAAAAAAAAAGGAAAAACAAAAAACCCACATAACTCTTTGGAGATTGATTGAACGTGGTGCAATTTGTACTTATGAAGCCACTGATGCATAGGAACAACAAATCTGACACATAAGAAACAATGCAAACAAGGTTAAGCAAGAGATTATTTAAGATTTGAGGTATGAATAACATATACTCAAAGGAACATACACAACTAAACTCTTCAAATTAACGCAAACAACTAAAGTGTTATAAAACTTTATTAAATATAAATACAAAACTCTTAAATAACTTATAAAAATTCATGAACATAACAATTGTTATGGGTGAATTTGGACCTAGCTCTAAGAAAGTCAAAATGACGACAAGCCCACGAAGGCCCATTGGGCCCGAATCAATTTCTAGGGCTATTCCCTCTCCTAAAAGGAAGGGGAAAACCCTAATTTCAACTATAAATAGAAGAGACTAACCCCAAAGTAAGGGGACTCAACTAGGTATTTGTTCTCTTCCTCTTAATTTACTTGCTACTGTTCACACGAGATTTCGACAAAGGAAATTTAATTCGTGGAAATGAACTTTATTTTATTGATTTTGTAAATAGAAGTGTTACAATCTCTAATATTTATCCTCTGATGCTTTCTCTCAAAATGTAGAGTCTGATTTGAGGGCTGGCGAGCTTGATCTCAGACGGAGGAAGGTTGAATCTTCAACTTGTATCTTGATGAAGAAACGGTTGATTCTTTGGAGTCTTTTAGTCGTTGGATCTTCTGAGTCTTGAGATGGTCGAATTCTGAATCTTGGATCTTCTGAATTCTCTGGACTCTTTGACTTCTGAAGACTCTGGTCTTTGGGAGAATGCTTTGGACTCTGGCTTCTCTGACTCTTTCCGAATATGAATGCCCAAAATGAATGGTGACCTGCTCTATTTATAGAGTTTGATGGACCTCATATGGGCTTGGGCTTGGGCCCAACCTTTGGGCTTAGGCAATATTTGGGCTTTAATCCAACTTATTTTTAATAAAATTGGATTATTTTAATTTAGCCCAATTTCTTCAATGATCTTGGGTCACATTAGTCTCGGGTCCAATTGCCACGTGGCATAATTTGATTGGACTCGACTTATGTCATCTGATGGATCAATAATAGACAAGTGACACTGTTTGATTTGCCGAATTTTAATATCTATTAATTTAATTTAGGGACACGTGTAAATTTGTAATTGATCCCAAATTTATTTTATCATTAATTTAAATTAATGACGTGGCAATTTGTGATTGACCGAAATTTATGCACAAGTATGTGTGGATGAATCTTGAAAAAGATAGTTTAAAATCAAAATGTAGGATATTTGTTCTTAATTTTGACTTTCTTGATATGTCAAATAATCAAAATATGAATTTAGTTCAAAATTTTGATTTTGATTTTTTTCTTTTTTTATTTGACATAGTTTAATGCCAATTAATCAAATATGAAATTGAGTCATAATTTTGATTTTCTTGTTTGGCAACAAACCTTTGTGAAAATCTCAATAACCTTCATATTCCAAATTGTATTTTGAGTAGGATTGATGTTCATACAATTTGGATAAGAATTTAGAGTCCACTCAATTTTAATTTGAAGTGGAATTTTCTTCAAATTTTGATTTGAGATCAAATTTGGATTGTGCCCAAAATTCAATTTGAGATAAAATCACTTGAATTTAGAATGAAATTTGAATTTGAATCTCGAATTTTGATTTGGGAGAAAATTTGGAGTATGCTCAAACTTTAGTTTTAGAAAAATTTTGCCAAAATATTGAATAGAATTTGAGCTCTGTTCACATTGCTTGAATTTTGGGATGAAGTTTGAATTTGAATCAAATTTGGGAGAAAACTTGGAGTATGTCCAAATTTAATTCAAGCTAAAAATTTAGACTTTGCTTAAATATGAATGCCAATTCGATGGACTTTTGATTTGGAAAAATAAATAAAAATGGGAGAACCAAAATTTTATTGGCTTAAAATTAGAACTCTACCAAACTTTTGATTTTGAATTGAATCTATTCCAAACTAAAATAAAATCGGAAGATTTGGGTGGTAAATATGAAATTTGGGTTTACTCACCCACAGAAATTTAATGAAGATTTTCAAAATTCAATTTAATATCATATTTTCCAAATTTAAATTGGGAGAATCTTGCCCAATTGGAATTCTCATTCTATATATGGGTTACAAGAGTTTGAGATCTTGGATTTGCTTTGCAGCTGCTGGTGAATGCCGAGAGGAGTTTTATTTGGATTTGGTTCGAGTCTCCTCTTGTTGCTGCCCTTTGTTACCGTGTCCACCACGCCGCCATTAATATACTGAATCGCGGGTCTTGCTATGGCTGGCGGGAGGGGTCATGAATCGTCGTCGGAGCAATGAACAAAGTTTCGCCGATGTTGAGAATCGTCAAGTTGCCTCTCTCAGATCTACAATCGGTCGTGGGTTTCGTCGTGGTGAGGAATCAAGTTCCATAGCTGTGATGTCGGAGCAAAAGCAACACTCTTCAGATTAGCATCGTGCGCCTGCTGTTGTCGTGAGGTGTTGTCGTGAGCTGCCGCCGGAAGAAGGAGTAGAGTTGCTTCCATCCTTCCACCATCTGTTGCCGCGAGTTAGGTGTGGGCTTCGTTGAGGGAAGCAAGCGTAAAGAAGATGGTAGGAAAAATGTGTACATATTTATTTATGTATGATATATATTTCTTAAATTCCTTGTGCACCAGAGCTCATTCTTTTTTTTCTTTTATGTACCTTTTACAGCTTTTTTTTTCATGACATATTTTTTTTTCTAACTTTGCCACTTATTTTTTTTTTTAATTCTTCTCTTCTTTGTTTTTACTGCTCACGACTCTTTTTTTTTCTTTTTTTTTTCTTGAGCTTCTTTCATGATGCTATCTCCCTTTTTTTTTAATTGTACAACTTCTATGGTTGTTGTCTTCACTGATTATATCTTATTTCTGAATTTTAGGGCGCAACCATGTTTGACAATTGCTTCCATTACATGATCGATATTTACTTATCATCTAAGGGATAAGTACATATTCATTTTTTTTTCTTTGTACTGCTCCAATTGAATATGCATTTATAAATTGCCACATATAACATAGACTTAAACCTTTTTTTGTTTGCTAATATCGTTCTTGCTTCCTTCTCTTTTCTTTTTCTTGGCTTGATTTAACTTCGAATGCTCATATATTTTCGTCTTTGTATAGGTTTTGACTTCGAGCAATAATCTCCTTTTGTGCTTCTTTTTCCATGCCGCCGTTAAGTAAAAGAGCCTTCAACAACCTTCGACGATCTCCTTGAACACAACATCAACCTTTGTCCACCATTTGAAAGGTATATACATATTCAAACTTTTTTTTTTAATATGCATATATTCCATCGGTGCCTTATTGAATATTGCACATATGAACCACTTTGATTGTGCCATAGATTTTTTTTTGCACATATATTATTGCAATTTGTTTCTTTATTGCTTGAGAGTGTAAGCATCGTGCAACAGTCGTTTCCAAATTCACTTGCAGTGATTTCACTCCTGCTAGACCAGTCCCCTATTTCATTGGGTGATCTGAGTAACCTGCAGGGGTAGTCACCGGACTTGTCTTCAGTGATGCACTCCTGTTAGACCAGTCCCTATTTTATTAGGTGATCTGAGTAGCCTGCAGGGGTAGTCACCAGATTCGCCTTCAATGGTGCACTCCTGCTAGACCAGTCCCCATTTTATTGGGTGATCTGAGTAACCTGCAGGGGTAGTCATCAGACTTGCCTTCAGTGATGCACTCCTGCTAGACCAGTCCCCATTTTATTGAATGGTCTGAGTAACCTGCAGGGGTAGTCACAAGATTCGCCTACAGTGATGCACTCCTGCTAGACCAGTCCCCATTTTATTGGGTGATCTGAGTAACCTGCAGGGGTAGTCACCAGATTCGCCTACAGTGATGCACTCCTGCTAGAGCAGTCCCCATTTTATTGGGTGATCTGAGTAACCTGCAGGGGTAGTCACCAGATTCGCCTACAGTGATGCACTCCTGTTAGACCAGTCCCCATTTTATTGTGTGATCTGAGTAACCTGCAGGGGTAGTTACCAGATTCGCCTACAGTGATGCACTCCTGCTAGACCAGTCCCCATTTTATTGGGTGATCTGAGTAACCTGCAGGGGTAATCACCAGATTCGCCTATAGTGATGCACTCCTGCTAGACCAGTCCCCATTTTATTGGGTGATCTGAGTAGCATGCAGGGGTAGTCACCAGATTCGCCTATAGTGATGCACTCCTGCTAGACCAGTCCCCATTTTATTGGGTGATCTGAGTAACCTGTAGGGGTAGTCACCAGATTCGCCTACAGTGATTCACTCCTGCTAGACCAGTCCCCATTTTATTGGGTGATCTGAGTAACCTGCAGGAGTAGTCACCAGACTCGCCTACAGTGATTCCACTCTGTCTAGACCAGTCGTTTTGATGACTATAGTGTCTTATAGAGTTGATTATATATATATATATATATATATATATATATATATATATTGTATGATTGATTATTCATGCATCACTTTCTTGCCTTCATAACTTCTTGGATAAGATTGACATTTTTTTTTTGTGTAGAGAAACTTATCTCCATCATGGTGTATTTCACTGAGCACCCTGATCCTGAGAAAAACTACTTAGGCAACTTGAAGGATAGAGATCAACCTGTTGAAAATGGTGTTATTCTTCCTGTAGGAGAGACAATATGCGGTAGTTTTAGGGGATCACAACATTGCCTAGATAATTCAACCTCTTTGTCTAGATGGTCAGAAGAAAGACTTTTGAGTCACGACTCTTCATTGAAGGCGTGGTTTTTAGAGTCTCCAATACATAGCAAGGTGCCGGGTGAAAATCCAGAATCAACTTTAGTTCGTCGAATTGTTGGAGACAAACAAGTTCTTTGGGGTAACTCAATAAGAATTCATGGAGAATTCTTTTATATTCCTGATTATTGGGAATGGTTAGAGGTCGTAATTTCTTTAAATACGCCGATACTGAAGAAGGCTCGTTTGTTTGATGCTGTAATGGATTCCCTATACACTTATGACCGCAATAATGATATAGTTCGAGCTTTTTGTGAAGCATGGTGTCCATCCACAAATACACTTCATACATCATCAGGAGAGTTGTCTATCTCTTTATGGGACATGTGGAGATTAGGAGGTCTTTCCATCAAGGGTAGGTTTTATGATGAAGCTGTTCCTTGCTGTAAGGAATTATTAGGTTCGCCTGATCGAGAGGATGAAGATTGGCCAAAAAGTTGTGAGTACCTTTTTGCTGCGTACTATCACATTGCATCTCAACAACGCGATCGCCTTCAAATCCCTATCAAATCGTGGATTTCTTTCTGGTTGAAAGGAGATTCGAAATATGAAAAACCTCATTCCCGAAAGCCGAAGAAGACTTCTCGTCCTCGTCAGACCCATAATCCGGATGAGGCTCCTATCAAGCGTCACAGCTGGTCCCAAAAAGAAATGGATCTATTTTGCATGTTGGCCGTAGAAGATGAATTGAAAGATAAGACATACTTGGCTGCCATTCTTTCTTGTTGGTTGTGCGCATTTGTGTTTCCCGACCAACGTGCTTCTCTTCGTCCAGGAGTTTTTAAAGTCGCCAGTCTTATGGCTGAAGGTTACGTTTTCAGTCTTGCTGTTCCTGTTTTGGCCAATATTTATCATGGACTTGGCCAGATTCACAATGCATCTCTTTTTGCTGGATTTTCAAAGGCTTGTTTCCCTTTGCACTATGTCCATGCTTGGCTGGCTTATTATTTTAAGACGCATTACAAAGTCCCAGCACCTGTCATTGGCCCGATGATGGTTGAGTTTTCTGGCGAGGGTGGGGCTAGGTACTTTAACGATTTTGAAGCCCGTGTACATATTCACAAAGGTAAATATGTGTCATGGTATGCGAGTCTTCAAGCCAGAAATACAGGCGAGCTTTTGAAAGATGACGGAAAATTATCGTTTTGGCTTTCTTCATTCTTCATAAGCATTCGGTCGTGTTTCTTGTCTTCACGCTGTGGATCATTGATGGTTATTGAAGCTTATAGCCCTTGTCGATTTAGTCGACAATTTGGATTCTATCAAGACATACCGAATGACTTGGGTAAAGAAATTCCTGAGGCAAATTTAGTGAATGTGTTATGTCTTTGGAGGATATGCACTCAAAGAGAAACATTATCCCAAGTATACCTTCCTGCTTGTGCAACGAAACCACACACTCAAGTTACTCAACGCTACAGAAGTTGGTGGCTAGCCAAGCATGGAAATTATCTTGAAGAAGGCATACAAAAGTTGGTGGACAGCGCTTCTCCTCTTCCCTCTAAGCCCAAGTTTCCTAAAAAGGTTGGTAATGACAACAGAGGCAAAAGGATTCGCATGTTTGAACCTGGTGAATTTGGCTTTAACGATAATGATGGTAGTCATAGGAGTAACGACGGTCATCAGTGGAAAAGGTATAAAAAGTCCAGACAACCATCAGTATGTGAAGATGAATATTTTGATGGAGTTCCTAGCGCATCACAATTTCCAGAACTCCCTGCACCACTGGTAAGTTTTTTTTCATTCCTTCTCCATTAATAATATTTTACTATTATTATTATCATTATTTCTTACTTTTTTTTTTTAATTTTGCAATCACCTTTAAATGATCTCCTTATAGAAATCGAGGGGCATCATAGTCCTCCTTCTTTCGTGAGTCTAGACGTTTTTGACTCTGTAGCTGCACGTGTGGGCAATTCCAAAGCGCCAACGGATAGAGTCGTGATTCAATCTTGTCATCCTGCAATTGATGAAATTCCTGAACAAAAGAAGACAACGACTCATGCAGCTGCGTCTGAGATATCTAATTACTGTGCTGACGATGTTATTTCCAACTATAGGAAACAGTCTGCCCTTGCCTTGTGGGAGAGCATACACCCGAAGATCATACGCGCTCCGTTCGACAAAATACCTCGCCTTAAACAAGAGGCAGTCAAAATATTTCATACAATTTCTGAGATTCGTGTACCCGGCTTGGATTCTCTTAAAGAAATTGTAAGTGCGTATTTCAAGAAGGTAGAGAAGTATAACCAGCTGCAGTCGTCATTTTCTTCTCAATTAACTTTGGAGAGTAAGAATCGCCAACTAGAAGAGACTAGGTTTAACTTGGAGAAGATACTATACAGTGAAAGTGAACTACTCACCGCGAAAGGTTCACTTCAGCAACAACATCTGCAAGCATTGCGAGAAGAAGAAGAATTGGAAGCTAGGCTTGAAACTGTGAAAGCTAAGCGAGTTGAGATTTCTAAGTCGATTATCGAGAATGAGGATCTTTTACAACAAAATCAACTCGAGGCTTCCAAACTGCGAGGAACTATAAGTAGTATTGAAGATGCCCCTGTTCTTACTGATGTTGATGCTAAAACTCTGACGATACTTCGTGGAATGTTGGAAGATGCACAAGAGGAGTTGAAGAACTACAAGTGGATGCCGTGATCAGACTTCAATTTCTTTTTATAGCAATTTTTTTTTTATTTTTTATTTTTTTTTGATATCGAAGATGTATTCCCTTTTTTTTGTAATAGGAAAACTTTGTCATTCAATATCAGACTTGTTTCTCATCATAATTCACTTACCATTTTGTTGTATTATTCAAGAATGAATTTTCTTTTTTTACCAACATGGGATAATGATTTTTTTTATTTTATGGACTGAGCTTAAAGTTTCCTTTAAGTAGCCTACGTACCCATTAATATATGGGATCAAGTCATAACGTAGTTCAGGGTACAAATTTGATTTTTTTTGGGCCGTTCACCTTTTTAACTCATGCGGGCCAGGAGTATCATGTAGTTTATACTCTTACGATAAGGAGTATTACATTTTAAGCATAATATTTCTTGAGAAACTTGTCGTTGATTGGGCCAATTTTGAGCCCGTCTATGTCAACTATGTTGTATGCTCCATTTGTGTAGACTTCTTTCACAACGTAGGGTCCGTCCCATTTAGGTGTAAACTTGTGTCCTGTATGTCGAGTAGTGATGATAGGTCTTCGAACTGCGAGTACGAGCTCACCAACTTGAAATGAACGAGGTCGTACCTTTTTGTTGAAAGCTTTAGACATGCGCGCTTGATAACATTCCAAAGCTTGTTGAGCATCCAGTCTTTTCTCATCTAATGCTTCTAACTCTTGAAGACGTAACTTAGCATTGTCTTCTACAGTCAAACCTTCTTGCACCGCCATTCGCAATGATGGGATCTCTCTTTCTAGAGGGAGAACAACTTCTACTCCATAGACAAGAGAGTAGGGTGTGGCTCCTGTTGGAGTACGATAAGTGGTCTGGTACGCCCATAACGCTTCGCCAACTCTTTCTTGCCAGTCTCTCTTCGTCTTGGAGACTACTTTCTTCAACAAGTTGCATAATGTCTTGTTGAATGCTTCGGCCAACCCATTCGCAGCAACATTGTACATAGACGAATTATATTGTTTGAAGCCGAACTTTTCACATAACCTGTCCATCAAACTGTTAGAGAATTGTCTTCCATTATCTGTCACGATGCGATGAGGAATGCCATACCGATAAATGAGATGATTACGAACAAAATCTGCTATATTTTCTTTCTTTGCTTCTTTTAATGCAACAGCTTCAGCCCATCTTGAGAAATAATCAGTTCCTGCAAGGATATAAGAGTGTCCTGCCGATGATTTGGGTGTTATAGGACCAACAAGGTCAAGTCCCCAAGCTTCAAATGGCCATGAAGCTACAGTTGGGTGGAGCGGCTCTGGCAACTGATGTATGAAGTTGGCGTGAAATTGACAAGCTTCACACCTCTTTGCATATTGCATCGAATCCTGAACCATCGTAGGCCAGTAGTAGCCCATTCTTTTTAGTTGAAAATGAAGCTTTGGCCCGGATTGATGAGCTCCACAAACACCTGAATGTGCTTCCTCTAATGCCTGCACTGATTCATCTTTTCCCAAACATCGAAGATAAAGGCCTTCATATGAGCGACGATATAGGGTATCTTTATAGTAGATAAATCGAGATGCTCTTCTTCGTATCTCAGTCTTATGACGCGTCTCGATAGGAAGCTTTCCATGCTGTAGGTAATCTATAATCGGCTGTCACCAATCTTCTTCTTCAATCACATAGACAGATATTGCATTAGTTTCTTGATTTTCCTTTTCAGTTGGAGGCACGACCCACCTTTGGCAGAGTGGAATGTTTAGAACTTCACCTTCTGAAATCGTCAGAGTAGTGGCTAAATTTGCCAATGCATCAGCCTTTGTATTTTCAGATCTTGGAACATGTTCTATCGTCACACTCTCGAAATTTTCCAATAATTGTCTGGCGTAATTGAAGTAAGGTATCAAATCTTCATGTTTTGCCTCATATTGGAGCAACAATTGATTGAATATCAATTTTGAATCTCCAAAAATTTCAATGTACGTCACCCCGATCTCTTTGGCTATTTGAAGACCAATGATGAGCGCTTGATATTCAGCGACATTGTTCGAGCACACTTCTCCAAATGTGAAGCTATATGACAACATATGTTTTTCAGGCGAAATGAATATTACTCCTGCCCCTGCGCCATTCCTTCGAGCTGCTCCGTCAAAATACATAGTCAAAGGCTCGGCCAATTCAATGTAGAATATCTCCTCGTCAGGCAAGGCTTCAGATAATTTCCAGTCTGACGGTACCGAGTGGTCGGCTAAGAAGTCTGCCAAGGCTTGCCCCTTCACCGCCTTTTGCGAAACATAGACAATGTCGTATTGCTGAAGTAAGATCGCCCACTTAGCCAACCTCCCTGAGATAATTGGTCTAGACAAGACATACTTGATCGGATCAGCCCTTGCCACCAAGTGCACCGTGAAGGCTTTCATGTAATGTCTCAGTTTGTCAATGGCAAAGAAAAGTGAAAGGCACATCTTTTCGATGGGTGAATAATTTAGCTCTGCCCCATTCAAAGTTCTACTTAGATAATACAAAGCACATTCTTTTCCTTTCTCTCCCTCTTGAGTGAGCAATGCCCCAAGTGATCTTTCTTGTGCAGCAATGTACAATATCAATGGTTTTCCTGCAATTGGAGCGCTTAAAACGGGAGGATTAAGCAAATACTTTTTAATGCTATCAAAAGCATTTTGACAAGCTTTATCCCATTCAAAGGTTGTGTCTTTTCTCATCAGTCTTTGAAATGGCTGACATCGACCTGCTAGATTGGAGATGAACCTTCTGATATAGGCTAGGCGTCCTTTGAGACTTCTTAATTCTCGCAAGTTTCGTGGTTCTGGCATTTTCTAAATGGCGTCAATCTTTGATTGGTCGATTTCAATTCCTCGATGCCTTACTACGAAACCAAGAAACTTTCCTGATGTCACACCGAAGACGCATTTAAGAGGATTCATTTTCAACTGGTACTTTCTCAAACGGTCAAAAACTATCTTCAAATCTTGCAAGTGGTCCTCTCGTTTCTTGGATTTGACCACTAGATCATCAACATAGCACTCAACACGTTTGTGGAGCATATCATCAAAGATCTTCTGCATGGCTCGTTGGTAAGTTGCCCCAGCGTTCTTTAATCCAAAAGGCATCACCTTGTAACAGTATATTCCTTTTGGAGTTCGAAATGCTGTCATCTCTTCATCTTCAAGGGCCATTCGAATTTGATTATACCCTGATGATCCATCCATGAAAGATAAGGCTTCATGTCCTGTAGTGGCGTCGACCATAAGTTCAGTGATGTTCAATGGAAAATCATCTTTGGGACATGCGTTATTCAAGTCACGGAAATCCACACATACACGCAGTTGTCCGTTCTTCTTTTTGACTGGGACAATGTTTGCGATCCATGTTGGATATTTCACTTCTCGAATGAACCCCGCCTCTATCAACTTGTTGACTTCAATTTCGATTTGAGGAACGAGCTCCGGTCGGAAACGCCTTTGGGCCTGCTTAATAGGTCGATATCCTTGTTTAATCGCAAGATGGTGGACTGCTATTTTTGGATCGAGTCCTGACATCTCTTTGTACGACCAAGCGAAGACATCTTTATATGTAATGAGCAAATTCAAGTATTCACGTTCCTCTTCAGCACTAAGTGACGCACTGATGAATGTCGGGCGCGGTTCTTCTGTCGTACCCAAGTTTACCTCTTTGAGTTCATCAATTGTTGATTGACTGCCATCTTCCAACGATGCGGGTGCTTTTTCAGCATCTTCTTCAGAAATTTTAGTATCTGGCATTTCTTCGAAAGAAATATGGCAGCAATTGACATGTTCTTCTTCAAGCTCTTGGTTCAACTTCAAAGGGTTAGTTAGAATGACTAACTGTCGCTTTACTTTTAAAGCACCTTCTGTATTTATGAGAACAAAAGGTTTTCTCTTCATCCGTGAAGGAACAGTACCGGAAAATCCGTTGTTGTCATTCATCTCGTCGGATTCATCTGTTTCAAGACTTCTCAACTTTCCCTTGCATTGGCCATATGTTGCTTGAAGGCGATCGAACACGGATCTCGGCGGTTCATCTACTTTCTTCGATGTAGACACACTCAAACGATGAAACACTGAACGTCGGGTAGGAGTAGAAGTTTTGCTCTGACCTTCCTTTTCTGAAGATGAATATTTCAGCCGCTGATGAACTGAAAGACGAGTAGTCGGCGCTTTAATGCGGTCGAAGACAAAGATTTTCTAGCTATCATCATTCTTTTTATCTTCTGGATCGCTCATCTATTCTATTGTTATGTGATGTGCATCTACAACTTTCCATTTTCTGGTTATACGAACTGGCTCTAGGGGATTGTACCCTAGTCCGGCTCTCGAGGATGGTATGGCATAACCTTCTTTTTGGAGCTTCTTCTGTGTCGGAGAAGGCTCAGATCTCCCATCGAAGATTTTTAGACTTTTAAACTCAGTATGAGTTGTAAAGTCGTATCCTGCCTTTTCTAGGAGTTTGTATGCATTTGGGTCAAATCCAGCCTTCGTTCGTCTTTCCGGCAAAGTCACTTTGGTACGATCCATCTTTGATTCTTGAATCTCTTGCTTGGTAATTGCTGTCAGAGGCGTGGTGAAATTTTCTTTTAGAATCTCCACATCACCAACCTTCAAAATTCCTGAACATTCTGTGAATGGTGATTCCCCTTTCTTGCGTCGAGATAAAGGAACATAGCACAATATAGGGACGTTTGAGGATGCCTCTTTCTATGGATCTTTCGATTTTGCAGGGTGAGTTGATGTTTCCTTTGATTGAACTTCACAAGCATCTACTTCTTCGATCGACTCCTTCCTCGCATTCTTTGGATGCTCTATTTTCTGAATTTTAATTAGAGGAATCTCACCTGGGATGATCTCTCCTGCTTTATCATTCTGCATATAAAACTTTGCATCTGCAAAGTGGGATTCTGCCTCTGAGAATGGATTAGTATCGGCTTCAACTTTCTTGACGCCGTCTTGATAGAACTTGAAACACTGATGAAGTGTAGAAGATATTACTCCATTTCCATGAATCCAAGGATGACCTAACAATAATTTGTAGGTGGTCTTGGAATCTATGGTATGGAATAAAGTGTTGGCCTTCAAATCTCCAATAACAAGCTCCAAACGGATCAAACCGATAGCTCGTTGGCCGCCTTGGTTGAAACCTTGAATAACCAACCTACTATTTGATAGTTCATCCATTGAAATTCCTATTTGTGTCATGGTTGACTTAGGCATTATATTCACCGCAGATCCATCGTTGATAAGAATTCGGCCAACTTTTTGCTCTCGAATATATCCTGAGAGGAATAAGGGCCTATTATGAGGCTTCGATCCCAACATCAAGTCTTCATCTGTGAAGTTAATGGACATATAACATGAGGCACATCCATGTCCTTGCAAGTCTGGAACGTCTGCAACGTTAGAATTTTTCAATGTTTCAACAATAGCATCTTTGGTTGCTTGAGGGAGTGACACCAAATCATCTATTGTGAATGAAGGTGAATCTTCTGGCCTTGTCATCACCTGAGATGGGCTTGGGGAAGAATCGCCTTCTTCGCACGTATTGACAACATGACATGCGACTATCTCAGGGATGTCCTCATGATCGTCATTAAGAAAGTTCTTCGGGAAGAAATCTTTGAGGGTCACTGGTTGTCGAGACATAACAAAATCTTGATTATCTTCGACAACTAGTTTAGGCTTTCTCAAACCTTTTATCTTTCTTTTCTGTTTTTGTGACATGTTCTTTCTCCTGTAGTTTCGGAACATGTGAGGCTCTCTTTGAACGTAATGTTTCTTTTGCTTCTTTCGACGAGTTACCAAAGTCCATCATTCGTCTTCATTTTCAACAGACTCAAGTTGGTCTTGGCAGATGTCTCTTGCAAATTTTTGCTGAAGCCAAATAAAAATCGGTTCTAATCTCCCGAACTGGATCAAACTTGCTACTGAATCATGAACCGGGCTTGGAGCTACTCGGTTGTTCAGATTCGTTGCTATCGTCGCATGATTTGATTGAGCTACCTCATCAAGATTTAACTCAATCTTCTTTTCTTTAGCTAATTTCAAGATTAGCTCCTTCAGAACAAAACACTTTTCCACTAGGTGGCTGATGACTCGGTGATATTTGCAGTAGTTGGGATCATTAACTCTCCCAATCTCTTCTGGTCGCTTGCATTCTGGTAGCTCAATAAGTTGTTTTTTCAGGAGCTGTTCTAACATATCTGAAATGTCAGAATCTGGAAAAGGGTAAACTTTCTCTTGCCTTTCTTTCAAGGTCAGACGACGTTTCTCACCTCCCTCTTGTTGTATCTCTATCTTCTTTTCTTTTCCTTTTGACGAAAACTTGAAAGGAGCTGCATTGACTACCATTGACTCTTTTGTAGTGCTTTTGGTAGTTTTCTCAGTATTTTTAACTTCTTTCTTTTCTTTCCTGCCATCGGGGACAATAAAATCTTTGTTCCCTCTAGTAGCAATGCTCAATTCCATGTCATGAGCGCGGGTTGCCAACTCCCCGAAAGTGTGGGGTTTTATTCCTTACAGGATATAGAGGAGTCCCCAATGCATGCCTTGGGTGCACATTTCAACAGCAGACAATTCGGTGAGTTTGTCCTTACAATCTAAGCTCAAAGCTCTCCAACGGTTGATGTAGTCAAGAACCGGTTCACCTTTCCGTTGTTTAGTGCTAGTGAGCTCCGTCATACTAACGGTTCGTCTTGTGCTGTAGAAGCGGTTGAGGAACTCCTTCTCAAGTTGTTCCCAACTATCGATAGTTTCAGGCTCAAGATCGGTATACCAGTCGAAAGCATTCCCATTCAATGTTCGTACAAACTGCCTGACTAGTTGGTCTCCTCTAGTACCAGCATTTTCACATGTCTCGACGAAATTAGCAACGTGCTGCTTGGGATTGCCCTTCCCGTCGAATTGTTGAAACTTTGGTGGCTGGTATTCATGAGGCATTCTCAGATTGTCGATTCTCTTGGTATACGGCTTGGAATACAAGAGAGAGTTCTGAGTCGGTCCACCATATTGAGCTCTGATGGAATTCATGATCATATCCTGGAGCTGCTGAACGGACAGTGAAGCAATAGAAGCGGAATGTTGTGACTGATCTTATGCAATGATCTTTCCCTTATCTTTGATGGCAGGGGTCTAACTCGATTCAGCAACATCTCGACTTTCCATCTGGTTCCTGAGAGAGGCGATTTCTTGGTCTTTCTCTTCGACCATCTTCAGTAGCATGCTGATTTTCTTCTCAACTTCAGCCATTCGTTCTTCACTAGTTCCAGCATCAGTCATCATAACAGACATCACATCAGGACTAGATGTTTCGTTTGGTTGCTGAGAATAAGAGATGAATTTGCCTAGCATCAGATTTTCTGCAGCGGCGATTTCAAGTTGAGCAGATTCTGTCACGCGTCTTAGCATCTTGTTTGCAATGACAGGAGTTTGGCTGTCTTCATGTTGGGTTTCCTTGGAGCGACTACGAGTAATTGGCCCCACATAGGAGTTGCTTGAAGCAGCGATCTTTGAAGAAGCTTCTTCGGAAGTCATGATTTTTTTGCGAGAAAAAGAGATGAGAGGTAGAGATGGTCCCACCAGGCGTGCCAATTTGTTCACACGAGATTTCGACAAAGGAAATTTAATTCGTGGAAATGAACTTGATTTTATTGATTTTGTATATAGAAGTGTTACAATCTCTAATATTTATCCTCTGATGCTTTCTCTCAAAATGTAGAGTCTGATCTGAGGGATGGCGAGCTTGATCTCAGACGGAGGAAGGTTGAATCTTCAACTTGTATCTTGATGAAGAAACGGTTGATTCTTTGGAGTCTTCTAGTGGTTGGATCTTCTGAGTCTTGAGATGGTCGAATTCTGAATCTTGGATCTTCTGAATTCTCTGGACTCTCTGACTTCTGAAGACTCTGGACTTTGGGAGAATGCTCTGGACTCTGGCTTCTCTAACTCTGTCCGAATATGAATGCCCAAAATGAATGGGGACCTCCTCTATTTATAGAGTTTGATGGACCTCATATGGGCTTGGGCTTGGGCCCAACCTTTGGGCTTAGGCTATATTTGGGCTTTAATCCAACTTATTTTTAATAAAATTGGATTATTTTAATTTAGCCCAATTTCTTCAATGATCTCGGGTCACATTAGTCTCGGGTCCAATTGCCACGTGGCATAATTTGATTGGACTCGACTTATTGTAGGGAATAAAAGTCCCCACGCAGCGGAAGCGCATCGATTGGACCTTACGCCGTATATTAATTAACATTAAAATACCGTTACGATAACTCAAACAAAACTTTAAACGAACTTTAAAGTCGCTGTAAAATCGGTTTAAACATGCTAAAATAAATCTAAATTTATTTTTAAAACTTTTCTAAAGAAAAGAGGAAGAACCGTTACAAACCTCCGTTGTAGACTTGACCGTTCTTCGCCAACGATGCTCCACGAACGAAAACGCAGCAGCCGCTTCAAGGTTTTCTTCGTTGGAAATTCTTCTTTGATTGACACAATCACCACAGATGTTGCACCGGTATGTCTCTAAGTCTTGGAGGCAAAAGACTTGTGGGAGTCTTTCTCTAAGAGGGAGGCTAGAGAGAATTCTAGGTCTTGTCTTTCAAGAGTGTCAAGTGTCTCAAGTGTCATGACCAATTAGGTCTAGTGTTCTATTTATAGAAGAGAGGCCATGAATAAAATATTCAATTAAATCAATCTTTTCCATAATTGATTCAATCTTATTCCTTAATTAATCAATCATGATCAATCAATTCCATAATTGATTAATCTTTTCCACAAATGACTAATTACTTCCATAAGTGATTAGATCATTTCCATAAATGATTAATCACTTCCTTAAGTGATTAATTATTTCCATAATTGATTAATTCCCGGTTAATGAATTCTTTAATTAATTAACCACCAATTAAATATCACATATTTAATTCCCGGCCTAGAATTAATTAATTTGCCCAAACACATTTTAGGCCTTAAATTAATTAATTCATTATTTTGAACTCTTTCAAACTTCCATAAATTTATATTTGAACTTTTCAAATATTAATTTCTCTCATAATAATATATCAATATATATTATATTTATTTCCCTTAATAAATTGAACATTTTCAATTTACTTTTATTACTTAGTTGCCTCAAATTACTTTACGAGCTACCAGTGGGACCTAATGGACCTGCAGATCAGAAGCTCCAACGATGTGAGATTAATTGGTCAAACTCATTAACCACATTAATCAATATTCGTTAACTGTGTGTACATTCCACTATAGACTCACAGTTGCACTCTTCTCACTGCAGACATATTTTCTGTGTCCACGGATCTAGACCAATATCGACTAGTTAGTCCTTCACGAGTGTCCGTAACACCAGCTGGGTCAAATTACCGTTTTACCCATGGGTTACCTCTATTTCCTTAAGTACCAATTCTCCTCTAATGAACAACCTGTTTGTGGTCCAACCATCAAACAGAAAACCCTCTCGTGCCATTGAGAGGGTAGGGCCCTTTGTTCAAGACTCGGAGTAACCACTTAAGGGAACACTCATCTGCTTCCCTAAAGTCGGGAATGAGTGAATTCCATCTTGTACGATTATGTTCCCAGCTCCCCATTCGGTTTTGTCCCCAAAATGGTAGGCTTATTGAGTCGGCGTATTGGCCACTCTCACCCATACAAATCAAAGGACAATCTCTCATGAGCAGGAGTCCATAATCAACTCAGGATTAAGACTAAGTTGTCTAGGTCGTCCTAGTGAAATAGAAAACCAACTAGTTAACGGTGTTATAACTAGTGGTTACTATTTCGCGGTCCGGTCTTATGCAAACTCATTGCATAGGATACCCCCACTCGCATGTCTCCTACACGAACGCGTTGGATCATAGCGTTTGTATCAAATACAAAGTTGGCTGTATCCATAGTGTTGCCAGGATAAGGCACCCAGTCTTATCCCTATACTATAGACCTTTTAGGCTGTTTCTTGAACAATGATCCCCATATGTCGCTACATATAGTTCAAGACTCATATTACAGCCTAGGATGTCTAGTTTATTGGATTAGGGTCAAATAGTGCAATATTTATCAATAACATTTTATTGCAGAAAATTAAATAACACTTTATTAAATACAAGTATAAAATTTGTTTACATTCACTATCTACGAGTTTTAGGGCATAAAACCCAACACTTATGTCATCTGATGGATCAATAATAGACAAGTGACATTGTTTGATTTGCCAAATTTTAATGTCTATTAATTTAATTTAGGGACACATGTAAATTTGTAATTGATCCCAAATTTATTTTATCATTAATTTAAATTAATGACGTGGCAATTTGTGATTGGCCTGTGGCAAACACCACACCGGTGCTTAGTTTTCTCTTGTTTTGTAGGTCACGTCTTCCCCTTCAACAAATTTACCGTTAATGTCAGGTGAGGGTCAAGTGAGTCGCTTGGCCAAATTTTGGCATCAATAGTTGGCGCCGTCTGTGGGGAAGATAGAAAACCTCTCCACTCAAAATCAACTTAACCGAGAGTTTATCAGAGGTGGCGACAACAACATCTTTTTATTCTCGGTCGTCGGGAGGTTTGTGATCGATTTTTTCCATTATTCGTGGGGGTGAATTTTATACTTCGGATTTCATCCGAAACTTTCGCAATTGTTACCATGATCAGTAAGAGGTAATTTTTTGGACTCTTGCATGCAATTCCACTCACTTTTTGGTTTCTCTGTGCCAAATAAAAAATAAAAAATAAAAAACATGGTGGAAGTCCACAACAACGATTTTTTCTCTTTTCCCTGTGGCCTACAGATGATTAAAGAAACTTAGAGGATTTGCATAATTGAGTGGATAGATTTTTTGTGACTTAAGTTGCTCAAATTCAAAATGCATTGAAAATTATTTGCCTACATTCTGATTTTTGATTCTCTGGAATGTTCAATTTACATGATTTTCATCTCCATCTCATTTAAGTGATTGACTTGCGAAATAACTCTAAGGTTTGCGATATGTAATTTCTAATTTCCTTCACTTAGCATTGGCGTGTAACTTGCAAGTGGTGATGATTTGTGATGATATAAAAGTGTAATTTCTTTCCATCTAGTATCAATGGGAGATATTCATCGTATTGATTGATAAATCTATGTAGTTTTAAATGTATAAGATTAGAATGTTCTAATTAAAGTTTAGATTTGTGTTTGGTTAAATTATCAAGCACCTAATCTAAAAAGTTGAAGATTTAATATATATATATATATATATGATTTGATTTAAATGAAAAGATTTGATTTGCTCTCTAATTTATAATTTCAACTAGATATTTTGTTGAAGATATTTGATTGATAATTCATATTTTAGATTAGATTTATCTAATTTAAAAATTGTAGATTTGATGTATCTATCATTTTGGTCATTTATTCAATGAATAAATAGACCGACTGGTCATTGTTGAAGGAGAAATTTTGGCCAATCACAAATTGCCACGTCATTATTTAAAGTTAATGACAAAATTACAAATAATTAAATTTGGGACCAATTATAAATTAACATGTGTCCCAAATTTAATTTGAAGACAAAGTTGGTCAATTATAAATTTTTAGGACCAAATGTCCATTTGATCAATTAATTAAAAATAAATTATTTTGATCAAATTAATTAATTTGACCAATTAATTAAAGAAAATAATTAATTGGATCAAATTTCGGTCTTTCAAATATTTGGGTCAATATGGTTTTGGGTCAAATATAAACCATACCCAAGACCAAATAGTTGAACCCAAGACCAATAAAGCCCAAGCCCAAGTCGTTAGGCCCAAAAGTCACCAGGGCCCATCCAGCGAGAACTCTATAAATAGAAGGGTTCTGATGTGCAATTTGCTTACCGCAAGTGTACGGGTCAAGTAATAATATAGTGTTTTCGTGTAAAATGAGTGTCGTCCTCTGGATTGGTTTCCTAGCAAATTAAGTACCGCGAATACTTTTGTTCAATTTTATTTAGGGAGCAAAACTCAATGATAAAGATAAAAGTAAAGACTAAAAACATAAAAATAAAAGTGGAGACTCAAATGGAAAGACTCTTAGGGAATTGATTTCATTGATTAAGATTGAGGATTGATTAATAGGAATGAATTGACCGTGCAATTATTCTACAAGCCAATGAAACTTTTATCACGATTACCTCTCCCGAGTATAATTGATTCTCATGCATATAAACTAACTTGATATCCCTATCGAAGTTCATTAACATGCAAGGCATTATTCGGTTCGGTCTTTGTTTTGCTTCTAAAGTGATTCCAAATCCCATCACAAACTTAGAATTTCTACTCTAGTCATGCAATTAAACAAGGTAAGTCTTAGGCCAAATCCTCTCTCCCGAGTTAGATTCAACACTTAAATCATTCAATTAGTGATCAAGTAATTGAAAACATTAAACAAAATTGCATGCATAAAATAAAAACACATTCATACCTAAAATCAATCCAAAAACTAAAACAATTACATCAATCCCTAAGACAAACAACTAGCAATTCATATTCTTTAAACCATAAACACTAATTGAAAGAAAAGCCATAATAACTACAAGAGGTAAGGGAAAGAGAACGGAAAACTCGAATCCGTCGAAACCGACACGTCCCCGTCACGATCTCCACGTCTTCTCGCTTTATTCCCGCTCCTTGGCCTTGCTTTAGCTCCCACCAAAGGTCTCTAGTGAAAATTAGGGCTAAAATCTAACCAATTGGACTCCCCTTGGCCGTAGCATGAAAAGATGAATTTATAGAAAATCTGGCGACAACGTCGAGACGCTATGGACATCATCGAGACGCTACGGACAGCATCGCGACGCTATCGCGATACCACGTTTTTTGGAAAATTTGCCGATAGCGTCGCGACGCTATTTTTTGTTTTTTTGTTTTTTCAGATTGAAGACTCCATTTGACTCCAAGTGCTGAATTAAGCTTCAAACACATACTTCCTACAAATAAAACATAAAAATGCATAAATTTGGGCAAATAATTGTAAAAGACTAGCTTAATCAATCAGAGAAAAATAGTTAGCTATGCTCGCTATCAAATACTCCCAAACTTAAGCTTTTGCTAGTCCTCAAGTAAACTAAAAATCAAGCATATAGTGGAAGAATAGATGCAACAAACATGACTCAATCCTCAAGGCTCAAAAGTCAATAGTCAAGCAATCAAGAGACATGCACATAAGGACCAATGAGGGAGACAAATCAAAAGTTTTCCAAAATTAACTTGCACAAGCGAGATCTAACTCAACGAGATTAGACTCTACTAGTCCGAGATTGGATTATTAAACTCTCAACTCATCTTCCCTCTACATTGGCACTAAGGATTCACTAATGAGTCAATGGAACAAATTAGTTTGTTTTCATCCATACTTAGGTGCTTAATATTGAAAATTAAATCCAACATTTATATGTGGCACTAGCTTTCACACACCTATTGCAGGGACCCTTAACCTGAGTTTTCTCTAGTTGGCCTAACTGATCACAACAGGGGTAGCTCTTTTTGCCTAAATCTTTATTACTCATTGCATTGCACGCATAAGTCATGACTTTTTTTTTTCAAATTGTAACAACAAGAATGATTTTTCTTTATGAGCATGATAAACATATATTCTTTTCTTTCCTCCTAAGCAAGACCAAACATGCTAATTTGCAAAAAATTAACTCTTTAGCTCCTCCCTACACCTATCGAGGTGACAACAAGCATATGAACCTAATAATTCGCTCATAAGCATTCAAATCCAAATCTAGCCAAGACAAATACTCTACTCATGCAAGACATCTCTTAGAAAAAGTTTAAAAAATCTCCCTTTTTGGGCACTCATGCTTACAACTCATCGAAAGCTTGAAAATTGACAAGAAAGCCTATCCTAGGACATCATAGCCATGCAAAAATAGCATCCAGAAAACAACCATATGCTCAATTCAAAGAAAGCTCAAAACTATAGCCCGAACTCAATTGCTCAAGGGCTCCACAAACATGATAATCCACCCCCAAACTTAAAGCATGCATTGTCCTCAAAAGAAAATAAAGCATAATCAATCATGAGAACAATAAAAGAGTAGGAGGAGTGAACAATACTGCCCTGGAATGATGATGACCTTCTCATCGAGACTTGCAAGTGAAGGAGAAGCTGGAACCAAGACCTACAAAAACAAACAATAAATCAAAAGCAAAAAGAAAAGCACAACTAAACTTACTTGGGTTGCCTCCCATAAGCACTTGTTTAACGTCATTAGCTCGACGTGTTTGTCCAGTCTGTCAAGGCACATAAAAATTCTCGTATTTCTTTGGGCCCTTCTTCCTTGAATCAATATAACCAACGATCCCTAGTAAACTTACTAGCTTCTCATGGGCCCCTGAAACATAATTATTTTTGGTATTTTTGAATAAAAGAAGCATAAAAGGAGAAATATCAAAATAAAGAGACTCTGACTCTAAAACTGACTCGTGAGAATAGAAAAAAGAACAACCAACATCTATAGAGGAAGATAAAACAGACGAAGGCTTTTCAACCTCAAACTCTACCTCCTGAACTTCTTCTGACACTACAAGCTCATTTTCTTTTTCTTCCTCACAAACGTGTTCTTGATAGGTGCTACAACTCTCCCATTCTTCTCTACTATTCATGCAACTCACCCCTAACTGCTCATCCTTAGCAAGACCGAAAGAACTAAGCTCAAGAATGGGTGCCAATGAATCATCGACCACATGACTCACTAGACAACCTATGGAAGTGGATCCCACCTCACTAACTTCCTTTGGGATTTGAAGTCCTTTTATAATTTCATCAAATTTTAAACTCTTCGCTCTAGACTCCTCAATATAATTTTGAACTATGCTTTCAAAGGAAGAATTTTCTTTTAAAGGGGTATAACTTGAAGATGAAAAATTGGACTATGATGTTGAATAAAAAGCCATTCAAATCAATTAAAGCAACAATGATACTTAGACTTCCAATCAAATAATAACCCAACAAGAACAAATGACAAAGACTCAAACAAAAAAGGAAAGAAAAAAAACAAAGAAAACTAAATAGAAAAGGAAAACAAAAACAAAAAGGAAATAAAACAAATAAGGAAAAAAATCAAACAAATAAGGAAAACACTAAAAAAGGAATGCAACAAATATGGAAAAAAATGCAATCTACCTAAAAAAATAAAAATACACCCTAAATTAAGACCGAATAATTTTTCCACAATATTAATTTAACTAAATATACCAATCCCCGGCAACGGTGCCAAAAACTTGATGCGCCATTTGCTTACCGCAAGTGTACGGGTCAAGTAATAATATAGTGTTTTCGTGTAAAACGAGTGTCGTCCTCTGGATTGGTTTTCTAGCAAATTAAGTATCGTGAATACTTTTGTTCAATTTTATTTAGGGAACAAAACTCAATGATAAAGATAAAAGTAAAGACTAAAAACATAAAAATAAAAGTGGAGACTCAAATGGAAAGACTCTTAGGGAATTGATTTCATTGATTAAGATTGATGATTGATTAATAGGAATGAATTGACCGTGCAATTATTCTACAAGCCAAGGAAACTTTTATCAAGATTACCTCTCCCGAGTATAATTGATTCTCATGCATATAAACTAACTTGATATCCCTATCTAAGTTCATTAACATGCAAGGCATTATTCGGTTCGGTCCTTGTTATGCTTCTAAAGTGATTCCAAATCCCATCACAAACTTAGAATTTCTACTCTAGTCATGCAATTAAACAAGGTAAGTCTTAGGCCAAATCCTCTCTCCCGAGTTAGATTCAACACTTAAATCATTCAATTAGTGATCAAGTAATTGAAAACATTAAACAAAATTGCATGCATAAAATAAAAACACATTCATACCTAAAATCAATCCAAAATCTAAAACAATTACATCAATCTCTAAGACAAACAACTAGCAATTCATAGTCTTTAAACCATAAACACTAATTGAAAGAAAAGCCATAAAAACTACAAGAGGTAAGGGAAAGAGAAAGGAAAACTCGAATCCGTCGAAACCGACACGTCCCCGTCACGATCTCCACATCTTCTCGCTATTCCCGCTCCTTGGCCTTGCTTTAGCTCCCACCAAAGGTCTCTAGTCAAAATTAGGGCTAAAATCTAACCAATTGGACTCCCCTTGGCCGTAGCATGAAAAGATGAATTTATAGAAAATCTGGCGACAGCGTCGAGACGCTATGGACAGCATCGCGACGCTGTCGCGATACCGTGTTTGTGGAAAATTTGCCGATAGCGTCGCGACACTATAATTTTTTTTTTTTTTTAGATTGAAGACTCCATTTGACTCCAATTGCTGAATTAAGCTTCAAACACATACTTCTTACAAATAAAACATAAAAATGCATAAATTTGGACAAATAATTGTAAAAGACTAGCTTAATTAATCAGAGAAAAATAGCTAGCTATGCTCGCTATCAGGTTCTCCACCATTTCAAGGGTTCAGAAATTCTACACTCTCACAAAGACAAGAGTTCAAAATTTTAAAGCTCTCAAGCAGAACCAGAGAATTCAGAGAGACTCCACCAAGTCTGAAGACCGAAGACTTTCTGCAATTCATAAATTCAAGTGTTGAACACTTCTTGAAGACCAAACACTCTTCGAGACTTCAACACTTCTTGAAGACCAAAAACTCTTCAAGACTTCAACACTTCTTGAAGACCAAACACTCTTCAAGACTTCAACACTCCCTTGAAGATCAAAGACTCTACAGGACATCAACACTTCTGGAAGACTGAATACTCCTTCAAGACCGGAAGACTTCAAGCTCCAAGAATCCATTGAAGTTTCAGACTCGAGATCAAGCGTTCCAGCCCTCGAGTGAAACACATTCACACACAAAAGAGAGAGAATCAGAGGATTAAAGTTAGAGATTGTACACCCACATGCATACAACATTAATACAAATATATTATTTATTTCACGTGTCTCCATCTCCGAAGTTACGTGTGAACAAATTGGCACGTCCGGTGGGACCATCTCTACCTCCCATCTCTCTCTGTTATCTCAAAACACAAGTGTAAACATGTCGTTCAAGACTTCCTCAATGGTCACTGTCATGAACAAGTATGACATCTGTTCTATTGCCCATTGTTGCTTCAATGAACTGACGTTGCAAGAAGATACAACTTCTAACGTTGCAGGCCAAGAAACAACCTTGTAGGGGGCATATATTAATGACATGTTTCTTGTTAAGTATAACCCTTTGTTTGAACCTGATTCTGATGTAGTGACTGTCATGATGACTGAGACAAGAATTATGGAGGAAAGAATGGCTGAGATGCAGGAACAAATCAACACCTTGATGAAGGCGATTGAAGAAAAAGATTCTCAAATCGCGCAACTAAAGAGCCAAATTGAGAACGAACATATCGTCGAATCAAGTCAAACTCAAGTCATAAAAAATCATGACAAAGGAAAGACTGTAGTGCAAGATGATCAGCCACAGTGTTCTACTTCGATCGCTTCACTATCCATCCAACAACTCCAAGATATGATCACAAACTGTATCAGAGCTCAGTACGGTGGACCTACTCAAGATTCCCTCTTGTATTCCAAACCGTATACTAAGAGGATTGATAACTTGAGAACGCCAATCGGGTATCAGCCACTGAAATTTTAACAGTTTGATGGAAAGGGCAATCCTAAACAACATATTGCCCACTTCGTTGAGACAAGCGAAAACGCTGGAACTCGAGGGGACCTACTAGTCAAATAGTTCGTTAGAACACTTAAAGGAAATGCATTTGACTGGTACACTGATCTAGAACCTGAGTCGATAGAAAGTTGGGAGGAACTCGAAAGAGAGTTTTTGAATCGCTTCTACAACACTAGACAAACCGTTAGCATGTTCGAGCTCACCAACACTAAACAACGAAAAGGTGAACTCATTGTTAACTATATAAATCGCTGGAGAGCCATGAGTCTAAATTGCAAAGATCGTCTCACTGAACTCTCTTCCGTTGAGATGTGTATTCAAGGCATGCACTGGGAACTCATCTACATCCTTAAAGGTATAAAGCCTCACACCTTTGAGGAACTAGCAACTCACGCCCACGATATGGAGCTAAGTATTGCTAGTCGAGAAAACCAAGACCTTCTCCTCCCTAACATGAGAAAAGAAGGAAAGAACGACGAAGAGACTATAGAAGAATCTATGGTTGTAAACACAACCCTTCTCAAGTCGTCTTCAAAAGAAAAGCGACATGAAAATGGAACATGTCGCTTAACATTAAAGGAAAGACAGAAGAAAATCTATCCTTTCCCTGTTGCTGACATCCCTGATATGTTGGAACAACTATTGGAAGCGCAACTGATAGAGCTTCCTAAGTGCAAACGACCAGAAGAGATGGAGATAGTCGATGATCCCAAGTATTGCAAGTATTATCGAGTTATCGGTCATCCAGTGGAAAGATGTTTCGTCCTAAAGGACTTAATTCTAAAGCTAGCTATCAAAGGAAAAATTAAGCTCAACCTTGATGAAGTAGCTCAATCAAATCTTGCTACAATCAAAGGAAAGAGCAAACATCAAAAAAAGAAGAATCCTAAGAAACCTCAACCTAAAAGGAGGAGAAGTAAAGAGTTTTCTCAACCGCGACAACCGGTGACTGCAAAGGAACTCTTCTCCAAAACTTTCCACAAAAAGGAAAAAGAGAACTTTGCAACTTCCTATTGCATCAACGTAGAAGAAGTTGACAATTCCAAGAAGGGTGAACAAAGGACATCCGCCTTTGTCGCATCAAGCCTTCAACTACTCGTCCTTCGGTATTCCAAAGAATGAGTATGGCCGCGACAAAAGAAGAAAATCAATGTTCGACGTCCACCTTCACTCGACCTTCAGCTTTCTGAAGCCTAAGTGTCGACATCGAAGAAAAGTCAACCTTCAACATCTGTTTTTATCGCCTAAAAGTAACAAACGATCAACCTAAAAGAAAGATGGATAACTTTGAGGTGAAACTTTTCGATGAAGTAAACAGCGACAAGAAAGATGGATAACTTTGAGGTGAAACTTCTCTCCAAGTTCAAAGGTTCTCACGTTGCTTTGCTGCGGGTTCTTACGATGTACGCTACTTGTGTTGTTCCCTCTTCTTCAAGTTCGAAGGTAAACGCACTTTGCTGAAGTTCCTTCTCTCCAAATTCAAAGGTTCTCATGCGCTTCGCTGGAGTTCCTTCTCTCCAAATTCGAAGGTTCTCATGCACTTTGCTGCACTTCCTTCTCTCCAAATTCGAAGGTTCTCGTGTGTTTCGCTGCAGTTCCTTCTCCCCAAGTTCGAAGGTTCTAACGCTGCTTCTGCTTCCTCATGTCGCTGCGCTGCAGTTCCTTGTTCCTTCTCTCCAAGTTTGAAGGTTCTCACGTTGCTTCGTTGTTATTCATTCTCTAAATTCGAAGGTTCTCACACTACGTTGTTCGAAGGTGCTTCCTCTTATACTGTATTGCATCACTGTTCCTTCAACAAGTTCGAAGGTTCTTACGTTGCAGCAGGAAAAGAGCCCAAGTGGGAAGGACATCATGTGTCCTTGGGCTGAGAGACGTCGTAGCAACAAAAGTCCAAGGAGCGCGTCATGTTCTTGTACTCATGCAGAAAGACGTGGCAGCAGCAAAAGTCCAAGGAGCACGTCATATCTTTGTACTAATGCTGAAAGATGTGGCGGCGGCAAAAGTCCAAGGAGCATGTCATGTCCTTGTACTCATGCCGAAAGACGTGGCGGAGGCAAAAGTCCAAGGAGGACGTCATATCCTTGTACTAATGCCAAAAGATGTGGCGGCGGCAAAAGTTTAAGGAGCATGTCATGTCCTTATACTCATGCCGAAAGACATGGCGGCGATAAAAGTCCAAGGAGCACGTCATATCCTTGTACTCATGCCGAAAGACGTGGCGGCAACAAAAGTTCAAGGAGCACGTCATGTTCTTGTACTCATGCAGAAAGGCGTGGCGGTGGCACAAGTCCAAGGACATGTCCCAAAGTAAAGAACATGTCCCTGTACTCATGCTGAAAGGCGTGACGGCGGCACAAGTCTAAGCACATGTCCCAAAGTAAGGAACATGTCCCTATACTCATGCTATAAGACGTGGCGACGACACAAGTCCAAGGACATGTCCCAAAGTAAAGAACATGTCCCTGTGCTCATGCTGAAAGGCGTGGCGGCAACACAAGTCCAAGGACATGTCCCAAAGTAAGGAACATTTTCCTGTACTCATGCTGAAAGGCGTGGTGGCGGCACAAGTCCAAGGACATGTCCTAAAGTAAGGAACATGTCCCTGTACTCATGCTGAAAGGCGTGGCGGCGACACAAGTCCAAGGACATGTCCCAAAGTAAGGAACATGTCCCTGTACTCATGCTGAAAGGCGTGGCGGCGGCACAAGTCCAAGGACATGTCCCAAAATAAGGAACATGTCCCTGTACTCATGCTGAAAGTTGTGGCGGCGGCACAAGTCCAAGGACATGTCCCAAAGTAAGGAACATGTCCCTTTACTCATGCTGAAAGATGTGGTGGCGACAAAAGTCCAAGAAATATGTCCCAAAGTAAGGAACATGTCCCTGTACTCATGCTGAAAGGCGTGGCAGCAGCAAAAGTCCAAGGAACATGTCCCAAAGTTAGGAACATGTCTTTGTACTCATGCTGAAAGGCGGTGGCAGTGGCAAGAGTCCAAGGAACATGTCCTTGTACTTATGCTGAAAGACATTGTACCTGCAAATTGAAGACAACAAGGATATGTATGCCTTAAGAAAAAAAAATCACTTTCCTACGTACTTAATGCAGGGAATAAAAGTCCCCACGCAGCGGAAGCGCATCGATTGGACCTTACGCCGTATATTAATTAACATTAAAATACCGTTACGATAACTCAAACAAAACTTTAAACATGCTTTAAAGTTGCTGTAAAATCGGTTTAAACATGCTAAAATAAATCTAAATTTATTTTAAAAACTTTTCTAACGAAAAGAGGAAGAACCGTTACAAACCTCCGTTGTAGACTTGACCGTTCTTCGCCAACGACGCTCCAACGAACGAAAACGCAGCAACCGCCTTTGTTTTTCTTCGCTGGAAATTCCTTCTTGATTGACACAATAACCACAGAGGTTACACCGGTATGTCTCTAAGTCTAGGAGGCCAAAGACTTGTGGGAGTCTTTCTCTAAGAGGGAGGCTAGAGAGAATTCTAGGTCTTGTCTTTCAAGAGTGTCAAGTATCATGACCAATTAGGTCTAGTGTTCTATTTATAGAAGAGAGGCCATGAATAAAATATTCAATTAAATCAATCTTTTCCAAAATTGATTCAATCTTATTCCTTAATTAATCAATCATGATCAATCAATTCCCCAATTGATTAATCTTTTCCATAAATGACTAATTACTTCCATAAGTAATTAGATCATTCCCATAAATGATTAATCACTTCCTTAAGTGATTAATTATTTACATAATTGATTAATTCATGGTTAATGAATTTTTTAATTAATTAACCACCAATTAAATATCACATATTTAATTTCCGGCCTTGAATTAATTAATTTTGCCCAAACACTTTTAGGACTTAAATTAATTAATTCTTTCAATCTTCCATAAATTTATATTTGAACTTCTTCAAATATTAATTTCTCTCATAATAATATATCAATATATAATTACTTAGTTGCCTCAAATTACTTTACGAGCTACCAGTGGGACCTTATGGACCTGCAGATCAGAAGCTCCAACGATGTGAGATTAATTGGTTAAACTCATTAACAACAATAATCAATATTCGTTAACTGTGTGTACATTCCACTATAGACTCACAGTTGCACTCTTCTCACTGCAGACATATTTTCTGTGTCCACGGAACTTAGACCAATATCGACTAGTTAGTCCTTCACGAGTGTCCGTAACGCCAGATGGGTCAAATTACCGTTTTACCCCTGGGTCACCTCTATTTCCTTAAGTACCAATTCTCCTCTAATGAACAATCTGTTTATGGTCCAACCATCAAACAGAAAACCCTCTCGTGCCATTGAGAGGGTAGGGCCCTTTGTTCAAGACTCGGAGTAACCACTTAAGGGAACACTCATCTGCTTCCCTAAAGTCGGGAAGGAGTGAATTCCATCTTGTACGATTATGTTCCCAGCTCCCCATTCGATCTTGTCCCCAAAGTGGTAGGCTTATTGAGTCGGGGTATTGGCCACTCTCACCCATACAAATCAAAGGACAATCTCTCATGAGCAGGAGTCCATAATCAACTCAGGATTAAGACTAAGTTGTCTAGGTCGTCCTAGTGAAAATAGAAAACCAACTAGTTAACGGTGTTATAACTAGTGATTACTATTTCGCGGTCCGGTCTTATGCAAACTCATTGCATAGGATACCCCCACTCGCATGTCTCCTACACGAACGCGTTGGATCGCAGCGTTTGTATCAAATACAAAGTGGGCCGTATCCATAGTGTCACCAGGATAAGACACCCAGTCTTATCCCTGTACTATAGACCCTTTAGGCTGTTTCTTGAACAATGATCCCATATGTCGCTACATATAGTTCAAGACTCATATTACAGCCTCGGATGTCTAGTTTATTGGATTAGGGTTATTATTAGGCAAAGAAAAATATAAAATAACTAATAACAATTAATGGAAAAATATATCAATATTATTTCATTAATATCCGGTCAACGGTTACATTCACTATCTACGAGTTTTAGGGCATAAAACCCAACACTTACCTTTTGGATGGTAGATGAAGGCACTGTGCTTGTAATTGAAATATAGGCAAGGTGTTGTGAGTTCAAAAAAAAAAAAAAAATAGAAGGAAGAATGTCAAAAAAAAAAAAAAAAGCGAAAAAGTTTACAAAAAAGGAAAAAAAGAACGAAAATTCAAAAAAAAAAATCAAAAAAAAAAAAAAGGAGAAGAAAGTTTCCTACTTGAATCATTTCTTGAATGCTCCCTGCAATTGATGCGTGCTCTCCCCTACTTAGGTTCAGTCTTATTTATAGGAGAGAGTTTTAAGTTCAAATCAAAGGTTTAGATAAAAATTTGATTCAAATGAAATCTTATCTCTGGTTCAAAATTTTATGAGATATTCTTTATCATTATCTAAACCAACTTGATTAAATTGAAATTCCTCAAAGATAAATGTTTCAATTCAAATCAATTTGGGAATTCAAATTTTATCTAAATAATTTTATTTATCTATTTTATTTGGGCATACTCCAAATTTTTTCTTCCAAATCAAAATTTGAGATTCAAATTCTATTCCAAATGCAATTTAAAATTGGATAGAATTTTACTCCAAATTAAATTTTGGGCATAGTCCAAATTTTATCCATAATGGACCAGAGTCCAAACCTCAAATTCCATTCCAAATGCAAGTTAATTGGATAGAATTTTACCTTAAATTAAATTTTGGGCATAATCCAAATTTTATCCCAAATGGACCAGAGTCCAAACCTCAAATTCTATTCCAAATGCAAGTTAAAATTGGATAGAATTTTACCTCCAATCAAAATTTTGGCATAAACCAAATTTTGTCCAAACTTAAGTTCAAATCAAAGTTTGCTGCCAAATAAGGAAAATCAAATTTTTTTACCAAACTTCAAATTTTGATTAATTGACGATAAAAGTGTGTCAAACAAAAAAAAAAATCAAAATTTTGACCAAAATTCATATTTTGATTAAATTGACACACCAAATGGAGTCAAAATCAAGAACAAATACCTTGCATTTTTATTCCAAAATATCTTTTTCGAGATTCACTCCCACATAATTTGTGTCTAAATCTCGAAAAGAGGGCATTTGTTGAAGGAGAAATTTTTTCCAATCACAAATTGCCACGTCATTATTTAAAGTTAATGACAAAATTACAAATAATTAAATTTGGGACCAATTATAAATTAACATGTGTCCCAAATTTAATTTGAAGACAAAGTTGGTCAATTATAAATTTTTAGGACCAAATGTCCATTTGATCAATTAATTAAAAATAAATTATTTTGATCAAATTAATTAATTTGAAAAATTAATTAAAGAAATAATTAATTGGATCAGATTTCGATCGTTCAAATATTTGAGTCAATATGGTTTTGGGTCAAATATAAACCATACCCAAGACCAAATAGTTGAACTCAAGACCAATAAAGCCCAAGCCCAAGTCGTTAGGCCCAAAAGTCACCAGGACCCATCCAGCGAGAACTCTATAAATAGAAGGGTTCTCCACCATTTCAAGGGTTCAGAAATTCTACACTCTCACAAAGACAAGAGTTCAAAATTTTAAAGTTCTCAAGCAGAATCAGAGAATTCAGAGAGACTCCACCAAGTCTGAAGACCGAAGACTCTCTGCAATTCATAAATTCAAGTGTTGAACACTTCTTGAAGACCAAACACTCTTCGAGACTTCAACATTTCTTGAAGACCAAACACTCTTCAAGACTTCAACACTCCCTTGAAGATCAAAGACTCTACAGGACATCAACACTTCTGGAAGACTGAATACTCTTTCAAGACCGGAAGACTTCAAGCTCCAAGAATCCATTGAAGCTTCAGACTCGAGATCAAGCATTCCATCCCTCGAGTGAAACACATTCACACACAAAAGAGAGAGAATCAGAGGATTAAAGTTAGAGATTGTACACCCACACACATACAACATTAATATAAATATATTATTTATTCCACGTGTCTCCATCTCTGAAGTTACGAGTGAACAGTCATATTTCAAACCGCACGATTAAATTTGTTCACTTCTATCTTATAAAGTTACTTGGACTAAATGAAGAGTCGAAATTAAAATAGACTATACAAAACAAATTAGTTATTTACTTGCACAGAAATTGTTCTATGACATCTTCATAAATGTCTAACTACAAATATTATGAAGTTTGTTATATATTCCTAATTATGAGTTCAACAATATGGAGTGAGAAATTCACGAGGTCTAAAGATAGCTCATATTAGCCCAGCAAAAGTCTTTACCATTTCATAAGGCTTAACATTTTGGGTGTTCTCTACCTACCCCAATTTACTATATGTCTATTACTCAATTCGTAATTACGAATTTTGATACATTCTTATTACTTTATGTGTATCTATTGATTTATTATATGCAAATTATTTGCAAGCTACTCATTACATACTTATATTTTTTTTATCAATGACTAGTCTTTTCCTCATATCTACATAATGTTATCTACTAACGTTATTTCACGAGGAGGAAAAATGGAGCTCTTGAAAGCTTGAGTAGCTGAGTCAACAAAATGTCATTGGAAGAGTGGAAAAACCTATACTCTCAAAGGCACTCAATTTATGGAACGACCTTAGCAAAATCGATAAACGCTCGAGAATGATGATGTTGAAGGTCTCAGCTACAACGACAGAGCCGACATGCAAGGAGCTGAGGTTGACCCGTAGGAGGCCGACGCCCACAAATGCCAATAAGGGAGAGTTATGAGACATGAAAATGCTAAGGTATGTCACCATCGATTACTCAAGCATAACTTTTACTTCGAGAAAAACCTTGCTTGAGTAGGGGTCTGCACGGGGAATATGCTTCCCCAATTAACAGTCAGAAAGGCAACAAATTTGGCATTGTGACTTTGTGGTCATTAAATCCATACTCAAGTTCCATAAAGAAAATGATCCAGGTATTTATGCCATCTGCATCTCCAAAGATTTAGCATTTTTGCTCATAAGCTACTTGACTTTGTTCTTATGTCTAGAATATCATTGAGCAGTGGTAGTACTTTTTTTTTAGTATGTGCTCTTATTATAGTTTTATTGGTTAGAAACTTAATGATACACTCGTTTAGCATAGTCTGATCCTTGCAGAGGTTGGGTCCTCAATGTAAGGATTTGGAATTTCCCAATTTCGTTAAAGCGGAAGCGTAATTGGGACCGATTCGTAGTTAATTTTGTTTATCCAAAAATACTATTGCATTGGTTAAAACATAGAACAAATTTTATACAAACTTAAGGCTAAGCATACAAAATTTATTAGATCTAAATCTAAAGGGGAGAAGCAAACATACCGTCGTTGACGACTCTGAATACTTCAACGGACACCTTGATTTTGGACCAAGCGTCAACAATTGGGGCACCACCAATTGATCTTCCCCACTATGACTCTGAGATTAGGAACGTAGTTGTGGGACTACCTAATCTTGAATGGGAAAAACTCTAGAAAGAAAATTCTCCCTAAAGTTCTTGAGTTGAGAGAATATGAGAGGGATGCTAGAGAGAATGCAAGAGTGCATTCTTGTGGCCTTATGTTGTAGTACCTAAACGCTAGGTTTAGTGTTCTATTTATAGGAGAAAAGTCATGAATAAAATATTCATTTAAAATCAATTATTTCCATAACTGATTTAATCTTTTCCATAATTAATCAATTCCATGACCAACCAATTCCATGACCAATCAATTCATTAATCTTTTCCATAAATGATTGATCACTTCCATAAGTGATTAAATCATTTCCATAAATGATTAATTACTTTCATAAGTGATTAATCATTTTCATAATTGATTAATTTCCAATTAATTAATTCTTTAATTAATTAATCACCAATTAAATATCATATATTTAATTTCAGACCTTCTATTAGTTAATTAATTAATTACCCACTTAAATATCATATATTTAATTTGAGGTCTTCAATTAATTAATTCTATAATATGAATCAAATTCATATTAAAATTTGAACTCCTTCAAATTCTCTTATATCCTATAAATTTAATATGAATCAAATTCATATTAATATTTGAACTTCTTCAAATATTTATTTCTCTCATAGACTATAGTTTAATTAAATCTCATTTAATTTAAACTAAATTTAATAATTAATTAATTCATAATTAATTAATTTATCTTCTAATTAAATACCATATATTTAATTAGACATATATTTGAACTCTTTCAAATATATAAATCTCTCAATATTATAAAGTTTAATCTCAAATTAGACTTGATATTTTAATGCATCACTATACATTATATTAAGTTGTATCTCATACAATTAACTTAATTCCCAATATGAATTTGAACTATTCAAATTATCTCAAGATATATTTGTTCCTAATTACTCTTTACGAGCTAGCAGGGGGACCTAATGAACCTACAGATTAGAAGCTCCAATGATATGAGGTTAATAGATTAAACTCATTAATCAGGTTAACCAATATTCATTAACTGTGGGTCATTCCACTAAAGACCCACAGCTGAACTCTTCTCACTGTAGAACATTTCTGTATCCATGGATGTAGACCTATGTCGGTAAGTCAATCATTCACGAGTGTCCGTAATCACAGGTGGGTCAAATTACCGTTTTACCCCTGTGTTACATCTGTCTCCTGAAGTACCAGCGCTCCTCTAATGAACAACCTGTTTATGGTCCAACCATTAAACAGAAAGTTCCTCTCGGGCCAGTGAGAGGGCGGGATCCCTTTGTTCAAGTCCCGGAGTCACCACTTAAGGGAACACTCTTCTACTTCACCTAGAAGCGGGAAGGAGTGAATTCCTTCTTGTGTTGTCATGTCCCCAGTCTCCCACTCGGTCTTGTCCCCAAAAAGGAAGGCATATTGAGTCGGCGTATTGGTCACTCTCACCTATGCTAATCAAAGGACAATCCCTCATGAGAAGGAGTTCATGATACACTCAGGATTAAGACTGAGTTACCTAGGTCATCCTATTGAAACAGTAACCTAATTAGTTAACGGTGTTATAACTAATGGTTGACTATTTCGTGGTCCGGTCTTATGCAAACTCATTGCATAGGATACCCCCACTTTCATGTCTACTACATGGACGTTTTGGATCAATACGTCTGTATCAAATACAAAGCGGGTCGTATCTCATAGTTTTACCAGGATAAGGTACCCAATCTTATCCTTGTACTATAGACCTTTTAGGTTGTTACTTGAACATCGATCCTCGTATGTCCCCACATACTAGTTCAAGTTACATGCAAACAACCTTGGATCTTAGTTTATTGGATTTGGGTCAAATTGTGCAATATTTAACAATAACACTTTATTGTAGAAACCCAATAACACTTTATTGAAACAAGTATACAATTTGTTTACATTTACTATCTACGAGTTTTAGGGCATAAAACCCAAAACTTAATATTTTCAACCTAGCTCTCTAAGCCCTCGACTAAGTGTACGCACCCTCGAGATGAGATTCCAAGCTTTTCCCCAGAAGAGTGTACGCACCCCTGGGATGACCACGATGCTTGAAGAGAGGCATGGGAACTTCCTAGGCCTCCCCGAGCTTTTCCATAGAAGAGTGAACACACCTCTGACATGACCACAATGCTTGAAGAGAGGCATGAGAACTTCCTAGGCCTCCCCAAGCTTTTCCCCAAAAGAGTGTACGCACCCATAGGATGACCACGATGCTTGAAGAGAGGTCCGAAAACTTCCTAGGCCTCCCCAAGATTTTCCCAAAAGAGTGTACGCACGCCTAGGATGACAATGATGCTTGAAGAGAGGCCCGAGAACTTCCTAGGCCTCCCCAAGCTTTTCCCAGAAGAGTGTACGCACCCCTGGGATGACCACGATGCTTGAAGAGAGGCCTGAGAACTTTATAGGCCTCCCCAAGCTTTTCCCCAGAAGAGTGTACACACCCCTGGGATGACCACGATGCTTGAAGAGAGGCCCGAGAACTTCCTAGGCGTCCCCAAGCTTTTCCCTAGAAGAGTGTACGCACCCTTGGGATGACCATGATGCTTGAAGAGACGCCCGGAAACTTCTTAGGCCTCCCCAAGCTTTTCCCTAGAAGAGTGTACGCACCATTGGGATGACCACGATGCTTGAAGAGAGGCCCGGGAACTTCCTAGGCCTCCCTAAGCTTTTCACCAGAAGAGTGTACGCACCCTTAGGATGACCACAACACTTGAAAGAGAGGCTTGGGAATTTCTTCGGCCTCCCTAACTTTCCCCAGAAGAGTGTACACACCCCTAGGATGGACACAACACTTGAAGAGAGGTTGATGCATGCCCTCAACCTCCCCAAGTCCCCAACTGAGTGCAGGTACCCTTTGAAGGGAATAAAAGTCCCCACGCAGCGGAAGGGCATCGATTGGACCTTACGCCGTATATTAATTAACTTTAAAAAACCGCTACGATAACTCAAACAAAACTTTAAACTAACTTTAAAGCCGCTGTAAAATCGGTTTAAACATGCTAAAATAAATCTAAATTTATTTTTAAAACTTTTCTAAAGAAAAGAGGAAGAACCGTTACAAACCTCCGTTGTAGACTTGACCGTTCTTCGCCAACGAAGCTCCACGAACGAAAACGCAGCAGCCGCTTCAAGGTATTCTTCGCTGGAAATTCTTCTTTGATTGACACAATAACCACAGAGGTTACACCGGTATGTCTCTAAGTCTAGGAGGCCAAAGACTTGTGGGAGTCTTTCTCTAAGAGGGAGGCTAGAGAGAATTCTAGGTCTTGTCTTTCAAGAGTGTCAAGTGTCATGACCAATTAGGTCTAGTGTTCTATTTATAGAAGAGAGGCCATGAATAAAATATTCAATTAAATCAATCTTTTCCAAAATTGATTCAATCTTATTCCTTAATTAATCAATCATGATCAATCAATTCCCCAATTGATTAATCTTTTCCATAAATGACTAATTTCTTCCATAAGTAATTAGATCATTCCCATAAATGATTAATCACTTCCTTAAGTGATTAATTATTTACATAATTGATTAATTCGTGGTTAATGAATTCTTTAATTAATTAACCACCAATTAAATATCACATATTTAATTTTCGGCCTTGAATTAATTAATTTTGCCCAAACACTTTTAGGACTTAAATTAATTAATTCTTTTCAATCTTCCATAAATTTATATTTGAACTTTTCAAATATTAATTTCTCTCATAATAATATATCAATATATATTATATTTATTTCCCTTAGTAAATTGAACATTTTCAATTTAATTACTTAGTTGCCTCAAATTACTTTACGAGCTACCAGTGGGACCTAATGGACCTGCAGATCAGAAGCTCCAATGATGTGAGATTAATTGGTTAAACTCTTTAACCACAATAATCAATATTCGTTAACTGTGTGTACATTCCACTATAGACTCACAGTTGCACTCTTCTCACTGCAGACATATTTTCTGTGTCCACGGAACTTAGACCAATATCGACTAGTTAGTCCTTCACGAGTGTCCGTAACACCAGCTGGGTCAAATTACCGTTTTACCCCTGGGTCACCTCTATTTCCTTAAGTACCAATTCTCCTCTAATGAACAATCTGTTTATGGTCCAACCATTAAACAGAAAACCCTCTCGTGCCATTGAGAGGGTAGGGCCCTTTGTTCAAGACTCGGAGTAACCACTTAAGGGAACACTCATCTGCTTCCCTAAAGTCGGGAAGGAGTGAATTCCATCTTGTACGATTATGTTCCCAGCTCCCCATTCGATCTTGTCCCCAAAGTGGTAGGCTTATTGAGTCGGCGTATTGGCCACTCTCACCCATGCAAATCAAAGGACAGTCTCTCATGAGCAGGAGTCCATAATCAACTCAGGATTAAGACTAAGTTGTCTCGGTCGTCCTAGTGAAATAGAAAACCAACTAGTTAACGGTGTTATAACTAGTGGTTACTATTTCGCGGTCCGGTCTTATGCAAACTCATTGCATAGGATACCCCCACTCGCATGTCTCCTACACGAACGCGTTGGATCGCAGCGTTTGTATCAAATACAAAGTGGGCCGTATCCATAGTGTCACCAGGATAAGGCACCCAGTCTTATCCCTATACTATAGACCCTTTAGGCTGTTTCTTGAACAATGATCCCATATGTCGCTACATATAGTTCAAGACTCATATTACAGCCTTGGATGTCTAGTTTATTGGATTAGGGTTATTATTAGGCAAAGACAAATATAAAATAACTAATAACAATTAATGGAAAAATATATCAATATTATTTCATTAATATCCGGTCAACGGTTACATTCACTATCTACGAGTTTTAGGGCATAAAACCCAACAAACTCCCACTTGAACTAAAACACTAGTTAGTGGGATGTAAATGCAATAATCTAAAGCTGGAAATACAATGAACTAGGGCATCCTTATACCCATTATACATTTCTCCCACTTGCCCTAGATTAGATGGCATACATATCTCGTAGACCTAGACCTTCTAGATGACCCTCAAACACTTTAGCCGTGAGAGCCTTTGTAAATGGATCAGCGATGTTGTGCTCCGAGGCGATCTTAGTGACGATCACATCTCCTCTTTGCACAATCTCCCGTATCAGGTGATACTTCCTCTCGATGTGTTTACCCCGTTTGTGGCTACGAGGTTCTTTTGAGTTGGCTACGGCCCCACTGTTGTCACCGTATAGTGTTATGGGCACGTTCATATTCGGAACTACTTCCAAATCAGTCAAGAACTTTCTGAGCCATACTGCCTCTTTAGCTGCTTCGCAAGCTGCTACATACTCAGCCTCCATGGTTGAGTCTGCTATGCATCCTTGTTTGATGCTTCTCCACACTACTGCTCCTCCATTGAGGGTGAATACTGACCCTGATGTGGATTTCCTAGAATCCTTATCAGCTTGAAAGTCAGAATCAGTGTATCCAGTAAGAATCAAATCCTTAGCTCCATACACAAGCATGTAGTCCCTCGTTCTCCGAAGATACTTGAGGATATTCTTAACCGCTCCCCAGTGGTCCAACCCTGGATTAGACTGATACCTACTGACTACTCCCACTGCATAACATATGTCAGGCCTAGTGCAGAGCATGACATACATTAAGTTGCCCACAGCTGAGGCGTAGGGAATGTGTCTCATGTTCTCAACTTCTTGAGGTGTCTTAGGAGATTGTTCCTTAGACAGGTGTACCCCATGTCTGAAGGGTAGGAGTCCCTTCTTGGAGTTTTGCATCGAATATCGAGACAACATCTTGTCAATATACGTTGCTTGAGACAGAGCTAGCGTTTTGTTCTTACGATCCCTAATGATTTGGATTCCCAGAACATATTGAGCCTCTCCCAGATCTTTCATTTGGAATTGGGCAGCTAGCCATTTCTTAATGTCAGTGAGGTATCCTACATCATTCCCAATGAGTAGGATATCGTCTACATAAAGTATTAGAAAAGCTACTTTCCTTTTGTTGACTTTCTTGTATACACAAGGCTCATCAACGTTTTGGTCAAAGCCAAAAGATTTGATTGCAGTATCAAATCTAATGTTCCATGATCTGGATGCTTGTTTCAATCCATAAATGGATCGATTTAGCTTACAAACTTTTTGTTCCTGATCTTGGGCTATGAACCCTTCGGGTTGAGACATAAAGATATTCTCTTCAAGATTACCATTCAGAAAGGCAGTCTTGACGTCCATTTGCCATATTTCATAGTCATAATATGTGGCAATGGATAAAAGAATTCTTATGGACTTTAACATGGCTACAGGAGAAAAGGTTTCCTCATAGTCAACCTCCTCCTTTTGGGTATAACCCTTTGCCACTAGTCTAGCTTTGAAGGTCTGTACCTTTCCAGCTGCATCTCTTTTTCTCTTATAGATCCATTTGCACCCTATGGGTTTTACCCCATATGGTAGATCTGCAAGTTCCCATACAGAATTGGAATACATTGACTCCATTTCCAGGTTCATGGCTTTGACCCATTCATCCTTATCTTCGTCATTCATTGCCTGTCGATAGGACAATGGATCCTCAATGCCATCATTAGGTATGACAACCTGAGTTTCAGTTAAACCCAAGTAGCGATCAGGTTGTAACACAACCCTCCCACTGCGTCGAGGCATTCCCAACGATTGAGATGGACGGGATGGATCTGAAGAACTAGTTCCTTCATCAACCCTTGTTGAAGGTCCAACTTCATCAACAACTTTTGATGATTCTTCAGTAGCTTCTCCTAATATTATTTTGCTTCGTGGTTTATGATCTCTCATGTGGTCTTCCTCTAAGAAAGTGGCGTTTGTCGATACAATCACCTTATTTTCTTGTGGGTCGTAGAAATAACCACCTCTCGTTTCTTTAGGGTAACCAACAAATTGGCACAGTTTTGAACGAGGTTCCAGTTTCTTAGGATTTGTCACAAGCACGTGTGCAGGACAACCCTAAATGCGAAAGTGATGCAAACTAGGTTTACGCCCCTTCCATAACTCGAAAGGTGTTTCAGAAACACTTTTCGAGGGAACATTGTTCAAGATGTATACTGCAGTCTCCACTGCATACCCCCAAAACGAGCTAGGCAATTGAGCATAGCTCATCATTGATCGAACCATGTCTAACAAGGTTCTATTTCTCCTTTCTGACACACCATTCTGCTGAGGTGTACCAGGGGCTGAGAGTTGAGATTGGATTCCATGTTCTATCATATAGTCCTGGAATCTTTGATCCATATACTCCCCTCCTCGATCAGATCGAAGTACTTTGATAGATTTACCTAATAGGTTTTCAACTTCAGCCTTAAACTCCTTAAACTTTTCAAGGGCTTCAGACTTATGTCCCATTAGGTATAAGTAACCATATCTTGAATAATCATCTATAAATGAGATGAAATATTCGTATCCTCCTCGAGCTTTTACATTCATTGGACCACATAGATCCGAATGTATTAACTCTAAGGGTTCTTTGGCTCTGTAACCTTTTCCTGTAAAGGGTCTTTTGGTCATTTTTCCCTCGAGACAAGATTCACAAGGTGGTAGTGAATCATCTTCTAACTTGCTTAGAAGTCCATTCTTTACCAAACGACCGATCCTATCGATGTTTATATGACCAAGTCTAAGATGCCAAAGAAGAGTATTGTTACTTGATGGAGAAATCTTTTGCCTTTTACTTTGAGTTTCAGCAGTTTTAAATAATTCGTGATTTAAAAGTGCTTTGTTTTCGGTTGGTCTTAATACATACAAGTTATTTTCCAATTTTGCTGAACAAATGAGTATACCATTTTTATAAATGAACGCTTCATTCATATCAAAAGTAACTGTATACGATTGTTCAATCAAACATGAAATAGAAATTAAGTTCCTCTTAATCTTGGGAACGATTAACAAACTTTCTAAAAGTAAGAATCTATTTCTAAAAAATAACTTCGCAGCTCCCACTGCTTTAGCTGAAATGACTTCTCCAGTTCCGACCCTGAGTGTCATTTCTCCATCGTTCAACTGCCGAAAGGAACTATTTTCCTGAAAAGAAGAGCAAACATGATTAGTTGCTCCTGAATCAAGTATCCAGGTAAACTCATCATGTTCTACCAGGCATGTTTCTAAAACAAGTAAATCAAATTTACCTTCCTTTTCCTTCTTTTTCTCAGCAAGGTACTTTGGGCAGTTTCTCTTCCAATGTCCATCTACATTGCAGTGAAAACACTTGCCCTTATCTGCCACAGCTTTGGCTTTTCCCTTGCTTTTAGCAGCAGTACTGGGAGCTTTCCCTTTGTTTCCTTTCTTCTTCTGAGTTTTCTTTGAAGAAGTGGCTACAGCTTTAGTTCCAGAGGATGAACCCTTCTCGAACTTTCTTTTGGAGTGAACAACGTTTGCCTCTCCTTCTATCTGTCCCTTGTTCTTAAGAAGAGACTGATAGAGCTGTAGCTCATTAAGGAGGCTAGTCAGGTTGAATGTTATTTTATTCATCATTGCATTGCTTCGAAACTGCAGAAAACTCTTCGGAAGAGATTCTAAGATGAATGCAACCTGACTACGCTCATCTATGACCGCCCCGTTTGCCTCTGCCACGTTGAATTGGACCATCATATCCAGGACATGCTCCCGAACAGACGTGCCTTCTTTCATGCGACAGCTATAAACGTATTTGAGAGCGTCATGGTGGAGTTGGTAGGACGGTTGTCCAAACATCTCCCGGAGAGAGTTCATAATCTCCCTCGCTGTTACCATGCCCTCATGCCTTTTAGCCAAAACTTCAGATAAGCTGGCTAAGATATAGACGCGAGTCTTATCATTGGCCTTTGTCCAGCGGTCATAAGCATCCTTAACTGCCTGGGATGCATTACGAGCAGGGGCTGGAGGACAATCCTCCGTTAAGACGAACCGCAGATCATCGACAACAAGAATCGTATTCAAGTTCGACTTCCACGTAGCATAATTTTCGCCGGTTAATTTCTCATTTTTAAGCAGAGAGACAATTGAGGAAGACATTGCTGAAATTTTAAACAAACAATGACCGTATTAGTTATCTTTGCCTTAACCCATCATACAAGCAAACAATTGCATACAATCCAATCAATTTAGCAAAACAGACATTCACAGAACCCTAAAACTATTGATTTAGTTTTGCAACGACGTTTCAGAGGTTTAGAATATCAGCCACCGAAGGGTGATCAGGTACTCCTCCTTTGAAATGAGACACCTCTCAGCTAATTCTAATTCCAGAATAACTCATATTCCTATAGACATTAGCCACCGTTGTTCGGTCAAGGATTTGTTAACAATTTTAACTCATCCTCGTAAGTGTAACCCTCCCACTTTCAGATCTCAGAGGCACGCACCAACAGGCTACCGAAGGGAAAGACAACTGTTGGTGATTAGCCTAAGAGCTCCTATCCTTTTCAGGAGTTCACGATGTTCCGAATCCTATGATCAGGCCCTCCGAAGGGATGGATGCGCCAGGGCAACCTGCAGGCGGATCATAGGACTCTCACGGTGTGAACTATGGGCGGAGACCGAGGGATACGTTGACACGTGTCCCGCTCCCACTTACTCTGGACATTTTTCCCATTCACCTTGATATTGACCCATGCAAACACTTTCCGAAGGGAGGCCGCTCCTAGGGCGACTCGAAGCCGAGCATGAATCTCACGTTGTGAATATAGGGACGTAGGAGCAAAACTTGATTTAAATCTCGTTTTGTAATTTTTCTCCCACTGAAAATGTCCTAAGGTTAATATAGGGTTGTTTAACTTAGATAGTATTCGGCTAAGTCAATCTATCTAAGTCTGATCCTATTATAACAATTATGGAAAGGATTCAACTGCAATCTTTTGGGTGAATTAAACTTCTTTTAATAAACCCAACATTGCAAGTCAACATTACTATGGTTAATTCAACTCAATCCGGTTAGTTCCCAGGTAGGAGGTGTTCCGTAAACCGTCAACTTAAATACCCCCAGCCTTAGACAGAACTTTACCGAGAGAGTTCCCTTATAACCTCAGTAATGTACGGTCTTTACTCTAAAGATCTAGGTGCATTAAACACTTTTAATAAACCTAGTGACATTGCATGCTAACATTTAACTATGATTAATTCAACTCCGGTATTCCAGGTCAGTTCCCAGGTAGGAGGTGTTCCGTAAACCGTCAACTTAAATACCCCCAACCTTAGACAGAACATTACCGGTGGAGTTCCCTTATAATCATAGCAATGTTTTTCCTACTTAGTAAATTAAAACTATTTTTAATTCTAAGTAAGAAAAGATTCTAATCCTATTAGAAATCGATCTAGGTCTAATTAATTTTAAACAATTTAAAATTAATTCAATTTTTCCTATGATCTTATGTTTGCATGCAAATCTTGATTATAGATTGACGGTTTCTAACCATTAATATTAAAGAACTATTTCAAATTTTAATGATTAATCCTATAATCAAGAATCTAGGGTTTAATTCATTCAACAATCTCATTCAAATTGAATAATTAAGCCACATCAATTGCATGAATAATATAACAATTATATTAATAACTATGGATGTTTCATGCTTCATGCAATTTTGATTTTCTTTTATTATAACAATTATAAGCCAATCAAGAAAATCAACCAAGCATGCTTCATTCATCACATTAAACATAACTATTTATATTTAATTTAAGTAATGACATGCTTCATGCTTTCCAATTTTTCATATAAATTAATATACACTTATATTAAGAAATATGAAAACCAATCCATGCATTTAAACATACATTATAACAATTTATAATATATAAAAAATGCATGAGCATGTTTATAACCTAAGGTGGGATTAAATAATCTATATGACATCCATAAAGCATATAAATAGCAATTGAACCGGTTAATTTTGGCCCCTAGGATAAAATAAAGCATTAAATTACAATAATTTAGCTAAATTCTATCCTAAAAATCCATGTACAGCTCCGGAATTGGTCTAGACAGCTCGAACCGCCCCGAACCACCTCGAACCGGCCTCCAAAATCACGAACCATGCCAAAAATTGGCTGAACCGGACAAAATAGGTCCCAGCCCAGCCGAACCGGTCCGAACCGGACCGTCCTTGCTTGAACCGCGCCTGTTGAAACCCTAGTGCGCGCCTCCATCGTGACAGCGTCGAGACGCTGTGTAGATTAGCGTCCCGACGCTGTGCGTTTTCCATATCTGGCGCCTGCGTAATCGAGACAGCGTCGAGACGCTGTTGAGGTAGCGTCCCGACGCTGTGTGCTTTCCTTACCGAGCGCCTTCGGTATCGAGACAGCGTCGAGACGCTGTTGAAGGAGCGTCCCGACGCTGTTGCGTCTGGAGGCAGAATCTGGGCAAAACAGCAACGATTTCTTCGGTTTTGGCCTCGATTTCAGCGACGATTGCTCCGATTTTTATCTCATAAAAACCTATTCTAGACCCGGACTTACATAGGACTCGATTTTACATAAAATACCCGAAACACCGGGCCTTACATGATCAAAATCACATAAAAATAAAATCTATGGCCATAAAATTAACCCAAACAGTTCAATGCAAACCGAACATACAATATGCATAAATCCCACCTATTAGAGACTATCGCAACTTTTTAAAATTAATTAATAGGGACAGCGATGGCTCTGATGCCGATTGAAGGGAATAAAAGTCCCCACGCAGCGGAAGCGCATCGATTGGACCTTACGCCGTATATTAATTAACTTTAAAAAACCGTTACGATAACTCAAACAAAACTTTAAACTAACTTTAAAGCCGCTGTAAAATCGGTTTAAACATGCTAAAATAAATCTAAATTTATTTTTAAAACTTTTCTAAAGAAAAGAGGAAGAACCGTTACAAACCTCCGTTGTAGACTTGACCGTTCTTCGCCAACGAAGCTCCACGAACGAAAACGCAGCAGCCGCTTCAAGGTATTCTTCGCTGGAAATTCTTCTTTGATTGACACAATAACCACAGAGGTTACACCGGTATGTCTCTAAGTCTAGGAGGCCAAAGACTTGTGGGAGTCTTTCTCTAAGAGGGAGGCTAGAGAGAATTCTAGGTCTTGTCTTTCAAGAGTGTCAAGTGTCATGACCAATTAGGTCTAGTGTTCTATTTATAGAAGAGAGGCCATGAATAAAATATTCAATTAAATCAATCTTTTCCAAAATTGATTCAATCTTATTCCTTAATTAATCAATCATGATCAATCAATTCCCCAATTGATTAATCTTTTCCATAAATGACTAATTTCTTCCATAAGTAATTAGATCATTCCCATAAATGATTAATCACTTCCTTAAGTGATTAATTATTTACATAATTGATTAATTCGTGGTTAATGAATTCTTTAATTAATTAACCACCAATTAAATATCACATATTTAATTTTCGGCCTTGAATTAATTAATTTTGCCCAAACACTTTTAGGACTTAAATTAATTAATTCTTTTCAATCTTCCATAAATTTATATTTGAACTTTTCAAATATTAATTTCTCTCATAATAATATATCAATATATATTATATTTATTTCCCTTAGTAAATTGAACATTTTCAATTTAATTACTTAGTTGCCTCAAATTACTTTACGAGCTACCAGTGGGACCTAATGGACCTGCAGATCAGAAGCTCCAACGATGTGAGATTAATTGGTTAAACTCTTTAACCACAATAATCAATATTCGTTAACTGTGTGTACATTCCACTATAGACTCACAGTTGCACTCTTCTCACTGCAGACATATTTTCTGTGTCCACGGAACTTAGACCAATATCGACTAGTTAGTCCTTCACGAGTGTCCGTAACACCAGCTGGGTCAAATTACCGTTTTACCCCTGGGTCACCTCTATTTCCTTAAGTACCAATTCTCCTCTAATGAACAATCTGTTTATGGTCCAACCATTAAACAGAAAACCCTCTCGTGCCATTGAGAGGGTAGGGCCCTTTGTTCAAGACTCGGAGTAACCACTTAAGGGAACACTCATCTGCTTCCCTAAAGTCGGGAAGGAGTGAATTCCATCTTGTACGATTATGTTCCCAGCTCCTCATTCGATCTTGTCCCCAAAGTGGTAGGCTTATTGAGTCGGCGTATTGGCCACTCTCACCCATGCAAATCAAAGGACAGTCTCTCATGAGCAGGAGTCCATAATCAACTCAGGATTAAGACTAAGTTGTCTCGGTCGTCCTAGTGAAATAGAAAACCAACTAGTTAACGGTGTTATAACTAGTGGTTACTATTTCGCGGTCCGGTCTTATGCAAACTCATTGCATAGGATACCCCCACTCGCATGTCTCCTACACGAACGCGTTGGATCGCAGCGTTTGTATCAAATACAAAGTGGGCCGTATCCATAGTGTCACCAGGATAAGGCACCCAGTCTTATCCCTATACTATAGACCCTTTAGGCTGTTTCTTGAACAATGATCCCATATGTCGCTACATATAGTTCAAGACTCATATTACAGCCTTGGATGTCTAGTTTATTGGATTAGGGTTATTATTAGGCAAAGACAAATATAAAATAACTAATAACAATTAATGGAAAAATATATCAATATTATTTCATTAATATCCGGTCAACGGTTACATTCACTATCTACGAGTTTTAGGGCATAAAACCCAGCACCCTTGGGATGGAAAACAAGCAAGCAAACAATGCAGAGGAGCTGGTTGACCTCATGTCAAGGCCGAGGCCGACCATCCAGAGGCCAAGGCCAAGCTCCACCCTCAAAGGCCCAACATTTTTCCATAAGATTTGACGCATCTCCACAACCTCCTCAAGGCCACAGGTTATCTCAACTCATCTGGTTGGGCACATCTTGCCGTGTCCGAGCACAAACCTAAAGGTATTCTTCTCTTTACTCAACTACACTTTATGTTTAAATGAAGCTTTACTTGAGATTGGGGGCTGCAAAGGGGATATGCCTCCCTATCAAACAAAAAATCAAGAGGGAATATTCATTCCCTATTAAACAAAAAGCAAGAGGGGATATGCACTCCCTATTAAACAAAAAGCAAGAGGGGATACGCCCCCCTATTAAACAAAAAGCAAGAATGGATATGCCTCCATATTAAACAAAAGGCAAGAAGGGATATGTCTGTTGGGTTTTATGCCCTAAAACTCGTAGATAGTGAATGTAAACAAATTGTATACTTGTTTTCAATAAAGTGTAATTGAGTTTCTACAATAAACTGTTATTGTTAAATATTGCACAATTTGACCCAAATCCAATAAACTAAGATCCAAGGTTGTTTACATGTGACTTGAACTAGTATGTGGGGACATACGGGGATTGGTGTTCAAGTAACAACCTAAAAGGTCTATAGTACAAGGATAAGGCTGGGTACTTTATCCTGGTAACACTATGTGATACGACCCGCTTTGTATTCGATACAGACGTATTAATCCAAGGCGTCCATGTAGGAGACATGCGAGCGGGGGTATCCTATGCAATGAGTTTGCATAAGACCGGACCACGAAATAGTAAACCACTAGATGTAACACCGTTAACTAGTTAGTTTACTGTTTCAATACGATGACCTAGGTAACTCAGTCTTAATCCTGAGTGTGTCATGAACTCCTTCTCATGAGGGATTGTCCTTTGATTAACATGGGTGAGAGTGGCCAATACGCCGACTCAATATGCCTTCCTTTTTGGGGACAAGACCGAGTGGGAGGCTGGGGACATGACAACACAAGAAGGAATTCACTCCTTCCCACTTCTAGGAGAAGTAGATGAGTGTTCCCTTAAGAGGTGACTCCAGGACTTGAACAAAGGGATCCCGTCCTCTCACTGGCCCGAGAGGAACTTTCCGTTTAATGGTTGGACCATAAACAGGTTGTTCATTAGAGGAGCGCTGGTACTTAAGGACACAGATGTATCACAGGGGTAAATCGGTAATTTGACCCAGCCGTGATTACGAACACTCGTGAAGGATTGACTTACCGGTATAGGTCTACATCCATGGACACAGAAATGTTTTACAGTGAGAAGAGTTCAGCTGTGGGTCTTTAGTGGAATGACCCACAGTTAATGAATATTGGTTAACCTGATTAATGAGTTTAACCGGTTAACCTCATATCATTGGAGCTTCTGATCTGTAGGTCCATTAGGTCCCCCTGCTAGCTCGTAAAGAGTAATTAGGAACAAATATATCTTGAGAGAATTTGAATAGTTCAAATTCATATTGGGAATTAAGTTAATTGTATGAGATACAAATTAATATAATGTATAGTGATGCATTAAAATATAAAGTCTAATTTGAGATTAAACTTTATTATATTGAGAGATTGATATATTTGAAAAAGTTCAAATATATGTCTAATTAAATATATGGTATTTAATTAGAAGATGAATTAATTAATTATTCAATTTAATTTAAATTAAATGAGATTTAATTAAACTATAGTCTATGAGAGAAATAAATATTTGAAGGAGTACGAATTTGATAAATATTAAATTTATAGGATATAAGGGAATTTGAAGGAGTTCAAATTTTAATATGAATTTGATTCATATTATGGAATTAATTAATTGAAGGCCTGAAATTAAATATATGATATTTAATTGGGTAATTAATTAATTAACTAATAGAAGGTCTAAAATTAAATATATGATATTTAATTGGTGATTAATTAATTAAAGAATTAATTAATTGGAAATTAATCAATTATGGAAATGATTTAATCACTTATGGAAGTGATCAATCATTTATGGAAAAGATTAATCAATTGTGGAATTGATTGGTCATGGAATTGATTAATTATGGAAAAGATTAAATCAGTTATGGAAATAACTGATTTTAAATGAATATTTTATTCATGGCTTTTCTCCTATAAATAGAACACTAAACCTAGGGTTTAGATACCACAACATATGGCCACCATAAGGCCCTCTCATATTCTCTCAACTCAAGAACTCTAGGGAGAATTTTCTCTCTAGAGTTTTTCCTATTCAAGATTAGGTAGTCCCACAACTACGTTCCTAATCTCAGAGTTATAGCGGGAAGATCAAATGGTGGTGTTCTTCGTTGTTGCAGAGCAATCAAGAATCATCCGTTGAAGTATTCAGAGTCGTCAACGGAGGTATGTTTCTCATCGCTTAACCTTTTGCCAATGTATTGATATTTTGTAGAACAAAATTAACTACGAAACGGTCCAATTGCTTCCGCTGTAACGGAATTGGGAATTCCAATCCTTTCAATGTCTCCCTGTTAAACAAAAGGCAATAGGAGTTGACCGAGGAGGTTAGAAAAGGAAACTGAGACTAACCCTCCAAGGGCTAAAGCTGATCATCTAAAGTTTGAAGCTGACCATAACCAAATGAAGAGGAGACCCTCACGATAAAAAAATTAGAGCTAGCCTTGGAATATTTGAACTCAGAAGAGCTTATGTAACTGCCTAAGTGAGGTGAAGAGGAAATCAGCACACAAATCGACACGAGTGAGAGTTATACTCTTAAATTGGGCTTAAGGCGTTTGACCTATAGCAATAGGCCATCCTTTAATCTCAATTCAAGAGTGGGGGCTTAATGTTATGGGTGAATTTGGACCTAGCTCTAAGAAAGTCAAAATGACGAGAGCCTAGAGAGGAAACAAGCCCACGAAGGCCCATTGGACCCGAATCAATTTCTAGGGCTATTCCCTCTCCTAAAAGGAAGGGGAAAACCCTAATTTCAACTATAAATAGAATAGACTAACCCCAAAGTAAGGGGACTCAACTAGGTATTTGTTCTCTTCCTCTTAATTTACTTGCTACACTCATGAACTCCTAACTGACTTAAGCTTCGGAGTCGGTGTGGCAAACACCACACCGGTGCTTAGTTTTTTCTTGTTTTGCAGGCCACATCTTCCCCTTCAACAAATTTACCGTTGATGTCACGTGAGGGTCAGGTGAGTTGCTTGGCCAAATTTTGGCATCAACAACAATTAAACAAAACTTAGAAAAACTTAAGAACATGACAACCAAACTTATAATGAACACAAATTATTATTTTATGTCATAACGTCAAGTATAAAGTTACTTTGACATTTTGAAAACGTCAAGTAACTTAATTTTTCTTGTAGTAACTATCAAAATAAGTCAACCTCAAAAAATGGAAAATTAAGACAAAGAAGTTAGTTATGAGAGATACAACAAATTAAACAAAGAAGTTGAAAACTCTAAAAAAAAAAAACACACTCCAAAACTCAACAAGACTACTTAAAAGCAATAATAATAATATATATTGGTTAAAAAAAAAATATAATATTTATAGTATATATAAAAGCCACGATAGGGAGAAACTTTGTGTTCCACTTTTGCCCTTTCATTTAAAATTACATACCAAATTTACCCTTACATCAAGTGGAGGGGAAGGAGCGAAAATGTGAAGATTCTTCCCCATCTTCAGCAATGTGTGGTAGATGAAGGAATTTCTTTTGAATATTTAGTTTTTCATTTTGTATATATATTGTTATTTTTCGATTACACAATATTACGTATATGTAGGAAAGATGAGTCCCTTATGAATTCATCAATATTTTGTTTCCTTTTTCTTTCTTTGAAATGAGAGAGAGGATGCAAAAAAATCAATCTCTTCAATATGCTTTTTTCATCCTCTCAAAATTTTCAATAGACATTTTGGGATGCTTTTGAAGTTAGATGGTTTTTTATTTTTTTTGTTTTTTTAAACGAAAAAATAATTAGTGCTAATTTAATAGTTGGTTTAAACGTAACTTTAATTGAATTATTAATATATTAAAAAAAATTAAAATTTTGAAAAATGAAAAATTGAAACTTCAAAGTTGTTTCATTATCTTAAAAAAAAAATTGGATTTAAGCCCAACCAAATTGTTCTAAATTTGGGTGCTACACATAGCAAAGAAACATCTCGATTTCATGACGTGTTGAAGATTGCAACCGTGAATCATGAATAAATGACTCATAATTGATCAAGAAAACAAGGTGATGAGAAGGGAGGCACCCTAGCTCTATGGGCTTTTCTTTTTTTAGAAAAAAAAAAATTCATTTAATATAAATCAGAGCGAACTGGATTGGGTAAGGTGAGTTTCAAGTTCTTTTTTTTCTTTTTCTTTTTTTGTATTAATATGCAATCATGTTTATATTTAAATCTAATTCTTAAACGCTGTTTTAAAATAATAACATAATACCATTGCAATTTTCAGTGTTTTGGTTCACTTTTTTTTTTTCTTTTGCCATGTATTTGGTTTATTTATAATAATAATAATTAATTATAAATTAAAAGTAAAAATTATAAGAACAAATCAGAATAGAAAAAATGGTAAAGATAAAAAAGATTAAAAAAGAGTAAGCGATAATATTAATGACATAAAACTATTAAAGGAAAAAAAAACTTTCAAACAATCCACATCTTTCTTCACACACTATATTTCACATTCTTTCGATTTTAGCTCAGAGTCTTTTGAGTCTCCTACCATCATTTTCTTTTTTACTTTAATTTAATTTATTTTATTGTTCAACAATTTGGGAGGAGATTCAAGAATCCTTTAACTAGTTAAGTTAATGCTATGGATCACATTCCATTATCCTTTTTAATATATTCAACTGATCTTTGGAACTCCAATCTTTAATTTAATTTGTAAATTCTTTTTGTGCAATATATTGTATATTGAATTTATCTAATTAATATGTCATTGAAATTTATATTAATTTTTTTAAAAAAATAATAATTATTATAACATATGGGATAGAGACTTTAAACCACTGATTTTTTAGTGAGGATGTGTAAAAAAAACATAATTCAATATTGAACTATGTTTTTGTTGGAAAAATAATAAATAATAATAATAATACATAGTTCAATTGATGAAAACACTATGAAATTGATTACAAGTCTAACTTTCAAAAGAGACATAAACTAAATTATATTTTAAACATTACAAACCACGTGCATGGCATGTGTTATAAAACTAGTATATATATAAGTGCCTAACTCACGCCATATGACATAAAGTAATCACCAAACACACTCTAAATCTCATAAACTAACTAAATACACTCCAAAATTTGCAAATTCACTCCAAAGTTTACAAATTCATCAAAACTAATTAAAAACAAAAACAAATTTAATTTGCCCTGACTCACTTATATGTGATAAACTTACCAAACTAATCATCCAAAGCCAAAACAAAGGACCAAACTCATCCAAATTCACTCCACACAACTCACCAAACACACATATTTTAAATCCTACAAACTCACGCAAACACACTCCAAATATCACAAACTTAATTACCCAAATCATTTACGAGCTAAAGACATGCATAACTCACTCCATTCCCATATAATTCACCCAAAATTCACTCCAAATCCCAAAAACCACACTCAATATCCTAAATTTAAAATTAACCCTCCTATCCATGATCAAATCACAAACAAATAACTTAAAGCCTCAATATTATAACAGAAACAACAAACATAAATCAGAAACAAAGCCAACCATCTAAAAGTCAAACCATGTTATATTAATGAAAATAAGATTCATCCAATTAGAGATTTCACAAGTAAATTAAAGAACAAAAACAAACATATACCCATACACGGTCAAATGTTTCGAACAAAAACAAACATATACCCATTTGCAATCGAAGAGAGAGATCACCAATGAAGAAAGAAGGAAAAAGAAGAAGAAGAAGGAGAAGATATATGGTCCTAGATTCGAGGGTTCTGATGCAGTTTGTAGAGGAAATCAATGAAGAAGAAAAGAGAAGAGGAGAGGAAATGAAGAAGGAAGGAGAGGTTAGGGCTTTTCTTATCGGGACTTTTTCCAACGGCTTGTTAAAATTAGTGCAAACTTGGTAGGCAAGTAGTTTGATTTAGCTAATTTACTTGTGTAGAAAGTAATGGTTAGTGGCATTTAATTTGGAGGGATTTGACTTAGTAAGGTTAATTGAAGAGATTTTCAAGGTTAGTGGGTTAGTGGGTGTCCATTTCACTTTCCTATAAATTCGTGCAAGTTTTTCATTTCAATGTATCACAACTCAATTTGATTCACTTTCTTCTTGCAATTTCTATCTTGTTTCCACTATTTGTTCTTTTTGTTTACATGGCTAAATTATAAAAAATACCCCTGAACTATGGGGGTTGTTTCAAAGATGCCCCTGGACTTTGAAAAGTTTAAAAAATACTCCTGAACTTTGAAAAATGTTTCAAAAATACCCTTGTCGTTAATTTTTTTTTTTATGGAAACCGTTAAAGTTTCAGTTTAAAAAATACCCTTGAACTTAAAAAATAAAAAATAAAAAATACCCTTATTGAAAAATGTTCTTCTTTTTTCCTCATCTCACCGTAAATTCTAACAGTTTCCATCAAAAAATTAACGGCAAGGGTATTTTTAAAACATTTTTCAAAGTTCAGAGGTATTTTTGAAACTTTTCAAAGTTCAAGGCATTTTTGAAACAAACCCCATAGTTCAAGGGTATTGTTTATAATTTAGTCTTTTCCAACACAAGATTGTGTTGGGATAGACATTAAACACATTAAAAAAAGTGAAACACATGTTTCACTTATTGAACTTCTTCCAACGCAACCTTTGCATTGAAATTGTTAGTAACTAAAAAACTAATTTGTTTTGAGTTTGTCTAGTCTTCCTAGTTTCTAGGAAATAGTTGAGTCAAGTCTAAGTTGCTAATTTTGTAGTGGGATTAGTTGTGGAATCTATTTTTAGATTCAAGTTATGTATTTATATGGATTTTTCTAGAATGAAATCATCACACTTGCCCATTGTTCTCATTTCCCTCTCGTTTCCCATTGTTCTCATTTCCTCTCATTAGTTAGAACTACATTGGTATCAGAGAGCTCAATTCTTAAGGGATATGTGAGTGAGAATCAGTGAAATATCTTCGAGAGAAACTGAGTGATACACATGTGAGAGTTGTTAGAGATGGAATCAAACAGTCTTTCTTCATTGGCTCCACCTGTGTTTAATGGTGAAAACTATCAGACATGGGCTATTAGAATACAAGCCTACATGGAAGGTTGTGATTATTGGGAAGCAATTGAGCAAGACTATGAGATTGCTCAACTTCCTGATAACCCAAAAATACATCAGATCAAGACTCACAAGGAGAGGGTCACCAAGAAGGCAAAAGCTCGAGCTTGCCTATATGCAGTTGTGTCTCCCACATATTCAACAGAACTATGACCTTGAAGTCGACAAAGGAGATCTGGGAGTTACTCAAAAGTGAGTATGAAGGTGATGAGGGGATTAAAGGCATGAAGGTGTTGAACTTGGTGCGAGAATTCGAGAGAATGCAAATGAAGGATTCTGAGTCCATTAAAGAGTACTCAGATAAGTTGATTGAGATTGCTAACAAGGCAAGAGCATTAGGAACCAAATTATCTGACAATAGATTGGTTCAGAAGATTCTAGTTTCAGTACCTGAGAGATATGAAGCAACCATTGCTTCCTTAGAAAATACTAAAGACCTCTCAAAACTCAAGGTAATAGAAGTAGTTAGGGCTTTGCAATCACAAGAGCAGAGGAGGTTGATGAGATAAGAAGGAAGCATTGAGGGGGCATTGAAAGCTAAAGTGCAGCAGGGAGGAGGTGGAAGAGAGAAGAAGGGGAAAGGGAAGAAGGGAAGTGGCAGCAGTAGCTCAGAGTCTGCTGCAAAGGATGCTGGTAGTACATGCAAGCACTGTGAGAAGCAGAATCATCCACATTTCAGATGCTGGAGAAGCCCAGATGTGAAGTGTAGAAGATGTCACTTATTGGGGCACATTGAACGGTTCTGTAAGGAAGCAAAAACTCAACAGCAAAGAGGACCACATGTTGTAGTACAACAAGAAGAAGATCAACTCTTTGTGGCTACTTGTTTCTCATTAGTCGTCACTCAATGTGATGGTTGGTTGGTTGATAGTGGGTGTACCAATCACATGACAAGTCAAGGGTGTGATGACATGCAAAAATGTCATCATTTTCCTATTAATTTTAGCTAGTTTTATGCTTGAATTGTGTTCTTTAATGCTATTTTCTGTTTAAATTTAAGAAAACCGAGTCAAAGAAGAAAAATCGGATTTTTGAGAGATTTTAGATGATTTTGGAGGCTTTTGGAGCAATTTGGAGAATTACATTGAAGATCCGAGTCCAAAAAGCCAAGAAGAATGAATTAGAAGCCCAAATTCATGAATTTCAAGTCTTAAAGTATCAATTTGGGTCAAGAAAAGTGCCCAAAATCCATTACAAGAAGTATTTGGACCAAAAGAAAGTTGGAGGCCCAAAAATTGAGTCAAAATCGGGCCATTATTGAAAATTCAGGGCCTAGCGTCTCGACGCTAAGCCTGGAGCGTCTCGACGCTAGGCAGCTGCGTGGAAAGATCCAGAATCGCGAGAGCGTCTCGACCCTGTCCAAGTAGCGTCTCGACGCTGCGACATCTTGGAGCCCAAGAAAAGATGACGTCAGAGCGTCTCGACGCTGTCCTTGTAGCGTCTCGACGCTGCGCCTGCTGGGAGCCTATAAAAGGAGCCTTTTGCATCCATATTTGGTGTGCCAATTTGTGGGTTTTCACCCCATTCTAGAATCCACTCTAAAATTGGGGATTTTTGGGAGAGTTTTGGAGCTTTGTTGAAGATCTTTGGAGCTCGGGATCGAAGGAGGTCGACGCGGGATCGAGGAGATCGACACTTTTATGAGCATTTCTCTTCCCTTTTCCTTTATGTTTTAGTTTCTAGAATTGTTGTGATTAGGAATTATTGAATTTTAGTGATTATGAGTAGCAAATTCCTAAATTCTATGAGATTGATTTAGATGTGGAACCTCTGCTGAATTAATGAATTGATTTGGTTTAATTGTCATTATTGTTCATTTGTGCATTTTGTCCCTAATGCTTTTAATCAACTGATCACTGATTAAATGAATCGTTACTAAGTGGAAACTCGACGGAGAGAAGCTTAGACTAGAACTGAATGCATGACTAACGATTATTTACCCGGGTGACACGGGATAAAATAAATAACGTTAGAGGTTGTACTGAAGGGTCGTAATGCCATGCTAAGTAAATAAAGATGAGACTGAAAGGAGATTCTTTATTGAAAGGTATGAGATAGGAGGAGACCGACAGGAGAGTCCTTGTCATTAGACTTCTAGACTTATGAATCAAATGATTTGTTAATCCATATTGGTTAATTGATTACGCATTAAAGGTCCAATTGATGAAATCAACAACTCTAGAATTATCCCATCAAATTGTGTCGCCATTTATCTTTTGCTTTCTAGATTAGCTTTTTATTATTCTTTTTGGCATTAGATTTTAATCTCTAAATAAAGCTAAGCAAGATTATTCACGGTACTTAATTGAATAAATCCAATCCCTGTGGAGACGATACTCTATACTCAAAATCACTATATTACTTGTCACGACCCGTTCGCTTGCGGAATTTAAAATCGTGCAACAGGGTGAAGATAGGAAACGGTGAGTATCTAGAAGTAAAGGGGAAGGGCACAGTGTCAATAGAGAGTTGTGCTGGAACCAAGTTGATTACTAAAGTGTTGTTTGTCCCTGAAATTGATCAAAACTTGTTTAGCGTTGGTCAATTAGTAGAGAATGGATTCAAAGTGTTGTTTGAAGAAGGAAAGTGCCTCATTTCTGATTCCAATGGGAATGAGTTGTTCAAAATAAAGATGCAACACAAGAGCTTCTCGTTAGATCCACTCGAGAAGGAGCATATAGCTTTCAAGTGTCAAGTGAATGACACTGAGTTATGGCACAAGAGGTTGGGGCATTTTCACCAAAAAGGGTTGCAGTATCTGCAGAAGAATGATGGCAGTAGGAGTATCAGTTCTGGAGGAACTGAAAACAAACTGCAGAGCTTGTTTAACAGGGAAGCAAACAAGGTTGCCTTTCAAGAAGTCACAATGGAAAACAACTGAGAAGTTGCAGCTCATCCACACTGACCTGTGTGGACCTCAACCAACTCTCTCACTAAATGGTAGCAGGTATTTCATTATCTTTATTGATGATTATACCAGAATGTGTTGGATATATTTTATGAAGCATAAGTCTGAAGTAGCTGAAGTGTTTCTGAAGTTTAAGAGATGGGTTGAGAATCAAAGTGGTTGTATGATTCAGGTGGTGAGAACTGATAATGTGACTGAATATACATCGCAAAGGTTCAATTCCTTCTGTGAAGAAGTTGGGATAGAGCATCAGCTCACTGCTCCATATTCTCCACAACAAAATGGAGTCAGTGAGAGGAAGAACAGGAGTATTATGGAAATGACAATATGCTTTTTGCATGAGAAGAACTTGCCAAAGGAATTTTGGGCTGAAGCAGCAAACACAACAGTCTTTCTATTGAATAGACTACCCACGAGGGTATTGGAGAAGAAGACACCTTATGAATCTTGGTTTGATACTAAGCAAAAACTGACAAATTTGAAGGTGTTTGGCTGCTTGTGTTTTTTCTATGTTCCACAGGTGAAGAGAGACAAGTTGAGTGAGAAGGCCGAACCAGGAATCTTTGTATGCTATAGCATGGTGTCCAAAGCCTATAAGATCTATCAACCTCACACAGAGATGATGGTGATTAGTAGAGATGCTCAGTTTTTGGAGGATGAGGAGTGGGATTGGACAGAAGAAGCACAGGTGAAGCAATAAGAAGTCTCTCTGGATCCTGATGAATTAGTTGATGAAGTACCAGTTAGAGGGACTAGACTATTGCAGGAAGTGTATGAAAGAAGTAGCATAACTGCATTAGAGCATGAAAAGTATGAAGAAGCTAAAAGAGATACGAAGTGGATGGAAGCAATGAAGGAAGAGTTGAGTATGATAGAGAAAAACAATACATGAGAGTTGGTGGAGAAGCCTGCAGACAGAAAAGTAATTGGAGTTAAATGGGTTTTCAAAACCAAATTGAACCCAGATGGCTCTGTGAACAAGCTCAAGGCCAGGTTAGTGGTAAAAGGGTATGCACAAGTCTGGGGAATTAATTTTTCTGAGACTTCTGCACCAGTTGCAAGAATGGACACAATCAGGTTGCTACTGGCTGTGTCAGCCCAGCATGGATGGAAGATGTATCAGCTAGATGTGAAGTCAACATTCCTAAATGGAGTGTTAGAAGAAGAGATCTATGTTGAGCAACCAGACGGATTCATCGTACCAGGACAAGAGCAGAAGGTTTATTTGTTGAAGAAGGCTCTCTATGGGTTGAAGCAAGCTCCTAGGGCATGGTACAACAAGATGGATGATCACTTGCTGAACCTGGGTTTTGTGAATAGTCTGAGTGAATCCACACTCTATGTGAAGAAATCAAGTATTGCTATTGTGATTGTATCTCTCTATGTAGATGACTTGCTAGTGACAGGAAGTGACGATGTTCAGATAGAGATATTCAAGCAAGAAATGATGAAGGTGTTTGAGATGACTGATCTAGGTCTGATGCATTACTTCTTAGGTATGGAGATCCAGCAAAGGCAAAATGAAATGTTCTTTTGTCAGAAGAAGTACGTAAGAGAGATATTGAAGAGGTTCAATATGGAGGAGTGTAAGAGTGTGAACACTCCAATGATTAAGAAGGAGAAGTTGCAAAAGGATGATGGAGAGGAACCTGCCGATGAGAATGTGTACAGAAGTCTAGTTGGATGCCTCATGTATCTCACATCCACTAGGCCTGACATTATGTACACTGTAAGTGTCTTATCTAGATTTCTTCACTGTCCAAGCAAGAATCATATGGTTGCTGGAAAAAGGGTTCTGAGATATCTAAAAGGCACACTGTCTTTTGGGATCAAATTTAATAAAGTTGAAAATTTTGAGTTGCAAGGCTACTAAGATAGTGATTGGGTTGGGTCACTAGATGATATGAAGAGCACCTCTGCCTATTGTTTCACTTTTGGCTCAGGGTGTTTCTCATGGTGTTCAAAAAAGCAAGATATAGTGTCTCAGTCAATTGTAGAAGCTGAGTTCATTGCAGCGACGACAGCAGTCAACCAAGCTGTTTGGTTGAAGAAATTGATGCATGACTTGCATCTGCAGCAGGAAAAGTGTGTGAAGGTGTTTGTGGATAATCAAACCACTCTAGCCATTTCATTGAATCTAGTTTTTCATGGAAGGACCAAACATTTTAAGATCAAGTATTATGTTTTGAGAGAGATGCAGAAGGAAGGAGAAGTGCAGCTGGTACATTGCAGCTCAGAAGAGCAAATAGCTGATATCTTCACTAAGTCTTTTTGTGTGGGTCGTTTTCAAGCTCTTAGGAGCAAGTTAGGTGTTTGTACTATTTGAGTTAGGAGGAGAATGTTAGTAACTAAAAAACTAATTTGTTTTGAGTTGATCTAGTCTTCCTAGCTTCCAGGAAATAGTTGAGTCAAGTCTAAGTTGCTAATTTTGTGGAGTTAGTGGGAGTAGTTGTGGAATCTATTTTTAGATTCAAGTTATGTATTTATATGGAGTTTTCTAGAATGAAATCATCACACTTGCCCATTGTTCTCATTTCCCTCTCATTTCCTCTCATTAGTTAGAACTACAGAAATAGACATCAAATGCATCAAGAAAAGTGAAAACGCATATTTCACTTGTTGAACTCCCGACGCAAGCAATTTCGTCAGTATAGCTATTTTTTCCAATGTAAGCCATTTGCATTGGCAATAGGGGTGTTCAAAATTAGACTGAAAATCGACTCGATCGACCGAACCGATGTCGGTCGATCGGTTTTCCTCTATATTCGGCCGACTCCTCTATATTCGGTCGGAGTCGATTTTTTCAATGAAAAAACCGACTGTCGGTCGGTCGATTTACTTAAAAACTACATAAATCGACCGACCGATCGCCTTTAACATCAAATTTATTTAAAAAAATTATATAAACTGCACTATGGGTGGCGTGTTTCGCTTGGCTACATGCACATGTAGTGTGTTGTCCCATCATGTGAAAATTGAAAAGTCATAATTAATGACTTACTTTTTTTTTTTTAATTTGTTATCTTTCTCTTTTCTTCCCTCCTCAATCCCACGATTCTTCTTCCTCTTTCCATCTTCCTCTATCCTTCTTCTTCCATTTCTCTTTTCACCTCTCCCTTTTTCTTTCATCTTCTCCACTGTCAATCCATTTTTTCTCTCTTTTTTCTTCTCTTTTTCTTCATTTTTTTCTTCTCTCTTTTCTTCCTCTCTTTTTTTCTATTGTGCTTTAAATCACTCTCTCTTCTTCTTTTTTGTTTTTCTTATCTTCAAACTTTCCATCTATCTCTTCTCTCACTCGATTTTTTGAACGTTTTTTCTTCTGCGTCGAGCGTTTTCCAGCAACATCTCAAAACCGAAAAAACTGACTGACCGACCGTGTATTTGGTCGGTCGGTTTCATGGAGCATCTGAAAATCATCGACCACCGACCAACCGAAACCGATAGGTCGGTTTTTGGCGTCGGTTTTCGTCCAAAACCGACACCGACCGACCGACGAACAATCCTAATTAGCAAAACCATGGCTATGTCGATGAAATTGTTTGCATTGGGAAAAGTGTTGTCGGTGTAGCAAAAAATTCTTGTACTGTTTAGAACTGAAATTGAATCCTATTTTATTGCTACATTCTTCACTTTCTTTCTTTCATTTTTTTTACAATATTTTTAATGTCCAACAACACGTGGAAATAAGAATTTAAACATTTGACCTTTTGATGAAATATATAATGTCATAGTCAAATTGTGTTATATTCGAATTTATGGATCCATATCTTTGCTAACAATTTTTTTTATTGAGGTTTTTTTCTCTATTTTTTTTAAAGAATGTGTAGATATGTATTTTTTATAAAAGTAATTATAATTGTAACATTTTTTTACATGTTAACTGTTATAAATTAGCTTTAATAATCATAATTAGTATATTTTATTTAAATGATATATTTTATTAATATTTCGACAATGTATGAGGTTGGGGAATTTGAACCACTGATCTTTTGGTCATTAGTACAAACTTTATGCCAGTTGAACTGTAACGCCCCAGGCCTAGGATTCGGAATCCGAACTCGACCCTTAACGACCCCGACGTTCCCCTACGACCTGGCCACGCCACCATACTTGTCTGATACTACTTCTAAGATTGAATACTGTCCCCACAAACCAACACAGGGTCCTTTTAGCATGCTTTGTCCTCACTCACATGCTCCCTAGGAAAATTCCCAGGAGGTCACCCAACATAGAACTTCTTCAAGCTAAGCACACTTAACTTCAAAGTTCCTATGATTGAGCCATCGAAAAGGAAGGTGCACCTTGTTGGTATAGGTAGTATCTATCAATTCTTTTAAGCTTATCTTAACTATACTTTCATGTCCTTAGGATCCCTCTCATTCGGATGTGTCCTCGGTTCATTCATGTACCCCTCCTAACTCGGGTGTTACATGCCCACCAGCTTCCGCTTTGGTTCGTCCCCGAACCACATCTTACTGGGAGAGGTAACGCCCCAGGCCCAAGATTCGGAATTCGGATTTGGCCCTTAACGACCCCAGCATTCCCCTGCGGCCTGGCCACGCCACCATACTTGTCTGATACTACTTCTAAGATTTAAGACTGTCCCCACAAACCAACACGGAGTCCTTTTAGCATGCTTTGTCCTCACTCACATGCTTCCTAGGAAAATTCCCAAGAGGTCACTCAACATAGAACTTCTCCAAGCCAAGCACGCTTAACTTCAAAGTTCCTATGATTGAGCCACCGAAAAGGAAGGTGCACCGTTGGTATAGGTAGTATCTATCAATTCTTGTAAGCTTTTCTTGAACATACTCTCATGTCCTCAGGATCCCTCTCATTCGAATGTGATCTCGGTTCATTCATGTACCCCTCCAAACTCGGGTGTTACATGAACTATGTTTATATTGACATTTAAATGATATCCTTGATTTACATAAATAATGATAATTAATTAACTATATATTATCATTTAATCATTCAATACTAGCTTATATGGTTGGAGCTGAGCATACATAGCTCAACTGGTATGCGTATAGGTCGCAAACAAGAGCATAGCTCAACAAGAGCATAACCACGAGGTCTGTGGTTCGAATCTCCACCCTCATATATTGTCAAAAAAAAAATGCATGAGTCATTTATCTTTTATTAATTAATCTTAGTCAGTATATATAGAGAGCGCTAAGGATGATCTGTAAAAATGTCAACTTAAAGAGTTTCAACCATCCAAATTTAGAAAAATATACTATCGTGGGGTAATATCATAAAGATATAGTAGATTAGTTACTGAAAAATTTCTAGTACTATGGTAGTATGGAAAATTTTCAATACTACTTTTATAAGAGTTCGGTCGGAATCAATTTTTCTAAGAAAAACTTATTCGTCCGTTGGTCGGCGAGTCCAATAAAGACTCAAACCGACCAGATCGACCGACAAGACATTTACTAGATTTAAAAAGAAAAAAAAAGTAAATTTAGTTCGAAAAGTGTGCTGGTTGTTGCTGCATTAATGTTGCATGTTGCAGCAGCCACGTACCTAGTCTTCCCAATGAAATATTAAAAAAAAATTATTAATTTTTATTTTTATTTTTCCTCCCTCTTTCATTTACTCTTAGTTTTTCTTCTTCTCAGTTCTCCCTCAAGTTTCTTCCCCCTTTCTCTTCCTCTCCATTTCTATTTTTTTCTTCTTCTTCATTTTTTTTCTAGTTACAGCTTCCTCCATTTCTCTTCTCTTCTTCTCTTCTTTATTTTTTTTCCTGAATCGGTTGCGAATGAATTTCTTCCCTCTATTTTATTTCTATTTTTTTTGTTCTCTAGCTCGCCGAAGTAACAAAACCCACATTTTTTCATTTTCAAGTTCGTTGGAGTAACAAAACCCACATTTCTTTCGTTCTCAAGTTTGTCGGAGTCATATAACCGACAAAATCTGACCAACCGTTGGTGTAGTCGGTCGGTCGGCATCACCCACCCATCAAGAACCGACGCTCACTGACTGATTCAAACCGAATGGTCGATTTTCGGCGTAGGTTTTGGCCAAAAATCGACCCTGACCGACACTGCTCACCCTTAGAAAGAAGTATTTAAGAATTGTATGGAACCCATAGAATAAAATATTATATCATTAAATGCTTATTAAATGACATGTCAAATGCTGAATGAAGGGAGTAGGTACTACCATAGTACTAGAAATTTTCTCACTAGTTATGTGCTGATCTTTTGTGTTTTGTTGAGAGATGATTTGTTCCTTATATATGGGCCCATTTGGAATACCTTTTAGTTTAAGTGTTTTTACTAATACCACTAGACATGACGAGTGTTTGACATCATTTGCAAGATTGTGTGCCAAAATAGATGCATGGTATATGTCCAATAATAGTCCCTTCAACTAGTCGAGAGTGAGAGGTCTCCCCTAGAAACTTAAGGGTCACTTTGATCCAAAGCGTAGAATACATACCTTTTATGATGTATTGAGTTAATATATAACTAAGGCCACGTTTGATAATCAATTGATTTTTTGTTTTTGATTTTTAAAAATTATGCTTGTTTTCTTTCAATTTATTTACCATAGTTTTCATGTTTGTCCCCACATTGTCAAAAAAAAAAAAAGTTTTCATGTTTGTGAAGGACATATTTGAATTCCTAGCCAAATTCCAAAAACATAAACAAGCTTTTGAAAACCTTTTTTTAGTTTTAAAAAGTTGGCTTTGTTTTTGAAAACATGAGAATAAAGAATTAAGAAAAAAAATTGGAGGTGGATGTAGTGTTTATAAGCTTATTTTTCAAAAATAAAAAATAAAAAACTAAGACCCCGTTTGATAACCATTTGTTTTTGAAAATTAAGCTTAAAACACTACATGTACCTACAAGTTTCTTTGTTTTGTTATCTACCTCCTTCTCATGTTTTCAAAAACCAAGTCAAATTTTGAAAACTAAAAAAAATAGTTTTCAAAAACTTGTTTTTGTTTTTGAAATTTGGCTAGGAACTCAAGTGTGTCTTTAACAAGGATGAAACCATTGTAAGGAAATTGAATGAAAATAAGCATAATTTTCAAAAACCAAAAACCAAATGGTTATCAAACGGGGCCTAAATAATTATCAAACGAGACCTAAATATTTAAGTTATATTCTAACCTTTTGGTATAGGTTTAAAGCAATCCACTTTTACTAATTATTTTAGGGGCATTTGCACAGATAGCAAAAACACCAAATTAAACATATTGCAAAAATAGCAAAAATTACAACTATTTGCAGAAGTAGCACAAAGTAACCTTTAAGTTACAAAAATATACCCTTTTTATCAGCATCTAACTGATAGAAATAATTATCAGTTTCTATCACTAATAGTTTATGATAGATACTGATAGAAAGGATTATACAGAGTCTCTCAGCATGATAGTCTGTCAGTGTTTATCACTGATAATCACTAATACATCGAGTGAATTGGAGTCTATTGGTGATAGACACTGATAGAAAGGATTTAAACGATAAAAGGATTATACGAAGTCTAATGATAGTTTATTAGTGTCTATCACTAATAGTCATTGATAGACTTCCGATTAATCAAAGTCTATCAGTGATAGGCATTAATAGACTTTGATTATCAAAATCTATCAGTGATAGACACTGATAAAAAGGATTATATAGAGTCTATCGACATGATAGTCTATCAGTGTGTATCACTGATAGATTTCAATTAATCAGAGTCTATCAGTGATAGACGAATTAATTGAAATCTATTAGTGATAGACACTAATAGAAAGAAAGGTATGAAAATTGGTAAAATATGCACACGATTCAAAATTAAATAGGGGTAAAATGGAAATTATGAAAGTTTACTCTAATAAATTGTCATATTTGCTATTAGTTTTACATTGTGTTATATTTGCAATTAGGAAAACCCTAATTGCCACGTCATGCAATTTTCCATTATTTTATTCTTAAATGAAATATATTTAAAAAGCTAATTTGCATTTCATTTGCACTATCATGTTTTATTATTATTTATATCACCATCATTCTAGTTAGCTTATTATTCAAAGGTGGTGGGGTCCTCTCAATATTGGAAATTAACATGTGGTGGTGGATCCAGCGTTTTTTTTTTTTTTTTTTTTGAGAAGGTTGATTTTTATGATTTGATTGTAAGAATTTAATGTCCACATATGATTCTCACTATACCATAGTTTTTTTTTCACCCTCTTCACCATTAGTTTGACTGCAAAATTTATGTCCACATGATTCACTCCTATACTATGATCTGACTGAACAAATTTGTCCCCACACATTTTCCTCCACTTTTTCTTTTCCTTTTTTCCTTTAGAAACAAATTGCAATATAATGAAAATGAAGCTATAAGTTTCTATCATGCTAGAGAAACTCTTCCATCCAAGAGAAGTTCTTGGAATATCTTTCTCTCGTCTTCAATGCAAGAGCATTTGCAACTCCAAACGAACGTCTCTTGTACAGTGAGTAATTCCTTATTATACTCCACTTTTATTATAACATAGTTGACTTGATAATAAGTCTTTTTTTTTTCTTTTTTGATTAGAATTTGAACCTACTTTTTTGTCGATATTATAATACCTTTTAACTATTTAAGCTATTTTAAAATTGGTAGAGTAATTAATAATGGAAATGTGAGTATTTTAAACATATATGTCATGATATAAAAGCTTACAAAATGATTCCTAAGATAATCTACATTTTCATCCTCGATCCGTTAAAATTCTCCATTTTTCCCTTTATGCAGTAAAAATTTCCCTTCCTCTTTACCTTTTTTTCTTTTTTTTTTATTTAGATAATTAATTAAATAACATCAATTTATACCCTAAACTTGACATGACATATCGTTTCACACCCTAAAATCTCAATTTCATTCGTTTGAATCGTAGAGTTAAACAAGTGTTTTAATGTTTATTCTTGTTTAATTTTCGCTAAATTCACTCACAGATTTTTGTGAAAGCAAATAAAAAACTTTCAAAATTCATGAATATAAAAAAAAAAATTCAAGCATTCCATATGTGATTATAGTGACTTGTAATGTAATGGGGTCAAGATGTAAATATGGGCTTTACTCTTGTAATATTTGGGCCTAGTTTATAAAGGTCCAAATTGGGGTGTTGGGTGAAGCTGAGTTTGTTATAAACGGCTGGATTCTTAGGAGATGAGTGTGAGAGAGCATTTTGTGTGTGTAAATAGTTGAACAACAAAAATAGTGAATTCCCTCCTCCCGTGGATGTCAAAACTGGCCGAACCACTTAATTGCGATGTTCTTTCTTTCTTCTATCTTATAATCTCTTTGCTATTGGTGTCTGAATTGCTTGTTGTTCAGACTGTGTGTGTGTTTCTGGTGGGTAATTGATTCAGCTGTAATCTCAACAACTGGTATCAAAGCATAGCTGATACACTAGAGGGCTGAAGGAAAATCTCGTGATTGAGTGCTGATAGTGGCGGCTCATTTCGAAGTACATAAGTTTGATGGGAAAGAGGATTTCTCCCTATGGAGGTGTACGATCAAAGCACTCTTAGTGCAACAGAAAGTGGTGAAAGCATTGGAGAAGTTCGGCGAACTCGCAGTGCCGATTGTTAGCTAGAAAGGAGGGTAAAACTGGAATCGAAAGACAGAAATGTTGTGTCGTGGATGGAACCACTGCCTTGAAAGCAAAACTCGGCACGACCTTGGTGCTAAATCGTTTAACTGCCGGTATGCTCCCCAAGGTTAACACAACCTCCGAAACAGACGTGCACTCGTCGGGTCGGAGTGGAATCAATTTCATGCTCAGGAAAGGAAAATGAAAGCAGGAGAAGAAGAGAGAATAAGATGAGATGATCAAGAAGGTAGGGGTAGGACTCTATTTATACTGTAGAAGTGGCCAAAATTAGAAGTAGAATTTTCAAAATTAAAAAAACTCAAAAAAACAGTGGCCACACACGTGTCCTTTGACCAACCTCATTTCCTCTGCAGATGCCACGTGTCCTAGAACTCTTCAGCAAAGACTTAGCCAAAGTATGAATCCTTCTTTTCCTCCGAGTCTGCCACGTGGATTTGACTAAGGAATAAGAAGAAGAAAGTCCCAAAAATAAGCCCAAGCCCGAGTCCGAGCCGGACGGCGGTGCGCGTAATGGCCTTGGTCTTGGCTTACCTCACATCAAGTTTTATAAGCCCAATACACAACAAGTGTTATTAAATCGACTTTCCAAGACCTATGCTTCCGATGTGGGACAAAACTACTTGTCATTCCCAACAATCCCCCACGAATGACAAAATAGTAAAGTAAAGAGGATTAAGATGAAATAAAGTTTTCCTGAGCAAGGATAATAAACTTAAGCATTAATATCTTTCGATTTGAATTAATGCATAGTGAAGTAGGGCAACAACCTAAAGGGTGGAAGTGAGTTACCTCTTGAACTTCCAGTGTTTATAATTGAGACCCCCACAACACGTTTGAATCCTCGATTTTGATTCCGCGATAGTTATCAAGTGCTTTTAATGCCCATGCACAAAACCTTGGGTCATCGTGAAAGCTCTAGAAAGAGGCTCCTCAGCTCTTTCATAGAAGGCGGCCCCACCTTCACAATCACGTCGCTGCTTCATCTAGTCTATCATGGATAGACCACTCAGACTCAGCTAAGAAGACTTTGAATACTATCCATCAAGTCCCTCGCATGGACCACCCAAAAAAAGGCTATGGATTCTCACGAGCTTTCTATATCCATCAAGTCCACGCATGGACCACCCAAAAAGGGCTATGGATTCTCACGAGCTTCACTATATCCATCAAGTCCACGCATTGACCACCCACAAAGGGCTATGGATTCATGCTAGTGAGAAACATCATGACTTGAGTTCCATACATTCTAAGGACTCTAGAATTACTCTCCTTGTTTGTCCTTTGGTGAGAGGATCTGTCAAGTTCCTATCGGACCTCACATATTCCAAGGAGATAACTCCATCTTTCAGCAACTGCTTTATGGCTCCATGTCTCAGGCGTCTGTGGTGTCTCTTGCCATTGTTCATGTTGTTTTTGGCAATCCCTATGGCAGCCTGTGAGTCACAGTATAGGGACACATGTACAGTCTTTCCTCACAATGTGGCACGCCTCCAAGAAGACTTCTTAACCATCCGGTCTCTTGACCTGCTAATTCAAGTGCTATGAACTCAGATTTCATAGTAGAACGAGCAATGCAGGTCTGTTTTGCTGATTTCCATGAGATAGTTCCTCCACCCAAGGTAAAAACATACCCGCTAGTGGAGCTTACCTTATCATTATCTGTTACTCAATTTGCATCACAATATCCTTCATGCACAGCAGGAAATTTGTTAAAATGCAAACAGTAATACATTGTACCTCTAAGACACCTTAACAAACGAAGTATAGCAGTCCAATGTTCTTTACCAGGGCTGTGTGTAAATCTACTCAGTCTATTAACAACATATGCAATATCAGGTCTAGTGTAATTCATCAAAAACATGAAACTACCTATGATTTATGCATATTCAGATTTAGATACACTGTCGCCCTGGTTCCTTTTAAGACCAATGCTTGCACGATAAGGGGTTCTTATTGGTGATTTATCAAAGTGATCAAATTTCTTTAGCATTTTCTCAATGTAGTGTGATTGTCATAAGGAATACCCATTGTCATTTTCCTTATTTTCATACCAAGTATTACATCAGCCTCTCCTAAGTCTTTCATTTCAAAATGCGAAGAAAGGAGTAACTTGGTCTCATTTAATGACATCTAAGTTCGAACCAAATATAAACATGTCATCAACATACAAGCAAATAATCACACATTTTGCTCCAAACAATTTTGAGTAAACACAAGTATCAGAACAATTTACTTTATAACCGCTAGTTACTAAAGTGTTATCAAACTTCTCATACTATTGTTTGGGAGCTTGTTTTAGACCATAGAGAGAATTTTTAAGCTTGCATTGCATACTTGTTTTGATATTCCACTAGATTCATTATCAGTTCTAATCATAGGGAAGATATTTTCAAAAAACTCAGCATCTCTATACTCACCAATTGATTTATCATTTAAGCACATAAACCTATATTCAGAAGTATTTTGGGCATAACCTATGAAAACACAATCAAAGGTTTTAGAACCAACCGTAGGTTTTTGAACGTCGGATATGCTACTTTGCCAAACACCCCCACACTCTCAAGTAGCTTAGGTTTGGTGAACATCCCTTCCAGAGCTCGTTCGATGTCTTATTCAGCTTTTTGTGAGGAACCCTGTTAAGAATCAAACAGGACAGAAAGAATAGCTTCCCCCCACTTATCATTAGATAAACCATTTTAGTGGCCCCCACATTTTGAGATATATCGCATATATGTTTTAATCTCTCAAACAAATAATTTATGCACACATGCATAATTAAGAACACCACAATAAAATTGATATATACTATGGACATAGGAAATGCATCACAAACTAATTACTCTACTAATAATTAATTAAATTTCACATAGTTATATCAATACACTTCACCAATACTGTCCATAGCATATCTTCTAACATTTCTATTTAAATAGCCAAATCATATAAAATCATAAATAATACATGGAACATCTCAATAACATGTATTCACAATTTACCCCCATTAAAGCTTGTGTCTATGAATCTTACCAAGGACAATTATCCACTATTTAATGCCCAATTTTATTTTTATTTTTCCAGATCATAGACATGCTCAATGAAATATTCATTATGATTAAATAACATATTTTCAATCAAATGAAAATATACACACTTTGCATTGATTGGCAAGATCTTAAACTACTACCAATTTCTATAAGCTCCACATGCAATTGAGATTTTACTCATTTTTATACTTCCAATCAAGTAATAAGCAAAGAATAATATATGTCAAACTCAATTAATAGCAATAGTTTTAATTTTAAATTTCATGAAAATTAATAGAAGTAAAATACTTCTCTTAAACATTGCAATTTGAGATATAGGGTCATACACTTAAATTGTCACTCACTACCTCAACCTTCAATAGCTTCACAAGTTCAAGATGTATAACTAAACAACTTTAAACTTTATCAGTATTTCCAAAATTATTTTAAATGCCACATAGGCTTCAGTTTACAATATTATCAATAATATTCCAAATAAACATTATTTCCATACATGTTGATAATTAGGCTTCCCTAATAGATCACTATAACCGCCTATAAACTTGAGATTTGCAAGATAATGCAATAATAATTTTTATCTCACTTCATGATGGAAAAACAGCTTGTTCAATGAAAGAACAAATATATACACATATTAGATATGTATCGAATATCATACTTAAAAATAGCAATGGAATAAAATTGCTAAATTTTCAAAAATTAAGCATGGTATCTAGAGAGATTCAGTCTAGGAGACCCAACGAGATATCAATCATCTTCTGAATATGAGAAGATATATATATATATATAACAAATCTCAATGCTAATAATTTGTCACACCATATATCTCACAATTTCAACAAATGTATTATAAGGGAAAATCAATTCACCAATTTGAATCAAATCAAGAAAATCTTGAACCATAATACATTATACAATTCAACATATATCTAATATAGTAAAAACCAAAGGATTTGAATCAAACCCCAAATACTTCCCTTTAATATCTTACCAAATAGAAGTTTGGGTATCATCCACTTTAATTTGACTTGAGCCAATTGAATTCCCCTCACCATGAGCAACGAAACGAACTCAATGTGTAAAATCAATGTGTAAACAGTTTTGCTTTCAAATTGTTAGCTAGAAAGGAGGGTAAAACTGGAATCGAAAGACAAAAATGTTGTGTCGTGGATGGAACCACTGCCTTGAAAGCAAAACTCGGCACGACCTTGGTGCTAAATCGTTTAACTGCCGGTATGCTCCCCAAGGTTAACACAACCTCCGAAACAGACGTGCACTCGTCGGGTCGGAGTGGAATCAATTTCATGAAGGTGTACATATTACACATGCGGAAGCAATTGAAGATCGAAAGCACTTAAGACATTTAATTTTGCTCCTAAAGCATGCATGTTCTATAAAAGACAGAAAAGAGAGTTTAGAGAAAACCAACCTTTGTAGCTCACAAATGAGGTACTCCTTGTGGTGTTTTCCTTCTCCAACTTCTCTTGGACAACCTTTAGAGTCTTCCCTACTATTCTCCGGGCCGAGAACGACTTGTGGGAGTCTATAGTGATAGGGAATGGGAAGGGAATGCTTGAAGGTTCAAGCTCTATGGAGATATGAGATGAGAGAGTGATTGAGGAAGAAATTCAGCAGCATAACATTAAGGTAAATGCAATCTTACTCTCCAATCTGATTCTTCTTCTACTTATAGAGAGAATCCATGCAAGAAGAAGCCTCAAGATGCAAGACACATGGTGGTCTTAAGGGTGAAAGTGGAAGCTAGGTGTTCAAACAACATTACATGCAAGTATGCATGTTTGTGGTGTAATTCCACTTTGAATCTTCATGCAAGAGTGGAATTACATCATTTTCCACTTACCATGATTCAAAATCAGATTTCAAATGTTCATTTATGATATTAATATCAATTCTAAATGTGACATTAATATATAAGATCATATTTGAACCTTGCCCAATTGATTATAAATGATTAAGCAAGTTAATCACCTTAATATTGTGCATCTTATATATATGAATCTTAATTCATGTATATAGTATTTAAAACCCTTTTAAATACTTTATCTCCCATTTTCTAATTTAATTCATAATTAAATTATTGTGTCAAACACAATTTTACGATAATACCCTTTTTCCCGACTTTGAACAATTCAAAGAATCCTATCAATTTGTTCTAGGCTATATTCCGATATGAGCTAGTAGGGGGACCTAATGGACCTATAGATCATGGGCTCCAACGATTCGAGACTAACCGACTAATCTCATTATTCAAGCTAGCCAACATTCGTTAACTACCGGGACACTCCACTATAGCCCGATAGTTGCACTCCCCTCACTATAGATATATTTCCGTCCACTTGATTTAACCATGTTCAGTAAGTCGTTCCTTCACAGGTTGTTCGTAGCTATAGCTAGGTCAAATAACCGTTTTATCCCTATAGTACTTCTTGTTCCTTAAGTTCCACTAATCCTCTAATGAACAATCGGTTTGTGGTCCAACCATCAAACCTAAGTCCCTCTCGATCCAACGAGAGGGTGGGGCCCCTTGTTCAAGTCCTGGAGTTAGTACTTAAGAGAACAACCTCTCTGCTATCCCTGAAAAGGGTAGGAGTGAATTCCGTCTTGCGAAACTATGTCCCCAGCTATCTATTCGATCTTATCCCCAAAATGGTAGGCTTGTTGAGTCGGCGATGCTGGCCACTCTCACCCATGCAGATCAAAGGATAATCTCGTATAAACAGGAGTTCATAGCTCGCTCAGGATTAAGAACGAGTTACCTAGGTCATCTATGAGAAATAGTCCGTTTCTTCGGTAAACGGCGTTATAAAGAGAAAGTGACTTATTTCGCGGTCCTGTCTTATGCAAACTCATTGCATAGGACGCCCCCACTCGCATGTCTCCACATGAACGACTTAGGATCTCATCGTTTGTACTTAATACAAAGTGGGCCGCGTCCATAGTGTCACCAGGATAAGGCACCCAACCGTATCCTTATACTATAGACTATTTTGACTATAAACTTGAACTTGATCCTACGATATGTCCCTACATATAGTTCGAGTATTCATTTTATAGTCAAGGATCTTAGTTTATTGGATTTAGGTTAATCATTCGCAATGTATATATTCAATAACATCTTTTACTGAATAATATCAATAACGTCTTTATTGAAAATAGAATATGTTTAATGATTTACAAACTACGAGTTTATAGGACATTAAACCCAACATTTCATGCTCAGGAAAGGAAAATGAAAGCAGGAGAAGAAGAGAGAATAAGATGAGATGATCAAGAAGGTAGGGGTAGGACTCTATTTATACTGTAGAAGTGGCCAAAATTAGAAGTAGAATTTTCAAAATTAAAAAAACTCAAAAAAACAGTGGCCACACACGTGTCCTTTGACCAACCTCATTTCCTCTGCAGATGCCACGTGTCCTAGAACTCTTCAGCAAAGACTTAGCCAAAGTATGAATCCTTCTTTTCCTCCGAGTCTGCCACGTGGATTTGACTAAGGAATAAGAAGAAGAAAGTCCCAAAAATAAGCCCAAGCCCGAGTCCGAGCCGGACGACGGTGCGCGTAATGGCCTTGGTCTTGGCTTACCTCACATCAAGTTTTATAAGCCCAATACACAACAAGTGTTATTAAATCGACTTTCCAAGACCTATGCTTCCGATGTGGGACAAAACTATTTGTCATTCCCAACAAGATCGAGGAAAGCAAATATAGAGAGATGGACCAGATGGCATACAACACCATTATTCTCTATCTGGCAGATAATGTGTCACGATAAATTGGAGAAGAGAAACCGCGATAAAGGTATAGTTAAAACTTGAGTCTCTTTACTTGTCTAAATCACTTCCAAATAAAATCAAGGAAAGACTATTTAGTTTTCGTATGGATCAATCTAAGGATTTAAAAGAGAACCTAGATGAATTTACAAAAATTGTTGTTGATTTAACGAACTGTGGAGAAAAAGTAGACACATAAAATCAGGCTGTTATTTTGTTAAATTCATTGCCCGAGACTTTTAAAGAAGTAAAGTCTGCTATTAAATATGAGAGAGATAGCCTAACCTTAGAAATAGTTTTGGGGACCTTGAGATCTAGAAATCTAGAGTTGAAAGTATTGAGAAAAGATGGGGAAACTCTTCATACCAGGGGAAGAACAAAGAAGAAAGGAAAAAAAATACACTTTTAGTCCCTGAGATTTGGATTAAGTTACACTTTGGTCCCTGAGTTTTCAAACTCAACAATTTAGTCCCTGAGGTTTGAGATAAGGAGCAATTTGGTCCCTGCCATCCATTTTGCCGTTAAATCTAACGGGTTGCTGACGTGGCACAATTATTTTAATTAAAAAAAATTAAATTTTTTATTTTTTTAAATAAAAATATATGAAAATGATAAAATATTATATTATTATTATTATTTTAATTCTTTCTCTCCCTCTCCCATCTCTTCTCCTTCTTCTCTTCTCCATCACCTTCTTCCTTCTTCCCCCTCTTCTTCTTCTTCAACTCCATGGTCGGTCGCCGTCAGCTGCCGGCGATCGGCCGCTGCCGCCGATTTTGTTTTTTTTTTTTTGTTATTTTTCTTCTTGTCTTCTTCCCCCTTCTCTTATTTCCTATTCTTTCCTTGTATAAAAAAAATGAAGGCAGCTGGAACGAAGAAGGCTAGAACGGCGGCAGATCTTCCGAGCGGCTAGAACCGCGGCGGCTGGAATGAAGAGGTGAGCAGATCTGAGCGAGGAACGACGACGAGCAGATCTGAGCGACGACGGGTGGAACTTTGCGAGATCTGACAGATCTTCGCGTGCGACGACGAGCGGCGACAAGTTGCGGCGAGCGAGCTGGATCTTCGTGAGCGGGGGCGAGTGGATCTTCGCGAGATCTGAAAGAGGTGGGTGGGCGACGAGCGAGCTGGATCTTCACGAGATCTGAAAGAGTTGGGCGAGCGACGAGCTGCGGCGAGCGAGCTGGGCAGCGACGATCTGAACGAGCTGGACTTTCGCAGATCTGGGCGATCGACGGTGGGTGAGCGACGACGTCCTTTTAAAAAAAACAGTGAAGAAAGGGGAGAGAAGAAGAAAAAAAAAAGAGGAGGGAGAAAAAAAAAATTGACGCCGGCGGCCGGCGAGCGGCGGTTGCCGGCAGCTGTTGGTGGTGTGAGGAAGGTTGAAGAAGAATAAGGAGGGTGGGTGGTGAAGTGATGGAAGAAGAACAGAGAAAAAAAATAAAAAGAATTAAAAATATATTTAAAATTAAATTTTTTTATTATTTTTATTATTTTTTATTTTAACAAATGAAAAAATAATTTTTTATTAAAAAAATAGGTGACACGTCAGCAATCTGTTAAAATCTAACGGAAAATTGGATGGAGGGACTAAAATGAAACGAAATGCAAACCTTAGGGACTAAATTGTCGAGTTTAAAAACTCAGGGACCAAAGTGTAACTTAATCCAAACCTTAGGGACTAAAAGTGTATTTTTCCCAAGAAGAAAAATTGGAATAAAAACAGAAATAAAAGTCGCTCAAAATCTAAGGCCAGGTCACGAAAATGTTATCAATGTAACAAAGAGGGTAATATCAGAAGGTTTTGTTCAGAACTAAAGCAAAAGGATAAAGACAGGAAAGAAGAGGATAGCTCAACGAATATAACAAATGGTTATGATTCAACTGAGGTTATTTTGGTGTATGAGAGAGAAATATCCGATGAATGGGTGTTAGATTTTGGTTGTACTTTCCATATGACATATGATAAAGACCTATTAATTGATTTTGAACCGATAAAAGAGGGTAAGGTGTTAATGGGAAATGACCAAAGTTTTGGGTTTTAAGCCCTAAAACTCGTAGATAGTGAATGTAAACAAATTGTATACTTGTTTCAATAAAGTGTTATTGTTAAGTATTGCACAATTTGACCCAAATCCAATAAACTAAGATCCAAGGTTGTTTGTATGTAACTTGAACTAGTATGTGGGGACATACGGGGATTGATGTTCAAGTAACAACCTAAAAAGTCTATAGTACAAGGATAAGGTTGGGTACCTTGTCCTGGTAACACTATGTGATACGGCCCGCTTTGTATTTGATACAGACGTATTGATCCAAAGCGTCCATGTAGTAGACATGTGAATGGGGGTATCCTATGTAATGAGTTTGCATAAGACCGGACCATGAAATGGTAAACCACTAGATATAACATCGTTAACTAGTTAGGTTACTATTTCAATAGGATGACCTAGGTAACTCAGTCTTAATCCTGAGTGTGTCATGAACTCCTTCTCATGAAGGATTGTCCTTTGATTAGCATGGGTGAGAGTGGTCAATACGCCGACTTAATATGCCTTCCTTTTTGGAGACAAGACCGAGTGGGAGGCTGTGGACATGACAACACTAGAAGGAATTCACTCATTCCCACTTCTAGGAGAAGTAGATGAGTGTTCCCTTAAGTGGTGACTATGGGACTTGAACAAAGGGATCCCGCCCTTTCACTGCCCGAGAGGGACTTTCTGTTCAATGGTTGGACCATAAACAGGTTGTTCATTAGAGGAGCGCCGGTACTTAAGGGACACATGTAACACATGAATAAAATGGTAATTTGACCCAGCTGTGATTATAGACACTCGCGAAGGATTGACTTACCGGTATAGATCTATATCTGTGGACACAGAAATGTTCTACAGTGAGAAGAGTTCAACTGTGGGTCTTTAGTGGAATGACCCACAGTTAATGAATATTGGTTAACCTAATTAATGAGTTTAATTAGTTAACCTCATATCATTGGAGCTTCTGATGTGTAGGTCCATTAGGTCCCCTGCCAGCTCATAAAGAGTAATTAGGAACAATTATATCTGGAGAGAATTTGAATAGTTCAAATTCATATTGGGAATTAAGTTAATTGTATGACATACAAATTAATATAATGTATAGTGATACATTAAAATATAAAGTCTAATTTGAAATTAAAATTTATTATTATGAGAGAAATAAATATTTAAAGAAGTTCAAATATTAATATGAATTTGATTCATATTAAGTTTATAGGATATAAGAGAATTTGAAGGAGTTCAAATTTTGGTATGAATTTGATTCATAATATAGAATTAATTAATTGAAGGCGTGAAATTAAATATATGATATTTAATTGGGTAATTAATTAATTAACTAATAGAAGATCTGAAATTAAATATATGATATTTAATTGGTGATTATGTTGGGTTTAATGTCCTATAAACTTGTAGTTTGTAAATCATTAAACATATTCTATTTCCAATAAAGACGTTATTGAGGTTATTCAGTAAAAGATGTTATTGAATATGTAAATTGCGAATGATTAACCTAAATCCAATAAACTAAAGGTCCTTGGCTATAAAACGAATACTCGAACTATATGTAGGGACATATCGTAGGATCAAGTTCAAGTTTATAGTCAAAATAGTCTATAGTATAAGGATATCGTTGGGTGCCTTATCCTGGAGACACTATTGACGCGACCCACTTTGTATTAAGTACAAACGATGAGATCCTAAGTCGTTCATGTGGAGACATGCAAGTAAGGGCGTCCTATGCAATGAGTTTGCATAAGACTGGACCACGAAATAAGTCACTTTCTCATTATAACGCCGTTTACTGAAGAAACTGACTATTTCTCATAGATGACCTAGGTAACACGTTCTTAATCCTGAGCTAACTATGAACTCCTTTTTATACGAGATTATCCTTTGATCTGCATGGGTGAGAGTGGTCAGTATCGCCGACTCAACAAGCCTACCATTTTGGGGATAAGATCGAATAGATAGCTGGGGACATAGTTACGCAAGACGGAATTCACTCCTACCCGAGAGGTTGTTCCCTTAAGTACTAACTCCTGGACTTGAACAAGGGGCCCCACCCTCTCGTTGGATCGAGAGGGACTTAGGTTTGATGGTTGGACCACAAACCGATTGTTCATTAGAGGATTAGTGGAACTTAAGGAACAAGAAGTACTATAGGGGTGAAACGGTTATTTGACCTAGCTATAGCTACGAACAACCTGTGAAGGAACAACTTACTGAACATGGTTAAATCATGTGGACGGAAATATATCTATAGTGAGGGGAGTGCAACTATCGGGCTATAGTGGAGTGTCCCGATAGTTAACGAATGTTGGCTAACTTAGATAATGAGATTAGTCGGTTAGCCTCGAACCGTGGGAGCCCATGATCTATAGGTCCATTAGGTCCCTCTACTAGCTCATATTGTATTAATGCTTAGATCATAATGATAGGAATCTTTGAATCGTTCAAAAACGGGAAATAGGGCATTATCGTAAAAAATGTTTTACACAATGTTTTAAGGGAAAAATACACTTTTGGTCCCTGAGGTTTGGGTTAAGTGACACTTTGGTCCCCGAGTTTTCAAACTCAACAAAAATACCCCCGAGGTTTGAGATAAGGAGCAATTTGGTCCCTGCCGTCAATTTTTCTGTTAAACCCTAACGGTAAGCTGACGTGGCACTATTATTTTAATTAAAAAAATTAATGTTTAATTTTTTTAAATAAAAATATAAAAATATTAAATATATTATTATTTTATTATTATTTTTAAAATTCTCTCTATCTTCTCCATCTTCTTTCTTCTCCACCTTCTTTCTCCTTCCATCTTCAGCCGGCCACCGGAGCTGAAGAAGATGGGGGGGGGGGGGAAGGAAGAAGATGGAGGGAGAAAGAAGGTGGAGAAGAAAGAAGATGGAGAAGATAGAGAGAATTTTAAAAATAATAATAAAATAATAATATATTTAATATTTTTATATTTTTATTTAAAAAAATTAAAAATTAATTTTTTTAATTAAAATAATAGTGCCACGTCAGCTTACCGTTAGGGTTTAACAGAAAAATTGACGGCAGGGACCAAATTGCTCCTTATCTCAAACCTCGGGGGTATTTTTGTTGAGTTTGAAAACTCGGGGACCAAAGTGTCACTTAACCCAAACCTCAGGGACCAAAAGTGTATTTTTCCCATGTTTTAATTATGAATTAAATTAGAAATTGAGAGTAAGGTATTTAAAAGTGTTTTAAATACCATATATATGTATTAGGTATCATATATAATTCATGGCACTAGGTGATAAAGATTAATTAGATTAATCATGTTAAAATTACTTGGAAATGTCCCAATTAATTACCTAAAAATCAATTTAAATTTTGAATTGAAATTGAAGTGAATTGCAAGCTGAAATTCAGAATTAAGATTCAAATCATAGTGGATTTAGTGGCATTCCCATTCTTGCATGATGATGCATAGTGGAAAACAACACAACCATGCACTAGTTGCATGTGTTGTGAATTAAACACCTAGAATCCACTTTGAGTTGCATTTTCACCATGTGTCTAGTGTCATGAAGCTTGTCTTTGCATGGAGAAGGTCTATTTAAGAGCTTGAATTGGATTCAAAGGATGAGAGATTGAATTACCTACTGTTATGCTGCTGGAATTTACTCTCAAATACTCTCACCTCCATAAATCTCTGAAGAGCTTGTTCCTTCAAGCATTCCCTTCCCTTTCCTTATCACTATAGACTCCCACAAGTCATTCTAGGCAAGGAGAATAGTAGAGAAGACACTAAAGGTTGTCCAAGGAGCATAGGAGAAGAAAACACCACAAGGAGTTCCTCATTAGTGAACTACAAAGGTTGGTGTTCTCTAAACTCTCTAATCTGTCCTTTTTAGAACATGCATGCTTTAGGAGAAAAATTGAATGTCTTAAGAGCTTTTGATCTTCAATTGCTTCCGCATGTGTTATATGAACACCTTCAGATTAATTAATTGGAAATTAATCAATTATATAAATGATAATTTATGGAAATGATTTAATCATTTATGGAAGTGATCAATCATTTATGGAAAAGATTAATCAATTATGGAATTGATTGGTTATGAAATTGATTAATTATGGAAAAGACTAAATCAGTTATGGAAATAATTGATTTTAAATGAATATTTTATTCATGGTCTTTCTTCTATAAATAAAACATTGAACCTACGGTTTAGGTACTACAACATAAGGCCACAAGAAAGCACTCTTGCATTCTCTCTAGCCTTCCTCTCATATTCTCTCAACCCAAGAACTCTAGGGAGAATTTTCTCTCTAGAGTTTTTCCCATTAAATATTAGGTAGTCTTACAACTACGTGCCTAATCTCAGAGTCATAGCGGGGAAGATCAATTGGTGGTGTCCCAATTGTTGACGCTTGGTCCCTACAAAATCAAGAAAGGCGTTCTTGATATTTCAGAGACGACAACGACGGTATGTTTGCTTCCCCCCTTTAGATTTAGATATAATAATTTTTGTATGCTTAGCCTTAAGTTTGTATAGAATTTGTTCTATGTTTTTTTGCCAATGTAATGGTATTTTTGGATAAACAAAATTAATTACGAATCGGTCCCAATTATGCTTCCGCTTTAACGAAATTAGGGAATTCCAAATCCTTCAATTGGTATCAAAGCCGATCATAGATTTAATTTAGTTTCTATAAAATTAGCATTGGTTCAATGGTGGGTATTTTAATTTCATATATGTGATATGTGGTTTAATTTACAAAATTGATTATTTAGACATATTTGTTAGCATTAGATTTATACTTTTGATTAGATCAATTGTAAATGTCAAAAAGGAAAATATTTGAAAACCAAGATATTTCTTGGATTTAAATTATTGTAATTAAAATTGCTTTCAATTTCTTAGGATATGCCAAATATGCCGGTCAATTTTTGTAGTTTTAATTTAATTATGCATGTGATGTATGTATTAAATTAATTGATTGTTGCATAAAGTATGCCATTTAGCTTAAAATCCCACCATAGGTTAAACATATTCATGCATATTTATTATTATAAATGTTATAATGTATGAAATATGTATGAATTTTATTTTCATGAGTATTTAATATAAATTTTTATGATTAAATAGATGAAAATTGAGAAACATTTTTTTTAGTACAAATTGAGAAGCATTGAGCATGAAATTACTTTAGTAAAGAATATAAAGATTTATATTTATGAAAGTAATTTATATGCTTATTTATTTTCATGAGCAATAAATATAAAGTGTTAGGTTAATGAATGAAAATGTGAATGCTTATTTTAATTTTCTTGGGTAATTAATTTAAGAGTTAGATTAATTGAAGAAAATTGATTTGCATTGAGCATGAAATTACTTTATTTTAAAAATATAAGAGTTATATTTATATAAGTAATTTATATGTTTATTAATTTTCATGAGCTATTAATATAAAGTGTTATGTTAATGTATGAAAATGGTAATGCTTACTTTTAATTTTCTTGGGTTATTAATTTAAGAGTTAGGTTAATTAAAATAAAATTAAATTGCATTGAGCCTGACATTACCTTAGATTAATATAATTGCTATATTTTTGGTATGTCATGTATGCTAGTATATGGTTTATATATTAATTAGAATTTGATTTTTAATTTAATTATTCATCATAGTAGCATGTTATAGGATTAATTCATTAAAATTTATAAGTGTTATAAAATTAATGAATAGAAATCATTAACCTATAAAAAAGAATTGCATGCAAACATAGGATCTTAGGAAAAATGGATTAATTTTAAAATGTTTAGAATTAATTAGACCTAAGATCACATTTCTAATAGGATTATAATTATTCTTACTCAGAATTAAAAATAGTTTTAATTGACTAAGTAGGAAAAACATTACTATGATTATGAGGGAACTCCTCCAGTTAAGTTCTGTCTAAGGTTGGAGGTACTTAATATGACGATTTACGGAACACCTCCTACCTGGGAACTGACCCGGAATACCGAAGTTGAATTAATCATAGTTAAATGTTAGCATGCAATGTCACTAGGTTTACTAAAAGAGTCTAATACACCTAGATCTTTAGAGTAAAAACTTTACATTACTATGGTTATAAGGGAACTCTCTCGGTGAAGTTATGTTTAAGGCTGGAGGTATTTAAGATGACGGTTTACGACACACCTCCTACCTGGGAACTAACCCGAAACTTGAGTTGAATTAACCATAGTCATGTTAACTTGCAATATTGATGGGTTTATTAAAAGAGTTTAATTCACCTAGAACGTTGTAGTTAAATCCTCACCATAAATGTTATAATAGGATTAGACTTAGATAGATTGACTTAGCCGAATTTATCTAAGTTAAATAACCCTAAAATATGGTAGGACATTTGAGTGGGAGTGAGATGTGTGTCGATGTATCCCTCGATCTCTGCCCTTAGTTCACATCGTGAGAGTTCTATGGTCCGCCTGTGTATTGCCCTGGTGCAACCATCCCTTCGGAGGGCCCACCCATAGAATTCGGAACATCGTGAACTCCTAAAAGAGGATAAGGATTCTTAGGTTAATCACCAACAGTTGTTTTCCCTTCGGTAGCCTGTTGGTGCATGCCTTTGAGTTCTGAAAGTGAGAGGATAAATATATAAAAAAAACAAGATCGAGTTTTACTCTCACGTTCCCCAGAGTTCACACTATGAGGTTCATGCTCGACTTTGTGTCACCCTAGGAGCGGCCTCCCTTCGGAAAGTGTTTGCATGGATCAATAACAAGGTGAATGAGAAAAATGTCTATAGTAAGTGGGAGCAGGACACATATCAACGTATCCCTTGGTCTCCACCCTTAGTTTGCATCGTGAGAGTCCTATGGTCTGCTTGCGGGTTGTCCTAGCGCAACCATCCCTTTGAAGGGCCTGATCGTAGGATTCGGAACACTGTGAACTCCTGAATAGGATAGGGTCACTTAGGCTAATCACCAACAGTTGTCTTTCCCTTTGATAGCCTGTTGGTGCGTGCCTCTGAGATCTGAAAGTGGGAGGGTTAAACTTACGGGGATGAGTTAAATGTGCTAACGAATCCTTGACCAAACAACGGTAACTAAACACTAACGAAATATGAGTTATTTTGGTGTTAGGGTTTGGTTGAGATTGTCTCAATTCAGAGGAGGAATAGCTGACCACCGTTCGGTGGCTGTTGTTCTAAACCTCTGAAGTATCGTTGTAAAAACTAAATCAATATTTTTCTAGGGTTTGTTTGATTGCTTGTGTGTTTTTGCTGAATTTGATTGGATAAGATGTAATGAGTTAGTGCGATAAATAGTCAAGTAATTTGTTTTTCCAGCAATTCAATAATGAAAAATGTACATTGTCTTACGCCTATTTAATTAATAACGGTTATACAACAGAATTAAACGATTAATTTGTGGTAAATTATGTAAGATTAGTCTTAATAGAGGAATGTTCTCATACCTCAAATGTCTAATTCTGTAAGAAGTGTTATTAATGAATATGACATTGAGCCTTGCTCAGCCAAAGAAGACTTGTCCAAAGACAGTAAATTCGATTTACTAGTCTTGGAAGCGTAATTTGTGAAGAATGGTGATTCTACCTGAATACTTGATTCATGGTCACCATCACATTTGTTCTTCTCATTAAAAGGAATGAATTTCTTGCAACAACTTGATGCTATTGAGATAACTCTCAAAGTTTTGAACAAGAGAGGTTGTCTTGGCTGTAGCAATGAGGAACGTTAAGTTATTTTTCCCAGTGAGAGCAAATACATATTCGATAATGTGTATGTAATTCCTAAGATCAAAAGAAATTTGATTTCTGTATCTTATTGGCTGGAACAAAGTTACTCTTTACCTTTCCCTGCTAACGTAGTTCATTTCAAGAAAGGGAGTTAACTTTTTTAACTTAACTGAAAAATGACATAAATGTTTTTAAGACTAATCAAGAGTAAAACAGTCATGAACACTGAGTTGTTTGAGGCTGCTACTACTCAAAGAAATGAGAGGCAAATGATTTCTCCTAAAGGAAAATACCTTTATTTGGCGCTTAAGGTTTGACCATATTTACCTCAATATGATTGGGAGCTTGGTCAAAAGTAGACTTCTAAGCAAGTTAGAAGATGACTCTTTACTACCTTGTAGATCATGCCTTAAGGGCAATATGACTAATAGGTTCTTTTCCTTGAAAAGAACTATAGAGCCAAAGAGCCCTCAGAGCTTGTACATTTGGATCCTTGTGGTCAAATATGTTAAAGCAGTGGGAGGGCATGAATAATCCATCTATATTATAGATAATTATTCATGGTATGGGTATCTCAACTTTATGCAACTTAAGTCTAAAGCTCTTGAGAAATTCGAAGGGGCTTGGGACTAAAGTTGGAAACTTGTTAGGTGAGATGATAAAAGCACTTCGATCTGATCGAGGTGTAGAGTTTGTGGGATTTGAGATTCCAAGACTATTTAATAGAACATGGAATTACATCCCAACTCTCAACCCCTGGTACACCTCAATAGAACGGTGTATTAAATAGGAGAAGTTGAACCCTATTAGATATGGTTCGGTCCATGATGAGCTATTTATAAGTTATGCTCATTGCCACCTCATGGAAACGAAAAGTGGATACTTCTTCAATCCATAAGACAATAAAGAATTTGTATCGACAAATGTTACATTCTCAGAAGAAAACCATATGAGAAATAATAAGCCACAAAGTAAACAGTCGTTTTAAGTAAATTAATTGATAAAGCTACAGAAACATCAACAAGAGTTGTTGATAAGTCAACAAGGGTTGTTGATGATGTTGGGCCTTCAACAAGAGTTGTTGATGAGGTCGATACAACTGGTTAGTTACATTTATCTCAAGAGTTGAAAGTGCCTTGATGTAGTTGGAAGGTTGTTCTACAACCTGATCGTTACTTGAGCTTAACTGAAGCCCAGATCATCATACCTGATAATGGCATTGAGGATCCATTGTCTTAAAGCAAGGCAATGAATGATGTTAATAAGGACCAATGGATCAAAGCAATGGACTCGAAATTAAAATCTGTGATTTCAATTCCATCTGGGATCTTGTAGATCTATCTAATGGGGTAACGCTTATGGATTGCAAATGAATCTACAAGAAGAAACGAGACGTTAAAAATATCTACATGTCTCAACTAGGATGGTTCATTTATTAAGATCAAAAGCAAAAGGGTTTGCAAGCTTAAGTGATCAATTCATGGATTGACCTAAGCAATTCGATCTTGGAATAGAAGATTTGATACTACGATGAAATCTTTTGGGCTTTAATCAGAACATTGATGAGCCTTGTGTCTACAGGAAGATCGTCAATAGTTCAGTAGCTTACTTAGTGTTGTATATGAATTATATCCTAGTCGTTGGGAATGATGTAGGTTATCTTACTGATTAGTTGGTACTAGCAGCTCATTTGCAAATGAAAATTTGGGAGAAGCCGAGTTTGTTCTTGGGATCCAAATTGTTAGGAACCGTAAGAACAAAAAGCTAGCCTTGTCTCAAGTGTCTTATATCTACAAAATGTTAGTTAGATATAAGATGCATAATTCCAAGAAGGGTTCACTACCTTTCGAACATGGAATTCTTTTCTCTAAGAAACTGTTTCCTGAGACACCTCAAGAAGTTGAAGACATGAGACGAATGCCCTAGCAGTAGAGATTATCAGTAAGTATCAATCTAATCCAAGATTTGATCACTAGAAAACCGTTAAGAATATCCTCAAGTATCTTAGGAGAACGAGGAACTATATGCTCGTGTATGGTACTAAGAATTTGATCCTTATAGGATACACTGACACGAATTTTAAGACTGATAAGGATTTGAGGAAATCTACATCAATATCCATGGTCAATTTTGACGAAGGAGCTATAGTATGGCATAATTACAGTCTTGACCACATAGGTCACAAATATAGCTGCTTGTGAAGCAACGATAGAGACTGTATGACTTAGGAAGTTATTGACTGATTTGGAATGTGTTCCAAATGTGAACTTGCCCATAACAATTTATAGTGATACACTGGTGCTATGACAAATTCAAAAGAACCTCGCAGCCCAAGACAAGCAGACACATTGAATTGAATAGAATATTGCTGATTCATTCACGAAGGCTCTCTCGGCTAAAGTGTATGATGGTCATCTAGAAGGTCTAGGTCTACGAGTCATGTACAAAGATGAAATCTAGGACAAGTGGGAGAAATGTAATGGGTATAGTGATACCATTATGTAATTGGTATAATGATCCCCTAGTTTATTATATTTGTACATTGTATATGTTTTATACATGTATTTATACACCCACTGCTGTATAGATTATTATACAACAAACTAAACTAGAGTTTTAGTTCAAATGGGAGTTTGTTGGGTTTTATGCCCTAAAACTCGTAGATAGTGAATGTAAACAAATTGTATACCTGTTTCAATAAAGTGTTATTGTTAAATATTGCACAATTTGACCAAAATCCAATAAACTAAGATCCAAGGTTGTTTGTATGTAACTTGAACTAGTATGTGGGGACATACAGGGATTGATGTTCAAGTAACAACCTAAAAGGTGTATAGTACAAGGATATGGTTGGGTACCTTATCTTGGTAACACTATGTGATACGACCCGCTTTGTATTTGATACAGACGTATTGATCCAAAGCGTCCATGTAGTAGACATGCGATTGGGGGTATCCTATGCAATGAGTTTGCATAAGACTGGACCATGAAATGGTAAACCACTAGATGTAACACCGTTAACTAGTTAGGTTACTGTTTCAATAGGATGACCTAGGTAACTCAGTCTTAATCCTGAGTGTGTCATGAACTCCTTCTCATGAAGGATTGTCCTTTGATTATCATGGGTGAGATTGACCAATACGCCGACTCAATATGCCTTCCTTTTTGGAGACAAGGCCGAGTGGGAGGCTGGGGACATGACAACACAAGAAGGAATTCACACCTTCCCACTTTTAGGAGAAGTAAATGAGTATTCCCTTAAGTGGCGAGTCCGAGACTTGAACAAAGGGATCCCGCCCTCTCGCTGGCCCAAGAGGGACTTTCTGTTCAATGGTTGGACCATAAACATGTTGTTCATTAGAGTAGCGCTGGTACATAAGGAGACAGATGTAACATAGGGGTAAAACGGTAATTTGACCTAGTTGTGATTATGGACACTCATGAAGGATTGACTTACCGGTATAGGTCTATATCCGTGGACACAAAAATGTTCTATAGTGAGAAGAGTTCAGCTGTGGTTCTTTAGTGGAATGACCCACCACTAATGAATATTGGTTAACCTGATTAATGAGTTTAATTAGTTAACCTCATATCATTGGAGCTTCTAATCTATAGGTCCATTAGGTCCCCTGCTAGCTCATAAAGAGTAATTAGGAACAATTATATCTAGAGAGAATTTGAATAGTTCAAATTCATATTGGGAATTAAGTTAATTGTATGAGATACAAAATAATATAATGTATAGTGATACATTAAAATATAAAGTCTAATTTGAAATTAAGCTTTATTATTATGAGAGAAATAAATATTTGAAGAAGTTCAAATATTAATATGAATTTGATTCATATTAAATTTATAGGATATAAGAGAATTTGAAGGAGTTCAAATTTTAATATGAATTTGATTCATATTATAGAATTAATTAATTAAAGACCTGAAATTAAATATATGATATTTAATTGGTGATTGATTAATTAAAGAATTAATTAATTGGAAGTTAATCAATTATGGAAATTATAATTTATGGAAATGAGTTAATCACTTATGGAAGTGATCAATCATTTATGGAAAAAATTAATCAATTATGAAATTTATTGGTTATGGAATTGATTAATTATGAAAAAGACTAAATCAGTTATGGAAATAATTGATTTTAAATGAATATTTTATTCATGGTCTTTCTCCTATAAATAGAACACTAAAACTAGAGTTTAGGTGCTACAACATAAGGCCACAAGAATGCACTCTTGCATTCTCTCTAGCCTCCCTCTCATATTCTCTCAACCTAAGAACTCTAGGGAGAATTTTTTCTCTAGAGTTTTTTCCATTCAAGATTAGGTAGTCCCACAACTACGTTCCTAATCTCAGAGTCATAGCGGGGAAGATTAATTGGTGGTGTCCCAATTGTTGACGCGTGTTACCTACAAAATCAAGAAAGACGTTCTTGATATTTCAGAGACGACAACGACAACATATTTTCTTCTCCCCTTTAGATTTAGATCTAATAATTTTTGTATGCTTAGCCTTAAGTTTGTATAGAATTTGTTCTATGTTTTTTTGCCAATGTAATGGTATTTTTGGATAAACAAAATTAACTAACGAATCGGTCCCAATTACGCTTCCGCTTTAACGGAATTAGGGAATTCCAAATCCTTCACAAAGTTGTTATGTAAAAGGCATAGAATCTGTTAAATTGTTGTTGTATAATGAGCAAGTAAAAATCCTATCTGAAGTGAGGTATATATTTGATTTAAAAAGGAACCTTATCTCACTTGGTACTCTAGATAAAACGGGGTACAATTTTAAGTCAGTAGAAGGAAGTCTTAAAATATACAGAGGGTCTTTACTTAAGATGCAAGGTAGATTGATAAATGGGCTATATATACTAAATGGAAAGGCTGTAAAAAAGGATACGACGATAGCTGTAGAATCAAGCCAAGATTTAACAGATTTATGACAAAATATTAGGGCATGTGAGTGAAAAGAGCCTTAATTGTTTATCACAGCAAGGTTTGTTGGGTAACCTAAAACAAGTAGACTTGATGTCTTGTGAAAACTGTGCTTTGGGTAAAACACAAGTAAGGTTTGGGACTGCCATTCATTGTAATAAATCAAAGCTAGAATATATTCATATGCTGACTTATGGGGGCCATCAAGGGTAAAAACTCATGGTGAAGCTAGCTATTTTCTATCCATAATAAATGATTATAGTAGAAAGATTTGGGTCTTTATTTTGAAACAAAAGGATGAAATGTTTCAAATCTTTAAAGACCAAAACCAAATAGAGAAAAAAGTTAAGGTTTTGCAAATAGACAATGGATTGGAGTTCCTAAACCATAGATTTAATGACTTGTGTAAGTCACAAGGGATTAGAAGACACCTTAGCATTAGAGAAACTCCTCAACAAAATGGTTTAGCCGAGAGATACAACCGAAACATTTTAGAGATGATGAGATGTATGTTGTATCAAGTTGGTTTGCCAAGGACTTTTTAGGGACAGGCAGTAAAAAACAGCTTGTTACTTAATAAACCGAAGCTCTTCAACAACTCTAAACAATAAAACACCACAAGAGTATTTGACAGGAACACCACCCAAGTTAGGACACTTAAAAGTTTTTGGTTGTATGGCTTATGCTCATATAAGGCAAGATAAATTACAACAAAGAGCAAAAACAAAAATGTATGTTCCTAGGATATCCGAATGGAGTAAAAGGTTACAAGCTTTGGTCATTAGAAGGAGGTTCTAAAACTTTTGTAAGTAGGGATGTAGTTTCTCATGAATCTGTTATGCCTTAATTGAATGAAGCTGGAAATGTAATACCTCAAGAAAAGGATAATGCTCAACTTGAGGTGGAGCTTGCCAAATGATAAGTGTAAAAAATATACCTATTTTGCCCTTATATTTAGCTCATTTTCTTGTGAAACTTGTATGTTTTAGATCTAAATCACTATTCTTCAGCTTAGAAAGTGTTAAAGTTGATGAGTTAGGACTTTGAGAGTCATGTGTGTCGAATTATACATATTTGGGCTTAAAAGAACTCATTTTGGTGTGAATTTGACTTAGTTTTGGGGTTTTGCAGAAAACAGAGGGAAACAGGAAAATCTCAAGAAATGCGACTGCATTCCTGCCAAGCCCAAAGGGAAATGCGACCGCATTTTTGGGCAGATGCAGAAAGTTCCGAGTCCGTCGCGGGTCATTTTGAACGAGTGTTTTGCGCACCTAACTGACTGTTTTGACTCCAAAACTGACTCGGCCACCTGCAAGCACTATTTTCGTGACTCCTCAACCACTCACCACACTATAAAAGGCCACGATTCGAAGGAAAATTCAAGCAGAACTCACTGGGAAGAAGAAGATAGTGACAGAACCCTAGTAGACACCCATGAGTAGAGATGCCTGAGGTCCTTGCTAGAAGACGAAATTCTAACCTTAGTTAGACATCAAACCTTAGTGTTTGTAAAGATTTCATCCTATTTCCACCTTGTATAAGGAGAGTAGAGTGTCATGAGAACTCTAGAAGGATTGGATAAAGTGCAAAAACCCTAGTTTTAGATACTGCACTTTAATTTTCCAGCACTTGTTCTTTTTCATTGTTCTGTACTTTTTATTCATTATTTCAATGGAAAGTTATTTGTTTGCATTATATGCCATCATGGGAAGCTAAATTCCATTGACGGGTTCGGTATAGTGAATTCCCTTATGATTTAAATGGCTTGAAAGTTGCTTATTTTCCTAAGTTTTATTTATTGCATGTCATCCTTTATTCATTATCACTCTAATCTTGTTGAGTTTAACTTGATCACTTAGACTTTGCATGCTATGTGAGTTTGGTACTGAAAGGGTCAAACAATATCGGTTCTCATAAAGGTGATATAGGAGAAAGGGCTCGAGAGAGTGTATTCGATGTTATAGGGGATAGTCGCTTTTAACGACTATAGGGTTATAGGTTGCATGCATGAATAATCTATGTCAGAGTCGAGTCACAGAAATGTGCATAATGGTACTCGCTTAGTCTTCTAACGGTTCTTGGGAGCAAGGCCAAATAAGAGTTAAACTTGACCTAATGCATATTTAGACTTTGGTTGAATAAGCCATTACTAGAGTTATTTGCCTTAGGGTTGAAACTTTACTGAGCACCTCACTTTTATTATTGTCTGTTATTTCTTTTTATTGTTTTCTCTATTTATTTTCTGAAACCCAACATCAATTATTTTCTTTGGTTACCTTTTTAAGCAATTTAATAGCAGTTTCTTCTTCAAATCTATGTTCAAACTTAGTCCTTGTGGATCGATACCTTTGGAATATTTCCAGAGGTTTTTATTACTATATGTGATAGTGTATACTTGCACTTGGTTGGCTAAATCCATCTTAAATTTCTATTTTCAATATTTCTTAATACTCATCTTCAGTCACAACACGCATCACCAAACCAGCTGAAAGTGATGTAGTAAGGCAAATCAGTGAACAGTTTAGTTCACAATCTGAGAGAGATGTCCAAGAAGAGATTCATGAAAATGAAAGCTCGAGTGCAGAGGTGCAACACGGGGTTGAAAACAGTGATTATCAATTTACAAGGGATAGATCAAAGAGATAGATTCGACCACCTAGGAGGTATGTGTTGGGTTTTATGCCCTAAAACTCATACATAGTGAATGTAAACAAATTGTATACTTGTTTCGATACAGTGTTATTGAGTTTCTACAATAAAGTGTTATTGTTAAGTATTGCACAATTTGATCCAAATCCAATAAACTAAGATCCAAGGTTGTTTGTATGTAACTTGAACTAGTGTGTGGGGACATACGGGGGTCGATGTTCAAGTAACAACCGAAAAGGTCTATAGTATAAGAATAAGGTTGAGTACCTTATCATGATAACACTATGTGATACGACCTGCTTTGTATTTGATACAGACGTATTGATCCAAAGCGTCCATGTAGTAGATATGCGAGTGGGGGTATCCTATGCAATGAGTTTGCATAAGACTGGACCATGAAATAGTAAACCACTAGGTATAACACCGTTAACTAGTTAGGTTACTGTTTCAATAAGATGACCTAGGTAACTCAATCTTAATCCTAAGTGTGTCATGAACTCCTTCTCATGAGGGATTGTCCTTTGATTAGCATGGGTGAGAGTGGCCAATACGCCGACTCAATATGCCTTCCTTTTTGGAGACAAGACCGAGTGGGAGGCTGGGGACATGACAACACAAGAAGGAATTCACTCATTTCTACTTTTAGGAGAAGTAGATGAGTGTTCCCTTAAGTGGTGACTCTAGGACTTGAACAAAGGGATCTCACCCTCTCACTGGCCCGAGAGGGACTTTCTGTTTAATGGTTGGACCATAAACAGGTTGTTCATTAGAGGAGCGCTGGTACTTAAGGAGATAGATGTAACACAAGGGTAAAACGGTAATTTGACCCAACTGTGATTACGGACACTCGTGAAGGATTGACTTACCGGTATAGGTCTATATCCGTGGACACAAAAATGTTCTACAGTGAGAAGAGTTCAATTGTGGGTCTTTAGTGGAATGACCCACAGTTAATGAATATTGGTTAACCTGATTAATGAGTTTAATCCGTTAACCTCATATCATTGGAGCTTCAGATCTGGAGGTCCATTAGGTCCCCCTGCTAGCTCGTAAAGAATAATTAGGAACAATTATATCTGGAGAGAATTTGAATAGTTCAAATTCATATTGGGAATTAAGTTAATTGTATGAGATACAAATTAATATAATGTATAATGATACATTAAAATGTAAAGTCTAATTTGAAATTAAACTTTATTATAATGAGAGAGATAAATATTTGAAGAAGTTCAAATATTAATATGAATTTGATTCATATTAAATTTATAGGATATAAGAGAATTGGAAGGAGTTCCAATTTTAATATGAATTTGATTCATATTATAGAATTAATTAATTGAAGACCTGAAATTAAATATATGATATTTAATTGAGTAATTAATTAATTAACTAATAGAATGTCTGAAATTAAATATATGATATTTAATCAATTATGGAAATGATTAATCACTTATGGAAGTAATTAATCATTTACAGAAATGATTGAATCACTTATGGAAGTGATCAATCATTTATGGAAATGATTTAATCACTTATGGTAGTGATCAATCATTTATGGAAAAGATTAATCAATTATGAAATTGATTGGTTATGGAATTGATTAATTATGGAAAAGATTAAATCAGTTATAGAAATAATTGATTTTAAATGAATATTCTATTCATGGCCTTTCTCCTATAAATAATTGATTTTAAAATTTATCAACAATTTCACACTTTTTAACATATACAGTGTATGGACGTTGAAGGTAGATTCAAATAACTTTTCATGTTGCTCTTAGCTCGCATCCATGGCTGGTAACATTGATCCCCACCATATCTATTGGTTCAAATACAAGGTATTTTCGTAAATTAGTAAAAATGGTATTTACACTCTTGTTATCAAATATGATCAATTATATTAAGGAAAAAATACACTTTTTGTCCATTAGGTTTGGATTAGGTTTCATTTTGGCCCCTAAGTTTGAAAATTCGACATTTTGGTCCTTGAGGTTTGGATTTCATTTCATTTTTTTCCATTAGATATTAATGGAATGCTGATGTGAAACCTAATTTTTTATTTTAAAAATATTTTTTAACTTCTTAAAAATAAAATATTACTAGATTAATAAAAATATTACTTCTTCTTTTCAAACATAACTCTACCAGTCTTGTCGTCGACCGCCGCTCGCCGGCAACCTTTTTTTTCTTTTTTTTTAAATCTTTCTTTTTCTTCCTCTCTTTTCTTCTTCTTTTTTTTCCTTCTCCTTATTTCTTTTTTTCTCAAATTCTGAAAGGAGGAAGGACGTTTCAGTCACCGAAACCGCGTTCCAAATTTGGGTCTGTCGTTCGAGGTCTGTCACACTGCAGATTCTTGTGCCGCCACTTTTCACCAGGAGAGATCACTGTGTGTGCACTGCTCGTTGTTCGGGTTTTCTCAAGAAAGAGTTCGTTGTCGCATGGATTACTCCACACACTTCGATGCTAGTCTAGATCGCAGGTCAGAGGAGTTTTAATGTCAAAGGAGAAGGCTGAAACAAAGGAGAAACCCCCTTCATTTCAGACTTTAACTCGTTTTTTTTAGGACTTGTGGAAGGGAAGAAGAAGAATGTGGAGGAAAAAGATAGTGTAAAAGAAAAAATAAAAATAGAAAAGAAAAAATGACAAAAAAATATTTTTTTAAAAATTAAAAAAGTAAATTTTTAAATAAAAAATAGATGTCTCATCAGCATTCTGTTAATATCTAACATAAAAATTGATGGAGGGACCAAAATGAAATGAAATCCAAACCTCAAGGTCCAAAATGTCGAGTTTTCAAACTTAAGAACCAAAATGAAACCTGTTGAAGGAGAAATTTTGTCCAATCACAAATTGTCACGTCATTATCTAAAATTAATGACAAAATTACAGATAATTAAATTTGTGACCAATTATAAATTGACATGTGTCCCAAATTTAATTTGAAGACAAAGTTGACCAATTATAAATTTAAAGAGTCAAATTTCGATTTGATCAATTAATTAGAAAATAAATTATTTTGATCAAATTAATTAATTTGACCAATTAATTAACAAAATAATTAATTGGATCAAATTTGGGTCTTTTAAATATTTGGGTCATATGGTTTTGGGTCAAATATGAACAAAACCCAAGACTAAATAGTTGAGCCCAAGACCAATAAAGTCCAAGCCCAAGTTGTTAGCCCCAAAAGCCACCAGGGTCCATCCAGCGAGAACTCTATAAATAGAGGGGTTCTCCTCCATTTCGGGGGTTCAGAAATTCTAGACTCTCACAAAGACAAGAGTTCAAAATTTTAAAGCTCTCAAGCAAAACCAGAGAATTCAGAGAGACTCCACCAAGTCTGAAGACCGAAGACTCTCTACAATTCATAAGTTCAAGTGTTGAACACTCCTTGAAGACCAAACACTCTTCAAGACTTCAACACTCCTTGAAGATCAAAGACTCTTTAGGACATCAACACTTCTTGAAGACTGAAGACTTCAAGCTCCAAGGATCCATTGAAGCCTCAGACTCGAGATCAAGCGTTCCAGCCCTCGAGTGAAACACATTCACACACAAGAGAGAATCAGAGGATTAAAGTTAGAGATTGTACACCCACACACATATTACATTAATACAAATATATTGTTTATTCCACGTGTCTCCATCCCCGAAGTTACGTGTGAACAAAACCTAATCCAAACTGGCCAAAAATTTATTTTTCCCCTTTTTCTAAAACAAAACTTAAATATAATATATTTAGAGGGTTAATGTTGGGTTTTTTTTTGCATCTAAAAGAACGAGTGCTATGAGATTACACAGTGTTTGTGTTTTTATGGAATTGCCCAGTATATTTACATGTCTTATTTTCATTGCTTTTGAATACATTATATTCTTGTATTTGAATTCAATTATTCCAGATTTAAGTTGTTAGAATATTTGAATTTAAAATTTGTTTTGAACCCATGATTATGGTGTATTTGAATTTAAACATTCAAGATTTAGATTGATATTCAAGATTTAAGTGGGTAGAGTATTTGATTTTGAGATTTGTTTTTATCTATGATTATGGTGTATTTGGATATAAATATTTAGAAAATTTAGGTTGTTAAATTTGAATTTAAGATTTTTTTTTTAAACGATGGTGTATTGAAATATAAATATTCAAAATTTAGGTTATTAAAATATTTGAACAAACAGTTCTCCTTTTTTTTTTTTTTTCATTTTTACAATAAAAAACATTTTTGGTCTTTTTTCAAAATTGTTTTTTTATTTTGATCATTTCTGCCTTTAACCCATTATTATTATTTTATTTTGTTTTATTTAGATAAAACTCAACTTTACTCTACAAAGTCATTCAAATTTTATTATAACCTTTCAATAATTTATTAAACCTTAAATTCCAATCTAATGAAACTGGAAATCTAACTAAAATCAAAGTTGATTCACTAGACCAAATTCAAGGATGAAAAGATATATATAAATTTTTTTCCCATGTGTTTCAAGGTTTGTTTTAGAAAATTATGATTAGATTACTTATGCAAAATGAACATTATTGCAATGATGGGACTTAAATCTAAAATTAGATTCCTTGATGAGACTGATTAAAGTAGGTGCTAAATGTGTGGCTTAAACTCTTAAAATCTTGTGTTTCAAGTCACTTGGATGCTTATCAAAGACTAGTGTTTTACCCACGTGCATTGCACGTGTATATTTTTCCAAATAATGTTTTTTTTTTTTTGTGTACGGTGTGCGCGCGAGTGTAAAAAAGATAAAACTACGTCTTAACAGTATTTTGTAAAATTTAGATAATATACATTCTTATAATCACTTCCTACTTTGCTTCTCAAGTCTTATTTCACCTTTACATTCTCTCTCTACCGTCAGTGTTGACAAATGCCCAACTCTCCCCCATCGGCGTCTCTCTCATCTTGCTACTTCAATCTTTCATGTCCATTGTCTGTCGTCACCATTCATCATTGATTGATACTAAACTTCTTTCATTTTCTTTATTTGTTAGTCGTCATACTATACATGCTCTCTCTCCATTTAAGTCTTACTAACACTCAATCCTCAATCTCTCTGTAATGCATCATGTTAATCTACTCCTTTCTCCTACACATGCCACTTGAAATTACCTTATTTCGTCAGTCTCATTCTTTCTAGAACTTTGTCGAGTACAACTAATCTGACAAACCAAAATTAATCAATTTGATTTCTCTTTATTGGTCAATATGATTTGGTCTAAAACAACAATATTGACCTTGTACATATCATTCAATAGGATAAAGATTGGTTTTCTTTAGTTGAGAGGTGTGAGCGGTGAAATTTAAAAAAAGTGAGTAATGACTAAAGAAAAAAAAAATTGTTTCCAAGATGACGTTTTTGTATAATTTTTTGGGGAAATTTAAAGGTTTTTTAGTAAGAATTTTAAAGGTCATGTATTATTATTTTAATAATAGTGATAGTTAGTAGTGAATTTGTAACTACCATTATTTAGTCTAATGGTCTGTGATGTTGCAATTAGTTTTTCAATTATAAATAATTTTATTATTTTTTATTTTTTTAATGAAATTTAATGTATTTTATAGATAATTTAAGAATAAAAGATAATAAAAGTGTAGGATGATTAAATAAAAATGATATGGGCATGTTTATGTTTTTCAATTTGTACAATTTAAAAATAAATAAATTTTATTATATTCATTAAAAAGAAAAAGTATGTGACAAATTTGGTATATATATTTTAGGTCAATAATCATTTTTTTTTATGTATGATAAAATGAAAATTTTATTTCATGTTAAATAATTTTTACCACAATTTAAATGATTTCTAAATATAAAATATGGACCACATTAGTTATTGATTAATGTGATATAATTTATATTTTATTTTAAGTTATTACTAATAGATGTATTTTTTTTAAACAACTAATAGATGTATTTTTACTTTAAAATAAAATTTCAATATTTGAATAATTAATTTGAAATAAAGTTTATATGCGTATAAACATGGAAGAAAAAAAAACATAATCTAACGAAAAATTCAAAAGTTTAACTATGAAAAATTAAAAATAAAATATACAAATTTTAAGCATGTATAAACATTTAAAATATCAAACATAATAATCTTAAGATTAATTATAAACTAATCACTTAACAATATTACTCTATAAAACTTAAAAAAAAAAAACGACAAATGCTAGTATTATAGTATAAATTTAACTTTAGATGCCTCAAAGATAAAATGTAAAGATTTATGTACTCAAAAAAAAAAAATGTAAAAATTTCTCTCAAAATAAAAAGAAAAAAGAAAAAAATAATAAAATGTAAAGAGAGAGGAAAAAAAATTCGAATTGTTATAGATTATGAATAGAAGCTTGACTAAGGATATCATTTTGTAATTATTAGGGAATGAAGGAGTTACAAAACTATAATTAAGAATTAAGAATTAAGTAAGAGGAATAACCACAAAACTTTTGATACTCTATCCTTTTACATTCCATGCATTCATCAATTTTGTGAGAGGATTTAAATTCCATTGATTCATACCAACTTTTTAATAGAATTATATATTTTTATATTAAAAAATCATGTAGTATTATTTTTTTTTCTAACTTCAATTAAAATTGGAACTATAAAATGCAAAGGTCTTAGCATGCAAAATTTTAGTAATTATTTTTTAATACAGTTTTAGTAATTAATAACCTCAATTCTAGAATTAATTTCTAATATTGAAGGCTAATTTTTTCATATCTTTATCACCTTGATGTACTTAAATTTTATTTATCTAAATTAATATTTCTACCGGTATAAATTGTTTATTGTAAATTTTTATAAACTTTAAACTAATTTGAAATTTATTAAAAGGAAAATTAATTTTAATCTCTTACTCTAAAAATATATAAGTCATCATGCTTTCATTTTCTAAAGATTATTTTGTTAGTTTTGACCTTTTATTATATTTACTTGCTAATTAAAATTTACTCTTTTTATTATGTTATAAAAATAATGTTTCAAACTATCAAATAACATTTTATTTTACCATAGACTCAAAAGAATATTTTAATTTTGTGTTATAGTTTAAATTAATAAATAATAAATTGACAAAAAGAATAGAGTATATAATTTCCTAACATGCTAAATTTCTTATGAAATATGAACCTACGTGAAAATTAACAAATCCAAAGATATGCGCACAACATTTTTCACAACAAACAATGCACTGATTATCAAATGACAATAAAACAAAAGTAGTAAAATATCTCATACGGTATCCATATACACATGCTTTAAAATAGATATACTCACTTGGCAATTGCAACATCATTATTTGACTTCATCAAAGTGGAACTTTAGCATCCTAAGCAAATTCTAGCATCCGATATATATGTTCATCACATTTGCGACTTGAATCTACCAAGTAAAAAATAGAGTCGATTTCAAGATTTGAAAAGACCCTTGAGAGTAAGGAATTGAGAGATCTTGATGAAAAAAAATGGTAGAAGAATATCTCATTTTATAGTGGTAGAGAATTAAAAGTTGCAAAACTTTTAGAATTCCAAAACATTTTAAATTCTAATATTAATTATAATTAAAATTTTAATTAATGAAAAACTAACATTTGGTATTCAACCTCTCATATTAACATGCGGTTATTATTATTAATAATTAATCAATAATTTATTATTGATAACTAATTAAAGAATTTACGTTATCAAAAAAAAAAAAAAAAACTAATTAAAGAATTTACTATTTAAAATTTAGTTTTCAAAAACATATTATATAAATAAAGAAATTAAAGAAGAACTTTTCAAATATTTCATATTTCCGTAAAAACAAATACGAATTTTGATGCACCATACACTAAATAATAAAAAATGTTAAAAAAATTAAAATTCTTATATTAATTTTAATAAATTTATAATTAATTAGAAAATAATTACACTTTTTGCATATAAAAAATAATAAATAAATAATTACTTCACTATTAATAATTAATAACTAATGAAAATGACATGTTTGTAAATATATCAATTAAATAAGGGACATAATTGTCCAAAAAAGTTTTTCAAAGATTGTAGCTTTTTAATATAGTATAGATATTAAATTTGAATTTCATATTGACTGATACCAAATGTTAGGTTGGTTGCTGAGTTTTGAGGAATTTCTAAAAAAAATCAATTTCATTGGACTTTGACCAACTTCTTATTCGCTTAAATGTGTTGGTCAAAATTTGGTGCGACCAGCATGAGAGAGGAGAAAAAAGAATGTGCTACTCATTGACACTCTATTAAGTTTCAGGCACATAATTTGTTTTTTTAGTGAGACAACATTTAGGATGAGGTTTGAACCTTTGACCTCTTGATCGAAGATATATGTCAATTACAGTTGAGTTATGCTCACTTTGGCTCAGATGAGCAATTGATATAAATATATTGATTTTATTATGTGTTATCGAGTATGTTGATGCCAAAATCCAGACAGGAAAACTCATATGACCCTTCACGTGACAACAACGGTAGATTTGTTTGAAGGAAGAAGACGTGGTCTGCAAAGTAAGAAGAAAACTACACACCGGCAGCGGCGGAGCTACAGTAGGCCCGGGGAGCCCCCCTAAACTTTACTGTGTATTATACTTATATTAAAAAGTTCACTTATTTTTCCAAAATTTCTGCTTGCTTCATTTGTTATAACACTTGAAGCCCCCCTCCCCACGCGCCCAGTTTGCGAGTTCGAGCCAACTGGAAGTCGTTTTTGTTGGTATTTTGCTTTTCAAGTCCCTTTTTGAGCATCCGAGTTCGAGCCAACTGGAACGTGTTTTTTTTTTTTGTTTTTTTCGCTTTTTAGGTCCGTTTGTTTTAATTACCACCCAGTGCCTGAGTTTGAACCTAATGAAACGTATATTTTTTTGTTTTTCTCGCTTTAAGTCCATTTTTTTTCATTAATAACTTGTTTTCTTCTTTCTTTTTTTTAATAACTTTTTTTTTTTTTGTTGAAATTAGATCTATAATATTTTAAAATGCTAGTAGATTGTTTTTTAATAATTAATTATATTTGAAAAACTATATGATTTTCATTTTTATATATTTTTTTAAAAAATAAGTAAAAGATATCATTTTTGTCTTTTATTTTGAGATTTGTTTCATTTTAGTATTTACAAATGTCTAAATTTAGTTATTGTTAACTTTTTTTTTTTCTTATCTATATCCCTCCTATAAATTTTGGAAACAAATTCACATCCTGTCTTTTCTTAAATGGAAATTATTATAATTATTTTTACCAAATTTAATACAAATTTGCTTCAAACTACCAAAATAAGTCCTAATTTTAAGGTTTATTGAAAGTACACGAACTAAATTTGGACATTTAAAAGTGTACAAAATAAAATGTAATGAGATCTAAAGTACATTGACCAAAATAGTATTTTAACCTAAAAAATGTCGCTATTTTTTTCTATTGAACAAGCCCCCCTAACATAAAGTTCTGGATCCGCCACTGCACACCAGTGTAGTGCTTACCACACCGACTCTGATGCTTAAGTCAACTAGGAGATTATGAGTGTAGCAAGTAAATTGAAAATGAGGAAGAAGAACGAAGAGAGAGAATAAATATTTAGTTGAACTCACTTGTTTTGGAGTTACCCTCCTCTATTTATAGTTGATCTAGGGTCCCCTGTTTCCTTTTAGGAAGTGGAATATAAAGAGAGTTTTCTTTCTCTATAGTATGGGATTGATTTGGGTCCAAGGGATCTCCTTGGACCTATTTCCACTCTGGATTCTTATCATTTTAATTTTCTTAAAATTAGGTCCAACTCACGAGTATATATAAATATTTGTGAGGAATGTTGCATTAGTTTTTAGTCCAATTACTCCCTTTTTTTCTTTTTTGGTCCAATTACCCTTCTGAAAAATTGGAATAAATAGCCACAAACACATTGTCATTTTGAAAAATATCCACACACAAAATATATCTTGCTAAATGCAAATTCATGGATGAATTTCAGATGACACCTTCCCCATCCCAGTACAAAGAAACTGTAGCCTCTTTCCTTAGGGAAGTTGTAACAAAATATGTACCTGATACCCCTAAAATCTTGCTAAATATGAGTATTAATCCCTAAAACTTAGGCCCCATTCGATAACCTTGAAAATTATGCTTGTTTTCCTCCAAACTCCCTACAATCGTTTTCATCTTTGTTAAGGAACCATTTGAATTCCTTGCCAAATTTCAAAAACAAAAACAAGTTTTTGGAAACTACTTTTTTTTGTTTTCAAAAATTGACTTGGTTTTTGAAAACAAGGAAGAAAGGTAGATACTAAAACAAAGAAATGTAGGAATATGTGTGTATAAGCTTAATTTTCAAAAACCAAATGGTTATCAAACGGGACCTTAGATTTCCACTCCTAAATGAGTGATTTACATATTTGAATTTCATATATTCTTTTCAAATCTCATCTGATATATATTTTTTTAATTTGAAATTCAATTTAAAACTTTTAGGCAATGTTTGATAAGCATTTGGGTTTTGGTTTTGGTGTTTGAAAATGATGATTGGTTTCATCCAATTTCTTTACATAATTTTCATCTTGGTTAAGGACACAAATTTTTAAAAAAATTCCAAAAACAAAATTTTGGAAATTATTTTTTTAGTTTTGACTTAGTTTCTGAAATCATGGAAAGAAGGTAGATAAAAAAAAAAAAAAAATTCAAAAAACCAAAAATCAATTGTCAAACGAGGTCTTAGATTTTATAATTTTTTATTTTAAAATGCAATGGAATTGTTGGCGTTGTGGAACAACATTGGAGAGGAGAGTGTGGAGCTAATGGTCGAAATGCTTGATGGTGAGGATGGAAGGAGGGAATCTCAATTCATATATATATATATAATATATTTTATTCTTTTCTTGCTTTTTCTGCATGAAAAAACCCCACCAAAACCCATTGTTGAAGGAGAAATTTTGGCCAATGACAAATTGTCACGTCATTATTTAGAATTAATGACGAAATTATAATTAATTAAATTTGGGACCAATTATAAATTGACATGTGTCCCAAATTTAATTTGGAGACAAAGTTGGCCAATTATAAATTTTTTAGGGCCAAATGTCCATTTGATCAATTAATAAAAATAAATTATTTCGATCAGATTAATTGATTTGACCTATTAATTAAAGAAAATAATTAATTGTATCAAATTTGGGTCTTTTCAATATTTGGGTCATAGGGTTTTGGGTCAAATATAAACCAGACCCAAGCCCAATAAAGCCTAAGCCCAAGTTGTTAGGCCCAAAAGTCACTAGGGCCCATCCAGCGAGAACTCTATAAATAGAGGGGTTTTCCTCCATTTGAGGGGTTCAGAAATTCTACACTCTCACAAAGACAAGAGTTCAGAGTTTTCAAAGTTCTCAAGCAGAACCAGAGAATTCAGAGAGACTCCACCAAGTCTGAAGACCGAAGACTCTCAGCAATCCACAAGTTCAAGTGTTGAACACTTCTTGAAGACCAAACACTCTTCAAGACTTCAACACTCCTTGAAGACCAAACACCCTTGAAGACTTCAACACTCCTTGAAGATCAAATACTCTTCAGGACATCAACACTTCTTGAAGACCAAACGCTCTTCAAGACCTCAACACTCCTTGAAGATCAAAAAACTCTTCAGGACATCAACATTTCTTGAAACCAAACACTCTTCAAGACTTCAACACTCCTTGAAGATCAAAGACTCTTCAGGACATCAACACTTCTTGAAGACTGAAGACTCCTTCAAGACTAGAAGACTTCAAGCTCCAAGAATCCATTGAAGCTTCAGACTCGGGATCAAGCGTTCCAGCCCTTGATTGAAACACATTCACACACAAGAGAGAGAATCAGAGGATTAAAGTTAGAGATTGTACACCCACACGCATATTACATTAATACAAATATATTATTTATTCCACGTGTCTCCATCTCCGAAGTTACGTGTGAACAAATTGGCACGCCCAGTGGGACAATCTCTACCTCTCATCTCTCTCTCTTATCTCAAAACACAAGTGTAAACATGTCGTTCAAGACTTCTTCAATGGTCGCTGTCATGAACAAGTCTTACATGGGTTCTACTGCCCATTGTTGCTTCAATGAACTGACGTTGCAAGAAGATAAAGCTTCTATCGCTGGAGGCCAAGAAACAACCTTGCAGGGGGCATATACTAATGACAAATTTCTTGTTAAATATAACCCTCTGTTTAAACCTGATTCTGACGTAGTGACTGTCATGATGACTGAGACAAGAACTATGGAAGAAAGAATGACTGAGATGCAAGAGCACATCAACAACTTGATGAAGGCGATTGAAGAAAAAGATTCTCAAATCGCACAACTAAAGTGCCAAATTGAGAACCAACATATCGCCGAATCAAGTCAAACACAAGTCATAAAAGTGCCAAATGACTGAGATGCAAGAGCACATCAACAACTTGTTGAAGGAGCGTCCCGACGCTGTTGCGTCTGGAGGCAGAATCTGGGCAAAACAGCAACGATTTCTTCGATTTCGGCCCCGATTTCAGCGACGATTGCTCTGATTTTCATCTCATAAAAACCTATTCTAGACCCGGACTTACATAGGACTCGATTTTACATAATATACCCGAAACACCGGGCCTTACATGATCAAAATCACATAAAAATAAAATCTATGGCCATAAAATTAACCCAAACAGTTCAATGCAAAACGAACATACAATATGCAGAAATCCCACCTATTAGAGCCTATCGCAACTTTTAAAATTAATTAATAGGGACAGCGATGGCTCTGATGCCGATTGAAGGAAATAAAAGTCCCCACGCAGCGGAAGCGCATCGATTGGACCTTACGCCGTATATTAATTAACATTAAAATACCGTTACGATTACTCAAACAAAACTTTAAACTAACTTTAAAGTTGCTGTAAAATCGGTTTAAACATGCTAAAATAAATCTAAATTTATTTTAAAAACTTTTCTAACGAAAAGAGGAAGAACCGTTACAAACCTCCGTTGTAGACTTGACCGTTCTTCGCCGACAACGCTCCAACGAACGAAAACGCAGCAGCCTTCTCGCCTCTTGATCGCTGGATTTTCTTCTTTGAATGACACAATAACCACAGAGGTTACACCGGTATGTCTCTAAGTCTAGGAGGCCAAAGACTTGTGGGAGTCTTTCTCTAAGAGGGAGGCTAGAGAGAATTCTAGGTCTTGTCTTTCAAGAGTGTCAAGTCTTATGACCAATTAGGTCTAGTGTTCTATTTATAGAAGAGAGGCCATGAATAAAATATTCAATCAAATCAATCTTTTCCAAAATTGATTCAATCTTATTCCTTAATTAATCAATCATGATCAATCAATTCCCCAATTGATTAATCTTTTCCATAAATGACTAATTTCTTCCATAAGTAATTAGATCATTCCCATAAATGATTAATCACTTCCTTAAGTGATTAATTATTTACATAATTGATTAATTCATGGTTAATGAATTATTTAATTAATTAACCACCAATTAAATATCACATATTTAATTTCCGGCCTTGAATTAATTAATTTTGCCCAAACACTTTTAGGACTTAAATTAATTAATTCATTATTTGAACTCTTTCAATCTTCCATAAATTTATATTTGAACTTCTTCAAATATTAATTTCTCTCATAATAATATATCAATATATATTATATTTATTTCCCTTAGTAAATTGAACATTTTCAATTTACCTTTAATTACTTAGTTGCCTTAAATTACTTTACGAGCTACCAGTGGGACCTTATGGACCTGCAGATCAGAAGCTCCAACGATGTGAGATTAATTGGTTAAACTCATTAACCACAATAATCAATATTCGTTAACTGTGTGTACATTCCACTATAGACTCACAGTTGCACTCTTCTCACTGCAGACATATTTTCTGTGTCCACGGAACTTAGACCAATATCGACTAGTTAGTCCTTCACGAGTGTCCGTAACACCAGCTGGGTCAAATTACCGTTTTACCCCTGGGTCACCTCTATTTCCTTAAGTACCAATTTTCCTCTAATGAACAATCTGTTTATGGTCCAACCATCAAACAGAAAACTCTCTCGTGCCATTGAGAGGGTAGGGCCCTTTGTTCAAGACTCGGAGTAACCACTTAAGGGAACACTCATCTGCTTCCCTAAAGTCGGGAAGGAGTGAATTCCATCTCGTACGATTATGTTCCCAGCTCCCCATTCGATCTTGTCCCCAAAGTGGTAGGCTTATTGAGTCGGCGTATTGGCCACTCTCACCCATACAAATCAAAGGACAATCTCTCATGAGCAGGAGTCCATAATCAACTCAGGATTAAGACTAAGTTGTCTCGGTCGTCCTAGTGAAATAGAAAACCAACTAGTTAACGGTGTTATAACTAGTGGTTACTATTTCGCGGTCCGGTCTTATGCAAACTCATTGCATAGGATACCCCCACTCGCATGTCTCCTACACGAACGCGTTGGATCGCAGCGTTTGTATCAAATACAAAGTGGGCCGTATCCATAGTGTCACCAGGATAAGGCACCTAGTCTTATCCCTATACTATAGACCCTTTAGGTTGTTTCTTGAACAATGATCCCATATGTCGCTACATATAGTTCAAGACTCATATTACAGCCTTGGATGTCTAGTTTATTGGATTAGGGTTATTATTAGGCAAAGACAAACATAAAATAACTAATAACAATTAATGGAAAAATATATCAATATTATTTCATTAATATCCGGTCAACGGTTATATTCACTATCTACGAGTTTTAGGGCATAAAACCCAACAGTTATTGCGTTGTTCTTTCTCCAAGTTCGAAGGTTCTTCTTTGTATCCTGCTGCGTTGTTCCTTCTCCAAGTTCGAGGGTTCTCAGTTGTACGACTGCTACGTTGTTCCTCCTCCAAGTGCGAAGGATCTTATATGGTGCGTTGTTGCATTGTTCCCTTTTCTCTCAAATTCGATGGTTCTCACGCAGCTTCACTGGAGTTCCTTCTCCCCAAGTTCGAAGGTTCTCACGCGCTTCGTTGCAGTTCCTTCTCTCCAAGGTCGATGGTTCTCACGCGCTGCGTTGCAGTTCTTTCTCCCCAAGTTCGAAGGTTCACGCACTTCGCTGCAGTTCGTTCTCCCAAATTCGAAGGTTCTCACGCGCTTTGTTGCAGTTCCTTCCTCCAAGTTTGAAGGTCCTCATGCTACGCTCGGCTGCACTGCTGCGCTACTTCCTAAAGTCCAAAGACGTCAATTGTCCTCACGCTGCGCTGCTTCCTTCTCCAAGTTCGAAGGTCCTCATGCTACGCTCGGCTACACTGCTGCGCCACTTCCTAAAGTCCAAAGACGTCAATTGTCCTTGTACTTATGCTGAAAGGCGTGGCAGCGACACAAGTCCAAGGACACGCCCCAAAATAAGGAACATGTCCCTGCACTCATGCTGAAAGGGCGTGACGGCGACACAAGTCCAAGGAACATGTCCCAAAGCGAGGAACATGTCCCTGTACTCGTGCTGAAAGGGCGTGACGGCGACACAAGTCCAAGGAACATGTCCCAAAGCCAGGAACATGTCCCTGCACTCGTGCTGAAAGGGCGTAGCGGCAACACAAGTCCAAGGAACATGTCCCAAAGTAAGGAACATGTCCTTGTACTTATGCTGAAAGGCGTGGTGGCGACACAAGTCCAAGGAACATGTCCTTGCACTCGTGCTAAAAGGCATGGCGGCAACACAAGTCCAAGGAACATGTCTCAAAGCCAGGAACATGTCCCTGCACTCGTGCTGAAAGAGCGTGACGCCGACACAAGTCCAAGGAGCATGTCCCTGCACTCGTGCTGAAAGGGTGTGACGGCGACACAAGTCCAAGGAACATGTCCCAAAGCAAGGAACATGTCCCTGCACTCGTGCTAAAAGGCATGACGGCAACACAAGTCCAAGGAACATGTCCCAAAGCCAGGAACATGTCCCTGCACTCATGCTGAAAAGACGTGGTGGCGACACAAGTCCAAGGAACATGTCCCAAAGCCAGGAACATGTCCCTGCACTCATGCCAAAAGGCATGGCGGCGACACAAGTCCAAGGAACATGTCCCAAAGCCAGGAACATGTCCCTGCACTTGTGCCAAAAGGCATGAAGGCAACACAAGTCCAAGGAACATGTCTCAAAGCCAGGAACATGTCCCTGCACTCGTGCTGAAAGGCGTGGCGGCGACACAAGTCCAAGGAACATGTCCCAACGCCAGGAACAAGTCCCTGCACGCGTGCTGAAAGGCGTGACTGCGACACAAGTCCAAGGAACATGTCCCAACGCCAGGAACAAGTCCCTGCACTCGTGCTGAAAGGCGTGGCGGCGACACAAGTCCAAGGAACATGTCCCAACGCCTGGAACAAGTCCCTGCACTCGTGCTGAAAGGTGTGGCGGCGGCACAAGTCCAAGGAACATGTCCCTGCACTTGTGCAAAAAGGCATGAAGGCAACACAAGTCCAAGGAACATGTCCCAAAGCCAGGAACATGTCCCTGCACTCGTGCTGAAAGGACGTAGCGGCAACACAAGTCCAAGGAACATGTCCCAAAGCCAGGAACATGTCCCTGCACTCGTGCTGAAAGGACGTAGCGGCAACACAAGTCCAAGGAACATGTCCCAAAGCCAGGAACATGTCCCTGCACTCGTGGTGAAAGGCGTGGCAGTGACACAAGTCCAAGGAACATGTCCTTGTACTTGTACTAAAAGACATTGTACCTGCAAATTGAAGACAACAAAGATATGTATGCCTTAAAAAAAAATCACTTACCTTCGTACTTACCTTTTAGATGGTGGATGAAAGCACTTTTCTTGAAATTGAAATATAGGCAAAGTGTTGTGAGTAAAAAAAAAAAGAAGGAAGAATCTTAAAAAAAAAAAACGAAAATTAAAAAAAAAACGAAAAAATTAAAAAAATATATAAAAATAAAAAAAAATAAAAAAAAAAAAACAGAGAGAAGGAAGTTTCCTACTTGAATCCTTTCTTGAATGCTCCCTGCAATTGATGTGTGTTCTCCCCTGCTGAGGTTCAATCTTATTTATAGAATGGAAAGTTGGATTCAAATATAAATCTTATCTCCAACGACAATCTTCGTCAATTTTGGGATAAGTTCAAATATAAATCTTATCTCCAACGGCAATCTTCATCAATTTTGGGATAAGTTCAAACATAAATCTTATCTCCAACGACAATCTTCATCAATTTTGGGATAAGTTCATCAAGGTGTACATATTACACATGCGGAAGCAATTGAAGATCGAAAGCACTTAAGACATTTAATTTTGCTCCTAAAGCATGCATGTTCTATAAAAACAGAAAAGAGAGTTTAGAGAAAACCAACCTTTGTAGCTCACAAATGAGGTACTCCTTGTGGTGTTTTCCTTCTCCAACTTCTCTTGGACAACCTTTAGAGTCTTCCCTACTATTCTCCGGGCCGAGAACGACTTGTGGGAGTCTATAGTGATAGGGAATGGGAAGGGAATGCTTGAAGGTTCAAGCTCTATGGAGATATGAGATGAGAGAGTGATTGAGGAAGAAATTCAGCAGCATAACCTTAAGGTAAATGCAATCCCCTTCTCCAATCTGATTCTTCTTCTACTTATAGAGAGAATCCATGCAAGAAGAAGCCTCAAGATGCAAGACACATGGTGGTCTTAAGGGTGAAAGTGGAAGCTAGGTGTTCAAACAACATTACATGCAAGTATGCATGTTTGTGGTGTAATTCCACTTTGAATCTTCATGCAAGAGTGGAATTACATCATTTTCCACTTACCATGATTCAAAATCAGATTTCAAATGTTCATTTATGATATTAATATCAATTCTAAATGTGACATTAATATATAGGATCATATTTGAACCTTGCCCAATTGATTATAAATGATTAAGCAAGTTAATCACCTTAATATTGTGCATCTTATATATATGAATCTTAATTCATGTATATAGTATTTAAAACCCTTTTAAATACTTTATCTCTCATTTTCTAATTTAATTCATAATTAAATTATTGTGTCAAACACAATTTTACGATAATACCCTTTTTCCCGACTTTGAACAATTCAAAGAATCCTATCAATTTGTTCTAGGCTATATTCCGATATGAGCTAGTAGGGGGACCTAATGGACCTATAGATCATGGGCTCCAATGATTCGAGACTAACCGACTAATCTCATTATTCAAGCTAGCCAACATTCGTTAACTATCGGGACACTCCACTATAGCCCGATAGTTGCACTCCCCTCACTATAGATATATTTCCGTCCACTTGATTTAACCATGTTCAGTAAGTCGTTCCTTCACAGGTTGTTCGTAGCTATAGCTAGGTCAAATAATCGTTTTACCCCTATAGTACTTCTTGTTCCTTAAGTTCCACTAATCCTCTAATGAACAATCGGTTTGTGGTCCAACCATCAAACCTAAGTCCCTCTCGATCCAACGAGAGGGTGGGGCCCCTTGTTCAAGTCCTGGAGTTAGTACTTAAGAGAACAACCTCTCTGCTATTCCTGAAAAGGGTAGGAGTGAATTCCGTCTTGCGAAACTATGTCCCCAGCTATCTATTCGATCTTATCCCCAAAATGGTAGGCTTGTTGAGTCGGCGATGCTGGCCACTCTCACCCATGCAGATCAAAGGATAATCTCGAATAAACAGGAGTTCATAGCTCGCTCAGGATTAAGAACGAGTTACCTAGGTCATCTATGAGAAATAGTCAGTTTCTTCGGTAAACGGCGTTATAAAGAGAAAGTGACTTATTTCGTGGTCCTGTCTTATGCAAACTCATTGCATAGGACGCCCCCACTCGCATGTCTCCACATGAACGACTTAGGATCTCATCGTTTGTACTTAATACAAAGTGGGCCGCGTCCATAGTGTCACCAGGATAAGGCACCCAACCGTATCCTTATACTATAGACTATTTTGACTATAAACTTGAACTTGATCCTACGATATGTCCCTACATATAGTTCGAGTATTCATTTTATAGTCAAGGATCTTAGTTTATTGGATTTAGGTTAATCATTCGCAATGTATATATTCAATAACATCTTTTACTGAATAATATCAATAACGTCTTTATTGAAAATAGAATATGTTTAATGATTTACAAACTACGGGTTTATAGGACATTAAACCCAACAAACTCCCACTTGGACTAGAAACTCTAGTGGGGTATATGAAGTTAGGTGTGAGAGAAGTATAAAGACAATAAACTAGGGCATCATCCATACCCTTACATTTCTCCCACTTGCCCTAGTCTAACAAAGCTCGTAAACCTAGAGTAACTAGGTGACCCTCAAATACTTTAGCCGTGAGGGGTTTTGTAAACGGATCAGCTATGTTGTGCTCCGAAGCAATCTGCGTGACGATCACATCTCCTCGTTGCACGATCTCCCTGATGAGATGGTATTTGCGCTCAATATGCTTTCCTCGCTTGTGACTTCGAGGTTCCTTAGAGTTTGCAACTGCTCCACTGTTATCACAATAGAGGGTGATAGGCAGTTGCATATTTGGAACAATTTCCAACTCTATTAGGAATTTTCTTAGCCATACTGCCTCTTTTGCTGCTTCGCAGGCGGCTACGTACTCTGCTTCCATGGTAGAGTCAGCAATGCAACCTTGCTTAATACTCCTCCATACTATTGCTCCTCCATTTAGAGTAAACACAGATCCCGATGTTGATTTTCTTGAATCTATATCGGTCTGAAAATCTGAGTCAGTGTATCCTGTAAGGATCAGATCCTTAGCTCCATACACGAGCGTATAATCCCTAGTTCTCCTTAGATACTTAAGGATGTTTTTAACGGCAGTCCAATGCGCATGTCCAGGATTGGACTGATATCTGCTGACAATTCCTACGGCATAGCATATGTCGGGTCTGGTACACAACATTGCATACATCAAACTACCAACTGCTGATGCATAGGGAATACGTCTCATTTCCTCAACTTCTTGAGGTGTCTTAGGACTTTGTTCCTTTGACAGATGAACCCCGTGCCTAAAAGGTAATAACCCTTTCTTGGAGTTCTGCATCGAATATCGTATCAACATTTTGTCGATATATGATGCTTGAGACAGTGCTAGCGTTTTGTTCTTTCTATTTCTAATGATTTGAATGCCCAGAACAAATTGAGCCTCACCCAAATCTTTCATTTGGAATTGAGTCGCTAGCCATTGTTTTACGTCAGTCAGGAATCCTACATTATTTCCAATAAGTAGGATATCATCTACGTATAGAACTAGAAAAGCTACAGTGTTTTTGACGATTTTCTTGTAAACACAAGGTTCGTCAACATTCTGCTCAAAGCCATACGTTTTGATCGCAGCGTCAAAACGTATATTCCAGGATCTTGATGCTTGTTTTAATCCATAAATGGATCGTTTAAGTTTGCAAACCTTTTGCTCATCACCCTGGACTATAAATCCCTCTGGTTGAGCCATATAGATAGTCTCTTCAAGATTGCCGTTCAAAAAGGCTGTCTTGACATCCATTTGCCATATTTCATAATCATAGTATGTGGCAATGGATAAGAGTATTCTAATCGACTTAAGCATGGCAACAGGGGAAAAAATTTCTTCATAATCAACTCCTTCCCGTTGGGTAAAACCCTTTGCCACGAGTCGAGCTTTAAAGGTTTGAACCTTACCGGCTTGGTCTCGTTTTCTCTTGTAGATCCATTTGCAACCAATAGGTTTTACCCCATCCGGTTGTTCTACAAGTTCCCAGACCGAATTGAAGTACATTGACTCCATTTCGAGATCCATGGCTTTGATCCACTGGTCCTTATCAACATCATTCATTGCCTGATTAAAGGTCAATGGATCCTCTACACCATCATTAGATATGATGTTTTGAGTTTCTGTTAAACCCATGTAGCGGTCGGGTTGTATTATAACCCTCCCACTACGTCGAGGCTCTCTCACTATTTGAGATGGATGTGTTTGATCAACAACTTTTGATGAACCAGATTGATCTACAACTTTTGTAGATTCTTTTGTAGTTTTTCTTGAAATCTCATCTAATACTAGTTTACTGCGAGGTCGATGATCTTTTATGTGATCTTCCTCAAGAAAAGTAGCGTTTGTCGATACAATCACTTTGTTATCCTGAGGGTCGTAAAATAGACCACCTTTCGTTTCTTTAGGATATCCTACAAACAGGCACAGTTTTGAACGTCGTTCCAATTTCTTTGGGTTTTGCACCAACACGTGTGCCGGGCATCCCCAAATTCTGAAGTGACGTAAACTACCTTTACGCCCTTTCCATAGCTCATAGGGTGTTTCAGAAACACTCTTAGAGGGAACCATGTTCAAAATGTATACGGCAGTCTCAACTGCATATCCCCAGAACGAATCAGGCAACTGAGCATAGCTCATCATTGATCGAACCATGTCTAACAGAGTTCGGTTTCTCCTCTCTGATACACCATTTTGTTGTGGTGTAGCAGGGGCTGAGAGTTGAGACGTAATTCCATGTTCTATCAAATAGTCTTGGAATTGTAAGTCCATATATTCTCCACCTCGATCTGATCGTAGTGTTTTAATCGTTTTACCTAATTGGTTCTCAACCTCAGTCTTGTACTCTTTGAACCTTTCAAGGACTTCAGACTTATGATGCATTAAGTAAAGATAGCCATACCTTGAATAATCATCAATAAAGCTGACGAAATATTCATACCCTCCTCGTGCTTTGACATTCATAGGACCACAGAGATCCGAATGCACGAGTTCCAAAGGTTCTTTGGCCCTATAACCTTTTTCTGAAAAAGGTCGTTTGGTCATTTTTCCCTCGAGGCAGGACTCACATGGTGGTAACGAGTCATCTTCTAACTGGTTTAGTAGTCCACTCTTTACCAATCTTTCAATCCTATTGCGATTTATGTGGCCTAATCTCAAGTGCCAAAGATAGGTATTAGGAGAAACTTTTCGCCTTTTGTTTTGAGTTTCCGCTACTTTAAACATTTCCGTATTAAAAATAGCTTTAACTTGAATTGGCCTTAACACGTATAAGTTGCTTTCAAGTTTTGCAGAACATATATGCATACCTCTTTTGTTAACAAACACTTTATTAATAACAAAAGATACTTGGTATTCATGTTCAATTAAACAAGAGATAGAAATTAAGTTCCTTTTTATATTGGGAACGTACAAGACATTTTCAAGTAGTAAAAATCTATCTCCAAAAGACAACTTGAGAGTTCCAGAAGCTCTAGCTGAGACGACCTCTCCAGTTCCAACTTTGAGAGTTACTTCGCCGTCTTCCAGCATATGCCAGGAACTAATTTCCTGTAAAGAAGAGCATACATGGTTAGTCGCTCCTGAATCTAATATCCAGGCAGAGCTATCTTGCTCAACTAAACATGTTTCGATAACGAGCAAATCATATTTACCTTGTTTTTCTTTTCCAGCCTTCTTTTCCGCAAGGTACTTGGGACAGTTGCGTTTCCAATGTCCGTCTACATTACAATGGAAACACTTTCCTTTTTCTGCAGCTTTTGCCTTGCCTCCCATTGGAGTTTTTCCTTTCCCTTTTTCCTTCTTTTTCTTCATCTGAATACACTTATTCTTTGAAGTGGAAGGTGCAGACTTTGTTCCTGAGGAAGATCCCTTTTGGAACCTCTTGGTTGTGGCAACATTTGCCTCCCCTTCATGTCCTCTCTTAGTAAGACTTTGGTAAGTCTGAAGCTCGTTTAGCAAAGTGGTCAAGTTAAAGTCTATTTTGTTCATGACAGCGTTTGTCCTAAACTGAATGAAGCTCTTCGGAAGAGACTCCATTATGAAACTTACTTGACTACCCTCGTCAATTGTAGCACCGTTTACTTCAGCGATGTTAAACTGAACCATCATGTTCAAAACATGTTCCCTAACAGAAGCACCTTCCTTCATTCGGGAATTGTAAACATTCTTGAGAGCTTCGTGCTTGATTTGTGAGGACGGTTGTCCAAACATACCTTGCAACGAAGTCATGATCTCCCTTGCGGTGACCATCCTCTCGTGCTTTTTCGACAAGACATCCGAAATGCTTGCTAAGATATAGACTCTTGCTTTATCATTAGCTCGAGTCCATTTCTCGTATGCTTCCCGAACAATTCGGTTTGTTGACGAGCCAGGGTTAGGCGGACACTCTTCGGTAAGGACAAATCTAAGATCCTCGATTACTAGTATTGTGTTTAGATTAGACTTCCAAGTTCCATAGTTATCCCCGTTAAGCTTATCCGAAGCGAGTAATTGTACTAGTGAGCTAGACATGCTGAAAATTTAAACAAAGCTATTAGAAATTGCTTATTAACCATTTTTAGAAAAAATTCAATCAAGTTTTAGCAAAAGTAATAATGTACCCAGGATTATTATTTTGCAACGACACTTTAGTGAGTTAGAGCAACCGCTACCGAGGGGCAGTCAATTACTCCTTCACCAAACCAAGACGTTCTTGACTAAATACTAATCCCAGAATAACTCTTATTCCTATAGTTGTTTAGTTATCGTTACGTTTGGTCAGGAATTTACTAACACTTAGTAACCCTTGTAAGTGTGACCCGCCGTTTTAAGATTACAGAGAACGGCCCCAACAATGCTACCGAATGGAAAAGCTAATGTTGGAAATGGTCCTAAGTAATCCTATCCATCTCTGGAGTTTGCGTTGTTCCGATCTCCATGTTACAACCCTCCGAATGGATAGTAGCTCCAGGGCATACAAGCAGGCGCAACATGGAAATCTCACGGTGCAACCTAACGGAGGAGACCGCAGGATGTGTTGACACACTTCCTTCACTCACTTACTATAAATACTTTCTCCATTCACCTTGTTATTGATTTATGCAAACACCTTCCGAATGGAGCAGTTGAGGTATAATCAACACGAGGCCAAGCATAAATCTCACCTTGTGAACAAAAAGGGAGAACGTAAAAGGGAAATGGATTTGATATATCTCTCCCCTCCCACTAAGTATTTTAAACGGTTTTGGGTATACTTATACTTAGGCGAATTCCGGCTAATTGAATAACCCTAAGTCTAAGTTCATATAATCTTACGATGTCTAGGTGATAACGATTAAAACCTCACATCATACACGTGCATGCTCATAAAACTGGGTTAACTTTAACTCAAGAACCGACTCGATGCCCAGGTAGGAGGTGTTCCGTAAACCGTCAACTTAAATACCTCCAGCCTTAGACAGCATCTCGTCGGGTGAGTTCTCTTGTAACCTATGTTTTACAAGCTTATCGACCTATTTGAATCTAATTGAAATCGATCGAGAGTTGGATCAAATTAACCCTAAGTGAGCATGCACCTTTTTCTTTGTTATAGATTTTAAATTTCTATGTGATTTATAACAATTATAAATCTAAACTATAACAAACTTGCCTTTTGAATATAACTCTTATAAACAAAAATCTAAGGAAATTTCATGCTTCATGCTAGGTTAATTTTATCTTTTGATTAATATAACTTTTATATCAATTAATCAATTTTAATTAACCATTCAAGCATGAATCTCCCTAAATAAATACAACATTTATATCAATTTAAACATGAAATTTCCCTCATGCATTTAAACTATTAATAACACTTATTAAAAAATGCATGAACATGCTTTCCTATGGTGGGATTTTAAACTATATGGCATGCTCATAATGCACATACATTTAATCCAATTAAACCATACATTCTCAATGCATAAGAGAAATTAAATCAAGCTAAAATGGAATGGTTTGGCAATTTAAAACAAACAATTAACTAATTATTACAATAATAATTAATAAAAATTGCTTGAATCAATCCCGAGCTTCACGAACGACCCGAACCATCCTCCAAAGAGTGAACCGGCCTTCAAATAAGTGAATAGGGGCTGAACCAGCTGCAGGCAAACCGAACCGGACCAAGGACAGCAGCTGAACCGAACCAGAATCTGGAAAAATCCATGCTGCTGGAATTTTTCTTCATCAGCGTCGGGACGCTACTTGAAGAGCGCCCCGACGCTGTCACGAACAGCAGCATTCTGCTGCTGTTTTCTGCTGCGTCTTCTCCCGTTCTGCTTCGATTTAACAGCCTATATGGACTCTAATGACTCTATAAAAATTACAGACTCTAGTACACTCATTAACGCTCTTACATTTCCGAGCAATTACAAATTCATGAAGAATTAAAGGCTCAAAAAATTGCCAAACCAGAACACTTCCATTTTAGCACACAGAAAATTCAATTTCAAAATGGTACCCACCACAGCAAAATTAAAACGACTTAAGTGCTCTAATCATGCTCTGATACCAATTCAAGGTGTACATATTACACATGCGGAAGCAATTGAAGATCGAAAGCACTTAAGACATTTAATTTTGCTCCTAAAGCATGCATGTTCTATAAAAACAGAAAAGAGAGTTTAGAGAAAACCAACATTTGTAGCTCACAAATGAGGTACTCCTTGTGGTGTTTTCCTTCTCCAACTTCTCTTGGACAACCTTTAGAGTCTTCCCTACTATTCTCCGGGCCGAGAACGACTTGTGGGAGTCTATAGTGATAGGGAATGGGAAGGGAATGCTTAAAGGTTCAAGCTCTATGGAGATATGAGATGAGAGAGTGATTGAGGAAGAAATTCAGCAGCATAACCTTAAGGTAAATGCAATCCCCTTCTCCAATCTGATTCTTCTTCTACTTATAGAGAGAATCCATGCAAGAAGAAGCCTCAAGATGCAAGACACATGGTGGTCTTAAGGGTGAAAGTGGAAGCTAGGTGTTCAAACAACATTACATGCAAGTATGCATGTTTGTGGTGTAATTCCACTTTGAATCTTCATGCAAGAGTGGAATTACATCATTTTCCACTTACCATGATTCAAAATCAGATTTCAAATGTTCATTTATGATATTAGTATCAATTCTAAATGTGACATTAATATATAGGATCATATTTGAACCTTGCCCAATTGATTATAAATGATTAAGCAAGTTAATCACCTTAATATTGTGCATCTTATATATATGAATCTTAATTCATGTATATAGTATTTAAAACCCTTTTAAATACTTTATCTCTCATTTTCTAATTTAATTCATAATTAAATTATTGTGTCAAACACAATTTTACGATAATACCTTTTTTCCCGACTTTGAACAATTCAAAGAATCCTATCAATTTGTTCTAGGCTATATTCCGATATGAGCTAGTAGGGGGACCTAATGGACCTATAGATCATGGGCTCCAACGATTTGAGACTAACCGACTAATCTCATTATTCAAGCTAGCCAACATTCGTTAACTATCGGGACACTCCACTATAGCCCGATAGTTGCACTCCCCTCACTATAGATATATTTCCGTCCACTTGATTTAACCATGTTCAGTAAGTCGTTCCTTCACAGGTTGTTCGTAGCTATAGCTAGGTCAAATAATCGTTTTACCCCTATAGTACTTCTTGTTCCTTAAGTTCCACTAATCCTCTAATGAACAATCGGTTTGTGGTCCAACCATCAAACCTAAGTCCCTCTCGATCCAACGAGAGGGTGGGGCCCCTTGTTCAAGTCCTGGAGTTAGTACTTAAGAGAACAACCTCTCTGCTATTCCTGAAAAGGGTAGGAGTGAATTCCGTCTTGCGAAACTATGTCCCCAGCTATCTATTCGATCTTATCCCCAAAATGGTAGGCTTGTTGAGTCAGCGATGCTGGCCACTCTCACCCATGCAGATCAAAGGATAATCTCGAATAAACAGGAGTTCATAGCTCGCTCAGGATTAAGAACGAGTTACCTAGGTCATCTATGAGAAATAGTCAGTTTCTTCGGTAAACGACGTTATAAAGAGAAAGTGACTTATTTCGTGGTCCTGTCTTATGCAAACTCATTGCATAGGACGCCCCCACTCGCATGTCTCCACATGAACGACTTAGGATCTCATCGTTTGTACTTAATACAAAGTGGGCCGCGTCCATAGTGTCACCAGGATAAGGCACCCAACCGTATCCTTATACTATAGACTATTTTGACTATAAACTTGAACTTGATCCTACGATATGTCCCTACATATAGTTCGAGTATTCATTTTATAGTCAAGGATCTTAGTTTATTGGATTTAGGTTAATCATTCGCAATGTATATATTCAATAACATCTTTTACTGAATAATATCAATAACGTCTTTATTGAAAATAGAATATGTTTAATGATTTACAAACTACGAGTTTATAGGACATTAAACCCAACAGTTCAAATATAAATCTTATCTCCAACGGCAATCTTCATGAGATGGGTTCAAAGTTTAACCCAAGGATATGAGATTTGATTTAAATCAAATTGAAAGATAAAAATTTGGAGATTTTGTTTCAAATTTTAAGTATGAGATTTTATTTAAATCAAATTGGAGATAAATTCAAATTGATTTGATAAACTCCTATATAGATTTGGATTGAATTCAACTCAATTTGAGTATAATTAAACTCTTATCCCAAATCAAATTTTCTATGTTCCATATGAAAATTTTATTCCAAATTCCCACCAAATTTTGGATGCAGCCTTAAATTTACTTAAATTAAATTTTGGGCATAATCCAAATTTTATCCCAAATGAACCAAAGTCAAAACCTCAAATTCTATTCCAAATGCGAGTTAAAATTGTGTAGGATTTTACCTCAAATCAAAATTTGGGTATAAACCAAAATTTGCCCAAACTTCAAATCAAAGTTTGCTGTCAAATAAGAAAAAAAAAATCAAAATTTTGACCAAACTTCAAATTTTGATTAATTGGCGATAAAAGTGTGTCAAATAAAAAAAATCAAAATTTTGACCAAAATTCATATTTTGATTAAATTGACACAAAAAGAGAGTCAAAATCAAGAACAAATATCTTGCATTTTGATCCCAAAATATCTTTTTCGAGATTCACTCACACATAACTTGTGACTAACTCTCGAAAAGGGGGCATTTGTTGAAGGAGAAATTTTGGCCAATGAAAAATTGCCACGTCATGATTTAAAATTAATGACAAAATTATAATTCATTAAATTTGGGAGCAATTATAAATCGACATGTGTCCCAAATTTAATTTGACGACAAAGTTGGCCAATTATAAATTTTTAGGGCCAAATGTCCATTTGATCAATTAATTAAAAATAAATTATTTTGATCAAATTAATTGATTTGACCAATTAATTAAAGAAAATAATTAATTAGATCAAATTTGGGTCTTTTAAATATTTGGGTCATCTGGTTTTGGGTCAAATATAAACCAGACCCAAGCCCAATAAAGCCTAAGCTCAAGTTGTTAGGCCCAAAAGTCACCAGGGCCCATCCAGCGAGAACTCTATAAATAGAGGGGTTCTCCTCCATTTCAGGGGTTCAAAAATTCTACACTCTCACAAAGACAAGAGTTCAGAGTTTCAAAGCTCTCAAGTAGAACCAAAGAATTCAGAGAGACTCCACCAAGTCTGAAGACCGAAGACTCTCTGCAATCCATAAGTTCAAGTGTTATTGAACACTTCTTGAAGACCAAACACTCTTCAAGACTTCAACACTCCTTGAAGACCAAACACTCTTCAAGACTTCAACACTCCTTGAAGATCAAAGACTCTTCAGGACTTCAACACTCCTTGAAGACCAAACACCCTTTAAGACTTCAACACTCCTTGAAGATCAAATACTTTTCAGGACATCAACACTTCTTGAAAGCCAAACGCTCTTCAAGACCTCAACACTCCTTGAAGATCAAAAACTCTTCAGGACATCAACATTTCTTGAAGACCAAACACTCTTCAAGACTTCAACACTCCTTGAAGATCAAAGACTCTTTAGGACATCAACACTTCTTGAAGACTGAAGACTCCTTCAAGACTAGAAGACTTCCAGCTCCAAGAATCCATTGAAGCTTCAGACTCGGGATCAAGCGTTCCAGCCCTCGAGTGAAACACATTCACACACAAGAGAGAGAATCAGAGGATTAAAGTTAGAGATTCTACACCCACACGCATATTACATTAATACAAATATATTATTTATTCCACGTGTCTCCATCCCCGAAGTTACGTGTGAACACCCATTTACACTCAGTGGCGGATTCAGAACTTTATAGGGGGACTTGATATAATTTTATATTAGTTCGTTCAACAAACTGATTTTTTTAGGTTAAAGTACCATTTTGATCCATGTACTTTATGTTTCTTCCCATTTTAGTCCATAGACGTACAAATGTCCAAATTTAGTTAATCTACTTTCAATAAATTTTAAAATTAGTTATGAATCTTATGATTAGTAGTTTGAAGTAAAATTTGTAAAACAATGATAAGAATTTCCATTTAAGAAAAGAGTAAAGCCATAGTGTAAACATGTTTTTAAAATTTATAAAAAGAAAGTTAATAGAGAAAAACAAAAATTGGAAAAGTTAACGATAGGTACTAATTTTAAGATAAATTAAAAGTACAAGGATTAAATTTGAATATTTAAAAACATAAGGACTAAGATAAAATAAATCTCAAAATACAATGATCAAAATGACATTTTAACATTTTATCTAATATAAATAAATAAAAATAAAAATGATACTTGAAATAATAATTATACTTTTTTTTAAATAATAAGTACAGTTTCTTATGGGATTAATTATTAAAAAATAATTTACTAACATTTAGAAATATTATTGGTATAAATTATTTCTTTGAAATATATAGATTATTAAAAAAAATAATTTACTAACGGTTGTCAGAGGGAACTCATCTGACCTTCACGTGCCACCAACGGTAAATTTGTAGATGAGGGGGGAAGACGTGGCCTGCAAGATGGAAAACCTGCACACCGGTGTGGTGCTAGCCACACCGACTCCGATACTTAAGTCAGAAAACGGAAGTACGAGGGCTAGAGAGTAAGAGAAGAGAGTAGAGAGTCCGGGTCCCTTCTTCAGTGGTGAAGAGGGGTATAAATACCTGCTCATCCTCCTACGGTTTCCAGGAATTCGGAGACGTTTTGGGACGTACCAGGCGAAACCGAGGCTGCTAGAGGCGGTATGGACCGAGCAGAGTCGGTGGGACTCGCCCCGCGCAAGCGGGCCGAGGGTCAGCCTGGGTGGTCCAAAATCACCTATAACACTAACATTTAGAAATATTATAGGTATAAATTATTTTCTTGAAATATATAGGTTTCTATATATTCTTACATCAATAAAATATTAACTTTTTTAAAGAGGGTTTGCTGTTTTTTTTAAAAAAAAGTCTGCAGTCAATCGACAAGGCCACACATTTTTTTTTTTTGGATGTAAGGTCACACAATTAATTACCGTCTTTTTTTTTTTTAAATAAATTTTAACAACATTGGATTCGAACTTGGGTGTCGGAGAGGGGATATGAGGGACTTCACAATCACTAGGCCACTGAGACAAGGATATATTTTGATGACTTCACTGACTTTTTTACAGTTGTATAGAATTATTAGATTCATAAATTCAATTATTAGCACCACAACCCATATGCCATAACTTTTGATTATTTGCTCCTTGACTACCCCACGGAAAAAGGGCACCACAATCAAGCTCTTGCGATTAAAGAAGGTTTGAAAGCGTATATCCAGCGGATCAAAGGTAGCGATGTACCTGTGATTGTCGAATCGGACGCCATGGACATCGTGAAGCTGCCAACCTCGAGTCTGTGGACATCTCCGAGGCAGAAGTGATCGTCAATGAGGTGGCCTTTATGGCCCCATCTGCAGGGGTCGTTGGCTTTGCTAAATGCCCGAGGAATGGCAACTTGGTAGCGCACAGCGTCGGGTTTTCAACCAGCCTCCCTGTCGTCCGTCGTCGCCGGCAGTCCCAGCTCTAGAGCTAGTAGTAGCTTGAGTTCTAGTTATTAATCTCTGTTTTGTGATTCGTTATTTTTTGGGTCGTCTTCTGTGCTGGAAGGCGATGAGGTAGTTGGGAGGGATTTGCATATCCCAGATTGTTTATCCTCATTAATTGAGGGAGACTCTTGTGTATCTGTCCCTTTTTCGTTTTAATGAATTCTTGTTTCAAAAAAAAAAAAAAAGGACTCCTTCACTTCTTTAAACTTTTCCCTTTTTTTTTTAAGAGAAATTGCACTAAATAGTAAAAATATATTAGGATATTTGCAAATCTAGCAATGATTTTTTAGATTTATAAACATAATAAAATTTTAAAAATCTGATTTCCATTTTTTTTATTATTTCAGTTTTACCCTTGTTGGTTTATCAACAGGTATATTAGTAGTATATCTGTTATACTTTATATTTACTGATATACGAAATATAAAGTATATCAATTGATGTACCAAATTTTGATATGCTTGAATGAATACAATGATATACCTAATATATATTTGATTTGATAAGCATAACATTTGATATACCTGATTAAACGTTGATATACCAATGATATACTTGATATGTTAATTTCTTTACTTATATTTGTTATTTTTTCTTTTCTATTTATTGAATTATGTTGTGTTATTTACATATTTTAAATGAAATGTTTGTCTTTTATAACATAAATGTTTGTCTTCTATACCTGTTATGAATGGATATACCATTGATACACCTCATTTGTTTTTTTGTTTTTTTTTTTTTTAACTTACCTCATTTTTATACTAAAATAATTAATAACATTGATATACTTGATTATGAGTAGCTAAATACATCAATGATAGACTTGTTATTAAAAAACAATCATTGATATATATTTTTAATTGTTGGTGTATTATGAAGGTCGTGGAATGCAAAATTTGTTATAAGTATATAAATAAGATGCAATTTTAAGTATATTATTAGTGTATTAGTACTCACTAAAAATGTAATTTCAAGTATATCATTAGTGTATCAGTAGTATATTATTAAGATGATGTATAGTATATTGATGACATATTTGCCAACATGAGCATAGCTCAACTAGCATAAGATATACACATTCAACCAAGAGGTTAGAGGTTTAAATCCCCTACCACACATATTGTCCCAAAAGAAAGCTAATGTATCTAATTCCTTATTGATGAAGTATATCAAAGATATCTAAACTAATGAAAGTTCATGTGTAACTTCATAAATGAAGTATATTATATTCACAAAATATGCATCTGATCATATACTATATATTTAGTATATCAGTTGATTGATATATCAAATCTCTAATATATCCGCACACTAAATAAATGATGAAGTATATTATATCTAATATCCCTACCACACATATTGTCCCAAAAAAAAGCTAATATATCTAATTCCTTATTGATGAAGTATATCAAAGATATCTAAACTAATGAAAGTTCATGTGTATACTTCATAAATGAACTATATTATATTCACAAAATATGCATCTGATCATATACTATATATTTAGTATATCAGTTGATTGATATATCAAATCTCTAATATATCCGCACACTAAATAAATGAATGATGTACCTGATATACAGTATATCAATAACACCATTGATATACTTTTTAAACTTCCAACTTCTAGCGTGTTTTAGGGGTTTTTTTGACTTTTCAACTTTAATGTTTAGGCGGGCTCACGTTTTTTTTTTTTTTTTTTTTTTTTTGCCAACATTAAAAAACTGATGACATGGTTCCAAATTTCATTTTAGTTTTTGCCATTATTGCAACTGCCCTTTTTTTTATCATGGGGATTTGAATCTCTAACTTCTCGGTCGAGATTATAAGCTTTATACCCAGTTGAGTTATGCTTTTGTTGATACGATCAACTTACCTAACTAATTTTCATCAACTTCCATATTGCATTTAATATAATTATGCCATAAAGTTCCATTTAATAATTCAAACAATTTTAATCAATTCTCATATTTTAATAATTCAAACAATTTCAATCCATTTTCATTTTTTTTCCACAATTTTTTGCATGTATCAACATTTGAATCGACATTTCCATCTAAATATTGTCCTACTTCGCAGATATGATGATAAAAATAAAAGGTCAATTATAGTATAATTAAGCCACAATTAAAGTTTCATTGACTAGTTCAAACAATTCCCATCAATTTTCACAATCTCCGTAAAATTTCTGAAAATGTACATCGACATCTACATTTGCAGTGTTTTTTACCCTTTTTTGGGATTTTGAGGTTAATTTTGATTAATTTTTGTTTGAATAGATTCACCAAATAATGGTGGTAAGAGAGAGTGGTACTTTTTCGTATCGAGGGATAGAAAGCACAGTGGTTGGAGCGGCGGAAGCCGAATTGGATCACCAAAATTGGGTACTAGGAAGCCACCCGCACCAGTTGGAGAATTTTGAGCTTGTCGAATCCTAAGAGATTGATTGGTTTATTTAGGTAGGTATTTGTATGAATGCAAGAAGCTTCAAAAGCATCAAATTTCAAAGTTGTGTTTGGGAGTTTAAATACTTCCAAGTAGATATATGTAGGCATAAAACTCCAAATTTTGTGTTATTTAAACCTTCTCTAGTTTGTATTTTAATTTTTTTTAAAAAAAAAAATATATCAAATTTAAGCATTTTCATGTTTTCAAGTCTTAGATTTACTTGCATTTTAAATGAGTTTTAATTAATTAGCATGTTTTAGTAGCTTAAATTTCATAATGTATTTTAAATTCAAAATGATTTTTTGAGATTTAGTTATTTTGAATTCAAATTGATTGTTTTTTTTAGATTTAGTTGTGTTATAGGCAATTTTGGACCACCCGATGTACAAGGAGCTGACGAGGACAACTGAGGAGAAATTGGGCTGGGAGATGGACCCAAGAGGCGAAATCGGCAAGTGGGACAGGCCAAGACCGAAGGGGTCGGGTTTTTGGCCGAGGCCGACCCTCGGCCCGCGCGAGCCCATCCGACTTCGTTTGGTCCCTACCGCCTCTGGTCGCCCCGGTTCCGCCTGGTTTGTCCCGAAACGCCTCCGAACTCCTAAAAACTCTAGGAGGATGAGCAGGTATTTATACCCCTCTTCGCCACTGAAGAAGGGGACATGAACTCTACTCTCGACTCTCTCTCTTGCTCTCTAGCCCTGCTACTTCCGTTTTCAGACTTAAGCATCGGAGGCGATGTGGCTAGCACCACACCAGTGTGCACGTTTTCCGTTTTGTAGGCCACGTCTTCCCTCGCTCTCAAACAAATTTACTGTCGATTATCACGTGGAACGAAGGTAATTTAACTAGCGAAATTTCATCATCAACAAGTTGTTTTTTATTTTGTGTGTTTTTTATGCAAGATAGATGATATAAATAATTCACATACGGAGTATTTGTGCCCACAAACACAATTATCATGAGTTTTTATTTTCAAAAACTTCTTTTTCCGAATTTGAAAAGAACAAATTTGTTTATTTTTTTCCCCAAATCTTAAATTATGTATTGAACGTCTTTATTAGCTTATATTTTATATTCCTTACCGTTCAAATGGTTTTTTTTTTTAATCACTTGGTTGTTTTGATTTTTTTTTTTTTAAGTTTGTCAAACATCCTTTTTCAAATTTGTCAAAAGTAAAATATCCCTAAATTATAAGATTTTGTTATGCATGGTATTTTAGTATATTACCATGGTCTGTTATCTATTCTTTTTTACCCTTTATCTAATTTCTAATTAAAAAAGAAAAGTCAATTCGCCATTTTTCAAAACGTCCACTTAAAATAAATTGTATCATTGCATCTTAAGCTAAATTTTTGGTGAACATAATTTTAGTGAAGTACAAACATTACACTTTAGAAGTTTTAAATTAATTATTGGTTTAAAATTCATTTTGATTTCTTGATAAATTAATAACCTCTTTAAAATAATAATTTTTCTCGGTCTCGACTTGGACCCAAGGTCTAAATTAATAATTTCGATAAATTAATGAGATAATAATTTTCCAGAAGACCCTCGTGTAAATTTATGATTTCTTCAATATTATAAATTAATAATTGTATAAAATTTCAAATATACTAGGATAACTTTAGTAAAATAGGATTCAATTGTTATTTGCTTCTTAAAATTTAAATCTAGTTTGTACTAAAAAAAATCATTTTGAAAAAATTTAGTATTTGACAACCACTAAAAATGACTTATTAGAAAATGAGATTGAGAAATAAATCATTCTGAGAGAAACACTTTAAACCAACTTCTTTAAAAAGAGTTTTTAAGTATACAATAACTTCTGTATAAAAACACTTATGAGAAAATGTAAACAAATATATGAGTGTTTAAATTCTAAACAATTTTTATACAAAATGTTTTTTTTTTAAAAAAAAAAATGTATTCTTGAAAAACATTTAAATTAAAATGTATACCAAATGAACCCTAAATCTAATTGTTTTTTTTTTTTTTTTTTGATATCCGTGAGTGTTCGGACCAGCTTACGCGCACCTCGATTGAACTCATTCCCTCTAAGCCCTTTATTTTTTCTATGCCCTTATTGACCATTAGGGCCAACCCATGATGGTTTAAATATACAGAAATTTTGCCAGATGACCATCTTTCAACCCCATTTTTCGAAAATGTCCAAGATAGGTAATTTTTTCTGATTTAGATTTTCCATTTTTTTTGTGACAAATTTACTCTTTTTGACTTCATCTCTCCTCAATAAGTTTGCTCTATACTATCTCTCTTCATTCAATAATATCCCGCCAATTTTGAGGCATTTAGGGCATTATCTCTCTTCATTCAATAATAAATAATATCCCACCAATTTTGAGGATTTAGGGCATTTTTAATAAATACGTTTTAGTTTTTCCTTTTTTCGTCGTTCTAAAAATCGTGTAATATATTATTATATTATTTGCCTTTTTGCCTTCCATTTTTCGAACACCAGATTCTTAAACAAAATCACCTCCCCAAATCTCGACTGGCAAGAAAGCTTCCGAAAACTGGACGATCTCGAAGGGTCGAAAACCAGATTCTTTTGCCGGTAACAGTTTGCACATGGAAGACACTGCCTGTTCGCACATCGCGGTCGGTGTCGAGAATGGCGTTCCGATGGCGTGTAACACCCGTAAGTTAAGAAAAAATTCAAATTTCTTAAGTTTGGAGTTAAATTGAGTTAAGAGGGAAAGTTGAGATTTGAAAATTGGGAAAAAATTCAAAATTAGGGCTGGAGTGGCATTTTTGTAATTATTTTGATGTTTAAGCCAACCAACCCTAAAACCTCTCTTTTAAAGAGGAGCACGCAACCCTAGGAAGCCTAATCCCCACCTTTCTTCCCTCTTCCTCTCGTGAACCAGCCACAAGTAGCCCACCATTTGTTTTTCCCTTCTTCAGCAAGTGCAGTCGTCGGCCTCAAGGTCTCCGGCGGGCTCCTCGGCGATATTTCTCTCCGGCAAGCAGAAGGTCGTGGTGGTCTTCAGCGTTCGCGAAGGCATTGTCGCGGCGGCGCGTCTCAATCCACGGCGGCACAGCTCTCTCGCATTGTTCACGACAGCAAGGGTTGGCAGCGTGGGTCTCTTCCAGCAGCGTCGGCGTGCGAGGAGGCGCGACTCAGGTTGAGGCTCCGTTTCCTTTTCCTTTCGTTTAATCTCTCTCTTTCTCTAAGTTTCTCTCTATCTCTCTGTGTGCTCGACTTCGGACAGTGGGTTCGTGTGCAGCGGATTGGCGGGCAAACAACAACTTGATTTCAGCATTCCGGCGAGTGTGTGACGTTGGGTGGCGTTCAACTTCGTTTTTGGGCACTTTTCCGTTGATTTTGGTATTGGGTAAGTTGTTTTAGAGAGTTTTTGGCTAAATTACTGCTTAATCAAGAATGGCCATTAATTTTAGCCGTTGGATCTTTGTTATCTCAAGCAATTGGAGCCAAATTCGTGAAATCTTAGAACGAATTAAAGTTGGACCAACAAGCTTGAAGCTTATCTCTTAGAAATAGTTCGATTAAGGTCGAGAGCGGCGTCGTTTGTATTAATTGAAATTGTAGATCGAGATTGTTCAAGCTGAGGTAAGTGAACTTACTATTAAACTATTTTTATTTGGGTGCGAATATTTGATTTTCTAAAATATTCATGTTTATGAGTTATTCTTGAAATTTATTATTATTTATTAAAAGCATGCAAGTTGAGCATATTTCAATTATGCATGAGTTTATGAAAAGTTATTGAAAGCATGAGAAATATTATTGCTGTTTAATAGTTGAGTTGGTGGTCGCTTGAAATTCCATTAAAGGAATTAGTTTAAATTATTTATAAGTTTAAATTAGCGTACATGAAATTGATGTACGTTCGGAGATGCCTACACAGGGCTTAGGGACATGAAATTGATGTACCTAAGTCGAGGTTTGTGAAATTGACGACCTCGAGGTTTCGTGAAATTGACGACCTCCGTAGGAGATATATGGAATTGATGTGTCTAGAATATGCATGAAATTGATGTGTCTAGGATATGTATGAAATTGATGTATATCTTCCCTCCAATTAAAGTTTAAAATAAAGTTTAGAGCCACCAAAAAATTATATTTGTTATTGATTTTAGGGAAAAATGCACTTTTGGTCCCTGAGGTTTGGGTTAAGTTACACTTTGGTCCCTCAGTTTTCAAACTCAACAAAAATACCCCTGAGGTTTGAGATAAAGAGCACTTTGGTCTCTGCAGTCTATTTTTCTGTTAAATTCTAACGTCAGCTGACATGGCACTATTTTTTTAATAAAAAAATTATTTTTAAATTTTTTAAATATAAAAATATAAAAATAATAAAATATATTATTTTATCTTTTTTTAATACTTTATCCCTCCCTCTTCCTCACTTCCTTCTCTAACTTCTTCTTCCCAACTTCATCTTCTTCAACTCCGGAGGCCGCCGGCCGCCGCGGTTCTCCGGCCGGCAGCCGACGGCTTCCGGCGAGTTTTTTTTCCTTTTTTTTTAAAAAAAAAAATTTCTTTATTTCTCTCTTTTCTTTCCTTTCTTCACCTTTTCTTTTCTTTTTCATTTTTTTTAAATAAAGAAGAGGGAGAGGGAGGGTCCCTCCCTATCCGGCGCCGGCGCAAAACCGGAGGAGGGAGGGCCCTCCTCCCTCGGCTTCAGATCGAAACCGTTGTATCTCTCTCTTCAACGTTTCCAAATGCCCTTGCCATTGTTGCCACTGTCTACACTTTTGGATCGTGGTCGTTATTTCTCTTCTGCAATCATCGACGGTTTGACTTTTTTCTTTCTCTGTTCAGTCGCTTTTCCATCTCTCACACTTGTCTGGTCGATTCTCTCTCTGTAGTCTTCTCTGATGGTAATCGACTCTGGATTTCAGCCATAGCCATCATCAATTGTATCGCTTAGAATCATATTCTTCTTCGTTTGAGCTCCTTTTTTCTTCTTTTTAACGTAGATTTTCTGTTTTGATGATGATTGTTCGGCTAGAATAACAAGAAAAGTTGCAGCAGTGATGAGCAAATGAGATTTTCCTCTCGTTAAGGTGTGTTTTCGTGTGCAGACGTCTTTGGCGAAGGCGTTCAACAGCGTTTCCGACGATTTTTGCCGTGGGTGTTGCAGTGGTGTTGCAGTTCCGACAAGCCTCTGAAATCCAGATTTGGAATGCAACGCTACTCCTCGTCTCTAAAATCCAGATCTGAAGTAAAGAAACCCATGCTGAACTTACCTTCCTCTCATCTCTAAAACCCAGATCTGAAGTAAAGAAATCCAGATCTTCATTATTGTCGTGGGTGTTGCGGTTCCGGCGAGCCTTTGTCGTGGGTGTTGCAAAGGCTAGCTAGATATGGATTTCCGCCGGCAGCAAAGAAACCCACGTTGTCCCTTTCTTCCTCTCGGGTCCCCTCGCCGTCGTGCTTCTCCGTCTCTCCCTCTTCATTTTTTTTAGTGTAGAACGATCCCAGATCTGACCCTCTTTTTTTTTCTTTTTTTTTAAGTGAACGAAAAGAAAGGAAAGGAGAGGACAAAAAAAGAAAAAGAAAGGAGGAGGAAAAAACTGACTCCGGCGCCGGCAGTCAGCGGTGGCGACGGTGGCCGGCGGGAGCTGGTCACCGGCGGCTGAGTTGAGGGTGGTGGCTGAAGAAGAAAGAAGAGGAAGAGGAAAGAGAAAGAAGAAAAGAAAGAAATGGGGAAAGAATTTAAGAAATAATAAAATAATAATATTTTTTATTTTTTAATATATTAATATTTTAAAAAATTCAAAAATATTTTTTTTTAATAAAAAAATATTGCCTAGTCATCAAAACATTAATTATTAACGGAAAAAATGGATGGAGGGACTGAAATGAAACTAAAATCAAACCTCAAGGACTAAATTGTTGAGTTTGAAAACTCAGGGACCAAAGTGTCACTTAACCCAAACCTCAGGGACCAAAAGTGTATTGTTCCCTTGATTTTAAAACGTTTTTAAATCGTGACCCAGTCTCGATAGTAGGGTCACTTACTGAGTATTTAAAATACTCATTCTTTTCAAAAATATTTTTTTTCAGGTAAAGGCGAGGGCAGATGAAGGGCGATTGATGAGAATCTGATAGACAGCCATGAGAGTGTCAAGAGAGCTCATTAAAGGAGGTTTTAGTTTGTTTATAATTCTGTTTTTACAACTGTATCTGTTAGCTATTTTTCAGTTCATCAGTTGTATCATTTTGTTTCATTTTCAATTATCAGTTTGCCTATATAAAGGCTGCTGATTTGATCATTGCTGTATGGGAAAAAATCTATATTTTATGAATCATTGAAATGTGTTTGTATTTCTTAAGTTGGTATCAGAGCCATTTAGTCTAACGACTTTCTGGATTTTTTTTTTCCTTTTCTTCTGATGGTCTCCCCTCCAACAGAGAGCAGTTCTGATGTTGAAAACTCTTCTCAGTATTTGAAAGTTATTAATCCGGGGAATAAGATCACAACCGTCAAGCTCAATGAAGAGAATTTTCTCTTGTGGAAGCTACAGATTTTGACGCCCCTACGCGGCCATGGATTGAAGAATCATCTTGATGAAGACACTGTGATTCCTCCTAAATCAATTACAACAGCTAATTCAACGAAAATCCTAATCCAGCCTACGATCACTGGGTGAAACAAGACAGCCTTATCACGGCATGGCTTCTTGGCTCGATGCCAAATTCGTTGCTCTCTGAAATGTTGGATTGCGAGATTGCCCAAGAGATATGGAAAGTTCTTAATCATCGATTTTCTTCAAGAAATATTGCCCGAGTGATGGAATTAAAATCTAAATTGGGGTCAGCCAAGAAAGGAAGTCTCAAGATGGAGGATTATTTGTTGAAGGTTAAAAATATTGTTGATTCTTTATCTGCTGCTGGACGGAAGATATCTCATGAAGATCATGTTCTTCAACTTCTTGCCGGTTTAGGAACTGAATATGACTCCACAGTATCTGTTATCACCGAAAAAGATGAGATGCCGCCTCTTCAGAAGGTCTATTCTCTTCTTCTTTCTCAGGAGAGTCGAATTGCCCGAAATCTTGCTATTAATCCTGACGGTTCAACACCATCTGTTAACCTCATGACTCAGTCGACTCTGAAACAAGTTTCTTCTTCTAATCAAAATGAATCAGCAAATCAAAGAAATACAAATGGAAGAAACAATAATAACCGACGACCTTGGAATAACAACAATAAGCCCCAATGTCAACTTTGTAGGCGTTTTGGGCATACAGTTCAAAGATGCTATTATCGTTTTGAAAAGTGGTTCCAAGGTCCTAATCAGAATTCAAATGGCCAATCTTTTCCCTCTGCACCAGGACAACAACAATCTTCCTTCTCTGGACAACAACAACCACAACCTCCTATGAATGCTTTTGTAGTTCAAAATGATCTCAATCGTGATAATCACTGGTATCCAGATTCAGGAGCTTCGAATCATGTGACAAATGACCTCTCCAATCTTTCTTTGGGCATAGAATATCAAGGAGAAAATCGAGTACATGTGGGCAACGGTGCAGGTTTGAATATCTTGAACATTGGTACCTCTTATATTCAATCATCTTCTACTAGCCGTGTTTTCCAATTAAATGACCTTCTTCATGTTCCTAAAATTACCAAGAACCTTATTAGTGTAAGCCAATTTGCTAATGATAACCATGTCTTTTTTGAATTTCATCCTTCTTTTTGCTATGTGAAGGATCAAGCCAATGGCCAAGTTCTTCTTCAAGGGAAGCTAATTGATGGACTTTATAGATTTTCAATGGAAAAAGCTCATCCCAGTTCACTCAAGGGTCCTAACTCACCATCTGGTGAACATTCTTCGCAGGTGCTTACTGCTTTGACTCAGTCGGTGAAAATCCCTTGTACCACTACTTCTGTCTTTGACTTGTGGCACAATCGGTTGGGTCATCCAGCTATTAGAACCGTTAGTACTATTCTCAATTCATGTAATATTTCCTATTCATTAAATAAAAATGCTTCTCTTTGTCATGCTTGCACTATTGGAAAGTCTCATAGCTTACCTTTCTCTTACTCAAATACTGTTTATCATGCTCCTCTTGAATTAGTAGCTGCTGACCTATGGGGACCATCTTTTAAAACTTCTAGAAATGGTTTCAAATATTATCTCAGCTTTGTTGATGTATATTCACGTTTCACATGGATATACTTCCTTACTTCTAAATCGGAGGCTTTCCAAACTTTCTTACTTTTCAAAACATATGTTGAAAAACTTCTTGGTAAATCTATTCTTAGACTTCAAACTGATAATGGAGGAGAATTTTGTTCATTCACTCCTTTTCTTAAAACAAATGGTATTGAACATCGTTTCACTTGTCCTTATACCTCTAAACAAAACGGCATTGTGGAAAGAAAACATCGTCAAATTGTCGATATGGGACTTACCCTGTTATCTCATTCTTCTTTGTCTTTAGAGTTTTGGGATGATGCTTTTTCCACTGCAACATACTTGATTAATCATTTACCCACTATTGTTCATCAATTATCTCCTTTGGAAAAACTTCTTGGTTTCAAACCCGATTATAAATTCCTAAAGACTTTTGGTTGCCTCTGTTATCCACTTCTCAGACCATATAACAGACATAAAATAGAACCAAGGTCTATTCCTTGTCTTTTTCTTGGATACAACAATTTACACAAAGGTTACAAGTGCCTTTCTTCCTCTAGAAAATTGTATATTTCACGCAATGTCTTGTTTGATGAAACAAAATTTCCAGCCTTTACCTTTTTGAATCCCCAGAAATCTGCTGCTTGTCCTATTGTTTCATCAACAGTACCTATAGCCTTAGACTCTTCAAGAGAAAACACTATTCATGTACCTTCAGATAGTGACAAATCAATGTTACCTTCCCAAACTTCACATGAAAACCTCCAATTTTCCTCACCCCAATCCCAATCTCAACCTTCTGTTCCTGAACCACAAATTCAAACTCAACCTCAGTCTTCTGATTCCATTATACATTCTCAGCCTCACTTTTCTTCATCTCAAATTTCTCCATTTCAATCTTCTTCATCCCAACCTATAACCAATGTTTCAAGTTCTTCCTCACCTGCACCGCAGACTATGGTTCCAGCTGTAACAAATAAGCATTCTATGATTACAAGAGGTAAAGCTGGCATTTTTAAGCCAAAAGTCTTACTTACTGAATACCTTGATCGAGAACCACCTAATGTGAAAGAAGCTTTAAAGTGTGAACACTGGGTGAAGGCCATGAAGGAAGAATACAATGCCCTTATAGCCAATGAGACTTGGAATTTAGTTTCACCTCCAAAAGACAAGAAGATAATTGGTTGCAAATGGGTTTTCAAAATCAAGAGAAATTCTGATGGATCTATTGCAAGATATAAGGCTCGATTGGTGGCGCAAGGTTTTCATCAAGAAGCTGATTTTGATTATACAGAGACGTTCAGTCCGGTAGTGAAACCAACCACTATTCGAGTTCTCTTTACACTTGCTCTAGCTTATGGATGGATGTTGAGACAAGTGGATATCAATAATGCATTTTTGCATGGTATTTTACAAGAGGAAGTGTATATGAACCAGCCACCAGGTATGATTCAGTCTCATTCTTCCTCTCTGGTTTGTAGACTAAAGAAAGCATTGTATGGTTTAAAACAAGCCCCTAGAGCCTGGTTTGAGAGGCTGAGTACTTTTCTTCATACACTTGGTTTTGTCAGTTCTAAGGCAGACTCATCTTTGTTGGTTTGTCATGCAAATGGCCATCATTGTTATGTTTTGATTTATGTGGATGACATAATAATAACTGGCAGCTCCGCTCTTGCTATTGATCATCTTGTTAATAAGTTACATCATCAATTTTCCCTTAAAGATCTTGGTCAGTTGAACTTCTTTTTAGGGGTGGAAGTTTCTTATCTTCCCAATGGAGGTTTATTTTTGTCCCAGTCAAAGTATGTATCAGATTTACTATACAAAGCCAAAATGCACCAAGCCAATGGTATTGTGACTCCCATGATTGGAGGAAATGTTCTGTCTGCTTTTAATGGGGAGAAATTTACTGATCTTCACTTGTATAGAAGTATAGTTGGGGCTTTACAGTATGTAACTATTACTAGACCAGAGATTGCTTACAGTGTAAACAAAGTGTGCCAGTTTATGCATTCTCCCACCAATATCCATTGACAAGTTGTTAAAAGAATTCTTAGATATCTTGGTGGTACTTTAGATCATGGTTTAGTATTTCGTGTGCCCAAAGACCTCTCTTTACAGGGATTTGCTGATGCTGATTGGGCTAGTGATCCTGATGATAGGAAATCTACATCAGGATATTGTGTACATTTTGGTGGTAATTTGGTTCAATGGGCTTCGAAGAAACAAAACATTATATTACGTTCAAGCACAGAAGCTGAATATAGGAGTCTTGCTCATGTTTCTACTGAGTTGATTTGGTTAAGATCCTTGTTTACTGATTTGGATATTCGGTTTTTTCAACCTCCAACAGTTTGGTGTGATAACTTGAGTGCTGTTCATTTAAGTGCCAATCCTATTCTTCATTCAAGGAAAAAGCATGTTGAAATTGATATATATTTCGTCAGAGATCTTGTTCTCCATAAAAAGCTGAAGATCTGTCATTTACCAGCTGCAACACAGGTAGCTGATATATTCACAAAACCTCTGTCTGCTTCGCGGTTTCTACCTTTGAAGACCAAGCTCAATGTCTTTTCTCCTACTGACATTGGCTTGAGGGGGGGGGGGTGTCAAGAGAGCTCATTAAAGGAGGTTTTAGTTTGTTTATAATTCTGTTTTTACAACTGTATCTGTTAGCTATTTTTCAGTTCATCAGTTGTATCATTCTGTTTCATTTTCTATTATCAGTTTGCCTATATAATGGCTGCTGATTTGATCACTGCTGTATGGGAAAAAAATCTATATTTTATGAATCATTGAAATGTGTTTGTATTTCTTAAGTGAGAGGACTCGAGTTCATATTTTATTTTCTTCCGCATTAAGAACCATGTTTTACTTCATTTGAATGATAAAATTGTTTTAGGAAAATTTCTAGAGGCCATGTACATCTATGTTTCAGAAATCATTTAAGCTTATTTAAAACCTTTGAAATTAGGGATCCCGAATAAAAGTTTTGTTTTAAAGTTTTTGTTTAAATTAGTGTTTTTGTTTCAAATTACTTCTATTTAAAAGGGCCTCCAAAGCATGCATTGACGTAACGATCCCTTTAAGGCTTATTAAGAAGTCGGGTCGTTACACGACGATTCTCACCATTTACGAAGAAGGAGAAGGCGAAAATCGAAGCACTATTTTCGTTTGCGCTAGGCGCGTTCGTGGTTGTGGCGTTGGTGTTGGTTTTCGCGTTGCACGACAAGAACAGAAAGTTGTTCTACGGCTTGGCTGCTTCAGTGTTTTCAATCATCATGTATGGATCGCCACTCTCCATAATTAAAAGTGTTTTTTTTAGTCTTTTTGAGTGCTTGTGGATTTGTTTTCGTTCTCTTGCTATGGTGACGTTTGATTGATCTCGCTTTTTACATAAAGTAATTAATGAATTATTATTAGTTTCAACTTTTAAGGAACTTTTTCCACTTCTTTTTAGCTTCTCGTGAAGTTATCATCAATTCTGGTTTTCTGTTGTTCTTTCTGACATTTCTCATCTATGGATTAGCATAGCATACATAACACTAATATGCATATAATTCATATACACCGGGATATAATATGCATACAGAACACTAAGGCAGCATATATTCATGGAAACAATCTCAGCAATCATATATATATATATATATATATCAACATACAATATATAATTAGTATAATAAAATTATACATTCGTATTTATCAGATATCAAATGTTTGCAATTTTTTTTACTTTATCCATAACCTAATATATATAATTCATATACATCGGGATATAATATGCATACAAAACACTAAGGCATATATTCGTAGAAACAATCTCAGCAATCATATATATATATATATATATATATATATATATATATCAACATACAATATATAATCAGTATAATAAAACTATACATCCGTATTTATCAGATATCAAATGTTTGCAATTTTTTTACTCTAGCCATAACCTAATATATATAATTCATATACACCGGGATATAATATGCATACAGAACCCTAAGGCATATATTCATGGAAACAATCTCATCAATCATATATATATATATATAATAAAACTATACATCCGTATTTATTAGATATCAAATGTTTACAATTTTTTTACTCTAGCCATAACCTAATATATATAATTCATTTACACTGGGATATATTATGCATACAGAACACTAAGACATATATTCATGGAAACAATCTCATCAATCATATCAGGAAAAAAAAAAGAAAAATAATGGATGCAAAACGACATAAAAAATTAGGAAAAAAAAAGTTTACCCAATTTCACAAAAACGAAAAAAAGGAAAATATTGATGGGAGAGAGAGAAAATTTTCAACCATTATTGATGGGAGAGAGATGTTTGACCATTATTGATGGGAGAGAAAGAAAATTATCATTAATGATGGGAGAGAGAGGAAATGATCATTAATGGTGGGAGTGAGAGAAAATATTCAGCCATTATTGAGGAGAGATGACGCAAATGACTCTTTGGTAAAATGACCATGACTTTTATGTAAGAAATGGAAGTCCAATGTTTATTCTTGAAAAAAATAGTGTAGTTGGACAGATTTGATAATAGGCCCTCCAATTTGAGCTATATGTGTATGATAACTTGAAAATATCAAGTTATTAAGCATCTAATATAAGCTTATTGTGAGCCTCAAGATAGTGAAAATACCCAAGTTTTAACTAATTTATATGCTAGATGCAGTAATATTGATTTATTTGTATTAATGTGCTCATATTGATTATTATCTTTGAAATTCGTATAAAACTACACTAATTCTAATTTATTGCTGCATTAGGAAAAACTTGGCCAATTATGCGGTAGAGCATGATGCGCTTGGGGCATTACATGCTTTGCAGCTGTAGCATGAAAAGCTTGTTGCTGTAGCATGAAAGTTTATAGCATGGAAAGCCTGTAGCATGGAAAGCTTGTAGCATGAAAGCCTATAGCATGAAAAGCTTGTAGCATGGAAAGCCTGTAGCATGAAAGCCTGTAGCATGGAAAGCTTGTAGCATGGAAAGCTTGTTGTTGTAGCATGGGATGCTTGTTGATGATACAACAAGTTTCTAAGCAACATGCTTTGGCTCAAAGCAAGACATGCTTTGGCTCCAAGCAAAGAAAAGTCTATAAATAGATGAGAGATGAAGAATCAAAGCATCCTGGAACCCAAGGATCCATAAGTCTTTCTTAGAGCTTTTTTTTTTTTTTTTGTTTTATTGCATGCTGTAGCATGAACTAATTTAGAGTTTTATGTTTTATTTTATGTTGTAGCATGAGTTAATTTCTTTTTATCAAGGCTTAGCCTAGGTGCCCATGAGGCATTAAGATTATTTTTGTATGCAATGCAATGAATCAGTGATATTGATGTTTTCTACTTAGATGTGATAATTCTTTCATTACTAATATCCGTCTGATCAACCGATACAGGTAGTAGCATGATAAATCCCTGACAGGTAATGCATGTGGAAATATCTAAGTAGATCAAGATAATACATTACATGTAGTCTGGTTGTGTTAGGAATAACTCAACCGCTTAGGATATTTCATGAATGTGTTTGGGTTGCTTTAGGAATAATTCAACCACTTGCAAGCATATAGAGAACTGATTAAACGCATGAATTAAGCAATAGGAATATTCTTAGTTCATCGCATGTGTAATACCGGAAGGGAATCACATGTTTATTTCTCGCTTAGGCATCAATATCCTGTCGATTCATTGTTATGCGCTACATTAATATCTTATCTGTCGCATGTGGTTGCTGCGGCGAAAGTTTTGATAACTCATCAACCATTGTATCCTTTTATCGCATTATTATTGCTTTTCTTTATCGCATATTCAACCTGTCGCATCCATATTTTATTACTCCAGCACAACATCCTTAGAATAGGATTTAATTTGAGATATTTTATCTACTCGCCCCTTCCCTGTGGATTCGACCCTGGAATACTCCAGGTATTACTTGGTGGTGCATAATTTATACTTGGATTGATGCACAACGACATATTCTTTAGTTAATTCAAGAAAATTAGAAACGATAAAATTACCCTATCAGTGTACTTATCCCTTAAATCTAGTTGTATTTCATTTCTAACTTGCCTTATTGTATCCAAAAGCTCTTTGCAAAGAGTTGCTGCCACTATGAGGGCTTCCTTCCCCATAATTGGTTGCTAACACATTGTATCATCTTCAGTCTCATCCTCAATAGGATTTTCAACAACCCTAGTTACAATTTCTTCGAAACTTTGAACCTCTTAACATGTATCATTTTAATCAGGATAATTTGAAATGATTGACATCCATTTCACTATGGTATCCAAGGTCATTAATCATTGTATCAAGTTCATGAATGCCTTTTTCAGTAGTTCCTTCATTTAAATTCATTGAGGCCAGTTCATCTTGCGAATGAATTTTAGAATGTTGAAAACAATTTGTTAGTCTCTTGCTGAAGATTTATCGTAAACAGAATCAGATTCTCCCAACTCATAGCCCTCTAATATCCTATAGTAAAATCTCCTTTGGTAGTGCATCTTGAAAGTTCTTGTTACCCCTACATCACATGGTTTGATTTTTGATGTCATGTTGGGTGGCAAAATATACAACTCAACATTATGCGACCCTTCAATGTTTTGTGGATGGGTTGGTGATAACTCTTAGTATAAGAGTTATTTACCTTATCTTTTAGCTTGGATTCTTTAATATGGGGGTACTTGGCTAGCATATTTTGGTGTTTTTCCTCTATAAATCTCATGCTTTGGTCTGAATCATCTTTGAGGAAATAGTTAATATCTTGCTACTGTTTTGAAGGTGAAATGCATTAAATTTTGTGTACTTATAGTGCAGATCCATAAAGTCACTTTGGTAGCAGGCTAAAGGCAGCATGTGTAGAGTTAAAGTGATTGAGAAGCTGGAGATGGAATTGCTGGATCAATTCTGGAGCAAAGTTCGCACGTGATTCACACGAGGGAAAATCAGTTCATTAAATGAGCTGGCACTTTTTAACACAATCAGCTATTTCATCCAATGGGAGTCTGCCATCTTGCTAAAAAGAAGCTGATGTAGCCCTGAATTCAATGAAGAGAGGAGTAATTTTTTTAGGGCAACCACATTTTGTAAGGGCATATAAAAAGGAGAAGAAGCCAAGAGAGAGGAACTGATTTGGAAATATACAGACATTAAGAGACAACAGTGGAGAAAATCGAGAAGGGAAGAGAAGGAGATTCCATAGAAGAAGGAGAAGCTGACATTTGGAAGAAGCATCTTCAGCAACCTTTCCATGTCCGGCTACTTCTTCCCTTAGTTTTTCTTTCTTCTTCTCTTGAACTTTGTGTAGCTGTGTTTAGTTTTCTTCATGGCTTTTTCTGGTTGTTTTGTTTTGTTTTCAGCTTGTAACATGAACTAATCACCTTAAGGTGAGGATTAGGATACTTTTGTATTAATCTAAACATTGGAGTTGAGCTCCTTGGCTTTCTTAATCTGGTTTTGAGGGTGTTTATTGCTTAAGCAAAGATTTTGTCCAGCCAACCATTTCTTTGCATTGTCATCTTTAGTTTTGGGAAAAACAAGGGTGGCTGAATACTCAAAAATCACATTAGCTCCTTGTTAGGGTTAGTAGCTAGCTAAGTGAAGGAGTTAGGGATAACACTTCACCTAATGCACATAATACAACATGTTTAAAATGAAGTGGGTTAATGGGAGTTAATCTGCTATTTTAGGAGATCTGGGAAGATTCTGTGAGAGCTTGCTGTGTGGATTGAGAGAGCAAAGTTCTTGCTCCAGCATTCAATGTTTAGCGAGATACAAATAGTTCCTAATCCGAGCCTACTTTATTAACCTTGTTGCAAGTTTCGTTTCATTGAGCATTCTGCATTTACTTGTTTATGTTTGTTTCTGCAATTTATTTTATCAAAGCACCTTAGTTTAGACATTACTAAAATTTATCGGTTACCATCTTGAATTTGCTAGAAATTAAGTTTGAACATAGGAATTTTCTTGTTCTAATCCCTGTGGAGACGATATTAATATACTTATCACTTGCTGCTGGCTGTGTATACTTGCACGTGCATTGTGTGGAACTTCATTGCATATTTTAACCCCACCTTGCAAGGCAACAATTGGACAATTATCTACCACCAACAAATTTCTTCTACCATGCATTCTGGTCCAGCCAACGACAATATTCATAAAAAAGCACACTTGTCATCCGTGCTCGTGTGTTGGAACGATATTAACAATTCAAGTTGTTCATGTTGACATTTTTTAAGCAATGTGGCTTTGCGTACTTTCTAATAACCCATAAAAGGAAATTTTTTAGAGTCATCCTCATAGCAACAAAAAACAATTGTAAGTCTTTCTGATAAGCGCCAAATATGCTAGGTTTACAAAGCTAGCGGTTCTTCTAGGATCCTTGTAAACGGACACAAATAAAACTAACTTATAGAATGATTCCAACCAAGAGTTTAGTTAGAAGATGAATCACTCTTAGATCAAACTTAGAACCTATGATGATCACTCTTAGATCCTAAGACGACTCACTCCATAATTAAATTGATCAAAACTAATCCAATGAATTGATTGAAGATCAAACCTAAAACAAGATTTGAAAGAAGACAACACCAAAAGGAGTTTCAATAATAAAACAAAAGTTTTCAATATCAATAATCTGCTATTTTGAGAGCATTACAAGCCTTTAAAAAGGCCAACATGTCAATCAAAACTCAAAACTAAAATGATAGAATTGCTTTAAATTGTCTTAACTATCTACTGTGGGAGGCGCTCCACTTGATGATCACGTTTGACAAAGTTTGACATCACAAAATCCCAAGAGATGCAATCTGGGCAGGCACCTCTTCTCAAAATCTGCACACTTTTTTCGTCCCTCGTGCCATCTTTCAAATTACACGACTTTTCCCGTGCCATCTTGACTCTATTCTCTCCTTAACTTACTGAACTAACATTATACAAAAAAATTGGCTTCAAAATTAGTGGTCTCTTGTGCATTTGCTAACCTTTGAACATGTAATGTAAAAGCCTCTTGAATCTTCTTTGCTTTGCTTCTTGTAATTGGTCATTCGGGCACGTGCAATGGATTAATGGTTGAATTTGTTGAATTCATATCACTTTCTTTCCTTTGTTTTCTTCCTTCAAGTTGTTTCATTGGAAGAGATGATCAGTTTGTAACCTATAAAACAAACTAGTTTCATCCATATTAAAGACATCCTTCATAGGATATTGGTTTATTTTTTTTCCCTTATAGCCACCAATTTGTTCTCCATGTCCTCTGTGCCAACAAAACCACTCTCCAAAGTGACTTGATACTATGTCTTAGCTTGAGCTTCTCAAGTCAACCTTGATAAAATTTGTGCGACTCGAGAGGTTGTTGAAGGTATAGAAGTTTCATCATGTCTCTTTGTTTCTTCAAAATTAGCTCTTCAAACATGTTTACATGTTCTTGGGATTGGAGAAACCACTCATAAAAGAGCCTTCCTCATCTCTGGATATTTTGCAGGTTTGTGTCGCTTGGTATCCCCTCCTTTTTCTTAGTGAGCTAAAAGTTACTCAGATGAAATTTTAAATGAAAAATTTCATCAATCCACTGTTGCAAATCTTTTTTTGTGCATGTGGGGTGATCTCTCTTATACTCGCATAATGTTTTTGTTAGCTTAATTAATTTGGTTTATACTGGTTGTTATTTCTTTCCTCTTTGTATTGCTTATTACATTTTTTGTTATTTTCTCTCCTATGATGTACAGACACGTGTCCTCCTTGTCATTATTTAATATCAGTGTCTGTGCTCACTGTTCCTCAGGTTGGACAATATTTTCTCAATTACTTTCTCTGAATTCTAAGCATTTTATGGTATCAGATGGTTTTTTCTTTCTTTATGGCACCTCCTTCAAGTACCTCTGCTTAATACAGTGACCAAATTCTAGTGTTGTCATCTTCTACTACTCAACCTATTACCACTCCTCTTTCTGCCCCGGTATCTTCCCAGCACCTCAACCTCAATTCTCAGACTCCTCTATCCAATACTCAAACGAGACCTCTTAACCCTAATGTTCCCCTTTTTCCCACTGACGTCAATTCTAGTTTTCTTCCACACCCAAACATCACTAATCAACCTCGCGGTCCTACGGCACCAGCTGGTTTTGCTTATCCCCCTGTTCAATCTCCTATGCTCCCGTTTTTCCAGCCTACAATTCGAGCCCCTCCCTCTTCCCTCAGCATCAACTTACATCATCTCTCTGTCCTTCCCTCACCCCTCCCCTCAACATCAAGCTGTTTGATTCGAATTACCAGTTGTGGAAGAACCAACTTCTGAATCACATTATTGCCTTCGACCTGGAATCGTTCATCGATGGCACGCCTCCTCCTCCGAAGTTCTTGGATGTCGCTCAACTTCAGGTAAATCCTCAATTTACTCTTTGGCAAAAATATAATAGAATCCTCATGAGCTGGATGTACTCTTCCTTAAATGAGGACAAACTCAGTGAGATTATTGGGTGTTCTTCTGCATTTGATATTTGAGAGCATCTTAAGACTGTTTACGAACCTTCCTCCACTGCAAGAATCATGGGGCTTCGGTCTCAGCTACAGAAAATCAAGAAGGATGGATTATCGGTATCTCAGTATCTAGCCCAGATCAAAGATGTTGCCGACAAGTTTTCTGCTATTGGAGAGCCATTATCCTATCACGATCATCTTGGATACATTCTCGAGGGCCTTGGAACAAAATATAACCCGTTTGTAACTTCAATTCAGAATAGGAATGATCGCCCCTCTCTTGCAGACGTTCGTAGCTTACTGTTGGCATATGAAGCGCGACTTGAAAAATAGTCTTCGGTTGATAGCCTTAACTTAGTACAAGCCAACCTCGCAAATTTATCTTCCGTTCTTAATGTTGGATCCACTTCTTTGTCTTCTTTTAATAATTCTTCTACTGTTTGTTTATCCTTCGTATTACATGCTCCTCATTTATCTCATAACTTGATTAGCATTGCCAAACTTTTCCATGATAATCGAGCATTTGTCAAATTTCATCCTACCTGTTTTTTTGTGAAGGATCAATTGTCCAAGAGGGTCCTCCTTCAAGGTCATCTTGATAAAGGTTTATACAAATTATCTGTTGCTTCATCTCAGTATCCTACTACCTCTCAGTCATCCATCTCTCATGCGGCTTTTCTTTCAACTTATCAAGATGTATCCCTTTGGCATCATCGTCTCGGTCATCCTGCCTCCACTATAGTTCGGAAAGTGCTAACTGATTATAATTTTTCTTTTAGCTCTTCTTCTGAAAAAATTTGTAGTTTCTGTCCTTTGGCTAAAAGCCATAGATTTCCATTTTCAATTTTCTCTTATCGGCCTGTTGCTCCTTTGAATTTGATTTACTCTGATGTATGGGGACCTTCCCCAATTCAATCTATTAATGGAGCATGGTACTTTATTTTGTTTGTTGATGACTACTCTCGCTTCACTTGGTTTTATCTCTTATGGTCTAAAAGTGATGTATCCTCTATCTTTAGCCTCTTTAAAACTATGGTTGAAAACCAATTCAATACTAAGATTAAAAGTTTACAGACAGATGGGGGTTCTGAGTACAAACCATTATCCTCATTCCTTTCCAATCATGGCATCATTCATAGAATTTCCTGTCCATACACTCCTCAGCAAAATGGGAGTGTTGAGCGAAAAAACTGTCATGTTGTGGAAGTTGGGTTATCTATTCTTGCTCATTCCTCTCTCCCTCAAAAACTTTGGTCTTATGCCTTTCATACGACAGTTTTTCTTATAAATAGATTACCCACCCCTGTGTTGAAATTTCATTCTCCTTATTATGTTTTATTCAATCGCCAGCCTGACTACAATATTCTCAAGAGCTTTGGTTGCTCATGCTTCCCCTTTTTGAGCCTTACAATGACCATAAGTTGGAATTTAGGTCTCGTGAATGTGTTTTTCTGGGTATAGCTCATCTCATAAAGGATATCTTTGCCTTGATGTTTCTGAAGGATTTGGAATTCCCCAATTCCGTTAAAGCGGAAGCAATTGGACCGTTTCGTAGTTAATTTTGTTTTCACCAAAATACTAATACATTGGCAAAAGGTTAAGCGATGAGAAACATACCTCCGTTGACGACTCTGAATACTTCAACGCCTTTCTTGATTTTGGACCGAGCGTCAACAATTGGGACACCACCAATTGATCTTCCCAGCTATAACTCTGAGATTAGGAACGTAGTTGTGGGACTACCTAATCTTGAATTGGAAAAACTCTAGAGAGAAAATTCTCCCTAGAGTTCTTGAGTTGAGAGAATATGAGAGGGTCTCATGGTGGCCATATGTTGTAGTACCTAAACCCTAGGTTTAGTGTTCTATTTATAGGAGAAAGGCCATGAATAAAATATTCATTTAAAATCAATTATTTCCATAACTGATTTAATATTTTCCATAATTAATCAATTCAATGACCAATCAATTCCACAATTGATTAATCTTTTCCATAAATGATTGATCACTTCCATAAGTGATTAAATCATTTCCATAAATGATTAATTACTTCCATAAGTGATAAATCATTTCCATAATTGATTAATTTCCAATTAATTAATCACCAATTAAATATCATATATTTAATTTCAGACCTTCTATTAGTTAATTAATTAATTACCCAATTAAATATCATATATTTAATTTTAGGCCTTCAATTAATTAATTCTATAGTATGAATCAAATTCATATTAAAATTTGAACTCCTTCAAATTCTCTTATATCCTATAAATTTAATATGTCAAATTCATATTAATATTTGAACTTCTTCAAATATTTATTTCTCTCATAGATTATAGTTTAATTAAATCTCATTTAATTTAAACTAAATTGAATAATTAATTAATTCATCTTCTAAAATTAAATACCCTATATTTAATTAGACATATATTTGAACTCTTTCAAATATATCAATCTCTCGATGTAATAAAGTTTAATCTCAAATTAGACTTTATATTTTAATGCATCACTATACATTATATTAATTTGTATCTCATACAATTAACTTAATTCCCAATATGAATTTGAACTATTCAAATTCTCTCAAGATATATTTGTTCCTAATTACTCTTTACGAGCTAGCAGGGGGACCTAATGAACCTACAGATCAGAAGCTCCAATGATATGAGGTTAATAGATTAAACTCATTAATCAAGTTAACCAATATTTATTAACTGTGAGTCATTCCACTAAAGACCCACACCTGAACTGTTCTCACTGTAGAACATTTATGTGTCCACGGATATAGACCTATACCAGTAAGTCAATCCTTCACGAGTGTTCATAATCACAGCTGGGTCAAATTACTGCTTTACCCTTGTGTTACATCTGTCTCCTTAAGTACCAGCGCTCCTCTAATGAACAACCTATTTATGGTCCAACCATTAAACAGAAAGTCCCTTTCGGGCCAGCGAGAGGGCGAATCCCTTTGTTCAAGTCCCGGAGTCACCACTTAAGAGAACACTCATCTACTTCTCCTAAATGTGGGAAGAAGTGAATTCCTTCTTGTGTTGTCATGTCCCCAGCCTCCCACTCGGTCTTGTCCCCAAAAAGGAAGGCATATTGAGTCGGCGTATTGGCCACTCTCACCCATGCTAATCAAAGGACAATCCCTCATGAGAAGGAGTTCATGACACACTCAGGATTAAGACTGAGTTACCTAGGTCATCGTATAGAAACAGTAACCTAACTAGTTAACAGTGTTACATCTAGTGGTTTACTATTTCGTGGTCCGGTCTTATGCAAACTCATTGCATAGGATACCCCGCTCGCATGTCTCCTACATGGACGCCTTGGATTAATACGTCTGTATCGAATACAAAGCGGGTCGTATAACATAGTGTTACCAGGATAAGGTACCCAGCCTTATCCTTGTACTATAGGTCTTTTAGGTTGTTACTTGAACACCAATCCCCATATGTCCCCACATACTAGTTCAAGTCACATGTAAACAACCTTGGATCTTAGTTTATTGGATTTGGGTCAAATTGTGCAATATTTAACAATAACACTTTATGTAGAAACTCAATTACACTTTATTGAAACAAGTATACAATTTTTTTACATTCACTATCTACGAGTTTTTGGGCATAAAACCTAACAAACTCCCACTTGAACTAAAACTCTAGTTTAGTGGGATGTACAGTAATCTATATAGCAGTGGGTGTATATAAAACATATACAATGTACAAATACAATAAACTAGGGCATCACTATACCCATTACATAATGGTATCACTATACCCATTACATTTCTCCCACTTGCCCTAGATTACACCTTTGTACCTATCTCGTAGATCTAGACCTTCTAGATGACCCTCAAACACTTTAGCTAAGAGAGTTTGTAAGTGAATCAACAATATTTCATTCAATTTAATGTGTGTTTGTCTTGGGCTGCGATGTTCTTTTGAATTTGCCACAACACCACTATATCTCTATAAAGTGTGATGGGCAAGTTCACATTTGGAACACATTCCAAATCAATCAAGAACTTCCTAAGCCATACAGTTCTATCGCTGCTTCACAAGCATCTATGTTTTCGGCCTATACGGTCAAGACTGTAACTATGTCATACTATAGCTCCTTCGTAAAGATTGACCATGGATACTGATGTAGATTTCCTAAAATCCTTATCAGTCTTAAAATCCGTGTTAGTGTATCATGTAAGGATCAAATCCTTAGTCCTATACACGAGCATATAGTTCCTCTTTCTCCTCATATACTTGAGGATATTCTTAACGGTTTTCCAGCGATCAAATCTTGGATTAGATTGATACTGACAATCCCTATTGCATTGGGCATTCGTCTCATGTCCTCAATCTCATGAGGTGTCTTAGGAAACAGTTTCTTCGACAAAATATTTCCATGTCTGAAAGGTAGTGAACCCTTATTGGAATTTTTTAATCTTATATCTAACTAACATTTTGTAGATATAAGACACTTGAGACAAGGCTAGCTTTTTGTTCTTACGGTTCCTAACAATTTGGATCCCAAGAACAAACTCAGCTTCTCCCAGATTTTCATTTGGAAATGAGCTACTAGCCTCTTTTAATGTCAGTAAGATAACCTACATCATTCCCAATGGTCAGGATATCAATCATATACAACACTAAGTAAGCTACTGAACTATTGATGATTACTTGTAAACACAAGACTCATCAATGTTCTGATTAAAGCCAAAAGATTTGGTCACTATACCAAATCTTATATTTCAAGATCGAAATGCTTAGGTCAATCCATGAATGGATCACTTAAGCTTGCTAACCCTTTTGCTTTTGATCTTGTTGTATGAACCCTTCTGGTTAAGACATGAATGTCTTGTTTCCTCTTGTAAATCCACTTGTAACTAATAGGTGTTACCCATCAAGCAGTTCTACAAGATCCCAGATGGAAGTGAAATACAAAAGACTTCATTTCTAGGTCCATGGCTTTAATCTTCTGATCGTTGTCAACATCATTCATTTTCTTTCTAAAAGACAATGAATCCTCTATGCCATCATCAGGTATGATGACTTAGGCTTCAATCAAGCCCATGTAACGTTTAGGTTATAAAACAACCCTCTCACTACATCGAGGCACTCTCAACTATTGAGATGAATGTGTCTGACCAAATGCACTAGTCCATCAACAACTTTTGTTGAACAACCAACCTCATCAACCACTCTTGTGGATGTTACTGTAGCTTCATTAGTTAACTTACTTAAACCGACTTTACTCTGTGGTTTATTATTTTTTATGTGGACTTCTTTTGAAAATTTAGCATTTGTCGATACAAATTCTTTATTCTCTTGTGAATTGAAGAAGTCTCCACTTCTCGTTTCCTTTGGGTTTGCCTACGGCAGTATGCAATGCAGTCAACCCTGCAAGACCCCAAAACGAGCCAGACAATTGAGCATAGCTCAACATGGAAAGAACCATATCCAATAGGGTTCTATTTCTCCTAAATGAGATTTAGGGTGTGATCCCATGCACTATCAAATAGTCCTGGAATCTCAAATCCCTATACTCAACACTTTGATCAGATCAAAGTGTTTTTATCATCTCACCTAACAAGTTTTCAACTTCAGTCCTAAGCCCCTTCGAATATCTCAAGAGCTTCATTCTTAAGTTGCATTAGGTAAAGATACTCATACCTTTGAATAATCATCCAAAAGAGATGAATTATTCATGCCCTCTTTTTGCTTTAACATATTGAACCACAAGGATCCAAATGTACAAGCTCCAAGGGCTCTTTGGCTCTTAAGATCATTTCCAGTAAAAGATCTATCAGTCATATTGCCCACAAGGCATGACTTACAATGTAGTAGAGAGTCATCTTCTAACTCGCTTAGAAGTTCACTCTTGACCAATTTCCCAATCAAATTGAGATTAATATGGTCTACCTTAGAACCAAAGAAAGGTATTTTCCTTTGAGAGAAATCCTTTGCCTCTTTTCACATTAAGTAGTAGCAGTCTTAAACAACCCAGTGGTCATGACTGCTTTACTCGTGATTAGTCTTAAAACATTTAGGTTACTTTCCAGTTGATTGGCTGTCAGTGTGATTGGTATAGTAGTCGTAGATTTAAATCAATCCAAGTATAAACTGACTAAATCAAGTAGTACCTGATGAGTTCAGGGTCGAATCCACAGGGAAATGAAAAAAAAATATATATTCACTGATTTAATTTCTCAATGCGTGATGTAAGTAAAAATGATTGGTATAGTTTAAATAATAAATAATTTGCAGGAAAAATGAATAATACAATTTGAGGAGAGGAGTTCAATGCAAAAAAATATCAAGGCTGTTGCGGTAGCTACCTCATGCGTTCATAAGAGACTTGTAGCGCTAATTTTGATTAATTGATCCATTAATGCCTAAGTGAGAAAAAATCATTAAGTTTCCCTTCCGGTATTCCTTATGCGATTTAGTAATAAACTAACAACTGATTCTTTGACTAGTTTATGCGTGTAGCTTAGTTCTCTTAACACTTACAAGGGATCACATTAGTCACAACGCAATCGAAGCTCAAAGCATGCAATATCTTTTAGCGGTAATGATTTAATGCTACCAAGACTACATGGCATGCGCTAACTTGTTCTACTTAGAGAGATCCATATGCATTACCTATCAAGGATTTATCATATTGCTACCGCATCCGGCTGGCCAAGCGGGAGTTAGTAATGGAAAGATTAATGCAACTAAGTAGAAAGCAATCAATGTTTCAATTAAACCAAAATATGCGCTTACAAGTTGTACTTATCGCCGCATGAGGTGCTTGCGCTAAGCCTTGATGAGAAGATTTAGCTCATGTGAGCAAAACAAAAATATACGAAATGATACATTACACACAAGTATGCTCCCATTCGCAAATTTATGCAATTTCTTCGTGAGTTTCTTCTCCTCTATTTTCCTCATTTCTCTCTTGATCCAATGATATCTGATTTTTCTTCCTTTGAGCAGGTGGCTTCTATTTATAGGCGAGGGAAGCTAATTTCTCCAAGTAATTTGCTTCAGTCACCAATGGCCAACTTGCAAATTTTTAGTCCACTTGCGTTAATTGTGTCAGCGTTTGATCATCATTAGGCCACTTGCGCCTTTCTAATCTCCTTTTTTCGCCTACTTGCTCTGGCTGCACCGGCGCTGTCTTTTCATCCATCTTTTTCTGTCTCTTGATCATCTTGGAACGTGTGCCTGCGCTGAAAAAGATACTCAAAACAACCAGATTAGCTGCATTAGCGCTCTGTATTTATAATTTCCTATCGCATACACAAATATAGCCTGCCGCTTTCCTTTTCTTTATGCGCTAAGATAACGCATCGGAAGGTTCTTTTAGCCTTCTTTTAGCCTAAATTTAGAGGGTAAATAACTTGCATTTCGCAAGCTATCAAACCCCCAAACTTAAACTATTGCTTGTCCCCAAGCAATGCCTATTATCTACTTTGCGAGCATTACTCAACTCTCTATTGCTTGCGATCTTGGCATCCTCTTATCTCTTTTTCTTGCAGACATTACTTCAATAGATTTGACTTTTGTCAAATTTTCTTCATTGCTAAAGGCAGGTTCCTTGCGCTTAGGTTCTTCCTTGCGATAACTCAACCACTTTTCCCTGTCCTGGGTGCACATTTATTCTCTCTTTTTTTATTTTTTATTTTTTATTTTTTTATTTTTAAGTAGAAAGCAATCAATGGACATCAAAACTCATACTTTCGTTTTGGCTTACCCACATTTGTGATGAAAGGTTTCCAACTACGGGTATTACATTTTTTTACTGTCCTTAACGCTCATAGGTTGCGTTTGTCTTCGCGCAGTGGCAAACTATGAGTGTCATAAATGCCCCTGGCTACAAACATGTCGCATTCCAAGAGGAACGCATTCATTATTTATATATATATATTTTTAATACTTATGCGCCGACTCCCCCAAACCTAAGATGGACAATGTCCCCATTGTCCCCCAAACTTACTTTGGAGCGCATGGACAGAAGAAAATTGAGGTTGAGTTGCGGCAAGTCGAAAATGCGAAGGAATTTGCCTTATGTTTTGAGGAAAATGAAGACAAAGGTTAAATCAAGTGAGGTGATGTGGACAAGAAAAGTCAGATGGTCAGATGCGTTGATTAAGACAAAGGAGTTAACGCAAAGAATTTAACAGATAAAAAGACATTAAAATGTAAGGCAGAGAAAAAGTGATTGTGAGATACTCAGCGAGATATATTTATGCATTTTGATAACAGAATTATAAACACGACGCATACATTTAATCAAAACAAAAGGAGAGAAAGATAATTAATTCTATTCCTGCGGTGGTGGAGGTGGCGGCCTGGGAAACCTTGGAACCGGCGGGATGCTTGGTGGTCGCATTTGAGGAGGGCCTGTAGTAGAGGGTCTTTGCGCTGTAGCTGGTCGCACAAATAGATTTGGTGCGATAGGCAGGCGGTGGAAAGAATTTTTCCAATGCGTTAAGAAGAGGAGTAAAGCGTTTACCCTTTGCGACAGCTCCTCTTGTTGCTTTTGCAGCACTTCCTGTTGCTGACACAGTCGTTCCTGCTGCAGACGCAAGGGTTCCGTGACTTCTTGGAACATTTGTCGCAGTTCTGAGAATATTAAGGCTGTGTCAACATCAAGTGGTCGAGCAGCTGCATCTTCGCCTATTGGTGCTGTCGCGGAGTCTCGTGCTGCTGGAGTTGGCTCAGGGATTTCGTTGTTGCGAGGAGGACTAGGCACGGATTCTTCAGCGACTTCTTCAACAACTTCTTCAGTATTTACGTCAATGCGGGGAGGTGAGTGCTGAGCAGGTGGAGTAAGCGGTGGCAGACTTTGAGGGTGAGCGCAGACAGTAATTTCCTGCGCTGGAGATTTTCTTTGAGGTCCTTGTGCAGTTGGGCGAGGATATCGTCCTGCGGTTACCTTGCGCCTCTTCTTCTTTTGCGTTTCAGGCGCTGGTTCGTTAGGTTACACTACAGGAGCTACAGGTCTGTGGCTGCTGCCTTGCAAACGCCTATCTCGCGTGCCCGTAACACGCGTCCACCATTGCTCGTCAAAGTCCTTCCGCATTGTTCTTATCTCTTCATCAGCTGCGGGAAGGAGATTTGATGCTCGACATAAAGAGGTGACAAGGCCAGGACAGAATAGTGCACCTCTTGGCTTGGCGGCGATGTGGCGCAGGGTTTCGACAAGGACCTTACCCAAGTCGATTGGTGTACCCTTTCATTATGCAGTAGACTAGGATCACGCGCTGAAGGCTTAAGGTTGCATCATGCGTTGTAGGCATGATGCGATTCTTTATCCAGTGCATCCAGAGTGTTGCCTCAAAGTCAAGCAGCTGCGATTTTAGGGTCCTCTTTGCGCCATGGCCATCCCACTTAGCCCCAGGTCTGGGTACCGCAAGAAGGAAGCGCTGAGGAAGTCGTCGTCAAGGCATTCAAGAAGCTGGTTCCCTTTAGCGTTGGGGATGTCTTGTAGCTCATAGACACTGTTTATGTGCGCTGAGAAGAATGCGATGGCGTGGCCGCGAACGATGACTTCGTCAATCTCTTCTCGCCATTGTGCGTGGTAGAAGTCGTGGACAAGCGCAGGGGCGTAAGTCCCAGGGTTCTCGCAGACTGTTTCCCATTTATGCTGGGAAATTTGGTCAGTCATCGTCTGCAGCAGGGGGCAACTAAATCTCCTTTCTTCCTGAAATTTTCCCCATTCTTTTGCTTCTGCCTCTGCACCTACTTTTTGTTTTCCCTTTTCTTTGGCTGCGGTGGGCGCTTTCCGTTTCTTGCTTTGGGTCACCGCAGCTTGCTCGCATGGCTCTCTGATGACTACCCTTGTAGGTTGGATATTGCGGCGACGTGTGAGGGGGATTTCATCCTCGGAGTCAGACATCTCCATGGCTGCTGCGATGGTGGCCAAGTTATGTGCTTGGTCCCTCGCCTCTGTTTTCTGGGGCAGTATGCTCTCGCTCTTCTCTTCGGCGAATCTCATCGCCTTCTTCGCCTAACTCTTGTAGCAGGTCGTTCCATGCAGCGACTTGCTGTTCTGAGAACTGTGGAAGTGTGGGAGAGGATGGGGGAAGAGGGGTGGAAATGGTGTTAGTTAGGAAGCAAGAAGGGGAAGGATCGGTGGTTTGGGTTAAGGTAGAGGAAGGGTTTGCGGATGGAAGGAGGGCAATCGACGGGAAGGGAGATGGAAAAGGAGTAAGGTTTCGAGGGGTGGGGATACTTGGAGCTGCATGAAGAGTGACAGGTTGGATGGAAAAGGTGGATGTGTCTAGTGGGGCGATGTTGAGCACTTCATCAACACTGGAGGTTGATGGGGCGGCGAGGAGTTGGGTGCTAGTGTCGTCTAGCGGCAGTTCCCCGTCGACAACCTCTGGCTCTTCTTCCTCCATTTGGTCGATGTTTTGTGGGTTGTCACTTTCTTCGTCTGAAGAGATGATCACATCTCTGTTCGGCCTTTCTACTTCCGGCGAAGAATGGGCATCATCCGCATATCTGGCGATGGAGAGATTCTGAGAGTCTGACATGGTTGTTCCTCGGTGGGAAGGAGAAAAGAAATTTCGAGAGTTTTTAGGGTTTTTTTGAATGAAGGAGACGCAGGTAATGAGGAAGAAGCATCAGAAGCTTTTCCCAATATATAGTTAACGCAAGGCATGCGTCCCTAGGTACTGACAACCTTTCGCATCCCACTAGAGTGGGTGATCATGATTATTATGGAGGAATGTGAGCGGTTGCCTTGGGTAATGTGAGAAAAACAGGGATTAGTGCGTCTCCTTAAATGCTAATATGATTATCACCACATGTGGCAGAAATGCAGATGTAATTGGACATGCGGTGGGATTTCCTTCTATGCAACAAAATTTTACTAACGCAGCGATTTTACTCTAACTAAAAAGACATGCGATGGGATTGTCTTCCTAAAGCTCAACCTATCAAAATATATAAAAAAGAAATAAAGTATGCTGAAAGAAAATATTTACAACTTCTGACCTGCTAGTGTTTTTTGCGCTAGGTCCTGGCGCATTCAGAGCACTCCTCTTCTGGACCTATCTTGTTTGGCTTCTTCAAGGTGGATCCTTCAGAAGGATCATCTCAACTACTTTATTCAAAGTTCCTTCGATATATGGTTTTACCCTTTGCCCGTTAACTTTTAAAATTCTCTTCCCATCTGTAGACTGTAGATCTACTGCCCCATATGGATAAACTTTATGAACTATGTAGGGGCCCGACCATCTGGATTTTAGTTTTCCTGGAAAGAATCGTAAACGTGAATTAAACAATAATACTTTCATACCTGTCTTGAGATTCTTTTTTAGTATTTTTCGATCGTGCCATTGCTTTTGTTTTTCTTTATTTATCTTGGCATTCTCGTATGCATTCCTTCTAAATTCTTCTAATTCTACCAGTTGATGCAATCGTTCTTGCCCTGCGGCTTCTAAGTCAAAATTTAGACGCTTCATTGTCCAATGCGTCTTGTGTTCCAATTCCAATTGTAGATGACATGCTTTTCCATACACCAACGCATATGGAGATGCGCCTATGGGTGTTTTGAATGCAGTGTGATATGCCCATAGTGCATCATCTAGGTGATGCGCCCAGTCTTTTCTGCTGGTGTTTACAAACTTCTCGAGAATTCTCTTTATTTCTCTATTTGAAACTTCCGTCTGACCATTACTCTGTGGGTGGTAAGCTGTTGCGATGTGATGTTTGTCATTGTATTTTCGCAATAACTTATCCATGACCCTGTTTATGAAGTGGGTTCCTTCATCACTAATCAACCTGCGTGGTACTCCAAATCTTGTAAAGATATTCCTTTTTAGGAGTTTTGTCACAGTTGTCGCATCGTTTTTACCGCAGGCGATTGCTTCTATCCATTTGGTCACATAGTCCATTGCGAGGAGAATGTATTGGTTCCCTTGCGATGATGGGAAAGGTCCCATGAAATCAATGCCCCAGACATCGAATGGCTCTATTTCTATTATGTAGTTTTGAGGCATTTCATTTCTTGCGCTGATGTTTCCAGTGCGCTGACATCTATCGCAACCTTCGACATGTTTTCTGGCGTCTTGAAACAAGGTGGGCCACCAATAGCCGCTTTGAAGAACTTTGGTTGCGGTACGTTGTCCTCCAAAGTGGCCTCCGTATGGTGCTTCGTGACAGTCTTTCAATATTTTCAGCGTATCTTTATGGCCAACGCATTTTCTAAGAATTTGGTCAGGTCCCCTACGATAGAGGCAAGGGTCATCCCATAAATAAAATTTTAATTCGTGAAAAAAATTCTTACGGTGTTGCGCTGAGTATTCTTCTGGCAAGATTCATGCGGCAAGGTAATTTGCAATGTCTGCAAACCATGGTTCTTCTTCGTTGATTACAAGGAGCAAAACTTGATTTAAATCTCGTTTTGTGATTTTTCTCCCACTGAAAATGTCCTAAAGTTAATATAGGGTTGTTTAACTTAGATAAAATTCGGCTAAGTCAATCTATCTAAGTCTGATCCTATTATAACAATTATGGAAAAGATTCAACCACAATGTTTTAGCTGAATTAAACTTCTTTTAATAAAACCAACGTTGCACGTCCACATTACTATAGTTAATTCAACTCAAGGTTCGGGTCAGTTCCCAGGTAGGAGGTGTTCCGTAAACTGTCAACTTAAATACCCCCAACCTTAGACAGAACTTTACCGAGAGAGTGATGTGGACTTTTCCTACCGCAAGCGCTCGGGTCAAGTAATAATATAGTGAATATAATTCGAATGTCGTCCTGGGATTGGATTTTTAAGCAAATCAAGTATTGTGAATTATCTCGCTCAATTTTATTTAGGGATAAAAAAGTGATGAATGAATGGTATCAAAAACTAAATCAAAACAAGTAAAAAGTGTGGAAATTCAACTGGGAAAAATACTTAGGGAATTGATTTCGCCGATTTAATCTAGGATTGATTTTAAGGAGTAAGTTATTATGCACAATGAAATTATGAGCCTAAGACCCTTTAATCACAACTACCTCTCCAGAGTATAATTGATTATCATGCAAGTTAACCAACTTGATATCCCTATCTAAGTTTATTAACATGCAAGGCAATGAGATCTTTTGACCAATTCTAAAGTTAATCTAAAACCGTCATGAATTAGAAAGTAAACTTTAGTCATGCAATCTTGAGTAAGTCTATATTAAATCCCCTCTCCCGAGCTAGATTCAAAACTTAAATCATTCAACTAATGGCCAATTAATTGAAAGCATTAAATCAAGATTACAAACATAATAAACATTGCACAACTTAAACCATAAATCAATCCATAAACAAAATCAACTTCATCAATCCCTAAGTTATGAGTTTAGCTACTCATGAATATGATTACAAGCTCAACTAAACATAATAAAGCCATGAACTCTAGCTAAAGAAAAGGAAAGGGAAAAGAAAACTCAATGTAGGCCGAGACTGAACGTCCTCGTCACGATCCCCACGAACAATGGGTTGATTTCCGAATCTCTCCCTTTGTTTCAGCCTTAATCCTCTCTGTTTCTGCCCTGTTTACGGCTCCAAGAAGTCCCAAAATTGAATCCCCCAAAAACCTAGCCGAAAAGAATGATTTATACTGATTTTCGTCGTAGCGTCGAGACGCTATCAAGACAGCGTCTCGACGCTGCCTCTAAAACACGCGCGTCTGGAATGGAAATAGCGATAGCGTCGAGACGCTATTGTCACAGCGTTTCGACGCTATAACGCTGCCGCCTCTTCTAATTAAGGAAAACCCTCCAAGAGTGGCGTCTCGACGCTGATGGGCAGAATGCCCTCTCTTGGCTCCTTGTTGCTTGAACTTTTCGGTTCTTTGGCATATTTTCACGTCCCGAACACCCGATTAACTCCAATTCCACGTTTTAGCTCAAATCAACGCTTTCCTACAAAATAATCAATAAAGCACAATAAAATGGCCCAAAAATCATAGAAGACTAGCTTAATTAAATAAGTAAAAGTAGCTAGCTATGCTCGCTATCAGAGAGTTCCCTTATAACCACAGTAATGTAAGGTCTTTACTCTAAAGATCTAGGTGCATTAAACACTTTTAATAAACCTAGTGACATTGCATGCTAACATTTAGCTATGATTAATTCAACTCCGGTATTCCAGGTCAGTTCCTAGGTAGGAGGTATTCCGTAAACCGTCAACTTAAATACCCCCAACCTTAGACAGAACTTTACCGGTGGAGTTCCCTTATAATCATAGTAATGTTTTTCCTACTTAGTCAATTAAAACTAATTTTAATTCTAAGTACGAATAATTCTAATCCTATTAGAAATGTGATCTTAGATCTAATTAATTTTAAACATTTTAAAATTAATTCATTTATCCTAAGATCCTATGTTTCCATGCAATTCTTTGTTATAGGTTAACGATTTCTATTCATTAATATTATAACTATTATAAATTTTAATGAATTAACCCTATAACATGCTACTATGGTGAATAAATTAACAATCAAATTCTAATTAATTTATAAAACCATACATTAGCATACATGACATACCAAAAATATAACAATTATATTAATCTAAGGTAATGTCATGCTCAATGCAATTTAATTTCCTTTTAATTAACCTAACTCTTAAATTAATTACTCAAGAAAATTAAAATTAAGCATTATCATTTTCATACATTAACATAACATTTATATTAATAGCTCACGAAAACTAATCAAGCATGTTTATTACTTATATAAATATAACTCTTATATTTTTAAACTAAAGTAATTTCATGCTAAATGCAAATTAATTTTCTTCAATTAATCTAACTCTTAAATTAATTACCCAAGAAAATTAAAATAAGCATTCACATTTTCATACATTAACATAACACTTTATATTAATTGCTCATGAAAATAAATAAGCATATAAATTACTTTCATAAATATAACTTTTTATATTTTTACTAAAGTAATTTCATGCTCTATGCTTCTCAATTTTCATCCATTTAATCATAACAATTTATATTAAATACCCATGAAAATTAAATTCATGCATAATACTTATATTATAACAATTATAATTAAAAATGCATGAATATGCTTAACCTATGGTGGGATTTTAAGCTATATGACATCCATAAAGCAATTAAATAGCTAAGTAGACGGGTTTTTGGCATCCTAGGACTCAAAACAATAGAAAAATTACAATAATTAATCTATTACAGCCCTATCATGCCTTGAACCAGCCCAAAATAGTCTCGAACCGCGTCCAAACCCTTCGAACCGGCGAGAAAACGGGCTGAACCGCACTGAACCAGCTTCAAAACTCCTTGAAACAGCTCAAAATTGCTTGAACCGAACTGAACCAGGTCAAAAACCCCTTGAACAAGTCAATATGAAGCTGAATTGAGCCAAAAAATACCTAGACCGCTCGAACCGAGTCAAGAACCAGCTGGACCATCGTGAACCGGTTAAAGACCGATCAAACGTTCATGAATCGCGTGCTCAATTGCCCAGACCGAACCGAACCACACTGAACCGCACAAATAGATTCAAATCGGACGCGCGTGAATCAACTGCCCTTTTTAAAAAAAAATTATGCACAAACTGCTACTCAAACTTGGGACCTCTAGGATAATAGCCAAACGCCCAACCACTGAGCCGCATCCATGTTTCGAGGCAAAGTTTACACAACTGTATATATATATAGGGGTGTAAAATTTTTGGGTCGGGTCGGTTGTACGGACAAACCGACCCGACCCGACATGGGCTCGATTGTACGGACAAACCGACCCAACTTAGCCCGAACCGATCGGGTCGGGTCGGGTCAAGTGATTTTTTTTCCTTCGAACCCTGGAGATTCTCAACCGATGAACAAAAAGCTAAACCAAAATCAATCGATGAACAAATCAACCCAAATCACATTTAGGGTAGAAACAAATCAACCTAAATCACACGAGAAGAAAAAGCTAAACCGATGAACAAATCAACCCAAATCACAAATATCTGGAGATTCTCAACAAAAAAAAAAAACCAAAATCACATCAGTCCAGTTGAAGAAGAAAGGGAAGAAGAAAAAATCAGCCCAGTTGAAGAAGAAAGGGAAGAAGAAAAAATCAACCTAGTTGGAGAGAAAGGGAAGAAAAAGCCAAATCTCATCTGAAAATCACACCGGCGAGGAGAAATCGAGCATGCATGAGCACGAATGGCGTCGGCGACGAGACCACGAGCACGAACAAGACCACGAGAACACGGCGGCGCGACAGAAAGAGAAAGAGGGAACGGCGACGAGACCACGAGCACGAACAAGACCACGAGCACACGACGGCGCGACAGAAAGAGAAAGAGGGAACGACGAGCAGACGACGGAACAGAAAAAGAAAGAGAAAGGGAGGGAGAAAAACGCGAGCGGCGCGAACAGAGATGGAGGGAGAAAAACGCGGACAACGGAGCTGAGAAAAGGAAATTAGGGCAACCAAATAATATATATTTCGATTTAGCAACCGAACCGAACTGATCGGTTCGATTCGATCTTGAGTGAAAGAGCATTTTAAACCGACCCGAACCGACCGGTTCGGTTCGGTTTCTTACACCCCTATATATATATATTGTTTTCGTTTGATTTTTCTTCAAGCGCTTTACGTTCGTTTTCGTACTTTTCCACCAGCGTCCTGACGCTATCTCTCTGTTTTCCAGATTTTTGCGATTTCCAGCATGTTTTCTGGTCCGATTTGGCTCCAAGTTGAGTTGATTTTCACATAAAAACAGCCACAATTGATAGACACAAACTTACAGACTCGATTTGCAACAAAATGCCCAAAATAAAGGGCCCTTACATTGATCAAATCAATTAAAAATTGCAAATCTATATGCCAAAACCTTTGTAGTTAATTTTGTTTTCACCAAAATACTAATACATTGGCAAAAGGTTAAGCGATGAGAAACATACCTCCGTTGACGACTCTGAATACTTCAACGCCTTTCTTGATTTTGGACCGAGCGTCAACAATTGGGACACCACCAATTGATCTTTCCTGTTATAACTCTGAGATTAGGAACGTAGTTGTGGGACTACCTAATCTTGAATTGGAAAAACTCTAGAGAGAAAATTCTCCCTAGAGTTCTTGAGTTGAGAGAATATGAGAGGGCCTCATGGTGGCCATATGTTGTAGTACCTAAACCCTAGGTTTAGTGTTCTATTTATAGGAGAAAGACCATGAATAAAATATTCATTTAAAATCAATTATTTCCATAACTGATTTAATATTTTCCATAATTAATCAATTCAATGACCAATCAATTCCACAATTGATTAATCTTTTCCATAAATGATTGATCACTTCCATAAATGATTAAATCATTTTCATAAATGATTAATTACTTCCATAAGTGATTAATCATTTCCATAATTGGTTAATTTCCAATTAATTAATCACCAATTAAATATCATATATTTAATTTCAGACCTTCTATTAGTTAATTAATTAATTACCCAATTAAATATCATATATGTAATTTTAGGCCTTCAATTAATTAATTCTATAGTATGAATCAAATTCATATTAAAATTTGAACTCCTTCAAATTCTCTTATGTCCTATAAATTTAATATGTCAAATTCATATTATGATTTGAACTTCTTCAAATATTTATTTCTCTCATAGATTATAGTTTAATTAAATCTCATTTAATTTAAACTAAATTGAATAATTAATTAATTCATCTTCTAATTAAATATTATATTTAATTAGACATATATTTGAACTCTTTCAAATATATCAATCTCTCAATATAATAAAGTTTAATCTCAAATTAGACTTTATATTTTAATGCATCACTATACATTATATTAATTTGTATCTCATACAATTAACTTAATTCCCAATATGAATTTGAACTATTCAAATTCTCTCAAGATATATTTGTTCCTAATTACTCTTTACGAGTTAGCAGGGGACCTAATGGACTTACAGATCAGAAGCTCCAATGATATGAGGTTAATAGATTAAACTCATTAATCAGGTTAACCAATATTCATTAACTGTGGGTCATTCCACTAAAGATCCACAACTGAACTCTTCTCATTGTAGAACATTTCTGTGTCCACGGATATAGACCTATACCGGTAAGTCAATCATTCACGAGTGTTCGTAATCACAGCTTGGTCAAATTACTGTTTTACCCTTGTGTTACATCTTTTTCCTTAAGTACCAGTGCTCCTCTAATGAACAACCTGTTTATGGTCCAACCATTAAACAAAAAGTCCCTCTCGGGCCAGTGAGAGGGCGGGATCCCTTTGTTCAAGTCCTGGAGTCACCACTTAAGAGAACACTCATCTACTTCTCCGAGATGTGGGAAGGAGTGAATTCCTTATTGTGTTGTCATGTCCCCAGCCTCCCACTCGGTCTTGTTCCCAAAAAGGAAGGCATATTGAGTCGGCGTGTTGGCCACTCTCACCCATGCTAATCAAAGGAAAATCCCTCATGAGAAGGAGTTCATGACACACTTAGGATTAAGACTGAGTTACCTAGGTCATCGTATTGAAACAGTAACCTAACTAATTAATAGTGTTACATCTAGTGGTTTACTATTTCGTGGTCCGGTCTTATGCAAACTCATTGTATAGGATACCACCGCTCGCATGTCTCCTACATGGACGCCTTGGATTAATACGTCTGTATCGAATACAAAGCTGGCTGTATAACATAGTGTTACCAGGATAAGGTACCCAGCCTTATCCTTCTACTATAGGCATTTTAGGTTGTTACTTGAACACCAATCCCCGTATGTCCCCACATACTAGTTCAAGTCACATGTAAACAACCTTGGATCTTAGTTTATTGGATTTGGGTCAAATTGTGCAATATTTAACAATAACACTTTATTGTAGAAACTCAATTACACTTTATTGAAACAAGTATACAATTTGTTTACATTCACTATCTACGAGTTTTAGGGCATAAAACCCAACAGTTTCTTATGGTCGTTTATATGTTTCCAGACACGTTATTTTCATTGAGCATTTCTTCCCTTTTCAGCAACTTTATTTGATTTTGTTTCTGCTGTAAGAGTTGCCCACCCTGATCCTTCATTTCCTCCTTATTCTCTTTTAGCTTCTATCTCTTCCTTTAATTCTTCATGGTTGTCTGGTCCTTGTGTTTCGGCTTCCTTGCCAATCTCCTCTGCTCCCGCTGTTACCTCGCCTATGTTGACTACTCCAATGAGGTTCCTTCCAATTCTATCTCTTCCTGTAAATGGGTGTTTCAGGTCAAACTTAAGCCAACAGGTGAGGTTGATAGGTATAAGGCTCGTTTGGTTGCTTAGGGATATACTCAAGCTTATGGTATAGACTACTTCGAGACCTTTAGTCTCGTTGTCAAGCCTGCAACTATTTGTATTGTTCTATCCATGGTTGTAACAAATGGATGGGTAGTTAGGCAACTGGATGTGCATAATGCATTTCTTCATGGTGAGTTAAACGAAAAGGTCTATATGAGTCAACCAGCCGATTTTGAGAGCTCTGCCTATCCTGGTCATGTTCTACGGTTACATAAAGCACTTTATGGCTTAAAGCAAAGCCCAAGAGCCTGGTTTTCGAAACTGAGTTTATGTCTGCTGTCGTGGGGTTTTGAAGCATTTAAAGCGAATACCTCAATGTTTGTTTATAAGTCTGGGGTTTAGGGTTTAGGGTTTAGGGTACCTCAATCTTTCTTGTATATGTTGACGATATTTTGGTGACAGGAAATGATTTGTCTCTCATTCAGCACATGAATATCGTAGCTTGATTCCAAACCCGTGGTTCTCCAATGGCTTCTGGTTTCACTCTAACTCTTCACGATGGTACTCTCCTTGATTCCTCCACTGAATACCGTAGCTTGGTTGGCGCCCTATAATACTGCACCATCACCCGATCGGATATTAGTTTTACAGTGAATAAACTTTGCCAATTTCTTCATGCTCTAACGACGTCACATATGCAAGCTGTAAAACGATTGCTTCGATATCTCAAAGGTACTTCTCATCTTTGCTTGTCCTTTACTTCATCTCCTTTTTCTATAACATGTTATATGGATGCCGATTGGGCTAGTTGCCCGGATGATCGTAGAAGCACCAGTGGTTTTTGCCTTTTTCTTGGCTCCAACCTTATCTCTTAGAATTCTTCCAAGCAAAAAGTTGTCTCAAGGTCAAGTGCAGAATCTAAGTATTGTGGAATGTCCAACGTCGCTACAGAAATCTCTTGGATTCAATTGGTCCTTCGAGAATTGGATATTTCATCCTCTTGCCTTTTGTTGCTAAGTGACAATCTTAGTGCTACATATTTGGCTGCGAATCCGGTGATGCATAATAGAACAAAGCATATAGAGATCGATCATCATTTCATTAGGGAGAAAGTGGCACGTAAAGAACTTGTTGCTCGCTTTGTTCCGTCTAAAGACCAGCTAGCAGATATTATGACCAAGGCCCTACCATCTCCTCGGTTTCTAAATTTGAGGACCAAGCTCACTTTGGTTTCTTCACCTTGTTCACTTGGGGGATGTTAGCTTAATTAATTTGGTTTATGCTGGTTGTTATTTCTTTCTGTATTGCTTATTACATTTTCTGTTATTTCCTCTCCTATGATGTACAGACACATGTCTTCCTTGTCATTATTTAATATCAGTGTCTGTGCTCACTATTCCTTAGGTTGAACATTATTTTCTCAAATACTTTCTCAAATACTTTCTCTAAATTCTAAGCATTTTAGTTTTACGTATTTAATCTCTCAGGGTTGATTTCATGACAGATTTTTAGACACCTTTTAGATGTGAACCCATTGATGTATAATTAGTAACTTTGTACATGAGCATCATTCAATACAATGTATATGTTTTATTTATGAAGAATATAGGTTCGTTGAATTAGAAAAAAAAAAATCTCTTTAAAGTAATAAATTATTAATTTTCCAATTAATTAATACCTCTTTAAATTAATAAAATTATATGGTCCCGACATCATTAATTTATAAAGGTTTTGTTGTAAATGCTTATTATTGTCTTTATCATGTATCCAATTTTTGCCCTACCGAATCTTGAACCACTTGTTTGGCTACTCATCTTCCATGCATCAAGCATGTGAATTCCGACTCGTCTTGAATCAAGCATGCGTGTGCCGATTCATTAGCTCCTTCATGAGATACTAATAGCAAGGACAAAAATAGTTACCTATTTCACATGTTTCGAAAAAGATCAAAATGGAACAAACTCAAAGCTCAAGAACCAAAATTAGACTTAAACCTCCTAATATTAATGAACAAATTTGATAATTTTCTTGACATTTTCACAATATTCAAAAGTACATATTTGATTCTCTACGGTATCAAACCTTTTAATATATGGACTTTATGCATGTGAATAATAACATAATCCTCGATATAATATAGTGCCAAATTCAACAAAACACTCGTGTACTTGCAGGCATGAATACAAGAACAGCATTTTCGAACCACACGTATGTATCATATTAGCCAATGAAGCAAAGAGCCATAAATTCTCTAAAAGTGTTCGATGGGAAGTGAAAATAATGAACCACTAATTGATTTCTTTCGTATGAATGGTAAGTTTCAGTCAATTCAGTTTCATAAATTAAAAAAAAAAGAATATATTTCAATTGATTTGAGTCGGGCAACTAGTTCCGATATTCTGAATGTCAATTTCATTTTCAACTTTTATTTTTCAAATCAGTAGATCAGCTTGACATCAATTTTGGCCAAAAATCGAATCGAACCAAACTCCCCACAAGACAAAACAGACTGAAACGAAGATTGTCATGTGATTATTTTCTGCATATGCTAATTATTCTTGCTGGTCTATTTGTATCCATCCCATTTCCTGTGCTAATAGAGCCTTTCAAAAACACCTATATCAAGCTCTCCTAATCATATGGGACATGTTACAAGAGCCTCAGCAACAAGTATCACATTCAAATGCTTATGCTAGATTGTTTGATTTACTCCAAAAATACATCTCAAGATCATGTGGATAAAATTCCTTTACCAGTGCAAGATTGAACCTTACCTGGATGGCATTGTCAAATTGCTTGCATATGAAAAGGATCAGCTGACAACCTGAATCATTTGTATAACAAAGCATCGCGGCCTGGACCAACACCAATGTAATGTACGGGTACGCCCACAAGTTCTTCAATCCTTGCTACATATTCTTGTGCAGCCTTAGGAAGGTCGGAATAGTCTCTTATTGAAGAGATATCAGACATCCATCCAGGCATTGTTTCATATTCCACCTACACAGGAAAAACAATTGGAAAAAAGTGGGTGTCATGAACATGAAAATGATAGGCAACTATTATAGGATACAGTTGCAAAAACGAAATACTAAGAACTACGGACAACATCAAAGAATTTTGGACAATACTAAAAAAGTTATTTTTTGACTTGGAACTTGAAATATTTCATTTTCTTTTTAGAAATATTATAATTTTCTCAAGTACTTTCTAGAACAAACATGAGTTCAATAGATATACAATTACTGCTCATCTAAGTTTAAATGTAAAAGAATTAAAATGTCTCTTATTTTGGTTATCTTCTAAAGCCATGAGCCCCAAACAATTGAACAATATTGTTCTTTACCAAGACATTAGATAGCAAAAAATGTCCAAAATCTTAGTGAAGCATATTATTCCAACCACTCCCAACACATTTCAGATTCTATCATTTTTGAAACGGAAGACAAACTTCTTGCTGATATATTTGAAACGCCACAAGAATTAATGACATTGACCTATAAAACTTTTGGCTCATCTTCTAAAGCCCTGCCCACCAAACATAAACCAATGAGTGATTTTGTTCTTTGTGGAGACATTAACTAAGAACATCCAATATCTTGCAGCACACAATTCTAACATTCCCAATTTTTTTTTTACTGAAGTAACAATGAAAGAGGACATGAGGAAGGTCTTCCAGCCTTTGGACACAAAACACAACAGCTTGGATTTAAGTTCAGTTAGGATGGCCTTTTATATGTTCATCAGCTGGGTTTCCACCTACCAAAATGTGTCGTTTTATTCTAATTTTTTCATTTATTTCCTCTTCTTAAGAAGCTCTCAAGGTCAACATTTGAAACTCCTTTATCATTAAGGCTACTCAAGAAATCCCCAACTGACATAGCTAAGAATGGAGACAAATGAACATTGTCTAAGCACAAATCTACCATCTAGATCTTCCATTGAGAAAACCAAAAGATTCTGTTCTATATATGCAACCTATGATCTAATATACACAGTTTCTATTTATTACCCCAAAAGTACATAACATATATGTAGTAACCTATGATCATGACTTTGACTAAAACCTTTCTTTTCCATCACCTCAAATAAAAACTCCCAATCAAACTTCTTCCTCCCTTCAAATCTCTGATTCTTCAAAAGGGCTCACCAACCTACTTTTATCATTTTTTTTTTTTTTTTTTTTTTTTTTTTTTTTTGAGAAAAGACCCACTTTCATTGAGAAAAAATGAAAGAATACAAGGGCATACAAAAACCTAGCCCACAAAAGGGAACCCTGCTAAAGGAAAGGGCTCCAATCAAGGATAATAACACTTATCAAATAGTTACAAAAGGTCTTCGAAACCGAAGCCCAAAGAGAAACCTGAAATCTAATGAAGGCCCACACATCGGATGGGGACCTCTCCACCCCTCTAAAAACCCTATTGTTTCTTTCTCCCCACAAACCCCACAAAACAGCGAGACACCCCGACAAGCCATAACTCCCTCCCCTTATCTCTAAATGGCAAATGGAGGAGGAACTCCTCAATCATCTCCCTGTAACCTGTGGAGCTCCAGCCCTGCAACCCAAAAACATCAAAGAACAAACTCCAAACTGAGCGAACAAAAGCACAACTCCGCAAAAATATGATTCAGGTCTTCCTCTACCCTCCGGCACAGGATACAACAAAATGGCCCCACCAACAAAGGCATCTTTCTCGTGAGAATGTCGAAAGTATTAACTCTTCCATGGAAAACTTGTCAGGTAAAGAATCTAACCTAAGAAACACAGACACTGACACGCGACACGCGACATGACACGACACGGACACGGCGACACATCAATTTCCAAAAAATAGGACACGACACGTTGGAGACACGTTAATTTTTTTTAAAAAAAAAAACATATATATGTGTGCATATTTTGACATATTATGAATATTTAATACTTTTATGTAAATTTCCTCTATATTTAAACATTAAAACAAGTAAAAAACAGACCTATGGATAAAAACATAAAAAAAAGAAAAAAAAACAGAACTATGGATAAAAACATTAAAGAAAAAAAAAACAAAGGCTACAGAGAAGATAAAAACAGAAGAAAAAAAACTACAAGGATTAAAACATAACTATGGATAAAAATAGAAAAAAAAACACAAAGGCGATAAAAACAGAAAAAAAGAACTACAAGGATAAAAACAGGAAAAAAAAAAGAAAAAAATAAATTCTTGTTGGAGCCGTGTCGAAGCTGTGTCGAAAAAAAAATTTTAAAAAAAAAAAATCAGACACGCCACGTGTCCGACACTGACCGTCATTTTAGAAGTGTCCGTGCTTCTTAGAATCTAACCTTCTTAGGAATTTTCACCCTCCAAAGAACGGAAAAGATAGACTCACTACAGGGGGAGGGATTGAGCAACCACTGAAAGAAGGAACTACATGAAAAGCCCTTAGAAGGGTTAAGACTCCAACTGCGAAAATCCCTTCTCCCCTCCCTTAAACTGAAGCTCCCCTGTCAAAGACAAGAGAGCTACAACTTCCACCGCTTCCCTATCGGTCAAAGAGCGTTGGAAACCCAAAGAATAAGAACAAGGAGAGCTCCCGGAGACCGTAATAATATCAGCAATCATCCTATTTTTCATGGAGGACAAACGATAAAGATTAGGAAACTTGGAGCAGAGGGAACAATCCCCCACCAACTTATCCTCCCACCCACCACACAATGAATCAGACTTGAAAAAACCAGGAGCTCAAAGACAATATCTTTCCACAGATTTCTAGACATGCCTTAACCCCCCCCCCCCCATATGGATGATAGCCGTACAAATTAACGATAATCCAATGCCAAAAGGAGATCAACTTGAGGGGAAACCACCAAAGCCATTTAGTTAGCAGCGCTCTATTTCTCAGATTCAGATTCCCTAATTCTAACCTACTTTTATCACTTAAAGATATAGGTCACCACCTGAATCCCTCATGTACAAAAATTTTCCCCGAAATAAATAAGAAAAAGGATGCATAATGCTTGCCTTTATTTGTTCAAGAAGACTCAAATCTGCAGGAAATGATTTGACGGGTGTTCCATCAGGCATCCGATAAGAAACCCCCAGTTGTATCTCAGACAGTTCCGAAAGAACGTCAAGTTTCGTTAGATTCAGAGAAGAAAACCCATTAATTTGACAGCAGTACTTTAGTGCAACTATATCAAGCCAACCACAGCGACGAGGACGACCAGTTGTGGTACCAAATTCTTGTCCAGCAAACCTAAGTAGGTCCCCTCCTTTTCCTAAGATCTCGGTAGGAAAAGGGCCAGAACCAACTCTAGTAGTGTATGCCTTCACCTGCAAAGATTGACGAAGAAGCTTATTTGTTATGCATATACAATATATAAATCAGATTTCTATCAATAAATAAATAAATAAACTGTCACTCGATGCTATTGTGTTAATGCACAAAATAATAAGATAAATGATATTTCAATTTCTCTCCAAGGTTGAATAACAATTCAGATACTTTCAAAGGGTTTTCTAGAAACCATGGACTCCTCCATAAAAGTTATTTTGCAATATGACTAAAGCACACCAAAAATAAAAAATAAAAAACATGCCACACATGAATATCTTTGCAAACATTTCGCCAAGGAGAACCAGGAAAAGTATTTATGCCTAAGAATAGCTTGTAAACTCTGCTATAATGCTGAGTCGTCTTGGTTTTTAATGATTTACAAGAAAGGAAAGAGAAAATAATAGAAACAAATCCTTAAAAAGAGAAGAGGTGAACACAACTTTAAATTCTTTCATAAGACAAAAAAAGGTCAAAAAAAAATAGAATCAAAAGAAACTCACCACTCCTACAAGATCGCCCACAACTTTTGGAGCAATCCCAAGACCGGTGCAGATTCCACCTGCTGAAGGGCTGGAAGACGTTACAAAAGGATATGTTCCAAAGTCAATGTCAAGCATAGTTGCTTGACCACCTTCAACCAAAATCTTCTTATTCGCAGAGATGGCTTCATTGATGAAATACACGGTGTCAGTGATAAATGGTTCCAATCTCTCAGCATATCTTTTGTAATTTTCAACTTCTTCCTTCAAAATTTCTGGGGTATATTTAAAATCCTTGAATCTCGAAGCAGCATCTGAGAGTAGAAGGTCCAGCTTCTGAGGAAGAGTGTCCAAGTGTCTCAAATCACCCACTCTAATGCCATTCCTAATCACTTTACTGGAGTAACAAGGTCCAATCCCTCTCCTGGTTGTTCCAATGAAAGATTTAGCTAATTCAGCTTCTCTGAGGCCATCCACCTGCTGATGGAAATCAAACAACAGATGAGCTCGGTCAGACACCAATATCCTTCCCTTGCATGAGACTCCACTTGCTTCTAGACGGTCGATTTCTTCAAAGAAACCAGGCACGTGCACCACAACTCCATTTCCAATAACACATAAAGTATCTTCATTAAGGATCCCAGAGGGAATGAGATGAAGAGCAAACTTCTTCCCTTCTGAATTGTATATTGTGTGTCCAGCATTGGCCCCACCCTGCAAATCAGTTTGAACTTTCAGATAGTTCCAAAAACCTAAAGTAGTATTCAAATCATCACATAAAAACACCACAGAGAACAATCTAGAATCAAAATGGCTCATAGGCTCTACTATAAGTTGTTGTGCAAATATTAGTTCATAGCCGCCCTTTTGCTTTCACCATTACAAATAGAACAAGACAAGATTATAAGCCAATTCTCATTTGCTTCAGAAACAAAAAGAAAGCTAAACAAATGGAGACAAAAAGGTCAAAATACCTGACAGCAAAGAAAGAAAGAACAAATAGGAAGTAAAGAAACAGAGATACTGAAAAAACCTAAACACAAAACTCATCCAAAGAAAAAAACAACACATCACCGAAGCTTTCCAAAACACAAAAAAAGCAATGAAATCTTGAAGAGCACCTGACAGCGAGCGACGATTTCGAAGTGCTGAGCCAAGATGTCAACGAGTTTACCTTTACCTTCATCGCCCCACTGGCAGCCCAACACTCCCGATACTTGACTCAGCTCTCCAATTCGTTTCAGTCCGTCCTTCTTCGCGGACTCCGGCACACTCACAGACGAACTAACCGCCGCCGCCGCAGTGGGCTTAGCAGAGGAGCAAACGACGAGTGCAGGAAGGCGTCCGGAGACGGGCGTCCGGCAGGTCGGCAACGGCGATTTGGCGGCGGGGAAAAGAGTGGAATCAAAAGCAAGGGAAGAGATGTTCATGGTGAAGGCGACGGAGAAGGAGAGGGTTTGGAAAGGGTTTGGAGAAGAAGAGAGAAATTGAGTGATTGGAGTATGTGTAAGAAATGGCGAGGAGAAGGCGCGTGGACGTGAATGCCCACATTACGCCCAATTGTTCTGCTGATGCATGTAACTGCTCACGTCATTATTCAGATTTTCTTTCTTTTTTTTTTTTTTTTCTAACATGATCCAAAAACTTACCAAAGTAGGGAAAACTAGCAAAAATAAACGATGTTGCCAAAATAGTCGAATCTTCTAGGTAGAGTTTTATGGATAAGATCTCAATTATAATTTTAAAAGTCAGTGTTTGATTTCTATTTACAATTGTTGAACTAAAAAAAATTAAATGGTTAAATGTAAATTTTTTTTATAATTTCAAAATATTTGATTTGCTTCTTAATCATATTAAAATATGTTCATTTTTTTCGAGAATAAATATGTTAATTCAAAATTCAAAGGTGGTAGTTTAAAATTTAAACCTTTCTTGTTAATATTTAATTATATATAAATCATCTAAGATTTCAAAAGTCGTGGGCATAAAAAGTCAATGGGAAATGTAAATACCAACTATTACATTATATACGTTATGATAGCACCCAAAACGTGTTATCTTATTACTTCTAATTCGATCTTATTAGTGTGCATTTGATAGTTTAAATGTTTATTTTACAAGGATTCGAGGAAAATTAGGCCTATATTTAATTTCGGCGCTAACTCGGGATTTTTAAAGTGTTTTCGAGCTATTTTGGAGTCTCCGAGATGACGTGAAGCCAAAGGCATCGACCAGAACGCTTGGAGTACATCATTTTCGAACCCAAAAGGATCAAGCTAGAATTTGCAAATTTTAGGCAAACTCGAGAGCAAGCGCCTCGACGCCATGATGGCAGCTTCTTAGCCCACTGACGAAAGGGTCGGCGTCGAGACGCTGACCTTGGTGTCTCGACGCCGACTTTAATTATAAATACGAACCCTTTGTCTTTTTTAGCCGCTAGGTCATATTTCCAGTCATTTTGGACGATTTCTCTCTGTATTTTTCCATTCCCTTGAGTTCAAAACTAATTTCTTTTCAGGTTTTTCATTATTTTGCTATGTTTTCTTGTTTTTTTGTTGGATTATCTAGTGGCATGAGGGGCTAAACCCCTTAGGATTGTTGGATTGGGGTAATCTTTAGATGTTTTGTTTAATTTATTTGAGTTTGTTGAACGTTACTCTCTGTTTTGTGGGTTTATATGAATTGCATCTTAGTTTCTCATTTAAACCATCACGTTTGTATATCGATTTGAATCTTAACGTCCCTTAAATTGAATATGAGCGTGGTCTATTAGTTATTTTTAGATAGCCTCTAGGTTTAGGCAGATCCATCGCTAGTTTGACGGTAGCCTAGCATAGACTTCCGATAGGCCTAAGAAACTAAGAGAAGTTGGTTAATTTAATTAGAGAAAACTAAATCCTAATTTAATTAACTAATTTCGGGTTTTATACGATCATGCAATTAACCAATTAGCAATTTAGAGGATTTATCAGGTTGTTAATTTGGCTAATTAGATTTAGGCTGAGGATTTATCGATCTAAGTATGAGAGGCGGCGAGCGCAATTAACAACAATTAATTAATTAGGTTATTTGTGGGTTATCAGGTAATTTAATTAATTAAGCACAGACTGAGTAGGTGGGTTATCTAAAAAGCCAAGAAGCATTCCAGACAATTTAAATTAATTCACAAAATATTATTAGAGTAAACGATGAAACTGAATTGAACAAAGTAATCTAAAGAGTTACCAATTTGACGATCCCGTCTTTTGTCTGATTTTCATCAATTTTTACTTTGCTTCTATTTATTTGCATGCTATTAAATTCTTTCCAGCAATTTTCCCTTTTTTTCCTTGCATTTTAAATTATTTCGGTTAGTGACAGACCAAAATCCCCCTTTTTGTTGCAAAACCCCCCTGTTTAGCGAAATCCCAAAAATTGATAAAGATCTCTCTTTCTCTGTGGACGATCCACCACTACCTACTGCAAAGTAGCATAAATCCGGAGTTATAAATTTTATTTGACAACGAGGACTCGACAAACTCGCACCTGTCACCTTACAACGTTATGGTAAATGTAAAATTCTAAATTTGAGCCAACAACAGTCTGGCTCAACTAGCATTAAACTTGTATCTTGACTAATAGGTCAGAGGTTCCATTCCACACTCCTACATGTTGTAAAAAAAAATCTAAATTTGATAAAAGAAAAAATCTCTATTTTTTCTTTCTCGAAAAAAGTTAGCTATTAATACAAACTAGGGGTGCAAATGAAAATAAAAAAGCCGAAAACCGAACCAAATCGAATTGATCCAATGGTTTGGTTCATTTTTTTAGTATAGTAATGGACATCTCGGTTTTAATTTTCAGAAAACTAAATATTTTTTGTTCGATTCAGTTTTTATTCAAGGAAACCAGAAAAAAATTGAACCGAACAAAATGTATATAAATACCCCTCTACAAATCCTAATTCATTTAACTTCATTATTTAGTCGCCTCCCTTTAACTCCTCTATCACTCTTCATCTCTCTTTCAGTTCTCTTTCTCATTCTTAAATCTCTCTTTCTCTCTCAATTCTCTTTCTCACTCTTAACTCTCTCCTGCTACATGTTATATTTTATCTTTGTTTCGACTTTGAGCATCAAAATCACAACCGCCTCAAATGTCTGTTGCCTCGCCACCCTCAGCCACCTCACATTTCTGTCGCCAGTGCCACAATAGTGCAGTCATTGTGTTGCGTCTCAGTTGCCACGCTTCGCATCTCAGTCGCCAACCTCTTATTTCTCCATTGGATCATTCTTCTTCTTCATGTGAGCTTTGATCAATGTTTTTGAAAGTTCAAACTTTGTTTATATGTATATTAAAGTTTTTTTTTTAATAGTTTTGCAAGTGATTGAGAACGAAGAGAAAGAGTAATTTATTTATTTAGGGTTTCAAAAAGTAAAAGTTCAAATGAAAATTTGGCCAAAATTGTCCAAAATTAGAAAAGGCCCAAGAAAAGTCAAAATCAAGAAAATCCAAACTAAGAAGAATCGAACCGATCGGTTGTACACTTGATCGGACATCGGTTCGGTTCTTTTTTTTTATAAAAATCGAGGGATTCAATTCAGTTCTCGATTGGGCCTAAAATCGAAGGAACTGAACTAATTATAACCCCTAATACAAATAAATAATATTTTGCAATATACTTATCATTCATTAAAAAAATGAACCTCAACCCTCCATAATAAAATATATAATTTGAGACTAGAAAGTAAACTAAAAAAATGAAACTAGAAAAGTGAAAGTTTCTTCATAAGTGGACAAGATTTTATTTTCTTTTTCTTCATGATTTTTATTTGAAAAACATGCATGTGATTCTTGGATATGGTAGTATATATGTGAAGTTCATGTTGGGATTTGTGTCCTAAAACTTATAGATAGTGAATGTAAACAAATAGTATACTTGTTCAATAAAGTCGTTATTGAGGTTTGTTCACTTAAAGTTGTTAAATAAGTGAATTGCAGGTTAAATAACCCAAATCCAATAAACTAAGATCCCTGGCTATGATATGAATACTTGAGCTTTATGTAGAGACATAAAAGTAGATTAGGTTCGAGTAATAGCCAAAATGGTCTATAGTATAGGGATAGGGCTGGGTAGCTTGTCCTGGGGACACTATGAGACGTGAACCACTTTGTAGTTAGTACAAACGATGTAATTCTGAATCATTCATGTGGCGACATGTGAGTGGGAGTGTTCTATCCAATGAGTTTGTATAAGACCAGGATCGAGAGATAAGCCACTTTCACTTTATAACACCGTTTACTGTTGAAACTGACTAATTTCGTACGATGACCTAGGTAACTCGATCTTAATCCTGAGCTAACTATGAACTCCTGTTTATTCAGGATTATCCTTTGATTTGCATGGGTGGGAGTGGCTCATCATCGCCGACTTAATAAGCCTACCATTTTGGGGATAAAACTAGATAGATAGCCGGGGACATAGTCTTGCAAGACAGAATTCACTCCTACCTGTTATTAAGGATAGCAGAGAGGTTGCTCCCTTAAGTGCTGACTCTGGGGCTTGAACAAAGGGATCCCACCCTCTCATTGGCCCGAGAGGGACTCGGTTTAGTGGTTGCACCACAAAACAATTGTTCATTAGAGGATCAGTAGGACTTAAAGAACAAGAGGTAACTTTAGGGGTAAAATGGACATTTTGATTCAACTATAGTTACGAACAATCTGTGAATGATCAACTTACTAATCATGGTTATATCTGGTAGACAAAAATATATCTACCGTGAGGGGAGTGCAACTATCGGGCTATAGTGGAGTGTTCTAGTAGTTAACGAATGTTGGTTAACTAGGTTAATGAGTTTAGCCAGTTAATCTCGGATCATTGGAGCCCATGATCTGTAGGTCCATTAGGTCTCCTGGCCTGCTAGCTCATACAAACTAAACCTTAGAATAGAGTGATGAAAGAATTTGAATCATTCAAATTCGGTTGAGAGAATTAACGTTAATTATGAAGGATTGAAATTCCGTAATTCCGTTAAGCGGAAGCGTGATTGAGACAGATTCGTATTTAATTTTGTTTAATCTAAAATACCAATACATTGGCAATAAGCTTAGAACTATTCTAGATTTATATCAAGGCTAAACATACAAAAATATTAGATCTAAATCTAATTTATATAGTAACAAATTACTTACTCCCATTGACGACTCAGATTAAATTCACCAACTCCTTGTGAATTAATCACGAACTAGTGCGAACACTACCACTATGGCTACACCGGTATGACTCTGAGACTTCTAGAGGCAGAAGACTGGTGGGAGTCTAGAGGAAGGCTTGAGGGGAATTCTCTGAGAGTAGGAGAATGAATGAGATGTCTTTCACCCCACCCTAGGGGTCCTATATATAGTAAAGGCCAAGACCTTTTCCTAATAGGAAAATGAATGTCTTTTCCTAATAGGAAAAAGTCTCTAATTTTAATAAATAATTAATTAATTCTATAATTAATTAATTACCCAATTAAATATCATATATTTAAGCTTAAGGATTTTATTAAAATTAAAATTAATATGGATCCAATTCATATTAAATTTATTTGAACTCTTTCAAATATTTTCTCTCAAGAATTAATTTTTTGAAATTAATTCAAAAATTATATTATAAAGTTTCATAAACTTTATATTATAATGCATCAATATGCATTATATGATTCCCCTAAATAAATTGAACACTTTCAATTTACAATTTATACTTAATTGCCTCAAGTCTCTTTACGAGTTACCAATGGGACCTAATGGACCTACATATCAGAAGCTCCAACGATACAAGACTAATTGGCTAAACTCATTAACCAAGTTAGTCAACATTCGTAAATTGTGGGTCACTCCACTAAAAACTCACAGCTGCACTCTTCTCACTGTAGAATATTTCTGTGTCCACGGATATCGTCCAATGCAGTAAGTCAATCCTTCACGTGTGTTCGTAACACCAGCTGGGTCAAATTACCGTTTTACCCATGGGTTACCTCTGGTTCCTTAAGTACCACTGATCCCTCTAATGAACAAGTTGTTTAGGGTCCAACCACTAAACTGGAATTCCTCTCGGGTTAGGAGAGGGCGGCGCATCTTTGTTCAAGCCTTGGAATCAGTCCTTACGGGAACACACATCTACTTTCCCCAATAGAGGAAGAAGTGAATTCCATCTTGTACTGTTATATTCCCAGCCCCCATTCGGTCTTGCCCCTGAAATAGTAGGATTATTGAGTCAGCGAACTGGCCACTCTCACCCATACAAATCTAAGGACAATCCCTCCTGAAAGGGTTCATAACAGACTCAGGATTGAGATTAAGTTACCTAGGTCATCCTATTGAAATAGAAACCTAAACTTGTTAACGACATTACATCTAGTGGTTACTATTTCGCGATCCGGTCTTATGCAAACTCATTGCTTAGGATACCCCCACCCGCATGTCTCCTACATGGATGCTTTGGATCATTGCATCTGTATCAAATACAAGGTGGGTCGTATCACATAGTGTCACCAGGATAAGGTACCCAACCTTATCCCTATACTATAGACCTTTTAGGTTGTTACTGTTGGGTTTTATGCCCTAAAACTCGTAGATAGTGAATGTAATCGTTGACCGGATATTAATGAAATGATATTGGTATATTTTTCCATTAATTGTTATTAGTTATTTTATATTTGTCTTTGCCTAATAATAACTCTAATCCAATAAACTAGACATCCAAGACTGTAATATGATTCCTGAACTATATGTAGCGACATATGGGATCATTGTTCAAGAAACAGCCTAAAGGGTCTATAGTATAGGGATAAGACTGGGTGCCTTATCCTGGTGACACTATGGATACGGCCCACTTTGTATTTGATACAAACGTTGCGATCCAACGCGTTCGTGTAAGAGACATGCGAGAGGGGGTATCCTATGCAATGAGTTTACATAAGACCGGACCGCGAAATAGTAACCACTGGTTATAACACCGTTAACTAGTAAGTTTTCTATTTCACTAGGACGACCTAGACAACTTAGTCTTAATCCTGAGTTGATTATGGACTCCTGCTCATGAGAGATTGTCCTTTGATTTGCATGGGTGAGAGTGGCCAGTACGCCGACTCAATAAGCCTACCATTTTGGGGACAAGACCGAATGAGGAGCTGGGAACATAATCGCGCAAGATGGAATTCACTCCTTCCCGACTTTAGGGAAGCAGATGAGTGTTCCCTTAAGTGGTTACATCGAGTCTTGAACAAAGGGCCCTACCCTCTCTATGGCACGAGAGGGTTTTCTGTTTGATGGTTGGACCACAAACAGGTTGTTCATTAGAGGAGAACTGGTACTTAAGGAAATAGAAGTAACCTAGGGGTAAAACGGTAATTTGACCCAGCTGGTGTTACGGACACTCGTGAAAGGACTAACTAGTCGATATTGGTCTATATCCGTGGACACAAAAAATATGTCTGCAGTGAGAAGAGTGCAACTCGATTTAATTGAATATTTTATTCATGGCCTCTCTTCTATAAATAGAACACTAGACCTAATTGGTCAAGACACTTGACACTTTGCTCTTGCTCTTAGACTCTCAAGACAAGACCTAGAATTCTCTCTATCCTCCCTCTTAGAGAAAAACTCCCACAAGTCTTTTGCCTCCTAGACTCAGAGTCATACCGGTGTAACCTCTGTGGTTATTGTGTCAATCAAGAAGAAAATTCCAGCAATTAAGAGACGAGGAGGCTGCTGCGTTTTCGTTCGTTGGAGCGTCGTTGGCGAAGAACGGTCAAGTCTACAACGAAGGTATGTGACGGTTCTTCCCCTTTTCTTTAGAAAAGCATGAAAATAAATTTAGATTTATTTTTAAGCATGTTTAAACTGAATTTCCAGCAACTTTAAGGAGAGTTTAAAGTTTGTTTGAGTTTTTGTAATGGTTTTTTAATGTTAATTAATATACGGCGTAAGGTCCAATCGATGCTCTTCCGCTGCGTGGAGACTTTTATTCCCTTCAATCGGCATCAGAGCCATCGCTGTCCCTATTAATTAATATTAAAAGTTGCGATAGGCTCTAATAGGTGGAATTTATGCATAATGTATGTTCGGTTTGCGTTGAACTATTTGGGTTAATTTTATGGCCATAGATTTTATTTTTATGTTATTTTGATCATGTAAGGCCCGGTGTTTCGGGTATTTTATGTAAAATCGAGTCGTATGTAAGTCCATGTGTAGAATAGGTTTTTATGAGATGAAAATCGAAGCAATCGCCGCTGAAATCGAGGCCAAAACCGAAGAAATCGTTGCTGTTTTGCCCAGATTCTACCTCCAGACGCAACAGCGTCGGGACGCTACCTCAACAGCGTCTCGACACTGTCTCAATACCGTAGGCGCCAGATATGGAAACGCACAGTGTCGGGACGCTATCAACATAGCGTCTCGATGCTGTCACGATGGAGGCGCGCATTAGGGTTTCAAAAAGGCGTGGTTCAAGCTATTTTGGGCGGTTCGGTTCGAGGATTGAACCGGTTCGGCTGGGCTGGGACCAATTAGGTCCGGTTCAACTATTTTTTTCGCTTTGTTCGTGATTTTGGAGGCCGGTTCGAGGTGGTCGGGCGGTTCGTGCTGTCTAGACCAACTTTTGGAGCTGCAGAAGGATTTTAGGATAGAATTTAGCTAAAATTATTGTAATTTAATGCTTTATTTTATCCTAGGGGCCAAAATTAACCGGTTCAATTGCTATTTATATGCTTTATGGATGTCATATAGAATATTTAATCCCACCTTAGGTTATAAACATGCTCATGCATTTTTTATATATTATAAATTGTTATAATGTATCTTTAAATGCATGGAATTGTTTTCATATTTTTAATATAAGTGTATATTAATTATATGAAAAATTGGAAAGCATGAAGCATGTCATTACTTAAATTAAATATAAATAGTTATGTTTAATGTGATGAATGAAGCATGCTAGATTGATTTTCTTGATTAGCTTATAATTGTTATATTTAAAGAAAATCAAAATTGCATGAAGCATGAAACATCCATAGTTAATAATATAATTGTTATATTATTCATGCAATTAGTGTGGTTTAATTATTTAATTTGAATGAGATTGTTAAATGAATTAAACCCTAAATTCTTGATTATAGGATTAATCATTAAAATTTGAAATAGTTCTTTAATATTAATGATTAGAAACCATCAATCTATAATCAAGATTTGCATGCAAACATAAGATCATAGGATAAATTGGATTAATTTTAAATTGTTTAAATTTAATTAGACCTAGATCGATTTCTAATAGGATTAGAATCTTTTCTTACTTAGAATTAAAAATAGCTTTAATTGACTAAGTAGGAAAAACATTGCTATGATTATAAGGGAACTCCACCGGTAATGTTCTGTCTAAGGCTGGGGGTATTTAAGTTGACGGTTTACGGAACACCTACTACCTGGGAACTGACCTGGAATACCAGAGTTGAATTAATCATAGTTAAATGTTAGCATGCAATGTCACTAGGTTTATTAAAAGTGTTTAATGCACCTAGATCTTTAGAGTAAAGACCTTACATTACTGAGGTTATAAGGGAACTCTCTCGGTAAAGTTCTGTCTAAGGCTGGGGGTATTTACGTTGACGGTTTACGGAACACCTCCTACCTGGGAACTGACCCGAACATTGAGTTGAATTAACCATAGTAATGTTGACTTGCAATGTTGGGTTTATTAAGAAGTTTAATTCACCCAAAAGATTGCAATTGAATCCTTTCCATAATTGTTATAATAGGATCAGACTTAGATAGATTGACTTAGCCGAATACTATCTAAGTTAAACAACCCTATATTAACCTCAGGACATTTTCAGTGGGAGGAAAATTACAAAACGAGATTTAAATCAAGTTTTGCTCCTATGTCCCTATATTCACAACGTGAGATTCATGCTCGGCTTCGAGTCGCCTTAGGAGCGGCCTCCCTTCCAAAAGTGTTTGCATGAATCAATATCAAGGTGAATGGGAAAAATGTCTAGAGTAAGTGGGAGCGGGACACGTGTCAACGTATCCCTCGGTCTCCGCCCATAGTTCGCACCGTGAGAGTCCTATGATCCGCCTGCAGGTTGTCTTGGTGCAAGCATCCCTTCGGAAGGCCTGGTCATAGGATTCGGAACATCGTGAACTCCTGAAAAAGGATAGGAGCTCTTAGGCTAATCACCAACAGTTGTCTTTCCCTTCGGTAGCCTGCTGGTGCGTGCCTCTGAGATCTGAAAGTGGGAGGGTTACACTTGCGAGGATGAGTTAAAAGTGTTAACAAATCCTTGACCGAACAACGGTGGCTAATGTCTATAGGAATATTAGTTATTCTGGAATTAGAATTAGCTGAGAGGTGTCTCATTTCAAAGGAGGAGTGCCTGATCACCCTTCGGTGGCTGATATTCTAAACCTCTGAAACATCGTTGCAAAACTAAATCGATAGTTTTAGGGTTCTGTGATTGTTTGTTTTGCTAAATTGATTGGATTGTGTGCAAATGTTTGCTTGTATGATGGGTTAAGGCAAAGATAACTAATACGGTCATTGTTTGTTTAAATTTCAGCAATGTCTTCCTCAATTGTCTCTCTGCTTAAAAATGAGAAATTAACCAGCGAAAATTATGCTACGTGGAAGTCGAACCTGAATACGATTCTTGTTGTCGATGATCTGCAGTTCGTCTTAACGGAGGATTGTCCTTCAGCCCCTGCTCGTAATGCATCCCAAGCAGTTAAGGATGCTTATGACCGCTGGACAAAGGCCAATGATAAGACTCGCGTCTATATCCTAGCCAACTTATCTGAAGTTTTGGCTAAAAGGCATGAGAGCATGGTAACAGCGAGGGAGATTATGAACTCTCCAGGAGATGTTTGGACAACCGTCCTACCAACTCCACCATGACACTCTCAAATACGTTTATAGTTGTCGCATGAAAGAGGGCACATTTGTTCGGGAGCATGTCCTGGATATGATGGTCCAATTCAACGTGGCAGAGGCAAACTGGGCAGTCATAGTTGAGCGTAGTCAGGTTGCATTCATCTTAGAATCTCTTCCGAAGAGTTTTCTGCAGTTTCGAAGCAATGCAATGATGAATAAAATAACATTCAACCTGACTAGCCTCCTGAATGAGCTACAACTCTATCAGTCTCTTCTTAAGAACAAGGGACAGATAGAAGGAGAGGCAAACGTTGTTCACTCTAAAAGAAAGTTCGAGAATGGTTCATCCTCTGGAACTAAATCTGTAGCCACTTCTTCAAAGAAAACTCAGAAGAAGAAAGGAAACAAGGGGAAAGCTCCCTGATGTGCAAATTGCTAACCGCAAGTGTACGGGTCAAGTAATAATATAGTGATTATGCAATCGAATGTCGTCCTCTGGATTGGTGTCTAGCCAAGTTTTAATTATCGAAAATACTCTTGGCCAATTTTATTTAGGGAATCAAATAGAATGAGAATATGAATTAATCAACACAAAACTAAAGTAAAAAGTGACAATCAAATGGGAATAATTGGTCTTAGGGAATTGATTTCACCAATTGGAGTTATGGATTAATAAACGGATTAACACATTCTATGATTCATAAATCTTGGCAACTAAAATCACACATATCTCTCCCGAGCATACATGATTCTCCCATATGCAATTGAACCCGATATCCCTATCTAAATCCAATAAACATACAAGGCAATAAGGCTAACCTTTATGACAATTTCTAGAATTAACCTTAATCTCCCGATTTTTAGCTAAATTCTAGTTATGCATATTGATTACTAATTTAAATCCTCTCTCCCGAGTTAGATTCAAATATAAACATCAATCAATTTATGGCCAGTAAATCGAAAGCATTAAACATACAACATATGCATAAATGACATCAATAGCATAAATACCGTAAATCAATCCAAAACTTGCCCAACGGCTACATCAATCCCTACGAATTAAACTTAGCTACACATAATCCTCGTTACAATATAAACTAAGTCTAAATAAGCCATAAAAAGTGTCTAAAGTAAGGGAAAAGAGAAATAGACTCGTTGTAGGCCGAGACCGAACGTCCCCGTCACGATCTCCACGAACAATGGGTTGATTTCCAACTAATCCCCTTTGCTTCAGCTCAATTCTGTCCTCTTTCTGCTCTAATGTCGGCTCCAAAAGTCCCCAATTCGAAGTCCCAAAAAACCTAGCCGAAAAGATGCTTAAATAGCAAAATTTTGTTGTAGCGTCGAGACGCTGTCAAGACAGCGTCGCGACGCTGTCGCGATCCGCAAATTTGGAAAATTTTCAATAGCGTCGCAACGCTGTTCCTAGCGTCGCAACGCTATATATATATATATATATATATATATATATATATATATATATATATATTTAGATTGGAAGCTCCATTTGACTCCAATTGCTGAATTAAGCTTCAAGCACATACTTCCTACAAATAAAACATAAAAATGCATAAATTTGGGCAAATAATTGAAAAAGACTAGCTTAATTAATCAGAGAAAAATAGCTAGCTATGCTCGCTATCAAATACCCCCAAACTTAAGCTTTTGCTAATCCTCGAGCAAACTAAAAATCAAGCATACAGTAGAAGAATGGATGCAATAATCATAACTCAATCCTCAAGGCTCAAAGGTCAATAGTCAAGCAAGCAAGAGACATGCACATAAGGACCAATGAGGGAGAAATTAAAATTTTTCCAAAATTAACTTGCACAAGCGAGATCTAACTCAACAAGATCAGACTCTACTATCCCAGGATTGGATTATTAAACTCTCAACTCATCTTCCCTCTACACTGGCACTAAGGTTTCACTAATGAGTTAATGGAACAAATTAGTTTGTTTATCTCCATACTTAGGTGCTTATAATTAACAATTAAATTAAGCATGTATATGTGGCACTAGCTTTCACACACCCATTGCAGGGACCCTTAACCTGAGTTTTCTCTGGTTGGCCTAACTGATCACAACAGGGGTAGCTCTTTTTGCCTTAATCTTTATTAACCATTGCATATTGTGCACAAGCCATGGCATTATTATCTTATTTCAACAGTAACAACAAGAATGATTTTTCTTTATGAGCATAAATAGTAGATATTCTTTTCTTTTCTCCTAAGCAAGATCAAACATGCTAATTTGCAAAAAATTAACTCTTTAACTCTGCCCTACACCTATCGAGGTGACAACAAGCATATGAACCCAATAATTCGCTCCTAAGCATTCAAATCCAAATCTAGCTAAGACAAATACTCTACTCATGCAAGCCATCTCCTAGAAAATTTTAAAAAGTCTCCCTTTTTGGGCACTTATGCTTACAACTCATCACAAGCTTGAAAATTGACAAGAAAGCCTATCCTAGGACATCATAATCATGCAAAAGTAGCATCCAGAAAATAACCATATGCATAATTCAAAGAAAGCTCAAAACTATAGCCCGAACTCAGATGCTCAAGGGCTCCACAAACATGCTAATCCACCCCTAAACTTAAAATATGCATTGTCCTCAATGTATAACGAAAATAAAGCATAAACAAGCATGAGAACAATAAACGAATGAAAGGAGTGAACAATACTGCCCTGGAATGATGATGACTTCTTGACTGAATGCTTGGACTCTTGACAGCTTGAAAGCAAAGAAGAGAAAGAAAACAAGACCTACAAAACAGACACAAAAAATAAATAAAACTCAAAATAAAGAAATAACTAACTCACTTGGGTTGCCTCCCATAAGCGCTTGTTTAACGTCATTAGCTCGACGTGTTGACCAACTATGCATCAGGGTGGTCTCCTGTTAGATTTTCCATCACTGGTGCTCTTCCTAGCACCTCTCCTGTAGCCCACCATCATTGTATCTGATGTGTTCTTGGGGTCCTCAAAAGCTTTTAAAACTTCCTTCTCCTGTTGGACTCTTATGATTAGCTCCCTACGTTCAATATCAATTATAACCCTCCCTGTAGCAAGGAAAGGTCTCCCTAATATGATAGGCATAGCAGGATTCTCTTTAATATCTAGCACAAAGAAATCAACAGGAAGGAAAAATCTACCTACTTTAATCAGAATATTCTCAACAATCCCATATGGACTAACCAGAGACTGGTCAGCCAACTGAAGTCTAACAGAGGTAGATTTTATTTCTCCTATATTAAGCTTTTTGCACAGAGATAATGGAATAATATTTATTCTAGCCCCTAGATCACATAGTGCTCTACAAGAATAAGTACCAAAATTACAAGGAATAGTAAAACTCCCTGGGTCAGACAATTTCTCTGGTACTCCCTGTTGGACACGAGCACTGCACGTCGATGCAAGATATACAGTCTCCAACTGCTTTTCCTTTTTCTTCTTGTTGAGCCATTCCTTCATGAATTTTCTGTAGTGAGGCATCTGCTCCAAGGCATCTGAAAAAGGAATATTAACATGCAAACCCATAAAAGCATCTAAAAATTTGTCAAACTTAACCTTAAAATTTTTCTTTTTCTTTGATTTAGGAACTAAAACAGTAGGAGAAGGGATAGAAGGCTCAGGATTAAGCTTTTCAGCTTCGTTTGAGGTGGTGCTTTCTTCAACTCCTCCTGTGAGTTCCTCTGGTTCAGTTGTTTTCTCCTCTTCAGCTAATTTAGTCTCCTCCTCATAATGCACAGATACGACCTTGCAGTACTCCAAAGAAGATTTCTCCTGTTCAACTGGGGCTTTACCTTTATTCATAGAGTTGACAACACTTACCCGTTGTCCCAGCTGAGTCTCTATATTCTTGATTGCTGCAGAATGACCATTGACAGTAGTGTTTATTGCAATCACGGCCTCCTCAAGCTTATTTGACCTGTTACTTGATTCTGCAATAAAAGCTCCAACAAGGTCTTCTAAAGATTTCTTATTTTCTTGACTTTGAGGAGTGATGCCAGGAGGATTCAAAACATTCTTATTATTAGCATAGGAAAAATTCTCATGATTTCTATTGCTAGGGTGATAATGTGTAGGTGTGGAATTATTATTATACCCCCTAGAATTATAATTCGAAACATACTGAACCTGCTCGAGATTTTCCCCCTAAGTCTGGGATGCAAGGGCAGCTGCAGACTCAATTGATTGAGCATTCCCTGAACCTGAAAACTTTAAAAATGCATTAGCTAAGGAAGACATCTGAGCCTGAAGTGCACTTACGTTGTCAACTTCGAACACTCCAGTAGCAATCTTTTTGGGTCCTGACCGCTCAGATGGCCACTGATAGCTGTTGGTGGCCATATCCTCTAACAAAGTCCTAGCACTCTCAACAGTCTTGGACAACAGAGTCCCACCTGCAGCTGCATCAACGATAGTTTTTGTACTAGGAGTTAAGCCATTATAAAATAATTGAACCTGAAGCCAATCGGGATAGCCAAGTTGAGGGCACTTCCTCAACAACTCTTTAAATCGCTCCCAGGCCTCGAACAACTGCTCATCAAACTGGTGCTGGAACGTCCCAATCTCGGTCCTCAACTTGACCGTCTTAGCAGGAGGGAAGAATTTCTTTAAAAATTCCTGGACTAAAGCATCCCAGGTGGTAATGCTCCCAGGTGGAATCGATTGTAACCAGTCCCTCGCTTTGTCCTGCAACGAAAAAGGAAACAAACGTAAGCGAATGGCATCTTCAGAAACACCATTTAATTTTACCGTCCCACAGATGTCTAGGAAGGATTTCAGGTGAGAATTTGGATCCTCCATGGGTGATCCTCTGTAAGCACAATCTCGAGCCATTTGAATGAGACCGGCTGAAAGTTGCTCGAAATTATTAGCATTGATCGGGGCATAGACAATCCCCGAATGTTGCTCCTGAAAGACCGGCTGAAAGTAGTCCCTAATAGGCTTAGGCTCCTCAAGATTAGGATTGGCCATTTGGATATGATTTTCTTTACTTTCCCTTCGAATTCTACTTAAAGTTCTCTCGATTTCGGGGTCAAAGGGAACTAAGGCCAATTCCCTAGCCTTTCGCATACACCGACACAACTAACCTAGAAAGGAAAACAAAAGAAAAGGAAAGAAAATAAATTAGGAAAAAAACAAGAAAAGGAAATAAATGAATCTACAATGGGAAACTATAATCTACAAAAGGAAAAGATAAACTAATATGGAATGAAAAAACAAATATGGCAAAAACAATTAAGGAAACTAACAAATAAGGAAAGCTAATCTAAAAAGGAAAGAAAACACTAAAAAGGAAAAAATCTATCTATCAATGGAAAATTCAAACAAATATGGAAAAATCTAAATATGGAAATTAATCAACAAAGGAAAAAATGCAATCTACCTAAAAACAAAAATAACAAAAATAACAAAAAATAAAATACACCCTAAACTAAGACCGGACAATTTTTCTACGATATTAAAATTGACTAAATATGCCAATCCCCGGCAACGGCGCCAAAAACTTGATGTGCAAATTGCTAACCGCAAGTGTACGGGTCAAGTAATAATATAGTGATTATGCAATCGAATGTCGTCCTCTGGATTGGTGTCTAGCCAAGTTTTAATTATCGAAAATACTCTTGGCCAATTTTATTTAGGGAATCAAATAGAATGAGAATATGAATTAATCAACACAAAACTAAAGTAAAAAGTGACAATCAAATGGGAATAATTGGTCTTAGGGAATTGATTTCACCAATTGGAGTTATGGATTAATAAACGGATTAACACATTCTATGATTCATAAATCTTGGCAACTAAAATCACACATATCTCTCCCGAGCATACATGATTCTCCCATATGCAATTGAACCCGATATCCCTATCTAAATCCAATAAACATACAAGGCAATAAGGCTAACCTGTATGACAATTTCTAGAATTAACCTTAATCTCCCGATTTTTAGCTAAATTCTAGTTATGCATATTGATTACTAATTTAAATCCTCTCTCCCGAGTTAGATTCAAATATAAACATCAATCAATTTATGGCCAGTAAATCGAAAGCATTAAACATACAACATATGCATAAATGACATCAATAGCATAAATACCGTAAATCAATCCAAAAATTGCCCAACGGCTACATCAATCCCTACGAATTAAACTTAGCTACACATAATCCTCGTTAAAATATAAACTAAGTCTAAATAAGCCATAAAAAGTGTCTAAAGTAAGGGAAAAGAGAAATAGACTCGTTGTAGGCCGAGACCGAACGTCCCCGTCACGATCCCCACGAACAATGGGTTGATTTCCAACTAATCCCCTTTGCTTCAGCTCAATTCTGTCCTCTTTCTGCTCTAATGTCGGCTCCAAAAGTCCCCATTTGACTCCAATTGCTGAATTAAGCTTCAAGCACATACTTCCTACAAATAAAACATAAAAATGCATAAATTTGGGCAAATAATTGAAAAAGACTAGCTTAATTAATCAGAGAAAAATAGCTAGCTATGCTCGCTATCACTCCCAGTACTGCTGCTAAAAGCAAGGGAAAAGCCAAAGCTATGGCAGATAAGGGCAAGTGTTTCCACTGCAATGTAGATGGACATTGGAAGAGAAACTGCCCAAAGTACCTTGCTGAGAAAAAGAAGGAAAAGGAAGGTAAATTTGATTTACTTGTTTTAGAAACATGCCTGGTAGGACATGATGAGTTTACCTGGATACTTGATTCAGGAGCAACTAATCATGTTTGCTGTTCTTTTCAGGAAAATAGTTCCTTTCAGCAGTTGAACGATGGGGAAATGACACTCGGGGTCGGAACTGGAGAAGTCATTTCAGCTAAAGCAGTGGGAGCTGCGAAGTTATTTTTTAGAAATAGATTCTTACTTTTAGAAAGTTTGTTAATTGTTCCCAAGATTAAGAGGAACTTAATTTCTATTTCATGTTTGATTGAACAATCATATACAGTTACTTTTGATATGAATGAAGCGTTCATTTATAAAAATGGTGTACTTATTTGTTCAACCAAATTGGAAAATAACTTGTATGTTTTAAGACCAACCGAAAACAAAGCACTTTTAAATCACGAATTATTTAAAACTGCTGAAACTCAAAGGAAAAGGGAAAAGATTTCTCCAACAAGTAACAATACTCATCTTTGGCATCTTAGACTTGGTCATATAAACATCGATAGGATCGGTCGTTTGGTAAAGAATGAACTTCTAAGTAAGTTAGAAGATGATTCACTACCACCTTGTGAATCTTGTCTCGAGGGAAAAATGACCAAGAGACCCTTTACTGGAAAAGGTTACAGAGCCAAAGAACCATTAGAGTTAATACATTCGGACCTATGTGGTCCAATGAATGTAAAAGCTCGAGGAGGGTACAAATATTTCATCTCATTTATAGATGATTATTCAAGATATAGTTACTTGTACCTAATGGGACATAAGTCTGAAGCCCTTGAAAAGTTTAAGGAGTTTAAGACTGAAGTTGAAAACCTATTAGGTAAATCTATTAAAGTACTTCGATCTGATCGAGGAGGGGAGTATATGGATCAAAGATTCCAGGATTATATGATATAACATGGAATCCAATCTCAACTCTCAGCCCCTGGTACACCTCAGCAGAATGGTGTGTCAGAAAGGAGAAATAGAACCTTGTTAGACATGGTTCGATCAATGATGCGCTATGCTCAATTGCCTAGCTCGTTTTGGGGGTATGCAGTGGAGACTACAGTATACATCTTGAACAATGTTCCTTCGAAAAATGTTTCTGAAACACCTTTCGAATTATGGAAGGGGCGTAAACCTAGTTTGCATCACTTTCGCATCTGGGGTTGTCCAGCACACGTGCTTGTGACAAATCCTAAGAAACTGGAACCTCGTTCAAAACTGTGCCAATTTGTTGGTTACCCTAAAGAAATGAGAGGTGGTTATTTCTACGACCCACAAGAAAACAAGGTGATTGTATCGACAAACGCCACTTTCTTAGAGGAAGACCACATGAGAAATCATAAACCACGCAGCAAAATAATATTAGGAGAAGCTACTGAAGAATCATCAAGAGTTGTTAATGAAGTTGGACCTTCAACAAGGGTTGATGAAGGAACTAGTTCTTCAGATCCATCCCGTCCATCTCAAACGTTATGAATGCCTCGACGCAGTGGGAGGGTTGTATTACAACCTGACCGCTACTTGGATTTAACTGAAACTCAGGTTGTCATACCTAATGATGACATTGAGGATCCATTGTCCTATCGACAGGCAATGAATGACGAAGATAAGGATGAATGAGTCAAAGCCATGAACCTGGAAATGGAGTCAATGCACTCCAATTCTGTATGGGAACTTACATATCTACCAAATGGGGTAAAACCCATAGGGTGCAAATGGATCTATAAGAGAAAAAGAGATGCAGCCGGAAAGGTACAAACCTTCAAAGCTAGACTAGTGGCAAAGGGTTATACCCAAAAGGAAGGGGTTGACTATGAGGAAACCTTTTCTCCTGTAGCCATGTTAAAGTCCATAAGAATTCTCTTATCCATAGCCACATATTATGACTATGAAATATGGCAAATGGACTTCAAGACTGCCTTTCTGAATGGTAATCTTGAAGAGAATATCTTCATGTCTCAACCCGAAGGGTTCATAGCCATAGGTCAGGAACAAAAGATTTGTAAGCTCAATCGATCCATTTATGGATTGAAACAAGCGTCCAGATCATGGAACATTAGATTTGATACTGCAATCAAATCTTTTGGCTTTGACCAAAACGTTGATGAGCCTTGCGTGTACAGGAAAGTCAACAAAAGGAAAGTAACTTTTCTAATACTTTATGTAGACGATATCCTACTCATTGGGAATGATGTAGGATACCTCACCGACATTAAGAAATGGCTAGCAGCCCAATTCCAAATGAAAGATCTGGGAGAGGCTCAATATGTTCTGGGAATCCAAATCATTAGGGATCGTAAGAACAAAACGCTAGATTTGTCTCAAGCAACGTATATTGACAAGATGTTGTCTCGATATTCGATGCAAAACTCCAAGAAGGGACTACTACCCTTCAGACATGGGGTACACCTGTCTAAGGAACAATCTCCTAAGACACCTCAAGAAGTTGAGAACATGAGACACATTCCCTACGCCTCAGCTGGGGGCAACTTAATGTATGCTATGCTCTGCACTAGGCCTGACATATGTTATGCAGTGGGAGTACTCAGTAGGTATCAGTCTAATCCAGGGTTGGACCACTGGGGAACGGTTAAGAATATCCTCAAGTATCTTCGGAGAACAAGGGACTACATGCTTATGTATGGAGCTAAGGATTTGATTCTTACTGGATACACTGACTCCAACTTTCAAGCTGATAAGGATTCAAGGAAATCCACATCAGGGTCAGTATTCACCCTCAATGGAGGAGCAGTAGTGTGGAGAAGCATCAAACAAGGATGCATAGCAGACTCAACCATGGAGGCTGAGTATGTAGCAGCTTGCGAAGCAACTAAGGAGGCAGTATGACTTAGAAAGTTCTTGACTGATTTGGAAGTGGTTCTGAATATGAACGTGCCCATAACACTATACTGTGACAACAGTGGGGCTGTAGCCAACTCAAAAGAACCTCGAAGCCACAAACGGGGTAAACACATCGAGAGGAAGTATCACCTAATACGGGAGATTGTGCAACGAGGAGATGTGATCATCACTAAGATCGCCTCGGAGCACAACATCGCTGATCCATTTACGAAGGCTCTCACGGCTAAAGTGTTTGAGGGTCATCTAGAGGGTCTAGGTCTACGAGATATGTATGACATCTAATCTAGGGCAAGTGGGAGAAATGTATAATGGGTATAAGGATTCCCTAGTTCATTGTATTATTTTAATATACATGACATTTCCAGCTTTAAATTATTGCATTTACATCCCACTAACTAGTGTTTTAGTTCAAGTGGAAGTTTGTTGGGTTTTATGCCCTAAAACTCGTAGATAGTGAATGTAACCGTTGACCGGATATTAATGAAATGATATTGATATATTTTTCCATTAATTGTTATTAGTTATTTTATATTTGTCTTTGCCTAATAATAACCCTAATCCAATAAACTAGACATCCAAGGCTGTAATATGAGTCTTGAACTAAATGTAGCGACATATGGGATCATTGTTCAAGAAACAACCTAAAGGGTCTATAGTATAGGGATAAGACTGGGTGCCTTATCCTGGTGACACTATGGATACGACCCAGTTTGTATTTGATACAAACGCAGCGATCCAACGCGTTCGTGTATGAGACATGCGAGAGGGGGTATCCTATGCATTAAGTTTGCATAAGACCGGACCGCGAAATAGTAACCACTGGTTATAACACCGTTAACTAGTATGTTTTCTATTTCACTAGGACGACCTAGACAACTTAGTCTTAATCCTGAGTTGATTATGGACTCCTGCTCATGAGAGATTGTCCTTTGATTTGAAGGAATAAAAATCCTACGCAGCGGAAGCGTATATCAGATAGTTGGTTCTTAATTGGGTTTCATAGAAAACACCAGTACATTGGCCAACAAATTTCAGAACGTTTCTAAAATTAAACCTATGATTAAGCATGCTGAAAAGAATTCTAAACTATTTAGAATTAGAGGAGACTTACTTGTTGAAGATCGTTCTTCACAACACTATGCTCCAAAACCACGAATGATTCGACAACGATCTCTTCATTGAACACCACCATCAAAGAGCACCCACTATGCTCTGGGTCTTGAAGTTGTGATTGTGGGATCACATTCTTGAAATAGGGAATGGATTTTTCAGCAACTCAGTTGCTGTCATTTTCTTTTCTTTAAAAAAGATCTTGAGAGCAAACTTGCAAGATTGAGAGCCTTGTGAGAATGCAGACCAGACCATCTGTAATCCCACAACCCCAGTTGGTTGAAGGAGAGTGGGGAGTTACAATCGTGTAACTCCCCAATGAGGTGTCAAAACCTCATTCCTCAATCAATATCAATTTAACCATTAAATTAATATATATTTAAAACTATATATTATACAAATTAAGTTAAATTAATTTAACCAAATCAATATTCAATTAAATTAATTATAACATATAGTTTTAAATTCAATTAAATCATATTTAATCGAATTAATTCAACCAACTAATTAAATATCATATATTTAATTTAATATTATATTTGAATCAAATTCAAATATGTCTCTCATTTAACCTATAGTTTTAATGTGCATCTAATGTACATTAAATATAAACTATAGTATTAATTTAATTAAATCAAAATTAAATTAATTAATTAATTCTCCAATTAATTATTTTTTTTAAAAAATTAAATATCAAATATTTAATTAATTTTCTATTCAAATATTTCTCTCATAAACAATAAAGTTTAATTCATCAATTAAACTTATATTATAATGTATCTTCATACGTTATCTTAATTGTATCAAATACAATATAATTCCCTTATCGAATTTGAACACACTTCAAATTCTATTCAAGACTATTTAACTTCAGAACCCTTTACGAGCTAGCAGGTGGACCTAATGGACCTACAGATCAGAAGCTCCAACGATACGAGACTAATTGGCTAAACTCATTAACCAAGTTAGTCAACATTCGTTAACTGTGGGTCACTCCACTAAAGACCCACAGTTGCACTCTTCTCACTGTAGAATATTTCTGTGTCCACGGATATTGACCAATAACGGTAAGTCAATCCTTCACGAGTGTTCGTAACGCCAGCTGGGTCAAATTACCGTTTTACCCCTGGGTTACCTCTGGATCCTTAAGTACCACTGATTCCTCTAATGAACAATCTGTTTATGATCCAATCAATAAACAGTAGTTCCTCTCGGGCCAGGAGAGGATGGGCGCCCTTGTTCAAGACCCGGAATCAGCCCTTAAGGGAACACACATCTGCTTACCCCAATAGGGGAAGGAGTGAATTCCATCTTGTATTGTCATGTCCCCAGCCCCCCACTCGGTCTTGTCTCCAAGAAGGTAGGCTTATTGAGTCGGCGTGCTGGCCACTCTCACCCGTACTAATCAAAGGACAATCCCTCGTGAGAAGGAGTTCATGACACACTCAGGATTAAGATTGAGTTACCTAGGTCATCCTATTGAAACAGTAACCTAACTAGTTAACGGTGTTACATCTAGTGGTTTACTATTTCGTGGTCCGGTCTTATGCAAACTCACTGCATAGGATACCCCCGCTCGCATGTCTCTTACATGGATGCCTTGGATCAATACGTCTGTATCGAATACAAAGCGGGCCGTATCACATAGTGTTACCAGGATAAGGTACCCAGCCTTATCCTTGTACTATAGACCTTTTAGGTTGTTACTTGAACACTGATCCCCGTATGTCTCCACATACTAGTTCAAGTTACATATCAACAACCTTGGATCTTAGTTTATTGGATTTGGGTCATATTGTGCAATTTTAGACTTAAAATGACAATAACACTTTATTGCATAAACCTCAATAACACTTTATTGATACAAGTGTATAATTCGTTAACATTCATTATCTACGAGTTTTAGGACATAAAACCCAACAAACTCCCACTTGGACTAAAAATCTAGTTTAGTGGGATGTACAATAATCTATACCAACAGTGGGTGTATAAATACATGTATAATACATAAAACGTATTTACAATGTACAAATACAATAAACTAGGGCATCACTATACCCATTACATAATGGTATCACTATACCCATTACATAATGGTATCACTATACCCATTACACTTCTCCCACTTACCCTAGATTACATCTTTGTACATAACTCGTAGACCTAGACTATCTAGATGACCCTCATACACTTTAGTCGAGAGAGCATTCGTGAATGAATCAGCAATATATCATTTAGATTCAATATGCTTGCTTGTCTTGCAATAGGATAGTCCATATTTGGAACACCTTCCAAATTAGGCTTGAACTTCCTAAGTCATACAGTCTCTATCTGTGCTACATAAGCAACTACTTATTGGCCTACATGGTCGAGACTGCAGATAACTCGTACTATAGCTCCTCCATTAAGAGTGAAGACAGACACTGATGTAGATTTCATCAAATTCTTATCAGTTAAAACATCTGTGTCAGTGTATCCTGTAAGGATCATATCCTTAGCGCCATACACGAGCATATAAAACCTCGTTCTCCTAAGATACTAGAGGATGTACGTAACGACACTCCAGAGATCAAATCCTGGAATTGATTGATACTCACTGACAACCCTACTGCATAGGGCATATGTCTCATGTCCTCAACTTCTTGAGGTGTCTGAGGACACAATTCCTTAGACAACAGAATTCCATTCCTGAAAAGGTAGTAAACCCTTATTGGAATTCTGCATCTTATATCTAACTAACATCTTGTAGACATAAGACATTTGAGACAAGACTAGCTCAGCTTCTCCCAGATTTTCATTTGGAAATGAGCTGCTAGCCTCTTTTAATGTCAGTAAGATAACCTACATCATTCCCAATGATTAGGATATCAATCATATACAACACTAAGTGAGCTACAGAATTATTGATGATTACTTGTAAACACAAGACTCATCAATGCTCTGATTAAAGCCAAAAATTTGATCACTGTATCAAATCTTAAATTCCAAGATCGAAATGCTTATGTCAATCCACGAATGGATCATTTAAGCTTGCAAACCCTTTTGCTTTTGATCTTGCTCAATGGACCCTTCTGGTTGAGACCTTAAACGTCTCGTTTCCTCTTGTAAATCCACTTGTAACCTATAGGTGTTACCCCATCAAGCAAATTTACAAGATCCCAGATGGAATTGAAATGCAACGACTTTATTTCCAAGTCCATGGCTTTAAACCATTTGTCCTTGTCAACATCATTCATTTTCTTTTGAAAAGAAAACAATGAATCCTCTATGTCATCATCAAGAATGACGACTTGAGCTTCAAATAAGCCCATGTAACGATCAGGTTATAAAACCACCCTCCCACTACATCAAGGCATTCTCAACTCTTGAGATCGATGTGACTGACCAAAAGCACTGGCCTTATGAACAACTCTTGTTGAATAACCAGTCTTATCAACAACTTTTGTTGATTCATTAACAACTCTTGTTAATGTTTCCGTAGCTTTATTAGTTAATTCACTTAAACCGACCTTACTTTATGGCTTATGATTTCTCATATGTTCTTCTTCTAAGAATGAAGCATTTGTCAATACAAATTCTTTATTCTTTTATGGATTGAAGAAGTATATTCTCCTCGTTTCCTTTGGGATTGCCTACAATTATTTTGAATGATATTCCAATTTATTTTGGGTTAGTCACAAGCACAAGTCCTGGACACCCCAAAATTTAAAGGAACGTAAACAATCTTTACGTCCTATCCACAACAGAAAAGGTGTTTCAGAAACACTTTTGATGGAACGTTGTTCAAAATACACACTGCAGTCACACTGCAAGACCCCAAAACGAGTCAGGCAATTGAGCATAACTCAACCTATATTGAACCATATCCAATAGGGTTCTATCACTCCTAACTGAGATTTAGGATGTGATTCCATGAACTATCAAATAGACCTAGAATCTCAAGTCTCTATACTCAACACATTGATCAGATCAAATTGTTTTTATTATCTCACCTAACAAGTTTTCAACTTCAGTCTTAAGCCCCTTCGAATATCTCAAGAGATTCAGGCTTAAGTTGCATTAGGTAGAGATGTTCATACCTATGAATAATTATCTATAACAGAGATAAATTATTCATACCCTCCCACTGCTTTAACATACTAGACCACAAGGATCCAAATGTACAAGCTCCAAGGGTTCTTTGGCTCTTTTAGCTCTTTTCCAGTAAAAGATCTATCAGTCATATTGCCCATAAGGCATGACTTAATTGGTATTAAAGAGTGTTCTTCTAACTAACTTAGAAGTATACTCTAGACTAAGCTCCCAATCATATTGAGATAAAAAATAGCCTAACACCTTAAGAACCAAAGAAAAGTATTTCCTTTAGGAGATATCCTTTGCCTTTATTTTTCAGAGTATAAGCAATCTTAAACAACTCAGTGCTCATGACTTGCTTTACTCTCGATTAGTCTTAAAACACATAAGTTATTTACCAGTAATGCTGAACAACTGTCAACTCCCTTTCTTAAAATAAAACTGTGTTAGCAGAGAAAGGTATAGAGTAACATTGTTCCAGCATATATGATATAGAAATCAAATTTCTATTAATCTTTAGGAAATTCATATACATTATCTAATAATGTGTATTTTCTCCCACTGGATAAAATAACTTAATGTTCCCTCTGCCAAAATCGAGATATACTCTCCAGATCAAAATCTGAGAATCATCTCACCTATTTGCAACAGTTGCCATGAGCTTATTCCTTAAAAGGAAAAGCAAACGTGATAAGTGGAACCTGAATTAAAAATCCAGGCTGTATCCTCATTTTCCACTATGCACGTTTCAATGACCAATAAATCATATTAATTGTCATTGATATTGGCTAGGCAGTTAATGTAATAGTCATCATGAACAATTCAAGATGAACTAGACATTTGAGCCTGAGGACATTCCTCACTAAAGACTAATCTAAAATCATTTACCACAAGTTTGTCGTTTAAGCTAGTTGTATCTAAACCGTTATTAACAAAATGGTGTGTAAGACAATGCACATAAAGTTTTATATAATTGCTGAAGTGACAAATTACTTGTATTATTAATCGCACTAACCCATTACAAATAATCCAATCAAATTCTGCAAAAACAAACAAGCAATCAAAGAAACCCTATAAAACTATTGATTTAGTTTTTGCAACGATACTTCAGAGGTTTAGAGCAACAGCCACCGAAGGGTGGTCAGCTACTCCTCCTCTGAATTGAGACAATCTCAACCAAATTCTAACACCAGAATAACTCATATTCCGTTAGCCTTTAGTTACCGTTGTTCGGTCAAGGATTAGTTAACACATTAACTCATCCCCGTAAGTGTGACCCTCCCACTTTCAGATCTCAGAGGCACGGACCAACAGGCTACCGTTAGAAAAGACAACTGTTGGTAATTAGCCTAAGCGATCCTATCCTATTCAGGAGTTCACGGTGTTCCGAATCCTATGATCAGGCCCTCTGAAGGGATGGTCGCTCCAGGACGACACGCAGGCGGATCATAGGAATCTCACGTTGTGACCTAGGGGTGGAGACCGAAGGATACGTTGACACGCGTCCCGCTCCCACTTACTATAGTCACTTTCCCCATTCACCTTGGTATTGACCCATGCAAACACTTTCCGAAGGGAGGCCACTCTACGACGACACGAAGCCGAGCATGGATCTCACGGTGTGAACTATACAGGGACGTAGGAGCAAAACTCGATTTAAATCAAGTTTTGTAATTTTCCTCCCACTAAAGTAACCTACTGTATTTTAGGGTTATTAAACTTAGATAAACCCGGCTAAGTCAATCTATCTAAGTCTATGCCTATTATAACTCATATAAATAGGACTTTATTCTAATGTCTAGGTGAATTAAACCCATTTAATTACCTAGTGACATTGTATGCTAACATTAGACTATGATTAATTCAACTCAGGTTTCGGGTCAGTTCCCAGGTAGGAGGTGTTCCGTTACCGTCAACTTAAGTACCCCCAGCCTAGACAGAACTTCATCGGGAGAGTTCCCTTATAACCATAGTAATGTTTTTCCTACTTAGTGCATTAAAACTATTTTAATCCTAAGTAAGAAAATAATTCTAATCCTATTAGAATTAAAATGAGCTTAGGTCTAATTAATTTTAAACAATTTAAAATTAATTCATTTTAACCTAAGGTCCTATGTTTGCATGCAACTCTTTGTTATAGGTTGACGGTTTCTAATCAATTTTATAACTATTATAAAATTTTAATAATTAGCTCTATAACATGCTTCTATGGTGTTGGAAACAATAACAATCAAATTCGAATTATTAAACACCATAACGCTCATGACGCCGATAATATAACGATTATATTAATCTAAGGAGATGTCATGCTTCATGTAATTTCAATTTCATTTAATTAATATCGATTATATTAAATAATCATCAACGAAATTAAATCACATGAAATTAGACATTAATATAATATAACTCTTATATTAATCTAATTAATGTCATGCTCAATGCTATTCCATTTTCATTAAATTAATATAACACTTTATATTAAAATTATACATGAAAATCAAGCATTGAAATTTATTTTCATTCATAATATAACTATTATATTAATATTCATGAAAATAAATCTAAGCATGCATGCTACATTAATAAAATATAACAATTTATATTTATCTAATTAATGTCATGCATCATGCTTTTCCAATTTCATATATTTAATATAACAATTATACTAAATAGCTCATGAAATTTAAATTCATGCATAATTATCATATATTATAACATTTATAACATAAAAATGCATGAAACATGCTTAACCTATGGTGGGATTTAGCTAAATGACATTCATAAAGCGATAAATAGCTGAATAAACCGGTATATTGGCACCCTAAGACATAAAATAATTGAAAAATTACATTAATTAATCAAATTCTAGCCATAAACCGCCATGTTATGGGTCTGAACAGCCTCGAACTCCTTCAAACCGCTCAGAACCGGCCCAAACCGTGTCAGAATCGCCCGAACCAGACCCAAATAACTCGAACCGGATCCAATTTCATCGAACCGGGCTAACCATATGTTGAACCGGACCGCAACTGTCTGAACCGAACGAACCAAGCAACCGCACGCGTATTTAAAAAAAAACTACCCACGTCCAGCTCAAACACACACCCTCAACATTCATAACTGCACTCCAAATCGCTGAAGCAACGTCCTAAATTCGAACTTCATCAGACGCAAATATTATTTATACGATTTTGGAACCGTTTTTTTTTTCACGATTTCGAGCGAATCCCCTTTTTCTTTTCGAATTTCTAGGCAATTCTTCGTCTGTGCATTCGTTCCAGCAGCTGAAAACTCCAAATTGGACATCGATTCAAGCAGATTTCATCAAATTGAAATCCTAATTAACTAGACATGGACTTACATGACTCGATTTACAACTTTTACCCAAAAAACACAGGCCTTTACATGATCAAATCAATGAAATTGTAAATCTAGGGCCAAAAATACCTAAACAGTTTATCAGCAAAATTCTCATCAAATATGCAGAATTTACCCACCAAAAAAATCCAATGCAAGTTTCGCAAAACGAAATTAAGGCAACAACTTGGCTTTGATACCAATTGAAGGAATAAAAATCCTACGCAGCGGAAGCGTATATCAGATAGTTGGTTCTTAATTGGGTTTCACAGAAAACACCAGTACATTGGCCAACAAATTTCAGAACGTTTCTAAAATTAAACCTATGATTAAGCATGCTGAAAAGAATTCTAAACTATTTAGAATTAGAGGAGACTTACTTGTTGAAGATCGTTCTTCACAACACTATGCTCCAAAACCACGAATGATTCGACAACGATCTCTTCATTGAACACCACCATCAAAGAGCACCCACTATGCTCTGGGTCTTGAAGTTGTGATTGTGGGATCACATTCTTGAAATAGGGAATGGATTTTTCAGCAACTCAGTTGCTGTCATTTTCTTTTCTTTAAAAAAGATCTTGAGAGCAAACTTGCAAGATTGAGAGCCTTGTGAGAATGCAGACCAGACCATCTGTAATCCCACAACCCCAGTTGGTTGAAGGAGAGTGGGGAGTTACAATCGTGTAACTCCCCAATGAGGTGTCAAAACCTCATTCCTCAATCAATATCAATTTAACCATTAAATTAATATATATTTAAAACTATATATTATACAAATTAAGTTAAATTAATTTAACCAAATCAATATTCAATTAAATTAATTATAACATATAGTTTTAAATTCAATTAAATCATATTTAATCGAATTAATTCAACCAACTAATTAAATATCATATATTTAATTTAATATTATATTTGAATCAAATTCAAATATGTCTCTCATTTAACCTATAGTTTTAATGTGCATCTAATGTACATTAAATATAAACTATAGTATTAATTTAATTAAATCAAAATTAAATTAATTAATTAATTCTCCAATTAATTATTTTTTTTAAAATTAAATATCAAATATTTAATTAATTTTCTATTCAAATATTTCCCTCATAAACAATAAAGTTTAATTCATCAATTAAACTTATATTATAATGTATCTTCATACGTAATCTTAATTGTATGAAATACAATATAATTCCCTTATCGAATTTGAACACACTTCAAATTCTATTCAAGACTATTTAACTTCAGAATCCTTTACGAGCTAGCAGGTGGACCTAATGGACCTACAGATCAGAAGCTCCAACGATACGAGACTAATTGGCTAAACTCATTAACCAAGTTAGTCAACATTCGTTAACTGTGGGTCACTCCACTAAAGACCCACAGTTGCACTCTTCTCACTGTAGAATATTTCTGTGTCCACGGATATTGACCAATAACGGTAAGTCAATCCTTCACGAGTGTTCGTAACGCCAGCTGGGTCAAATTACCGTTTTACCCCTGGGTTACCTCTGGATCCTTAAGTACCACTGATTCCTCTAATGAACAATCTGTTTATGATCCAATCAATAAACAGTAGTTCCTCTCGGGCCAGGAGAGGATGGGCGCCCTTGTTCAAGACCCGGAATCAGCCCTTAAGGGAACACACATCTACTTACCCCAATAGGGGAAAGAGTGAATTCCATCTTGTATTGTCATGTCCCCAGCCCCCCACTCGGTCTTGTCCCCAAGAAGGTAGGCTTATTGAGTCGGCGTGCTGGCCACTCTCACCCGTACTAATCAAAGGACAATCCCTCGTGAGAAGGAGTTCATGACACACTCAAGATTAAGATTGAGTTACCTAGGTCATCCTATTGAAACAGTAACCTAACTAGTTAACGGTGTTACATCTAGTGGTTTACTATTTCGTGGTCCGGTCTTATGCAAACTCATTGCATAGGATACCCCCGCTCACATGTCTCTTACATGGACGCCTTGGATCAATACGTCTGTATCGAATACAAAGCGGGCCGTATCACATAGTGTTACCAGGATAAGGTACCCAACCTTATCCTTGTACTATAGACCTTTTAGGTTGTTACTTGAACACTGATCCCCATATGTCTCCACATACTAGTTCAAGTTACATATCAACAACCTTGGATCTTAGTTTATTGGATTTGGGTCATATTGTGCAATTTTAGACTTAAAATGACAATAACACTTTATTGCATAAACCTCAATAACACTTTATTGATACAAGTGTATAATTCGTTAACATTCATTATCTACGAGTTTTAGGACATAAAACCCAACATGATTTGCATGGGTGAGAGTGGCCAGTACGCCGACTCAATAAGCCTACCATTTTGGGGACAAGACCGAATGGGGAGTTGGGAACATAATCGTGCAAGATGAAATTTACTCCTTCCCGACTTTAAGGAAGTAGATGAGTGTTCCCTTAAGTGGTTACTCCGAGTCTTGAAGTAAGGGCCCTACCCTCTCAATCGCACGAAAAGGTTTTCGGTTTGATGGTTGGACCACAAACAGGTTGTTCATTAGAAGAGAACTGGTACTTAAGGAAATAGAGGTAACCTAGGGGTAAAACGGTAATTTGACCCAGCTGGTGTTACGGACACTCGATATTGGTCTATATCCGTGGACACAGAAAATATGTCTGCAGTGAGAAGAGTGCAACTGTGAGTCTATAGTGGAATGAACGCACAGTTAACGAATATTGATTAATGTGGTTAATGAGTTTGACCAATTAATCTCACATCGTTGGAGCTTCTGATCTGCAGGTCCATTAGGTCCCACTGGTAGCTCATAAAGTGATTCGAGGCAACTAAGTAATAAATGTAAATTGAAAATGTTCAATTTACTAAGGGAAACAAATATAATATATATTGATATATTATTATGAGAGAAATTAATATTTGAAGAAGTTCAAATATAAATTTATGGAAGTTTGAAAGAGTTCAAATAATGAATTAATTAATTTAAGGCCTAAAATGTGTTTGGGCAAATTAATTAATTCTAGGCCGGAAATTAAATATGTGATATTTAATTGGTGGTTAATTAATTAAAGAATTCATTAACTGGGAATTAATCAATTATGGAAATAATTAATCACTTAAGGAAGTGATTAATAATTATGGAAATGATCTAATCACTTATGGAAGTAATTAGTCATTTGTGGAAAAGATTAATCAATTATGGAATTGATTGATCATGATTGATTAATTAAGGAATAAGATTGAATCAATTTTGGAAAAATTTGATTTAATTGAATATTTTATTCATGGCCTCTCTTCTATAAACTAGGGCATTCACAATACCCATTACACTTCTCCCACTAGCCCTAGATTATTCTATGTACATATCTCACAAACCTAGAGCCTCTAGATGACCCTCGAACACTTTAGTCGTGAGAGCCTTCGTAAATGGATCAGCAATGTTGTGCTCTGAAGCTATCTTCGTGGCGATCACATCCCCTCATTGCACAATCTCTCTAATGAGATATATTTGCACTCTATGTGCTTGCCTCTCTTGTGGCTGCGAGGTTCTTTAGAATTTGCCACTGCACCACTATTATCACAATAAAGGGTGATTGGCAAGTTCATATTTAGAACAACTTCAAAATCCATCAAGAACTTCCTAAGCCATATAGCCTCCTTAGTTGCTTCACAAGCAGCGACATATTCGGCCTCCATGGTGGAGTTTGCAATATATCCTTGCTTGATGCTACGCCAGACTACAGCTCCCCCGTTGAGGGTAAATATTGACCCTGATGTGGATTTCCTAGAATCCTTATCAGTCTGAAAGTCAGAATCTGTGTATCCTGTAAGGATCAAATCTTTAGAGCCATACACAAGCTGATAGTCCCTCGTTCTCCGAAGATACTTGAGGATGTTTTTAACTGCAGTCCAGTGGTCTAACCTTGGATTGGACTGGTACCTGCTGACTATCCCAACTGCATAGCAAATGTCAGGCCATGTATACAATATGGCGTTGATGTGGACTTTTCCTAACCGCAAGCGCACGGGTCAAGTAATAATATAGTGAATAGTAAATTCGAATGTCGTCCTCTGGATTGGATTTTTAAGCAAATCAAGTACTGTGAATTATCTTGCCCAATTTTATTTAGGGATCAAAAAGTGATGAAAAGATGATAATAAAACCAAATCAAAGCAAGGAAAAAGAATGGAAATTCAATTGGGAAAACTACTTAGGAAATTGATTTCGCCGATTTCGTTTAGGATTGATTTTAAAGAATAAGTTATTATGCACAATGAAATTATGAGCCAAAGACCCTTTAATCACAACTATCTCTCCCGAGTATAATTGATTCTCATGCAAATTAACCAACTTGATATCCCTATCTAAGTTTATTAATATGCAAGGCAATGAGATCTTTCAACCAATTCTAAAGTTAATCTTAAATCGTCATGAATTAGAAAATAAACTTTATTCATGCAATCTTGAGTAAGTCTAGATCAAATCCCCTCTCCCGAGCTAGATTCGAAACTTAAATCATCCAACTAATGGCCAATTAATTGAAAGCATTAAATCAAGATTACAAACACAATAACATTGCACAACTTAAACCATAAATCAATCCATAAACTTAATCAACTACATCAATCCCTAAGCTACAAGTTTAGCTACTCATGAATGAAAATACAATCTCAACTAAACATATGAAAGCCATAAATCTAACTAAAGAAAGAAAAGGGAAAAGAAAACTCAATGTAGGCCGAGTCCCGACGTCCCCGTCACGATCCCCACGAACAATGGGTTGATTTCCAAGTTCCTCCTTTGTTTGCAGCTCCAAAAGTCCTCTATTCTGTCTTCTTTACGGCCCTAAAAGGTCCCAAATTGATCTCCCCTAAAACCTAGTCGAAGTGAAGCTTTTATTCTGATTTTTCGTCGAAGCACAATAAAATGGCCCAAAAATCATAAAAGACTAGCTAAATTAAATAAGTAAAGATAGCTAGCTATGCTCGCTATCAGGCGTACATAAGACTGCCCACAGCTGAAGCATAACAGATCCGTCTCATATCCTCAATTTCTTGAGGTGTCTTAGGACACTGTTCCTTAAACAAATGAAATCCATGTCTGAAAGGTAGTAAACCCCTCTTGGAATTCTGCATCTTATATCTAGACAACATATTGTCTATATATGATGCTTGAGACAGGGCTAACATTCTGTTCTTACGATTCTTGATAATTTGAATCTCTAGAACATACTGAGCTTCACCCAAATCTTTCATTTGGAACTCAGTCGATAGCCATTTTTTAATGTCAGCTAGATATTCTACATCATTCCCAATGAGTAAAGTATCATCTACATACAACACCAAAAAAACTACTGAACAGTTGATAATCCTTTTGTAAACACAACGTTCATCAACATTCTGGTCAAAGCCATAAGATTTGACAGTAGTGTCAAACCTTATATTCCAAGATCTAGAAGCTTGCTTCAACCCATAAATGGATCGTTTAAGCTTGCAAACTTTTTGCTCCTGACCTTGAGCAATGAACCCCTCTGGTTGAGACATAAAGATGTTCTCATCAAGATTGTCATTCAGAAAAGTAGTCTTGACGTCCATTTGCCAAATCTCATAATCATAAAACGTGGCAATGGACAAGAGAATCCTTATTGACTTTAACATGACAACTAGGGAGAAGGTTTCCTCATAGTCCACCCCCTCCATTTGGGTATAACCCTTTGCCACCAGTCAAGCTTTGAAAGTCTACACTTTCCCAGCTGCGTCTCGTTTTCTCTTGTAGATCCATTTGCACCCTATGGGTTTAACCCCTTCAGGTAGGTTTACAAGATCCCAGACTTGATTGAATTACATAGACTCCATCTCTAGGTCCATAGCTTTGACCCACTGGTCATGGTCCACACCATTCATTGCCTGTCTAAAGGTCAATGGATCCTTGATTCCATCATCGGATATGACAGCTGGAGTTTCTGCTAAACCCAGATAGCGTTCAGGTTGAATAACAACCCTCCCACTACGTCGAGGCATTCTCTACTGTTGAGAAGGATGTGCTTGACCAGATGTACTGGGCTCCTCAACAACCTTTGTTGAAGGTCCAACCTCATCAACAACTCTTTGTGATGAATCTGTAACTTTACCAGAAAGTTCACTTAACACTATCTTACTGCGTGGTTGTTGGGTTTTATGCCCTAAAACTCGTAGATAGTAAATGTAACATTTGACTTTGCTTCAATGAAGTATTATTTCTATATATTTGTTTTGCCTAAATATAACCACAAATCCAATAAACTAAGAACCCATGACTATATTTGATAGCGAGCATAGCTAGCTATTTTTCCCTATTTATTTCAGCTAGTCTTTTATGATTTATTGGCCATTTTATTGCACTTAATTGTTTATTTTGTAGGAAAGTGTCGATTAGAGCTAAAGCATGGATTTGAAGTTAATCGGGTGTTCGGGACGTGAAAAGATGCCAAAGAACCAAAAAGATTCAAGTAACAAGGAGCCAAGAGAGGGCAATCTGCCTATCAGCGTCAAGACGCCACTCTTGGAGCGTCTCGACGCTCGCTTTCCTTGTTTATTTTGGACGGCAGCAGTCTCAGCGTCTCGACGCTGTGACAAGAGCGTCTCGACGCTATCGTTTTTCCCTTATTCAGAATAACTCAATAATGGATCCATTATTGAGTTCTAATTGGAATTACGTTGTCAGAATAAAATCAATTCCTTTTAACTGCTGGAATTTTGGTTTAGGAATCAAATTCTTGAATTCAATCCCACAATTATGAAAATTCGATTACCCAATGATTTCCTCATTTTAGAAAGGAAATTAGGGCCTTAATTGGAGTTTTAAAGATAGGGTTAAATTAAGAGGAAAAAAAAAAGAAACCCTAGAGCCCATCTTCCCTTTCTTTCTTTTCACGCCGCTAGCCCCTCACCTCTGTGTTCTTCCTCCGACCGCCCTCCCTCACGTTCCTCTCTCTCTGTCACGCATCTCTTCGAGTAAGACCCACATGCAAGGATCGCGTGCAGTTCGTTCCTCCATCTTCTTTGTTGTTCCGCAGTCAAGCTCTCGTCGTGTGTCCTGTTCTCCGGCGATTTCGCGAGCGTCTCCCTCTTCGTTCGTTTCCCACCGGCAATCAGCACCCACATCACAATTTCCTTCCCCTTGTTCGGCCAATCACTTTTCTCCCTCCCGCTCCTGCTCGTTTTCAGTTTTAGAACACCCAAGTCGTGAGACCCACAAAGCAGGTGCTCTTAATCCCTCTCTTTCTGTCGCGTTCGCCAGCAGCGAGACTCGCGAGCAAGGTCGTGTGTTTTCTCTTCCCCCCTGCGCGTGTAGACCAGTCACTCGATCTACCTCACTCTTCCGTTTTCGTCTCCAGTGACTCTCTCAGGCTCAAATCTGCGATTCCAACCCTTACGGCGTCGTTTGGATGTTTTGGTATGTGTTCACTTGTGCCCACACTCTTTAAAGTTCAAAATTGAGTTACCCATAACTCAAATGACCTTGTTATGATTTACCCATTCGTTATCGACTTCAAACCGCAAGAATCAACCTCGTTTGTTCGCTGTCCAACGGCAAATTAGAACCAAAGTGGGCTTTGGTCAACTACCCACAATCCATACTACCTTGAATTGAAGTGTTTTTGGTCCAACAACCGTAGATCGTCATTTCTGGAGCCTCTCGATCATTGGACAGCAAGATTCAAGGTCGTTTAGATGCTGTTCGGTAGGTATTATTTTATTAGGTAGGCTTTAGAATAGCCTTTAACCCTTGGGTGTCCCGTTAGTTTCAGTTTTAAACCAATTCGAACTCAGACAACACGTATTCAAGGAGCTCTAGTGCTGTTCGGTAAATTCCAGCAAGCGTTTGGGTGTTTTTGGCGAAGATAAGTAAGTTAAAATGCTCTTTAAGCCTTTTGGATCTTGATTAAAGTGTTTTGGAATAGTTGTTAATCCTTAGAAACTCCTTGTTGAAGTTTTAGGCTAATCTAGGGAGTCCAGGCTAACTCCTAAGGTTGTGTTTGGGTAAGAACGCACCTTTTAATCATATCTTTAACGTTGGTTCAGGTTTGAAGTTGAGTTAGCCTTGAAACTTCATTTTTCTATTTCAGGATCTCGTTAGTTTTCTTAAGAGCGTTTTTCAATCAATAAGTAAGTGGATTTCTACCTGTTGAGTTTGTTTGTTGTGTGCTAGCATGTTGTATGCCTTGTCCATGTTATATTTTCATGATCTATATATATTGCTTCTTGAATTATGCATTATGTGAGATGCTGATTGGACGTTTGTTGCGATATGTTGGACTGTTGAGATGATTTGATTGACTTTGGTTAAATGGAAACATTTTACAATGGGTTAAATGGAGCAACCCAAGGTATGGTTGATGTTGCGGCTGGAGGGGCCCTTTTGGCAAAAACTTTTAATGAAGCCCATGAAATTTTGGAAAGAATATCTACTAATAGTTGTCAGTGGTCGGATGTTAGAGGCACACATAAAAAAGTTAAGAGTGTGTTAGAGGTTGATGGTGTGTCCACCATTAGGGCTGATCTTGCAATGATTGCTAACGCTCTTAAGAATGTGACAGTGATTAGTCATCAGTAGCCACATGCTGTGGAGCCTGTGGCATTGGTGAACCAAGCCACAGAGGAAACATGTGTCTATTGTGGTGAAGATCACAACTACGAGTTTTGCCCTAACAATCCAGCTGCTGTGTTTTTTGTAGGTAATTAGAGGAATAACCCTTATTCTAACTTTTATAATCCAGGTTGGCGCAACCACCCCAACTTCTCATGGGGAGGACAAAGAGGTAATATGCAAGCACAACAGAAGGTGAACCAATCGGGATTTGCGAAAGCGCAGGTATTTCCCCAGCAAAATAAGCAGGCTTTGCCCCAGAAAAATTCGGGAAGTTCTCTTGAGGCGATGATGAAAGAATATATGGCTCGTACAAATGCCGCAATTCAAAGTAATCAAGCTTCAATGAGAGCCCTGAAATTGCAAGTGGGTCAGCTAGCTAATGAGCTGAAGGCACGACCTCAAGGGAAACTTCCTTCATATACTAAACACCCTAAAAGGGAAGGTAAGGAGCAGGTAAAGGCAGTGACTCTTAGGAGTGGTAAGCCACTAGAGGAAAGAAAAGAGCCTAGTAAACCCCAGAATTTAGATAATAATTGTGATAAAAATGTTGTTGTTGAGAAAGAGTTGGAGACTGGTCAGGGTGCTGAAGGCAGCAATAAAGATGCTGGAGCATCTGGTTCTGTTCTAGATGTGGAACCAACTTATGTGCCGCCCCACCTTATGTACCACCTCTACCTTTTCCACAAAGGCAAAGGCCTAAGAATCAGGATGGTCAATTTAAGAAGTTTTTAGAGATTCTTAAGCAATTGCATATAAATATCCCTTTAGTAGAAGATATTGAGCAAATGCCTAATTATGCTAAATTCCTTAAGGATATTTTAACTAAAAAGAAGAGGTTAGGTGAGTTTGAAACTGTATCTCTTACTGAGGAATGTAGTGTTATTCTTAAGAATGGGCTACCACCCAAGGCTAAGGATCCAGGATCATTTACCATACCTGTGTCTATAGGTGGAAAAGAGTTAGGTAGAGCACTCTATGATTTAGGTGCAAGCATTAACCTTATGCCTCTTTCGGTCTATCGAAAGCTAGGTATTGGTGAAGGCCTACCACAGTTACACTCCAATTAGCTGATAGGTCTATCACATATCCAGAGGGTAAAATTGAGGATGTCTTAGTGAAAGTGGATAAATTCATATTTCCTGTTGATTTTATTATTTTAGACTATGAGGCTAATGAAGATGTCTCAATTATTCTAGGTCGTCCATTTTTGGCTACTGGTAGGGCATTAATAGATGTTCAAAAAGGGGAATTAACAATGAGAGTTTGTAATGAGGAAGTGAAATTTAATGTGTTTAAGGCCATGAAGTATCCAGATGAAATAGAAGATTGCTCTTTCATTAGGATTCTAGAAAACACAATTGTTGAGATAACAATTCAGGATTCGACTGATAAGCACTTGGGAGATCATGGTGAGGTTAGTGTAGAGGATTTAGAAGTTTGTTCTTTAGAAAGAAAAAATGAAAAAAAGGTGTTTAGGTGTGAGGATGTTTTTGAGTCCTTAGATTTAGATTAAAGGAAGGCTCCTCCTATTAAGCAATCTCTAATTAAGGCACCCACTTTAGATTTGAAGCCCTTGCCAGATCATCTAAAGTATGTGTATCAAATTTAATGCTATTAAGCCATCTCAAATTATTGTTGCATCAGATTTAATGCTAGAGCATGAAGAGGCCTTAATAAAATTTCTGCAGCAATACCACAAGGCAATAGGTTGGACATTGGCTGACATTCAGGGAATTAGCCCATCTTTTTGTATGCACAAAATCACTCTAGAGGAGGGATCCTTTAGGAGTATTGAGCAACAAAGAAGGCTTAACCCTACAATGAAAGAGGTTGTTAAAAAGGAGGTGATTAAATGGTTGGATGCTGTCATCATTTATCCAATTTCAGACAGCAATTGGGTAAGCCCTGTCCAATGTGTTCCTAAGAAAGGAGGTGTCACTGTGGTAAGCAATAAAGATAATGAGTTGATCCCAACCAGGACAGTAACTGGCTGGAGGGTTTGCATTGATTACAGAAGGCTTAATAAAGCTACCCGTAAGGACCACTTCCCACTACCATTTATTGACCAAATGTTGGACAGATTGTCTGGACAGGCCTACTACTGTTTCTTAGATGGTTATTCTGGGTATAACCAGATTACTATTGCTCCTGAGGATAAGGAAAAAACCACTTTCACCTGCTGATAACTGCCCAAAAGGTAGTTATTTAGGCCTCATTTATATAGGGATTTGTGTGTCTTTTGTGCTTAATAGGGTTGGTTGTAGATAGATATTACATGTTTTAACCCATTTGGAAGAATGAAAGCTTTGGAAATCATTTTGTGAAGATTATGCTGCTGGGCAACTAGAGGGAGCAAATTTTGTGCTGCAGCAAAGCTGGGAGCAAAAACTGACACATCACAGCTCGTTAGCCAACTTCATGAACCGACTTCTGCTGAGTTATTTTCCGGATAAAGGAGCAAGGAGAGCCCTACATGTGTCTAGGTTGACCTAATTCAAGCCTCCTATCCTTCTATAAAAAGAAGTAGCCGTCCAAGTCAAAATCATTCCACTTTTGGGAGAAAACATTCCATTTTTGGAAAGTTACTTCCATCTTTGGGAGCCGAATAGGGAAGAGAGATTGGAGACCACCCAGAAGACCATCATTGCAAGCTGATCGAGGAGATTAATATTTCCTTTTATTATCTTGTAGTCATGGATATGCTTACTCAGATTGTAATTTGTGTCTCCATGCATATTATGAACTAAGTAGCTTAGGCGTTGATTAGGAACAATGTGATTGTCATGCTTAACTTTAGTAATATATTGATTATTGCATCTTTGTTAATTGTTGTGCTTGTTTCTATTTTATGCCTGCCTGGCCAGCCGGTATGAATACCTCTCTCTAGTTTAAGGGATGATTTAGAGAGTGTGTGGCAATTAACCACACTACGATCATTGTGTATTGGTGAACACCAGTGACTGAGCTAGGGATAGCCAGTTGCCTAGTGCTTGATCGGTCGTACTTCATTGGGGTTGAAATACATTACAAAAGATCCAGAGTCCCGGGAGGAATCCGCTAATAATACTGCGAGAGTTTGCATGATCAATAATATTGCTAGAGCATCTTTTAAAACAATTACTTAATCCTAACCAGTGCCTGTTTCTAATATAGCCTATTTGATTATTTTTTGTTCTGTCATTTACTTTGTTTCAACATTACTCTTATAAAAACCAATCATTTTCACCAACTTTGAAACCATTAAAGTGTTATACAAAATAGATAAAGTGGAAGCTAATTCAGGCCTTGGATTGATAATACTTATTACTTGCTGCGGACTGTGTATACTTGCACAGAGTTCTAGAGCCTTTTAGATAATAATTTTTACCTACTTTAGGAACCCAACACCTGCCCTTATGGGACATTTGCTTTTAGGCGGATGCCTTTTGGCCTATGCAATGCTGCAGCAACATTTCAGCGGTGTATGTTAGCAATTTTTTCTGATATGATTGAGTCCACTGTTGAGGTAGTTATGGACAATTTTTCAGTTTTTGGAGGGTCTTTTCAGAGTTGTTTAGATAATTTAGGTAAGGTGTTAAAAAGATGTGAGGATACCCATCTAGTTCTCAATTGGGAGAAATGTCACTTCATGGTGAAAGAGGGCATAATGTTAGGTCATAGGGTTTCTAAGAATGGTCTAGAAGTTGATAGAGCAAAAATTGAGGTCATTGAAAGATTAGAACCACCGAATTCAGTGAAGGGAATTCGGAGTTTTTTAGGTCATGCTGGATTTTATAGGAGGTTCATAAACGATTTTTCCCAAATTAGTAAACCTCTTTGTAACTTATTGTGTACTGATCATGTTTTTGACTTTGATGCAGATTGTAGGAAGGCTTTTGAAACTTTAAAAGCTGCTTTAATCTCAGCACCCATTCTTTGTGCACCTAATTGGAATTTACCATTTGAGGTGATATGTGATGCGAGTGATGATGCGGTAGGTGCTATGCTGGGGCAAAAGCAGGGCAAATTTATCCATCCTATATATTATGCAAGCAGGGTTTTAAATGAGGCACAAGTCAACTATACAACTACTGAAAAGGAGTTGTTGGCTGTGGTGTTTGCTTTTGAGAAATTCCGGCCGTATTTGGTTGGATCCAAAGTCACAGTGTTCACGGATCATGCAGCAATAAGGTATTTAATGTCGAAGAAAGATGCGAAGCCTAGACTAATTCGTTGGGTGTTATTATTACAGGAGTTCGACTTGGAGATAAAGGATAAGAAGGGATCAGAGAATGTCATTGCAGATCATTTGTCTCATCTTGATCCATCATCATCTTTGCTGAAGCAATCTGCCATTTCAGATTCTTTTCCAGATGAACAGCTTTTTGCTGTTGAGGTAAAGGTAGTGAAGGATGTCCCTTGGTATACTGATATTGCCAACATTTTGGTCAAGGGAGTCACTCCTATTGACATAGATTGGAGGGAGAAGAAAAAGTTTAAGCATGATGCAAAGTTTTTCTATTGGGATGAGCCATTTATGTATAAGCAATGCTCTGACGCTATTATTCGTAGGTGTGTTTCAGGTGATGAAGCAAAGGAAATCCTGGAGTAATGCCACTCTTCGCCGTATGGAGGTCATTTTAGCGGTCAGAGGACAACTATGAGGATTTTGCAGTGTGGATTCTTTTGGCCTACCTTATTTAAGGATGCCCATTGGTTCTACAAGCAATATGATGCTTGCCAAAGGAGAGGAAACTTAGGGCCTAGAGATGAAATGCCTCTTACTTACATTTTAGAAGTTGAATTATTCGATGTATGGGGTATTGATTTTATGGGGCCATTTCCCCCTTCTAATGGCAATGTTTTTATCTTATTGGCAGTTGATTACGTGTCCAAGTGGGTGGAAGCCATCGCATGCCATCAGAGTGATGCCAAGATAGTAGCAAGGTTCCTTCAATCGCACATCTTTGCGCGGTTTGGGACACCTGGAGCTCTAGTGAGTGATAGGGGTATGCATTTTGTTAATAATATCTTAACTAAGCTGTTAGCTAAGTATGGGATTAAGCATAAGATAGCTACCCCGTATCACCCACAAGCAAATGGTCAAGCTGAGATAAGCAATAGGGAAATTAAATATATTTTAGAAAAAGTAGTCCATCCATCTAGGAAGGATTGGTCCTTTAGGTTGGATGAGGCACTTTGGGCTTATAGGATAGCCTATAAGACTCCTCTAGGTATGTCTCCCTATAGGTTAGTATATGGGAAAACTTGTCATTTACCATTAGAGCTAGAACATAAAACATTTTGGGCTTTGAAAAATTTAAATTTTGATCTGAGTCGTGCAGGAGCAATAAGAATGCTGCAGCTTAATGAATTGGAGGAATTTCACCAATTTTCGTATGAGAATTCGAAAATGTATAAAGAAAAGACTAAGCTGTGGCATGACAAGAAAATTAAATCGAAAGAATTTGTTAAAGGTCAGAAAGTTTTGCTTTATAATTCTAGATTAAAATTGTTTCCTGGGAAACTAAAATCTAAATGGTCAAGGCCATTTATTGTGATTGAGGTTTTCCCCCATGGAGCAATTACTTTGCAGGATGAAAAAGATGGGAGAGTGTTCAAAGTGAATGGACAACGTGTGAAACATTATTGGGGAGAGGAGTTCCAGACGAAATATCCTTCCCTAAAGTTGGTTGATGATTGAGAGAGCAGGATTTTTGCGGGAGCATTTTGCAGAGCATTATTTTGAGCTCCCAGTATTTGTTGTGATTTTGTTTTTCGCTGATTTGATTTAATTTGAATTTGAATTATTGTAGATTTAGGTTGTTTAAATTTTGCATGATTTATTTTAAGTCCATTGTTATTTTTAATTCAGGGGAATTTATTTTTAGATTTTATCTATTTCTCTTTGAATTTTATTTGATTTTGTTGGATTTTATTTTCGGTTTATTTATTTATCTAATTGAATTATCTTTTAATTAGTTTAAATTAGATTTTATTAGATTAGATTAGTTTCGGTTATTTAAATTCTTTTTAGAGTCGGTTTAATAAAGATTTTCCTAATTAATTCGGCTTCGTAAATAAAATAAAAGATAAGATTTGATCGGCTAAATTTAAATTTGAATTATGTATCCAAGATTCTTGAGGTAATGGTTTCAGAGGTTGTTGCGGCAAAGTTAAGGTTGAAGCAAATCTTCCGTGCGAATAGGAAGGGATTTTTTGTGAATTTATTTCTTTTACCGTTTGGATTTTGAATTTTCTGTGGGCAGGTAAATTACATGGAATCATCTGATGCAGCCACGTGTCACACAGGGATAATCGAAGGGTTTAGCCGTTGGACAGCGCATAATTATTTACTGTGGGCGATTTGAATTCACGATTTTAACGTTTGATGGATTTAGATTTTTCAGGTTGCATGGGATTAAACGGTAATATAATTTAATGCGGCGCAAATCCTTTCAGTTGAGATTTGATTTTTTCTGAAGCCTTATTTATTTGAAGACGGTGGTAAGTTTCTTTTCACTTCACCTTCGCATTTAATTCCTTTATTGTTCGTATTCCTTCTTCTTCTTCCTTTGTTGCTCTTCTCTGTAAAACCCTTGAGTCTTCCATGGCGAAAACAAGAGCGAGGAAAGAAAGAGAGAATGAGGAGGAAGAGGTACCGATTACCCCTGAGGTACCGAAAGTAAAGGCGAAGAAGAAAAAGACACCAGAGGAGAAAGAAGCCAAAAGAAGAAGAAGACAACAGAGGGCTGCGGAACAAGAAGAGGTCGAGGAGGCGGCAGAGGATGTTGCCACTACAGTGGAGGAAGGAAATCCAAAAGAACCTGAAGTGCAAAACCCAGAGGCGGTCGGACTGATAGTAGCGGATACAGAAAGAATGCAAGAAGAAAATACTGAGGAGAATCAAGAAAATCAGGCTGGCGAGGTGCAAGAAGGACAGACGGAGGTTGCGCCTGAGGAGGGTAATGGACAGGAGGCTCGTGTTGAGGTCATCATGCCAGAAGTACTGAAATGACGCCGCATAAAGCGAAAGGTTGGGCGTGTCCAGGTAATTCGAACTGAGACCCCATCACCACCGTCGTCGGATTCTGAGAAAGAGAAGGCAGAGCGAGAGGAACGAGAGAAAAAAGAAGCTGAGGACAGAAAGAGAGAGAAGAAGTGGCAAAAGAGACTTTGAGAAAGCTTAGAGAAGAACGAGGCAAAGGAATTGCTGAAGCATCGGATGAACCTGTAGAGGAAGCAAGAGAAGGACCTTTCATCCGCTTCATCAATGAGCTTGCTCGAGCAAAATACCAAGAGATGCTACGAAGGGATTTCTTATTCAAAAGAGGGTTTGGTGATGATCTCCCCCATTTCTTAAGAGTAGGAATCACAAATCTTGTGTGGAGTCAGTTCTGTGCGAAACCGGACCCAGTGAATTCGAATATTGTTCGAGAATTCTATGCGAATGTTGATAATGCAGAGGAATTTCAGGCCATAGTTCGATGAGTATCTGTTGACTGGAGCTCAGGGGCTTTCAACTCGTTATTCAACCTTCAAGACTTCCCACATGCGAGATTTAATGAGATGGTCGTGACACCGTCAAGTGATCAATTAAATGCGGCGAACCGAGAGGTTGGAATTGAAGGGTGTAACGACCCACCTTCTCATGACAAATTCCTAGGGCCATTACCACATACATTTCATTTTTTTTCTTCTAAGAACAACGATGAAATGACATTTAAAGTAAAACATGCTTAGAAAATATGTGAAACTTTTCAGCCTGGGATCCCAGTTAAAAAACAACAAGAAGAAATTTTAGCCATTCCAGCAAATGACTTTAAGCGGAATAAATCTTAAAACATCACATAACAAGTTCCAAAAGAAGGAATTTGGAAGCATAAAATGCGGAAGTCTATCCTAAGGGGAAATCCATGGCTCGTCAGCAGCAGTCCGCCACACGCTCTGTATGTCATTGCTTGTACCTGAAAGGAAACATTTGAAAAGAATGAGTATTAAAAATACTCAGTAAGTAACACTATTATTGGGAGGAGATTTACAAGCATTACATGGATATTTGGAGGTTAGTTGCTATTAAAGGGCCTAATAGTCATTTCATTTCATTTATCATGTCGTATGGGTCATGCGGACAATTAACCAACCTGTCGCATGCTTACCAACGCACTGGAGGTGCACAACTGGGAATCGTGGGAGATCTCTACTCCTACTGATGGTAGAAGGCACCCAGTCAGTGGAGCCAAGTCTCACCCATCAAGGCACCTATGTGTGCATAGCACTCTAACTACCAACTCACTGGTGGGGCGTCCATGGGTTTTAGTCGAAACTTTACTCCGACAGATAGTAGATGGCACCTAGTCTGCGAAGCAGAGTCCCGCCCATTTAGCTCCTGATAGCGAGCATAGCTAACTACTTTTACTTATTTAATTAAGCTAGTCTTGTATGATTTTTGGGCCATTTTATTGCACTTTAATGTTTATTTTGTAGGAAATGGTTGATTGGAGCTAAAGCGTGATATTTGAGTCAATCGAGTGCTCGGGACGTGAAAAGACACAAAAGAACTGAAGAGAATCAACAAGAAAAAAGTCAATTTAGGGTCAAAGGCTGACCAGCATCAAGACGCTGGCATTCCATATCGAATCAGGCGCAATAACATCACAGCGTCTCGACGCTGTGACAATAGCGTCTCGACGCTACCGCATTTCCTTTCCAGTCACGCGCGTATAAGAGGCAGCGTCTCGACGCTACGATGAAAAATCTGCTATATAAGCTTCTTTTCGGCTAGGTTTGAGGGGACTTCGATTTGGGACTTTTTGGAGCCGACAATAGAGCAGAAATTGGGCATTCTTGAGCGGAAGTAAAGGGGGCAAGTTGGAAATCAACCCATTGTTCGTGGGGATCGTGACGGGGACGTTCGGTCTCGGCCTACAACGAGTTTAATTCCCTTTTCCCTTACTTTGGATAGTTTGATGGCTGTTATAGACTCTCGCAATATTGTAACGTTGTGTATGAGTAGCTAGGCTTTAATTCTTAGGGATTGATGTAGCCGTTGGGCACGTTATGGATTGATTTACTGTTTTTATGCTATTGATTTCATTTATGCATATGTTGTTTCCTTAATGCTTTTGATTTACCGGCCATAAATTGATTGATGTTTATATTTGAATCTAACTCGGGAGAGAGGATTTAAATTAGTAATCAGTATGCATAACTAGAATTTAGCTAAAAATCGGGAGATTATGGTTAATTCTAGAAATTGTTATAAAGGTTAGCCTTATTGCCTTGTATGTTTATTGGATTTAGATAGGGATATCGGGTTGAATTGCATATGGGAGAATCATGTATGCTCGGGAGAGATATGTGTGATTTTATTTGCAAAGATTTATGAATCATAGTATTTGTTAATTCGTTTATTAATCCATAACTCCAATTAGTGAAATCAAATCCCTAAGACCAATTCTTCCCATTAGATTGTCACTTTTTGCTTGAGTTTTGTGTTTGATTTAATTATATTCTCATCCAATTTGATTCCCTGAATAAAATCGGCCAAGAGTATTTTCGGTAATTAAAATTGACTAGACACCAATCCAGAGGACGACATTCGAATTTACATTCACTATGTTATAACTTGACCTGTACACTTGCGGTAAGGAAAATTCCACATCAAGTTTTTGGCGCCGTTGCCGGGGATTGGAATATTTAGTCAATTTTAATATCGTAGAAAAAATTTTCCGGTCTTAGTTTAGGGTGTATTTTATTTTTGTTATTTTTTTTTTTAGGTAGTTTGCATATTTTTTTTTCCTTTGTTGATTGATTTCCATATTTAGATTTTCTTTTCCATATTTGTTTGATTTTTCCAGTGTTAGATTTTTTTTTTAGTTTTTCCCTTTTTAGAGTAGTTTCTCCTTAATTGTTAGTGTCCTTATTTCATTTTTGCCATATTTGTTTTTGCATTCCTTATTTGTTTTCTTTCCTTTCTTTTATTTTTCCTTTTTTAGGTTAGGTTAGATTGTGCATGCGAAAGGTTAGGGAATTGGCCTTAGTTCCCTTAGATTCAGAGATCGAAAGAACTTTCGATAGACTTCGAAGGGAAAATCAAGAAAACATCCAAATGGCCAATCCTAATCCTGAGGAACCTAAGCCCATCAGGGACTATTTTCGGCCGATCTTTCAAGAGCAACAGTCGGGGATTGTATATGCCCCAATTAACGCTAATAATTTTGAGCTGAAAACAGGTCTCATTCAGATGGCTCGAGACTGTGCCTACAGGGGATCGCCCATGGAGGATCCAAATTCTCATCTGAAATCCTTCCTAGACATCTGTGGGACAGTAAAGTTAAATGGTGTTTCTGAAGATGCCATTCGCTTACGTTTATTTCCTTTTTCGTTGTAGGACAAAGCGAGGGACTGGTTACAATCTATTCCACCTAGGAGCATTACCACTTGGGATGCTTTGGTCCAGGCATTCTTAAAGAAGTTCTTTCCTCCTGCCAAGACGGTCAAGCTGAGGACCGAAATTGGGACATTCTAGCAACAATTCCATGAGCAGCTGTTCGAGGCTTTGGGGAGATTTAAAGAGCTGCTAAGGAAGTGCCCTCAGCATGGCTACCCTGACTGGCTCCAGGTTCAGTTATTTTATAACGGTTTAACTCCTAGCACAAAAACTATTGTTGATGCAGCTGCAGGTGGGACTCTGTTGTCCAAGACTGTTGAGAGTGCTAGGACTTTGTTAGAGGAGATGGCCACCAATAGCTATCACTGGCCATCGGAGCGGTCGGGACCCAAAAAGATTGCTGCTGGAGTGTTTGAGATCGATAACGTAAGTGCACTTCAGGCCCAGATGTCTTCCCTGGCTAATGCGTTCTTAAAATTTTCAGGTACAGGGAGCGCTCAAACGATCGAGTCTGCAGTTGCCCTCGCATCCCAGACTCCGGAGGAAAATCTCGAGCTGGTTCAGTATGTCTCTAATTTTAATTCTAGGGGGTATAATAATAATTCCACACCTACACATTATCACCCTAGCAATAGAAATCATGAGAATTTTTCCTATGCTAATAATAAGAATGTTTTCAATCCTCCTGGCTTCACTCCTAAACAAGAAAGTAAACAATCTTTAGAAGATATTGTTGGAGCTTTTATTGCAGAAAAAAGTAAAAGGTCAAACAAGCTCGAGGAAGCCGTGATTGCCATAAACAACACTGTCAATGGCCATTCTGCAGCCATAAAAAACATAGAGACTCAGCTGGGACAACTGGTAAGTGTTGTCAACACCATGAATAAAGATAAAGCCCCAGTTGAACAGGAAAAATCCTCTTTGGAGTACTGCAAGGCCGTATATGTGCATTATGAGGAGGAGACTACATTAGCTGTGGAAGAAGAGACTACTAGACCAGAGGAACTCACTAGAGGAGTTGAAGAAGGCACCACCTCAAGCGAAGGTGAAAAGCTTGATCCTGAGCCTTCTATCCCTCCTCCTACTGTTTTAGTTCCTAAATCAAAGAAAAAGAAAAATTCTAAGGTTAAGTTTGATAGGTTTTTAGATGCTTTTATGGGGTTGCATGTTAATATTCCTTTTTCAGATGCCTTGGAGCAGATGCCTCATTACAGAAAATTCGTGAAGGAATGGCTCAACAAGAAGAAAAAGGAAAAGCAGTTGGAGACTGTATATCTTGCATCGACGTGCAGTGCTCGTGTCTAACAGGGAGTACCAGAAAAATTGTCTGACCTAGGGAGTTTTACTATTCCTTGTAATTTTGGTACTTTTTCATGTAGAGCACTGTGTGATCTAGGGGCTAGCATAAATATAATTTCTCTATCATTATTTAAAAAGCTTAACATAGGAGAAATAAAATCTACTGCTGTTAGACTACGGTTGGCTGACAAATCTGTGGTTAGTCCTTATGGAATCGTGGAAAATGTGCTGATCAAAGTAGGTAGATTTCTCCTTCCTGTTGATTTCTTCGTGTTGGATATTAAAGAAAACCCTGCTATGCCGATTATATTCCTTGCTATAGGGAGGGTTATAATTGATATTGAACGCAGGGAGCTAATCATAAGAGTCCAATAGGAGAAGGAAGTTTTAAAAGTTTTGAGGACCCCAAGAACACATCAAATACAATGATGGTGGGCTACAGGAGAGGTGCTAGGAAGAGCACCAGTTATGGAAAATCTGACAGGAGACCACCTTGATGCCTATCTGGTCAACACGTCGAGCTAATGACGTTAAACAAGCGCTTATGGGAGGCAACACAAGTAAGTTTAGTTGTGTCTTTCTTTTGAGTTTTATTTATTGGTTGTGTCTGTGTTGTAGGTCTTGTTTTCTGTCTCTCATTTGCTTTCAAGCTTTGAAGCTTTCAGTCAAGAAGTCATCATCATTTCAGGGCAGTATTATTCACTCCTTTCATTCTTTTATTGTTCTCATGCTTGATTATGCCTTATTTTCTTTATACATTGAGGACAATGCATGTTTTAAGTTTGGGGGTGGATTAGCATGTTTGTGGAGCCCTTGAGCATCTAAGTTCGGGCTATAGTTTGAGCTTTCTTTGAATTATGCATATGGTTGTTTTCTGGATGTATTTTTGCATGACTATGATGTCCTAGGATAGGCTTTCTTGTCAATTTTCAAGCTTGTGATTAGTTGTAAGCATGAGTGCCCAAAAGGGAGACTTTTTAAAATTTTTCTAGGAGATGGCTTGCATGAGTAGAGTATTTGTCTTGGCTAGATTTGGATTTGAATGCTTTGGAGCGAATTATTGGGTTCATATGCTTGTTGTCACCTCGATAGGTGTAGGGTAGAACTAAAGAGTTAATTTTTTGCAAATTAGCATGTTTGATCTTGCTTAGGAGAAAAGAAAATAATATCTTCTTATCATGTTCATAATGAAAAATCATTCTTGTTGTTATTGTTGAAAAAGAAAAAAAAAAGTCATGACTTATGCGCGCAATATGCAATGGCTAATAAAGATTAAGGCAAAAAGAGCTACCCCTGTTGTGATCAGTTAGGCCAACCAGAGAAAACTCAGGTTAAGGGTCCCTGCAATGGGTGTGTGAAAGCTAGTGCCACATATACATGCTTAATTTAATTGTTAATTAAAAGCACCTAAGTATGGAGGAAAACAAACTAATTTGTTCCATTAACTCATTAGTGAAACCTTAATGCCAGTGTAGAGGGAAGATGAGCTGAGAGTTTAATAATCCAATCCCGGGCTAGTAGAGTCTGATCTTGTTGAGTTAGATCTCGCTTGTGCAAGTTAATTTTGGAAAAATTTTAATTTGTCTCCCTCATTGGTCCTTGTGTGCATGTCTCTTGCTTGCTTGACTATTGACTTTTGAGCCTTGAGAATTGAGTTATGATTATTGCATCCATTCTTCTACTATGTGTTTGATTTGTAGTTTGCTCGAGGACTAGCAAAAGCTTAATTTTGGGGGTATTTGATAGCGAGCATAGCTAGCTACTTTTACTTATTTAATCAAGCTAGTCTTGTATGATATTTGGGCCATTTTATTGCACTTTAATGTTTATTTTGTAGGAAATGGTTGATTGGAGCTAAAGCGTAATTTTGAGTCAATCGGGTGCTCGGGACGTGAAAAGACACAAAAGAACCGAAGAGAATCAATAAGAAAAAAGTCAATTTAGGGTAAAAGGCTGACCAGCGTCAAGATGCTGCTCCTTTAGCGTCTCGACGCTGGCATTCCATATCGAATCAGGCGCAATAACGTCATAGTGTCGAGACGCTGTGACAATAGCGTCTCGACGCTACCGCATTTCCTTTCCAGACACATGCGTATAAGAGGCAGCGTCGAGACGCTGTCTTGACAGCGTCTCGACGCTAGGACGAAAAATCTGCAATATAAGCTTCTTTTCGGCTAGGTTTGAGGGGACTTTGATTTGGGACTTTTTGGAGCCGACAATAGAGCAGAAATTGGGCATTCTTGAGCTGAAGTAAAGGGGGCAAGTTGGAAATCAACCCATTGTTCGTGGGGATCGTGACGGGGACGTTCGGTCTCGACCTACAACGAGTTTAATTCTCTTTTCCCTTACTTTGGATAGTTTGATGGCTATTTTAGACTCTCGCTATATTGTAATTTTGTGTATGAGTAGCTAGGCTTTAATTCTTAGGGATTGATGTAGTCGTTGGGCACGTTATGAATTGATTTACTGTTTTTATGCTATTGATTTCATTTATGCATATGTTGTTTCCTTAATGCTTTCGATTTACCAGCCATACATTGATTGATGTTTATATTTGAATCTAATCGGGAGAGAGGATTTAAATTAGTAATCAGTATGCATAACTAGAATTTAGCTAAAAATCGGGAGATTATGGTTAATTCTAGAAATTGTTATAAAGGTTAGCCTTATTGCCTTGTATGTTTATTGGATTTAGATAGGGATATCGGGTTGAATTGCATATGGGAGAATCATGTATGCTCGGGAGAGATATGTGTGATTTTAGTTGCCAAGATTTATGAATCATAGTATTTGTTAATTCGTTTATTAATCCATAACTCCAATTGGTGAAATCAAATCCCTAAGACCAATTCTTCCCATTAGATTGTCACTTTTTGCTTGAGTTTTGTGTTTGATTTAATTATATTCTCATCCAATTTGATTCCCTAAATAAAATCAGCCAAGAGTATTTTCGGTAATTAAAATTGACTAGACACCAATCCAGAGGACGACATTCGAATTTACATTCACTATATTATAACTTGACCCGTACACTTGCGGTAAGGAAAATTCCACATCAACTCCTCATCTCAGTCTATAAACATTTCAGTCCTAGGTGTTTAATTGCCACGATCCCTACTGGAATAAGTAACATATCCTCATTTCGTATTAGGGCCCCCTGTTAACAGAGTCTGATTTAATTTGCAACCTAACCATCAAGTTTCTTTCCCATAAAGGTCTCTGAAGGGCTAATTTCACATGTACTAACTACCTCGCCTTTCAGCTCGTTCAAGCACATATAACATAACATCCAAACACTAAATAGAAAAGACATATGTATAGTCTAAACAACCACAACCAAATTCAGCATACCATAATCCAAGTGTCATTACTAAACTTAGCCTCGTTATTAACTGTAATGCTATCGAAAATTTGGCAGCATAACGACATACGTATAACTGACCCCAAATTTTCTTATCACCTGCGAACAAGAGAATACACTTCTATATTCAAACTGCCCACAAATTTCCACAAACACTTCGGATTAATAGAATAGACCCCGAACTTCCAAAACAAAGCGAGTCAGGTCTCACATCCACGACTCAACCATATAAAACATCCTATCGTCCCCAACATAGAGCATCTAGAGCATTCAGAGCATTTAGAGCATAAAAACTTATCCAACCAGAGCATTCTAAACATAAAGCAGACAAAGTGTTCAAAAAAATTTGAACATTCCTCATAATCTAAGCGTTTGATAATTTTGAACCAACACTATATTCAGAGTATACCATTCAGACAAATGCACATAATTGGGATGATCAGTAACACCAGAACACACATAATCCAACATCTCATAACTCAAACCATACATGAACAACAATTCATATAAGTACTCCCAGCCTAGTCAAGACTATCAAACTAGTAAGGTTACTTATATTAGTGCAAGAAGATACTTGATTTAAGCACCAATCAACTAATTCAATGCGACACTGCTCACGCCACAAGCAACTCAAATCTAAAAATCACAAGAGAGGTCTTAAAATTAGAGGCATCCAATTCTCATAATTTTCTTTAGATCCAACTTAAAATAAGGAGGTTGAAACTCACCAAAAAGAGATCAATGCTTGCTGTCCAGGCTTCCAATTTAACCTTAATTTGAAAATTCAGCTTCCTATCACTATGGGTACCTTGAAATCATTAGCCAAATTCAATGGGTATTTCTTTAAATCACTTTAAACAACCAAAACTAGGCTTAACTCACTTACCCATTGCTGAAGCTCACCGAAAAAGCCAAAAACAGCCCAAAAACGTTGTTGGATCGCTGAAATTCAAGGAAGAAGGTTGTATCACCGGAGAACATACTACAAATGAGCGAAAAACAGAGAGAGAGAGATCGATCGAACCGAGGGAGAGAAGGGAAGAAGACTCACACAAAATTTCACCGTGAACGATGCCGGAACCTGCTGTTGTGGGTTGCGTTTGGCACTGCTAGACTCGTCGAAGGTTGGACGGAGATGAGAGGGAGATGGAGGATGGCGACTGGCGGCTGTTCACGACGACGAGAGACGAGAGACATGCGACGACGAGCGTAGGCGGCGTGCGGCAGCGGGTTGCAGACGGAGAGAGAGGGGCTGCGATGGAGAGAGAGAGGGAGAATGTCGAGAGGGGAGAGAGGGAGCGTGAGGGAGATGGAGTATTAAGATTTTTTTTAAAGGCTGGTCAAATTGACCGAAAATGTGGGGGGAAACTTTCCCCCCACTCACCCACTTTGACCGCCTAAAAAAGGCCTTTTTTTTTTTTTTTTTTAAACAGGCTGTTACAAAGGGGCTCAATGGAGGCTATCCAAGACGGAGAAACACACGTTTCAAGCGGCCTATCTGAAGAGTGAAGCCAATACTTGGTTGGGTTTCATCAAGCTGCGTTTGCTTTCGACTACGCATGATTCAACAGTGTCTCGTGAACGAGTGCTTCTGATATTCGCTATTCTTCGATCCTTGAGTATTGATGTTGGAAAATTATTTCAAGTGAGATTTTAAGTTGCTGGCACAAGAAGGTGGGGAAGATGTTTTTTCCGAACACGATAACGATGTTATGCAGTAGGGCATGAGTGCCCATGGTTCCAGAGGATGTGATTCTGCTTGACAAGGGAATCATCGATACGCCTCATCTGTCGCGGCTTCAGCGTACGCAGGAGGCACGCCAGGGTGGGCTTGTGTGTGGAATTCATCAGATCCTAGAGCAACTGGCACTGTCGACCAGTAGGCAAGAGTTTGCTCAAAGGCAAGCTCAAACCTATTGGACCTATGCTAAAAGGAGAGATGACACACTTAGGAGGGCCTTGCAATCAAATTTTTTCAAGCCATACCAGGCCTTCCCTGTGTTTCCTGATGATCTATTTAATCCTTGGATACCACCCCACCTGTTGAAAGAGAAGAGGAGGATGATGAAGAGCAGGGTCAGGAAGACTGATTGATGTGATGATCTTGAGCGAGCCTTTTTTATTTTTTCTGCTCTAAAAAAATATATCTGTTTTTGTAATTTCTTTCTATGTTTTAATGAAATTTCCGGAGTTGTTTCTGTTCTATGAGCACTGAGTAACTCTAACTTAACTAATTTTCTTCTGAATTTTTGAAGCTTGGACTGGTTAAGCTTAATTAAATCAAGGTATTCTGATCTCCAGAAACCTTTTGCTTGAGCATTTCTTTTAGCCTGGTCTGTTGCTGCGGCGAAGAAGATTATGAGGTAGTGTCGATTTATATGATCCACTTTAAGCTTAGTTCTAGTCCCACACTTAGATTGAAAATTCAAATAGAAAAATTTAAGTTTGGGGGTATAATTGAAAAATTGACGATTCATTGGGGACAATGAATAATTCAAGTTTGGGGGACTTTTTGCTACTCCAATTGTTTTGCTCGAGCATTCCTCTCCTTCGGTTAAAAATTTGTTAGGTTGTTGAGTAACCGGAGACATTTGTGATACCCACAGTTTGTCTTCGCGTCAAAAGATGACCTAGGAAATGTGAAAAAATGAAAAGAATTATTTGCTGAAAAGATTGATTGTTGAAAATTTTGCTGAGAAAATTCATGGAGAAAAAGTTTTGAAGGATGAATGTTAATCCAAGCAGTTTTTCTGTCTCCCAGAACTTATATGAGCTTCATCATAAAATGTCGCCATTCTGAGGGGCAACGATTTTCTGAGTAAACAATGAGTATTTAGCCTAGTTAGTGATGAGTTTAAGGCAAGGGTATACTGCACCATAAAGTGGGTCATCCCATGCTTAAGAGCTTATGACTGTAGAGCTGCTTTAAGTCTGAAAAAAAAAAAATATAAACCCCTTGAAAATTTGTTTTGAATGTCTCATAATAGAGTTAGGTTGTGGTAAGTTCTTAGAATTGAGTTAAAAGTGGTGATTATTTGTCCATGCCGGAAGAATTATTTTGCTACAGCAGAGCTTGGTTTTGCAAAGTGCTCAGGTAAAGGGTGAAGGTAGTGTTGGACCGTCTGGTTTGGTTAAGCTATTATTTGTCTAACTTTTTGAATTCTTAAGGGAAGGTTGGTTAGTATTGCTCGGGATGCGCAATAGTTCAAGTTTGTGCAAAATATGTTGCTGGGTGACTGGAGGGAGCAAATTCTGTGCTGCAGCAAAGCTGGGAGCAAAACTGCCACGTCACAGCTCGTTAGCCAAGTTGACAAACCGAATTCTGTTGAGTTATTCTCGGGATAAAGGAGCAAGGAGAGCCATCCACGTGTCTAGGTCAACCGAAATAGGGACAAAATATGTAGGCGCGGTTTTTTTGCTTGAAACTTGGGCCAACTTCATTTCTTTTGGATATTTTCTTGGATTGTAGACTCTTGGGCTCCCCCTTTGACCCATAGTTGGATATTTGGCTTGGAATGCTCATTTTTGGGCCTCTTTTCACCAAAAATCCATAATATGCTCCTAAAGACAAAATAATGAATTATTTTAGATTTCTTCAATAAAAACACAATTAAAGCGCTCAAAAGCTTAATAATTTAGGACTAAAATAGCGACATTTCTTCCCGCTATCACACCCCCAAACTTAAGATTTTGCTAGTCCCGAGCAAAATAAATTCAAAAGATGCATGAAATAGAATCACTCAAGCCTCAATGATTTTGGAACTCTCTAGCAAAAATGGAAAACATACAAGTGGAATAAGCATGCACCGCAAACTAATGAAAAAAATCTTAAAATAATTTGAACTTGAGATTAATGAATAGCATGCTCAAGACTTATCTATTGACTCTTTTACTAACCTAGATTAGTCTTATGGCTTTCTCCATTTGTTTTCCCCTACACTGGCTAAGAGTCCCTAATAGGTCGGAGTTCTACGATCATGCAAACAAAGAAACTAGGGCGCCTGACATTTTTCTTTTTCATGGGGGAGCCAAACTCACAAATATTTTTCACTTTCTTTTTCTTTTGCTTCTCCCCCAAACTTACATTTTTATATCTAATGGTACTAGCTTTCACACTACGATGCAGGGACCCTTAACCCGAATTTTATTCTCTGGTTGGCCTAACTGATCACACCGTAGGTAGCTCTTTTTACCCCTAGTTTTTTTTTCTTTTGTGCAAGCAAAAATATTTTCTTTTTCAACAGATTTTTCTTTTTCTCTCTTTTCTTTTGTTGCTTTTTTTTTTAGCAGGCATAGCATTTTTTCCTAACTAGTTCTTAAAACAATCAAGCCTGAACTCCTAGTGTTAGAAACTAAGCTTATCGGGGTCACAACAAACTTTAAAAATCATAATAAAAATCTAGATTTTCAAAGATGTCATAAGATAAGTCTTATTGCATGCTTTAGACACTAAAACTAAGTATCAGAAAATTTTAAAATTCCAAAATTTCTGCTATGCTCCCAGAGTCCACAACATATAAACCATTCTCCCCAAAACTTCTAAAATCACATCCTCGGCTATCATTGCTATCTACTCATGCATCCAACAAAATTTAAATATGCTCAACACAGAGAAAACCTCCCCCCCAAACTTAAACTAAACATTGTCCCCAATGTTAAAAAACAATAAAGCATAAAAAGGGATACTGAGACTTCCCTGAATTAGGAGCAATTCATCTTCCTCCTTTGGGTCCAGAAAATGGGATTCTTGGAGCTTTAGGACTTGCTAAGGTGATCCTGCAAAACAAAATTGGATCACGAAGCAAGGAAAATTATTTACCGCAAAAATTATCTAAACTTTAAATCCTTGGGTTGCCTCCCAAGTAGCGCTTTCTTTAACGTCTTTAGCTAGACGAGGCTCGGCACACTCATGGAGGCTCGAAATAAAAATTCTCATCGTCCTCCGGGCCTTGAAGAAAATCTCGTACCGAATTACAAACTGCAAACAGGGGAGAAAAAAAAACTTTCCCCTGGCTCGTCATCACTAAAAAGATTGTCATAATAACAAGTCAAGAAATATGTAATAGCATCAAATCTTTTTTCTAGATCTCTATTTTCAAAACAATCATTCACAGAGTCATCCAACGTCATGATATCTACTGGTCTAGGATCTAGGGATGACCTATCAACTATGCCTATTGATAACTCTCCAAAAGGGAGTTATTTAGGCCTTAATTCTATAGGGATTTGTGTGTCTTTTGTGCTTAATAGGGTTGCTTTAAGATGTATATTATATGTTTTAACCCATTTGGAAGAATGGAAGCTATGAAAATTATTTTGTGCAGAATATGTTGCTGGGCGACTTCAGGGAGCAAAATCTTTGCTAGAGCAAAGCGAGGAGCAAAACTGCCACGTCACAGCTCATTAGCCAATTTAACAAACTGAATTCTGTTAAGTTATTCTCGGGATAAACGAGCAAGGAGAGCCATCCACGTGTCTAGGTCAACCTAATTCAAGCCTCCTACCACTCTATAAAAGGAGATGGCCGCCCAAGTCAAATTTATTCCATCCTTGGGAGAAAACATTCCATTCTTGGAAAGTTACTTCCACCTTTGTGAGCCGAATAGAGGAGAGATTGAAGACCATCAAGAAGACCATCAATTACAAGTTGTTCAAGGGAATTAATCTTTTCTTGTATTACCTTGTAGTTATGAACATGCTTACTCAGATTGTAACGTGTGTTTCCATGCATTTTATGAACTACGTAGCTTTAGGCGTTGGTTAGGAAACATGTGATTGTCGTGCTTAATCTCTAATAATAAATATTGATTTAATGCATCTTGATTAATTGTTGTGCTCATTACTATTTTGTGCCCGTCTGACCAGCCGGTATGAATACACCTCTTTAGTTTTAGGGATGATTTAGGGAGTGTGTGGCGGTTAATCACACTAGATCATTGTGTATTGGTGAACGTCAGTGACTGAGCTAGGGATAACCAATTGCTTAGTGCTTGATCGGTAGTACTTCATTGGAGTTGAAACACATTCCAAAAGATCCGGAGTTCTGGGAGGAATCTGCTAATAAGACTGCGATAGTTTTGCATGATCAATAATATTGCTAGAGCATCTTTTAAAACAATTATTAAATCTTGACCAGCGCCTGTTTCTAATCTGTCTGCCTATCTGTTTACTTTCTGTTCTGTCATTTCTTTTCCGTCAGCATTCCTATAAAAACCAATCATTTTTACCACTTTTGAAACCATTGAAAACCGAAACAAAATAGATAAAGTGAAAGCTAGTTCAGACCTTGGATTCGATAAATACTTATTACTTGTTGCAGACTGTGTATACTTGCACAGAGTCTAGAGTCTTTTTATATCTTATTTTTACTCACTCTAGGAACCCAACAAGTTTTTGGCGCCGTTGCCGGGGTATTGAATAATTTTTTATCTGATTTTTTTTGTGTATGTGTTTTAGTGGTTTGGTGCTAGAAATTTTTGATTGTTTCTTTTGTTTTTGCAGGTGTAAGTTTGGTGCATGAGCGATCCGCCTGGGGTAAGGTTCCAGCTTGATCCAGAAATCGAGAGGACATTCATGAGAAGGAGGAGAGAGCAGCGTAGACAACAAAATCAAATGGATAACATGTCGCGTCTTCCGCAGGGTCCTGAAGTTCCAGCGAACCCCCAAAGTCGTTTGCTGCAGCAAAACTAGCCGCTGGAGCAAAATGAGCAGCAAAATAATCAGGTTGAAAACCCTATATTGGTAGTGAATGATAGGGCTAGAGCCATTCGAACGTATGCTTTTCCAATGTTTGATGAGTTAAATCCAGGGATTGCACGTCCTCAAATTCAAGCAGCAAATTTTGAAATGAAACCGGTAATGTTTCAGATGTTGCAAACCGTGGGGCAGTTCCATGGTTTGTCATCTGAAGACCCTCATTTAAATCTTAAGTCTTTTATAGGAGTTAGTGATTCTTTTGTAAATCAAGGAGTGTCTAAAGATGCCCTTAGATTAACTTTGTTCCCGTATTCTCTTAGAGATGGAGCAAAGGCATGGTTAAATTCTTTTGCTCCAGGATCAATTAGGACATGGAATGAGTTAGCTGAAAAATTTCTTAGTAAATATTTCCCACCAAATAGGAATGCTAAATTGAGGAGTGAAATAGTAGGGTTTAGGCAACTTGAATATGAGACTTTTAGTGAGGCTTGGGAGAGGTTTAAGGAGCTTTTGTGGAAGTGTCCCCACCATGGTTTACCACATTGTATCCAAATGGAAACATTTTACAATGGGTTAATGTTGGGCGATTTCAATCCGCAAGCGAACGGGTCGTCACAAGTAATATAGTGATTTTGAGTATAGAGTATCGTCTCCACAGGGATTGGATTTATTCAATTAAGTACCACGAATAATCTTGCTTAGCTTTATTTAGAGAACAAAATCTAATGCTGAAAATAATAAAAAGCTAATCTAGAAAGCAAAAGATAAATGGCGACACAATTTGATGGGATAATTCTAGAGTGGTTGATTTTATCAATTGGACCTTTAATGCTTAATCAATTAACTAATATGGATTAACAAATCATTTGATTCATAAGTCTAGAAGCCTAATTTCAAGGATTCTCCTGTCGGTCTCCTCCTATCTCATACCGTTCAATAAAGAATCTCCTTTCAGTCTCATCTTTATTTACTTAGTATGGCATTACGACCCTTCAGTACAACCTCTAACGTTATTTATTTTATCCCGTGTCACCCGGGTAAATAACCGTTAGTCATGCATTCAGTTCTAGTCTAAGCTTCTCTCCGTCGAGTTTCCGCATAGTAACGATTCATTTAATCAGTGATCAGTTGATTAAAAGCATTACGGACAAAATGCACAAATGAACAATAATGACAATAAAACCACATCAATTCATTAATTCAGCAGAGGTTCAACATCTAAATCAATCTCATAGAATTTAGGAATTTGCTACTCATAATCACTAAAATTCAATAATTCCTAATCACAACAATTCTAGAAACTAAAACATAAAGGAAAAGGGAAGAGAAATGCTCATAAAAGTGTCGATCTCCTCGATCCCGCGCCGACCTCCTTCGATCCCGAGCTCCAAAGATCTTCAACAAAGCTCCAAAACTCTCCCAAAAATCCCCAATTTTAGAGTGGATTCTAGAATGGGGTGAAAACCCACAAATTGGCACACCAAATATGGATGCAAAAGGCTCCTTTTATAGGCTCCCAGCAGGCTCAGCGTCGAGACGCTACAAGGACAGCGTCGAGACGCTCTGACGTCATCTTTTCTTGGGCTCCAAGACGTCTCAGCGTCGAGACGCTACTTGGACAGCGTCGCGACGCTCTCGCGATTTTGGAACTTTCCACGCAGCTGCCTAGCGTCGGGACGCTTCCAGGCTTAGCGTCGAGACGCTTGGCCCTGAATTTTCAATAATGGCTCGATTTTGACTCCATTTTTGGGCCTCCAACTTTCTTTTGGCCCAAATACTTTTTGTAATTGATTTTGGACTTTTTTTCTTGACCCAAATTGATACTTTTAAGGCTTGGACTTCATGAATTTGGGCTTCTAAATCATTCTTCTTGGCTTTTTGGACTCGGATCTTCAATGTAATTCTCCAAATTGCTCCAAAAGCTTCCAAAATCATCTAAAATCTCTCAAAATTCCGGTTTTGCTTCCTTGACTCGGTTTTCTGAAATTTAAACAGAAAATAGCATTAAAGCACACAATTCAAGCATTAAACTAGCTAAAATTAATAGGAAAATGATGACATTTTTGCATGTCATCACACCCCCAAACTTAAATCTTTGCTAGTCCCGAGCAAAGCTAAAACCTTATGTATGAATCAACTATTGCAAATGCATGACTCTAAGCTCAATGATCAAAATAATGAACTCTAACAATTAAAGGAAATATTAAAACGTATTCATTCATCATGAAATTTAAATTTAAACTCTTCATCCCTTGCGTGTGTGTGTGCGAGCCTCCTTATTAGGTCTTTACTAGCCTAGAAAAGGTTTATAGAATCCTCAGTTCATCTTCCCCCTACACTGGCCTTAAGCTCTAATTATCCAGCTTCCCAACAATCAAGAAAGCAATATCCCACTAAGGTGCCTGAAACAACAGGGTATGCCTCCCCGAAACTTGCATTTTTTTTTTTTTTTTTTTTTTTTTTTTTTTAAAGAGAATCCTTTTAGATGTAGCGCCTTCGTTCTGGCTTGCCAACATTGGTGATGAAAGCATCCAACTACGAGCGCCTCATCTTTCAGGATGCCGAAGCATGCTCATTTCTTTCCAGCGCTTTCATGCAAAGGCAAACGATGGGTGTCATGAATGCCCCTGGTTACTAACGCTCTCAAGAAAGTGGAACATTCTTTTTTTTCTTCTTTTTTTTTTTTTTTTCTTTTTCTCTTTTTTTTTTTTTTTTTTTTTCTTTTTACCTTTTTTTTTCATATATTTTTTTTTTCACATTTTTCTTTTCTTTGCAGGCTAATAAACATGATTTTTCTCCTAAGTAAAACATTACAGACTCTCATGTCGTTCATCTTTCAAATTAGATCTTAAGCCTATCGGAGTGACAACAAACATCTAGATAATATAATCCAATTTTAAGCATTCAAAACCATATAAGTAGGCTAAGTGCTCAATATGTGCAAGGAAATCAAACAAAAATTTAATTTACATGAATCTTGAACATGCTTTGATATTTCACAAAAATTGAACAAAATTCATTATCTAGATCATATCATAGACCGTCCTCATCAAAACAGATGCAATAGAATCATCATGAAAAAATTTTCAATAAGCTCAGATCAGAACAGCAAAGCCTCCCCCCCAAACTTAAATCATACATTGTCCTCAATGTATTGATTATTCAGACTAATTAAGCATGCTTAAGGACAATTAAAAAGATAAAGGGAGAACGGTACTGCCCTGAAGTGTGAGAGAAACCATGGATTGCCTTCAACATCATTGGGGTTGTTTTTGGAAGAAAATGTGGTCTTGAGCTCCTTCAAATTGATCAACTGGAACGAAAGATCAACATGCTCTAACTACAAAAACTGGAAAACAAAGAAAAGAAAATTAACGGAAAAATAAACATGGGTTGCCTCCCAAGAAGCGCTTGTTTAACGTCTCTTAGCTAGACGAGTTTAAGCGGTCTTTCAAGGCACATAAAAATTCTCGTATTTCTTCGGGCCCTTCTTCCTTGAATCAATGAAGCAGACTGTTGCTAGTAAGCTTACTAGCTTTTCATGGGACCCTGAAGCATAAATATTTTTGAGATTTTTTAATAATAAAAGCATAAAAGGAGAAAGATCAAAATAAATGGACTCTGACTCTGACACTGACTCGTGAGAACAAGAAAAAGAACATTCATTATCAAGAGAGGATGTGAAGGATAGAACAGACAAAGGTCTTTCAACCTTAAACTCTATCTCTAGAAACTCCTCAAACACTATGGGCTCATTTTCTTTTTCTTCCTCACAAACTTGTTCTTGGTGGGTGCTAGAACTATCCAATTCTTCCTCTTTTTCTAAACAACTCACCCCTATATGCTCAAACTCAGCAAAATCGAAAGGATTAGGCTCTTGAATGGGCGCTAATGAATCAGTGGCCACATGACTCACTAGACACTCTATGGAAGTGGATCCTACTTCCCTATCTTCCTTTTGGGTATTGAGTCTCTCCATAGACTTTTCTAATTCTAAATTCATGGCTCTCGACTCTTGGATAAAATTTTCAAGCAAGCTCTCTAAGGAAGATTTTTCTTCTATGGAAGCGGATTGCACTTCACTCTCATCCTCTTGGGGATGGAATCTCCCTAGGGATTTTTCTAGAGAAAAATTAATGGCTCTAGTATCGACAATAAAATCTTCAAGCAAACTTTCTAGGGGAGATTTTTCTTCTAAAGGGGGATAATTTAAATAAAAAAAATTGGACGATGGTGTTGGTTCTTCGGGCTCAGATTCCCTAAAGGGCCACCCAAAACTATTAAAAGCCATTTAAAATAATTAAATTAATAATAATCAGGCTTTCAGTCAGATGCAAACACCAATTAAATGCACAACAAGAACAATGGACCAGGATAAAAATAAAACAAAGAAAGCAAAATAAAATCTCTAATCTAAAGCAAGCAATTTCTTCACAATATTAATTGAATGAAATTAGCCAATCCCCGGCAACGGCGCCAAAAACTTGTTGGGCGATTTCAATCCGCAAGCGAACGGGTCGTCACAAGTAATATAGTGATTTTGAGTATAGAGTATCGTCTCCACAGGGATTGGATTTATTCAATTAAGTACCACGAATAATCTTGCTTAGCTTTATTTAGAGAACAAAATCTAATGCTGAAAATAATAAAAAGCTAATCTAGAAAGCAAAAGATAAATGGCGACACAATTTGATGGGATAATTCTAGAGTGGTTGATTTTATCAATTGGACCTTTAATGCTTAATCAATTAACTAATATGGATTAACAAATCATTTGATTCATAAGTCTAGAAGCCTAATTTCAAGGATTCTCCTGTCGGTCTCCTCCTATCTCATACCGTTCAATAAAGAATCTCCTTTCAGTCTCATCTTTATTTACTTAGTATGGCATTACGACCCTTCAGTACAACCTCTAACGTTATTTATTTTATCCCGTGTCACCCGGGTAAATAACCGTTAGTCATGCATTCAGTTCTAGTCTAAGCTTCTCTCCGTCGAGTTTCCGCATAGTAACGATTCATTTAATCAGTGATCAGTTGATTAAAAGCATTACGGACAAAATGCACAAATGAACAATAATGACAATAAAACCACATCAATTCATTAATTCAGCAGAGGTTCAACATCTAAATCAATCTCATAGAATTTAGGAATTTGCTACTCATAATCACTAAAATTCAATAATTCCTAATCACAACAATTCTAGAAACTAAAACATAAAGGAAAAGGGAAGAGAAATGCTCATAAAAGTGTCGATCTCCTCGATCCCGCGCCGACCTCCTTCGATCCCGAGCTCCAAAGATCTTCAACAAAGCTCCAAAACTCTCCCAAAAATCCCCAATTTTAGAGTGGATTCTAGAATGGGGTGAAAACCCACAAATTGGCACACCAAATATGGATGCAAAAGGCTCCTTTTATAGGCTCCCAGCAGGCTCAGCGTCGAGACGCTACAAGGACAGCGTCGAGACGCTCTGACGTCATCTTTTCTTGGGCTCCAAGACGTCTCAGCGTCGAGACGCTACTTGGACAGCGTCGCGACGCTCTCGCGATTTTGGAACTTTCCACGCAGCTGCCTAGCGTCGGGACGCTTCCAGGCTTAGCGTCGAGACGCTTGGCCCTGAATTTTCAATAATGGCTCGATTTTGACTCCATTTTTGGGCCTCCAACTTTCTTTTGGCCCAAATACTTTTTGTAATTGATTTTGGACTTTTTTTCTTGACCCAAATTGATACTTTTAAGGCTTGGACTTCATGAATTTGGGCTTCTAAATCATTCTTCTTGGCTTTTTGGACTCGGATCTTCAATGTAATTCTCCAAATTGCTCCAAAAGCTTCCAAAATCATCTAAAATCTCTCAAAATTCCGGTTTTGCTTCCTTGACTCGGTTTTCTGAAATTTAAACAGAAAATAGCATTAAAGCACACAATTCAAGCATTAAACTAGCTAAAATTAATAGGAAAATGATGACATTTTTGCATGTCATCAGTTAAATGGAGGAACCCAAGGTATGGTGGATGCTTCGACTGGAGGGGCCCTTTTGGCAAAAATTTTTAATGAAGCCCATGAAATTTTAGAAAGAATATCTAGTAATAGTTGCCAGTGGTCGGATGTGAGAGACACAAATAAAAAAGTTAAGGGTGTGTTAGAGGTTGATGGTGTGTCCACCATTAGGGCTGATCTTGCAATGATTGCTAACGCTCTTAAGAATGTGACCGTGATTAGTCATCAGCAGCCACCAGCTGTGGAGCCTGCTGCATTGGTGAACCAAGTTGCAGAGGAAGCATGTGTCTATTGTGGTGAAGACCAAAAGTACGAGTTTTGCCCCAGCAATCCAGCTTCTGTGTTTTTTGTAGGTAATCAGAGAAATAACCCTTATTCTAACTTTTATAATCCAGGTTGGCGCAACCACCCCAACTTTGCATGGGGAGGACAAGGAAATAATGTGCAAACACGACAAAAGGTGAACCAATCGGGATTTGCTAAAGCACCGGTATTGCCCCAGCAAAATTCGGGGACTTCTCTTGAGGCAATGATGAAAGATTATATGACTCATACAGATGCCACAATTCAAAGTAATCAAGCTTTAATGAGAGCCCTGGAATTGCAAGTGGGTCAGCTAGCTAATGAGCTGAAGGCAAGGCCTCAAGGGAAACTTCCTTCAGATACTGAACACCCTAGAAGAGAAGGTAAGGAGCAGGTAAAGACAGTGACTCTTAGGAGTGGTAAGCCATTAGAAGAAAGAAAAGAGCCTAGTAAAACCCAGAATATAGAAAAAAATTGTGATAAAATTGTTGTGGTTGAGAAAGAGTTGGAGTCTGGTCAGGGTGCCGGAGGTAGCAATAAATATGCTGGAGGATCTGGTTCTGTTCCAGATGTGGAACCACCTTATGTGCCGCCCCCACCTTATGGACCACCTCTACCTTTTCCACAAAGGCAAAGGCCTAAGAATCAGGATGGTCAATTTAAGAAGATTTTAGATATTCTTAAACAATTACACATAAATATCCCTTTAGTAGAAGCTATTTAGCAAATGCCTAATTATGCTAAATTTCGTAAGGATATTTTAACTAAAAAGAAGAGGTTAGATGAGTTTGAAACTGTGTCTCTTACTGAGGAATGTAGTGTTATTCTTAAGAATGGGCTACCAACCAAGGCTAAGGACCCATGGTCATTTACTATACATGTATCTATAGGTGGAAAAGAGTTAGGTAGAGCACTCTGTGATTTAGGTGCAAGCATTAACCTTATGCCTCTTTCGGTCTATCGAAAGCTAGGTATTGGTGAAGCTAGGCCTACCACAGTCACACTCCAACTAGCTAATAGGTTTATCACTTATCCAGAGGGTAAAATTGAGGATGTCTTAGTGAAAGTGGATAAATTCTTATTTCCTGTTGACTTCATTATTTTAGACTATGAGGCTGATAAAGATGTCCCAATTATTTTAGGTCGTCCATTTTTGGCTACTGGTAGGGCATTGATAGATGTTCAGAAAGGGGAATTAACAATGAGAGTCTGTAATGAGGAAGTGAAATTTAATGTATTTAAGGCCATGAAGTATCCAGACGAAATGGAAGATTGCTTTTTCATTAGGATTTTGGAGAACACAATTGTTGAGACAGCAATGCAGGATTCGACAAGCGAACACTTGGAAGATCATGGGTTAGTGTAGAGGATTTAGAAGTTTGTTCTTTAGAAAGAAAAAATGAAAAAGAAGTGATTAGGTGTGAGGATGTTTTTGAGTCTTTAGATTTAGATCAAAGGAAGACTCCTCCTATTAAGTCATCCCTAATTGAGGCACCCACTTTAGATTTGAAGCCCTTGCCGGATCATCTAAAGTATGTGTATCTTGGGGAAGGTGAGACGTTGCCCATTATTGTTGCATCAGATTTAATGCCAGAGCATGAAGAGGCCTTAATAAAATTGTTGCAGCAATATCGCAAGGCAATTGGTTGGACATTGGCTAACATTCAGGGGATTAACCCATCTTTCTGTATGCACAAAATCACTCTAGAGGAGGAATCCTTTAGGAGTATTGAGCAACAGAGAAGGCTTAACCTTGCAATGAAGGAGGTTGTTAAAAATGAGGTGATTAAATGGTTGGATGCTGGCATCATTTATCCAATTGTAGATAGCAATTGGGTAAGCCCTGTCTAATGTGTTCCTAAGAAAGGAGGTGTCACTATGGTGAGCAATAAAGACAATGAGTTGATCCCAACCAGGACAGTAACTGGCTGGAGGGTTTGTATGGATTATAGGAGGCTTAATAAAGCTACCCGTAAGGACAATTTCCCTATACCATTTATTGACCATATGTTTGACAGATTGGCTGGTTAGGTCTACTACTGTTTCTTAGACGGTTATTCTGGGTATAACCAGATTACTATTGCTCCTGAGGATCAGGAAAAAACCACTTTCACCTGCCCTTATGGGACATTTGCTTTTAGGCGAATGCCTTTTGGCCTTTGCAATGCTCCAGCAACATTTCAGCGGTGTGTGTTAGCAATTTTTTCTTATATGATTGAGTCCACTGTTGAGGTATTTATGGATGATTTTTCAGTTTTTGGAGGGTCTTTTCAGAATTTTTTGGATAATTTAGGTAAGGTGTTAAAGAGATGTCAGGATACCCATCTAGTTCTTAATTGGGAGAAATGTCACTTCATGGTGAAGGAGGGCATTGTGTTAGGTCATAGGATTTCTAGGGATGGTCTAGAAGTTGATAAAGCAAAAATTGAGGTTATTGAAAGACTAGAACCACCGAGTTCTGTTAAAGGGATTCGGAGTTTTCTAGGTCATGTTGGATTTTATAGAAGGTTCATAAAGGATTTTTCCAAAATCAGTAAACCTCTTTGTAACTTATTGTGTACTGATCATGTTTTTTACTTTAATGCAGATTGTAGGAAGGCTTTTGAAACATTAAAAGCTGCTTTAGTCTCTGCACCCATTCTTTGTGCACCTAATTGGAGCTTACCATTTGAGGTAATGTGTGATGCGAGTGATGCTGCGGTAGGTGCTATGCTGGGGCAAAAGCAGGGCAAATTTATCCATTCTATATATTATGCAAGCAAGGTTTTAAATGAGGCACAAGTCAACTAAAGTAGGGAAATTAAATCTATTCTAGAAAAAGTAGTCCATCCATCTAGAAAGGATTGGTCTTTTAGGTTGGATGAGGCCCTTTGGGCTTATAGGGCAGCCTATAAGACTCCTCTAGCTATGTCTCCCTATAGGTTAGTATATGGGAAAGTTTGCTATTTACCATTAGAGCTAGAGCATAAAACTTTTTGGGCTTTGAAAAAATAAAATTTTGATCTGAGTTGTGCAGGAGCAATAAGATTGCTGCAACTTAATGAATTGGAGGAATTTCGCCAATTTTCTTATGAAAATTCGAAAATGTATAAAGAAAAGACTAAGTTGTGGCATGACAAGAGAATTAAGCTTAAAGAGTTTGTCAAAGGTCAAAAAGTTTTGCTTTATGATTCTAGATTGAAATTATTTCCTGGGAAACTAAAATCTAAATGGTCAGGGCCATTTATTGTGATTGAGGTTTTCCCCCATTGAGCAATTACTTTGTAGGATGAAAAAAGATGGGAGAGTGTTCAAAGTTAATGGACAACATGTGAAGCATTATTGGGGAGAGGAGTTCCAGTCGAAATATCCTTCCCTAAAGTTGGTTGATGATTGAGAGAGCAAGATTTTTTTCGGGAGCATTTCACAGAGCAATATTTTGAGCTCCCAGTGTTTGTTTTTATTTTCTCGCTGATTTGATTTGATTTTGAATTATTTCATTTAGGTTTAAATTTTGTAAGATTTATTTCTATTTGTTGTTCTATAGATTTTATTTTATTTTCGCTAGTTATTTTATTTAGTTAGTTCAGATTAGAGTTAGTTTAGTTTTATTTTCTGATTAGATTTAATTAGATTTTTATGTAGGTTTTTATTTTCGGTTCTTTAAATTTCTGTTTAGATTAGATTTGAATAAAATTTCTCCTTATTTATTCGATTTTGAATAATAAAAAAATATAAAAATTTGATTTTAACGGTTAATATTCGAATTTCCGGATTTGATTTTTCTATTTTGGATTTAAATTTAAATTCAATTTGAATTCAGTATCCAAGATTCGTTTTTCTCAGAAGTTTGTTACGACAACTTTATGGCCGAAGCAAATCTCTCGTCCGAATAGGAAGGGTTTTGTCATGACTTAATTACTTTTACTGTTTGGATTTTGAATTTTCTGCGGGCAGGTTAATTGCATGAGTCATCTGATGGAGCCACGTGTCACACAGGGAAGATCGAAGGGTGTAGCCGTTGGACAGTGCATAATAATTTACCATGGGCGAATGGAATCCAAGATTTTATCTTTGATGGTTTAATTGTTCAAATTGCATGAGGTTTTGAACGGTAAAATCAATTAATGAGGGCAAAATTTTTCGGTTCTGATTTGATTTGCTGCAGCTCTATTTATTCCAGACCCTTCGGTAAGTGCTTCTCACTCCATTTTCTTGTTTCAACATTTGTCGTGTGCATTCTTCTTTCTTTGTTTCGATTTTTTGTAAGTCCTTTGAGTCTCCAATGGCGAAAACGAGAGCAAGAAAAGAGAGGGTGAATGAGGAGGAAGAGGTACCTGTTACCCCTGAAGTACAGAAAGCGAAGAAGAAGAAGACACCAGAGGAAAAAGAAGCCAAGAGAAGGAGAAGGCAACAACGGGCTGAGGAGATAAAACTGTCTAGAAGGCGACAGAAGATGTTACTACTACAGTGGAGGAAGGAAATTCGAAAGAACCTGAAGTGCAGAACCCAGAGGTGGTCGAACCAATAGTCGTGGATACGGAAGGAGTTCAAGAAGAGAATACTGAGGAGATTCAAGAAAAGCAGACTGACGAGATGCAAGAAGAACAGGCAGAGGTTGTGCCTGAAAAAAGTAATGAACAGGAGCAAGAGGCTCAAGTGGAGGTGATCATGCCGGAGGTGCCTAGACGTTGCTGCATAAAGGGAAAAGCCGGCCGTGTTCAGGTAGTCTGAACTAATACTCCCTCGCCTCCAACCACTGATTCTGAAAGAAAAAATGTTGAAAGAGAGGAACAAGAGAAGAAGGAGGCTGAGGAGGCAGGAAAGAAAGCAGCGGAAGAAACTTTGACACAACGTCAAGAGGACAGAGGCAAAAGAATTGTTGAGGCATCAGATGAACCTGAAGAGGAAGCAGAAGGACCGTTCATCCGCTTCATCAATGAACTTGGTCGGGCAAAATACCAGGAGATGTTAAAAAGAGATTTCTTATTTGAAAGAGGGTTTGGTGACGATCTACCACATTTGTTGAGGGCAGGGATCGCGAATCACGGCTGGAGTCAGTTTTGTGCGAAACCAGACCCAGTGAATTCGAACATTGTTTGAGAGTTTTATGCGAAGGGTGATAATGCAGAGGAATTTCAGGCCATAGTCCGAGGAGTAGTTGTTGACAAGAGCCCAGGGGCAATCTATTCATTATTCAACCTTCAGGACTTCCCACACGTAAGTTTCAACGAGATGGTATTGGCACCATCGAGTGATCAATTGAATGCAGCGGTCCGAGAGGTCGGCATTGAGGGGGCTCAATGGAGGCTATCAAAGACGGAAAAACGAACTTTTCAAGCTGCCTATCTAAAGAGTGAAGCCAATACTTGGTTGGGCTTCGTCAAGCTACGTTTGCTTCCGACTATGCATGATTCAACAGTATCTCGCGACCGAGTGCTTATGCTATTCGCAATTCTTCGATCCATAAGTATTGATGTTGGAAATATCATCGCAAATGAAATCTTTAATTGATGGCGCAAAAAGGTGGGGAAACTGTTTTTCTCGAACACGATCACGATGCTATGCAGCAGGGCAGGAGTGCCCACGGTTCCAGAGGATGTGGTTTTGCTTGATAAGGGAATCATCGATATGCCTAATCTGGCGCGGCTTCAGCGAACGCAAGAGGCACGCCAGGGTGGGCTTGTGTGTGGAATTCATCAGATCCTAGAGCAACTGGCACTGTCGGCCAGTAGGCAAGAATTTGCTGAAAGACAAGCTCAAACCTATTGGACCTATGCTAAAAGGAGAGATGACACACTTCGGAGGGCTTTGCAATCCAATTTCTCCAAGCCATATCAGGCCTTCCCTGTGTTTCCCAATGATTTATTTAACCCATGGATTCCGCCCCCACCTGTTGAAAGAGAAGAAGATGATGATGAAAAGTAGGGTCAGGAAGATTGATGGATGAGATGACCTTCAGCGAGCATTATTTTTGTTTCTATATTTTTTATTGCTCGCACATATCTGACCCCGCTTTCTGTTATGTTTTCTTGTTTTTTAATTTTCTGTCTTAGGCCACAAAAAAAATAACTACTTTGGTAATTTCTTTTTTTATGTTTTTTTAATGAAATTTCCAAAGTTGTTTTTGTTCTATAGCACTGCGTAACTCTAACTTAACGAATTTTCTTCTGAATTTTTAAAGCTTGGACTGGTTAGGCTTAATTAGATCAAGGTATTCTGATCTCCAGAAACCTTTTGCTTGAGCATTTCTTCTAGCCTGGTTGTTGCTGCGGCAAGAAGATTTTGGAGGTAGTGTTGACTTATTTGATCCACTTTTAGCTTAGTTCTAGTCCCACGCTTAGTTTAGAAAATTCAGATAGAAAAATTTAAGTTTGGGGGTACATTTCTCAAAATTAATGATTTATTGGGGACAATGAATAATTCAAGTTTGGGGGACTTTTTGCTACTCCAATTGTTTTGCTCGAGCATTCCTCTCATTCATTAAATAATTTGCTAGGTTGTTGAGTAACCAGGGACATTTGTGACACCCACAATTTGTCTTTGCGTCAAAAGATGACCTAGAAAATATGAAAAAATGAAAAGATTATTTGCTGAAAAAGTTGATTGTTGAAAATTTTGCTGAGAAAATTCATGGAGCAAAAGTTTTGAAGGATGAATGTTAATCCAGCAGTTTTTCTGTCTCCCAGAACTTAGGTGAGCTTCATCATAAAATGTTGCCATTCTGAAGGGCAAGAGATGGAATAACTAAGGATTTTTTAGCTTTACAAAGAGTATTTAGACTAGTTGGTGATGAGTTTGAGGCAAGCGTATACTGCACCATAAAGTGGGTCATCTCATGCTTAAAAGCTTATGATTGTAGGGTTGCTTTAAGTCTGAAAAACAAAAATATAAACCCCTTGAAAATGTGTTTTGAATGTCTGATAATAGAGTTAGGTCGTGGTAAGTTCTTAGAATTGGGTTAAAAGTGGTGATTATTTGTCCATGCCGGAAGAATTATTTTGCTGCAGCAGAGCTTGGTTTTGTAGAATGCTCAGGTGAAGGTTGAAGGTAGTGTTGGATTATCTGTTTTGATTAAGCTATTCTTTGTCTAACGTTTTGAATTCTTAAGGGAAGGTTGGTTAGTATTGCTCGGGACGCGCATAATTCCACGTGTAATATTTGACCTAATTACGGTTGACTCCACTCTATAAAAGGAAGTAGTCGTCTCAAGTCAAGATATTCAAGGAGGAAAGTCTAATTCTTTCCATCTTTGGAGCTGAATAGAGGAGGAACGATTGGAGACCTAAGAAGATCATCAACTATAGATTTCTTCAAGGGAATTTATTCTTTCTTGTAAAAGTTTGTAGTTATGGATGCACATGAAAAAATTGCAGCGTGTGTTGTTTTCAATCTCATGAACTAATTTACTTTAGGTGTTGGTTAAGATTATGTAATTGACATTGTTTTATAATCTAGCAATTTATATTGATTATGTGCATCTTGATTACTTGTTGTGTTTAATTCTATTTTGTGCCCGCCTAGCCATCCGGTATGAATAGCTTCTCTTAGTTTCAGGGATGATTTAAGGGATGTGTGGCTTGTAATCACACTAGACCATTATGTGTTGGTGAACACTAGTGACTGAGTTAGGGATAACCAGTTACTATCCCTAAAATCGGGTAGGAGTGAGTTACATCTTGCAGAACTATGTCCTCAGCTATACACCCGTTCCAATCCTTGAAATGGGGGGTTTATTGAGTCGGCAATGTTGAGCCACTCTCACCCATGCAGATCTAAGGATAAGCTCGAATAAACAGGAGTTCATAGTTAGCTCAAGATTAAGATCGAGTTACCTAGGTCATCGCATGAAATAGTCAGTCTCAACAGTAAACGAATTTATAAAGTGAGAGTGACTTATTTCTTGATCTTGGTTTTATGATAACTCATTGCATAGGACACCCCCACTCGTATGTCTCTACATGAACGATTTAGGATCACATCGTTTATGCTAACTACAAAGTGGGTCGCGTCTCATAGTGTCCCCATGATAAGATACCCAACCTTATCCCTATACTATAAACCGTTTAGGCTATTTACTCGAGCGTGGTCCACTCTAATGTCTCCACATAAAGCTCAAGTATACAGGCAATAGCCAGGGATCTTAGTTTATTAGATTTGGATTAATTAACGTGCAATTCACTTATTTAACAACTTAAGTGAAGAAACCTCAATAACGACTTTATTGAACAAGTATATTTAATTTGTTTACATCCACTATCTACGAGTTTTAGGGCACCAACCCCAATGATAACTGCCCAAAAGGTAGTTATTTAGGCCTCATTTCTATATTGATTTGTGTGACCTTTGTGCTTAATAGGGTTGGTTTTAGATAGATATTACATGTTTTAACCCATTTGGAAGAATGGAAGCTTTGGAAATTATTTTGTGTAGATTATGCTGCTGGGCGACTGGAGGGAGCAAATTCTGTGCTGCAGCAAAACTGGGAGTAGAACTGCCACATCACAGCTCGTTAGCCAACTTCATGAACCGACTTCTGTTGAGTTATTTTCGGGATAAAGGAGCAAGGAGAGCCCTACACGTGTCCAAGTTGGCCTAATTCAAGCCTCCTATCCTTCTATAAAAGGAAGTAGTCGTCGAAGTCAATGGCATTCCAACTTTCCTTGGAAGCCGAGTAGTATAGAGAGATTAGAGATTACCAAGAACACCATTGTTCATAAGCTCGTTGAGGAGATTATTATTTTCTTTATTATCTTGTGACTATGGACATGCCTACTCAGATTGTAATTCATGTTTCCATGTTTATTATGAACTAAGTAGCTTTAGGTGGTCGTTAGGAACATGTAGTTGCTGTGCTTAAACTTTAGTAATATATTGATTATTGCATCTTGGTTAATTGTTGTGCCTACTTCCATTTTATGCCCGCCTGGCCAGCTGGTGTGAATACCTCTCTCTAGTTTCAGGGATGATTTAGAGAGTGTGTGGCAATTATCTACACTACGATCATTGTGTATTGGTGAACGCTAGTGACTGACCTAGGGATAGCCAGTTGCCTAGTGCTTGATCGGTCGCACTTCATTGGGATTGAAACACATTCCAAAAGATCCGGAGTTCCGGGAGGAATCCGCTAATAATACTGCGAGAGTTGCATGATCAATAATATTGCTAGAGCATCTTTCAAAACAATTACTAAGCCTAACCAGCGTCTGTCTTTAATCTGTCTACCTATTTGTTTATTCTTTGTTCTGTCATTTATTTTGCTTCAGCATAATTCTTATAAAACTAAATCATTTTTTCCATCTTTGAAACCATTAGAAAGTTACACAAAATAGATAAAGTGGAAGCTAATTCAGGACTCAGATTGATAATATTACTTGCTGCAGACTGTGTATACTTGCACAGGAATTCTAGTTTTTTTTTTATACCACATTTTTACTCACTCTAGGAACCCAACAAGTTTTTGGCGCCGTTGCCGGGGACTTGAATAAGTTTTTATCTGATTTATTTTATGTATGTGTTTTAGTGGTTTGGTGCTAGAACTTTTTGATTGTTTCTTTTGTTTTTGCAGGTGTGAGTTTGGTGCATGAGCGATCCGCCTGGGGTAAGGTTTGAACTTGATCCAGAAATCGAAAGGACATTCAGGATAAGAAGGAGAGAGCAGCGCAGAAACCAGATGGAGAACGTGCCGCGTCTTCCGGAGGGTCCTGGAGGTCCAGCAGACCCCCATAATCGTTTGCTGCAACAAAACCCACTGTTTGAACAAAATGAACAGCAAAATAATCAGGCTGAGAATCCTATCTTGATAGCGAACGATAGGACCAGAGCCATTCGAGCGTATGTTGTCCCAATGTTTAATTAGTTGAATCCAGGGATTGCACGTCCCCAAATTCAAGCGGCGAATTTTGAAATGAAACCGGTAATGTTTCAGATGTTGCAAACCGTGGGTCAATTCCATGGTTTGTCATCTGAAGACCCTCATTTACATCTTAAGTCTTTTCTAGGAGTTAGCAATTCTTTTGTAATTCAAGGAGTGCCTAGAGATGCCCTGAGACTAACTTTGTTCCCGTATTCTCTTAGAGATGGAGCAAAGGCGTGGTTAAATTCTTTTGCTCCAGGATCAATTAGGACATGGGATGAGTTAGCTGAAAACTTTTTGAGTAAATATTTCCCACCTAATAGAAATGCTAAATTAAGGAGTGAAATAGTAGGGTTTAGGCAACTTGAGGATGAGACTTTTAGTGAGGCTTGGGAGAGGTTTAAGGAGCTTTTGCGAAAGTGTCCCCACCATGGTTTACCTCATTGTATTCAAATGGAAACATTTTATAATGGATTAAATGGAGTAACCCCAGGTATGGTTGATGCTTCAGCTGGAGGGACCCTTTTGGCAAAGACTTTTGATGAAGCTTATGAGATTTTAGAAAGAATATCGATTAATAGTTGTCAGTGGTCGGATGTTAGAGGCACAAATAAAAAGGTTAAGAGTGTATTAGAGGTTGATGGTGTGTCCACCATTAGGGCTGATCTTGTTATGATTGCTAATGCTCTTAAGAATGTGACAGTGATTAGTCATCAGCAACCACCAGCTATGGAGCCTGCTGCAGTGGTGAACCAAGTCGCAGAAGAAGCATGTGTCTATTGTGGCAAAAATCGTTTTGCCCCAGCAATCCAGCTTCTGTTCTTTTGTAGGTAATCAGAGGAATAACCCATACTCTAACTTTTATAATCAAGGTTGGCGCAACCACCCCAACTTCGCAAGGGGAGGACAAGGAAGTAAAGTGCAAGCACAACAAAAGGTGATCCAGCCAGGATTTGCTAAAGCGCAGGTATTGCCTCAGCAAAGTAAGCAGGCTTTGCCCCAACAAAATTCGGGAAGTTCTCTCGAGGCGATGATGAAAGAGTTTATGGCTCATACAGATGCCGCAATTCAAAGTAATCAAGCTTCGATGAGAGCCCTGGAATTGCAAGTGGGTTAGCTAGCTAATGAGCTGAAAGCAAGGCCTCAAGGGAAACTTCCCTCGGATACTGAACACCCTCGAAGGGAAGGTAAGGAGCAGGTAAAGGAAATAACTTTTAGGAGTGGTAAGCCATTAGAAGAAAAAAATGAGCCTAGTAAGACCCATGATATAAATAGAAATAGTGATAAAAATGTTGTCATTGAGAAAGAGTTTGAGTCTGGTCAGGGTGCTTGAGGCAGCAATAAAAATGCTGGAGCATCTGGTTCTGTTCCAGATGTGGAACCACCTTATGTGCCGCCTCCACCTTATGTACCAGCTCTACCTTTTCCACAAAGGCAAAAGCCTAAGAGTCAGGATGGTCAATTTAAAAAGTTTTTAGAGATTCTTAAGCAATTGCACATAAATATCCCTTTAGTAGAAGCTATTGAGCAAATGCCTAATTATGCTAAATTTCTTAAGGATATTTTAACTAAAAAGAAGAGGTTAGGTGAGTTTGAAACTGTATCTCTTACTGAGGAATGTAGTGCTATTCTTAAGAATGGGCTACCACCCAAGGCTAAGGATCCAGGGTCATTTACTATACCTGTGCCTATAGGTGGAAAAGAGTTAGGTAGACACTATGTGATTTAGGTGCAACCATTAACCTCATGCCTCTTTCGGTCTATCGGAAGCTTGGCATTGGTGAAGCTAGGCCTACCACAGTCACACTCCAACTAGCTGATAGGTCTATCACATATCCAGAGGGTAAAATTGAGGATGTCTTAATAAAAGTGGATAAATTCATATTTCCAGTTGATTTTATTATTTTAGACTATGAGGCTGATAAAGATGTCCCAATTATTTTAGGTCGTCCATTTTTTGCTACTGGTAGGGCGTTAATAGATGTTCAAAAAGGGGAATTAACAATGAGAGTTTGTAATGAGGAAGTGAAATTTAATGTGTTTAAAGCCATGAAATATCCAGACGAAATTGAGGATCGCTCCTTCATTAGAATTCTGGAGAGCACAATTATTGAGACAGCAATACAGGATTCAGCTAGTAAGCATTCGGAAGAGCATGAAGAGGTTAGTGTAGAGGATTTAGAAGTTTGTTCTTTAGAAAGAAAAAATGAAAAAGAGTTGTTTAGGTGTGAGGATGTTTTTGAGTCTTTAGATTTAGATCAAAGGAAGGCTCCTCCAATTAAGTCATCCCTGATTGAGGCACCTACTTTAGATTTGAAGCCCTTGTCGGATCATCTAAAGTATGTGTATCTTGGGGAAGGTGAGACGTTGCCCATTATTGTTGCATCAGATTTAATGCTAGAGCATGAAGGGGCCTTAATAAAATTGTTCCAGCAATACCGCAAGGCTATAGGTTGGACATTGGCTGACATTCAGGGAATTAGCCCATCTTTTTGTATGCACAAAATCACTCTAGAGGAGCGATCCTTTAGGAGTGTTGAGCAACAAAGAAGGCTTAACCCTGCAATGAAAGAGGTTGTTAAAAAGGAGGTGATTAAATGGTTGGATGCTGGGATCATTTATCCAATTGTCGATAGCAATTGGGTAAGCCCTGTCCAATGTGTTCCTAAGAAAGGAGGTGTCACTGTGGTGAGCAATAAAGACAATGAGTTGATCCCAACCAGGGCAGTAACTGGCTGGAGGGTTTGCATGGACTACAGGAGGCTTAACAAAGCTACCCGTAAGGACCATTTCCCTCTACCATTGATTGACCAGATGTTGGATAGATTTGTTGGTCAGGCCTACTACTGTTTCTTAGATGGTTACTCTGGGTACAACCAGATTACTATTGCTCCTGAGGATCAGGAGAAAACCACTTTCACCTTCCCTTATGGGACGTTTGCTGTTAGGCGAATGCCTTTTGGCCTTTGCAATGCTCCAGCAACATTTCAGCGGTGTATGCTAGCAATTTTTTCTGATATGATTGAGTCCACTATTGAGGTATTCATGGACGATTTTTCAGTGCTTGGAGGGTCTTTTCAGAGTTGTTTAGATAATTTAGGTAAGATGTTAAAGAGGTGTGAGGATACCCATCTAGTCCTTAATTGGGAAAAATGCCACTTCATGGTTAAGGAGGGCATAATGTTAGGTCATAAGATTTCTAAGAATGGTCTAGAAGTTGATAGAGCAAAAATAGAGGTTATTGAGAGACTAGAACCACCGAATTCAGTGAAGGGAATTCGGAGTTTTTTAGGACACGCTGGATTTTATAGGAGGTTCATAAAGGATTGTTCCAAAATCAGTAAACCTCTTTGTAACTTATTGTGTACTAATCATATTTTTGACTTTAATGCATATTAAAGGAAGGCTTTTGAGACTTTAAAGGCTGCTTTAATCTCAGCACCCATTTTGTGTCACCTAATTGGAATTTACCATTTGAGATAATGTGTGATGCGAGTGATGCTGTGGTAGGTGCTATGTTGGGGCAAAAGCAGGGCAAATTTATCCATCCTATATATTATGCAAGCAGGGTTTTAAATGAGGCACAAATCAACTACACAACTACTGAAAAGAAGATGTTAGCTGTAGTGTTTGCTTTTGAGAAATTCCGCCATATTTGGTTGGATCCAAAGTCACGGTGTTCACGGATCATGCAGCAATAAGGTATTTAATGGCTAAAAAAGATGCAAAGCTTAGACTAATTCGTTGGGTTTTATTATTGCAGGAGTTCAACTTAGAGATAAAGGATAAGAAGGGATCAGAAAATGTCATTGCAGATCATTTATCTCGTCTTGATCCATCATCATCTTTGCTGGAGCAATCTGCCATTTTAGATGCTTTTCCAGATGAACAACTTTTTGCTGTTGAGGTAAAGGTAGTCAGGGATGTCCCTTGGTATGCTGACACTGCCAACTTTTTGGTAAAGGGAGTCACTCCTATCGACATGGATTGGAGGTAGAAGAAGAAGTTTAAGCATGATGCAAAATTTTTCTATTGGGATGAGCCATTTATGTATAAGCAATGCTCTGACGGTATTCTTCGCAGGTGTGTTTCAGGTGATGAAGCAAAGGAAATCCTGGAGCAATGTCATTCTTCGCCGTATGGAGGTCATTTCAGCGGTCAGAGGACAACTTTGAGGATTTTACATTGTGGATTTTTCTGGCCTACCTTATTCAAAGATGCCCACTGGTTTTACAAGCAATGTGATGCTTGCCAAAGGAGAGGGAATTTAGGGCCTAGAGATGAAATGCCTCTTACTTACGTTTTAGAAGTTGAATTATTTGATGTATGGGGTATTGATTTTATGGGGCCATTACCCCCTTCTAATGCCAATGTTTTTATCTTATTGGCAGTTGATTATGTGTCCAAGTGGGTGGAGGCCATCGCATGCCATAAGAGTGATGCCAAGACAGTAGCGAGGTTTCTTCAATCGCACATCTTTGCGCGGTTTGGGACACCTAGGGCTCTAGTGAGTGATGAGGGTACACATTTTGTTAATAATATCTTAACTAAGGTATTAGCTAAGTATGAGATTAAGCATAGGATAGCTACCCCTTATCACCCACAAGCAAATGGTCAAGCTGAAATTAGTAATAGGGAAATTAAAGCTATTCTAGAGAAAGTAGTCCATCCATCTAGGAAGGATTGGTCTTTTAGGTTGGATGAGGCTCTTTGGGCTTATAGGACAACCTATAAGACTCCTCTAGGTATGTCTCCCGGTTAGTATATGGGAAAGCTTGCCATTTACCACTAGAGCTTGAGCATAAAACATTTTGGGCTTTGAAAAATTTGAATTTTGATATGAGTCGTGTAGGAGCAATAAGAATGCTGCAGCTTAATGAATTAGAGGAATTTCGCCAATTTTCTTATGAGAATGCAAAAATGTATAAAGAAAAGACTAAGCTATGGCATGACAAGAAAATTAAATCTAAAGAGTTTTTCAAAGGTCAAAAAGTCTTGCTTTATAATTCTAGATTAAAATTATTTCCTGGGAAGCTAAAATCTAAATGGTCAGGACCGTTTATTGTGATCGAGGTTTTTCCCCATGGAGCAATTACTTTGCAGGATGAAAAATGGGAGAGTGTTCAAGGTGAATGGACAACGTGTGAAGCATTATTGGGGTGAGGAGTTTCAGACAAAATATCCTTCCCTGAGATCGATTGATGATTGAAAGAGCAAGATGTTTGCGGGAGCATTTTACAAGAGCAAAATTTTGAGCTCCCAGTGTTTGTATTGATTTTATTTTTCGGTTATTTGTTTTTAATTTCGATAGGTTAGATTTAATTTTGCATGATTTATTAGATTTTATCTTTAAGTATTTTTATTATTTGGTAGTTCAGATTTTATCTTTTTCGTTTTGAATTTAGTTTGATTTTATTTTCGGGTTATTTATTTAAATTATCTTTAAATTATCTTTTTATTAGTTAGATTTTATTTTATCTAGATCTTATTTTCAGCTATTTGAATTTTGTTTAAATTAATAAAGATTCTCTCTAATTTATTTGGCTTCTCTTGGAAAAGATTAAATTTGATTTGGTCGGTTAAAATTAAATTTAAATTTAAAAGATATGATTTTCCCACTTCGAAATTTGAATTCCGTATCAGAGTTTCATCAGGATTCAGCAGGTTGTTGCAGCAAAAGTTATGGCTGGAGCAAATCATCTGAATAGGAAGGGTTTGTTGGAGTAATTATTATTTTTACCGTTGGGATTTTTCTTTGAATTTTTGCAGGTAAAATTTGCATGAGTCATCTGATGAGGCCACGTGTCACACAGCAATCATCCAAGGGATTTGATGGTGGACAGCGCATCGTGAATTACCATGGGCGATTGAGATTCACAAATTATCGTTGATGGTTTGAAATTCCGAATTTGCAAGCAATTAAAATTAAACGGTAAGATAATTGAAAAAGAGCAAATCTTTTCGGTTGGGATTTCAATTTGCTGAAGCCTTATTTATTAGCAGCCTCTGATAGGTAAGTTTACTTCATCTTCTTGATTCGAATCTTTGTTGCGTGCATTCTTCTCCTTTCTTTCTTTGTATTCTCTGTCAAACCCCTTGCACCTTCAATGGCAAAAACGAGAGCTAGAAAAAAGAGAGAGAGTGAGGAGGAAGAGATATCCGTTACCCCCGAAGCTCAGAAAGTAAAAACACAGAAGAAAAGAACACCAGAGGAGAAAGAAGCTAAAAGAAGAAGACGACAACAGAGGGCTGAAGAACAAGAAAAGGCAACAGAGGATGAGGCTGTTGCAATCGAAGAAGGAGACCCGAAAGAATTTGATAAACAGAATCCAGAAGAGGATGAGCAGGGAATGACAGCTACAGAAGAAGTTCGAGAGGAAATTCAGGAGAAACAACGTGAGGATGTACAGGCAGAGGCTGAGATTGAAAGAGAACCAGTTCAGGAGGCTCGTATTGAGGTTATCATGCTTGAACCTCCGAAACGTCGCCTCATTAAGCAGAAGGCTGGGCGCGTTCCCGTGATCAGGACTGATACCCCATCGCCTCCATCGTCAGATTCCGAGAGAGAGAAGGCAGAGCGAAGGGAAAGAGAGAAAAAGAAGCTGAGTACAAAGTGAGAGAAGAAACAGAAAAGAGAGTTGAGGAAGAACAGTTGCTCAAGCGCAGGGCGGAAAAGGGCAAAAACATTGCTGAAGCATCGGAGGAACACGATGAAATAGAAGAACAACAGTTACTATTTGATCGATTCGCCAATAATTTTGCCAGAGCAAAATACGCTGAGCTTCTGAAAAGAGATTTCTTGTTTGAGCACGGTTTCAGTGGTGATCTTCCACAGTTTCTGAGGACCGATATTGCAGACCACGACTGGGAGCTATTTTGTGCGAAGCCTGAGTCTGTAAACGCACAGGTGGTGCGTGAATTTTATGCTAACATTGACAAGGATGATGGTTTCCAGGTAATTGTCCGAGGAGTTGAGGTAGATTGGAGTCCGAGTGCTATCGACGCACTGTATAATCTTCAGAACTTCTCCCATGCGGCATATAATGAGATGGTTGTGGTGCCATCTGATGAGCAACTAAGTGATGCTGTGCGGGAGGTAGGAATTGAAGGGGCACAGTGGCAGTTATCCAAAACTCAGAAGAGGACATTCCAGTCGGCTTATTTGAAAAGGGAAGCGAACACGTGGATGGGATTTATTAGACAGAGGATGCTTCCAACAACACATGACTCGACAATCTCCAGGGAATGGGTTCTCCTAGCTTTTGCCATCTTGCGGTCTCTCAGTATTAACATAGGGAGGATCATTGCGAGTGAAATTTCTGGTTGCTGGAAAAAGAAGGTGGGGAAGCTGTTCTTCCCAAATACAATTACAATGCTTTGCAGAAAAGCAGGGGTTCCAGTGGATGAGGGAGATGTGATTCTGTTTGACAAAGGGATCATCGACACACCCAATTTGGCACGGCTCTAGCGCATGCAGGAGGTACGTCAAGGTGGGCTTATCTACGACATTAACACGATTCTAGAACAACTGGCACTTTCGGCCAGTAGGCAGGAGTTTGCTGAAAGGAAAACTTTAACCTTTTGGAACTACGTTAAGAATCGGGATGCCGGCTTAAAGAGGGCGCTACAAGAGAATTTTTCAAAACCATACCCAACCCTTCCCATATTCCCTGACGATATGTTGAACCCCTGGATTCCGCCCCCACCTGCTGAAAGAGGAGAAGAGAATGATGATGAAGAGAAGCGTCAGGAAGATTGATGGATTAGATGATCTTCAGCGAGCATTACTTTTGTTCCTAAAATTTTGTTTGCTCATGCATATCTGACCCCGTTTGCTTGTTTCTTTTTAATTTTTCTGCTTTAAAAAATATAACTCGGCTATGTACTTTCTTTTCTTATGTTTTTAATGAAATTTCTAGATGTTTTCATTCCATGAGCATTGACTAACTCTAACTTAACTATTTTCTTCTGAATTTTTGAAGCTTGGACTGATTACGCTTAATTTGATCAAGGTATTCTGATCTCCAGAAACCTTTTGCTTGAGCATTTCTTCTAGCCCGGACTGTTGCTGCGGCAAAGAAGATTTTGGAGGTAGTGTTGACTTTTATGATCCACTTTAAGCTTAGTTCTAGTCCCGCGCTTAATTTAAAATTCAGATAGAAAAATTTAAGTTTGGGGGTATAATTGCTAAATTAATGATTCATTGGGGACAATGAATAATTCAAGTTTGGGGGACTTTTTGCTACTCCAATTGTTTTGCTCGAGCATTCCTCTCCTTCAAGTAAAAATTTGCTAGGTTGTTGAGTAACCGGGGACATTTGTGATACCCACAGTTTGTCTTCACATCAAAAGATGACCTAGGAAATATGAAAAAATGAGAATTATTATTTGCTGAAAAAAATTATTTGTTGAAAATTTTGCTGAAAAAAATTCATGGAGCAAAAGTTTTGAAGGATGAATGATGATCCAACAGTTTTTCTGTCTCCCAGAACTTAGGTGAGCTTCATCATAAAATGTCGCCATTCTGAGGGGTAAGAGATGGAATAACTAAGGATTCTTGAGCTTTATAAAGAGTATTGAGCCTAGTTGGTGATGAGTTCGAGGCAAGGGTATACTGCACCATAAAGTGGGTCATCCCATACTTAAGAGCTTATGACTGTAAGGCTGCTTTAAGTCTGAAAAACAAAAATAAACTCCTTGAAAATATGTTCTAAGATGTATGATAATAGAGCTAGGTTGTGGTAAGTTCTTAGAATTAAGTTAAAAGTGGTGATTATTTGTCCATGCCGGAGGAATCATTTTGCTGCTGCAGAGCTCGGTTTTGCAGAGTGCTCAGGTAAAGGTCTAAGGTAGTGTGGGACTGTCTGGTTGGATTAAGCTATTCTTTGTCTAATGTTTTGAATTCTTGAAGGAAGATTGGTCAGTATTGCTCGGGACGTGCAATAGTTCAAGTTTGGGGGTGTGATAACTGCCCAAAAGGTAGTTATTTAGGCCTCATTTCTATATTGATTTGTGTGACCTTTGTGCTTAATAGGGTTGGTTTTAGATAGATATTACATGTTTTAACCCATTTGGAAGAATGGAAGCTTTGAAAATTATTTTGTGTAGATTATGCTGCTGGGCGACTGGAGGGAGCAAATTCTGTGCTGCAGCAAAACTGGAACAGAACTGCCACATCACAGCTCGTTAGCCAACTTCATGAACCGACTTCTGTTGAGTTATTTTCGGGATAAAGGAGCAAGGAGAGCCCTACACGTGTCCAAGTTGAACTAATTCAAGTCTCTTATCCTTCTATAAAAGGAAGTAACCGTCGAAGTCAAGGGCATTCCAACTTGCCTTGGAAGCCGAGTAGTATAGAGAGATTAGAGATTACCAAGAACACCATTGTTCACAACCTGGTTGAGGAGATTATTATTTTCTTTATTATCTTGTGACTATGGACAAGCCTACTCAGATTGTAATTCATGTTTCCATGTTTATTATGAACTAAGTAGCTTTAGGTGTTGGTTAGGAACATGTAGTTGTCGTGCTTAAACTTTAGTAATATATTGATTATTGCATCTTGGTTAATTGTTGTGCCTACTTCCATTTTATGCCCGCCTGGCCAGCCGGTGTGAATACCTCTCTCTTGTTTCAGGGATGATTTAGAGAGTGTGTCAATTATGCACACTACGATCATTGTGTATTGGTGAACGCCAGTGAATGAGCTAGGGATAGCAAGTTGCCTAGTGCTTGATCAGTCGCACTTCATTGGGATTGAAACACATTCCAAAAGATCCGGAGTTCCGGGAAGGATCCGCTAATAATACTGCGAGAGTTGCATGATCAATAATATTGCTAGAGCATCTATTAAAACAATTACTAAGCCTAAGCAGCGCCTGTCTTTAATCTGTCTACCTATTTGTTTATTCTTTGTTCTGTCATTTATTTTGCTTCAGCATAATTCTTATAAAACTAAATCATTTTATCCATCTTTGAAACCATTAGAAAGTTACACAAAATAGATAAAGTGGAAGCTAATTATGGACTCGGATTGATAATATTACTTGCTGCAGATTGTGTATACTTGCACATGAATTCTAGTTTTTTTTTATACCACATTTTTACTCACTCTAGATGGATATTACATGTTTTAACCCATTTGGAAGAAAGGAAGCATTGGAAATTATTTTGTGCAGATTATGCTGCTGAGCGACTGGAGGGAGAAAATTTTGTGCTGCAACAAAACTGGTAGCAGAAACTGCCACATCATAGTTCGTTAGCCAACTTCATGAACCAATTTCTGTTGAGTTATTTCCGTGATAAAGGATCAAGGACAACTTTACACGTGTCCTAGTTGACCTAATTCAAGCTTCCTATCCTTCTATAAAAGGAAGTAGCCGTCGAAGTCAAAAGTATTCCATGTTCTCCCTTGGAAGCCGAATAGTATAGAGAGATTGCAGATCATCAAGAACACCATCATTTGCAAGCTAATTAAGGAGTTTATTTTCTTTATTAACTTGTGATTATGGTCATGCCTACTCAGATTGTGATTTGTATTTTCATGCCTATTATGAACTAAGTAGCTTAGGTGTTGGTTAGGAATAATGTGATTGTCGTGCTTCATCTTTAGTAATATATTGACTATTGCATTTTGGTTAATTGTAGTGCTTATTTCCATTTTATGCCCGCCTGGCCAACCGGTGTGAATAACTCTCTCTAGTTTCAAGGATGATTTAGAGAGTGTGGCAATTATCCACACTACGATCATTGTGTATTGGTGAACGCCAATGACTGAGCTAGGGATAGCCAGTTGCTTAGTGCATGACTGGTCGTACTTCATTGGGGTTGAAACACATCCCAAAAGATCCGGAGTTCCGGGAGGAATCCGTTAATAATACTGCGAGAAATGCATGATCAATAATATTGCTAGAGCATCTTTTAGAACAATCACTAAATCCTAACCAGCGCCTGTCTTTAATCTGTCTATCTATTTTTTTACTCGTTGTTCTGTCATTTATTTTGCCTCAGCATAATTCTTATAAAACCAAATCATTTTACCATCTTTGAAACCATTAGAAAGTTACACAAAATAGGTAGAGTGGGAACTAATTCAGGACTAAGATTGATAATATTACTTGCTGCAGACTGTGTATACTTGCACAGGAATTCTAGAGTCTTTTATACCATATTTTTACGCACTCTAGGATCCCAACAAGTTTTTGGCACCGTTGTCGGGGATTTGAATAAGTTTTTATCTGATCTATTTTTGTGTATGTGTTTTAGTGGTTTGGTGCTAGAACTTTTTTATTGTTTCTTTTGTTTTTGCAGTTGTGAGTTTGGTGCATGAGCGATCCACCTGGGGTACGGTTTGAGCTTGATCCAGAAATTGAAAGGACATTTAGGAACAGAAGGAGGGAGCAGCGCAGAAACCAGATGGAGAACGTGCTGCGTCTTCCGGAAGCTCCTGAAGGTCCAGCAAACCCCCAGCAGAATCCGTTGCTGCAACAAAACCCGCTGTTTGAGCAAAATGAGCAGCAGAATAATCAGGCTGAGAATCCTATCTTGATAGCAAACGATAGGACCAGAGCCATTCGAGCGTATGCTGTCCCGATGTTTAATGAGTTGAATCCAGGGATTGCACGTCCCCAAATCCAAGTGGCAAATTTTGAAATGAAACCTGTAATGTTTCAGATGTTGCTAATCGTGGGACAATTTCATGGTTTGACATCTGAAGACCCTCATTTACATCTTAAGTCTTTTCTAGGAGTTAGTGATTCTTTTGTAATTCAAGGAGTGCCTAAGGATGCTCTTAGATTAACTTTGTTTTCGTATTCTCTTAGAGATGGAGCAAAGGCATGGTTAAACTTTTTTGCTCCAGGATTAATTAGGACATGGGATGACTTAGCTGAAAATTTTTTGAGTAAATATTTCCCACCTAATAGAAATGCTAAATTAAGGAGTGAAATAGTAGGGTTTAGGCAACTTGAAGATGAGACTTTTAGTGAGGCTTGGGAGAGATTTAAGGAGCTTTTGCGAAAGTGTCCCCACCATGGTTTACCTCATTGTATTCAAATGGAAACATTTTACAATGGTTTAAATGGAGTAACCCAAGGTATGGTCGATGCTTCGGCTGGAGGGGCCCTTTTGGCTAAAACTTTTGATGAAGCTTATGAAATTTTATAAAGAATATCTATTAATAGTTGTCAGTGGTCGGATGTTAGAGGCACAAATAAAAAGATTAAGAGTGTATTAGAAGTTGATGGTGTGTCCACCATTAGGGTTGATCTTGCTATGATTGCTAATGCTCTTAAGAATGTGACAGTGGTTAGTCATCAGTAGCCACCAGCTATGGAGTCTACTGCAATGGTGAACCAAGTGGCAGAGGAAGCATGTGTCTATTGTGGTGAAGATCACAACTACGAGTTTTGCCCCAACAATCCATCTTCTGTGTTTTTTGTAGGTAATCAGAGGAATAACCCTTATTCTAACTTTTATAATCCAGGTTGGCGCAACCACCCCAACTTCTCATGGGGAGGTCAAGGAAATAACGTGCAATCACAACAAAAGGTGAACCAGTCGGGATTTGCTAAAGCGTAGGTAATGCCCCAGCAAAACAAGCAGGCGTTGCCCCAGAAAAATTTGGGAAATTCTCTTGAGGCGATGATGAAAGAATTTATGGCCCGCACTGATGCCGCAATTCAAAGTAATCAAGCTTTGATGAGAGCCCTGGAATTGCAAGTAGGTCAGCTAGCTAATGAGCTGAAGGCAAGGCCTCAAGGGAAACTTCCATCAGATACTGAACACCCTAGAAGGAAAGGTAAGGACCAGGTAAAGGCAGTAACTCTTAGGAGTGGTAAGCCATTGGAAGAAAGAATTGAGCCTAGTAAAACCTAGGTTATAGATAAAAATGGTGATAAAAATGTTGTTGTCGAAAAAGAGTTGGAGTCTGGTCAGGGTGTTGGAGGCAGCAATAAAAATGTTGGAGCATCTGGTTCTGTTCCAGATGTGGAACCACCTTATGTGCCGCCCCCACCTTATGTACCACATCTACCTTTTCCACAAAGGCAAAAGCCTAAGAATCAGGATGGTCAATTTAAAAAGTTTTTAGAGATTCTTAAGCAATTGCATATAAATATCCCTTTAGTAGAAGCTATTAAGCAAATGCCTAATTATGCTAAATTTCTTAAGGATATTTTAACTAAAAAGAAGAGGTTAGGAGAGTTTGAAACTATACGTCTTACTGAGGAATGTAGTGTCATTCTTAAGAATGGGCTACCACCCAAGGCTAAGGATCCAGGAGCATTTACTATACCTGTGTCTATAGGTGGAAAAGAGTTAGGTAGAGCACTCTGTGATTTAGGCGCGAGCATTAACCTAATGCATCTTTTGGTCTATCGGAAGTTAGGTATTGGTGAAGCGAGGCCTACCACAGTTACACTCCAATTAGCTGATAGGTCTATCACATATCCAGAGGGTAAAATTGAGGATGTCTTAGTGAAGGTAGATAAATTCATATTTCCTGTTGATTTTATTATTTTAGACTATGAGACTGATAGAGATGTCCCAATTATTCTAGGTCGTCCATTTTTGGCTACTGGTAGGGCATTAATAGATGTTCAAAAAGGAGAATTAACAATGAGAGTCTGTAATGAGGAAGTGAAATTTAATGTGTTTAAAGCCATGAAATATCCAGACGAAATGGAGGATTGCTCCTTCATAAGGATTCTGGAGAGCACAGTTATTGAGACAACAATACAAGATTCGACTGATAAGAATTCGGAAAAGCATGGAGAGGTTAGTGTAGAAGATTTTGAATTTTGTTCTTTAGATAGAAAAAATGAAAAAGAAATGTTTAGATGTGAGGATGTTTTTGAGTCTTTAGATTTAAACCAAAGGAAAGCTCCTCCCATTAAGCGATCCCTGATTGAGGCACCTACTTTAGATTTGAAGCCCTTACCAGATCATCTAAAGTATGTGTATCTTGGGGAAGGAGAGACGTTGCCCATTATTGTTGCGTCAGATTTAATGCTAGAGCATGAGGAGGCCTTAATAAAATTGCTGCAGCAATAGCGTAAGGCTATAGGTTGGACGTTGGCTGACATTCAGGGAATTAGCCCATCTTTTTGTATGCACAAAATCACTCTAGAGGAGGGATCCTTTAGGAGTATTGAGCAACAAAGAAGGCTTAACCCTGCAATGAAAGAGGATGTTAAAAAGGTGGTGATTAAATGGTTGGATGTTGGGATCATTTATCCAATTGTCGATAGCAATTGGGTGAGCCCTGTCCAATGTGTTCCTACGAAAGGAGGTGTTACTGTGGTGAGCAATAAAGACAATGAGTTGATTCCAACCAGGACAGTAACTGGCTGGAGGGTTTGCATGGACTACAGGAGGCTTAATAAAGCCACCTGTAAGGACCATTTCCCTCTACCATTTATTGACCAAATGTTGGATAGATTGGCCGGTCAGGCCTATTACTGTTTCTTGGATGGTTATTATGGGTACAACCAGATTACTATTGCTCCTGAGGATCAGGAGAAAACCACTTTCACCTGTCCTTATGGGACATTCGCTTTTAGGAGAATGCCTTTCGGCCTCTGCAATGCTCCAGCAACATTTCAGCGGTGTATGTTGGCAAGTTTTTCTGATATGATTGAGTCCACTGTTGAGGTCTTTATGGACGATTTTTCAGTGTTTGGAGGGTCTTTTCAGAATTGTTTAGATAATTTAGGTAAGGTATTAAAGAGATGTGAGGATACCCATCTAGTTCTTAATTGGGAGAAATGCCACTTCATGGTGAAGGAGGGCATAGTGCTAGGTCATAGGATTTCTAAGAATGGTCTAGAGGTCGATGGAGCAAAAATAGAGGTGATTGAAAAATTAGAACCACCGAATTCAGTGAAGGGAATTCGGAGTTTTTTAGGACATGCTGGATTTTATAGGAGGTTCATAAAAGATTTTTCCAAAATCAGTAAACCTCTTTGTAACTTATTGTCTACTGATCATGTTTTTGACTTTAATGCAGATTGTATGAAGGCTTTTGAGACTTTAAAGGTTGCTTTAATCTCAGCACCCATTCTTTGCGCACCTAATTGGAATTTACCATTCGAGGTAATGTGTGTTGCGAGTGATGCTGCGGTAGGTGCGATGTTGGGGAAAAAGCAGGGCAAATTTATCCATCCTATATATTATGCAAGCAAGGTTTTAAATGAAGCACAAGTCTGATGTGGACTTTTCCTAACCGCAAGCGCACGGGTCAAGTAATAATATAGTGAATAGTAAATTCGAATGTCGTCCTCTGGATTGGATTTTTAAGCAAATCAAGTATTGTGAATTATCTTGCCCAATTTTATTTAGGGATCAAAAAGTGATGAAAATATGATAATAAAACCAAATCAAAGCAAGTAAAAAGAATGGAAATTCAATTGGGAAAACTACTTAGGGAATTGATTTCGCCGATTTCGTTTAGGATTGATTTTAAAGAATAAGTTATTATGCACAATGAAATTATGAGCCAAAGACCCTTTAATCACAACTACCTCTCCCGAGTATAACTGATTCTCATGCAAATTAACCAACTTGATATCCCTATCTAAGTTTATTAATAAGCAAGGCAATGAGATCTTTTAACCAATTCTAAAGTTAATCTAAAACCGTCAAGAATTATAAAGTAAACTTTATTCATGCAAACTTGAGCAAGTCTAGATCAAATCCCCTCTCCCGAGCTAGATTCGAAACTTAAATCATCCAACTAATGGCCAATTAATTGAAAGCATTAAATCAAGATTACAAACACAATAACATTGCACAACTTAAACCGTAAATCAATCCATAAACTTAATCAACTACATCAATCCCTAAGCTACAAGTTTAGCTACTCGTGAATGTAAATACAAGCTCAACTAAACATGTGAAAGCCATAAATCTAACTAAAGAAAGAGAAGGGAAAAGAAAACTCAATGTATGCCGAGTCCCGACGTCCCCGTCACGATCCCCACGAACAATGGGTTGATTTCCAAGTCTCCCTCTTTGTTTTCAGCCTCCAAGTGCTCTCTTCTGTCCTCTTTACGGCTATCCAAGGTCCCAAATCGAACTCCTCAAAAACCTAGCCGAAAATAAGCTTTTATTCTGATTTTTCGTCTTAGCGTCGAGACGCTGTCAAGACAGCGTCGCGACGCTGCCACTTATACGCGCGTTCTGAATAAGGAAAAACGGTAGCGTCGGGACGCTGTGAGCTTTACGCGCCTGATCTGATATGGAATGTGAGCGTCGAGACGCTCAAGAGCTAGCGTCTCGACGCTAGCCGTCTGTTGACCGAGAGTTGACTTTTTTCCACTTTTACTCTTTTCATTCCTTTGCATCTTTTCACGCCTCGAGCACCCGATTAACTCTGATATTGCATTATAGCTCCAATCAACCGTTTCCTACAAAATAAACAATAAAGCACAATAAAATGGCCCAAACACCATAAAAGACTAGCTAAATTAAATAAGTAAAAGTAGCTAGCTATGCTCGCTATCAAATACCCCCAAACTTAAGCTTTTGCTAGTCCTCGAGCAAACTCTAAATCAGACATACAATGGAAGAATGGATGCAACAGTCATAACTCAATCCTCAAGGCTCAAAAGTCAATAACCAAGCATGCAAGAGATATGCACACAAGGACCAATGAGGGAGACAAATTAAAATTTTTCCAAAATTAACTTGCACAAGCGAGATCTAACTCAGCAAGATCAGACTCTACTAGCCCGGGATTGGATTATTAAACTCTCAGCTCATCTTCCGTCTACACTGGCACTAAGGCTTCACTAATGAGTTAATGCAACAAATTAGTTTGTTTATCTCCATACTTAGGTGCTTATAATTAACAATTAAATTAAGCATGTATATGTGGCACTAGCTTTCACACACCCATTGCAGGGACCCTTAACCTGAGTTTTCTCTGGTTGGCCTAACTGATCACAACAGGGGTAGCTCTTTTTGCCTAAACTTTATTAAACATTGCAAACTGTGCACAGGCCATGGCATAATATTTTCTTTTCAACAGTAACAACAAGAATGATTTTTCTTTATGAGCATAAATAGCATATATTCTTTTCTTTCCTCCTAAGCAAGATCAAACATGCTAATTTGCAAAACATTAACTTTTTAGCTCTACCCTACACCTATCGAGGTGACAACAAGCATATGAACATAATTCGCTCCTAAGCATTCAAATCCAAATCTAGTCAAGACAAATACTCTACTCATGCAAGCCATCTCCTAGAAAAATTTTAAAAAGTCTCCCTTTTTGGGCACTTATGCTTACATCTCATCACAAGCTTGAAAATTGACAAGAAAGCCTATCCTAGGAAATCATAATCATGCAAAAGTAGCATCCAGAAAACAACCATATGAACAATTCAAAGAAAGCTCAAAACTATAGCCCGAACTCAGATGCTCAAGGGCTCCACAAACATGCTAATCCACCCCCAAACTTAAAATTTGCATTGTCCTCAATGTATAAAGAAAATAAAGCATAAACAAGCATGAGAACAATAAAAGAATGACAGGAGTGAATAATACTGGCCTGGAATGATGATGACTTCTTGCTTGAGAGCTTTGAATCTTGAAAGCTTGAAAGCAAAGGAGAGGTAGAAAACAAGACCTACAAAACAAAAACAAACAATAAATCAAAAACAAAAAGAAAACACACTAACTTACTTGGGTTGCCTCCCATAAGCGCTTGTTTAACGTCATTAGCTCGACGTGTTGCACGTGCTTCAAGGAGGCTTTTGTTCTGTGAATCCAACAGAGGTGCTCTTTCTTGCACCTTTCCTGTAGCCCATGTACAACACTTCATCTTTTGAGTCTTCAACTGCTTTAAAGATTTCTTTTTCGTTCTTGACTCTAATAGTGAGCTCCCTGCGCTCAATATCTATGATCGCTCGCCCAGTAGCGAGGAATGGTCGTCCTAATATGACAGGTATTGAAGGATTTTCTATCATGTCCATAACATACAAGTCAATAGGGAGGAAAAATCTACCTACTCTGATTAACACATTTTCTACAATACCAACTGGTCTCACCACAGATTGATCAGCCAATTGGAGCTTTACAGGAGTAGATTTAATCTCACCTATGTCTAACTTCTTACACAAGGACAATGGGATTATATTAATGCTAGCACCTAAATCACATAATGCTCTGAACGAATAAGTACCAAAACTACAAGGAACAAAAAAACTCCCTGGATCTGCTACTTTTTCCCGTACTTTCTGTTGTACTCTGGTGCTGCATGTGGAAGCAAGATAAACAATGTCAACCTTCTTTTCTTTTTGCTTCTTCGCTAACCACTCCTTCATAAACCTGTTGTATTGGGGCATCTCTAATGCCTCTGCAAAAGGAATATTAATATTCAGATTCATAAAAGCATTCATAAATTTATCAAACTGAACCTGATTATTCTTTTTCTTCTTTTTCTTTTTCTTTTCCTTGGGAACCATCAGTGTAGGAGAAGGAATAGGAGGCTCCAGGTTAGGCTTTTCAGCCTCATCTGCTGATGTGTCCTCCTCAGCTTCCCCTGTAGGCGTTTCATAGTCCTCAGATTCAGGTTCCTCTTCAGATTCCTCCTGGTGCACAGTGATTGCCTTACAATACTCCATCTGGGGTTTCTCTTCTTTAGCTGGAGCCTTACCTTTATTCATGGTGCTTACAACATTCACCAACTGTCCCAGCTGAGTTTCGATGTTCTTTATGGCTGCACTGTGGCCATTCACCGTGGTGTTGATAGCAATGACTGCCTCCTCTAACTTGGTTGTCCTGTTACTAGACTCTGCAATGAAAGCTCCAACAAGATCTTCTAACTTTTTATTATCTTGAGTTTGAGGGGCAAAACCAGGAGGATTAAGAACATTCTTAGTATTAGCATAACAGAAATTTTCATGGTTCCTATTGTTAGGGTGATAATGTGTAGGTGTAGAACTATTATTATATCCCCTAGAATTAAAATTTGATACATACTGAACCTGCTCAATAGTCTCCTCCTGAGGTCTAGATGCTAAGGAGCAGCTTATTCAATTGATTGAGCACTCCCTGTACCTGACAATTTCATAAAAGCATTAGCAAGGGAGGTCATCTGAGCCTGGAGTGCACTTACTTTATCAACCTCAAACACTCCAGCAGCAATCTTTTTAGGTGTAGACCGCTCAGATGGCCACTGATAGCTTGGTGGCCATATCCTCTAAAAGTGTGCGAGCGTTTTCCACGGTCTTGGACAACAGAGTCCCACCTGCAGCTGCATCAACAATCGTTTTTGTACTAGGAGTTAAACCATTATAAAACAACTGTACCTGAAGCCAATCGGGGTAACCATGCTGAAGACACTTCCTCAGTAGCTCTTTGAATCGCTCCCAAGCTTCGAACAGCTGCTCATCATATTGTTGTTGGAATGTCCCAATCTCGGTCCTCAGCTTGACCGTCTTTGTAGGAGGGAAAAATTTCTTTAAAAAGGCCTGGACCAAAGCATCCCAAGTAGTGATGCTCCCAGGAGTAATAGACTGCAACCAATCTCGTGCTTTATCCTGCAAAGAAAAGGGAAATAAACGTAAGCGAATAGCATCTTCAGAGACACCATTAATCTTTACCGTCCCACAAATGTCCAAGAATGATTTAAGATGAGAATTTGGATCCTCAGTGGGTGATCCTCTGTATGCACAGTCTCGAGCCATCTGAATGAGGCGGGTTTTCAGCTCAAAGTTGTTGGCATTAATCGGTGTATAGACAATCCCCGACTGTTGCCCCTGAAACACAGGCTGAAAATAATCTCTAATAGGCCTAGGCTCCTCAGGTGGATTTTGGTCAGCCATTTGAATAATTTCTCTATTTTCTCTTCGAAGCTTAAGAATTGTTCTTTCTTTCTCGGGATCAAATGGTGCTAAAATTAAATCTTTATCCCTACGCATAAACAAACAAAACTACCCTAAAAAGAAAGAAAACAATTATGGAATGAAATAAATAAAAGGAAACAACTAATCTAAATATGGAAAATATAATCTAGAAAAGGAAACAAAGTAACCTAATATGGAATGCAAAAATAAATATGGCAAAATGCAAATAAGGAAACTAATCTAAAAAGGAAAAACAAGAACAAATAAAGAAAAGATTACTCAACTAAAAGAAAACTAACCTAGAAAATCAAATATGGAAAGAAAAACAAATAAGGAAAAAAATGCAATAAACTAAAAAGGTAAAAATACACCCTAAATTAAGATCAAGCAATTTTTTCACAATATCAATCTAGCTAACTGTGCCAATCCCCGGCAACGGCGCCAAAAACTTGATGTGGACTTTTCCTAACCGCAAGCGCACGGGTCAAGTAATAATATAGTGAATAGTAAATTCGAATGTCGTCCTCTGGATTGGATTTTTAAGCAAATCAAGTATTGTGAATTATCTTGCCCAATTTTATTTAGGGATCAAAAAGTGATGAAAATATGATAATAAAACCAAATCAAAGCAAGTAAAAAGAATGGAAATTCAATTGGGAAAACTACTTAGGGAATTGATTTCGCCGATTTCGTTTAGGATTGATTTTAAAGAATAAGTTATTATGCACAATGAAATTATGAGCCAAAGACCCTTTAATCACAACTACCTCTCCCGAGTATAACTGATTCTCATGCAAATTAACCAACTTGATATCCCTATCTAAGTTTATTAATAAGCAAGGCAATGAGATCTTTTAACCAATTCTAAAGTTAATCAAAAACCGTCAAGAATTAGAAAGTAAACTTTATTCATGCAAACTTGAGCAAGTCTAGATCAAATCCCCTCTCCCGAGCTAGATTCGAAACTTAAATCATCCAACTAATGGCCAATTAATTGAAAGCATTAAATCAAGATTACAAACACAATAACATTGCACAACTTAAACCGTAAATCAATCCATAAACTTAATCAACTACATCAATCCCTAAGCTACAAGCTTAGCTACTCATGAATGTAAATACAAGCTCAACTAAACATGTGAAAGCCATAAATCTAACTAAAGAAAGAGAAGGGAAAAGAAAACTCAATGTATGCCGAGTCCCGACGTCCCCGTCACGATCCCCACGAACAATGGGTTGATTTCCAAGTCTCCCTCTTTGTTTTCAGCCTCCAAGTGCTCTCTTCTGTCCTCTTTACGGCTATCCAAGGTCCCAAATCGAACTCCTAAAAAACCTAGCCGAAAATAAGCTTTTATTCTGATTTTTCGTCTTAGCGTCGAGACGCTGTCAAGACAGCGTCGCGACGCTGCCACTTATACGCGCGTTCTGAATAAGGAAAAATGGTAGCGTCGGGACGCTTCCTATCATAGCGTCTCGACGCTGTGAGCTTTACTCGCCTGATCTGATATGGAATGTGAGCATCGAGATGCTCAAGAGCTAGAGTCTCGACGCTAGCCTGCTGTTGACCGAGAGTTGACTTTTTTCCACTTTTACTCTTTTCATTCCTTTGCATCTTTTCACGCCCCGAGCACCCGATTAACTCTGATATTGCATTATAGCTCCAATCAACCGTTTCCTACAAAATAAACAATAAAGCACAATAAAATGGCCCAAACACCATAAAAGACTAGCTAAATTAAATAAGTAAAAGTAGCTAGCTATGCTCGCTATCAAAGTCAACTATACAACTACTGAAAAGGAGTTGTTAGCTGTGGTGTTCGCTTTTGAGAAGTTCCAGCCATATTTGGTTGGATCCAAAGTCACGGTTTTCACGGATCATGCAGCAATAAGGTATCTAATGTCTAAGAAAGATGCAAAGCCTAGACTAATTCGTTGGATTTTACTGTTGCAGGAATTCGACTTGGAGATAAAGGACAAGAAAGGATCAGAAAACGTCATTGCAGATCATTTATCTCGTCTTAATCCGTCATCATCTTTGCTGGAGCAATCTGTCATTTCCGATTGTTTTCCAGATGAACAGCTCTTTGTTGGTAAGGTAAAGGTAGTTAGGGATGTCCCTTGGTATGCTGATATTGCCAACTTTTTGGTAAAGGGAGTCACTCCTATTGACATGGATTGGAGGCAGAAGAAAAAGTTTAAGCACGATGCAAAATTTTTCTATTGGGATGAGCCATTTATGTATATGCAATGCTCTGACGGTATTATTCGTAGGTGTGTTTCAGGTGCTGAAGCAAAGGAAATCCTGGAGCAATGTCACTCTTCGCCGTATGCAGGTCATTTCAGCGGTCAGAGGACAGCTATGAGGATTTTGCATTGCGGATTCTTCTGGCCTACGTTATTTAAGGATGCCCATTGGTTCTACAAGCAATGTGATGCTTGCCAAAGGAGAGGAAATATAGGGCCTAGAGATGAAATGCCTCTTACTTACATTTTAGAAGTTGAATTATTCGATTTATGGGGTATTGACTTTATGGGGCCATTTCCCCCTTCTAATGGCAATGTTTTTATCTAATTCGCAGTTGATTACGTGTCCAAATGGGTGGAGGCCATTGCATGTCATCAGAGTGATGCCAAGACAGTTGCAAGGTTTCTTCAATCGCACATCTTTGAGCGGTTTGGGACACCTAGGACTCTAGTGAGTGACGAGGGTACACATTTTGTTAATAATATCTTAACTAAGCTGTTAGCTAAGTATGAGATTAAGCATAGGATAGCTACCCCTTATCACCCACAAGCGAATGGTCAAGCTGAAATTAGTAATAGGGAAATTAAATCGATTTTAGAGAAAGTAGTTCATCCATCTAGAAAGGATTGGTCTTTTAGGTTGGATGAGGCTCTTTGGGCTTATAGGACAGCCTATAAGACTCCTCTAGGTATGTCTCCCTATAGGTTAGTATATGGGAAAGCTTGCCATTTACCATTGGAGCTAGAGCATAAAACGTTTTGGGCTTTGAAAAAGTTAAATTTTGATCTGAGTCGTGCAGGAGCAATCAGAATGCTGCAGCTTAATGAATTAGAGGAATTTCGCCAATTTTCTTATGAGAATGCGAAAATGTATAAAGAAAAGACTAAGCTATGGCATGACAAGAAAATAAAATCTAAAGAGTTTGTCAAGGGTCAGAAAGTCTTGCTTTATAATTCTAGATTAAAATTATTTACTGGGAAACTAAAATCTAAGTGGTCAGGACCATTTACTGTGGTTGAGGTTTTTTCCCATGGACCAATTACTTTGCAGGATGAAAAAGATGGGAGAGTGTTCAAAGTGAATGGACAGAGTGTGAAAAATTATCGGGGAGAGGAATTTCAGGCGAAATATCCTTTCCTAACGTTGATCGACAATTGAGAGAGCAGGATTTTTGCAGGAGCTTTTCACAAAGCAAAATTTTGAGATCCCAGTGTTTGTATTGATTTTATGTTTCGCTGATTTGTTTTTAATTTCGATTAGGTTAGTGATGTGCAATTTGCTTACCGCAAGTGTACGGGTCAAGTAATAGTATAGTGTTTTCGTGTAAAACAAGTGTCGTCCTCTGAATTGGATTTTTAAGCAAATCAAGTATTGTGAATAATCTCGCTCAATTTTATTTAGGGATTAAAAAGTGATGATCGAATGATAAGAAAAACAAATTAAAGCAAGTAAAAAGTGTGGAATTTCAATTGAGAAAACTACTTAGGGAATTGATTTCGCCGATTTAGTTTAGGATTGATTTTAAGGAATAAGTTATTATGCACAATGAAATTATGAGCCAAAGACCCTTTAATCACAACTACCTCTCCCGAGTATAATTGATTCTCATGCAAATTAACCAACTTGATATCCCTATCTAAGTTTATTAATCATGCAAGGCAATGAGATCTTTTAACCAATTCTAAAGTTAATCTAAAACCGTCATGAATTAGAAAGTAAACTTTAGTCATGCAATCTTGAGTAAGTCGATATTAAATCCCCTCTCCCGAGCTAGATTCAAAACTTAAATCATTCAACTAATGGTCAATTAATTGAAAGCATTAAATCAAGATTACAAACATAATAAACATTGCATAACTTAAACCATAAATCAATCCATAAACTTAATCAACTACATAAATCCCTAAGCTACAAGTTTAGCTACTCATGAAAAGAATTACAAGCTTGACTAAACATGTAAAAGCCATAAAATCTAGCTAGAGAGAAGTAAAAGGAAAGGAAACACTTAATGTCGTCGATCCCAGCACGTCCCCGTCTCGATATCCACGCCACCAAGTGAAATTCCTGGTCCTCGTCCTTGCTTCAGCTCCCACAGTAGGTCTCTAGTCGAAATTAGGGTTCAATTCTCTAGATTTGGCCTCCTCCCATCCGTAGCAAGTAAGAAAGATTAAATAGGGAAATTCTACCGATAGCGTCGAGACGCTGCCTCTTATACGCGCGTTCTGAATAAGGGAAAAACGGTAGGGTCGGGACGTTTCCTATCACAGCGTCTCGACGCTGTGAGCTTTACTCGCCTAATTTGATATGGAATGTGAGCGTCGAGACGCTCAAGAGGTAGCGTCTCGACGCTAGCCTGCTGTTGACCGAAATTTGACTTTTTTCCTCTTTTACTCTTTTCATTCCTTTGCATCTTTTCACGCCCCGAGCACCCGATTAACTCTAATATGGCATTTTAGCTCCAATCAACCATTTCCTACAAAATAAACAATAAAGCACAATAAAATGGCCCAAACATCATAAAAGACTAGCTAAATTAAATAAGTAAAAGTAGCTAGCAATGCTCGCTATCAAATACCCCCAAACTTAAGCTTTTGCTAGTCCTCGAGCAAACTGCAAATCAAACATACAATGGAAGAATGGATGCAACAATCATAACTCAATCTTCAAGGCTCAAAAGTCAATAATCAAGCAGGCAAGAGACATGCACACAAGGACCAATGAGGGAGACAAATTAAATTTTTTCCAAAATTAACTTGCACAAGCGAGATCTAACTCAACAAGATCAGACTCTACTAGCCCGGGATTGGATTATTAAACTCTCAGCTCATCTTCCCTCTACACTGGCACTAAGGTTTCACTAATGAGTTAATGGAACAAATTAGTTTGTTTTCCTCCAAACTTAGGTGCTTATAATTAACAATTAAATTAAGCATGTATATGTGGCACTAGCTTTCACACACCCATTGCAGGGACCCTTAACCTGAGATTTCTCTGGTTGGCCTAACTGATCACAACAGGGGTAGCTCTTTTTGCCTAAACTTTATTAAACATTGCAAACTGTGCACAGGCCATGACATAATAATTTTTCTTTTCAACAAGAACAACAAGAATGATTTTTCTTTATGAGCATAAATAGAATATATTCTTTTATTTCCTCCTAAGCAAGATCAAACATGCTAATTTGCAAAACATTAACTTTTTAGCTCTTCCCTACACCTATCGAGGTGACAACAAGCATATGAGCCCAATAATTCGCTCCTAAGCATTCAAATCCAAATCTAGCCAAGACAAATACTCTACTCATGCAAGCCATCTCCTAGAAAAATTTTAAAAAGTCTCCCTTTTTGGGCACTTATGCTTACAACTCATCACAAGCTTGAAAATTGACAAGAAAGCCTATCCTAGGACATCATAATCATGCAAAAGTAGCATCCAGAAAACAACCATATGCATAATTCAAAGAAAGCTCAAAACTATAGCCCGAACTCAGATGCTCAAGGGCTCCACAAACATGCTAATCCACCCCCAAACTTAAAATATGCATTGTCCTCAATGTATAAAGAAAATAAGGCATAAACACGCATGAGAACAATAAAAGAATGTCAGGAGTGAACAATACTGGCCTGGAATGATGATGACTTCTTGCTTGAGATCTTGGAATCTTGAAAGCTTGAAAGCAAAGGAGAGAAAGAAAACAAGACCTACAAAACAAAAACAAACAATAAATCAAAAACAAAAAGAAAACACACTAAACTTACTTGGGTTGCCTCCCATAAGCGCTTGTTTAACGTCATTAGCTCGACGTGTTGATCGTGCTTCAAGGAGGCTTTTGTTCTGTGAATCCAACAGAGGTGCTCTTTCTTGCACCTTTCCTGTAGCCCATGAAAAGCACTTCATCTTTAGAGTCTTCAACTTCTTTAAAGATTTCTTTTTCGTTCTTGACTCTAATAGTGAGCTCCCTGCGCTCAATATCTATAATCACTCGCCCAGTAGCGAGGAATGGTCGTCCTAATATGACAGGCATCGAAGGATTTTCTATCATGTCCATAACATACAAGTCAATAGGGAGGAAAAATCTACCTACTCTGATTAACACATTTTCTACAATACCAACTGGTCTCACCACAGATTGATCAGCCAATTGGAGCTTTACAGGAGTAGACTTAATCTCACCTATATCTAACTTTTTACACAACGATAGAGGAATGATATTAATGCTAGTACCTAAGTCACATAATGCTCTAAAAGAGTAAGTACCAAAACTACAAGGAACAGAAAAACTCCCTGGATCTGCTACTTTTTTAGGTACCTTCTGTTGGACTCGAGTGCTGCATGTGGAAGCAAGATATACGGTGTCAACCTTCTTTTCTTTTCGCTTCTTTGCTAACCACTCCTTCATGAACCTGTTGTACTGAGGCATCTCTAATGTCTCTGCAAAAGGAATATTAATATTCAGATTCATAAAAGCATTCATAAATTTATCAAAGAGAACCTGATTGTTCTTTTTCTTCTTTTTCTTTTTCTTTTCCTTGGGAACCAACAGTGTGGGAGAAGGAATAGGAGGCTCAGGTTCAGGCTTTTCAGCCTCATCAGATGATGTGTCCTCCTCAGCTTCCCCTGTAGGCGTTTCATAGTCCTCAGATTCAGGTTCCTCTTCAGATTCCTCCTGGTGCACAGTGATTGCCTTACAATACTCCATCTGGGGTTTCTCTTGTTCAGTTGGGGCCTTACCTTTATTCATGGTGCTTACAACATTCACCAACTGTCCCAGCTGAGTCTCAATGTTCTTGATGGTAGCACTATGGCCATTCACTGTGGTGTTAATGGCAATGACTGCCTCCTCTAACTTGGTTGTCCTATTACTTGACTCTGCAATGAAAGCTCCAACAAGATCTTCTAACTTTTTATTTTCTTGAGTTTGAGGGGCAAACCCAGGAGGATTAAGAACATTCTTAGTATTAGCATAAGAGAAATTTTCATGGTTCCTATTGTTAGGGTGATAATGTGTAGGTATACAACTATTATTATATCCCCTAGTATTAAAATTTGATACATACTGAACTTGCTCGATGGTCTCCTCCTGAGGTCTAGATGCTAAAGCAGCAGCTGATTCAATTGATTGAGCACTCCCTGTACCTGAAAATTTCATAAAATCATTAGCAAGGGAGGTCATATAGGCCTGGAGTGCACTTACTTTATCAACCTCAAACACTCCAGCAGCAATCTTTTTGGGTGTAGACCGCTCAGATGGCCACTGATAGCTGTTGGTGGCCATATCCTCTAAAAGCGTGCGAGCGTTTTCCACGGTCTTGGGCAACAGAGTCCCACCTGCAGCTGCATCAACAATCGTTTTTGTAGTAGGAGTTAGACCATTATAAAACAATTGTACCTGGAGCCAATCGGGGTAACCATGCTGAGGGCACTTCCTCAGTAGCTCTTTGAATTGCTCCCAAGCTTCGAACAGCTGTTCATCATATTGTTGTTGGAATGTCCCAATCTCGGTCCTCAGCTTGACCGTCTTTGCAGGAGGGAAAAATTTCTTTAAAAAGGCCTGGACCAAAGCATCCCAGGTGGTGATGCTCCCAGGAGTAATAGACTACAACCAATCTCGTGCTTTATCCTGCAAAGAAAAGGGAAATAAACGTAAGCGAATAGCATCCTCAGACACTCCATTAATCTTTACCGTCCCACAAATATCCAAAAATGATTTAAGATTAGAATTTGGATCCTCAGTGGGCGATCCTCTGTATGCACAGTCTCGAGCCATCTGAATGAGGCCGGTCTTCAGCTCAAAGTTGTTGGCATTAATCGGTGCATAGACAATCCCCGACTGTTGCCCCTGAAACACGGGCTGAAAATAGTCTCTAATAGGCCTAGGCTCCTCAGGTTGATTTTGATCAGCCATTTGAAAATTTTCTCTAGTTTCCCTTCGAAGCCTATGGATGGTTCTTTCTATCTCGGGATCCAGAGGTGCTAAAATTAAATCTTTATTCCTACGCATAAACAAACAAAACTACCCTAAAAAGGAAAGAAAACAATTATGGAAAGAAATAAAGACAAGAATACAACTAGTCTAAAAATGGAAAATATAATCTAGAAAAGGAAACAAAAAAAACTAATATGGAATGCAAAAATAAATATGGAAAACACAAATAAGGAAACTAATCTAAAAAAGAAAAAACAAGAACAAATAAGGAAAAGATTACACAACTAAAAGAAAAACTAACCTAGAAAATCAAATATCAAAAAAAAAAACAAAAAAGGAAAAATGCACTCAACCTAGAAAAGTAAAAATACACCCTAAATTAAGATCAAACAATTTTTTCAGAATATCAATTTAACTAAACGTGCCAATCCCCGGCAACGGCGCCAAAAACTTGATGTGCAATTTGCTTACCGCAAGTGTACGGGTCAAGTAATAGTATAGTGTTTTCGTGTAAAACGAGTGTCGTCCTCTGGATTGGATTTTTAAGCAAATCAAGTATTGTGAATAATCTCGCTCAATTTTATTTAGGGATTAAAAAGTGATGATCGAATGATAAGAAAAACAAATTAAAGCAAGTAAAAGTGTGGAATTTCAATTGAGAAAACTACTTAGGGAATTGATTTCGCCGATTTAGTTTAGGATTGATTTTAAGGAATAAGTTATTATGCACAATGAAATTATGAGCCAAAGACCCTTTAATCACAACTACCTCTCCCGAGTATAATTGATTCTCATGTAAATTAACCAACTTGATATCCCTATCTAAGTTTATTAATCATGCAAGGCAATGAGATCTTTTAACCAATTCTAAAGTTAATCTAAAACCGTCATGAATTAGAAAGTAAACTTTAGTCATGCAATCTTGAGTAAGTCGTTATTAAATCCCCTCTCCCGAGCTAGATTCAAAACTTAAATCATTCAACTAATGGCCAATTAATTGAAAGCATTAAATCAAGATTACAAACATAATAAACATTGCATAACTTAAACCAAATCAATCTATAAACTTAATCAACTACATCAATCCCTAAGCTACAAGTTTAGCTACTCATGAAAAGAATTACAAGCTTGACTAAACATGTAAAAGCCATAAAATCTAGCTAGAGAGAAGTAAAAGGAAAGGAAACACTTAATGTCGTCGATCCCGGCACGTCCCCGTCTCGATATCCACGCCACCAAGTGAAATTCTCGGTCCTCATCCTTGCTTCAGCTCCCACAGTAGGTCTCTAGTCGAAATTAGACTCTTATACGCGCGTTCTGAATAAGGGAAAAACGGTAGCGTCGGGACGCTTCCTATCACAGCGTCTCGACGCTGTGAGCTTTACGCGCCTAATCTGATATGGAATGTGAGCGTCGAGACGCTCAAGAGCTAGCGTCGAGACGCTAGCCTGCTGTTGACCGAAATTTGACTTTTTTCCTCTTTTACTCTTTTCATTCCTTTGCATCTTTTCACGCCCCGAGCACCCGATTAACTCTAATATGGCATTATAGCTCCAATCAACAATTTCCTACAAAATAAACAATAAAGCACAATAAAATGGCCCAAACATCATAAAAGACTAGCTAAATTAAATAAGTAAAAGTAGCTAGCAATGTTCGCTATCAGTTAGATTTGATTTTGCATGGTTTATTAGATTTTTATCTTTCAGTATTTGTTTATTTATGTTAATTTAGATTTTATCTATTTCGTTTTGAATTTTGTTTGATTTTATTTTCAGGTTATTTATTTAAATTATATTTGGATTATCTTTTCATTAGTTAGATTTTGTTTTATTTGGATTTTATCTTCAGTTATTTGAATTTTGTTTAGTTAATAAAGATTGTCTTTAAATTAATTCGGCTTCAAAAATAAAGGATTAGATTTGATTTGTTCGGTAAAATTTAAAATTTGAATTTAAAAGATTTGATTTTCCTGATTTGAAATTTAAATTCTGTATCCAAGATTTTTCAGGAGGTTGTTGCAGCAAAAGTTGTGGCTGAAGCAAATATCGTCCGAGTTAAAAGGGATTTTGTTAGAAATTTATTATTTTTACCGTTGGGATTTTCTTTGAAAGTTCGCAGGTAAATTTGCATGTATCATCTGATGAGGTCGCGTGTCCGACAACAATCATCCAAAGGCTTTGATGGTAGACAGCGCATAGGGATTTACCGTGGGCGATTGGACGTCACAATTTTTACCGTTGCTGGTTTCAAGTTTTTAGGTTGCATGCGATTAAACGGTAATATAATTAATGTGGCAAATCTTTTCAGTTAGGATTTGAATTTGCTGGAGCCTTATTTATTCACAGACTCTGGTACGTTTCTTCTTACTTCGTCTTTTTGTTTCAATCTTGCCATCTACAATTTTCTTTCTTTCTCCCTTTCATTCTCTGTAAAACCCTTTGATTTATCTATGGCCAAAACAAGAGCTAGGAAAAAGAGGGAGAGTGAAGATGAGGAGGTACCGGTCACGCCAGAAGTGCAAAAAGGGAAAACCAAGAAGAAAAGAACGTCGGAGGAAAAGGAAGGAAAGAAAAGGAGAAGGCAGCAAAGGGCTACAGGACAAGAGGAAGTTCAGGAGGTGGCAGAAGTTGTTGCCACTACTGCGGAGGAAGGAAGTACTCAAGAACCTGAAGTGCAAAACCCAGATACGGTTCAAGAAAAGATTGCTGAGAAAAATCAAGAAACAGAGGTTGAGGAGCAGGCCGCAGGTATGCCTGAAAAAGAGAAAACACCAGAGTCGGTGCAGGAGGCTCATGTTGAAGTCGTAATGCCGGAACCACCAAAGCACCGCCGTATCAAACGGAAGGCGGGTCGCGTGAGGGTGATTCGGAACACTCCATCGCCTCCGACGTCGGACTCTGAGGAAGAAAAGAGGGAAGCTGAAAATAAGGCAAAGGAAGAAGAGGCAAGGAAGGCAGAGGAAGAGATTTTGCAAGAGCAACGAGAAGACAAGGGCAAAGGAATTGCCGAAGCATCGGGTGAGATTGAGGAACCAACGGTACTGACACTATTGGCCAGTAGGTTAGAATTTGCTGAAAGGCAAGCTCAGACCTATTGGACTTATGCTAAAAGGAGAGATGATGCGCTTAGGAGGGCCTTGCAAACCAATTTCTCAAAACCATATCAGGCCTTCCCAGTGTTTCCCGATGACTTATTTAATCTGTGGATTCCGCCCCCACCTGTTGAAAGAGAAGAAGAGAATGATGATGAAGAGCAGGGTTGGGAAGATTGATGGATGAGATGATCTTCAGCGAGCATTATTTTTGTTCTTATCATTTTGTTTGCTCGCGCATATCTGACCCCGCTTGCTAAATATGTTTGCTTGTTTCTTTTAATTTTTCTGCTTCTTGGAAAAAAAATATATCTTTGCTTTTGTAATATCTTTTTCGGTTTTTAATGAAATTTCCTGATGTTTTTCACTCTATATGCACTAAGTAATGCCTAACTTAACTAATTTTCTTCTGAATTTTTGAAGCTTGGACTGATTACGCTTAATTAGATCAAGGTATTCTGATCTCCAGAAACCTTTTGCTTGAGCATTTCTTCTAGCCTGGACTGTTGCTGCGGCAAAGAAGATTTTGACGGTAGTATTGACTTATATGATCCACTTTAAGCTTAATCTAAGTCCCATGTTTAGTTTAAAAATTCAGATAGAAAAATTTAAGTTTGGGGGTATACTTGCTTATCTAATGATTCATTGGGGATAATGAATAATACAAGTTTGGGGGACTTTTTGCTACTCCAATTGTTTTGCTCGAGCATTCCTCTCCTTCAAGAAAAATTTGCTAGGTTATTGAGTAACGGGGGACATTTGTGATACCCACAGTTTGTCTTCGCGTCAAAAGATGACCTAGGAAATGTGAAAAAAAAAATGATGGCTGAAAAAATTATTTGTTGAAGATTTTGCTGAAAAAATTGATGGAGCAAAAGTTTTGAAGGATGAATGATGATCTAGCAGTTTTTCTGTCTCCCAGAACTTAGGTGAGCTTCATCATAAAATGTTGCCATTCTGAGGGGCAAGAGATGGAATAACTAAGGATTTTTTAGCTTTACAAAGAGTATTGAGCCTAGTTGGTGATGAGTTTGATGCAAGGGTATACTGCACCATAAAGTGGGTCATCCCATGCTTGAGAACTTATGACTGTAAGGGTGCTTTAAAATCTTAAAATGAAAACATAAACTACTTGAAAATATGTTTTAAGATGTCTGATAATAAAGCTAAGCTGTGGAGAGTTCTTATAATTGAATTGAAAGTGGTGATTATTTGTCCCTGCTGAAGGAATCATTTTGCTGCAGCAGAGCTCGGTGTTGCAGAGTGCTCAGGTAAAGGTTAAAGGTACTATTGGATTGTCTGATTTGATTAAACTAATTCTTTGTCTAATGTTTTTAAATTCTTAAGGAAAGGTGAGTTAGTATTGCTCGGGATGCGCAATAGTTCAAGTTTGGGGGTGTGATAACTGCCCAAAAGGTAGTTATTTAGGCTTCATTTCTATAAGGATTTGTGTGTCTTTTGTGCTTAAGAGGGTTGGTTTTAGATGGATATTACATGTTTTAACACATTTGGAAGAATGGAAGCATTGGAAATTATTTTGTGCAGATTATGCTGCTGAGCGACTGGAGGGAGCAAATTCTGTGTTGCAGCAAAACTGGGAGCAGAAACTGCCACATCATAGTTCGTTAGCCAACTTCATGAACCGATTTCTGTTGAGTTATTTCCGTGATCGAGGATCAAGGAGAGCTTTACACGTGTCTCAGTTGACCTAATTCAAGCTTCCTATCCTTCTATAAAAGGAAGTAGCCGTCGAAGTCAAAAGTATTCCATGTTCTCCCTTGGAAGCCGAATAGTATAGAGAGATTGCAGATCATCAAGAACACCATCATTTGCAAGCTAATTAAGGAGTTTATTTTCTCTATTAACTTGTGATTATGGACATGCCTACTGATAACTGCCCAAAAGGTAGTTATTTAGGCCTCATTTATATAAGGATTTGTGTGTCTTTAATGCTTAATAGGGTTGGTTTTAGAGAGATATTACATGATTTAACCCATTTGGAAGAATGGAAGCTTTGGAAATCACTTTGTGCAGATTATGCTGCTGAGCGACTGGAGGGAGCAAATTCTATGCTGCAGCAAAACTGGGAACAGAAACTGCCACATCACAGCTCGTTAGCCAACTTCATGAACCGACTTCTGTTGAGTTATTTTCGTGATAAAGGATCAAGGAGAGCCTTACACGTGTCCTAGTTGACCTAATTCAAGCCTCCCATCCTTCTATAAAAGGAAGTAGCCGTCAAAGTCAAAGTCATTCCATGTTTTCCCTTGGAAGCCGAATAGTATAGGGAGATTGAAGATCATCAAGAACACCATCTACCGCAAGCTAATTAGGTAGTTTATTCTCTTTAATAACTTGTAGTTATGGACATGCATACTCAGATTGTAATTCGTATTCCTATCCCTATTATGAACTAAGTAGCTTAGGGTGTTGGTTAGGAATAATGTGATTACTGTGCTTCATCTCTAGTAATAAATTGACTATCGCATTTTGGTTAATTGTTGTGCTTATTCTTATTTTATGCCCATCTGGCCAGCCGGTATGAATAGCTCTCTCTAGTTTCAGGGATGATTTAGAGAGTGTGTGGCAATTATCCACACTACGATCATTGTGTATTGGTGAACGCCAGTGACTGAGCTAGGGATAGCCAGTTGCCTAGTGCTTGATCGGTCGCACTTCATTGGGTTTGAAACATATCCCAAAAGATCCGGAGTTCCGGGAGGAATCCGCTAATAATACTGCGAGAAATGCATGATCAATAATATTGCTAGAGCATATCTTAAAACAATCACTAAAACCTAACCAGCGTCTGTCTTTAATCTGTCTATCTATTTGTTTACCTGTTGTTCTGTCATTTATTTTGCTTCAGCATAATTCTTATAAAACCCAACATCTTTATTACCTTTGAAACCATTAGGAAGTTACGCAAAATAGATAAAGTGGAAGCTCATTCAGACCTTGGATTGATAATATTACTTGCTGCTGACTGTGTATACTTGCACAGGAATTCTAGAGTATTTTATACTATATTTTTACTCACTCTAGGAGCCCAACAAGTTTTTGGAGCCGTTGCCGGGGACTTGAATAAGTTTTTATCTGATCTATTTTGTGTATGTGTTTTAGTGGTTTGGTGCTAGAACTTTTTTATTGTTTCTTTTTTTTTTGCAGGTGTGATTTTGGTGCATGAGCGATCCGCCTGGGGTACGGTTTGAGCTTGATCCAGAAATTGAAAGGACATTTAGGAACAAAAGGAGGGAGCAGCGCAGAAACCAGATGGAGAACATCCCGCAACTTCCGCAGGTTCTTGAAGGTCCAGCAGCAGTGAACCCCCAGCAGAATCCGTTGCTGCAGCAAAACCCACTGTTTGAGCAAAATGAGCAGCGAAATAATCAGGCTGAGAATCCTATCTTGATAGCGAGCTATAGGACCAGAGCCATTCGAGCGTATGCTGTCCCGATGTTTAATGAGTTGAATCTAGGGATTGCACGTCCCCAAATCCAAGCGGCGAATTTTGAAATGAAGCCGGTAATGTTTCAGATGTTGCAAACCGTGGGGCAATTCCATGGTTTGTCATCTGAAGATCCTCATTTACATCTTAAGTCTTTTCTAGGAGTTAGTGATTCTTTTGTAATTCAAGGAGTGCCTAGAGATGCTCTTAGATTAACTTTGTTCCCGTATTCTCTTAGAGATGGAGCAAAGTCATGGTTAAACTCTTTTGCTCCAGGATCAATTAGGACGTGGGATGAGTTAGCTGAAAAATTTTTGAGTAAATATTTCCCACCTAATAGAAATGCTAAATTAAGGAGTGAAATAGTAGGGTTTAGGCAACTTGAAGATGAGATTTTTAGTGAGACTTGGGAGAGGTTTAAGGAGCTCTTACGAAAGTGTCCCCACCATGGGTTACCTCATTGTATTCAAATGGAAACATTTTACAATGGTTTAAATGGAGTAACCCAAGGTATGGTCGATGCTTCGGCTGGAGGGGCCCTTTTGGCAAAAACTTTTGATGAAGCCTATGAAATTTTAGAAAGAATATCTATTAATAGTTGTCAGTGGTCGGATGTTAGAGGCACAAATAAAAAGGTTAAGAGTGTATTAGAGGTTGATGGTGTGTCCACCATTAGGGCTGATCTTGCTATGATTGCTAACGCTCTTAAGAATGTGACAGTGATTAGTCATCAGCAGCCACCAGCTATGGAGCCTGCAGCAGTGGTGAACTAAGTCACGGACGAAGCATGTGTCTATTGCGGTGAAGACCACAACTACGAGTTTTGCCCCAGAAATCCAGCGTCTGTGTTTTTTGTAGGTAATCAGAGGAACAACACTTATTCTAACTTCTATAATCCAGGTTGGCGCAACCACCCCAATTTCTCATGGGGAGGTCAAGGAAATAACATGCAAGCGCAACAGAAGATGAACCAGCCGGGATTTGCTAAAGCGCAGGTAATGCCTCAGCAAAATAAGCAGGCTTTGCCCCAGCAAAATTTGGGAAATTCTCTCGAGGCGATGATGAAAGAATTTATGCCTCGCACAGACGCTGCAATTCAAAGTAATCAAGCTTTGATGAGGGCCCTGGAATTGCAAGTGGGTCAGCTAGCTAATGAGCTCAAGGCAAGGCCTCAAGGGAAACTTCCATCAGATACTGAACACCCTAGAAGGGAAGGTAAGGAGCAGGTAAAGGCAGTAACTCTTAGGAGTGGTAAGCCATTAGAAGAAAGAATTGAGCCTAGTAAAACCCAGGTTATAGATAAAAATGGTGATAAAAATAATAATGTTGTTGTCGAGAAAGAGTTGGAGTCTAGTCAGGGTGCTGGAGGCAGCAAAGAGAATGCTGGAGCATCTGGTTCTGTGCCTGATGTAGAACCACCATATGTGCCGCCCCCACCTTATGTACCACCTCTACCTTTTCCACAAAGGCAAAAGCCTAAGAATCAGGATGATCAATTTAAAAAGTTTTTAGAGATTCTTAAGCAGTTGCATATAAATATCCCTTTAGTAGAAGCTATTGAGCAAATGCCTAATTATGCTAAATTTCTGAAGGATATTTTGACTAAAAAGAAAAGGTTAGGTGAGTTTGAAACTGTATCTCTTACTGAGGAGTGTAGTGCTATTCTTAAGAATGGTCTACCCCCCAAGGCTAAGGATCCAGGGTCATTTACCATACCTGTGTCTATAGGTGGAAAGGAGTTAGGTAGAGCACTCTGTGATTTGGGTGCAAGCATTAACCTTATGCCTCTTTCGGTCTATCGGAAGTTAGGTATTGGTGAAGCTAGACCTACCACAGTTACACTCCAGCTAGCTGATAGGTCTATCACATATCCAGAGGGTAAAATTGAGGATGTCTTAGTAAAAGTTGATAAATTCATATTTCCTGTTGATTTTATTATTTTAGACTATGAGGCTGATAAAGATGTCCCAATTATTCTAGGTCGTCCATTTTTGGCTACTGGTAGGGCGTTAATAGATGTTCAAAAAGGAGAATTAACAATGAGAGTCTGTAATGAGGAAGTGAAATTTAATGTCTTTAAAGCCATGAAATATCCAGACAAAATGGAGGATTGCTCCTTCATTAGGATTCTGGAGAGCACAGTTATTGAGACAGCAATACAGGATTCAGCTGATAAGCATTCGGAAAAGCATGGAGAGGTTAGTGTAGAAGATTTTGAATTTTGTTCTCTAGATAGAAAAAAAGAAAAAGAATTGTTTAGGTGTGAGGATGTTTTTGAGTCTTTAGATTTAGATCAAAGAAAGGCTCCCCCAATTAAGCCATCCCTAATTGAGGCACCCACTTTAGATTTGAAACCTTTACCGGATCATCTAAAGTATGTGTATCTTGGGGAAAGTGAGACGTTGCCCATTATTGTTGCATCAGATTTAATGCCGGAGCATGAGGAGGCCTTAATAAAATTGCTGCAGCAATACCGCAAAGCTATAGGTTGGACATTGGCTGATATTCAGGGGATTAGCCCATCTTTTGGTATGCACAAAATCACTCTAGAGGAGGGATCCTTTAGGAGTATTGAGCAACAAAGAAGGCTTAACCCTGCAATGAAAGAGGTTGTTAAAAAAGAGGTAATTAAATGGTTGGATGCTGGGATTATCTATCCAATTGCCGATAGCAATTGGGTAAGCCCTGTCCAATGTGTTCCTAAGAAAGGAGGTGTCACTGTGGTGATCAATAAAGATAATGAGTTGATCCCCACAAGGACAGTAACTGGCTGGAGGGTTTGTATGGACTACAGAAGGCTTAATAAAGCCACTCGAAAGGATCATTTCCCTCTACCATTTATCGACCAGATGTTGGATCGATTGGCTGGTCAGGCCTATTACTGTTTCTTGGATGGTTATTCTGGGTATAACCAGATTACTATTGCTCCTGAAGATTAGGAAAAAACCACTTTCACCTGCCCTTATGGGACGTTTGCTTTCAGGAGGATGCCTTTCGGCCTCTGCAATGCTCCAGCAACATTTCAGCGGTGTATGTTAGCAATTTTTTCTGATATGATTGAGTCCACTGTTGAGGTATTTATGGACGATTTTTCAGTTTTTGGAGGGTCTTTTCAGAGTTGTTTAGATAATTTAGGAAAGGTGTTAAAAAGATGTGAGGATACCCATCTAGTTCTTAATTGGGAGAAGTGCCACTTCATGGTGAAGGAGGGCATCAAGGGGAAAGCTCCCAGTACTGCTGCTAAAAGCAAGGGAAAAGCCAAAGCTATGGCAGATAAGGGCAAGTGTTTCCACTGCAATGTAGATGGACATTGGAAGAGAAACTGCCCAAAGTACCTTGCTAAGAAAAAGAAGGAAAAGGAAGGTAAATTTGATTTACTTGTTTTAGAAACATGCCTGGTAGAACATGATGAGTTAACCTGGATACTTGATTCAGGAGCAACTAATCATGTTTGCTCTTCTTTTCAGGAAAATAATTCCTTTCGGCAGTTGAACGATGGGGAAATGACACTCAGGGTCGGAACTGGAGAAGTCATTTCAGCTAAAGCAGTGGGAGCTGCGAAGTTATTTTTTAGAAATAGATTCTTACTTTTAGAAAGTTTGTTAATTGTTCCCAAGATTAAGAGGAACTTAATTTCTATTTCATGTTTGATTGAACAATCGTATACAGTTACTTTTGATATGAATGAAGCGTTCATTTATAAAAATGGTGTACTTATTTGTTCAGCCAAATTGGAAAATAACTTGTTTGTTTTAAGACCAACCGACAACAAAACACTTTTAAATCACGAATTATTTAAAACTGCTGAAACTCAAAGTAAAAGGCAAAAGATTTCTCCATCAAGTAACAATACTCATCTTTGGCATCTCAGACTTGGTCATATAAACATCGATAGGATCGGTCGTTTGGTAAAGAATGGACTTCTAAGCAAGTTAGAAGATGATTCACTACCACCTTGTGAATCTTGTCTCGAGGGAAAAATGACCAAGAGACCCTTTACTGGAAAAGGTTACAGAGCCAAAGAACCCTTAGAGTTAATACATTCGGATCTGTGTGGTCCAATGAATGTAAAAGCTCGAGGAGGGTACGAATATTTCATCTCATTTATAGATGATTATTCAAGATATGGTTACTTGTACCTAATGGGACATAAGTCTGAAGCCCTTGAAAAGTTTAAGGAGTTTAAGGCTGAAGTTGAAAACCTATTAGGTAAATCTATTAAAGTACTTCAATCTGATCGAGGAGGGGAGTATATGGATCAAAGATTCCAAGACTATATGATAGAACATGGAATCTAATCTCAACTCTCAGCCCCAGGTACACCCCAGCAGAATGGTGTGTCAGAAAGGAGAAATAGAACCTTGTTAGACATGGTTCGATCAATGATGAGCTATGCTCAATTGCCTAGCTCGTTTTGGGGGTATGCAGTAGAGACTGCAACATACATCTTGAACAATGTTCCCTCGAAAAGTGTTTCTGAAACACCTTTCGAATTATGGAAGTGGCGTAAACCTAGTTTGCATCACTTTCACATCTGGGGTTGTCCAGCACACGTGCTTGTGACAAATCCTAAGAAACTGGAACCTCGTTCAAAACTGTGTCAATTTGTTGGTTACCCTAAAGAAATGAGAGGTGGTTATTTGTACGACCCACAAGAAAATAAGGTGATTGTATCGACAAATGCCACTTTCTTAGAGGAAGACCACATGAGAGATCATAAACCACGCAGCAAAATAATATTAGGAGAAGCTACTGAAGAATCATCAAGAGTTGTTGATGAAGTTGGACCTTCAACAAGGGTTGATGAAGGAACTAGTTCTTCAGATCCATCCCGTCCATCTCAAACGTTGGGAATGCCTCGACGCAGTGGGAGAGTTGTATTACAACCTGACCGCTACTTGGGTTTAACTGAAACTCAGGTTGTCATACCTAATGATGGCATTGAGGATCCATTGTCCTATCGACAAACAATGAATGACGAAGATAAGGATGAATGGGTCAAAGCCATGAACCTGGAAATGGAGTCAATGTACTCCAATTCTGTATGGGAACTTACAGATCTACCAAATGGGGTAAAACTCATAGGGTGCAAATGGATCTATAAGAGAAAAAGAGATGCAGCTGGAAAGGTACAGACCTTCAAGCTAGACTAGTGGCAAAGAGTTATACCTAAAAGGAAGGGGTTGACTATGAGGAAACATTTTCTCCTGTAGCCATGTTAAAGTCCATAAGAATTCTCTTATCCATAGCCACATATTATGACTATGAAATATGGCAAATGGACGTCAAGACTGCCTTTCTGAATGGTAATCTTGAAGAGAATATTTTCATGTCTCAACCCGAAGGGTTCATAGCCCAAGGTCAGGAACAAAAGGTTTGTAAGCTCAATCGATCCATTTATGGATTGAAACAAGCATCCAGATCATGGAACATTAGATTTGATACTGCAATCAAATCTTTTGGCTTTGACCAAAACATTGATGAGCCTTGTGTGTACAAGAAAATCAACAAAAGGAAAGTAGCTTTTCTAATACTTTATGTAGACGATATCCTACTCATTGGGAATGATGTAGGATAACTCACTGACATTAAGAAATGGCTAGCAACCCAATTCCAAATGAAAGATCTGGGAGAGGCTCAATATGTTCTGGGAATCCAAATCATTAGGGATCGTAAGAACAAAACGCTAACTCTGTCTCAAGCAACGTATATTGACAAGATGTTGTCTCGATATTCGATGAAAAACTCCAAGAAGGGACTACTACCCTTCAGACATGGGGTACACCTGTCTAAGGAACAGTCTCCTAAGACACCTCAAGAAATTGAGAACATGAGACACATTCCCTACGCCTCAGCTGTGGGCAGCTTAATGTATGTTATGCTCTGCACGAGGCCTGACATATGTTATGTAGTGGGAGTAGTCAGTAGGTATCAGTCTAATCCAGGGTTGGACCACTGGGGAGCGGTTAAAAACATCCTCAAGTATCTTCGGAGAACGAGGGACTACATGCTAGTGTATGGAGCTAAGGATTTGATTCTTACTGGATACACTGACTCTGACTTTCAAGCTGATAAGGATTCAAGGAAATCCACATCAGGGTCGGTATTCACCCTCAATGGAGGAGCAGTAGTGTGGAGAAGCATCAAACAAGGATGCATAGCAGACTCAACCATGGAGGCTGAGTATGTAGCAGCTTGCGAAGCAGCTAAGGAGGCAGTATGGCTCAGAAAGTTCTTGACTGATTTGGAAGTGGTTCCGAATATGAACGTGCCCATAACACTATACTGTGACAACAGTGGGGCTGTAGCCAACTCAAAAGAACCTCGAAGCCACAAACGAGGTAATCACATCGAGAGGAAGTATCACCTGATACGACATATTGTGCAACGAGGAGATGTGATCGTCACTAAGATCGCCTCGGAGCACAACATCGCTGATCCATTTACGAAGGCTCTCACGGCTAAAGTGTTTGAGGGTCATCTAGAGGCTCTAGGTCTACGAGATATGTATGCCATCTAATCTAGGGCAAGTGGGAGAAATGTGTAATGGGTATAAGGATGCCCTAGTTCATTGTATTATATACATGACATTTCCAGCTTTAGATTATTGCATTTACATCCCACTAACTAGTGTTTTAGTTCAAGTGGGAGTTTGTTGGGTTATATGCCCTAAAACTCGTAGATAGTGAATGTAACCGTTGACCGGATATTAATGAAATAATATTGATATATTTTTCCATTAATTGTTATTAGTTATTTTATATTTGTCTTTGCCTAATAATAACCATAATCCAATAAACTAGACATCCAAGGCTGTAATATGAGTCTTGAACTATATGTAGCGACATATGGGATCATTGTTTAAGAAACAACCTAAAGGGTCTATAGTATAGGGATAAGACTGGGTGCCTTATCCTGGTGACACTATGGATACGGTCCACTTTGTATTTGATACAAACGCTGCGATCCAACACGTTCGTGTAGGAGACATGCGAGTGGGGGTATCCTATGCAATGAGTTTGCATAAGACCGGACCACGAAATAGTAACCACTGGTTATAACACCGTTAACTAGTTGGTTTTCTATTTCAATAGGACGACCTAGACAACTTAGTCTTAATCCTGAGTTGATTATGGACTCCTGCTCATGAGAGATTTTCCTTTGATTTGTATGGGTGAGAGTGGCCAATACGCCGACTCAATAAGCCTACAACTTTGGGGACAAGACCGAAGAGGGAGCTGGGAACATAATCATACAAGATGAAATTCACTCCTTCCCGACTTTAGGGAAGCAGATGAGTGTTCCCTTAAGTGGTTACTTCGAGTCTTGAGCAAAGGGCCCTACCCTCTCAATGGCACGAGAGGGTTTTCTGTTTGATGGTTGGACCACAAACAGTTTGTTCATTAGAGGAGAATTGGTACTTAAGGAAATAGAGGTAACCCAGGGGTAAAACGTTAATTTGACCCAGCTGGTGTTACGGACACTCGTGAAGGACTAACTAGTCGATATTGGTCTAGATCCGTGGACACATAAAATATGTCTGCAGTGAGAAGAGTGCAACTGTGAGTCTATAGTGGAATGTACACACAGTTAACGAATATTGATTAATGTGGTTAATGAGTTTGACCAATTAATCTCACATCGTTGGAGCTTCTGATCTGCAGGTCCATTAGGTCCCACTGGTAGCTCGTAAAGTAATTTGAGGCAACTAAGTAATAAAAGTAAATTGAAAATGTTCAATATATTAAGGGAAACAAATATAATATATATTGATATATTATTATGAGAGAAATTAATATTTGAAAAGTTCAAATATAAATTTATGGAAGTTTGAAAGAGTTCAAAATAATGAATTAATTAATTTAAGGCCTAAAATGTGTTTGGGCAAATTAATTAATTTTAGGCCGGAAATTAAATATGTGATATTTAATTGGTGGTTAATTAATTAAAGAATTCATTAACCGGGAATTAAACAATTATGATTTTTCCTACATCAATACTCATCGAGCGAAGAATGGCAAAAGCAAGCAATACCCTGTCCCGAGATACTGTGGAGTCGTGTGTTGTTGGCAGCAAACGTAGCCTGATGAAACCCATCCAAGTGTTGGCTTCACTCTTCAAATAAGCAGCTTGAAACGTATGCTTCCGCGTCTGCGACACCCTCCATTGAGCCCCCTCAATGCCTACCTCCCGGACAGCCGCACTCAGTTGATCACTAGATGGTGCAACCACCATCTCATTAAAAACGGCATGCGGAAAATCCTGGAGATCGAACAATTCATTAATGGCCTCAGGACTCCACTGTACAGGCACTCCTCGAACGATAACCTCAAAATCATTCTTAACGTCAAGATTGGCATAAAATTCTCGAACAATGTTGGAGTTAACAGGTTCTGGTTTCGCACAAAATTGCCTCCATCCAAGGTTCACTATTCCAGACTCCAAGAACCTAGGCAAATCACTGCCAAATCCTCGTTCGAACAAGAAGTCCCGTTTCAGCACCTCCTGGTATTTTGCTCGAGCAAGATCATTGACGAAGAGAATGAATGGTGCCCTCGGCTCCTCAATTTCTCCCGATGCTTTGGCAATTCCTTTGCCCTTGCTTTCTCTCTCTGTTTGTGCAAACGCTCTTCTTCTGCCTTTCTTGCCTCTTCTTCTGCCTTTCTTGCCTCTTCTTCTTTTTCCTTATTCTCAGCTTCCCTTTTTTCTTCCTCAGAGTCCAACGTCGGAGGTGATGGAGTGTTCCGAATCACCCTCACGCGACCCGCCTTCCTCTTGATGCGGCGGCGCTTGGGTGGTTCAGGCATAATGATTTCAACATGAGCCTCCTGCACCGGTTCTGGTGTTTTCTCTTTTTCAGGCATACCTGCGACTTGTCCTTCGACCTCTGTCTCATGTTCCTTCTCAGTATTTCCTTCCTGGACCGTAGCAGAAACTATCGGTTCTGTCTCAAGATTCTGAACAGCCTCTGTTTCTTGGATGACTTCTTGTTCCGCAGTCCTCTGCTGCCTCCGTCTTCGCTTCGCATCCTTCTCTTCTGGCGTTCTTTTCTTCTTAGTTTTCCCTTTTTGCACTTCCGGTGTGACCGGTATCTCCTCCTCTTCACTCTCCCTCTCTTTCCTAGCTCTAGTCTTAGCCATGGAGGTATGAACGGTTTTTTCAGAGAAAAAAGAATACAGATGGCAAGAATGGGATTAAGAAGACGAAGTGGGAGAAGGTACCAGCGTTTGTGAATAAATAAGGCTCCAGCAAATTCAAATCCTAACTAAAAAGATTTTCCACATTAATTATATTACCGTTTAAATTTAAAAATGCAAACCTGAAATTCAAAGATTATCAACGGTAAATTCGTGGATTCCAAACACCCATGGTAAAAATCAATGTGCTGTCATCATTGAAGCCTTCGGATAATTGCTCTGTGACACGTGGCCTCATCAGATGATGCACGCACATTTACCTGCGAGAATTCAAAACCAAATCCAACGGTAAAAATAATAAATTCCAACGAAAATCCTTTTAATTCGAAATATTTTGCTCCAGCCATATCTTTTGCCGCAACAATCTGCTGAACCTGAAGAACCTTAGATACGGAATTCGAATTTCAAAACAAGAAAAATCAAAGAATCAAATTAAATTTTAACCAATCATCCCAATCTTTTATTTTCAAAAGAAGTCGAATAAATTAGAGAAAATCTCTATTAACTAGAATTCAAATAAATAAAATCTAGATAAAATCTAATAAAATCTAACTAATTAAAAGATAATTGAAAGATAATCTAAATAAATTAACCCGAAAATAAAATCAAATCAAATCAAAAATAGATTAAATCTAACCTACCAAAAATAAAAAACAAATCAGCGAAACATAAAATCAATACAAATCCTGGGAGCTCAAAATTTTGCTCTGTGAAATGCTCCCGCAAAAGTCCTGCTCTCTCAATCATCAACCAACCTTAGGGAAGGATATTTCGACTGAAACTCCTCACCCCAATAATGCTTCACACGCTGTCCATTCACTTTGAACAATCTCCCATCTTTTTCATCCTGCAAAGTAATTGCTCCATTTGAAAAAACCTCAATCACAATAAACGGTCTTGACCATTTAGATTTTAATTTTCCAGGAAATAATTTTAATCTAGAATTATAAAGCAAAACTTTTTGACCCTTGACAAACTCCTTAGATTTAATTTTTTTGTCATGCCACAGCTTAGTCTTTTCCTTATACATTTTCGCATTTTCGTAAGAAAATTGACGAAATTCTTCTAACTCATTAAGCTGCAACATTCTGATTGCTCCTGCACGACTCAGATCAAAATTTAACTTTTTCAAAGCCCAAAATGTTTTATGCTCAAGCTCTAATGGTAAATGGCAAGCTTTCCCATATACTAACCTATAGGGAGACATACCTAGAGGAGTCTTATAAGAGCCTCATCCAAAGAGCCTCATCCAAAGAGCCTCATCCAACCTAAAGGACCAATCCTTTCTAGATGGATGGACTACTTTCTCTAAAATAGCTTTAATTTCCCTATTACTAATTTCAGCTTGACCATTTGCTTGTGGGTGATAAGGGGTAGCTACCCTATGCTTAATCCCATACTTAGCTAAAAGCTTAGTTAAGATATTATTAACAAAATGTGTACCCTCATCACTTATTAGAGCTCTAGGTGTCCCAAACCGCGCAAAGATGTGCGATTGGAGAAACCTTGCAACTGTCTTGGCATCACTCTGATGGCATGCGATGGCCTCCACCCATTTGGACACGTAATCTACTGCCAATAAGATGAAAACATTGCCATTAGAAGGGGGAAATGACCCCATAAAGTCAATACCCCATACATCGAATAGTTCAACTTCTAAAATATAAGTAAGAGGCATTTCATCTCTAGGCCCCAAATTTCCTCTCCTTTGGCAAGCATCACATTGCTTGTAGAACCAGTGGACATCCTTAAACAAGGTAGGCCAGAAGAATCCGCAATGCAAAATCCTCATAGCTGTCCTTTGACCGCTGAAATGACCTCCATACGGCGAAGAGTGACATTGCTCTAGGATTTCCTTTGCTTCAGCACCTGAAACACACCTACGAATAATACCATCAGAGCATTGCTTATACATAAATGGCTCATCCCAATAGAAAAATTTTGCATCATGCTTAAACTTTTTCTTCTGCCTCCAATCCATATCAATAGGGGTGACTCCCTTCACTAAAAAGTTGGCAATATCAGCATACCAAGGGACATCCCTAACTACCTTTACTTCAATAGCAAAAAGCTGCTCATCTGGAATAGAATCAGAAATGGCAGATTGCTCCAGCAAAGATGATGATGGATCAAGACGAGACAAGTGATCTGCAATGACATTCTCTGATCCCTTCTTGTCCTTTATCTCCAAGTCAAATTCCTGCAATAGTAAAATCCAACGTATTAATCTAGGCTTTGCATCTTTTTTTGACATTAAATACCTTATTGTTGCATGATCCGTAAACACCGTGACTTTGGATCCAACCAAATATGGCCGGAATTTCTCAAAAGCAAACACAGCAGCTAACAACTCCTTTTCAGTAGTTGTGTAGTTGACCTGTGCCTCATTTAAAACCTTGCTTGCATAATATATAGGATGAATAAATTTGCCCTGCTTTTGCCCCAGCATCGCACCTACCGCAGCATCACTCGCATTACACATTACCTCGAATAGTAAATTCCAATTAGGTGCGCAGAGAATGGGTGCTGAGATTAAAGCAGCCTTCAATGTTTCAAAAGCCTTCCTACAATCTGCATTAAAGTCAAAAACATGATCAGTGCACAATAAGTTACAAAGAGGTTTGCTGATTTTGGAAAAATCCTTTATGAACCTCCTATAAAATCCAGCATGTCTTAAAAAACTCCGAATTCCCTTCACTGAACTCGGTGGCTCTAGTCTTTCGATAACCTCAACTTTTGCTCTATCAACTTCTAGACCATTCTTAGAAATCCTATGGCCTATGAAATAATTAATCACTTAAGGAAGTGATTAATCATTTATGGAAATGATCTAATCACTTATGGAAGTAATTAGTCATTTGTGGAAAAGATTAATCAATTATGGAATTGATTGATCATGATTGATTAATTAAGGAATAAGATTGAATCAATTATGGAAAAGATTGATTTAATTGAATATTTTATTCATGGCCTCTCTTCTATAAATAGAACACTAGACCTAATTGGTCATGACACTTTTGACACTTGACACTCTTGAAAGACAAGACCTAGAATTCTCTCTAGCCTCCCTCTTAGAGAAAGACTCCTACAAGTCTTTTGCCTCCTAGACTCAGAGACATACCGGTGTAACCTTTGTGGTGATTGTGTCAATCAAAGAAGAAATTTCCAGCGAAGAAATACCAAAGACGGCTGCTGCGTTTTGATCGTTGGAGCAACGTTGGCGAAGAACGGTCAAGTCTACAACAGAGGTTTGTAACGGTTCTTCCTCTTTTCTTTAGAAAAGCATGAAAATAAATTTAGATTTATTTTTAAGCATGTTTAAACCAATTTTACAGCAGCTTTAAAGTTTGTTTAAAGTTTGTTTGAGGTTTCGTAACTGTATTTTAATGTTAATTAATATACGGCGAAAGGTCCAATCGATGCGCTTTCGCTGCGCGGGGACTTTTATTCCCTTCACTTCCCACTTCTAGGTGAAGTAGATGAATGTTTCCTTAAGTGGTGACTCTGGGACTTGAACAAAGGGATCCCGCCCTCTCACTGGCCCGAGAGGAACTTTCTGTTTAATGGTTGGACCATAAACAGGTTGTTCATTAGAGGAGCGCTGATACTTAAGGTGACATATGTAACACAGGGGTAAAACGATAATTTGACCCAGCTGTGATTACGGACACTCGTGAAGGATTGACTTACCGGCATAGGTATACATCCATGGACACAAAAATGTTCTACAGTGAGAAGAGTTCAACTGTGGGTCTTTAGTGGAATGACCCACAGTTAATGAATATTGGTTAACCTGATTAATGAGTTTAATCTATTAAACTCATATCATTGGAGCTTCTGATTTGTAGGTCCATTAGGTCCACCTGCTAGCTCGTAAAGAGTAATTAGGAACAAATATATCTTGAGAGAATTTGAATAGTTCAAATTCATATTGGGAATTAAGTTAATTGTACGAGATACAAATTAATATAATGTATAGTGATGCATTAAAATATAAAGTCTAATTTTAGATTAAACTTTATTATATTGAGAGATTGATATATTTGAAAGAGTTCAAATATATGATATTTAATTAGAAGATGAATTAATTAATTATTCAATTTAGTTTAAATTAAATGAGATTTAATTAAACTATAGTCTATGAGAGAAATAAATATTTGAAGAAGTTCAAATATTAATATGAATTTGATTCATATTAAATTTATAGGATATAAGAGAATTTGAAGGAGTTCAAATTTTAATATGAATTTGATTCATATTATAGAATAATTAATTGAAGACATGAAATTAAATATATGATATTTAATGGGGTAATTAATTAATTAACTAATAGAATGTCTGAAATTAAATATATGATATTTAATTGGTGATTAATTAATTAAAGAATTAATTAATTGGAAATTAATCAATTATGGAAATGATTAATCACTTATGGAAGTAATTAATCATTTAGGAAAATGATTTAATCACTTATGGAAGTGATCAATCATTTATGAAAAAGATTAATCAATTATGGAATTGATTGGTCATGGAATTGGTTGGTCATGGAATTGATTAATTATGGAAAAGATTAAATCAGTATGGAAATAATTGATTTTAAATGAATATTTTATTCGTGGCCTTTGTCCTATAAATAGAATACTAAACCTAGGGTTTAGATACTACAACATAAGGCCACAAGAATGCATTTGCATTCTCTCTAGCCTCCCTCTCATATTCTTTCAACCCAAGAACTCTAGGGAGAATTTTCTCTCTAGAGTTTTTCCCATTCAAGATTAGGTAGTCCCATCAATTGATGGTGTCCCAATTGTTGACGCTTGGTTCAAAATCAAGAAAGGTGTCCGTTGAAGTATTCAGAGTCGTCAACGACAGTATGTTTGCTTCTCCCCTTTAGATTTAGATCTAATAAATTTTGTATGCTTAGCCTTAAGTTTGTATAGAATTTGTTCTATGTTTTAACCAATGCAATAGTATTTTTGGATAAACAAAATTAACTACGAATCGGTCCCAATTATGCTTCTGCTTTAACGGAATTGGGGAATTCCAAATCCTTACACATACAAGGTCCATCAAATTATACACTAATTGATTAATCAATTAATTCAATTGGACTATCAAATTAAACAATCAACCAATTGCCTTAAGTCTAGTGGATTGAATGGGACATTATAAATAATTAAGCCTAGATTACTTCTAACGTTATTTTGGATTCTAAACCTACCGTGTCAAGCAACAAAGTCAGAGTTTGCTCTTGGGACTCGTGCCCATGAATCAGTCTATGCGCTAACTATTAAACCAATGTTCCATTAGCTACTTGGAAATCAATTTCTTAGCAAGTTATTAACATACGAGCTGCGAGTTAGGGCGTCATGCTAATAATACAAACTGAATCCAAAATACAATAGCAATATGAATTTAAATAGACATTCAGAACATGAAACACACAAAGAAATACATTTTATAACCCAAAAATCATCCAATCGACGTCAACGGGTTTAGACGGCGGTTAAGCCGGGTAAAACCCAAACCCTATGCTACAATAATGAAGAAAATACAAGGAAAATCAAAAGGAAACTTACACCTCCTAGTTCTGGTCTTGAAGGACAGAGAACCGAGAGAAAGACCCAAAATAAACCCTAAAACATATCCTATTCTACGGAAAATAAAAGAGGGAATTTATAGAAAATTTAGTCGTGGCGTCTCGACGCCGTGTCGTATGGGCCTAGGGTTAGAAACGGGCCAGCGACGAGACGTTGGCCATGGTGTTGTTGGGGTTGCTGCCCTAAAACTCTTAGATAGTGAATGAAACAAATAGTTATATACTTGTTCGATAAAGTCGTTATGGAGTTTTTTGTTCACTCAAGTCATTAAATGAGTGAATTGCACGTTAAATAACCCAAATCCAATAAACTAGTATCCTTGGCTATGACATGAGTACTTGAACTATATGTTGTGACATAAATATGGATCAAGTTCAAGTAATAGCCTAAACGGTCTATAGTATAGGGATAAGGCTGGGTACCTTAATCCTAGGAAAACTATGTGATGCGGCCCACTTTGTTTGAGTACAAACGACGTGATCCTGGATCGTTCATGTATAGACATGCGAGTGGGGGAATCCTATGCAAATGAGTTTGCATAAGACCAAGACCGAGAAATAAGTCACTCTTACTTTATAACGTTGTTTACTGTCAAGACTGACTATTTCAATGCGATGACCTAGGTAACTCGATCTTAATCCTAAGCTAACTATGAACTCCTGTTTATTCGGGCTTATCCTTAGATCTGCATGGGTGAGAGTGGCTCAACATCGCCGACTCAATAAACCCCCCATTTCTGGGATAGGAACGGGTGGATAGCTGGGGACATAGTCTTACAAAAAGGAATTCACTCTTACCCAATTTAGGGATAGTAGGGAGGTTGTTCCCTTAAGTGACTGACTCCGGAACATGAACAAAGGGATCCCGTCCTCTCATTGGCCCGAGAGGTTTTAGGTTTAGTGGTGGGACCACAAACTGATTGTTCATTAGGGACTTAGCTAGAGACTTAAGGAACAAGATGTAACTTCAGGGGTAAAACGAACATTTGACCCAACTCTAGTTACAAACAACCTGTGAAGGGTCGACTTACTAATCATGGTTATATCGAGTGGACAGAAATATATCTACAGTGAGGGGAGTTCAACTATTGGACTATAGTGGAGTGTCCTGGTAGTTAACGAATGTTGGTTAACTGAATTAAAAGAGTTTAATCAGTTAATCTCGGATTGTTGGAGCCCATGATCTGTAGGTCCATTAGGTCCCCTGCTAGCTTATACAGAATAAACCTTAGAACATATGTGATGAAAAAGTTTGAAACTTTCAAACTAATATTAGAGAAGTTGTCGTTAAAATTATGTTTGATATATTTAACGTTAAAGTTTAATTACGAATTAAACTATTTTAGAGAGAATAAAGAATATTTAAATAAGATTTAAATATTAGAATTATATATTCGATACAATATTTCAGTTTGGATATGGATTCATATTAGAAACCGGGAATGATATTTGGTGTAAATATTTAATTTAATATTTGATATTAAATTAAAATAATTATTAATGAAAATGGTTAATTAATAAATAAAATTTTACTCAAAATTGAGTGAGTGGATTTTGTTGAAAATTGATTTGAAATTCAATTTCAAATAATTAAAATCCAAGAGGTAAATATTGTAATCTTGCCACCAAATCCCATTTGATTTCTCATCTTCAAGACACATCCTTACACACCTCATTAAAAGACAATGAGTGGTCTTAATATTGGGGATAAAAATGCATGTCTTGCATTTATAAAAGAGAGGATTGAAAGGATGAAGAAGATGATGCTTGTTGTGTTTTTATTTTCAAAAGAAAACTCTCTCTCAAGCTCATGTCTCTCTCTCTAGAAGTTCATCACGAATTCGAGTCCCAACTCGTTCTAAGGCTGGAGAATAGCGGGGAAGACTCTTTTGGTCGTCTACAACCAGTGTATGCAAAGAAATCATCCACGGATTTCTTCAATTTCGTCCAAAAAGGTTGGTAACCGAGTTCCTCTGTTTTCGGTTCATATGAATGCATGTTTTCTAAACTAAAATTAAAAGAATTTTGAGTGTTCCGATCCAAATTGCTTCCGCATGTGTCTCGCACACTCCTTCAGGTGTCTCGATGCCTGGCCTATTTCCAGAGTGCCTTGACTTCAATCTTCTTTGTTTCTTGCTCGATTCAAGTCTCGAACCTTTGACTCCTTGGAACTATTCTTCAGGCTCGTCACGATCCTCACGGCCTTCTCACCTCCTCGAGATTCATGACCCTCAAGTTAGCTCGAAAACTCTCTAATTTGCCCGAATTAGCTCCAATTTGTGTAGTTCGTCCCTGATGCCCTGAATGCACAAATAATCTACAAAATAGAAAAATAAAGTGTAAAGTGCACCCTAACAAGTCTAGATTAACAACAAATAAATAGGACTAATTAGGTCATATCAATAGGAATATTGGGTGTTTCATATGTATGAGAATTGTTTATGCTCGGTAGAGATAAATATGAGAGTAGTTTATCCAAGATTTATGTGTCATTGCATATTAACACATCCATGTAATTAATTCACAACCCTAATAGGTGAAATCAATTCCCTAAGTGTTTTCTCCATTTGAATTTCCAATTTTAAACCTTGTTAGTTTTGATTCATTATTCTCATTCTGTTGTGATCTCTAAATAAATTTGGGCGAAAATATTCACTGTAGTTAATCTAACTAGAAAACCAATCTAGATGAGGACATTCGATTTTAATCATTATATTATTACTCGACCCGTACACTTGCGGTATGCAATTTGCACATCAAATTTTTGGCGCCGTTGTTCGGGATTGACAATTATTTAGTAAGATTAATATCATGAAAAAATTGTTCGGTCTTAGTTTAGAGTGTATTTTATTTTATTTTAGGTAGTTGCATTTGTTTTCCTTTTTTGTTTTGTTTTCATATGTGTAGTTTCCTATTTTGTTGCTTTCCTTATTTTTTTTTTTTTGATTTTTTCCTTATTTGCTTTTGGTAGATTTCATATTTTATTCTTTTTCCTTATTTGTTTTTGTTTACCTTATTTGTTAGTGTTTCCTTTCTTATTTTATCTTTTCCTTTTTTGTTTTAGTTTTTTCCATTTTTATTTCCTTTCCTTATTTTGTTATTTTCCTTTTCTGTTATTTTCCTTCTTTAGGATAGACCGTTGTATGCATAAGGATAGGGATTTGGCCTTAGTACCTTTGGACCCCGAGATTGAGTAGGCTTCAAAGGGAGAATAAAGAATCTATCCCAATGGCCAATCCAAATTCACCAAAGGAGCCTAAACCCATTCGTGACTATTTTCAGCCCGTGTTTCAGGAGTAGCAGTAAGGGATTGTCTATGCCCCGATTAATGCTAACAACTTTGAGCTCAAGACCGGTCTAATCCAGATGGCTCGGGATTGCACATTCAGAGGATCACCCATAGAGGATCCAAATTCTCATTTAAAGTCATTTCTTGATATCTATGGGACGGTAAGTTAAATGAAGTCACTGAAGATGCTATTCGCTTACGTCTTTTTCCTTTTTGTTTGTAGGTCAAAACCCAAGATTCGTTGTAGTCGATTCCCCCTGGAAACATTACCAACTGGGATGCTTTGGTCCATGCATTTTTAAATAAATTTTCCTTCCTACAAAAATGGTCAAACTAAGGATTGAGATGGGGACATTCCAGCAGCAGTTTGATGAGCAACTGTTCGAGGCCTGGGAACGTTACAAGGAGCTACTAAGGAAGTGCCCTCAGCATGGATACCCTGATTGGTTGCAAATTCAATTGTTTTACAATGGTTTGAACCCCAACACTAAAACCATTGTTGATGCAGCTGCAGGGGGGACTCTGTTGTCCAAGACCATGGAAAGCGCACGTAAACTGTGTTGGGTTTTATGCCCTAAAACTCGTAGATAGTGAAGGTAAACAAATTGTATACTTGTTTCAATAAAGTGTTATTGAGTTTCTACAATAAAGTGTTATTGTTAAGTATTGCACAATATGACCCAAATCCAATAAACTAAGATCCAAGGTTGTTTGTATGTAACTTGAACTAGTATGTGGGTACATACGGGGATCGCTGTTCAAGTAACAACCTAAAAGGTGATAACACCTGAAATGTGCTATTTAATTACCTTTAATTTAATCTTGTTAGTCTGCATTTTATGGTTTAAATGTTTGTTTTGTAGGATTTCGAGGACAAGAGGATAATTAGGCTAATTTTTCAATTGGACGCTAATTGGAGAATTTTAGGACATTTTCGGGCTAATTTGGAGTTCCTCATATGACGAGGGAGTTTATGGACGTGATCGGAGCGTTCGAGCCTCGAGATTGGAGTCAATTGACACGAAAAGGCATTGTTGCAATTTGGACTACTCGAGAGGCAGCGTCGAGACGCCATAATGGCAGCATCTCGACGCTGCCACGATTTTAGGCATACAGATTGAATGTCTCGACGATGGCGATAAGTATAAATAGGATTTTTTTTTATTTTAGGTCATATTCTCATCCGTTTTCTTTCGTTTCAGTCGTCTTCTTCTTCGATTCTCTATGTTTTTCTCAATTCTTTTAGTTTAGAATAGTTTTGGGGCGGTTAATCAAGCCTTGGGGCTTACATTTGCCTCGTCTATGGCCGTCTAAGCGCGAATCACTGTAATCGGAACCTCGGTTTGTAAGTTTATTTAGTTTTCATGAGATTTACGTTTTGTTCTTGAGACTTTTCTGAATGATTATGTTGCAACCTATGATTCGCGTTTAAACCATCTTGTTTGTATGTTAGTTTAAGACTTGACGCCTCTTAAATTGAATCTGAGCATGATCTATTATTTATTGTTAGATAGCCACTAGGTTGAGGCGGATCCATCGATAGTTCGACGGTAGCCTAACGTAGACTTCCGATAGGCCTAAGAACATAGGAGAAATTGATTTAATTAAGTTAGAGAATATCAATTTCTAGTTTAATTAGACAATTCCGGGCCTTGCATGCTAATGGAGTTAGTTAATTAGTAATTTTGAGGATTTATCGGATTGCTAATTTAACTAATTAGATTTAGATTGAGGATTTATCGGTCTAAGTACAAGGGGCAGCGGGCGCAATTAAAATAATTAATTAATTAGGTTGTTCGTGGGGTTATCGAGTAATCTAATTAATTAAGTGCAGGCTGAGTAGGTGGGGTTTATCCGAAAAGCCAAGAAGCACTCCAGGCTCATAATAAGTCAGTAAAATTAATCTGTAGAAAATCAATGATTGAATTTTAATAAACTGACATCGAGTAATTTCGATTGCAGTGATCCCCAAGGTACGATTAGCCTACCCGCCTTTTTAATTTCCTGTCTTTACTTTTCTGCCATTTAATTTCATGCGTTTTAGTTTCCATCGCATTTCAATCTATCCAAATCCAACCCCCTTTTAGTCTCGTCGTCGCAATAAACCTGATTTAGACGAATTAACAATCGTGCTCCCTGTGTTCGACCCCGACCACTACTGCTATACGCTATCTTTAGGGGTTGTGGAATATAAATTTATTTGGCACGGACGTTGGAGAATTCGACACCCTCATACGTGTTAGTTTATTTAAATTTTAATCATTGATTTTCTACAGATTAATTTTACTGAATTATCATGAGCCCGGAGTGCTTCTTGGCTTTTTCAAAAAACCCACCTACTTGACCTGTGTTTAATTAACTAAATTACCCGATAACCCCACGTAATAACCCAATTAATTAATTATTTTAATTGCGCCTGTTGCCCTTGCTGCTTAGACTAATAAATCCTCAATTTAAATATAATTAGTTAAATTAGCAATCCGATAAATACTCAAAATTACTAATTAACTAACCGCATTAACACACAAGGCCCGAAATTGTCTAATTAAACTAGGAATTGAAATTCTCTAACTTAATTAAATCAATTTCTCCTATGTTCTTAGGCCTATCGGAAGTCTAGCTAGGCTACTGTCAAACTAGCGATGGATCTGCCTCAACCTAGTGGCTATCTAAAAATAACTAATAGATCATGCTCGTATTCAATTTAAGAGGCGTCAATTCTTAAACTAACATACAAAAAAGATGGTTAAAACGAGAATCATAGGATGCAACATAATCATTCAGAAAAGTCTCAAGAACAAAACGTAAATCTCATGAAAACTAAATAAACTTACAAACCGAGGTTCCGATTATAGTGATCTGTGCTTAGACGACCATAGACCAGCCAAATCTAAGCCCCAAGGCTTGATTAACCACCCCAAAACTATTCTAAACTAAAAGAACTGAGAAAAACAGAGAGAACCGGAGAAGAAGACGACTGAAACAAAAGAAAACGATTTAGAATATGACCTAAAATCGGAAAAAGATCCCAGTGTCGAGACGATGACCCTTCAATCCATGGGCCTAAAATTGTAACGCTGCCTCTCGGGTAGTCCAAATTGCAACAACACATTTTCATTTCAATTGACTCCAATCTCAAGGCTCGAACGCTCCGATCACGTCCATAAGCTCCCTCGTCATCTCAGGAACTCCAAATTAGCCCGAAAACGTCCTGAAACTCCCGAATTAGTGCCCAATTGACAAATTAGCCTAATTATCCTCTTATGCTTGAAATCCTACAAAACAAACATTTAAACCATAAAATGTAGACTAACAAGATTAAATCAAAGGTAATTAAATAGCACATTTCAAGTGCTATCAAAAGGTCTATACTATAGGGATAAGGCTGGGTACCTTATCCTGGTGACACTATGAATACGACACACTTTGTATTTGGTACGAACGCAATGATCCTACGCGTCCATGTAGGGGACATGCGAGTGGAGGTATCCAATGCAATGATTTTGCATAAGACCATACCGCGAAATAGTAACCACTAGATTTAACACTATTAACTAGTTAGGTTTTTATTTCACTAGGATGACCTAGGCAACTTAGTTTGAATCCCGAGTGGATTATGGACTCTTGTTCACGAGGGATTGTTTTTTGATTTGTATGAGTGAGAGTGGCCAGCACACCGACTCAATAAGCCTATCATTTTGGGGACAAGACGAAGTGAGGAGCTGGGAACATAATCACACAAGATGGAATTCCCTCATTCCCAACTTTGAGGAAGTAGATGAGTATTCCTTTAAGTGATGTCTCCGAGTCTTGAAAAAATGGCCCTACCCTCTCACTAGCGCGAGAGGGGTTTTTGTTTGGTGGTTGGACCACAAATAGGTTATTCATTAGAGGAGCACTGGTACTTAAGGAGGTAGAGGTAACTCAGGGGTAAAACGGTAATTTGACCCAGCTGGAGTTACAAACACTCGTGAAGGACTAACTTGCTGTTACTGATCTATATCCGTGGATACAGAATTATGTCTGCAGTGAGAAGAGTACAACTGTGGGTCTTTAGTGGAGTGAACCCACAGTCAACGAAAAGTGATTCATTGGTTGATGAGTTTAGCCGATTAATCTCATATCGTTGGAGCTTCTGATCTGTAGGTCCATTAGATCCCACTGGTAGCTCGTAAAGAGATTTTAGGTAATTAAGTATTAATTGAAAAGTGTTCAATCTAATTAGGGGAATCATATAATGTATGTTGATGCATTATAATATAAAGTTTATGAAACTTTATAATATAATTTTGAATTAGTTTTAAAATTAATTTTTGAGAGAAAATATTTGAAAGAGTTCAAATAATTAATATGAATTGAATTCATATTAATAAAATAAATAATTTAATAAAGCCCTTAAAATTAAATATATGATATTTAATTGAGTAATTAATTAATTATGGAATTAATTAATTATTTATTAAAATTAGATATGAATAAGATAATAGATTTGATTAGATCTTATTCATGACCTTTTCCTATAAGGATTAGATCTTATTCATGGCATTTTCCTATAAATAGGACCCCTAGGGTGGGGTGAAAGACATCCCATTCATTCTCATGCTCTCAGAAAATTCTCGTGAAGGCTCCCTAGACTCCCACCAGTCTCCTGCCTCTAGAAGTCTTAGAGTCATACAAGTGTAGCCATAGTGGTGTTGTCCCAATTGTTGACGCCTGGTCCCTATAAAATCAAGAAAGTCGTTCTTAGACGACAACGACGGTATGGATGCTTTTCCCTTTTAGATTAGATCTAAGGTTGTATGCTTAGCCTTAATAAATATAAATCTAGAATAGTTCTAAGTTTATTGCCAATGTATTGGTATTTTAGAATAAACAAAATTAACTACGAATTGGTTCCAATTCGCTTCCGCTTAACAGAATTAGAGAATTCCAATCCTACAATTGGCATCAGAGCTGATCGTAGATCTAATTTTGTTTTCCTGAAATTTTCATTGGCATATTAGGTTTTAGCATATTAGATGTTAAGGTTTTGGCATATTAGATTTGCTATTTTTCGTTGATTTGATCAATGTAAGGGCCCGGTGTCTTGGACATTTTTCGTTGATTTGATAAATGTAAGTTGCAACTGGGGTTTTTGAGATTGATAATGTAAGTGCTCTACAAGCCCAAATGTCCTCCCTTGCTAATGCTTTCCTTAAGTTTTTCAGGTATAGGGAGCATACAATCCATTGAGTCAGCTGCTACTGTTGCATCTCAGTCTCAGGAGGAGACCACCACAGAACAGGTTCTTTATGTTGATAGGAATTCTAACTGTAGGGGGCATCATAATTCTACACCCACACACTATCACCCTAATGTTAGAAATTATGAAAATTTCTCGTATGCTAACAATAAGAATATCTTGAACCTGATGCGCAATTTGCTTACCGCAAGTGTACGGGTCAAGTAATAATATAGTATTTTCGTATAAAACGAGTGTCGTCCTCTGGATGGGTTTTCTAGCAAATTAAGTACCGTGAATAATCTTGTCCAATTTTATTTAGGGAGCAAAACTCAATGATAAAAGATAAATCTAAAGACAAAAAGCATAAAATAAAGGTGGATACTCAAATGGAAAGACTCTTAGAGAATTGATTTCATTGTTGAGAATGAGGATAAATTAATGGGATGAATTTAGCATGCAATTATTCTACCAAGTCTAGGAACCTTTTATCACAACTATCTCTCCCGAGCATAATTGGTTCTCATGCATGCAACCAACTTGATATCCCTATCTAAGTTCATTAGCATGCAAGGCTTTGAGTTTAGTTCTTCAAGAAACTTCTAAAGTTATTCCAAATCCCGTCACAAACTTAGAATTTCTACTTTAGTCATGCAATTAAATAAAGTAAGTCTTAGGCCAAATCTCCTCTCCCGAGCAAGATTCAACACTCAAATCATTCAACTAGTGATCAAGTAATTGAAAGCATTTAACCATAATTGCATAGATAAAATAAATCCATATTCATACCACAAATCAATCCAACAAACTAAGGGTCCGTTTGGATTACATTTTAATTTAAATGTTTTTCAAGAATGCATTCTTTAAAAAACATTTTGTATAAAAATGACTTTGAATTTAAACACTCATGTGTTTGGTTACATTTCCTTATAAATGTTTTTATACACAAGTTATTGTAGACTTACAAACTCTTTTTAAAAAAGTTGGTTTCAAGTGTTTCTCTCAAAATGATTTATTTCTCAATCTCATTTTTTAATAAGTCATTTTTAGTGGTTGCCAAACACTACAAATTTTTTCAAAATTAAACACTTGAAAAGTTAAACCAAACACACCCTAAAACAACTACATCAATCCCTAAGACAAACAACTAGCAATTCATAGTCTTTAAACCACAAACACTAATAGCAAGAAAAGCCAAAAAAAAAAAAAAACTACAAGAGTTAAGGGAAAGAGAAAGGAAAACTCGAATCCGCCGACACCGCACGTTCGTGTCACGATCTCCACGTCTTCTCACTTGATTCCCGCACCTTGGCCTTGCCTTTAGCTCCCACGAAAGGTCTCTAGTCGAAATTAGGGGTAAAATCTAACCAATTGGACTCCTCTTGGCCGTGCAAGAAAAGGATGAATTTATAGAAAATCTGCCGACAACGTCGAGACGCTATGGGCAGCACCAAGACGCTATCCCAGTTTGCCGCCATTATGTTTAGGAAAATATCGATAGCGTCAAGACACTCTTGTCACAGCGTCGCGACGCTACAGGTAGCGTCGAGACGCTCTAGAGCAGCCAAATTTCAGCATACTGCCTTCTCGGATTGGACAACTTCTAATTCCTTTCTAATTAATTTCCTTTGTCTCCTTTTAGCATTCCAAGCACCAGATTGACTCCAAATTCTCATTTTAGCTCAACATAACAATTTCCTACAAAATAAACATTAAAGAGCAATAAAATGGTTACAAATTACTCAAAGACTAACCAAATTGTACCGGGAAACATAGCTCACTATGCGCGCTATCAGAACCCTTCTGGATTTACCTCTCAAAAGACTGAAAATAAACCTTCTCTTAAAGAGATGGTTGGATCCTTTATTGCAAAATCCAGTAACAAGACCAATAAGCTTAAGGAGGCAGTCATCGCTATAAACAACACAGTGACTGGCTACAGTGCAACTATAAAGAACATCGAGACTCACCTAGGACAATTGGTAAGTGTTGTAAACACCATGCAAAAAGGTAAAGCCCTAGTTGAGCATGAGAGGTCCCAGATGGAGTACTAAAAGGCCATCACTGTACATCAAGTGGAGGAGGTTCAAAAAGTTGAGGAACTAGAGACTGATGAGCCAGATAGTCCCATTGGTGAAGTGGAAGGGAAGTCAACCTCAAACGAAGTTGAAAAGCTTACTCCTACTCTCTCTACCCCTTCACCTACTGTTTTGGTTCCAAAGCCAAAGAAAAAGAGAAATTGTAAGGCCCAATTTGAAAAGTTTCTTGATGTTTTTATGAGTCTTAATATTAATTTGTCTTTTGCAGAAGCGTTGGAGCAGATGCCTAATTACATCAAATTCATGAAGGAATGGCTTTTAAGAAAGAAGAAGGAGAAAAGAATGGAGACAGTGTACCTCACGGAGACTTGCAGTTCGAGACTTCAGCAGAGGGTACCAACAAAATTGACTAATCCAGGGAGTTTTTCTACTCCTTGTAGCTTTAGTAATCATTCTTTTCGTGCTTTATGTGATCTAGGGGCTAGTATTAATGTGATTCCCTTAACATTATGCAAGAGGTTAGAAATAGGAGAAATTAAACCTATAGATGTAAAACTGCAATTGGCTGACCAATCTGTGGTTAGTCCTGTTGGAATTGTTGAGAATGTGCTGATTAAAGTAGGTTATTTTTTTTTTCCGCCCGTTGATTTTTATGTGGTGGATGTTAAAGAGAATCCTTTAGTTATTCTAGGGAGACTATTCTTCAATACTGGGCGAGTCATCATTGGTATTGAGGGTAGGGAGCTCATCATTAGAGTCCAACAGGAGAAAGAAATTCTTAAAGCATTTGAGGACTCTAAGGATCATTCAGAGGCATTGATGGTAGGATACAGAAAAGGTGCTAGCAAGAGCACCATCGGTGGATCCCATGGCATTCGACCTCTCTGATGCATACACACGTCGAGCTAAAGACGTTAAACAAGCGCTTATGGGAGGAAAACCAAGTTAAATTTGTTTCTATTTTGTTGTTTTTGATTTTATTGTTGTTTTTGTTTTTATTGTTGTTTTTGTTTTGTAGGTCTTTTGATCCTGTGGCTCTTGGCTTGCAAGTAATCATGAGAGGTCATCATTATAGGGTATGTTAACTCATTTCATTCTTTTGTTGTTCTCATGTTCATTAGGCTTCAGTTCTTTTCTACATTGAGGACAATGCATGTTTTAGGTTTGGGGGTGGAATGCTTTGCTTTGTTGAGCCCTTGAGCATCTAAGTTCAGGCTATTTTAAGCTTATTGTAAATTGGCATTTAGTTGTTTTTGGATGTTGTTTGAACATGATTATGGCTTCCTAGGATAGACTCTTTTGTCAATTTTTGAGCTTTTAATGAGTTGTAATTAGCATGAGTGCCCCAAAAAGGGAGACTTTTTAAATTTTTTCTAGAAGATGTCTTGCAATATTAGTGAAGTATTTTTCTTGCTTTAAAGTTGAATTTGAATGCTTATGAGTGAATTATTAGGTTCGTATGCTTGTTGTCACCTGGTGTGCAAATGGCTAACCGCAAGTGTACGGGTCAAGTAATAATATAGTGATTTTGCAATCGAATGTCGTCCTCTGGATTGGTGTCTAACCAAATTTTAATTATCGAAAATACTTTTGACCAATTTTATTTAGGGAATCAAATTGAATGAGAGTATGAATTAATCAAATACAAGACTAAAATAAAAAGTGACAATCTAATGGGAAAATTTTGTCTTAGGGATTTGATTTCACCAATTGGAGTTATGGACTAATAAACGAATTAACAAATATTATGATTCATAAATCTTGGCAACAAAAAATCACACATATCTCTCCCGAGCATACATGATTCTCCCATATGCAATTGAACCCGATATCCCTATCTAAATTCAATAAACATACAAGGCAATAAGGCTAACCTTTATAACAATTTCTAGAATTAACCTTAATCTCCTTATTTTAAGCTAAATTCTAGTTATGCATACGGAATACTAATTTAAATCCTCTCTCCCGAGTTAGATTCAAATGTAAACATCAATCAATTTATGGCCAGTAAATCGAAAGCATTAAGGATACAACATATGCATAAATGAAATCAATAGCATAAACACCGTAAATCAATCCAAAACGTGCCCAACGGCTACATCAATCCCTAAGAACTAAAGCCTAGCTACTCATACACAACGTTACAATATAGCAAGAGTCTAAAACAACCATCAAAACTATCTAAGATAAGGGAAAAGAGAAATAAGCTCGTTGTAGGCCGAGACCGAACGTCCCCGTCACGATCCCCATGAACAATGGGTTGATTTCCACCTTGCTCCCTTTGTTTCAGCCTCAAAGCCTCTGTTTTTCCTCTATTGTCGGCTCCAAAACATCCCGAAACGAAAGTCCTAAAAAACCTAGCCGAAAATAAACTTATATAGCAGATTTTCGTCGTAGCGTCGAGACGCTCTTAAGACAGCGTCTCGACGCTGCCTCTTGTACGCGCGTGTCTGAAAAGGAAATGCGGTAGCGTCGGAACGCTTCCTATCACAGCGTCGAGACGCTGTGAGTCTGCCACGTATTCTCATTAAGGAAACGTAGCGTCGAGACGCTCCAAGAGTGGCATCTCGACGCTAATGGGCAGAATGCCCTCTCTTGGCTCCTTGTTACTTGAATCTTTTCGGTTCTTTGGCATCTTTTCACGTCCCGAACACCTTATTAATTCTTATTCCACGTTTTAACTCTAATCAACGCTTTCCTACAAAATAAACAATTAAGTGCAATAATGTGACGCCCCAGGATTTTAAAAGCTAACCCAGCGACATTACTAACTCCTAGACCAAAACAAACCGTGAGCACCGAAAATTTCGGCAGCATAACGGCGTACATTGGACTAACCCAAAATTTTCTTTAACCTGTTAAGCGATGAAGCACTTCTAATTAACTTGAATCAACAACTCCACCATACTGCAACACAGCAAAACTCCACAGAACTGACAGCCAGACAGGCCACACATCAACAACTACTAACTAACCAGAAACACAACTATAACGGAGCTGATAACAATAATTCATTCAGACAAGCTTAATGATTATCCACTAAAAGAATAGATGATTCCCCTTTAAACAATAACAACTAACTCTGGAGTAAAACGAAAGCAACCAGATGTAAGCCTATCAGGACAACAACTGTCCAACCAATGAAGACATTATTACCCTACCCAAGTTAAACAACAAGCGATTTAACATGAAAGTAAAATGAAAATAGCGCAACTAGCTATGGTCATTCCTCGAACACCTCCTCTGCATCACCATGGTCCACGCAGTCCTCATAACCTGCAAAACCTAGTAGTTGGGGGGAGAGGAGGGGGTCAGTACACTAAGGTACTGGTAAGCAGCCCCTACCTGAGAAGCCATCAAACAGCAAACAACCAACATGCTTTTCATGCGCAAAAAACATGCCTTTAAAAGCAGTAAACATAATATCATGCTCATAATGCTAGTAAAAACAAATGACTCTCCTAAGTCATACTCATGCATCACCATGCAACTTACTAACCACTCAAGCTCCACGAGCTCGCTCAACACTCATATTTAGCCCTCACATGGCTCTCCAAGACTGATCCTTCGAGTCGCACTGTTCCCTGACCATTTGTACCCAGGGCCACAATGCTCTCTACGGAGCTCGACGTTTGACCCTTGACCATTTGTACCCAAGGCCTCAAACTGTGCATCGCCCCTTGACCATTTGTACCCAAGGCGCACCGATGACTTAGCAAAGCATTGGCCCTTCCCCAGGCACCCAATACATGCTTTCTAGACTCATCACACCGACCCTTGACCATTTGTACCCAAGGCCTCGATGCTCCTCTTAACCAATGGTGACGTGCCACCCCTCGACCATTTGTACCCGAGGTGCACTGACACTCACCCAACTTCCTTTTCTTTCACACTTTAGGTCCATGACCTATATCTCACATCCACTAGAATGCATATGCCCTGCAACATGCTTCTAGACTCATGAATCACGCCCACTAAGCATTACACATGTGACCACATCTGTTAACTCATGCTTGACTCGGAAACGCAAATAGAACCAACATGCTTGCAACCATTCATCACGCAACAACAATCATGTTTTCCAACGACTCATATATATGTACATATATTCAAAGAAATAGCAATCGTGAGAACAGTTTTAAAGCGAGAAAACACTCAGCATGCATCACACAATCAAACAGGCAACATCAAGTAAGAACTACTTACCGGAAGCTCAAACGCTCCTAAACAATCCTAAAGGACTAATGGAAACAACCGGAAGAGCCTAAAGAGCTCAAACTACAAGCAACGATTACCATGGGTTAGGAATTGATAAACAACACCCAAGAGACTTAATAAAGGAGGGTAAAGGGTGCTGGAATTTACCGCTTAGTGCCCAAACAACCTTGAGAACAAGCTGACTTGTGTTCGAAACGACCCAACAACCAAGATCCCAAGTCACCGGGTTATGGGTAACCAAAATCAAGGTCTTTCGAGTTGTGGGTATTCGCTGAACACGATATTTGAGATCAAACGCTCGCTGAACAGCAACCGAATACACCTAATTCTGCAATTATAAGGCCGATAACGAATGGGTATCGATTAAAACATGGTTTAAGGCTTGGATAACTATTGGGCAGCAACCCTTAACGCTAAAAGCAAAGGGACAGCAAGGAAACTTACCCAAACGGACCCGCTTCTGCGCTAGACGGGTTACACCAACCACAACCAATGAGCTAGAATGCTCTTTGAGCAGTGGGTACCCAAGTTGAAGTGTTTCGAACTTAATCGAACACCTAGACGGCGCTGCAGATCAGAATATTGAACACAATTTAGCTTTCAGCACCTAAAATGAATGGGCATTCTACCAAAGGCTCCAAACAAGAATGGGTAAGGGCCAAAACTTACCGGACACGCTAACCGACGCTGGAAACGCCCAATGACGCTGTTGGATAGCAACGAAAACGCGAGGAAAGGAGACTCCGAGCTGCTGTCCGCGCAATACGGGCAAGAAGGAGTTAGATCGGGCCCTAACGAATACACATGAGTGAGTTTGAGACTTACCCACGAGGCTTGGGCGTCGACGGCTTCCACACGAACCAGAAACCGAGAGAGAGGGAGATTCGCGGGAGAGAGACACGCAGAGAGAGAAGGACGCGCGACCCACGGCTCGGCCTTGACGACGGAGGCGGGGCAAACGAAAGAGAGAACTCACGGAGAGAGCTCGCGGGGGAAAGACGCCAGAGAAGGGGCTGGCGGCGGCGCAACACACGGCAGAGAGGGAGGAGACCTGCGGCTGGTGCCTGGAGAAGAAGAACACGAAAAAAAAGAAGGGGCTTGGCGGCTAGAGGCTTCACGAAGAAGAAAAGGGAAAGGAAATAGATTTAGGGCTTTCTTTTTTTTTATTCTATTTCATTTTCTTTCTTTTCTTTTCTTGATTTTTAAACACACCCAAGAATAGAAAATCTCCATTAAAATAAGGAGATCTTATCTAGGTTTCAAATTTAAAAACCCAAACTTAATTCTTGAAAGATTTGGAAATAGAAAATAACCCGACTGATAAAAGGGTTTGGGCCTTTTTTGATATTTAAAATAAATATCAAATGTTAAACCTCTAACTTTAGGAAATTTAAAGATTTAATTAAAAATCTCTTTCCCCTAAATTTTAGAAATTTAGTTTAACGGCCCAAGGCTAAACTTATTCTAATTTTCCAAATTAGAATAAGAACACCCAATAAATTCAAAAATGGCTCGATTTCGAAACGCGGGGCGTTACAAATAAAATGGCCAATAATCATCAAAGACTAGCTAAATTTAATAAGAAACGATAGCTAGCTATGCTTGCTATCAAATACCCCCAAACTTAAGCTTTTGCTAGTCCTCGAGCAAACTACAAATCAAACATACAATGGAAGAATGGATGCAACAATCATAACTCAATCCTCAAGGCTCAAAAGTCAATAACCAAGCAAGCAAGAGACATGCACACAAGGACCAATGAGGGAGACAAATTAAAATTTTTCCAAAATTAACTTGCACAAGCGAGATTGTTGCACGATTTTCCGCAAGCGCATGGGTCGTCACAAGTAATATAGTGATTTTGAGTATAGAGTATCGTCTCCACAGGGATTGGATTTATTCAATTAAGTACCACGAATAATTGATGACATGCAAAAATGTCATCATTTTCCTATTAATTTAAGCTAGTTTTGTGCTTGAATTGTGTGCTTTAATGCTATTTTCTGTTTAAATTTCAGAAAACCGAGTCAAAGAAGAAAAACCGGAATTTTGAGAGATTTTTGGATGATTTTGGAGACTTTTTGAGCAATTTGGAGAATTACATTGATGATCCGAGTCCAAAAAGCCAAGAAGAATGAATTAGAAGCCCAAATTCATGAAGTCCAAGCCTTAAAATTATCAATTTGGGTCAAGAAGAGTGCCCAAAATCCATTACAAGAAGTATTTGGGCCAAAAGAAAGTTGGAGGCCCAAAAATGGAGTCAAAATCGGGCTTTTATTGAAGATTCAGGGCCTAGTGTCTCGACACTAAGCCTGTAGCGTCTCGACGCTAGGCAGCTGCGTGGAAAGATCCAGAATTGCGAGAGCGTCGCGACGCTGTCCAAGTAACGTCTCGACGCTGCGACGTCTCGGAGCCCAAGAAAAGATGACGTCAGAGCGTCTCGACGCTGTCTTTGTAGCGTCTCGACGCTGCGCCTGCTGGGAGCCTATAAAAGGAGCCTTTTGCATCCATATTTGATGTGCCAATTTGTGGGTTTTCACCCCATTCTAGAGTTTACACTAAAATTTGGGATTTTTGGGAGAGTTTTGGAGCTTTGTTGAAGATCTTTGGAGCTCGGGATCGAAGGAGGTCGGCGCGGGATCGAGGAGATCGACACTTTTATGAGCATTTCTCTTCCCTTTTCCTTTATGTTTTAGTTTCTAGAATTGTTGTGATTAGGAATTATTGAATTTTAGTGATTATGAGTAGCAAATTCCTAAATTCTATTTGATTGATTTAGATGTTGAACCTCTGCTGAATTAATGAATTGATTTGGTTTAATTGTCATTATTGTTCATTTGTGCATTTTGTCCGTAATGCTTTTAATCAACTGATCACTGATTAAATGAATCGTTACTAAGTGGAAACTCGACGGAGAGAAGCTTAGACTAGAACTGAATGCATGACTAACGGTTATTTACCCGGGTGACACGGGACAAAATAAATAACGTTAGAGGTTGTATTGAAGGGTCGTAATGCCATACTAAGTAAATAAAGATGAGACTGAAAGGAGATTCTTTATTTAACGGTATGAGATAGGAGGAGACCGACAGGAGAATCCTTGTCATTATACTTCTAGACTTATGAATCAAATGATTTGTTAATCCATATTGGTAAATTGATTACGCATTAAAGGTCCAATCGTCGAAATCAACAACTCTAGAATTATCCCTCCAAATTGTGTCGCCATTTATCTTTTTCTTTCTAGATTAGTTTTTTTTGTTATTCTGTTCGGCATTAGATTTTGTTCTCTAAATAAAGCTAAGCAAGATTATTCGTGGTAATTAATTGAATAAATCCAATCCCTGTGGAGACGATACTCTATACTCAAAATCACTATATTACTTGTCACGACCCGTGCGCTTGCGGAATTGAAAATCGTGCGAACAATAATCTTGCTTAACTTTATTTAGAGAACAAAATCTAATGCTGAAAAGAATAACAAAAAGCTAATCTAGAAAGCAAAAGATAAATGGTGACACAATTTGGAGGGATAATTCTAGAGTTGTTGATTTTATCAATTGGACCTTTAATGCTTAATCAATTAACTAATGTGGATTAACAAATCATTTGATTCATAAGTCTAGAAGCCTAATTTCAAGGATTCTCTTGTCGGTCTCCTCCTATCTCATACCGTTCAATAAAGAATCTCCTTTCAGTCTCATCTTTATTTACTTAGCATGGCATTACTGTTGGGTTTTATGCCCTAAAACTCATAGATAGTAAATGTACATTTGACCGAACATTAATAAAGTGATGTATTATTCAATGTTTGTATTATATCTTGTCTTGCTAACCCTAATCCAATAAACTAAACATCCATGGCTAATAGAATGAGACTTGAACTAGTATGTAGGGACATGCGGGGATCAATGTTCAAGTTTTAGCCTAAAGGGTCTGTAGTATAGGGATAAGGCTGGGTACCTTATCCTGGTGACACTATGGATACGGCCCGCTTTGTATATTGATACAAACGTAGTGATCCAACACGTTCATGTGGTTGACATGCGAGTGGGGGTATCCTGTGCAATGAGTTTGCACAAAGACCGGACCGCGAAATAGTTAACCACTAACTATAACACCGTTGGTTAGCTCGGTTTCTATTTCACTAGGATGACCTAGGCAACTTGGCCTTAATCCTGAGTGGATTATGGACTCCTGTCCATGAGGGATTGTCCTTTGATTTGTACGGGTGAGAGTGGCCAGTTCACCGACTCAATAAGCCTACCATTTTGGGGACAAGACCGAATGGGGAGCTGGGAACGTAGTCTTACAAGATGGAATTCACTCCTTCCTGATATGAGGGTAAGTAGAGGTGTGTTCCCTTAAGTGGTGTCTCCGGGTCTTGAACAAAGGGCCCTACCCTCTTTATGGCACGAGAGGGTTTTCTGTTTGATGGTTGGACCACAAACAGGTTGTTCATTAGAGGAGCACTGGTACTTAAGGACCAAGAGGTAGCCCAGGGGTAAAACGGTAATTTGACCTAGCTGGGGTACGAACACACGTGAAGGGCTAACTTGCTGCTGACGGTCAATATCCATGGACACAGAAATATATCTGCAGTGAGAAGAGTGCAGCTGTGGTTCTTTAGTGGAGTGAACCACAGTTAACGAATATTGATTAACTTGGTTAATGAGTTTAACCAACTAATCTCATATCGTTGGAGCTTCTGATCTGTAGGTCCATTAGGTCCCACCGGTAGCTCATTTGGGGCGTTGAGGTAAAATTCTAAGGATGGATTGAATATTCGAAGGTGTTCGAATATTATACTAAAATATGAATTTGGTTCATATTAAAAACTATAGGTTAAAATTAATATGCATTGGATGTATATTAATACTATAGTTATGAGAGAGAAAATAGTAATTGAATATGTGATGTTCAATTTTATTTTATTAATTAATTAATTTCTTATTAATTAATTGATTTAGTTTAATTAAATTTGATTTAATTAAACTATAAGATAAGAGGGATGTTAATTTAAATAGGATTTAAATTAAAGTTATTTTAATTAATTTAGATTAATTAAAAGATAATTAATTGTAATTTGAATTTATGTTTTTTCAAATTATAATTAATTAAAATATCAGATAACTGAAATATCAGTTATCTGATATTTTAAATAATCAGACGTGGTCAGGGGAGTTGCTAACTGAACTCCCTATTCTCACGCCTGACCATCCCCATCCATCGCTCTCTCCTTTTCTCTCAATTGATCTGTGGCAGAATTATGCAGAGAGTTTTTTTTTTAGAGAAAATCCAGAGAAAAATCCTTAGAGTCTGTTGAGTTCCCACAAGCTCCCAACGCGTATCCTGCTGAGAATACTGGTGAAGCCTCGTGGTGGTGATTTTCCAGCAAGACCAAGAAAGATTGCTGCTGTAATTTTGGGAGAAAAACAGAGAATTTGGCGAAAAACTTCAAGGATTTCTTCAAGGGTAAAGTTTTCTTGAACTAGGGTCAATAGGACCCAATTCTAGATTAGATCTAGGATTAATTCTCTGATTTTATGCATGCTTGTATCTGGTTTTACAGCAAGTTTTATCTATTATTGTTGCTGTAAATTTCATGTATTTTATCCCAACGTATTGGTATTTTTGTTCTTAAATTAATCCGGGTTTTAAAGGTTCTGTATGATTTTCCGCTGCGCAAGGGCTTTCATCCCTTCAATTGGTATCAGAGCCAACTCTGGATTTTAATTTAGGAATTAAAATTTGCGTTGGTTTTTTAGGTGGGATTTGCATTATGAATGTTTAATTTTGCGATAAACTGTTTAGGTTTAATTTGGCCATAGATTTACCGCATTTTTACTTGATTTGATCATGTAAGGCCCCTGTGTTTTTGGGCAAAATTGTGTAAATCGAGTCTGTACAGTCCGGGTCTCAGTTAGGCTTGAAAATCGATGAAGATCGCAGAAGAAATTGGTGAATTTCATGAAGAACAGCCGCTGTTCTGCCCAGGAATCAGCTCCAGACGCAACAGCGTCGGGACGCTTAGCCTTGTGCGTCTCGACGCTGTCGCGATTCCACGCTCCAGACGGTTGAAATCGCGCCAGCGTCGGGACGCTTTCTTCGCAGCGTCTCGACGCTGTCACGATTTCGTGCGGCGCCAGGATTTTCGCGAAAACAGACGTGGTGCCCTAATTTGGCCGGTTCGGTTCGAGCGTTTTGGGTCAGCTGGGACCGGTTCGGTCCGGTTTGACCCGTTTTGGGTGCGGTTCGAGTTTTTCAAGTCCGGTTCGAAGTGGTTCGGGTCGGTTCAAGGCTAGTAGACCGGATTTGGAGCTGCAGAATTATGTAATAGGATAGATTTATTGCTTTATTAATGTAATTTTGCTTTAGTCTATCCTAGGGGCCAATTAAATCGGTTTATTCGCTATTTAAATGCTTTATGGATGTCATTTAAATTTAATCCCACCTTAGGATATAAAGCATGCTCATGCATTTATGAATGTTATAATTAGATTATAATATATGTATGAAATGCATGGTTTGATTTTCATGATTTATTTAATATATAGTAGAGTTATATTAAATTCATGAAAATGGAATAGTATGATGCATGCAATTACATAGTTTTAATATAAGAGTTATATTAAAAAATTATTTGTTTGCAGCATGCTAAGTTGATTTTCCATTATTGGCTATAATAAAGTTGTTTATTATTTAAATGGAAATCAAATTGCATTGAGCATGATACATCCATAGATTAATATAAGGGTTATATTAATTATCATGCTATGCATAGTACTATAGTTTAAAATTTTATTAACTTGAATATGATTGTTAATTGTTTTAAAAACTATAGTATGCATGATTATAGGGCTAATCATTATAAAATTTTGAAATAGTTTAAAATTTTATGATTAGAAACCGTCAATCTATAATCAAGATATGCATGTTCACATAGGATCTTAGGTTAAAATTATATTAATTTTAATGAGTTAAAATTAATTAGACCTAAGATCATTTTCTAATAGGATTAGAAGATCTTACTTAGTTTTAAAATAGTTTTAATGAACTAAGTAGGACGAACATTCCTAAGATTATAAGGGAACTCTACCAGTGAAGTTCTGTCTAAGGATTGGAGGTATTTAAGTTGACGGTAAACAGAACACCTCCTACCTGGGAACTGATCTGGAATACCGGAGTTGAATTAATCTCAGGTTAATGTTAGAATAATGTCACTAGGTTAATTAAATTGGTTTAATACACCTAGACATTAGGTCTTATTATAATAGTTATAATAGGACTAGACTTAGATAAATGACTTAGCCGGATTTATCTAGGTTTAATCAAACCCTAAAATTAATAATCAGTTACTTTAGTGGGAGGAAAATTACAAAACTTAATTTAAATTGAGTTTTGCTCCTACGTCCCCGTGAAGTTCACACCGTGAGACCCATGCTCGGCTTTGTGTCGTTTTAGCGCGGCCTCCCTTCGGAGAGTGTTTGCATGGGTCAATACCAAGGTGAATGGGGAAAGTGACTATAGTAAGTGGGAGCGGGACACGTGTCAACGTATCCTTCGGTCTCCACCCCTAGGTCACAACGTGAGATTCCTATGATCCGCCTGCGTGTTGTCTCGGCACAACCACCCCTTCGGAGGGCCTGATCATAGGATTCGGAACACCGTGAACTCCTGAAAAGGATAGGATCACTTAGGCTAATTACCAACAGTTGTCTTTCCTAACGGTAGCCTATTGGTGCGTGCCTCTGGGATCTGAAACTGGGAGGGTCACACTTACGGGGAGGAGTTAATTTGTTAACAAATCCTTGACCGAACAACGGTGGTTAATATCTAATAGAATATGAGTTATTCTGGTATTAGAAATTGACTGAGAAGAGTCTCATTTTAGAGGAGGAACAACTGATCACCCTTCGGTGGCTGTTCTTCTAAACCTCTAAAGCATCGTTGCGAAACACAATCATAGTTTTATTAGGGTTCTTTGATTGTTTGTTTGCAAAATTGATTGGATGTATGCAATTGTTTGTATTGCTTGTATGATGGGTTAAGGCAAAGATAACTAATACGGTCACTTGTTTGTTATTTCAGCAATGTCTTCCTCTATAATATCCCTTCTTAAAAACGAACAACTTACCGGCGAGAATTTTCCACAATGGAAATCAAACCTCAATACAATACTCGTGGTTGAGGATTTAAGATTCGTCTTAACGGAGGAGTGTCCTCCCGTTCCCCCTCGCACTGCCTCTCAGGCAGTTAAAGACGCCTATGAACGCTGGACCAAGGCCAATGAAAAGGTCAAGGTCTATATATTGGTCAGCTTATCTGAAGTTTTGGCCAAGCGTTATGAGAACGTGGCAACTGCCAGGGAAATTATGAATTCCCTGCAGGAGATGTTTGGACTTCCGTCCTACCAGCTCCACCACGACGCCTTGAAGAATGTCTTCAATGCCAAGATGCTGGAAGGTCAATCTGTTCGGGAACATGTCCTGGACATGGTTAACCAGTTCAACATAGCTGAGGCAAATGGCGGGGTAGTCTGCGAGCGCAGTCAGGTTGCGTTCATCCTTCACTCGCTCCCGGCGAGCTATCTGTCTTTTAGGACGAACGCGAGCATGAATAAGATTCAGTTCAACCTGACTACCCTCCTCTCGGAGTTACAGATTTACGAATCCCTGCAAAAGAGCAAGGGAAAGAATGTGGTGAAAGGAGAGGCCAATGTGGCCCATTCCAAGAAAAAGTTCCTGAAGGGTTCATCCTCAGGGACTAAATCTGTACCCCAGGCTTCTTCATCGAAGCAGATCCAGAAGAGGAAGGGAGACAAGGGGAAGGCTCCTGCACAGGCTGTGCAAGGGAAGGGGAAGGCCAAAGTCGTGGCCGACAAAGGCAGATGCTTCCACTGCAATGCAGATGGTCACTGGAAGCGCAACTGTCCCCGCTACCTTGCTGAGAAGAGAAGAGAAAAAGAAGGTAAATTCGATTTACTTGTGTTAGAGACTTGTCTCGTTGAACATGATGAGTTTGCCTGGATACTGGATTCGGGAGCCACTAATCATGTTTGTTCTTCTTTTCAGGGAAATAATTTCCAGCAGCTGGCAGAGGGTGAAATGACGCTCAAGGTCGGAACGGGAGACGTCGTTTCAGCTCGTGCAGTGGGAGCTGCAAAATTATTCTTTAGAAATAGGTTTTTAATTTTAGAGGACTTGTACTTGGTTCCTAGAATTAAAAGGAACCTAATTTATGTTTCAGCTTTGTTAGAACAATGTTATACTATTTCCTTCTTGCTTAATGAAGCTTTAATTTCAAAGAATGGAATTTACATTTGTTCAGCTAAGCGTGAGAATAATTTGTTTGTGTTAAGACCAAATGATGCTAAGGCCATTTTAAGTCATGAAATGTTTAAAACGGCCGAAACGCAAAACAAGAGGCAAAAAGTTTCTCCTTCAAGTAACAACACGTATCTTTGGCATCTTCGTCTTGGTCATATTAACATCGATCGGATCGATCGTTTGGTTAAAAATGGACTTCTAAGTGACATAGAAGATACATCTTTACCACCCTGTGAATCGTGTCTCGAGGGTAAAATGACCAAGAGGCCTTTTACTGGAAAAGGTTACAGGGCCAAAGAACCACTTGAACTAATACATTCGGATCTTTGTGGTCCTATGAATGTAAAGGCTCGAGGTGGTTTTGAATACTTCATCTCTTTCATAGATGATTATTCACGATACGGTTACTTGTACCTGATGGACCACAAGTCTGAAGCTCTTGAAAAGTTCAAAGAGTTTAAGGCTGAGGTAGAAAATCTGTTAGGTAAAACAATTAAGACACTTCGATCAGATCGAGGTGGAGAGTATTTAGATCAGCGATTCCAGGACTATATGATAGAACATGGAATCCAATCACAACTCTCAGCACCTGGTACACCTCAGCAAAATGGTGTATCAGAAAGGAGAAACAGAACCTTGTTAGACATGGTTCGATCTATGATGAGCTATGCTCAGTTGCCTAGCTCGTTTTGGGGGTATGCAGTCGAGACTGCAGTACATATTCTTAATAGTGTTCCCTCAAAAAGTGTTTCTGAAACTCCTTTTGAGTTATGGAGGGGGCGTAAACCTAGTTTGCGTTACTTTCGAATCTGGGGTTGTCCTGCACATGTGTTAGTGACAAATCCTAAGAAATTGGAATCACGTACGAGAATATGCCAATTTGTTGGGTATCCGAAAGAAACGAGAGGTGGTCTTTTCTATGACCCTCAAGATAATAAAGTATTTGTATCGACAAATGCAACTTTCTTGGAGGAAGACCACATACGAGATCATCGACCACGAAGTAAGTTAGTATTAGGAGAAGCTACAGAAGTATCAACAAGGGTTGTTGATGAACCTGGTCCTTCAACAAGAGTTGTTGGAGAATGCAGTTCTTCTCGTCAATCTAGTCCTCCTCACGTAGTGGGAGAGCTTCGACGCAGTGGGAGGGTTGTGATACAACCTAACCGCTACTTGGGTTTAACAGAAACACAAGTAGTCATACCTGATGACGGCGTAGAAGATCCATTGTCTTATCGTCAGGCAATGAATGATGTAGATAAGGACGAGTGGGCCAAAGCCATGGACCTTGAGATGGAGTCCATGTACTTCAATCAAGTTTGGGAACTTGTAGATCTACCTGAAGGGGTCAAACCCATTGGGTGTAAATGGATCTATAAGAGGAAAAGAGATGCTGCTGGGAAAGTACAGACTTTCAAAGCAAGACTTGTAGCAAAGGGTTATACCCAACGAGAAGGAGTGGACTATGAAGAAACTTTTTCTCCAGTTGCTATGCTAAAGTCTATAAGAATCCTCTTATCCATTGCCACATTTTATGATTATGAAATTTGGCAAATGGATGTCAAGACAGCTTTTCTGAATGGCAATCTTGACGAGAGTATTTTTATGTCTCAACCCGAGGGGTTCATATCCCAAGGTCATGAGCAAAAGGTTTGCCAACTGAATCGATCCATTTATGGGTTGAAACAGGCTTCTAGATCTTGGAATATTAGGTTTGATACTGCGATCAAATCTTATGGTTTTGACCAGAATGTTGATGAGCCTTGTGTATACAAGAAGATCAACAAGAATAAAGTAGCTTTCCTCGTACTTTATGTAGACGACATCCTACTCATTGGGAATGATGTAGGGTATCTGTCTGACGTAAAAGAATGGCTAGCAGCTCAATTCCAAATGAAAGATTTGGGTGAGGCCCAGTATGTTCTTGGGATCCAGATTATTCGGGATAAAAGAACAAATCGCTAGCGCTGTCTCAGGCAACGTATATCGACAAGATGTTGGCTCGATATTCGATGCAGAACTCCAAGAAGGGCTTGTTGCCTTTCAGGCATGGGGTTCACTTGTCTAAGGAACAGTCTCCTAAGACACCTCAAGAAGTTGAGGATATGAGACGGATTCCCTACGCCTCAGCCGTGGGTAGCTTAATGTATGCCATGCTATGCACGAGGCCTGACATTTGTTATGCTGTAGGGATTGTCAGCAGATATCAGTCAAATCCAGGGTTGGACCATTGGACCGCCGTTAAAGGAATCCTCAAGTATCTTAGGAGAACGAGAGATTATATGTTGGTGTTTGGGGCTAAGGAGTTAGTTCTCACTGGATACACCGACTCTGACTTCCAAACTGACAAGGATTCTAGGAAATCTACGTCAGGGTCAGTTTTCACCCTTAACGGGGGAGCTGTAGTTTGGAGGAGTATAAAGCAGGGATGTATAGCAGACTCCACGATGGAGGCTGAGTATGTAGCTGCTTGTGAAGCAGCTAAGGAAGCTGTTTGGCTAAGGAAGTTCTTGACAGATTTGGAAGTTGTTCCAAATATGAACTTGCCCATTACGTTATACTGTGACAACAGTGGGGCAGTAGCCAATTCAAAGGAACCTCGCAGCCACAAAAGAGGTAAACACATAGAGAGGAAGTACCATCTAATTCGAGACATTGTGCAAAGAGGAGATGTGGTCGTGACCAAGATCGCTTCTGAGCATAACATTGCTGATCCGTTTACGAAGGCCCTCTCGGCTAAAGTGTTTGAGGGTCATCTAGACAGTCTAGGTCTGCGAGATATGTATATAGCGTAATCTAGGGCAAGTGGGAGATGTGTAATGGGTGTAAGGATGCCCTAGTTTATTGTATTTTGTATATTTACCTTTTATGTAATGTACAAATATACATGTACCGTTTCCAGCTTTGGATTATTTTGTATATACTTTCCCTGTAACTTGAGTTTTAGTTCAAGTGGGAGTTTGTTGGGTTTTATGCCCTAAAACTCGTAGATAGTAAATGTACATTTGACCGAACATTAATAAAGTGATGTATTATTCAATGTTTGTATTATATCTTGTCTTGCTAACCCTAATCCAATAAACTAAACATCCATGGCTAATAGAATGAGACTTGAACTAGTATGTAGGGACATGCGGGGATCAATGTTCAAGTTTTAGCCTAAAGGGTCTGTAGTATAGGGATAAGGCTGGGTACCTTATCCTGGTGACACTATGGATACGGCCCGCTTTGTATATTGATACAAACGTAGTGATCCAACACGTTCATGTGGTTGACATGCGAGTGGGGGTATCCTGTGCAATGAGTTTGCACAAAGACCGGACCGCGAAATAGTTAACCACTAACTATAACACCGTTGGTTAGCTCGGTTTCTATTTCACTAGGATGACCTAGGCAACTTGGCCTTAATCCTGAGTGGATTATGGACTCCTGTCCATGAGGGATTGTCCTTTGATTTGTACGGGTGAGAGTGGCCAGTTCGCCGACTCAATAAGCCTACCATTTTGGGGACAAGACCGAATGGGGAGCTGGGAACGTAGTCTTACAAGATGGAATTCACTCCTTCCTGATATGAGGGTAAGTAGAGGTGTGTTCCCTTAAGTGGTGTCTCCGGGTCTTGAACAAAGGGCCCTACCCTCTTTATGGCACGAGAGGGTTTTCTGTTTGATGGTTGGACCACAAACAGGTTGTTCATTAGAGGAGCACTGGTACTTAAGGACCAAGAGGTAGCCCAGGGGTAAAACGGTAATTTGACCTAGCTGGGGTACGAACACACGTGAAGGGCTAACTTGCTGCTGACGGTCAATATCCGTGGACACAGAAATATATCTGCAGTGAGAAGAGTGCAGCTGTGGTTCTTTAGTGGAGTGAACCACAGTTAACGAATATTGATTAACTTGGTTAATGAGTTTAACCAACTAATCTCATATCGTTGGAGCTTCTGATCTGTAGGTCCATTAGGTCCCACCGGTAGCTCATTTGGGGCGTTGAGGTAAAATTCTAAGGATGGATTGAATATTCGAAGGTGTTCGAATATTATACTAAAATATGAATTTGGTTCATATTAAAAACTATAGGTTAAAATTAATATGCATTGGATGTATATTAATACTATAGTTATGAGAGAGAAAATAGTAATTGAATATGTGATGTTCAATTTTATTTTATTAATTAATTAATTTCTTATTAATTAATTGATTTAGTTTAATTAAATTTGATTTAATTAAACTATAAGATAAGAGGGATGTTAATTTAAATAGGATTTAAATTAAAGTTATTTTAATCAATTTAGATTAATTAAAAGATAATTAATTGTAATTTGAATTTATGTTTTTTCAAATTATAATTAATTAAAATATCAGATAACTGAAATATCAGTTATCTGATATTTTAAATAATCAGACGTGGTCAGGGGAGTTGCTAACTGAACTCCCTATTCTCACGCCTGACCATCCCCATCCATCGCTCTCTCCTTTTCTCTCAATTGATCTGTGGCAGAATTATGCAGAGAGTTTTTTTTTAGAGAAAATCCAGAGAAAAATCCTTAGAGTCTGTTGAGTTCCCACAAGCTCCCAACGCGTATCCTGCTGAGAATACTGGTGAAGCCTCGTGGTGGTGATTTTCCAGCAAGACCAAGAAAGATTGCTGCTGTAATTTTGGGAGAAAAACAGAGAATTTGGCGAAAAACTTCAAGGATTTCTTCAAGGGTAAAGTTTTCTTGAACTAGGGTCAATAGGACCCAATTCTAGATTAGATCTAGGATTAATTCTCTGATTTTATGCATGCTTGTATCTGGTTTTACAGCAAGTTTTATCTATTATTGTTGCTGTAAATTTCATGTATTTTATCCCAACGTATTGGTATTTTTGTTCTTAAATTAATCCGGGTTTTAAAGGTTCTGTATGATTTTCCGCTGCGCAAGGGCTTTCATCCCTTCAATTACGACCCTTCAGTACAACCTCTAACGTTATTTATTTTGTCCCGTGTCACCCGGGTAAATAACCGTTAGTCATGCATTCAGTTCTAGTCTAAGCTTCTCTCCGTCGAGTTTCCACATAGTAACGATTCATTTAATCAGTGATCAGTTGATTAAAAGCATTATGGACAAAATGCACAAATGAACAATAATGACAATTAAACCACATCAATTCATTAATTAATTCAGCAGAGGTTCAACATCTAAATCAATCTCATGGAATTTAGGAATTTACTACTCATAATCACTAAAATTCAATAATTCCTAATCACAACAATTCTAGAAACTAAAATATAAAGGAAAAGGGAAGAGAAATGCTCATAAAAGTGTCGATCTAATCGATCCCGCGCTGACCTCCTTCGATCCCGAGCTCCAAAGATCTTCAACAAAGCTCCAAAACTCTTCCAAAAATCCCAAATTTTAGTGTAGACTCTAGAATGGGGTGAAAACCCACAAATTGGCACACAATCTTCATTGCAAAAGGCTCCTTTTATAGGCTCCCAGCAGGCACAGCGTCGAGACGCTACAAGGACAGCGTCGAGACGCTCTGACGTCATCTTTTCTTGGGCTCCAAGACGTCGCAGCGTCGAGACGCTACTTGGACAGCGTCACGACGCTCTCGCGATTCCAGATTTCTCCACGCAGCTGCCTAGCGTCGAGACGCTCCAGGCTTAGCGTCGAGACGCTAGGCCTTGAATCTTCTAGAATGGCCCGATTTTGACTCAATTTTTGGGCCTCCAACTTTCTTTTGGCCCAAATACTTCTTGTAATGGATTTTGGGCACTTTTCTTGACCCAAATTGATACTTTAAGACTTGAAATTCATGAATTTGGGCTTCGAATTCATTCTTCTTGGCTTTTTGGACTCGGATCTTCAATGTAATTCTTCAAATTGCTCCAAAAGCCTCCAAAATCATCTAAAATCTCTCAAAATTCCGATTTTACTTCTTTGGCTCGGTTTTCTGAAATTTAAACAGAAAATAGCATTAAAGCAGACGATTCAAGCATAAAACTAGCCAAAATTAATAGGAAAATGATGACATTTTTGCATGTCATCAGAGATCCAACTCAACAAGATCAGACTCTACTAGCCCGGGATTGGATTATTAAACTCTCAGCTCATCTTCCATCTACACTGGCACTAAGATTTCACTAATGAGTTAATGGAACAAATTAGTTTGTTTTCCTCCATACTTAGGTGCTTAAAAAATACAATTAACATTAGCATTTATATGTGGCACTAGCTTTCACACACCTATTGCAGGGACCCTTAACCTGAGTTTTCTCTGGTTGGCCTAACTGATCACAATAGGGGTAGCTCTTTTTGCCTTAATCTTTATTAACCATTGCATATTGTGCACAAGCCATGGCATTATTATTATTATTTTTTTCAACAATAACAACAAGAATGATTTTTCGTTATGAACATGATAAGCAGATATTCTTTTCTTTTCTCCTAAGCAAGATCAAACATGCTAATTTGCAAAAAATTAACTCTTTAGCTCTACCCTACACCTATCGAGGTGACAACAAGCATATGAACCCAATAATTCGCTCCTAAGCATTCAAATCCAAATCTAGCCAAGACAAATACTCTACTCATGCAAGCCATCTCCTAGAAAAATTTTAAAAAGTCTCCCTTTTTGGGCACTCATGCTTACAACTCATCACAAGCTTGAAAATTGACAGGAAAGCTTATCCTAGGACATCATAATCATGCAAAAGTAGAATCCAGAAAACAACCATATGCATAATTCAAAGAAAGCTCAAAACTATAGCCCGAACTCAGATGCTCAAGGGCTCCACAAACATGCTAATCCACCCCCAAACTTAAAATATGCATTGTCTTCAATGTATAAAGAAAATAAGGCATAAACAAGCATGAGAACAATAAACGAATGAAAGGAGTGAACAATACTGGCCTGGAATGATGATGACTTCTTGACTGAATGCTTGGAATCTTGACAGCTTGAAAGCAAAGGAGAGAAAGAAAACAAGACCTACAAAACAAAAACAAACAATAAATAAAAAAAAACAAAAAGAAAACACACTAAACTTACTTGGGTTGCCTCCCAAAAGCGCTTGTTTAACGTCATTAGCTCAACGTGTTTGTCCAGTCTGTCAAGGCACATAAAAATTCTCGTATTTCTTTGGGTCCTTCTTCCTTGAATCAATATAACCAACGATCGCTAGTAAACTTACTAGCTTCTCATGGGCCCCTGAAACATAATTATTTTTGGTATTTTTGAATAAAAGAAGCATAAAAGGAGAAATATCAAAATAAAGAGACTCTGACTCTAAAACTGACTCGTGAGAATAGAAAAAAGAACAATCAAAATCTACAGAGGATGTAGAAGATAGAACGACGAAGGCTTTTCAGCCTCAAATTCTACCTCCTGAACTTCCTCTGTCACTACATGCTCATTTTCTTTTTCTTCCTCACAAACATGTTCTTGAAAGGTGCTCCAACTCTCCAATTCGTCCCCATTATTCATGCAACTCACCCCTAACTGCTCATCCTCATCAAGATCGAAAGAACTACGCTCATGAATGAGTGCCAATGAATCATCGACCACATGACTCACTAGACAACTTATGGAAGTGGATCCCACCTCACTAACTTCCTGTGGAGCTTGAAGTCCTCTTATGATTTCATCAATTTTTAGACTCCTCGCTCTAGACTCCTCAATATAATTTTGAACTATGCTTTCCAAGGAAGAATTTTCATTTAAATGGGTATAACTTGAAGATGAAAAATTGGAATATGGTGTTGAATAAAAAGCCATTCAAATCAATTAAAGCAACAATGATAATTAGGCTTTCAATCAAACAATAACCCAACAAGAACAAATGACAAAGACTCAAACAAAAAAAATCTAATATGGAAAAAAAATAATAAATATGGAAACTATAATCTAGAAAAGGAAACACAATAACCTAATATGGAATGCAAAAATAAATATGGCAAAACACAAATAAGGAAACTAACAAATAAGGGAAACTAATCTAAAAAAGAAAAACTAAAAATCTAACAATGGAAAAAAACAAACAAATAAGGAAAAGCAAATCTAATATGGAAATCAATCAACAAAAGAAAAAAATATGCAAACTACCTAAAAACAAAAATAACAAAAAATAACAAAAAATATAAAATACACCCTAAACTAAGACCGGACAATTTTTCTTCGATATTAAATTTGACTAAATATGTCAATCCCCGGCAACGGCGCCAAAAACTTTGGTGTGCAAATTGCTAACTGCAAGTGTACGGGTCAAGTAATAATATAGTGATTTTGCAATCGAATGTCGTCCTCTGGATTGGTGTCTAGCCAAATTTTAATTATCGAAAATACTTTTGACCAATTTTATTTAGGGAATCAAATTGAATGAGAATATGAATTAATCAAATACAAGACTAAAATAAAAAGTGACAATCTAATGGGAAAAATTTGTCTTAGGGATTTGATTTCACCAATTGGAGTTATGGACTAATAAACGAATTAACAAATATTATGATTCATAAATCTTGGCAACAAAAATCACACATATCTCTCCCGAGCATACATGATTCTCCCATATGCAATTGAACTCGATATCCCTATCTAAATTCAATAAACATACAAGGCAATAAGGCTAACCTTTATAACAATTTCTAGAATTAACCTTAATCTCCCGATTTTAAGCTAAATTCTAGTTATGCATACGGAATACTAATTTAAATCCTCTCTCCCGAGTTAGATTGAAATGTAAACATCAATCAATTTATGGCCAGTAAATCGAAAGCATTAAGGATACAACATATGCATAAATGAAATCAATAGCATAAACACCGTAAATCAATCCAAAACGTGCCCAACGACTACATCAATCCCTAAGAACTAAAGCCTAGCTACTCATACACAACGTTACAATATAGCAAGAGTCTAAAACACCCATCAAAACTATCTAAGATAAGGGAAAAGAGAAATAAACTCGTTGTAGGCCGAGACCGAACGTCCCCGTCACGATCCCCACGAACAATGGGTTGATTTCCACCTTGCTCCCTTTGTTTCAGCCTCCAAAGCCTCTGTTTTTCCTCTATTGTCGGCTCCAAAACATCCCAAAACGAAAGTCCTCAAAAACCTAGTCGAAAATAAACTTATATAGCAGATTTTCGTCATAGCGTCGAGACGCTCTTAAGACAGTGTCTCGACGCTGCCTCTTGTACGCGCGTGTCTGAAAAGGAAATGCGGTAGTGTCGGGACGCTTCCTATCACAGCGTCGAGACGCTGTGAGTCTGTCGCGTATTCTCATTAAGGAAACGTAGCGTCGAGACGCTCCAAGAGTGGCGTCTCGACGCTAATGGGCAGAATGCCCTCTCTTGGCTCCTTGTTACTTGAATCTTTTCGGTTCTTTGGCATCTTTTCACGTCCCGAACACCCGATTAATTCTTATTCCACGTTTTAACTCTAATCAACGCTTTCCTACAAAATAGACAATTAAGTGCAATAAAATGGCCAATAATCATCAAAGACTAGCTAAATTTAATAAGCAAAGATAGCTAGCTATGCTTGCTATCATCACCTCGATAGGTGTAGGGAGGAGCTAAAGAGTTAATTTGTTGCAAATTAGCATGTTTAATCTTGCTTAGGAGGAAAGAAAAGAATATATGCTTGCTATATTTAAATGAAACATCATTCTTGCTTTTACAATTGAAAGAAAAATAATGACATGTCATGAGTGCTCAATGCAATGAATAATAATGTTTTAGGCAAACAGAGCTACCCCTGTTGTGATCAGTTAGGCCAACCAAGGGTTAAACTCAGGTTATGGGTCCCTACAATAGGTGTGTGAAAGCTAGTGCCACATATAAATGCTTGATTCAATTTTAAATCTAAAGCACCTAAGTATGGATAAAAACAATCTAATTTGTTCTAATGGCTCGTTAGTAAATCCTTAGTGTCAGTGTTGAGGGAAGATAAGTTGAGAGTCTTATAATCCAACCCCGAGCTAGTAGAGTCCAATCTAAGTAAGTTAGATCTCTCGTGTGCAAGTTAATTTTGGAAAAATTTTGATTTGTCTCCTTCATTGGTTAAACTCTTAATTGCTTGTTTATTGACTTAGGAGCCTTGAGGAGTGAGTTGTGTTATTATTGCATCCATTTACAACCTATGTTTGATTTTTAGTTTGCTCAAGGGCTAGCAAAAGCTTAAGTCTAGGGGTGTTTGATAGCGTGCATAACGAGTTATGTTTCCCTATGTTTATTTGTTAGTCTTTGAGCTTTATTTGGCCAATTTTACACCATTTTGGTGTTCTTTTTGTAGGATTGAATATTGAGGTTAAATTGGAGAAATTGGAGTTGATCGGATGTACGGGATTCAAAGAAAGGAACAAGGAATGAAGATGAATCAAAGTAGGAGCTGCAGCAGCCAAGCAACCTGAGAGGATAGCGTCTCGACGCTCCCCCATGGTGTCTCGATGCTGCCTCCATAGCGTCTTGATGCTACCAAGAATTTTTCTTAAGTGTTTGGGCGACAAAGGGACAATGTCGCTACGCTGTCGATAGTTTCCTTATAAATAGAACATGATGTGCTACAGATTTAGGGGGTTCAATTTGAGAGATTTTAGACCTAAAACCGATTGGAGATCTTCTATGGGAGCTGAAGCAAGGCCAAGGAGCGGGAATCGATCAAGAACGTGTGGAGATCATGACGAGGATGTGCGGTTTTGGTGGAATTGAGTTTTTCTTTATCTTTTCCTTACCTCTAGTTAGTTTTATGGCTTTTTCATATCTAGCTTATATCGTAACGCCATGTATGAGAAGCTAGACGTGTTTCTTAGGGATTGATGTAGTCGTTTATGATTATGGATTGATTATTGGGATGTGTTGTGCACTTATTTTATGTATGCAATTATGTTTAAATGCTTTCAATTACTTGATCACTAGTTGAATGATTTAAGTGTTTGATCTTGCTCGGGAGAGGGGATTTAGCGTAGACACTAAATTGCATGACTAATGTAGAATTCTAAGATGGGGAGATTTAGAATAGCTTTAGAAGTTGTTAAAAGAACTAAAAGTCTTGCATGTTAATGAACTTAGATAGAGATATCAAGTTAATTATATGCATGAGAATCAATTATGCTCGAGAGAGATAGTTGTGATTTATGGTTCTAAGACTTATAAAATAATTGCACATTACAGTTCATTCCATTTAATTAATCCTAATCTAAATTGACGAAATCAATTCCCTAAGAATTCTTCCAATTGAATATCTAACTCATTAATTTGCATTACCTTTGATTCAAGATTTCATCTCTTTGTGATCCTTAAATAAAATTAAGCAAAAGTATTCATAGTAATTAGTTTAACTAGAAAACCAATCCATATGACGACATCCAATTTCATATCACTATATTATTACTTAACCCGTACACTTGCAGTAAGCAAATCGCGCATCACTGCCGTAGCCAATTATCAAGCCAGATTTCCCGAGGGCACAACGTCGAGACGCTGTGCCCTTAGCGTCTCGACGCTCTTCTAAATTTCCTTCTTTAACCGTGGCAGCAAGAGGACAGTGTCGCGTCTCTACGCTGTCCCTAGCGTCTTGATGCTGTTGACAGATTCTTTATAAAAGGAAAGCGATTTGGCCGAGGATAGGGAGTTCACTTGGGAGATTTTAGCCCTAATCACGATTGGAGACCTCTTGTGGGAGCTTGAGCAAGGACAAAGAGCGAGATTCAAGGCGATAGCTCGAGGAGATCGTAACGGAAACGTGTGACCTCAACGAGATAGAGTTTTTCCCCATTTCTTTCCTTAACTTTAGTTGTTTTTATGGTGTTTTCTCTTCTAGCTTATATGGTAACACGAATCATGAGTAGCTAGACGTTTTTCTTACGGATTGATGTAGCCCTTTGGACTTGGTTGATTTAATTCATGGATGTTGTATTGTTTTGAATTTATTTGTGCAATTTATGTTCTTAATGTTTTTAATTCAATGGCCATGAGTTAAATGTTGATTTCTCTAATTCTTGCTTGGGAGAGGAGACTTAGTTCTAGATCTTAAATTGCATAACTAGAATAATCTTAAGATCGGAAGATTTATAATAGTTTTAGAAATCGTTAAAAGGATTAGACTTAAGGCCGTGCATGTGAATGAACTTAGATAGGAATATTGAGTTTTTCATATGTATGGGAATTGTTTATGTTCGGTAGAGATAAATATGAGAGTAGTTTATCCAAGATTTATGAGTCATTGCATATTAACACATCCATGTAATTAATTCACAACCCCAATAGGTGAAATCAATTCCCTAAGTTAGTTTTGATTCATTATTCTCATTCTGTTGTGATCTCTAAATAAAATTAGGTGAAAATATTCACGATAGTTAATCTAACTAGAAAACCAATCCAGAGGAGGACATTCGATTTTAATCACTATATTATTACTTGACCCATACACTTGCGGTATGCAATTTGCACATCAAACCCCAAACTTAATAGGTTGGTAACAATTGTAACCCCAAACTTGCATAAATGTTGCAATGTAGACATTCGATTACTTTCTGTTTGAATCATTGTTAAAACACATAATTGAATATTTCCTCATTTCTCATTTTCTAATTCACATTGCACATGAGTTGGTTTCTTGTAAGAAATTTATTGGAGAAACTTTTTATTTTAATAAACTTTTGCTGCTGAGAAGTTGTACATGTGTTTCTTCTCATTTTCTTCTTATTGTGTTTGTGCGTTTTGTGTTGCTTTTTTTAGCAACTTAAAAGAACATACAACTATGAGATGATAGGAAAACAATTTTGAAGTTTTTTCTTTACATTTAGATGATTTTTTCTTGTTGTTGTCAAGGATTACGAAAGAAAAAATTTTTGGAGTTTTTTTTCCTTCAAATTTTTGTTGATTTTTTTTGGTTCCTAAGAACTTGGTGGGATTTTTTTTTTCTTTTTTTTTTTGTCCCGCTAATTAGAACATGCAAGTCTAAGAAATGAAAGCAAAGCAATTTCAAGTTTGTTTTTTCTCATTTTTGTTGGGTTTTTCTTGTCTAATAACTTTTTGAGTCTTTATAATTGTTTTTTAAAATTTTTTGGAGTGGCTAATAACAATGTGAAGAATCGGTCTGGAGTGTTTGATTTTTTCAAATAAAAAGTTTCTCTAACAAATTTCTTACAAGAAACTTACGAAACTTAGGTGCAATGTATTCTTTTTAAAAAAGAAAAAGGAGAAAATTGTTAATCACATATTTTAGTGGCGATTCAAATGGAAAGTTAATCGAAGGTTTACATTATAACACTTATGCAAGTTTGGAGTTAAAATTGATACAATCTACTAGGTTTTGGGTTCAATTTGATGAAATTGAAAATTGAAAATTAAAATTGATACAACTTGCTAGTTTTATGGTAAAAAATGATCTTTTCCCGAAAATTAACGATGTGATATGAGACTTTAGTTTTGGTTATTTATGGGCGAGCTCCTCAACCTTCTTTTATCCTTCAAAGTTCTTGTCCTACAAAACTAGCTAATTCACTCCTCTCATAGCTTACGCATAACTTTTTATGGTTGTTTATTTTCCTTATTGTTCTTACTTATTATGCATCTTTCTCTTGGGACTTTGATCATAGTCTAATAATCACACTTTCCTTTTTTTTTTTTTTTTTTTTTTTTTTGACAACATGTGAGGGTGGGAGATTTGAACCACAAACCTTTCGATCATAGTACAAGCCTTATGCCAGTTGAACTATGCTCATGTTGGCAGTAATCACACTTTCCTTTAAAAATAATGGTGTTTGGGAATGTATAATTTTGAGGAAATTTAATATCTAACTTTAAAGGTGATTTAAAGAGCTATAGTAGGAAGGTAATTCCTCGTTAAGTGATTGGATTGGGAATCAGATTAAAAAATGACTCTTTTTCCATCATATTTTGCTTCTCAAGCATGGAACCTTTCAAAGATATAGGGTCCGTTTGATTTAAAGTTTTGTAGATACCTAGGAATAAAGGTTGCTTGGGAATAATGTCTTGGAATAAGATAGCTGGGAATGACTGTGTTTGGCTAGGTATGAGAATGTCATCAAGATTTTATGAGAATCAATTATGTATGTATTTATTTTATAGACTTAATCATGGAAAACTTATGTAATTTTAATAGATTAATCAATAAAACAATCAAAGTTAATTCAAAGTATTAATAAAAATTAATGAATTAATAATCAACTATTTTTTTTAATTGATCCCAAAATAATTTTAATGGAATAAACTAAATTAATCTAACTAATTAAAATTATTTATTTAATATTTTAAATAAAAATCCTTAGTTACATGTATCTATAAAAATTAATTAAATATATATTTTAAAAATATATAGGATTTATTTATTACAATAGAATTACATAATTAATTTTAATTAATTATAGTTCAATATTATTGATTATAATTTAATAATATAAAAATATATTTTAATAAAAATATATAAGAAAAAGAGAGAAAAAGATGATAGGTTAATAATAAAGGTTAATAAAAAAATATTCCAAAAACGTTTTATAATTATGATATATAAATCCTAAAAAATAATTAATTGATTATAAATAATCAATAACTAATTAATTATAGTTATTGAAAAATAAATTTTTATACCAAGTTAATATAAATAATTCTAATTCACTAATTAATTATAATTTCAGTACATACGTAATTGATTATATAATAATTTTTAAGCTTTTTTATGAAATTAATCGTGAAAATATTATTTTGATACATTATCTAATAAATTAATCAAAATTAATTTCGAAAAATAGAAATAAAATAATTGATTATGAATAAATTTAATAAAAAAAATTAATTATAATTATTACAAATAAATAAGATAAATATATACCGAATATTAATAAATAAGAAAAAAGAGGGAGAAAGAGAAAGAGTGTATGGGTATAAAGAAAACCCACACTTTTTGAAGGCATAGATAACTCCCGACCACAAGAATAAGTGATGTATCAGAATAACTTATTCTCGTGTCCAAGCTTGCAAACCTTGTTCCAAACAAGAAGATTTATTACTTTGCCTATTTCCACCTCCATTTTCCTCCATTCAAGTGGATATGTGATGAAAATTTTAATTGGGGTTTTATTCTTATAACCTTTTGTTTGGTTGATAAGATTATTATTGAAATCAGAGATGAAACATATTTGAATCAAATACATATTTTAAAGAAGATGCCGTATGAAAGAAAGAAAAACAAAGATTTAAGATACAATTTGATTTTTATCACATATGAAGGATCCCAACTAGCGTCTAATTGGGAAAAAATGTGGAGACTATGTAAAGGTAGCAAACTAGCTCTAACTTTACCGACTTGAAATTAGATAGTTTAGGCTCCGTTTGATGACCATTTGATTTTTTGGTTTTTGATTTTTGGTTTTTTAGCTTATAAACACAACTTCCAACTCTAAGACCCCGTTTGATAACCATTTGATTTTAGTTTTTGAAAATTAAGCTTAAAAACACTACATACACTTACAAGGTTCTTTGTTTTGATATCTACCTTCTTCCCATGTTTTCAAAAATCAAGTCAAATTTTGAAAACTAGAAAAAATAGTTTTCAAAAACTTGTTTTTGTTTTTGAAATTTGGCTAGGAACTCAAGGGTGTCTTTAACAATGATGAAAACCATTGTAAGGAGATTAGATGAAAACAAACACAATTTTCAAAACCCAAATGGTTATCAAACGGGGTCTAAATTTCTTTGTTTTTTCACTTACCTTCTTCTCATGTTTTCAAAAAGCCATTTGAAAACTAAAAAAAGTAGTTTTTAAAAAGTAGTTTTTGTTTTCAGAATTTGGTTAGGAATTCAAGTGTCTTTAACAAAAATGAAAACCATAGTGAGGAAATTTAAAGAAAATACGCTTAATTTTCCAAAACCAAAAACCAAAAATCAAATGGTTACCAAATGAGGCCTTAATATTATGGAATGAGATTACTTGAGCATATATCACATCTACTTGAAAAGATTAAAGCATATTAGTATATATTCCTTTCACTCAACAATATTCGTTCGTCTGAACATTGAGATGTGACGGTACTTAGGAAGATTAAAGGCACTTTAACATACATCCCTTTCACTTTAATTTCACTAGATAAGTCTTAATTTTTTCCTCTCAAAATTATATGAAAAGCCCTTCGGTTGATGAACCAATTAGTTAATTCCACAAAATAAACAAAATTTAACTACGTTTTTCACTCTATATGAATAAAAAAATATATATAAATCCAAATAGCTTTTTTTTTTTTTTAACTTTTGGGAGGGGAGATTTGAACTCTGACCTGGTGGTCGAAGATACATGTCAATTATCGCTGACCTATGCTTACTTTGGCCACCTCCAAATAGCTAGAATATTACGTAACAACTTTACACAAAATCAAGAGCCTTTAAGAGGATTAATTTTTTTGCATAAAGCAAGTGAAAGGTCATATATTATGTTTTCTAAACTACATACTAAAATAGATGCCATGAAGGAGGTAGATTAAGACGACCAAAGAGTGCTCTCAACTAAATGGATTTGATTCAAAGCTATATTTTAATTAGCCATGAGAGTTTTATTGGCCATCTCTTTCAATGAAATTCACATATCAACATTTCATTTTATGAATTTCTACTATTGAGCTCTCAAGGGCCGTTTGGTGTAGAGTTTTGGAGATAGGAATGGACAATGGTTTCTGATACTCTTGTTTGTTTCAAGGTTTTTGTGGTGGGGTTCCGGGAATAAAGCATTCTAAGACATCATTTATGCCTAATGCCCTTGAAAAAGTATGAGTTTTCTCTTTGTCCATCTCTTCTTTTTCATTTTTATTTGTAATTTTATTTTGAATATAGTTAATTAATTAACTAATTGATACTAAATTAAAAAATAATATAATAAATTATTTAATTAGATTAAATAAATAATAATTTGTGAAGAGTTTTTTTTAACAAATACTTAGTCCAAGTTTATTAAATGGATGTAATTACATATTTATTGAAATTATAATTAATTAATTAACATTATCGAAAATTTATTTAATTATTGAATTAAAATTATTTAAATGAATTTAGTATAAAAATCCATTTTTCAATAATTAATTAATTATTGATTATTTATAATCAATTAATTGTTTTTTTTTTTTGGATTTCTTTATAATAAATAAATAATCATATTATTACTAAAATATTTATCTAATTAATTCTTAATTAAAAATATTTATTAAAAAAAAATAATTAAATAATTTTAATTAGTTAAATTAACCTAATTTATTCAATTAAAATTATTTCATGATTATTAATTCATCAATTTTTATTAATACTTTGAATTAATTTTCATTATTTTATTGATTAATTTACTAAAATTACATAAAGTTTACATGACTAATTCTAAAAAAATAAATCCAGACATAATTAGTTCTCATAAAATTCTAATAACATTTCTATGCACATGTCAAACACACAGTTATCTTTGATTCCCAGACATCTATAAAACTTTAAACCAAACGACCTTTTAGGGTACGGGAATCAAATTCCCTTAGATGATATTCATTACTTGGGTTCAACCAGGACACTATAAATGTGAAACTACGTGTTTAGGTCGAGAGCGAGCCAGCATTTAGGTCGAGAGCGATGAGTTTTTCAGAACCAGCGTTAGGTTATAGGATAGACAATTTTGGAGATGAACGTAGCATGTACCATGTTAAGCTGCGTGTAGAAGTGGGGGATCCATATGTGCAAGATATGGGGAAGTTTTCAGTGAGCAAGTATACAAGAGAAGAGAGGTTAGGAGCAACGTTGAGGTTCATTCGTGTGGTGAGCGGTGAGAATGAATTAGAAGAGGAAGGAAGAAGGTACAAGCTTGTGGTGGAGGTAGAGCCAAGATCAGCTCTATTATCTGCCGCCCGTGAATTCTATGTGGCTACTGTTCTTGATCTTAAAAAGCCTATTAATTCTTGGAAACTCTTGTCTTTTCAACCAACCACCCAGCCCTCTCACCTTCTACTCCTCAACTTCAATGTCTAATTTCTCTACTTTAGATGATGCTCATATTGCATTATCTTTATCATCTATCAATGCTAATATATCTTAATAAAATAACCACTATCTATGTTAAATGTTAGGTTATAACAAGTGTGGTTTTTTTTCTCTTCATTTCTTCAACCTAGTTAAATTTGATCAATTAAACGATTCAACCAATCAAACTTAGAGTCTGTTTTAGCCAAAGCGAGCCTAACTCAACGGTAATTAAAAAAAAAAAAAGAAAAAGAAAAAAGTCAATTTGGAATACATTATGATTTAAATGTTTTTCAATAATGCATTTTTTAAAAAACATTTTGTATAAATATTGTTTAGAATTTAAACACACATATGTTTGGTTGCATTTTCTCATGGATGTTTTTATACACAAGTTATTGTATACTTAGATTTTTTTTTTAAATAGTTGGTTTCAAGTGTTTGTCTCAAAAAGGTTTATTTTATCAATCTTATTTTCTAGGAAAAAATACACTTTTGGTCCCTGAGGTTTGGGTTAAGTGACACTTAGGTCCCTGAGTTTTCAAACTCAACAAAAATACCCTTGAGGTTTGAGATAAGGAGCATTTTAGTCCCTGCCGTTAATTTTTCTGTTAAATCTTAACAGTTGCTGACGTGGCACTATTATTTTAATAAAAAAAATTATTTTTTTTTTAATTTTTTAAAATAAAAATAATAAAATAATAAAATATTAATATTTTTTTATTTTTTTATTATTTTTTCTCCCTTTCTCTTTCTTCTTCTTCTCTATCTCCATATCCTTCATCTTCCTTCTTCTTCTTCCTAACTCCGACGACCGGCCGCCACCGCCGGCGGTCGCCGGCGACTGTTTTTTATTTTTTCTTCTTCTTCTTCTTCTCTTCTTCTCTTTTCTTCCCCATTTTTCTTCTTTTCTTTAAAAAAAAAAAAATTAGGGAGGAGGGACCTCCCTCCTCCTCCATTTCTGGCCGGAAAAGGAAGAGGAGGGAGGCCCCTCCTCCGTTTCCAGCCGGAAATGGAGGAGGAGGGAGGTCCCTCCTCCCTCCCTTTTCTATTTTTTTTTTTTTAAATATTGAAGAAAAAGAAGAGAAGAAGAAAGAAGGGAAGAAGAAGAAAGAAGAAAAAAAAAAAAAATCAATCGCCGGCGGCGGCGGCGGCGTGTGGTGGCCGCCGGTCGCCGGACTTAGGAAGAAGAAGAAGGAGGAGGGAGAAGATGGAGAAGAAGGAAGATGGAGAAGAAGAAGATGAGAGAGAAAGAGAGAAAGAATAAAAAAAAGTAATTAAATATTAATATTTTAATTTTTTAATATTTTTTATTTAAAAAATAAAACAAAAATAATTTTTTATATTAAAATAATAGTGCCACGTCAGCAACCGTTAAAAGTTAACAGAAAATTTGACGGCAGGGACCAAAGTGCTCCTTATCTCAAACCTCAGGGGTATTTTTGTTGAGTTTGAAAACTCAGCGACCCAAGTGTCACTTAACCCAAACCTCAGGGACCAAAAGTGTATTTTTCCCTATTTTCTAATAAATCATTTTTAGTGGCTGTCAAACACTAGAGATTTTTTCAAAATGATTTTTTTAAAAAAAATTAAAGTTAAACCAAAAACATTCTTAAATAATAGTTCTACCTATGGTTGTGTCATCCATGTGAATATGAAATTTTATGGTAAATGTTTAGACAAATTCTCTAATTCACTGCGAAATCTAACATTCATAACCAAAGTAATAAAGACAATTGAGAATTTTCTAAAAGAAGATTAAGCGGATTCTTATTTGTTCGGATTATTATAGCTTTGATTTTCTACATTTAAGGTCTAATTTCAACATGAACTAAATTCTTTAGAGTTGGGATTTATGGAACCCTTAATATTTGTTTTGAAGCTCTTTTGTTATAGCTTATGTAGTAACTGTTGAGCCTTGCATCTATTGGGTGTTTATTTACTTAATCTTGTTTAAGATCAATCACCTGAGGTAAGATTCTAACTAATTTTTAATACCCAAATGGCTGAAAGTTGGTGGATAGGCACAAATGATACAAGTTTATTTATTCCTTATTTATTGTTTTTTTTACAACATGTGGGGGTGAGAGGATTCGAACCACAGACCTCTTGATCATTAGTCCAAGCTACATGTCAGTTGAGTTATGCTCATATTGGCATATTCATTATTAATTTGATAATCAATTTAAGAGTATAAATATATTGTAACAACCTTACTTCTCACGACGGCTAACTAGGGTCATTACTACATGCATGTCAATTAGCCTTTATGGAAAAGTTTATTTCAAACAAAGAGTTAATGTGATGCGCAATTTGCTAACCGCAAAGTGTACGGACCAAGTTATAATATAGTGATTTGTTAGATCGAATGTAGTCCTCTGGATTGAGTTTCTAATCAAATTAAGTACCACAAATACTTATGTCTAATTTTATCTAGGGAACAAACTTTAGTGAGAATGAATGAAACAAAACACAAAGCTTAAAATATGGAAATCAAATGATGGAAAACTCTTAGGGAGTTGATTTCACCAATTGGGATTATGAATTAATTAATGGATGATTTAACATGCTATGTTTCATAATCTAGGAATAACTCAATTCATATTTATCTCTCCCGAGCATAAATAATTCTCTCACATGCAATGAATTCAATAATCCCTATTTAAACTCATTAACATGCAAGACCTTAAGTCTAATAATTTTTAACGATTTCTATGATTATCTTAAATCTCACGATCTTAAAACTATCCTAGTTATGCACAACAAGATCTAAACTAAACTCCCTCTCCCGAACAAGACTTAGACAAAACATCATTCAATTCATGGCCAATAAATTGAAAGCATTAAGGAAAGTTTATGCATAAACTTAGTTAATGAAATCACAACATACATCCAAAATTAATTCATATAATGTCCAAAGGGCTACATCAATCCCTAAGATAATAAACTTAGCTACTCATGCATGGCGTTACGATATAAACTAAGTCTAAAACAGTCATTAGAAACAACTAAAATTAAGAGAGAAAGGAGATTAAACACTAATAATGTCGCCGAAACCGCGCGTCCTCGTCACGATCTCCACGAGCCAAGCCTTGAATCCCGCTCCTCAACTTGCTTCAGCTCCCACAGAAGGTCCTTAGTCGAAATTAGGGCTAAAATTGCATCAAAATCACTCCACTCCCCTTGGCCAACTCTAATCTCATTTTATTTATAGAGAAACTGTCGACAACGTCGAGACGCTATAGGCAGCGTCGCGACGCTGTCGCATTATCGCCCATTCTATTTATGTAATACTCAAGAGCGTCGCGACGCTCTCGAGTATTACATAAACGCTGTGACCTTTTTCGCCTAATTCACTTAAGGAAAGTTGCTAGCGTCGAGACGCCTAGAAAGCAACGTCTCGATGCTAGCTCTTGGATAAGCCTCACTTGCAAGCCTCCAACTTTGGTTCTTTTAGGTTCTTTGGCCTCTTTTCACGTCCCGAACACCCGATTAACTCAATTTTCTCGATTTAGCTCCAATAGTTGATTCCTACAAATAGAACTTTAAAATAATGCACAAATTTGGCTAATTTAATTTCAAAGACTAACTAAAATAGATAGGGAAAAATAGCTTACTATGCTTGCTATCAAACACCCCCAAACTTAAGCTTTTGCTAGTCCTCGAGCAAACTAAAAATCAAGCATAGGTTGAAGAATAGATGCAACAAACATGACTCACTCCTCAAGGCTCACAAGTCAATAAACAAGCAATCAAGAGACATGCACATAAGTGCTTTTAGTTTGTTTTCATCCATACCTAAGTGCTTTTAAATTAAATTGACTCAAGCAATTAAAAGTGGCACTAGCTTTCACACACCTATTGTAGGGACCCATAACCCGAGTTTAACTCTTGGTTGGCCTAACTGTTCACAACATGGGTAGCTCTTTCTGCCTAAAAGATTATTATTCATTGCATATTGTGCACAAGGCATGACATATTTTTTTTCTTTCAATAGTGAAAACAAGAATGATTTTTTTCATTTATGATCATGATAAACATATGTTCTTTTATTTCCTCCTAGGCAAGATTAAACATGCTAATTTGAAAGAAAAAAAAACTCTTTAGCTGTTCCCTACACCTATCGAGGTGACAACAAGCATATGAACCTAATAATTCGCTCCTAAGCATTCAAGTCTAATTCTAACCAAGGAAAATACTCTACGCAAAACATCTCCTAGAATAAGTTTAAAAAGTCTCCCTTTTTGGACACTCATGCTTACAACTCATCAAATGCTTGAAATTTGACATGAAAGTCTATCCTAGGAGATCATAGTCATGCAAAAATAGCATCCACAAAACAACCATAGCTAAATTCATAGAAAGCTAAAAAATATAGCCTGAACTTAGATGCTTAAGGGCTCAACAAGCAAAGCATTCCACCCCCAAACTTAAAACATGCATTGTCCTCAATGTATATAAAAGTAAAGCATATTCAAGCATGAGTACAAGAAAAAAATGGAAGAGGTGAACAATACTATCCTGGAATGAAGATGCCCTTCTCATGGATGCTTGCAAGCCAAGAGCCACGCGATCAAAAGACCTACAAAACAAAAATAGAAGAACAAAATCAAAAGCATAAAACAAAGAAAGACTTACTTGGGTTGCCTCCATAAGCGTTTGTTTAACGTCTTTAGCTCGACGTGTTGACCGAATATGCATCATGGAGGTCTAATGTCAAGGGATTCATCAACGGTGCTCTTCCTTGCACCTTTTCTATAGCCAACTACCACTGCCTCTGATGTGTTTTTAGGGTCCTCGAAAGCTTTTAGAATTTCTTTCTCCTGTTGCACCCTGATGACGAGCTCCCTACGCTCAATATCAATGATAACTCGCCCTGTAGCGAGGAATGGTCTTCCTAATATGACAGGCATTAAGGGATTCTCCTTGATATCCATAATGAAGAAATCAACAGGAAGAAGAAATTTTCTTACTTTAATTAAGACCTTTTCTACTACCCCATATGGACTAACCACAGATTGATTAGCTAGCTAGAGTCTAACAAGTGTAGGCTTAATGTCTCCTATATTTAATTTCTTACACAAAGATAAAGACATGATATTTATACTAGCACCTAAGTCACACAATACTCTACATGAATAATTACCAAAACCACAAGGAACAAAAAAACTCCGTGGATCAACTAATTTTTCTGGCACTCTCTATTGTAGGCGAGCACTACATGTAGCTGCAAGGTACACTGTCTCCAATCTTTTCTCCTTTTGCTTCTTGGATAGTCATTCCTTCATGAACTTCACATAATTGGGCATTTGTTATAAGGCCTCTGCAAATGGTAAATTAATATTAAGACTCATAAAGGTATCTAAGAACTTATTAAATTGAGCTGCAAAATTTTTCTTCTTCTTTTTCTTAAGTTTTGAAACTAAAACAGTAGGAGAAGGGACAGAGGGCTCAAGATTAAGCTTTTCAGCTTCGTTTGAGGTTGTGCCCTCTTCAGCTTCGTCAGTGATGTCTTATGGTTCAGTAGTCTCCTGCTCCTCAGCTTCTTGAATTTCTTCATCATGATGCAAAGTGATGGCTTTACAATACTCCATTTGGGACCTCTCTTGCTCAGCTGGGGCCTTACCTTTGTTCATGGTATTAACAACACTTACCAGTTGTCCCAACTGCGTTTCTATATTTTTTATTGCTGCACTATGGCCAGTCACCGTGGTTATGGCAATCATGACCTCCTCCAGCTTGTTTGTTCTGTTGCTAGATTCTACAATGAAAGCTCCAACACGATCCTCTAAAGATTGTTTATTTTCTTGCTTAGGAGAGGCAAAACCAGGAGGAATTAAGACATTTTTATTATTAGCATACAAGAAGTTTTCATGATTTCTATTGTTAGGGTGATAATGTGTAGGTGTAGAATTATTACTATATCTCCTAAACTTTGAATTTGAAACATACTGAACCTGTTCTAAGGTCTCCTCCTGAGATTGAGATGCAAGGGCAGCTGCTGAATCAATAGTTTGAGCACTCCTTGTACCTGAAAACTTCAGAAAAGCATTAGCAAGAGTAGACATCTGGGCTTGGAGTGCACTTACGTTATCTATTTCGAATACTCCAGCAGCAATCTTCTTTGGTGTAAACCGATCAGATGGCCACTGATAGTTGTTGGTGGCCATGTCCTCCAGTAATGTACGCACATTTTCCACAGTCTTGGACAATAGAGTCCCACCTGCAGCTGCATCAACAATAGTTTTAGTACTGGGATTTAAATCGGTATAAAAAAGTTGAATTTGTAACCAATCAGGATATCCATGCTGAGGGCACTTCCTCAGCAACTTTTTGTAACGCTTCCATGCTTCGAACAGTTGCTCGTCAACCTGCTGCTGGAACGTCCCAATTTCGGTCCTCAGCTTGACTGTCTTAGCAGGAGGGAAGAATTTCTTTAATAATGCCTGGACCAAAGCATTCCAGGTGGTAATGCTCCCAGGTGGAATAGACTGCAACCAATCCCTCGCTTTATCCTGCTAAGAAAAGGGAAATAAACGTAAGTGAATGATAGCTTCAGTAACACCATTGATTTTTACCGTCCCGTAGATGTCTAGGAAAGATTTCAAGTGAGAATTTGGATCCTCTGTGGGTGATCCTTTGTAAGCGCAGTCTCGAGCCATTTGAATGAGACCAGTTTTCAGCTTGAAATTGTTGGCATTAATCGGAGCATAGACAATCCCAGACTGTTGCCCTTGGAACACAGGCTGAAAGTAGTCTCTAATAGGCTTGGACTCCTCCTGAGGATTTGGATCGGCCATTGGGGTAGATTCTTTAAACTCAGTTGAGCCCGTCTGACCTTGGTTCTCATTTTGGTTCGCCTGGTTGGCAATGGCGTTATTCATAAGCGCTTGAAGGGCCTTTAGAGTCGGAGTGATTGTATGCGCATGCGCTGGAGGTGCAGGCTGCACAAGAGCTTGAGGTTCAAGGAGATCCTCAACATGTTGATCCATAGAAGGATCTACTTGCTCTTGGGGTGTCTGGCCTCTACCACCCCTATCACGACCGCGTCTTCGCCCTTGTCCACGTGGAGGCATACTTTCAAGTTTCTACACCCATACTAAGCCTATTTAATTATCTAACCGAAAATTAATAGGAAAAAGTAACAATGCATCTCATGGAAAATAATTACATAAACATATAATTATTGTTAAACATAGTCTATTACAACGGCATACCTGACAATAATGAGAATCTCGTTATTTAGCCATGGGATCATATAAGCTTACGATGTAAGTAGTGTACAGAACCCTTAACTGGACTCTAATACCAATTGTAACCATCCAACCTATAATATGGACCTATTGAGATCGCTACCACATGCATGCTATGGAGGCCTTTTTAAATCATACATTTAAAAACCATAAATACTTAGTTGTTTAATCATAACCTCAAAGTAAAAACAATTTTTTTATTCGGGATCCCTAAAACTTTAAAAGAACGAATTAATGTCAAAAGTAAATTCAAGCTAACAGTTTTTCATGGCCTCAAAAAAACCAACAAGTTTACTACAGAAACAAAATAACAGAACATGGTTCTAAAAAACGGAAGAAAATTAAAAAAAAAAAAATCATGAGTCCTAGTCCTGTTGGGTTTTATGCCCTAAAACTCGTAGATAGTGAATGTGAACAAATTGTATACTTGTTTCAATAAAGTGTAATTGAGTTTCTACAATAAAGTGTTGTTGTTAAATATTGCACAATTTGACCCAAATCCAATAAACTAAGATCCAAGGTTGTTTACATGTGACTTGAACTAGTATGTGGGGACATACGGGGATTGGTGTTCAAGTAACAACCTAAAAGGTCTATAGTACAAGGATAAGGCTGGGTACCTTATCCTGGTAACACTATGTGATACGGCCCGCTTTGTATTCGATACAGACGTATTAATCCAAGGCGTCCATGTAGGAGACATGCAAGCGGGGGTATCCTATGCAATGAGTTTGCATAAGACCGGACCACGAAATAGTAAACCACTAGATGTAACACCGTTAACTAGTTAGGTTACTATTTCAATACGATGACCTAGGTAACTCAGTCTTAATCCTGAGTGTGTCATGAACTCCTTCTCATGAGGGATTGTCCTTTGATTAGCATGGGTGAGAGTGGCCAATACGCCGACTCAATATGCCTTCCTTTTTGGGGACAAGACCGAGTGGGAGGCTGGGGACATGACAACACAAGAAGGAATTCACTCCTTCCCACTTCTAGGAGAAGTAGATGAGTGTTCCCTTAAGAGGTGACTCCGGGACTTGAACAAAGGGATCCCGTCCTCTCACTGGCCTGAGAGGAACTTTCTGTTTAATGGTTGGACCATAAACAGGTTGTTCATTAGAGGAGCGCTGGTACTTAAGGAGACAGATGTAACACAGGGGTAAAACGGTAATTTGACCCAGCCGTGATTACGAACACTCGTGAAGGATTGACTTACCGGTATAGGTCTACATCCATGGACACAGAAATGTTCTACAGTGAGAAGAGTTCAGCTGTGGGTCTTTAGTGGAATGACCAACAGTTAATGAATATTGGTTAACCTGATTAATGAGTTTAATCTATTAACCTCATATCATTGGAGCTTCTGATCTGTAGGTCCATTAGGTCCCCCTGCTAGCTCGTAAAGAGTAATTAGGAACAAATATATCTTGAGAGAATTTGAATAGTTCAAATTCATATTGGGAATTAAGTTAATTGTATGAGATACATATTAATATAATGTATAATGATGCATTAAAATATAAAGTCTAATTTGAGATTAAACTTTATTAAATTGAGAGATTGATATATTTGAAAGAGTTCAAATATATGTCTAATTAAATATAGGGTATTTAATTAGAAGATGAATTAATTAATTATGAATTAATTAATTATTCAATTTAGTTTAAATTAAATGAGATTTAATTAAACTATAGTCTATAAGAGAAATAAATATTTGAAGAAGTTCAAATATTAATATGAATTTGATTCATATTAAATTTATAGGATATAAGAGAATTTGAAGGAGTTCAAATTTTAATATGAATTTGATTCATATTATAGAATTAATTAATTGAAGGCCTGAAATTAAATATATGATATTTAATTGGGTAATTAATTAATTAACTAATAGAAGGTCTGAAATTAAAAATATGATATTTAATTGGTGATTAATTAATTAAAGAATTAATTAATTGGAAATTAATCAATTATGGAAATGATTAATCACTTATGGAAGTGATCAATCATTTATGGAAAAGATTAATCAATTATGGAATTGATTGGTCATGGAATTGATTAATGGAAAAGATTAAATCAGTTATGGAAATAATTGATTTTAAATGAATATTTTATTCATGGCATTTCTCCTATAAATAGAACACTAACCCTAGGGTTTAGGTAACCCAACATATGGCCACCATAAGGCCCTCTCATATTCTCTCAACTCAAGAAGGAGAATTTTCTCTCTCGAGTTTTTCCCATCGGGGAAGATCAAATGGTGGTGTTCTTCGTTGTTGCGGAGCAATCAAGAAAGGCGTTCTTGAAGAATTCAGAGTCGTCAACGAAGGTATGTTTCTCATCGCTTAACCTTTTGCCAATGTATTGGTATTTTGTAAAACAAAATTAATTTACGAACGGTCCAATTGCTTCCGCTGTAATGGAATTGGGAATTCCAATCCTTTAATTGGTATCAGAGCCGATCGTAATTTCAATTTTGTTTAACAAAATTTGCCTTGGTTGATTGGTGGGATTTAATTATGCATTTGATGTATGAGATTTTGCTAGTAGAGGGTTAAGGTTTTGACATATAGATTTGCATTTTTTTTATTGATTTGATCAATGTAAGGGCCCAGTGTTTTCGGCGTTTTATTGCAAATCGAGTCTGTAAGTCCGTGTCTATCAATTGTGGCTATGTTTCTGTGAAAATCGGTGCGTTTCGGATACCAAATCGGATCAAATTGGGCAAAAATCGAGCATATACAGTGGCTGGAATCTTAAATTTCTGGAAAAACTCGAAGCTCACGGAAGGAATAAAATAAACATATTAAAATCGGAATGTAAACATGTCGGCGTGTTTGGCTGTGTTGGTAGCATCTCCGTTTGTGTTCCTTGAGGTCAGTGGTTCGAACCTTGTCTTGAGCAGTTCTTGAATTTATTTTTCCCGTGCGGTTGTTCAGTGGGCCGTGATTCCGTGAATGTGGGCCTCAGTTTTCCGTGCAAATCACGTGAGTTTCGGTCCGGTCTAGAGTTGGTTCGTGGTCTGAGCTGAGTCTTGACCGGTTCTTGCAGATGTTGACTTGGTTCAACGCGATTCAGTTGTGTTTTGACCAGTTTATGCGATGTTTGACTTGGTTCATGCGGTTTGAACAATTTTCCGTCCGGTTCAGCAGTTTTTGGGGCGGTTCAAGGTGGTTTTGACCCGGTTCGGCGCAATTTCAGCTGGTTCAGCTAAATTTCTTGCCAGTTCGAAGGGTTTGGATGCGGTTTGAGGCTGCTGGTTCACGGCAGGATAAAACTTAGATAAATTAATTATTGTAATTTTTCTATTTTGAGTCCTAGGATGCCAAAACCCGTCTACTTAGCTATTTAATTGCTTTATGAATGTCATATAGTATATAAATCCCACCACAGGTTAAGCATATTCATGTATTTTAATTATAATTGTTATAATATAAGTATTATGCATGAATTTAAATTTCATGGGTATTTAATATAAATTGTTATGATTAAATGGATGAAAATTGAGAAGCATTGAGCATGAAATTACTTTATTTTAAAAGTATAAGAGTTATATTTATATTAGTAATTTACATGCTTAATTTTCATGAGCTATTAATATAAATGTTATGTTAATGTATGAAAATGGTAATGCTTAATTTTAATTTTCTTGTATAATAATTTAAGAGTTAGGTTAATTAAAAGGAAATTGAATTGCATTGAGCATGACATTACCTTAGATTAATATAATTGTTATATTTTTGGTATGTCATGTATGCTAATGTATGGTTTTATAAATTAATTAGAATTTGATTGTTAATTTATTCACCATAGTAGCATGATATAGGGTTAATTCATTAAAATTTATAATAGTTATAAAATTAATGAATAGAAACCGTTAACCTATAACAAAGAATTGCATGCAAACATAGGATCTTAGGATAAATGAATTAATTTTAAAATGTTTAAAATTAATTAGACCTAAGATCATATTTCTAATAGGATTAGAATTATTCTTACTTAGAATTAAAATTAGTTTTAATTGACTAAGTAGGAAAAACATTGCTATGATTATAAGGGAACTCCACCGGTAAAGTTCTGTCTAAGGCTGGGGGTATTTAAGCTGACGGTTTACGGAACACCTCCTACCTGGGAACTGACCTGGAATACCGGAGTTGAATTAATCATAGCTAAATGTTAGCTTGCAATGTCACTAGGTTTGTTAAAAGTGTTTAATGCACCTAGATCTTTAGAGTAAAGACCTTACATTACTGTGGTTATAAGGGAACTCTCTCGGTGAAGTTCTGTCTTAGGTTGGGGGTATTTAAGTTGACGGTTTACGAAACACCTCCTACCTGGGAACTGACCCGAAACTTGAGTTGAATTAACCATAGTAATGTTGACTTGCAATGTTGGGTTTATTAAAAGAAGTTTAATTCACCTAAAACATTGTGGTTGAATCCTTTCCATAATTGTTATAATAGGATTAGACTTAGATAGATTGACTTAGCCGAATTTTATCTAAGTTAAACAACCCTAAATTAACCTTAGGACATTTTCAGTGGGAGGAAAATTACAAAACGAGATTTAAATAAAGTTTTGCTCCTATGTCCCTATATTCACAACGTGAGGTTCATGCTCGGCTTCGAGTCGCCCTAGGAGCGGCCTCCCTTCGAAAAGTGTTTGCATGGATCAATAACAAGGTGAATGGGAAAAATGTCTAGAGTAAGTGGGAGCGGGACACGTGTCAACGTATCCCTCGGTCTCCACCCCTAGTTCGCACCGTGAGAGTCCTATGATCCGCCTGCAGGTTGTCCTGGCGCAACCATCCCTTCGGAGGGCCTGATCATAGGATTCAGAACACCGTGAACTCCTGAATAGGATAGGAACTCTTAGGCTAATTACCAACAGTTGTCTTTCCCTTCGGTAGCCTGTTGGTGCGTGCCTCTGAGATCTGAAAGTGGGAGGGTTACACTTACGGGGATGAGTTAAATGTGTTAACTAATCCTTGACCGAACAACGGTAACTAAACGCTAACAGAATATGAGTTATTCTGGTGTTAGAGTTTGGTTGAGATTGTCTCAATTCAGAGGAGGAGTAGCTGACCACCCTTCGGTGGCTGTTGTTCTGAACCTTTGAAGTATCGTTGCAAAAACTAAATCAATAGTTTTATAGGGTTTCTTTGATTGCTTATTTGTTTTTGCAGAATTTGATTGGATTATTTGTAATGGGTTGGTGCAATTAATAATACAAGTAATTTGTTACTTCAACAATTATATAATAATTTTATGTGTGTTGTCTTACGTCATTTTATAAATAACGGTAATACAACAAGCTTAAACGACAAATTGTGGTAAATAAGTCTAGGATTATTCTTAACTGAGGAATGTCCTCATGCCCCATATGTTTAATTCATTAAGAATTGTTCTTGGTGAATATGACATAGAACCCTGCTTAGCAAAAAGAGAACTTGTTCAAGACCGTAATTTTCATTTACCTGTCTTGAAAATGTGATTAGTGAAGAATAGTGATTCTCCCTGAATACTTGATTCAGGGGCCACAAATCACGTGTGTTCTTCTTTTAAAGGAATAAGTTCCTGGCAAGAGTTTGTTGCTTGTGTAATAACTCTCAAAGTTAGAATTAGAGAGATTATTTTGGCTATATCAATGGGGGACATTAAGTTATTTTTCTCAGTGAGAGAAAATACATATTATTAGATAATGTGTATGTAATTCCTAAGATCAAAATAAATTTGATTTCTGTGTCTTATTTGCTGGAACAATGTTACTCTTTACCTTTCTCTGCTAACGCAGATTTGTTTCAAGAAAGGGAGTTGACATTTGTTTAGCTTTACTGGGAAGTAACCTAAATGTTTTAAGACTAATCAAGAGTAAAGCAGTCATGAACACTGAGTTGTTTAAGACTGCTACTACTCAATGTGAAAAGAGGCAAAGGATTTCTCCTAAAGGAAAATACCTTTCTTTGGTTCTAAGGTAGACCATATTAATCCCAATTTGATTGGGAGATTGGTCAAGAGTGAACTTCTAAGCGAGTTAGAAGATGACTCTCTACTACCTTGTAAGTCATGCTTTGTGGGCAATATGACTAATAGATCTTTTACTGGAAAAGATCTAAGAGCCAAAGAGCCCTTAGAGCTTGTACATTTGGATCCTTGAGGTTCAATATATTAAAGCAGTGGGAGGGCATGAATAATTCATCTTTTTTGGATGATTATTCAAAGGTATGAGTATCTTTACCTAATGCAACTTAAGTCTGAAACTCTTGAGATATTCGAAGGGGCTTAGGACTGAAGTTGAAAACTTGTTAGGTGAGATGATAAAAACACTTCGATCCGATCAAAGTGTTGTGTATAGGGATTTGAGATTCCAGAACTATTTGATAGTGCAGGGGATCACACCCTAAATCTAATTTAGGAGAAATAGAACCCTATTGGATATGGTTCATTCCATGTTGAGCTATGCTCAATTGTCTGGCTCGTTTTGGGGTCATGCAGTGTTGACTGCATTGCATACTGTAGTAGACAAACCCAAAGGAAACAAGAAGTGGATACTTCTTCAATTCACAAGAGAATAAAGAATTTGTATCGACAAATGCTAAATTCTCAGAAGAAGTTCACATCAAAAATCATAAACCACAAGAGTAAAGTCGATTTAAGTAAGTTAACTAATGAAGCTACAGTAACATCCACAAGAGTTGTTGATGAGGTTGGTTGTTCAACAAAAGTTGTTGATGGATCAGTGCATCTAGTCAGTCACATCCATCTCAATAGTTGAGATTGCTTCAATGTAGTGGGAGGGTTGTTTGATAACCTGAACGTTACATGGGCTTGTTTGAAGCCTAGGTCATCATACCAGATGATGGCATAGTGGGTTCATTATCTTTTAGAAAGAAAATGAATGATGTTGACAAGGACCAATGGATTAAAGTCATGGACCTGGAAATGAAGTCTTTTGTATTTCACTTCCATCTGGGGTCTTGTAGATCTGCTTGATGGGTAACTGTTAGTACTGGTGTGTACGATTGTACTAAACGATTATCCGCAAGTGCACGAGTCGTCACAAGTTATATAAAACGGAAAGTATTCCGAGTATCGAATCCTCAGGGAGGCGAAGCGAAACTTAAGCAAATAGTTAAAATTCTCTTGAGCACTGAAAATACTTAGGTGAAATAATATTTAGGGACTACGTTCATGTGATAAAAAGAGCTTGAATTCAAAATGACTAATGAAAACAAATTTGATCAATCAGAAATAAAATGTGGAGAAAGAGTTTTCTTTAAGCGGGGAAGAGGGGTCTTGAAAATCAATGGTTAGCTAAATAATTGCTATAATTATCCTATCTCATTGCCCAACTAATTATAATCCTAGAATCTCCGTTAATCACATAGGTTCTCCTGTCGGTTTCCCCTAATTGTAATTAATTCATTTTAACAACCTAAGTGTCCTTAGCGCTATTAAAAATCATTAATTATTACACTCTGATTCACTTTAGGAATCTAAGTTTAATCAACTAATCCCGGTGTCACAACGGGCAATTAAACTAGTTGCATGGATTTTGATCTATCCTAATTTCTCCCCGTCGAGTTTCCATTAAGAAACGAATCATTACACAATTGGCCAGATTGAGTAAAGCATTAAGCACATCCATACAAATAATTAGGACATGGGCAAGAGACAAGAAATTATAACAATATTTCCACTATCATTTCATTTCAAGACCCCAAATTGGGGTTTAGCTACACATAATATCCACAATAATTACAAGGGAAAGCATATTAAAAAGCATAAAGGAAAGGAATTGACCGTCGAAAAACCCCTTGCTGACACTTGGAGCCCCCGTTGACTACTCCTCGAGCCTCTATGATTGCTTCCCAAAATTCCCAAAATTTCCCCACTAGAAGAACCCTCTCAAAAAGGCTCAAAAGCCTCGAGAGGGGCTCCAAAAAAGGAGTCGTAAGAAAGGAAAGAAAGGATTGAGTGATGGGTTGATTGATTGATGAGAAATGAGGCACCAAGGGCGCCTATTTATAGGCCTGGAATAGGGGTAGCGTCGCGACGCTGCCTTGCAAAGCGTCGCGACGCTGCTGCGCACGCGGCTTGGGCAACAAGAAAGGGCAGCGTCGCGACGCTGCCTTGCTAAGCGTCTCGACGCTGCTGCGATTTTCCAGATTTTTCAGCTTCCTTTTGGGCTGATTTTTGGGCCTTCTTCTTCATTTCTCTTGGTCTTTTCTTTATGAATGTCTTCTTTGGGCATCCAATTGCATCAAGCTAGGATTTGGGCTATAATTACTTCAATTTTGGCTCTTTTTCTCCCAAAATCACCAACTTAGCTCCTAAGGACCAAATAACAAAATTCATTAAATATATTCATTAAAAACACGATTAAAGCACCAAAAAGCTTAATAAATTGAGACTAAAATAGCGACATTTCTGCTCGCTATCACACCCCCAAACTTAAGCTTTTGCTAGTCCCGAGCAAAATAAATTCTAAAGATGCATGAAATAGAATCGCTCAACCCTCAATGATTTTGGAATTCTTAGGATCGAATGGAAAACATGCAAGTGGAATAAGCAAGCACCGCATACTTTTGAAGAAATCTTAAACTAGTTTGAACTTAAGATTAATGAATAGCATGCTCAAGACTTATCTATTGATTCTTTTACTAACCTAGATTAGTCTTATGGCTTTCTCCATTTGTTTTCCCCCTACACTGGCTAAGAGCCCCTAATACTTCGGAGTCCTTCTATCATGCAAAAAAAAAAGTAACTAGGGTGCCTATCATCTTTTTCTTTTTTTTTTTTTTTCATGGGGGAGCAGAATTCTCACATGATTTTTCTTTTTCTCACTTTTTCTTTTGTTGCTCTTTTGCTCCTCCCCCAAACTTGTATTTTGATATCTAATGGTACTAGCTTTCACACTACGGTGCAGGGACCCTTAACCCGAATTTTATTCTTTGGTTGGCCTAACTGATCACACCGCAGGTAGCTCTTTTTACCCCTAGGCTTTTTTTTCTTTTGAGCAAGCAAAAATTCTTTTTCAACAGATTTTCTTTTTCTCACTTTTTCTTTTGTTGCTTTTGCTTTTCTCTCAGCAGGCATAGCATTTTTTCCTACCTAGTTCTTTAGAGCAATCAAGCATGAACTTCCTAATATTAGAAACTAAGCCTATCGGGGTGACAACAACTTTGAAAACCATAATAAGAATCTAGATTTTCAAAGACGTCATTAGATAAGACTATTGCATGCTTTAGACATCAAAACTAAGTATCAAAAAATTTTAAAATTTCACAATTTCTGCCGTGCTCCCAGATTCCACAACATATAAACCATTTTCTCCCAAAATTTCAAAAATCACATCCTTGGCTATCATGGCTATCTATTCATGCATCCAACAGAATTTAAATATGCTCAACACAGCGGAAACCTCCCCCCCAAACTTAAACTAAACATTGTCCCCAATGTTTTAAAACAGAAAAGCATAAAGAGAGATACTGAGACTTCCCTGAGCTAGGAGCGCTTCATCCTCTTCCTTTGGATCCATGAAAAATGGGAAATGTGGAATTTTGGGATTTGTTAAGGTGATCCTGCAAAACAAAATTGGATCACGGAGCAAAGAAAATTATTTACCGCAAAAACAACTAACTACTTTAATCCTTGGGTTGCCTCCCAAGCAGCGCTTTCTTTAACGTCTTTAGCTAGACTAGGCTCGGCACGCTTACGGAGGCTCAAAATAAAAATTTTCATCATCCTCCGGGCCCTGCAAGAAATCACGCACCGAATTGCATACTACAAACAGGGGAGAAAAAAAACTTTCCCCTGGCCCATCTTCACTAAAGAGATTCTTATAATAACATTTTAGAAAATAATCAGCTGCATCAAATCTCTTTTCTAAATCTCTATTTTCAAAACAGTTGTTAACAGAGTCATCAAACGTTATAATATCTACTGGTCTAGGATCTAGAGATGGCCTATCAATCATGCCAGTCCATTCATCAGAAAAAATAGCTACATGCTCAGTAGATCCTTCAGACTAAGAATTAAAAGATGATTCAACTAAGCTATCACATGACTCATCATCAGAAGAATTAAAGAATTTAAGAATTTCAGGATCAGATTCTATACTATGCACAGATTCGAGTTCTTCTGGGTCAGTTTCTATGCTATACACATCATCAGGACATGAAAAGAAAGTATTCACATTGTCAGGATTCATGCATTCAGGAATGTCAAGATCAGACTCAATAGATTCACTGTAATCATGGTCAGACTCAAAATTATCTATCGAGCAATCTTTTTTATGCCTTTTATGTTCATGCTCAATGTCAGGCAAATCAATATCATCAACAAAATTATTCATTTCAGGCAATTCCAATTCATTTTCAAAGGAAGGTAGATCATCAACTGCAGATCTTTCATTGTCACAAGCAGGCAAGTCTAATTCATTTTCAAAGTCAGGCAGATCCAAATCATTTTCAAACAGAGGATTATCCATATATACATCATGATCAAAATCCATATTATCAACAAGCATTTCTCTTAAGCCTAGGCCAAGATTATAGTCTACCTCTTCATCGTCATCAGTCAAGTATTCAGGCCCAACAGAAAAACATGTATGCAAGCTACAAATAGATTCATCTTGGCCAAAAATACTAAACACGACTTTTTCATCATCAATGTTCAAGGTAAGCTTACCTGTATGCACGCTAATCTCGGCCTTACCAGTGGCTAGGAAAGGTCTGCCTAAGATAATTGGCACCTCTTTGTCCTCCTTCATGTCCAGTACCACGAAATCTACAGGGAAGATGAATTTGTTGACTTTCACCAACACGTCCTCCACAACACCCATCGGGTGGGTAATCGATCTATCGGCAAGCTGGAGAGTGACGTCGGTGTCTGTCATACCTGATAAACCAATCTTCCTGTATACAGAGTAGGGCATCAAATTTATACTTGCTCCTAAATCACACAAGGCCCTATCGAAGGATACTTCTCCTATGGTACAGGGAACAGTAAAACTCCCTGGGTCTTTCTGCTTAGAGGATATCCTACCAGAAATAATGGTACTGCTACTCTCAGATAAATTAAAAACTTATTTTTTCAGACTTTTCTTTTTAGAAAGCATTTCTTTCATGAATTTTCCATAATTTGGCATATTATACAAAGCTTCTACCAATGGAATATTCACAGACAACTTTTTAAACATTTCTAAAAATTTTTGAAATTGTTCATCTAATTTGACATTTTTAAATCTTTGAGGAAAAGGTAACTCCCTGAAATCAAAGGTTGGACATTCGCCCCTCCGCTTGGGCGGGCTAATATGCGAACCTCTGTCATGGTGGTTGCATGGAACCACTTCTTCCTCAGTCATCTTTTTATTGTCATTATGCTTCTCTTCTTCTTTTCTACCTTCACAGTTGTTAGAAAAATCACATTTTAATTCAATAGAGTTGGGAGGATGTTGGAACCTTTCAGAGGAGGCTTTTTGTGCCTCAGTCCCTTCATCCCTTCTCTTTTCTTCTTCCTTTTTCTTCTCTATACTGTCCTCCAGTCTTCTGCCACTTCTCAGAACCACCATCTTACACTGCTCTTTCGGGTTAGGCTCAGTATCGCTTGGAAATTTTCCCTTCTGCAGGGCATTTACTGCTGAAGCAATCTGACCTATCTGCACTTCCATATTCTTTAGAGCTGCGTCGTGGTTGTTTACTGATGCCTGGAGATTCACATTCAATATTCTTTGTTCCTTGATGAATAAAGCTACCATCTCCTCTAGATTATTTTTCTTCTCAGGAGTACTCGTTGATGCAAAACCTGGGGGTGGCTGCAAAACATTCTTCGTATTCGCATATGAGAAGTTCTCGTGATTGCGCAGACTGGGGTGGTAGAAGTTTGGTACTCCTTGAGTATATGATCTATTTCCTATGTATTGAACTTCTTCCACATCTTAACCTTCTTTCTTCGAATGTCCTTCAGCTAAGGTGGAAATGGACTTAACCACCTCAGATGACGTCAATTTGTTTAGAGCATTGGTCAGAGATGCCAGTTGCGCTTTCAGTGAACTTGACTCATCTAATTCATATAATCCAGCCTTTTTTGTAACTGTTCCTCTCTCCGTCGGCCATTGATAACTTGTTGCCGCCATTTCCTCACGCAGGTCTTTGGCTTCCGTCACTGTTTTTGAAAGAAAACTCCCTCCTGCTGATGTGTCAAGGACTGTCTTCGTGGAGGGGTTTGATCCATTATAGAATAACTGTACCTGAAGCCAATCAGGATATCCGTGTTGGGGGCATCGCCTAAGCATTTCCTTATATCTTTCCCACGCTTCGTATAACTGCTCCTCGTCAAGCTGTCTGAATGTTCCAATTTCAGTCCGCAGCTTGGTAGTTTTAGCTGGTGGAAAAAATTTTGTCAGAAAAGCCTGGGCAAGCTCGTCCCAAGTACTGATGCTGCCCGTCTCGACTGATTCGAGCCAATCTTTTGCTTTATCCTGCAGGGAAAATGGAAACAGCCTTAATCTGATTGCGTCGGCCGGAACTCCGTTCATCTTTACTGTCCCGCATATTTCTAGGAATGATCGCAGATGAGAGTGGGGGTCCTCGGAAGGATGTCCCTTGAACGAGTTATCGCGCGCCATCTGAATCAACCCTGTTTTGAGCTCAAAATTTGTAGCTTGGATGGGGGCGTAAACAATTCCAGAATTCTCGGTAGGAAGAACTGGCTGCAGAAAATCTCTAATTGCCTTGGGAGCTTCTTCTTGGTGGGCCATCGTTTCTGCTAATCTTTTTTCTTTTCTAATGAATTTTAGAGTCCTGTTAATCTCAAGATCTAACGGAAACAGATCAACCACCTTGTTTCTTCGCATACAATGCTCCCAGATAACAAAAAGAACCAAACAAAAATGAAAATAAAAATAGTATTCACAAAATGATGAAAGAAAAATATTTACACCTAAATTACCATTTACCCTTTTCTTTTCGATGTCAAGAAAAATTAATTTTTTTTTTGCTTAAAAAACAAGCCACCCCGGCAACGGCGCAAAAAACTTGTTAGTACTGGTGTGTACGATTGTACTAAACGATTATCCGCAAGTGCACGAGTCGTCACAAGTTATATAAAACGGAAAGTATTCCGAGTATCGAATCCTCAGGGAGGCGAAGCGAAACTTAAGCAAATAGTTAAAATTCTCTTGAGCACTGAAAATACTTCGGTGAAATAATATTTAGGGACTACGTTCATGTGATAAAAAGAGCTTGAATTCAAAATGACTAATGAAAACAAATTTGATCAATCAGAAATAAAATGTGGAGAAAGAGTTTTCTTTAAGCGGGGAAGAGGGGTCTTGAAAATCAATGGTTAGCTAAATAATTGCTATAATTATCCTATCTCATTGCCCAACTAATTATAATCCTAGAATCTCCGTTAATCACATAGGTTCTCCTGTCGGTTTCCCCTAATTGTAATTAATTCATTTTAACAACCTAAGTGTCCTTAGCGCTATTAAAAATCATTAATTATTACACTCTGATTCACTTTAGGAATCTAAGTTTAATCAACTAATCCCGGTGTCACAACGGGCAATTAAACTAGTTGCATGGATTTTGATCTATCCTAATTTCTCCCCGTCGAGTTTCCATTAAGAAACGAATCATTACACAATTGGCCAGATTGAGTAAAGCATTAAGCACATCCATACAAATAATTAGGACATGGGCAAGAGACAAGAAATTATAACAATATTTCCACTATCATTTCATTTCAAGACCCCAAATTGGGGTTTAGCTACACATAATATCCACAATAATTACAAGGGAAAGCATATTAAAAAGCATAAAGGAAAGGAATTGACCGTCGAAAAACCCCTTGCTGACACTTGGAGCCCCCGTTGACTACTCCTCGAGCCTCTATGATTGCTTCCCAAAATTCCCAAAATTTCCCCACTAGAAGAACCCTCTCAAAAAGGCTCAAAAGCCTCGAGAGGGGCTCCAAAAAAGGAGTCTTAAGAAAGGAAAGAAAGGATTGAGTGATGGGTTGATTGATTGATGAGAAATGAGGCACCAAGGGCGCCTATTTATAGGCCTGGAATAGGGGTAGCGTCGTGACGCTGCCTTGCTAAGCGTCGCGACGCTGCTGCGCACGCGGCTTGGGCAACAAGAAAGGGCAGCGTCGCGACGCTGCCTTGCTAAGCGTCTCGACGCTGCTGCGATTTTCCAGATTTTTCAGCTTCCTTTTGGGCTGATTTTTGGGCCTTCTTCTTCATTTCTCTTGGTCTTTTCTTTGTGAATGTCTTCTTTGGGCCTCCAATTGCATCAAGCTAGGATTTGGGCTATAATTACTTCAATATTGGCTCTTTTTCTCCCAAAATCACCAACTTAGCTCCTAAGGACCAAATAACAAAATTCATTAAATATATTCATTAAAAACACGATTAAAGCACCAAAAAGCTTAATAAATTGAGACTAAAATAGCGACATTTCTGCTCGCTATCACACCCCCAAACTTAAGCTTTTGCTAGTCCCGAGCAAAATAAATTCTAAAGATGCATGAAATAGAATCGCTCAACCCTCAATGATTTTGGAATTCTTAGGATCGAATGGAAAACATGCAAGTGGAATAAGCAAGCACCGCATACTTTTGAAGAAATCTTAAACTAGTTTGAACTTAAGATTAATGAATAGCATGCTCAAGACTTATCTATTGATTCTTTTACTAACCTAGATTAGTCTTATGGTTTTCTCCATTTGTTTTCCCCCTACAATCGCTAAGAGCCCCTAATACTTCGGAGTCCTTCTATCATGCAAAAAAAAAGTAACTAGGGTGCCTGTCATCTTTTTCTTTTTTTTTTTTCATGGGGGAGCAGAATTCTCACATGATTTTTCTTTTCTCCTCCCCGAACTTGTATTTTGATATCTAATGGTACTAGCTTTCACACTACGGTGCAGGGACCCTTAACCCGAATTTTATTCTTTGGTTGGCCTAACTGATCACACCGCAGGTAGCTCTTTTTACCCCTAGGCTTTTTTTCTTTTGAGCAAGCAAAAATTCTTTTTCAACAGATTTTCTTTTTCTCACTTTTTCTTTTGTTGCTTTTGCTTTTCTCTCAGCAGGCATAGCATTTTTTCCTACCTAGTTCTTTAGAGCAATCAAGCATGAACTTCCTAATATTAGAAACTAAGCCTATCGGGGTGACAACAACTTTGAAAACCATAATAAGAATCTAGATTTTCAAAGACGTCATTAGATAAGACTATTGCATGCTTTAGACATCAAAACTAAGTATCAAAAAATTTTAAAATTTCACAATTTCTGCCGTGCTCCCAGATTCCACAACATATAAACCATTTTCTCCCAAAATTTCAAAAATCACATCCTTGGCTATCATGGCTATCTATTCATGCATCCAACAGAATTTAAATATGCTCAACACAGCGGAAACCTCCCCCCCAAACTTAAACTAAACATTGTCCCCAATGTTTTAAAACAGAAAAGCATAAAGAGAGATACTGAGACTTCCCTGAGCTAGGAGCGCTTCATCCTCTTCCTTTGGATCCATGAAAAATGGGAAATGTGGAATTTTGGGATTTGCTAAGGTGATCCTGCAAAACAAAATTGGATCACGGAGCAAAGAAAATTATTTACCACAAAAACAACTAACTACTTTAATCCTTGGGTTGCCTCCCAAGCAGCGCTTTCTTTAACGTCTTTAGCTAGACTAGGCTCGGCACGCTTACGGAGGCTCAAAATAAAAATTTTCATCATCCTCCGGGCTCTGCAAGAAATCACGCACCGAATTGCATACTACAAACAGGGGAGAAAAAAAACTTTCCCCTGGCCCATCTTCACTAAAGAGATTCTTATAATAACATTTTAGAAAATAATCAGTTGCATCAAATCTCTTTTCTAAATCTCTATTTTCAAAACAGTTGTTAACAGAGTCATCAAGCGTTATAATATCTACTGGTCTAGGATCTAGAGATGGCCTATCAATCATGCCAGTCCATTCATCAGAAAAAATATCTACATGCTCAGTAGATCCTTCAGACTGAGAATTAAAAGATGATTCAACTAAGCTATCACATGACTCATCATCAGAAGAATTAAAGAATTTAAGAATTTCAGGATCAGATTCTATACTATGCACATATTCGAGTTCTTCTGGGTCAGTTTCTATGCTATACACATCATCAGGACATGAAAAGAAAGTATTCACATTGTCAGGATTCATGCATTCAGGAATGTCAAGATCAGACTCAATAGATTCACTGTAATCATGGTCAGACTCAAAATTATCTATCGAGCAATCTTTTTTATGCCTTTTATGTTCATGCTCAATGTCAGGCAAATCAATATCATCAACAAAATTATTCATTTCAGGCAATTCCAATTCATTTTCAAAGGAAGGTAGATCATCAACTGCAGATCTTTCATTGTCACAAGCAGGCAAGTCTAATTCATTTTCAAAGTCAGGCAGATCCAAATCATTTTCAAACAGAGGATTATCCATATATACATCATGATCAAAATCCATATTATCAACAAGCATTTCTCCTAAGCCTAGGCCAAGATTATAGTCTACCTCTTCATCGTCATCAGTCAAGTATTCAGGCCCAACAGAAAAACATGTATGCAAGCTACAAATAGATTCATCTTGGCCAAAAATACTAAACACGACTTTTTCATCATCAATGTTCAAGGTAAGCTTACCTGTATGCACGCTAATCTCGGCCTTACCAGTGGCTAGGAAAGGTCTGCCTAAGATAATTGGCACCTCTTTGTCCTCCTTCATGTCCAGTACCACGAAATCTACAGGGAAGATGAATTTGTTGACTTTCACCAACACGTCCTCCACAACACCCATCGGGTGGGTAATCGATCTATCGGCAAGCTGGAGAGTGACGTCGGTGTCTGTCATACCTGATAAACCAATCTTCCTGTATACAGAGTAGGGCATCAAATTTATACTTGCTCCTAAATCACACAAGGCCCTATCGAAGGATACTTCTCCTATGGTACAGGGAACAGTAAAACTCCCTGGGTCTTTCTGCTTAGAGGGTATCCTACCAGAAATAATGGTACTGCTACTCTCAGATAAATTAAAAACTTATTTTTTCAGACTTTTCTTTTTAGAAAGTATTTCTTTCATGAATTTTCCATAATTTGGCATATTATACAAAGCTTCTACCAATGGAATATTCACAGACAACTTTTTAAACATTTCTAAAAATTTTTGAAATTGTTCATCTAATTTGACATTTTTAAATCTTTGAGGAAAAGGTAACTCCCTGAAATCAAAGGTTGGACATTCGCCCCTCCGCTTGGGCGGGCTAATATGCGAACCTCTGTCATGGTGGTTGCATGGAACCACTTCTTCCTCAGTCATCTTTTTATTGTCATTCTGCTTCTCTTCTTCTTTTCTACCTTCACAGTTGTTAGAAAAATCACATTTTAATTCAATAGAGTTGGGAGGATGTTGGAACCTTTCAGAGGAGGCTTTTTGTGCCTCAGTCCCTTCATCCCTTCTCTTTTCTTCTTCCTTTTTCTTCTCTATACTGTCCTCCAGTCTTCTGCCACTTCTCAGAACCACCATCTTACACTGCTCTTTCGGGTTAGGCTCAGTATCGCTTGGAAATTTTCCCTTCTGCAGGGCATTTACTGCTGAAGCAATCTGACCTATCTGCACTTCCATATTCTTTAGAGCTGCGTCGTGGTTGTTTACTGATGCCTGGAGATTCACATTCAATATTCTTTGTTCCTTGATGAATAAAGCTACCATCTCCTCTAGATTATTTTTCTTCTCAGGAGTACTCGTTGATGCAAAACCTGGGGGTGGCTGCAAAACATTCTTCGTATTCGCATATGAGAAGTTCTCGTGATTGCGCAGACTGGGGTGGTAGAAGTTTGGTACTCCTTGAGTATATGATCTATTTCCTATGTATTGAACTTCTTCCACATCTTAACCTTCTTTCTTCGAATGTCCTTCAGCTAAGGTGGAAATGGACTTAACCACCTCAGATGACGTCAATTTGTTTAGAGCATTGGTCAGAGATGCCAGTTGCGCTTTCAGTGAACTTGACTCATCTAATTCATATAATCCAGCCTTTTTTGTAACTGTTCCTCTCTCCGTCGGCCATTGATAACTTGTTGCCGCCATTTCCTCACGCAGGTCTTTGGCTTCCGTCACTGTTTTTGAAAGAAAACTCCCTCCTGCTGATGTGTCAAGGACTGTCTTCGTGGAGGGGTTTGATCCATTATAGAATAACTGTACCTGAAGCCAATCAGGATATCCGTGTTGGGGGCATCGCCTAAGCATTTCCTTATATCTTTCCCACGCTTCGTATAACTGCTCCTCGTCAATCTGTCTGAATGTTCCAATTTCAGTCTGCAGCTTGGTAGTTTTAGCTGGTGGAAAAAATTTTGTCAGAAAAGCCTGGGCAAGCTCGTCCCAAGTACTGATGCTGCCCGTCTCGACTGATTCGAGCCAATCTTTTGCTTTATCCTGCAGGGAAAATGGAAACAGCCTTAATCTGATTGCGTCGGCCGGAACTCCGTTCATCTTTACTGTCCCGCATATTTCTAGGAATGATCGCAGATGAGAGTGGGGGTCCTCGGAAGGATGTCCCTTGAACGAGTTATCGCGCGCCATCTGAATCAACCCTGTTTTGAGCTCAAAATTTGTAGCTTGGATGGGGGCGTAAACAATTCCAGAATTCTCGGTAGGAAGAACTGGCTGCAGAAAATCTCTAATTGCCTTGGGAGCTTCTTCTTGGTGGGCCATCGTTTCTGATAATCTTTTTTCTTTTCTAATGAATTTTAGAGTCCTGTTAATCTCAAGATCTAACGGAAACAGATCAACCACCTTGTTTCTTCGCATACAATGCTCCCAGATAATAAAAAGAACCAAACAAAAATGAAAATAAAAATAGTATTCACAAAATGATGAAAGAAAAATATTTACACCTAAATTACCATTTACCCTTTTCTTTTCGATGTCAAGAAAAATTAATTTTTTTTTTGCTTAAAAAACAAGCCTCCCCGGCAACGGCGCCAAAAACTTGTTAGTACTGGTGTGTACGATTGTACTAAACGATTATCCGCAAGTGCACGAGTCGTCACAAGTTATATAAAACGGAAAGTATTCTGAGTATCGAATCCTCAGGGAGGCGAAGCGAAACTTAAGCAAATAGTTAAAATTCTCTTGAGCACTGAAAATACTTAGGTGAAATAATATTTAGGGACTACGTTCATGTGATAAAAAGAGCTTGAATTCAAAATGACTAATGAAAACAAATTTGATCAATCAGAAATAAAATGTGGAGAAAGAGTTTTCTTTAAGCGGGGAAGAGGGGTCTTGAAAATCAATGGTTAGCTAAATAATTGCTATAATTATCCTATCTCATTGCCCAACTAATTATAATCCTAGAATCTCCGTTAATCACATAGGTTCTCCTGTCGGTTTCCCCTAATTGTAATTAATTCATTTTAACAACCTAAGTGTCCTTAGCGCTATTAAAAATCATTAATTATTACACTCTGATTCATTTTAGGAATCTAAGTTTAATCAACTAATCCCGGTGTCACAACGGGCAATTAAACTAGTTGCATGGATTTTGATCTATCCTAATTTCTCCCCGTCGAGTTTCCATTAAGAAACGAATCATTACACAATTGGCCAGATTGAGTAAAGCATTAAGCACATCCATACAAATAATTAGAACATGGGCAAGAGACAAGAAATTATAACAATATTTCCACTATCATTTCATTTCAAGACCCCAAATTGGGGTTTAGCTACACATAATATCCACAATAATTACAAGGGAAAGCATATTAAAAAGCATAAAGGAAAGGAATTGACCGTCGAAAAACCCCTTGCTGACACTTGGAGCCCCCGTTGACTACTCATCGAGCCTCTATGATTGCTTCCCAAAATTCCCAAAATTTCCCCACTAGAAGAACCCTCTCAAAAAGGCTCAAAAGCATCGAGAGGGGCTCCAAAAAAGGAGTCTTAAGAAAGGAAAGAAAGGATTGAGTGATGGGTTGATTGATTGATGAGAAATGAGGCACCAAGGGCGCCTATTTATAGGCCTGGAATAGGGGTAGCGTCGCGAGGCTGCCTTGCTAAGCGTCGCGACGCTGCTGCGCACGCGGCTTGGGCAACAAGAAAGGGCAGCGTCGCGACGCTGCCTTGCTAAGCGTCTCGACGCTGCTGCGATTTTCCAGATTTTTCAGCTTCCTTTTGGGCTGATTTTTGGGCCTTCTTCTTCATTTCTCTTGGTCTTTTCTTTGTGAATGTCTTCTTTGGGCCTCCAATTGCATCAAGCTAGGATTTGGGCTATAATTACTTCAATTTTGGCTCTTTTTCTCCCAAAATCACCAACTTAGCTCCTAAGGACCAAATAACAAAATTCATTAAATATATTCATTAAAAACACGATTAAAGCACCAAAAAGCTTAATAAATTGAGACTAAAATAGCGACATTTCTGCTCGCTATCAGTAACACCTATTAGTTACAAGTGGATTTACAAGAGAAAACGAGACATTAAAGGTCTTAACCAGAAGGGTTCATACAGCAAAATCGAAAGCAAAAGGTTTTGCAAGCTTAAGTGATCCATTCATGGATTAACCTAAGCATTTCGATCTTGAAATATAAGATTTGATAAAGAGACCAAATCTTTTGACTTTAATCAGAACATTAATGAGTCTTGTGTTTACAAGTAATCATCAATAGTTCAGTAGCTTACTTAGTATTGTATATGATTGATATCCTAATCATTAGGAATGTTGTAGGTTATCTTACTGACATTAAAGGAGCTAGCAACTCATTTCCAAGTGGAAATTTGGGAGAAGCTGAGTTTGTTCTTGGGATCCAAATTGTTTAGGAACCGTAAGAACAAAAGGCTAGTCTTGTCTCAGGTGTCTTATATCTATAAGATGTTAGTTAGATATAAGATGCAGAATTCCAATAAGGGTTCACTACCTTTCAGACATGGAATTCTTTTGTCTAAGAAAATGTTTCCTAAGACACCTCAAGAGGTTGAGGGCATGAGACGAATGCCCTATGCAGTAGGGATTGTCAGTAAGTATCAATCTAATCCAAGATTTAATCATTGGAAAACCGTTAAGAATATCCTCAAGTATTCGAAGAGAATCGAGGAACTATATGCTCGTGTATGGGACTAAGGATTTGATCCTTACAAATACACTAACACAGATTTTAAGACTGATAAGGATTTGAGGAAATCTACATCAGTATTTGTGGTCACTCTTTACGATGGAGCTATAGTATGACATAGTTACAGTCTTGACCGTATAGGCCGAAAAATTAGCTGTTTGTGAAGCAGCGATAGAGACTGTTTGTCTTAGAAAGTTCTTGATTGATTTGGAATGTGTTCCAAATGTGAACTTACCCATCACACTTTATAGTGATATAGTGGTGTTGTGGCAAATTCAAAAGAACATTGCAACCTAAGACAAGTAGACACATTACATTGAATGAAATATTGCTGATTCATTTACAAAGACTCTCTCGGCTAAAGTGTTCGAGGGTCATCTAGAAGGTCTAGATCTACGAGATATGTACAAAGGTGTAATCTAGGGCAAGTGGGAGAAATGTAATGGGTATAGTGATACCATTATGTAATGGGTATAGTGATGCCCTAGTTTATTGTATTTGTACATTGTATATGTTTTATACATGTATTTATACACCCAATGCTGTATAGGTTATTGTACATCCCACTAAACTAGAGTTTTAGTTCAAGTGGGAGTTTGTTGGGTTTTATGCCCTAAAACTCGTAGATAGTGAATGTGAACAAATTGTATACTTGTTTCAATAAAGTGTAATTGAGTTTCTACAATAAAGTGTTGTTGTTAAATATTGCACAATTTGACCCAAATCCAATAAACTAAGATCCAAGGTTGTTTACATGTGACTTGAACTAGTATGTGGGGACATACGGGGATTGGTGTTCAAGTAACAACCTAAAAGGTCTATAGTACAAGGATAAGGCTGGGTACCTTATCCTGGTAACACTATGTGATACGGCCCGCTTTGTATTCGATACAGACGTATTAATCCAAGGCATCCATGTAGGAGACATGCAAGCGGGGGTATCCTATGCAATGAGTTTGCATAAGACCGGACCACGAAATAGTAAACCACTAGATGTAACACCGTTAACTAGTTAGGTTACTATTTCAATACGATGACCTAGGTAACTCAGTCTTAATCCTGAGTGTGTCATGAACTCCTTCTCATGAGGGATTGTCCTTTGATTAGCATGGGTGAGAGTGGCCAATACGCCGACTCAATATGCCTTCCTTTTTGGGGACAAGACCGAGTGGGAGGCTGGGGACATGACAACACAAGAAGGAATTCACTCCTTCCCACTTCTAGGAGAAGTAGATGAGTGTTCCCTTAAGAGGTGACTCCGGGACTTGAACAAAGGGATCCCGTCCTCTCACTGGCCTGAGAGGAACTTTCTGTTTAATGGTTGGACCATAAACAGGTTGTTCATTAGAGGAGCGCTGGTACTTAAGGAGACAGATGTAACACAGGGGTAAAACGGTAATTTGACCCAGCCGTGATTACGAACACTCGTGAAGGATTGACTTACCGGTATAGGTCTACATCCATGGACACAGAAATGTTCTACAGTGAGAAGAGTTCAGCTGTGGGTCTTTAGTGGAATGACCAACAGTTAATGAATATTGGTTAACCTGATTAATGAGTTTAATCTATTAACCTCATATCATTGGAGCTTCTGATCTGTAGGTCCATTAGGTCCCCCTGCTAGCTCGTAAAGAGTAATTAGGAACAAATATATCTTGAGAGAATTTGAATAGTTCAAATTCATATTGGGAATTAAGTTAATTGTATGAGATACATATTAATATAATGTATAATGATGCAGTAAAATATAACGTCTAATTTGAGATTAAACTTTATTAAATTGAGAGATTGATATATTTGAAAGAGTTCAAATATATGTCTAATTAAATATAGGGTATTTAATTAGAAGATGAATTAATTAATTATGAATTAATTAATTATTCAATTTAGTTTAAATTAAATGAGATTTAATTAAACTATAGTCTATGAGAGAAATAAATATTTGAAGAAGTTCAAATATTAATATGAATTTGATTCATATTAAATTTATAGGATATAAGAGAATTTGAAGGAGTTCAAATTTTAATATGAATTTGATTCATATTATAGAATTAATTAATTGAAGACCTGAAATTAAATATATGATATTTAATTGGGTAATTAATTAATTAACTAATAGAAGGTCTGAAATTAAAAATATGATATTTAATTGGTGATTAATTAATTAAAGAATTAATTAATTGGAAATTAATCAATTATGGAAATGATTAATCACTTATGGAAGTGATCAATCATTTATGGAAAAGATTAATCAATTATGGAATTGATTGGTCATGGAATTGATTAATGGAAAAGATTAAATCAGTTATGGAAATAATTGATTTTAAATGAATATTTTATTCATGGCCTTTCTCCTATAAATAGAACACTAACCCTAGGGTTTAGGTAACACAACATATGGCCACCATAAGGCCCTCTCATATTCTCTCAACTCAAGAACGTTTAGGGAGAATTTTCTCTCTCGAGTTTTTCCCATTCAAGATTAGGTAGTCCCACAACTACGTTCCTAATCTCAGAGTTATAGTGGGGAAGATCAAATGGTGGTGTTCTTCGTTGTTGCGGAGCAATCAAGAAAGGCGTTCTTGAAGAATTCAGAGTCGTCAACGAAGGTATGTTTCTCATCGCTTAACCTCTTGCCAATGTATTGGTATTTTGTAAAACAAAATTAATTTACGAACGGTCCAATTGCTTCCGCTGTAATGGAATTGGGAATTCCAATCCTTCAAGTCCCCCCATGACCACCTAATAGATCCATCATCCATCGCCATCACACGCCCTTGCCTTTACCTGAAAAAAAAAACATTCATGAAAAGGATGAGTATTTAGAATACTCAATAACCCCACTATGGAAAGAATGAAAGCATTAAGGAAAGTTTATGCATAAATGAAATCACAACATACATCCAAAATTAATTCATAATGCCCAAATGGCTACATCAATCCCTAAGATAATAAACTTAGGTACTCATACACGACGTTACGATATAAACTATGTCTAAAACAACCATTAGAAACAACTAAAGTTAAGAGAGAAAGGAGATTAAACACTAATGTCGTTGAAATCGCATGTCCCCGTCACAATCTCCATGAGCCAAGCCTTGAATCCCGCTCATCAACTTGCTTCAGCTCCCACAGAAGGTCTTTAGTCGAATTTAGGGCTAAAATTGCATAAAAATCACTCCACTCCCCTTGGCCAGCCCTAATCGAATTTTATTTATAGAGAAACTATTGATAGCGTCGAGACGCTATAGGTAGCATCAACAACACTGTTGCATTACCCCCGATTCTGTTTATGGAATACTTGAGAGCGTCGAGACACTATTGTCACAGCGTCGCGACGCTGTGACCTTTACCGCCTGATTTACTTAAGGAAAGTTGCTAGCGTCGAGACCGCCCAGAAAGCAGCGTGGAAACGCTAGCTCTTGGATAAACCTCCAACTTTGATTCTTTTCGGTTCTTTGGCCTCTTTTCACGTCCCAAACACTCAATTAACTCCATTTTCTCGATTAAGCTCCAATAATTGATTCCTACAAATAGAACATTAAAATGCATAAATATGACCAATTTAATTTCAAAGACTAACTAAAATAGATAGGGAAAAATAACTTGCTATGCTCGCTACCATAATGCAAACCATGCATCATTTAAACAAAGAACATTTCGACTTAGGATCCTAGATAAAACATAGAAATTTTCAAAACCTTTATTAAAGAACAAAATTTCCTCGGGGTAATCTAGAAATGTAAATAAAACCTCAAGAAACCACACCCTTTAAAAAAATGAATAAATAAAAAGAATTGATAAAATTAAACTAAGTGGGAGTTAGGATAACATGATTCCCATGGCTCAATCAGCAACAATCTGTCACATGCCCTTGCCCTTATAAGTAACGTTACTATTGGGGGAGATCTAATATGCATTAACAGAGGCAACTTAAGGCTAGTATCATCTAGAAAGCTACTATTCATTTCATTTAATAACTTTTCATTTGGACCAACCTGGACAATTTAAACTATCCCTCAATCATTTATGCCAATTCACTAGTAGTGCACAGGTGGGAATCCTAGGAAACTCTACTCCAACTTATGGTAGTGGACACCCAGTCAGTTAAGTCAAGTCCCACCCATCAAAGTGTCTCGTGTTGGGTTTTATGCCCTAAAACTCGTAGATAGTAAATGAAACAAATTAATCGATCTCAATAAAGTGTTATTTGAGTAATTCAGTAATTTGGTTATTGAATAATCGAGTTTGCATTAATAAACCCTAAATCCAATAAACTAAGATCCAAGGTTGTTTAAATGAAACTTGGACTAGTATGTGGGGACATACGGGGATCAATGTCCAAGTAACAACCTAAAAGGTCTATAGTATAGGGATAAGGCTGGGTACCTTATCGTGGTGACACTATGTGATACGACCCACCTTGTATTCGATACAGATGCAATGATCCAAAGCATCCATGTAGGAGACATGCAGGTGGGGGTATCCTATGCAATGAGTTTGCATAAGACCAGACCGCGAAATAGTAACCACTAGATGTAACGTCGTTAACTAGTTTAGGTTTCTATTTCAATAGGATGACCTAGGTAACTCAATCTCAATCTTGAGTCTGTTATGAACCCCATTCAGGAGGGATTGTCCTTAGATTTGTATGGGTGAGAGTGGCCAGTTCGCCGACACAATAATCCTACCATTTCAGGGGCAAGACCGAATGGGGGCTGGGAACATAACAGTACAAGATGGAATTCACTTCTTCCCCTATTGGGGTAAGTAGATGTGTGTTCCCTTAAGGGCTGATTTCAGGGCTTGAACAAAGGCGCGTCGTCCTCTCCTAGCCCGAGATGAACTCCTGTTTAGTGGTTGGACCCTAAACAACTTGTTCATTAGAGGAATCGGTAGTACTTAAGGAACTAGAGGTAACCCAGGGGTAAAACGGTAATTTGACCCTGTTGGTGTTACGAACACACGTGAAAGATTGACTTACTGCTTGGTCGATATCCATGGACACAAAAATATTCTACAGTGAAAAGAGTGCAGTTGTGGGTCTTTAGTGGAGTGACCCACAGTTAACGAATGTTGACTAAACTTGGTCAATGAGTTTGGCCAATTAGTCTCGTATCGTTGGAGCTTCTGACCTGTAGGTCCATTAGGTCTCACTGGTAGCTCGTAAAGAGACTTGAGACAATTAAATATAAATTTTAAATTGAAACTGTTCAATTTATTTCAGGAATCGTATAATGTATATTGATGCATTATAATATAAAGTTTATGAAACTTTATAATATAATTTTTGAATTAATTTCAAAAATTAATTCTTGGGGGAAAATATTTGAAAGAGTTCAAATAAATTTAATATGAATTGGATTCATATTAATTTTAATTTTAATAAAATCCCTAAGATTAAATATATGATATTTAATTGGGTAAATTAATTAATTATGGAATTAATTAATTATTTATTAAAATTAGAGACCTTTTCCTATTAGGAAAGAAAATATTTGAAAGAGTTCAAATAAATTTAATATGAATTGGATTCATATTAATTTTAATTTTAATAAAATCCCTAATATTAAATATATGATATTTAATTAGGGAAATTAATTAATTATGGAATTAATTATTTATTTATTAAAATTAGAGACATTTTCCTATTAGGAAAAGGTCTTCCTTTTTCTATTAGGAAAAAGGTCTTGGCCTTTACCTATAAATAGGACCCCTGAGGTGGGGTGAAAGACATCCCATTCATTCTCCTTCTCTCAGAGAATTCACCACAAGGCTTCCTCTAGACTCCCACCGGTCTCCTGCCTCTAGAAGTCTCAGTCATACCAGTGTAGCCATAGTGGTGGTGTTCACACTAGTTCGTGATTAATTCACATGCAGTTGGTGAATTTAGTCTGAGTCGTCAACGAGAGTAAGTAATTTGTTACTTTATAAATTAGATTTAGATCTAATATTTTTGTTTGCTTAGCCTTAATATATATTTAGAATAATTCTAATATTATTGCCAATGTATTGGTATTTTAGATTAAACAAAATTAATTACGAATCGGTCCCAATCACGCTTCCACTTTACGGAATTACGGAATTCCAATCCTGCAATTGGTTTCAGAGCCGATCGTAGATCTAATTTTGTTTCTCTAAAATTTTCATTGGCTATTGGTGGGATTGACTAATGCATAATGTATGTATGGTTTGCATTGAACTATTTAGGTTAATTTTATGGCCATAGATTTTACTGTTTTTATGTGATTTGATCATGTAAGGGCTCGGTGTTTCGGATATTTTGTGTAAAATCGAGTCCTATGTAAGTCTGGGTCTAGAATAGTTTTTTTTATGAGATAAAAATCGGAGAAATCGCGACAGTGTCACGATTACAGCACTCGTTAGGGATTCGCAATAGGACGGTTCAAGGCGGTTGGGCGGTCCGGTTCACGCGGACTGGCTGGGCTGGGACCGATTTAGTCCGGTTCAGCTGGAATTTGGCTCGGTTCGTGGTTTTCGTAACTGGTTTGAAGTGGTTCGGGACGGTTCGGGCGGTCTAGACCAGTATTTGGAGCTGCAGAAGGATTTTTTAGGATAGAATTTAGTTATAATTATTGTAATTTATGTTTTATTTTATCCTAGGGGCCAAAATTAACTGGTTCAATTGCTATTTATTTCCTTTATGGATGTCATGTAGCTTAAATTCCCACCATAGGTTAAGAAAGTTTTCATGCATATTTATGTTATAATTGTTATAATGTATGGTAATTATGCATGAACTTAATTTCATGAGTTATTTAGTATAATTGTTATATTAAATATATGAAATTGGTGAAGCATGATGCATGACATTAATTTGGCTAAATATAATTGTTATATTTAATTAATGTAGCATGCATGCTTAGGATTATTTTCATGAGAATTAATATAATTAGTTATATTATGAATGAAAATAATAAATATAAATCAATGCTTGTTTTCATGTATGATTTAATATAAAATGTTATATTAATTAAATGAAAATGGAATAGCATTGAGCATGACATTAATTAGATTAATATAAGAGTTATATTATATTAATGTCAAATTTCATGTAATTTAATTTCGTGGATGTTTAATTAATATAATCGATATTAATTAAATGAAATTGAAATTGCATGAAGGATGACACCACCTTAGATTAATATAATCGTTATATTATCGTTATCGGCGTCATAATATGGTGTTTAATAATTAGAATATGATTGTTATTTTTCCAACACCATAGAAGTATGTTATAGGACTAATCATTAAATTTTTATAATAAGTTATAAAATTGATTAGAAACTGTCAACCTATAACAAAGAATTGCATGCAAACATAGGACCTTAGGTTAAATTGAATTAATTTTAAAATGTTTATAATTAATTAGACCTAAGCTCATTATAATTCTAATAGGATTAGAATTGTTTTCTTACTTAGAATTAAAAGTTGTTTTAATTGACTAAGTAGGAAAAACATTACTGTGATTATAAGGGAACTCCACCGATTAAGTTCTGTCTAAGGCTGGGGTACTTAAGATGACGGTTTACGGAACACCTTCTACCTAGGAACTAACCCGGAATACCGGAGTTGAATTAATCATAGCTAAATGTTAGCATGCAATGTCAGTAGATTTATTAGAAGAGTTTAATTCACCTAGATCTTTAGAGTAAAAAGTTTACATTACTATGGTTATAAGGGAACTCTCCCGATAATGTTCTGTCTAAGGCTGGAGGTACTTAAGATGACGGTTTACGGAACACCTGCTACTTGGGAACTGACTCGGAACTTGAGTTGAATTAATCATAGTTATGTTAGCATGCAATATCACTAGGTTAATTAAAAAAGTTTAATTCACCTAGATCTTTAGAGTAAAGATTTATCATAACTATTGGTTATAAGGGAACTCTACCGGTAAAGTTCTGTCTAAGGTTGGAGGTACTTAAAATGACGGTTTATGGAACACCTGCTACCTGGAAACTGAGCCGGAACTTGAGTTGAATTAACCATAGTTATATTAGCATGCAATGTCTCTAGGTAATTAAAAGTGTTTAATTCACCTAGACATCAGAGAAAAGACCTATATATATAAAAGTTATATGCAGGCATAGACTTAGATAGATTCACTTAGCCGAAATTTACGTAAGTAATAGACCCTATAATTATAAAAATACTTAGTGGGAGGAAATATATCAAAACAAGATTTTCATAAATCAAGTTTTGCTCTCACGTCCTCAAAAGTTCACAACGTGAGGTTCATGCTTGGCCTCGAGTCACCCTGGGAGTGACCCCCTACGGATGGTGTTTGCATTGATTAATATCAAGGTGAATGAGGGAGTATTTTATAGTAAGTGGGAGCAGAACACGTGTCAACGTATCCTACGGTCTCCTCCATTAGGTTGCACCGTGAGATGCCCATGATCTGCCTGCGAGTCGCCCTGGGAGCGATCACTCTACTGAGGGCTTGATCATGGGAGTCGGAACCATGCAAACTCCAGAAATGGATAGGGTTTCTTAGGTCCATTTCCAACTTTGACTTTTCCTACGGTAGCATTGTTGGGGTCGACCTCTAAAATCTGAAAAATGGAGGGTCACACTTACGGGAAATTGTTAAGGTGTTAATAATTTCCTGACCGAAAAAACGGTAGCTAAGAACTATTGGAATATGAGTTATTCCGGGAATATGGATTGACTGAGATTGTCTCAATTCAGAGGAGGAGTAGCTGACTACCCTACGGTAGCTGTTGTTCTAAACCTCTGAAATATCGTTGCAAAATGAATGTTTATTCTATGGGTTGATCATTACTTTTGCTAAATTGATTGGATTAAAATAATAATATTATTTTGTGTAATGGGTTAATGCAACAATGCTTATTAAGTTAATTTGTTTGTTCTATCAGCAATGAAACATTCTTTGTATGCCTCAAATAACGCCAATTACAACAAGGGAAAATAAATAAGTGATAAAAGAAAATACATTTAATGAAAGCATTAGGGGAATGGGTTGACATGGGCATGCGACCATGGGCAACACGCCCTGGACAAGCATGACCGTGACACTCTCCTGAATGACTGGAATTCCGTAATTCCGTAAAGCGGAAGCGTGATTGGGACCGATTCGTAATTAATTTTGTTTAATCTAAAATACCAATACATTGCCAATAATATTAGAACTATTCTAAATATATATTAAGGCTAAGCATACAAAAATATTAGATCTAAATCTAATTTATAAAGTAACACATTACTTACTCTCGTTGACGACTCAGAGATTAAATTCACCAACTGCTTGTGAATTAATCACGAACTAGTGCGAACACCACCACTATTGTAACGCCCCAGGTTTTATTATTAACTAACCTAGTGACATTACTAAACTCCTATTCAGACTAACCGAGAGCTCCGAAAATTTCGGCAGCATAACAACATACATAGGACGAAACCAAAATTTTAGATCACCTGTTAAGCACAAAATGACACTTCTATATTGGTTCATTCAACTCCACAACTCCACAGAACAACAACAAAAAGGATACGAGTCAGATCTCGCATCTCCAACCAACAACAAAACCTAACTCTATCAGATCAAGCATCACCTTAACTTTCTAGAAGCAGTTCAACTTTATTAGACATTAGCATATTTACAACCTAGCGGAAGCATGAAATCTAACCATGCTCAATAACAGGAACAAAAATTACGCCCACCTAGCTACGAAGCTAAACAGACCTACCTATCAACAATTAATTGAAAACTGTCCTTTCTAACAGAGAAAGAAAAAGCATATAAACAAACTATGGAACCCTGTGGTCACCCCTCGTGGACCTCCTCGTCTACATCACCGGGCACATACAGCTCATCACCTGCATAATCTGAAATTGTTGGGGGAAAGAAAGGGGAGGGGTATCAGTACAACCACAGTACTGGTAAGTAGCTCACACCCGGTGAGCCACCAAACAACATACAGCCACAACATCATGCTATCCACACACACCATACTTGGAAAGCAATTAACAACTCACATGCTCTTAAACACGAAAATAACAATGCCAACACATGCTCATGCAAAAATGGGACGACAACATGAATCCACGCATCATGCTATGCACCCCCACATGGTTTCCGCGCCATGCCCGCACACTCACGTGATTTCCGCGTCACGCTCCACACTCACATCCCACACGTGATTTCCGCGTCACGCTCCGCAAACCCACCCAACACATGTATTATAACGCGCCATGCGCAGCGCCACTCACACGTGATTTCCGCGTCACGCTCCGCACTCACACCCACACGTGATTTCCGCGTCACGCTCCGCACACACACCCAACACATGATTTACGCGTCATGCTCCGCCTCTCCCCAATGAACACACTATGCAGACACGACTCATGCAGCATAGCCAACAACAACAGTATCTCATGCTCATAAATTAAACAAACAACATACTTATGAACCATTAACACAACATGCTTAAGTATCCAACAAAGCATCACGTTTGATCACAAGGAGAGCTACAAACAATAATAAACACAACATATAGTAACCAAGCAAGAAAAACGATAACATGCTCAAACAAACAAACAAGCCCGTCCAAGTAGAAACTACTTACAGAAGATTTTTACAAACCAACGCTAGCTGGAATGGCACGACACGCTCCCAAAACGAGCTTCCGACTACAAACAAGCTACCAACTATTAAAGGAAGTCTATACTAAAGAAAAACACCCTAAAAACATGCTGCTAAGGGCGAGACCGAACCAACAACGGTTTGTTTTCCTTGCTGGACAACATCTAAACATAACCCGAATTGAGAACCCAACACCATTAAACCATGGGCAACCACGTTTAAAGCGTTACGGGCGGTGGGTATTTGTTAGTTGACGACCATATCTAAGGCTTTTTAGCCAATGGACAGCAAGTAAATATAATCTACGGCACACTAACAACATTTAGGAGGTTGGGCAACGCAACAAAGGCCTAAGTGATCAGTGAGACCTTATTTAGCATGCTTCTAAACTACGAACAGCAGGTAAAACCTCACTTAAACCATGATTTAAAACCTACAAATGGTCGGGAAACATTTTAAGGTAACGGGGCTTAATGGGCAATGAAGAACCACATGATTTTTTTTACCCAAACAGCCATGACAACCCACTTAGATGCATAAACTAGGTCCTATAAGGGCTAGGCAACTCCTACGAGCCTAGATATGCAATGGGTAACAACCTAAACATGATTCTAAGGCTAGGATAACTATTGGGCAGCACTTTTTAATGCTAAAAGCGAAGGGACAGCAAGAAACCTTACCAAACGGACTCGCTTTCACGAAAGGCGGGTTATTCTAATCTCTAACAACGTGCTAGAACGCTCCTTGGGCAATGGGTATCCAAGCTGAAGTGTTTCGAACCTTATCGAACACTTAGACGGCGCTGCAGATCAGAACATTGAACGCAATTAAACCTTTCAGCACCAAAAACTAATGGGTATTCAAATTTAAGCTTCAACCAAGAGTGGGTAAAACATAAACTTACCACCCGGAGCGACCCAAGGCCAAACGACACCGAAAACAGCCAAGAACACTGCTGGACAGAGGCGGAATCGGCTGAAACGAGGTCGACGAGACTCCGAATCGCCAAGCACGCGAGATCTAACAACACCAAATCGATAGGAACTTAGATCAAGCCTTAAACCACATGAAAAAGGAAAGGAAAGAGGCTTACCCACGAGTTCTAAGGCTGAAACGCGAAGAAGACGGGGCTTCAAGGTGCTGTCCGCGCAAGATCTATTCAATAAGGACAAGGAGGAATTAGATCGGGTCTTAAATCACCTAGATCGAGGGGAAGAAGACTTACCCACAAGGTTTTCTTGCTGAAAACGGAAGGAGAAGAGAGAGATTCGAATCTTGAACCCACGAAACAGAGAGGTCAGGCGCGCGGCTGCAAGGGAAAACGGCGGCGGCGACTGAGCTAGGCGGCGGCACGAGCTATCCGCGAGAGAGAGCGAGAGAGAGATGGCCGGAGATGGGGAAAAACGCAGGGAGGGGGTGTCTGATACGCGAATGGGAGAGAGAGTGTGTGAGATTTTCCTATTTCCTTCTTTTCTTTTCTCTTTTTTTTTTTAGCTCCCTTAATACCAAAACCACCCACTAACGGAAAAAAAACGCTACTTTACTGCCCACTAACCGTAAAAACTTAACCGACTAAAAAAAGAATCACTAAGCAACAACGCATAAAGAAGAATAAGGGGAAAAAAATAATATCCCAATTGACTTTAAAATATCAATTGAAGGCCAAATTTAAATTCCAATATTTGCAAACTAGAATTTAAACTTGATTAATCCAAAGTGGCATAATTTCGATAACGCGGGGCGTTACAACTATGGCTACACCGGTATGACTCTGAGACTTCTAGAGGCAGGAGACTGGTGGGAGTCTAGAGGAAGCGTTGAGGGGAATTCTCTGAGAGTATGAGAATGAATGGGATGCCTTTCACCCCACCCCAGGGGTCCTATTTATAGGTAAAGGTCAAGACCTTTTCCTAATAGGAAACGGTCTCTAATTTTAATAAATAAATAATTAATTCCATAATTAATTAATTTCCCTAATTAAATATCATATATTTAATCTTAGGGATTTTATTAAAATTAAAATTAATATGAATCCAATTCATATTAAATTTATTTGAACTCTTTCAAATATTTTCTTTCCTAATAGGAAAAGGTCTCTAATTTTAATAAATAATTAATTAATTCCATAATTAATTAATTTACCCAATTAAATATCATATATTTAATCTTAGGGATTTTATTAAAATTAAAATTAATATGAATCCAATTCATATTAAATTTATTTGAACTCTTTCAAATATTTTCTCTCAAGAATTAATTTTTGAAATTAATTCAAAAATTATATTATAAAGTTTCATAAACTTTATATTATAATGCATCAATATACATTATACGATTCCCCAAATAAATTGAACACTTTCAATTTACAATTTATACTTAATTGCCTCAAGTCTCTTAACGAGCTACCAATTGGATCTAATGGACCTACAGATCAGAAGCTCCAACGATACGAGACTAATTGGCCAAACTCATTGACCAAGTTTAGTCAATATTCGTTAACTGTGGGTTACTCCACTAAAGACCCACAGCTGCACTCTTCTCACTGTAGAATATTTTTGTGTCCACGGATATCGACTAAGCAGTAAGTCAATCCTTCACGTGTGTTCGTAACACCACCTGGTTCAAATTACCGTTTTACCCCTCGGTTATCTCTGGTTCCTTAAGTACCACAGATTCCTCTAATGAACAAGTTGTTTAGGGTCCAACCACTAAACAGGAGTTCCTCTCGGGCTAGGAGAGGACGGCGCACCTTTGTTCAAGCCATAAAATCAGCCCTTAAGGGAACACCCATCTACTTACCCCAATAGGGGGAGGAGTGAATTCCATCTTGTACTGTTATGTCCCCAGCCCCCATTCGGTCTTGCCCCTGAAATGGTAGGCTTATTTAGTCGGCTAATTGACCACTCTCACCCATACAAGTCTAAGGACAATCTCTCTTGAAAGGGGTTCATAACAGACTTAGGATTGAGAATGAGTTACCTAGGTCATCCTATTGAAATAGAAACCTAGACTAGTTAACGACGTTATATCTAGTGGTTACTATTTCGCGGTCTGGTCTTATACAAACCCATTGCATAGGATACCCCCACCCGCATGTCTCCTACATGGATGCTTTGGATCATTGCATCTGGGAGCCCTTTCCACTTCAAAAGAAACTATTTAATGTCTCGGCGAGGTTTACCTGTCCGACAAATCCTATTTGCTAAAATCTCTTCCACTTCTTTCTCACTAAGGTTCTACATTGTGATTGGGGGCCACGCCACTTCGCTTCGCTCAAAATCTTCTAGGTCCGGGTGATAGGCCTTCAAGTTACTAACGTGGATGACAGGGTGAATCTTCATCCATGAAGGTAACTGAACCCTATAAGATGTCTTGCCGACCTTCTGGATTACTTCAACGGGACCTTCATATTTTCGCACAAGGCGTTGGTCTTTCTTCCCTCTGAACTGGATTTGCTCAGGTCTCAACTTGATCAGAACTCTATCTCCCGCTTGAAATTCCATTGGTCATCGTTTCTGATCGACCCACTTTTTCATACGCTTCAATTTTTTCTCTGAGTACACACGCGCTATTTCCGACGTCTGTCTCCACTCCTTAGTGAAGTTGTAGGCTTGGGGACTCTTTCCCACCTAAGGATGGTCAACTACATGTGGCATCAACAAATGTCTACTGCATACTAGCTCGAAGGGTGTTTTTCCTGTTGTCGAACTCTTTTGGCAGTTGAAATTGAACTGAGCAATATCAAGCATCTGAGCCCAATTCTTCTGTCGAGTGTCAATGAAATGACGCAAATATTCTTCGAGCATATTGTCGAATCGCTCTGTTTGGGCATCTGTTTGCAGGTGGTAGCTGGAGGAAATATTTAGATGAGAACCCAGTAATCTGAATAATTTCGTCCAAAAGGTTCCAGTGAATCGAGCATCTCGACCACTAATTATACTTTCGGGCACACCCCATAACTTGACAACATTCTTGAAGAACAATTGTGTCGTAATTTCGACTGAACACATCTTCGAGGTCGAAATGAACGTGGTGTACTTCAAAAACCGGTCATCAACAACGAGAATTTATTCAAATTCTCCAATCTTGGGGAGATTAGTGATGAAATCGAGAGATACACTCTCCCATGGTCTTGAGGGGACAGGCAAGGGTTCCAGCAACCCTACTATCTTGGTTCGCTATACCTTGTTTTGCTGGCACACGAGGTAAGTCTTGGTAAAGAGCATTACATCGTCTCGAAGGCTCGACCAAAAGTAACCCTGCTTGACGAGCGCATAAGTTCGTTGCCACCCAGAGTGGTTGGCCCATGGGGTATCATAACATTCTTCCATTAGGAGTTTCCTGAGGTTCCCAGAGCGAGGAACATATAGGCGATTACCTTTGGTGAGGAGTAAACCGTCTTTGACCCAAAATTGACGGGTCTTTCCTTCTTCGACCAACTTCACTATAGCTTGAGCTGCCGTGTCTTTCGTTAAATGTTCCCTGACAGCGTCTCAGATCGATCCCCTCAATCGGCTTGCTTGAAAGTGACTAGCATGCACAAGGCCGCATTTCAGTTTATTATAAATTTAAAAATTAATTTAAAGTGAACTCTTTCAATCCATAGGCTTTCCTTTCCAATTCCTATCAATTTCAGTTCATTTCGTTGGAGCTTCTGATTTGCAGGTCTTTTAGGTCCCACTGGTAGCTCGTAAAGAGACTTGAGGCAATTAAGTATAAATTATAAATTTTAAGTGTTCAATTTATTTTAGGGAATCATATAATGTATGATAATGCATTATAATATAAAGTTTATGAAACTTTATAATATAATTTTTTAGTTAATTTCAAAAATTAATTTTGAGAGAAAATATTTGAAAGAGTTCAAATAATTAATAGGAAAAAAACAATTTTGACCCCTAAACTTAGCATGTTGTATCAATTTTAACCTTAAACTTTCACTTTGATCAAATTGAACCCTAAACTTAACAAATTGTATCAATTGAACCTCAAACTTGCATAAATGTTGAAATGTAGATCGTTAGTCAAATTTTCATTTGAATTGCTATCAAAACATGAAATTGACAATTTCCTTTTCATTTTTCTTTTTTAATTCACATTGCACCTGAATTAGTGTTTTGTAACAATTTTTTTTGGAAAAAACCAGAATAAATCAAATATCTCGGACTATTTTTTCTCATTATTATCCAAAAAAGAATCACAAAGTTATTGGCAACAAGAAAAATCCAGCAAATATGAGAAATAAAAAACTCGAAATTTCTTTATTTTCGTTTCCTACATTTGTACATTCTTCTAATTGAGAAGAAAAAAAAAACCGTAAAAGAAGAGAAAAAATCCCACAAAGTTCTTAGCAACAATAAAAAACCAGCAAATATTTGAAGATAAAAAACTTCCAAAGTTTCTTTGCTTTCGTGATCTTAAATAGCAGCGAAAAAGCCTTCACAATTAAAGTTCTCAACAAAAAAAAATCATCCAAAATAAAGTTTCTCCAATATTTTATTTATAAGAAACCAATCCTGGTGCAATGTAAATTAATGAAAAAAAAGGAATAAATAATTAATTAAGTACAATGGTTCAAACGGAAAGTTAACCAAAGGTGTACATTGTAAGACTAATGCAAGTTTGTGGTTAAAATTAATATGATCTGATAAGTTTGAGGTTCAATTTGATGAAATTGAAAGTTCAGGGTTAAAATTGATACAACTTGTTAAGTTTAGGGTTCAATTTGATGAAATTGAAAGTTTAGGGTTAAAATTGATACAACCCCCAAAGTTCAGGGTTAAAAATGAATTTTCCCTAATTAATATGAATTGGATTCATATTAATAAAATAAATTTTTAATAAAATCCCTAAGATTAAATATATGATATTTAATTGGGCAATTAATTAATTATGAAATTAATTAATTATTTATTAAAATTAGATATGAATAAGATAATAGATTTGATTAGATCTTATTCATGACCTTTTCCTATAAGGAAAAGGTATTGGCCTTTTCCTATAAATAGGACCCTTGGGGTGGGATGAATTAAAGGCATCCCATACATTCTCCTACTCTCAGAGAATTCTCCTAAAGCTCCCACCAGTTTCCTGCCTCTAGTAGTCTCAGAGTCATACCGATGTAGCCATAGTGGTAGTGTTCGCAGTAGTTCGTGATTATTTCACAAGCAGTTGATGAATTTAATTTGAATCGTCAACAAGAGTAAGTAACTTGTTACTATATAAATTATATTTATATCTAATAATTTTGTATGCTTAGCCTTAATACAAATCTAGAATAGTTCTAAGTTTATTGCCAATGTATAGGTATTTTAGATTAAACAAAATTAACTACGAATCGGTCCCAATTACGCTTCCACTATACGAAATTACGAAATTTCAATCATTCAGAACTAACATTTTTTCGGTATATGTTGCTTGAGACATGGCTAAGGTTTTGTTTTTTCGATCCCTAATGATCTGGATGTCAAGAACAAATTGTGCTTTTCCCAAATCTTTCATTTGGAATTGCGATTCTAGCCAGCTTTTTACGTCGGTAAGATATCCTACATTATTTCCAATAAGTAGGGTATCGTCTACATATAGTATTAAGAAAGCTACTTTATTCTTGATGATTTTCTTGTATACACAAAGGTTCATAAGGATTTTGTTCAAAGCCGAATGATTTGATCGCAGTATCAAATCGAATGTTCCAAGATCTCGTAGCTTGTTTCATTCCATAAATAGATCGTTTTAATTTATAAACTTTTTGTTCTTCATTCTTGGAAATGAACCTTCGGGTTGAGACATATAGATATTCTCGTCAAGGTTGTCGTTCAGAAAGGCAGTTTTGACGTCCATTTGCCATATTTCATAGTCATAATATACGGCTATGGACAAGAGAATTCTTATGGATTTAAGCATAACAATAGGGGAAAAAGTTTCTTCATAGTCAATTCCTTCCCATTGGGTAAAACCTTTTGCTACGAGCATAGCTTTAAACATTTGCATGTTTCCAACTACGTCTCTCTTTCTCTTATAGATCCACTTACACCCTATGGGTTTTATCCCGTCAGGCAGATTCATAAGATCCCATACTGAATTGAAGTACATTGGCTCCACTTCAAGGTCCATTGCTTTGACCCATTGGTCTTTATCAACGTCATTCATCGCTAGTTTAAAAGACAATGGATCCTCGATGTCGTTGATAGCGAGCAGAAATGTCGTTATTTTAGTCCCAACTTATTAGGCTTTTTAGTGTTTTTATTGAAAATATTTAATGTATATTGTCATTTGGTCTCTAGGAGCAAATTATAGATTTTGGTGAGAAAAGTGCCCAAAATGAAGTCATTCAAGCCCAATTTCCATGCTTAGGTCAAAGGGGAGTCAAAAGAGATAAATCATGTGAAAAGGCCCAAAGGAAATGAAGTGGAGGCTCAAAATCAAACCCAAAATCGCAGCTGAAAGTTCTGGAATTTGCCTAGCGTCGAGACGCTGTCCATTTCTTGGCCGACAAGTCGATGACGTTACAGCGTCGCGACGCTGTGCCAAATAGCTCCTTTGGGACGCTACCCCCTTTCCGAGCCTATATAAGGCGTCCCTTGGGGCCTTATTTTTCATCAATCATCACTTTCTTCCATTCTTTCCTTGCTTTCTTGGCTCCTTTGGGAGCCTCTCTCAAGGCTTTCTAGCCTTTTTTAGAGTTTCTTTAGTGGAAAATTTTTGGGAAATTTTGGGGAGCATCCTAGGAGGCTCAAGGAGTGTTTGGAGGGACTCCAAGCGTCAGCGAAGGGGTTTTCGACGGTCAATTCCTTTCCTTTTATTATGCTCTTAATCATGCTTTCCATTCTAAATTTTGTGGATATTTTAGCTATGTATAGCTAAACCCCAATTTGGGGTCTTGAAATGAAAGTATAGTCAAAATGTTGTTATAATTACCCGTCTCTTGCCCTTTTCCTAATTATTTGTATGGATGTGCTTAATGTTGTATGCAATCTGGCCAATTGTATATTGATCTGATTCTTAATGGAGACTCGACGGAGAGAAGTTAGGATAGATCATAATCCATTCAATTAGTTTAATTGCCTGTCGTGACAACGGGATTAGTTGATTAAACTCAGATTCCTAAAATGAATCAGTGCGTAATAATTAATGATTTTTAATGGCACTAAGGACACTTAGGTTGTTAAAATGGATTAATTACAATTAGGGGAGACCGACATGAGAACCTATGTGATTAACAAAGATTCTAAGATTATAATTAGTTGGGCAACGAGATAGGATAATTATAACAAATGTTTAGCTAATAATTGATTTTCAAGACCCCACTTCCCATTAAAAACTCTTTCTCCATATTTTATTTTTCTTGATTGATCAAATTGATTTCTTTAATTGCTTTAATTTTTAAATTCTTTTTAATTGCATGTTTTGTTCCCTGGATATTATTTATCTCAAGTACGTTTAGTGCTCAAGAGAATTTTTGTTTTGCTTAATTTTCGCTTCGCCTCCCTGTGGATTCGATACTCGGAATTCTTCCGTTTTATAATTACTTGTGACGACCCGTGCACTTGCGATGTAAAAGTCTTTCTTACCAACAAGTGTTTGGCGCCGTTGCCGAGGAGGCTTGATTTTTAAGCAAATCAATTTTTCTTGACATCGAAGAGAAAGGGATAAATAGTAATTTAGGTGTAAATAATTTTCTATTATTAATTTGGGAATTTCATTTTATTTTTGTTTTTGTTTGGTTCTTTTGATTGATTGGGAGTATTGTATGCGAAGCAGCAAGGTGGTTAATTTGTTTCCGCTAGATTTTGAAATTGACAGGACTCTTAGAACCATTCGTAGAGAGAAAAGATTAGCACAAGCAATGGCCCATCAAGATGAAGCTCCCAAGGCAATCAGAGACTTTTTTCAGCCAGTTCTTCCCACCGAGAATTCTGGAATTGTTTACGCCCCAATCCAAGCTACCAATTTTGAGTTAAAGACATGATTGATTCAGATGGCGCGCGATAACTCTTTTAAGGGACACCCTTCTGAGGATCCACACTCACATCTGCGATCATTCTTGGAAATATGTGGGATGGTAAAAATGAACGGAGTTTCGGCCGATGCTATAAGATTGAGGTTATTCCCTTTTCTCTGCAAGACAAGACAAAAGATTGGCTCGAATCAGTCGAGACGGGCAGTATTAGCACATGGGACGAGCTTGCCCAGGCCTTCCTGACGAAATTTTCCCGCCTGCCAAGACTACCAAGCTCCGGACTGAGATCGAAACGTTTAGACAGCTTGATGAGGAACAGTTGTACGAGGCATGTGAGAGATACAAGGAAATGCTTAGGCGGTGCCCCCAGCTTGGATATCCGGATTGGCTCCAAGTGTAGTTGTTTTACAATGGATTGAATCCCTCCACCAAGACAGTCCTAGACACATCAGCAGGAGGAAGTTTTCTTTCCAAGACAATGACGGAAGCCAAAGATCTGCTTGAGGAAATGGCAGCAACCAGTTATCAGTGGTCGACCGAGAGGGGAACAATTTCTAAGAAGGCTGAAATTTATGAATTAGATGAGTCGAGTTCGTTGAAGGTACATATGACATCTTTGACAAATGCCCTGAACAAGCTGACTTCATCTGAGGTGGTCAAGTCCATTTCCACCTTAGTTGGAAGTTATTCAAAGAAGGAAGGTCAAGATGTGGAAGAGGTTCAGCATGTGGGAAACAGACCATTTACTCAAGGAGTATCGAACTTCTACCATCCCAGTCTGTGCAATCATGAGAACTTCTCGTACTCGAACACGAAGAATGTTTTACAGCCACCGCCAGGTTTTGCATCATCCAGTGTGCCAAAAAAGAAGAATAACCTGGAGGAGATGGTGGCTATGTTTATAAAAGAACAAAAAGTGTTGAATGTGAATCTCTAAACGATAGCTAATAACCACGACACAGCTCTTAAAAATATGGAAATTCAAATAGGTTAGATAGCTTTAGCGGTGAATGCCATTCAGAAGGGAAAATTTCCAAGCGACACTGAACCTAAACCAAGAGAGCAGTGCAAGATGTTGACACTAAGAAGTGGTAGACAGTTGGAGAACAGTTCAGAAAAGAAGAAGAAAGAAGAGAAAAGCAAGGATGAAGATAAAAGGGTTGAGGCACAAAAAGCCTCCTCTGAAAGGTCCCAACATCCTCCTATCTCTATTGATTTAAATTGTGATGTTTCTAACAATTTTGCAGGAAGAAAAGAAGATGATCAGAAGAATGGCAAGCATGAAAAGAAACTGAACGAGGAAGAAGTGGTTCCATGCAACCATCATGACAAAGGCTCGCACATTAGCCCACCCAAGCGGAGGGGCGAATGTCCAACCTTTGATTACAGGGAGTTACCTTTTCCTTAGCGCTTTAAAAATGTTAAATTAGATGAGCAGTTTCAGAAATTCCTAGAAATGTTTAGAAAATTGTCTATGAATATTCTCTTGGTAGATGCTTTGTATAACATGCCTAATTATGAGAAATTCATGAAAGAAATGCTTTCTAGGAAGAAGAGTTTGAAAAAGGAAGTTTTTAAATTATCTGAAAGTAGTAGTACATTGTTTCTGGAAAGATTCCTTCTAAACAGAAAGACCCAGGAAGTTTTACTATTCCCTGCATTATAGGAGAAGTATCTTTCAATAGGGCCTTATGTGATTTAGGTGCTAGTATAAATTTGATGCCCTATTCTATTTACAGGAAGATTGGTTTAACAGGAATGAAGGACACCAACGTCACTCTCCAACTTGCTAATAGATCGATTACCCACCCGATGGATGTTGTGGAGGACGTGCTGGTAAAGGTCAACAAATTTATCTTCCCTGTAGACTTTGTGGTACTCGACATGCAGGAGGACATAGAGGTACCCATTATTCTAGGCAGACCTTTCTTAGCTACAGGTAAAGCTGAGATTAGTGTGCATACATGTAAGCTTACCTTGAACATTGATGTTGAAAAAGTCGTGTTTAGTATTTTTAGCCAAGATGAGTTTGTATGTAGTTTGCATACTTGTTTTTCTATTGGTCCTGAATACTTGACTGACGATGATGAAGAGGTAGAGTATAATCTTGGCCTAGGCTTAGGAGAAATGCTTATGGATGATGGAGATTTTAATCATAATGCATACTTTGATGACCCTCTGTTTGAGAATGATTTAGAATTGCCTGATTTTGAAAATGAATTAGAATTGTCTGCTTATGAGCATGAAATATCTGCAGTTGATGATTTACCTTCTTTTGAGAATGAATTGGATTTGCCTGAAATCGACGAGTTTGATGATGATATTGAATTACCTGATATTGAAAATGAGCATGATTTGCATAGAAAGGATTACTTGATAGATAATTTTGAGTTTGATCATGATAATGAATCTATCAAGTCTGATCTTGACATTCCTGAATGCATGGACCCTGAAAATGTTAATAACTTTGATTCGTGTCCTAATGATGTAGATAACATAGAATCTGACCCAGAGGAACTCGAATCTGTGCATAGTATAGAATTTGACCCAGAAGAGCTTGAATTCTTTAATTCTTCTGATAGTGAGTCATATTACAGCTTAGTTGAATCATTTTTTAATTCTGAGTCTGAGGAATCTTCTGAGCATGTAGATACTGAATCTAATGAATGGACTGGCATGATTGATAGGCCACCTTTAGATCCCAGACCGGTTGATATCATAACGCTTGATGACTCTGTTAACAATTGTTTTGTGAATAGAGATTTAGAAAAGAGATTTGATGCGGCCTCATATTTTCTGAAATGTTATTATAACAATCTCTTTAATGACAATGGGTCAGGGGAAAGTTTTTTTTCTCCCCAGTTTGCAGCGTGCAATTCGATAAGTGATTTTTTGTAGGGACCTGGAGGATGATGAAAACTTTTATTTCGAGCCTCCGTAAGTGTGTCGAGCCTCGTCTAGCTAAAGACGTTAAAGAAAGCGTTGCTTGGGAGGCAACCCAAGGATTAAAGTTTAGATAGGTATTTTTGCGGTAAATAATTTTCTTTGCTTCGTGACCCAATTTTGTTTTGCAAGATCACCTTAGAAAATCCCAAAATTCCAAAAATCCCATTTTTCTGGATCCAAAGGAAGATGATGAAGTGCTCCTAGCTCAGGGAAGTCTCAGTATCCCTCTATTTGCTTTACTGTTTTTTTTTTAAAACATTGGGGACAATGTTTAGTTTAAGTTTGGGGGGGAAACTTTCGTTGTGTTGAGCATATCCAAATTCTGTTGGATGCATGAATAGATAGCCATGATAGCCAAGGATGTGATTTTAGAGGTTTTGGGAGAAAATGGTTTATATGTTGTGGAATCTGGGAGCACGACAGAAATTGTGAAATTTTAAAATTTTTTGATACTTTGTTTTGATGTCTAAAGCATGCGATAGACTTATCTAATGACGTCTTTGAAAATCTAGATTCTTATTATGATTTTTAAAGTTTGTTGTCACTCCGATAGGCTTAGTTTCTAATATTAGGAAGTTCATGCTTGATTGTTCTAAAGAGCTAGGTAGAAAAAAAAATGTTATGCCTGCTGAGAGAAAAGCAAAAGCAACAAAAGAAAATGAGAGAAAAGAAAAATATGTTGAAAAAGAAATTTTTTGCTTGCACAAAAGAAAAAGCCTAGGGGTAAAAAGAGCTACCTGCGGTGTGATCAGTTAGGCCAACCAAAGAATAAAATTCGAGTTAAGGGTCCCTGCACTGTAGTGTGAAAGCTAGTACCATTAGATATCAAAATGCAAGTTTGGGGGAGTAGCAAAAGAAAAAGAAAAAAAAAAGAAAAAGAAAAGAGAAAAATCATATGTGAGTTTTGCTCCCCCATGAAAAATGACAGGCGCCCTAGTTTCTTTTTTTTGCATGATAGAAGAACTCCGACCTATTAGGGGCTCTTAGCCAGTGTAGGGGAAAACAAATGGAGAAAGCCATAAGACTAATCTAGGTTAGTAAAAGAATCAATAGATAAGTCTTGAGCATGCTATTAATTAATATTAAGTTCAAACTAGTTTAAGATTTCTTCAAGAGTATGCGGTGCTTGCTTATTCCACTTGCATGTTTTCCATTCTATCTTAAGAATTCCAAAATCATTGAGGCTTGAGCGATTCTATTTCATGCATCTTTAGAATTTATTTTTCTCGGGACTAGCAAAAGCTTAAGTTTGGGGGTGTGATAGCGAGCAGAAATGTCGCTATTTTAGTCCCAACTTATTAGGCTTTTTAGTGCTTTAATTGTGTTTTTGTTGAAAATATTTAATGTATTTTGTCATTTGGTCTCTAGGAGCAAATTATGGATTTTGGTGAGAAAAGTGCCCAAAATGAAGCCATTCAAGCCCAATTTCCATGCTTAGGTCAAAGGGGAGTCAAAAGAGATCAATCATGTGAAAAGGCCCAAAGGAAATGAAGTGGAGGCCCAAAATCAAGCCCAAAATCGCAGCTGAAAGTTCTGGAATTTGCCTAGCGTCGAGACGCTGTAAGGACAGCGTCGCGACGCTGGCCATTTCTTGGTCGGCAAGTCGTTGACGTCACAGCGTCGCGATGCTGTGCCAAATAGCGTCGCGACGCCACCCCCTTGTTGAGCCTATATAAGGCGCTCCTTGGTGCCTTATTTTTGCATCAATCATCACTTTCTTCCATTCTTTCCTTGCTTTCTTGGCTCCTTTGGGAGTCTCTCTCAAGGCTTTCTAGCCTTTTTGAGAGTTTCTTTAGTGGGAAATTTTTGGGGAATTTTGGGGAGCATCCTAGGAGGCTCAAGGAGTGTTCAGAGGTACTCCAAGCGTCAGCGAAAGGGTTTTCAACGGTCAAATCCTTTCCTTTTATTATGCTCTTAATCATGCTTTCCATTCTAAATTTTGTGGATATTTTAGCTATGTATAGCTAAACCCAAATTTGGGGTCTTGAAATGAAATTATAGTCAAAATGTTGTTATAATTACCCGTCTCTTGCCCTTTTCCTTATTATTTGTATCGATGTGCTTAATGTTGTATGCAATCTGGCCAATTGTATATTGATCTGATTCTTAATGGAGACTCGACGGAGAGAAGTTATGATAGATCATAATCAGTTTAATTGTCCGTCGTGACAACGGGATTAGTTGATTAAACTCAGATTCCTAAAATGAATCAGTGCGTAATAATTAATGATTTTTAATGGCGCTAAGGACACTTAGGTTGTTAAAATGGATTAATTACAATTAGGGGAGACCGACAGAAGAACCTATGTGATTAACACAGATTCTAGGATTATAATTAGTTGGGCAACGAGATAGGATAATTATAACAAATGTTTAGCTAATAATTGATTTTCAAGACCTCACTTCCCATTAAAAACTCTTTCTCCATATTTTATTTTTCTTGATTGATCAAATTGATTTCTTTAATTGCTTTAATTTTTAAATTCTTTTTAATTGCATGTTTTGGTACCTGGATATTATTTATCCCTAGTACGTTTAGTGCTCAAGAGAATTTTTGCTTTGCTTAATTTTTGCTTCGCCTTCCTGTGGATTCGATACTCGAAATTCTTTCGTTTTACTATTACTTGTGACGACTCGTGCACTTGCGGTGTAAAAGTCGTTCTTACCAACAGCCGGCATCAGGTATGACGACTTGAGTTTCAGTTAAACCTAAGTAGCGGTCAGGCTATTTTACAACCTTCCACTGCATCGAGGCACTCTCAGTGTTTAAGGAAGACGAGGTTGACTGGAAGAACTAGCTCCAATACTGTCGTAAGGTGGTGAACTAGTTTGATCAACAACTTTTGTCGATTCTTCAGTAGTTTCTTTTAATACTAATTTGCTCCGCGGTTTATGATCTCTCAAATCGTCTTCTTCCAAGAAAGTAGCGTTTGTTGAAACAAACACTCTTTTTTCTTGTGGGTCGTATAAGAGACCACCTCTCGTTTCTTTCGGACACCCAACAAATTGGCATAATTTTGAACGTGGTTCCAATTTCTTAGGATTTGTCACTAACACATAGGTGGACATCCCTAGATCCGAAAATGGCACAAACTAGGTTTACATCCATTCCATAATTCGAAAGGTGTTTTAGAAACATTTTTTTGTAGGAACAAAGTTCAATATATCGACTATAGTCATCACTACATGTCCCCAAAACGAGCTGGGAAATTTAGCATAGTTCATCATTGATCGAACCATTTCCATCAATGTTCTATTTCTCCTTTCAGATACACTGTTCTGTTGCAGAGTTCCTGTTGCTGATAGTTGTGATTTGATTCCATATTCTATCATAAAGTCTTGGAATTGTAAATTCATATACTCTCTTCCTCGATCTGATCAAAGAGTTTTAATTGTTTTTCCTAATAGGTTTTCAACTTCAGCTTTATATTCTTTGAACTTTTCAAGTGCTTCGGATTTGTGCGCCATTAGGTTCAAGTAACCATATCTCGAATAATCATATATGAAATAGATGAAATATTTGTATCCTCCTCGAGCTTTTACATTACCACAGAGGTCTGAATGTATGAGTTCTAGAAGTTCTTTGGCTCTATAACCTTTTGTTGTAAATGGTCTTTTAGTCATTTTCCATTCTAGGTGGGATTCACATGGAGGTAATAAGTCGTCTTCTAACTCATTTAAAAGTTAATTCTTTACCAATCGTTTGATCCTATCAAGATTAATGTGGCCTGGCCTTAGGTGCCAAAGATAAGCGTTACTGTTTGGAGAAATTCATTGCCTTTTTCTTTGAGTAACAACATTTTTAAATAACTTGTGATTTAAAATCGCTTTTGTAATGATCGATCTTATGACATATAAGTTGTTTTCTTATTTTGATGAACAAATAAACATTCCATTTTGAGAGATGAACGCTTCATTAGTTTCAAAATTTACAGAATATCCTTGTTTAATTAGATAGGAGATAGATATAAGATTCCTACGTATTTTAGGAACTATACACAGATTTTCCAAAAACAAAAACATATCTCCTACAAACAACTTTACATCTCCCATTGCAGAAGCTAAAATGACGTCTCCTGTGCCAATCCTGAACGTCATTTCTTCTTTCTCTTACTGTCGAAATGAACTATTTTCCTGCAAAGAAGAACAGACATGATTAGTCGCTCTAGAATCAAGTATCCAAGCATCTTGATCATGTTCTATCAGACATGTTTCTAAATTGAGTAAATCGGATTTACCTTCTTTATCTTTCTTCTTTTCAGCAAGGTATTTGGGGCAATTTCTCTTTCAATGCCCATCAACGTTGCAATGGAAGCATTTCCCTTTATCAACCTTCTTAGCTTTCTTCTTTCCTCAATTAGCAGTAGTGGGAGCCTTTCCCTTTACTCCTACCTTTTTCTGGATATTCTTTGAGCCAGAAAGTTGAGGTACAGACTTCGTTCCTGAGGATGAACCCTTTAGGAATTTTTTCTTGGAATGGGTTGTATTTGCCTCTCATTCTTTCAATTTCTTACCTTTCATAAGTGATTGAAATGTATGTAACTCATTTAGGAGCGTAGTCAAATTGTATTGAATCTTATTCATTACAGCGTTGCTTCGGAATTGTATGAAGCTTTTTGGAAGTGACTCCATTATGAATGCTACTTGACTACGTTCGTCGATGACCGCTCCATTTACTTCAGCAACATTGAAATGGACCATCATATCAAGAACATGTTCTCGAATGGGTTGGCCTTCTTTCATGCGACAACTGTAAATGTATTTGAGGGCTTCATGATGGAGTTGAAAGGACAACTGCCCAAACATTTCCTAAAGTGAATTCATGATCTCTCTAGCTGAGACCATTCCCTCATGTTTCTTGACCAATATTTCATATAAACTAGCAAAAATATAGACTCGAGCCTTTTCGTTGGCCTTTGTCCAACAATCATTGATAGGACCAAAATAATCCTATTTTATCGCCTCTAATCTAAGCTTGTTAGAGTTATTTTATGCTTTACTTGTCCTATTTATAGGTTAATTGAGCTTAGGTCGTGTTGGGAGTCGATCACGCTAATTGGTGTTAATTCGGGCCAATTACAGAGTTTTTGGAGCCATCTCGATGTCTTGGACGGAGAGGAGGTGAAGAAACCCAATTATGCTAAAGTGGGCCTAAATTATGACACCTAAAGTCAAAGATTGAAGCCCTGAAACGAGAAGAAGCGAGACAAGACCGAGAAAAAGAGCAGAAAGTCGAGATTAGAGGCTGGCGTCGAGACGTCGATGTGATTTCGGGTCGAAGACTTGTACGCAGCGTCGAGACGCTTTGCCCTGGTGTCCCGACGCTGGTGTTTTTTCTACATATATTAGGTCTCGATTTAGTCCGTCGTTAAGGTTAGATTTTGGGTCCCTTTTACGATTTCTTTGCTTCTTTACAGGTTAATTAAGCTTAGGTCGTGCCGGGAGTCGATCACTCTAATTGGTGTTAATTCAGGCCAATTACGGAGTTTTTGGAGCCATCTCGATGTGTTGGACGGAAAGGAGGTGAAGAGACCCAATTGTGCTGAAGCGGACCTGAATTATGACACCTAAAGCCAAAGATTGAAGTCCTGAACCGAGAAGTTGCGAGACAAGTCCGGGAAAAAGAGCAGAAAGTCGAGATTAGAGGCTAACGTCGAGACGTCGGTCTTGGCGTCTCGACTCCGATGCGATTTCGGGCTGAAGACAAAAGTACGCAGTGTCTCGACGTTGTGCCATAGCGTCTCGACGCCAGCGTGTTTTCTATATATATTAGGTCTTGGTTTAGTCCGCTGTTAAGGTTAGTTTTTGGGTCCCTTTTACGATTTCTTTGCCTCTTTTACTTTCCAACATCTTTGTAGACCATTGTTGGTCATTTACTATGGATTCTTTCATGTTATTTATCATTTTTACTTCATTTATGCGTAGCTAAACTTCTTTAGATCGTTGGATTGAATTTATGTCTTGATTCCTAATGATATTGGCTGAGTTTTCTGGTTCATATCTTCTGTCCTTACTGTATTTTCATTGAGTTTTACATGCAATCCTGTTTAAACCAATACATGACCGTTAGTCAATTAGGATTGACGCCCTATGCGATTATAGCTTGTGTATTCTATCAGTTATTTAAGATAGCCACTAGTTTGAGGAAAGCCACTCTCTACGTGAGGCGACCCTTGATAGACCTAGGATGCATGTTAAAGGTTGTAGGAATTTAGATTTAAATTGCATTTGAATTTAGTTCTTATAATTCCAGACCCACGATCCCAAAGCGGCTAGTTTTAATAGGTAGTTGTAAAATTTCTTCTTAATAATCTAGTTAGATATAGGTAGTAACAGCTGCAGAGGTCTCGGATGGTTACTACATTATGCGTAAGGGGTGGCGAGCGATATAGTCTATATTAATAAATAGTGTTAATTTTCAAATTCACAATTAGCGAGTTAATTAGCACAGGTTAGTGTAGGGGGTCCTCCGAGTAACCCAGAAGCCAACCAGACTAATGAAATCAGTTTAGAGCAACCATTAGAGAAAACTAGGAAGCCAATGAATTAGAATCAAGCATAATAAATCCTAATCCAACGATCCCTTTTTATGTATTTAATCCCGTCTTATTTCTCCTTTGCATATTTAGGTTTTGTGCCATTTAAAATTCAGCATTCAGTTATTTTATTTTAACTTTTCTTGCTTGTCATTCCATAAAAAATTCCCCCTATTTTCATAAGCATAAAATCCTACACTTATTAGATCTCACTTCCCTGTGTTCGACCCTAGTCGCTATTGCTACAAAATTAGTAGTAGTGTCGTGGGTTATAAATTTTATTTGACCAACACGACCTTCAACAAGTCGGACCTGTCAATCATATGCATCTTTAACAGATTGAGATGCAGTACGAATAGGGACTGGAGAATATTCTTCTGTCAGGACAAACTGCAGATCATCAATAACCAGAACCGTGTTCAGGTTAGATTTCTACGTTGCATAATTTTCGCCAGTTAACTTATCGTTTTTAAGTAGTGTAATATTGAGGAGGACAAGCTGAAAGTAATAAACAATTGACTATATTAGTTTTTGCCTTAAACCATTTTAAACAATCCAATCAATTTTAGCAAAACTATTTAATCAAAGTAACCCTAATAAACTGTCGATATAGTTTTGCAACGATACTTCAAATGTTTAGAATAACAGCCACCGTAGGGTGATCAATTACTCCTCCACTGAATTGAGACTTATCTTAGCCAATTTCTAAAGCCAAAACATCTCATATTCTTTTAGTTTATTAGCTATCATTTTTTTGGTCAAGAACTTATTCTTGTAAGTGTGACCCTCCCACTTTCAGTTCCCAAAGGTACCCACCAACAGGCTACCGTTAGAAAAAGACAACTATCGGTAATTAACCTAAGTGACCCTATCCATTTCTGGAGTTTGCAGTGTTCTGAATCCTATGATCATGCCCTCCGTAGGGGTGGTCACTTCCAGGGTGACATGCATGCGGATCATAGGAATCTCACGGTGCAACCTAGGGGTGGAGACCGTAGGATACTTGTCACGCTTCCTTCTCCCACTTACTATGAACACTTTCCCCATTTACCTTAGTATTGATCCATGCTTAATTCTTTCCGTAGAGAGGCCACTGAAGGTGTTCATATAACACATGAGGAAGTAATTTTAGGATTGGAGGCACTTAACTACATCAATTTTAGAAAATGAAAACATGTTGTCCAAATACCGTAAACAGAGAGCAGAATTTGTACCAACCTTTTTGGAGACCGATTCAACAACTCCCTTTGATTCCTTTGATCACGAGCGGTGTGTGGACCATCTCTAGTGTCTTCCCTACTATTCTCTGGGCCAAGAACAACTTGTGGGAGTCTATAGAAATAGGGAATGGGAAGGGAATGCTTGAAGGTTCAAGCACTAGAGAGATATGTGGAGATGAGTGAGTTTGAGACCAAAATCCAGCAACATAACAATATGGAAATGACTCTCTCAACTCTTAGTCTGATTTTGCATCTACTTATAGAGATATTTCATGCAAGGAAAGGCCTCAAGATGCAAGACACATGGTGGTAATGCAAGCAAAAGTGGATTCTAGGTGTTGAAGTCACAACACATGCAACAAGTGCATGGATGTGTGTATTCCACTTTGTATCAACATGCAAGAGTGGAAATCCATGTAAATCCACTAAGTTTGATCCTCAACCAGATTTTGCTTGCATTCTAATTCAAATTCCAATTCCTAATTGAAATTGATTTCATGGCAATTAATTAGATACATTTCCAATTAATTTAATATGATTAATCTAATTAATCATTGACACCTTGTGCAATCTAATTATATATGATTCCTAATTCATATATAGTATTTAAAACACTTTTAAATACATAATCTCTCATTTTCTAATTTAATTCATAATTAAATATTGTGTCAAACACAATTTACGAAAATGCCTTTTTTCCCGATTTTGAACAATTCAAAGAATCCTATCTTATTGTTCTAGGCTTTATTCTGATATGAGCCAGTAGGGGGACCTAATGGACCTATAGATCATGGGCTCCAACGATTCGAGGCTAACCGACTAATCTCATTAACCAAGCTTAACCAACATTCGTTAACTACCGAGACACTCCACTATAGCCCGGTAGTTGCACTCCCCTCACTATAGATATATTTCCATCCACTTGATTTATCCATGTTCAGTAAGTCGATCCTTCACAGGTTGTTCGTAGCTATAGCTAAGTTAAATGACCATTTTACCCCTATAGTACTTCTAGTTCCTTAAGTCCCACTGATCCTCTAATAAACAATTGGTTTATGGTCCAACCAATAAACCGAGTCCCTCTCGGGCCAATGAGAGGGCGGGATCCCTTTGTTCAAGCCCCGGAGTCAGCACTTAAGGGAATAACCTCTCTACTATCCCTAATTTGGGGAGGAGTGAATTCCTTCTTGCATGACTATGTCCCCAGCTATCTACCTGTTCCTATCCCTGAAATGGGAGGCTTATTGAGTCGGCGATACTGAGCCACTCTCACCTATGCAGATCTAAGGATAAGTTCGAATAAACAGGAGTTCATAGGTAGCTCAGGATTAAGATCGAGTTACCTAGGTCATCACATGAAATAGTCAGTCTCGTCAGTAAACGGTGTTATAAAGCGAGAGCGGCTTATTTCTAGATCCTGGTCTTATGCAGACTCATTGCATGGGACGTCTCCACTCGCGTGTCTCTACATGGACGATTTAGGATCACATCGTCTATACTATCTATAAAGTGGGTCGTGTCTCATAGTGTCCCCAGAATAAGGTACCCAGCCCTATCCCTATACTATAGACCATTTTGGCTATTACTCGAGCTTGATCCACTTTTATGTCTCTACATAAAGCTCAAGTGTTCATCCTATAGCCATGGATTTTAGTTTATTGGATTTGGGTTTCTAATGTGCAATTTACTTATTCAGTAATGAATTTATTAAATTAATCTCGATAATGACTTTATCGAACAAGTATATAATTTTGTTTAACATTCACTATCTATGAGTTATAGGGCACCAATCCCAACAGTCGCTTCTAGGGCGACACGAAGCCGAGCATGTATCTCACGGTGTGAACACAGGGCGACATGGGAGTAAAAACTTGATTTAAAATATCTCATTTTTATTACTTTTCCTCCCACTAAAGTATCCTATTATATTTTAGGGTTTAAATTTTTACTTAGATAGAATCTGGCTAATAAACTTTATCTAAGTCTGGGTGATACGTCCGAAAAAAGACTTAACCTACGATGTCTAGGTGATAAATTCATATTATAACCTTTCATCGCTCACACATGCTCATAAAATCAGGTTAACCTAACTCAAGTACCGGCTCGATGCCCAGGTAGGAGGTGTTCCGTAAACCGTCAACTTAAATACCTCCAACCTTAGACAGCATCTAACTGGGTGAGTTCTCTTGTAACCTTAGCTTTACAAGTTATCAACCTAAACTAATTTTGAATAGATTGATTCTTTGACTTTTTTTTAACCCTAAGTGAGCATGCTTTTATATTTGTTATAATATTTAAATGTCTATGTCGGTTTTATAAAGATTAAAACAACATTAACCTATAACATGTTTCTATTCGATTGAAACACTTTAAATCGAGCTAAGGAAGATTCATATAGGACGGGACATGAGTTGTCGACGTTGTTGGGTTTTATGCCCTAAAACTCGTAGATAGTAAATGAAACAAACTATTTGATCTCAATAAAGCGTTATTTGAGTAATTCAGTAATTTGGTTATTGAATAATCGAGTTTGCATTAATAAACCCTAAATCCAACAAACTAAGATCCAAGGCTGTTTAAATGAAACTTGGACTAGTATGTGGGGACATACGGGGATCGATGTCCAAGTAACAACCTAAAAGGTCTATAGTATAAGGATAAGGCTGGGTACCTTATCCTAGTGACACTATGTGATACGGCCCACCTTGTATTCGATATAGATGCAATGATCCAAAGCATCCATGTAGGAGACATGTGGGTGGGGGTATCATATGCAATGAGTTTGTATAAGACCGAACCGCGAAATAGTAACCACTAGATGTAACGTCGTTAACTAGTCTAGGTTTCTATTTCAATAGGATGACCAGGTAACTCAATCTCAATCCTGAGTCTGTTATGAACCCGGATTGTCCTTAGAATTGTATGGGTGAGAGTGGCCAATTCACTGACTCAATAAGCCTACCTTTTCAGGGGCAAGACCGAATGGGGGCTGGGAACATAACAGTACAAGATGGAATTCACTCCTTCCCCTATTGGGGGCTGGGAACATACCTAATGAATCATAAGTCTGAAGCCCTTGAAAAGTTCAAGGAGTACAGGACTGAAGTTGAGAACTTGTTAGGTAAGACCATTAAAACACTTCGATCTGATCAAGGTGGAGAGTATTTGGACTTAAAATTCCAAAACTATTTGATAGAACATGGAATATCGTCCCAACTCTCAGCACCAAGTACACCTCAGCAGAATGGTGTATCTGAAAGGAGAAACATAACCATGTTAGACATGGTTCGATCTATGATGAGCTATGCTCAGTTGCCTAGTTCTTTTTGGGGTCATGCAGTAGAGACTGCAGTTTATATTTTGAATGTTGTTCCGTCAAAGAGTGTTTCTGAAACACCATTTGAGCTCTGGAAATGGCGTAAAGCTAGTTTACGTCATTTTAGAATTTGGGGCTGTCCTTCACATGTGTTAGTAGCAGATCCAAAGAAATTGGATTCGCGTTCAAAATTATGCCTATTCGTAGGCTACCCAAAAGAAACAAGAGGTGGATACTTCTTCGATCCAAAAGAAAATAAAGTGTTTGTATCGACAAATGCTACTTTCTTGGAAGAAGACCACGTTAAAGAACACATACCACGCAGTAAAATTGTGTTAAGTGTGTCGCAACGTCATCGCGACGCGGAGCGACCTTCATCCTTTCCTAAGGGTCTCTTTCGAGAGAAGAGGTTTGGAGTCGCCACCAATCATCTTGGGGTGTGATTGGTCACCCGCTTTAAAGAAAAAATCGGTCTTTGAAAACCAAAAATTAGGCTCGGGAGTCGATTGAGTGTAGGGAAGGTGTTAGCACCCCTACAACACCCGTTTAAAAAACGGTTACCACATTTTATTTTTAAATTATCCTTTTATAACATGAAATGGTCCTTTATTGTGAAGAGAAAAAAAAAAATAATAACAAATGTCTCACTTGATCTTACCTTAGCTTTAAAAATTAACGTAAGGATATGATGTAGTGAGTGGGGTTATACCCAATAATTGATTGTCATGTTGGCATTTTCTTTTAATTAAAGAAAATTTGTCACCTCAAGAATTTGAGAAATTATCTCAACTCCGTCATAGGTTGTGCATGATTTTGTCTGTCTCATGTCTATTATTTCACATTTTAAAAATAAAATGTGAATTAATAATTATGAGTGGTATGACACCATTCAACAAAAAGAAATCATTTTTTATTTTCCGAATTAAAAAAAAAAACTGATTAGAAATTTCAAAGTTTAAAAAAAAATTAAAATAAAGAATTTGAAATCAATTGAAAGAAAGTTAAATAATTTAGAAATTCAAACTAAAACCAAATTGAAATTCAATTGAAAATCTCAGCTTAAAAGTTATTTTGAAATTGCTTTGAGAAATCCAATTTAAAATCAAATTGAAGTTGATTTCAAAAATTCTAAATTAAGACCGAATTCAAAGTTGATTGCAAAAATATTTAGGCTAATTTCCAGGCAGGGTGTTCCCTTTCGGTCAGCTTAAATACCCCTTCTTAGACAAAATTAGCCTAAAGTTTCCATAATCAACTTAAAAAAACTTATCTCTTTCTCAATTTTGTCCAATCTAAAATCAATTTGAATTTTGTTTGGAAAGTAGGAAATTGAAATCCAATTTGAAACTTCAAATTAAATCACATTTGAGATTCATTTAAACAGTTCAAATTTAAATACCAAATTAAAATTCACTTTGAAGTTCATTTGGGTATTTCAAATTTAAATCGTTTGAAGAAAAATTGGAATTCAAACATTAACCAAATTAGGATTGACTTTAAAATTTTCAACCAAAACCTATTTTGAAATTTATTTAAGAAACCCAATTTACATCCAATTGAAATCAATTCTGGAAATCTAAATTAAGATCAAATTGAAATTCATTTGTGAATATCAAATAAGGATCGAATTGAAAATTGAATTGTGAAATTTCACCTTAAAATCATATTGACTTTAAAATCTCAAAAGAAATTAAATTAAAAATTCAAATTTAGAATCAAAATGGAATTGAGATCTCTAATGTGAATTGAAGACATTGATTCAAATTAAGTCAATTAAAACCAATGTCAAATTCAAATTAGAAATTTCAAGTTAAAGCTTAATTGAAATTGAAATTGATTTGGAGATTTCAATGTAAATTCAATTTGAAATGAAATCTATTCGAGAAATGACACATTAAAGGTAATTTGAAATTGATTTAAAAAATCAAATTGAAATTGAATCAATTTACAACAACGATGAAATTTAATTGAAAATCTCAACTATATCAAATTAAAATTGATTTCTAAAATTGCAAATCAAACCAAATTGAAGTCAAATCAATTTAAAACCAAAATGAAATTGAATTGAAAATCCAAGTTTAAAAACAAAACAGAATTAAAACCAATACTTCGAATTGAAATTGATTGAAATTGGCTTGAGATATTCAAATTGAAATCTAAATTAAAATTTATTTGGAAGTTTCAATTGAAACCAAATAGCCATTAATGTTAAACAACCTCCTTCTGGTTTGAGCTCTTTTCTAAAAGAAATAAGCAAAGAAGAAAAAAAGTATTGGAATAAAAATAAAGAAAATTGATTTTTTTAAAAAAAAAGTACTGGACCCACATTCTTTAGAATAGAAATGAAGAAGATTGAAATTTTGAAAAAAACAGTGGGCCCACCTTCCTTGGAATAAAGAACAAGGAAATTGAAATTTTAAAAAAATAATAATAATAATGGTCCCACCTTCTTCCTTCTCTCTCTCTTTTTCTCCCGGTTCTTTTTTTCCTTCTTCTCTTTTTCCCTTTCTTCCTCCATCATCCTCTCGCTTAATGAATCTCACTCACCTGACTGTTGGAGTCACCGGAGTGCCGTCGGAGTGGCGGCGGCGTAGGTCTTCAACGACGGCGACAATGTGGTGAGCGGTGGCGGCGAAGCAACGAGCAACTCACACTTTCAAAAGATTAAAATTTCTCTCCCTCTCTCAAATTTCACTCTTTTCTCTCTCAAACTTCACCTCTTTCTCTCCTTGTTCTCCCATTTCCTACCACCTTTTGTTCTTGTTGTCCCCATTCTCATCTATAACCTCTCTTTTTATAGGAGACATTTGAGAAAAGGTTGAGAAATAAGGGGAGGGGGAGAAGGAAGTGGTGGAGTGAGTTGAGGGAGGTTGAGAAAGAGGGGGAGAATGAGAAGGAATTGGAAGAATGGACCAAAGAAAGAAGAAAAAAAAATAAAATTAAATAAAAAAAATAAAAAAAATAAAGAAATAAATTTAATAAAAAAGAAGGAAAAAAATGAAAATGAAAATAAACAATTCAAACCAAAAAACAAATGTTTATAATAATATGTGGGGTGGAGAGATTCGAACAATAGACCTCGCAGTTATCAGTACAACTTTATGCCAGTTGAGCTACGCTCTTGTTGGCATACCAAAAATCAAATTGACCACCACATATTGGAAAAATGCAAATATTATTAGTAAAAATCAAGCCGGACCAAATACGGTGTCTACAAAGTGAACTTTCTGGTAAAGCTACATATGAATCAACAAGAGTTGTTGATGAGACTGGACTTTCAACAAGATTTGTTGATGAGCCCAGTTCAGAGGCTGGACCTTCAACAAGAGTTATTGATGAGCCTAGTACATCTGGTCAAGCCCATCATTCTCAAGAGTTGAGAATGCCTCAACGTAGTGGGAGGATTGTTATTCAACCTGAATGCTATCTGGGTTTAGCAGAAACTCCAACTGTCATACCTGATGATGGGGATGAGGATCCATTGACCTTTAGACAGACAATGAATGATGTGACCATGACCAGTGGGTCAAAGCTATGGACCTAGAGATGGAGTCTATGTACTTCAATCAAGTCTGGGATCTTGTAGACCTACCTGAAAGGGTAAACCCATAGGGTGCAAATGGATCTACAAGAGAAAACGAGACACAGCTGGGAAAGTACAGATTTTCAAAGCTCGACTTGTGGCAAAGGGTTATACCCAAAAAGAGGGGGTGGACTATGAGGAAACCTTCTCCCCAGTTGCCATGTTAAAGTCGATAAGAATTCTCTTGTCTATTGCCACCTTTTATGATTATGAGATTTGGCAAATGGATGTCAAGACTGCCTTTCTGATTGACAATCTTGATGAGAACATCTTTATGTCTCAACCAGAGGGGTTCGTTGCTCAAGGTCAGGAGCAAAAAGTTTGCAAGCTTAGACGATCCATTTATGGGTTGAAGCAAGCTTCTAGATCTTAGAATATAAAGTTTGACACTGCTGTCAAATCTTTGACTTTGACTAGAACGTTGATGAGCCTTATGTTTACAAAAGGATTATCAACAATTCAGTAGCTTTTCTGGTGTTATATGTAGATGATATTCTTCTCATTGGGAATGATGTAGAATATCTAGTTGACATTAAAAAATGGCTATCGGCTTAGTTCCAAATGAAAGATTTGGGTGAAGCTCAGTATGTTCTACGGATTCAAATTATCAGGAATCGTAAGAGCAGAACGTTAGCCCTGTCTCAAGCATCATATATAGACAAGATGTTGTCTAGATATAAGATGCAGAATTCCAAGAGGGGTTTACTACCCTTCAGGCATGGAGTTCATTTGTCTAAGGAACAGTGTCCTAAGACACCTCAAGAAATTGAGGATATGAGATGCATCCCTTCTGCTTCAGCTGTGGGCAGTCTTATGTATGCCATGTTGTGTACTAGGCCTGACATTTGCTATGCAGTTGGGATAGTCAGCAGGTAGCAGTCCAATCCAGGGTTAAACCACTGGACTGCAGTTAAAAACATCCTCAAGTATCTTTGGAGAACGAGGGACTATCAGCTTGTGTATGGCTCTAAGGATTTGATCCTTACAGGATACACAGACTCTGACTTTCAGACTAATAAGGATTCTTGGAAATCCACATCAGGGTCAGTATTTACCCTCAACGGGAGAGTTGTAGTCTGGCGTAGCATCAAGCAAGGATGCATTGCAGACTCCACCATGGAGGCTGAATATGTCGCTGCTTGTGAAGCAGCTAAGAAGGCTGTATGGCTACAAAAGTTCTTGATTGATTTGGAAGTTGTTCCAAATATGAACTTGTCAATCACCCTTTACTGTGATAATAGTGGTGCAGTGGCAAATTCTAAAGAACCCCGCAGTCACAAAAGAGGCAAGCACATAGAGCGCAAATTCATCTCAACAGAGAGATCGTGCAACGAGGGGACGTGATCGTCACGAAGGTAGCCTCTGCGCACAATATTGTTGATCCATTTACGAAGGCTCTCACGGCTAAAGTGTTCGAGGGTCATCTAGAGGGTCTAGGTCTGAGAGATATGTACATAGAATAATCTAGGGCAAGTGGGAGAAGTGTAATGGGTATTGTGAATGCCCTAGTTTATTGTATTTATCTGTATTTGTACTTTTCATGTATTATACAGTATTAATACAAACTACTATTCCTACTTCAATGATTATTCATTCAATTTTGATTGTTGATGTACATTGCCCACTAGAGTTTTAGTTCAAGTGGGAGTTGTTGGGTTTTATGCCCTAAAACTCGTAGATAGTAAATGAAACAAATTAATCGATCTCAATAAAGCGTTATTTGAGTAATTCAGTAATTTGGTTATTGAATAATCGAGTTTGCATTAATAAACCCTAAATCCAATAAACTAAGATCCAAGGTTGTTTAAATGAAACTTGGACTAGTATGTGGGGACATACGAGGATCGATGTCCAAGTAACAACCTAAAAGGTCTATATATAGTATAGGGATAAGGTTGGGTACCTTATCCTAGTGACACTATGTGATACGACCCACCTTGTATTCGATACAGATGCAATGATCCAAAGCATCCATGTAGGAGACATGTGGGTGGGGGTATCCTATGCAATGAGTTTGTATAAGACCGGACCGTAAAATAGTAACCACTAGATGTAACGTTGTTAACTAGTCTAGGTTTCTATTTCAATTGGATGACCTAGGTAACTCAATCTCAATCCTGAGTCTGTTATGAACCCCTTTCAGAAGGGATTGTCCTTAGATTTGTATGGGTGAGAGTGGCCAATTCGCCGACTCAATAAGCCTACCATTTCAGGGGCAAGACCGAATGGGGGCTGGGAACATAACAGTACAAGATGGAATTCACTCCTTCTCCTATTGGGGTAAGTAGATGTGTGTTCCCTTAAGGGTTGATTCCAAGGCTTGAACAAAGGCGCGTCGTCCTCTCCTAGCCCGAGAGGAACTTCTGTTTAGTGGTTGGACCCTAAACAACTTGTTCATTAGAGGAATCAGTAGTACTTAAGGAACCAGAGGTAACCTAGGGGTAAAGCGGTAATTTGACCCAGCTGGTGTTACGAATACACGTGAAGGATTGACTTACTGCTTGGTCGATATCCATGGACACAGAAATATTCTACAGTGAGAAGAGTGCAGTTGTGGGTCTTTAGTGGAGTGACCCACAGTTAACGAATGTTGACTAAACTTGGTCAATGAGTTTGGCCAATTAGTCTCGTATCGTTGGAGCTTCTGATTTGTAGGTCCATTAGGTCCCACTGGTAGCTCGTAAAGAGACTTGAGGCAATTAAGTATAAATTGTAAATTGAAAGTGTTCAATTTATTTGGGGAATCGTATAATGTATATTGATGCATTATAATATAAAGTTTATGGAACTTTATAATATAATTTTTGAATTAATTTCAAAAATTAATTCTTGAGAGAAAATATTTGAAAAAGTTCAAATAAATTTAATATGAATTGGATTCATATTAATTTTAATTTTAATAAAATCCCTAAGATTAAATATATGATATTTAATTGGGTAAATTAATTAATTATGGAATTAATTAATTATTTATTAAAATTAGAGACCTTTTCCTATTAGGAAAGAAAATATTTGAAAGAGTTCAAATAAATTTAATATGAATTGGATTCGTATTAATTTTAATTTTAATAAAATCCCTAATATTAAATATATTATATTTAATTAGGGAAATTAATTAATTATGAAATTAATTAATTATTTATTAAAACTAGAGACTTTTTCCTATTAGGAAAAAAATCTTGGCATTTACCTATAAATAGGATCCCTGAGGTGGGGTGAAAGGTATCTCATTCATTTTCCTTCTCTAAGAGAATTCCCCTCAAGGCTTCCTCTAGACTCCCATCAGTCTTCTGCCTCTAGAAGTCTTAGAGTCATACCGGTGTAGCCATAGTGGTGGTGTTTACACTAGTTCGTGATTAATTCACATGCAGTTGGTGAAATTAATCTGAGTCGTCAACGAGAGTAAGTAATTTGTTACTTTATAAATTAGATTTAGATCTAATATTTTTGTATGCTTAGCCTTATTATATATTTAGAATAATTCTAATATTATTGCCAATGTATTGGTACTTTAGATTAAACAAAATTAATTACGAATTGGTCCCAATCACGCTTCCGCTTTACGGAATTACGGAATTCCAATCTTTCAGAGGCTCCCAGGTTTCAAAATGAATTTATAATCACTGAACACTAAACTACTTGCAGTAGTAGTGACTGGGGTCGATCATAGGGAATAGTTAGTTTATCTCTAATCTCCTTTGTGTTTGGTAACAAAAGGGGGGTTGAGAAGGATGGTGAAAATTGTGGGGATGTAAAAATGTAAGAAAGTAAACTGACAGAAAATATAAACGTAAGAAAGTAAACTGACAGAAAGTTAAATGATAGAAAATAAATGGGGAGGTTGGCTAATCTCACCTTGCCGCTCGTTGTAGCTGTAAACACTTGAGATTAGTATATTTACTTTTTACTCATCGATTAACAGATAATGATTTACATGCATGTTGTCTATAGGTACTCTAAATTAATTGATTCGATCCTTACGTCCATCGACTCAATTACTAGTTACTAATTAATTAACCCCACGAACCCATCAAGTTAATTAATTAAGTAACTGCATTAAGAACAAGATACCTTTGAGCGTTAACCCAACATACCCGTTGAACCAACATGCAATTGATCAATAAATTAACCTGGCAACGATTAAATAAATTAACTAATTGTTGCTCTAGACTAGAACACTCATAACCAACTAGAGGAAAATCTAATTAATCACAAGTATCGACTTAGACCCTAGATCAATCGTGTCAGCAAGAAAGTCAGAGTCTGCTCTTGGGACTCGTGCTCACGAATCAATCTAAGGCTAACTATTGAACTAACCCTCCATTAGCTTCTTGGAAATTAGTTCCTTTGCGAGTTATTAACATACGAGCTGGAAGTTAGGGCGTCAATCTAACCTACTGCGCATGCTAATTAGAAAAGTGGGAATCTAAAGCCACAAACAACAAGTAGGTCATGCATAAAGTTCAGCAATCTAAAGATACAAAGCAAATCAGTGCAGAAAGCTCAAGAATCTCATAAAAATACAAATGTACTTACAATCCTGAGGTTCCAACTACAACGAACGGTGCTTAAACGGCCATAGGCAAGCCTAATCTAAGCCCAAGGCTCGAAAAACCAACCTAATCTACCTAGAAACTATGAAATACAAAGGGAGAATGAAAAGTAGTGGGCAAAACCGAGAGAAATGGCTCCCAAGACCTTCAGTCGACCTCTTTCCTCCTCTCCCTTTTGGATCCTCTCACAATCTCTCTATCTCCCCTCCTCTAATTGCAGTTGCTTCATTTAAATAATCAGAGAGGCGTCGAGACGCCGACGGTGATTCAGCCCATCCTCCACTTCTGAAGCGTCGATACACCATCTCTTGGGTCTCCCTTGTTTGCCTGCTTCAAAACTTGATCCATTTCGCGTCGTTTTCGAGTCTTGAGCGCTCCACTTAGGTTTTTTCAACGTCTAGGCATCCCATGGGCTCCAAGATAGATCGAAACCGCGCCAATTTCCTTGAACTAATGCCAAATTCGAACATGAGCTCCCTTGAAGCACTTGATACCAAACCCCTACAAAACATAACTTTAAACGAAATAATTATCGTAAAACTAGAAAGATTAAGGACAAATAAACATGGGCAATTAGGTCCCATCAATGCAGCATGCTTTGTTCGTTTTCGTTTAGTTAATATAAGCTTTATATAATCGAACGATAACATAATTAATTCATTCAGCATGCATCTAACATGAAACATATAACATGCATTTTAATATTATAACTAATTATAACATACTTAATGCATGCATCATGCTTTCTATGGTGCGATTTATTAAACGGAATTTTCTCGAGTCTGCACCCCAACATCTCAGCCATAATGTGGACTTCAGCCTCCTCAACATTAATACTAATGATGTTGGATTTTTGCATATTAATAGTCAGCCCAGTAGCTTTTCCATAGAAATTCAGAAACACCTTCCAATTTTTCATAAATTCGAAGTTGTCTTCGCTAAAAAGGAGGGTATCATCAGCAAATTGAATGAGGGAAATTTCCATCTCATTTTTCCCTACTTTAAAACCTTTAATGAACCCCTTACTTTTGCAAACATCGATATAACGACTCAAAGAATCAGCAATTAAAGTAAAAAGGAAGGGTGACAGAGGGTCACCTTGTCTTATTCCTCTAGAAGCTGAAATTTTCCCTCTAGGCCTCCCATTGATCAAAATCGAAAAATTGGAGTTCAAACAGCAGCCCCTTATCCATCTCCTCCACCTATCATTGAAACCTTGGCCTCAAGAATAAAGTCTAAAAAGCCCTAGTCCACTTTGTCATAAGCCTCTTCTCAAGAATAAAGTCTAGAAAGCCCCAGTCAACTTTAATCAAAAAGCCACTTCTCTTCGAAACAACATAGTCATCCACTACCTCTACAGCCATTAAAATAGCATCCAAAATCTGTCTAACTTCCACAAAAGCCATTTGAGAACTGCCTATAGTAGAGGGGAGAACTATTCTGATTCTTTCAATAAGCACCACGGGGATGGATTTGTACAACAATGTGACGAGGCTAATGGGACGGTAATCATTGACTTTGCTAGCCATTTTTTTCTTAGGAATTAAGTAGAGGTAAGTCTCATTGGTCTTCTTATGAATGATACCATTCTCAAAAAACTCTTGGAACACCTTAAATAAGTCATCTTTAATAGTGTTCCAAGAATTTTTCAAAAATTCACCTGTAAAACCATCCGGCTCCGACGAATTTTGAGCTCCCAACATGGAAATTGCTTTGAAGATTTCCTCTATTTCAAAAGGCCTTTCCAGCCATCGAGCTTGGTTTTCTGTTATTGGACCCCAATCGACATCATCCAGAGTGCAACGCTGTTCCCCATCACACTTGTACAATTGCGGGTAAAATCGAATAATCTCTTCTTCTATATCTTCTTTCTTGGTGATGAGCTCCCCTTCTTTGTTGATAAGGGAAGAAATATAACTTTTGCTTTTTCTATACGAAGCCCATATATGATAGAATTTCAAATTAACATCACCTTCCTTCAACCATTTGATTTTCATTTTTTGCAGCCAAGACCTCTGCTAATTTAGAGTAATATCAGCTAGGGAAGCCTGCAAGTTCTTTCTTTCAACAAAGAGAAGCTCATCAAGCGGCCCTTCTTCTTCAAGGTTGTCTATACGATTGATGCTCTGGCAAAAACTCTCCTTTTCCTCCCTTATTACGCCAAAAGTCTCCTTGTTCTAGACTTTAAGGTTGGTTTTGATGCCTTTCAGCTATTCCATGAAACAGTATGCAGTCCATCCTTCAAAGTTTATCTGCTTCCACCAACCGTCTACCAGATTTCTACAACCAGGATGAGATAACCACGCATTCTCGAATCTAAACGGCGTCGGACAACAAGAGAAATTCCCAACTTTGAGCAAAATAGGGAAGTGGTCTGAAGTGACCCTTTGCAATCGGAGAACACTAACATTGGAGAAGAGGCTAACCCACTCCGTGAAAACAAAAACTTTATCAATTTTAGTGAACACCGGAGCCCCTTTTTTATCAGACCAAGTATACTTGGTGTTGGTGATAGCGAGCAGAAATGTCGCTATTTTAGTCTCAAATTATTAAGCTTTTTTGTGCTTTAATCGTGTTTTTAATGAAAATATTTAATGAATTCTGTTATTTGTTCCTTAGGAGCAAAGTTGGTGATTTTGGGAGAAAAAGTGCCATAAATGAAGCAAATGAAGCCCAAATCCAAGCTTGGATCAAAAGGGGACCCAAAGAAGACAATCATGATGAAAATGCCCAAAAGAAATGAAGAGAAGGCCAAAAAATCAGCAAAAAACCGAAGCTGGAAATTCTGGAAATTGGGTCAGCGTCGAGACGCTGTGTAGATAGCGTCGCGACGCTACCCATTTCTTGGGCAACAAAACGCGTGCATAGCAGCGTCGCGACGCTGAACAATGTAGCGTCGCGATGCTACCCCCAATCCGGGCCTATAAAAGGGCACCCTTGGATGCCTCATTTGTCATCAATCATTCACCAATTCTTTCCTTTCCTCCCTCCCTTGGCTCCTTTGGAGCTTCTCTCAAGGCTTTCTAGCCTTTTTGGAGAGATTTCTTAGTGGGAAATATTTTTGGGGAATTTGGGAAGCATCTTAGGAAGCTCAAGGAGTAGTCGGCAGGGCTCCAAGCGTCAGCGAAGGGGTTTTTCGACGGTCAATTCATTTCCTTTATGCTCTTCATTATGCTTTTTATTGTAAATGTTGTTGATATTTTAGCTATGTGTAGCTAAACCCCAATTTGGGGTCTTGAAATGAAATTATAGTTCAAATATTGTTGTAATTTCTTGTCTCTTGCCCATGTCCTAATTATTTGTATCGATGTGTTTACTGCTTTATTCAATCTGGCCAAATGTGTAATGATTTGATTCTTAATGGAAACTCGACGGAGAGAAATTAGGATAGATCGTAATCCATGCAACTAGTTTAATTGTCCGTCGTGACACCGAAATTAGTTGATTAAACTTAGATTCCTAAAATGAATTAGAGCGTAATAATTAATGATTTTTAATAGCGCTAAGGACACTTAGGTTGTTAAAATGAATTAATTTCAATTAGGGGAAACCAACGGGAGAACCTATGTGATTAACAGAGATTCTAGGATTATAATTAGTTGGGCAATGAGATAAGATAATTATAGCAATTATTTAGCTAATAATTGATTTTCAAGACCCCTCTTCCCATTCAAAGAAAACTCTTTCACCATACTTTATTTTGATTGATCAAATTATTTTCTTTAATTGTTTTGAATTTTAAATTCCTCTTTATTGCATGAGCTATTCCCTAAATATTATTTCACCCAAGTATTTTTAGTGCTCAAGAGATTTTTGCTTTGCTTAATTTTTGCTTCGCTTCCTTGAGGATTTGATACTCGGAATACTTTCCGTTTTATATTACTTGTGACTCGTGCGCTTGCAGAAGTAACCACCAACAAGTTTTTGGCGTCGTTGCCGGGGAAGCTTGATTTTTAAGCAAATTTAATTTTTCTTGACATCGAAAAGAAATGGATAAATAGTAATTTAGGTGTAAATATTTTTCTTTCATTATTTTATGAATATTATTTTGTTTTTGTTTTTGTTTGGTTCTTTTGATTGACTGGGAACATTGTATGCGAAGGAACAAGGTGGTTAATTTGTTTCCGCTAGATCTTGAAATTGACAGGACTATTAGATCCATTCGAAGAGAGAAAAGATTAGTAGAATCAATGACCCATCAAGAGGAAGCTCCCAAGGCAATTAGAGATTTCTTACAGCCAGTTCATCCCACTGAGAATTCTGGAATTGTCTACGCCCCAATCCAAGCTACAAATTTTGAGTTAAAGACAGGATTGATTCAGATGGCACGCGATAACTTGTTTAAGGGACATCCTTTCGAGGACCCTCATTCACATCTCCGATCATTTCTATGGGACGGTGAAGATGAACGGAGTTCCGGCAGACGCGATAAGATTGAGGTTGTTTCCATTTTCTCTACAGGATAAAGCAAAGGATTGGCTCGAATCAGTCGAGACGGGCAACATTAGTACTTGGGACGAGCTTGCCCAGGCTTGTCTGATGAAATTCTTCCCGCCTGCCAAGACTACCAAGCTCTGGACTGAAATCGGAACGTTTAGGCATCTTGACGAGGAACAGTTGTACGAGGCGTGAGAGAGATACAAACAAATGCTTAGGCGGTGCCCCCAACACGGTTATCTTGATTGGCTTCAAGTACAGTTATTTTACAATGGATTGAATCCCTCCACAAAGACAGTCCTAGACACATCAGCAGGAGGAAGTTTTCTTTCCAAAACAGTGACAGAAGCCAAAGATCTGCTTGAGGAAATGGCGGCAACCAGTTACCAATGGCCGACTGAGCGGGGAGCGATTACAAAGAAGGCTGGATTATATGAATTGGATGAGTCAAGTTCACTGAAGGCGCAGCTGGCATCTCTGACCAATGCGCTGAATAAGCTGACTTCATCTGAGGTGGTCAAGTCCATTTCCACCTTAGCTGAAGGTCATTCGAAGAAGGAAGGTCAAGATGTGGAGGAAGTCCAGTACGTAGGAAATAGACCATATGCTCAAGCAGTACCGAACTTCTACCACCCTAGTCTGCGCAATCATGAGAACTTCTCATATTCGAATACGAAGAATGTTTTGCAGCCGCCCCCAGGTTTTGCATCATCTAGTGTGCCTGAAAAGAAAAATAACCTGGAGGAGATGGTGGCTCTATTTATTAAAGAACAAAGAGTATTGAACGTGAATCTCCAGACGACAGAAAATAACCATGACGCAGCTCTAAAGAACATGGAAGTGCAAATAGGACAGATCGCTACAGTAGTGAATGCCCTTCAAAAGGGAAAATTTTCAAGTGATACTGAGCCTAACCCGAAAGAGCAGTGTAAGATGGTGACACTGAGAAGTGGTAAACAACTGGAGAACAGTTCAGAGAAGAAGAAGGAAGAAGAAAAGAGAAGGGATGAAGATGAAAGGACTGAGGCACAAAAAGCCTCCTCTGAAAGGTCTCAACGTCCTCCCAACTCTATTGATTTAAATTGTGATTTTTTAACAATTTTGCAGGTAGAAGAAAAGAAGATGAAAAGCAGGATGACAGAAAGAAACTGGATGAGGAAGAAGTGGTTCTATGCAACCACCATGACAGAGGTTCGCATATTAGCCCGCCCAAGCGGAGGGGCGAATGTCCAACCTTTGATTACAGGGAGTTACCTTTTCCTCAACGCTTTAAAAATGTCAAATTAGATGAACAGTTTCAAAAGTTTCTAGAAATGTTTAAGAAGTTGTCTGTGAATATTCCATTAGTAGAAGCCTGGTATAATATGCCGAATTATGGGAAATTCATGAAGGAAATGATTTCTAGAAAGAAAAGTCTGAAAAAAGAATTTTTTAAATTGTCTGAGAGTAGCAGTACCATTATTTCTGGTAGGATACCTTCTAAACAGAAAGATCCAGGGAGTTTTACTGTTCCCTGCACCATAGGAGAAGTATCCTTCGATAGGGCTTTGTGTGATTTAGGAGCAAGTATAAATTTGATGCCCTATTCTGTGTATAGGAAGATTGGTTTAACAGGAATGAAAGACACCGACGTCACTCTCCAGCTTGCTGACAGATTGATTACCCACCCAATGGGTGTTGTGAAGGACGTGCTGGTGAAAGTCAACAAATTTATCTTCCCTGTAGACTTTGTGGTACTGGACATGAAGGAGGATAAAAAGGTGCCCATTATTCTAGGCAGACCTTTCTTAGCCACTGGTAAGGTCGAGATTAGTGTGCATACAGGTAAACTCACCTTGAACATTGATGATGAAAAAGTCGTGTTTAGTATTTTTGGCCAAGATGAATCTGTTTGTAGTTTGCATACATGTTTTTCTGTTGGTCCTGAATACTTGACTGATGATGATGAAGAGGTAGACTATAATCTTGGCCTAGGCTTAGGAGAAATGATTATGGATAATGGGGATTTTGATCATAATGCATATTTAGATGATCCTCTGTTTGAGAATGATTTAGAACTGCCTGACTTTGAAAATGAATTAGACTTGCCTGCTTGTGAAAATGAAAGATGTGCAGTTGATGATTTACCTTCCTTTGAAAATGAATTAGATTTGCCTGAATTGGATAATTTTGATGATGATATTGAATTGCCTGACATTGAGGATGAGCGTGAAATGCATAAAAAAGATTGCTTGATAGATAATTTTGAGTCTGATCACGATTACACTGAATCTATTGAGTCTGATCTTGACATTCCTGAATGCATGAACCCTGACAATGTTAATACCTTTGATTCGTGTCCTGATGATGTATATAGCATAGAATCTGACCCAGAGGAGCTCGAATCTGTGCATAGTATAGAATCTGATCCTGAAATTCTTGAATTCTTTAATTCTTCTGATGATGAGTCATATGATAGCTTAGTTGAATGATTCTTTAATACTGAGTCTGAGGAATCTGCGAAGCATGTAGATATTTTTTCTGATGAATAGACTGGCATGATTGATAGGCCATCTTTAGATCCTAGACCGATAGATATCATAACGCTTGATGACTCTGTTAACAATTGCTTTGTGAATAGAGATTTAGAAAAGAGATTTGATGCAGCTGATTATTTTTTGAAATGTTATTATGATAATCTCTTTAGTGAAGATGGGCCAGGGGAAAGTTTTTTTTCTCCCATGTTTGTAGTATGCAATTCGGTGCGTGATTTCTTGCAGGGCCCGGAGGATGATGAAAACTTTTATTTTGAGCCTCCGTAAGTGTGCCGAGCCTCGTCTAGCTAAAGACGTTAAAGAAAGCGCTGCTTGGGAGGCAACCCAAGGATTAAAGTTTAGATAGTTGTTTTTGTGGTAAATAGTTTTCTTTGCTCCGTGGTCCAATTTTGTTTTGCAAGATCACCTTAGCAAACCCCAAAATTCCAAATTTCCCATTTTTTTGGATCCATAGGAAAAAGGATGAAGCGCTCCTAGCTCTGGGAAATCTCAGTATCCCTCTTTACGCTTTACTGTTTCTTTTAAACATTGGGGACAATGTTTAGTTTAAGTTTGGGGGGAGGCTTTCGCTGTGTTAAGCATATCTAAATTCTGTTGGATGCATGAATAGATAGCTATGATAGCCAAGGATGTGATTTTAGAAATTTTGGGAGAAAATGGTTTATATGTTGTGAAATCTGGGAGCACGGCAGAAATTGTGAAATTTTAAAATTTTTTTGATACTTAATTTTGATGTCTAAAGCATGCAATAGCCTTATCTAATGACGTCTTTGAAAATTTAGATTCTTATTATGGTTTTTAAAGTTTGTTGTCACCCCGATAGGCTTAGTTTCTAATATTAGGAAGTTCATGCTTGATTGTTCCAAAGAGCTAGGTAGAAAAAATGTTATGCCTGCTGAGAAAAAAGCAAAAGAAACAAAAGAAAATGAGAGAAAAGAAAAATCTGTTGAAAAAGAAAAGTTTTGCTTGCACAAAAGAAAAAAGCCTAGGGGTAAAAAGAGCTACCTGCGGTGTGATCAGTTAGGCACACCAAAGAATAAAATTCGGGTTAAGGGTCCCTGCACCGTAGTGTGAAAGCTAGTACCATTAGATATCAAAATGCAAGTTTGGGGGAGTAGCAAAAGAAAAAGAAAAGAAAAAGAAAAATCATTTGTGAGTTTTGCTCCCCCATGAAAAAGAAAAAAATGACAGGCACCCTAGTTTCTTTTTTTTGCATGATAGAAGGACTCCGACCTATTAGGGGCTCTTAGCCAGTGTAGGGGGAAAACAAATGGAGAAAGCCATAAGACTAATCTAGGTTAGTAAAAGAATCAATAGATAATTCTTGAGCATGCTATTCATTAATCTTAAGTTCAAACTAGTTTAAGATTTCATCAAGAGTATGCGATGCTTGCTTATTCCACTTGCATGTTTTTCATTCTATCCTAAGAATTCCAAAACCATTGAGGCTTGGGCGATTCTATTTCATGCATCTTTAGAATTTATTTTGCTCCGGACTAGCAAAAGCTTAAGTTTGGGGGCGTGATAGCGAGCAGAAATATCGTTATTTTAGTCTCAAATTATTAAGCTTTTCTGTGCTTTAATCGTGTTTTTAATGAAAATATTTAATGAATTCTGTTATTTGGTCCTTAGGAGCAAAGTTGGTGATTTTGGGAGAAAAAGTGCAAAAAATGAAGCAAATGAAGCCCAAATCCAAACTTGGATCAAAAGGGGACCCAAAGAAGACAATCATGATGAAAATGCCCAAAAGAAATGAAGAGAAGACCCAAAAATCAGCCCAAAACCGAAGCTGGAAATTTTGGAAATTGGGTCAGCGTCGAGACGCTGTGTAGATAGCGTCGCGACGCTACCCATTTCTTGGGCAACAAGACGCTTGCATAGCAGCGTCGCGACACTGAGCAATGTAGCGTCGCGACGCTACCCCCAATCCGGGCCTATAAAAGGGTACCCTTGGGTGCCTCATTTGTCATCAATCATTCACCAATTCTTTCCTTTCCTCCCTCCCTTGGCTCCTTTGGAGCTTCTCTCAAGGCTTTCTAGCCTTTTTGGAGAGATTTCTTAGCGGGAAATATTTTTGGGGAATTTGGGGAGCATCTTAGAAAGCTAAAGGAGTAGTCGGCAGGGATCCAAGCGTCAGCGAAGGGGTTTTTCGACGGTCAATTCCTTTCCTTGATGCTCTTCATTATGCTTTTTATTGTAAATGTTGTGGATATTTTAGCTATGCGTAGCTAAACCCCAATTTGGGGTCTTGAAATGAAATTATAGTTCAAATATTGTTGTAATTTCTTGTCTCTTGCGCATGTCCTAATTATTTGTATGGATGTGCTTACTGCTTTATTCAATCTGGCCAATTGTGTAATGATCTGATTCTTAATGGAAACTCGACGGAGAGAAATTAGGATAGATCGTAATCCATGCAACTAGTTTAATTGCCCGTCGTGACACCGGGATTAGTTGATTAAACTTAGATTCCTAAAATGAATCAGAGCGTAATAATTAATGATTTTTAATAGCGCTAAGGACACTTAGGTTGTTAAAATGAATTAATTTCAATTAGGGAAAACCGACGGGAGAACCTATGTGATTAACGGAGATTCTAGGATTATAATTAGTTGGGCAATGAGATAAGATAATTATAACAATTATTTAGCTAATAATTGATTTTCAAGACCCCTCTTCCCATTCAAAGAAAACTCTTTCTCCATACTTTATTTTGATTGATCAAATTATTTTCTTTAATTGCTTTAAATTTTAAATTCTTCTTTATTGCATGAGCTATTCCCTAAATACTATTTCACCCAAGTATTTTTAGTGCTCAAGAGATTTTTGCTTTGCTTAATTTTCGCTTCTCTTCCCTGAGGATTCGATACTCGGAATACTTTCCGTTTTATATTACTTGTGACCCGTGCGCTTGCAGAAGTAACCACCAACAGTTGGGCATAACAACCTCAACCAATCTGCTGTTGTCAATCCACCGGTTGAAGGCTTTCATACTCTTAGTCAATCTACCTCGGGTAGATTTTTCTTCCAACGATCTAACCACATTAAAGTCTCCCCCGATACACCAGACTCCACTACAAAGGCCACTAACATCATATAGCTCCTGTCACAGCTTACTCCTGCCTTTGGATCGATTAGGACCATAAACACTAGTCACCCAGAAAAGCTTTTGGTTATCAAACTCGAGCTGCACAGACACTGAGAACCGACCAACAACCACATTAATTGCTTTAAGCTCCTTTTCTTTCCACAACACCACAATGCCCCCTGAAGCCCCCTCTGAATTCAGCGAAGACCAGCCTATAAAACGAGAACTCCATATCTGTTTGATAATACTCTTATTAACGACCCCAAGCTTAGATTCTTGAATAAACACAATATCAGGGTTGCATCTTCTAGTTAGATCTTTGACTATTCTCCTTTTAACCGCTTCCCCTAACCCTCTAACGTTCTAATATTCATTGATCAACAATTTTGCCCTATGATGAAGATCTCACGATTTCCATCGGTTTTTCCCAAGAGCTAACTAACCCTTTTATCTCCCTTTTAATCTGATTTTTATTGTTCTTCCCCTTATTTCATTTTCCCCTATTTTCTTAGGGATCAGCCTAATGCAAAGCCCATTTTGACATAAAATCTCCACAATCTCCTTTAAAATAGGAATATCTATCCTCAACTTTTTCCACATTTTTAGTCAATTCTGAAGGGTTGTTTAACAAAATCCCTCCATTTGTGGAGTCGTTAGCAGCCTCCTCTTCAACTCTAATTGGGCTTATTTCTAAGTATTCCTCCTCATAACTCTCTTTCGACACAATGGCCAGGCTATCTTTACTTTCGGGAACTACAGCTTCTACCTCATCTGACCCAAACATGGTTGTTATATCTTCTATGGGATCTTCATGGCCCATCATCCTTTGCTAGCCCTCTAATTTCGAAAAATCCTCTTCCCAGCTCGATTCGTTGACCATGGATCCCTCCTAGTCAAGCTCTTCACCCTCTGCTATTCTGCTTTCTTCTTTGTTACTCTGTCTACCAGATGATGTGGAGCATATCTGACGTTTCTTAACGTAGGTTTTGACTTCAGCTGAAGGGGCAAACAATACCATTTTTTTTTAATATTTTCTTTACCTATCAGAGTCTGATTTTTGAAGCACGTGCTTTCTAGCATTCCTTCATTAGAATTTTCACTGTGTTCCACATTTTTATTTAGTTTCCTCTTCTAGAGACTAGGTTTCACATTATCTTCTTCCTCACTCTTCCTTAGAATGACATATTTTCCTTTTTCTTTTTTGATACCCATTCCATTCCTTTTGCAACTAACATCTTCGCCTACTTTCGAATTTTCAGCCGCCTGAATCGACGTCCTTTCCTTCCTATCTTCTATTCAGTCTTTATCCACCGTGCAAAGCTCTGTCTTGCCTTCATCTTCCCCAAAGAAAACCCTAGCTGCTTCAGCAGAGAAACCTCCATGAACACCGACTCTTCTAGTTTCCAGGAGCTTAGGATCCTCAAACGTTACCACTTGGACAACCACAATAGTGCCATTTTCCTGTTTCAAATCAATTTCGGCCGGAATAAAACCACAATAATTGCCTTTAACTCTAATAACAGCTTCCATACAACCAATTAAAGATAAACATTTATCAACGCATTTAATGTAACCTCCATAAGCATCCCCGATAGCTTTAAATGTTTCAATGCACGAGTTCTGGAGAGGAATGTTACGAAAACAAAGCCAACTACCATAGGATGGAACCACATTAATTCTTCCGTGTAGCTCATAGTTCCAATATTCAAACTTCAAAGTAAAATTTCCAATGACCTTCCATCCTTTAAATGCCACAATCCTTGCAAAGTCAACATCTAGACACTTTAAAAGCGCCTTGTCTAGGTGAAATGGGTTGATTATCAGATCTTTTGAGAAGGCGTCACACATCGTTTCATATATTTTGATCCATTCATCATGGAAGCATCGTCTAGTAACGACTAAGGTTTGATCCCAACATATTTTCCTGCACTTTTTTTCCTTTGGAAAGGGGGTTTTAGTGTTCGACTCTTGAGCTTTTTCTTCCTGGTTTTTTCTTGAGCTACTCACGGAAATTATACATATATATATATATATACACACACACATATATATATATACACACACACATATATATATATACACACACATATATATATACATATATATATATATATTTTATAAGAAACTATAATTTCTTCATTTCATAAAAAACAACTGCACAACCTAACGAGCAAGGGACAAGGCATCCCTCACCAAACTGAAAGGAGTTTAAAAAAATAAAATAAATAAAAAATCTTTCAATCTAAGTTAATGGTGAATGTGATGTGATTACAAAAGAGGTTGTGAAGGTACTCCAATTGGAGGTTGTGAATTGAACAAGATCACAAAAAGACTAAAAAAAAATAAACTTATTTGAAAAAATTCTATTATTTCTTTCCTTCCAAAGAAGCCACATAATAGCCTTTGAAGCATTTCTCCATAACACCTTAGCTTTATCTTTCAAACTTACCTCCCATTAGGGTATCTTTCATCCATTCTTTCACCGACCAAGGAACACACCAGCTCAAACCAACCAACCTGCCAAAATGCTCCCAAACCCTTGTGCTAAAAGGAAAATGAAGGAAAATGTTGTTTAGAGACTGGCATTCCTTCTTACACAACATACATATATTCAAGGAGATTGAAATATGAGGATATCTCATCTGAACTTTGTCAAAATTATTAACACCTCTGAAGGTTGTAGTCCACAAAAAGAACTTCACCCTTTTAGGCACCGAGCCTTCCTAAATCACCGAGCAACAAGAGCTATCTAATAACATTCTCTTCCCTTGCAACTCTAGATAAACTGACTTTATCGAGAAATCCCCACCAGATTCCAGCCCCCACAGTAGCTGATCCTCTCTAGAATTAGGCAAGAAACTCTCCAAACCAGCACTAAGAGAACCCCACTCTTCCACCACTCTATCAAAATAGACTCTTTTCATCTTTAAGTCCCGATTCAGCCTAGAAGAGATCCACACAACTTCAACAGTGCTACCTTTAGCATTTGATAATCTATACATGTTTGGAAACAACTCCTTTAGAGGCTGGTTTTTAATCCATTTGTCTTCCCAAAACAGAATGTTGCTACCATCTCCCAGCTTGTATCTAACTTGGTTCCAAAAAAAGTCATTTACTTTTATGATCTTTTTCCATGGGCTAAACTTGCCTTCCCATGAAAAAATTTGGTCCAATTTTGTTCTTATACATATCGATATTCAATTTCTCGCTTGCACCTACTAGAAGGAAGAGAGATCCTTGATTACTGATATCAAGAAAGCAAGGACACTACGAGCATTCACTAATATCAGCCATTGTTTGGTCCCAAGGGGAAGGTTAAAGCCTAAAATCGAGTCTCAAAAGACATAGAAATAGGATTCAATTTTCATTTCCTTATTTCACAAATATGAAACAATGCACAGGTTACCGCTACTCTAGCTATCAAGTACTAGAACATAAGTCAATATGAATCCCAGACTTTCAGAATCAATAAACACAAACTCCTTAGGCCAAAGCCTAAATGATAAGGTTTTTATATGGTAGATGCAAGTACATGACTGGGTGGGGGAACCATTGTATGGTTCTCAAATAGATTTCTAAGGCAAAAGTTTTCAATTAGTTAAGTTCTTTTAATTTTTATTCAAACAAAATCTTAAGATTCTGATTTACCTTTGTTCCCCAAAAGCATCTTCATGTATGCATGTCAAAAGCTGTCACTGAATAAGCTATCCACCTGAGATTACAAACCAGCGCAAGAAGCCTTTTAACAAGATAATGGATATCATGAACGATGAAGTAGATTAAAGTAATGACCATCCAATCACAAGGGAGTGTAGAATGACAAAGATTCAATTTCCCTTGCCTCATAAGCAAGTACTGATGACAATAAAAAAAGATCAAAAGAAAAGCTTCACATCAAGACAAACAGAATTCAGGTGGAAAAAAAAGATAAATTTCTTAGAAAAGATGATTTCATCAAAATAATAAAGAACATCACGAAGCAATCGACTTCAACCCTTTATTCAGACAATAAACTTCCACAACATATGAACCTGTTAAAGTTATAATATTAGTATAATAAGTGTAATTATATAGAGTTGTCCATTTTTGTCTTTTTACATTCTCCTACTTAGGGTTAACCTTGTACACTTGTACATATATATCTCTTATGTGAATGGAATAGAGAATTGAGATTCTCTCAAACCTTTAGAGTTTACATGGTATTAGAGCGGGTCTAGGACAATTAGGGTTTTGTCTCGTTTGAGATTTGTGAACCTTTAGGTTTTTGATTTGGACCACCTCTTGAGGGTTTTGGTTTGCCCAAAACGCCTGCTATTCAAAACCACTGTCGCCGCCACCAAAACCCGCCGTCGTCGCCGTCGTTTTTGGTCTGTCACCAGAGGAATTTTTTGTCACCGCCCAACCCAAAAGAAAGCCCACTCGCCGATCTGCTAGTTCTGAAAATTTGAAGCCGGAACTCCTTGTGAGTGGACCTCACACGTCGCCGCTGTCTTAAGCGTCTGTCCCACGCGTCGACGCGTGTGAGTGCGTGCGCCACCACTTTTTCCTCATGTTTTCGTGGGTCGGCTCGGTTTAATTCCCTCATTCCCGTCGTGTGTTGCTTTGGGTCATATCGGGTTTGTTTTGTTGTGTTTGGAAGTCATCACTTGTTTGGAGGTTTAGGGTTTGTGTGATTCAGATTTCAGCTCTAGTTTTGGTCTGTTTTTTGTTGAGGTTATGGATGAGAAGAAGGCTTTAGTGCTGTCCGAGATGATTCTCATGGTATCCAAGATTACGGAACATAAGTTGAATGATTCTAATTTTTATGCTGGGTGGTCGAATATTCATCATTATATTCAGAGTCTTGATACGGATGACCACCTGACTTTAGAATACCGCCAAAAGACAATACTAAGAAGAGTTGGCTACGGGACGAGTCTCGACTTATTATGCAAATAAAAAATTCTATTGAAAGTGCAATAATTGGGCTAGTTAATCACTGTAACTCAGACAAAAAGCTCTTGGAATATTTAGATTTTCTTTACTCTGGGAAAGAAAACCTCAGCCAGATATTTGATGTATGTAGGACTCTCTTTCAACCTGATCAAGGCGAAAAGTCTCTGCTGAGTTATTTTCTGGAGTGCAAAAGTGCATATGCAGAATTTAATGGAAGTGTTGCCCATGAAGTACTGATATAAAAGTTCAGACTGTCCAACGCGAACAACTGTTTATCATGAGTTTTTTTAGTTGGTCTTGCTTCAAAACATGATACAGCTAAAGATCAAGTTCTCTCGAGTTCAGACATTTCATCGTTGGAAGATGCTTACACTCGGATACTTCGTACAGAGCGGTCGCCAGTGATATTGCTATCTGAGTCTAACAGTGTTTTAGTTGGACAAACCACTGAATATAGACGTAATCGAAGGGTAGGATCGAACATGTCCAGAGGAAATTCTACCGCTCCAAAAGCAAACTCAGGAGATATTGTTTGCCACTATTGTCATAAGCCAGGACATATAAAACGTGATTGTCGGAAATTGCTTTATAGAAACCAAAGGTTTCCATCTGCACATGTTGCTTCTACTCCTGATAATTCCTACAAGTCTGTTACGATCTCAACTAAGGAGTTTGTTAAATTCTGACTGTATCAAGAGTCATTGACGGGTTCATCCTCCGCTTCTATTACTACCATTGCCGACACAGATAACACATCTACATGTCTTCTCTCTTCCTCTTCGAAATGGGTCATAGACTCTAGCGCTTCGGATCACATGACAGGTAATCCCCATTTATTTTCTACCATTTATCCATCTACATCTTCCCCTAGTGTCACTATAGTTGATGGAACCACCTCTCCAGTCTTAGGAATCGACAATGTTCAACTTACCAACTCAATTTCGTTGTCTTTCGTTTTGAGTTTACCATAGTTTTTCTTTAACTTGATTTTTGTTAGTAAATTCACTCGTGATCTTAATTGTTGTGTCTCATTTTTTCCTGGTTATTGCTTATTTCAGGATCTTACGACGAAGAGGACTATTGGTAAAGGGCATGAATCTAGAGGTCTCTACATCTTTGAACTAGAAATATCAACAGTCGTTGCCTGTTCTAAAGTGTCATCTCCATTTGAAGATCATTGTCGTTTGGTCATCCTTCTATTTCAGTATTGAAGAGTCTTCATCCTCAGTTTCATTCTTTGTCTTCTTTAGCTTGTGAGTCATGTCAGTTTGCTAAGTTCCATCGTGTGAGCCTGTATCCCCGTGCAACTAAACGAGCTAATGCTCCATTTGAATTAGTTTATTCTGATGTTTGGGGTCCGTGTCCTATTGAGTCAAAGAGAGGGTTTAGATATTTTGTTACCTTTTTCGAGGATTTTTCTCGTGTAACTTGGTTATATTTAATGAAAAGTCGCTCTGGGTTGCTTTCTCATTTTCGTAACTTCCATGCTGAAATCCAAACTCAATTTAATGGTTCTCTTAAAGTTCTAGGGAGTGATAATGCTATAGAATACTTCTCTCATGCTCTTAATTCTTATTTAGATGAACATGACATCCTCCATCAATCCTCATGTGTTGATACTCCATCTTAAAATGGGGTTGCAGAAAGAAAGAACCGTCATCTCCTCAAAACAACAAGAGCCTTAATGTTCTAGATGAATGTTCCAAAGTATTTTTGGGTCGATGTTGTATCCACAACTTGTTTCTTAATAAATCGCATGCTCTCCTCAATTCTTAAAGGTGAGATACCTTATCGTATTTTATGTCCCACACAACCTTCATTATCTCTTCCTCCTAAAATCTTTGGTTGTATTTGCTTTGTTCGGGATGTTCGTCCTCATCTCACCAAACTTGATCCCAAGTCCTTAAAATGTATCTTCCTTGGTTATTCTCGTGTTAAAAAATGGTATCGGTGTTATTGTCCTAGTCTCGATCGTTATTTTGTCTCTCCTGATGTCACCTTCTTTGAGGATTCTTCTTTCTTTTCTTCACCTTCAAGTAAGACTAAGGGGGAGAGTCTTGGGATTAAAATAGTCTGGGTGTTATAATAGTATGTGTTTGAGGTGCAGATTATTATAGTCTAGGATAAAGTAGTCTGTGTTTGGGGTGCAGTGTTTGAGTTGCAGATTATTTTAGTTTGGGTTAAAATAGTCTGAGTTTAGAGTGTTGATCTGTTTAACATGGGGTTCTAAATCAAATGTTTAAGCTGACTGTTTTTTTTTTCCTGACTTTTTTGTTTATTTTCCTCATACAACTTTGTACTTCAAATATTAATAAAAAATGGGTTTAGTTGTAAAAAAAAATAAAGTTTTGGGTATAGGGGTTAAATTATGTGTTTAACTTAAAAGGAAAAAAAAATAACCTAAGGTAAGAGTTGATTTTCTTTGTTTTAGAGTCATGGTTTTTTCACAAAATAAGTCATTTTATGATTTCATATAGAAAAACCATATTTGTTTCATTTATGTATTTACAACATAAAAATGGTAAATGATTATTGAAAACTCATTTTACCTTCATTATCAAAAGACTCAAATAAAATAGAAATCACATAAAATAAAAACTTGAGTAGTATTTTTTTAAAAATTATTATTATCATGGTAAACTTAAATACGATAAATATAATTTGGAATGAAAAATATGGTACGATGAAGGTAAACATTCATATACTTCATTATCAAAAGTAATTATGTAATAAAACTTCATATTTATATATGTACAAAGACAACCTAGTATCTAACTCCCTAGAAATTTTTCGACTTTTCCGATGACCACCAACAAAGTTTTCGACAACCGAAATTTTTTCCCTATTTTTTCCATTCGTTTCTTCTACCTCTTTTCTTTTTTTTTTTCTTTTTTTTTTTCGTTTTTTATATTTTTCGAAATGGAAATGAGAAGAAAGATTAAAAAAAAAAAAAGTCGCCGGAAAAGTCGTCGACGATCGCCGGAAAAGTGGCCAGAAAGGCCGGAAAAGTTGTCGGTCGATCGTCGGCAGGAAAGTCAATGAGTCATATGGAAAAAGAGAGTAGAGAGTTACTGTTGAGAATGAATATAATAATTAGGTGGGTTGAATAGTGGTCACTGTAGCAACATGGAGGGAAAAAATAATCCACTTCACCCCTTATTTTTGTTGATGCCCCAAACATTGGGTGGGTTACAATAGCCCCCACTATTATAACCAACACAGTGGGCCAAATGACCCCTTAGTTTTATTTTTTGGTGTTAAACTTTTCTTTTTACAAATATAGGATGGGGGATTCGAATGACATACCTCTTAGGAGCCGTTTGGCCCACTGTGTTGGTTATAATAGTGGGGGCTATTATAACCAACCTAATGTTTGGGGCATCAACAAAAATAAAGGATGGAGTTGGTTATTTTTCCCCTCCGTGTTGCTACAGTAACCACTATTCAACCCACCCCAATTATTCTATACATTCTCTACAGTAACTCTTTTCTCTCTTCTTCCATGTGACTCATTGACTTTCTTACCGACCGACCGACGAATTTTCCGACGACCACCGACAACTTTTCCGGCAACTGACGTCGACTTTCCGGTCACTTTTCCGACGATCACCGACGACTTTTTTTTTTAATCTTTCTTCTTGTTTTCATTTCGAAAAATATAAAAAACGAAAAAATAAAGAAAGTAAAAAAATTTAAAAAAAAAGTAGAAGAAATGAGAGGAAACAAGAGGGAAAAAATTTTCAGTCGTCGAAAATTTTTTTGGTGGTCGTCGGAAAAATTGAAAAAATTATAGGGAGTTAGATACTAGGTTGTCTTTGTATAAATATGAAGTTTTGTTACATAATTACTTTTGATAATGAAGTATATGAATGTTTACCTTCATCGTATCATATTTTTCATTCCAAATTATACTTATCGTATTTAAGTTTACCGTGATAATAATAATTTATGTGATTTCTATTTTATTTGATTCTTTTGATAATGAAGGTAAAATGAGTTTTGAATAAGCATTTACCATTTTTATGTTGGAAATACATAAATGAAACAAATATGGTTTTTCTATATGAAATCATACAATTACTTATTTTGTGAAAAAACCATAACTCTCAAACAAAGAAAATCAACCTTTATCTTAAGTTATTTTTGCTTCCTATTAAGTTAAGCACATAATTTAACCCTATACCTATAAGTCTATAACTTTATTATTATTATTTTTACAGCTAAACTCAAACATTTTTCTTATTAATATTTGCAAAATATGGTATTTGACGTACAAAGTTGCATGAGGAAAATAAACAAAAAATTCAGGAAAATAAAAATAATTTGCTTGAACCTTTGATTCAGAACCTAATGTTAAACATATCAACATTGCAAACACAAACTATTTTAACCCATACTAAAATAATCTGCATCCTAAACACAGACTATTTTATCCCAGACTATAATAGTCTGCACCCCAAACACATACTATTTTATCCCAGATTATAATAATCTGCACCCCAAACACAGACTATTATAACCCCCAAACTATTATAATCCCCCAGCTATTATAACCAACTCAGCGCCCCAAACAACCCCTTAGTTAATAGTATAAACTTTGTGTCAATTGAGCTATATTCATGTTGGTTTTTTGTTATTAAACTTTACATATGTTTTCTATTGGAATTTAATTGATCTTTTTTAATTTAACATCTTTTAAAGAGGCAAATTTTTGTAGAGTTCTATATTAAAGATCCCTTGAAGAACCATCACATAGAAGGACATTATTTTTTTAACTCTTTGGAGTAATCAATTTGTTAGGTCCCATTTGATAACCATTTGGTTTTTTTAAAATTAAGTTTGCAAATACTACTTTCACCTATAATTTTTTTAAAAAATATTGAACTTCATAGGTTTATTAAAAAAAAAAAAACTCTTTTCTGCACAAAAGTTTATGTCATTTTTTTCCTTCCTCTCTCGGTTTTCTTCTCCCTGAAGCATGGAAAAGTCTAGCAAACTATTCTTTTTTTTTAGGGAAAAATACACTTTTGGTCCCTGAGGTTTGGGTTTGGTTTCATTTTGGTCCCTGAGTTTTCAAACTCAACATTTTTACCCCTGAGGTTTGCATTTCGTTACACTATTGGTCCTTCCATCCAAATTTCCGTTAAATACTAACAGATTGATGACGTGGCACCTTTTTTTTTATTAAAAAATTTATCTTTTTAATTTTAAAAATAAAATATCAATAAATTAATTTAGAAATATATTTTTTAATTAATTTTTCTCTTATTTTTCCTTTCCTTTTTCACAGCCCTTATCTTCTTCATCTCCATGAACCCTATTCTTCCATAAACGTACCACCCAACTGCCGGCCACCGTTGACGTCGCTCGCCGGTCGGCCGTCGCCGACGACGACGAAAAACTTTTTTTTTCTCCCTATTTCTTCTTCCTTCTTCCTCTCTCCCCTTTCTTTCACTTGTTAAAAGAAAATGGAACGATCTGGAAAAGAGTAAAAAAACCCACTTTCGAATCCAGCAGTTTCCCTTTCGAATCCGTCGCTCCTCTCCCTCATTTGCACAGATCTGGCGAACGCTCGTTTGCACAACGCTCCTCCCTCGATTTCCCTTTCGAATCTGGCGCCGCCGGCGCTCCTCGTTTGCACAGATCCACAAATTTGGCGACTCTCTCTCCATCGTTTGCACAACGCTCGTCGCCGCTCCTCTCTCTCTAACCCAGATCTGGCGATTTCTCCTTCAAATCTAGGGTGGCATGAGGACTGGGGAAACGAATCCAGCGGCGGTACGAAGATCAGGCGATTTCTCGCAACTCTCTCTCCCTCCTTTGGGCGAAACAATGGTTGGACGAAGGTCCGTCCTCGTGAGTCGAGAATGAAGGCAGAAGGCGAGACGACATCGTGGCTTGCGGCGGTGGGTTCGAAGGAAGAGCCATAGGTGCGGAAAATCGATAGATTTGGGGAGCGGCGACGACGACGGGTTCGAATGGGGGAAGGGAGATCTGAAGAGAAGAAGAGAGAGGAAGAGGGAAGAAAAAAAAAAAAGGCCGACGAGCGGCGGCCGCCGGCGACCGACAACTGTTGCAGGTGGTGGTGGTGGGGAGGGAGAAGAAGAAGAACTGAGATGGAGAAATAAATATTCAAAAATGTTATTTTAATATAAGTTTATTTTAAATATTATTTTAATATACTTTTATTTTAAAAATTTAAAAAAAAAACATTTTTTAATAAAAGATAGTGTTCCACGTCATCCTACCGTTAGTACTTAACGGAAATTTGGATGGAGGGACCAATAGTGTGATGAAATGCAAACCTCAGGCGTAAAAATGTTGAGTTTGAAAACTTAGGGATCAAAATGAAACCTAACCCAAACCTCAGGGACCAAAAGTGTATTTTTCCCTTTTTTTATAAATTGCGAAGTAGTGTTGTTTGAGAAATCATATATTATTTTATAAATAATTTATTATATTAAAGTATAAATGATACAAAAGTTTGATACATGTTAAACTTTTTTTAAAAAAATAATATTAATATATGATAAAATGAAAGGATAATATCATAAATATGATGAAATATAATTGGCAATATCATGTGCAAAAGGTTTAAAGACTAGTATAAATATATTCCAACTATAAAAATCATTTATTTATTATTATTATTTTTTTATTTGAAAATCTATAAAGAATTTATTACAATTTACAAGTTGATTAAAAAACAAAAAAAGCACTTTTCAAGCGTTCTGTTTCTCTCACACGGCGGTCAAAATGTCATAAATAAGGGGAGGAGTGAGGACCTTGTTGTTATTATTATATATTTATTTAAAAAAAAAAAGAAGATTATTTTGCAAAAACAAAATACAAATCCGGGGCAAGCGTATCCGGAATCGGCCCCCTTACATTCGTCCTTTGTTTGCAACAACAATGTTTTTGATGATTTGATCATCATCAACAACATTCCCTAATCTTCTTCTTCGATTCTTCTTCTCTCAGATTCATGCACATGGAAACCCAATATTCTTCTTCACATTCCTACAGTTCGCCGATGAATATGACAATTCCGCCGTCTCAACACGCCGATAATGACCGGAGTACCACCGAGCTTCGCGCCTTGGACTGCAACCTCACTTCCCTTTGCGACCACATCCAGATTGAGGGGTTTAATTCTGGCGCATTCTCTGACATCGTCGTCCACGCCATGGGCTCCACGTACCACCTCCATCGCTTAATTCTGTCGCGCAGCTCTTACTTCAGGTCTGGATTGGTTGAATTCGGCAAAGATGGAGTTTTTTGTTTGTGGGTTTTCGATAATTCTGTGATTTTGTTCACCCTTGGAGGTGACTTTTGGTTTTGGATTGACCTATTCTATTGATTTGGTTGCTTTTATGATGGAGTTAATGCTTTGATTAATTTGATTGTCCGGAGCTTGCCTTGAGAAATGGGATTTTGCTTGATGTGGAAGTTGGCTTTTCTTCATTTCGTTTTGTATATGAGCTTCCTTGATTTGATGTCATTGCTTAATTTTCTGATTTTTTACTGGCTATCTTGTATTTGTTGTTGTATTTCAAGTTGCCTTTATGATTAGTTGATCTATTGTGACAATTAATGATTAGTTGATTAGTCAGTTAATATTCTGTAATGGGTTTGCTTCTGCAACATCAGTAGCCTACATTATGACCTGCAGGAATATGCTACACGGGCCGTGGAAAGAAGCCAGTGCTCCTGTTCTGACCTTGCTCGTTGATGATAAGAATGTCAATGGGGAGGCAATTGCAATGGCTTTGGCATATCTGTACGGACATCATCCTAAGTTAAATGACAATAATGCTTTTCGTGTTCTTGCTGCTGCTTCTTTTCTCGACCTTCAGGTATCATAATGCCATTGTTACCAACATCCTTTTGTCATATTTTGCTTATCATGTTCTGATTTGATTTAGTACTATACTTTTTCTTCTTCTTTCTTCAGGATTTGTGTGCAATATGCACAGATTTTATTATAGCCGAACTGTGGACTACAAATTTCCTGGCTTATCAGGTTCTAAGAATGTAAAAGTGCTTTGTCTTATTCCTTTTGTTATTCCAAATTTCACATATTTTGTACACGTACTTTTCTTTGGTTTAGGTATTTGCGGAGAGCCAAGATTATGGAATACATGGAGAACGTGTGAGAAATGCTTGCTGGGGTTACCTTTGTCAAAGTGGTGCCATGGAATTGAAAGAGGTATTTTGAGTTGTATTATCATAGTTTTTTTCATGCTTCCTCTTCTTTCTCATTGGGTTTAACCAAGTGCAAGGTTCATAGTTAGTCTATCGTGTTGACATGGAAATGCATTGAATTGGTGATACTTTTCCTCTTCCTCATTAAAGAAGGATGTCGTCGTCAAGTCCTCTTACTGGTCATTTAATCTAGTAAATCTAGTATCAAATTTATATTTGGAAGGAATGTATTAAGATTTTAGTGGGTGTGTTGTTTATAACACTAGATTTTTCTGTGTTCTACATTATATCTTTAGGATGTAGGCAATATAGAACGGACTTTGTTTTTGGCACGTGTTTTTCTGGAAAAGAATGGCATTTATAATATTTTGGTTTTTTACATTCATTGAACGTGAGTCTTTTGCCGATTGTAAGGAAATAGGTGATAATAATGTTTTTTGTTATGTTTGTTGTGAATAGGTGCTTCCAAAGCTTTCATCTCAGACCTTGTATGCTTTGCTGACCTCTGACGAATTATGGGTGCCCAGCGAAGAGAGACGGTGAGGGATATGATGATTTCTGTTTATGATTTGCAGTTAACAAGTTTGTTACTTATTTTCTTTTCTGATACTTTTTGGTCTTATCAAAAGGTTTGAACTTGCATTATTTACGTTCCTTGCTAAAGGGGCCCATTGCAAAGAGGAACCTTCCGAACCAGGTTGTTCCAGTTCTGAGACTGAGAATTCCAAGACACAGGAAAATCGTTCAATAGATTCCACTAATGAAAGGTTGGAATCTGAGCTTGGACATTTAAATTTGAAAGATGGCCTAGAGGTCCATAAAAGTAGTCATAATCTTCTTGTTCAGCTTCCCGACTGTGTGGTTGACTTCCAAACAGGGGCCTCCAGCTCTAAACAGAAGATGCAACAAGCCACATACTCTCAGTCAAATTTAGAACCACCATTTTTGTGCAACGTGGAAGGGTCATCATCTTTAAATAATTCATTCTCTGATACGAATGGAATTCTAAGCTCATGTTCTTATATTAACTTGCCAATTACAGTTGGAGTAAGTGGAATTGGTGCAAGTGGGGTTGCTATGGAAGGGCCATCAGAAGAAGGCTGCTATCAATTGGATAACAACACTTGGCTTGCCAGAGACCAAACAAGCCATTGTTCCTCTGTGAACTCTTCTACAAATGGACTCCCTACAAATGATTGGGGAAGATGTGGCATGCCTGCTGTTGCATGGGGTGGCAGGGTTGTAGGTAGAAGGCAACTTAAAAGTTATGCTAAAGGCCCCTTAGGTGCAAGGGGAGAGGATTATGATGTATTTGATAGTTTATTTGAAGGGGGTTCACTTTTATATTGCAACATGACTTTTGAAGCTCTTCTAAATATGAGAAAACAACTTGAGGAGTTGGGTTTCCCTTGCAAAGCTGTAAATGATGGTCTTTGGCTGCAGGTTTGATGTTTAGATATTACGTTTTGTTTTATGTATCTTTGATTCTGCTAAAATTTCTTTGAGGAGAAGTAGGTTATAGCTCCTAAATTATTTTCCTGTGGCAACCACTTGTGGTGACAGCAAGTGTTTAGGTTTAAATTTTGCTACATTTTGAGGTTCAGCCATATATGTCTTCCAAATTCCAAGTAGTTTAGTCAGTATATGTAGATGAAATGTGTGGCAATTTCAATGGGGAGCTTGGTATCCCTGCTTGAATTGAGCCTTCAGCTTAGCTCAACTAGTTGGGTTATCTGTAGACATCTTAGTTTAATTAGCAGATTTTTGAAGTATGTTGTCTGTGATTCTATCGGATATGAATCTTCTTTTAATTACACAAAATTTTTGCAGATGCTTCTGAGGCAAAGGGTACAAGAGATTGTTGCTGATACATGCAAAAGTTGCTGCCTTACAAGTTTAGCATGTGCATGCCGACAGCCATTTGCATTTGCACGCGGAGTCAATGGCTCGGGATATTATATCAATGAGCATGATCAGCACAGTTCTGCTGGCAGTGTGGGAAACATATATGTTGCGGAATCTTCTCAAGGTGATGCAAATGGCCCTTTCAAACCTGTCCGAGTACATGTTAGGGGGGGGCCAATTGAAGGGCTTGCTGGAATTGGACGTGGAGCCACTTTCGTGCCAGCGAGTGCTTGGCCTCCAACACGTTTTGTCTATTCCCGTGTCCCTATTGGTGTGGGCAACAGAAATTGTCATCAGTCGCTTGCAAATGATGATTCAGAGGCTAGAGCTGAGCACAGTGGGGACTTGTCTGGAGATGGGTTGACGGCATTGGTTGGTTTGAGTCAAGGAGGGAGCGGCAGTATGAATGCTCAGGGAGAACCAACAGAGAGAGGATATGAGATGGAACTGCAAAGCAGAATATCTGGAAGCTCCATGGCAGGTCCAAGTGCCACTGGTATTCCTGTTCAGATGCTTCAAGCTCCAGATCATGCCCTTGGAATTGAGTGGGAGAATGAAAACAGTACAATTGCATTGGATATGAAAACACCTTTAAGTCACTTCCCTCCTTTTCGCTTTGGGTAGGTTCTCAGCTTCTCTTGCTTTATAAAATAAAGGGTTTCGTTCCAGTTTGATACTCAAAGTTAGCGTTGCAGCTTCCTGAAATTGTTGCTCGAGAAATTAGCTTTTGGTCTTGGTGGTTTTCCATCCGGGCCTTAACTTGTGTTTGGGTTAGTGGTTTTCTACTTGGGTGCCATTGATCGCCCCTGACTCTGTTGTTGAAGTTCTCCAATTCCTTCGGATGCTTTTATCTGTTTCTTTAGCTTGATTTAGCTTACTACTAATTTGATTATTATGGTGAATTTCTATCATATTTTGTAACGTGATTCTTTTTTGCTCGCATGCAATTGATTTTTCTCCATGCGTTCTGTTTCTGGTTGATACTAGAAAATTTACTATAAATATTTGCTTTTCCAGGGTGCAATTTGAGGACGTTCATAGGCTTAATGATGGCCAAGTCAAGCATTCACCTGAGTTTTTCTATGCTGGTTCTTTATGGAAGGTGTCAATACAAGCAGTTACTCTACTCAGTATTACTGAAGTGTCTGATTCTGGATTCCATTTATTTCTCAATAACTTATGGACTTTATTTTGTTTACTTTATAGGTTAGTGCTCAGGCTTTTAATGATGAAGACCCTCAAGGACGCCGGACTCTAGGTAACTGTTTTCTATAAGATGATCCACCATCATCCACTTGAAAATCTCTTTATTTTTCCTGGCAGATATATTCAATACTTCCTGTATTATTTCAGGACTATTTCTTCACAGGCGGAAGGCAGAAGTATCTGATTCTCTCAGAAAGGTCAGCCTCAATCCCAGTTATCTAATCTGGAAACGGTGCAACTTGAGTTTGATCTTTTCCATAAACATCTATCATTTATAGTTGGCTGATGCTTTGCTTTCTGAATTACCATTGGCGAGTTGACCTTGTTAGATTGATGATATTATCTGAAGCTACCTCTACATACATTCTTAATTGGCAATTCCATTTTTCAGGTCCATATGTTTGTGGATTCTCGTGAAAAAGTTACTGCACGATATCAGGTACCTCAGGCAATAAACCATCCACTAAAAGATGCAACTCTAGTTTCAAACAGTCTGCACAACTTTATACTGGAACATGTGGCTTAACACATCCTCACAATTTGTCTCAATTATTCAGTTGATATGTCCATCAAAGAGGGAGGTGATGGTGTTTGGCAACTTCAAACAAACAGGAACTCTTCTACCGAAAGCTCCCAAGGGATGGGGTTGGCGAACGGCTCTCCTATTCGACGAGCTTGCAGATTTTCTTCAACATGGAGCCTTGAGGGTGGCCGCTGTCGTGCAGCTAGTCTGAGCAACGGTAAGCATGTGGTTGTATTCAATGGTGCCCCCACAGTAGTTTTTTCTTTTTCTGAGAGGTGCCCCAGAAGTTGAGTCTTTCAATCACACATCTTTGGAAGAAAAGGCACATTTTAATTTGGTCTGAAGCTTTGAGAAATGAAAATGTTTTACTTGGTCTTTTAAGTTTCAAAATGGGACAGTTTAATCTCTTAAGTTTTGATAAATGGTTCAAATTGGTCTCTGGCATTAGTTTCTTGTTAGTGACACTAATGAAAAAGTGACATGGCATCCTAGTTGGCTTTTCTGAGATAGGGGACAGCTTGTAAGGAGAGAGAATAAGGAAGCAAGAAAAAGCCACACAAGTAATATATACAAAACTTGTAGAATTTTTAAAATCGACGTAGACACGTCATCATTTACTTATCCAGTCATCGCTTCCATTAGTTTTGCTAACGAAACAGTAATTTCAGAGACCAATTTGAATCATTCTTTTAAACTTACAAATTCCCAGAGTGAAATGTCACAGTTTAAAACTTGGGCAAACTTTCTCAAAGGACCAAAAGGATTTTTTATTTTTCTCCACATGTCTACTGTGTATTACTGTAGTCTGTAGCTCGATCGAGAACAAGGATTGTAATCCTAGATATGTAGTATTGATTCTATTGATGATTCAATTCTTTTGGCTTTGAAAAACTGCAGCCTGCATCTATTTCTTCTTTTCAAATCATCATCATAGTCCTTATTTGCACCCCAGTTCTTTATGAATATTGGGGTTCTGCCTGTCTTTAATTGCAGTAATTTGTTTTCACATTAAACTTTGTACATGATTCTTGAAACAAGAGTTTCCAAATTTTATTTGGAAAATTTGTTTTTACCTTAATCTCTTCATAAAGGAAGGGTTTGGAGAGGATTTAGGGAGAGATGGGATTTTTCTAACATGATGTATTATGAATTTCTGAACCTTTTTTAAAGATATTGTTAGGATATTGATTTTCACACCTTGACTAATCTAGTGAAACATTATGTGGCCTTACAATTTCATTGTCATTTTATTTTATTTTTTAAGATAGGAATTTCCACATTTTATTGTGGGTTTCTTTAGATATATTTATTTTAATCTAAAAACCAATTTCAAGAATATTAAAATAATGGATAATTGTAATGAGTGGTAAAAGTTGAGTGGTTAATGGCAAATATAGCAACTTTTATAAAATATTATAAATATGGAAAATTTTTTAAATCATTTTTTTAAATCTCCATTTTGCTCCTGTTTTGGTTTTGATTCTATCAGTCATGTTGGAGACAAACTTTATTGATTCTAATTTACTGATTCTATTATGAATTGCTAATTATAAGTTATTGTCTAAGGGTCTGTTTGGAATACATTTTGATTTAAATGTTTTTCAAGAATGCATTTTTAAAAAAAAACATTTTTTTATAAAAATTGTTTAGAATTTAAACACTCATATGTTTGGTTGCATTTTCTCATAAGTGTTTTTATACACAAGTTATTGGATACTTAAAGACTCTTTTTAAAAAAGTTGGTTTCAAGTGTTTATTTCAAAATGGTTTATTTATCAAACTCATTTTCTAATAAATCATTTTTAGTGGTGGCCAAACATTATAAATTTTTTCAAAATGATTTTTTTTAAAAAAATTAAACACTTAGAAAGTTAAACCAAACACACCCTAAGTTGTTGTGTATTGATTTTGAGATTAATTTCAGGATGTAGAGGAAAAATGGTAGGAAAAAAAAAGTTGGTTTTGATTCTATCACTAATAGAATTCTATTAGTGATAGAAAATCTTTCCATCATTGATAGATTAATATGAAATCTGATAGAAAATCTTTTATCACGGTATCTGTTATAGAAATCACCGTATCATTGATAGAAGATTTCTATCACATAGAAGATTTCAATCAGTGATAGAAAATCTTTCTATCATTGATAGTTATATCTATCAATGATAGAAATTTTCTATCGGTGATAGAAAGATAGATTTCTATCACTGTGATAGAAAATATTTCTATCATTGATAGATTGATAGAAAATCTTCTTCACTGTATCGGTTATAGATTGATAGAAAATCTTTCTATGATAGAAATCTTCTATTCTGATAGATTCTATCATTGATGAAGTCTACCAGATTTCTATCACTAATAATCTAGGTTTCTATCACTGATAAATGCTTAGATTCTATCGGTGATGTAGATTTTTATCACGGATAGAGATGAAATCTATCAGCGATAGAAATCTAGAAAGGTTATTTTGGTAATTTAAACGGTCTGAAGAAAATATTTTGCCATTTTTGCAATTTTTTTGCGTGTTGCTATATTTGCCAATATTTTGGCCCATTTTATTATATATGCAATTGGTCCTAAAATAATTAGTGACTATAATTTGATGTCTTCCCATAATAATTTTAAAATTTGATGTTAATTTTTTTTTAATTCAACCACGGTGGAGGATATTATCCTCCAACATTTAGAGGGATAAATAAGTAATGTTTTCACTATTTAGTAAGGTTTATATTGACATTAAATCTTTTTTTTTTCTTTTCTGGGGAGAAAATTGACATTTTTATAAAATAAGAATACTAAAAGATAAATTTAGAGAGCAAAATAGGGAGAAAAGAGAAAGCAAATTGATTCTCATTCAATTGTGTGTTCAACCCTTCATACAACTCTCTATTTATACTAATACAACAAGGATGATTACAACTTTAAAATACTTGAAATCGGAGGGAGGGGGAGTCTTATGCTTATTGTTAAGGAGATAGAGAGTCATGGGAGAGAACCCTAAAATGGTGGGGTTGAATGGTTAAAAATGGATATCTATTTATATATATACAATGTATTTATAACACTACCCCTTAGATATCCATTGTATATGAAATATATGTTTCGTTAAAACCTTACTAGGAAAAACCCTAGTGAAGGAAAAATAATACATTATATTTATATACATTAACAACTTCCTCATTAAAAATCTTGCTAGGAAAGCCCAGTGGGAAAACCACAGTCAAGGGAAAAAAAGTGCAGTATATTTACTCCATTTTCGGTGCCGGCGACGGGAGGAGGGAGGACCCTTCTCCCGTTTCGCATGGGCGACGGGAGGAGTAAGTTCCTCCTCCCTCTCCCTCGTTTTTATTTAAAAAAAAAAAAGAAGATGTAGAGAAAGAAAAAGAAAAGAGAATAAAAGAGAGAACGAAAAAAAAAATTCACTGGTGCTGGCTGGCAGCCGGCGGCCGACAGCCGATGTTGATGAAGAAGAAAGTATTGAAGAAAAAGAAAAAGAAAGAGAAGAAGGGGGAGAGAGAAAGAAATAAAAATAACAAATAATAACATTTTATTATTTTAATATATTTATATTTTAACAAATTCAAAAATAATTTTTTTAATAAAAAAATAGTGTCATGTCAGCTAATCATTAGTTTTTAATGGAAAAATGGATGGAGAGGCTAAAATGAAACTAAAACCAAACCTCATGGGCTAAATTGTTGAGTTTGAAGACCTAGAGACCAAAATGAAACCTAACCCAAACCTCATGGACTAAAAGTGTATTTTTCCCTTAGATTTTAAATTTTGTGCTATACTTGAAAAACTCAAAAACCAATGCTAAATTTGCAAATATCTTATTGTTTTTTGCTACTGTTCACATGTAACTTCAGAGATTGGAGACACGTGGAATAAACAATATATTTGTATTGATATTTGTATGCGTGTAGATGTACAATCTCTAATGTTAATCCTCTGATTCTCTCTCTTGTGTGTGGATGTGTTTCACTCAAGGGCTGGAACACTTGATCTCGAGTCTGAAGCTTTAATGGATTTTTGGAGCTTTTGAAGTCTTGGAGTCTTGAAGAGTCTTGGGTCTTCAAGGATTGTTGAAGTCTTCTAGTCTTGAAGGGTCTTCAGTCTTCAAGAAGTCTTGGGGTCTTGAAGTCTTGAAAGGTCTTTGGTCTTCAAGGATTGTTGAAGTCTTCTAGTCTTGAAGGGTCTTCAATCTTCAAGAAGTCTTGAGGTCTTGAAGTCTTGAAGAGTCTTTGGTTTAGTCTTCATGAAGTCTTGGTGGAGTTTCTCTGAATTCTCTAACTTTGGCTGAGAGCTTCCAACTTCCATTTCTTTGCGCTCCCCACTCAAATGAGCCAAGGTGTAATGCCCCAGGTTTTCCAACCTTTAGTCTAGAGACGCTACTTCAACCCTTAAACCCTTACCAATGGAACTGAACCACTTAAAACCGGATGTACCGAAAATTTTGGCAGCATAACGGCGTAAAATGGCATGAACCAATTTTTTTACGAACATCTGATAGACAAATAGAACACTTCAAAACATCCAACTCAACTCCACCAACTTCATTTTAGAGTCACAACCTACTTCTCTATACGAGTCAGATCTTGTAGCAACAGACATTAACTCAAATCATGCAACGGAACACAACAATCGCTAAACTTCTAATTACACCAGCAACTTAATCAAAAGAATGCTAACTAACAATTTTATTTCATAAGTGAAAAAGAATGGAATTAAATCTCCAGTTCATAATAAAAAACATCACAACCCAACCTGACCATAACAGATCAACAATAAACAACTAAGCTACTACTCAAGCGAAGCAAAAACAACCTAACCATCTACAGTTTAATCCAACAAAACCAGGAAAAGAAACTCGAACTTCCTAAGGCTCCTTCTCGTAGTTCTCCTCTTCCTCACCAGGATCCAGCTCATCAACGAAACCTGCAACATCTAAAATGTTGGGGGGAAGGTGGGGAAGGGGGTATCAGTACAACCGTGGTACTGGTAAGCAACTCACACTTACCAAACCACAAACAAACAACCAATACAAGCAACATGCTCAACACACGCATCCAACAGGTTAGGGAACCAAAACAAACATCATGCTACAAACTAACAACGTGCTTTTAAGCTACAAGCTAACCATATGCTTAAAAACAACCAACTCATACAATTGCACCACACGCTATGCAACACACACTCTCGACTCCACATGATTCCTACGACATGCTCCGCTAACTACATGATTTTCGCGTCATGCTCCGCTAACTACATGATTTCTGCAGCATGCTCCGCTACACATGAATTATGTTTCATGTGTTGCACTACTTACATGATTTCTGCGTCATGCTCTGCTCCTACCTCACATGAATTCCGCGTCATGTGTTGCGCCACTCATACGTGATTTCCGCGTCACGCTCCGCACTCACACCCATGTGATTTCCGCGTCACACTCTGCTACACATGAATTACGCACCATGTGCTGTGCCTCACACCCGACTTATGCTACACATCCCTCATGCAACATGCAACCGGACTCATCATGCTCGACTCAACAGTCACTAAGCCTAAGACAGTACCTATCATGCTTATACTTCTTAAGCGTACATGTCTCAAGCAATGCAATAAATACAATTCAAGATTAACACAACCATTTCAATGTTCACAATACAACAGTGTGTACATAGCAATTCATACTTAGCACAATTATAAGTAAAGCGGATAACAAACAAACATACTTTAGGCAGTCAAACAAGCTCAGTAAGTAGAAACTACTTACCTATAATGCTTCCAAAGCAACCTTAGTAATCCAAGGTAGTCCAAGAAAGCTCCTAAACACAAGGATAATTTCTACCGAATTAGAACCAACTCAAAGATACTCTAAACAAGCTTAAAAGGCCTAATTCAACTAAGAAGACTTATTTCCTTGCTGGACAGCCACTCAAGATCTCCCAAATTAAAAACCCAACACCTTTAGATCATGGGCAACCATGTCTAAGGCCCGACGGCAATGGGTATTCGCCGATTGAGCATATTCAAGGCTTTTCAGCCGCTGGACAACAAGCAAATAACACAAAAATGACATTCTAAGAGCTCCTAAAGCTTACGCAATGCAACTAAGGCCTAGATAACTAATGGAAACCTATTTAGCATGCTTTTTAAACTATGGACAACCAACATAACTCATTTATTCCCATGCTTCAAGAACCTACAAAGGATCAGAAACATTCTAAGGCAACGGGGCTTAATGGGCATTGAAGAACTACTTAATTTTAGCCAACAAAGCCATGATAACCCATTTTAAAACATGCTCTAGGACCTTTAAGGGTTGGGGCAACACCTAAGAGCCTAGTTATGCAATGGGTAACGATGAGACCATGATTCTAAGGCTAATATGGCTAATGAACAGCGACCTTTAACGCTAAAAGTGAAGGGACAACAAAGAACTTACCTAAACGAACCCGTTTTAACGCTAGACGAGTTATCCTAACCTCTAACGATGTGCTAGGACGATCCTTGGGCAGTGGGTATTCGAGTTGAAGTGATTCGAACTCAATCGAACACGTAGACGGCGCTGCAACAGGAATACCAACACAAAATTAAAATTCCAGCACCTAAAACGAATAGGTAAATTAATCTAAACACCCCTAAGCATGGGTAAATGCCTAGACTCACCAGAATCGCTTAAACAACGCCGAGGCACCCATGACTTGAGCAAAGACGGCGCTGTAGAACAAAATTTTCAAGGCTACTTAGATTTTCCAGCACCTAAACATTATGGGTAATTAATCTTAACACCATACAAGCATGGGTAAGGGATTAGACTTACCGAAAACGCCAAACGACACCAACAACAACCAAGAATGCTGCTGGACAGGGGCGGAATCGGCTGAAACGAGGTCGACGGGACTCCGAATTGCTTACCCAAGATTAAGCCTTAAACCACATAGAAAGGAAAGGAAAAAGGCTTACCCAAGATTTTTAAGGCTGAAACGCGGAGGAGACGGGGCTTCGAGCTGCTGTCCGCGCGAGATCTAACCAATATGGACATGAATGAGTTAGATCGGACCTTAACGACTATAAATGAGGAAGTATGAGACTTACCCACGAGCTTTTCTTGCTAAAAACGCAAGGAAAGGAGAGCTCTGCACCTTGAACCCACGAAACCGAGAGGGAAAGCGGCGGCGCGATCAGAACGGCGGCGCACGAGCTTCACGGCTCACGGCAGCACCAGAGAGAGACCAACGGAAGAGAGAGAGACGACGCAAAGAGAGAGATCGCGGAAGGAGAGAGAGGTCCGCGAAGGAGGCAGCGACGTCTGCAGGGTCTGGTCGGCGGCGGGGTCCCGAACGGTGGCGGCTGGACTCGGCTGGGGGGCTGCTCCACGATAAGGTGAGAAAGAGAGATGAAGAGAGAGATGAGAGTTCTAGGGCTTTTCTTCTTTTCCTTATTTTCTTTTTTTTTCATCTTTTCTTTTCTCATAAACCCATAAAACAAACCACCCAAAAATAGGATTACTAAGAATATAACTCCAACTTAAATCCCTTTTATTATCATAAACTTTTCAACGCTTCCACCTTATAACAACGGTAACTTGGAATTTAACGAGCTTTAGGAAGGAAATTTAATTACTTTAACGCTCATATTACCTGAATAATTTCCCAATGCCTTGGTATTAAAATTTAAATCCCTAAGTTCAAGCCGAAATAGCAATTATATTCCTCTTGACTATATTCATGGAATTTAATTAACATCAGAAAAGCACGGGGCGTCACACAAGGCCTCCTATTTATAGAGTTTTCCCAAAGCCTTTGCGGGCTTGGGCTCAAATTGGACTTGGGCCCAATTATTTAGTCTTGGGTTTGGTTTATATTTGACCCAAAATCATATGACCCAAATATTTAAAAGATCCAAATTTGATCTAATTAATTATTTTCTTTAATTATTTGGTCAAATTAATTAATTTGATCAAAATAATTTATTTTTGATTAATTGATCAAACAGAAATTTGACTCTGTAAATCTATAATTGGCCAACTTTGTCTTCAAATTAAATTTGGGGCACATGTCAATTTATAATTGGTCCCAAATTTAATTATTTGTAAGTTCGTCGTTAATTTTAAATAATGACGTGACAATTTGTGATTGATCAAAATTTCTCCACAGCTACCCATTGCAATTTCCAGCTTTGTGTAAATTGAGAGATAAGTGATTGAATAAAATTCCTTTTTTTCACATTTACTTTTTAACTAGCACCTAAGATTTTAGACCGCCATTATATTATATAGGTTAAATTTGTTGTAGTGTTCCAAAACTAAAAACAATTTTTTTAAAATTTTTTATTTTTATTTTTCGAAACTTGGTTTGTATTTTGAAAATATTTGTAAAAACTAAATAATAAAAAAAAAATGAAAGTAGAATTTATAAGTTTAATTTTCAAAATCCTAATTGTTAATTATATTCTATATGCATTCAAACCTTTATCCATAGTATTTGAAAACCTCCCTTTAGCCACCTATTGGTTTTGAAATTGTCTAGATTACTTCTAAAATCTATGGATCTAGTTCTCATATGATCTTAAATAATAATAACCATAAAATAAAAAATAACTGGATATTGCAAATCTGATCTCCACCCTAGTGTTATATAATAGAAAAATTCATAAACTTTTAAACCTGAGCAATAATTATTCCTTAAAATTCTGAAATTTTTATTAGTTTGATATTAAAATTTCAACAATCCAATATAAGGTGTGAATTTTGGTTTAGGTTCTATAGTAAAAACCTAACTAGGGTGTTTAGTTGACAGTTTTATTGAGATTTGTTAAAGACATTATTAAATTTGGGGTTGTCAAACAAATGTAAGGATTGTGCAAAAAATAGGATGAATATAATTAAGTATGAGTTTCTTGTCCACCTAACATAATTTAATTGGTTAAGACATAGTTCAATTGGTATAAAGTTTCTACCTTTGACGAGGAGGTCAAAAGTTAAAATCCTCTCACCTCATGTTGTTAAAAAAAAAAAAGTTTGAATACTCTCCTCGCCCATCTCATATGTTGTTGAACTCAAAAAAAGAAAAAAAAAAAAGTTGATTGAACTAAAAAAAGTATGAGTTTATTAAGCTTAGGTTCAAATTCTAGTTTGATAAACTTGGATTTATTAAAATTATGTCTGGTTGGTAGATTTTGGAATTTTGAATAAGAAATATATAATTTCATATATTTATTATTTAATTGAATAAATAAATATTAAATTATATTTAAGATGTTGCTACGTTCTTATAAAATTAGGATGCAGTATTTAAGATTAAATAAAATAATTCTAATATATTTGTCCACTCAGTTCTTTTCGAAAGAAGAATTTCTTAATATTAATAAAACCACCAAGCTTAAGATTGGTAAAAATCCCTTTCAGCAGTGGAAAAATGAAATTGGAAGAGATTTGTAATGTGTTTGAAAATTATAAAGCTCCAATCAATTTGTATTTCCTCGTTGCACATGAAACTTGTTTTCTTGTAATTATTTGTGTAAGAGTAATATTGTAAACTCATGTTGAAAGAGTGGGTTGTAACTATTGAAAGAAGTCTTTGTAAGTGTAATTGCCAACCATTAGAGAAAATTTATTGGGAGTGAAAGAGGGTGTTGATGGTCAAATTTGGTTGGGAGGAACTCACCTGACCTTACACGTGCCACCAACGGTAAATTTGTTTGTGAGGAGGGAAGACTGCAAGACAGTAAACTGCACACCGGTGTGGTGTTTGCCACACTGCCTCCGACGCTTAAGTCAGCAAGCAGAACGATGAGAAGAAAGAAAATAAGAGCAAGAGGAGAGTCAGAGAATAGACTTCGGGATTAGAGTTCGGATCCTCTCTTCAGTGGCGAAGAGGAGTATAAATACCTGCTCATGCTACTAGAGTTTTTAGGAATTCGGAGGCGTTTCGGGACAAGCCAGGCGAAACCGGGGTGGCTAGAGGCAGTGGGGACTAAATGGAGCCGGAGGAGCTCGGCCTCGGCCGACCATGGGCCTTGGCCTCGACCCAAGACCCCTTCGGTCATGGCCCGATCCACTGGCCCGTTTTGCCTCCAGGGTCCATCTTCTAGTCCTATTTCTGCCCGGTTGTCCTCGTCAGCTCCTTGTACATTGGAGTGGTCCAAAATTACCTATAACAGGGGTATGGATCTTTGGAAATGAATAAGAGAGAGAAACTCTTTGGAGAATGAGAGAGAATACGAACGTGAGAGAGGGAAAAGGAGAAAGGAGATTTCAAAAGCATGTGTGTCTAGGGAGAATTGGGGTTTACCATTGAAGTCCGGTGGGAAAAGAGAACTTTTGTACAGGGTAAAGCTTCTCATATTAGATGTAGGCAATATTGTTAGACCACTTTAAATCTGGTGTTATTTCTCTTCTTCTTTTGTTTCGGTCGTAACTTTTTTTTGGATTTTTCATCCGTTACCCCTTTAATCTTTGTGAAAATTACATTTGTTGTTAGTTGGATGTTTGTTTGAGTGGATCCCAATCTAGTTCATCTCATCTCTAAGCATCTACATGAGACTAGTGAGAACAACGATCATGAATCATATTCGACTTGAAGGTTAGAGCAACGGAAACATTGCGCAAATCACTTGAACTGAGGTAAAGATCAGTTTGGCCAGCAGAGGGTAGACCAACCATATGGTTTTTTAGTTAATTTCATTTACTTGTTTTTTTTTTAATTTTATTTTAAATATGGACTAATTTGGTAAATGTCTATGGCATTATATTAACCAATCAATATATTATATGATTTTTTTTCAAAGGCAATATATTAAAATATATAAAAAACCATATAATAAATAAATTTGGAAGAAAAAAGACATAAATTTAAAATTTTAAAACTAAAACCGAAATGGTTATGAACTAAGATATAATTTCATTCCTAAGAACTAATATAACTTTGAAAAGGAAATTTTGGTTTGTTACCGTATTATTTAAAACTGTGTAAAGTACATTGCATAAAGATTACAAAGATGTCTCAAAATCAATTTTGACCACAATTAAAGAAACAATAACAAGCATAGATGGTTCGCTCAACATTAGTGGAAATGCATTCATGTGAGATATCATGGTGCTTCTCCCAACATTTTTGTCCACAATCAGTAAGTGTGCATCCACTGTTATACAATACTTCTTGACATCTTTGGGCAGCTGAAGCTTCTTGAGGATCCATTGTTATACAATACTTCTTGACATCTTTGGGCAGCTGAAGCTTCTTGAGGCACCAAAATTAATGCAATTGTACAAACACAAAATAAAAGCAAAAATTATTAGCAATATCTTATCATAACAATTAAGCAACAGAAAACAAGGAGAGAATTATGGAGACGAAGCTCGATTTCTATTTCACCAAAGAATAGCCTCAGCCCATATATACACTTATCAGGAGATAAATAATAAACGAATAAAGAATGAAAAATAATGAAGAATAGGGACAGCTGTAGCGATTAGATTGCACGATCCAAAACAGAAAGAATTCCCCAGTACAGAATTTGTTAGCTGACCCTTCTGGAATCCTTGTGACTCATCTCCTTGTTGGGCTTGTCCATCTTTCTATCAACCATAGTCGGTTGGGCCTTTGGCTTCTTATCCACAATAAGTTGGGCTTGTGACTTCTCACCCTCAATATCCTCCCTCAAACGAGAGGGGAGTTCAGCAACCCCGAGTTTGGAGCGTAAGTAGTTAAACTGAGAGTGAGACAGTGTTTTGGTGAGACAATCTGCAGGTTGTTCCATGGAGGGTATATAACGAACTTCCAACTGTCCTATAAGAACCAGATCACGCACGAAGTGGACATCTATCTCAATATGTTTTGTCCTTGCATGGAACACCGGGTTTGCAGCTAAAGCACCAGCACTAATATTATCGCACCAGAGGACTGGTTTTGTAACACACGGGACACCTATTTCACTTAGAAGCTGCCTCAACCAAATAATCTCTGCAGAAGCAGTAGCAAGGGCCCTATATTCGGACTCGGTACTTGACCGAGCAACAGCAGTCTGTTTTCTGGAGGCCCACGAGACCAAGTTACTTCCAACAAAGGCACAATAGGCAGACACAGACTTCCTATCATCAAGACTCAACGCCCAATCAGCGTCTGAATATGCTGAAAGAGAAAGATCTTCACTTTGTTGAATGTATAAGCCAAGATTTTTTGGTTCCACTGACATACCGCAGTATTCTTTTGACCGCTTGCCAATGAGCATCCGTGGGAGCCTTAAGAAACTGACTCAGCTGATTAACCATAAAAGTAATGTTTGGTCGAGTGTGTGTTAAGTATTGTAGAGCTCCAATTGTACTTCTATAAACAAAGGGATCATCAAGTATTGTACCTGTCGTGAGAGATAATTTGGTGCCTACCACACTGGGTGAAGGCGCTGGTTTTAGATCAGTTAGCTGCAGCTTATAGAGCAAATCATCAACATATTTTTGTTGATTAAGTAGAATCCCTCCAGGTACCGAATGAACTTGAATCCCAAGGAAGTAGCTGAGATTACCTAGATCTTTCAGAGAGAACCGAGAGTCTAGTGTACTTATCAGCCGCCCAATCATAGCATCATCATTCCCTGTTAGAACAACATCATCCACGTATACTAACAACAAAATTTTAGCTGCACCAGATCGAAAAATAAACAAGGAGTTATCAGCCCTGGCATTGACAAAACCCCACGCTACTAACGTATCCTTTAATGTATTGTTCCAGGCCCTAGGAGCTTGTTTAAGACCGTAAATGGCCTTGTTTAGTTTGCAAACAAAATTCGGATGCTTGTCATCAACATAACCAGGGGGTTGGCTCATGTAAACAGCCTCATCCAATTTTCCATTCAAAAATGCGTTATTAAAGTCTAACTGACGTAACCTCCACCCCTTTGTTATTGCAATACTAAGTACCACACGAATTGTTGAAGCCTTTATGACAGGACTAAATGTTTCGAAGAAGTCAATACCTGGACTTTGGTGAAAGCCTTTCGCAACTAAGCGAGCTTTATACCTTTGGATTGACCCATCTGGATTTCTCTTAATGCGGAAGATCCATTTGTTGCCAACAACATTGTAGGATGAAGAAGAAGGTACCAACTGCCATGTGTTGTTCTTCACTAGAGCCGAGTATTCACTATACATAGCCTCACGCCATTGAGGAGTTGCAAGAGCCTCTTTGATTCTAGTAGGTTCAGTCACTGTCCAATTTGTAGTAGTTTTTGTCATCCATAGTTTGGGCTTGAAAATTCCTGCCTTCGCCCTTGTGACCATAGGATGGGACGTTGGAGCAGCTGGGGGAAGATCTGGTTGCGGCTCTGCAGGGACAGGTAACACAGAGGTGGAGGGGAGATTATTTGTAGTAGGTGTATGAGGCATAGGTGAGGCTGAGGATGGACTTGGTGTGACAGACTGAGGAGAGGGATGATTTATAGGTGTTATTTCTGGTGTGGACAGCGACTGTGCAGTGGGAGTAGGAGGAACATCATCAGAGTTGGTAGGTAAGGCAATCTGTTGATTGGGGGGGTTCTGTGGAGGTGAGGTAGGCTGACTATGAAGTGGATAGGGAAACCACTGGATTATAGAGGGCGATGTGTTAGGAGTTGAAGACACTTCCCCATCTGCTCCAAACTTATGTTGAAATGGGAATTCTTGCTCATTAAAACGAACATGCCGTGAGATAAATAGCCTTCCACTTGCATTGATGCATTTATGTCCCTTATGCACAGGACTTGGCCCCAAATATACACACTTTTCCGTGTGAAATTGGAACTTGTTGGCTTGATAAGGGCGCAAACATGGGAAGTAGGCGCACCCAAACGTTCTTAGTGTTGTAAGATCCGGTTTCTTTGTAAACATCAACTCCATTGGAGTTTTGCCATTAAGTACCTGCGAGGGAAGTACATTTATCAGTATAGCAGAGGTTAAAAAGGCATCCCACCAGAACCGTAGGGGCAAAGATGCTTGTGCCAGCAGAGTCAAACCGGTTTCAACCACATGTCTATGCTTTCTTTCAGCTCATCCATTTTGTTGGGACGTATAGGGACATGTTAAACGAATTTTAATGCCCAGTTGCTCACATAACTTGTGTACTCCTGCATACTCTTTCCCATTATCAGACTGTAAAGCCACGATTGTGCTACTAAATTGGTTCTTAACCATATTCAGAAAATGATTAAACGCTGACACTGTGTCACTCTTTTGCTTTAGGGGATACAACCATACATACCGACTGAAGTCATCAAGAAATAACACATAGTATCTGTATCCATTTGTTGAAGGAATTGGGGAAGGTCCCCAGACATTAGTGTGAATAAGACCAAACTTAGTAGTTGCACGAGTCATAGATTTGGGAAACGGAAGAGCATGAGATTTCCCATATTGACAGGCCTCACAAAATTGGAATGATTCATCCCTTGTAGCTGAGAGATTACAACTTTTGACTACTGACTCAAGGACTTTAGATGACGGATGTCCTAGATGTCTATGCCATATGTTTTTGGAAACAACAACATTTACACTACTGGAAATGAACAAAACAGAACCACCAGAGTTATTGACTTGACAACTTTCACTAATGTCGTGCGTAGACTTGGAAACATCAACTGACTTTGCTTGAACTTGATCAAAACAATAGAGCCCTTCATTAAGTATTCCTTTCAGCAGCACCCTGCCCGTATCCTTGGCCTTAACAAGACAGAAATTATCGTGAAATTCAACAAATACAGAGTTATCACGAGCTAACTTTGAGATACTTATTAGATTCTTTGCAATTGACGGCACACATAACACATTTTCCAGACTAAGTTTACTTTCACCATCAGTTAAACATGAATTGCCAGTACAAGAGATTTTCAACTTATTACCGTTTCCAACTACCACTCGTTCATTACCTTCGTATTCAGCTGGATTAGCTATGCAGTTATAATCAGCCGTGACATGGCTCGAGGCCCCGCTGTCAGCATACCAGTTGGGGTTGACGACAGTGTCTGGAGATGCTATGAGGTGGTTGACATTTTGATTTGTGACGAAGGCAGAGGGTTGAGATGAGGGTACCTGATTGTTTGAGCGATTTCCAGTGTTTTCACCTCTGTTCTGAGGTTGAGATGGGCCTGAGAATTCTTTATTGAACCGCTGATAGCACATGAGTGCAGTGTGGCCAATCTTACCGCACACTTGACATATTGGCTTGTTGTTGTTGTACTGTCCATATCCTCGACCCCTGCCTCTGCCTCGATTTCCATAACCTCTTTGACCTCCTCTGTTAAAGTTGTTTTGTCGCCCATTGAAGGAATTTTGTTGTCCTCGCGAATTGCCAATATCCTTTGTGTTTGCTAAGTTCACAGAAGCATTTTGATTAAACGAAACAGAGTTCTTCAAGTTAAGTTGCATATCTAACCTCTTTTCAAATACCAGAAGTTCCGCTTGCATTTCAGACCAGGTAATTCCAAGCCGTCCTTGTATCATTACAACAATAGGATTGTACTCCTCGTCAAGCCCTAGGAGTACTTGTGAGATCAAGGATCGTGACGAGACCGGATTTCCGGCCTGCCCCAAATTGTCTGCGTGTGTCTTCATTACACGTAGATAATCAGCCATCTTCAAACTCCCTTTCCTTGATTGCTGAAAGACTTGACGGAGATAATCCTCCTCCGCCCGCGATTGTACTCCAAACAATTCCTGAATAGCCGCCCATAAGCTTTGAGCATTTTCAAACCCCATTACTTGGGTAGCCACTTCGGGGGTCATGGAATTATATAGCCACCCGAGCAGCAATTGATCAATCGCGATCCATGATTCATATTGCGGATTGACTATAGCAGCTGGTGTTGAAGACAAACCAGATGCCTCACTTGCAACCACTCCAGTGCTGGTTGCTCCTTCTTCTGTCGTTGTAGCTGACTCCACGACTGAGGAACGTATGTACTGAGGAGGGCAAGGGTTGTTCCCTGATAAATGACCCTCCAATCTGTAGCTCCGCAATATAGGAAGGGCTAAATTCTTCCAAAGAAGAAAGTTGCTTCGATCTAACTTTATTGTGGTTATCTGATTCAGTAGCTGATTTAGGGGTGGACTACTGAAGTTGGTAGTTCCGGTGGGCAGGGCTGAAAATCCGGCAGAGTTGGCGCTGGCCATTGATAAAGCTCTGATACCAAATTAAGCAACAGAAAACAAGGAGAGAATTATGGAGACAAAACTCGATTTCTATTTCACCAAAGAATAGCCTCAGCCCATATATACACTTATCAGGAGATAAATAATAAACGAATAAAGAATGAAAAATAATGAAGAATAGGGACAGCTGTAGCGATTGGATTGCACGATCCAAAACAGAAAGAATTCCTCAGTACAGAATTTGTTAGCTGACCCTTCTGGAATCCTTGTGACTCATCTCCTTGTTGGGCTTGTCCATCTTTCTATCAACCATAGTCGGTTGGGCCTTTGGCTTCTTATCCACAATAAGTTGGGCTTGTGACTTCTCACCCTCAATCATAACCGAAGGTTTTACAATCTATGGCAAAAAGAACAACTAGATATCAAGCTTAGCTAGCTAACCTAGCATTCAAATAAAAGTTTTCATTATATGAAAGTTGTAAATGGTGTGAGACATTTAACCCTATTATTAAAAGGATCATATCAAAATGTTTTAAAATTCTATGAACAAAATTAAAATCAAACACATAATCATACCAACTAAAATAGTAATTTAAGGCTTAGTTTGGGGTTGCTGAAGCTTTTAAAATAATTGCTGTCAGCTGTGCTTTTAAGAAAATCAGCTTCCATAAGAAGCAAATTAGTGTTTGGTAAATTTCAGATTTAAACATGAAAATTCAAGTTAGTGTTTGGTAAATTAATATTAAATTGTTGTGAAATAGGTATAATGACCAAAATAGGCATATTTCAATTTAGCATGAGATTGCATTAATATTTACATTGAAATCTTTCCTAAGATAATTAGGTAAATTTATATCATTTATTTTATAAATTATATTTTGTTTACTTCAAGTAAATTGAATATATATATATATATATAATTATAGAAAAAATTTGTGTCAAACGAAATCTAATTTTAGTTTAGATAAAAAAAATTAAGAAAAATAAATTAGAAGCAAACAATTAAATTTAAAAGTAAAAATAATGAAATGAGATAAGATAAGATAAATTGTGAATAATAATATTTGAAAACCTAAAATATGGAAGGATAGAAAAAAGAATTTTAAATATTGGTTAGTTACACCAGATTTTCCTAAAATCTAAATCCTAAAGCTACTCTCAGCAGCTTCTGCAAACCAACGTGATTGAAAAATTGATTTTCTCTAGATTATTAAAGAATTCGTTTAACCAAACACAAAAAACGGTTAAAATTTGTAACAACCGGTGATTTGAAAAAAAAAAAAAGGAAAAGGGAAAAACGGGCAGAAGCTCGGTCAAAGAAAAAAAAAGGGAAATGGGGGGGAAACTTCCCCCCAATTCGGTCATTTGACCGTGCATAAAAAAAAAAACTGAATTCTTTCTCTCTCCCTCACGTTCAGCACTCTCTCTCCCCGATACTCTCTCTCTCTTCCTCGCACGCTTTCGGTCTCCCTCACATCGCTGCCTTCAGCCGCACGCCGCCGTCGTCGCCTTCCTCCGCCGCCGCTGGTAATGTTTCTTTCTCTCTCTCTCGTTCCGTCTCTCTCTCTCTCTCTCTCTAACACGTCTCTCTCTCGGTTCTCTCTCTCCCTCGCAGCCTCCCTCTCTCCGTCTGCACGTCAAGTCGACGCCCGACGCCGCCGCTCGCCTCCCGTCGCCGTGAACTGCCGCAGCCGTTGTGTCCAGATATGTTTGTTCTTCGTCGCTCGGATCTGATTACCGTCGTCACTGCCTTAAGACAAATAGCCACACGTCTCTTGCGCGTTTGACGATTTTAGTTAGTGGGTAAGCGAGATTTAAGGTGTTTTGGTCTATTTAATGTTTAATCATGGATGCCCATTGAGTTTAGCTTCCGATTTCAAGGTGCCCGTGGTGTTTGGAGGCCGAATTATCGAATTTGAGCGATTTGGGACTGCTGGACAGCAAGCTGCGATTCTGTTTGGGTAAGCTTTGGTTGTTAATTTTTACCCCAAATGTAGTGGGTTCTTAGTTGAATGCTTGGTTAGAGTCCATAGTTAATTAAGAGTTCATTTCCTTGTTGTAGCTTGCGTAAGAACCTTAGAGTTAAGGAATTTCTTGGAGGTTAATCAAGTATCTCCTTCACTAAGGTAAGTAGCTAGTTGGATTCAAATTTTATGTCTTAGACTAACTGACCATTGTTTGTTAATTGGGAATTTAAAATGGATAGTTGGATTGAGGTGCCATTTTTTTAAACAAGTTGGTCCTTAAGATTAAGTAAAGTGTGTTGGGTTAACTTTTGAAGCATGATTGAGCATGTTGAGGTTGCCATTATTTGGGCATTAAATGAGAAGCGTGGATTATGGAATAATTGGAGTTTGGGCTAAGTGTTCTTTGTTTGTGTTGAGGCCGTGAATTTCATATTTTATTTGGTTAGCCATGAACTGAAATGCTTGGGATTAATATATATGTAGCCGTTGGATTTAGTTATATGCTTTGGCTTAATTTTCTTTGAAAATTTAATATGTTAGCATGGATAAGATTTGAGCCTTGAGTTTTGATTGTGGAATCATGATAAGCTTCATTACAAGACATGTTGATAGCACGAGGATCTTAAAGTTAACCTAACATCTCTTGGTTTATTTTAAAGCATGTTTGGCTTGGATGGCTATGTGTTTCTCTGGATTTTATTTGTGATATTGGGGAATGGGTTAAATGTCTGTTGGAGTTTGGATTGAAGTTTGGATGCGACATCTGACCCGTTGTGACTATAGAAGTGCATTATATTGTTTCCAGGTGTATAGAAAAATTTGGGTTCCCTCTGCGTGTGCCGTTATGCTACCGAATTTTCGGTAGCCTCATGACGGTTTGGGAATCATATTTACCTTGAGGGAAAGGATTAGGAAAGAGAAAGGAATAAGCTAGTGCCTTAGACGAGGGTCGTGTCAATTAAACACCTAGGACTGAGATGTAATAGACTGAAATGAGGGGCTTAATGGGCGGGACTTGGCTTCGTAGTCTAGGTGCCATTTACTAACTGTGGAAGTAAATTCCCGACTTAAACCCATGAACGCTCCACCAGTGAAATGGTAGCTTAGAGCGCTACGCGCCTATTAGTGCCTTGAGGGATGAGACTTAGCTCCACTGACTGCGTGCCATCTACCATCAGTAGGAGTAGAGACCTCCCAAAACTCCCACTTGTGCACCATCAGTGAGTTGGCAAACTTATATTTATATAAAGGTGTACTAATTGAACACGAGACCCGAACTACAGATAAATGAAATGAAATGAAATGAAATGAGATGAAATGAGATGACCTAACCCTAAGGCCCTTAACTCGAATAAAACGTTAAAGCCTTGATTGCTACTTACTGAGTATTTTCTTAAATACTCATTCTTTTCCCTTACATACAACTGCAGGTAGAGGTAAAGGTGTGCAGTACGCGTGACGGGGAGCTGCTGAGCCATGGATCTCCTTTAGGATAGTCTTCCCATTTTTTTACGTTTTGAAATTCTCCTTTGAACTTGTATTGAATGATTTACGATTTATTCCGCTTTAAGTTGGTTTGATTTACTAAAGGTTTCGTTTGTTCTGTTTTAAACTGGGATCCCAGATTGAAAAGTTTCGCAAATTTCTAAGTATGATTTCTTTAAATGAAAATTTCCCGCTGTTCTTAGAAGTAGAATGAAATGCATGTAGTAACGACTTTAGGATCTAGGCATGAAAAGTAGGGTCGTTACAAAATTGATCTACAATCACTTTTTAGGTCTTCAAAATCAACTCCAAACGGGGCCTAAATCAATCTCATGTATCAATACCAACCCTTGAGATAAATAGATATATATAATGAATTTTGTAATAATTAACTCATGACAACATATATGATTTGCAGAAGAAATAGAGAATTACCTGTCAACATAATAGCAATGAAGATGATATGGGAAGAAGAAATTAGCTTTGCCATATTTTGAAGCAAATGTAAGTATGATTGTGTTAAGTTGGGTGGAAACTAGAAAGATTTAGGAGATTTAAATAGTATAAAGTACATTAAATACATGCATGAATCAATTTTATTTATATAGAAATAGTAAATATTTCTACAAATTACACCAAATTTCGTGCATGAATCACTTTATCAATATTTATGCAGAAACATTAACTGAATTTAGATTTGTGTTGCCTTGTTGTATAGATTTTCCTTATTTAGTTTTACTATTTTAAAATATGGGGTAGTTACAGAATTAATTTTAGGCCTATTTGTAATTTGTATAACATAATTTTAAAATTTTAACGAAAGTTCATGTTATATTTATCTCACTATTTTTGTTTTTTTTTTTTTTTTGAAAATTATCTCACTATTTTTGTTAAAGTTAAAAAAATATTTACGTTTTATTATAATTAAAAATGAATCATGTTTTTGAAATCTTAAATTTAAATTAAACTTTTGGAGATTAGTTTTCAAAACTTCAATAAAATTGATTGAGGTTCGTATTCACATGAGAATTTTTCAAAGATTTTTTTTTTTTTGAAAAGTTTCAAAGATATTTATAATTCATCGAATTGAACATAAATTTGCATTAATTTTATATAGTGATCGAATACAATCTATAATGTGTTATATATTCTAATTCTTTCTCTTAAATGTAAACTCTATTGGAGGGTTGGAGCGCTTGTTTTTTAGAAAATTTATTGCACAAAGTAGAAATGTGGTAGCTATATATGTGGGTTTAATCTGCAAATTATTCTAATGGAAGGGTTGAATCTCATTTGTTTAACTTGTTATTTCTTTACTTTCTTCACGCTAGCGCTATCATCTTTTTATAGGTTAACTTGTTTCACTCTAAGTTTGTGTTGGGGGAAATTACAAATAACAGAGGAAATGGAGAAAATATTGAGAAAACAGACACGTAAACAATTAGGTTGAGGCGCGGGTATCTCGCTCTCTTTAAGGAGATTCAAGCCCTCTGCAGTGTATAATTCTTTATCAATCACCGGTGCAGCAGGTATTCTCAAGCCTGTCCCCTCCAGGATACAACAACCCAACTGAAACGTTGTGTAGCTCAAACCACTCTGCACTAAGAGGTTGAGCTCAAAGCTCCACAACAAAGAACACCCCTCTTTTGGCCAATTGCTCTTGAAAGAGCAAATGAGAGAAATATGAGAAAGTAGAAAGAAGATAAGATTGAAATTGTTGTATTTCTTGTTATGTGGAAAGTGTTTGGTGTGAGAGGTATTTATAGGATTTTCTAGATCTAGAAATTTAATACAAAACAAAAGTAATCAAAGTGTTAAAACCAAAACTCCCCCACCAAATACGTTTTTCTCTTTTAAAATGAGAGAAAACTCTCCAAAATTAATTTCTAAAATGAAACTCTTATTTAAATTACAATTAAATATTAAAATGTTACAACATTCGCCCACTCATTTTAATATTTAAAATAATCAAAATCAATTGGCCATAAGAAAGATAATTATGCATCATAAAGGTGTGACTCTGCATTGAACCTTTACTAGTGAAATAATAATCTCTACTCCAGCGTTAGTAGTGGTCTCTGACTTGAACTCTAACACTTAAGGGGAAATAGAGGATTATTATCCACACATAATTATCCAGGTGTTGACATGAGCTTTATTGGTTAGCACGTTACGGCCTTGTGCTGATCCCAGTATTTCATGAGTGTATTTGAAAATAAGCCCCATATCCTCATAGAGAGCGGCCCCACTCTCACACTCATATAGGTAAAATCTGTCAATGGTGCTCCTATAACTATGACTACCCACTCATAAGAGCTACAGATCTTATTAAGAGTTTATTGAAAAACTCAACCCTTCATAACGTTATAGGATAAATGCACTCACACCATAGGGATGGATTAAATATAAAGATAGTGCATTTTTTACGGCCACCTTATAATTCGTTTTTCCCTTTGAACCTAGTTCTCAGGATCTCTAATCACTAGGTGGGTATCCTTATATATGACTCATGATAATTATAAGGACTTCAACCCCATCCCCCTCGATGTGTTCCAGACCCTTTCTCTAGTCAAGGCCTTTGTTAATGGATCTGCAAGATTATCACAAGATTTAATGTAATTCACATTAATAATCTCATTACTCAAATAAGATCTCACAGTACTGTGTTTTCTTCTAATAGGTCTGGACTTTCCGTTATAAAAACGGTTTTTTACTCTACCAATTGTAGCAGTGCTATCACAATTTATTAAAATAGGAGGTATTGGTTTCTCCCACATTGGAATCTCATATAATAAATCTCTTAGCCAACTAGCTTCTTCACTAGCTGAAGCTAAAGCAATAAGCTCTGCTTCCATGGTAGAGTTGGCAATAATTGTTTGTTTTTTAGATTTCCAACAAATAGCACCACCTCCCAAGGTAAAAATATACCCTGTAGTAGATAGAGAATCACCTGACAATGTATTCCAGTCGGCATCAGAAAATCCTTCAACAACAGCAGGATATTTTTTATAAAGTAAGACATAGTCTTTCGTTCCCAATAAATATTTCATAACACGATCAATGGCATGCCAGTGTTCTTTACCTGGCTTACTTGTAAACCTGCTAAGAACTCCTACTGCATATGCAATGTCAGGTCTTAGTACAATCAGTTGCATATCGTAGGCTACCAATCATGCTAGCATACTCCTTTTGATTGAATATATCACATTCATTTTCAACAGGAAACAAGTGAACACTTGAATCAAATGGAGTAGATACATGTTTACAATCAAAATAATTGTATTTTCTGAGTATTTTCTCAATATAATGTGATTGGTCAAGAAAAAAACCATTTGAGGTTTTAGTTATTTTCATACCCAGAATATAATTAGCCTCACCAAGATCTTTCATGTCAAAATGGCTCCTCAATAAATTTTTTGTTTCATTTATAACAAAAATATTTGAGCCAAAGATCAATAAATCATCAACATATAGGCTAATAATAACATGCAAATCATCCCATGATTTATAATAGATGCATTTATACATTCATTTGGTTTATAACCATTATTTAGCATGCAAGAATCAAATTTCTCATGCCACTGCTTTGGGGCTTGTTTTAAGTCATATAGGGATTTAGTAAGCTCACACTTTGTTCTCTTGCCCAGGTTCTATAAAACCTTCAGGTTGGTCCATATATATTTCTTCTTCTAAATCACTATTGAGAAAAGCTGTTTTCACATCCATTTGATGAATGCACATATCAAAAATTGCAGCAATTGCAATTAGCAATCTAATAGATGTGATTCTCGTAACCGGAGAAAAGGTATCAAAGAAGTCTAAATCTTCCTTTTGTTTAAAACCTTTTGCAACAAGTCTAGCTTTATACTTGTCTATACTACCATCCGATTTCAACTTTTTTCTCAGGACCCATTTACACCCTATAATTTTACATCATGGTGGTAGATCAACTAGTTTCCAAGTTTTGTTAGAAATTAGTGATTCCATTTCATCATTAACAGCCTCTTTCCAGAAAATTGCATCCGGAGATGATAAAGCTTCTTGCAAAGAAATTGGTGTTTCCTGAATATTATAAACATAAAAATCAAGACCAAAATCTTTCACAACTCTAGCTCTTTTACTCCTCCTTAATTCTACTTGAGAACTATTTTCATTATTATCACTAGGAGTAGAAGAACCAAACTTAGTAGAAGTTTGTTCAAAATTTTGTCCCCCACTATTTCTTGACTTGAAAGGAAATTTTTCTTCATGAAAAATTGCATCACTTGATTCAAAAATCACGTTATGTTCAATATCAAGAAATCGATAGGTTGTACTATTAATTGCATATCCAAGAAAAACACAAGTGGTAGCTTTAGACCTTAACTTAGGCCTTTTTGGATCTGTTAGCCTTACAAAAGCTAAACATCCCCAAACCCTTAAATATCCCAAATTTGGCTTATACCCTTTCCACAATTGAAAAGGTGTAATCTTTGTCTTTTTATGTGGCACTCTATTTAACACATGACAAGCAGTTAAAACAGCTTCACCCCAAAGTTTAAAAGATGCACCTGATTCTAATAGCATAGCATTAGTTAGACCAATTAAGGTTCTATTCTTCCTCTCAGCTACTCCATTAGAAGCAGGTGAATATGGTGGAGTAGTCTCATGAATTATTCCCAATGATTCAACATATGAATTGAATTCAAATGATTCATATTCTCGACCTCTATCACTTTTAATTCTTTTAATTTTTATACCAAATTGATTTTCAACTTCGAGGAGGAATTTTTTAAAATTCTCAAAAGCATCACTTTTATTTTTCAATAAATAAACATGAGTATATTTAGAAAAATCATCGATAAAAGTGATGAAATATCTATTTCCTCCTCTGGTTAAAATTCCTTCAAAATCACACAAGTCTGTATGAATTAACTCTAATAATTCGGTATTTCTTTCCACACTTTTATGAGGTCCTTTTGTAATTTTTGCTTTACTGCAAATTTCACATTTCTCAAAATTATTTTTTAGACTAGGAATTAATCCAAGACTACTCATAACTCCCACATATTTACTATTTATATGACACAAACGAGCATGCCAAAAATTTAAAGAAGAAAGCATGTAATTGAACTGGTAGATGCTTTATTAATATTTTCAATGTTCAATTTGAACATTCCATCACAAGCATAACCTTTTCCAACAAAAATTCCCTTTTTAGTTATCACATATTGATCAGATTCCATAGTTTGCTTAAAGCCAGCTTTATTAAGAAGATAACTCGACATTAAATTCTTCCTCATGGAGGGTGTATGAAGCACATCTTTCAACATTAAAACCCTTCCAGAGGTGAATTTTAATTCAACCTCACCAGTTCCCATAATTTGGGTAGTATGAGAATCACCAAACATTATTGTTTTAGGCTCCTTAAAAGGAGTATAAACTTTGAACCAATCTTTGTCATAACAGACATGTCTATTGGCTCCAGAATCAGCCCACCATCCTTCAACACTTTGAACCATATAAATATCAGTAACCATAGCCACAAATGGCTCTTCGGTAACATTGGCCTGAGGTACAGGTTCTTGTTTCCGGAATCTGCAAATTCGAGCAATATGCCCACTTTTGCCACAAACAAAACATATTGATCTTGAGTGTTGAGGATGTACTTGGTTCTTATTCACTTGGCTTGGATTTTTCTTATTAGAAAAGTGAGGTTTGTTATTCTTTTTCATATAATTCTTCTTTGGCTTTAAGTGACTATTTTTTGGAATTTGACCATGAGGTAAATTATCATTCGAAGAGATCAGATTTACCTTGGTGGGAATCTCATTGCTTTCTTGAATCAATGCATCTTGCCCTCTTGCCTCTTCTTCCACACGAATGCGAGTAATTAGAGTCTCTAGGGAGATTTCTTTTTGCTTATGGCGCATATTCTTTTGAAATTCTCTCCAAGATGGTGGAAGCTTGTCGATTATGCCGGCAACAATAAGATTGTCTCCAATCTTAATTCGTTCAGATGCTACTTCATCTACTATCAATTGAAAATCTTGAGATTTCTCCACTACAAACTTTCCATCTACCATTTGAAAGCGAAATAAGCGACTTGCAGCATATTTTTTAGCGCCTGCTTCTTCAGTATCATATTTATTCTGCAAGGCTTTCCATATTTTCTTGGCAGATGTGAAAGTAGTATCATAATAATCATAAAAATGATCAGCAAGACAGTTTAGAAGATAGTACCGACATTTGTACTCATCTTTCTCATACTTATCAAGTTTCTCATGGTGTTCCATGAACTCTTCAACGCTCATGCTTTCAGTATCGATCTTCTTCGGGTTCTTTTCTGTGAGGACATAGGCCACCTTGAGAAGATTAAGGTAGAACAACATTTTTCCTTTCCATCTCTTAAAGTGTGCTCCCTTAAATCGAAAGGGCTTGTTGAGATCTCCAACATTCTCATTTGGTTTCTCAATAGTAGACTCCATGATTGAATCTCCTTAAAATTGTTGGGGGAAATTACAAATAACAGAGGAAATGGAGAAAATATTGAGAAAACAGACACGTAAACAATTAGGTTGAGGCGCGGGTATCTCGCTCTCTTTAAGGAGATTCAAGCCCTCTGCAGTGTATAATTCTTTATCAATCACCGGTGCAGCAGGTATTCTCAAGCCTGTCCCCTCCAGGATACAACAACCCAACTGAAATGTTGTGTAGCTCAAACCACTCTGCACTAAGAGGTTGAGCTCAAAGCTCCACAACAAAGAACACCCCTCTTTTGGCCAATTGCTCTTGAAAAGAGCAAATGAGAGAAATATGAGAAAGTAGAAAGAAGATAAGATTGAAATTGTTGTATTTCTTGTTATGTGGAAAGTGTTTGGTGTGAGAGGTATTTATAGGATTTTCTAGATCTAGAAATTTAATACAAAACAAAAGTAATCAAAGTGTTAAAACCAAAACTCCCCCACCAAATACGTTTTTCTCTTTTAAAATGAGAGAAAACTCTCCAAAATTAATTTCTAAAATGAAACTCTTATTTAAATTACAATTAAATATTAAAATGTTACAACAGTTTGCAAATAGTCTCTTAGGATCTTATACTTGGAATACTTTTGGATTTTTACTACTTTGTGACAATGTGAGGTTTACATTTGATTGAATTCATTTTAAAAAATCCTTTCTTCAATTAAGTCACATGCAACCTTGAGTAATCAACCCTAATTAAGTAAGTTGTTTAAATGTGGAGTTCCCAGCTGGATTGGAATGTTTTAATATGTATGTTTAGGATATTGAATGTTTGTATGTTTGTCAATGTTGGACAGTGTAGATAAGAATGATTTGATTCTGCTGAATTCCCTAATCCATGTTGAACGCTCTAAGAATGTTCAATGCTCTTGTTAGGGATTAGGAGACATGTAGGTGGATTATTAGGTGGCATTTTGTTATAATATATATATATATATATATATATATATATATATATATATATATATATATATATATATATATATATATATATATATATATATATATATATATATATATATATATTTTGGAAAATTCAGCTTCTAAAAATTGTTTCCATCTATGAGTTTTTTTTGTTTTGTTATAGTCTCCTTACCGATAATATTTTCAAAAACCATACCAAGATTTCAAAACGAAAGAAACTAAGAATTACAAATGTTTCATTAAGATAAATATGAAAAACCATATGATAAAGAGATTGAAAGAAAACAAACATAAATTTAAAAATTCAAAACTAAAACCGAAATGGTTATCCACTAAGATATAATTTTATTCATCAGAACTGATATAACTTTGCAAATGAAAATTTAAGATTACAGAGATGTCTCAAAATCAATTTTGACCACAAGTAAAGAAACAATAACAAGCATAGATGGTTCGCTCAACATTAGTGGGAATGCATTCATATGAGATATTATGGTGCTTCTCCCAACATTTCTGTCCACAATCAGTAAGTGTGCACCCACTGTTATACAATACTTCTTGACATCTTTGTGCAGCCCCTACCAATAGAATCATATCAAAACATTTTAAAATGCTATGAACAAAATTAAATACACATACAAAATCATTATATCAACTATAATAATTTAAATCAATATCAATTATGGTCATGCATCAATATCAATCCCTGGGATAAATAGATATATATCATCATGCTTGATGGAATTTAATTTTGTAATTATTTCATGACAACATATATGATTTGTAGAAGAAATAGAGAATATTACCTGTCAACATAAGAGCAATGAAGATGATATGGGAAGAAGAAATTAGCTTTTTCATATTCTGAAGCAAATGTAAGTATGATTATGTTAAGTTGGGTGGAAAGTGGAGGGATTTAAGAGGTTTAAATAGTATAAAGTACATTAAATCCATTCATGAATCAATTTTATTTATATAGAAATAGTAAATATTTCTACAAATTACACAACTCCATGCATGAATCAGTTTTTCAATATTTATAATTTGCAAAATCATTAACTGAATTGAGATATGTGTTGCACTGGTGTATAGATTTTCCTTATATAGTTTTACTATTTTAAAATATGGAATAGTTAGAGAATTAATTTTAGACCTATTTGTATTTTGTCTAACATAATTTTAAAATTTTAACCCTACTACATATAAGTTCATGTTATATTTCTCTCACTATTTTTATTAAAATTAAAATAATATTTACATTTCATTATAATTAAATTTAATAGTTCATGTTATTTAAATTTCGTTTGGAGATTAATTTTAAAAACTTAAATAAAATTGATTAAAGTTCTTGTTCACATCAGAATTTCAACAAAGATATGTAATTCATCAAACTGAACATGAATTTGTATTAATATTATATAGTGAAATACCATGTATAATGTATGCTATTCTAATTCTTGAACATAAATTCTATTTGAGGGGCATAGCGTTTGTTCTTGAGAAAATTTGTTGATTTCCTTGCATCGATCATTATTGGGTCAGTAAGTTTTATATCTTTAGAGCATCTTTGGTGTAACGACTCAACATCGAAAAATACATCAGGACGTTAGTACATGCCATAAGACAAGAACACTTAGAAGCAATTAAAATGAACAACCAGAGTGTGAACTCAAATCAACATTCAACCTCTTTATATACAGAGCTAGCTAATGCATTGTTTGTGGATTAGCTTGTGAAGTTGCATTACAACGTAGTCTGCTGAGAGTTTGTTAATTATAACAACGACTACTACCACCACCTGTTTTATGTATTCTGCGTGTGTGGATAGTGAATGTGAATAGATTACCTCCTCTAGAGGATGTAGGAAAAATTGACCAAACCACTTTAAAATTGCTTCGATTCATCATCTTCTTCTAATTCCTTTAGGTTTGAATTTTCCTTCATTTTTAGTGTGATTCTCGATTATCGTTCATTGAGGTTCTTGTTGATTTATCGATTGTTTGAAACTTAGAATTGGTATCAGAGCTGGTTGATACATTGAAGAGCTTAAGAGGAAACTGTAAATCGAAGAATATTGGGAATTTGATAGCAGCTCAATTTGAAGTGGATAAGTTGGATAGGAAAGGTGATTTTTCCCTTTGGACAGAGATGCAAAATTAAAGCACTCATGGTGCAAGAAAAAGTAGAGAAAGTGTTATAGTACTACAGTAAACTCAAGGATCGATATGATCGAGATGAATAAAAGGAAATGAATGAAACGGAAGTTTAGTACAATCATCTTGTATCTAGTTGATATAATGTGTTACGACAGATAGGTGAAGATGACACTACAATTAAGGTATGGGCAAAGTTAGAAAAGCTTTATCTATGTAAATCTCTTCCCAATAAGATGTATCTAAAGGAACGACTCTTTGATTTCTAAATCGATCAGTCAAAAGACTTGGAAGAAAAACTAAATGAGCGTACGAAGATTGGAGCTGAATTGGTCAATTGTGGTGTGATTTTGTTATATTCATAACTCGATATCTACAAAGAAGTTAAACCAGCTATAAAACAAGGTAGCATCCCTTATTTTTCAATTTGTTAAAAAATAATTAAATTAAAAATAAAAAAAATATTTAAAAAAAAAAAAAAAAAAAAAAAAACCTCAGCCCCCATCTCCCTCTCTCTAACTCCTTTTCTCCCTCTCAGTTACGCGCAACAAAGCCCCCTCACATTGATCTCTCTCTCTCACTCACTTTGACTACTTGTGAAATTATTGTATGTCCTGAATGTCCATATTTTGAAAATATAGAATGCTCTAAACATGTATTAGAATAAGTAAAGAATGAGTTAGTTAGCTATGCTGTTATTTCTGTTATCTTCTACTTTATGTGTAATTGGCTATATAAAGCATTCCTATGTGAGTAATAAAGTATGCAAGTTACAAGTCTCTCAAATCTAATATGGTATCAGAAGGTTTTTAGTTTTCTAAAGAGGCTTTCTTCTTTCTTGTGTCACTTCCCATGGCTGATGAGACTGAGCTGCCTTCAGTTCCCTCAGTTCCTTCTCCTACTACCATTCCTACGAATTTTCAACCGACAAACCCTTCTGTCGTCGAGCAGTATGCCAATCCGTTTTTTCTTCATCACTCTGACAGTACCAGTCTCGTTCTTGTTTCTGAGCTTTTGACAGAATCGAACTATACACTGTGGAGTCAGGCGATGCTCCTTGGACTGACAGGGAAAAATAAAGTTGGTTTCGTGGATGGTACGCTTTCTTGCCCTAACAATCAATTGAGGAATTCCTGGATCATCTGCAACAGCGTCGTTACAGCATGGATCTTGAATGCACTTTCAAAAGAAATCTCAGCGAGCATCAATTTTTCAGAAACGGCTAGAGATATTTGGCTTGATCTTCAACAGCGTTATCAACGCAAGAATCGGCCCCGTATTTTTCAACTTCGTCGAGAACTTTCAAATTTGGTTCAAGACCAGAGCTCAGTCACTTCCTACTTCGCAAGATTGAAGACTCTCTGGAACGAGTTCTCTTCGTACCGCCCAAAATGTACCTGTGGAAAGTGTACCTGTGGAGGTATGAAACAACTGGTGGAGTTCTTCCAGACTGAGTATGTGATGGCGTTCCTCATGGGTCTTAATGACTCTTTCTCTCAAATTCGTACTCAGCTTCTCCTCATGGAACCTGAACCTTCTATTCAGAAGGCTTTTTCTTTAGTAACTCAGGAGGTTGATCAGCGTTCTTCAGTTGCTCCTACTCCCGTTGTTCCGATTGCTTCAGCCGCTCTGTTAGTAAAAGGTTCAACTAGCTCGCCAAAGAAGAATCAGCCCAGTGGTTCGAAGAAGAAGGAACGACCCTTTTGCACTCATTGCAATATTTTAGGGCACACAGTAGAGCGCTGCTACAAAATACACGGTTATCCTCCTGGGTACCGCAACCAAAAGTCTTCTACTCCTTCGTCCAAGACAGAGACTTCAAATTCTTTGGATTCTTTATCCAGTCTGAACGCTGAGCAATGCCAAGGCTTGTTGTCGCTTCTTCAGACTCATCTTACTAAGGTCAAGGGTGATTCTTCTACAAATTCTTCTGGAACATCACACGTAGCAGGTACTTGTTCTTCCCCTGTGAAATATGACCTTGATGCTGATACTTGGGTGCTTGATTCTGGGGCTTCAACCCATATTTGCTTCTCCAAAAGGTCTTTTATTTCTCTTAAGCCTGTTGTGGGAGTCACTGTTTCTCTGCCTAATCATGAGAGTATTGTGGTTGAGTTTGTTGGTGATATTCAAGTCTCTGATGGTTTTTTGCTGCAAGATGTCATGTATATACCGTCTTTCCGTTTTAATCTCATATCCATCAGTTCGCTTACTGCCAAGTTGCCTTATAAAGTCTGTTTTGCTGATAGAACTTGTATTATTCAGGACAAGTATTCTTCGAGGACGATTGGCAAGGCTAACCTTTGGCATGGTTTATACTTGTTGAAGTCTGAAAATTCTCTCTCTTGCAGTACATCCATCTGTAATAATGTTTCGTTTGTTGATTGGCACAATAGGCTTGGCCATGCTTCTTTTCAGCATTTGGATTCTTTGAAAGAGTTGTTGTCAGTACATTCTTTTTCCAGTGATAAATCCAAGCCGTGTTTAGTATGCCCTTTAGCAAAACAACATCGTTTATCTTTTAAATCTCATAACTCTCTTGCTGATAACATCTTTGATCTCATCCACTGTGACATTTGGGGACCGTATGGTTCCTCTACACATTCTGGACATAAATATTTCCTAACATTGGTCGATGACTCCTCCCGATATACCTGGATCTTCTTAATGAAGAATAAATCTGATGTTTTAGTCATCATCCCTCAGTTTTTTCAGTATGTTGAGACTCAGTATGGTGTTAAAATTAAAAAATTCAGATCCGACAATGCTCCAGAGTTAGCCTTTACTGATTTTTTTCTAGCCAAAGGGGTTGTCCACCAGTTTTCATGTGTAGAGTCCCCTGAACAAAACTCAGTGGTTGAGAGAAAGCACCAACACCTGTTGAATGTCGCTCGAGCTCTTTTTTTTCAATCTCGGCTTCCTATCCAATTCTGGGGCGACTGTGTTCTAACGGCAGCCTACCTGATCAACAGAACTCCTTCCTCAATCCTCAATTGGCAGACTCCTTATTTCAAGTTACATGACAAACCAGCTGACTACTCTCTTTTAAGAGTTTTTGGTTGTCTTTGTTTCGCCTCGACCTTGTCTGCTCACCGATCAAAGTTTCATCCAAGGGCTATTTTGTCCGTTTTCGTTGGATATCCACCAGGAGTTAAAGGCTACCGGTTATATGATATAGAGAATAAGAAGTTCTTTATCTCAAGGGATGTTGTTTTCCATGAATCGGTATTTCCTTTTCACAAAATAACTTTGCAAAATGAAGTTGTTGATCCCTTCCCTGACTTAGTTTTACCTAAGTCATTCGATCTGGTTGGCGTTCCAGAAACTCTGTCTCAAGCTGCTACAGAGAGTCCTCAATCACAGTTTCCTGATGTTTCTGTCTTACCAGAAACTGTTGATGAGTCTACCGCGAACAATGAAGTCCCTAGTGCTTCCTTGACCAATGATTTAAACCATGAAGCTTTTGATCCACCTGCTATCAGTCCTGAACCGATAACACAAGTTGTATCTTGTGATCAACCTGCTGTCACTGCTGAACCTGTTGCCCTACGGCGATCTTCAAGGTCAGTCAGACAACCTTCTTACCTTCAAGATTACCATTGTAATCTTCTTCAAAACAACACCAATAATTCGCCCAAGACCAAGTTTCCTTTACAGGACTACCTCTCATACGAGCGTTTGTCTCCAACGTTTAAGGCTTTTGCCTTAAATCTCTCGTCCACATATGAGCCTCAGTTTTATCATCAAGCTGTTCCTTATCAACACTGGAGAGATGCAATGAAAACGGAGTTGCAAGCGATGGAGTCTAATTCGACATGGTCCGTAGTTCCTCTTCCTCAAGGGAAGCACTCTATTGGATGTAAGTGGGTCTATAGAGTAAAACACAAAGCTGACGGTAGTATTGAGCGTTACAAAGCACGTCTGGTAGCCAAGGGCTACACTCAACAAGAAGGCTTAGATTATGTTGAGACCTTCTCCCCAGTGGCAAAGTTAGTAACCGTTAAAGTGCTATTGACCATCGCTGTTTCAAAGGATTGGCCTCTTGTCCAACTTGACGTTAATAACGCTTTTTTGCACGGAGACCTCTTTGAAGAGGTATACATGGACCTACCACTTGGTTACACACTTACTAACTCTGCTTCTCAGGGGGAGCGCTTGGTGTGTAAGCTTCACAAGTCAATATATGGCTTGAAACAAGCTTCTAGACAGTGGTTCGAAAAGTTCTCAAGTGCTTTGTCAAGACTCGGTTTCAAACAGTCAAAATCAGACTATTCATTGTTTGTACGAACCTCGGGCTCTTTATTCATTGCTTTACTAGTTTACGTGGATGATATCATCATCACCGGCTCTTCTCTCTCTGAAATTGAGAGGCTTAAGAGACATTTGGATTCTGTTTTTAAGTTGAAGGATCTTGGTTCTCTTCGATACTTCTTAGGATTAGAGCTTGCTCGATCCACAAAGGGAATTTTTCTTTCCCAGCGAAACTATGCACTGCAACTAGTAGAAGATGCTGGTTTGTTGGCCTCAAAGCCAGCCTCACTTCCGATGGACCCGAACTTAAAGCTAAATGCTAATGAAGGATCGCTGTTAGAAAATCCCACTGAGTATAGGCGTCTTGTTGGTCGACTTCTCTATCTCACAGTGTCACGTCCTGACATTACCTTCGCCGTACATAAATTGAGCCAATTTGTTGCTCAACCACGGCAGACACATCTTTCCGCTGCTCATACATTATTGAAATATCTCAAAGGTTCTCCTGGAAATGGTGTTTTCTTACAAAAATCTGCGTCTTTTCACATCCGAGCCTTTACTGATGCTGATTGGGCTTCATGCCTAGACTCTCGGAAGTCTACTACAGGGTTTTGCATTTTTTTGGGGGACTCTTTAGTCTCCTGGAAAACAAAGAAGCAAACGACCGTTTCTCGATCATCTGCCGAGGCAGAATACCGAGCGCTTGCAGCAACAACGAGTGAACTTTTATGGTTGAAACAGTTGCTGACTGACTTCCTCATTCATCCTTCGGCTACTTCAGTTTTTTGTGACAACACTGCTGCAATTCATATTGCTACCAATCCAGTGTTTCACGAGCGCACCAAACACATTGAAATAGACTGCCATTTCGTACGAGACAAAATTCTCAGTGGCGAGGTGAAGCTCCTTCCTGTTCGGACTCATCATCAGCTAGCAGATGTCTTCACTAAAGCTTTGCCTCATTCAGCCTTCTCCCTACTGTTGTCCAAGATGGGTGTTAAGAACATATTAAGTCCATCTTGAGGGGGAGTATTAGAATAAGTAAAGAATGAGTTAGTTAGCTATGCTGTTATTTCTGTTATCTTCTACTTTATGTGTAATTGGCTATATAAAGCATTCCTATGTGAGTAATAAAGTATGCAAGTTACAAGTCTCTCAAATCTAATAACATGTATATGTTGGAATTATTTAATGCCTTTAATGAGTGTGATTCCCTAAAAGTTAGTTTATTTCTTGTTAAATTAACTATGTTTTAAGCATATTGGTTTTTTATGAAGCTAAAATGAGTAAAAGTGAGAAGGTTAGGTGGTGTGAGTCAAAATGTGCTACTTAGACATATTTGAGGATAAAAGAGTTATCGGGAATTAGAGAGTACAACCAAAGTCCCACATTAGCTAGACAAGAGGATGATCATGGGTTTATAAGGGAGGACTAGTATCTCCATTGGTATGAGGCCTTTTGGGGTGAACCAAAAGTAAAGCAATGAGGGCTTATGCCCAAAGTGGACAATATCATATCATTGTGGAGATCTGTGGGTGTTCAATCATCCATTAACAAGAGTAATTTTGGTTTAGATTTAATCAGTTTTTGGGTGTTTTTGTAGAAAACAGCCTTGGAGCCTAGACTGTGGCCGCAATTGACAAAATAAATCGTGACCATAATTTTATTTGATTTAACTCCAATAGTTTATAGTCAAATTGAAAGCATCAAGTTAGGCAACTACCTAACCAATTTGAAGCTATAAAAGACACCCTAATCATTAGTGGAAGAATCGAATCCAAGGAAAAACTTTGGGTTGACAACGTTGAGGATCCCTATATAAAATTCTTTGGAGGTGTGATCAACCCTTTCTCACTCGAGAACTCTCAATTTTCATTTAGCCTTACACTTGACCCGAGATTTAGGCTTGTATACACGTAATTCATCTTGAAAGAGGGTCAATTTGTTTCGTTTTATGTCCTAAAACTCAACTTTTGTAATCCTTTTATAATAAAGATGTTATTCAGTGAAATTGTTTATTTTATATCTTAAATCCAATAAAAACATCCATGGTTATAATATGAAATTTTCGAACTATATCGTGGATATAGACAAGGATCAAGTTTGAGTATATAACCTAAATGGTCTATAGTAAATGGATAAAGTTGGGTACCTTATCCTGGTAACACTATGGATGCGGCCTACTCTACGAATGAGGCAAACGATGTGATCCTAGATCGTTCATGTAGAGACATGCGAATAGGGGCGTCCTGTGTAAAAGATGTTTACACAAGACAGGACTGAGAAATAAGTCACTCTTACTTTATAACGTCGTTTACTATTAAGACTTACTATTTCATGCAATGACCTAGGTAACTCGATCTTAATTCTGAGCTTACTATGAACTCTTGTTCGTTTAGGATTATCCTTTGATTTGCATAGGTGAGAGTGGTCCAATAGTGTCGCTCAATAAACCTGCCATTTTGGGGATAAGACTAGATGGATAGCTAGGGACATAGTGTAGCAAGACGAAATTCACTCCTACCCGAATCAGGGATAGTAGAAAGGTTGTTCCCTTAAGTGCTGACTCCAAGGCTTGAACAAGGGGCCCCACCCTCTCATTGACCCGAGAGGGACTCTGTTTAGTGGTTGGACCATAAACAAATTGTTCATTAGAGGACCAGTGGACTTAAGGAACAAATGTGTTATAGGGGTAAAACAGACATTTGACCTAGCTATAGTAACGTGCAACATGTGAAGGATTGACTTACTAATCATGGTTATATCGAGTGGACGAAAATATATCTACAGTGAGGGGAGTTCAACTACTAGGCTATAGTGGAATGTCCCGATAGTTAACGGATGTTGGTTAACTAAGTTAAAAGGGTTTAGTCGGTTAAACCTCATATCGTTGGAGCCCATGATCTGTAGGTCCATTAGGTCTCCTTGCTAGCTCGAGACTAACTTTTGGAACAATGCGATGGATAGAATATGAGTTACTTTGAATTCAATTTAGGGAAATGGTTGGATAGGTTTGACGTTGTCGATACATCGGGTTTTGCATAAACCGGGTTGTGAGAGATTTAATATTTAAATATGATTTAAATACTGAGAACATGAATAGGGATTCATGATTAGAAAATAACTTTTGGAAATGTTCGGGATTGATGGCAAAATATTAATTTAATATTGGATATTAAATTAATTAATAATTATTTTAAATTAATTTTGAATTAATTTAAAATTGAAAAATTAAAATTGGATTTTATATTTTTCAGATTATTGAAATTAAATAATTAAGAAATTAAATTCAAGATAATCTTGGATTTAATTAAAATCAAAATTAATTGATTTTTTTGAAGGTGGAGTGCATGGTGACTAAACCCATGCACTCCCCTCACTTAAGCCACCCAATTTCCCACTTAACTGTGGTTAATTGGTGTCAATCTCAGGAGTTTTCACTTCAGCTTTGATCCCTCTATAAAAGGGAAGAAGATAGCTGAAGAAATTATGCTTCAACCTTAAGGAATTGCTACCAAAATCATGTCTCACCATAACCCACCTCCATAGCTTGTTCTTCAAGCTTTTCCCTTCAAATTCCATCACTAGAGGATCCCACAATCCGTTCCAAAGGCTTGAGGATATCAAGGAAGATCAAGTGGTGGTTCGTGATTCATTGGAGAAGAAAAACAACAAAAGGATTCAACCAATTTCTCCATTTAAAGAGTTTGGTATCCATGACTCTGTTTTTCTTATTTAGAACTGCATGCAAAGAATGATCAAATTGAGCTTATTAAGTGCCTAAGATCCAAAATTTCTTCCGTAGTTTAGATATTAACACTTTCATAGAAAACATATTTGGTTTATGCCAAGCCTAAGGAGCAACATGAGGAGTATATTAGGCAAGTCTAGACGACCTTGAGAAGTAATGAGTTGTATATCAAATTTTCTAAGTACGAGTTGCAACTGGGATAATTTTCTTTTCTCAAGCACATGGCTACTAAGGGTAATTTTGTGATGGGTAAATCCCCATGAAAAATGACAACTTTTGTGTAGTTTGTGATTGGATGTAACTGATAAGATTTTCCCTCGAATAAATCTTTCTCTTAAAAGATCACTTCTTATCTCTCAACTTTTGAAGAACGCACGTTGTATTATTTTAAGTTCTCTGTTCCGAACACGGTGGACCTTTTAGTAGTGGAGGTAGTTTGTAGTAGGCCTAGACTCAATATAGTGCTAGGGATTTGCAGTTTCCTTAGTCTAGCAAGTTAATATGGGAAGTTTGTTCGGAATTTTTCCAGCTCTGAACTCAGTTGAATCACAGAAAATACCACTTTCACTTGAAGTGAAAAATGCGAAAAGAGCTTTAGACACTCACTAGTCATGAGAATATGAAACACTTCCTCTCCTATGAAGAATTCAGCATAAGACAAACTTGATGGTTGGAACTAATAAAGGATTGGGGTTGTGAGATCAACTAGCATCCTAACTAGACGAATGTGGTGGTTGAGGCACTTAAAAGAGAACGAAAAATATAATATCCTTGGTATAATCTCATAGATTACTACTAAGAGAGTTGGATCGTCTAGAAATCAAGTTGACAGTGGAAGACGTACCAACATGGTTGGCTCAATTTTCAATGGTGCTTAGTTTGAGATAGCAGATTGTTGACGTTGAACAGGAGCGTTTAGAATGGTTGCTACCTTAGTGAGATGGACTAATTAAGAAGGTGTTGTTGGGATTGTGTCCTAAAACTCGTAGATAGTGAATGTTAAACGAATTATACATACTTATTCGATAAAGGTGTTATCGAGATTAATTCAGTAAAGTTATTACTGAATAAAGTAAATTGCACATATAATAACCCAAATCCAATAAACTAAGATCCATGGCTATAGGATGAATACTTGAGCTTTATGTAGAGACATAAAAAAGGATCAAGCTTGAGTAATAGCCAAAACGATCTATAGTATAGGGATAGGGTTGGGTACCTTATTTTGGAAACACTATGAGACGCGGTCCACTTTATAGATGGTATAGACGATGTGATCCTAAATTGTCCATGTAGAGACATGCGAGTGGGGGCGTCCTATGCAATGAGTTTGCATAAGACCAGGACCGAGAAATAAGTCGCTCTCGCTTTATAACACCGTTTACTGACGAGACTGACTATTTCATGTGATGACCTAGGTAACCCGATCTTAATCCTGAGCTAACTATGAACTCCTGTTTATTCGAGCTTATCCTTAGATCTGCATAGGTGAGAGTGGCTCAGTATCGCCGACTCAATAAGCCTCCCATTTCAGGGATAGGAACGGGTAGATAGCTGGGGACATAGTCGTGCAAGAAGGAATTGACTCCTACCCGAATTAGGGATAGTAGAGAGGTTGTTCCCTTAAGTGCTGACTCCGGGGCTTGAACAAAGGGATCCCGCCCTCTCATTGGCCCGAGAGGGACTCAGTTTTATGGTTGGACCATAAACCAATTGTTCATTAGAGGATCAGTGGGACTTAAGGAACTAGAAGTACTATAGGGGTGAAACGACTTTTTGACCTAGCTATAGCTACAAACAACCTGTGAAGGATCGACTTACTAATCATGGTTAAATCAAGTGGACGGAAATATATCTATAGTAAGGGGAGTGCAACTATCGGGCTATAGTGGAGTGTCCCGGTAGTTAACGAATGTTGGCTAGCTTGGATAATGAGATTAGTCGGTTAGCCTCGAATCGTTGGAGCCCATGATCTATAGGTCCATTAGGTCCCCCTACTAGCTCATATCGGAACAAAGCCTAGAACAAAAAGATAGGAAGCTTTGAATCGTTCAAAATCGGGAAAACGGGTATTATCGTAAATTGTGTTTGACACAATAATTTAATTATGAATTAAATTAGAAAATGAGAGATGGAGTATTTAAAAGTGTTTTGAATACCATATATATGTATTAGGAATCATATATAATTCATGGCACTAGGTGATAAAGATTAATTGGATTAATCATGTAAAAATTACTTGGAATTGTACCAATTAATTGCCTAGAAATTAATTTCAATTTTGAATTGAAATAGGAATGAATTGCAAGCTGAAAATTGAGAATTTAGATTCAATTTTAAGTGGATTTAGTGGCATTCTCACTCTTGCATGTTGATGCATAGTGGAAAACAACACAACCATGCACTAGTTGCATGTGTTGTGAATTAAACACCTAGAATCCACTTTGAGTTGCAATTTCACCATGTTTCTAGTGTCATGAGGCTTCTCTTTGCATGAAAGATGTCTATATAAGGAGTATGAATCAGATTCAAAGGAAGTAGAGTCATTTTCCATATTGTTATGCTGCTGGATTTTGGTCTCAAACTCTCTCATCTCCATATATCTCTCTAGTGCTTGAACTTTCAAGCATTCCCTTCCCATTCCCTATCTCTATAGACTCCCACAAGTCGTTCTTGGCCTGGAGAATAGTAGGGAAGACACTAGAGGTGGCCACACACCGTTCGTGATCAAAGGAATCAAAGGGAGTTGTTGAATCGGTCTCCAAAAGGTTGGTAAAAATTATGCTCTACTAGGGGAAGACACTAGTAGTTGCGGAAGCAATTTTGGGTCTTAGGCACACAATTTGATCAATTTAATTCTTGAAGTCATGTTATTCATAAGAACCAAAAACAGAGTAATAAAGTACCTACCTCTTGAAGCTCCCAATTCGTATAATCTGATGCTTTATAATTCACACGAACAGCTTTTGGACAATCACTTGGATCTTCTCTACTATCCTCAGGCCTTAGAACGGATTGTGGGATCCTCAATTGATAGAAATTGGAAAGGAAAGCTTATGGGTATAAGCAAACTTGAAAGTATAAATATGGAAGTTCTTGAGAGAATTTTGGCAGCATTTTAGGTTGAAGAATTCCACCCATTCTCACTAGCTCATCCTCTATATATAGAGGAAAATCATGCACAAGAATTGCACTAAAAATTGACAACTATTTGGGAGTGATTTGAGTCATGGATTAGGTGGTGCAAGAAGGCTAATCTAAGGTGATTAGTCACTAAGTACCACCTCCAAAAATTATCAACTTTTTTGAATTTCTTTTAAATTCAAAATTTGTAATTTAAACAATAAATCTGAATAATACCACTTAATTATAATTTTATTTTAATTTAAATAAAACTTATTTAATTTAAAATAAAATCACTTAATTTAATATCTTATATTAAATTATACCACTTGTGCAACCTTGGTTTTTCTCCCAACGAAATTTCTCGAACATGAATCTTTATTCACGTGTTTAATATTTAAATCATATTTAAATATATCCAACTCTCATTTTAAGTTTAATTCGTAATTAAACTAATACGTCGTTAAACATCGTATATAAGCGACTTTTGTATCCTTTTCCGAATTTGAACGTTTCAAATTTTATCTTATCATATTGTTCTAAGTTTTATTCCTATTGAGCTAGTAGAGGGACCTAATGGACCTACAGATCATGGGCTCCAACGAAATGATGATAACCGATTAATCTCATTAACCTAGTCATTCGTCGTTCGTTAGCTTCCGGGACACTCCACTATAGCTCGTAGCTGCACTCCCCTCACTGTAGATATATTTCTTGTCCACTTTAAATAACCATGATTAGTAAGTTGACCTCTTCACCGGTTGTTCGTAACTAGAGCTAGGTCAAATATCCGTTTTACCCCTATAGTTACATCTTGTTCCTTAAGTTTCACTGATCCTCTAATGAACAACTAGTTCGCGATACAATCATTGAACCAAGTCCCTCTCAAGGTTATGAGAGGGCGGGGCCCCTTTGTTCAAGACTCAGAGTCAGCACTTAAGAGAACAACCTTTACTAACCCTAAAACGGGTAGCAGTGAGTTCCATCTTGCAAAGCTATGTCCCCAACTATCCATTTAGTCTTACCCCAAAATGGTAGGCTTATTGAGTCGGCGATATTTGGCCACTCTCACCCATGCAAATCAAAGGATAATCCTAAATAAACAGGAGTTCATAGTTAGCTCAGGATTAAGATCGAGTTACCTAGGTTATATGTATGAGATGTTCAGTTTCAAAAGTAAACGGTGTTGAAAAGTGAAAGTGACTTATCTCTTGGTCCGATCTCTATGCAAACTCTTTGCATAGGACGCCCTCACTCACATGTCTTATACATGAACAATTAGGATCACATCGTCTGTCTTTAAAGAACAAAGCGAGCGGCGCCAATAGTGTCCCTAGGATTAAGGTACCCAACCTTATCCATATACTATAGATCGTTTAGACTATTTACTTGAACTTGATCCATACGTATGTCACACATAAACTTCAAGTATACACAATATAGTCATGGGTTCTTTAGTTTATTGGATTTGTGGTTATATTTAGGCAATACTAATCATTTAAAATCAATAACACTTTATTGAATGGAAATAACTCTTTATAATAAACAGTCGTCATAATGTTACATTTACTATCTACGCGTTTTAGGGCATAAAACCTGACATCACATGTGTTCGTACCCCAACTAGGTCAAATTATCATTTTATCCCTGGATTGCCTCTACATCCTTAAGTCCTAGTGCTCCTCTAATGAACAACTTGTTTGAGGTCCAACCAACAAACAGAAGTCCCTCTCATGCCATAGAGAGGGCATGGCCCTTTGTTCAAGTCCCGGAGACACCACTTAAGGGAACACACCTCTACTTACCCTAATATCGGGAATGAATGAATTCCATCTTGTGTGATTATGTTCCCAGCTCCCCACTCGGTCTTGTCCCCAAAATGATAGGCTTATTGAGTCGGCGTGTAAGCCACTCTCACCCATACAAATCAAAGGACAATCCCTCGGGAACAGGAGTCCATAATCCACTCAGGATTGAGACTAAGTTGCCTAGGTCATCCTAGTGAAATAGAAACCTATCTAGTCAACGGTGTTAGGGCTAGTGGTTAACTATTTCGCGGTTCGGTCTTATGCAAACTCATTGCACAAGATACCCCCACTCACATGTGTCCTCTACACGAACGCGTTGGATAATTTCGTTTGTATCATAATACATAGTGGGTCGTATCCATAGTGTCAGCAGGATAAGGTACCCAACCTTATCCCTATACTATAGACCATTTAGGTTGTAACTTGAACAGTGATCCCCGTATGTCCCCACATACTAGTTCAAGTCTCATACTAACAACCTAGCTAGGATGTTCAGTTTATTGGATTAAGGTTATTTAGGCAAGATACAATACAAAAAATAATGAATAATACATGAAATATTATTTTATTAATGTTCGGTCAAATGTTTACATTTACTATCCACGAGTTTTAGGGCATAAAACCCAACATTGCGAGGCCTAACTCGCTTTGTTTGTGGAAGTTTGGAGTCTGTTCTATTAATCAGAAGTGTTGTGGAAGTTTTGTAGTTGGGTAGTTTTGAATATAGAGATGTATTCTCATAGGTAACCAGAAAATTTGGGGTTAGTTATACGTATGTCGTTATGCTGTCGAATTTTTTGTAGCATTACAGCGAATAACGAGGCTAAGTTTAGTGATGTCACTTGGATTACAATGTGCTGATATTGGGTGCAAGCTATTCAAAATATGCATATGCCTTTTCTATTTAGTGTTTTGGATGTTAGTTATGATATCTATGCTTGAATGAGATGAAAGGTGAGGTAGTTAGAACATGTTAGATTAGCCCTTCAGAAACCTTTATGGGAAAGAAACTTGATGGTTAAGTTGCAAGTTAAGCTTGCTAATAGGGGCCCTAATATGAATTGCGGATAAGTTACTTATCCTAGTTGGAACCGTGGCAATCAAACTTCTAGAATTGAGATGTTTGTAGACTAAGATGAGGAGCTAAATGGGCGGGACTCGGCTTCGCAGACTAGGTGTCATCTACTATCTGTGGAAGTAAAGTTCTGACTAAAAACTCATGGACGTCCGACCAGTGAGTTGGTAGTTAGAGTGTTATGCACACAGAGGGTGCCTTGATGGGTGAGACTTGACTCCACTGACTGGGTGTCTTCTACCATCAGTAGGGGTGGAGATCTCCCAGAATTCCACTTGTGCACCTCCAGTGAGTTGGTAAGCATATGTCAGACTAGTTAATTGTCCACGTGACCCATAAGACATGATAAACAAAATGAAATGATATGAAATGAAATGAAATGACCATTAGGCCCTTTAGCAGCAACTAACCTTAAGTTACCCCTGTAATACATGTAAATCTCCTCCCAATAGTAGCGTTACTTACTAAGTATTTTTAATACTCATTCTTTTCAAAATGTTTCCTTTCAGGTACGAGGAAGGACATACAGAGCGTGTGACAGAGTGCTGCTAACGAGCCATGGAAACATGTGATCATGGCTTCCATGTAGTCTAGTTTGCTCATTTTGCCTTTAGTCAGTTTTGTAAATGATGATTCTTAAGGTTTTAAATATCTCTATGTTTTTCTTAGAAAACCTCCGTTTTAATGGAGTTTTTGCAAGTTTTCTTGTTTTATTTGGGATCCCAGATCGAAAGGCTTTCTTTCTTTAAAATGTCGAATGTTTTGTGTTAATGTTTATTTCAAAATGAGTTTTTTCCTAAAAGTAAGTAGGCATGCATGTGATAACGACCCTAGAATCATGAGAAGTTGGGTCGTTACAGATACACTAATGATATAGTTGAAATTACATTTTTTTAGTGAGTATTGATATACTACTAATACACCAATGATATACTTAAAATTACATCTTATTGATATGTGTTAGAGAAACGGTTACCTGATGTTGTAACCAACAAGCTCAAGTTTCCCCTGTAAAATTGTACTTAAATTCTCAGTAGTATAAAAGGAATAAAAGCCATCACAGTGAGTAAGAGTGAAATCAATTGAGAGAAGAGTACTTGCCTTGTAATCTTGTAGACCTTGAATGAAATCTATTGGAAGCTCCCTTCAACAGTGGACGTAGGCCTCGTTGCCGAACCACTATAACTCTTGTGTTGATTTCCTTCTTTCGCTTGATCTCTCTCTGAAATTTCTTCTTCAATTTTGTTCTTCTTCTTCGCAAGACAGAGAGCTCTTTCTCTAGTCTTTGGATTCTTTGGTTGAGTAATTTGAAATTGGGGCAATTTTGCATGTGGGTAATTGAGTGCATTTTGGTGTAATTTCGTGTGTTAGTGGGCCTGCTACACTTGTCCAGCACTTACAATATGCTTATAACAAATTTTGCATTCCACGACCTTCATAATACACCAACAATTAAAAATATACAATGATTTTTTTTAAAAAAAAAACAAGTCTATGTATTTAGCTATTCATAATCGGGTATATCGATGTTATTAATTATTTGAGTAATACAACAAATGAGGTATATTAATTCGTAATATGTATAGAAGACAAACATTTATGTTATAAAAGACAAGCATTTCATTTAAAATATGTAAATAACACAACCGAAAAAAATGAAATATAACAAAAGTAATATATCAAGTATATCATTGGTATATCAACATTCATATATCAGGTATATAGATATACTCATAATGAGGTATATCAAAGGTTATGTTTATCAAATCAAGTATATATTAAGTATATCATTAGTATATTAGGTATACATTGTATTCATTCGAGCATATCAAATTTGGTATATCAGTTAACTGATATACTTTATATTTCGTATATCAGTAAATATCAAGTATATCAGATATACTACTAATATACAGGTTGATATACCAACAAGGGTAAAACTGGAATAATAAAAAAACGGAAATCAAATTTTAAAAATTTTGCTATATTTGCAAATCTCAAAAAACATAGCTAAATGTGCAAATATCTTAATTTTTTTGCTACTCATTGCAATTCCCCTTTAAAATTTATGGAAACTTGTATTTTGATTCAGGGGTACTTGGTATTAGCAACTTACAACATCCGTAAAAATCTAGCTACCAAATTTTTTCTTGAATTATCTAAATTGTCCTAAAGATAGGTCCTCAAAAATAGTTTATAGAGAAAAATAGTTATTTATGTGAAAATAATATAACGATAAAAAATTTTAAATTATAACCCTCTCTGATTCATATAAATGTTAATTGTATGATGGATTAAAAATCACATTAACCATGCTATTTGAATATAGCCCTGTATTGGTCATTTATTGTCTAGATAAACCCTAAAATCTATTAATCATACCTATAATGACCTAAAATTGAAAAACAAAAATAAAAATATCGGAATATATTGAGAACCCCACAGCCATGGATGGTTAAATTCAAACTAAACTAATAAATTTGAGCAATTGTCCTTTTAAGTTATGAAAAGTTTGAAGTATAAGTTCAATAACCGAATATATAGTGTTTGATTTCACTATAACAACGACCCTCAAAGCTCAAAGGTGTAGTGCACTATGGAAGTGATTTTGAAATAGTTAAAATCACTTTTGTCGTATTTGAAATCACCCCAAAACATATATTTAATTTTTCAAAATCAATTTCATGTTTGATTTTACACTTTTAAATGTGATTTTCACAGCATCAAAATTGATTTTGAATTATTAAACGCATGTTTCGGAATGATTTTGAATATGAAAAAAAAGTGATTTTAGCCATTTTAAAATCACTCTCATACACGACCATAGTTTGTAGGGGTGTAAAATTCCCGGGTCGGGTCGGTTGTACGGACAAACCGACCCGACCCGACCCGGTTCAGAGTGACCCGAACCGGGTCGGGTCGGGTCGGGTCGTTTTTTATTATTATTATTATTATTATTATTATTATATATATATCTGTCTTCCATTTGATTTAAATACCTACCATAATTATAGAGCCAACAATGGAATTCAAAACAAATCCATCACAAATACAACAATAGCTATTCAAAAACAACAATTTCACAAATGAATTGGAGAGTTTCATAATGATTAAAGTCCAAAGATGGCATCCAAAAACAAGAATTCAAGGGATAACAATGAAGCAAACAGAATGGATTCTACCAGTTCTATTTCAAATTAGATTTAGATAACAAGAAATCCAAAAGTTTTGGAGCTTTGTCTTGATCATATTCTTCAAACTTCCACTGATATTCTGATTCCTATCTTCCTTGTTACCATCCTTACTTCTGAGCTCCAATTCTTTTAAGTTCTGAAATGAGTCAGTCACATAGGATACAATTTCAATTATATATCAAAACCATTGTCGAACTCAAATATTGACACACATTAGAAATATGGGTAAATCCACGCTTGCAGAGTTCATCACTTCACATGGAAGCTAAAGCAAAAAAAAAAAAAAAAACAATCCCAATTCTAAAGACAAGAAGAATAAATCTGACAAAGATAACCAATTTCCCAAGGAGAAGAAAGTATCTAACTAAGTTCAAATGATCAAACATCTAATGTTCATTAAAATGTAAAAGAATTGAATGGAACACAACTTTTATAATCAAGAATGAGTTTGCCCTCAAAACTACTACAGCATATGAGTCAACAGTTGAATCTACATTTTCAGCACATTAAAAGAGATAAATAAAGTCAATCCACAATAGTGAAGAAACCTCGGCAAACCAAATATTTTTAATAGTCTATATCCCAAAATCAAAAGGATGCAAAAAAGCAAAACGAAGAAGGTAAATTAAGTGAAAACAACACAAAATGCCTGCTGTTACTTCCCACATAAGACCAGACATGTAAACACACATATGCACAGAAAATTTTAGTTTCAAAAAACAGGAAATTGATTAAGAACAAGGATCTAACAAAAAGAAAACACAAGGGATTGAAGAGATTACTTGATGCTAAAAGCGGCCCTAACCTCAAGTTTGCGTATCGCAACTTCAACTAAACTTCTGTTCATAGGTTGAAATAGCTTTTAGGGCATCAGTTTCATAAGGATGTGATCTAGATCCATCCATAGCATGGACATCAGTTTCATAGGGACTCTGTAGATGGCATTTTGACCTGTAGAAAATCTTTTGGCTTTAGCTTAGCACCATATTACAATGTCCTCCATAACAACTGACATCAGCACAAGTAATAACAAGCAGACTATGGATAGTATACTATACCGATTTTATCTGCTCGGGAGAAAATAGAGGAGGATTGCAATTTTTAACATAAGAAAGCAACCTATGAACAACATCACAGCAAGTGGTCGTTAGATAGATACAAAACAAATAGACTAACCATTCTCATCGAATGAGAAACTACAGACTAGGATAATGTAAAAACCTTGATAAATGTTGCTTATACTCCTGCTTTTCATTGAGGTTCATGGAACAAAACACCTGAGATGAAAACTAAACGTCTCCAGTGTTCAATGTCAAAATCTTCAAATCGATTCCAAAAATGCCCGATAGGAATGAACTCCAAATCCTCATACCAAGTAACCCAAAACAAACAAATTGACAAATCAAACAACCGATTCAAAGAGGGGTTTGAAATTGATGCGAAAAATTGGAAGAAGAACAAGAAGAAAAAGAACAGACCATATAAGTGATTGAAGAAGAGCTGAGAAGCACCAGTGGCTTTAACCAGACAGCAAGCTCTGACGGCGGCAAAAACCCAAACAAAACAATTACCCAACAACAAGTTTCGGCGGCGGCGGCGATGGCGAATAAACCTAGACGGCACAGCTTCGACGGCGGCGGAAACCCAGAGAAAACTACAGCAAGCTGCTCGGCGATGGCGACAAACACAGGCAAAGAAGATGAAGAGGTGAACTGCAAAAGTCGAGGAGAGAATATGCGAATTGCGAACGAAAATGGAACCCTAGGCGAAACGAACAAACTAATACGCGAAACCGAAAGTTCGGTTCGGGTAAAGAATACGCGAGAACCGAACCCTACGGTTTGGTTCGGTTCGGTTCTGCCATAAATAAAATAAAAAACCGAACCGAACCGATTCGGTTCGGTTCGGTTCGGGTTTCTTCACCCCTAATAGTTTGTGTGTTTTTTTTAGTAGAAACTAACAAAGTTAAAATAGTTGCGCTAAATTTCAAGCAAAACGAAATCCTAAATGGAGGATGTGATTGTAGAGGTAGTTTAAGGCTATGTTTGGGAGTGATTTTGGCATGGTCAAAATCAATTTTACCAATGCCAAAATCAATTTCCTCTAAAATAAATATGTTTGGCAAATAGATAAATTGATTTTTAAAAAATTTGGAATCAATTTAAATTGATTTTTAAAAAATTTGGAATCAATTTAAATTGATTTTTGAGAAATTTGTTGGGAGGTGATTTTTGATTTGGTGATTGACCGGGAATCACCTCCCAACATGAAATTGAGGTTGAATTTGATGATTTTTTATTTGGTTATCAAACATGAAATTTGGGATTCAATTCAATTTAATGGGTTGCTTGTGGATTTTATTCTTTTCTGTTTTTTTTTTTTTTTAAATATTTGTGGATTCTATTCTGAATACATTGCAATGGGTTTTTTTTGCCTTTTTCTTTTCCATCACTTATTATTTATTTATTATTTTTCATAAAAATTTGTTAGTATTGACGATTTCTAAAGACTCTTTCATAATTTCTCTCCAATTTTATTATATTCTATTACCATGAGGGGCCAATTGTGCATTTCTTGGTTTCCAAAAATGTAAATATTTCATTATAAAGATATATTATTTCCCCATAAATTTGTAACAAGTCATGACATACCATGTTACCTTTTAAATGAAGTGAAAAATAGAACGGTCTTAGTTTGTCATAATTCAAAAAGTATACGTAAAATAATTAAGATTTCATTAGTTTTCTACTAGTTTGTAAAATGAAAAGATTATATATGCGTCTATATAAACAATTAACATAAGCAAACGTTGTCATTCTTTAAAGAAAAAAAAAATTATGCGGCTTCACCCAGACTATTTTATGGTCAAGAAATTGTAAAATGGAAGCCTCTACCTTAGCAAAAGTTGCCTTGACATAAGTCATTAACACCACCTTTTCAAAAAAAACATTCCATGATTAATTAGAAGAATTAGTATCTAATATATGTATATAGTTGATGTTGAACTAATAAAACGATCAAATCTTTAAGAACTTAATTAAAGATTTATATATACACATATATATACGCCCGAGTGTCTTATCTTTTACAATAGTTCGATTTGAATGGTTCATTTAAAGAAACATTTGTAAAGATATATTATATATGCAATGGGGTTTCTATATTATTTAGTTAAATAATTTATTGAATGTAAAATGCACTTTTAGTAATTTGGGAATTCTAAAATCACATTTGAAACCAAACATTATATTTCAAAATCACTTTTAAATACATGAAAATCACTTTTTAAAGTTTGGAACCAAACATAAATATGATTGTATGAAAATCAATTTTATAAAATCAATTTCATAAAATCTCTTTTTCCTAAATCAATAATTCAATCATCACTCCCAAACATAGCCTAATTTATCTTTTATTTTTCTCAAAATAATTTATGAATATACGTTTCCTTTCAGATATATCTTCCTCTCACGTAAATATACAAGATTATTATTTTAAAAAAATCAAAATCAAAATAAATATTTGGGAAATTGGATAAATTAATTTCAAAAATATATTTTGACAATTTACATTTTTTCATCATCATAAACGTTGATCAAATTTCGCTACCTTCGCTCCACGTGATAATCGATAGTGAATTTGTAGATTGGGGGAAGACGTGGCCTGCAAAAGAGTAAACCTGCACACCGGTGTGGTGCTAGCCACACCGCCTCCGATGCTTAAGTCAGAAAACGGAAGGGAGAGCTAGAGAGTAAGAGGAGAGAGTCGAGAATTGAGTTCGGGGTCCCTTCTTCAGTGGTGAAGAGGGGTATAAATACCTACTCGTGCTCCTAGGGTTTTTAGGAATTCGGAGGCGTTTCGGGACGAACTAGGCTGGATCGAGGCGGCTAGAGGCGGTAGGGACTGAGCAGAGGCAAACAGACTCGGCCCGCGCAAGCGGGTCGAGTGGTCGGCCTCGACCTTGGGCCGAGGCCGACCGTACGGGTCGGGCCACGTTGGCCCGACCCGTTGGTCTGGCCTTCCTCTGGGTTGTTTCCTAGCCTCATCTCCGCTCGATTGTCCTTGTCAGCTCCTCGTACACCATGTAACTATGTTGGTCCAAAATTATTCATAACAATAAACATTATCTTTCTTTTGTTTTGTCGGTCTTTTCTCTATTTCTACAACAAAAATCTTTCATGGTTTTGGAATTTGGTCATTTTCTGCTCCGTTTACAAACAAATTCAAATTAAGAGATTAAAATATCATTTCCCCCTTGAACCAAGGTGCAAGTTAGTGTTTTAGATAAGCAATAACTGAATGATGAAGAAACTCGAAAAGAACAAAAAAAACAAAAAAAACAAAAAAAAAAAAACAAAAAAGCATAGGAAGCAAATTATTTACAATTGGATGACAAGTAATTAAATTGAGAAGTTTTTTTTCTTTTTTTTTTTTTTTTTTTGGAGAACGGGGGATTCGAACTCCAACCCTCTTGATCATTAGAACAAGTTTGATGATGGCTTCGTTAAAAATCTCCATTTGGTTTTGGTTCCTTTTTACACCCCTTTTTTTCTCCTCATTCGACACTATTTCGTTAAAATCTCCGCCAATTATCCACGGGATCTCATCATTTTCACATAGCTTTTCCATGAGATTCCATTAAAATTGTCTTTTCTCAGTTTCTGGGTTACCATAGAATCCGGAGAATTTCCAGCAACCGTGCTTCTTCTTAATGAGAGCATCTATGTGGCCCTCAGAAACTGACTTAACCTGCACATTAAGCTCTGCCTTCCATAACAGCAGAAGACCGCCACTATTACCTTTACTCGGAACACTCAAGCCATGATCAAAATTCAAAACTCTCTTAATCGTGTCACACTTTTTCCCATCGCATTTGGTTTCCATGAGAAAAACGAGTTGGGGTTTATTGCTCTCCACAAGGTGTCAAAGAGCTCGGATCGCTCGAGGATTCCCCAAACCCCGAACGTTCCAGCTTAATGTTTTCATGGCGTCCGACGGGGCTGTTCTACAGATGCAAGCTTATAGATGGGGGATATTTAGGCAGCAAGTTCACATGGAGAAGGGGTAAAAACAGTAGGCAGCGCATACATGAAAGGCTTGACATGTATCTTTTAAACCATGCCATGGCTATAGAAGTTCAAAACTTCAAAGTCCACCACCTAAGCTTCCTATGTTCGGATCACAGACCAATTTTGGCTAGCTGGGAGTTTAGTGATGAAGCTCCAAAAGGGGGAAAGAAGAGGAAGATCCTGAGATTCGAAGAAGGATGGATAAAAAAGAAAGAATCCAAAGAAGTCGTTAAGAATAGCTGGAGCAAGCAGTATGGGGCTAACACCCAAAGCCTCAACAACAAAGTCAAAGACAGCATTCAAAAACTCCACAGTTGGAATAGGGGCAGGCTAAAAGGTAGCATTAAAAATGCTATTACTAGGAAGGAAGAAGAACTTTTGAGACTCTCCAGCGATGAAGATGCGTTGAACATAGAGAAAATCATAGAAGCAGAATCTGAGCTTGACACCCTTCTTGAGGAAGAGGAAGATTATTGGAGAAATAAATCCCGAGAAGTGTGGCTTAAGCAGGGGGACAAAAACACTAAATGGTTCCATGTTAAAGTCACTCAAAGAAGAAGAAGAAATCGGATTGAAGGGGTTATGTCCGAAGATGGCAGATGGGAAGAAGAGGAAGGGAAAATTGGTTATGTTGCTACGGAATATTTCAAGAATTTGTTTTACTCCTCGAACCCAAATACAGAGATAATCAAGGAAGTGGTGGCTTGTGTTTCTACTAAAATAAGTGACCAGCAAAGAGAATTCCTAGACCAACCGTTTACTAGAAGCGAAATCGAAGCCATGGTGAAAAGTCTGAATCCTCGTAAAGCCCCCGGCAATGATGGTGCTCATGCTTCCTTCTACCAAGGATATTGGGAAACAGTGGGGGAGGAAACTATTAATGTATGCCTCCAAGTCCTGAACGAGGGAGCGGATATCAGCCCTCTAAACAAAACAGTTATTGCCTTAATCCCTAAGGTTAAGGAGCCTAAGCACATGAAGGAGTTCAGGCCAATCAGCCTATGCAATGTTAGTTACAAAATCATTGCAAAGACAATCGCTAATAGATTCAAAAAAAGTCCTGGACACGATTATTTCTCCATCCCAAGTAGCGTTCGTTCCTGACAGACTTATATCGGACAATGTGATAGTGGGCTTTGAATGCATTCAGGCTATTAAAAACAAAAAGCAAGGGAAAGAAGGTCATGTGGCCATCAAGCTGGATATGTGCAAGGCCTACAATAGGATTGAATGGATCTTCATTAGGGAGATGCTCCTCAAAATGGGATTTAGTTCCAGATGGGTCACCAACATCATGAAATGTGTGGAAACGGTAACATTCTCGATCCTCATTAACGGATCGCCTCAGGAAGAATTTAAACCCTCTCGGGGCATCAGACAAGGTGATCCATTATCACCTTACCTGTTCCTGGTGTGCGCTGAAGGTTTCTCGAGCCTCTTGATCAGGGAAGTAAACAATCTTTCTCTTAAAGGTTTTCGTATTAATAATTATTGCCCTATTATAACCCATCTTTTCTTCGCTGATGATAGCCTAATCTTTTGCAGGGCCAACAAGGATGAATGTAAGACAGTTAAGGAGATCTTTAAGCTCTATGAGAAGGCTTCGGGGCAAGCCATAAACTTGGATAAATCCATGTTTATGGTAAGTGGGAATGTGAGAAAGGAGGCAGCTCAAGAGATCAGTGCTATCCTCGAGGTGAAGCAATCTAGTGAGCTGGGAACCTATCTGGGAATGTTGTCTCAAAGCCACAAGAATAAGTCAAAAATGTTTGAGAAGATCAAGACCAAAATCGGCAAGAATCTCCAAGGATGGAATGAAAAACTCTTCTCAGCAGGTGGCAAAGAAATCCTTCTCAAAGCTATCATTCAGACTATCCCGACATACACCATGAGTTGCTTCAAACTCCAAAAAGAATGTGCGACGACATCAACAGAATGTGTGCGAGGTTTTGGTGGGGAGCAATTGGGGATAAAAGGAAACTGCATTGGACAAGTTGGAAGAACTTATGCAAAAGCAAAGCGAGGGGAGGATTGGGGTTTAGGGACTTAAATCTCTTTAATCAAGCTATGTTGGCAAAACAAAGTTGGAGGATTCTGAAATCCCCCGACAGCTTGCTTTATAAGACTCTCCGAGGTCGCTACTTCAGAAATGACACCTTTATCCAAGCTCCCATAGGATCCAACTCGTCTCAGATTTGGAAAAGCATAGTCTAGGGGAGAGAGTTGTTCAAAGAAGGGTATAGATGGGGAGTGGGTAACGGTGAGTATATTTGCATCGACCAGGACCCTTGGATTAATCATCAAGGCAGTAGAGCCCCTATATTGACCCCGGAAGGGCTGAAGGGTAAAAAAATTAAAGAGATAATCAAGGAGAATGGGGAATGGGACACCAACCGGATAAAAAAAGATTTCCTTCCTATTGATGCTGAGGAAATTCTAGCAATCCCCTTGGGCCAGAATGAACAAAAAGATGAAATTATTTGGGGCCCTGAACCTAGAGGAAATTTTAGTGTTAAAAGTGCTTACAACTTAGCTATTAAGCTGCAAAGCAAAAAGGAAGCCTCGGGCTCGTGTGAGGAGAGCAAGGGAAGATGGAAAAAAGTCTGGAAATTGAATATCCTCCCCATGGCTAAGATCTGCCTGTGGAAGATACTCAGCAACTTCATCCCCACTAAAACAAACCTTAACAAAAAAGGAATGAATATTAACCCACTCTATATTTTTTGCAGGAAAGCTATGGAGACCTCTAGTCACGCCCTATGGAGCTGCAAGAAGGTGAGAAAGTTATGGGAATATCTCCTCCCGAAACTTACACATTTTTCTTGCCCGTGCAGTGAGTTCGAGGAGATGAATGTGGTGTGGGAAGCTATTACAGAGCATATGAACAAAGAGGAAATAGAAATCGCAGCAGTCATTATATGGTCTCTATGGAATTGCAGGAACAAGGCTATCATGAACAATGATAAAGCGGACTTCCAATAGATAATCAGAGCAACCAAACGGAATGTGGAAGAACAAAGGAAAAGACAGAAGTCCAATCTGGACTTACTTAACATGGAGAGCCTTCGGAATCAAGATGCGTGGAGCCCTCCCCCGCCCAACTGCATTAAAATTAACTCTGATGCTTCGTGGAATGAGGAGAAGCGGCAAGGCGGTGTAGGCTGGATTACTCGTGATTCCTCAGGATCTCCTCTTGGCTTTGGGTACCAACAAATCAAAAGGAAAGGATCGATCAATTACCTTGAGTTGATTGCGATCAAATCAGGGATTGAAGCGTTTTGGAAGAAGAATTGGAGTAGAAACTACCCGATTATTGTCGAGGCAGACGCGTCGAAAGCCATCAAGGCGCTTAACCATGAGGTTGTGGACCTCTCGGAGAGCAGCCTAGTGATTAGCGATATTGAAACTCAAGCCTCTTCTAGCAACATTGTTGCCTTCGTCAAATGCCCAAGGGCTGGGAACAACATTGCGCACCAGCTTGCGCGATTGGCGGGGGGTTTTTCGCCGACAAGCAGTCTGTCGGCCGTTGAAGTCGACGGAACCTTTTCTTTTTGGGTCTCTTCCACGCTGGAAGAAGACATTTTTTGTAGGGACTCTGGTATCCCCTCTTGGCTAGCCTCCCTGATTTTGGAGGAGGTTGTTGTAATGGTTATTCCTGATTAATACGATTCCCTTTTCATAAATAAAATAAAAAATAAAAAAAATAAAAAAAATAAAAAAACAAGTTTGATGTCAATTGAGCTACGCTCATGCTGACAATTAAATTGAGAAGTTTAGAGGGAACGTGATGAGTTATTATAGATTCTAAAGCTTTTTTTCTCTCTTTAATTACATAGAGATAATGTAGCTCAATATTATCACTTTATGATTAAAGAGAATAGTATTGTCGAAAAGAAAATGTAGATCGATGTGCTTTGTTGACTCAATGTGTTGCTACCATTCCACAATGCTAACTATTATTGTTGCAAGGAACTTTTTGGAATGTGCTCATTTTGTCTGGTATATTTTAGTATAATGATATGTATAGTTGAAAATTCGAACTTCTAACTTTTGATTGAAGATATAATGTCTTACTAGGTTCAGATAGCAACCTCTAACCAATTGGATCCATTTATGTTGCAATTTCGGACAAAATTTTATCATTTAATGGCAATAAAACACTAACATGACTAAAAAAAAACGTTAAAAAAATATTTGCAGTGAATTTTTTTTTTTTTCATCTCAATATAATTTTTTTTAACAATTGAATTATTGAAAATCTAATATATTTCATTTTAGTTAAATTCATAGAAAAAGAAAATGTAATGACATACGAATTTATTATCCATATTCATCAAACATGTGCAAATTTCTTGAACAATATAATCCACGTCAAAATATGAAAATATTAACCTCAACCAACTTAAAAATTAAAATATCGAATTTTGATATTAATCTCTATAATCTTCGATGAATGATTTACAGAGAAAGGCTCCTTTTTATAAAGAATAGGAGCAACGACAATAGACAAATAATTCAAAGAATAATAGTAACAACCTATACAACACACGTGTATCTAAATAAGAGTTTAGATTAAAATGTTTTTGAAAAAGAAAGTAAACAAACAAGTTCATTTTTGTAAACAAAATTAAAAAATAAAAATAATAATCAAAGGGGGTAATTAATAATTAACGTAAGATTATTTTTTTTACTTTAAAAAAATCAGATAAAAAATTGCCAAGAATTGTGTCTGAAGAATCTCTGTCCCCATCCCACACCATCTTTTCAATAATTTTCTAACAAAAGGTCAAACTTAACGACCATGGAAAACCAAGAACCATAAACTCTGTCAAGATATCCTTAACTCGGATAAGGATGGGAAAATGACACTTCTAATTTCCAACTACTTTCACTTCTCAGACAACTTGAGCCTTGTTTGGCTTTCTCAAGAAAACAAGATAGCTTTTAGCTTAACCGATTTGAACCTCTAACTTTCTGGACAATGATATAATGTCTTAATTGAAGAGTTTGACTAGGCTCAAGTTGGCAAGAAAAGAAAATAAGAGATTTTTTATGACTACCAACCACACAGTCCTGATCACTCTGATATACATTCAAGATTTTGATTCAGGTTCCAATGTGATACTAAAAAGCAAACAGCAACCCAGATTTCCTTTATGCCAAAAACACCAAGGTTTAAACAAAACAACAACAAGAAGCAGTATTCTTTACAGTAGAATTCAAAAATATGCTTATAACTATTAATCAACTTAAAAAGATTATTATGTGTTTGGCTGGAAAATGGATCAACCAGCCTTTTCACACAACAATCTTGCTATCATCTAGCTTCATACGCTAAGAGGTGAAGTAGTAGTGCTGCAGATCTATGATCCTATGTACCGGCACATTTCACGGTCACAAACAAATGTACCAGTACAACAATCTCATATCTTCGACAAAATCGTGGACAAAGACATTAATCATATCAAATCAAATTCAAATGAATGTTCAATAGGAAACCGATATAAGCTACCTCAATCTAAACATCAAAAGAAACCATGAAACTCTAAAATTCGAAGGAAAGCTTGTGGAGTTGGGTGATGATCAGGATCTACAATTTTGAACTCACAAGACAGATAAGAGGCAGGGAAGTTTCAGGATTATAAATGAATCTAAGGGAAACAAAAGATCAATCAACTGGGAAGGAAATAGCCCCAAGAAAGTCAAATTCTTCATTTGGTCTTTAGCTCATGGAAGTTTAAATACAATGGATAGGGTGCAGAGAAGACACCCGTCCATGGCTCTTTCTCCCAAGCTTATCTCTATACAACAAAAATTCAGAATCTAGCAATAATCTTTTCCTTTATTGCCAATTCGCATACAAGGGGTGGCTGTTTATTTGCAATCTTTTTTATTTTTCTTGGTGCTCCCCTAGAAATGTGGAAGACAGTTTGAAGGAGGTGGAGGTTCTGTCAGGTTGGATGTTTAAGAAGAAAGCGAAGATTTTGTGGAATAGTGCTAGCAGAGCACTTCTCTGGATGTTTTGGAAAGAAAGAAATAGCAAGCTTTTCTCATATAAGACTTATTTTTATAATTTTTTGTGAAAATGTACAGTTTATAGCCTCCTCTTGGAGTGCTTTACATAATTCCTCTTGTAACACTCAGCGCTCATTCATCAACTTAGACTGACGGTCCTTTATTTTTTATCCTCCTAGGTTAGGCTTAGGTTCTTTATCTTTTGCTGAAAATATTTTTGTCTCTGTTTCCCATAAAAAAATTATTAAAAAAATCAAGCAATTGGAAAATTTTGGAACATAAAAGAAAGAATAAGAATAATCAGCCAAAAAGAACTAAACCTACCGTAATAAGAATAAGTATATAAACCTTGGCAAGTGATCTAGCACTAATAATAGAGAGACCCTGCATCAGAGACCACAGGGCTTGAGGAGCAACTTCCATGGGGCTTACTACGAGCTGCGACAGCAAGTGGGTCGCTAATTGTGGAAAGCCTACTAAAAGATGGTATTTTTTATTTGAGTTTTTATCTGTGTAATGACTGTTTCAAGTACGGCAGAAAGAAATTAATGATTATTTTTAATGATATATATAGGTGCCATATCCCAAGATCTTACCCGAAGAATGGGAAAGAAATCAAACTTGCTGACTAGTTTTATATGGAAAAGTAGTTGCCCCAAGAAAGTGAAGGTGTCCTTATGGTCTGTGGCCTTTAGAAGTCTGAATACTGATGATAAGCTTCAAAGGAAATTTAGGGGATGAACCTTATCTCCCTCGGGATGCAGATTATGTTTGAAGGAAGAAGAAAATCTGGACCATCTCTTTCTACACTGTGAATTTGCCTATCAATCATGGTGTTTCTTGGCTAGAACTAGAAGGATGGGTATCTATATTTTCTTGCCTAGAATTGAAGGTTGGCTGATGGAAGGATTAAGCGCCTGGAATTTGAAAGGAAAAGCCAAAGTTATTGGCAACTGTGCTTTTAGAGTGATTTTGTGGCATATTTGGTTGGAAAGAAACGCTAGATCGTTTGAAAACAAGTCCCTCCAAATAGATACCCATAAGAAATTCTTTTGTAATTACAGCCTTTTGATGATTGTTGGTGATTGGAAAGCTCTTGTTGTTTAGTTGGGGGGTTCCTCTACCCCGGCCCTTAGGCTGTCTCCCTTTTTTTTTTTGGTGGAATGATATCCTTTGTCTCGTTTCTTATAAAAAAAAAAAAAAAAAAAAAAAAGAAATCACACTGATTTTGTTCCAAGAGTTTGGTTGGTGGGGTGCCATTGGCCCATTGGATATAGATATCCAGACAACGAGGGTGGAAAAAGTGCATGCAAAGCCTGTCGCGGGAAGCACATTGAAGCCATCATGCCATGATTGAATCATCATTGACATCAACTTTGTGAGCTTTGAAGACCCCCGTGGCACTTGTGACAATTTCCATAAGGGTACCTGTGATTCCTCCACAGCCTTCTCAGTCATCAAAAAGGTCAAACACTTCTTTTTCTTAAATGGATGCCACTCTTCTAATCTATTTACTTTTGTGGGTTTCTGATGGTTTATTTTGTCAATGGAAACTGCAGGCTTGTCTTGGAAGAAGGAAATGCTCCATTTAAGTTACAACAAGCAATGTTGGACTAACTGGTTGCAAGAAACATAATCGGCTCACTTTTCAAGCTACATGTTAAGATATTCAGCTTGTTTGTTAGGCTTTTAGGTTTGATATCATTTTCCCTATTGTTGTTTTAGGTTTCTAGGTTTTTTAGATTTGATAAAGCTTTCCTGACTGTTTTAGTTTCTTAGGTTTGATATAATTTCCCCTGTTTTCAGATGTTTTCTTTCCCCTGTGTTCTATTCTTTCTATGTTAATATAACTTGTCTATTCCTTCCATCACCCTCAATAGTTATTATTTGGTTCAGCAGCCTAAAAGCATATCACGAAATACCATAAACCAGAAGATTGACAACAGAGCTATTCTGTTCAAATGCAATGATGCAGTATCCTAAATGTAATAATTTCAAGAGATTCTAAGCATAAAGATATGAGATTATGATGATTTAATCAGAAGTGAGTGAAAAATAGTTACCAGTAACCTTTACATGAGCATTGTCCATCTGTAAAGTAATGAAAGCCCGAAGTATCCCTAAGAAATATTTTCCTTCTGGTGATAATAGAAATATATTGCAAGAAGGTATGGCAATCCCCACACAAACGGACATTTTTCACGATTTGGATGGGCTTTCCCGGTCTGGTCATTAGAACCCCAAAAGTCGCAGCTAATTTTCCACTGTGATAGAACAAGAATTCCTTCTTTTGGCGTTCCTCTACTTCTTGAAGAACGAAACTTGTATCTGGAACATAACCAGCTTTTAAACATTCTAAGATTAGTATCTCTAGTCCACTGTAAATATCTTTTACCTGGGGATGAGAATTGTCTCTGGCATAAAATGAATGGATTTTATTCTCATGAATGATCCAACTCTGACTTGGGTGTTTCCGGAACCCTTTCTCTCGCATATCCTCTCTCACCTTTTCGGAATAATGCCATCTGCCTGATGCAGAGTATAGATTTGATTGAAGTATGTAAGTAAATGGATCTTTTGGTTCCACTGCCAGTATGCATTTTACAGCCAGTTTTTCCATCCTTTCATTTTTAATGATCCTACAACTATCAAGCAAAGCACGCCAGACACAAACCTCCGGTTCAAAAGGTATCTTCCTGATTGTTTCTTCAGCTTCTTTAAGAAGACCCCAACGACCCAAAACACTAATAAAGGAGGCAAAATGCTCGGAAGTGGGTCTGATATTGTATATAGTTTCCATAGAGACAAATAAAGTACGACAACTATCAACTAAATTCAATTCAGTGTGTTTGTAAGCTGAAATAATCAAAACAAACGTACTATCATTGGGTTTTATTCCTGCTTTCTCCATCTTCTTCCAGATTTCTAAGGCTTTATCACCCTGCCTATGAAGCAGATGTCCAGCAACTAAACCATTCCAGGAAACAATGTCTTTCATGTTCATTGTATTGAATACTCGGATGGCATCATCCATACTCCAACACTTCGAGTACATGCTAACTGTTGCATTTCCTACCCCTGTATCAGTTATAAGACCTGATTTAAGTGCATGGCAATGCATTTGCTTCCCCATCTCATGAAAACCTAAACTTCCACAGAGAGAGAGTATTGATGTTGACACAACTTCATCCATAATGATGGCTCCTTCAGATTGACCAGAGTGAAAGAGAGAGATTGCCTCATTAAGTTGCCCGTTTCGAGCATACCCACAAATCATTGATGTTAGCATTGCAGTGCAGTCATTCTCTAATGAACGCTGATGAAACATATTTTCGGCATCCTCCATCCTCCCACACCTTGTATACATGTCAACCAATGCTGTTTCAATACAAGAATTTGACAAAATACCAAACTTGATGATGAATCCTTGAATCTGCTGGCTAACTTTAAAATTCTTGAGCAACCCACAAGCACTGATGATGCTAGTTAATGTGAAGTCTGATATTTCCAAGCCCTCCTCCAACATTTCAATGAAAAGTTCCAGAGCTTTCGACCCGTCACTGTTCTTAGAAAGTCCTGCCAAAACTGCATTATAAGAGATACAATTCCTCTCCGGCATCTTATTAAAGACTTCGACTGCCAAATCCAACTTTCCAAATTCCATGTACGATGTAATCAATCCTGTCCAAGTAATAACATCTCTAATTGGCATTGCCTCAAACAGAGCAATTACATCATTTACACTCCCACATTTAGTATAGAACCCAATAAGCGAATTGCTCACGCTCAAATGAGACTCCAGCCCAACCTTCAAAGCAAGAGCGTGAAGTTGTTGGCCTTTCTTAGGCGTAACACCGCCAGCGCAGGCAGTCAAGAGAGTAGAAAGAGAGAAATGATCCACTCTCAGCCCCTCACTTCGCTGCATACCACGAAAGTAATCAAACGCTTCATCATACCTGGACTCATTCACCACACTCGAGATAACAGTATTCCACGACGCGATGTCTCTCTCGGGCATTTCGTCGAACAATCTAAGTACAAGTTCCAAAAACCCACACTTACCATAGAATCCCATAAGTGCATTGCAAATGAAAACACAATTCAGATACCCCAATTTGAGGACAATACCATGAACTTGTGAACCTAACTGATAATCCATGTTTCGAATACAAGCAGTCAAAATTGCTACAAAAGTATATTCATTCGGCTCAATACCTGCGTCCAACATCGCAAAGAAAAGCTCAACAGCATCATCTTCCCGGTTCGACTTGGAAAACCCAGAAATCAACGCCGTATAAGACACAACATTAGGACACAGAAGCCCAGAAAAGAGTTTATCAGCATCTCGAACAAGCCCCAACCTGAGATAAGCCGCAATTAGAGCATTACCCAGATAGATATCTTCCTCGAGCTTGAGAAAGCAAGCATGAACAGCCCTGGCGAGGTCAGCGTCACCGTAGCGAGTGGAAAGGCGAAGCAAATGGAAGCTCGAAGTAACTGGAGAGAGAGAGCTATCTAGAGGCCGTGAAGCGAAAAGGGGTTCTGAAATAGACACGGCGGATTGTGGGCATGTCAGGAATGGGGTCAGAGAGGTAGAATTGAATGAGAGGGAAGTTTTGGATAAAAGTGGCGGTGGCGTTGAATGTGAAGGATTGGTGGGCATAGAAGGAAACCGGAAGAAGGTGTTGGGAGGAAGAAGAGGAGCTGTAGAAATGGCGTTTGCAGAGTGTGGAACAATGGCTGCCATAGTAAGACCCAAGTTCGGAAGCCACACACGAAAAGATGGATGGGGTGGTTCTGTGTTTCTGGGTTTTGGCTAAAACCGGAAACCGAACCGATTATTTCGGTCAACCGAACCATTGTGCAACATTAAGCAAACAAAGAAAGTTTATTGCCTGGGAAAGGAAGGCGCCGCAACATTTGGAGGAGGGAGATGAGAGTCGGCGACGGCGACGGCGACGACGACGCATGAGAGGGGGAGAAAACGGCGGCGCAAGAGAGAAAGAGGGGCATCAACGGCAGTGGAAAAGAGGGGAGGCGCATCAGCCGCATTGGTCGAAGAGAGAGGAAGAGGAGGCCGCTCAGTTAAGGATCTAAATCTAGAGTTTTTTGAGATGTAGAAAAAGGGGAATTCTTAAAAATATGACAACACAAAGGGTACTAAAGAGACCTAGGATGGTTTTAAAATTGAAGGACTAATGCTCTAGTTGGAACTTCCTGATTTTAGGAGATTTCAAATCATAATAGATTTGAAATGAATTGTGTTGTTTGGTACCTCAAGAAAGATAATGATTTCAAATCATGTTTTGACGTAAAAAAATGTCCCAACTAAAACCATCGCAGGATTTCTGGGAAGTGAGAGTTAAATTACTCATTTATCCTCATCATATTTAAATTTTCTATTAATAACTCAAATTAGAAGCCTATATTAGTAAATTCTTTTACTTTCTTTCCCTTTCCAACTACCATCGAAACACAAAAATTTAAATACATTCATTTTAAATCTTTCTCGTTCCAAATAAGACAAAGAATTTAAAATCATTTCTTGAACTTTCTTGGTTCCAAACGGAGGGTAATAGTGTAGGGTTTGAATTCCCAACGGAAACGAATTGAATCATTTCATAGTTTAATTTTGAAAAGAAAGAAGAAAATTACTTTCATGAATAAAAGAACGAATAGAATTCAAAGTAAATGAAAATCAAGACAAGGCAACATATACATAATCATAGCCCTTTGAATGCTGGAAAGAAGTGAAAACAAAAGAAATATTAATCGATATTGAGAACAGTTGGACAACGATGTAGATGATGACTAGATAATTAAAAAATAAAAATATAATAAAAAATTGAATATGAAAACCTAAATTCTATGAAAGCTATCAGTTTTCAAAAGAAGATAAAATATGAAATTGAATGCTTGATTCATGAGCTAAATCATTTTTTATTTTTCAATTAAATCAGATAATGGCTTCCTAAAAGTAGGATGTGAATGTGAAACTTGACTCGGGTTCAATTGGAAGAATGATCGATGCAAAAATAGGTTGAAAAAACGGTTTAGTCATTTTTCATTGAAGAATCCATTAGAACTAGGACGATGAATCCCAACTTGTCCAAAACATCTTACTTGTTGTCCGCCTCTGCGTTGAAGTCGACGACCAATTGTTCCACGTAATCTTGTGAAAGATGATGTCGGCGATGGAGGTATGGACTTGAATTGATGAGCAAACTTGAGTATTTGTTTACTATAAGTGCTAATTAAGGAAACTTGGATTTTTTTTTTTATTTGTGGTCATCTTAATACTTGGATAATATCAAGTATTTGTAGTGACATCACATTTACATAAAACATATCATCTAACAAACATTTATTCTATTGTTTACAATTCTAGATCATGCAGATAAAAATTTGATATTTTTTTAAATTATTTTGCATTTTCAAGTTTTTTGATAGATAATAATGACCCTAGATTTGAAATGGTACCCTAGATGGAATTCTGCATACCAGGTATTTTCCCTATAACTATACTCACATTTTTTTGTATATCTTAATTGAATCGCTATTTGCATTACTCAGGATTACAGATCTCAAATATGGATGTCAAAATATTTTCCTTTAAGCAAATACTTCGATAATTTTTAAAATTATTTTGTATTTTCAATTTTTTTAGGAAAATTGCATTGGGTGACAATTAGGGTTTTTCTAATTGCAAATATAGCACAATGTAAAAATAATAGCAAATATGGAAATTTATTAGAATAAAATTTCATTATTTCTGTTTTACCCTACATGCAATTGCACCACACGCTATGCAATGCACGCACTAGACTCCACATGATTTCTGCGTCATGGTCCGCTAACTACATGATTTCCACGTCATGCTCCGCTACACATGAATTTCGCGTCATGTGTTGCGCTACTCACATGGTTTTTGCGTTATGCTCCGCTACACATGAATTACGCGTCATACAAAGCTAAACTCAACATTCGCCATACCCAAGACAAACACTCATCATGCTTTAAACACCTTAAGCGAATACAACTCAAGCAATACAGAAGATACAATTCATGCTTCATACAAAGCACTTAAGGATCACAGCACAATAGTTCATATACATAACATTTCATACAAATATAAGAAAAGCGGATAAACAAGCGATCATGCTTCATGCAGTCAAACAAGCTTAGTAAGTAGAAACTACTTACCTAACGCTTCCAAAGCAACCTTAGCAAACCCAACACAACCAAGATAAGCTCCTAAGTTACAAAGGGAGCTAAAAGAGTTAGAACTAACCTAAAGATCTTAAGACACGCTTGAAAAGCCAAAACCCACTTGCTAGGCCTATTTCCTTGTTAAACAACCTTTAAACATTCCCTACAATGAAAACCCAAAAGCTTTAGTCCATGGGTAACCATGTCTAAGGCACAACGGGTCATGGGTATATGTTGAACGACCATAACTAAGGCTTTTTAGCCACTGGACAGCAAGTGAAAAGTCACAGGAATAAAATTCTAAGTGAAGGGGATAAAAGCCCCTACGCAGCGGAAGCGCATCGATTGGACCTTACGCCGTATATTAATTAACATTAAAATACCGTTACGAAAAACTCAAATAAACTTTAAACACACTTTAAAGTTGCTGGAAAATTGGTTTAAACATGCTGAAAAATAAATCTAAATTTATTTTCATGTTTTTTTAAAGAAAAGGGAAAGAACTGTTACAAACCTTCGTTGTAGACTTGACCGTTCTTCGCCAACGACGCTCCAACGATCGAAAACACAGCGATTCCTTCTTGATTTCTTCTCTGAAAATTTCTTCTTCAAAGACACAATAACCACAGAGGTTACACCGGTATGTCTCTAAGTCTAGGAGGCAAAAGACTTGTGGGAGTCTTTCTCTAAGAGGGAGGCTAGAGAGAATTTTAGGTCTTGTCTTGTGAGTCTAAGAGCAAGAGGAGAGTGTCCTGGACCAATTAGGTCTAGTGTTCTATTTATAGAATAGAGGCTATGAATAAAATATTCAATTAAATCAATCCTTTCCAAAATTGATTCAATCTTATTCCTTATTTAATCAATCCATGATCAATCAATTCCATAATTGATTAATCTTTTCTACAAATGACTAATTACTTCCATAAGTGATTAGATCATTTCCATAAATGATTAATCACTTCCTTAAGTGATTAATTATTTCCATAATTGATTAATTCCCGGTTAATGAATTCTTTAATTAATTAACCACCAATTAAATATCACATATTTAATTTCCGGCCTTGAATTAATTAATTTGCCCAAATAGATTTTAGGCCTTAAATTAATTAATTCATTATTTGAACTCTTTCAAACTTCCATAAATTTATATTAATATTTGAATTTCTTCAAATATTAATTTCTCTCATAATAATATATCAATAAATATTATATTTGTTTCCCTTAGTAAATTGAACATTTTCAATTTACATTTATTACTTAGTTGCCTCAAATTACTTTATGAGCTACCAGTGGGACCTAATGGACCTGCAGAAGAAGCTCTAACGATGTGAGATTAATTGGTCAAACTCATTAACCACATTAATCAATATTCGTTAACTGTGTGTACATTCCACTATAGACTCACAGTTGCACTCTTCTCACTGCAGACATATTTTCTGTGTCTACGGATCTAGATCAATATCGACTAGTTAGTCTTTCACGAGTGTCCGTAACACCAGCTGGGTCAAATTACCGTTTTACCCTGGGTTACTTTTATTTCCTTAACTATCAGTTTTCCTCTAATGAACAACCTGTTTGTGGTCCAACCATCAAACAGAAAACCCTCTCGTGCCATTGAGAGGGTAGGACCCTTTGTTCAAGACTCGGAGTAACCACTTAAGGGAACACTCATCTGCTTCCCTAAAGTCGGAAAGGAGTGAATTCCATCTTGTACGATTATGTTCCCAGCTCCCCACTCGGTCTTGTCCCCAAAATGGTAGGCTTATTGAGTCGGCGTATTGGCTACTCTCACCCATACAAATCAAAGGACAATCCCTCATGAGCAGGAGTTCATAATCAACTCAGGATTAAGACCAAGTTGTCTAGGTCGTCCTAGTGAAATGGAAAACCAACTAGTTAACGGTGTTATAACCAGTGGTTACTATTTCGCGGTCCGGTCTTATGCAAACTCATTGCATAGGATACCCCCACTCGCATGTCTCCTACACGAACGTGTTGGTGTTGGGTTTTATGCTCTAAAACTCGTAGATAGTGAATGTAACCGTTGACCGGATATTAATGAAATAATATATATATATATATATATATATATATATATATATATATATATATATATATATATATATATATATCTCAATTAATTGTTATTAGTTATTTTATATTTGTCTTTGCCTAATAATAACCCTAATCCAATAAACTAGACATCCAAGGCTGTAAATATGAGTCTTGAACTATATGTAGCGACATATGGGATCATTGTTCAAGAAACAGCCTAAAGGGTCTATAGTATAGGGATAAGACTGGGTGCCTTATCCTGGTGACACTATGGATACGGCCCACTTTGTATTTGATACAAACGCTGCGATCCAACGCGTTCGTGTAGGAGACATGCGAGTGGGGGTATCCTATGCAATGAGTTTGCATAAGACCGGACCGCGAAATAGTAACCACTGGTTATAACACCGTTAACTAGTTGGTTTTCTATTTCACTAGGACGACCTAGACAACTTAGTCTTAATCCTGAGTTGATTATGGACTCCTGCTCATGAGAGATTGTCCTTTGATTTGTATGGGTGAGAGTGGCCAATACGCCGACTCAATAAGCCTACCACTTTGGGGACAAGACCGAATGGGGAGCTGGGAACATAATCGTACAAGATGGAATTCACTTCTTCCCGACTTTAGGGAAGCAGATGAGTGTTCCCTTAAGTGGTTACTCCGAGTCTTGAACAAAGGGCCCTACCCTCTCAATCGCACGAGAGGGTTTTCTGTTTGATGGTTGGACCACAAACAGGTTGTTCATTAGAGGAGAATTGGTACTTAAGGAAATAGAGGTAACCCAGGGGTAAAACGGTAATTTGACCCAGCTGGTGTTACGGACACTCGTGAAGGACTAACTAGTCGATATTGGTCTAGATCCGTGGACACAGAAAATATGTCTACAGTGAGAAGAGTGCAACTGTGAGTCTATAGTGGAATGTACACACAGTTAACGAATATTGATTAATGTGGTTAATGAGTTTGACCAATTAATCTCACATCGTTGGAGCTTCTGATCTGCAGGTCCATTAGGTCCCACTGGTAGCTCGTAAAGTAATTTGAGGCAACTAAGTAATAAAAGTAAATTGAAAATGTTCAATTTATTAAGGGAAACAAATATAATATATATTGATATATTATTATGAGAGAAATTAATATTTCAAAAGTTCAAATATAAATTTATGGAAGTTTTGAAAGAGTTCAAATAATGAATTAATTAATTTAAGGCCTAAAATATGTTTGGGCAAATTAATTAATTCTAGGTCGGGAATTAAATATGTGATATTTAATTGGTGGTTAATTAATTAAAGAATTCATTAACCGGGAATTAATCAATTATGGAAATAATTAATCACTTAAGGAAGTGATTAATCATTTATGGAAACGATCTAATCACTTATAGAAGTAATTAGTCATTTGTGGAAAAGATTAATCAATTATGGAATTGATTGATCATGATTGATTAATTAAGGAATAAGATTGAATCAATTTTGGAAAAGATTGATTTAATTGAATATTTTATTCATGGCCTCTCTTCTATAAATAAAACACTAGACCTAATTGGTCATGACACTTGACACTCTTGAAAGACAAGACCTAGAATTCTCTCTAGCCTCCCTCTTAGAGAAAGACTCCCACAAGTCTTTTGCCTCCTAGACTCAGAGACATACCGGTGTAACCTCTGTGGTGATTGTGTCGATCAAGAAGAAAATTCCAGCGATCAAGAAGAAAATTCCTGCGATCAAGAGGCTAAGGCGGCTGCTGCATTTTCGTTCGTGGAGCGTCGTTGGCGAAGAACGGTCAAGTCTACAACGGAGGTTTGTAACGGTTCTTCCTCTTTTCTTTAGAAAAACATGAAAATAAATTTAGATTTATTTTAAGCATGTTTAAACCAATTTTACAGCAGCTTTAAAAAGGGTTTTAAAGTTTGTTTGAGTTTTCGTAACGATATTTTAATGTTAATTAATATACGGCGTAAGGTCCAATCGATGCGCTTCCGCTGCGTGGGGACTTTTATTCCCTTCAGTTGGATCATAGCGTTTGTATCAAATACAAAATGGGTCGTATCCATAGTGTTGCCAGGATAAGGCACCCAGTCTTATCCCTATACTATAGACCCTTTAGGTTGTTTCTTGAACAATGATCCCATATGTCACTACATATAGTTCAAGACTCATATTACAGCCTAGGATGTCTAGTTTATTGGATTAGGGTTATTTTTAGGCAAAAACAAATATAAAATAACTAATAACATTTAATGGAAAAATATATCAATATTATTTCATTAATATCCGGTCAACTGTTACATTCACTATCTACGAGTTTTAGGGCATAAAACCCAACAAACTCCCACTTGAACTAAAACACTAGTTAGTGGGATGTAAATGCAATAATCTAAAGCTTGAAATGTTATGTATATTAAAATAATACAATGAACTAGGGCATCCTTATACCCATTATACATTCCTCCCACTTGCCCTAGATTAGATGACATACATATCTCGTAGACCTAGACCCTCAGATGACCCTCAAACACTTTAGCCGTGAGAGCCTTCGTAAATGGATCATCGATGTTGTGCTCTGAAGCGATCTTAGTGACGATCACATCTCTTCGTTGCACAATCTCCCGTATCAGGTGATACTTCCTCTCGATGTGTTTACCTCGTTTGTGGCTTCGAGGTTCTTTTGAGTTGGCTACAGCCCTACTGTTGTCACAGTATAGTGTTATAGGCACGTTCATATTCAGAACTACTTCCAAATCAGTCAAGAACTTTCTAAGCCATACTGCCTCCTTAGCTGCTTCGCAAGCTACTACATACTCAGCCTCCATGGTTGAGTCTACTATGCATCCTTGTTTGATGCTTCTCCAAACTACTGCTCCTCCATTGAGGGTGAATACTGACCCTGATGTGGATTTCCTTGAATCCTTATCAGCTTGAAAGTCAGAGTCAGTGTATCCAGTAAGAATCAAATCCTTAGCTCCATACACAAGCATGTAGTCCCTTGTTCTCCGAAGATACTTGAGGATATTCTTAACCGCTCCCCAGTGGTCCAACCCTGGATTAGACTGATACCTACTGACTACTCCTTCTGCATAACATATGTCAGGCCTAGTGCAGAGCATAGCATACATTAAGTTGCCTACAGCTGAAGCATAGGGAATGTGTCTCATGTTCTCAATTTCTTGAGTTGTCTTAAGAGACTGTTCCTTAGACAAGTGTACCCCATGTCTGAAGGGTAGTAGTCCCTTCTTGGAGTTTTGCATCGAATATCGAGACAACATTTTGTCAATATACGTTGCTTGAGGCAGTGCTAGCGTTTTGTTCTTACGATCCCTAATGATTTGGATTCCCAAAACATATTGAGCCTCTCCCAGATCTTTCATTTGGAATTGGGCTGCTAGTCATTTCTTAATGTCAGTGAGGTATCCTACATCATTCCCAATGAGCAGGATATCGTCTACATAAAGTATTAGAAAAGCTACTTTCTTTTTGTTGACTTTCTTGTACACACAAGGCCCATCAACGTTTTGGTCAAAACCAAAAGATTTGATTGCAGTATCAAATCTAATGTTCCAAGATCTGGACGCTTGTTTCAATCCATAAATGGATCGATTGAGCTTACAAATCTTTTGTTCCTGACCTTGGGCTATGAACCCTTCGGGTTGAGACATGAAGATATTCTCTTCAAGATTACCATTCAGAAAGGCAGTCTTGACGTCCATTTGCCATATTTCATAGTCATAATATGTGGCTATGGATAAGAGAATTCTTATGGACTTTAACATGGCTACAGGAGAGAAGGTTTCCTCATAGTCAACCCCTTCCTTTTGGGTATAACCCTTTGCCACTAGTCTAGCTTTGAAGGTCTGTACCTTTCCAGCTGCATCTCTTTTTTCTCTTATAGATCCATTTGCACCTTATGGGTTTTACCCATTTGGTAGATCTGCGAGTTCCCATACAGAATTGGAGTGCATTGACTCCATTTCCAGGTTCATGGCTTTGACACATTCATCATTATCTTCGTCATTCATTGCTTGTCGATATGACAATGGATCCTCAATGCCATCATTAGGTATGACAACCTGAGTTTCAGTTAAACCCAAGTAGTGATCAGGTTGTAATACAATTCTCCCACTACGTTAAGGCACTCTCAACGTTTGAGATGGACGGGATGGATCTGAAGAATTAGTTCCTTCATCAACCCTTGTTGAAGGTCTAGCTTCATCAACAACTCTTGGTGATTCTTCTATAGCTTCTCCTAATATTATTTTGCTGCGTGGTTTATGATCTCTCATGTGGTCTTCCTCTAAGAAAGTGGCGTTTGTCGATACAATCACCTTATTTTCTTGTGGGTCATAGAAATAACCACCTCTCGTTTCTTTAGGGTAACTAACAAACTGGCACAGTTTTGAATGAGGTTCCAATTTCTTAGGATTTGTCACAAGCACGTGTGCTGGAAAACCCCATATGCGAAAGTGATGCAAACTAGGTTTACGCCCCTTCCATAATTCGAAATGCGTTTCTGAAACACTTTTCGAGGGTGAAGGATTGGAATTCTCAATTCTGTTACAGCGGAAGCAATTGGACCGTTCGTAAATTAATTTTGTTTTACAAAATACAAATACATTGGCAAAAGGTTAAGCGATGAGAAACATACCTTCGTTGACGACTCTGAATTCTTCAAGAACGCCTTTCTTGATTGCTCTGCAACAACGAAGAACACCACCATTTGATCTTCTCCGCTATAACTCTGAGATTAGGAACGTAGTTGTGGGACTACCTAATCTTGAATGGGAAAAAACTCTAGAGAGAAAATTCTCCCTAGAGTTCTTGAGTTGAGAGAATATGAGAGGGCCTTATGGTGGCCATATGTTGTGGTACCTAAACCCTAAGGTTAGTGTTCTATTTATAAGAGAAAGGCCATGAATAAAATATTAATTTAAAATCAATTATTTCCATAACTGATTTAATCTTTTCCATAATCAATCAATTCCATAACCAATCAATTCCATAATTGATTAATCTTTTCCATAAATGATTGATCACTTCCATAAGTGATTAATCATTTCCATAATTGATTAATTACCAATTAATTAATTCTTTAATTAATTAATCACCAATTAAATATCATATATTTAATTTCAGACCTTCTATTAGTTAATTAATTAATTACCCAATTAAATATCATATATTTAATTTCAGGCATTCAATTAATTAATTCCATAATATGAATCAAATTCATATTAAAATTTGAACTCCTTCAAATTCTCTTATATCCTATAAATTTAATATGAATCAAATTCATATTAATATTTGAATTTCTTCAAATATTTATTTCTCTCATAGACTATAGTTTAATTAAATCTCGTTTAATTTAAACTAAATTGAATAATTAATTAATTCATAATTAATTAATACATCTTCTAATTAAATACCATATATTTAATTAGACATATATTTGAACTCTTTCAAATATATTCAATCTCTTAATATAATAAAGTTTAATCTCAAATTAGACTTTATATTTTAATGCATCATTATACATTATATTAATTTGTATCTCATACAATTAACTTAATTCCCAATATGAATTTGAACTATTCAAAATCTCTCAAGATATATTTGTTCCTAATTACTCTTTACGAGCTAGCAGGGGGACCTAATGGACCTACAGATCAGAAGCTCCAATGATATGAGGTTAACTAATTAAACTCATTAATCAAGTTAACCAATTCATTAACTGTGGGTCATTCCACTAAAGACCCACAGCTGAACTCTTCTCACTGTAGAACATTTATGTGTCCATGGATGTAGACCTATGTCGGTAAGTCAATCCTTCACGAGTGTTCGTAACCACGACTGGGTCAAATTACCGTTTTACCCCTGTGTTACATCTGTCTCCTTAAGTACCAGCGCTCCTCTAATGAACAACTTGTTTATGGTCCAACCATTAAACAGAAAGTCCCTCTCGGGCCAGTGAGAGGGCGGGATCCCTTTGTTCAAGTTCTGGAGTTACCACTTAAGGGAACACTCATCTACTTCTCCTAGAAGTGGGAAGGAGTGAATTCCATCTTGTGTTGTCATGTCCCCAGCCCCACACTCGGTCTTGTCCCCAAGAAGGTAGACTTATTGAGTCGGCGAGCAGGCCACTCTCACCCATACTAATCAAAGGACAACCCCTCGTGAGAAGGAGTTCATGACACACTCAGGATTAAGACTGAGTTACCTAGTTCATCCTATTGAAACAGTAACCTAACTAGTTAACGGTGTTACATCTAGTGGTTTACTATTTCGTGATCCGGTCTTATACAAACTTATTGCATAGGATACCCCCGCTCGCATGTCTCCTACATGGACGCCTTGGATTAATACATCTGTATCGAATACAAAGCGGGTCGTATCACATAGTGGTACCAGGATAAGGTACCCAGCCTTATCCTTGTACTATAGACCTTTTAGGTTGTTACTTGAACACCAATCCCCGTATGTCCCCACATACTAGTTCAAGTCACATGTAAACAACCTTGGATCTTAGTTTATTGGACTTGGGTCAAATTGTGCAATATTTAACAATAACACTTTATTGTAGAAACTCAATTACACTTTATTGAAACAAGTATACAATTTGTCTACATTCACTATCTACGAGTTTTAGGGCATAAAACCCAACAAAGGGAACATTGTTCAAGAATTGTATTGCAGTCTCTACTGCATACCCCCAAAACGAGCTAGGCAATTGAGCATAGCTCATCATTGATCGAACCATGTCTAACAATGTTCTATTTCTCCTTTCTGATACACCATTCTGTTGAGGTGTACCAGGGGCTGAGAGTTGAGATTGGATTCCATGTTCTATCATATAATCCTGGAATCTTTGATCCATATACTCCCCTCCTCGATCAGATCGAAGTACTTTAATAGATTTACCTAACAGGTTTTCAACTTCAGCCTTAAACTCCTTAAACTTTTCAAGAGCTTCAGACTTATGTCCCATTAGGTACAAGTAATCATATCTTGAATAATCATCTATAAATGAGATGAAATATTTGTACCATCCTCGAGCTTTTACATTCATTGGACCACATAGATCCGAATGTATTAACTCTAAGGGTTCTTTGGCTCTGTAACCTTTTTCAGTAAAGGGTCTTTTGGCCATTTTTCCCTCGAGACAAGATTCACAAGGTGGTAGTGAATCATCTTCTAACTTACTTAGAAGTCCATTCATTACCAAACGACCGATTCTATCAATGTTTATATGACCAAGTCTAAGATGCCAAAGATGAATATTGTTACTTGTTGGAGAAATCTTTTGCCTTTTTCTTTGAGTTTCAGCAGTTTTAAATAATTCGTAATTTAAAAGTGCTTTGTTTTCGGTTGGTCTTAATACATACAAGTTATTTTCTAATTTGGCTGAACAAATAAGTATACCATTCTTATAAATGAATGCTTCATTCATATCAAAAGTAACTGTATACGATTGTTCAATCAAACATGAAATAGAAATTAAGTTCCTCTTAATCTTGGGAACAATTAACAAACTTTATAAAAGTAAGAATCTATTTCTAAAAAATAACTTCGCAGCTCCCACTGCTTTAGCTGAAATGACTTCTCCAGTTTCGACCCTGAGTGTCATTTCCCCATCGTTCAACTGCCGAAAGGAATTATTTTCCTGAAAAGAAGAGCAAACATGATTAGTTGCTCCTGAATCAAGTATCCAGGTAAACTCATCATGTTCTACTAGGCATGTTTCTAAAACTAGTAAATCAAATTTACCTTTCTTTTCCTTCTTTTTCTCAGCAAGGTACTTTGGGCAGTTTCTCTTCCAATGTCGATCTACATTGCAGTGAAAACACTTGCCCTTGTCTGCCACAGCCAAGGTATCAAATTTCCGTCGACATACCGACATTTCGGTGGAAATGTCGGTATGTCGACCATGTCGACATTTCCAAGGGGGGAAGTTTCGATCTTCCCCCCATGTCGAGAAATGTCGAGAAATGTCGACCGAAATGTCGAGATGTTGACGAAATGTCGAGATGTCGACGAAATGTCGAGTTTTTTTTATTTATAATTTATTTATTTTTAGTTTAATAATTATTTTTAAGCTTCATTTTTTGCATGTCTCCCTTGTCCTAGTGGATGTACGCGCTTGGTAAATATTGCTAGCTGGGTTCGATTATAATTTTATAATTCTCAAATTCTCAATTATAATTTTACATTTCTATTATTTTATTATTTTTATCATTTATAAATACTCTCATTCCATTTCAATTTCTTCACACCACAATTCTCAAATTCTTCCAAAATATTCTTCAATTTCTTTTTTAAATTAGAAGTTCTAGGCTTCTAGCTCTAGTTATCTTCACGTGTTAAGTTAAGTTTAAAGTTTACAATGTTTCTGTACAGTATTAGTTAATTTTTGTTTTATTAATTATATAGTTATCAATTATCATTAGTTAATTTTTCTCAGAAAAAAAATTATCATTAGTCAATTATATAGTTCCTATATACTTCTTATTTGTAACTAAAGTCTCATCATATAATTCAAATAATTTATATCAATTAGCATAATTTTAATTAATAGGAACATCCTATCGACATGTTAATATAAATATCATAAATAATTTTCATCAACTTCCATATTGCATTTAATATAATTAAGTCACAATTAAATTTGCATTTAATAATTCAAACAATTTTCATCAATTTTCATATTATTTTCAAAATTCCTGCACATATCGACATTTGAATCGAAAATTCTATCTAAATATTATCTTACTTTTTAGATATGATGATAAAAAATGGTCAATTACTAACTAAGCCACAATTAAAGTTTCATTAACTAATTCAAACAATTTTCATCAATTTTCACGATTTCTGTAAATTTTCCCGAAATGTCTCTCGACATTTCCATCGACATCGACATTTCCATAAAATCTGGACCTCGACATTTCCATCGACATCGACATTTTAAACCTTGGCCACAGCTTTGGTTTTTCCCTTGCTTTTAGCAGCAGTACCGGGAGCTTTCCCATTGTTTCCTTTCTTCTTCTGAGTTTTCTTTGAAGAAGTGGCTACAGATTTAGTTCCAGATGATGAACCCTTCTCGAACTTTCTTTTAGAGTGAACAACGTTTGCCTCTCCTTCTATCTGTCTCTTGTTCTTAAGAAGAGACTGATAGAGTTGTAGCTCATTCAGGAGGCTAGTCAGGTTGAATGTTATTTTATTCATCAGTGCATTGCTTCGAAACTGTAGAAAACTCTTCGGAAGAGATTCTAAGATGAATGCAACCTGACTACGCTCATCTATGACCGCCCCGTTTGCTTCTGCCACGTTGAATTGGACCATCATATCCAGGACATGCTCCCGAACAGACGTGCCATCTTTCATGCGACAGCTATAAACGTATTTGAGAGCGTCATGGTGGAGTTGGTAGGACGGTTGTCCAAACATCTCCTGGAGAGAGTTCATAATCTCCCTCGCTGTTACCATGCCTTCATGCCTTTTAGCCAAGACTTAAGATAAGCTGGCTAGGATATAAACGCGAGTCTTATCATTAGCCTTTGTCCAGCGGTCATAAGCATCCTTAACTGCTTGGGATGCATTACGAGCAGGGGCTGGAGGACAATCCTCCGTTAAGACAAACCGCAGATCATCGACAACAAGAATCGTATTCAGGTTCGACTTCCACGTAGCGTAATTTTCACCGGTTAATTTCTCATTTTTAAGCAGAGAGACAATTGAGGAAGACATTGCTGAAATTTAAACAAACAATGACCGTATTAGTTATCTTTGTCTTAACCCATCATACAAGCAAACAATTGCATACAATCAAATCAATTTAGCAAAACAGACAATCACAGAACCCTAAAACTATTGATTTAGTTTTACAACGATGTTTCAGAGGTTTAGAATATCAGCCACCGAAGGGTGATCAGGCACTCCTCCTCTGAAGTGAGACATTTCTCAGCTAATTCTAATTCCAGAATAACTCATATTCCTATAGACATTAGCCACCGTTGTTCGGTCAAGGATTTGTTAACACTTTTAACTCATCCTCATAAGTGTAACCCTCCCACTTTCAGATCTCAGAAGCACACACCAACAGGCTACCGAAGGGAAAGACAACTATTGGTAATTAGCCTAAAAGCTCCTATCCTATTCAGGAGTTCACGATGTTCCGAATTCTATGATCAGGCCCTCTGAAGGGATGGTTGCGCCAGGAAAACCTGCAGGCGGGTCATAGGACTCTCACGGTGTGAACTAGGGGTGGAGACCGAGGGATACGTTGACACGTGTCCCGCTCCCACTTACTCTAGACATTTTTTCCATTCACCTTGATATTGATTCATGCAAACACTTTTCAAAGGGAGGCCGCTCCTAAGGCGACTCGAAGCCGAGCATGAATCTCACGTTGTGAATATAGGGACGTAGGAGCAAAACTTGATTTAAATCTCGTTTTGTAATTTTCTCTCACTGAAAATGTCCTAAGGTTAATTTAGGGTTGTTTAACTTAGATAGAATTCGGCTAAGTCAATCTATCTAAGTCTGATCCTATTATAACAATTATAGAAAGGATTCAACCGCAATGTTGTAGGTGAATTAAACTTCTTTTAATAAACCCAACATTGCAAGTCAACACTACTATGGTTAATTCAACTCAATGTTCGGGTCAGTTCCCAGGTAGGAGGTGTTTCGTAAACCGTCAACTTAAATACCCCCAACCTTAGATAGAACTTTACCGAGAGAGTTCCCTTATAACCTCAGTAATGTAAGGTCTTTACTCTAAAGATCTAGGTGCATTAAACACTTTTAATAAACCTAGTGACATTGCATGCTAACATTTAACTATGATTAATTCAACTCCGATATTCCGGGTCAGTTCCCAGGTAGGAGGTGTTCCGTAAACCGTCAACTTAAATACCCCCAACCTTAGACAGAACTTTATCGGTGGAGTTCCCTTATAATCATAGCAATGTTTTTCCTACTTAGTCAATTAAAACTATTTTTAATTCTAAGTAAGAAATAATTCTAATCCTATTAGAAACTGATCTAGGTCTAATTAATTTTAAACAATTAAAAATTAATCCAATTTATCCTATGATCTTATGTTTGCATGCAATTCTTGATTAGATTGACGGTTTCTAATCATTAATATTAAAGAACTATTTCAAATTTTAATGATTAATCCTATAATCAAGAATCTAGGGTTTAATTCATTCAACAATCTTATTCAAATCAAATAATTAAACCATACTTATTGCATGAATAATATAACAATTATATTATTAACTATGGATGTTTCATGCTTCATGCAATATTGATTTTCTTTTAATATAACCATTATAAGCCAATCAAGAAAATCAATCAAGCATGCTTCATTCATCACATTAAACGTAACTATTTATATTTAATTTAAGTAATGACATGCTTCATGCTTTCCAATTTTTCATATAATTAATATACACTTATATTAAAAAATATGAAAACAATTTCATGCATTTAAAACATACATTATAACAATTTATAATATATAAATAAATGCATGAGCATGTTTATAACCTAAGGTGAGATTAAATATTCTATATGACATCCATAAAGCATATAAATAGCAATTGAACCGGTTAATTTTGGCCCCTAGGATAAAATAAAGCATTAAATTACAATAATTTTAGCTAAATTCTATCCTAAAATCCTTATGCAGCTCCAAAAGTTGGTCTCGACAGCACGAACCGCCCCGAACCACCTCGAACCGGCCTCCAAAATCACGAACCATGCCAAAAATTGGCTGTACCGGACCAAATAGGTCCCAGCCCAGCCGAACCGGACCGCCCTCCTCATGAATCGCGCCTGATGAAGCCCTAACGCGCGTCGCCAACGTGACAGCGTCGAAACGCTATCAACACAACGTCCCGACGCTGTGCACTTTCCTTACCTGAGCGTCTGCGGTATCGAGACAGCGTCGAGACGCTGTTGGAGTAGCGTCCCGACGCTGTTGTGTCTGGAAGCAATTTCTGGGCAGAAACAGCAGCTCGCTTCGGTTTTGGCCTCGATTTCAGCGGCGATTTCTCCGATTTTCATCTCATAAAAACTTATTCTAGACCCGGACTTACATAGGACTCGATTTTACATAAAATACCTGAAACACCGGGCCTTACATGATCAAAATCACATAAAAATAAAAATCTATGGCCATAAAATTAACCTAAATAGTTCAACGCAAACCGAACATACATTATGCATAAATCCCACCTATTAGAGCCTATCGAAAATTTTAATATTAATTAATGGGGACAGCGATGGCTCTGATGCCGATTGAAGGGGATAAAAGCCCCTACGCAGCGGAAGCGCATCGATTGGACCTTACGCCGTATATTAATTAACATTAAAATACTGTTACGAAAAACTAAAATAAACTTTAAACACACTTTAAAGTTGCTAGAAAATTGGTTTAAACATGCTGAAAAATAAATCTAAATTTATTTTCATGCTTTTCTAAAGAAAAGGGAAAGAACCGTTACAAACCTTCGTTGTAGACTTGACCGTTCTTCGCCAACGATGCTCCAACGATCGAAAACGCAGCGGTTCCTTCTTGATTTCTTCGCTGGAATTTTCTTCTTCAAAGATACAATAACCACAGAGGTTACACCGGTATGTCTCTAAGTCTAGGAGACAAAAGACTTGTGGGAGTCTTTCTCTAAGAGGGAGGCTAGAGAGAATTCTAGGTCTTGTCTTGTGAGTCTAAGAGCAAGAGGAGAGTGTCGTGGACCAATTAGGTCTAGTGTTCTATTTATAGAAGAGAGGCCATGAATAAAATATTCAATTAAATCAATCTTTTCCAAAATTGATTCAATCTTATTCCTTATTTAATCAATCCATGATCAATCAATTCCATAATTGATTAATCTTTTCTAATTACTTCCATAAGTGATTAGATCATTTCCATAAATGATTAATCACTTCCTTAAGTGATTAATTATTTCCATAATTGATTAATACCCGGTTAATGAATTCTTTAATTAATTAACCACCAATTAAATATCACATATTTAATTTCCGGTCTTGAATTAATTAATTTGCCCAAATAGATTTTAGGCCTTAAATTAATTAATTCATTATTTGAACTCTTTCAAACTTCCATAAATTTATATTAATATTTGAATTTCTTCAAATATTAATTTGTCTCATAATAATATATCAATATATATTATATTTGTTTCCATTAGTAAATTGAACATTTTCAATTTACATTTATTACTTAGTTGCCTCAAATTACTTTATGAGCTACCAGTGGGACCTAATGGACCTGCAGATCAGAAGCTCCAACGATGTGAGATTAATTGGTCAAACTCATTAACCACATTAATCAATATTCGTTAACTGTGTGTACATTCCACTATAGACTCACAGTTGCACTCTTCTCACTGCAAACATATTTTCTGTGTCCACGGATCTAGACCAATATCGACTAGTTAGTCCTTCACGAGTGTCCGTAACACCAGCTGGATCAAATTACCGTTTTACCCCTAGGTTACTTTTATTTCCTTAAGTATCAGTTTTCCTCTAATGAACAACCTGTTTGTGGTCCAACCATCAAACAAAAAACCCTCTCGTGCCATTGAAAGGGTAGGACCCTTTGTTCAAGACTCGAAGTAACCACTTAAGGGAACACTCATCTGCTTCCCTAAAGTCGGGAATGAGTGAATTCCATCTTGTTCGATTATGTTCCCAACTCCCCACTCGGTCTTGTCCCCAAAATGGTAGGCTTATTGAGTCGGCGTATTGGCCACTCTCACCCATACAAATCAAAAGACAATCCCTCATGAGCAGGAGTTCATAATCAACTCAGGATTAAGACCAAGTTGTCTAGGTCGTCCTAGTGAAATAGAAAACCAACTAGTTAACGGTGTTATAACCCGTGGTTACTATTTCGCGGTCCGGTCTTATGCAAACTCATTGCATAGGATACCCCCACTCGCATGTCTCCTACACGAACGCGTTGGATCATAGCGTTTGTATCAAATACAAAGTGGGTCGTATCCATAGTGTCGCCAGGATAAGGCACCCAGTCTTATCCCTATACTATAGACCCTTTAGGCTGTTTCTTGAACAATGATCCCATATGTCGCTACATATAGTTCAAGACTCATATTACAGCTTAGGATGTCTAGTTTATTGGATTAGGGTTATTTTTAGGCAAAGACAAATATAAAATAACTAATAACATTTAATGGAAAAATATATCAATATTATTTCATTAATATCCGGTCAACGATATTCACTATCTACGAGTTTTAGGGCATAAAACCCAACACTAAGAACTCCTAAAACTTGGGCAACGCGACTACGACTTAGATAATTAATAGGAACCTATTTGGCATTTTTTTTAACCTATGAACAACAAGCAAAACTCAATAAATCATGCTTTAAGAACCTAAAAGGGTTGGGCAACGCTAACAAGACCTAAACAATTAATGGGCATTGGCACTGCATGCTTTTAAACCATATACAGCAACAACGATCCATGTTAAAGCATAATCTAGAACCTATAAAGGTCGGGCAAAGCTACATAGGCGATGAGACTAAATGACATTGATAAACTACATGATTTAAACTAAAACAACTTATTAATAAGCATATTCTAGGACTTATGAAGGTTGAGCAACACTTACGAGCCTAGATAAACCAAGGATAACGACCAACACATGCTTCTAGGCTTAAACAACTAATGGGTAGAAAACTACAATGCTATAAACCAAGGGACATGAAGGAAACTTACCCAAACGAACTCGTTTCAACGCTAGACGAGTTATCCTAACCTCTAACGATGAGCTAGAACGATCCTTGGGCAGTGGGTATTCGAGTCGAAGTGATTCGAACCCCAAACGATCACCTAGACGGCGCTGCAGATCAAAATATCGAACACTTTAATTTTTAGCACCTAAAATGATTGGGCATTCTATTTAAAGCTCTAAACAAGAATGAGTATTTGATTAAACTTAGCTAAAGGCCTAAAGAAAGTATGGGTAAGAGATTAGACTTACCGAGGATGTCAAAGGACCCTGAAAACACCCGAAATAGCCGCTGGACAGAGGCAAAAACGTGAGGAAAAGAGTCTTCGAGCTGCTGTCTGCGCAAGATCTAACCATACAAACATGAAGGAGTTAGATCGGGCCTTAAACCAACTAGATCGAGGGAGAAAAGACTTACTTTTCTTGGCCAAAAACGCACGGATAGAGAAGGAAACGGCGCGGGAAGAGAACCTACGCGAGGGAGAGACCGACGACGATGCTTCCGACGGCTGGGTTTGCTCCGGCAAGGTTGGTGACGACTTCACAACCACACCCACGGGGAGAAAGGTCACGTGGAGAGAGATAGAGCTCGCGGAATGAAGAATCGTTCGCGAAGGGAGGTGGCGTGACGAACGGCTGGCTACGCGGCTTAGACGGCGGCTGGGCAAGGCGACGGCGGCTCAGGTTTGGCTAAGGGCTGCTTAACACGATAAGAGAAAGAAAAGAGAGGGGAAAGGGAACTTTAGGGCTTTTCTTCTTCTTTTCCTTATTCTTGCTTTCCTTTGAATTTCTTTCTTTTCTCTTTTTGTTTTACCAATTAACCAAAAGCCCAAAAAATAGGATTTCACCCAACCAACACCCAATATTCGGTGTATAACTCTGAATTAAAATGCTCAACCAATACTGACCAAACCAACGAGACTTAAAGGGAGATTTTATTTAAAATAACACTTAACTCCCAGGAGATTCGAGAAGCGAGAGTGTATATCGAGATCGTGAATCGTGAATGGATTAAAAGCGATTAAATATGAGGAAATCGCTCGAGAAGCGAGATTGTTAAACATGGTCGCGTGACATTAGCAGGAATCAATCCGGCTGGGTTAGAGGGGCAATGCGGTCATAAAATATGTGCGGTGACATTAGCAAAAGGGCATTCTCCATTATTCTGAAAAGATAGGTCAAATTTCATTACAACCCTTGAGAATGGGTCATCCGTACAAATATCCCCATTTTTCACGCCTGTGCACATGAATTTCTTTTTTATAGGTCCATCATTAACATTGTTTGTGCTTGAATAAGAATGAGCCCCATAGTCTTCCTTATCATTATCATCTATTTGATTCTCTCCCCCATTGAAGCTATCTTCACTCTGCCCAAGATTAGCCTGACACAAGAGTATGCGTTAGTAAAAAGAAAAAGGGAAAAAAAATCATTTTTAATCCTAAACTTTGGGAGTTGTATCAATTTTAACCTTGAACTTTCAATTTCATCAAATTGAATCATAAACTTAACAAGTTGTATGAATTTTAACCTTGAACTTTCAATTTCATCAAATTGACCTCAAACTTATTAGATCGTATCGAATTTAACCTCAAACTTACGTAAGTGTTACAATGTATACATTTGGTTAACTTTCCGTTTGAACCACCGTACATAATTGTAGGGGTGAAAAAAACTGAACAAAACCGGTTCGGTTCGGTTCGATTTTCAAGTTTATTTGTGACCGAACCGAAAGGTTCGATTTTCAAGGTTCGGTTCGGTCCTTGCATGTTTTTGGCCCGAACCGAGTATAAAGGTTCGTAATACGCACACGTAGAGTTAGGGTTCTGATTTACTTAATCTCTCGCTCTTTCTCGTGGGTACCCGTCGCCGCTCTTCTCGTTCTATCTCTCTCTCTCGGTCTTTTCTCCTCCCTGCGGCGCCATCTTCTCGTTCTCTCTGACAGCGTCGTCTTTTTCTTCCTTCGCGTGCACAGCAGTCAGGCAGTTCGGCTTCGTCGTACATAGTGAGTCTCTAATTCTTTTTTCTTCCTTACTTGGAACCTCTCCCATCGTTGCCGCAACTGTTGAAAAATTTCTTTTTCTCTATTGCTCCCCTGCAGCAACCCCACCACCACGCCCTTGGAAGAATCCCCAAAAAGATTGCACTCTTACTGGAAATCCAAATGGATACAATAATGTACAACGTATAGGAGTTAATTCCAGCACATGTTATTGAGGTAATATTCTCAAAACTACACATACTCAACTTGCTCGATTGTAGGCTCGTCTGCAAAGCCTAGAATGATTTTGTTTTAGACTATGCTTTTTATTTGAAATTTGTTCCAAACACTTACTTGGTCTGTAAGATGATTACACCAGTCTTAGTTTTTTCATCATGGCAGGCATATAGGAAATCAGTGCTCAAGTCAAGGGCTTAAAAAATTCACTGAACTACTGAGTAATTATTCTGGTGTTGAAGGATATTGCCTATATGTTTACATAGTACCCATCTTTACATTTTTCCTACTGGTTTTTTTTTTTTTTTGCATATCTTCAGATTAATTAATTAAAGAAACTTGGATTTTGGTATTGATTTTGCTGCAAACTTCATAAATGAAAGGTCTTTTTTTAAAAATGAAGAATAAAAACATTGTTACTAAGAAAAGATTAGTTCTTTAAGTAACTTGCTCCAATATTGGATTATATTGTTTGTTTACAAGCCTAGTTTTTGGATACTTCTTAAATACTCTCACCAAATTAAGTCTTTAGCATTTATTAGTGCATTATTGAGGTTTTCAAGCCAACCCCATTTCTGTGGTTGACAAAGACAGAAAATTTGAAGAGGGACCTCCCACTCCCATTCCCATATACATGACTTTATGAAAAGATCACTTGTGTTACTTTTCTTCCACTGAGCATTATATCTTTACATTTATGGAAAGGAAGTTCCACAACAAAGTGGACTTTTTATCCTAATGCATTTTGAAAAAGATTAAATTGATTTCGCTACGCACTCCTAACGTTATGTCTATTATAGTCCCTATCGTTAACAACGAATGATGAAATACTAGACTCGGTAACCCCGAGCCTTGATTTTTTATGTGTGGATATGTGGTCTTATTCATTCTTAATTTGAAAATCTAACTACACTTTATTTCTAATTTTAACATATCATGATTGATCGACTCAATTGTCAATTGAAAGTATTCATTGTTTATTGTTTGTTTATATCTATTATGCTGCTTCTCAACCATTCCTCATTAGGTAATACCGTAACTTTATTCATTGTTTCTTTTTTGTTTATATCTATAATGTTTGTTGCATTCCCTGAGGATAGTTTATTGGTTTTGCAATAGCTTGGTCTTGTTTTGTGACTTTTGGTTTGATTTTTATCACATGATGATTTCATCTTTTAATAATGAGACTTCTGAACAAAGTCATACCCATAATCTAGGTACGAGTAGTAAAGTAGGATTGTTAGGGAAAAGGAAACCTATGAAACCAGCTTCAAATGCTTGGGAGCATTTTATTAGAGTAGAGGGATGTGATCCTGAATATCCTAGGGCTGCTTGTAAATATTGTGGAGCTACATATGCATGTGACTCTAAGAGAAATGGGACAACAAATATGAAAAGACACTTAGAAAAATGTAAGTTGTATACAAGTAAGTCAGATGATTATGTTGAAGGAGAGGGGGATTCTGAAAGTAACTTGACAGCTACATCGTTCACTCAAGAGAATTGTAGAATGATGCTTGCTTACATGGTCATATTAGATGAATTGCCCTTTAAGTTTGTAGAAAGCGAAAGATTTCATAAATTTTGCAAGGCATTAAATCCTAAGTTTGTAATTCCATCACGAGTCACTGTTGCAAAAGATTGTTTTCAATTGTACATGAGGGAGAAAAAGAGGTTGAAAAGTGTCTTGACTCGAAATGGCCAAAGAGTTTGTTTAATGACTAATACATGGACTTCCGTTCAGAATATTAATTACATGGTGATAAATGCTCATTTCATTGATAGTGAGTGGAACTTGCACAAAAGAATTCTAAATTTTTGTCAAATTACTAATTATAAAGGAGACACAATAGGGAGAATAATTGAAAAATGTTTGCAAAGTTGGGGGATTGATAGACTTTTTACCATCGCCGTCGATAATGCTAGCTCCAATGATGTAGCATTGACATATTTGGTTAAAAAGTTTAAAGGAAGAAATGAGTTTGTGTTGGATGGTGAATTTCTCCATGTGCGATGTTCTGCTCATATTCTTAATTTGATTGTTAGTGATGCTTTAAAAGATTTACATGTGTCTATAATTCGCATTAGAAATGATGTGAAGTGTGTTAGATCATCTCCAGCAAGATTACAAGCATTTAAAGATTTTGCTAAAGAAGATAAAATTTCGACCAAAAGTTGTCTTAGTATGGATGTTCCAACACGATGAAATTCAACTTTCACTATGTTGGATGGAGCAATTAAATTTCAAAAAACTTTTGAAAGATTAGAAGAACACGACCCAAGATATTTGCCGGAAAGTGAGATACCTATTATTGAAGATTGGGATAATGCTAAAGTGTTTGTGGAGTTCCTAAAGACTTTTTTAGATGTTACTTTAAAGTTCTCAGCATCTATGTCTGTAACTTCAAACATTTTCTTTCATGAAATTTTGTTGGTTGAAGAAATAATTCGTGAATACTCGATGTACAATAATGAGTTGTTAAGTCAGATGGCATCAAGCAGGCAAGCAAAGTTCAACAAATACTGGGGTATAACTACAAGTGAGAAAACTAATTTGTTGTTGTATGTTGCTGTTGTTCTTGACCCTAGATATAAGTTGAATTATGTGAGTTATTGCTTTCATGATTTTTTGGACGAAGAAAGTGCAAAAAAATGGACAAATAAGGTCGAAGAAACATTGCGTCGACTATGTGATGACTATTATTTAAGAATATCAGTGCAAAAGGAACATCCACAAGCACAATCATCTACATCCATAGAAGCATCAAGTTGTCCAAGTCAGAGTGAAATACCATCTATCTCTTCTAATGCATCGAGTGGAACTGGATCTTATAAGGTACGTCATGTTGCCCATGATAGATATATGTTTTTAAGTAAGAAAAAAGATCCAGACAATGGTAAAACAGAGGTGGCTCGTTATTTAGATGAAGCTTGTGTAGAGGATGAAATTTTTGATATATTAAATTGGTGGAAGGTAAATTCTACTCGATTCAAGATTATCAGCCAAGTAGCTAGAGACATCTATAGCATTCCTATATCTACTGTGCCATCTGAATCAGCTTTTAGCACTGGAGGACGGGTATTAGATCCATTTCGAAGTTCACTAACTCCTCAAACTGTAGAGGCCCTCATTTGTGCTCAAAATTGGATTCAATCTAAACCTCTTGATGACATGAGTGAAGAAATTGATGGAGCTGAAGAAATTGATGAAGGTAAGATTAAGGAATGACATGTCTTGTCTTCAAAAATTGTTTATCACATTGCTTGCATTTTATCAAATTAATTGTTTTTCTTTTTCTTGTGTTTAGAATTCACAAACATACGCAATGAGATGGAAGTTGCCTTTGAAAACTTGAGCGGTTCTAAATTTCTACTCTCAAATTTCATTTCTCTAGTTTATTTATATGAATTTAATTTTATGCTGAACTTTAAGTAACAATTCTTGTTTTTGTTTTAGCCTCTTGAATTCTAACAATGGAGTTGGAGTTGCGTCGAGAATGACTTTCTGGGGTAAACTTGTTCATCCCTTGCTTTTTGGGGTAATCTTTTTGTTTTTGTTTTATGCATTTTGATATATGAATTTATAGGTAAATTGAAGGTGTTGGATGATAAATGGATTCAAGTTGTCTTCGAGCCACCTGAACTGAAAGTTGGTGGATTCAAGTTTCCATATGGTGGCAAAAGCGAGGTGCAGTGAATATATGACTACCAAGGGTTCTTCAGGGCAAAATGATTGAAGGATGTCGAGCCAAAATCACTTTGAAGATTTTTTGTAATTATGCTAGATTTCATGAGTTAGTTTTATAGATTTGTTTTAAATTCCATTGTGGTTGGAATGTGTTTTATTTCAAACTAGAAGATATATTATTATTGAATGTGTTTTGTTTGTTTTGTAAAAGAGAAATTGAAAATCAAAATAATTATGAATGATACTTAAAGTAATGACACAAGAAAAGTGAAGTTGAAGGTATATTATGAATGATACTTAAAGTAATGACACAAGACAGGTATATTAAGAAACTAAAACTAATAATAATAATAATAAATAAATAAATAAATAATTAATTAATTAAAATATTAAAAAAAAAACGCGGTAAACCAACTCGACCCGGTTCAGGTCAATCTGGACCAGGTTGAACTGTCTGTACAACCCGACCCTGGGTCGGGTCGGGTCGGTTTGTTCGTACAACCGACCCGACTCGGGAATTTTACACCCCTACATAATTGATTATTTCTTCCTTTTTTTCTTAATTGACATTGCACTTGAATTGGTTTCTTATAAATAAAATATTGGAAAATTTTTATTTTAGATGACTTTTTCTTGTTGTTGAGAACTTTAATTGTGAGGGTCTTTTCACTACTATTTAAGATTATACGAAAGCAAAGAAACTTTGGAGGTTTTATCTTCAAATATTTGTTGGTTTTTTTATTGTTGCTAAGAACTTTGTGGGATTTTTTTTCTTCTTTTACGTTTTTTTTTCTCTTGCTAATTAGAAGAATGGACAAATGTAGGAAACGAAAATAAAGAAATTTCGAGCTTTTTATTTCTCATATTTGCTGAATTTTGCTTGTTGTCAGTAACTTTATGATTCTTTTTTGGATAATAATGAGAAGAATAGTGTGGAATATTTGATTTCTTCTGGTTTTTCCAAAAAAAAAAATCTTACAAAACACTAACTCAGGTGCAATGTGAATTAAAAAAAAGAAAAGGAAATTGTCATTACATGTTTTAATAGCAATTCAAATGAAAAGCTGACCGGTCTACATTTCAACATTTATGCAAGTTTGAGGATTGCATAGGAAATAGTAAATATCAATAATTACCTTGTTTTTCTCAACCTCCTTAGTCTTGCGCCTATCCTTTAGTCTTGCGCCTATCCTTCAACTTTGAGGATCCCTTATTCTTTTTTTTTTCCCTAACATTTCTATCTGTTTTCACTGCATTTCCCCTTTGTCTTGGGCTCTTTTGATTATGAGTTCGTTGTACTCATTACAACCTTGTGTGATTCTTGTGTCTGTAGTTACACGATAATGACAACAATAACAATCTCATCAACAAATTGAGATTATTCTCACTCCCACTGTGAGGGAGATGTTTGCTTCTTTCGTTTTTTGTATTTGGGTTTAGGGGTGATCATCGGTCGGTCGGCTTCATTTTTGGGTTCAAACCGACGTCGACCTCCGACACGTTGATTTCTGGCGATCGATTTTCCATCGGTTTGAAAGAAGTTGGCTGAACCGACCGATCGACCACACCGACGGTTGGTAGATTATGGTCGGTTTGAGCCCAAAACAGAAAAAAAAAAAAAAAAACAAAGATAAAAAGAGAGAAAAAACAAAGAAAAAATAGAAAGAAGAAAGGAAGGGATGAAAACAGAGAAGAATAAAAAGAAACAAACAGGAAGAAGAAAAAGTAAGAAAAAACGATAAAAAAAAAAAAGAAAAAAAAAAGAAGAAGCAGAGAGGAAGAAAAGAAAACAAAGAAGAAAAAATGAAGAAGAAGGAAAAAACGGAAAAATAGAAGGAAGAAAGAAGAAATGAAAAAAAGAAGAAAAAAGTTGCAGATGGTAAAAGAGAGGAAGAAAAGAAAGAAGATAGAGAGAAGAAATGAGAAGGGGGGAAGATGAATCAGTGGAGAAAATTTGAAAAAATAAATAAATAATTTTTTTTTTAATAAAACCTTGACCAGCTACGGGCCCATTAATGGTCTGCAGCGTGAAATGTGATTTTTTTTTAACTATGTCAGTCGGTTTGAGCGATTTTCGCTCTTTTGGATGAGTCAACTAAACGACAAATCGCTGATTTTCGCTCTTTTGGATGAGTCAACTAAACGACAAATCGCTCTTTTAGATGAGTCAACTAACCGACAAGTCGATTTTACCCTGTGTAAAACCGACCGCCGACTGATCCTATAAAAAAACTGATCGATCGATGTCGGTTCGATCGGTTTCAATCAGTCGACTCGATTTTCAAGAATTCTTTGCTCACCCCTACTTGGGAGCACTAGCTCTTGTTCTTGACTCAACGTTTTTCTTTGTCATTGTTGAAAAAATGAATAAGTTACACCGCATTTGATAACCATTTAGTTTTTGAAAATTAATTTTATAAACACTACATGCACCTTCAAGTAAACTAATTTTTTGAAAATTATGCTCATTACCTCTTGGTATGTTCTTAGAATATACACAAAACTGTCATGTATTAGAATGTTAAAATGTACCGAGTCCAAATCTAATTTCAATTTTGCCTTTTTGACATTGTAAAAATTTCAATTTTAGTCTAAAATTTTTAATTTTGAATCAAAAAGTTCATCTAATTATGATTCAATGATAAAGGCATTAATAATCTCCTTATAAGAAGAAGCTTCAATCTCGCACTCCCTCAATTGTAAGCAGTAATATTATATATATATACTTTTTTTTTTTTTTTTTTGAAAAGGAATTGTAACATTATATTCTAAAAAAAAACATTCAGTAATTTTAATGCTCAGAAATTATGCACGTAAGAAGCATATTTTATTTGCAGTGCTTGATATAATTAACAGACTAAACTATAAAACTATAATCCACTAATTCCCAAATATTTCTAAATCTAGACTTCATTAAGAGGTTGAAGAAAATACACAAGTTTCCAACAAAAGATTCTGTGTTTACATGCAAACTACATGATCATTTTCAAATGGCATACTTACCAATGTTCACATTTTCCAGTTTCTCTCCCTGTATACAAGCATAGAGTAAAATATCCACATAATATATAGACATTTTTGTCCACATTTACACAAATCAGAAGATTCCACATCAACATGAACCAAGAATTCTAATTTCTAACGTGGAATGGAAATATTACAATATTTCGGTAAATTCGAAAATTCGAGATAAATGTTATATAGCTTATATCAATTTAAAACTAGTTCTTTGTTAGCATCAACAATTCGGTAAATTCGAGAATTGTATATATTTGTCGACATCGGCATTTTTTTAACCCCTTACAAGAATACTAGGAATTGATACACTAGTTGATAATCCAAAAATAAGCAAATATGAGAGCTTAATGTTGGAGATCCCTGAAACTTACCAGTAAGCTATTATCAAGGTACCAAAACAAATCACATATGTCAACTAATTGAATAAGATGCCTACAATGCTAAAACTCATTCTACAATCACATCACTTTTAATTGGAAAACATGTGAACTTCTATCCTCTACATACAAGTATTCCATGGGTCAAAGTCAATGGGATTGCTATTGGAGCCTACCAAACCAAAGAAAGGGAATGGGAGGAAAAACCTGTATGAATGTGTTCGAAGTTGCTGAGTCCAAATTCGTTTCCTTCGTGTAAATTCCCATACAAATATCAACCAGACATGCTACAGAACCCGTAATACAAACTTCGGACAAGGGAATGGCAATCAAAATAAATGCAGGACATCGTCTTCGTCAGATAAAGAGTTGAAAGCAGACAAAGTGAGCCTGCATATGCAGTTAGTCCAATATAAGATTGCCAGTAAGAGGGGCAAAGTTCGAAATGAATACTATCCATGTTTGTGCTTTATCTTTATTGTTAGACGAAATAAGTCCTCGATAAATAATGGAGAATTATGCTATCCATGTTTGTGCTTTATCTTTATTGTCAGATGAAATAAGTCCTCGATAAATAATGGAGAATTATGCTATCCATGTTTGTGCTTTATCTTTATTGTTAAGACGAAATAAGTCCTCGATAAATAATGGAGAATTGTTTATGCAAGTGCACATGTACCAAGAAGTCGAGAAGTGTAGGAGTTAACCATAAAATGCTACATCTTTAATATCCAAAATCTAATTGAACATTCTAACTTAATTTATAGCACATATTGGGACCAGCAAAAGCTAGAAAAAGCAAGATTTGGATCAAACAGAACAAAGTCCAAGATCCTGGAGTAACGCAATTTTGACAAAGTACTGGCGTCAAGACAACAGAGACATATGGTATATAGTTTCCAAAACCAACAAAACAATCTCAAAATTAGTGCAACAAAATTATCTTTAAGAACTTTGCAATGAATAACGAAGTTGACTATTTCTCGTGTAATCATATACGTGTTTTAAAACAGAGGATGGATTCAACTTCAAGCTAGATGGCCAAATAAATACTCTAGAATTCGAGAACACTGGAGCGAATGTCTAAATCCTCAGGTGCAGAGTCAAAAACAGATTTCACTCCAGCAACCATTATTATTCTATACAAAGAGCAAGGAAAACTTCAATCAGGATTATCCCAACTTCTAAATACTTGAGAGAAAAAGCAGAATGAGACAACGAAAAATGCAGACTAACCTGAAGATTACTATGAGGAACAGAAGCAAGTAGAAGATAAGCTTGGCCAAACGAAAATACTTCTCACGTTTAAGAGCTCTAAACACCTCAGTAACATCAATAAGATGCTCCCTCTTCAAGAACCTGAGACATTGTAACAGGATAATACGTAATAAACACACAAACATGGAGAAAAATACTTGAAAGAAACTCTCAGCCAACTAGTGGAATAGAATTTCATTTTGCTTATTCCGTTCTGTTCTTTTTTTTTTTTTTTTCCTTTTTCCTGTTTACGATACATTAGAAAGTTTTAGTTTTATTCTTATAAAAGACCAGCAGTAGATGGCCATCCATCACTGAAAATCTATTAAAAACTTATTTGTGGATATAAGGTTCAAACAATAAGTTGGCATACTTCGGGGGATGGAGGGCCTAAAAAATGGAACTAAATTTCAGTATGGTACCGTGAAATTTTTCTCTGATACCATATTACAAGTGAAATACTTGCATACTTTATTATTTCCACTGATAAAATATTTATACAACATGAAATAACTAATCAGGATAACAAAATAACTTCCTGATATAACAAACTAAATATCAACTTAATAAACTCTAATATACTGGAATAGCTACATGGAAAAAGAATGTTCAAGAAGAATGAGAAAATCAATAATTCGCTCCAGGATAAGGAAGTACGATATTAAATCCTAGGTAGCTGGTCTCCATGAATTGAACATATTCCCACTAAACCCTTTATCATTTCCATGGCCTTTATTGACCACTAGGTCAACCCATGATGGTTAGTAAAAAGGAAAAATCGACAAAGAAATGCCACATAGGCCTCATCTATAATACATGGTAAAAGAAAAAATATATCAGGCCTCGTATCACTGTCAAGAAATACTTACAAATTTATGTGATAGCAGGTAAGAGGGACGGTTATAAGGAACATGAACCAGTGGCCTGTGATGACGAAAAGAGAGCAAAGTACTCCTTGCACTAAGAACTCTGGAATGACAAGTTTATTAATGCGGGAAGATGAATCATAGATGTTCAAATAATCTGCCTCCAAATCCGTCAATACCAAAAGCTACAAAAAGATCAACCACAACGATTAGATGCTTCCAATTTGAAGGGACAAATGTACCTAGACAATTAATATAACTCTTTGCAACGGCCAGTTATATTGGCCTATAAATTGAAACTATAACTGTTCATCGAGTCCATAAAAATATAAACGAAGAAGTAGAGAGAAGAAATCATCGTAGTTAATTAGAAAATAAGAGCAATCACTTCTCTCCTCCTGCCACTGTACATGAACATATTAAACGAAATGGGGGCACATCCAACACTCAACTGGTGTCCCAGAAATAACCCGCAGTAACACTGGGTCACTTTTACCTCTATCCGCCTCAAGAACCAGTAATTAAAGTATAAGAAATGAGGTATCAACTATAATAATAGAAGTCAGTTTTAGAGTTGAAATACATTTACTATTGTTCATCCCCACAAGTTACATATGCAGCCACGTCTCTGAAGACTACACGGCAAGATAAAATTAAATTGTTGACTGGGATGCAAAAGGAAATGATTAATCCATTCTCTGGAAGTGGCAAGGTTATTTCATAGGAAGATATGTCATTTTGTAAAAACATTTCTTTCGGCTAACAGTGCACGATTGATCAAAATATCAAATTCCTCACCTTAAAGTCGACCATTCTACTGCTAGGTTAAGAAACCAAGAGAAAACGGTGAAATGGTAAGGAAGTATTTAATCTAGTGTAAAGGTGCCATCAATCAAAATCTAGGTCACATCTAGACGCAAATCAAACTAAGGTCCAAATGCTATCTCCCAGCAAAACAAAACTCAGATACGCATCAAACCTCCACTCCTTATTGAGTAAGCAGCGACCACAGGATTACAACAAGACAGACACAGCAACAACAACAACAACTCTCGGGCTACGTTTCAGCAGACGCATTCAAACTTTTTCGGAAAACAGTCAGTAACTTAACCGATTACAGAAACAGTTGATCTCCGAAACTAGGGTTCATGAGAGATTAGAAGGGACATACCTGGTAAAAGTTGAGGACGAGGAGGGCGACGTTGATACAGAAAGAGATGAACCAAAAGATCAGATTCCACGCCATTTCTGCAACCGCGCAGCTTCAGTTGAGAAATTCCAGAATTCGAAGTTGGATTGTTAATGCTATGGCGATCTCGCAAGTTCAATGTTCTTGGGAATTTGAACTCTGGAGCATACTGCTTTTACTTTTTGAGTAGTTCCACCATGATGCTTCAAATTTCAACCACATTTCTAAGCTTAATTTATTTTCAATCACAATTTGCTCTCAGTGTGTTGAGACTTGAGAAGTCTGACTTTATTTACACATTTTTCCTATCTAAAAGCTGATTTTTCTTTTTCAATAATGGTTGAATTTTATTATTTCAAAAAAAAATAATAATAACAATGGTTGAATTTACAAATTTGGTCACAAATCTTTTTAAATATGTGCAGTTAGCCTCAAAATTTTTAAAAAGTTTTGATCCTTTTCCAAACTTTTTATTCTAGTTCTAACATATCCTTGTGTTTTTTTTTTTTTTTTTTTGAAAAGTCTAACATATCCTTGTTCGAGTCTAAGGTTTAAAGAACTAGATTTTGACTCAAAAGACAGCTTGCGAATTTGAGATATTAATGTTTGAAAGTTTAGGGCTTAACTAGATTTTGAGTTGTTAAGTCGTTTCAAAATTAAAATACCAATGTGGCAATGTCCAAATAGTTTTTTTTTTTTTTTAAAAAAAAAAATAGATTTTGTTGTCAAGGAAACTCGTAGGACATTAAATCTTAGGTAAGGATGGCCACCATGGATTGAACTCATTCCTATTGACCATTAGGGTCAACCAGTTAAAAAAAAAATAGAATTCAAACATCAAATGTGTGGGATTTGAATTTGAAACTTTTAAGAGGGGTTATTAACCTATCAAAGTGAGCATAGCTTAGCGGTAATTGGTATGTCCTCCTGGCCAAGAGGTCGGAGGTTCAAATCCCCCACCCTAAATGTTGATGTACTATATACCAATCGAATATCAATATCATCTATTTAAGCTATGTCCAAGTTGGTTTTATTTCTCAAATTAATCTATAGATAGGTGCATGAGTTATATTATTATATTAAATCTGTTGTTGTAACATGTGGATGAGGGATTGTATAATGGTGTCTACCCATCTACACTTCCATACTCCACTAGAATCCTCTCACTCCTAAACTTGCAACAAGGATAGGCAAACCCAACACACTTTGACATTCAAGTTAGAGTGAGTTGAGCTGAGCAAAGTTTTAGAGTTACTTACCTTTTAAGGTGAGTGATCCTTCTCTCTTATAATTTGGTGGTCATGATTAGTCCGTTTGGAATACATTTTAATTTAAATGTTTTTCAAGAATACATTCTTTAAAAAACATTTTGTATAAAAATTGTTTAGAATTTAAACACTCATATGTTTGGTTGCATTTCCTCACAAATGTTTTTATGCACAAGTTATTGTTTACTTAATAAGTCTTTTTTTAAAAAGTTGGTTTAAAATGTTTCCCTCAAAATGGTTTATTTATCAATCTCATTTTCTCATAAGTCATTTTAAGTGGTTGCCAAACACTAATTTTTTTCAAAATTAAACACTTGAAAAGTTAAACCAAACATACATAAGTACAGGTCTTAGCACATCTCATTAGCCACTCCATTGGGGCTTTCTTAGGTTTTCCAGCTGCCTGGTGGTGACCCAAGTCATATCCAATGTTGCATCAATCCCATGTCAATATGTTGAAGTCAGTCCATGTCTAATAGGACCAACCTCAAATTTCCTCCGAACTAAATTATTAAAAAAAAAACCCTTGAACTTTCTACCTTGTTTAAATAATATTTAAAAAGTTTCAACAATATCCGTGACCTTTCAAAACCATTCAAAAATATCATTATTGTTAAGTTTTGGATGTAAAATGTTAAAGTTTTAATTTTATTAATACTTTTGACCTTTAAAAAATTTTCAAAAATATCCTTACCAGAGAAAATGTTTCTTCTTTTTCTTTCTCTCTACAAATTCTTCCTCCATAAAAATTAATGTGAAACTTTACTTATACAAACCAAGGTTTAAAATGTCGATGTCGATGGAAATGTCGAGGTTCACATTTTATGGAAATGTCGACGTCGATGGAAATGTCGAGAGACATTCTAGGAAAATTTACGGAAATCGTGGAAATAGATGGAAATTGTTTGAATTAGTCAATGAAACTTTAATTGTGGCTTAATTAGACTATAATGGACCATTTTTTATAATCATATCTAAAAAGTAAGATAATATTTAGATGGAATTGTCGATTCGAATGTCAATATGTGCAGGAATTTTGACAAAAAAAAAGAAAATTGATGAAAATTGTTTGAATTATTAAATGAAAATTTAATTATAGTTTAATTATATTACAATTAATCATTTTTAACCATCTATTCAAGTTACATAGGCATATTGAAATTTCTATAGAAATGTTGATACCAACAAAGATTTTGAAAAAATCATGACAATCGATAGAAATTGTTTGAATTATTAAATGAATGAAATTTTAATTATAATGACTTAATTAAACTATAATTAATTGATATTTAACATCTATAACTATATTTGAACGAACAACTAAACATTAAACTTAGACCAATTGGATAATTTTAAACAAATATTATAAAGATACACATCAATAAAATAAAATATAAAATATTATATTACTAATATGTATCATTTTATGTATTAAAAAGTTAAAATAATTAAAGTAGATGTAACTGTAAACAATCTATAAATTAAAAAGTAAATAAAAAATAAAAAGAAAAAAAGAAAAAACAAAACGAAAAAATGAATACTAAAAAAGAATGTTAAAAAAAACTAAAATTGAAAAAGTTAAAAAAAAATTGAAAAATAAAAAATAAAAAAAAGGTGAAAGGACCGCCTGGGCGGCGCATGCAAAGGGAGGCGCGAGATGATTGACGCTTCTTCTGAATTTGCCTTTAATAAAAAAAAATAAATAAAACAAAATTAAAGGAAATTTCGTTGGAAATCTTGAAATTTCGCCGAAAGGGGGGAAGAACGAAATTCTCCCCCCTCGATATGTCAATAGGGTCGACATACCGAAATTTCGATTCGATATGTCGACCGAAATTTAACACATTGATACAAACTATGTGAACACAACATCAAATTAAAAGAAAGTTCGAAATGAATTTTCTCTTTTAAAAAGTATAAAGAAGAAAAGTGAATAAAAACATATATGTTTTTAATTCTATTTGTTTATATGTATTAGTGATTAACAACGGGTTAATGTGGTTTTAATTACAATGAATAGGTGGTGAAGGGAGAGAGGTGTAAGATTTTTTTTTTTCTTGTTTTAAAGAGTTACGAGGGAGAGTTTTTTAATTACAATTTGGTTTGTTATCTTATATGAACGAAATTTGGGTTGATCCAATTCTTTTATAATTTTTTTTCTAAAGTTTTATCAAATAATTTAGATTAAACAAACTTACTTGTAATTTAAATTATATAGTTTCTAAACAAAGTATCTTATAATAAATTTGATATTAATATCAATACAAAAATAATTGAAATAACAAGTCTACTTTGGTCATTGCAACTAAATCACTACAATTTAATATTAATTTATCAAACAACATAATATATTTTTTTTGGTTTAAAATTGAATACCAAACACTATTTTTGTTTCTTCTGTCACAACTAGCTTTTCTAAACGCACAATTGTCAACAATTATTTTAAAAGCTACAAAATCCAAAACAAAGCCTAAAAAAGTTATCAACAAAATCAAAGTCAAGAACATAAAGAATTCAAGATTGAAGCAAAAGTTATCTTGGAGCTTTAACATAAGAATTTGGTGAGGCTAGCTTTTGGGATGATGTGTTGATGAAGAAGAAAAACTTATAGTCTAGGAATACATGACAAATAAGCAAAATTTCTCATTAATTTTCATGGAGAAAAAATTTGTAGAGGGAGGAAGAAGAAGAAATGTTTTTTCTCTACTAAGGGTATTTTTGAAAAGTTAAGGCTATTAATGAAACTGAAACTTAATGTTTTCCATCCAAAATTTAACAGTAAGGGTTGTTGATGCCAAAAGCCGAGCAGGGAACTCACCTGACCTTCACGTGACAACAACGATAAATTTGTTTGAAGGGGGAAGACGTGGCTTGGAAAACAAGGGAAAACTACACACCAGTGTGGTGTTTGTCACACCAACTCCGATGCTTAAGTCAGTTGGGAGATCATAAGTGTAGCAAGTAATTGAGCCAAAAGAAGACTTAAGAAAAAGAATAAGTACCTCGTTTTGTCCTCTTACTTTGGGGTTAACCTCTTCTACTTATAGTTGATCTAGGGTTTTTCCCTTCCTTATAGGAGAGGGAATAGAAATAGAGATTGATTCGGGTCCAATGGGTCTCCTTGGGCTTGTTTCTGTTGGGATAAACACTATATTCTAATGATCAATTATCCACTCTTGTGTGAACCTAATAGGAAATTAGTAAAGTAGAAGTGAAAAAATTAATCATGCACAATCACATGACACACAACAATTTAACGTGGAAAAACTTCCCCACGACGAGGAGTAAAAAACCACGGACCGAAGTCCAAAAACTCCACTATAATCAATAATGGGTTACAACGAGTTCTCTCAAGATACAACTAGAGACATACAATAAAATATATCTCAAGATAATAATCTCGACAACAAACAACAAGAGAACAAATAAGAAAGATCTCACCCAAGTGGAAACCAACTACCCATTGCAATCTGACTGTAGGCAACACCAAAAGAAATCTCCACCATCCAGATTGAAGACCCTCGTGTCAGAAATACGTTGTCAAAATTTCAGCTCGATCGAACCAAGAATCGACCTCCAGAAAGCTGAAATACGGTACTGTGCAGATGCTATTTCTTTTTCCCTTTTTCTTTCTGATTCTCTCTCTCTACCGTCACTCTCTCACTGTGTTAATACCCAACAACTGCAAATTTACATAAAATTAAAACAATAGCCCTAATGGGCCTTGGGCTTTCTCCACATAAGTGAAAAAATGCCCAACAGTTTCTACTCTAGGCTCTTACCACTCTGACTTTCTTAGAATTAGGTCATAATTCACTCATAACATTAAACCGCCACTCTTGAATTGGGATTGAGGGGTGGCTTGTTGCCATAAGTCAATCACCTTAAGCTCAATTTAAGAGTATAATTCTCGCTTGTGTCGATTTTGTGTTGATTTCCCCTTCACTTCGTTTGGGCAGTTACATAAGCCCTTCTGAGTTTAAATATTCCAAAGCTAGCCCTGGATGCTTTATCGTGAGGACCTCCTCGAGAAAGATGAAAATTGATTTCCAAGTGAGTCTTTTTTTATCACCAGACGACATTTTACTTTTTACTTGTAACTAATTTATTAACCTGCAAAAGAGATTATTTTGGTTTTTTGCCATTCGCTTTGCTTTGTATGAAATGTCTTTGGTCTTCACCTTAACTTCAAGTGTAGTTTACCATTTTGAAGCCCCTATGTAGGTGCTTCTTTTCCATTAGTCATTTATGTGCTTAACACGGTAAGGCCATAGAGTCGGTCTCGGCCACCTTTCATGTTATTGCAAATTTTGAGTTCCTGGACAAAAATATCAGTTTCTGAAAAGGAAAATGAAATAGGAGGCTAGAGTCGACCTCTACCTCGAGCCCCTGTGAGTTCAAAATTCAAGTCTCTGCATTCATATATCAATTTCTGTAGAGGAAGAAATAAGAGCATAAACTAAAACATATAATTTTTAACTAGAACATGCTAAGCTAGTTTGCTTTTTGTTTAATTAGGGAAACATATCCCATGTGCAACCCCCTACTCAAGTAAGATTTTACACACAGTAAAAGTATTCCTGAGTAAAAGATGTATATAATGTTGGGTTTTATGCCCTAAAACTCATGGATAGTAAATGTAACAAATTAATTAATATCAATAAAGAGTCATTGAAATTATTCAATAAGGAGTTATTAAATTTGTTATTTTTAGTCTTGCAATAATTAACCTTAAATCCAATAAACTAAGCATCCAATGTTGTTTTATGAAACTTGAACTGTATGTGGAGACATACGGGGATCAATGTTCAAGTAACAACCTAAAGGGTCTTTAGTATAGGGATAAGGTCGAGTACCTTATCTTGGTGACACTATGTGATACGACCCACTTTGTATTCGATACAAACGCATTGATCGAAAGTGTTCATGTAGTGGACATGCGAGTGGGGGTATCTAATGCAATGAGTTTTGATGTGGACTTTTCCTAACCGCAAGCGCACGGGTCAAGTAATAATATAGTGAATAGTAAATTCGAATGTCGTCCTCTGGATTGGATTTTTAAGCAAATTGAGTATTGTGAATAATCTTGCCCAATTTTATTTAGGGATCAAAAAGTGATGAAAAGATGATAATAAAACCAAATCAAAGCAAGTAAAAAGAATTGAAATTCAATTGGGAAAACTACTTAGGGAATTGATTTCGCCGATTTCGTTTAGGATTGATTTTAAAGAATAAGTTATTATGCACAATGAAATTATGAGCCAAAGACCCTTTAATCACAACTACCTCTCCCGAGTATAATTGATTCTCATGCAAATTAACCAACTTGATATCCCTATCTAAGTTTATTAATAAGCAAGGCAATGAGATCTTTTAACCAATTCTAAAGTTAATCTAAAACCGTCAAGAATTAGAAAGTAAACTTTATTCAAGCAATCTTGAGTAAGTCTAGATCAAATCCCCTCTCCCGAGCTAGATTCGAAACTTAAATCATCCAACTAATGGTCAATTAATTGAAAGCATTAAATCAAGATTACAAACACAATAACATTGCACAACTTAAACCATAAATCAATCCATAAACTTAATCAACTACATCAATCCCTAAGCTACAAGTTTAGCTACTCATGAATGGAAATACAAGCTCAACTAAACAAGTGAAAGCCATAAATCTAACTAAAGAAAGAAAAAGGGAAAAGAAAACTCAATGTAGGCCGAGTCCCGACGTCCTCGTCACGATCCCCACGAACAATGGGTTGATTTCCAAGTTCCTCCTTTGTTTGCAGCTCCAAAAGCCTCTATTCTGTCCTCTTTACGGCTCCAAAAGGTCCCAAATCGATCTCCCTAAAACCTAGCCGAAGTGAAGCTTTTATTCTGATTTTTCGTCTTAGCGTCAAGACGCTGTCAAGACAGCGTCGCGACGCTGCCTCTTAAACGCGCGTTCTGAATAAGGAAAACGGTAGCGTCGGGACGCTTCCTATCATAGCGTCTCGACGCTGTAAGCTTTACGCGCCTAATCTGATATGGAATGTGAGCGTCGAGACGCTCAAGAGCTAGCGTCTCGACGCTAGCCTGCTGTTGACCGAGATTTGACTTTTCTCCACTTTTACTCTTTTCATTCCTTTGCATCTTTTCACGCCCCGAGCACCCGATTAACTCTGATATTGCATTATAGCTCCAATCAACCATTTCCTACAAAATAAACAATAAAGCACAATAAAATGGCCCAAACATCATAAAAGACTAGCTAAATTAAATAAGTAAAAGTAGCTAGCTATGCTCGCTATCAAATACCCCCAAACTTAAGCTTTTGCTAGTCCTCGAGCAAACTCTAAATCAGACATATAATGGAAGAATAGATGCAACAATCATAACTCAGTCCTCAAGGCTCAAAAGTCAATAACCAAGCAAGCAAGCACTACTACAAAAACAGTCTTTAATGACGGACAAAAAAAAAGAGGAGGACCCTTTAATGACGGACGGAAAACGCGCGCCACTTTTAATGTCGGACGCGCGTTTTTCAGTAAAAACTGACTTTTAATGACGGGCATTGCCCGTCATTAAAAACACCCTTTAATGGCGGGCATTGCCCGCCATTAAAAGCCCATTTTAATTTTTTTTTTATTTTTTTAAAAAGGTAAAAAGTACCTGCCTTTTCTCTCTCCCCGAAGGCACTTCAACCCTAGCTCCTTTCTTCTTCTCTCAGCCGCCACAGCTCCCTTCACCAATCTTCTTCAACAACCGCCGGCTGCCTTGGATTTTTCGTCTTCCTTCGCCGCATATTCGTATCTTCTTCAACGTTCGGCTGTTTGGACTCTTCGCCGCAGATTCCTCTCTTCTCGAAGGCGGCGACTGGACGACAGTGGTAAGGCGACACCAAACCTCGTTCGGCTGTTCCGACTCGTTTGCAAGGCGACAACTGGTAAGGCGACACCAAACCTCAGCGACGGAGCAAGGCGGCGACTGGCAGCGTGGGTTTCGACAGAAGGCGGCGGCCGGCAGCGTGAGTTCCTTTACTATGCATATTTGAAGTCTCAGATGTCCAGGACAATGCTTGATATACTGATAGTCATCCTATTGTATCTCTGAATAGTGAATATTGATGTTACTCAATAAAGGATATTATGCTTCAACTTGTGCAGTTTGAGTTTTCAATGATTTTCTGTCTTCTCTTAATTTAAAAGTTAAAAACACGTTTGTTAATCACATTTATGTTTATGTAATTATATTTACTGGTTTGCAATGCGAGATGCTTGGGTTTTCTTATGTCTCAATTGTTTCAGTAGTAGTTTCTAGAGCCAAACTTTCAACATTCAAAACTATCTTGCAGTGTCTGACAAGAGCTCTCAGAAATGACAACCCAAAGTTGTTGATGGCTGCATCTGCATTATTGTTGCCTTTGAGGCCTTTTACGGTTTCTGCTCTTCACACTGGGATGATGGAGGTAACTTTTTGATGTCGCTTTTATCTACAGCTCATTCCTCTTGTTCAATATAGGTTGGTTCTGTATATTTCTAAAGTCAGTTGGCAGCACAATAATATAGGAAGACTTGTTGGATAAAGCTGCAATTCTCAATTATTAGTATTAGTGAGAATTACTGTCCATTTGGTCTACTATTTTCGTATACGGTTTTTAAAAATCAACTTTGCATTTAAGTTGGCCTGTTCCCTCAAAATTTTTTCTCACTAAGATCCCGTTTGATAACCATTTGGTTTTTGGTTTTTAGTTTTTGAAAATTGAGCTTAAAAATACTACTCCCAAGTCCCACCGTTAAGTTCCTTGTGTTTTGTTATATGCCTTGTTTCCATGTTTTCAAAAACCAAGTCAAGTTTTGAAAACTAAAAAAAATAGTTTTCAAAAACTTGTTTTTGTTTTTGAAATTTGGCTAGGATTTCAAATGTGCCCTCAACAGAGATGAAAACCATGATAAGGAAATTCATAGGATTTCAAATGTGCCCTCAACAGCGTGGGTTTTCAAAAAATTCGTATCCTGTTTCCTTTGCATCCTTTCTTGTTCATTTTGATAATAATTGTTTGGTTATTGCAGTGACGTTGTAAACTTCTCTAACTTCCTTTTCATTTCAAACTTTCTTATTTGAATGCAAAATATGTTTATGTTTGTATCCCTTTTCGTTTCGTGTGGCTTTTTACGTGTTGCTTACTTTGTTCTTCATCTTGGCTCACATATTGAATACCTTGTTGGTTTGCATTGACAGTGGTTTGGACTTGGGGAAGATCAAGTGCTAGTTCTTGTGCAAAAAAAATGACTATCGGCTTAAGTATTAACAGATTGCTCCTTAAGTGAAGGATTGCAAGGTCAACTCTTTCTTTCATATTTTGTTGATACGTTTGCAGAGATAGTGCTCAAATTTTTTGGGTGTTGATAGATGGGGTGCATGTAGTAGTTTCTTTTGTTGTGATTCTGCTGGAATTTTGCTTTGTTTATGTTATTGAAGAATTGTTTTACTTGGGAGCTTACTGCGATTTTGATGAAATTTATCTCTTCACTCAAGGCTCTAGGTATCAGTGTTGCACTTCTTCTCTCTCTCACTCTCATCGATGTTGCAACTCTACCTTCGTGGGTAGCATTTTTTCGAAGCCGGAAGGTGGTGGCGTTGGGAGAGACGATGAAGTGTGGTGACCACGAGTTTAAACTTGAATGTTGTGTTGCCTTCTGAATATCTGATTTTAGGTTGCTTAACCTTCGAGAGATTTTGTGTCGAGCCTTAGTTTTAGTGCGAAGGCCAACACTTGGTTGCCACTTGATGGGATAATCAGGTCCTTTTCTTTTCTGCCTCTTTTGTTTTCATATTTTTTTGTGCTTTTAGTACTTGCCTATTTATGCAGTTTCAAGATGATTTTTATGATATTAAGGAAGGTCTGCTCACTATTTTTAATTGCTATTTTGGATGTTAAGAAAATCAGTTAAGAGAATGTGAAATTGATGTGTAGCATTCGATGTTTGCGAGTGATTCTATAATTAATTACATGTTTAATGGCTTATATAGGTTCGTTGTTGGGAAATAATGCAAAATGCGGGTAATGTTGCCAGTACACCGAAAGCTTCAATATCTCACGATCAACTGGTATATAATGATTTGGTTTTTTATTTTGTGGTTTAATGAGAATTTTGATTTTGTGGTTTAATTAGTGCACTAGAAACCCAAAAGTAAAAAGAAATGAGGAAAACCCAAGGGTAAGATGCAAAGCTTTAACTTCATGATACATTAGGAATTGTTGTTTTAGATATGTATGTATACCAAAGAAATGAGGAAAACCCAAGCTAAAGGAATTACGAAAGGCTTCAATTCGATAAAAGTGAATTAAGAGGATATGACAATTTACACCAAACGATAGCAATGAATTCCTTAATAATTGATGTTGTCTATTCCTATAGTCATTTTCTTGTGGTCTGAGTGTAAAATGTTTCTTGACAAGATGATGTTTCAGGAGCTGCAGATGAGCAAAGAGGACTTGAGGACGGTGCTCTAATAAAGTTGGAGCTGATGGCCTAGAAACCAGTGTTTCTGATGAATCAGAAAATTGGTATGATATTGATGATATTGAGGTTTCTTTCTTTCTTTCCTCTTTTTTTTTTTTTTTTTCCAGTTCATTTCACTATTAATATTAGTAAAGCACTCGCTCATTTTTGTTCTGCTTTGTCGCCATTGCTCGATTACTTTGTTTTTCCTTATCTTGTTTAATTTGTCAAGTTTTAGTTGGACTGGACCCTAGCCTTTCCTTACGTTCTTTCTCACTATCACAAATACATTTTTCTAATGCTTTTGCCCTCTCTCTCTTCGAACGAGGACTAGTGGAATAATTGAAATTGTAGTTCGTAGTTCACCTCCCTCCTTATTAATGTTTATTTGCTAGTCTAGATAAGAAACAACTAGTTTCTGACATCGGATATCGGACAATCATCTTCTGTTTACGTCAGGAAAGCTTTTATTTTAGTTAATTAGATGATGCTCTTGGAGAAGTGGTGAGGTTATATTAGTGTACAACGCTTTAGTAATTTCTTTTTCTCACATTCCATGAAAGGCTATCAATGATGGTGATATCCGGAACATTGTTCTATCATACCTTGTTTTTGATAAATGTGGCTATATCTTGCTCATGCTGATGGAAATTTGTAAGGTAGTTGAACAAATTTATTTCAGCATTAGTATTCATGCATTTATGATATTGTATTAAGTTGCAATGAACTTGTTTTTGAAAAAAAAAAAAACTTTCCTGGGCTCCTTAGGAATTACTGCAATCGAGTTTGTACCAGGACATCAAAATTTACTTGCAGAAACCTGAAAAATGTATTTGTTTTCCATTTGGTTTTGGATCATAAAAATCAAGTTTATCCCACTCCATTTTCATTGATTTAAAGTCACTATTCTTTGATTGTAGCTAAGTCAAACAGTGTCGTTTCTGTAACTTACTTTGTTGTTTGGATGTTGGGTTTTTATATTATAGGGTAACATGCTTTTAGAAAGTGGTTGAACTTTTTGTGCACCACTAGCAATCAAACAAGAAAGCTTGTCACTTTATAATGTTTCATTACATTGTCACTCTAAAACCTCATTCTTTGTTAAGATGGTTATTGGATTTTAGTCTCAAGCCTTGGTGCGAGACCTAACTTGCTTAGTTTAAGAATATTTTCCTCCTTTTTGTACCTAACTTGCGAGACCTAACGTTATTTTCCTCCTTTTTGTACCTTTCTTATTATTTTGCTGACTTTCTTGCAATGTCCTTTACTGATTGTTTAGATTTAGATTGTGCTTGATGCGAGACCTAACTTGCTTAGTTTAAGAATATTTGAAGTCTAGTTGTGAACCTGAAGTGTTGTGAGGTTGTAGTTGAGTGGTTTTTCATATAGAAGTGTGTTTCTCTTGTTTAATAGACTTAAAAATTTTTGGGTTAGCCATATGTATGTTGTTATGCTGTCGAAATTTTCGGAGCATCCAGTTAGAATTAGGATAGAAACTTTAGTAATGTCGCTAGGTTAAGTATAGAAACCTAGAGTGTTACAGGTTCTTTGATGGGGTTAAACTTGATCTCTATGAGTTTGTATGCTTTTAGAGTTTATTGGGTTTTCTAACAAATTTTTTCGATACTCATTGAGATTGATTCTTTTTTTTTGTGTATTTTATTGTTAACTAAATTTGTTTTTTTAGGTTCTTCGAGTTGTTGGACATATGTTTGTTATGTGAGCTCTTGTTTTGGCGTTGTATCGAACCTAATTACAATTTGTTTTTCTTAGGTTCTTCAAGTTTGATGTACGAGCAAGACAAGAATGAAAGTGGCATGTACGAGAATTTTTCTTTTTTGGTATAGGTGTAGACTCTTAATCATAGGTGTTTAGTAATTTTGAGGCTTTTAAGTGTAAGTGTTTGTAGTTTTATTCATATATTAAACTTATATGAATAAAAATTGTATGAACAAATTTGGTTCATTGGCTTATTGGAATGAAATTTGACAAATATTTGATTTCTATGCTATTTTGCACGTTTAAGATTAAGGTTACTTTCTTTACAGGTTTACAAATAAAGAAAATATTGTTGGTTTGCCACCGGGCAACCAACAATTTTTTTATTTAAATTATGAACAAAATAATGACGGGCAATGCTTGTCATAAAAAACGACATTTAATGACGGACATTAAAAAAGACATTTAATGACGGACACCTTTAATGACGGACATGTGGTTGGAAAACACACTTTCAATGACGGACGCCTTTTAATGACGGGCATTGCCCGTCATTAAAAATCTGGATGGTTGGAAAATACTCTTTAATGACGGACTTTTGATGACGGACGACTTTTAATGACGGACATTGTCCGTCATGAAAAACGTCCGTCATTGTAACTTTTTATGACGGACAGCTTGTAATGACAGTCAGTGCCCGTCATTAAAAGTCGCCCGTCATAAAAAGTTACGACGACACTCGTATAGACGACGGACGCCGCCCGTCATGAAAAGTCTTTAATGACGGGCAATGCCCGTCATTAAAAGTGATTTTTGTAGTAGTGAAGAGATATGCACATAAGGACCAATGAGGGAGACAAATTAAAATTTTTCCAAAATTAACATGTATAAGCGAGATCTATCTCAACAAGATCAGACTCTACTAGCCCGGGATTGGATTATTAAACTCTCAGCTCATCTTCCCTCTACACTGGCACTAAGGTTTCACTAATGAGTTAATGCAACAAATTAGTTTGTTTATCCCCATACTTAGGTGCTTTTAATTAACAATTGAATTAAGCATATAAATGTGGCACTAGCTTTCACACACCCATTGCAGGGACCCTTAACCTGAGATTTCTCTTTTTGCCTAAACTTTATTAAACATTGCAAACTGTGCACAGGCCATGGCATTTTTCTTTTTCAACAATAACAACAAGAATGATTTTTTCGTTATGAGCATAAATAGCAGATATTCTTTTCTTTTCTCCTAAGCAAGATCAAACATGCTAATTTGCAAAAAATTAACTCTTTAGCTCTACCCTACACCTATCAAGGTGACAACAAGCATATGAACCCAATAATTCGCTCCTAAGCATTCAAATCCAAGTCAAGCCAAGACAGATACTCTACTCATGCAAGCCATCTCCTAGAAAAATTTTAAAAAGTCTCCCTTTTTGGGCACTTATGCTTACATCTCATCACAAGCTTGAAAATTGACAAGAAAGCCTATCCTAGGACATCATAATCATGCAAAAGTAGCATCCAGAAAACAACCATATGCATCATTCAGAGAAAGCTCAAAACTATAGCCCGAACTCAGATGCTCAAAGGGCTCCACAAACATGCCAATCCACCCCCAAACTTAAAATATGCATTGTCCTCAATGTATAACGAAGATAAGGCATAAACAAGCATGAGAACAATAAAAGAATGACAGGAGTGAACAATACTGGCCTGGAATGATGATGACTTCTTGCTTGAGAGCCTGGACTCTTGAAAGCTTGAAAGCAAAGGAGAGAAAGAAAACAAGACCTACAAAACAAAAACAAACAATAAATAAAAAACAAAAAGAAAACACACTAAACTTACTTGGGTTGCCTCCCATAAGCGCTTGTTTAACGTCATTAGCTCGACGTGTTAACCGTGCTTCAAGGAGGCTTCTGCTCTGTGAATCCAACAGAGGTGCTCTTTCTTGCACCTTTCCTGTAGCCCATATAAAGCACTTGATCTTTAGAGTCTTCAACTGCTTTAAAGATTTCTTTTTCGTTCTTGACTCTAATAGTGAGCTCCCTGCGCTCAATATCTATGATCGCTCGCCCAGTGGCGAGGAATGGTCGTCCTAATATGACAGGCATTGAAGGATTTTCTATCATGTCCATAACATACAAGTCAATAGGGAGGAAAAATCTACCTACTCTGATTAACACATTTTCTACAATACCAACTGGTCTCACCACAGATTGATCAGCCAATTGGAGCTTTACAGGAGTAGACTTAATCTCACCTATATCTAACTTTTTACACAACGATAGAGGAATGATATTAATGCTAGCACCTAAATCACATAATGCTCTGAAAGAATAAGTACCAAAACTACAAGGAACAGAAAAACTCCCTGGATCTGCTACTTTTTCAGGTACTTTCTGTTGTACTCTGGTGCTGCATGTGGAAGCAAGATAAACAGTGTCAACCTTCTTTTCTTTTCGCTTCTTTGCTAACCACTCCTTCATGAACCTGTTGTATTGGGGCATCTCTAATGCCTCTGCAAAAGGAATATTAATATTCAGATTCATAAAAGCATTCATAAATTTATCAAACTGAACCTGATTATTCTTTTTCTTCTTTTTCTTTTTCTTTTCCTTAGGAACCAACAGTGTAGGAGAAGGAATAGGAGGCTCAAGGCTAGGCTGTTCAGCCTCATCAGATGATGTATCCTCCTCAGCTTCTCCTGTAGGCGTTTCATAGTCCTCAGATTCATGCTCCTCTTCAAATTCTTCCTGGTGCACAGTGATTGCCTTACAGTACTCCATCTGGGGTTTCTCTTGTTCAGCTGGGGCCTTACCTTTGTTCATTGTACTTACAACATTCACCAACTGTCCCAGCTGAGTCTCTATGTTCTTTATAGCTGCACTGTGGCCATTCACTGTTGAGTTGATGGCAATGACTGCCTCCACTAATTTGGTTGTCCTGTTACTAGACTCTGCAATGAAAGCTCCAACAAGATCTTCTAACTTTTTATTATCTTGAGTTTGAGGGGCAAAACCAGGAGGATTAAGAACATTCTTAGTATTGGCATAAGAGAAATTTTCACGGTTCCTATTGTTAGGATGATAATGTGTAGGTGTAGAATTATTATTATATCCCCTAGAATTAAAATTTGATACATACTGAACCTGCTCGATGGTCTCCTCCTGAGGTCTAGATGCTAAAGCAGCAGCTGATTCAATTGACTGTGCACTCCCTGTACCTGAAAATTTCATAAAAGCATTGGCAAGGGAAGTCATCTGGGCCTGGAGTGCACTTACTTTATCAACCTCAAACACTCCAGCAGCGATCTTTTTAGGTGTAGACCGCTCAGATGGCCACTGATAGCTGTTGGTGGCCATATCCTCTAAAAGTGTGCGAGCGTTTTCCACGGTCTTGGACAACAGAGTCCCACCTGCAGCTGCATCAACAATCGTTTTTGTGCTAGGAGTTAAACCATTATAAAACAACTGTACCTGAAGCCAATCGGGGTAACCATGTTGAGGACACTTCCTTAGTAGCTCTTTGAATCGCTCCCAAGCTTCGAACAGCTGCTCATCATATTGTTGTTGGAATGTCCCAATCTCGGTCCTCAGCTTGACCGTCTTTGCAGGAGGAAAAAATTTCTTTAAAAAGGCCTGGACCAAAGCATCCCAGGTGGTGATGCTCCCAGGAGCAATAGACTGCAACCAATCACGTGCTTTATCCTGCAAAGAAAAGGGAAATAAACGTAAGCGAATAGCATCCTCAGACACTCCATTAATCTTTACCGTCCCACAAATATCCAAGAATGATTTAAGATGAGAATTTGGATCCTCGGTGGGCGATCCTCTATATGCACAGTCTCGAGCCATCTGAATGAGGCCGGTCTTCAGCTCAAAGTTGTTACCATTAATCGGTGCATAGACAATCCCCGATTGCTGTCCCTGAAACACAGGGTGAAAGTAATCTCTAATAGGCCTAGGCTCCTCAGGTAGATTTTGATCTGCCATTTGAATAATTTCTCTATTTTCCCTTCGAAGCCTAAGGATTGTTCTTTCTATCTCGGGATCAAATGGTATCACTTCTCTACTACTACACATGCAAAATTAAAAATACCTTAAAAAGAAAAGAAAAAAAAAACAAATATGGAAATAAATAAAGAAAAGGAAACAACAAATCTAAAATGGAATGCAAAAATAAATATGACAAAATGCAAATAAGGAAACTAACCTAGAAAAGGAAAAACAAGAACAAATAAGGAAAAGATTACACAACTAAAAGAAAACTAACCTAGAAAATCAAATATGGAAAGAAAAACAAATAAGAAAAAAAATGCAACAAACCTAAAAAAATTAACAATACACCCTAAATTAAGATCAAGCAATTTTTTCACAATATCGATCTAGCTAAATGTGCCAATCCCCGGCAACGGCGCCAAAAACTTGATGTGGACTTTTCCTAACCGCAAGCGCACGGGTCAAGTAATAATATAGTGAATAGTAAATTCGAATGTCGTCCTCTGGATTGGATTTTTAAGCAAATTGAGTATTGTGAATAATCTTGCCCAATTTTATTTAGGGATCAAAAAGTGATGAAAAGATGATAATAAAACCAAATCAAAGCAAGTAAAAAGAATGGAAATTCAATTGGGAAAACTACTTAGGGAATTGATTTCGCCGATTTCGTTTAGGATTGATTTTAAAGAATAAGTTATTATGCACAATGAAATTATGAGGCAAAGACCCTTTAATCACAACTACCTCTCCCGAGTATAATTGATTCTCATGCAAATTAACCAACTTGATATCCCTATCTAAGTTTATTAATATGCAAGGCAATGAGATCTTTTAACCAATTCTAAAGTTAATCTAAAACCGTCAAGAATTAGAAAGTAAACTTTATTCAAGCAATCTTGAGTAAGTCTAGATCAAATCCCCTCTCCCGAGCTAGATTCGAAACTTAAATCATCCAACTAATGGCCAATTAATTGAAAGCATTAAATCAAGATTACAAACACAATAACATTGCACAACTTAAACCATAAATCAATCCATAAACTTAATCAACTACATCAATCCCTAAGCTACAAGTTTAGCTACTCATGAATGGAAATACAAGCTCAACTAAACAAGTGAAAGCCATAAATCTAACTAAAGAAAGAAAAAGGGAAAAGAAAACTCAATGTAGGCCGAGTCCCGACGTCCCCGTCACGATCCCCACGAACAATGGGTTGATTTCCAAGTTCCTCCTTTGTTTGCAGCTCCAAAAGCCTCTATTCTGTCCTCTTTACGGCTCCAAAAGGTCCCAAATCGATCTCCCTAAAACCTAGCCGAAGTGAAGCTTTTATTCTGATTTTTCGTCTTAGCGTCGAGACGCTGTCAAGACAGCGTCGCGACGCTGCCTCTTAAACGCGCGTTCTGAATAAGGAAAACAGTAGCGTCGGGACGCTTCCTATCATAGCGTCTCGACGCTGTAAGCTTTACGCGCCTAATCTGATATGGAATGTGAGCGTCGAGACGCTCAAGAGCTAGCGTCTCGACGCTAGCCTGCTGTTGACCGAGATTTGACTTTTCTCCACTTTTACTCTTTTCATTCCTTTGCATCTTTTCACGCCCCGAGCACCCGATTAACTCTGATATTGCATTATAGCTCCAATCAACCATTTCCTACAAAATAAACAATAAAGCACAATAAAATGGCCCAAACATCATAAAAGACTAGCTAAATTAAATAAGTAAAAGTAGCTAGCTATGCTCGCTATCAAGTTTGCATAAGACTGGACCGCAGAATAGTAACCACTAGATGTAACACCGTTGACTAGTTAGGTTGTTATTTCAATAAGATGACCTAGGTAACTTAATCTTAATCCTTAGTATGTTATGGACTCCTTTTCATGAGAGATTATCCTTAGATTTGTATGGGTGAGAGTGACCATATTCGCCGACTCAATAAGCCTACCATTTCAGGGATAAGATCGAGTGGGGGCTAGGAACATAACAACACAAGATGGAATTCACTCCTTCCCATCTTTAGGGCAAGTAGATGAATGTTCCCTTAAGGGCTGATTTCAGGTCTTGAACAAGGACGCTCATCCTCTCTGGCCCGAGAGGAACTTTCGTTTACTGGTTGGACCATAAATGGGTTGTTCATTAGAGAAATCAATGGTACTTAAGAAGACAGAGGTAACCTATGGGTAAAACAGTAATTTGATCCACCTGGCGTTACGAACACTCATGAAAGATTGACTTACCGATATTGGTCCATATCCATGGACACAGAAACATTTTACAGTGAAAAGAGTGCAGTTGTGGGTCTTTAGTGGAGTGACCCACAGTTAATGAATATTGGTTAACTTGATTAATGAGTTTAGTCAGTTAACCTCATATCATTGGAGCTTCTGATCTATAGGTGATAAGTGTCAAGAATATACCTATTTTGCCCCATATTCTTAGCTTATTCCTTGTGAAACTTATATGTTTTAGGTCAAATCTACTATTCCCAAGCTTAAAAAGTGTAAAAGTTGGTGAGTTAGGTCTTTGAGGGTCATGTGTGGTCAATGCTTAATTGGACTTATTTTGATAAGAATTTGACTTATTTTTATGTGTTGCAGAAAAACAGAGAAAACAAGGCAAAATAGCAAAAATGCGATCGTATTTCTGCCTAGGGGCGTTCAACTTCAGACCGAAAAATTGACACGACTGACCGAACCGATGGTGGTCGATCGGCTAGCCGACCAAGTCGGTCCGTGTCGGTTTTTTAATTTTCTAGACCGATCGGTCGATCGGTCGGCCAAGCGGTTATACATATAACCGACCGACCGACCGACCGATATATGTATATATTTAAAAAATAATAATTTTTATTTAAAACTACCCAGCCACCTACAGCCTAATAGCCCCATGTCCAAGCCCATTCCAAAATTCCAAATCTCCTAACCCTAGCTTCATTCTTCTTCAGCCGATTCAGCCTGCTGCCAGTGCCTTCTGCGTTCGACCCTCCATTTTCAAAAATCACAAATTTCCTCACTTATCAGTTCTCATCTCACGCTGGCCAGTCAAAGTCCCTCGCCGTCCGCTGTTCTTCATCTCTCTCCCATCGCCTAGCCGAACTCCCTCGCCCTCCCTACTCTTAGATCTCTCTCACGTTTTCGTCTTCTCTGTTTTCCTCCCGCCGACTCTGTTGTCTGTCTCTTCAAGGTTAGAACTTAGATCTTTAAAAAAAATTGAAAACCGATCGAACCGACTGGACGGTTGGTCGGCTGGCACACCCCACAAGAAACTGTCGGTTTCCATATTTTTGGAAAACCGATCGACCGATGAACACCCCTATTTCTGCCAAGGCCAAATGAAATGTCATTGCATTTCTAGGCCGAAACTGAAAATTCTGAGTCTGTCGCGGGTCATTTTGAACGAGCTTTCCACGCACCTAACCAGTTGATTTGACTCCGAAACTGACTGGGCTACCTACAAGCACCATTTTCATGACTCCTCAACCACTCCCCACGCTATAAAAGGTCATGATTTGAAGGCAAATGCAAGCAGAACTCATTGGGAAGAAAAGGGTAGTGATATAACCCTAATAGACGCCCATGAGTCGTGATGCCCGAGGTCCTTGCTAGATGATGAAATTTTAACCTTATTTAGACATCAAACCTATGTGTTTGTAGAGATTTCACCATATTCCTACCTTGTAAGGGAGAGTAGAGTGTCGTGAGAACTCTAGAGGGATTGGATAAATTGAAAAAAAAAAAACCCTAGTTTTAGCTACTGCACCATATTTTCCAACACCTATTTCTTTCTATTATTTCTTGTACTTACCATTCATTTATTCAATGGAAAGTAATTTTTTGCATTTTTATCCACCATACGTAGCTAAATCCCATTGAGGGGTTCGGTATAGTGAATTCCCTTATGGATTAAATAACTTGAAAGTTGTTTATTTACCTAAGCTCTATTTTATGCATGTAATCCTTTATTGATTATCATTCCAATCTTGTTGAGTTTAACGTGATCACTTAGACTTAGCATGCTATGTGAGTTTGGTACTAAAAGGATCAAACAACATCGATTCTCATAAAGGTGATATAGGAGAAAGGGCTCGAAAGAGTGTATTTGTTGTTATAGGGGATGATCGCTTATAACAACTATAAGGTTATAGGTTGCATGCATGAATCATATATGTCGGAGTCGAGTCACAGAAATGTGCGTAACGATACTCGTTTAGTCTTTTAACTGTTGGGTTTTATGTCCTAAAACTCAAAGTCTGTAATTCTTTTGCAATAAAGATGTTATTCAGTGAATTGTTTGTTTATATACTTTAAATCCAATTAAGATAAACATTCATGGTTATAATATGAAATACTCGAACTATATTGTGGATATGGACAGGGATCAAGTTCTAGTATATAACCTAAATGGTATATAGTATAGGGATAAAACTAGGTACCTTATCTTGGTGACACTATGGATGCGGTCTACTTTGCGAACAAGGCAAACGAAGTGATCCTGGATCGTTCAAGTAGAGACATGCGAGTAGGGGCATCCTGTGTAAAAGAAGTTTACACAAGATCGGACCAAGAAATGAGTCACTCTTACTTTATAATGCAGTTTACTGTTAAGACTGACTATTTCATGCGATAACCTAGGTAACTCGATCTTAATCCTGAGCTTACTATGAACTCCTGTTTGTTTTGGATTATCCTTTGATCTGCAAGAGTGAGAGTGGCCAAACAACGCCACTCAATAAGCCTACCATTTTGGGGATAAGACTGGATGAATAGCTGGGGACATAGTGTTGCAAGATTGAATTCACTCCTACCCGAATCAAGGATAGTAGAAAGGTTGTTCCCTTAAGTGCTGACTCTGAGGCTTGAACAAGGGGCCCCACCCTCTCATTGGCCCGAGAGGGACTCTGTTTAGTGGTTGGACCATAAACAAATTGTTCATTAGATGACTAGTGGACTTAAGGAATCAAGAAGTGTTATAGGCGTAAAACGGACTTTTGACCTAACTATAGTTACGAACGACCTGTGAAGGATTTACTTACTAATCATGGTTATATCAAGTGGACAAAAATATATCTACAGTGAGGGGAGTTCAACTACTAGGTTATAATGGAGTGACCCAATAGTTAACGGATGTTGGTTAACTAGGTTAAAAGAGTTTAACCGGTTAAACCTCGTACCGTTGGAGTCCATGATCTGTAGGTCTATTAGGTCCCCTTGCTAGCTTAAGAATAAACTTTGGAACAATATGATGGAAGGAATTAGAATAAGTTCAAATTCAGTTTAGGGAAATGGTCGGTCATATTGGATATTACCGACACGTCGGGTTTTGGTTAAACCTAACTTTGAGAGAATTTAATATATTTAAATATGATTTAAATATCGAGCACATGAATAAGGATTCATGATTGGAAAATAACATTTCGGAAATGTTCGGGATTGGTAGCAAAATATTAATTTAATATTAGATATTTAATTAATTATATATTTGACTATTTAATTAATAAATAATTAATAATTATTTTAAATTTATTTTGAATTAATTTAAAATTCAAAATTAAAAATTTGGGTTTAAATTTTCATATTATTAATTATTGAATTTTAGGAGGACCTAGGTAGGTTACTGTTGTAACACCGTTAACAAGTTAGGTTACCGTTTCAATAGGATGACCTAGGTAACTCAGTTTTAATCCTGAGTGTGTCATGAACTCCTTCTCATGAGGGATTGTCCTTTGATTAGCATGGGTGAGAGTGACCTATACGCTGACTCAATATGTCTTCCTTTTTGGGAGGCTGGGGACATGACAACACAAGAAGGAATTCACTCCTTCCCACTTTTAGGAAAAGTAAATGAGTGTTCCCTTAAGTAGTGACTCCGGGACTTGAACAAAGGGATCCCGTCCTCTCACTGGCCTTAGAGGGACTTTCTGTTTAATGGTTGGATCATAAATAGGTTGTTCATTAGAGAAGCGCTGGTACTTAAGGAGACAGATGTAACACAAGGGTAAAACAGTAATTTGACCTAATTGTAGTTACGGACACTCGTGAAGGATTGACTTACCAGTATAGGTCTATATCCGTGGACACAAAAATGTTCTACAGTGAGAAGAGTTCAACTGCGAGTCTTTAGTGGAATGACTCATAGTTAATGAATATTGGTTAACCTAATTAATGAGTTTAATTAGTAAACCTCAGATCATTAGAGCTTCTGATCTGTAGGTCCATTAGGTCTTCCTACTAGCTTGTAAAGAGTAATTAGGAACAATTTATCTTGAATAGAATTTGAATTGTTCAAATTCATGATGGGAATCAAGTTAATTGTATGAGATACAATTAATATAATGTATGGTGATACATTATAATATAAAGTTTAATTTGTGATTAAACTTTATTAATTGAGAGAATTATATATTTGAAGGAGTTCAAATATATGGTTGATTAAGTATATGATATTTAATTAGTATATCAATTAATTAATTATTTAATTTAGTCTAATTGAATGTGATTTAATTAAACTATTGTATTATGAGAGAAATAAATATTTGAAGAAGTTCAAATATTAATATGAATTTGATTCATATTAAATTTATAGGATATAAGAGAATTTGAAGCTATGTCTGAAGGACAGAAATAAATATTAATTGAAGCTATGTCTGAAGGATTGGAATTCCGTAATTCGGTAAAGCGAAAGCGTGATTGAGACCGATTCTTAATTAATTTTGTTTAATCTAAAATACCAATACATTGACAATAATATTAGAACTATTCTAAATATATATTAAGGCTAAGCATACAAAAATATTAGATCCAAATCTAATTTATAAAGTAACAAATTACTTACTCTCGTTGACGACTCAAATTAAATTCACCAACTGCTTGTGAATTAATCACGAACTAGTGCGAACACATGACTCTGAGACTTTTAGAGGCAAGAGACTGGTGGGAGTCTAGAGGAATCCTTGAGGGAAATTCTATGAGAGTAGGAGAATGAATGAGATGCCTTTCACCCCACCCTAAGGGTCCTATATATAGGTAAAGGCCAAGACATTTTTCCTAATAGGAAAATGTCTCTAATTTTAATAAATAATTAATTAATTCCGTAATTAATCAATTTCCCTAATTAAATATCATATATTTAATCTTAGGGATTTTATTAAAATTAAAATTAATATGAATCCAATTCATATTAAATTTATTTGAACTCTTTCAAATATTTTCTCTCACGAATTAATTTTTGAAATTAATTCAAAAATTATATTATAAAGTTTCATAAACTTTATATTATAATGCACCAATATACATTATACGACTTCCCAATTAAATTGAACACTTTCAATTTACAATTTATACTTAATTGCCTCAAGTCTCTTTATGAGCTACCAGTGGGACCTAATGGACCTACAGATCAGAAGCTCCAACGATACGAGACTAATTGGCCAAACTCATTGACCAAGTTTAGTCAACATCCGTTAACTGTGGGTCACTCCACTAAAGACCCACAACTGCACTCTTCTCACTGTAGAATATTTATGTGTCCACGGATATCGACCAACAGTAAGTCAATCATTCACGTGTGTTCGTAACACCAATTGAGTCAAATTATCGTTTTACCCTTGGGTTACCTCTGGTTCCTTAAGTACCACTGATTCCTCTAATGAACAAGTTGTTTAGGGTCCAACCACTAAACAAGAGTTCCTCTCTGTTGGGTTTTATGCCCTAAAACTCGTAGATAGTGAATGTAATCGTTGACCGGATATTAATGAAATAATATTGATATATTTTTCCATTAATTGTTATTAGTTATTTTATATTTGTCTTTGCCTAATAATAACCCTAATCAAATAAACTAGACATCCAAGGTTGTAATATGAGTCTTGAACTATATGTAGCGACATATGGGATCATTGTTCAAGAAACAGCCTAAAGGGTCTATAGTATAGGGATAAGACTGGGTGTCTTATCCTGGTGACACTATGGATACGGCCCACTTTGTATTTGATACAAACGCTGTGATCCAACGCGTTCGTGTAGGAGACATGCGAGTGGGGGTATCCTATGCAATGAGTTTGCATAAGACCGGACCGCGAAATAGTAACCACTAGTTATAACACCGTTAACTAGTTGGTTTTCTATTTTCACTAGGACGACCTAGACAACTTAGTCTTAATCCTGAGTTGATTATGGACTCCTGCTCATGAGAGATTGTCCTTTGATTTGTATGGGTGAGAGTCGCCAATACGCCGACTCAATAAGCCTACCACTTTGGGGACAAGACCGAATGGGGAGCTGGGAACATAATCGTATAAGATGGAATTCACTCCTTCCCGACTTTAGGGAAGCAGATGAGTGTTCCCTTAAGTGGTTACTCCGAGTCTTGAACAAATGGCCCTACCCTCTCAATGGCACGAGAGGGTTTTCTGTTTGATGGTTGGACCATAAACATATTGTTCATTAGAGGAGAATTGGTACTTAAGGAAATAGAGGTGACCCAGGGGTAAAACGGTAATTTGACCCAGCTGGTGTTACGGACACTCGTGAAGGACTAACTAGTCGATATTGGTCTAAGTTTCGTGGACACAGAAAATATGTCTGCAGTGAGAAGAGTGCAACTGTGAGTCTATAGTGGAATGTACACACAGTTAACGAATATTGATTATTGTGGTTAATGAGTTTAACCAATTAATCTCACATCGTTGGAGCTTCTGATCTGCAGGTCCATAAGGTCCCACTGGTAGCTCGTAAAGTAATTTGAGGCAACTAAGTAATTAAATGTAAATTGAAAATGTTCAATTTACTAAGGGAAATAAATATAATATATATTGATATATTATTATGAGAGAAATTAATATTTGAAGAAGTTCAAATATAAATTTATGGAAGATTGAAAGAGTTCAAATAATGAATTAATTAATTTAAGTCCTAAAAATGTTTGGGCAAAATTAATTAATTCAAGGCCGGAAATTAAATATGTGATATTTAATTGGTGGTTAATTAATTAAAGAATTCATTAACCATGAATTAATCAATTATGTAAATAATTAATCACTTAAGGAAGTGATTAATCATTTATGGGAATGATCTAATTACTTATGGAAGTAATTAGTCATTTATGGAAAAGATTAATCAATTGGGGAATTGATTGATCATGATTGATTAATTAAGGAATAAGATTGAATCAATTTTGGAAAAGATTGATTTAATTGAATATTTTATTCATGGCCTCTCTTCTATAAATAGAACACTAGACCTAATTGGTCATGACACTTGACACTCTTGAAAGACAAGACCTAGAATTCTCTCTAGCCTCCCTCTTAGAGAAAGACTCCCACAAGTCTTTGGCCTCCTAGACTTAGAGACATACCGGTGTAACCTCTGTGGTTATTGTGTCAATCAAGAAGGAATTTCCAGCGAAGAAAAACAAAGGCGGCTGCTGCGTTTTCGTTCGTTGGAGCGTCGTTGGCGAAGAACGGTCAAGTCTACAACGGAGGTTTGTAACGGTTCTTCCTCTTTTCGTTAGAAAAGTTTTTAAAATAAATTTAGATTTATTTTAGCATGTTTAAACCGAGTTATCGTAACGGTATTTTAATGTTAATTAATATACGGCGTAAGGTCCAATCGATGCGCTTCCGCTGCGTGGGGACTTTTATTCCCTTCACTCTCGAGCTAGGAGAGGATGACACGCCTTTGTTCAAGCCCCGGAATCAGCCCTTAAGGGAACACACATCTACTTACCCCAATAAGGGAAAGAGTGAATTCCATCTTGTACTGTTATGTTCCCAGATCCCATTTGGTCTTGCCCCTGAAATGGTAGGCTTATTGAGTCGGCGAATTGGCCACTCCCACCCATACAAATCTAAGGACAATCCCTCCTGAAAGTGGTTCATAACAGACTCAGGATTGAGATTGAGTTACCTAGGTCATCCTATTGAAATAGAAACCTAGACTAGTTAACGGTGTTACATCTAGTGGTTACTATTTCACGGTCCAGTCTTATACAAACTCATTGCATATGATACCCCCACCCGCATGTCTCCTACATGGATGCTTTGGATCATTGCATCTGTATCGAATACAAGGTGGGTCGTATCACATAGTGTCACCAGGATAAGGTACCCAACCTTATCCCTATACTATAGACCTTTTAGGTTGTTACTTGGACACCGATCCCCATATGTCCCCACATACTAGTCTAAGTTTCATTGAAATTACCTTGGATCTTAGTTTGTTGGATTTAGGGTTTATTAATGCAAACTCGATTATTCAATAACCAAATTACTGAATTACTCAAATAACGCATTATTGAGATCGATTAATTTGTTTCATTTACTATCTACGAGTTTTATGGCATAAAACCCAACAACTCCCACTTGAACTAAAACTCTAGTGGGCAATGTACATCAACAATAATCATTGAAGTAGGAATAGTAGTTTGTATTAATACTGTATAATACATGAAAAATACAAATACAGATAAATACAATAAACTAGGGCATTCACAATACCCATTACACTTCTCCCACTTGCCCTAGATTATTCTATGTACATATCTCGCAGACCTAGACCCTCTAGATGACCCTCGAACACTTTAGCTGTGCGAGCCTTCGTAAATGGATCAGCAATATTGTGCGCAGAGGCTACCTTCGTGATGATCACGTCCCCTCGTTGCACGATCTCTCTGATGAGATGATATTTGCGCTCTATGTGCTTGCCTCTTTTGTGACTGCGAGGTTCTTTAGAATTTGCCACTGCACCACTATTATCACAGTAAAGGGTGATTGGCAAGTTCATATTTGGAACAACTTCCAAATCCATCAAGAACTTCCGTAGCCATACAACCTCCTTAGCTGCTTCACAAGCAGCGACATATTCGACCTCCATGGTGGAGTCTGCAATGCATCCTTGCTTGATGCTACGCCAGACTACAGCTCCCCCGTTGAGGGTAAATACTGACCCTGATGTGGATTTCTGAGAATCCTTATCAGTTTGAAAGTCGGAGTCTGTGTATCCTGTAAGGATCAAATCCTTAGAGCCATACCCAAGCTGATAGTCCCTCGTTCTCCGAAGATACTTGAGGATGTTTTTAACTACAGTCCAGTGGTCTAACCCTGGATTGGACTGGTACCTGTTGACTATCCCAACTGCATAGCAAATGTCAGGCCTAGTACACAACATGGCGTACATAAGACTGCCCACAGCTGAAGCATAAGGGATCCGTCTCATATCCTCAATTTCTTGAGGTGTCTTAGGACACTGTTCCTTAGACAAATGAACTCCATGCCTGAAGGGTAGTAAACCTCTCTTGGAATTTTGTATCATATATCTAGACAACATTATCTTGTCTATATATAATGCTTGAGACATGGCTAACGTTATGTTCTTACGATTCATGATAATTTGAATCCCTAGAACATACTGAGCTTCACCCAAATCTTTCATTTGGAACTCAGTCGATAGCCATTTTTTTAATGTCAGCTAGATATTCTACATCACTCCCAATTAGAAGAATATCATCTACATACAACACCAGAAAAGCTACTGTTGATAATCCTTTTGTAAACACAAGGCTCATCAACGTTCTGGTCAAAGCCATAAGATTTGACAGCACTGTCAAACTTTATATTCCAAGATCTGGAAGCTTGCTTCAACCCATAAATGGATCGTCTAAGCTTGCAAACCTTTTGCTCCTGACCTTGAGCAACGAACCCCTCTGGTTGAGACATAAAGATGTTCTCATCAAGATTGTCATTGAGAAAGGCATTTTTGACGTCCATTTGCCAAATCTCATAATCATAAAAGGTGGCAATGGACAAGAGAATTCTTATCGACTTTAACATAGCAACTGGGGAGAAGGTTTCCTCATAGTCCACCCCCTCCTTTTGGGTATAACCCTTTGTCCCAAGTCGAGCTTTGAAAGTATGTACTTTCCCAGTTGCGTCTCGTTTTCTCTTATAGATCCATTTGCACCCTATGGGTTTAACCCCTTCAGGTAGGTCTACAAGATCCTAAACTTGATTGAAGTACATAGACTCCATCTCTAGGTCCATAACTTTGACCCACTGGTCATGGTCCACATCATTCATTGCCTGTCTAAAGGTCAATGGATCCTCAACCCCATCATCAGGTATGACAGTTGGAGTTTCTGCTAAACCCAAATAGCATTCAGGTTGAATAATAATCCTCCCACTACGTCGAGGCATTCTCAACTCTTGAGAAGGATGTGCTTGACCAGATGTACTGGGCTCATCAACAACTCTTGTTGAAGGTCCAGCCTCTGAACTGGGCTCATCAACAACTCTTGTTGAAGGTCCAGCCTCATCAACAACTCTTGTTGATTCATTTGTAGCTTTACCATAAAGTTCATTTAACACAGTTTTACTGCGTGGTACGTGTTCTTTAACGTGGTCTTCGTCCAAGAAAGTAGCATTTGTCGATACAAATACTTTATTTTCTTTTGGATCGAAGAAGTATCCACCTCTTGTTTCTTTTGGGTAGCCTAGAATAGGCATAATTTTGAACGTGAATCCAATTTCTTTGGGTTTGCAACTAACACATGTGTAGAGCAACCCCAAATTTTGAAATGACGTAAACTAGCTTTACGCCCTTTCCAGAGCTCAAATGGTGTTTCAGAAACACTCTTTAAGGGAACAACATTCAAAATATAAACTGCAGTCTCTACTGCATAACCCAAAAAAGAACTAGGCAACTGAGCATAACTCATCATAGATCGAACCATGTCTAACAAGGTTCTGTTTCTCCTTTCAGATACACCATTCTGCTGAGGTGTACCTAGTGCTGAGAGTTGAGACGAGATTCCATGTTCTATCAAATAGTTTTGGAATTTTAAGTCCAAATACTCTCCACCTCGATCAGATCGAAGTGTTTTAATGGTCTTACCTAACAAGTTCTCAACTTCAGTCCTGTACTCCATGAACTTTTCAAGGGCTTCAGACTTATGACTCATTAGGTATAAATAATCATACCTTGAATAATCATCTATAAAAGAGATGAAATATTCATACCCTCCTCGAGCTCTTACATTCATTGGACCACAAAGATCCGTATGTACGAGTTCTAAGGGCTCTTTGGCACGATAACCTTTTCCAGTAAAAGGTCGTTTGGTCATCTTACCTTCGAGACATGACTCACATGGAGGTAAAGTACCATATTCTAACTGGCTTAGAAGTCCGTTCTTAACCAATCTCCCAATCCTATTGAGATTTATGTGGCCAAGTCTCAAGTGCCAAAGATAGGTACTTTGAGAAACTTTTTGCCTTTTTGGTTGAGTCTCAGCTGTTTTAAACATTTCATTGTTCAAAATAGCCCTAGACTCTATTGGTCTTAAGACATACAAATTGTTCTCCATTTTTGCAGAACATATATCAGCACCCTTTTTAGTAATGAAAGCTTCATTCACAGAAAAGGACACTGAATACCCTTGTTCTAGCAAACAAGAAATAGAAATCAAATTTCTTTTTATTTTTGGGAACTATATATACATTATCTAATAACATATAGCGTTCCCTGGAGAAGAACATTTTAATATCTCCTTCTGCTTTAGCTGAAATGAGCTCCTCAGTCCCAACTCTGAGAGTCATTTCCCCAGCATCTAACTGTTGCCAGGAGCTCATTCCCTCAAAGGAAGAGCATACGTGATGAGTGGCACCTGAATCAAGGATCCAGGTTGTATCATCATTTTTCACTATACACGTTTCAATGATCAATAAATCAAATTTATTTTCATTGAGATGTGCTAAGCAGTCTATGTCATATTCATCATGAACAATTTCGGATAAATTAGACATATGGGCTTGAGGATCGTCCTCAGTTAAGACCAATTCCACGCATCTAGTGTTTAAGTTCATATTCTTAGTTGTATTAGAAATACCAGTTTTGTAATTGGCATTATTAGAGGCATACAAAGAACGTTTCATTGCTGATAGAACAAACAAATTAACTTAATAAGTATTGTTGCATAAATCCATTACACAAAATAATATTATTATTTTAATCCAATCAATTTAGCAAAAGTAATGATCAACCCATAGAATAAACATTCATTTTGCAACGATACTTCAGAGGTTTAGAACAACAGCTACCGTAGGGTAGTCAGCTACTCCTCCTCTGAATTGAGACAATCTCAACCAATCCCTATTCCCGAAATAACTCATATTCCAATAGTTCTTAGCTACCATTTTTTCGGTCAGGAAATTATTAACACCTTAAGAATTTCCCGTAAGTGTGACCCTCCATTTTTCAGATTTCAGAGGTCGGCCCCAACAATGCTACCATAGGGAAAGTCAAAGTTGGAAATGGACCTAAGAAACCCTATCCATTTATGGAGTTTGCGTTGTTCCGACTCCCATGATCAAGCCCTCCGTAAGGTGATCGCTCCCAGGGCGACTTGCAGGCAGATCATAGGGATCTCACAGTGCAACCTAATGGAGGAGACCGTAGGATACGTTGACACGTGTCCTGCTCCCACTTACTATAAAATACTCCTTCATTCACCTTGATATTAATCCATGCAAATACCATCCGTAGGGTGTCCTCCCAGGGTGACTTGAGGCTAAGTGTCACAACCATACTAGTAGAGAGTAGGTTGTGACCCTCACTGAGCAGACAGTGAAGTGGTGGCACGTCGAGTGTCGCCCATCGGGCCATGTCAGAGGGCCGAGAGAAGAGATAAGTGCCATGATGCGATCGAGGAGGACGATGCATCATCCAACACACCACAATGAGTGGGCATTGATGTCACAAGAAGGCATGAAGATATTGAGAGGCAACAGTGTCGTCAGACGCGTCAGTGGTATGCTTGATGGGGGCCAGATGGGGCCCCGGGCCATGACCTCGGAAGTCGGGGTTCCGTCGTGAGTTTTGACGAGCGGCTCTGGAGTTAAGTGCATATGAGTGTAGAATGCAAGCCCGCAAAGTTTCGTGTCAATCGGACACCAGACGGGCGCTCCACGTTGGCGTATGACTCTTCGTGAATATGACGTGCAAGGGTGTCAGACCAAATATGCCTCAGAATGTACTATAGGGGGAGGCATGGTGTCAGCTCTCCACCACCCCTGGGCCCTGTGGCCTAAGTGAGCTACCCCATGGCACATGCGTGTGTCATGGTGTGGGCGAGCGTTGCAAGACGAGTGTCTTGGGCGTCTTCCTTTGGGAATGGGTTTCCAAGGACAGTGTCGGGCGGCACGGGTGTGCCGACATTGCGCCCCCGCCCATGGGCTAGAGGTTGCACCATATGGCCGGGTTGCGGCACGCTATACGAAAATGACTCGGCATGTCTCGGAAGAGTTCATGCCTCGATATGCCCGGATGGATGGATGTCCGGGAAGCCCCGATTATAAGTAAAGCCCATGGGTCCGTTCTCGAGAAGCAGGTCCGAGCGAGCGGTTAAGTCAGATGACATCCCGAGGCTCGGGGTGGCATCATGAAGCATCAGTGGAACCCGATAGTTCCCGGTTGGCACGGTATTTGCCCGAAATGTCCCGGTAAGCATTATAATGGCCCGATAAGTCCCGGTAGGCGACGAAAAGCCCCGGTAAGCGTTATAATGCCCCGGTAGGTCCCGGTAAGTGCTGAAATCACCCGGTAAGCTCCGGTTGAGCGTTTTAAGGCCGTTTTGACCCGTTGAAGGGTCCAAACACATCCCGGCGAAGTTTCGGATCGATGTAGATGCGTGTGGGCCGTGTTATCGAGATGGAAGATGATGAAACGAGATGCGACGTTGCGTCCAGATGACCTTGGCCTGATGTAGAGGCAAGGTTGAGCCTTGGGACTTGGCCTAGAGTAGAGGCAAGTCGGCTAGAGTCGCGAATGAGTGAAAATACACGTACGGGCGACGTGTATTGACCGAATGTATTCCGCTGCAAGATGATTTGAGTTCGGTTGAGGATGAAGAACCTCGCCTAAGGTCCGATGAAGCGCCAAAGTCCCGCGAAAAAGTTATATGGGTTAGAGATGACCCTTAAGGCTGGCCATGGTCGCGTGTAAGATCATGGCGCCGCACGGTTGAAAAGGTACGACCGTGACAGTTGGTATAAGAGCCTAGTTTAGGCTTTGGGCTACGATCAGAGCCCCACTTTGTGTGCGTAGTCGGACGAGACAGAGAGAGAGACCCTGTGGTCAGATTGAAGACTTCACGATTGTGTCAAGAGTGCCAGTTTCGGCAGGGCAGTTGTGTTGTCAGTATCAGAGACAGAAAGGGTATTGAAGCCGGATTCCTTGAGGGAGTCCAACCCGTCAGTGTGCAAGAACCAAGTCCATTTGCCAAGGGCTTGGTGTTCAGTATGGGCAAGAGAGAAAAATCAGAAGGTGTACCAGGTAGGGTGCCTTCGAAAGAACCATTACCGCCAAGAGGGATAGTGTTAATGGTTGCAAGCAGAGATAGCCGGGGGTCAGAGTGACATGCGCCGGTCAAGTGCCAGAGTTGAGCATCAAGAAAGCCTATGTGGGTGGGCGATTTGGGCTGTGTAGAGCCAAGATTGGGAAAGCACTCGAGAGAAGGGGTTGCTTGTCCCGTGAAGACGCTCGTGTGTCGAGCGAGTGTGTCCCTTAAGTCATTCCACATGCCTAAGTGGGTGGCTTCACAGATGCCAAGACCAGCAATTTGCTCGAAATGGAGCACCAGGCTGGAGACAGGGCAGAAGAAGAAAAAGAAGCTGCTGCAAGTTCCGACAGAAGCATCGGTGCAGCGATTGCCACATGAAGGTGGCCAGTTGAGAGTTGGCCGAAGGGTAGTGCCAACAGAAAGAATGGGCTGTGTCTTGCTTTCCGATGTCCGCACCAGAAGAGATGGTGCCACGAAGAGACCATTCCGTGGTAGGCTTGCGAGCCTCACCCTGCGGGGTGCACCTTGTTATGTGCCGCTTAGAGAATATGTGAGTAAGTGGCCATGAGTGCCAAAAGAAAAGTCGGGGCGCGCTCCCCGCAAGCGGAGGCGAAGAGAATGCCGAAGCTTTTGCCGTGTTCTGTTAGAAGATCCTCGGGCCGAGTCCTAAAGTTGGGCGTTAGTTAGGTCCACAGAGAAGGGGGTAGTCTGCAGGCATTGTGCTTTTTGCCGTGTCTACGTTGCGAGTCTCGGGGCCGAGTCCTAAAGTTGGGCGTTAGTTAGGTCCGTGGGTGGGATAGCCCGTAGATAGTGTGCAGTTGTTTTGCCTTGCCTATGTTGCGAGTCTCGGGGCCGAGTCCTAAAGTTGGGCGTTAGTTAGGTCTGTGGGTGGGATAGCTCATAGGTAGTGCGCAGTTTCCGTATTCGTTCTGATGCACAATGTTTCAGCGGGTCCGTCAGCAGCCAGTCCGAAGTCGGATCGTCATCGGGACGATGCCGAGATTAAGTGGGGGAGAGTGTCGCAATCCAATCGTGCAGTGATGCAGATTGTGCCCCCGAGTATGTCATCGAGGACGATGACAGTTTAAGTGGGGGAGAATGTCACAACCATACTAGTAGAGAGTAGGTTGTGACCCTCACTGAGCAGACAGTGAAGTGGTGGCACGTCGAGTGTCGCCCATCGGGCCATGTCAGAGGGCCGAGAGAAGAGATAAGTGCCATGATGCGATCGAGGAGGACGATGCATCATCCAACACACCACAATGAGTGGGCATTGATGTCACAAGAAGGCATGAAGATATTGAGAGGCAACAGTGTCGTCAGACGCGTCAGTGGTATGCTTGATGGGGGCCAGATGGGGCCCCGGGCCATGACCTCGGAAGTCGGGGTTCCGTCGTGAGTTTTGACGAGCGGCTCTGGAGTTAAGTGCATATGAGTGTAGAATGCAAGCCCGCAAAGTTTCGTGTCAATCGGACACCAGACGGGCGCTCCACGTTGGCGTATGACTCTTCGTGAATATGACGTGCAAGGGTGTCAGACCAAATATGCCTCAGAATGTACTATAGGGGGAGGCATGGTGTCAGCTCTCCACCACCCCTGGGCCCTGTGGCCTAAGTGAGCTACCCCATGGCACATGCGTGTGTCATGGTGTGGGCGAGCGTTGCAAGACGAGTGTCTTGGGCGTCTTCCTTTGGGAATGGGTTTCCAAGGACAGTGTCGGGCGGCACGGGTGTGCCGACATTGCGCCCCCGCCCATGGGCTAGAGGTTGCACCATATGGCCGGGTTGCGGCACGCTATACGAAAATGACTCGGCATGTCTCGGAAGAGTTCATGCCTCGATATGCCCGGATGGATGGATGTCCGGGAAGCCCCGATTATAAGTAAAGCCCATGGGTCCGTTCTCGAGAAGCAGGTCCGAGCGAGCGGTTAAGTCAGATGACATCCCGAGGCTCGGGGTGGCATCATGAAGCATCAGTGGAACCCGATAGTTCCCGGTTGGCACGGTATTTGCCCGAAATGTCCCGGTAAGCATTATAATGGCCCGATAAGTCCCGGTAGGCGACGAAAAGCCCCGGTAAGCGTTATAATGCCCCGGTAGGTCCCGGTAAGTGCTGAAATCACCCGGTAAGCTCCGGTTGAGCGTTTTAAGGCCGTTTTGACCCGTTGAAGGGTCCAAACACATCCCGGCGAAGTTTCGGATCGATGTAGATGCGTGTGGGCCGTGTTATCGAGATGGAAGATGATGAAACGAGATGCGACGTTGCGTCCAGATGACCTTGGCCTGATGTAGAGGCAAGGTTGAGCCTTGGGACTTGGCCTAGAGTAGAGGCAAGTCGGCTAGAGTCGCGAATGAGTGAAAATACACGTACGGGCGACGTGTATTGACCGAATGTATTCCGCTGCAAGATGATTTGAGTTCGGTTGAGGATGAAGAACCTCGCCTAAGGTCCGATGAAGCGCCAAAGTCCCGCGAAAAAGTTATATGGGTTAGAGATGACCCTTAAGGCTGGCCATGGTCGCGTGTAAGATCATGGCGCCGCACGGTTGAAAAGGTACGACCGTGACACTAAGCACGAACCTCACGTTGTGAACTTTTGAGGACGTGAGAGCAAAACTTGATTTATGAAAATCTTGTTTTGATATATTTCCTCCCACTAAGTATTTTTATAATTATAGGGTCTATTACTTAAGTAAATTATGGCTAAGTGAATCTATTTAAGTCTATGCCTTTATATAACTTTTATATATATAGGTATTTTCTCTGATGTCTAGGTGAATTAAACAATTTTAATTACCTAGAGACATTGCATGCTAATATAACTATGGTTAAATCAACTCAAGTTCCGGCTTAGTTCCCATGTAGCAGGTGTTCTGTAAACCGTCATCTTAAGAACCTCCAGCCTTAGACAGAACTTTACCGGTAGAGTTCCCTTATAACCAATAGTTATGATAAATCTTTACTCTAAAGATCTAGGTGAATTAAACCCTTTTAATTGACCTAGTGATATTGCATGCTAACATAACTATGGTTAATTCAACTCAAGTTCCGAGTCAGTTCCCAGGTAGCAGGTGTTCCGTAAACCGTTATCTTAAGTACCTCCAGCCTTAGACAGAACTTTATCGAGAGAGTTCCCTTAAACCATAGTAATGTAAACTCTTTACTCTAAAGATCTAGGTGAATTAAACTCTTTTAATAAACCTAGTGACATTGCATGATAACATTTAACTATGATTAATTCAACTCCGGTATTCCGGGTTAGTTCCCAGGTAGGAGGTGTTCCATAAACCGTCATCTTAAGTACCCCCAACCTTAGACAGAACTTAACCGGTGGAGTTCCCTTATAATCATAGTAATGTTTTTCCTACTTAGTCAATTAAAACTATTTTTAATTCTAAGTAAGAAAATAATTCTAATCCTATTAGAATTATAATGAGCTTAGGTCTAATTAATTTTAAACATTTTAAAATTAATTCATTTTAACCTAAGGTCCTATGTTTGCATGCAACTCTTTGTTATAGGTTGACGGTTTCTAATCAATTTTATAACTTATTATAAAATTTTAATGATTAGCCCTATAACATGCTTCTATGGTGTTGGAAAAATAACAATCATATTCTAATTATTAAACACCATATTATTATGACGCCGATAACGATAATATAACGATTATATTAATCTAAAGTGGTGTCATGCTTCATGTGCAATTTCAATTTCAATTAATTAATATCGATTATATTAATTAAACATCCATGAAATTAAATTACATGAAATTTGACATTAATATAATATAACTCTTATGTTAATCTAATTAATGTCATGCTTAATGCTATTCCATTTTCATTTAATTAATATAACATTTTACATTAAATCATACATGAAAACGAGCATTGATTTATATTTATTATTTTCATTAATAATATAACTAATTATATTAATTCTCATGAAAATAATGCTAAGCATGCATGATACATTAATTAAATATAACAATTATATTTAGCTAAATTAATGTCATGCATCATGCTTCACCAATTTCATATATTTAATATAACAATTGTACTAAATAACTCATGAAATTAAATTCATGGATTATTACCATACATTATAACAATTATAACATAAATATGCATGAAAACATGCTTAACCTATGGTGGGAATTTAAGCTATATGACATCCATAAAACAAATAAATAGCAATTGAACCGGTTAATTTTGGCCCCTATGATAAAACAAAGCATAAATTACAATAATTATAGCTAAATTCTATCCTAAAAGTCCTTCTGCAGCTCCAAATACTGGTCTAGACCGCCTGAACCGACCCGAGCCACTTCGAACCAACTACGAAAACCACGAACCGAGCCAAATTCCAACTGAACTGGACCAAATCGGTCCCAGCCCAGCCAGACCGCGTGAACTGGACCGCCCAACATTGAACCGTCTTGTTGCGAATTTCTAACGCTTGCTGTAATCGTGACAGCGTTGCAATTTCTCTGATTTTTATCTCATAAAAACCTATTCTAGACCCGGACTTACATAGGACTCGATTTTACATAAAATACCCGAAACACCGGGCCCTTACATGATCAAATCACATAAAAACAGTAAAATCTATGGCCATAAAATTAACCTAAACAGTTCAATGCAAACCATACATACATTATGCATTAATCGATCCCACCAATAACCTATGCAAATTTTAGTGAAACAAAATTAGATCTACGATCGACTCTGATACCAATTGAAGGATTGGAATTCCGTAATTCCGTAAAGCGGAAGGGTGATTGGGACCGATTCGTAATTAGTTTTGTTTAGTCTAAAATATCAATACATTGGCAATAATATTAGAACTATTCTAAACATTCCAATGGTAGTTCGTTCACTCGATGTAAAGAAAGACATCTTCCGACCTCGAGAAGATAATGAAGAGCTTCTTGGTCTAGAAGTACCATATCTTAGTGCAATTGGTGCACTAATGTATCTTGCTAATAATACACAACCTGATATTACATTTTCAGTAAATTTATTAGCTAGATATAGTTCTTCTCCAACAAAAAGACATTGGAATGAAGTTAAGCATATCCTCCATTATCTTCGAGGGACAATTGATATGAGTTTATTTTATTCTAATAAATCAAACTTTGATCTAGTTGGTTATGCAGATGCAGGTTATTTATCTGACCCACATAAAACTAGATCTCAAACAGGTTATTTATTTACATGTGGAGGAACAACTATATCATGGTAATCTATGAAGCAAACAATAACAGCTACTTCCCCAAACCATGTTGAGATCCTGGTGATTCATGAGGCTAGTCGAGAATGTGTATGGCTAGGATCAATGACTCAACACATTTGTGAAACATGCAGATTGTCCTCTAACAAAGATTGTCTAACAACGATATGAAAACAATACAGCATGTATAGCCCAAATCAAAGGAGGATACATTAAAGGAGATAGAATGAAACATATCTCACCAAAGCTCTTCTACACTCATGATCTTGAAGAAAATGGTGATATTGTTGTTCAATAAATTTCTTCAAAAGAAAACTTGGTCAGTAGACTTGTTTACGAAGGCATTACTTGCAACCTTTTAGAAGTTGGTGCACAACATTAGAATGCGACGACTTAGAGATCTCAAATGGTGTTTCCATGAGGGGGAGTAAATATAATGCACTCTTTTTCCCTTACTATGGTTTTTCCCACTGGGTTTTCTTAGCAAGGTTTTTAATGAGGTTGTGACACCCTATTTGGTCCGGCTTGATTTTGTTGATTTATATTATGCTTTTACTTTATCACTTTTATTATTATTGTTGTTGTTGTTGTTGTTGTTGTTGTTGTTGTTGTTATTATTATTATTATTATTTTATTTGTTTAAAAAGTCAAAAAAATTAAATATAAATAAAAAATATCTCTCAACCACCTTCTCTTAGTCTCCCTCTTTTTCTCTCCACTAGCACGTCTTTCTCCTTCAAAATCTCAACCCTCCCACATTTCCAAGTTCTTTCATTTTTTTTCTCTATTTCTTTACTATTTTAAAGTGTACTCATGACTTATAAAAGGGAAGACCATTGATTGACAATGGGGGAACAACAATTAGAATCAAACTAGAAGAAAGAGAAGGAAAGAGAGAATTACAATGGGGAGAAGGGTTTTTTGTTCAAAACTTCATTTCAACAAAGATTAGAAACCATTTTTTCCCTTTTACCCATAAAAACCTCTTTCTCTCTCTAAACACCATTGTGACCTCCACCCAAACTCATTTTCTTCTTCCTCCAAAAACCCACACCTCAACTCCACCGACAGCCTAAACGCACAACCCATACGCCGAGCAGCTTGCTGCGAGCTTAGCCACGAACTCCAGTCATTCGCTGAACCCACGATTGCAAACTCTAGCCATCCATGAGCCTCCAGCAACTCGCCGCACGAATCTAGCTACGACCTTTCCATCTGCGCCTATAGGTAGTGGAGCCTTGATGGCGTTGATCTTCATCATAGCCAGTGGAGTGAAATTGGACATAATGTGTGAATGTGAAGTTGTGAGAATGGCCAAAGAGGAATGGAAGTTGGAGAAGATAGGGAGAAGAAGAGTTGGTGGGCCCTCTTGAACTTTTATCATTTATCTTTGTTATTTTACTTTAAATTATTTATAAACCTTTTCTTTTATGCTTGGTTGAAGGGCGAGGTTTAGTTTTCAAATATATTTTTTCCTTCCTCTTTTCCAATTTGATTGTAAACTAAGTTTCTAATTGGAATTTTCAAATAAATTTTAAATTGAGTTTAATTTGGTGATCTCATTTCAATTCCAGGTTAGGTTTAATTTGAAAGTTTAGAAATCAATTACGTTTCATTTGAAATTTTAGAAATCAATTCCATGTGAAGTTTAATTTGAAATTTTAGAAATCAAATTTCAATTGGTTTAATTTGGAATTTTAGAAATCAATTTCAATTTGTTTAATTCGATTTTTAGAAATCAATTTGATTTTGGTTTAATTTGGATCTCTAATTCAATTCATTTTGGTTTTAAATTGATTCAATTTCAATTTGATTTAAAATTTTGATTTCCTAAATCAATTTCAAATTATCTTCATTGTGTCATTTCTCCCAAACAAATTTCGTTTCAAATTGAATTTTACATTGAAATCTCCAAATCAATTTCAATTTGGTTTTAATTTGGAATTTTTCAATAGATTTTAATAGGTTCTAATTAAAATTTTAAAATCAACATCTATTTGGTTTTATATTGAAAATAAACTTAACTTTTAATTAGATTTGAAACCAATCCATGGTTGTGTTTTTTTAGGATTAAATTGGAAATCAATTTCAATTATTGAAAGGTGAAGTCCATTTCAAAACATTATTTAATATTCTGAAAGGTTAAAATAGATTGATTATGAAAACTTTAAAGCTAATTTTGTCTAAGAACAGGTACTTAAGTTGACCGAAAGGGAACACACTGCCTGAAAATTAGTCTAAAGTTTAACTAGTCAATTATTTTGACAATCAAAATTTCAATTTGATCTTAATTTAGAATTTTTCAAATCAACTTCAATTTGATTCTAAATTGGATTTTCCAAATGAATCTCAAAATACTTTTACTTTAGTAATTCCAAATGAATTTATAATTGAATTTGATTTAAAAATGAAAAAATCTTTTTTTCCCATTGAAGGGTGTCATACCCACCATGATTATTAGTTCACATTTTATTTTTAAAACGTGAAATAATAGATGTGAGACAAAATAGCTCATGTACAACCTATGACAGAATTGAAATAATTTCTCAAATTCTTGAGGTGGCAAATTTTCTTTAATTAAAAGAAAATTCCAACATGACGATTAATTATTGGGTAACCTTGCACTCACTACATTATACCCTTACTTTATTTGTTAAAGCTAAGGTAAGATCAAGTGGGACATTTGCTATTTATTTCTTTTATTTCTTCAAAATAAAGGACCGTTTCATGTAATAAAAGAATACTTTTTAAAATAAAATGTGGTAACCGTTTTTAAACGGGTGTTGTATGGGTGCTAACACCTTCCCTACACTCAATTGACTCCTGAGCCTAATTTTTTATTTTCAAAGACTAGTTTTTTCTAGGAGTGAAAGAAACCGAATCGAACCGATAAACCGAATCGGACCGAGTCAGTTCGGTTCGGTTTTTAGATTTATCCAACCCGAACCGAACTGAAACGGTTCGGTTCTTCTGTTTTGGTATAAATACATCTTTTACTTTTTAGGGTTTCAATTTCACCATACGTTTCTTTTCTTTCCCATCTCTCTCTCAAGCACGAATTTCACGATCTCGTCTTCATCTTCACCGCTTCAAGAGCCTCATCTTCGCCTTCGTCGCCTCAACCTGGTCATCGTCGTACGTCTCTGGGTTTTCGCCACCGTCGGTCCTCGCCGCCTCGACCATGGCTTTCTCCTCCTCTTCTTCTTCTTCTTCTTCTTCATCCTACTCCAATGGAGATCACGACCTCGCTCTTTATCCCCCCTCTCGAGAGGTATGCTCTCCATCGCCTTCGATTTTGAATGTTTCGTTTCCGATTTCGAGGAATTTTGTTGACCTAACCCCCTTTTGATTTCGCCTTTAGTTTCTGTTTCCATTTTCACCTTCGATATTTAAGGCTTCGTTTCGAAATCTGATGCGAACATAGGTTCGTTTAGGGCTTCGTTTCACCTTCAATTTTTTAGGGCTTCGTTTCACCTTCGATTTTAACGATCTGTTTGTCAAAGTTTGTTTGTAATGGTATTAACGATCTGTTTGTGTGAGAAATTGAAGAATATTCCTTTTTTTTAGTTAATTATTGAATCAAAGCTTGGTTTTTTTGAGTTAATTATTGTTAACGATCCTTTTGTTTGATTTTTTTTCCTCTCTCTCTTGCTTGATCCTCTGGGCCAAAAAAATCCAAACCGACCCGACACTGACCCGGGTCGATTTGTCCGTACAACCGACCCGACCTGAAAAATTTACACCCCTAGTTTTTTCTTTAAAACGGGTGACCAATCACACATCGAGATGATTGGTGGCGACTCCAAACCTCTCCTCTCGAACGAGACCCTTAAAGAAGGACGTCGATATGACGTTGCGACAGAGGCAGTTGTTAATGTATATAAAAAAATGTACTCTTTTTCCTTCACTATGGTTTTTCCCATTGGGTTTTTCCTAGTAAGGTCTTAACGAGACATATCTTTTATATACAATGGATATCTAAGGGGGAGTGTTGTAAATATACCTGGTATATATTATAGATATCCATTACTCCATTAGCTTATTCAACCCATAATTATAGCTATTCTTCTCCATGACTCTCCATCTCCCTTAGGAATAGCCATGAGACCCTCCCTCCCTTCTATTTTAAGTATTTTGAAGTTGTAACCTACCCTATTGCATTAGTATAAATAGGGAGTTGTATGAAGTATTGTAAACACAATTTGAATGAAAAGAATTTTGGTCTCTTTCTGATTCCTACTTTACTCTCTACATTTCTCTCTTACTATTCTTATTATTCTTCACATTATATAACGATTTTTAGTTTTTTTAATTTTGAATTTTTTTTTTGAATTATAAACGAAAAATGAAAACAAAAAAATATGGTTTTTGAAAACGGTTTTTGGTTTTCAAATTTTTACTGCTTCAACCGCCCATACGGATACCTGTTAGCACCCCTCATCTTTCTATTTATTTTTTTCACTTTCTATTTTCTTTTTTGGTTTTTTTTCCTCTTTTTTTTTTAACAAAGTGAAAAACCTTTCTTTGAGCATTATTGAAAAAAAAAATGCAACTATTTTGAACCATCTTTATTTTAATTGAAGAGATTTTTTTAGCATCTAAAAAAAATTAGAATATTTTTTCAAACTCTCTTGTCTTAAATTGATTTTATCTTTTGATTTTGGCTACTCAAGAATGTATGAATTTCTATTACTTTATCATGGAGAAAAATATCATTTCCATAAATTTAAAAATGATAGATGTTAACTATGAGGGTAGAAAAGAGTTTTCTACTATCGTCACACTCACACTTTACAATGTGATCAAGAGATGCTTTGTAATATTAAATGTTCAGATTTCATATATTTTAAAACAGATGTCTTTATATTCTATAAGCACACAGAAAATATACATATAGTCAATCATGAAAATATCTATGACAATATTGATATCGAGATTTCAATTTTATGGATATATCGATATCCAAAAAATTTTCTATAAATAAAAAAAAAAAGAAAAATTGCAGTGGGTGGCAAATTGGACCAAATTAATAGCAAATATGGCACCATGTAAAAAAAAATGCAAATATAGCAAAATCTATCCGAGTCTATCTGATAGACTTCGATTATCAGAGTTTATCAGTCTATCAGTGTCTATCGCTGATAAACTTTGGTTAATCAAAATCTATCAGTGGCTATCACTGATAGGCTCTGATTAATCAAAGTCTATCAGTGATAGTTGTCGCAACGTCATCGCGACGCGGAGCGACCGACATCCTTTCTTGGGTTTTTAAGAAGAAAGTTGGAGTCGCCACCAATCATTGAAGGTGTGATTGGTCACCTTTAAAACAAAAAACCAGTCTTAGAAAACCAGAAATTAGGTTCGGGAGTCGTTTGAGTGTAGGGAAGGTATTAGCACCCTACAACACCCGTTTAAGAAAACGATTACCACAGTATCTTAAATTGTCCAATTGAATGAATAAAAACAGTCCTTTATTTTTATTTTTCTTAAAAAAAATGATAAATATGAAAATATAAACCCAAAATGCAATAATAAACACAAGATGTCTCATTTGTTTTTTCCTTAACTTTAGAAATAAAGTAAGGATTAAACATTATGAGTTGGATAACCAATTTAATATAAATCATGCCTAATTTCTCTTTTAATTAAAGGAAATATGGGCGATACATGATTGTGTTTATTAAAAATAAAAAAAAAACAAAAAAAAAAAACAAATAGATGTAAAAGAAGAAAATCATTCAAAGAGTGAATTCTTTTTAGGGAAAATGAGAATTTTCATACGCCTACACGGGAGTTGAACTCCACGAAGACACATTACTCAGTTTCCATAATCCCTTTCAAAAGAAAATCAAAACAATAACAATAATTGAAATTGACCAAGCGGAATTAAAGATTAGATTAAAGCAATTTGGAGAATGAAAGGAAAAAACAAATGAATTAGAAAGTTTAAAAAAATGAAGTTGGCAAAGTGCAAAAGTGAACTAAAACAAGAGATAAATTAAAAATGATAATGATAATGATGATAATAATAATCATAATAATAATAATAACAATAATAACAAAAAAAAAAAAAAACAAAACAAAACAAAGGAAATAGAAAAACAAAACCCCACCTTTTTTACTTCTCTCTTTCTTCTTTTTTCCTTCTTTCTTACCCAATGTTTCCTCTCCCCGTATACTCCTTCCTCCCCCTCTTTTTTCCTCTTTTCCTCTTCCATTTTCTTTTCTCTCTTTTTCTATCACTCTCTAAGCTAAACTCTTGCTCTAATGCCTAAACTCTCTCAAGCTCACTTTTACTCTAAACTTCTTCTCTTTTTTCCTCTCCTTTTCTATCACTCTCTAAGCTAAACTCTTGCTCAAATGCCTAAACTCTCTCAAGCTCACTTTTACTCTAAAATTCCTCTCATTCTTCTTGTGTTTCCATCCTCCATCTCCCCCCTTTTTATACTCGAAGTGTTACTAATTTAGGGGGGAGATGGATGAGAAAATGGTGGGGAAAAAAAAAAATACTAACCATGGAAAAAGCTTTAGAATAGGTAATGGGTGAGTTTTTCATGAAAACTTCCCATTGAATAGGAATGGGGAAGACCAAAAAAAAAAAAATAATAATAATAATAATAATAATAATGTGTGGGGAAGGGGATTTGAAACACAGACCTCGTGATTATCAATACGACTTCATGCCAGTTGACCTATGCTCTTGTTGGCATATCATAAAAACAAATTGACCACCAAATATTGGAAAACTTCAAACATTATTACTTAAAATCAAGCCGGACCAAATACGGTGTCTACAGTTTGCCCCCCTTTGTGTATCCTTGAAGGATTGAAAGGGTAGCCAAAGGAAAAAGACTAAGTACTGGGGAGGCGAAGATTTGTTCGGTAAAAATTTGAATTTAGAAAGGAAAATGCGCTTGACTTAATCACGTCTCAACCACAATTTAATAGTCAAGTTTGGTTTAACCGTGAGAAAAACTGAAAACGAACACGGATTGACACAGGCTTCGACCTCGACTGAATAGTCGGGTTCGATTTAACCGAGAGAAAAATTGAAAACGGACCTGGATTGACACAGGCTTCGACCTCGACTGAATAGTCGGGTTTGATTTAACCGAGAGAAAAATTGAAAACGGGCCTAGATTGACACAGGCTTCGACCTCGACTGAATAGTCGGGTTCGATTTAACTAAGAGAAAAACTTAAAACGGACTTGGATTGACACAGGCTTTGACCTCGACTGAATAGTCGGGTTCGATTTAACCGAAAGAAAAAACTAGAAATGGACCTGGATTGACACAGGCTTCGACCTCGGCTGAATAGTCGGGTTCGATTTAACCGAGAGATAAAACATAAAACGGACCTGGATTGACACAGACTTCGACCTCGACTGAATAGTCGGGTTCGATTTAACCGAGAGAAAAACTGAAAACGGACCTGGATTGACATAGGCTTCGACCTCGGCTGAATAGTCGGGTTCGATTTAACCGAAAAAAAAACTTAAAAAGGACCTGGATTGACACAGGCTTCGACCTCAGCTGAATAGTCGGGTTCGATTTAACCGAAAAAACTGGAAATGGACCTGGATTGACACAGGCTTCGACCTCGACTGAATAGTCGGGTTCGATTTAACCGAAAATAAATTTTCTTTGCAATGCACGCTAAACTTGAATGCTTGAATACATGGGGTGCGGATTTAGCACTATCCGAAAATTATGATACAAATTTCTTTAAAAGATATTTGATAGCTCGGGCACCCCATTCACATCACCCTTGGTAATAGACCTGAATTGGATCATGAACTCGCTAAACAACTTGTTCTTTGTTTGATGACCAAAAATGTATCCATAACGACTTTGCTCCTGTAATAATAATGGTTTTGCCCCAGTTTGAGAAGACAAAAATAATCGTTTTGCCCCAGTTCAAGACTTTGTCATGTTGAAATGACGGTTTTGTCTTCCATGATGACATTCCATCAACCTTCATGATCACGGTGCTCTTGGAAAAATATTGTCTTTGGATTCTTTGTTTGGACATATGTATTTCACATCGAATCGTTTAAGTTACCACCATTGATTTGAAATATCGCGTTTATGTAACTTTTTGTTTATTCAATTGTAATGATAATAAAGGTAAACATGCCAACATTCATAGTTGAGGAAATACTATGGAGAGTGGGGGAGAAAAATGGACAAGATATGCCATGCTTCGAGAAGGGAGCTTTGATTTATGACTAAAATTCAATAGACATATGTGTCAATGTTAAGGTTCTAGAACTTGAGACAAAAGTAACCTCTTAAACATGATATAGAAATTGAAGCGTAATCCTCCTAGACACTTGTTGAATTCCCGCAACTTTGCTGAATCCTTTGATACACAAGTAGCCTATGCGTAATATCTTCGAACTTGATCTGAATTAACTGGACTTGGCAGCTCATTACCATCCATGTTAGTCAAGACTAAAGCTCCTCCAGAGAAAGCTTTCTTCACCACGAATGGTCCTTCATAGTTTGGGGTCCACTTGCCTCGGTGATCTTTTAGAAAAGGAAGAATTCGTTTTAAGACTAAATCCCCTTCTCTGAATACTCTAGGACGCACTTTCTTATCATAGGCTTTCATCATTCGTCTTTGGTAAAGTTGACCTCTGCACAATGCTGTCAATCTCTTTTCTTCAACAAAGTTGAGCTGCTCATAGCGGTTTTGGATCCATTCAGCCTCTTCTAAATTAGTCTCCATGAGGACCCTTAATGATGGAATTTCCACTTCAATGGGAAGAACAGCTTCCATACCATAAACTAATGAAAATGGTGTTGCCCCAGTTGAAGTGCGAACCGATGTGCGATATCCATGTAATGCAAAAGGAAGCATTTCATGCCAATCTTTATACGTCACCGTCATTTTTTGCACAATCCTTTTTATGTTTTTATTGGCAGCTTCCACTGCTCCATTCATCTTTGGTCTATATGGAGTTGAGTTGACATGCTTGATCTTGAATTGCTCACATAACTCAGTCATCAATCTATTGTTCAGATTTCGTGCATTATCAGATACTATGGTCTCAGGAAGACCATAGCGACATATAATCTCCTTCTTGATGAATTTGATCACAACTCCTTTCGTCACCTCTCGATAGGACATTGCTTCTACCCATTTGGTAAAATAATCTATTGCCACCAAGATGAATCGATGTCCGTTTGAGGCTTTTGGGTCAATAGGGCCTATAACGTCCATTCCCCACATGGAAAATGGTCATGGTGTCGTCATAACGTGCAACTGAGATGCTGGAGCATGAGCTTTATCTGCGTAAATCTGACATTTGTGGCATTTTCGGGCATATTTGATACAGTCAGCTTCCATGGTTAACCAGTAATAGCCAGCCCTTAATGCCTGTCTTGCCATCATGTGTCCATTTGCATGGGTGCCGCAAATTCCCTCATGAATTTCTTTCATAATCGTGTTGGCTTCATTTGTATCTACACACCTTAGAAGTACCATATCATGATTTCTTTTGTAAAGTATTTCTCCATTTAGGAAGAACTTCATTGCTAACTTTCTAAGTGTGCGCTTGTCATTTTATGAGACATTCAAAGGATAGGTTCCACATTTCAAATAATGTTTGATGTCTTGAAACCACGGCTTGTCATCAAACTCTTCTCATATATTCATGCAGGAGGCTGAAACATCTACCCTTCCCATCTTAATAGGTTGTACCTCATGATTGGGGTCTATGTTGAACATGACTGCAAGCGTAGCCAAGGCGTCTGCTATCTGATTACTCTCCCTTGGTAAATAGTCAAAAGTGATTTCTTCAAATTTATGAGACAAATCTAATATAAGCTTTTTATAAGGCAGTAGCTTAGTGTCTCTTGTTTCCCATTCTCCTCTCAATTGGTGAATCACCAACATAGAATCTCCCAAGACTCGAAGTTTCTTTATCTTCATATCCAATGCAGTTTGGATACCCATAGAACAAGCTTCATATTCAGCCATATTATGAGTACAATCAAAACTTAATTTGGCGGTGAGAGGGAACAACTTTCCTTCAGGCGATATTAATACAACACCTATCCCATGACCTAACTCATTGGAGGCCCCATCAAACAACATGGTCCATGTTTCCAAGTCTGATATTTCTTTTTCCACCATTATAGTGGAGACAAATTCATCAGGGAAATCAAATTTCATTGGTTCATAATCGTCTATAGGTTGCTCGGCCAAATGATCGGCTAGTGCACTTTCTTTTATTGACTTTCGAGTAACATAAACAATATCATACTCGGATAAAAGAACCTGCCATCTAGCAATTCTACCAGACAAAGACGGCTTTTCAAAGATGTATTTGATAGGATCCATCTTTGAGATAAGCCATGTTGTGTAGTACAACATATATGGTCTCAAACGACGAGCGGCCCAAGCTAGAGCACAACAAGTTCTTTCTAAAAGAGAATATTTGGTTTCGCAATCAGTGAACTTTTTGCTTAAATAATATATGGCTTGCTCTTTTCTGCCTGAACTGTCATGCTGTCCCAGTACACACCCCATTGAATTTTCTGTCACTGTAAGATATAGGATAAGTGGACGATTTGGAGTTGGAGGTACAAGAACAGGAGGGTTTTGTAGGTATTGCTTGATCTTTTTAAATGCTTTTTGACAGTCATCATTCCATATGCATGTATTGTTCTTACGAAGTAGCTTGAAGATTGGTTCACATGTTGTTGTAAGATGTGATATGAATCTTGCAATATAATTCAATCTTCCCAAGAAACCTCTGACTTCTTTTTGAGTACGTGGTGGTGGCATTTCTAGAATGGCTTTGACTTTGTCTGGGTCAACTCTAATTCCCTCATGGCTTACGACGAAACCCAACAACTTGCCAGAAGTGACCCCAAATGTGCATTTACTCGGATTCAGTTTCAACTTGAATTTTCTCAATCGCTCGAATAACTTTCGGAGAATGGTTTCATGCTCTTCCCCTGGTTTTGACTTAGCAATCATGTCATCAACATACACTTCGATCTCCTTATGCATTAGGTCATGGAAAAGAGTAACCATGGCCCGTTGGTAGGTTGCCCCAGCATTTTTCAATCCGAACGGCATGACCTTATAACAAAAGGTTCCCCATAATGTGATGAATGTAGTTTTCTCTTGATCTTCAGGTGCCATTTTGATTTGATTGTAACCTGAGAATCCATCCATAAAGGAAAAAGTTGAGAATCCAGCTGTATTATCTACCAGTACATCAATATGAGGAAGTGGGAAGTTATCCTTTGGGCTTGCTCGATTCAAATCTCTATAATCAACACACATTCGGACCTGTCCATTTTTTTTAGGTACTGGCACAATGTTAGCTACCCATTCTGGATAATTAGCAACTGTTAAGAATCCTGCATCAATTTGTTTCATGACTTCCTCTTTTATTTTGATTAACATGTCTGGCTTCATGTTGCGTAACTTCTGTCTCACTGGCTTGCATTCAGGCTTAAGTGGCAAATGATGCACCACAATACTTGTGTCTAAACCAGGCATATCTTGATAAGACCAGGCAAAAACATCAATGTATTCATGAAGCAATGTTATTAACCCTTGACGGCTTTCAGCAGACATGTTGGTCCCGATTTTAACTTCTTTAATCTCTACTTGAGATCCCAAGTTAATCGTCTCTATCAACTCTTCATGTGGTCCCAATATCCTCTCTTCTTCTTCAATCATTCTCAACAATTCAGGAGTAAGTTCTAGATCTTCCTCATTACCACTTGTTCTCTCATTGGACTCAACATCGTATGTAGGAGAATCAAGTTCGTATTTAAGATCATTAACGCTTTCAATCCCAATTTCGCTGTTTAAGAAAGGGATTATTCAGTGTGATGAAAGAAGGTAAAAGGAAGGAATGGAATAAATGAAATCAATGCTAAAAGAAGTAGACACAAGAGAGATTCATTGGATGATAGGAAAGAAAAAAAAAAAAAAAAAAAAGCTTCTTCATTAACAAATGAAATATTGACATAGAACACATAAATCATCAAAACAAAAAACAAACAAAAAGTTTAAAAATTACTTTGATATCTCATTAACAAATGATGGTAGCTCCATTACAATCCAATTATTGAGTTCAAAGTCTTCTGGGCACAGATAAACCAAGGGACCAGCTTCTTTTTTCTGTTCGATTATAGCCATGACTGCAGGGTCTTGAGATTCCGAATGAATTATTCCAGCAAAGATGAAGGTATCATGAAGATGAGGAATGATATTCATTTGATACTTCGGCTCACGGTTCTCCAATCTAGCCAGTCGTTTTTCTTTCTCCTGCCTGTGTGCTTTAATCATATCTTTTTTGCTTGGTTTATATCCCAAACCAAACCTCTTCATATTTTTCGACATATTCAACAAATTTTCGAGGCTTTGGTTGCTTCCTGTTAAGGAGAGTTTTGAAAGTTGCAGCTCCATTTTCCCTATCTCTCCGTATAAAGTTGTGGCATTTGCAATCTCAAAAGCTTGAAATGATGACTCAAAAACCTCTTCTGCTGTTTCTATGTAGGGCATTGAAGAGGGTCTTGACACTAAGATATCCTCTTGCCCAGATATGATTACTAGTTTGCGGTCGACCACAAATTTAAGTTTTTGGTGTAATGATGATGGGACCACTCCAGCTGAGTGAATCCAGGGACGCCCTAACAAGAAGCTGTAGGCCGAATTAATGTTCATGACCTGAAAGGTTATATCGAAGGTGCATGGACCTATCTGGATGGGCACTTCTATGTCTCCAACAACTTCACTACGTGCCCCATCAAAAGCTCGTACGATCATAGTGCTGGGCCTTACATGAGACATATCAACAGGCAATTTCTCCAACGTGGATTTAGGCATTATGTTCAAGGAGGAACCATTATCAACTAGAACTTTTGCCACAGCAAAATTTTTGCACTTAACTGTAATGTGCAAGGCTTTAGTGTGTCTGGTGCCTTCTGGTGGTAACTCATCATCTGTGAAAGTTACTGAACTGGATGCAGTTATGTTTCCAACGATGTTATCCAAGTTGTCCACCGTAATATCCTGCGGAACATAAGTTTGATTCAATATGTCCAACAAAGTCTTACGATGCGTATCTGAAGCCAATAACAAAGCCAGTATGGAAATCTTTGCAGGGGTTCGACCTAACTGTTCAACCACTTTATAATCACTTTGTTTAACCAACTTCAAAAATTCTTGGATGTCATCTTCAGATGCTGGCTGTTTAACATCCAGGTTTTTCACTGTAATGGGCTCTTCTGTTTTTTCCTTGATATTTTCAGTGATCTTGGCTTTTCCTTTTTCTTTACCCTTGGGTTTCAATAGGTCTTCTGGTGTATAACACTTCCCGCTTCGTGTTAAACCTCCTATCCCACTAATAATTGGGATTGGAAGGGGTTCAGAATCAACAGTTACCTTATATTCATAGTTCCAAGGTACTGCTTTTGAACTTTTATATTCAAAGGGAGTCGGAATCTGAATGGTAATCGGTCTTGGCTTGGAATTTGGGGTACTGGGCTTCTCGCGATAAGAAATTGTTAACGGTTTTGGCTTGAGAGACAACCTTGAGCATTCTTCTATAATATCAACTTCCCCATACTGAGGGAGCTGAACCATCTTTTGAGAAACTGTTAAAAAATGTGAATCTAACAACTCCTGGACTTTCAGACGAAAATGAGGACATTGGTCAATAGAATTCCCTTTTGCCCCAGTGTGATAAGAACACATCAAACTGTCATCGTATGCTCTGACACCCAGATCCGATTGGAGACGTTCTACTTCAATGTATCCATTACTGAATAATATCTCGAATAGTTCTCCCATGGGAGTAACTATGCTCTCAACATTGTTTTTCAAATCAGCTCCATGAACCTGATCTATCGCATTTACTTGTGCATTCTGATGGTTTGGCAGAGGATTGTTGTTGACATCTGGACCATTTTCTTTCTTAAAGTTCAACCATCCTGCCTTGATCAATGCTTGCACCCTATGCTTGAGTGCAGTACAGTTTTCAGTGGAATGTCCAATTGCTCCTGCATGGTAGTCGCAACGGGCATTTGGGTCATACCACTTTGGGTAAGGTGGTTTTACTGGGTCTATTGGCACGGGTGCCAGCTGATTATTCTGGAAGAGTTGGGGAAGAGATTCAGTATATGTCATCGGAATCGGATCAAAATGAGTCTGTCTACGGACGCCTTTATTGTTTTGGTGTCCTAGGACATAAGGAGTGTTCTGTTGATTCCGAGGCTGGTAGCCTTGAGTAGGACGAGGATTTGGGACGTAAGGGGATGAGTATTGGGTTGACGTATTATTGATATATGGTTGAGGGTAAACATATGGAGGTGGATAGTGATATTGTGGCACTCCGGCATTAGGGTATGGTTGTCTTGAATTGAAACCAATCATCTGAACTTCTCCATCTTTTTTCTTCGATGGAACCCCCTTTTTCGTTGTCGATGATCCAACCGTATCAGTTATCTTTCCATGCTTAATTCCGTACTCGATTCTCTCTCCAATTGTCATTATGTCGGAGAAATTGGTAGAGGCACTCCCAATCATCTTATCATAGAAAGGAGATTTGAGAGTATTAATAAACATGGTTGACAGCTCCTTATCTGCTAAAGGTGGTTGCACCTGAGCAGCAGTATCCCTCCACCTTTGGGCATACTCTTTAAAGCTTTCTGTGCCCTTCTTTTCCATCCTCTGGAGGTCTAGGCGGTCAGGAGCCATATCTATGTTGTGCTTATATTGCTTTAAAAATGAATCGGCTAGATTCTTCCATGAACATATATGAGTGCTGTCTAACTGCATATACCATCGAGATGCTGGACCAGTAAGACTGTCCTGGAAGCAGTGAACTAACAACTTGTCATTTTGGACGTATGCTGCCATCTTCCTACAATACATGATGAGATGGTTCTTAGGACAGGATGCTCCATCATACTTTTCAAACTCGGGCACCTTGAATTTTGGAGGGAGGATTACATCTGGTACCAAGCATAGCTTGGTCGCATCTATATTTCCAAAGACGTCTGTTCCTTCTACTGCCCTTAATCTTTCTTCCAGGACTTCAAGCTTTTCACTAGAAGAAACTTTCTCTCCTCCCGTTAGCTCTTTTCTGATTTCAGGATCATCTAAATTGGGAACTGTAATGGTCACCTTGGGAGGTACCTCTGTGGGTAGTGAAAATCCAGGTTGATTGTGTACAGGCACTTGCTCATTCTTGAAAAATGGAAACGGGTGCTGCTCTACTGGAATATTGTACAATGGATGATATTTTGGAGTAGTACCCTCTGTTGATTGCCGGATTGGAGGGTCGTTCATTGTATGGCTGGACTGAGCAATATCAGGTATTATTTTGCCTCTTTCTAGGGCGACAAGAATGGCATCCATTTTTTCTCGTAACTCCTCAATATCTTTCTTTGTTTTCTCCATCTCAGTACTCTGCTCTTCCATGATCCTTGTCTTGTATCTTGTGACGTAGGTGCGGTGGATTCGAGGTGACCGAGCTATCTTATGATTCTGTTTATATTTTTAATGAAAAGAGATTTTAGTGTAAGAAAAGAGAAAGACAAAACGAAACAAAAAAAAAAGTGATAAAAGAGAAGGAAAAAAATGGCTTTGATATTAAATTGGAAAATGATAAAACAATGTAGCAGCAAAATTTGTGCAAAATTGAATTACAAGATATTTCAACTATCTAAATAAAACATAAAATAAAGTAAGGAGTTAATAAAATTGCCCCCAATACTCTAAGCTTATACGAAGTTTTCCCATAAACTTGAGCACATTCTTGCTATTCGGCTGTGTAGGTGCTATGAGTTTAGAGAGAGTACGTGCATCTTCTGCTAGTTCATCTGCCCTTCGAGTGACTCTCCTAATCTGAGTGAGCATATGTTCCGCTTTACTTCGTAGTGTCGCGTGGTTCTGTCTCGCAAACCCAAAATCATCGCTTAATCTGTCGTACTGCTCCTTTAAATAGGTATAGTCTTTCATTAATCTATAAGTGGCATCCTGATACTTACCGAGGCGAACATTAAGTGACTGAATAGACTCTCTTAGACCCTTGTTGTCGTTGATGAGGTCCCCTAGTTGATCTTCTCTAATCTTGAGCGTTAATTGTAGGTCGTCAATTGTTCGACAGTGTTCCATTTTTTTCTTCTACCTCAGTAATCGTTTGGTTCCTCAAACTAATGCAATCTTCGAGCTCTTTCATCAACTCATGAAGTGAGGCAATCTCAGATTGTTGCTTCAAAACTTGGTCATTCCTTGACTTGAGAGTTGCTTGGGAGACTTCATTATCCCTTCTTAATCGATGCATTCTTCTGTTCAGGTCGCGGGCCTCTGTGTCTAACGCTGAAATTTCTTTTTCTAACTGTTCTTGTTTGCTAACACTGCCCTTTAATCGGTTCAACTCTTTTTCTAGTTCAACATTGCGCAACAAACCTTGTTTTACCTCCAATTGCAACCTTTCATTTTCTTGAACCAATGATGAATTCGCTTTTCTCAATTCATCACATTCTTTTTCGCGTGCTGCTTGTTCTGTCTGTTGATCTGGTATCACCTTTGCATTAAGTTTTATCTTGGTTTTCATTTTTGGTGACACAAGCACGGTTTTAGCTCTGTTCGCATGCCATGTTTTGTACGCCTCTGTGGTATCATCATGAAACTGACCACTCTGGATTTTAGTGATCATTTTCCATGCTTTCACAATTTTCTGAATTCTATCTTTACAGAAGCCTTTATCATAAGCAAATTCGAAATCCTTCAACTCATGCGTAGCAGGGATGAATTGTCGGACCCAAATTTGGCGTACTACCAATAAAGGAGCATAAGATATACATCCCCAAGGACCCAAAAGAGGTAAACTTTGAAATTTACCACATTTATAGATCATTGGCGTAGTTGACATCCAAGGGGCTCTCCATATTACATCTTCTATCTTTAGTTCGGAGAAAAAGGCTTCCCAAGCGCTCCTTTCAGGGGAGGATGAACTCCAACCTGATTGCACGAACTCTGAAATGGGATTTTGCAGCTTATTCCAGGAACTTGAAAATTTGATCTCTGGACATTTGAATTCGGGTGGACACTTCACATGACTAAGGACCCAAATGTACAATAATGGTGCACACCCTATAAATCTTCCTGTTCCTTTTGTTCTGCAATAATTTAATGAACGAAAAGTTTCTGCCAATACAGGAATAATGGGATCAACTCCTATTTCTATCTTAGCAAACAACTTGACCACCCATTCCTCAACATATCCACATACTTTAGGAAACAAAACAACATTAAAGATACACAATGCCAGTAAAGTTAACTCCTTGTCTTCATTTGAAAATTTTTGTTGAAGAGTAAGGATGTAGTCTAGGGGTAGGCATGTGTTCTCTCCTTTTATCTTTACTTGTTTCTCAATGTCGCTCGTACGAATCTTGCCCAAAAGAGTAGATAATGCTCTTTTCATTGTAAGCTCTTGATCGTAAGAATAAGCTTCAACCTCTGTTCGTGTTGGCATATGCAGAAGGGATTGATATTCCTCTATTGTAGGAGTCATGTCAATTGAGCCAAATGTGAAACATCTGTAGGCTGGATCCCAATGTCGAATCAAAGCTTTTAATACAGAATAATTAACTTGTACATACATGAGCTGAGCTAGATAGCCATATTTGCTTGTAAATTTAGCCTTCCTATCTACAGTTAATTTTTCCCAAGCCTGTTTCACTGCTTCTAATTGACTTTCTGGAAAACTGACATCCTTAAATTGAGAAATAACATTTTCTACTAAAGAATCTCCGTGGATTTGTTGTACATTTTCTGACCATTGACGTACTGTTGCTTGATCTTCTATACCCATTTCTTGTATTGGAGGGGGTGATTTTATTTTACTCATACTTTAGTTTCTGCCAATGCAAATAATCGAAAAATCTTGTTAATTTAATTTGCACAATTTTCTTAACTACATTAAAAGAGATTTCAAAGGATACTTTCAATGAGCGAAAATTGAAAATCGATATAAGATACAAGGGAAAGAAGAAAAATAAATAAATAAATAAACTTTGACAATAATGCATGTAATAAGTCAAATCCTAGAACTATATGAGTGGAGTTTAACTCTAAGGCATCCTAGAAAAGGTTCCCAAGCTTACCCACCGATTTAACGATGTAGTAGGCTTGAGTGGAGAATTTCATGCGCCTCCTGCACGGGAATCGAAATTCCACGAAGGTCACACTACTCAGTCTCCGAGTCTAGTCCTAAGGTAGAGCCCGGGTAGAAGGCTAGTGAAAGTGTGTGAAATGCATGATTAATAAGATGACATACAAATGAATGACATAACAATTACAACATAAAAAAAAATGGTAACAATAAGATGACATGCAAATGAATGACATAACTAAGATAAAGTAATTACAACATTAAAAAAATGGTAATAGACAAGTGAATAACAATATGCCAAACAAATAATATTATAAAGTAAGGAAAACAAAATAAATAAATAACAAAACAATAACAAAAGGACCTGAAGAAAAATTAAATTCAAAGGACAATAAAGATATTCATGGCTTGACCCTCAAAATCCCCATTGGAGTCGCCAAGCTGTCGCAACATCATCGCGACGCGGAGCGGCCGACATCCTTTCTTGGGTTTTTAAGAAGAAAGTTGGAGTCGCCACCAATCATTGAAGGTGTGATTGGTCACCTTTAAAACAAAAAACCAGTCTTAGAAAACCAGAAATTAGGTTCGGGAGTCGTTTGAGCGTAGGGAAGGTATTAGCACCCTACAACACCCGTTTAAGAAAACGATTACCACAGTATCTTAAATTGTCCAATTAAATGAATAAAAACAGTCCTTTATTTTTATTTTTCTTAAAAAAAATGATAATTATGAAAATATAAACCCAAAATGCAATAATAAACACAAGATGTCTCATTTGTTTTTTCCTTAACTTTAGAAATAAAGTAAGGATTAAACATTATGAGTTGGATAACCAATTTAATATAAATCATGCCTAATTTCTCTTTTAATTAAAGGAAATATGGGCGATACATGATTGTGTTTATTAAAAATAAAAAAAAAACAAAAAAAAAAAAAAAACAAATAGATGTAAAAGAAGAAAATCATTCAAAGAGTGAATTCTTTTTAGGGAAAATGAGAATTTTCATACGCCTACACGGGAGTTGAACTCCACGAAGACACATTACTCAGTTTCCATAATCCCTTTCAAAAGAAAATCAAAACAATAACAATAATTGAAATTGACCAAGCGGAATTAAAGATTAGATTAAAGCAATTTGGAGAATGAAAGGAAAAAACAAATGAATTAGAAAGTTTAAAAAAATGAAGTTGGCAAAGTGCAAAGGTGAACTAAAACAAGAGATAAATTAAAAATGATAATTATAATGATGATAATAATAATCATAATAATAATAATAACAATAATAACAAAAAACAAAACAAAACAAAACAAAACAAAACAAAGGAAATAGAAAAACAAAACCCCACCTTTTTTACTTCTCTCTTTCTTCTTTTTTCCTTCTTTCTTACCCAATGTTTCCTCTCCCCGTATACTCCTTCCTCCCCCTCTTTTTTCCTCTTTTCCTCTTCCACTTTCTTTTCTCTCTTTTTCTATCACTCTCTAAGCTAAACTCTTGCTCTAATGCCTAAACTCTCTCAAGCTCACTTTTACTCTAAACTTCTTCTCTTTTTTCCTCTCCTTTTCTATCACTCTCTAAGCTAAACTCTTGCTCAAATGCCTAAACTCTCTCAAATGCCTAAACTCTCTCAAGCTCACTTTTACTCTAAAATTCCTCTCATTCTTCTTGTGTTTCCATCCTCCATCTCCCCCCCTTTTTATACTTGAAGTGTTACTAATTTAGGGGGGAGATGGATGAGAAAATGGTGGGGAAAATAAAAAATAAAAAAAAATAAAAAAAATACTAACCATGGAAAAAGCTTTAGAATAGGTAATGGGTGAGTTTTTCATGAAAACTTCCCATTGAATAAGAATGGGGAAGACCAAAAATAATAATAATAATAATAATAATAATAATGTGTGGGGAAGGGGATTTGAAACACAAACCTCGTGATTATCAATACGACTTCATGCCAGTTGACCTATGCTCTTGTTGGCATATCATAAAAAAAAATTGACCATCAAATATTGGAAAACTTCAGACATTATTACTTAAAATCAAGCCGGACCAAATACGGTGTCTACAGTTTGCCCCCCTTTGTGTATCCTTGAAGGATTGAAAGGGTAGCCAAAGGAAAAAGACTAAGTACTGGGGAGGCGAAGATTTGTTCGGTAAAAATTTGAATTTAGAAAGGAAAATGCGCTTGACTTAATCACGTCTCAACCACAATTTAATAGTCAGGTTTGGTTTAACCGTGAGAAAAACTGAAAACGAACACGGATTGACACAGGCTTCGACCTCGACTGAATAGTCGGGTTCGATTTAACCGAGAGAAAAATTGAAAACGGACCTGGATTGACACAGGCTTCGACCTCGACTGAATAGTCGGGTTTGATTTAACCGAGAGAAAAATCGAAAACGGACCTAGATTGACACAGGCTTCGACCTCGACTGAATAGTCGGGTTCGATTTAACTAAGAGAAAAACTTAAATCGGACTTGGATTGACACAGGCTTTGACCTCAACTGAATAGTCGGGTTCGATTTAACCGAAAGAAAAAACTGGAAATAGACCTGGATTGACACAGGCTTTGACCTCGACTGAATAGTCGGGTTCGATTTAACTAAGAGAAAAACTTAAAACGGACCTGGATTGACACAGGCTTTGACCTCGACTGAATAGTCGGGTTCGATTTAACCGAAAGAAAAAACTAGAAATGGACCTGGATTGACACAGGCTTCGACCTCGGCTGAATAGTCGGGTTCGATTTAACCGAGAGAAAAAACATAAAACGGACCTGGATTGACACAGGCTTCGACCTCGACTGAATAGTCGGGTTCGATTTAACCGAGAGAAAAACTGAAAACGGACCTGGATTGACACAGGCTTCAACCTCGACTGAATAGTCGGGTTCGATTTAACCGAAAAAAACTTAAAAAGGACCTGGATTGACACAGGCTTCGACCTCGGCTGAATAGTCGGGTTCGATTTAACCGAAAAAACTGGAAATGGACCTGGATTGACACAGGCTTCGACCTCGACTGAATAGTCGGGTTCGATTTAACCGAAAATAAATTTTCTTTGCAATGCACGCTAAACTTGAATGCTTGAATACATGGGGTGCGGATTTAGCACTATCCGAAAACTATGATACAAATTTCTTTAAAAGATATTTGATAGCTCGGGCACCCCATTCACATCACCCTTGGTAATAGACCTTAATTGGATCATGAACTCGCTAAACAACTTGTTCTTTGTTTGATGACCAAAAATGTATCCATAACGACTTTGCTCCTGTAATAATAATGGTTTTGCCCCAGTTTGAGAAGACAAAAATAATCGTTTTGCCCCAGTTCAAGACTTTGTCATGTTGAAATGACGGTTTTGTCCTCCATGATGACATTCCATCAACCTTCATGATCACGGTGCTCTTGGAAAAATATTGTCTTTGGATTCTTTGTTTGGACATATGTATTTCACATCGAATCGTTTAAGTTACCACCATTGATTTGAAATATCGTGTTTATGTAACTTTTTGTTTATTCAATTGTAATGATAATAAAGGTAAACATGCCAACATTCATAGTTGAGGAAATACTATGGAGAGTGGGGGAGAAAAATGGACAAGATATGCCATGCTTCGAGAAGGGAGCTTTGATTTATGACTAAAATTCAATAGACATATGTGTCAATGTTAAGGTTCTAGAACTTGAGACAAAAGTAACCTCTTAAACATGATATAGAAATTGAAGCGTAATCCTCCTAGACACTTGTTGAATTCCCGCAACTTTGCCGAATCCTTTGATACACAAGTAGCCTAAGCGTAATATCTTCGAACTTGATCTGAATTAACTGGACTTGGCAGCTCATTACCATCCATGTTAGTCAAGACTAAAGCTCCTCCAGAGAAAGCTTTCTTCACCACGAATGGTCCTTCATAGTTTGGGGTCCACTTGCCTCGGTGATCTTTTAGAAAAGGAAGAATTCGTTTTAAGACTAAATCCCCTTCTCTGAATACTCTAGGACGCACTTTCTTATCATAGGCTTTCATCATTCGTCTTTGGTAAAGTTGACCTCTGCACAATGCTGTCAATCTCTTTTCTTCAACAAAGTTGAGCTGCTCATAGCGGTTTTGGATCCATTCAGCCTCTTCTAAATTAGTCTCCATGAGGACCCTTAATGATGGAATTTCCACTTCAATGGGAAGAACAGCTTCCATACCATAAACTAATGAAAATGGTGTTGCCCCAGTTGAAGTGCGAACCGATGTGCGATATCCATGTAATGCAAAAGGAAGCATTTCATGCCAATCTTTATACGTCACCGTCATTTTTTGCACAATCCTTTTTATGTTTTTATTGGCAGCTTCCACTGCTCCATTCATCTTTGGTCTATATGGAGTTGAGTTGACATGCTTGATCTTGAATTGCTCACATAACTCAGTCATCAATCTATTGTTCAGATTTCGTGCATTATCAGATACTATGGTCTCAGGAAGACCATAGCGACATATAATCTCCTTCTTGATGAATTTGATCACAACTCCTTTCGTCACCTCTCGATAGGACATTGCTTCTACCCATTTGGTAAAATAATCTATTGCCACCAAGATGAATCGATGTCCGTTTGAGGCTTTTGGGTCAATAGGGCCTATAACGTCCATTCCCCACATGGAAAATGGTCATGGTGTCGTCATAACGTGCAACTGAGATGCTGGAGCATGAGCTTTATCTGCGTAAATCTGACATTTGTGGCATTTTCGGGCATATTTGATACAGTCAGCTTCCATGGTTAACCAGTAATAGCCAGCCCTTAATGCCTGTCTTGCCATCATGTGTCCATTTGCATGGGTGCCGCAAATTCCCTCATGAATTTCTTTCATAATCGTGTTGGCTTCATTTGTATCTACACACCTTAGAAGTACCATATCATGATTTCTTTTGTAAAGTATTTCTCCATTTAGGAAGAACTTCATTGCTAACTTTCTAAGTGTGCGCTTGTCATTTTCTGAGACATTCAAAGGATAGGTTCCACATTTCAAATAATGTTTGATGTCTTGAAACCACGGCTTGTCATCAAACTCTTCTCATATATTCATGCAGGAGGCTGAAACATCTACCCTTCCCATCTTAATAGGTTGTACCTCATGATTGGGGTCTATGTTGAACATGACTGCAAGCGTAGCCAAGGCGTCTGCTATCTGATTACTCTCCCTTGGTAAATAGTCAAAAGTGATTTCTTCAAATTTATGAGACAAATCTAATATAAGCTTTTTATAAGGCAGTAGCTTAGTGTCTCTTGTTTCCCATTCTCCTCTCAATTGGTGAATCACCAACATAGAATCTCCCAAGACTCGAAGTTTCTTTATCTTCATATCCAATGCAGTTTGGATACCCATAGAACAAGCTTCATATTCAGCCATATTATGAGTACAATCAAAACTTAATTTGGCGGTGAGAGGGAACAACTTTCCTTCAGGCGATATTAATACAACACCTATCCCATGACCTAACTCATTGGAGGCCCCATCAAACAACATGGTCCATGTTTCCAAGTCTGATATTTCTTTTTCCACCATTATAGTGGAGACAAATTCATCAGGGAAATCAAATTTCATTGGTTCATAATCGTCTATAGGTTGCTCGGCCAAATGATCGGCTAGTGCACTTTCTTTTATTGACTTTCGAGTAACATAAACAATATCATACTCGGATAAAAGAACCTGCCATCTAGCAATTCTACCAGACAAAGACGGCTTTTCAAAGATGTATTTGATAGGATCCATCTTCTAGATAAGCCATGTTGTGTAGTACAACATATATGGTCTCAAACGACGAGCGGCCCAAGCTAGAGCACAACAAGTTCTTTCTAAAAGAGAATATTTGGTTTCGCAATCAGTGAACTTTTTGCTTAAATAATATATGGCTTGCTCTTTTCTGCCTGAACTGTCATGCTGTCCCAGTACACACCCCATTGAATTTTCTGTCACTGTAAGATATAGGATAAGTGGACGATTTGGAGTTGGAGGTACAAGAACAGGAGGGTTTTGTAGGTATTGCTTGATCTTTTTAAATGCTTTTTGACAGTCATCATTCCATATGCATGTATTGTTCTTACGAAGTAGCTTGAAGATTGGTTCACATGTTGTTGTAAGATGTGATATGAATCTTGCAATATAATTCAATCTTCCCAAGAAACCTCTGACTTCTTTTTGAGTACGTGGTGGTGGCATTTCTAGAATGGCTTTGACTTTGTCTGGGTCAACTCTAATTCCCTCATGGCTTACGACGAAACCCAACAACTTGCCAGAAGTGACCCCAAATGTGCATTTACTCGGATTCAGTTTCAACTTGAATTTTCTCAATCGCTCGAATAACTTTCGGAGAATGGTTGCATGCTCTTCCCCTGGTTTTGACTTAGCAATCATGTCATCAACATACACTTCGATCTCCTTATGCATTAGGTCATGGAAAAGAGTAACCATGGCCCGTTGGTAGGTTGCCCCAGCATTTTTCAATCCGAACGGCATGACCTTATAACAAAAGGTTCCCCATAATGTGATGAATGTAGTTTTCTCTTGATCTTCAGGTGCCATTTTGATTTGATTGTAACCTGAGAATCCATCCATAAAGGAAAAAGTTGAGAATCCAGCTGTATTATCTACCAGTACATCAATATGAGGAAGTGGGAAGTTATCCTTTGGGCTTGCTCGATTCAAATCTCTATAATCAACACACATTCGGACCTGTCCATTTTTTTTAGGTACTGGCACAATGTTAGCTACCCATTCTGGATAATTAGCAACTGTTAAGAATCCTGCATCAATTTGTTTCATGACTTCCTCTTTTATTTTGATTAACATGTCTGGCTTCATGTTGCGTAACTTCTGTCTCACTGGCTTGCATTCAGGCTTAAGTGGCAAATGATGCACCACAATACTTGTGTCTAAACCAGGCATATCTTGATAAGACCAGGCAAAAACATCAATGTATTCATGAAGCAATGTTATTAACCCTTGACGGCTTTCAGCAGACATGTTGGTCCCGATTTTAACTTCTTTAATCTCTACTTGAGATCCCAAGTTAATCGTCTCTATCAACTCTTCATGTGGTCCCAATATCCTCTCTTCTTCTTCAATCATTCTCAACAATTCAGGAGTAAGTTCTAGATCTTCCTCATTACCACTTGTTCTCTCATTGGACTCAACATCGTATGTAGGAGAATCAAGTTCGTATTTAAGATCATTAACGCTTTCAATCCCAATTTCGCTGTTTAAGAAAGGGATTATTCAGTGTGATGAAAGAAGGTAAAAGGAATGAATGGAATAAATGAAATCAATGCTAAAAGAAGTAGACACAAGAGAGATTCATTGGATGATAGGAAAGAAAGAAAAAAAAAAAAAAAAAGCTTCTTCATTAACAAATGAAATATTGACATAGAACACATAAATCATCAAAACAAAAAACAAACAAAAAGTTTAAAAATTACTTTGATATCTCATTAACAAATGATGGTAGCTCCATTACAATCCAATTATTGAGTTCAAAGTCTTCTGGGCACAGATAAACCAAGGGACCAGCTTCTTTTTTCTGTTCGATTATAGCCATGACTGCAGGGTCTTGAGATTCCGAATGAATTATTCCAGCAAAGATGAAGGTATCATGAAGATGAGGAATGATATTCATTTGATACTTCGGCTCACGGTTCTCCAATCTAGCCAGTCGTTTTTCTTTCTCCTGCCTGTGTGCTTTAATCATATCTTTTTTGCTTGGTTTATATCCCAAACCAAACCTCTTCATATTTTTCGACATATTCAACAAATTTTCGAGGCTTTGGTTGCTTCCTGTTAAGGAGAGTTTTGAAAGTTGCAGCTCCATTTTCCCTATCTCTCCGTATAAAGTTGTGGCATTTGCAATCTCAAAAGCTTGAAATGATGACTCAAAAACCTCTTCTGCTGTTTCTATGTAGGGCATTGAAGAGGGTCTTGACACTAAGATATCCTCTTGCCCAGATATGATTACTAGTTTGCGGTCGACCACAAATTTAAGTTTTTGGTGTAATGATGATGGGACCACTCCAGCTGAGTGAATCCAGGGACGCCCTAACAAGTAGCTGTAGGCCGAATTAATGTTCATGACCTGAAAGGTTATATCGAAGGTGCATGGACCTATCTGGATGGGCACTTCTATGTCTCCAACAACTTCACTACGTGCCCCATCAAAAGCTCGTACGATCATAGTGCTGGGCCTTACATGAGACATATCAACAGGCAATTTCTCCAACGTGGATTTAGGCATTATGTTCAAGGAGGAACCATTATCAACTAGAACTTTTGCCACAGCAAAATTTTTGCACTTAACTGTAATGTGCAAGGCTTTAGTGTGTCTGGTGCCTTCTGGTGGTAACTCATCATCTGTGAAAGTTACTGAACTGGATGCAGTTATGTTTCCAACGATGTTATCCAAGTTGTCCACCGTAATATCCTGCGGAACATAAGTTTGATTCAATATGTCCAACAAAGTCTTACGATGCGTATCTGAAGCCAATAACAAAGCCAGTATGGAAATCTTTGCAGGGGTTCGACCTAACTGTTCAACCACTTTATAATCACTTTGTTTAACCAACTTCAAAAATTCTTGGATGTCATCTTCAGATGCTGGCTGTTTAACATCCAGGTTTTTCACTGTAATGGGCTCTTCTGTTTTTTCCTTGATATTTTCAGTGATCTTGGCTTTTCCTTTTTCTTTACCCTTGGGTTTCAATAGGTCTTCTGGTGTATAACACTTCCCGCTTCGTGTTAAACCTCCTATCCCACTAATAATTGGGATTGGAAGGGGTTCAGAATCAACAGTTACCTTATATTCATAGTTCCAAGGTACTGCTTTTGAACTTTTATATTCAAAGGGAGTCGGAATCTGAATGGTAATCGGTCTTGGCTTGGAATTTGGGGTACTGGGCTTCTCGCGATAAGAAATTGTTAACGGTTTTGGCTTGAGAGACAACCTTGAGCATTCTTCTATAATATCAACTTCCCCATACTGAGGGAGCTGAACCATCTTTTGAGAAACTGTTAAAAAATGTGAATCTAACAACTCCTGGACTTTCAGACGAAAATGAGGACATTGGTCAATAGAATTCCCTTTTGCCCCAGTGTGATAAGAACACATCAAACTGTCATCGTATGCTCTGACACCCAGATCCGATTGGAGACGTTCTACTTCAATGTATCCATTACTGAATAATATCTCGAATAGTTCTCCCATGGGAGTAACTATGCTCTCAACATTGTTTTTCAAATCAGCTCCATGAACCTGATCTATCGCATTTACTTGTGCATTCTGATGGTTTGGCAGAGGATTGTTGTTGACATCTGGACCATTTTCTTTCTTAAAGTTCAACCATCCTGCCTTGATCAATGCTTGCACCCTATGCTTGAGTGCAGTACAGTTTTCAGTGGAATGTCCAATTGCTCCTGCATGGTAGTCGCAACGGGCATTTGGGTCATACCACTTTGGGTAAGGTGGTTTTACTGGGTCTATTGGCACGGGTGCCAGCTGATTATTCTGGAAGAGTTGGGGAAGAGATTCAGTATATGTCATCGGAATCGGATCAAAATGAGTCTGTCTACGGACGCCTTTATTGTTTTGGTGTCCTAGGACATAAGGAGTGTTCTGTTGATTCCGAGGCTGGTAGCCTTGAGTAGGACGAGGATTTGGGACGTAAGGGGATGAGTATTGGGTTGACGTATTATTGATATATGGTTGAGGGTAAACATATGGAGGTGGATAGTGATATTGTGGCACTCCGGCATTAGGGTATGGTTGTCTTGAATTGAAACCAATCATCTGAACTTCTCCATCTTTTTTCTTCGATGGAACCCCCTTTTTCGTTGTCGATGATCCAACCGTATCAGTTATCTTTCCATGCTTAATTCCGTACTCGATTCTCTCTCCAATTGTCATTATGTCGGAGAAATTGGTAGAGGCACTCCCAATCATCTTATCATAGAAAGGAGATTTGAGAGTATTAATAAACATGGTTGACAGCTCCTTATCTGCTAAAGGTGGTTGCACCTGAGCAGCAGTATCCCTCCACCTTTGGGCATACTCTTTAAAGCTTTCTGTGCCCTTCTTTTCCATCCTCTGGAGGTCTAGGCGGTCAGGAGCCATATCTATGTTGTGCTTATATTGCTTTAAAAATGAATCGGCTAGATTCTTCCATGAACATATATGAGTGCTGTCTAACTGCATATACCATCGAGATGCTGGACCAGTAAGACTGTCCTGGAAGCAGTGAACTAACAACTTGTCATTTTGGACGTATGCTGCCATCTTCCTACAATACATGATGAGATGGTTCTTAGGACAGGATGCTCCATCATACTTTTCAAACTCGGGCACCTTGAATTTTGGAGGGAGGATTACATCTGGTACCAAGCATAGCTTGGTCGCATCTATATTTCCAAAGACGTCTGTTCCTTCTACTGCCCTTAATCTTTCCTCCAGGACTTCAAGCTTTTCACTAGAAGAAACTTTCTCTCCTCCCGTTAGCTCTTTTCTGATTTCAGGATCATCTAAATTGGGAACTGTAATGGTCACCTTGGGAGGTACCTCTGTGGGTAGTGAAAATCCAGGTTGATTGTGTACAGGCACTTGCTCATTCTTGAAAAATGGAAACGGGTGCTGCTCTACTGGAATATTGTACAATGGATGATATTTTGGAGTAGTACCCTCTGTTGATTGCCGGATTGGAGGGTCGTTCATTGTATGGCTGGACTGAGCAATATCAGGTATTATTTTGCCTCTTTCTAGGGCGACAAGAATGGCATCCATTTTTTCTCGTAACTCCTCAATATCTTTCTTTGTTTTCTCCATCTCAGTACTCTGCTCTTCCATGATCCTTGTCTTGTATCTTGTGACGTAGGTGCGGTGGATTCGAGGTGACCGAGCTATCTTATGATTCTGTTTATATTTTTAATGAAAAGAGATTTTAGTGTAAGAAAAGAGAAAGACAAAACGAAACAAAAAAAAAAAGTGATAGAAGAGAAGGAAAAAAATGGCTTTGATATTAAATTGGAAAATGATAAAACAATGTAGCAGCAAAATTTGTGCAAAATTGAATTACAAGATATTTCAACTATCTAAATAAAACATAAAATAAAGTAAGGAGTTAATAAAATTGCCCCCAATACTCTAAGCTTATACGAAGTTTTCCCATAAACTTGAGCACATTCTTGCTATTCGGCTGTGTAGGTGCTATGAGTTTAGAGAGAGTACGTGCATCTTCTGCTAGTTCATCTGCCCTTCGAGTGACTCTCCTAATCTGAGTGAGCATATGTTCCGCTTTACTTCGTAGTGTCGCGTGGTTCTGTCTCGCAAACCCAAAATCATCGCTTAATCTGTCGTACTGCTCCTTTAAATAGGTATAGTCTTTCATTAATCTATAAGTGGCATCCTGATACTTACCGAGGCGAACATTAAGTGACTGAACAGACTCTCTTAGACCCTTGTTGTCGTTGATGAGGTCCCCTAGTTGATCTTCTCTAATCTTGAGCGTTAATTGTAGGTCGTCAATTGTTCGACATAGTGTTCCATTTTTTTCTTCTACCTCAGTAATCGTTTGGTTCCTCAAACTAATGCAATCTTCGAGCTCTTTCATCAACTCATGAAGTGAGGCAATCTCAGATTGTTGCTTCAAAACTTGGTCATTCCTTGACTTGAGAGTTGCTTGGGAGACTTCATTATCCCTTCTTAATCGATGCATTCTTCTGTTCAGGTCGCGGGCCTCTGTGTCTAACGCTGAAATTTCTTTTTCTAACTGTTCTTGTTTGCTAACACTGCCCTTTAATCGGTTCAACTCTTTTTCTAGTTCAACATTGCGCAACAAACCTTGTTTTACCTCCAATTGCAACCTTTCATTTTCTTGAACCAATGATGAATTCGCTTTTCTCAATTCATCACATTCTTTTTCGCGTGCTGCTTGTTCTGTCTGTTGATCTGGTATCACCTTTGCATTAAGTTTTATCTTGGTTTTCATTTTTGGTGACACAAGCACGGTTTTAGCTCTGTTCGCATGCCATGTTTTGTACGCCTCTGTGGTATCATCATGAAACTGACCACTCTGGATTTTAGTGATCATTTTCCATGCTTTCACAATTTTCTGAATTCTATCTTTACAGAAGCCTTTATCATAAGCAAATTCGAAATCCTTCAACTCATGCGTAGCAGGGATGAATTGTCGGACCCAAATTTGGCGTACTACCAATAAAGGAGCATAAGATATACATCCCCAAGGACCCAAAAGAGGTAAACTTTGAAATTTACCACATTTATAGATCATTGGCGTAGTTGACATCCAAGGGGCTCTCCATATTACATCTTCTATCTTTAGTTCGGAGAAAAAGGCTTCCCAAGCGCTCCTTTCAGGGGAGGATGAACTCCAACCTGATTGCACGAACTCTGAAATGGGATTTTGCAGCTTATTCCAGGAACTTGAAAATTTGATCTCTGGACATTTGAATTCGGGTGGACACTTCACATGACTAAGGACCCAAATGTACAATAATGGTGCACACCCTATAAATCTTCCTGTTCCTTTTGTTCTGCAATAATTTAATGAACGAAAAGTTTCTGCCAATACAGGAATAATGGGATCAACTCCTATTTCTATCTTAGCAAACAACTTGACCACCCATTCCTCAACATATCCACATACTTTAGGAAACAAAACAACATTAAAGATACACAATGCCAGTAAAGTTAACTCCTTGTCTTCATTTGAAAATTTTTGTTGAAGAGTAAGGATGTAGTCTAGGGGTAGGCATGTGTTCTCTCCTTTTATCTTTACTTGTTTCTCAATGTCGCTCGTACGAATCTTGCCCAAAAGAGTAGATAATGCTCTTTTCATTGTAAGCTCTTGATCGTAAGAATAAGCTTCAACCTCTGTTCGTGTTGGCATATGCAGAAGGGATTGATATTCCTCTATTGTAGGAGTCATGTCAATTGAGCCAAATGTGAAACATCTGTAGGCTGGATCCCAATGTCGAATCAAAGCTTTTAATACAGAATAATTAACTTGTACATACATGAGCTGAGCTAGATAGCCATATTTGCTTGTAAATTTAGCCTTCCTATCTACAGTTAATTTTTCCCAAGCCTGTTTCACTGCTTCTAATTGACTTTCTGGAAAACTGACATCCTTAAATTGAGAAATAACATTTTCTACTAAAGAATCTCCGTGGATTTGTTGTACATTTTCTGACCATTGACGTACTGTTGCTTGATCTTCTATACCCATTTCTTGTATTGGAGGGGGTGATTTTATTTTACTCATACTTTAGTTTCTGCCAATGCAAATAATCGAAAAATCTTGTTAATTTAATTTGCACAATTTTCTTAACTACATTAAAAGAGATTTCAAAGGATACTTTCAATGAGCGAAAATTGAAAATCGATATAAGATACAAGGGAAAGAAGAAAAATAAATAAATAAATAAACTTTGACAATAATGCATGTAATAAGTCAAATCCTAGAACTATATGAGTGGAGTTTAACTCTAAGGCATCCTAGAAAAGGTTCCCAAGCTTACCCACCGATTTAACGATGTAGTAGGCTTGAGTGGAGAATTTCATGCGCCTCCTGCACGGGAATCGAAATTCCACGAAGGTCACACTACTCAGTCTCCGAGTCTAGTCCTAAGGTAGAGCCCGGGTAGAAGGCTAGTGAAAGTGTGTGAAATGCATGATTAATAAGATGACATACAAATGAATGACATAACAATTACAACATAAAAAAAAAATGGTAACAATACGATGACATGCAAATGAATGACATAACTAAGATAAAGTAATTACAACATTAAAAAAATGGTAATAGACAAGTGAATAACAATATGCCAAACAAATAATATTATAAAGTAAGGAAAACAAAATAAATAAATAACAAAACAATAACAAAAGGACCTGAAGAAAAATTAAATTCAAAGGACAATAAAGATATTCATGGCTTGACCCTCAAAATCCCCATTGGAGTCGCCAAGCTGTCGCAACGTCATCGCGACGCGGAGCGGCCGACATCCTTTCTTGGGTTTTTAAGAAGAAAGTTGGAGTCTCCACCAATCATTGAAGGTGTGATTGGTCACCTTTAAAACAAAAAACCAGTCTTAGAAAACCAGAAATTAGGTTCGGGAGTCGTTTGAGCGTAGGGAAGGTATTAGCACCCTACAACACCCGTTTAAGAAAACGATTACCACAGTATCTTAAATTGTCCAATTAAATGAATAAAAACAGTCCTTTATTTTTATTTTTCTTAAAAAAAATGATAATTATGAAAATATAAACCCAAAATGCAATAATAAACACAAGATGTCTCATTTGTTTTTTCCTTAACTTTAGAAATAAAGTAAGGATTAAACATTATGAGTTGGATAACCAATTTAATATAAACCATGCCTAATTTCTCTTTTAATTAAAGGAAATATGGGCGATACATGATTGTGTTTATTAAAAATAAAAAAAAAAACAAAAAAAAAAAAAACAAATAGATGTAAAAGAAGAAAATCATTCAAAGAGTGAATTCTTTTTAGGGAAAATGAGAATTTTCATACGCCTACACGGGAGTTGAACTCCACGAAGACACATTACTCAGTTTTCATAATCCCTTTCAAAAGAAAATCAAAACAATAACAATAATTGAAATTGACCAAGCGGAATTAAAGATTAGATTAAAGCAATTTGGAGAATGAAAGGAAAAAACAAATGAATTAGAAAGTTTAAAAAAATGAAGTTGGCAAAGTGCAAAGGTGAACTAAAACAAGAGATAAATTAAAAATGATAATTATAATGATGATAATAATAATCATAATAATAATAATAACAATAATAACAAAAAACAAAACAAAACAAAACAAAACAAAACAAAACAAAGGAAATAGAAAAACAAAACCCCACCTTTTTTACTTCTCTCTTTCTTCTTTTTTCCTTCTTTCTTACCCAATGTTTCCTCTCCCCGTATACTCCTTCCTCCCCCTCTTTTTTCCTCTTTTCCTCTTCCACTTTCTTTTCTCTCTTTTTCTATCACTCTCTAAGCTAAACTCTTGCTCTAATGCCTAAACTCTCTCAAGCTCACTTTTACTCTAAACTTCTTCTCTTTTTTCCTCTCCTTTTCTATCACTCTCTAAGCTAAACTCTTGCTCAAATGCCTAAACTCTCTCAAGCTCACTTTTACTCTAAAATTCCTCTCATTCTTCTTGTGTTTCCATCCTCCATCTCCCCCCCTTTTTATACTTGAAGTGTTACTAATTTAGGGGGGAGATGGATGAGAAAATGGTGGGGAAAATAAAAAATAAAAAAAAATAAAAAAAATACTAACCATGGAAAAAGTTTTAGAATAGGTAATGGGTGAGTTTTTCATGAAAACTTCCCATTGAATAAGAATGGGGAAGACCAAAAATAATAATAATAATAATAATAATAATAATGTGTGGGGAAGGGGATTTGAAACACAAACCTCGTGATTATCAATACGACTTCATGCCAGTTGACCTATGCTCTTGTTGGCATATCATAAAAAAAATTGACCATCAAATATTGGAAAACTTCAGACATTATTACTTAAAATCAAGCCGGACCAAATACGGTGTCTACAGTTTGCCCCCCTTTGTGTATCCTTGAAGGATTGAAAGGGTAGCCAAAGGAAAAAGACTAAGTACTGGGGAGGCGAAGATTTGTTCGGTAAAAATTTGAATTTAGAAAGGAAAATGCGCTTGACTTAATCACGTCTCAACCACAATTTAATAGTCAGGTTTGGTTTAACCGTGAGAAAAACTGAAAACGAACACGGATTGACACAGGCTTCGACCTCGACTGAATAGTCGGGTTCGATTTAACCGAGAGAAAAATTGAAAACGAACTTGGATTGACACAGGCTTCGACCTCGACTGAATAGTCGGGTTTGATTTAACCGAGAGAAAAATCGAAAACGGACCTAGATTGACACAGGCTTCGACCTCGACTGAATAGTCGGGTTCGATTTAACTAAGAGAAAAACTTAAAACGGACTTGGATTGACACAGGCTTTGACCTCGACTGAATAGTCGGGTTCGATTTAACCGAAAGAAAAAACTGGAAATAGACCTGGATTGACACAGGCTTTGACCTCGACTGAATAGTCGGGTTCGATTTAACTAAGAGAAAAACTTAAAACGGACCTGGATTGACACAGGCTTTGACCTCGACTGAATAGTCGGGTTCGATTTAACCGAAAGAAAAAACTAGAAATGGACCTGGATTGACACAGGCTTCGACCTCGGCTAAATAGTCGGGTTCGATTTAACCGAGAGAAAAAACATAAAACGGACCTGGATTGACACAGGCTTCGACCTCGACTGAATAGTCGGGTTCGATTTAACCGAGAGAAAAACTGAAAACGGACCTGGATTGACACAGGCTTCAACCTCGACTGAATAGTCGGGTTCGATTTAACCGAAAAAAACTTAAAAAGGACCTGGATTGACACAGGCTTCGACCTCGGCTGAATAGTCGGGTTCGATTTAACCGAAAAAACTGGAAATGGACCTGGATTGACACAGGCTTCGACCTCGACTGAATAGTCGGGTTCGATTTAACCGAAAATAAATTTTCTTTGCAATGCACGCTAAACTTGAATGCTTGAATACATGGGGTGCGGATTTAGCACTATCCGAAAACTATGATACAAATTTCTTTAAAAGATATTTGATAGCTCGGGCACCCCATTCACATCACCCTTGGTAATAGACCTTAATTGGATCATGAACTCGCTAAACAACTTGTTCTTTGTTTGATGACCAAAAATGTATCCATAACGACTTTGCTCCTGTAATAATAATGGTTTTGCCCCAGTTTGAGAAGACAAAAATAATCGTTTTGCCCCAGTTCAAGACTTTGTCATGTTGAAATGACGGTTTTGTCCTCCATGATGACATTCCATCAACCTTCATGATCACGGTGCTCTTGGAAAAATATTGTCTTTGGATTCTTTGTTTGGACATATGTATTTCACATCGAATCGTTTAAGTTACCACCATTGATTTGAAATATCGTGTTTATGTAACTTTTTGTTTATTCAATTGTAATGATAATAAAGGTAAACATGCCAACATTCATAGTTGAGGAAATACTATGGAGAGTGGGGGAGAAAAATGGACAAGATATGCCATGCTTCGAGAAGGGAGCTTTGATTTATGACTAAAATTCAATAGACATATGTGTCAATGTTAAGGTTCTAGAACTTGAGACAAAAGTAACCTCTTAAACATGATATAGAAATTGAAGCGTAATCCTCCTAGACACTTGTTGAATTCCCGCAACTTTGCCGAATCCTTTGATACACAAGTAGCCTAAGCGTAATATCTTCGAACTTGATCTGAATTAACTGGACTTGGCAGCTCATTACCATCCATGTTAGTCAAGACTAAAGCTCCTCCAGAGAAAGCTTTCTTCACCACGAATGGTCCTTCATAGTTTGGGGTCCACTTGCCTCGGTGATCTTTTAGAAAAGGAAGAATTCGTTTTAAGACTAAATCCCCTTCTCTGAATACTCTAGGACGCACTTTCTTATCATAGGCTTTCATCATTCGTCTTTGGTAAAGTTGACCTCTGCACAATGCTGTCAATCTCTTTTCTTCAACAAAGTTGAGCTGCTCATAGCGGTTTTGGATCCATTCAGCCTCTTCTAAATTAGTCTCCATGAGGACCCTTAATGATGGAATTTCCACTTCAATGGGAAGAACAGCTTCCATACCATAAACTAATGAAAATGGTGTTGCCCCAGTTGAAGTGCGAACCGATGTGCGATATCCATGTAATGCAAAAGGAAGCATTTCATGCCAATCTTTATACGTCACCGTCATTTTTTGCACAATCCTTTTTATGTTTTTATTGGCAGCTTCCACTGCTCCATTCATCTTTGGTCTATATGGAGTTGAGTTGACATGCTTGATCTTGAATTGCTCACATAACTCAGTCATCAATCTATTGTTCAGATTTCGTGCATTATCAGATACTATGGTCTCAGGAAGACCATAGCGACATATAATCTCCTTCTTGATGAATTTGATCACAACTCCTTTCGTCACCTCTCGATAGGACATTGCTTCTACCCATTTGGTAAAATAATCTATTGCCACCAAGATGAATCGATGTCCGTTTGAGGCTTTTGGGTCAATAGGGCCTATAACGTCCATTCCCCACATGGAAAATGGTCATGGTGTCGTCATAACGTGCAACTGAGATACTGGAGCATGAGCTTTATCTGCGTAAATCTGACATTTGTGGCATTTTCGGGCATATTTGATACAGTCAGCTTCCATGGTTAACCAGTAATAGCCAGCCTTTAATGCCTGTCTTGCCATCATGTGTCCATTTGCATGGGTGCCGCAAATTCCCTCATGAATTTCTTTCATAATCGTGTTGGCTTCATTTGTATCTACACACCTTAGAAGTACCATATCATGATTTCTTTTGTAAAGTATTTCTCCATTTAGGAAGAACTTCATTGCTAACTTTCTAAGTGTGCGCTTGTCATTTTCTGAGACATTCAAAGGATAGGTTCCACATTTCAAATAATGTTTGATGTCTTGAAACCACGGCTTGTCATCAAACTCTTCTCATATATTCATGCAGGAGGCTGAAACATCTACCCTTCCCATCTTAATAGGCTGTACCTCATGATTGGGGTCTATGTTGAACATGACTGCAAGCGTAGCCAAGGCGTCTGCTATCTGATTACTCTCCCTTGGTAAATAGTCAAAAGTGATTTCTTCAAATTTATGAGACAAATCTAATATAAGCTTTTTATAAGGCAGTAGCTTAGTGTCTCTTGTTTCCCATTCTCCTCTCAATTGGTGAATCACCAACATAGAATCTCCCAAGACTCGAAGTTTCTTTATCTTCATATCCAATGCAGTTTGGATACCCATAGAACAAGCTTCATATTCAGCCATATTATGAGTACAATCAAAACTTAATTTGGCGGTGAGAGGGAACAACTTTCCTTCAGGCGATATTAATACAACACCTATCCCATGACCTAACTCATTGGAGGCCCCATCAAACAACATGGTCCATGTTTCCAAGTCTGATATTTCTTTTTCCACCATTATAGTGGAGACAAATTCATCAGGGAAATCAAATTTCATTGGTTCATAATCGTCTATAGGTTGCTCGGCCAAATGATCGGCTAGTGCACTTTCTTTTATTGACTTTCGAGTAACATAAACAATATCATACTCGGATAAAAGAACCTGCCATCTAGCAATTCTACCAGACAAAGACGGCTTTTCAAAGATGTATTTGATAGGATCCATCTTTGAGATAAGCCATGTTGTGTAGTACAACATATATGGTCTCAAACGACGAGCGGCCCAAGCTAGAGCACAACAAGTTCTTTCTAAAAGAGAATATTTGGTTTCGCAATCAGTGAACTTTTTGCTTAAATAATATATGGCTTGCTCTTTTCTGCCTGAACTGTCATGCTGTCCCAGTACACACCCCATTGAATTTTCTGTCACTGTAAGATATAGGATAAGTGGACGATTTGGAGTTGGAGGTACAAGAACAGGAGGGTTTTGTAGGTATTGCTTGATCTTTTTAAATGCTTTTTGACAGTCATCATTCCATATGCATGTATTGTTCTTACGAAGTAGCTTGAAGATTGGTTCACATGTTGTTGTAAGATGTGATATGAATCTTGCAATATAATTCAATCTTCCCAAGAAACCTCTGACTTCTTTTTGAGTACGTGGTGGTGGCATTTCTAGAATGGCTTTGACTTTGTCTGGGTCAACTCTAATTCCCTCATGGCTTACGACGAAACCCAACAACTTGCCAGAAGTGACCCCAAATGTGCATTTACTCGGATTCAGTTTCAACTTGAATTTTCTCAATCGCTCGAATAACTTTCGGAGAATGGTTGCATGCTCTTCCCCTGGTTTTGACTTAGCAATCATGTCATCAACATACACTTCGATCTCCTTATGCATTAGGTCATGGAAAAGAGTAACCATGGCCCGTTGGTAGGTTGCCCCAGCATTTTTCAATCCGAACGGCATGACCTTATAACAAAAGGTTCCCCATAATGTGATGAATGTAGTTTTCTCTTGATCTTCAGGTGCCATTTTGATTTGATTGTAACCTGAGAATCCATCCATAAAGGAAAAAGTTGAGAATCCAGCTGTATTATCTACCAGTACATCAATATGAGGAAGTGGGAAGTTATCCTTTGGGCTTGCTCGATTCAAATCTCTATAATCAACACACATTCGGACCTGTCCATTTTTTTTAGGTACTGGCACAATGTTAGCTACCCATTCTGGATAATTAGCAACTGTTAAGAATCCTGCATCAATTTGTTTCATGACTTCCTCTTTTATTTTGATTAACATGTCTGGCTTCATGTTGCGTAACTTCTGTCTCACTGGCTTGCATTCAGGCTTAAGTGGCAAATGATGCACCACAATACTTGTGTCTAAACCAGGCATATCTTGATAAGACCAGGCAAAAACATCAATGTATTCATGAAGCAATGTTATTAACCCTTGACGGCTTTCAGCAGACATGTTGGTCCCGATTTTAACTTCTTTAATCTCTACTTGAGATCCCAAGTTAATCGTCTCTATCAACTCTTCATGTGGTCCCAATATCCTCTCTTCTTCTTCAATCATTCTCAACAATTCAGGAGTAAGTTCTAGATCTTCCTCATTACCACTTGTTCTCTCATTGGACTCAACATCGTATGTAGGAGAATCAAGTTCGTATTTAAGATCATTAACGCTTTCAATCCCAATTTCGCTGTTTAAGAAAGGGATTATTCAGTGTGATGAAAGAAGGTAAAAGGAATGAATGGAATAAATGAAATCAATGCTAAAAGAAGTAGACACAAGAGAGATTCATTGGATGATAGGAAAGAAAGAAAAAAAAAAAAAAAAAGCTTCTTCATTAACAAATGAAATATTGACATAGAACACATAAATCATCAAAACAAAAAACAAACAAAAAGTTTAAAAATTACTTTGATATCTCATTAACAAATGATGGTAGCTCCATTACAATCCAATTATTGAGTTCAAAGTCTTCTGGGCACAGATAAACCAAGGGACCAGCTTCTTTTTTCTGTTCGATTATAGCCATGACTGCAGGGTCTTGAGATTCCGAATGAATTATTCCAGCAAAGATGAAGGTATCATGAAGATGAGGAATGATATTCATTTGATACTTCGGCTCACGGTTCTCCAATCTAGCCAGTCGTTTTTCTTTCTCCTGCCTGTGTGCTTTAATCATATCTTTTTTGCTTGGTTTATATCCCAAACCAAACCTCTTCATATTTTTCGACATATTCAACAAATTTTCGAGGCTTTGGTTGCTTCCTGTTAAGGAGAGTTTTGAAAGTTGCAGCTCCATTTTCCCTATCTCTCCGTATAAAGTTGTGGCATTTGCAATCTCAAAAGCTTGAAATGATGACTCAAAAACCTCTTCTGCTGTTTCTATGTAGGGCATTGAAGAGGGTCTTGACACTAAGATATCCTCTTGCCCAGATATGATTACTAGTTTGCGGTCGACCACAAATTTAAGTTTTTGGTGTAATGATGATGGGACCACTCCAGCTGAGTGAATCCAGGGACGCCCTAACAAGAAGCTGTAGGCCGAATTAATGTTCATGACCTGAAAGGTTATATCGAAGGTGCATGGACCTATCTGGATGGGCACTTCTATGTCTCCAACAACTTCACTACGTGCCCCATCAAAAGCCCGTACGATCATAGTGCTGGGCCTTACATGAGACATATCAACAGGCAATTTCTCCAACGTGGATTTAGGCATTATGTTCAAGGAGGAACCATTATCAACTAGAACTTTTGCCACAGCAAAATTTTTGCACTTAACTGTAATGTGCAAGGCTTTAGTGTGTCTGGTGCCTTCTGGTGGTAACTCATCATCTGTGAAAGTTACTGAACTGGATGCAGTTATGTTTCCAACGATGTTATCCAAGTTGTCCACCGTAATATCCTGCGGAACATAAGTTTGATTCAATATGTCCAACAAAGTCTTACGATGCGTATCTGAAGCCAATAACAAAGCCAGTATGGAAATCTTTGCAGGGGTTCGACCTAACTGTTCAACCACTTTATAATCACTTTGTTTAACCAACTTCAAAAATTCTTGGATGTCATCTTCAGATGCTGGCTGTTTAACATCCAGGTTTTTCACTGTAATGGGCTCTTCTGTTTTTTCCTTGATATTTTCAGTGATCTTGGCTTTTCCTTTTTCTTTACCCTTGGGTTTCAATAGGTCTTCTGGTGTATAACACTTCCCGCTTCGTGTTAAACCTCCTATCCCACTAATAATTGGGATTGGAAGGGGTTCAGAATCAACAGTTACCTTATATTCATAGTTCCAAGGTACTGCTTTTGAACTTTTATATTCAAAGGGAGTCGGAATCTGAATGGTAATCGGTCTTGGCTTGGAATTTGGGGTACTGGGCTTCTCGCGATAAGAAATTGTTAACGGTTTTGGCTTGAGAGACAACCTTGAGCATTCTTCTATAATATCAACTTCCCCATACTGAGGGAGCTGAACCATCTTTTGAGAAACTGTTAAAAAATGTGAATCTAACAACTCCTGGACTTTCAGACGAAAATGAGGACATTGGTCAATAGAATTCCCTTTTGCCCCAGTGTGATAAGAACACATCAAACTGTCATCGTATGCTCTGACACCCAGATCCGATTGGAGACGTTCTACTTCAATGTATCCATTACTGAATAATATCTCGAATAGTTCTCCCATGGGAGTAACTATGCTCTCAACATTGTTTTTCAAATCAGCTCCATGAACCTGATCTATCGCATTTACTTGTGCATTCTGATGGTTTGGCAGAGGATTGTTGTTGACATCTGGACCATTTTCTTTCTTAAAGTTCAACCATCCTGCCTTGATCAATGCTTGCACCCTATGCTTGAGTGCAGTACAGTTTTCAGTGGAATGTCCAATTGCTCCTGCATGGTAGTCGCAACGGGCATTTGGGTCATACCACTTTGGGTAAGGTGGTTTTACTGGGTCTATTGGCACGGGTGCCAGCTGATTATTCTGGAAGAGTTGGGGAAGAGATTCAGTATATGTCATCGGAATCGGATCAAAATGAGTCTGTCTACGGACGCCTTTATTGTTTTGGTGTCCTAGGACATAAGGAGTGTTCTGTTGATTCCGAGGCTAGTAGCCTTGAGTAGGACGAGGATTTGGGACGTAAGGGGATGAGTATTGGGCTGACGTATTATTGATATATGGTTGAGGGTAAACATATGGAGGTGGATAGTGATATTGTGGCACTCCGGCATTAGGGTATGGTTGTCTTGAATTGAAACCAATCATCTGAACTTCTCCATCTTTTTTCTTCGATGGAACCCCCTTTTTCGTTGTCGATGATCCAGCCGTATCAGTTATCTTTCCATGCTTAATTCCGTACTCGATTCTCTCTCCAATTGTCATTATGTCAGAGAAATTGGTAGAGGCACTCCCAATCATCTTATCATAGAAAGGAGATTTGAGAGTATTAATAAACATGGTTGACAGCTCCTTATCTGCTAAAGGTGGTTGCACCTGAGCAGCAGTATCCCTCCACCTTTGGGCATTAAAGCTTTCTGTGCCCTTCTTTTCCATCCTCTGGAGGTCTAGGCGGTCAGGAGCCATATCTATGTTGTGCTTATATTGCTTTAAAAATGAATCGGCTAGATTCTTCCATGAACATATATGAGTGCTGTCTAACTACATATACCATCGAGATGCTGGACCAGTAAGACTGTCCTGGAAGCAGTGAATTAACAACTTGTCATTTTGGACGTATGCTGCCATCTTCCTACAATACATGATGAGATGGTTCTTAGGACAGGATGCTCCATCATACTTTTCAAACTCGGGCACCTTGAATTTTGGAGGGAGGATTACATCTGGTACCAAGCATAGCTTGGTCGCATCTATATTTCCAAAGACGTCTGTTCCTTCTACTGCCCTTAATCTTTCCTCCAGGACTTCAAGCTTTTCACTAGAAGAAACTTTCTCTCCTCCCGTTAGCTCTTTTCTGATTTCAGGATCATCTAAATTGGGAACTGTAATGGTCACCTTGGGAGGTACCTCTGTGGGTAGTGAAAATCCAGGTTGATTGTGTACAGGCACTTGCTCATTCTTGAAAAATGGAAACGGGTGCTACTCTACTGGAATATTGTACAATGGATGATATTTTGGAGTAGTACCCTCTGTTGATTGCCGGATTGGAGGGTCGTTCATTGTATGGCTGGACTGAGCAATATCAGGTATTATTTTGCCTCTTTCTAGGGCGACAAGAATGGCATCCATTTTTTCTCGTAACTCCTCAATATCTTTCTTTGTTTCTCCATCTCAGTACTCTGCTCTTCCATGATCCTTGTCTTGTATCTTGTGACGTAGGTGCGGTGGATTCGAGGTGACCGAGCTATCTTATGATTCTGTTTATATTTTTAATGAAAAGAGATTTTAGTGTAAGAAAAGAGAAAGACAAAACGAAACAAAAAAAAAAGTGATAGAAGAGAAGGAAAAAAATGGCTTTGATATTAAATTGGAAAACGATAAAACAATGTAGCAGCAAAATTTGTGCAAAATTGAATTACAAGATATTTCAACTATCTAAATAAAACATAAAATAAAGTAAGGAGTTAATAAAATTGCCCCCAATACTCTAAACTTATACGAAGTTTTCCCATAAACTTGAGCACATTCTTGCTATTCGGCTGTGTAGGTGCTATGAGTTTAGAGAGAGTACGTGCATCTTCTGCTAGTTCATCTGCCCTTCGAGGGACTCTCCTAATCTGAGTGAGCATATGTTCCGCTTTACTTCGTAGTGTCGCGTGGTTCTGTCTCGCAAACCCAAAATCATCGCTTAATCTGTCGTACTGCTCCTTTAAATAGGTATAGTCTTTCATTAATCTATAAGTGGCTGATGACATGCAAAAATGTCATCATTTTCCTATTAATTTTAGCTAGTTTTGTGCATGAATTGTGAGCTTTAATGTATTTTTATGTTGATTTTACAGAAAACCGAGTTCGGACAGCAAAACTGAGATTTTAAGAGAATTTGGGTAAATTTGGAGACTTTATGGGCAAATTAAAGAATAAATTGAAGATCCAAGCCCCAAGGTCCAAGAAGAAAAGACAATTGAAGTGGGAAGGCCCAAAAAGCCCAAAAGATTAAAGAAAGGAGGCTAAAATCCACAAATCAGGCTTCTAGAAGGCCTAGCGTCGAGACGCTAGGACCGTAGCGTCGAGACGCTAGGTAATCAGAAAAGCGCGTGCCAAAATCGCGACAGCGTCGAGACGCTGTCTGCGTAGCGTCGCGACGCTGCGACAACTTCTGCCCCAAGACAACATGACGTCACAGCGTCGAGACGCTGTGACGTCGCGTCTCGACGCTGCCGACTTGCTCAGCAAGAAATGTCCAGCCCCTTGTGCTATAAAAAGGGCCCTTTCCTTTGGTTCAAATCATCCCAAATTTGGGGGAGCTCTCCCCTAGCTCAATAGAGAGAAAAAGTGAGAAGAATTGTGAGGAAAAAGGTGGAATTGGGCGAGATTCCAAGGCTCAAGATTCGAGATGATCGTAGCGGGAGCTTGGGATCAACTTATCGGTTATTTCTTCCTTACTTCTTTATAATTCCTTGTTGTAATTTGAGTTAGGCCTATGGATCAAGATCATTTTGGCAAAATTATTTCCATGTGTGAGTAGATCTTGAGACCTAGGGCCGTTATTCTAGTTAATTGGATATTGTAGCGCAATTACTTTGATTATGTAATGAAATTCTCCATATTTCATCTATGCAATTCTTGCTTAATGCTTTTAATCTCTTGATCACGGATTAATTGATATGTTGGTCTAAATTGATACTCGACAGAGAGAAATTAGATTAGATCCTAATTGCATGGCTAACGATTGCTTGGAACACGAGAGTGAAAGAGAATTGTTAGAAATTGATTATGAAGTTGCTTAATGCCATACTATGATTAACTAAGGAGATGGACACATAAATTAGTTATGATGGTATGAGATGTGGAGGAGCTTGAAAGAGAAATCCGCTTAAAATTACTTCTAGATTTATGGAATTGAAGATTATTAGTTGCATACATCCATCTAATTGAGCTACAAATCCAAGAAACTAGATAACACCCTAGGTCAAGTTCCCTTATTTGGTAATTTTCATTTCATTATTACATGTTTATTTTTATTAATTCCTTAAATTTTTGCACTATCATTCAAGTTGATCTTCTAAATAAAATTAAAACATGATGATTCTTGGTACTTAATGGAATTAATTCAATTTCCCTGAGGATTCGATACTCGGTATTACTACCGTTTTATATTACTTGCGGCCCGTGCACTTTGCGGTCATCAGTGGCATCCTGATACTTACCGAGGCGAACATTAAGTGACTGAACAGACTCTCTTAGACCCTTGTTGTCGTTGATGAGGTCCCCTAGTAGATCTTCTCTAATCTTGAGCGTTAATTGTAGGTCGTCAATTGTTCGACATAGTGTTCCATTTTTTTCTTCTACCTCAGTAATCGTTTGGTTCCTCAAACTAATGCAATCTTCGAGCTCTTTCATCAACTCATGAAGTGAGGCAATCTCAGATTGTTGCTTCAAAACTTGGTCATTCCTTGACTTGAGAGTTGCTTGGGAGACTTCATTATCCCTTCTTAATCGATGCATTCTTCTGTTCAGGTCGCGGGCCTCTGTGTCTAACGCTGAAATTTCTTTTTCTAACTGTTCTTGTTTGCTAACACTGCCCTTTAATCGGTTCAACTCTTTTTCTAGTTCAACATTGCGCAACAAACCTTGCTTTACCTCCAATTGCAACCTTTCATTTTCTTGAACCAATGATGAATTCGCTTTTCTCAATTCATCACATTCTTTTTCGCGTGCTGCTTGTTCTGTCTGTTGATCTGGTATCACCTTTGCATTAAGTTTTATCTTGGTTTTCATTTTTGGTGACACAAGCACGATTTTAGCTCTGTTCGCATGCCATGTTTTGTACGCCTCTGTGGTATCATCATGAAACTGACCACTCTGGATTTTAGTGATCATTTTCCATGCTTTCACAATTTTCTGAATTCTATCTTTACAGAAGCCTTTATCATAAGCAAATTCGAAATCCTTCAACTCATGCGTAGCAGGGATGAATTGTCGGACCCAAATTTGGCGTACTACCAATAAAGGAGCATAAGATATACATCCCCAAGGACCCAAAAGAGGTAAACTTTGAAATTTACCACATTTATAGATCATTGGCGTAGTTGACATCCAAGGGGCTCTCCATATTACATATTCTATCTTTAGTTCGGAGAAAAAGGCTTCCCAAGCACTCCTTTCAGGGGAGGATGAACTCCAACCTGATTGCACGAACTCTGAAATGGGATTTTGCAGCTTATTCCAGGAACTTGAAAATTTGATCTCTGGACATTTGAATTCGGGTGGACACTTCACATGACTAAGGACCCAAATGTACAATAATGGTGCACACCCTATAAATCTTCTTGTTCCTTTTGTTCTGCAATAATTTAATGAACGAAAAGTTTCTGCCAATACAGGAATAATGGGATCAACTCCTATTTCTATCTTAGCAAACAACTTGACCACCCATTCCTCAACATATCCACATACTTTAGGAAACAAAACAACATTAAAGATACACAATGCCAGTAAAGTTAACTCCTTGTCTTCATTTGCAAATTTTTGTTGAAGAGTAAGGATGTAGTCTAGGGGTAGGCATGTGTTCTCTCCTTTTATCTTTACTTGTTTCTCAATGTCGCTCGTACGAATCTTGCCCAAAAGAGTAGATAATGCTCTTTTCATTGTAAGCTCTTGATCGTAAGAATAAGCTTCAACCTCTGTTCGTGTTGGCATATGCAGAAGGGATTGATATTCCTCTATTGTAGGAGTCATGTCAATTGAGCCAAATGTGAAACATCTGTAGGCTGGATCCCAATGTCGAATCAAAGCTTTTAATACAGAATAATTAACTTGTACATACATGAGCTGAGCTAGATAGCCATATTTGCTTGTAAATTTAGCCTTCCTATCTACAGTTAATTTTTCCCAAGCCTGTTTCACTGCTTCTAATTGACTTTCTGGAAAACTGACATCCTTAAATTGAGAAATAACATTTTCTACTAAAGAATCTCCGTGGATTTGTTGTACATTTTCTGACCATTGACGTACTGTTGCTTGATCTTCTATACCCATTTCTTGTATTGGAGGGGGTGATTTTATTTTACTCATACTTTAGTTTCTGCCAATGCAAATAATCGAAAAATCTTGTTAATTTAATTTGCACAATTTTCTTAACTACATTAAAAGAGATTTCAAATGATACTTTCAATGAGCGAAAATTGAAAATCGATATAAGATACAAGGGAAAGAAGAAAAATAAATAAATAAATAAACTTTGACAATAATGCATGTAATAAGTCAAATCCTAGAACTATATGAGTGGAGTTTAACTCTAAGGCATCCTAGAAAAGGTTCCCAAGCTTACCCACCGATTTAACGATGTAGTAGGCTTGAGTGGAGAATTTCATGCGCCTGCACGGGAATCGAAATTTCACGAAGGTCACACTACTCAGTCTCCGAGTCTAGTCCTAAGGTAGAGCCCGGGTAGAAGGCTAGTGAAAGTGTGTGAAATGCATGATTAATAAGATGACGTACAAATGAATGACATAACAATTACAACATAAAAAAAAATGGTAACAATAAGATGACATGCAAATGAATGACATAACTAAGATAAAGTAATTACAACATTAAAAAAATGGTAATAGACAAGTGAATAACAATATGCCAAACAAATAATATTATAAAGTAAGGAAAACAAAATAAATAAATAACAAAACAATAACAAAAGGACCTGAAGTAAAATTAAATTCAAAGGACAATAAAGATATTCATGGCTTGACCCTCAAAATCCCCAGTGGAGTCGCCAAGCTGTCGCAATGTCATCGCGACGCGGATCGGCCGACATCCTTTCTTGGGTTTTTAAGAAGAAAGTTGGAGTCGCCACCAATCATTGAAGGTGTGATTGGTCACCTTTAAAACAAAAAACCAGTCTTAGAAAACCAGAAATTAGGTTCGGGAGTCGTTCGAGTGTAGGGAAGGTATTAGCACCCTACAACACCCGTTTAAGAAAACGATTACCACAGTATCTTAAATTGTCCAATTAAATGAATAAAAACCGTCCTTTATTTTTATTTTTCTTAAAAAAAATGATAAATATGAAAATATAAACCCAAAATGCAATAATAAACACAAGATGTCTCATTTGTTTTTTCCTTAACTTTAGAAATAAAGTAAGGATTAAACATTATGAGTTGGATAACCAATTTAATATAAATCATGCCTAATTTCTCTTTTAATTAAAGGAAATATGGGCGATACATGATTGTGTTTATTAAAAAAAAAAACAAAAAAAAAACAAATAGATGTAAAAGAAGAAAATCATTCAAAGAGTGAATTCTTTTTAGGGAAAATGAGAATTTTCATACGCCTACACGGGAGTTGAACTCCACGAAGACACATTACTCAGTTTCCATAATCCCTTTCAAAAGAAAATCAAAACAATAACAATAATTGAAATTGATCAAGCGGAATTAAAGATTAGATTAAAGCAATTTGGAGAATGAAAGGAAAAAACAAATGAATTAGAAAGTTTAAAAAATGAAGTTGGCAAAGTGCAAAAGTGAACTAAAACAAGAGATAAATTAAAAATGATAATGATAATGATGATAATAATAATCATAATAATAATAATAACAATAATAACAAAAAAAAACAAAACAAAACAAAACAAAACAAAGGAAATAGAAAAACAAAACCTCACCTTTTTTACTTCTCTCTTTCTTCTTTTTTCCTTCTTTCTTACCCAATGTTTCCTCTCCCCGTATACTCCTTCCTCCCCCTCTTTTTTCCTCTTTTCCTCTTCCATTTTCTTTTCTCTCTTTTTCTATCACTCTCTAAGCTAAACTCTTGCTCTAATGCCTAAACTCTCTCAAGCTCACTTTTACTCTAAACTTCTTCTCTTTTTTCCTCTCCTTTTCTATCACTCTCTAAGCTAAACTCTTGCTCAAATGCCTAAACTCTCTCAAATGCCTAAACTCTCTCAAGCTCACTTTTACTCTAAAATTCCTCTCATTCTTCTTGTGTTTCCATCCTCCATCTCCCCCCTTTTTATACTTGAAGTGTTACTAATTTAGGGGGGAGATGAATGAGAAAATGGTGGAGAAAATAAAAAATAAAAAAAAATAAAAAAAATACTAACCATGGAAAAAGCTTTAGAATAGGTAATGGGTGAGTTTTTCATGAAAACTTCCCATTGAATAGGAATGGGGAAGACCAAAAATAATAATAATAATAATAATGTGTGGGGAAGGGGATTTGAAACACAGACCTCGTGATTATCAATACGACTTCATGTAAGTTGACCTATGCTCTTGTTGGCATATCATAAAAACAAATTGACCACCAAATATTGGAAAACTTCAAACATTATTACTTAAAATCAAGCCGGACCAAATACGGTGTCTACAATAGTCACTGATAGATTTTGATTAATCGAAGTCTATCAGCGATAGACACTGATATACTTTGAATAACCAGAGTCTATCAGTGATAGACACGGATAGAATCTGACAACAGCTTTTTGGTCTTGTACAATTAATTTTGCTATATATGCAATCAGTTTGCAACTGTGCTATATTTGTTATATGCAATCAGTTTGCAACTGTGCTATATTTGCTATTAATTTGGTCCAATTTGTCATCTATGCAACTGCCCCTAAAAAAAATTTATTTATTTAAATTAATAATTAAGTTTTTTTATATCCAAGTTGAGTTATAGATCTTGTTATTAGTATTTATATTACACTGGGGTTAATAGATGATGTCCTTTTATCTTTTATGGATATTTATAAAAGATATTGAAGATATCAATCGATCCTCTATATCCATGTTGAATACTTCGATTTATCAATATATCGATATATTGACCGATTTTCATCCTTGCATGTAGCATGCTATACCATTCATCATTTTATTAATTGATCCATCATAATTGTTACTTAGACGTCTTAGATATATTTATTTTGTTATTTGTCTTTTAATCTAGTAGTTAATACATTTGAAATAGTTGTATTTTTAACAACGATAATACATAAAATTAAAAAAATAAAAAAATTACTATAAAAATAGTTTAAATTTTCTTTCGGTAAAATATATAAAATAAAAGATAGATATCAAACGATTTATTGGTTTTTTTATTTTTGGTTTTAAAAAACATAAAACAAAAAACGATTATTGTTTGGTTTTTTATTTTTGAAAAACAAAAAAACTGTTATCAAACACAAGTTTTGTTTTTTAAAACAAAAAAACCAAAAACAAAAAATTGAAATGGCTATCAAATAGGATCTTAAAAAATCATATTTAAATTACTTGATGAGTTTGATTTTTAATTTGCTTTTGATTTTGTTAGTTGGAAAGATTTTTAATTTCAGATAATTAGATTTATTTTAATTGCTTAAATTGTTTTAGTTTATTTAAGATCTTGAATTATATTTCTAGTTGAGAGTATTCTCGTAATTTGATTCTTAAATCAGTTTGACCATTTATTCAAAACAAGTTGGATTGCAATTTTTCAAAACCTGCTTTTTAAATATGGTCTTTTTTTTTTTCCTGTTATTCCTTTTTTTAAATTAGGGCTATATTTAGTATAATTTATATTTTTTTTTAGAAAGAAAGACATATATACACCGAGTATATTTGTAAGTGATATAATGATGGTGATAAATAAATATATTATGTATATATTTGTAAATAACTAAATATACCAAGAGTTTTGACAAAATTCATAATAAGTGAAATACATACCTTAACAAACATGGAATAATCTATAGAAATGTAATTTATATGTTGGATTATATTAATTTAATATTACAACTTTTTACGTTTGTGATTGTATGTACGATATAAAAAATAAGAACAAATATATATAAATGTAATTTATATGTGAAATGCATATCTCTATGAAATATGAACTAATATGATTATTAGGTTAAATACAATAGGAGATCAATTATGGAATGTAATGTTCATGATTTATATATAAGAACAAATACTCAATCCAATATACAAGAAAATTTGGCTCAAATGACCTGATACTCTCTATGAGAATCTAAATTGACTTATTATTCTATTCCCTATTTGATTTTTGTATTTTTCTCATTCAAACTCAACTGTCTTTCACAAAGGAACAATCTATATATGTTGTGAATAAAATACATACATACATGACTCAGTTGAGCATTCATCATAGAGACCAGACTTCTTGAAGGAGTTTGTACCTCATGTTGGTGGTTATAAACGTCGTATCCTCTTCATGTCGGCCATTTCCATGAGCACTGTAAGTCGGAGATGAGGTCGACTTATCGACAATCGACGAGAGAGGAGAATCCAGTTCCTCTAGTTCTTCGTCGCTTGTATATCCTTTCCTCTGAATTGCAGAGATGTTCCTCTCCAAGTGGGATTTTCCTCCAGCCTCTGCAACTTTTTCTGCCACTTCAGATGTTGAAGGAGAAATATAGACAACTGGAGCAGCTAAGTAAGGGAAGTTCCTCCCTGAGTAACCCGACAATCTCCGTTCGACAATATTCTGTTCGGGGGAAGGTACAATGACGAGTTCATAATAATGATAACAAGACATCAAAGCCCAACAGTCAAAAAGCTATCTAGGAGTTCTCTGGTTGAGACATCCTAGCATAAAGTTTTGGAACAAGAACAATTCATCTTACCTCAGCATTAAGTGACTCCAAGACAGTCCCCGGAACAGGATCGGGGCAGAACTCGTCTGGAGTGAAATTACAAAGTATCCTTGTAATCAGCGGAAGACTGATCGACGGGCACACCTAGAGAACACAAAAGAAAAAAAGTAAAATAAGTAACTAATAATGTCATACAAACTTGTAGAGTGCATGCACTTAAGAAAAGGTAGACTGCTTGGGGTTGAAAAAAAACCTCTTCTCTGATTGAACGGTCTGTAAGCATATCTTTTGGGAGCATCAAGAGATCACTCAATGAATTAAGTAGAGGAAATGATTGGGGTCTTCCATCTCTATCTGGTCTAATCTCATCGTCGCTGCCATGTTCATCTACTGAAGAGTCATCGGCATCGATGCCGACCGTGTCAGTTAACCATCTAGACCAATTTCCAACCTGCATCAAGAGAAGCCCACCACAATTTAGCATCTGCAAGGCCCCAAACATTTCATGAAGTTTGCAATTTTTAAGCGCAACTTATTGCCCCTCCATTTCTTTACTGCCAAATCTTTAACCTTGTTTCAAGATTATAATGTTTAGCCATTCTCAAAACATTAATCCCTTTGGCTTCTTGAGCATAAGTCCAAACTGATGGATTATCTCATTAGTTTTGTTGGAGATGAGTAATTAAACATCTCCATCTTAAAATTGATATCGAACGGCCCATTTTACATGTCTAGAAGCTATGCTTCTACCCATACTGCAGAAAGAACTCGAATACTGAGTTGCAAGTTGCAAGCATTAAGCCATTGATACTCGATGCTTGAAGAGTGAAAGACCAAACATGATTGTCAACAGATCCAAGACAATACAATCCTAAAAATCTGAAGTATAAGAAGATGTGGTAAGAACGGTACATACAGAATTTTTTAGTTGTGCACCGGATCCAAAGCTCAAATCTCCAGCAGGTATAGGAAGAACCTTGGCATCAACAATAGGATCTGAGACAGGATCAGTTGGAATCTCATGGGCAGACTCACGGAGAATAGCATTAAACATAGCCACATCTAGTCTGGAAACACACTGTTCCATAACCTGATCCAAGATTGGATAAGAATTAATCTCCAAACTTTAGTGGTTGGAATTGGAATAAGCTTTAAAGTGGAATCATATTCTAACGTCGCCCCTTAAAGGACAGCTACTAAGTAATATTATCCTACTTTTCTTTATTGGATAAACCTTACCATTCTTGCAAGAACAGGAAGACAACCACACTCATGACCGCTTGCTCGGACAGGACAGAGTCGTTGAAAAGCATCCTGGAAAGTACTTCTCCACAGGTTAATTGAAAAGTTCCCTTGCTGCTGATCACCCAAGGGAGGTCCCATTAACCTTTCCCTGCTTTTGTTTTTGGATGCATCTCGAGGTTGCATATTTGGTGTTAAAGACTGAAAATATAGTATGTGGAACAAAGAGATAAGTACAAAGATATTGGTGAAAAAAGACATTCAATCACACTGTGACAGGGGGAAAAAGATTAAGATATTAACTATCAAGTTTAGTATTACCAATATTATACTAAATAAACTAAAACAGTATTCTATACCTGCCACCAAACAGACTCAACTATCCGTGAAAAGATCCAGGATTCAACTTTTTCTAATGCAGCCATAAAAGTTCCAGTCTCTTGCCAATCCTCTACACACTGCATGTACTTATTTACTTGTTTACTGCCATAACTATTCCTCCGTTGAACAACTGTTGACTTCCCTCCATTTCTCTGGCTACTGTTATTGGAATCAACAAAACTTCTCATTGGATTTGAGCTACGGATGCTGCTAAATGTTTGAGATGTTATCTCCCTCATCACAATAGTATTTGATAGCCAGAAGGTTAACCTTAAAAAGCCAAGGAAAAAATCATTTGTTAACTTCCACCACTGAACAACACTTAACAATTAACTGTAATAATATAATAGCAAATATACCTCGGAACATCACTCCCACATGATTTAGCAATTAAAACTAGCCCTGATACAATGTTCTTTGCAACTGTGGCTCGCTTGTCTTGAGACCAATGTTTGCAGGCATAGATGTAAATTCTAGACAGGCGTCGAGCAGGTGTATGCACTTTATGTGCAGAGCTCCCATGCTCCGGTACCACTGAATAAAGAGACATTTCAAGAGCCGCAACAACTCTCAACTCCTCTTCAAGTTTATCAATTCTTTTTTCCATTTCTTCAAATTTTTGTTCACTAGCAGCTTGATCGTGATGGTCACCATCGGTATCAGGACCATTTCTAATGCCCAGAACACCATTTAATGCCTCATCCAAAACTTCAATATCCTTTACCTCATCAACAATTTGGTAATCAGTCCCTTCAGAAGATTCTGATGAAGGTTTAGGCACAATTTTTGCACTCTTAGTATTGCCTTTGGAAGACTTTTTGTTTTTGGGAGGGTCTCTATCAGAATTTGTTGTTTTATTTGGAGTAAAAGACAATTCCTTGGACTGTGATTGATTTATGCCATTATCAAATTGTTCACGTGAGTTGTGGAGAGAGCAATCTGAACTGTTATCTTCTAAAATATCTTCAGGAAAATTTGACGCTCTTTCTACTTTCTCTTCCTTCGTCGTCAGCGACTCACTTTTCGATGAAACCGAATCTGTCATAGTCTCTGAATCTGAAACTTCTTCCTTCCTGTGATTTACATCTTTCTCCAACACAGTACATTTATCTTCTACAACACCATTCGCATTCTCTCTGTCAGCAATCGCGTTAGCTTTAGAATCTTGACTTGTCTCCTCAAATTTGTTGGCATCAGCAAGATGATTTATAGTCAAGTTTTGATGAACTTCTAATGGTTTCGTATCTGTGCTTGACTCCCTTACTAAATTGTTTGGCTTTGTATCCGATGCCTTGGGTGTGGTTTCTTTAGCATCCACAGTTTTGCTAATACTCTCTTGATGTGGTCTGCGTTCTTTTCTCTCTGCTCTTGCAGTTCGTTTACTCTGGTTCTTAATTGGAGTTTTTCTCTTGTCAATCTCTTTCATTTTCAACAGATGCAAGCTTCCAAAAATGAACAAGTGGAGCAGCGAGAAAGAGAAAGATTATCAACTGGGATCACTGTGAAGTTATCAAAGATCAAAAGTATTGTAGATGCGAGAGTATGTGGTTTCCAACAACCCTTCAGGGGATAAATTCTCACAGTTTACTGGGTGGTAACTTACAGCACCACTGCGATTCTCAGTATCATACTAACTTACTGCAATTAAAAGAAATTAATGAGCAACAATAATGAAGTAATGACAGGGATGACCAAATTCAAAGTGAAGCCAAAGTAGCAACACAATGGAATCATCTAAAATGAATGAAAATGAAATATTTGTTCCCCATACAAGTCAAAAAATAAAAATAAAAATAAAAGTAAAAAATAAAGAAATAAGTAGAATAAAACCCTCTAATGAAACCGCAGAAAGAACACCTCTATGTTAATTGATGACACAGAAAATAAATGACCAGTCCTTTCTCCTTGAGAAGTCAAACAATTACCAAGGTCATCTTTAGATTTATGACTCCGCAAACTGTGTAAAGGCAAAATAGAACTGAGAAAGATCGAAGTGAATCACAATGCTAATCTCGGACTAGACAGGATTCCGTATAAAATCAAAATCAATAGATGAGCAGTCGCTCATCCTGATGTACTTAATTTGTCGCAATCACTAAGTCAGAAATGGTAGCAGCCGACTTCAATTCCGGATTATAGCAATCAAACACGATTCAATCCAATCGTCTTTCCAGCAATCGACTTCAATTGAAATCCAAAAATAACGAGAGATTCAGAATTACAGCAATTATAGAAGAAATCCCATACTCTGTAGTTCCAAAACTCCTAGGAAACTTAATTACATTGATCTAACGCGCAATCCAGGTCCGGACACACCGACAAGGACTAAACAACAAAACAGCATTAAGAGAGAGAGAGAGAGAGAGATTTCCAAATATTTTAACAAAAAGCATCACACATTGCATAACAGAAGCGCTCGATTCATCACAAGGAACTAAAAAAAGTTGAAGAAAACAAACCATCCACACTCCAAGAGCGAACTCGAAACTCATTGAAAACAAAATGCGAATTGCAGAACCACATCTAGAGCAGTACAAGACATACACAGAAAAAGAAAAACAAACAAGAATAAAGCTGCGAAAGAAAAAGAAAAGCGAAAGAAGCTCATGAGATCTAGCACGTATAAGACATTAACCTCCAAAAAGAAAGCCGAACCGCTGGCGTCAGTAGCGTTCACGGAAGTAGCAGCAGCAGCGCATCTCAGTTTCCTTGCAATCTCCTGAGTCAAAAAGGCAAACAGAGAAAAGTGGAAAAGGAACACAAGGTGCAGAGGAACGCCATTAGCAAACCAAAGACACAAAAAGAGAAATCAACAGAACAACAGAAGGAACTCGACTGAACTCACACCGGCAGAAAGCAGCGCAGATTCCGAGATTGAATGAAGGAAGAAGAAGCAATGGAACATTCATCTCGGGATTGGTCACAGAGAAATCGGAAGGTTCAGGCGTTTCTTCTAAGCATGTGGAAGTGAGTGATGATGATGAGAGAAGCAATGGAAGATTTTAAAAATGGCTGCCATTGAAGAGTTGCTCTAATGAGTAAGTTTTTTTTTTCTTTTTTTCTTTTTTTTTTTTTTTTTTTTTTTTGGAGGTTGTCGGTGATCGGGAAGTCACCGGAATTTGCCGGTTGCTCTACGCGTTGTAGGCAAGGACTACGGGTATACCACTAACAATCGCCATCGTTTCTTGTCGTATTTACGAAATTGTCATTTTCACCATTCAAGAACCAATTTTTTATAGATAGATTCGATTTGAAGAAATTTCCAACAATATTCTTTATTTTCTTTCTATATTAAAAATTCGTTTTGAATTTTGGGTTTATTTCAATTAAACTTGATTGCAAAGGACAATTTTTTTTTTCTTTTAAAGATCTAGAGTGTTTGGCAAAATAAAATAACCACTCTTGAAACAATTAGATGGGCTAAAAATGATTATTAAAAAAAAATCAATTCTGAAGTTATTTTTCAGTCAAACCCTTTAGAATCGCATTAGAAAAAGTACCCATCGACATAAAAATAAATAAATATTTTTTTTATTTAAAATAAATATTAAAACTATAACATTGCCCTCAAATTTTTAATACCTCTTCTCTTTATGAAAATTTGACATTTGTAGAATAAATGCAACAAAAAAAAATGTAAATAAATGAAAAGAGTTTTAAGAAAAAAAAAATACTTAATAAAAAAATGTGTGAACTAGTAGGCATGTCAGCTCACACTAGTCAATTTTTACAATTGTGACTTGCAATCAAATTTTGGTTTACTAACGTTAACTTTCATATTTTGATATCTTACACTTTTAAATATTCTATTTTAGTCTTTTTTTTTTTTTCTTTTTTGTTTAAAATCACTTTTGATGGATGAACTTTCATAAATTTAACAATTTAATTCCTCAAGTTTGATTTGTAACGAATTAGTTCCTATGCTTTCCATTTTGTAACAATTTAGTTCTTGAACTTTCATACATTATAATTTAGTCAATGTACTTTAAATTTTGTAATGATTTAGTCTTTATCGTGAAAATTAATGTTAAGATTTAATGAAATTTATTACATAGATAGATCAATAAACTAATTTGGGAACACATACGTTTATAAGCTACAAAGTCAAATCATTATAATAAAAATCGACCCTTAATTTTGATGACTTCTTTTGCGACAAGGATTAAATTGTTACAATTTTGAAAGTACAGTGACTAAATGGTTATTTATTAAAGTTCAAGGACTAAATTATGACAAAATTGAAAGTACAAGGACTAAACTGTTATAAATAAAAGTTCATGAAAGTTTAGGGACCAAAGTGATTTTTAACCCTCAAACTTTAAATGTTTTATTTTAATCCCAAAGTCTAAACTATGATTTAAAAAGCCATTATAATCATTTTTTTATAATCATTTAAAAAAAATATATATTAACGCTTTATCAAAAAAAAAAATCACATCCATTTCCAAATATGATATTCGTCTAGTTTCAAATATTTATCTATATGGTAAATCTGAACATAACTCAACTAGTGAAGACACATATTCTTGACCAAAAAGTTTTAAATTGGAAAAAATACACTTTTGGTCCCTGAGGTTTGGGTTAAGTGACACTTTAATCCCTGAGTTTTCAAACTCAACAAAAGTACCCCTCACGTTTGAGACAAGGAGCACTTTGGTCTCTGCCGTCCATTTTTTCGTTAAATGTTAACAGATTGCTGACGTGGCCACATTTTTTTAATTAAAAAATTATTTTTTTTTAATTTTTAAAATAAAAATAAATAATACTAATAAAATATTATTATCTTAATCATTATTTTAATCTCTTACTTCTTCCCCTCTTCTTCATCTTCTTCCCTCGACCTTCTTCATCTTCTTTCTATCTCCTTGCCAGCGACCAACGGCCGGCCACCACTCGCGTCCGTCGGTCGGCCGCCGGCCGCCGACGACTAAATTTTTTTTTTTTTCTTTTCTTCTCTTTTTTTCTTCTCTCTTACCCCCATTTTTCTTCTCTCTTACCCCCATTTTTCTTCTTTTCTTTGTTTTTTTTTTTAAAAAAAATACAAGAGTCGGTCCCTCCTAAAAATTTGTAGGAGAAAATTAAAGAAAAATCTTTAAAAACTTAATTATCGTTTTATTTATTTTTTTAAAATTAAATTTATTGAATTGTCACATGGGCTACGTGATGAATCCTGTTGGACAGTAATATAATTATAAAGTCATAAAGAAAAATCAACACTTCAAATAGTAAAGAAAATAGTAACTTAGGAGACATCTTTTTTTTTTTTCCCCCTTTTTCTTTTGAGTAAGGAGACATCTTCTTATTTTTATATATATTATTTAAACACATTCTCAAATCTTCAAGGGGAAAAATGTTTTCAATACTTTAATAAATGTTTGAATTCATAAAACTTTTAAAATAATTTTAAGAGTTCAAATTAAAAACATTTTCTTATTTGATTTTCTTTTTCTTTTTTGGTTTGGAAAGATTTAAAAAAAAAATGACAATCACTCTCCTATGGGGAAAAAAGATAGAGAGAGAAATGGTTATCACTTATCAAATAGTATGTTACTTTTATGCTTTTTTTTTTCCGAAAACAAACTTATTTGTGAGTAGTAAAACACACTAAATAAATATATATATTTGTTTGAAAAACACTAAATATATATATATATATATATTCTTTTAAAAACTGTTTAACAAATCAATAAAAACTTAAAAAGCGTAAGTCATTCAACTTTTTAATTTGTATCCTGGAAGTCCTTATACTTTCAGGGTTGTGTATAATAAATTTGACCTATTTGATATATTTTTTTTAATTTACAAATCTATTAGACACAAAAAAAAAGAGAGTAAAAGTTTAATGTCTTATTATTAATTTTTTAAAATAAGTTTAATGTCTTATTATTAATTTTTTAAAATAAGTTTAATGTCTTATTAGACATAAAATTCAGTTTTATGTTTAACAATAAATAATTAATTTTAAAAAATGTTGAACATGTTTAGAACTTATGTGTAACGTCCCAGGTCCAGGATCCGGAATCCGACTCCGACCCTTAACGACCCCGGCATTCCCCACATACTTCCTAGGAAAATTCTCAGGAGGTCACCCAACATAGAACTTCTCCAAGCTAAGCACGCTTAACTTCAAAGTTCCTATGGTTGAGCCACTGAAAAGGAAGGTGCACCTTGTTGGTATAGGTAGTATCTATCAATTCTTTTAAACTTATCTTGACCATACTTTCATGTCTTCAGGATCCCTCTCATTCGGATGTGGCATCGGTTCATTCATGTACCCCTCCTAACTCGGGTGTTACATTATGATACAAAATTAAAAGTCTAACATGAAAGTTTAGGCCCCGTTTGATAACTATTTGGTTTTTAGTTTTTGGTTTTTGAAAATTAGACTTGTTTTCTTTAAATTTCCTCACCATGATTTTCACTTTTGTTAAAGACACACTTAAATTTCTAACCAAATTCTAAAAACAAAAACAAGTTTTTGAAAACTACTTTTTTTTGTTTTCAAAATTTGGCTTGGTTTTTTAAAATATGGGAAGAAGGTAGGTGAAAAAACAAAGAAACTTAGAGTTGGAAGTGGTGTTTATAAGCTTAAAAACCAAAAACCAAAAACAAAAAACCAAATGGTTATCAAACGGGGCCTTAGTGATTAAATTTGCAATTTAACCATTTTTCTATTTAGATATAGATGTTTGAAGGTTTTTTTTAGGGTAAATATTTGAAAAGAGGACTAATATATATTTTAACATGTGTTATACTTGTATTTTGTTTTTTAATTCAATTTTTTTTAGTTCAACAACATTTGGGATGAAGAATTTGAACTTCTGACTTCTTGATTGAGAATATATGTCAGATTATCATTGAGTTATGTTGACTTGAGCTATTATACTTGTATCCGCTATGGTTTCTTTCATCATATTTCCCATTTAGATTTTTTTTTTTAAAAACAAATTTCCCAATTAGATTGTTTTCACAGTTATTTACAGCATATTTAAGTATGTGGCTAATTTTATATATCCCACTTATGTAATTCCCAACTTAATTAAATACTAAACTTTAAGTAGATGTGATAATTTTATTATAAACAATTGGTTGGCATTGCAGGTTGTTTTTATTTCAATTCTTAAATCGCCGAAAACTAATTTTGTATGCCTAATTTTATCTTTGTAATAATAGTAAAAATTTTAAAATTAAATGAATTATGTATTACAATTTTTTATTTTTAAAATGGAGTTCTATATCTATTTAAATTATCATTGCTTGCTTAAGCATTCTTCTTTCCTGACTTATTTCAATAATTTAAAACAAAGAAAGGAAAAATGGCTTAGAGGAATTCCTATTTAAGAAACATTTATCCCAACATTGGAGTATTTAGGGTAACTTGAAAAAACACCCCTACTAAAGAAAGAACTTATGTGATATAGTTGGATTTATCAATTATTCATAGTCATTAATTAAATCTTTTCTTTAGTTCTATTTTAATTTCTTAGTGATGGTTTATTTCCCTCGATTAGCATAGAATATTTAGATTGATTCATCGAAATGACTTTGGAAATAAGTAATGTTGGGCCCGTTTGGTAACGTTCTCGTACCTCATTATTATTGTAGTAGGTGTAAGGGATTACCGAACACTCACATATCTCCACAATGGTATGATATTGTCCACTTTGGGCATAAACCCTCATGACTTTGCTTTTGGATCACCCCAAAAGGCCTCATACCAATGGAGATACTTGTTCTCCCTTATATACCCATGATCATCCCCTTATCTAGCCGATGTGGGACTTTGGACGCACTCCCAACAGTAGGAAGGCTACTTTTTTGTTACTATGCTAGAGCTTGGTGACTAAGGATTAGTTGACTCTCGTAGCTAAATGATCCAAGGTTTTCAAATATATGGCACAATATTCTTCCCTAATATGACAACCTTTTTACCCTAAAAGTTTAGAGTAAATGGTGTATCTTGACAATATGGGTCGGGAGTTTATTAGGTCATTCTGTTACGTTATAGTAGTTCATGTTGTTTCTTTTATATTCATCTATCTCCTCTCTAAAACTACTTTGTTTTAAGTCTTATTTGATAATCATTTGGGTCCGGCGGATAGTCATTCTGTTTTTTGTTTTTTGTTTTTTGTTTTTGGTTTTTAAAAATTAAGCTTATAAACATGTTGGTCCTTAAACTTTCAAATTTGTTTTATTTTAGTATATAAACTTTTAAAACGTCTAATTTAGTCCCTAAACTTAAAAAAAAAAAAAAAACATTTTAGTTATTTGCTATATTACTTTTCTACCTTAAAATCACTTTGTCCAAGTTTATATCTAACTTATTTGGCTCGAAATCATGCTCATATTAACATGATAATACATGTACCCAAATCTACGTCTTTAATTTGTTAAAATTGAAATGAAAGTGAGGACATAAAAATAGTTATTGTTTGAAAGTTTAGAGACTAAAATAAACATAATTCAAAGACTAAAATAGAACAAATTTGAAAGTTTAGGGACTAAAATAAGATTTAAACCATATGTACAATTTTTTATTTTTGTTATTTATTATTTTTTTTTTTTAAAATTTAAGTCCTAAGATAGACTAGAGTTTATTGAATTTCCAAAATGGGTATAAAAATTGGAGGACCATTTCTAGGTGTCACCAAGGGCTATTACTTGAATTTTCTATGCTGAATAGAAACTAAGGATAATGCATTTCACAAGTCTAAAAATTTCAAACCTTTGTGTTCGGGGTGACTTGGACAAAGTGTTAGCCTTTTTCTTCTTAGATATATTTTTGGAAATGATTTTTTTATAAAAAAAAATTAAAACTATTTTTTATCGAAATCTTTTTTAGCACTGTTTTCATGGTTTTTGAGAAAATATATGAATTCTTAGTTAAATTCCAAAAAGAAAAACAATTTTTTAAAAACTAGTTTTTTTTTTTATTTTTTTATTTTTTTTTTTTAGCTTTCAAAACTTGATTTAAATGGTGAAAATATAAGTAAAAAGTAGATAACAAAACAAAAAACCTCAAATGTAAAAATAGTGTTTATAAACTTAATTTTTAAAAATTTAAAATTAAAAATCAAACGATTATCAAATGGATGTTAGTTTGTAAAATTCTAAGGTCTAAAAAACGTGTTAGAATTAAATTGCTAATGAAAGAAAAATAATACTAAAATTTAAAAAATGGAAATGGGTCTCAAATCATTATCAAATAAGTATAATTTTCCTTTGAAAAAAAAGGAAAATAAGTATAATTTTATCCATATGCACCCTCTCATTTATGTTGTCATGGCACATCATATATAAATGATATTTATTTATGGAGAGATTGAATTAACAATCACACACACAACGTTCTAGAACATTGGTGACAAATATGTACTATTAAAAAGTAACACAATTAAATTTTAAATTTAATCTCAAAACATATCAAATTATATATCTATTAGGCCCAATTTGATAATTATTTGGTCTTTTTTTAAAAAAGAAATAAGCTTATAAACATTCCTTCCACATCTAAGTTTTTTTGGTTTGTGCTAATATGAGCATAGCTCAACTAACATAAAGTTTATATTAACGATCAACAAGTATGCGGTTCAAATCCTCCAACAAAAGTTTCTTTGGTTTGTTGAAAAATCAAGATTTTGAAAACTAAAAAAATATTAAAAAATTTGTTTTCGTAGTTTGGCTAAGAATTCAAATATGGCCTCAACAAAACCATGATAACAAAAATTGGAAGAAATCAAGCATAATTTTCAAAATATAAAAAATAAAAAACCGAGTGGTTATCAAACTGGGTTATTTTTAAATTTGAGATTTATGTATTTTACGTTATTGCTTGCTTAAGCAATCTTTTTGCATAACTTATTGCAATAATTGAAAAAATGATAAAAGGACTCTAAGGATACTCAATTTAAGAAACTTTTATCTAACATTAGAGTATTTATTGTAACTTAAAGAAATGTCTCTACCTAAAAGCCTACGTGATAGTTGGATTTTCATTTATTCATATATTTAATAAATAATTCCTCTAGTTCTATTATTAAATTCTTATTGATATTTTATGTCCTTCAAGCTATATTTAAATTAATGTATCGAAATGACTTTTGAAACAAAAAAAACGTCGTTGCAAAAGAAATAGTTTCTCAATTGGTGTTTTGTGGTATAGTCAAGTTCTCGATGCCTTCAAATCTACGGTGCTTTGTTTGATTTTGTTAGGTAATATGGATCTATTCAATTTGTTATAAGCTTTCATGAGTTGGATTTCTAAGCATTTTGAATAAAATGACTCATTTAAGCACTAAATTTCCAAGTCGAACTCCCTAGGACCTACCTATAGGTGCGCCTATCTTATTCTACTAGTATAACTAGAGCTTGATAATTGTCCGTTAACTTACTCTGCTAAATGGTCCAAGGTTACAAATATTGTTTTCGTTGATCTAATCTATAATGTTTAGTTGAGATGTTTGATAAAATGATATGACGATGTTTACCAATTGGATGACCTTTTTTACCCTCAAAAGTTTAGAGGAAATGGTGTACCTCAACTATGAAAGTGTATCGGGTCATTTTGTAATGTCAGTACTTAAGGGAGTTTCTTTTATTAATCTACCTCCTATCTCTCTAAAATATTTTTATAAGATTGTTTAGGATAACATTATTTGTGACATATTAGCTTACATGTTGGCCTTAAAGGAATTCATGAAGTTGAGAATCTCATGATGTGAATAATGTAACCTGAGCACAACAGGCTCAAAAAGCTATCATATGAATTGTATGTTACAATGACTGAATGTTACTAATTTCGCTTTGGTGACAATGTTTTTTCAAAGAAAGTTGTGTTTGTGTCCTCTTTGATATGAGAGCACAATTTGACTTCATCCCATATAGTGAAGTAATCAATAGCAACAAAGGACATCAGTTTTTTTAAAAGGGCCGGTTGCAAATCTACTAATTTGGGCCAAAATATTTGCACATATAGCAGCCCGCAAAAGAATTTGCAAAAATAGCAAAAAGTTGTAGTATGAACGTAGAATTTACGAAAATGCCCTTCCTAACCCATGTTTGTTTCTCTTCTCCTCTTCACTCTCTCCACCTTCGACCCTGCCATTAAAATGAACTTCACTCCTCCACGAAGTCTCCTCTCCCAAAAATTGACGTCGATTGAAGTCTGTACGTCGTCAGACAGACTCCGCGCCCATGCTTCGCCGGAGCTCGCACTCATTTCCGCCCGCAGAGATCAGTATCGGTGGCTGAGGCGGAGCGTGGCGACGTTGAGATCGAAAGAGTGCTTTTTTTTAAATCAGGTCGGGCTGGTAGAAAATAGGGCGGTGGCGCAACCATCTTCGAGTTACGTCAGCGACAGCGAGAGAGTGAGGGAGACGGACGGTGATCGACGCGAAGAGGAGCAAGAGAGAAAAATAGAGGGATAGAGAGAGATTGTGAGGATGAGAGACAAAGGGACGGCAGAGGGAAAGTGTGAAAAAGATAGCCTGGGAAGAAGAACATCTTTTCAAAGTTTCTTTTCTTTTTTCTTTTTTCAATTTTTTTTAAACTATTTTATCAGAGAATCAAGAAACCCATTTAATTATTTACTTTGCTAACTTGCTTTTGTTTTTTCTTTTATCAGAGAAAGTTTTCTATCAGTGATAGAAAGTTTTATCAGTGATAGAAAATCGATAGAATTAACTTTCTATCAGTGATAGAATTTTTCTATCACTGATAGAAAACTTTCTCTATCACTGATAGATTCTATCATTGATAGTGATAAAAAACTTCTATCACTAATAGAAAAATAATTCTATCAGTGATAACTGATAGAAAGTTTTTTTATCACTGATAGAATCTATCAGTGATGGAAAGCTTTTTCTATCACTGATAAATCTATTAGTGATAGAAAAAATTTCTATCAGATAGAAACCTACCAAAACAAAAAGAGAGGAGAGAAATCCATGTGCGTGCAGTTTTCTATCATTCTATCAGTGATAGAAAAACTTCTATCATTCTATCAGTGATAGAAAAACTTCTATCATTCTATCAGTGATAGAAAAACTTTCTATCAGTGACAGAAAAACTTTCTATCAGTGATAGAAGACTTCTATCAGTGAAAGAAGACTTCTATCAGTGATAGAAAATTAATTCTATCAGTGATAGAATTTTATCACTGATAGAAAGTCTTATATCAGTGATAGAAAATTGATAAACTGATAGAAGTTTTCTATCACTATCATTGATAGAAAACATTCTCTATTACTGATAGATTCTATCAGTGATAGTGATAGAAAACTTCTATCACTTATATAAAGTTAATTCTATCAGGGATAATTGATAGAAAGTTTTTCTATCACTGATAGAATCTATCAGTGATAGAAAAATTTTCTATCAGATAGAAAGTTGAACAATTTTCTATCAGATAGAAAGTTTTCCTATCACTGATAGTTATCAGTGATAGGAAAATTTTCTATCAGATAGAAACCTATCAAAACAAAAATAGAGAAGAGAAATCCAGTGATAGAAGACTTCTATTAGTGATAGAATTCTATCACTGATATAAAGTTTTCTATCAGTGATAGAAAACTTCTATCAGTGATAGAAAATCGATAGAATTAACTTTCTATCAGTGATAGAAGTTTTCTATCACTAAGTTTTCTATCACTATCACTGATAGATTCTATCAGTGATAGTGATAGAAAACTTAGTGATAGAAAACTTCTATCACTATAGAAAGTTTTTTCTATCACTAATAGAATCTATTAGTGATAGAAAAATTTTCTATCAGATAGAAAGTTGAAAATTTTTCTATCAGATAGAAACCTACCAAAACAAAAAGAGAGGAGAGAAATCCACTGTGCGCGCAATTTAAGGGCAAAATAGGGATATAAAAAATTAATTAAAAATTTTTGCCATATTTGCAAATATTTTAAAAAATTTCTAAATTTGTCATTATTTACCATAATTTTGCCACCCATTACAATTATCCTTTTTAAAATGGGACTAACCGTACTTTGTCCATCTTTCTATTACTATGACAAGATATTAACCTTACTATTAAATCATGAATAAGATTAAATATTAAAAAAAAAAAAAAAAGGTTAGTCCTAAATACATTGAGCATATGTCTATTTAGTTTTCAAACTTTAAGGCCCTGTTTGATAACCATTCGGATTTTAGTTTTTGGTTTTTGAAAATTAAGCTTATAAATACTACCTCCACCTCGAAGTTCCTTTGTTTTTTTAATACCTTCTTCCCATGTTTTCAAAAACCAAGTAAAATTTTAAAAACTAAAAAAAATAGTTTTCAAAAACTTGTTTTTGTTTTTGGAATTTGGCAAGGAACTCAAGTGTGTCATTGACAAAAATGAAAACCAAGGTAAGGAAATTGGGAGGAAACAAGCATAATTTTAAAAAACCAAAAACCAAAAACCAAATGGTTATCAAACGGGGCTAAAGTTTCAATTATGACTATAAATTTGGAAGAGTACTTCAATTTAGGTTTTGTCTTCAACATTGTTGACAAAACATTGATGTGACATGTTTATTAAATATATTTGAGCAAGACTAAGTTAGAAATCTTTATAGGGTAGAACAAAATTTTACATTTTGACTTTTTACATACGTCATCTTTCAAACTAAAAGATTTAAGGGGCAAATTAGTGAGAGGAGATATTAGATCTTAAACCCTCTTTGATAACTATTTCAATTCATTGTTTTTAAAATCATGTGTTTTCTCCCTACTTTCTTTTATTAACACTTTGAATTCTTACTCGAAATTAAAAAACAAACAAGGAATTTTGAATCTGGAACAAGTGAGTGATGTTTCTGTTTGTGAACACTGCATCTTTGATAAATCGACTAGAGTAAAATTTGCCAAAAGAGTTCATTGTACCAAGGATAAATTGGATTATATCCACTGTGATTTATGGGGACCAGCTAGGATAGATACGCATGGAGGGGCAATATATTTTTTGTCTATAGTAGATGACTATAGCAGGAAGGTCTGGTTATATTTCTTGAAAAATAAGGCAGAGACAGTAACCAAGTTCACTGAATGGTTGACTTTGGTACAGAACCAAACTGGAAAGAAGGTAAAAACAATCCAAACTGACAGAGGACTTGAGTTTGTAAACCAGAAGTTTGTTGAATCGTGTAAGAGAAATGGGATAACCAGGCACTTGACAGTTGGGTATACACCACAACAAAATGGACTTGCAGAGTGTATGAACAGAACTATCCTAGAGAGAGTAAGATGCTTATTATCTCAATCAAACCTACCAAAGACATTTTGTGGAGAAGCCACTGCTACAACTTGTTATTTGATTAATAGAACATCATCTTCAACCATTGAATTTAAAACTCCTGAAGAAATGTGGAGTGGGAGAAAGCCAGACTTAACTCACTTAAGATCATTTGGATGTGCAACCTATGCACATACTAATCAAGGAAAGCTGGAACCGAGAGCACATAAGTGTGTTTTTATAGGCTACCCTGAAGGCGTGAAGGGATACAAGTTATGGTGTCTAGAACCAAATAAGTCCAAGTGTATTGTGAGCAGGGATGTAAAGTTTGATGAGTGGTCAATGCCATACTTCAAGAAGATTTGGCTTAGAAGACAGCAGTCAAGAGTTGGATTCATTTGAGGTTGAACTCGAGAGGGAACATCCTCAAATCAGAAGCAATTCAACTGACACTCCAAGTACTTCATCTGCTGAAGAACATCTTGCAGATGAGAATGATGCTGAAAATGGAGAACAGCAAGCCATCGAACATGAGGGTACAATGACTGAAAATGAAGGCACCGGTTTGCAAGATTACAGACTAACCATGGACAGAACAAGAAGAGTTATAAGGCCTCCTACCCAATATGGTGAAGTAGATTTAGTGGCTTATGCTCTAGCAACAACCGATGAGTTTGCGGAAATGGAACCTTCAAACTATACAGAAGCAATAAGTTACAAAGAGAGTGCAAGCTGGAAATTGGCCATGGAAGAGGAGATGGCATCTCTTCTTAAGAATCAAACATGGGAATTGGTTTCCAAGCCTAAGAACAAGAGGCTTGTTACCTGTAAATGGTTATATAAACTGAAATCGGGAATCAATAACAACAAGGAATTGAGGTTCAAGGCCCGTCTTGTAGCAAGAGGATACACACAGAAAGAAGGGGAAGATTATAATGAGATTTTTTCTCCGGTAGTGAGACATTCCTCCATTAGGGTTATATTAGCAATAACCACATATTTTAACCTCCATTTAGACCAAATGGATGTTAAAACAGCCTTTCTACATGGAGAACTGAGGAGGAAATATATATGAATCAACCTTAAGGTTTTGAGAGAAAGGGAGAGGAAGACAAGGTGTGTTTGCTTAAGAAGTCTCTCTATGGTTTAAAATAGTCCCCACGACAATGGTACAAGAGATTTGACAGCTTTATGATATCAAAAGGTTTTGATAGAAGACTCTTTGATCAGTGTGTGTATTACAAGACAGTGAACTCAACAAACAAGTTGTATTTGCTGCTATATGTTGATGACATGCTTATAGCATGTGTAGACAGAGTTGAAATTGAAAAACTGAAGGTTGAGTTGAGTTCTGAGTTTGATATGAAGGATCTTGGAAGGACAAAGAAGATCCTAGGCATTGAAATCTCAAGAGACAGAGAAAACAGAAGGTTGTTCTTGTCACAGAGAGGTTACATATCAAAGTAACTGTCTAGGTTCAATATGGACAATTCTAAACCAGTGGTTACTCCATTAGCCTCACATTTTCATTTGTCTGCAAGTGATAGCCCCAAAACTGATCATGAGAAGTCTGAAATGAAAAATGTTCCATATACAAGTGCAGTAGGGAGTCTTATGTACGCAATGGTGTGCACTCGTCCTGATTTGGCATATGGTATGAGCATAATGAGTCGTTTTATGACAAGCCTTGGAAAAACTCACTGGACAGCAGTGAAATGGATGTTTAGATACCTAAATGGTACTAAAAGGCATGGACTTCTATACGAAGGTGAAAATTCTCAAGAAGACACCTTGGTAGGCTATGTGGTTGCTAACTATGCTGCAGATCCTGATAAGAGAAGGAGCTCGACCGGGTATGTTTTCATGTTTTATGGTAATACTATTAGTTGGAAAACATCCTTACAGCATATAGTAGCATTATCTTCCACTGAGTCAGAATATATTGCATTAGCTGATAGTGTGAAGGAAGCCTTATGGTTAAAGGGTCTAGTAGGAGAATTAATAGACTTGGAGAGTCTAGTAGTTTTATGGTGTGACTCTCAAAGTGCAATACATTTATCCAAGAACCAAATGTATCATGAAAGGACAAAGCATATAGACGTCCGGTTACACTTTGTTAGAGAAGTTTTTTCCTCAAAATCAGTTTTACTCAAGAAAATACACACTGATGAGAACATTGTTGATGCTTTTACCAAGGGGGTGCCAACAAAGAAGTTTGAAAAATTCATGAGCTTGCTTCAACTAGAAGCTGGCTAAGGTGATGAAAATAAATAGTGTTCTTCTGGTTCAGTTCCTTGTTTATCAATCTAAGTTCTACTATGAGTTACAATTATTCAACAAGGTGAGGAATTTGTTGGGCCATTGCAATATTCAGATTGGGCCCAAAGTCCAGGTTGATGAATTAATTGTTCCGTGAGTGCAATGGCAGGTAATTCTATTGGGCAAAATGGATTGACACATGTATGTTAATCAACTGTTTGCCTAAAGAAAGAGAAGAATAGAAGTCACCGGCATCTGTGGGTTGCTAGTCACTGAGGCTGAGCTGGGAGAAGTTTGTTATTCTCCCCCAGGAAGAGTCGTTCTATATTGTGAGTGTGAGTGCAAGAGAGAGAGATGGTGGTTCATCTGGCTGCGATTTTGATTAGGGCAACACTGATTCAGTAAGAAGGGGATCGGTTGAAGCTTCAATGGTGAATGATGAACATTAGTGAGTTAAAGAAGGAGTTGGTTGATAGCTGCCTTGTTTACTAAGTTGCATTATCAGAGGGCCAAAGCAGTGCAGTCTTTCGATTACCTTACTGGTGTATTGATCCATTTCTCTTTGCTACATTCTTTTTCTTCCCTTGATTTACGAAGCTGTTGTATTGAGAACTTTGGTTGATTGATGAAATTGAATGAATACCAGAAGAACACTACAGCGGATGTAGGTCATATTGACTGAACCACTTTAAAAAGCCTTGTGTCTCTGTTCTAAGTTTTTCCTTATTGCTTAGTTGTTTGTCTGGCTGATTATTTGGTTTACAATCTGTGCATACTGTGTATGTTTAGCTGCGATATTGTCTTCTCTGTTAGACAATCAGGTTCAACACTACCACCCCGCTCTTCCTCTGCCTCTCACAGTGTATGTCACTTGCAGCGCTAAACGCACGAGAATACATGCGAGCACATGGCGCTGCTGTCCAATCGGACCAGATCTGCACCTAGTCCGACCTCACTGACCAGCTGAAGGTTTTTCGTGTTAAGAACCACCACCGTCCGTCGTCTTTGACGTCCACGTCCAGCAACGCCTTCTCGCAGTTCTACGCCATTCTGTTTCGTTGCTCCTTCTTCGGCTCCGACATCTTCACTCCGTCTTTCAGCTTTACGATTCCGGTTTCAGTTTGGTTTTTTACCAGAGATTTCACAGAAGTCCACGTCCCAGGCTCGGCCAACGAACTTAGGAGAGAAGCCGGTGAAGATCCCGTCACACCTGTTAGGAAGAAGTCGGTGAACTCGCCGGCTACTCCATTGCCTGAAACAGAAAATAAACCAGAGAACATCAACATTTTGCTCATCAACGAGATCGATACTGAAATTAAAACAGAGCATAATAGAACAGAACAGTCGGTTAACCAAAAGAACTCATAAGCAGAATTTCATGCTCGAAAATCGATCTAATCGGAATAGAAATTTACTCCAAACTAAATTGCATCTTAATCAAAAGAACTTATAAAACAGTATTGAACCTTGAAGAATCAATCCGATCGGAAATGAAATTTTACCTTAAAGAACGTAAGTGACCTTGGCGGAATCGGAGTAGCGTGGGAGAGCGAAGCCATTCTTCTCGAGAGCGAGCTTGTCAGCGCTGATGTTACCTTCATGGAGCATGGGAAGCTCGGCCGAAGACCAAGAAAAAAAAAAGTGTCGCTGGCGGCAATCGTCGTCGCCGGCCGCCGGAGTTAAAGAAGAAGGGTGGTGGTTGAGAGGAAGAAGAAAAGAGGGGAAAAAGATGAGGGAAAATGAAAATTTTAACAAAATATATTTTTAATTATTTTAATTATTTTATTTTTAAAATTTAAAAAATAATTTTTTAATAAAAAAATAGGTGCCACGTCAGCAAATCGTTAGTTTTTTACGGAAAAATGGATGGAGGGACTAAAATAAAATCTCAGGGACTAAATTGTTGAATTTGAAAACTCAGGGACCAAAATGAAATCTAACCCAAATCTCAGGGACCAAAAGTGTATTTTTCCTTATTATTTTGTAAAGTTTAAGAAAGATTTTTTTTTTTTTTTTTAAAGGAATTGCTGTTTGTAGAATTGTGATGTAGAATGACTTGGTATCATTATTCTCATGTTTTGTGATTTGGAAAGAAATCATTTTCCTCACCTTTGATAATTAAATTGGTTTTTTGTTCTTGAAAATTAAGCCTATAAACACTATTAATTACCACCCATGAGCTCATTTGTTTTGTCATCTACTATCTTCTCAAGTTTTCAAAAACTAGAAAACAAAAAATAGTTTTCTATAACTTTTTTTTAATTTGTTTTTAGAATTTGACTAATAATTTAAATGTGTCTTTAATAAAGATGGAAATCATAGTAAGAAAATTGAAAGAAAACAAATCATGGTAAGAAAATTAGGAGAAAACAAGTATAATTTTCAAAACTCAAAAATATTATCAAACAAGACGATGGTCATTAAATTTTAGTTTAATCTTATTTTAGTCTTTAAGAAAGTAACTAATTTGATTTTTCTCATTATTCTATTGTTAACTATTTAACAAATTAATAACACAAATTTGTATGCATTCACTAACACGTTGATGTGAGCATTTATATAAACCACATGAGCTACTTGAAGTAGGTATTGAGTGGGGCAAATATTGATGCATTGACAAAGTAAATATCACAAGGACTAAAACAAACTAAATAAAAATAACAAAGGTTTAAGGATCACAATAGAATAAATTTAAGAAATCAAATGATCAACCTTTATATTTTGATCAAGTCAAAAAATAAGGTCAAAAGAACTTCGATCTTTGTCAATTGAAACATAACTAAAACTAGTAATATTATGAATGAATTTGGACCTAATTTTAAAAAAGTTAGTAAGGTAACAAAACCCAAAGTGGAAATAGGTCTATGGAGACTTCTTGGACTCAAATCAATCTTTTTCATGTTCAATTCCTATAGAAAAAGGAAATCTCTCTTTCTATTCCTCCTCCTGAAAGGAAATGGGAAAACCTAGATCAACTATAAATAGAGTAAAGTAACTCCAAAGAAAGGGAACTCAACTGAGAACTACTATTCTTTCTCTTGGTCATTCTTCCTCATTAATTTACTTACTACACTCCAAAGTAAGGGACTCGGTGTGGCAAGCAAACACCACACTGGTGTGCAGTTTTCTCTTGTTTTGCATGTCACGTCTTCTCCCTTCAAACAAATTTACTGTTGTTGTCACGTGAAGGTCATGTGAGTCTTCTATCCGAATTTTGGCATCAACAAGTAACGTTCACGAATCGTCACGACGACATTTATAATATTTTATTGAAAAAATATTTTGTACATAAGGGGGTTGTTTGGGGCGCTGAATTGGTTATAATATCTGGTGGTTATAATAATCTGGGGATTATAATAGTCTGGGGGTTATAATAATCTATGTTTGGGGTGCAGATTATTATAGTCTGGGATAAAATAATCTGTGTTTGGGGTGCAGATTATTTTAGTCTGTGATAAAATAATCTGTTTTAACATGGGGTTCTGAATCAAATGTTCAAACTGACTGTTTTCTTTTTCTAGTTTTTTTTTTTATGATATACGATTCACTTTGATTTAGGGTTATGCTTTTTTTTTTTTACAAAGCAAAAAGGTTTAGGATTTTGTATAGAAAAATTATATTAGTTAACTTTTAGTATTGCCAAAATAAAAATTGTAAATGTTTAGTTCAAAAATCATATTAGTTTTTTTTTTTTGGAAAAAATACACTTTTAGTCCCTGAGGTTTGAATTAAGTTACACTTTGGTCCCTGAGTTTTCAAACTCGACAATTTAGTCCCTGAGGTTTGAGATAAGGAGCAATTTGGTCCCTGCCATCCATTTTGCCGTTAAATCTAACGGGTTGCTGACGTGACACTATTATTTTAATTAAAAAAATTAATTTTTTATTTTCTAAATAAAAATATATGAAAATGATAAAAATATTATATTTTTCATTATTATTTTAATTCTTTCTCTCCCTCTCCCCCCTCCTCTCCTTCTTCTCTTCTCCATCACCTTCTTCCTTCTTCCCCCTCTTCTTCCCCCTTTTTTTTTGGTTATTTTTCTTCTTGTCTTCTTCCCCCTTCTCTTATTTCCTATTCTTTCCCTGTATAAAAAAAAAATTGAAGGCGGCTGGAACGAAGAAGGCTAGAACAGCGGCGGATCTTCTGAGCGGCTAGAACTGCGACGGCTGGAATGAAGAGGCTGTTGGGTTTTATGCCCTAAAACTCGTAGATAGTGAATGTAACCGTTGACCGGATATTAATGAAATAATATTGATATATTTTTCCATTAATTATTAATTAGTTATTTTATGTTTGTCTTTGCCTAATAATAACCCTAATCCAATAAACTAGACATCCAAGGCTGTAATATGAGTCTTGAACTATATGTAGCGACATATGGGATCATTGTTCAAGAAACAGCCTAAAGGGTCTATAGTATAGGGATAAGACTGGGTGCCTTATCCTGGTGACACTATGGATACGGCCCACTTTGTATTTGATACAAACGCTGCGATCCAACGCGTTCGTGTAGGAGACATGCGAGTGGGGGTATCCTATGCAATGAGTTTGCATAAGACCGAACCGCGAAATAGTAATCACTAGTTATAACACCGTTAACTAGTTGGTTTTCTATTTTCACTAGGACGACCTAGACAACTTAGTCTTAATCCTGAGTTGATTATGGACTCCTGCTCATGAGAGATTGTCCTTTGATTTGTATGGGTGAGAGTGGCCAATACGCCGACTCAATAAGCCTACCACTTTGGGGACAAGATCGAATGGGGAGCTGGGAACATAATCGTACAAAATGGAATTCACTCCTTCCCGACTTTAGGGAAGCAGATGAGTGTTCCCTTAAGTGGTTACTCCGAGTCTTGAACAAAGGGCCCTACCCTCTCAATGGCACGAGAGGGTTTTCTGTTTGATGGTTGGACCATAAACAGATTGTTCATTAGAGGAGAATTGATACTTAAGGAAATAGAGGTGACCCAGGGGTAAAACGGTAATTTGACCCAGCTGGTGTTACGGACACTCGTGAAGGACTAACTAGTCGATATTGGTCTAAGTTCCGTGGACATAGAAAATATGTCTGCAGTGAGAAGAGTGCAACTGTGAGTCTATAGTGGAATGTACACACAGTTAACGAATATTGATTATTGTGGTTAATGAGTTTAACCAATTAATCTCACATCGTTGGAGCTTCTGATCTGCAGGTCCATAAGGTCCCACTGGTAGCTCGTAAAGTAATTTGAGGCAACTAAGTAATTAAATGTAAATTGAAAATGTTCAATTTACTAAGGGAAATAAATATAATATATATTGATATATTATTATGAGAGAAATTAATATTTGAAGAAGTTCAAATATAAATTTATGGAAGATTGAAAGAATTAATTAATTTAAGTCCTAAAAGTGTTTGGGCAAAATTAATTAATTCAAGGTCGGAAATTAAATATGTGATATTTAATTGGTGGTTAATTAATTAAAGAATTCATTAACCATGAATTAATCAATTATGTAAATAATTAATCACTTAAGGAAGTGATTAATCATTTATGGGAATGATCTAATTACTTATGGAAGAAATTAGTCATTTATGGAAAAGATTAATCAATTGGAGAATTGATTAATCATGATTGATTAATTAAGGAATAAAGATTGAATCAATTTTGGAAAAGATTGATTTAATTGAATATTTTATTCATGGCCTCTCTTCTATAAATAGAACACTAGACCTAATTGGTCATGACACTTGACACTCTTGAAAGACAAGACCTAGAATTCTCTCTAGCCTCCCTCTTAGAGAAAGACTCCCACAAGTCTTTGGCCTCCTAGACTTAGAGACATACCGGTGTAACCTCTGTGGTCATTGTGTCATTCAAAGAAGAAAATCCAGTGATCAAGAAGCGAGAAGGCTGCTGCGTTTTCGTTCGTTGGAGCGTCGTTGGCAAAGAACGGTCAAGTCTACAACGGAGGTTTGTAACGGTTCTTCCTCTTTTCGATAGAAAAGTTTTTTAAAATAAATTTAGATTTATTCTAGCATGTTTAAACCGTTTTTACAGCGACTTTAAAGTTAGTTTAAAGTTTTGTTTGAGTTATCGTAACGGTATTTTAATGTTAATTAATATACGGCGTAAGGTCCAATCGATGCGCTTCCGCTGCGTGGGGACTTTTATTCCCTTCAATCGGCATCAGAGCCATCGCTGTCCCTATTAATTAATTTTAAAAGTTTCGATAGGCTCTAAAAGGTGGGATTTATGCATAATGTATGTTCGGTTTGCATTGAACTGTTTGGGTTAATTTTATGGCCATAGATTTTATTTTTATGTGATTTTAATCATGTAAGGCCCGGTGTTTCGGGTATTTTATGTAAAATCGAGTCCTATGTAAGTCCGGGTCTAGAATAGGTTTTTATGAGATAAAAATCGGAGCAATCGCCGCTGAAATCGGGGCCGAAATCGAAGAAATCGTTGCTGTTTTGCCCAGATTCTGCCTCCAGACGCAACAGCGTCGGGACGCTCCTTCAACAGCGTCTCGACGCTGTCTCGATACCGAAGGCGCTCGGTAAGGAAAGCACACAGCGTCGGGACGCTACCTCAACAGCGTCTCGACGCTGTCTCGATACCGCGTGCGTCAGATATGGAAAACGCACAGCGTCTCGACGCTGTCACGATGGAGGCGCGACCTAGGGTTTCAAAAGGCGCGGTTCAAGGTGTAACCGGTCCGGTTCGGACCGGTTCGGCTGGGCTGGGACCTATTTGGTCCGGTTCAGCCAATTTTTTGCATGGTTCGTGATTTTGGAGGCCGGTTCGAGGTGGTTCGGGGCGGTTCGTGCTGTCTAGACCAATTCCGGAGCTGTACATGGATTTTTTAGGATAGAATTTAGCTAAATTAATGTAATTTAATGCTTTATTTTATCCTAGGGGCCAAAATTAACCGATTCAATTGCTATTTATATGCTTTATGGATGTCATATAGATTATTTAATCCCACCTTAGGTTATAAACATGCTCATGCATTTTTTTATATATTATAAATTGTTATAATGTATGTTTAAATGCATGGATTTGTTTTCATATTTTTAATATAAGTGTATATTAATTATATGAAAAATTGGAAAGCATGAAGCATGTCATTACTTAAATTAAATATAAATAGTTATGTTTAATGTGATGAATGAAGCATGCTTGATTGATTTTCTTGATTGGCTTATAATTGTTATAATAAAAGAAAATCAAAATTGCATGAAGCATGAAACATCCATAGTTAATAATATAATTGTTATATTATTCATGCAATTAGTGTGGTTTAATTATTTAATTTGAATGAGATTGTTGAATGAATTAAACCCTAGATTCTTGATTATAGGATTAATCATTAAAATTTGAAATAGTTCTTCATTATTAATGATTAGAAACCGTCAATCTATAATCAAGATTTGCATGCAAACATAAGATCATAGGATAAATTGGATTAATTTTAAATTGTTTAAAATTAATTAGACCTAGATCGATTTCTAATAGGATTAGAATCTTTTCTTACTTAGAATTAAAAATAGTTTTAATTTACTAAGTAGGAAAAACATTGCTATGATTATAAGGGAACTCCACCGGTAATGTTCTGTCTAAGGCTGGGGGTATTTAAGTTGACGGTTTACGGAACACCTCCTACTTGGGAACTGACCTGGAATACCGGAGTTGAATTAATCATAGTTAAATGTTAGCATGCAATGTCACTAGGTTTATTAAAAATGTTTAATGCACCTAGATCTTTAGAGTAAAGACCTTACATTACTGAGGTTATAAGGGAACTCTCTCGGTAAAGTTCTGTCTAAGGTTGGGGGTATTTAAGTTGACGGTTTACGGAACACCTCCTACCTGGGAACTAACCGGATTGAGTTGAATTAACCATAGTAATGTTGACTTGCAATGTTGGGTTTATTAAAAGAAGTTTAATTCACCCAAAAGATTGCAGTTGAATCCTTTCCATAATTGTTATAATAGGATCAGACTTAGATAGATTGACTTAGCCGAATACTATCTAAGTTAAACAACCCTATATTAACCTTAGGACATTTTCAGTGGGAGGAAAATTACAAAACGAGATTTAAATCAAGTTTTGCTCCTACGTCCCTATATTCACAACGTGAGATTCATGCTCGGCTTCGAGTCGCCCTAGGAGCGGCCTCCCTTCGGAAAGTGTTTGTATGGATCAATATCAAGGTGAATGGGAAAAATGTCTAGAGTAAGTGGGAGCGGGACACGTGTCAACGTATCCCTCGGTCTCCGCCCATAGTTCACACCGTGAGAGTCCTATGATCCGCCTGCAGGTTGCCCTGGCGCATCCATCCCTTCGGACGGCCTGGTCATAGGATTCGGAACATCGTGAACTCCTGAAAAGGATAGGAGCTCTTAGGCTAATCACCAACAGTTGTCTTTCCCTTCGGTAGCCTGTTGGTGCGTGCCTCTGAGATCTGAAAGTGGGAGGGTTACACTTACGAGGATGAGTTAAAAAGTGTTAACAAATCCTTGACCGAACAACGGTGGCTAATGTCTATAGGAATATGAGTTATTCTGGAATTAGAATTAGCTGAGAGGTGTCTCATTTCAAAGGAGGAGTACCTGATCACCCTTCGGTGGCTGATATTCTAAACCTCTGAAACGTCGTTGCAAAACTAAATCAATAGTTTTAGGGTTCTGTGATTGTCTGTTTTGCTAAATTGATTGGATTGTGTGCAATTGTTTGCTTGTATGATGGGTTAAGGCAAAGATAACTAATACGGTCATTGTTTGTTTAAATTTCAGCAATGTCTTCCTCAATTGTCTCTCTGCTTAAAAATGAGAAATTAACCGGCGAAAATTATGCTACGTGGAAGTCGAACTTGAATACGATTCTTGTTGTCGATGATCTGCAGTTCGTCTTAACGGAGGATTGTCCTCCAGCCCCTGCTCGTAATGCATCCCAGGCAGTTAAGGATGCTTATGACCGCTGGACAAAGGCTAATAATAAGACTCGCGTCTATATCTTAGCCAGCTTATCTGAAGTTTTGGCTAATGATAGCGAGCATAGCTAGCTATCTGTACTGATTTAATTTAGTTAGTCTTTTATGATGTTTGGGCCATTTTATTGTGCTTTATTGTTTATTTTGTAGGAAATGGTTGATTGGAGCTATAATGCAATATCAGAGTTAATCGAGTGCTCGGGACGTGAAAAGATGCATCGGAATGAAAAGAGTAAAAGTGGAAAAAAGTCAAATCTCGGTCAACAGCAGGCTAGCGTCGAGACGCTAGCTCTTGAGCGTCTCGACGCTCACATTCCATATCAGATTAGGCGCGTAAAGCTTACAGCGTCGAGACGCTATGATAGGAAGCGTCCCGACGCTACCGTTTTTCCTTATTCAGAACGCGCGTATAAGAGGCAGCGTCGCGACGCTAGGACGAAAAATCAGAATAAAAGCTTCACTTCGGCTAGGTTTTAAGGGAGATCAATTTGGGACCTTTTGGAGCCGTAAAGAGGACAGAATAGAGGATTTTTGGAGCTGCAAACAAAGGAGGAACTTGGAAATCAACCCATTGTTCGTGGGGATCGTGACGGGGACGTCGGGACTCGGCCTACATTGAGTTTTCTTTTCCCTTTTCTTTCTTTAGCTAGATTTATGGCTTTCACATGTTTAGTTGAGATTGTATTTTCATTCATGAGTAGCTAAACTTGTAGCTTAGGGATTGATGTAGTTGATTAAGTTTATGGATTGATTTATGGTTTAAGTTGTGCAATGTTATTGTGTTTGTAATCTTGATTTAATGCTTTCAATTAATTGGCCATTAGTTGGATGATTTAAGTTTCGAATCTAGCTCGGGAGAGGGGATTTGATCTAGACTTGCTCAAGATTGCATGAATAAAGTTTATTTTCTAATTCATGACGGTTTTGGATTAACTTTAGAATCAGTTGAAAGATCTCATTGCCTTGCATATTAATAAACTTAGATAGGGATATCAAGTTGGTTAATTTGCATGAGAATCAATTATACTCGGGAGAAGTAGTTGTGATTAAAGGGTCTTTGGCTCATAATTTCATTGTGCATAATAACTTATTCTTTAAAATCAATCCTAAACGAAATCGGCGAAATCAATTCCCTAAGTAGTTTTCCCAATTGAATTTCCATACTTTTTACTCGCTTTGATTTAGTTTTCATATCACCTATTCATCACTTTTTGATCCCTAAATAAAATTGGGCAAGATTATTCGCAATACTTGATTTGCTTAAAAATCCAATCCAAAGGACGACATTCGAATTTACTATTCACTATATTATTACTTGACCCGTGCGCTTGCGGTAGGAAAAGTCTACATCAAGCTGTGGAATTGACTTAGGAGGAGCTACAGGGGCTGCTCTAGGGATTTCTTCAATTTCCTCATTTTCAGCCACTTTTTCACTTGGTTTTTCTGCACTTTTTTCACTGTCATTTTGCACATCAACTTGCTGTCCAACTTTCTTTGGTTGGGTGGGTTCTTTCTTTTCAACCAATGTCCTACCACTTCTCAATTCCACAGCTTGAACTTGCTCTTTTCTTTCCCTTTTTGAATTTTCAGTGTCAGAGGGAAGTTTACCACGAGGTCTTACCTTCAATTCATTAGCTATTTGACCCATTTGCACTTCCAAATTTCTTAAAGAAGCTTGATGAGTTTGAATGACAGCATCCGTTTTGGCCATGTATTCCTTGAACAAGCTCTCTAAAGAAGTACCTGGAATATGTTGGTTCATGGTGTTTTGGTATTGAGCATTAGCTTGTTGGTTTTGTTGCCCAAATCCAAGTGGACCATTCATCTTTTGTTGAGCTTGTTGGGTGTTGGAATTACTTCCTTGACTTCCCCAAGCAAAATTAGGATGATTTCTCCAACCCGGATTATAGGTATTGGAATGGGGGTTATTCCATTGGGCATTTTGGTTTCCAACATAGCACACTGAAGCTGGATTACTTGGACAAAACTCAAAAGTGTGATCCTCTCCACAATAAACACATGAATCTGTGGAATTCTGGTTTATGTTGATTGCTGCAGCAGTATGTTTTGCACCAGAATTCAACATATTCAAATTTTCAAGCCCCACGGTCAACTTTTTCATCATACTTTCCATGGAATCAAACCTTGCATTAAAAGATGTAACAGTGTCAACCTCAAGCATACCCTTATTTTTCTTCCCAGCCACACTTCTAGAATCAGACCATTGGCAACTATTTGTGGAAATTCTCTCCAAAATGGCATAAGCTTCATCATAAGTCTTGGATAATAAAGCACCATTAGCTGAAGCATCTACCATGTTTTGAGTAGCCCAATTCAACCCATTATAAAAAGTCTCCATTTGAATGCAATGGGGCAAACCATGGTGAGGGCATTTTCTCAACAACTCTTTGAATCTTTTCCAAGCTTCACTAAAAGATTCATCATCAAATTGTCTAAAAGACACTATATCCGATCTATGCTTGGCATTTCTTGTGGGAGGAAAGTACTTAATGAGGAATTTCTCTGCTAACTCATTCCATGTAGTGATGGAACCAGGAGCAAAGTTATTTAACCAAGCTTTGGCACCATCTCTCAAAGAATAAGGAAACAAGGTTAACCTCAAAGCATCTTGAGAAACTCCTTGAATTTTAAATGAGTCACTCACTCCCAAAAAGGATTTAAGGTGTAGATGTGGGTCCTCAGAAGGTAATCCATGAAATTGCCCCACCGTTTGTAACATTTGGAACATAACAGGCTTCATTTCAAAATTGTGTGCCTGTATCTCGGGTCTAGCTATCCCAGGGTACAACTCATTGAAGGTAGGGACGGCATAGGCTCTAATAGCTCTTCCCCTATCATTGGCTATAAGGACAGGGTTTTCAGCTTGATTTTCTACCCTAGGTTGCTGATTTACCTCAGGATTAGGCTGCTGGTTGTTTTGGTTTTCTTGATTTCTAAGAGGTACAGGGGGTAAAAGAGGTGGTGGATCCATCCTATTGTTTCTCTCCCTTTGTTCCCTTCTCCTCCTATGGAAAGTCCTTTCAATTTCAGGGTCCAAACCGAATTCTAAGTCAAAGAATTCGTTCATACATAGCTACCAGCACCTGCAAAGTCAAACAACCAAGTTAGAAGCTGTTTTAGCACCAATTTCACCAAATTTCAGCTCAAAAATAGCAAAAATCAACTCAATCCCCGGCAACGGCGCCAAAAACTTGTTGCCTTGTGCAAAGTGATTCTAAATATGCAAGAAAAACTCACAAACACACGTGCAAGTGCACACGATCAGCAGCAAGTGATAAGTATTTTTATATCGCTCTCCACAGGGATTGATGCACGAAAATCACTATTCTTAAGCCTATTTTTAATGAAATTCAAAGTAACCAAGAACCTAATATTTTTTCTTAACTAAGTGTAAGAGATTAAAATGGTAAACAAGCTGAAAATGATAAGGACTTAAGTAAAATTCAATAAAAACAGCGAATTAGCACAGAGAATGCAAGGTTCAGATTAGGGGTTGTCCACTCTCACAGGTTGTTTGTTGCAGCAGAACTCTAAATTTACAACTCACCCAGTATTTTCTACGGGAATTTTCCAATTCTCCTATAGGTAGGGTGATTAAACTCCCATTTAACCCCTTCTTTTTAGCCTAACTGATTTAGTGCCTTAGGTGGTTATTTATCCCTAAATACCCACTCATTTTCATGATCATTAAAGACTAAGGTAAAGCAAAGTAGTCGGTTATCTATTGTTTTCCCAAACACTAAATAACAATGCTAGAAAATGGTTGGCCAAACGAAATTCTAGCTTTAAGCATGAAGAACACTTTACTTTAAGTTGCAATATATAAAGTTCCACTAAAACAAACAACAAGTTCAAGTTTAAGCACCCTAATCCTCACCTAAGAGGATTTAGCTCATGTTCAAGGTGAAAATAATGAAAATACAGCAGTGAACTACCATACCATTCATAATTACAACCTTAAATACAAACTAAACACTAGAAGAAAGAAGAATAAGAGAAAAAGGATGAAGAAAAGAAGCTTCCAAGGTAGATTCCAGCTTTCCCAAGTTGGAGATCCTCCTTTAGCAGCAGCCTCCTTGTCTTTTTCTCCTCTCAAATGACAGCAGCAGCTTCTAGGTTAATTCTCCACTTCCCTCTCATTCTTTGGGCAAAAGAAGCATTTATACCTTCTTTTTTCATTGATTTCAGGGCTGATTAGACACATAAATCCACATGGACCTTCCCCAATTGGTTGAGATGGGACAAATCAGCTCCACATGGCTGCCAGCTCAATTAATGAGAGATCCCACGAGTTTAGCACGTGCAGTCTTTTAAATTCCAGACTTTCTGCCTTCTGCTTGTGAAATCAGTTGCTGCAGCAAAACCTGAGTAACCATATACCAGAAAAATCAGCTAAAAACAAAAGAAATCTGCACTAAATTAAACTCAAGCTTGACCTACTGATATGTAAAAATGTTCATCAAAGAATACTCATTTTCAAGCACAAACCAAAGCTCAAACACATCAAAGAGTAGAGTTTTTAAGCCTAAAAGAGAACCAATAACTCTTATTTTTAAGAGCTATCACCCGTGCGCTTGCGGTAGGAAAAGTCTACATCAAGTTTTTGGCGCCGTTGCCGGGGATTGGCACAATTAGTTAAATTGATATTGTGAAAAAATTGCTTGATCTTAATTTAGGGTGTATTGTTACTTTTTTAGGTTTGTTGCATTTTTTTCCTTATTTGTTTTTCTTTCCATATTTGATTTTCTAGGTTAGTTTTCTTTTAGTTGTGTAATCTTTTCCTTTTTTGTTCTTGTTTTTCCTTTTCTAGGTGAGTTTCCTTATTTGCATTTTGTCATATTTATTTTTGCATTCCATATTAGGTTAGTTTGTTTCCTTTTTCTTGATTATATTTTCCATATTTAGATTAGTTGTTTCCTTTTCTTTATTTATTTCCATATTAGTTTTTTCTTTTCTTTTTAAGGTATTTTTAATTTTGCATGCGTAGTAGTAGAGAAGTGATACCATTTGATCCCGAGATAGAAAGAACAATTCTTAGGCTTCGAAGGGAAAACAGAGAAATTATTCAAATGGCAGATCAAAATCCACCTGAGGAGCCTAGGCCTATTAGAGATTATTTTCAGCCTATGTTTCAGGGGCAACAGTCGGGGATTGTCTATGCACCGATTAATGCCAACAACTTTGAGCTGAAGACCGGTCTCATTCAGATGGCTCGAGACTGTGCATACAGAGGATCGCCCACCGAGGATCCAAATTCTCATCTTAAATCATTCTTGGATATTTGTGGGACGGTAAAGATTAATGGTGTCTCTGAGGATGCTATTCGCTTACGTTTATTTCCTTTTTCTTTGCAGGATAAAGCACGTGATTGGTTGCAGTCTATTACCCCTGGGAGCATCACCACTTGGGATGCTTTGGTCCAGGCCTTTTTAAAGAAATTTTTCCCTCCTGCAAAAACGGTCAAGCTGAGGACCGAGATTGGGACATTCCAACAACAAAAGAAAGTTTGAGAAGGGTTCATCCTCTGGAACTAAATCTGTAGCCACTTCTTCAAAGAAAACTCAGAAGAAGAAAGGAAACAAGGGGAAAGCTCCCAGTACTGCTGCTAAAAGCAAGGGAAAAGCCAAAGTTGTGGCAGACAAGGGCAAGTGTTTTCACTGCAATGTAGATGGACATTGGAAGAGAAACTGCCCAAAGTACCTTGCTGAGAAAAAGAAGGAAAAGGAAGGTAAATTTGATTTACTGGTTTTAGAAACATGCCTGATAGAACATGATGAGTTTACCTGGATACTTGATTCAGGAGCAACTAATCATGTTTGCTCTTCTTTTCAGGAAAATAGTTCCTTTCGGCAGTTGAACGATGGGGAAATGACACTCAGGGTCGGAACTGGAGAAGTCATTTCAGCTAAAGCAGTGGGAGCTGTGAAGTTATTTTTTAGAAATAGATTCTTACTTTTAGAAAGTTTGTTAATCGTTCCCAAGATTAAGAGGAACTTGATTTCTATTTCATGTTTGATTGAACAATCGTATACAGTTACTTTTGATATGAATGAAGCGTTCATTTATAAAAATGGTGTACCTATTTTTTCAGCCAAATTGGAAAATAACTTGTATGTTTTAAGACCAACCGAAAACAAAGCACTTTTAAATCACGAATTATTTAAAACTGCTGAAACTCAAAGTAAAAGGCAAAAGATTTCTCCATCAAGTAACAATACTCATCTTTGGCATCTTAGACTTGGTCATATAAACATCGATAGGATCGGTCGTTTGGTAAAGAATGGACTTCTAAGCAAGTTAGAAGATGATTCACTACCACCTTGTGAATCTTGTCTCGAGGGAAAAATGACCAAAAGACCCTTTACTGGAAAAGGTTACAGAGCCAAAGAATCCTTAGAGTTAATACATTCGGATCTATGTGGTCCAATAAATGTAAAAGCTCGAGGAGGGTACGAATATTTCATCTCATTTATAGATGATTATTCAAGATATGGTTACTTATACCTAATGGGACATAAGTCTGAAGCCCTTGAAAAGTTTAAGGAGTTTAAGGCTGAAGTTGAAAACCTATTAGGTAAATCTATTAAAGTACTTCGATCTGATCGAGGAGGGGAGTATATGGATCAAAGATTCCAGGATTATATGATAGAACATGGAATCCAATCTCAACTCTCAGCCCCTGGTACACCTCAGCAGAATGGTGTGTCAGAAAGGAGAAATAGAACCTTGTTAGACATGGTTCGATCAATGATGAGCTATGCTCAATTGCCCAGCTCGTTTTGGGGGTATGCAGTGGAGACTGCAGTATACATCTTGAACAATGTTCCCTCGAAAAGTGTTTCTGAAACACCTTTCGAGTTATGGAAGGGGCGTAAACCTAGTTTGCATCACTTTCGTATCTGGGGTTGTCCTGCACACGTGCTTGTGACAAATCCTAAGAAACTGGAACCTCGTTCAAAATTGTGCCAATTTGTTGGTTACCCTAAAGAAACGAGAGGTGGTTATTTCTACGACCCACAAGAAAATAAGGTGATTGTATCGACAAACGCCACTTTCTTAGAGGAAAACCACATGAGAGATCATAAACCACGAAGCAAAATAATATTAGGAGAAGCTACTGAAGAATCATCAAGAGTTGTTGATGAAGTTGGACCTTCAGCAAGGGTTGATGAAGGAACTAGTTCTTCAGATCCATCCCGTCCATCTCAAACGTTGGGAATGCCTCGACGCAGTGGGAGGGTTGTATTACAACCTGACCGCTACTTGGGTTTAACTGAAAATCAGGTTGTCATACCTAATGACAGCATTGAGGATCCATTGTCCTATCGACAGGCAATGAATGACGAAGAAAAGGATGAATGGGTCAAAGCCATGAACCTGGAAATGGAGTCAATGTACTCCAATTCTGTATGGGAACTTGCAGATCTACCATATGGGGTAAAACCCATAGGGTGCAAATGGATCTATAAGAGGAAAAGAGATGCAGCTGGACAGGTACAGACCTTCAAAGCTAGACTAGTGGCAAAGGGTTATACCCAAAAGGAGGGGGTTGACTATGAGGAAACCTTTTCTCCTGTAGCCATGTTAAAGTCCATAAGAATTCTTTTATCCATTGCCACATATTATGACTATGAAATATGGCAAATGGACGTCAAGACTGCCTTTCTGAATGGTAATCTTGAAGAGAATATCTTTATGTCTCAACCCGAAGGGTTCATAGCCCAAGGTCAGGAACAAAAGGTTTGTAAGCTAAATCGATCCATTTATGGATTGAAACAAGCATCCAGATCATGGAACATTAGATTTGATACTGCAATCAAATCTTTTGGCTTTGACCAAAACGTTGATGAGCCTTGTGTATACAAGAAAGTCAACAAAAGGAAAGTAGCTTTTCTAATACTTTATGTAGACGATATCCTACTCATTGGGAATGATGTAGGATACCTCAATGACATTAAGAAATGGCTAGCAGCCCAATTCCAAATGAAAGATCTGGGAGAGGCTCAATATGTTCTGGGAATCCAAATGATTAGGGATCGTAAGAACAAAAGGCTAGCTCTGTCTCAAGCAACGTATATTGACAAGATGTTGTCTCGATATTCGATGCAAAACTCCAAGAAGGGACTCCTACCCTTCAGACATGGGGTACACCTGTCTAAGGAACAATCTCCTAAGACACCTCAAGAAGTTGAGAACATGAGACACATTCCCTACGCCTCAGCTGTGGGCAGCTTAATGTATGCCATGCTCTGCACTAGGCCTGACATATGTTATGCCGTGGGAGTAGTCAGTAGGTATCAGTCTAATCCAGGGTTGGACCACTGGGGAGCGGTTAAGAATATCCTCAAGTATCTTCGGAGAACGAGGGACTACATGCTTGTGTATGGAGCTAAGGATTTGATTCTTACTGGATACACTGACTCTGACTTTCAAGCTGATAAGGATTCTAGGAAATCCACATCAGGGTCAGTATTCACCCTCAATGGAGGAGCAGTAGTGTGGAGAAGCATCAAACAAGGATGCATAGCAGACTCAACCATGGAGGCTGAGTATGTAGCAGCTTGCGAAACAGCTAAGGAGGCAGTATGGCTCAGAAAGTTCTTGACTGATTTGGAAGTAGTTCCGAATATGAACGTGCCCATAACACTATACTGTGACAACAGTAGGGCTGTAGCCAACTCAAAAGAACCTCGTAGCCACAAACGGGGTAAACACATCGAGAGGAAGTATCACCTGATACGGGAGATTGTGCAAAGAGGAGATGTGATCGTCACTAAGATCGCCTCAGAGCACAACATCGCTGATCCATTTACGAAGGCTCTCACGGCTAAAGTGTTTGAGGGTCATCTACAAGGTCTAGGTCTACGAGATATGTATGCCATCTAATCTAGGGCAAGTGGGAGAAATGTATAATGGGTATAAGGATGCCCTAGTTCATTGTATTATTTTAATATAAATGACATTTCCAGCTTTAGATTATTGCATTTACATCCCACTAACTAGTGTTTTAGTTCAAGTGGGAGTTTGTTGGGTTTTATGCCCTAAAACTCGTAGATAGTGAATGTAACCGTTGACCGGATATTAATGAAATAATATTGATATATTTTTCCATTAATTATTAATTAGTTATTTTATGTTTGTCTTTGCCTAATAATAACCCTAATCCAATAAACTAGACATCCAAGGCTGTAATATGAGTCTTGAACTATATGTAGCGACATATGGGATCATTGTTCAAGAAACAGCCTAAAGGGTCTATAGTATAGGGATAAGACTGGGTGCCTTATCCTGGTGACACTATGGATACGGCCCACTTTGTATTTGATACAAACGCTGCGATCCAACGCGTTCGTGTAGGAGACATGCGAGTGGGGGTATCCTATGCAATGAGTTTGCATAAGACCGAACCGCGAAATAGTAATCACTAGTTATAACACCGTTAACTAGTTGGTTTTCTATTTTCACTAGGACGACCTAGACAACTTAGTCTTAATCCTGAGTTGATTATGGACTCCTGCTCATGAGAGATTGTCCTTTGATTTGTATGGGTGAGAGTGGCCAATACGCCGACTCAATAAGCCTACCACTTTGGGGACAAGATCGAATGGGGAGCTGGGAACATAATCGTACAAAATGGAATTCACTCCTTCCCGACTTTAGGGAAGCAGATGAGTGTTCCCTTAAGTGGTTACTCCGAGTCTTGAACAAAGGGCCCTACCCTCTCAATGGCACGAGAGGGTTTTCTGTTTGATGGTTGGACCATAAACAGATTGTTCATTAGAGGAGAATTGATACTTAAGGAAATAGAGGTGACCCAGGGGTAAAACGGTAATTTGACCCAGCTGGTGTTACGGACACTCGTGAAGGACTAACTAGTCGATATTGGTCTAAGTTCCGTGGACATAGAAAATATGTCTGCAGTGAGAATAGTGCAACTGTGAGTCTATAGTGGAATGTACACACAGTTAACGAATATTGATTATTGTGGTTAATGAGTTTAACCAATTAATCTCACATCGTTGGAGCTTCTGATCTGCAGGTCCATAAGGTCCCACTGGTAGCTCGTAAAGTAATTTGAGGCAACTAAGTAATTAAATGTAAATTGAAAATGTTCAATTTACTAAGGGAAATAAATATAATATATATTGATATATTATTATGAGAGAAATTAATATTTGAAGAAGTTCAAATATAAATTTATGGAAGATTGAAAGAATTAATTAATTTAAGTCCTAAAAGTGTTTGGGCAAAATTAATTAATTCAAGGTCGGAAATTAAATATGTGATATTTAATTGGTGGTTAATTAATTAAAGAATTCATTAACCATGAATTAATCAATTATGTAAATAATTAATCACTTAAGGAAGTGATTAATCATTTATGGGAATGATCTAATTACTTATGGAAGAAATTAGTCATTTATGGAAAAGATTAATCAATTGGAGAATTGATTAATCATGATTGATTAATTAAGGAATAAAGATTGAATCAATTTTGGAAAAGATTGATTTAATTGAATATTTTATTCATGGCCTCTCTTCTATAAATAGAACACTAGACCTAATTGGTCATGACACTTGACACTCTTGAAAGACAAGACCTAGAATTCTCTCTAGCCTCCCTCTTAGAGAAAGACTCCCACAAGTCTTTGGCCTCCTAGACTTAGAGACATACCGGTGTAACCTCTGTGGTCATTGTGTCATTCAAAGAAGAAAATCCAGCGATCAAGAAGCGAGAAGGCTGCTGCGTTTTCGTTCGTTGGAGCGTCGTTGGCGAAGAACGGTCAAGTCTACAACGGAGGTTTGTAACGGTTCTTCCTCTTTTCGATAGAAAAGTTTTTTAAAATAAATTTAGATTTATTCTAGCATGTTTAAACCGTTTTTACAGCGACTTTAAAGTTAGTTTAAAGTTTTGTTTGAGTTATCGTAACGGTATTTTAATGTTAATTAATATACGGCGTAAGGTCCAATCGATGCGCTTCCGCTGCGTGGGGACTTTTATTCCCTTCAGAGGCGAGCAGATCTGAGCGAGGAGCGACGACGAGCAAATCTGAGCGAGGAGCGACAGCGAGCAGATCTGAGCGACGACGGGCGAAACTGAGCAACGACGAGCGAATCTTTGCGAGATCTAACAGAACTTCGCGAGCGACGACGAGCGGCGACAAGTTGCGGCGAGCGAGTGAGCTGGATCTTCGTGAGTGGGGGCGAGTGGATCTTCGCGAGATCTGAAAGAGTTGGGCAAGCGACGAGCTGGACGACGACGATCTGAATCAGCTGGACTTTCGCAAATCTGGGCGATCGACAGTGGGTGAGCGACGGTGTCCTTTTAAAAAAAACAATGAAGAAAGGGGAGAGAAGAAGAAAAAAAAGAGGAGGGAGAAAAAACAAATTGCCGTCAGCGGCCGACGAGCGGCGGTTGTCGGCGGTCGGTCGACGGTGGCTGTTGGTGGTGTGAGGAAGGTTGAAGAAGAATAAGAAGGGTGAGTGGTGAAGTGATGGAAGAAGAACAGAGAAAAAAAATAAAAAGAATTTAAAATATATTTAAAATTAAATTTTTTTTATTTTTTTTTATTATTTTTTATTTTAACAAATGAAAAAATAATTTTTTTAATAAAAAATAGGTGACACGTCAGTAATCTGTTAAAATCTAACGAAAAAATTGGATGGAGGAACTAAAATGAAACGAAATGCAAACCTCATGGACTAAATTGTCGAGTTTGAAAACTCAGGGACCAAAGTGTAACTTAATCCAAACCTCAGGGACTAAAAGTGTATTTTTTCCTTTTTTTTAATCAATAAAATCATTTGAAATAAACTTGAATGTGTTAAATATAATTTCGTTCGAATGTTTTTTTTTAAAGTTGATTAACCTTCGATGTTGTCAACGACTTTTTCGGCAACCTTTAATGTTTTTTTTTTTTTTATATTTTTCAAAATGAAAATGAGAATAAATATGAAAAAAAAAATCGGTGGCCGGAAAAGTCATCGACGATCGCCGGAAAAGTCGTCAACGGTCGTCGGAAACTTCGCCAGCCGACGGCGGCCGGCGATCGTCGAAAAAGTCAAGGAGTCGCATGGAAGAAGAGAGGAGAGAGTTGCTATAGAAAATGGATAGAATAATCGGGTGGGTTGAATGATGGTTACTGTAGAAAATGGATAAAATAATTGGGCGTAAAAATAACCAACCTCACCATTTATTTTTGTTGGTGCTCCAAACATTGAATATGTTATAATAAAGAGGTTATTATAATCTATTCAGTGCCCCAAACACTCCCAAGAGGTAGACATAATAGGAAAGTAGAATGAAAAGGACCCGAGTGAATGATGAGGGTGACAGAGAGGCAAATATGGTGGGACAACACTCATATTCTTGTGGCTGAAAGGAACAGTATCCTATGCAAATTGTAGGCTTGATCCCCACGCACTCTTCACGCGCTCCCACCAATCTTCCCTCCCCCTCTTCTTTAATTCCTTAATTATGATTAACTTTTAAAATAATTGCCACTCAATCTTTTTTATTATTTTTATTATTATTAGGTGTAATTACAAATTTAGACTCCAATCTTTTAAGATTGTATTTGATAGGACGTTGAAGTTTAAAAAAATGTTAAATTATTAAAAATATCCTTGAACTATGGAGTTAGTTTCAATTATATCTCTAAACTTTCAAATGTTTCATTTTAACGAAATTTGAAGTTTGTTTCAAAATGATCCTTGGAGACATTTTCTTTCAAATTTATGGACGAAGAATGACGTATTTGATTGTGTTGTTATTGTTTTTTTTTTTTTTTTTCATGTATGTGTTCAAATATGTTCACATAAGCAACTATATAGATGCAAACATGTCATTTTCTGTCTATGAGTTTAACGGAAAAAAAAAGACCTTCAAGGACCATTTTAAAACAAATTTCAAACTTCATAGGCTAAAATGAAAATTTCGAAAGTTCAAAGGTATAATTGAAACCCATCTGATAATTCGGTGATATTTTTAATAATTTAACCTTTAAAAAATAACTGATAGATCTCTGAAAATTCAATTTTGTGCCTAATAAGTCATGGAAGTTTTAATTTTATATTTAGTAGATTCATGTATATTTGACCTTTTTAAAAAGTCTCTAGATCTTTCAACTCTATGTCTTGTAGATTTATTAAGTTTTAAAATATGACAGACTATTCAATAGATAAATAAATGTTTATTAACATAAAATTGAAACTTCTAATACATTAGACATGTTTGAAAGACTAACAATTGTAATTTAACTTTTTGTCATTATTATTATATCTCTATTTTATTTGCCCTTTTTAATATATATTTTAAAATTCAATTTGTCCCCTCGTTGGATAAAGAGCTGGATTACTTATTTAAAATATAAATGTATAATAAAAAAGAAAAAGAAAAAAAAAAAGAAGTGCGGTGGTCTGGTGGAGTCGTGGAGAATCATTATGAGAATCACTATCAGATTGTTTTGCTTTCTTTTATTTTCTAATTCAAAAATTTTCAAACTTGTCGGTATGGTTTAAACTTTGTCTGATCTGTGATTATATATTTCCTCTGTTTAAAAATTTTAAATTATTCTATTTTTTAAATTTAACTTAAACATATAATTTAGTTCCTAAGTTTGGACAACTATAGCTTTAGGGGTTCTTAAACTTTTAAAATATTCCTTTTAATAAGAATCAATTATTTTGTTTGTAATTCTTATAGTTCATGTGTAATTTCAAAAAAAAAATGGAACATGTGGAATAAACTTTAATTGTATCATTGATTTTAAGCAATGACGTGGCAATTTGTGATTGATTAAAATTTCTCCTTCAACAAACGCTCCTTCTCAAAATTTATGCACACGTTATGTGTGAGTGAATCTTGAAAAAGGATATTTGGGAATCAAAATGCAAAAGCATTTGTTCTGGATTTTGACTCCGTTTAATGGGTTAATTTAATCAAAATACGAATTTTGTTTAAATGTTAATTTGATTATTATTTTTTTTATTTGACACATTTTTATTGCAATCAATCAAAATTTGAAGTTGGTCAGAATTTTGATTTTTCTTATTTGACAGCAAACTTTGATATGAATTTAAGTTTGGGTAAAAATTGGATTATACCCAAATTTTGATTTGAGGTAAAATTCTATCTAATTTTAGCTTGCATTTGGAATAGAATTTGAGTTTGAACTTTGGTCGATTTGGGATAAATTTTGGATTATGCACAAATTTTTATTTGAGGTAAGATTCTATCCAATTTTAACTTGCATTTGGAATAGAATTTAAGTTTGGATCTTGGTCAATTTGAGATAAAATTTGGATTATGTCCAACTTTGATCTAAGACAAAAATTCTACCAAATCCTTATATATATAGAAATATATAGGTCTCATGTTTGAGTCTAAGAATGTCAATTTTAATTTTTAAGATGCATATTTCTCAAGCATGAAGAAAAATGATGGAAACCCTTCAAACTTAAAAGAAGGAAGAACATGAAGAAAAATGATGGAAAACCTTCGAACTTGGAGAGAAGAAACAACATACAACATAAAAGACACATCCACGAGATTTCACACTAATATTTCTATAATAATTTCTAAAATACAAAAATAAACTCATGTTTGGAAGCCTAAATAAAATCCATCAATTGTGTGTTATTGGCTTTAAAGGCATGTTGGATGTGTGTGAACAATATGATGTTTTTTTTGCTTGGTGTTTGATGGCTCGTCAAATGTGAGCTACTTACCAAATACTTTTGTACTAATTCCTCCCCATCTCCAACCACCAGATTATGCAGATGATGATGCATACTATTATCATGGTGATGTAGATGAGGAGGTTGACGAGGAAGGACCGTAGCTAATCTTAACATTTCATTTCTTTTTTGCTTTTGTAAAGATAGGATGACGATTCTTTTATTTGTATTTTGTTTAGTTTGTTTTTAAGTTTCTGGTTTCCATATATCTATTGTGGTTAATCATTTAAATTTGCTAATCATCTATTGAACGATCATTGCGTGAGGTTTTAATAAAGTCTTGTTTAAAGAGATTGAGTAGCTTTAATTGTTTAAGTAAACTTTCAGGTGTTATTAAGTAGTGCTTGGATACAAGACCAGACTCGCACGTTTCTTGAGTTGTGTAATTGTTCTGTTGTTTCTGATCGGGAAGTAAGATGTAGTAGTTGTAGGCTAGTATGGTTATAGTGTTTAAAAATGTGAAAAATTTTAGGATGGCTGTACTTATTGTTATATATATATATATATATTTGAGAGGTATACCTATTGTTATATGTTGTCAAAATTTTTTGCATTTCATGGTTTTAGAAAAAAGGAAATATATAAATTATAATGAATGAATGAGCAATGCACGTGAAATGGAGAAATATTCACGTGAGTACATCTATTCTTGTATCCAAAAGTGAGCTTAATGCCTCGTGAAAGCTTCCGAAACTTCAATCATTCACTTTGTTTTTTCTTTCCCAACAAAATAAACAGACCCCCCTCACAAAAACAGACATAAATTCTGGTTATAATTAATTATAAAATTATCTACATTTAAACTCAATTTCCTTATTTTGCAGACATTTCAAAAAAAAAAAAAACCTGGCCACAATGAAAAATTCTGGTTATAAATAGGAGTTTCTACTAACTTTTTAATATAGTATATTTTTAATGGCTCGAGAATTTCAATGTATCTACTTAATGCAATAAAAATAGATCGATAAAATTACATCGCATTAAAATACTGATAAAACTCTTAAGGATCGATATATAGATAAGTATATATGGTTCATCCACAATTAAGTACATAGTTGAATGTTGATCACGCCACATTGATTTTTAGTTTCTCTTTCATTTTTGAAGTAATTACTAAGCCCCGTTTGATAACCATTTGATTTTTTATTTTTGAAAATTATCCTGGTTTTCTCCTAGATTTCCTACCATGACTTTCATTTTTTTTTTTTTTTGTTTTCAAAATTGGACCTGGTTTTTGAAAACAAGATAGAAGATTGATACTAAAACCAAGAAACTTGTAGATAGAAGTATGTGTGAATAAGCTTATTTTTTAAAAACAAAAAACCAAATGGTTATCAAACGGGGTCTTTATTTCATTTTGCTCTTTAGAATGTAATTTCAAATGGTTTATTTTAATTCCTAAACTTTAGGATTTATTTTATTTTAGTTTCTTTTTTTTTTTTTAAAATGCCTATTTTATTCCTAAGTTATAAAAGAGTAATGATCATTTTGGTCTCGCCATTTATTTTGTTGTTAATTGTTTAATACATAGGAAAACACAATTTTGAATAAGTGTATTAAAATGGTGACCATGAAATTAAATGTATGAAAGTTTTGTGGCAAAGCAAAAACAATCACTAAAATGATTGTTTTTTTTTAAAAAAAAACATTAAAGATCAAAATAAACATATATATAATTCATTAATTAAGATGGAATAAACTTGAAAGCTGTACAAGATAAAATTAAAATTTAAACCTATTTTAAACAATTTGCGTGGTTGGCCTTGGCTTAATCAACTGTACTACGTTATTTTGGTGTATGGATTGAAAAAATTAAGGGGAAAATAGATTTTTAGTTAGTTTTGAGGAAAATAAATTAAATTGAAATTACTTTTATAACTATAAGAATCAAATTGAAACAATCTTCACACCATAGAGATCAAAATTGCAACTTAACCCTGGAAAAATACACTTTTAGTCCCTGAAGTTTGAGTTAGGTTTCATTTTGGTCCCTGAGTTTTCAAAGTCAACAATGTAGTCCCGGTTTGGTTTTAGTTTCATTTTAGTCCCTCCATCCATTTTTCCATTAAAAACTAACGGTTTGTTGACGTGACACTAATTTTTTTATTAAAAAACTATTTTTGAAAATTTTAAAATATAAATATATTAAAATATTAAAATATTAATACTTTTTTTTATTTCCTTTACTTCTTTCTTTTTTTTTATTTCTCTCTCTCCTTCTTCTTCTTCTCCTCACCACTATCGATGTCGTTGCTGGTGGCGAGATTTTTTTTTCTCTTTTCCTCTCACTCTACCTTTCTTCCTCTATCACTCTACCTTTCTTTCTCTGTCCCTCACTGCTGTCGTGATTGGGCATTGACGGTGGCTGGGTGATTCCATAGAGAGAGAGCTTAGGGACGCCGACGAAGGAAAAAAAGGAAAAAAAAAATTAAAAGAAATAAGGAAAAAAGAAGGAGAAGTCGTTGAGGACAAAGAAGAAGAAGAAGAAGAAGGAAAAAAAGCTACCGCAGGGGCGATGGGCGGCCGACGACGACAAGCGGCTGGCGGGAAGGAAGCTTAGGATTAGGGTTTATGGTTGGAGGAGGAAGAAGAAAGGAGGGAGATGAAATAATAATAAAATAATCATATTTTAATTAATTTATTATTATTTAATTTTAAAAAATTAATAAAAAAATCAATGCCACATCAACCATATGTTAAATATTAACGAAAAAATGGATGGAGGGACTAAAATGAAACTAAAACCAAACCTGAGGGACTAAAATGAAACCTAACCCAAATCTTAGAGATCAAAAGTGTATTTTTCCCTTTAACCCTTCTTTTAGAGGTAACTAACAAATAATCTCTTTATTTATTTATTTAGATAAGAGATAATCTATTGTAAAGTTTGATAGCATGCAACAAATAAAGAAACATATTTTCAAAAAAAAAAAAAAAAAAAACAAAGAAAGAAACATGAGGAAATTAGAATAATGGAGGATGATTGATGTTGAGTGGTAGGGGTAGAATGGGAATTTGGATGAGATAAGTTGGTCAGGTGGGGCACCGACAAATGAAATGACGTCGTTGACCCTACTGCTTGCAGCTTGCATGGGTGAAGGATGATTGATTGAAGTTTGAAAATGATAATTGAAAACGACATGTCGTTTCCATTTTGCAGCTTCTGCTTCCCAATGCCCATTTGCTGGCTGGGTTGCTTTGAAGGACTTTTTCTTTTTCTTCTTTTTCAATCATTTCGATTTCCTATCGTATTTCCCTTTTCTTTTCTTTTCTTTTTTGAGAATGGATGACTAATTGTTTAATCTTAGTTTATACTTTATTGAGTTAATTATATAAAATGGTCTCTAATTTTTTGCGTAATTAAAATTTGCGATTCTCATTTTATTGTATTAAAAATTTTCAATTATGTTCTTTTTTTTCATGAATTCTCTGATAAACTCCCACTCCACTCGATCATAAGCTTTGTTTATATTGAACTTGATGATCGTCACAAAGCCTTCTTTGTCTTTTCTCCGACTATTCATTGCATGTATGCTTTCAAACCCAATTAGCACATTGTCAAATATTTGCCAGCTGCCCGAAACGAAAGCCGATTGCAAGGGGGAGATAATAGTGTCGAGGACCTTCTTTAATCTATTAGTCATAGCTTTAGAAATTAATTTGTAAACAACATTACAAAGACTAATAGATCCAAACGCACAGATTTTCTTCAGGTCTTTTGTCTTGGGAATCAGGGAAAATAGGGTATTATTTATAGGATCCATTTCATCTCCATCGTTTAGAAACCCGGACAAACTCTAGTAGTGTCCTTCCCAACAATATCTCAATTATGTCCTAATGTGTTAACAAAAAAGAAAACTAATGTGTCATAAAATTATTGTTATATACGTTGATGTATTTAGATTTGTGGACATATCATTTGGATGCAACATGGCACAAGAAACTCAACTCGTCCAAAGTTTAAAAAATGTTATAAGTTTCAAAATTTTCAATTTTTAGGTATTTGGTCCTTTTAACATTTTTATAAATTTTTTAACCTATTTGATATATAATAATTAAAAAGTTTGATGGTCTATTAGACACAAAATAAAATTTTATGTCTAATAGTTTCGTTAATTTTTTTTTTAAAAAATATATATCGAAAAATGTATGTTCTAAGACTTATTTGACATTTTAAGAATTTAACCTATTAGTCTTCTCAAAAAAAAAAAAAAAAAAAAAAAAAGAAAGAATTTAACCTATTAGATACAAAATTGAGAGTGGATGCAATAAAGATTAAACTTTTAATTTAACTAAAAATTAATTATTTAATAATTAAATATATGTGCGCCTTGAAATTGCAAAATGAGCCTAAGATGTCAATGTCACAGTCAAAGAGCCCATAGCCTAAAGTCCGACGCAATTAATCTCAGATTTTTTTGAACAATTATTCAAAGGGATGTAACCAATCAAACCTCACAAGATTTTATGTCAAAAATTTACGAAAACTTTAAGGGGCCGTTTGGTGTGCCGTAATTGAATGGGTTTGGAATGGAATGGAATGAAATCTGATGCCCATGGGAATATTTTGTTGGAATCATGATTCCCATGCCTGTGTTTGGTGCATTGGATTTGAGTTGGAATTAATGGAGAGAGAAATAGTGGGACCCACCAAAATGTGGTTAAAATAGAAAAAGAAATTGTGGGTCCCATCAAAATTAGGAAGAAAAATGGAGAGAGAAATAGTGGGACCCACCAAATGTGGGAATGGATTGGAATCCACATGCCCACCCTCTCATTCCAACCCCAGCCAACCAAACAAGGGCATCCATTTCCATTCCAATCCAATCCAATCCAAACCCATGAAACAAACGGCCCCTAAAATAAAAAAATAAAAAAATAAAAAAAGAAGGTAAAATTGGTAAAACACTAAAAAAATTTGTCTTAAAACGTGGGCCATATGTTACTGGGCTGATTATTGGGCTTGGACCAGCAGGCTTGCCCAAGATATGTATCAATTTAACATTTATTTTGATCATTAATTAATAGTTTTTTAAACAATTTTTTGACTCACTTTGTTTCAACCCCTATAATTGTGGGGCAAGAGATCGAACCATCAACCATTTTTTTTTTATGAATTGAACCATCAACTATATAGTAATTGGTACCTTATACATCATATTCCGATTGACAACATTTTTTTTTTGAATTGCGGATTGACAATATTTTGACACACTTAACCATCAGTTAGATAATCAAACTAATCAGTTAAATAATAATCAAATTAATTAAGTAAATTTAGTAACATTCTTGAAAATATGATTACATAGATAAACCATTATAATTAAATATATTTTAATTCAATAACGTTTCGAAATATTTCATCAATAATATTTATAATTGATTGTTTTGTGTTTTTTCAATTACAATCGAAAGTTTGTATCAACAGCTAGAGCCGTTAAAATTAGACAAACCCATATTTTCTTCCTAAAAAAGAGGACTCTTCGTACATAAAGTTTTTTTTTTTTTTTTTTAAAAAAAATATATTAATTATTGAATCTTAACTAAAGTTTCCTAATGGCTTAATAACAACAAATATCTAATAAAGTTTCAAAAAAAAAAAAAAAAACAAATATCTAATAATTTTGTGTTTTTTCTTTGACGATATTTAGGGGATTGTTAATGGTATACTTTAATTAGGGTCGGTTTGAAATACATTTTAATTTAAATGTTTTTCAAGAATGCATTTTTTGAAAAACATTGTGTATAAAAATTGTTTAGAATTTAAACACTCATATGTTTGGTTGCATTTCCTCATAGGTGTTTTTATACACAAGTTATTGTGTACTAAAGACTTTTTTTTTTAAAAAAAAGTTAGTTTTAAGTGTTTCTCTCAAAATGGTTTATTTATCAATCTCATTTTCTAATAAGTCATTTTTAGTGGTTTCCAAACACTAGATTTTTTTTTTTTTCAAAATGATTTATTTTCAAAATTAAACACTTGAAAAGTTAAACCAAATACACCCTTAGTGTGCCACTGTAATTGCAAAACTGAAACAATAAATCCAATAGACAATAGCAAAGTAATTATCCTAAAAAAAAAAGACAAATTAATTCAATGTTGGATGTTCGAGAATTTGAAGGCTGAGGAGTTAGCTAAAGGAGCAATAATCATGTGGAATTTATGGGACCTCAGAAACAGAATCAATCAGCAGACCAATCCCATCATCTCATCAACAGAATTCTTCCATAAAAACATAGAAAGTAAGATTAAGGAATGTGAGAACACTTACCAGATTAATCAGCCGACGAGAAAGTTTAGGAGCCAAGCGAGTCAAGCTCAATGTGAAGCTCCAAAGCACGACTGTTGGAAGTTGAATTCGGATGCAACCTGGAATGATAAAGAAAAATGTAGAGGGATTAGATGGGTTGTGCATGACTCGACTGGATCCCTAATTTGTGTCGGTTCAAAGAAGATTAATCGACAATGGAATATCAAAACGCTGGAGGCAACAACTATTTACGAAGGGATGAAGAAAATCTTTGGTACCTGTTCGCGATTTCAGATTCCCCTCGAGATCGAGTCGGACGCTCTGAATATCATCAGAGTTCTGTTGGGAACGACGGAGGATTTGTCGGAGTTGAAATCCATCACAGACTCCATCTCAGGCCTCGCCTCTTGTCTCCCGTTGATCGAATTTTGGCACTGTGGTAGAGCCTCTGTTGATATGCCTTGAATCTGATATGTTAGAGTTAAGAGTAGTGTCATATATAAACCATCTTAACCTATTTTTGCCCTAATCTCTGTATTTTGAATACTCCTCTCATAATAAGATCGTTCTCTCCCTCTGTCCGTGGATGTAGCTAACACACCGTTAGTGAACCACGTATATTTGTGTGTTGTTTCTCTTCGCTCTTTCATTGTTGTTACGTTGATTACTGTTTTCTATCATAACAACCTCGAACACAATCGTCCACTACGTTGCGAGACAAATGTGCAATTTGTCTTTTGTTGTTGACCAAGAAATTCCCTTCCCGTGGGAAATTGAACATTTTTTTGTAGCCCCTGATTTTTTGTGTTATTTTGTTGATTGTTTGGCTGTGGACAATGGTTGGTGGTTTGTTTTAATGAAGTATTTATTTTTAAAAAATGATTAATATTTTAAAAGGTTTTTAAATAACTGCATTAAATATTTTTTTTTAACAATTCTAATGGAAAGTAAAATAAATATATATTTTTTAAAAGGAAATTGCATTAATTAGGAAACCAAATCACAACTACCCTTAAGGAGAGGGAAAATCCAGTCGGACAAATTAGGAGCCCAAAAAATCTCCCCTTTCTCCCACGAAGAAGACGAATTCAGGTGAGGTACAGAAGACAAAAAAAAAGCTTTTTTTGGCTACACGTGCGATACTGTGTTGGATTCCTCGTACAATGGCGAAAATCCACAAAATTGAGACCTTGAGATGTCGTGGCAATGACTTCCACAACATTCTTCAGCTCGATGAGATCGACAGAGGAGCCAATGATGGTGCGAATGACTTCAGCCACATCTGATTCCACCTTTAGATGAACCTTGTTTTGAATATAGGTAGATCTGATACTCTTAAGGTCTTAAAGGATCGCTTTTGCTTCTAGCGATTTAATGCTCCATCTTCTACTAATTCTTTCCATGCCAATGAAGGTGTACATATTACACATGCGGAAGCAATTGAAGATCGAAAGCACTTAAGACATTCAATTTTACTCCTAAAGCATGCATGTTCTTGAAAAGACAGAATAGAGAGTTTAGAAAACACCAACCATTGTAGCTCACTTATGTTGAACTCCTTGTGGTGTTTGCCTCTCCTATGCTCCTTGGACAACCTCTAGAGTCTTCCCTACTATACTCCGGGCCAAGAACGACTTGTGGGAGTCTATATAAGATAGGGAATGGGAAGGGAATGCTTGAAGCATCAAACAATGGAGAAGAATGAGAGATGAGAGAACTTTGAGTCCAAATTCTTGCAGCATAACATTAAGGAAAATGGCTCTCTTATGTTTGAATATGATTCAAACTCCTTTTAAAGACATTCTCCATGCAAAGCCAAGCCTCAAGACACAAGACACATGGTGTATTTGCAAGCTCAAGTGGATTCTAGGTGTACATTACACAAGACATGCAATAATGCATGAGTGAGTTGTCTTTCCACTTTGAATGATCATGCATTAAGTGGATTTCCAAATAAGTCCACTAAATTCAAATTGAAATCAAATTTCAAGCTTGCAAATTACCCCCAATTTCAATTCTAAATTGAAATTGATTGCTTGGTAATTAATTTGAAAATTTTCAAATTAATTTTGATATGATTAATCTAATTAATCTTTGTTATCTTGTGCAATTCCATATATATGATTCCTAATACATATATATAGTATTCAAAACACTTTTAAATACTTCATCTCTCATTTTCTAATTTAATTCATAATTAAATTATTGTGTCAAACACAATTTACGATAATACCATTTTTCCCGATTTTGAACGATTCAAAGCTTCCTATCTTTTGTTCTACGCTTAATTCCGATATGAGCTAGTAGGGGGACCTAATGGACCTATAGATCATGGGCTCCAACGATTCGAGGCTAACCGACTAATCTCATTGTCCAAAGAAACGAGAGGTGGATACTTCTTCGATCCAGAGGAAAATACTTGCTTAAACGCTAAACACGTGGCAAAGAATTTAGGTTTGGTCTCAACTGAGGAATGTCCTCAAACTAACTGCGTAGCCAAGAAAAACATGATCCACGACTCTAAATGTGATTTATTAGTCTTGGAAATGTGTTTAGTGGAAAACGACGATTCTGCCTGGATACTTGATTCAGGTGCCACTAATCACGTATGTTCTTCATTTCAAGGAATGAGTTCCTGGCAACAGCTAATAGCTGGAGAGATGACTCTTAAAGTTGGAACAGGAGAAGTCATCTCGGCTATTGCAGTGGGAGACATAAAATTATTCTTCACCAAGGAACGCTACATGATATTAGATAATGTGTACATAGTTCCGAAGATTAAAAGAAATTTGATTTCTTTATCTTGTTTATTAGAACAAGGTTACTCAATTTCTTTTTCTGTTAATGAAGCGTTCATAACTAAAAGAGGTATTGATGTTTGCTCTGCAAACTTGAAGAATAAATTATATGTTTTGAGACCAATTGAGTCTAAAGCTATTTTAAACCACGAGATGTTTAAAACCGCTGAGACTCAACCTAAAAAGTGAAGAGTTTCTCAAGATACCTATCTCTGGCACTTGAGGTTAGGCCATATCAACCTCAATAGGATTGGGAGATTGGTCAAGAGTGGACTTCTAAACAAGTTAGAAGACGACTCGTTGCCTCCTTGTGAATCATGCCTTGAGGGCAAGATGACAAAACGACCTTTTACCGGAAAAGGTTATCGTGCCAAAGAGCCCTTAGAGCTCATTCATTCGGATCTCTGTGGACCAATGAACATTAGAGCTCGAGGAGGGTACGAATATTTCATCAGTTTCATTGATGATTATTCGAGGTATGGCTATCTCTACCTGATGTATCATAAGTCCGAAGCTTTTGAAAAGTTCAAGGAGTATAAGGCCGAGGTTGAGAACCTATTAGGTAAGACGATAAAAAAACTTCGATCCGATCGAGGTGGAGAGTATATGGACTTAAGTTTTCAAGACTATTTGATAGAGCATGGAATTACGTCCCAACTCTCAGCCCCTGGTACACCTCAGCAAAACGGTGTATCAGAAAGGAGAAACAGAGCCTTGTTGGACATGGTTCGTTCGATGACGAGTTATGCTCAGTTGCCTAACTCGTTTTGGGGTTATGCAGTATTGACTGCAGTTTATATCTTGAACATAGTTCCCTCAAAGAGTGTTTCTGAAACACCATTTGAGCTCTGAAAAGGTCGTAAAGCTAGTTTACGACATTTCAGAATTTGGGGATGTCCTGCATACGTGCTAGAAGCAAACCCAAAGAAATTGGAGCCTCGTTCTAGATTTTGCCTATTTATAGGCTATCCCAAAGAAACGAGAGGTGGATACTTCTTCGATCCAGAGGAAAATAAAGTACTTGTATCGATAAATGCTACATTCCTAGAAGAAGACCACCTCAGAGATCACAAGCCACGTAGTAAAGTCGTTTTAAGTGAACTATCTAACGAAGCTACAAAAACATCAACAAGAGTTGTTGATGATACTGGCACCTCGAGTCAATCACGTCCTTCTCAAGAAATAAGAGAACCTCGACGTAGTGGGAGGGTTGTTAGACAGCCTGATCGCTATTTGGGTTTAACTGAAACTCCAGTCGTCATACCTGATGACGGGATCGAGGATCCATTAACCTTTAAACAGGCAATGGATGACGTTGACAAGAACGAGTGGATTAAAGCCATGGACTTAGAGATCGAGTCCATGCATTTTAATTCAGTATGAGATCTTGTAGATCAACCTGAAGGGGTTAGACCCATAGGGTGCAAATGGATCTACAAGAGAAAACGAGACGCTGCTGGAAAGGTACAGACCTTTAAGGCACGACTTGTGGCAAAGGGTTTTACCCAGCGGGAGGGGATTGACTATGAAGAAACCTTCTCCCCTGTTGCCATGTTAAAGTCGATCCGGATACTTTTACCCATTGCCACGTTTTACGATTATGAAATATGGCAAATGGATGTCAAGACTGCCTTTCTGAACGGTAATCTTGAAGAAAGTATCTACATGTCTCAGCTAGAGGGGTTCATAGCTCAGGATCAAGAGCAAAAAGTTTGCAAGCTTAAACGATCCATTTATGGATTAAAACAAGCGTCTAGATCCTGGAATATGAGATTTGATACTGCGATCAAATCTTATGGCTTTGAACAAAACGTTGATGAGCCTTGTGTTTACAAAAGGATCATCAACAGCTCTATAGCTTTCTTAGTACTGTATGTGGATGATATCCTACTCATCGGGATTGATGTAGGTTATCTAACTGACATTAAACTATGGCTAGCAACTCAATTCCAAATGAAAGATTTGGGTGAGACACAATTTGTTCTAGGAATCCAAATTGTTCGAAACCGAAAGAAAAAAACGCTAGCCCTGTCTCAAGCGTCTTATATCGACAAATTTTTGGTTAGATATAAAATGCAAAATTCCAAGAAAGGACCATTACCTTTCAGGCACGGAATTAACTTGTCTAAGGAACAATGTCCTCAGACACCTCAAGAAGTTGAGGACATGAGACGTTTTCCCTATGCCTCTGCAGTAGGTAGCCTAATGTATGTCATGTTGTGTACAAGGCCTTACATTTGTTATGCAGTAGGGATTGTCAGTAGATATCAATCCAATCCAGGATTTGATCACTGGACAACCGTTAAAAGTATCCTCAAATATCTAAGGAGAACGAGGGACTATATGCTCGTGTATGGTTCGAAGGATTTGATCCTTACAGGATACACTGATTCTGACTTTCAAACTGATAAAGATTCGAGGAAATCTACATCAGGGTCAGTATTCACTCTAAAAGGAGGAGCAATAGTATGGAGCAGCATCAAGCAAGGATGCATTGCAGACTCGACCATGGAGGCCGAATATGTAGCCGCTTGCGAAGCAGCAAAAGAGGCAGTATGGCTCAGGAAGTTCCTAACTGACTTGGAAGTCGTTCCAAATATGCATCTGCCTATCACCTTGTATTGTGATAATAACGGCGCAGTTGCAAACTCAAAGGAACCTCGCAGCAATAAGAGAGGCAATCACATCGAAAGGAAATACCATCTCATTAGGGATATTGTGCACCGAGGAGACGTGATCGTCACGAAGATAGCGTCGGAGCACAACATTGCTGATCCATTCACGAAGGCTCTCACGGCTAAAGTGTTCGAGAGTCATCTAGAAGGTCTAGGTCTGCGAGATATGTACGAGACATAATCTAGGTAAAGTGGGAAAATTATAACCGGTATATCGATACCTTAGTATACTGGGTATTTAGATGCCCTAGTTTATTGTATTTTTACTCCGTTATTAATACAAGTATTTATTCATCCACTGCTGTTATAGATTATAGTACATTCCACTAAACTAGAGTTTTAGTTCAAGTGGGAGATTGTTGGGATTGGTGCCCTAAAACTCGTAGATAGTGAATGTTAAACGAATTATATACTTATTCGATAAAGGTGTTATCGAGATTGATTCAGTAAAAGTCATTACTGAATAAATTAAATTGCACATATAATAACCCAAATCCAATAAACTAAGATCCATGGCTATAGGATGAACACTTGAGCTTTATGTAGAGACATAAAAGTGGATCAAGCTTGAGTAATAGCCAAAACGGTCTATAGTATAGGAATAGGGTTGGGTACCTTATTTTGGAGACCCTATGAGACGCGGCCCACTTTATAGATGGTATAGACGATGTGATCCTAAATCGTCCATGTAGAGACATGCGAGTGGGGGCGTCCTATGCAATGAGTTTGCATAAGACCAGGACCGAGAAATAAGTAGCTCTCACTTTATAACACCGTTTACTGACGAGACTGACTATTTCATGTGATGACCTAGGTAACTCGATCTTAATCCTGAGCTAACTATGAACTCCTGTTTATTCGGGCTTATCCTTAGATCTGCATAGGTGAGAGTGGTTCAGTATCGCCAACTCAATAAGCCTCCCATTTCAGGGATAGGAACGGGTAGATAGCTGGGGACATAGTCGTGCAAGAAGGAATTCACTCCTACCCGAATAAGGGATAGTAGAGAGGTTGTTCCCTTAAGTGCTGACTCCGGGGCTTGAACAAAGGGATCCCGCCCTCTCATTGGCCCAAGAGGGACTCAGTTTATTGGTTGGACCATAAACCAATTGTTCATTAGAGGATCAGTGGGGCTTAAGGAACTAGAAGTACTATAGGGGTAAAACGGCTTATTGACCTAGCTATAGCTACGAACAACCTGTGAAGGATCGACTTACTAATCATGGTTAAATCAAGTGGACGAAAATATATCTATAGTGAGGGGAGTGCAACTATCGGGTTATAGTGGAGTGTCCCGATAGTTAACGAATGTTGGCTAGCTTGGACAATGAGATTAGTCGGTTAGCCTCGAATCGTTGGAGCCCATGATCTATAGGTCCATTAGGTCCCCCTACTAGCTCATATCGGAATTAAGCCTAGAACAAAAGATATGAAGCTTTGAATCGTTCAAAATCGGGAAAAAATGTATTATCGTAAATTGTGTTTGACACAATAATTTAATTATGAATTAAATTAGAAAATGAGAGATGAAGTATTTAAAAGTGTTTTGAATACTATATATATGTATTAGGAATCATATATATGGAATTGCACAAGATAACAAAGATTAATTAGATTAATCATATCAAAATTAATTTGAAAATTTTCAAATTAATTACCAAGCAATCAATTTCAATTTAGAATTGAAAATGGGGATAATTTGCAAGCTTGAAATTTGATTTCAATTTGAATTTAGTGGATTTAGTTGGAAATCCATTTAATGCATGATCATTCAAAGTGGAAAGACAACTCATTCATGCATTGTTGCATGTCTTGTGTAATGTACACATAGAATCCACTTGAGCTTGCAAATACACCATGTGTCTTGTGTCTTGAGGCTTGGCTTTGCATGAAGAATGTATTTAAAAGGAGTTTGAATCAGATTCAAACATGAGAGAGCCTCCTTGTGGTGTTTGTCTCTCCTATGCTCCTTGGAAAACCTCTAGAGTCTTCCCTACTATACTCCGGGCCAAGAACGACTTGTGGAAGTCTATATAAGATAGGGAATGGTAAGGGAATGCTTGAAGCATCAAACAATGGAGAAGAATGAGAGATGAGAGAACTTTGAGTCCTAATTCCAGCAGCAGAACATTAAGGAAAATGGCTCTCTTATGTTTGAATATGATTCAAACTCCTTTTAAAGTCATTCTCCATGCAAAGCCAAGCCTCAAGACACAAGACACATGGTGTATTTGCAAGCTCAAGTGGATTCTAGGTGTACATTACACAAGACATGCAACACTGCATGAGTGAGTTGTCTTTCCACTTTGAATGATCATGCATTAAGTGGATTTCCAACTAAATCCACTAAATTCAAATTGAAATCAAATTTCAAGCTAGCAAATTACCCCCAATTTCAATTCTAAATTGAAATTGATTGCTTAGTAATTAATTTGAAAATTTTCAAATTAATTTTGATATGATTAATCTAATTAATCTTTGTTATCTTGTGCAATTCCATATATATGATTCCTAATACATATGAAGTATTCAAAACACTTTTAAATACTTCATCTCTCATTTTCTAATTTAATTCATAATTAAATTATTGTGTCAAACACAATTTACGATAATACCATTTTTCCCGATTTTGAACGATTCAAAGGTTCCTATCTTTTGTTCTAGGCTTAATTCCGATATGAGCTAGTAGGGAGACCTAATGGACCTATAGATCATGGGCTCCAACGATTCGAGGCTAACCGACTAATCTCATTGTCCAAGCTAGCCAACATTCGTTAACTATCGGGACACTCCACTATAACCCGATAGTTGCACTCCCCTCACTATAGATATATTTCCGTCCACTTGATTTAACCATGATTAGTAAGTCGATCCTTCACAGGTTGTTCGTAGCTATAGCTAGGTCAATAAGCCGTTTTACCCCTATAGTACTTCTAGTTCCTTAAGTCCCACCGATCCTCTAATGAACAATTGGTTTATGGCCCAACCAATAAACCGAGTCCCTCTTGGTCCAATGAGAGGGCGGGATCCCTTTGTTCAAGCCCCGGAGTCAGCACTTAAGGGAACAACCTCTCTACTATCCCTTATTCGGGTAGGAGTGAATTCCTTCTTGCACGACTATGTCCCCAGCTATCTACCCGTTCCTATCCCTGAAATGGGAGGCTTATTGAGTTGGCGATACTGAACCACTCTCACCTATGCAGATCTAAGGATAAGCCCGAATAAACAGGAGTTCATAGTTAGCTCAGGATTAAGATCGAGTTACCTAGGTCATCACATGAAATAGTCAGTCTCGTCAGTAAACGGTGTTATAAAGCGAGAGCGACTTATTTCTCGGTCCTGGTCTTATGCAAACTCATTGCATAGGACGCCCCCACTCGCATGTCTCTACATGGATGATTTAGGATCACATCGTCTATACCATCTATAAAGTGGGTCGCGTCTCATAGGGTCTCCAAAATAAGGTACTCAACCCTATTCCTATACTATAGACCGTTTTGGCTATTACTCAAGCTTGATCCACTTTTATGTCTCTACATAAAGCTCAAGTGTTCATCCTATAGTCATGGATCTTAGTTTATTGGATTTGGGTTATTATATGTGCAATTTAATTTATTCAGTAATGACTTTTACTGAATCAATCTCGATAACACCTTTATCGAATAAGTATATAATTCGTTTAACATTCACTATCTACGAGTTTTAGGGCACCAATCCCAACAATCTCCCACTTGAACTAAAACTCTAGTTTAGTGGGATGTACTATAATCTATAACAGCAGTGGATGAATAAATACTTGTATTAATAACAGAGTAAAAATACAATAAACTAGGACATCTAAATACCCAGTATACTAAGGTATCGATATACCGGTTACAATTCTCCCACTTGACTTAGATTATGTCTCGTACATATCTCGCAGACCTAGACCTTCTAGATGACTCTCAAACACTTTAGTCGTGAGAGCCTTCGTGAATGGATCAGCAATGTTGTGCTCCGATGCTATCTTCGTGACGATCACGACTCCTCGGTGCACAATATCCCTAATGAGATGGTATTTCCTTTTGATGTGCTTGCCTCTCTTATGGCTGCGAGGTTCCTTTGAGTTTGCAACTGCGCCGCTATTATCACAATACAAGGTGATAGGCAGATACATATTTGGAACGACTTCCAAGTCAGTTAGGAACTTCCTGAGCCATACTGCCTCTTTTGCTGCTTCGCAAGCGGCTACATATTCGGCCTCCATGGTCGAGTCTGCAATGCATCCTTGCTTGATGTTGCGCCATACTATTGCTCCTCCATTTAGAGTGAATACTGACCCCGATGTAGATTTCCTCGAATCTTTATCAGTTTGAAAGTCAGAATCAGTGTATCCTGTAAGGATCAAATCCTTCGAACCATACACGAGCATATAGTCCCTCGTTCTCCTTAGATATTTGAGGATACTTTTAACGGCTGTCCAGTGATCAAATCCTGGATTGGATTGATATCTACTGACAATCCCTACTGCATAACAAATGTTAGGCCTTGTACACAACATGGCATACATTAGGCTACCTACTGTAGAGGCATAGGGAAAACGTCTCATGTCCTCAACTTCTTGAGGTGTCTGAGGACATTGTTCCTTAGACAAGTTAATTCCGTGCCTGAAAGGTAATAGTCCTTTCTTGGAATTTTGCATTTTATATCTAACCAACAATTTGTCGATATAAGACGCTTGAGACAGGGCTAGCGTTTTGTTCTTTCGGTTTCGAACAATTTGGATTCCTAGAACAAATTGTGCATCACCCAAATCTTTCATTTGGAATTGAGTTGCTAGCCATAGTTTAATGTCAGTTAGATAACCTACATCATTCCCGATGAGTAGGATATCATCCACATACAGTACTAAGAAAGCTATAGAGCTGTTGATGATCCCTTTGTAAACACAAGGCTCATCAACGTTTTGTTCAAAGCCATAAGATTTGATCGCAGTTTCAAATCTCATATTCCAAGATCTAGACGCTTGTTTTAATCCATAAATGGATTGTTTAAGCTTGCAAACTTTTTGCTCTTGATCCTGAGCTATGAACCCCTCTAGCTGAGACATGTAGATACTTTCTTCAAGATTACCGTTCAGAAAGGCAGTCTTGACATCCATTTGCCATATTTCATAATCGTAAAACGTGGCAATGGATAAAAGTATCCGGATCGACTTTAACATGGCAACAGAGGAGAAGGTTTCTTTATAGTCAATCCCCTCCCAATGGGTAAAACCCTTTGCCACAAGTCGTGCCTTAAAGGTCTGTACCTTTCCATCAGCGTCTCGTTTTCTCTTGTAGATCCATTTGCACCCTATGGGTCTAACCCCTTCAGGTTGATCTACAAGATCCCATACTGAATTAAAATGCATGGACTCAATCTCTAAGTCCATGGCTTTAATCCACTCGTTCTTGTCAACGTCATCCATTGCCTGTTTAAAGGTTAATGGATCCTCGATCCCGTCATCAGGTATGACGACTGGAGTTTCAGTTAAACCCAAATAGCGATCAGGCTGTCTAACAACCCTCCCACTACGTCGAGGTTCTCTTATTTCTTGAGAAGGACGTGATTGACTCGAGGTGCCAGTATCATCAACAACTCTTGTTGATGTTTCTGTAGCTTCGTTAAATAGTTCACTTAAAACGACTTTACTACGTGGCTTGTGATCTCTGAGGTGGTCTTCTTCTAGGAATGTAGCATTTGTCGATACAAGTACTTTATTTTCCTCTGGATCAAAGAAGTATCCACCTCTCGTTTCTTTGGGATAGCCTATAAATAGGCAAAATCTAGAACGAGGCTCCAATTTCTTTGGGTTTGCTTCTAGCACGTATGCAGGACATCCCCAAATTCTGAAATGTCGTAAACTAGCTTTACGACCTTTCCAGAGCTCAAATGGTGTTTCAGAAACACTCTTTGAGGGAACTACGTTCAAGATATAAACTGCAGTCTCTACTGCATAACCCCAAAACGAGTTAGGCAACTGAGCATAACTCGTCATCGAACGAACCATGTCCAACAAGGTTCTGTTTCTCCTTTCTGATACACCGTTTTGCTGAGGTGTACCAGGGGCTGAGAGTTGTGACGTAATTCCATGCTCTATCAAATAGTCTTGAAAACTTAAGTCCATATACTCTCCACCTCGATCGGATCGAAGTGTTTTTATCGTCTTACCTAATAGGTTCTCAACCTCGGCCTTATACTCCTTGAACTTTTCAAAAGCTTCGGACTTATGATGCATCAGGTAGAGATAGCCATACCTCGAATAATCATCAATGAAACTGATGAAATATTCGTACCCTCCTCGAGCTCTAATGTTCATTGGTCCACAGAGGTCCGAATGAATGAGCTCTAAGGGCTCTTTGGCACGATAACCTTTTCCGGTAAAAGGTCGTTTTGTCATCTTGCCCTCAAGGCATGATTCACAAGGAGGCAACGAGTCGTCTTCTAACTTGTTTAGAAGTCCACTCTTGACCAATCTCCCAATCCTATTGAGGTTGATATGGCCTAACCTCAAGTGCCAGAGATAGGTATCTTGAGAAACTCTTCGCTTTTTAGGTTGAGTCTCAGCGGTTTTAAACATCTCGTGATTTAAAATAGCTTTAGACTCAATTGGTCTCAAAACATATAATTTATTCTTCAAGTTTGCAGAGCAAACATCAATACCTCTTTTAGTTATGAACGCTTCATTAACAGAAAAAGAAATTGAGTAACCTTGTTCTAATAAACAAGATAAAGAAATCAAATTTCTTTTAATCTTCGGAACTATGTACACATTATCTAATATCATGTAGCGTTCCTTGGTGAAGAATAATTTTATGTCTCCCACTGCAATAGCCGAGATGACTTCTCATGTTCCAACTTTAAGAGTCATCTCTCCAGCTATTAGCTGTTGCCAGGAACTCATTCCTTGAAATGAAGAACATACGTGATTAGTTACACTTGAATCAAGTATCCAGGCAGAATCGTCGTTTTCCACTAAACACGTTTCCAAGACTAATAAATCACATTTAGAGTTGTGGATCATGTTTTTCTTGGCTACGCAGTTAGTTTGAGGACATTCCTCAGTTGAGACCAAACCTAAGTTCTTTGCCACGTGTTTAGCGTTTAAGCAAGTATTCTTAGTCGAATGTACTAAACCGTTTAATTTGGCATTTGACAAAGCACATACGTTTTTCGACATATTGCTGAAACAAAGAAATTAATCTCTATTAGAAACATGCACTAAACCCATTAATCACATTTATCCAATCAGATTTAGCAAAAGCAATCATCGACCCATATATACTATTGATTTATTTTGCAATGATACTTCAGGGGTTTAGAATAACCGCTATCGTAGGGCAGTCAGCTACTCCTCCTCTGAATCGAGACAATCTCGGCCAAATACTATTCCCAGAATAACTCTTACTCCAATAGTTATTAGCTAACGTTAATTTGGTCAAGACCATCTTGTAAGTGTTACCCATCATTTTCAGATTGCAGAGGGCGGCCCCAACAATGCCATCGTAGGGAAGAGCTAATGTTTTGAATTGCCCTTGGAAACCCTATCCATTTCTGAAGTTTGCGTTGTTCCGAATCCCATGCGCAAGCCCTCCGTAGGGTGATCGCTCCCAGGGCGACTCACAGGCAGCGCATAGGAATCTCACGGTGCAACCTAATGATGGAGACCGCAGGATACGTTTGACACGTTTCCTTCTCCCACTTACTATGAACACTTTCCCCATTAACCTTGATATTAACCCATGCAAACACCATCCGTAGGGGGACGCTCCCAGGGCGCCTCGAGGCCAAGCATGGATCTCACGGTGTGAACTCAGGGGGACGTGAGAGTAGAAACTTAATATGAATATTTCGTTTCTATACTTTTCCTCCCACTAAAGTGTCGTAAAGTTTTAGGGTCTATTACTTAGGTAAATTCCGGCTAAATGAATCTATCTAAGTCTATGCCTTATTAAACAAGGTCTTTACACTAAATGTCTAGGTGAATTAAACTCTTTTAATAACCTAGTGACATTGCATGCTAGTAAGACTTTGGTTAATTCAACTCAGGTTCCGAACCATTTTCCGGGAGAGTTCCCTTATAACCAAGGTCTTATGTCCTACTTACTCAAATTTTAAAACTATTTAAAAAAAAAAACTAAGTAAGACATATTTCTAATCCTATTAGAAAAGGCGATCTTAGATCTATTTCATTTTAAACCATTTAAAGAATGATAAGATCATAAGATCCTATGTTAGCATGCAACTCTTTGTTATAGGTTTTATGGATTGTATTCATTAACTATTATAACTAACATGCTTTCTAATGGTGTTTAAAAGCATATAACAATCAATCATTCAAGTTATAAGAAAATCACCATTTAGAAACAACCTATGTCTAGGTTTGTATAACGCTTTATACTACGATGTCTAGGTGATAACACTTTAAAACCTCACACCGCTCACGCATGCTCATAAAACTCGAGTTAACTTAACTCAAGAACCGACTCGATGCCCAGGTAGGAGGTGTTCCGTAAACCGTCAACTTAAATACCTCCAGCCTTAGACAGCATCTTGTCGGGTGAGTTCTCTCGTAACCATTGTTTTACAAGATATCGACCTAAACTATGCAAGTTGATCGAATCGTTGAAGGTTCATTAACCTAAGTGAGCATGCACTTAATATTGTTAGAGATTTTAGATTTCTATCTCTTTTTATAACAATTATAAAAACAATCCATAACAAACCTAATTTGAGAATAACACTTATAATCAAACTAATGAAATTTCATGCTTCATGCTTGGTTAATTTTATCAATTAATAATTATAACTATTATAAGAATAATCAATTTTAATTAACCATTCAAGCATGAATCTCCCTAAATTAATACAACACTTATATTAATTAAACATGAAATTTCCCTCATGCATTTGAATTAATCAATAACACTTATTAAAATTAAACAAATGCATGAACATGCTTTCCTATGGTGGGGTTTTAAAACTATTTGGCATGCTCATAATGCACATACATCCATTTAATTAAATCATACATTCACAATGCATAAAGTAATTAAATAAAGCTAAAATGGAATAGTTTGGCAATTTAAAAAAAAAAAAACACAAGCAATTTCACTAATTATTACAATAATAATTAATAAATAAACTTGCAACACGCCCGAGCTTCACGAACCATCCCGAATCGCTCATCCAAGCAATGAACCGGCCATGAAATGAGTGAAATGAGGCTGCAACAAACCGAGCCGGACCAAAAGGCAGCAGCTGAACCGGAATTAAAAAAACTGCTGCTGGAATTTTCATTTTCTGCTGCGTCTTCTCCGGTTTTTCTTCAATTTTACAGCCTATATGGACTCTAATGACTCTATAAAAATTACAGACTATAGTACACACATTAACGCTATTACATATCCGAGCAATTACAATTTCATGAAGGTTTGAATGCTCAAAAAATTACCAAACCAGAACACTTCCATTTTAGCACACAGAAAATTCAATTTCAAAATGGTACCCACCAAAGCAAAATTAAAACGAATTAAGTGCTCTAATCATGCTCTGATACCAATTGAAGGTGTACATATTACACATGCGGAAGCAATTGAAGATCGAAAGCACTTAAGACATTCAATTTTACTCCTAAAGCATGCATGTTCTAGAAAAGACAGAATAGAGAGTTTAGAAAACACCAACCTTTGTAGCTCACTTATGTTGAACTCCTTGTGGTGTTTGCCTCTCCTATGCTCCTTGGACAACCTCTAGAGTCTTCCCTACTATACTCCGGGCCAAGAACGACTTGTGGGAGTCTATATAAGATAGGGAATGGGAAGGGAATGCTTGAAGCATCAAATAATGGAGAAGAATGAGAGATGATAGAACTTTGAGTCCAAATTCCAGCAGCATAATATTAAGGAAATGGCTCTCTTATGTTTGAATATGATTCAAACTCCTTTTAAAGACATTCTCCATGCAAAGCCAAGCCTCAAGACACAAGACACATGGTGTATTTGCAAGCTCAAGTGGATTCTAGGTGTACATTACACAAGACATGCAACAATGCATGAGTGAGTTGTCTTTCCACTTTGAATGATCATGCATTAAGTGGATTTCCAACTAAATCCACTAAATTCAAATTGAAATCAAATTTCAAGCTTGTAAATGATCCCCAATTTCAATTCTAAATTGAAATTGATTGCTTGGTAATTAATTTGAAAATTTTCAAATTAATTTTGATACGATTAATCTAATTAATCTTTGTTATCTTGTGCAATTCCATATAGATGATTCCTAATACATATATATAGTATTCAAAACACTTTTAAACACTTCATCTCTCATTTTCTAATTTAATTAATAATTAAATTATTGTGTCAAACACAATTTACGATAATACCCTTTTTCCCGATTTTGAATGATTCAAAGCTTCCTATCTTTTGTTCTAGGCTTAATTCCGATATGAGCTAGTAGGGGGACCTAATGGACCTATAGATCATGGGCTCCAACGATTTGAGGCTAACCAACTAATCTCATTGTCCAAGCTAGCCAACATTCGTTAACTATCGGGACACTCCACTATAGCCCGATAGTTGCACTCCCCTCACTATAGATATATTTCCGTCCACTTGATTTAACCATGATTAGTAAGTCGATCCTTCACAGGTTGTTCGTAGCTATAGTTAGGTCAATAAGCCGTTTTACCCCTATAGTACTTCTAGTTCCTTAAGTCCCACTGATCCTCTAATGAACAATTGGTTTATGGTCCAACCAATAAACCGAGTCCCTCTCGGGCCAATGAGAGGGTGGGATCCCTTTGTTCAAGCCCCGGAGTCAGCACTTAAGGAAACAACCTCTCTACTATCCCTTATTCGGGTAGGAGTGAATTCCTTCTTGCACGACTATGTCCCCAGCTATCTACCCGTTCCTATCCCTGAAATGGGAGGCTTATTGAGTCGGCGATACTGAGCCACTCTCACCTATGCAGATCTAAGGATAAGCCCGAATAAACAGGAGTTTATAGTTAGCTCAGGATTAAGATCGAGTTACCTAGGTCATCACATGAAATAGTCAGTCTCGTCAGTAAACGGTGTTATAAAGCGAGAGCGACTTATTTCTCGGTCCTGGTCTTATGCAAACTCATTGCATAGGACGCTCCCACTCGCATGTCTCTACATGGACGATTTAGGATCACATCGTCTATACCATCTATAAAGTGGGCCGCGTCTCATAAGGTCTCCAGAACAAGGTACCCAACCCTATTCCTATACTATAGACCGTTTTGGCTATTACTCAAGCTTGATCCACTTTTATGTCTCTACATAAAGCTCAAGTGTTCATCCTATAGTCATGGATCTTAGTTTATTGGATTTGGGTTATTATATGTGCAATTTAATTTATTCAGTAATGACTTTTACTGAATCAATCTCGATAACACCTTTATCGAATAAGTATATAATTCGTTTAACATTCACTATCTACGAGTTTTAGGGCACCAATCCCAACAGCCAAGTCGTGAACCACCCAGCCAATGTCACCGCTCTTGAGACCTTCAATACATGAAGCATTGGTGTTCATCTTCCATCGATTTTGCAAAGGATTTTTCCATCGATTCTAACTCGCTTGGTTCTTCGACCTGCTCGAACTTTGGCGCTTCAGGTTTAATATTTCTCTTTCCGCAATGAAAGAAGCTATGGATGCATGTTGCAATTTTATTTGATTGTTGATTGTTGCAATTTTATTCTTGTAAGACCAAATCGACCACATGATGATAATGCCCGTAGGTAGGTCCTTTTTGCTCAAATTATTTGACATCCAATTCCAAAAATCCATAGGAATTCGTGAGTCCCTACACAAAGAGAAAAGAGAAAGTGAGGGGGGATAAATGACACCCACACCTTCTTTGAGATTTTGCAATCCCAAATAAGGTGGCCGGTAGAGTCATAATTTTTCCCACAAAAAGAACATAAAGGGTTAAGATCAATCCCTTTTTTCATAATGTTGGTTTTGTTTGGGATGACATCATTTATTATCTTCCACACACACACTTTTGCCCTTGGAATTGGATCCGACGACCATAAGCTCTTCCAGAGATTCATCATTTTACTAGGATCTGATTGAGCACCTTCATTTTTGCTAGATAACTCCACCACACGTCTATAAACACTCTTCACCGTAAAGATTCCTTTTTTGTCCAACCCCCATATAATCTCATCTTTTGAGCTTTTATCACCTAGGGGGCGTTCAGGATGAGATCTGCATCTTGAGGGTTGAAGTTTTGGGTGATAAGCTCTTCTATCCACTCGTTGTCCTCGTTTAAAATGCACCTGACTCTTTTATCTTTGAGAGAATCATTGGTCAAAATTGGCTTGACATTGAATGTGTTGCCCATCCATGGATCTTTGTCGATCATAATCATATTACCATTTTCAATCTTCCACCTATACCCATTCTCGAACAATTCACAACCCCAATAAATGCTTCACCACATTAGAGACGGGGTGTTTCCCAACAAGTTGGTATTTAGGACAGCGCCATCTTTATGAAATATCGACCTCTTAGGATTCTGTAGAGCAAGCTATCTTGATTTCTTAGGATCCTCCAGCTTTGCTTGGCAAGCATTGCTTGATTTAAGAGGGAGATTTGCCTAAAGCCCATTACCCCTTTCGACTTGTTGGTGCACATCTTCTTCCATCGCATCCAGTGGCTCCTATTCATATCCCCTTTAGACCCCCACCAAAATCTTGCGCACATCCTGTTAATAGCATTACAAATATTAGATGGTAATCGAAAGCAATTCATAGTGTAAACCAGAATTGCTTGGGCCACCGATTTGATAAGCACTTCATTTCCTCACAAGGAGAAGAGATTCTCCTTCCATCCTTGAAGGGTTTTTTCCACTTTCTCTCTGATGCGCTTGAAAATAACTCTTTTATTTCTCCCAGTTTGAGATGGCATCCCTAGGTAGTTTCCCAACGATTCAACACTTTTGATGCCTAAAATGCCTTCACAAGCTTTTTTTTCATCCGGCACTTATGTTCTTGCTAGTCATGAAGACCGAGTTGTCTAAATTGATCGTTTGTTCCGAGGCCTTCTCGTACCAAGCTAGCACTCTCTTTAGAGCTTCAAGGTCTTTCCTTCCCACTTTGGTAAATATGAGAATATCGTCTGCAAAAAAAAAAAAAAAAAATGAGATGAGTGAGAATTAGGCAATATTTGTTAATTTGAAAACCACGTAAATCTTGAAGAGCTCCTTCCCAATAAATACATTAAATAACAATTAGATTTTCAATAGATGGTGATACTTATTACCATTTTAAATGTGGTCAATAATTAATTGATTGTGTTTTTCATAACAACTTTTTTTTTTTTTTAATATACCAGTTTATTAACATTTTTTAAGATGAATTATAAAATAACAACCAATTGGACAGATCTACCCAGAGTTTGCGTCAAAATAAACTTCTTTTGTAAGGTATGTGATTAATTTTAGTTTTTTTTTTTTTTTTTTTGAACAAGATTAATTTTAGTTTTTTTCTATATGCAATTTTCTAACAGTAGCATAATTAAGGATTAAAATAAAAAGTCTTCAAAAAATTAAAAAATAAAGGTAGAAATAAGTGAAGCCACACCAACTTCAAGTACCCACGATCTATCTTCTTCGATCTTCTTTAACTTTCTTATTTACCATTAAATATGAATAAAAAATTTTGGATATATTATTAGTCCCTACACATTAATTTTATTTCATTTTAGTCCCTAATTTTCTTTCTTTTTTTATTTTTTAACCATTAATTAATATTGTAATGCAATTAGGAAGAGTTGAGGGGTGGAGAAGAAATGAGAGTTGATGTTCCAAAATGTGCAATTGCAGAGTTTGATTAATATTACTACAAGTAGTAGTAGTAAAAACCTATATAACTATGGTAAAAGAGAATAATTGCAAATGAACCCCCCAAAAAATGAATAATGTCAGTTTGAGTCCTCCAAGTCCAATGGCAGGGGCATAAATTGTGACTGTCGAACCATTTGGAGATGCATGATTTATGATAGGCATGGCTGCAGAGGATCTTTATCACCTCCTTCTCGCAATTGCAATTCATTTCATCCAAACAGAGACTGCAATCTCCCAAGAAAATGTTAGCATCCACGTTGGTTTTGAGTAAAATATGGTTTAAAAATGATTGTCTTAGAAAGTATTGATAACTTTGTCGTAATTGGTCGTCTCGATAGTTTCAAATGTATTGGTTCCTAATTCTTTTATTAAGAAAGTAATCATCAATATGTTTGCGAAGAAAACCGACATTAAAATTGAAACTATACAAACCAAATCAACCAAATATTTTTCAGTTTTATGTTTACTCAAACCAACATTAAAGAAAAAGGGAAGTAAAGATTCTCATAGTATTTATTTCTCAAAAAAAAAAAAAAGAAAAGAAAAAAGATTGCTGACGATAGTATTAAAATCATCTTGAGAAGTATGGCATGCATGTACAAAAATTATTGCAAAAGAACCCCCGAAAAAATGAATAATGTCGCTCTGAGTCCTCCAATGGCAATGCCTTCTAACCATTTGGAGATGCATGATTGGTGATAGACATGTGCGCAGGGGATCTTTATCACCTCCTTCTTCTTGCAATTGCAATTGAAATTCATTTCATCCAAACAGATACTGCAATCTCCCAATTCTTCCCCATTCTAATCTTCCAATTTCTCCTTCCTCACGCTCTCTGGCGGAGCTTCTTCGGAAACAGCCTTCTCCTCCACCGGTGCACCGCCAGTACTGTAGAGTCCGGGGATTGGATCCTCATCCTCCATCGAGGTGATCAGTCGGATGTGATCGATCTCGGCGACGATGTGGAAGTTCGCGTCTCTATTTCCGCCGGCTATTTGCGTGATGTAGGAGGCGATATGCCGAGCGATGAGTTGGGAAGCGGCGGCGCGGATGTTGAGTGAGGAGAGCCAGCGCTTGACGTAGGAGAGCGGATCTTGAAGTTGTCGCAGAGAGAGATGGAAGAGCGCCTTTTTGAGTGGAGGCGGTGGTGTTTCATGGAGGATTCCGGCCGGAGGAGCAGAGATGAGAGGACGGCGGATGTAACGCAATCGTAGTTCGAGAACTTGATGCGATGATTGGAGGGCGGAAGCGGGTCTGGCGAGACTGTAAAGACGATAATGAATGGACGAAGAAGTAGACATTATGAAGATGATGAATGGTGGTGTGGATTGTAGCTAGTTGTAGTGATTTGGAAGAGAGGCTTTGAATTGATTTATATAAGCGAAGAGGAGAGGAGAGGAGGTGAGTTCAGTTTTGGAAAATTTTGAGAATGGAGCCTTACAATTACAATTGCCGATCGATATGGAAATTAATTAATTGTTGTTCAACTTCTTCAAATCAGTTGGAATGGAATCATGCGTTTATGGAAAGAATCTGATATTCATTTATTAATCACACTTCCTCTGTCGACATGTAATCATAAATTATACTGATTCGTTTATAGATTTCTCTGATTTATTAATTTCAGTTTTTTGTTTTTTTTTAGCGTCAGAAACATTTAAGACCGTCGTAGGGCGCCGAACCGCCACAGCCTGCAACTCTCTTCTGCTTCCCAGGTTCTTCTTCTTCTTTTAATTATAATAATTATTATTATATGGAAAAAAAAAAAAAAAAAAAAAAAACTTAGTCCACTGTATCAATTTTCATCCAACATATCAATTTTAATCCTAAACTTTTAATTTTATGAAATTGAACCTCAAACTTAATAAATCGTGTATCAATTTTATTTTAATTCCAAATTTACATAGGTGTTACAATGTACACATTCAATTAACTTTTTATTTGACTACTGTTAAAGCACGTAACTGACTATTTCCTTTTCTTCCAATGAAAAGGACCGTCTGAAATATTGAATTTCTTCAAATAAAGAGTTTCTCCAACAAATTTCTAATCATAAACTAACTCAAATGCAATGTGAATTAAAAAAAGAAATTGGCAATTACATGCTTTAATGGTAATTCAAATGAAAAGTTAAGCAAATATCTACATTGCAACACTTGCATATAAATTTGAAGTTCAATTTGACGAAATTGAAAGTGTAAAGTTAAAATTGATACTACTTGCTAAGTTTGGGTAAAAATTCATTTTTTTTTTGCCTAATTATCATTATTGACACTTTTCTTCCTTTGTAGTTTTGGATATAGTTTTTTTTTTTTTTTTTTTTTTTTTTTTTTTTTTTTTTTTTTTTTTTTTGGCAAAAAAGTAATTAAATTGGTAAGTATGCATCCAAACTCACCTAATTAAATAGTAAAAAAGAAATAATTAGAGAATGAGTAGAGTAATGGGGAACTGAGGTAGGAAAAGTGAATTATGGAACAATAGTAGTAGTAAGCAGTTGCTTATGATCACCTCCCTCCGCCCAGTTGGCCCAATCCAAACCAATCTCTTGGAATTGCCTCTCTCCATGGCGGCCGTAGATTGTTCAACAATAACAAGCGGTGGATGGATCATGGATCCAGGTGAGAATTGAATGGTCACCGGAGATCTCACGGCTGAAATTCTATTCCGCAATCGGACTTGCACAGCTTCATCATTCATTTCCTTGCCGGAACGACGAAAAGGTAGCTGGCAATGCCCCTAATTTTATTTCTTTTTTATTTTTAACCATTAATTAATATTGTAATGCAATTAGGATGAGTATGAGTTGTACTTGAGGGGTGGAGAGGAAATGAGAGTGATGTACCAAAATTTGCAATTGCAATTGCAATTGCAGAGAGTTTGATTAATACAATATTACTACAAGTAGTAGTAGTAGTAGTAGTAAAAAGTAAAAACGTATATAACTATGGTAAAAGAGAATAATTGCAAATGAACCCTCCAAAAAAATGAATAATTGCAAATGAACCCTCCAAAAAATGAATAATGTCAGTTTGAGTCAGTCCCCTCCAATGGGAGTGGGCTTCTGCACAAGGGGCATGAATTGTGATTGTGGAACCATTTGGAGATGCATGAATGATGATAGGCATGGCCGCAGGGGATCTTTATCACCTCGCTCTTCTTGCAATTCAATTCATCCAAACAGATACTGCAATCTCCCAATTCTTCTCCATTATTCTCATTCTCTTCCAATTTCTCCTTCCTCAGCCTCTCCATCGCCCACTCCGCCACTCCCCTCCTCCTCGCCGCCCTAGCAGCTTCTTCCAGAATCACCGTCTCCTCCGGGATTGCCTCCATCATCCACGTCTGTTGGATGTTATTCACCACCGCCACGATCAGGAAGTTCATCTCTCTGTCTCCGCCCGCCATTCCGAACACGTACGACGCGATCTGCCGGGCCATGACTTCGCGAGCGGCGGCGCGGATGCCGACGCTGGACAGCAACTCCTCCACGTAGATCTGAAAGGACACCGGGTCAGGGAGTTCGTGCAGAGGGAGCGGGAACAGAAGATCGTCTAGTGGAGCCGGCGCAGTTTCATGGAGGATTCGGTACGGAACTCCGACGGACGGGGATCCAGCGATCACACGGTGGACGTAGCGCAATCGGAGTTGCAGAACTTGATAGGGTTGCTCGCCGGAAGCGGCGTTGCTGTCGCCGTAAAGACGATATTGGATCGGTCTGGAAGTAGCGAAAGACATTCTTAGTTATGATCTACGGATTTGTAAGTCAGATTTTTGTATTTTGCTCCCACGCTTTAGATTTATAAGCGAAGCTGGGAAGAGAAATATCGATTTGGAAAATTTTGGAAAATTGTGACCGTTACAAATATCAATTTGGAAATTCTTTTTCCAATTTCATCCGGTTGGGGATGTTGTTTATGGAAACTATTTCTTGTGAATTAATTAAACTGAATTCATTTAATGATCTTAATTACAAAGTATCTGAGATTTGATAATATCCGGTTGATTTTTGTAATTCATTCAATTTTCTTTGCAGACTAACCACTCTAATTAGTAATTAATTTTGTTTCATTTTCTTTTTTTTTGCAGGTTTTTTCCCCTTCTTTTTCGTATTATTATTATTATTATTATTATTTTTTTCTTAAGTACGATTTCTGTTTTTCTTTTGTTATTTTCTTTTGAAAAAAAATACACTTTTGGTCCCTCAAGTTTGGGTTAAATTACACTTTGGTTCATAAGTTTTCAAACTCAACAAAAATATCCCTGAAGTTTGAAATAAAGAGCAATTTAGTCTCTGCCGTCCAATTTGTTGTTAAACCCTAACGGACTGCTGACGTGGCACCATTATTTTAATAAAAAAAATATTTTTTAAAATTTCTAAATTAAAATAGGGAAAAATACATTTTTGGTCCCTGAGGTTTGGGTTAAGTGACAGTTTGGTCCTTGAGTTTTCAAACTCAACAAAAAAAAAAACCCTGAGGTTTGAGATAAGGAGCAATTTGGTCCCTGCCGTCAACTTTTCTGTTAAATTTTAACGGTTGCTGAAGTGACACTATTATTTTAATAAAACAATATTTTTTAAAAAAATTTAAAATAAAAAATATTAAAATAATAAAATATTATTATTTTTAAATTATTTAATTATTTCTCCATCTCTCTCTCTTTATTTCTCTTCTTTTTCTCCTTCTTCTTCCTCTTCATCCTTTCATTCTTCTTCATATCTCCGACGACCCGCGACCACTACTCGCCGCCGTCGTCGGCCGCCGACGACTGTATTTTGGCACCCTAGGGCAAAAATAATGAAAAATTACAATAATGAATCAAAATCTAACCCTAAACCGCCATGTAAGGGTATGAACCGCCTTGAATAGCTTAGAACCAGATTGAACCGTGTCAGAATTGTCCGAACCGAACCAAATGCACCACGAACCAAACCGCTAACCACCGAATTGGAGAAAAAATTGTCACGATCTCGCATCACCATTCATGATGTGAAACCAGACGCTGGCCCAAAAATTTTCCTCCGTGTTCTTCAGCGTCTCGACGCTATACCTCGGGAAAGCCTTCCGTCCTTCGTTTCCAGCAGTTGTAAACGCCAAAATTCACCCCGATTTAAGCACCAATTCCACGATTGAATTGCTAATTCTAGACACTGACTTAAATGACTCAATTTACAATGATTCACTCCAAAAACATGGGCCCTTACTTGATCAAATCAATGAAATTGTACATTTAGGGCCAAAATACCTAAATAGTCTATCAGTAAAAAGTCTCATCCAATTTGCTGAATTTACCCACCAAAAACCACAATGCAAATTCTATAATTGAAATTGAGTTTATGAAATGACTCTGATACCATTTGAAGGATTTGAATCCCCAGCGGAAGCGATTTTCATCGTTTGTAAACCAATTTCAACTACACACAATACCAATGCATTAGGCCAAAAATAGAAATGATTTCTACGAAATTAATAGATTAAGCACGTTGTATTTTTCCTCTAAACTACTTTAGAGATTGGTGTGCTTATGTGTTGAAGCCAAAATCTGCACTATGCTTCATGATCACGTTCGTATAAATTATCCCAAGAACACCACCAATCAAGAACACCCGATATGACTCTAGGATGAGATCTGGACTGTGGGATCGCCTTTGTCTTGAAATGGGAATCAAATTCCAACAAGTATATTATTTGTTGAAATTATTTTTGTGAGATGAGAGATCTTGAGTGAGATAGATTAACATCTGAGAGCAAAAATTTGGGAGAGGCCAAGAACATCTGCCTCTATGTTGTGAGTATGTGAGAGAGAAGGGATAATGGAGAAGGCAGTTTTTTTATGTAAAACGCGAAACTCCTTAAGTTATTTTTGCAAGAATGAAATCCCCGCGCAGCAGAAGATATACATAGACCATGACTCAATTTTAATCATAGATTGAAATACTGATACATTGGGCAAATAAATTTACAACAATTATTCATAATAAATCTACTGTAAAACATGGTTAAAGCATGTTGGAATTCAAATCTAAAAACCTATTTTAACTCATGCAATTCTAAGAAGAAAAATCGATCAAAAGGAACTTACTGCCGTTTGAAGTCTTAACCGAATTTCACACCAACTCCTTGGATTTCTCAGTAGAATTGCATGCAGCAGTCCCAAATTGAAAATTTCCACCAAAAATTCAACAACCTCACCACAAGAATCCAGTCGGTATTCTCCAAAAGGTTTTTGGGGGGAAGAAGCTTATGGGGGCTTTTTGGTTTTTCTGTAAAAGGGAATACTTGGGAGGGAGAATTGAGAGAGATTTTTCAGAGAGATCTCGAAGTGAGAATGGTTGAGAGAGAGGCTTAATCGTGAACAGACTCTCTCCCTCATTCTCTATCGTGTACGATTAGCAGAGTGGGTGGAGAACAACGTGGAACTTCTTCCACGTTACAAAATAACTGAGTGATCAGTTATCAATATTTTAATTTTAAATAAATAAATTATAATTATAATTAATTTAATTAATAATAAAATTAACTAAAATAATAATAATGATTAATTAAATCAAATTTAATTAACCAATTCATGTAAGTCATATTTAAACAAATATCCCTCACATAACCTATAGTTTTAATGTAATTAAATTAATTAATTAATTATTAAATTAAATATCACATATTCTATTATATTTCTCTCATATAACCTATAGTTTCAATGTGCATCTCATGCACATTAATTTTAACTGATAATTTTAATATGAATTCAATTCATATTAAATTGGACCGATGGATCAAAGCCATGGACCTTGAAATGGAGTCTATGTACTTCAATCTAGTATGGGAGCTTGTAGATTCACCTAAAGGAGTAAAACCCATATGGTGCAAATGGATCTATAAGAGAAAAAGAGATGCAGCTGGAAAAGGTACGGACCTTCAAAGCTAGACTGGTAGGAAATAGTTATATCCAGAAGGAAGGGGTTGACTATGAGGAAACTTTTTCTTCTATTGCTATGCTTAAATCTATAAGAATTCTCTTATCCATAACCACATATTATAACTATGAGATATGGCAAATGGACTTCAAGACTACTTTTCTTAACGACAATCTTGAAGAGAATATCTTTATGTTTCAGCCTGGGGGGATCATAGCCCAAGGCCAGGAGCAAAAAGTTTGCAAGCTAAATCAATCCATTTATGGGTTGAAACAAACTTTCAAATCTTGGAACATTAGATTTGATATTGCGATCAAATCTTTTGGGTTTGACCAAAACCCTGATAACAATTAATAACTAATAACAATTAATGGAAAAATATATCAATATTATTTCATTAATATCCGATCAACGGTTACATTCACTATCTACGAGTTTTAGGGCATAAAACCCAACAAAGTCCCACTTGAACTAAAACACTAGTTAGTGGGATGTAAATGCAATAATCTAAAGCTAGAAATGTCATGTATATAATACAATGAACTAGGGCATCCTTATACCCATTATACATTTCTCCCACTTGCCCTAGATTAGATGGCATACATATCTCGTAGACCTAGACCCTCTAGATGACCCTCAAACACTTTAGCCGTGAGAGCCTTCGTAAATGGATCAGCGATGTTGTGCTCTGAGGCGATCTTAGTGACGATCACATCTCTTCTTTGCACAATCTCCCGTATCAGGTGATACTTCCTCTCGATGTGTTTACCCCGTTTGTGGCTACGAGGTTCTTTTGAGTTGGCTACAGCCCCACTGTTATCATAGTATAGTTTTATGGGCATGTTCATATTCGGAACCACTTCCAAATCAGTCAAGAACTTTCTAAGCCATACTGCCTCCTTAGCTGCTTCGCAAGCTGCTACATACTCAGCCTCCATGGCTGAGTCTGCTATGCATCCTTGTTTGATGCTTCTCCACACTACTGCTCCTCCATTGAGGGTGAATACTGACCCTGATGTGGATTTCCTTTAATCCTTATCAGCTTGAAAGTCAGAGTCAGTGTATCCAGTAAGAATCAAATCCTTAGCTCCATACACAAGCATGTAGTCCCTCGTTCTCCGAAGATACTTGAGGATGTTCTTAACCGCTCCCCAGTGGTCCAACCCTGGATTAGACTGATACCTACTGACTACTCCCACTGCATAACATATGTCAGGCCTAGTGCAGAGCATAACATACATTAAGCTGCCCACAGCTGAGGCGTAGGGAATGTGTCTCATGTTCTCAACTTCTTGAAGTGTCTTAGGAGATTGTTCCTTAGACAGGTGTACCCCATGTCTGAAGGGTAGTAGTCACTTCTTGGAGTTTTGCATCGAATATCGAGACAACATCTTGTCAATATACGTTGCTTGAGACAGAGCTAGCGTTTTGTTCTTACGATCCCTAATGATTTGGATTCCCAGAACGTATTGAGCCTCTCCCAGATCTTTCATTTGGAATTGGACTGCTAGCCATTTCTTAATGTCAGTGAGGTATCCTACATCATTCCCAATGAGTAAGATATCGTCTACATAAAGTATTAGAAAAGCTACTTTCCTTTTGTTGACTTTTTTGTACACACAAGGCTCATCAACGTTTTGGTCAAAGCCAAAAGATTTGATTGCAGTATCAAATCTAATGTTCCATGATCTGGATGCTTGTTTCAATCCATAAATGGATCAATTGAGCTTACAAACCTTTTGTTCCTGACCTTGGGCTATGAACCCTTCGGGTTGAGACATGAAGATATTCTCTTCAAGATTACCATTCAGAAAGGCAGTCTTGACGTCCATTAGCCATATTTCATAGTCATAATATGTGGCTATGGATAAGAGAATTCTTATGGACTTTAACATGGCTACAGGAGAAAAGGTTTCCTCATAGTCAACCCCTTCCTTTTGGGTATAACCCTTTGCCACTAGTCTAGCTTTGAAGGTCTGTACCTTTCCAGCTGCATCTCTTTTTCTCTTATAGATCCATTTGCACCCTATGGGTTTCACCCCATTTGGTAGATCTGTAAGTTCCCATACAGAATTGGAGTACATTGACTCCATTTCCAGGTTCATGGCTTTGACCCATTCATCCTTATCTTCGTCATTCATTGCCTATCGATAGGACAATGGATCCTCAATGCCATCATTAGGTATGACAACCTGAGTTTCAGTTAAACCCAAGTAGCGGTTAGGTTGTAATACAACTCTCCCACTGCGTTGAGGCATTCCCAACGTTTGAGATGGTCGGGATGGATCTGAAGAACTAGTTCCTTCATCAACCCTTGTTGAAGGTCCAACTTTATCAACAACTCTTGATGATTCTTCAGTAGCTTCTCCTAATATTATTTTGCTGCGTGGTTTATGATCTCTCATGTGGTCTTCCTCTAAGAAAGTGACGTTTGTCGATACAATCACCTTATTTTCTTGTGGGTCATAGAAATAACCACCTCTCGCTTCTTTAGGGTAACCAACAAATTGGCACAGTTTTGAACGAGGTTCCAGTTTCTTAGGATTTGTCACAAGCACGTGTGCTGGACAACCCCAGATGCGAAAGTGATGCAAACTAGGTTTACGCCCCTTCCATAATTCGAAAGGTGTTTCAGAAACACTTTTCGAGGGAACATTGTTCAAGATGTATACTGCAGTCTCTACTGCATACCCCCAAAACGAGCTAGGCAATTGAGCATAGCTCATCATTGATCGAACCATGTCTAACAAAGTTCTATTTCTCCTTTCTGACACACCATTCTGCTGAGGTGTACCAGAGGCTGAGAGTTGAGATTGGATTCCATGTTCTATCATATAATCTTGGAATCTTTGATCCATATACTCCCCTCCTCGATCAGATCGAAGTACTTTAATAGATTTACCTAATAGGTTTTCAACTTCAACCTTAAACTCCTTAAACTTTTCAAGGGCTTCAGACTTATGTCCCATTAGGTACAAGTAACCATATCTTGAATAATCATCTATAAATGAGATGAAATATTCGTACCCTCCTCGAGCTTTTACATTCATTGGACCACATAGATCCGAATGTATTAACTCTAAGGGTTCTTTGGCTCTGTAACCTTTTCCAGTAAAGGGTCTCTTGGTCATTTTTCCCTCGAGACAAGATTCACAAGGTGGTAGTGAATCATCTTCTAACTTGCTTAGAAGTCCATTCTTTACCAAACGACCGATCCTATCGATGTTTATATGACCAAGTCTGAGATGCCAAAGATGAGTATTGTTACTTGATGGAGAAATCTTTTGCCTTTTACTTTGAGTTTCAGCAGTTTTAAATAATTCGTTATTTAAAAGTGCTTTGTTTTCGGTTGGTCTCAAAACATACAAGTTATTTTCCAATTTGGCTGAACAAATAAGTACACCATTTTTATAAATGAACGCTTCATTCATATCAAAAGTAACTGTATACGATTGTTCAATCAAACATGAAATAGAAATTAAGTTCCTCTTAATCTTGGGAACGATTAACAAACTTTCTAAAAGTAAGAATCTATTTCTAAAAAATAACTTCGCAGCTCCCACTGCTTTAGCTGAAATGACTTCTCCAGTTCCGACCCTGAGTGTCATTTCCCCATCGTTCAACTGCCGAAAGGAACTATTTTCCTGAAAAAAGAAGAGCAAACATGATTAGTTGCTCCTGAATCAAGTATCCAGGTAAACTCATCATGTTCTACCAGACATGTTTCTAAAACAAGTAAATCAAATTTACCTTCCTTTTCGTTCTTTTTCTCAGCAAGGTACTTTGGGCAGTTTCTCTTCCAATGTCCATCTACATTGCAGTGGAAACACTTGCCCTTATCTGCCATAGCTTTGGCTTTTCCCTTGCTTTTAGCAGCAGTACTGGGAGTTTTCCCCTTGTTTCCTTTCTTCTTCTGAGTTTTCTTTGAAGAACTGACTACAAATTTAGTTCCAGAGGATGAACCCTTCTTGAACTTTCTTTTAGAGTGAACAACGTTTGCCTCTCCTTCTATCTGTCCCCTGTTCTTAAGAAGAGACTGATAGAGTTGTAGCTCATTCAGGAGGCTAGTCAGGTTGAATGTTATTTTATTCATCATTGCATTGCTTCGAAACTGCAGAAAACTCTTCGGAAGAGATTCTAAGATGAATGCAACCTGACTACGCTCATCTATGATCGCCCCGTTTGCTTCTGCCACGTTGAATTGGACCATCATATCCAGGACATGCTCCCGAACAGACGTGCCCTCTTTCATGCGACAGCTATAAACGTATTTGAGAGCGTCATGGTGGAGTTGGTAGGACGTTTGTCTAAACATCTCCCGGAGAGAGTTCATAATCTCCCTCGCTGTTACCATGCCCTCATGCCTTTTAGCCAAAACTTCAGATAAGCTGGCTAGGATATAGACACGAGTCTTATCATTGGCCTTTGTCTAGCGGTCATAAGCATCCTTAATTGCTCGGGATGCATTACGAGCAGGGGCTGGAGGACAATCCTCCGTTAAGACGAACCGCAGATCATCGACAACAAGAATCGTATTCAAGTTCGACTTCCACGTAGCATAATTTTCACCGGTTAATTTCTCATTTTTAAGCAGAGAGACAATTGAGGAAGACATTGCTGAAATTTAAACAAACAATGACCGTATTAGTTATCTTTGTCTTAACCCATCATACAAGCAAACAATTGCACACAATTCAATCAATTTAACAAAACAGACAATCACAGAACCCTAAAACTATCGATTTAGTTTTGCAACAATGTTTCAGAGGTTTAGAATGTCAGCCACCGAAGGGTGATCAGGCACTCTTCCTTTGAAATGAGACACCTCTCAGCTAATTCTAATTCCAGAATAACTCATATTCCTATAGACATTAGCCACCGTTGTTCGGTCAAGGATTTGTTAACACTTTTAACTCATCCTCGTAAGTGTAACCCTCCCACTTCCAGATCTCAGAGGCACGCACCAACAGGCTACCGAAGGGAAAGACAACTGTTGGTGATTAGCCAAAGAGCTCCTATCCTTTTCAAGAGTTCACGATGTTCTGAATCCTATGACCAGGCCCTCCGAAGGGATGGTTGCGCCAGGACAACCTGCAGGCGGATCACAGGACTCTCACGGTGCGAACTATGGGCGGAGACCGAGGGATACGTTGACACGTGTCCCGCTCCCACTTACTCTAGACATTTTTCCCATTCACCTTGATATTGATTCATGCAAACACTTTCCGAAGGGAGGCCGCTCCTAAGGCGACTCGAAGCTGAGCATGAATCTCACGTTGTGAATATAGGGAAATAGGAGCAAAACTTGATTTAAATCTCGTTTTGTAACTTTCCTCCCACTGAAAATGTCCTAAGGTTAATATAGGTTTGTTTAACTTAGACAGTATTCGGCTAAGTCAATCTATCTAAGTCTGATCCTATTATAACAATTATGGAAAGGATTCAACTGCAATCTTTTGGGTGAATTAAACTTCTTTTAATAAACCCAACATTGCAAGTCAACATTACTATGGTTAATTCAACTCAATGTTCGGGTCAGTTCCCAGGTAGGAGGTGTTCCGTAAACCGTCAACTTAAATACCCCCAGCCTTAGACAGAACTTTACCGAGAGAGTTCCCTTATAACCTCAGTAATGTAGGGTCTTTACTCTAAAGATCTAGGTGCATTAAACACTTTTAATAAACCTAGTGACATTGCATGCTAACATTTAACTATGATTAATTCAACTCCGGTTTTCCAGGTCAGTTCCCAGGTAGGAGGTGTTCCGTAAACCGTCAACTTAAATACCCCCAGCCTTAGACAGAACATTACCGGTGGAGTTCCCTTATAATCATAGCAATGTTTTTCATACTTAGTCAATTAAAACTATTTTAAATTCTAAGTAAGAAAATATTCTAATCCTATTAGAAAACGATCTAGGTCTAATTAATTTTAAACAATTTAAAATTAATCCAATTTATCCTATGATCTTATGTTTGCATGCAAATCTTGATTATAGATTGACGGTTTCTAATCATTAATATTAAAGAACTATTTCAAATTTTAATGATTAATCCTATAATCAAGAATCTAGGGTTTAATTCATTCAACAATCTTATTCAAATTAAATAATTAAACCATACTAATTGCATGAATAATATAACAATTATATTATTAACTATGGATGTTTCATGCTTCATGCAATTTTGATTTTCTTTTATTATAACAATTATAAGCCAATCAAGAAAATCAATCAAGCATGCTTCATTCATCACATTAAACATAAGTATTTATATTTAATTTAAGTAATGACATGCTTCATGCTTTCCAATTTTTCATATAATTAATATACACTTATATTAAAAAGGGAAAAATACACTTTTGGTCCCTGAGGTTTGGGTTGAGTGACACTTTGGTCCCTGAGTTTTCAAACTCAACAAAAATACCCCCGAGGTTTGAGATAAGGAGCACTTTGGTCCCTGCCGTCAATTTTTCTGTTAACTTTTAACGGTTGCTGACGTGACACTATTTTTTTAAATATTAATATTTTATTTTTTTTAATATTTTTTATTGAGGAAGGAGAAGGTAGAGAAGATGGAAAAGAAGAAGAAGGAGGAAGGAGAAGGTAGAGAAGATGGAAAGGGAGAAGAAGAAGAAGAGAGAGAAAGGAAAGGGAGAAAGAATAAAAAAAATAATTAAATATTAATATTTTATATTTAAAAAAATAAAATATATAATTTTTTATATTAAAATAATAGTGTCACGTCAGCAACTGTTAAAAGTTAACAGAAAATTTGACGGCAGGGACCAAAGTGCTCCTTATCTCAAACCTCAGGGGTATTTTTGTTGAGTTTGAAAACTCAGGGACCAAAGTGTCACTTAACCCAAACCTTAGGGACCAAAAGTGTATTTTTCCCTATTAAAAAATATGAAAACAAATCCATGCATTTAAACATACATTATAACATTTTATAATATATAAAAATGCATGAGCATGTTTATAACTTAAGGTGGGATTAAATATTCTATATGACATCCATAAAGCATATAAATAGCAATTGAACAGATTAATTTTGGCCCCTAGGATAAAATAAAGCATTAAATTACATTAATTTAGCTAAATTCTATCCTAAAAAATCTTTGTACAGCTCCGGAATTGGTCTAGACAGCACGAACCGCCCTAAACCACCTCGAACCGACCTCCAAAATCACGAACCATGCCCAAAATTGGCTGAACCGGACCAAATAGGTTCCAGCCCAGCCGAACCGGTCCGAACCGGACCGGCCACGCCTTGAACCGCGCCTTTTGAAACCCTAATGTGCGCCTCCATCGTGACAGCGTCTCGACGCTGTGTTGATAGCGTCTCGACGCTGTGCGCTTTCCATGTCTGGCGCCTGCGGTATCGAGACAGCGTCGAGATGCTGTTAAAGTAACGTCCCGACGCTGTGCGCTTTCCTTACCGAGCGCCTTCGGTATCGAGACAGCGTCGAGACGCTGTTGAGGTAGCGTCCCGACGCTGTTGCGTCTGGAGGCAGAATCTGGGCAAAAACAGCGTCGATTCTTCGATTTTTCTTCCGATTTCAGCGGCGATTTCGTCGATTTTCATCTCATAAAAACCTATTCTAGACCCGAACTTACATAGGACTCGATTTTACATAAAATACCCGAAACACCGGGCCTTACATGATCAAAATCACATAAAAATAAAATCTATGGCCATAAAATTAACCCAAACAGTTCAACGCAAACCGAACATACATTATGCATAAATCCCACCTATTAGAGCCTATCACAAATTTTTAAAATTAATCAATAGGGACAGCGATGTCTCTGATGCCGATTGAAGGGAATAAAAGTCCCCACGCAGCGGAAGCGCATCGATTGGACCTTACGCCATATATTAATTAATATTAAAATACCATTACGAAAACTAAATTAAACTTTAAAACCATTTTAAAGCTACTGGAAAATTGGTTTAGACATGCTTAAAAATAAATCTAAATTTATTTTCATGCTTTTCTAAAGAAAAGGGAAAGAACCGTCACATACCTTCGTTGAAGACTTGACTGTTCTTCGCCAACGACGCTCCAATGAACGAAAACGCAACAGCCTCCTCGCCTCTTGATCGCTGGAATTTTCTTCTTGATCGACACAACAACCACAGAGGTTACACCGGTATGTCTCTAAGTCTAGGAAGTAAAAGACTTGTGGGAGTCTTTCTCTAAGAGGGAGGCTAGAGAGAATTCTAGGTCTTGTCTTTCAAGAGTGTCAAGTGTCATGACCAATTAGGTCTAGTGTTCTATTTATAGAAGAGAGACCATGAATAAAATATTCAATTAAATCAATCTTTTCCAAAATTGATTCAATCTTATTCCTTAATTAATCAATCATGATCAATCAATTCCATAATTGATTAATCTTTTCCACAAATGACTAATTACTTCCATAAGTGATTAGATCATTTCCATAAATGATTAATCACCTCCTTAAGTGATTAATTATTTCCATAATTGATTAATTCCCGGTTAATGAATTCTTTAATTAATTAACCACCAATTAAATATCACATATTTAATTCCCGGCCTAGAATTAATTAATTTGCCCAAACACATTTTAGGCCTTAAATTAATTAATTTATTATTTTGAACTCTTTCAAACTTCCATAAATTTATATTTGAACTTTTCAAATATTAATTTCTCTCATAATAATATATCAATATATATTATATTTGTTTCCCTTAATAAATTGAACATTTTCAATTTACTTTTATTACTTAGTTGCCTCAAATTACTTTACGAGCTACCAGTGGGACCTAATGGACATGCAGATCAGAAGCTCCAACGATGTGAGATTAATTGGTCAAACTCATTAACCACATTAATCAATATTCGTTAACTGTGTGTACATTCCACTATAGACTCACAGTTGCACTCTTCTCACTGCAGACATATTTTCTGTGTCCACGGATCTAGACCAATATCGACTAGTTAGTCCTTCACGAGTGTCCGTAACACCAGTTGGTTCAAATTACCGTTTTACCTCTGGGTTACCTCTATTTCCTTAAGTACCAATTCTCCTCTAATGAGCAACCTGTTTGTGGTCCAACCATCAAACAGAAAACCCTCTCGTGCCATTGAGAGGGTAGGGTCCTTTGTTCAAGACTCAGAGTAACCACTTAAGGGAATACTCATCTGCTTCCCTAAAGTCGGGAAGGAGTGAATTCCATCTTGTACGATTATGTTCCCAGCTCCCCATTCGGTCTTGTCCCTAAAGTGGTAGGCTTATTGAGTCGGCGTATTGGCCACTCTCACCCATACAAATCAGAGGACAATCTCTCATGAGCAGGAGTCCATAATCAACTCAGGATTAAGACTAAGTTGTCTAGGTTGTCCTAGTGAAATAGAAAACCAACTAGTTAACGGTGTTATAACCAGTGGTTACTATTTCGCGGTCCGATCTTATGCAAAATCATTGCATAAAATACCCCCACTCACATGTCTCCTACATGAACGCGTTGGATCGCAGCGTTTGTATCAAATACAAAGTGGGTCGTATCCATAGTGTCACCAGGATAAGGCACCCAGTCTTATCCCTATACTATAGACCCTTTAGGCTGTTTCTTGAACAATGATCCCATATGTCGCTACATATTTTTCAAGACTCATATTACAACCTTGGATGTCTAGTTTATTGGATTAAGGTTATTATTAGGCAAAGACAAATATAAAATAACTAGTAACAATTAATGGAAAAATATATCAATATTATTTCATTAATATCCGATCAACGGTTACATTCACTATCTACGAGTTTTAGGGCATAAAACCCAACAGACAATATCCTACTCATTGGGAATGGTGTAGAATACCTTATTGATGTGAAAAAACTGGTTGGCAGCCTAATTCCAAATAAAAGATTTGGAAGAGGCGTAGTAAGTTCCTAGGATCCAAATCATTAGGATTGTAAGAACAAAATGCTAGCATTGTCTCAAGTAACGTATATCGACAAAAAAAGTTGTCTCGATATTTGATGTAGAACTCTAAGAAAGGTTTATTACCTTTCAGGCACAAAGTTCATTTGTCTAAGGAACAATGTCCTAAGACACCTCAAGAAGTTGAGGATATGAGACATTATTCCCTATGCCTCAGCTGTAGGCAACTTCATGTATGTTATGCTATGAGAATAGTCAGTAGGTAATAGTCCAATCCAGGGTTAGACCACTGGAGTACGGTTAAGAACATCCTCAAGTATCTTAGGAGAACGAGGGACTATAGGCTGGTGTATGAGGCTAAAAATTTGATCCTTACAGGATACACCGACTCTGACTTCAAATCTGGCAAGGATTCTAGGAAATCCACGTCAGGGTCAGTGTTCACCCTTAACAAGAAGCTGTAGTGTAGCGAAGCATCAAGCAAGGATGCATTATAGACTACACTATGGAGGCTGAATATGTAGTTGCTTGTGAAGCAGCAAAGGAAGCAATTTGCTTTAGGAAGTTCCTAAGTGATTTGGAAGTAGTTCTAAATATGAACTTGCCCAACATCGTTGTTCCATTTACAAAGGCTCTCTGGCTAAAATGTTTGAGGATCATCTAGAAAGTCTAGGTCTACGAGATTCGTACATAGTATAATCTAAGGCAAGTGGGAGATGTGTAATGGGTATGATGATGCCCTAATTTATTGTATTTATGTGTAATGTACTTATACATCTAACATCTCTATTGCTCTAGGTTATTTATCCTTATGTACATCCCACTAACTAAAGTTTTAATTCAAGTGAGACTTTGTTGGGTTTTATGCCATAAAACTCGTAGATAGTAAATGTAAATTATTGACTATTCTCAATAAAACATAATTTATTGTTATTCTATAAAGAGTTATGGAATTATTAGTTGTTTTGTCTTAAATAACCTTAAATCCAATAAACTAACATCCTAGGCTGTTACATGAGTCTTGAACTGTATGTGAAGACATACGGGGATCAATGTTCAAGATACAACCTAAAGGGTTTATAGTATAGGGATAAGGCTAGGTACCTTATCTTGGTAACACTATGGGTACGGCCCACTTTGTATTTGATACAAACACAATGATCCAACGCATTCGTGTAGGGGACACGTGAGTGGGGGTATCCTATGCAATGAGTTTGCATAAGATCGGACCACGAAATAGTTACCGCTAGATGTAACTCCGTTGGCTAGTAAGGTTTCTATTTCACCAGGATGACCTAGGCAACTTATTCTCAATCCTGAGTGTATTATGAACTCCTTTTCGCGAGAGATTTTCCTTTGATTTGTATGGGTGAGAGTGGCCAGATGACCGACTCAATAAGCCTACCATTTCAGGGATAAGACCGAATGAGGGCTGGAAACATAACAACACAAGATGGAATTCACTCATTCTCGTCTTTAGGGAAAATATATGAGTGTTCCCTTAAGAGCTGATTTCGGGTCTTGAACAAGGGCGCCCATTGATAAGGGTAAAAAATATACCTATTTTATCCTTATAATTAGCTCATTTCCTTGTCAAAATTTGCATGTTCAAATCAATTTTACTATTCCTGTGCTCAAAATATGTTAAAGTTGATGAATTAGGGAGTTGAGAGTCACATTTGTCAAATTATGCTTATTTGTACTTAAAAAGACTCAATTTGATAGGAAGTTGATCCAATTTGGTGTTCTACAGGAAAACAGAGGAAAGTTGGAATTTACCAAGAAATGCGATCGCATTTCTGGGAAGGCTAAAATCAAATGCGACCGTATTTCTAGAAAAACAGAGGTCGTTCCAAGTTTGTCACGAGCCGTTTTGAACGAGACTTTTGCGTACATAACCGGTCGTTTTGACCTCGAAAATGACTGGGCTACCTACCAACACCTATTTCGTGGCTCCATAACTACTTCCAACACTATATAAGGCCTTGATTCGAAGTCAAATTCAAGCAGAACTCACTGGGAAGAAGACGGTGGTGACAGAACCTTAGTTGATGCCCATGAGTAGGGATGCCCGAGGTCTTTCTTAGAAGATTGAATTCTAACCTTAGTTAGACATCAAACCTTAGGGTTTGTAGGGATTTTCACCCATTCCCACTTGTAAAAGCGAGAGAGTGGAGTGTCGAGCGAACTCTAGAAGGATTGGATAAAAGAAAAAACCCTAGTATTTAGCTACTGCCATTATTTCCTGCACTTGTCACTTTTCATTCATTTGTATTCTTTACATTTTATTTTCAATGAAAATTTGTTCATTTGCACTTTATCCCACTGTTGGGTTTCCAGAGTGGGTAAAAATAAGGTAAAAATAAACTCTAGAACACTATGCAAGCATACACAATCCGCAACAAGTAATAAGTATTTATCGAATCCAGGGTCTGAATTAGCTCTCACTTTATCTATTTTGTATAACTTTTCAATGGTTTCAAAAGTGGTTAAAATGATTGATTTTGATAGAATGCTGAAGCAAAAGAAATGACAGAACAAAAAGTAAACAAATAAAGTAGACAGATTGAAAACAGGCGTTGGTTAGGATTTAGTAATTGTTTTAAGGGGGCTTTGCACATATAGCAAAAACCGGCAAACATATTGCAAACATAGCAAAAAAATAAAATTATTTGCGAAAATAGCAAAAAATACGTTAAATTACAAAAATACCCTTAGTATCTCCAATAGTCTATCAACCCCTATTATTGATAGTCACTGATAGACTTCGATTAATCGGAGTCTATCAGTGATAAATACTGATAGGCTTTGATGATAAGCTTCAATTAATCGGAGTCTATTAGTGATAGACACTGATAGACTTTGATTAATCAGAGTCTATTAGTAATAGACATTGATAGACTTTTATTAATCGAAGTCTATCAGTGTGTATCACTAATAGGCTCTGATAATCATAATCTATAAGTTTTTATCGTGTTTAATTCAAGCCTATCAGTGATAGCCACTGATAGGAAACAATTTAATTCAAGGCTATTAGTTCAGTTTAATTCAAGGCTATCAGTTTCTATCCATCAATTTAATTTAAGTCTATCAGTGATAATCACTAATAGAAAACCGTTTAATTCAAGGTTATCAGTTTCTATCACTGATAGAAATCAATTCAATTTTAATTCAAGGCTATTAGTTTCTATCACTGATAGAAATCAATTCAATTCAAGACTATTAGTTTCTATCACCGATAGAAACACCAATTCAATTGAAGTTTATCAGTTTCTATCATAAATCAATTTAATTGAAGTTTATTAACTTGTATCACTGATAGAAATTAGTTTAATTCAAATCTATCATTTTCTATCGATGATAGAAATCAGTTAATTGAAGTCTATCAGTTTCTATCCCTGATAGAAATCAGTTAATTATCAATTAATTGAAGTCTACCAATGATTGTCACTGATAGAAATCAATTTTGAAATCTATCAGTAAATTACTTTCCATTGCAATCATCTTGGTAATTAGAAACTCATCCAAAATTATTATACTACAATCATAAATTGAACAACAAATTTAAGTCTCTTGTGGTAATTAGAACATAAAATCCAAAAATAACCATTATGAACAAGTGACTCTTAATCAACAATATAATTTTTAAAGCCTAGCACACAAGCTCCGTGACCACCACCATAAAATTGCTATTCTTGTATTCTTTGTATTTCATTATCTATCAATTATGTCCGTGATAGACTACGATCAGTGATAGTTAGTGATAGACTACGATTAACCGGAGTATATAAGTGATATACTTTTATATACCTATACAAACACTCACAAAAATTGCTATTTTTGTATTCTTGACATTCTTGAATTAAAAAGAAGGCCAACAAGAGCTTAGCTCAATTGGCAAACAGAGGAAAAAAAACATATTAATCACACAAGAACTCCAACCTCATAAATGCACAGAAAATAAAAAAATTAAAAAAAAATTTGTGTGGTAGAAGAGGGAAGAAAGAAAGAAAAAAGAAAAAAAAAAGAGAAATGGTGATGCGAGGGAAGAAATAAAGAAAAAAAAAAGAGAAATGGTGCGGCAAATAAAGAAAAAAGAAAAACAAAAAAAAAGAAGAGAAATGGTGCACAAAAAATAATAAAAAATAATAATAATAAAAAAAGAAATCATAACAGCTCATAAATGCACAATAAAAAAAAGAAAAGAATAAGAAAGCAAAAAATAAAAAAAGAAAAAAGAAGAAGAAGAAATCAGCTCATAAATGCACAAAAAAAAGAAGAAAGCAAAAAAAAAAAAAAAAAAAGAAAAAAAGAAAAAAGAAAAAAGATGAAGAAGAAATCGTATGCACAAGAAAAAAAGAAGAAGAAGAAATCAGGGTAAATGGGAAGGGAGAGAAAGAGAAGGGTAAAATGGGAATATTCTAATTTTTTTGCCATATTTGCAATTCTTTTTATTTGGTGCTAAATTTGTTATTATAGATAATTAATTTGCCACCCACTGCAATTACTCTTGTTTTAAAAGATGCTCTACCAATATTATTGATTAGGCAAAACTCTTTCAGTCTTATTAACAGGATCCTTCTAGAACTCTGGATTTTTTAGAATGTGTTTCAACTCCAATGACGTACTACCGATCAAGCACTAGGCAACTGGCTATCCCTAGCTCAGTCACTGGCGTTCACCAATACACAATGATCTAGTGTGATTAAATGCCACACACTTCCCAAATCATCCCTGAAACTAAGAAGTGGTATTCATACCGGCTGGCCAAGCGGGTACAAAATATAAATAAGCACAACAAATAATCAAGATGCATCAAATCAACATATATTGCATAGAGAATAAGGCACGACAACTACATGACTCCTAACCAACACCTAAAGTAATTTAGTTCATAAAGCTAATGGCAACACATGCTACAATCTGAGTATGTGCATCCATAATTACAAAAGATTACAAGAAAATACTAATTCCCTTGGTCAAATCCGTAATTGATGGTCTTCTTGTAGTCCCCAATCTTTCTCCTCTATTCGACTCCCAATGATGGAAATGAGAAAATGTTCTCTTCCCCAAGAGTGGAATGAATTTGACTGAACGACTTTTCCCTTTTATAGAATGAAGACAAGCTTAAATTAGGTTTGACCTAGACACGTGGATGGCTCTCATTGCTTCTTAAATCCGAGAATAGCTTAACTAACTTCAGTTCATTAAAATGGCTAACGAGCTGTGATCGTGGCAGTTTTGCTCCCTGCTTTGTTGGATCGCAGATTTTGCTCCCTCAAGTCACTCAACAATATATTCGGCACAAAATAATTTCCAAAGCATCCATTCTTCCAAATGGGTTAGAACATGCAATATTCATCTAAAAGCAACCCTATTTAGCACAACTGACACACAAATCATTATAAAACTAAGGCCTAAATAACTCCCTTTTGGAGAGTTATCATACCCCCATAGTGGACAATATCATACCATTGTGGAGATCTATGTCGTGTCCTCATCCTTAACAGGGGTTGTTTAGTTTTTTTCCATTGGTGATGGAAATGGGGGAAGTGCAAGTTGAAGAACCTAATAAAAAACTTTTGCATTTACTTATTGAATAGCAGAAGAATCAAATTGGGGAGTTGGAATTGAACTGCATATTTGAGAAAGAAATTGAACTCCAAGTCTTGAAGGACTGTGTCACATGTCTCTCCGAATTCTCTCTGACAACTGTCTCAGGCAAGATTATATTTAACTCTTCTTGGATTAGTATTGGTTGAAATTAAAATTCTTTTGCAATATTTGCTGACTTCAACTACTTTGCAAAGAACCTCCATTGTAATGAATGCTTCTTCTCAAGCTCTGCAAAGATGATCAAGACTGACACCAATTTTGAGGAGAAAAGGGTTGTTCCTAATGGCCCTAATTCACTTCACAATAAGTAGAAAAAACTAAGATCATATCATTATTGTTTGCCGTTGATGATGTTTCTTTTTTGTGTATGAAGCTTTGTGAGCTTTTCATGAGTTTAGTTTTTCTTTTGTTGATATAACCTAAATTTTGTAAGTTACATCAAAAGCTCGTCTGACCTCATTTGATCTTTTTTTTTTGTTTCCAGTTGTTCAAAATAAATCAGGCACAAACTTACAAGAAAAGAGTAAAGTTAATTGCTTCTGTATAAAGTCCAAAGTTCAAAGTTTAAACCCATTACACGTTATTTTAGAAAGAAAATACAAACTTGGAGTTGCCTGTCATTAATTTCCTTTGGATGCATGTAACTCTTCCCAACTTACCTCTGGATGCAGACTAAGGGATTCCTTGTGTATTGGTTTGAGAAATTGAAGCTCAAGCAAATTTTCAGCCTCCTATCATTGCTTTCATGCTTCGGTTAGTATAGATATGTTATTTTAATGAATTGTAGTCTATCACTAAGGATTTTATGAAAGATGCTATGATTAGTGAATACTTGATAAATTTCATGGGAGAATCTTTTTCATCCTCTTTTGAAATTGTGAACTGAAATTATGTTCTCGAGAAAAATGACTTGGCAAAAATTGTGAAGGGATAGAAAAAGAGAACAAAGGTAAATATGAGGAAGAGTTTTACATGAGAAGATGTATTTCCCAAAGTTAGATTAGTGTTATTAATTGATCTACTAATGCTTTTGGTGTTCTTGTTAATTTGATGAGGTTTCTGAACTTCCAGATTTAGATATCTTTCCACATTCTTTAGTCAACGTTCTTAATTGAATATGCAATCTGTTGCAGGTCCTAGCCATGGTAATGAGTATAATACCATTCTTAAGGCGATTGATCTTTATTCCTGATGCTCCACTATTTTTCTTCACTGATAGCTACATTATTCTTGGGTAAATCCTGGAAAGTTCTGAACAATACTATTGCTTAAGTTTTTTTTTTTGTTTTTTTTATTTTTTTTGGTTGTTTTCCTGACGCTCCACAATTTTTCTTTACTCTTGATGCTCCACCATTTTGGCGATTGACCTTATTACTATTCTTTTGTCTTTGCTCATTGATGAGCTTGCACTGAGATTCTTTTCTTGGGTCGTTCCTTTTGTTATGGATATTAGTTATTTTGTTATGGGTTTTTGTTATTTTTCCATGATCTTCTCCCTTTTTGTTATTTTATATTTTGTATTCTGTTATTCGTTTGTGTATAAATAGGGTTCAATTGTTTATTCTCAAATCACTCAATCAATACAACCTTTTCATAATCTCTGAAAAGTTTCATGGTATCAGAGCTCTAAATGACTCACGTCCTTTTTTTTTCCTCTTTTTTTTCCACGCTTCCCTCTTTTTGCTTAGATGACATCTAATGACTCTCATTCACCAATATTTTTGCTCTCAAATATCTGTAACCTAATTTCTCTGAGACTTATTCCACAAATTCTGTCCTCTGGAAATTTCAACTACAGTCGATCTTAAAGGCTCACAAGTTGTTTGGATTTATCGATGGCTCCACTAATTGCCCTCCAAAGACGGTTCCATCATCCACCACATTGTCCTCTATATCAACGGAGACTGCAACTGAAGCACCTCATGCTCCAGTATCTTCTCAGATTAATCCACTTTATGAGAAGTGAGTTGCCAAAGATCAAGCTCTAATGACACTGATCAATGCCACTCTGTCGCCGGCAACCTTAGCCTATGTTGTTGGTTGCACATCATCCAAACAAGTCTGGGAGGTTCTTGAAAAGCACTACTCTTCGAGCTCAAGAACCAACATCGTCAATTTGAAGTCAGATCTTCAATCAATAACCAAGAAGTTAGGTGAGTCAATCGACGATTGTATTAAACGAATCAAAGAACTCAAAGATAAATTAGCTAATGTTTCTGTTATTGTGGATGGAGAGGATATTCTTATCTATGCCTTAAATGGCTTACTGTTGCCTTGTGCAAAGTGATTCTAAATATGCAAGAAAAACTCACAAACACACGTGCAAGTGCACACGATCAGCAGCAAGTGATAAGTATTTTTATATCGTTCTCCACAGGGATTGATGCACGAAAAGCTCTATTTCTAAGCCTATTTTTAATGAAATTCAAAGTAACCGAGAACCAAATATTTTTTTTCTTAACTAAGTGCAAGAGATTAAAATGGTAAACAAGCTGAAAATGATAAGGACTTAAGTAAAATTCAATAAAAACAGCGAATTAGCACAGAGAAGGTAAGGTTCAGATTAGGGGCTGTCTACTCTCACAAGCTGCTTGCTGTAGCAGAACTTTATAATTACAACTCACACAGAATTTTCTACGGGAATCTTCCAATTCTCCTCTAACTTAGGTGATTAAACTCCCATTTAACCCCTTCTTTTTAGCTCAACTGATTTAGTGCCTTAGGTGGTTATTTATCCCTAAATACCCACTCATTTTCATGATCATTAAAGACTAAGGTAAAGCAAAGTAGTCGGTTATCTATTGTTTTCCCAAACACTAAACAACAATGCTAGAAAATGGTTGGCCAAACGAAATTCCAGCTTTAAGCATGAAGAACACTTTGCTTTAAGTTGCAATAAATCAAGTTCCACTAAAACAAACAACAAGTTCAAGCTTAAGCACCCTAATCCTCACCTAAGAGGATTTAGCTCATGTTCAAGGTGAAAATAATGAAAATACAGCAGCCAACAACCATATCAGTCATGATTACAACCTTAAATACCAACTAATCACTAGGAGAAAGAAGAATAAAAGAAGAGGAGTGAAGAGAAGAAGCTTCCAAGGGAGATTTCAGCTTTCCCAAGCTGGAAATTCCTCCAAACAGCAGCCTCCTTGTCCTTTTTCCCCTCAATGACAGCAGCAACTCCTAGGTCAACTTCTCCAACTTGTCTCTCATTCTTTTTGGGCAAAAGAAACATTTATACCCTCTCTTTTCATTGATTTCAGGGCTGATTAGACACATAACTCCACATGGACCTTCCCTAATTGGCTGAGATGGGACAACTCAGCTCACATGACTGCCAGCTCAATTAATGAAGGCTTACACGGATTTGGCACGTGCAGAATTTTATTACCCAGACTTTCTGCCTTCTGCTAGTGAAATCAGTTGCTGCAGCAAAACCTGAGTGCCCCTATACCAGAAAAATCAGCTTAAACATAAGAAATCTGCACCAAATTTAGTTCAAGCCTTGCCTACTGATATGTAAAAAATGTTCATCAAAGAATACTCATTTTCAAGCAAAAACCAAAGCTCAAACACATCAAAGAGTAGAGTTTTTAAGCCTAAAAGAGAACCAATAGCTCTTATTTCTAAGAGCTATCAAACCCCCAAACTTGAATCATTGCTCGTCCCCGAGCAATGCTAGCCTACAAAAACTCTAACTCATCATCCCATATCCAGCTTGCAGTCAAAATGGCCTACTAAAGCACCTAGCTACTTCTTGACAAGCTTACACCTCTGAATGCATACAACTACTCTTTTAAAATACCCCTTCAACTTGGCATTTTCAATTTTTTTTTTTTTGTTATTCTAATGATCCTCTAACTCAACCTATTTACAAGAGCCATCATATCAAATTATACCAGCCTATTGACATCAAGGAAGCCACTAACCTTCAAGCCTAAACTTAGCTCAAACTTCAATCCTAAAGCTTGCAGAGCAATCCTATAGTCTCTTTGCCTAACCTCTAAAGCTTCTAAGCTCAACCTAAACTTCTCTCAACTTTTATTCTCTTTTTTTTTTTTTACCAACTTAGAAAGTCTCATAGGTCATAGCTTTTTGGTCCAAGAATGGCAACACTTTATGGTGAAACTCACCTTAGCCTCCAAGCTCATCACCTAACGAGAACTACACTCATTTCCCTTAGAGTTGACTAAGATTTGCTCTCTAGCAACCACTTCCTTGCTTCTTAGAATGGCGACACTTTTTGGTGAAGCTCACCTAAGCCCTGGGGAAGATTGTAACCTTCAAGCTAACACTCATCCCTTTTTCATCTCATTTGAACTTTTCTTTTCTGCTCATTTTTTTTATATATATGTTTTCTCTTCCCTTGAGCTACTTTTTGACGCAGAGGCAAACTATGGGTATCATAAATCCCCCTGGTTACTAGGCAAGCTCAAGGAAAATAGAAAACCTTCAAAAAGGGAGAGGAGTGCATCTTAGGCAAAACTAAGACAAAGAGGAATGCTTTCTAAGTTGCCTTTTCTATTTCTTTTTCATGCTTTCTTTTTTTTTTTCCTTCTTTTTTTTTTTTACAAGGGTTACCTCACCCCCAAACTTAATCCATTCATTGTCCCCAATGAGTGAGAGAGCAAGGAAAGGACCCCCAAACTTATTTTTTAGAGAAGCTAAGGCTTGTTGCTTAGGAGGATTATAAGGTTTGGGCAAAGGACTAGGAACAAGCTTTCCTAAGATTTGAGCTAAGCTAAGGAGGAAAATTAGGAAGCTTCCTATCCACCTAAGGACTTAAAGCACAATAAGATAATCAAACTAAGCAAATAGGCTAAGCTATTGGGGATCATTACCCAAAACACTTTCTTTTCAAGCAAAACATATATTTTTTTTCACAGCTGCTGCTGCAGCATTCAGCAAGGCTAAACTTAACCAAAAGAACAGCCTAGAGCTACAGCTAGGCCTTACCTACTTCCACACAAGCTGGACGATCCATATTTTCAAAGCAGAACACAATATACCAGCTGCAACATGCTAAAAATCAGCAATTCAAAATTCTCTAACAGAAAATTTATGCACCAGATGGCTACTCTAGCTTACTTAGCATTTTAAACAAGCTTAGTATTGCTAAACATCAACAATTTCAGCAGCTCACCAATCTTAAAATTTTTCATGAAATGACTTTTCTAACTTAAAATATCCATTCAAGCAAAAATGGCACTATCTAAGATTTAGAGGTATATCACATAACATTTGAAACAGAAAAGAACATGTGCATTTTTGCGCTACTAAGCTTTCTCAATTTCAGATTTTTGGTACTTATGCATTTTCCAACACTCAAAGAGCATGATTTCATTAAAACAGATGCATTGTACACAAATGAGCAGCTTCCCAAAACAGCACCAGCACCTAAAACAGCACCTAGGCAAGCTAAAATAAAAGATATGCTGTTCATTGATTTAACTTTTAGCATCAGCACATTTTTTTTTTCAGATAACGCCTAACAAAGCTACTCAAAGACAAAAGATAAAGAAAACAGACTTGAACAAAAGCGAAAAAGAAATCAACAAGATAAACCAGCAGCAGACCACACAACAAACATAATTTTTTTTTTCAGAAAAACAGACAATATCAGCAGAAAGCAAGCAACAACAACCACTCCCCTTCAATCTTCATCAATCTTCTTGATCATCATTAGCATCATTTTCATTCCCGCTGGGAGATGGGGAAGGGCACCACGGGTCAAATAAACCTGTTGGGAAATGAGGAAATGGCTGAGGAAGCTCCTCAAAGTTGTATTCGAATGTTTTCTCCATGGCAGAGTCCCTAAGATGAGCATATTGCCAATAAGTCTTTTGCTGACTCTCACTGTGTTCCATTTGCCTCATCAACCTTCTCTGCTGCCTTAAAATCTCCTCAACCCCACAAACCATATTTGTGCTTGACCTTCCCTTCTTCTCCCCATGTAATCTTGCTATAGATGCTGAATCTATGATTCCTTTGTCCATTAGAACTTCTTCATTCTCATCCACCTCGACTTGAGCCCTCAAACATAATGCTGTAATCAGATTTGGAAAAAACAATCTTCCTACCTTCCTTTTTGAACATGCCACAATCTCCTTTGCCAAGAGCTTTCCCACGTCAATGCTCAGGATTTTTAAGATGGAAAAAATTAAGAGAACTCTTTCTTTAGACTCCGTGGTGTCATGAGTAGTGGGGAGCAACCTACTCCTTGCAAAGGTGTGCCAAACGTTTGCTTCGGGCTTAAGGTGTGCAGCCAATAGTGTTCGAACTGAGTTCCTTGCCATCTTCCAGCTTGCTCCTTCAACAGCACAAGTGACAAGAGCTGAATGGAGTTGCTCTTCGGATGGAGCAATCTCCATTGAGTTGAAAACAGCATAGGGGAAATTAGGAAGGTTGTAGAATTCATTGATGGCTAATGGCGACCAGTCTACCCATTTTCCCCTTACTTTGGTTCTGAAAAGCTCATTGTCTTGGACATTTGCATAGAATTCCCTCACCAAGGGAATAACAACTGGTTCTGGCTTTTGGCAAAGTAATTGCCATCCAAGCTTGACGATCACTCCTGAAACATATGAGGGAAGCTTTTCAAAATCTGTCTCAAATCCTCTTTCAGGAAGAGGATCTCTTTGGAGCATGACTTCAAATTTTTTCTTAGCGGCAACATTAACAAACTTCTCCATAGGGCTCTCATCAAATTCCAGCATTGGCTCTTTTCCCTTTTTCTTTAGGCTCTTCTTTCTTGTTGGAGGACTTCTTGGGGGAGGTGCAATTTCTTCCTCAACTTCTTGCTCTTGAACTTGAGTCACAATTACTTCTTCATGAAGTTCTTCTTGCTCCACCACTTGCTTTCCCTTTCCCTTGTTTCTAGGACTCCTTCTTATGGTCTTAGATTGCCCACTTTCACCTAAAACAACTATTTCTTTATCTTGAGATTTGCTTGATGGTGCTGAAGATTCAGCAACTTTTGGCCTAAATAGCTTTTTGAGAACTTTGGGGGCCATAGATAAAGGAGGAACAAGTTTCGGTTTAGGAAAGGAAGCAGTTTTTTTTTCCTCTCTTCAGAAGAGTTGCTACGGCTTGCTTGATGGTTGAAAGGCTACCCTCATTGTTTAAATAAGCCATAAAAGATCTTCTCATTGAATAAGCAAATTCAGGTTGTTGAGGGGAATCACGGGCCTTCAAGTGCTGCAACCAGCTCACTGCCCCAAAAAAAAATTAAGTCTGCTGCTATGGCTGCACTAAATCTGCTGCTACGGGACTGCAAGGATTCTGCTGCAGCTTCCAGATTTCATCTTTTTAGACAAACAGCATCTTGATTGCAAATTCCCATCAAATCCACCTTTTCAAATCTAATGATAGCAATCTCATCAGCTGGCTTTTTCTCCCAAGACTAACAAGCTCACTGCCCAAGGAAATCTTTTTCCAAGATTCATACTTCACCTTTTGCATGAGGACTCCTACCAAATAAAAGCTTGCTTGCACTAAAGAAACTATATTGTCAGCAACTAAATACTGAAATTAAAGGCAAAACAAATTGAATAAAATGAAAGCAACTAGCTACAACTAAACACTACCAACGGCAAATCAAAAGAAGAGCAATAAAGACAGAAGAATTAAAGCTAAAAACTGCTGCAAATTGAAATAAAACAGTAAATTTGAATGCACTTTACCACCTTTAGGGACCAAAAAAGTATTCAATAGAACTTAAAACACATTGTCCCTATCTTCCCCTTCCATTTCTCAAATCTCTAACAAATTGCAAGAGGCAAAACACCTCTGGAATTCTTCACCCCAGTAGTGCTTTAATCTCTGACCATTGACCTTGAATTCTCTTCCATCACTTTCATCCCTTAATAACACAGCTCCATGACTATAGGCTTCTAACACAGTGAAGGGTCCCGATCACCTAGATTTGAGCTTGCCAGGAAAAAGCTTTAGCCTAGAGTTAAACAACAAGACCTTTTGCCCCCTTTCAAATTGTTTAGGCACCAACCTCTTATCATGCCAAGCCTTTGTCTTTTCTTTGTACATCTTTGCATTTTCATAGGATAGTTGCCTAAACTCCTCCATCTCTATAAGTTGAAATTTTCTCAATTCACCCGCTGCTTTATGATCAAAATTGAGCTTTTTAATGGCCCAAAAAGCTTTATGTTCTAACTCCAAAGGCAGATGGCAAGATTTTCCAAAAACTAACCTATATGGAGACATGCCCAAGGGAGTTTTAAATGCTGTCCTATAGGCCCATAATGCATCATCAAGCCTAATAGACCAATCCTTTCTATTTGGGCTGACCATTTTTTCCAAAATGCTTTTAATTTCCCTATTGGAGATCTCGGCTTGCCCGTTAGCTTGTGGATGGTAAGGGGTTGAGACTCTATGCTTAACATTGTACTTAACCAACATGTTGTTCATCATTCTATTCATGAAATGTGTCCCCTCATCGCTCTAGGAGTACCAAAACGAGTAAAAATGTTCTTGTGCAAAAATTTTAACACTGTTTTGGCATCATTTAAGGGACAAGCAATAGCTTCCACCCATTTTGACACATAATCTACAGCCAAAAGTATGTATAAATTCCCAAAGGAAGGTGGGAAAGGTCCCATAAAATCCAAACCCCAAACATCAAAGAGTTCTACCTCTAAAATGTAGGTGAGAGGCATTTCATCTTTTTGGCTCAGATTTCCCTTCCTTTGTCACTTGTCACACACTTTACTAAACAAATGAGCATCTTTAAACACCGAGGGCCAATAATAACCTGACTGAAACACTTTTGCAGCTGTTCTTTGACCACCAAAATGTCCACCATAAGGGGATGAGTGACAGTGAGCTAAAATGGACTGAACTTCACTTTCAGCAACATATCTTCTAAAAATTCCATCTGCACACTGCCTATACAAGAATGGTTCATCCCAAAAATAAAATCTCACCTCAGAGTGGAATTTTTTTAGCTGTTGCTTGGTCATATCAGGGGGCACAACTCCACAGGCAAGGTAATTTGCAAGGTCTGCAAACCAAGGAGTGTCAATTTCCTTCACTTGAGCTACTGTAAGCAGTTGCTCATCAGGAAATGAATCCTTAATTTCACTCTGCTGTAACAGTTTCTCATTGCCTTCCAACCTTGATAAATGATCAGCAACAAGATTTTCAGAACCCTTTTTATCCTTAATCTCCAAGTCAAACTCTTGGAGCAAAAGCACCCACCTAATTAGCCTTGGTTTAGCATCTTTCTTGGCCAAAAGATATTTAATGGCAGCATGGTCAGTAAAAACTGTTACCCTTGTTCCCACTAAATAAGGTCTAAATTTTTCAAAGGTAAACACTACGACTAAAAGCTCTTTTTCAGTGGTGGTGTAGTTCTTTTGGGCCTCATTTAGAGTTTTGCTAGCATAGTAGATAGGGTGGATCAGCTTCCCTATTCTTTGTCCCAACATAGCCCCAACAGCGAAATCACTTGCATCACACATCAACTCAAATGGCAGAAGCCAATTGGGTGAGGAGATGATAGGTGCAGTGACTAATGCTGTTTTTAGGGTGTTGAAAGCCTTCAAACACTCAGCATCAAACTCAAAGGGGCGGTTCACTTCTAACAATAGGCAAAGGGGCTTGGAATTTTTTGAGAAATCCTTGATAAATCTCCTGTAAAATCCAGCATGCCCAAGAAAGCTTCTAACTCCTTTCACTGTGGTTGGAGGCTCTAGCTTTTCAATGATCTCTACCTTGGCTCTATCCACTTCAATGCCTTTTCTCGAGATTTTGTGCCCAAGAACTATGCCTTCTTTGACCATAAAGTGGCATTTCTCCCAGTTGAGCACCAAATTGGTTTCTACACATCTTTGCAATACTTTTCCCAAATTAGTGAGGCAAGCTTGAAATGACTCCCCAAAAACTGAAAAGTCATCCATGAATACTTCCATTATTGTCTCCACTAAATCAGAAAAAATGGCCATCATACACCTTTGAAAAGTGGCAGGGGCATTACAAAGACCGAATGGCATTCTCCTAAATGCAAAAGTACCATAGGGACAAGTGAAGGTGGTTTTCTCTTGATCTTGAGGGGCTATGGTGATTTGGTTATATCCTGAATAACCATCCAAAAAGCAATAATAATCTTGCCCAGCTAGCTTGTCCAACATTTGGTCAATGAAAGGTAAAGGGAAATGGTCTTTTCTTGTGGCCTTGTTCAAACGCCTATAATCCATACATACCCTCCATCCTGTCACTGTTCTAGTGGGAACTAGCTCATTTGCCTCATTCATCACCACGGTCATACCTCCCTTTTTAGGCACACATTGGACCGGACTAACCCAATTACTATCAGCTATAGGGTATATAATTCCAGCATCTAGCCACTTGATTATCTCCTTTTTCACTACTTCTTTCATGGCCGGATTAAGCCTCCTTTGTTGCTCAATCGATTTGAAGTTTCCTTCCTCCAAATTAATTTTGTGCATACAAAAGGATGGACTTATACCTTGAATGTCAGCTAGAGTCCAACCAATGGCCTTTTTTGAATTTTTTCAACAATTCCAACAGTGCTTGTTCATCCCCAGGGAGCAAACTTGCTGAGATTATGATAGGCAATGTTTCTTGTTCTCCCAAGTAAGCATATTTCAAGTGGTTGGGCAAGGGCTTTAGCTCTAACTTTGGAGGCTCTACAATGGAGGGCTGCATAGGTTTAATTTTCCTATCAGTCAACTCCAGTGATTCAAAAGCTCTCTTAAAGCTAGGAGCTTCAGTCACTACTTCCAGATTCTGCTGCACACACAGAAATTCTAAGTCTCCCACGTTTATCTCACCAAACTGCTGTATGTGGTGCTGCAATAGTTCTTCCTCCCATTTATGAGCTACCAACTCATCCAACACATTAATCACAGAACACTCCTCCACCTCAGCTGGGCATTTCATGGCATCAAACACACTGAATTTGACTTCTTGATCATGCACTCGCATAGTCAATTCACCTTTTTGAACATCTATTAAAGCTCTCCCTGTGGCAAAAAATGGTCTCCCTAGGATAATAGGGACATCCTTATCCGCTTCATAATCCAAAATGATAAAATCAGCTAAAAAGATAAACTTATCCACTTGAACTAAGATGTCCTCAATTTTTCCTTAAGGGTAGGTGATTGATCTATCAGCAAGTTGCAAAGTCACAGTGGTTGGTCTAGCCTCTCCTATTCCTAATTTCTTGTAAATGGACAATGGCATGAGGTTTATGCTAGCTCCAAGATCGCACAGAGCTCTTCCCAACTCTTTACCACCGATGGAAACAGGAATGGTAAAACTTCCAGGGTCTTTAACTTTGGGTGGAATCCTATTTTTCAAAATTGCACTACACTCCTCAGTCAATGCCACAGTTTCATACTCACCCAATCTCCTTTTCTTTGTCAAAATATCCTTGAGGAACTTCACATAGTTGGGCATTTGTTCCAAAGCCTCAACTAGTGGGATGTTTATATGAAGTTGTTTTAGGACCTCAAGAAATTTCTTAAAATTGGCCTCTTGATTTTTCTGCTTTAGCCTTTGGGGAAAGGGTGGTGGGGGCGGTTTAAATGTAGGGGAATGTGTAGGAATTGACTTAGAAGGAGCTACAGGGGCTACTCTAGGAATTTCCTCAATTTCCTCACTCTCTGGACTTTTTTCTACTTGAATTCCAGCAGGTTTTTCAACATTTTTCTCTGCTGTCTTTTCCATATCAGCATCAATATCAGCTGGTTTTTCCACTTGCTGTCCAGCTGGTTTTTGTTGGGTTGGCCCTTTTTTCTCAACCAAAGGCTTCCCACTTCTTAGCTCCACAGCTTGGACTTGTTCCTTTCCTTCCCTCTTTGAATTTTCAGTGTCAGAGGGGAGTTTACCCTGTGGCCTAGCTTTCAACTCACTAGCAATTTGGCCCATTTGAACTTCCAAATTTCTCAATGACGCTTGGTGAGTTTGAACTGCAGCATCAGTTTTAGCCACGTACTCCTTGAACATGCTCTCTAAAGAACTTCCAGTGGCATGTTGTTTCATGGTATTTTGGAACTGAGGTTGCTGATTTTGTTGCCCAAATCCGGAAGGTCCACTCATCTTTTGTTGAGCTTGTTGGGTGTTGGAATTACTTCCTTGACCTCCCCAAGCAAAATTTGGATGATTTCTCCAACCCGAATTATAGGTATTGGAATAGGGATTATTCCTAGGGGCATTTTGGTTTCCTACATAACACACTGAGGCTGGATTTCCAGGGCAAAATTCAAACTTGTGATCCTCTCCACAGTAAACGCAAGAATCTGCTGCATTCTGATTTATATTGACTGCTGCAGCAGACTGGTTTGCACTGGAATTCATCAACTGCAAATTCTCAAAGCCTGAATTTAACTTTTTCATCATGCTTTCCATTGAATCAAACCTCGCATTAAAGGATGTAACAGTGTCAACCTCAAGCATACCCTTATTTTTCTTCCCAGCCACACTTCTAGAATCAGACCATTGGCAACTATTTGTGGAAATTCTCTCCAAAATGGCATAAGCTTCATCATAAGTCTTGGATAATAAAGCACCATTAGCTGAAGCATCTACCATGTTTTGAGTAGCCCAATTCAACCCATTATAAAAAGTCTCCATTTGAATGCAATGGGGGAGTCCATGGTGAGGGCATTTTCTCAATAATTCCTTAAATCTCTCCCAAGCTTCACTAAAAGATTCATCATCAAATTGTCTAAAAGACACTATATCCGATCTAAGCTTGGCATTCCTTGTGGGAGGGAAGTACTTAATGAGGAATTTCTCTGCTAACTCATTCCATGTAGTGATAGAGCCAGGAGCAAAGTTATTCAACCAAGCTTTAGCCCCATCCCTCAAAGAATAAGGAAACAAGGTTAACCTCAAAGCATCTTGGGAAACTCCTTGAATTTTGAATGAGTCACTCACTCCCAAAAAGGATTTAAGGTGTAGATGTGGGTCCTCAGAAGGTAATCCATGAAATTGTCCCACCGTTTGTAACATTTGGAACATAACAGGCTTCATTTCAAAATTGTGTGCCTGTATCTCGGGTCTAGCTATCCCAGGGTACAACTCATTGAAGGTAGGGACGGCATAGGCTCAAATAGCTCTTCCCCTATCATTGGCTATAAGGACAGGGTTTTCAGCTTGGTTTTCTACCCTAGGTTGCTGATTTACCTCAGGATTAGGCTGCTGGTTGTTTTGGTTTTCTTGATTTCTAGGAGGTACAAGGGGTAAAAGAGGTGGTGGATCCATCCTATTGTTTCTCTCCCTTTGTTCCCTTCTCCTCCTATGAAAAGTCCTTTCAATTTCAGGGTCCAAACCGAATTCTAAGTCAGGGAATTCGTTCATACACAGCTACCAGCACCTGCAAAATCAAACAACCAAGTTAGAAGCTGTTTTAGCACCAATTTCACTAATTTTCAACTCAAAAATAGAAAAAATCAACTCAATCCCTGGCAACGGCGCCAAAAACTTGTTGCCTTGTGCAAAGTGATTCTAAATATGCAAGAAAAACTCACAAACACACGTGCAAGTGCACACGATCAGCAGCAAGTGATAAGTATTTTTATATCGTTCTCCACAGGGATTGATGCACGAAAATCACTATTTCTAAGCCTATTTTTAATGAAATTCAAAGTAACCGAGAACCAAATATTTTTTTTCTTAACTAAGTGCAAGAGATTAAAATGGTAAACAAGCTGAAAATGATAAGGACTTAAGTAAAATTCAATAAAAACAGCGAATTAGCACAGAGAAGGTAAGGTTCAGATTAGGGGCTGTCTACTCTCACAAGCTGCTTGCTGTAGCAGAACTTTATAATTACAACTCACACAGAATTTTCTACGGGAATCTTCCAATTCTCCTCTAACTTAGGTGATTAAACTCCCATTTAACCCCTTCTTTTTAGCTCAACTGATTTAGTGCCTTAGGTGGTTATTTATCCCTAAATACCCACTCATTTTCATGATCATTAAAGACTAAGGTAAAGCAAAGTAGTCGGTTATCTATTGTTTTCCCAAACACTAAACAACAATGCTAGAAAATGGTTGGCCAAACGAAATTCCAGCTTTAAGCATGAAGAACACTTTGCTTTAAGTTGCAATAAATCAAGTTCCACTAAAACAAACAACAAGTTCAAGCTTAAGCACCTTAATCCTCACCTAAGAGGATTTAGCTCATGTTCAAGGTGAAAATAATGAAAATACAGCAGCCAACAACCATATCAGTCATGATTACAACCTTAAATACCAACTAATCACTAGGAGAAAGAAGAATAAAAGAAGAGGAGTGAAGAGAAGAAGCTTCCAAGGGAGATTCCAGCTTTCCCAAGCTGGAAATTCCTCCAAACAGCAGCCTCCTTGTCCTTTTTCCCCTCAATGACAGCAGCAACTCCTAGGTCAACTTCTCCAACTTGTCTCTCATTCTTTTTGGGCAAAAGAAACATTTATACCCTCTCTTTTCATTGATTTCAGGGCTGATTAGACACATAACTCCACATGGACCTTCCCTAATTGGCTGAGATGGGACAACTCAGCTCACATGACTGCCAGCTCAATTAATGAAGGCTTACACGGATTTGGCACGTGCAGAATTTTATTACCCAGACTTTCTACCTTCTGCTTGTGAAATCAGTTGCTGCAGCAAAACCTGAGTGCCCCTATACCAGAAAAATCAGCTTTAACATAAGAAATCTGCACCAAATTTAGTTAAAGCCTTGCCTACTGATATGTAAAAAATGTTCATCAAAGAATACTCATTTTCAAGCAAAAACCAAAGCTCAAACACATCAAAGAGTAGAGTTTTTAAGCCTAAAAGAGAACCAATAGCTCTTATTTCTAAGAGCTATCACTTACCTTCTGTTTTTAACACTTTTCGCACATCTATGAGAACACGGTCACAATCGGTTACATTCGATGAGCTCCACGTCCTTCTAAAAGTAGAGGAGGCTGCTATTGAGAAACAATCAAAGCAAGATGATGCCCTAACTCAGTCTTCTTCCATGTTTGCGTCTCAAACAACGCCCAATCTCTCTCAGCATTCCAACTCCTCTGGAAATTTTAATCGAGAAAGGTCATCTGGCCGTGGACGCAATCAAGGTCGTGGTCGTGGATTCAATCCTTCTGGTCGTGGAAATTTTAATCAAGGTAGAGGCATATTTTCTTCTCCTACACAGTCTTTTAACGGACAAGGACGAGTTTCATGCGAAATTTGTCAACGCCCTAGACATAGTGCAATTGATTGTTTTAACAGAATGAACTACCATTTCCAAGGGCGTCATCCACCTACGCAACTAGCAGCCATGGTGGCCTCTCAAAATGTTGCTTACTGCAACACAACATCAAGTAATGCGAATAATGGAGCTGGTTCCTCTTCTACTTGGTTAACCGATTCTGGTTGTAATGCTCATCTTACCGCTGATCTCAATAATTTTTCTATTGCTTCAGAATATGCAGGTTATGTAGGTGATGATCAAGTATCAGTAGGCAGTGGCCAATCCCTCCAATTTCTCACAATGGCTCAGGTTCTCTCCATACATCTTCCTCTTCTTTCCAGCTTAATAATCTTCTATATGTTCCTCATATTGCTACCAACCTTCTGCCTGTCCATCAACTATGTGTAGACAACAACTGTATAATCATATTTGACTCACACAAGTTTGTTGTTCAGGACAAATGTACGGGCAAGGTTTTGTCCCAAGGACCTAGTGTAAATGACCTCTATCCTTTATCATCTATTCCTACATCTTCTGCTCCATCATGTCATGTTACTCGTGTTGCTACAGATAGCTCTTATTCTCTTTGGCAAAATCGATTAGGACACCCTGTTCATTCTGTTGTTAATTATGTTCTTCGTTTCTTAGGTTTATCTTCATGTTCTATTTCTTCTTCTATTTGTCAGCACTGTGCTAGTGGCAAAATGACTAAATTACCTTTTCCTCGTTCATTTTGTGCTTCTGTTTTGCCTCTTAATCTTATACACAGTGATGTTTGGGGCCCAGCTCCTGAAACTTCTGTCAATAGATTTAATTATTATGTTTCTTTCATTGATGATCATTCTAAATTTACGTGGTTATATCCTATTGCTTGAAAATATGATGTTTATGCTGTTTTCCAACGTTTTAAGCCACTAGTTGAAAATTTATTTTCTACTCGAATTAAAACTCTTCGAACAGATGGTGGTGGTGAATACATTAATCAATCTCTTTCATCTTATCTTTCTTTTAATGGCATAATTCATCAAAAGTCATGTGCTTACACACCTAAACAAAATGGTGTTGCTGAACGCAAACATCGCCATATTGTTCAAATGGCTTTATCTCTCATGTCTAAAGCATCTCTTCCTACAAAATTTTGGTCTTATGCATTTGCTACTGCCACTTATCTCATAAATTGTTTACCTTCTCCTTCTTTACATAATAAATCACCATATGAATGTCTATTTAAAGAGCCACCTGACTATTCTCATTTAAAGACCTTTGGTTGTGCTTGCTACCCTTTACTTACTCCTTATAACCCTAACAAACTCCAGCCTAAATCCACCCAGTGTGTTTTTCTTGGTTATCCATTAGATTATAAAGGCTATCTGTGTTACAACATGAGCAATGAGAAATTCTATACCTCTAGACATGTTCTTTTTGATGAAACTCTATTTCCTTTCTCTTTACTAATTACATCTTCCATTCCATCCACATCTTTATCATCTCCTAGTTTCAGCCCTTTGGTTCCTTTTCTGTTACCTACCACTTCTTCCCCTACCCCAACTTCCTCTTCTACTGATACTTGTTCTTTACCTGTTACTGATAACAATAGGCTTAATATTGCGGTTGAACCTACTCTACAAGACTCTCTTGTTGATTCTGGTGTTAATGTTATTATTGATGCTACTGATGCTTCTGTTTCCGTGCCTCCTGCTATTTTTGATGTTAATACTACTGATCTTGTTTCTTTGCAATCTGTTCATCATGATGCTCCATTAGTGCCCCATGTTCAAAATGCACATTCAATGCAAACTCGTGGTAAATCAGGAATTTCTAAGCGGAAGGTGTTTCTTGCTACCACTTCTTTATCTCATGATTCTGAAGTTGAACCATCTTCATTTACTGCTGCATCTAAGTTTCCTGTTTGGCAACAAGTAATGAGATCCGAGTTTGAGGCTCTCACACAACAAGGGACTTGGCAACTTACACCTCTCCCTCCTGGTAAAAGTGTCATTGGATGCAAATGGGTGTATCGAGTCAAACGTAATCCAGATGCCTCCATTGCTCGCTACAAAGCTCGTCTAGTTGCCAAGGGCTACCATCAACAAGAAGGTATTGACTATGACGAAACCTTCAGTCCGGTGGTTAAGAAACCAACCGTCCGAGTCATTCTTTCCTTGGCTGCTGATAACTGTCCGAAAGGTAGTTATTTAGGCCTTAATTCTATAGGGATTTGTGTGTCTTTTGTGCTTAATAGGGTTGGTTTTAGATATATATTATATGTTTTAACCCATTTGGAAGAATGGAGGCTTTGAAAGTTATTTTGTGCAGAAAATACTGCTAAGCGACGTGAGGGAGCAAATTCTGTGCTGCAGCAAAACTGGGAGCAAAACTGCCACATCACAGCTCGTTAGCCAAGTTGACAAACCGACTTCTATTGAGTTATTTTCGGGATAAAGGAGTGAGGAGAGCCTGCCATGTGTCCAATTTAACCTAATTCTCATCTTATAAAAGGAGGAGCCGTCAAAGATAAAGGCATTCACGATTTGGAGACCGAATCAATCGGCCGGAGGCCGAATTGACGGCAGAATGAAGATCTAAGAAGACCATTTGCGATTCCACTCAAGGAGACGAAGTTCTTCCATGTTCTTGGTGGTTTGGAGCAGCTGTTTCATCCCCATTTGCCAAAAAGGATTAGTACTTCTTGTTTATTTCGCTTTATGGATATGCTTATCGAGATTGTAACGTATTTTATGTCTTCAATCATGAACTAATTGCTTTGTAGGCATAGGTTAAGAATTATGTGATTGTTGTATATATAAATCTGGAAATTCTATTTGATCATGATCATCTTGAATTATTGTTGATCTTTATTTTCATTATGTGCCCGCCTAGCTAGCCGGTTGATAGCGAGCATAGCTAGCTACTTTTACTCATTTAATTTAGCTAGTCTTTTATGGTGTTTGGGCCATTTTATTGCACTTCAATGTTTATTTTGTAGGAAATGGTTGATTGGAGCTATAATGCAATATCAGAGTTAATCGGGTGCTCGGGGCGTGAAAAGATGCAAAGGAATGAAAAGAGTAAAAGTGAAGAAAAGTCAAATCTCGGTCAACAGCAGGCTAGCGTCGAGACGCTAGCTCTTGAGCGTCTCGACGCTCACATTCCATATCAGATTAGGCGCGTAAAGCTTACAGCGTCGAGACGCTACGATAGGAAGCGTCCCGACGCTACCGTTTTTCCTTATTCAGAACGCGCGTATAAGAGGCAGCGTCGCGACGCTGTCTTGACAGCGTCTCGACGCTAAGACGAAAAATCAGAATAAAAGCTTCACTTCGGCTAGGTTTTAGGGGAGATCAATTTGGGACCTTTTGGAGCCGTAAAGAGGACATAATAGAGGCTTTTGGAGCTGCAAACAAAGGAGGAACTTGGAAATCAACCCATTGTTCGTGGGGATCGCGACGGGAACGTCGGGACTCGGCCTACATTGAGTTTTCCTTTCCCTTTTCTTTCTTTAGTTAGATTTATGGCTTTCACTTGTTTAGTTGAGCTTGTATTTGCATTCATGAGTAGCTAAACTTGTAGCTTAGGGATTGATGTAGTTGATTAAGTTTATGGATTGATTTATGGTTTAAGTTGTGCAATGTTATTGTGTTTGTAATCTTGATTTAATGCTTTCAATTAATTGGCCATTAGTTGGATGATTTAAGTTTCGAATCTAGCTCGGGAGAGGGGATTTGATATAGACTTACTCAAGATTGCATGAATAAAGTTTACTTTCTAATTCTTGACGGTTTTAGATTAACTTTAGAATTGGTTAAAAGATCTCATTGCCTTGCATATTAATAAACTTAGATAGGGATATCAAGTGGGTTAATTTGCATGAGAATCAATTATACTCGGGAGAGGTAGTTGTGATTAAAGGGTCTTTGGCTCATAATTTCATTGTGCATAATAACTTATTCTTTAAAATCAATCCTAAACGAAATCGGCGAAATCAATTCCCTAAGTAGTTTTCCCAATTGAATTTCCATTCTTTTTACTTGCTTTGATTTGGTTTTATCATCATCTTTTCATCACTTTTTGATCCCTAAATAAAATTGGGCAAGATAATTCACAATACTCAATTTGCTTAAAAATCCAATCCAGAGGACGACATTCGAATTTACTATTCACTATATTATTACTTGACCCGTGCGCTTGCGGTAGGAAAAGTACACATCACCGGTATGTATAGCTTCTCCTAGTTTCAGGGATGATTTAGGAGTTGTGTGGCGATAATTCACGCTAGATCATTGTGTATTGGTGAACGCCAGTGACTGAGTTAGGGATAGCCAGTTGCCTAGTGCTTGATCGGTAGAGCTTCATTGGTTTTGAAACATATTCCAAAAAATCCGGAGTTTCGGGAGGATCCCGCTGATAATACTACAGGAGATTGACGAGTCAAAAGAATTGCTGGAGCATCTTTATAACAATTACAGAAGTCTTAATCTGTGTCTGTTTCCATTCTGTTTTCTCTAGTCGTAATCACTTACTGCTTTCGCATATCTTTTGTTTCAACATTTTAAAAACCCAATAAATTTAACCAACCATTTGAAATCACTAAAAAGGCAAATTAAATCAATAGAGGTAGGCATTTCAAGACCCTGTGGATACGATAAATACTTATCACTTGCTGCTAGATTGTGTATACTTGCACAGTATTTTGGAGTCAATTTATCTCATATTTTTAACCACTCCAGAATTGCAACAAGTTTTTGGCGCCGTTGCCGGGGACTTGAAATTGTTTTATTTGATTGATTTTTTTTTTGTGTATTTTTGGTGATTTGGTGCGTGAACTTTTTGATTGTTTCTTTTTGTTTTGTAGGTGTGACTTTGGTGTGTGAGCGATCCCCTTCGGATTAGATTTTCAAAAAAAAAAATTCAAGTGAATCTCGAAGAGGAACTGTGCGATGCAGCAAAATCCGCCGCTGGAGCAAAATGGACAGCAAAATAATCAGGCTAAGTATCCTATCCTTGTAGCAAATGATAGGGATAAAGTCATTAGATCGTATGTTTTCCCAATAATTGACGAGTTAAATCCAGTGATAGTGTGTCCAGTTATTGAGGCAGCAAACTTTGAAATAAAACCGGTCATGTTTCACATGTTAGAGATGGTTGGACAATTCCATGGTTTATCATATGAGGACCCTCATTTACATCTTGAGTCTTTTATAGGAGTTAGTGATTCATTTTTTATTCATGGAGTGTCGAGAGATGCCTTTAGATTAATCCTATTTCCTTATTCCCTTAGAGATGGAGCGAAGGCGTGGTTGAACTCTTTTGCTCCAGCATCGATAAGTACGTGGAATGAGCTAGTAGAGAAATTTCTTAGTAAGTATTTTCCACCAACTATGAGTGCCAAGTTGAGGAGTGAGATACTGAGATTTAGGCAGAATGAGGAAGAAACTTTTAGTGAGGCTTGGGAAAGGTTTACGGAGCTTCTGCGAAAGTGTCCCCACCATTGTTTGCCATATTGTATTCAAATAGAAATATTTTACAATGGGTTAAACATAGCAACCCAGTGTATGATTGATGCTTCTGCGGGAGGGGCTCTTTTGGCAAAATCTTTTAATGAAGCTTATGAGATTTTAGAGAGAATATCAACCTACAGTTATCAATGGTCAGATGTTAGAGGCTCTAATAAAAAAGTTAATAGTGTGTTAGAAGTTGATAGTGTGTCTACCATTAGGGCCGATATTGTAGAATTAGCTAACGCTCTTAAAAATGTAACAGTGGTTAGTCATGTCCAGCAGCCGCCAGTGGTAAACCAAGTTACAGAAGAATCATGTGTTTATTGTGGTGAAGAGCATAATTATGAGTTTTGTCCTAACAATCCAACTTCTGTGTATTTTGCAGGTAATCAAAAGAATAACCTTTATTCTAACTTTTATAATCCAGGTTGGCGCAACCACCCCAAGTTTGCGTGGGGAGGGCAAGGAAGCAATTCGCAAGTCCCCCAAGCACAACAAAAGGCGGTGAACCAGTCCGGATTTGCTAAATCACAGGAATTTCCCCAGCAAAATAAGTAGGCTTTGCCCCAGCAAAACTCGGGTAATTCTCTGGAGTCAATGATGAAGGATTATATGGCTCGTAATGATTTCATAATCCTAAGTCAGCAAGCTTCATTGAGAGCCCTAGAGTTGCAAGTGGGTCAACTAGCTAATGAGTTGAAGGCACGACCTCAAGGGAACATTCCTTTAGATATTGAACACCCTATAAGGGAAGGTAAGAAGCAGGTGCATGCAATGACTTTAGGGAGTGATAAGCCACTAGAAGATAGAAAAGAGCCTAGTAAACCCCAGGAAGTAGAAAAGAGTAGTGATAGTAATGTTGTCGAAAAAGAATTGGGGTCTGGTCAATATGATGGAGGCAGCAGCAAAGATGCTGGAGCAATTAGTTATGTTCCAGATGTAGAACCCCCACTTTATGTACCGCCCCCACCGTATGACCCACCCTTACCTTTTCCACAAAGGAAGAAGTCTAAGAACCAAGATGGTAGTCCATTTTTGGCAACTGGTAGATCATTGATGGATGTCCAACAAGGGGAGCTTACAATGAAGGTGCATGACCAAAAGGTGAAGTTTAATATGTTTGATGCAATAAAATATCCTAATGATCTTGAGGATTGCTTGTGCATTCAGGTGTTGGATGAGTTTGTTGAGGACCACTTTGAAAAGGATTTGATGGAGTACCATACCCAAAAATTTGGAGAGATCCAAATTGAGGATTTGGAAATAGGTGGATTAGAGCATGAGTATGACGATGCAGGTGAGATTTCTAGTTTTAAGAGGAATTTTGAATTCTTAGAGCCAATAGTTGAGAAATCCAAGCCTATTGAACCTTGTAATTCATTGACACTGCTCCAGCAACCTGAGATTAGGAAATCCTTCATTGATGAGCGGTTATTTACTGTAGCTCATATTAAGGAAGTGAAAACACCTTGGTATGATGACTTTTCCAATCACCTTGATTGTGGAAATTTGCCTCCTGGTTTATCAAAAGAACAAATGAAAGAATTTTTCCATGAGGTAAAGTTTTATTTATCAAATGATGCATCTATGGTTAGACAATGTGTTGATGATGGTTGTGAGTCTAAAGTAATTTTGAGTTCTGTTTAGATTTAATTTCAGTTTGAATTTTTAATTTCAGTTTAGATTAGATTTTTAACAATATATCTTCCTGATTTAATTCTGAAGTAATCTTCTTTGAAGTTGCTGGCAGATTTAGGGAGCGCAGATTTTGAGGGAGCAAAATTTCAGCATTCTAATCAGAAGCTCCCATTATTGGATTACGTTTTTATTTATTTATTTATTTATTTTTGTTTTGTTATTATTTATATTTGATATGATTTTGATTTGATTAGATTTTATTTATTAATTATTATTTATTTTATTTTTATTTTGTTGGTTAGTTTAGATTTTATTTTGAAGATTTAAATCGAAGATTTTTCCAGATTTAAAATAATATATCTAGTGGATGTTATTTAAAAAAAAAAAAAAGATTTGATTTCATTGTTTTGTTGAGAAGATCAGAGATTTTATTCGGTTAAGATTTTTTGTGAGATAAGATTCTAATTTTATCATTGAGATTTTATTGTTGTTAGCAAGATAATAAAGTGGGCATGTAGTTAATTAACAAAGGTGTCATGTGTTGAGTAGAGGGCAACTGGCGTTATGGTTGTTACACACAGAGGGAGCATAGTAAATGGAAGATCTTACCGTTTGAAAAAAAAAAAAATTCCATAAAGTTAAAACAGTAACTTAAATTAATTAAGAGATAATTAGGAGCTAATTATTTGTCGAAGATCTTTGAGTTAGTGCCCTATTTATACGATCTCCCATCAGGTACGTTTTTCACTCTTATCTTTTATTACTACTAATGTGATTTGTTTTTCTGTGTGTATTATTATTGTGAGGAAAAAAAAGCTTGAGCAAGGAAGGAAAGAGAGACGGTGGATGAAGATACGATGGAAGAGAGGGTTAAAGAGGCTTCGTAGAGACCAAAGAAAAGAAGAAGAGGTCTAAGAGAGAAAAAAAAAGTAAGAACCCCTACCCTAACCCTTCCTCCCTACCATTTGTTTCTGAAAAAGAAAAGCCAGAAGAAGAAAAAGAAGATGAGAGGAATGAAGTTGAGACCGAAATTGAGTGAAAAAAATTGAGCTTGATGAAAGATTTCTATACGGGAGGTTCATTAATGTCGCAACGTCATCGCGATGCGGAGCGGCCGACGTCCTTCCCTAAGGGTCTCTTTCGAGGTTAAAGGTTTGGAGTCGCCACCAATCATCTTGGGGTGTGATTGGTCACCCTCTTTAAAGAAAAACCGGTTTTTGAAAACCAAAAATTAGGTTCGGGAGTCGATTGAGTGTAGGGAAGGTGTTAGCACCCCTACAACAACCGTTTAAAAACGGTTACCACATTTTATTTTTAAAATCCTTTTAACATGGAACGGTCCTTTACTTTGAAGAAAAAAAAATCAAATAACAAATGTCCCACTTGATCTTACCTTACCTTTTAAAATTAAAGTAAGGTTTTGATGTAGTGAGTGAGGTTATACCCAATAATTGTTTGTCATGTTGAAATCTTCTTTTAATTAAAAGAAAATTTGTCACCTCAAGAATTTGAGAAATTATCTCAACTCCGTCATAGGTTGCACATGAGCTATTTTGTCTCACATCTATTATTTCACATTTCAAAGATAAAATGTGAACTAATAATCATGAGTGGTATGACACCATTCAATGAAAAAAAATATATTTTTCATTTTTAAATAGAATTCATTTGGAATTACTAAAGTAAAACTATTTTTGAAATTCTTTTGAAAAAACCAATTTAGAATCAAATTGAAATTCTGATTGTCAAAATAATTGACTAGTTAAACATTAAGCTAATTTCCAGGCAGGGTGTTCCCTTTCGGTCAGCTTAAGTACCCATTCTTAGATTAAATTAGCTTTAAAGTTTCCATAATCAATCTATTTTAACTTTCCAAAATATTAAATAACTAAAATAATAATATTAAAAACAAAAAAAAAAGAAGAGAAAATGGGCTAAACCCCATTGAAAAACACACATTTGAATTTTGGGTTTTTGAAATTTATTTTAACCATTTAACAATTGAAATAGATTTCCAAATTAATTAAAAATTCATCGCCATTGATTGATTTCCAATTTAATTTTTATTATAAAACCAAATAGACATTGATTTTGAAATCCCAATTAGAACCTATTGAAAATTTCTAATTAAAACAAATTTAAGGCTGATTTGGAGATTTCAATGTAAAATCCAATTTGAAACCAAATTTATTTGGGAAATGACATAGTAAAGGTAATTCGAAATGAATTTAGGAAATCAAATTTAAAATCAAATTGAAATTGAATCAATTTAAAAAAAACAAAACGAAATTGAATTGGAAATCCAAATTTAAAATCAAAATGGAATTGAAACCAAAATTTCAAATTAAAACTAAATTGGAATTTTCTTGAGATTTTCAACTTAAAGCCTGACTTAAAATTGATTGGAAAATTCATGTAAGAAATTTTAAGTTAAAAATCAAATTGGAAGATAAAGAGAGGGAAAAAACTTGAGAAAAACTTAAAGAGAATGATTTTTAAAAAAATGATAAAGGATAGGGATGAGCCCACCAAACTTTCTTCATCCTCACATTCTTTCTCTCTCCTCCCTCATAGTGATGGCGGCGTGGGCGGCAAAACTAAAGGCATCGAACGGAACTGGTGGCGGCGATGGTCTTCGAGTGGCAACGATGGAGTTGAGGTGTGGGTTTTTGGAGGAAGAAGAAAATGAGTTTGGGTGGAGGTCACAATGGTGTTTGGAGAGAGAAAGAGGATTTTATGGGTAAAAGGAAAAATGGCTTCTAATCTTCGTTGAAATGAAGTTTTGAACAAAAAACTCTTCTCCCCATTATAATTCTCTCTTTGCTTCTCTTTTTTCTAATTTCATTCTCATTCTAATTGTCCCCTTTGTTCTTTCTTGTGTTATCCTTTTATAAGGAAGCTTGGATGGTGGTTTGAGAGAAAAATGGTGGGGAGTTGAGGAAGAGAGGGAGAGGGAAGTGGAGAAGTGTGTTGAGAAAGAGGGGGAGAGGGAAGTGGAGAAGGAATAGGAATAGGAAGACTTTGAAAATGAGAAAAAAAAATGAAACAAAGAATAATTAAATTCAAAATTAATTGAAATAAGAAAATGAAAATAAAATAAATAATAAAAACAAAAAAGAAAAATAACATAAAATGAAATAAAATTCAACATCAAACTTTAATACTAAAAAGTAAGCCGGACCAAATACGGTGTCTACAGTTTGCCCCCCTTTGTGTATCGTTGAAGGATTGAAAGGGTAGACAAAGGAAAAAGACAAAGTATTGGGAAGGCGAAGATTTTTAGTTAAAAATAAAAGAAATGGCTTCATGCCTAAACCAAACATGGCCTAAAGTTGGAAAGAAGAAAATGAACCTTACTTTGACCAGATTTCGACCTAGGGTTCGATTTAATCAAAAGGAAACGAAATGGACTTGACTCTGATCATGCGTCGACCTCTAAACAAGAATAGGATTCGATTTAACAAAAAGAAAAGCTAAAAACAGACCTGGATTGACACAGGCTTCGACCTCAACTGCATAGTCGGGTTCGAAATTTATTGGACCTGATGGATACAGGCTTCGACCTCAGCTCTAGGGTTGGGATCAAAATATATTAGACCTGATGGATACAAGCTTCGACCTCAGTTCCAGGACTGGGTTCGATTTAACCAAAATTTGAAAAGGCTTCAACCTCAACTCGAGAGCTGGGTTCGAAATATATTGAACCTGATGGTTACAGGCTTCGACCTCAGTTCCAGGACTGGGTTCGATTTAACCAAAATTTGAGAGGACTTCGACCTCAGCTCTAGGGCTGGGTTCGAAATATACTGGACCTGATGGATCCAGGCTTCGACCTCAGTTCCAGGACTGAGTTCCATTTAACCAAAATTTGAGAGGACTTCGACCTCAGCTCTAGGGTTGGGTTCGAAATATATTGGACCTGATGGATACAGGCTTCGATCTCAGTTCCAGGATTGGGTTCGATTTAACCAAAATTTGAGAAGACTTCGACCTCAGCTCTAGGGCTGGGTTCAAAATATATTGGACCTGATGGATACAGGTTTCAACCTCAGTTCCAGGACTGGGTTCGATTTAACCAAAATTTGAGAGGGTTTCGACCTCAGCTCTAGGACTGGGTTCGAAATATATTGGACCTGATGGATACAGGCTTCGACCTCAGTTCTAGGACTGGGTTCGATTTAACCAAAATTTGAGAAGACTTTGACCTCAGCTTTAGGGCTTGGTTCAAAATATATTGGACCTGATGGATAGAGGTTTCGACCTCAGTTCCAGGACTGGGTTCGATTTAACCAAAATTTGAGAGGGTTTCGACCTCAGCTCTAGGACTGGGTTCGAAATATATTGGACCTGATGGATACAGGTTTCGACCTCAGTTCCAAGACTGAGTTCGATTTAAACAAACTTTGAGAAGACTTCGACCTCAGCTCTAGGGTTGGGTTCAAAATATATTGGACTTGATGGATACAGGCTTCGACCTCAGTTCCAAGACTGGGTCAAGTTAACCAAAATTTGAGAGGGTTTCGACCTCAGCTCTAGGACTGGGTTCGAAATATATTGGACCTGATGGATACAGGTTTCGACCTCAGTTCCAGGACTGAGTTCGATTTAAACAAACTTTGAGAAGACTTCGACCTCAGCTCTAGGGTTGGGTTCAAAATATATTGGACCTGATGGATACAGGCTTCGACCTCAGTTCCAGGACTAGGTCAATTTAACCAAAATTTGAGAGGGCTTCGACCTCAGCTCTAGGACTGGGTTCGAAATATATTGGACCTGATGGATACAGGTTTTGACCTCAGTTCCAGGACTGAGTTCGATTTAAACAAACTTTGAGAAGACTTCGACCTCAGCTCTAGGGTTGGGTTCGAAATATATTGGACCTGATGGATACAGGCTTCGACCTCGACTAAATAGTCAGGTTCGATTTAACCGAAGACAAATCTTTGAGAAAACAAAATTGGAATTTCGTATTTCAGAAATTTGTTTTAAAAGGAGACAACGTTTTTATTCCAAAACTTAGTTGCCAAAAAGAAAAAAGATTCGATTATAAGAAAGAAAATGCTCTTTTGAACATATTGGGAATTCTCGTGAATGGAGCATGTCCATATGCATGAAATGCTAGTTTTATATATGAAAAATCGTCTTGAAATGATTGATAACACACTCAAAAGAGGTTGTGTAGATATGCAATTGCAAGCTATAACATTTATGTAAGATATGATACACTATTTTCATGTGAATATCCTACGTGAAATAGATGGGTGCTTTTGCCCCAGTGTCATGGATTGAACATGCTCATTAAGCACTCTAAGCAATGATGATGCAACTAACCATGTATGATGACATATGCCCTGATGATGAATTGGCTAAGTCAATAAATTCGACTCTGAAGACATGATGTAGGGATGCATATGCATACCTAAGGTAGATCAATAGTGTCATGTATGCATGATATTCATGTGATCTAATTTCACCAACTTCGTAGTATGAAATCGAATTTTGTGAAAAATAGCGATGCAAACGATGATGAAGAGCTTGATATGTGAAATCAATTAAGATAACCAAATGTGTTTTCCATATTTAACAAAATGATTGTCATTGCTTACTTTCATCATTCTTATCAATCAATATTTAGAAAGTAATCAAAGGAGAACCTCGTTGTCATCATTGGAGGAAAGATGTTATTTTCCTTTTCCTTTTTCATTTTTCAATTTTGTTTTTCTTTTCTCTTTTTTTTTTGAATGTCTTCACCTGAAAGGGATTAATCAGATATTTGTCAATCCGAGAGGAAACATATATGTCAATCATAGATTGTTCAATCACATCGGGTATGGTAGGGTTTTTTAGAAATGTCTCGTGTGCTAGTTTAGAGAACTATCAATGGTAATTCATAGCATTAAACATCTTACTTGATTCAGCTGCTTCATAACCTTAGCCTTGTAGTGGACAAAGAGGTTGGATACAAGAAGATGAATTTGGCTTAGAGACAAATGGGGATGATAGTCAACAAAGAAAGAAACTAAGTTTCTTTTCCCAAAGAGAAAGGAATTAAGAAAGAGAAAACATGGGTCACAAATGTCTTTATAAAAAATCTCTTGAACAATAAGAGATTGAACATGATTAGAATATGATTCAAATGAAAATATTTGTTAAGGTGATCCCAATTCTTTGGACAACCACTATGAGAACAAGGAGTAGCTCCTCAAGAGATCATCTCATATACCTCGTTCTTTCTGTAAGCCAACTCGAGATCTTTGATGAAAAACCCTCATTACTGTTATTTTCCTTTCCCTGAATGCGATTCTTCTATGAAAATGTGATTCAACTTTCCATTCTTGAATGTGGTGAACCGCTCGAGATTGAAAGATTATTCATAAGAGAAGTGTGATTCTCTTAACTTGGCCTTTGTCCCAGTTTAAAACAGCTTACATAAATTGTGAAATGACTTTGATCTAGTGTAGTGGTGAGTGCCCTTACTGCAATTTAATAATGATGGTTTTGCCCCAGCATAATGATGAAAGCTTTGCCCCAGTGTAGTTATGAAGAATTTACTCTTACGTAGTGATGATGGTTTTGCCTCAGTATAGTAATGAAAACTTTTTCCCAATATAGTGATGAAGACTTTGTCCCAGTATAGTGATGAAGGTTCTTGCTCAGTTGATGATTGATAAAGAAAATCTTCAAATCGTTTGGAGGTGTGACCTCTTGATCTATATTGATTGCCCCAATCATGCAATTTAAGAATTATCCTGGCCTTGTACATTTCTTTTCCTTTTTCCTTTTTCTTTTTTCATTTTTCATTTTCTTTTTTCTTTTCTTTTTCCCGTTTTTCATAACTCTTTTTTTAGGCCAAATATATTTTTTCCATGACTAGCAGAATATGGTGCAATCACATATAGAAGATCAATCATGTGTTAGTCATCCTTTGCCAACTTCAATAATCACTCCATGTTGTTTCTTTGTCGATCTTCCGTGGTACCATGATAGGGTTATTTCTCAGGCAAAACTCATTGAAAGAATTTAAGACTTCGAGACAATTTCTCAAGTTACTAAGTCCAAGTTCTCAAGATTATCATCCTTAGTCTTGGAGTCACCTTCTAATAAAAGGAGAGAAGACAAAAGATAGAAATGGTAGGAAGAGTGTAGATTGAAAAAAGTTGAAATATAGGAATAGTCAAAGAACTACAAGTCTTAATTATGAAGCAGTAAATCATAAGAGTTTAATCCCTATTTCATTACTATTGAAGGTCTCTTGGTAATATTGGGTGGGTAGTTTTGAATGTTTGTCACATAATTAGATGTGGCAGGCTTAGCAAAATGCTCTTAGGTGGGTAGACAAATATGGAGATTCACCGCAGCTATACGTGATGAGTTCAGCAAAGGGTTTGATGTTGAAATCAGTAATTCAAGTTGGCTTACCACAAAATTACATTTGTGGTGGGTTAGACTCAAGGTTTTTCAGTGAGTAATTTTAGATTCTCACTTCAAAAGGTATTTGCCCCAGCGTGAAAATTCAAGCCTTGTTCAATGAGGTATGATAATATGAATTCTTTAGCACATGAGAAAAATGAAGGTCAAAATAAAATTGTCTTTAATTGAGACTATGATTTTGCAACAATGGAGTGAAAGACATTTAGAAGGAAACAAAAATGATTGAGACTTGACCACTTTTCCCTTTTTCTCGGTGAGAATAGTGAGAGCATTCATTTTCTTTTTCTTTTTTTCCCTTTTCTCTTCTTTCTTCTTTTTCTTCTTCTTTTTTGTTATATTTCCTCCAAATGGAAACTCACTATGGTTGTCCAAGATTCTTGCTAAGTTCTTAACTGACAAGAATGATCAAAGTAAGCTTTGATCCTAAAAATTTTCTGGAAGAAACATGTGGTTTTACTTTCTTCCTTAAAAAAAAAACATATGAAATGAATGATGCATAAATGCATGTATGATGAAACCTTGACCAAAAGAAAATAGCTCAATTTTCACATGCCCACGTTCTTCTTGACTACTTAACTAACTTATGATAATCATATTTCATGCATGTGTTCTTGAGTCATGGGTCCTTGTCTATCTTTTAATTTCATAATCTTAAAGACAATCCAAAGAGAAGTAGAGACTTTATTAATAATGAAGAACAATTAGATACACTAAATATTGCTTCCCATGATGAATAGAAGCCCCAAGCTCTAGTGATTAACGCCTGAACTGCCTTCATTCGATCTTGCACATGATGCTTCGATTCTTTCAAGCGTGGCCTAAAGCTCTTCCATGATATTGGGATCACATTGTGAGTACTAGTTTTTCCAGAATAAGCACGACGAAGACTCGATAAATGCAATTGGTATTGGATCGACATTCTCCACCTTTGTTGCCTATTACCATTATGATTGTAAGAAACAGTCAACCTTGTTGGTTGTGCTGCAAAATAGGTGAACAAACAAATGGCTTTGAGGAGAACTTTGTCGATTTCCTTTGTAGTTGTGCATGAGTCTTGGCGTAGAAAATATTACTTGGACTTGTTGATCCTTTGAGTAGTCTTCTTCGTCTTCGATTGATGATTCAATTGCATCATCGAATATCCTTCCCTGCTTAACCCCGTATTCTATTATTTCTCCAATCATCATGATGTCTGAAAAGTTGGTGGATGCACTTCCTATCATCCGATCATAGTAGGGAAATTCAAGGTGGGTGACGATCGTTGTTGGGTGAAATCTCTAGAATTGGTTAACAAAGAGATACTTTCAACTTATGCGATTGAGGTGAGTCACCAGGATTATTGACTGGGATGTCAGGTTGAGAGACATATACCATTGTTTCACCCTTCTCCAAAAGAGAGAATTTTCATGGCTTGTTCATGAGACTGCTCAACATTTTGTCCTTCCATGTCTTTGCCTTGTAGTCTGTAAGAACGATGAACATGTGGTTGTTGAGCCATTTGTTTTTAGAAAAAAGATAAAATGACTATGCAGGTTTTTCCATGAAATGCAAGTGAATGATGTGATAAAAAAAGAAATTGATGCATGAGAAGATACTGTCATTATTGAGTCAAAAATGCAAGAAGGTTTTTTTTTTTAATAAATAAAAAAAAAAATGACCTTAACATGGAATATGAGATAATGATATATGAGAAAAATGTGTAAATTGTAAACATTAATTGAAATGCATGAAAAATGTCTACTAAGTCCTAAATGCATCCTATGAAGAGAAAAATGTCTCCTAACCATAGACATGAGTGAATTTTTTTTTTTTTTTTTTTTTTTTTTTTTTTTTTTTTGTGTTTGCATGAGAGTCAATGTCCCACCACTCTACATTGGTGTGAACATGGATCAAAATGCATGACCCTTTTATTCCATAAAATGAAGATGAGCTCCTTGGAATTCTTGTGATGAATGAGTGGATATGAGGAAAGATCTTATACACGAGGGTATTAAAAATTGACACTACTCTATCATACGAATGTTCTAACCTTAGATGATGGTTTATGAAGAAAATTTTGCGATGAATGGTGGGATGAAGATCTAAAATGAATGTGAGAAATCATAAACTTTAGGTTCAAAAATTAATTTCAATGTTATAAAATAACAAAAGAATTAATTTGAGTGAAGATTTTTCGTGTGCCTATACGGGGGCAATAATAACCCCTCGAAGGTCGACACTACTCCAACATGAAAAGTATGATCCCAAAGGTCGTGAATGAAATAAACCTAAACTAAATGGTGCATGACTCCTACGGCTCAATATGTGCTAGGCGTGCAACTCAAATTCTTTTTTGGGACGAACCCTCTTTCTTTTTTTTTTAAGGAAACAATATAAAACCAATAAAAGAAATTCTTTTTTTTTTTTTGCAAAAGATCCTATTGTTTCCAAACAAAGAAAACATTAATATTCATCTTTTTTTTTGTTTCACAAGAATATTTACAAATGAATAAAATGAAAATAATGAAGAAGATATTTGACAAAGAATATATTTGACAAAGAATTGTAAAAGGTGACGGAGAATAAAATTCTAATCTTAGGAAACAAAGGATCCCAAATTAATTTCAATGTTATAAGATAACAATTGAATTAACTTGGACTGATGGAGATGGATTAAAATTAACCAGGAAACAAAGGATCTCCAGTCAATTTCAATGTTATAAGATAACAATTGAATTAACTCGAGTGGTGAGGATGAATTAAAATTCACTAGGAAACAAAAGATCTCCAGTCAATTTCAATGTTATAAGATAACAATTAAACTAACTTGAGTGGTGAGGATGTATTAAAATTCACTAGGAAACAAAGGATCTCCAGTCAAATTTCAATGTTATAAGATAACAATTGAATTAACTTGAGTGGTGATGATGGATAATGTTCACTAGGGAACAAAGGATCTCAAGAGAATTTCAATGTTATAAGATAACAATTGAATTAACTTGAGTGATGAGGATAATGTGAAATTAAAATTGTGATCCTAGAAAAAAAAGGATATCAAGTCAACCCCAATGTTATAAGATAACAATGAAGTTAACTTGAGTGATGGAAAATGATGTGAGGATAAAATTCTAATCCTAGAAGGGAAAATGGTTCCAAATTCATTCAAATGTTATAAAATAACAAATGAATTAACATGAGAGGTGAGGATAACGTGAGACTAAAATTTTGATCCTAGAAAAAAAGGTCCCAAATTAATTCAACGTTATAAAACAACGATTAAATTAACTTGAGCGAAAATTTTCATGCGTCTACATGAGGACAATGATGTCCCTTCTAAGGTCGGCATTACTAATTTCGGATGTGATGCATGAATGAATGGAATGAAGAAAAAAAAAAGGTTAAGGACTGAATGAGATGAAAAATAATTGAGCAACAAGGAAAAAAACGCTCATTTGGGAGAGACTTTTTCAAAAAAAAAAAAAAAATTTAAAAAAATCCAAGGAAGAGATAAGGAAAAAAAAATCACTTACAAGAAACGCAAGATGGGAATACTTGAATTATTTTTTTTGAAACAACAAAGATATAAAGGTTTTTTATTTTTAAAGAAAGCCTTTAAAAACGAGGAAGATATGAACACTTCTTGTTTTTGAACGAAAGTTTTTTCCAAAACAAAGAGAATACTTCATTTTTTAATGAAAGTTTATTTTAATAAAAAACAAAGAATATAAGATGACACCAAGAAGAAAGAGTTGAAACTTAATAACCATGATTAACCCATTTAAAAAAATTAATTATAACACCAAAAATGATAGTACAAAATAAATGACATTACTTGGATAGAATAATAAATAAATAAAATATCAATATAAATACATGAAATAACTACCAGATACAAAATGATGAAGTGTTGGCATGTCTAAATCCTAAATGGATAAGGCTCTCAAATCAATCCTGATATTATAAAAAATAATAAAAGGATTAATCTGAGCGAGAATTTTTCGTGTGCCTGCACGGGGGTCGGAACCCCTCGAAGGTCGACACTACTACATTCTCAATTCTAATCTTAAAGGGTATAGCCCGAGTAGGAGGCTTGTGAATTTGTGTGAAATGCATGATGATCTAAAGAAAGTAAAATTACATAAATAAATTATACACAACAAAATAGCAGAATGGACCAAATAAATTACTAAAGGATCATAGAAAAATAAAATTGAAGTGGCTTGACTCTCTAAGGTCCCCAGTGGAGTCGCCAAGCTGTCGCAACGTCATCGCGACGCGGAGCGGCCGACGTCCTTCCCTAAGGGTCTCTTTCGAGGTTAAAGGTTTGGAGTCGCCACCAATCATCTTGGGGTGTGATTGGTCACCCTCTTTAAAGAAAAACCGGTCTTTGAAAACCAAAAATTAGGTTCGGGAGTCGATTGAGTGTAGGGAAGGTGTTAGCACCCCTACAACACCCGTTTAAAAACGGTTACCACATTTTATTTTTAAAATCCTTTTATAACATGGAACGGTCCTTTACTTTGAAGAAAAAAAAATCAAATAACAAATGTCCCACTTGATCTTACCTTACCTTTTAAAATTAAAGTAAGGTTTTGATGTAGTGAGTGAGGTTATACCCAATAATTGTTTGTCATGTTGAAATCTTCTTTTAATTAAAAGAAAATTTGTCACCTCAAGAATTTGAGAAATTATCTCAACTCCGTCATAGGTTGCACATGAGCTATTTTGTCTCACATCTATTATTTCACATTTCAAAGATAAAATGTGAACTAATAATCATGAGTGGTATGACACCATTCAATGAAAAAAAATATATTTTTCATTTTTAAATAGAATTCATTCGGAATTACTAAAGTAAAACTATTTTTGAAATTCTTTTGAAAAAACCAATTTAGAATCAAATTGAAATTCTGATTGTCAAAATAATTGACTAGTTAAACATTAAGCTAATTTCCAGGCAGGGTGTTCCCTTTCGGTCAGCTTAAGTACCCATTCTTAGACAAAATTAGCTTTAAAGTTTCCATAATCAATCTATTTTAACTTTCCAAAATATTAAATAACTAAAATAATAATATTAAAAACAAAATAAAAAGAAGAGAAAATGGGCTAAACCCCATTGAAAAACACACATTTGAATTTTGGGTTTTTGAAATTTGTTTTAACCATTTAACAATTGAAATAGATTTCCAAATTAATTAAAAATTCATCGCCATTGATTGATTTCCAATTTAATTTTTAATATAAAACCAAATAGACATTGATTTTGAAATTCCAATTAGAACCTATTGAAAATTTCTAATTAAAACAAATTTAAGGCTGATTTGGAGATTTCAATGTAAAATCCAATTTGAAACCACATTTATTTGGGAAATGACATAGTAAAGGTAATTCGAAATGAATTTAGGAAATCAAATTTAAAATCAAATTGAAATTGAATCAATTTAAAAAAACAAAACGAAATTGAATTGGAAATCCAAATTTAAAATCAAAATGGAATTGAAACCAAAATTTCAAATTAAAACTAAATTGGAATTTTCTTGAGATTTTCAACTTAAAGCCTGACTTAAAATTGATTGGAAAATTCATGTAAGAAATTTTAAGTTAAAAATCAAATTGAAAGATAAAGAGAGGGAAAAAACTTGAGAACAACTTAAAGAGAATGATTTAAAAAAAAAATGATAAAGGATAGGGATGAGCCCACCAAACTTTCTTCATCCTCACATTCTTTCTCTCTCCTCCCTCATAGTGATGGCGGCGTGGGCGGCAAAACTAAAGGCATCGAACGGAACTGGCGGCGGCGATGGTCTTCGAGTGGCAGCGATGGAGTTGAGGTGTGGGTTTTTGGAGGAAGAAGAAAATGAGTTTGGGTGGATGTCACAATGGTGTTTGGAGAGAGAAAGAGGATTTTATGGGTAAAAGGAAAAATGGCTTCTAATCTTCGTTGAAATGAAGTTTTGAACAAAAAACTCTTCTCCCCATTATAATTCTCTCTTTGCTTCTCTTTTTTCTAATTTCATTCTCATTCTAATTGTCCCCTTTGTTCTTTCTTGTGTTATCCTTTTATAAGGAAGCTTGGATGGTGGTTGGAGAGAAAAATGGTGGGGAGTTGAGGAAGAGAGGGAGAAGGAAGTGGAGAAGTGTGTTGAGAAAGAGGGGGAGAGGGAAGTGGAGAAGGAATAGGAATAGGAAGACTTTGAAAATGAGAAAAAAAAAAAAGAAACAAAGAATAATTAAATTCAAAATTAATTGAAATAAGAAAATGAAAATAAAATAAATAATAAAAACCAAAAAGAAAAATAACATAAAATGAAATAAAATTCAACATCAAACTTTAATACTAAAAAGTAAGCCGGACCAAATACGGTGTCTACAATTAATGAAGAGGCAAGACAAAAATATCAAGAAGTCCTGAAGCGAGATGTTCTAATGGAACGCGACTTCGATGGTGGCAAAGAGCTCGCACATTTTCCTTGAGCGAACATTATTAATCACGTTTGGGAACGATTGTGCGCAAAGCCGGAGCCCACTGTTGATTGTTGGGCGATTTTTCGCAAGCGCACGGGTCGTCACAAGTAATATAAAACGGTAGTAATACCGAGTATCGAATCCTCAGGGAAATTGAATTAATTCCATTAAGTACCAAGAATCATCATGTTTTAATTTTATTTAGAAGATCAACTCGAATGATGAAGCAAAAATTTAAAGAAATAGATAAAAATAAACATGCAATAAGAAAACGGAAGTATCCAATCAAGGGAACTTGACCTAGGGTGTTATATAGTTTTCTTGGATTTGTAGCTCAATTACATGGATGTATGTAACTAATAATCTTCAATTCCATAAATCTAGAAGTAATTTTAAGCGGATTTCTCTTTCAAGCTCCTCCACATCTCATACTAACATAACTAATTTATGTGTCCATCTCCTTAGTTAATCATAGTATGGCATTAAACAACTTCATAATCAATTTCTAACAATTCTCTTTCACTCTCGTGTTCCAAGCAATCGTTAGCCATGCAATTAGGATCTAATCTAATTTCTCTCTGTCGAGTATCAATTTAGACCAACAAATCAATTAATCCGTGATCAAGAGATTAAAAGCATTAAGCAAGAATTGCAAAGATGAAATATGAAGAATTTCATTACATAATCCAAGTAATTGTGCTACAATATCCAATTAACTAGAATAACGACCCTAGGTCTCAAGATCTACTCACAAATGGAAATAATTTTGCCAAAATGATCTTGATCCATAGGCCTAACTCAAATTACAACAAGGAATTATAAAGAAGTAAGGAAGAAATAACCGATAAGTCGATCCCAAGCTCCTGCTACGATCATCTCGAATCTTGAGCCTTAGAATCTCGCTCAATTCCACCTTTTTGCTCACAATTCTTCTCACTTTTTCTCTCTATTGAGCTAGGGGAGAGCTCCCCCAAATTTTGGGATGATTTGAACCAAAGGGAAGGGGCCTTTTTATAGTGCAAGGGGCTGGAATTTTCTTGCTGAACAAGTCGACAGCGTCGAGACGCTGTGACGTCATGTTGTCTTGGGGCAGAATTTGTCGCAGCGTCGAGACGCTACGTAGACAGCGTCGCGACGCTATCGCGATTTTGGAGAGCGCTTTTCTGATCACCTAGCGTCGAGACGCTAGGCCTTCTAGAAGCCTGATTTGCAGAATTTTGCCTCCTTTCTTCAAACTTTTGGGCTTTTTGGGCCTCCCACTTTAATTATCTTCTCTTCTTGGACTTTAGGGCTTGGATCTTCAATGATTATTCTTTAAATTGCCCAAAAAGTCTCCAAATTTACCGAAATTCTCTTAAAATCTCAGTTTTGTTGCCCGAACTCGGTTTTCTGTAAAATCAACATAAAAATATATTAAAGCTCACAATTTATGCACAAAACTAGCTAAAATTAATAGGAAAATGATGACATTTTTGCATGTCATCATTGATCAACTAGAATGGGAGTTCTAGGCTAACATCGATGAAAATGAAGGATTCTTGGTTATTGTGTGAAGAGTTTCTGTCGACTAGAGCCCTGGAGTAATTAATTCTCTATTTAATTTGCAAGACTTCCCCTATGCTGTTTTCAACGAAATATTTGTTGCTTCTTCAAACGAGCAACTGAATTCCCAGTGGAGGTTGTCTAGGACGAGGGTAAGAATATTCCAGTCAGCGTACTTGAAGTGTGAGGCTAACACTTGGCCCAGCTTTGTCAAGTAGAGATTATTGCCTACAACGCTTCAAAAAGGTAAGGCGTGTGAAGGTGGTTTGTTGTGCAGTGTCCATAGAGTGCTAGAGTAACTTGAGAGGATGTTCAGTAGGCCAGTATTCACTGAAAGACAACTTCAAACCTACTAGAGCTATGATCGTTGAAGGGACACCACACTAAGGAGGGTTATGCAAGTGAATTTTTCTAAATCATATCTAGCCTTCCTAATTTTCATTGACGATCTTGTGAACCTATGCATTTCATCCCCGCCCATCATTCGAGAGGAAGAAGAAAACCCAGAGCCTGAACATGATGAAAAATTAAAGGGAAGTTTTAGTTTCTGCGAGCAAATATTTTAATGAATGATTTTTTGTGCTCGCCTTGCATGTGTTTTGTTCTTTTTGCTTATGTTATGTTCTATTTCTTTGTTTTTATCTGCTGGTTTAAAATCTATCTCTGACATGATTAGGTTGATCTGTGATCTTGATCTTTAGTGAAATCAAATACTGTTTTGTTTGGCACATCTGAGTATCTAACTTATTTTTTCTTCTGAATTTTTGAAGCTTGGACTAGTTAGCCTAATTAGACCAAGATGTTCTGATCTCCAGAAACCTTTTGCTTGAGCATTCCTTCTAGCCTGGTCATGACTGCAGCAAAAGTTCTGAGGTAACATTGTCTTATTTGATCCACCTCAAGCTTAATCTTAGTCCCACGCTTAGTTTAAAATTTAGATAGAAAAAATTAAGTTTGAGGGTATACTTATCATGTTGCTAATTCATTGAGGACAATGAATAATTTAAGTTTGGGGGACTTTTTGCTACTCCAATTGTTTTGCTCGAGCATTCCTCTCCTTCATTTAAAAATTTGCTAGGTTGTTGAGTAACCGGGGACATTTGTGATACCCACAGTTTGTCTTCGCGTCAAAAGATGACCTAGAAAATATTGGAAAAATGAGAAAAATTATTTGCTGAAAAAAGTTGATTGTTGAAAATTTTGCTGAGAAAATTCATAGAGCAAAAGTTTTGAAGGATGAATGATAATCTAGCAGTTTTCTGTCTCCCAGGGCTTAGGTGAGCTTCATCATAAAATGTCGCCATTCTGAGAAGCAAGGGATAGAATAACTAAGGATTTTTGGGTTTAACAATGAGTATTTAGCCTAATTGGTGATAAGTTTGAGGCAAGGGTATACTGCACCATAAAGTGGGTCATCTCATGCTTAAGAGCTTATGACTGTAGGGCTGCTTTAAGTCTGAAGAACAAAAATATAAACCCCTTAAAAATGTGTTTAAATATGTCTGATAATAAAGCTAGGTTGTGGTAAGTTCTTAGGATTGAGTTAAAGGTGGTGATTATTTGTTAAATGTTGAAAGAATTCTTTTGCTGCAGTAGTGCTTGGTTTTGCAGGATGCTCAGGTAAAGGTTGAAGGTATTGTTGGAATATCTGTTTTGATTGAGTTGTGCTATGACTAATGTTTTGAATTTTCAAGGGAAGGTGAGTTAGCATTGCTTGGGACGCGCAATAGTTCAAGTTTGGGGGTGTGATAACTGTCCGAAAGGTAGTTATTTAGGCCTTAATTCTATAGGGATTTGTGTGTCTTTTATGCTTAATAGGGTTGGTTTTAGATATATATTATATGTTTTAACCCATTTGGAAGAATGGAGGCTTTGAAAGTTATTTTGTGCAGAAAATACTGCTGAGCGACGTGAGGGAGCAAATTCTGTGCTGCAGAAAAACTGGGAGCAAAACTGCCACATCACAACTCGTTAGCCAAGTTGACAAACCGACTTCTATTGAGTTATTTTCGGGATAAAGGAGCGAGGAGAGCCTGCCATGTGTCCAATTTAACCTAATTCTCATCTTATAAAAGGAGGAGTCGTCAAAGATAAAGGCATTCACGATTTGGAGACCGAATCAATCGGCCGGAGGCCGAATGACGGCGGAATGGAGATCTAAGAAGACCATTTGCGATTCCACTCAAGGAGACTAAGTTTTTCCATGTTCTTGGTGGTTTGGAGCAGCTGTTTCATCCCCATTTGCTAAAAAGGATTAGTACTTCTTGTTTATTTCGCTTTATGGATGTGCTTATCGAGATTGTAACGTATTTTATGTCTTCAAACATGAACTAATTGCTCTGTAGGCATAGGTTAAGAATTATGTGATTGTTGTATATATAAATCTGGAAATTCTATTTGATCATGATCATCTTGAATTATTGTTGATCTTTATTTTCATTATGTGCCCACCTAGCTAGCCGGTATGTATAGCTTCTCCTAGTTTCAGGGATGATTTAGGAGTTGTGTGGCGATAATTCACGCTAGATCATTGTGTATTGGTGAACGCCAGTGACTGAGTTAGGGATAGGCAGTTGCCTAATGCTTGATCGGTAGAGCTTCATTGGTTTTGAAACATATTCCAAAAAATCCGGAGTTCCGGGAGGATCCCGCTGATAATACTGCAGGAGATTGACGAGTCAAAAGAATTGCTGGAGCATCTTTATAACAATTACAGAAGTCTTAATCTGTGTTTGTTTCCATTCTGTTTTCTCTAGTCGTAATCACTTACTACTTTCGCATATCTTTTGTTTCAACATTTTAAAAACCCAATCAATTTAACCAACCATTTGAAATCACTAAAAAGGCAAATTAAATCAATAGAGGTAGGCATTTCAAGACCCTGTGGATACGATAAATACTTATCACTTGCTGCTAGATTGTGTATACTTGCACAGTATTTTGGAGTCAATTTATCTCATATTTTTAACCACTCCAGAATTGCAACAGCTGCTCACTATGGTTGGCAACTTCGTCAACTCGATGTTAAGAATGCCTTCTTACACGGGGATTTACATGAAGAAGTCTATATCCAGCAACCTCAGGGATTTGTTGACTCAACCAATCCGACTCATGTCTGCAAATTACTTCGGTCCCTTTATGGTCTCAAGCAAGCACCTCGGGCGTGGTTTGAGTGTTTTACATCATATTTACTCACATTGGGTTTTTGTGCTTCTCAGGAAGATTCATCTCTATTTGTTCTAAAACATCATGGACATCTTATATATCTTCTTCTCTATGTTGATGATATTATCATCACTGGTACTAACAATCTTATGATTAGCTCCTTAATATCTCAGTTGCAGTCTCGATTTGACATGACTGATATTGGTTATCTTACATACTTTCTTGGTCTTGAAGTCAAGATGTCTTCTACTGGGATTCATGTCTCTCAAGCTAAATATGCACGTGATATTCTTCATCGTTTTGGTATGGCCAATGTTAAGCCTTGTTCTACACCGATTTCTCTCAAGCCAGCTATTGATGTTGGTTCTCTCTGTTCGTCTGCTGATGTTCAAACTTTTCGGGCTCTTGTTGGTGCATTACATTATCTCACCTTCTCTCGCCCTGATATTTCTTACTCTGTAAGTTGGCTTTCTCAATTTGTGCACAATCCTTCTCATGCTCACTTAGTTGCTGCTAAGCAAGTCCTTCGCTACCTTGCTGGAATGCTAGCCTCTGGTATTCTCTTTCACAAAGGTGGCTCTTTGAATCTCACAGCTTTCTCCGACTCAGATTGGGCTGGGAGTTCTCTTGATAGACGTTCCACGACAGACTTTGTTATCTTTTTAGGGCCTAATCCAATTTAATGGGGAGTAAAGAAACAATCTACTGTGTCTCGAAGTTCCACATAAGCTGAGTATCGTGCTCTTGCCTCTACGGTTGCTGAATTATTTTGGGTTCGTCAGCTTCTTCGTGATCTCTGCATCTTTGGTTCCTCACCTCCTCTTCTATTATGTGACAATCAGTCCGCCATTCAACTTGCTCGTAATTCGATCTTTCATGGGCGAACTAAGCACATCGAAGTTGATTTTCATTTTATTCGCGAATGGGTTACTCGAAAGGATATTTCATTGCAATTTGTTTCTACCTCTACTCAGCTAGCTGATCTCTTAACGAAGCCTCTGACTAGTCATCGCCTATGCTTCCTTCGCTCCAAACTCATGCTTGGTAGTCTTTTGTTTGCGGGGGATGTTATGGATATTAGTTATTTTGTTATGGGTTTTTATAATTTTTCCATGATCTTCTCCGTTTTTGTTATTTTATATTTTGTATTCTGTTATTCCTTTGTGTATAAATAGGGTTCAATTGTGTATTTTCAAATCACTCAATCAATACAACCTTTTCATAATCTCTGAAAAGTTTCACCTTTTAGTTTATTGTTTAGAATAGTTGCCATCTGCCTACGTAATTTTCTATATTCCTGAATATTTGATCTTAAGGTTTTTGTTTAAGTTTCTGTTCTCAAGTCAAGAGCTCAAATCCCTAGAGTTTGTGATGATCATTACATAAGGATTCAAATTAGCCATTAACACAGGGTTCTATGTATCACTTTGGCTTTTGTTTCCTTACCATTGAGGATGGCAACATAGTTCCAAATCACTTTGGCTTTTGTTTTCGAACTTTGAACTGTCGACCTCTATTGGTTCCTGAATGGATTGAAGTTGAAGAAGGATAGTTATAGTTTTTAACCGCTAGTTTTTCTTACGTTTGTTTTCTTTTTCCAATAAGCATTATGAGTCAGGTGAGGTTTTTTTGAGTTGAAAAACTATTTCTCTAAGTACTCATCTTGAAGCCAATTTTATAATTAAGAAGAATGGATCATGTTCTAGTATTATTTTGCTACAGATCGAGCTTTGTAATCTTCCTAAGGATATCGATGCTAATAATCTGTTTGGAGTTTGTTTTGTTTCATATAAATTGTGGTTTTATAGGGTTGAGTCATCTTACTTTTGTGGATTTTACTCGGGATTGTGCTAGTTTTCGTGAGTCTCTCATTCTAGTGACTTCTTTTACCTTATTTTTAATGCATAAATCAAGTTCACATTATTGGCGTGGGTCGTTTTGATTTGGCTAGTGGAACAAGTTATGGTTGATCATCGTTCATTTTCATTTGTTACAAAAAAGAACTATATGATATTTCAATTTTTGTTAAGTTAGTGATCAATTGTTCTTTTTGGTTCTTTGTGGAGATTTCATTTTGTATTCTTTTTGCTCTTGATGGTACGACCATATTGTCTGTGCCAACTATGATTTAACTAATAAGCTTGTGTTTCCAAGTCTAACTTTTCCGAACATTCATGAGAAATTCTAGTCGTATGCTTAATGAAACTGTATGTTGTTCTTGGATGCCTTGCAGGTACAACAACTTATTGCAGAGCTAAATGAAATTTTGGCCCATGAAATAGTTGATGAACAAGGATTATGGGAAAAAAAAAAACTCACTAGTCTATCTCTTGAACCTTTTGAGTTTTTGCCTCATGCAATCCAAGAACAATTGATGCTTGAAAGAGGTCCACATGGAAATGTTCAGGTATATATTTATTTTGCTGTTTTTGTAGTGATCCCCAAGTGTTGGTGTTTCTTGGTCAGATATAATACTTTTCTTCTTTTCTTGTTTAGATAGCTAAAATAGAAATAGAAGAAATGTTTTTCTTCTTTTCTTGTTTAGGTAGTTATGGGGATGACCATGTGTAACTCCTTTAGATTATGTTATGTTATAGGAATTTAACATATATTCTCTTAAGTCTTTAATACAATGTTTGGAGATAACATGTAACACTTTTAGATTATGTTATGTTACTCCACGTTGATATGACTAAAAATCAATGGAAAATTGTTTGAAATGACAGAGTTAAAAAAGATGAAGCTAGTTGGTTGCAAAAATCTTGGAAATGTTATCAACATGTTTATGGCGATATATAAAAAGCTATGAATCTATTTTTTTATTCCACAATTAATAGTTTTGTACATCTCTATTGTAATAATGATGCATCTGCTCTCAAAATAGAATGGATGTACATAAAACTGTATCTTTTGAGCTCTTTCAAACAACAGGGATATGACAAGTAATTTATATAGCTACCATTGATTATTTGATTGAAGGGAGAAAGAAGTGTCTTTCATATTGTCTTCATGTAGAGTTCCACTTGACTTTTGCATGTGTCTTATCATAAATTATAAATATGGAGAAATTGAATACGGTTGAAGCTCACTCGTTGGAATGGGAATGACCTTAGGCTTATATATGTGCTTGTGATATAATTCAGGAAATTCAAGATAGTAGGGGATATATATATATATATATATATATATATATATATATATATATATATATATATATATATATATATATATTTAAAAAAGGCACAAACGTGATGCACAAAATGTGTCAAGAACTAATTAACTTGACATTCAATATTTAGAACTTATCATTTATTCGATGTCAAGATATTAATAAATTTGACAGATAAAAAATGTCAAGTTCTAATAAAAATGATACATAATAAGTGTCAAGAATTTATATACATGACGTTTGTACGTGTCAAGAAGGTAGTATTCTTGACGTTTGAGAAATATCAAGGAAAGTATATCTGGATGCTCATTTTTGGCCCCCTATTCTTGACAGTGGCTTCCAGGACGCTTTCAAAAGCGTCAAGAGTATTAGAATTTGACATTTTATAAGTGTCAAGTAATACAATTTTTTTTTGTAGTGGTCCCCCAAACTTGAATTATTCATTGTCTCCAATGAATCATTAATTTTATGAATTATACCCCCAAACTTAATTTTTTCTATCTAAATTTTAAACTGAGCGTGGGACTAGAATTAAGTTTAAGGTGGATCAAATAAATCGACACTACCTCAGAATCTTCTTGTCGCAGCAACAATCAGACTAGAAGAAATGCTCAAGCAAAAGGTTTCTGGAGATCAGAATACCTTGATCTAACTAAGCCTAACCAGTCCAAGCTTCAAAAATTCAGAAAAAATTAGTTAAGTTAGGATTACTCAGTGCCATAGAACAGAAACATGTATTGGAAATTTCATTAAAAATAAAAGAAATTACATCAACAGATATATTTTTTTTCGTTGACCCAGAAGCAGAAAAATTAAAAAACAAGCAAAAACAAGCAAAACAGAAAAAGATGTGGTCAGAAATGCGCGAGCAACAAAAATATTTCATCAAAACAAATGCGCACCAAATTTTCCTTCTTCAATCCTCCTGACCAGGATCTTCTTCTTCATCTCCTTCTCTCTCGACAGATGGTGACGAAATCCAAGGGTTCAGTTGGTCATCAGGGAATCTTGGGAAGGCCGGATATGGCTTAGAAAAGTTAGACTGCAAGGCCCCCTCAATGCGACATCCTTTCTCTTCACATAATTCCAGAAGGTTTGGAATTGCCTTTCAGCAAACTCCATTCCTCTGGAATATATCTATAATTGCTCCTGCATTTGATGGATGCCGCACACCAACCCGCCTTGGCGTGCTTCTTGTGTCCTTTGAAGCTTAGCCAAGTTTGGTGTGTCGATTATTCCCTTGTCCATTAGAGTGACATTATCCGCATTCATTGGAACCCTTACCCTTTGGCATAACATTGTTATGGTGTTCGGGAAAACCAGCTTCCCAACCTTTTTTCGCCAGCAATCGAAAATATCACTAGAAATAATTTTGCCCACATCAATACTCATAGAACGAAGAATAACAAACACAAGAAGCACCCGATCACGAGATAGCTTTGAGTCGTGAGTTGTAGGCAGCAAGCGCAACTTGATGAAGTCCATCCATGTATTGCTTCACTCTTTAGATAAGCTGCTTGGAATGTACGCTTTTCAGTCTTCGACAACCTCCATTGAGCCCCCTCGATGCCAACCACCCTGATTGCCGCATTTAACTGATCATTTGATGGCGCTACCACCATCTCATTAAAACCTGCGTGCGGAAAGTCTTAGAGGTCGAATAAAGAATTGATAGCTCCTAGGCTCCAGTCAACGGGCACCCCTCGGACGATAGAATGAAATCCTTCTTGATCATCAATATTTGCATAGAGTTCACGAACAATATTGGAATTGACCGACTTCGGCTTTGCGCAGAACTGACTCTAGCCATGGTTTGCTATTCCGGTTCTCAAGAAACGCGACAAATCATCACCAAATCTCCGTTCAAACAGAAAGTCCCTTTTCAACATCTTTATATCTTTGCTCGGGCAAGATTATTGATGAAGTGGTTGTACGAAAATCGTGGCTCCTCAGTTTCAATACCTTCATCTTCAGCCGATGCTTCAACAATACCTTTGCCCTTGTTTTCCCTCTGTTTGGGCAAAATTTCGTCTTCTGCTTGCTTTTCTATTTCCTCTCTTGCTTTGTTCTCTGCCTCCTTTTTCTCTTGCTCTTCTCTTTCCGTATTCTCCTTCTCAGAATCAGTTGTCGGCAGTGAAGGGGTATCAGTCCGGACCACCTTGACACAACCGAATTTTTGCCCCTCATTAAATAAAATTATCGTTCAAATCCCATTCAATCAGAAAAATAAATCCATCAAACGGTAAAATCTGAAGTTCAAACGACCCATGGTCAATGCTGATGTGCTTTCCAACGGCTAAACCATTCGATTTCCCCTGCGCGACACGTGGCAGCATCAGATCCCTCATGCAATTTACCTGCCAGGGAAAATTAAAAATCCAAACGGTAAAATATTTAATTCTAAACTAAATCCCGCAATATTCTGATGATATGGGTGCTTTAACCAAAAGATTGCAAAGGCAAATTGAGCAACAAAATCTCCTTCTAGAAGAATCTTTTCACACGGGAAAATTCAAATTCAAATCGTCAAAATCAAATCATATCCTTTATTTATTTATAAACCGAATAAATTAGGAAATATATTATTAAACCTAATCTAGGAATAAACTCAAATAACCAAAAATACAAACTGAATTAAAATCTAAACTAACTAATCAGATTAAATTAACTATAAACTAAACTGGCAAAAATAAAAATACTCCAAAAATAAAAATCTATGGAATAAAAAAAAACGAATTAAAATAAATCAGGTAAGATTTAAACAAACCAAATATAAAATACTCGAATTAAAATCAATCCAAATCAGCAAGAAATAAAATCACAACAAACACTGGGAGCTCAAAATATTGCTATGTGAAATGGTCTCACAAAACTCATGCTCTCTCATTCATAAACCAATTTTAGGGAAGAATATTTCGACTGGAACTCTTCACCCCAATAATGTTTCACACGTTGTCCATTAACTTTAAACACTCTCCCATCTTTTTCATCTTGCAAAGTTATTGCCCCATGGGGAAAACTTCAATCACAATAAATGGCCCGGACCATTTAGATTTCAATTTCCCAGGGAACAATTTTAATCTAGAGTTTTAAAGTAAGACCCTCTAACCTTTGACAAACTCTTTAGGCTTAATTTTCTTGTCATGTCACAACTTAGTCTTCTCCTTATACATTTTTGCATTTTCATATGAAAATTGGTGAAATTCCAATAATTCATTAAGCTGAAACATTCTTATTGCCCCTGCATGACTCAGATCAAAATTTATTTTTTTCAAAGCCCAAAACGTTTTGTGCTCAAGCTCTAACGGTAAATGGCAAGCTTTCCCATATACTAACCTATAGGGAAACATACCAAGAGGAGTCTTATAGGCTGTCCTATAAGCCCAAAGAGGCTCATCCAACCGAAAAGACCAATCCTTCCTAGATGGGTGGACTACTTTTTCTAAAATTGATTTGATTTCCCTATTACTAATTTCAGCTTGACCATTTTCTTGTGGGTGATAAGGGGTAGCTATCCTATGCGTGATTCCATACTTAGCCAAAAGCTTAGTCAAGATATTATTAACAAAATGTGTACCCTCATCACTCACTAGAGCTCTAGGTGTCCCAAACCGCACAAAGATGTGCGATTGAAGAAACCTTGATACCGTCTTGGCATCATTCTAATGGCATGCAATGGCCTCCACCCACTTGGACACATAATCAACTACCAATTAGATAAAAACATTACCATTAGAAGGGGAAATGACCCCATAAAATCAATACCCCACACATCGAACAATTCCAATTCTAAAATGTAAGTAAGAGGCATTTCATCTCTAGGTCCTAAGTTTCCCCTCCTTTGGCAAGCATCACATTTCTTGTAGAACCTATGCACATCCTTAAATAAGGAAGGTTAGAAGAATCCACAATGCAAAATCCTCATAGTTGTTCTCTGTCCGCTGAAATGTCCTCCATACGGCGAAGAGTGACATTGCTCCAGGATTTCCTTTGGTTCATCACCTGAAACACACTTACGAATAATACCATTAGAGCATTGCTTATACATAAATGGCTCATCCCAATAGAAAAATTTCTCATCTTGCTTAAACTTTTTCATCTGCCTCCAATCCATATCAATAGGAGTGACTCCCTTTACCAAAAAGTTGGCAATATCAGCATACCAAGGGATATCCTTGACTACCTTTACCTCAACAACAAAGAGCTGTTCATCTGGAAAAGAATCTGAAATGGCAGATTGCTTCAACAAAGATGATGTTGGATCAAGACGAGATAAATGATCTGCAATGACATTTTCTGATCCCTTCTTATCCTTTATCTCCAAGTCGAATTCCTGCAATAATAAAACCCAACGAATTAATCTAGGCTTTGCATCTTTTTTAGACATTAAATACCTTATTGCTGCATGATCAGTGAAAACCGTGACTTTGGATCCAACCAAATATGGTCTGAATTTCTCAAAGGCAAACACAACAACTAACAACTTCTTTTCAGTAGTTGTATAATTGATTTGTGCCTCATTCAAAACCCTGCTTGCATAATATATAGAATGGATAAATTTGCCCTGCTTTTGCCCCAGCATGGCACCTACTAAAACATCACTCGCATCACACATTACCTCAAATGGTAAACTCCAATTAGGTGGACAAAGAATTAGTGCTGAGATTAAAGCAGTCTTTAAAGTTTCAAAAGCCTTCCTACAATCTGCATTAAAGTAAAAAACATGATCAGTGCACAATAAGTTACAAAGAAGATTACTAATTTTTGAAAAATCCTTTATGAACCTCCTATAAAATCCAACATTACCTAAAAAATCTGAATCCCTTTCAATGAACTCGGTGGTTCTAATCTCTCAATAACCTCTATTTTTGCTCGATCAACTTCTAGACCTTTCTTTGAAATCTTATGACCTAACACAATGCCCTCCGTCACCATGAAGTGACATTTCTCCCAATTAAGAACTAGATGGGTATCCTCATATCTCTTTAATACCTTACCTAAATTATCCAAATAACTTTGAAAAGACCATCGAAAAGCTGAAAAATCATTCATAAATACCTCAACAGTAGATTCAACCATATCAGAAAAAATTGCTAACCATACACCATTGAAATGTTACTGGAGTATTCCACAGGCCAAAAGACATTCACCTAAAAGCAAATGTCCCATAAGGGTAGGTGAAAATGGTTTTTTCCTGATCCTCAAGAGCAATGGTAATCTGGTTATACCCAGAATAACCATCTAAGAAACAGCAATAGGCCTGACCAGCCAATCTATCCAACATTTGGTTAATAAATGGTAGAGGGAAATGGTCCTTACGAGTGGCTTTATTAAGTCTCCTGTAATCCATGCAAACCCTTTAGCCAGTCACTGTCCTGGTTGGGATCAACTAATTATCTTTATTAGTTACCACCGTGACACCTCCTTTCTTAGGAACACATTGGATAGGGCTTACCCAATCGCTATCGGTAATTGGATACATGCTCCTAGCATCAAACCATTTAATCACCTCCTTCTTAACAACCTCTTTCATTGCAGGATTAAGCCTCCTCTGTTGCTCAATACTCCTAAAGGATCCCTCCTCTAGAGTGATTTTATGCATACAGAAAGAAAGGCTAATTCCCTGAATGTCAGCTAATGTCCAACCTATTGCTTTGCGATATTGCTGCAACAACTTTATTAAGGTTTCTTCATCCTCCGACATTAAATCTGATGCAACAATAATGGGCTACGTCTCACCTTCCCCAAGATAAACATACTTTAGATGATCTGGCTAGGGCTTCAAATCTAAAGTGGGTGCCTTAATTAGGGATGACTTTATAGGAGGAGCTTTCCTTTCATCCAAATCTAAAGACTCAAAAACATCCTCACACCTAGACACTTTTTTTTTTCACTTTTTCTTTCTAAAGAACAAACTTCTAAATCCTCTACACTAACCTCTCCATGATCTCCCAAATGTTTGCCAAATCCTGCATTGCTGTCTCAACAATTGTGTTCTCTAGAATCCTAATGAAAGAACAATTTTCCACTTCGTCTGGATACTTCATGGCCTTAAAAATATTAAACTTTACTTCCTAATTATAAACCCTCATTGTTAATTCCCCTTTTTGAACATCTATCAATGCCCTACTAGTAGCCAAAAATGGACGACCAAGAATAATTGGGAAATCTTTATCTGTCTCATAATCTAAGATAATAAAGTCAACAAAAAATATGAATTTATCTACCTTCACTAAGACATCCTCAATTTTACCCTCTGGATATGTGATAGACCTATCAGCTAGTTGGAGTGTGACTGTGGTAGGCCTACCTTCACCAATACCTAACTTTCGATAGATCGACAGCGACATAAGGTTAATGCTTGCGTCTAAATCACAAAGTGTTTTACCTAACTCTTTTCCACCTATTGACACAGGTATAGTTAATGACCCTGGATCCTTAGCCTTGGTTGGTAGCCCATTCTTAAGAATAGCATTACATTCCTCAGTAAGAGATATAGTTTCAAACTCACCAAACCTCTACTTTTTAGTTAAAATATCCTTAAGAAATTTAGCATAATTAGGCATTTGCTCTATAGCTTCTACTAAAGGGATATTTATATGCAATTGCTTAAGAATCTCTAAAAACTTCTTAAATTGACCATCTTGATTCTTAGGCCTTTGCCTTTGTGGAAAAGGTAGAGGTGACACATAAGGTGGGTGCGACACATAAGGTGGTTCCACATCTGGAACAGGACCAGATGCTTCAGCATCATTATTGCTGCTTACAACACCTTTACCAGACTCCAACTCTTTTTCAACATCATTCTTATCACAATTGTTTTTCTATATCCTATGGTTTACTAGGCTCTCTCCTCTCTTCTAGTGGCTTACCAATCCTTATAGTCACCGCCTGTACCTGCTCCTTACCTTCCTTTCTAGGGTGCTCAGTATCTGAAGGAAGTTTTCCTTCAGGCCTTGCCTTCAGCTCATTAGCTAGTTGGCCCATTTGCAATTCCAGGGCTCTCATTGAAGCTTGATTACTTTGAATTGTGGCATCTGTACGAGTCATATATTTTTTCATCATTGCCTCAAGAGAACTCTTTGAATTTTGTTGGGGCAATACCTGCGCTTTTGCAAATCCCGATTGGTTCACCTTTTGTTGTGCTTGCACATTACTTCCTTGCCCTCCCCAGACAAAGTTGGGGTGGTTGTGCCAACCTGGATTATAAAATTTAAATAAGGGTTATTCCTCTGATTACTTACAAAAAACACAGAAGCAGGATTGCTTAGGCAAAACTCGTAGTTGTGCTCTTTACCACAATAGACACATGCTTCCTCTGCAACTTGGTTTACCACTGCAGCAGGCTCCATAGTTGGCAGCTGCTGATGACTAACCACTGTCACATTTTTAAGAGCGTTAGCTAACATTGCAATATCATCCTAATGGTAGACACACCATCAACCTCTAACACACTCTTAACTTTTTTATTTAAGCCTCTAACATCCGACCACTGACAGCTATTAGTTGATATTCTTTCCAAAATTTCATGGGCTTCATTAAAAGTTTTTGCCTAAAGGGCCCTTCCAACCGAAGCATCAATCATACCTTGGGTTGCTCCATTTAACCCATTGTAAAATGTTTCCATTTGGATACAATGAGGTAAACCATGGTGGGGACACTTTCGCAAAAGCTACTTAAACCTCTCCCAAGCCTCACTAAAAGTTTCATCTTCAAGTTGCCTAAACCCTACTATTTCACTCCTCAACTTGGCATTCTTAGTAGGTGGAAAGTACTTACTAAGAAAATTTTCCGCTAACTCATTCCATGTCCTAATTGATCCTGGAGCAAAAGAATTTAACCATGCCTTTGCTCCATCCCTAAGAGAATACGGGAACAAAATTAATCTAAGGGCATCTCTAGACACTCCCTAAATCACAAACGAATCACTAACTTCTAGAAAAGACTTAAGATGTAAATGAGGGTCTTCAGATGACAAACCATGGAATTGGCCCACGGTTTGCAACATCTGAAACATTACCGGTTTCATTTCAAAATTTTCTGCCTCAATTTAAGGACGTGCAGTCCTTGGATTTAACTCATCAAACATTGGAAAAAGCATACGCTTGAATGACTCTGGCCCTATTCACTACCAAGATAGGATTCTCAGCCTGATTATTTTGCTGCCCGTTTTGCTCCAGCGGTGGATTTTGCTGCAGCACACGATCTGGGGATCAAGTAGATCTTCTGGACCCTACAGGAGACGTGACACGTCAGCCATTGGATTTTGGTTTCTACGCTACTCTCTCCTTCTTCTCCTGAATGTCTTCTCAATTTCTGGATTAAGCTCGAACCTTACCCCAGACGGATCACTCATGCACCACACTTACACCTGCAAAAAGAAAAGGAACAATAAAAAAAGTTCTAGCACCAAACCACTAAAACACATATACAAAAAAGATAAGATAAAAACTTATTCAAATCCCTGGCAACGGTGCCAAAAACTTGTTGGGTTTCCAGAGTGGGTAAAAATAAACTCTAGAACACTGTGCAAGCATACACAATCCGCAGCAAGTAATAAGTATTTATCGAATCCAGGGTCTGAATTAGCTGTCACTTTATCTATTTTTTATATCTTTTCAATGGTTTCAAAAGTGGTTAAAATGATAGATTTTGATAGAATGTTGAAGCAAAAGAAATGACAGAACATAAAGTAAACAAATAAAGCAGACAGATTAGAAACAAATGTTGGTTAAGATTTAGTAATTATTTTAAAAGACTCTCTAGCAATATTATTGATTAGGCAAAACTCTTGTTGTCTTATTAGCAGGATCCTCCCGGAACTCTGGATTTTTTAGAATGTGTTTCAACTCCAATGATGTACTACCGATCAAGCACTAGGTAACTGGCTATCCCTAGCTCAATCACTGGCGTTCACCAATACACAATGATCTAGTGTGATTAAATGCCACACACTTCCCAAATCATCCCTGAAACTAAGAAGTGGTATTCATACCGGCTGGCCAAGCGGGCACAAAATATAAATAGGCACAACAAATAATCAAGATGCATCAAATCAACATATATTGCATAGAGAATAAGACACGACAACTACATGACTCCTAACCAACACCTAAAGTAAGTTCATAAAGCTCATGGCAACACACGCTACAATCTGAGTATATGCATCCATAATTACAAAAGATTACAAGAAAATACTAATTCCCTTGGTCAAATCCGTAATTGACGGTCTTCTTGTAGTCTCCAATCTTTCTCCTCTATTCGGCTCCCAATGATGGAAATGAGAAAATGATCTCTTCCCCAAGAGTGGAATGAATTTGACTTGAACGACTTTTCCCTTATATAGAATGAAGACAAGCTTAAATTAGGTTTGACCTAGACACGTGGATGACTCTCCTTGCTTCTTAAATCCGAGAATAGCTTAACTAACTTCAGTTCATTAAAATGGCTAACGAGCTGTGACGTGGCAGTTTTGCTCCCTGCTTTGCTGGATCGCAAATTTTGCTCCCTCAAGTCACTCAACAATATATTCTGCACATAATAACTTCCAAAACATCCATTCTTCCAAATGGGTTAGAACATGCAATATTCATCTAAAAGCAACCCTATTTAGCACAATTGACATACAAATCATTATAAAACTAAGGCCTAAATAACTCCCTTTTTGAGAGTTATCACCCACCATGCTTAGCTAAATTCCGTTGAGGGGTTCAATATGGTGAATTCCCTTATGGTTCAATAGCTTGAAATTGTTTAGTTGCTTAAGTTTCTATTCAATGCATGTCATTCTTTATTGATTATCATTTTTATCTTGCTGAGTTTAAATTGATCACTTAGACTTTGCATTCTATGTGAGTTTGATCTTGAAAGGGACAAACGATATCAATTCTCTTAAAGGTGATATAGGAGAAAAAGCTCGAAAGAGATCGTTCGGTGGTATAGGGAAAGTTGCCTAAGGCACCCTATATAAATTATAGGGTTATAGATTGCATTCGTGAATTATCTATGTCGGAGTCGAGTCACAGAAATGTGCATAATGGTACCCGCTTAGCCTTCTAACGGTTCTTGGGAGTAAGGCCAAATAAAAGTTAAATCTGACCCAATGCATTGATTAGGCTTAAGTTGAATAATCTTTGATTAGGCTTAAGTTATTTGCCTTTGGGATGAAACTATATTGAATACCTCATTTTATTTATTGTTGTTTTTCCTATTTATTTAATTGTTTTATTTATCTTCCAAAAATCAATTATCAATTATTTCTTTTGTTACCTACTTCATGCAATCATTTGAGCAGTTTCTTCTTCAAATTTGTGTTTCCAATTTAGTCCTCCTGGGATCGATACCCTTGGAATACTTCTAAGGGTTTTTATTACTACGTGCGATAGTGTATACTTGCACTAAGGTTGGCTGAATTTATCATTATTATTATTCATCATTTATTTCTCACATCCACATTTCAGCCTCTGCCGCACCACCCATCATCCCCTGACCATAGAGGAACTTCGTTCGTTTACTGGTTGGACCATAAACGGGTTGTTTATTAGAGGAATCAATGGTACTTAAGAAGACATAGGTAACTCAAGGGTAAAACGGTAATTTGACCCAGCTGGCGTTACGAACACTCGTGAAGGATTGACTTGCCATTATTGGTCTATATCCGTGGACACAAAAACATTCTACAGTGAGAAGAGTGCAACTGTGAGTCTTTAGTGGAGTGACCCACAGTTAATGAACATTGGTTAAGTTGATTAATGAGTTTAGTCATTTAACCTCATATCATTGGAGCTTTTGATCTGTAGGTCTACTAGGTTCCCTTGCTAGCTCATAAAGGGTAATTAGGAACAATTAGTCTTGAAAGGAATTTGACTAGTTCAAAATCCATTATGGGAAATCAAGTTAATTGTGTAACGCCGGTTTTAATAAGGTGACTTTTTAAATCATAATGAGCTTAGTGTTATATTACTTTTATTTTATGAGGGCCTGGAGGGCAGTTTTGTAATTAAGTAAAGATGGTAGTAAAGCCCTAACCCTAAGGCCTTAAATTTTTAAACTTATTTTTTCAGCCTTCATTTCCCTCCCCTCGTGTAAGCAGCCGCCCTAGCTCCCTTGCGAAGATCTCCTCTGCAGCGACTTCTTCTTCCGGCCGTGAGCGTCACCATCCACCCATCATCTTCCCTCCCTCTCGAAGCTCCGACGTCGGCATCAGGGACCACCGGCGAGGCGCGATTCCGGCGACATCTTTCCAGCACAGTAGGGGTGACGGCGGTTTTGTTTTCTTTGGGTGAGTTCTCGTTGTTCTCCCGCGAATCTCTTCCTCCCTCGTCGATCTCTCATTCCCCATCTCTCCCTTCTCTATTCTTCTTGCTGCAGCAACGTGGGAAAGGGGCCGAGATTGTGCATTTTCCGACAGCGACGTCGTTCGGCGTGTCCAGCAGTGCTTGGCGGTGCCTCGGCGACTTCGGGGTGATTTTTCCGACGTTTCGTGCAGTGGGTAAGTGCTTAGAGGTTGTTTCACGACTGGTTTTTGAGTTTAATTGAATGCCCATTCGTTATTCTCTCTGTTCAGCAGGCGTTCTCTTCATAATCGGCGATTCAAGTAGCGAGTCTTCAAGCTTCTGTGTAGTTGGGCACTATTAACCTTGGGTAAGTGTTTTAAACTCGTGTTTTTGGTTGGGTTATGGGACTAGAGGCTTACCCATTAATTGTGACAATTGTTTCCAAGGTCTTTTTCGCGTTCGGAACCTTAATCGTCATCTTGGAGCGAAATTGTGAACCCGGACAGCAAGCTTCATTCAGTTCTTAGTTGGATTGGATAGGGGTTTGGTAGTTAAGGGGCACTCTACTGTGTTGTCGAACAAGTTTCCTATCTAAAGTAAGTAGCTATCGGATGTTATTGCAAGTTTAGTCCCTATTGCGTGTTATTGGACTTTATTGCAAGTTTAGTCCCTATTGCGTGTTATTGGACTTTATTGCAAGTTTAGTCCCTATTGCGTGTTATTGGATTTGATAAATGTTTTGCCGGGGTTTTGATCTAGATCTTCGAGACATGGGCATGCTAGCATGAGTTTAAATTGTGAGCCTTGAACTCGTTTTGGTTTCCTATGCGTTTAATAGTATTGCATAGTAAAATATGTTGTGGCATGAAAGTGGAGTTTACTTTGGCATGTCTGATGTTTTTCGGGGTGGATATGTAATTATTGGTTGTTTTGATCGTATGGCTTGATGGTTCTGCATATCTGAGTGGTTGTGAATGCGAGGTCCATCTCGCTCTGGTTTTTGGTGATCTGTAGTGCCTTATGGCTTGTGGTTGGATAATGGAGATCATAGAAGTGTTTATTTTTCTTTTCAGGTAAATAGAAAAATTTCGGGTTCCCTATATGTATGTCGTTATGCTGCCGAATTTTCGGTAGCCTCGTAATGATTTAGGAATCATATTTACCTTTGAGGAAAGACTTAGAATAGGGACCTCGACCACGTTTTAGGGCCTCAAGAAGACTTATTAGATTTCTTAAGTCTTACATAGTTAGAGTGTGTTCCTTCCCCATCTCAGGACTGATAGAACCCAGGCACGTCTACGTGTGTTCTATTAGTTGGCTGTTAGAGCTCAGTTTCAGGCACGCTAGCGTGCGCTCTCTCAGTTCAGGACGGTGTTGAGCTTATGATCAGGCACGTTGTTCGTGCGCCTTTTGGCACCAGGCATGTTTACATGTGTCAGTTGCTCCACCGTATTATTTTTTTATCTTTATATTCAGGGGTGTTGTGTTGGGATAGGTGTAGTTCTGCTAGAGATGGCCAGCTAGTCTCTAGTTACTTACCTTAACCGACTGACCCACACAACACTCTAGTTGGCACCAGGTTGGGGATAGGTTAACACCCTAGACATAGCATATTTATGGGATCAGCTGTGGCCCTAGAGTAGAGACCCAGAAGTTCAGGAACTCAGTTTCAAGTTACTAGATCTCATGATTTCAGTTTCGACCCTTAAGTGGGCTACTTACTGAGTATATTCTTATATTCTCACCCATGCTACTTCTCTTTCCTTTTCAGGTGGTACTTGAGAGCGTTGGCGATTGGCGAGAGTCGTGACTTGACTGGCTATGGGACTGCAGCTGCAAGTTTTTGTCATTTTCCTTAGGAACTCAATCCCTTTCATTCCAATAACAGTCTCATGTTGAATTGTAGTTTTAAACGATTGTTTTGTTTTCATTCGAAACTCATTCAGGTGCTTTCTTTTCATTATTTGTGTTTAGAAACTCTTTTATGTTTTTGGGCCCTATTTGAATTATATGAAAAACTTTATTATTTTCCGCTTTAAAGTTTACAAAGTTTTCCGTGCTCATGTATGTAGTAGCGACTCCTTTGTACGTTTTTATCCCCTCTTTAGTCGGGTCGTTACAGTTGGTATCAGAGACCAGTTTCTAGGTTCTGTAGACTCGCTTACATCGTAAGCATCAGATTTTCCCATAGCCAAGTACAAGTAAGCACGCCTCGTCATCGCCAGGTATGCCAGTACTAGGTAGGAAAGAGTGTTATGAATGATGATCTATATTACACTTGAAACTGAATTTATATAAAATTTTTACATCTGGGTTAGCGTGAATTGGTTCCATCTATTCGTGGCAAGAAGGACTTGGCCTGACTCGTTTTGTTGTCTTTTGAATGCTAGACTATGCCTCCACGTATGCGCGGTCGAGGTTGGGGTCGTGGTCGTGGTAGGGGTCAGGTACCTCTAGAGCAAGTGGTCCCTCCAGTGGGTCACCAGGCTGGCAATGGACCTGAGATTCAGATACCTGCACCCCCAGCGCCGGCACAAACAGTCACCCTGACGCTAGAGGCCCTTCAAGCACTCCTGAGCAATATTACAGCCAATCATACAGCTCAGGCGAATCAAAACCAGGATCAAGCAGGGTCGACTGATGGCTCTAAGTATCTGAAGGACTTCAAAAGGTATGACCCACCGGCGTTCAATGGGAAGACGGTGGACCCCACTGCCGCCGAGGCTTGGATAGCCAAGATGGAGGAGATTTTTCGTTACATGGGATGCCCCGAGGCTCAGCAAGTCCCATGTGCCGTGTTCATGCTGAGGGAGGACGCGCTGATGTGGTGGCGGTCAGCAGAGAGATCTATCAGTACCACCGCAGGTCCCGTTACGTGGGTCCAGTTCAAGGGAACCTTCTTCCAAAAGTATTACTCTACGATCATCCAGTACCGGAAGGAGGAAGAGTTCTTGGCTTTAAGGCAAGGTAACAAGTCTGTAGAGGAATACGAACTGGAATTCACACGCTTGTCTCGTTTCGCCCCAGAAATGGTAGACACTGAAGCAAAGAAGATGAAGAGGTTCATCTCGGGCCTCAGGGACGATGTGCAGAGAGTGGTTGGGGCTCTTGACCCAACCGATTATGCGGCAGCCCTTCGAGCAGCCACATTTATGGGTATGCCGGCTGCGAATGCAATCCCGGTGACTAAAGAACCAGAATCCAGTACAAGTCAGAAAAGAAAGTTTAATCGAAGCTTTCCTAAATCGCATCAGAACTCCCAGAACCGTCGGTCTCCACGTCAGAGGAATGATGGCAAGGAAAAACCCTTGTGCCCTAAGTGTGATCGTCGTCACGAGGGTCAATGCTTAGCTGGCTTAGGAGTGTGCTTCAGGTGCGGCAAGGGTGGACACATGGCCGCAGAGTGCCCACGAGGAAAAAATGCAGACCCTAGGCGACCTTTCGGTTCTAATCAGGCCAGCACCAGCACCCAGAAAGGTACAGCACATGCCTCCACCAGCAAGAAAGCTGGTGATTCCAATGCAGTGGTAACAGGTACATTATTGGTCCTTGGGCATTATGCTCATGTTCTTTTCGATTCAGGCTCTACGCATTCGTTTATATCTGACATATTTGTTAAGCATGCCCGGATAGAGTTAGAGCCATTAGGTTTTAGCCTATTAGTTTCTACCCCAGCTGGAGTAGAATTGTTAGCTCGGGAGAGGGTTAAAACCTGTCAGGTATTGGTGTCGGATCGTCTGTTAGATGTGACACTAATTGTGCTGGAGATGAGGGATTTCGATGTTATCTTGGGCATGGACTGGTTAGCCGAGAATCATGCCATCATTGATTGCCATCAAAAGGAAGTGTTATTCAAGCCTCAGGAAGGAGCAAGCTTCAAGTTCAAGGGAATCAGGTCAGAGACTGTTCCTAAGGTGGTATCTGCGATAAGGGCAAAAAGACTTGTGGATCGAGGGGCGTGGTGCTTCTTAGCCAATGTGTCAGATACTCGAGTTGAAAAGGCAGGGATAAGCTCGGTACCAGTGGTCAATGAGTTCATGGATGTATTTCCCGAAGATCTTCCAGGTTTGCCTCCGGTTCGAGAAGTGGATTTCAGCATCGAGCTTGAGCCAGGCACAGTCCCTATTTCTAAGGCACCCTACAGAATGGCCCCAGCAGAACTGAAAGAACTAAAGGTGCAGATACAGGAGCTCCTGGACAAAGGTTTTATTCGTCCTAGCGTTTCACCTTGGGGAGCTCCAGTCCTGTTCGTGAAAAAGAAAGATGGAACTATGCGTTTATGCATTGATTATCGAGAGTTAAATAAAGTGACGATTAAGAACAAGTATCCACTTCCTCGCATAGACGATTTGTTCGACCAGTTGCAGGGAGCGTCAGTGTTCTCCAAGATTGATCTGCGATCGGGCTACCATCAGTTGAGGATAAGAGAAGAAGACATCCCCAAGACTGCATTCAGGTCCAGATACGGACATTACGAGTTCACTGTGATGTCTTTTGGGCTAACAAATGCGCCTGCCATATTTATGGACTTGATGCACAGAGTGTTTAAAGAGTACCTTGACACCTTTGTGATCGTGTTTATCGACGATATTCTGGTCTACTCCAAGTCAGATGAGGATCACGAGACACACCTCAGGAGGGTTTTGACAACCCTAAGACAAAATCAGTTATATGCCAAGTTCTCCAAGTGCGAATTCTGGCTCCAGCAGGTGTCCTTTTTGGGACACGTAGTGTCGAGTGATGGAGTTTCAGTTGACCCAGCGAAAGTGGACGCGGTTACCCAGTGGCCTCGCCCGTCCACGGTCACTGAAGTTCGTAGTTTCTTGGGGTTAGCAGGATACTATCGTCGTTTTGTGCAAGACTTTTCCAAGATAGCCACACCATTGACACAGTTGACCCGAAAGGGTAGTCCGTTTGTGTGGAATAGCGCTTGTGAAGCAAGTTTCCAGAAGCTCAAGCAGAGGTTAGTTTCAGCCCCAGTGCTCACAGTTCCAGATGGATCAGGTTCGTTTGTTGTTTACAGTGATGCCTCTAAGAAAGGGTTAGGCTGCGTTCTGATGCAGCACGGTAAGGTTATCGCCTACGCCTCCCGCCAATTAAAGGACTATGAACGCAACTATCCAACTCACGATATGGAATTAGCAGCGGTAGTCTTTGCCCTGAAAATTTGGAGACATTACCTGTATGGTGAGAAGATCCAAGTCTTTACAGATCACAAGAGCCTGAAGTACTTCTTCACGCAGAAAGAACTTAACATGAGACAACGCAGATGGCTTGAGTTGGTGAAGGACTATGATGTTGAAATTCTTTACCACCCGGGTAAAGCAAATGTGGTCGCAGATGCACTCAGTAGAAAGGTGGCCCATACCTCAGCCTTAATCACAGATCAGACTCACATAAGGGCCGACTTGGAGCGTGCAGGGATAGCAGTTCTAGTAGGAGAAGTTGCCTCGCAATTAGCCCAGTTGACAGTTCAGCCGACTTTGAGACAACGTATCATAGAAGTCCAGAGGAAGAATCCTAGCCTTAGTGACCTCTTCCACCAGGTAGAGACAGGACAGGGGGATGAGTATTCTCTATCCTCAGATGATGGCCTTCTTTTTCGAGGACGATTATGTGTGCCTGAGGGTGATGAGCTCCGGAATGAAGTTCTGACTGAAGCTCACAGTTCTCCTTTTTCAATGCACCCAGGCGGCACGAAGATGTACCAAGACCTAAAGCAATACTACTGGTGGCGTGGCATGAGGAGGGACGTAGCAGAGTTTGTGAGCAAGTGTTTGGTTTGCCAGCAAGTTAAAGCCCCTAGACAAAAGCCAGCAGGGTTATTGCAGCCTTTGGAAGTGCCTCAGTGGAAATGGGAAGAGGTAGCTATGGATTTTATTGTCGGTTTGCCCAGGACAACCAGAGGTTTTACTGTAATTTGGGTGATTGTTGATAGACTCACTAAATCCGCTCATTTCCTGCCAGGGAAGCCTACCTATTCTGTTGAGAAGTGGGCTCAGTTGTACATGGAAGAGGTTGTCAGGTTGCATGGAGTTCCAGTGAAAATTGTTTCAGACAGAGATCCCCGTTTCACCTCCAATTTCTGGATCGGTTTCCAGAAGGCTTTGGGCACACAGCTGAATTTTAGTACAGCTTTTCATCCCCAGACCGATGGTCAGACAGAGAGGTTGAATCAGACATTGGAAGATATGTTGCGAGCTTGTGCTATAGACTTTGCAGGCAGCTGGGACAGCCACTTACATCTAATGGAGTTTGCTTATAACAACAGTTACCAAGCGACTATTGGCATGGCTCCGTTCGAAGCCCTGTATGGAAAGAGATGTAGATCGCCTGTTTATTGGGATGAAGTTGGCGAACGCAAATTGCTTGGACCTGAGTTGGTTCAAGTTACTAATGAAGCAATCCAGAAGATCAGAGCGAGGATGAAGACAGCCCAGAGCAGACAGAAAAGTTATGCAGACACCAGACGTCGAGACTTAGAGTTTGCGGTTGGCGACTTTGTGTTTCTGAAAGTTGCACCTATGAAGGGAGTTTTGAGATTTGGAAAGAAGGGAAAGTTAAGCCCCAGGTTCATAGGTCCATTTGAGATTCTAGAGAGAATTGGTCTGGTGGCTTATCGTTTGGCCTTACCACCCTCCCTCTCTTCAGTTCACAACGTGTTTCATGTGTCTATGCTTCGGAGATACATGGCAGACCCGTCTCATGTGATTGATTTTGAACCTTTGAGACTGAATGAGGATTTGAGTTATGAAGAAAGACCAGTTCGGATCCTCGCCAGAGATCGCAAGACCCTTCGTAATAGGGAGATAGCACTAGTCAAGGTGCTTTGGCAGAACCATCAAGTTCAAGAAGCAACGTGGGAGCGAGAAGATGATATGAAAGCAAAGTACCCAAACCTCTTTCAGGGCTAGCAACTTTCGAGGACGAAAGTTTTTTAAGGAGGGAAGATTGTAACGCCGGTTTTAATAAGGTGACTTTTTAAATCATAATGAGCTTAGTGTTATATTACTTTTATTTTATGAGGGCCTGGAGGGCAGTTTTGTAATTAAGTAAAGATGGTAGTAAAGCCCTAACCCTAAGGCCTTAAATTTTTAAACTTATTTTTTCAGCCTTCATTTCCCTCCCCTCGTGTAAGCAGCCGCCCTAGCTCCCTTGCGAAGATCTCCTCTGCAGCGACTTCTTCTTCCGGCCGTGAGCGTCACCATCCACCCATCATCTTCCCTCCCTCTCGAAGCTCCGACGTCGGCATCAGGGACCACCGGCGAGGCGCGATTCCGGCGACATCTTTCCAGCACAGTAGGGGTGACGGCGGTTTTGTTTTCTTTGGGTGAGTTCTCGTTGTTCTCCCGCGAATCTCTTCCTCCCTCGTCGATCTCTCATTCCCCATCTCTCCCTTCTCTATTCTTCTTGCTGCAGCAACGTGGGAAAGGGGCCGAGATTGTGCATTTTCCGACAGCGACGTCGTTCGGCGTGTCCAGCAGTGCTTGGCGGTGCCTCGGCGACTTCGGGGTGATTTTTCCGACGTTTCGTGCAGTGGGTAAGTGCTTAGAGGTTGTTTCACGACTGGTTTTTGAGTTTAATTGAATGCCCATTCGTTATTCTCTCTGTTCAGCAGGCGTTCTCTTCATAATCGGCGATTCAAGTAGCGAGTCTTCAAGCTTCTGTGTAGTTGGGCACTATTAACCTTGGGTAAGTGTTTTAAACTCGTGTTTTTGGTTGGGTTATGGGACTAGAGGCTTACCCATTAATTGTGACAATTGTTTCCAAGGTCTTTTTCGCGTTCGGAACCTTAATCGTCATCTTGGAGCGAAATTGTGAACCCGGACAGCAAGCTTCATTCAGTTCTTAGTTGGATTGGATAGGGGTTTGGTAGTTAAGGGGCACTCTACTGTGTTGTCGAACAAGTTTCCTATCTAAAGTAAGTAGCTATCGGATGTTATTGCAAGTTTAGTCCCTATTGCGTGTTATTGGACTTTATTGCAAGTTTAGTCCCTATTGCGTGTTATTGGACTTTATTGCAAGTTTAGTCCCTATTGCGTGTTATTGGATTTGATAAATGTTTTGCCGGGGTTTTGATCTAGATCTTCGAGACATGGGCATGCTAGCATGAGTTTAAATTGTGAGCCTTGAACTCGTTTTGGTTTCCTATGCGTTTAATAGTATTGCATAGTAAAATATGTTGTGGCATGAAAGTGGAGTTTACTTTGGCATGTCTGATGTTTTTCGGGGTGGATATGTAATTATTGGTTGTTTTGATCGTATGGCTTGATGGTTCTGCATATCTGAGTGGTTGTGAATGCGAGGTCCATCTCGCTCTGGTTTTTGGTGATCTGTAGTGCCTTATGGCTTGTGGTTGGATAATGGAGATCATAGAAGTGTTTATTTTTCTTTTCAGGTAAATAGAAAAATTTCGGGTTCCCTATATGTATGTCGTTATGCTGCCGAATTTTCGGTAGCCTCGTAATGATTTAGGAATCATATTTACCTTTGAGGAAAGACTTAGAATAGGGACCTCGACCACGTTTTAGGGCCTCAAGAAGACTTATTAGATTTCTTAAGTCTTACATAGTTAGAGTGTGTTCCTTCCCCATCTCAGGACTGATAGAACCCAGGCACGTCTACGTGTGTTCTATTAGTTGGCTGTTAGAGCTCAGTTTCAGGCACGCTAGCGTGCGCTCTCTCAGTTCAGGACGGTGTTGAGCTTATGATCAGGCACGTTGTTCGTGCGCCTTTTGGCACCAGGCATGTTTACATGTGTCAGTTGCTCCACCGTATTATTTTTTTATCTTTATATTCAGGGGTGTTGTGTTGGGATAGGTGTAGTTCTGCTAGAGATGGCCAGCTAGTCTCTAGTTACTTACCTTAACCGACTGACCCACACAACACTCTAGTTGGCACCAGGTTGGGGATAGGTTAACACCCTAGACATAGCATATTTATGGGATCAGCTGTGGCCCTAGAGTAGAGACCCAGAAGTTCAGGAACTCAGTTTCAAGTTACTAGATCTCATGATTTCAGTTTCGACCCTTAAGTGGGCTACTTACTGAGTATATTCTTATATTCTCACCCATGCTACTTCTCTTTCCTTTTCAGGTGGTACTTGAGAGCGTTGGCGATTGGCGAGAGTCGTGACTTGACTGGCTATGGGACTGCAGCTGCAAGTTTTTGTCATTTTCCTTAGGAACTCAATCCCTTTCATTCCAATAACAGTCTCATGTTGAATTGTAGTTTTAAACGATTGTTTTGTTTTCATTCGAAACTCATTCAGGTGCTTTCTTTTCATTATTTGTGTTTAGAAACTCTTTTATGTTTTTGGGCCCTATTTGAATTATATGAAAAACTTTATTATTTTCCGCTTTAAAGTTTACAAAGTTTTCCGTGCTCATGTATGTAGTAGCGACTCCTTTGTACGTTTTTATCCCCTCTTTAGTCGGGTCGTTACAAATTGTATGAGCTACAATTAATATAATGTATGTGATACGTTATAATATAAAGTTTAATTTAAGATTAAACTTTATTATTTGAGAGAAATACAACTAAATACGATCTTATTGTATGCTTAAATTAAATATGAGATATTTAATTTAGTAATTAATTAATTGGAGAATTAATTAATTATTTAATTTAATTGAATCTGATTTAATTAAAAACTATAGGTTATGTGGGAGATATTCATTTAAATATGATTTAAATGAAATTAATTAAATTTGATTGAATTATTGATTTAATTAATTAATTAAATGAATCTTCATCCTATTAGAATTAGAAAGAATAATTAATTATTAATTAATTAAATATATCCCTAACCTATTATGAATAGGAAAGGGATATGATTGTAACGCCCCGCGTTTCGAAATCAAATTATTATGGGATTTGTTAAACGTTCTTATTCTTATTTGAAAATTAGAATTTAAGCTTAGCCTTGGGTCGTTAAATTAAATTTCTATAATTTAGGGAAAAAATATTTTTAATTAAATCTTTAATATCCTAAAGTTGGGAGGTTTAGTATTCGATATTTATTTTGAATATCAGAAGACCAAATTTCCTCTTAATCAGTTTTAATCCCAAATTCTTTAGGAGTTAAGATTGAGTTTAGAAATCAGACTTGGGATTTAAAATTATCTAATTCCTATTTTAATTAGGTTTTCTTTCTTAATGAGTTTTTAAAAGAAAGAAAAGAAAACCTAACCTAAATACCTTCCTCTCCCTTTCCTTCTCACGTGGCCGCCCCCCTTCGTTTTGTATGTGTAGCACCTCCAGCCTCCCTCCTTCTCTCGTGTTGTTGTTGACAGCTGCAAGGTGACCCTCAGTCGACCCTCTTCTTCGACGTCTCCTCTTCCCCTCGCTGTCTCCTCCACGCCGCCGAGCAAAACCCACATTTGCAATTCCTCTCCCTCCGGCGAACGTCGCACGCACAAGCTGAGTAGACCACGGCTCGATTTTCTTCTTCACTCGTGCGATGTAAGTCCCTATCCCTTGCTCTTGTTCTCGTGTAATTTTAGTGTTGAACACAAGACCCACTACATTCTGCCTTCAACCCGTACAGTTCTTCTTCGATTTTGGCCTCATCTGTGAGTAAGTTCTCTACCATTGTCTTGCATTCGTTGTGCTGTAAAATATAAATCTAAAATCTATTTAGATCTAGAAAACTTACATGGATTTGAAGAACGATAAACACAATGCTCCAATTCACGTTCTTCTTCCTCCCAATGAACAACACCACGTTGGATCACCTGCTATGACTCTTGGGACTTGAGATCAACTTGTGGGAACCAATCTAGATGCCTTGGAAGAGATTTTACAGCAAGGTGAAGTGCTGGAATTTGAGAGAGGAAGAGAGAAAAAAAACTTTCTTTCTCTGTAACTCTTTTGTGAATGAGAGAATGGGAGGATTTGTGGGGGTAACCCCTCTCCAATCCACGATAAGTGGGGAGGGAGTTAAAACCCTACACGATCTCAACCATTGGATCTAATCCAATTGATCTGGACCGTTTAATTATTATCTAATAATAATTAATAAATTAAATAATTAATAATTATTTAAATAATAATAATTAATTATCTAATTAATTAAAATTAATTTAATTAAACCAATTTTAATTAAATCAATTATAACATATAGTTTTAATTCAATTAAATCATATTCAATTGAATTAAATAGGTCATTCAATTAATTTAAATTAATCGATCCCATATTAATCAAATATCATATATTTAATTAATATTACAATTGAAACATATTCAATTTTAAACTCTCTCATTTAACCTATAGTTTTAATGTGCATCATAATGTACATATTAATATAAACTATAATACTAATTTGATTAAATCACATTTAACCAAACTAAATTAAATTAATTAATTCCCCAATTAATTAATTCATGAATTAATCAAATATAACATATTTAATTAAATTCATTATTCTCTCATTAATTAATTTCGAATCATATCCAAAATTAATTATAAAGTTTAATTCTTTAATTAAACTTTATACTATAATTTATCTCCATACATTATATTAATTCCCTTTAATATCAAGACTAAATTATCTCAGAACCCATTATGAGCTAGCAGGTGGACCTAATGGACCTACAGATCAGAAGCTCCAACAATACGAGATTGATCAGCTAAACTCATTAACCGAGTCAATCAACATTCGTTAACTGTGGGTCACTCCACTAAAGACCCACAACTGCACTCTTCTCACTGTAGAATATTTCTGTGTGCACGGATATCGACCAATGCAGTAAGTCAATCCTTGACGTGTGTTCGTAACACCAGCTGGGTCAAATTACCGTTTTACCCTTGGGTTACCTCTGGATCCTTAAGTTCCACTGATCCCTCGAATGAACAACCTGTTTAGGGTTCAACCACTAAACAAAAATTCCTCTCGGGCCAGGAGAGGACAACACGCTTTTGTTCAAGTCCCGAAATCAGCCCTTAAGGGAACACACATCTACTTGCCCCAATAGGGGAAGGAGTGAATTCCATCTTGTATTGTTATGTTCCCAACCCCCATTCGGTCTTGCCCCTGAAATGGTAGGAATATTGAGTCAGCGAGCAGGCCACTCTCACCCATACAAATCTAAAGACAATTCCCCCTGAAAGGAGTTCATAACAGACTCAGGATTGAGATTGAGTTACCTAGGTCATCCTATTGAAATAGAAACCTAAACTAGTCAACGACGTTACATCTAGTGGTTACTATTTCGCGATCTGGTCTTATGCAAACTCATTGCATAGGATACCCCCACCTGCATGTCTCCTACATGGATGCTTTGGATCATTGCATCTGTGTCGAATACAAGGTGGGCCGTATCACATAGTGTCACCAGGATAAGGTACCCAACCTTATCCCTATACTATAGACCATTTAGGTTGTTTCTTGAACACTGATCCCCATATGTCCCTACATACTAGTCCAAGTTTCATTTAAACAACCTTGGGTCTTAGTTTATTTGATTTAGGGTTTATTAATGCAAACTCGATTATTTAATAACCAAATTACTTAATCACTTAAATAACGACTTATTGAGATCGATTATTTTTTTTATTTACTATCTACGAGTTCTAGGGCATAAAACCCAACAATGCCCATGTGTATTCGAACTCGAAATCTAGTTACCCACTCGTGTTCGACGTTTAAACTGTGTTTCGTTGTTAATTTCTTATTTTTCTAGCGGTGTGCAGTGCCACCTTGGACTCAGAATCACTCTAATCTTGTGACCCACCCTCCGTTGGGCCTTAAACTCGAACACCCACTGTCCAGGGACTCTAAATAGGTGATTTTAAGTCTCTTTGTTTGCTGGACAACATGTGTTCGAGGTTATTCATTCGCTGAACGTTCATGCTCTTTAAGCTCTTTTCGGTTGGTTCTGTTGATCTTTTAGGATCACTTAGGAGTGCTATTTAGGTAAGTGGAATTCTTCTTGTTGAGTCTATTTGCTTGTGTGCTAGTATGGTATGTGTTCTTCTCCTTGGTCTTGTTGTGTGTTGTATATACATATGTATGTTGCTTTGTCATTGACAAGTTTTGAGTATCTTGAAATCGATGTATGAAATTGTTATGTCGAATCATGCTGAGATGTTGTGATGGAGATTTGATGTGAAAAGTATGTTGTTTCATTGTGATTGTTTGAAAAAAACATGAATTTAATGTAGAAAGCATGTTGTTTGGTTGTTACATGGACTAAAAGCATGACATGAGTTAGAAAGCATGTATGGAGTATGCATAATGGGTTGTGAGCATGACATTGGCATAAAAACACGGTCTAGAAGCATGATGAGTAGGTTTCAGACATTCTCGTGAGATTGTGAGGTCAGAGGGCCTTGTGTGATTTAAAAGGAAAGTTAGGTGAATACCATGTGCCACGGGTAAAAATGGTCGAGGGGTGGTATGTCACCAATGGACTAAGAAGAGCATCGGGTGTCTTGGGTAATATGGCCAAGGGGCAATGTGATGAGTCTATATGTTGTGAAAGTCATCGGGTGCCTTGGGTAAATATGGCCAAGGTGCGATGTACAGTTTGATTGTGAAGTCATCGGGTGCCTTGGGTAATATGGCTAAGGGGCGATGAACAATTTGAGACCTTGGGTAATATGGTCAAGGGTCGAACGCTGAGCGCCATAGAGTAACGTTGAGGCCCTGGGTAATATGGTCAGGGGTCGGCGTTGCTCGAAAGAGTTAGTCTCAGAGAGCTTGTGAGGGCTACGAGTATTAAGTGAGCTTGTATAGCTTGAGTGGAAACTGATAGCGAGCATAGCTAGCTGTTTTTCCTCAATTAATTTAGCTAGTCTTTCATGATTTATTAGCCCAATTTTATGCATTTTCATGTTGTATTTGTAGGAAATTAATATTGGAGCCAATTGGATGTTCGGAGGGCGAAAAGAGGTTAAATAATGAAAAAGAATCAAAGAAGAAGAAGTTAAAATAGAGTCTGCCGCAGACCAGCGTCGAGACATTGCTCCTTGAGCGTCTCGATGCTGCCTTTCCTTATCTAATTAGGCGCAAATAGGTCACAGCGTCTCGACGCTGTATGTTTTTTCCATTCCAGATTTTGCGATAAGGCGACAGCGTCGCAACACTGTTCCTATAGCGTCGCGACGCTACGACTAAATTTCAGCCTATTTATAGTTTGCAATTAGGGCTGATTGGGGGACTTCCTTTTGGACACTCTAGAGCTGTAAAACAGAGAAAATAGACTGATTTGAGGGTTGAAGCAAGGGGAGCAAAAGGGAATTGAAGGCATTGTTCGTGGGGATCGTCTCGGGGACGTGTGGTTTCGACCTACATAGTGTTTAATTTCCTTTATCCTTTATTTTAGTTAGTTTTTACGGCTGATTCATACTTAGTTTATGTTGTAATAAGGATTATGTGTAGCTAAGTTGAATTCTTAGGGATTGATGTAGTCGTTGGGCACGTTATGGATTGATTTTACTGTTTTATCCTATTGATTTCATTTATGCATATTTGTGTCCTTAATGCTTTCAATTTACCGGCCATAAATTGATTGATGTTTCTGCTTGAATCTATCTCGGGAGAGAGGACTTAGCTTAGAAATCATTATGCATAACTAGGATTTAGCTAGAAATCGGGAGATTATAGTTAATTCTAAAAATTGTTAAAAATGTTATCTTTATTGCCTTGCATATTTATTGAATTTAGATAGGGATATCGGGTTCAATTGCATGTGGGAAAATCATGTATGCTCGAGAGAGATATGTGTGATTTTAGTTTACCAAGATTTATGAATCATAGCATGTTGTTAATCCATTAATTAATCCATAATCCCAATTGGTGAAATCCCATCCCTAAGACCACTGTTTCCATTGGATTGTCAATTTTTGTATTGTTTTGTGTTTGCTACTTTCATTCTCACTTCATTTGGCTCCCTAAATAAAATTGGGCAAGACTATTTTCGGTAATTAAGATTGATTAGAGGCTTGGGAGCGATTTAAAGAGCTGCTGAGGAAGTGCCCTTTGCATGGCTATCCCGACTGGCTTTCAGGTTCAATTATTTTATAATGGCTTAACTCCTAGTACGAAAACTGTCGTTGATGCAACTGCAGGTGGGGCTCTGTTGTCCAAAACTGTGGAGAATGCTAGGACTTTGTTAGAGGAAATGGCCACCAATAGCTATCAGTGGCCATTTGAGCGGTCGGGACCGAAAAAGATTGTTGCTGGAGTGTTCGAGATTGACAATGTAAGTGCACTTTAGGCCCAGATGTCTTCTCTTTCTAATGCATTTTTAAAGTTTTTAGGTACAGGAAGTGCTTAATCGATTGAGTCTACAGCTGCCCTTGCATCCCAGACTCAGGAGGAAAATCTCGAGCAGGTTCAGTATGTCTCTAATTTTAATTCTAGGGGATACAATAATAGTTCTACACCTACACATTATCACCCTAGTAACAGAAGTCATGAGAACTTTTCGTATGCAAATAATAAGAATGTTCTGAATCCTCCTGACTTGACTCCTCAAAGTCAGGAAAGTAAAAAATCTCTAGAGGATCTTGTTGGAGCTTTTATTGCAGAATCCAGTAACAGATCAAATAAGCTTGAGGAGGTTGTGATTTCCATAAACACCACTGTCAATGGTCATTCTGCAGCCATCAAGAACATAGAGACTGAGTTGGGACAACTGGTAAGTGTTGTCAACACCATGAATAAAGGTAAAGCCCCAGCTGAGCAAGAGAAATCTTCATTGGAGTACTGCAAGGTCGTCACTGTGCATCACGAGGAGGAGACTCAAGTAGCTGAGGAGGATGAGACTACTGAAACTGAAAATCTCACTGGAGAAGTTGAAGAGGGCACCACCTCAAATGAAGCTGAAAAGCTTATACCTGAGCCCTCTATCCCTTCTCCTACTGTTTTAGTTCCTAAGTCAAAGAATAGGAAAAAGAGAAATTCTAAGGCTCAGTTTAATAAGTTTCTTGATGCTTTTACAAGGTTGACTGTTAATATTCCTTTTGCAGATGCATTGGAGCAGATGTCTCATTATAAGAAGTTCATGAAGGAATGGCTCATCAAGAAGAAAAAGGAGAAGCACATGGAGACTGTATACTTAGCATCGACATGCAGTGGTCGTGTTCAGCAGGCAGTGCCAGAGAAATTGAATGATCCAGGGAGTTTTAATATTCCTTGTAATTTTGGTACTTATTCATGTAGAGCATTATGTAATCTAGGGGCTAGCATAAATATCATTCCATTATCATTGTGCAAAAAGCTAAATATAGGAGAGATAAAATCTACTACGGTTAGGCTCCAGTTGGCTGACAAGTCTGTGGTTAGTCCTTATGGAATTGTGGAGAATGTTCTGATTAAAGTAGGAAGATTTTTCCTTCCTATTGATTTCTATGTTTTGGACATTAAAGAGAATCTTGCCATACCTATCATATTAGGGAGACCATTCCTTGCTACAGGGAGGGTCATAATTGATATTGAGCGTAGGGAGCTAATCATTAGAGTCCAACAGGAGAAGGAGATCCTAAAAGCTTTTGAGGACCCTAAGAACACATCAGAGGCCATGTTGATAGGGTACAGGAAAGGTGCTAGGAAGAGCACTGTTGATGGGACACCTGACATTAGACCACCTTGATGCCTATTCAGTCAACACGTCGAGCTAATGACGTTAAACAAGCGCTTATGGGAGGCAACCCAAGTAAGTTCAGTTATGTTTTTCTTTGCATTTTTTATTTATTGTTTGTTTTTGTTTTGTAGGTTTTGGTTCCAATTTCTCCCTTGCTAGCAAGCTTCCAGTAAAAGAAGTCATCGTCCTTCCAAGCCAGTATTGTTCACTCCTCCTACTCCTTTATTGTTCTCATGATTAATGATGTCTTACTTTCTTTATACATTGAGGACAATGCATGCTTTAAGTTTGGGGGTGGAATAACATGTTTGTGGAGCCCTTGAGCATCTGAGTTCGGGCTATAGTTTTGAGCTTTCTTTGAATTGAGCATATGGTTGTTTTCTGGATACTTTTTTTGCATGACTATGATTTCCTAGGATAGGATTTCTTGTCAATTTTCAAGCTTTCGATGAGTTGTAAGCATGAGTGCCCAAAAAGGGAGACTTTTTAAACTTTTTCTAGGAGATGTCTTGCATGAGTAGAGTATTTGTCTTGGTTAGATTTGGATTTGAATGCTTAGGAGAGAATTATTAGGTCCATATGCTTGTTGTCACCTCGATAGGTGTAGGGAAGAGCTAAAGAGTTATTTTTTTTGCAAATTAGCATGTTTGATCTTGCTTAGGAGGAAAGAAAAGAATATATGCTTGTCATGCTCATAATTAAAAATCATTTTTGTCATTACAATTTGGAAGAAAAAAAAAGAAAGTCATGACTTATGCGCGCAATGCAATGGTTAATAAAGTTTAGGCAAAAAGAGCTACCCCTGTTGTGATCAGTTAGGCGAACCAGAGAAAACTCAGGTTAAGGGTCCCTGCAATAGGTGTGTGAAAGCTAGTGCCACATATAAATGCTTGATTTAATTTTCAATTATAAGCCCCTAAGTATGGAGGAAAACAAACTAATTTGTTCCATTAACTCGTTAGTGAATCCTTAGTGCCAGTGTAGAGGGAAGATGAGTTGAGAGTTTAATAATCCAATCCCGGGCTAGTAGAGTCTGATCTCATTGAGTTAGATCTTGCTTGTGCAAGTTAATTTTGGAAAACTTTTGATTTGTCTCCCTCATTGGTCCTTATGTGCATGTCTCTTGCTTGCTTGACTATTGACTTTTGAGCCTTGAGGATTGAGTCATGTTTGATGCATCTATTCTTCCATTGTATGCTTGATTTTTAGTTTGCTCGAGGACTAGAAAAAGCTTAAGTTTGGGGGTGTTTGATAGCGAGCATAGCTAGCTGTTTTTCCTCAATTAATTTAACTAGTCTTTAATGATTTATTGGCTAAATTTTATGCATTTTCATGTTGTATTTGTAGGAAATTAATATTGGAGCCAATTGGATGTTCGGAGGGCGAAAAGAGGTTAAAGAATGTAAAAGAATCAAAGAAGAAGAAGTCAAAATAGAGTCAGCCGCAAACCAGCGTCGAGACACTACTCCTTGAGCGTCTCGACGCTGCCTTTCCTCATCTGATTAGGCGCGAACTGGTCACAGCGTCGAGACGATGTAACCCTAGCGTTGAGACGCTGTATGTTTTTTCCATTCCAGATTCTGCGATAAGACGACAGCGTCGCGACGCTGTCCCTATAGCGTTGCGACGCTACGACTAAATTTCAGCCTATTTATAGTTTGCAATTAGGGATGATTGGGGGACTTCTTTTTGGACACTCTAGAGCCGTAAAACAGAGAAAATAGACTAATTTGAGGGCTGAAGCAAGGGGAGCAAAAGGGAATTGAAGGCATTGTTCGTGGGGATCGTCTCGAGGACGTGCGGTTCCGGCCTACATAGTATTTAATTTCCTTTATCCCTTATTTTAGTTAGTTTATATGGCTGATTCATACTTAGTTTATGTTGTAATAAGGATTATGTGTAGCTAAGTTGAATTCTTTGGGATTGATGTAGCCGTTGGGCACGTTATGGATTGATTTTACGGTTTTATGCTATTGATCTCATTTATGCATATTTGTGTCCATAATGCTTTCAATTTACCGGCCATAAATTTATTGATGTTTGTGCTTGAATCTAACTCGGGAGAGAGGATTTAGCTTAGAAATCATTATGCATAACTAGAATTTAGCTAGAAATCGGGAGATTATAGTTAATTCTAGAAATCGTTAAAAAGGTTATCTTTATTGCCTTGCATGTTTATTGAATTTAGATAGGGATAACGGGCTCAATTGCATGTGGGAGAATCATGTATGCTCAGGAGAGATATGTGTGATTTTAGTTTACCAAGATTTATGAATCATAGCATATTGTTAATCCATTAATTAATCCATAATCCCAATCGGTGAAATCACATCCCTAAGACCATTGTTTCCATTGGATTGTCAATTTTTGCATTGTTTTGTGTTTGCTACTTTCATTCTCACTTCATTTGGCCCCCTAAATAAATTTGGGCAAGACTATTTTCGGTAATTAAGATTGATTAGAAACCAATCCAGAGGACGACACTCGAATATCACATTCACTATATTATTACTTGACCCGTACACTTGCGGTAAGCAATTTGCACATCAGAAACTGAGTGTTCATGACATGGTGCGAAATTCATGTGTTAGGTGCATGGTAATTGCACGTTTACATAATTGAGTATGTTACCATTTGTATGTTGTTCACCTCGTATATAAGACATGTTATTGTGATTGAAAAGCATGGTGTTTGCCTTGTATGTTGTTGTTGTTTGATGGCTCTTCAGGTGTGAGCCACTTACTCAGTACCGTGGTGTTGTATTGAACCAACACCAGATTTTGCAGGTGATGAGAAATACTACGAGCCTGGTGATGCTGAGGAGCAGGCTTGAGAAAGCAAGATTCCTAGATTTACTTTATTAATATATTCAGTTTGTTTAAGTGTTGCTAGGGGAGATAATCTTATTGTGTTAAACTAGAGATGGTTAGAGGAACATTTATTTATGTACTTTGCTAGTGCTTTAAATTAGACTTATAAGTTGATTCAAGGTATTTAAATGAGATTTGTTACGAAGTTCTTACTCTTCCTTACTTAGTGATGTTAATCTGTTTTCAAATAGATCAATGTTGTATGCCTTTGTGAGTAAGCTTGCAGCTTTGTCGAGTAGTTGTAAATACGAGACCTGACTCGTATTGTATTTGTGTTGTGGAAGTTCTGTTGAGTTGTAGTATGGTGGAGTAGGTTGGAAATGTTATATAGAAGTGTTGTTTTATGCTTAACAGGTGTTAAAAAAAAATTTGGGTTAGTCTTATGTACGTTGTTATGCTGTCGAATTTTCGGTAGCACCTTAAAGAGTAATGTGACTAAGTTTAATAGTACCCTTAGATAGTCTCTTAAGAATTTGAGGGTGTTACAATGACAGTCTATATAAAGGAAATTTATCCCTAGAAATTTCACAACATTCTAGTGAAATTCTTTTTCCCAAAATTCAAGAACACCAAGTCCCACAACTTGGTTCCTAGTCTCAGAGATATAGCAGTGAAAGATCTCGGTAGTAGTGTCCCTATTATGATCATATTATTCTTGGTGAGAGTTCATTGAAGAAAGTCTTCAACAAGTAAGTATTTCATTATTTTAATTCTTAGATTTAGATCTAATGCATGCTTAGCCTAGTTTATATATAGAATTGTTCTATATGATTTGCCAATGTACTGTTATTTTAGAAAACTTAATTAAAATACGAATTGGTCCTATACGCTTCCGCTGGGAATTTAGGAATTCCAATCCTCCACGATGATTAGTGAGTCGATCCTTCACAGGTTGTTCATAACCAAGGATGAAAATATCGCGATATATCCCCGATATATCGTCGAAATATCGAATTTCTCGTGGGTCTGATAGAGATATGGGGGTTAACATCGTTTTTACCAATTTATCGCAATATATCGAAAATATCCCCGAAATATCGCATAAATATCGTTTATTGCCGGACGGAAAGAAAAAACGCAGAAAAAAGCAGATAAATCGCCGAAATATCACAGAAATATAAACAAAATATCGCCATTTTTTATTGAATTTGTCCTCTAGCCACGTTGGTTAAGTACTTCTCGTACTAAGACTTTGAACTGAAAAGTTCGGGGTTTGATTCCACAGAATGCTATTTTCATTGTTGTTTTTTCTTTTTTTTTTTTTATTTTTTCCTTTTGTTTTGTTTTTTCTTTCCTTCTTTCCTTCCTTCTCTCTTTCTCTTTCTCTATTCCACAACCCCATTTATCTTTTTTCTTTTTTAAAATTCACTTACTTCTTTTTCCTTTTCAATTCTTGTTTCTTAAATTCACTTCTTATTTTCTTTTCTTTTGATTCTTATTGTGTGTTATATATATTTACAATATTTTGTAATTTTTTTTACAATATTACAATATTTTGTGTGTGTGTGTGTGTTTTTTTTTTTTTTTTTTTGACAATATTACAATATTTTGTGTTACATATTTAACAACTAGCATATAAAGTATTTATTTGATTTTGTATTGTAGGTTTAAAATATAGAATGCAATTTTTTTTAATTTATTAAATATAGTACAAATATAATATTTCTCTAAAAATATTAATTGCATATCTTTGAAATTTTTTATTTTTGTATCTTAATAAATTTTTTATTCTCTTTTTCTTTTAAAGTTTTGTTTTTTTTTTTATATTATATTTAGAATGTACACTTTTAATACTATTATGACTTTGATTTATTTTTTAAGATAGAATGAATTTGGAGCAATATTATCATTACCAAATCAAATATATTAATGTTGGTCTAAGACTCCAAAAATATTATCTCATCATCATATTAATGAATTATGAATAATTTACTTGTTGACCAAAATTTAAAATTATTTAAGTTTATATTTATTTTACAATCTCCAATACACTCTATTATTGTATTAATGCATATATTTGATTTACAATTATTGATATATTTGCTTAAAGTAGTAGTTTATTACTTAAACAAACGTATTCTAAAGTTTCACAAAAAAAATCACAATATTTTTATAAGTTTTCGTAATATCCACGATTTTTCCCAGAATATCCATCGATATCCAAATATCCGTCGATATATCCGTAAATCTGAGTTATCGATATTGCTACCGATATCGATATTTGCATCCTTGTTCGTAACTACAGTTGGATCAAATATCTATTTTACCCCTGAAGTTACCTCTTGCTCCTTAAGTCCCACTGATCAGTTAATGAACAATTGGTTTGTGGTCCAACCACCAAACCGAGTCTCTCTCGGGCCAATGAGGGCGGGGTCCCTTGTTCAAAATCTGGAGTTAGTAGTTAAGAGAACAACATCTCTACTATCTCTAAAGGTGGGTATGAGTGAATTCCATTTTGCAGAACTATATTCCCAACTATCTACCCGGTCTGATCCCTGAAATGGGGGGTTTATTGAGTCGGCGAACTTGGGCCACTTTCCCCCATGCAGATCTAAGGATAAGCTCGAATAAACAAGAGTTCATAGTTAGCTCAAGATTAAGATCGAGTTACCTAGGTCATCGCATGAAATAGTTAGAATAGTAAACAACGTTATAAAGTGAAAGTGACTTATTTCGCGGTTTGGTCGTATGCAAACTCATTTCATAGGATGCCCCCACTCGCATGTCTCCACATGAAGGATTCAGGATTACATCGTTTGTACTAACTACAAAGTGGGCCATATCACATAGTGTCCCTAGGAAATGTACCCAATAGGGGTGAGCGAAAAATATCGAAAAACTAATCCGACCAACCAAAATCGACTGAACCGACGTGGGTCGGTCGGTTTTGGTTTGACATTACCCTAAACCGGCATGTCGGTCGGTCGGTCTGATAGGAAGGTCGAGAACCGACCGACGTGTTTAAAAAAAATACCATCCATTTTATATACACCCACCCACAGCCTAGCCCACAACCCATCCCACAGCCCTGCCAGCCCATATCGTTTGGTCCGTTTCCCTATTTCTTTTTTTTTTAAAAAAAAAAATCGATTTCTATTTTTTTAATTCCCATTTTCGTCTTCTTCTTCGATCGAAATAACCTCACGCCTGTCACTCTCTCAGACAAACCCTCGTCGTCGCCACCCTTCCGACTCCAATCAGCCACCATCATCGCCGCGTCGCCTCCCCTCTGACTCCAACTCCGCTCTCATGTTCTTCTTTGTGGTCTGCAACTCATCGCGTCGCCGTCGATTTCCTTTTCTTTTTCTTGTTCTGAAACTCGTCGGCGTCGTTCTTCTTGTTCTGCAACTCGTCACCTGCCTCCGACTAAAAAAAACAAACTTGAGGTGAAACATTAATGTTATATGTGTATTTGTGTAATGTGTTCATTGTGTTAATAGGCCCCCCTTCGGAAATGAGTTAGTTTTTTGTCTAACCTTTTATGAATCTGTAGCACTAGCACTAGCCACTAGCTGTACTGAATAGAATAGAATATAAACTATAGTGGATATATATTTGTAAGATCGACTCACTGTGCTATAGAGGATTGTTGATTGTTCGATTGAATTTCTAAGATCGACTAACTGATTTTTATTCTTTGTTTCTTCAGATTAAGATCACCATTCGACATTCGTCACTTGGGATTATTGTCCATTTTTCTCATCAGATCGTTGATTCGTAACGCTGGAAAATTCTTACGAGTAAATACGGTGGATACATATTTTTTTGTACAATGTATTTGAAATTTGAATAATGTAATCACTACTTTCACATTTTTACTTTTTATCTTGTAGGGTAAACATGGATACCTTGGGAACAAACAATTCAAAGAATGAAAATGCTACAAAAAACAGATACGACTACGAAGATCAAAACTAGCAATACCATTGATCTTGATTCAGATCCACATCCAAAAGTAGAACTTGAAGGAGAGAATTCTACCATTCCAAAAAACAAATGTGCGTACGAATGAGAAACAATCTATGGTTTGGGATCATTTTGAGAGGTTGAAAGGTGATCCTAATGACCCTTATGCTAAGTGTAAATATTGTGGAGATGTTTATGCATGCCACTCTAATCTTAATGGTACCAGAACAATGAAAAATCATCTAGAAAGTTGTAAAAAGTATCCTTACCAAAGGAAGAGTGATGCATCCCAATCAACATTAGCTTTCAAACCTAAAGAAGATAATGTTGGGGAATGTAGTCTTTTATGTGAGTCATTTAGTTTGGAGAGATGTCGAACAACTTTGGCTGAAATGATAATTAGAGATGAATTGCCTTTTAAGTTTGTGGAGAATGAAGGTTTTCTGAAATTTGTTGATACATTGACGTGTGGGAAAGAACCTAAGTTTGTTGTTCCATCTCGATTTACTATAGCTAGAGATGTTCTTGAGGTCTATGCTAGAGAGAGAGTCTGTTTGAAAGAAATGTTTGCAAAAACGAAATGTAAAGTTTCTTTCACTACTGATTGTTGGACGTCAGGAGCAAACATGGGTTATATGGTACTGACTGCTCATTTCATTGATTCTAACTGGAAATTACATAAACATATTCTTAGCTTTTGTCAAATTGAGAATCAAAGAGGGGATACCATTGGTAAGACTCTTGAGAGTAATTTAAAGAAATGGGGCATTGAAAATATTATGACCTTGACTGTTGATAATGCTAGTTCCAATGATACTGCTGTTGCTTTTCTTCTCAAAAGATTTAGTAAGGGGTTGTTGTTTAAGGGTGAATTTTTGCATGTTCGATGTTGTGCACATATACTAAATATTAGGGACAACAAGAAATATGGCTAAAAATAAATAGGTGGCTTGAAATATAGCTATAAACGTTTAAAAATTAAATAGATGGCTAAACGATTTAATGATTGATAAAACCATATTTGTAAAAGACAAATATGCCCCCCAATAAACTGCATAACGTATTCTTAACGTTTATAATCAAAATCAGAGTTTAAGAGAGATAAAATATACGCCTAAAAATAAGTTGGAGACATTTTAGGAAGTTTGAAAATATAAAATCCAAGAAACAAAACTAGTTTGAAAATCTAGGTGTATCATATTGTTACTACTGGAAAAATTTGCATCCCGAAAAAAGTTGCTTCTCGAAAAAAGGAATCAATACCTTTATTGGGGAAGGATAACAAAGTTCAACCTCCCTCAGTAGAGAGAAACACCTTCAGAATGCATTAATTGGAAAAAATGTCCTCTCAATCCGAAGACATACTACCTGCAACCAAGAATATCATAAATTAAAAAGCAAAAAATAAGCACAAGTTGCTAATTTCCCCAGAAAATTGAATAAACTAAAAAGACGATAACTTTAAATGCTGCAATTATGGAATGTCATGTCACCGCCCAACCTCACCACCAGAATAGCCTTCATGCAGCAGCCCGCCCGTCTATCTTCTTCTTCCAAAACTCGAAACCCTTGAGAGCATTCCACACCCTCGAAACCTCCATTCCACACCATTTCCCACCACCAAACAGAGTGTATATCGCTACCTACCTCTCATATCACGCTGACGAACCACCTCCGCCGTGCCAATGACCTTCATTCGTCGCGTCGACAACCATCTCTTGCATGCTCGCTCGTTTCTCCCCCTACGCGACGACTGTACCAAAAAATCTGAACTAGGTAACGGTTTCATTTCCCTTCCTTTATATTTGCAACAAACAGATACTAAATCACCGAGATTTTAGGGATTTAGTTTTGATAGCGAGCATAGCTAGCTAGTTTTCCCTATTCAATTTAGCTAGTCTTTTATGATTTTTTGGCCATTTTATTGTGCTTTAATGTTTATTTTGTAGGAAATGGTTGATTGGAGCTAAAACGCAATAGTGGAGTTAATCGGGTGCTCGGGATGCAAAAAGATGCAAAGGAATGAAAAAGAGTCAAAGAGGAAAAAAGTCAAAATAGGGTCAAACGCAGACTAGCGTCTCGACGCTAGCATTCCTTATCTAAATAGGCGCGAAACGGTCATAGCGTCTCGACGCTGTGACCTTAGCGTCTCGACGCTGTATAATTTCCATTCCAGACACACGTGTTTTAGAGGCAGCGTCAAGACGCTGTCTTGACAACGTCTCGACGCTATGACAAAAAATAAGAATATAAGGTTATTTTCGGCTAGGTTTTGAGGGGATTCTTTTGGACACTTTTGTAGCCGTAAAACAGAGGAGAAAACAGAGGATTGAGGTTAAACAAAATAGATCAAGATGGAAATCAACCCATTGTTCGTGGGGATCGTGACAGGGATGTTCGGTATCGGCCTACATTGAGTTTTTCCTTTCCTTTTCCTTTTCTCTAGCTAGAATTTATGGTTTTGTCATATTTAGCTGAGCTTGTAATACCATTCATGAGTAGCTAAACTTGTGGCTTAGGGATTGATGTAGTTGATTTAGTTTATGGATTGATTTATGGTTTAAGTTGTGCAATGGTTATTATGTATGCAATCTTGATTTAATGCTTTCAATTAATTGGCCATTAGTTGAATGATTTGAGTTTTGATTCTTGCTCGGGAGAGCGAATTAAATGTAGACTTACTCAAGATTGCATGACTAAATTTTATTTTCTAATTCGTGACGGTTTTTAGATTAACTTTAGAATTGGTCAAAAGAACTCATTGCCTTGCATGTTAATAAACTTAGATAGGGATATCAAGTTGGTTAATTTGCATGAGAATCAATTATACTCGGGAGAGGTAATTGTGATTAAAGGTTCTTAGGCTGATAATTCCATTGTGCATAATAACTTATTCCTTAAAATCAATCCTAGAATAAATCGGCGAAATCAATTCCCTAAGTATTCTTCCAATTGAATTTCCACTTTTTACTTACTTTGATTTAGTTTTCGATCTATCACTCATTACTTTGTGTTCCCTAAATAAAATTGAGCAAGATAATTCACAATACTTGATTTAGCTTAAACATCCAATCCAGAGGACGACACTCGTTTATACGAACACTTTATTATTACTTGGCCCGTGCGCTTGCGATAAGGAAAATTCCACATCAAGTTTTTGGCGCCGTTGTCGGGGATTGACACATTTAGTTAGATCGATACTGTTAAAAAATTGTTTGATCTTAATTTAGGGTGTATTTTTACTTTTCTAGGTTGATTGCATTTTTCCTTATTTGTTTTTCTTTCCATATTTGTTTTTCTAGTTTAGTTTTTCTTTTAGTTGTGTAATCTCTTCCTTATTTGTTTCTTGTTTTTCTTTTTTAGATTAGTTTTTCCTTATTTGTTAGTTTCCTTATTTGTGTTTGCCATATTTATTTTTGCATTCCATATTAGGTTATTTTGTTTCCTTTTCTAGATTATATTTTCCATATTTAGATTAGTTGTTTTCTTTTCTTTATTTCTGTCCATAATTAGTTTCTTTTTTTAGGGTAGTTTAGTTTGTTTATGTGTGGTAGTAGAGAATTGATACTGTTGGATCCCGAGATCGAGAGAACAATTCATAGGCTTCGAAGGGAAAATAGAGAAATTATTCAAATGGTTGACCAAAATCCACCTGAGGAGCCTAGGCCTATTAGAGATTACTTTCAGCCTGTGTTTCAGGGGCAACAATCGGGGATTGTCTATGCCCCGTTCAATGCCAACAACTCTGAGCTGAAGAACGGTCTCATTCAGATGGCCCGAGACTGTGCATACAGAGGATCACCCACCGAGGATCCAAATTCTCATCTAAAATCATTTTTGGATATTTGTGGGATGGTAAAAATTAATGGAGTTTCTGAGGATGCTATTCGCTTACGTTTATTTCCTTTTTCTTTGCAGGATAAAGCACAATATTTGCTGTAGTCCATTCCCCCTGGGAGCATCACCACCTGGGATGCTTTGGTCCAGACCTTCTTGAAGAAATTTTTCCCTCCTGCAAAGACGGTCAAGCTGAGGACCGAGATTGGGACATTCCAACAACAATATGATGAGCAGCTGTTCGAAGCTTGGGAGCGATTTAAAGAGTTACTGAGGAAGTGCCCTCAACATGGATACCCCGACTGGCTTCAGGTTCAATTGTTTTATAATGGTTTAACTCCTAGTACAAAAACGATTGTTGATGCATCTGCAGGTGGGACTCTGTTGTCCAAGACCGTGGAAAATGCTCGCATACTTCTAGAGGATATGGCCACCAACAGCTATCAGTGGCCATCTGAGCGGTCTGCACCTAAAAATATTACTACTGGAGTGTTTGAGGTTGACAAGGTTAGTGCACTCCAGGCCCAGATGACCTCCCTTGCTAATGCCTTTCTAAAATTTTCAGGTACAGGGAGTGCTCAATCAATTGAATCAGCTGCTGCTTTGGCATCTAGACCTCAGGAGGAGACCATCGAGCGGGTTCAGTATGTATCAAATTTTAATTCTAGGGGATATAATAATAATGCCACACCTACACATTATCACCCTAACAATAGGAACCATGAAAATTTCTCCTATGCTAATACTAAGAATGTTCTTAATCCTCCTGATTTTGTCCCTCAAACTCAAGAAAATAAAAAGTTAGAAGATCTTGTTGGAGCTTTCATTGTAGAGTGTAGTAACAGGACAACCAAATTGGAGGACGCAGTCATTGCCATCAACTCAATAGTGAATGGCCACAGTGCTGCCATCAAGAACATTAAGACTCAGCTGGGACAGTTGGTAAGTGTTGTGAGCACCATGAATAAAGGTAAGGCACCAACTGAGCAAGAGAAAACCCAGATGGAGTACTGTAAGGCAATCACTGTGCACCAGGAGGAAGTCGAAGAGGAGCCTGAGTCTGAGGATTATGACACTCCTACTGGGGAAGTTGAGGAGGACACATCATCTGATGAAGCTGAAAAGCCTGAACCTGAGCCTACTATTCCTTCTCCTCCCTTGATGGTCCTCAAAGACAAGAAAAAGAAAAAGAAGAAAAAGAACAATCAGGTTCAGTTTGACAAATTTATTAATGCTTTTATGAATCTGAACATTAATATTCCTTTTGCAGAGGCGTTAGAGATGCCCCAGTATAACAGGTTCATGAAGGAGTGGTTAGAAAAGAAGCGAAAGGAAAAGAAGGTTGACACTGTATATCTTGCTTCCACGTGCAGCACAAGAGTACAATAGAAAGTACCTGAAAAAGTAGCAGATCCAGGGAGTTTTACTGTTCCTTGCAGTTTTGGTACTTATTCTTTCAGAGCATTATGTGATTTAGGTGCTAGCATCAATATCATTCCTCTATCTCTGTGCAAAAAGTTAGACATAAGTGAGATTAAATCTACTCCTGTAAAACTCCAATCTGCTGATCAGTCTGTGGTTAGACCAGTTGGCATTGTAGAAAATGTTTTAATCAAAGTAGGTAGATTTTTCCTCCCTATTGTTTTGTATGTTATGGACATGATAGAAAATCCTTCAATGCCTGTCATACTAGGAAGACCATTCCTCGCTACTGGGCGAGTGATTATTGATATTGAGCGTAGGGAGCTCACTCTTAGAGTCAGGAACGGAAAAGAAATTTTTAAGGCAGTTGAAGACTCTAAGGGACAATCTGAAGTGCTTTTCATGGGCTACAAGAAAGGTGCAAGAAAGAGCACCTCTGTTGGATTCACAGAAAAGAAGCCTCCTTGAAGCACGGTCAACACGTCGAGCTTATAACGTTAAGCAAGCGCTTGTGGGAGGCAACCCAAGTAAGTGTAGTTGTGCTTTTCTGTTTGCTTTTGATTTATTGTTTGTTTTTGTGTTGTAGGTCTTGGTTTTAGTTTCTCCTTTACTTTCAAGCTTCCATGAGAAAGGTCATCATCATTCCAGGGCAGTATTATTCACTCCTTTCATTCTTTCTTTGTTCTCATGCTTGATTATGCCTTATTTTCTTGATACATTGAGGACAATGCATGTTTTAAGTTTGGGGGTGGATTAGCATGTTTGTGGAGCCCTTGAGCATCTGAGTTCGGGCTATAAGTTTTGAGCTTTCTTTGGATTGAGCATATGGTGGTTTTCTGGATGCTACTTTTGCATGATTGTGATGTCTTAGGATAGGATTTCTTGTCAATTTTCAAGCTTGCGATGAGTTGTAAGCATGAGTGCCCAAAAAGGGAGACTTTTTAAACTTTTTCTAGGAGATGGCTTGCATGAGTAGAGTATTTGTCTTGGCTAGATTTGGATTTGAATGCTTAGGAGCGAATTATTGGGTTCATATGCTTGTTGTCACCTCGATAGGTGTAGGGAAGAGCTAAAGAGTTAATTTTTTGCAAATTAGCATGTTTGATCTTGCTTAGGAGGAAAGAAAAGAATACATGCTTATCATGTTCATAAAGAAAAATCATTCTTGTTGTTACTGTTGAGAAAGAAAAAAAAATTATTATGCCAGGGCATGTGCACAGTTTGCAATGTTTAATAAAGTTTAGGCAAAAAGAGCTAACCCTGTTGTGATCAGTTAGGCCAACCAGAGAAAACTCAGGTTAAGGGTCCCTGCAATGGGTGTGTGGAAGCTAGTGCCACATATACATGCTTAATTTAATTGTTAATTATGAGCACCTAAGTATGGAGGAAAACAAACTAATTTGTTCCATTAACTCATTAGTGAAACCTTAGTGCCAGTGTAGAGGGAAGATGAGCTGAGAGTTTAATAATCCAATCCCGGGCTAGTAGAGTCTGATCTTGTTGAGTTAGATCTCGCTTGTGCAAGTTAATTTTGGAAAAATTTTAATTTGTCTCCCTCATTGGTCCTTGTGTGCATGTCTCTTGCTAGCTTGTCTATTGACTTTTGAGCCTTGAGGATTGAGTCATGTTTGTTGCATCCATTCTTCTACTGTATGCTTGATTTTTAGTTTGCTCGAGGACTAGCAAAAGCTTAAGTTTGGGGGTATTTGATAACGAGCATAGCTAGCTAGTTTTCCCTATTCAATTTAGCTAGTCTTTTATGATTTTTTGGCCATTTTATTGTGCTTTAATGTTTATTTTGTAGGAAATGGTTGATTGGAGCTAAAATGCAATAGTGGAGTTAATCGGGTGCTCGAGACGCGAAAAGATGCAAAGGAATGAAAAAGAGTCAAAGAGGAAAAAAGTCAAAATAAGGTCAAACGCAGACTAGCGTCGAGACGCTAGCATTCCTTATCTGAATAGGCACGAAACGGTCTCGACGCTGCGACATTAGCGCCTCGACGCTGTGTAATTTCCATTCCAGACACGCGTGTTTTAGAGGCAGCGTCTCGACGCTATGACAAAAAATAAGAATATAAGGTTATTTTCGGCTAGGTTTTGAGGGGATTCTTTTGGACACTTTTGTAGCCATAAAACAGAGGAGAAAACAGAGGATTGAGGCTGGACAAAGTAGATCAAGATGGAAATCAACCCATTGTTCGTGGGGATCGTGACAAGGATGTTCGGTCTCGGCCTACATTGAGTTTTTCCTTTCCTTTTCCTTTTCTCTAGCTAGAACTTATGGTTTTGTCATGTTTAGCTGAGCTTGTAATACCATTCATGAGTAGCTAAACTTGTTGCTTAGGGATTGATGTAGTTGATTTAGTTTATGGATTGATTTATGGTTTAAGTTGTGCAATGGTTATTATGTATGCAATCTTGATTTAATGCTTTCAATTAATTGGTCATTAGTTGAATGATTTGAGTTTTGATTCTTGCTCGGGAGAGGGGATTAAATGTAGACTTACTCAAAATTGCAAGACTAAACTTTATTTTCTAATTCGCGACGGTTTTTAGATTAACTTTAGAATTGGTCAAAAGAACTCATTGCCTTGCATGTTAATAAACTTAGATAGGGATATCAAGTTGGTTAATTTGCATGAAAATCAATTATACTCGGGAGAGGTAATTGTGATTAAAGGTTCTTAGGCTCAGAATTCCATTGTGCATAATAACTTATTCCTTAAAATCAATCCTAGACTAAATCGGCGAAATCAATTCCCTAAGTATTCTTCCAATTGAATTTCCACTTTTTACTTACTTTGATTTAGTTTTCGATCTATCACTCATTACTTTGTGTTCCCTAAATAAAATTGAGCAAGATAATTCACAATACTTGATTTAGCTTAAACATCCAATCCAGAGGACGACACTCGTTTATACGAACACTTTATTATTACTTGACCTGTGCACTTGCGGTAAGGAAAATTCCACATCAAGCTTATTCCCTTTGATACCGTATATTTTTGCACAGACCCACAAGAAATGTCATCGGATAAACCGACATCAAAACAATCGAGCCAGAGGTTAAAGTCGGCTAGGGTAACCCCCGGGAGGAAACATCCCCCACAATCATCGCTCATAACGTTAGGCAGCGACCGCGAGTCCGGGAGTGAAGAAGCCAATATGAGTACAGCCGATTCAGTGTTGAAGGGAGTTCATTCGAAGGGAGTTCAGTCGAAGGGAGTGAAAAGGAGGATCTGGAAAGAAGAAAAGTACACCAAAAATACCAAAGACCAAGGAGAGACCCCGAAAAAATGATGGAGACAAGTCTGAACCGAGTGAGGTATGTGAAGTTCGATACAACCATTGCCCCCCCACCCCCACCCCCCTTTTAATGTACTAAATTGTTTACGTTATTTAGTCAATGGAAAAGGCAAAGGAAAAGACTGCCTTACCTAGAGACAAGAAGAATAGTTCCCCGAAAAAGACAAAGGCGGTAACAAAAAAGACCCAACTCGTGGAGGTATGACTCTGTATTTACTCTCTGTGTGATGTAAAATCGGACGTAATTAATCATGTGATTTTGTGAACAACAGGACGATACTGACACGAGCGCGGATACGGGGGAAGACCAATCTATTGAAGACGATTACTCCTCAACAGATAGCGGAGACGAAGGAGACAACAAGAAAAAGAAAAAGGTGGAAAAAAGGGTAAGCAATATCACCAACATCACCCCCCTTTTGAATTACTATTAGAGAATTTAAGTTCCTCGAGTACATCCAGGATGCGAAGAAACCCAAGAGGAAGGACAAAAGGACAAAGAAGGATGAAGGTGAGGAGATTGAACCCACCAGAGCGGTATGTACTGTTAAATACTAGCCCATCGTTGAATGCCCATATATACCCCCCCCCCTCAACCTTCCAATCTATGCATTGGCACGTCTGTATAGGAGAAATACACTCATACATCCCTTGTATGCCCCCCATGTATGTGTATGTATTGGTATATACAGCTATGTTCTCATATACCTAGTGCCTGTGTGGATTCGACTGTTATGTACACCTGTCGAATTGTTTGATGTTGTTTTTAGGGGGGCGATAGATCAGTTGTCTGCTTCCGAATGTCTGTGTATCAGTATGTATACCTATTGTTTGCAGTTATCTCTACCTATTCATGAGTGTTTTCGTTGAACCGTGCTAATGTTCCCGTACGTGTCTGTATGTGATCCACCCCCTGTATCTTGTAAGTCTTGAATGCCCACACCCTGTATTACACTCAGACTTCCTTTGTGCTGTTGTGTGAACCCATAATATCCCCCCCCCACACCTTACGTTGTAAACATTAGCACCTCTGCATAAGTGAAATGTTGTCATTCTATACATTTGTATGCATCAGTATATACATCTATTGTTTATATTTATCCCTGCACCTCGTCTGTATGGATTGACCTATGCTACTCTGCTTGTACGTGTGTGTGCAACCATAACAATATTTGTCTGCCTGTGTATGTGTATGTATTGGGTACCATGCTCACTTGGATGCAGTGCCTAATGCGTGCTATAAACGATATTTGTCTACATTATTACATACATCCTTACTTCCGATTAATGTTAATCTTTGTGTGTGTGCTACTACTTACAAACCTTATTCTTACCCATTTTACCATTGATAATGATACAAGACGATGACTACTTCATCTCATTTTCGAAGCGATGCAAAGCCCTGAAAAATTAATCTCTGCACCAAAACAAAAATTATAGAAAACATCCGCAAAGTACTGAGGGATAAATGGGAGGAAGCATTCAGAAAAAAATGCTTTGGACACCTCCTGGACTTTTCATTCAAAAAGACGTCGTCCCAATTACTCCTGCACTTGATTCAACATCTATGCAAGCTGAAGCGCACAACAGAACTCTATTTCAAGATCAGAGGAAAAATACTCAAGTTTGGACTCCGCGAGTTTGCATTGATCACTAGACTGAATTGTGGTTTGTTGCCCCAGATCGACAAGGACAGACTACAAGAGTCTTCCAGGCTCAAGACCGAATACTTTGTGTTGGGTTTAATGTCCTATAAACTCGTAGTTTGTAAATCATTAAACATATTCTATTTCCAATAAAGACGTTATTGAGGTTATTCAGTAAAAGAGGTTATTGAATATGTAAATTGCGAATGATTAACCTAAATCCAATAAGCTAAGATCCTTGGCTATAAAATGAATACTTGAACTATATGTAGGGACATATCATAGGATCAAGTTCAAGTTTATAGTCAAAATAGTCTATAGTATAAGGATAAGGTTGGGTACCTTATCCTGGAGACACTATGGACGCGGCCCACTTTGTATTAAGTACAACCGATGAGATCCTAGATCGTTCATGTGGTGACATGCGAGTGGGGGCGTCCTATGCAATGAGTTTGCATAAGACTGGACCACGAAATAAGTCACTTTCTCCTTATAACACCGTTTACTGAAGAAACTGACTATTTCTCATAGGTGACCTAGGTAACTCGTTCTTAATCCTGAGCTATCTATGAACTCCTGTTTATGCGAGATTATCCTTTGATCTGCATGGGTAAGAGTGGCCAGCATCGCCGACTCGACAAGCCTACCATTTTGGGGATAAGATCGAATAGATAGCTGGGGACATAGTTTCACAAGACGGAATTCACTCCTACCCATTTCAGGGATAACAGAGAGGTTGTTCTCTTAAGTACTAACTCCAAGACGTGAACAAGGGGTCCGACCCTCTCTTTGGATCGAGAGGAACTTAGGTTTGATGGTTGGATCGCAAACCGATTGTTCATTAGAGGATTAGTGGAACTTAAGGAACATGAAGTACTATAGGGGTGTAACGGTTATTTGACCTAGCTATAGCTACGAACAACCTGTGAAGGAACGACTTACTAAACATGGTTAAATCAAGTGGACGAAAATATATCTATAGTGAGGGGAGTGCAACTATCGGGCTATAGTGGAGTGTCCCGGTAGTTAACAACTGTTGGATAACTTTGATAATGAGATTAGTCGGTTAGCCTCGAATCATTGGAGCCCATGATCTATACGTCCATTAGGTCCCCCTACTAGCTCATATCGGAATAAAGCTTAGAATATTTTGATAGGAAACTTTGAATCGTTCAAAAACGGGAAATAGGGTTTTATCGTAAAACGTGTTCGACACAATGATTTAATTATGAATTAAATTAGGAATTGAGAGATGAGGTATTTAAAAGTGTTTTAAATACCATATATATGTATTAGGAATCATATATAATTCATGGCATTAGGTGATAAAGATTGATTGGATCAATCATATCAAAATTACTTGGAAATGTCCCAATTAATTGCCTAGAAATCAATTTCAATTATGAATTGATTTTGAAATGAATTGAAAGCTGAAAACTCACAATTAGGATTCAATTCATAGTGGATTTAGTGGTTTTTCCACTCTTGCATATGATACGTAGTGGAAAACAACACAAACATGCATTCGATGCATGTGTTGTGAAGTAGACACCTAGAATCCACTTTGAGTTGCATCTTGAGTATGTGGCTAAGTGTCATGAAACTTGTATTTGCATGGGAGAGGTCTATAAAAGGGGCTTGAATTAGATTCAAGAGAAGCAAGCTTTCATTTAGTGTTATGCTGCAAATTTTCTCCCTCAAATTCTCTCTCATTTCATCTCCTTCCAAAAGCTTGTACCATCAAGCATTCCCTTCCTATTTCTTTATTTTATAGACTCCCACAAGTCTTTCTAGGCTCAAGAGAATAGTAGGGAAGACACTAAAGGTTGTCCAAGAGAAGTTGGAGAAAGATAATATCACAAGGAGTTCCTTACAAGTGAGCATCAAAGAGGTTGGTACTCATTTATTCTCTTTCCTACCCTTTCTAGAGCATGCATGCTTTAGGAGTAAAATTGAATGTCTTAAGTTCTTTCGATCTTCAATTGCTTCCACATGTGTTATATGAACACCTTCAATTGGTATCAGAGCAAGATTAGAGCACTTAATTCTTTTTAATTTTGCTTTGGTGGGTACCATTTTGAAATTGAATTTTCTGTGTGCTAAAATGGAAGTGTTCTGGTTTGGCAAATTTTTGAGCATTCAAACCTTCATGAAATTGTAATTGCTGGGATATGTAAGAGCGTTAATGTGTGTACTATAGTCTTTAATTTTTATAGAGTCATTAGAGTCCATATAGGCTGTAAAATCGAAGAAAAACCGGAGAAGACGCAGCAAAAAAGGAAAATTCCAGCAGCAGTTTTTTTTTCTTGTTGTTCGGGTCCGGTTCGGTCTGCTGCAGCTTATTTACACACGTTTGAAGGCCGGTTAACTCCATGGAGGGTTGGTTCGGGTCGGTTCGTGAAGCTCGGGATTGCTACAAGCTTTTATTTATTAATTATTATTGTAATAATTAGTTAAAGTGCTTGTTTTAAATTGCCAAACCATTCCATTTTAGGCTTGATTTAATTTCTTTTATGCATGGAGAATGTATGGTTTAATTAGATTAAATGTATGTGCATTATGAGTATGCCATATAGATTAAAATCCCACCATAGGAAAGCATGTTCATGCATTTTTAATAAGTGTTATTAATAATTCAAATGCATAAGGAAAATTTCATGTTAAATTGATATAAATGTTGTATTGATTTAGGGAGATTCATGCTTGAATGGTTAATTAAAATTGGTTAATTGATATAAAAGGTATATTAATTAAAAGATAAAAATAAGCTAGCATGAAGCATGAAATTTCCTTAGTGTTTGTTTATAAAGAGTTATATTCAAATGGGGAAGCATGTTATAGATTAGATTTATAATTGTTATAAATCACTTAGAAATCTAAAATCTATAACAAAGAAAAAGGTGCATGCTCACTTAGGGTTAATTTGATCCAACTCTCGATCGATTTCAATTAGATTCAAATAGGTCAATAAGCTTGTAAAACATAGGTTACAAGAGAACTCACCCGACTAGATGCTGTCTAAGGCTGGAGGTATTTGAGTTGATGGTTTACGGAACACCTCCTACCTGGGCATCGAGTCGGTTCTTGAGTTAAAGTTAACCCAGTTTTATGAGCATGCACGTGTGTGATGTGAGGTTTTAATCGTTATCACCTAGACATCGTAAGTTTAAATGAACTTAGACTTAGGGTTATTCAATTAGCCGGAATTCGCCTAAGTATAAGTATACCCAAAACCGTTTAAAATACTTAGTGGAAGGGGAGAGATATATCAAATCCATTTCCCTTTCACGTTCTCCCTTTTGTTCACAAAGTGAGATTTATGTTTGGCCTCGTGTTGATTATAACTCAACTGCTCCATTCGGAAGGTGTTTGCATAAATCAATAACAAGGTGAATGGAGAAAGTATTTATAGTAAGTGAGTGAAGGAAGTGTGTCAACAAATCCTGCGGTCTCCTCCGTTAGGTTGCACCGTGAGATTTTCATGTTACGCCTGCTTGTATGCCTTGGAACTACTAACCATTCGGAGGGTTGTAACATGGAGATCGGAACAACGCAAACTCCAGAGATGGATAAGATTACTTAGGATCATTTCCAACATTAGCTTTTCCATTCGGTAGCATTGTTGGGGCCGTTCTCTGTAATCTTAAAACGTCGGGTCACACTTACAAGGATTACTAAGTGTTAGTATATTCCTGACCAAATGTAACAATAACTAAACCACTATAGGAATAAGAGTTATTCTGGGATTAGTATTTAGTCGAGAACGTCTTGGTTTAGTGAAGGAGTAATTGACTGCCCCTCGGTAGCGGTTGCTCTTACTCACTAAAGTGTCGTTGCAAAATAATAATCCTGGGTACATTATTACTTTTGCTAAAACCTGATTGGATTTTTGTCTAAAAATGGTTAATAAGCAATTTCTAATAGTTTTGTTTAATTTTTCAGCATGTCTAGCTCACTAGTACAATTACTCGTTTCGGATAAGCTTAACGGGGATAACTATGGAACTTGGAAGTCTAATCTGAATACAATACTAGTAATCGAAGATCTTAGATTTGTCCTTACTGAAGAGTGTCCTCCTAACTGATGTGGAATTTTCCTTACCGCAAGCGCACGGGTCAAGTAATAATAAAGTGTTCGTATAAACGAGTGTCGTCCTCTAGATTGGATGTTTAAGCTAAATCAAGTATTGTGAATTATCTTGCTCAATTTTATTTAGGGAACACAAAGTAGTGAGTGAATGATATGAAAACTAAATCAAAACGAGCAAATAACAAACAGTGGAGATGCAATTGAAAGAACACTTAGGGAATTGATTTCGCCAATTTTAGTCTAGGATTGATTTTAGGAATAAGTTATCATGCATAATGGAATTATGAGCCTAAGACCCTTTAATCACAACTACCTCTCCCGAGTATAATTGATTCTCATGCAAATTAATCAACTTGATATCCCTATCTAAGTTTATTAACATGCAAGGCAATGAGATCTTTTGACACATTCTAAAGTTAATCTAAAAATCGTCACGAAATTAGAAAATAAACTTTAGTCATGCAATCTTGAATAAGTCTATGCTAAATCCCCTCTCCCGAGCAAGAATTAACACTTAGATCATCCAATTAATGGCCAATTAATTGAAAGCATTAAATCAAGATTACAAACATAATAACCATTGCACAACTTAAACCATAAATCAATCCATAAACTAAATCAACTACATCAATCCCTAAGCCACAAGTTTAGCTACTCATATATGTCATTACAAGCTCAACTAAACATGAAAAAGCCATAAAATCTAGCTAGAGAGAAGTAAAAGGAAAGGAAACACTTAATGCCGTCGATCCCAGCACGTCCCCGTCTCGATATCCACGCCACCAAGTGAGATTCCCGGTCCTCGTCCTTGCTTCAGCTCCAACAGTAGGTCTCTAGTCGAAATTAGGGTTCAATTCTCTCAATTTGGCATCCTCCAATCCGTAGCAAGAAAAGAAAGTTAAATAGGAAAATCTGCGACAGCGTCGAGACGCTAACAAGACAGCATCGCGACGCTGCCTCTAAAACGCGCGTTCTGAATAAGGGAAAAACGGTGGCGTCGAGACGCTATTGTCACAGCGTCTCGACGCTGTGACGCGGTCGCCTCTTGTAATTAAGGAAAACAAGCGTCGAGACCCTCCAAGAGTGGCATCTCGACGCTGATGGGCAGAATGCCCTCTCTTGGCTCCTTGTTGCTTGAACTTTCCGATTCTTTGGCATATTTTCGCGTCCCGACCACTCGATTAACTCCAATTCCACGTTTTAACTCTAATCAACGCTTTCCTACAAAATAAACAATTAAGTGCAATAAAATGGCCAATAAATCATAAAAGACTAGCTAAATTAAATAAGTAAAAATAGCTAGCTATGCTTGCTATCAAATACCCCCAAACTTAAACTTTTGCTAATCCTCGAGCAAACTACAAATCAAACATACAGTGGAAAAATGGATACAACAATCATGACTCAATCCTCAAGGATCAAAAGTCAATAGTCAAGCAAGCAAAAGACATGCACATAAGGACCAATGAGGGAGACAAATTAAAATTTTTCCAAAATTAACTTGCACAAGCGAGATCTAACTCAACGAGATCAGACTCTACCAGCCCGGGATTGGATTATTAAACTCTCAACTCATCTTCCCTCTACACTAGCACTAAGGTTTTACTAATGAGTTAATGGAACAAATTAGTTTGTTTTCCTCCATACTCAGGTGCTTATAATTAACAATTAAATTAAGCATGTATATGTGGCACTAGCTTTCACACACCCATTGTAGGGACCCTTAACCTGAGTTTTCTCTGGTTTGCCTAACTGATCACAACAGGGGTAACTCTTTTTGCCTAAACTTTATTAAACATTGCAAATTGTGCACAGGCCATGGCATAATTTTTCTTTTCTTTCAAAAGTAACAACAAGAATGATTTTTCTTTCATGATCATGATAAACATATATTCTTTTCTTTCCTCCTAAGCAAGATCAAACATGCTAATTTGCAAAAAATTAACTCTTTAGCTCTACCCTACACCTATCGAGGTGACAACAAGCATATGAACTTAATAATTCGCTCCTAAGCATTCAAATCCAAATCTAGCCAAGACAAATACTCTAATCATGCAAGCCATCTCCTAGAAAAAGTCTAAAAAAGTCTCCCTTTTTGGGCACTCATGCTTACAACTCATCGCAAGCTTGAAAATTGACAAGAAAGCCTATCCTAGGACATCATAATCATGCAAAAGTAGCAACAAGAAAACAACCATATACTCAATTCAAAGAAAGCTCAAAACTATAGCCCGAACTCAGATGCTCAAGGGCTCCACGAGCATGCTAATCCACCCCCAAACTTAAAACATGCATTGTCCTCATTGTATAAAGAAAATAAGACATAATCAAGCATGAGAACAATAGAAGAATGAAAGAAGTGAACAATATTGCCCTGGAATGATGATAACCTTTCTAATGGAAGCTTGAAAGCAAAGGAGAAACTAGAACCAAGACCTACAACACAAAAACAAACAATAAATCAAAAGCAAACAGAAAAGCACAACTACACTTACTTGGGTTGCCTCCCATAAGCGCTTGTTTAACGTCATTAGCTCGACGTGTTGACCATGCTTCAAGGAGGCTTCTTTTCTGTGAATCCAACAGAGGTGCGCTTTCGTGCACCTTTCTTGTAGGCCATGAAAAGCACTTCAGAGTGTCCCTTAGAGTCTTCAACTGCTTTAAATATTTCTTTTTCATTCCGGACTCTAATAGTGAGCTCCTTGCGCTCAATATCAATAATCACTAGTCCAGTAGTGTGGAATGGTCTTCCTAGGATGACAGGCATTGAAGGATTTTCTACCATGTCCATAACATACAAATCAATAGGGAGAAAAAATCTACCTACTCTGATTAAAACATTTTCTACAATGCCAACTGGTCTAACCACAGACTGATTAGCCAATTGGAGCTTTACAGGAGTAGATTTAATCTCACCTATGTCTAACTTTTTGCACAAAGATAGAGGAATAATATTAATGCTAGCACCTAAATCACATAATGCTCTGAAAGAATAAGTACCAAAACTACAAGAAACAAAAAAACTCCCTGGATCTGCTACTTTTTCAGGTACCTTCTGTTGTACTCTAGTGCTGCATGTGGAAGCAAGATATATCGTGTCAACCTTCTTTTCCTTTCGCTTCTTTGCTAACCACTCCTTCATGAACCTGTTATACTGGGGCATCTCTAACGCCTCTACAAAAGGAATATTAATGTTCAGATTCATAAAAGCATTCATAAACTTGTCAAACTAAACCTGATTGTTCTTTTTCTTCTTTTTCTTTTTCTTGTCTTTGAGGACCATCAAGGGAGGAGAAGGAATAGGGGGCTCAGGTTCAGGCCTTTCAGCTTCATCAGATGATGTGTCCTCCTCAACTTCCCCAGTAGGAGTGTTAAGAAGGATTAAATTTTATTTGATTTGATTGGTTATTTTTAAATTTTGAAGATTTGATTTTCCTGTTTTTAAATTTGAATTCCGTATCCGAGATTCTTCAGGTTCAGCAGGTTGTTGCGGCAAAGTTATGGCTGGAGCAAAATCATCCGAATCAAAAGGGATTTTGTTGAAAATTTATTATTTTAACCATTGGGATTTTCTTTAAATTTTCACAGGTAAATTTGCATGCGTCATTTGATGAGGCCACGTGTCCCACAGAGATCATCCGACGGTCTGGTTAGTTGACAGCACATAATGATTTACCATGGGCGATTAAAATTCACCACTTTACTGTTGATGGTTTAAATTAAATGGTAATATAATTTAATGGGAGCAAATCTTTTCGGTTAAGATTTCAAATTGCTGAAGCCTTATTTATTAACAACCTTTGGTAGGTAAGTTTCACTTTGTCTTCTTGTTTCAATCTTGCCATCTGCATTCTTTCTTTTCCTATTTCATTCTCTGTAAAACCCTTTGAACCTTCAATGACCAAAACGAGAGCGAGAAAAGAGAGGGATAATGAGAAAGAAGAGATAACAGTTACCCCCGAGGTTCAGAAAGTGAAAACGAAAAAGAAGAGGACGCCGGAAGAAAAAGAAGTGAAGAGAAGGAGAATACAACAAAGGGCTGCGGGTCAAGAAGAGGTCTAGAAGGCAGCAGATGAGGTTGCTGCCACAGTAGTGGAAGAAGACCCAAGAAAGCCAGAAGAACAAAACCTATAATAGGCTGAGCAGGGAGTTGCAGATACAAAGGAAGTTCGGGTGGAGGATCAAGAAAGTGCGCAGACAGAGGTTGCGACTGAGAATGAGCCAGTTCAAGAGGCTCGAGTGGAGGTGATTATGTCGGAGGTACCTAAGCGTCACCGCGTTAAGCGGAAAGCCAGTCGTATTCAGGTAGTTCGAACCGATACCCCCTCGCCCCCAACTACTGACTCTGAAAAAGACAATACAGAGAGAGAGGAACAAGAGAAGAAGGAAGCTGAAGAGAAGACAGGAGAAGAAGAAGCAAAAAGGGCTGAGGAAGAGATTCTGCCCAAACGAGGATAAGACAAGGGCAAAGGAATTGCTGAGGCATCGGGTGAGACTGGCGAGATTGAGGAACCAAGGTTGCCTTTTATTCGCTTTGTCAACGACCTTGCTCGAGCAAAATACCAGGAGGTGCTGAAACGTGACTTCTTGTTCGAACGAGGATTTGGCAGTGATTTGCCCAGGTTCTTGGAGTCTGGAATAGTGAACCTTGGGTGGAGGAAGTTTTGTGCGAAACCGGAACCTGTCAATGGCAACATTGTTCGAGAATTTTACGCTAATCTTGACGTTAAGGATGACTTTGAGGTTATAGTTCGAGGAGTGCTTGTACAGTGGAGCCCAGAAGCAATTAATAATTTGTTTAATCTCCAGGATTTTGCGCATGCAGTTTTTAATGAAATGATGGTTGCACCATCAAGCGACCAATTAAGTGCGGCTGTCCGAGAGGTAGGCATTGAGGGGGCTCAATGGAGGGTGTCGCAGACGCGAAAGCACATGTTTCAAGCTGCTTATTTGGGGAGTGAAGCCAACACTTGGATGGGTTTCATTAGGCTACGCTTACTACCGACAACACACGACTCCACAGTATCTCGGGACCGGGTATTGCTTGCCTTTGCCATTCTTCGCTCGATGAGTATTGATGTAGGAAAAATAATTTCTTCTAAGGTTGTTGACTGCTGGAAAAAGAAGGTGGGGAAATTGTTCTTCCCAAACACCATTACTATGCTTTGCAGAAACGCAGGGGTTCCAGTGGATGAGAATGATGTAATTTTATTTGATAAGGGAATCATTGATACGCCCAATTTGGCGCGACTCCAGCGTACGCAGGAGATACGACAAGGAGGGCTAATCTACGACATGAATACGATTCTAGAACAACTGTCACTGTTGGCCAGCAGGCAGGAGTTTGCTGAGAGGCAAACTTTAACCTTCTGGACCTATGTTAAGAATCGTGATGCTGGTTTGAAGAGGGCGCTGCAAGAAAATTTTTCAAAGCCATATCCAGCTCTCCCTGCATTCCCCGAAGACCTACTGAACCCCTGAATTCCACCACCGCCTGCTGAGAAGGAAGATGAAGAAGAAGATTTGGGTCAGGAAGATTGAAGAAGGAGTTGAGCGCACAATCTTTTTGCTGACATATTTTGTTTGTTGGCGCATTCCTGACCACTTCTTCTTATTGCTTATCTGTTTCTTTTTAATTTTTTCTGCTTTGAAAAAATATATATCTCCGCTTATGTAATATATTTTTCTGTGTTTAATGAAATTTCTAGTTGTTTCTATTCTATGTGCACTAAGTAATACTAACTTAAATAATTTTCTTCTGAATTTTTGAAGCTTGGACTGATTACGCTTAATTAGATCAAGGTATTCTGATCTCCAGAAACCTTTTGCTTGAGCATTTCTTCTAGCCTGGACTATTGCTGCGGCAAAGAAAATTTTGAAGGTAGTGTTGACTCTTATGATCCACTTTAAGCTTAGTTCTAGTCCCACGCTTAGTTTAAAATTCAGAAAGTAAAATTTAAGTTTGGGGGTATAATTTGCAAAATTAATGAATCATTGAGGACAATGAATAATTCAAGTTTTGGGGACTTTTTGCTACTCCAATTGTTTTGCTCGAGCATTCCTCTCCTTCAAGTAAAACTTTGCTAGGTTGTTGAGTAACCGGGGACATTTGTGATACCCACAGTTTGTCTTCGCGTCAAAAGATGACCTAAGAAATGTGGAAAAATGAGAAAAAAGTTATTTGCTGAAAAAATTGATTGTTGAAATTTTGCTGAAAAAAAATTGATGAAGCAAAAGTTTTGAAGGATAAATGATGATCCAACAGTTTTTCTGTCTCCTAGAACTTAGGTGAGCTTCATCATAAAACGTTGCCATTCTGAGGGGCAAGAGATGGAATAACTAAGGATTTTTTAGCTTTATAAAGAGTATTGAGCCTAGTTGGTGATGAGTTTGAGGCAAGGGTTTACTGCACCATAAAGTGGGTCATCCCATGCTTAAGAGCTTATTACTGTAGGGCTACTTAAAATCTGAAAAACAAGAATATAAACCTCTTTAAGAAAAAAAAAATGTGTGTCTGATAATATAGCTAGGCTGTGGTGAGTTTTTGGAATTGAGTTGAAAGTTGTGATTATTTGTCCATGCCGGAGGAATTATTTTGCTGCAGCAGAGCTCAGTTTTGCAGAGTGCTCAGGTAAAGGTCAAAGGTAGTATTGGATTGTCTGATTTGATTAAGCTAATTTTTTGTCTAATGTTTTTAAATTCTTGAAGGAAGGATGGTTAGTATTGCTCGGGACGCGCAATAGTTCAAGTTTGGGGGTGTGATAACTGCCCAAAAGGTAGTTATTTAGGCCTCAATTATATAGGGATTTGTGTGTCCTTTATGATTAATAGGGTTGGTTTTAGAAAGATATTACATGATTTAACCCATTTGGAAGAATGGAAGCTTTGGAAATCATTTTGTGCAGAATCTGTTGCTGAGCGACTTGAGGGAGCAAATTCTGTGCTGCAGCAAAACTGGGAGTAGAACTACCACATCACAGCTCGTTAGCCAACTTCATGAACCGACTTTTGTTGAGTTATTTTCGGGATAAAGGAGCAAGGAGAGCCCTACACGTGTCCAAGTTGACCTAATTCAAGCCTCCTATCCTTCTATAAAAGGAAGTAGCCGTCGAAGTCAAAAGCATTCCAACTTTCCTTGGAAGCCGAGTAGTATAGAGAGATTAGAGATTACCAAGAACACCATCATTCGCAAATGATTAAGGAGATTATTATTTTCTTTATTGTCTTGTGATTATGGACATGCCTACTCAGATTGTAATTCATGTTTCCATGTTTATTATGAGCTAAGTAGCTTAAGGTGTTGGTTAGGAACATGTAGTTGCTGTGCTTAAAACTTTAGTAATATATTGATTATTGCATCTTGGTTAATTGTTGTGCCTATTAACATTTTATGCCCGTCTGGCCAGCCGGTGTGAATATCTCTCTCTAGTTTTAGGGATGATTTAGAGAGTGTGTGGCAATTATCCACACTACGATCATTGTGTATTGGTGAACGCCAGTGACTGAGCTAGGGATAGCCAGTTGCCTAGTGCTTGATCGGTCGCACTTCATTGGGGTTGAAACACATTCCAAAAGATCCGGAGTTCCGGGAGGAATCCGCTAATAATACTGCGAGAGTTGCATGATCAATAATATTGCTAGAGTATCTTTTTAAACAACTATTAAGCCTAACCAGCGCCCGCCTTTAAATCTGTCTATCTATTTGTTTATTCTTTGTTCTGTCATTTACTTTGCTTCAGCATCATTCTTATAAAACCAAATCTTTGTTACCATCTTTGAAACCATTAGAAAGTTACACAAAATAGATAAAGTGGAAACTAATTCAGACCCTGGATTGATAATATTACTTGCTGCAGACTGTGTATACTTGCACAGGAATTCTAGAGTCTTTTTAGATCATAATTTTACTCACTCTAGGAACCCAACAACAATCCCCGATTGTTGCCCCTGAAACACGGGCTGAAAGTAGTCTCAAATAGGCCTAGGCTCCTCAGGTGGATTTTGGTCAGCCATTTGAATAATTTCTCTATTTTCTCTTCGAATCCTATGAATTGTTCTTTCGATCTCGGGATCCAACGATATCAATTCTCTACTACTACGCATACAAAAACAAAACTACCCTAAAAAGGAAAGAAAACAATTATGGAAAGAAACAAAGAAAAGAAAACAACTAATCTAAATATGGAAAATATAATCTAGAAAAAGGAAAGTACAATCTAATATGGGATGCAAAAATAAATATGGCAAACACAAATAAGGAAACTAACAGATAAGGAAAAACTAATCTAAAAAGGAAAACAAGATACAAATAAGGAAAAGATTACACAACTAAAAGAAAAACTAAACTAGAAAAACAAAAATGGAAAGAAAAACAAATAAGGAAAAAAAAATGCAAGCAACCTAGAAAAGTAAAAATACACCCTAAATTAAGATCAAACAACTTTTTCACAATATCAATCTAACTAAATGTGTCAATCCCCGACAACGGCGCCAAAAACTTGATGTGGAATTTTCCTTAGCACAAGCGCACGGGTCAAGTAATAATAAAGTGTTCGTATAAACGAGTGTTGTCCTCTGGATTGGATGTTTAAGCTAAATCAAGTATTGTGAATTATCTTACTCAATTTTATTTAAGGAACACAAAGTAGTGAGTGAATGATATGAAAACTAAATCAAAACGAGCAAATAACAAACAGTGGAGATGCAATTGAAAGAACACTTAGGGAATTGATTTCGCCAATTTTAGTCTAGAATTGATTTTAGGAATAAGTTATCATGCACAATGGAATTATGAGCCTAAGACCCTTTAATCACAACTACCTCTCCCGAGTATAATTGATTCTCATGCAAATTAATCAACTTGATATCCCTATCTATGTTTATTAACATGTAAGGCAATGAGATCTTTTGACCAATTCTAAAGTTAATCTAAAAACCGTCACGATATTAGAAAATAAACTTTAGTCATGCAATCCTGAATAAGTCTATGCTAAATCCCCTCTCCCGAGCAAGAATTAACACTTAGATCATCCAATTAATGGCCAATTAATTGAAAGCATTAAATCAAGATTACAAACATAATAACCATTGCACAACTTAAGCCATAAATCAATCCATAAACTAAATCAACTACATCAATCCCTAAGCTACAAGTTTAGCTACTCATACATGTCATTACAAGCTCAACTAAACATGAAAAAGCCATAAAATCTAGCTAGAGAGAAGTAAAAGGAAAGGAAACACTTAATGTCGTCGATCCCGACACGTCCCCGTCTCGATATCCACACCACCAAGTGAGATTCCCGATCCTCGCCCTTGCTTCATCTCCCACAGTAGGTCTCTAGTCGAAATTAGGGTTCAACTCTCTCAATTTGGCCTCCTCCAATCCGTAGCAAGAAAAGAAAGTTAAATAGGAAAATCTGCGACAGCGTTGAGATGCTATAAAGATAGCGTCGCGACACTGCCTCTAAAACACGCGTTCTGAATAAGGGAAAAACGGTAGCGTCGAGACGCTATTGTCACAGCGTCTCGATGCTGTGACGCTGCCGCCTCTTGTAATTAAGGAAAACCAACGTTGAGACCCTCCAAGAGTGGCGTCTCGACGCTGATGGGCAGAATGCCCTCTCTTAGCTCCTTGTTGCTTGAACTTTCCGATTCTTTGGCATATTTTCGCATCCCGACCACTCGATTAACTCCAATTCCATGTTTTAGCTCTAATCAACGCTTTCCTACAAAATAAACAATTAAGTGCAATAAAATGGCCAATAAATCATAAAAGACTTGCTAAATTAAATAAGTAAAAATAGCTAGCTATGCTTGCTATCACTAACCCTGGCTCGTCAACAAACCGAATTGTTCGGGAAGCATATGAGAAATGGACTCGCGCAAATTAAAAGGCAAGAGTCTATATCTTAGCAAACATCTCACATGTCTTGTAAAAAAAGCACGAGAGGATGGTAACCGCAAGGGAGATCATGACTTCGTTGCAGGGTATGTTTGGACAACCGTCCTCACAAATTAGGCACGAAGCTCTCAAGAATGTTTACAATTCCCGAATGAAGGAAGGTGCTTCAGTTAGGGAACATGTTTTGAACATGATGGTTCAGTTTAACATTGCTGAAGTAAACGGTGCTACAATTGACGAGGGTAGTCAAGTAAGTTTCATAATGGAGTCTCTTCCGAAGAGCTTCATTCAGTTCAAGACAAACGCTGTCATGAACAAAATAGACTTTAACCTGACTACCTTGCTAAACGAGCTCCAGACCTACCAAAGTCTCACAAAGAGAGGACATGAAGGGGAGGAAAATGTTGCCACAACCAAAAGGTTCCAAAAGGGATCATCCTCAGGAACCAAGTCTGGACCTTCCACTTCAAAGAATAAGAGTATTCAAATGAAGAAAAATAAGGATAAAGGGAAAGGAAAAGCTCCAGTGGGAAGCAAGCCAAAAACTAAAGCTGCAAATAAAGGAAAGTGTTTCCATTGTAATGTAGACGAACATTGGAAACACAATTGTCCCAAGTACCTTGCGGAAAAGAAGGTTGAAAAGGAAAAACAAGGTAAATATGATTTGCTCGTTATCGAAACATGTTTAGTTGAGCTAGATAGCTCTGCCTGGATATTAGATTCAGGAGCAACTAACCATGTATGCTCTTCTTTACAGGAAATTAGTTCATGGCATATGCTGGAAGACGGCAAAGTAACTCTCAAAGTTGGAACTGGAGAGGTCGTCACAGCCAGAGCTTCAGGAACTCTCAAGTTGTCTTTTGGAGATAGATTTTTGTTACTAGAAAATGTCTTGTATGTTCCCGATATAAAACGGAACTTAATTTCTATCTCTTGTTTGATTGAACATGAATACCAAGTATCTTTTGATATTAATAAAGTGTTTGTTAACAAAAGAGGTATGCATATATGTTCTGCAAAACTTGAAAGCAACTTATATGTGTTAAGGCCAATTCAAGTTAAAGCTATTTTTAATACGGAAATGTTTAAAGTAGCAGAAACTAAAAAAAAAAGGCGAAAAGTTTCTCTGAATACCTATCTTTGGCACTTGAGATTAGGCCACATAAATCGCAATAGGATTGAAAGATTGGTAAAGAGTGGACTACTAAATCAGTTAGAAGATGACTCGTTACCACCATGTGAGTCCTGCCTCGAGGGAAAAATGACTAAACGACCTTTTTCGGAAAAAGGTTATAGGGCCAAAGAACCCTTAGAACTCGTGCATTCGGATCTCTGTGGTCCTATGAACGTCAAAGCACGAGCAGGGTATGAATATTTCGTCAGCTTCATTGATGATTATTCAAGATATGGCTACCTTTACCTAATGCATCATAAGTCTGAAGCCCTTGAAAAGTTCAAGGAGTACAAGACCGAGGTTGAGAACCAATTAGGTAAAACGATTAAAACACTACGATCAGATCGAGGTGGAGAATATATGGACTTACAATTCCAAGACTATTTGATAGAACATGGAATTACGTCTCAACTCTCAGCCCCTGCTACACCACAACAAAATGGTGTATCAGAAACACCACATGATGAGCTATGCTCAGTTGCCTGATTCGTTCTGGGGATATGCAGTTGAGACTTCCGTATACATTTTGAACATGGTTCCTTCTAAAAGTGTCTCTGAAACACCATATGAGCTATGGAAAGGGCGTAAAGGTAGTTTACGTCACTTCAGGATTTGGGGATGCCCGGCACACGTGCTAGTACAAAACCCAAAGAAGTTGGAACGACGTTCAAAACTGTGTCTATTTGTAGGATATCCTAAAGAAACGAAAGGTGGTCTATTTTACGATCCTCGGGATAATAAAGTGATTGTATCGACAAACGCTACGTTCCTTGAGGAAGATCACATAAAAGATCATCGACCTCGCAGTAAGCTAGTATTATATGAGATTTCAAGAAAAACTACAGAAGTTGTAGATCAAGCTGGTCCATCAAAAGTTGTTGATCAAACACATCCATCTCAGGTAGTGAGAGAGCCTCGACGTAGTGGGAGGGTTATAATTCAACCTGACCATTACATGGGTTTAACAGAAACTCAAACCATCATGTCTGATGATGGTGTAGAGGATCCATTGTCCTTTAATCAGGCAATGAATGATGTTGATAAGGACCAGTGGATCAAAGCCATGGATCTCGAAATGGAGTCAAAGTACTTCAATTCGGTCTGGGAACTTGTAGAACAGTCAGATGGGGTAAAACCTATTGGTTGTAAATGGATCTACAAAAGAAAACGAGACCAAGCTGGTAAGGTTCAAACCTTTAAGGCTCGACTTGTGGCAAAGGGTTTTACCCAGCGGGAAGGAGTGGATTATGAAGAAACTTTTTCCCCTGTTGCCATGCTTAAGTCGATTAGAATACTCTTATCCATTGCCACATACTATGATTATGAAATATGGCAAATGGATGTCAAGACAGCCTTTTTGAACGGCAATCTTGAAGAGACTATCTATATGGCTCAACCAGAGGGATTTATAGTCCAGGGTGAAGAGCAAAAGGTTTGCAAACTTAAACGATCCATTTATGGATTAAAACAAGCATCAAGATCCTGGAATGTACGTTTTGGCACTGCGATCAAAACGTATGGCTTTGAACAGAATATTGACGAACCTTGTGTTTACAAGAAAATAGTCAAATCCACTATAGCTTTTCTAGTTCTATACGTAGATGATATCTTACTTATTGAAAATAATGTAGGATTCCTGATTGACGTAAAATAATGGCTAGCGACTCAATTCCAAATGAAAGATTTGGGTGAGGCTCAATTTGTTCTAGGCATTCAAATCATTAGAAATAGAAAGAACAAAATGCTAGCACTGTCTCAAGTATCATATATCGACAAAATGTTGGTACGATATTTGATGCATAACTCCAAGAAAGGGTTATTACCTTTTAGGCACGAGGTTCACCTGTCTAAGGAACAAAGTCCTAAGACACCTCATGAAGTTGAGGAAATGAGACGTATTCCCTATGCATCAGCAGTTGGTAGTTTGATGTATGCAATGTTGTGTACCAAACCCGACATATGCTATGCCGTAGGAATTGTCAGCAGATTTCAGTCCAATCCTGGTAATGCGCATTGGATTGCCATTAAAAACATCCTTAAGTATCTGATAACTGCCCAAAAGGTAGTTATTTAGGCCTCATTTATATAAGGATTTGCGTGTCTTTAATGCTTAATAGGGTTGGTTTTAGAGAGATATTACATGATTTAACCCTTTTGGAAGAATGGAAGCATTGGAAATTATTTTGTGCAGATTATGCTGCTGAGCGACTGGAGGGAGCAAATTCTATGCTGCAGCAAAACTGGGAACAGAAACTGCCACATCACAACTCGTTAGCCAACTTCATGAACCGACTTCTGTTGAGTTATTTTCGTGATAAAGGATCAAGGAGAGCCTTACACGTGTCCTAGTTGACCTAATTCAAGCCTCCCATCCTTCTATAAAGGGAAGTAGCCGTCAAAGTCAAATTCATTCCATATTTTCCCTTGGAAGCCGAATAGGATAGGGAGATTAAGGATCATCAAGAACACCATCAATCGCAAGCTGATTGGGGAGTTTACCTTCTTTATTAACTTGTAGTTATGGACATGCATACTCAGATTGTAATTCGTATTTCTATGCTTATTATGAACTAAGTAGCTTAGGGTGTTGGTTAGGAATAATGTGATTACTGTGCTTCATCTCTAGTAATGAATTGACTATCGCATTTTGGTTAATTGTTGTGCTTATTCTTATTTTATGCCCGCCTGGCCAGCCGGTATGGATAGCTCTCTCTAGTTTCAGGGATGATTTAGAGAGTGTGTGGCAATTATCCACACTACGATCATTGTGTATTGGTGAACGCCAGTGACTGAGCTAGGGATAGCCAGTTGCCTAGTGCTTGATCGGTCGCTCTTCATTGGGTTTGAAACATATCCCAAAAGATCCGGAGTTCCGGGAAGAATCCGCTAATAATACTGCGAGAAATGCATGATCAATAATATTGCTAGAGCATATCTTAGAAAAATCACTAAAGCCTAACCAGCGCCTGTCTTTAATCTATCTATCTATTTGTTTACTCGTTGTTCTGTCATTTATTTTGGTTCAGCATAATTCCGATAAAACCCAATCATTTTATTATTCTTGAAACCATTAAAAAGTTACACAAAAATAGGTAGAGTGGAAACTCATTCAGACCTTGGATTGATAATATTACTTGCTGCAGACTGTGTATACTTGCACAGGAATTCTAGAGTATTTTACACTATATTTTTACTCACTCTAGGAACCCGACAAGTTTTTGGCGCCGTTGCCGGGGACTTGAATAAGTTTTTATCTGATCTGTTCTGTCTATGTGTTTTAGTGGTTTGGTGCTAGAACTTTTTGATTGTTTCTTTTGTTTTTGCAGGTGTGATTTTGGTGCATGAGCGATCCGCCTGGGTACGATTTGAGCTTGATCCGGAAATTGAAAGGACATTTAGGAACAGAAGGAGGGAGCAGCGCAGAAACCAGATGGAGAACGTGTCGCAACTCCCGCAGGTTCCTGAAGGTCCAGCAGCAGCAAACCCCCAGCAGAATCCGTTGCTGCAGCAAAACCCACTGTTTGAGCAAAATGAGCAGCGAAATAATCAGGCTGAGAATCCTATCTTGATAGCGAACGATAGGACCAGAGCCATTCGAGCATATGCTGTCCCGATGTTTAATGAGTTGAATCAAGGATTGCACGTCCCCAAATCCAAGCGACAAATTTTGAAATGAAACCGGTAATGTTTCAGATGTTGCAAACCGTGGGGCAATTCCATGGTTTGTCATCTGAAGACCCTCATTTACATCTTAAGTCTTTTCTAGGAGTTAGTGATTCTTTTGTAATTCAAGGAGTGCCTAGAGATGCTCTTAGATTAACTTTGTTCCCGTATTCTCTTAGAGATGGAGCAAAGTGATGTGGACTTTTCCTAACCGCAAGCGCACGGGTCAAGTAATAATATAGTGAATAGTAAATTCGAATGTCGTCCTCTGGATTGGATTTTTAAGCAAATCAAGTATTGTGAATTATCTTGCCCAATTTTATTTAGGGATCAAAAAGTGATGAATAAGTGATGATAAAAACAAATCAAAGCGAGTAAAAAGAATGGAAATTCAATTGGGAAAGCTACTTAGGGAATTGATTTCGCCGATTTCGTTTAGGATTGATTTTAAGGAATAAGTTATTATGCACAATGAAATTATGAGCCAAAGACCCTTTAATCACAACTACCTCTCCCGAGTATAATTGATTCTCATGCAAATTAACCAACTTGATATCCCTATCTAAGTTTATTAATATGCAAGGCAATGAGATCTTTTAACCAATTCTAAAGATAATCTAAAACCATCAAGAATTAGAAAGTAAACTTTATTCATGCAATCTTGAGTAAGTCTAGATCAAATCCCTTCTCCCGAGCTAGATTCGAAACTTAAATCATCCAACTAATGGCCAATTAATTGAAAGCATTAAATCAAGATTACAAACACAATAACATTGCACAACTTAAACCATAAATCAATCCATAAACTTAATCAACTACATCAATCCCTAAGCTAAAAGTTTAGCTACTCATGAATGTAAATACAAGCTCAACTAAACATGGGAAAGCCATAAATCTAACTAAAGAAAGAAAAGGGAAAAGAAAACTCAATGTAGGCCGAGTCCCGACGTCCCCGTCACGATCCCCACGAACAATGGGTTGATTTCCAACTTCCTCCTTTGTTTGCAGCTCCAAAAGCCCTCTGTTCTGTCCTCTTTACGACTCCAAAAGGTCCCAAATTGATCTCCTAAAACCTAGCCGAAGTGAAGCTTATATTCTGTTTTTTCGTCGAAGCGTCGAGACGCTGTCAAGACAGCGTCGCGACGCTGCCTCTTAAACGCGCGTTCTGAATAAGGAAAAACGGTAGCGTCGGGACGCTTCCTATCGTAGCGTCTCGACGCTGTAAGCTGTACGCGCCTAATCTGATATGGAATGTGAGCGTCGAGACGCTCAAGAGCTAGCGTCTCGACGCTAGCCTGCTGTTGACCGAGATTTGACTTTTCTCCACTTTTACTCTTTTCATTCCTTTGCATCTTTTCACGCCCCGAGCATCCGATTAACTCTGATATTGCATTATAGCTCCAATCAACCATTTCCTACAAAATAAACATTAAAGTGCAATAAAATGGCCCAAAAATCATACAAGACTAGCTTAATTAAATAAGTAAAGATAGCTAGCTATGCTCGCTATCACAAAGTCATGGTTAAACTCTTTTGCTCCAGGATCAATTAGGACGTGGGATGAGTTAGCTGAAAATTTTTTGAGTAAATATTTCCCACCTAATAGAAATGCTAAATTAAGGAGTGAAATAGTAGGGTTTAGGCAACTTGAAGATGAGACTTTTAGTGAAGCTTGGGAGAGGTTTAAGGAGCTTTTACGAAAGTGTCCCCACCATGGGTTACCTCATTGTATTCAAATGGAAACATTTTACAATGGTTTAAATGGAGTAACCCAAGGTATGGTCGATGCTTCGGCTGGAGGGGCCCTTTTGGCAAAAACTTTTGATGAAGCCTATGAAATTTTAGAAAGAATATCTATTAATAGTTGTCAGTGGTCGGATGATAGAGGCACAAATAAAAAGGTTAAGAGTGTATTAGAGGTTGATGGTGTGTCCACCATTAGGGCCGATCTTGCTATGATTGCTAACGCTTTTAAGAATGTGACAGTGATTAGTCATCAGCAGCCACCAGCTATGGAGCCTGCAGCAGTGGTGAACCAAGTCACGGACGAAGCATGTGTTTATTGCGGTGAAGACCACAACTACGAGTTTTGCCCAGCAATCCAGCGTCTGTGTTTTTTGTAGGTAATCAGAGGAACAACCCTTATTCTAACTTCTATAATCCAGGTTGGCGCAACCACCCCAACTTCTCATGGAGAGGTCAAGGAAATAACGTACAAGCACAAAAAAAGGTGAACCAGCCGGGATTTGCTAAAGCGCAAGTAATGCCCCAGCAAAATAAGCCGGCTTTGCCCCAGCAAAATTCAGGAAATTCTCTCGAGGCAATGATGAAAGAATTTATGGCTCGCACAGACGCCGCAATTCAAAGTAATCAAGCTTCGATGAGAGCCCTAGAATTGCAAGTGGGTCAGCTAGCTAATGAGCTCAAGGCAAGGCCTCAAGGGAAACTTCCATCAGATATTGAACACCCTCGAAGGGAAGTTAAGGAGCAGGTAAAGGCAGTTACTCTTAGGAGTGGTAAACCATTAGAAGAAATAATTGAGCCTAGTAAAACCCAGGTTATAGATAAAAATGGTGATAGAAATAATAATGTTGTTGTCGAGAAAGAATTGGAGTCTGGTCAGCACTCCTAAACCATTAGAAGAAATAATTGAGCCTAGTAAAACCCAGGTTATAGATAAAAATGGTGATAGAAATAATAATGTTGTTGTCGAGAAAGAATTGGAGTCTGGTCAGGGTGCTGGAGGCCGCAAAGAAAATACTGGAGCATCTGGTTCTGTGCCAGATGTAGAACCACCATATGTGCCGCCCCCACCTTATGTACCACCTCTACCTTTTCCACAAAGACAAAAGCCTAAGAATCAGGATGGTCAATTTAAAAAGTTTTTAGAGATTCTTAAGCAGTTGTATATAAATATCCCTTTAGTAGAAGCTATAGAGCAAATGCCTAATTATGCTAAATTTCTTAAGGATATTTTGACTAAAAAGAAAAGGTTAGGTGAGTTTGAAACTGTATCTCTTACTGAGGAGTGTAGTGCTATTCTCAAGAATGGGCTACCCCCCAAGGCTAAGGATCCAGGGTCATTTACCATACCTGTGTCTATAGGTGGAAAGGAGTTAGGTAGAGCACTCTGTGATTTAGGTGTGAGCATTAACCTTATGCCTCTTTCGGTCTATCGAAAGTTAGGTATTGGTGAAGCTAGACCTACCACAGTTACACTCCAACTAGCTGATAGGTCTATCACATATCCAGAGGGTAAGATTGAGGATGTCTTAGTAAAAGTTGATAAGTTCATATTTCCTGTTGATTTTATTATTTTAGATTATGAGGCTGATAAAGATGTCCCAATTATTCTATGTCGTCCATTTTTGGCTACTGGTAGGGCGTTAATAGATGTTCAAAAAGGAGAATTAACAATGAGAGTCTGTAATGAGGAAGTGAAATTTAATGTCTTTAAAGCCATGAAATATCCAGACGAGATGGAGGATTGCTCCTTCATCAGGATTTTGGAGAGCACAGTTATTGAGACAGCAATACAGGATTTGGCTAGTAAGCATTCGGAAAAGCATGGAGAGGTTAGTGTAGAAGATTTTGAATTTTGTTCTTTAGATAGAAAAAATGAAAAAGAATTGTTTAGGTGTGAGGATGTTTTTGAGTCTTTAGATTTAGATCAAAGAAATGCTCCCCCAATTAAACCATCCCTGATTGAGGCACCTACTTTAGATTTGAAGCCTTTACCGGATCATCTAAAGTATGTGTATCTTGGGAAAAGTGAGACGTTGCCCATTATTGTTGCATCAGATTTAATGCCGGAGCATGAAGAGGCCTTAATAAAATTGTTGCAGCAATACCGCAAAGCTATAGGTTGGACATTGGCTAATATTCAGGGAATTAGCCCATCTTTTTGTATGCACAAAATCACTCTAGAGGAGGGATCCTTTAGGAGTATTGAGCAACAAAGAAGGCTTAACCCTGCAATGAAAGAGGTTGTTAAAAAGGAGGTGATTAAATGGTTGGATGTTGGGATCATTTATCCAATTGCCGATAGCAATTGGGTAAGCCCTGTCCAATGTGTTCCTAAGAAAGGAGGTGTCACTGTGGTAAGCAATAAAGACAATGAGTTGATCCCAACTAGGACAGTAACTGGTTGGAGGGTTTGCATGGATTACAGGAGGCTTAACAAAGCCACCCGTAAGGACCACTTCCCTTTGCCATTTATTGACCAGATGTTGGATCGATTGGCTGGTTAGGCCTATTACTGTTTCTTGGATGGTTATTCTGGGTATAACCAGATTACTATTGCTCCTGAAGATTAGGAGAAAACCAATTTCACCTGTCCTTATGGGACATTCGCTTTTAGGAGGATGCCTTTCGGCCTCTGCAATGCTCCAGCAACATTTCAGCGGTGCATGCTAGCAATTTTTTCTGATATGATTGAGTCCACTGTTGAAGTCTTTATGGACGATTTTTCAGTGTTTGGAGGGTCTTTTCAGAGTTGTTTAGATAATTTAGGTAAGGTGTTAAAAAGATGTGAGGATACCCATCTAGTTCTTAATTGGGAGAAGTGCCACTTCATGGTGAAGGAGGGCATAGTGTTAGTTCATAGGATTTCTAAGAACGGTCTAGAAGTTGATAGAGCAAAAGTTGAGGTTATCGAAAGACTAGAGCCACCGAATTCAGTGAAGGGAATTCGGAGTTTTTTAGGACATGCTGGATTTTATAGGAGGTTCATAAAGGATTTTTCCAAAATCAGTAAACTTCTTTGTAACTTATTGTGCACTGATCATGTTTTTGACTTTAATGCAGATTGTAGGAAGGCTTTTGAAACATTGAAGGCTGCTTTAATCTCAGCACCCATTCTCTGCGCGCCTAATTGGAATTTGCCATTCGAGGTAATGTGTGATGCGAGTGATGCTGCGGTAGGTGCGATGCTGGGGCAAAAGCAAGGCAAATTTATTCATCCTATATATTATGCAAGCAAGATTTTAAATGAGGCACAAGTCAACTACAAACTACTGAAAAGGAGTTGTTAGCTGTTGTGTTTGCTTTTGAAAAATTCCGGCCATATTTGGTTGGATCCAAAGTCACAGTGTTCACGGATCATGCAGCAATAAGGTATTTAATGTCAAAGAAAGATGCAAAGCCTAGATTAATTCGTTGGATTTTACTATTGCAGGAATTTGACTTGGAGATAAAGGACAAGAAGGGATCAGAGAATGTCATTGCAGATCATTTGTCTCGTCTTGATCCATCATCATCTTTGCTGGAGCAATCTGCCATTTCCGATTCTTTTCCAGATGAACAACTTTTTGCTTTTCAGGTAAAGGTAGTCAGGGATGTCCCTTGGTATGCTGATATTACCAACTTTTTAGTAAAGGGAGTCACTCCTATTGACATGGATTGGAGGCAGAAGAAAAAGTTTAAGCATGATGCAAAATTTTTCTATTGGGATGAGCCATTTATGTATAAGCAATGTTCTGATGGTATTATTCGTAGGTGTGTTTCAAGTGCTGAAGTAAAGGAAATCCTGGAGCAATGTCACTCTTCGCCGTATGGAGGCCATTTCAGTGGTCAGAGGACAACTATGAGGATTTTGCATTGCGGATTTTTCTGGCCTACGTTATTTAAGGATGCCCATTGGTTTTACAAGCAATGTGATGCTTGCCAAAGGAGAGGAAACTTGGGACCTAGAGATGAAATGCCTCTTACTTACATTTTCGAAGTTGAATTATTTGATGTATGGGGTATTGATTTTATGGGGCCATTTCCCCCTTCTAATGACAATGTTTTTATCTTATTGGCAGTTGATTATGTGTCCAAGTGGGTGGAGGCCATCGCATGCCATCAGAGTGATGCCAAGACAGTTGCAAGGTTTCTTCAATCGCACATCTTTGCGCGGTTTGGGACACCTAGGGCTCTAGTGAGTGATGAGGGTACACATTTTGTTAATAATATCTTAACTAAGCTTTTAGCTAAGTATGGGATTAAGCATAGGATAGCTACCCATTATCACCCACAAGCAAATGGTCAAGCTGAAATTAGTAATAGGGAAATTAAAGCTATTTTAGAGAAAGTAGTCCATCCATCTCGAAAGGATTGGTCCTTTAGGTTGGATGAGGCTCTTTGGGCTTATAGGACAGCTTATAAGACTCCTCTAGGTATGTCTCCCTATAGGTTAGTATATGGGAAAGCTTGCCATTTACCATTAGAGCTTGAGCATAAAACATTTTGGGCTTTGAAAAAGTTAAATTTTGATCTGAGTCGTGCAGGAACAATAAGAATGCTGCAGCTTAATGAGTTAGAAGAATTTCGTCAATTTTCTTACGAAAATGCGAAAATGTATAAGGAAAAGACTAAGCTGTGGCATGACAAAAAAATTAAATCTAAGGAGTTTGTCAAGGGTCAAAAAGTTTTGCTTTATAATTCTAGATTAAAATTATTTCCTGGAAAATTAAAATCTAAATGGCCAGGACCGTTTATTGTGATTGAGGTTTTTTCCAATGGAGCAATTACTTTGCAGGATGAAAAAGATGGGAGAGTGTTCAAGGTGAATGGACAGCGTGTGAAGCATTATTGGGGTGAGGAGTTTCAGGCGAAATATCCTTCCCTAAGGTTGGTCGATGTTTGAGAGAGCAGGACTTTTGCGGGAGCATTTCACAGAGCAAAATTTTAAGCTCCCAGTGTTTGTATTAATTTTATGTTTCGCTGATTTGTTTTTTATTTCGGTTAGGTTAGATTTAATTTTGCATGATTTATTAGATTTTATCTTTTAAGTATTTTTATTATTTTTGGTAGGTTAGATTTGATCTATTTTGACTTTATTTTCGGGTTATGTATTTAGATTATCTTATATTTATCTTTTTATTGGTTTGATTTTATTAGATTTTATTTTCAGTTATTTGAATTCTAGTTTTAATTAATAGAGATTTTCTCTAATTTATTCAGCCTCTTTTGAGAATATCAGGTTAAGTTGCTTTGATCGGTTTAATTTGAATTAAAAGGATTTGATTTGCCTATTTTGAAATTCGAATTCTGTATCTAAGATTCTTCAGGTTCAGCAGATTGTTGCGGCAAAGATATTGCTGGAGCAAAATATTCCGAGTTCGAAGGGTTTCCGTTGACATTTATTATTGTTACCGTTAGATTTAGCTTTGAATTCTCGCAGGTAAATGTGAGTGCATCATCTGATGAGGCCACGTGTCGCAGAGCAATTATCCGAAGGCTGCAATGATGACAACACATTAATTTTTACCATGGGCGTTTGGAATCCGCAATTTTACCGTTGGTAATTTTTGAATTTCAGGTTTGCATTTTTAAAATTACAACGGTAATAATAGTTATGGCAGGGCAAATCTTTTCGGTTGGGATTCTTGTTTGCTGCAGCCCTATTTATTCGCAATCTCTGGTAAGTACGTTTAACTTCGTCTTCTTGATCAAATCTTTGTGCGTGTATTATTCTTTCTTTCTTTACATTCTCTGTCAAAACCCTAGTACACCTTCTATGGCCAAAACAAGAGCTAGGAAAGAGAGGGAGAGTGAGGAGGAAGAGATACCCGTGACACCGGAAGTACAGAAAGGAAAAACTAAGAAAAAGAGAACGCAAGAAGAGAAGGAGGCTAAGCGAAGAAGACGACAACAGAGGGTTGAAGAACAAGAAAGAGAGAGAGGAGGAGGTTGTTGCAGAAGAAGAAGAAGACCCAAAAGAATCTGGCAAAACGAATCAAGAAGAGGATGGACAGGAAGTGGAAACTATAGAAGAGGCTCGAGAGGTAATTCAGGCGAAACAGAGTGAGGTTATGCAGACGGAAGCTGTAGAGGAAGAAGACAGAGAGCCAGTTCAGGAGGCTCGTGTGGAGGTTATCATACCTGAACCTCCGAAACGACGTCGCATTAAGCGGAAGGCTGGGCGTGTTCAAGTGATCAGGACTGATACCCCATCGCCTCCATCATAAGATTCCGAGAGAGAGAAGGCCGAGCAAGAGGAACGAGAGAAAAAAGAGGCTGAGGAAAGAAGGCGAGAAGAAGCAGAGAAACAGGCAGAGGAGGAACAGTTGCTGAAGCGGAGAGAAGAAAAGGGCAAAAAGATTGTTGAAGCATCAGAGGAGCACGATGAAATAGCAGAGCGACAGGTGCCATACGATCGCTTCGTCAATAATTTTGCTAGACCAAATTACACTGAGCTCCTGAAAAGGGATTTTCTGTTCGAAAGAGGTTTCAGCGGTGATCTCCCGCCATTTCTGAGGACCGACATAGCTGACCACGGCTGGGAGCTGTTTTGTGCTAAGCCGGAAGCTGTGAACGCACAGGTGGTGCATGAATTCTATGCCAACATTGATAAAGAAGAGGGTTTCCTGGTAATTGTCAGAGGAGTCGAGATAGATTGGAGTCCAAGTGCGATCAACGCACTGTACCATCTTCAAAACTTCCCCCATGCGGCATTCAATGAGATGGCAGTCGCGCCATCTGAGGAACAGTTAAGTGATGCTGTGAGGGAGGTAGGAATCGAGGGGGCACAGTGGCAATTATCTAAGACTCAGAAAAGGACATTCCAATCGGCTTACTTGGAAAAGGAAGCAAACACGTGGATGGGTTTCATCAGGCAGAGGTTGCTTCCAACAACGCACGACTCGACAGTATCCAGGGAACGAATTCTTTTGGCTTTTTCTATCTTAAGGTCTCTTAGTATTGACGTAGGAAAAATTGTTTGTAATGAAATTGCTTGCTGCTGGAGGAAAAAGGTGGGGAAACTATTCTTTCCGAACACAATCACAATGCTGTGCAGAAGAGCGGGGGTTTTGGTGGATGAGGGAGATGTGATCCTGTTTGATAAGGGGATCATAGACACGCCCAATTTGGCACGGCTCCAACGTGTGCAGGAGGTACGTCAAGGTGGGCTTATCCATGGCATCAACTCGATTCTAGAACAACTGGCACTTTCCGCCAGTAGGCAGGAGTTTGCTGAAAGGCAAACTTTAACCTTCTGGAACTATGTTAAGAATCGGGATGCCAGCTTAAGAAGGGCACTGCAATAGAATTTTTCCAAACCGTATCCAGCCCTTCCAACATTCCTGGAAGATCTGTTGAACCCCTGGATTCCGCCACCACCTGTTGAAAGAGAAGAAGAGAATGATGATGACGAGCAGGGTCAGGAAGATTGATGGATGAAATGATCTTCAGCGAGCTTTATTTTTGTTCTTATCATTTTGTTTGCTCGCGCATATTGACCCTGCTCACTGTTATAACTGCTTGTCTTGTTTCTTTTTAATTTTTTCTGCGTTAAAAATATGTCTCTGCTTTGTAATGTTTTTCTATGATTTTAATGAAATTTCTGAATGTTTCTATTCCATGAGCACTGACTAACTCTAACTTAACTAATTTTCTTCTGAATTTTTGAAGCTTGGACTGATTACGCTTAATTAGATCAAGGTATTCTGATCTCCAGAAACCTTTTGCTTGAGCATTTCTTCTATCCTGGACTGTTGCTGCGGCAAAGAAGATTTTGACGGTAGTATTGACTTATATGATCCACTATTAAGCTTAATCCTAGTCCCATGTTTAGTTTCAAAATTCAGATAGAAAAATTTAAGTTTGGGGGTATAATTTGCAAAAATTAATGATTCATTGGGGACAATGAATAATTCAAGTTTGGGGGACTTTTTGCTACTCCAATTATTTTTCTCGAGCATTCCTCTCCTTCAAAATTAAAATTTGCTAGGTTATTGAGTAACAGGGGACATTTGTGATACCCACAGTTTGTCTTCGCGTCAAAAGATGACCTAGGAAATATGGAAAAAAATAATGAGAAATATGAGAAAAAAAATTATTTGTTGAGAATTTTGCTGAAAAAAAATTGACGTAGCAAAAGTTTTGAAGGATGAATGATGATCCAACAGTTTTCTGTCTTCCAAAACTTAGGTGAGCTTCATTGTAAAATGTCGCCATTCTGAGGGGCAAAAGATAGAATAACTAAGGATTTTTGAGCTTTATAATGAGTATTGAGTCTAGTTGGTGATGAGCTTGAGGCAAGGGTATACTGCATCATAAAGTGGGTCATCCCGTGTTTAAGAGCTTATGACTGTAAGGCTGCTTTAAGTCTGATAAATAATGATATAAACCCCTTTAAAAATATGTTTTGAAATGTCTGATAATAGAGCTAGGGTGTGGTGAGTTCTTAGAATTAAGTTGAAAAGTGGTGATTATTTGTCCCTACTGAAGGAATCATTTTGCTGCAGCAAAGCATGGTTTTACAGAGTGCTCAGGTAAAAGTTAAAGGTAGTGTTGGACTGTCTGGTTTGATTAAGCTAATTCTTTGTCTAATGTTTTGAAATTCTTGAAGGAAGGTTGGTTAGTATTGCTCGGGACGCGCAATAGTTCAAGTTTGGGGGTATGATAACTGCCCAAAAGGTAGTTATTTAGGCCTCATTTATATAAGGATTTGCGTGTCTTTAATGCTTAATATGGTTGGTTTTAGAGAGATATTACATGATTTAACCCTTTTGGAAGAATGGAAGCATTGGAAATTATTTTGTGCAGATTATGCTGCTGAGCGACTGGAGGGAGCAAATTCTATGCTGCAGCAAAACTGGGAACAGAAACTGCCACATCACAGCTCGTTAGCCAACTTCATGAACCGACTTCTGTTGAGTTATTTTCGTGATAAAGGATCAAGGAGAGCCTTACACGTGTCCTAGTTGACCTAATTCAAGCCTCTCATCCTTCTATAAAGGGAAGTAGCCGTCAAAGTCAAATTCATTCCATATTTTCCCTTGGAAGTCGAATAGGATAGGGAGATTAAAGATCATCAAGAACACTATCAATCGCAAGCTGATTAGGGAGTTTACCTTCTTTATTAACTTGTAGTTATGGACATGCATACTCAGATTGTAATTCGTATTTCTGTGCTTATTATGAACTAAGTAGCTTAGGGTGTTGGTTTGGAATAATGTGATTACTGTGCTTCATCTCTAGTAATGAATTGAGTATCGCATTTTGGTTAATTGTTGTGCTTATTCTTATTTTATGCCTGCCTGGCCAGCCGGTATGGATAGCTCTCTCTAGTTTCAGGGATGATTTAGAGAGTGTGTGGCAATTATCCACACTACGATCATTGTGTATTGGTGAACGTCAGTGACTGAGCTAGGGATAGCCAGTTGCCTAGTGCTTGATCGGTCGCTCTTCATTGGGTTTGAAACATATCCCAAAAGATCCGGAGTTCCGGGAGGAATCCGCTAATAATACTGCGAGAAATGCATGATCAATAATATTGCTAGAGCATATCTTAGAAAAATCACTAAAGCCTAACCAGCGCCTGTCTTTAATCTATCTATCTATTTGTTTACTCGTTGTTCTGTCATTTATTTTGCTTCAGCATAATTCCGATAAAACCCAATCATTTTATTATTCTTGAAACCATTAAAAAGTTACACAAAAATAGGTAGAGTGGAAACTCATTCAGACCTTGGATTGATAATATTACTTGCTGCAGACTGTGTATACTTGCACAGGAATTGTAGAGTATTTTACACTATATTTTTACTCACTCTAGGAACCCGACAGTATCTAAGGAGAACTAGGGATTATATGCTCGTGTATGGAGCTAAGGATCTGATCCTTACAGGATAAACTGACTCAGATTTTCAGACCGATATAGATTCAAGAAAATCAACATCGGGATCTTGTTTACTTTAAATGGAGGAGCGATAGTATGGAGGAGTATTAAGCAAGGTTGCATTGCTGACTCCACCATGGAAGCAGAGTACGTAGCCGCCTGTGAAGCAGCAAAAGAGGTAGTATGGCTAAGAAAATTCCTAACAGAGTTGGAAATTGTTCCAAATATGCAACTACCTATCACCCTATATTGTGACAACAGTGGTGCAGTTGCAAACTCTAAGGAACCTCGAAGTCACAAGCGAGGAAAGCATATTGAGCGCAAATACCATATCATCGGGGAGATCGTGCAATGAGGAGATGTGATTGTCACGCAGATTGCTTCGGAGCACAACATGGCTGACCCGTTTACAAAACCCCTCACGGCTAAAGTTTTTTAGGGTCACCTAGTTAATCTAGGATTACGAGCTTTATTAGACTAGGGCAAGTGGGAGAAATGTAAGGGTATGGTTGATGCCCTAGTTTATTGTCTTTATACTTCTCTCACACCTAACTTTATGTACCCCACTAGAGTTTCTAGTCCAAGTGGGAGTTTGTTGGGTTTAATGTCCTATAAACTCGTAGTTTGTAAATCATTAAACATATTATATTTCCAATAAAGACGTTATTGAGTTTATTCAGTAAAAGATGTTATTGAATATGTAAATTGCGAATGATTAACCTAAATCCAATAAACTAAGATCCTTGGCTATAAAATGAATACTTGAACTATATGTAGGGACATATCATAGGATCAAGTACAAGTTTATAGTCAAAATAGTCTATAGTATAAGGATAAGGTTGGGTACCTTATCCTGCAGACACTATGGACGAGACCCACTTTGTATTAAGTACAAACGATGAGATCCTAAATCGTTCATGTGGTGACATGCGAGTGGGGGCGTCCTATGCAATGAGTTTGCATAAGACTGGACCACGAAATAAGTCACTTTCTCTTTATAACACCGTTTACTGAAGAAACTGACTATTTCTCATAGATGACCTAGGTAACTCGTTCTTAATCCTGAGCTATCTATCAACTCCTGTTTATGCAAGATTATCCTTTGATCTGCATGGGTGAGAGTGGCCAGCATCGCCGACTCGACAAGCCTACGTTTTTGGGGATAAGATCGAATAGATAGCTGGGGACATAGTTTCGCTCCTACCCATTTCAGGGATAGCAGAGAGGTTGTTCTCTTAAGTACTAACTCCAGGACTTGAACAAGGGGCCCCACCCTCTCGTTGGATCGAGAGGAACTTAGGTTTGATGGTTGGACCGCAAACCGATTGTTCATTAGAGGATTAGTGGAACTTAAGGAACAAGAAGTACTATAGGGGTGTAACGGTTATTTGATCTAGCTATAGCTACGAACGACCTATGAAGGAATGACTTACTAAACATGGTTAAATCAAGTGGACGAAAATATATCTATAGTGAGGGGAGTGCAACTATCGGGCTATAGTGGAGTGTCCCAGTAGTTAACGAATGTTGGATAACTTTGATAATTAGATTAGTCGGTTAGCCTCGAATCGTTGGAGCCCATGATCTATAGGTCCATTAGGTCCCCCTACTAGCTCATATCGGAATAAAGCTTAGAATATTTTGATAGGAAACTTTGAATCGTTCAAAAACGGGAAATAGGGTTTTGTCGTAAAACGTGTTCGACACAATGGTTTAATTATGAATTAAATTAGGAATTGAGAGATGTGGTATTTAAAAGTGTTTTAAATACCATATATATGTATTAGGAATCATATATAATTCATGGCATTAGGTGATAAAGATTGATTGGATCAATCATATCAAAATTACTTGGAAATGTCCCAATTAATTGCCTAGAAATCAATTTCAATTATGAATTGATTTTGAAATGAATTGAAAGCTGAAAATTCACAATTAGGATTCAATTCATAGTGGATTTAGTGGTTTTTCCACTCTTGCATAATGATACATAGTGGAAAACAACACAAACATGCATTAGATGCATGTGTTGTGAAGTAGACACCTAGAATCCACTTTGAGTTGCATCTTGACCATGTGGCTAAGTGTCATGAAGCTTGTCTTTGCATGGGAGAGGTCTATAAAAGGGGCTTGAATTAGATTCAAGAGAAGCAAGCTTTCATTTAGTGTTATCCTGCAAATTTTCTTCCTCAAATTCTCTCTCATTTCATCTCCTTCCAAAAGCTTGTACCATCAAGCATTCCCTTCCTATTTCTTTCTTCTATAGACTCCCACAAGTCTTTCTAGGCTCAAGAGAATAGTAGGGAAGACACTAAAGGTTGTCCAAGAGAAGTTGGAGAAAGATAATATCACAAGGAGTACCTTACAAGTGAGCATCAAAGAGGTTGGTACTCATTTACTCTCTTTTCTACCCTTTCTAGAACATGCATGCTTTAGGAGTAAAATTGAATGTCTTAAGTGCTTTCGATCTTCAATTGCTTCCGCATGTGTTATATGAACACCTTCAATTGGTATCAAAGAATGATTAGAGCACTTAATTCATTTTAATTTTGCTTTGGTGGGTAGCTTTTTGAAATTGAATTTTCTGTGTGCTAAAATGGAAGTGTTCTGGTTTGGCAATTTTTCGAGCATTCAAACCTTCATGAAATTGTAATTTTTGGGATATGTAAGAGCGTTAATGTGTGTACTATAGTCTGTAATTTTTATAGAGTCATTAGAGTCCATATAGGCTGTAAAATCGAAGAAAAACCGGAGAAGATGCAGCAGAAAAGGAAAATTCCAGCAGCAGTTTTTTTTTCTTGTTTTTCGGGTCCGGTTCGGTCTGCTGCAGCTTATTTACACACGTTTGAAGGCTGGTTAACTCCATGGAGGGTCGGTTCGGGTCGGTTCGTGAAGCTCGGGATTGCTACAAGCTTTTATTTATTAATTATTATTGTAATAATATTAGTTAAAGTGCTTGTTTTAAATTGCCAAACCATTCCATTTTAGGCTTGATTTAATTTCTTTTATGCATGGAGAATGTATGGTTTAATTAGATTAAATGTATGTGCATTATGAGTATGCCATATAGATTAAAATCCCACCATAGGAAAGCATGTTCGTGCATTTTTAATAAGTGTTATTAATAATTCAAATGCATAAGGAAAAATTTCATGTTAAATTGATATAAATGTTGTATTGATTTAGGAAGATTCATGCTTGAATGGTTAATTAAAATTGGTTAATTGATATAAAAGGTATATTAATTAAAAGATAAAAATAACCTAGCATGAAGCATGAAATTTCCTTAGTGTTTGTTTATAAAGAGTTATATTCAAATGGGGAAGCATGTTATAGATTAGATTTATAATTGTTATAAATCACTTAGAAATCTAAAATCTATAACAAAGAAAAAGGTGCATGCTCACTTAGGGTTAATTTGATCCAACTCTCGATCGATTTCAATTAGATTCAAATAGGTCGATAAGCTTGTAAAACATAGGTTACAAGAGAACTCACCCGACGAGATGCTGTCTAAGGCTGGAGGTATTTGAGTTGACGGTTTATGGAACACCTCCTACCTGGGCATCGAGTCGGTTCTTGAGTTAAAGTTAACCCAGTTTTATGAGCATGCACGTGTGTGATGTGAGGTTTTAATCGTTATCACCTAGACATTGTAAGTTTAAATGAACTTAGACTTAGGGTTATTCAATTAGCCGGAATTCACCTAAGTATAAGTATACCCAAAACCGTTTAAAATACTTAGTGGGAGGGGAGAGATATATCAAATCCATTTCCCTTTCACGTTCTCCCTTTTGTTCACAAAGTGAGATTTATGCTTGACCTCGTGTTGATTATAACTCAACTGCTCCATTCGGAAGGTGTTTGCATAAATCAATAACAAGGTGAATGGAGAAAGTATTTATAGTAAGTGAGTGAAGGAAGTGTGTCAACACATCCTGCGGTCTCCTCCGTTAGGTTGCACCCCCTGTATGTACCGTTTTGAAATCCGTTGACCATCCAAAACACATCCTTGTCCTCGAAAATGATTATATTAATTGGGTTATTCGACCAGCTCCTAAAGAGTGTTAGCTGAGTAATCATATTGTCGTCCTGAAGTTGGAGGTATTTCTCCAGACATACTTTAAACTCTTGTAGATTCGAATCACTTCTAACATCCACACTTCCAGACTTGAATTCACTGTAAATACCCTCAACACTCTTGACACCGCCAAACAATATCGTGACCTGTTGAACTGTCGCCATGTTAGATTATGAAGGAAATTACAATGGCAATGTGATCGTGATATGAAACAAATAGATAATAAACTATGACATTTATATGAGGGGCAAAAATGTGGAGGAATAAAAAGAATAATCGTTGGAAACTACCTACGCCTGAACAATAGGTAGTCTCTAAAGGATCAAAACAGATCGTCCACCAAATCCCATGTAAATTGGGATACATCCAGTGCGCAAAAAATGGACACAGACCCTGCGTGGAAAAAAAAACGAACGTTAACGTCGTCTGTAGATAGCCGTATATACCAGGGGTAAAAACGTCCAAAATAATCCAGGAAACCGTTTCCTTAAAATTCGGTAGCCATGCCTGCAAAATCTGAACTTTTGTAGCCAAAAATCAAGAATGTTTTTTTTTTTTTTTTGTAGTCATTTAGCACAATTTCCCTAAATCTTATTGTATGTGATGCTTTGAAAGAACATCATGAGTGCATTGAAAGGATTCACAATGCTGTAAGATTTGTAAGGTCTTCTCCTGCACGTCTCTTGAAATTTCAGAAGTGTGCTAAAATTGAAAAAATTTCTTGCAAGAGTTCTATATGTCTTGATGTTACTACTAGATGGAACTCAACTTATATGATGCTTGAGGCAGCTAGTAAGTTTGAAAAAGCTTTTGACAGGTTAGAGGATGAAAATCCTATTTATAAGGATGATTCACCACCTACCAAAGATGATTGCGCAAACCAACACGTGAATTATGCACCACGTTGCGCACCTAGCCCACGTGATTTTCGCGTCATGCTACGCAAACTAATCACATGCATTACGCGCAATGCTACGCAAAACCAAACACGTGAATTACGTGCCACGCTGGGCACCTACACATGAATTACGTGTCATGTAACACAACTACTAGATTCATGCTACACATCCCGTGACAACATGCTAGCCTAACTAAACATGCTTGACACCCAAACACACCAATTCCAGGCAATGCAAGAGAAACATCACATACTTAACATAAGCACTTCAACAACCACAACTCAACAGTTCACATTTCATGATCATAAAAAATGATAATTAGTACACGCCCATCTCAAGCATTGCAGTACATTTAAATACAACAGAACATGTTTTTCACAAGTATAGAGATAAACATAAAAATAAACAACATTCTTCACACAATCAAACAAACCCAACAAGTAGAAACTACTTACCAAAGCACTTTAAAATAAACCCACGCTAGCTAGAAATTGCACAATCTTGCTCCAAAACGAACTTCCAGCTACAAATAAACTACCAGTCATTAAAGGAAGTCTAAACTAGAGAATAACACCCTAAAACATGATGTTAAGAGCAAAACTTAACCAATAATGGTGTCTTTCCTTGCTGGACCGCATCTAAACATAACCCAAATTGAAAACCCAAAACCTTTAGACCATGGGCAACCATGTCTAAGGCACAACGGGCCATGGGTATTTGTTGGATGTCAAAATTAAGGCTATACAACCACTGGAGAACAAGCAACAACCACCTAAGAACCCTCAAGAAATTGGGGACATGAGAAATATTTCCTATGCCTCGACAATAGGCAGTCAGGCTTGGCATATGGTATGCAGTAGGGATTGTCAGTTGATACCAATTCAGTCCAAATTTAGAATACTGGACTGTAGTGAAAATTTCCTCAAGTATCTTAGGAGAACAAGGGATTATAAGCTCGAGTATGGCACTAAGGATCTGATCCTTAAAGGATACACTAATTCTGATTTGCACACTGATAACTGCCCAAAAGGTAGTTATTTAGGCCTCAATTATATAGAGATTTGTGTGTCCTCTATGCTTATTAGGGTTGGTTTTGGATAGATATTACATGTTTTAACCCATTTGGAAGAATGGAAGCATTGGAAATTATTTTGTGCAGATTATGCTACTGAGCGATTGGAGGGAGCAAATTCTGTGCTGCAGCAAAACTTGGAGCAGAAACTGCCACATCACAGCTCGTTAGCCAACTTCATGAACCGACTTCTGTTGAGTCATTTTCGTGATAAAGGAGCAAGGAGAGCCCTACACGTGTCCAAGTTGACCTAATTCAAGTCTCCTCTCCTTCTATAAAAGGAAGTAGCCGTCCAAGTCAAACTGATTCCATGTTTTCCCTTGGAAGTCGAATATTTTAGAGAGATTGAAGATCATCAAGAACACCATCTTCTGCAAGCTGATTAGGGAGTTTATTTCCTTTATTAACTTGTGGTTATGGACATGCATACTCAGATTGTAATTCGTATTCTATGCCTATTATGAACTAAGTAGCTTAGGGTGTTGGTTAGGAATAATGTGATTACTGTGCTTCATCTCTAGTAATAAATTGACTATCGCATTTTGGTTAATTGTTGTGCTTATTCTCATTTTATGCCCGCCTGGCCAGCCGGTGTGAATAGCTCTCTCTAGTTTCAGGGATGATTTAGAGGGTGTGTGGCAATTATCCACACTATGATCCTTGTGTATTGGTGAACGCTAGTGACTGAGCTAGGGATAGCCAGTTGCCTAGTGCTTGATCGGTCGTTCTTCATTGGGTTTGAAACATATCCCAAAAGATCCGGAGTTTCAGGAGGAATCCGCTAATAATACTGCGAGAAATGCATGATCAATAATATTGCTAGAGCATATTTTAGAATAATCACTAAAACCTAACCAGCGCCTGTCTTTAATCTGTCTATCTATTTGTTTACTTATTGTTCTATCATTTATTTTGCTTCAGCATAATTCCGATAAAACCAAATCATTTTACTATTCTTGATACCATTAGAAAGTTACACAAAAATAGGTAGAGTGGAAACTAATTCAGGGCTCGGATTGATAATATTACTTGTTGTAGACTGTGTATACTTGCACAGGAATTCTAGAGTATTTTATATCATATTTTTACTCACTCTAGGAACCCAACACACACCGATAAGGATTCAAGACAATCCACATTGGCATTAGGATTTACCTTTAATGGGGAGCTATAGTTTGGCGTAGCACCAAGAATACCACTGCTTGTGAAACAGTTTAGGAGTCTATATGGCTAAGGAAGTTCTTGACAAATTTGGAAGTTGTTCCAAATTTTAACTTGCTAACACTAATGAGGCAAACACATAGAACGTAAAAATTATCTCATTCGAGAGAGCGTTCTCGGAAGAATTGTGACTGTCACAAAGATAACTTTAAAGCGCAACATGCTGATCCATTTACGAAGGCCCTCAGGGCTAAAGTGTTCGAGGGACATCTAGATGATCTAGGTCTACGAGTTTTGTACAAAGGATAATCTAAGGCAAGTGGGAGATATATAATGGGTATACAAGATGCCCTAGTTTATTGTATTTATACTGTATGAACACTAACCCACTATGTTTCTGAATGACTGTACACCCCACTTGAGATTTAGTCCAACTGGGAGTTTGTTGGGTTTTATGTCCTAAAACTCATGGATAGTAAATGTAACAAATTTGATCAATAAAGCGTTATTGAGTTTATTCAATAAATAGTTACTGAATGATTGTCTAATTGTGCATTAATTAACCCAAAACCAATAAACTAGACCCCATGACTATATAATGAACACTTGAACTTTATTTATAGGCATAAAAACGGATCAAATTCAAGTTATAGCAAAAAATGGTCTATGGTATAGGGATAGAGGGGTGCCTTATCTTGGGGACACTATGAGACATGACCCACTTTGTATTTAATACAAATGATGTGATCCTGAATCGTTCATGTAAAGACATGTGAGTGCGTCCTATGCGATGAGTCTTCATAAGACTATGACAAATAAATAAGTCACTTTCACTTTATAACACTGTTTACTGTGAAACTAACTATTTCATGCGATGACCTAGGTAACTCGATCTCAATCCTGAGCTAAGTATGAACTCCTGTTTATTCGGGATTATCCTTTGATTTGTATGGGTGAGAGTGGCCCAACATCACTGACTCAATAAGCCTACCATTTTGGGGATAAAACCGGGTAGATAGCTGGGGACATAGTCTTGCAAGATGGAATTTACTCCTACCCGCCTGTAGGGATAGAACATGTTGTTCTCTTAAGTACTGACTCTAGGTCTTGAACAAAGGCACGTCGTTCTCTCTTGGCATGAGAGGATTTTATGTTTAATGGTTGGACCATAAACAAATTGTTCATTATAGGATCAGTGAAACTTAAGAAACGAGATGTAACTTCAGGGATAAAATGAACTTTGGACCTACTACAGTTACGAACAACCTGTGAAGAGTCGACTTATTGATTATGGTTGTATCAGGTGGACAAGAATATATCTACAGTGAGGGGAGTGCAACTACGGGCTATAGTGGAGTGTCCCGTTAGTTAATGAATGTTGGTTAACTAGGTAAATGAGTTTAGCCGGTTAATCTCGAATCGTTGGAGTCGATGATCTGTAGGTCCATTAGGTCCCCCTACTAGCTCAGACAAAATGAACCTTAGAACAAAAGTGATAAAGAGTTTGAAGTGTTCAAATTCGATAAAGAGAATTAACATTAGTTATATGCGATGTAGTTAACGTGGTAAAGTTTAATTATGAATTAAACTACATATCGAGAGAATTGAAAATGTTTAAATAAGATTTAAATTTTGATCAAAATATACTGGTTAAATGCATGAATAAAGATTCCTATTGGAGCAATTAGTTTTGAGAGGAATTGGGATTAATGAAATTATTTAATTTAGTATTTGATATTAAATTAAATAATCATAATTAATTAAAAATATTTAAATTGATAATTTAAAATTAATTAAATATTGAAATTAATGATAGAAATTGAATTTGAGAATTCAATTTCAAAGTGGTCCATTAGCATGAAATTAGTTCATGCAATTCATAGAGAATTGACACCAAATTAGGTGACAAATCCAGATCCACCATCACTTATCCCTTCATATATAAGCCCTTGTCTTCTTCATTAAAGGTTAATGGAATTGACTGGAAAAAGTCATGCAAAGCTTCAATCTCTCTCTCAAAAATTCAGATTAATGGTTGAAAGTTTGATATCTAAAAACTCATTCTTTCTCCCTTCCAATTCATCACATTTTAGTTCCCACAAGCTAGTCCTATGGCCGGAGAATAGCTGGAATGATCTTGGTGGTTTTCCACGATGTGTTCGTGTGAAGAATCCAATGGAAATGCAAAAAACTGAGCTACAAAGGTAAGTCTCTTGGATCCTTTGTTTTACGATTTAAAAGACAACATGTTTTTGTTTTCTAAAATTGATGCAGTTAAGTGATAGCGAGCATAGCTAGCTATTTTTCTCTGATTAATTAAGCTAGTCTTTTACAATTATTTGCCCAAATTTATGCATTTTTATGTTTTATTAGTAGAAAGTATGTGTTTGAAGCTTAATTCAGTAATTAGAGTCAAATGGAGGCATCAATCTAAAAAAAAAAAAAAAATTCATAGCGTCGCGACGCTTGGACCAGCGTCGCGACGCTATCGACAAATTAAGCAGTATTTACGAAATCCACCGATCCTCGTACCACCAGTGCCTGTACGTCCGCTCATTTTGTATCTCACCGTAACAGAAAGTGCAATGGGATGTGTACTGGGGCAGCATGATGACTCTGGTAGGAAAGAGCGAGCAAGTTCACCAGTTGTGAAACCAGGTACTCCTCGATGGAAAAAACTTGTTGTGCTCTTGCTTGGGCTGCACGTCGCTTAAGGCAATACATGTTGTATTACACGACATGGCTTATTTCAAAAATGGATCCTGTGAAATACATCTTCGAGAAGCCATCTTTATCGGGACAAATTGCAAGGTGACAAGTTCTTTTATCCGAGTATGACATCACATATGTAACTCAGAAGTCAATAAAGGGGAGTGCTCTAGCTGATTATCTGGCACAACAACCTATAGAGGACTATGAGCCGATGAAGTTCGACTTCCCTGATGAGCATATCCTCACTGTAGCAACAGAGAAAGAAATATCGAATCCAGATATGTGGACCATGTTCTTTGAAGGGGCTTCAAATGAATTGGGCCACGGAATAGGCGCAATATTAATATCGCCTCGATGAGAATTATTCCCTCTCATTTCTAAGTTGTGTTTTGATTGCACGCACAACATGGCTGAATACGAAGCTTGTTCAATGGGCATTCAAGCTGCTCTAGATATGAAGATTGAAAGGCTTCAGGTCTTGGGGGACTCTTTGCTAGTGATTCATCAGCTAAGAGGAGAATGGGAAACCAGAGATGCTAAATTATTGCCTTACAAGCAATTTATAACAAGATTATCTCAACAGTTTGATCAAATTACTTTTGATTATTCCCCAAGAGAGAATAATCGGATAGCAGATGCATTGGCTACTATAGCAGTCATGTTCAATGTGGATTTCGACGAAGGGGTCCAACCAATTAAAATTGAAAAGCGAGATGTTCCCGCCTCCTGCATGAACATTGAGAATAAGTCAGATGAAAAGCCGTGGTTTCAAGAAATCAAACAATATCTGAAATGTGGAAACTATCCTCCTAATGCATCAGAAAATGACAAGCGAACTCTGAGACGATTGGCAATGAAATTCTTTTTGAATGGGGAGATACTTTACAAAAGAAACTATGACATGGTACTATTAAGATGTGTGGACGCCACAGAGGCTAACCAGATTATGAAAGAAATCCATGAGGGAATTTGTGGTACCCATGTGTCGGGTTCCTAGAGTGAGTAAAAATATAGTATAAAATACTCTAGAATTCCTGTGCAATTATACACAGTCTGCAGCAAGTAATATTATCAATCCAAGGTCTGAATGAGCTTCCACTTTATCTATTTCGCGTAACTTTTTAATGGTTTCAAGAATAATAAAATGATTTGGTTTTATCGGAATTATGCTGTAGCAAAATAAATGACAGAACAACAAGTAAACAAATAGATAGACAGATTAAAGACAGACGCTGGTTAGGTTTTAGTGATTGTTCTAAGATATGCTCTAGCAATATTATTGATCATGCATTTCTCGCAGTATTATTAACGGATTCCTCCCGGAACTCTGGATCTTTTAGGATATGTTTCAAACCCAATGAAGAGCAACCGATCAAGCACTAGGCAATTGGCTATCCCTAGCTCAGTCACTGGCGTTCACCAATACACAATGATCGTAGTGTGGATAATTGCCACACACTCTCTAAATCATCCCTGAAACTAGAGAGAGTTATCCATACCGGCTGGCCAGGCGGGCATAAAATAAGAATAAGCACAACAATTAACCAAAATGCGATAGTCAATTTATTACTAGAGATTAAGCACAATAATCACATTATTCCTAACCAACACCCTAAGCTACTTAGTTCATAATAGGCATAGGAATACGAATTACAATCTGAGTATGCATGTCCATAACCACAAGTTAATAAAGAAAATAAACTCCCTAATCAGCTTGCGGTAGATGGTGTTCTTGATGATCTTCAATCTCCCTATACTATTCGGCTTCCAAGGGAAAACATGGAATGCCTTTGACTTTGACGGCTACTTCCTTTTATAGAAGGACAGGAGACTTGAATTAGGTCAACATGGACACGTGTAGGGCTCTCCTTGCTCCTTTATCCCGAAAATAACTCAACAGAAGTCGGTTCATGAAGTTGGCTAACGAGCTGTGATGTGGCAGTTTCTGCTCCCAGTTTTGCTGCAGCATAGAATTTGCTCCCTCGAGTCGCTCAGCAGCATAATCTGCACAAAATAATTTCCAATGCTTCCATTCTTCCAAAGGGGTTAAATCATGTAATATCTATCCAAAACCAACCCTAATAAGCATAAAAGACACACAAATCCTTATACAATCGAGGCCTAAATAACTACCTTTTGGGCAGTTATCACCATGCAAATGGGCATATGATGGCTAGAAAAGTTTTGAGAGCTGGTTATTATTGGCTGACTATGGAAACAGATTGCATTAAGTATGCAAGAGAATGTCATAAATGTCAAATTTATGCAGACAAGACTCATGCTCCTTCATCCGAGTTACACAATTTACCTGCTCCGTGGCCTTTCTCTATGTGGGGAATGGATGTGATTGGACCCATTGATCCTAAAGCTTCAAATGGACATCGATTTATCTTGGTGGCCATAGATTACTTTACCAAATGGGTAGAGGCAGCCTCTTATCGTGATGTGACAAAAGGGGTCATGATCAAATTCATCAAGAAGGAGATCATTTGTCGATACGGCCTCCCTGAGACCATCATATCAGATAACGCTAGAAACTTGAACAATAAAATGATGAGTGAGCTATGCGAGCAATTCAAGATTAAACATCTCAATTCCACCCCCTACAGACCGAAAATGAATGGTGTTGTTGAGGCTGCAAACAAAAACATAAAAAGAATTGTTGAAAAGATGACTGTAACGTACAAAGATTGGCATGAAATGCTTCCCTTCGCTTTACACGGCTATCGCACGTCAGTTCGTACATCAACTGGGGAAACGCCTTTTTCCTTAGTATATGGTATGGAGGTTGTGCTCCCAATTGAGGTGGAAATTCCATCACTAAGAGTTTTGATGGAAGCTAAATTGGAAGAGGCTGAATGGATCCAGAATCGCTATGAACAGATCAATTTCGTTGAAGAGAAGAGATTAACAGCATTGAGTAGACGTCAGCTCTACCAAAGAAGGATGATGAGAGCATACGATAATAAAGTTCGCCCAAGAAGATTCAGAGAGGGAGATCTTGTACTGAAAAGGATCCTTCCATTTCAAAAGGATCATCGAGGATAATGGACTCCAAATTATGAAGGACCATTTATGGTAAAAAAGGCTTTCTCTGGTGGGGCATTAATCTTAACCAATATGGATGGTTGTGAATTATCAAGCCCAGTCAATTCAGACTATGTTCGGAAGTATTATGCATAGATCACCTGACTATCTTTCCCAAGAAGGCTAGACAAAGTTGCAGAGTATTTCAATAAGTGTTTTGGAAAGTTTCATTTCAGTCTCAGTATTTTGTTTAAAAAGTTGTTTTATCCCTCACCACCTCCACCCCTCAATTTGGAGATGTTTTCCATTGTATACTATATTGATTAATAAAGGATTTGTTTCCTCCATTTTGACCAGTATAGTTGTTATTTGTATGTCAATCACAAATGAAAATTATGCATGTTACATCTCAAGTTCGGGTATTTCATTGTCCAACCTCTCCGCTCTCTTTCAAAAAAGAAAAAAAGAAAAGAAAATGAGAAAAAGAAAAAGAAATAAAATAGATGCTTTCACTATAATCGTTGAGGAAAATTAGTCAATTCTTGACTATTTTACCCTTCTCATGGGAAGTATGTTCGTTATTATCAGTTATACTCTCAATCAACTGCAACCTTTATTTGACCATCGTCCATGTGCAAAGTTTCATATTACCATTTCTCCCCAGACAAGGTTCCAATTATCACACTGGGGCAAAACACCCCCCGTGAAGTAAGAATTCGAAACTACTTACTATGAATCCTTGAGCCTAGCCCACCACGCGTGATTTTTGTGGTAGGCCAACATGAATTACTGATTCACAATTGAACCATTTTCTAAACTCATTGCGTATAGCTGCGTTAAATCTCCATATTTGTCTACCCACTTGAGAGCCTTTTGTTGAGCTTGTCACATCTAACCATGTGGCAAACATTTCAAAATATCCATCAAATATTACCAAGAGACCTTCAATAGTAATGAAATAGGGATTAAACTCTTACGATTTACTGCTTCATAATTAAGACTTGTAGTTCTTTGAGTATTCCTGAATTTCAACTTTTTTAATCTACACTTTTCCTACCATTTCTATCGTTTGTCTTCTCTCCTTTTTTGGAAGGTGACTCCAAGACTAAAGATGATAATCTTGGGAACTTGGACTTAGTAAGTAGACAAATTGTCTCGAAGTCTCAAATTCTTTCATTGAGTTTTGCTTGAGAAATAACCCTATCATGGTACCGAGGAACATTGACAAAGAAACAACATGGAGTGATTATTGAAGTCGCGAAGGATGGCTTACAGGTGGTTGATCGTCTACATGTCTTAGGGATTGATGTAGTTGTTTTAGTTTGTTGGATTTATTTGTGGTATGAATATGCATTTATTTTACCTATGCAATTATGGTTAAATGCTTTCAATTACTTGATCACTAGTTGAATGATTTGAGTGTTGAATCTTGCTCGGGAGAGGGGATTTGGCCTAAGACTTACTTTATTTAATTGCATGACTAAAGTAGAAATTCTAAGTTTGTGACGAGATTTGGAATAACTATAGAAGTTGCTTGAAGAACTAAACTCAAAGCCTTGCATGTTAATGAACTTAGATAGGGATATCAAGTTGGTTGCATGCATGAGAATCAATTATGCTCGGGAGAGATAGTTGTGATAAAAGGTTCCTAGACTTGGTAGAATAATTGCATGTTAAATTCATCCCATTAATTAATCCTCAATCTTAATCAATGAAATCAATTCCCTAAGAATCTTTCCATTTGAGTCTCCACTTTTATTTTATGCTTTTTGTCTTTAGATTTATCTTTATCATTGAGTTTTGCTCCCTAAATAAAATTGAACAAAAGTATTCGCGATACTTAATTTGCTAGAAAACCAATCCAGAGGACGACACTCGTTTTACACGAAAATACTATATTATTACTTGACCCGTACACTTGCGGTAAGCAAATTGCACATCATTAAGTGCATTTGATCATAAAATTGCTTCCGCATGTGTTATATGAACACCTTCAGCCCCAAAATTTAGGGACCCCAAATTGAAAAGGTTTAACGAAAAAAAATCTTCTGTGCATGCTGAGGAAATATCAAAGTTAGACAAAAAAATTTAATTTCTTACCTCTTCATTTCTCTCCGCTCTTCAACCAAGAAAAACTCTACCAATTCCTCATTTTATCGACTCCCATACTAAATTAAACATAAAACCTTTTAATATTCTCCCTTATCATCTTAAAAATTCAATTGTAATCAATTATCCCTAAAAAAAGCCACAAAATCTATGGGGTTTAACGGACAAAAAAAAAACTTATTTATCCTCATTCTAGTTTCAATATTTCTTCAATTATACTAAACTTAATTAATTCGAAGGATAACACTTTTTAAATAAAATATCATTGTTATATAGTTGTGTGTATGTATATATGTATATAGTTGCTCGTATATATATATATATATATATATATATTGTAACGCCTCGCGTTTCGAAATTAAGCCATTTTGGAATAGTTGAGCCTATTCACTCAAGTTCTAATTTGGAAAATTAGAAACTTTAGTTTAGTTCCTAAGTTGGGTAAATTAAATTTCGATAATTCAAGAATTTAGTCTTGGATCATATCTCCAATTTTCAAAAGAAACCCAAATCCTTTTGATTAGGATTTCCCAATTATTTAGGCCCCGTTTGATAACCATTTAGTTTTTGGTTTTTGGTTTTTGAAAATTAGACTTGTTTTCTTTAAATTTCATCACCATGGTTTTCATTTTTGTTAAAGGCACATTTGAATTCCTAACCAAATTATAAAAACAAAAACAAGTTTTTGAAAACCTGGGAAGAAGGTAAGTGAAAAGCCAAATAAACTTAGAGTTGGAAGTGATGTTTATAAGCTTAAAAACCAAAAACCAAAAACAAAAAAACCAAATGGTTATCAAACGGGGCCTCAAGAAATTTAATTGGGTTTAAACTTTGGGTAAGAGATTTAATTTGGAATTCAAAATAAAGTTTTCTCTTCATTATTTTTGGGCTATTTCTCCTAAAGGAAAAGAAATAAAAAGGAAAAAAAAAAAAGAGATTAAGTAAAAAGAAGCCCTAAAGTAAAATCTTCCCCTTATCTCTTTCTCCTTCCTCTCCATGTTGTTTCAGCCCCCCTTCGGTTTCTTCTTCTTGCCACAATAACCACGTCGCCGTTGCACGCTCTCTTTCTCTCTCTCGCACCATTCTTATTGAGCATCACCCACGAGCAGCGATTTCTTTCTCCATCTCCCTCTCTGATGCTCTTTCGTCGGTAGCAAGACCCACGACTGCCACATTTGTTCTCCCTCTCTCGTTTTCCTTCTTCTCTGGTTCAAATTCACGAGTACCCACGGTCAGACGAGTCAGAATGAGGCCCACACACATGCAATCAGCAGCGTATTCCACTTCGAATGACTCCAATCTCGTCCAAATCCGTGGGTTTCAGACTTCAATAAAGCATTTCAACATCTTTGGTAAGTTTAGGCTTGACCCACTCATTTTTCTTCAAGTTTCTGCATTTACCCACTTGATTTAGACTCTAAATTATGTCTAAAACATGACCCATGCGTAATCGACTTCAAATTTGAGTCCCATAACCCAAATGGCATAGATAAGTTTTACTCGTGCTCATTCGACTTCAAAATCAAGATACCCATTTAGAAACGACTTCTAATTTGTAGGTTTGAGGTTATTTGAAAGCCAACTAGTGAGTGTTTGGGTTTGAAATTGGCTTTCGACGAATACCCATAACTCGAACAGCCTTGGGACTGAATGCCCATAAGCTAGGAGGTCTAGATTGGTGATTTTGAACTCATTCGATCATTGAGCAACAATCAATCGAGGTCGTTCGGGTGTCGAATGGTAAGTTCTGCCCCCTTAAACCTTTAGAATTTATCTAGAGTAGCTTTAGTATAGGTTTTAACCTTTGGGTGCCCTCTAGTTTCAGTTTCGTATCAATTCCGGCTCGGGACAACACTTGTATAAGGTATTTCAATACTGTTTGGTAATTTCCAGTAAGGTTCCCGCCCCTGTTTGGTAAGTTTCAAGACCTTTCAGCACGCTTTATGTCCCTTTTAATTGATGTTAAGTGTTGGAAAGGTTGTTAGGCTATTCCCTAACCTTTAGAAGGGATCTTTTGTGCATGTAGGTCCGTTTAGAGACTATTCTAATTTTTCCAGCAAGCGTTAGTTGGTTGAGGAGCGCTTTTAACTTGTGTAGGTAGTTTCTACTTGGATGAGACTATTTGTTAGTTTAGCATGTCGTTTGCTTTACTTGCTTGTTAATATATGTTGTGTTTAATATGTATGTAGCTCGCTTTGTGAATGAACGCGATACTTGTTTGATTCTTAAGCATATTGCTTTGTTAGTTCATAAGCATGAGGTTTGGTTGTTGTTGGCTATGTTGCATATGAGTCATGTCTGCATAGTGTATGTTCATTGGGGAGAGACGGAGCAGGACGCGTAAATCATGTGTTGTGTGTGTGTGCGGAGCGTGATGCGGAAATCACGTGTGGGTGTGAGTGCAGAGCGTGACGTTGAAATCACGTGTGAGTGGCGCTGCGCATGGCGGGTAAATCATGTGTTGGGTGGGTTTGCAGAGAGTGGCGCGAAAATCACATGTGGGATGTGAGTGCGGAGCGTGACGCGAAAATCACGTGTGAGTGTGCGAGCATGGCCCAGAAACCATGTGGGGGTGCAAGTATGTTGCGTGGATTCCTGTTGTCATCCTATTTTTTGCATGAAACATGTGTCAGCATAATTTCTTTTCATGGTCAAGAGTATATTGGTTGCTTTATCACTTTCAAAGTATGAAGTTGTGTGTGAATAAAATGTTGACGTGGTAGTTTGTTGTGTGTGGCTCACCAGGTGTGAGCTACTTACCAGTACGGTGGTTGTACTGATACCCTCCCCCTTTCTTCCCCCAACATTTTCTGATTATGCAGGTGATGAGCTTTATGTGTCTGGTGACGTGCACGAGGAAGTTCATAAGGGATGACCACACGGTTTTGCGTATTTGTTATTTTATTAGTTGATGATTAGTTTGATTCTGGTAATTTGTTGATGAGATAGATAAATCTTAGTTGTTAATCTTGTAGTAGTTAATGCTTCCGTTAGGTTGTGAATATGTTAAAGATCAATAAAGTTAAGTTGACTCTAGATATTAAATGCATGTTATACTTAGGTTTGTAGTTCTAATGTTGATTGTGAAAACGAGACTTGACTCGTATTGTGTTCTGAAGCTGAATTCTATTATGTTGAAGTTAGGTGGAGTAATCGAGAATAATATAGAAGTGTTGTCTTGTGTTTATTAGGTGATAAAAAAAAATGGTTTCATCCTATGTATGTCGTTATGTTGTCGAAATTTTCGGAGTTCTCGGTTAGTTGAAATTTAGGAATTTAGTAACGTCACTAGGCTAGATAATAATAAAACCTGGGACGTTACATGTACATACATATGTACATATGTATATGTACATACATATGTACATACATATTCATACATCTATACATACATCTATACGTATATATATATATATATATATATATATATATAATTTTGATATTTTACAATTTTATATTTGTTATAAAATATTTTAGGGTCTCATTTTAAAAAGTATCATAGGGTTCCATCTCATTTGGGACGGGCTTGGTAGGGAAAGACAACATTGATCTGATGATCGATTCTTGTACGGATTTGTAAGTGAGAAGTAGTTGTTGAAGGAGAAATTTTGTCCAATCACAAATTGCCACGTCATTATCTAAAATTAATGACAAAATTACAAATAATTAAATTTTTGACCAATTATAAATTGACATGTGTCCCAAATTTAATTTGAAGACAAAGTTGGCCAATTATAAATTTTTAGAGCCAAATGTCCATTTGATCAATTAATTTAAAATAAATTATTTTGATCAAATTAATTAATTTGACAAATTAATTAAAGAAAATAATTAATTGGATCAAATTTCGGTCTTTTAAATATTTGGGTCAAATATAAACCATATCCAAGACCAAATAGTTGAACCCAAGACCAATAAAACCCATGCCCAATGTGACGCCCCGTGCCTTGCTGGTGTTAATTAAATTCCATGAATAGTCAAGAGGAATATAAATTCTATTTTTGGCTTGAACTTAGGGATTTAATTATATACTAAGGTGTTTGGGAAATTATTATATGTTATATTAATTTATTTCCCTTCCCTAAAGCTTGATTTAATTGGTTGGTCGTTGTTACAAGGTTGGTATAAGCGTTGAAATATTCACGCTGAATTAATGGAGTTCCCATTCTTGAGTCCCTATTTTTGGGCTTAATGGGTTTAAAGAAAAAGAAAAAGGAATTAATAAGGATTAAAAAAAAAAGAAGCCCTAGAAGCTCTCTCTCTCCATCTCTTTCTCTCAATCTCACGTGAGGCAGCCCCAACCGTGAGCTTCAGCAGCCGCCGGAGTTCGTGTTGCCATCGCCGCCGCTGTGGAGTCGCGCAACCCACCCTCCCTTCTGTCGCGCCGCTGTCTTCCCAGCCGCCGCCTTGCAGGCTGTTCAGCGTCGCCGTCGGAGCTCGTCGTGTCGCGCCGCCTTTCTCTTTTCCTTCGGTTTTTCAGCAAGAAAACCTTGTGGGTAAGTCTCCTTCCTTCTCGTTCCTAGTTGTTGAAGGCCCGATCTAACCCCTTTCGCTCACTCCGATAAGTTTCGTGTTTGTCCAGCAGTGGAGATTCCGTTTCCTCGCGCTTTTGCCTCTGTCCAGCAGCGTTACTGGGTGTTTTTGGCATCACTTAACAACTCCGGTAAGTTTAAACGCTTACCCATGTTCGATTGGTGCCTAGAGTTAATTACCCAAATGTTTAGGTGCTGGAAAATCTAAGTAGCCTTGAAAATTCTGTTCTGCAGCGCCGTCTTTGCTCTAATCTTGGGTGTCTCAACGTATTTAAGCGATTCCGGTAAGTCTAGGCTCTTACCCATGTTCAGTTGGTGTTAGAATCAAATGCCCAATGGGTTAGGTGTTGAAATTTTAATATTTGTGGTTGATTTTCTGATCTGCAGCGCCGTAAAAGTGTTCGATAAGGTTCGAAACACTTCAGCTTGGATACCCTTTGCCCAAGGAGCGTTCTAACACGTTGTTAGAGGTTAGAATAACCCGCCTTTCATGAAAGCGAGTCTGTTTGGTAAGGTTTCTTGTTGCCCCTTTAGTTGTTCTAGCTTTAAAGCATGTTTTAGATCACTGCCCAATAGTTATTCAAGCCTTAGAAGCATGTGTTAGTTGATGCTCATTGCATATCTAGGCTCTTAAGTGTCGCCCCAATCGTTATAGGTCATAGTTTATGTTTTTAAATGAGGTATCATGGCTATTTTGTTAAATTCTTATAGTTCATCAATGCCCATTTAATCTCTTCTTCTATATAGCTTGGCCCGACCCTTAATAGGTTCTTAAAGCGTGGTTTAAGTGAGTTTTTACTTGCTGTCTGTAGCTTAAAAATCATGCTAAGCCAAGTCTCATTAGTTATCGAGGCCTTAAGTGCATTGTCTGAGCTTTAGGAGCCTGTAGAATGTCGTTCGTGCGTTTTAGGTGGTTGTTGCTTGCTGTCCAGTGGCTGAATAGCCTTAGTATCGTCAACTAACAAATACCCACCGCCCGTAACGCTTTAAACGTGGTTGCGCATGGTTTAATTGTGTTGGGTTCTCAATTCGGGTTATGTTTAGATGCTGTCTAGCAAGGAAAACAAACCGTTATTGGTTCGGTCTCGCCCTTAGCAGCATGTTTTAGGGGGCTTTTCTTTAGTATAGACTTCCTTTAATAGTTGGTAGCTTGTTTGTAGCCGGAAGCTTGTTTTGGGAGCGTGTCGTGCCATTCCAGCTAGCGTTGGTTTGTAAAAGTCTTCGGTAAGTAGTTTCTACTTACCAAACTTGTTTGACTGCATGGAGCATGTTCGCTTGTTACTTGCTTTACTCGTATATGTGCTATGTATGAAATGTGTATATGAACTGCTGCGTTGTGATCTTTAGAGTGTTTGTATGAATCATGAAATGTACCTTTTGTGTTGTTTGAGATGTATGTGCTTAGGGAGTATAAACATGTTAGGTACTTGCCTTAAGCATGGTCATTGTTGAGTCTGGCTTGCATGTTGCATGGGGAATGTGTAGCATGAGTCAGGTGTGAGGCACAGCACATGGTGCGAAATTCATGTGTAGCGGAGCGTGATGCGGAAATCACGTGGGTTGTGATTGCGGAGCGTGACGCGGAAATCACGTAAGAGTGGCGCAACACATGGCGCGGAATTCATGTGGGGTAGGTGCGGAGCGTGATGCGGAAATCATGTAAATTGCGCAGCACATGGCGCAAAATTCATGTGTAGCGGAGCATGACGCGGAAATCATGTAGTAGCGGAGCATGACGTGGAAATCATGTAAGTAGCGCAGCACATGGCGCGGAATTCATGTGTAGCGGAGCATGACGCAGAAATCATGTAGTTAGTGGAGCATGACGCGGAAATCATGTGGATTCTAGTGCGTGTGTTGCATAGTGTGTGTTGCATTTGCACAAGTTTGTGGTTTTAGGCATATTGCTAGTGTATGACTTAATAGCCTGTTGGATATTTGTGGTTGCATAAGCATGATGCTTGTTCGTGGTTGTGAAAGCATGTTGGATGCGTGTGCCGAGCATGATGTTTGTATTGGTTGTTTGTTTGCGGTTTGGTAAGTGTGAGCTGCTTACCAGTACCACGGTTGTAATGATACCCCCTTCCCCACCTTCCCCCAAACATTTTAGATGTTGCAGGTATCGAGGATGATCCGGACCTTGGTGGCGAGGAGGAGAACTGCGAGGAAAGATTCCTAGTGTGTTAGTTTCCGTGTTGATATGTTTTCCTAGTGTTGTAATAAGTTAGCTGGAGAATGGCTTAATTTCGAGTTTATAAACTAGAGTGGATAGTTTGGTTGAGTTTAATAAAATGTATAGCTAGTGGACTAGCTCCTTTGTTAATAAAATGTCTTTATGATTCCGCTGCATGGTTTTTGGTTATTGTATGTTGTTGCGAGTTTCTGTCTCGTCTAGAGGAGATAGGTTGTGAAATCTGACTGCAGTTTGGTGGAGTTTGGCTTATGCATGATTAGCAGTGTTAAAATGACTTTATCAGGTGTTGTGAAAATTGGTTCAGGCCATTTTACGTCGTTATGCTGCCGAAATTTTTGGTACGCTCGGTTTTAAAGTGGTTCAGATTCCTAGCTAAGGGTTTAGAGTTGTAGTAGCGTCTCTAGGCTAGAGGTTGAAAAACCTGGGGCGTTACACCCAAGTTGTTAGGCCCAAAAGTCACCATGGCCCATCCAGCGAGAACTCTATTTAATAGAGGGCTTCTCCACCATTTCAAGACTTCAGAAATTCTTCACTCGCACAAAGACAAGAGTTTAGAGTTTCAAAGCACTCAAGCAGAACCAGAGAATTCAGAGAGACTGCACCAAGTCTGAAGACCGAAGACTCTCTGCAATCCATAAAGTTAAGTGTTGAACACTTCTTGAAGGCCAAACACTCTTCAAGACTTCAACACTCCTTGAAGATCAAATACTCTTCAAACATCGACACCTCTTGAAGACCAAACACTCTTCAAGACTTCAACATTCCTTGAAGATTAAAGACTCTTCAAGACATCAACACTTCTTGAAGACTAAAGACTTCTTCAAGACTGGAAGACTTCAAGCTCCAAGAATACATTGAAGCTTCAGACTCGAGATCAAACGTTCCCGCCCTCGAGTGAAAGACATTCACACACAAGAGAGAGAATCAGAAGATTATAGTTAGAGATTGTACACCCACATGCATACAAACATTAATACAATATATTATTTATTCCACGTGTCTCCATCCTCGAAGTTACGTGTCAACAGTAGTGCTTTTGATATTGGAAAATTTTCAGAATTAACCGTTAGAATGATCAATTTGGAAATTGTTCTTGTTCTAGTTTCATCAGGTTTGTTCAAAGGTGTTGGATGTTGTTTATTATGTACATGTACATATCTACATATTTATCATATGTATATATGTACATATGTACATACATATACATACATACATACATACATATATATAGATATATACATATATATATATATATATATATATATGTATATGTATATATATAATTTTGATATTTTACAATTTTATCTTTGTTATAAAATATTTTAGGGCCTCATTTTAAAAAGTATCATAGGGTTCCATCTCATTTGGGACAGGCTTGGTAGTGAAAGACATAACTCTGATCTGATGATCCAATCTCGTACGAATTTGTAAGTTTTTTTTTTTTTTTTTGCTCCGACGCGAGGAAGTTTTGATTTATAAGCGAATGGGAAGAGAAGTAGTGTTTTTTATTTTGGAAAATTTTAAGAATTAACCGTTAAAATGATCGATTTGGAAATTGTTCTTGTTCTAGTTTCATCAGGTTTGTTCAAAGGTGTTGGATGTTGTTTATTATGTACATGTACATATCTACATATTTATCATATGTATATATGTACATATGTACATACTTATACATACATCTATACATACATCTATACATACATATATATATATATATATATAATTCTGATATTTTACAATTTTATCTTTGTTATAAAATATTTTAGGTCCTCATTTTAAAAAGTATCACATGGTTTCATCTCATTTGGGACGGGCTTGGTAGTGAAAGACATAACTCTGATCTGATGATCGAATCTTGTACGAATTTGTAAGTGAGTTTTTTTTTTTTTTTTTTTGCTCTGACACGGGGAAGTTTTGATTTATAAGCGAAGGGGAAGAGAAGTAGTGTGTTTGATTTTGGAAAATTTTTAGAATTGATCGTTAGAATGATCGATTTGGAAATTGTTCATGTTCTAATTTCATCAGGTTGGTTCAAAGGTGTTGGATGCTGTTTATGGAAAGTATGTGTTGTGGATTAATTCAACTTAATTCATTTAATGGTGATAATTACTTCGTTTATGGAAAGTATCTGAGATTTGATTAATTAAGAATATAACAAATTCACTAATTGGTTGATTTCTGTAATTCATTAAATTTAGTTTGGAATCTAATGACTAATTAATTTTGTTTCATTCTTCTTTTTAAGAACGTCACGTCCTCCGTCATCGTTGACGCCCTCTTCTTCCCAGGTTTTTTTCCTTCTTTTTTGTATTATTGTTTTCTACTTTTCCTTTGTCATTTTATTTTCTTTACTGAATTAAAAATTTAGTTCTTCAACTTTGAAAAATTTTATTTGAATTATACTGTTAAACTTTAAAATTTTGATATATTTGTTGATAACATTGCTGCTTAAAAACCATGGTTGATTAACTTATAACCACTTGACAAAATGATTGAAAGAAACAAATTAATTAGACTAACTTTTTCACTTCCTCTTAACTTCTGCTAAATCAAGTTAGTCAACTCATGTTTATCAGGTATCTAACCATGGAAATTTAGTTGAATGACAACTAGAGACATAATTAAAATTAATTTAAAAAAAATATGAACTTCAAGGGTTTTCTTCTTCTTTTTTCCCTGAAGCACAAGAAGGAAAATGAGTAATTAATGAGAATTTTTCAGAGAAAATGTAAATACTTCACCTCACCATATTATTGAATTATAAACGTATTTATACAGATGTGATAAATAACAGAAAATTACAAAAAAGTACAATAGAAAATGCTAATGACACATATATCCTAATATTCCCCCACAAACTCATGGCGCCTGAGACATGAGTTTGGCACGAAGAAACAACAAACGATCAGAACAGAGGGCCTTGGTGAACAGATTCGCTAGCTGCTAAATTGTAGATATAAACTGAAGCAAAAAGCTTTAGAGGCAACACGTTCACTGACAAAATGAAGATCAACCTCGATATACTTCGTTGGTCCATCAAAAACAGGGTTGCAAGCAAGTTGAAGTGTTGATTGGTTATCACAATAAAGAACAAGAGAAGAAACACATACACAAAGATTCTAGAGTAGTTGTTCAAGCCAAGAGAGTTCAGCAGTAGTAGTGGCGAGAGCTCTATACTCTTCCTCAGTAGAGCTCCGAGAGATAGTAGATTGCTATTTAGCAATCCAAGTTATAGGATTTGCACCCAAAAACACAACAAATCCAGTAGTAAAGTGACGATCATTCGGATTTTTAGCCCAATCTGAATAAGAAAAGACACTTAACAAATGCACCAAGAAAGATCGTCGATAGGAAAGCTCTGTTATGCACCACAGAGATCCAACACGAAAATATAATCCCAGATCCAAAGATCCATGCAAATAACGAAAAATACGTTTCACAACAGTCAAATGAGCAATATTAAGTGAATGCATAAACTGAGAAACTCGACTAACAGCATAAGCTATATCGGGCCGAGTAAAAGTTAAGTAGTGTAAGGCACCCACCCTGATTCGATAAGGAGACGCATCTTCGACAGAACAAAGTGTTACATTAGTATGAGACAAGGCACCCATAGCACAAGGAGTTGAACAAATTTTGGCTTCAGCCATCCCAAATTTAGGCAACAAAAATCTTTGGTGTATTTAGTTTGAGTAACACAAATACCACCAGAAGTACGTCTAATTTCAAGACCCAGAAAATACGAAAGGCTGCCCAAGTCAGTCATATCAAAATGAGACTTCAGCTGACAAATCAAGGAACTAACATATGAAGGAATCCTAGTTAAAACAATGTCATCAACATAGAGAAAAAGATATGTAAGGGAACCGACCTTGTCCTGAACAAATAATGATGGATAAGATAAAGAAGCCTCAAAACCATAAGTAAGCAAAGTTGTTGTAAAACATTCGAACCATGCCTGTGGAGCCTATTTAAGACCATAGAGAGACTTATTCAACTTGCAAACATAAGAGGGAAACTGCTTACTTATAAAACCTTGAGGTTGTTTCATATACACCTCTTCTTTTAAATCACCATGCAAAAAGACGTTTTTGATATCAAACATACGAAGATCCCAGAGAGACGTTTTTGACATCAAACTGACAATACAAACGGTAGGTTTCTTAACAACCGGACTGAAAGTCTCATCAAAATCCACACCCCCTTTTAATGATCACCTTTAGCAACGAGACGAGCTTTATAACGAGCAATATTAACTACCATTGGGGTGGCATTTTACACGATAAACCCATTTACAACCAACAACATTCTGAGGAGGGAGAGGAACTAAAGTCCATGTGTTTTGATGTAATAAATCTTGATACTCCTCGGCCATGGCACTCTGCCATTCCACAAGTTTGGAAGCTTGTGTAAAAGAAGAAGGTTCAACAACTGAAGAAGAGGTTCAAACTTGGCTAAATAAACCTTCTTTTTAACAATGCAAGACTTGAAACGTGTTTGCATAGGATGAGAATTAATAGCAGCCGAAACAATAGGTTCAACAGTAGGCTCAGACACATTAGGTACAACAGTAGGTACTTCAGACACATTGGGTACAATAGTAGGTCCAATAGTAGGCTAAGACATTGTATCACTGAGCACTGTAGGCACAACAGTCATCGTAGAAATAGCATACACAGTAGGTGCAACGAATAAAGTAGGTTCATCAAAATTATCGAAAAAACCATCAAACAAAATGGGTGCAACCAACTCAACAACCATATTAGGCACTGTATGTGCAGAACACTCATTTCGAGTGACAGAAGAAGGCTGCACAGAAACATTTTTGGAGTAATCGAGAAACATTTCGAGTGACAGAAGAACGCTGCACAGAAACAGTTAGTAGAGGTCGAAGCCTGGTTGGAGTAAGGTCCATTTCATGTTTTATTTTGTTGGTTAAATCGAACCCTGCTAGTCGGTAGAGGCCAAAGCCTGGTTGGAGTCAGGTCCATTTCATGTTTTATTTTGTTGGTTATATCGAACCCTGCTAGTCAGTAGAGGTCGAAGCCTGGTTGGAGTCAGGTTCATTTCATGTTTTATTTTGTTAGTTAAATCAAACCCTGCTAGTTAGTAGAGGTCGAAGCCTGGTTGGAGTCAGGTCCATTTCATGTTTTATTTTGTTGGTTAAATTGAACCCTGCTAGTCGGTAGAGGTCGAAGCCTGGTTGGAGTTAGGTCCATTTCATGTTTTATTTTGTTGGTTAAATCGAACCCTGCTAGTCAGTAGAGGTCGAAGCCTGGTTGGAGTCAGGTTCATTTCATGTTTTATTTTGTTGGTTAAATCGAACCATGCTAGTCAGTAGAGGTCGAAGCCTGGTTGGAGTCAGGTCCATTTCATGTTTTATTTTGTTGGTTAAATCGAACCCTATTCTTGTTTAGAAGTCGAAGCCTGGTCATAGTCAGGTCCATTTCGTTTCTTTTTGGTTAAATTGAACCTTATCTTGGATTAGAGATGAAAATCTGGTCAAAGTAAGGTTCATTTTCCTTTTCCAATTTTAGGCTATGCTTGGTTTAAGCATGAAGCCCTTCCTTTTATTTTTGACGAAAAATCTTCGTCTTCCAATACTTTGTCTTTTTCATTTGTTTACCCTTTCAATCCTTCAAGGATACACAACCGGGGGCAAACTGTAGACACCGTATTTGGTCCGGCTTGATTTTTAGTAATAATGTTTGAAGTTTTTCAATATTTGATTGCACTTTGTTTTTTTGGTATTCCAACAAGAGTATAGCTCAATTGGCATAAAGTTGTACGGATAATCACGAGGTCTGTGGTTCGAATCCCTTTCCCTACATATTATCAAAAAAATTGTTTTTTGATTTTCATTGTTTATTTTGATTTTCATTTTACTTTTTATTTTATTTTATTTATTTATTTATCTTTCTATTTTTTTATTTAATTTAATTTAATTTCTTTATTTCGTTTTATTATTATTATAATAATTATTTATTTATTTTATTATGTTTTATTTTTATTATTTTTTTTGTTTTTTTTTTGTTTTATTTTTATTTACTTTATATTTTATTTTCATTTTATTTTTATTATTTTCATTTTATTTTATTTATGTATTTATTTTTTATTTTTTTAATTTTAATTTTTCTTTTTTCTTCCCTCACGTTTCCCTCTCCCATTTTTCCTACAACTCCCCACTCTCTCCCCTATTCTTTCTCCCTCTCCCTTTTCTTCTCCATTCCCCCCTCATTCTCCCAACCTCTCATTCTCTCCCCTATCCTTTCTCCCTCTCCCTTTTCTTCTCCATTCCCCCCTCATTCTCCCAACCTCCCATTCTTTCCCCTTCTTTCTCAACTCTCCCCCTTCCTTCTCCCAACCTCCCATTCTTTCCCCCTCTTTCTCAACTCTTCCCCCCTCCTTCTCCCAACCTCCCATTCTTTCCATTTTTTTCTCAACCCCTTCCTCCAAGCTCTACTATATAATGAGAGCTTATGGAGGATGGAAGAGGAAGGAATAACAACAAGAACACAAGAAAAAAGAGAAGAATAGTGAAAGAGCTTGGAGAGAGAAAGTGAGTTTGAGAGAGGAAAATAGAGTTTGGAGAAGGATTTTCAAAAAAACCAAAGCTACCGCCACCACTCACCGCCGCCGCCGCGCACCGCCGTATCGCCGCCGCCGCACCACCGCCGTCGCCACTCCCACCGTCGCCTTGCCGCCACCGTGCCACCGCTTTCCATTGATTCCAACAAGGCTCCTAAGTGAGGGCTAAGTGGAAAAGGGGAGGGAAACTGGAAGAGAAAAAAGAAAAAGAGAGGGAAGGAAGTTGGGGAAGAAGAAAGAGGAAAGTGAATAAGGTGGGTCCCACATTTTTAAATTCTTAATTTTTTATTTTTTTTTATTTTTTTTTATGTATCCAAATTTTTCCATTTTTCATTTTGGCTATGAATTTGAGTTTCCAAATCAATTGCAATTTATTTTATTTCATTTTCTAATTAGAAATTTAAATTGATTTATTTTAGATTTTTAAAGAACTTGTAATTGGATATTAGTTGAAAGTTTTTTTTATCTAATTTCAATTAGAGTTTATTTGGGAGTTTCCAAACTAATTTTAATTGGCTTTAAATTGAATTGTTATTACCAATTTCAATTGGATTTTAATATGACATTTTCAACTTTAATTGTCTTTCTTATTAGTTTTAGTTGGATTCTAACATAAAATTTCTAATTTGAATTTGAATTTGTATTTTTCTAATAAATGTTCACTAGTTTGTAATTAGAAAATTCAATTTTCTTTAAAATGGAAATTTTAATGTTTTGAATTTTATTTTAATTTGAATTGTGTTCAAATGAATTTCAAAGGGTTTTGAAATGCTCAAATGAATTTCAAACAAATGACATTTGAACTAAGATTTTCAATTTGATTTTCACTTGATTTTTTTTTAAAGATGATTTTAAACTTTCCTTCCATTGGTTTCAATAATTAATTTAGAATTTTATAATAAATTTTTAATTGGATTTAATTTGGGATTCCAACTTTTTTTTTGTTTTTAATTTGATTTCATTTTGACATTTACAAATGAATTTCAATTTGGAATTGTCCAAATGAATTTCAATTGAATTTTATTTGAATTTTCATTTTCCCCTCAATTGGTTTTAATCTTGAATTCAATGAGTTTCAAAGTGATTTGGAATTTTTCAATAAATGTCAATTTGGTTCTAAATTAAAGTTTCCAAGTCAATGTCTTTTGGTCTTATATTGAAAATCAATTTCAATTTTAAACTAAATTGGAAATCAATTTTGATTTTGGAAAGGTTAAATAAAATTTCAAAAACATTATTTAATATTTTGAATGGTTAAAATAGATTGATTATGAAAACTTTAATGCTAATTTTGTCTAAGAACGGGTATTTAAGACTGAAAGGGAACACCCTGCCTGGATATTAGCCTAAAGTTTAACTAGTCAATTATTTTGGCAATCAAAATTTCAATTGGATCTTAAATTAGAAAATTTTCAAATCAACTTCGATTTGATTCTAAATTGGATTTTCCAAATGAACTTCAAAATAGTTTTACTTCCCAAATGAATTTCTAATTGAATTTGATTTAAAAATGAAAAAATATTTTTCCATTGAATGGTGTCATACCACTCATGATTATTACTTCACATTTTATTTTTGAAATGTGAGGTAATATTTGTGAGACAAATTAGCTCATGTATAGCCTATGACGGAGTTGAAATAATTTTCAAATTCTTGAGGTGAAAGATTTTCCTTAATTGGGAAATTTATACGTGATAATAAAGTTATGGGTTAACCTCACTCACAAAATTAAATCCTTACTTTATTTAAAGATAAAATGAAATTAGTGAGACATTTAATTTTCAATTTTCATTTTTTTTTCTTCCAAATTTTATTTGTTTATTTTTTTTGTTAAGACATGGACTTTTGTTTAATGAATTCGAGTAATGAAATAAAATGTTTTCAAACGGGTGTTGTAGGGTGCTAATCCCTTCCTTACACACAACTGACCCCCGAACCTAATTTTTGGTTTTCAAAGACCGGTTTTTTCTTTAAAATGGGTGACCAATCACACCCCAAGATGATTGGTGGCGACTCCAAACCTCTCACCTCGAAAGAGACCCTTAGGAAAGGACGTCGGCAGCTCCGCGTCGCGATGACGTTGCGACAGCTTGGCGACTCCACTGGGGATTTTTCTTAAGAGGGTCAATGTCGTTTTCATTTTCTTTTATTTATTATTCGTTTCATTTTGTTATTTATTTATTTATTATGTGGTCCATCTTATTTTTTGCATAGTTATTGTTGGAGTGACTTGTGTGAATATATTTTGTGCTTTATTGAACGCATTGTTAATCATTTATTGTCATACATATCACACACAACCACAGCTCTATACCCGGGCTTTACCTTTAGGATTAAGATCGAGGATGTAGTAGTGTCGACCTTCGAAGGGACATAATTGCCCTCGTGCAGGCGCATGAAAAACCCTCACTCAAGTTAGTTCATTTGTTATTTTATAACACTTGGATTAATTTGGGGACCTTTTTATCCATTAGGGTTAGAATTTCTCTACCTCACTTCATATTCATGTCATCATTTTGTATTGTCATAGGTTTCAAAGTCCACTCTTTTAGGTGTCACTCGTCTTTTTTGTTGTTTTTTTTGTTCTTCTTTTTTTTAAAAAAAAAAAACCTTAAACTTTAAGTTTTCTTTTCAAGAATTTAAGTCTTGTCAAAGAAAATTCTTTTAAAAAATAAAGTTTAAACTTGGTTAAAAAAAAAGTTTTCTTTGAAGGAATTTAAGTTTTGTCAAGAATAAAAATTATTTGAAAACTAGAGTTTAGACTTTGTAAAAAAAAAGTTCTCTTTTAAAAAGGATTTAAGTTTTTGTCAAAGAAAATTCTTTTAAAAAAACTAAAGTTTAAACTTTGTTTAAAAAAGTTCTCTTTTAAAAAGGATTTAAGTTTTTGTCAAAGAAAATTCTTTTAAAAAAACTAAAGTTTAAACTTTGTTTAAAAAAATTTTCTTTTAAAGGATTTAAGTTTTGTCAAGGAAAATTTCTTTAAAAAAGTTTAACTCTGTTTAAAAAAAACTATTTTCTTTTCAAGCATTTTAAGTTTTGTCAAGAAAAATTCTTTGAAAACTAAAATTTGAACTTTGTTTAAAAAAAAAAAAAAAGAGTTTTCTTTTAAATGATTTAGGGTATTTCAAGAGTATAAATTCTTTGAAGTCTAAAGTTAGACTTTGTTTGAAAAAGTTTTCTTCGAAAGAGTTTAAAAGTTTTGTCAAAATAAAAGTTCAAGTTTTGTTTACAAGAATTTTTATTTTTATTTTTTTATTTTAGCTTAATTTTTGTTTTGAAAGAGGGGTTTTCTTTTAAATAAAAAGTTCAATTTTGGAAACACAGAAGTTTTTGTAAAATTTGTTAAAGAGTTCATTTTTTTGTTTAAAAAGAGTTTTTAAGAAATTTAAGTCGGCGTGCAGGCCACTCTCACCCATACTAATCAAAGGACAATCCCTCGTGAGAAGGAGTTCATGACACACTCAGGATTAAGACTGAGTTACCTAGGTCATCCTATTGAAACAGTAACTAACTAGTTAACGGTGTTACATCTAGTGGTTTACTATTTCGTGGTATGGTCTTATGCAAACTCATTGCATAGGATACCCCTGCTCGCATGTCTCCTACATGGACGCCTTGAATCAATACATCTGTATCGAATACAAAGCGGTGATAAGGTACTGTTGAGTTTCCAGAGTGGGTAAAAATATGGTGAAAATAGACTCTAGAACACTGTGCAAGCATACACAATCTGCAGCAAGTGATAAGTGATTTATCGTATCCACGAGGCTGAATAGCTCTCACTTTATCTATTTTGTACAACTTTTCAATGGTTTCAAAAGTGGGTAAAATGATTGATTTTGAAAAAATGCTGAAGCAAAAGAAATGACAGAATAAAAAGTAAACAAATAAAGTAGAAAGATTGAAACGGGCGTTGGTCAAGATTTAGTAATTGTTTTAAAAGATGCTCTAGCAATATTATTGATTGGCACTTCTCTTGCAGTTTTATTCGCAGGATCCTCCCAGAACTTTGGATTTTTTGGAATGTGTTTCAACTCTAATGACGTACTACCGATCAAGCACTAGGCAACTGGTTATCCCTAACTCAATCACTGGCGTTCACCAATACACAATGATCTAGTGTGAGTAAATGCCACACACTTCTCAAATTATCCTTGAAACTAAGAAGTGATATTCATACCGGCTGCCCATTCGAGCACGAGATAGAAATATGCACAGCAATTAATCAAGATGCTCAAATCAACAGATATTGCATAGAGAATAAAGCACGACAATTACATGATTCCTAACCAACACCTAAGTAAATTTAGCTCATAAGGTTCATCCTACAATCTGAGTATGTGCATCCATAACTACAAGAAATTACAAGAAAAGATTAAATATCTTGATTAAATCTGTAGTTGATGGTCTTCTTGAAGTCTCCAATCTTTCCTTCTCTATTCTGCTCCCAAAGATGGAAATGGAAAATGTCCTTCTCCAAAAGTGGAATGTTTTTGACTTGAGACGACTCTTCCCTTTTATAGAGTGATAGCAAGCCCTAATTAGGTCAAATTGTACACGTGGAAGGCTCTCCAAGCTTCTTAGATCCGAAAATAGCTTAACTAACTTCAGTTCATTAAGATGGATTACGAGTTGTGACGTGGCAGTTTTGCTCCCTACTTTGCTGGATCACAAATTTTGCTCCCTCAAGTCGCTCAACAATATATTCTGCACAAAATAACTTCCAAGGAATCCATTCTTCCAAATGGGTTAAAACATATAATATTCATCTAAAAGCAACCCTATTTAGCACAAATGACACACACAACACTATAGAACTAAGGTCTAAATAACTCCATTTTGGAGAGTTATCATACCCCCAAACTTGAAGTATTGCACGTCCCGAGCAATACTAGCCAACCTTCCCTTAAGAATTCAAAACTTTAGACAAAGCATAACTTAACCAAAACAGATAATCCAACACTACCTTCAACCTTTACCTAAGCATTCTTCAAAACCAAGCATTGCTGCAGCAAAAAATAATTCTTCCTGCATGGACAAATAATCACCACCTTTAACTTAATCCTAAGAACTTGCCACAGCTTAGCTCTATTATCAGACATTTTAAAACACATTTTTAAGGGGTTTATATTTGTGTTCTTCAGACTTAAAGCAACCTTATAGTCATGAGCTCTTAAGCATAGGATGACACACTTTATGGTGTAGTATACCATTGCCTCAAACTCATCACCAACTAGGACAAATACTCATTGCTAAGCTAAAAAATCCTTAGTTATTTTATCTCTTGCTTCTCAGAATGGCGACATGTTATGATGAAGCTCACCTAAGTCCTGGGAGACAAAAAACTTCTAGATTATCATTCATCCTTCAAAACTTTTGCTCTATGAATTTTCTCAGCAAAATTTTCACAAATAATTTTTTTTCATTCATTTTTTTCATACTTCCTAGGTCATCTTTTGACATAAAGACAAACTGTGGGTGTCACAAATGTCCCTGGTTACTCAATAGCCTAGAAGATTAATTAATGAAGGAGAGGAATGCTCGAGAAAAACAATTGGAGTAGCAAAAAGTTCCCCAAACTTGGATTATTCAGTGTCCCCAATGAATCATTAACATTATAAATTATTCCCCCAAATTTAAATTTTTCTATCTGAATTTTAAACTTAAGCGTGGGACTAGAATTAGTCTTAAGGTGGATCAAATAAGTCAACACTACCTCAGAATCTTCTTGCCACAGCGACGACCAGGCTAGAAGAAATGCTCAAGCAAAAGGTTTCTGGAGATCAGAATACCTTGATCTAATTAAGCTAACTAGTCCAAATTTCAAAAATTCAGAAGAAAATTAGTTAAGTTAGGAATGCTCAGTGTTATGGATTAGAAACAACCTTGAAAGTTTCATTAAAAACATAGAAAAAGATTTACATCAGCAGATATATAATTTTTTAGATTGCCTAGAAGTAGAGAAATAAAAACAGGAAAGCAGAAAACATAAGCATAAAAAAGGAATTGAAGTCACGAATACTCGAGCAAACAAAAACATAAAAACAAAAATAATGCTCGTCCAAGGTCATCACATCCATCAATCCTCCTGGCCCTGTTCTTTTTCATCCTCTTCTTCCCTCTCTACTGGCGGTGGCAGAATCCAGGGGTTAAATAAATCATCGGGGAACATAGGGAAGGCCTGATATGGTTTCGAAAAATTTGATTGCAAGGCCCTCCTCAGTGTGGCATCCCTTCTTTAGCATCAACCCAGTAGGTTGGGCCTACCTTTCAGCATACTCTTGCCTACTGGCAGATAGTGCCAGTTGCTCTAAAATCTGATGAATGCCGCAAACCAACCCACCTTGGCGTGCTTCCTGCGTGCGCTGAAGTCGTGCTAAGTTGGGTGTATCTATTATCCCCTTGTCAAGCAAAAACACATCCTCTGGAACCGTGGGCACTCCTACCCTGCTGCATAACATCGTGATCGTGTTCGGGAAAAACAACTTTCCACCTTCTTACGCCAGAATTGTAGATTTCATTCGAAATAATTTTCCCAACACCAATACTTAAAGACCGTAGAATAGCAATTACCAGAAGCACCCTGTTCCGAGATACTGTTGAGTTGTGGGTTGTTGGAAGTAGGCACAGCTTAATGAAGCCCAACCATGTGTTGGCCTCACACTTCAGATAAGTCGCTTGGAATGTGCGTTTCTCCGTCTTTGACAACCTCCATTGGGCCCCTTCAATGCCAACCTCCCTAACAACTGCATTCAATTGATCGTTAGATGGTGCGACCACCATCTCGTTAAACCCAACGTGCGGAAAATCTTGGAGGTTGAAGAGAGAGTTGATTGCTCCTGGGCTCCAATCAACAGCCACTCCTCGGACCATGACTTGGAATCCTTCTTGATCATCAATATTCGTGTAAAATTCATGAACAATGTTTGAATTTAACGGATCTGGCTTTTCACATAATTGACTCCAGCCATGATTCGCGATTCCGACCCTCAAGAAATGCGGTAGATCTTCACCGAAACCTCTCTAGAATAAGAAATCCCTTTTGTGCATCTCCTTGTATTTTGCTCTGGCAAGTTCATTTATGAAGTGAACAAATGGCATTCCTACTTCTTCCTCTTCTTCTTCATCCGTTGTTTCGGCAACTCCCTTGCCCCTGTCGTCTTGATGCTTCGCCAAAATCTCTTCCTCTGCCTTCTTTTCTGTTTCCTCTCTTGCCTGGTCATCTGCCCCTTTTTTCTCCCGTTCTTCTTTTTCAGAGTTTTCCTTCTCAGATTCTGTCGTCGACGACGATGGAGTATCTGTTCGGATCACCTTGACTCTCCCAGCCTTTTGCTACCGACAAGCGACGTGGAATCTCTGGTACAATGACTTCAGCCTGAACCTCTTGCTCTTGAACTTCCTGTCCATTACCTTTTTCTTGCACATCTTCCACTTGTTTCTCTTGAACTTCTTGCGGATTCTCAACCACCGCCTCACTCTGTTCAGGATCTTTTTCCTCAAGTTCCTTTGGGTTTTCTTCCTCAACCACAACATCAGCAACGTCTTCCACTACTTTCCTTACAACCTCTTCGACATTAGCTCTCTGTTGCCATCTTCTTCTCTTAGCCTCTCTTTCTTCCAGTGTCTTCCTTTTTTTTGTCTTTGTCTTCGGTGCCTCAGGTGTGATCGACACTTCTTCCTCTTCAGCCTCTCTCTCTTTTCTCCCTCTCGTTTTCACCATTTAGAACTGGAAAAATTCTAGAACTTGGAGAACAGAAAGAAAATAAAAGAAGGATATTCAATGAAGAATGATGGAATAGAGGGAAGCTAACCTGAGTGGGGTTTAAATGGGGCTTCTGCAAATAAAATCCTAACAGAATAATCTTCCTCCATTAATGATATTACCATTTTAATCCTGCATGCAATTAGTTAAATTAATTAATTAAAACGGTAAAATCTGGTTTCAATGTTGCGCTGTCTGTCGTTCGATTTCCCTGCACGACACATGGAAACATCTGATCTTCCATGCAATTTACCTACCCACGAGAAATTCAAATCCAAACGGTAAGAAATATTTAATCCCCCAACCAATTCCTCAGGATCTGACGAAATATTTGTTCCCTCTAACAGAATGTCGAAACAAACCACTCGTCAAAGATTTCCTTCTAGAAGAATATTTGATATGGAAGATTTTAAATTTAAATTTAAACCACCAAAATCAAATCTCATTTTTTATCCTTAGCCGAATAAATCAGGAAATTATATCATTAACCTAATCTAAACAAAAATTTAAATAACCGCAATTACAAACTAAGATAAAATCTAAACTAACCAGATTAAAAATAAATTAACCGACAAAAAAATAATAATAAATATATCGAAAGTAAAATCTATGGAAATTAAAAATACCAACTAATCAAAACAAATCAGACGAAATTCACACAAACCAAATCTCATTCAAAATAATTCAAATCAAAATCAAACTCCACAGTGAAAATAAAATCGCAACACACACTGTGAGCTAAAAATATTGCATTAAGAAGTGCTCCCGCAAAACTCTTGCTTGCTCATTCATCAACCAACTTTAGGGAAGGATATTTCGATTGGAATTCCTTTCCCCAATAATGCTTCACTCGCTGTCCATTAACCTTGAATACTCTCTCATCCTTTTCATCTCGCAAAGTAATTGCTCCATGAGGAAAAACTTCAATCACGACAAATGGCCCAGACCATTTAGACTTCAATTTCCCAGGAAACAACTTCAATCTAGAGTTATAAAGCAAGACTCTCTGACCCTTGACAAACTCCTTGGGTTTTACTCTCTGATCATGCCACTACTTAGTCTTTTCCTTATACATTTTCACATTTTCGTAGGAAAATTGGCGAAATTCCTCTAATTCATTAAGCTGTAGCATTTTTATTGCACCTACATTACTCAGATCAAAATTCAACTTCTTTAAAGCCCAAAACGTTTTATGCTCAAGCTCTAACGGTAAATGGCAAGCTTTCCCGAATACTAACCTATAGGGAGACATACCAAGAGGAGTCTTATAGGCTGTCCTATAAGCCCAAAGAGTCTCATCTAACCAAAAAGACCAATCTTTCCTAGATGGATGGACTACTTTTTCCAAAATCGTTTTGATTTCCCTATTACCAATTTCAACTTGATCATTTGCTTGTGGGTGATAAAGAGTATCTATCCTATGCTTAATTCCCTACTTAGCTAAAAGCTTAGTTAAGACATTATTTACAAAATGTGTACCCTCGTCACTCACAAGAGCTAGGTGTCCCAAATCGCGCAAAAATGTGCGATTGGAGAAACTTTGATACCGTTTTAGCATCCTTCTGATGGCATGCAATGACTTCCACCCACTTGGACACGTAATCAACTGCCAATAAGATAAAAACATTACCATTAGAAGGAGGAAACAACCCCATAAAATCAATACCCCGTACATCAAACAATTCTAATTCTAAAATGTAAGTAAAAGGCATTTCATCTCTAGGCCCTAAATTTCCTCTCCTTTGACAAGCATCACATTGCTTGTAGAACCAGTGAGCATCCTTAAATAAGGAAGGCCAGAAGAATCCACATTGCATCATAGATGTCCTTTGACTGCTGAAATGACCTCCATACAGCAAAGAGTGACATTGCTCAAGGATTTCCTTTGCTTCATCACCTGAAACACATCTACGAATAATACCATCAGAGCATTGCTTATACATAAATGGCTCATCCCAATAGAAAAATTTCGCATCATGCTTAAACTTTTTTATCTGCCTCCAATCCATATCAATAGGAGTGACTCTTTTTACCAAAAAGTTGGCAATATCAGCATACCAAGGGATAACCTTGAGCACCTTTACCTTAATAGCAAAGAGATGTTCATCTGGAAATGAGTCTGAAATGGCAGATTGCTTCAACAAAGAAGATGTTGGATCAAGACGAGACAAATGATCTGCAATAACATTCTCCGATCCTTTCTTGTCCTTTATCTCCAAGTCGAATTCCTGCAATAATAAAACACAATGAATCAGTCTAGGCTTTGCATCTTTTTTAGACATTAAGTACCTTATTGCTGCATGATCTGTGAAAACCGTGACTTTGGATCCAACCAAATAAGGGCGGAAATTTCTCAAAGGCAAACACAACTGCTAACAACTCCTTTTCAGTAGTTGTGTAGTTGATTCGTGTCTCATTCAAAACCCTGCTTGCAAAATAAATATGATGGATAAATTTGCCCTTCTTTTTCCCCAGCATGACACCTACTGCAACATCACTCGCATCACACATTACCTCAAATGGTAAACTTCAGTTAGGTGCACAAAGAATGGGTGCTGAAACTAAAGCAACCTTTGAAGTCTCAAAAGCCTTCTTACACTCTACATTAAAGTAAAAAACATGATGAGTACACAATAAGTTACAAAGAGATTTACTAATTTTGGAAAAATCATTTATGAACATTCTATAGAATCTTACATGACCTAAAAAACTTCGAATCCCTTTAACTGAATTTGTTGGTTCTAATCTCTCAATAACCTCTATCTTTGCTCGATCAACTTCTAGACCTTTCCTTGAAATCTTATGACCTAACACTATGCCCTCATTCACCATGAAGTGGCATTTCTCCCAATTAAGAACTAGATGGGTATCCTCACATCTCTTTAACACCTTACCTAAATTATCCAAACAACGCTGAAAAGAACCTCCAAAAACTGAAAAATCTTCCATAAATACCTCAACAGTGGACTCAATCATATCATAAAAAAATTGCTAACATACACCGCTGAAATGTTTCTGGAGCATTGCAAAGGCCAAAAGACACTCTCCTAAAAGAAAACGTCCCATAAGGGCAGGTGAATGTGGTTTTTTCCTGATCCTCAAGGGCAATGGTAATCTGGTTATACCTAGAATAACCATCTAAGAAACAGTAGTAGGCTTGACCAGCCAATCTATCCAACATCTGGTCAATAAATGGTAGAGGGAAATGGTCCTTACGAGTGGCTTTATTAAGCCTCCTGTAATCCACGCAAACCCTCCGGCCAGTTACTGTCCTGGTTGGGATCAATTCATTGTCCTTATTGGACACTAATGTGACACCTCCTTTCTTAGGAACACATTGGACAGGGCTCACCCAATTGCTATCTGCAATTGGATAGATAATCCCAGAATCCGACCATTTAGTCACCTCCTTCTTAACAACCTCTTTCATTGTAGGGTTAAGCCTTATTTGTTGCTCAATACTCCTAAAGGATCCCTCCTCTAGAGTGATTTTATGCATACAGAAAGACGGGCTAATTCCCTGAATGTCGGCCAATGTCCAACCTATTGCTTTGGGATATTGTCGCAGCAACTTTAGTAAGGCCTTTTCATCCTCTGGCATTAAATTTGATGCAACAATAATGGGCAACGTCTCACCCTCCCCAAGATACACATACTATAGATAATTCGGCAGGGGCTTCAACTCTAAAGTGGGTGCCTCAATTAGGGATGGCTTAATAGGAGGAGCCTTCCTTTCATCCAAATCTAAAGACTCAAAAACATCTTCACACCTAGACACTTCTTTTTCACTTTTTCTTTCTAAAGAACAAACTTCTAAATCCTCTATACTAATCTGTCCATGGTTTTCCAAATGCTTGTTAGCCAAATACTCCATTGTTGTCTCAACAATTGTGTTTCTAGAATCCTAATGAAAGAACAGCCTTCCACTTCGTTTGAATATTTCATGGCCTTAAAAACATTAAACTTTACTTCTTCATTATAAACCCTCATTGTTAATTCCTCTTTGTGAACATCTATCAATGCTCTACCAATAGCCAAAAATGGACGACCGAGAATAATTGGGACATCTTTATCTGCCTCATAATCTAAGATAATGAAATCAACAGGAAATATAAACGTGTCTATTTTCACTAAGAAGTTGGAGTGTGACTGTGGTAGGCCTAGCTTCACCAATACCTAGCTTTCGATAGACTGAAAGAGGCATAAGGTTTAATGCTTGCACCTAAATCACAAAATGCTCTACCTAACTCTTTTCCAACTATAGAGACAAGAATAGTAAATGATCTTGTACCTGCTTCTTACCTTCCCTTCTAGGGTGTTCAGTATCTGAAGGAAGTTTCCCTTGAGGTCTTGCCTTCAGCTCATTAGCTAGCTGACCCACTTGCAATTCTAGGGCTCTCATTGAAGGTTGATTACTTTGAATTGCGGCATCTATACGAGCCATATATTCTTTCATCATTACCGCAAGAGAACTCTCTGAATTTTGCTGGGGCAATGCCTGCTTATTCTGCTGGGGCAATACCTGTGATTCAGCAAATCCTGGCTCGTTCACCTTTTGCTGCGCTTGAGGGGCTTGCAGATTGCTTTCTTGCCCTCCCCATGCAAAGTTGGGGTGGTTGCACCAACCTGGATTATAAAATTTAGAATAAGGGTTATTTCTTTGATTACCTACAAAAAACACAAAAGTTGGATTACTGGGGCAAAACTTGTAGTTGTGCTCTTCACCACAATATAGACACGTGATTCCTCTGCAACTTGGTTCACCACTGCCGCAGGCTCCATAGCTGGCGGCTGCTAATGACTAACCACTGTCACATTTTTAAGAGCGTTGGCTAAGATTGCAATATTAGCCCTAATGGTGGACACACCATCAACCTCTAACACACTCTTAACTTTTTTATTTGAGCCTCTAACATCCAACCACTTACAATTATTGGTTGATATTCTTTCTAAAATTTCATGGGCTTCATTAAAAGTTTTTGCCAAAAGGGCCCCTCCAGCCGAAGCATCGACCATACCTTGAGTTCCTGCATTTAGTCCATTGTAAAATGTTTCCATTTGGATATAAGGAGGTAAACCATGATTGGGGCACTTTCGCAAAAGCTCTTTAAACCTCTCCCAAGCCTCACTAAAAGTTTCATCTTCAAGTTGTCTAAACCCTACTATCTCACTCCTCAACTTGGCATTCCTAGTTGGTGGAAAATACTTACTAAGAAATTTTTCCACTAACTCATTCCATGTCCTAATTGATCCTGGAGCAAAAGAATTTAACCAGGCCTTTACTCCATCTCTAAGAGAATACGAGAACAAAGTTAATCTAAGGGCATCTCTAGACACTCCTTGAATTACAAACGAATCATTAACTCCTAGAAAATACTTAAGATGTAAATGAGGGTCTTCAGATGACAAACCATGGAACTGACCCACGGTTTGCAACATTTGAAACATTATCGGTTTCATTTCAAAATTTGCTGCTTCAATTTGAGGATGTGCAATTCCTGGATTCAACTCATCAAACATTGGAAAAGCATACGCTCAAATGGCTCTAGCCCTACCGTTTGCTACCAAGATAGGATTCTCAGCCTGATTATTTATGCTGTCTATTTTGCTCCAGCGGTGGATTTGGTTGCAGCACACGAATATGGGGATCATCTTGACCTTCTGGAACTTGTCGGAGACGCGACACCTTATCCATTGGATTTTGATTTCTACGTTGCTCTCTCCTTCTCCTGAATGTCCTTTCAATTTCTAGATCAAGCTGGAACCTTACCCTAGGCGGATCGCTAATGCACCAAACTCACACCTGCAAAAGCAAAAGAAACAATAAAAAAGTTCTAGCACCAAACCACCAAACCACATACACAAAACAGATCAGATAAGAACTTATTCAAGTCCCCGGCAACGGTGCCAAAAACTTGTTGGGTTTCCAGAGTGGGTAAAAATATGGTGAAAATAGACTCTAGAACACTGTGCAAGCATACACAATCCGTAGCATTTGATAAGTAATTTATCGTATCCACGGGGCTGAATAACTCTCACTTTATCTATTTTGTATAACTTTTCAATGGTTTCAAAAGTGGGTAAAATGATTGATTTTGATAAAATGCTGAAGTAAAAGAAATGACAGAACAAAAAGTAAACAAATAAAGCAGAAAGATTGGAAACGGGTGTTGGTCAGGATTTAGTAATTGTTTTAAAAGATGATCTAACAATATTATTGATTAGGCAATTCTCTTGCAGTCGTATTAGCAGGATCCTCCCGAAACTCTGGATTTTTTGGAATGTGCTTCAACTCCAATGACGTACTACCGATCAAGCACTAGGCAATTGGTTATCCCCAACTCAATCACTGGCGTTCACCAATACACAATGATCTAGTGTGAGTAAATGCCACACACTTCTCAAATCATCCCTGAAACTAAGAAGTGATATTCATACCGGTTGCCGAGGCGGGCACAAAATAAAAATATGCACAACAAGTAATCAAGATGCTCAAATCAACATATATTGCATAGAGAATAAAGCACGACAATTACATGATTCCTAACCAACACCTAAGTAAATTTAGCTCATAAGGTTCATGATAACACACGCTACAATCTGAGTATGTGCATCCATAACAACAAGAAATTACAAGAAAAGGTTAATTCCCTTGATTAAATCCGTAGTTGATGGTCTTCTTGAAGTCTCCAATTTTTCCTTCTTTATTCGACTCCCAAAGATGGAAATGAAAAATGTCCTTCTCCAAAAGTGGAATGTTTTTTACTTGAGACGACTCTTCCCTTTTATAGAGTGATAGCAAGCCCTAATTAGGTCAAATTGTACATGTGGAAGGCTCTCTAAGCTTCTTAGATCCGAAAATAACTTAACTAACTTCAGTTCATTAAGATGGATTACGAGCTGTGACATGGCAGTTTTGCTCCCTACTTTGCTGGATCACAAATTTTACTCCCTCAAGTCGCTCAACAATATATTATTCACAAAATAACTTCCAAGGCATCCATTCTTCGAAATGAGTTAAAACATATAATATTCATCTAAAAGCAACCCTATTTAGCACAAATGACACACAAAACATTATAGAACTAAGGCCTAAATAACTCTCTTTTGGAGAGTTATCAAGTACCCAACCTTATCCCTATACTATAGACCTTTTAGGTTGTTACTTGAACATTGATCTCCGTATGTCCCCGCATGCTAGTTCAAGTTATATTTAAACAACCTTGAATCTTAGTTTATTGGATTTGGGTCATATTATGCAATTTTATACTTAAAATGACAATAACACTTTATTGCATAGACCTTAATAACACTTTATGGATACAAGTGTATAATTTGTTAACATTCATTATCTACGAGTTTTAGGACATAAAACCAAACAAAAAGCACATCCAAAGACCCTCAAATGTGTGTAGTCAGGAGGCTTGTGATAATGAACTTCAAAAGGAGAACGATTACCAAGTTTGGGTGAAGGTAATCAATTGATAAGAAAAATTGCACAAGCAAAAGCATGATACCAATATTTAAGAGGGACAGAAGATCTTGACAGTAAAGTAAGGGCCTTTTCAACAATGTGATGATGTTTACGTTCAACAACACCGTTTTGCTCGGGTGAATGAGGATAGGATATTTTATGTGCGATGCCATGTTTTTCAAAATAGGCACGAAGAGTATGGTTAAAAAATTTAGCCCCCCCCCCCCCCCCTTCAGTTCTAAAGATTTTGGCCTTAGAAGATAGCAATGTTTCAACAAATGGTATAAATTGAGAAACAACATTAGGAACATCTGATTTATAAGTAAGAGGATAAATCCTAGTATACCGAGATAGGTCATCAATAAAGGAAACATAATAGCGTGATTCATTTATTGATAGTTCGGAGGAGGGTCCCCATACATCACTATGTATTAGCTCTAATGGATAACTAGAATAAGAGCTAGACAAAGGAAAAGAAAGCTTGTACATCTTACCATTCAAGCAATGAACACAAGCGGAATTCGAATGAGAAGTATTTACATTTAGTAGAAGTAAAACAGATGCAAGTGTAGAGTTATTTGGGTGACCTATCCGATCATGCCAGAGAAGACCAGTAACTGTTGTTCCTAGTTGAGCAGTGAGATGACTAGGAACCTCAAGAGAAGAGTATGCGATCAAAGGATATAGAACATTAACACTAGGCCCACGGAAGATAATTTCACCCGTTCGTTTGTCCTGAATAGTAAAGGAATTGGCATCAAAGAGAAAAAGACAGTTATTGTCGACACAAAATTTATGGACAGACAAGAGATTAGAGGATATATGTGTTGGGATTTATGCCCTAAAACTCGTAGATAGTGAATGTAAATAAATTGTACACTTGTTTCAATAAAGTATTATTGAGTTTCAACAATAAAGTGTTATTGTTAAATATTGCACAATTTGACCCAAATCCAATAAACTAAGATCCAAGGTTGTTCGTATGTAACTGGAACTAGTATGTGGGGACATACGGGGATTGATGTTTAAGTAACAACCTAAAAGGTCTATAGTACAAGAATAAGGTTGGGTACCTTATCTTGTAACACTATGAGATACGACCCGCTTTGTATTTGATACAAACACACTGATCCAAAGCGTCCATGTAGTAGACATGCAAGTGGGGGTATCTTATGCAATAAGTTTGCATAAGACCGGACCACGAAATAGTCAACCACTAGATATAAAATCATTAACTAGTTAGGTTACTGTTTCAATAAGATGACATAGGTAACTCAGTCTTAATCTTGAGTGTGCCATGAACTCCTTCTCATGAGGGATTGTCCTTTGATTAGCAAGGGTGAGAGTGGCCAATACGCCGACACAATATACCTTTCTTTTTGGGGACAAGAACGAGTGGGAGGCTGGGGACATGACAACACAAGAAAGAACTCGCTCCTTCCCACTTCTAGGAGAAGTAGATGAGTATTCCCTTAAGTGGTGACTCCGAGACTTGAACAAAGGGACCCGCCCTCTCACTGGCCCGAGAGGGACTTTCTGTTTAATGGTTGGACCATAAACAGGTTGTTCATTAGAGGAGTGTTGGTACTTAAGGCGCTGGTACTTAAGGAGACAGATGTAACACAGGGGTAAAATGGTAATTTGACCCAGCCGTGATTACGAACACTCGTGAAGGATTGACTTACCGGTATAGGTTTATATTCGTGGACACAAAAATGTTCTACAGTGAGAAGAGTTCAGTTGTGGGTCTTTAGTGGAATGACCCACAGTTAATGAATATTGGTTAACCTGATTAATGAGTTTAATCGGTTAACCTCATATCATTGGAGCTTCTGATCTGTAGGTCCATTAGGTCCCCTTGCTAGCTCGTAAAGAGTAATTAGGAACAATTATATCTTGAGAGAATTTGAATAGTTCAAATGCATATTGGGAATTAAGTTAATTGTATGAGATACAAATTAATATAATGTATAATGATACATTAAAATGTAAAGTCTAATTTGAAATTAAACTTTATTATTATGAGAGAAATAAATATTTGGAGAAGTTCAAATATTAATATGAATTTGATTCATATTAAATTTATAGGATATAAGAGAATTGGAAGGAGTTCCAATTTTAATATGAATTTGATTCATATTATAGAATTAATTAATTGAAGGTCTGAAATTAAATATATGATATTTAATTGGGTAATTAATTAATTAACTAATAGAAGGTCTGAAATTAAATATATGATATTTAATTGGTGATTAATTAATTTAAAAAATTAATTAATTGAAAATTAATCAATTATGGAAATGTTTAATCACTTATGAAAGTAATTAATCATTTATGGAAATGATTTAATCACTTATGGAAGTGATCAATCATTTATGAAAAAGATTAATCAATTATGGAATTGATTGGTCATGGAATTGATTAATAATGGAAAAGATTAAATCAGTTATGGAAATAATTGATTTTAAATGAATATTTTATTCATGACATTTCTCCTATAAATAGAACACTAACCCTACGGTTTACGGACTACAACATAAGGCCACAAGAATGCACTCTTGCATTCTCTCTAGCCTCCCTCTCATATTCTATCAACCCAAGAACTCTAGATAGAATTTTCTCTCTAGAGGTTTTCCCATTCAAGATTAGGTAGTCCCACAACTACGTTCCTAATCTCAGAGTTATATCGGGGAAGATCAATTGGTGGTGTCCCGATTGTTGACGCTCGGTCCAAAATCAAGAAAGGCGTTGAAGTATTCAGAGTCGTCAACGGAGGTATGTTTCTCATCGCTTAACTTTTTGTCAATGTATTGGTATTTTGTAGAACAAAATTAATTTACGAACGGTCCAATTGCTTCCGCTGTAACGGAATTGAGAATTCCAATCCTTCAATATGTGGAACTCGAAGAAGATTAGAAAGAACAAAAGAGGAAAAACCAGTATGAATAGAGGAACAACTTGTATCTGTAACTGGCAGGGCTTGACCATTTCTAACAATGACATTTGCCTCACCATTATATTCGGATGAAATCTTCATATTTGCTAAATCAGATGTTAAGTGTGCATTATATCCAGAATCTGAAAGCAAAACCTGTGAGTTTTCACCATTCAAAACAGAAGCAGATGACTATTGTCCAAGGTTTGATGATGCAGCAACAGCAGCCAATTGATTTGGAGGGAGACGACCACGAAAATTGAAACCATATCTATGGTAACAATCTAGAGCATTATGTCCAAATCGCTGACAGATATGACAAACAACCTTCGGAGAATTACCAGCACCAGACGAGTCAATTTTATGAGAAGATCCACCAGATCCTCGACCACCAGATCCATTAGGAGAAGTCGGAAAGGAATAGTTAAGTAATTGTTGAAACAAACCTTCTCCACTAGATCGACCTCTTCCTCGATCATTTTCACGATTATTTCTAGAATTACTACGACCAACACCAAAAGAAAAATTTGCAGTCATAGCAAGAGACTGAGAAGAGACCTCATTCTTAACTTGTTGTTCAAGCGCATGTTCTTTGGAACTCATCAACACATGAAGTTCCTCGAAAGAAAGATTCTGAGATCTCGTACAAACCGTAGTTTTAAACACATTATAGGCTGAAGGAAGTCCGTTAAGAGCATAAATCGCAACATCCTCTTGATCGATAACAACCAAAACTACAGCAAGTTTGTTCATAATGTCTTTAATTCGTTGAACAAAAGCATTTATTGTTTCAGTAGGTAAATACGAAATACTCCGTAAATCTGACTTTAATCCAACAATATGCGACCGCGAAGAAGAAGAAAAATGTTTTTCAAGGCGAGACCAAACTTGTTGTGAAGTTGTGCAACCAATGGTGTACGCAAGTGCAGATGGTGATGATGTTGCATTGATAAGAGTAATTAAAGCCCGATCCTTCACAAACAAAACCTCAAAGCAGGATTAGGTTTAGAAATATCATCAACCTTGATCGTCTTAGGAGGAGCAGAAATTGTGCCATCAAGAAAGCCAAAAAGCTTGTGTGCCTTGAGAAGAGAAGTCTGAAAATTCCAAAGAACATAGTTGGATGAATCAAGGCAAGCCGTAATCAGATTGTTGATATTCGTCAAAAGAGAATCGGTGAACTAAGAGACTGTTCCAATGGAGATGAAATCGCGAAAGAACTCTCGATTGAGGCCATAGTTTCGCACAAAGAGAATCAGAAAAAAAATTCAAATATCAACACGTGGAAAGAGAAATTGACGTTAGTCAGCCTGCTCTGATACCATGAGAATTTTTCAGAGAAAATGTAAATAATTCACCTCACCATATTATTGAATCATAAAGGTATTTATACAGAGGTGATAAATAACAGAAAATTACAGAAAAGTAAAATAGAAAATGTTAATGACATATATATCCTAATAATTAATTCAAATTTGACAAACACATCCCACAAAAAAATAGAATAATTATAATGTGACACTCTTCCTTCCCTAGTGGCAATGACCTTCAACATAAGGGATAAGAATGGTGGTTTCTATTTTGAAGGTCACCTTCTTCTCCGGTTGTTAAATAAATTCAATGTTGATTTACGTAGAGATCAAACATGTTCTCTTATTCGAATTTGTACAACAATATATAGTTATTTATAAAACCGTTGTGTCCTCATGTATTCGATCCTCTTCCTTTGAATGTTTTTTTTCCATCTTATTTTGTTATTATTAAATCTTTTCCTATGTCGCTTCACTTTTTTAATTAGAAATTTTAGCCCTAAACTTAAAAAATAAATTCATTAATTTTTTTCAACTTTGAATTTTGAAAATAAAGTTGCTCCAATTGTCTAGATCTTCTTCTTGTTTGTTTACTAGTGTCAAGTCAAATGATATTATCATTCAGTTAAGGATGTAAACTAAGCTGAATGGCAACTAGAAACATAATTAAAATTGAATCAAAAAACATAATTGAAACTTGGGCTTGTTTTTAATTTTTTTTACATTTGATTTTTTTTTACCAAAAAATACTTTTTTTAAAAATAATATTGGTTAAATTTTAAAAAATAAATAACATTGTAAATTAAGTTAATTGTTAGTTTAAAAAATTAAATTAATAAATAAACATTTTAACTTGTAATTGAACGATATGTTTATGTCATTATTGAAAGAGAAATTTTGACCAATCACCAATTGCCACATTATTTTTTTAAATTTAATGATGAAATTATAATTAATTAAATTTGGGACCAATAATAAATTGACATGTGTCTCAAATTTAATTTGAAGCCAAAGTTGGTCAATTATAGGTTTATAGAGTCAAATTTCTATTTGATCAATTAATTAAAAATAAATTATTTTGATCAAATTAATTAAAAAGAATAATTAATTGGATCAAATTTGGGTCTTTTAAATATTTGGATCATACGATTTTGGGTCAAATATAAACCAAACCCAAGACTAAATAGTTGAGCCCAAGACCAATAAAGTCCAAGCCCAAGTTGTTAGGCCCAAAAGTCACCCGGCCCATCCAGCGAGAACTCTATGAATAGAGGGGTTCTCCCCCATTTCAAGGGGAGAATTTTTGGAAGCTCTTAACCAGAGTCAGAGAATTCATAAAAAATCCATAGACTTAAGACTGAAGACTCCCTAAAATCCATAAGTTCCTAGATGTTGAACACTCTTGAAGACCATATACTTTTCAAGACTTCAACACTCCTTGAAGACCAGAGGCTCTTCAAGACTCGAAGGCTTCAAGACCCCAAAACTTCTTGAATACTGAAGATCCTTCAAGACCGAACGACTTCAACAATCCTTGAAGACCAAAGACTCTTCATGGCTTCAAGACCCCAAGAGTTCTTGAAGATTGAAGACCCTTAAAGACTAGAAGACTTCAACAATCCTCGAAGACCAAAGACTCTTCAAGGCTCCAAGACTTCAAAAGCTCCAAGAATCAATTAAAGCTTCAAACTCGAGAACAAGCGCTACAACCCTCGATTGAAACACATTAACACACAAGAGAGAGAATCAGAGGATTAAAGTTAGAGATTGTACACCCACACACATATTACATCAATACAACTATAAACTTTATTCCACATGTCTCCATCTTCGAAGTTACGTGTGAACAAATTGACACGTCCAGTGGGACCATCTCTACCTCTCATCTCTTTCTCTTATCTCAAAACATAAGTGAAAACATGTCTTTCAAGATTTCTCCAATGACTATTGCCATGAGCAACTTTTACACAGGTTCTACTACCTATTGTTGCTTCAATGAAATGAGGTTGCAAGAGGATAAAGCTCTTATCATTGCAAGCAATGAAATAACATTGCAGGGGGCATGCACTGATGGCAAGTTTGTTGTGAAGTATAATCCATTGTTCGAGCATGATTCTAACGTAGTGACTGTCATGATGACTGAGACAAGGACTATGGAAGAGAGAATGTCTGAGATGCAGAAACAAATCAACACCTTGATGAAAGCGATTGAAGAAAAAGATTCTCAAATTGAGCACCTTTAGAGCGAGATTGAGAATCAAAATGCCGCTGAATCAAGTTAAATCCATATTGCAAAAAATCACAACAAAGGAAAGACTATCACACAAGATGATCAGCCACAATGTTCCACTTCAGTCGCTTCACTATCCATCCAACAACTCCAAAATAAGATCACAAACTATATCAGAGCTCAGTACGGTGGACCTACTCAAGACTCCCTCTTGTATTTTAAACCATATACTAAGAGGATTGATAACTTCAGAATGCCTATCGGGTATCAACCACTAAAGTTTCAACAGTTTGACAGGAAAGCAACCCTAAATAGCATATTGCCCACTTCATCGAGACATGCGAGAACACTGCCACACGAGGAGATCTACTAGTCAAGCAGTTTGTCCGAACACTTAAAGGAAATGTCTTTGATTGGTACATTGATCTAGAACCTGAGTCAATAGAGAATTGGGAAGATCAAAAGAGAGTTTTTGAATCGCTTCTACAACACTAGACAAACTGTTAATACGTTTGAGCTCACCAACACTAAACAACGAAAAGGTGAACTTGTTGTTAACTACATAAATAGTTGGAGAGCCATGAGTCTAGATTGCAAAGATCGCCTCACTGAACTCTCTACTGTTGAGATGTGCATTCAAGGCATGCATTGAGAACTCCTCTACATCCTTCAATGTATAAAGCCTCGCACCTTTGAAGAACTAGCAACTCGTGCCCACGATATGGAGCTAAGGAGAAAACCAAGACCTTCTACTCCCTAACTTGAAGATAGAAGGAAAGAACGTGTCGAAGCGACTATAGAAGAATCTATGGTTGTAAACACAATTCTTCTCAAGTCATCTTCAAAAGAAAAGCGACAATAAAATAGAACACGTCGTTTAACTTTCAAGGAAAGACTGAAGAAAATCTATCATTTCCCTGATTCTGACATTCCTGACATGTTGGAGCAACTACTAGAAACACGACTAATAGAACTTCCTAAGTGTAAACGACCAGAAGAGATGAGGAAAGTTGATGATCCCAAATATTGTAAGTATCATCAAGTTATCAGTCATCTAGTTGAAAGATGCTTCATCCTAAATGATTTCATTATAAAGCTAGCTAAGGAAGGAAAAATTGAGCTCGACCTTAATGAAGTAGCTCAATCAAATCTTGCTACAATTAAAGAAAAAGGCAAGCATCAAAGAAAGAAAGTTCCTAAGAAACTTCAACCCAAAAAAAAAAGAGAAGTAAAAAGTTTTCTCAACCTCAACCACTGATGATGTTGAATGAAACCTTCTCCAAAACTTTCCGTAAAAAGGAAAATGGAAACTTTGCAACTTCCTACTGCATCGACGTAAAAGAAGCTGACAATTCCAAGAAGGGTGAACAAAGGACTTCCGTCTTCGATTGCATCAAGCATCTAATTACTCGTCCTTCGGTATTCCAAAGAATGAGTATGGTCGGGATAGAAGAAGAAAATCAATGTTTGGTGTCCAACTTCACTCGACCTTCAGCTTTCCAAAGGCTAAGTGTCTCCACATCAAAGAAAGGTCAACCTTCAACATTTGTTTTTGATCGCCTCAAAGTAACAAGCAATCAACCTAAAAGAAAGATGAACAACTTGGAGGTGAAACTTTTTGATGAAATAAAAAGCGACAAGAAGCTTCATAGTAGCATCTCATCACATATGAAGAGGAAGCTTTCTGTTCTCATAAGTACAGAAGGTTGCTTGATGGTGAAGCCAAATCCCATTATCCTGATCAATCCTACAAGCGAAGGATCTGATCCATACCATGATGAAGATAAGAGCTTTTAAAATGTAAACACTCCTTATCGTAAGAGTCTAAACTACATGATACTCTTGACCTGCATAAGTTAAAAAGGTGAACCCCCCAAAATAATTAATCAAGTTTGTATATTGAACTACGTTATGACGTGATCTCTTCCCACTTGAAGTGTACGTAGGCAGCTTAAGAAAAAAAACTTAAGTTCAGTCAAAGGAATGAAAAAGACATTTTGTGTTGTAGATAAAGCTTTGAACTTTTATTATGGCAAAAATAAAGGAAGCATAAATGTTTGATACAAAGAGTAAAAAAAAAAAAGGAGAAGTCTTACAGGAGACAAGCCTTGGAGTAAATAAATAAAAAAAAAAAGATCTGGCTATGAATGAAATTCCAACTCATTATTTAATCTAGAAAACATCAATTAATCAATAAAAAATGGGTCTTTACATCTAATCTGGAAAACAAAGGGGCAATCAAATCAAATAGTCCACTTGAAGTTCCTCAACTCTTCACGTAGATCCTCTAAGTCGGTAAGAACCATGGCCAAAGACTTAACATCCTCATCAGTCATGACAGGGGCACACTCAATATTGGTGAGCTCTTCACAGACTTTGGTAACCTCGAGTCTCTATTGCTTCAAAGTTTTCACCACCATCACAAAATAAATTGGAAAGCCTCTCATGCTCGACTAGCATTGTCTCAGGTTTGGCCTCTAATTCCTTTATCTCCAAGGATGATCGTGCAAGTTGTTGTTCGAGTGTGTCCTTCAACGCTTTATTTGTCTCAAAGTACAAGTTCAAGCTTTGCTCGTTTCAAGTTACAGTTTGAGCTTTCTTTGCTTCAACTACTTCAAGTTCAAGCTTTCATCGCTTCAAGTACTCTAAGTTCATGTTCGGGGGCTTCGCTCGTTTCAAGTTCAAGTTCGAGCTTTCCTCACTTCGAGTGCTTTAAGTTCAAGTTCAAGCTTTGCTTGTTACAAGATCAAGCTCGAGCTTTCATCACTTCAAGTACTCTAAGTTCAAGTTTGAAACTTTGCTTGTTTCAAGTTCAAGTTCAAGCTTTGCTCATTTCAAGTTCATGTTCAAGCTTTCATCACTCCAAGTACTTTAAGTTCAACTTTGGAGCTTTATTCTTTTAAAGTTCAAGTTTTGGGCTTCGCTTGTTTCAAGTTAAAGTTCGAACTTTCCTCACTTCAAGTACTTCAAGTTCAAGCTTTCATCACTTCAAGTGCTCTAAATTAAAGTTCGGAGTGAAGAGATAAAAGCCCCAAGCAGCGGAAAGTATTACCGAACCTACTCAGAGTCTTAGATTCTAATTGAAATACCAATACAATTTGCAAAATATTACAACAATAAATCTATATTTAATGGGTTGTACATAGGCTATAAACATGCTAAAAATTAACTAGATTGATCCTAGTGATCAAGGATTTCATAGAAAACTTACTTTTGTAGAAAGCCTTGATCAATTCGCCTTTTCTTGCCAATAAGAATGAAAATGCAGCAACCCTCTTGTGCGAACACCACCAATCGGCTACACCGGTATATCTCTAAGACTTCTTGAAGCAGGAGACTTGTGGGAGTCTTTTGGGAGAGATCTCTGAGAGAATTAGAGACAATGAGATGCCTTTCACCCCACCCCAAGGGTCCTATATATAGGTAAAGGCCAAAACCTTCTCCTAATAGGAAAAGGTCTAGGAATAAAATCAAATCTATTATATGAATAATATCTAATTTTAATAAATAATTAATTAATTCCATAATTAATTAATTACCCAATTAAATATCACATATTTAATCTTAGGGATTTTATTAAAATTAATATGAATCCAATTCATATTAAATTTATTTGAACTCTTTCAAATATTTTCTTTCCTAATAGGAAAAGGTCTCTAATTAATAAATAAATAATTAATTCCATAATTAATTAATTACCCAATTAAATATCACATATTTAATCTTATGGATTTTATTAAAATTAATATGAATCCAATTCATATTAAATTTATTTGAACTCTTTCAAATATTTTCTCTCAAGAATTAATTTTTTAAATTAATTTCAAAAATTATATTATAAAGTTTCATAAACTTTATATTATAATGCATCAATATACATTATACGATTCCCCAGATAAATTGAACACTTTCAATTTACAATTTATATTTGTTTGCTTCAAGTCTTTTTACGAGCTACCAGTGGGACCTAATGGACCTACAGATCAGAAGCTCCAACGATATGAGACTAATTGGTTTAAACTCATTAACCAAGTTAGTCTCCATTCGTTAACTGTGGGTCCCTCCACTAAAGACCCACAGCTGCACTCTTCTCATTGCAGAATATTTATGTGTCCACGGATATCGACCAATACTACAAGTCAGTCCTTCACGTGTATTCGTATCCCAGCTGGGTCAAATTACCGTTTTACCCCTGGTTTACATCTTTGTCCTTAAGTCCCCAGTGTTCCTCTAATGAACAACCTGTTTGAGGTCCAACCAACAAACAGAAGTCCTTCTCGTGCCATAGAGAGGGTTGGGCCCATTGTTCAAGTCCCGGAGACACCACTTAAGGGAACACACCTCTACTTACCCTAGAGTCAGGAAGGAGTGAATTCCATCTTGTGTGATTATGTTCCCAGCTTCGCACTCGGTATTGTCCCCAAAATGGTAGGCTCATTGAGTCGGCGTGCTGGCCACTCTCACCCATACAAATCAAAGGACAACTCCTCGTGAACAGGAGTCCATAATCAACTCAGGATTGAGACTGGGTTGTCTAGGTCATCCTAGTGAAATAGAAACCAAGCCAACTAACGGTGTTACAGTTAGTGGTTAACTATTTCGCGGTCCGGTCTTATGCAAACTCATTGTATAGGATACCCTCACTCGCATGTCAACTACATGAACGCGTTGGATCATAGCGTTTGTATCATAATACAATGTGGGCCGTATCCATAGTGTCACCAGGATAAGGTACCCAGCCTTATCCTTGTACTATAGACCTTTTAGGTTGTTACTTGAATATCGATCCCCGTATGTCCCCACATACTAGTTCAAGTTACATACAAACAACCTTGGATCTTAGTTTATTGGATTTGGGTCAAATAGTGCAATATTTAACTATAACATTTTATTGCAGAAACTAAATAACACTTTATTAAACACAAGTATAAAATTTGTTTACATTCACTATCTACGAGTTTTAGGGCATAAAACCCAACACGGAGCTTCGTTTGTTTCAAGTTCAATTTCGAGCTTTCCTCACTTCAACTACTTCAAGTTCAAGTTCAAGCTTTGTTCGTTTCAAGTTTAAGTTCGGAGCTTTATTCTTTTCAAGTTCAAGTTCAAGCGTTCCTCGCTTCAAGTACTCCAAGTTCAAGCTTCACTCGTTCCAAGTTCAAGTTCGAGTTTTCATAAATTCACGTACTCTAAGTTCAAGTTCGGGCTTCGCTTGTTTCAAGTTCAAGTTCGAGCTTTCCTCACTTCAAGTACTCTAAGTTCATGTTCGAGGCTTCACTCATTTCAAGTTCAAGTTCAAGATTTTCTCACTTCAAGTACTTCAAGTTCGAGCTTTCCTCACTTCAAGTACTCTAAGTTCAAGTTCGAACCTTCGCACGTTTCAAGTTCAAGTTTGAGCTTTCCTCACTTCAAGTACTTCAAGTTCGAGTTTTCATAACTTCAAGTACTCTAAGTTCAAGTTCAGGGCTTCGCTTGGTTTCAGTTACAAGGTTGGAAGCTAAGCAGAGAATGAACACTGAGGTCACAGCCCTACCTTGTAAGTGTCATTCCTCACTTTTGCTTTGTTTTGGTTACAAGGTTAGAAGCTAAGCAGAGAATGAGAACTGACGGTCATAGCCCTGCCTTATAAGTGTCATTCTCCACTTTCGCTTGGTTACGGTTACAAGGTTGGAAGCTAAGTAGAGAATGGACACTGAGGGTCATAGCCCTACCTCATAAGTTTTATTCCCCACTTTTGCTTGGTTTCAATTTTAAGGTTGAAAGCTAAGTAGAGAATGAACACTGAGGGTCATAGCCTTACCTCATCAGTGTCATTTCCCCACTTTCGTTTGGTGAGGACCTAAGACATATTATACTCATTTTAAAGCATTTTTTACAAGGAATTCAACTAAGATAAGCAAATTGGAAGATTCTAAGTGTATAACAAATTGGACTTATCACACGTCATTTTTTTAAAATTAATGAAAAAATTATAAATAATTAAATTTGGGACCAATTATAAATTGACATGTGTCCCAAATTTAATTTGAAGACAAAGTTGGTCCATTATAGGTTTAGAGAGCCAAATTTCTATTTGATTAATTAATTAAAAATAAATTATTTAGATCAATTAATTAAAAAAATAATTAATTGGGTCAAATTTGGATCTTTTAAATATTTGAGTCATATGATTTTGGGTCAAATATAAACCAAACCCAAGACTAAATAGTTGAGTCGCCCAGGACAAATAAAGTCCAAGCCCAAGTTGTTAGGACCAAAAGTCATCTGGGCCCATCCAGCGAGAAGTCTATAAACAGAGGGGTTCTCCCCCATTTCAAGGGAAGAATTTTTGGAAGCTCTCAGCCAGAGTCAGAGAATTCAGAAAAAATCCATAAAGACTGAAGACTGAAGACTCCCTGAAATCCATAAGTTCCTAGGTGCTGAACACTCTTGAAGACCAAATACTTTTCAAGACTTCAACACTCCTTGAAGACCAGAGGCTCTTCAAGACTCCAAGGCTTCAAGACCCCAAAACTTCTTGAAGACTAAAGACCCTTCAAGATCGAAAGACTTCAACAATCCTTGAAGACCAAAGACTCTTCATGGCTTCAAGACCCCAAGACTTCTTGAAGATTGAAGACCCTTCAAGACTAGAAGAATTCAAAAATCCTCGAAGACCAAAGACTCTTCAAGGCTCCAAGACTTCAAAAGCTCTAAGAATCAGTTGAAGCTTCAGACTCGAGAACAAGTGCTACAACCCTCGAGTGAAACACATTTACACACAAGAGAGAGAATCAGAGGATTAAAGTTAGAGATCGTACACCCATACGCATATTACATCAATACAAATATATATTTTATTCCACGTGTCTCCATCTTCGAAGTTACGTGTGAACAATCCTTTTTTTTTCTTTTGGAACAAAAATGTTCATATGCATTAATTATAGAATGTATCAATCAGAGATTTGTTCATTAATTAATTCTATTTCGTTTATGGAAAGTATATGATATCCAATTAATTATAAACATAGAAATTCACTGATTGGTTAATTGGTCACTGCCTGGATTTGATTACTCTGATTCATTAAATTCAATTTTGATAGAAGAATTATTAGTTAAACTTAAAAGCAATAAATGATTGTCGGTGCATGGGCGTATTTATGAAGGGGCAAGAGGGCACGTGCCCCCCCTTTGTTGGGTTTTATGCCTTAAAACTCGTAGATAGTGAATGTAACTGTTGACCGGATATTAATGAAATAATATTGATATATTTTTCCATTAAATGTTATTAGTTATTTTATATTTGTCTTTGCCAAAAAATAACCCTAATCCAATAAACTAGACATCCTAGGCTATAATATATGTCTTGAACTATATGTAGCGACATATGGGATCATTGTTCAAGAAACAGCCTAAAGGGTCTATAGTATAGGAATAAGACTGGGTGTCTTATCCTGGTGACACTGTGGATACGACCTACTTTGTATTTGATACAAACGCTACGATCCAACGCGCTCGTGTAGGAGACATGCGAGTGGGGGTATCCTATGCAATGAGTTTGCATAAGACCGGATTGCGAAATAGTAAATACTGGTTATAACACCGTTAACTAGTTGGTTTTCTATTTCACTAGGACGACCTAGACAACTTAGTCTTAATCCTGAGTTGATTATGGACTCCTGCTCATGAGAGATTGTCCTTTGACTTGCATGGGTGAGAGTGGCCAATACGCCGACTCAATAAGCCTACCATTTTGGGGACAAGATCGAGTGGGGAGCTGAGAACATAATCATACAAGATGGAATTCACTCTTTCCCGACTTTAGGGAAGCAGATGAGTGTTCCCTTAAGTGGTGACTCCGAGTCTTGAACAAAGGGTCCTACCCTCTCAATGACACGAGAGGGTTTTCTGTTTGATGGTTGGACCACAAACAGATTGTTCATTAGAGGAGAACTGGTACTTAAGGAAATAGAAGTAACCCAGGGGTAAAACGGTAATATGACCCAACTGGTGTTACAGACACTCGTGAATGACTAACTAGTCGATATTGGTCTATGTCCGTGGACACAGAAAATATGTCTACAGTGAGAAGAGTGCAATTGTGAGTCTATAGTGGAATGTACACACGGTTAACGAATATTGATTAATTTGGTTAATAAGTTTGACCAATTAATCTCATATCGTTGGAACTTCTGATCTGCATGTCCATTAGGTCCCACTAGTAGCTCATAAAGTAATTTGAGGCAACTAAGTAATAAATGTAAATTGAAAATGTTCAATTTACTAAGGGAAACAAATATAATATATATTGATATATTATTATGAGAGAAATTAATATTTGAAGAAATTCAAATATTAATATAAATTTATGGAAGTTTGAAAGAGTTCAAATAATGAATTAATTAATTTAAGGCCTAAAATCTATTTGGGCAAATTAATTAATTCAAGGCCGGAAATTAAATATGTGATATTTAATTGGTGGTTAATTAATTAAAGAATTCATTAACCGGAAATTAATAAATCATGGAAATGATTAATCACTTATGGAAGTAATTAGTCATTTGTGGAAAAGATTAATCAATTGTGGAATTGATTGATCATGGATTGATTAATTAAGGAATAAGATTGAATCAATTTTGGAAAAGATTGATTTAATTGAATATTTTATTCATGGCATCTCTTCTATAAATAGAACACTAGACCTAATTGGTTCAAGACACTCTCCTCTTGCTCTTAGACTCACAAGACAAGTCCTAGAATTCTCTCTAGCCTCCCTCTTAGAGAAAGACTCCCACAAGTCTTTTGCCTCCTAGACTTAGAGACATATCGGTGTAACCTCTGTGGTTATTGTGTCAATCAAGAAGAAATTTCCAGCGATTAAACGGCAAGGAGGTTGCTGCGTTTTCGTTCGTTGGAGCGTTGTTGGCGAAGAACGGTCAAGTCTACAACGAATGTTTGTAACGGTTTTTTCCCTTTTCTTTAGAAAAGCATGAAAATAAATTTAGATTTATTTTTCAGCATGTTTAAACAATTTTTCCATCAACTTTAAAGTGTGTTTAAAGTTTGTTTGAGTTTTTCGTAACGGTATTTTAATGTTAATTAATATACGACGTAAGGTCCAATCGATGCGCTTCTGCTGCGTAGGGGCTTTCATCCCCTTCAATCGGCATCATAGTCATCGTTGTCCCTATTAATTAATATTAAAATTTGCGATAGACTCTAATAGGTGGGATTTATGCATAATGTATGTTCGGTTTGCGTTGAACTGTTTAGGTTAATGTTATGGCCATAGATTTTATTTTTATGTGATTTTGATCATATAAGGCCCGGTGTTTCGGGTATTTTATGTAAAATTGAGTCCTACGTAAGTCCGGGTCTAGAATAGGTTTTTATGAGATGAAAATCAGAGAAATCGTCGCTGAAATCGAAGCCAAAAACCGAAGCGAGTTGTTGTTTCTGCCCAGAAATTTCTTCTAGACGCAACAACGTCGGGACGTTACTCCAACAGCGTCTCGACGCTGTCTCAATACTACAGGCGCTCAGGTAAGGAAAGTGCACAGCGTCAGGACGCTGTGTTGATTGCGTCTCGACGCTGTCACGATGGCGGCGCACGTTAGGGCTTCAAAAAGGTGCGATTCAGAGGCAAGGGTGGTCCGGTTCGGCTGGGCTGGGGCCTATTTGGTCTGGTTCAGCCAATTTTTGGCATGGTTCATGATTTTGGAAGCCGGTTCGAGATTGTTCGGGGCGATTCGTGCTGTCTAGACCAACTTTTGGAGCTGCATAAGGATTTTAGGATAGAATTTAGCTAAAATTATAGTAATTTAATGCTTTATTTTATCCTAGGGGCAAAAATAAACCGATTCAATTTCTATTTATATGCTTTATGGATGTCATATAAAATATTTAATCCCACCTTAGGTTATAAACATGCTCATGCATTTTTTTAAATATTATAAATTGTTATAATGTATGTTTAAATGCATGGAATTATTTTCGTATTTTTTAATATAAGTGTATATTAATTATATGAAAAATTGGAAAGCATGAAACATGTCATTACTTAAATTAAATATAAATAGTTTAGGGTTTAGGGTTTAATGTGATGAATGAAGCATGCTTGATTGATTTTCTTGATTTGCTTATAATTGTTATATTAAAAGAAAATCAATATTGCATGAAGCATGAAACATCCATAGTTAATAATATAATTGTTATATTATTCATGCAATTAGTATGGTTTAATTATTTAATTTGAATGAGATTGTTGAATGAATTAAACCCTAGATTCTTGATTATAGAATTAATCATTAAAATTTGAAATAATTCTTTAATATTAATGATTAGAAACCGTCAATCTATAATCAAGATTTGCATGCAAACATAAGATCATAGGATAAATTGAATTAATTTTAAATTGTTTAAAATTGATTAGACCTAGATCAGTTTCTAATAGGATTAGAATATTTTCTTACTTAGAATTAAAAATAGTTTTAATTGACTAAGTAGGAAAAACATTGCTGTGATTATAAGGGAACTCCACCGGTAATGTTCTGTCTAAGGTTGGGGGTATTTAAGTTGACGGTTTACGGAACACCTCCTACCTGGGAACTGACCTGGAATACCGGAGTTGAATTAATCATAGTTAAATGTTAGCATGCAATGTCACTATGTTTATTAAAAGTGTTTAATGCACCTAGATCTTTAGAGTAAATACCTTACATTACTGAGGTTATAAGGGAACTCTCTCGGTAAAGCTCTGTCAAAGGTTGGGGGAATTTAAGTTGACGGTTTACGGAACACCTCCTACCTGGGAACTGACATGAACATTGAGTTGAATTAACCATAGTAATGTTGACTTGCAATGTTGGGTTTATTAAAAGAAGTTTAATTCACCCAAAAGATTGCAGTTGAATCATTTCCATAATTGTTATAATAGGATCAGACTTAGATAGATTAACTTAGTCGAATTCTATCTAAGTTAAACAACCTTATATTAACCTTAGGACATTTTCAGTGGGAGGAAATTTACAAAACGAGATTTAAATCAAGTTTTGCTCCTACGTCCCTATATTCACAACGTGAGATTCATGCTCGGCTTCGAGTCGCCTTAGGAGCGGCCTCCCTTCGGAAAGTGTTTGCATGAATCAATATCAAGGTGAATGGGAAAAATTTCTAGAGTAAGTGGGAGCGGGACACGTATCAATGTATCCCTCGGTCTCCGCCCCTAGTTCACACCGTGAGAGTCCTATGATCCACCTGCAGGTTGTCCTGGCGCAACCATCCTTTCGGAGGGCCTGATCATAGGATTCGGAACATCGTCAACTCCTGAATAGGATAAGAGCTCTTAGGCTAATTACCAACAGTTGTCTTTCCCTTCGGTAGCCTGTTGGTGCGTGCCTCTAAGATCTGAAAGTGGGAGGGTTACACTTACGAGGATGAGTTAAAAGTGTTAACAAATCCTTGACCGAACAACGGTGGCTAATGTCTATAGGAATATGAGTTATTTTGGAATTAGAATTAGCTGAGAGATGTCTCATTTCATAGGAGGAGTGCCTGATCACCCTTCGCTGGCTGATATTCTAAACCTCTGAAACATCGTTGCAAAACTAAATCAATAGTTTTAGGGTTCTGTGATTGTCTGTTTTGCTAAATTGATTGGATTGTGTGCAATTGTTTGCTTGTATGATGGGTTAAGGCAAAGATAACTAATATGGTCATTGTTTGTTTAAATTTCAGCAATGTCTTCCTCAATTGTCTCTCTGCATAAAAATGAGAAATTAACCGGGGAAAATTACGCTACGTGGAAGTCGAACCTGAATACGATTCTTGTTGTCGATGATATGCGGTTCGTCTTAACCGAGGATTGTCCTCCAGCCCCTGCTCGTAATGCATCCCAAGCAGTTAAGGATGCTTATGACCGCTGGACAAAGGCCAATGATAAGACTCGCGTCTATATCCTAGCCAGCTTATCTGAAGTTTTGGCTAAAAGGCATGAGGGCACGGTAACAGCGAGGGAGATTATGAACTCTCTCCAGAAGATGTTTGGACAACCGTCCTACCAACTCCACCATGACGCTCTCAAATACATTTATACCTGCCGCATGAAAGAGGGCACGTCTGTTCGGGAGCATGTCCTGGATATGATGGTCCAATTCAACGTGGCAGAAGCAAACGGGACGGTCATAGATGAGCGTAGTCAGGTTGCATTCATCTTAGAATCTCTTCCGAAGAGTTTTCTACAGTTTCGAAGCAATGCAATGATGAATAAAATAACATTCAACCTGACTAGCCTCCTGAATGAGCTACAACTCTATCAGTCTCTTCTTAAGAACAAGGGACAGATAGAAGGAGAGGCAAACGTTGTTCACTCTAAAAGAAAGTTCGAGAAGGGTTCATCCTCTGGAACTAAATCTGTAGTCACTTTTTCAAAGAAAACTCAGAAGACGAAAGGAAACAAGGGGAAAGCTCCCGGTACTGCTGCTAAAAGCAAGGGAAAAACCAAAGTTGTAGCAGACAAGGGCAAGTGTTTCCACTGCAATGTAGATGGACATTCGAAGAGAAACTGCCCAAAGTACCTTGCTGAGAAAAAGAAGGAAAATGAAGGTAAATTTGATTTACTAGTTTTAGAAAGATGCCTAGTAGAACATGATGAGTTTACCTGGATACTTGATTTCGGACAACTAATCATGTTTGCTCTTCTTTTCAGGAAAATAGTTCATTTCGGCAGTTGAACGATGGGGAAATGACACTCAGGGTCGGAACTGGAGAAGTCATTTCAGCTAAAGCAGTGGGAGCTGCGAAATTATTTTTTAGAAATAGATTCTTACTTTTAGAAAGTTTTTTAATCGTTCCCAAGATTAAGAGGAACTTAATTTCTATTTCATGTTTGATTGAACAATCGTATACAGTTACTTTTGATATGAATGAAGCGTTCATTTATAAGAATGGTGTACTTATTTGTTCAGCCAAATTAGAAAATAACTTGTATGTATTAAGACCAACCAAAAACAAAGCACTTTTAAATCACGAATTATTTAAAACTGCTGAAACTCAAAGAAAAAGGCAAAAGATTTCTCCAACAAGTAACAATACTCATCTTTGGCATCTTAGACTTGGTCATATAAATATCGATAGAATCTGTCGTTTGGTAAAGAATGGACTTCTAAGCAAGTTAGAAGATGATTCACTACCACCTTGTGAATCTTGTCTCGAGGGAAAAATGACCAAGAGACCCTTTACTGGAAAAGGTTACAGAGCCAAAGAACCCTTAGAGTTAATACATTAGGATCTATGTGGTCCAATGAATGTAAAAGCTCGAGGAGGGTACGAATATTTCATCTCATTTATAGATGATTATTCAAGATATGGTTACTTGTACCTAATGGGACATAAGTTTGAAGCCCTTGAAAAGTGTAAGGAGTTTAAGGCTGAAGTTGAAAACCTATTAGGTAAATCTATTAAAGTACTTCGATCTGATCGATGAGGGGAGAATATGGATCAAAGATTCTAGGATTATATGATAGAACATGGAATCCAATCTCAACTCTCAGCCCCTGGTACACCTCAGCAGAATGGTGTGTCAGAAAGGAGAAATAGAACCTTGTTAGACATGGTTCGATCAATGATGAGCTATGCTCAATTGCCTAGATCGTTTTGGGGATATGCAGTAGAGACTGCAGTATACATCTTGAACAATGTTCCCTCGAAAAGTGTTTCTGAAACACCTTTCGAATTATGGAAGAGGCGTAAACCTAGTTTGCATCACTTTCGCATCTGGGGTTGTCCAACACACGTGCTTGTGACAAATCGTAAGAAACTGGAACCTCGTTCAAAACTGTGCCAATTTGTTGGTTACCCTAAAGAAACAAGAGGTGGTTATTTCTATGACCCACAAGAAAATAAGGTGATTGTATCGACAAACGCCACCTTCTTAGAGGAAGACCACATGAGAGATCATAAACCACGCAGCAAAATAATATTATGAGAAGCTATTGAAGAACCACCAAGAGTTGTTGATGAAGTTGGACCTTCAATAAGGGTTGATGAAGGAACTAATTCTTCAGATCCATCTCGTTCATCTCAAACGTTGAGAGTGCCTCGACGCAGTGGGAGGGTTGTATTACAACCTGCTCGCTACTTGGGTTTAACTGAAACTCAGGTTGTCATACCTAATGATGGCATTGAGGATCCATTCTCCTTTCGACAGACAATGAATGACGAAGATAAGGATGAATGGGTCAAAGCCATGAACCTGGAAATGGAGTCAATGCACTCTAATTTTGTATGGAAACTCGTAGATCTACCAAATGGGGTAAAACTCATAGGGTGAAAATGGATCTATAAGAGAAAAAGAGATGCATCTAGAAAGGTACAGACCTTCAAAGCTAGACTAGTGGCAAAGTGTTATAACCAAAAGGAAGAGGTTGACTATGAGGAAACCTTTTCTCCTGTAGCCATGTTAAAGTCCATAAGAATTCTCTTATCCATAGCCACATATTATGACTATGAAATATGGCAAATGGACGTCAAGACTGCCTTTCTGAATGGTAATCTTGAAGAGAATATCTTCATGTCTCAACCCGAAGGGTTCATAGCCCAAGGTCAGGAACAAAAGGTTTGTAAGCTCAATCGATCCATTTATGGATTGAAACAAGCGTCCAGATCATGGAACATTAGATTTGATACTGCAATCAAATCTTTTGGTTTTGACCAAAACGTTGATGAGTCTTGTGTGTACAAGAAAATCAACAAAAGGAAAGTAGCTTTTCTAATACTTTATGTAGACGATATTCTACTCATTGGGAATGATGCAGGATACCTCACTGACATTAAGAAATGGCTAGCAGCCCAATTCCAAATGAAAGATCTGGGAGAGGCTCAATATGTTCTGGGAATCCAAATCATTAGGGATCGTAAGAACAAAACGCTAACACTGTCTCAAGCAACGTATATTGAAAAAATGTTGTCTCGATATTTGATGCAGAACTCCAAAAAGGGAATACTACCCTTCAGACATGGGGTACACTTGTCTAAGGAACAGTCTCCTAAGACACCTTAAGAAATTGAGAACACGAGACACATTCCCTACGCCTCAGTTGTGGGCAGCATATGTTATGCAGTGGGAGTAGTCAATAGGTATCAGTCTAATCCAGGGTTGGACCACCGGGGAGCGGTTAAGAATATCCTCAAGTATCTTCGGAGAACGAGGGACTACATGCTGGTGTATGGAACTAAGGATTTGATTCTTACTGGATACACTGACTCTGACTTTCAAGATGATAAGGATTCAAGGAAATCCACCTCAGGGTCAGTATTTACCCTCAATGGAGGAGCAGTAGTGTGGAGAAGCATCAAACAAGGATGCATGGCAGACTCAACCATGGAGGCTGAGTATGTAGCAGCTTGTGAAGCAGCTAAGGAGGCAGTATGACTTAGAAAGTTCTTGACTGATTTGGAAGTGGTTCCGAATATGAACATGTCCATAACACTATACTGTGACAACAGTGGGACTATAACCAACTCAAAAGAACCTCGAAGCCACAAACGAGGTAAACACATCGAGAGGAAGTATCACCTGATACGAGATATTGTGCAACGAGGAGATGTGATCGTCACTAAGATCGCTTCAGAGTGCAACATCGCTGATCCATTCACGAAGGCTCTCACGGCTAAAGTGTTTGAGGGACATCTAGAGGGTCTAGGTCTACGAGATATGTATGCCATCTAATCTAGGGCAAGTGGGAGAAATGTATAATGGGTATAAGGATGCCCTAGTTCATTGTATTATTTTTATATACATGACATTTCCAGCTTTAGATTATTACATTTACATCCCACTAACTAGTGTTTTAGTTCAAGTGGGAGTTTGTTGGGTTTTATGCCCTAAAACTCGTAGATAGTGAATGTAATTGTTGACTGGATATTAATGAAATAATATTGATATATTTTTCCATTAAATGTTATTAGTTATTTTATATTTGTCTTTGCCTAAAAATAACCCCAATCCAATAAACTAGACATCCTAAGCTGTAATATGAGTCTTGAACTATATGTAACGACATATGGGATCATTGTTAAAGAAATAGCCTAAAGGGTCTATAGTATATGAAGGGATAAAAGCCATTTGGCAGAGGAAGAATTTTACAAAACCAAACACTGTATTCAAAAACTGTTTTAAATACCAATAGAGAGGCAAATAATCACAACAGTAAAAATCACATGAAAACTACTGAATAGGTTATTAAACATGCTTTCAAAGGAATTATGAATCCTCTAGATCTAATCTAAAGAGGATCCTAACGATCCAAGATCGAGAACTACTTACTATAAGATGCGTTCTTGATCGTTTCGCCTTTTCTCCAACGGAATGCAAAAAATTCAGGAACCTCCAAGGTTTGATCTTGCTGAATTTTAAGGACAACACCACAGAATCTTCACCGGTATTCTCATAGGGAATGATTGGTTGTTTGCTTGTGGGAGCAAGGCAAAATTTGGGAATTTTCTCCTTGGTATCTATACTCTATAGAGAAAAACGCAGAGAGTAAAAAACTCAGAGAGAGATCTTTCTGTGAGCGTCAATGAGAGAGTGAGCATCCAACCAAACTGAAGAGGTGAGTCCCCCGTAAAAATACCAGAACTACCTACTAACTTCCCTCTCAATCGTGCATTCAACTAGGTTAGTGGGAGAAAACTTCTCATCAGTTACAATTAATTGATAAATTAATTATATATTAAATAAAATAAATAATTAATCAAATAATAATAAGATTACTAATTAATCTTAATATAACTTACATAAATCACATTTATGTAAACATCCCACATAACCTATAGTTTTAATGTAGTTCAATTAAATCGAATTTAATTAAACTAAATTAAAACAATAATTAATTAATTCTCTAATTAATTAATATTATAATTAAATATCACATATTTAATTACATTTTTCTCTCAAATAAACTATAATATTAATGTACATCAAATGTGCATTAATTATAACCTATAGTTTTAATATGAATCCAATTCATATTTTAATCTTAACATTCGAACGCCTTCGAATATCCAATTCCCTTCTAGAAATTTACCTCAATGCCCCTAGTGAGCTACCGGTGGGACCTAATGGACCTACAGATCAGAAGCTCCAACGATGTGAGATTAATTGGCTAAACTCATTAACCAAGTTAATCAATATTCGTTAACTGTGGTTCACTCCACTAAAGAACCACAACTGCACTCTTCTCACTGCAGATATATTTCTGTGTCCACGGATATCGACCATCAACAGCAAGTTAGCCCTTCACGTGTGTTCGTACCCCAGCTAGATCAAATTACCGTTTTACCCCTAGGCTACCTCTTTGTCCTTAAGTACCAGCGCTCCTCTAATGAACAACCTGTTTGAGGTCCAACCAACAAACAGAAGTCCCTCTCGTGCCATAAAGAGGGTAGGGCCCATTGTTCAAGACCCGGAGACACCACTTAAGGGAACACACCTCTACTTACCCTAATATCGGGAAAGAGTGAATTCCATCTTGTAAGACTATGTTCTCAACTCCCCACTCAGTCTTGTCCCCAAAATGGTAGGCTTATTGAGTCGACGAACATGCCACTCTCACCCGTACAAATCAAAGGACAATCCCTCATGGACAGGAGTTCATAATCCACTCAGGATTAAGGCCAAGTTGCCTAGGTCATCCTAGTGAAATAGAAACCGAGCTAACTAATGGTGTTACAGTTAGTGGTTAACTATTTCGCGGTCCGGTCTTTGTGCAAACTCATTGCACAGGATAGCCGAACTCGCATGTCAACTACATGAACGCGTTGGATCATTACGTTTGTATCAATTTACAAAGCGGGTCGTATCCATAGTGTCACAAGGATAAGGTACCCAGCCTCATCCCTATACTACAGACCCTTTAGGCTAAAACTTGAACATTGATCCCCGTATGTCCCTACATACTAGTTCAAGCCTCATTCTATTAGCCTTAAATGTTTAGTTTATTGGATTGGGGTTATTAAGACAAGATATAATACAAACATTGAATAATACATCACTTTTATTAATGTTCGGTCAAATGTGCATTTACTATCTATGAGTTTTAGGGCATAAAACCCAACAAACTCCCACTTGAACTAAAACTCAAGTTTAAGGGAAAGTATATACAATATAATCCAAAGCTGGAAATGGTACATGTATGTTGTACATTACATAAAAGGTAAATATACAAAATACAATAAACTAGGGCATCCTTACACCCATTACACATCTCCCACTTGCATTAGATTACGCTATATACATGTCTCGTAGACCTAGACTTTCTAGATGACCCTCGAACACCTTAGCCGAGAGGGCCTTCGTAAACGGATCAGCAATGTTGTGCTCTGAAGCGATCTTGGTCACGACCACATCTCCTCTTTGCGCAATCTCTCAAATGAGATGATACTTCCTCTCTATGTGTTTACCTCGTTTGTGGCTGCGAGGTTCCTTTGAATTGGCTACAGCCCCACTGTTGTCATAGTATAACGTAATGGGCAAGTTCATATTTGGAACAACTTTCAAATCTGTCAAGAACTTCCTTAGCCAAACAGCTTCCTTAGCTGCTTCACAAGCAGCTACATGCTCAGCCTCCATCGTGGAGTTTGCTATGCATCCTTGCTTTATACTTCTCCAAACTACAGCTCCCCCGTTAAGGGTGAACACTGACCCGGACGTGGATTTCCTAGAATCCTTGTCAGACTGAAAGTCAGAGTCGGTGTATCCAGTGAGAACTAACTCTTTAGCCCCAAACACTAGCATGTAGTCCCTCGTTCTCCGAAGATACTTGAGGATTCCTTTAACGGCGGTCCAGTGGTCTAACCTTGGATTTGACTGATATCTGCTGACGATCCCTACAGCGTAACAGATGTCAGGCCTCGTGCAGAGCATGACATACATTAAGCTATCCACTGTAGAGGCGTAGGGAATTCGTCTCATATCCTTAACCTCTTGAGGTGTCTTAGGAGACTGTTCCTTAGACAGGTGAACCCCATGCCTGAAAGGCGACAAGCCCTTCTTGGAGTTCTGCATCGAATATCGGGCCAACATCTTGTTGATATACGTTGCTTGAGACGGAGCTAGCATTTTGTTCTTTCTATCCCGAATAATCTGGATGCCAAAAACATACTGTGCCTCACCCAAATCTTTCATTTGGAATTGAGCTGCTAGCCATTCTCTTACGTCAGACAGATATCCTACATCATTCCCAATGAGGAAGATGTCGTCAACATAAAGTATGAGGAAAGCTACTTTATTCTTGTTGATTTTCTTGTATACACAAGGCTCATGAACATTCTAGTCAAAGCCAAAAGATTTGATCGCTGTATCAAATCTGATATTCCAAGATTTGCTCCTGACCTTGGGTTTGTTTCAACCCATAAATGGGTCGATTCAGTTTACAAACCTTTTGCTCCTGACCTTGGGTTATGAACCCTTCGGGCTGAGACATAAAAATACTCTCGTCAAGGTTACCATTCAAAAAAGTTGTCTTGCCATCCATTTGCCATATTTCATAGTCATAAAACGTGGCAATGGATAAGAGAATTCTTATGGACTTAAGCATAGCAACTGGAGAAAATGTTTCTTCATAGTCCACCCCTTCTCGTTGGGTATAACCCTTTGCTACAAGTCTGGCTTTGAAAGTTTGTACTTTTCCACCAGCATCTCTTTTCCTCTTATAGATCCATTTACACCCAATGGGTTTGACCCCTTCAGGTGGATCTACAAGTTCCCAAACTTGATTGAAGTACATAGACTCCATCTCAAGGTCCATGGCTTTGGCCCACTCGTCCTGATCTACGTCATTCATTGCCTGACGATAAGACAATGGATCTTCTATGCCGTCATCAGGTATGACTACTTGTGTTTCTGTTAAACCCAAGTAGCGGTTAGGTTGTATCACAACCCTCCCACTGCGTCGAAGCTCTCCCACTACATGAGGAGGACTAGATTGACGAGAAGAACTTGATTCTCCAACAACTCTTGTTGAAGGACCAGGTTCATCAACAACTCTTGTTGATCCTTCTGTAGCTTCTCCTAATACTAACTTACTTCGTGGTTTATGATCTCGAATGTGGTCTTCCTCCAAGAAAGTTGCATTTGTCGATACAAATACTTTATTATCTTGAGGGTCGTAAAAAAAAACCACCTCTCGTTTCTTTTTGGTATCCAACAAATTGGCATATTCTCGTACGAGGTTCCAATTTCTTAGGATTTGTCACTAACACATTGCAGGACAACCCCAGATACGAAAGTAACGCAAACTAGGTTTACGCCCCTTCCATAACTCAAAAGGAGTTTCAGAAACACTCTTTGAGGGAATGTTGTTAAGAATATGTACTGCAGTTGCTACTACATACCCCCAAAACGAGCTAGGCAACTGAGCATAGCTCATCATAGATCGAACCATGTCTAACAAGGTTCTATTTCTCCTTTCTAATACACCATTCTGCTGAGGTGTACTAGGTGCTGAGAGTTGGGATTGGATTCCATGTTCTATCATATAGTCCTGGAATCGTTGATCCATATACTCTCCACCTCGATCTGATCGAAGCGTTTTAATTGTTTTACCCAATAGGTTTTCTACCTCAGCCTTAAACTCTTTGAACTTTTCAAGAGCCTCAGACTTATGGCCCATCAGGTATAAGTAACCGTATCGAGAATAATCATCTATAAAAGAGATGAAATATTCATAACCACCTCGATCCTTTACATTCATTGGACCACAAAGATCCAAATGGATCAGTTCAAGTGGTTCTTTGGCCCTATAACCTTTTCCAATAAAAGGCCTCTTGGTCATTTTACCCTCGAGACACGATTCACAGGGTGGTAAAGATGTATCTTCTATATCAGTTAGAAGTCCATTTTTAACCAAACGATCGATCCGATCGATGTTAATACGACCGAGACGAAGGTGCCAAAGATACGTATTGTTACTTAGAAGAGAAATCGTTTGCCTTTTGTTTTGCGTTTCGGCTGTTTTAAACATCTCATGACTTAAAATAGCCTTAGCGTCGGTTGGTCTTAACACAAATAAATTATTTTCACACTTAGCTGAACAAACATAAATTCCATTCCGAGAAACTAAAGCTTCATTAAGCAAGAATGAAATAGTGTAACTTTGTTCAAGTAAAGCAGAAACAGAAATAAGATTCCTTTTAATTCTAGGAACCAAATACAAGTCCTCTAAAATTAAATACTTATTCCTAAAAAATAATTTTGCAGCTCCCACTGCACGAGCTGAAACGACCTCTCCTGTTCCAACCTTGAGAGTCATATCACCATCTACCAGCTGCTGGAAATCATTTCCCTGAAAAGAAGAGCAAACATGATTAGTGGCTCCCGAATCCAGTATCCAGGCAAACTCATCATGTTCGACGAGACAAGTCTCTAATACAAGTAAATCGAATTTACCTTCTTTTTCTCTCTTCTTCTCTATGAGGTAACAGGGACAGTTGTGCTTCCAATGACCATTGATAGCGAGCAAGCTAGCTATCTTTACTTATTTAATTTAGCTAGTCTTTTATGATTTTTGGGCCATTTTATTGTGCTTTAATGTTTACTTTGTAGGAAATGGTTGATTGGAGCTATAATGCCATATTAGAGTTAATCGGGTGCTCGGGGCGTGAAAAGATGCAAAGGAATGAAAAGAGTAAAAGTGGAAAAACGTCAAATCTCGGTCAACAGCAGGCTAGCGTCTCGACGCTAACTCTTTAGCGTTTCGACGCTCACATTCCAGATCAGATTAGGCGCGTAAAACTCACAGCGTCGAGACGCTATGATAGGAAGCGTCCCGACGGTACCGTTTTTCCTTATTCAGAACGCGCGTATAAGAGGCAGCGTCTCGACGCTAAGACGAAAAATTAGAATAAAAGCTTATTTTCAGCTAGGTTTTTAGGGAGTTCGATTTGGGACCTTAGACAGCCGTAAACAGGGCAGAACAGAGCACTTTGGAGGCTGAAACAAAGAGGGAGACTTGGAAATCAACCCATTTTTCGTGGGGATCGTGACGGGGACGTCGGGATTCGACCTACATTGAGTTTTCTTTTCCCTTTTCTTCCTTTAGTTAGATTTATGGCTTTCATATGTTTAGTTGAGATTGTATTTTCATTCATGAGTAGCTAAACTTGTAGCTTAGGGATTGATGTAGTTGATTAAGTTTATGGATTGATTTATGGTTTAAGTTGTGCAATGTTATTGTGTTTGTAATCTTGATTTAATGCTTTCAGTTAATTGGCCATTAGTTGAATGATTTAAGTTTCGAATTTAGCTCGGGAGAGGGGATTTGATCTAGACTTGCTCAAGATTGCATGAATAAAGTTTACTTTCTAATTCTTGACGGTTTTAGATTAACTTTAGTATTTGTTAAAAGATCTCATTGCCTTGCTTATTAATAAACTTAGATAGGGATATCAAGTTGGTTAATTTGCATGAGAATCAATTATACTCGGGAGAGGTAGTTGTGATTAAAGGGTCTTTGGCTCATAATTTCATTGTGCATAATAACTTATTCTTTAAAACCAATCCTAAAGGAAATCGGCGAAATCAATTCCCTAAGTAGTTTTCCCAATTGACTTTCCATTCTTTTTACTTGCTTTGATTTGGTTTTATTATCATCTTTTCATCACTTTTTGATCCCTAAATAAAATTGGGCAAGATAATTCACAATACTTGATTTGCTTAAAAATCCAATCCAGAGGACGACACTCGTATTTACGAACACTTTATTATTACTTGACCCGTGCGCTTGCGGTAGGAAAAGTCCACATCAAATTTTTGACGCCGTTGCCGGGGATTGGTATATTTAGCTAGATTGATATTGTGGAAAGATTGCTTGATCTTAATTTAGGGTGTATTGTTATGTTTTTTTTTGGTTGATTGCATTTTTTTCCTTATTTGTTTTTCTTTCCATATTTGATTTTTTAGGTTAGTTTTTCTTTTAGTTGAGTAATCTTTTCTTTATTTGTTCTTGTTTTTCCTTTTCTAGATTAGTTTCCTTATTTTTGTTTGCCATATTTATTTTTGCATTCCATATTAGGTTATTTTGTTTCCTTTTCTAGATTATATTTTCCATATTTAGATTAGTTGTTTTCTTTTTTTTTGTTGCTTTCCTTAATTTCTTTCTTTCCTTTTTAGAGTAGTTTTGTTTGTTTATGCGTAGGGATAAAGATTTAATTTTAGCACCTTTAGATCCCGAGATAGAAAGAACAATTCATAGGCTTCGAAGGGAAAATAGAGAAATTATTCAAATGGCAGACCAAAATCCACCTGAGGAGCCTAGGCCTATTAGAGATTATTTTCAGCCTGTGTTTCAGGGGCAACAGTCGGGGATTGTCTATGCACCGATTAATGCCAACAACTTTGAGGTGAAGACCGGTCTCATTCAGATGGCTCGAGACTGTGCATACAGAGGATCGCCCACTGAGGATCCAAATTCTCATCTTAAATCATTTTTGGATATTTGTGGGACGGTAAAGATTAATGGAGTGTCTGAGGATGCTATTCGCTTACGTTTATTTCCCTTTTCTTTGCAGGATAAAGCACGTGATTGGTTGCAGTCTATTACCCCTGGGAGCATCACCACTTGGGATGCTTTGGTCCATGCCTTTTTAAAGAAATTTTTCCCTCTTGCAAAGACGGTCAAGCTGAGGATCGAGATTGGGACATTCCAACAACAATATGATGAGCAGCTGTTCGAAGCTTGGGAGCGATTCAAAGAGCTACTGAGGAAGTGCCCTCAGCATGGTTACCCTGATTGGCTTCAGGTACAGTTGTTTTATAATGGTTTAACTCCTAGTACAAAAACGATTGTTGATGCAGCTGCAGGTGGAACTCTGTTGTCCAAGACCGTAGAAAACACTTGCACACTTTTAGAAGATATGGCCACTAATAGCTATCAGTGGCCATCTGAGCGGTCTACACCAAAAAAGATTGCTGCTGGAGTGTTTGAGGTTGATAAAGTAAGTGCACTCCAGGCCCAGATGACTTCCCTTGCCAATGCTTTTATGAAATTTTCAGGTAAAGGGAGTGCACAGTCAATTGAATCAGCTGCTGCTTTAGCATCTAGACCTCAGGAGGAGACCATCGAGCAGGTTCAGTATGTATCAAATTTTAATTCTAGGGGATATAATAATAGTTCTACACCTACACATTATCACCCTAACAATAGGAACCATGAAAATTTCTCTTATGCTAATACTAAGAATGTTCTTAACCCCCCTAGTTTTGCCCCTCAAACTCAAGAAAATAAAAAGTTAGAGGATCTTGTTGGAGCTTTCATTGCAGAGTCAAGTAACAGGACAACCAAGTTAGAGGAGGCAGTCATTGCCATCAACACCACGGTGAATGGCCACAGTGCAGCCATAAAGAACATTGAGACTCAGCTGGGGCAGTTGGTGAATGTTGTAAGCACCATGAATAAAGGTAAGGCCCCAGCTGAACAAGAGAAACCCCAGATGGAGTACTATAAGGCAATCACTGTGCACCAAGAAGAATCTGAAGAGGAACCTGAATCTGAGGACTATGAAACGCCTACAAGGGAAGCTGAGGAGGACACATCATTTGATGAGGCTGAACAGCCTAACCTTAAGCCTCCTATTCCTTCTCCCACACTGATGGTTTCCAAGGAAAAGAAAAAGAAAAAGAAGAAAAAGAATAATTAGGTTCAGTTTGATAAATTTATGAATGCTTTTATGAATCTGAATATTAATATTCCTTTTGCAGAGGCATTAGAGATGCCCCAATACAATAGGTTTATGAAGGAGTGGTTAGCAAAGAAGCGAAAAGAAAAGAAGGTTGACACTGTTTATCTCGCTTCCACATGCAGCACCAGAGTACAACAGAAAGTACCTGAAAAAGTAGCAGATCCAGGGAGTTTTTCTGTTCCTTGTAGTTTTGGTACTTATTCTTTCAGAGCATTATGTGATTTAGGTGCTAGCATCAATATCATTCCTCTATCGTTGTGTAAAAAGTTAGATATAGGTGAGATTAAGTCTACTCCTGTAAAGCTCCAATTGGCTGATCAATCTGTGGTGAGACCAGTTGGTATTGTAGAGAATGTGCTAATCAGAGTAGGTAGATTTTTCCTCCCTATTGACTTGTATGTTATGGACATGATAGAAAATCCTTCAATGCCTGTCATATTAGGACGACCATTCCTCGCTACTGGGCGAGTGATTATAGATATTGAGAGCAGGGAGCTCACTAGTAGAGTCAAGAACGAAAAAGAAATATTTAAAGCAGTTGAAGACTCTAAAGATGAAGTGTTTTTCATGGGCTACAGGAAAGGTGCAAGAAAGAGCACCTCTGTTGGATTCACAAAACAAAAGCCTCCTTGAAGCACGTGCAACACGTCGAGCTAATGACGTTAAACAAGCGCTTATGGGAGGCAACCCAAGTAAGTTAGTGTGTTTTCTTTTTGTTTTTGATTTATTGTTTGTTTTTGTTTTGTAGGTCTTGTTTTCTTTCTCTCCTTTGCTTTCAAGCTTTCAAGATTCCAAGATCTCAAGCAAGAAGTCATCATCATTCCAGGCCAGTATTGTTCACTCCTGTCATTCTTTTATTGTTCTCATGCTTGTTTATGCCCTATTTTCTTTATACATTGAGGACAATGCATATTTTAAGTTTGGGGGTGGATTAGCATGTTTGTGGAGCCCTTGAGCATCTGAGTTCGGGCTATAGTTTTGAGCTTTCTTTGAATTATGCATATAGTTGTTTTCTGGATGCTACTTTTGCATGATTATGATGTCCTAGGATAGGCTTTCTTGTCAATTTTCAAGCTTGTGATGAGATGTAAGCATAAGTGCCCAAAAAGGGAGACTTTTAAAAAATTTTCTAGGAGATGGCTTGCATGAGTAGAGTATTTGCCTTGGCTAGATTTGGATTTGAATGCTTAGGAGCGAATTATTGGGTTCATATGCTTGTTGTCACCTCGATAGGTGTAGGGAAGAGCTAAAAAGTTAATGTTTTGCAAATTAGCATGTTTGATCTTGCTTAGGAGGAAAGAAAAGAATATATGCTATTTATGCTCATAAAGAAAAATCATTCTTGTAGTTACTGTTGAAGAAAAAAAAATATTATGCCATGGCCTGTGCACAGTTTGCAATGTTTAATAAAGTTTAGGCAAAAAGAGCTACCCCTGTTGTGATCAGTTAGGCCAACCAGAGAAATCTCAGGTTAAGGGTCCCTGCAATGGGTGTGTGAAAGCTAGTGCCACATATACATGCTTAATTTGATTGTTAATTAAAAGCACCTAAGTATGGAGATAAACAAACTAAATTGTTGCATTAACTCATTAGTGAAGCCTTAGTGCCAGTGTAGAGGGAAGATGAGCTGAGAGTTTAATAAATCAATCTCGAGCTAGTAGAGTCTGATCTTGTTGAGTTAGATCTCGCTTGTGCAAGTTAATTTTGGAAAAAATTTAATTTGTCTCCCTCATTGGTCCTTGTGTGCATGTCTCTTGCTTGCTTGGTCATTGACTTTTAGGCCTTGAGGATTGAGTTATGATTGTTGCATCCATTCTTCCATTGTATGTTTGATTTCTAGTTTGCTCGAGGACTAGCAAAAGCTTAAGTTTGGGGGTATTTGATAGCGAGCATAGCTAGCTATCTTTACTTATTTAATTTAGCTAGTCTTTTATGATTTTTGGGCCATTTTATTGTGCTTTAATGTTTACTTTGTAGGAAATGGTTGATTGGAGCTATAATGCCATATTAGAGTTAATCGGGTGCTCGGGGCGTGAAAAGATGCAAAGGAATGAAAAGAGTAAAAGTGGAAAAAAGTCAAATCTCGGTCAACAGCAGGCTAGCGTCGAGACGCTAACTCTTGAGCATCTCGACGCTCACATTCCATATCAGATTAGGCACGTAAAACTCACAGCGTCGAGACGCTATGATAGGAAGCGTCCCGACGCTACCGTTTTTCCTTATTCAGAACGCGCGTATAAGAGGCAGCGTCGCGATGCTGTCTTGACCGCGTCTCGACGCTAAGACGAAAAATTAGAATAAAAGCTTATTTTCGGCTAGGTTTTTAGGGAGTTCGATTTGGGACCTTAGATAGCCGTAAACAGGGCAGAACAGAGCACTTTGGAGGCTGAAACAAAGAGGGAGACTTGGAAATCAACCCATTGTTCGTGGGGATCGTGACGGGGACGTCGGGATTCGGCCTACATTGAGTTTTCTTTTCCCTTTTCTTCCTTTAGTTAGATTTATGGCTTTCATATGTTTAGTTGAGATTGTATTTTCATTCATGAGTAGCTAAACTTGTAGCTTAGGGATTGATGTAGTTGATTAAGTTTATGGATTGATTTATGGTTTAAGTTGTGCAATGTTATTGTGTTTGTAATCTTGATTTAATGCTTTCAATTAATTGGCCATTAGTTGAATAATTTAAGTTTCGAATTTAGCTCGGAAGAGGGGATTTGATCTAGACTTGCTCAAGATTGCATGAATAAAGTTTACTTTCTAATTCTTGACGGTTTTAGATTAACTTTAGAATTTGTTAAAAGATCTCATTGCCTTGCTTATTAATAAACTTAGATAGGGATATCAAGTTGGTTAATTTGCATGAGAATCAATTATACTCGGGAGAGGTAGTTGTGATTAAAGGGTCTTTGGCTCATAATTTCATTGTGCATAATAACTTATTCTTTAAAATCAATCCTAAACGAAATCGGCGAAATCAATTCCCTAAGTAGTTTTCCCAATTGACTTTCCACTCTTTTTACTTGCTTTGATTTGGTTTTATTATCATCTTTTCATCACTTTTTGATCCCTAAATAAAATTGGGCAAGATAATTCACAATACTTGATTTGCTTAAAAATCCAATCCAGAGGACGACACTCGTATTTACGAACACTTTATTATTACTTGACCCGTGCGCTTGCGGTAGGAAAAGTCCACATCAACCATCTGCGTTGCAGTGGAAGCATCTGCCTTTGTCGGCCACGACCTTGGCCTTTCCCTTACCTTGCACAGCTTGTGCAAGAGCCTTCCCCTTGTCTCCCTTCCTCTTCTGGATTTGCTTCGATGAAGAAGCCTGAGGTACAGATTTAGTCCCTGAGGATGAACCCTTCAGGAACTTCTTTTTGGAATGGGCCACATTGGCATCTCCTTTTACCACATTTTTGCCCTTGCTTTTCTGCAAGGACTCATAAATCTGTAACTCCGAGAGGAGGGTAGTCAGGTTGAACTGAATCTTATTCATGCTCGCGTTCGTCCTGAAAGACAGATAGCTCACTGGAAGCGAGTGAAGGATGAACACAACCTGACTGCGCTCGCAGACTACCCCGCCATTTGCCTCAGCAATATTGAATTGGTTAATCATGTCCAGGACATGTTCCCGAACAGATTGACCTTCTTGCATCTTGGCATTGAAAACGTTCTTCAAGGCATCGTGGTGGAGCTGATAGGACGGGAGTCCAAACATCTCTTGTAGGGAATTCATAATCTCCCTGGCAGTTTCCACGTTTTCGTAACGCTTGGCTAAGACTTCAGACAAGCCGACCAATATATAGACTTTGACCTTTTCATTGGCCTTAGTCCAGCGTTCGTAGGCATCCTTTACTGCTTGAGTGACAGTGCGAGGGGGAACGGGAGGACATTCCTCCGTTAAGACGAACCTAAGATCTTCTACCACGAGTATGGTATTTAGATTCGATTTCCATTGTGGAAAATTCTCGCCCGTTAATTGTTCGATTTTAAGCAGGGAGATAATAGAGGAAGACATTGCTGAAAAAACAAACAATTGACCGTATTAGTTATCTTTGTCTTAATCCATTACACAAGCAATACAAACAATTGCATATATCCAATCAATTTTGCAAACAAGCAATCAAAGAACCCTAATAAAACTATGATTGTGTTTCGCAACGATGCTTTAGAGGTTTAGAAGAACAACCACCAAAGGGTGATCAGTTGTTCCTCCTCTAAAATGAGACTCTTCTCAGTCAATTTCTAATACCAGAATAACTCATATTCCATTAGATTTTAACCACCATTGTTCGGTCAAGGATTTGTTAACAAATTAACTCCTCCCCGTAAGTGTAACCCTCCCACTTTCAGATCTCAGAGGCACAGACGAACAGGCTACCGTTAGGAAAGACAATTGTTGGTAATTAGCCTAAGCGATCCTATCCTATTGAGGAGTTCACGGTGTTCCTAATCCTATGATCAGGCCCTCCGAAGGGATGGTTGCTCCAGGGCAACACGCAGCGGATCATAGGAATCTCACGTTGTGACCTAGGGGTGGAGACCGAAGGATACGTTGACACGCGTCCCGCTCCCACTTACTATAGTCACTTTCCCTATTTTCCTTGGTATTGACCCATGCAAACACTTTCCGAAGGGAGGCCGCTCTAAGACGACACGAAGCCGAGCATGGATCTCACGGTGTGAACTATACAGGGACGTAGGAGCAAAACTCGATTTAAATCAAGTTTTGTAATTTTCCTCCCACTAAAGTAACCTATCGGGTATTTTAGGGTTTGATTAGACCTAGATAAATCCAGCTAAGTCATTCATCTAAGTCTAGTCCTATTATAACTATTATAATAAGACCTAATGTCTAGGTGTATTAAACAAATTTAATTTACCTAGCGACATTATTCTAACATTAACCTGTGATTAATTCAACTCTGGTATTCCAGATCAGTTTCCAGGTAGGAGGTGTTCCGTATACTGTCAACTTAAATACCTCAAATCCTTAGACAGAATGTCACTGATAGAGTTCCCTTATAATCTCAGGAATGTTTGTCCTACTTAGTTCATTAAAACTATTTTAAAACTAAGTAAGAATTTCTAATCCTATTAGAAAAATGATCTTAGGTCTAATTAATTTTAACTCATTAAAATTAATTCATTTTAACCTAAGATCCTATGTGAGCATGCATATCTTGTTTATAGATAGACGGTTTCTAATCATAAATTTTAAACTATTTCAAAATTTTAATGATTAGCCCTATAATCATGCATACTATAGTTTAAATCAATTAACAATCATATTCAAATTAATCAAATTTAAACTATACAACTTTGCTTTGCATGAAAAATTAATATAACTTTTATATTAACCTATGGATGTTTCATGCTCAATGCAACTTGATTTCCATTTTTAATAAATTAACAATTAATTATTGCCAAAAATGGTAAATCAAAGTAGCATGCTGCAAACAATTCATATTAAATATAACTCTTATACTTAAACTATGTAATTGCATGCATCATACTATTCCATTTTCATGATAATTATATAACTCAACTATATATAAATCAATCATGAAAATCCATGCATTATCCTATACACCATAATCATATTATAACATATATAATGCATGAGCATGCTTTATAACCTAAGGTGGGATTAATAATCTAAATGAAATCCATAAAGCATTTAAATAGCTAATGAACCGGTTAATTGGCCCCTAGGATAAAATTAAAACATAAAATTACATTAATTTTATAAATTTTATCCTAATGAGTCTTCCGCCACTCCAGAACCGGAAAAAACAACCCGAACCGCCTCGAACCAGGCCCAAAACATCTGAACCGAGCCAATAACACAGAAAATCGGGCTGATCCAGCAAAAAATCGAACCAGACCGATTTCCCAGTCATGATCCCGGTCGGGAATTTCCCGGTTTCGATCCTGGTCGAGAAATTTTCCAGCAAACCCTACGATCATCGATTCCTCTGTTCTGCAGTCTGTTTTTCTGATTTCCAGCGCCGTTCTTCATGATTTTCGCTCAAAATCATCTCGATCTCCATCGATAACAGTCTTAAATCTAGACACGGACTTACAGAGACTTGATTTACATAAATTTGCCCAAAACGCAGGGGCCCTTACATGATCGGATCACATAAAAAATGTAAATCTATTGGCCAATTTAACCAAAACAGTTCATAGCAAAACCCTTACATTATGCGTTTAATCTCACCTTTCAAGAAACCATCTGCAAATTTAAAACAATTTTTAAAAGGACAGAGATGGCTCTGATACCAATTGAAGGGATAAAAGCCCTTTTGCAGCGGAAGAATTTTACAGAACCAAACACTGTATTAAAAACCTGTTTTAAATACCAATACAGAGACAAATAATCACAACAGTAAAAATCACATGAAAAGTACTGAATAGGTTATTAAACATGCTTTCAAAGGAATTATGAATCCTCTAGATCTAATCTAAAGAGGATCCTAACGATCCAAGATCGAGAACTACTTACTATAAGATGCATTCTTGATCGTTTCGCCTTTTCTCCAACGAAATGCAGAAAATTCAGCAACCTCCAAGGTTTGATCTTGCTGAATTTTAAGGACAAAACCACATAATCTTCACCGGTATTCTCACAGGGAATGATTGGTTGTTTGCTTGTGGGAGCAAGGCAAAATTTGGGAAGAGAGAGTAAGCATCCAACAAAACTGAAGAGGTGAGTCCCCGTCAAAATACCAGAACTACCTCCTAACTTCCCTCTCAATCGTGCGTTCAACTAGGTTAGTGGGAGAAAACTTCTCGTCAGTTACAATTAACTGGTAAATTAATTATATATTAAATAAAATAAATAATTAATCAAATAATAATAAGATTACTAATTAATCTTAATATAACTTACATTAATCACATTTATGTAAACATCCCACATAACCTATAGTTTTAATGTAGTTCAATAACATCGAATTTAATTAAACTAAATTAAAACAATAATTAATTAATTCTCTAATTAATTAATATTATAATTAAATATCACATATTTAATTACATTTTTCTCTCAAATAAACTATAGTATTAATGTACATCAAATGTGCATTAATTATAACCTATAGTTTTAATATGAATCCAATTCATATTTTAATCTTAACATTCAAACGCCTTCGAATATCCAATTCCCTTCTAGAAATTCACCCCAATGCCCTTAGTGAGCTACCGATGGGACCTAATGGACCTACAGATCAGAAGCTCCAACGATGTGAGATTAATTGGCTAAACTCATTAACCAAGTTAATCAATATTCGTTAACTGTGGTTCACTCCACTAAAGAACCACAACTACACTCTTCTCACTGCAGATATATTTCTATGTCCACGGATATCGACCATCAACATCAAGTTAGCCCTTAACGTGTGTTCGTACCCCAGCTAAATCAAATTACCGTTTTACCCCTGGGCTACCTCTTTGTCCTTAAGTACCAGCGCTCATCTAATGAACAACCTGTTTGAGGTCCAACCAACAAACAGAAGTCCCTCTCGTGCCATAAAGAGGGTAGGGCCCATTGTTCAAGACTCGGAGACACCACTTAATGGAACACACCTCTACTTACCCTAATATTGGGAAGGAGTGAATTCCATCTTGTAAGACTATGTTCCCAGCTCCCCACTCGGTCTTGTCCCCAAAATGGTAGGCTTATTGAGTCGGCGAACAGGCCACTCTCACCCGTACTAATCAAAGGACAATCCCTCATGGACAGGAGTCCATAATCCACTCAGGATTAAGGCCAAGTTGCCTAGGTCATCCTAGTGAAATAGAAACCGAGCTAACTAACGGTGTTACAGTTAGTGGTTAAGTATTTTGCGGTCCGGTCTTTGTGCAAACTCATTGCACAGGATACCCCCACTCGCATGTCAACTACATGAACGCGTTGGATCATTATGTTTGTATCAAAATACAAAGCGGCCCGTATCCATAGTGTCACCAGGATAAGGTACCCAGCCCCATCCCTATACTACAGACCCTTTAGGCTAAACCTTGAACATTGATCCCCGTATGTCCCTACATACTAGTTCAAGCCTCATTCTATTAGCCTTGGATGTTTAGTTTATTGGATTAGGGTTAATAAGACAAGATATAATACAAACATTTAATAATACATCACTTTTATTAATGTTCGGTCAAATGTACATCTACTATTTACGAGTTTTAGAGCATAAAACCCAACAGTATAAGGATAAGACTGGGTGCCTTATCCTGGTGACACTGTGGATATGACCCACTTTGTATTTGATACAAACGCTACGATCCAACACGTTCGTGTAGGAGACATGCGAGTGAGGGTATCCTATGCAATGAGTTTGCATAAGACCGGACAGCGAAATAGTAAACACTTGTTATAACACCGTTAACTAGTTGGTTTTCTATTTCACTAGGACGACCTAGACAACTTAGACTTAATCCTGAGTTGATTATGGACTCCTGCTCATGAGAGATTGTCCATTGATTTGCATGGGTGAGAGTGGCCAATATGCCGACTCAATAAGCCTACCATTTTGGGGACAAGACCGAGTGGGGAGCTGGGAACATGATCGTACAAGATGGAATTCACTTCTTCTCGACTTTAGGGAAGCAAATGAGTGTTCCCTTAAGTGGTGACTCCGAGTGTTGAACAAAGGGTCCTATCCTCTCAATGGCACGAGAGGGTTTTCTGTTTGATGGTTGGACCACAAACAGATTGTTCATTAGAGGAGAACTGGTACTTAAGGAAATAGAAGTAACCCAGGGGTAAAACGGTAATTTGACCCAGATGGTGTTACGGACACTCGTGAAGGACTAACTAGTCGATATTGGTCTATGCCCGTGGACACAGAAAATATGTCTACAGTGAAAAGAGTGCAACTGTGAGTCTATAGTGGAATGTACACATAGTTAACGAATATTGATTAATTTGGTTAATGAGTTTGACCAATTAATCTCATATCGTTGGAGCTCCTGATCTGCAGGTCCATTAGGTCCCACTGGTAGCTCATAAAGTAATTTGAGGCAACTAAGTAATAAATGTAAATTGAAAATGTTCAATTTACTAAGGGAAACAAATATAATATATATTGATATATTATTATGAGAGAAATTAATATTTGAAGAAATTCAAATATTAATATAAATTTATGGAAGTTTGAAAGAGTTCAAATAATGAATTAATTAATTTAAGGCCTAAAATCTATTTGGGAAAATTAATTAATTCAAGGCCGGAAATTAAATATGTGATATTTAATTGGTGGTTAATTAATTAAAGAATTCATTAACCGGGAATTAATTAATCATGGAAATAATTAATCACTTAAGGAAGTGATTAATCATTTATGGAAATGATCTAATCACTGGAAGTAATTAGTCATTTGTGGAAAAGATTAATCAATTGTGGAATTGATTGATCATGGATTGATTAATTAAGGAATAAGATTGAATCAATTTTGGAAAAGATTGATTTAATTGAATATTTTATTCATGGTAAATAGAACACTAGACCTAGTTGGTTCAAGACACCCTCCTCTTGCTATTAGACTCACAAGACAATACCTAGAATTCTCTCTAGCCTCCCTCTTAGAGAAAGACTCCCACAAGTCTTTTGCCTCCTAGACTTAGAGACATACCGATATAACCTCTGTGGTTATTGTGTCAATCAAGAAGAAATTTTCAGCGATTAAAAGGCAAGGAGGCTGCTGCGTTTTCGTTCGTTGGAGTGTTGTTGGCGAATAACGGTCAAGTCTACAACGAAGGTTTGTAACGGGTTTTTCCCTTTTCTTTAGAAAAGCATGAAAATAAATTTAGATTTATTTTTCAGCATGTTTAAACAAATTTTCCAGCAACTTTAAAATGTGTTTAAAGTTTGTTTGAGTTTTTCATAACGGTATTTTAATGTTAATTAATATACGGCGTAAGGTCCAATCGATGCGCTTCTGCTGCGTAGGGGCTTTTATCCCCTTCACCCTCAACTTAAAATCATGGGACAGTTGCATAGATGGCAAATTGGACCAAATTAATAGCAAATATAGCACAGTTGCAAACTAATTGCAAATATAACAAAATTAATTGTACAAGTCCAAAAAGCTGTTGTTAGATTCTATCCATGTTTATCACTGATAGACCCTGATTATTCAAAGTATAGCAGTGTCTATCGCTAATAGACTTCAATCAATCAAAATCTATCAGTCACTGATAGATTTTGATTAACCAGAGTTTATCAGCGATAGACACTGATAGACTCTAAATAATTGGATTCTATCAGTAGACTGATAGATTCTGATTAATCAAAGTCTATCGCTGAAAAACTCTAATAATCGAAGTCTATCAAATAGATTCTAATTAACCAGAGTCTATCAGTAATATGCTCCGATAGATTTTTCTATATTTGCAATTTGTTTTTACATTGTGCTATATTTGATATTAATTTGGTCCAATTTGCCACCCACTGCAATTATCCTTAAGATTATATTAGAGTATATATAAAATCGGTCGGTTAAAATGGTAAAATGTCCTTTGGTTTGTTGGTTTATGCCTCATCCATGTGAAGGTGCCCCTGCCTGGTCTTGAGTTTCGATACCAAATCAATTCATTTTTTTTCTCAACTTCAGTTTTAATTTTCCTTAACAACTTGCTTTTTTTCCGGTTATTTTCAATTTTTTTTTAGGCAACTTCAGTTTTCATTTTCGTTAATAACGTATATTGATTTTTCAATCGGAATAATTTAAAATTTTTAAAAATATAGTAATATGTTTTTGTTTAAGCTTTTTATTTGTATATATTAAACAAAAATTCTCATTTTCTGTAATAAATTTAAATTCATCTATGAAATAGAAAGAAGGTTAAAATACTATTTGATATTTGTATTTTGTGACTCATTCTATTTCAGTTCATATATTTTCATATATTCAAATTTAACCTATGTCATTTTAATAAATATTTAAATGAGTAATTATTAATTTGAAGTTACGAGATCACTTCATTTTTTTCCCGTTATTTTTAGTTTTTTTCTCAACTTTAGTTTTAATTTTCCTTAACAACTTGCTTTCTTTTTATGATTATTTTCAGTTTTTTTTAGTCAATTTCAGTTTTCATTTTCGTTAATAACATATATTGATTTTTCAATCTGTAATTTAAACTTTTTAAAAATATAGTTTTATGTTTTTGTTTAAGCTTTTTATCCGTATATATTAAACAAAAATTCTCTTTTTCTTTAATAAATTTAAATTCATCTATGGAATAGAAAGAAGGTTAAAATACTATTTGATATTTGTATTTTGTGTCTCATTCTATTTTAGTTTATATATTTTCATATATTCAAATTTAGCCTATGTCATTTTAATAAATCTTTAAATGAATCATTATTAATTTGAAGTTACTTTTTATTGAACTTGGTAAACTAATAATCATAATTTTCACAAAAACATCATTTTTAATATGTTTTCAAAATTTATAAAGCAAAAGCTAATAGATACTAAATTTGTTGTGAAAAAGTTGACCATAGACTAATTCTAAGATTATTAAAAGTACAATGATTATATTTGGACATTTGGAATTATTGAGAATAAAATAGAATAAGTTCCAAAATACAATGACCAAAATGGTATTTTAACCTAAAAAGATTATTAAATGAGTTTATAAATTTTTTTAAAAAAAATTAGGAAAAAAATCAATTCTACTCCTAAACTTTGCTTTGGGTCAATTAAAACTTTAATCTAATAATTGTATCAATTTAAATCTTAAGCATTTATAATTGAATTTTATGTCTAATGAAACTAAAAACTTTCAATTTTGTGTTTAGTAAATCTGTGAATTTTGAAAAATGTCAAATAAGCCCCACCTATCATACACAAAATTGAAAATTCAAGAACGTATATTAGACACAAAATTAAAAGTTTAAGATTCTATTAGACACATTTTAAATTTTAGGGAGTACTATATACACAAACCCAAAAATTCATGGACTAAACTTGTAATTTAACCTTTATGTAATTTAAATATTGTATAAATGTTTCTAAAGTTATATTTATACAAACTTGTGCCCCTCTGCCATAAAATCCTGGATCTGCGACTGTGTTAGTGTAAAAGGAATAGGTTAAAATTTGTTGAGTGATTGTATTCAAATAATAATGTTTGTTTGTAAATCTTTGTTGATTGTGAAGTCTGAATTAATAATAATAATATCTTATATTATATTATCTTATCTTATCTTACTATTTTAAAAGTGGCTTACCAAAAGAATCATTTCTGGACAATTTTGTCTAAACACTCACTCTATAATTCTCAATCTTGTCCAGTCTCATCCCACCCATTCCCTCCATTCCCTTCAAATTCCTCCAAGTTTCTTCACCCCTCCAAATTCCTCTTCTCTCTCCCACCGAGTTTCTTATTTATGTTTATTAAACTAAATAGTGTACATACATAAGATCCCTTCAAATTCATTTTCTCTCTCCCACTAAGTTTCTTATTCACGTTTTTTCTTTCTTTTTGTTCTCTCTCCCACTAAGTTTCTCATTCAAGTTTTTCTTTTTGACAGAATTATATTTATGTTTAATATACTAAAAAATTATTTATAAATAGTCATATAAATAACATAATTATAATAAAAAAATTATATTTATATGTTTACCCCATCACTAGAATGTGAAGGGTTAACACAATTAAATTATTAATGGTTAATTATAATTATAAATGTTAATTAAACTTTTCAAATTCCATAACCAAGAAGTAAATTCTTCCTTCTAATATAACTATTTCATTCCCTATAAATGTTGCATCATTTGGGATGCTATTGATAAACAAAGATTATTGGTTCGAATTGTGACAAATTTAGAATTGATTTATTTTAGAGGTATGTGTTTTTGAAGTTTTAAAATTATTGCAATTTTTTTTTGTCATTCTATTATATTTGTAAGATTATAACTTTAATCTTAAATATTTAATAATTACAGGTGTCATGGAGAATATGTTAGTACGAGATTTGGAATTTTTCAAGACTAATTGGAGTTCGTAAAGGTATTATTGAGAAATATCAAACTAAAAAGAGAGAGCTTTTAAGGGTATTAAAACTCATTTTCATGAATGAAGAGGTAACTTTAACTTTCTTATTTTAAATTTAATTTAATTTAAATATTCATAATTTTTATACAATACTTTTTAATGTTTATCATATCACAATAATATTATTATACTATATGTTTTATGAATATATAAAAATATTTATATTAGCTTTAATGTATATATACAAATATTTTTTTCATATAAAGTATTATATATTTTGGCTTCCATTGAAATATTCCTTCAAATATTATAGAAATGGTAATATATTTAATTTAAATGGTAATATTTTTTTCATGGAGCACCTTATGGTAATTGTTCACACGTAACTTTGGGGATGGAGACACGTGGAATAAATAATATATTGTATTGATGTTTGTATGCGTGTGGGTGTACAATCTCTAACTTTAATCCTCTGATTCTCTCTCTTGTGTGTGAATGTGTTTCACTCGAGGGCTGGAACGCTTGATCCCGAGTCTGAAGCTTCAATGGATTCTTGGAGCTTGAAGTCTTCTAGTCTTGAAGGAGTCTTCAGTCTTCAAGAAGTGTTGATGTCCTGAAGAGTCTTTGATCTTCAAGGAGTGTTGAAGTCTTGAAGAGTGTTTGGTCTTCAAGGAGTGTTGAAGTCTTGAAGAGTATTTGGTCTTCAAGGAGTGTTGAAGTCTTGAAGAGTGTTTGGTCTTCAAGAAGTGTTCAACACTTGGACTTGTGGATTGCAGAGAGTCTTCGGTCTTCAGACTTGGTGGAGTCTCTCTGAATTCTCTGGTTCTGCTTGAGAGCTTTGAAACTCTAAACTCTTGTCTTTGTGGGAGTGTAGAATTTCTGAACCGCTGAAATGGAGGAGAACCCCTCTATTTATAGAGTTCTCGCTGGATGGGCCCTGGTGACTTTTGGGCCTAACAACTTGGGCTTGGGCTTTATTGGGCTTGGGTCTGGTTTATATTTGACCCAAAACCATATGATCCAAATATTTAAAAGACCCAAATTTGATCCAATTAATTATTTTCTTTAATTAATTGGTCAAATCAATTAATCTGATCAAAATAATTTATTTTTAATTAATTGATCAAATGGACATTTGGCCCTAAAAATTTATAATTGGCCAACTTTGTCTTTAAATTAAATTTGGGACACATGTCAATTTATAATTGGTCCCAAATTTAATTAATTATAATTTTGTCATTAATTTTAAATAATGACGTGGCAATTTGTCATTGGCCAAAATTTCTCTTCCAACAAATGCCCCCTTTTCGAGAGTTAGTCACAAGTTATGTGTGAGTGAATCTCGAAAAAGATATTTTGGGATCAAAATGCAAGATATTTGTTCTTGATCTTGACTCCATTTGGTGTTTCAATTTAATCAAAATATGAATTTTGGTCAAAATTTTGATTTTTTTTCCATTTGGCAACAAACTTTGATTTGAAGTTTGGGCAAATTTTGGTTTATACCCAAATTTCGATTTGAGGTAAAATCCTACCCAATTTTAATTCATATTTGGAATAGAATTTGAGGTTTTGACTTTGGTTCATTTGGGATAAAATTTGGATTATGCCCAAAAATTAATTTAAGTAAATTTAAGGCTGCATCCAAAATTTGGTGTGAATTTGAAATAAAATTTTCATATGGAACTTAGAAAATTTGATTTGGGATAAGAGTTTGATTACACTCAAATTCAGTTGAATTCAATCCAAATCTATATAGGAGTTTATCAAATCAATTTGAATTTATCTCCAATTTGATTTAAATCAAATCTCATACTTTGGACTAAAATTTGAAACAAAATCTTCAAATTTTTTTATTTTTCAATTTGATTTAAATCAAATATCATATCTTTGGGTTAAAATTTGAACCAAAGACTCTCGTTGGAGATAAGATTTATATTCGAACCCATCCCAAAATTGATGAAGATTTCCGTTGGAGATAAGATTTATATTTGAACTTATCCCAAAATTGATGAAGATTGTCGTTGGAGATAAGATCTATATTTGAACTCATCCCAAAATTGATGAAGATTTCCGTTGGAGATAAGATTTATATTTGAACTTATCCCAAAATTGATGAAGATTGTCGTTGGAGATAAGATCTATATTTGAACTCATCCCAAAATTGATAAAGATTGTCGTTGGAGACAAGATTTATCTATTTGAATCCAACTTTCCATTCTATAAATAAGGTTGAACCTCAGCAGGGGAGAGCACACATCAATTGAGGGGAGCATTCAAGAAAGGATTCAAGTAGGAAACTTTATTCTCTTTTTTTTTTTTTTGAATTTTCGTTTTTTTTTCTTTTTTTTTTCCTTTTTTTTCGTTTTTTTTTAATTTTCGATTTTTTCCTTTTTTTTTGAATTTTCGTTTTTTTTTTTTTTTTTTTTTTTACCTTGCCTATATTTCAATTATAAGCACAGTGCCTTCATCCACAATAAAAAAGGTAAGTACGTAGGTAAGTGATTTTTTTTAGGCATACATATCCTTGTTTTCAATTTGCAGGTACAATGTCTTTCAGCATGAGTGCAAGGACGTGTTCCTTGAGTTGGGACATGTTCCTTGGACTTGTGTCGCCGCCACGCCTTTCAGCACGAGTGCAAGGACGTGTTCCTTGAGTTGGGACATGTTCCTTGGACTTGTGTCGCCGCCACGCCTTTCAGCACGAGTGCAATGACATGTTCCTTGAGTTGGGACATGTTCCTTGGACTTGTGTCGCCGCCACGCCTTTCAGCACGAGTGCAAGGACGTGTTCCTTGAGTTGGGACATGTTCCTTGGACTTGTGTCGCTGCCACGCCTTTCAGCACGAGTACAAGGACGTGTTCCTTGAGTTGGGACATGTTCCTTGGACTTGTGCCGCCGCCATGCCTTTCAGCACGAGTGCACGGACATGTTCCTTGAGTTGGGACATGTTCCTTGGACTTGTGCCGCCGCCGCGTCTTCCAGCACGAGTGCACGGACATGTTCCTTGAGTTGGGAAATGTTCCTTGGACTTGTGTCGCCGCCACGCCTTTCAGCACGAGTTGCAAGGACGTGTTCCTTGAGTTGGGACATGTTCCTTGGACTTGTGTCGCCGCCACGCCTTTCAGCACGAGTGCAAGGACGTGTTCCTTGAGTTGGGACATGTTCCTTGGACTTGTGTCGCTGCCACGCCTTTCAGCACGAGTACAAGGACGTGTTCCTTGAGTTGGGACATGTTCCTTGGACTTGTGCCGCCGCCATGCCTTTCAGCACGAGTGCACGGACATGTTCCTTGAGTTGGGACATGTTTCTTGGACTTGTGTCGCCGCCATGTCCTTTTCAGCATGAGTGCAGGAACAATTGACGTCTTTGGACTTTAGGAAGTAGCGCAGCAATGTAGCCAAGCGTAGCATGAGGACCCTCGAACTTGGAGAAGGAAGCAGCGCAGCGTGAGGACAATTGACGTCTTTGGACTTTAGGAAGTAGCGCTGGAGTGCAGCGAAGCGCGTGAGAACCTTTGAACTTGGAGGAAGGAACTGCAGCGAAGTGCGTGAGAACCTTCGAACTTGGGGGGAAGGAACTGCAGCGAAGCGCGTGAGAACCTTCGAATTTGGGGGGAAGGAACTGCAACGAAGCGCGTGAGAACCTTCGAATTTGGAGGAAGGAACTGCACGAAGCGCGTGAGAACCTTCGAACTTTGGGGAAGGAATTGCAGAGCGAAGCGCGTGAGAACCTTCGAACTTGGAGGAAGGAACTGCAGCGAAGCGCGTGAGAACCTTCGAATTTGGGGGGAAGGAAATGCAACGAAGCGCGTGAGAACCTTCGAATTTGGAGGAAGGAACTGCACGAAGCGCATGAGAACCTTCGAACTTGGGGAAGGAATTGCAGAGCGAAGCGCGTGAGAACCTTCGAACTTGGAGGAAGGATCGCAGCGAAGCGATGTGAGAACCTTCGAACTTGGAGGGAAGGAACTGCAGCGAAGCGCGTGAGAACCTTCGAACTTGGGGAAGGAATTGCAGAGCGAAGCGCGTGAGAACCTTCGAACTTGGAGGAAGGATCGCAGCGAAGCGATGTGAGAACCTTCAAACTTGGAGGAAGGAACTGCAGCGAAGCACATGAGCGCAGCGAAGCGACGTGAGAACCTTCGAACTTGGGGGGAAGGAACTACAGCGAAGCGCGTGAGAACCTTCGAATTGTGAGGAAGGAACTGCAACGAAGCGCGTGAGAACCTTCAAACTTGGAGAAAGGAACTGCAACGAAGCGCGTGAGAACCTTCGAACTTGGGGGGAAGGAACTGCAGCGAAGCGCGTGAGAACCTTCGAACTTGGAGGAAAGAACTGCAACGAAGCACGTGAGAACCTTTGAACTTTGAGGAAGGAACTGCAGCGCAGCGCGTGAGAGCCTTCGAACTTTGAGGAAGGAACTGCAGCGAAGCGCGTGAGAACCTTCGAATTTGGGGGGAAGGAAATGCAGCGAAACGCGTGAGAACCTTCGAATTTGGAGGAAGGAACTGCACGAAGCGCGTGAGAACCTTCGAACTTGGGGGAAGGAATTGCAGAGCGAAGCGTGTGAGAACCTTCGAACTTGGAGGAAGGAACGCAGCGAAGCGCGTGAGCGAAGCGAAGCGATGTGAGAACCTTCAAACTTGGAGGAAGGAACTCAGCGAAGCGACGTGAGAACCTTCGAACTTGGGGGGGAAGGAACTGCAGTGAAGCGCGTGAGAACCTTCGAACTGTGAGGAAAGAACTGCAGTGAAACGCGTGAGAACCTTCGAACTTGGAGGAAAGAACTGCAGCGAAGCGACGTGGGAACCTTCGAACTTGGAGGGAAGGAACTGCAGCGAAGCACGTGAGAACCTTCGAACTGTGAGGAAGGAACTGCAGCGAAGCGCGTGAGAACCTTCGAATTTGGGGGGAAGGAACTGCAGCGAAGCGCGTGGGAACCTTCGAACTTGGAGGAAGCAACTTCCATTCGCTGTGTTGCCCCCACTAGTGATGAATTTCCTCAATTTATATCGTCGTGCTTCAATATTTGTTGCACTTTCCTTTTTTTTTGTTTGCAGAGACTGAACTTAAAGTTTTCTTTAAGCTGCCTACGTACCCTTTGAAGAAAAGGGATCAAGTCATAACGTAGTTCAAGATTTTTTTTTGCACTCACCTTTTAAGCTCGTGTGGGCTAGGAGCATCATGCAGTTTAGGCTCTTGCGACAAGGAGCTTTTACATTTTAAAAGCTCTTACCTTCATCATGGTCTTGATCAGGTCCTTGACTTGTAGGATTGGTCAAGATAATGAGATTTGGTTTCACCTTCAAGGAACCTTCTGTATTTATGAGAACAGAGAACTTCCTCTTCATACGTGACGTGATGCTACTTTGAAGCTTCTTGTCGTTGTTTACTTCATCGAAAAGTTTCACCTCCAAGTTATCCATCTTTCTTTTAGGTTGATCGCTTGTTACTTTGAGGCGATCAAAAACAGATGTCGAAGGTTGACTTTTCTTCGATGTGGAGACACTTAGCCTTTGGAAAGCTGAAGGTCGAGTGAAGGTGGACACCGAACATTGATTTTCTTCTTCTGTCGCGGCCATACTCATTCTTTGGAATACTGAAGGACGAGTAGTTGGAGGCTTGATGCGATCGAAGACGGAGATCTTTTGTTCACCCTTCTCAGAATTGTCAACTTCTTCTACGTCGATGCAGTACGAAGTCGCAAAGTTCTTTTTTTCCTTTTTGTGGAAATTTTTGGAGAAGGATTTATTCAACGTCACCAGTTGTTGAGGTTGAGGAAACTTTTTACTTCTCTTCCTCTTGGGTTGAAGTTTCTTAGGATCATTCTTTCTTTGATGTTTGTTATTTCCTTTGATTGTAGCAAGATTTGATTGGGCTACTTCATCAAGGTCGAGCTCGATTTTGCCTTCCTTAGCCAGCTTTAAAATTAAATCCTTTAGGACGAAACATCTTTCCACTGGATGACCAATAACTCGATGATACTTGCAATACTTGGGATCATCGACTTTCTCCATCTCTTCTGGTCGTTTACACTTAGGAAGCTTTATCAGTTGCGCTTCCAATAGTTGTTCCAACATATCAGGGATGTCGGCATCAGGGAAAGGATAGATTTTCTTCTGTCTTTCCTTTAAAGTTAAGTGATGCGCTCCATTAGTTTGTCGCTTTTCTTTCGAAGACGACTTGGGAAGGGTTGTGTTTACAACCATGGATTCTTCTATAGTCTCTTCATTATTCCTTCCTTCTTTTCTCATGTTAGGGAGGAGAAGGTCTTGGTTTTCTCGACTAGCAATACTTAGCTCCATATCGTGGGCACGAGTTGCTAGTTCCTCAAAGGTGCGAGGCTTTATACCTTTAAGGATGTAGAGGAGTTCCCAGTGCATGCCTTGAATGCACATCTCAACGGAAGAGAGTTCAGTGAGGCGATCTTTGCAATCTAGACTCATAGCTCTCCAGCGATTTATATAGTTAACAACGAGTTCACCTTTTTGTTGTTTAGTGTTTGTGAGCTCGAACATGCTAACGGTTCGTCTAGTGCTGTAGAAGCGATTCAAAAACTCTCTTTCGAGTTCCTCCCAACTGTCTATTGACTCAGGTTCTAGATCAGTGTACCAGTCAAACGCATTTCCTTTAAGTGTTCGAACGAACTGTTTGACTAGTAAGTCCCCTCGAGTACCAGCGTTCTCACATGTCTCAACGAAGTGGGCAATATGTTGTTTAGGATTGCCCTTTCCATCAAACTGTTGAAATTTTGGTGGCTGATACCCGATTGGCGTTCTCAGGTTATCAATCCTCTTAGTATAAGGTTTGGAATACAAGAGGGAATCTTGAGTAGGTTCACCGTACTGAGCTCTGATACAGTTTGTGATCATATCTTGGAGCTGTTGGATGGATAGTGAAGCGATCGAAGCAGAACACTGTGGTTGATCATCTTGCACTATAGTCTTTCCTTTGTCGTGATTTTTTACGACTTGGGTTTGACTTGATTCGGCGATATGTTGGTTCTCAATTTGGCTCTTTAGTTGCTCGATTTGAGAATCTTTTTCTTCAATCGCCTTCATCAAGGTGTCGATATGCTCCTGCATCTCAATCATTATTTCTTCCATAGTTCTTGTCTCAGTCATCATGACAGTCACTACGTCAGAATCAGGTTCAAACAGAGGGTTATACTTAACAAGAAATTTGTCATTAGGATATGCCCCCTGCAAGGTTGTTTCTTGGCCTGCAACGATAGAAGTTGTATCTTCTTGCAACGTCAGTTCGTTGAAGCAACAATGAGCAGTAGAACCTATGTAAGACTTGTTCATGACAGAGACCATTGAGGAAGTCTTGAACGACATGTTTACACTTGTGTTTTGAGATAAGAGAGAGAGATGAGAGGTAGAGATGGTCCCACTGGGCGTGCCAATTTGTTCACACGTAACTTCGGGGATGGAGACACGTGGAATAAATAATATATTGTATTGATGTTTGTATGCGTGTGGGTGTACAATCTCTAACTTTAATCCTCTGATTCTCTCTCTTGTGTGTGAATGTGTTTCACTCGAGGGCTGGAACGCTTGATCCCGAGTCTGAAGCTTCAATGGATTCTTGGAGCTTGAAGTCTTCTAGTCTTGAAGGAGTCTTCAGTCTTCAAGAAGTGTTGATGTCCTGAAGAGTCTTTGATCTTCAAGGAGTGTTGAAGTCTTGAAGAGTGTTTGGTCTTCAAGGAGTGTTGAAGTCTTGAAGAGTATTTGGTCTTCAAGGAGTGTTGAAGTCTTGAAGAGTGTTTGGTCTTCAAGAAGTGTTCAACACTTGGACTTGTGGATTGCAGAGAGTCTTCGGTCTTCAGACTTGGTAGAGTCTCTCTGAATTCTCTGGTTCTGCTTGAGAGCTTTGAAACTCTAAACTCTTGTCTTTGTGGGAGTGTAGAATTTCTGAACCCCTGAAATGGAGGAGAACCCCTCTATTTATAGAGTTCTCGCTGGATGGGCCCTGGTGACTTTTGGGCCTAACAACTTGGGCTTGGGCTTTATTGGGCTTGGGTCTGGTTTATATTTGACCCAAAACCATATGATCCAAATATTTAAAAGACCCAAATTTGATCCAATTAATTATTTTCTTTAATTAATTGGTCAAATCAATTAATCTGATCAAAATAATTTATTTTTAATTAATTGATCAAATGGACATTTGGCCCTAAAAATTTATAATTGGCCAACTTTGTCTTTAAATTAAATTTGGGACACATGTCAATTTATAATTGGTCCCAAATTTAATTAATTATAATTTTGTCATTAATTTTAAATAATGACGTGGCAATTTGTCATTGGCCAAAATTTCTCTTCCAACAGTAATATTTTTTTAAATGTGGGCTCAACGAAATACTGCATTTCATTTTTTTCCTTTTTTTTTTCTTTTTCATTATAATCTATTTTAGTTGATCAAGTGCATTATTTTAGGTGTGGCTCAATCAAATTAATTTCCTCCTAATGTTATCCGTGTCCGAATTTATCCATCTACTTTTCACACCTTCTCAAATTTAAAGGGTCTTTAATTTTATAAATAAATGTCATGGACCGACAGAAGTTGGAAGAGTTATTTATTTATTTATAATTATAAATTTTTTATATTATTTTAATATTTTTATTATTAATCTTCTCAAATTCCATAACCATAAAGTGAATGGTCCATTGTAATGTACATTTTGCTTTCCCTATAAATATGTTCATGCATTTGTGAAGAATAATTGCTAAGCAAGAGAATAATTGTTTTCTTTCCGTGTCAAATTGATTGATTCTAGGTAAATCTTAATTTTTTTAATTTTAACTGGTTTTCCTTTTTTTTATTTTAAAATTTAAATTGTTGTATTGTGTGGCATTTTTTCAAATTATTATTATTTTTTTATTTCTATTATTGTTCCACCATTTAATTTATGTTATTGTTCCACCATTTGAGAAAAATATTATGAACTAAAATTAATTTAAAACCAATTAAGATTAGTTCTATTCATTCTTATAGAAGTTTAAGCAATATATAGCTAACGATTCATATTTTAATAAGTACTTATTGTTGGGAGTGCGACCAAAGTCCCACATTGGCTAGATAAGGGGATGACCATGGGTTTATAAGGGAGGACAACTATCTCCATTGGTATGAGGCCTTTTGGGGTAAACCAAAAGCAAAACCATAAGGGCTTATGCCCAAAGTGGAAAATATCATACCATTATGGAGATATGTGTAGTGTTCTATAATCCCTTACACTTATTGTCCATTAATATAATTTTTTTTTTTAATGATTCGTATAGATATCGGTTTACTTGGATTACTCCACTCACCACATTTGTAAAATGAAATCAATATTAGTAAATAGTAGGATAATGCTAAGATAAGTAATGTATCTTTACTAACCTGTCTGAGTTCTTGCTTGTTTATCATTCATCGGGATTTGAAAATCAACCATATTTTGATTCTTTGTGTTGTATACTTCTGCTTCTAGTTCTTCTATCTTAGTCATTTGAGATAATGAGATCTTGATCCTTGCATGAACATTTTGATACCTAAAATCTATTGGTTCTATATTACCGTTATGAATCATATATGATTTATCATTTTGAAGTTTTTCACTGAATTTATCAATGAGCTCTGCTCAGTTCTTCTATCTCAGCCATCTGAGATAATGAGATCTCAATCCTTGCATGAACATTTTGATACCTAATATCTACTGGTTCTATATTACCGTTATGGATCATATATGATTTATCATTTTGAAGTTTTTCACTGAATTTATCAATGAGCTCTGCTCAGTTCTTCTATCTCAGCCATCTGAGATAATGAGATCTCAATCCTTGCATGAACATTTTGATACCTAATATCTACTGGTTCTATATTACCGTTATGGATTATATATGATTTATCATTTTGAAGTTTTTCACTGAATTTATCAATGAGCTCATTGAACAGAGTAAATCCTTCCCAATAGACACAAAACATGGAAAAAAAAAATTAAGAAACTTGATTTTTTTTTTTTAAAAAAAGAACTGACAAATAAAAATCCTTCCCAGTAGACACAAAACGTGAACAAAAACACATTTGAATTTAATTTGATTATGAAATTTGAAAACTAATTATGTAATTATCTGAACTTTAAAAGGGTATTCTGGTCTAAAAATGTTTTTCAGGAATCCTGACCTTTTAATATAGTATAGATAATAGTTTATTTAAATTTTATTTTAAACTATTTTTTTAACATTTTAAACTATTCTTGATAATGTATTGTTGTAAAATTGCAGGTATAATGGAAAATATGCTAATACATGATATGTTACATTTCCAAAATAATTGGAGTTTCAATTCAAGTGTTATTCATAAAATTTTTGTTCAAAAGTATCAAATTAAGAAAGGACAACTTGTGAAATATCGGAACTCATTATCATGATAAAAATGTGATTCTAGATTTCTTATTTTTTTTTTTAATGGTTATAATGCTACAACATTTTTTCCTTAAATAAACATATAACTTAATAACAACAGTATTAATAATATTGTAATAACTTAGAGATATATATGATTTTTTTTTTTTTTTGCAAACCCATTAAAACTAATACTATATTATTAAAAAAAATATTAATGTTACTTTATATATTTAGTTATTATAAATGCAAAACATAGCAAAAAAAAAAAAAATGTTGGCTTATTCTATATTTGTATATTACATATTTTATCTTAATGTGTTGAGATATTATTATATTTACAAATAGAATAAATACAAACAATTACACTCTCTCATTTTTCAAAAAAAAAAAAAAAAAACAATTGTACTCTCTCCAAATTCTACCATAAGTGGAGGAATCCAAAAAGTATGAAGTCACTACAAGAAAAAACACTTTCAGTGGTGTATAAAACACGTCGCTAAAACAAAAAATGCGTCGGTAAAACTTTTACCGACGCGCATGGCTTTGTCGTTTCATCCGTCGCTGTTTCTGCGTAGTCGTAAGTATTTGCAACATCTACTGTAGACGTTGCTGAAAGTGATCTTTAGTGACGTCTACACGTCGGTGTAAGCGATAGGTAGGGACGTGGGGACACGTCACTGAAGATCACTTTCAGCAACTAGCACGTCACAATTAGCAGTGGTTTTGTTTTTTTTTCACCAGTATTTTGAACACTTGTTATGCTTCTTAGAATTTTATGACATTGGTAATCAACACAACTCTTCTTCTAACATACAATACACGGGAATCCAATGCATAACAAAGTAACGAGTTGCTAATTACCCCCTTAACTAAAAATTAGTAACAATTACAGAGATGACTGAATGTAGTGTATTCTCATTCATTTAGAACTCTGAATACAGGTGCCTTTTATAGGTAGCATTACCTACAAATAACATAGCCAAAATAGAATAACAACTTATAACATACTTTTAGAATAATAACTAAATAATACAAACAAAATACATAAGATTTGACTAAAATTTGACTAAGAGTGCTAACAGTTCATTAATGTTAAGATTTTAAAGACGTAACAACTCAAACAAGGAAACTCAACTGAACAACTCGACAAAAATAAATTTATAACAACTTAATGAAACTAAACTTATCAACATCACAACAACTACAATAGTTAAAACAATTAAGTGCAAATAGGTATCTATCCTCCTAAACTTTGTCTAAGAAACAATATTCCCAACATCCTTCATCAAAGGATTAGATTGTGGTAGATAAAGGGATAGCCTATTTCTTAAGGTTTGAATTGATGACTTCATTCAGATCCAAATTCGAGTAGAAATTTTATAATCTACAATAGAACTACGATCATTTACTTGAAGGAAAAAGTAAAGAACTATGAAATGTATTAGGAGCAAACCATTGTTATATCATTCCACACAACAATGTAGTCAAACAACATATTTTTTCCCACAAGCCAAAGGGATAGTTCACAGGGTCCAACATCAATTAACTTTTTGAATAAAATAAATAAATAAATAATCAAGCAATGAATCTCAATCTAAAAAACTTTGAGAAATCCAATACCAAAAACACAACAGAAATTTTAAATACAAAATGATTATCATACCTTGTGTATGCTGAAATAGTTTCATCTTTTGTGAAACTATTTTCTTGAGAACCAACCTCGTGTAAGTACAAACAATCGGGGTTGGTGCAAGGCTGAAACAATGGTTGGTAACATTATGATCCAAATCAAAGGTAAAAAGTTACAAAGTTGTCTATTAGTAAGACTACCAAAAAGAAAAAGAAAAATAAGCAAATTATAAAATCCATACCACATTCCTCAACCAAGCATGACAATACTTCATTGTTCCAAAGTATGCCCTAAAATTGAGGCACCCAGACAACAAATTACAAAGTTTTCACCAATCCATACCACATATACTTGAATATACAAAATGTGGTTAAGTATTTATTATAAACTCATATATACACTAACCTCAAAGGTTTTCCCTCCAAGACAAACTAATGTACATTTTGGATACATCGAACAACTTCCTCATCTTTTGAATATGTAATATATCTAACCCAAAAAAATTACAATAATTTTTTTTTATTTGAATAAAAACACAACTAATATGTAAATACTCTTGTTTGCATACATGGTATACATATCTAAGTAAATCATGAAATAAGAATTATGTAAATGCGCAAATTCCTATATAGATTAGTAGGAATATAGGCACTCGCGCACAGAGAGCTAAACGCCAAGAACAAAAATAACTTTTAAAAAAAATGCACTAAAATCACTCAAAAGTCAAAAAGAAAATGCACAAAATTAGCCCAAAAGCATCTAAAACCCTAATCATACCCATCCAGACCATTCCAAAGCAACAAACCAAAAACATTGTGAAGTTTGAAGCAATATAAAAGCCCTAAAAGAGAAGAGGACAAGCATTAAGGAGTTGAAACTCACTGAAGTTCAAAGCTTCTCTAAGTGATTCAATGGCGATGTCAATATGTTAATCCCACTCGCTTCTCCTTCGACGACTGTTGCACGACCACTCCGACGAGAGGCAACCCAAGCACACAGAGATTCTAGAGTCGTGCAATTTGTCCATCCATCTGTTCTACCACCGCACTGGAGTCAAATGAAGAACGTCTCATCCTTGCCGAGGACCATGGACAGCTTGGTGGAGCGAGTTGAAGCAAAGGGAAACGAAGAAATCGTCGTCGACAAGAAGGAAATTGTAGGAGGTGGAGCAACTGAGAGCAAAGGGAGAAAAATATCGAGCAGCGGCTGAAAAGTGAAATGAAATTGAGTTTTTCTAAAAGGGAGGCGCGGGTTAAATTTCGTTTGCCCTAAAATGAAATTTGAATTTTTCTTACTTTTAGTGACATGACTAATTACAACTTAAGTAAGGAGTGAGACTAACAAAACAAACACGACAAGCCTATAATTCAACCAGAATAAATTCACAACTAGACTAAATAGGACAAACAACTGTCCAAGAATAATAAACCACAACTACCCTATCCAAGGAAAATGAAAAGGGAAAGCAACGCGAACTAGCCATGGTCCTTCCTCATGCGCCTCCTCTGCATCACCATGGTCAAGGTAGTCCTCAAAACCTGCACAATCTAAAATGTTGGGGGGAGAAAGGGGAGGGGGTCAGTACAACCATGGTACTGGTAAGCAACCCCTACCTAAAAAGCCATCAACCAACAACCAAGCAAACAACATGCTTTTCACACGCAAACAACATGCTTCTTAAAGCTGTAAACACATCAACATGCTCAAAGTCGAGTAAAATGAATGACTCTCTTAAGTCAAACTTCACGCATCTCTCTATGCAACTCATTAACCACTCATGCTCCATGAGCTTACTCAACAAACTTATTTAGCCCTCACTTGACTCTCCACACGTGATTTCCGTGTCACGCTCAGCAAAACTCTCCAAGAATGACCCTTCCAGTTGCACCGACCTCTGACCATTTATACCCAGGGCCTCGACACTTCTCTATAGAGCTCGATGTTTGACCCTTGACCATTTATACCCAAGGCCTCAAACTGTGCATCGACCCTTGACCATTTACACCCAAGGTCTCGATGACTAAGCAACGTATTGACCCTTGACCATTTATACCCAAGGCCTCGATGCTCATCTTATCTAGCATTGGCATGTCGACCCTCGACCATTTATACCCGAGGCCTCGACATCCAATAGTGATATATTAGCCCTCGACCATTTATACTCGAGACATTGATAACCACTTAACTTTCCTCAAAACAATATCAACCCTCGACCATTTATACCCAAGGCCTTGATATCTCAACTACAAAGCTAGTCCTCTTTAAACAAATGGTGACATGCCACCCCTCGACCATTTGTACTCGAGGTGCACTGACATTTACCCAACTTGTCTTTCTTTCACATATAGGTCCCTGACCTCTTCCTTACAACTATCTAGAATGCATATGTCGTGCAACATGCTTCTAGACTTATGAACTATGCCCACCAAGCATAAACATATCACACCAAACTACCTAAAATACATATGCCCTGCATCAGGCTTCTAGATTTACGTTTTATGCCCATCAAGCATACATGCCACAACATAAACTCACTTCATGCATAACTCATGAACTCACAACAAGCTAGCATGCTTTACAGCCAAACATCACAACAACAACCCATGCTATTAAGAGATTTCATATATGCATAACATAGAAGCAAGAAACACTTCACATGTATATAAGCATATAAGTAAAAGCATGGAAACAGTTATAAAGCAAGTAAACAATACAACGTGCATCATGCAATCAAACAGACTCAACAGACAGAAACTACTTACTTATAGCTTACGAGCGCTCCTAAAGAACAAACCAAGAGCCCCTAAAAGCTTGAAAGGCTCCAAAACTAAACTTAGATTCAAGCCCCTCAACAAGATCGACAACTTGGAACAAGTTCGAATCCTTTAAAGCTCCCTCAAACCGGATAAGTTATTTGTTGGAAAATAACTCGAGTAAGCTTTAATTGGTCCCAAGCTACAAGTAACAACTTCCAACATCAAAGACTAATTAACAGAGCCTAACAAAAGTTCTAAGAAGGATAAAAAGGTAAAGAAGCTTACCGAACCACGCTAAACGAGTCTAAAAGCTTCTGGAACTTACTAACCAGCACCAAACTCTTTTGAACACGCGCTGCCTGGGGTCCGAATTGGGTTAAAATTGAAACTAACGAAACACCCAAAGGTTATAGTGAAGGGAATAAAAGTCCCCACGCAGCGGAAGCGCATCGATTGGACCTTACGCCGTATATTAATTAACATTAAAATACCGTTACGAAAACTTAAACTAACTTTAAACAAACTTTAAAGCTGCTGTAAAATTGGTTTAAACATGCTTAAAAATAAATCTAAATTTATTATCATGCTTTTCTAAAGAAAAAGGAAAGAACCGTTACAAATCTCCGTTGAAGACTTGACCGTTCTTCGCCAACGACGCTCCACGAACGAAAACGCAGCAGCCGACTTTGATTTTCTTCGCTGGAAATTCCTTCTTTGAATGACACAATAACCACAGAGGTTACACCGGTATGTCTCTAAGTCTAGGAGGCAAAAGACTTGTGGGAGTCTTTCTCTAAGAGGGAGGCTAGAGAGAATTCTAGGTCTTGTCTTTGAAAAAGAGCAAGAATGTCAAGTGTCATGACCAATTAGGTCTAGTGTTCTATTTATAGAAGAGAGACCATGAATAAAATATTCAATTAAATAAATCTTTTCCAAAATTGATTCAATCTTATTTCTTAATTAATCAATCATGATCAATCAATTCCATAATTGATTAATCTTTTCCACAAATGACTAATTACTTCCATAAGTGATTAGATCATTTCCATAAATGATTAATCACTTCCTTAAGTGATTAATTATTTCCATAATTGATTAATTCCCGGTTAATGAATTCTTTAATTAATTAACCACCAATTAAATATCCCGGCCTAGAATTAATTAATTTGCCCAAACACATTTTAGGCCTTAAATTAATTAATTCATTATTTTGAACTCTTTCAAACTTCCATAAATTTATATTTGAACTTTTCAAATATTAATTTCTCTCATAATAATATATCAATATATATTATATTTGTTTCCCTTAATAAATTGAACATTTTCAATTTACTTTTATTACTTAGTTGCCTCAAATTACTTTACGAGCTACTAGTGGGACCTAATGGACCTGCAAATCAGAAGCTCCAACGATGTGAGATTAATTGGTCAAACTCATTAACCACATTAATCAATATTCGTTAACTGTGTGTACATTGCACTATAGACTCACAGTTGCATTCTTCTCACTGCAGACATATTTTCTGTGTCCACGGATCTAGACCAATATCGACTAGTTAGTCCTTCACGAGTGTTCGTAACACCAGCTGGGTCAAATTACCGTTTTACCCCTGGGTTACCTCTATTTCCTTAAGTACCAATTCTCCTCTAATGAACAACCTGTTTGTGGTCCAACCATCAAACAGAAAACCCTCTCGTGCCATTGAGAGGGTAGGGCCCTTTGTTCAAGACTCGGAGTAACCACTTGAGGGAACACTCATCTGCTTCCCTAAAGTCGGGAAGGAGTAAATTCCATCTTGTACGATTATGTTCCTAGCTCCCCATTCGGTCTTGTCCCCAAGGTGGTAGGCTTATTGAGTCGGCGTATTGGCCATTCTCACCCATACAAATCAAAGGACAATCTTTCATGAACAGGAGTCCATAATCAGTTCAGGATTAAGACTAAGTTGTCTAGGTCGTCCTAGTGAAATAGAAAACCAACTAGTTAACGGTGTTATAACCAGTGGTTACTATTTCGCGGTCCGGTCTTATGCAAACTCATTGCATAGGATACCCCCACTCGCATGTCTCCTACACGAACGCGTTGGATCGCAGCGTTTGTATCAAATACAAAGTGGGCCGTATCCATAGTGTCACCAGGATAAGACACCCAGTCTTATCCCTATACTATAGACCCTTTAGGCTGTTTCTTGAACAATGATCCCATATGTCGCTACATATAGTTCAAGACTCATATTACAGCCTTGGATGTCTAGTTTATTGGATTAGGGTTATTATTAGACAAAGACAAATATAAAATAACTAATAACAATTAATGGAAAAATATATCAATATTATTTCATTAATATCCGGTCAACGGTTACATTCACTATCTACGAGTTTTAGGGCATAAAACCCAACATATAGGCTATTCTAAAGACAACCAAATTGAATTTCAAAGGTTTAAGGACGGGGAAACTTACCGAACAACACCTAAACGACCTTGAAGCTTGTTGCCCAATGTTCGAGAGGCTCCATAAACAACGATCCAAAGCCGTTGGACCAAGACCACTTCAATTCAAGGTTGCTCGAATTGTGGGCGTTTACCGGATATCAATTTTGAGCCCACACGCTCACTGATTTGCATTATAAGGGACTACATTCTACGAATTCGGAGACATTAGGGACTGGGTAACTTAAATTCAAAACTGATTAAACATGGGTCTGAAGGGAATAAAAGTCCCCACGCAGCGGAAGCGCATCGATTGGACCTTACGCCGTATATTAATTAACATTAAAATACCGTTACGATAACTCAAACAAAACTTTAAACAACCTTTAAAGCCGCTGTAAAATCGGTTTAAACATTCTAAAATAAATCTAAATTTATTTTTAAAACTTTTCTAAAGAAAAGAGGAAGAACCGTTACAAACCTTCGTTGAAGACTTGACCGTTCTTCGCCAACGACGCTCCACGAACGAAAACGCAGCAGCCGCCTTTGCTTTTCTTCGCTGGAAATTTCTTCTTTGTTTGACACAATCACCACAGAGGTTACACCGGTATGTCTCTAAGTCTAGGAGGCAAAAGACTTGTGGGAGTCTTTCTCTAAGAGGGAGGCTAGAGAGAATTCTAGGTCTTGTCTTTCAAGAGTGTCAAGTGTCATGACCAATTAGGTCTAGTGTTCTATTTATAGAAGAGAGGCCATGAATAAAATATTCATTTAAATCAATCTTTTCCATAATTTATTCAATCTTATTCCTTAATTAATCAATCATGATCAATCAATTCCATAATTGATTAATCTTTTCCACAAATGACTAATTACTTCCATAAGTGATTAGATCATTTCCATAAATGATTAATCACTTCCTTAAGTGATTAATTATTTCCATAATTGATTAATTCCCGGTTAATGAATTCTTTAATTAATTAACCACCAATTAAATATCCCGGCCTAGAATTAATTAATTTGCCCAAACACATTTTAGGCCTTAAATTAATTAATTCATTATTTTGAACTCTTTCAAACTTCCATAAATTTATATTTGAACTTTTCAAATATTAATTTCTCTCATAATAATATATCAATATATATTATATTTGTTTCCCTTAATAAATTGAACATTTTCAATTTACTTTTATTACTTAGTTGTCTCAAATTACTTTACGAGCTACTAGTGGGACCTAATGGACCTGAAGATCAGAAGCTCCAACGATGTGAGATTAATTGGTCAAACTCATTAACCACATTAATCAATATTCGTTAACTGTGTGTACATTCCACTATAGACTCACAATTGCATTCTTCTCACTGCAGACATATTTTCTGTGTCCACGGATCTAGACCAATATCGACTAGTTAGTCCTTCACGAGTGTCCGTAACACCAGCTGGGTCAAATTACCGTTTTACCCCTAGGTTACCTCTATTTCCTTAAGTACCAATTCTCCTCTAATGAACAACCTATTTGTGGTCCAACCATCAAACAGAAAACCCTCTCGTGCCATTGAGAGGGTAGGGACCTTTGTTCAAGACTCGGAGTAACCACTTGAGGGAACACTCATCCGCTTCCCTAAAGTCGGGAAGGAGTAAATTCCATCTTGTACGATTATGTTCCTAGCTCCCCATTCGGTCTTGTCCCCAAAGTGGTAGGCTTATTGAGTCGGCGTATTGGCCACTCTCACCCATACAAATCAAAGGACAATCTCTCATGAACAGGAGTCCATAATCAGCTCAGGATTAAGACTAAGTTGTCTAGGTCGTCCTAGTGAAATAGAAAACCAACTAGTTAACGGTGTTATAACCAGTGGTTACTATTTCGCGGTCCGGTCTTATGCAAACTCATTGCATAGGATACCCCCACTCGCATGTCTCCTACACGAACGCGTTGGATCGCAGCGTTTGTATCAAATACAAAGTGGGCCGTATCCATAGTGTCACCAGGATAAGACACCCAGTCTTATCCCTATACTATAGACCCTTTAGGCTGTTTCTTGAACAATGATCCCATATGTCGCTAAATATAGTTCAAGACTCATATTACAGCCTTGGATGTCTAGTTTATTGGATTAGGGTTATTATTAGACAAAGACAAATATAAAATAACTAATAACAATTAATGGAAAAATATATCAATATTATTTCATTAATATCCGGTCAACGGTTACATTCACTATCTACGAGTTTTAGGGCATAAAACCCAACATATAGGCTATTCTAAAGACAACCAAATTGAATTTCAAAGGTTTAAGGACGGGGAAACTTACCGAACAACACCTAAACGACCTTGAAGCTTGTTGCCCAATGTTCGAGAGGCTCCATAAACAACGATCCAAAGCCGTTGGACCAAGACCACTTCAATTCAAGGTTGCTCGAATTGTGGGCGTTTACCGGATATCAATTTTGAGCCCACACGCTCACTGATTTGCATTATAAGGGACTACATTCTACGAATTCGGAGACATTAGGGACTGGGTAACTTAAATTCAAAACTGATTAAACATGGGTCTGAAGGGAATAAAAGTCCCCACGCAGCGGAAGCGCATCGATTGGACCTTACGCCGTATATTAATTAACATTAAAATACCGTTACGATAACTCAAACAAAACTTTAAACAACCTTTAAAGCCGCTGTAAAATCGGTTTAAACATTCTAAAATAAATCTAAATTTATTTTTAAAACTTTTCTAAAGAAAAGAGGAAGAACCGTTACAAACCTTCGTTGAAGACTTGACCGTTCTTCGCCAACGACGCTCCACGAACGAAAACGCAGCAGCCGCCTTTGCTTTTCTTCGCTGGAAATTTCTTCTTTGTTTGACACAATCACCACAGAGGTTACACCGGTATGTCTCTAAGTCTAGGAGGCAAAAGACTTGTGGGAGTCTTTCTCTAAGAGGGAGGCTAGAGAGAATTCTAGGTCTTGTCTTTCAAGAGTGTCAAGTGTCATGACCAATTAGGTCTAGTGTTCTATTTATAGAAGAGAGGCCATGAATAAAATATTCATTTAAATCAATCTTTTCCATAATTTATTCAATCTTATTCCTTAATTAATCAATCATGATCAATCAATTCCATAATTGATTAATCTTTTCCACAAATGACTAATTACTTCCATAAGTGATTAGATCATTTCCATAAATGATTAATCACTTCCTTAAGTGATTAATTATTTCCATAATTGATTAATTCCCGGTTAATGAATTCTTTAATTAATTAACCACCAATTAAATATCCCGGCCTAGAATTAATTAATTTTCCCAAACACATTTTAGGCCTTAAATTAATTAATTCATTATTTTGAACTCTTTCAAACTTCCATAAATTTATATTTGAACTTTTCAAATATTAATTTCTCTCATAATAATATATCAATATATATTATATTTGTTTCCCTTAGTAAATTGAACATTTTCAATTTACATTTAATTACTTAGTTGCCTCAAATTACTTTACGAGCTACCAGTGGGACCTAATGGACCTGCAAATCAGAAGCTCCAACGGTGTGAGATTAATTGGTCAAACTCATTAACCACATTAATCAATATTCGTTAACTGTGTGTACATTCCACTATAGACTCACAGTTGCATTCTTCTCACTGCAGACATATTTTCTGTGTCCACGGATCTAGACCAATATCGACTAGTTAGTCCTTCACGAGTGTCCGTAACACCAGCTGGGTCAAATTACCGTTTTACCCCTGGGTTACCTCTATTTCCTTAAGTACCAATTCTCCTCTAATGAACAACCTGTTTGTGGTCCAACCATCAAACAGAAAACCCTCTCGTGCCATTGAGAGGGTAGGGCCCTTTGTTCAAGACTCGGAGTAACCACTTGAGGGAACACTCATCCGCTTCCCTAAAGTCGGGAAGGAGTAAATTCCATCTTGTATGATTATGTTCCTAGCTCCCCATTTGGTCTTGTCCCCAAAGTGGTAGGCTTATTGAGTCGGCGTATTGGCCACTCTCACCCATACAAATCAAAGGACAATCTCTCATGAACAGGAGTCCATAATCAGCTCAGGATTAAGACTAAGTTGTCTAGGTCGTCCTAGTGAAATAGAAAACCAACTAGTTAACGGTGTTATAACCAGTGGTTACTATTTCGCGGTCCGGTCTTATGCAAACTCATTGCATAGGATACCCCCACTCGCATGTCTCCTACACGAACGCGTTGGATCGCAGCGTTTGTATCAAATACAAAGTGGGCCGTATCCATAGTGTCACCAGGATAAGACACCCAGTCTTATCCCTATACTATAGACCCTTTAGGCTGTTTCTTGAACAATGATCCCATATGTCGCTACATATAGTTCAAGACTCATATTACAGCCTTGGATGTCTAGTTTATTGGATTAGGGTTATTATTAGACAAAGACAAATATAAAATAACTAATAACAATTAATGGAAAAATATATCAATATTATTTCATTAATATCCGGTCAACGGTTACATTCACTATCTACGAGTTTTAGGGCATAAAATCCAACAGGGTCAGCGCTGATACTTACCGTAAACAACAAGATGCCTCGTTGAAGGGCTAGACTCTATGGATTTGGAGCAAAGTGTTGGGTTCCTAGAGTGAGTAAAATATGATATAAAATATTCTAGAATTCCTTTGCAAGTATACACAGTCTGCAGCAAGTAATATTATCAATCCGAGCCCTGAGTTAGTTTCCACTCTACCTATTTTTGTGTAACTTTCCAATGGTTTCAAGAATAGTAAAATGATTTGGTTTTATCGGAATTATGCTGAAGCAAAATAAATGACAGAACAATAAGTAAACAAATAGATAGACAGATTAAAGACAGGCGCTGGTTAGGTTTTAGTGATTGTTCTAAGATATGCTCTAGCAATATTATTGATCATGCATTTCTCGCAGTATTATTAGCGGATTCCTCCCGGAACTCCGGATCTTTAGGGATATGTTTCAAACCCAATGAAGAGCGACCGATCAAGCACTAGGCAACTGGCTATCCCTAGCTCAGTCACTGGCGTTCACCAATACACAATGATCGTAGTGTGGATAATTGCCACACACTCTCTAAATCATCCCTGAAACTAGAGAGAGTTATTCACACCGGCTGGCCAGGCGGGCATAAAATGGAAATAAGCACAACAATTAACCAAAATTCGATAGTCAATTTATTACTAGAGATGAAGCACAGTAATCACATTATTCCTAACCAACACCTTAAGCTACTTAGTTCATAATAGGCATAGGAATACGAATTACAATCTGAGTATGCATGTCCATAACCACAAGTTAATATAGAAAGTAAACTCCCTAATCAGCTTGCGGAAGATGGTGTTCTTGATGATCTTCAATCTCTCTAAAATATTCGGCTTCCAAGGGAAAAACATGGAATGAGTTTGACTTGGACGGCTACTTCCTTTTATAGAAGGATAGGAGACTTGAATTAGGTCAACTTGGACACGTGTAGGGCTCTCCTTGCTCCTTTATCACGAAAATGACTCAACAGAAGTCGGTTCATGAAGTTGGCTAACGAGCTGTGACGTGGCAGTTTCTGCTCCCAGTTTTGCTGCAGCACAGAATTTGCTCCCTCCAGTCGCCCAACAACATAATCTACACAAAATAATTTCCAATGCCTCCATTCTTCCAAATGGGTTAAAACATGTAATATCTATCCAAAACCAACCCTAATAAGCATAAAGGACACACAAATCCCTATATAATTGAGGCCTAAATAACTACCTTTTGGGCAGTTATCACAAAGCAAAGGCAATCTCGCACCTGAGAGTTGCTGGAGGTAAAATCTCAGGCTGGACGACCTAAATACACGCGGACTTAGTGAATCAGCTACAGAAAAATGCAAAACTCCTGAAACTCATGTTGCTCAGGCTGAAGAGGAAGAAAAACGAAGGGGAGAGATGAAGAAATTGCATCTGGAATGCCATGGGTCGACACCTTCTGTAGTAGAACTGTCGGCCAAAGTCACGAGAACACGAGGGACTGAGTGACGATACCGAAAAATTGAGAAAGAGGGGGCTACAGTCGTGACTTTACCTACCGGCAAGAAGAAATCGGGGGTTTGCTGATGGTCTGCCAACACGCGCGCAAAGAAAGGGAGAAAGGGACGTCGGAGTTCTAGCTACACTCGTCAGAGAAGAAGCTTGACGGAAAACTCATGGTGGCAGCCCTTCCACGCGCGAAGAGAACACGAGATTTCGAGGGGGGGGGGGTCTGGCGGCAACATGTTGTAAGGAGAAGAAGGGAGGAAGATATGGTTTTAGAGTTTTCTTCGATTTTCTTTTCTTATTTATTTTCTTTTTAAAAAATACAACTTATTAAAAGAAAAACCCATTCAAAATAAGAGTTAAACCTTATTTAGGATGCTAATAAAAAAGTATTCCAAACTTAACTCTTAAAAGACTTGGGAAAGAAAATAACCCAATTGAATTGGGATTTGGGTCTTTTGATATTTAAAATAAATATCAAATTTTAAACCTCCAAACTTTAAGAAATTATAGATTTAATTTGAAAATCCATTTTCCTAAATTATAGAAATTTAGCTAAACGACTCAAGGCTAAGCTTAAATTCTAATTTTCCAAGTTAGAATAAAACGCTCAGTAAATCCCAAAATGGCTCGATTCCGTAACGCGGGGCATTGCAATCTCTCCACCTTAAAAACTTTCGTCCTCGAAAGTTGCTCGTCTAGCCACTTTGGATACTTGGCCTTGACTCCAACTTTTACTCCTCAAGGCACTTAATACCAGTGGCTTTTTGCTCAAAAAGCTACTTTCCTCCAAGATTCCAAAGTTAAAACTAAGGTACAAGGAGAATAATTCATGTATATTCATAACGACAACTCACGAGATAAGTTGTGTTGAACATACAACACTTGCAGTGGGACCTGCTTACAGGCAATTTGACCAAGTGCATCAAGAACTCGAAAGGTCTAACAAAATCAAATCCAAACTCTAATCTTGCACGACCTATAGGAAACTTGGCCATGTGCATTAGAAGCCAACTTCACTTCCAAAATTGGTACTAAGCTATCCGCTTTTGCACGATACATATGAGGCTTGCTTTTAACGATGCTACCTGAGGGAACACATGTTGCTAACGTCAGCTCAAAACTTCAAGCTTGACATATTCACAACCCACATTCAATAACATCTTGAATTCTCACCTCGATCGAGAAAAAACTTCATCAACAAACTTCACCAACTTAAAACCCACTTTCTTGGTAGGTTGCGACCGCTAGTTTCAACTAGGCATCGCGAAAGGAACGTCGAAACAGCTTCTGCTACCAACTCTCCTTATCAAACAAACCACCTTTCCTAGAATGGCTACGAGATGACAAAACGCCACCCTTGGCGCCATCTTACTAAGAGCATACCAAGGTAACTTTGTCGTTATGCCAACTAATGTTGAAATTACGATTCCTTATCGATTCTTCACATCTTGTCTAGGATTGAGGCTTGCTAGGAAAGGAATGTTAGGATTGGTGCCCTAAAACTCGTAGATAGTGAATGTTAAACGAATTATATACTTGATCGATAAAGTCGTTGTTGAGATTCATTCAGTAAAGTCGTTACTGAATAAGTAAATTGCACGTTAAATATGTAAGGATTGGAATTCCCAATTCCGTTATAGCGGAAGGAATTGGACCATTCGTAAATTAATTTTTGTTCTACAAAATACCAATATATTGGCAAAAGGTTAAGCGGTGAAAAACATACCTCCGTTGACGACTCTGAATACTTCAACGGATGATTCTTGATTGCTCTGCAACAACGAAGAACACCACCATTTGATCTTCCCCGCTATAGCTCTGAGATTAGCAACGTAGTTGTGAGACTACCTAATCTTGAATGGGAAAAACTCTAGAGAGAAAATTCTCCCTATAGTTCATGGGTTGAGAGAATATAAGAGGGAGACTAGAGAGAATGTAAGAGTGCATTCTTGTGGCCTTATGTTGTGTTCCCAAAACCCTAGGGTTAGTGTTCTATTTATAGGAGAAAGGCCATGATACAATATTCATTTAAAATCAATTATTTCCATAACTGATTTAATTTTTTCTATATTAATCAATTCCATAACCAATCAATTCCATAATTGATTAATCTTTTTTATAAATGATTGATCACTTCCATAAGTGATTAAATAATTTCCAAAAATGATTAATTACTTCCATAAGTGATTAATCACTTACATAATTGAATAATTTTCAAATAATTAATTCTTTAAATTAATTAATCACCAATTAAATATCATATATTTAATCTCAGACCTTCTATTAGTTAATTAATTAATTACCCAATTAAATATCATATACTTAATTTCAGGCTTTCAATTAATTAATTCTATAATATGAATCAAAATCATATTAAAATTGGAACTCCTTCCAATTCTCTTATATCCTATAAATTTAACATGAATCAAATTCATATTACTATTTGAACTTCTTCAAATATTTATTTCTCTCATAATAATAAAGTTTAATTTCAAATTAGACCTTACATTTTAATGTATCATTATACATTATATTAATTTGTATCTCATACAATTAACTTAATTCCCAATATGAATTTGAACTATTCAAATTCTTTCAAGATATAATTGTTCCTAATTACTCTTTACGAGTTAGCAGGGGGACCTAATGGACCTACAGATCAGAAGCTCCAATGATATGAGGTTAACCGATTAAACTCATTAATCAGGTTAACCAATATTCATTAATTGTGGGTCATTCCACTAAAGACCCACAACTGGACTCTTCTCACTGTAGAAAATTTATGTGTCCACAGATATAGACCTATACCGATAAGTCAATTATTCACGAGTGTTCGTAATCACAGATGGGTCAAATTACCGTTTTACCCCTGTGTTACAACTGTCTCCTTAAGTACCATCGCTCCTCTAATGAACAACCTGTTTATGGTCCAACCATAAACAGAAAGTCCCTCTTAGGCCAGTGAGAGGGTGGGATCCCTTTGTTCAAGTCCCGGAGTCACCACTTAAGGGAACACTCATCTACTTCTCCTAAAAGTGGGAAGGAGTGAATTCCATCTTGTGTTGTCATGTCCCCAGCCCCTCACTCGGTCTCGTCCCCAAGAAGGTAGGCTTATTGAGTCGGCGAGCAGGCCACTCTCACCCATACTAATCAAAGGACAATCCCTCGTGAGAAGGAGTTCATGACACACTCAGGATTAAGACTGAGTTACCTAGGTCATCCTTTTGAAACAGTAACCTAACTAGTTAACGGTGTTACATCTAGTGGTTTACTATTTCGTGGTTCGGTCTTATGCAAACTCATTGCATAGGATACCCCGCTCGCATGTCTCCTACATGGACGCCTTGGATCAATACGTCTGTATCGAATACAAAGCGGGCCATATCTCATAGTGTATAAAACATATACAATGTACAAATACAATAAACTAGGGCATCAACTATACCCTTTACATAATGGTATCAATATACCCATTACATTTCTCCCATTTGTCCTAGATTTCATATTTGTACATTACTTGTAGATATAGACCTTCTAGATGACCCTCAAACACTTTAGCCGAGAGAGTCTTTGTAAATGAATCAACAATATTTCATTCAATTTAATGTGTCTGCTTGTCTTCGGCTGCGATGTTCGTTTGAATTTGCCACAACACCACTATATCACTATAAAGTGTGATGGGCAAGTTCACATTTGGAGCACATTCCAAATCAATCAAGAACTTCCTAAGTCATACAGTCTCTATCGCTGCTTCACAAGCAGCTATGTTTTTGGCCTATACGATTAAGACTGTAACTATGCCATACTATAGCTCCATTCGTAAAGAGTGACCACAGATACTAATGTAGATTTCCCCAAATCCGTATTAGTCTTAAAATCCGTGTCAGTGTATCCTGTAAGGATCAAATCCTTAGTCTCATACACGAGCATATAGTTCCTCTTTCTCCTCAGATACTTGAGGATATTCTTAACGGTTTTTCAATGATCAAATCTTGGATTAGATTGATACTTACGGATAATCCCTACTACATAGGACATTCGTCTCATGCCCTCAACCTCTTGAGGTGTCTTAGGAAACAATTTCTTAGAAAAAAGAATTTCATGTCTGAAAAGTAGAAAACCCTTATTGGAATTCTGCATCTTATATCTAACTAACATTTTGTAGATATAAGAAATTTGAGACAAGACTAGCTTTTTGTTCTTACGGTTTCTAACAATTTGGATCCTAAGAACAAACTTAGGTTCTCCCAAATTTTCATTTTGAAATGAGCTACTAGCCTCTTTTAATGTCAGTAAGATAACCTACATCATTTCCAATGATTAAGATATCAATCATATACAACACTAAGCAAGCTATTGAATTATTGATGATTACTTGTACACACAAGACTCATTAATGTTCTAATTAAAGCCAAAAGATTTGGTCACTATATCAAATCTTATATTTCAAGATCGAAATGCTTAGGTCAATCCATGAATAGATCACTTAAGCTTGCAAACCCTTTTGCTTTTGATCTTGTTGTATGAACCCTTCTGGTTAAGACATGAATGTCTCGTTTTCTCTTGTAAATCCACTTGTAACTAATAGGTGTTACCCATCAAGCAGATCTACAAGATCCCAGATGGAAGTGAAAAACAAAAGACTTCATTTCTAGGTCCATGGCTTTAATCATCTGATCGTTGTCAACATCATTCATTTTCTTTCTAAAAGACAATGAATCCTCTATGTCATCATCAGGTATGATGACCTAGGCTTCAATCAAGCCCATGTGACGTTCAGGTTATAAAAAAACCCTCCCACTACATCGAGGCACTCTCAACTATTGAGATAAATGTATCTGACTAGATGCACTGGTCCATCAACAACTCTTGTTGAACAGCCAGCCTCATCAGCAACTCTTGTGGATGTTACTGTAGCTTAATTAGTCAACTTACTTAAATCGACTTTACTCTGTGGTTTATGATTTTTTATGTGGACTTCTTTTGAGAATTTAGTATTTGTTGATATAAAATTCTTTGTTCTCTTGTGAATTGAAGAAGTATCCACTTCTCGTTTCCTTTGGGGTTGCCTACTGCAATATGCAATGCAGTCAACACTACATGACCCCAAAACGAGAATAATCCTAGACTTATTTACCACAATTTGTCGTTTAAGCATGTTTTATTACCATTATTTATAAAATGACGTAAGACAATACACATAAAATTATTATATAATTGCTGAAGTAACAAATTACTTGTATTATTAATAACACTAACTCATTACAAATAATCCAATCAAACTCTGCAAAAAAAAAATAAGCAATCAAAGAAACCCTATAAAACTATTGATTTGGTTTTTGCAACGATACTTCAAAGGTTTAGAACAATAGCCACCGAAGGGTGGTCAACTACTCCTCCTCTGAATTGAGACAATCTCAACCAAATTCTAACACCAGAATAACTCATATTTCGTTAGCGTTTAGTTACCGTTGTTCGGTCAAGGATTAGTTAACACATTTAACTCATCCTCGTAAGTGTAATCCTCCCACTTTCCGATCTCAGAGGCACGCACCAACAGGCTACCGAAGGGAAAGACAACTGTTGGTGATTAGCCTAAGTGACCCTATCCTATTCAGGAGTTCGCGGTGTTCCGAATCTTATGATCAGGCCCTCCGAAGGGATTTGGGTCAAATTGTGCAATATTTAACAATAACACTTTATTGTAGAAACTCAATAACACTTTATTGAAAAAAAATATACAATTTGTATACATTCACTATCCACGAGTTTTAGGGCATAAAACCCAACAAAATAACCCAAATCCAATAAATTAAGATCCCTGGTTATAGGACGAACACTTGAGCTTTATGTAGAGACATAAAAGTGGATCAAGCTCGAGTAATAGCCAAAACGGTCTATAGTATAGGGATAGGGCTGGGTACCTTATTCTAGGGACACTATGAGACGCGACCCACTTTATAGATAGTATAGACGATGTGATCCTAAATCGTTCATGTAGAGACATTCGAGTGGGGGCGTCCTATTCAATGAGTTTGCATAAGACTAGGACCGAGAAATAAGTCGCTCTCGCGTTATAACACCGTTTACTGACGTGACTGGCTATTTTATGTGATGACCTAGGTAACTCGATCTTAATCCTGAGCTAACTATGAACTCCTGTTTATTTGGCCTTATCCATAGATCTGCATAGGTGAGAGTGGCTCAGTATCACTGACTCAATAAGCCTCCCATTTTAGGGATAGGAATGGGTAGATAGCTAGGGAAATAGTCATGCAAGAAGGAATTCACTCCTACCCAAATTAGGGCTAGTAGAGAGGTTGTTCCCTTAAGTGCTGACCCCGGGGCTTGAACAAAGGGATCCCGCCCTCTCATTGGCCCGAGAGGGACTCAGTTTATTGGTTGGACCATAAACCAATTGTTCATTGGAGGATCAGTGGGACTTAAGGAACTAGAAGTACTATAGGGGTAAAACGCTCATTTAACCTAGCTATAGCTACGAACAACCTGTGAAGGATCGACTTACTGAACATGGTTAAATCAAGTGGACGAAAATATATCTATAGTGAGGGGAGTGCAACTACCAGGCTATAGTGGAGTGTTCCGGTAGTTAACGAATGTTGGTTAAGCTCGGTTAATGAGATTAGTTTGTTAGCCTCAAATCATTGGAGCCCATGATCTATAGGTCCATTAGGTTCCCCTACTAGCTCATATTAGAATAAAGCCTAGAACAATAAGATATGATTCATTGAATTGTTCAAAATCGGAAAAAAAATACATTTTCGTAAATTGTGTTTGACACAATATTTAATTATGAATTAAATTGGAAAATGAGAGATTATGTTTTTAAATGTGTTTTAAATGCTAGATATGAATTAGGAATCATGTATAATTAGATTGGACAAGGTGTCAATGATTAATTGGATTAATCATAACAAATTAATTGGAAATGTTTCTAATTAATTGCCATTAAATAAATTTCAATTTGGAATTGGAATTTGAATTAAAATGCAAGCAAAATCTGGTTGAGGATCAAACTTAGTGGATTTAGATGGATTTCCACTCTTGCATGTTAATACAAAGTTGAATACAACACATCCATGCACTTGTTGCATGTATTGTGACTTCAACACCTAGAATCTACTATGGCTTGCATTACCACCATGTGTCTTGCATCTTGAGGCCTTTCCTCGCATGGAATATCTCTATAAGTAGATGCAAAATCAGATTAAGAGAAAAGAGAGCAATTCCCATATTATTATGCTGCTGGATTTTGGTCTCAAACTCACTCATCTCCATATATCTCTCTAGTACTTGAACCTTCAAGCATTCCCTTCCCATTCCCTATCTCTATAGACTCCCACAAGTCGTTTTTGGCCCGGAGAATAGTAGGGAAAACACTAGAGGTGGTCCACACACTGTTCGTGATCAAAGGGAGTTGTTGACTCAGTCTCCAAAAAGGTTGGTACAAATTCTGCTTTCTGTTTACGGTATTTGGACAACATGTTGTCATTTTCTAAAATTGATGTAGTTAAGTGCCTCCGATCCTAAAATTGCTTCCGCATGTGTTATATGAACACCTTCAACGAAATGTTTTGACTCTTAGTATGAGAACAACCCAACATACTACCAAGAGCATTAACACGAGAAAGTCCAAAAAGACCTTAAGACTTGGTATACTAAATCTGCAATAGTTGTAGAACGCTGTGCAGCTTGAAGGCAACACAACAAGCTGGCAACATAACAAGCTGGTTTCATGACCCTTAACCTTAGAAGCTGGATTATAAAACTAATCTAAGCAGGTCCTTTTCCTTCAAAGCTGGCCTATAGTAAGAGGTTCGCCCAACTTCACCTATTATAAGGAAATCTCTCAATTACTTAGGATATAGGCTACGCTTGGAAGGACCTGGAAACCAACTTACTAGCTTCCACTAACCTCCTAGGGAACGAAGATCTAACCGATGCAACAAAATCCTATCAAAGCAAGACTAGGAGCTCAAATCACAAAGTGACTCAGATGACAGGGCACCAAAAGAGGAAGGGTAATTTGCAGAGCAATAGATAGACTCAAGGAAAGAGCACTAACCTGGGAACAAGAGGTGAAACCAACTCCCCACCTTTAGGGACTTTCCTCATTTTCAAATGCGTCATCATAAAGCTCCAAATACTTGACCTTGTAGGAAGGCTTTTGAAACATTGAAGGCTGCTTTAATCTCAGCACCCATTCTCTGCGTACCTAATTGGAATTTTCCATTCGAGGTAATGTGTGATGCGAGTGATGCTGTGGTAGGTGCAATGTTGGGGCAAAAGCAAGGCAAATTTATTCATCCTATATATTATTCAAGCAAGGTTTTAAATGAAGCACAGGTCAACTACACAACTACTGAAAAGGAGTTGTTAGCTATTGTGTTTGCTTTTGAGAAATTCCGGACATATTTGGTTGGATCTAAAGTCACGGTGTTCACGGATCATGCAACAATAAGGTATTTAATGTCAAAGAAAGGTGCAAAGCCTAGACTAATTCGTTGGATTTTATTACTGCAGGAATTTGACTTGGAGATAAAGGACAAGAAGGGATCAGAGAATGTCATTGCAGATCATTTGTCTCGTCTTGATCCATCATCATCTTTGCTGGAGCAATCTGCCATTTCCGATTCTTTTCCAGATGAACAGCTTTTTGCTGTTCAGGTAAAGGTAGTCAGGGATGTCCCTTGGTATGTTGATATTGCCAACTTTTTAGTAAAGGGAGTCACTCCTATTGACATGGATTGGAGGCAGAAGAAAAAGTTTAAGCATGATGCGAAATTTTTCTTTTGGGATGAGCCATTTATGTATAAGCAATGCTCTGATGGTATTATTCGTAGGTGTGTTTCAGGTGCTGAAGCAAAGGAAATCCTGGAGCAATGTCACTCTTCGCCGTATGGAGGTCATTTCAGCGGTCAGAGGACGGCTATGGGGATTTTGCATTGTGGATTTTTCTGGCCTACGTTATTCAAGGATGCCCACTGGTTCTACAAACAATGTGACGCTTGTCAAAGGAGAGGAAACTTGGGGCCTAGAGATGAAATGCCTCTTACTTACATTTTAGAAGTTGAATTATTCGATGTATGGGGTATTGACTTTATGGGGCCATTTCCCCCTTCTAATGGCAATGTTTTTATTTTATTGGCAGTTGATTATGTGTCCAAGTGGGTAGAGGCCATCGCATGCCATCAGAGTGATGACAAGACAGTAGCAAGGTTTCTTCAATCGCACATCTTTGCGCGGTTTGGCACACCTAGGGCTCTAGTGAGTGATGAGGGTACACATTTTGTTAATAATATCTTAACTAAGCTTTTAGCTAAGTATGAGATTAAGCATAGGATAGCTACCCCTTATCACCCACAAGCAAATGGTCAAGCTGAAATTAGTAATAGGGAAATTAAAGCTATTTTAGAGAAAGTAGTCCATCCATCTAGAAAGGATTGGTCCTTTAGGTTGGATGAGGCTCTTTGGGCTTATAGGACAGCTTATAAGACTCCTCTAGGTATGTCTCCCTATAGGTTAGTATACGGGAAAGCTTGTCATTTACCGTTAGAGCAGGAACATAAAACATTTTGGGCTTTGAAAAAGTTAAATTTTGATCTGAGTCGTGCAGGAGCAATCAGAATGCTGCAGCTTAATGAGTTAGAAGAATTTCGTCAATTTTCTTACGAAAATGCGAGAATGTATAAGGAAAAGACTAAGCTGTGGCATGACAAAAAAATTAAATCTAAGGAGTTTGTCAAGGGTCAAAAAGTTTTGCTTTATAATTCTAGATTAAAATTATTTCCTGGAAAATTAAAATCTAGATGGTCAGGACCGTTTATTGTGATTGAGGTTTTTTCCAATGGAGCAATTACTTTGCAGGATGAAAAAGATGGGAGAGTGTTCAAGGTGAATGGACAGCGTGTGAAAAATTATTGGGATGAGGAATTTCAGGCGAAATATCCTTCCCTAAGGTTGGTCGATGTTTGAGAGAGCAGGATTTTTGCGGGAGCATTTCACAGAGCAAAACTTTGAGTTCCCAAAGTTTGTATTGATTTTATTTTTCGTTGATTTGATTTTGCAGTTAGGATAGATTTGATTTTGCGTGATTTATTCAATTTTGTTTTTGAATATTTGATTAGATCTTATCTATTTTGTTTTGAATTTGATTTGATTTTATTTTCTTAGATTATCTTTGTATTATCTTTTAATTGGTTTTTATTAAGATTTTATTTTCAGTTATTTGAATTTTAGTTTTAATTCATAGAGATTTTCTCTAATTTATTCGGCTTCTTTTGAAAATAAGAGATTGGGATGATTGGTTAAATTTTAATTTAAAGAAAAAATCTTTGATTTTTCTGTTTTTTGAAATTCGACTTCCGTATCTAAGATTCTTCAGGACCAGCAGATTGTTGCGGCAAAGATATTGCTGGAGCAAAATATTCCGAGTTAGAAGGGTTTCCGTTGGAATTTATTATTGTTACCGTTAGATTTAGCTTTGAATTCTCGCAGGTAAATGTGCGTGCATCATCTGATGAGGCCACGTGTCGCAGAGCAATTATCCGAAGGCTGCAATGATGACAGCACATTGATTTTTACCATGGGCGTTTGGAATCCACGAATTTACCGTTGATAATTTTTGAAATTCTGGTTTACATTTTTTAAATTAAAACGGTAATATTAGTTATTGCAGGGCAAATCTTTTCGGTTAGGATTCTCTTTTGCTGAAGCCTTATTTATTTGCAACTGCTGGTAAGTTCTCTCCACTTCGTCTTCTTGATCACATTTTTTGTCGTCTGCGTTCTTTCTTTTTCCTTCCCATTCTCTGTAAACCCTTTGAGTTATCCATGGCCAAAACAAGAGCAAGGAAGGAAAGAGGGAGGGGGAGTGAGGAGGAAGAGATACCTGTGACACCGGAAGTACAGAAAGGAAAAACTAAGAAAAAGAGAACGCCAGAAGAGAAGGAGGCTAAGCGAAGAAGACGACAATAGAGGGTTGAAGAACAAGAAAGAGCGAGAGAGGAGGAGGTTGTTGCAGAAGAAGAAGAAGACCCAAAAGAATCTGGCAAAACGAATCAAGAAGAGGATGGACAGGAAGTTGCAACTATAGAAGAGGCTCGAGAGGAAATTCAAGCGAAACAGAGTGAGGTTATGCAGACGGAGGCTGTAGAGGAAGAAGACAGAGAGCCAGTTCAGGAGGCTCGTGTGGAGGTTATCATACCTGAACCTCCGAAACGACGCCGCATTAAGCGGAAGGCTGGGCGCATTCCAGTGATCAGGACTGATACCCCATCGCCTCCATCATCAGATTCCGAGAGAGAGAAGGCCGAGCAAGAGGAACGAGAGAAAAAAGAGGCTGAGGAAAGAAGGCGAGAAGAAGCAGAGAAACAGGCAGAGGAGGAACAGTTGCTGAAGCGGAGAGAAGAGAAGGGCAAAAAGATTGCTGAAGCATCAGAGGAGCACGATGAAATAGCAGAGCGACAGGTGCCATACGATCGCTTCGTCAATAATTTTGCTAGAGAAAAATACACTGAGCTCCTGAAAAGGGATTTTCTGTTCGAAAGAGGTTTCAGCGGTGATCTTCCGCCATTTCTAAGGACTGGCATAGCTGACCACGGCTGGGAGTTGTTTTGTGCTAAGCCGGAGGCTGTGAACGCACAGGTGGTGCGTGAATTCTATGCCAACATTGATAAAGAAGAGGGTTTCCTGGTAATTGTCAGAGGAGTCGAGATAGATTGGAGTCCAAGTGCGATCAACGCACTGTACCATCTTCAAAACTTACCCCACGCGTCATTCAATGAAATGCCAGTCGCGCCATCTGAGGAGCAGTTAAGTAATGCTGTGAGGGAGGTAGGAATCGAGGGGGCGCAGTGGCAACTATCTAAGACTCAGAAACGGACATTCCAGACGGCTTATTTGAAAAAGGAAGCGAACACATGGATGGGTTTCATCAGGCAGAGGTTGCTTCCGACAACGCACGACTCGACAGTATCCAGGGAACGAATTCTTTTGGCTTTTGCTATCTTAAGGTCTCTCAGTATTGACGTAGGAAAAATTATTTGTAATGAAATAACGTGTTGCTGGAAGAAAAAGGTGGGGAAGCTGTTCTTCCCGAACACAATTACTATGCTATGCAGACAAGCAGGGGTTCCAGTGGAGGAGAGTGATGCAATTCTATTTGATAAAGGGATCATTGATACGCCCAATTTGGCGCGGCTCCAGCGCACGCAGGAGATACGTCAAGGTGGGCTTATCTACGGCATCAATACGATTCTAGAACAACTTGCACTTTCGACCAGTAGGCAGGAGTTTGCTGAGAGGCAGACTTTAACCTTCTGGAACTATGTTAAGAATCGGGATGCCAACTTAAAGAGGGCGCTGCAGGAGAATTTTTCAAACCCATACCATGCCCTTCCCATGTTCCCTGACGATCTGTTGAACCCTTGGATTCCGCCCCCACCTGCTGAAAGAGGAGAAGAGAATGATGATGAAAACCAGGGTCAGGAAGATTGATGGATGGAATGATCTTCAACGAGCATTATTTTTGTCTTATCATTTTGTTTGCTCGCGCATATCTGACCCCGTTTGCTAAATATGTTTGCTTGTTCCTTTTTAATTTTTCTGCTTTAAAAATATATCTCTGCTATGTAATTTCTTTTCTTGTGTTTTTTTTAAATGAAATTTCTAGATGTTTCTATTCTATGAGCACTGAGTAACTCTAACTTAACTAATTTTCTTCTGAATTTTTGAAGCTTGGACTGATTACGCTTAATTAGATCAAGGTATTCTGATCTCCAGAAACCTTTTGCTTGAGCATTTCTTCTAGCCTGGACTGTTGCTGCGACAAAGAAGATTTTGACGGTAGTTTTGACTTATATGATTCACTTTAAGCTTAATCTAAGTCCCATGTTTAGTTTACAAATTCAGATAGAAAAATTTAAGTTTGGGGGTATAATTGCTTAATTAATGATTCATTGGGGACAATGAATAATTCAAGTTTGGGGGACTTTTTGCTACTCCAATTATTTTGCTCGAGCATTCCTCTCCTTCAAAATTAAAATTTGCTAGGTTATTGAGTAACCGGGGACATTTGTGATACCCACAGTTTGTCTTCGCGTCAAAAGATGACCTAGGAAATGTGAAAAATGATGAGAAAAATTATTTGCTGAAAAATTATTTGTTGAAGATTTTGCTGAAAAAATTGACAGAGCAAAAGTTTTGAGGGATGAATGATGATCCAACAGTTTTTCTGTCTTCCAGAACTTAGGTGAGCTTCATCATAAAATGTCGCCATTCTGAGGGGCAAGAGATGGAATAACTAGGGATTTTTGAGCTTTATAATGAGTATTGAGTCTAGTTGGTGATGAGCTTGAGGCAAGGGTATACTGCACCATAAAGTGGGTCATCCCATGCTTAAGAGCTTATGACTGTAAGGCTGCTTTAAGTCTGATAAGTAATGAAATAAACCCTTTTAAAAATATGTTTTGAAATGTCTGATAATAGAGCTAGGCTGTGGTGAGTTCTTAGAATTAAGTTGAAAAGTGGTGATTATTTGTCCATGCCGGAGGAATCATTTTGCTGCAGCAGAGCTTGGTTTTGCAGAGTGCTCAGGTTTGATTAAGCTAATTCTTTTTCTAATGTTTTGAAATTCTTGAAGGAATGTTGGTTAGTATTGCTCGGGACGCGCAATAGTTCAAGTTTGGGGGTATGATAACTGCCCAAAAGGTAGTTATTTAGGCCTCAATTATATAGGGATTTGTGTGTCCTTTATGCTTATTAGGGTTGGTTTTGGATAGATATTACATGATTTAACAAATTTGGAAGAATGGAAGCATTGGAAATTATTTTGTGCAGATTATGCTGCTGAGCGACTGGAGGGAGCAAATTCTATGCTGCAGCAAAACTGGGAGCAGAAACTGCCACATCACAGCTCGTTAGCCAACTTCATGAACCGACTTCTGTTGAGTTATTTTCGGGATAAAGGAGCAAGGAGAGCCCTACACGTGTCAAAGTTGACCTAATTCAAGTCTCCTGTCCTTCTATAAAAGGAAGTAGCCGTCAAAGTCAAATTCATTCCATGTTTTCCCTTGGAAGCCGAATAGGATAGGGAGATTGAAGATCATCAAGAACACCATCAACCGCAAGTTGATTAGGGAGTTTACCTTCTTTATTAACTTGAAGTTATGGACATGCATACTCAGATTGTAATTCGTATTCCTATGCTTATTATGAACTAAGTAGCTTAAAGTGTTCGTTAGGAATAATGTGATTACTGTGCTTCATCTCTAGTAATATATTGACTATCACATTTTGGTTAATTGTTGTGCTTAAACTCATTTTATGCCCGCCTGGCCAGCCGGTATGGATAGCTCTCTCTAGTTACAGGGATGATTTAGAGAGTGTGTGGCAATTATCCACACTACGATCATTGTGTATTGGTGAACGCCAGTGACTGAGCTAGGGATAGCCAGTTGCCTAGTGCTTGATTGGTCGCTCTTCATTGGGGTTGAAACATATCCCAAAAGATCCGGAGTTCCGGGAGGAATCCGCTAATAATACTGCGAGAAATGCATGATCAATAATATTGCTAGAGCATATCTTAGAACAATCACTAAAACCTAACCAGCGTCTGTCTTTAATCTGTCTATCTATTTGTTTACTCGTTGTTCTGTCATTTATTTTGCTTCAGCATAATTCCGATAAAACCCAATCATTTTATTATCTTTGAAACCATTAGGAAGTTACGCAAAATAGATAAAGTGGAAGCTCATTCAGACCTTGGATTGATAATATTACTTGCTGCAGACTGTGTATACTTGCACAGGAATTCTAGAGTATTTTATACTACATTTTTACTCACTCTAGGAACCCAACACCGGTCCGGTTCGGACCGGTTTGGATGGGCTGGGACCTATTTGGTCCGGTTCAGCCAATTTTTGGCATGGTTCGTGATTCTGGAGGCCGATTCGAGGTGGTTCGGGGCGGTTCGTGCTGTCTAGACCAATTCCGGAGCTGTACATGGATTTTTTAGGATAGAATTTAGCTATATTAATGTAAGTTAAGGCTTTATTTTATCCTAGGGGCCAAAATTAACTGGTTCAATTGCTATTTATATGCTTTATGGATGTCATATAGAATATTTAATCCCACCTTAGGTTATAAACATGCTCATGCATTTTTTATATATTATAAATTGTTATAATGTATGTTTAAATGCATGGATTTGTTTTCATATTTTTTCATATAAGTGTATATTAATTATATGAAAAATTGGAAAGCATGTAGCATGTCATTACTTAAATTAAATATAAATAGTTATGTTTAATGTGATGAATGAAGCATGCTTGATTGATTTTCTTGATTGTTTTATAATTGTTATATTAAAAGAAAATCAATATTGCATGAAGCATGAAACACCCATAGTTAATAATATAATTGTTATATTATTCATGCAATTAGTGTGGTTTAATTATTTAATTTGAATGAGATTGTTGAATGAATTAAACCCTAGATTCTTGATTATAGGATTAATCATTAAAATTTGAAATAGTTCTTTAATATTAATGATTAGAAACCGTCAATCTATAATCAAGATTTGCATGCAAACATAAGATCATAGGATGAATTGGATTAATTATAATTTGTTTAAAATTAATTAGACCTAGATCAGTTTCTAATAGGATTAGAATCTTTTCTTACTTAGTATTTAAAATAGTTTTAATTGACTAAGTAGGAAAAACATTGCTATGATTATAAGGGAACTCCACCGGTAATGTTCAGTCTAAGGCTGTGGGTATTTAAGTTGACGGTTTACGGAACACCTCCTACCTGGGAACTGACCCGAACATTGAGTTGAATTAACCATAGTAATGTTGACTTGCAATGTTGGGTTTATTAAAAGAAGTTTAATTCACCCAAAAGATTGCAGTTGAATCCTTTCCATAATTGTTATAATAGGATCAGACTTAGATAGATTGACTTAGTCGAATACTATCTAAGTTAAATAACCCTATATTAACCTTAGGACATTTTCAGTGGGAGGAAAGTTACAAAACGAGATTTAAATCAAGTTTTGCTCCTATGTCCCTATATTTACAACGTGAGATTCATGCTCGGCTTCGAGTCGCCTTAGGAGTGGCCTCCCTTCGGAAAGTGTTTGCATGAATCAATATCAAGGTGAATGGGAAAAATGTCTAGAGTAAGTGGAAGCGGGACACGTGTCAACGTATCCCTCGGTCTCCGCCCATAGTTCACACCGTGAGAGTCCTATGATCCGCCTGCAGGTTGTCCTGACGCAACCATCCCTTCGGAGGGCCTGGTCATAGGATCCGGAACATCGTGAACTCCTGAAAATGATAGGAGCTCTTAGACTAATCACCAACAGTTGTCTTTCCCTTCGGTAGCCTGTTGGTGCGTGCCTCTGAGATCTGAAAGTGGGAGGGTTACACTTACGAGGATGAGTTAAAAGTGTTAACAAATCCTTGACCGAACAACGGTGGCTAATGTCTATAGGAATATGAGTTATTCTGGAATTAGAATTAGTTGAGAGGTGTCTCATTTCAAAGGAGGAGTACCTGATCACCCTTCGATGACTGATATTCTAAACCTTTGAAACATCGTTGCAAAACTAAATCGATAGTTATAGGGTTCTGTGATTGTCTGTTTTGCTAAATTGATTGGATTGTGTGCAATTGTTTGCTTGTATGATGGGTTAAGGCAAAGATAACTAATACGGTCATTGTTTGTTTAAATTTCAGCAATGTCTTCCTCAATTGTCTTTCTGCTTAAAAATGAGAAATTAACCTGCGAAAATTATGCTACGTGGAAGTCGAACCTGAATACGATTCTTGTTGTCGATGATCTGCGGTTCGTCTTAACGGAGGATTGTCCTCCAGCCCCTGCTCGTAATGCATCCCAAGTAGTTAAGGATGCTTATGACCGCTGGACAAAGGCCAATGATAAGACTCGCGTCTATATCCTAGCCAGCTTATCTGAAGTTTTGGCTAAAAGGCATGAGAGCATGGTAACAGCGAGGGAGATTATGAACTCTCTCCAGGAGATGTTTGGACAACCGTCCTACCAACTCCACCACGACGCTCTCAAATACGTTTATAGTTGTCGCATGAAAGAGGGCACGTCTGTTCAGGAGCATGTCCTGGATATGATGGTCCAATTCAACGTGGCAGAGGCAAACGGGGCGGTCATAGATGAGCGTAGTCAGGTTGCATTCATCTTAGAATCTCTTCCGAAGAGTTTTCTACAGTTTTGAAGCAATGCAATGATGAATAAAATAACATTCAACCTGACTAGCCTCCTGAATGAGCTACAACTCTATCAGTCTCTTCTTAAGAACAAGGGACAGATAGAAGGAGAGGCAAACGTTGTTCACTCTAAAAGAAAGTTCGAGAAGAGTTCATCCTCTGGAACTAAATCTGTAGCCACTTCTTCAAAGAAAACTCAGAAGAAGAAAGGAAACAAGGGGAAAGCTCCCAGTACTGCTGCTAAAAGCAAGGGAAAAGCCAAAGCTATGGCAGATAAGGGTAAGTGTTTTCACTGCAATGTAGATGGACATTGGAAGAGAAACTGCCCAAAGTACCTTGCTGAGAAAAAGAAGGAAAAGGAAGGTAAATTTGATTTACTTGTTTTAGAAACATGCCTGGTAGAACATGATGAGTTTACCTGGATACTTGATTCAGGAGCAACTAATCATGTTTGCTCTTCTTTTCAGGAAAATAGTTCCTTTCGGCAGTTGAACGATGGGGAAATGACACTCAGGGTCGGAACTGGAGAAGTCATTTCAGCTAAAGCAGTGGGAGCTGCGAAGTTATTTTTTAGAAATAGATTCTTACTTTTAGAAAGTTTGTTAATCGTTCCCAAGATTAAGAGGAACTTAATTTCTATTTCATGTTTGATTGAACAATCGTATACAGTTACTTTTGATATGAATGAAGCGTTCATTTATAAAAATGGTGTACTTATTTGTTCAGCCAAATTGGAAAATAACTTGTACGTTTTAAGACCAACCGAAAACAAAGCACTTTTAAATCACGAATTATTTAAAACTGCTGAAACTCAAAGTAAAAGGCAAAAGATTTCTCCATCAAGTAACAATACTCATCTTTGGCATCTCAGACTTGGTCATATAAACATCGATAGGATCGGTCGTTTGGTAAAGAATGGACTTCTAAGCAAGTTAGAAGATGATTCACTACCACCTTGTGAATCTTGTCTCGAGGGAAAAATGACCAAGAGACCCTTTACTGGAAAAGGTTATAGAGCCAAAGAACCCTTAGAGTTAATACATTCAGATCTGTGTGGTCCAATGAATGTAAAAGCTCGAGGAGGGTACGAATATTTCATCTCATTTATAGATGATTATTCAAGATATGGTTACTTGTACCTAATGGGACATAAGTCTGAAGCCCTTGAAAAGTTTAAGGAGTTTAAGGCTGAAGTTGAAAACCTATTAGGTAAATCTATTAAAGTACTTCGATCTGATCGAGGAGGGAGTATATGGATCAAAGATTCCAGGATTATATGATAGAACATGAAATCCAATCTCAACTCTCAGCCCCTGGTACACCTCAACAGAATGGTGTGTCAGAAAGGAGAAATAGAACCTTGTTGGACATGGTTCGATCAATGATGAACTATGCTCAATTGCCTAGCTCGTTTTGGGGGTATGCAGTAGAGACTGCAGTATACATCTTGAACAATGTTCCCTCAAAAAGTGTTTCTGAAACACCTTTCGAATTATGGAAGGGGCGTAAACCTAGTTTGCATCACTTTCGCATCTGGGGTTGTCCAGCACACGTGCTTGTGACAAATCCTAAGAAACTAGAACCTCGTTCAAAACTGTGCCAATTTGTTGGTTACCCTAAAGAAACGAGAGGTGGTTATTTCTACGACCCACAAGAAAATAAGGTGATTGTATCGACAAACGCCACTTTCTTAGAGGAAGACCACGTGAGAGATCATAAACCACGCAGCAAAATAATATTAGGAGAAGCTACTGAAGAATCATCAAGAGTTGTTGATGAAGTTGGACCTTCAACAAGGGTTGATGAAGGAACTAGTTCTTCAGATCCATCCCGTCCATCTCAAACGTTGGGAATGCCTCGACGCAGTGGGAGGGTTGTATTACAACCTGACCACTACTTGGGTTTAACTGAAACTCAGGTTGTCATACCTAATGATGGCATTGAGGATCCATTGTCCTATCGACAGGCAATGAATGACGAAGATAAGGATGAATGGGTCAAAGCCATGAACCTGGAAATGGAGTCAATGTACTCCAATTCTGTATGGGAACTTACAGATCTACCAAATGGGGTAAAACCCATAGGGTGCGAATGGATCTATAAGAGAAAAAGAGATGCAGCTGGAAAGGTACATACCTTCAAAGCTAGACTAGTGGTAAAGGGTTATACTCAAAAGGAAGGGGTTGACTATGAGGAAACCTTTTCTCCTGTAGCCATGTTAAAGTCCATAAGAATTCTCTTATCCATAGCCACCTATTATGACTATGAAATATGGCAAATGGACATCAAGACTGCCTTTCTGAATGGTAATCTTGAAGAGAATATCTTCATGTTTCAACCCGAAGGGATCATAGCCCAAGGTCAGGAACAAAAGGTTTGTAAGCTCAATCGATCCATTTATGGATTGAAACAAGCGTCCAGATCATGGAACATTAGATTTGATACTGCAATCAAATCTTTTGGTTTTGACCAAAACGTTGATGAGCCTTGTGTGTACAAGAAAGTCAACAAAATGAAAGTAGCTTTTCTAATACTTTATGTAGACGATATCCTACTCATTGGAAATGATGTAGGATACCTCACTGACATTAAGAAATGGCTAGCAACCCAATTCCAAATGAAAGATCTGGGAGAGGCTCAATATGTTCTGGGAATCCAAATCATTAGGGATCGTAAGAACAAAACGCTTGCTCTGTCTCAAGCAACGTATATTGACAAGATGCTGTCTCGATATTCGATACAAAACTCCAGGAAGGGACTACTACCCTTCAGACATGGGGTACACCTGTCTAAGGAACAGTCTCCTAAGACACCTCAAGAAATTGAGAACATGAGACACATTCCCTACGCCTCAGTTGTGGGCAGCTTAATGTATGCTATGCTCTACACTAGGCCTGACATATGTTATGCAGTGGGAGTAGTCAGTAGGTATCAGTCTAATCCAGGGTTGGACCACTGGGGAGCGGTTAAGAATATCCTCAAGTATCTTCGGAGAACGAGGGACTACATGCTTGTGTATGGAGCTAAGGATTTGATTCTTACTGGATACACTGACTGTGACTTTCAAGCTGATAAGGATTCAAGGAAATCCACATCAGGGTCAGTATTCACCCTCAATGGAGGAGCAGTAGTGTGGAGAAGCATCAAACAAGGATGCATAGCAGACTCAACCATGGAGGCTGAGTATGTAGCAGCTTACGAAGCAGCTAAGGAGGCAGTATGGCTCAGAAAGTTCTTGACTGATTTGGAAGTGGTTCTGAATATGAACGTGCCCATAACACTATACTGTGACAACAATGGGGCTGTAGCCAACTCAAAAGAACATCGAAGCCACAAACGGGGTAAACACATCGAGAGGAAGTATCACCTGATACGGGAGATTGTGCAAAGAGGAGATGTGATCGTCACTAAGATCGCCTCAGAACACAACATCGCTGATCCATTTACGAAGGCTCTCACGGCTAAAGTGTTTGAGGGTCATCTAGAGGGTCTAGGTCTACGAGATATGTATGCCATCTAATCTAGGGCAAGTGGGAGAAATGTATAATGGGTATAAGGATGCCCTAGTTCATTGTATTAATATACATGACATTTCCAGCTTTAGATTATTGCATTTACATCCCACTAACTAGTGTTTTAGTTCAAGTGGGAGTTTGTTGGGTTTTATGCCCTAAAACTCGTAGATAGTGAATGTAACCGTTGACCGGATATTAATGAAATAATATTGATATATTTTTCCATTAATTGTTATTAGTTATTTTATATTTGTCTTTGCCTAATAATAACCCTAATCCAATAAACTAGACATCCAAGGCTGTAATATGAGTCTTGAACTATATGTAGTGACATATGGGATCATTGTTCAAGAAACAGCCTAAAGGGTCTATAGTATAGGGATAAGACTGGGTGCCTTATCCTGGTGACACTATGGATTTGGCCCACTTTGTATTTGATACAAACGCTGCGATCCAACGCGTTCGTGTAGGAGACATGCGAGTGGGGGTATCCTATGCAATGAGTTTGCATAAGACCGGACCGCGAAATAGTAACCACTGGTTATAACACCGTTAACTAGTTGGTTTTTTATTTCACTAGGATGACCTAGACAACTTAGTCTTAATCCTGAGTTGATTATGGACTCCTGCTCATGAGAGATTGTCCTTTGATTTGTATGGGTGAGAGTGGCCAATACGCCGACTCAATAAGCCTACCACTTTGGGGACAAGACCGAATGGGGAGCTGGGAACATAATCGTACAAGATGGAATTCACTCCTTCCCAACTTTAGGGAAGCAGATGAGTGTTCCCTTAAGTGGTTACTCCGAGTCTTGAACAAAGGGCCCTACCCTCTCAATGGCACGAGAGGGTTTTCTGTTTGATGGTTGGACCACAAACAGGTTGTTCATTAGAGGAGAATTGGTACTTAAGGAAATAGAGGTAACCCAGGGGTAAAACGGTAATTTGACCCAGCTCGTGTTACGGACACTCGTGAAGGACTAACTAGTCGATATTGGTCTAGATCCATGGACACAGAAAATATGTCTGCAGTGAGAAGAGTGCAACTGTGAGTCTATAGTGGAATGTACACACAGTTAACGAATATTGATTAATGTGGTTAATGAGTTTGACCAATTAATCTCACATCGTTGGAGCTTCTGATCTGCAAGTCCATTAGGTCCCACTAGTAGCTCGTAAAGTAATTTGAGGCAACTAAGTAATAAAAGTAAATTGAAAATGTTCAATTTATTAAGGGAAACAAATATATATATATTGATATATTATTATGAGAGAAATTAATATTTGAAAAGTTCAAATATAAATTTATGGAAGTTTGAAAGAGTTCAAAATAATGAATTAATTAATTTAAGACCTAAAATGTGTTTGGGCAAATTAATTAATTCTAGGTCGGGAATTAAATATGTGATATTTAATTGGTGGTTAATTAATTAAAGAATTCATTAACCGGGAATTAATCAATTATGGAAATAATTAATCACTTAAGGAAGTGATTAATCATTTATGGAAATGATCTAATCACTTATGGAAGTAATTAGTCATTTGTGGAAAATATTAATCAATTATGGAATTGATTGATCATGATTGATTAATTAAGGAATAAGATTGAATCAATTATGGAAAAGATTGATTTAATTGAATATTTTATTCATGGCCTCTCTTCTATAAATAGAACACTAGACCTAATTGGTCATGACACTTGACACTCTTGAAAGACAAGACCTAGAATTCTCTCTAGCCTCCCTCTTAGAGAAAGACTCCCACAAGTCTTTTGCCTCCTAGACTTAGAGACATACCGGTTTAACCTCTGTGGTGATTGTGTCAATCAAAGAACAAATTTCCAGCGAAGAAAAACAAAGGCGGCTGCTGCGTTTTCGTTCGTGGAGTGTCGTTGGCGAAGAACGGTCAAGTCTTCAACGAAGGTTTGTAATGGTTCTTCCTCTTTTCTTTAGAAAAGTATTAAAAATAAATTTAGATTTATTTTAGCATGTTTAAACCAATTTTACAGCGGCTTTAAAAGTTGTTTAAAGTTTTGTTTGAGTTGTCGTAACGGTATTTTAATGTTAATTAATATACGGCGTAAGGTCCAATCGATGCGCTTCCGCTACGTGGGGACTTTTATTCCCTTCAATAACAACATTATTCCAACATACCAGGTGATGGAGAGGAGAAACGAGAAGGTCCATTACCCTAAACACCCAAACAACCTAGATTTCCTAGGCCAGTCTACAGGAAAAACTCCGCTCTAATACCAACTGTAATGCCCTAGGTTAATAGTTTATAAAAAACCTGGGGCGTTACATCGATACTTAGCGAATTGATTTATAAGCCAAGGGGAAGTTTGTTTGTTTTAATTTTGAAAATTTCTTAGAATCGAATGATGGAATTATCGATTTTGAATTTTTCGATTTGGAAATTGTTCTTCTTCTTCTGAATTCCATCAGGTTCGAATTCTACTTCAAATCAGTTATCGTTTATGAAAAGTATCTCTGACAGTCTGACATATACTTCATTTTCTTCTTTTTTCTTTTTCGGGAAATTTTTTAATTTTTGTTATAATTCGTTTATGGAATATCTATGAGATTTTTTTTAAAATAATTCGTTTATGGAAAGTATCTAATATTGACAACAAGAAATTGAAGTATTTTTTTTTGAAAAGTCATCGTTGGAGAAAATAGCCTGTGCGCATTGTAATTCAAGGTTTGATTTAGATATATTTTTCTTAATTGGTCTCTGAAAGTCACCGATTTCTTTAGAAAAAATAGACTTTTGGTCTTTGAGATTTGGGATAGATATCATTTTGATCGTAAATTTTGAAACTCAATAATTCTATCTCGAAGTTTGAATTTCGTTACACCATTTGTCTCTTCATCTATTTTTTCGTTAATCTTAACAAATTTCTAACGTAACATTAGTTTTTTATTAAAAAATAATTCTAAATAATTTATTATTAATTTTAAGGTATGTAAAAATGTATGAAGTACTAGTGAAAGGAAAAAATAAAAAAATAAAAATAGAAATAGAAATAGAGAAGATGAAAAGAAGGAGAAGAGAAACTCTTGGATAGATTTTAAGATATTGGCGAAAAAGAAAAAAGAAGGAAAAAATGATTAAAAAGGATTAAGAGTCAATATTAAAAGGGATTTTAATAATAAATTAGAGATAATTTTTTTTACACATCTTAAAAAAGGAAAATAGACATAAAAAAGATAAAAAGAAGAAAATGAAACCATTGATAAAGAAACAAAAAATAAAAGAAATTTAAAAATGAGGCAAATATTCTAAGGGCAACTAGATAAATGGCCATTTTTAATTGAGCATTTTGAAAAATGGCCATACGTTTTTTTCATTTAAAGAATTGCCGATTACTATTTTTTTGTAGGTTTTTTTAACATCAAATCGGACGAAAATACCCCTGAACGAAATCTAAATCCAGTGAACTATAAATTCAAATACAACGTAAATGTAGGAGAAAATCTAGGGTTTACACTTAATTTAAGTGCACATTGAAAATCAAAATTCAAATTTTACAAATATAACAAATAAAAAGCTTAACTGTCTAAATTAATAATAGGGAGATATTTGTAGAATTAAAAAAAAAAAAATCCGTCGAAGTTTTACCTTAAAAATAACATGAATCAAGGGAGAAGGTTGATTGATAACAAAAATCAACCAAAATAGCATGAATAAAGGGAGAGAGTTGTAGAATTAATTTTTTTTTTTGTTAACTTTGTGTGTATTTAAATTACTAAATTCATTTACACACAAAACCCTATTTTCTTTTCCAAAACTTTACTAGATATTGTCTCGTTGGGTATTCAATAACCTAACTTCAAAGTGTATTTAGTAAACTTGAAGATAATTTCAATCATCTTGAAAAGGGGAAAAATCATTACTCACAAATGTTACTAGAACAATCCTCTTGCAAATACAGTGTATTCAGTAAACAAATTATGCAAATGCAGTGTATATAAGTTAAACTAACCTACTAGACAACATGCAAATAATTCCAGTAGGGTAAACATCAAATCATCTAAAAAACGAGAAGAAATCATTACTCAACAAAAATACCCCTGAGGTTTGAGATAAGGAGCATTTTTGTCCATGCCGTTAATTTTTCTGTTAAATCTTAACAGTTGCTGACGTGGCACTATTATTTTAATAAAAAAAATTATTTTTTTTTTTATTTTTTAAAATAAAAATAATAAAATAATAAAATATTAATATTTTTTTATATTTTTTTATTCTTTTTTCTCCCTTTCTCTTTCTTCTTCTTCTCTTTCTCCATATCCTTCATCTTCCTTCTTCTTCTTCCTAACTCCGACGACCGCCCGCCGCCGGCCGCTGCTGCCTGCTGCCGCCCGCCGCCGCCCGCAACTGTTTTTTTTTTTCTTTTCTTCTTCTCTTTTCTTCCTCTCTTTTACCCTATTTTTCTTATTTTTCTTTAAAAAAAAAAAAAAAAAAGAGGGAGGATCCCTCCTCCTCCATTTCCGGCCGGAAATGGAGGATCCCTCTTGTTTTTTTTTTTTTTTTAAAGAAAAGAAGAAAAATAGGGTAAAAGAGAGGAAGAAAAGAGAAGAAGAGAAGAAAAAAAAAACAGTCGCCGGCGGCGGACGGCAGGGGGCGGCGGCGGGCGGTCGTCGGAGTTAGGAAGAAGAAGAAGGAAGATGAAGGATATGGAGAAAGAGAAGAAGAAGAAAGAGAAAGGGAGAAAAAAAAATAAAAAAAATATAAAAAATATTAATATTTTATTATTTTATTATTTTTATTTTAAAAAATAAAAAAAATATTTTTTTTTATTAAAATAATAGTGCCACGTCAGCAACTGTTAAGATTTAACAGAAAAATTAACGGCAGGGACTAAAATGCTCCTTATCTCAAACCTCAGGGGTATTTTTGTTGAGTTTGAAAACTCAGGGACCTAAGTGTCACTTAACCCAAACCTCAGGGACCAAAAGTGTATTTTTCCCTTTTTTATAAGTATAGTGGAGTACAATCTTTAGTTACAATCCTTTGATGCGTTCTCTCACAAACTCAAGGTAGCTTTGACCTATAGAGTCTTCAAGAAGCTCCTAGTATTTAGAGTTTTGAAGGTTTGTTCGCTTTTTAAGAAGATTTGAGTTTTTCTAGATGGATTTGAAGTACACTTCAGTCTTTATGTCTTCATTCTTCCAATCTTTAGAAGGATTTCACTTAATTTTCAATTTTGCAGGAGGATCTGAGCTTCAATCTTCAGTTTCATAGGAGGATCTTGAAGGGATCGAATCTCACAGTGGAAGCGAGTGATCGCTTTGCTTCGATTTTACTTAGAATTATAGTATAAAAAATACATACAGTATTTTACAGGTTAACCATTTTTAGAAATACAGGGAAGAGAGAAACAATACCTTTGAAGACCCTCTTCAATAATTACAGCAAGTAACAAATTATATATATGGGTTCAATAAAGTCATTATTGAGGTTTATTCACTACAATTGTTGTTGAATAAGTAAGTGCACGTTAAATACCCCAAATCCAATAAACTAAGATCCCTGGCTATAGTATGTATACATGGGTTTTATGTGGAGACATAAAAGTGGATCACACTTAAGTAATAGCCAAAATGGTTAATAGTATAGGGATAGGCTGGATACTATGGGTGAGTATCGGTCGGTTGAGGTCGGTTTTGGCCCTAAACCGACGTCGAACAGGTTTCCAAAAATTGGAAACCAATTTTTTTAAAAAAGCTATTTTCGTCGATCGACCAACCGACCAGTCGGCCGGTCGGTTTGGTCGGTTTAAACCGAAAATTTTCTTTTCTTTCTATTTTTCTTTTTTTTTTTAATTTTTCAGTTTTTAATTTTTTTAAAATCAAATTATCAACTATCTGCTTGATTTTTTTTCATTTTAATTTTAATTTCAATGTTTCGATTAAGTTTGAACGAATTTTTTGTAACGCCACAGGTTTTAATAAACTATTAACCTAGTGACAATACTAACTCATGATGAAACTACCCGAGTGTTCCGAAAATTTCGGCAGCATAATGATGTACAACATACTAAACCAAAAATTTTCAAACAATTGCTAGAACAAGAACACTTCTAAAACAATTCCAATTACACCTCCATACTACAACACAACAAAACTTCACATAAACCAGCGAGTCAGATCTCGCGTAATAATAAACAACCAAGTAGAGCCTCCACAACTAAAAACTCAACTAAACACAACTTTAACTTTAGTTCATTAGAAACAACCTGACTATCGTTAATTGAATAAAGAGATAGAGTTTATTACAACCAACTCAACTAAGCCTAGAGTTTCGACAGTAATAAATTCAAAATTTAAAACAAATGGGACAACAGTTGTCCAACAAATGAAAGCAACACTACCCTATCCAAGATAAGAATATAAAATAGAACAATGCTATCTAGTTATGGTCCTTCCTCGAGCACCTCCTCTACATCACCATGGTTAAGGTAGTCTTCATAACCTGCATAATCTAAAATGTTGGGGGAAAAAAAGGGGAGGGGGTCAGTACAACCACAGTACTGGTAAGTAGCCCCTACCCGAGAAGTCATCAATCAACAACCAGCAAACAACATGCTTTCCATGCGCAAACAACATACGTCTCAAAGCTATAAACACAACAACATACTTAGAAAGCGGGTAAGAATGAATGACTCTCCTATGCCATAACTCATGCATCTCTCCATGCAACTCACTAGCTACTCATGCTTCACGAGCTCACTCAACGCTCATATTTAGCTCTCACATGGCTCTCCACACGTGATTTTCGCGTCACACTCCGCAAAACTCTTCAAGACTGACCCTTCGAGTTGCATCAACCCCTGACCATTTATACCCAGGACCTCGACACTTCACTACAGAGCTCGACGTTCGACCCTTGACCATTTATACCCAAGGCCTCAAACTGTGCATCGACCCTTGACCATTTACACCCAAGGCCTCGATGACTAAGCAACGTATTGACCTTTGACCATTTATACCCATGACCTCAATACTTGCCTCAAGACTCATCACACCGACCCTTGACCATTTATACCCAAGGTCTCGATGCTCATCTTATCTAACATTGGCATGTCGACCCTCGACCATTTACACCCGAGGCCTCGACATCCAATTGTGATATATCAGCCCTCGACCATTTATACCCGAGGCCCTGATATCTCAACCACAAAGCTAGTCCTCTTTAAATCAATGGTGACGTGTCACCCCTCGACCATTTGTACCCGATGTGCACTGACATTCACCCATCTTGCCTTTCTTTCACATTTAGGTCCCTGACCTCTTTCTCACAACCATCTAGAATGCATATGCCCTGCAACATGCTTCTAGACTCATGTACTATGCCCACCAAGCATAAATATACCATACCATGCTCATTTCATGCATAACTCAAGAACTCACGAGAGAACTAGCATGCTTACAACCAAACATCACAACCAACGCTCATATATTTCAGATTCACATGTATATATATAACATATAAACAACATAACAAGTATAAAGCATAAATAAAGCGAGTAAACAAACTGCGTGCATCATGCAATCAAACAGACTCAAGAGATAGAAACTACTTACCTATAGCTTACGAGCGCTCTGAAGAACAATTCAAAAGCCCCCAAGACTCAAAAAGCTCCAAAACCAAACTTAGATTCAAGCTCGGCGACAAGATCGTCAACTTAGAACAAGTTTGAATCCTAAACCAACAACACTCGAACATTAAGGATTAAACTAAGACACTAAAACATGCTTGAAAGAACCTAAAGACCACGTTACCTTTAACGCTCCATCAAACCAGATGAGTCCTTGCTGGAAAAATAACTCGAGGAAGCTCTAATTGATCCCAAGCTACAAGTAACAACTTCCAACATCAGGGACTAATTAGCGAATCCTAACAAGAGTTCTAACAAGGCTAAACAGGTGAGGAAGCTTACCGAACCACGCTCAACGAGTCCAAAAGCTTGCTGGAACTTACGGACCAACACCAAACTCTTTTGAACACGCGCTACCCGAGGTTTGAATTGGGTCCAACTGCAACTTAAAAGCACACCCATGGGTTATAGGCTATCCAAAAGCCAACCAAATTGAATTACAAAGGTGCACGGGCAAGGAAACTTACCGAACAACACCTAAACGACCTTGAAGCTTGCTGCACAATGATTGAGAGGTGATGTGGACTTTTCCTACCGCAAGCGCACGGGTCAAGTAATAATAAAGTGAAAGTAAATTCGAATGTCGTCCTCTGGATTGGATTTTTAAGCAAATCAAGTATTGTGAATTATCTTGCCCAATTTTATTTAGGGATCAAAAAGTGATGAATAGGTGATATGAAAACTAACTCAAAGCAAGTAAAAAGTATGGAATTTCAATTGGGAAAACTACTTAGGGAATTGATTTCGCCGATTTCGTTTAGGATTGATTTTAAAGAATAAGTTATTATGCACAATGAAATTATGAGCCAAAGACCCTTTAATCACAACTACCTCTCCCGAGTATAATTGATTCTCATGCAAATTAACCAACTTGATATCCCTATCTAAGTTTATTGATATGCAAGGCAATGAGATCTTTTAACCAATTCTAAAGTTAATCTAAAACCGTCAAGAATTAGAAAGTTAAATTTATTCATGCAATCTTGAGTAAGTCTAGATCAAATCCCCTCTCCCGAGCTAGATTCGAAACTTAAATCATCCAACTAATGGCCAATTAATTGAAAGCATTAAATCAAGATTACAAACACAATAACATTGCACAACTTAAACCATAAATCAATCCATAAACTTAATCAACTACATCAATCCCTAAGCTACAAGTTTAGCTACTCATAAATTTAAATACAATCTCAACTAAACATGTGAAACCCATAAATCTAACTAAAGAAAGAGAAGGGAAAAGAAAACTCAATGTAGGCCGAGTCCCGACGTCCCCGTCACGATCCCCACGAACAATGGGTTGATTTCCAAGTCTCCCCCTTTGTTTCAGCCTCCAAAGTGTTATATTCTGTCCTCTTTACGGCTGTCCAAGGTCCCAAATCGAACTCCCCAAAAACCTAGCCGAAAATAAGCTTTTATTCTGATTTTTCGTCTTAGCGTCGAGACGCTGTCAAGACAGCGTCGCGACGCTGCCTCTTATACGCGTGTTCTGAATAAGGAAAAACGGAACCGTCGGGACGCTTCCTATCATAGCGTCTCGACGCTGTGAGCTTTACGCGCGTAATCTGATATGGAATGTGAGCGTCGAGACGCTCAAGAGCTAGCGTCTCGACGCTAGCCTGCGGTTGACCGAGATTTGACTTTTTTCAACTTTTACTCTTTTCATTCCGATGCATCTTTTCACGCCCCGAGCACCCGATTAACTCTAATATGGCATTATAGCTCCAATCAACCATTTCCTACAAAATAAATAATAAAACACAATAAAATGGCCCAAACACCATAAAAGACTAGCTAAATTAAATAAGTAAAAGTAGCTAGCTATGCTCGCTATCAAATACCCCCAAACTTAAGCTTTTGCTAGTCCTCGAGCAAACTCTAAATCAGACATACAATGGAAGAATGGATGCAACAATCATAACTCAATCCTCAAGGCTCAAAAGTCAATAACCAAGCAAGCAAGAGACATGCACACAAGGACCAATGAGGGAGACAAATTAAATTTTTTCCAAAATTAACTTGCACAAGCGAGATCTAACTCAACAAGATCAGACTCTACTAGCTCGGGATTGGATTATTAAACTCTCAGCTCATCTTCCCTCTACACCGGCACTAAGGCTTCACTAATGAGTTAATGCAACAAATTAGTTTGTTTATCTCCATACTTAGGTGCTTATAATTAACAATCAAATTAAGCATGTATATGTGGCACTAGCTTTCAAACACCCATTGCAGGGACCCTTAACCCGAGATTTCTCTGGTTGGCCTAACTGATCACAACAGGGGTAGCTCTTTTTGCCTAAACTTTATTAAACATTGCAAACTGTGCACAGGCCATGGCATAATATTTTTTTTCTTCAACAGTAACTACAAGAATGATTTTTCTTTATGAGCATAAATATCATATATTCTTTTCTTTCCTCCTAAGCAAGATCAAACATGCTAATTTGCAAAACATTAACTTTTTAGCTCTACCCTACACCTATCGAGGTGACAACAAGCATATGAACCTAATAATTCGCTCCTAAGCATTCAAATCCAAAACTAGCCAAGACAAATACTCTACTCATGCAAGCCATCTCCTAGAAAAATTTTAAAAAGTCTCCCTTTTTGGGTACTTATGCTTACAACTCATCACAAGCTTGAAAATTGACAAGAAAGCCTATCTTAGGACATCATAATCATGCAAAAGTAGCATCCAGAAAACAACCATATGCATAATTCAAAGAAAGCTCAAAACTATAGCCCGAACTCAGATGCTCAAGGGCTCCACAAACATGTTAATCCACCCCCAAACTTAAAATATGCATTGTCCTCAATGTATAAAGAAAATAGGGCATAAACAAGCATGAGAACAATAAAAGAATGACAGGAGTGAATAATACTGGCCTAGAATGATGATGACTTGTTGCTTGAGAGCTTTGAATCTTGAAAGCTTGAAAGCAAAGGAGAGGAAGAAAACAAGACCTACAAAACAAAAACAAACAATAAATCAAAAACAAAAAGAAAACACACTAACTTACTTGGGTTGCCTCCCATAAGCGCTTGTTTAACGTCATTAGCTCGACGTGTTGCACGTGCTTCAAGGAGGCTTTTGTTCTGTGAATCCAACAGAGGTGCTCTTTCTTGCACCTTTCTTATAACCCATGTAAAGCACTTCATCTTTAGAGTCTTCAACTGCTTTAAAGATTTCTTTTTCGTTCTTGACTCTAATAGTGAGCTCCCTGCGCTCAATATCTATAATCGCTCGCCCAGTAGCGAGGAATGGTCGTCCTAATATGACAGGCATTGAAGGATTTTCTATCATGTCCATAACATACAAGTCAATAGGGAGGAAAAATCTACCTACTCTGATTAACACATTCTCTACAATACCAACTGGTCTCACCACAGATTGATCAGCCAATTGGAGCTTTACAGGAGTAGATTTAATCTCACCTGTCTAACTTCTTACACAAGGACAATGGGATAATATTAATGCTAGCACCTAAATCACATAATGCTCTGAAAGAATAAGTACCAAAACTACAAGGAACAGAAAAACTCCCTGGATCTGCTACTTTTTCAGGTACTTTCTGTTGTACTCTGGTGCTGCATGTGGAAGCAAGATAAACAGTGTCAACCTTCTTTTCTTTTCGCTTCTTTGCTAACCACTCCTTCATGAACCTGTTGTATTGGGGCATCTCTAATGCCTCTGCAAAAGGAATATTAATATTCAGATTCATAAAAGCATTCATAAATTTATCAAATTGAACCTGATTGTTCTTTTTCTTCTTTTTCTTCTTCTTTTCCTCGGGAACCATCAGTGTGGGAGAAGGAATAGGAGGCTCAAGGTTAGGCTGTTCAGCCTCATCTGCTGATGTGTCCTCCTCAGCTTCCCCTGTAGGCGTTTCATAGTCCTCAGATTCAGGTTCCTCGTCAGATTCCTCCTGGTGCACAGTGATTGCCTTACAATACTCCATCAGGGGTTTCTCTTGTTCAGCTGGGGCCTTACCTTTGTTCATGGTGCTTACAACATTCACCAACTGTCCCAGCTGAGTCTCAATGTTCTTTATGGCTGCACTGTGGCCATTCACCGTGGTGTTGATGGCAATGACTGCCTCCTCTAATTTGGTTGTCCTGTTACTAGATTCTGCAATGAAAGCTCCAACAAGATCTTCTAACTTTTTATTATCTTGAGTTTGAGGGGCAAAACCAGGAGGATTAAGAACATTCTTAGTATTAGCATAAGAGAAATTTTCATGGTTCCTATTGTTAGGGTGATAATGTGTAGGTGTAGAACTATTATTATATCCCCTAGAATTAAAATTTGAAACATACTGAACCTGTTCAATGGTCTCCTCCTGAGGTCTAGATGCTAAAGCAGCAGCTGATTCAATTGACTGAGCACTCCCTGTACCTGAAAATTTCATAAAAGCATTAGCAAGGGAAGTCATCTGGGCCTGGAGTGCACTTACTTTATCAACCTCAAACACTCCAGCAGCAATCTTTTTAGGTGTAGACCGCTCAGATGGCCACTGATAGCTGTTGGTGGCCATATCCTCTAAAAGTGTGCGAGCGTTTTCCACGGTCTTAGACAACAGAGTCCCACCTGCAGCTACATCAACAATCGTTTTTGTACTAGGAGTTAAACCATTATAAAACAACTGTACCTGAAGCCAATCGGGGTAACCATGCTGAGGACACTTCCTCAGTAGCTCTTTGAATCGCTCCCAAGCTTCGAACAGCTGCTCATCGTATTGTTGTTGGAATGTCCCAATCTCGGTCCTCAGCTTGACCGTCTTTGCAGGAGGGAAAAATTTCTTTAAAAAGACCTGGACCAAAGCATCCCAGGTGGTGATGCTCCCAGGAGTAATAGACTGCAACCAATCTCGTGCTTTATCCTGCAAAGAAAAGGGAAATAAACGTAAGCGAATAGCATCCTCAGAGACTCCATTAATCTTTACCGTCCCACAAATATCCAAGAATGATTTAAGATGAGAATTTGGATCCTCGGTGGGCGATCCTCTATGTGCACAGTCTCGAGCCATCTGAATGAGACCGATTTTCAGCTCAAAGTTGTTGGCATTAATCGGTGCATAGACAATCCCCGACTGTTGCCCCTGAAACACAGGCTGAAAATAATCTCTAATAGGCCTAGGCTCCTCATGTGGATTTTGGTCTGCCATTTGAATAATTTCTCTATTTTCCCTTCGAAGCCTATGAATTGTTCTTTCTATCTCGGGATCAAATGGTGCTACTTCTCTACTATTACGCATGCAAAAATCAAAACTACCCTAAAAAGGAAAGAAAACAATTATGGAATGAAATAAAGCAAAGAAAACAACTAATCTAAATATGGAAAATATAATCAAGAAAAAGGAAACAAACTAACCTAATATGGAATGCAAAAATAAATATGGCAAAATGCAAATAAGGAAACTAACCAACAAGAAAAACTAACCTAGAAAATCAAATATGGAAAGAAAAACAAACAAGGAAAAATGCACTCAACCTAAAAAAATAACAATACACCCTAAATTAAGATCAAGCAATTTTTTCACAATATCAATTTAACTAAATGTGTCAATCCCCGGCAACGGCGCCAAAAACTTGATGTGGACTTTTCCTACCGCAAGCGCACGGGTCAAGTAATAATAAAGTGAAAGTAAATTCGAATGTCGTCCTCTGGATTGGATTTTTAAGCAAATCAAGTATTGTGAATTATCTTGCCCAATTTTATTTAGGGATCAAAAAGTGATGAATTGGTGATATGAAAACTAACTCAAAGCAAGTAAAAAGTATGGAATTTCAATTGGGAAAACTACATAGGGAATTGATTTCGCCGATTTCGTTTAGGATTGATTTTAAAGAATAAGTTATTATGCACAATGAAATTATGAGCCAAAGACCCTTTAATCACAACTACCTCTCCTGAGTATAATTGATTCTCATGCAAATTAACCAACTTGATATCCCTATGTAAGTTTATTAATATGCAAGGCAATGAGATCTTTTAACCAATTCTAAAGTTAATCTAAAACCGTCAAGAATTAGAAAGTAAACTTTATTCATGCAATCTTGAGTAAGTCTAGATCAAATCCCCTCTCCCGAGCTAGATTCGAAACTTAAATCATCCAACTAATGGCCAATTAATTGAAAGCATTAAATCAAGATTACAAACACAATAACATTGCACAACTTAAACCATAAATCAATCCATAAACTTAATCAACTACATCAATCCCTAAGCTACAAGTTTAGCTACTCATAAATTTAAATACAATCTCAACTAAACATGTGAAACCCATAAATCTAACTAAAGAAAGAGAAGGGAAAAGAAAACTCAATGTAGGCCGAGTCCCGACGTCCCCGTCACGATCCCCACGAACAATGGGTTGATTTCCAAGTCTCCCCCTTTGTTTCAGCCTCCAAAGTGCTATATTCTGTCCTCTTTACGGCTGTCCAAGGTCCCAAATCGAACTCCCCAAAAACCTAGCCGAAAATAAGCTTTTATTCTGATTTTTCGTCTTAGCGTCGCGACGCTGCCTCTTATACGCGCGTTCTGAATAAGGAAAAACGGAAGCGTCGGGACGCTTCCTATCATAGCGTCTCGACGCTGTGAGCTTTACGCGCCTAATCTGATATGGAATGTGAGCGTCGAGACGCTCAAGAGCTAGCGTCTCGATGCTAGCCTGCGGTTGACCGAGATTTGACTTTTTTCCACTTTTACTCTTTTCATTCCGATGCATCTTTTCACGCCCCGAGCACCTGATTAACTCTAATATGGCATTATAGCTCCAATCAACCATTTCCTACAAAATAAACAATAAAGCACAATAAAATGGCCCAAACACCATAAAAGACTAGCTAAATTAAATAAGTAAAAGTAGCTAGCTATGCTCACTATCAAGAGGCTCCAGAAATGACAATCTAAGGTTGTTGGACCAAGAGAACTTAAATTCAAGGTCGCACAGATTGTGGGTAATCGCCCAAAGCCTACTTTGGGTCTGATTTACTGCTGGACAGCGACCAAAAAAGGCTTACTCCTACGATTCGAAGCCGATAACGAATGGGTAATCCAAATTTAAGCTCGAATCAGCATGGGTAAATCGAATCAGAGCAAAACGAGCAATGGGTCTTAAGCTAAACTTACAGAACGCTAAAAAGAAGAAAATTCAAGCTGAAACTCATCGATTAAAGCTGAACGAAAGGAGAAAACCCCATTGTTCGTCGCTGGAAATCCTGAACCATCGTGAGTCTCACCGCTCGCGGGTTGCTGCAGGCACTGAAAGGTGCTAAAGTCGCGGCTCATGGGACTTGACGTGCAAGGAGGGAGAACGAGAGGGAGATGGAGACTACACCTTGCTTGTGGGTCTCGTTGCCGACGAACGATAACGAAAAAAGAGGGAGAAATAGAGTTTCCGCGTGGGTCTTGCTGGAGAAAGAGATCGAGAGAGGGATGATGGTGCTTCGACTGGCGGCAACTCAATGGGGAAGGCGGCGACGCGGCTCAGACGGTGGCGGCACGACGTGGACACCGGTGGGGGATGGGCTTCCGACGAGGAAGAAGACAAGAGGGAGGGGCTGGCGGCTGAAGCAAAAATGCAGGGGGGCTGGTTTGCGTGAGAGAGGGCTGAAGGGAAGGAGAGAAAGAATTTAGGGTTTACTTTTCTTTTTTTCCTTAATTTATGATGTGCAATTTTATTACCGCAAGTGTACGGGTCAAGTAATAATATAGTGTTTTCGTGTAAAACGAGTGTCGTCCTCTGGATTGGTTTTCTAGCAAATTAAGTATTGCGAATACTTTTGTTCAATTTTATTTAGGGAGCAAAACTCAATGATAAAGATAAATCTAAAGACAAAAAGCATAAAATAAAAGTGGAGACTCAAATGGAAAGACTCTTAGGGAATTGATTTCATTGTTGAGATTGAGGATAAATTAATGGGATGAATTTAACATGCAATTATTCTACCAAGTCTAGGAACCTTTTATCACAACTATCTCTCCCGAGCATAATTGATTCTCATGCATGCAATCAACTTGATATCCCTATCTAAGTTCATTAACATGCAAGGCTTTGAGTTTAGTTCTTCAAACAACTTCTAAAGTTATTCCAAATCCCGTCACAAACTTAGAATTTCTACTTTAGTCATGCAATTAAATAAAGTAAGTCTTAGGCCAAATCCCCTCTCCCGAGCAAGATTCAACACTCAAATCATTCAACTAGTGATCAAGTAATTGAAAGCATTTAACCATAATTGCATAGGTAAAATAAATGCATATTCATACCACAAATCAATCCAACAAACTAAAACAACTACATCAATCCCTAAGACAAACAACTAGCAATTCATAGTCTTTAAACTACAAACACAAATTGAAAGAAAAGCCATAAAAACTACAAAAGGTAAGGGAAAGAGAAAGGAAAACTCGAATCTGTCGAAACCGGCACGTCCCCGTCACGATCTCCACGTCTTCTCGCTTGATTCCCGCTCCTTGGCCTTGCTTTAGCTCCCACAAAAGGTCTCTAGTCGAAATTAGGGCTAAAATCTAACCAATTGGGCTCCCCAAATCCGTAGCTGAAAAGAGGAATTTATAGAAAATCTGGCGACAGCGTCGAGACGCTATGGACAGCGTCGCGACGCTGTCGCGATACCGCATTTTTGGAAAATTTGTCGATAGCGTCGCGACGCTATGAATTTTTTTTTTTTTTTTTTTTATAGATTGGAAGCTCCATTTGACTCCAATGGCTGAATTAAGCTTCAAGCACATACTTCCTACAAATAAAACATAAAAATGCATAAATTTGGGCAAATAAGTGTAAAAGACTAGCTTAATTAATCAGAGAAAAATAGCTAGCTATGCTCGCTATCAAATACCCCCAAACTTAAGCTTTTGCTAGTCCTCGAGCAAACTAAAAATCAAACATACAGTGGAAGAATGGATGCAACAAACATGACTCAATCCTCAAGGCTCAAAAGTCAATAGTCAAGCAAGCAAGAGACATGCACATAAGGACCAATGAGGGAGACAAATTAAAATTTTTCCAAAATTAACTTGCACAAGCGAGATCTAACTCAACGAGACCAGACTCTACTAGCCCGGGATTGGATTATGAAACTCTCAACTCATCTTCCCTCTACACTGGCACTAAGGATTCACTAACGAGTCAATGGAACAAATTAGTTTGTTGTCCTCCATACTTAGGTGCTTATAAGTTAAAATTAAATCAAGCATTTATATGTGGCACTAGCTTTCACACACCTATTGCAGGGACCCTTAACCGGAGTTTTCTCTGGTTGGCCTAACTGATCACAACAGGGGTAGCTCTTTTTGCCTAAACTTTATTAATCATTGCATTGCGCGCATAAGTCATGACTTTTTTTTTCTCTTTCAAATTGTAACAACAAGAATGATTTTTCTTTATGAGCATGATAAGCATATATTCTTTTCTTTCCTCCTAAGCAAGATCAAACATGCTAATTTGCAAAAAAATTAACTCTTTAGCTCTTCCCTACACCTATCGAGGTGACAACAAGCATATGAACCTAATAATTCGCTCCTAAGCATTCAAATCCAAATCTAGCCAAGACAAATACTCTACTCATGCAAGACATCTCCTAGAAAAAGTTTAAAAAAATCTCCCTTTTTGGGCACTCATGCTTACAACTCATCGAAAGCTTGAAAATTGACAAGAAAGCTTATCCTAGGACATCATAGCCCTGCAAAAATAGCATCCAGAAAACAACCATATGCTCAATTCAAAGAAAGCTCAAAACTATAGCCCGAACTCAGATGCTCAAGGGCTCCACAAACATGATAATCCACCCCCAAACTTAAAGCATGCATTGTCCTCAATGTATAAAGAAAATAATGCATAAACAAGCATGAGAACAATAAAAGAATTAAAGGAGTGAACAATACTGCCCTGGAATGATGACATTTTCATGAATGTTTGGCAAAGGCAAGAACACGGGAACTCCTACAAAACAAAAACAACAAAAAGATCAAACACAAAAAAGAGAAAAAACAGACTAACTTGGGTTGCCTCCCATAAGCGCTTGTTTAACGTCTTTAGCTCGACGTGCTCGTGCAGTCTGTCAAGGCACATAAAAATTCTCGTATTTCTTTGGACCCTTCTTTCTTGAATCAATATAACCAACGATCGCTAGTAAGCTTACTAGTTTCTCATGGGCCCCTGAAACAGAATTATTTTTGGTATTTTTGAATAAAAGAAGCATAAAAGGAGAAATATCAAAATAAAGAGACTTTGACTCTAAAACTGACTCGTGAGAATAGAAAAAAGAACAATAAACATCTATAAAGGATGAAGAAGATAAAACAGACGAAGGCTTTTCAACCTCAAACTCTACCTCCTGAACCGTTGCTGCAAGCTCATTTTCTTTTTCTTCCTCACAAACATGCTCTTGATAGGTGCTCCAACTCTCCAATTCATCCCCACTATTCATTCAACTCACCCCTAACTGCTCATCCTCATCAAGATCGAAAGAACTACGCTCATGAATGGGTGCCAATGAATCATCAGCCACATGACTCACTAGACAACTTATGGAAGTGGATCCCATCTCACTAACTTCATGTGGAGCTTGTAGTCCTCTTATGATTTCATCAATTTTTAGACTCCTCGCTCTAGACTCCTCAATATAATTTTGAACTATGCTTTCCAAGGAAGAATTTTCTTTTAAAGGGGTATAACTTGAAGATGAAAAATTGGAATATGGTGTTGAATAAAAAGTCATTCAAATCAATTAAAGCAACAATAATAATTAGGCTTCCAATCAAACAATAACCAAACAAGAACAAATGACAAAGACTCAAACAAAAAAAATCTAATATGGAAAAAATATAATCTAGAAAAGGAAAGTACTATCTAATTAAGGAAAACAAGAAACAAATATGGAAAATTACAATTAAGGCACAAGACTAACAAGGAAAAATATCTAAATAAAGAAAAAAAAATCAAGAAAAAAACACAAAAAACAAATAAGGAAAAGATTACACAACTAAAAGAAAAACTAAATTAGAAAAGCAAATATGGAAAGAAAAACAAATTATAAGGAAAACACTAAAATAGGAATGCAACAAATATGGAAAATAAAAACAAACAAGGAAAAAATGCAATCTATCTACAAAATAAAAAATAAATAAATAAAATACACCCTAAATTAAGACCGAAACATTTTTCCACGATATTAATTTAACTAAATATACCAATCCCCGGCAACGGCGCCAAAAACTTGACGTGCAATTTTCTTACCGCAAGTGTACGGGTCAAGTAATAATATAGTGTTTTCGTGCAAAACGAGTGTCGTCCTCTGGATTGGTTTTCTAGCAAATTAAGTATCGCGAATACTTTTGTTCAATTTTATTTAGGGAGCAAAACTCAATGATAAAGATAAATCTAAAGACAAAAAGCATAAAATAAAAGTGGAGACTCAAATGGAAAGACTCTTAGGGAATTGATTTCATTGTTGAGATTGAGGATAAATTAATGGGATGAATTTAACATGCAATTATTCTACCAAGTCTAGGAACCTTTTATCACAACTATCTCTCCCGAGCATAATTGATTCTCATGCATGCAATCAACTTGATATCCCTATCTAAGTTCATTAACATGCAAGTCTTTGAGTTTAGTTCTTCAAGCAACTTCTAAAGTTATTCCAAATCCCGTCACAAACTTAGAATTTCTACTTTAGTCATGCAATTAAATAAAGTAAGTCTTAGGCCAAATCCCCTCTCCCGAGCAAGATTCAACACTCAAATCATTCAACTAGTGATCAAGTAATTGAAAGCATTTAACCATAATTGCATAGGTAAAATAAATGCATATTCATACCACAAATCAATCCAACAAACTAAAACAACTACATCAATCCCTAAGACAAACAACTAGCAATTCATAGTCTTTAAACTACAAACACAAATTGAAAGAAAAGCCATAAAAACTACAAAAGGTAAGGGAAATAGAAAGGAAAACTCGAATCTGTCGAAACCGGCACGTCCCTGTCACGATCTCCACGTCTTCTCGCTTGATTCTCGCTCCTTGGCCTTGTTTTAGCTCCCACCAAAGGTCTCTAGTCGAAATTAGGGCTAAAATCTAACCAATTGGGCTCCCCAAATCCGTAGTTGAAAAGAGGAATTTATAGAAAATCTGTCGATAGCGTCGCGACGCTATGATTTTTTTTTTTTTTTTTTAGATTGGAAGCTCCATTTGACTCCAATGGCTGAATTAAGCTTCAAGCACATACTTCCTACAAATAAAACATAAAAATGCATAAATTTGGGCAAATAAGTGTAAAAGACTAGCTTAATTAATCAGAGAAAAATAGCTAGCTATGCTCGCTATCAATTTCCTTCTTTTCTTTAAATAAACCCTAAGAAAAGAAACCCAATTAAATTAGGAGTTAGGGTTTATCTAAGATTCAATATTAAATCCCCAATTTGAGTTTTAAACTCAATCTTAGCTCCTAAAGAATTTGGGATTTAAAACTGATTAGGAGGAAATTTTTGGTCTTTTGACATTTAGAATAAATATCGAATAAACCTCCAAACTTTAGGAATTTAAAGATTTAATTAAAAATCTTTTTTCCCTAAATTTTAGAAATTTAGTTTAACGATCCAAGGTTAAACTTACATTCTAATTTTTCAAATTAGAATAAAAATGCCCAATAAATTCCAAAATGGCTCGATATCGAAACGTGTTTTAAGGAGTGAGTAAGTAAGTAATAACATGTTCTTAATAGACATTTTTTAAATTGACAATTTCAAATTATTACTATTGAACATATTAAATTAATGTAAACACTAAACATATAATAATTACCAAACAACAAAATAACATTAATAGTTTGATTGAAAAAACATTATCATATAAAAGTCTCTAAATTAAAGTTTAACATCATATTCAAATAAATATTAATCAAAGTATCCTTAATATTTTGATACAAGAGCAAAAGCTAAGATTCAAGATACATAACATTCTTTTCTTAGAAAAGTACAAAAATCAAATCTGCAACTTTGCAAACATCTCCACTTGATCCATGTTCTTTTCTTCATCCACAATTGGTTGGAATCCTACAAAATTAGAAAAAGAGAGAGAGAAAAAAAAAACGAAATACAACATTATTAAGATTTAAAAGTATAAATAAATTTAAAAAAAAACAAAAAGTAAAATCATAGATTCAATACAATACCATCTTCAAACATTGAAGCTTCTGTTATGACTATCAAATCATCAAAATCTAATGATATCGGTTTAGAGTCTAGCGAATTTTTAGCTCATATAAGAGCCGCCACCATCTTTGGAGTCAAAGAACAACGAGATGGGTTGACTACACGTCCTCCAGTATTGAAAGCTGACTCAGATGCTACGGTAGATACTGGAATTGTCAATATATCTCTACTCATACGACTGAGAACCTGAAACCAATGACCATTATGCTTCCACCAATAAAGTATGTCAACAGAACTACTATCTTTAGCAAGAGTTTCCAACAAATATACATCAATCTCTAACTTCCAATCAAAACTTGTGGTCTCAACACTTTTGAAATGAGGTATTATTGTTGGGTTTTAGGCCCTAAACCTCATAGATAGTAAACGAAACAAATTAATCGATCTCAATAAAACGTTATTTCAGTGATTCAGTAATTTGGTTATTGAATAATTAAGTTTACATTAATAAACCCTAAATCCAATAAACTAAGATTAGAGGTTGTTTAAATGAAACTTAGACTAGTATGTGGGGATATACGGGGATCAGTGTCCAAGTAACAACCTAAAAGGTCTTTAGTATAGGGATAAGGTTGGGTACCTTATCCTGGTGACACTATGTGATACGACCCACATTGTATTTGATACAGATGCAATAATCTAAAACATCCATGTAGGAGACAAGCGGGTGGGGGTATCCTATGCAATGAGTTTGCATAAGACCGGACCGCGAAATAGTAACCACTAGATGTAATGTCGTTAACTAGTTTAGGTTTCTATTTCAATAGGATGACCTAGGAAACTCAATCTCAAATCCTAAGTCTGTTATGAACCCCTTTCAGGAAAGATTGTCCTTAGATTTGTATGGGTGAGAGTGGCTAGTTCGCTGACTCAATAATCCTACCATTTCAAGGGCGAGACCGAATGAGGGTTGGGAACATAACAGTACAAGATGGAATTCACTCCTTCCCCTATTGGGGTAAGCAGATGTGTGTTCCCTTAAGGGCTGATTATGGGACTTGAACAAAGGCGCGTCGTCCTCTCCTGGCCCGAGAGGAAATCGTGTTTAGTGGTTGGACCCTAAATAACTTGTTCATTAGAGGGATTAGTGGTACTTAAGGAACCAGAGGTAACCCAGGGGTAAAACGGTAATTTGACCCAGCTGGTGTTACGAACACACGTGAAGGATTGGCTTATTGCACTGGTCGATATCCGTGGACACAGAAATATTCTACAGTGAGAAGAGTGCAGTTGTGGGTCTTTAGTGGAGTGACACACAGTTAACGAATGTTGACTAACTTGGTTAATGAGTTTAGCCAATTAGTCTCGTATCGTTGGAGCTTCTGATTTGTAGGTCCATTAAGTCCCACTGGTAGCTCGTAAAGAGACTTGAGGCAATTAAGTATAAATTTTAAATTGAAAGAGTTCAATTTATTTAGGGGAATCATATAATGTATATTGATACATTATAATATAAAGTTTATGAAACTTTATAATACAATTTTGAATTAATTTCAAAATTAATTCTTGAGAGAAAATATTTGAAAGAGTTCAAATAATTAATATGAATTGGATTCATATTAATATAAATAATTTAATAAAATCCCTAAGATTAAATATATGATATTTAATTGGGTAGTTAATTAATTATTTATTAAATTAAATATGAATAAGATAATAGATTTGATTAGATCTTATTCATGACCTTTTCCTATAAGGAAAAGGTCTGGGCCTTTTTCCTATAAATAGGACCCCTAGGGTGGGGTGAAAGGCATCCCATTCATTATTCCACTCTCAGAGAATTCCCCTAAAGGCTCCCTCTAGACTCCCACCAGTCTCTTGCCTCTAGAAGTCTTAGAGTCATACCGGTGTAGCCATAGTGGTGGTGTTCGCAATAGTTCGTGATTATTTCACAAGTAGTTGGTGAATTTAATCTGAGTCGTCAACGAGAGTAAGTAATTTGTTACTATATAAAATTAGATTTAGATCTAATATTTTTGTATGCTTAGCCTTAATATAAATTTAGAATAGTTCTAAGATTATTGCCAATGTATTGGTATTTTAGATTAAACAAAATTAATTATGAATCGGTCCCAATCACACTAACGCTCTTAAAAATGTGGCAGTGGTTAGTCATCGGCAGCCTCCAGCTGTGGAGCCTGCTACAGTGATGAACCAAGTTGCAGAGGAGGCATATGTTTATTGGGTGAAGATCACAACTACGAGTTTTTCCCTAGCAATCCAGCTTCTGTGTATTTTTTAGGTAATCAGCGGAATAACCCTTATTCTAACTTTTATAATCCAGGTTGGCATATTCCAACTTCGCATGGGGAGGACAAGAAAGTAATGTGCAAGCACAGCAAAATGTGAACCAATCAGGATTTGCTAAAGCGCAGGTATTGCCCCAGCAAAATTCGGAGAGTTCTCTTGAGGCAATAATGAAAGAATATATGGCTCGTACAGATGTCGCAATTCAAAGTAATCAAGCTTCAATGAGAGCTCTGGAATTGCAAATGGGCCAGCTAGCTAATGTGCTAAAGGCAAGGCCCCAAGGGAAACTTGTTAAGTCCAATTTACTATTCACTTAGAATTTCCCAATTTGCTTATCTTAGTTGAATTTCTTGCAAAAAAATGCTTTAAAATGAGTATAATATGTCTATAAGTCCTCACCAGAGCTTTGGAAGCAATTTGGGGCTTAAACGAGCAAAACTGGAGCGTAAAATGACCATTCTGCCCCTAGAGTCGTCGGAGTGTTGAGACGCTGCTGTTGAAGGGTCGGGACGCTGATCAAATAAGGAAAAGTCGTGGGTGCCAAGTTGAGGCGACAGCGTCGTGATGCTCTCGCCATAGCGTCTCGACGCTATGTCAATCCGCAGATCTTTTCCATAGTTGAATTCCTAGCTTCGTGACGCTGTGTCCTAGCGTCTCGACGCTAGGCAATTTTCCAGAATTGAAATTTTCCAAATTTTGCTGAAATTTTCCATGTTTTAAGACCCAATTCAGCACCATTCTACCACGAATTGAAGGCCAAAAATCCCTATAAATAGAGGCCTTTGGTGTAGGTTTAGAATCATCCTTCAACACACAATTCACTACAATATTGTAGTTCATCTCTCTCCCTCTTTCCACCATTCTTCTTAGTTTTTCTTGCTTTCCTTTATGTATCAAGCTTGTTCTTGCTCCATAAGAGGCTAAGTTCTTCATTCATGTAACCAGGGTGTCAAGAGTAAGTTCATATTCTTTTAATGAATTTTCTTATTTGAATTCTCAAAGCACGTTTATGTGATTTTAGTTCTTTTTCTATAAATTTAGTTTGTGGTAGGAAAGATTGACAACCTTGACCGCGCCCTCTCTAAATTTACTTGCTAAATCTAAGTAGCAAATAGGTTAACGTTATGATTATACACATGCGTCCCTAGAACTAAATGATTTAATCAATTGTAATTGTGGTTTGTTGCTCGTTGCATGTGAATTAATTCGGCAAGATCCCAATGCGGTTTAGATTAGTTAATAGGCATATTGATTAAATTAAACTAGAATCAAACTTAGCGTTTGCATGTTTGTGATAGTTGGATCATGGTTCTCGGTTTGTTGCCGAAATACGTCGGACTTAAATTTGTTTGGACTCATTAGTGAAATTAATGATTTAATTGAATTGAACTTACCTTGACTAACTCGGTTACCATGATCTTTAAGGTATTGACTTCTTTCTTTAATTCTCTTACTTTCCTTTTCTATTGTTTTCCTTAATTACCTTTCTTTCCATTATTATTTCTTCCCAAGTTTTAAAACCCCCCATTAATTCGGTCATCACAATAAATCTAAGGTAAACAAGTTATAATCGTGCTCCCTGTGTTTGACCCCGACCACTACTGCTACAAGTTAGCTTTAGAGGTTGTGGACTATAAATTTATTTGACAAGAGACCGCGACAATCTCTTCTGTCAAAACTTCCTTCAGATACTGAACACCCTAGAAGGGAAGGTAAGGAGCAGGTACAGGCAGTGACTTTAAGGAGTGGTAAGCCACTAGAAGAAAGAAAAGAGCCTAGTAAACCCCAGGATGTAGAGAAGAATTGTGATAAAAACGTTGTTGAAAAATAGTTGGAGTCTGGTAAAGGTGCTGGAGGCAGCAATAATGATGTTGGAGTCTCTGGTTCTGTTCTAGATGTGGAACCACCTTATTTGCCGCTGCCACCTTATGTACCACCTCTACATTTTCCACAAAGGCAAATGCCTAAGAATCAGGATGGTCAATTTAAGAAGTTTTTAGAGATTCTTAAGCAATTGCATATAAATATCCCTTTAGTAGAAGCTATAGAGCAAATGCCTAATTATGCTAAATTTCTTAAGGATATTTTAACTAAAAAGAAGAGGTTAGGTGAGTTTGAAATTGTATCTCTTACTGAGGAATGTAGTGCTATTCTTAAGAATGGGCTACCAACCAAGGCTAAGGATCCAGGATCATTTACTATACCTGTGTCAATAGGTGGAAAGAAGTTAGGTAGAGCACTTTGTGATTTAGGTGCAAACATTAACCTTATGCCTCTTTCGGTCTATAGAAAGTTAGGTATTGGCTAAGCTAGGCCTACCACAGTCACACTCCAATTAGCTGATAGGTCTATCACATATCCAGAGGGTAAAATTGAGGATGTCTTAGTGAATGTAGATAAATTCATATTTCCTATTGATTTTATTATCATAGATTATGAGACAGATAAAGATGTCCCAATTATTCTTGGTCGTTCATTTTTGGCTACTGGTAGGGCATTGATAGATGTTCAAAAAGGGGAATTAACAATGAGGGTTTATAATGAGGAAGTGAAGTTTAATGTGTTTAAGGCCATGAAGTATCCAGACGAAGTGGAAGATTGTTCTTTTATTAGGATTCTGGAGAATACAATTATTGAGACAGCAATGAAGGATTTGGCAAACAAGCATTTGGAAGGTCATGGAGAGGTTAGTGTAGAGGATTTAGAAGTTTGTTCTTTAGAAAGAAAAAATGAAAAAGTGTCTAGGTGTGAGGATGTTTTTGAGTCTTTAGATTTGGATGAAAGGAGAGCTCCTCCTATTAAGCCATCCCTGATTGAGGCACCCACTTTAGATTTGAAGCCCTTGCCGAGTCATCTAAAGTATGTGTATCTTGGGGAAGGTGAGACGTTGCCCATTATTGTTGCATCAAATTTAATGTCGGAGGATGAAGAGACCTTAATAAAATTGTTGCAGCAATATCGCAAAGCAATAGGTTGGACATTGGCTGACATTCATGAAATTAACCCATCTTTCTGTATGCATAAAATCACTCTAGAGGAGGGATCCTTTAGGAGTATTGAGCAACAGAGAATGTTTAACCCTGCTATGAAGGAGGTTGTTAAGAAGAAGGTGATTAAATGGTTGGATGCTGGGATTATTTATCTAATTGCTGATAGCAATTGGGTAAGCCCTGTCCAATATGTTCCTAAGAAAGGAGGTGTCACAGTGGTAACTAATAAAGATAATGAATTAATCTCAACAAGGACAGTGACTGGCTGGAGGGTTTGCATGGATTACAGGAGGCTGAATAAAGCTACCCGTAAGGACCATTTCCCTCTACCATCTATTGACCAAATGTTGGATAGATTGGCTGGTCAGGCCTATACTGTTTCTTATATGGTTATTTTGGGTATAACCAGATTACCATTGCTCCTGAGGACCAGGAAAAAACCACTTTCACCTGTCCTTATGGGACGTTTGCTTTTAGGTGAATGCCTTTTGGCCTTTGCAATGCTCCAGCAACATTTCAGCGGTATATGTTAGCAATTTTTTCTGATATGATTGGGTCCACTATTGAGGTATTTATGGACGATTTTTCACTTTTTGGAGGGTCTTTTCAAAGTTGTTTGGATAATTTAGGTAAGGTGTTAAAGAGATGTGAGGATACCCATCTAGTTCTTAATTGGGAGAAATGTCACTTCATGGTGAAGGAGGGCATAGTGTTAGGTCATAAGATTTCAAAAAAAGGTCTAGAGGTTGATCGAGCAAAAATAGAGGTTATTGAGAGATTAGAACCACCGAGTTTAGTTAAAGGGATTCATAGTTTTTTAGGTCATGTTGGGTTCTATAGAAGGTTCATAAAGGATTTTTCAAAAATTAGTAAACCTCTTTGTAACTTATTGTGCACTTGATAGCGAGCATAGCTAGCTATTTTTCTCTGATTAATTAAGCTAGTCTTTAACAATTATTTGCCAAATTTATGCATTTTTATGTTTTATTTATAGGAAGTATGTGTTTGAAGCTTAATTCAGCAATTGGAGTCAAATGGAGTTTTCAATCTAAAAAAAAATAATAAATAAAATAAAAATAAATAAAAAAATAGCGTCGCGACACTATCGACAAATTTTCAAAAATTGCAGATCGCGACAGCGTCGCGACGCTGTCTGTAGCGTCTCGACGCTGTCGGCATATTTTCTATATAATCTTCTTTTCGTGCTACGGCCAAGGGGAGCCCAATTGGTGAGATTTTAGCCCTAATTTCGACTAGATACCTTTTGTGGGAGCTAAAGGCAAGGCCAAGGAGCGGGAATCAAGCGAGAAGACGTGGAGATCGTGACGGGGACGTGCGGTGTCGGCGGATTCGAGTTTTCCTTTCTCTTACCCTTAACTCTTGTAGTTTTTATGGCTTTTCTTTCAATTAGTGTTTGTAGTTTAAAGACTATGAATTGCTAGTTGTTTGTCTTAGTGATTGATGTAGTTGTTTTAGTTTGTTGGATTGATTTGTGGTATGAATATGCATTTATTTTACCTATGCAATTATGGTTAAATGCTTTCAATTACTTGATCACTAGTTGAATGATTTGAGTGTTGAATCTTGCTCGGGAGAGGGGATTTGGCCTAAGACTTACTTTATTTAATTGCATGACTAAAGTAGAAATTCCAAGTTTGTGACGGGATTTGGAATAACTTTAGAAGTTGCTTGAAGAACTAAATTCAAAGCCTTGCATGTTAATGAACTTAGATAGGGATATCAAGTTGGTTGCATGCATGAGAATCAATTATGCTCGGGAGAGATAGTTGTGATAAAAGGTTCCTAGAATTTGTAGAATAATTGCATGCTAAATTCATCCCATTAATTAATCCTCATTCTTAATCAATGAAATCAATTCCCTAAGAATCTTTCCATTTGAGTCTCCACTTTTATTTTATGTTTTTTTTTTGTCTTAGATTTTATCTTTATCATTGAGTTTTGCTCCCTAAATAAAATTGAACAAAAGTATTCGCGATACTTAATTTGCTAGAAAACCAATCCAGAGGACGACACTCATTTTACACGAAAACACTATATTATTACTTGACCCGTACACTTGCGGTAAGCAAATTTGCGCATCAGCACTGATCGTGTTTTTGATTTTAATACAGATTGTAGGAAGACTTTTGAAACTTTAAAGGTTTCTTTAATCTCAACACCCATTATGTGTGCACCTAATTGCAACTTACCATTTGAGGTAATGTGTGATGCAAGCGATGGTGCAGTTGGAGCCATGCTGGGGCAAAAGCAGGGTGAATTTATCCACCCGATATATTATGGAAGCAGGGTTTTGAACGAGGCACAAGCCAACTATACAACTACTGAAAAGGAGTTGTTAGCTGTTGTGTTAGCTTTTGAGAAATTCCACCCATATTTGGTTGGATCCAAAGTCACAGTTTTCACAGATCATGCAGCAATATGGTACTTAATGTCTAAGAAAGATGTAAAGCCTAGATTGATTCGTTGGGTTTTATTATTGCAGGAATTCAACTTGAAGATAAAAGACAAGAATGGATCAGAAAATGTCATTGCAGATCATTTATCTCGTCTTGATCCAACATCATCTTTGCTGAAGCAATCTGCCATTTCAGATTCTTTTCCAAATGAATAGCTTTTTGCTGTTTAGGTCAAGGTAGTCAAGGATATCCCTTGGTATGCTGATATTGCCAACTTTTTGGTAAAGGGAGTCACTCCTATTGATATGGATTGGAGGCAGATGAAAAAGTATAAGCACGATGCAAAATTTTTCTATTGGGATGAGCCATTTATGTATAAGCAATGCTCTGATGGTATTATTCGTAGGTGTGTTTCAGGTGATGAAGCAAAGGAAATCCTGGAGCAATGTCACTCATCGCCGTATGGAGGCCATTTCAGCGGTTAGAGGACAACTATGAGGATTTTGCATTGTGGATTCTTCTGGTCTTCCTTATTTAAGGATGCCCATTGGTTTTACAAGCAATGTGATGCTTGCCAAAGGAGAGGAAATCTAGGACCTAGAGATGAAATGCCTCTTACTTACATTTTAGAATTGGAATTATTTGATGTGTGGGGTATTGATTTTATGGGGTCATTTCCCCCTTCTAATGGCAATGTTTTTATCTTATTGACAGTTGATTATGTGTCCAAGTGGGTGGAGGTCATCGCATGCCATCAGAATGATGCCAAGACAGTATCAAGGTTTCTTCAATCGCACAATTTTGCGCGGTTTGGGACACCTAGAGCTCTAGTGAGTGGTGATGGTACACATTTTGTTTTTTTTTTTTTTTAAATTGTATACATTTTGTTAATAATGTCTTAATTAAGCTTTTAGCTAAGTATGGAATCAAGCATAGGGTAGCTACCCTTTATCACCCATAGGCAAATGGTCAAGCTGAGATAAGCAATATGGAAATCAAATCTATTCTGGAGAAAGTAGTCCATCCATCTAGGAAGGATTGGTCTTTTCGGTTGGATGAGGCTCTTTATGCCTATAGGACAACCTATAAGACTCCTCTAGGTATGTCTCCCTATAGGTTAGTATATGGGAAAACTTGTCATTTACCATTAGAGCTCAAGCATAAAACGTTTTGGGCGTTGAAAAAATTAAATTTTGATCTGAGTCGGGCAGGGGCAGTAAGAATGCTGCAGCTTAATGAATTAGAGGAATTTCGTCAATTTCGTATGAAAATGCAAAAATGTATAAGGAAAAGACGAAGCTGTGGCATGACAAGAAAATTAAGCCTAAAGAGTTTGTCAAAGGTCAGAGGGTTTTGCTTTATTACTCTAGATTAATATTGTTTCCTGGGAAACTAAAATCCAAGTGGTCTGGTCCATTTATTGTGATGAAAGTTTTTCCCCATGGAGCAATTACTTTGCAAGATGAAAAAGATGGGAAAATGTTCAAAGTTAATGGACAACGTGTGAAACATTATTGGGGTGAGGAGTTCACAGAACAATATTTTCGGCTCCTAGTGTTTGTTGCAATTCTGTTTCTCTCGCTCATTTTGTTTGATTTTAATGCGAATTATTTTGAATTAGATTTGGTTTGTTTAAATCTCGTTTGAATTCGTTGTTATTTTCTGGAGATGTTATTTTTCTGAGTATTTTTATTTTTGCCATATTAGTTTATATTTAATTTGATTAGTTAGTTTAGATTTTAATTTAGTCTGTATTTTTGGTTATTTAAATTTCTGTGTATTTATAAAGTTTTTTCATGATTTATTTGGCTTCGAATAAAAATAAAAGAGATTTGATTTAAGCGGTTAATTTAAATTTCCTGATTTGATTTTTATTTGAATTCTTCTGTATCCAAGATTCTTCTAGAAGACAATCTTTGCTCAGAAGGTTGTTGCGACAATTTTATGGCGAAATCAAATATTTCGTCCGAATAGAAAGGGTTTCGTTGTGGATTAATTATTTTTACTGTTTGATTTTGAATTTTTCGTGGGCAGGTAAATTGCATGAGAAGTCCGATGCTGCCACTTGTCGTGTAGGGGAAATCACAGGGTTTAGTCGTTGGACAGCGCATCATCATTTACCATGGGTCGTTTGAACTTCAGATTTTACCGTTTGATGGATTTAATTTTTTTCGATTGCATGAGATTTAAACGGTAATTTATTTAATGAAGGGCAAATATCTTTTGGTTCGGATTCTATTTGTTGGAGCCCTATTTATTCAAAGCTTTCGGTAAGTTTCTTTTTACTTCATCTTCTTGCTTTCATCCCTTGCCGTTTTCATTTTCCCTTTGCATCCGTTGTTTTTGTAAAAACCTTTGAGTCTCTAATGGCGAAAACGAGAGGAAGAAAGGAAAGAGACAATGACGAAGAGGAGGTGTCGGTTACCCCTGAAGCATCGAAGACGAAAGCAAAGAAAAAGAAAACACCAGAGGAGAAAGAAACTAAGAGGAGAAGAAGACAACAGAGGGTTGAGGTCGAAGAAGTAGTGCAAAAGGTAATAGAAGATATTACTGTCGAGGTGGTCGAAGAAGAAAATTCGAAGGATCCTGAGGAACAGAACCCCGAACAGACCGAACCCACAGTCGAAAATTCGCAAGAAGTTCAAGAAAAGCAGGCGGAAGATGTGCAAGAGAGAGGCAATGAGTAGGGGGTTGAGCAGCAAGAAGCTCAGGTTGAGGTTATTATGCGAGAGGTTCCCCGTTGGAAGCAGAAAACCGGTCGTGTCAAGGTAGTTCAGACTGATACCCCTTTGCCGTCGACATCTGATTTTGAGAAAGAGATTACAGAAAGAGAAGAACAAGAGAAAAAGGAAGCATAGGACAAAGCGAGAGAAGAAACAAAAAGGAAAGCAGAGGAGGAAATATTGCCCGAACAGAGGGAAGACAAAGGCAAAGGCATTGCTGAAGCATCGGCTGAAGCTGATGATGTTGATACTGGGGAAATACGGTTGCTGTACAACCACTTCATCAACAATCTTGCCCGAGCAAAGTATATAGAGATGCTGAAAAGAGACTTTCTGTTTGAATGAGGATATGGGGATGATCTGCCACGGTTCTTGAGGATTGGAATAGTGAACCATGGTTGGGGTTAGTTCTACGCAAAGCCAGAGCTGGTCAATTCTAATGTTGTCCGTGAGTTTTATGCAAATATTGATGATCAAGAAGGATTTCAGGCTATCGTTCAAGGAGTGCCAGTGGATTGGAGCCCAGGGGCCATCAATTCTCTTTTCAACCTTCAAGACTTTTTGCACGCAGGCTTCAATGAGATGGTGGTAGCACCATCGAATGATTAGTTAAATGCGGCTGTCAGGGAGATTGGCATCGAGGGGGCTCAGTGGAGAATTTCGAAGACAGAAAAGCGCACATTTCAAGCTGCTTATTTGAAAAGCGAAGCCAATACATGGATGGGCTTCATCAAGTTGCACTTGTTGTCGACAACTCGCGATTCAACGGTGTCTCGAGATCGGGTATTGCTTGTGTTTTCTATTCTTCGTTCGATGAGTATTGATGTGGGCAAAATCATTTCTACTGAGATTTATGAATGTTGGCGGAAGAAGGTATGAAAGTTGTTTTTCCCTAACACCATAACGATGTTATGCCAAAGGGCAGAGGTTACAATGAATGTGGATGATGTTACTCTGATGGACAAGGGAATAATCGACACGCCGATTCTGGCTAGGCTTCAAAGGACACAGGAGGCACGCCAAGGAGGTTTGGTGTGCGACATCCATCAAATGCAGGAGCAATTACAGATGCATTCCAGTAGGATGGAGTTTACTGAAAGGCAATTCCAAACCTTCTAGAATTATGTGAAGAGAAGGGATGTCGCGTTGAGGGTGGCCTTGCAGTCTAATTTTTCTAAGCCATATCCAGCTTTACCCATATTCCCTGATGACCTATTAAACCCTTGGATTCCGCCGCCGCCTGTTGAGAGAGAAGGAGATGAAGAAGAAGATCCTGGTTAGGAGGATTGAAGAAGGAAAATTTGGGCGCACATTATTTTTTACGAAATATTTTTGTTGCGCGAGCATTTCTGACCGCATCTTTTTCTGCTTTTGCTTTTTGTTGCTTCTTTTTAATTTTTCTGCTTCTAGGTCACTGGAAAAATATATCTGCTAATGTAATTTCTTTCTTTTATTTTTCAATGAAATTTTCGAAGTTGTTTCTGTTTTATGGCATTGTGCAATCCTAACTTGACTAATTTTCTTCTAAATTTTTGAAGCTTGGACTTGTTAAGCTTATTTCAGATCAAGGTATTCTGATCTCCAGAAACCTTTTGCTTGAGCATTTCTTCTAGCCTGGTCGTTGCTGCGACAAGAAGATTCTGAGGTAGTGTTGATTTATTTGATCCACCTCAAGCTTAATTCTAGTCCCACACTTAGTTTAAAAATTCAGATAGAAATGTTTAAGTTTGGGGGTAATTCAAAATTTTAATGATTCATTGGGGACATTGAATAATTCAAGTTTGGGGGACTTTTTGCTTCTCCAATTGTTTTGCTCAAGCATTCCTCTCCTTCATTAAAAATTTTGCTAGGTTATTGAGTAACCAAGGACATTTGTGATACCCACAGTTTGCCTTTGCGTCAAAAGATAACCTAAGAAAAATGAAAAAAAGGGAAAAAATCACTTTTGGTCCCTGAGGTTAGGGTTAAGTGACACTTTGGTCCCTGAGTTTTCAAACTCAACAAAAATACCCCTGAGGTTTGAGATAAGTAGCACTTTGGTCCCTACCGTCTATTTTTCTGTTAAATACTAACGATTGCTGACATGACACTATTATTTTAATAAAAAAAATTATTTTTCATTTTTTTAAAATAAAAACATATAAAAATAATATTATTTTATTTAAATTATTTCTCTATCTTCCTTTCTTTTCCATCTATCTTCTTTCTCCCCCCATCTTCTTTCTCCCTCCTTATCTCCGTCTTTTTCAGCTCTGGTGGCCGGCCGCCACTGGTTGCCGACGACCAAAAATTTCTTTTTTTTTTCTTTCTTTCTTTCTCCCATTTTCTTCTCTCCTTTCTTCTCCCTTTCCTTCATTTCTTTTTTTTTTAATAAAAAGAAGGGATGAGGGAGGATAAAAAGAATGGAGAGGAAGGAGGGGCCCTTGCTCATCCCAAAGCCGCCGCCGGAAAGGGAGGAGCTCTTCCTCCCTCTCCCTTCTTTTTATTTAAAAAAAAATAAATGAAGGAAAGAGAGAAGAAAGGAGAGAAGAAAAGGGGAGAAATAAAGAAAAGCAAAAAAAAAAATCCTGGCAACCGGCCACCAGAGCTGAAGAAGAGGGAGATAAAGAGGGAGAAAGAAGATGGAAGAAGAAAGGAAGAGAGAGACATAATTTAAATAAAATAACAATATTTTATTATTTTAATATGTTTTTATTTAAATAATTAAAAAATAATTTTTTTATTAAAATAATAGTGTCATGTCAGCAACCGTTAGTATTTAACATAAAAATTGACGGTAGGGACCAAAGTGTTACTTATCTCAAACCTCAGGGGTATTTTTGTTAAGTTTGAAAACTCAGGGACCAAACTGTCACTTAACCCAAATCTCAGGGACCAAAACTGTATTTTTCCCAAAAAAAAATTATTTGTTGAAAAAAAAAAAGTTGATTTTGCTGAGAAAAATCATGGAGCAAAAGTTTTGAAGGATGAATGACAATCCAACAGTTTCTCTGTCTCTCAAGACCTAGGTGAGCTTCATCATAAAATGTCGCCATTTTGAGGAGCAAGGGATAGAATAACTAAGGATTTTTTAGCTTTGCAAAGAGTATTTAGCCTAGTTGGTGATGAGTTTGAGGTAAGGGTATACTGCACCATAAAGTGGGTCATCCCATGCTTAAGAGCTTATGACTGAAGGGCTGCTTTAATTCTGAAGAAAAAAAATATAGACCCCTTAAAAATGTGTTTTAATATGTCTGATAATAGAGCTAAGTTGTGCCAAGTTCTTAGGATTGAGCTAAAGGTGGTGATTATTTGTCCATACCGGAAGGATTATTTTGCTACAGCAGAGCTTGGTTTTGCAAAATGCTCAGGTAAAGGTTTAAGGTAATGTTGGGATTATATGTTCTGATTGAGTTATGCTTTGTCTAATGTTTTGAATTCTCAAGGGAAGGTTGGTTAGATTGCTCGGGACGCGCAATAGTTCAAGTTTGGGGGTATGATAACTCTCCAAAAGGGAGTTATTTAGGCCTTAGTTTTATAATGATTCATGTGTCATTTGTGCTAAATAGGGTTGTTTTTATATAAATATTGCATGTTCTAACCCATTTGGAAGATTGGATGTTTTGGTAGTTATTTTGTGCAGAATACATTTCTGAGCGACTTGAGGGAGCAAAATCTGTGATCCAACAAAGTAAGGAGTAAAACTGCCATGTCACAGCTCGTTATCCATTTTACTGAACTGAAGTTAGTTAAGCTATTCTCGAATTCAAGGAGCAAGGAGAGCCATCCACGTGTCTAGGTCAACCTAATTTGAGCTTTTCTTCACTCTATAAGAGGGAAGAGTCGTTCAAGTCAAATTCATTCCACTTTTGGGGAAGAGATTATTTCTCATTTCCAACCTTGGGAGCCAATAGAGGAGAAAGTTTGGAGACTTCAAGAAGACCATCAATTGCGAGTTTGACCAAGGGAATTAGTATTTTCTTGTAATTTCTTGTAATTATGGATGCACATACTCAGATTGTAGTGTGTGTTATCGTGAGTGCTATGAACTAAATTACTTTAGGTGTTGGTTAGGAGTATTTAATTGTTGTGCTTAATTCTCTATGCAATATATGTTGATTTGATGCATCTTGATTATTTGTTGTGCTATTTATATTTTGTGCCCGCCTGGCCAGCCGGTATGAATACCACTTCTCAGTTTCAGGGATGATTTGGGAAGTGAGTGGCAATTAATCACACTAGATTATTGTGTATTGGTGAACTCCAGTGACTGAGCTAGGGATAGCCAGTTGCCTAGTGTTTGATCGGTAGTGCGTCATTGGAGTTGAAACACATTCTAAAAAATCCAGAGTTCCGGGAGGAATCGACTAATAAGACTGCAAGAGTTTCTACTGATCAATAATATTGCTAGAACATCTTTAAAACAATTACTGAATCCTGACCAACGCCTGTTTCTAATCTAACTGCTTTATTTGTTTACTTTCTACTCTGTCATTTCTTTTGCTTCAACATTTTATCAAAACCAATCATTTCAACCACTTTTGAAACCATTAGAGAGTTACATAAAATAGATAAAGTGAAAGTTATTCAGGCCCGTAGATTCGATAAATACTTATTACTTGCTGCGGATTGTGTATGCTTGCACAATGTTCTAGAGTTTATTTTTACCTTATTTTTACCCACTCTGGAAACCCAGTAGGCACTCACGCTTACAACTCTTCAAAAGCTTAAAAATTGACAAGAAAGCCTATCCTAGGAAATCATAATTCATGCAAAAATAGCATCCACAAAACAACCATATGCTCAATTCATAGAAAGCTAAAAAATGTAGCCCGAACTCAAATGCTCAAGGGCTCAACAAATAAAGCATTCCACCCCCAAACTTAAAACATGCATTGTCCTCAATGTACACAAAAGTAAAACATAATCAAACATGAGAACAAGAAAAGAATGAAATGGGTGAACGATACTGCCCTGGAATGATGATGTCTTTCTTATGGAAGCTTGCAAGCCAAGAGATCAAGAATACCTACAAAAAAAAAAAAAACATCAAACAAATCAACAACATAAAAATAAAATCAAACTTACTTGGGTTTCCTCCATAAGCGCTTGTTTAACTTCTTTAGCTCGACGTGTTGAACGTGCATGCATCAAGGAGGTTTCTTTTCTGTGAATCCTCCAGAGGTGCTCTTGCTTGCACCTTTCCTGTAGCCTATCACGAGCGTCTCAAAATGATCTGTAGAGTCTTCAACAGCTTTAAATATCTCCTTTCCATTCTGAACTCTAACAGTGAGCTCCCTACGCTCAATATCAATGATAACTCGCCCAGTAGCGAGGAATGGTCTCCCTAGTATGATAGGCACTGAATGATTTTCCATCATATCCATAACATATAAATAAATAGGGAGGAAAAATCTACCTACTCTGATCAAAACATTCTCTATAATGCCTAATGGTCTAACTACAGATTGGTCAGCCAATTGGAGCTTAACAGTAGTAGATTTAATCTCACCTATATATAACTTCCTGCATAAAGATAGAGGGATAATATTAATGCTAGCTCCTAAGTAACATAATGCTCTAAAAGAATAAGTACCGAAACTACAAGGAACAGAAAAACTCCCTGGATCTACTAGTTTCTCAGGCACTTTCTGTTGTACTCTGGCACTGGATGTTGAAGTTAGATAAAATGTGTCAACCTTCTTTTCCTTTTTCTTTTTTGCTAACCATTCCTTCATGAACCTGTTGTATTAGGGCATCTCTAGTGCTTCTGCAAAAGGAATATTAATATTTAGATTCATAAAAGCATTCATAAATTTATCAAACTGAACCTGATTGTTCTTCTTTTTCTTTTTCCTTTTCTTTTCTTTGAGGACCATCATCGTGGGGGAGGGAATAGGAAGCTCAGGTTTAGGCCTTTCAGCTTCATCTGATGATGTGTCCTCCTCAACTTCTCCAGTAGGCGTGTCATACTCTTCAAACTCAGACTCCTCTTCAACCTCCTTCTGGTGCACAGTAATAGCCTTACAATACTCTATCTGGGTTTTTTCCTCCTCAGCTGGGGCCTTACAATTGTTCATAGTGTTTACAACATTTACCATTTGTCCCAACTGAGTCTCAATGTTCTTTATAGTCGCACTGTGGCCAATCACCGTAGTGTTTATAGAAATCACGGCCTCCTCAAGCTTGTTCGTCCTGTTACTAGATTCTACAATAAAAGCTCAAATAAGATCCTCTAGAGACTTTTTATTTTCTTGTGTTTGAGGGGCAAAACCAGGAGGATTAAGAACATTCTTATTGTTAGAATAAGAGAAATTTTCATGGTTCCTATTTTTAGGGTGATAATGTGTAGGTGTAAAATTATTATTATATCCCCTAAAATTAGAATTAGATACGTACTGATCCTGTTGGATGGTCTCCTCCTAAGACTGAGATGCAAGAACAGCTGCAGACTCGATCGATTGAGCACTCCCTGTACCTAAAAGTTTCAGAAAAGCATTAGCAAGGGAAGACATCTGGACTTGGAGTGCACTTACGTTGTCAATCTCAAACACTCCAGCAACGATCTTTTTTGGTGTAGACCGCTCGGATGGCCACTGATAGCTGTTGGTGGCCATATCCTCTAGAAGTGTGCGCGCGTTCTCCACTGTCTTGGACAATAGAGTCCCACTTGCAGCTGCATCAATAATGGTTTTAGTACTGGGGTTCAGACCGTTATAAAAGAGTTGGATTTGTAACCAGTCAGGATAGCCATGCTGAGGGCACTTCCTCAGCAACTCTTTGTAATGCTTCCAGGCCTCGAACAACTGCTCATCAAATTGCTATTGGAACGTCCCAATTTTGGTCCTCAGCTTGACCGTCTTAGCAGGGGGAAAGAATTTCTTCAAGAATGCATGGACCAAAGCATCCCAGGTGGTAATGCTCCCAGGTGGAATAGACTGCAACTAATCTCGTGTTTTATCCTGCAAGGAAAAAGGAAACAAGCGTAAGCGAATGACATCCTTAGAAACTCCATTTATTTTTACCGTCCCACAAATGTCTAAAAAGGATTCTAGATGAGAGTTTGGGTCCTCAGTGGACAATCCTCTATAAGCACAATCTTGAGCCATCTGAATGAGATCGGTCTTCAGCTCAAAGTTGTTGGCATTGATCGGGGCATAGACAATTCCTGATTGTTGCCCTTGAAACACGGGTTGAAAGTAGTCTCTAATGGGTTAGGTTCCTCAGGTGGATTTGGGTCGTCCATTTGGATATTTTCTCTAGTCTCCCTTCGAAGCCTATGAATTGTTCTTTCTATCTTGGGATCCAAAGGTACTAAGGTCAAATCTCTATTCCTTAGCATACACAATCTAAACTAACCTAAAAAAGGGAAGTAATAGAAAAAAGAAATAAACAATTAAGGAAAGAACTAGAAGAGGAAATAACTAAACTAAATATGAAAAATATAATCTAAAAAAAGAAAATACAATCAAACAAGGAAAGCTAACATAAATATGGAAAATAATAATTACGGAAAAAAATACTAACAAGGAAATAATCTAGCTAAAAAGGAAGAAAAATCAAAGACAATTAAAGAAACTCACAAATAAGGGAAAAAACTCAAATAAGAAAAACCTAAACTAACAAAACAAATATGGAAAGAAAAACAGATAAGGAAAAAAATGCAATCTACTTAGGAAAGTAAAAATACACCCTAAATTAAGACCGAACAATTTTTTCACAATATTAATCTAACTAAACATGTCAATCCCTGACAACGACGCCAAAAACTTGATGTGGAATTTTCCTACTGCAAGCGCACGGGTCAAGTAATAATATAGTGATTGTGAAATCGAGTGACGTCCTCTGGATTGGATTTTTAAGTTAAATCAAGTACCATGAATAATATTGTTCAATTTTATTTAGGGACCGAAAAGTAGTAAATTTTAGAAAATTAAAGCGATGCAAATAAACGATGGAGATTCAATTGAAAGAACACTTAGGGAATTGATTTCGTCAATTTAGTCTAGGATTGATTTTAGGGAATGAATTATAACACACAATGGTTTTATGAGTCTAAGAACCTTTAATCACAACTACCTCTCCTGAGTATAATTGATTCTCATGCATATTAACTAATTTGATATCCCTATCTAAATTTATTAACACGCAAGGCATTTAGTCCTTTTTGACCAATTCTAAAGTTAATCTAAATTCCGTCACGAGCTTAGAATTTCTACTTTAGTCATGCAATCATAATTAAGTCTACGCTAAATCCCCTCTCCCGAGCAAGACTCAACACTTAGATCATTCAACTAGTGGCCAATTAATTAAAAGCATTTATCAAGATTGCAAACATAAAACAATTGCACAATTCATCCCATAAATCAATCCATAAACTTAAAAGACTACATCAATCCCTAAGTAACAAGCTTAGCTACTCATACATGGCGTTACAAGATAAACTAAGCATGATAAAGCCATTAAATCTAACAAAAGATAAGGGAAAGAAAGGAAAACGCTAAAAGTCGTCGAAACCGACACGTCCCCATCATGATCTCCACGCCTTCAAGCTAGGTTCCCACTCATTGGCCTTGCTTTAGCTACCACAAAAGGTCTCTAGTCGAAATTAGGGTTAAATTCTCTCTAATTGGCATCCCCTCATCCGTAGCACAAAAATATGAATATATAGGAAATATGCTGACAGCGTCGAGACCTTATGGACAGTGTCGCGACGCTACCCCAAAATCCAGCATTTTGTTTAGGAAAATATCGATAGCGTCGAGACGCTCTTGTCACAGCGTCGAAACGCTATAGGTTGCGTTGTGACGCTCTTGTCATAACGTCGAGACGTTGTGACCTCTTCCGCCCAATTCAAAGAAGGAAAAATTACAGCGTCGAGACGCCTAGAACCGAGGGTCTCGACGTTGGCTCACGGATTGCACTAATTGTTTCTTTGGCCTCTTTTCACATCTCGAACGCCCGATCAAGTTCAAAGTCTCGTTTTAGCTCAAAATAACAATTTCCTACAAAATAAACATTAAAGTGCAATAAAATGGCTACGAATTACTCAATAAAATGTTTCTTGTTTCTTGTTTTTTAAGAAGTAGAAACAGAAACATGTTTGATAACTATTTTTGTTCCTTGTTTCTCTGAAAAAAGAAACAGAAACACAAAATGTGTTTGATAACCGATTCTTGTTTCTTGTTTTTTTAGTTAAAATAAAATTTAGTACATATAATATAAAAATATATTAATTTTCTACTATTATTTTTTTTATTTCTCCTTCTTCTTCCTCATCACTACCACCATTGTTACCGATCACCCGCCATCGTTGATCATCGGTCATCGCTACCGACCTTCGACCACTGAGCGAATGCAGACAGTCAGCGGCGAATGCTGGAAAAGTCGTCGGCGCGTGGTGGCGGTTGTCTAAAATAAGAAAAAAAGGAACAAGTTTCGGTCGACGACGATAGTGGCAGCCGGTAGTCGGAGGTCGATGGTGGCATCTGGTAGTCACAGGTCGACTGTAGCAACTGGTCAACGAAGGTCAGTGGGGGTCAGTTGGCGAAGGTCGATCAGTGGAGGTCGACCATGACCGGTAGTAGGAGGTCGACGGAGATCGGCGGTGCTCAGTAGTCAGAGTTCGACGATAGTTGTCGTTCAGCAGAGGTCGGCGGCGCCTGATAGTTAGAGGTCGACGGTAGCAGCTGGTCGACGGTGCCAAGTAGTCGGAGGTTGACAGTAGTCCGAGATCGACGGTGGCAGTCGATCGACGAAGGTCGGTAGTCAGAGGTCGATGGTGACGATTGGTCGGTGGTGGCTGGTAGTCGAAGGTCGACGGTGGCAGTAGTTCGATGGACTTCGGCGGCTGTCGGTAGTTAGAGGTCGACGGTGCCCAATAGTCTGAGGTCGACGGTAGCGGTCATTCGGTGGAGGCTGGTCAATAGGGTTTAACGACGCTCGGTAGTCGGAGGTCAACGATGGTGGTTGGTCGAGGGCGCCAGGTAGTCGGAGGTTGACGGTAACGGTCTGTCGGTGGAAACTGGTTAACAGAGTGGAGGTCGGCGGAATCGTCGATCAATGGTGGCCGGTAGTCGGAGGTCGACAACTGCGGCCAATCGGCGGTGGTTGGTCGACAGTAATAAAAGGTTGACGACGCCTGGTAGTCAAAGGTCGACGGTGGCAGTCGTTCGGTGGAGGTCGGTGGTTGCTGGTAGTCAGAGGTCGACGGTAGTGGCAGGTAGGCGGAGCCCGGTAGTCTGAGGTCGACGGTAGCTGTCAGTTGGAGGAGGATGGTCAGCGGTGTCGACGACGACCGTGGTGGTCGACGGTGGCGGTCGTTTGATGGAGGTTGGCGCCTGCCGGTAGTCAGAGGTCGACGTTATCTGGTAGTCGGAGGTCGACAGTAGTGGTCGATGAGCGGAGTTCGACAGCGGCCGGTAGTCGGAGGTCGACAATGATGGCCGGTCGACGGAGGTCGACGACGACCAGTAGTCAGAGGTGGATGGTGGCGCTCGGTCAGCGGAGGTCGATGGCGACCGGTCGTCGGAGGTTGACGGTTGTGGTTGGCTGCGACAGGTAGTCGGAGGTGGACAGTTGCGGTTGGTCGGTAGAGAGTCGACGATGGTCGGTTGTCAGAGGTCGACGGTAGCGATCGGTTGCGGGTGATATTCGGAGGTCGACGATGACGATTTGTCGGCAAAGGCCGGTAGTCGAAGGTTGACGGTAGCGGACGACCGCAACTGGTAGTCGGAGGTCGACAATGGTGGTTGATCGACGGAGGTCGGCGAAGACCGGTAGTAGAAGGTGGTCTGTGGCGGTTGGTCGGTGGAGGTCGACGGCGACCGATAGTCGAAGTTCAACGGAGGCGGTCTGTTGGCGACAGTTGATAGTCGGAGGTTGACAGTGACGGCTAGTCGGAGATGATCGATAGTCCGATGTCAACGATGGTGGGCGGTAGTCTGAGATCGTGGAGGTCATAATAAAAGGAAAAAAGGACAGAAATAACACAAATAATAAAAAAATGAAAGAGAAAGAAATAACGAAAAAAAAACAAAAAAAAACGGAAAGAGAACGAAATAACGAAAAAATATTAAAAAAAAAAAGACGAGGAAGTGGTTAAAAAAATAGTGGAAGAGAAGAGATTGGTGTAGGAGTGGGAGGGAGAGATGGATACATGCATGAAAGATAGAGAAAAAAAAAAACAGAAACAGAATTTGAGAAACAACATTTTGTAGTTTCTCAAATTTGGCCTCTTTTTTAGAAACGTTTCTAGAAATTTAGAAACAAGAAACAGGGATGAGTTATCAAACAAGTCTGTTTCTTAAAAAAGGAGAAACGGGAACAAGAAACAGGAAACAGGAACGTTATCAAACGAGCCCTCAGTGTCTTTTTCTGTGAATGAAGCTTTCATTACTAAATGGGGTACTAATATCTGTTCTGCAAAAATGGAGAAAAATTTGTATGTTTTAAGACCAAGAGAGTCTAGGGCTATTTTGAACAATGAAATGTTTAAAACAGCTGAGACTCAACCAAAAAGGCAGAAAGTTTCTCAAATTACCTATCTTTGGCCCTTGAGACTTGGCCACATAAATCTCAATAGGATTGGGAGATTGGTTATGAACGGACTGCTAAGCCAGTTAGAAGATGGCACTTTACCTCCGTGTGAGTCATATCTCGAAGGTAAAATGACCAAACGACCTTTTACTGGAAAATGTTATCGTGCCAAGGAGCCCTTAAAACTCGTACATATGGATCTCTCTGGTCTAATGAATGTAAAAGCTCAAGGAGGGTATGAATATTTCATCTCTTCCATAGATGATTATTTAAGGTATGGTTATTTATACCTAAGGAGTCAAAAGTCTGAAGCCCTTGAAAAGTTCAAGGAGTACAGGACTGAAGTTGAGAACTTGTTAGGTAAGACCATTAAAACACTTCGATCTGATCGAGGTGGAGAGTATTTGGACTTAAAATTCCAGAACTATTTGATAGAACATGGAATCTCATCTCAACTCTCAGCACCACGTACACCTTAAAAGAATGGTGTATCTGAAAGGAGAAACAGAACCTTGTTGGACATGGTTCGATCTATGATGAGCTATGCTCAATTGCCTAGTTCTTTTTGAGGTTATGCAGTAGAGATTGCAGTTTATATTTATATTTTGAATGTAGTTCCCTTAAAGAGTGTTCTGAAACACCATTTGAGCTCTTGAGAGGGTGTAAAGCTAGTTTACGTCATTTCAAAATTTAGGTCTGCCCTGCACATGTGCTAGTAGCAAACCCAAAGAAATTGGATTCACGTTCAAAATTATGCCTATTCGTAGGCTACCACAAAGAAACATGAGGTGGATACTTCTTCGATCCACAAGAAAATAAAGTGTTTGTTTCGACAAATGCTACTTTCTTGGAAGAAGACCACGTTCGAGAACACAAGCCACGCAGTAAAATGGTGTTAAGTGAACTTTCTAGTGAAGTTAAGGAGGCTGTAAGGCTACGGAAGTTCTACAAATAACTCCGATATTTATTTCCTAACACACAATTAGCTCCGATATTTATTTCCTACAAATACAACACATAAACACATCATTTTGGCCAATAAATTATAAAATACTAGCTAAATTAATTAGGGAAAATTAGCTAGCTATGCTCGCTATCAACTATGCAGTTGGGATAGTCACCAGGTACCAGTCCAATCTAGGGTTAGACCACTGAACTGTAGTTAAAAACATCCTCAAGTATCTTCGGAGAACGAGTGACTATTAGCTTGTGTATGGCTCTAAGGATTTGATCCTTACAGGATACACAGACTCTGGCTTTCAGACTGACACTACTACAAATTTGGGTGTTTATGACATTAAAAATTTCACAAGCACATTTCATGACATTTTTTTTTGTGTGTCCTACAAGCCTCCATCAAGGAAAGTGTATACATGACGCTATTAAAAAAACTGTCATAATTATTTTTTTCATGACACTTAACAGCTGTAAAAAAAAGATAGGGTAAATTGCAAAAACCACCCCTCAACTATTGTAATTGTTGCAATTTCACCCTTAAAGTATTAATTGTAAAAATTAAACCCCTCAACTTTCTTATTGGTAAAAATTGGGCCCATTTAGATTTTAAAAAATAGAAGAAAAGTTTGAATATGAGAAAAATATTATTTTTATTATTATTTTTTTGTTTTTGAGTTTTTGTCATATTTCTCTCTCCTTCCATATTCTTCCTTCTCTTTCCTCTCTCTCTGGTCTTCTCCTGCTTTCATTTTTTCTTCATCACATCCTCTCCAACTTTCCATCTTTCTTGAGCCAAAAAGCTTGAGTACTGGAATGCGTACCTTTCTTCTTCTTTACAATATAAGATGGAAAGTTGGAGAAGATGTGATGAAGAAAAGATGGAGACTCGTACATTGGTATAATTAGAGACCAAATTGATACAATGTTGAAAATCTTGGGACTAAACTTGTAATTTAACCTAAAAAGAATAGGGGCATCTAAGTAGTTATTCATAAGCAGAGAGGCGTTTATGGAATTTGATCTTTCTTCTTCCATTAGGGCTGGATTTCACGATTTTGAACATAGCAGAGAGAGAGGGAAAAAAACCCAAAACACAGAAAGGAAGAAAAACGCAGCCACCGGTACTGGGTTTCCTAGGTCTCGGTTCAGAGGTCCGTTCGACGCCGGCGTGGGTCTCGGGTTGTACAGTAGCAATGGGTCTCGATTAGAGACGTCGTGGATCCCTATTCAGGTGCCGGTAAAGAAGAAGAAAAAATGAAAGCAGAAGAAGACCAGAGAGAGGAAAGAGAAGGAAGAATATGGAAGGAGAGAGAAATATGACAAAAAAAGAAAAAAAGAAAAAAAAAATAATAAAAATAATATTTTTCTCATATTCAAATTTTTCTTCTATTTTTTAAAATCTAAATGGGCCCAATTTTTACTAATAAGAAAGTTGAGGGGTTTAATTTTTGCAATTCTTTAAGGGTGAAATTGCAACAATTACAATAGTTGATGGGTGGTTTTTGCAATTTACCCAAAAAGATATTAATGACATTAGTAACTGTCACAGTAAACTTTTTTTTTTATGACAATTGAACATTGTCAATAAATAACTCCTGAAAATCATCTTTCTGTCAAGATATATATACTAATGACAGTTAATTACTATCAACAAAAGGTAAATGACAACAGGTCAATGTCACAAAAATTTCAACAATGACAATGTATGATTGTCAAACAAAACTTGTCGGTGACAGTTTTTTGTTGTCAACAAAAAAAGTCACGATGGTTATAAAACTGTCACAAAAATGCTTATAATGATGTTGAATAGTTGTCATCCAAATAATTTCTATGTCTTTGATGAACCGTCATAAGTAGTGATACAATCACTATTTATTTATTTATGTTGATTCATCAAAGCCATATAGAAATTATTTTGTCTAATACCTGTGAATGAACATATGTTTCCAAAATAAAGCACTCAAATCTTGACACAAAATAAATAGATACATAAATAACAACTTATATATATATCATTCAATCCAAATTGCTCAAATTTTTACATACAAACTAAGTGTAATAGATTTTGTACACCACAACAATTCCTACACTAGACTTCAACTATGAGCGAATATACTATATGTTTTTTTTTCCACTAACCCAACAAAAAAGGTCATACATCAATTCTTCACAATATGATTTTTCTTGACTTCATCAAGTTCCTGCAAGACATAACCAACCAAACAATATTCATTTTAGAGTTGAGTGCAATATTTTTTACATTAAGATAAAAACAATAATATTCATTTTAACAATATGCATGAGTTATACCATTAAAAGGGTGATAATATTCCCAACTCAATACATTCGATCTTGCATGAATCTTCATCTTGCTCAAAACATCGATCCCACAAACTAAACACATAAAAAAAACGAACACAAAAAAACTAAGGGGTCGTTTGATAACCATTTCGTTTTCTGTTTTCTGTTTTTGTTTTTCATTTTTAAAAAACAGGAATGTTTGATAACCATTTCTGTTTTTTGTTTTCTGTTTTTTAAAAACGTTTTTGAAATTATAAGCAAATTTCAAAAACCAAAAAAAGTAGTTTTTAAAAACAGGTTTTTGTTTTTCAAAAACTCATTTTTATTCTAATGCTTATTTTTCTCCTCTTTTACCTATCTCTCTCCAACAAATTCTTTTTTCTATTTTTTTTTCTCTGTAAAGTGTTTTTCTCTCTATAAAATTTATTTTTTTCTCTCAAAAATTTTTCTCTCAATTTTTTTTTCTGTCTATTTCTAAAAACTTATCAATAATTTTTTATCTCCTTAATAAACTTATTCTAATTTTTATTTGAAAAAAAATCTCCAAAATTTTCTATCGCTACAACTTTTCTTTATTTTTCTAATTTATCGTTATTTTTTTAGCATATCTTTTACTCTTGACCTTACTATCTCTCTGTATTTTCTCTTTTTATTTAAATTTTTTTATCTAAAATTTATCACTTTTACTCTAACTTTTTTCTAATTTTTTCTCTAACTAATATCTTTTCTCGAGTCTAACTGATAATCTCTCTCTAAACATTTTCTTTCACATCTCTAAATTTTCAATGTTTAACTTTACTCTCGTCTTTTCAAAAAAAGAAAAACTTCTCTCGAAAACATTTATATTTGTGTCTCTAAATTTTTGTTTCAACGTCTCTACATATTTTTCTCTCTCTAAAACATCTTTTTCATCTTTCTAATTTTTGAAAAACTGAAAACAAAAATCAATTACCAAACAAGGTTGGTTTTCTATTTTTTAAAAACAGAAAACAAAAAACAGTTATCTAACATATATGGTTTTTGTTTTTAAAAAACGGAAAACCAAAAACCAAAAACCAAAAACCAAAAACAGAAAAACCAAAAACCAAAAATTGAAATGGTTATCAAACAGGGCCTAAATGTATTGATAAAATAATTATCTCGAAATACATAATTTGATTCGTCTCATACAACAACATTGACACTACTACAAATTTGGGTTTTTATGAAACAAAAAAATCAAATATATAAACCAAGCTTCATGCTTTGATGATGTATACTCTTGCTATCCTCCAAGCTCTACCTTAATTCATGTTAATTATTCGAAGTTTTCTTCATCAACTAACTAAGGATATCAGGTCTTGACGATTTTTTTTTTAAAAATAATAAGATATGTGAAAACCTTATTCCTAAACTGTAACTCCCCAAGTTTCTATGCCTAACCTAGTGACATTACTAAGCCCCTATCTTAATTCCAAACCGGATGGTCCGAAAATTTCGGCAGCATAATGATATACATAAGACTAACCCAAAATTTTCCTTAACCTGTTAAACACGAGAAACACACTTCTATAGACACAAAATTCCACTACAAACTCCCACACAATCAAATCGAGTCATAGATCTCGCATCAATCACTATTCAAATGAAAGGCTACATCTTACACGACAACCAAAAATGCCTAAAAAACTTCTAAACAAGTCTAACGAATTCAATTTTAAAAATGAAATGACTCTAGCTCACACAAAAACCATTTAAATGTGTAAACTAACAAATTAATATCAAAGTAAGATCACAACTTAAACCAATTACAAGAACATCTACCAAGTAGTAAAATCAACTAGCTAAGTCTAGCAGAAACAAAACTTTAAAGGAAAACCAACAAAACTAATCAATGGTTATAAACTATACTAAAGTTAATCTAGCTGCATTCTAAAGGTTTTAAGGGTGTGGGAACTTATCGATTGGCACCCAACGACCTTGAATGCTTGCTGAACAATGACCGAATGAGTTCGAAATCGCTAATATGAACCTCCTAGCCTATGTCATTCAATCCCAAGGTTGTTCGGGTTGTGGGTAGTCACCGAAAGCCCATTTTATGCCTAAAAGCTTGTCGATTGGCAAGTAGAAACGCTCGAATTCGCTTGGAACTACAATTAGTGGCTATACCAAGATTAAAAGCATGACTTAAAGCGATTTTAAAGTATAAAAACTAAACTAAACTTAACAAAAACTTAAGAACATACCAATCAAACTTATCATTTAAAGAAATATTAAACTCATCAAACTACACAAATCATTAGAGTTATCAAACCTTAAACTTATGAACATTCCAACAAATTTGTTGACAAAAAATATGATTCAATCTTTACAACTTAGCATTAAAATGGCTAAGGAAAATCCACAATATCTAAAACAAACATATGAGAATAAAGGGAAGAAATGTGCATCAGCCAAAATTTTGGTAATAATGTCTGCGAATTACGGTTGGGATCCAATAGGCATGAGCTTATGAATGCAACAACCACCTATCTCTAACAAAATGACAATTGAGTTCGATATGTTTGGTTTGTTCACGAAACGTGGGATTGGAGGCAATGGGCACAACAACTTGATTGTCAAAAAAAGAAAAAAAAACAAGAGCTGGTTATAGAAAAAGCACCTGCAAATCAACCAAAACATGACTCCTCTTCAACCTCCTTCGGGTGCACAGTAATAGCCTTACAATACTCTATTCGGGTTTTTTCCTCCTCAGCTGGGGCCTTACCTTTGTTCATAGTGTTTACAACATTTACCATTTGTCCCAGCTGAGTCTCAATGTTCTTTATCGCCGCACTGTGGCCAATCACCGTAGTGTTTATAGAAATCACGGCCTCTTCAAGCTTGTTCGTCCTGTTACTAGATTCTACAATAAAAGCTCAAACAAGATCCTCTAGAGACTTTTTATTTTCTTGTGTTTGAGGGGCAAAACCAGGAGGATTAAGAACATTCTTATTGTTAGAATAAGAGAAATTTTCATGGTTCCTATTTTTAGGGTGATAATGTGTAGGTGTAAAATTATTATTATATCCCCTAAAATTAGAATTAGATACGTATTGAACCTGTTGGATGGTCTCCTCCTAAGACTGAGATGCAAGAACAGCTGCAGACTCGATCGATTGAGCACTCCCTGTACCTAAAAGTTTCAGAAAAGCATTAGCAAGGGAAGACATCTGGACTTGGAGTGCACTTACGTTGTCAATCTCAAACACTCCAGCAACGATCTTTTTTGGTGTAGACCGCTCGGATGGCCACTGATAGCTGTTGGTGGCCATATCCTCTAGAAGTGTGCGCGCGTTCTCCACGGTCTTGGACAATAGAGTCCCACTTGCAGCTGCATCAATAATGGTTTTAGTACTGGGGTTCAGACCGTTATAAAAGAGTTGGATTTGTAACCAGTCAGGATAGCCATGCTGAGGGCACTTCCTCAACAACTCTTTGTAATGCTTCCAGGCCTCGAACAACTGCTCATCAAATTGCTATTGGAACGTTCCAATTTTGGTCCTCAGCTTGACCGTCTTAGCAGGGGGAAAGAATTTCTTCAAGAATGCCTGGACCAAAGCATCCCAGGTGGTAATGCTCCCAGGTGGAATAGACTGCAACTAATCTCGTGTTTTATCCTGCAAGGAAAAAGGAAACAAGCGTAAGCGAATGGCATCCTTAGAAACTCCATTTATTTTTACCGTCCCACAAATGTCTAAAAAGGATTCTAGATGAGAGTTTGGGTCCTCAGTGGACAATCCTCTATAAGCACAATCTCGAGCCATCTGAATGAGATCGGTCTTCAGCTCAAAGTTGTTGGCATTGATCGGGGCATAGACAATTCTCGATTGTTGCCCTTGAAACACGGGCTGAAAGTAGTCTCTAATGGGCTTAGGTTCCTCAGGTGGATTTGGGTCGTCCATTTGGATATTTTCTCTAGTCTCCCTTCGAAGCCTATGAATTGTTCTTTCTATCTTGGGATCCAAAGGTACTAAGGTCAAATCTCTATTCCTTAGCATACACAATCTAAACTAACCTAAAAAAGGGAAGTAATAGAAAAAGAAATAAACAATTAAGGAAAGAACTAGAAAAGGAAACAACTAAACTAAATATGAAAAATATAATCTAAAAAAAGAAAATACTATCAAACAAGGAAAGCTAACATAAATATGGAAAATAATAATTACGGAAAAAAATACTAACAAGGAAATAATCTAGCTAAAAAGGAAGAAAAATCAAAGACAATTAAAGAAACTCACAAATAAGGGAAAAAACTCAAATAAGAAAAACTTAACCTAACAAAACAAATATGGAAAGAAAAACAGATAAGGAAAAAATGCAATCTACCTAGGAAAGTAAAAATACACCCTAAATTAAGACCGAACAATTTTTTCACAATATTAATCTAACTAAACATGCCAATCCCTGACAACGACGCCAAAAACTTGATGTGAAATTTTCCTACTGCAAGCGCACAGGTCAAGTAATAATATAGTGATTGTGAAATCGAGTGTCGTCCTCTGGACTGGATTTTTAAGTTAAATCAAGTACCATGAATAATATTGTCCAATTTTATTTAGGGACCGAAAAGTAGTAAATTTTAGAAAATTAAAGTGATGCAAATAAACGATGGAGATTCAATTGAAAGAACACTTAGGGAATTGATTTCGTCAATTTAGTCTAGGATTGATTTTAGGGAATGAATTATAACACACAATGGTTTTATGAGTCTAAGAACCTTTAATCACAACTACCTCTCCCGAGTATAATTGATTCTCATGCATATTAACTAATTTGATATCCCTATCTAAATTTATTAACATGCAAGGCATTTAGTCCTTTTTGACCAATTCTAAAGTTAATCTAAATTCCATCACGAGCTTAGAATTTCTACTTTAGTCATGCAATCTTAATTAAGTCTACGCTAAATCCCCTCTCCCGAGCAAGACTCAACACTTAGATCATTCAACTAGTGGCCAATTAATTAAAAGCATTTATCAAGATTGCAAACATAAAACAATTGCACAATTCATCCCATAAATCAATCCATAAACTTAAAAGACTACATCAATCCCTAAGTAACAAGCTTAGCTACTCATACCTGGCGTTACAAGATAAACTAAGCATGATAAAGCCATCAAATCTAACAAAAGCTAAGGGAAAGGAAGGAAAACGCTAAAATTCGTCGAAACCGACACGTCCCCGTCATGATCTCCATGCCTCCAAGCTAGGTTCCCACTCATTTGCCTTGCTTTAGCTCCCACAGAAGGTCTCTAGTCGAAATTAGGGTTAGATTCTCTCTAATTGGCATCCCCTCATCCGTAGCACAAAAATATGAATATATAGGAAATATGCTGACAGCGTCGAGACCTTATGGACAGTGTCGCGACGCTACCCCAAAATCCAGCATTTTGTTTAGGAAAATATCGATAGCGTCGAGACGCTCTTGTCACAGCATCGAAATGCTATAGGTTGTGTCGTGACGCTCTTGTCATAACGTCGAGACGTTGTGACCTCTTCCACCCAAATCAAAGAAGGAAAAATTACAGCGTCGAGACGCCTAGAACCGACGGTCTCGACGTTGGCTCACGGATTGCACTAATCACCAAGCTTCCACTTCGATTTAACTTCGTTTCTTTGGCCTCTTTCCACATCTCGAACGCCCGATCAAGTTCAAAGTCTCGTTTTAGCTCAAAATAACAATTTCCTACAAAATAAACATTAAAGTGCAATAAAATGGATACGAATTACTCAATGACTAACTAAATTAAATAGGGAAAAATAGCTAGCTATGCTCGCTATCAAGCTCCTGGCAACAGTCGGATGCTGGGGAAATGACTCTCAGAGTTGGGATTGGGAAGCTCATTTTAGCTAAAACAGTGAGAAATATTAAAATGCTCTTCTCTTGGAAACGTTATATGTTATTAGATAATGTATATATAGTTCCCAAAATAAAAATAAAAATTGATTTCTATTTCTTGTTTGCTAGAACAAGGATATTCAGTGTCATTTTCTGTGAATGAAGCTTTCATTACTGAATGGGGTACTGATATCTGTTCTGCAAAAATGGAGAAAAATTTGTATGTTTTAAGACCAATAGAGTCTAAGGCTATTTTGAACAATGAAATGTTTAAAACAGCTGAGACTCAACCAAAAAGGCAGAAAGTTTCTCAAATTACCTACCTTTGGCACTTGAGACTTGGCCACATAAATCTCAGTAGGATTGGGAGATTGGTTATGAACGGACTGCTAAGCCAGTTAGAAAATGGCACTTTACCTCTGTGTGAGTCATGTCTCGAAGGTAAAATGACCAAACGACCTTTTACTGGAAAATGTTATCGTGCCAAGGAGCCCTTAGAACTCGTACATATGGATATCTGTGGTCTAATGAATGTAAAAGCTCTAGGAGGGTATGAATATTTCATCTCTTCCATAGATGATTATTTAAGGTATGGTTATTTATACCTAAGGAGTCAAAAGTCTGAAGCCCTTGAAAAGTTCAAGGAGTAGAGGACTAAAGTTGAGAACTTGTTAGATAAAACCATTAAAACACTTCGATCTGATCGAGGTGGAGAGTATTTGGACTTAAAATTCCAGAACTATTTGATAGAACATGGAATCTCATCTCAACTCTCAGCACCACGTACACCTCAACAGAATGGTGTATCTGAAAGGAGAAACAGAACCTTGTTGGACATGGTTCGATCTATGATGAGCTATGCTCAATTGCCTAGTTCTTTTTGGGGTTATGCAGTAGAGATTGCAGTTTATATTTATATTTTGAATGTAGTTCCCTTAAAGAGTGTTTCTGAAACACCATTTGAGCTCTTGAGAGGGTGTAAAGCTAGTTTACGTCATTTCAGAATTTGGGCCTACCCTGCACATGTGCTAGTAGCAAACCCAAAGAAATTGGATTCACGTTCAAAATTATGCCTATTCGTAGGCTACCCAAAAGAAACATGAGGTGGATACTTCTTCGATCCACAAGAAAATAAAGTGTTTGTTTCGACAAATGCTACTTTCTTGGAAGAAGACCCCGTTCGAGAACACAAGCCACGCAGTAAAATGGTGTTAAGTAAACTTTCTAGTGAAGTTAAGGAGGCTGTAAGGCTACGAAAGTTCTACAAATAGCTCCGATATTTATTTCCTAACACGCAATTAGCTCCGATATTTATTTCCTACAAATACAACACATAAACGCATCATTTTGGCCAATAAATTATAAAAGACTAGCTAAATTAATTAGGGAAAATTAGCTAGCTATGCTCGCTATCAACTATGCAGTCTGGATAGTCAGTAGGTACCAATCCAATCTAGGGTTAGACCACTGAACTGTAGTTAAAAACATCCCCAAGTATCTTCGGAGAACGAGTGACTATTAGCTTGTGTATGGCTCTAAGGATTTGATCCTTACAGGATACACAGACTCTGACTTTCAGACTGACACTACTACAAATTTGGGTTTTTATGACATTAAAAATTGTCACAAGCACATTTCTTGACTTTTTTTTTTGCGTCCTACAAGCCTCCATCAAGGAAAGTGTATACATGACGCTATTAAAAAAACTGTCATAATTATCTTTTTCATGACACTTAACAGCTGTAAAAAAAAGATATTAATGACATTAGTAACTGTCACAATAAACTTTTTTTTATGACAATTGAACATTGTCAATAAATAACTCTTGAAAATTATCTTTCTGTCAAGATATATATACTAATGACAGTTAATTACTATCAACAAAAGGTAAATGACAACAGGTCAATGTCACGAAAATTTCAACAATGACAATGTATTATTGTCAAACAAAACTTGTCGGTGACAGTTTTTTGTTGTCAACAAAAAAAAGTCATGACGGTTATAAAACTGTCACAAAAATGCTTATAATGATGTTGAATAGTTGTCATCCAAATAATTTCTGTCTTTGATGAACCGTCATAAGTAGTGATACAATCACTATTTATGTATTTATGTTGATTCATCAAAGCCATATAGAAATTATTTTGTCTAATACCTGTGAATGAACATATGTTTCCAAAATAAAGCACTCAAATCTTGACACAAAATAAATAGATACATAAATAACAACTTATATATATATCATTCAATCCAAATTGCTCAAATTTTTACATACAAACTAAGTGTAATAGATTTTGTACACCACAACAATTCCTACACTAGACTTCAACTATGAGCGAATATACTATATGTTTTTTTTTTCCACTAACCCAACAAAAAAGGTCATACATCAATTCTCCACAATATGGTTTTTCTTGACTTCATCGAGTTCCTGCAAGACATAACCAACCAAACAATATTCATTTTAGAGTTGAGTGCAATATTTTTTACATTAAGATAAAAACAATAATATTCATTTTAACAATATGTATGAGTTATACCATTAAAATGGTGATAATATTCCCAACTCAATACATTTAATCTTGCATGAATCTTCATCTTGCTCAAAACATTGATCCCACAAACTAAACACATAAAAAAAATGAACACAAAAAAACTAAATGTATTGATAAAATAATTATCTCGAAATACATAATTTGATTCGTCTCATACAACAACATTGACACTACTACAAATTTGGGTTTTTATGACACAGAAAAATCAAATATATAAACCAAGCTTCATGCTTTGATGATGTATACTCTTGTTGTCCTCCAAGCTCTACCTTAATTCATGTTAATTATTCGAAGTTTTCTTCATCAACTAACTAAGGATATCAGGTCTTGACGATTTTTTTTTAAAAAAATAATAAGATATGTGAAAACCTTATTCCTAAATTGTAACTCCCCAAGTTTCTATGCCTAACCTAGTGACATTACTAAGCCCCTATCTTAATTCCAAACCGGATGGTCCGAAAATTTCGGCAGCATAATGATATACATAAGACTAACCCAAAATTTTCCTTAACCTGTTAGACACGAGAAACACACTTCTATAGACACAAAATTCCACTACAAACTCCCACACAACCAAATCGAGTCATAGATCTCGCATCGATCACTATTCAAATGAAAGGCTACATCTTACACGACAACCAAAAATGCCTAAAAAACTTCTAAACAAGTCTATCGAATTCAATTTTAAAAATGAAATGACTCCAGCTCACACGAAAACCATTCAAATGTGTAAACTAACAAATTAATATCAAAGTCAGATCACAACTTAAACCAATTACAAGAACATCCACCAAGTAGTAAAATCAACTAGCTAAGTCTAGCGGAAACAAAACTTTAAAGGAAAACCAACAAAACTAATCAATGGTTATAAACTATACAAAAGTTAATCTAGCTGCATTCTAAAGGTTCTAAGGGTTTGGGAACTTATCGATTGACACGCAACGACCTTGAATGCTTGTTGAACAATGACCGAATGAGTTCGAAATCGCTAATATGAACCTCCTAGCCTATGCCATTCAATCCCAAGGTTGTTCGGGTTGTGGGTAGTCACCGAAAGCCCATTTTATGCCCGAAAGCTTGTCGATTGGCAAGTAGAAATGCTCGAATTCGCTTGGAACTACAATTAGTGGCTATACCAAGATTAAAAGCATGACTTAAAGCGATTTTAAAGTATAAAAACTAAACTAGACTTAACAAAAACTTAAGAACATACCAATCAAACTTATTATTAAAAGAAATATTAAACTCATCAAACTACACAAATCATTAGCATTGAAATGGCTAAGGCAAATCCACAATATCTAAAACAAACATATGAGAATAAAGGGAAGAAATGTGCATCAGCCAAAATTTTGGTAATAATGTCTGCGAATTACGGTTGGGATCCAATAGGCATGAGCTTATGAATGCAACAACCACCTATCTCTAACAAAATGACAATTGAGTTCGATATGTTTGGTTTGTTCACGAAACATGGGATTGGAGGCAATGGGCACAACAACTTGATTGTCAAAAAAAGAAAAAAACAAGAGCTGGTTATAGAAAAAGCACCTGCAAATCAACCAAAACATGAGTGATCCAAACAAGCTGAAGAGCGAGAAATCATATTTGCATTCCACGAAATTAAGCAGTCATCCAATAATATACAAAAGCTAAGTAGTAGGCCTTCTAGTATCAAGGACAAGACCTAACTACATTGTTACTTCTAATTTACAACCCAGCAACTAGGAAGATATAACTACATTGTTACTTCTAATCTAGGTATTCAAAAGATCATCTTTTGGCAATAAAGTCCAAGCTCTTCATGGATAATGCGAACGACTCAATGAAGTGTAATTATCACGAGTTAATGGATTGGAGACCAAAACAAAATTGGTATTATCATTGTGATGAAGAAAATAAGAGTTTAAATAATGACTAGTAGTAGATTGACTAGCAACCAAGAAAGAACTATTTTTAAGGACATGGTGTCGTGAATGTAACAAGCAACCAAATAAGAAAATCCAAGAAGAAACGATTGGGTTCAACAACGAAAGAAAGCAATCTAACAGGAAAAAAAGGCGAAAAGCAAAATGATCTAATACCATAACCGAATGTGAGAGTGTAGTAAAATATTTCCTTCACTAAATCATGCACCATTTTAGGTATAAATACACATGGATAAAACAAGCTCAAACAAGCTCAAACAAAATATATTCCTCTCTTGACTATCCCCAATGGGTGTAGCAAATACTAAAAAGCATAAGAAGATTGGTCGATCCTTCAAATAAGATTTTCAATTGAAAACAAAGTAATATTTACAAGTTCAGCCACAACCACAATGTAATTATCATTTAAGAATGTTGTTTCAAGTAGATTCTCATTATTATTATGTGCTTCAAGGAGATTGACAAATACTCTTCAAACACATTTTGCTTTGAGCACACGAACTCAAAAATTTACCACAACAACAAACTCAAACACATATTCTCAACCCAAAACACACAATTTCAAAACATAACTCAAGTATTTATCAACTTACTACTGAACTCAACTAAAACAAAAGCTAACACAAACATATATTTTTCCTTCCAAGCCTAAAACATAATCAAGCAACATGTGAATTGAACGTATACTCACACTGCCACCATATTATAGAAAGGCTTTGGAGGTTAGTGTTTTTTCTGACTTTTATAGTTGACTATTAGGTGAAACTTTATGCTACTGTCATAAAAGGATGTTAAGGGTGAAACATATGTTGCACGAAGATGAAATAAGAAAATATTCTTTAAAACAAATTATGGTATAATTAGCCAGCATCCTTAAACAAAGGAGCATTAAGAAATGAAAATGTATACTAGGCAATTAAAGCACAAGAGGAATATACACATAGTTGACTATTAGGATGAAACTTAATGTTGCAGGAAAATGCAATGAAAATATGATCCTTGAAATCAATCCTTGGCCTAACTAGCGAATAATTTGATCTCAATGAACTAAACTTCATTTCTTTCCTAAGAAACATAGGACTTTTCAATAAGAAACTAAAATGACCAGTGAGTGAATAAAAACTAATTCAAGTACTTAAACAAAATTATAATCAAATGTTACTCAAAAGCTTTATTTGATACTTTAAATTAGAGCAACTAAGGTGAATTTAAAGTATATACTAAAATAGAAAAAAGTTCTTTGAATTAGAACTAATACCGCCAATCAAAGAGCATAAAACCACCTCAAAAAGAACTCTATTTCTTTAAATTTTCTGAGTGAGCAAACTTATTACCATGCACAAGAAGAAGTCATGAGAAGACTCATATATATATATATATATATTACGACCATTGAATACTAGCATAAAAACAACATTCATAATCATAAGGTCTGATCTTAACCTTAAACAACCAAAACGTTTTTCCATTGCAGATTCATTGGGGGATAAAATAGCTATATAAAACTTATATAAAATTTATTGATAAGTATGAAAATAAATTAGGCATTCAGTGCTCCTTTAAAAATCCAACCACAACAATTTCAATACTTCTCAATAATCCACCACCCAAAATCAAACCATCAAAATACACAAATCCTCCAACAAAATACTCTCCCACCAACCATTCAAAAATCATCCAAGAAAAGAGAGTTCTTACAACAAATCAACTGAACACTCAATGGACAATTAAGAGGAGAAACGATTTTCCACATTACATCAACACCCCTTGGATAGTTGAGAGGAGAAGAAATTTAAGAATACAAAGATATGGAAACACACACTAGAGAGAAATTTTTCCATATAAAAAAATTATCATAAAAAGAAAAGGATCTTACCTTTAGGACACGATTGTGATGATAAAATGTAGGCAAGAAATATGCATGCATGCCTAATTTTCGATTGAGGAGCCAAGAGAGAAGACAATGCGGCATCAGTGATAAAATATCGTCAAGAGAAGACAATGCGGTTAAGATTGCATTAGACTTTTGAGCTATCACCTTCTACCACATTTAGAATTAGTCTTGAGTTCTGTTGCAATTCTGAAGTGGTTAAAAATATAGATAGAATTCACTTCAAAATACTGTGCAAGTATACACAATCTAGCAGCAAGTGATAAGTATTTATCGTATCCACAAGGTCTTGAATTGCCTACCTCTATTGATTAAATTTGCCTTTTTAGTGATTTCAAAGGGTTGGTTAAATTGATTGGGTTTTTAAAATGCTGAAACAAAAGATATACGAAAGTAGTAAATGATTACGACTAGAGAAAACATAATGGAAACAGACATAGGTTAAGACTTCTGTAATTGTTTATAAAGATGCTCCAACAATTCTTTTGATCCGTCAATCTCATGCAGTATTATCAGCGGGATCCTCCCGGAACTCCAGATTTTTTGGAATATGTTTCAACTCCAATGAAGCTCTACCGATCAAGCACTAGGTAATTGGCTATCCCTAACTCAGTCACTGGCGTTCACCAATACGCAATGATCTAGCATGAATTATTGCCACACAACTCCTAAATCATCCCTGAAACTAGGAAAAGCTATACATACCGGCTAGCGAGGCGGACACATAATAAAATTAAAGATCAACAATAATTCAAGATGATGATGACCAAATAGAATTTCCAGATTTATAAATATAACAATCACATAATTCTTAACCTATGCCTACAAAGCAATTAGTTCATGATTGAAAACATAAAACACGTTACAATCTCGATAAGCACATCCATAATGCGAAATAAAAAAGAAATACTAATCCTTCTCAGCGAATGTGGATGAAATGGTTGCTCCAAACCACCAAGAGCATAGAAGAACTTCGTCTTCTTGAGTGGAATCACAAATGGTCTTCTTAGATCTCCATTCTGCCGTCAATTCGGCCTCCGACCGATTGATTCGGTCTCCAAGTCGTGAATGCCTTTAACTTTGACGGCTCCTCCTTTTATAAGATGAGGTTTAGGTTAAATTGGACACATGACAGGCTCTCCAAGCTTCTTAGATCCGTAATTAATTCAGCTAACGCCACTTTATTAAAATGGATAATGAGCTGTGACGTGGCAGTTTTGCTCCCAGTTTTGCTGGATCATGGAAATTGCTCCCTTAAGTCGCGTAGCAATATTTTCTGCACAAAATAACTTCCAAAGCCTCAATTTTTCCAAATGGGTTAAAACATATAATATTCATCTAAAAGCAGCCCTATTTAACACAAATGACACACAAAATACTATAGAACTAAGGCCTAAATAACTCCCTTTTGGAGAGTTATCAAGTTTTCACTTTTTTCTTTAATTAAGGAAACAAATAACAAAGTTCAAGAAGCCAAATAAATTTGTCGATAAGAAAATGTTTATACAATCTGACGGACAATTTGTTCAATACTATGGTCCATTCAAATTCTTAGAGCAAGTTTAGGTGATAGCTTATATAAATGGCAATTTCAAGCTATGTCCCAGATTTTACCCAATCAGAGCATGTATGCAACTCTTGATGGCAATGTAAAATGCAATAAAGATACTAAAGCTCAACCTTGAAGTCATGCCAATTTATTTTGTACGTAACATGAATTTCAAGTAGGTTCAAATTCAACTTGTAACTAATAAACAACCTACCCAACCTAATTTTTTTGTACTTTAGAAATTTTACAAAAATTCACGATTTTATCTTTTAGAGTTTGCTAAAATCACAAGATTTCTGTAAAGAGCATTGATAGCGCAATCTATTGAGCTATATTTTATATTATTTTAGCGTTAGTCTTGGGTGCTATTTGGCCAATTTTATGTCTATTTGGTTTTGTTTTGTAGGAATCTAGCATTTCAATGGAAATCGACGTTTTTGAAGATTATCGGTGATTTAGGAGCGGAAGAATAAGTTCGAGCCAAGAAAAGAAGCGAAGGAAGCAAAATTCTAGGCCTAGCATTGAGACGCTATCCCTTGGAGCGTCTCAACGCTAGACATAAATCAGGCGAGGCGCGAATTTGAGGCAGCGTCGAGACGCTACCTCCACAGCGTCTCGACGCTGCAAACTTTCCTAAAATATTTAAGGCGTATATTGACACAGCGTCGCGACACTGTGTCCTTAGCGTCGCGACGCTATCGCGCAGATTGGACAGTATATATTGTTTGCGATGCCATCTGATTTGGGGGAGCTGTTTTGGAGAGAGAACACGATTTTTAGAGAGGGAAAACACACAGAACAGGGTAGAAACAAACAGAGCTTGATTTTGGGAGCTTGAATCGGGAGGATCGTGACGGGAACGCACGGGAATCACGGCTAGCGAGTTTAATCTTTCTCCCTTGTTTCTCGAACTGATTTTTAGCATGTATTGGACTGATTTTGATTGTATTTTTAGAGACATGAGTAGCTAAATTTCGTTTCTTAGGGGCTTAATGTAGCCATTAGTTTGTATGGATTAATTTACGAATTTTTTAGGATGTTTGGTAACGTTGTTTATTTATGCAATTGTATGCTTAGTGCTTATAATCTCTTGATCACGAATTGTATGATTTTTGTTTCTAAACTAATTGCTCGGGAGTGGGTAGTTTAGATTAGACCATAAATTGCATAACTTAGGTAATTCTACAATTGGGAGATTTGGGATTGCTTGAGAAACCTTCATGAGGATTGTTCGTTAATGTTTATGCTTGTTGTTGAAATTAGATAGGGATATCAATTTCTTAATTTGCATAAAGAATTAATTGTACTCGGGAGATGCTTTTAATTATCAATAATCCTTGGTTTATGAACTTGTTACGAGTTTGTTCCTAATTATTCTTTGAATTAATTCATGCATCTAATAGGTGAAATCAATTCCCTAAGGTCTTTCTCCATTGAGTTTCCATATTTTTATTGCTTTGATTAGTTTTTTATTGATTTACATATTTCTCGATTATTTTCTCTAAATAAAATTGGGCAAATATACCCTTAATAATTAGGGGAACTAGAAAACCAATCCAGAGGACGACAATCGATTTTTAAATCACTATATTATAACTTGGGCCCGTACACTTGCGGTTAGCAATTTGCGTATCAAGCATATGGGAGAGTAAATTAATTGTATCCAACTATGAAGGCTAGGGAACAATTGTCAATCATGAGCATAGGCCAACAAGAAAATTACAATGTTGTTTACCCATTTTACTCAAATAAAAAGATCGATATACATGGAAACACAGGCTTTAATCCCATTGAAAAATCCTCCCCCGTAACCATAAACAGAAATTTCCTTGGGAGAACAAGTTTTTTCAATAAACCCAAACAAAACATCACATAGATACACACACAAACTATGATATGATAATCATCATCAATCAAAGAAACAAAAAACCCATAGAATCCAAATGAGAAATCGAACCGAAAAGGGAGAGAGAGAGACTAACCAGCTGCAGAAGGAGAGAGGCAATGGTGCCCGTCGACTAGGTCGGAGGCGGAGGTTGCAGGCAGCGGCGGCAACGTGATTGGAGAGGAGAGGGCAGTGGTGGCGCTTCCTGTTCGTGACCGAGAGGGAGAAGGCGACGGGAGAAAGCATATCGAGAGAGGGAAATCATGAGAGAGATTTGAGGGTTTTCAAAAAATTGATTTTCCTTTTTTTTAATTGCATACATAATTACTTAAATGTCCTCTTTCACTTATTTTTAATTAATGACAGTTAATTAAAGTCATAGAATTATGACGTTGAAAAAAAGTCATAAATTTCCGAAAATACAAAAATCTCCGTTTTTTCTACAAAAAATGCACCTCTTACATTTTATGACATTTTTTCCCTCCCTTAACTTTATTTTCTTTTCTCTTGGTGTCATAGATTCCCAATTTTGTAGTAGTGTGATAAGGATTCTAGGAAATCCACATAAGGGTCAGTATTTACCCTCAATGGGGGAGCTGTAGTCTAGCGTAGCATCAAACAAGAATGAATTGCAGACTCCACCATGGAGGTCGAATATGTCGCTGCTTGTGAAGCAGCTAAAGAGGCTATATGGCTATGGAAGTTCATGATGGATTTGGAAGTTGTTCCAAATATGAACTTGTCAATCACCCTTTACTGTGATAATAGTGGTGCAGTGGCAAATTCTAAAGAACCTCGCAGTCACAAAAGAGGCAAGCACATAGAGCACAAATATCATCTCATTAGAGAGATCGTGCAACTAGGGGACGTGATCGTCACGAAGGTAGCCTCTGAGCACAATATTGCTGATTCATTTACGAAGGCTCTCACAGCTAAAGTGTTCGAGGGTCATCTAGAGGGTCTAGGTTTGTGAGATATGTACATAGAATAATCTAGGGCAAGTGGGAGAAGTGTGATGGGTATTGTGAATGCCCTAGTTTATTGTATTTATCTGTATTTGTACTTTTCATGTATTATACGGTATTAATACAAACAACTATTGCTACTTCAATGATTATTCATTCAATTTTGATTGTTGATGTACATTGCCCACTAGAGTTTTAGTTCAAGTGGGAGTTGTTGGGTTTTATGCCCTAAAACTCGAAGATAGTAAATGAAACAAACTAATCGATCTCAATAAAACGTTATTTGAGTGATTAAGTAATTTGGTTATTGAATAATCGAGTTTCCATTAATAAACCCTAAATCCAATAAACTAAGATCCAAGGTTGTTTAAATGAAACTTGGACTAGTATGTGGGGACATACGGGGATCGGTGTCCAAGTAACAACGTAAAAGGTCTATAGTATAGGGATAAGGTTGGGTACCTTATCGTGGTCACACTATGTGATACGACCCACCTTGTATTCGATACAGATGCAATGATCCAAAGCATCCATGTAGGAGACATGCGGGTGGGGGTATCCTATGCAATGAGTTTGCATAAGACCGGACCGCGAAATAGTAACCACTAGATGTAACGTCGTTAACTTGTTTAGGTTTCTATTTCAATAGGATGACCTAGGAAACTCAATCTCAAATCCTGAGTATGTTATGAACCCCTTTCAGGAGGGATTGTCCTTAGACTTGTATGGGTGAGAGTGGTTAGTTCGCCGACTCAATAATCCTACCATTTCAGGGGCAAGACCGAATGGGGGTTGGGAACATAACAGTACAAGATGGAATTCACTCCTTCCCCTATTGGGGTAAGTAGATGTGTGTTCCCTTAAGGGTTGATTCCGGGGCTTGAACAAAGGCGCGTCGTCCTCTCCTGGCCCGAGAGAAACTCCTGTTTAGTGGTAGGACCCTAAACAACTTGTTCATTAGAGGGATCAATGGTACTTAAGGAACCAGAGGTAACCTAGGGGTAAAACGGTAATTTGACCCAGCTGGTGTTACGAACAAACGTGAAGGATTGACTTACTACATTGGTCGATATCCGTGGACACAGAAATATTCTACAATGAGAAGAGTGCAGCTGTGGGTCTTTAGTGGAGTGACCCACAGTTAACGAATGTTGACTAACTTGGTTAATGAGTTTAGCCAATTAGTCTCGTATCGTTGGAGCTTTTGATTTGTAGGTCCGTTAGGTCCCACTGGTAGCTCGTAAAGAGACTTGAGGCAATTAAGTATAAATTGTAAATTGAAAGTGTTCAATTTATTTAGGGGAATCATATAATGTGTATTGATACATTATAATATAAAGTTAATGAAACTTTATAATATAATTTTGAATTAATTTCAAAATTATTTCTTGAGAGAAAATATTTGAAAGAGTTCAAATAATTAATATGATTTGGATTCATATTAATATAAATAATTTAATAAAATCCCTAAGATTAAATATATGATATTTAATTGAGTAATTAATTATTTATTTATTAAATTAAATATGAATAAGATAATAGATTTGATTAGATCTTATTCATGACCTTTTTTTTATAAGGAAAGGTCTTGGCATTTTTCCTATAAATAGGACTCCTCGGGTGGGGTGAAAGGCATCACATTCATTCTCCTACTCTTAGAGAATTCCCCTAAAGGCTCCCTCTAGACTCCCACCAGTCTCTTGCCTCTAGAAGTCTCAGAGTCATACCGGTGTAGCCATAGTAGTGGTGTTGGCACTAGTTTGTGATTAATTCACAAGTAGTTGGTGAGTTTAATCTCAGTCGTCAACGAGAGTAAGTAATTTGTTACTACATAAATTAGATTTAGATCTAATATTTTTGTATGCTTAGCCTTAATATAAATTTAGAATAGTTCTAAGATTATTGCCAATGTATTTGTATTTTAGATTAAACAAAATTAATTACGAATCGGTCCCAATCACGCTTCCACTTTACAGAATTACAGAATTCCAATCCTTCAATTGGTATCAGAGTCGATCGTAGATCTAATTTTGTTTCTCTAAAATTTACATTGTCCATTGGTGGGATTGATTAATGCATAATGTATGTATGGTTTGCATTGGACTGTTTGGGTTAATTTTATGGCCATAGATTTTACTCTTTTTTATGTGATTTGATCATGTTAGGGCCCGGTGTTTCAGGTATTTTATGTAAAATCGAGTCCTTTGTAAGTTAGGGTCTAGATTATGTTTTTTATGAGATGAAAACCGTTGAATTTACGGCTGAAATCGAAGAAAAATACAAAGAACAGACTCTGTTTTTTGCCCAGAAAGTGCTCCAGACGCAACAGCGTCTCGATGCTGTCTCGATTCGCAGACGCAGACGACGAGAAGAAGCCGCAGCGTCGCGACACTGTCACGATGTGCGGCATGCGTTAGGGTTTTGCAAGGACGTGTTTCAGGCGGTTCAAGGTAGCTGACAGTCTGGTTCGCACGGTCCATCTAGGCTGGGAGCGATTTGGTCCGGTTCAGCTTGAATTTGGCTCGATTCGTGGTTTTCGTGGCTGGTTCGAAGTGGTTCGGGTCGGTTCGGGGCAATCTAGACCAGTATTTGGAGCTGCAGAAGGACTTTTAGGATAAAATTTAGCTATAATTATTGTAATTTATGCTTTATTTTATCCTAGGGGCCAAAATTAACCGGTTCAATTGCTATTTATTTGCTTTATGGATGTCATATAGCTTAAAATCTCACCTTAAGTTAAGCATATTCATGCATATTTATTATCATAAATGTTATAATGTATGAAATGTTATAAATGTTATGGAATTACAGAATTTCAATCCTTCATTTATATCATAGTTGAAGTTTTCATCCTCATCTAGGTCCATTGTTTCATCATCAAGTCTCAAATCAACATTAGCAGTAGCACTAGCACTAGCACTACTACTACCACCCTCTCACTACTAACACTAAAACAGATGCAACTCCAGAACTATATTCATGAAAGAGACGTCTCAAAACATTCTCTACTGAAGTTGTCATTCTTTAAGAAATTTCTGGACCAAAGAAGTTGTCAAAACAATATGATAATAACTTCAACTTAAATCGAGGATCCAACACAACAACTGTTGGGTTTTATGCCCTAAAACTCGTAGATAGTGAATGTAACCGTTGACCGGATATTAATGAAATAATATTGATGTATTTTTCCATTAATTGTTATTAGTTATTTTATATTTGTCTTTGCCTAATAATAACCCTAATCCAATAAACTAGACATCCAAGGTTGTAATATGAGTCTTGAACAATATGTAGCGACATATGGGATCATTGTTCAAGAAACAGCCTAAAGGGTCTATAGTATAGGGATAAGACTGGGTGCCTTATCCTTGTGACACTATGGATACGACCCACTTTGTATTTGATACAAACGTTGCGATCCAACGCGTTCGTGTAGGAGACATGCGAGTGGGGGTATCCTATGCAATGAGTTTGCATACGACCGGACCGCGAAATAGTAACCATTGGTTATAACACCGTTAACTAGTTGGTTTTCTATTTCACTAGGACGACCTAGACAACTTAGTCTTAATCCTGAGTTGATTATGGACTCCTGCTCATGAGAGATTGTCCTTTGATTTGTATGGGTGAGAGTGGCCAATACACCGACTCAATAAGCCTACCACTTTGGGGACAAGACCGAATGGAGAGCTGGGAACATAATCGTACAAGATGGAATTCACTCCTTCCCGACTTTAGGGAAGCAGATGAGTGTTCCCTTAAGTGGTTACTCCGAGTCTTGAACAAAGGGCCCTACCCTCTTAATGGCACGAGAGGGTTTTCTGTTTGATGGTTGGACCACAAACAGGTTGTTCATTAGAGGAGAATTGGTACTTAAGGAAATAGAGGTAACCTAGGGGTAAAACGGTAATTTGACCCAGCAGCTGGTGTTACGGACACTCGTGAAGGACTAACTAGTCGATATTGGTCTAGATCCGTGGACACAGAAAATATGTCAGTAGTGAGAAGAGTGCAATTGTGAGTCTATAGTGGAATGTACACACAGTTAACGAATATTGATTAATGTGGTTAATGAGTTTGACCAATTAATCTTACATCGTTGGAGCTTCTGATCTGCAGGTCCATTAGGTCCCACTGGTAGCTCGTAAAGTAATTTGAGGCAAATAAGTAATAATAGTAAATTGAAAATGTTCAATTTATTAAGGGAAACAAATATAATATATATTGATATATTATTATGAGAGAAATTAATATTTGAAAAGTTCAAATATAAATGTATGGAAGTTTGAAAGAGTTCAAATAATGAATTAATTAATTTAAGGCCTAAAATGTGTTTGGGCAAATTAATTAATTCTAGGCCGGGAATTAAATATGTGATATTTAATTGGTGGTTAATTAATTAAAGAATTCATTAACCGGGAATTAATCAATTATGGAAATAATTAATCACTTAAGGAAGTGATTAAACATTTATGGAAATGATCTAATCACTAATGGAAGTAATTAGTCATTTGTGGAAAAGATTAATCAATTATGGAATTGATTGATCATGATTGATTAATTAAGGAATAAGATTGAATCAATTTTGGAAAAGATTGATTTAATTGAATATTTTATTCATGGCCTCTCTTCTATAAATAGAACACTAGACCTAATTGGTCATGACACTTGACATTCTTACTCTTGAAAGACAAGACCTAGAATTCTCTCTAGCCTCCCTCTTAGAGAAAGACTCCCACAAGTCTTTTGTTTCCTAGACTTAGAGACATACCGGTGTAACCTCTGTGGTTATTGTGTCAATCAAGAAGGAATTTCCAGCGAAGAAAAACAAAGGCGGCTGCTGCGTTTTCGTTCGTGGAGCGTCGTTGGCGAAGAATGGTCAAGTCTTCAACGAAGGTATGTGACGGTTCTTTCCCTTTTCTTTAGAAAAGCATGAAAATAAATTTAGATTTATTTTAAGCATGTTTAAACCAATTTTCCAGCAGCTTTAAAAGGGTTTTAAAGTTTAATTGAGTTTTCGTAACGGTATTTTAATGTTAATTAATATACGGCGTAAGGTTCAATCGATGCGCTTCCGCTGCGTGGGGACTTTTATTCCCTTCAACAACAACATACAACAAAATATTGTTCTTCCTTTCATCAAACCTCCAATACTTTTCAAACTTGGCCTTCATCGCATTAGCCATACTAGAAAGCATTCTATTTGAACCCCTCGAATTCAAGAGTATACAATTTTGAATTGTAGAAATCTGATGAAACATCAAATTAGAAGAAGTGTACAAAGACCCTGAAAGTTTTAACGTGACATTATAAAAAACTTTCAAAAACCTAACCAACATCTTAACATTTGCCCAATCATCTTTGGTTGGTGGTGAGTCATTCTTATAAATAGGATTTTCATCCTCTAACCCGTCAAAAGATTTTTCAAACTTACTAGCTACCTCAAGCATCATATAAGTTGGGTTCCATCTAGTAGTAACATCAAGACATACAGAACTCTTGCAAGATTTTTTTTTTTTCAATTTCAGCACACTTCTTAAATTTCAAGAGATGTGCAGAAGAAGACCTTACAAATCTTATAGCATTGTGAATCCTTTCAATTCACTCATGATGTTCTTTCAAAGCATCACATACAATAAGATTTAGTATATGTGCACAACATCGAACATGCAAAATTCACCCTTAAACAACAACCCCTTACTAAATCTTTTGAAAAGAAAAGCAACAACAATAACATTGGAACTAGCATTATCAACAGTCAAGGTCATAACAATTTTAATGCCCCATTTCTTTAAATTACTCTCAATAGTCTTACCAATGGTATCCTCTCTATGATTCTCAATTTGACAAAAGCTAAGAATATGTTTATGTAATTTCCAGTCAGAATCAACGAAATGAGCAGTCAGTACCATATAACCCATGTTTGCTCCCGTTGTCCAACAATCAGTAGTGAAAGAAACTTTACATTTTTTTTTTTGCAAACATTTCTTTCAAACGGTCTCTCTCCCTAGCATAGACCTCAAGAACATCTCTAACTACAGTAAATCGAGATGGAACAACAAACTTAGGTTCTTTCCCACATGTCAATGTATCAACAAATTTCAGAAAACCTTCATTCTCCACAAACTTAAAGGGCAATTCATCTCTAATTATCATTTCAGCCAAAGTTGTTCGACATCTCTCCAAACTAAATGACTCACATACAAGACTACATTCCCCAACTTTATCTTCTTTAGGTTTGAAAGCTAATGTTGTTTGGAATGCATCTCTTCTCCTATGGTAAGGATACTTTTTACAATTTTCTACATGATTTTTCATTGTTCTAGTACCATTATGCTTAGAGTGGCATGCATAACAACTCCACAATATTTACACTTAGCAAAAGGGTCATCAGGATCACCTTTCAACCTCTCAAAATGATCCCAAACCATAGATTGTTTTGCATTCGTACGCGCCTTTTTTTTTGGAATGGTAGATTTTTCTCCTTCAAGTTTTGCTTTTGGATGTGGATCTGAATCAAGATCAATGGTATTGCTAATTTTGCTCTTCGTAGTCGTATCTATTTTTGTAGCATTTTCATTCTTTGAATTGTTTGTTCCCACGGTATCCATGTTTTGTTGGGTTTCATGCCCTAAAACTCGTAGATAGTAAATGTACTTTTGACCGAACATTAATAAAATGATGTATTATTCATTTATCTATGTTTGTATTGTGCAATCTTGTCTTATTAACCCTAATCCAATAAACTAAACACCCTAGGCTAATAGAATGAGGCTTGAACTAGTTTCTAGGGACGTACGGGGATCAATGTTCAAGATTTAGCCTAAAGGGTCTATAGAATAGGGATGAGGCTGGGTACCTTATCCTGGTGACACTATGGATACAACCCGCTTTGTATTATGATACAAACGTAATGATCCAATGCGTTCATGTAGTTTACATGCGAGTGGGGGTATCTTGTGCAATGAGTTTGCACAAGACCGAACCACGAAATAGTTAACCACTAACTGTAACACCGTTAGTTAGCTTGGTTTCTATTTCACTAGGATGACCTAAGCAACTTAGTCTCAATCCTGAGTGGATTATGGACTCCTGTCCGTGAGGGATTGTCCTTTGATTTGTACGGGTAAGAGTGGTCTGCACGTCGACTCAATAAGCCAACCATTTTGGGGACAAGACGAAGTGGGGAGCTGGGAACATAGTCACACAAGATGGAATTCGCTCCTTCCCGACTCTAGGGTAGGTAGAGGTGTGTTCCCTTAAGTGGTGTCTCCGGGTCTTGAACAATGAGCCCTACCCTCTCTGTAGTACGAGAGGGACTTCTGTTTGTTGGTTGGACCTCAAACAGGTTGTTCATTAAAAGAGCACTGGTACTTATGGATAAAAAGGTAGCCCAGGAGTAAAACGGTAATTTGACCTAGCAGGGGTACGAATGCACGTGAAGGGCTGACTTGCTGTTGATGGTCAATATCCGTGGACACAAAAATATATCTACAGTGAGAAGAGTGCAGCTGTGGTTCTATAGTGGAGTGAACAACAGTTAACGAACATTAATTAACTTGGTTAATGAGTTTAGCCAATTAATCTAGCTTCTGATCTATAGGTCCATTAGGCCCCATTGGTAGAACTATTAGGGAGTTGAGGTAAATTTCTAAGGGAGAGTTGTATATTCGAAAGGGTTCAAATATAAAATTAAAATATGAATTTGATTCATATTAAAACTATAGGTTATAATTAATGTGCATTTGATGCACATTAATACTATAGTTTATTTGAGAGAAATATAATTAAATATATGATATTTAATTATAATATTAATTAATTGGTGAATTAATTACTTATTTTGTTTTAATTTAATTTAATTAAATTTTATTAAATAAAAGATTAAACAAAAAACAAACTCATTACCGATGGGGGCCTATTAACACAATGAACAAATTACATAAATACACATATAACATTAATGTTTCACCTCAAGTTTGTTTTTTTAGTCGAAGGCGGGCGACGAGTTGCAGAATAAGAAGAACGACGCCGACGAGTTGCAGAATAAGAAGAAGAAAAAGAAATCGACAGTGGCGCGATGAGTTGCAGACCACGAAGAAGAAAATTAGAGCAGAGTCGGAGTCGAAGGGGAGGTGACGCGGCGACGATGGTGGCTGATTGGAGTCGGAGGGGCGGCGACGACGAGGGTTTGTCTGAAAGAGTGAGAGGCTTTAGGGTATTTCGATCAAAGAAGAAGACGAAAGTGGGAATTAAAAAAAGAGAAATCGAATTTGTTTTTTTTTTAAAAAAAAAAAGAAATAGGGGAACGGACCAAACGGTATGGGCTGGCGAGGCTGTGGGCTGGTCTGTGGGATGGGTTGTAGGTTGGGCTATGGGTGGGTGTATATAAAATGTATGGTATTTTTTTAAAACATGTTACCGGTTCGGTCGGTTCTCGACCTTCCTATCGGACCGACCAATCGACATGTCGGTTTAGCATAATGTCAAACTGAAACCGACCGGCCCACATCGGTTCGGTCGATTTTGGTCGATCGGATCGATTTTTCAGTATTTTTCGCTCACCTCTACTGGGTACCTTATCCTGGGGACACTATGTGATATGGCCCACTTTGTAGTTAGTACAAACGATGTGATCCTGAATCGTTCATGTGGAGACATGCGAGTGGGGGTGTCCTATGAAATGAGTTTGCATACGATCGGACTGCGAAATAAGTCACTTTCACTTTATAACGCTTTTTACTGTTCTAACTATTTCATGCGATGACCTAGGTAACTCGATCTTAATCTTGAGCTAACTATGAACTCCTGTTTATTCGAGCTTATCCTTAGATCTGCATGGGGGAAAGTAGCCCAAGTTCACCGACTCAATAAACCCCCCATTTCAGGGATAAGACCGGGTAGATAGTTGGGAATATAGTCCTGCAAAATGGAATTCACTCATGCCCACCTTTAGAGATAGTAGAGAGGTTGTTCTCTTAAGTAATGACTCCAGGTTTTTGAACAAGGGACCCCACCCTCATTGGCCCAAGAGAGACTCGATTTGGTGGTTGGACCACAAACCAATTGTTCATTAAAGGATCAGTGAGACTTAAGGAGCAAGAGGTAACTTCAGGGGTAAAATAGACATTTGATCCAACTGTAGTTACGAACAACCTGTGAATGATCGACTCATTAATCATCGTGAAGGATTGGAATTCCTAAATTCCTAGTGGAAGCGTATAGGACCAATTCATATTTTAATTAAGTTTTCTAAAATACCAGTACATTGGCAAATCATACAAAACAATTCTATATATAAACTAGGCTAAGCATGCATTAAATCTAAATCTAATACTTAAAAGAATGAAATACATACTTGTTGAAGACTTTCTTCAATGAACTCCCACCAAGAATAATATGATCACAATAGGGACACTACCACCGAGATCTTTCACTATTATATCTTTGGGACTAGGAACCAAGTTGTGGGACTTGGTGTTCTTGAATTTTGGGAAAATTTCTAGAGATGTTGTGAAATTTCTAGAGATCAATTTTTCTAGAGAGCGAAGTCTTGTATTACGAGTTGTATCAATTGGGAAGACATTATGTCTTTATATAGAGTGTCATATCCTTTTCCTATTCATAATAAGTTTGGGATATATTTAATTAATTAATAATTAATTACTCTTTCCAATTCTAATAGGATGGAGATTCATTTAATTAATTAATTAAACCAATAATTAAATCAAATTTAATTAATTTCATTTAAATCATATTTAAATGAATATCTCCCGCACAACCTATAGTTTTAAATTAAATCAGATTCAATTAAATTAAATAATTAATTAATTACTAAATTAAATATCTCATATTTAATATAAGCATAAAATCAAATCGTATTTAGTTGTATTTCTCTCAATTAATAAAGTTTAATCTTAAATTAAACTTTATATTATAACGTATCACATACATTATATTAATTGTAGTTCATACAATTAACTTGATTTTCCATAATGGATTTTGAACTATTCAAATTCCTTTCAAGACTAATTGTTCCTAATTACCCTTTATGAGCTAGCAAGGGAACCTAATGGAACTACAGATCAAAAGCTTCAATGATATGAGGTTAAATGACTAAACTCATTAATCAATTTAACCAATGTTCATTAATTGTGGGCCACTCCACTAAAGACTCACGGCTGCACTATTCTCACTGTAGAATATTTCTGTGTCCCCAGATATAGACCAATAATGGTAAGTCAATCCTTCACGAGTGTTCGTAACGCTAGCTAGGTCAAATTACCGTTTTACCCCTGAGTTACCTCTACCTCCGTAAGTACCATTGATTCCTCTAATCAACAACTCGTTTATGGTCCAACCAGTAAACGGACGAAGTTCCTCTCTGGTCAGGAGAGGATGGGTGGTGCGACAGAGGCTGAAATGTGGATGTGAGAAATAGATGATGAATAATAATGATGCATTCAGCCAACCTTAGTGCAAGTATACACTTTCACACGTAGTAATAAAAAACCTTAGAAGTATTTCAAGGGTATCGATCTCACGAGGACTAAATTGGAAACAAAGATTTGAAGAAGAAACTACTCAAATGATTGCTTAAAATAAGTAACCAAAGAAATAATTGATGATTGATTTTTGAAAGATAAATAAAACAATTAAATAAATAAAGGAATAACAACAATAAATAAAACGAGGTATTCAATATAGTTTCATCCTGAAGGCAAATAACCTTAATCATAGATTATTCAACTTAAACCTAATCAATGCATTGAGTCAGATTTAACTTCTATTTGGTCTTGCTCCCAAGAACCGTTAGAAGGCTAAGCGAGTACCGTTATGCACATTTCTGTGACTCGACTTCGACATAGATAATTTATGAATGCAATCTATAACCCTATAGTTGATATAGGGTGCCTTAGGCAGCTTGCCCTATACCATCAAACAATCTCTTTCGAGCTTTTTCTCCTATATCACCTTTATGAAAACCGATATCGTCTGTCCCTTTCGAGATCAAACTCAGATAGCAAACAAAGTCTAAGTGATCAATTTAAACTTAGCAAGATCAGAATGATAATCAATAAAAAATGACATGCATTGAATAGAAACTTAAGCAAATAAACACTTTCAAGCTATTGAACCATAAGGGAATTCCCCATATTGAACCCCTCAATGGAATTTAGCTAAGCATGGTGGGATAAAGTGCAAATGAACAACTTTCCATTGAAAATAAAATGTAAAGAATACAAATGAATGAAAAGTGACAAGTGCTAGAAATAATGGCAGTAGCTAAATACTAGGGTTTTTTTCTTTTATCCAATCCTTCTAGAGTTCGCTTGACACACCATTCTCTCGCTTTTACAAGTGGGAATGGGTGAAAATTCCAACAAACCCTAAGGTTTGATGTCTAACTAAGGTTAGAATTCAGTCTTCTAAGAAGGACCTCGGGCATCCCTACTCATGGGCGTCAACTAGGGTTCTGTCACCACCATCTTCTTCCCAGTGAGTCTGCTTGAATTTGACTTCGAATCAAGGCCTTATATAGTGTTGGAAGTAGTTGAGAAGCCACAAACTAGGTGCTGGTAGGTAGCCCAGTCATTTTTTATGTCAAAACGACCGATTACGTGCGCAAAAGTCTCGTTCAAAACGACCCGCGACGGACTCGGAACGACCTTTGTTTTTCCAGAAATGCGGTCGCATTTGATTTTAGCTTCCCAGAAATGCGGTTGCATTTTCTGGGTAAATTCCAGCTTTCCTCTATTTTCATGCACATACCAAATTGGGTCAAATTCCTATCAAATTGAGTCTTTTTAAGTACAAATAAGCACAATTTGACAAATGTGACTCTCAACTCCCTAATTCATCAACTTTAACATACTATTTTAAGAACACGTGTGATGCACGTTATATTTCCCTTTTTTAATTGAAAATTTAAAGAAAAAAAAAAGATGGTGCCTAGAAGTCTAAAACTATATATTATCTTGTTCTATGTTCATTTACAATAATGAATATGAAATACTTTGCACGTGGTTTGAAATCTTTGGAATATATTTTTTATGGTGAAAGTTAACTTTTGAATAAATATATTTTTCATCTAGTTCAAATAGTAAATATTTGACATTAAACTATAATGTAGGAGATAGAAAAATAATAAAATATATATAATTAAAATTAAAATACATATAATAGTTGTATACTAAATTTGATAAAAACATAAAAAGTGGCATCATAAAGATAGCTTATTATCTCATGGGTAATTCATCGGTGTGCTTCGAGATTGTATTTTGGAGAAAAAGAAAGAAACAAATATATTTCATAAGAATTATATAAGTTGACTTTAAAAAAAAAAAAAAAAAAAACTAAAGTATTTAATAAAGTATAACCTCTTTGAAAAAAAATATTTTTTGTATGTTTGGATGACAAATTTTGATCTTCAAGTGATTCGATAAGAATTTTTGTATTGACGTTGAAAAAAGTTATTAATGTGAAATTACATATTTAGAAATATATTTTTTAATATTAAGAACAATTTGTCCTTGTGATTTGTTCAACGTCATTGCACAACATAATATAACATGAAATTGTTTCCTTTTGAACTTAAATGGATATCATTTTGTGTCATTAGGTGGATTTAATTAATGGAAATCATGATATCAAAATGTGTTTTCCTGTTCTCCCATTTCTACTTCGACAATTTAAATATAGTTTCTATACCTTTTCGGGAAAAACTTTCTCCAAATAGGTAAATATAAATTACATAGGACTTTAAAGGGATGGTACAAAGATTGCAAGGAAAAAGTTATAAATTTAAGAAAAAAGAAAAAAAATAGTAATTTCATAATAATTAAACTATTAATATATTGATACCCAAAAAAAGTTTATTAGTGATTTTTTTTTAAAAAGACAGAAGACAAAAGAATAAGTTATATGCATATTAATGAATGTGACAACTCAAATTTAATATACTAAGTGGATTTTTTAAAAAAAAAATTATAACAATATACTAAATGGAACTTGTGAGGACATTTGTGCAATAATTATTAAATATGAAAATATTTGAATGTTATTCAAATCTTATATTTCAATGAAAATGAGTTTAAATTTTAATGAATATGGTACTTATTTTCATAAAATTATTTTTTTTTTGTTATTCTTTAAAATTTTAAAATATGTTTCATTTATAATATTTTAAGTAAAATGAAGTGAGACATTCAACAATTTTTTTTTAAAAGATAAAATGCTCACTTAAAAAGAAATAGAGAATCTCACTTTATTACTAATAGAGAATGAATTAAAAAATTTGGTTAAAAACAACATTCTTACAATTTTTTTTTTTTTTTTTGAGTTCCACATCCTTACCGTTATGTATCTTTAAAAGAATAATTTGTACAATTATATAAGTTTATGATTTAATTTTAAGAATTAAAAATTTAGGATAGCAATGGTAGCAATCGCTATAGATTTTGATACAAAAATTCTATACAGATCAAAATAGTGATGAAATTAGAGTCGAAAAATATGTAGAAAACTTAAAAGTTATATGAATATTATATAATAAAGTTTTTTCCTTATGTAAATGGTTAATATGCTTTTTGGGAAGACATACTAATGACCCATTTTTATTGTAAGATATATTTTTAATTTTAATCCTCGAATGGATGCATCTGATGTGTAACTAACTATGTCTGAACAGTCGCGTCTCATCAACAAAGATTAAATGACACTTTAACAAAAGGAGTTGTGTCTCTTTAATAAATATAGAAGGGAAAAATGGACATTTATTAAAACTATAAGGGCAAAAGAGGAAAACAAAGATTCTCCTCCTTTAGCCCCTTTTATATATAGTAAGATTTTGAGCTCGGGAATAGTAAAATTGATCTAAACATGCAAATTTTGACAAGGAAATGAGCTAATTATAAGGGTAAAATAGGTATATTTTTTACCCTTATCAATGAGTGCCCTTGTTCAAGACCTGTAATCATCCTTTAAGGGAACACTCATCTATTTTCCCTAAAGACGAGAAGGAGTGAATTCCATCTTGTGTTGTTATATTTCCAGCCCCCACTCGATCTTATCCCTAAAATGGTAGGCTTATTGAGTCGGAGATCTAGCCACTCTCACCCATACAAATCAAAGGAAAATCTCTCGCAAAAATGAGTTCATAATACACTCAGGATTGAGACTAAGTTGCCTAGGTCATTCGGTGAAATAGAAACCTTACTAGCCAACGGAGTTACATCTAGCGGTAACTATTTCGTGGTCCGATCTTATGCAAACCCATTTCATAGGATACCCCCACTCAGGAAAAAGAGGAGCTAAAAGAGGAGTGGTCCATGCAGTTTTTCCTATTCCTCTGTTCTCTTCTTCTCTTATGAAATGTCCTTTCAATCTCAGGGTCAAGCTCAAATTCTAGTTCAGGAAACTCGTTCATACACCACTTCAAAACCAACCCCTGAAAAAGTAACAAACAACCAAGTTAGAATGCAATTTCAGCTCCAATTTACCAAAAATAAGCTCAAACACAGTAAAATTCAAACTAATCCCCGGCAACGGCGCCAAAAACTTGTTGCCTTGTAAGGTGGGGTTAAAATATTCAATGAAATTCCACACAATGCACGTGCAAGTAGACACGGCCAGCAGCAAGTGATAAATATATTAATATCTTCTCCACAGGGATTAGAACACGAAAATTCTTATGCTCAAACTTAATTTCTAGCAAATTCAAGATGGTAACCGATAAAATCTTAGTAATGTCTAAACTAAGGTGCTTTAATAAAATAAATTGCAGAAATGAACATAAAACAAAGTAAATGCAGAATACTAAGGAAACGAGACTTGCAACAAGATTAAGAAAGTAGGCTCGGATTAGGAACTATTTGTATCTCTCTAAACATCGAATGCTGGAGCAAGAACTTTGCTCTCTCAATCCACACAGCAAGTTCTCACAGAATCTTCCCAGATCTCCTAAAATAGCAGATTAACTCCCATTAACCCACTTCATTTTAAACATGTTGTATTATGTGCATTAGGCAAAGTGTTATCCCTAACTCCTTCACTTAGCTAGCTACTAACCCTAACAAGGAGCTAATGTGATTTTGAGTGTTCAGCCACCCTTGTTTTTCCCAAAACTAAAGATGACAGAGCAAAGAAATGGTTGGCCGGACCAAATCTTTGCTTAAGTAATAAACACCCTCAAAACCAGATTAAGAAAGCCAAGGAGCTCAGCTCCAATGTTTAGATTAATACAAAAGTATCCTAATCCTCACCTTAAGGTGATTAGTTCATGTTACAAGCTGAAAACAAAATAAAATAACCAGAAATAGTCATAAAGAAAACTAAACACAGCTACTCAAAGTTCAAGAGAAGAAGAAAGAAAAACTAAGGGAAGAAGTCGCCGGAAATGGAAAGGTTGCTGAAGATGCTCCTTCCAAATGTCAGCTTCTCCTTCTTCTATGGAATCTCCTTCTCTTCCCTCCTCGATTTCTCCACACTGTCTTAATGTCTGTGTTCTTCTCTCCCTTTTGGTTTCTTCTCCTTTTTATACCTCCTCACAAAATGTGATTGCCCTAAAAAATATACTCCTCTCTTCATTGAATTCAGGGCTACATCAGCTTCTTTTCAGCAAGATGGCAGACTCCCATTGGATGAAAGAGCTGATTGTAATAAAAAGTGCCAGCTCATTTAATGAACTGATTTTTCCCTCGTGTGAATCACGTGCGAACTTTGCTCCAGAATTGATCCATCAATTCCATCTCCAGCTCCTCAATCACTTCAACTCTACACATGCTGCCTTTAGTTTGCTACCAAAATGGCTTTATGGATCTGCACTATAAGTACACAAAATTTAATGCATTTCACCTTCAAAACAGTAGCAAAATATTAACTATTTCCTCAAAGATGATTCAGACCAAAGCATGAGATTTATAGAAGAAAAACACCAAAATATGCTAGCCAATTACCCCCATATTAAAGAATCCAAGCTAAAAGATATGGTAAATAACTCTTATACTAAGAGTTATCAGTGTCCCCTACACGAACGCGTTGGATCATTGCGTTTGTATCAAATACAAAGTGGGTCGTACCCATGGTGTTACCAAGGCCTTTAGGTTGTATCTTGAACATTGATCACCATATGTCTTCACATACAGTTCAAGAATCATGTAACATCCTAGGATGTTATTTTATTGGATTTAGGGCTATTTAAGACAAAACAACTAATAATTCCATAACTCTTTATAAAATAACAATAAATGATGTTTTATTGAGAACAATCAATAATTTACATTTACTATCTACGAGTTTTATGACATAAAACCCAACAAAGTCTCACTTGAATTAAAACTTTAGTTAGTGGGATGTACATCAGGATAAATAACCTAGAGCAATAGAGATGTTAGATGTATAAGTACATTACATACAAATATAATAAACTAGGGCATCCTCATATCCATTACACATCTCCCACTTGCCCTAGATTATACTATGTACGAATCTCGTAGACCTAGACTTTCTAGATGATCCTCAAACACTTTAGCCAAAGAACCTTTGTAAATGGAACAACGATGTTGGGCAAGTTCATATTTAGAACTACTTCCAAATCACTTAGGAACTTCCTAAACTAAACTGCTTCCTTTGCTGCTTCACAAGCAGCTACATATTCAACCTCCATAGTGGAGTCTGTCATGCATCTTTGCTTGATGCTTCGCTACACTACAACTTCTTGGTAAGGGTGAACATTGACCCTGACGTGGATTTCCTAGAATCCTTGTCAGATTGGAAGTCAAAGTTGGTGTATCCTGTAAGGATCAAATCTTTACCCTCATACACCAGCCTGTAGTCCCTCGTTCTCCTTAGATACTTGAGGATGTTCTTAACCGTACTCCAGTGGTCTAATCCTGGATTGGACTATTACCTACTAACTATTCTCATAGCATAACATACATGAAGTTGCCTACAACTGAGGCATAGAGAATAATGTCCCATATCCTCAACTTCTTGAGGTATCTTAGGACACTGTTCCTTAGACAGAACTCTGTGCCTGAAAGGTAATAAACTTTTCTTAGGGTTCTACATCAAATATCGAGACAACTTTTTGTCGATATACGTTGCTTGAGACAATGCTAGCATTTTGTTCTTACAATCCTAATGATTTGGATCCTAGGAACTTACTGCGCCTCTTCCAAATCATTTATTTGGAATTGGGCTGCCAACCAGTTTTTCACATCAATGAGGTATTCTACATCATTCCTAATGAGTAGGATATTGTCCGCATAAAGTACCAAGAAAGCTACTCTGTCCTTGATGATTTTCTTGTATACACAAGGCTCATCAGGATTTTGGTCAAAACCAAAAGATTTGATCGCGGTATCAAATCTAATGTTCCATGATCTAGAAGCCTGTTTCAACCCATAAATGAATTGATTTAGCTTGCAAACTTTTTGCTCCTGGCCTTGGGCTATGAACCCCTCAGGCTGAGACATAAATATATTCTCTTCAAGATTTTCGTTAAGAAAAGTAGTCTTGACGTCCATTTGTCATATCTCATAGTTATAATATGTGGCTATGGATAACAGAATTCTTATAGATTTAAGCATAACAACAGAAGAAAAAGTTTCCCCATAGTCAACCCCTTCCTTTTGGTATAACTCTTTGCTACCAGTCTAGCTTTGAAGGTTTGTACCTTTCCAGCTGCATCTCTTTTTCTCTTATAGACCCATTTGAACCCTATGGGTTTTACTCCTTTAGGTGGATCTACAAGCTCCCATACTAGTTTGAAGTGTATAGACTCCATTTCAAGGTCCATGGCTTTGACCCATCGGTCCAATTTAATATGAATTGGATTCATATTAAAACTATAGGTTAAAATTGATGCGCATTAGATGCACATTGAAACTATAGGTTATATGAGAGAAATATAATTGAATATGTGATATTCAATTTAATAATTAGTTAATTAAATAATTAATTTAATTACATTAAAACTATAGGTTATGTGAGAGATATTTGTTTAAATATGACTTACATGAATTGGTTAATTAAATTTGATTTAATTAATCATTATTATTAATTTAGTTAATTTTATTATTAATTAAATTAATTATAATTATAATTAATTTGTTTATCTAAAATTCAAATATTGATAACTGATCACTCGGTTATTTTGTAACATGGAAGAAGTTTGACGTTGTTCTCAGCCCACCCTGCTAATCGTACACGATAGAGGAGGGAGAGAGTCAGTTCCCGATTAAGCCTCTCTCTCAACCATTCTCACTTCGAGATCTCTCTAAGAAACCTCTCAATTCTCCCTCTCAAGTATTCCCTTATACAGAAAAACCAAAAAGCTCCCACAAGCTTTTTCCCCTAAAAAACCTTTTGGAGAATATCGACTAGATTCTTGTGGTGGTGTTGCTGAATTTTTGGTGGAAATCTTCAATTTGAGACTGCTACATGCAATTCTATAGAGAAATCCAAGGATTTCGTGTGAAATTCGATTAAGACTTCAAACGACAGTAAGTTTCTTTTGAAAGGGTTTTCTTCTTAGAATTGCATGAGTTAAAATGGGTTTTCAAATCTGAATTCCAACATGCTTTAACCATGTTTTACAATAGATTTATTATGAATAATTGCTGTAAATTTATTTGCCCAACGTATCAGTATTTCAATCTCTATGATTAAAATTGAGTCATTGTCTTTGTATGTCTGCTGTCGTGCGGGGATTTCATCCTTGCAAAAATAACTTAAGGAGTTTCACGTTTTACGTAAAAAACTGCCTTCCCCATTATCCCTTCTCTCTCACATACTCACAACATAGAGGCATATGTTCTTGGCCTCTCCCAAGTTTTTGCTCTCAGTTGTTAATCTATCTCACTCAAGATCTCTCATCTCACAAAAAGAATTTCAACAAACAATATACTTGCTGGAAATTGATTCCCATTTCAAGACAAAGGCAATCCCACAGTCCAAATCTCATCTTAGAGTCATAGTGGGTGTTCTTGATTGGTGGTGTTCTTGGGATAATCTATACGAACGTAGTGCAGATTTTGGCTTCAACACGTAAGTACACCAATCTCTAAAGTAGTTTAGAGGAAAAATACAGCATGCTTAATCTATTAATTTCGTAGAAATCATTTTTTTTGGCCCAATGTACTGGTATTCTGTGTAGTTGAAATTGGTTTACAAACGATGAAAATCGCTTCAATCATTCAAATGGTATCAGAGTCATTTCGTAAACTCAATTTCAATTCTAGAATTTGCATTGTGGTTTTTGGTGGGTAAATTCAGCATATTGGATGAGAATTTTTGTTGATAGACTATTTAGGTATTTTGGCCCTAAATTTACAATTTCATTGATTTGATCATGTAAAGGCCCATGTTTTTGGAGCGAATCAATGTAAATTGAGTCATTTAAGTCCATGTCTAGAATTAGGAATTCAATCGTGGAATCGATGCTTGAATCGGGATGAATTTTGGCGTTTACGATTGCTGGAAACGAAGGACAAAAGGCTTTTCTGAGGCATAGCGTCGAGACGCTGCTCAACAGCGTCTCGAGCAGCGTCTCGACACTGAAGAAAATGGAGGAAAATTCTTGGGCCAGCGTCTGGTTTCACATCGTGAATCGTGACGCGAGATCGTGGAGGTTTTTTCTCTGATTCAGTGGTTAGCGGTCTGGTTTGTGGTGCAGCTGGTTCGATTCGGGCAATTCTGAGACGGTTCAATCTGGTTCTAAGCGGTTCAAGGCGATTCATACCCTTACATGGCGGTTTAGGACTAGATTTTGATTAATTATTGTAATTTTTCATTATTTTTGCCCTAGGGTGCCAAAATATCGGTGTACTTAGCTATTTAATGCTTCATGAATGTCATATAGATTAAAATCCTACAATAGGTTAAGCATGTATCATGCATATTTATATTATAAGAGTTATAATGTATGATAAATATGTATGATTTAATTTCATGAGTGATTTAGTATATGAGTTATATTAAATATATGAAATTGGAAAAGCATGATGCATTACATTAATTTAGATAAATATAAGAGTTATATTTAATTAATGTAGCTGTTGAAGGAGAAATTTTGGCCAATGACAAATTGCCACGTCATTATTTAAAATTAATGACAAAATTATAATTAATTAAATTTGGGACCAATTATAAATTGACATGTGTCCCAAATTTAATTTGAAAACAAAGTTGGCCAATTATAAATTTTTAGGGCCAAATGTCCATTTGATCAATTAATTAAAAATAAATTATTTTGATCAGATTAATTGATTTGACAAATTAATTAAAGAAAATAATTAATTGGATCAAATTTGGGTCTTTTAAATATTTGGATCATATGGTTTTAGGTCAAATATAAACAAGACCCAAGCCCAATAAAGCCCAAGCCCAAGTTGTTAGGCCCAAAAGTCACCAGGGCCCATCCAGCGAGAACTCTATAAATAGATGGGTTCTACTCCATTTCAGGGGTTCAGAAATTCTACACTCTGACAAAGACAAGAGTTCAGAGTTTTCAAAGCTCTCAAGCAGAACCAGAGAATTCAGAGAGACTCCACCAAGTCTGAAGACCGAAGACTCTCTGCAATCCACAAGTCCAAGTGTTGAACACTTCTTGAAGACCAAACACTCTTCAAGAATTCAACACTTCTTGAAGACCAAACGCTCTTCAAGACTTCAACACTCCTTGAAGATCCAAGACTCTTCAGGACATCAACACTTCTTGAAGACTGAAGACTCCTTCAAGACTAGAAGACTTCAAGCTCCAAGAATCCATTGAAGCTTCAGACTCGGGATCAAGCGTTCCAGCCCTCGAGTGAAACACATTCACACACAAGAGAGAGAATCAGAGGATTAAAGTTAGAGATTGTACACCCACACGCATATTACATTAATACAAATATATTGTTTATTCCACGTGTCTCCATCCCCGAAGTCTCGTGTGAACAAATTGGCACGCCCAGTGGGACAATCTCTACCTCTCATCTCTCTCTCTTATCTCAAAACACAAGTGTAAACATGTCGTTCAAGACTTCTTCAATGGTCGCTGTCATGAACAAGTCTTACATGGGTTCTACTGCCCATTGTTGCTTCAATGAACTGACGTTGCAAGAAGATACAGCTTCTATCGTTGTAGGCCAAGAAACAACCTTGCAGGGGGCATATCCTAATGATAAATTTCTTGTTAAGTATAATCCTCTGTTTGAACCTGATTCTGACGTAGTGACTGTCATGATGACTGAGACAATAACTATGGAAGAAAGAATGACTTAGATGCAAGAGCACATCAACAACTTGATGAAGGCGATTGAAGAAAAAGATTCTCAAATCGCGCAACTAATGTGCCAAATTGAGAACCAACATATCGCCGAATCAAATCAAACCCAAGTCATAAAAAATCATGACAAAGGAAAGACTATAGTGCAAGATGATCAGCCACAGTGTTCTACTTCGATCGCTTCACTATCCATCCAACAGCTCCAAGATATGATCACAAACTGTATCAGAGCTCAGATTCCCTCTTGTATTCCAAACCTTATACTAAGAGGATTGATAACTTGAGAATTCCAATCGGGTATCAGCCACCGAAATTTCAGCAGTTTGATGGAAAAGGCAATCCTAAACAACATATTGCCCACTTCGTTGAGACATGCGAGAACGCTGGTACTCGAGGGGACCTACTAGTCAAGCAGTTCGTTCGAACACTTAAAGGAAATGCTTTTGACTGGTACACTGATCTAGAACCTGAATCATTAGACAGTTGGGAGGAACTCGAAAGAGAGTTTTTGAATCGCTTCTACAACACTAGAAGAACCGTTAGCATGTTCGAGCTCACCAACACTAAACAACGAAAAGGTGAACTCGTTGTTAACTATATAAATCACTGGAGAGCCATGAGTCTAGATTGCAAAGATCGTCTCACTAAACTCTCTTCCGTCGAGATGTGCATTCAAGGCATGCACTGGGAACTCCTCTACATCCTTAAAGGTATAAAGCCTCACACCTTTGAGGAACTAGCAACTCGCGCCCACGATATGGAGCTAAGTATTGCTAGCCGAGAAAACCAAGACCTTCTCCTCCCTAACATGAGAAAAGAAGGAAGGAACGACGAAGAGACTATAGAAGAATCTATGGTTGTCAACACAACCCTCCCAAGTCGTCTTCGAAAGGAAAGCAACAAACAAACGGAAAGCATCACTTAACATTAAAGGAAAGACAGAAGAAAATCTATCCTTTCGCTGATGCTGACGTTCCTGATATGTTGGAACAACTACTGGAAGTGCAACTGATAGAGCTTCCTACGTGTAAACGACCAGAAGAGATGGAGAAAATCGATGATCCCAAGTATTGCAAGTATCATCGAGTTATTGGTCATCCAGTGGAAAGATGTTTCGTCCTAAAGGACTTAATTTTAAAGCTGGCTAAGGAAGGCAAAATTGAGCTCGACCTTGATGAAGTAGCCCAATCAAATCTTGCTACAATCAAATGAAAGAGCAAACATCAAAGAAAGAAGGATCCTAAGAAACTTCAACCCAAGAGGAAGAGAAGTAAAAAGTTTTCTCAACCTCAACAATTGGTGATGTTGAATAAATCCTTCTCCAAAACTTTCCACAAAAAGGAAAAAGAGAACCTTGCGACTTCCTACTGCATCAACGTAGAAGAAGTTGACAATTCTAAGAAGAGTGAACAAAGGACTTCCGTCTTTGATCGCATCAAGCCTCCAACTACTCGTCCTTTAGTATTCCATAGAATGAGTATGGTCGCGACAGATGAAGAAAATCAATGTTCGATGTCCACCTCCACTCGACCTTCAGCTTTCCAAAGGCTAAGTGTCTCCATATCGAAGAAAAGTCGATCTTCAACATCTGTCTTTGATCACCTCAAAGTAACAAACGATCAACCTAAAAGAAAGATGAACAACTTGGAGTTGAAACTTTTCGATGAAGTAAACTGTGACAAGAAGCTTCATAGTAGCATCCCGTCACGTATGAAGAGGAAGTTTTTTGTTCTCATAAATACGAAAGGTTCCTTGAAGGTGAAACCAAATCTCATTATCTTGACCAATCCTGCAAATGAAGGATCTGATCAAGACCATGACAAAGATAAGAGCTTTTAAATGTAAAAGCTCCTTATCGCAAGAGCCTAAACTGCATGATGCTCCTAGCCCACACGAGCTTAAAAGGTGAGTGCAAAAAAAAATCTTGAACTACGTTATGAATTGATCCCTATTCCATAAGGGTACGTAGGCAGCTTAAAAAAAACTTTAAGTTCAGTCTCTATAAAAAAAAAAAGGTTCTTCGCTGCAGTTCCTTCTCTCCAAGTTCGAGGGTCCTTACACTGTACGCTATTGCATTGTTCCTTCTCCAAGTTCGAAGGTTCTTCGTTGTATCCTGCTGCGTTGTTCCTTCTCCAAGTTCGAGGGTTCTCAGTTGTACGACTGCTACGTTGTTCCTCCTCCAAGTGTGAAGGATCTTATGTGGTGCGTTGTTGCATTGTTCCCTCTTCTCTCAAGTTCGATGGTTCTCACACAGCTTTGCTGGAGTTTCTTCTCCCCAAGTTCGAAGGTTCTCACGCGCTCCGTTGCAGTTCCTTCTTTCCAAGGTCGAAGGTTCTCACTCGCTGCGTTGCAGTTCTTTCTCCCCAAGTTCGAAGGTTCACGCACTTCGCTGTAGTTCCTTCTCCCAAATTCAAAGGTTCTCCGCTGCTGCAGTACATTCTTCCAAGTTCGAAGGTTCTCACGTCGCTTCGCTGCAGTTCCTTCCTCCAAGTTCGAAGGTTCTCACGTGCTTCGCTGCAGTTCTTTCTCTCCAAGGTCGAAGGTTCTCACGCGCTGCGTTGCAGTTCTTTCTCCCCAAGTTCGAAGGTTCACGCACTTCGCTGCAGTTCCTTCTCTCAAATTCGATGGTTCTCACGCGCTTCGCTCTGCAATTCCTTCCCCCAAGTTTGAAGGTTCTCACGCGCTTCGTGTAGTTCCTTCCTCCAAATTCGAAGGTTCTCACGCGCTTCGCTGCAGTTCCTTCCTCCAAGTTTGAAGGTTCTCACGCGCTTCGTTGCAGTTCCTTCCTCACAATTCGAAGGTTCTCACGCGCTTCGGTGCAGTTCCTTCCCCCCAAGTTCAAAGGTTCTCACGTCGCTTCACTGCGCTCATGCGCTTCGTTGCAGTTCCTTCCTCCAAGTTTAAAGGTTCTCACATCGCTTCGCTGCGATCCTTCCTCCAAGTTTGAAGGTTCTCACATCGCTTCGCTGCGATCCTTCCTCCAAGTTCGAAGGTTCTCACGCGCTTCACTCTGCAATTCCTTCCCCCAAGTTCGAAGGTTCTCACGCACTTCGTGCAGTTCCTTCCTCCAAATTCCGAAGGTTCTCACGCGCTTCGCTCTGCAATTCCTTCCCCCCAAGTTCGAAGGTTCTCACGCGCTTCGTGCAGATCCTTCCTCCAAATTCGAAGGTTCTCACGCGCTTCGCTACAGTTCCTTCCTCCAAGTTTGAAGGTTCTCACGCGCTTCGTTGCAGTTCCTTCCTCACAATTCAAAGGTTCTCACGCGCTTCGCTGCAGTTCCTTCCCCCCAAGTTCGAAGGTTCTCACGTCGCTTCGCTGCGCTCATGCGCTTCGCTGCAGTTCCTTCCTCCAAGTTCAAAGGTTCTCACGCGCTTCGCTCTGCAATTCCTTCCCCCAAGTTCGAAGGTTCTCACGCGCTTCGTGCAGTTCCTCCCTCCAAATTCGAAGGTTCTCACGCGCTTCGTTGCATTTCCTTCCCTCCAAATTCGAAGGTTCTCACGCGCTTCGCTGCAGTTCCTTCCCCCCAAGTTCGAAGGTTCTCACGCGCTTCGCTGCAGTTTCTTCCTCCAAGTTCAAAGGTTCTCACGCGCTTCGTTGCAGTTCCTTCCTCCAAGTTCGAAGGTTCTCACGCGCTTCGCTGCAGTTCCTTCCCCCCAAGTTCGAAGGTTCTCACGCGCTTCGCTGCAATTTCTTCCTCCAAGTTCAAAGGTTTTCACGCGCTTCGTTGCAGTTCCTTCCTCCAAGTTCGAAGGTTCTCACGCGCTTCGTTCTAGTTCCTTCCTCCAAGTTCGAAGGTCCTCATGCTACGCTCGGCTACACTGCTGCGCTACTTCCTAAAGTCCAAAGACGTCAATTGTCCCTGCACTCATGCTGAAAGGGCGTGACGGCGACACAAGTCCATGGACATGTCCCAAAGCAAGGAACATGTCCCTGTACTCATGCTGAAAGGCGTGGCGGCGACACAAGTCCAGGGAACATGTCCCAACTCAAGGAACACGTCCTTGCACTCGTGCTGAAAGGCATGGCAGCGACACAAGTCCAAGGAACATGTCCCAACTCAAGGAACATGTCCGTGCACTCGTGATGAAAGGCGTGGCGGCGGCACAAGTCTAAGGAACATGTCCCAACGCCAGGAACAAGTCCTTGCACTCGTGCTGAAAGGCATGGCGGCGACACAAGTCCAAGGAACATGTCCCAACTCAAGGAACACGTCCGTGCACTCGTGCTGAAAGGTGTGGCGGCGGCACAAGTCCAAGGAACATGTCCCAACTCAAGGAACACGTCCTTGCACTCGTGCTGAAAGGCATGGCGGCAACACAAGTCCAAGGAACATGTCCCAACTCAAGGAACATGTCCGTGCACTCGTGCTGAAAGGCGTGGCGGCAGCACAAGTCCAAGGAACATGTCCCAACGCCAGGAACAAGTCCTTGCACTCGTGCTAAAAAGCGTGGCGGCGACACAAGTCCAAGGAACATGTCCCAACTCAAGGAACATGTCCGTGCACTCGTGCTGAAAGGCGTGGCGGCGGCACAAGTCCAAGGAACATGTCCCAACTCAAGGAACACGCCCTTGTACTCATGCTGAAAAACATTGTACCTGCAAATTGAAGACAACAAGGATATGTATGCCTAAAAAAAATCACTTACCTACGTACTTACCTTTTGGATGGTGGATGAAGGCACTGTGCTTGTAATTGAAATATAGGCAATGTGTAAAAAAAAAAAAAAAAAAAAAAGGAAAAAATCGAAAATTAAAAAAAAGTGGAAAAAGAAAAAAAAAAGGAAAAAAAGGAAAAAAAAAACGAAAATTCAAAAAAAAAAAAGAAGGAGAAGAAAGTTTCCTACTTGAATCCTTTCTTGAATGCTCCCTGCAATTGATGTGTGCTCTCCCCTGCTGAGGTTCAACCTTATTTATAGAATGGAAAGTTGGATTCAAATAGATAAATCTTATCTCCAACGACAATCTTCATCAATTTTGGGATAAGTTCAAATATAAATCTTATCTCCAACGGAAATCTTCATCAATTTTGGGATCGGTTCGAATATAAATTTTATCTCCAACGAGAGTCTTTGGTTCAAATTTTAACCCAAAGATATGAGATTTGATTTAAATCAAATTGAAAAATAAAAATTTGGAGATTTTGTTTCAAATTTTAGTCCAAAGTATGAGATTTGATTTAAATCAAATTGGGAAATAAATTCAAATTGATTTGATAAACACCTACACAGATTTGGATTGAATTAAACTGAATTTGGGTATAATTAAACTCTTATCCCAAATCAGATTTTCTAAGTTCCATATGAAAATTTTATTTCAAATTACTACCAAATTTTGGATGCAGCCTTAGATTTACTTTAATTAAATTCTGGGCATAATCCAAATTTTATCCCAAATGAACCAAAGTCAAAACCTCAAATTCTATTCCAAATATGAGTTAAAATTGGGTAGGATTTTACCTCAAATCAAAATTTGGGTATAAACCAAAATTTGCCCAAACTTCAAATCAAAGTTTGTTGCCAAATAAAAAAAATCAAAATTTTGACCAAAATTCATATTTTGATTAAATTGACACACCAAATGGAGTCAAGATCAAGAACAAATATCTTGCATTTTGATCCCAAAATATCTTTTTCGAGATTCACTCACACATAACTCGTGACTAACTCTCGAAAAGGGCCATTTGTTGAAGGAGAAATTTTGGCTAATGACAAATTGCCACGTCATTATTTAAAATTAATGACAAAATTATAATTAATTAAATTTGGGACTAATTATAAATTGACATGTGTCCCAAATTTAATTTGAAAACAAAGTTGGCCAATTATAATTTTTTAGGGTCAAATGTCCATTTGATCAATTAATTAAAAATAAATTATTTTGATCAGATTAATTGATTTGACAAATTAATTAAAGAAAATAATTAATTGGATCAAATTTGGGTCTTTTAAATATTTGGATCATATGGTTTTGGGTCAAATATAAACCGGATCCAAGCCCAATAAAGCCCAAGCCCAAGTTGTTAGGCCCAAAAGTCACCAGGGCCCATCCAGCGAGAACTCTATAAATAGAGGGGTTCTCCTCCATTTCAGGGGTTCAGAAATTCTACACTCTGACAAAGACAAGAGTTCAGAGTTTTCAAAGCTCTCAAGCAGAACCAGAGAATTCAGAGAGACTCCACCAAATCTGAAGACCGAAGACTCTCTGCAATCCACAAGTCCAAGTGTTGAACACTTCTTGAAGACCAAACACTCTTCAAGACTTCAACACTTCTTGAAGACCAAACACTCTTCAAGACTTCAACACTTCTTGAAGACCAAACGCTCTTCAAGACTTCAACACTCCTTGAAGATCCAAAACTCTTCAGGACATCAACACTTCTTGAAGACTGAAGACTCCTTCAAGACTAGAAGACTTCAAGCTCCAAGAATCCATTGAAGCTTCAGACTCGGGATCAAGCGTTCCAGTCCTCGAGTGAAACACATTCACACACAAGAGAGAGAATCAGAGGATTAAAGTTAGAGATTGTACACCCACACGCATATTACATTAATACAAATATATTGTTTATTCCACGTGTCTCCATCCCCGAAGTCTCGTGTGAACAGTAGCATGTTTGCTTAGTATTATTTTCATGAATATAATGTAATTAGTTATGTTATGGATGAAAGAAATAAATTGAATGCATCATTTTCATGTTAATTTTAATATAAGTATTATATTGATAAAAATAAAAATGAAAAAGCATTGAGCATGACATTAATTAAGATTAATATAAGGGTTATATTACATTAATGTCAAAGAGTATGTAATTTAATTTTCATGGATGTTTAATTAGTATAATCGATATTAATTAAATGGAAATTAAATTGCATGAAGCATGACACCACTTAGATTAATATAATGGTTATATTAATTGAATGTCATGTATGCTTAGAGTATGGTGTTTAAAATAATTAGAGTATGATTATTATTTTATTCAACACCATGGAAGCATGTTATAGGGCTAATAATTAAAACTTATAATAGTTATAAAAATGATTAGAAACTGTCAACCTATAACTAAGAGTTACATGCAAACATAGGATCTTAGGTTAAAATCAAATTAATTTTAAAATGTTTAAAATTAATTAGACCTAAGCTCATTTTAATTCTAATATGATTAGAACTTATATTCTTACTTAGTATTAAAATAGTTTTAATGAACTAAGTATGAAAAACATTACTATGGTTATTAAGGGAACTCTCTCTCCAATCTCTCTCTCTAATATCTTGGTGTAAGTTATTTCAAAAACAAATTCTCTCTCAATTGTTTTGATAAAATTACTTGAGAATCACACATGAAATCATCCATTGAGAATTACTTGAAATGATTTTAGTTTTTCTAAAATCACTTGTTTACTTTTGTCCTTTTAAAATGATAGAGATTTTGACTTTGACAATAACAAAAGTACTTTGAGTCTAAAATCATTTTCAAACAAACTCTAAATAATTTTTAGAAGTGTAAATTGGAAAATATGTGTCATACTCACCCTAATCAACTTTTTTTAATTAAATTTGGTATAAAAAAATATCTTTACTTAACTTTGTTTTAGTCCACGTTGTTTAAAATTTATGAATTTCATAAATATGTAAATTGATAAACTAATTAGAAATCGAATGTGTTTATAAGCTACAAATACTATCCTGACAGTTGTTTTTTTAATATGTGCAGCCACACGTTACATGGAGAGAGGTGAGAGAAAGCCGGAAAAACACAAAGAAAAAGGAGACCAAAAAAGAAGAAAAAAAATTTTTGTACGTTACATGGAGAAAGGTGAGAGAAAGCCAGAAAAACACAAAGAAAAAGGAGACCAAAAAAGAAGAAGAAAAAAAAATCTGTACAAAATCTTTTCCAACCCTTTTCGAGGTCGCATGGTTGGATAGAGTTGGTATTCATACAACGTATCATGGGGTCTTCAATTTGAACAGTGAAGATTTCTTTTGAAGTTACATATAGTTAAATTGTAGTGGATGGTTAGGTTCTACTTAAAGTGAGATCTTTCTTATTTTTCACTTACAATATTGTCGTTTGTTGATGAGATGTATAATTTTGAGATATAAAATGTTGTATATGCCTTTAGTTGTGACTAGGAAGAACTTATTGTAACTCATTGTTGATTATAGCAGAGAATTTGAGTTCAATCCATGGTTTTTTACTCTTCAGCTTGGAAAGGTTTTTACACATTCAAAATTGTTGGTGTCTCGTGCTTAATTGTGATTGTTGTTTTTGCTGGACTAGTTTTCATAACTTTGAAATTACTATGTAATTATCTCAATAAAGTGACCAAATATTTTTCAATTTTATGAGAGTTGAAACAACATGGAAAAGAATGTGAATTGCACACCATTATTATTACTACTGGTAGAAGTATAGAAGTAAAGTATATACATATTCACATAATCAAAATTATTGCAAATGAACCCCCAGAAAAATGAATAATTAACTAATGGTTTCATTATTCCCAGTCCTCCAATGGCAGTGGCCTTCTGCACAAGGGGCGAGAATTTTTGTTTTCGAGCCACTTCAAGATGCACGGTGCATCAAACACATGGTCGCAGGGAATCTGACACACCCCGCCCCAAACTACTCCTAACAACCAGTGACGTGGTGTGTCGACAATGAATCCTATCTAACTATAGGACTTCATTCCCAACTAGCATGTTGTTAATCATTCTTAAGATCATCATAAATCCAGCAATAACTTAAATAACCAGAAAATTGGGCAGAGTTTTTCTTGAAACTTGGTTTAAAACACACCTGAAACGAGACCATATATACCCATATAAACTAACCTGGAAGTAAAGATACTATATCACATCCAAGAACCAAGCTAGAGACACAGGCGTCTCAAACCACAATACTCAACCCGACACCTTGTTACAAAATTTTATATATACTAAGTGATATGCATCGAATTTTTTAGACTGGTGGCAAACTCTGGCTGACTTACTCCATTCAATCAACTCTGGTTGAAACTCAAGAGCAACCTGGTGGAAAAATAAAAATAAAAGAATGAGCTGGAAAGCCCAGTGAGGTAAGTTCATAATAAAATAATATCATGAAAACCAATCTCTTCTTTAAGCAAAATCTCATAGCTCTAGAAAACAAGGTAAAACATGAGTTTTTTTTTTTTAATAACTCAAGATAACAAAACATAAAGAATTATTTATAGAGGTAACTCTTGAAAACAATAATATATGTCAGGAAGATTTATCACCAAACCTGTACCCAAATCTCTAGTCATACTGGCGTAGAGTAACCTCAATACGCTTAGCAGAGCAATCTCTACCATACTATGCATTGGGTAATCTCAAAATGCATAGCAGAGCCATCTCTGTCATACGTGCACGTAGAGCTACCCTCAAGGGCTAAGCATCCTAACACACGATCCAAAGCCTACACGTGTGCTAGAGTGGTCTTAAGGACCTCTCTCTATACTACGGAAACACATTCACATAGTATACGGGTAATCACCATGGGTACATAGATTTAGTGGATTCAAATCTCTGCTAATATAACAACTCAACATCATCCAAGGGCTCTAAAACCATTTTTTTTTTTCTAACAACATTTCATAATTCATAAACTAGATAGATTTTTTCAAATAACACAAATACTTTTAATTACTCAAAATAAAATATCTCACATAGCTCTAAATAATAATCTTGGCTAAAATCATAATATACGGAAAATTTGTAACACTTGTTTGAATTCTCAAATGACATGAAAAGACCTCTAATATCAGTAAATGATAATCTCAGCAAACTCATAACAATATTGGTAATTCATAGCAACTCTTCGCAAATCTCGTAATAGTTTCTTTAAAACTCCAACATAATTGTAAAGCCCTTGAAATCTCATAATGATAATTAAATAACGATGAAACGTTTTGTAAAATAACCACTCACGACACTATTGTCATCGGCGCTTCGGACCATAAGCTATTCAATTTATGTCCAACCAAGTTTCATCTTCTAGGCCCTTTAAAATCTATAGACTTTTTAGCCATAACATTGATTCAGGCTCCATGATCTCAAATTCAAACACAAGAACCCACAAAGCTCACTCTCACTATTATTATGCCATTTCTCTCTTCACCTCCCTCGAAAATTCTCTTTCTCCTTTTCTCCCTCCGTTTCTTTCTCTCTTTGTTTTTTTCTTCCACCGCCAAAACATAACCCTCCATTTCCCTTCTCTTTTCTTTTCGTGTGTGGCTTAAGTGAAGTCAGTTTCTTTTTTTTTCCGAAGAAAATCCTCTTTCTAGAACTTGGGCTTGGGCCTTCATTTTTTTCTTTTTCCTTTTTTTTTATTAAGAAAAGCAAAATGACGAATGTGTCCTTACAAAATATTACCCTCTTTTGAGAATTTTGTCCTCGAAATTCAGTATGGCTAGTCAATCGAATGATTAAGAATACCCAATGTAACCTCCAACCAAAAGTTGAAAACATACTTATATCTATATTTAATTATTTCTAAACTGTTGGGTCATAATAAACACTTTTATTTAAATATAGGACTTCCAACTTGTCCTTTTGAGTTTTAGGCCACTGGGGACTTTCAATGTTAACCTATCATGCACTACCTATCACATTTCTACTGCGCTACTGGTATTATACTATCCATCATAATTAGTCCTTGTAGCATAAAATAATATTCTTGACTAGTTGGTACTCTTGGTTGCTCTAACTATGAACATGATTCATACAACTATTACTCTACTTTAACAAAATTGAACTTTCTCTCTTAGACTTCTGACATGTTTTGTTCCTCTTGGTTGCATAGTATAAGCTGAATTGAGAGCTTCTTCAAGTATTTCCCTTTTCTTAGACTTCGAGTAATTAGATACAGACAACCAATTAAGCTAAGCTCTTAGTTCACATACCAATTTTTGATAATTACTCTTCATTTCTCTCATCTTAACCATATTAACTCACCCCTTAACGCATACCACTCTGCTAATAAGAGTAAGTCCTACTCCCATTTGAAAATAAAGCTTCCCATTTGAATTCGTTTCCAAAAATTTGATATCCAAGAGATGGTTGAATTCATACCCAATCAACGAGAATCTACTGCACCAATGCAGTTCTTAAACTACTTGTCACCAACCTTTAGGAAAATAAAAACAACGTTACTTTTCCTTGAAGAAATAGTCAATGGTCCAATCTTAATATTTCTTCACTCGTCAACCATTTTTCTTTATACAATTTTTATTCAATCAGCTTTAAACCCCTGTGATTTGTCCACCTACATGCAACTTCTGTTCTTACAATAATGTCACAAATCCTTAAAAATTTTAGACTCTTAAGACCAATACCATTATAATTAGTTCTCGAGCATATGTTGAATAATTTTGTTTTCGCTTCTACATCGCCCTTGAAACGTAAATTGTTAACCTTCCAATTTGCATAAAATACACCCAAACCTTGATGAGGAGGTCACATAGATAACAAATTATTTACGATACCTTGAACTATAGATATCAAGTGACAACTAGTCTTTTCTTCATGTTCCAAGGATCGCACCTTACTTTTGTTTATCTATTCAAATATGGAACTCTCTTTTTAGCCATACCGCTCATTGGGAATGCTAACTTTGAGAATCTCCAAACATGCACCAATCAACATAGAAACTTCCAACCTTTATACCAAATGTAAGTTGGTTCCAGTCACCATCTTCTCAAATATTAAGGGTTAGCAAAACTACTCCTGCATAGATCACATCCCAAAACACAATCCTTCAAACCAAACCTACAATTGCTAGATTAGCATTTAATACAATTTTAACGCTCCATGACCATAACATCAATTACGAATGTCTTGGATGTTTCTTTCTATCTTCAGAATATGCCAACACATAAACTATGAAGTCCAACATAACTTTATAATAAGAATTGACCATATTGTTTATAAGATCCACAATTTTGTTGAGCCACTCATCAACTTGACAATACAACCAACCTCATATTACTTAGATTTAGAATCTAAAAGCTATCTTTGGTACATTTGTTCCACAAATATGTGTGATATCTCATAACACAAAAATTTCCTACCACATTTAAGTATCCAGGAGTTGATCAACCAAGTTTTCCATTAAAATAATGCATACTTCACCTATTGCATACTTTATTTGATTATAACCATATACCATGCTATAATTGATATCTCTAACAATAAGTTTCATTCCCTTTCTCTTCACTGTTGAGACAAAAGCTCAACTCATCTTCGATTCTGCAAGGGCTCAACTTATCTTCGATCCTACATTTTCTTGCAGTTACTTATCTTGTACTTGTCTCACATATATCTCCCAATAATCTGGAATGATCATTGACCTTTACACCTTTTTTTAAACTTACTTCATTTCATGTCTCAATACAACCCCACATAAATGATCTCCCACTAATGTCAGAAAGTTATGAACATTTATAATAATTGTAGCTTGCCTCCACACAACCATTATCTCAACCCTTTTGATGATCAACAAATATGTTCCTCACAAAAATCATGTAGCCCAAAGCACAAATTGATCTAATCATAACCCAAGTCTGGTAGATTTTGTTGGGTTTTATGCCCTAAAACTCGTAGATAGTGAATGTAACCGTTGACCGGATATTAATGAAATAATATTGATATATTTTTTCCATTAATTGTTATTAGTTATTTTATATATGTCTTTGCCTAATAATAACCCTAATCCAATAAACTAGACATCCAAGGCTGTAATATGAATCTTGAACTATATGTAGCGACATATGGGATCATTGTTCAAGAAACAGCCTAAAAGGTCTATAGTATAGGGATAAGACTGGGTGCCTTATCCTGGCAACACTATGGATACGACCCACTTTGTATTTGATACAAACGCTATGATCCAACGCGTTCGTGTAGGAGACATGCGAGTGGGGGTATCCTATGCAATGAGTTTGCATAAGACCGGACCGCGAAATAGTAACCACTAGTTATAACACCGTTAACTAGTTGGTTTTCTATTTCACTAGGAAGACCTAGACAACTTAGTCTTAATCCTGAGTTGATTATGGACTCCTACTCATGAGAGATTGTCCTTTGATTTGTATGGGTGAGAGTGGCCAATACGCCGACTCAATAAGCCTACCACTTTGGGGACAAGACCGAATGGGGAGCTGGGAACATAATCGTACAAGATGGAATTCACTCCTTCCCGACTTTAGGGAAGCAGATGAGTGTTCCCTTAAGTGGTTACTCCGAGTCTTGAACAAAGGGCCCTACCCTCTCAATGGCACGAGAGGGTTTTCTGTTTGATGGTTGGACCACAAACAGGTTGTTCATTAGAGGAGAATTGGTACTTAAGGAAATAGAGGTAACCCAGGGGTAAAACGGTAATTTGACCCAGCTGGTGTTACGGACACTCGTGGAGGACTAACTAGTCGATATTGGTCTAAGTTCCGTGGACACAGAAAATATGTCTGCAGTGAGAAGAGTGCAACTGTGAGTCTATAGTGGAATGTACACACAGTTAACGAATATTGATTATTGTGGTTAATGAGTTTAACCAATTGATCTCACATCGTTGGAGCTTCTGATCTGCAGGTCCATAAGGTCCCACTGGTAGCTCGTAAAGTAATTTGAGGCAACTAAGTAATTAAATGTAAATTGAAAATGTTCAATTTACTAAGGGAAATAAATATAATATATATTGATATATTATTATGAGAGAAATTAATATTTGAAGAAGTTCAAATATGAATTTATGGAAGATTGAAAGAGTTTAAATAATGAATTAATTAATTTAAGTCCTAAAAGTGTTTGGGCAAAATTAATTAATTCAAAGCCGGAAATTAAATATGTGATATTTAATTGGTGGTTAGTTAATTAAAGAATTCATTAACCATGAATTAACCAATTATGTAAATAATTAATCACTTAAGGAAGTGATTAATCATTTATGGGAATGATCTAATTACTTATGGAAGTAATTAGTCATTTATGGAAAAGATTAATCAATTGGGGAATTGATTGATCATGATTGATTAATTAAGGAATAAGATTGAATCAATTTTGGAAAAGATTGATTTAATTGAATATTTTATTCATGGTCTCTCTTCTATAAATAGAACACTAGACCTAATTGGTCATGACACTTGACACTCTTGAAAGACAAGACCTAGAATTCTCTCTAGCCTCCCTCTTAGAGAAAGACTCCCACAAGTCTTTGGCCTCCTAGACTTAGAGACATACTGGTGTAACCTCTGTGGTTATTGTGTCATTCAAAGAAGAAAATTCCAGCGATCAATAGGCGAGGAGGCTGCTGCCTTTTCGTTCGTTGGAGCGTCGTTGGCGAAGAACGGTCAAGTCTACAACGGAGGTTTGTAACGGTTCTTCCTCTTTTCGTTAGAAAAGTTTTAAAAATAAATTTAGATTTATTTTAGCATGTTTAAACCGATTTTACAGCAACTTTAAAGCATGTTTAAAGTTTTGTTTGAGTTATCGTAACGGTATTTTAATGTTAATTAATATACGGCGTAAGGTCCAATCGATGCGCTTCCGCTGCGTGGGGACTTTTATTCCCTTCAATCGGCATCAGAGCCATCGCTGTCCCTATTAATTAATTTTAAAAAGTTGCGATAGGCTCTAATAGGTGGGATTTATGCATAATGTATGTTCGGTTAGCATTGAACTGTTTGGGTTAATTTTATGGCCATAGATTTTATTTTTATGTGATTTTGATCATGTAAGGCCCGGTGTTTCGGGTATTTTATGTAAAATCGAGTCCTATGTAAGTCCGGGTCTAGAATAGGTTTTTATGAGATGAAAATCGGAGCAATCGTCGCTGAAATCGGGGCCAAAATCGGAGAAAAGTTGTTGTTTCTGCCCAGAAATCGATTCCAGACGCAACAGCGTCGAGACGCTCCTTCAACAGCGTCTCGACGCTGTCTCGATACCGAAGGCGCTCGGTAAGGAAAGCACACAGCGTCGGGACGCTACCTCAACAGCGTCTCGACGCTGTCTCGATACCGCATGCGTCAGATATGGAAAACGCACAGCGTCTCGACGCTGTCACGATGGAGGCGCGACCTAGGGTTTCAAAAGGCGCGGTTCAAGGTGTAACCGGACCGGTTCGGCTGGGCTGGGACCTATTTGGTCCGAATCAGCCAATTTTTGGCATGGTTCGTGATTTTGGAGGCCGGTTCGAGGTGGTTCGGGGCGGTTCGTGCTGTCTAGACCAATTTCGGAGCTGTACATGAATTTTTTAGGATAGAATTTAGCTAAATTAATGTAATTTAATGCTTTATTTTATCCTAGGGGCCAAAATTAACCGGTTCAATTGCTATTTATATGCTTTATGGATGTCATATAGATTATTTAATCCCACCTTAGGTTATAAACATGCTCATGCATTTAATTATATTATAAATTGTTATAATGTATGTTTAAATGCATGGAATTGTTTTCATATTTTTAATATAAGTGTATATTAATTATATGAAAAATTGGAAAGCATGAAGCATGTCATTACTTAACTAAATATAAATAGTTATGTTTAATGTGATGAATGAAGCATGCTTGGTTGATTTTCTTGATTGGCTTATAATTGTTATAATAAAAGAAAATCAAAATTGCATGAAGCATGAAACATCCATAGTTAATAATATAATTGTTATATTATTCATGCAATTGATGTGGTTTAATTATTTAATTTGAATGAGATTGTTGAATGAATTAAACCCTAGATTCTTGATTATAGGATTAATCATTAAAATTCGAAATAGTTCTTCAATATTAATGATTAGAAACCGTCAATCTATAATCAAGATTTGCATGCAAACATAAGATCATAGGATAAATGAGATTAATTTTAAATTGTTTAAAATTAATTAGACCTAGATCGATTTCTAATAGGATTAGAATCTTTTCTTACTTAGAATTAAAAATAGTTTTAATTTACTAAGTAGGAAAAACATTGCTATGATTATAAGGGAACTCCACCGGTAATGTTCTGTCTAAGGTTGGGGGTATTTAAGTTGACGGTTTACGGAACACCTCCTACCTGGGAACTGACCTGGAATACCGGAGTTGAATTAATCATAGTTAAATGTTAGCATGCAATGTCACTAGGTTTATTAAAAGTGTTTAATGCACCTAGATCTTTAGAGTAAAGACCTTACATTACTGAGGTTATAAGGGAACTCTCTCGGTAAAGTTCTGTCTAAGGTTGGGGGTATTTAAGTTGACGGTTTACGGAACACCTCCTACCTGGGAACTAACCGGATTGAGTTGAATTAACCATAGTAATGTTGATTTGCAATGTTGGGTTTATTAAAAGAAGTTTAATTCACCCAAAAGATTGCAGTTGAATCCTTTCCATAATTTTTATAATAGGATCAGACTTAGATAGATTGACTTAGCCGAATACTATCTAAGTTAAACAACCCTATATTAACCTTAGGACATTTTTCAGTGGGAGGAAAATTACAAAACGAGATTTAAATCAAGTTTTGCTCCTACGTCCCTATATTCACAACGTGAGATTCATGCTCGGCTTCGAGTCGCCCTAGGAGCGGCCTCCCTTCGGAAAGTGTTTGCATGGATCAATATCAAGGTGAATGGGAAAAATGTCTAGAGTAAGTGGGAGCGGGACACGTTTCAACGTATCCCTCGGTCTCCGCCCATAGTTCACACCGTGAGAGTCCTATGATCCGCCTGCAGGTTGCCCTGGCGCATCCATCCCTTCGGAGGGCCTGGTCATAGGATTCGGAACATCGTGAACTCCTGAAAAGGATAGGAGCTCTTAGGCTAATCACCAACATTTGTCTTTCCCTTCGGTAGCCTGTTGGTGCGTGCCTCTGAGATCTGAAAGTGGGAGGGTTACACTTACGAGGATAAGTTAAAAGTGTTAACAAATCCTTGACCGAACAACGGTGGCTAATGTCTATAGGAATATGAGTTATTCTGGAATTAGAATTAGCTGAGAGGTGTCTCATTTCAAAGGAGGAGTACCTGATCACCCTTCGGTGGCTGATATTCTAAACCTCTGAAACGTCGTTGCAAAACTAAATCAATAGTTTTAGGGTTCTGTGATTGTCTGTTTTGCTAAAGTGATTGGATTGTGTGCAATTGTTTGCTTGTATGATGGGTTAAGGCAAAGATAACTAATACGGTCATTGTTTGTTTAAATTTCAGCAATGTCTTCCTCAATTGTCTCCCTGCTTAAAAATGAGAAATTAACCGGCGAAAATTATGCTACGTGGAAGTCGAACTTGAATACGATTCTTGTTGTCGATGATCTGCGGTTCGTCTTAACGGAGGATTGTCCTCCAGCCCCTGCTCGTAATGCATCCCAGGCAGTTAAGGATGCTTATGACCGCTGGACAAAGGCCAATGATAAGACTCGCGTCTATATCTTAGCCAGCTTATCTGAAGTTTTGGCTAAAAGGCATGAGGGCATGGTAACAGCGAGGGAGATTATGAACTCTCTCCAGGAGATGTTTGGACAACCATCCTACCAACTCCACCATGACGCTCTCAAATACGTTTATAGCTGTCGCATGAAAGAGGGCACGTCTGTTCGGGAGCATGTCCTGGATATGATGGTCTAATTCAACGTGGCAGAGACAAACGGGGCGGTCATAGATGAGCGTAGTCAGGTTGCATTCATCTTAGAATCTCTTCCGAAGAGTTTTCTACAGTTTCGAAGCAATGCAATGATGAATAAAATAACATTCAACCTGACTAGCCTCCTTAATGAGCTACAGCTCTATCAGTCTCTTCTTAAGAACAAGGGGCAGATAGAAGGAGAGGCAAACGTTGTTCACTCCAAAAGAAAGTTCGAGAAGGGTTCATCCTCTGGAACTAAATCTGTAGCCACTTCTTCAAAGAAAACTCAGAAGAAGAAAGGAAACAAGGGGAAAGCTCCCAGTACTGCTGCTAAAAGCAAGGGAAAAGCCAAAGCTGTGGCGGACAAGGGCAAGTGTTTTCACTGCAATGTAGATGGACATTGGAAGAGAAACTGCCCAAAGTACCTTGCTGAGAAAAAGAAGGAAAAGGAAGGTAAATTTGATTTACTAGTTTTAGAAACATGCCTGGTAGAACATGATGAGTTTACCTGGATACTTCATTCAGGAGCAACTAATCATGTTTGCTCTTCTTTTCAGGAAAATAGTTCCTTTCGGCAGTTGAACGATGGGGAAATGACACTCAGGGTCGGAACTGGAGAAGTCATTTCAGCTAAAGCAGTGGGAGCTGCGAAGTTATTTTTTAGAAATAGATTCTTACTTTTAGAAAGTTTGTTAATCGTTCCCAAGATTAAGAGGAACTTGATTTCTATTTCATGTTTGATTGAACAATCGTATACAGTTACTTTTGATATGAATGAAGCGTTCATTTATAAAAATGGTGTACTTATTTGTTCAGCCAAATTGGAAAATAACTTGTATGTTTTAAGACCAACCGAAAACAAAGCACTTTTAAATCACGAATTATTTAAAACTGCTGAAACTCAAAGTAAAAGGCAAAAAATTTCTCCATCAAGTAACAATACTCATCTTTGGCATCTTAGACTTGGTCATATAAACATCGATAGGATCGGTCATTTGGTAAAGAATGGACTTCTAAGCAAGTTAGAAGATGATTCACTACCACCTTGTGAATCTTGTCTCGAGGGAAAAATGACCAAAAGACCCTTTACTGGAAAAGGTTATAGAGCCAAAGAACCCTTAGAGTTAATACATTCGGATCTATGTGGACCAATGAATGTAAAAGCTCGAGGAGGGTACGAATATTTCATCTCATTTATAGATGATTATTCAAGATATGGTTACTTATACCTAATGGGACATAAGTCTGAAGCCCTTGAAAAGTTTAAGGAGTTTAAGGCTGAAGTTGAAAACCTATTAGGTAAATCTATTAAAGTACTTCGATCTGATCGAGGAGGGGAGTATATGGATCAAAGATTCCAGGATTATATGATAGAACATGGAATCCAATCTCAACTCTCAGCCCCTGGTACACCTCAGCAGAATGGTGTGTCAGAAAGGAGAAATAGAACCTTGTTAGACATGGGTTCGATCAATGATGAGCTATGCTCAATTGTCTAGCTCGTTTTGGGGATATGCAGTAGAGACTGCAGTATACATCTTGAACAATGTTCCCTCGAAAAGTGTTTCTGAAACACCTTTCGAGTTATGGAAGGGGCGTAAACCTAGTTTGCATCACTTTCAGATCTGGGGTTGTCCTGCATACGTGCTTGTGAAAAATCCTAAGAAACTGGAACCTTGTTCAAAACTGTGCCAATTTGTTGGTTACCCTAAAGAAACGAGAGGTGGTTATTTCTACGACCCACAAGAAAATAAGGTGATTGTATCGACAAACGCCACTTTCTTAGAGGAAGACCACATGAGAGATCATAAACCACGAAGCAAAATAATATTAGGAGAAGCTACTGAAGAATCATCAAGAGTTGTTGATGAAGTTGGACCTTCAACAAGGGTTGATGAAGGAACTAGTTCTTCAGATCCATCCCGTCCATCTCAATCGTTGGGAATGCCTCGACGCAGTGGGAGGGTTGTGTTACAACCTGACCGCTACTTGGGTTTAACTGAAACTCAGGTTGTCATACCTAATGATGGCATTGAGGATCCATTGTCCTATCGACGGGCAATGAATGACGAAGATAAGGATGAATGGGTCAAAGCCATGAACCTGGAAATGGAGTCAATGTACTCCAATTCTGTATGGGAACTTGCAGATCTACCATATGGGGTAAAACCCATAGGGTGCAAATGGATCTATAAGAGAAAAAGAGATGCAGCTTGAAAGGTACAGACCTTCAAAGCTAGACTAGTGGCAAAGGGTTATACCCAAAAGGAGGGGGTTGACTATGAGGAAACCTTTTCTCCTGTAGCCATGTTAAAGTCCATAAGAATTCTTTTATCCATTGCCACATATTATGACTATGAAATATGGCAAATGGATGTCAAGACTGCCTTTCTGAATGGTAATCTTGAAGAGAATATCTTTATGTCTCAACCCGAAGGGTTCATAGCCCAAGGTCAGGAACAAAAGGTTTGTAAGCTAAATCGATCCCTTTATGGATTGAAACAAGCATCCAGATCATGGAACATTAGATTTGATACTGCAATCAAATCTTTTGGCTTTGACCAAAACGTTGATGAGCCTTGTGTATACAAGAAAGTCAACAAAAGGAAAGTAGCTTTTCTAATACTTTATGTAGACGATATCCTACTCATTCGGAATGATGTAGGATACCTCACTGACATTAAGAAATGGCTAGCAGCCCAATTCCAAATGAAAGATCTGGGAGAGGCTCAATATATTCTGGGAATCCAAATCATTAGGGATCGTAAGAACAAAACGCTAGCTCTGTCTCAAGCAACGTATATTGACAAGATGTTGTCTCGATATTCGATGCAAAACTCCAAGAAGGGACTCCTACCCTTCAGACATGGGGTACACCTGTCTAAGGAACAATCTCCTAAGACACCTCAAGAAGTTGAGAACATGAGACACATTCCCTACGCCTCAGCTGTGGGCAGCTTAATGTATGCCATGCTCTGCACTAGGCCTGACATATGTTATGCAGTGGGAGTAGTCAGTAGGTATCAGTCTAATCCAGGGTTGGACCACTGGGGAGCGGTTAAGAATATCCTCAAGTATCTTCGGAGAACGAGGGACTACACGCTTGTGTATGGAGCTAAGGATTTGATTCTTACTGGATACACTGATTCTGACTTTCAAGCTGATAAGGATTCTAGGAAATCCACATCTGGGTCAGTATTCACCCTCAATGGAGGAGCAGTAGTGTGGAGAAGCATCAAACAAGGATGCATAGCAGACTCAACCATGGAGGCTGAGTATGTAGCAGCTTGCGAAGCAGCTAAGGAGGCAGTATGGCTCAGAAAGTTCTTGACTGATTTGGAAGTGGTTCCGAATATGAACGTGCCCATAACACTATACTGTGATAACAGTGGGGCTGTAGCCAACTCAAAAGAACCTCGAAGCCACAAACGGGGTAAACACATCGAGAGGAAGTATCACCTGATACGGGAGATTGTGCAAAGAGGAGATGTGATCGTCACTAAGATCGCCTCGGAGCACAACATCGCTGATCCATTTACAAAGGCTCTCACGGCTAAAGTGTTTGAGGGTCATCTAGAAGGTCTAGGTCTACGAGATATGTATGCCATCTAATCTAGGGCAAGTGGGAGAAATGTATAATGGGTATAAGGATGCCCTAGTTCATTGTATTTCCAGCTTTAGATTATTGCATTTACATCCCACTAACTAAGTGTTTTAGTTCAAGTGGGAGTTTGTTGGGTTTTATGCCCTAAAACTCGTAGATAGTGAATGTAACCGTTGACCGGATTTTAATGAAATAATATTGATATATTTTTTCCATTAATTGTTATTAGTTATTTTATATATGTCTTTGCCTAATAATAACCCTAATCCAATAAACTAGACATCCAAGGCTGTAATATGAATCTTGAACTATATGTAGCGACATATGGGATCATTGTTCAAGAAACAGCCTAAAAGGTCTATAGTATAGGGATAAGACTGGGTGCCTTATCCTGGCAACACTATGGATACGGCCCACTTTGTATTTGATACAAACGCTATGATCCAACGCGTTCGTGTAGGAGACATGCGAGTGGGGGTATCCTATGCAATGAGTTTGCATAAGACCGGACCGCGAAATAGTAACCACTGGTTATAACACCGTTAACTAGTTGGTTTTCTATTTCACTAGGAAGACCTAGACAACTTAGTCTTAATCCTGAGTTGATTATGGACTCCTGCTCATGAGAGATTGTCCTTTGATTTGTATGGGTGAGAGTGGCCAATACGCCGACTCAATAAGCCTACCACTTTGGGGACAAGACCGAATGGGGAGCTGGGAACATAATCGTACAAGATGGAATTCACTCCTTCCCGACTTTAGGGAAGAAGATGAGTGTTCCCTTAAGTGGTTACTCCGAGTCTTGAACAAAGGGCCCTACCCTCTCAATGGCACGAGAGGGTTTTCTGTTTGATGGTTGGACCACAAACAGGTTGTTCATTAGAGGAGAATTGGTACATAAGGAAATAGAGGTAACCCAGGGGTAAAACGGTAATTTGACCCAGCTGGTGTTACGGACACTCGTGGAGGACTAACTAGTCGATATTGGTCTAAGTTCCGTGGACACAGAAAATATGTCTGCAGTGAGAAGAGTGCAACTGTGAGTCTATAGTGGAATGTACACACAGTTAACGAATATTGATTATTGTGGTTAATGAGTTTAACCAATTAATCTCACATCGTTGGAGCTTCTGATCTGCAGGTCCATAAGGTCCCACTGGTAGCTCGTAAAGTAATTTGAGGCAACTAAGTAATTAAATGTAAATTGAAAATGTTCAATTTACTAAGGGAAATAAATATAATATATATTGATATATTATTATGAGAGAAATTAATATTTGAAGAAGTTCAAATATGAATTTATGGAAGATTGAAAGAGTTCAAATAATGAATTAATTAATTTAAGTCCTAAAAGTGTTTGGGCAAAATTAATTAATTCAAGGCCGGAAATTAAATATGTGATATTTAATTGGTGGTTAGTTAATTAAAGAATTCATTAACCATGAATTAATCAATTATGTAAATAATTAATCACTTAAGGAAGTGATTAATCATTTATGGGAATGATCTAATTACTTATGGAAGTAATTAGTCATTTATGGAAAAGATTAATCAATTGGGGAATTGATTGATCATGATTGATTAATTAAGGAATAAGATTGAATCAATTTTGGAAAAGATTGATTTAATTGAATATTTTATTCATGGCCTCTCTTCTATAAATAGAACACTAGACCTAATTGGTCATGACACTTGAAACTCTTGAAAGACAAGACCTAGAATTCTCTCTAGCCTCCCTCTTAGAGAAAGACTCCCACAAGTCTTTGGCCTCCTAGACTTAGAGACATACCGGTGTAACCTCTGTGGTTATTGTGTCATTCAAAGAAGAAAATTCCAGCGATCAATAGGCGAGGAGGCTGCTGCCTTTTCGTTCGTTGGAGCGTCGTTGGCGAAGAACGGTCAAGTCTACAACGGAGGTTTGTAACGGTTCTTCCTCTTTTCGTTAGAAAAGTTTTAAAAATAAATTTAGATTTATTTTAGCATGTTTAAACCGATTTTACAGCAACTTTAAAGCATGTTTAAAGTTTTGTTTGAGTTATCGTAACGGTATTTTAATGTTAATTAATATACGGCGTAAGGTCCAATCGATGCGCTTCCGCTACGTGGGGACTTTTATTCCCTTCAGATTTATCATATAATCTTTTATCTTGCACGACTGTAACCTAATTTGAGATATTTCGTATACACTTCCATACTTTTTAGGATAAGCCAACTAGCCTTGAATGAATGCAATCATAATAATACTGATAAACATCAAAGATCCATAATCTTACTGAGTCATTATCTTGGTATATTGTACTTAGATTGGTTCTTAGAAGAATTCTCTAGATACAACTATTCTTCATTTTTTTTATCGCTTTGAAGTACTACTCTTCATGTACCTTACCCATTTTGACACTGAGAACAACAATCTCAATTAAAATTGGATTCATCCTGCTAACTTGTTTTGTAGTTCCTAATCCAATTTTAGAACTTGAAGTTCCATGAAACTTTTATCTAAAGAACTCGGAGACATTTACTTTTAACTGAATCCCTGATTATGCCAACCGAAATACCACATTTACTCTTTAATTACTCTTTTTTGAGTTGTCCTTTCTATAAATTCTTCCAAGTCCCCATAGTTATATCCACAACAACCTTCCCAAGCTCCCTTCTTTCAACTAAACCTTCATTATTGAAATCTCTCTCTTAAATGACCCTCTAATCTCTTATACCTACCAACCCAACTAACTACTAGTCCCTTCCTTGTAAGCGAACAGACAAACTCCACTTTCTACCATTTACGCAACCTAGTGAAACAAATATTTTCCTAACTTGCACGTCCATATAGCTACATTGAAAGGGTTTCTTTTTTTTTTTTTTTTTTTTTTTTTAAGAATCATGCTAAAACACCTTCAACCCTCACTTGCTAAATAGTGAAATTCTATCAAGTTCTTGTGGTCTCAATCTAAATACTACTTATAATAGAGCAGCTTTATTCACTAACTATTTTCCTTTCTCATAGCTGCTTTCAACTAAGTTTTTGTTTCTCCCCATTCTCAGCCTGTAATATAAATTTGCATTTTTTTTTTCATATACCATTTTCAAATCTCTTGCACTTATCAACCTCTCCGTTACTGTGGATGCCCATTTGAGAGGATTAACGTACTTTCTCTTGGGTTCGACAATTCCCAACGACCCTTGTTTCAGGCTTGACATTTCTTTAGTTTCTCATTCCTATACAATCATGGACAACATTTCTCGTTGAAAACTTTCTTAAATTCATTTCAAATAATTAATAAAGCTTAAAATAACTTCCATCAACCCCGAGTCGTTTCCTATAAAAGGAATGCATCAAGTATTACCTCTTAATCCTCTAATATAATATTTCCTTACCTCAAGCACATCACTTATTCACCCATTTGGATTCTTACATCAACTAGGTTCCATGTTCCAACTAAGGGCTTCGTTTCCAATTATAACAAATACTTCTCCTATAATTTTCGCAAAATTCTTTGCGACCATCCACATCCCTTCAACTACACCAAGAACAAAAGTTTTATTTATCAACTATCTTTCTCCATCATTGAACAAAATTGATCAATTCACATTACCTTTTGCTTATTCTCTAAGGGACCAATTCTCTCAAATCATTTCTTCGCCCACAATACATTACCTACCAGTAGCTCGTTGAGTTTCAATTCCTTGTAACATATGAGATTTGCCACCAATTCATGTCTCACTCACGATACAATGTATATCACTTACTATATCAGCTTACTTACATTTACCATTCATGTATCCATATTCATCATGCTCTGATACCAAACTGACACACCCTGCCCCAAACTACTCCTAACAACTAGTGACGTGGTGTGCCGACAATGAATCCTATCTGACTATAGGACTTCATTGCCAACTAGCATGCTCTTAATCATTCTTAAGATCACCGTAAATCCAGCAACAACTTAAATAACCAGAAAATTGGGCAGAGTTTTTCCTGAAACTTGGTTTAAAACACACCTGAAACGAGACCATATATACGCATATAAACTTCCCTAGAAGTAAAGATACTATACACATCCTAGAACTAAGCTAGAGACACAGGCGTCTCAAACCACAATACTCAACCCGACACCTTGTTACAAAATTTTATATATACTAAGTGATATGCATCGAATTTTTGAGACTGGTGGCAAACTCTGGCTGACTTACTCCATTCAATCAACTCTGGTTGAAACTCAAGAGCAACCTGGTGGAAAAATAAAAATAAAAGAATGAGCTGGAAAGCCCAGTGAGGTAAGTTCATAATAAAATAATTTCATGAAAACCAATCTCTTCTTTAAGCAAAATCACATAGCTCTAGAAAACAAGGTAAAACATGAGTTTGTTTTTTTTTTTTAATAACTCAAGATAACAAAACATAAAGAATTATTTATAGAGGTAACTCTTGAAAACAATAAGATATGTCAGGAAGATTTATCACCAAACCTGTACCCAAATCTCTAGTCATACTAGCGTAGAGTAACCTCAATACGCTCAGCAGTGCAATCTCTGTCATACTATGCATTGAGTAATCTTGAAATGCATAGCAGAGTCATCTCTGTCATACGTGCACGTAGAGCTACCCTCAAGGGCTAAGCATCCTAACACACAATCCAAAGCCTACACGTGTGCAAGGGTAGTCCTAAGGACCTCTCTCTATACTACGGAAACACATTCACATAGTATACGGGTAATCACCATGGGTACATGGATTTAGTGGATTCAAATCTCTACTAATATAACAACTCAACATCATCCAAGGGCTCTAAAACCATTCTCTTTTTCTAACAACATTTCATAATTCATAAACTAGATAATTTTTTTCAAATAACACAAATACTTTTAATTACTCAAAATAAAATATCTCACATAGCTCTAAATAATAATCTTGGCTAAAATCATAATATACGGAAATTTTTTAACACTTCTTTGAATTCTCAAATGACATGAAAAGATCTCTAATATCAGTAAACGATAATCTCAGCAAACTCATAACAATATTGGTAATTCATAGCAATTCTTTGTAAATCTCGTAATAGTTTCTTTAAAACTCCAACATGATTGTAAAGCCCTTGAAATCTCATATTGATAATTAAATCAAGATGAAAAGTTTTGTAAAATAACCACTCACAACACTATTGTCGTCGGCGCTTCGGACCATAAGCTATTCAATTTATGTCCAACCAAGTTTCATCTTCTTGGCCCTTTAAAATCTGTAGACTTTTTAGCCATAACATTGATTCAGGCTCCATGATCTCAAATTCAAACACAAGAACCCACAAAGCTCACTCTCACTATTATTACGTCATTTTTCTCTTCACCTCCCTCGAAAATTCCCTTTCTCCTTCTTTTCTCCCTCCGTTTCTTTCTCTCTCTGTTTTTTTTTTTCACCGCCAAAACATAACCCTTCATTTCCCTTCTCTTGTCTTTTCGTGGGTGGCTTAAGTGAAGTCACTTTCCTTTTTTTTCTGAAGAAAATCCTCTTTCTAGAACTTGGGCTTGGGTCTTCATTTTTTTTTTCTTTTTCCTTTTTTTAATGAGATAAGTACAAATATAGCCCAAATTGGACTCCCTATTTTCAAATTTGTCCAACTACACTATTTTTTTCAATAATAGACATTGGGCCTCTATTTTTTACATGAAAGTCATGGTCATTTTACCAAAGAGTCCTTTGCTTCATCTCTCCTCAATAATGACTTAATATTTTCTCTCTCTCCCATCATTAATGGTCATTTTCTCCCTCTCTCCCATAAATAATGGTCAAACATCTTTCACCCATCAATAATGGCTGAATATTTTCTCTCTCCCATCAATATTTTCCTTTTTTTTCGATTTTGTGAAATTGGATAATTTTTTTTTCTGATTTTTCATGTCGTTTTGCATTCATTATTTTTTTTTAGGCTTTAGGAAAATTGTGTAATCTCTTTTTTTCTTCATTTTTTTTTCGTTTTGCATTCCATCTTATTATCTATTTTTTTTTTACCAAATATGATTGATGAGATTTTTTCCATGAATATATGTCTTAGTGTTCTGCATGCATATTATATCCCGATGTATATGAATTATATATATTAGGTTATGGCTAGAGTAAAAAAAATTGCAAACATTTGATATCTGATAAATACGGATGTATAGTTTTATTATACTGATTATATATATTATGTTGATATATATATATATATATATATATATATATATATATGATTGCTGAGATTGTTTCCATGAATATATGCCTTAGTGTTCTGTATGCATATTATATCCCGATGTATATGAATTATATATATTAGGTTATGACTAGAGTTAAAAAATTGCAAACCTTTGATATCTGATAAATACGGATGTATAGTTTTATTATACTGATTATATATTGTATGGTGATATATATATATATATATATATATATATATATATATATATATATATATATATATATGTATATATATATATATATATGTATATATATATAATTGCTGAGATTGTTTCCATGAATATATGTCTTAGTGCTCTGTATGCATATTATATCACGGTGTATATGAATTTTATATATTAGGTTATGGCTAGAGTAAAAAAGAATTGCATATACCTATGTTTGCATATATCTATCGCTACTAAAAATTTGACTTTTCATGACATTAAAAAAATGTCAAAAACGTATTTCTTGACATTTTTTTGTAGTCATTGAATCGACCCTCAAGAAAGCTCAATACATGACGGTTTAGAAAAAACTGTCACAAATATATTGATTATGACAGTTAAAAACTGTCAAACCACAAATTTTTCTTGATATAATTTTAACGTCACAATAATTTGTTTAATGACAATTATATATATCATTAAAAATCTAATAAAAAATAATATACTGTCAAGATATATATATTAATGACATTCTACTACCATCAATAACAAAATTTATAATGACATATTTAAAATTTAACAAAATATTAAATTACTAGAATCGACACTTTTCATCATGAAGAAAGTGAAAGATTAAAATTCCTTTTGGCAGCGGAAGCAAACAAGAACAACCTCGTTTTTAATTTCAATTTTAGAAAAACCTCTACGTTGGCAAATCAATTCAGAAACAAATTTCTAAATTAAAACGATTAAGCATGCAAAAATTATTCAATATCAAGAACACTTACTTGGTTCGAAGAACACTGCACAATGCTCCAAGGAACTCGTTCTTGGGACTTCCAACGGACACCACCACTCGAATCACCCGCTATTCTCTTGGGTCGCTGAGATATGGCTTGTGGGAACCCAAATTCAGTCTTGGAAGGGAATTTTCAGCAAGGTTCTTGCTGATTTTTGGTTGAGAGATAGAGAGTATACAGAGAGAGTTTTTTCTGTTTAAATCGTGAATGAGAGGAAAATGGGAGGAGCCTCAGCAAACTCCCTCTCCCCTGTACGATAAGTGGGGAGGGAGTTATTGCCCTATTAGATCTAGACCGTTAGATCTTAATCAAAACGATCTCGACCATTAACTAATTAAATAATAAATATTTAATTAATTAATTAATTATAATTAATTTAATCAAATTAAATGAATTATAATATATAGTTTTTTAATTCAATTTGAATCATATTCAATTAAATTAAATTGGCCATTCAATTAATTCTAAATTAATCGATCCCACATTAATTAAATATCAAATATTTAATTAATTTTATAATTGAATCATATTCAATTTAATTTCTCTCATTTAACCTATAGTTTTAATGTGCATCAAAATGTACATCAATATAAACTATAGTTTTAATTTGATTAAATAACATTTAACCAAATTAAAATTAATTAATTCCCCAATTAATTAATTCATGAATTAATCAAATATCACATATTTAATTAAATTCATAATTCTCTCATTAATTAATTTTGAATCATATCCAAAATCAATTTTATTGTAAAGTTTAATTCATTAATTAAACTTATACTTTAATGTATCTCCATACATTTATTAATTGCATCAAAATACAATTAACTTATATTCCCTTTAATAACCAAGACTATAATCTCAGAACCTGTTATGAGCTAGCAGGTGGACCTAATGGACCTACAGATCAGAAGCTCCAACGATACGAGATTGATCAGCTAAACTCATTAACCGAGTCAATCAACATTCGTTAACTGTGGGTCACTCCACTAAAGACCCACAACTGCACTCTTCTCACTGTAGAATATTTATGTGTCCACGGATATCGACCAATGCAGTAAGTCAATCCTTCACGTGTGTTCGTAACACCAGCTGGGTCAAATTACCGTTTTACCCCTGGGTTACCTCTGGATCCTTAAGTACCACTGATCCCTCTAATGAACAATTTGTTTAGGGTCCAACCTCTAAACAAGAGTTCCTCTCGGGCCAAGAGAGGACGGCGCGCCTTTGTTCAAGCCCCGGAATCAGCCCTTAAGGGAACACACATCTACTTGCCCCAATAGGGGAAGAAGTGAATTCCATCTTGTATTGTCATGTCCCCAGCCCCCCACTCGGTCTTGTCCCCAAGAAGGTAGGCTTATTGAGTCGGCGTACTGGCCACTCTCACCCGTACTAATCAAAGGACAATCCCTCGTGAGAAGGAGTTCATGACACACTCAGGATTAAGATCGAGTTACCTAGGTCATCCTATTGAAACAGTAACCTAACTAGTTAACGGTGTTACATCTAGTGGTTTACTATTTCGTGGTCCGGTCTTATGCAAACTCATTGCATAGGATACCCCCGCTTGCATGTCTCCTACATGGACGCTTTGGATCAATTCGTCTGTATCGAATACAAAGCGGGTCGTATCACATAGTGTTACCAGGATAAGGTACCCAGCCTTATCCCTATACTATAGACCTTTTAGGTTGTTACTTAAACACTGATCCCCGTATGTCCCCACATACTAGTCCAAGTCTCATGTAAACAACCTTGGATCTTAGTTTATTGGATTTGGGTCATATTGTGCAATTCTAGACTTAATATGACAATAACACTTTATTGCATAAACCTCAATAACACTTTATTGATACAAGTGTATAATTCGTTAATCATTCACTATCTACGAGTTTTAGGACATAAAACCCAACAAACTCCCACTTGGACTAAAAATCTAGTTTAGTGGGAATGTACAATAATCAATCCCAGCAGTGGGTGTATAAATACATGTATAATACATAAAACGTATTTACAATGTACAAATACAATAAACTAGGGCATCACTATACCCATTACATAATGGTATCACTATACCCATTACACTTCTCCCACTTGCCCTAGACTACATCTTTGTACATAACTCGTAGACCTAGACCATCTAGATGACCCTCATACACTTTAGCCGAGAGAGCCTTCGTGAATGAATCAGCAATATATCATTTAGATTCAATGTGCTTGCTTGTCTTGCAATAGGATAGTCCATATTTGGAACACCTTCCAAATTAGGCTTGAACTTCCTAAGTCATACAGTCTTTATATGTGCTTCATAAGCAACTACTTATTGGCCTATATGGTCAAGACTGCAGATAACTCCTACTATTGCTCCTCCATTAAGAGTGAAGACAGACACTGATGTAGATTTCATCAAATCCTTATCAGTTAAAATATCTGTATCAGTGTATCCTGTAAGGATCAAATCCTTAGAGCCATACACGAGCATATAAAACCTCGTTCTCCTAAGATACTGGAGGATGTATGTAACGACACTCCAAAGATCAAATCCTGGAATTGATTGATACTTACTGACAACCCTACTGCATAGGGCATATGTCTCATGTCCTCAACTTCTTGAGGTGTCTGAGGACACAGTTCCTTAGACAACAGAATTCCATTCCTGAAAAGGTAGTAAACCCTTATTGGAATTCTGCATCTTATATCTAACTAACATCTTGTAGACATAAGAAAATTGAGACAAGACTAACTCAGCTTCTCCCAGACTTTCATTTGGAAATGAGCTGCTAGCCTCTTTTAATGTCAGTAAGATAACCTACATCATTCCCAATGATTAGGATATCAATCATATACAACACTAAGTGAGCTACAGAATTATTGATGATTACTTGTAAACACAAGACTCATCAATGTTCTGATTAAAGCCAAAAATTTGATCACTGTATCAAATCTTAAATTCCAAGATCGAAATGCTTATGTCAATCCACGAATGGATCATTTAAGCTTGCAAACTCTTTTGCTTTTGATCTTGCTCAATGGACCCTTCTGGTTGAGACCTTAAATGTCTCGTTTCCTCTTGTAAATCCACTTGTAACCTATAGGTGTTACCCCATCAAGCAAATTTACAAGATCCCAAATGGAATTGAAATGCAAAGACTTCATTTCCAAGTCCATGGCTTTAAACCATTTGTCCTTGTCAACATCATTTATTTTCTTCCGAAAAGAAAACAATGAATCCTCTATGTCATTATCAAGAATGACGACTTGAGCTTCAAATAAGCCCATGTAACGATCAGGTTATAAAACAACCCTCCCACTACATCAAGGCATTCTCAACTCTTGAGATGGATGTGACTGACCAAAAGCACTGGCCTTATCAACAACTCTTGTTGAATAACCAGTCTTATCAACAACTTTTGTTGATGCATCAACAACTCTTGTCAATGTTTCCGTAGCTTTATTACTTAATTCACTTAAACCGACCTTACTTTATGGCTTATGATTTCTCATATGTCCTTCTTCTGAGAATGAAGGATTTGTTGATACAAATTCTTTATTATCTTATGGATTGAAGAAGTATATTCTCCTCGTTTCCTTTGGGATTGCCTACAATTAGGCATTATTTTGAACGATATTCCAATTTATTTTGGGTTAGTCACAAGCACAAGTCCTGGACACCCCAAAATTTAAAGGAACGTAAACAATCTTTACGTCCTATCCACAACAAAAAAGGTGTTTCAGAAACACTTTTGATGGAACGTTGTTCAAAATACACATTGCAGTCACACTGCATGACCCCAAAACGAGTCAGACAATTGAGCATAGCTCAACATGGATTGAACCATATCCAATAGGGTTCTGTTACTCCTAACTGAGATTTAGGATGTGATTCCATGAACTATCAAATAGCCCTAGAATCTCAAGTCCCTATACTCAACACATTGATCAGATCAAAGTGGTTTTATTATCTCACCTAACAAGTTTTCAACTTCAGTCTTAAGCCCCTTCGAATATCTCAAGAGATTCAGACTTAAGTTGCATTAGGTTGAGATGTTCATACCTATGAATAATTATCGTTAACAAAGATTAATTATTCATACCCTCCCACTACTTTAACATACTAGACCACAAGGATCCAAATGTATAAGTTTCAAGGGTTCTTTGGCTCTTTTAGCTCTTTTCCAGTAAAAGATCTATCAGTAATATCGCCCATAAGGCATGACTTAATTGGTATTAAAGAGTTTTCTTCTAACTAGCTTAGAAGTATACTCATAGACTAAGCTCCCAATCATATTGAGATCAAAATTAGCCTAACCTTAAGAACCAAAGAAAGGTATTTCCTTTAGGAGATATCCTTTGCCTTTATTTCTTCGAGTATAAGTAATCTTAAACAACTCAGTGCTCATGACTTTCTTTACTCTCGATTAGTCTTGAACACATAAGTTATTTTCAGTAATGCTGAACAAATGTCAACTCCCTTTCTTAAAATAAAACTGCGTTAGCAGAGAAAGGTATAGACTAACATCGTTCCAACATATACGATACAAAAATCAAATTTCTGTTAATCTTCAGGAAATTCATACACATTATCTAATAATGTGTATTATCTTCTACTAGATAAAATAACTTAATGTTCCCTCTGCCAAAGCCGAGACATATTCTCCAGATCAAAATCTGAGAGTCATCTTACTTATTTGCAACAGTTGCCATGAGCTTATTCCTTAAAAGGAAAAGCAAACGTGATAAATGACACCTGAATTAAAAATTCAGGTTGTATCCTCATTTTCCACTATGCACGTTTCAATGACCAATAAATCATATTAATTGTCATTGATATTGGCTAGGCAGTATAGAAAAATGTTCCAAAATTGCGGATCGCGACAACGTCTCGATGCTACGACGAAATTTTGCTATTTAAGCATCCTTTCGGCTAGGTTTTTGAGGGATTCAATTTTGGGACTTCTTGGGGCCGAAAACAGAGCTAAAACAGAGGATTTGAAGGCTGAAGCTAAGGGAGAAAATCGGAAATCAACCCATTGTTCGTGGGGATCGTGACGGGGACGTCGGACTCGGCCTACATTGAGTTTTCTTTTCCCTTTCCTTTTCTTTAGCTAGATTTATGGCTTTTACATGTTTAGTTGAGCTTGTAATTCTATTCATGAGTAGCTAAACTCATAGCTTAGGGATTGATGTAGTTGATTAAGTTTATGGATTGAATTTATGGTTTAAGTTGTGCAATGGTTATTATGTTTGTAATCTTGATTTAATGCTTTCAATTAATTGGCCATTAGTTGAATGATTTGAGTTTTTATTCTTGCTCGGGAGAGGGGATTAAATGTAGACTTACTCAAGATTGCATGACTAAGGTTTATTTTCTAATTCGTGATGGTTTTAGATTAACTTTGGAATTAGTCAAAAGATCTTATTGCCTTGCATGTTAATAAACTTAGATAGGGATATCAAGTAGATTAATTTGCATGAGAATCAATTATACTCGGGAGAGGTAGTTGTGATTAAAGGGTCTTTGGCTCATAATTTCATTGTGCATAATAACTTACTCCTTAAAATCAATCTTAGACTAAATCGGCGAAATCAATTCCCTAAGTATTTTTCCCAATTGAATTTCCACACTTTTTGTTCTTGCTTTAATTTAGTTTTCCATTAATCACTCATCACTTTTTGATCCCTAAATAAAATTGAGCGAGATAATTCACAATACTTGATTTGCTTAACAATCCAATCTAGAGGACGACATTCGAATTACATTCACTATATTATTACTTGACCCGTGCGCTTGCGGTAGGAAAAGTCCACATCAAGTTTTTGGCGCCGTTGCCGGGGATTGGCACATTTAGCTAGATTGATATTGTGAAAAAATTGTTTGATCTTAATTTAGGGTGTATTTTTTACTTTTTTCGGTTGTTTGCATTTTTTTTCCTTATTTGTTTTTCTTTCCAAATTTGCTTTCTAGTTTTAGTTTTTCTTTTAGTTGTGTAATCTTTTCCTTATTTGTTTTCTTGTTTTTTTTTTATTAGTTTTTCCTTAATTGTTAGTTTCCTATTTGATTTTTGCCATATTTGTTTTTGCATTCCATATTAGGTTATTTTGTTTCCTTTTCTAGATTTTATTTTCCATATTTAGATTATTTGTTTTCTTTCTTTATTTCTTTCCATAATAGTTTTCTTTCCTTTTTAAGGTAGTTTTGTTTTTGTTTGCATAGTAGTAGAGAATTGATACCGTGGGATCCCGAGATCGAAAGAACAATTCTTAGGATTCGAAGGGAAACTAGAGAAATTATTCACATGGCTGACCAAAATCAACCTGAGGAGCCTAGGCCTATTAGAGACTACTTTCATCCCGTGTTTCAGGGGCAACAATCGGGGATTGTCTATGCCCCGATTAATGCCAACAACTTTGAGCTGAAGACCAGTCTCATTCAGATGGCTCGAGACTGTGCATATAGAGGATCGCCCACCGAGGATCTAAATTCTCATCTTAAATCATTTCTGGATATTTGTGGGACGGTAAAAATTAATGGAGTGTCTGAGGATGCTATTCGCTTACGTTTATTTCCTTTTTCTTTGCAGGATAAAGCACGAGATTGGTTGTAGTCTATTCCCCCTGGGAGCATCACCACTTGGGATGCTTTGGTCCAGGCCTTTTTGAAGAAATTTTTCCCTCCTGCAAAGACGGTCAAGCTGAGGACCGAAATTGGGACATTCCAACAACAATATGATGAGCAGTTGTTCGAGGCGTGGGAGCGATTCAAAGAGTTGTTGAGGAAGTGTCCTCAGCATGGTTACCCTGACTGGCTCCAGATACAATTGTTTTATAATGGTTTAACTCCTAGTACGAAAACGATTGTTGATGCAACTGCAGGTGGGACTCTATTGTCCAAGACCGTGGATAATGCTCGCATACTTCTAGAGGATATGACCACCAACAGCTATCAGTGGTCATCTGACCGGTCTACACCTAAAAAGATTGTTGCTGGAGTGTTTGAGGTTGATAAAGTAAGTGCACTCCAGGCCCAGATGACTTCCCTCGCTAATGCTTTTATGAAATTTTCAGGTACAAGAAGTGCACAGTCAATTGAATCAGCTGCTGCTTTGGCATCTAGACCTCAGGAGGAGACCATTGAACAGGTTCAATATGTATCAAATTCTAATTTTAGGGGATATAATAATAATGTTACACCTACGCATTATCACCCTAACAATAGGAACCATGAAAATTTCTCTTATGCAAATACTAAGAATGTTCTTAACCCCCCTGGTTTTGCCCCTCAAACTCAAGAAAATAAAAAGTTAGAAGATCTTGTTGGAGCTTTCATTGCAGAGTCTAGTAACAGGACAACTAAATTGGAGGAGGCAGTCATTGCCATCAACTCAACAGTGAATGGCCACAGTGCTGCCATCAAGAATATTGAGACTCAGCTGGGACAGTTGGTAAGTGTTGTAAGCACTATGAATAAAGGTAAGGCCCCAGCTGAGTAAGAGAAAACCCAGATGGAGTACTGTAAGGCAATAACTGTGCACCAGGAGGAAGCTGAAGAGGAGCCTGAGTCTGAAGATTATGACACGCCTACAGGGGAAGCTGAGGAGGACACATCATCAGATGAGGCTGAAAAGCCTAACCCTAAGCCTCCTATTCCTTCTCCCACACTGATGGTTCCCAAGGAAAAGAAAAAGAAAAAGAAGAAAAAGAACAATCAGGTTAAGTTTGATAAACTTATGAATGCTTTTATGAATCTGAACGTTAATATTCCTTTTGCAGAGGCATTAGAGATGTCCCAATACAACAGGTTCATGAAGGAGTGGTTAGCAAAGAAGCGAAAGGAAAAGAAGGTTGACACTGTATATCTTGCTTCCACATGCAGCACCAGAGTACAACAGAAAGTACCTGAAAAAGTAGCAGACCCAGGGAGTTTTTCTGTTCCTTGTAGTTTTGGTACTTACTCTTTTAGAGCATTATGTGATTTAGGTGCTAGCATTAATATTATTCCATTGTCCTTATGTAAAAAGTTCGACATAGGTGAGATTAAATCTACTCCGGTAAAGCTCCAATTGGCTGATCAATCTGTGGTTAGACCAGTTGGCATTGTAGAAAATGTTTTAATCAGAGTAGGTAGATTTTTCCTCCCTATTGACTTGTATGTTATGGACATGATAGAAAATCCTTCGATGTCTGTCATATTAGGAAGACCATTCCTCGCTACTGGGCGAGTGATTATTGATATTGAGCGCAGGGAGCTCACTATTTGAGTCAGGAACGAAAAAGAAATTTTTAAAGCAGGGGAAGACTCTAAAGATGAAGTGCTTTTCATGGGTTACAAGAAAGGTGCAAGAAAAAGCACCTCTGTTGGATTCACAAAACAAAAGCCTCCTTGAAGCACGATCAACACGTCGAGCTAATGACGTTAAACAAGCGCTTTTGGGAGGCAACCCAAGTAAGTTTAGTGTGTTTTCTTTTTGTTTTTAATTTATTGTTTGTTTTTGTTTTGTAGGTCTTGTTTTCTTTCTCTCCTTTGCTTTCAAGCTTTCAAGATTCCAAGCTTTCAGTCAAGAAGTCATCATTATTCCAGGCCAGTATTGTTCACTCCTTTCATTCTTTTATTGTTCTCATGCTTGTTTATGCCTTATTTTCTATATACATTGAGGACAATGCATGTTTTAAGTTTGGGGGTGGATTAGCATGTTTGTGGAGCCCTTGAGCATCTGAGTTCGGGCTATAGTTTTGAGCTTTCTTTGAATTATGCATATGATTGTTTTCTGGATGCTACTTTTGCATGATTACGATGTCCTAGGATAGGCTTTTTAATTTTGAATTATGCATATGATTCAATTTTCAAGCTTGTGATGAGTTGTAAGCATGAGTGTCCAAAAGGGAGACTTTTTAAAATTTTTCTAGGAGATGGCTTGCATGAGTAGAGTATTTGTCTTGGCTAGATTTGGATTTGAATGCTTAGGAGCGAATTATTGGGTTCATATGCTAGTTGTCACCTCGATAGGTGTAAGGTAGAGCTAAAGAGTTATTTTTTTTGCAAATTAGCATGTTTGATCTTGTTTAGGAGAAAAGAAAAGAATATCTGCTTATCATGTTCATAATGAAAAATCATTCTTGTTGTTACTGTTGAAAAAGAAAAAAGAAAAAAGTCATGACTTATGTGCGCAATATGCAATGGTTAATAAAGATTAAGGCAAAAAGAGCTACCCCTGTTGTGATCAGTTAGGCCAACCAGAGAAAACTCAGGTTAAGGGTCCCTGCAATGGGTGTGTGAAAGCTAGTGCCACATATACATGCTTAATTCAATTGTTAATTAAAAGCACCTAAGTATGGAGAAAAACAAACTAATTTGTTCCATTAACTCATTAGTGAAACCTTAGTGCCAGTGTAGAGGGAAGATGAGCTGAGAGTTTAATAAATCAATCCCGGGCTAGTAGAGTCTGATCTTGTTGAGTTAGATCTCGCTTGTGCAAGTTAATTTTGGAAAAATTTTAATTTGTCTCCTTCATTGGTCCTTATATGCATGTCTCTTGCTACTACTGACTTTTGAGCCTTGAGGATTGAGTTATGATTATTGCATCCATTCTTCTACTGTATGTTTGATTTGTAGTTTGCTCGAGGACTAGCAAAAGCTTAAGTTTGGGGGTATTTGATAGCGAGCATAGCTAGCTATTTTTCTCTGATTAATTAAGCTAGTCTTTTATAATTATTTGCCCAAATTTATGCATTTTTATGTTTTATTTGTAGGAAGTACGTGTTTGAAGCTTAATTCAGCAATTGGAGTCAAATGGAGTTTTCTACCTAAAAAAAAAAAAAAAAATCATAGCGTCGCGACGCTATAGAAATTTTTTCCAAAATTGCGGATCGCGACAGCGTCTCGACGCTACGACGAAATTTTTCTATTTAAGCATCCTTTCGGCTAGGTTTTTGAGGGATTCAATTTTGGGACTTCTTGGGGCCGAAAACAGAGCTAAAACAGAGGATTTGAAGGCCGGGAGAAAATCGGAAATCAACCCATTGTTCGTGGGGATCGTGACGGGGACGTCGGACTCGGCCTACATTGAGTTTTCTTTTCCCTTTCCTTTTCTTTAGCTAGATTTATGGCTTTTACATGTTTAGTTGAGCTTGTAATTCTATTCATGAGTAGCTAAACTCATAGCTTAGGGATTGATGTAGTTGATTAAGTTTATGGATTGAATTTATGGTTTAAGTTGTGCAATGGTTATTATGTTTGTAATCTTGATTTAATGCTTTCAATTAATTGGCCATTAGTTGAATGATTTGAGTTTTTATTCTTGCTCGGGAGAGGGGATTAAATGTAGACTTACTCAAGATTGCATGACTAAGGTTTATTTTCTAATTCGTGATGGTTTTAGATTAACTTTGGAATTAGTCAAAAGATCTTATTGTCTTGCATGTTAATAAACTTAGATAGGGATATCAAGTAGATTAATTTGCATGAGAATCAATTATACTCGGGAGAGGTAGTTGTGATTAAAGGGTCTTTGGCTCATAATTTCATTGTGCATAATAACTTACTCCTTAAAATCAATCTTAGACTAAATCGGCGAAATCAATTCCCTAAGTATTTTTCCCAATTGAATTTCCACACTTTTTGTTCTTGCTTTAATTTAGTTTTCCATTAATCACTCATCACTTTTTGATCCCTAAATAAAGTTGAGCGAGATAATTCACAATACTTGATTTGCTTAACAATCCAATCTAGAGGACGACATTCGAATTACATTCACTATATTATTACTTGACCCGTGCGCTTGCGGTAGGAAAAGTCCACATCAATCAACCGCATCCAGCTGTGGTGGATTTGATCGACAGTGTCGACGAGATGGAAGTTCATCTCTCTTTTTTCGGCCACCATTTGAACGACGTACGACGCTACATGCCCAACGATGACCTCACAAGTGACGGCGCCGATGTGGAGTGATATGAGCAACTGCATGATGTAGATCTGGAAGAACACGGGATCATCGTCGAGTTCGTGTAGAGGGAGAGAGAACAGAGCATCTTTCAATGGAATCGGTTCCGTTTCGAAAATGATTCGGTTTGAAAAAGCGTCGACCAGACAGAGGAAAAAGCGCAATCGGACTTCCAGAACTTGATGCAGTTGGGCGTCGGAAGCCGCCTGAGCATCGCTGTAAAGACGATAATGGAACGGTGCGTAAGTAGCGAAAGATATGATCGATTATTTTTATTGTTAGATTGAAGTGTTGAACACGATCAATTATAGTTGCGATTTGGAATTGAAGGTTTTGATTTATAAGCGAAGCCCGAAGGAGAAGTCTGTTTGATTTAGGAATTTTTGGAATACAAATTATTATTATTCTTCTTCTTCTCCTAATTTCATTAGGTTTTGAGTTGTAATTGTTTATGGAAAGTATCGTATGTGATATTAATTAATTATCTAAATGTATAAGAGATTTAATGATTGCTAATGGATTTGGTTGAATCATTAAATTTAGTTTGGAGAGTAACGACTCTAATTTTGTTTGTTAACATTGTCATTGCTCATCGGAAAAGAGGAACTTAATCCCTGTGTGTTTGAGAGTGTTCATCTTTGTCTCCAACAAACACAAACACAAACTTTCAATTCGGATCTCTTTCTTCTTAAATAAATATCGTTTCTTAATTAATTTCGCTTGATTTAGCGATATAATGCAAACAAATTAATAATAAACTAAATAATGTTTCTTAATGTTGACAAATTATGGTTTTAAAGAGAAAGTTTGCATTATTGACATAAAATTGTACTAACGACCATGAGGTCTATGGTTCAAATCCCCAATCCTACATATTGTAAAAAAGGCTTGATGCATAGGTGATCTTGAAACCCTAATATTTTTAACTTATAAAATGCCCCGTAAATATTGAAAATTAAATATAACTTACTGATTTTTTAAATTTTAATTTAAAAAAATAATTTAATTTTTAATTAAAAAAATAATTTAAATCTTAACTCTTCATTTTCAAAGATTAACTAATATTATATAAAAAAAAATCATTGTAAACTATTTGTTTGAGTGAATGTAAGATGCAAAAGTGTTGGAGAAAAGATTAAGAGTGGAGATTAAGTAGTTATTTTGTTGGAGTTTTTATTATTATTATTATTATTATTAATTCAGACTTCACAATCAACAGAGATTTACAAACAAACATTATTATTTGAATACAATCACTCAACAAATTAGAGTCGTTAATCTCAAAACTGAATTTAATGAATCAGAGTAATTCCAATCCAGGCAGTGACCAATTAACCAATCAGTGAATTTCTTACGTTTATAATTAATTAATATCAGATGATACTTTCCATAATCGAATTAGTAAAATTAATTAATGAACAAATTTTTATAATTAATGTATAACAGATACTTTCCATAAAGAAGATCAAAGTAGAATTGGAACCTGAAAATAGAAGAAGAAGAATATTGATCTTTAACATATTTACACCTTAACGGAAGCATTAACTACTAAGATTTCTTTATCTCATCAGCAAATTACTAGAATCAAACTAATCATCAACTAATAAAAACTATCATATCCAATGAATGAAAATAACAAATACGCAAAATCGTGTGGTCATCCCTCGTGAACCTCCTCGTCCACATCACCAGGCACATAAAACCCATCACCTACATAATCTAAAAATGTTGGGGGAAGAAAGGGGGAGGGTATCAGTACAACCACCGTATTGGTAAGTAGCTCAAACTCAGTGAGCCACACATAACAAACTACCACGTCAACATGTTATTCACACACAACTTCATACTTTGAAAGCGATAAAGCAACCAATATACTCTTAACCATGAAAAGAAATTATGCTGACACATGTTTCATGCAGGAAATAGGTGATGTGCAATTTGCTTACCGCAAGTGTACGGGTCAAGTAATAATATAGTGTTTTCGTGTAAAATGAGTGTCGTCCTCTGGATTGGTTTTCTAGCAAATTAAGTATCGCGAATACTTTTGTTCAATTTTATTTAGGGAGCAAAACTCAATGATAAAGATAAAATCTAAGACAAAAAAAAAAACATAAAATAAAAGTGGAGACTCAAATGGAAAGATTCTTAGGGAATTGATTTCATTGATTAAGAATGAGGATTAATTAATGGGATGAATTTAGCATGCAATTATTCTACAAAGTCTAGGAACCTTTTATCACAACTATCTCTCCCGAGCATAATTGATTCGCATGCATGCAACCAACTTGATATCCCTATCTAAGTTCATTAACATGCAAGGCTTTGAGTTTAGTTCTTCAAGCAACTTCTAAAGTTATTCCAAATCCCGTCACAAACTTAGAATTTCTACTTTAGTCATATGCAATTAAATAAAGTAAGTCTTAGACCAAATCCCCTCTCCCGAGCAAGATTCAACGCTCAAATCATTCAACTAGTGATCAAGTAATTTCCGCTGCACGCTCTGCAAACCCACCCAACATATGATTTACGTGTCATGCGCAGTGCCACTCACACGTGATTTCCGCTGCACGCTCTGCACTCACACCCACACGTGATTTCTGCGTCACGCTCCGCACACACACCCAACACATGACTTACTCGTCATGCTCTGCCTCTCCCCAATGAACATACACTATGCAAACATGACTCATATGCAACATAGCCAACAACAACCATACCTCATGCTTATGAATCAACAAAGCAACATGCTTAAGAATCAAACAAGTATCGCGTTCATTCACAAAGCGAGCTACATACATATTAAACACAACATATATTAACAAGCAAGTAAAGCAAATGGCATGCTCAAACAAACAAACAGGCTCATCCAAGTAGAAACTACTTAAACAACCTAAAAATGGCTCTTCAACCAACTAACGCTTGTTGGAAATATTAGAATAGGCTATAAACGGGCCTACATGCACAAAAGAGTCCTTCTAAAGGTTAGGGAATAACCTAACAACCTTTCTAACACCTAACATAAATTAAAAGGGACATAAAGCGTGTTGAAAGGGGTTAAAACATACCGAACAGGGCACCCAAAGGTTAAAAACTGCATTACCAACCAGCATTGAAATACCTTATACAAGTGTTGTCCCAAGCCGAAATTGATACGAAACTGAAACTAGAGGGCACCCAAAGGTTAAAAACTATACTAAAGCTACTCTAGATAAATTCTAAAGGTTTAAAGGGGGCAGAACTTACCATTCAACACCTAAACGACCTCGATTGATTGTTGCTCAATGGTCGAATGAGTTCAAAATCACTAATCAGGACCTCCTAGCTTATGGGCATTCAGCCCCAAGGCTGTTCGGGTTATGGGTATTCTTCGAAAGCCAATTTCGAGCCCAAACGCTCACTGGTTGGCTTTCAAATAACCTCAAGCCTACAAATTAGAAGTCGTTTCTAAATGGGTATCTTGATTTTGAAGTTGAATGAGCATGGGTAAAACATATCTAGGCCATTTGGGTCATGGGTAACTCAAATTTGAAGTCAATTACGCATGGGTCATGTTTTAGACATAATTTAGAGTCTATATCAAGTGGGTAAATGCATAAACTTGAAGAAAAATGAGTGGGTCGAGGCTAAACTTACCAAAAATGTTGAAATGTTTTATTAAAGACCGAAACCCAAGGATTTGGACAAGATTGGAGTCGTTCGCGGAGGAATACGCTGTTGATTGCACGTGTGTGGGCCTCATTTTGATTCGCCTGACCATGGGTTCTTGTGAATCTGAACCAGAGAAGAAGGAAAACGAGACAACGAGAATGAAGGTGGTGGTCGTGGGTCTTACTACCAACGAAAGAGCATCAGAGAAGGAGATGGAGAAAGAAATCGCTGCTCGTGGGTGATGCTCGATAAGAATGGCGGGAGAGAGAGAAAGAAAGCGTGCAACGGCGACGTGGGTATTGTGGCGAGAAGAAGAAACCGAAGGGGGGGCTGAAACAACGTGGAGAGGAAGGAGAAAGAGAAGAGGAGAAGATTTTACTTTAGGGTTTCTTTTTACTTAATCTCTTTTTTTTTCCTTTTTATTTCTTTTCCGTTAGGAGAAATATCCCAAAAATAATAAAGAGAAAACTTTAATTTAAATTCCAAATTAAATCTCTTGCCCAAAGTTTAAACCCAATTAAAGTTCTTAAATAATTTAGAAATCCTAATCAAAACGATTTGGGTTTCTTTTGAAAATTGGAGATACGATCCAAGACTAAATTCTTGAATTATCAAAATTTAACTTACCAATCTTAGGAACTAAACTAAAGTTTCTAATTTTCCAAATTAGAATATGAGTGAATAGACTCAACTATTCCAAAATGGCTTAATTTCGAAACGCGGGGCGTTACAATACATATATATACATATATACATATATACATACATATATACATACATATATACATACAAGCAACTATATAACAATGATATTTTATTTAAATAGTGTTATCCTTCGAACTAGTTAAGTTTAGTATAATTGAAGAAATATTGAAACTAGAATGAGGATAAATAAGTTTTTTTTTCCGTTAAACCCCATAAATTTGGTGGCTTTTTTTAGGGATAAATGATTACAATTGAATTTTTAAAATGATAAGAGAGAATATTAAAAGGTTTTATGTTTAATATAGTATGGGAGTCAACAAAATGAGGAATTGGTAGAGTTTTTCTTGGTTGAGGAGGGGAACAAAAATGAAGAGGTGAGAGAAATTTTTTGTCTAACTTTGATATTTCCTCAGCATGCACAGAAGATTTTTTTCGTTAAACTTTTTCAATTTGTGGCCCCTAAATTTTGGGGCTGAAGGTGTTCATATAACACATGCGGAAGCAATTTGAGGCACTTAACTACATCAATTTTAGAAAACGAAAACATGTTGTCTTTTAAATAGTAAAACAGAGGATCCGAGAGACTTAACTTTGTAGCTCGGTTTCTTGCATTTCCATTGGATGATTCTTCACACGAACACATCGTGGACTACCATCGAGATCATCCCCGTTATTCTCCGGTCATAGGACTAGCTTGTGGGAGCTAAAATGTGATGAATTGGAAGGGAGAAAGAATGGGTTTTTAGAGAGAACTTCTAGCCATTAATCTGAATTTTTGAGAGAGAGATTGAAGCTTTGCATGAATTTTTCCAGTCCATTCCATTAACCTTTAATGAAGAAGACAAAGGCTTATATATATAAAGGGATAAGTGATGGTGGATCTTGATTTGTCACCTAATTTGGTGTCAATTCTCCATGAATTGCATGAACTAATTTCATGCTAATGGGTCGCTTTGAAATTGAATTCTCAAATTCAATTTCTATCATTAATTTTAATATTTAATTCATTTTAAATAATCAATTTAAATATTTTAAATTAATTATGATTATTTAATTTAATATCAAATGCTAAATTAAATAATTCCATTAATCTCAATTCCTCTCAAAACTAATTGCTCCAATATGAATCTTTATTAATACATTTAACCAATATATTTTTATCAAAACTTAAATCTTATTTAAACACTTTCAATTTTCTCAATATGTAGTTTAATTCATAATTGAACTTTACCACGTTAAGTACATCGCATATAATTAACGTTAATTCTCTTTATCGAATTTGAACGCTTCAAACTCTTTCATCACTTTTGTTGTAAGGTTGATTCCGTATGAGCTAGCAGGGGGATTGTTGGGCTCCTAGAGTGAGTAAAAAAAAGATATAAAAAGACTCTAGAACTCTGTGCAAGTATACACAGTCCACAACAAGTAATAAGTATTTATCGAATCCAAGGTCTTAATTAGTTTTCACTTTATCTATTCTGCTTAGTTTTTCAATAGTTTCAAAAGTGGTAAAAGTGATTGATTTTTATAAAATGCTGAAGCAAAAGAAATGACAGAACAGAAAGTAAACAAATAGGCAGACAGATTAAGGACAGGCACTGGTCAGGTTTCAGTAATTATTTTAAAAAATGTTCTAGCAATATTATTGATCAGGTAAACTCTCGCAGTCTTATTAGCATATTCCTCTCGAAACTCCAGATTTTTTAGAATGTGTTTCAACTCCAATGAAGTACTACCGATCAAGCACTAGGCAACTGGCTATCCCTAACTCAGTCACTGGCGTTCACCAATACACAATGATCTAGTGTAATTAAATGTCACAAACTCCCGAAATCATCCCTGAAACTAGAAAGTGGTATTCATACCGACTGACCAAGCGGGCATAAAATAGAAATGAGCACAACAATTAATCAAAATGCATCAAATCAATATTTATTGCATAGAAGTTAAGCGCAGCAATTACATGTTCACTAACCAACGCCTAAGGTTACTTAGTCCATAAAATGCATAGCAACACACGTTACAATCTGAGTAATCATATCCATAACTACAAAACAATGTAATTCTCTTGATCAGCTTGCAATTGATGGTTTTCTTGTAGGTCTACAATCTCTCTCCTCTATTCGGCTCCCAAAGGTGGAAGTAAACTTTCCAAGAGTGTAATGTTCCTCCCAAGGATGGACTGAATTTGACTTCAGACAGCTCCTCCTTTAATAGAGTGATTGGAAGCTTGAATTAGGTTGACCTAGACACGTGGATGGCTCTCCTTGCTCCTTTATCCCGAGAATAGCTTAACAGAATTCAGTTCACTAAATTGGCTAACGAGCTGTGACGTGGCAGTTTTGCTCATTGCTTTGCTCCAGCACAAATTTTGCTCCCTCAAGTCGCTCAGCAATATATTCTAACAAAATAACTTCCAAAGCATCAATTCTTCCAAATGGGTTAAAACATATTATATATATCTAAAAGCAACTCTATTTAGAACAAAAGACACACAAATCACTATAGAAATAAGGCCTAAATAACTCCTTTTTGGGGAATTATCATACCCTCAAACTTGAACTATTACGTGTCCCGAGCAATACTAACCATCCTTCCCTTAAGAATTCAAAACGTTAGACAAAGAATAGCTTAATCAAAACAAATAAACCAATACTACCTTCAACCTTTACCTGAGCATTCTGCAAAACCAAGCTCTGCTGCAGCAAAATAATTCTTCCGGCATTGACAAATAATCACCACTTTTAACTCAATTCTAAGAACTTGCCACAGCCTAGCTCTATTATCAGACATTTTTAAACACATTTTTAAGGGGTTAATATTTTTTTTTTCAGACTTAAAGCAGCCCTACAGTCATAAGCTCTTAAGCATGGGATGACTGTTTGCTGGTGTGTACAATTGTACTAAATGATTATCCGCAAGCGCACGGGTCGTCACAAGTTATATAAAACGGAAAGTATTCTGAGTATCGAATCCTCAGGGAGGCGAAGCGAAACTTAAGCAAATAATTAAAATTCTCTTGAGCACTAAAAATACTTAGGTGAAATAATATTTAGGGACTACGTTCATGTGATAAAAAGAGCTTGAATTCAAAATTACTAATGAAAACAAATTTGATCAATCAAAAATAAAATGTGGAGAAAGAGTTTTCTTGAAATGGGAAGAGGGGTCTTGAAAATCAATGGTTAGCTAAATAATTGCTATAATTATCCTATCTCATTGCCCAACTAATTATAATCCTAGAATCTCCGTTAATCACATAGGTTCTCCTGTCGGTTTCCCCTAATTGTAATTAATTCATTTTAACAACCTAAGTGTCCTTAGCGCTATTAAAAATCATTAATTATTACGCTCTGATTCATTTTAGGAATCTAAGTTTAATCAACTAATCCCGGTGTCACAACGGGCAATTAAACTAGTTGCATGGATTATGATCTATCCTAATTTCTCTCCGTCGAGTTTCCATTAAGAAACGAATCATTACACAATTGGCCAGATTGAGTAAAGCATTAAGCACATCCATACAAATAATTAGGACATGGGCTAGAGACAAGAAATTATAACAATATTTCCACTATCATTTCATTTCAAGACCCCAAATTGGGGTTTAGCTACACATAATATCCACAATAATTACAAGGGAAAGCATATTAAAAAGCATAAAGGAAAGGAATTGACCGTCGAAAAACCCCTTGCTGACGCTTGGAGCCCCCGCTGACTACTCCTCGAGCCTCTATGATTGCTTCCCAAAATTCCCAAAATTTCCCCACTAGAAGAACCCTCTCAAAAAGGCTTAAAAGCCTTGAGAGGGGCTCCAAAAAAGGAGTCTTAAGAAAGGAAAGAAAGGATTGAGTGATGGGTTGATTGATTGATGAGAAATGAGGCACCAAGGGCGCCTATTTATAGGCCTGGAATAGGGGTAGCGTCGCGACGCTGCTGCGCACGCGGCTTGGGCAACAAGAAAGGGCAGCGTCGCGACGCTGCCTTTCTAAGCGTCTCGACGCTGCTGCGATTTTCCAGATTTTTCAGCTTCCTTTTGGGCTGATTTTTGGGCCTTCTTCTTCATTTCTCTTGGTCTTTTCTTTATGAATGTCTTCTTTGGGCCTCCAATTGCATCAAGCTAGGATTTGGGCTATAATTACTTCAATTTTGGCTCTTTTTCTCCCAAAATCACCAACTTAGCTCCTAAGGACCAAATAACAAAATTCGTTAAATATATTCATTAAAAACACGATTAAAGCACCAAAAAGCTTACTAAATTGAGACTAAAATAGCGACATTTCTGCTTGCTATCACACCCCCAAACTTAAGCTTTTGCTAGTCCCGAGCAAAATAAATTCTAAAGATGCATGAAATAGAATCGCTCAACCCTCAATGATTTTGGAATTCTTAGGATCGAATGGAAAACATGCAAGTGGAATAAGCAAGCACCGCATACTTTTGAAGAAATCTTAAACTAGTTTGAACTTAAGATTAATGAATAGCATGCTCAAGACTTATCTATTGATTCTTTTACTAACCTAGATTAGTCTTATGGCTTTCTCCATTTGTTTTCCCCCTACACTGGCTAAGAGCCCCTAATACTTCGGAGTCCTTCTATCATGCAAAAAAAAATAACTAGGGTGTCTGTCATCTTTTTCTTTTTTTTTTTTTTTTTATGGGGGAGCAGAATTCTCACATGATTTTTCTTTTTCTCATCTTTTTTTCTTTTGTTGCTCTTTTGCTCCTCCCCCAAACTTGCATTTTGATATCTAATGGTACTAGCTTTCACACTACGGTGCAGGGACCCTTAACCCGAATTTTATTCTCTGGTTGGCCTAACTGATCACACCGCAGGTAGCTCTTTTTACCCCTAGGCTTTTTCCTTTTGAGCAAGCAAAAATTCTTTTTCAACAGATTTTCTTTTTCTCACATTTTCTTTTGTTGCTTTTGCTTTTCTCTCAGCAGGCATAGCGTTTTTTCCTACCTAGTTCTTTAGAGCAATCAAGCATGAACTTCCTAATATTAGAAACTAAGCCTATCGGGGTGACAACAACTTTGAAAACCATAATAAAAATCTAGATTTTCAAAGACGTCATTAGATAAGACTATTGCATGCTTTAGACATCAAAACTAAGTATCAAAAAATTTTAAAATTTCACAATTTCTGTCGTGCTCCCAGATTCCACAACATATAAACCATTTTCTCCCAAAATTTTAAAAATCACATCCTTGGCTATCATGGCTATCTATTCATGCATCCAACAGAATTTAAATATGCTCAACACAGCGGAAACCTCCCCCCAAACTTAAACTAAACATTGTCCCCAATGTTTTAAAACAGAAAAGCATAAAGAGAGATACTGAGACTTCCTTGAGCTAGGAGCGCTTCATCCTCTTCCTTTGGATCCATGAAAAATGGGAAATGTGGAATTTTGGGATTTGCTAAGGTGATCCTGCAAAACAAAATTGGATCACGGAGCAAAGAAAATTATTTACCGCAAAAACAACTAACTACTTTAATCCTTGGGTTGCCTCCCAAGCAGCGCTTTCTTTAACGTCTTTAGCTAGACTGGGCTCGGCACGCTTACGGAGGCTCAAAATAAAAATTTTCATCATCCTTCGGGCCCTGCAAGAAATCACGCACCGAATTGCATACTACAAACAGGGGAGAAAAAAAACTTTCCCCTGGCCCATCTTCACTAAAGAGATTCTTATAATAACATTTTAGAAAATAATCAGCTGCATCAAATCTCTTTTCTAAATCTCTATTTTCAAAACAGTTGTTAACAGAGTCATCAAGCGTTATAATATCTACTGGTCTAGGATCTAGAGATGGCCTATCAATCATGCCAGTCCATTCATCAGAAAAAATATCTACATGCTCAGTAGATCCTTCAGACTCAGAATTAAAAAATGATTCAACTAAGCTATCACATGACTCATCATCAGAAGAATTAAAGAATTCAAGAATTTCAGGATCAGATTCTATACTATGCATAGATTCAAGTTCTTCTGGGTCAGTTTCTATGCTATACACATCATCAGGACATGAAAAGAAAGTATTCACATTGTCAGGATTCATGCATTCAGGAATGTCAAGATCAGACTCAATAGATTCACTGTAATCATGGTCAGACTCAAAATTATCTATCGAGCAATCTTTTTTATGCCTTTTATGTTCATGCTCAATGTCAGGCAAATCAATATCATCATCAAAATTATTCATTTCAGGCAATTCCAATTCATTTTCAAAGGAAGGTAGATCATCAACTGCAGATCTTTCATTGTCACAAGCAGGCAAGTCTAATTCATTTTCAAAGTCAGGCAGATCCAAATCATTTTCAAACAGAGGATTATCCATATATACATCATGATCAAAATTTACATTATCAACAAGCATTTCTCCTAAGCCTAGGCCAAGATTATAGTCTACCTCTCCATCGTCATCAGTCAAGTATTCAGGCCCAACAGAAAAACATGTATGCAAACTACAAACAGATTCATCTTGGCCAAAAATACTAAACACGACTTTTTCATCATCAATGTTCAAGGTAAGCTTACCTGTATGCACGCTAATCTTGGCCTTACCAGTGGCTAGGAAAGGTCTGCCTAAGATAATTGGCACCTCTTTGTCCTCCTTCATGTCCAGTACCACGAAATCTACAGGGAAGATGAATTTGTTGACTTTCACCAACACGTCCTCCACAACACCCATCGGGTGGGTAATCGATCTATCGACAAGCTGGAGAGTGACGTCGGTGTCTGTCATACCTGATAAACCAATCTTCCTGTATACAGAGTAGGGCATCAAAATTATACTTGCTCCTAAATCACACAAGGCCCTATCGAAGGATACTTCTCCTATGGTACAGGGAACAGTAAAACTCCCTGGGTCTTTCTGCTTAGAGGGTATCCTACCAGAAATAATGGTACTGTTACTCTCAGATAAATTAAAAACTTCTTTTTTCAGACTTTTCTTTTTAGAAAGCATTTCTTTCATGAATTTTCCATAATTTGGCATATTATACAAAGCTTCTACCAATGGAATATTCACAGACAACTTTTTAAACATTTCTAAAATTTTTTTAAATTGTTCATCTAATTTGAAATTTTTAAATCTTTGAGGAAAAGGTAACTCCCTGAAATCAAAGGTTGGACATTCGCCCCTCCGCTTGGGCGGGCTAATATGCGAACCTCTGTCATGGTGGTTGCATGGAACCACTTCTTCCTCAGTCATCTTTTTATTGTCATTCTGCTTCTCTTCTTCTTTTCTACCTGCACAGCTGTTAGAAAAATCACATTTTAATTCAATAGAGTTGGGAGGATGTTGGAACCTTTCAGAGGAGGCTTTTTGTGCCTCAGCCCCTTCATCTTCATCCCTTCTCTCTTCTTCCTTTTTCTTCTCTATACTGTCCTCCAGTCTTCTGCCACTTCTTAGAACCACCATCTTACACTGCTCTTTCGGGTTAGGCTCAGTATCGCTTGGAAATTTTCCCTTCTGCAGGGCATTTATTGCTGAAGCAATCTGACCTATCTGTACTTCCATATTCTTTAGAGCTGCGTCGTGGTTGTTTACTGATGTCTGGAGATTCACATTCAATATCCTTTGTTCCTTGATGAATAAAGCCACCATCTCCTCCAGATTATTTTTCTTCTCAAGAGTACTCGTTGATGCAAAACCTGGGGGTGGCTGCAAAACATTCTTCGTATTCGCATATGAGAAGTTCTCGTGATTGCGCAGACTGGGGTGGTAGAAGTTTGGTACTCCTTGAGTATATGATCTATTTCCTATGTATTGAACTTCTTCCACATCTTGACCTTCTTTCTTCGAATGTCCTTCAGCTAAGGTGGAAATGGACTTAACCACCTCAGATGACGTCAATTTGTTTAGTGCATTGGTCAGAGATGCCAGTTGCGCTTTCAGTGAACTTGACTCATCTAATTCATATAATCCAGCCTTTTTTGTAACTGTTCCTCTCTCCGTCGGCCATTGATAACTTGTTGCCGCCATTTCCTCAAGCAGGTCTTTGGCTTCTGTCACTGTTTTTGAAAGAAAACTCCCTCCTGCTGATGTGTCAAGGACTGTCTTCGTGGAGGGGTTTAATCCATTATAGAATAACTGTACCTGAAGCCAATCAGGATATCCGTGTTGGGGGCATCGCCTAAGCATTTCCTTATATCTTTCCCACGCTTCGTATAACTGCTCCTCGTCAAGCTGTCTGAATGTTCCAATTTCAGTCCGCAGCTTGGTAGTCTTAGCTGGTGGAAAAAATTTTGTCAGAAAAGCCTGGGCAAGCTCGTCCCAAGTACTGATGCTGCCCGTCTCGACTGATTCGAGCCAATCTTTTGCTTTATCCTGCAGGGAAAATGGAAACAGCCTTAATCTGATTGTGTCGGCCGGAACTCCGTTCATCTTTACTGTCCCGCATATTTCTAGGAATGATCGCAGATGAGAGTGGGGGTCCTCGGAAGGATGTCCCTTGAACGAGTTATCGCGCGCCATCTGAATCAACCCTGTTTTGAGCTCAAAATTTGTAGCTTGGATGGGGGCGTAAACAATTCCAGAATTCTCGATAGGAAGAACTGGCTGCAGAAAATCTCTAATTGCCTTGGGAGCTTCTTCTTGGTGGGCCATCGTTTCTGCTAATCTTTTTTCTTTTCTAATGAATTTTAGAGTCCTGTTAATCTCAAGATCTAACGGAAACAGATCAACCACCTTGTTTCTTCGCATACAATGCTCCCAGATAACAAAAAGAACCAAACAAAAATGAAAATAAAATAATATTCACAAAATGATGCAAGAAAAATATTTACACCTAAATTACCATTTACCCTTTTCTTTTCGATGTCAAGAAAAATTAATTTTTGCTTAAAAATCAAGCCTCCCCGGCAACGGCGCCAAAAACTTGTTTGCTGGTGTGTACGATTGTACTAAATGATTATCCGCAAGCGCACGGGTCGTCACAAGTTATATAAAACGGAAAGTATTCCGAGTATCGAATCCTCAGGGAGGCGAAGCGAAACTTAAGCAAATAATTAAAATTCTCTTGAGCACTGAAAATACTTAGGTGAAATAATATTTAGGGACTACGTTCATGTGATAAAAAGAGCTTGAATTCAAAATTACTAATGAAAACAAATTTGATCAATCAAAAATAAAATGTGGAGAAAGAGTTTTCTTGAAATGGGAAGAGGGGTCTTGAAAATCAATGGTTAGCTAAATAATTGCTATAATTATCCTATCTCATTGCCCAACTAATTATAATCCTAGAATCTCCGTTAATCACATAGGTTCTCCTGTCGGTTTCCCCTAATTGTAATTAATTCATTTTAACAACCTAAGTGTCCTTAGCGCTATTAAAAATCATTAATTATTACGCTCTGATTCATTTTAGGAATCTAAGTTTAATCAACTAATCCCGGTGTCACAACGGGCAATTAAACTAGTTGCATGGATTATGATCTATCCTAATTTCTCTCCGTCGAGTTTCCATTAAGAAACGAATCATTACACAATTGGCCACATTGAGTAAAGCATTAAGCACATCCATACAAATAATTAGGACATGGGCTAGAGACAAGAAATTATAACAATATTTCCACTATCATTTCATTTCAAGACCCCAAATTGGGGTTTAGCTACACATAATATCCACAATAATTACAAGGGAAAGCATATTAAAAAGCATAAAGGAAAGGAATTGACCGTCGAAAAACCCCTTGCTGACGCTTGGAGCCCCCGCTGACTACTCCTTGAGCCTCTATGATTGCTTCCCCAAATTCCCAAAATTTCCCCACTAGAAGAACCCTCTCAAAAAGGCTTAAAAGCCTTGAGAGGGGCTCCAAAAAAGGAGTCTTAAGAAAGGAAAGAAAGGATTGAGTGATGGGTTGATTGATTGATGAGAAATGAGGCACCAAGGGCGCCTATTTATAGGCCTGGAATAGGGGTAGCGTCGCGACGCTGCCTTGCTAAGCGTCGCGACGCTGCTGCGCACGCGGCTTGGGCAACAAGAAAGGGCAGCGTCGCGATGCTGCCTTGCTAAGCGTCTCGACGCTGCTGCGATTTTCCAGATTTTTCAGCTTCCTTTTGGGCTGATTTTTGGGCCTTCTTCTTCATTTCTCTTGGTCTTTTCTTTATGAATGTCTTCTTTGGGCCTCCAATTGCATCAAGCTAGGATTTGGGCTATAATTACTTCAATTTTGGCTCTTTTTCTCCCAAAATCACCAACTTAGCTCCTAAGGACCAAATAACAAAATTCGTTAAATATATTCATTAAAAACACGATTAAAGCACCAAAAAGCTTACTAAATTGAGACTAAAATAGCGACATTTCTGCTTGCTATTGATAGCGAGCAGAAATGTCGCTATTTTAGCCTCAAATTATTAAGCTTTTTGGTGCTTTAATCGTGATTTTAATGAATATATTTAATGAATTTTGTTATTTTGTCTTTAGGAGCATAAATGATGATTTTGGGAGAAAAAGAGCCAAAATTAAAGGAATTATTGCCCAAATCAAAGTATGAAGCCCAAAGAAGACATCCATGAGGAAAAGTCCAAGAGAAATGAAGAAGAAGGCCCAAAAAGAAGCTGATTTTTCTGGAAAATCTGGACAGCGTCTCGACGCTTAGCAAGGCAGCGTCGCGACGCTGCCCTTTCTTGTTGCCCAAGTCGCGTGCGCAGCAGCGTCGCGACGCTTGGCAAGGCAGCGTCGCGACGCTACCCCTTTTCCAGGCCTATAAATAGGAGCCCTTGGTGCCTCATTTGGATCATCAATCAAATCATTACTCATTCATTCCTTTCTTTCCTTTCTTAAGACTCCTTTTTTGGAGCCCCTCTCAAGGCTTTTGAGCCTTTTTGAGAGGGTTCTTCTAGTGGGAATTTTTGGGGAATTTTGGGGAGCAATTCTATTGGCTCGAGGAGTAGTCAGCGGGGGCTCCAAGCGTCAGCAAGGGGTTTTTCGACGGTCAATTCCTTTTCCTTTATGCCTTTTAATATGCTTTCCCTTGTAATTACTGTGAATATTATGTGTAGCTAAACCCCAATTTGGGGTCTTGAAATGAAATGATAGTTGCAATATTGTTATAATTTCTTGTCTCTTGCCCATGTCCTAATTATTTGTATGGATGTGCTTAATGCTTTTCTCAATCTGGCCAATTGTGTAATGATTCGATTCTTAATGGAAACTCGACGGAGAGAAATTAGGATAGATCATAATCCATGCAACTAGTTTAATTGCCCGTTGTGACACCGGGATTAGTTGATTAAACATAGATTCCTAAAATGAATCAGAGCGTAATAATTAATGATTTTTAATAGCGCTAAGGACACTTAGGTTGTTAAAATGAATTAATTACAATTAGGGGAAACCGACAGGAGAACCTATGTGATTAACGGAGATTCTAGGTTTATAATTAATTGGGCAATGAGATAGGATAATTATAGCAATTATTTAGCTAACCATTGATTTTCAAGACCCCTCTTCCCATTTCAAGAAAACTCTTTCTCCACATTTTATTTCTGATTGATCAAATTGTTTTTTTAATTGTTTTAAAATTAAATCTTTTTATCACATGAACTTGGTCCCTAAATATTGTTTCACCTAAGTATTTTCAGTGCTCAGGAGAATTTTAATTAATTGCTTAAGTTTCGCTTCGCCTCCCTGAGGATTCGATACTCGGAATACTTTCCGTTTTATATTACTTGTGGCCCGTGCGCTTGCGGAAATCGTACACATATCGACCAACAAGTTTTTGGCGCCGTTGCCGGGGAGGCTTGATTTTTAAGCAAAAATTAATTTTTCTTGACATCGAAAAGAAAAGGGTAAATGGTAATTTAGGTGTAAATATTTTTCTTTCATCGTTTTATGAATATTATTTTATTTTCATTTTTGTTTGGTTCTTTTTATCATTATCTGGGAGCATTGCATGCGAAGAAACAAGGTGGTTAATCTGTTTCCGTTAGATCTTGAGATTAACAGGACTCTAAAATTCATTAGAAGAGAAAAAAGATTAACAGAAACGATGGCCCACCAAGAAGAAGCTCCCAAGGCAATTAGAGATTTTCTGCAGCCAGTTCTTCCTACCGAAAATTCTGGGATTGTTTACGCCCCCATCCAAGCTACAAATTTTGAGCTAAAAACAGGGTTGATTCAGATGGCGCGCGATAACTCGTTCAAGGGACATCCTTCCGAGGACCCTCACTCTCATCTGCGATCATTCCTAGAAATTTGTGGGACGGTAAAGATGAACGGAGTTCCGGCCGACGCAATCAGATTGAGGCTATTTCCATTTTCTCTACAGGATAAAGCAAAAGATTGGCTCGAATCAATCGAGACGGGCAGCATCAGTACTTGGGACGAGCTTGCCCAGGCTTTTCTGACAAAATTTTTTCCACCAGCTAAGACTATCAAGCTGCGGACTGAAATTGGAACATTCAGACAGCTTGACGAGGAGCAGTTGTACGAAGCGTGGGAAAGATATAAGGAAATGCTTAGGCGATGCCCCCAACATGGATATCCTGATTGGCTTCAGGTACAGTTATTCTATAATGGATTAAACTCCTCCACGAAGACAGTCCTAGACACATCAGCAGGAGGGAGTTTTCTCTCAAAAACAGTAACAGAAGCCAAAGACCTGCTTGAGGAAATGGCGGCAACGAGTTATCAATGGCCGACGGAGAGAGGAACAGTTACAAAGAAGGCTGGATTGTATGAATTAGATGAGTCAAGTTCACTAAAAGCGCAACTGGCATCTCTGACCAATGCACTAAACAAATTAACGTCATCTGAGGTGGTTAAGTCCATTTCCACCTTAGCTGAAGGACATTCGAAGAAAGAAGGTCAAGATGTGGAAGAAGTTCAATACATAGGAAATAGATCATATACTCAAGGAGTACCGAACTTCTACCACCCCAGTCTGCGCAATCACGAGAACTTCTCATATGCAAATACGAAGAATGTTTTGCAGCCACCCCCAGGTTTTGCATCAACGAGTACTCCTGAGAAGAAAAATAATCTGGAGGAGATGGTGGCTTTATTCATCAAGGAACAAAGAATATTGAATGTAAGTCTCCAGACATCAGTAAACAACCACGACGCAGCTCTAAAGAATATGGAAGTGCAGATAGGTCAGATTGCTTCAGCAGTAAATGCCCTGCAGAAGGGAAAATTTCCAAGCGATACTGAGCCTAACCCGAAAGAGCAGTGTAAGATGGTGGTTTTGAGAAGTGGCAGAAGACTGGAGGACAGTATAGAGAAGAAAAAGGAAGAAGAAAAGAGAAGGGATGAAGATGAAGGGGCTGAGGCACAAAAAACCTCATCTGAAAGGTTCCAACATCCTCCTAACTCTATTGAATTAAAATGTGATTTTTCTAATAGCTGTGCAGGTAGAAAAAAAGAAGAGAAGCAGAATGACAAAGAAAAGATGACTGAGGAGGAAGTGGTTCCATGCAACCACCATGACAGAGGTTCGCATATTAGCCCACCCAAGCGGAGGGGCGAATGTCCAACCTTTGATTACAGGGAGTTACCTTTTCCTCAAAGATTTAAGAATGTCAAATTAGATGAACAATTTCAAAAATTTTTAGAAATGTTTAAAAAGTTGACTGTGAATATTCCATTGGTAGAAGCTTTGTATAATATGCCAAATTATGGAAAATTCATGAAGGAAATGCTTTCTAAAAAGAAAAGTCTGAAAAAAGAAGTTTTTAATTTATCTGAGAGTAGCAGTACCATTATTTCTGGTAGGATACCCTCTAAGCAGAAAGATCCAGGGAGTTTTACTGTTCCCTGTACCATAGGAGAAGTATCCTTCGATAGGGCTTTGTGTGATTTAGGAGCAAGTATAAATTTGATGCCCTACTCTGTGTACAGGAAGATTGGTTTATCAGGTATGACAGACACCGACGTCACTCTCCAGCTTGCTGATAGATCGATTACCCACCCGATGGGTGTTGTGGAGGACGTGTTGGTGAAAGTCAACAAGTTCATCTTCCCTGTAGATTTCGTGGTACTGGACATGAAAGAGGACAAAGAGGTGCCAATTATCTTAGGCAGACCTTTCCTAGCCACTGGTAAGGCCGAGATTAGCGTGCATACAGGTAAACTTACCTTGAACATTGATGATGAAAAAGTCGTGTTTAGTATTTTTGGCCAAGATGAATCTGTTTGTAGTTTGCATACATGTTTTTCTGTTGGGCCTGAATACTTGACTGATGACGATGAAGAGGTAGACTATAATCTTGGCCTAGGCTTAGGAGAAATGCTTGTTGATAATATGGATTTTGATCATGATGCATATATGGATAATCCTCTGTTTGAAAATGATTTGGATCTGCCTGACTTCGAAAATGAATTAGACTTGCCTGCTTGTGAAAATGAAAGATCTGCAGTTGATGATTTACCTTCCTTTGAAAATGAATTAGAATTGCCTGAACTGAATAATTTTAATGATGATATTGAATTGCCTGACATTGAGCATGAACATAAAAGGCATAAAAAAGATTGCTCGATAGATAATTTTGAGTCTGACCATGATTACAGTGAATCTATTGAGTCTGATCTTGACATTCCTGAATGCATGAATCCTGACAATGTGAATACTTTCTTTTCATGTCCTGATGATGTGTATAGAATAGAATCTGACCCAGAAGAACTTGAATCTGTGCATAGTATAGAATCTGATCCTGAAATTCTTGAATTCTTTAATTCTTCTGATGATGAGTCATATGATAGCTTAGTTGAATCATTTTTTAATTCTGAGTCTGAAGGATCTAATGAGCATGTAGATATTTTCTCTGATGAATGGACTGGCATGATTGATAGGCCACCTATAGATCCTAGACCAGTAGACATTATAACGCTTGATGACTCTGTTAACAATTGTTTTGAAAATAGAGATTTAGAAAAAAGATTTGATGCGGCTGATTATTTTCTGAAATGTTATTATGAGAATCTCTTTAGTGAAGATGGGCCAGGGGAAAGTTTTTTTTCTCCCCTGTTTGTAGTATGCAATTCGGTGCGTGATTTCTTGCAGGGCCCGGAGGATGATGAAAATTTTTATTTTGAGCCTCCGTAAGCGTGCCGAGCCTAGTCTAGCTAAAGACGTTAAAGAAAGCGCTGCTTGGGAGGCAACCCAAGGATTAAAGTAGTTAGTTGTTTTTTGCGGTAAATAATTTTCTTTGCTCCGTGATCCAATTTTGTTTTGCAGGATCACCTTAGCAAATCCCAAAATTCCACATTTCCCATTTTTCATGGATCCAAAGGAAGAGGATGAAGCGCTCCTAGCTCAGGGAAGTCTCAGTATCTCTCTTTATGCTTTTCTGTTTTAAAACATTGGGGACAATGTTTAGTTTAAGTGTGGGGGGGAGGCTTCCGCTGTGTTGAGCATATTCAAATTCTGTTAGATGCATGAATAGATAGCCATGATAGCCAAGGATGTGATTTTTGGAAATTTTGGGAGAAAAATGGTTTATATGATTGTGGAATCTGGGAGCACGGCAGAAATTGTGAAATTTTAAAATTTTTTGATACTTAGTTTTGATGTCTAAAGCATGCAATAGTCTTATCTAATGACGTCTTTGAAAATCTAGATTCTTATTATGGTTTTCAAAGTTGTTGTCACCCCGATAGGCTTAGTTTCTAATATCAGGAAGTTCATGCTTGATTGCTCTAAAGAACTAGGTAGGAAAAAATTTTATGCCTGCTGAGAGAAAAGCAAAAGCAACAAAAGAAAAATGTGAGAAAAAGAAAATCTGTTGAAAAAAGAATTTTTGCTTGCTCAAAAGAAAAAAAGCCTAGGGGTAAAAAGAGCTACCTGCGGTGTGATCAGTTAGGCCAACCAAAGAATAAAATTCGGGTTAAGGGTCCCTGCACCGTAGTGTGAAAGCTAGTACCATTAGATATCAAAATGCAAGTTTGGGGGAGGAGCAAAAAGAAAAAGAAGAGAAAAAGAAAAATCATGTGAGAATTCTGCTCCCCCATGAAAAAAAAGAAAAAGATGACAGGCACCCTAGTTACTTTTTTTTGCATGATAGAAGGACTCCAAAGTATTAGGGGCTCTTAGCCAGTGTAGGGGGAAAACAAATGGAGAAAACCATAAGACTAATCTAGGTTAGTAAAAGAATCAATAGATAAGTCTTGAGCATGCTATTCATTAATCTTAAGTTCAAACTAGTTTAAGATTTCTTCAAGAGTATGCGGTGCTTGCTTATTCCACTTGCATGTTTTCCATTCGATCCTAAGAATTCCAAAATCATTGAGGGTTGAGCGATTTTATTTCATGCATCTTTAGAATTTATTTTGCTCGGGACTAGCAAAAGCTTAAGTTTGGGGGTGTGATAGCGAGCAGAAATGTCGCTATTTTAGCCTCAAATTATTAAGCTTTTTGGTGCTTTAATCGTGATTTTAATGAATATATTTAATGAATTTTGTTATTTTGTCTTTAGGAGCATAAATGATGATTTTGGGAGAAAAAGAGCCAAAATTAAAGGAATTATTGCCCAAATCAAAGTATGAAGCCCAAAGAAGACATCCATGAGGAAAAGTCCAAGAGAAATGAAGAAGAAGGCCCAAAAAGAAGCTGATTTTTCTGGAAAATCTGGACAGCGTCTCGACGCTTAGCAAGGCAGCGTCGCGACGCTGCCCTTTCTTGTTGCCCAAGTCGCGTGCGCAGCAGCGTCGCGACGCTTGGCAAGGCAGCGTCGCGACGCTACCCCTTTTCCAGGCCTATAAATAGGAGCCCTTGGTGCCTCATTTGGATCATCAATCAAATCATTACTCATTCATTCCTTTCTTTCCTTTCTTAAGACTCCTTTTTTGGAGCCCCTCTCAAGGCTTTTGAGCCTTTTTGAGAGGGTTCTTCTAGTGGGAATTTTTGGGGAATTTTGGGGAGCAATTCTATTGGCTCGAGGAGTAGTCAGCGGGGGCTCCAAGCGTCAGCAAGGGGTTTTTCGACGGTCAATTCCTTTTCCTTTATGCCTTTTAATATGCTTTCCCTTGTAATTACTGTGAATATTATGTGTAGCTAAACCCCAATTTGGGGTCTTGAAATGAAATGATAGTTGCAATATTGTTATAATTTCTTGTCTCTTGCCCATGTCCTAATTATTTGTATGGATGTGCTTAATGCTTTTCTCAATCTGGCCAATTGTGTAATGATTCGATTCTTAATGGAAACTCGACGGAGAGAAATTAGGATAGATCATAATCCATGCAACTAGTTTAATTGCCCGTTGTGACACCGGGATTAGTTGATTAAACATAGATTCCTAAAATGAATCAGAGCGTAATAATTAATGATTTTTAATAGCGCTAAGGACACTTAGGTTGTTAAAATGAATTAATTACAATTAGGGGAAACCGACAGGAGAACCTATGTGATTAACGGAGATTCTAGGTTTATAATTAATTGGGCAATGAGATAGGATAATTATAGCAATTATTTAGCTAACCATTGATTTTCAAGACCCCTCTTCCCATTTCAAGAAAACTCTTTCTCCACATTTTATTTCTGATTGATCAAATTGTTTTTTTAATTGTTTTAAAATTAAATCTTTTTATCACATGAACTTGGTCCCTAAATATTGTTTCACCTAAGTATTTTCAGTGCTCAGGAGAATTTTAATTAATTGCTTAAGTTTCGCTTCGCCTCCCTGAGGATTCGATACTCGGAATACTTTCCGTTTTATATTACTTGTGGCCCGTGCGCTTGCGGAAATCGTACACATATCGACCAACAGCTATCAATGACCCACTTTATGGTGCAGTATACCCTTGCCTCAAATTCATCACCAACTAGGCTAAATACTCATTGTAAAGCTAAAAAAATCCTTAGTTATTCTATCTCTTGCCCCTCAGAATGGCGACATTTTATGATGAAGTTCACCTAAGTTCTGGGAGACAGAAAAACTGTTGGATTATCATTCATCCTTCAAAACTTTTGCTGCATGAATTTTCTCAGCAAAATTTTCAACAATCAACTTTTTTCAGCAAATAATCTTTTCATTTTTCATATTTCCTAGGTTATCTTTTGATGCAAAGACAAAATGTGGGTGTCAAAAATGTCCCTGATTACTCAATAACCTAGCAAATTATTTAATTAAGGAGAGGAATGCTCGAGCAAAACAATTGGAGTAGCAAAAAGTCCCCCAAACTTGAATTATTCATTGTCCCCAATGTCATTAACATTTGAAATTATACCCCAAACTTAAATTTTTCTATCTGAATTTTAAACTGAGCGTGGGACTTGAACTAACCTTAAAGTGGATCAAATAAATCAACACTACATCAGAATCTTCTTGCCGCAGCAATCGACCAGGCTTGAAGAAATGCTCAAGCAAAAGGTTTCTGGAGATCAGAATACCTTGATCTAATTAAGCTTAACCAGTCCAAGCTTCAAAAATTCAGAAGAAAATTAGTTAAGTTAGAATTACTCAGTACTTATAGAACAGAAATGATTTCGAAAATTTCATTTAAAATAAAGCAAAAAGATTACAAAGCAAAAGATTTGAAGGCCTAGAAAAGTAATAACAGAGAAACAGAAACTGAAAACATTCAAAGAAAATGAGGTTAGAAAATGTGCGAGCAAACAAAAATTTCAGAACAAAAATCATGCTCGCTCAGGGCCACTTCATCCGTCAGTCCTCCTGACCCTGCTCATTTTCATCATCCTCTTCTTCTCTTTCCATTGGTGGAGGCAGAATCCAGGGGTTCAATAAATCATCAGGGAACACTGGAAGGGCTGGATATGGTTTGGAAAAATTTTCCTGTAGCGCCTTCTTCAGATTGGCATCACGACGTTTAACATAGCTCCAGAAAGTTTGAGATTGCCTCTCGGCAAACTCTTGCCTACTGGCCGACAGTGCAAGTTGTTCTAAAATCTTGTGAATGCCATAAACAAGCCCACCCTAGCGTGCCTATTGCGTACGCTGAAGTCGTGCCAAGTTAGGCGTATCAATGATTCCATTGTAAAATAATATAACATCTCCTTCATTCTCCGGAACCCCTGCTCGCTTGCAAAGCATTGTAATTGTATTCGAGAAAAACAATTTCCCAACTTTCTTTCGTCAGCATCCAAATATTTCACTCGCAATAATCTTGCCCACATCAATACTAAGAGACCTTAAAATTGCAAAAGCAAGAAGAACATATTCCCTAGAAACCGTCGAGTCATGATTCGTTGAAAGCAACCTCTGTTTGATGAATGTCATCCATGTATTTGCTTCCTTCTTAAGATAGGCTGACTGAAATGTCCTTTTCTCAGTTTTTGAAAGTCTCCAATGCGCCCCTTCAACACCAACTTCCCGCACAGCATCACTCAATTGCTCATTAGATGGCTCCACAGCCATCTCATTGTATCCTGCGTGGGGGAAATCTTGAAGGTTATACAGGGCATTAATGGCAACAGGACTCCAGTCAACTTCTACACCTTCTACGATAACTTGGAAACCCTCTTCCTCATCAATGTTAGCATAAAACTCGCGCACTACCTGCGACTTCACAGATTCAGGCTTGGAACAGAATAACTCCCAACCGTGGTTCGTAATGTCGGCTCGCAGAAAATGTGGAATATCACCACTAAATCCTCTCTCAAATAGGAAGTCTCTCTTCAGTAGCTCATCATACTTTGCTCTGGCAAGATTGTTGACAAAGCGAATGTACGGTAACCGTGGCTCCTCTGCTTTGCTCTCTTCTGGTTCCGGCGATGCTTCAGCAATTCCTTTGCCTTTGTCTGCCCTTTGCTTTAGCAAACTTTCTTCTTCAGCGTTTTTCTTCGCTTCCTCTCTTGCCTTTTCTTCGGCCTCCTTTTTCTCCTACTCTTCTCTCTCTGCATTCTCTTTCTCAGAATCACTTGCTTGCGGTGAAGGAGTATCAGTTCAGATTACCTTAACACGGTCGGCTTTTTGCTTCCGGCGACTACGTCGTGGCACTTTTGGCATGATAACCTCCACTTGAGCCTCCTGCTCTTGCTCCACCTGCTCATTGAATTTATCCTGCACATTTTATTTCTGTCCTTCTTGCACATCCTCAGAATGTTTTTCTTGAACTTCCTCTCTGTGTTTTCTTCTTGAACTTCCTCCGTATCCGCAACTATCGGGTCGGTCTGCTCTGGGTTCTGTACTTCTGGTTCCCTCGGATTTCCTTCCTCAATTGCCTCGACAGCAATATCCTCCACTACCTTCTGTACGATTTCTTGATCCTCAGCCCTATGTTGTCTTCTTCTCCTCTTAGCCTCTTTTTCTTCTGTATTTTCTTCTTCTTTGCCTTAGCTTTCGGTGCTTCGGGGGTAACAGGCACCTCCTCTTCCTCATTGTCTCTCTCTTTTCTTGCTCTCGTTTTTGCCATTGAAGACTCAAAGAAATTTACCGCACAAAAAAACAAAGAAAGAAAAATACAAACGGCAAGGGATGAACAAGAAGATGAAGTGGAAAAAAAACTTACCGAAGACTGTTAATAAATAGGGCTTCAGCAAAACAAATCCTAACCGAAAGATTTTGCCCCTCATTAATTGGAATTACCGTTCAAATCTCATGCAACCTGCAAATTAAATCCATCAACGGTAAAATCTGAATTTCAATCGCCCATGGTAAATAATTATGCGCTGACAAACGGCAAAACCCTTGGATTGCCCCTGCACGACACGTGGCAACATCAGAATTCTCCATGCAATTTATCTGCCCACAGAAAATTCAAAATCCAAACGGTAAAAGTAATTAATTCATAACAAAACTCTTCCTATTCGGACGAAAGATTTGCTTTAGCCATTGAATTGCTGCAACAACTTTCTGAATAAAGATTATCTTCCAGAAGAATCTCGGATACGAAAGATTTTAAATTTAAATAAAATCAAGTCAGGAAATTTAAATTTAAATGAACCGCTCAAATCAAATCTCTTTTTTTTTTTAATTTTTATTTGGAGTCGAATAAATCAGGAATGATCTTTATTAAACCCAGTCTAAATAGAATTTCAAATAACAGCATCACTTACTAAAGCTCTAGGTGTCCCAAACCGCGCAAAGATGTGCGATTGAAGGAACCTTGATACTGTCTTGGCATCATTTTGATGGCATGCGATGGCCTCCACCCACTTGGATACGTAATCAACTGCCAATAAGATAAACATTGTCATTAGAAGGGGAAAATGGCCCCATAAAGTCAATACCCTAGACATCGAATAATTCCACTTCCTAAATGTAAGTAAGAGGCATTTCATCTCTAGGCCCCAAGTTTTCTCTCCTTTGGCAAACATCACATTGCTTGTAGAACCAATGGGCATCCTTAAATAAGGAAGGCCAGAAAATTCCACAATGCAAAATCCTCATAGTTGTCCTCTATCCGCTGAAATGGCTTCCATATGGCGAAGAGTGACATTGCTCCAGGATTTCCTTTGCTTCATCACTTGAAACACACCTACGAATAATACCATTAGAGCATTGCTTATACATAAATGGTTCATCCCAATAGAAAAATTTTGCATCATGCTTAAACTTTTTCATCTGCCTCCAATCCATATCAATAGGAGTGACTCCCTTTACCAAAAAGTTAGCAATATCAGCATACCAAGGGACATCCTTGACTACCTTTACCTCAACAGCAAAGAGTTGTTCATCTGGAAAAGAATCTGAAATGGCAGATTGCTTCAGCAAAGATGATGATGGATCAAGACGAGACAAATGATCTGCAATGGCATTCTCTGATCCCTTCTTATCCTTTATCTCCAAGTCGAATTCCTGCAATAATAAAACCCAACAAATTAGTCTAGGCTTTGCATCTTTCTTAGACATTAAGTACCTTATTGCTGCATGATCCGTGAACACTGTGACTTTGGATCCAAATAAATATGGCCGGAATTTCTCAAAAGCAAACACAACAACTAACAACTCCTTTTCAGTAGTTGTATAGTTAACTTGTGCCTCATTCAAAACCCTGCTTGCATAATATATAGGATGGATAAATTTGTCCTGCTTTTGCCCCAGCATAGCATCTACTGCAACATCACTCGCATAACACATTACCTCAAATGGTAAACTCCAATTAGGTGCACAAAGAATGGGTGATGCGATTAAAGCAACCTTTAAAGTTTCAAAAGCCTTCCTACAATCTGCATTAAAGTCAAAAACATGATCAGTGCATAATAAGTTACAAAGAAGTTTACTAATCTTTGAAAAATCCTTTATGAACCTTCTATAAAATAAAGTATGACCTTAAAAGCTCCGAATCCCTTTCACTGAACTCGGTGGTTATAATCTCTAAATAACCTCAATTTTTGCTTTATCAACTTCTAAACTGTTCTTAGAAATCCTATGACCTAACACAATGCCCTTCTTCACCATGAAGTGGCCTTTCTCCCAATTAAGAACTAGATGGGTATCCCCACACCTCTTTAACACCTTATCTAAATTATCCAAACAACTCTGAAAAGACCCTCTAAAAACTGAAAAATCGTCCATAAATACCTCAACAGTGGACTCAATCATATCAGAAACAGTTGCTAACATACACCGCTGAAATGTTGCTCGAACATTGCAAAGGCCAAAAGGCATTCGCCTGAAAGCAAACGTCCCATAAGGGCAGGTGAAAGTGGTTTTTTCCTGATCCACAGGAGCAATGGTAATCTGGTTATACCCATAATAACCATCTAAGAAACAGTAGTAGGCCTGACCAGCCAATCTATCCAACATTTGGTCAATAAATGGTAGAGGAAAATGGTCCTTACGGGTGGCTTTATTAAGCCTCCTGTAATCCATGCAAACCCTTCAGCCAGTTACTGTCCTGGTTGGGATTAACTCATTGTCTTTATTGCTCACCACAGTGACACCTCCTTTCTTAGAAACACATTGGACAGGGCTTACCCAATTGTTGTCTGCAATTTGATAAATAATGCCAGCATCCACCATTTAATCACTTCCTTTTTAACAACCTCTTTCATTGCAGGGTTAAGCCTTCTTTGTTGCTCAATACTCCTCAAGGATCCCTCCTCTAGAGTGATTTTGTGCATACAGAAAGATGGGTTAATCCCCTGAATGTCAGTCAATGTCCAACCTATTGCTTTACGATATTGCTACAACAATTTTATTAAGGTCTCTTCATGCTCCGGCATTAAATCTGATGCAATAATAATGGGCAACGTCTCACCCTCCCCAAGATACACATACTTTAGATGATCTGGCAAGGACTTCAAATCTAAAGTGGGTGCCTCAATTAGGGATGGCTTAATAGGAGGAGCTTTCCTTTGATCCAAATCTAAAGACTAAAAAACATCCTCACACCTAGACACTTCTTTTTCATTTTTTATTTCTAAAGAACAAACTTTTAAATCCTCTACACTAACCTCTCCATGATCTTCCAAATGTTTGTTTGTCGAATCATGTATTGCTATCTCAAAAGTTGTGTTCTCCAGAATCCTAATGAAAAAGCAATCTTCCATTTCGTTTGGATACTTCATGGCCTTAAACACATTAAATTTCACTTCCTCATTATAAACCCTCATTGTTAATTCCGCTTTTTGAACATCTATCAATGCCCTACCAGTAGCCAAAAATGGACGACCAAGAATAATTGGGACATCTTTATATGCCTTATAATCTAAGATAATGAAATCAACAGGAAATATGAACTTATCTACCTTCACTAAGACATCCTCAATTTTACCCTCAGGATATGTGATAGACCTATCAGCGAGTTGAAGTGTGACTGTGGTGGGCCTAGCTTCACCAATACCTAACTTTTGATAGACCGAAAAAGGCATAAGGTTAATGCTTGCACCTAAATCACAGAGTGCTCTACCTAACTCTTTTCCACCTATTGACACAGGTATAGTAAATGATCCTGGATCCTTAGTCTTGGTTGGTAACCCATTCTTAAGAATTGCACTACATTCCTCAGTGATAGATACAGTTTCAAACTCACCTAACCTCTTCTTTTTAGTTAAAATATCCTTAAGAAATTTAGCATAATTAGGCATTTTCTCTATAGCTTCTACTAAAGGGATATTTATATGCAATTGCTTAAGGATCTCTAAAAACTTCTTAAGTTGACCATCCTGATTCTTAGGCCTTTGCCTTTGTGGAAAAGGTAAAGGTGGTACATAAGGTGGGGGCGACACATAAGGTGGTTCCACATCTGGAACGGAACCAGATGCTCCAGCATCATTATTGCTGCCTCCAGCACCCTGACCAGACTCAAACTCTTTCTTACAAAACAATATTTTTATCACAATTCTTTTCTACATCCTGGGTTTTACTAGGTTCATTTCTTTCCTCTAGTGGCTTACCACTCATTAGAGTCACTGCCTTTACCTACTCTTTACCTTCCCTTCTAGGGTGTTCAGTGTCTGAAGGAAGCTAGTTGACCCACTTGCAATTCCAGGGCTCTCATTGAAGCTTGATTACTCTGAATTGCGGCATCTGTACGAGCCATATATTCTTTCATCATTGCCTCAAGAGAACTCTCTGAATTTTGCTGGGGCAAAGCCTGCTTATTCTGCTGGAGCAATACCTGCGCTTTAGCAAATCCTGACTGGTTCACCTTATGTTGTGCTTGCACATTACTTCCTTGACCTCCCCATGCGAAGTTGGGGTGGTTGCGCCAACCTGGATTATAAAAGTTAGAATAAGGGTTATTCCTCTGATTACCTACAAAAAACACAAAAGCTGGATTGTTGGGGCAAAACTCGTAGTTGTGATCTTCACCACAATAGACACATGATTCCTCTGCAACTTGGTTCACCACCGTAGCAGGCTCCACAGCTGGCGGCTGTTGATGACTAAACACTGTCACATTTTTAAGAGCGTTAGCTAACATTGCAATATCAGCCCAAATGGTGGACACACCATCAACCTCTAACACACTCTTAACCTTTTTATTTGTGCCTCTAACATCTGACCACTGGCAACTATTAGTTGATATTCTTTCTAAAATTTCATGGGCTTCATTAAAAGTTTTTGCCAAAATGGCCCCTCCAGCCAAAGCATCAACCATACCTTGGGTTGCTCCATTTAACCCATTGTAAAATGTTTCCATTTGGATACAATATGGTAAACAATGGTGGGGACATTTTTGCAAAAGCTCCTTAAACCTTTCCCAAGCCTCGCTAAAAGTCTCTTCTTCAAGTTGCCTAAACCCTACTATTTCACTCCTTAATTTAGCATTCCTATTTGGTGGAAAATATTTACTCATAAATTTTTCTGCTAACTCATTCCATGTCCTAATTGATCCTGGAGCAAAAGAATTTAACCATACATTTGCTCCATCCCTAAGAGAATACGGGAACAAAGTTAATCTAAGGGCATCTCTAGGCACTCCTTCAATTACAAAAGAATCACTAACTCCTAGAAAAGACTTAAGATGTAAGTGGGGGTCTTCAAATGACAAACCATGGAACTGACCCACGGTTTGCAACATCTGAAACATTACCGGTTTCATTTCAAAATTTGCTGCCTCAATTTGAGGATGTGCAATCCTTGGATTTAACTCATCAAACATTGGAAAAGCATACGCTCGAATGACTCTAGCCTTATCATTTGCTACCAATATAGGATTCTCAACTTGATTAGTTTGCAGCTCATTTTGCTCCACCGATGGATTTTGTTGCAGCAAACGATTATGTTGGGGTTCACTGGATCTTCTGGACCCTGCGAGAGACACGGCACGTCAGCCATTGAATTTTGGTTTCTACGCTGCTCTCTCCTTCTTCTCCTAGATGTCCTCTCGATTTCTGGAGCAAGCTCGAACCTTACCCCAGGCGGATCGCTCATGCACCAAACTCACACCTGCAAAAACAAAAGAAACAATCAAAAAGTTCTAGCACCAAACCACTAAAACACATACACAAAACAAATCAGATAAAAACTTATTCAAGTCCCCGGCAATGGCACCAAAAACTTGTTGGGCTCCTAGAGTGAGTAAAAATAAGATATAAAAAGACTCTAGAACTCTGTGCAAGTATACACAGTCCGCAGCAAGTAATAAGTATTTATCGAATCCAAGGTCTGAATTAGCTTTCACTTTATTTATTTTGCTTAGTTTTTCAATGGTTTCAAAAGTGGTAAAAGTGATTGATTTTTATAAAATGCTAAAGCAAAAGAAATGACAAAACAGAAAGTAAACAAATACAGACAGATTAGGGACAGACGCTAGTCAGGTTTAAGTAATTGTTTTAAAACACGCTCTAGCAATATTATTGATCGGGCAAACTCTCGTAGTCTTATTAGTAGATTCCTCCCGAAACTCCGGATTTTTTAGAATGTGTTTCAACTCCAATGAAGTACTATCGATCAAGCACTAGGAAACTGGCTATCCTTAGCTCAGTCACTAGTGTTCACCAATACACAATGATCTAGTGTGATTTAATGCCACACACTCCCTAAATCATCCCTGAAACTAGAGAGTGGTATTCATACTGGCTGGTCAAGAGGGCATAAAATAGAAATGAGCACAACAATTAATCAAGATGCATCAAATCAATATTTATTACATAGAAGTTAAGCACGACAATTACATGTTCCCTAACCAACGTCTAAGGTTACTTAGTTCATAAAATGCATAGCAACACACGTTACAATCTGAGTAATCATATCCATAACTACAAAACAATGCACGAAAATATTAATTCCCTTTATCAGCTTGCAATTGATGGTCTTCTTGTAGGTTTCCAATCTCTCTCCTCTATTCGGCTCCCAAAGTGGAAGTAAACTTTCCAAGAGTGGAATGTTCCTCCCAATGATGGAATGAATTTGACTTGAGACGGCTCCTCCGTTTATAGAGTGATAGGAAGCTTGAATTAGGTTGACCTAGACACGTGGATGGCTCTCCTTGCACCTTTATCTCGAGAATAGCTTAACATAATTCAGTTCATTAAATTGGCTAACGAGCTGTGACGTGGCAGTTTTGCTCCTTGCTTTGCTCCAGCACAGATTTTGCTCCCTCAAGTCGCTCAGCAATTCTGCACAAAATAACTTCCAAAGCGTTCATTCTTCCAAATGGGTTAAAACATATTATATATATCTAAAAGCAACCCTATTTAGCACCAAAGACACACAAATCACTATAGAAATAAGGCCTAAAAAACTCCCTTTTGGAGAGTTATCAGGGACCTAATGGACCTACATATAATGGGCTCCAACGATTCGAGATTAACTGGTTAAACTCATTAACCTAGTTAACCAACATTCATTAACTAACGTGACACTCTACTATAGCCCGTCGTTGCACTCCCGTCACTGTAGATATATTTTTGTCCACCCGATACAACCATAATCAATAAGCCGGCCCTTCACAGGTTTTTCGTAACTGTAGAAAGTCCAAAGTCCGTTTTACCCCTGAAGTTTCATCTTGTTCCTTAAGTTCCATTGATCCTATAATGAACAATTTGTTTATGCTCCAACCATTAAACATAAAATCCTCTCGTGCCAAGAGAGAACAACGCACCTTTGTTCAAGACCTAGAGTCAATACTTAAGGGAACAGTCTGTTCTATCCCTACAGGCGAGTATGAGTAAATTCCATCTTGCAAGACTATGTCCCCAGCTATCTACCTGATTTTATCCCAAAAATGGTAGGCTTATTGAGTCGACGATGTTGGGCCACTCTCACCCATGCAAATCAAAGGATAATCTCGAATAAATAGGAATTCATAGTTAGCTCAGGATTAAGATCGAGTTACCTAGGTCATCGCATGAAATAGCCACTTTCACAGTAAACGATGTTATAAAGTGAGAGTGACTTATTTATTTGTCCTAGTCTTATGCAAACTCATTGCATAGGACGCCCCCACTAGCATGTTTTTACATGAACACTTTAGGATCACATTGTTTGTATTAAATACAAAGTGTGTCGCGTCTCATAGTGTCCCCAGGATAAGGCACCCAACCTCTATCCCTATACTATAGACCGTTTTTTGCTATAACTTGAACTAGATCTGTTTTTATGCCTACGCATAAAGTTCAAGTGTTCAGCATATAGCCATGGGTTCTAGTTTATTGGTTGTGGGTTAATTAATGCACAATTAAACAACCATTTAGTAACTATTTATTGAATAAATTCAATAACACTTTATTGATCAAATTTGTTACACTTACTATCCACGAGTTTTAGGACATTGTTGGGTTCCTAGAGTGAGTAAAAATATGGTATAAAAGACTCTAGAATTCTTGTGCAAGTATACACAGTCTGCAGCAAGTAATATTATCAATCCGAGTCCTGAATTAGTTTCCACTTTACCTATTTTGTGTAACTTTCTAATGGTTTCAAAGATGGTAAAATGATTTGGTTTTATAAGAATTATGCTGAGGCAAAATAAATGACAGAACAACGAGTAAACAAATAGATAGACAGATTAAAGACAGGCGCTGGTTAGGATTTAGTGATTGTTTTAAAAGATACTCTAGCAATATTATTGATCATGTATTTCTCGCAGTATAATTAGCAGATTCCTCCCGGAACTCCGGATCTTTTGAGATATGTTTCAAACCCAATGAAGTGCGACCAATCAAGCACTAGGCAACTGGCTATCCCTAGCTCAGTCACTGGCGTTCACCAATACACAATGATCGTAGTGTGGATAATTGCCACACACTCTCTAAATCATCCCTGAAACTAGAGAGAGCTATTCACACCGGCTGGCCAGGCGGGCATAAAATGGAAATAAGTACAACAAGTAACCAAAATGCGATAGTCAATATATTACTAAAGATGAAGCACGACAATCACATTATTCCTAACCAACACCTAAGCTACTTAGTTCATAATAGGCATGAAAATATAAATCACAATCTGAGTAGGCATGTCCATAATCACAAGTTAATAAAGAAAATAAACTCCTTAATCAGCTTGCAAATGATGGTGTTCTTGATGATCTGCAATCTCTCTATACTATTCGGCTTCCAAGGGAGAACATGGAATGACTTTGACTTGGGCGGCTACTTCCTTTTATAGAGGGATAGGAGGCTTGAATTAGGTCAACTTGGACACGTGTAGGGCTCTCCTTGATCCTTTATCACGAAAATAACTCAACAGAAGTCGGTTCATGAAGTTGGCTAACGAGCTGTGATGTGGCAGTTCTGTTCCCAATTTTGCTGCAGCATAGAATTTGCTCCCTCCAGTCGCTCAGCAGCATAATCTGCACAAAATGATTTCCAAAGCTTCCATTCTTCCAAATGGGTTAAATCATGTAATATCTTTCTAAAACCAACTCTATTAAGCATTAAAGACACACAAATCCTTATATAAATGAGGCCTAAATAACTACCTTTTGGGCAGTTATCACACCCCCAAACTTGAACTATTCCGCGTCCCGAGCAATACTAACTCACCTTCCCTTACGAATTTAAAAACATTAGACAAAGAATTAGCTTAATTAAATCAGACAATCCAATAATACCTTTGACCTTTACCTGAGCACTCTGCAACACCGAGCTCTGCTGCAGCAAAATGATTCCTTCAGCAGGTACAAATAATCACCACTTTCAATTCAATTCTAAGAACTCTCCACAGCTTAGCTCTATTATCAGACATCTTAAAACATATTTTCAAGGAGTTTATGTTTTCATTTTAAGACTTTAAAGCAGCCTTACAGTCATAAGTTCTCAAGCATGGGATGACCCATTTTATGGTGCAGTATACCTTTGCCTCAAACTCATCACCAACTAGGCTCAATACTCTTTATAAAGCTCAAAAATCCTTATTTATTCCATCTCTTGCCCCTCAGAATGGCAACATTTTATGATGAAGCTCACCTAAGTTCTGGGAGACAGAAAAACTACTGGATCATCATTCATCCTTCAAAACTTTTGCTCCATCAATTTTTTCAGCAAAATCTTCAACAAATAATTTTTTCAGCAAATAATTTTTTCATTCATAATTTTTTTTTCACATTTCCTAGGTCATCTTTTGACGCGAAGACAAACTGTGGGTATCACAAATGTCCCCGGTTACTCAATAACCTAACAAATGTTTACTTGAAGGAGAGGAATGCTCGAGCAAAACAATTGGAGTAGCAAAAAGTCCCCCAAACTTGAATTATTCATTGTCCCCAATGAATCATTATATAAGCAAGTATACCCCCAAACTTAAATTTTTCTATCTGAATTTTTAAACTAAACATGGGACTCAGATTAAGCTTAAAGTGGATCATATAAGTCAATACTACCGCCAAAATCTTCTTTGCCGCAGCAACAGTCCAGGCTAGAATAAATGCTCAAGCAAAAGGTTTCTGGAGATTAGAATACCTTGATCTAATTAAGCGTAATCAGTCCAAGCTTCAAAAATTCAGAAGAAAATTAGTTAAGTTAGATTTGCTCAGTGCTCATGGAACAGAAACATTCAGAAATTTCATTAAAAATATTCAAAGAAAAATTACATAGTAGAGATATATTTTTTTCAAAGCAGAAAAATTAAAAAGAAACAGACAAGCAGTTATTACAGCGAGCAGGGTCAATATGCGCGAGCAAACAAAAATGGAAAAACAAAAGTAATGCTCGCTCCAGGTCATCTCATCAGTCAATCTTCCTGACCCTGCTCCTCATCAACATCCTTTTCTCGTTCAATAGGTGGGGGTGGTATCCACAGATTAAATAAGTCATCGGGAAACACTGGGAAGGCCTGATATGGTTTTGAGAAATTGGTTTGCAAGGCCCTCCTGAGCGCATCATCTCTTCTTTTAGCATAAGTCCAATAGGTCTGAGCTTGTCGTTCCGCAAATTCTAACCTACTGGCCAATAGTGTTAGTTGCTCTAGGATCTGATGAACTCCATACACAAGCCTACCCTGGTGAGCCTCCTGCGTACGCTGAAGCCGCGCCAGATTAGGTGTGTCAATGATTCCCTTATCAAGCATAATCATATCCTCTGGAACCGTTGGCACTCCTGCCCTGCTGCATAACATCGTAATCGTGTTTGGAAAAAACAGCTTCCCCACCTTTTTGCGCCAACAGTCAGCAATCTCAGTAGAAATTATTTTTCCAACATCTATACTCATTGAGTGAAGGATGGCAAAGGCAAGCAATACTCTGTCCCGAGATACAGTGGAGTCGTGTGTTGTCGGCAGTAAGCATAGCCTAATGAAACCCATCCATGTGTTGGCTTCACTTTTCAAATAAGCAACTTGAAATGTGTGCTTGTGCGTCTACGACACCCTCCATTGAGCCCCCTCAACACCTACCTCTCAGACCACCGCACTTAATTGGTCGCTCGATGGCGCAACCATCATCTCATTGAAAACTGCATGCGGAAAATCCTGGAGATCAAACAAATTATTAATGGCTTCTGGGCTCCACTGTACAGGCACTCATCGAACTATAACTTCAAAGTCATCCTTAACGTCAAGATTAGCGTAGAATTCTCGAACAATGTTGGCATTGACAGGTTCAAGCTTCGCACAAAACTGCCTCCACCCAAGGTTCGTTATTCAAGACTCTAAGAACCTTGGCAAATCACTGCCAAATCCCCGCTCGAACAAGAAATCATGCTTCAGCACCTCTTGGTATTTTGCTCTCGCAAGCTCGTTGACAAAGCGAATGAACGGTACCGTTGGTTCCTCAATCTCACCCGATGCTTCGGCAATTCCTTTGCCCTTGTCTTCTCGTTGCTCTCGCAAAATCTTCTCCTCTGCCTTCCTTGCCTCTTCTTCCTTTGCCTTATTTTCAGCTTCCCTCTTTTCTTCCTCAGAGTCCGACGTTGGAGGCGATGGAGTGTTCCGAATCACCCTCACGCGACCTGCCTTCCGTTTGATGCGGCGGCACTTTGGTGGTTCAGGCATTACGACTTCAACATGAGCCTCTTGCACCGGCTCCGGTGTTTTCTCTTTTTCAGGCATACCTGCGGCCTGCTCCTCAACCTCTGTTTCTTGATTTTTCTCAGCAATCTTTTCTTGAACCGTATCTGGGTTTTGCACTTCAGGTTCTTGAGTACTTCCTTCCTCCGCAGTAGTGGCAACAACTTCTGCCACCTCCTGAACTTCCTCCTGTTCTGTAGCCCTTTGCTGCCTTCTCCTTTTCTCTGCTTCCTTTTCCTCCGGCGTTCTTTTCTTCTTTGTTTTCCCTTTTTGCACTTCCGGCGTGACCGGTACCTCCTCCTCTTCACTCTCCCTCTCTTTCCTAGCTCTTGTTTTGGCCATAGATAACTCAAAGGATTTTACAGAGAATGAAAGGGAGAAAGAAAGAAAATTGCAGATGGCAAGATTGAAAAAAAAAGACGAAGTAAGAAGAAACGTACCAGAGTTTGTGAATAAATAAGGCTCCAGCAAATTCAAATCCTAACTGAAAAGATTTGCCACATTAATTATATTACCGTTTAATCGCATGCAACCTAAAAACTTGAAACCAGAAACGGTAAAAATTGTGAAGTCCAATCGCCCACGGTAAATCCCTATGCGCTGTCTACCATCAAAGCCTTTGGATGATTGTTGTGGGACACGCGGCCTCATCAGATGATACATGCAAATTTACCTGCGAAAATTCAAAGAAAATCCCAACGGTAAAAATAATAAATTTCTAACGAAATCCCTTTTAACTCGGACGATATTTTCTTCAGCCACAACTTTTGCTGCAACAACCTCCTGAAAAATCTTGGATACAGAATTTAAATTTCAAATCAGGAAAATCAGATCTTTTAAATTCAAATTTTAAATTTTTCCGAACAAATCAAATCTAATCCTTTATTTTTGAAGCCGAATTAATTTAGAGACAATCTTTATTAACTAAACAAAATTCAAATAACTTAAGATAAAATCCAAATAAAACAAAATCTAACTAATGAAAAGATAATCCAAAGATAATTTAAATAAATAACCTGAAAATAAAATCAAATCAAATTCAAAACGAAATAGATAAAATCTAAATTAACATAAATAAATAAATACTTAAAGATAAAAATCTAATAAACCATGCAAAATCAAATCTAACCTAATCGAAATTAAAAACAAATCCTAAAATTAATACAAACACTGGGAGCTCAAAATTTTGCTCTGTGAAATGCTCCCGCAAAAATCCTGCTCTCTCAATCATCAACTAACCTTAGGGAAGGATATTTCGACTGAAACTCCTCACCCCAATAATGATTCACACGCTGTCCATTCACCTTGAACACTCTCCCATCTTTTTCATCCTGCAAAGTAATTGCTCCATGGGGAAAAACTTCAATCACAATAAATGGTCCTGACCATCTAGATTTTAATTTTCCAGGAAATAATTTTAATCTAGAATTATAAAGCAAAACTTTTTTACCATTGACAAACTCCTTAGATTTAATTTTCTTGTCATGTCACAGCTTAGACTTTTCTTTATACATTTTCGCATTCTCATAAGAAATTTGACGAAATTCTTCTAACTCATTAAGCTGCAGCATTCTGATTGCTCCTGCACGACTCAGATCAAAATTTAACTTTTTCAAAGCCCAAAACGTTTTATGCTCTAGCTCCAATGGTAAATGGCAAGCTTTCCCATATACTAACCTATAGGGAGACATACCTAGAGAAGTCTTATAGGTTGTCCTATAAGCCCAAAGAGCCTCATCCAACCTAAAAGACCAATCCTTTCTAGATGGATGGACTACTTTCTCTAAAATCGATTTAATTTCCCTATTACTAATTTCAGCTTGACCATTCGCTTGTGGGTGATAAGGGGTAGCTATCCTATGCTTAATCCCATACTTAGCTAACAGCTTAGTTAAGATATTATTAACAAAATGTGTACCCTCGTCACTCACTAGAGCCCTAGGTGTCCCAAACCGTGCAAAGATGTGTGATTGAAGAAACCTTGCAACTGTCTTGGCATCACTCTGATGGCATGCAATGGCCTCCATCCATTTGGACACATAATCAACTGCCAATAAGATAAAAACATTGCCATTAGAAGGGGGAAATAGCCCCATAAAATCAATACCCCATACATTCAATAATTCAACTTCTAAAATGTAAGTAATAGGCATTTCATCTCTAGACCCTAAATTTCCTCTCCTTTGGCAAGCATCACATTGCTTGTAGAACCAATGGACATCTTTGAATAAGGTGGGCCAGAAGAATCCACAATCCAAAATCCTCATCACTATCCTTTGACCGCTGAAATGACCTCCATACGGCGAAGAGTGACATTGCTCCAGGATTTCCTTTGCTTCAGCACCTGAAACACACCTACGAATAATACCGTCAGAGCATTGCTTATACATAAATGGCTCATCCCAATAGAAAAATTTCGCATCATGCTTAAACTTTTTCTTCTGCCTCCAATCCATGTCAATAGGGGTGACTCCCTTTACCAAAAAGTTGGCAATATCAGCATACCAAGGGACATCCCTAACTACCTTTACCTCAACAGCAAAGAGCTGTTCATCTGGAAAAGAATCTGAAATGGCAGATTGCTCCAACAAAGATGATGATGGATCAAGACGAGATAAATGATGTGGACTTTTTCTACGGCAAGCGCACGGGTCAAGTAATAATATAGTGAATAGTAAATTCGAATGTCGTCCTCTGGATTGGATTTTTAAGCAAATCAAGTATTATGAATAATCTTGCCCAATTTTATTTAGGGATCAAAAAGTGATGAAAAGATGATGATAAAACCAAATCAAAGTAAGTAAAAAGTATGGAATTTCAATTGGGAAAACTACTTAGGGAATTGATTTCGCCGATTTTGTTTAGGATTGATTTTAAAGAATAAGTTATTATGCACAATGAAATTATGAGCTAAAGACCCTTTAATCACAACTACCTCTCCCGAGTATAATTGATTCTCATGCAAATTAACCAACTTGATATCTCTATCTAAGTTTATTAATATGCAAGGCAATGAGATCTTTTAACCAATTCTAAAGTTAATCTAAAACCGTCAAGAATTAGAAAGTAAACTTTATTCATGCAATCTTGAGTAAGTCTAGATCAAATCCCCTCTCCCGAGCTAGATTCGAAACTTAAATCATCCAACTAATGGCCAATTAATTGAAAGCATTAAATCAAGATTACAAACACAATAACATTGCACAACTTAAACCATAAATCAATCCATAAACTTAATCAACTACATCAATCCCTAAGTTACAAAATTAGCTACTCATGAATGTAAATACAATCTCAACTAAACATGTGAAAGCCATAAATCTAACTAAAGAAAGAGAAGGGAAAAGAAAACTCAATGTAGGCCGAATCCCGACGTCCCCGTCACGATCCCCACGAACAATGGGTTGATTTCCAAGTCTCTCCCTTTGTTTTCAGCCTCCAAATGCTCTGTTCTGCCCTGTTTACGGCTATCCAAGGTCCCCAATCGAACTCCCAAAAACCTAGCCGAAAATAAACTTTTATTCTGATTTTTCGTCTTAGCGTCGAGACGCTGTCAAGACAGCGTCGCGACGCTGCCTCTTATACGCGCGTTCTGAATAAGGAAAAACGGTAGCGTCGGGACGCTTCCTATCGTAGCGTCTCGACGCTGTGAGCTTTACGCGCCTCATCTAATATGAAATGTGAGCGTCGAGACGCTCAAGAGCTAGCGTCGAGACGCTAGCCTGCTGTTGACCGAGATTTGACTTTTCTCCACTTTTACTCTTTTCATTCCTTTGCATCTTTTCACGCCCGAGCACCCGATTAACTCTAATATGGCATTATAGCTTCAATCAACCATTTCCTACAAAATAAACAATAAAGCACAATAAAATGGCTCAAACATCATAAAAGACTAGCTAAATTAAATAAGTAAAAGTAGCTAGCTATGCTCGCTATCAAATACCCCCAAACTTAAGCTTTTGCTAGTCCTCGAGCAAACTCTAAATCAGACATACAATGGAAGAATGGATGCAATAATCATAACTCAATCCTCAAGGCTCAAAAGTCAATAACCAAGCAAGCAAGAGACATGCACACAAGGACCAATGAGGGAGACAAATTAAAATTTTTCCAAAATTAACTTGCACAAGTGAGATCTAACTCAACAAGATCAGACTCTACTAGCTCGGGATTGGATTATTAAACTCTCAGCTCATCTTCCCTCTACACTGGCACTAAGGCTTTACTAATGAGTTAATGCAACAAATTAGTTTGTTTATCTCCATACTTAGGTGCTTATAATTAACAATCAAATTAAGCATGTATATGTGGCACTAGCTTTCACACACCCATTGCAGGGACCCTTAACCTGAGATTTCTCTGGTTGGCCTAACTGATCACAACAGGGGTAGCTCTTTTTGCCTAAACTTTATTAAACATTACAAACTGTGCACAGGCCATGGCATAATAATTTTCTTTTCAACAGTAACAACAAGAATGATTTTTCTTTATGAGCATAAATAGCATATATTCTTTTCTTTCCTCCTAAGCAAGATCAAACATGCTAATTTGCAAAACATTAACTTTTTAGCTCTTCCCTACACCTATCGAGGTGACAACAAGCATATGAACCCAATAATTCGCTCCTAAGCATTCAAATCCAAATCTAGCCAAGACAGATACTCTACTCATGCAAGCCATCTCCTAGAAAAATTTCAAAAAGTCTCCCTTTTTGGGCACTTATGCTTACATCTCATCACAAGCTTGAAAATTGACAAGAAATCCTATCCTAGGACATCATAATCATGCAAAAGTAGCATCTAGAAAACAACCATATGCATAATTCAAAGAAAGCTCAAAACTATAGCCCGAACTCAGATGCTCAAGGGCTCCACAAACATGCTAATCCACCCCCAAACTTAAAATATGCATTGTCCTCAATGTATAAAGAAAATAAGGCATAAACAATCATGAGAATAATAAAAGAATGACAGGAGTGAATGATACTGGCCTGGAATGATGATGACTTCTTGCTTAAAAGCTTGGAATCTTGAAAGCTTGAAAGCAAAGGAGAGGAAGAAAACAAGACCTACAAAACAAAAACAAACAATAAATAAAAAACAAACAGAAAACACACTAACTTACTTGGGTTGCCTCCCATAAGCGCTTGATTAACGTCATTAGCTCGACGTGTTGCACGTGCTTCAAGGAGGCTTTTGTTCTGTGAATCCAACATAGGTGCTCTTTCTTGCACCTTTCCTGTAGCCCATGTAAAGCACTTCATCTTTAGAGTCTTCAACTGCTTTAAAGATCTCTTTTTTGTTCTTGACTCTAATAGTAAGCTCCCTGCGCTCAATATCTATGATCGCTCGCCCAGTAGCGAGGAATGGTCTTCCTAATATGACAGGCATTGAAGGATTTTCTATCATGTCCATAACATACAAATCAATAGGGAGGAAAAATCTACCTACTCTGATTAACACATTCTCTACAATACCAACTGGTCTCACCACAGATTGATCAGCCAATTGGAGCTTTACAGGAGTAGATTTAATCTCACCTATGTCTAATTTCTTACACAAGGACAATGGGATAATATTAATGTTAGCACCTAAATCACATAATGCTCTGAAAGAATAAGTACCAAAACTACAAGGAACAGAAAAACTCCCTGGATCTGCTACTTTTTCAGGTACTTTCTGTTGTACTCTGGTGATGCATGTGGAAGCAAGATAAACAGTGTCAACCTTCTTTTCTTTTCGCTTCTTCGCTAACCACTCCTTCATAAACCTATTGTATTGGGGCATCTCTAATGCCTCTGCAAAAGGAATATTAATATTCAGATTCATAAAAGCATTCATAAATTTATCAAATTGAACCTGATTGTTCTTTTTCTTCTTTTTCTTTTTCTTTTCCTTGGGAACCATCAGTGTGGGAGAAGGAATAGGAGGCTCAAGGTTAGGCTGTTCAGCCTCATCAGATGATGTGTCCTCCTCAGCTTCCCCTGTAGGCGTTTCATAGTCCTCAGATTCAGGTTCCTCTTCAGATTCTTCCTGGTGCACAGTGATTGCCTTACAATACTCCATCTGGGGTTTCTCTTGTTCAGCTGGGGCCTTACCTTTATTCATGGTGCTTACAACATTCACCAACTGTCCCAGCTGAGTCTCAATGTTCTTGATGGCTGCACTGTGGCCATTCACTGTTGAATTGATGGCAATGACTGCCTCCTCTAACTTGGTTGTCCTGTTACTAGACTCTGCAATGAAAGCTCCAACAAGATCTTCTAACTTTTTATTATCTTGAGTTTGAGGGGCAAAACCAGGAGGATTAAGAACATTCTTAGTATTAGCATAAGAGAAATTTTCATGGTTCCTATTGTTAGGGTGATAATGTGTAGGTGTAGAACTATTATTATATCCCCTAGAATTAAAATTTGATACATACTGAACCTGCTCGATGGTCTCCTCCTGAGGTCTAGATGCTAAAGCAGCAGCTGATTCAATTGACTGTGCACTCCCTGTACCTGAAAATTTCATAAAAGCATTGGCAAGGGAAGTCATCTGGGCCTGGAGTGCACTTACTTTATCAACCTCAAACACTCCAGCAGCAATCTTTTTAGGTGTAGACCGCTCAGATGGCCACTGATAGCTGTTGGTGGCCATATCCTCTAAAAGTGTGCGAGCGTTTTCTACGGTCTTGGACAACAGATTCCCACCTGCAACTGCATCAACAATCGTTTTCGTACTAGGAGTTAAACCATTATAAAACAACTGTACCTGAAGCCAATCGGGGTAACCATGCTGAGGACACTTCCTCAGTAGCTCTTTGAATCGCTCCCAAGCTTCGAACAGCTGCTCATCATATTGTTGTTGGAATGTCCCAATCTCGGTCCTCAGCTTGACCGTCTTTGCAGGAGGGAAAAATTTCTTTAAAAAGGTCTGGACCAAAGCATCCCAAGTGGTGATGCTCCCAGGGGTAATAGACTGCAACCAATCACGTGTTTTATCCTGCAAAGAAAAGGGAAATAAACGTAAGCGAATAGCATCCTCAGAGACACCATTAATCTTTACCGTCCCACAAATATCCAAGAATGATTTAAGATGAGAATTTGGATCCTCGGTGGGTGATCCTCTGTATGCACAGTCTCGAGCCATCTGAATGAGGCCGGTCTTCAGCTCAAAGTTGTTGGCATTAATTGGTGCATAGACAATTCCCGACTGTTGCCCCTGAAACACAGGCTGAAAATAATCTCTAATAGGCCTAGGCTCCTCGGGTTGATTTTGGTCAGCCATTTGAATAATTTCTCTATTTTCCCTTCGAAGCCTAAGAATTGTTCTTTCTATCTCGGGATCAAATGGTATCACTTCTCTACTACTACGCATGCAAAATTTAAAAATACCTTATAAAGAAAAGAAAAACAATTATGGAAATAAAAAAAGAAAAGAAGACAATTAATTTAAGAATAGAAAATATAATCTAGAAAAGGAAACAAAGTAACCTAATATGGAATGCAAAAATAAATATGACAAAATGCAAATAAGGAAACTAACCTAGAAAGGAAAAACAAGAACAAATAAAGAAAAGATTACTCAACTAAAAGAAAACTAACCTAGAAAATCAAATATGGAAAGAAAAACAAATAAGGAAAAAATGCAATAAACCTAAAAAAGTAAGAATACACCCTAAATTAAGATCAAGCAATTTTTTTCACAATATCAATCTAGCTAAATGTGCCAATCCCCGGCAACGGCGCCAAAAACTTGATGTGGACTTTTCCTACCGCAAGCGCACGGGTCAAGTAATAATATAGTGAATAGTAAATTCGAATGTCGTCCTCTGGATTGGATTTTTAAGCAAATCAAGTATTATGAATAATCTTGCCCAATTTTATTTAGGGATCAAAATGTGATGAAAAGATGATGATAAAACCAAATCAAAGCAAGTAAAAAGTATGGAATTTCAATTGGGAAAACTACTTAGGGAATTGATTTCGCCGATTTCGTTTAGGATTGATTTTAAAGAATAAGTTATTATGCACAATGAAATTATGAGCTAAAGACCCTTTAATCACAACTACCTCTCCCGAGTATAATTGATTCTCATGCAAATTAACCAACTTGATATCCCTATCTAAGTTTATTAATATGCAAGGCAATGAGATCTTTTAACCAATTCTAAAGTTAATCTAAAACCGTCAAGAATTAGAAAGTAAACTTTATTCATGCAATCTTGAGTAAGTCTAGATCAAATCCCCTCTCCCGAGCTAGATTCGAAACTTAAATCATCCAACTAATGGCCAATTAATTGAAAGCATTAAATCAAGATTACAAACACAATAACATTGCACAACTTAAACCATAAATCAATCCATAAACTTAATCAACTACATCAATCCCTAAGTTACAAAATTAGCTACTCATGAATGTAAATACAATCTCAACTAAACATGTGAAAGCCATAAATCTAACTAAAGAAAGAGAAGGGAAAAGAAAACTCAATGTAGGCCGAATCTCGACGTCCCCGTCACGATCCCCACGAACAATGGGTTGATTTCCAAGTCTCTCCCTTTGTTTTCAGCCTCCAAATGCTCTGTTCTGCCCTGTTTACGGCTATCCAAGGTCCCCAATCGAACTCCCAAAAACCTAGCCGAAAATAAGCTTTTATTCTGATTTTTCGTCTTAGCGTCGAGACGCTGTCAAGACAGCATCGCGACGCTGCCTCTTATACGCGCGTTCTGAATAAGGAAAAACGGTAGCGTCGGGACGCTTCCTATCGTAGCGTCTCGACGCTGTGAGCTTTACGCGCCTCATCTGATATGGAATGTGAGCGTCGAGACACTCAAGAGCTAGCGTCTCGACGCTAGCCTGCTGTTGACCGAGATTTGACTTTTCTCCACTTTTACTCTTTTCATTCCTTTGCATCTTTTCACGCCCCGAGCACCCTATTAACTCTAATATGGCATTATAGCTCCAATCAACCATTTCCTACAAAATAAACAATAAAGCACAATAAAATGGCCCAAACATCATAAAAGACTAGCTAAATTAAATAAGTAAAAGTAGCTAGCTATGCTCGCTATCAATAAATGATCTGTAATGACATTTTCCGATCCATTCTTATCTTTTATTTCCAAGTCCAATTCATGCAATAATAAGACCCAACGAATTAGTCTAGGCTTTGCATCCTTCTTAGTCATTAAATACCTTATTGTTGCATGATCCGTGAACACCGTGACTTTGGATCCAACCAAATATGGCCGGAATTTCTCAAAAGCAAACACAACAGCTAACAACTCTTTTTCAGTAGTTGTATAGTTTATTTGTGCTTCATTTAAAACCCTGCTTGCATAATATATAGGATGGATAAATTTGCCCTGCTTTTGCCCCAGCATAGCATCTATCGCAGCATCACTCGCATCACACATTACTTCGAATGGTAAATCCCAATTAGGTGCACAAAGAATGGGTGCTGAGATTAAAGCAGCCTTTAAAGTCTCAAAAGCCTTCCTACAATCTGCATTAAAGTCAAAAACATGATCAGTACACAATAAGTTACAAAGAGGTTTACTGATTTTGGAAAAATCCTTTATGAACCTCCTATAAAATCCAGCATGTCCTAAAAAACTCTGAATTCCCTTCACTGAATTCGGTGGCTCTAGTCTTTTAATAACCTCTATTTTTGCTCTATCGACCTCCAGACCATTTTTAGAAATTTTATGTCCTAACACTATGCCCTCCTTCACCATGAAGTGGCATTTTTCCCAATTAAGAAATAGATGGGTATCCTCACATCTCTTTAACACCTTACCTAAATTATCTAAACAACTCTGAAAAGACCCTCCAAACACTGAAAAATCGTCCATAAATACATCAACAGTGGACTCAATCATATCAGAAAAAATTGCTAACATACACCGCTGAAATGTTGCTGGAGCATTGCAGAGGCCAAAAGGCATTCGCCTGAAAGCCAACGTCCCATAAGGACAGGTGAATGTGGTTTTCTCCTGATCCTCAGGAGCAATAGAAATCTGGTTATACCCAGAATAACCATCTAAGAAACAGTAATAGGTCTGACCAGCCAATCTATCCAACATCTGGTCAATAAATGGTAGAGGGAAATGGTCCTTACGGGTAGCTTTATTAAGCCTCTTGTAGTCCATGCAAACCCTCCAGCCAGTTACTGTCCTGGTTGGGATCAACTCATTGTCCTTATTGCTCACCACAGTGACACCTCCTTTCTTAGGAACACATTGGACAGGGCTTACCCAATTGCTATCGGCAATTGGATAAATGATCCCATCATCCAACCATTTAATCACCTCCTTTTTAACAACCTCTTTCATTGCATGGTTAAGCCTTCTTTGTTGCTCAATACTCCTAAAGGATCCCTCCTCTAGAGTGATTTTGTGCATACAAAAAGATGGGTTAATTCCCTGAATATCAGCCATTGTCCAACCTCTAGCCTTGCGGTATTGCTGCAGCAATTTTATTAAGGCCTCTTCATGCTCTCTGGCATTAAATCTGATGCAACAATAATGGGCAACGTCTCACTTTCCCCATGATACACATACTTTAGATGATCCGACAAGGGTTTCAAATCTAAAGTAGGTGCCTCAATCAGGGATGGCTTAATACGAGGAGCCTTCCTTTGATCTAAATCTAAAGACTCAAAAACATCCTCACACCTAAACAACTCTTTTTCATTTTTTCTTTCTAATGAACAAACTTCTAAATCTTCTACACTAACCTCTCCATGCTCTTCTGAATGCTTACTAGCCGAATCCTGTATAGTTGTCTCAATAACTGTGCTCTCCAGAATCCTAATGAAGGAACAATCCTCCATTTCGTCTGGATACTTCATGGCTTTAAACACATTAAATTTCACTTCCTCATTACAGACTCTCATTGTTAATTCTCCTTTTTGAACATCTATTAATGCCCTACCAGTAGCCAAAAATGGACGACCTAGAATAATTGGGACATCTTTATTAGCCTCATAGTCTAAAATAATAAAATCAACAGGAAATATGAATTTATCCACTTTTACTAAGACATCCTCAATTTTACCCTCTGGATATGTGATAGACCTATAAGCTAATTGGAGTGTAACTGTGGTAGGCCTAGCTTCACCAATACCTAACTTTCGATAGACCGAAAGAGGCATAAGGTTAATGCTTGCGCCTAAATCACAGAGTACTCTACCTAATTCTTTTCCACCTATAGACACGGGTATGGTAAATGACCCTGGATCCTTAGCCTTGGGGGGTAGCCCATTCTTAAGAATAGCACTACATTCCTTAGTAAGAGATACAGTTTCAAACTCACCTAACCTCTTCTTTTTAGTCAAAATATTCTTAAGAAATTTAGCATAATTAGGCATTTGCTCAATAGCTTCTACTAAAGGGATATTTATATGCAATTGCTTAAGAATCTCTAAAAACTTTTTAAATTAACCATCCTGATTCTTAGGCTTTTGCCTTTGTGGAAAAGGTAGAGGTGGTACATAAGGTGGGGGCGGCACATAAGGTGGTTCCACATCTGGAACAGAACCAGATGCTCCAGCATTTTTATTGCTGCCTCTAGCACCCTGACCAGACTCCAACTCTTTTTCGACAACAACATTTTTATCACCATTTTTATCTATAACATGGGTCTTACTAGGCTCATCTAATGGCTTACCACTCCTAAGAGTTACTGCCTTTACCTTCTCCTTACCTTCCCTTCGAGGGTGTTCAGTATCCGAGGGAAGTTTCCCTTGAGGCCTTGCCTTCAGCTCATTAGCTAGCTGACCCACTTGCAATTCCAGGGCTCTCATCGAAGCTTGATTACTTTGAATTGTGGCATCTGTACGAGCCATAAATTCTTTCATCATCACCTCAAGAGAATTCCCCAAATTTTGCTGGGGCAAAGCCTGCTTATTTTGCTGGGCATTACCTGCGCTTTAGCAAATCCTGGCAGGTTCACCTTTTGTTGTGATTGCACGTTACTTCCTTGACCTCCCCATGAGAAGTTGGGGTGGTTGCGCCAACCTGGATTATAAAAGTTAGAATAAGGGTTATTCCTCTGATTACCTACAAAAAACACAGAAGCTGGATTGCTGGGGCAAAACTCGTAGTTGTGATTTTCACCACAATAGACACATGCTTCTTCTGCCACCTGGTTCACCACTACAGTAGGCTCCATAGCTGGTGGCTGCTGATGACTAATCACTGTCACATTCTTAAGAGCATTAGCAATCATAGCAAGATCAGCCCTAATGGTGGACACACCATCAACTTCTAATACACTCTTAACTTTTTTTATTTGTGCCTCTAATATCCGACCACTAACAACTATTAATAGATATTCTTTCTAAAATTTCATAAACTTCATCAAAAGTTTTTGCCTAAAGGGCCCCTCCAGCCGAAGCATCAACCATACCTTGGGTTACTCTCCATTTAAACCATTGTAAAATGTTTCCATTTGAATACAATGAGGTAAACCATGGTGGGGACATTTTCGCAAAAGCTCCTTGAATCTCTCCCAAGCCTCACTAAAAGTCTCATCCTCAAGTTGCCTAAACCCTACTATTTCACTCCTTAATTTAGCATTCCTATTAGGTGGGAAATATTTACTCAAAAAATTTTCAGCTAACTCATCCCATGTCCTAATTGATCCTGGAGCAAAAGAGTTTAGCTAGTCTTTGATGATTATTGGCCATTTTATTGCACTTAATTGTTTATTTTGTAGGAAAGCGTTGATTAGAGTTAAGACGTGGAATAAGAATTAATCGGGTGTTCGGGACGTGAAAAGATGCCAACGAACCGAAAAGATTCAAGTAACAAGGAGCCAAGAGAGGGCATTCTGCCCATTAGCGTCGAGACGCCACTCTTGGAGCGTCGAGACGCTACGTTTCCTTAATGAGAATACGCGACAGACTCACAGCGTCTCGACACTGTGATAGGAAGCGTCTCGACGCTACCGCATTTCCTTTTCAGACACGCGCGTACAAGAGGCAGCGTCGAGACGCTGTCTTAATAGCGTCTCGACGCTACGACGAAAATTTGCTATATAAGTTTATTTTCGGCTAGGTTTTTGGGGGACTTGGATTTGGGACTTTTTGGAGCCGACAATAGAGCAGAAATTGGGCATTCTTGAGCTGAAGCAAAGGGGGCAAGTTGGAAATCAACCCATTGTTCGTAGGGATCGTGACGGGGACGTTCGGTCTCGGCCTACAAGGAGTTTAATTCTCTTTTCCCTTACTTTAGATAGTTTGATGGTTGTTTTAGACTCTCGCTATATTGTAACGTTGTGTATGAGTAGTGATAACTGCCCAAAAGGTAGTTATTTAGGCTCCATTTATATAAGGATTTGTGTGTCTTTAATGCTTAATAGGGTTGGTTTTATAGAGATATTACATGATTTAACCCATTTGGAAGAATGGAAGCTTTGGAAATCACTTTGTGCAGATTCTGCTGCTGAGCGATTGGAAGGAGCAAATTCTATGCTGCAGCAAAACTGGGAGCAGAAACTGCCACATCACAGCTCGTTAGCCAACTTCATGAACCGACTTCTATTGAGATATTTTCATGATAAAGGATCAAGGAGAGCCTTACACGTGTCCTAGTTGACCTAATTCAAGCCTCCCATCCTTCTATAAAAGGAAGTAGCCGTCAAAGTCAAATTCATTCCATGTTTTCCCTTGGAAGCCGAATAGTATAGAGATTGAAGATCATCAAGTACACCACCATCCGCAAGCTGATTAGGGAGTTTATTTTCCTTCTTAAATTGTGGTTATGGACATGCATACTCAGATTGTAATTCGTATTCCCATGCCTATTATGAACTAAGTAGCTAGGGTGTTGGTTAGGAATAATGTGATTATTGTGCTTCATCTCTAGTAATAAATTGACTATAGCATTTTGGTTAATTGTTGTGTTTATTCTTATTTTATGCCCGCCTGGCCAGCCGGTATGGATAGCTCTCTCTAGTTTCAGGGATGATTTAGAGAGTGTGTGGCAATTCTCCACATTACGATCATTGTGTATTGGTGAACGCCAGTGACTGGGCTAGGGATAGCCAGTTGCCTAGTGCCTGATCGGTCGCACTTCATTGGGGTTGAAACACATCCCAAAAGATTCGAAGTTCCGGGAGGAATCCGCTAATAATACTGCGGGAAATGCATGATCAATAATATTGCTAGAGCATATTTTATAACAATCACTAAAACCTAACCAGCGCCTGTCTTTAATCTGTCTATCTATTTGTTTACTTGTTGTTCTGTCATTTATTTTGCTTTTCAGCATTATTCCGATAAAACCCAATCATTTTATTATTCTTGAAACCATTAGACAAATTGCACAAAATAGGTAAAGTGGAGATTTATTCAGACCTTGGATTGATAAATATTACTTGCTGCAGACTGTGTATACTTGCACAGGAATTCTAGAGTTTTTTATACTATATTTTTACTCACTCTAGGAACCCAACAAGTAGCTAGGCTTTAATTCTTAGGGATTGATGTAGCCGTTGGGCACGTTATGGATTGATTTACTATTTTTATGCTATTGATTTCATTTATGCATATGTTGTATCCTTAATGCTTTCGATTTACCGGTCATAAATTGATTGATGTTTATATTTGAATCTAACTCGGGAGAGAGGATTTAAATTAGAAATCAGTATGCATAACTAGAATTTAGCTAAAAATCGGGAGATTAAGGTTAATTCTAGAAATTGTTATAAAGGTTAGCCTTATTGCCTTGTATGTTTATTGGATTTAGATAGGGATATCGGGTTCAATTGCATATGGGAGAATCATGTATGCTCGGGAGAGATATGTGTGATTTTAGTTGCCAAGATTTATGAATCATAGTATTTGTTAATTCGTTTATTAATCCATAACTCCAATTGGTGAAATCAAATCCCTAAGACCAATTTTTCCCATTAGATTGTCACTTTTTGTTTGAGTTTTGTGTTTGATTTAATTATATTCTCATCCAATTTGATTCCCTAAATAAAATTAGCCAAGAGTATTTTCGGTAATTAAAATTGGCTAGACACCAATCCAGAGGACGACATTCGAATTTACATTCACTATATTATAACTTGACCCGTACACTTGCGGTAAGCAAATTGCGCATCACATTATAGAGAATGTTTTAATCAGAGTAGGTAGATTTTTCCTCCCTATTGATTTATATGTTATGGATATGATGGAAAATCCTTCAGTACCTGTCATACTAGGGAGACCATTCCTCGCTACTGGACGAGTTATCATTGATATTGAGTGTAGGGAGCTCACTGTTAGAGTTTGGAATGGAAAGGAGATATTTAAAGTTGTTGAAGACTCTACAGATCGTTTTGAGGCGCTCGTGATAGACTACAGGAAAGGTGCAAGCAAGAGCACCTCAGGAGGATTCACAAAAAAGAAACCTCCTTGATGCATGCACGTTCAACACGTCGAGCTAAAGACGTTAAACAAGCGCTTATGGGAGGCAACCCAAGTAAGTTTGATTTTGTTTTTATGTTGTTGATTTGTTTGATGTTTTTGTTTTGTAGGTATTCTTGATCTTTTGGCTTGCAAGCTTCCATAAGAAAGACATCATCATTCCAGGGCAGTATCGTTCACCCCTTTCATTCTTTTCTTATTCTCATGTTTGATTATGTTTTACTTTTGTATACATTGAGGACAATGCAAGTTTTAAGTTTGGGGGTGGAATGCTTTGTTTGTTGAGCCCTTGAGCATCTGAGTTCGGGCTATATTTTTTAGCTTTCTATGAATTGAGCATATGGTTGTTTTGTGGATGCTATTTTTGCATGATTATGATTTCCTAGGATAGGCTTTCTTGTTAATTTTTAAGCTTTTGATGAGTTGTAAGCATGAGTGCCCAAAAAGGGAGACTTTTTAAACTTTTTGTAGGAGATGCCTTGCATGAGTAGAATACAAAAAGGGCTCCCTCCTCCCTCTTAATTTTTTTTTTAAAAGAAAAGAAGAAAAATAGGGTAAAAGGGAAGAAGAAAGGAGAAGAAAAGAAAAAAAAATTACAGTCGCCGGCGGCTGCCGAAGATGTGAAGAAGAAGATGGAGGGGTTGAGGGAAGAAGATGAAGAAGAGGGTGGAGAGTTAAGTTTTAAAAATAAATAAAATAATAATATTTTTATTGTTTTTTATTTATTTTTATTTTAAAATTTAAAAAAAATTAATTAAAAAAATTTGGCCACGTCAGCAATCTGTTAGCATTTAACGGAAAATTGGACGGTATGGACCAAAGTGCTCCTTATCTCAAACTTCAGGGGTATTTTTATTTAGTTTGAAAACTCAGGGACCAAAGTGTCACTTAACCCAAACCTCAGGGACCAAAAGTGTATTTTTCCTTTTTTTTACTACTTCATTTCTCCCTCCTCCTCCACCTTCTTCTTCTTCTCAAGTCAAGCCATCCATCACCCGCTGGCCACCGCTACCGCCACCGTCGGTGACCGACCGCCGCCAGCGCCGGAGTTTCCCTTTTCTTTTTCTTTTTTTTTCTTTCTCCTTCTCTTCCTTTTTTCCTCTCGATTTCAAATCTCTCTCTCTCCCCTGCGTGTTTTGCCCAGCCACCGTCGTCCAGTTCAGTCCGAGTTTCCAGCCACCGCGTGTTTTCAGTCGTCATCGATGAGAGCCTACTCGAGTTTCCAGCCGCGACCACCATGAAAACATCTCGAAACTCTAAGACCCTAGAACCTGATTTACAAACCATTCACGACCTTGCTCGAAAAAATCCCCAAACCTCTCAACAATTTCACTATACTCGAGTTCGAAAATGCGGAGCCTCATAATTTTCGTCCCGCTGCCCCTTTCTTTGGAATCGAAAGGGAACGGTCTGAAACAAATGGGATTTCCCTTTCGTTTCTGACCGATTCCCTTCGATTTCGAGATAAAGAGAGGTAGATCTGTAATGTGCGAGGTAGTTGGGTGCAGCGGAGTGGAGCAACGGCGGTCAGACGAAACACGTGGGAGAGAGAGAATGGAGGAAGAAGAAGAAGAAGAAGAAAAAGGGAAGGAGAGAAGAAGAAGAAAAGAGGAGAAAAAAATGGGTGCTCCGACCCATTTTTATAATTTTATTTTAAAAATTAAAATATATATATATATATATATATATTAAATAAAAATATGTGTCACGTCAGCATTCTGTTAATACTTAACGGAAAAATGGATGGAGAGACTAAAATGAAACAAAATCCCAACCTTCAGGGACTAAATTGTCGAGTTTGAAAACTCATGGACCAAAATGAAACCTAACCCAAACCTCAGGGACCAAAAGTGTATTTTTCCCAAAACCAATTCAGGTGTAATGTGAATTAAGAAAAAAATGAAGAAATAATCAATCACGTACGGTGGTTCAAACGAAAAGTTAACCAAAGGTATACATTGTAACACTTGCGCAAGTTTGAGGTTAAAATCTATACGATTTGATTATAAGTTCAAGGTTCAATTTGATGAAATTGGAAGTTCATGTTTAAAATTGATACAACTTGTTAAGTTTAGGGTTCAATTGGATGAAATTGAAAATTCAGAGTTAAATTTGATATGACTTCCAAAAGTTTAGAGTTAAAAATGATTTTTTCCCTTTTTTAAAAATTAACCAATATTCTAAAAAAGTCTTTCTTTTTTTCTTTTTTTTTTCTGATTAAAAAAGGAAATCAAAATGAAAACAAATATAAAATAAGCCCAAGTTGCAATTATGTTTTTTGATTCAATTTTAATTATGTTTCTAGTTGCAATTCAACTTAATTTACATGAGTGATAATATCACTTGACTCGGACTAGTAAACAAACAAGCAGATCTAGACAATTATGGCAACCTTATTTTCAAAATTCAAAGTAAAAAAAAAAAGGAAAAATACACTTTTTGTCCCTGAAGTTTGGGTTAAGTAACACTTTGGTCCCTGAGTTTTCAAACTCAACAAAAATACCCCTGAGGTTTGGGATAAGGAGCACTTTGGTCCCTGCCGTCAAATTTTCTGTTAACTTTTAACGGTTGCTGACATGGCACTATTATTTTAATATAATTTTTTTTTTATTATTCTTTCTCTCTTTCTCTCTTTCTCTCTCATCTTTTTCTTCTTCTCCATCTTCTCCATCCTCCTTCTTTTTCTTCATCTTCTCCCTCCTCCTTCTTCTTCTTCCTAAGTCCGGCAGCAACCATTAGAAGTTAACAGAAAAATTGACGGCAGGGACCAAACTGCTCCTTATCTCAAACCTCAGGGGTATATTTGTTGAGTTTGAAAACTCAGGGACCAAAGTGTCACTTAACCCAAACCTCAGGGACCAAAAGTGTATTTTTCCCTAAAAAAATGAAATTTCTTTTTAAGTTTAGGGCTAAATTTCTAATTAAATAAAAATTAATCAACAAATGAAAAGATCGTTTAATAATATAGCAAAATAAGAAGGAAAAAAACATTCAAAGGAAGAGGATCGAATACCTGAGGACACAACAATTTTATAAATAACTATAACTATTGATGCACAAATTCAAACAAGAGAACAATGTCTGATCTCTACGTAAATCAACATTGATTAATGTTATCAACAAAGATATCAAAAATTTAAAGTTTAAAGGTATAATTAAATAAAAAATTTCAAAGTTGAAGAACTAAATTTTTAATTCATAAAAGAAAATAAAAGGGAAAAATACATTTTTGGTCCCTGAGGTTTAAGTTAAGTTACACTTTGGTCCATGAGTTTTCATACTTAACAAAATACCCCTAAGGTTTGAGATAAGGAGCAATTTAGTCCTTGTCATCCAATTTGTCGTTAAACCCTAATGGACTGCTGATGTGGCACCATTATTTTAATAAAAAAAATATTTTTTTAATTTTCTAAATTAAAATAATATTGATATTATTATTTTAATTATTTCTCTTCCCTTTCTTACTCTTCTTCTTCTCCCTCTTCTTCTTCATATCTCCAGCCACCGCTCGTTGCCGCCGCGGGCCGGCGACTAAATTTTTTTTTCTCTTTTCCCCTCTCTTTTCACTGTTTTTTTTTTAAAAAAAAAAAAAAAAACGAAAACGAAGGGGGTCTTCCCCCTTCGATTCCGCCGCCGGTGAGAAATGAGGGAGGTCTTGCTCCTCCTAGTTCCAGATCTGGCGGCGGAAACAGAGCTCCCCCACCACTGAACGAGGAGTTTGTCAAAGAGGTTCTCTCTGAAACCCCCAAGCCCAGACCACCGATAGGGGAGAGGGGAACAGACGAATCGTGCTCTGGGAAGGTCAATGGGTGAATCCCCATTCAGCCGACTGAAGAAATTTCTGAGGTTTCTGATGTTTGCAGCTTTAGCGAAACCCTATCTACCACGACCGTAACAGAGAAGGTGGATGATTACGAAGAGATACGTCAGAGGATTTGCAGATCTCCGGCGAAATTGCCCAAGAATCGGTCGCTTTCCGACGATTGGGTTCCTATGAGGGATAGACATGTGGGTAAATCGCCAACGCGAGAATCCGATCAGTCACCTGGCCAAATTAACGGCGGCAGTGTCGGAACTATGAAGTTGGTACAGAGCAGAGACATGGGACAAGGACTCGCCATGCGGAGTTTGAGGTCGTTTTCGTTTTCTCTTTTTAAAAAAAACAGTAAAAGATGGGAGGAAGAAGAAAAAGAAGAAGAGAAAAGAGAAAAAAAAAATCAGTAATCGGCGGAAGGCGGCCGTGGCGGCGAGCGGTGGTCGCCGGTTGCCAGAGATATGAAGAAGATGAAGATGGAAAAAGATGAAGATGGAGAAGGAGAAGAGTAAGAAAGGGAAGTCGAAATAATTAAAATAATAATATTTATATTATTTTAATGGGAAAAATACACTTTTGGTCCCTGAGTTTTCAAACTCGACATTTTAGTCATGAGGTTTGGATTATGTTACACTCTTGGTCCCTCAGTTAATTTTTCCGTTAAATGCTAACAGAATGATGAGGTGGCATTAGTTTTTTATTTAAATAATATATTTTTACTTTTTTAAAAAAATAAAATAATATATTAAATATTTTTTTATTATTAATTTCTTTTTTTTTTCTCCTTTCATCTTCTTCCCCACAACTTTCAAACCTCAAACCCTAATTTAATCCCCACTGCCTCTAGCCGTTGCCGCCACCTCCAACCGTCACCGTTGCTGTCAGCAGCCGTCCGACGACATTTTTTTTCCTTCTTACTCATTTCTTCTTATTCCCTTCTTCTTCTTTCCTCCGTTTCTTCCCCTCTTCTCTCCTCCCTCTTCTTCCCTCTTTTCTTTCTGTTTTTTATTAAAAGAAAAAAAATTGAACTAAAACATCTCTGAAACTCAGATCTGGAACGAGCACAGATCTGGGCTCGTTCCAACCCTCTTTTTTAAAAAAAACTGAGAAACAAAATGGGCAGGGATCGACCGATAGGGAGGTCAAACGATCGACAAGTGTTCGACTGGCGGCGACAAGGAACGGAGCGAGCATGCGACTGGCGACGCCTACGACGGGATCGATTGGGCACGAAGAGTGGACTGAACGTGCGACTGCGACTCAAACGAGAGGAAAAATGGAGAGAGTGGCGTGCAGCTCGTGATCGAGTGGTGGGTGGCTGCAATGGATCTGGATCTGCGACGGCTGTTGCTTGCGTGCGGTCGTCGCTGTCGTCGATGGGTGTTCCAGATCTGCACGGGTTGTTGGTCCTCGTTTCAGATCCACAGGCCGGTGGCTTGCGAGCAAGAGAGATCGGGTTTTGCGGCAGAGAACAACCTCAGTTTGCGAGCGAGAGAGATCGTCTCAGCGTCGGAGATGGAAGAGGGAGGTCCATCCTCCCTCCTCCCCCTCCGGCGTCGAAATCGAAGGGGGTTTCCCCCTTCGTTTCTTTTTTTTTTTTAACAGTCAAAAGAGGGAGGAAGAAAACGAAAAGGGAAGGGAGAAATTAAAAAAAAAAAAAACAACAAAAAAAAACAGTTGTCAGCGGCCAGCGATGGCGGCGAGTAGTGGTCGCCGGCTGCCGGAGATATGAAGAAGAAGAAGAATGAAAGGATGAAAAAGAAGAAGATGGAGAAGAAGAAGGGAAATAAAGAGGGAGAGATGGAGAAATAATTAAATAATTAAAAAATAATAATATTTTTTATTTTAAATTTTTTTTAAAATATTGTTTTATTAAAATAATAGTGTCACGTCAGCAACCGTTAAAATTTAACAGAAAAGTTGACGGCAGGGACCAAATTGCTCCTTATCTCAAACCTCAGGGGTTTTTTTTGTTGAGTTTGAAAACTCAAGGACCAAACTGTCACTTAACCCAAACCTCAGGGACCAAAAATGTATTTTTCCCTATTTTAATTTAGAAATTTTAAAAAATATTTTTTTTATTAAAATAATGGTGCCACGTCAGCAATCCGTTAGGGTTTAACGACAAATTGGACGGCAGGGACTAAATTGCTCTTTATTTCAAACTTCAGGGATATTTTTGTTGAGTTTGAAAACTTATGAACCAAAGTGTAACTTAACCCAAACCTGAGGGACCAAAAGTGTATTTTTTTTCAAAAGAAAATAACAAAAGAAAAACAGAAATCGTACTTAAAAAAAATAGGGTAAAATACCTTTTTGGTCCCTCATGTTTCAGGTTTGTTTCTAATAGGTCCCTAGGTTTCAAAATCGAACAATCAAGTCCCTATTGTTTGAGAAATGCTTCTATTAAGTCCCTCTACCGTTAATTTTTTTAACGGTGCTGACGTGGCAAATAACGATGCTGACGTGGCATTGAAAAATAATAAAATAATACTTTTTTAAAAATTAATAATAAATTAAAATTAAATAATAATAATTAAAAAAATAATTAAAAAAAAAAAAAAAAACTCTACACTCTCTCTCCTCCTTCTCTCCCGTGACTTTCCTCTCTCTCTCCTCACCTTCTCTCTTCTTCTTCCCACCCTTCGCCGGAGCCTCCTCCCCGCCGCCGGAGCCTCTCCCCGAATACCCCTCTCTCTCCGATTCCCCCCTTCTTCCCTCCTCTTCTCTCCCCTTCCTTTATCTTCTCGACAGCCATGGCTGGCCGCCGTCGCCGCCCTCCAACACTGTCACCGTCCCCTCCTTTTTTTCTCTTCTCCTCCCCCCTCTCTCTCTCTCTTTCTCTCAGTTCTTCACGTGACCTTCATACGCTAACAAAAACCTACTTCTTGGCTTCTTTTTATTCTCTCTACAAAACCTTTTTTCCACCAAACAATTTCCTTCCTCCCCTGTTTTATTATTCTTTCCCTGTGCTCCATTTTCATCTTTTTTTAGCCTTTTTCCTTGCTCTTCTTTAGCTTTGCTATGGAGGAAATTGAAACCCCATTTGATTTCAACTCTTGGAAATGTCCATTTGGGGATTTTGTTGATTGGCTCTATTTTTCTGCGAAAGAGGAGGAGAAGTGGAGGATTTCGAGCGCAAACTCTCGTGAGTCTGTTTCTTCTTATCTTTGTTTTGGATTGGTTCTATTCTTTCTGGTGGTGAATTTGGTCTGTGTTCAGAATTTTTTGAGTGAGGATTGGGATGGTGTGTGGTTGTGACTCAGGTTGATTTTCAATCCCTTGATCCTAAAGGGTTTTTGAAGAGTTGAAATGATAGTGGATTTGGAGCTTGTTCTGGTGGATGGGCTGGGATTAAATGAGTTAAAGGACAGATTATTGCAATACAACTTCCATGGAAGGGATTGGGAGGTAGAATCACTGAGTGAGAGAGGGGGGAGGAGAAGAGAAAAAAAGGAGGGGACGGTGACAGTGTTGGAGGGCGGCGACGGCGGCCAACCATGGCTGTCGAGAAGATAAAGGAAGGGGAGAGAAGAGGAGGGAAGAAGGGGGGAATCGGAGAGAGGGGTATTCGGGGAGAGGCTCCGGCGGTGGGGAGGAGGCTCCGGCGAAGGGTGGGAAGAAGAAGAGAGAAGGTGAGGAGAGAGAGAGGAAAGTCACGGGAGAGAAGGAGGAGAGAGAGTGTAGAGTTTTTTTTTTTTTTAATTATTTTATTTAATTTTAATTTATTATTAATTTTTAAAAAATTATTATTTTATTATTTTCAATGCCACGTCAGCATCGTTATTTGCCACGTCAGCACCGTTAAAGAAATTAACGGTAGAAGGACTTAATAGAAGCATTTCTCAAACAATAGGGACTTGATTGTTCGATTTTGAAACCTAAGGACCTATTGGAAATGAACCTGAAACATGAGGGACCAAAAAGATATTTTACCCAAAAAAAAATATATACGAAAAAGAAGGGGGAAAAACCTGCAAAAAAGAAGAATGAAACAAAATTAATTACTAATTAGAGTGGTTAGTCTGCAAAAAAAAAAAAAAATGAATGAATTACAAAAATCAACCTGATATTATCAAATCTCATATACTTTGTAATTAAGATCATTAAATGAATTCAGTTTAATTAATTCACAAGAAATAGTTTCCATAAACAACATCCCCAACCGGATGAAATTGGAAAAAGAATTTCCAAATTGATATTTGTAACGGTCACAATTTTCCAAAATTTTCCAAATCGATATTTCTCTTCCCAGCTTCGCTTATAAATCTAAAGCGTGGGAGCAAAATACAAAAATCTGACTTACAAATCCGTAGATCATAACTAAGAATGTCTTTCGCTACTTCCAGACCGATCCAATATCGTCTTTACGGCGACAGCAACGCCGCTTCCGGCGAGCAACCCTATCAAGTTCTGCAACTCCGATTGCGCTACGTCCACCGTGTGATCGCTGGATCCCCGTCCGTCGGAGTTCCGTACCGAATCCTCCATGAAACTGCGCCGGCTCCACTAGACGATCTTCTGTTCCCGCTCCCTCTGCACGAACTCCCTGACCCGGTGTCCTTTCAGATCTACGTGGAGGAGTTGCTGTCCAGCGTCGGCATCCGCGCCGCCGCTCGCGAAGTCATGGCCCGGCAGATCGCGTCGTACGTGTTCGGAATGGCGGGCGGAGACAGAGAGATGAACTTCCTGATCGTGGCGGTGGTGAATAACATCCAACAGACGTGGATGATGGAGGCAATCCCGGAGGAGACGGTGATTCTGGAAGAAGCTGCTAGGGCGGCGAGGAGGAGGGGAGTGGCGGAGTGGGCGATGGAGAGGCTGAGGAAGGAGAAATTGGAAGAGAATGAGAATAATGGAGAAGAATTGGGAGATTGCAGTATCTGTTTGGATGAATTGAATTGCAAGAAGAGCGAGGTGATAAAGATCCCCTGCGGCCATGCCTATCATCATTCATGCATCTCCAAATGGTTCCACAATCACAATTCATGCCCCTTGTGCAGAAGCCCACTCCCATTGGAGGGGACTGACTCAAACTGACATTATTCATTTTTTGGAGGGTTCATTTGCAATTATTCATTTTTTTGGAGGGTTCATTTGCAATTATTCTCTTTTACCATAGTTATATACGTTTTTACTTTTTACTACTACTACTACTACTACTTGTAGTAATATTGTATTAATCAAACTCTCTGCAATTGCAATTGCAATTGCAAATTTTGGTACATCACTCTCATTTCCTCTCCACCCCTCAACTCTTCCTAATTGCATTACAATATTAATTAATGGTTAAAAATAAAAAAGAAAGAAAGTTAGGGACTAAAATGAAATAAAATTAATTGGTAAGGACTAATAATATATCCAAAAAAAAATTATTCATATTTAATGGTAATTAAGAAAGTTAAAGAAGAAGAAAATAGATTGGGTACTTGAAGTTAATGGAAATAAGGCCCTCATTAGTTAGGAGCTCTGTGGTGTGGCTTCACTTATTTCTACCTTTATTTTCTAATTTTTGGAAGAATTTTCATTTCCATCCTTAATTATGCTACTGTTAGAAAATTGCATATAGAAAAAAACTAAAATTAATCACATACCTTACAAAAAAAAAAATAAAACAAAAACAGAGTTTGTTATGAAAAAAAAACAATTAATTAATTAATGACCACACATTTAAAATGGGAATAATTATTGAAATATGATTGTTATTTAATATGTATTTATAATTATCGTATTGATTTGGTTGAAATTATTAGTTTTGGTTAGAAATGAAATGTTAAAAAATTATTAAATGCAGTGATTTAGAAGGAGGTGATAAAATCCGGTGCGGACATGTATATCATGAATCATGCATCTCCAAGTGGTTGAAGAATAACACAACTCTTGTCTCTTGTCTAGTCCCTTGTGCAGAAGGAGGTTCGTTGCAAGAAAATTGAGATTGTTGAATTTCAATTAGTCATTTCTTGGGGGGTTGATTTGCAAATTGCAACAATTCTTGGAATGCTTATACTTTTACTTGATTATAATTATAATTTAATTTGTACACTACAACTACAACTAGTAGTAATATTAATATTAAAAAAAAAAAAAAAAAAAAAAAAAAAAACCTTACACTTTCAATTTCATCTAATTGAACTCCAAATTTATATGTAAGTGTTGCAATGTAGACATTTGCTTAACTTTCTATTTGAATTACCATTAAAGCATCTAATTGACAATTTCCTCTTTTTATTTTTACTTCTCACTGCATTTAAGTTAGTTTATGATTAGAAATTTGTCGGAAAAACTCTTTATTTGAAGAAATTAAATATTCCAGATGGATTTTTTCATTGTTATTAGCCTCCTCTATAAAAAAAAATCATAAAGATAAATATGAGAAATTAAAAAAAAAATCAAAATTGTCTTTCTTTCTTTTTCTATATTTACACGATCTTCAAATTAGCCGGAAAAAAAAACAATAGTAAAGGAGGAAAAAATACCCCCACAAAACTACCAGAAAAAACTATCAAATATTGAAGAAAAAAGAACTTTCAAAATTGTTTTGCTTTTATAATCTTAGATTGAAGAAAAAATCCAAAAAATTCTCAATAACAAAAAAAAGTCATCTAAAATGAAATGAAAAAGAAAAATTCAAAATGATTGTATGTTCCTCTAAATAGCTAAAAAATAAAACAAACAACAAAACCCAAAAACACAGAGGAAAACTCACATATAACTTTTCAAAAAGTATTTGGAGAAATCAGTTCAAGTGCGATGCAAATTAAGAAAAGAAATAAAAAAAAAGGAAATAGACAGTAGTCAAATAAAGAGTTAATTGAATGTGTACATTGTAACATCTATGTAAATTTGGGGTTAAAATAAAATTGATACACAATTTTTTTTTTTTTTTTTTGAGAATAAAATTGATACACAATTTATTAAGTTTAAGGTTGAATTTCATAAAATTAAAAGTTTAGGATTAAAATTGATATAAAAGTTATGTTTGGATGAAAATTGATATAATGGACTAAGTTATTTATTTTCCATATAATAATAATTATTATTATAATTATAATTAAAAGAAGAAGAAGAACCTGGGAACCAGAAGAGATTTGCAGGCCGTGGCGGTTCGGCGCCCTACGACGGTCATAAATGTTTCTGACGCTAACAAAAGAAAACATGAAATTAATAAATCAAAGAAATCTATAAACGAATCAGTATCATCTATGAATACATGTCGACAGACGAAGTATGATTAATAAATGAATATCAGATACTTTCCATAAACGATGATTCTATTCTAACTGATTCGAACTTGAACAACAATTAATTAATTTCCATATCGATCCGCAATTGTAATTGTAACGTTCCATTCTCAAAATTTTCCAAAACTGAACTCACCTCCTCTCCTCTTCACCTATAAATCAATTCGAATCCTCGCTTCCAAATCACAACTTGCTTGCTACAATCCACACCATCATCATCATAATGTCTACTTCTTCGTCCATTCATTATCGTCTTTACAGTCTCGCCAGACCTGCTTCCGCCGATCAATCGCATCAAGTTCTCGAACTACGATTGCGTTACATCCGCCGTCCTCTCATCTCTGCTCCTCCGGCCGGAATCCTCCATCAAACACCACCGCCTCCACTCAAAAAGGCGCTCTTCCATCTCTCTCTGCGACAACTTCAAGATCCGCTCTCCTATGTCAAGCACTGGCTCTCCTCACTCAACATCCGCGCCGCCGCTGCCCAACTCATCGCTCCGCATATCGCCTCCTACATCATGCAAATAGCCGGCGGAAATAGAGACACGAACTTCCACATCGTCGCCGAGATCGATCACATCCGACTGATCACCTCGATGGAGGATGAGGATCCAATCCCCGGACTCTACAGTACTGGCGGTGCACCGGTGGAGGAGAAGGCTGTTTCCGAAGAAGCTCCGCCAGAGAGCGTGAGGAAGGAGAAATTGGAAGATGAGAATGGGGAAGAATTGGGAGATTGCAGTATCTGTTTGGATGAAATGAATTGCAATTTCAATTGCAAGAAGAAGGAGGTGATAAAGATCCCCTGCGCCCATGTCTATCACCAATCATGCATCTCCAAATGGTTAGAAGGCATTGCCATTGGAGGCCTCAGAGCGACATTATTCATTTTTTCGGGGGTTCTTTTGCAATAATTTTTGTACATGCATGCCATACTTCTCAAGATGATTTTAATACTATCAGCAATCTCTTTTTTTTTTTTTTTTTTTTTTTTTTTGAGAAATAAATACTATGAGAATCTTTACTTCCCTTTTTCTTTAATGTTGGTTTGAGTAAACATAAAACTGAAAAATATTTGGTTGATTTGGTTTATATAGTTTCAATTTTAATGTCGGTTTTCTTCGCAAACATATTGATGATTACTTTCTTAATAAAAGAATTAGGGACCAATACATTTGAAACTATCGAGACGACCAATTACGACAAAGTTATCTGTCAATACTTTCTAAGACAATCATTTTTAAACCATATTTTACTCAAAACCAATGTGGATGCTAACATTTTCTTTTGGTATGATAAATCAAATATAAGAGTGAAAGAAAAAAGTTAGTAACATCTTAACCACTTGAGCATTAGGCATTTTGCATCCAACTCAAAGCTCCAATGCTATATTGAGTCAAAATTGAAGGCAAGTTGACAGGAGCATTATATGAAGTTGAAGGAAAGTAGTTTACAATTTTTGATTTGGAAAATATGAATCAAACTGTATAAGAAAGAATAACAAAGGGAAAAAATGAGGGATCCTTTGCTTTGGTTGAAGAAAAGGAAACTGACCCTGTGATGTTAAGCCAAGGCTTCTCAAAAGAAGACACTTTTCAAATGGTGTCAAAATTTATCTTTCACCTTCATCCGAATCGTTTCTAACTAGACTTGAATCGTCCTTTGTTTCTTCAGTTCCATTCGAAAGCCCATTCCTTTCTTCAGTTTCTTTATCAGAAGCATCCTTCATTTCTTCCTCTGTATCAGAAGCATCCTTCATTTCTTTCTTTACATCTGAAACATCCTTCATTTCTTCCTCTGTATCAGAAGCACTCTTCATTTCTTCCTTTACATTTGAAGCATCCTTCATTTCTTCCTCTGTATCATAAGCACTCTTCATTTCTTCCTTTACATCTGAAGCATCCTTCATTTCTTCCTCTGTATCAGAAGCACTCTTCATTTCTTCCTTTACATCTGAAGCATCCTTCATTTCTTCCTCTGTATCATAAGCACTCTTCATTTCTTCCTTTACATCTGAAGCATCCTTCATTTCTTCCTCTGAATCAGACGAAGAATCCTTCATTTCTTCCTGTGCATTAGAAGCATCCCTTGTTTCTATAGTTAAATTAGAAGCATCTTTCGTTTCTTCGTTTTCATTAGAAGCATCTTTTGTTTCTTCATTTTCATTAGAAGTACCATTGCTTTCTTCTTTTTCCTCATAAGCATCCTTTGTTTCTTCTTTTTCATTAGAAGCATCGTCGGTTTCTTCTTTTTCATTAGAAGCATTGTCGGCTTGATCTTCTTTTTCCTTAGAAGCGTCCTTCGTTTTTTCTTCTTCATCAGAAGAATCATAGGTTTCTTCTTTTTCCTTAGAAGCATCCTTCGTTTCTTCAGTTGTCTTAGAAGTGTCCTTCGGTTCTTCAATTGCACTAGTCACGACATTCCTTTCTTCAGTTGCAATAGAGGCGTCCTTCTTTTCTTCAGTTGCATCGCCCTTCTTTTCTTCAGTTGCAGTAGAGGCATCCTTCGTTTCTTCAGTTGCATCGCCCTTCTTTTCTTCGGTTGCATTAGAGGCATCCTTTGTTTCTTCGGTTGCATTAGAGGCATCCTTCGCTTCTTCAGTTGCACTAGAGGCATCCTTCTCTCCTTCAGATTCACTAGAGGAATCCTTTGGTTCTTCAGGAACGATGATAACTAATGGTCCTAACTTAGATTCCATTTCTTTGATTTTCGAGGTTAACAATCTCAAGTTTTGAAGCCCTCTAAGGAAATCAAGAGATGACGCCTGGAAGAACCATCAGAATCGTTATTAGAATGACAAAAAGATACACGTAATTGACGATAATGCAAGTTAAATACGATCATTGTTTTATATGATATAATGAACAATATGATATAATGGAAGAGATAGACTCCAAATTTTACTGTACTAGTAACACCAGTAGACCCAGAAGTTTAAATTGCTAAGTTATGGTAAGTATAATCACTTAATCTATTCTCGACTTGACAGCTTAACCCACTAGTGATGACTCACTTAGTAGTTTGCAAAGTTCAATCAATTTGAAGTTTCTATCAAAGGTTGAATCCCACTTCTCAACTAGTACCTTTGTCCAGGAAAAAAAAACAGAGAGAGAAGGGGAGGATTCGTCTTACATATCAAGCAAATCAAAACCAGTATGTTGAAAAATATAGAGTAAAACACACCAGAATAATGAATCTCATTGATATAACAAATAATTCTGTGCTCAAGATAAAACCAATCACAATGACCATATTTCAGATTCCATTATCACAATGATATTTCCCAAAAAAAAGTGTGCTGACTGATGACCATAATTGCCCATTCAGTTATCTCAAGAAGTTCCTTATAAATAGTAAACGCTTGCATCACTCATTGTATGTTCTATTCATAACCTACTTCTGAGGTTATACCAAGATATGGGCAGCCAAAGAAAATCAGCAATTAACAAATAAGCTTATACATATGAGAAGCTAAAGTAAAGAATATGAACTCAGACATTCATTATGGTAAAAACTGTTATACATATCAGTTCACAGTTTGGTCAGATAACTAAAAGATTTGAACGACTAAAGAATTTTCATGTCTGTTAACTACATCATTGATTCAGCGAAAGTAAATTCCCATTAGAAAATTATAAATGAATTCAAATAACTCTGTAACATCTCACCTCTTCAAGCTGCTGACGTCTATGTATAAGAGTCTCTTCATTTGCTTCCTTGTGTACAGAATGAAGAATGTGCAGCAAATGAGAATCAAAACTCTCTGAACAATGCTGCGATATCAAAGAGTAAGGAACGGGGGATTGACAACCCAAATTATGGAAAGGGCAGTTCACAAGCTTCATAGGACAAACAGTTATGCAATGGCGGTCCATTTCGCGTCTCATAATATAGGCAGAACACTTCTGTTCACATAGAATTATCTTGAAGGGGCAGACTGAATCATGCTGTTCTGCGTGGCTTGAACAAAATCTAGCAGTGCAGCCTTCATTTGTGCAGCTTAAGGACCTAAACCCACAGTTTTCAACATGCTCAGCTAGTTCTTCTACAGAGTGAAATTTCTTGTCACAATGAAACTCACCCTTAAAATCTACATTCTTAAGCAAAACCTGGGCAATTGTTTCTCTCCTATCAAGTGGCCAAAAACCATTAACGTCCATTTCCTGAACAAAATCATCTATCTTATCCTCTCTTTTCTCACTTAGAACCCATCCTGACACTCTACTAAACAAATTTCTCTTCGTAGCAGCAAAATCCTCAACAAAATCAGCTATAATATCGTAAGGATGATCAGATACCTCAGCATCCGGCCCATTCTCTAAAATTACAGATTCCGCAACACAAGTTTCGCTCCTCATGGTAAGATAATCCACCATTTCTTTCCTCATGTCGGCAGCCACTGAACCAGGGGTTCGGAAGATATCGCCACTGGTGTTATCGACGCATGCGGTGGACAATCCAGGAAGGAGAACCTGAGCGAGTTTATGAACAATTTCCGCATCGCAAAGATCGCAGTGAAACAAAGGCTCTTTGATCTCTTCATCCTCAATCTTCTCCGGCACGATTTCTTTCTCCGTCGTCGGAAGATCCACAATCGGAGATTCCTGCAACAAAAAGAAAATTCTTCACCGTCAAACAGTGGAATTCGAGGTAGAAATTGAAAATTAAAGATGCATTTTCAGAAGATTACCACGTCCATTTTCCTCGAGGCAAAGGAAGCAACAAAAATCTTCTTCTTCTTCTTCTTCTTCTTATTCAGAGATAGTCACTCGATTGAGAGAAAGGATTGAATCCAGAGATTGATTTTGATTGGGAATCCGTTTGGAGGAGAGAGAAGAGGGGGAAAAGAGAGAGGGAAAAAAGCTTGAAATTCAGATTTTAATGGCGGATTAGAATGGGTCAATAGAACGTGGCGTTTTTTAAGGTTTTCAAAGTCGTTACAGAAAAGGGAAAAAAAAAAAACAGTTTCCACTCCATTTTGTTTATTTATTTTCAGTATAATTGTTTTGTAATATTATTTTGAACAACCATTTCAATTTTTATTTTATTTTTTTAGTTTAAAAATTGGATCTACTTTGTGATGCTAATTGATTTATTCACTATATTTCAATTTTTATTGCTAAAGTTAGTTAGAGTGTTTTAAGTTTTCAATTTTTACTCTTAAACTTCCAATTTTGTATTAGACTTTTAAACATAAAATTTTGTATAAAAATAGAAAAGTTTAAAACAACCTCTAAGAAGTTGGAAACTTGAATATTTGATCTTTTGGTCATGATATAAGTGAATCTCTTACATCTCAATTAAAAGTATAAATTTTTATGTCAGTTGAATTATGATCATATTAACGTGATGTTTGGGTAATTAAACTATGTTCCTTTTTGTGACAATTTAATTGATAAAATTTAGAGTCTTATGAAATGATGAATTATTGGAATTATTTTTCACCAATTTGGGCTGCTAAACAATTTTTTTTCTCTCCAATTTGTAACAAGGTTGAATCCTCAACTTTGAAAATGATCATTGCACTAGTTTGACCTTGAATCGTGAAAAAGAAATTGTAAACGATTTTATAATTCATGGTATTTTCTAAAGAGATCGAAATTGGAAATAAATTATTTTTCAAAAAAAAAAAAAGAAATTGGAAATAAATTTGTTTTAGAACTATTATAAATCTTGTATTTTACAAGATCACTTGTCCCCATTGACAAATTCAAATATGTACTAATGGATTGTGACTAATATTTTTATTATAGTAAGATTGTGTAAGCATTTTTTTTTATTATTTATTATTTGATGTGGTATTATATAAAATTATAGTAGCATCTTTGTATCTAGTTTATATAAAATATTTATAAAAAGAAAATGGTCGGTTGCAAATGTAGCAAACTAGCCCAAAATAATTGCAAATGTAGCAGCTCACAAAAAAATTGCAAAAATGGCAAAATCTCAAGGTCTGGAACGAACATTTACTAAAATACCCCTCCCTATATTTTTCTATCAATGATAGAAAATTTTCTACATCAGTGATATATATTTTTCTATCAATGATAGAAATATTTTCTATCACTTCTATCAGTGTTTGGTTGTTGTTGTTTGGTTTTCTATCGGTGTTTGGTTGTTGTTGTTTGGTTTTCTATCGGTGTTTGGTTTTTGCTTTCCAGTGTTTGATTTATATAACTGTTCGTTTTTGCTTTATTTTTCAATGCTTGATTTCACCATGTATCACCATCAATATTTCTATCACTGATAGAAAGTTTTTCAATCTATCAGTGATAAAAATCTTCTATCAATCATAGATTTCTATCAGTGATAGAAAGATTTTCTATCACTCATAAAAAGTTTTTCTATCACTGATAGACTCTATAGTGATAGAAAGTTTTTCTATCGAAAGTTTCTATTCTATGAGTGATCTCATAGAAAGTTTTTTTTTATCACTGATACTGATAGAAATTTCTATCAGTGATAGAAATTTCTATCAGTGATAGAAAGTTTTTCTAACACTTGTAGAAAGTTTTTCTATCAGTGATAGAAGATTTCTATCGATAGAAAGTTTTTCTATTTATTAGTGATAGAAAGTGATTCTATCACTCATAAAAAAAATTTATATCAGTGATAGATGGAAAGTTTTTCTATCAGTGATAGAATCTATCAGTGATAGAAAAATTTTCTATCAGTGACTGATAGATGTCTATCAGTAATAGAAAAACTTTCTATCAGTGATAGAATAGATTCTATCAATATTTAAAAAAAAAAATCGAGGAAGAAGAAGATGCGCGCGCCAATCAGGGGCAATTCGAGAATATAAAAATTTCATTTAAAACCTTTGCCATATTTGCAATTATTTAAAAAACTTTCTATATTTGCCATTATGCACCCTAATTTTGTCACCCATTACCATTATCCTTTAAAAACTTGCTATATTTGTCATTATGCACCTTAATTTTGCCACTCATTACAATTATCCTAAAATTAAATATATCTTTTATCCTAATATTTCTCCATCCATCGAAATGTAAATGATTATCTCAAAGTGAGAATTCTCAAAAAAAAAAAAAAAAAGTCAAAGTGAGCATACTGCAAAGGTAATGGACATGTAATTTTTATCAAAAGGTTAGAAGTTCAAATCCGATAAGAATGTAAATGACTATTTATAATAATTTTTCACTTTGCCGTCATGAGCATAGTTTAACGTATAAAGTGAGTATTAATGAACTAGAGGTTTGTGGTTCAAATCCTCCCACCCCACATATTGTTTTTTTTTAAAAAAAATAATATTTTACTATAAAAATTAAAACGAAAAAGGAATTCAAGAGCAAAGTTGACACAAGATCCAAGCCCAAGCCCTAAGTTTTTGGTTGGGCAGCTGGCCAGTCAACCCAACCATCACTCAAAATTCGCAGTGCTTTCTTCTACTCAGAATCAGAAACCCAAAACCTCTCAGATCGGAAATGCTCTCTTCGTTTGCTTCCCGCCGTTTTCCATCGTTGATTATTTCATTCTCCGACGTGTTCCTCCTGTCGGCGATCCTATTATTTTCCACCAAAACAATCAATCCCATTTCAGAGTTCAATTTCAAGCTGAATAGCCCGCAACCTCGTCCGATACAGACTAATTTCAACCCTTCTACTGTTCGTCAAGCGCTCGATTCTTACTGCAATGACTGGAGGCATTCGTACGAGTTTTCCAACTGGGTTGAATCAGAATGTAAGTTCGATCACACCATCGAGACCTATAATCGCATGATCGACATTCTCGGTAAGTTCTTTGAGTTCGAGCTTTCGTGGGCTTTCATTCAGCGTATGCAACAATCCCCATTTTCTTCTCCGGATCATGCGACGTTTCACATTTTGTTTAAGCGTTATGCGTCGGCGCATTTGGTTACCGAAGCGATTGCTGCTTATGAGAGATTGTGAGAGTTTAAATTGAGAGATGAGACTTCGTTTTGTAATCTTATTGACGCACTTTGTGAGTATAGACATGTAGTTGAAGCTCAGGATTTGTGTTTTGGGAAGAACAAAAGGTTGGATTGTGATGCGAGTACAGAGATTCATAACTTGATTCTTCGTGGTTGGCTTAAGAGGGAGTGGTGGAGTAAGTGTAGAGAGTTCTGGGAAGAAATGGATAAGAAGGGTGTTCACAAGGATTTGCATTCGTATTCGAAATATATGGATATACAATGTAAGAGCGAGAAGTCATGGAAGGTTGTTAAATTGTACAAGGCAAAGATGAAAAAGAAGGGAATGAAATTGGATGTAGTCGCATACAATACTGTAATTCATGCCATTGGGATTTCAGAAGGCGTTGATTTTGCCAGCCGGGTGTTTCATGAGTTGAAGGAAATGGGATGTAAGTCTAATGTCGTGACTTACAATACTATTATTAAGCTATTTTGTGAGAATGGAAGATTCAAGGATGCCCATGTGATGCTTGATCAAATGCTTAAGAAGGATTGTCCACTGAATGTCATCACATATCATTGTTTTTTCAGGAAAGCCCAGAAATATTCTTATGTTATTTGATAGGATGATTAAATTTGGGGTTCATCCAAAAATAGATACTTACGTGATGCTCAAGAGGAAGTTTGGAAGATGGGGGTTTTTAAGACCAGTGTTTTTGGTGTGGAATAAGATGGAGGAACTTGGGTGTAGTCCAAATGAGTCTGCTTACAATGCTTTGACTGATGCTCTTGTGGAGAAGGACATGATAGATATGGCTAGGAAGTACGATGAAGAAATGGTAGCGAATGGTCTTTCGCCTAAGCTAAGAGAGGAATTAGGGACAAAGATGGTGAATGGTGGCTCCAATGTAAACTGCAACAACTAGACAGTTATTTGCACTCTTTGATGCTTGTAGACACGTCTGATCTTGGGATAGGAAAAAAAATCAATTTTTATCTTTCCACTCGTGTAAGTTGTACCATTTTTATAAAGTTTTCATTTTTTTTACATTTGTGTGGAGAAATTTACCTTTAACCTTTAGGTTGGGGATACATGTTGATTCCGACGAAGCTATTGGTAAAACTTGATATTTATAACAATCTTATTTCACCTTACATATATATCTTGCAATCTTAACCTTAAACTTGAAAAGAAAATATTTCATTTTTACCTTGGGATAAGTTTTCGTTTGAAATTTTGATTAAAAAGGTATTATATTTTTCATATGTTTTTTAATGAATTATAAAACATATGTTGTGGCATAAAATCGATAAGATTTTAGAGAAATGACATTGGAGATAAATTTTTAATAAAATCTATGAGTTTTGGCAAAATTATTTAATGGTTAATTTGTACCTAAATCAAATTTAAATTTGTGTGAGAACTTGATATTGTTAAAATTAGTGATTTACCTAGATTTTTACTCTTTTTTTTTTTTTTTGTTGAAATTAGTGGTTGGATTAGCAAAAATTGAATAGACAGTAAGTTTATGGTGAAAATTGATATAACGAGACAAATTTAGAGGCAACAATTGAACTTTATCCTAATATATGAGTGTCATAGCTAGGTTATGCACACCTCGACTAATATCATGAGACAATCGTTTGATTGTACTATATTTGAAAACACATAGGATGTAAATTCTAAGTAGATGACCATCATGAACTAAATTCATTTCCTCTCAACCGTTTATTTTTTCCATATGGTGCTTATTGATCATTAGGGGAATCGTGTTTGCTACATTTGCAACCAGCCCTTTTATTTATTGAACTAATTCCGTTGGAATTAAGGTTTGTGGGAGGGGTAAATGCGTAATTTAGGGGTTTTTGTTTTTCCTTATTTGTCCTTGTCTTCTTGCATGTTGTGTGGTAATGTTGCAGGGGCTTTTTGGACCTTTGAGTGTGAAGTTGCCCATAGAGTGTTACTCTGCCCTTAGTTTTGAATTTGGAACGCCCAATGTAAAAGACATTGGAAGGGAAACGTAAAAATTTGACAATTGAATTTTTCAAGATGATGTATATTAAATTACGTTGATGTTAATATATTTTTAGAATTAAAATAACTATTTTTTGTAACTTCTTTTTAAACATTTGACTAAACTTGTACGAAATAAAATAAAGGTGCAAGTTATTAAAAAAAAAAACAATTGTTTCTTTTAAAGTTCAACCTTCAAAAGCAATGTATCTCCAAAAAAAAAAAAAAAAAAAAAAAAATCAAAAGCAATGATTGGTATTTGAATTTAAACATTATTTATTATTATTATTATTATTATTTTTGATAATATATGGGGAAGGAGATTCGAACCACATATCTTGTGATTATCAGTATAGCTTTATGGCTAAGCTCTTGTTGGTCATTATAAATATTTTTAACTAGTCTAGTTGTTATTACAATTACACACTAGAACTTTCAATATTATAGCTCTCAAATTTTATACCGAATCGTTCGACCTAAGTCGAATGAAAAGGAGAAATTTGAAATTTTAACTAGTTAGAAGAAGGCTATTAGACAAATTCGATATGGATAGAGTCGCTCAATAAAGAAAGTTGTAGATTCATATTCATAAAATTAAAAAATTGGTTAGATTATAACACATCTCCAAATCTTGATTGTAACACTCTTAATTGTATAGTAGTGACTTAGGGTTATTGATCATTTAAAAGTTTAAAAATGTGATTATAACAGTACCTATAATTATTCTAAAAAAAACAGTACCTATAATTCAAATGTGGTTTTTCATAATGAATTACTTCAGCACCCCCATTGTTAAATAAAATACAAGGAAACCTCTCTTTGAAACTAACCACCCCCAGAAAAGCAGTTAGATTCCCCAAATTATGGCCTATATGCTGCATTGCATGAATTACGTTGTAGAAAAAATCCAAGAAATTCCCATGTTTCATATCCAAGTTTCCATTCACTTGTCAACTTGTTAGAACTGAAGTCAATGTTACATCTTCAGACGAACAACAAAACAAAGTTGAAAGTTGGTTCAAATACCATACCAGCTGCAACCTGCTCGTACTGTTGATTCTGAACAAGTGGGAATGTGAATCTGAATACGTTTAACTGCTCATCCCCAGCTTTGCTCGGTCTCATGTAGTAAATTAAAGAGTGTTTAGTTTAGTTTGTTTCCGTTGTAATAATAGAATACAAATTTTTGAAATTGACAAATATGCCTTGTGCTGTTTCGGGGCGCATGATTTAAGTTAATCACATAACGTATCGGATTGACCTTCACATAAGACACAAACTGATGCCACAGGTGGCATGGCATGAGAAGAAAAGGTCATCCATTTTCTCTTCTATATAAAAATATGACCGACTAAATGGTCAAGTGTTAGAACTTAACAGAAAATGCTCACAAAACATAGATACAGAAACGAATTTCATGTAAATAAAAAAAAAAAAAAAAATTATAATGGGATAGAATGCTCACCCATGGAGCAAGCCCGATGGGCCAATTGATGTTTGAAACATTAAAGGTGTGTTTGGTTTAGCTTTTCAAGTGTTTAATTTAAAAAAAAAAAAATCATTTTGAAAAAATTTCTAATGTTTGGCGACCATTAAAAATAACTTATTAGAGAATGAAACTGAGAAATAAATCATTTTAAGAAAAGCACTTGAAACCAACTTTTCTAAGAAGAGTTTTTAAGTATACAAGAACTTGAGCATAAAAACACTTATGAGGAAGACATAGGGGTGTTTAAATTATAAACAATTTTTATACAAAATGTTTTTTAAAAAATGAATTCTTGAAAAACGTTTAAATTAAAATGTATTCCAAACGGACCCTAAGTTAAATGGATAATGATCAAATAGTGGATTCTTAAGGCTCGTTTGATAACGTTCTCGTTTCCTGTTTCATGTTTTCGTTTCTCATTTTTTAAGAACAGACTTGTTTGATAACTCATCCTTGTTTCCTGTTTCTAAATTTCTAGAAACGTTTCTAAAAAAGAGGTCAAATTTGAGAAACTACAAAAATTTGTTTCTCAAATTCTGTTTCTGTTTTTTTTTTCTATCTTTCATGCATGTATTCATCTCTCCCTCCCATTCCTACATCAATCTCTTCTCTTCCTCTATTTTTTTAACCACTTCATCGTCTTTTTTTTCCATTATTTTGTTCTCTTTCTTTTTTTTTTTTTAATTTTTATTCTTTTTTCGTTATTTCTTTCTCTTTCATTTTTTTTATTACTTATGTTATTTCTTTCATTTTTTCCTTTTTTTATCACCTCCACCGATCTCTTACTACAAGTCGTCGCTGACCTCCACCAATCGGGCGCCATCGTTGACCTCTGACTATCGGTCGTCGTCGACCTCCACCGACCAGCCGCCACCATCAACCTCCGACTATCAGTCACCGTCAACCTCCGCCGACCAGCCGCCACCGTCAACCTCCGACTATCGGTCGTCGTCGACCAACCGCTGTCGTCGACCTCTGCCGACCAGCCGCTGTCGATCTCTGCCGACCGACCGCCACCGTCCACCTCTGACTACCTGTCGTCGTCGATCGCCATCGTCGACCTCCGACTACCGGCCGACCTCTACTGTCGACCTCCAACAATCAGCCGTTGTTGGCCTCTACTGACCAAACACCACTGTCAACCTTCAACTACCGATCGTCGTCGACCTCCACCGATCAACCGCTACTGTCCACCTCCGACTACCGGTCGTCGCCGACCTCCGTCGACCCCCACCTACCGCCTGCGGCCGACGACAACCGTCGACCTCTGACGATCGGCCCCGTCGACCTCTGCCGACCAACTGCCACCATCCACCTCCGACTATCAGCCGCGACCAACCGCTATTGTCAACCTTGACGACTGACCGTCGTTGACCTCCACTGACCGACCTCTGCCGATCGACCGCCACCGTCGACCTTCGTCTACCGACCATCGTCGACCTCCACCGATCGACCCCCACCGTCCTCCTCCAACTACCGGTCGTCGTAGACCTCTGTCTACCGGTCACCACCGTCCACCTCCGACTACCAGTTGTCGCCAACCTTCGTTAATCAGCCACCATCATCGACCCCCAACTACCGGTCGTGACCGACCTCTACTGTTGACCTTCAACGACCAGCCATTATCGACCTCTGTTGACCGACTGCTACCTTCAACTTTCGACTACCGGTCGTCGTCGACCTCCACCGACGAACTGCCATCGTCCATCTCCGACTACCGGTCGTTGCTGACCTCCGTCGACCTCCGACTACCAGCCGCGACTGATGGCAACCGTCCACCTCCGACGATCGACTTCTATCGACCGACCGCCACCATCCACCTCTGACTATAGGTCGTCGTCGACCTTCGTCGACCTCCGACTACCGGCCACGATCGACCGCTACTGTCGACCTCTAACGATCGGTCGGTGTCGGCCTCCACTGACCGGCCTCTTCCTATCGACCACCATCGTCGACCTTCGTCTACCGGCCATTGTTGACCTCCACCGTCGACCTTCATCTACCGGCCATCGTCGACCTCCACCGTCCTCGGACTACCAGTCGTCGCCGACCTCTGTTGACCGGTCGCTATCGTCGACCTCCGATTATCAGTTGCAGCTGACTGCTACCATCTACCTCCGACTATCGATCACCGTCGACCTCCGACGATCCTGTCGCTGTCAACATCCGCTGACTAACTGCCACCGACCGGTCACCACCGTTGTTCTCAAACTACTGGTCACCATCGACCTCCATCAATCGGTCACAACCGTCGACCTCTGACTATCAGTCGTCGTCAAACCCCGCTGACTGATCGCCCTGTAAACCTCTGACTACCGGGCACCACCGTCGACCTCCGACTATCGGCCCCCACCTTCAACCTGAGACTACCGATCATTGTCGACCGGCCGCCATCGTCGACATCTGACTAACGGCCCTGACCAACTGCTATCGTCGACCTCTGACTACCAGTCGTCGCCGACCTTTGCTTATCAACCTCCGCAGACCGACCGCCACTGTCGACTTCCACTGACCGACTGCCACTGTCGACCTTTGACTACCGGGTGTCATCGTCGACCTCCAACTATCGGGTGTCGCAGACCTCCACTAACTGGCCGCCACCGACCTCCACTGATCGGCCTCCACCGACCGACCGCCACCTCCGACTACCGATTGCCATTGTCGACCTTCGACTATCGGTTGCCACCATCGACCTCCGACTATCGGCCGCGACCGATTTCTGCCGACCAGCCGCCACTAGGCTTTTTCTATTATATGTATAATTTTAATGTATGTTATATATAATTTTTGTATTATATGTATCAAATTTTATTTCAGCAGAAACGAGAACGTTATCAAACGAGCCTTTAGTATCTGGAGTCGTAATACCATATTCCTTAATTTTCGCACCCAGCTGTTCAGCAGAAAGATCATCCAAGACTGCAAGAATGTGCTTCAATTCTGCAGCCTTCTCAGAGGATATGTTAAGATCTTTCTGAAGTTTTTCATTACAAAAATCCTTAAGCAAGTGATCTGCTCGATAGCAGGTCCCAGTTTTCTCATCCTTGACCATAAGGTCCGTGAACTTATCCACATGACCAAATGCTTTCCGGAAAACTTCCAGTGTCACAGAAGGACAGTCAGACCATAATCGTACAATCCAGCAACACCACGGTAAATCTGGAACGAGGGAATGTAAAACATACGCCTCTCGAGAGTATTACTCACAGTCTACCGGAACGACTCCTTATTCAAGGCGCCATCGCCACCAGCCCCAGAAACAACCGCCTACAGCTTCTTCTCAATCGAAGCCTTATCGATCTTTAACCCATTCAAAGCTTCAATAGCAGCATCAATCGCAGCCTTGGCAGCACCGGCAACCTTGAGGGCACGAACAACATTGCCTTGGGCTTCAACAGTCGATAACTTCTGAGAAAGGGCATTTCTGAGCGATGCCTCGGAAGAATCCATTGAAAAGAGACGTGGGAAAGTGTGGAATTGAAAGGGAAGAGTGATTCTAAGGCGAGAACTGAAATGCTGAACAAGAGGAGTCGATGAGGATAGAAGAGAAGATAGAAGGCGCATGCGAGGGCCGAAATCAGTTTGGTTTTTGGTTTAGGGTTTAGAAATGGGAATAGGTTTATGATGGTGGGGCCAGGGCCATTGATTCCACATTCGAAGAATATCTTTAGTCCCTACACAGACGCCCACCAAAATATCTATATATTCTTAATGGAAATGGAATCCGCACGAGTTCTTCTTTATCTTTTCATTAGGGTTTATGGAGCTCAGAATCAAATTGATGGGGAAGGAGATGAGACGGAAGGTTGCAGCTGAGAACTGAAGAGGAGAAATTCTACTGGCGATTGAACTAGCGAAGCCCTAATGAAATCCTTTTATCAAAAATTAAAAAAAAAAAATCAAGGGGCAACAAGAAAAGTGGCTAAAAATAAATAGGTGTCTTGAAAAAATGGCTACACAAGTTTATAAATTAAGTAGATGGCTAATTGATTTTATGATTAATAAATCCCTATTTGCAGAAGACAAAAATGCCCCCCCAACAAACTGTCTAAGGTGCCAACGTTTAAAATTAAAATCATAATTTATGAGAGAGAAAATACCCCTAAAAAAGTTAGAGAAATTCTAGGAAGCTTGAAATTCAAAAAATCCAAGGAACCAACCTACCTTAAAAAGTTAGAGAAATTCTAGGATGCTTGAAATTCAAAAAATCCAAGGAACCAACCTAATTTGAAAATCTAGATGTGACATCTTCTTAGTACTCAAGAACTATTTTTTGGAAAAAAACACACGGGACGAACTCAAGAATCGATACCTTTATTAGGGGAAAACATGTAAAATTCAACCCCCTCCAGCAGGAGAAACACCTTTTAAATGCGTCGATTGAAAAATCAGTCATCTCAATCAGAAGATACACCCCCTGCAAAATGCGTTAAAAATGCCCCAAATTGGAAACAACTAAGAAAAATGAACTTAAATGTTGCAATTATGACAAATTAGTGTATCGCGCTTCCTACCTCCTACACCGCGCCGACGAACCACTTCGGTCATGCCGACGAGCTTCTCCCGTCGCGCCGACGAGCCTTCTACGCAACCCGCAAGCTCCATTGAGTCTTCTTCTCCACAAGGACTGTCACTAAAAAATTTAAAATAAGATATGTAGATAACATCTTCATTTCCCTTATATTTGCAACAACCGTATACATAATCCCCCGATTTTAGGGATTCATTTTTTCCTTCCAATCTGCGATTATACCGCTCTATTGTAAGATGAAAAGCACGGGCGTGGGGAGAAAATGCATGGAGGCAGTTTTGGTGGAGGGTTTGTGTTGATTTGACTTAAATGCTGAACCCGCCAGTGCGGTGTGTACCGATAAATACCATTTCATCGTTTGCAACTTCTCTGGAAAAAGTGCGCTTGTGGTATACACATATGTATGTGTGCGTCCCCCCCCCCTTTACATTATACACATTGGCATGTCTAATAGAAAAAATGCTTTGATTTGTCTGTATTATTAAATACATCCATGGAATGGTCTGATGTGTCTACTTGTTTGTGTGTACACTTAATCCCCCTGTATTTGAGTTAATCACCCCTATATCGTGTATGTCTGGAATACCCAATAAAAATACACTCTGTCTTTGTCTGTGTTGCTATATGCAACCATAATAACCCCCCGTACCATGTTCACCTGGATGAAAATACCTGATGAATGCCATAACTGATATCTGTCTATAGTATTACATACATACGTGTTCCGCATGCATCCTGTGTGCATGCATACTTACCCCAGTCCCACCCCTCATATGAGTTATATATACGCTGCAGTTTATATGCAATGTCATATGTCTGTGTGTACTGCTACTTACGACTCTTATTGTTGTCCTTTTGTAACATGGATAATGAGGGGCAAAATGTGAGGGATAAAATCTTTTTTTACCGTTGGAAACGCTGAAACCTAAGCCTAAAAAATAGGTAGATCTTTTTATACCATCGAACACAGACCGCCAACTGAACTCCCTATAAATCGGGATTCATCCATCCCGAAAAAATGAAGGAGAAACTGAATGAAAACAAAAAAAAAATCTGTTAACGACGTTTGTCTATAGTCGTATATACTAGGGGAAAAAATGTAAAAAAAAAAATCTGGAAACAGTTCCTGAAAATGCGGTAGCCACCCTTGCGAATTCTGAACATCCGTAGCCAAAAAACAAGAAGGATTTTTTTTTTTCTAGCTATTCAGCACAATTTCCCAAAAATTAATAATCACTACCAGCTTTTTTTTTTAATAAAGAATTACCAGTTAAACTTTGACTTTTTATTAAATACCACTTTTGATTCCAAAAATTTTTAAAGTAAGGATTTAGTTGAATTTGGGTGTAACATGACTCAATTGACGTAAAACTTGTATTGTCCCAAGAGGTTTGATGTTCAAATCTCTCATCCCACATGTTGTATAAATAAATAAATAAAGAATTTGGTTGTAATAATTTGTCCAAGTGAGATAATTGATGTGTACTTTAAAAAAAAATTATGTAATAAATTAGTTCATGTATTTGAAATTTTGTAACATTGTAATCCATATAGTGAAAAATCTCGTAAAGATATTGTTTTTTTTATTATGTCATAATTTAGTCTTGGAATAAAATGTCATGGCTTGGAGGCAAGGTGACTTAAGTGGGAGAACTCTGTTATAAGTGTAGTTTTTTTCGTATGAACTCTCTAGGCATTTCTCAAGTTACTCACAACATTTCTATTGGTTGAGATAAACTAAGAACGTTAGAGACATTTCAAGTGGATAAATAATGGATATATTTTATAAATAATAGCATTCTAATTATATAAAATAATTATCCATTATAAATTTTAAAAAGAAGTTACAAAACTATTAAACATCTCTTTGAAACTTTTTTTTTTCTAGTAATAAAATATAGGGAAAAATACACTTTTGGTCCCTGAGGTTTGGGTTAAGTGACACTTTGGTCCCCGAGTTTTCAAACTCAACAAAAATACCCCCGAGGTTTGAGATAAGGAGCAATTTGGTCCCTGCCGTCAATTTTTCTGTTAAACCCTAACGGTAAGCTGACGTGGCACTATTATTTTAATTAAAAAATTAATTTTTAATTTTTTAAAATAAAAATATAAAAATATTAAATATATTATTATTTTATTATTATTTTTAAAATTCTCTCTCTATCTTCTCCATCTTCTTTCTTCTCTACCTTCTTTCTCCCTCCCTCTTCTTCCTTCCCTCTCCCATCTTCTTCAGCTCCGGTGGCCGGTCGCCGCCGGCGGCGGAGGTCGCCGGATGTTTTTTTTTTTTTCCCTTCTTTCTTCTTCTTCTCTTCTTCTCTTCTTCCCTTCTTCTTCTTTTTCTTCCTTTCTTCTGTTTTTTTTTTAAAAGAAGGGAGTTTCGAGGAGGAGGACCTTAGTCTCTTTGATGGGTATGTGGAGTTTCCTGTTTAATAAACTCAACCCTGCCATCATCTCCTGCAGATACGTGGAAATAGGAATTGTTGGAGGCCTCCCTGTTTCTGTCAATGGCCAGATTCTCTCACCAGCATCTCTCCTGACCAAACTAAACGAAATCGGTGGAAAGCATGGAATTGGCAGAATCGACATGGTCGAAAACCGTCTCGTCGGCATGAAAAGTCGAGGTGTCTATGAAACCCCAGGAGGAACCATCCTTTTCGCAGCCACCCGTGAGCTGGAGTCCCTAACCCTTTACCGAGAGACCATTCAAGTCAAAGATTCCCTCGCCCTCAAATATGCAGAGCTGGTTTATGCAGGTCGATAGTTCGACCCTCTTCGTGAATCCATGGATGCTTCAGATATGAAACGGGAAGGGGAGGAGGAGCTCCTCCTCCCCAAAACTCCCTTATTTAAAAAAAAAAAAAACAGAAGAAAGGAAGAGAAAGAAGAAGAAGGGAAGAAGAGAAGAAGAAGAAAGAAGGAAAAAAAAAAAATCCCGGTGACCGCTGCCGCCCCATCGTTCGCCGACAGCCGGCGGCGGCCGGCCACCGGAGCTGAAGAAGATGGGAGGGGGAAGGAAGAAGATGGAGGGAGAAAGAAGGTGGAGAAGAAAGAAGATGGAAAAGATATAGAAGATAGAGAGAGAATTTTAAAAATAATAATAAAATAATAATATATTTAATATTTTTATATTTTTTATTTAAAAAAATTAAAAATTAATTTTTTAAATTAAAATAATAGTGCCACGTCAGCTTACCGTTAGGGTTTAACAGAAAAATTGACGGCAGGGACCAAATTGCTCCTTATCTCAAACCTCGGGGGTATTTTTGTTGAGTTTGAAAACTCGGGGACCAAAGTGTCACTTAACCCAAACCTCAGGGACCAAAAGTGTATTTTTCCCTAAAATATAAATTAAGAAAAATAGTTAGTATTATTAATATTGAATTAAGATTAGTAAGCCTCTAATTTTCTCCCTTTCACCATCTCCCACTTGAAAGAAAAGCTCCAGCCATGTGAAAAGGAGAGCAAAAAAATGGACTTTCACAACAGATTTTTGGACCTAATGAAGGAAGAAAAATATCTTCTTAGGGTATTTAATATTCATGTATTTATATGACTTAAATTGATATCACATCACTATCTATTTATATATATATATATATATATATAGAAATGCATCGCAATCGATATTGCAGATTCCTTATGATTTTATAGCTCACCTTTAATTGTCATATGTACCTAATTTTATGATATGCATATTTTATATTAATACCAAACCATAGAACTTATTGGCTCCTTAGCCTTGTATGACTATTTTTTTTAGTGAAGAATTCCTTTTTTTGTTTGAAAAGTTATGAGATGCATATATTATATAAAATCAAATCATATTTTCAAATAAATAAATAAATAAATATATATATATATATATCACATCACTATCTGTTTTTATATATATATATCCAAAAAAGAAATGCATCGCAATCGATATTGTAGATTTCGTATGATTTTATAGCTCACCTTTAATTGTCATATGTACCTAATTTTATGAGATGCATATATTATATTAATAACAAACCATAGATCTTAAACTTATTGGCTCCTTAGCCTTGTATGGCTCTTTTTATTTGGTGAAGACTTCATTTTTTTGTTTGAAAAGTTATGAGATGCATATATTATATAAATATCAAACCATATTTTCAAAAAATATATATATATACATATCACATCACTATCTATTTATATATATATATATATATATATATATCCAAAAAAGAAATGCACCACAATCGATATTGCAGATTCCGTATGATTTTATAGCTCACCTTTAATTGTCATATGTACCTAATTTTATGAGATGCATATATTATATTAATACCAAACCATAGAACTTAAACTTATTGGCTCCTTAGCCTTGTATGGCTCTTTTTTTTGGTGAAGACTTCCTTTTTTTTGTTTGAAAAGTTATGAGATGCATATATTATATAAATACCAAACCATATTTTCAAAATATATATATCACATCACTATCTATTTTTATATATATATATATATATATCCAAAAAAGAAATGCACCGCAATCGATATTGCAGATTCCTTATGATTTTATAGCTCACCTTTAATTGTCATATGTACCTAATTTTATGAGATGCATATATTATATTAATACCAAACCATAGAACTTAAACTTATTGGCTGCTTAGCCTTGTATGGCTCTTTTTTTTTTTGGTGAAGACTTCCTTTATTTTTTTGTTTGAAAAGTTATGAGATGCATATATTATATAAATACCAAACCGTATTTTAAAATATATATATATATATAAATACCAAACCATAGAATTTAAACTATGAAACATTGAATTCTTATCAATATAAATCAACGAAAAATCAACGATATCAGTAACATCAAGAAACAAGAATACCCTACAAATTAGACAATTATTTCTTCCTTATTTTACATCAAATCACAATTAAAAAAAGAAACACTACCGACGAAGTTCTTGTCTAGCCCAAGAGCAAACATTTCAGGAAGAAAGCATTCCTCTGCTTCTTTCTTTAAGGATTTAAGGCTGGCAAATGCCAATCAAGAAGGAAGAACAAATGACTTGAGAATCGATTGGTTCCTAACAAACTCACAAAATCACAAATCATAACAGCATCAAGGGAACACGAAGCTAAAGTAAAGGGATTGGAAAAGAAAAGAATATGCAAAGCTCCAGTGTATTGCTTAAAAATAATAAGCAAGCTAAGTCTCGGCTGTTTTGAGATGATGGAAAAACCGAGAGCAGGTATAAACCGAGCAAAATGCTTGCAATGTTGTCAAGGCCAAGAGCAAAATGGTAGCCAGAAGTGCAAGCAATGGCCATGCACCAAACACATACTTTTCCACGAATATTGTAGCTTTAACCTTCCATCTGCTGCTGTAATATTTGTTTACATCTTCAATTGCCTTATCCAGGAATGACACTTTCGTCAACTTGATGGATTTGCTCATCCCGTTCCAGAGCTCGGCAACTTCTGCATCGCTCTTCAAATGGTTCATAATGATTCCTCTTTCCTTGAGCAATTTTACATCCTCCTCGGAGTCGATGATGCCATTCATTAGTTCAATGAAACGGGTAAAAACCAAAGGCCTTGATGGTTTTGAAACTTCATATGCTACCAAGTTTCTCAATACTACTTCAGAGTTCACATCCAGAGTAATGGTGGGAAGGTAAAATATCACTGCCTTTGTGTCAAAGGCAACAGCTGAGACGCCTCCATCGACCGACACAAAACAAACACCCGATTTTGTCAACTGGGACACTGAAGGGATTGTTATTTCCTCCAACAATGGAAGTCTGACTTTTCCATCTATCCTTGAACTCCCCTTTTGAGGATCATTTTCTTCTTTACTGTGTCCCAATGAACATAGGTGTTCAAGAGGCTTTATCAGAATCCCAATTCCAGGGAGTTTAGAGATGATTGTCCATGGGAGTTTGAAGATCACTTGTAAAGGTCTGGAACCAACCATTCTTCTGAATAGATGTACCGGACCTTTGTTAAACTTTGAAAAAAATTTCCAGATTTCACTTCCCAGTTTACTCAAGGGATTGAACAAGTGCTTAGAGGCATTTTCAACGTTTTCTTTGGCGGGTTCCTTTTCATTTTGATCATCTTCCATTATCTCCAATGGGTCAACCAACGTCGGAGTAATCATACGATACAAAAAATCAAGCAAATGAAAGCATTCCGAGACCGACACTTGAATTTCCACCAAGTCTTCCATCACCTTGAAAGGAGAAAGATCTTCGTACAGTCCCCGCAACATAGAAAACAAAATTTGATCTGCTGGTTCCAGAGTTGAAAACTGGAGTTCCAACATCTTTCTCAAAACAAATAGAGGTATCTGATTCTCAAGCATCACTATGTCTCTCATAATAGCATTATGTGTTGACTTCCATCCCTCGTAATCTACCAAATATGACAACTTTGAGGATACCCTAGAGAGAATGTTTTCTTCTCTGATGATATATACTCGAAGGACCTCAAGCAGGAAGGAGGCATCGATGGCCAACATCCAAGCAAATGTTTCATTGTTGAAATTGAGGTATTTGTGGTAGCACGCACGAGTCTTTTGCTCGTACTTTGTCAATCTCTCAACAAGATTGTGAAACTTGAGGCTTTGAAGCTGTTTTTGAGCTCTTTTGGCTGCAGCAATCTTGTACCTCTCCATCTCATACAACTCTTGGCGCCAGTGATGGTATGGACCAATTGCGACTTCCTGTGGAGTATAGGAATCAGGATCGATGGCCATAAGAGACTTAGGGACATTGAATATGCATACTGGAGTTCCAATGTCTTCCTCAAGCTCTTCTTCATCTAAGGATTGACGAATTTGAATGACCCATCTTTCCTCATCAAAGCCTGAGGTCAATCCCCAAGAATTTCCAACAGGAAGAGAATGCAATCTTGATTTGCTGGAGAAACTCATGGTGAGGGCCAGGATAGTAACTATTTCTGCAATTGATCTGTACCTGGTAATTAGGAAGTTGGAGGTTTTATAAGCATACAAACCATCAATACCATCACTAATGAATAGTTTAGTTCCCTTTAGTCAAGGCCAATACATTCTCAACTTTCATCCTTAAATGATTTTGTACCTAACACAGGCCACAACCATCTTATATAATTTAAGGGCCAACGAAGTTTTCTTGTGCTTGGGCAGGGGACAGAAATAACACAATAAATGTGGTTCAATGTATCATTTTTTAAGTGCATACAATAATTAAAGGTCAGGAAAAGACAGCAACAACGGTAGAGACAAAAGAGAAAGCAACTGATTACCTACTACATAGATGTGTAAATGTAATAATATTCAGTTTAAAGTCAGGAAAGTTAAAAAGAAAATGTATATTTCGCATATTTATCATGCATGCTATATTGTCTTTTGCTTCTTTGACTTCATCAAATAAAGATAAAATCACCCTACTTGCCTTTCACATGCCAATTAAAATAATTTTCCCACCACATAATCTTGGATTCACACATTTTTTATAAGCTATGTTCCACACAAACGATAGATTTTTCTTCAAATTATTTAAGTCATTGTTTGGTGAGACTTCCTTAATTTATTATTATTATTTTTTATTTTTGTTATAAAATTGTTTGGTGACACTATTACATCATAAATGATAATCATGTGTGTTATACAGGAAGACATATGTCTTTCTTATCTTTCAATCCAATTCCTTCTGGTCACAAAACATCAAAAAGGTTAAACCACCACATCATTCATACATGTAATATGCTACACACACTAGGGATAAAAAGGGACCCTCAAGGTATCTTATCATCCCAATAAAAATACATTAACTACATACAAAAAGAAAATGTTAAAAGTACACTTTGGCCAGTTTCTTTTCATAATAATTTTGAGAAGTTTTGGTACTATCCTCCTTGTTGTTAGAGTGAAATATAAATCTCTTTGAGGGGATGGATAAGAGATTTTTGGGAAAAATATACTTTTGATCCCTGAGGTTTGGGTTAAGTGACAGTTTGGTCCCTGAGTTTTCAAACTCAACAAAAATACCCCGGAGGTTTGAGATACGGAGCACTTTGGTCCCTACCGTCAACTTTTCTGTTAAATTTTAACGGTTGCTGATGTGACACTATTATTTTAATAAAAAAAATTATTTTTTACATTTTTTTAAATAAAAAATATATTAAAATATTAAAATAATATATATGTTAAAAACGTGAAGAACAATAACAAGAACACTAAGAACACTTAGAAAAATAGAGAGCAAAGGTAGAGAGAAGAGAGCAAATGAATTGTATTGAATTGAGTTGTGTCATTAACACTTCATGAACATCCCTATTTATACTAGTACAATAGGAGATGGTTACAACTTACAAGACCTAAAATAGGAGAGGGAGGGAGAGTCTTGAGCCTAAAGTCAAGGAGTCATGGGGAGTTGCCCTAAAATGGTGGGGTTGAATGCCCTAAATGGATATCTATAATTAAATACATTTACACTGTATTTGTAACACTCCCCCTTAGATATCCATTGTATATGAAATATATGCCTCATTAAAACCTTACTAGGAAAAACCCAATGGGAAAAACCCCAGTGAAGGAAAAAGAGTACATTATATTTATATACATTAATTACTGCCTCATTAAAAAACCTTGCTAGGAAAACCCAATGGGAAAAACCATAGCGAAGGGAAAAAGAGTGCAGTATATTTGCTCCCCCTCATGAAGACATCATTTGAGATCTCTGAGTCGTCGCATTCCAATGTTGTTTACCAACTTCTCAAATGTTGCAGTAGGTAATGCCTTCGTAAATAAGTCTGCCAAGTTGTCTTTTGAAGAAATTTGTTGAACAGTGATATCGCCATTTTCTTCAAGATCGTGAGTGTAGAAGAGCTTTGGTGAGATATGCTTCGTTCTATCTCCTTTAATGTATCCTCCTTTGATTTGGGCTATACATGCTGTATTGTCTTCATATAATGTTGTTGGACAATCTTTACTAGAGGACAATCCACATGTTTCACAAATGTGTTGAGTCATTGATCTTAGCCATACACATTCTCGACTAGCCTCGTGAATCGCCAGGATCTCAACATGGTTTGAGGAAGTAGCTGTTATTGTCTGCTTCATAGACCTCCATGATATAGCAGTTCCTCCATATGTAAATAAATAACCTGTTTGAGATCTAGCTTTATGTGGGTCAGATAAATAACCTGCATCTGCATAACCAACTAGATCAAAATTTGATTTATTAGAATAAAATAAACCCATATCAATTGTCCCTCGAAGATAACGGAGGATGTGTTTAACTCCATTCCAATGTCTTTTTGTTGGAGAAGAACTATATCTAGCTAATAAATTTACTGAAAATGCTATATCAGGTCGTGTATTATTAGCAAGATACATAAGTGCACCTATTGCACTAAGATATGGCACTTCTGGACCAAGAAGCTCTTCATTATCTTCTCGAGGTCGGAAGATGTCTTTCTTTACATCGAGTGAACGAACTACCATTGGAATGTTCAATGGATGTGCTTTGTCCATGTAAAATCTCTTTAATATCTTTTCTGTATAAGTTGATTGATGAATAAATATTCCATCTGCTAGATGCTCAATTTGTAAGCCAAGACAAAACTTTGTTTTCCCGAGATCTTTCATCTCAAATTCTTTCTTAAGATATTCTATTGCCTTTGGAAGCTCTTCAGGAGTTCCAATTATATTCAAATCATCAACATATACAGTAATGATAGCAAATCCTGACTGTGATTTCTTTATAAAAACACATGGACAAATCGGGTTATTTTGATACCCTTCTTTCAATAAATATTCACTCAGGCGATTATACCACATTCGTCCTGATTGTTTTAATCCATATAAAGATCTCTGTAATTTGATCGAATATAATTCTCTAGGATTTGAATTATATGACTCTGGTATTTTTAATCCTTCAGGGATTTTCATGTAAATATCATTATCAAGAGATCCATATAAATATGCTGTAACTACATCCATGAGATGCATGTCAAGCTTTTTATACACAGTCAGACCAATTAAATATCTCAATGTTATTGCATCCACCACGGGAGAATATGTCTCCTCATAATCAATACCAGCCCTTTGCGAGAATCCTTGTGCAACAAGTCTCGCTTTATATCTTGTGACCTCATTCTTTTCATTTCTTTTTCTTACAAATACCCATTTGTATCCCACAGGCTTGACATCTTCTGGTGTCTGGACTACTGGTCCGAAAACCTCACGTTTTGAAAGTGAGTTTAATTCTGTCTGGATTGCTTCTTTCCACTTAAGCCAATCCTTTCTATGTCGACATTCTTCGACAGATTTTGGTTCATAATCATCATTTTCAGAAATGATGTCATAAGCAACATTATACGTAAAAATGTTATCAATAACTATATTGCTCCGGTTCCATCTTTTTCCATTCATTACATAATTTATCGAAATTTCATTATTATCCTCAGGTATTTCACCTTCTTTGATATTCTCATGAGTAGTCACATCCGGGATTTCTTCTGGAATATCCACATTATCAATTAAGTCATTTTGATTATTGACTACTTTTCTTTTTCGAGGATTTTTATCTTTAGAACCCATTGGTCTACCACGCTTCTGATGTGTCGCAGAATCATTAGTTATGATAACTTGCTGCGTCGGGATATCAATTTTCGATGGTGTATTTGCAGCTGGTATATGTGACTTGGTCACTTTCTTAGCATCTGTAAATGCATCTGGCATTTGATTTGCAATATTTTGCAAATGAATTATCTTTTGAACTTCTAGTTCACATTGATTTGTACGGGGATCTAAATGAGACAATGATGCTGCATTCCATGTAATTTCATTTTCCAACTTCTTAATCTCTCCCCCTAATGTTGGAAAATTTGTCTCATTAAAATGACAATCAGCAAATCGTGCAGTAAATACATCACCCGTCAGGGGTTCAAGATATCTAATAATTGATGGGGAATCAAATCCAACATATATTCCTAGCCTCCTTTGAGGACCCATCTTAGTGCGTTTTGGTGGAGCAATTGGAACATATACTGCACTTCCAAAAGTTCGTAAGTGAGATATATTTGGCTGCTGGCCATAAGCTAATTGTATTGGGGAGTATTTATGATAGGCTGCTGGCCTAATGCGTATAAGCGATGCAGCATGTAAAATTGCATGACCCCATACAGATATTGGAAGTCTTGCTCTCATAAGCATTGGTCTAGCAATTAATTGCAGCCGTTTTATGAATGATTCAGCTAGACCATTTTGTGTATGAACATGAGCTACAGGATGTTCAACACTTAACCCAACTGACATACAATAATTATTAAATGATTGGGATGTAAACTCACCAGCATTATCAAGACGATTTTTCTTAATTACATAGTCAGGAAATTGTGCTCTTAATTTGATTATTTGAGCGAGTAATCTTGCAAATGCAAGGTTTCGACTTGATAATAAACACACATGTGACCATCTACTGGATGCGTCAATTAGAACCATAAAATATCTAAATGGTCCACTTGGTGGATTTATAGGTCCACATATATCACCATGAATTCGTTCTAAGAATGCGGGGGATTCAGTCCCAACTTTAGCTGGTGAAGGTCTAATAATTAATTTTCCTTGAGAGCAAGCAACACATGACAATTCATTAGATTGAAGAATCTTCTGGTTCTTCAATGGATGTCCATGTGAGTTTTCAATAATCTTTCTCATCATTATTGACCCAGGATGACCCAATCGATCATGCCAAACAGAAAATATATCTGGATCATTGAACTTCAGGTTCATTATTGCATATGTTTCAATAACACGAATATACGTGTAATATAATCCAGAAGAAAAGGCAGGCAACTTTTCTAATATACGTTTTTCATGTGAGACAGTTGATATAATATAAAGATATTCTATATTATTCTTCATATCAGTCTCTATATGATAATCGTTAGCACGTATATCTTTAAAACTCAGTAGGTTTCTTTTGGATTTACTAGAGAACAAAGCATTATCAATTGTAAATTTTGTTCCTCTAGGCAAAATAATATTCGCTTTTCCAAAACCTTCAATCAAGTCTGCAGGACCCGATATTGTATTGACTTTTGCTTCAAGCATTGTCAATTTAGAGAAGTATTTCCTACTTTTAAGGATAGTGTGTGTTGTTGCGCTATCTGCCAAGCATAAATCTTCATTGTTCATCATGGAGTCAACCAAAATATGTGAAACATTCATGTTTCTTCAGGAAAATAAAATAACACAGTGAGCCCCAAAATAAGAAATTGAATATAAAATCGAACTTAATAAATAAACATAAATTAACATTAAATAAAAGGATATTGACATAATCCAATATAACATTTGTTGCTCATTTAATGATGTTCATTTTCTCTTCAGGAGATTTAATGAGATTTACAACATTTATTTCATATTTCCAAGATTAATCATCTCTTCAGGAGATTGCAAAGTTTGCTTTCACGCATGGTTCTCATTTTTGTACAACAGGTACAAAACTAATGCATTTTTTATATCATATCTAAAATATGAAACTTTTCTTTCAGTAACCACCACTAGATGAGTAATTGTTTCTTCCTTTATTATTGATCATGATCTCGACATTGACAACAAATATTCGAGAGTACAATATTCACTTCAGGGAATGATATTGAAACAATTGGTTGAGATTCATGATTTTTCATCAAATGCTCAATTGATTGCTTTAATCTCAAGAAGACATGGTGTTTGCTCACCACAATATTTAAACTTTTTCTTTCTCAATATTGCTACTACAAGAGCATATCTAAAATTGAGAAGAAAGAAACATTATTCTTAACATATGCTCACTTGTTTAAAATCACTTATTGATTAAAATTATGCAACTACAAGTGCATTTAATTAAAGTGAGCATTAAACTTGTGCAACTACAGGTGCATTTAATCATGAGCAATTCTTGATTTGAAAATGATGCAACTTCAGGTGCATTCAATCAAAAGGAGCATTTTTATGCAACTTCGTGTGCATAACATCAAACTTAACTTTAGGAAGAGCAACTAACTACTATACAAGTCTTGCAAACTTTGTCATGGGAAAATTTGAACTGATACATGTGTTTATTATGAATTTCAAAAGTTAATCAACACAAACAAAAATATTCAAACATACGTATGAAACCCAAATAAAAATTGTCGATAAACAACATGTTCCAATATTTGTATAAGATATATAACAGTATATATAACATGTTCTGTATATAAAGTTATGACAATATAGCAAATACTCTGTATATAAAGCTGTGACAGTATAACAAATACTCTGTATATATATTAAATGCACATAGAATAAAATATACAGAGAATTATGAGAAAATTACACCGAACAAATACTACATAAACTAATGAGGGAAATATACATTAGCAAAACGAGAAAGTTTAGAAGATGCACATAATTTAAAATTGAGATATATACATGGTATATATGTGCATCATGCTTATCATCAAATATGCATTAAACATTCTAGATTATCACATAAGTAATAAGAATATATGCATACTATCAACATTTCAATTATGTGGATAATGTAATTAACATAAATGTCATTGGCAAGTATAGAATCATAAACAATAAAAATGATTCAAATGTTAATATCATCAATACATAAATATGATACTTTACTAATCATATATAGTATGCATAATAACAAATAATACGATAATGTTGCATAAAACATATGTGTCAACGTTCAATACACAGTGTATATACGAGGTATATATAATACATGTACACTGTATATGTGAAACGTACAGAAGACATTTGCAAAGTAAAATGAACCCTACCTTCAACTGAACAAAAATGGAAGAGAATCGTGCTGATAACGTGTTAAAAACGTGAAGAACAATAACAAGAACACTAAGAACACTTAGAAAAATAGAGAGCAAAGGTAGAGAGAAGAGAGCAAATGAATTGTATTGAATTGAGTTGTGTCATTAACACTTCATGAACATCCCTATTTATACTAGTACAATAGGAGATGGTTACAACTTACAAGACCTAAAATAGGAGAGGGAGGGAGAGTCTTGAGCCTAAAGTCAAGGAGTCATGGGGAGTTGCCCTAAAATGGTGGGGTTGAATGCCCTAAATGGATATCTATAATTAAATACATTTACACTGTATTTGTAACAATATATATATTTTTTAATTATTTAATTATTTCTTCATCTCTCTCTTTACTTCCCTTTTTCTTTTCCATCTTTTTCTTCCTCATCCTTTCATTCTTCTTCTTCTTCATATCTCCGGCGACCGGTGGCCACCACTCGCCGGCCGCCAGCACCTGGTTTTTTTTTTTTTTTTTTTTTTTTTTTTTTTTTTAATTTAATTTCTACATTCCCTTTTCTTTTTCTTCCTCTCTCCTTTCACTGTTTAAAAAAAACCGAAACGAATGGGAAAACCCCCTTCGATTCCGACGCCGGAGAGGGAGGAGGGAGACAAAGGAGGGAGGACCTTCATCCCTCCTCGTTCCAGATCTGGAACCTCCCTCCTCTGTCTCGGCGTCGGAGACGAAGGAGGGAGGACCCCTCCGACGTCGGAATCGAAGGGGGTTTTCCCCTTTTGTTTCTATTTTTTTTTTAAAAAAAAAGTGAAAAGATGGAGGAAGAAAAAGAAAAGGGAAGGGAGAAAAAAAAAACAGTCGTCGGTGACCAGCGGCGGCGAGTGGTGGCCGCCGGTCGCCGGAGATATGAAGAAGAAGAAAATTGAAGGATGAAGAGGAAGAGGATGGAGAAGAAGAAGAAAATGAAAGGATGAAGAGGAAGAGGATGGAGAAGAAGAAGGGAAGTAAAGAGAGAGATGAAGAAATAATTAAATAATTAAATAATTAAATAATTAAATAAATAATATTTTTTTAATTATTTTTTATTAAAATAATAGTGTCACGTCAACAACTGTTAAAATTTAACAGAAAAATTGACGGCAGGGACCAAAGTGCTCCTTATCTCAAACCGTAGGGGTATTTTTGTTGAGTTTGAAAACTCAGGGACCTAATTGTCACTTAACCCAAACCTCAGGGACCAAAAGTGTATTTTTCCTGAGATTTTTTTTTATAAGAAAAGTAACTTTTATTTTTGTAGCCTATCCTAGGTGTTGAATAGAGTTTTATCCCCTTCTCAAATGGTCGTCACTAGGAAGGTTTTTCTTTAGAAAAAATTAAAAAAGATAAATAAATAAATAAAATAGCATCCTTTTGGCTAGTCTTGGTGGATTCTCTAAACTCCCTCGGGTAATTATTGAGGGCCCGTTTGGTAACGTTCTCGTTTCTTGTTTCCTGTTTCTAATTTTATTAAGAAATCTAAGCATATAATAACTATGTATGTTTCTTGTTTCTCATTTTTTAGAAACACTCCCAAAATTTGTATAGAACTTTTGGGAACAACTAAAACTAGTTTCTCCTTTTTTGTTCTTGTTTCCAACTTTTTCCAAACATAAATAAGAATATAGGTTTAGTATTATTGAATGTATAGATGTTAGGGTCATGAAATTCTATTTTTCTTTATTAAAAATGAAGAAACAGAAACAAGAAACGAGAACGTTACCAAACGGGCCCTGATAATTTTGTTTCTTACCTCTCTGTTCTCATGGAAAAGATCGATAATTGGCTTTCCAGAGCTCAATCAGGGTGGTGACTGAAAGACAAAGCAAAAATGCTTAGGAAGTGGGCTGTTTGAGATTTTTTGTGGGTTACAAAAAAATCATAAGAGATAAAATAAAAATCTTTTGATACGGTATCTTGATTAAACAATGTGCGGTTCAAGATTTTTTGGAATTTTGTAGGTTATATGGCCCATTGTGAGTACCCTTCACAATTTCACGTATATTCACAACATTTATTTGATTTTTTTTTAAGAATACAGTTATTTGATTTTGTAGGTTATGTAGCCTCGACATTTATTTTATTTGATTTTTTAAAAATCAAATTTATTTGATTAGCTTGAATTTAAGAAGCTTTTTGTCATAGTTTTTTCTTGAGGGGGCTTTCTCTACCTCCCACCCTTTTGTTTTGTTCTCTAATATATCCTGTTTCTTATCAATATACATATATTACCTAAAAACAGCTACCAATTAGGAACAAACCATGTATTTTCATACAAAAGTATTACCATGGTTAAGGTAGAAACCAAAATTCATAAAACATGTTCCTTTTTCTTTGGAATGTACTAAGAATACAATTTCTCAATCAATTCAATAAACATATGTGATCATCGATGAACAATCTGATACCTGCATGAAGAATCTTACAGATCATCTGCAGAATGCTTCATGAACTCTCAAGAACTGGAAGTTCTTCCGAGTATCATAATAGTTTGTCCCTGATATCTAGTCTGCAAGAAAAAATGACAAACTTCAACATTCTAGAATAGAGCTTAACTGCTGATATCATGTTAATCACGTTTACCATATATTTAACAGCTTGTTACCATGTGCTCTATTAGTCTCTCCCCTCAGATTTCTGTATAACAGAATCATCCAGATCAAAGTTCAACTAGTTAGCCTCAACCTTCCTTCCAACGTCTTAATCTGGGTAATAATCTATCCCAAGATCAAACGTGTCTACAAGCATCAAAGAGTTCAGATAACTGTCTATTTGTTGTAGTTTACATTGGAGCCACCATTCATCTTCTTTGTCCCCAATTCCTCTCTTAGCTTTGGCGAAAAACCATTCGCTACCATTTCTTCATCGTAATTCCTAGCCATATCTATCATTCCCTTCTCCACAAGAGCATCAATCAAAGCATTGTAAGCAGACTCATTTGGACTACACCCAAGTTCCTCCATCTTATTCCACACCAAAAACACTGGTCTTAAAAACCCCCCATCTTCCAAACTTCCTCATGAGCATCACGTAAGTATCCATTTTTGGATGAACCCCAAATTTAATCATCCTATCAAATAACATAAGAATCTCTCTGGGCTTTTCAAGAGCCCTGAAAAAACAATGATACATGATGACATTTGGTAGACAGTCCTTCTTAAGCATTTGATCAAGCATCACATGGGCATCCTTGAATCTTCCATTCTCACAAAATAGCTTAATAATAGTATTGCAAGTCACGACATTAGGCTTACAACCCATTTCTTTCATCTCATGAAACACCCGACTGGCAAAATCAACGCCTTCTGAAATCCCAATGGAATGAATTACCGTATTGTACGCGACTACATCCAATTTCATTCCCTTCTTTTTCATCTCCTTATACAATTTAACGGCCTTCCATGGCTTCCCGTTCTCACATTGTATATCCATATATATCAAATACAAATGCAAATCCTTGCGAACGTCCTTCTTATCCATTTCTTCCCAGAACTCTCTACACTTACTCCACCACCCCATCTTAAGCCAACCACGAAGAATCAAGTTATGAATCTTCGTACTCGCATCACAATCCAACCCCTTGCTCTTCCCAAAACACAAATCCTGAGCTTCAACTACATGTCTATACTCACAAAGTGCGTCAATGAGATTACAAAACGAAGTCTCATCCCTCAATTTAAACTCCAGCAATCTCTCATAAGCAGCAATCGCTTCAGTAGCCAAATGCGTCGACACGTAACGCTTAAACAAAATGCGAAACGTCGCATGATCTAGAGAAGCAAACGGGGATTGTTGCATACGCTGAATCAAAGCCCACAAAAGCTCGAACTCAAAGAACTTACCAAGAATGTCGAGCATGCAATTATAGGTCTCGATGGTGTGATCGAACTTACATTCTGATTCAACCCAGTTGAAAAACTCGTACGAACGCCTCCAGTCATTGCAGTAAGAATCGAGCGCCTCACGAACAGTAGAAGGATCGAAATTAGTCTGTATCGGACGAAGCTTCGGGCTATTCAACTTGAAATCGAACTTTGAAATGGGATTGATTGTTTTGGTGGAAAAGGATAGGATCGTCGGCGGGAGGAACACGTCGGAGAATGAAATAATAAACGGCTGTAAACAGCGAGAAGCGAACGAAGAGAGCATTTCCGATCTGAGAGGTTTTGGGTTTCTAATTCTGAACAGAATAAAGCACTGCGAATTTTGAGTGATGGTTGGGTTGACCGGCCAGCTGCCCAATGTAGCCTAAAAACTTAGGGCTTGGGGCTTGGATCTTGTGTCAACATCGCTTCTTGAATTTTCTTTTTAATTTTTATTTTTATAGTCAAATAATGAGATTTTTTTAAAACAATATGTGGGGTGGAATGATTTGAACCACAAACATCTCGTTTATTAATACTCATTTTATACCAGTTGAACTATGTTCATGCTGGCAAAGTGACAAATTGTTATAAATAGTCATTTACATTCTTATTGGATTTGAACTTATAATCTTTTAATCAAAAGTACACGTCTATTACCTTTGGAGTTATGCTCACTTTGACATAATCATTTACATTTCAATGGATGGAGAAATTTTATGATAAAATATATTTTCAATTTTATATTGATCCATTGATTTTAGTGAAAATGATTAATTAAGGATCTACGAGATCCTTTTTAAGTTTAAAGATCTATTGAACACAAGATTCAAGTATGTGTTAGACACTATTTTAAATTCATGAACTAAATTAACACAGTTACTATGATTGACTAGATTTATATTTAAATTCATGTTAAATTATAAATTTAGTTTATGAACTTAGTGATGTGTCAACTTTGTCCATGAACTTTAAAAAATGTTTAATAGGTTATTTAACTTTCAATTTTGTGTCTAATAAATTATTGACATATTTAAGAATTGTAAAAGTTAATCAATATATTATATATAAAATTGAATTTTATGTCTATTGAGGGACTTATTAGATGCAAAAGTGAAAGTTTAAAGACATACTTGATATTTGTTTTTTTTTTTTTAAGTTTAAAGACATACTTGATATTTTTTAAGTTTAGATATTTTATAACTAATAGCATTCTAATTATATAAAACAAGTATCCATTATAAATTTAAAAAAGAAGTTACAAAACTATTAAACATCTCTTTGAAACTTTTTTTTTATTATTATTTTTCTAGTAATAGAATATAAATTAAGAAAAATAGTTAGTATTATTGATATTGAATTAAGATTGGTAAATCTCTAATCTTCTCCCTTTCACCATCTCCCACTTGAAAGAAAAGCTCCAGCCATGTGAAAAGGAGAGCACAAAAATGGACTTTCATCAAAGAGTTTTGGACCTAATGAAAGAACAAAAATATCTTCTTAGGGTATATAATATTCATGTATTTATATGACTTAAATCAATATCACATCACTATGACTTGAATCAATATCACATCACTATCTGTTTATATATATATATAAATGCATCGCAATCTATTTTGCTGATTCCTTCTGATTTTATAGCTCACCTTTAATTGTCATATGTACCTAATTTTATGAGATGCATACATTATATTAATACCAAAAACCATAAAATTTAAACTCATTGGCTCCTTAGACTTGTATGGTTTTTTTTTTTTTTTTGAAAAGTTATGAGATGCATATATTATATGAATACCAAATCGTAGAATTTAAACTATGAAACATTGAATTCTTATCAATATAAATCAATGATATCCCTTTATTATCATAGTTCCAAATAATCTCATCCTCACACAAAATAGGTCTGGTTGGGGTATTTAGTATGGCCATAGCATCGACTTCTAAGAATGAGGATCGAACCAAAGTTTCGTTCCACTCTTCATTTGGGTTTTTAAGTTGAGCTACAGTAAAATGTCGAATATTAGGATGGGTGAAAATCGGTTTTGAAGGGAATAAAAGTCCCCACGCAGCGGAAGCGCATCGATTGGACCTTATGCTGTATATTAATTAACATTAATATATCGTTACGAAAACTCAAACAAACTTTAAACATACTTTAAAGTTGCTAGAAAATCAGTTTAAACATGCTGAAAAATAAATCTAAATTTATTTTCATGCTTTTCTAAAGAAAAGGGGAAGAACCGTTACAAACCTTCGTTGTAGACTTGACCGTTCTTCGCCAACGATGCTCCAACGATCAAAACGCAACAGCCCCCTTTTAAGTTTCTTCGCTGGAAAATCCTTCTTGAATGACACAATAACCACAGAGGTTACATCGGTATATCTCTAAGTCTGGGAGGCAAAAGACTTGTGGGAGTCTTTCTCTAAGAGGGAGGCTAGAGAGAATTCTAGGTCTTGTCTTGAGAGTCTAAGAGCAAGAGAAAAGTGTCATGGACCAATTAGGTCTAGTGTTCTATTTATAGAAGAGAGGCCGTGAATAAAATATTCAATTAAATCAATCTTTTCCAAAATTGATTAATCTTTTCCACAAATGACTAATTACTTCCATAAGTGATTAGATCATTTCCATAAATGATTAATCACTTCCTTAAGTGATTAATTATTTTCATAATTGATTAATTCCCGGTTAATGAATTCTTAAATTAATTAACCACCAATTAAATATCACATATTTAATTTCTGACCTTGAATTAATTAATTCATTATTTGAACTCTTTCAAACTTCCATAAATTTATATTTGAATTTCTTCAAATATTAATTTCTCTCACAATAATATATCAATATATATTATGTTTGTTTCTCATAGTAAATTGAACATTTTCAATTTACATTTATTACTTAGTTGCCTCAAATTACTTTAGGAGCTACTAGTGGGACCTAATGGACCTGCAGATCAGAAGCTCCAACGATGTGAGATTAATTGGTCAAACTCATTAACCACATTAATCAATATTCGTTAACTGTGTGTTCATTCCACTATAGACTCACAGTTGCACTCTTCTCACTGCAGACATATTTTCTGTGTCCACGGATATAGACCAATATCGACTAGTTAGTCCTTCACGAGTGTCCGTAACACCAGTTGGGTCAAATTACCGTTTTACCCCTGGGTTACTTCTATTTCCTTAAGTACTAGTTCTCATCTAATGAACAACCTGTTTGTGGTCCAACCATCAAACAGAAAACCCTCTCGTGCCATTGAGAGGGTAGGGCCCTTTGTTCAAGACTCGGAGTAACCACTTAAGGGAACACTCATCTGCTTCCCTAAAGTTGGGAAGGAGTGAATTCCATCTTGTACGATTACGTTCCCAGCTCCCCATTCGGTCTTGTCCCCAAAATGGTAGGCTTATTGAGTCGGCGTATTGGCCACTCTCACCCATGCAAATCAAAGGACAATCTCTCATGAGCAGGAGTCCATAATCAACTCAGGATTAAGACTAAGTTGTCTAGGTCGTCCTAGTGAAATAGAAAACCAACTAGTTAACGGTGTTATAACCAGTGGTTACTATTTCGCGGTCCGGTCTTATGCAAACTCATTGCATAGGATACCCCCACTCGCATGTCTCCTACACGAACGCGTTGGATCACAACATTTGTATCAAATACAAAGTGGGTCGTATCCATAGTGTTACCAGGATAAGGCACCCAGTCTTATCCTTATACTATAGACCCTTTAGGCTGTTTCTTGAACAATGATCCTATATGTCGCTACATATAGTTCAAGACTCATATTACAGCCTTGGATGTCTAGTTTATTGGATTAGGGTTATTTTTAGGCAAAGATAAATATAAAATAACTAATAACAATTAATGGAAAAATATATCAATATTATTTCATTAATATCCGGTCAACAGTTACATTCACTACCTACTAGTTTTAGGGCATAAAACCCAAAAGGTTTAGCCGACCCCTCCTTCATAATCCATGGATCTTCAGAGACATCGACATTAAATCCACTCCCGACTCTCCATCTATAACCAACCTGAAATAACTCTCTTCCCCAAATGATACTCTTCCATGTGTAAGAAGGATGGAATCCTAATGTGGCTTTCAGGAAATGCCCTGTTTTAAAATACCGACCACGAAGCACTCGGGCTAGTCGGCTATTTGGGAACTTGATTAGTCTCCAGCTTTGCTTGGCCAACATTGCCTGGTTGAAAAGGGATAGGTCTCGGGAACCCATTCCACCACACTTTTTATTAAGACAAAGCTTTTTCCAGTTGCGCCAATGAATTTTCATTTCTGATTCATTCAAACCCCACCAAAACCTAGCACAAATAGCATTTAAGTCATTACATAGAGAAGCAGGAAATTTAAAACAACTCTTTGCATAATTAGGGATCGATTGAGCAACAGATTTAATAAGCAGTTCTTGAGAAAAACTTCCCTTTCCATCAAGTTACAAGAACCAAGAGCGTTTGTGAAAAGTTTTTTAGAAGACCAAACTTCCCCCGAAGATCAAGATCTGTGGCTGGAAGATTTACCATGACATCCTACCAACATTATCTAATCTTAACAAGTGTGGGATGGATGTGTGGCCTATTTGTTATCTGTGCAGAGAGAAGCTCGAAACAACTACACACCTCTTTTGGGATTGTAAGATAACAAAGGGTGTGTGGCTTAAATATTTGCCGGATTCTAACTTGGTTTGTTTCAATGATAGGTATGGATGGACAGTCCCAAATTTCTGCGAGAGGTTATGGATGAACAACAATGGGGGTTCAGTGGACGACAAAAGCCTAAAGAAAAGCCTAATCATTTGTTGGAAAATTTGGGCCATTCGAAACTCAATCAGTCACAACGGTCAGAGACACGATCCAGAAAAGTTACAGGCCACAATTCAACAATAGGTAGATTAGTCCATCACCGAACTAATGGGAGAGGAAGATACATACTAGTCGACCCTTTCCCTTCAGATCAGAACAGAGCAGAGGATGAGCGCGGATAATTCCCCCCAGACAACGGTGCAAACCAGATGGATTCCGATTCCTGAGGATTGCTGGAAACTCAATTGTGATGCGTCGTGGAGTGAGGAGTATCAACGAGGCGACTTTGGATGGATTCTTCGGGATTGGCAAGGAACACCATTAATGGCGGGTCTCCGTTGCTTCAGCTTGTCGTGGAAGGTCAGTTGGCTCGAAACCCAGGCGATTATTGAAGGTTTGCGTGATATACATCAGACGACAACTACTCGGCTACGTGTGGAGAGCGATTGTCTTCAGGTTGTTCGACTGCTCAACGGCGAAGACCATGAAGAAACGGAACTGCTGTTTCTAATTAAAGATGCCCAACATCTTCTATCTTTGAGAATAATAGAATCTATTTCTCATATACCCAGGGCTTATAATCAAATGGCCCATGTCTTGGCCCATAAAGCTTGTGAAGAGAATGACTCTAAAATATGGGTCAATTCTTTTCCAGAATGGCTTCTATCTGCTAATGAAGCTGATATCGGTTGTGTACATCACAATTGTGGGGGTCCTGTCCCACGTGTGAACAATTTTAATTTGATTTAATTCAATATTTTATTCTAAAAAAAAATCAATGATATCAGTAACATCAAGGAGCAAGAATACTCTACAGATTAGACAATTATTTCTTCCTTATTTTACATCAAATCATCATCACAATTTAAAAAAAAAAGAACTAAAAAAAAACATAATTAATAAAAGAAAATTAGTGACGAAGTTCTTGTCTAGCCCAAGAGCGAGCATTTCGGGAAGAAAGCGTTCCTCGACTTCTTTCTTTAAGGATTTAAGGTTGGCAAACGCCAATCAAGAAGGGAGAACAAATGACTCAAGAATCGACTCATTCCGAACAAAATCACAAAATCACAAATTCATAACAACATCAAGAAAACACGAAGCTAAAGTAAATGGATTGGAAAAGAAAAGAATATGCTAGTGTATTGCTTAAAAATAATAAGCAAGCTAAGTCTCTGAAAATAGTAAGCAAGCTAAGTCTCGGCTGGGTCGAGATGATGGAAAAACCGAGAGCAGGTATAAACTGAGCAAAATGCTTACATTGTTGTCAATGCCAAGAGCAAAATGGTAGCCAGAAATACAAGCAATGGCCATGAACCAAACACACACTTTTCCACGAATTTTGTAGCTTTAACCTTCCATCTGTTGCTGTAATATTTGTTTACATCTTCAATTGCCTTATCCAAGAATGGCACTTTCGTCAACTTGATGGATTTGCTCATACTGTTCCAAAGCTCGGCGACTTCTGCATTGCTCTTCATATGGTTTATAATGATTCCTTTTTCCTTGAGCAATTTTACATCCTCCTCCAAGTCGATGATGCCATTCATTAGTTCGATGAAACGGGTAAAAACCAAAGGCCTTGATGGTTTTGAAACTTCATATGCTACCAAGTTTCTCAATACTACTTTGGAGTTCACATCAAGAGTAATGGCGGGAAGGTAAAATATCACTACCTTTGTGTCAAAGGCAACGACTGAGATGCCTCCATCGACGGGCACAAAACAAACACCCGATTTTGTCAACTGAGACACGGAAGGGATTGTTATTTCCTCTAACAATGGAAGTCTGACTTTTCCATCTATCCTTCAACTCCCCTTTTGTGGATCATTTTCTTCTTTACCATGTCCCAAGGAACATAGGTGTTCGAGAGGCTTTAACAGAATCCCAATTCCAGGAAGTTTATAGATGATTGTCCATGGCAGTTTGAAGATCACTTGGAAAGGTCTAGAACCAACCATTCTTTTGAATAGATGTACCAGACCTTTGTTTAACTTTGAAAGAATCTTCCAGATTTCACTTCCCAGTTTACTCAAGAGACTGAGTGCGTGTTTAGAGGCGCTTTCAACGTTTTCTTTGGCAGGTTCCTTTTCATTTTGATCATCTTCCATTATCTCCAATGGGTCAGCCAACGTCGGAGTAATCATACGGTACAAAAAATCAAGCAAATGAAAGCATTCCGAGACCGACACTTGAATTTCCACCAAGTCTTTCATCACCTTGAAAGGAGAAAAATCTTCTTACAGTCCCAACAACATAGAAAGCAAAATTTTTTTTTTGGTTCTAGAGCTGAAAACTGGAGTTCCAACATCTTTCTCAAAACAAATAGAGGTATCTGATTCTCAAGCATCACTATGTCTCTCAGAATAGCATTATGTACTAACTTCCATCCCTCATAATCTACAAAATACGACAACTTTGAGGATACCCTAGAGAGACTCTTTTTTTCACTGATAGTACATACTCGGAGGACCTCAAGCAGGAAGGAGGCGTTGATGGCCAACATCCAAGCAAATGTTTCACTATTGAAATTGAGGTATTTGTGGTAGCACGCTCGGGTCTTTTGCTCGTACTTCATTAATTTCTCATCAAGATTGTGAAACTTGAGGCTTTTGAGCTGTTTTTGAGCTCTTTTGGCTGCAGCAATCTTGTACCTCTCCATCTCATACAGCTCTTGGCGCCAGTGATGGTATGGACCAATTGCAACTTCCTGTGGAGTATAGGAATCAAGATCGATGGCCATAAGAGACTTAGGGACATTGAATATGCATACCAGAGTTCCAATGTCTTCCTCAATCTCTTCTTCTTCTAAGGATTGACGAATTTGAATGACCCATCTTTTCTCATCAAATCCTGAGGTCAATCCCCAAGAATTCCCAACAGAAAAAGAATGCAATCTTGCTTTACTAGAGAAACTCATGGTGAGTGCTAGGATAGTAACTATTTCTGCAATTGATCAGTATCTGACAATTAGGAAATTAGAGGTTATATAAGCATACAAACCATTAATGTCATCATTAATGAATAGTTAAGTTCCCTTTAGTCAAGGCTAATGCATTCTCAACTTTCATCCTTAAAATGATTTTGTACTTAACATAGTCCCACAACCATCTTAGTTTAGAATTTAAGGGCCAACGAAGTTTTCCTATGTTTGGGCAAGGGAAAGAAATAACACAACAAACGCGGTTTGATGTATCATTTTTTAAGTGCATACATAGATGTGGAAATGTAATAATTTTTCAGTTTAAAGTCACGAAAGTTAAAAAGACTATGTATATTTCGCATATTTATCATGCATGCTATATTGTCTTTTGCTTCTTTGACTTCATCTAATAAAGATAAAAAATTAAAATACCCACCCTAGTTGCCTTTCAAATGTCAATTAAAATAACTTTACCCCCACATAATCTTGGAATCACACGTTTTTTATAAGCTTTGTCCCACACGAATGATAGATTTTTCTTCAAATTATTTGTCATTGTTTGGTGACACTATTTTTATTTATTTATTTATTATATAAAATTGTTTGGTGACACTATTACATCAAAAATGATAGTCACGTGTGTTATACAGGAAGATGTATGTCTTTCTTATTTTTCAACCCAATTCCTTCTTGTCACAAAACATCAGAAAGGTTACGCCACAATCAGGGTGGTGACTGAAAGACAAAGCAAAAATGCTTAGGAAGTGGGTTGTTTGAGATTTTTTGTGGGTTACAAAGAAATCATAAGAGATAGAATTAAAATCTTTTGATACGGCCTCTTAATTAAACAATGTGCGGTTCAAGATTTTTTATGATTTTGTAGGTTATATAGCCCCTTGTGAGTACCCTTCACAATTTCTTGTATATTCACAACATTTATTTGATTTTTTTTTATAAAAAATACTGTTATTTGATTCTGTAGGTTATGTAGCCTCGACATTTATTTTATTTGATTTTTTAAAAATAAAATTTATATGATTAGCTTGAATTTGAGAAGCTTTTTGTCATAGTTTTTTCTTGAGGGGACTTTCTCTACCTCCAACCCTCGTTTTATATCCTGTTTCTTATCAATATATATATTACCTAAAAACAGCTACCAATTAGGAACAAACCATGTATTTTCATACAAAGGTATTACCATGGTTAAGGTAGAAACCAAAATTCATAAAACGTCTTCCTTTTTCTTTGGAATGTACTAAGAATACATTTTCTCAATCAATTCATTAAACGTATGTGATCATCGATGAACAATCTTGTTATAGGCAATTTTGGACCACCCCGATATACAAGGAGCTGACGAGGACAACCGGGGAGAAATCGGGTTGAAAGATGGACCAAGGAGGTAAAACCGGCAAGTGGGACGGGCCAAGACCGAAGGGGTCGGGTTTTTGGCTCGATCCCCTGCTCGGGTCGGCCTCGGCCATGGGCCGAGGCCGACCCTCGACCCGCTCGCGCGAGCCGAGTCCGTTCGATGCCGTTTGGTCCCCACCGCCTTTGGCCGCCTCGGTTTCGCCTGGTTTGACCTAAAACGCCTCCGAATCCCTAAAAACCCTAGGAGGATGAGCAGGTATTTATATCCCTCTTCGCCACTGAAGAGGGGACCCCGAATTCTATCCCTAAACACTATTCTATATTTTTTACTCTCTCTTCTTGCTCTTACTTTTCCACTCTCAACCGTTCTGTTTGCTGACTTAAGCATCGGAGCCGGTGTGGCGAGCACCACACCGGTGTGCAGGTTTACTGTCTTGCAGGCCACGTCTTCCCCCCTTAACTACAAATTTACCGTTGGTGGCACGTGAAGGTCAGGTGAGTTCCTCTGGCCAAAATCGACCATCAACAAATCTGATACCTGCATGAAAGATCTTATAGATCATCTGCAGAATGCTTCATGAAATCTCAAGAACCGGAAATTCTTCCAAGCATCATAATAGCCTGTCCCTGATATCTAGTCTGCAGGAAAAAAGAACAAACTTCAACATTCTAGAATAGAGCTTAACTGCTGATATCATGTTAATCACGTTTACCAGATATTTAACAACCTATTACCATGTGCTCTATTAGTCACTCCCCTCAGATTTTTGCATTACAGAATAATCCAGATCAAAGTTCAACTAGTTAGCCTCAACCTTCCTTCCAACATCTTAATCTGGGTAATAATCTATCCCAAGATCAGACGTGTCTACAAGCATCAAAGAGTGCAGATAACTGTCTATTTGTTGCAGTTTACATTGGAGCCACCATTCACCATCTTTGTCCTCAATTCCTTTCTTAGCTTAGGTGAAAGACCCTTCGCTACCATTTCTTCATCGTACTTCCTAGCCATATTTATCATGCCCTTCTCCACAAGAGCATCAATCAAAGCATTGTAAGCAGACTCATTTGGACTACACCCAAGTTCCTCCATCTTATTCCACACCAAAAACACTGGTCTTAAAAACCCCCATCTTCCAAACTTCCTCATGAGCATCACGTAAGTATCCAGTTTTGGATGAACCCCAAATTTAATCATCCTATCAAATAACATAAGAATCTCTATGGACTTTTCAAGAGCCCTGAAAAAACAATGATATGTGATGACATTTGGTGGACAGTCCTTCTTAAGCATTTGATCAAGCATCACATGGGCATCCTTGAATCTTCAATTCTCACAAAATAGCTTAATAATAGTATTGCAAGTCACGACATTAGGCTTACAACCCATTTCTTTCATCTCATGAAACACCCGACTGGCAAAATCAACGCCTTCTGAAATCCCAATGGAATGAATTACCATATTGTACGCGACTACATCCAATTTCATTCCCTTCTTTTTCATCTCCTTATACAATTTTAACAGCCTTCCATTGCTTCCCGTTCTCACATTGTATATCCATATATATCGAATATGAATGCAAATCCTTGCGAACGTCCTTCTTATCCATTTCTTCCCAGAACTCTCTACACTTACTCCACCACCCCATCTTAAGCCAACCACGAAGAATCAAGTTATGAATCTTCGCACTCGCATCACAATCCAACCTCTTGTTTTTTCCAAAACACAAATCCTGAGCTTCAACTACATGTCTATACTCACAAAGTGCGTCAATAAGATTACAAAACGAAGTCTCATCCCTCAATTTAAACTCCCACAGTCTCTCATAAGTAGCAATCGCTTCAGTAGCCAAATGCACCGACGCGTAATGCTAAAACAAAATGCGAAACGTCGCATGATCTTGATAAGCAAACAGGATTGTTGCATACGTTGAATCAAAGCCCACGAAAGCTCGAACTCAAAGAACTTACCGAGAATGTCGAGCATGCGATTATAGGTCTTGGTGGTCTGATCGAACTTACATTCTGATTCAACCCAGTTAAAAAACTCGTACGAACGCCTCCAGTCATTGCAGTAAGAATCGAGCACCTCACGAATAATAGAAGGGTCGAAATTTGTCTGTATCGGACGAGGCTCCAAGTTGTTGAACTTGAAATCAAACTCGAAAATGTTATTGATTGTTTTGGTGGAAAAGGATAGGATCGCCGACGGGAGGAACACGTCGGAGAAGAAAATAATAAACGACGGGAAGCGAACGAAGAGAGCATTTCCAATCTGAGAGGTTTTGGATTTCTGATTTTGACCAGAAGAAAGCACTGCGAATTTTGAGTGATGGTTGGGCTAACCGACCAGCTGCCCAATGTAGCCCAAAAACTTAGGGCTTGGGCTTGGATCTTGTGTCAACTTTGCTCTTCAATTTTCTTTTTAATTTTAATTTTTATAGTCAAATAATGAGATTCTTTTTTAAACAATATGTGGGGTTGAATGATTTGAATTACAAACATCTCGTTTATTAATACTCATTTTATACCAGTTGAACTATGTTCATGCTGGCAAAGTGACAAATTTTTATAAATAGTCATTTACATTCTTATTGGATTTGAACTTATAACCTTTTAATCAAAGGTACACGTCTATTACCTTTGGAGTTATGCTCACTTTGACGTAATCATTTACATTTCAATGGATGGAGAAATATTTGATAAAAGATATATTCAATTTTAAATTGATTAGTTGACTTTAGTGGAAATGATTGGTTAAGGATCCAACGAATCTTTTTTAAGTTTAAAGATCTATTGAACACAAAATTCAAGTATGTGTTCAACACTATTTTAAATTTATGAACTAAATTAACACAGTTACTACGATTGACTAAATTTATAATTAAATCAATATTAAATACAAATTTAGTCTCTGAACTTTTAGTGTTGTGTCAACTTAGTTTATGAACTTTAAAAGGTGTTTAATAAGTTCATTAACTTTCAAATTTGTGTTTAATAAGTTATTGACATATTAAGTTTGGTAAAATCTAATAATTATATTATATATACAATTGAATTTTATGTCTATTGAGTTCTAATTTTGTATCAAGGAAGCTTGTAAATTTTTTAAAATGTCGAATAGGTACAAATTTATCAGACACATAATTGAAAGTCGAGAGACTTATTGGATACAAAAGTGAAAGTTTAAGGACATATTGGATATTTTTTGAAGTTTAGGAGCCTATTGACAAAATTGAAAATTCAATGACATATTTGACATTTTTAAAAGTTCAATAAACAAATTGATATAAAGAAGTTAAGGGACAAACTTGTAATTTAGGCCCCGTTTGATCACCATTTGTTTTTTGGTTTTTGAAATTTATGTTTATTTTCTTCCATTTTCCTTACCTTGGTTTTCATCTTTGTTAAATACACACATGAGTTTCTAGCCAAATTCAAAAAACAAAAAGAAGTTTTTGAAAACTATTTTTTTTTTTTTTTTAGTTTTTAAAAATTGGCTTGGTTGTTAAAAACTTGGGAAAAAAGTAGATGAAAAAAAAACAAAGAAACTTAAGGTAGAAGTAGTGTTTTTTTTTTTTTTTTTTTTTTTTTTTTTTTTTTTTTTTTTTTTTTTGAAAAGAGGTAGAAGTAGTGTTTGTAAGCTTAATTTTCAAAAACCAAATGGTTATCAAACAAGGCTTAATTGTTTTTTTTTTTTTTTTTTGTAAAGTTGTAAATTGTATCTGTATGTAATTTAGCGTTAATAGTCGATACAAGAGGAGCATAAAACGCGGAGCTTTACGGAATTTTTCAGAAATTTTCACACCAACATAAAACTTGACATCTAAAATGTCAAGTTTATGGATAATTTACTTGTTATATTTTAAATGTCAAGAATACCTATCTTTATAATTTTGAGAGGGGCAATTATGTAATATGCAAGTAGGGCTAGAAGCGAGCCTAACTCTACGGTAATTGTCATGTTTCCTCCCCTGATTTTCCCATCTCTCTCTAATCCCTCTTCCTCTCTCGATTAACCGCACCCGTCGGCTTCCCTCCCCTCTCCGATCTCTCACGCCGTCCAATCCAACGCTGCACATCTCCGCTAGTCCTGGGTTTTTTAGAATAATAGATAAGTTTTTAAAAAAAATTAGAAGAAAGAGGGACTTCTAAAACTATTTAAAAAAATGGTGTGTCGCGTCTTCCCAAGAGACGCAACACACCCATGCATGCCACGTGACGTCTTCTGCCGCAACATCAGTTAACTTTTTCTTTTTTTAGTTTTTTTAATGAATTTAATTAAATTTTATTCATTTATAATAATACCATTTCCTTTTATATATTTTTTCTCTCTTTTTTGTAAACCTATTTTTAGATTAATGTTTTTAGATTTTTTTATCCTTTAAAGTTTATCTATTATTATTTAAATATTTGATTACCGTATTTTGTATATTAATCTTTTTATTAATTCACCTACTTATTTTTAAATTCTTTAAAAAATTTTAAAATAATTCAGAGATCGTTGGTCAAGAAAATTTCAATAAAATTTACCATTCAAACACAAATATATATATTGAAATGAATGTGATGATACTCAAGGTTGGATTTTGGTCCTACTATGGGTTCGTTATATATATATATCGGTGGTTGATTCATTAAATGAAATGAATGTGATGATACTCAAGGTTGGATTTAAAAAAGATTTAAATAAATTGAAATATTAGATCTAAAGGAAGATCGAATTTAACATTTTTTTAAAATAATTAAACATTTTTATTGGTCTCAAATTCAAATTTAAAATATTTTGATATTAAACTTCAATCCATTCAAAATTTTCAATATATATATATATATATATAATATTCTAATATTCTTAAATAATTGAAATTGGATTTTTTTGGTTCTAAACAAATCCCTAGAATCAATGAATTAATATGAAACTTGAATCAAAATATTATTCACTAGTATATTGAATATATCTATATCTATATCTATATATATATATATATATATATATATATATATTTGTGTTTGAATGGTAAATTTTATTGAAATTTTCTTGACTAATGATCTCTAAATTATTTTAAATTTTTTTAAAGAATTTAAAAATAAATAGGTGAATTAATAAAAAGATTAATATACAAAAGTCGGTAATCAAATATTTAAATAATAATAGATAAACTTTAAAGGATAAAAAAAATCTAAAAACATTAATCTAAAAATAGGTTTACAAAAAAGGGAGGAAAAAAAATATAAAAGCAAATGGTATTATTATAAAGGGCCGGTTGCAAGGATAGCAATATGGGCCAAAATAGTTGCAAATCTAGCAACCCACAAAAAAAATTGCAAAATCTAATAGTTTGTCTGTTGACTAAAATACCCCTCCAGATTTTCTTTCACTGATATAAAGTTTTCTTATCACTGATAGATTCTATCAGTGATAGAAATTTTCTTTCACTGATAGATTCTATCATATGATAGAAAATTTTTCTACTACTGATAGATTCTATCGGCGATAGATATTTTTCTATCACTTGTTCGGTGTTTGTTTGGTTGTTGTTATTTGGTTTTCTATCAGTGTTTGGTTTTTGTTTTTCAGTGTTTGATTTCTATAATCGTTCGTTTTTTGCTTTATTTTTCAATGCTCGATTTCACCTTGTATCACCATCGCTGATAGAAACAAAAGATCTTCTATCACTGGTAGAAAAGTATCAGTGATAGAAAGATTTTCTATAACTCACGAAAAGTTTTTCTATCAGTCTCAGTGATAGAGATAGAAAGTTTTTCTATCACTCATAGAAAGATTTTCTATGAATGATAGAAATTTTTTCTATCACTCGTAGAAAAAATTTCTATAAGTGATAGAAGATTTCTATCACTGATAGGTTCTATCAGGGATTGAAATATTTTCTATCAAGAGTTTTCTATCATTGATAGAATATCTTTCTATCACTGATAGAATAGTAAAAATTCCTATCAGTGATAGAAATCTTTTATCACTGATAGAAAGCTTTTCTATCGGTGATAGAAAGTTTTTCTATCACTTATAGATTATATCGGTGATAGAAAGATTTCTATCGGAGATAGAAAGATTTTTATGGGTGATCAGGGATTGAAAGATTTTTTATCAAAAGTTTTTCTATGATTTTCTATAAAAAGTTTTTTTTATCACTGATAGAACCTATCAGTGATAGAAATCTTTTATCACTGATAGAAAAAGTTTCTATTAGTGATAGAAATCTTCTATTCTATCAGTGATAGAAACTTTCTATCACTGATAGAAAATTTTTCTACCACTGATAGAATCTATCAGTCATAGAAATATTAGTGATAGAAACTTTCTATCGCCGATAGAAAATTTTTCTACCACTGATAGAATCTATCAGTGATAGAAATATCACTGATAGAAACTTTATTCTATCAGTGATAGAAACTTTCTATCACTAATAGAAACTTTATTCTATCACTGATAGAAACTTTCTATCACTAATAGAAAATTTTTCTACCACTGATAGAATCTATCAGTAATAAAAAGACTTTCTATCAGTAAAAAAAAAAAAACTGACGAGAAAGAAGAAGATGGGCACACAGGGGCAATTTAGGAATATAAAAAATTAATTAAAAAATTTTGCCATATTTGCAAATATTTTTAAAAATTGCTATATTTGCAATTATTTACTTTCATGTTGTCACCCATTACAATTATCCTATTATAAATGAACAAAATTTAATTTAATTCATGAAAAAACTAAAAAAGAAAAAGTTAACTGATGAGTGTGTTGCGTCTCTTGGAAAGACACGACACATCATTTTTCTAAATAGTTTTAGAAGTCTCTCTTTCTTCTATTTTTTTTTCTAAAACTTATCTATTATTCTAAAAAACCCGCTAGTCCTTCTTCCGACCATCGTCCGGCGAGTTCAGCAGCGCGTGACCCATGACAGTTGGTTCCGGCGTCGTTCGCAGCGGCTTTCGCGTGGGTCTTCTTCCTTTCTCTTCCGCGTGATCTTCTCCTCTTTTTCTGGTTGCTGTCGTTGACCATCCAACACCGGAGAAGTACCGTCGTTGCCGAAAAGCACCACCCAGGAAGCCCGCTTTGAGTTTCCAATGGCTTGGATGTATTTCAGCGAGTAGATCGGTGCAGTCAACAACGTTTTCTTCACGTTTTCGGCAGCTTCGGTTCGTGTTTTATGGTGTAGTAGGTGAGTCTTCATTTTCTGGTGATTTTAAGCGAATTTGGCTATGTGTAAGTGAGATTTAAAGCGTTTTTTTAGTCGATTGTGTGTTTAATCGAATGCCCACTGACATTGGTTTGCAATTTTAAGGTACCCATTGAGATTGGAGCTTGAGTCGTCGAATTTGGATCAAATTAGAACCCAGACAGCCAGTTAAAGCGTGAGTTTGGGTAAGTTTTTTCGGTGTTGGGTTGTCCTGAAATTATTTGGCCCCTAGTTGAATGCTTTGGTTTAAAATCCTAATTGATTTTGGAAACTTCTTGGTGTAGTGTTGCCTAAGGTCTTGGAGTTAAGGAATTTTATTAGGGATTTCTCAAGCTTTTGGTAAGTAACTTTACTACTTAACCTTGGTTTATGGTTGTCATTGGTTGAGTTATTCTCTTGCTTTAAGCTCTCTCGATTTATGGTTGTCCTTGGTTGAGTTCACTGTCATTTATTGTATTGTGAGTTTTTCTCAATGTTCTTATGCCTTGGGCTGTTTGGCCCAAGGGTTGGCTTGGATTGACTTGGATTGGAAAGAGATACCCTTGTTTGGTGGACCGGGATTTGGGTGGGGTTGGAATGGAAGTGTGGGAATGTGGATTCCAACCCATTTCCCACATTTTGGTGGGTCCCACTATTTCTCCCTCCATTTTTCTTCATAATTTTGATGGGACCCACCATTTCTTTTTCTATTTTTCCACATTTTGGTGGGTCCCACTATTTCTCTCTCCATTTGGTGTCCCTAATAGTTAGTGTAAAATTTTAAATAAACAAAGAAACAAAAGAAGAAGAAGAAAAAGTATTTGTGTTTATGAAGTTGAAATTCATATAGAGTTGGAGGGAGCAGTTCGTGGGGAATAGGCATTGTAGGTGAAGAACGTAATTATGAAGCTAAGTTATGATGGATAATTGAGATTATTAAACGCTATGATTAAAGTAAAATTTAGAGGCTTATAAAAAGGGAGCAGTTTGTGGGGAATAGGCATTGTAGGTGTAGAGACAGTGGGCATTTAGAAATAAGCTTTAAAGAAAAACCTAAGTGTGAGAAAAAAAGATCAGTTTGAAGTTCAAAGTTTCTTGTTGTTCTTCTTCTTTCCCCCCTTCTACAACTCCCCGCTTCTCTGAATCCATTTCTGTTAATTATCTGTCTTTTAAGGTTCTGGTTTTTGGGTTTGTTTTTTCGGGAATGAACAATAACCAAACTTAGGATTGTGCAAAGTCAAGTATTTTCAGAATCGAGATCCAGGATTTGTGTATTTTTCTTGAATTTAATTTATCTTTTTTCCCTTTCTTATGATCAATCTTACATGGAGGGTGAATTTTAGTCCCTCAAGGTTGGTTTTCTTTTCTTTTTTTTGTGTCTTGAGTTGATGAGGTTGTTTGTTTTCGGACCTCTTTGATATTTTTAGGATTGTGCAAAGCAAAGTATTTTCCTAATCGAGATCCATGTTATCTTTGTTGAATGTGTTTGTCGTGCTCACTGCCATTGGTGATGGATTTGAGGGTTAGTTTGTTTTTACCGTTGGTGATGGATATGGGGGTTGTTTAGTTTTTTCCATTGGTGATGGAAATGGGGGAAGTGCAAGTTGAAGAACCTAATAAAAAAACTTTTGCATTTGCTTATTGAATAGCAGGAGAATCAAATTGGGGAGTTGGAATTGAACTGCATATTTCCTAATGGAAGCTTAATGAGAAAGAAATTGAACTCCAAGTCTTGAAGGACTGCGTCACATGTCTCTCCGAATTCTCTCTAACAACTGTCTCAGGCAAGATTATATTTAACTCTTCTTGGATTAGTATTGGTTAAAATTAAAAATCTTTTGCAATATTTGCTGACTTCAACTACTTTGCAAAGAACCTCCATTGTAATGAATGCTTCTTCTCAAGCTCTGCGAAGATGATCAAGACTGACACCAATTTTGAGGAGAAAAGGGTTGTTCCTAATGGCCCTAATTCACTTCACAATAAGTAGAAAAAACTAAGATCATATCATTATTGTTTGCCGTGGATGATGTTTCTTTTTTGTGTATGAAGCTTTGTGTGCTTTTCATGAGTTTAGTTTTTCTTTTGTTGATATAACCTAAATTTTGTAAGTTACATCAAAAGCTCGTCCGACCTTATTTGATCTTTTTTTGTTTCCAGTTGTTCAAAATAAATCAGGCACGAACTTACAAGAAAAGAGTAAAGTTAATTGCTTCTGTATAAAGTCCAAAGTTCAAAGTTTAAACCCATTACACATTATTTTAGAAAGAAAATACAAACTTGGAGTTGCCTGTCATTAATTTCCTTTGGATGCACAATCTTCTCAACTTACCTCTGGATGTAGACTAAGGGCTTCCTTGTGTATTGGTTTGAGAAATTGAAGCTCAAGCAAATTTTCAGCCTCCTATAATTGCTTTCGTGCTTCAGTTAGTATAGATCTGTTATTTTAATGAATTGTAGTCTATCACTAAGGATTTTATGAAACATGCTATGATTAGTGAATACTTGATAAATTTCATGGGAGAATCTTTTTCATCCTCTTTTGAAATTGTGAACTGAAATTATGTTCTCGAGAAAAATGACTTGGAAAAGATTGTGAAGGGATAAAAAGAGAGAACAAAGATAAATATGAGGCAGAGTTTCACATGAGAAGATGTATATCCCAAAGTTAGATTAGTGTTATTAATTGATCTACTAATGCTTTTGGTGTTTTTGTTAATTTGATGAGGTTTCTGAACTTCCAGATTTAGATATCTTTCCACATTCTTTAGTCAACATTCTTAATTGAATATGCAATCTGTTGCAGGTCCTAGCCATGGTAATGAGTGTAATATCATTCTTAAGGCGATTGATCTTTACTCCTGATGCTCCACTATTTTTCTTCACTGATAGTTGCACTGCATTATTCTCGGGTAAATCCTGGAAAATTCTGAACAGTACTGTTGCTGAAGTTTTTTTTTTTTTTTTGGTTGTTTTCCTGACGCTCCACAATTTTTCTTTACTCCTGATGCTCCACCATTTTGGCGATTGACCTTATTACTATTCTTTTGTCTTTGCTCATCGATGAGCTTGCACTGAGATTCTTTTCTTGGGTCGTTCCTTTTAGTCTATTGTTTAGAATAGTTGCCATCTGCCTACATAATTTTCTATATTCCAGAATATTTGATCTGAAGGTTTTTGTTCGAGTTTCTGTTCTCAAGTCAAGAGCTCAAATCCCTAGAGTTTGTGATGATCATTACATAAGGATTCAAATTAGCCATTAACACAGGGTTCTATGTATCACTTTGGCTTTTGTTTCCTTAGCATTGAGGATGGCAACATAGTTTCAAATCACTTTGGCTTTTGTTTCCGAAACTTTGAACTTTCGACCTCTATTGGTTCCTAAATGGATTGAAGTTGAAGAAGGATAGTTATAGTTTTTAAACGCTAGTTTTTCTTGCGTTTGTTTTCTTTTTCCAATAAGCATTATGAGTCAGGTGAGGTTTTTTTGAGTTGAAAAACTATTTCTCTAAGTACTCATCTTGAAGCCAATTTTATAATTATGAAGCTTGGATCATGTTCTAGTATTATTTTGCTACAGATCGAGCTTTGTAATCTTCCTTAGGATATCGATGCTAATAATCTGTTAGGAGTTTGTTTTGTTTCATATAAATTGTGGTTTTATAGGGTTGAGTCATCTTATTTTTGTGGATTTTACTTGGGATTGTGCTAGTTTTCGTGAGTCTCTCATTCTAGTGACTTCTTTTACCTTATTTTTAATGCATAAATCAAGTTCACATTATTGGTGTGGGTCGTTTTGATTTGGCTAGTGGAACAAGTTGTGGTTGATCATCGTTCATTTTCATTTGTTACCAAAAAGAACTATATGATATTTCAATTTTTGTTAAGTTAGTGATCGGTTGTTCTTTTTGGTTCTTTGTGGAGATTTCATTTTGTATTCTTTTTGCTCTTGATGGTACGACCATATTGTCTGTGCCAACTACCATTTAACTAATAAGCCAATGTTTCCAAGTCTAACTTTTCCGAACATTCATGAGAAGTTCTAGTCGTATGCTTAATGAAATTGTATGTTGTTCTTGAATGCCTTGCAGGTACAACAACTTATTGCAGAGCTAAATGAAATTTTGGCCCATGAAATAGTTGATGAACAAGGATTATGGAAAAAGAAACTCACTAGTCAATCTCTTGAACCTTTTGAGTTTTTGCCTCATGCAATCCAAGAACAATTGATGCTTGAAAGAGGTCCACATGGAAATGTTCAGGTATATATTTTATTTTGCTGTTTTTGTAGTGATCCCGAGGTGTTGGTGTTTCTTGGTCAGATATAATACTTTTCTTCTTTTCTTGTTTAGATAGCTAAAATAGAAATAGAAGAAATGCTTTTCTTCTTTTCTTGTTTAGGTAGTTATGGGGATGACCATGTGTAACTCCTTTAGATTATGTTATGTTTTAGGAATTTAACATATATTCTCTTAAGTCTTTAATACAATGTTTGGGGATAACATGTAACACTTTTAGATTATGTTATGTTACTCCACATTGATATGACTAAAAATCAATTGAAAATTGTTTGAAATGATAGAGTTAGAAGAGATGAAGCTAGTTGGTTGCAAAAATCTTGGAAATGTTATCAACATGTTTATGGCGATATATATGAAGCTATGAGTCTATTTTCTTATTCCCTAATTAATAGTTTTGTACATCTCTATTGTAATAACGATGCATCTGCTCCCAAAATAGAGTGAATGTACATAATACCGTATCTTTTGAGCTCTTTCAAACAACAGTGATAGGACAAGTAATTTAATTAGCTACCATTGATTATTTGATTGAAGGGAGAAAGAAGTGTCTTTCATACTCTCTTCATGTAGAGTTCCACTTGACTTTTGCATGTGTCTTATCATAAGTTATAAATATGGAGAAATTGAATACGATTGAAGCTCACTCGTTGGAATGGGAATGACCTTAGGCTTATATATGTGCTTGTGGTATAATTCGGGAAATCCAAGATAGTTGGGGAACATATATATATATATATTTTTAAAAAAGGCACAAATGTGATGCGCAAAATGTGTCAAGAACTAATTAACTTGACATTCAATATTTTGAACTTTTCATTTATTCGATGTCAAGATAATAAATTTGACAGATAAAAAATGTCAAGTTCTAATAGAAATGATACATAATAAGTGTCAAGAATTTATATACATGATGTTTTGTACGTGTCAACAAGGTAGTATTCTTGACGTTTGAGAAATATCAAGGAAAATATATCTTGACGCTCATTTTTGGCCCCCTATTCTTGACAGTGGCTTCCAGGACGCTTTCAAAAGCGTCAAGAGTATTAGAATTTGACATTTTATAAGTGTCAAGTAATACAGTTTTTCTTGTAGTGACGACGTACCGGCGACCTCCGATGAAGGGTTCCGGCCTCCAAAATCCCCATTGGTTTCAGTCGATCCTAGCGATTTTTCTTCATCTTCCTCCTCTTCCATCTCCGGTGTGACGCAGGCCTTTCATTTCTCCTCTGGAAACCCCAGAATCGAGGAGATCAGAGGGGTCGTACATCTATTTCGAGATGACGTTTCCTCGTCATCCTCGACCTCAACTTCTGCTCTCCCCGTGAGCTCCGATTCTTTAAATATTTATTTATTTCTTCTCGTTGTAGTGAAATTTCAATTTGTTGGTCTTCAAGGCGATTTGTCTCGTTTGATAATTACTATGGTTTAGTATTGGGGTTTTCTAGGGTAGTGTTGGGTTTTTTCTTCTCAAGAAGTTAGCCTTGTTTTCAAAATTTACCGCGTTTTCATGTGTTAACCTGACAATTTGGAATCTTCTTTTATTCAATTTCCTTTATCACGATTGCTTCAAAGGTATGATGCTTAAACAAATTAAAATATCTGAAAACGTTTGTGAAGCAATTTTCATTTGTAAAAGTTATATCATTGTTGGTTGCCATTTTTTAGCAGTGCTGTCAGGGCTTCTAATTCTGAACATTAAACTCAATTGCTCACCTGATATCAAATTCTGATCCCATAGTTGGTTTTTCTATATGTAAGTTAATTTCTTTTATTCTGAACAAATAGTTTGTTTTGCTTAGGTCAAGAGGAAGCCTCTTGTCTGTGTACTTGGAGTGCCAAATCATATGACTTATGCTGACTTCTGCCAATTTTGTGGTTCATTCATTCACGAAATTTTGGAGATGCGAGTTGTCAGGTTTAATTGCCGAACTATCACTCCCGTTTTTAGTCATTTGGTATTCCTCTATAAAATATTGTGAATCTCATCTTGGTTTTATTTATTTCTTTATTATTGTTGTTTCTGTGTGGGATAGAGGTGATGGGATGGAGGACAGATACAGTATATTGATCAGATTTCGAAGTCAGGATTCAGCGGATAACTTCTACAAGCATTTGAACGAGAGGCGATATTCATCACTGGAGGTTGGGCAACAGTGCTGGTTCCTAATATGTTTATTCATTTTGAAAGGATTGTTTAGGGACCATGGCCTTTTGGTTAATATAATTTTCCATTTTCATTGATTGTATTTGAATATAGGCAGAAGTTTGTCACGTGCTTTTCATGGTCGATGTGCAGTACACAGCCTCAATTGAACATGCACAAGCATCTCCTGCAAGTTCAACTGAACAGCCAACATGTCCGGTTTGCCTGGGTAAGTGTAGATGGAAATGCTTTTAATCTTGCATTTTGTTTTGTACTTTTTAAGCATATTGTCGATTAGACTTGTCTGAGTAGCATCTACATTCATTTTACAGTATTAACCACTTAGATCATACTGATGACTCTCATGCCTCCTTTCCATTCCCTTTATCCATTACCCATTAACAAAATTCCCCTGACGTGTTTGGTATTGGTGCCTTGTTAATGGTTCCACCTTCTTACTCATGATGCTGCAGATAGACTAGACCAAGATGCAAGTGGAATTCTCACTACTATCTGCAATCACTCCTTCCACTGTTCATGTATTTCCAAATGGACTGATTCCTCTTGTCCGGTAGGCATTTTTTTCAACTTTTAGCAGATGTTATTCAAGCACTTCCCCTCTGATTTTGGATCAGTTCAGTTTGAAGGTTCTTCACCTAAGTTATTTCTCTGTCTCTGATAATTTTTGTTTGGTAATTTCCAGGTGTGCCGATATTATCAGCAGCAGCCTGAGAAATCAGTATGTTTTATTTGCCAGACTTCTGAAAACCTGTGGATTTGTGTCATCTGTGGCTTTGTTGGCTGTGGCAAGTAATATTTTGTGCTCTGATTTTTTTCATTCTCAGTTATTTTGTCACTGGCATATTATCATGGGCTTTTACCCCTTTAGATTGTGTATTGATTGGGATACAAATATATTGATAATTGGGTTCAGGTACAAAGAAGGGCATGCTATAGTACACTGGAAAGATACGCAACACTGTTATTCTCTTGAATTAGAAACTCAACGTGTATGGGATTATGCAGGAGATAATTATGTCCATCGGTTGATCCAATCCAAAACTGATGGAAAATTGGTTGAGTTGAATTCATTTTGTGTTCATGCTAATGATGGGTGCATGAGGTGTGGTGGTGAAGATGCTGCAACTAGTGAGGCTCTTTTGAACAGTAGAGTTGAACTTGTAATATCTTTTTCCCCCTTGTACCTAGTTACAACTCCAGGTTATGTTCTGAAAAATATGTGCTAACAAATTATGATGATACCATTAGATTGTCAACGAATACAACGAATTGCTCACCGGTCAACTTGAGAACCAGAAACTAGTATGTCTTACATTCCCTATGAACTTCTTACCAATGAGTGTGCGTTTTCTACTAAGAATACAAGCTAAATATTGAAGTTTCCTATGGAATGTGAGTGCTCTAGGTGCTTGTTGATAGTTTAGTTCTAACCTTTTGCCGCTTTTTTAGATTTTTCACCAGCATATTTGTTACAAATTACAATTGTAGTATTTTGAGTCGCTGCTACTAGAAGTCAAAGAAGAAACTGAAAGAGAAACGTCTAGAGCTATTGAGAAGGCCATCAACCAAAAACTGCAGAAGATGCAAGCTAAGCTGGATAAGTGCACCAAAGAAAAGAAATTTCTAGATGACGTTAGTGACCGCTTCTTCTATATTGCAGTTTAAGCTACTTTCTTCGTATTGGAAGATGTATACTTGAGGCACATTATCTATTTAAATGATATAATATTGCTTGATGTTTTATTATTTCTTTGCCTGCAGCTGAATGAGAATCTCTTGAAAAATCAGGAGATATGGAAAGCAAAGATCCTTGAAATGGAAGAAAGGTAAATGTTTATCCCCCTGCCTTTACTGTTCACCTTTGAAGGATTATTTCCCAGTTGAGCAATCTTGTCCTTGGTGTTGTGTTAGGTATCTAACTATCTTCACCTGCAAGAAAAACCAAGAACACAAACACAACAAGATCCAACACACTGAAATGGAGAGAATTAGACCCAACTCTGATGTATTGAGAGGTTCTTCAATACTCAGAGGGGTTATTGACCGCTTTCTATTGATGAACACAAAAAGGAAATGGAAACAAGAATCCTCCAGCTTTCGAGAGGCTGGTCTCTCCACTCTCAGACTACTCTCAGCCTAAGCAAAAAAACATCCCCCCCCCCTCTCGGATCATGCTCCCTCCTATAACCTCACTCCCTCACTCCCACGTTCCCTATAGTCCCCACATTTTCTAACAGAATTTCTTTCTTTCCCATATTACCCTTCTTTCTTTTGTACACATGAGTAATAGGAGGCCTAACATGTTGAAACTGTGCTGCCCTGCTGCCTGGTTCATTTCTGTTTTGTTTAAGGCTTATTTTAGATGTTCTGCTAGGTGAATTTTAACACACGGTGGTTAGTGTATGATGACAGAATCCTCATAAATCTTGTGAGCTAATTAAAGTCTGCAGTTAAACATTACAAGTTCCGGCCCCAACGTCTACATGTGAATAGTTTCAGAAACTTAACATAATTCATATTTCACCACTATATCCCAATTTAATAGCTTAACACAGATAGGGCAGCTGATATTTCTGTGTAATTGTTGTTTTCATTTTCTTTTCAAGTATTTGAGATATTTCATTTGCACTCAGGGAAAAAAAGACTTTAGAAGCAAAGGACAAGAAGACACAGGATTTAGAAGGACAGGTGATCCATATTTTGTACTTCTCTAATATTCTCCTTCCCCTTTCCTTTGACTTGTCTCCTTCAGAAACAATGCTCATGAAATGAAATCTAGCCTCAACAGTTTGATTTGGTGTGGTATCATAGAGTATATTGAATTAATAGTTCTTTTTAATGTCACTTTCAGCTTGGAGAGCTTATGGCATACCTGGAGACTGGTCAGCAAATGGAGCAGCCATCAGTATCAAGTGAAGCAAGAGATGCTAGTATTCTGCCAATATCAGCAGAGCCATCTTCTAAGACCAATGGCAAAGGAAGCTCCAAGTCCAACAACAAGAAAAGAGGCTAAGTTCGATCATTAGGTTGCGACAGTTTGTCTATTCCAACTCTATTTTTCTTGGTATCTTGTGAATAAACAAACACGGATGAACATCAACTTAACAGTATTCAGTGTTAGCAATTAGGCATTGTAAATGAAGTAAGAAATACTTTTGCACCAATAAAGAGCCTGGTTACTTATATGTGCACAGAGTAATATAGAAGACTTGATTGAATGTTTCAAAAGATAGTTCTAATCTTCTAAGCTCTTAGATTGAGAATCGTCCTTCTTTCATGTTGTTTGAAGTGGTGGGACGTGAGTTCTAAAAAAATGTATATGGATTGTATGGATTGTTTGATATGACTTTCGATTTTAAGGTTCCAAGTAATTAGAAAATCATTTCTGATTCAAGAGATTGATTTTTGTTCTTTTTGTTAATATTTTTAAAACTTGAGTAATTTGTTTCCATCTAGACGTCATACAAAAATTTTGAAATTATAAATAATAAAGTAACCATCATGGATTCACCTAATGATGAATAAGTACCATATGGAAAAAATAAAAGGCTGAGTGGGAATGAATTTAGTTCATGATGGTCATCTACTTAGAATTTACATCCTACGTGTTTTCAAATATAGTACAATCAAACGATTGTCTCTTGAGATTAGTCGAGGTGTGCATAAACTAGCTATGACACTAACGAATGTATATATTAGGATAAAGTTCAATTGTTGCCTCGAGTAAAAATCTAGGTAAATCACTAATTTTAACAATATCAAGTTCTCGCACAAATTTAAATTTGATTTAGGTACAAATTAACCATTAAATAATTTTGCCAAAACTCATAAATTTTAATAAAATTTAGCTCTAATGTCATTTCTCTAAAATCTTATCGATTTTATGCCACATACATATGTTTTATAATTCATTAAAAAACATATGAAAAATATAATACTTTTTAATCAAATTTTCAATCGAAAACTTATCCAAAGGTAAAAATAAAATATATTTTTTTTCAAGTTTAAGGTTAAGATTGCAAGACATATATGTAAGGTGCAATAAGATTGTTATAAATATCAAGTTTTACCAATAGCTTCGTCGGAATCGACATGTATCCCCAACCTAAAGGTTAAAGTTTAAATTTCTCCACCCAAATGTAATAAAATTAAAACTTTATAAAAATGGTACAACTTACACGAGTGGAAAGATAAAAATTGATTTGTTTTTCCTATCCCAAGATCAGACGTGTCTACAAGCATCAAAGAGTGCAGATAACTGTCTATTTGTTGCAGTTTACATTGGAGCCACCATTCACCATCTTTGTCCCTAATTCCTCTCTTAGCTTAGGCGAAAGACCCTTTCCTACCATTTCTTCATTGTACTTCCTAGCCATATCTATCATGCCCTTCTCCACGAGAGAGCATCAATCAAAGCATTGTAAGCAGACTCATTTGGACTACACCCAAGTTCCTCCATCTTATTCCACACCAAAAATACTGGTCTTAGAAACCCCCATCTTCCAAACTTCCTCATGAGCATCACGTAACTATCCATTTTTGGATGAACCCCAAATTTAATTATCCTATCAAATAACATAAGAATCTCTCTGGACTTTTCAAGAGCCCTAGAAAAACAATGATATGTGATGACATTCGATGGACAGTCCTTCTTAAGCAATTGATCAAGCATCACATGGGCGTCATCGAATCTTCCATTCTCACAAAATCGCTTAATAATAGTATTGCAAGTCATGACATTAGGCGTACATCCCATTTCCTTCATCTCATGAAACACCCGGCTGGCAAAATCAACGCCTTCTGAAATCCCAATGGCATGAATTACCGTATTGTATGCGACTACATCCAATTTCATTCCCTTCTTTTTCATCTCCTTGTACAATTTAACAGCCTTCCATGGCTTCCCGCTCTTACATTGTATATCCATATATATCAAATACGAATGCAAATCCTTGCGAACGCCCTTCTTATCCATTTCTTCCCAGAACTCTCTACACTTACTCCACCACCCCATCTTAAGCCAACCACGAAGAATCAAGTTATGAATCTTTGTACTCGCATCACAATCCAACCCCTTGCTCTTCCCAAAACACAAATCCTGAGCTTCAACTACATGTCTATACTCACAAAGTGCGTCAATGAGATTACAAAACAAAGTCTCATCCCTCAATTTAAACTCACGCAATCTCTCACAAGCAGCAATCGCTTCAGTAACCAAATGCGCCGACGCATAATGCTTAAACAAAATGCGAAACGTCGCATGATCCAAAGAAGCAAACGGGGATTGTTGCATACGTTGAATCAAAGCCCACAAAAGCTCGAACTCAAAGAACTTACCAAGAATGTCAAGCATGCGATTATAGGTCGCGGTGGTGTGATCGAACTTACATTATGATTCAACCCAGTTGAAAAACTCGTACGAATGCCTCCAGTCATCGCAGTAAGAATCGAGCTCCTCACGAACAATAGAAGGGTCGAAATTAGTCTGTATCGAACGAAGCTCCGGACTATTGAACTTGAAATCGAACTCTGAAATGGGATTGATTGTTTTGGTGGAAAAGGATAGGATCGCCGCGGGAGGAACATGTCGGAGAAGGAAATAATAAACGGCAGGAAACGGTGGGAAGTGAACGAAGAGAGCATTTCCAATCCAAGAGGTTTTGGGTTTTTGATTCTGACCAGAAGAAAGCACTGCGGATTTTAAAACATTATCAAAGGAAGGGGCATACTAACAATTAAGACGGTAAGTAAACTTGAGTACCTCAAATGAACATTGAAGGCAAGAACACAACAATGAAGGGACATTCCTAAGTGTTGTTGGGGTCAAAATAATCTGGTCATCTTCTTCCACAACACCTGAATCCGGACCTCCAAGAGTTCCTGGATAAATCAATGTTTAACTACTTTAGTGTGATGTGAATTTAATGAAATTAAGAGACCATGAGATAAATAACTACATCATATAGTGAATGAGAAATTTGAAAAGAAAAAGAGAAATTTTGGTGAGAGATTGAATGAGGGTCGAAGGTGGACAATAATGGAATGTTTTCAATTGAGTGTATATATAATCAATCTGACCATACAAGATTTTATAACAAAGATTGAAGAATAATACCTCAACAACCCATCCGGCGCAAGTTCAAACAAGTAGATTTGAGAAATGGAAAACATTCAACGGCTACAAGAATGAGTGAAAAGAAAGCTGCCACCCATTAATTACAAAGAATAAAAGAAAAAGGTTGACAAAGAATTCTAATTACAGCACAAAAGGCAAGAAATTAACAAATGTAAATAAGGTAAGTAAACCAACTAATGAACGCCCATAATAAAGGAGAGACATTGGAAAATCAATAGGAAACAATTATGTATTTTCCTTCTTATTTTGTCAATTAGTAACTGAAGAGATGGCCACTTGTGATGCAAAAACAGAGATTTAAGCTTGAATTCAAATTTAGCTTAATTCCCTTTGAAGAGCAACTCATGGGTTGAAAATTGGAGTAATTTTGGACTGTCCTAATGCTATTACTGAAGCCTTTTACTGATATTTGAGTATAAATTTCACAATAATACCCATGGATCGACTAAGGTTTTATGGAAAGAGCAAAAATTGTGGAAGGAAAATAAGGCACATGCATAACAAACAAATTGAGAATGAGCAAGTATAACACTACAAGATTAGAGAATGCATGACAAACAAATTAAAGCAAAAAATACTCACCTAAATTAGTATCCTTTTGGATGATATACCCATCTCCTTCCATATTACAAGAATCACTGAAAAAATTGTCGCTACGGGTTTGCGACGCGGAGCGGCCGACTTTGGAGAAAAATAGAGTCGTCACCAGTCTTGATTTAGAGGGTGTGACTGGGAACCCAACAATATGCTAAAATGGTCTGCAAAGAAAAGATTTAAGGTTCGGGGGGTCTTTTGTGTATGGGGAAGGTATTAGCACCCCACAACACTCTCAAAGAACGAAATTTATTTTTCTTGTGTTATTTAAGGAAATTGGCTATTATAAATACTAAAGAAGATTTTTTTTTTTTGTTGATTTTTAAATGTCCCACATTTTAATTCTCATTATTCCATAAATAAATAATGAGCAATAATTGTGGGTGGCATAAAGCCATTCAAAATTTGTATGAATTTAATTTGGCATCCCAAATTTAAATTCATTACACCTCAAGAATATTAGGAAATTAAAAGGCAATATCTTGATTTCCTAATTTCCGTCATAGGAAATTTTATCTTTTTTTTTTTTTAAAAAAAAACAATTGGTTTATTAATTTTGAAAATTGTGTGAGTAAAGAATATTTTTTATGGAAAAATTTTAGTTAATTTTATTTTTTAAAGAAAGTAGTCTTTTATGGAAAATAGATATTGAGTTGATTTATTATTTTGAAAATAAAGTTTATGAAACAATTTTAGCCAAAAAGCTTTTAATACATTCCTTTAAAAATGCCTTTTAGGAAATATGCTTCTTTGGGAAAAAAAAAGTTTGTTTTTAAAAGAAAAATATAAAAATGGAAAGAAATATTAAAATCAAATCCCGGCATCCCGAGATTTTATTTTTTCTTCAAGAAACTCGAATATCGGCATCCCAAAAATTCAAGATTCTATCGTTGGAAGATTTTTATTTTGGAAAGTATTTAATTATGAAAAAAAAAATATAGAGGAATATAGATTAAATACAATATCATAGCATAGTGAAATAAAATAAAATAAAAAATTCAGCAATATACAATTGAGATAAAATGTTTAAAAAGAGAAGAAAACTACCATATTCAAAAATTAAAAGTTCATTAAGTTCATTTGCTTTAAAGGAACCATATTGAAGTCAAATCTCGGCATTCCAAGACATTGATTTCTTACCTCAAGAAAACTCAACATTGGCATTCCAAAAATTGAGATTCCGTCGTTGGAGATTCATTTATTTTTTAAAACAATTAATAAAAGAAATATTGGTTTAAGCAAAGTATCTAACTTAATGAAAATATATGACTAAACCATAAATAATAATACTAGACTCCATTGCAAAAAAACAAGATAAAACAAAATTAACAAGTTGAACATAAGCAATATATAACAATCAACTCTACACGTTAAAGTACATAAAAATAAAAATGATAAAATTGTAATTGAAACATGCATGCAATTGTCCAATATTCCCTAAAGAAAAATCACATGACTTTTTAAATGCTAAAAAGAAAACATATTAAAATAAAGTGAAAGAAACGACAAATAAACTAAACTTCATAAAAGCATGAAAAAAAATATTAACCTCATGAAAAGAAAGAAAGCTATTGAAGAAAGAATTGAAGACAAAGGTTTAAAAAAAATATACTTACCAAGAATGCTTGTGACCGTTGGATTGGGAATAAGACTTATGAGGTGGCAACGTGAGATTGAGAGAGAGTAATGGCGAGATGGAGAGAAAACGTGAGAATGGGAAAAAAAAAATCTTGAGGAGTAAGGGGAGGGAACTTAGGTGGGAAAGAGGGAGAAGTGTATCTAGGATAAAAAAAAAAAAAAAAACGTGTAGAGAGGGTATCCCAAGGCTCAAGAAATCGTGAAAAGCAAGGGTGAGGGGATCCCTATTTATAGCCAATTCCAACCCCACATATTAGGAATGTGATCAAATAAAATTAAATCCAATAAAAATAAAAAATGAAAAGGGAATTAAATAAATACACAAATTCTACCTTCCAAATTTACAAGATATTATTTGGCAATCAAACATCCAAGGAAACAAAATATTTTGTTTAATTAACCTTACCAAATAAACCTAATATTTGATTTGACAAATTAATTAATCAAACTAAAATATTTGACCTAATTAATCCACGAAATTTAATAATGATTGAATTGGTTTATTAAAAGCTCTAAAACACTTTTTTTTTAGGGAAAAATACACTTTTGGTCCCTGAGGTTTGGGTTAAGTGACACTTTGGTCCCTGAGTTTTCAAACTCAACAAAAATACCCCTGAGGTTTGAGATAAGGAGCACTTTGGTCCCTGCCGTCAAATTTTCTGTTAACTTTTAACGGTTGCTGACGTGGCACTATTATTTTAATATAAAAAATTATTTTTTTTTATTTTTTAAATAAAAATAAATAAAAACAATAAAATATTATTATTTTTATTATTCTATTATTATTTTAATTATTATTCAAAAATCTCTTTCTTCTCTCCCTCTTCTTCCCCTCTTCTTCATCTCTTCCCACCTCCTCTTCTTCTTCTTCAAGTCTCCGGTGACCGGCGACCGGCGGCCGCCCCCCCCCCGTCCCCGCCGGCCGGCCGCCGGCGATTTTTTTTCCTTTTTTGTTTTCTCTTCTTCATCTGAAGCAAAAACCATAGAAAATGAACGACTTATTCTCGAATTCGTTCAAAAAGTAAACAACAGGCGTATCTGGACAACATGGAGGCTGGGAATGAAAGTGTGAATTTGGACAGATTCTTCGAGGATCCAAAAAAACTGTGAGCGGTCGGCGGAGGAGCCAGGGCCAAAAAAACTGTAACCAGGTGATCAACTCTCACAGTAATTTTATCAAACACCCAGCATGCAAACCTCAAAGAAGTCAAAAGGTGAAATAAAGTAAATTAAAGAACCCATAGCAGCAAGCACCAAGACTAAAAGGCCCACATAACATTCAAATGACTCAATTGCAGATTTGGAATAAAGTAAATTAAAGAACCCATAGCAGCAAGCAATTGTTTGTTTATATTGAAAAAGAAACACGCACCCATTTCGATTTGGAAGCCAACTCTTTGCTGAGAAAGATAGTTTTTTTGGATGCTTGTTTGTTTTTTTTGGAAATTTTGGAGGTTCGTATTGGACATTAGATATAATCTTGAAGCGTCGGCGGAGGAACCAGAGCCGCAGCCGGGGAGGCTCCAGTGAGCGGCGTTGGAACGGCCCAGAGCCTCGAGCTTCCCTTTGATCATCTTGATTGCTTCAGAACCTGTGCGACGTCGGTCTCCATTCTGGCCCTCAGCTCCTTCATTGTCTTGGCATTGTGCACGATCTTGCACTCCTCGTTGTCCTGCTGCAATTTCTTGTACAGACTCTCCACCTGTTTCATGTCGTCTTTAACATTCTCAACATCCTCGAAGAATCTGTCCAAATTCACACTCATTCCCAGCCTCCATGCTGTCCAGATATGCCTGTTGCTTCAGATCCGTGTACTTTTTTGAACAAATTCGAGAATAAGTCGTTCATTTTCTCTGGTTTTTGTTTCCCTCTTCTTCATCTCCCTCCTCCTCTGTTTCCGGCGTGAAACGTAGGAGGAGGGATCTGTTTCCGGCCGGAAACGAAGGAGGAGGGGTCCCTCCTCCTAATTTTTTTTTTTTTTAAAAAAAAGAGGAAGAAAAATGGGGTAAGAGAAGAAGAAAGGGGAAGAGAAGAGAAAAGAAAGAAAACAAAAAGTCACCGGCGGCCGCCCGGCGACGGCGAACGGTGGCCGGCTGCCGGTCGCCGGTCGTCGGAGACTTGAAGAAGAAGAGGAGGTGGGAAGAGATGAAGAAGAGGGGAAGAAGAGGGGGAGAAGAAATAGATTTTTTAATAATAATTAAAATAATAATAGAATAATAAAATATAATAATAATTTATTGTTTTTATTTATTTTTATTAAAAATAAAAAAAATAATAATTTATTTTTATTAAAATAATAGTGCCACGTCATCAACCGTTAGTATTTAACAGAAAAATAGACGGCAGGGACCAAAGTGCTCTTTATCTCAAACCTCAGGGGTATTTTTGTTGAGTTTGAAACCTCAGGGACCAAACTGTTACTTAACCCAAACCTCAGGGACCAAAAATGTATTTTTCCCTTTTTTTTATATGCTCTTTTAAAAAATATCGGACAAATTTAGGGGTCTACAGTTTGCCCCACTTTGTTCATTCTTATAGAATAAAAGGATGGACAAAGGTGTAGACCTTATTTGTTCGAAATTTTATATATGGACAATCGATGGTAAACCTTAAGCTTTTTTTTTTTTTTTTTTTTGGGAATAGATAGGGGAAAACACTAAGTCGAAAGAATTTTGGAACGGCCAGAGGTAAACACTAAACCGTTAAATTTTGGGACAACCAAGGGTAAACGCTAAACTGTCAAATTTGGGACGGCCAGAGGTAAACGCTAAACCGTAAATGTTTGGAAACAGCCAGGGGTAAACACTAAACTGTCAAATTTTGGGACAGTCAGGGGTAAACGATAAACTGTCAAATTTGGGACGACCTGGGGTAAACGCTAAACCGTAAATGTTTGGAAACAACTAGGGGTAAACGCTAAACTGTTAAATTTTGGGACAGCCAGGGGTAAACACTAAACTGTCAAATTTGGGACGGCCAGGGGTAAACGCTAAACCGTAAATGTTTGGAAACAGTCAGGGGTAAACGCTAAACTGTTAAATTTTGGGACAGCCAGGGGTAAACGCTAAACTGTCAAATTTGGGACGGCCAGGGGTAAACGCTAAACCGCCAATGTTTGGAAACAACCAGGGGTAAACACTAAACTGTTAAATTTTGGGACAGCTAGGGGTAAACGCTAAACTGTCAAATTTGGGACGATCAGGGGTAAACACTAAACTGTTAAATTTTTGCATAAAAATAAATAAAGTACCCTTTCAAAAGCATTATAAAAATTTTCAAGATATCTCTAACTCGGATGCTTATGCATGAATGATTTTTTTTTTTTTTTTTTGTGATGAGGGCTCTCACCCAAAATTGCCCCAGTGTTTATGAATGAAGTTTGAAGCATAGCTTCAGAAACAAGGAAATGTTTAAGGAAGTTTTTTTCTTTTATTTATTTATTTTTTTTAAAAAAAAAACCAGAGTCAATTAATGAAAAAGTTCATTTGATAAGTGTTTTCTAATAGACACTCTTATCTGCCATTTGCCCTAGTATTTATGCAGGATTTTTTTTTTAACAATGCTTTAAAGAAATTTTTGTGCACGTGTTGTATGTTTATTATCACTATTATTATTTAAACTCCATATCTTCCTTCCATGTCAATAAACACTCCCAAGGACCCATGAGTGAGCAAAATTTTCTGACCGAAACTGGCTGATATGAATGTTCATCTGTTGTTTGTCTTGGTCGGTTGTGAGACAAATCTTACAATCCATTTTTTATTTTGAGGATCATATTTTGCCTTGTAAGTACGCCCTTAATTTGTGTGACCTTCATTTTGCCCCTTTATTATTATTATTATTATTATTATTATTTTTTTTTTTTGCTTTTTTTTTTTGGGTCCCCCCTATTTTGCATTCTCACAATGATTCATTTAAAAGAAAACTAACTAACTTTGAGAGAGAGAGGAAGAAAGGAGGATAATTTTATTGATATAATAGAAAAGATACATGGATTTGATAACTAATTTGAAGGCAAAAGGATAGCTTTTAAAGAATCTTGTCAATGTCCCACCATACGTGGAGATACAGGTTTATGCGAAATATCTCTTGACATAATCAGAATTGATTGGTCCTGTCAAATCATCTCCGTCCATGGTTGTTAATAATAATGCTCCTCCTGAATAAGCTTTCTTCACGACGAAAGGGCCTTCGTAACTTGAAGTCTATTTTCCTCGATGATCCTTCTGAATAGGGAGTATCCTTTTCAAAACCAGATCTCCTTCTCGAAAATGATGGTGACGTACTTTCTTATGGTGTGCTCGCATTATCTTCCGTTGATATAGTTGTCCTCTACATAAGGAGGTCAATCTCTTTTCTTCAATAAAGTTCAATTGTTCATATCTTGTACGTAACCATTCTGCCTCTTCTAATTTTGTTTCCATCAAGACTCTAAGGGAATGTATTTCTACTTCCATTGGAAGAACAACTTCCATTCCATATACTAGAGAGAATGGGGTTGCCCCAGTTGATGTGCGAATTGCAGTACGATATCCATGTAATGCAAATGGCAACATTTCATGCCAGTCTTGTATGTGATTGTCATCTTTTCTACAATTCTCTTAATATTCTTGTTGGCTGCCTCTACAACACCATTCATCTTTGGACGATAGGCTGTCGAGTTTGAATGCTTGATTTGAAAGTGTTTGCACAATTCATCCATCATTTTACCGTTCAAATTTTTTCCATTGTCTGTGATTATTCTTTCCGGTAGACCATACAGAAAAATTAAATCTTTCTTGATGAACTTAACAATCACATTACTTGTGACATTTCGATACGAAGCAGTTTTAACCCATTTTGTGAAGTAGTCAATAGCTACAAGAATAAAACGATGTCCATTTGTAGCTTTGGGCTCTATTGGACCGATGATATCTATTCCCCACATTGAAAAAGGCCAGGGTGCTGATAGTACATGTAAGGAAGACGCTGGGGGCATGAATCTTATTCGCATATATTTGACACTTATGACATTCCCTAGCATATTTGATGCAATCTGACTCCATTGTGAGCCAAAAATATCTAGCACGGAGAATCTGTCTAGACATCATATGACCATTTGCATGTGTTCCACAAATACCGTCATGAATCTCTTTCATAATGTTGTTTGCTTCTCTCGCATCGACACATCTGAGAAGGACCATATCATGATTTCTTTTGTACAATACCTCGCCCTTCAAAAAGAATTTCATAGCTAACCTTCTTATAGTTCGCTTGTCATTTTCTGAAATTCCTTCAGGATAGTTTCTACTTTGTATGTATCGCTTAATGTCGAAATACCATGGTTTCCCATCTAGATCCTCTTCAACATGAAGACAATATGCGGGGACCTCTCTTTTCTCAATTCTAATTGGCTCTACTTCTTCATTTAGCTCAATTGTAAACATGACAGACAATGTAGCTAAGGCATCAGCCACTTGGTTATTGTCACGTGGAATATGATAAAAAACAACCATCCTGAAATCATGGCATAACTGAAGTATATATTTTTTGTAAGGAATCAATTTTGGGTATCGAGTTTCCCATTCATCATTCAACTGATGGATGACTAATAAAGAGTCTCCATAAACTTGCAGCTTTTTCACATTCATATCACATGCTGCTCGAATTCCCATACTACACGCTTCATATTCTGCAATATTGTTCGTACAATCGAAGTACAATTTGGCTGTTAGTGGAAACAACTTGTTTTCTGGAGATATCAAGATTGCCCCAATTCCATGTCCTAATTCGTTTGAAGCTCCGTCGAATAACATTACTCATAATTCGGGATCCAAGCCTTCTTCTTCTGCATCAATAGCCATGATACTTTCATCAGGAAAATCTGAGCTCATAGGTTCGTAGTCCTCTAAAGGCAAATCTGCTAGATAATCAGCAAGAACACTCCCCTTTATTGCTTTCTTCGTAACATAGACTATATCATATTCTGAAAGCAAGACTTGCCACCTAGCAATCCTTCCTGATAAAGATGGCTTCTCAAATATGTATTTTATAGGGTCCATTTTTGAGATGAGCCATGTCGTATAATATAACATATAATGCCTAAGCCGATGGGCTGTCCAAGCTAATGCACAACATGTTTTTTCGAGTAACGAATAATTGGCCTCATAATTTGTAAATTTCTTACTCAAGTAGTAGATGACCCATTCTTTTCTACCTGAGCTATCATGTTGTCCCAAAACACAACCCATGGATTCGTCGAGTACCGTTAGATATAAAATGAGTGGTCGACCTAGCGTTGGAGGGACAAGTATTGGCGGATTCTGTAAGTAACACTTGATTTTGTCAAATGCAACTTGACATTCCTCATTCCACTGTGTCGTATTACTTTTACGAAGGAGCTTTAAAATTGGTTCACATGTTGCCGTCATATGTGAAATGAATCTTGATATATAGTTTAGTCTCCCTAAAAAGCTTCTAACTTCTTTTTGGGTTTGGGGAGGTTTCATTTCAACTATGGCTTTGACTTTATCTGGATCAACTTTAATTCCTTCCTGACTCACGATAAAGCCTAGCAATTTTCCCGAAGAAACTCCAAAGATGCACTTTGATGGATTGAGTTTAAGTTGATACTTTCTCAAACGCTCGAACAACTTGTGCAATGTGACCACATGCTCCTCCCCAGGTCGAGACTTGGCAATCATATCATCAACATATACTTCAATTTCTTTATGCATTAAATCATGAAATAATGTAACCATGGCCCTTTGATACGTAGCCCCAGCATTCTTTAAACCAAAAGGCATAACTTTATAGCAGAACGTTCCCCATAGAGTAATGAACGTTGTTTTTTCTTGATCTTCAGGTGCCATTTTGATTTGGTTGTACCCCGAGAAACCATCAATGAAGGAAAAGGTTGAATATCTCGTCGTGTTATCTACCAAAACATCAATATGTGGTAAAGGAAAATTATCTTTGGGACTTGCTCGGTTAAGATCTCTGTAGTCTACACACATCCTAACTTTTCCATCTTTTTTCGGAACAGGGACTATGTTTGCTACCCATTCGGGGTATTTAGCCACAGTGAGGAAACCCGCATCCAATTGCTTCTTCACTTCTTCTTTAATTTTTAACAGCATATCTGGTTTTAATTTTCTCAATTTCTGTCGAACTGGCCCGCATCCATCCTTTAGTGGTAGATCGTGTACAACTATATTCGTATCCAAGCCTGACATATCTTGGTATGTCCACGCAAATACATCCCAATACTCATGTAGTAAAGCTATGAGTTGACTTCGACTTTCACCTTTAGAGGTATTCCCAACCCGAACCTCTTTAATTTCTTCACCTGTTCCTAGATTGATAGTTTCTATTATTTCTTGGTGAGGTAAAGTGATCCTTTCATCTTCTTGTACTAAACGTAACAACTCAGGAGATATTTCGTCGGTAATGTCACTATCTTCTTCATCATATTCAACATTCGAGATTGGAACATTGAAATCAAGCCTGAAATCACTATCACTTTTGCTTTCAAATGAATTGTTATCAATCATGCATTAATTCATGAGAGAGACAAGAGGGGGAGAAAAGAAAAAGAGAAGAGACTAGTAAATGATGTGAAATCAAAATGAGAAACAACTTTATTGGGAATGCAAAATAGGACGCCCTATTGCAAAATAGGACGCCCTATTACAAAATAAAAATTCCTATAGTCTTGGGCATAACTAGTAGGAAATAATGACAAAATGAAGGCAACTAAATTACTCTTGGGCTTCTTCAAAATGAATAGGCAATTCTGTGGATTCCCAATTGCATAGTTCGAAACCTGGAGGGCACTTGTATACCATGGAATCTACAGACTCCCCATGTTCTTCAATGATGGCGGTGATGGATAAATCTGACATCTCTAATACTAACTCGTCTGCTTCAACTTTGATCCTCTTGAAAGTCTCATAGAGATGGGGTATGATCATTCTCTTGGTACTTCTCGATTTTCTAATCTTGCGCTCCTTTGCTTTCTTTTTTCTTCTTGGACATTCTTCCAGTCCTCAACAGTTGGCTTATAACCTAAACCGAACTTTTCAACAGCCTTGGGCAGACATATTGGTTGTCTTCTCCCTTGTTGATATTTTCCTAGGCCTTCACCAAGTTCAAATCCTACCATCATTGAAGCTCTTGACAAAGACTGTTCTAGACCTCGATCTTCAGCATGGGTAAAAATAGTACCATTTGCGATCTCAAAAGATTGGAAAGAACATTCCAAAGCTTCTTCTGTTGCCTCCTATTGGGTTCCTAGAGTGAGTAAAATATGGTATAAAAAGACTCTAAAATTCCTGTGCAAGTATACACAGTCTGCAACAAGTAATATTATCAATCCGAGCCCTGAATTAGCTTCCACTTTATCTATTTTGTGTAACTTTCTAATGGTTTCAAAGATGGTAACAATGATTTGGTTTTATAAGAATTATGCTGGAGCAAAGTAAAAGACAGAACAAAGAATAAACAAATAGACAGACAGATTAAAGACAGGTGCTGGTTAGGCTTAATAGTTGTTTAAAAAGATGCTCTAGCAATATTATTGATCATGCAACTCTCACAGTATTATTAGCGGATTCCTCCTGGAACTCCGGATCTTTTGGAATGTGTTTCAACCCCAATGAAGTGCGACCGATCAAGCACTAGGCAACTGGCTATCCCTAGCTCAGTCACTGGCATTCACCAATACACAATGATCGTAGTGTGGATAATTGCCACACACTCTCTAAATCATCCCTGAAACTAGAGAGAGATATTCACACTGGCTGGCCAGGCGGGCATAAAATGTAAATAGGCACAACAATTAACCAAGATGCAATAATCAATATATTACTAAAGTTTAAGCACAACAACTACATATTCCTAACCAACACCTTAAGCTACTTAGTTCATAATAAACATGGAAACATGAATTACAATATGAGTAGGCATGTCCATAGTTACGAGATAATCAAGAAAATAACAATCTCCTCAACCAGCTTGTGAACAATGGTGTTCTTGGTAATCTCTAATCTCTCTATACTACTCGGCTTCCAAACAAAGATGGAATACTTCTGACTTGGACGACTACTTCCTTTTATAGAAGGATAAGAGGCTTGAATTAGGTCAACTTGGACACGTGTAGGGCTCTCCTTGCTCCTTTATCCCGAAAATAACTCAATAGAAGTCGGTTCATGAAGTTGGCTAACGAGCTGTGATGTGGCAGTTCTGTTCCCAGTTTTGCTGCAACACAAAATTTGCTTCCTCAAGTCGCTCAGCAGCATAATCTGCATAAAGTAACTCCCAAGGCTTCCATTCTTCCAAATGGGTTAAAACATATAATATATATCTAAAACCAACCCTATTAAGCACAAAAGACACACAAATCCTTATATAAATGAGGCCTAAGTAACTACCTTTTGGGCAGTTATCACACCCCCAAACTTGAACTATTGCGCGTCCTGAGCAATACTAACTCACCTTCCCTTAAGAATTTAAAAACATTAGACAAAGAATTAGCTTAATCAAATCAGACAATCCAATACTACCTTTGACCTTTACCTGAGCACTCTGCAAAATCGAGCTCTGCTGCAGCATAATGATTCCTCCGACATGGACAAATAATCACCACTTTTAACTTAATTCTAAGAACTTACCACAACCTAGCTCTATTATCAGACATCTTAAAACATATTTTCAAGGAGTTTATTTTTGTTTTTCAGACTTAAAGCAGCCTTACAATCATAAGTTCTTAAGCATGGGATGACCCACTTTATGGTGCAGTATACCCTTGCCTCAAACTCATCACCAACTAGGCTCAATACTCTTTATAAAGCTCGAGAATCCTTAGTTATTCCATCTCTTGCCCCTCAGAATGGCAACATTTTATGATGAAGCTCACCTAAGTTCTGGGAGACAGAAAAACTGCTGGACCATCATTCATCCTTCAAAACTTTTGCTCCATCAATTTTTTTCAGCAAAATCTTCAACAAATAATTTTTTTTTCAACAAATAATTTTTTTTTCAACAAATAATTTTTTCTCATTTTTTTCATATTTCCTAGTTCATCTTTTGACGCGAAGACAAACTGTGGGTATCACAAATGTCCCCGGTTACTCAACAACCTAGCAAATTTTTACTTGAAGGAGAGGAATGCTCGAGCAAAACAATTGGAGTAGCAAAAAGTTCCCCAAATTGAATTATTCATTGTCCCCAATGAATCATTAATTTTGCAAATTATACCCCCAAACTTAAATTTTTCTTTTTGAATTTTAAACTAAGCGTGGGACTACAACTAAGCTTAAAGTGGATCATATAAGTCAATACTACCTCAAAAATCTTCTTTGCCGCAGCAACATTCCAGGCTAGAAGAAATGCTCAAGCAAAAGGTTTCTGGAGATCAGAATACCTTGATCTAATTAAGCTTAATCAGTCCAAGCTTCAAAAATTCAGAAGAAAATAGTTAAGTTAGAGTTAGTCAGTGCTCATGGAATGAAAACATCTAGAAATTTCATTAAAAACATAAGAAAAGAAAGTACATAGCCAAGATATATTTTTAAAGCAGAAAAATTAAAAAGAAACAAGCAAACAGGGTCAAATATGCGCGAGCAAACAAAATTTTAGGAACAAAAGTAATGCTCGTTGAACATCATCTCATCCATCAATCTTCCTAACCCTGCTCTTCATCATCATTCTCTTCTCCTCTTTCAGCAGGTGGGGGCAGAATCCAGGGGTTCAACATATCGTCAGGGAATATGGGAAGGGCTGGGTATGGTTTTGAAATTTTTTCTTGCAACGCCTTCTTTAAACCAGCATCACGATTCTTAACATAGGTCCAGAAGGTTAAAGTTTTCCTTTCAGCAAACTCCTGCCTACTGGCCGAAAGTGCCAGTTGTTCTAGAATCGAGTTGATGTCGTAGATAAGTCCACCTTGACGTACCTCCTGCATGCGCTAGAGCCGTGCCAAATTGGGTGTGTCTATGATTCCCTTGTCAAATAGAATCACATCTCCCTCATCCACTGGAACCCCTGCTTTTCTGCAAAGCATTGTAATTGTATTTGGGAAGAACAACTTCCCCACCTACTTTTTCCAGCAACCAGAAATTTCACTCGCAATGATCCTCCCTACGTTAATACTGAGAGACCGCAAGATGGAAAAAGCTAGGAGAACCCGTTCCCTGGAGATTGTCGAGTCATGTGTTGTTGGAAGCATCTTCTGTCTAATAAATCCCATCCACGTGTTCGCTTCCCTTTTCAAATAAGCCGACTGAAATGTCCTCTTCTGAGTTTTGGATAACTGCCACTGTGCCCCTTCAATTCCTACCTCCCGCACAGCATCACTTAGTTGCTCATCAGATGGCGCCACAACCATTTCATTATATGCCGCATGGGGGAGGTTCTAAAGATTATACAGTGCGTTGATAGCACTCGGACTCCAATCTACCTCGACTCCTCGGACAATTACCTGGAAACCATCATCTTTATCAATGTTGGCATAGAATTCACGCACCAACTGTGCGTTTACAGACTCCAGCTTCGCACAAAACAACTCCCAGTCGTGGTCTGCTATTCCGGTCCTCAGAAATGGCGGAAGATCGCCGCTAAATCCTCTTTCGAACAGAAAATCTCTTTTCAGCAACTCAGCGTATTTTGCTCTAGCAAAATTGTTGACGAAGCGATCAAATGGTAACTGTTGTTCTTCTATTTCATCGTGTTCCTCCGATGCTTCAGCAATAGTTTTCCCCTTTTCTGCCCTTCGCTTGAGCAACTGTTCCTCCTCAGCCTTCTTCTCTGCTTTTTCTCGCACTTTTTCCTCAGCCTCTTTTTTCTCTCGTTCCTCTCGCTCTGCCTTCTCTCTCTCGGAATCTGACGATGGAGGCGATGGGGTATCAGTCCTGATCACCGGAACACGCCCAGCCTTCCGCTTAATGCGGCGACGTTTTGGAGGTTCAGGCATGATAACCTCAATACGAGCCTCCTGAACTGGTTCTCTTTCAATCTCAGCCTCTGTCTGTACATCCTCACGTTGTTTCTCCTGCATTTCCTCTCGAACTTCTTCTGCAGTCGTCATCCCCTGCTCATCCTCTTCTTGATTCTGTTTATCAGATTCTTTCGGGTCTCCTTCTTCTATTGCAACAGCCTCATCCTCTGTTGCCTTTTCTTGTTCTTCAGCCCTTTGTTGTCTTCTTCTTCTTTTAGCTTCTTTCTCCTCTGGTGTTCTTTTCTTCTTGATTTTTACTTTCTGAGCTTCGGGGGTAACGGATATCTCTTCCTCCTCACTCTCCCTCTCTTTTCTAGCTCTCGTTTTTGCCATTGAAGGTGCAAGGGGTTTGACAGAGAATACAAAGAAAGCAAGAAGAAGAATGCACGCAACAAAGATTCGAATCAAGAAGATGAAGTAATCTTACCTATCAGAGGCTACTAATAAATAAGGCTTCAGCAAATGAAATCCCAACCGAAAAGATTTGCGCTTCTTAAATTATCTTACCGTTTAATTTTAATTGCATGCAAATTCGGAATTTCAAACCATCAACGGTAATTTATGAATCTCAATCGCCCATGGTAATTCACGATGCGTTGTCCACCATTAAAGCCCTTGGATGATTGCTGTTTGACACGTGGCCTCATCAGATGACTCATGCAAATTTTACCTGCAAAAATTCAAAGAAAAATCCCAACGGTAAAAATAATAATTACTCCAACAAACCCTTCCTATTCGGACTATTTGCTCCACCATAACTTTTGCTGCAACAACCTGCTGAATCCTAAACAATCTCTGATACGGAATTCAAATTTTGAAGTGGGAAAATCATATCTTTTAAATTTAAATTTAATTTTAACCGACCAAATCAAATTTAATCTTTTTCAAGAGAAGCCAAATAAATTAGAGAGAATCTTTATTAACTTAAACTAAACAGAATTCAAATAATAAAATCTAATAAAATCTAATTAACGAAAAGATAATTCAAAGATAATCCAAATAAATAATCCTAAAATCAAATCAAATTCAAAACGAAATAGATAAAATCTAAACAAATACTTAAAGATAAAATCTAATAAACCACGCAAAATCAAATCTAACCTATTCAAAATTAAAAATAAATCAGCGAAATATAAAACAAATACAAATATCGGGAGCTCAAAATTTTTCTCTGTGAAATGCTCCCGCAAAAATCCTGCTCTCTCAATCATCAACTAACCTTAGCGAAGGATATTTCGACTGAAACTCCTCAACCCCAATAGTGCTTCACACGCTGTCCATTCACCTTGAACACTCTCCCATCTTTTTCACCCTGCAAAGTAATCGCTCCATGAGGAAAAACCTCAATCACAGTAAGCGGTCCTGACCATTTAGATTTTAGTTTCCCAGGAAATAGTTTTAATCTAGAATTATAAAGCAAGACTTTCTGACCTTTGACAAACTCTTTAGATTTAATTTTCTTGTCATGCCACAGCTTAGTCTTTTCTTTATACATTTTCGCATTTTCATAAGAAAATTGACGAAATTCCTCTAATTCATTAAGCTGCAGCATTCTTATTGCTCCTGCACGACTCAGATCAAAATTTAACTTTTTCAAAGCCCAAAACGTTTTATGCTCTAACTCCAATGGTAAATGGCAAGCTTTCCCATATACTAACCTATAGGGAGACATACCTAGAGGAGTCTTATAGGCTGTCCTATAAACCCAAAGAGTCTCATCCAACCTAAAAGACCAATCCTTCCTCGATGGATGAACTACTTTTTCTAGAATCGATTTAATTTCCCTATTACTAATTTCAACTTGACCATTTGCTTGTGGGTGATAAGGGGTAGCTATCCTATGTTTAATCCCATACTTAGCCAACAACTTAGTTAAGATATTATTAACAAATTGTGTACCCTCATCACTCACTAGAGCTCTAGGTGTCCCAAACCGCGCAAAGATGTGCGATTGAAGAAACCTTGCAACTGTCTTGGCATCACTCTGATGGCATGCAATGGCCTCCACCCATTTGGACACATAATCAACTGCCAATAAGATAAAAACATTGCCATTAGAAGGGAGAAATTGCCCCATAAAATCAATACCCCATACATCGAATAATTCAACTTCTAGAACATAAGTAAGAGGCATTTCATCTCTAGGCCCCAAGTTTCCTCTCCTTTGGCAAGCATCACAATGCTTGTAGAACCAATGGGCATCCTTGAATAAGGTGGGTCAGAAAAATCCACAATGCAAAATCCTCATAGCTGTCCTCTGACCGCTGAAATGACCTCCATATGGCGAAGAGTGACATTGCTCAAGGATTTCTTTTGCTTCATTACCTGAAACACACCTACGAATAATACCGTAAGAGCATTGCTTATACATAAATGGCTCATCCCAATAGAAAAATTTTGCATCATGCTTAAATTTTTTCTTCTGCCTCCAATCCATGTCAATAGGAGTGACTCCCTTTACCAAAAAGTTGGCAATATCAGCATACCAAGGGACATCCCTGACTACCTTTACCTCAACAGCAAAAAGCTGCTCATCTGGAAAAGCATCTGAAATGGCAGATTGCTCCAGCAAAGATGATGATGGATCAAGACGAGATAAATGATCTGCAATGACATTTTCTGATCCCTTCTTATCCTTTATCTCCAAGTCGAACTCCTACAATAATAAAACCCAACGAATTAGTCTAGGCTTTGCATCCTTCTTGGTCATTAAATACCTTATTGTTGCATGATCTGTGAACACTGTGACTTTGGATCCAACTAAATATGGTCGAAATTTCTCAAAAGCAAACACCACAACTAACAACTCCTTTTCAGTAGTTGTATAGTTGACTTGTGCCTCATTTAAAACTGCTTGCAAAATATATAGGATGGATGAATTTGCCCTGCTTTTGCCCCAGCATAGCACCTACCGCAGCATCACTCGCATCACACATTACCTCAAATGGTAAATTCCAATTAGGTGCACAAAGAATAGGTGCTGAGACTAAAGCAGCTTTTAATGTCTCAAAAGCCTTCCTACAATCTGCATTAAAGTCAAAAACATGATCAATACACAATAAGTTACACAGAGGTTTACTGATTTTGGAAAAATCCTTTATGAACCTCCTATAAAATCCAGCATGTCCTAAAAAACTCTGAATTCCCTTCACTGAATTCAGTGGTTCTAGTCTTTCAATCACCTCTATTTTCGCTCTATCAACTTCTAGACCATTCTTAGAAATCCTATGACCTAACACTATGTCCTCCTTTACCATGAAGTGGCATTTTTCCCAATTAAGAACTAGATGGGTATCCTCACATCTCTTTAACACCTGACCTAAATTATCTAAACAACTCTGAAAAGACCCTCCAAACACTAAAAAATCCTTCATAAATACCTCAACAGTGGACTCAATCATATCAGAAAAAATTGCTAACATACACCGCTGAAATGTTGCTGGAGCATTGCAAAGGCCAAAAGGCATTCGCCTAAAAGCAAACGTCCCATAAGGACAGGTGAAAATGGTTTTTTCCTGATCCTCAGGAGCAATAGTAATCTGGTTATACCCAGAATAACCATCTAAGAAACAGTAATAGGCCTGACCAACCAATCTATCCAACATCTGATCAATAAATGGTAGAGGGAAATGGTCCTTACGGGTGGCCTTATTAAGCCTCATGTAGTCCATACAAACCCTCCAGCCAGTTACTGTCCTGGTTGGAATCAACTCATTGTCTTTATTACTTACCACAGTGACACTTCCTTTTTTAGGAACACATTGGACAGGGCTCACCCAATTGCTATCAGCAATTGGATAAATGATCCCAGCATCCAACCATTTAATCACCTCCTTTTTGACAACCTCTTTCATTGCAGGGTTAAGCCTTCTTTGTTGCTCAACACTCCTAAAGGATCCCTCCTCTAGAGTGATTTTGTGCATACAAAAAGATGGGCTAATTCCCTGAATGTCAGCCAACGTCCAGCCTATAGCCTTGCGGTATTGCTGCAGCAATCTTATTAAGGCCTCCTCATGCTCAGGCATTAAATCTGACGCAACAATAATGGGCAACGTCTCTCCTTCCCCAAGATACACATATTTTAGATGATCCGACAAGGGCTTCAAATCTAAAGTAGGTGCCTCAATTAGGGATGGCTTAATACGAGGAGCTTTCTTTTGATCTAAATCTAAAGACTCAAAAACATCCTCACACCTAAACAACTCTTTTTCATTTTTCCTTTCTAACAAACAAACTTCTAAATCCTCTACACTAACCTCTCCATGCTCTTCCGAATGCTTACTAGTCGAATCCTGTATTGCTGTCTCAATAACTGTGCTCTCCAGAATCCGAATGAAGGAGCAATCCTCCATTTCTTCTGGATATTTCATGGCTTTAAACACATTAAATTTCACTTCCTCATTACAGAATCTCATTGTTAACTCCCCTTTTTGAACATCTATTAATGCCCTACCAGTAGCCAAGAATGGACGACCTAGAATTATTGGGACATCTTTATCAGCCTCATAGTCTAAAATAATAAAATCAACAGGAAATATGAATTTATCCACTTTTACTAAGACATCCTCAATTTTACCCTCTGGATATGTGATAAACCTATCAGCTAGTTGGAGTGTGACTGTGGTAGGCCTAACTTCACCAATACCTAACTTTCGATAGACCGAAAGAGGCATAAGGTTAATGCTTGCACCTAAATCACAGAGTGCTCTACCTAACTCTTTTCCACCTATAGATACAGGTATAGTAAATGATCCCGGATCCTTAGCCTTGGGTGGTAGCCCATTCTTCAGAATAGCACTACATTTCTCAGTAAGAGATACAGTTTCAAACTCACCAAACCTCTTCTTTTTAGTTAAAATATCCTTAAGAAATTTAGCATAATTAGGCATTTGCTCTATAGTTTCTACTAAAGGGATATTTATGTGCAACTGCTTAAGAATCTCTAAAAATTTCCTAAATTGACCATCCTGATTCTTAGGCTTTTGCCTTTGTGGAAAAGGTAGAGGTGGTACATAAGGTGGGGGTGGCACATAAGGTGGTTCCACATCTGGAACAGAACCAGATGCTCCAGCATTTTTATTGCTGCCTCCAGCACCCTGACCAGACTCCAACTCTTTCTCAACGACAACATTTTTATCACCATTTTTATCTATAATCTGGGTTTTACTAGGCTCTTCTAATGGCTTACCACTCCTAAGAGTTATCGCTTTTACCTGTTCCTTACCTTCCCTTCGAGGGTGTTCAGTATCCGAGGGAAGTTTCCCTTGAGGCCTTGCCTTCAGCTCATTAGCTAGTTGACCCACTTGCAACTCCAGAGCCCTCATCGAAGCTTGATTACTTTGAATTGCTGCATCTCTACGAGCCATTAATTCTTTCATCATTGCCTCGATAGAACTTCCCAAATTTTGTTGGGGCAATACCTGTGCTTTAGCAAATCCCGGCTGGTTCACCTTTTGTTTCGCTTGCGCACTGCTTCCTTGTCCTCCCCATGAGAAGTTGGGGTGGTTACGCCAACCTGGATTATAAAAGTTAGAGTAAGGGTTATTCCTCTGATTACCTACAAAAAACAGAGAAGTTGGATTGCTGGGGCAAAACTCGTAGTTGTGATTTTCACCACAATAGACACATGCTTCCTCTGCCACTTGGTTCACCACTACAGTAGGCTCCATAGCTGGTGGCTGCTGATGACTAATCACTGTCACATTCTTAAGAGTATTAGCAATCATAGCAAGATCAGCCTTAATGGTGGACACACCATCAACCTTTAATACACTCTTAACCTTTTTATTCGTGCTTCTAACATCTGACCACTGACAACTATTAATAGATATTCTTTCTAAAATTTCATAGACTTCATCAAAAGTTTTCGCCAAAAGGGCCCCTCCAGCCGAAGCATCGACCATACCTTGGGTTACTCCATTTAAACCATTGTAAAATGTTTCCATTTGAATACAATGAGGTAAACCATGGTGGGGACACTTTCGCAAAAGCTCCTTAAACCTCTCCCAAGCCTCACTAACATTCTCATCCTCAAGTTGCCTAAACCCTACTATTTCACTCCTTAATTTAGCATTTCTATTAGGTGAGAAATATTTACTCAAAAATTTTTCAGCTAACTCATCCCATGTCCTAATTGATCCTGGAGCAAAAGAGTTCAACCATGACTTTGCTCCATCTCTAAGAGAATACGGGAACAAAGTTAATCTAAGAGCATCTCTAGGCACTCCTTGAATTACAAAAGAATCACTAACTCCTAGAAAAGACTTAAGATGTAAATGAGGGTCTTCAGATGACAAACCATGGAATTGCCCCACGGTTTGCAACATCTGAAACATTACCGGTTTCATTTCAAAATTTGCCTCTTGGATTTGGGGACGTGCAATCCCTGAATTCAACTCATTAAACATTGGGACAACATACGCTCGAATGGCTCTGGTCATATTGTTCACTATTAAGATAGGATTCTCAGCCTGATTATTTTGCTGCTCATTTGGTTCAAACAGCGGGTTTTGCTGCAGCAAACGATTCTGGGGGTCTGCTGGACCTTCAGGACCCTCTGGAAGGCGCGACACGTTCTCCATCTGGTTTCTGCGCTGCTCTCTCCTTCTTATCCTAAATGTTCTTTCAATTTCTGGATCAAGCTCGAACCTTACCCCAGGCGGATCACTCATGCACCAAGCTCACACCTGTAAAAACAAAAGAAAAATCAAAAAGTTCTAGCACCAAACCACTAAAACACATACACAAAACAAATCAGATAAAAACTTATTCAGTTCCCCGGCAACGGCGCCAAAAACTTGTTGGGTTCCTAGAGTGAGTAAAATATGGTATAAAAAGACTCTAAAATTCCTGTGCAAGTATACACAGTCTGCAACAAGTAATATTATCAATCCGAGCCCTGAATTAGCTTCCACTTTATCTATTTTGTGTAACTTTCTAATGGTTTCAAATATGGTAACAATGAATTGGTTTTATAAAAATTATGTTGGAGCAAAGTAAAAGACAGAACAAAGAATAAACAAATAGACAAATAGATTAAAGACAGGCGCTGGTTAGGCTTAATAGTTGTTTAAAAAGATGCTCTAGCAATATTATTGATCATGCAACTCTCGCAGTATTATTAGCGGATTCCTCCCGGAACTCCAGATCTTTTGGAATGTGTTTCAACCCCAATGAAGTGCGACCGATCAAGCACTAGGCAACTGGTTATCCCTAGCTCAGTCACTGGCGTTCACCAATACACAATGATCGTAGTGTGGATAATTGCCACACACTCTCTAAATCATCCCTGAAACTAGAGAGAGATATTCACACCGGCTGGTCAGGTGGGCATAAAATGTAAATAGGCACTACAATTAACCAAGATTCAATATATTACTAAAGTTTAAGCACAACAACTATATATTCCTAACCAACACCTTAAGCTACTTAGTTCATAATAAACATGGAAACATGAATTACAATCTGAGTAGGCATGTCCATAGTTACGAGATAATCAAGAAAATAACAATCTCCTCAACCAGCTTGTGAACAATGGTGGTCTTAGTAATCTCTAATCTCTCTATACTACTCGGCTTCCAAACAAAGATGGAATACTTCTGACTTGGACGGCTCCTTCCTTTTATAGAAGGATAGGAGGCTTGAATTAGGTCAACTTGGACACGTGTAGGGCTCTCCTTGCTCCTTTATCCCGAAAATAACTCAACAGAAGTCGGTTCATGAAGTTGGCTAACGAGCTGTGATGTGGCAGTTCTGTTCCCAGTTTTGCTGCAGCATAGAATTTGCTTCCTCAAGTCGCTCAGCAGCATAATCTGCATAAAGTAACTCCCAAGGCTTCCATTCTTCCAAATGAGTTAAAACATATAATATATATCTAAAACAAACCCTATTAAGCACAAAAGACACACAAATCCTTATATAAATGAGGCCTAAGTAACTACCTTTTGGGCAGTTATCACCTCCACATAAGGGGTTGCAGTAGATTCAGTGACCAACACCTCTTCTTCGCCAAATATGCTCACTAGAGTATTCTAAAAAACAAACTTTAATCGCTGATGCAGAGTTGATGGAATAACCCCAACTGAATGAATCCAGGGCCTCCCTAATAGACAACTATAAGCCGAAGTTATATCCATCACTTGAAATGTCACGTTGAAGGTGCGGGGTCCAATTTTAAAGGGTAATTCGATTTCACCAACAACTTCTCTATGAGTCCCATCGAAAGCTCTTACTACAGTGCTACTGTGTTTAATATGGGATGGATCTACAGGGAGCTTTAGTAGTGTAGACATTGGCATTACGTTTAAAGAGGCCCCATTATCAACAAGGACTTTAGCTATCGCATAATCTTTGCACTTTACAACTATGTGCAGTGCTTTAGTATGACCCATACCTTCTGGCGGAATCTCTTCGTATGTAAATGTAATAGTGTTGGAAGCAGTGATGTTTCCCACAATTCCACCCAACTTTTCTACAGTGATGTCATGATTCAGATGTGTTTGGTTCAAAACATCCATTAAAGCTTTACGGTGTGGCTCTGAATTTAAGAACAGTGACAATATGGATATGCGAGCTGGTGTGCGATGCAGTTGTTCGATCACCTTATATTCACTGTGCTTGATCAACTTCAAGAATTCACAAGCCTCTTCATCAGATACAACTTTCTTGGATGAGCTACCCTTAGTTATGATAGGTTCTTCACTCCAAATTTACTCTTGATCTTCTACAAAATATTCCTTTTCCTTTCCTTTTTCAGCTCGGAGTTTTTGTTGGCTTTCAACTGGTGGTGCTTTTAAGATTTCTAGCTTATAGCACCTTCCACTCCTTGTCATACCACTGATTCCCGAAATGTTGGTGACGATAGCGGCTTCTTCATTGAGGCCATGACAAACATAATTCCATGGTACTGCTTTGTTGTCCTTATATTTGTAAGAACTAGGGATTTGGATAGTTAACGGATGCAAGATGGTCAAATCAGTTTGGACACCTGAAGGTTGTTCCTTAAAAAATATTACCAGGGGTTCTGGCTTACATGACTCTTTTACTGATGTATCTTCTCCAATGATCATGTTTATAGAATGAATTTTCGGTTCCTTTTCCTGCACTAGGCACATCACTACTTCACTGTAGGATAAACAATCATCTTTTGAACATTGATATACAAAGTTCGACCCTTCTTCACATTCCGATGAGACATGAATGGCATTGACTGCTGGGTTGCCATGATTAGGGAGTGGATTTTGTGTGACATCTGGTGCCTCTTCTGCCTTTTTAAATTTCAGCCAACCGGATCTTATCAAATCCTGCACCTTTCCCTTGAGAGTATAACAATTTTCTGTTGAATGTCCCACCGTTCCCGAATGATAATCACATCTCGCATTTGGCTTGTACCATTTTGGATATGGTGGTTGCACGGGTTCCATCTGTATCGGAACAAGTTGCTTATTTTGAATCAACTGTGGGAGAAGTTCAGTATAAGTTACAGGGATGAGATCATAATTCCTTGAGTTATTTCTAAAAACTCGTTGAGCACCCGACAAGTTGGAATTTTGAGCATCTGATGAATAATTCATTTGCCCCTGTACTGCCTGACGACCCTGTCCTGGTATATATGAGTTATTATATGAACTCTGGTTCATATTATTTGCTACTGGGTGGTGTACCATCACTTGACTGCTAAACGACGGTTTCTGACTATAACTTATCTCATGGACTTCACCCTCTTTCTTCTTTGGAAGAATACTTTTTTTCTAGTTCGAGTCCGATACCGTGTCAACAATTCTTCCATATTTCACTCCATATTCGATTCTTTCTCCGATAGTTATGATATCTGAGAAATTCGTGGAAGCGTTCCCAATCATACGATCGTAATAAGGGGATCGAAGCGTATGTATGAACATAGTCGTTAATTCTTTATCTGTAAGTGGCGGTTGAATTTGGGCTGCCATTTCTCTCCATCTTTGTGCATACTCCTTAAAATTCTCAGTACTCTTCTTTTCTAGTCGTTGGAGATCTAAAGGATCTGGAGCCATATCCAGATTATGTTTATATTGTTTGAGAAACAGATCTGCCAGGTCCTTCCACTTCTGAACATGAGCTCTATTCAATTGTACGTACCATCGGGATGCTGGTCCTGTCAAACTATCTTGAAAAAAATGCATGAGTAACTTTTCATCTTGAACGTGTGCAGCCATCTTCCTGCAATACATAATCAAATGGTTTCTTGGCCAAGATGTCCCATCATACTTCTCAGACTCGGGTAACTTGAATTTTTGAGGAATAACAACATCAGGAACCAAACATAGTTGTGTTGCATCTATGCTCCCAAATGCGTCAGCACCTTCTATTGCCCTCAACCTTTCCTCTAAGAAATCCAACTTCCCTTTGGATGTAGTGTTTTCACTATTCTCCAGCCCATTTCCCAAATTTCCTGACTCGCGAATGAGATCAACCTTATGCTGCCCCTATTGTGCATAGGAGTGAGCTTGCTCAGGAATGGGAAATGTGGGGGTTTTACCTACCCCTCCTCTTAACGGAGGCATTTGAGGTGCATGAGTATAAAATATCGGTTGTACAGATGTAGATGATGCCTCGCTATGCTGAGGTACTGATGGTGTAAAACCTGGAGGTGCAACATCTTCTAGTTCAGGAGTTTCAGCCGTAGATTTCCCCTTTTGCGCAGTAAGGATCTCCAGGATTTTTTACATTTGCTCTTTCAGAGATTCTACATCTTGTCTCAACTCTTGGTTCTGGTCATTACCTTGCTCACTCATGGCTCTAGATTGTGATCTAGTTTGGTAAGGATGTCGATTTGGAGGTTGTCGGGCTATCTTGAATATTTGTTATTAACCCCCTTTTTTTTGTAAATGAAAACAAATGTTCCTTTTTATTTTTATACTTATTTTACATTTATTATTATTTTGTTTGTTTTTTTTTTAATTTTAGTGAAATGGAATGAATGTATGAGAAAAGAAATGAGCGTGAAATAGAATGCTAGTTGGCTCAACTTGTTGTGCGAAATTGGAAAGAAAAGACATCAAACTTCATTAAATGATAATAACTGAAAGAAATACATGACTTAATCCCAAGCTACTAAAGAAATAAAGCCAACAATCTAAAAGAAACGAAAACTCCAGCGGTGAAATACCTTCTCCTAACTCTTCACTGTTTAACTGCAGCGGTGAAATACCTCCTCCGAGCTCAAGTCCCCATTCAGCGAAAACTCCAGCTCTTCTGGCTATTACTCTTATTCTTTCCACAGCGTTATCTATTTGAGCTCTCATACTTTCACAATCTCTGATTAAACTGAGGTTTTCTTGACAAAGAATCTCCGAATTAGCTTGATTGCTCAACAGTAAATCGTAGCTCCCCTTCAACTGGTTATGTTCTGATAGAATCTTCGCTGCTGACTCTTGAACCCTTCGAATTCGATACTCCAAATTATCAATGACGATACGCAATCCCCCGTTATTTTCTTCAGACTCAACAATTTGTCTAGTTCGTGCATTGTTGGGTTCCTAGAGTGAGTAAAATATGGTATAAAAAGACTCTAGAATTCCTGTGCAAGTATACACAGTCTGCAACAAGTAATATTATCAATCCGAGCCCTGAATCCGCTTCCACTTTATCTTTTTTGTGTAACTTTCTAATGGTTTCAAAGATGGTAACAATGATTTGGTTTTATAAGAATTATGCTGGAGCAAAGTAAAAGACAGAACAAAGAATAAACAAATAGACAGACAGATTAAAGACAGACGCTGGTTAGGCTTAATAGTTGTTTAAAAAGATGCTCTAGCAATATTATTGATCATGCAACTCTCGCAATATTATTAGCGGATTCCTCCCGAAACTCCAGATTTTTTGGAATGTGTTTCAACCCCAATGAAGTGCGACCGGTCAAGCACTAGGCAACTGGCTATCCCTAGCTCAGTCACTGGCGTTCACCAATACACAATGACCGTAGTGTGGATAATTGCCACACACTCTCTAAATCATCCCTGAAACTAGAGAGAGATATTCACATCGGCTGGCCAGGCAGGCATAAAATGTAAATAGGCACAACAATTAACCAGGATGCAATAATCAATATATTACTAAAGTTAAAGCACAACAACTACATATTCCTAACCAACACCTTAAGCTACTTAGTTCATAATAAACATGGAAACATGAATTACAATCTGAGTAGGCATGTCCCTAGTTACGAGATAATCAAGAAAATAACAATCTCCTCAACCAGCTTGTGAACAATGGTGTTCTTGGTAATCTCTAATCTCTCTATACTACTCGGCTTCCAAACAAAGATGGAATGCTCTTGACTTTGACGGCTACTTCCTTTTATAGAAGGATGGGAGGCTTGAATTAGGTCAACTCGGACACGTGTAAGGCTCTCCTTGATCCTTTATAACGAGAATAACTCAACAAAAGTCGGTTCATGAAGCTGGCTAACGAGCTGTGATGTGGCAGTTATGTTCCCAGTTTTGCTGCAACACAAAATTTGCTCCCTCCAGTCGCTCAGCAGCATAATCTGCACGAAATAATTTCCATTCTTCCAAATGGGTTAAAACATGTAATATCCATCTAAAACCAACCCTCTTAAGCACAAAAGACACACAAATCCTTATAGAAATAAGGCCTAAATAACTACCTTTTGGGCAGTTATCAGGCATCGATTGAAGCATTTAATTCAAAAACAAGTTGTCGAAATGATGCAATACTGCTTTCTAAACTGACAATTCGTGCATCCTTCTCCTTCAAAGCTTTCTGTAAAGCAACCTTATCTTCTTTCATCCTCCTGGTCTTTTTATCTAACTGCCTGTTTTCAAGATCTAACTCTTTACCTTCTCTCTCGATCCTGACTTGTTTTTTCAACAACCTCCTTGTCTCGATCAGATCTTTTTCTGTTTCTGCCGCCTGTTGCTTCCATTGGTCTATTTCTCGAAGTAGCTTCTCATTTTGCTGGTGAAGCGACATATTCTCAGCCTTTACGAGGATATATTCAGTCGCACTTTGCCCTTGAACTGATGGCTCTCCCTTCTCTTCTGTCCTCTTTCTCTTTTGAGTGGTACGAGCTATCCGGTGAGTCTCCTACCACATTTTATATTTTGGCGTGGTTTCTTCGCTATGCTTTTCGATGTTAATTTTCTTGACCTCCTTCCAAGCTTTTATTGCCTGTAACACCTTCTTCTCTGAATCCTCTAACTTATAACCAAAATCGAAGTCACCTGGTCCATGTATCACAGGAACAAACTGTTCTATCCACATTTGACGTAGAACCAACAAAGGATTATAGCTGGCACCTCCCCATGGACGTAGTAATGGAACGTAGTGGAACTTCCCGCATCTATAGATCACTGGCTTTAGAGGCATCCATAAGGCCCTCCATATCACATCATCATTTGTCAAATTTTCCAAGAATGCTATCCATGCTTCTTTACTCACAACATTTCTCATGCGTTCTACAACCCTGAATTCAGTGATAGGATTTCTAGCAAGATTCCATGGATTGGAAAACTTTACCTGTGGATAACCAAACTCTGCTGGACATTTCAGATGACTCATGAGCCAAATGTACAATAAAGAAGAGCAACCAATGAACCGGCCTTTCCCTTTTGTTTTGCAGAAATCCAACGATCTTATTGTTTCAGCGAGGATGGGTATAATTGGGTTAATACCATGTTGGATTTGTAGAAACAACTTAGCGATTTTTACATCCACATATCCTTGAAGATTTGGGAATAAAATCGTCCCAAACATGCTTAGCGCGAAAAGTTCCAAACTCACTCCTTCAGTCCTGCATCGTCGAGTTAGATCTATGAGGTAGTCCAGAGGTATCCCTTCATTTCCACCTTTCTTTTTGAGCTGGTGTTCTATCTCGGTGGCAGTCAAGTTACCAGCAATTTTCGCCAAAGTCCTCTTGCCCGTCAGTCTCTTGTCATAGAAATACAACTTCGCTTCGAACATTACTGGCATTCGAAGTAGTTCCTAATACTCCTCCACAGATAGGACTCTAAAAATGTAGAGCGGCCGCCAGAGCATTTGCATCAACTTGAATGTATAAGAGGCTGGCCACATATCCATACTTGCTTGTGAATGCAAACTTATGCTCCAGTGAAAATTCTTCCCATACCTCCTTTAGTTTCTCGATACTTCGGGTGGAACAATTGAAGACCTCCGCTGTCAGAGGTTGATTTGAGATCTCTTTTGGCAGCTTTATTTCAGATTTGGCCTGTGTCTTCTCAGACCATTCACGTACGAGTTTTTGGCTTTCAATGGAAACCAATGACTTTCCTTCCATTGTGGTCCTTGTATTCCTCTATATTTCAAATAATGGAGATTGATATATTTTCTTTCTAAAAAAATCTTTTAATTTTTTTCGCACAACAATATACGAGCATGACATGGGAAAAAAATATAAGGAAAGCACAAGAATATGTTCATGGAGTATGCCTATAAAATTATGCTAAAATCAAGAATATATAGACATGATAAGCCAAAGTAAATTAAATAAATACACACATTAAAACAAATCAATCATTATATCAAACATGTGTTGTAAGGCTCTAATGTCTAACGGAGAAAAGGTCCCCAAGCTGTCCTCAATTCCTTTCCTTTTGCAAGAAAATAAATCAGGATACCCTTATCAGCATCCTGAATAAGGTCGACTTGAGTGAGGGTTTTCATGTGCCTACACGGGAGTTAAAACTCCACGAAGGTCGCCACTACTCATCCTCGATCTTAATCCTAATAGTAAAGCCCGGGTAGGAGGCTTGTGTACGTGTGTGTTTAAAAATAAAAAGATAATAAATACAAAAAGCCAATACATATAGAATTAACAACACAAGAAAAATAAAAATGACCCACTTTAAAGAAGTCCCCAGTGGAGTCGCCAAGCTGTTGCTACGGGTTTGCGTCGCGGAGCAGCCGACTTTGTTTCCAAGAGGAGGAAAATGGGAGTCGCCACCAGTCTTGATTTAGAGGGTGTGACTGGGAACCCAACAATATTCTAAAATGGTCTGAAAAGAAAAGATTTAAGGTTCGGGGGTCTTTTGTGTATGGAAAAGGTATTAGCACCCCACAACACTCGTTCAAAGAACGAAATTTATTTTTCTTGTGTTATTTAAGGAAATTGGCTATTATAAATACTAAAGAAGATTTTTTTGTTGATTTTTAAATGTCCCACATTTTAATTCTCATTATTCCATAAATAAATAATGAGCAATAATTGTGGGTGGCATAAAGCCATTCAAAATTTGTATGAATTTAATATGGCATCCCAAATTTAAATTCATTACACCTCAAGAATATTAGGAAAAGGCAATATCTTGATTTCCTAATTTCCGTCATAGGAAAGTTTATCTTTTAAAAAAAAAACAATTGGTTTATTAATTTTGAAAATTGTGTGAGTAAAGAATATTTTTTATGGAAAACTTTTAGTTAATTTTATTTTTTAAAGAAAGTAGCCTTTTATGGAAAATAGATATTGGGTTGATTTATTATTTTGAAAATAAGGTTTATGAAACAATTTTAGCCAAAAAGCTTTTAATACATTCCTTTAAAAATGCCTTTTATGAAATATGCTTCTTTGGGAAAAAAAAGTTTTTTTTTAAAAGAAAAATATAAAAATGGAAAGAAATATTAAAATCAAATCCCGGCATCCCGAGATTTTATTTTTTCCTCAAGAAACTCGAATATCGGCATCCCAAAAATTCAAGATTCCATCGTTGGAAGATTTTTATTTTGGAAAGTATTTAATTATGAAAAAGGAATATAGAGGAATATAGATTAAATACAATATCGTAGCATATTGAAATAAAATAAAATAAAAAATCAGCAATATAAAATTGAGATAAAATGTTTAAAAAGAGAAGAAAACTACCATATTCAAAAATTAAAAGTTCATTAAGTTCATTTGCTTTAAAGGAACCATATTGAAATCAAATCTCGGCATTCCAAGACATTGATTTCTTACCTCAAGAAAACTCAACATTGGCATTCCAAAAATTGAGATTCCGTCGTTGGAGATTCCTTTATTTTTTAAAACAATTAATAAAAGAAATATTGATTTAGGCAAAGTATCTACATATTGACTTAATGAAAATATATGACTAAACCATAAATAATAATACTAGATTCCATTGCAAAAAAAAAAACAAGATAAAACAAAATTAACAAGTTGAACATAAGCAACATATAACAATCAACTCTAAACGTTAAAGTACATAAAAATAAAAATGATAAAATTGTAATTGAAACATGCATGCAATTGTCCAATATTCCCTAAAGAAAAATCACATGACTTTTTAAATGCTAAAAAGAAAACATATTAAAATAAAGTGAAAGAAACGACAAATAAACTAAACTTCATAAAAGCATGAAAAAAAAATTATTAACCTCATGAAAAGAAAGAAAGCTATTGAAGAAAGAATTGAAGACAAAGGTTTTTAAAAAAATATACTTACCAAGAATGCTTGTGACCGTTGGATTGGGAATAAGACTTATGAGGTGGCAACGTGAGATTGAGAGAGAGTAATGGCGAGATGGAGAGAAAACGTGAGAATGGGAAAAAAAAATCTTGAGGAGTAGGGGAGGGAAGTTAGGTGGGAAAGAGGGAAAAGTGTATCTAGGATTTTTTTAGGGAGAGAGATTTGGGGAGTTTATTCTTAGCAAAAAAAAATCGTGAAAAGCAAGGGTGAGAGATCCCTATTTATAGCCAATTCCAACCACCACAAATTAGGAAGGTGATCAAATAAAATTAAATCCAATAAAAATAAAAAATGAAAAGGGAATTAAATAAATACACAAATTCTACCTTCCAAATTTACAAGATATTATTTGGCAATCAAACATCCAAGGAAACAAAATATTTTGTTTAATTAACCTTACCAAATAAACCTAATATTTGATTTGGCAAATTAATTAATCAAACTAAAATATTTGACCTAATTAATCCTATGAAATTTAATAATGATTGAATTGGCTAATTAAAAGCTCTAAAACACTTTTTTTTTTATATGCTCTTTTAAAAATTATCGGACAAATTTAGGGGTCTAGAAAAATTATACATAAAAGCAACAAAAATTAATGTACAACTACGCACATGCAGCTAACAGAAGTTAATGTTTTGTTAGTCATAAAATTATGCATAATTTGAACATTGAAGTTTGAATCAACCTTACAACTCAGGGATGATATGAGCACTCATTGGATGATGTCTTACTAAAGTAGATAAAAAAAATGCTTAACTTTTTCACAAAATGACTAACGTAAATACATAAATTAGGGAAAATGGATGAACAAACTGATCTTCATCAAACCACTACCCTCAATCAAATTGATAAACAAAGACTAATCATGGTTAATTCAATTACACAACACACCAATTCAATAGAACAACCCAACAGCAACATATCAGTTAATTCACAACCCAGAAATTCGGCAGACGATGGCCCAATTTGAAATCTATTCAATCAACACTGATTTGGGAGTGGTAAACACCAAACACCGATGAGCCAGTGACATGGAAGGAAAAAATAATAGGGTAAAATACCATTTTGGTCCCTCATGTTTCAGGTTCGTTTCTAATAGGTCCCTAGGTTTCAAAATTGAACAATCAAGTCCCCACTGTTTCGGAAATAGTTCAATTTAGTCCCTCCACCGTTAATTTTTTTAACGGTGCTGACGTGGCAAACGTTTAATAATAAAATAATAATTTTTAAAATAAAAATAATATAATAATAAATAATAGTAATATTACTTATTAAATAAAAATAATAAAAAATGAAAAAAAAACCCTCTTTCTCTCCTTCCCCTCCCCTCCACGCTTGCCCCCTCTTCCCTTCCCCTTCTTCTTCATTTTTCTTCTTTTTTCTTTTCTAGCACCGCCGGCTCCTCCTCCTCCCGCCAGCTCCGACGCCGACGATGGAGGATAACCGATTGTTGTGTTTTCTTTTTCTTTCTCAAATCTGAAAATGGAGGTTACTTCGTGTGGGTTTCTTTTTCTTTCTCAAAACACCACCTGCAACTCCTCTGTTTCCATCTTTGGAAATGGAAGCCACAACTCCAAATATGAATGCTCAGAAAGAGACACCACTTGTCCAACCTCTCCCACAGTTACAGGTGCTTTTCCCTAAAAACTTTTCATCATAGAAAGAATCCAAACTGATGTGGGAGTCTTATTTTCCTTTGTCTAATCTCTGAACTCTACATTGACCATTTAATTAGCTCTTGATTTTCATATCACGAAAGTATCCATTGAATCTCAGTCTCTCTGTACACTTAAATTAAACTCTCTGTTGTAACTTTCTGCCATGCTTCAAGCAATTCAGAGGCAACAATAAGAAACAATGGAATTGAGAAATCTCGAACTAAAAACCCAAAATTTCCATCCAAGTCCATCACTCCCAGTTATAGACCACGCATCAATTCATCAATTGAACCCAAGAACACCAAAAGAGCAACAATCCCATCTCCAAACCCGGACCAAAGAAAATCCCCAATCCCATCTCCAATGGGTCCGCAGATCCCCTCTCCAAATCGAGTCTTTCCTCCGCACTCTCTTCGCCAAATACGACCCCATCATCACCCTCTGCATCGGCACCCACCCCGTCGTCTTCATCGCCGACCGCTCCATCGCCTACAAGGCCCTCGTCCTCAACGACGCTCTCTTCGCCGACCGTTCGTCGTCCCTTCCAGTCAGCAAGATCGCCTCCAGCAACCAGCACAACATCAACACCGCCTTCTACGGATCACTTTGGCGCCTCCTCCGCCACAATCTCACTTCCCAAATCCTCCATCCTTATCGGGTCAAGTCCTACGCTCGTGCTCGCAAGTGGGTTTTGGACATTCTTCTCAAGTCCTACGCTCGTGCTCACAAGAAAAAGGAGTAGGAAGCCGCCGCCTTCTTCATCCTCTCACCGGCGGCGAGGAGGGCAAAAGGAAGGGGGAAGGGGAAAGGGGAAGGGGAAAGGGAAGGGGAGGGGATCGAGGGTTGGGGGAAGGAGAGAGAGGGAAAGAAAAGATTTTTTTCTTTTTTCTTTTAATTATTAATTTATTATTTTAATTAAAAATTAAAATTTGAAAATAATTTATTATTTTATTATTAAACATTTGCCACGTCAGCACCGTTAAAAAAATTAACGGTGGAAGGACTAAATTGAACTATTTTCGAAACAGTGGGGACTTGATTGTTCGATTTTGAAACCTAGGGACCTATTGGAAGCGAACCCGAAACATGAGGGACCAAAAGGGTATTTTACCCAAAATAATATATACCGAGCTCCTTGAATTTCCAGAAGCAGCCATCGCAGAATCCAAATTAGGAAAGTAAACAACACAATCAACACCCAGAAAGATAAAATTGAAATTAAATACAACACAATAACGAATCTAACAGCTTTCATCAGCGATTCAGTGAAATCAGTCAAATCACAAGCAAGAGTCGAAGAATTATCTCATTGCAAACTTTCATCAATGACTGACCACAGTGATATTCGCTAGTGTGCAAACATTTTGGGTGAAAGTGTTGTGCAATTTTCTGCAAGCGTACGGTTGCCCAAGTAATATTAAAACGGAAAGTATTCTGAGTATTGAATCCTCAGGAAATTTGAATTATATCCATTAAGTACCAAGAACCATCATGTTCAATTTTATTTAGAATTCCAACTCGAATGATGAAGCGAAATATTAAAGGAACTGATAAAAATAAACATGCAATAACGAAATGAAAATATCCTATTAAGGAGGCTTGACCTAGGGTGTTATCTAGCTTTCTTGGATTTGTAGCTCAATTACATGGATGCATGTAACTAATAATCTTCAATTTCATAAATCTAGAAGTAATTATAAGCGGATTTCTCTTTCAAGCTCCTCCATATCTCATACTAACATAACTAATTTATGTGTCCATCTCCTTAGTTAATCATAGTATGTCATTAAACAACTTCATTATCAATTTCTAACAATTCTCTTTCACTCTCGTGCTCCAAGCAATCGTTAGCCATGCAATTAGGATCTAATCTAATTTCTCTCTGTCGAGTATCAATTTAGACCAACAAATCAATCAATCCATGATCAAGGGATTAAAGGCATTAAGCATGAATTGAGCATAGATGAAATATGAAGAAATTCAGTACATAATCTAAGTAATTGCGCTACAATATCCAATTAACTAGAATAACGACCCTAGGTCTCAAGATCTACTCACAAATGGAAATAATTTTGCCAAAATGATCTTGATCCATGGTTCTAACTCAATCTAAAATAAGAAGTTACAAAGAAATAACCGATAAGTTGATCCCAAGCTCCCGTCACGATCATCTCGAATCCCGAGCCTTGGAATCTCGCTCAATTCCACCTTTTTCCTCACAATTCTTCTCACTTTTTCTCTCTATTGAGCTAGGGGAGAGCTCCCCAAAATGGGATGATTTTTACCTTGGGAGAGGGGGCTTTTTATAGGTGCTGGACGGAAGGGTTTCTTGCTGAACAAGACAACAACGTCTCGACGCTACGTCACAGCGTCGAGACGCTGTGACGTCAGGTTATCTTGGAGCAGAAGTTGTCGCAGCGTCGCGACGCTTCAGCGATTCTGGATTTTTCTATGCTGTTTGCCTAGCATCGAGACGCTCTGGTCCTAGCATCGAGACGCTAGGCCTTCTAGAAGCCTGAAACATGGATTTTTGCCTCATTTCTTCTTTCTTTTGGACTTTTTGGGCCTCCATTTCAAATTTTCTCTTTTCTTTTCTTCAATAATGGCCCAACGTCTTCTTTTTACACCCAAAATTGGTAAAATTCTTGGTTTTGTTTCTCGAACTCGGTTTTCTACAAAATCAACATAAAAATACATTAAAGCTCACAATTCATCCATAAAACTAGCTAAAATTAATAGGAAAATGATGACATTTTTGCATGTCATCAGAAAGCAGAAGTATAAAACTCACCTATCGACCGACCACCAATGTCATCGTTGACGACGAATCAATAATCACATTCGTTGTGCAATCGTTCAAGATCGACAAATCATCACCACGAAGAACGACAACAACCATCTATAAACCACCAGCGACGACAGAGAATATAATGCCTTTGCCACCGCCTCTTTCAAGCCAGAGGTCACTTTCGCCATCGTCCTTCACCGCAGAGTGCGAGGCTGGTGGAAGATTTGTTAGGGTTAAGATGGATTTTGGCAAAGGTTAACCATTCTATTGAATCGGTAGATGATTTGTTAGGTTTTGAGAGAAAGAAGGGTTGGGTTTGTAGGATCGTATGGCAACACTAGAGGGGGGTGAATAGAGTTGCTTAATAAAATTTAAAACTTTTTGCTGAATTAAAATGAATTGATTTAATTTAAACTAAATAAATTTAATACGCACTATAAAGCATAAAGTATGCTAGAACTATTTGACAATTTTTCTAGGCAAGCAATCTACTCATAAAAATGAAATAGCGGAAATTAAAAGAGTAGAGAGAAAGAGATAACACCAGGAAATTTTATAGTGGTTCGGAAATCCCTACTCCACTCCCCAAGACTCCTTCTTGGGTATTTTACTGCAACGACTCTCTTACGGGTGAGAACCAAACCGACTCTTTTTCCAGGTTCAAGAGTAAACCTTTACCGATCCTTTTACAGGTTCAGGACCCAACCTATACCGATCTTTTTAAACGGGTTCAAGATCAAACCACTGTGATCCTTTTAACCGGGTTCAGGATCAAACCACTACAAATCCTTTTTCGGGTTCAGGATCAAACCACTCACTCAATTCCCAAGGTGCACCCACACCTTATTACAAGTTCCCAACAATGAGTAGAAGAAGAAAAGAAGCTCACAAAATAAAATACCTCTTGAAGGCTAATTACACAATGTTGTGTACTCACAATAATAAAACCTCACAATAACACTAGACCAATTTAGGAGCAAGGGAGGATTTTTAAACAAGAATTGAAGAGTAGGGAGACTTGAGAGCTTAAGACTTTGATGTCTTTTTGGTGTGTGTATAAAGAGTAAAATCAAGTTGAATTTATAGGAGAGAGGGATAAATATTGGCCGTTAGATCAAATTGAAAATGAAGGGTGAAAATTGAATTTAAATAGAAATGGAAGGGATTTCAAAATTAAGAGAGAATTTTGAAGGATTGGAATTTTTGAGATATGAGAATAAATCAAGGATTTGAATGATGAAAATTTAGGAAAGAATTTGAATTTAAAAATGAGATTGAGAATATATTGAAATTAGGAGAATTTCAAATTAGAATGAAGATTTGAAGGAAATGAGATTTTGAAAGAATTCAAATTTGAATGAGGTGTAATTAATGGAATTTTGGAGTAAAATATGAGATTTGAAAAGGATTAAAAGTAGGAGTCAAATGGTAGGAATTGATTCAGCCAATCATTCAAAATGAGGTCCACGTCAGCTGCCACATCGGATGCTATGTAAGCGCCACGTCACTGCCATGTAGGCCTTTTCTTCCAATCTTCTTTTGCTTGTAACTTTTTCGTTTGATCTCCGATTTCAGTGATTCAAAATGTGTTGGAATCGTCTTTCCAAGCTCTACAAGATGAACACTTTGAAACACTAAAATCATTAGTAAATTAAAGTTTGTTATCATCAAAACATATAGTATGATTGAAGCTCATAAAGCTAACAGGGTTTTGTGTGCAGAGATGAGGAAATGAGAGAAGAGAAATGGGGAAAAGGAAAAGAAGGGTTTTGCGTGCCAATGGGCTTCACGTGGATTTCTTAAATTTTGAGCACGTTTTCGTTTAGGATTTTCATTTTTCTATTTATTTTAAATAAAAATACTTATAGATAAAAATAAATTAATTTAATGACAGTTAATCAAAGTCATAGATTCATGACGTTTAAAAAATGTCATAAAATTGAAAAATACGAAAATTTTCGTCTTTTCCCACCAAAAATGTGCCTCCAAAAATTTATGACTTTTTTTTTCTCTCTCACTCTATTTGGTTTAGCCATGTGTCAAAAAATGTCAAAATTGTAGTAGTGTAAGTGTTCACTTATGGATGAACCCCAAATTTAATCATCCTATCAAATAACATAAGAATCTTTCTGGGCTTTTCAAGAGCCCTAAAAAATCAAGGGGCAACAAGAAAAGTGGCTAAAAATAAATAGGTGACTTGAAAAATCGCTACAAACGTTTATAAATTAAATAGATGGTTAAACGATTTACTGATTAATAAATCCCTATTTGTAGAAGACAAAAATGCCCCCCAACAAACTGCCTAACGTGTTCTTATCGTTTAAAACTAAAATCAGAGTTTAAGAGAGATAAAATACACCCCTAAAAATAAGTTGGAGACATTTTAGGAAGTTTGATTTTAGGGATTTTTTTTTTTTTTTTGGCAATATTTCGTGATTTATGTGAAAAATGCCAACTACATCCACCCCTTGTGACATGTTATAATTTGATTGTTTTTTATTGTGAAAATACCTCAGGATGCTGTTAAGAAGGACCCTGTAAGGGGGAAAAAACAAACAGATTAAGAAAGATGCAGTTGAAAAAGTTGGCCCCGTCAGAGTGGTATGTACTGATATATGATAGCGAGCAGAAATGTCGCTATTTTAGTCTCAATTTATTAAGCTTTTTGGTGCTTTAATCGTGTTTTTAATGAAAATATTTAAAGAATTTTGTTATTTGGTCTTTAGGAGCAAAAGTGGTGATTTTGGGAGAAAAAGTGCCAAAATTGAAGCAATTGAAGCCCAAATCCAAGCATGAAGCAATTGGAGGCCCAAAGAAGACAACCATGAAGAAATGACCAAAAGAAATGAAGAAGAAGGCCCAAAAATCAGCCCAAAAGGAAGCTGAAAATATGGAATTTTGGGGCAGCGTCGAGACGCTATGTAGACAGCGTCGCGACGCTACCCTTTCGTGTTGCCCAAGCCGCGTGCGCAGCACCGTCGCGACGCTGAGCAAGGTAGTGTCGCGACGCTACCCCTATTCCAGGCCTATAAAAGGCGCCCCAAGGTGCCTCATTTGGCATCAATCACCATTCCAACAAGGAATTTCTTCCTTTCTCTCTTCCTTAGGCTCCTTTGGAACCCCTCTCAAGGCTTTCAAGCCTTTTTTAGAGGATTCTTTTAGTGGGAAAAATTTTGGGAATTTTGGGGAGCATCTTAAAGGCTCAAGGAGTAGTCAGCGGGGCTCCAAGCGTCAACGAGAGGTTTTTTTTCGACGGTTAATTCCTTTCCTTTTATGCTCTTTATTATGCTTTCCTTTGTAATTATTATGGATATTTTAGCCATGTGTAGCTAAAACCCCAAATTGGGGTCTTGAAATGAAATGATAGTTCAAATATTGTTATAATTTCTTGTCTCTTGCCCATGTCCTAATTATTTGTACGGATGTGCTTAATGCTTTACTCAATCTGGCCAATTGTGTAATGATTCGATTCTTAATGGAAACTCGACGGAGAGAAATTAGGATAGATCATAATCCATGCAACTAATTTAATTGCCCGTTGTGACACCGGGATTAGTTGATTAAACTTAGATTCCTAAAATGAATCGGAGCGTAATAATTAATGATTTTTAATAGCGCTAAGGACACTTAGGTTGTTAAAATGAATTAATTACAATTAGGGGAAACCGACAAGAGAACCTATGTGATTAACGGAGATTCTAGGATTATAATTAGTTGGGCAATGAGATAGGATAATTATAACAACTATTTAGCTAATCATTAATTTTCAAGACCCCTCTTCCCATTTAAAGAAAACTCTTTCTCCATATTTTATTTTCGATTGATCAATTTATTTTCGTTAATTGTCTTGAATTTGAATCCTTTTTATTGCATGAAGTGGTCCCTAAATATTATTTCGCCTAAGTATTTTTAGTGCTCAAGAGATTTTAATTTTTTGCTTAAGTTTCGCTTCGCCTCCCTGTGGATTCGATACTCGGTATTACTACCGTTTTATATTACTTGTGACGACTCGTGCGCTTGCAGAAAAATCGTTCATCGATAGCGTTGACAAGTTTTTGGCGCCGTTGCCGGGGATGCTTGATTTTTAAGCAAAAATTAATTTTTCTTGACATCGAAAAGAAAGGGATAAATAGTAATTTAGGTGTAAATATTTTTCTTTCATCATTTTGTGAATATTATTTTATTTTCGTTTTTGTTTGGATCTTTTGGTTGTCTGGGAGCATTGTATGCGAAAGAACAAGGTGGTTGATTTGTTTCCGCTAGATCTTGAAATTAACAGGACTCTTAGATCCATTCGAAAAGAGAAAAGATTAGCAGAAGCGATGGCCCACCAAGAGGAAGCTCCCAAGGCAATTAGAGATTTCTTACAGCCAGTTCTTCCCACCGAGAATTCTGGAATTGTCTACGCCCCAATCCAAGCTACAAATTTTGAGCTAAAGACAGGGTTGATTCAGATGGCGCGCGATAACTCGTTCAAGGGACATCCTTCCGAGGACCCCCACTCACATCTGCGATCATTCCTAGAAATATGTGGGACGGTGAAGATGAACGGAGTTCCGGCAGACGCGATAAGATTGAGGTTGTTTCCATTTTCTCTACAGGATAAAGCAAAAGATTGGCTCGAATCAGTCGAGACGGGCAACATTAGTACTTGGGACGAGCTTGCCCAAGCTTTTCTGACAAAATTTTTCCCACTTGCTAAGACTACAAAGCTCCGGACTAAAATCGGAACATTTAGGCAGCTTGACGAGGAGCAGTTGTACGAAGCGTGGGAAAGATACAAAGAAATGCTTAGGCGGTGCCCCCAATACGGATATCCTGATTGGCTTCAGGTACAGTTATTTTACAATGGATTAAACCCCTCCACAAAGACAGTCCTAGACACATCAGTAGGAGGGAGTTTTCTTTCAAAAACAGTGACAGAAGCCAAAGATCTACTTGAGGAAATGGAGGCAACCAGTTATCAATGGCTGACGGAGAGAGGAACAATTACAAAGAAGGCTGGATTATATGAATTGGATGAGTCAAGTTCACTGAAAGCACAACTGGCATCTCTGACCAATGCAGTGAACAAATTGACTTCATCTGAGGTGGTTAAGTCCATTTCCACCTTAGCTGAAGGTCATTCAAAGAATGAAGGTCAAGATGTGGAAGAAGTTCAATACATAGGAAATAGACCATATGCTCAAGGAGTACCAAACTTCTACCACCCCAGTCTGCGCAATCACGAGAACTTCTCATATTTGAATACGAAGAATGTTTTGCAGCCACCCCCAGGTTTTGCATCATTTAGTGCTCCTGAAAAGAAAAATAACCTGGAGGAGATGGTGACTTTATTCATCAAAGACCAAAGAATATTGAATGTGAGTCTCCAGACATCAGTAAAAAACCATGGCGCAGCTCTAAAGAACATGGAAGTGCAGATAGGACAGATCGCTTCAGCAGTAAATGCCCTTCAGAAGGGAAAATTTCCAAGTGATACTGAGCCTAACCCGAAAGAGCAGTGTAAGATGGTGGTTCTGAGAAGTGGCAGAAGACTGGAGAACAGTTCAAAGGAAGAAGAAAAGAGAAAAGATGAAGATGAAAGGACTGAGGCACAAAAAGCCTCATCTGAAAGGTTCCAACATCCTCCCAACTCTATTGAATTAAAATGTGATTTTTCTAACAAACTTGCAGGTAGAAAAGAAGATGAGAGGCAGGATGACAAAAAGAAGCTGACTGAGGAAGAAGTGATTCCATGCAACCACCATGACAGAGGTTCGCATATTAGCCCGCCCAAGCGGAGGGGCGAATGTCCAACCTTTGATTTCAGGGAGTTACCTTTTCCTCAAAGATTTAAAAATGTCAAATTAGATGAACAGTTTCAAAAGTTTCTAGAAATGTTTAAAAAGTTGTCTGTGAATATTCCATTGGTAGAAGCCTTGTATAATATGCCAAATTATGGGAAATTCATGAAGGAAATGCTTTCTAGAAAGAAAAGTCTGAAAAAAGAAGTTTTTAATTTATCTGAGAGTAGCAGTACCATTGTTTCTGGTAGGATACCTTCTAAGCAGAAAGATCCAGGGAGTTTTACTGTTCCCTGCACCATAGGAGAAGTATCCTTCGATAGGGCTTTATGTGATTTAGGAGCAAGTATAAATTTGATGCCCTACTCTGTTTTCAGGAAGATTGGTTTATAAGGTATAACAGACACCGACGTCACTCTCCAGCTTGCTGACAGATCGATTACTCACCCGATGGGTGTTGTGGAGGACGTGTTGGTGAAAGTCAACAAATTCATCTTCCCCGTAGATTTCGTGGTACTGGACATGAAAGAGGACAAAGAGGTACCAATTATCTTAGGCAGACCTTTCCTAGCCACTGGTAAGGCTGAGATCAGTGTGCATACAGGTAAACTTACCTTGAACATTGATGATGAAAAAGTTGTGTTTAGTATTTTTGGCCAAGATGAATCTGTTTGTAGTTTGCACACATGTTTTTCTGTTGGTCCTGAATACTTGACTGATGACGATGAAGAGGTAGACTATAATCTTGGCCTAGGCTTAGGAGAAATGCTTATGGATAATGGGGATTTTTATCATGATGCATATTTGGATAATCATCTATTTGAAAATGATTTGGATCTGCCTGACTTTGAAAATGAATTAGACTTGCCTGCTTGTGAAAATGAAAAATCTACAGTTGATAATTTACCTTCCTTGGAAAATGAATTAGATTTGCCTGAAATAGATACTTTTGATGATGATATTGAATTTCCTGACATTGAGGATGAACATGAAATGCATAAAAAAGATTGCTTAATAGATAATTCTGAGTCTGATCATGATTACACTGAATCTATTGAGTCTGATCTTGACATTCCTGAATGCATGAATCCTGACAATGTGAATACTTTTTTTTTCATGTCCTGATGATGTATATAGCATAGAATCTGACTCAGAAGAACTTGAATCTGTGCATAGTATAGAATCTGATCCTAAAATTCTTTAATTCTTTAATTCTTCTGATGATGAGTCATGTGATAGCTTAGTTGAATCATTTTTTAATTCTGAGTCTGAGGGATCTGCTGAGCATGTAGACATTTTTCTGATGAATGGACTGGCATGATTGATAGGCCACCTCTAGATCCTAGACCAGTAGATATTATAACGCTTGATGACTCTGTTAACAATTGTTTTGAGAATAGAGATTTAGAAAAGAGATTTGATGCAGCTGATTATTTTCTGAATTTTTATTATGATAATCTTTTTAGTGAAGATGGGCCAGGGGAAAGTTTTTTTTCTCCCCTGTTTGTAGTTTGCAATTCGGTGCGTGATTTCGTGCAGGGCCCGGAGGATGATGAAAATTTTTATTTTGAGCCTCCGTAAGCGTGTCGAGCCTAGTCTAGCTAAAGACGTTAAAGAAAGCGCTGCTTGGGAGGCAACCCAAGGATTAAAGTTTAGTTAGTTGTTTTTGCGGTAAATAATTTTCTTTGCTCCGTGATCCAATTTTGTTTTGCAGGATCACCTTAGCAAATCCCGAAATTCCAAATTTCCCATTTTTTATGGATCCAAAGGAAGAGGATGAAGCGCTCCTAGCTCAGGGAAGTCTCAGTATCCCTCTTTATGCTTTACTATTTAAAACATTGGGGACAATGTTAAATTTAAGTTTGGGGGGAAGGCTTTCGCTGTGTTGAGCATATTTAAATTCTGTTGGATGCATGAATAGATAGTCATGATAGCCAAGGATGTGATTTTAGAAATTTTAGGAGAAAATGGTTTATATGTTGTGGAATCTGGGAGCACGGTAGAAATTGTGAAATTTTAAAATCTTTTGATACTTAGTTTTGATGTCTAAAGCATGCAATAGTCTTTTCTAATGACGTCTTTGAAAATCTAGATTCTTATTATGGTTTTCAAAGTTGTTGTCACCCCAATAGGCTTAGTTTCTAATATTAGGAAGTTCATGCTTGATTGCTCTAAAGAGCTAGGTAGAAAAAAAAAATGTTATGCCTGCTGAGAGAAAAGCAAAAGCAATAAAAGAAAATGAGACAAAAGAAAAATCTGTTGAAAAAGATTTTTTTTTTTTTTTTTTTTTTGCTTGCACAAAAGAAAAAGCCTAGGGGTAAAAAGAGCTACCTGCGGTGTGATCAGTTAGGCCAACCAAAGAATAAAATTCGGGTTAAGGGTCCCTGCACCGTAGTGTGAAAGCTAGTACCATTAGATATCAAAATGCAAGTTTGGGGGAGTAGCAAAAGAAAAGAAAAGAAAAAAGAAAAATCATTTGTGAGTTTTGCTCCCCCATGAAAAAGAAAAAAAAAATGATGACAGACACCCTAGTTTCTTTTTTTTGCATGATAGAAGGACTCCGACTTATTAGGGGCTCTTAGCCAGTGTAGGGGGAAAACAAATGGAGAAAGCCATAAGATTAATCTAGGTTAGTAAAAGAATCAATAGATAAGTCTTGAGCATGCTATTCATTACTCTTAAGTTCAAACTAGTTTAAGATTTCTTCAAGAGTATGCGGTGCTTGCTTATTCCACTTGCATGTTTTCCATTCGATCCTAAGAATTCCAAAATCATTGAGGGTTGAGCGATTCTATTTCATGCATCTTTAGAATTTATTTTGCTCGGGACTAGCAAAAACTTAAGTTTGGGGGTGTGATAGCGAGCAGAAATGTTGCTATTTTAGTCTCAATTTATTAAGCTTTTTGGTGCTTTAATCGTGTTTTTAATGAAAATATTTAAAGAATTTTGTTATTTGGTCTTTAGGAGCAAAAGTGGTGATTTTGGGAGAAAAAGTGCCAAAATTGAAGCAATTGAAGCCCAAATCCAAGCTTGAAGCAATTGGAGGCCCAAAGAAGACAACCATGAAGAAATGACCAAAAGAAATGAAGAAGAAGGCCCAAAAATCAGCCCAAAAGGAAGCTGAAAATCTGAAATTTTGGGGCAGTGTCGAGACGCTATGTAGACAGCGTCGCGACGCTATCCTTTCGTGTTGCCCAAGCCGCGTGCGCAGCAGCGTCGCGACGCTGAGAAAGGTAGCGTCGCGACGCTACCCCTATTCCAGGCCTATAAAAGGCGCCCCAAGGTGCCTCATTTGGCATCAATCACCATTCCAACAAGGAATTTCTTCCTTTTTCTCTTCCTTAGGCTCCTTTGGAACCCCTCTCAAGGCTTTCAAGCCTTTTTGAGAGGATTCTTTTAGTGGGAAAAATTTTGGGAATTTTGGGGAGCATCTTAGAGGCTCAAGGAGTAGTCAGCGGGACTCCAAGCGTCAGCGAGGGGTTTTTTTCGACGGTCAATTCCTTTCCTTTTATGCTCTTTATTATGCTTTCCTTTGTAATTATTATGGATATTTTAGCCATGTGTAGCTAAAACCCCAAATTGGGGTCTTGAAATGAAATGATAGTTCAAATATTGTTATAATTTCTTGTCTCTTGCCCATGTCCTAATTATTTGTACGGATGTGCTTAATGCTTTACTCAATCTGGCCAATTGTGTAATGATTCGATTCTTAATGGAAACTCGACGGAGAGAAATTAGGATAGACCATAATCCATGCAACTAGTTTAATTGCCCGTTGTGACACCGGGATTAGTTGATTAAACTTAGATTCCTAAAATGAATCAGAGCGTAATAATTAATGATTTTTAATAGCGCTAAGGACACTTAGGTTGTTAAAATGAATTAATTACAATTAGGGGAAACCGACAGGAGAACCTATGTGATTAACGGAGATTCTAGGATTATAATTAGTTGGGCAATGAGATAGGATAATTATAAAAACTATTTAGCTAATCATTAATTTTCAAGACCCATCTTCCCATTTAAAGAAAACTCTTTCTCCATATTTTATTTTCGATTGATCAATTTATTTTCGTTAATTGTCTTGAATTTGAATCCTTTTTATTGCATGAAGTGGTCCCTAAATATTATTTCGCCTAAGTATTTTTAGTGCTCAAGAGATTTTAATTTTTTGCTTAAGTTTCGCTTCGCCTCCCTGTGGATTTGATACTCGGTATTACTACCGTTTTATATTACTTGTGACGACCCGTGCGCTTGCGGAAAAATCGTTCATCGATAGCGTTGACAATATATGCAAATATTATTTACACCGTTTATGACTTGTTTGTGTGTACTGGAGCCTAAAACTGAGATGTATGTATCTTGATATAACTTTGTCTTGTGTATTGAAGGGTGAAGTGCGCTGGAATGCTTATTGAATGACACTTTGTTGTTTGTTTGTACTATTATATACACGCATATTAGTCATTTCAGTATATAAATTGTGTGCTCCCCAACAATGTATATACAGACGTCTATCTTGAATGTTTATATATAAGAACAATGCTTATTACATGTCTGCTTATAAATTCTGTGTTCGCTACAGTGTATATACATGTGATAGTGTCTCCAAGATAGATGTCTATTGAATGACACTCTGTTGTCTATCTGTACTATTATATGCATGTATATCAGTCATGCGAGTATATAAGTTGTGTGCCTCCCCCCCCCACCCCTCACCCCTCACCCCTCACAATGTATATACAGATGTCTATCTTGAATGTTTATAGATAAAAACGATGCTTATTGCATGTCTGCTTATGAGTTCTGTGTGCATTATAGTGTATATACATGTGATAGCGTCTTTTTGGTCCACTGTCGTTTGTTGTCACCACCATCCACCGTCACCGTCGTTTTTCTTCTCTCTCCTCCCCTTTTCTTTATTTTAAAAAAGAAATAAAATAAAAAATAATAATATTTTTACTTTTAAATTTTTAAAAATATTTTTTTAATAAAAAAAATTATTGCCACGTCAGTCATCTGTTAGTAATTAACGGAAAATTAGACAGAGGGATGAAAATGAAACAAAATCCAAACCTCAGGGGCTAAAATGTCGAGTTTGAAAACTCAAGGACTAAAATGAAACTTAACTCAAACCTCATGGACCAAAAGTGTATTTTTTCCAAAAAAAAAAGTTAATATAAAAAAATTAGTTTCAAACTTCTGCAACACCACCATAATTGTGTAAGAAAAAGTCTTGCATGCTAACTTCTGCCTACACCAATGAGGTGGCATCAACAGAAGCCACCTTTTTTGTCGATATGAGCTTATTTTGATGTCGGCAGAGGTTTTGCCGATGAGTTTCTTTAAGTGCCTTTGTTTACATGATGCTTGTTTGTAGGTCGAAAAAACATTTTTTAGGCGTTTTTTTTTTCTATCGACGCGTTTTTGGCGTTGGCACAAATCTGAATTTCAATAATCTCCTAATTTTAACATGAAAAAGAGCTTGTTGAGATTTCAAAATGGTCCCACACAAATTTGAATTTCAACATTTTTACTCGATGTAGACTTTGTAGGTGACAGGGCAATAATCGTAGGTGGTGGAGTTTTGGATTGAGATGATTTAGAATCACCACCAGATTTGTTGTTTGGACAACTGTAGACAGCTCTAAGATGATTGTAACTTTGCTTGAAAGGACCTTAGGACTTGAAAAACGATAACCAATATTCCCCTCTTTTCGTTTGCATCATCTTCATCTATTTAATCATTCAAGAGAGAAAGTAAGAAGAAGAAGATGATGGTTTAAACAACACCCATAAACTCACACAAAAGTACATGGACAAAAGCTAACAGTACTAACTACAGGAAAACTCATCTATAGCAGCGTTTTTTTTTTTTTTTTTTTTTTTTGCCCTTTGGAGCGATTTTAAACCCTTGGAAACAATATAGAAACGAATTTGCAACCGATTGGAAAGACGGTGTTAAGATGTCAATCGCAACGGTTTTTAAGAAGGCAGGAATCGAGAAACAAAAACCGTCACAATGGCGCCTTAAATAACACGGTTAAGACGACCTTCCTATTACAACCATTTGACTATTGTTGCAAGATCAAATGCAACATTATTTCAAACCGTTGCAATTAAAATTAAAACCACTTCAATATCCTATTTTATAACAACAATATTGGATTCCTATTGCAACAATTTTCAAAAGTGTTGCACACTATTGTAAAGATTTTCTTTTACCTACTGCAACGCTTTTATAATGCTACAAGACCAATACCAACGATTATTTAATTTGCAACAATTGGAACAAAAACCGCTGCAATATTACTTTTAGTAGCATCAATAATATGCTTTCTATTGCAACAATTCCAAATCTATTATAAGTTTATGCAACATTTTTTCTCAACATATTGCAGTAGTTTAAACAACTGCAAAACTAGTAGTAGCAATATTGTAAACCGCAACAGTTGAAAAAATAACTGCTTCAATATCGTCTTTGATAAATGCGGCAATTGGTTTTTTATTGCGACATTTCAACATATCGTTTGCAATAGTTCTTATCAAACATTCATTACTGCTTTTAAAATTATTTTTAGTGGTTGCAAAAATTGTTTATATTATTTTGCAACCGTTTCAACAAAGATTTTTTTTTTGTTAGTTATATCTTCTCATTTTCTTTTCATATATTGCAATGATTCATTATATGTAATGCTATTTGCATATATGTGCACAATATAGGCCTATAAGAAATCATCTCTGGTAGAATATACAAATATTTCAAAATTAAACCAAAAATGCATTATGTTTGAAACAACAATTCTTAAAAGTTCAACAAAAAAGTATGTCTCTCTCTCTATAAGAAATCATCTCTCTCCCTCGCGCGTCTGATCCCCCCTGAAATTTCTTCTCCTCCGGCAACCCTCTCTCTCTCTCTCCTTCGCATGACCATCTCCGACAGCCTCACGCTCTCCTTGCACCGTCGCCGCCCCTCTCGCCCAGCCGCCGTCCCTCTCTCGCCTAGCCGCGTTGATCTCCTCGCGCCGCCGCCACTGCCGCCCTCGTTTTCCTCTCCCTCGATTTTTCTTTCTCCGGCAACAAGGAAGTTGTGGATCTCGATCTTCTTCTCTCCCCTATTTTCCTCCTCGCGCCACTGTCTTCCGCTTGCCGCCGGTCTCATCTCGTGTCGCCGCCGCTTTTCTCCGACCATTCTTCATCGGAAATCAGTACCCACGCCTCAAGGTTTGTTCGTAAGCTTTTCGTTCCCTCGTTCTTAGTCAGTTTAAGCCGATCTCTCCCTTTTCCTCTCTCTCACTCTCATTTTTCAGCCCGAAAACCACTGATTCGAGGCTTCTAACTTTATGCAACAGATAACCACGCGAAAGAAGGATTAGCTACTCGTGCTCGGTGAGACTTCAGCCTTCCTTTAGCGTCATTTGGGCAATTTTAGTAAGTTTTAACTTGACCCATTCATTATTGGCTTGAATTTAAGTTACCCCTGATCCAAAAACTGTTATTCTGAGTTACCCACTCCTTAACGTGCCCTAAATTATAGGTTTTAGCCACTTTCAAACACTGTACAACACGTAAGCATCTCTAATAGGTGTTGAACGGTAAGTTCCAGCACCCTTAGAACTTTAGAATTCATCTAAATTAGCTTTAGGATAACCTCTAATCATTGGGCATTCTTTAGTTTCAGTTTTAATCTCAATTTGGGCTCGGGACAACACTTATTTAAAGGATTTCAGTGTTGTTTAGTAAATTCCAGCAAGGTTCCCGCCCCTATTTGGTAAGTTCCAGCATCTTTCAGCATGATTAGGGTCCTTTTAAATCTATGTTAAGTGTAGGAATATTGTTAGGTTGTTTCCTAACCTCTAGGAAGCCTTTATTGTGCTTGTAGGTGTGTTAAGAGCCTATTCCAATATTTTTCCAGCAAGCGTTAATTTGGTTTAGGAGCTCTTTTAAGCTTGTGTAAGTAGTTTCTATCTGGTTGGGCTTGTTTGTTGTTTGAGCATGCTATTGCTTTACTTGCTTTGTTACTATATATTGTGCTTATTATGTTTGTAGCTCGCTTTGTGAACAAGCATGATGCTTTGTTAGATTCGTAAGCATGTTGCTTTGATGATTCATAAGTATGTTGTTTGTTTAATTCATGAGCATGAGATACTGTTGGTGTTGGATATGTTGCATGATTCGTGTCTGCATAGTGTGTGTTCATTAGGGAGAGGTGGAGCATGACGCGTAAATCATGTGCTGGGTGTGTTTGCGTAGCGTGATGCGAAAATCACTTGTGGGTGTGAGTGCGGAGCGTGACAAGGAAATCACGTGTGAGTGGCGCGGTGCATGGCGCATAATAATACATGTGTTGGGTGGGTTTGCGGAGTGTGACGCGGAAATCACGTGTGGGTTTGCGGAGCGTGACGCGGAAATCACATGTGGGTTGTGAGTGCAGAGCGTGACGCAGAAATCACGTGTGAGTGTGCGGGCATGGCGTGGAAACCATGTGGGGGTGCATAGCATGATGCGTGGATTCATGTTGTCGTCCCATTTTTGCATGAAGCATGAGTTGGCGTTGTTATTTTCGTGTTTAAGAGCATGTTGGATTGTTTATCGCTTCTCAAGCATGATGTGTGTGGATAGCATGTTGTTGTGGTTGTTTGTTGTTTGGTGGCTCACCGGGTGTGAGCTACTTACCAGTACGGTGGTTGTACTGATACCCCCCCTTTCTTCCCCCAACATTTTCAGATTATGTAGGTGTTGACGAGTTTTATGTGCCCGGTGATGTAGATGAGGAGGTTCATGAGGGATGACCACAGGGGTCCATTTATTTGTTTAAATTTCTGTTGGATAAATTAGTTCTTACTTGGTTGTTGATAGGTTGAATCTTTATCTTGTAGCGAGGTTGGATTAGTTCCTTTTGTTGTTGAGCATGTGTAAAATTTCATGTTTCCATTAGGTTGTAAATATGTTAATGCTTAATAAAGTCGATATATTTTAGAAAGTTTTTTTTTTTTTTGAAGAAATCTGTTTTAGAAAGTTAAGAGCATGCTTACACTAGACGAATTTGAATCTATTATTGGTTGAAGATACGAGATCTGACTTGTAATCTATTATGACATTGATCTGTGGAGTTGTGGGGTAGAATGAAATAATATAGAAGTGTTATTTTGTGTTTAGCAGGTGATTAGAAAATTTTGGTTTCATCCTATGTATGTCGTTATGTTGCCGAAATTTTTGGAGCTTTCATTTAGTTTGAATAGGAGTTTATTAATGTCACTAGGTTAGATAATTGTAAAACCTGGGGTGTTACATTGTAATGGGTGGCTAAATTCTAATGGTTAATTGCAAATATAGCAAGTTTTATAAAAAATCGCAAATATAGCAAAAATTTTAAATCATTCTTTTAATTTCCGTTCTGCCCTTGTTTTGATTTCTATCAGTGATAGATTTCTATCACTTATAGAATCTATCACTAATAGAAATTTATCGCTGATAGAATCACAGTGATTTATATCACTGATAGAAATTTATTGCTAATAGAAATCAATAGTGTATTTGATTACATGATAATTTTGTACATATTAAAAAAAATTTGTACATATCTTTTGTTTTTTTTTTTTTTTTTTGAGGTCTCTCCTTTAAATTTTAACTTTCGCTTTGTGTTTTTCTTTTCTTCCGATTCAAATTCCATGTTGTTTTGCTTCGACATTTATAAAAACGAAATCAGTGACATAAATTTTATAAAATGATAGTTTTCTATCAGTGATAGAAGATTTATACCTCTGATAATTCTATCAGTGATAGAAAGATAGTTTTCTATCACGGATAAAAATCAATTTTTCTATCAGTGATAGAAAGATAGATTTTTGTAAGTAATAGAAATATAGTTATAGAAAGATAGATTTCTATAACTGATAGAAGATTTCTATCAGTAAGGTTTTATATCACTGATAGAAATCTTCTATCACCTAATTTGAACAATTACAACCAATCACTTCACTAAATCTATCAGTGACAAAAAACAATAGTAAATTACAAACAAAACAGAAATAACTGATAGAACTATCAATGATAGACTTGATACAAACGGGAAAAAAGGAAAAAAAAAACGAACTGAACAACTACAACCAATCACCTTACTAAATCTATCAATGACAGAAAACAATAGCAAATTCCAAACAAAACGCAAAAATAAATGATAGAATCTATCAATGATAGACTTGATAGAAATGGGAAAAAGGGAAAAAAATGGGTTGGATGGGCTGGATAATCATGTCAGATGGGCTTTTTAGTAATTTAGATGACCTGGATGTTAAATTTTGCTATTTTTGCAAATAATTAAATATGTCAGTAATTTTGCTATTATTTTAGTTGGGTTTGTTATATGTGCCAGCAACCCAAATTGAAAGCTAGATGGAAAAAAAAAAGAAATAAATAAAAGAAATTTGAAGATCAATTAAACTCTATTTAAAATTCGAGAGCTATTAAAGACAACTTTCAAAATTCATAGATAAAAGAAATTTGAAAATCTTTTGTAGCGCCTAATACTTATCGATAAAATTTTAAAAAAAGTTTAGGGAGGCTCGAGCCCTCGAGCCCAAGATACATCCGCCACTGAATATAAACGTGTGGTGTAAAATGAATGTATTTAAAATTTTGTGTTTGGATAGGAACTGAAAAAGATAAGAAAATAAAGCCAAAGTGAGTATAGTTCAGTAGTAATTAGCATATACATCGTTCAAAAGGTCAGAAGTTTAAATCTCTCCACTCCAAATGTTGGTAAACTAAATACTAAAATAAATAAATAAAGTTTACTAATATATATGACACGTCCCGCCCCAGATTATCCTAACCAACCTAAGACGTGACGTGTTGACAATGAAATCCCAACTAAACTACACTAACACCCAAATCAATTTAGAATTTGACAACCATGGCATAGTAAAACTACAACAAAACGACATATAAGTCTCAATCACAAAACCATCATAACATCCATAATTATACATCGCCATAAAAGATGCCAACCATTCTAGTTACAAAAAAAAAATGTATCTATACATAATGCAAAATGACATGCAACCTATCGAGAGCTCGATAAAACATAAATTACTTGAAAGTAGTTACACCAAGAGTTTGGTAAAACAAAAATTTTAAAATATAATCGCATGGCTAAGAAAACACATCACTGAACAAGTACTCAAACTAGTCATACTGTCGTAGAGTAATCTCGATACGAACAACAAAGCAACTAGTCATACTATGAACCGAGTGATCTCAAGGCACATAGCAAAGCGAATCTAGTCATACTATGCACCGAGTAGTCTCAAGGTGCATAGCAGAGCAATACTAGTCATACGCGCACAAAGCCCCGAATGGCCAAACACCCCAACACACGATCCAAAGCTTATGTGTGTGCCAGAGTGGGTCCCAAAGACTTTATATATATATAATTTTCAGCCATGCCACAATCATAATTCTTCTCAAAACAACGTCAATTGTTATAAACAATTTCTCAACAATCATAACTTGAGGTATAATTTGAACAATTTATAAATCACTTAAAATCAAGTTGTAGGAATCAACAACTTTTAAAAATCCACAGGAATTTTAAATAGATAAACAAGACTTGTAAGGAAAACACGAGGAACTAAATCAAGAGGCTTCTCAAATTCCCTTAATTTCAAATGCAACCATAAAATCCAACATAATACATGATCATAATTTCTTCAAACCTCACGCTACTAACTTGTAAAATCATTTGGATAAAACCGAATCATTTTTTTTTTCAAAATTTGTAAACCAATTAATTTGTACAATAACCACTCACAATACTATTGGCCAAGAGAAACTCGGGTCCTAGGCCTTCCTGATCTTCGCTTGACCTGAAACAATAATTTTGCCTAAGCATTAGTAATTCTTGCCTCCCCAAATTTGAATACAAAACCATTAAATAATGCCAACCCATTAATTCCTCCTAAACACTGGAGTTAGACCATAATTTCTGTTATAGGCAATTTTGGACCACCCCGATGTACGAGGAGCTGACGAGGACAATCGGGGAGAAATCGGGCTGGAAACCGGGCCAAGGAGGCGGAGCCGGTAAGCGGGACGGGCCAAGGCCGAAGGGGTCGGGTTTTTGACCCGACCCCATGCTCAGCCTCGGCCATGGGCCGAGGCCGACCCTCGGCCCGCCCGTGCGGGCCGAGCTCGTTTGGTCCCGTCTGGTCCCCACCGCCTCTGGATGCCCCGGTTTCGCCTGGTTTGACCTAAAACGCCTCCGAAACCCTAAAAAGGCTAGGAGGATGAACAGGTATTTATATCCCTCTTCGCCACTGAAGAGGGGATCCCGAATTCCATCCCTAAACTATATTCTCTATTCTCTGTTTTCTGCTCTTGCTCTTACTTTTCCACACCCTATCGTTCTGTTTGCTGACTTAAGCATCGGAGCCGGTGTGGCGAGCACCACACCGGTGTGCAGGTTTACTGTCTTGCAGGCCACGTCTTCCCCCCTCAACTACAAATTTACCGTTGGTGGCACGTGAAGGTCAGGTGAGATCCTCTGGCCAAAATCGACCATCAACAATTTCCATGGGTTGAAAAACTCTATAAACCTTGTAGCTAAGACCATATTTTCAAAATAAAGTTCTGAATAACTCCATTATGTCCCTCTCCTCTCCATAGCAAGCTTAATTCTTTTCATTCTTTCTCTTCCTCCCCATGAACATTATCTCTTTGTTCTCCATGAACATTATCCTTTAAAATCTTGCAAACCAACAACATATGAATAACCATCATCAATTTCTCTTTGGCTTAAACTACAGGTTTTTATCAAGTTTTTCTCTCTTTGAACTCAACCCATTTTGTCCCTCCTAGTTTTCAAACTAATCCATAGAGTATCCAAGTTAAAGAAGAAAAACTCACAAACAGAGTCCATTCTTTAGCTTCTTATTCATGCAAAAACTCAAACCAATAGCAAGAAAACTTTACCCAATGCTCAAATCCAATCACTTGAACATATATATTTATCAAACCACAACCACCCCATAATTTAATTATGACATTTCATTTTTAGGTTTGATTCATATTTTAAAGAATTTGGTCATGTCACAATGTTAATCATAATCAATATTTCTCAACATTATATATGATGGAACATTTTAGAAGGAAAAAAATATATATATTGGTGATGAGGAATTAGTAGATTCACTTGATTATTCCAAGTATGTTGACACAACCTTAGTATCCTCATCATTTAAAGCATTCCAAAATAGTATTAATTAAACATCATAAATCACATTCATTGTCATTTACTCCTCCCATGTCTGCTGCCGCTATCGACGTCCGTCCAGGATGAAATAAGAGACCAAATGAACAATTGACAAAAAAAGTATACCCTCTCAGAAATCCATTTGAATTTCCAAAATTGGCATTCGAAGAAGAAGGCACACAACAGGTGTCATGATACTCGTTCCCACAATCTCCAACTTCATGGGTTTTCTATCTAGTTGAACATCGTCGTATCTCTAATTTATAACAACTAGAGCATCTTCTAGTCATGAAAACAAAATTACTTCTGTTGTTCCCTAAGAAGAACAAAAATTCAACCAAATGTCAAAATATGGTCCAATAAATAAAAGAGCACGTTTCTATGACACACTTCAAACTTAACCTTTCGTCACAAAATCTGAGATTCACAGTTTTAGTTGAAAAATCAAACATTAATTGAATAATGAAGATCCTAGCATGCAAATCTAAACACAAGATATGCAAAATTGCTCATGGCCTTTAGGCTCAAAAGACTTAATTTTCATTGAAATTCCATCAAAACTAATCTTCCCTCAAAGCAACAACATAGATGGCTATTTATAGTCTTCAAACATAACCTATGATCATATGAAAGGTTGTAACCTTCATCCTCATCAATGTCATAATGACCAATAACTAAATAATAAGTTAAAACATTAAAAACACAACTTTAAAACTGAAAATTACAATAAAAATGCCTTAAATCCGAGATTCATCTTCCAATCAGCAAACTCTAAACTTTGTAACCATTTTGGGTTCTTGTAGCTTGATTAAGACACCTCGGTTCGTATCATCATCCCCTTCTTCAAGAGGATTCATCCTCGAATCCAAGGATCCCGTTGTAGTGCAAACTTGAAATCTCTTGCATCTCCACTCTTGCTCTCCTCAAATTCTTCACGTTTGACCATCGTTCATGAATGAATGATGAAACAAGATACAAACATCGCTTCATTCGTTTCCCTTTGACATTAAAGTTCCCTCGTGCTTGGCTTTGTCTCGTATGTGAAGCAAACTTTGAATCTTGATTTTCAATAAGCACCACAATTTCCTGCAAGAATTCCTTAGAAAATGTAGGTACACTTGGTTTAAGTGCACCCGTGAGAAAGCAAGTCCGTTCAACCCCAAGTTCTTGTATGTTTCTTTTTTAATACAAGACAATATTCTTCTCACAAACTCTAACAAATGAACTCTTTTCCTCTTTAATCTCGATATATGTCTCACATGTTTCTTTCTCAAACTCTTTCTCTTTTTCACTTTCCTTAGGTTTTGGCTCAAATGAACATAGATCAACCTGGTATTTGCAAACTTTCTTTGTTCGTCACCATGTCATCAATAACAACATCATCATTTGAAACATCATCTTGAGGCATGGGACAATCTTCTTCTTCTTGAAGGGATTTTGTGATTGGTGTCTCTCTTGCTTGTGTTGGGTTTTATGCCCTAAAACTCGTAGATAGTGAATGTAAACAAATTGTATACTTGTTTCAATCAAGTTTTATTGAGTTTCTACAATAAAGTGTTATTGTTAAATATTGCACAATTTGACCCAAATCCAATAAACTAAGATCCAAGGTTGTTTACATGTGACTTGAACTAGTATGTGGGGACATACGGGGATTGATGTTCAAGTAACAACCTAAAAGGTCTATAGTACAAGGATAATGTTGGGTACCTTATCCTGGTAACACTATGTGATACGACCCGCTTTGTATTTGATACAGACGTATTAATCCAAGGCGTCCATGTAGGAGACATGCGAGCGGGGGTCACTACAACAATTTGGGGCTACGATGTCGGATTGTATTTTTACAACAATGATGGATTGACTCTAAGATGACATATTGTGAAAAAAATGCTACTTTTTCCAAAAAAAAAATGTTAACTCTCGAAAATTTGGGGTACAATGACGGTTTCTAACCGTAATTAAAGAAGACCCTTCCACGACGGTTCTTACCCGTCATCTAACGTTTGTAAAAAATGGAAACCTACGATGACGGTTTTAAACTGTTATTATATGTAATTTAAAAAGAGCGCGAAAAGATTGCTCATCGATGTCGGTTTAAAACCGTCATCAAAAGAAGACCTTCGATGTCGGTTATCGCCTGTCATTAAAGATGTGTATAAAAAAGGCGCCGCATTTTTCGGAGAAAGACGGAAATTTTCGTAAAAATTTCTCAACGATGTCGGTTTGAAACCGTCATCAAAGGGAGACCTTCGATGTCGGTTATCATCCGTCATTAAAGATGTGTATAAAAAAGGCGCCGCATTTTTCGGAGAAAGACGAAAATTTTCATAAAAATTTCTCAACGATGTCGGCTTAAAACCGTCATCAAAGGTAGACCTTCGATGTCGGTTTTCGCCAGTAATCTAACGCATCATCCATGGTGGGCTTCAATAACAGTTCATGCCCGTTATCGTATGATGGGCTTCTATGTCGGTTTTCGTCCTATTTCATTAAAGTATTGGGCCAATTTATAGATGATGGATTTAAACTGTGATTAAATGATGGCTTCAATGACAGTTTGGACCCGTTATCTAACATGGGTTTTAATAACGGTTACGACCCGTTATTGTATGTTGGACTTTAATAACGGTTTCGATCCTTTAAACGACGTCGTTTTGTTTGTTTTATTAAAAACTAAGGTCAAAACGACGTCGTTTTATTTTCCATTTAATTCATGGTAACAGTAAAACAAACTTGTGCTTTAATAACGGTTTGAGCCATTTTTCTTTTAATTTCTTTTTCCCTTTAATAACGGTTTGGGCCTTAATTTTTTGTCTTCTTCTCCACGAATGTTTTTTTTCTCTACAATTTTGCCCTAAGTATAAAATTCAAATGTAAACTTTAAAAGAATGGTAAGGAACAAACATCAAAGGCCTCCAAAAATAGTTTTTTTTTTCTTCTGTTTCACATTCACACATACTTTATTTCACTTGGGTAATAATTAAAAGCCCTAACTTTTTCCTTTCATCCGTTTGCGGCCCCCTTTCATCTATTCGTCGCTCGTCTGCTGCCTTCATCTCCGTGTGCCGCCGCTTCCGTCAGTGCACTCCCCCCGTCACCGACGACCGAAGGTTGAGGTACGTGTGTACCATTATTTTTCTTCTCTTTATTTTTTTTCAAGGTTCTTGCGTTTTTTAGTTTCTCTGAAATTCTTTTTATACTATTTTTCTTCACTTCCAAATTCATTGCATTGCAGAAATTGAGGGCTAGAGTCTTGGTTTTGAAGTTTGGGCTGAGAATTTGGATTTTAACTCTCTAGAAGGTACATTGTTATGCTCTGTTGCTTCGCTTGTGATTTTGAATCTGAAACTAGTTTGGTGGATTAGGGATTTTCTTTCATTTTTCAATGCCATATGTTATTTGAAGTTTTGTTCTTGCCTTAATTTTTGCTATAAATTTGGTTTATCGTTAATTTGCATTTGGAAGCTTCAAAATAATTGAATAACAACCTATCTCATCCAAATCTACTTTTAGTTTAAGTGATTTCGTGCACTTTAATTGTTCCACACATGTACGATTGAACTTTTGAGGTAATTTTTCTTTCTTTCTTTTTTTTTTTTTTTTTGTGTAAATTAACTTTTCTATCAACTAATGCTACAGATGGACTTTGCCATTCACAGTTGTCCCAACAGCTCTTCAAACAGCCTTGGATGTTAATCTAAGCAATGCATCCCTTGTCTCGATATCAGTCACATTTGCTACCAGGGTTGGATACCTTTTCTTCATGCCTATTTATTGAGTAAAGAAACGGCATATGTTGTCAATATATTCTATATTATGCTACATAACATCAATTCTCTCTCTTTTTTATTGACAGTTTAAATCCGGTTCTCCTATATTTCTTCTCCTGTTTGCTTTTGCTTTCAGGTGAGTTGTACTACTAAATTGTGTAACCCAGATTCTGATGCATGCCATTATATTGACAACTATATCTAATTGCATCCAATCCTCTCGTACATCATACATTCTGGAAGTTTATAGTGCTTTGTGTTTTTTTTAATGCTATATGACCTTAAAGAACAATTTTTGATAACTGGACTGGATGTGATTTCAATGTTACTTTCCTACCTTCCTAAGATTCTTTAGGTGTGTGTGTTAAATAGGAGATATCAAAGAATGATTTTTATTAATTATTTAGTCTTTTGCTCTATATGCTTAGGATTCTTTATTTCTAGTTTTTTTTTTCTTCTCTTGTTTTGATTTTTAAAAAAAAAAGAAACGAAGAGAGATATATTCAAGTAAAAGGAGCATAACTTCAAGGCTTTAGGGATGAGGAATCTAGAGGAACTAAACTAAAGGCCTCCAAGCTAAATATAGGAGGAAAGAGATTTTACCTATGATTGATTATTTTAATAATTGTTGTGATAAACTTTTTTTTTCATTTTCTCGTGATTTGATTTGATCGAGTATGACTTGATGAAATTTATCCTCTTTGGCCCCTAGTAATAAGATTTCAATATAATGCTTGGAGATGACTTATTGATATTAGCGTTAAAACTTAAAATATTCCATCATCTAATTTTCTTCCTCTTGTAATTGGATTTCTTATTGAAGTTGGAATTTTGGGCTTTTTAAAAGTAATGTTGTGGATTATTAATTGGGTTGAAACAATCTCTTGTATGTGTTAATAAGTAGATATTAGATATAATTTTTTTTTTAACTAAGTTGTATCTCTTTTAGATTTCAGGGGAAGAAACCCCATTTTATTAATGGAAAGCAAAAGTGGTTAAAATTCTATTCACCAGAGTACTTATTCTTTGTTACAGGGCCTGAAGTGTGGTTTATATAGAAGTTTGCTATCATTTACAGCTAAAAACGAGTAATTGAGAGAGGTTTCAATCCATCATCACAGGTTTTCCAAATGTGTTACTTGGATAGGTTTTCCAATTGATGAGTCTAAGCGAGGAAATTTGGGAAAATGTTCCACAATGCTTAAGAGACTGCTGAAGTGAGTTGGAGATTTGACAGATTATGAAGGTTGAGAAATGTTTGTGAAGCGAATCAACTACCACCAGGGTACGTTTATGTGAATGGGAAACCTTTATCTTTCAAGGAGCTTACGATGCTAACCAGGAAACTTCACGGGAAGTATCCTGATGCTACAAACTTGAATGGGTGAGACATGTGTCAAACTTCATGTGAAGTATTCATCCTTGTGGTAGCTAGCTATTTCCTTTTAGACGATATAGGATATGGGTAGGGTTTTCATGACATATATATGTGATAGATTGAATGGACAAAAAAGTGATTGTGCTTACATTTTATTCTTTTTTTGTAAATCTTTTCGTTTACTCTATAGTTTAGAACAATTTAGTGGTTTTGGATATTGTATTGTGACGTTTGGAGTTTTTTGGATCGAATGAAATAAAGTATTTGATGTTTTCTCAATTGCTGTGTTTGGATTGAATATTATTCTCAAATGTTCGTTTTAAATATCTGTAAATTATTGCATCAATTAAAATAATTTTGCATTGCAATAATAGGTATTCAGGGTGTGGGATTTGAATTATGACAATAAATATGTTGCAGGTGGTATGAGGAAAGATGTCATTTTAAAACCTTCATTAATGTAGTCATATATGTCGGTTCTAAACTGTCATTGCTGTAATCCGTGATCGTAGGGGTCGACAAAGATGTCGATTTTAAACTGTCACCGTTGTAATCCGTGATTGTACATGAAAGATCACAAAGACGTTTGATGACGGTTTGAAACCGTTATTGTTGTTATTCGTGATCGTAGGGGTTAGATCACACCATGAACAACCACGGTTTTAAACTGTGATTATTGTAATTTGTGATCGTAGGGGTTCAATCACACCTAGAACAATCACGGTTTTAAACCGTTATTGTTGTAATCCGTGATTATACATGAAAGATTACGGAGGCGTTTGATGACGGTTTTCAACCGTTATTGTTGTAATCCGTGATCGTAGGGGTTAGATCACACCCAGAACAACAACGGATTCAAATCCGTGATCATAGGGGTTTAATAACGGTGCAGAACTGACATCTAAGCCCAAATTTGTTGTAGTGGGTATCCTATGCAATGAGTTTGCATAAGACCAGACCACGAAATAGTAAACCACTAGATGTAACAACGTTAACTAGTTAGTTTACTGTTTCAATACGATGACCTAGGTAACTCAGTCTTAATCCTGAGTGTGTCATGAACTCCTTCTCATGAGGGATTGTCCTTTGATTAGCATGGGTGAGAGTGGCCAATACGCCGACTCAATATGCCTTCCTTTTTGGGGACAAGACCGAGTGGGAGGCTGGGGGCATGACAACACAAGAAGGAATTCACTCCTTCCCACATCTAGGAGAAATAGATGAGTGTTCTCTTAAGTGGTGACTCCGGGACTTGAACAAAGGGATCCCGCCCTCTCACTGGCCCGAAAGGGACTTTCTGTTTAATGGTTGGACCATAAACAGGTTGTTCATTAGAGGAGCACTGGTACTTAAGGAGACAAATGTAACACAAGGGTAAAACGGTAATTTGACCCAGTCGTGATTACGAACACTCGTGAAGGATTGACTTACCGGCATAGGTCTATATTCATGGACACAGAAATGTTCTACAGTGAGAAGAGTTCAGCTGTGAGTCTTTAGTGGAATGACCCACGGTTAATGAATATTGGTTAACCTGATTAATGAGTTTAATCTATTAACCTCATATCATTGGAGCTTCTGATCTTTAGGTACATTAGGTCCCCTTGCTAGCTCGTAAAGAGTAATTAGGAACAAATATATCTTGAGAGAATTTGAATAGTTCAAATTCATATTGGGAATTAAGTTAATTGTATGAGATACAAATTAATATAATGTATAGTGATGCATTAAAATATAAAGTCTAATTTGAGATTAAACTTTATTATATTGAGAGATATATATATTTGAAAGAGTTCAAATATATGTCTAATTAAATATATGGTATTTAATTAGAAAATGAATTAATTAATTATGAATTAATTAATTATTCAATTTAGTTTAACTTAAATGAGATTTAATTAAACTATAGTCTATGAGAGAAATAAATATTTGAAGAAGTTCAAATATTAATATGAATTTGATTCATATTAAATTTATAGGATATAAGAGAATTTGAAGGAGTTCAAATTTTAATATGAATTTGATTCATGTTATAGAATTAATTAATTGAAGGCCTGAAATTAAATATATGATATTTAATTGGGTAATTAATTAACTAATAGAAGGTCTGAAATTAAATATATGATATTTAATTGGTGATTAATTAATTAAAGAATTAATTAATTGGAAATTAATCAATTATGGAAATGATTAATCACTTACGGAAGTAATTAACCATTTATGGAAATGATTTAATCACTTATGGAAGTGATCAATCATTTATGGAAAAGATTAATCAATTATGGAATTGATTGGTCATGGAATTGATTAATTATGGAAAAGATTAAATCAGTTATGAAAATAATTGATTTTAAATGAATATTTTATTCATGACCTTTCTCCTATAAATAGAACACTAACCCTAGGGTTTAGGGATTACAACACATATGGCCACCATAAGGCCTTCTCATATTCTCTCAACTCAAGAACTCTTGGGAGAATTTTCTCTCTAGAGTTTTTCCCATTCAAGATTAGGTAGTCCCACAACTACGTTCCTAATCTCAGAGTTATAGCGGGGAAGATCAAATGGTGGTGTTCTTCGTTGTTGCAGAGCAATCAAGAAAGGCGTTCTTGAAGAATTCAGAGTCGTCAACGAAGGTATGTTTCTCATCGCTTAACCTTTTGCCAATGTATTGATATTTTGTAGAACAAAATTAATTTACGAACGGTCCAATTGCTTCCGCTGTAACGGAATTGGGAATTCCAATCCTTCAATTGGTATCAGAGCCGATCGTATGTTTAATTTTGTTTTACAAAATTTGCATTGGTTGTTTTTGGTGGGACTATGCATTATGAATGTGGTTTGTTAAAAAAAACTGTTTTGGTTATATTTGGCCATAGATTTACAATTTTGTATGATATGATCATGTAAGGGCCCATGTTTTTGGGACAAAAATATTGTAAATCGAGTCTTGTAAGTCCGTGTCTAGAAATTAGGAATCAATTTTTTGATCGGTGCTCGAATCGAGGTTCAATTTGGTGAAAGATTACTGCTGGAAACGTAAGGCAGCATGTTATTCAGAGGCGTAGCGTCACGACTCTGCTCAACGGAGTCGCGACGCTGAAGAACAAAGGCTGAAAAAAATCGGAACAACGTCGAGACGCTTTGCCTACAGCGTCCCGACGCTGATGGGAATTTTTGGATTTGTTGAACGCGTCGTGCGGAACGTGAATACTGGTGGTTAGTTGAGCAGTTACAAATAATAATTATTTTGCATTTTATAATTTTATAAGGTTGGGGGTATTTAAGTTGACGGTTTACGGAACACCTCCTACCTGGGAACTGACCCGAACCTTGAGTTGAATTAACCATAGTAATGTTGACTTGCAATGTTGGGTTTATTAAAAGAAGTTTAGTTCACCTAAAACATTGTGGTTGAATCCTTTTCATAATTGTTATAATAGGATCAGACTTAGATAGATTGACTTAGTCGAATTTTATCTAAGTTAAACAACCCTAAATTAACCTTAGGACATTTTCATTGGGAGGAAAATTACAAAACGAGATTTAAATCAAGTTTTGCTCCTACGTCCCTATATTCACAACGTGAGGTTCATGCTCGGCTTCGAGTCGCCCTAGGAGCGGCCTCCCTTCGGAAAGTGTTTGCATGAATCAATAACAAGGTGAATGGGAAAAATGTCTAGAGTAAGTGGGAGCGGGACACGTGTCAACGTATCCCTCGGTCTCCGCCCCTAGTTCACACCGTGAGAGTCCTATGATCCGCCTGTAGGTTGTCCTAGCGCAACCATCCCTTCGGAGGGCCTGATCATGGGATTCGGAACATCGTGAACTCCTGAATGGGATAGGAACTCTTAGGCTAATTACCAACAGTTGTCTTTCCCTTCGGTAGCCTGTTGGTGCGTGCCTCTGAGATCTGAAAGTGGGAGGGTTACACTTACGGGGATGAGTTAAATGTGTTAACTAACCCTTGACCGAACAACAGTAACTAAACGCTAACGGAATATGAGTTATTCTGGTGTTAGAGTTTGGTTGAGATTGTCTCAATTCAGAGGAGGAGTAGTTGACCACCCTTCGGTGGTTGTTGTTCTAAACCTTTGAAGTATCGTTGCAAAAACTAAATCAATAGTTTTATAGGGTTTCTTTGAGTGCTTATTTGTTTTTGCAGAATTTGATTTGATTATTTGTAATGGGTTAGTGCTATTAATAATACAAGTAATTTGTTACTTCAGCAATTATATTATAATTTTATGTGTGTTGTCTTACGTCATTTTATAAATAACGGTAATACAACAAGCTTAAACGACAAATTGTGGTAAATAAGTCTAGGATTATTCTTAACTGAGGAATGTCCTCATGCCCCATATGTTTAATTCATTAAGAATTGTTCTTGGTGAATATGACATAGAACTCTGCTTAGCAAAAAGAGAACTTGTTCAAGACCGTAATTTTCATTTACCTGTCTTGAAAACGTGATTAGTGAAGAATAGTGATTCTCCCTGAATACTTGATTCAAGGGCCACAAATCACGTATGTTCTTCCTTTAAAAAAAATAAGTTTCTGGCAAGAGCTTGCTGCTTGTGTAATAACTCTCAAAGTTAGAATTAGAGAGGTTATTTTAGCTATATCAGTGGGGGACATTAAGTTATTTTTCTCAGTGGGAGAAAATACATATTATTAGAAAATGTGTATGTAATTCCTAATATCAAAAGAAATTTGATTTCTGTGTCTTATTTGCTGGAACAATGTTACTCTTTACCTTTCTCTGCTAACGTCGTTTTGTTTCAAGAAAGGGAGTTGACATTTGTTTAGCTTTACTGGAAAAGTAACCTAAATGTTTTAAGACTAATCAAAAGTAAAGCAGTCATGAACACTGGGTTGTTTAAGACTGCTACTACTCAATGTGAAAAGAGGCAAAGGATTTCTCCTAAAGGAAAAATACCTTTCTTTGGTTCTAAGGTAGACCATATTAATCTCAATTTGATTGGGAGATTGGTCAAGAGTGAATTTCTAAGCAAGTTAGAAGATGACTCTCTACTACCTTGTAAGTCATGCCTTATGGGCAATATGACTGATAGGTCTTTTACTGGAAAATATCTAAGAGCCAAAGAGCCCTTGGAGCTTGTACATTTGGATCCTTGTGGTTCAATATGTTAAAGCAGTGGGAGGGCATGAATAATTCATCTTTTTTGGATGATTATTCAAAGGTATGAGTATTTTTACCTAATGCAACTTAAGTCTGAAGCTCTTGAGATATTTGAAGGGGCTTAGGACTGAAGTTGAAAACTTGTTAGGTGAGATGATAAAAACACTTCGATCTGATCAAAGTGTTGAGTATAGGGATTTGAGATTCTAGGACTATTTGATAGTACATGGGATCACACCCTAAATCTCATTTAGGAGAAATGGAACCCTATTGGATATGGTTCATTCCATGTTGAGCTATGCTCAATTGTCTGACTCGTTTTGGGGTCATGCAGTGTTGACTGCATTGCATACTGCAGTAGGCAACCCCAAAGAAAACGAGAAGTGGATACTTCTTCAATTCACAAGAGAATAAAGAATTTGTATTGACAAATGCTAAATTCTCAGAAGAAGTCCACATCAAAAATCATAAACCACAAGAGTAAAGTCGGTTTAAGTAAGTTAACTAATGAAGCTACAGTAACATCCACAAGAGTTGTTGATGAGGTTGGTTGTTCGACAAGAGTTGTTGATGGATAAATGCATCTAGTCAGACACATCCATCTCAATAATTGAGAGTGCCTCAATGTAGTGGGAGGGTTATATTATAACCTGAACGTTACATGGGCTTGATTGAAGCCTAGGTCATCATACTTGATGATGGCATTAGAGGATTCATTATCTTTTAGAAAGAAAATGAATGGTGTTGACAACGATCAGAGGATTAAAGCCATGAACCTAGAAATGAAGTCTTTTGTATTTCACTTCCATCTGGGATCTTGTAGATCTGCTTGATGGGTAACACCTATTAGTTACAAGTGGATTTACAAGAGGAAACGAGACATTCATGTCTTAACCAGAAGGGTTCATACAACAAGATCAAAAGCAAAAGGGTTTGCAAGCTTAAGTGATCCATTCATGGATTGACCTAAGCATTTCGATCTTGAAATATAAGATTTGATATAGTGACCAAATCTTTTGGCTTTAATCAGAACATTGATGAGTCTTGTGTTTACAAGTTATCATCAATAGTTCAGTAGCTTATTTAGTGTTGTATATGATTGATATCCTAATCATTGGGAATGATGTAGGTTATCTTACTGACTAGTAAAAGGAGCTAGCAGCTCAATTCCAAATGAAAATTTGGGAGAAGCTGAGTTTTTTATTGGGATCCAAATTGTTTAGGAACCGTAAGAACAAAAAACTAGCCTTGTCTCAAGTATCTTATATCTACAAAATGTTAGTTAGATATAAGATGCAGAATTCCAATAAGGGTTCACTACCTTTTACACATGGAATTCTTTTGTCTAAGAAAATGTTTCCTAAGACACCTCAAGAGGTTGTTGACATGAGACGAATGCCCTATGCAATAGGGATTGTCAGTAAGTATCAATCTAATCCAAGATTTGATCACTGGAAAACCGTTAAGAATATCCTCAAGCATCTTAGGAGAACGGGGAACTATATGCTCGTGTATGGGACTAAGGATTTGATCCTTACAGGATACACTGACATGGATTTTAAGATTGATAAGGATTTAAGGAAATCTACATCAGCATCTATGGTCAATCTTTACAAATGAGCTATAGTATGACATAGTTACAGTCTTGACCATATAGGCCGAAAATATAGCTACTTGTGAAGCAGCGATAGAGACTGTATGACTTAAGAAGTTCTTGACTGATTTGGAATGTGTTCCAAATGTGAACTTGCCCATCACACTTTATAGTGATACAGTGGTGTTATGGCAAATTCAAAAGAACCTCGCAGCCCAAGACAAACAGACACATTGAATTGAATGATATTTTGCTGATTAATTCACGAAGGCTCTCTCGAAGTGTTTGAGGGTCATCTAGAAGGTCTAGGTCTACGAGTTATGTACAAAGATGAAATCTAGGGCAAGTGGGAGAAATGTAACTGGTATAGTGATACCATTATGTAATGGGTATAGTGATGCCCTAGTTTATTGTATTTGTACATTGTATATGTTTTATACATGTATTTATACACCTGCTGTTGTATAGATTATTGTACATCCCACTAAACTAGAGTTTTAGTTCAAGTGGGAGTTTGTTGGGTTTTATGCCCTAAAACTCGTAGATAGTGAATGTAAACAAATTGTATACTTGTTTCAATAAAGTGTTATTGAGTTTCTACAATAAAGTGTTATTGTTAAATATTGCACAATTTGATCCAAATCCAATAAACTAAGATCCAAGGTTGTTTACATGTGACTTGAACTAGTATGTGGGGACATACGGAGATTGGTGTTCAAGTAACAACCTAAAAGGTCTATAGTACAAGGATAATGTTGGGTACCTTATCCTGGTAACACTATGTGATACGGCCCGCTTTGTATTTGATACAGACGTATTAATCCAAGGCGTCCATGTAAGAGACATGCGAGTGGGGGTATCCTATGCAATGAGTTTGCATAAGACCGGACCACGAAATAGTAAACCACTAGATGTAACACCGTTAACTAGTTAATTTACTGTTTCAATACGATGACCTAGGTAACTCAGTCTTAATCCTGAGTGTGTCATGAACTCCTTCTCATGAGGGATTGTCCTTTGATTAGCATCGGTGAGAGTGGCCAATACGCCGACTCAATATGCCTTCCTTTTTGGGGACAAGACCGAGTGGGAGGCTGGGGACATGACAACACAAGAAGGAATTCACTCATTCCCACATCTAGGAGAAATAGATGAGTGTTCCCTTAAGTGGTGACTCCGGGACTTGAACAAAGGGATCCCGCCCTCTCACTGGCCCGAAAGGGACTTTCTGTTTAATGGTTGGACCATAAACAGGTTGTTCATTAGAGGAGCACTGGTACTTAAGGAGAGAGATGTAACACAAGGGTAAAACGGTAATTTGACCCAGTCGTGATTACGAACACTCGTGAAGGATTGACTTACCGGCATAGGTCTATATTCGTGGACACAGAAATGTTCTACAGTGAAAAGAGTTCAGCTGTGAGTCTTTAGTGGAATGACTCACGGTTAATGAATATTGGTTAACCTGATTAATGAGTTTAATCTATTAACCTCATATCATTGGAGCTTCTGATCTGTAGGTCCATTAGGTCCCCTTGCTAGCTCGTAAAGAGTAATTAGGAACAAATATATCTTGAGAGAATTTGAATAGTTCAAATTCATATTGGGAATTAAGTTAATTGTATGAGATACAAATTAATATAATGTATAGTGATGCATTAAAATATAAAGTCTAATTTGAGATTAAACTTTATTATATTGAGAGATATATATATTTGAAAGAGTTCAAATATATGTCTAATTAAATATATGGTATTTAATTAGAAAATGAATTAATTAATTATGAATTAATTAATTATTCAATTTAGTTTAACTTAAATGAGATTTAATTAAACTATAGTCTATGAGAGAAATAAATATTTGAAGAAGTTCAAATATTAATATGAATTTGATTCATATTAAATTTATAGGATATAAGAGAATTTGAAGGAGTTCAAATTTTAATATGAATTTGATTCATGTTATAGAATTAATTAATTGAAGGCCTGAAATTAAATATATGATATTTAATTGGGTAATTAATTAACTAATAGAAGGTCTGAAATTAAATATATGATATTTAATTGGTGATTAATTAATTAAAGAATTAATTAATTGGAAATTAATCAATTATGGAAATGATTAATCACTTATGGAAGTAATTAATCATTTATGAAAATGATTTAATCACTTATGGAAGTGATCAATCATTTATGGAAAAGATTAATCAATTATGGAATTGATTGGTCATGGAATTGATTAATTAGGGAAAAGATTAGATCAGTTATGGAAATAATTGATTTTAAATGAATATTTTATTCATGACCTTTCTCCTATAAATAGAACACTAACCCTAGGGTTTAGGGATTACAACACATATGGCCACCATAAGGCCTTCTCATATTCTCTCAACTCAAGAACTCTAGGGAGAATTTTCTCTCTAGAATTTTTCCCATTCAAGATTAGGTAGTCCCACAACTACGTTCCTAATCTTAGAGTTATAGCGGGGAAGATCAAATGGTGGTGTTCTTCGTTGTTGCAGAGCAATCAAGAAAGGCGTTCTTGAAGAATTCAGAGTCGTCAACGAAGGTATGTTTCTCATCGCTTACCTTTTGCCAATGTATTGATATTTTGTAGAACAAAATTAATTTTCGAACGGTCCAATTGCTTCCGCTGTATCGGAATTGGGAATTCCAATCCTTCAGCTTGATCCCGCAAATTTAACTCGTGAGATAATTCAGACATGTACTTTATGGATTTATGTATTTCATCCATATTTTCACGAAAAGCCTTCCAAAATGGATCATCACGGACATGTTTCTCACAACGTTTTTGTGCTTCACGAAACATGGATTTGTTAGATCTTCTTGTTTGAAACATGTTGAAAATTAATGCAAAGTGATAAGGAAAAATGGATCTCACAAGCACTCCCTCTCAACAAACTCTCAATCTCACTCGCATGAGCCAATGAGCAAAGTTTGCATTGAAGTGATAGATAGCACACATAGAACACAATCAAAATAGCTTAGGTATGGAGTCAAACGAATACCAAATAAGAAACAAGTCAAGAAAGAAATCAAGGTCAAATGGAAATGACAGTCTAAATGTAAGTTTTCATATATTAATATCCAAAGGTTAAAATGAAGACTTATGAAATGTAAATAGGCCTTTACAATAAAGAGAAGTTATAATCAATAGAGATCATGGTCATTGAATTATTGGCTGGAAAGTTGAATGTGAATTCCATATTGCATTACTATGTCCTCAGCCATAGATCTAGTGTTATTCCCAAAATGGTAGGATTATTGAACATAATTTTATGACCACTCTTACCCATGCAGATCAAAGGATAACCCTAAACGAACAGAAGTTCATAGTAAGCTCAGGATTAAGATTGAGTTACCTAGGTCATCGCATGAAATAATCAGTCTTAACAGTAAACGGCGTTATAAAGTAAGAGTGACTTATTTCTCGGTCCTGTCTTGTGTAAACATCTTTTACACAGGATGTCCCTACTTGCATGTCTTTACATGAACGATCCAAGATCACGTCATTTGCCTTATTCTCAAAGTAGGCCACATCCATGGTGTTACCAGAACAAGGTAACCAACCTTATTCATTTACTATAGACCATTTAGGTTATGTACTTGAACTTGATCCCTGTCCATATTCACTATATAGTTCGAGTATCTCATGTTATAACCATGGATGTTTCTATTGGATTATAAGGTATAAATACACAATTTCACTGAACAACATCTTTATTTATATAAAGGATAACAAAACTTGAGTTCTAGGACATAAACCCCAACACTATGGTCCGCCTGCATGTTGCCTGGAGCAACCATCCCTTCGGAGGGCCCAATCATAGGATTCGGAACACCGTGAACTCCTGGAAAATGATAAGGACTCTTAGGTTAATCACCAACAGTTGTCTTTCCCTTTGGTAGCCTGTTGGTGCGTGCCTCTAAGATTTGAAAGTAGGAGGATAAATATAAAAACAAGATCGAGTTTTACTCTCACATTCCCCCGTGTTCACACCGTGAGGCCATGCTCGACTTCGTGTCGCCTTTGGCACGGCCTCCCTTTGGAAAGTGTTTGCATGGGTTAATAACAAGGTGAATAGGGAAAATGTCTATAGTAAGTGGGAGCAGGACGCGTGTCAACGTATCCTACGATCTCCAACCCTAAGGTCGCACCATGAGATTCTTATGATCTTTCTACGTGTCTAGTCGGAGCGGTGCTAGCTTGCTTACGACGGCCCGGATCAAAGCGAATTTACATTCACAGACTCAGGCACGTCAGTGTCGCGGGGCTCGCGTTAAAACAAATTTATAGTCCACGGACACCAAGCTACCTTGCAGTAGTAGTGGTCGGGGTCGATCACAAGGAACAACTGGTTCACTCATAATCTCTTTTGTGTCGTGGGATGGTAAAGAAAATGGGGTTTGAGACAAATGGAGAAAATTGTGGGCGAAGGATGGACGAATCAATCTAACGCTAACTATTGAATTAACTATACATCAGCTAAGTGGAAATCAATTCTTTAGCAGATTATTAACATACGAGCTGCGAGTTAGAGCGTCAATCTAACCTACTGCGCATGCTAATTATAAAAGCGGGAATCTAAAATCACAAACAATCAATAAATCATGCATAAAGTTCAAGAATCTCAAGATAAATAATGAATTAGTTCAGATTGCTCATGAATCTCATAAAAATACAAATGTACTTACAATCCCGAGGCTCCAACTACAACGAACGGTGCTTAGACAGCCATAGATAAGCCTAATCTAAGCCCAAGGCTCGAGAAACCAACCTAATCTACCTAGAAAATGTAAAATACAAGAGAAAAGTGGAGAGTTATTCAATTTAATCTGATTGAATGTGATTTATTAAACTATTGTATTATGAGAGAAATAAATATATGAAGAAGTTAAAATATTAATATGAATTTGATTCATATTAAATTTATAATATATTAGAGAATTTGAAGGAGTTCAAATTTTAATATGAATTTGATTCATATTATAGAATTAATTAATTGAATGCCTGAAATTAAATACATGGTATTTAATTGGATAATTAATTAATTAATTAATAGAAGGTCTGAAATTAAATATATGATATTTAATTGGATAATTAATTAATTAATTGGGTAATTAATCAATTATGGAAATGATTAATCACTTATGGAAGTAATTAATCAATTATGGAAATGATTAATCAATTATGGAAATAATTGATTATTTGTGAATATTTTATTCATGGTCTTTTTCCTATAAACAGAACACAAAACCAAGGGTTTAGGTGATACACATTACACAACCCTAAGGCCACAAGAATGCACTCTTGCATTTTCTCTAGTCTCCCTAGTCACTATCTCATGTTCTCTCAACCAAGAACACAAAGAGGAATTTTTTTCCTCTTGTGTTTTTCCCATTCAAGATTGGATAGTCCCACGACTACGTTCCTAATCTCAGAGTCATAGCGGGGAAGATCAATTGGTGGTGTCCCAATTGTTGACGCTTGGTCCCTATGAAATCAAGAAAGACGTTCTTGATATTTCAGAGACGACAGCGACAATATATTTTCTTCTCTCCTTTAGATTAGTTCTAAGGTTGTATGCTTAGCCTTAATAAATTGATTTAGAATAGTTTTCTAAATCTTTGCCAATGTATTGGTATTATGGTGGAAACAAAATTAACTACGAACTATCTCAATTCGCTTTCGCTAACGGAATTAGGGATTTCAATCCTACAGTAGTGACACATGGCACCGTGATGTATATTTCATGAACATAACATTATTGATATATTGTATATTAGTTGCATCATTCGGTTATTTAGTGTGACTGATATACTAAATATTTGGTGTATCAATCAATTGATATACTAAGTATATGTTAGATTAGATGTATATTTCACGAACATAATATCCTTCATTCATGAAGTTTACCCATGAGCCTTCATTAATTTAGATGTCTTTGATACTTCATTAATAAAGAATTAGGTATTAGCTTTATTTTGGGATAATATGTATGGTAAGAGATTTAAACCTCTAACCTCTTGGTTGGATGTGTATGTCTTCTACTAGTTGAACTGTGCTCATGTAGGCAAATATATCATTGATATACTATATATCATTTTAATTATTATACTACTAATACACTAATGGTATACTCGAAATTGTTGGGTTTTATGCCCTAAAACTCGTAGATAGTGAATGTAACTATTGATCGAATATTAATGAAATAATATTGATATATTTTTCCATTAATTGTTATTAGTTATTTTATATTTGTCTTTGCCTAATAATAACCCTAATCCAATAAACTAGACATCCAAGGTTGTAATATGAGTTTTGAACTATATGTAGCGACATATGGGATCATTGTTCAAGAAACAGCCTAAAGGGTCTATACTATAGTGATAAGACTGGGTGCTTTATCCTGGTGACACTATGGATACGGTCCACTTTGTATTTGATACAAACGTTGCGATCCAACGCGTTCGTGTAGGAGACATGCGAGTGGGGGTATCCTATGCAATGAGTTTGCATAAGACCGGACCGCGAAATAGTAACCACTGGTTATAACACCGTTAACTAGTTGGTTTTCTATTTCACTAGGACGACCCAGACGACTTAGTCTTAATCCTGAGTTGATTATGGACTCCTGCTCATGAGAGATTGTCCTTTGATTTGCATGGGTGAGAGTGGCCAGTACGTCGACTCAATAAGCCTACCATTTTGGGGACAAGACCGAATGGGGAGCTGGGAACGTAATCGTGCAAGATGGAATTCACTCCTTCCCGACTTTAAGGAAGTAGATGAGTGTTCCCTTAAGTGGTTACTCCGAGTCTTGAACAAAGGGCCCTAGCCTCTCAATAGCACGAGAGGGTTTTCTGTTTGATGGTTGGACCAAAAAACAGGTTGTTCATTAGAGGAGAACTGGTACTTAAGGAAATAGAGGTAACCCAGGGGTAAAACGGTAATTTGACCCAGCTGGTGTTACGGACACTCGTGAAGGACTAACTAGTCGATATTGGTCTATATCCGTGGACACAGAAAATATGTCTGCAGTGAGAAGAGTGCAACTGTGAGTCTATAGTGGAATGAACGCACAGTTAACGAATATTGATTAATGTGGTTAATGAGTTTGACCAATTAATCTCACATCGTTGGAGCTTCTGATCTGTAGGTCCATTAGGTCCCACTGGTAGCTCATAAAGTAATTTGGGGCAACTAAGTAATAAAAGTAAATTGAAAATGTTCAATTTACTAAGAGAAACAAATATAATATATATTGATATATTATTGTGAGAGAAATTAATATTTGAAGAAATTCAAATATAAATTTATGGAAGTTTGAAAGAGTTCAAATAATGAATTAATTAGTTTAAGACCTAAAATCTATTTGGGCGAAATTAATTAATTCAATGCCGAAAATTAAATATGTGATATTTAATTGGTGGTTAATTAATTAAAGAATTCATTAACCGGGAATTAATCAATTATGGAAATAATTAATCACTTAATTTATGGAAATGATCTAATCACTTATGGAAGTAATTAGTCATTTGTGGAAAAGATTAATCAATTGTGAAATTGATTGATCATGATTGATTAAATAAGGAATAAGATTGAATCAATTTTGGAAAAGATTGATTTAATTGAATATTTTATTCATGGCCTCTCTTCTATAAATAGAACACTAGACCTAATTGGTCCATGACACTTACACTTTTTGCTCTTGCTCTTAGACTCTCAAGACAAGACCTAGAATTCTCTCTAGTCTCCCTCTTAGAGAAAGACTCCCACAAGTCTTTTGCCTCCTAGACTTAGAGACATACCGGTGTAACCTCTGTGGTTATTGTGTCATTCAAAGGAGAAATTTCCAGCGATCACAAGAAAAGGAGGCCGTTGCGTTTTCGTTCGTGGAGCGTCGTTGGCGAAGAACGGTCAAGTCTACAACGAATGTTTGTAACGGTTCTTCTTTCTTTCTTTAGAAAAGCATGAAAATAAATTTAGATTTATTTTTTCAGCATGTTTAAACCAATTTTCCAGCAGCTTTAAAGAGTGTTTAAAGTTTGTTTGAGTTTTCGTAACGGTATTTTAATGTTAATTAATATACGACGTAAGGTCCAATCGATGCGCTTCCGCTGCGTGGGGACTTTTATTCCCTTCAGAAATTACATCTTTAGTGAGTATTGATATACTGCTATTACACCAATGATATATTTAAAATTGCATCTTATTGATATACTTAAAACAAATCTTGCATTCCACGACCTTCATAATACAACAACTATTAAAAATATATATCAATGATTTTTTTCAAAAAATAACAAGTCTATCATTGATGTATTGTACTACTCATAATCGGGTATATCAATCTTATTAATTATTTGAGTAATATAACAAATGAGGTATATCAATTCATAACAAGTATAAAAGACAAACATTTATGTTATAAAAGACAAACATTTCGTTTAAAATATGTAAATAACACAACACAATTCAATAAAGAAAAAATGAAAAATAAGAAAAGTAACATATCAAGTATATCATTGGTAGGGGTCATTATTTTAAAACTGGGCATTTTCTAAAGGCAAGCTTAGGAAACAATCCCTCTTACGCTTGGAGGAGTATTGTTTGGGGTAGGGAGCTTTTTATGAGAGGATACAGATGGAGGATTGGAAGTGAAATCAGTGTGGATGCTGCAGTCAACCCTTGGATACCAAAACAGGGTGCTCCGATTCTCTCCAAGATGAATTCTCAACAATATACTGTAGCTCAACTTCAGCTTCAAAATGGAGGATGGAATGAGAATATGGTTTAGGAGTTGTTCATGGAGAATGATGCGAAAGCTATCCTTAATATTTCGGTCAATCCGATGAATAAAGTGGATGAGATAATTTGGCATTTAGATTCGAAAGGCATCTTTTCTGTGAAAAGTGCCTATAGATTGGGGATCCAAATTCAGAACTGTGATGAGGCGTCTGGATCTAACTACAACTGTACAGAGGACTTGTGGAAAGTGTATTGGAAAACTTCTATTCCCCCAAAAATTAAAGTGTGTGGTTGGAAAATCTTTCATGACATTCTTCCAACACGCACAAATCTAATCAATAAGGGAATAGGTGTAAATCATGTGTGCCTCCTATGTGGATCAAAACCGAAAACAATCAAACATCTCCTATGGGAATGTAAGCTAGCCCAAGGTATGTGGGACCTTTTCTTTCCTCTTCCTAATGACTTCTTTTTATTTAACAGGGAGGATTGGTTGGCAGCAGATTACTGTGAGCTGATCTGGAGAGGAAATTTCAAAGAAGCGGTGGACGAAAAGAAAATCAAGTGTTGCACAGTCCTTTGTTGGCAAATTTGGAAATACCGGAACGAAATTCTTCCCAGTAATCAGAGTCCCAACCAAAATTCGCTTAAGCATCAGATCGAGAAAGTGTTTAGGGAACTCACCTCAGGGATGGAGGATCAAGCGACCCGCGACGGAGAGCTAACCTACCGTCTTCCGGTGCAGCCGATCGAAGGATCTCAGCAGCTAGCCATCGCAGAGATTAAATGGTTGCAGCCGACGATGGGTACTTGGAAACTAAATAGAGACGCATCGTGGAATGAGGAGAAGCATATTGGAGGGGTCGGGTGGATTCTGCGAAGGTCGAACGGATCCCCGATTGCAGCAGGCTACCGAGCAATCCAAAAAAAGTGGTCGATCAGTTGGTTTGAAGCCATCGCGGTGCTGGAGGGTCTAAAATCAATACCTCAAAACTCCCCTCAAGTGTTTATCGAGCTTGACTCCATTCAGGTGGTAAACTTACTTGAAGGATGAGGATTTGACAGAGCTCTCGCAGTTCATTGAAGAAACCAAAAGGTTGATCCCAACAAATCAGATGCACTCTTTTCACCATGTCTCCAGGTGCCATAATCGGATGGCCCATCAATTGGCCAGGCGGGCTTGGGCCACAAATAGCTCAGAAAGCTGGGAGGACAATTTTCCTATGTGGTTCTTACATCTGAATAATTTAGACATTGGGCCTTTGCCCAACAGCAATGGGGGTGTTTGTCCCATGGCTAGAAGCCAAGTGGGAGCAAGTGCTCTTTCTTAATGCAAGTAATATTTCTTCTCAAAAAAAAAAAAAAGTATATCATTGGTATATCAACATTCATATATCAAGTATATCATTAATATATCAAATACTATATCAAAGGTTATGTTTATCAAATCCAGTATATATCAATATATTAAGTATAGCCAACAAGAGCATCGGTCAACTGGAATAAAGTTGTAACGATAACCACAAGTCTGTGGTTCAAATCTCCCACCTCACGTATTGTCAAAAAAGAAAGTATATAAAATTTAGTATATCAGTTAACTTGATATACTTTATATTTCGTGTATAAGTAAATTTGTTAATATCCTAACATTTTTTTGCTACCCATTGCAATTTTCCAAAAAAATTTGAGTGAGGTCTCCATAATTCACAATACATCAGAATTCACAATACATCAGAAATAACGCACTATTTTATGTTTTTTGTTTTATGTCCACCCTATACGGCAATAGAGTGCAAATGTAGAGTTTGGTTTTCTTTGGCAATTCCATATTCTCTAAACAATAATGCCTCCTCACGTGCAAATCTCAACCGTTTGAAACAAAATCGAAATCAAAAACCTAGATTGAAAGGACATTACCTATGTTTAGAGTGTTCAATTGCAGGTCAAATTGACATTTTAAATTGCAATGACAAACCTTATTGTTTATTGTTCCTGAATGGTTTTTATAAATAATTAAAGTAGAAATTACAAGTTACTCATATATGTTTTTAAATTGAATAGTAATACTGTTAAAAAAACTCAAGACTATAGTAAAAATTACTTTTAGATTCAAACAAGTTACTCATATATGCACATATATTCTTTCATTTTTTTTTCTTTTTTTTCTCCATAACTAAAGTACTGTTTATAAATTCCTTGACTTTCAAAATATACTGTGTTGAATTTAATAAGTTGTAGTCTAATTAATTTCTAAAACTTTAAATTGTGTATGGTAGATCAAATACCTATTAAACTACACCCTCAATATGCCAATTTGCATTCTCCAAGTTTGTGAAGCTTTGGCCCTTGTAAACCCCTGAGATGAGAAAATGAACATATGGCTTTTTCTTCTGAATTGTCAGCAACGAGAAATCATTCCCAAATGGTTACAAAATGCTACGAAATGGCTACAAAATTTTGAATAGTGAAAAATAAATGAACTTCTAAAACATACAAGCACACCAAAAAAGAGACTCAAATTTGATCGATGCTCCTTCCTGCACAATCACGAGGACGTCCATTAGAAAATGTTTTCATTCTTTATTTAGTCGTCAGAAAACTCAGAATTTTAACAAGTTATATAAATGACACTATGAAAATGCTTGTTTTCTTGTAAATTTGGTTAGGATTTTAAAAATGATTTGGCAGGTAGATAACAAGTAATAAGTAAACTAAAAACAAAAGAACCAGCCACCCAACAGGTCAATAATAACCAATCTTTGCCAATTGAGAATCCTTTATGTCCTTAGCTCGTGAGCTCATCTACTTTTTTTGTGGAACAAAACTTGCCTGCATACCGATATGTAGGGATCTCCCTACCTACCCCATTAGAATCTTGTCAACGTTTTAATAGTGGTATGTAGGGAGATCCCTACATACCGGTATGCAGGCAAGTTTTTTCCTTTTTGTGAGTGTTTTGTTTACTATAAAGAAAGAGAAAGAAAAAAGAACCAAAAAAAAAAAAAAAAAAAGTTATTGAAGTCTACTTACGATATAAACCTGAGTCGAACAACTTTTACTCCCCAGAAATAAAAGTAATAAACTCCCTTGAGAATGTCACAAGAAAAATCTTCTGCGGCTTGTATCCATTTCAGGCTGGAATTCAGAGGAAGTGGGAAAAAACAAATTAGACAAACAGGACGGATCATATGATCTAATAGTATTTTATATTTCATGCATTTTGGATCGAGATTGTAACGTATAAGGGAGACTTATACTTACCTTATGAACCCACTCATATTCCCCGCCTTTTGAATCGAAAGTTCCGTGCTGCAAACTGATCAATTTCATTGTGAATCGAGGACCACATTCCTGAAAGTCAAGTCTCAGAATCAGTTGTTACTGCACTAAAATTCTTCCCTCGTATTATTTAGTCTGTTTTTGCTCTAATAATTACTTCTCATGTCTAGAGGTCATTTGGTAATGTTTCTATTTCTAATACTTTGTTCATAGATTTTTAAAAACATAAGCATTTGGTATCTATTTAGGTTTCTTGTTTCTCATTTGTAAAAAAATTTGGAAACAACAATCAAATTTTTCGGTTCTTGTTTATTGTTTCTAATTTTTTTCAACGCTTTTAAAAGCATTATTTATCATTTTTTCTTATAAATGATATCTAAAAAGAAATATCACATTAAAATTTTGGATATTTAATTTTCATACAAAACTTTTACATTTTTTTATTTAAATTTCAGAGAACAAGAAACAAGAAATGATTGTCAAACATTGAACACAAGAAACAAGAAATGTGAACAGACCCTTAGATTCTCCTAATCACATTCTCGTGCAAATCTAAACACAAAAAAAAAAAATCACAATTGACACAGAATAACATGGCATTTTTGGTTACTCTTTAAGAGGTGAGCTTGCTTTGCTAACCCTCTTGGATCAGCAGAAAATTGTTTATTTTATCGATGGAGAAGAGAGATTGAGTTCAAGGGAATACAAAACATGATTACGTACAAAAGGCCAAAATGTGATGTTGCAGGAGGATAGTGAAATCATAAACTTAGGCATGTTCTCCCATAAGTCAATTTCCAAATTGATTACAAAAGCCGATGGAAAAACTACTGATGAAGTGTGAGGAGTAATGACAGTGTAAAACAAGAGTACAAACAATTATTTTGGCTTCCATACTGTTTCTCACGAAACCCACTCAACGTTTCTAAATTTTCCCAGTCCCCTATGTACTCTTCCTTGATTATGAATGAATTACTGTTAATCACCACCCCCAGAAAAAATTAGAAGAGGAAAAAAGAACTAACTTGTAATAAGAGAGATCAGATAAAAAAAAGTAAACGAATATTGAACTCTCCTAATTAAAAAAGGAACCACCATAGGAATCACAATAAAGAATCATTTTATGTGAGGTGGAAGGGAAGATATATTGACCTGAAGCCGTGCAATTACTTTCTGCTGAGAAACTTTCTCACCCTTGGTATCCTTGGACTTACTTTTTGAGTCGGCCTCTTTTTTATTTTCCTTGCTTTCAAAAATGTATCTGAGAAGACAAAAAACACAAATTCATCATAATCCAAACTCTCAAGCATAAAGAAAGATATATTTGAAGCAGATATGGTATTATACCGGTGATGCCGGAAGAAAATAAAATCCCGTTGGTTGTGAAAAGTTGCAACTCGTCGACCACGAAAATTAGGATCTTGAGGGAAGAGTGACTGTATTAATCTAAAGAAAAAAGACAACAATAAAGGTTAATGCATTAAGAAAAAACTTGAGACTTGAGAGTAGAGATATCATAGTCATATAAGTGTAATAAACAGAAAAAGTAAAAAGAATTCTAAATATGAAATGCAGTCTTCACAAGAGGCAGCATATTCAGATAAAGGAATTTAGGTACAGAAGCAACCTTCCAACACGAAGACCAAGGCGTGTTGTGAAATTAGTCAATACAAGCTCTGGCTCATGGCTGGTTGGATTTCCATGATTCTACAAGTAAGAAAAGATAAAATGGTTAAAGTTTCATGGAAAATTTATTCCTCTAAAAAATTCAGTAGTTAACCTAGAACACAACAATTCATAAATAGAAACAAGTGGAGCATACTATTTCATTGACGTGAAACACATACCTTAATATCCTTACGTAAGACAACATTTGATATCTTAAAATGGGCCGTAGGTCCCTCAGGTAAGCCAATAATTAGAAGGCCATCTAAAAGAGTTTCAAAACATTAATGTACATTAAGAAAAGAATCTACTTTACTAAACAGCTAAGTAAACAAAACATTAAAGAGAAAGAGAAAGAGAAAACAAGTTTGCAAGAGACAAATTATCACGCAAGAAGGAAAAACAAGGTTTATGAAAGACTATCAACTTACCCAATTTTCTCCTACTCGTATGAACAACCATCAAAGAAGTGAAGTCCTTGGCATTTGCATATTCTATAATCTACAAGCAAGAGAGAGAAAAAAACACACACACGAAGTTATTGCCAGAATAACAAGCTACAAATCATTTTTCTATACTATTCTTGTTTCTCTCTTAATTTTCTAATTTTTCTTTTTCCTTCCATGTGTTTATTAGAAAATACAAATATTAGTGGAACCTTCTTCAAATCGTTAGTTCCTCTCTTGTAGTAATGTGCATTTGGTATCACTGAAAGCAACTCTGAAATAAAAGCAGGTCCAATCTGCAAAATGCAAATAGTGAGTCACATAAAGGCAGAAGACTTAAATATAAGGTACCAAGTTATCGAATGGTGAATGCTTTAGATCGATTTTCCATTAAGTGCAGGTTGCTAAAAACAAAATTACTGTTTAGCTGGTGGTAATGAAGAATCTTACAGTAGAATTAAAACGACAAGTAGTAATTAAAACTTTTGGCAAAGCTTCTCGCTTTATGATGGAACTAAATTCATCCGCATCATTTCCAGCAAATAGCTGCAGAGAATCAAAACTGGACATATTACAATTGTGTACACTAAATGAAAAGAATTACAAAGAAACACAATATATATTATATTAAAACAAAAAGTACAAAAATGTCATATACTAAGAGTTAAAAAGAAGAAGACAATTTTTCAAAAAAAAAAAAAAAGAAGAAGACAAAGAAGAACCTCTTCATCATCAGGTTTGCAAACCGTCTCATCAAGCTCCCTCGTGTTCTCAATGGTGCGAGGAACCATCCTAGGAGGAGGCTACAGAAAGAATAAATAAAAGAGTCAGAATCTCTGAGATAGAAGATAAACAAAGTAGATGAGTAGAGATGCAATACTTCTTCTCCAAGTTCAAGAGCTTGCTTCTCAGCAGCATCACGAGCCTTGGCCCTCTTGCGTTTCTCAAGCCTCTTCTGGTTCTTGAGGTTGGCGTGCACTTCTGCCCTCTTTTCCTTGTTCTTTATCATTGATGGGATTATATCCCTACTCTTCTTCTCCTCTCCCATCTATACTCCTTGATCAACCTGTAACATAAATCAGAAATTGGTGAAAGAGAACAAAAATATGTGTAGAATTTTATGCGAATTCAATATGGCAAACAGAAGGCAAATTTGCAGCAGCAAATAAATCAAGCAATAGAGAAAGAACACAAGGATATATAGTGGTCCACTTTGAGTGTAATGCCCCAGGTTCTCTAACCTCTAGCCTAGCGACGCTACTACTCACTCTAGACTCACAAGCAACTCGGATAACTTCTCTAGACCGAATGTACCGAAAATTTCAACAACATAACAACGTAAAACTGGTTATCCCAGAATTTTACAACACCTGCTAAAGACTTTTAACACTTCTGATTATGCAAAGGAAACCAAACTCCACCAAACTTCAACAGAATTTCACAACCTACCTCCTCTTCAACAGAATTTCACAACCTACCTCCTCTAGACAAGACATCCTTTACCATAACGTGCAATAAAATGAAAATCACGCAGCGGAACTTAACGACATTATTAACAGGAAAGCTAGTCCACTAGCTAAAACATTTATTAAACTTAAACAAAATAAACAAGTCTAGTTTAATCTCAGAAACAAAACCTTCCTCAGGTGAATCCCTCACCATGTTGGACACTACAAAATAAACCAATTTAAGCTAACTCAAGCAACAAAATAAAGCTACTAAGAACATAACAACACTCTAGGAATTTCCACGTAGTTCTCCTCCTCGCCACCAAGGTTCGGATCATCCTCGATACCTGCAACATCTAAAATGTTGGGGGAAAGATGGGGAAGGGGGTACCAGTACAACCGCGGTACTGGTAAGTAGCTCACACGAGCTAGATCACAGGCATCAAACAATTTCAAACAGCATGCTTCTCACACGCATACATCATGCTTCCAAAAGTAGTAAAAACTCATCATGCTCTCAAAGCAATAAACCAACAACATGCTCACAAGCACCAAATCCACATCATGCATATGCCTCCCACACTATGCACCCACACTATATTAAACCACACATGATTTACGCGTCATGATCCGCACCTAACACATGAATTACGCGCCATGTTGCGCAAACCAACACGTGCATTACGCGCCATGCTGCGCAAATCCTTTCGCATGCATTACGCGCCACGCTACGCAACCACTCGCATGCATTACGCGTCATGCTACACAACCACTCGCATGCATTACGCGTCATGCTACGCTAATCCAAACACGTGAATTACACGCCACGCTGCGCACCTACACATGCGTCATGCAACGCTACCGCTAGACTTATGCTACACTTCCCGTGACACAGGCTAGCCTAACCAACTTGCTTGAACCCAAACACAACATGCTTAAACAACAATCACAACTCACAGTCATTTTTCATGCTTATCACAAAAACACACATACTTATCCCAAGCACTGAACAAGATAAGCTCATCTCAAGCATCTCAGAACAAGTACAAACAACAAAACATGCTTCCACAAGAATAAAGACAAAACATAAACAAACATCATGCCTCACACAGTCAAACAAGATCGAGCAAGTAGAAACTACTTACAACACGCTCCCAAATACCAACGAGGCACACTTGCACCAAGCTCCACAAGCACCTCGAACTACAACCAAAAACGCTACCATCAAAGACTAAACTAAGAAAGAACAACCTAACATGCTACTAGGGTCAAAACCACTTTACCCAGCTCATTTCTTTGTTGGACAGCCTTTAACGTACCCCAAAATGAAACCCAAAACCTTTAGACCATGAGCAACCATGTCTAAGGCACAATGGGCAATGGGTGTTCGCCAAACAGCTCCAGATAAGGCTTTTCAGCTGCTGAACAGCAAGTAAACGACTCTCATAAAGTGCACTAAGAACTCCTAAGGACCGGGTACGCTACTAAGACTAAGACAATTAATGGAGGCCTACACTAGCATGCTTTTTAAGCCACAAACAGCAATGAAAAGCTCAATAGCTCATGCTTCAAGAACCTATAAGGGAACGAAAACATTCTAAAGGCAACGAGACTTAATGGGCATTGAAAAACTACAAGCTTCTAGCCAAAACAGCCATGATAACTCATTTAAATGCATAAACTAGGTACTATAAAGGTTAGGCAACTCTTACGAGCCTAGATATGTAATGGGTAATGATAAAATCATGATTCTAAGGCTAAAACACTAGTGGACAGCAACCTTTAATGCTAAAAGTGAAGGGACAGCAAGAAAACTTACCAAACGGACTCACTTCCACGTTAGACAGGTTATTCTAACCTCTAACGATGCGCTAGAATAGTCCAAGGACTAGTGGGTATTCAAGTCGAAGTGTTTTGAACTTAATCGAACACTTAGACGGCGCTGCATATCAGAAAATCAAACACCATTAAACTTTTCAGCACCTAAAGCTAATGGGTAATCAAATTTAAGCTTCAACCAAGAATGGGTAAAGCATAAACTTACCACACGGAGCGTCCTAAGGCCAACTGATCAGCTGGACAGAGGCAAAAACGCGAGGAACGATACTTCGAGCTGCTGTCCGCGCAAGATTTACCCAAACTGAACCTAAAGAAACTTAGATCAAGCCTTAAACCACATGGAAAGGAAAGGAAAAGGCTTACCCACGACTTTCTAAGGCTGAAATGCGGAGGAGACGGTGCTTCGAACTGCTGTCCGCGCAAGATCTAACCATACAGACATGAGGGAGTCTTAGATCGACCTTAAATCAACAAGGATGGAAGAAAAAAAGGCTTACCCACGATCTTCCTTGGCCAAAAACGCAAGAAAAAGAGAGAGGGAGCCACGGATCTAAAACCCACGCCGTGGCGGCGGCTCGACTAGGCGGCGGCAGCTGCGGCTGGACTCATGACCTCACAAGAGAGAGAGACCGAAGAGAGGGAGAGCAGACCCCACGAGAGAGAAAGGGAACTCGCACGCGAAGGGGCAGCGCAACGAGGGCTGGCCGAACGGCTTCAGGCGGCGGCGACGCGATCCACGAACAGGCGGCGGCAAGAGAAAGGGCGGCTGGCGGCGGCAGCTCTCTCCAAGGGGCTGCCTCACGATAATGAAGAGAAAGAGAGATGAGGGAGAACTCTAGGGTTTCTTTTCTCTTAATCCTTTTATTTAAAATTTCTTTTTTTTCCAAATAACCTTAAGCCCAAAAATAGCCCAAAAACAGACTACATCAGATAGGAACTACTTACCGAAAGCTCTAAACGCTTCTAAACTAGAAGAAAAGCTCCTAAGATAATCCAATAGTTCCTAAACCAAAACTAGACAAGCTCCTAACGGCAAGGATAACATATAAAGATCAAAATTAAGTTTAACCACCCTATTTGAACCTAAAAGAACAAAGGGAAGAATTTCTTACCAACCAACTTGGATTTCAAGCCTAAAGGCTAGCTCGAAAACTTGGAATCAACTCGAACAATCCTAAAATAATAATGTTCGAGCATTAAAGACTAGCCTAAAGCACTTAAACCACGATTGAAAGAGTCTAAAGAATAATGATATACCTTCTGAGCTCCACCAAACAGAATAAAGTTCCTGGTTGGAAATAACCCAAGTAAGCTTTAATTGATCCCAAGCTACAAGTAAACAACTTCAAGCATCAGGGATTAATTAGAGAAGCCTAACAAGAGTTCTAACAACGAGTCCAAAAGCTTGTTGGAACTCACTGACCAACACCAAACTCCTTTGAACACGCACTACCCGAGGTTCGAATTGGGTCCAACTAAAACTTAAAAGTACACCCATGGGTTATAAGCTATCCTAAAGCCAACCAAATTGAATTGCAAAGGTTTAAGGGCACGGAAACTTACCAAAATCCACCAAACGAGCTTTACTACTAGCTGATTGGTGTTCGAATTAACCTAACAACCAAGGTCTCAAACCAACAAGTTATGGGTAACCCGATTTAAGGCCATTCGGGTTATGGGCATTCACCGAACACTAGTTTTAAGCCCAAGTCAGCACGGGACAAAAATCCATAACCCGAATGACCAATGTCTTTCTTTTTAGTTGCTCCAAGTACTGATAATTTACTCCAAGAGATAGCTAATAATGAAGAAGACTCAATAAAATGACCAATGTCTTTCTTTTTATTGGAGAAGATACGACCATTACGCTCCAACCAAAGGCTCCAAAAAACCGCATGAACATGACTAAGCCAAATGATCTTCTTTTCATTCTTAAAGGGGTGGCCCATAAGAAGAAGCGATAAGAGAGAGAGAATACCACCTGGTCGAGGGAAGGACCATTCAAAAGTCGCTTGTAAATAGCTCCAATACATAGAGGCGAAAGGACAAGTGCTGAAAATGTGTATCAATGATTCGGGAGAAACTCCTAAAAGGTAATAGCGGGAGAAACTCATGTGGATCATAATTGACTAGAATGTTTTCACTGCTTAAGTTCCCCAACCTACTAAACTTTCAAGGGAGGTCATTGATGCCTTGACTAGTTGAACTCGACTCAAGTTGATAGTTTCCCCTTTAATAGACCAATAAGTACCCAAGATGCAAAAATTCAGCTAAAGGTATGTATTGCTTGAATAAAAAATAAGAACAAAAATCCATACCTACAGGTCACTAGGTATGAAGAGCAAATCTAAATATAAAGTGCTAACAGAGCTATATTAAGAGTCTCTTTTTGCCACCTTATTAGACTTACAGCTATAAAATCACAAAAATAAACTACAAAATCGTATCCAAAAATCTAAAAGTTAAGACTTATCATCACTATCCCACCCTATCTGCCACACCATTCAACTTATTTCCCTCCATATCTTCCTCGTGTGTCTCATCTCCATTTTTTATACCATATCTATTGGAGAGCAAGGGCATCGAATGAGAATGTCAAATGAAGAAGATGAACCAACAGTATTTTGTTTTCATTTTCTTGATTTGATTTGAAGTTTAACTACAAATGTTGTACTAAAGCGGTAATTATGAGCTCACAGTGTGAGAAACCACACTTACAGCTAGGCACAAAAGCACATCTAAGCACATGTTTGCTCAGGTGTTATAAAATAGTGATCAATACATACAACAACAAGGACTCTTTACCAAATACTTGGTGAGCATCTAATTCAAATACTTTCTTGGACCAATGAGCTCCCAAAATATCTAAATCCAATGGTAGTTGTATCTTGTAATTGAAACTAAAATTAAATAAACAATTCAAATCTACAGGTCACTAGTCATGAAAAACAACTCTAGATATGAATACTTATTAGGTTTCTTTCAAAATGCTTGACGAGCATCTCGTTCAAACACTTTTGGAATATGCATTACTACAAAGATCCTTTCCTAATGCATATTTAGAAAATAATTGAGACAGTCATTTGCTTAAGACAACAGATGTAGCAGTGCTAACTGAAGGCTAACCAGTGTCTATCGCTTCTATCTGAAAGATACACTTATAACACCAAATTAACAATCTGTGATGAGTGGGTGATGGAAAAAGGGAGAAAGAAATCAATTTTCATTCTCAATCATAGTTTTGTTATGAAAAAAAAATGTTAAATTATCAAAAATACCCTTGAACTATGAGCTTGGTTTCAAAATGACCCTTGGAGAAAATTTTCGTTAAATTTATGGACGAAAAATGATGTGTTTGCATGTGTTTTTATTGTTTTTTCCATGTATATGTTCAAATATGTTCACATAAGCAACAATATATATGCAAACCCGTCATTTTCAGTCCATAAATTTAACGAAAAAACGCCTTCCAGAGTTGTTTTGAAACAAATTTCAAACTTCAAGAACTAAAATGAAACCTTTGAAAGTTTAAGGTATAATTGAAACCAACTTCAGGGGTATTTTTGATGATTGAACCTAAAAAAAAAATGCTTTCTTTCGCAACAAGCTTAATGCATAAACAAGAGCGATTAACTGGGGGTGTCCAAGTGATAGTGAGACCAAATTACAGATGAGAGAAAATGATGTAATTGGACAGGAATATGTCAATTGATATTGAAGAGCAATCACAAAAATTGTAAATTGCAGGAATATAGTGTGTGTGTGTGTGTGTGTGTTTTTGTTTGAAAAATAGGAATATAGTGTATTTGAAAATAATATAACCTCGCAAAGTGCGTACACTAAAATTACTAACGTGAAATTTATACGGAGAAAGTGCAACAATCCGAAACGCTAGATATAAAGAAAATTAAACGGCAGAAAACGCTCCCTGCAATATTTATAATGACAAAACAAGTACCCATGTGAAATACAACCTATCATTCGAAAATTACCTAGCGATTCAACAGTAGATTGAACACAGAATTACTAACTTACGCAGTAAACGAAATCCAATGTAAAACGATACAACTCAGGGAAAAGAACTTGAAGGATAATGGACTAACTTGCACAACCCCAAAAATTAGGGGAACAAAAACGAAACAGTCAAAGCCAACAAACACAAAAAAAATCTATAATTCGCACTCCAAGAGAAGTTCCCAACATCTGTAATCACCTCGAAATCTTGATAGAGAGAGGTTCTTACGAAACCGAAACAAGTAAACATAGAAAACAAAAAACTCAAAGATAAGAAATTGATGGATTGGAAGCAAGGCAACGAAGAGATGCGAATCTGAGAATAAAAAAATGAGAGCAATCGATTCAGATACGAAAATAAATTTATCCCGACAAGACAATGAAACTCGATTCAAGAAAAATGCAGAAACATATGAAAAAAATAGATCTGAATATAGTATGAGGAAAATGAAGTGCATACATAGATCAGCAAGAGGAAGAGGAGAGAAGAGAAAAGAAACCTTGGTGGGAAGTAAGGACCCGAATGAGAGGGATTTTTCCCTTTCCGTTTCCGTGTACAGCTTTTATATACAAATGAAGAAAATACGGAGAATTAGGTTTATTTTTTGGGTTTCTTATTCACATAATAAATCGGCCCCTTCTGTTCTCACAACTTCTCATGTAAATTAAAAATATACTGATTGAATAAAACCACACTAAAAATTATAGAAGATTAAACAAAACAAAATTATTCTCAACTTGCCATTGTATTTTATTTATATGCAGGTTAAATCAATTGATAAATTAGATTATTAATGTTCAAATAATTCATGCTTTTGTATTCAATAAATAAATAATTCGTGCTTTTTAATTTTTTTGGTTTTTAAATTTATTTAAAATTAAAAAAAAAAATCGACTTGACGTTCAAGACAGATGGTCATCATTGTAGATGTTGAAAAGTTTATTGTTGAGTCTCTAACCCTTCGTTTGTTCCTTAAGAAATGATTTTAAGTTGTTTATCTAACGAAACAAATTCTAAATGAATGTATTTGAAATTTTGTGTTTTGATGATAATAAAAAAGAAAAGAAAAATGGGGAAATTACTAATATAGATTTTTAATTTTGATTAAAATCAAAATATGATAGAGTCAAATAAGTAATTTAGCTCTAAATCCTATGAAATCTTGCACAATCCAATGGTTTTAGGAGAAAATCTTTTACATACAAAATCGATTTGATTCTCTTTTTTGTGATAACAAACAACGATTTTGATTTGAAATCTGTTATGATTTGAAGCAACCAAAAATCATGAAATTCTAAATCCATAAAAACAATTATTATTTAAAAAAAAAAAAAAAAACAATTATTGAACATTCAACTTATAACATTGATGGGTATTTTGGTTAAGCAGCTCTGACAAACAAAATTCTAAGTAGTGATGGCAAGTACTAGGTGTATTTAGCAAAATCAAGCTACGGATCATCTCGATATGGTTGATTTTTTATTTATTTATTTATTTTTTGTGGATAAATGAATGATTTGAAACCATGATTATTCAAATTTATGATTCATGGAAAGACTAACTTGTAGTGATTGTGCCATAAAGAAAGTTCAATTGATAAATCCTATGCTAGGAATTATACAGTTAAATGATGAATTGGAGGGCCAAAGCGAACATAGCTCGGTAATTGACATGCACCCTCAACCATGAGGTTAGAGGTTCAAATCTCCCGACCCCATATATTGATGTACTAAAAAAAATATGATGAATCGGAGGGGAAAAAGAAAAAAAAATCCAAGCAATTTATATGATTATATGATATCCAAGCAATTTCAAAATCAAACTTTCATATGATATCCAAGCATGGGGATATTTGAAGAACAGTGATGGATTCAAGGATTAAGAAAATAAATTGGAGTCAAGCAAAAGTGAGATCAATAATGGAGGGGTTTGGTAAAAATTATAGACGAAATGCCTATAATATAATCATAAGAAATTGCAACTATTTTTGCTACATATCTACGTCGAACTCACAATTAACTATTTCTATTTTTTATATTCTCCATTGAAATCTCACAATACTCTTTCTCATCCTTCGCCTCTAACCTGATCACTCATTGTCCACCAATTTTAATTACAAAATTTGATTTAACCATGCAAATGCAATATAAAAAGTACAGCATACTTAAATTTGATAGTAGATTGTCTTGGCTTCAAAAAGTGGGGAGTCCTATATTGCCTAGATGTTCGGTATCTAAAACTTGTTAGTGGATTGAGCAAGGAGGTGATGAAAATCGACAATTCAATAAAGAAACAATAGAGGTGATTAAACATTAACTGCTGCAAAAAAAAATGGCAAGTCTAAAAAAAATATACATTTAAGAAGTTGCAAGAGTTTCACCATAACATAGGACTCCCCACTTTACATTACGATATTTTGAATATAAAATCACATAACAAAATTAAAGTGCGAGAAATAAGAGATTTAGCCGAAAAATTCAAATACAGAGGTATTTGAGTGTGGGATTCAAATACAGAGGTATTTGAGTGTGGGAGGTAAATTCAAATACAGAGGTATTTGAGTGTGGGAGGTAAATACCAGCGACTCGACGAAGAAGTTGCAAGAGTTTCACCATGTTTGTAAAGTTTTCTTGATGTGAAAACCAATGGAAGAACGTGAAATATTTATAGACGAAATTTAGATTTAAATTCTAATTTGATTAGATTTTGGATCAAATCTACAAACCATAAAATAAGATATATAGACTATAATATTAATCTATGTTATTAAATTTCATAAGATAAAAAGAATATTAAGCAAAGAAAACAAGAATAAAAAGCAAAATTTAATCTATCGACCATAAGATATTATTCTAGGTTATTAAATTTCATATTTGAAAAAAATAATATTAGATTTTGACAATTAAAAAAAAAATCTTTATTTCTTTCCTTTTTTTTTATATTTTTTAATTAAACGGTTACAAAATTTGTTTTTTATTCTTTTGTAATTAATTAATTAAAAATTACAAAATCTATTTTTTTCTTTTTTCTTTTTTAGTTAATTAATTAAAATAATTACGAAATTTATTTTTTTAAAATCTTTTTTAATTAAAATAATTATTTTTTTAACTTTTGTTTTTTTTTAATTAAAACAATTATTTTTTCAAAAACTGAAAACTAATTAATTTAAATATATTATAGATTAAAAAAATAAAAAAACACCCTATTTGTTTTTATTAAAAAAAAGAAAAAAAACACATAGAATTCGTTTTAACCATAAATACGTTGTTTTTTTTCCTTCTTTTTTATAGGAAGAGATTTTTTTTTCAAAATTTCATATTGGTTTTTTAAATTTTGTAGGGATTACAGATTTTTTTTTATTTTCTTAATCATTTTTTATAGGAAAATATTTTTTTTTTAAATATCATATTCGATTTTAATTTTTTTTTTGTTAGATTACCACTTTTTAATTTTTGTATCTTTTATTTTTTTAATTAAAATAATTATATTTTAACTAAAGTAATTATCTTAAATTTAAAAGGGTATTTTAGTCTACAAATGTTTTTCACGAATCCTTGCTTTTTAATATATATAGATATAGATATATAGATATAGATATAGATATAGATATAGATATATAGATTTCTTTAGGGTTTACTTTTCTTTTTCATTTCCTTAAATTAAAACTCTGAGAAAGAAAAACTCAATTAAATAGAAATTAGGCTCTTATCTTAAAATTTCATTTAAAATCTCAAACTCATCCCCTTAAAATATTTGAGAAAGAAAATAGTCCAATTAAATTGAGATTTGGGTCTTTGGATATTTAAAATAAATATCAAATTTTAAACCTCAAAACTTCAAGAATTTAAAGATTAATTAAAAATCTCTTTCCCCTGAATTTTAGAAATTTAGTTTAACGACCCAGGATAAACTTAAATTCTAATTTTCCAAATTAGAATAAGAACGCCCAATAAATTCCAAAACGGCTCTATTTCGAAACGCGGGGCGTTACAAACAAACCCGAGCCTCACAACGGCGTAGAGCAAAGACCTAACGTAGCGTGAAATCGTCTCCGAATCAAGACCCACGGCGACTACCGCGAAGACCCACGCCGGCGACTCTAACAGTCCCTGAACCGAGACTCACATGACTCTTAGTAGAGACCCACAACTGCTACACTATGGGACTCACACCGACGAGAAAACGAAACCCAAATCGACAATAAACCGAGACCCAAACCCAATCGTTATCAGCGGCTTTTCTCTCTTCCTCTGTTTTTGCCGTCTGCGTGCTTTTCCTCTCTCTCTCACTGTGTATTCAATCGTGAGGCAGCCCTAAACATGAGAAGTTGACAATTTTGACCCCTTTAAGTTTTTGGGTTTGTAATTTTGACCCTTTTGAAAATATAGTTTCTTTAACCCTTTTTAATTTCAGATTGAAAGTGAAATTACGAATATACTCCTAACTAGGGATGTCCACGGGGCGGGCCGGGGACGGGGACGGCTTCCCCATCCCCATCCCCACCTCCTATTTCAATCCCCATCCCCGCAAAATTCCCCATTAGATTTTGCGAGGAATGGGGTGGGGATTCTCCACGGGGAATTATTCCCCATTTAGTTTTTTTCTTTTTCTTTTTTCTTTTTTGTCCTCATTGAATCAAATAATTTTTTTGATAAATTTTCAAATAGTTAACTTTGTATGGAAAATATTAATTATCTTTCAATTAGATAATTAATTACTGACATAAATTCTTCATTTAAATAGTTCATTTTCTTTAAAAAAAAATCTGTTTGTAAAGAACAAATTCTTAAATCTCCTATTAAAAACAAAATAATATTTCATATCAAACTATCTAATTATCTATACATATAATTCAAACATATCCAATTTTCTAAATCATTAACAATAAAACTTTAAATTTATATATGTAGAAAAATAATAATAATAATTTAAAAAAAGTAAACGGGACGGTGAGTGGGGAATGGGGAACGGGGATGGGGAATGCATTCCCCGTCCTCGTCCCCATTTAGCTCGCTTCCCTCGCTCCCTCCCTGCTTAAACAGGGATTCCCTGCCCCATTAGGGGCGGGTCCCCACGGGGCCCGTCCCCGTGGGGCAAATGGAAATCCCTACTCCTAACCCTTTAGTAGTGATGGGGGGATTTGTGGTCTGTGGACTACGATTGCGATTGCCACTGGAAAATATATTAATGCCTTTTGTTGGGTTCCTAGAGTGAGTAAAAATATAGTATAAAATACTCTAGAATTCCTGTGCAAGTATACACAGTCTGCAGCAAGTAATATTATCAATCCAAGGTCTGAATGAGTTTCCACTTTATCTATTTTGCGTAACTTCCTAATGGTTTCAAGATAATAAAATGATTGGGTTTTATCGGAATTATGCTGAAGCAAAATAAATGACAGAACAACGAGTAAACAAATAGATAGATAGATTAAAGACAGACGCTGGTTAGGCTTTAGTGATTGTTCTAAGATATGCTCTAGCAATATTATTGATCATGCATTTCTCGCAGTATTATTAGCGGATTCCTCCCGGAACTCCGGATCTTTTGGGATGTGTTTCAACCCCAATGAAGTGCGACCGATCAAGCACTAGGCAACTGGCTATCCCTAGCTCAGTCACTGGCGTTCACCAATACACAATGATCGTAGTGTGGATAATTGCCACACACTCTCTAAATCATCCCTGAAACTAGAGAAAGCTATTCACACCGGCTGGCCAGGCGGGCATAAAATAAGAAGAAGCACAACAATTAACCAAAATGCGATAGTCAATATATTACTAGAGATGAAGCACAGTAATCACATTATTCCTAACCAACACCTTAAGCTACTTAGTTCATAATAGGCATAGGAATACGAATTACAATCTGAGTATGCATGTCCATAACCACAAGTTAATAAAGAAAATAAACTCCCTAATCAGCTTGCGGTAGATGGTGTTCTTGATGATCTTCAATCTCCCTATACTATTCGGCTTCCAAGGGAAAACATGGAATGAATTTGACTTTGACGGCTACTTCCTTTTATAGAAGGATGAGAGGCTTGAATTAGGTCAACTAGGACACGTGTAAGGCTCTCCTTGATCCTTTATCACGAAAATAACTCAACAGAAGTCGGTTCATGAAGTTGGCTAACGAGCTGTGATCTGGCAGTTTCTGCTCCCAGTTTTGCTGCAGCATAGAATCTGCTTCCTCCAGTCGCTCAGCAGCATAATCTGCACAAAATAATTTCCAATGCTTCCATTCTTCCAAATGGGTTAAAACATGTAATATCTATCCAAAACCAACCCTAATAAGCATAAAGGACGCACAAATCCTTATATAATTGAGGCCTAAATAACTACCTTTTGGGCAGTTATCATACCCCCAAACTTGAACTATTGCGCGTCCCGAGCAATACTAACCAACCTTCTTTCAAGAATTTAAAAACATTAGACAAAGAATTAGCTTAATCAAACCAGACAATCCAACACTACCTTTAACCTTTACCTGAGCACTCTGCAAAACCAAGCTCTGCTGCAGCAAAATGATTCCTTCAGCAGGGACAAATAATCACCACTTTCAACTCAATTCTAAGAACTCTCCACAGCTTAGCTCTATTATAAGACATTTCAAAACATATTTTTGAAGGAGTTTATATCATTATTTATCAGACTTAGAGCAGCCTTACAGTCATAAGCTCTTAAGCACGGGATGACCCACTTTATGGTGCAGTATACCCTTGCCTCAAGCTCATCACCAACTAGACTCAATACTCATTATAAAGCTCAAAAATCCTTAGTTATTCCATCTCTTGCCCCTCAGAATGGCGACATTTTATGATGAAGCTCACCTAAGTTCTGGAAGACAGAAAACTGCTGGATCATCATTCATCCCTCAAAACTTTTGCTCTGTCAATTTTTTTAGCAAAATCTTCAACAAATAATTTTTTTTTCCGCAAATAATAATTTTTCTCATATTTCCTAGGTCATCTTTTGACGCGAAGACAAACTGTGGGTGTCACAAATGTCCCCGGTTACTCAATAACCTAGCAAATTTTAATTTTGAAGGAGAGGAATGCTCGAGCAAAATAATTGGAGTAGCAAAAAGTCCCCCAAACTTGAATTATTCATTGTCCCCAATGAATCATTAATTAAGTAATTATACCCCCAAACTTAAATTTTTCTATCTGAATTTTTAAACTAAACATGGGACTAGGATTAAGCTTAAAGTGGATCATATAAGTCAATACTACCGTCAAAATCTTCTTGCCGCAGCAACAGTCCAGGCTAGAAGAAATGCTCAAGCAAAAGGTTTCTGGAGATCAGAATACCTTGATCTAATTAAGCGTAATCAGTCCAAGCTTCAAAAATTCAGAAGAAATTAGTTAAGTTAGAGTTACTCAGTGCTCATGGAATAGAAACATTCAGAAATTTCATTTAAAAAAAACACAAGAAAAGAAATTACATAGCAGAGATATATTTTGAAAGAAGAAAAATTAAAAAGAAACAAGATAAGCAGTTATAACAGTGAGCAGGGTCAATATGCGCGAGCAAACAAAAATGGAACAACAAAAGTAATGCTCGCTCCAAATCATCCTATCAGTCAGTCTTCCTGACCTTGCTCTTCATCATTCTCTTCTTCTCTTTCAATAGGTGGTGGCGGAATCCAGGGGTTCAACAGATCGTCAGGGAATGCTGGAAGGGCTGGATAAGGTTTTGAAAAATTCTCTTGCAGCGCCTTCTTCAAGTTGGCATCCCGATTCTTAACATAGTTCCAGAAGGTTAAAGTTTGCCTTTCAGCAAACTCCTGCCTACTGGCCGAAAGTGCCAATTGTTCTAGAATCGAGTGGATGCCATGGATAAGTCCACCTTGACGTACCTCCTGCACACGCTGGAGCCGTGCCAAATTGGGCGTGTCTATGATCCCCTTATCAAACAGGATCACATCTCCCTCGTCCACCGGAACCCCTGCTCTTCTGCACAGCATCGTGATTGTGTTTGGAAAGAATAGTTTCCCCACCTTCTTTTTCCAACATCCAGAAATCTCATTCGCAATGATCCTCCCTACATTAATACTGAGAGACCGTAGGATGGCAAAAGCTAGGAGAACCCGTTCCCTGGAGATTGTCGAGTCATGTGTTGTTGGAAGCATCTTCTGTCTAATAAATCCCATCCATGTGTTCGCTTCCCTTTTCAAATAAGCCGACTGGAATGTCCTCTTTTGAGTCTTGGACAACTGCCACTGTGCCCCTTCAATTCCGACCTCCCTTACAGCCTCACTTAGTTGCTCATCAGATGGCGCCACAGCCATCTCATTATATGCCGCATGGGGGAAATTCTGAAGGTTAAACAGTGCGTTGATAGCACTTGGACTCCAATCCACCTCGACTCCTCGGACAATTACCTGGAAACCATCCTCCTTGACAATGTTAGCATAAAATTCACGCACCACCTGTGCGTTTACAGATTCCGGCTTCGCACAAAACAGCTCCCAGCCGTGGTCTGCAATACCGGTCCTCAGAAACTGTGGAAGATCACCACTGAAACCGCGCTCGAACAAGAAATCCCTTTTTAGAAGCTCAGCGTATTTTGCTCTGGCAAAATTGTTGACGAAGCGATCAAATGGAACCTGCTGTTCTTCTATCGCCTCGTGTTCCTCCGATGCTTCAGCAATAATTTTGCCCTTCTCTGCCCTGCGCTTGAACAACTGCTCTTCCTCAGTCTTCTTCTCTGTTTCTTCTCTTTCTTTGTCCTCAGCTTCTTTCTTCTCTCTTTCCTTTCGCTCTGCCTTTTCTCTCTCAGAATCTGATGATGGTGGTGATGGGGTATCAGTCCGAATCACCCGAATACGACCGGCCTTTCTTTTTATGCGGCGGCGTTTCGGCGGTTCGGGCATGATTACCTCAACACGAGCTTCTTGGTCCTGCTCGTTTCCTCTTTCAGACACTGTGTTTACCTGCTCCTCTCTCACCATCTCAGCCTGCTGTTCTTGATTCTCCTCAACATTTTCCTCTCGAGCCGCAAGTCTCTGATCAGCCTCTCCTGGGGTATGTTCTTGCGGTTCTTCCAGGTTTTCTTCAACCACTGCAGCAGCCTCATCCTCTGTCACTTTTTCCTGTTCTTCCGCCCTCTGTTGTCGCCTTCTTCTTTTAGCTTCTTTCTCCTCCGGTGTTCTTTTCTTCTTAGTTTTCACTTTCGGAACTTCAGGGGTAATGGGTATTTCCTCTTCACTCTCTCTCTTTCTTTCTTTCCTCGCTCTTTTTTTGGCCATGGATAACTCAAAGGGTTTTGCAAAGAATGAAAAGGAGAAAGAAAGAATGTAGATGGCAAGATAGAATCAAGAAGACGAAGTGGAGAAAACTTACCAGCAGTTTCAAATAAATAAGGCTTTCTTAAATTTGAAGACCAATTAAACTCTTTCTTAAATTTGAGAGTCTATTAGAAACAACTTTCAAAGTTCATACATCAACTTTTTAGGTCTAGTTTTCATGTTAAAAGTTCATTAGTTTGAAAAATTGAACCTAAATTAAATTTTGTTTTTCTTAGGTTCTTCAAAGTCGATGTACGAGCAAGATTATGCCGACGAGAAAAAAAGAGCATGCATATATGAGAAATGTAGGTATAGGCTTTTAAGATTAGGCTTTATTTGCAATTTAAAACTTGAAATTCTAGGTGCGCCTTGTAATTTTATTTTAATCTCAAACTTTATGGAAAATTTTGGTTTATTAACTTATTCAAATGAAATTCAGAAAATATTTGAGTTTGTATAAAATTTTGTAGGTACAAAAAGTTTTGAGCTATAATGATATTCAAAAGGACCAAAAATAATAATATAAAAAAATTAGTTCCAAACTTCTATCGAAGCCACCTTTACTGCATCGACAAAAGTCTCACGTGCTAACTTCTGCCTACGCCAAAGCCTTTTCTACCGAGGCATGCTTATTTTGATGTTGGCAGAGGTTTTGCCAACGATTTTCTTTAGGCACTTTTGTTGACTATTGTTTGTACGACGAAAAAACATTTTTTTTACGCGTTTTCTTCTTCTCCTTATTCTTCTCCACCACCACCACCACTCGTTGTCGGACCACTGTCGTCTGCTGTCACCACCATCCGCCGTCACCGTCATTTTTCTTCTCTCTTCTCCCCTTTTCTTTATTTTAAAAAAGAAATAACATAAAAAATATTAAATTTTGTATTTTAAAAAATTAAAAAAAAAATTAATAAAAAAAATTATTTGCACGTCAATCTTCTATTAGTAATTAACAAAAAATTAGGTAGAGTGACGAAAATGAAACAAAATCCAAACCTCAGGGGCTAAAATGTCGAGTTTGAAAACTCAAGGACTAAAATGAAACTTAACTCAAACCTCAGGGACCAAAAGTGTATTTTTTCCAAAAAAAAAATATAAAAAAATCAGTTTCAAACTCTTGCCAATGCCACCTTAATTGCGTCAGAAAAAGTCTCCCATGCTAACTTCTGCCTACACCAATGAGGTAGCGTCGGCAGAAGCCTTTTTTGTCGATACGGGTTTATTTTGATGTCGGTAGAGGTTCTGCTGATGAGTTTCTTTAAGCGCCTTTGTTGACATGATGCTTGTTTGTACGTAAAAAAAAAAACATTTTTGACGCGTTTTTTGTTTCTATCAACGCGTTTTTGGCGTTGGCAAAACTCCAAACAAACTCGACATCAATAATCTCCTAATTTTAACATGAAAAAAAGCTTGTTGAGCTTTCAAAATGGTACCACAAATCTGAATTTCAACATTTTTACTCGAGTAGACTTTGTAGGTGACAGGGCAATAATCGTTGATGGTGGAGTTTTGGATTGAGATGGTTTAGAATCACCACCAGATTTGTTGCTTCAGACAACTGTAGACAGCTCTAAGATGATTGTAACTTTGCTTGAAAGGACCTTAGGACTTGAAAACCGATAACAAATATACCTCCTTTTCGTTTGCATCATCTTCATCTATTGAATCATTCAAGATAGAAAGTAAGAAGAAGATGATGGTTTAAACAACACCCATAAACTCACACAAAAGTACATGGACACTTTTGCAGCGGTTTTTAACCGTTGCAAACAATATATCAACGGTTTTACAACCGCTTGGAAAGGCGGTGTTGAGATGTCAACCGCGACAGTTTTTAAGAATCGAGAAACAAAAACTGCTGCAATAGCGCCTTCAATAACAATAGTTAAGGCCTTCCTATTGCAACCATTTGACTATTGTTGCAAGATCAACTGCAACATTATTTCGAATCGTTGCAATTAAAATCAAAACCGCTTCAATATCCTCTTTTATAACAACGATATTGGATTCCTATTGCAACAATGTTCAAAAGTTTTGCTCACTATTGTAGTGATTTTCTTTTACCTATTGATGCGCAATTTGCTTACCGCAAGTGTACGAGTCAAGTTATAATATAGTGAATGTAAATTCGAATGTCGTCCTCTGGATTGGTGTCTAGCCAATTTTAATTACCGAAAATACTCTTGGCCGATTTTATTTAGGGAATCAAATTGGATGAGAATATAATTAAATCAAACACAAAACTCAAGCAAAAAGTGACAATCTAATGGGAAGAATTGGTCTTAGGGATTTGATTTCACCAATTGGAGTTATGGATTAATAAATGAATTAACAAATACTATGATTCATAAATCTTGGCAACTAAAATCACACATATCTCTCCCGAGCATACATGATTCTCCCATATGCAATTGAACCCGATATCCCTATCTAAATCCAATAAACATACAAGGCAATAAGGCTAACCTTTATAACAATTTCTAGAATTAACCTTAATCTCCCGATTTTTAGCTAAATTCTAGTTATGCATACTGATTACTAATTTAAATCCTCTCTCCCGAGTTAGATTCAAATATAAACATCAATCAATTTATGGCCAGTAAATCGAAAGCATTAAGGATACAACATATGCATAAATGAAATCAATAGCATAGAAACAGTAAATCAATCCATAACGTGGCCAACGGCTACATCAAACCCTAAGAATTAAACCCTAGCTACTCATACACAACGTTACAATATAGCGAGAGTCTAAAACAACAATCAAACTATCTAAAGTAAGGGAAAAGAGAATTAAACTCGTTGTAGGCCGAGACCGAACGTCCCCGTCACGATCCCCACGAACAATGGGTTGATTTCCAACTTGCCCCCTTTTGCTTCAGCTCAAGAATGCCCAATTTCTGCTCTATTGTCGGCTCCAAAAAGTTACAAATCATTCCCCCAAAAACCTAGCCGAAAGGATGCTTATATAGCAAAATTTCGTCGTAGCGTCTCGACGCTGCGACGATTTCGCGCCTATTCTGATATGGAATGCCAGCGTTGAGACGCTCAAGGGCTGGCGTCTCCACGCTAGCCTGCATTTGACCCAATTTTGACTTTTTCTCTTTGAAGCTTTTTCAATCCTTTGCATCTTTTCGCGTCCCGAGCACCCGATTAACTCCATTATTGCGCTATAGCTCCAATCAACCATTTTCTACAAAATAAACAATTAAGTGCAATACAATGGCCAATAATCATCAAAGACTAGCTAAATTAAATAAGTAAAGATAACTAGCTATGCTCGCTATCAAATACCCCCAAACTTAAGCTTTTGCTAGTCCTCGAGCAAACTACAAATCAAACATACAGTAGAAGAATGGATGCAATAATCATGACTCAATCCTCAAGGCTCAAAAGTCAATAGTCAAGCAAGCAAGAGACATGCACACAAGGACCAATGAGGGAGACAAATTAAAATTTTTCCAAAATTAACTTGCACAAGCGAGATCTAACTCAACAAGATAAGACTCTACTAGCCCAGGACTGATTTATTAAACTCGCAGCTCATCTTCCCTCTACACTGGCACTAAGGTTTCACTAATGAGTTAATGGAACAAATTAGATTGTTTTTCTCCATACTTAGGTGCTTTTAATTAACAATTGAATTAAGCATGTGTTGGGTTCCTAGAGTGAGTAAAAATATGATATAAAATACTCTAGAATTCCTGTGCAAGTATACACAGTCTGCAGCAAGTAATATTATCAATCCGAGCCCTGAATTAGTTTCCACTCTACCTATTTTTGTGTAACTTTTCAATGGTTTCAAGAATAGTAAAATGATTGGGTTTTATCGGAATTATGCTGAAGCAAAATAAATGATATAACAACAAGTAAACAAATAGTATAAACAGATTAAAGACAGGCGCTTGTTAGGGTTTAGTGATTGCTCTAAAAGATGCTCTAGCAATATTATTGATCATGCATTTCTCGCAGTATTATTAGCAGATTCCTCCCGGAACTCCGGATCTTTTGGGATGTGTTTCAACCCCAATGAAGTTCGACCGATCAAGCACTAGGCAACTGGCTATCCCTAGCTCAGTCACTGGCGTTCACCAATACACAATGATCGTAGTGTGGATAATTGCCACACACCCTCTAAATCATCCCTGAAACTAGAGAGAGCTATCCATACCGGCTGGCCAGGCGGACATAAAATGAGAATAAGCACAACAATTAACCAAAATGCGATAGTCAATATATTACTAGAGATGAAGCACAGTAATCACATTATTCCTAACCAACACCTTAAGCTACTTAGTTCATAACAGGCATAGGAATACGAATTACAATCTGAGTAGGCATGTCCATAACCACAAGTTAATAAAGAAAATAAACTCCCTAATCAGCTTGCGGAAGATGGTGTTTTTGATAATCTTCAATCTCTCTAAAATATTCGGCTTCCAAGGGAAAACATGGAATGACTTTGACTTAGGCGGCTACTTCCTTTTATAGAGGGATAGGAGACTTGAATTAGGTCAACTTGGACACGTGTAGGGCTCTCCTTGCTCCTTTATCTCGAAAATAACTCAACAGAAGTCGGTTCATGAAGTTGGCTAACGAGCTGTGATGTGGCAGTTCTGTTCCCAGTTTTGCTGCAGCATAGAATTTGCTCCCTCCAGTCGCTCAGCAACGGATTCTGCACAAAAATAATTTCCAATGCTTCCATTCTTCCAAATGGGTTAAAACATGTAATATCTTTCTAAAACCAACCCTAATAAGCATAAAGGACACACAAATCCCTATATAATTGAGGCCTAAATAACTACCTTTTGGGCAGTTATCATACCCCCAAACTTGAACTATTGCGCGTCCCGAGCAAAACTAACCAACCTTCCTTCAAGAATTCAAAACATTAGACAAAGAATAGCTTAATTAAACCAGACAGTCCAACACTACCTTTAACCTTTACCTGAGCACTCTGCAAAACCAAGCTCAGCTGCAGCAAAATGATTCCTCCGGCATGGACAAATAATCACCACTTTTCAACTTAATTCACAGCCTAGCTCTATTATCAGACATTTCAATACATATTTTTAAAGGGGTTTATATCCTTGTTTACTAGACTTAACGCAGCCTTACAGTCATAAACTCTTAAGCATGGGATGACCCACTCTATGGTGCAGTATACCCTTGCCTCAAGCTCATCACCAACTAGGCTCAATGCTCATTATAAAGCTAAAAAATCCTTAGTTATTCTATCTCTTGCCCCTCAGAATGGAGACATTTTATGATGAAGCTCACCTAAGTTATGGGAGACAGAAAGACTGCTGGATCATCATTCATCCCTCAAAACTTTTGCTCCGTCAAAATTTTCAAACAAAATTTTCAACAATCAATTCTTTTCAGCAAATCATTTCATTATTTTTTCCATATTTCCTAGGTCATCTTTTGACGCGAAGACAAACTGTGGGTATCACAAATGTCCCCGGTTACTCATTAACCTAACAAATTTTAATTTGAAGGAGAGGAATGCTCGAGCAAAATAATTGGAGTAGCAAAAAGTCCCCCAAACTTGATTTATTCATTGTCCCCAATGAATCATTATATAAGCAAGTATACCCCCAAACTTAAATTTTTCTATCTGAATTTTTAAACTAAACATGGGACTAGGATTAAGCTTAAAGTGGATCGTATAAGTCAATACTACCTTGAAAATCTTCTTTGCCGGAGCAACAGTCCAGGCTAGAAGAAATGCTCAAGCAAAAGGTTTCTGGAGATCAGAATACCTTAATCTAATTAAGCGTAATCAGTCTAAGCTTCAAAAATTCAGAAGAAAATAGTTAAGTTAGAGTTACTTAGTGCTCATAGAACAGAAACATTCAGAAATTTCATTAAAAATATTCAAAGAAAAATTACATAGTAGAGATATATTTTTGTCAAAAAGAAAGACAAACAGTTATAACAGCGAGCAGGGTCACTATGCGCGAGCAAACAAAAATGGAGAAACAAAAGTAATGCTCGCTCCAGGTCATCCCATCAGTTAGTCTTCCTGACCTTGCTCCTCATCAACATCCTCTTCTCGTTCAACAGGTGGGGGTGGTATCCAAAGATTAAACAAATCATCGGGAAACACTGGAAAGGCCTGATATGGTTTTGAGAAATTGGTTTGCAAGGCCCCCCTGAGCGCATCATCTCTCCTTTTAGCATAAGTCCAATAGGTCTGAGCTTGCCTTTCAGCAAATTCTAACCTACTGGCCAACACTGTCAGTTGCTCTAGGATCTGATTAACGCCATACACAAGTCCACCCTGGAGAGCCTCTTGCGTTCGCTAACGCCTCGCCAGATTAGGTGTGTCAATGATTCCCTTATCAAGCATGATCATATCTTCTGGAACCGTGGGCACTCCTGCCCTGCTGCATAACATTGTAATCGTGTTTGGAAAGAACAGCTTCCCCACCTTCTTGCGCCAACAGTTCGCAATCTCAGTAGCAATTATTTGTCCAACATCTATGCTCATTGATCGAAGGATGGCAAAAGCAAGCAACACTCTGTCCCGAGATATAGTGGAGTCGTGCGTTGTCGGCAGTAAGCGGAGTCTAATGAAGCCCATCCAAGCGTTGACTTCACTTTTTAAATAGGCAGCTTGAAATGTGTGCTTCCGCGTCTGCGACACCCTCCATTGAGCCCCCTCAACACCTACCTCTCGGACCGCCGCACTTAATTGGTCGCTCGATGGGGCAACCATCATCTCATTGAAAACTGCATGTGGAAAGTCCTGGAGATCAAACAAATTATTAATGGCCTATGGGCTCCATTGTACAGGCACTCCTCGCACAATAACTTCAAAATCATCCTTAACATTAAGATTGGCGTAGAATTCCCGAACGATATTGGCATTGACAGGATCAGGCTTCGCACAAAACTGCCTCCACCCAAGGTTCACGATTCCAGACTCCAAGAACCTGGGCAAATCACTGCCAAATCCCCGCTCGAACAAGAAATCACGCTTCAGTACTTCCTGATATTTTGCTCTGGCAAGTTCGTTGACGAAGCGAATGAATGGTTCCCTCGGCTCCTCAATCTCACCCGATGCTTCAGCAATTCCTTTGCCCCTGTTTTCTCTTTGTTCGCGCAAACGCTCTTCTTCTGCCTTCCTTGCCTCCTCTTCTTTTGCCTTATTTTCAGCTTCCCTCTTTTCTTCCTCAGAGTCCGACATCGGAGGCGATGGAGTGTTCCAAACCACCCTCACGCGCCCCACCTTCCTTTTGATGCGGCGGTGCTTTGGTGGTTCAGGCATTACGACTTCAACATGAGCCTCCGGCTCCAGTGTTTTCTCCTCCCCAGGCTCACCTGCGACTTGCTCTTCAGCCTCCGTTTCCTGATTTTTCACAGCATCCCCTTCTTGAACCGTAGCAGAAATTATCGGTTCTGTCTCAAGATTCTGAACATTCCCCGTTTCTTGAACAACTTCTTGCTCCGCAGCCCTCTGCTGCCTCCTTCTTCGCTTAGCCTCCTTCTCTTCTGGCGTTATTTTTTTCTTAGTTTTTCCTTTCTGCACTTCCGGCGTAACCGGCACCTCCTCATCTTCACTCTCTCTTTCTTTCCTAGCTCTAGTCTTTAGCCATGGAGGACTCAACGGTTTGACAGAGAATGGAAGGGAAAAAGAAAGAATGCAGACGACAAAAATGAGATCAAGAAGACGAAGTGGAAAAAAACTTACCAGCGGTTGTAAATAAATAAGGCTCCAGCAAGATGCAACCCTAACCGAAAATATTTGCCCTACAATAACTAATATTACCGTTTAAATTTAAAAATGCAAACTTGAAATTCAAAGATCATCAACGGTAAAATCGTGGATTCCAAACGCCCATGGTAAAAATTGATGTGCTGTCATCATTGAAGCCTTCGGATAATTGCTCTGCGACACGTGGCCTCATCAGATGATGTACGCAAATTTACCTGCGAAAATTCAAAGCCAAATCCCAACGGTAAAAATAATAAATTCCAACGGAAACCCTTTTAATTCGGATTATTTTGCTCCAGTCATAATCTTGCTGCCACAACCTTCTGATCCTGCAGAATCTTTGATACAAAATTCAAATTTCAAAATAGAAAACCAAATAACCAATCAAATCAATTTTTAATCTTTCTGGAAGCCGAATAAATTAGAGAAAATCTTTAGTAGTTTGAACTAAACAAAATTCAAATAACTGAAAATAAAATCCAAATAAAACAAAATCTAACTAATGAAAATATAATCCAAAGATAATTTAAATAAATAGCCCGAAAATAAAATCAAATCAAATTTAAAGATAGATAAAATCTAAACTACCAAAAATAATAAAAAAAACTTAAAAGATAAAATCTACTAAACCATGCAAAATCAAATCTAACCTAACCGCAATTAAAATCAAATCAGCGAAAAATAAAATTAATACAAACTTCTGGGAGCTCAAAATTTTGCTCTGTGAAATGCTCCCGCAAAAGTCCTGCTCTCTCAATCATCAACCAACCTTAGGGAAGGATATTTCAACCGAAACTCCTCACCCCAATAATGCTTCCCACGCTGTCCATTTACCTTGAACACTCTCCCATCTTTTTCATCCTGCAAAGTAATTGCTCTATTGGAGAAAACCTCAATCACAATAAACGGTCCTGACCATTTAGATTTTAATTTTCCAGGAAATAATTTTAATCTAGAATTATAAAGCAAAACTTTTTGACCCTTGACAAACTCCTTAGATTTAATTTTCTTGTCATGCCACAACTTAGTCTTTTCCTTATACATTTTCGCATTTTCGTAAGAAAATTGACGAAATTCTTCTAACTCATTAAGCTGCAGCATTCTTATTGCTCCTGCACGACTCAGATCAAAATTTAACTTTTTCAAAGCCCAAAATGTTTTATGCTCAAGCTCTAATGGTAAATGGCAAGTTTTCCCATATACTAACCTATAGGGAGACATACCTAAAGGAGTCTTATAAGCTGTCCTATAAGCCCAAAGAGCCTCATCCAACCTAAAGGACCAATCCTTTCGAGATGGATGGACTACTTTCTCTAAAATAGTTTTAATTTTCCTATTACTAATTTCAGCTTTACCATTTGCTTGTGGATGATAAGGGGTAGTTATCCTATGCTTAATCCCGTATTTAGCTAAAAGCTTAGTTAAGATATTATTAACAAAATGTGTACCATCATCACTCACTAGAGCCCTAGGTGTCCCAAACCGCGCAAAGATGTGCGATTGAAGAAACCTTGCTACTGTCTTGGCATCACTCTGATGGCATGCGATGGCCTCCACCCACTTGGACACATAATCAACTGCCAATAAGATAAAAACATTGCCATTAGAAGGGAGAAATGGCCCCATGAAGTCAATACCCTATACATCGAATAATTCAACTTCTAAAATGTAAGTAAGAGGCATTTCATCTCTAGGCCCCAAATTTCCTCTCCTTTGGCAAGCATCACATTGCTTGTAGAACCAATGAACATCCTTAAATAACGTAGGCCAGAAAAATCCGCAATGCAAAATCCTCATAGTTGTCCTCTGATCGCTGAAATGACCTCCATACGGCGAAGAGTGACATTGCTCTAGGATTTCCTTTGCTTCAGCACCTGAAACACACCTTCAAATAATACCGTCAGAGCATTGCTTATACATAAATGGCTCATCCCAATAGAAAAACTTCGCATCATGCTTAAACTTCTTCTTCTGCCTCCAATCCATGTCAATAGGGGTGACTCCCTTTACCAAAAAGTTTGCAATATCAGCATACCAAAGGACATCCCTAACTACCTTTACTTCAACAGCAAAGAGCTGTTCATCTGGAAAAGAATCGGAAATGGCAGATTGCTCCAGCAAAGATGATGATGGATCAAGACGAGATAAATGATCTGCAATGACATTTTCTGATCCTTTCTTGTCCTTTATCTCCAAGTCGAATTCCTGCAATAGTAAAATCCAACGAATTAGTCTAGGCTTTGCATCTTTCTTTGACATTAAATACCTTATTGCTGCATGATCCGTGAAAATCGTGACTCTGGATCCAACCAAATATGGCCGAAACTTCTCAAAAGCGAACACCACAGCTAACAACTCCTTTTTAGTAGTTGTATAGTTGACTTGTGCTTCATTTAGAACCTTGCTTGCATAATATATAGGATGGATAAATTTGCCCTGCTTTTGCCCCAGCATCGCACCTAATGCAGCATCACTTGCATCACACATTACCTCGAATGGTAAATTCCAATTAGGTGCGCAAAGAATGGGTGCTAAGATTAAAGCAGCCTTCAAAGTCTCAAAAACCTTCCTACAATATGCATTAAAGTCAAAAACACGATCAGTGCACAACAAGTTACAAAGAGGTTTACTGATTTTGGAAAAATCATTTATGAACCTCCTATAAAATTGATGTGGACTTTTCCTACCGCAAGCGCACGGGTCAAGTAATAATATAGTGAATAGTAAATTCGAATGTCGTCCTCTGGATTGGATTTTTAAGCAAATCAAGTATTGTGAATTATCTTGCCCAATTTTATTTAGGGATCAAAAAGTGATGAAAAGATGATGATAAAACCAATAATCAAAGCAAATAAAAAGAATGGAAATTCAATTGGGAAAACTACTTAGGGAATTGATTTCGCCGATTTCGTTTAGGATTGATTTTAAAGAATAAGTTATTATGCACAATGAAATTATGAGCCAAAGACCCTTTAATCACAACTACCTCTCCCGAGTATAATTGATTCTCATGCAAATTAACCAACTTGATATCCCTATCTAAGTTTATTAATATGCAAGGCAATGAGATCTTTTAACCAATTCTAAAGTTAATCTAAAACCGTCAAGAATTAGAAATTAAACTTTATTCATGCAATCTTGAGTAAGTCTAAATCAAATCCCCTCTCCCGAGCTAGATTCGAAACTTAAATCATCCAACTAATGGCCAATTAATTGAAAGCATTAAATCAAGATTACAAACACAATAACATTGCACAACTTAAACCATAAATCAATCCATAAACTTAATCAACTACATCAATCCCTAAGCTACAAGTTTAGCTACTCATGAATGTAAATACAATCTCAACTAAACATGTGTAAGCCATAAATCTAACTAAAGAAAGAAAAGGGAAAAGAAAACTCAATGTAGGCCGAGTCCCGACGTCCCCGTCACGATCCCCACGAACAATGGGTTGATTTCCAAGTTCCTCCTTTGTTTTCAGCTCCAAAAGTGCTCTATTCTTTCCTCTTTACAGCTCCAAAAGGTCCCAAATTGATTCCCCCAAAAACCTAGCCGAAAGGATGCTTAAATAGCAAAATTTCGTCGTAGCGTCGAGACGCTGTCGAGATCCGCATTTTTGGAAATTTTGTCGATAGCGTCGCGACGCTATTTTTTTTTTTTTTTTTTTTTTTTTTTTTTTTTTATTTAGATTGGAAGCTCCATTTGACTCCAATTGATGAATTAAGCTTCAAGCACATACTTCCTACAAATAAAACATAAAAATGCATAAATTTGGGCAAATAATTGAAAAAGACTAGCTTAATTAATCAGAGAAAAATAGCTAGCTATGCTCGCTATCAAATACCCCCAAACTTAAGCTTTTGCTAGTCCTCGAGCAAACTAAAAATCAAGCATACAGTAGAAGAATGGATGCAATAATCATAACTCAATCCTCAAGGCTCAAAGGTCAATAGTCAAGCAAGCAAGAGACATGCACATAAGGACCAATGAGGGAGACAAATTAAAATTTTTCCAAAATTAACTTGCACAAGCGAGATCTAACTCAACAAGATCAGACTCTACTAGCCCAGGATTGGATTATTAAACTCTCAACTCATCTTCCCTCTACACTGGCACTAAGGTTTCACTAATGAGTTAATGCAACAAATTAGTTTGTTTATCTCCATACTTAGGTGCTTTTAATTAACAATTGAATTAAGCATATAAATGTGGCACTAGCTTTCACACACCCATTGCAGGGACCCTTAACCTGAGTTTTCTCTGGTTGGCCTAACTGATCACAACAGGGGTAGCTCTTTTTGCCTTAATCTTTATTAATCATTGCATATTGTGCACAAGCCATGACATTATTATCTTATTTTAATAGTAACAACAAGAATGATTTTTCTTTATGAGCATAAATAGCAGATATTCTTTTCCTTTCTCCTAAGCAAGATCAAACATGCTAATTTGCAAAAAATTAACTCTTTAGCTCTGCCCTACACCTATCGAGGTGACAACAAGCATATGAACCCAATAATTCGCTCCTAAGCATTCAAATCCACATCTAGCCAAGACAGATACTCTACTCATGCAAGCCATCTCCTAGAAAAATTTTAAAAAGTCTCCCTTTTTGGGCACTTATGCTTACATCTCATCACAAGCTTGAAAATTGACAAGAAAGCCTATCCTAGGACATCATAATCATGCAAAAGTAGCATCCAGAAAACAACCATATGCATCATTCAAAGAAAGCTCAAAACTATAGCCCGAACTCAGATGCTCAAGGGCTCCACAAACATGCTAATCCACCCCCAAACTTAAAATATGCATTGTCCTCAATGTATAAAGAAAATAAAGCATAAACAAGCATGAGAACAATAAAAGAATGACAGGAGTGAATAATACTGGCCTGGAATGATGATGACTTCTGGACTGAAAGCTTGGAATCTTGAAAGCTTGAAAGCAAAGGAGAGGAAGAAAACAAGACCTACAAAACAAAAACAAACAATAAATCAAAAACAAAAGGGGAAACACACTAAACTTACTTGGGTTGCCTCCCATAAGCGCTTGTTTAACGTCATTAGCTCGACGTGTTAACCGTGCTTCAAGGAGGCTTCTGCTCTGTGAATCCAACAGAGGTGCTCTTTCTTGCACCTTTCCTGTAGCCCATGTAAAGCACTTCATTTTTAGAGTCTTCAACTGCTTTAAAGATTTCTTTTTCGTTCTTGACTCTAATAGTGAGCTCCCTGCGCTCAATATCTATGATCGCTCGCCCAGTAGCGAGGAATGGTCGTCCTAATATGACAGGCATTGAAGGATTTTCTATCATGTCCATAACATACAAGTCAATAGGGAGGAAAAATCTACCTACTCTGATTAACACATTCTCTACAATACCAACTGGTCTCACCACAGATTGATCAGCCAATTGGAGCTTTACAGAAGTAGACTTAATCTCACCTATATCTAACTTTTTACACAAAGATAGAGGAATGATATTAATGCTAGCACCTAAATCACATAATGCTCTAAAAGAATAAGTACCAAAACTACAAGGAACAGAAAAACTCCCTGGATCTGCTACTTTTTCAGGTACTTTCTGTTGTACTCTGGTGCTGCATGTGGAAGCAAGATATACAGTGTCAACTTTCTTTTCTTTTCGCTTCTTTGCTAACCACTCCTTCATAAACCTGTTGTATTGGGGCATCTCTAATGCCTCTGCAAAAGGAATATTAATATTCAGATTCATAAACGCATTCATAAATTTATCAAATTGAACCTGATTGTTCTTTTTCTTCTTTTTCTTTTTCTTTTCCTTGGGAACCATCAGTGTGGGAGAAGGAATAGGAGGCTCAAGGTTAGGTTGCTCAGCCTCATCAGATGATGTGTCCTCCTCAGCTTCCCCTGTAGGCGTTTCATAGTCCTCAGATTCAGGTTCCTCTTCAGATTCTTCCTGGTGCACAGTGATTGCCTTACAATACTCCATCTGGGGTTTCTCTTGTTCAGCTGGGGCCTTACCTTTATTCATGGTGCTTACAACATTCACCAACTGTCCCAGCTGAGTCTCAATGTTCTTTATGGCTGCACTGTGGCCATTCACTGTTGAATTGATGGCAATGACTGCCTCCTCTAACTTGGTTGTCCTGTTACTAGACTCTGCAATGAAAGCTCCAACAAGATCTTCTAACTTTTTATTATCTTGAGTTTGAGGGGCAAAACCAGGAGGATTAAGAACATTCTTAGTATTAGCATAAGAGAAATTTTCATGGTTCCTATTGTTAGGGTGATAATGTGTAGGTGTAGAACTATTATTATATCCCCTAGAATTAAAATTTGATACATACTGAACCTGCTCGATGGTCTCCTCCTGAGGTCTAGATGCTAAAGCAGCAGCTGATTCAATTGACTGTGCACTCCCTGTACCTGAAAATTTCATAAAAGCATTGGCAAGGGAAGTCATCTGGGCCTGGAGTGCACTTACTTTATCAACCTCAAACACTCCAGCAGCAATCTTTTTAGGTGTAGACCGCTCGGATGGCCACTGATAGCTGTTGGTGGCCATATCCTCTAAAAGTGTGCGAGCGTTTTCCACGGTCTTGGACAAGAGAGTCCCACCTGCAGCTGCATCAACAATCGTTTTTGTACTAGGAGTTAAACCATTATAAAACAACTGTACTTGAAGCCAATCGGGGTAACCATGTTGAGGACACTTCCTCAGTAGCTCTTTGAATCGTTCCCAAGCTTCGAACAGCTGCTCATCATATTGTTGTTGGAATGTCCCAATCTCGGTCCTCAGCTTGACCGTCTTTGCAGGAGGGAAAAATTTCTTTAAAAAGGCCTGGACCAAAGCATCCCAGGTGGTGATGCTCCCAGGAGTAATAGACTGCAACCAATCTCGTGCTTTATCCTGCAAAGAAAAGGGAAATAAACGTAAGCGAATAGCATCCTCAGAGACTCCATTAATCTTTACCGTCCCACAAATATCCAAAAATGATTTAAGATGAGAATTTGGATCCTCAGTGGGCGATCCTTTGTATGCACAGTCTCGAGCCATTTGAATAAGACCGGTTTTCAGCTCAAAGTTGTTGGCATTAATCGGTGCATAGACAATTCCCGACTGTTGCCCCTGAAACACAGGCTGAAAATAATCTCTAATAGGCCTAGGCTCCTCAGGTGGATTTTGGTCAGCCATTTGAAAATTTTCTCTAGTTTCCCTTCGAAGCCTATGGATGGTTCTTTCTATTTCGGGATCCAAAGGTGCTAAAATTAAATCTTTATCCCTACGCATAAACAAACAAAACTACCATATAAAGGAAAGAAAACAATAATGGAAAGCGACAAAGAAAAGAAAACAACTAATCTAAATATGGAAAATATAATATAGGAAAGGAAACAAAATAACCTAATATGGAATGCAAAAAATAAATATGGCAAAACACAAATAAGGAAACTAATCTAGAAAAGGAAAAACAAGAACAAAAAAGGAAAAGATTATACAACTAAAAGAAAGACTAACCTAGAAAATCAAATATGGAAAGAAAAACAAATAAGGAAAAATAAATGCAATAAACTAAAAAGGTAAAAATACACCCTAAATTAAGATCAAACAATTTTTTCACAATATCAATCTAGCTAAATGTGCCAATCCCCGGCAACGGCGCCAAAAACTTGATGTGGACTTTTCCTACCGCAAGCGCACGGGTCAAGTAATAATATAGTGAATAGTAAATTCGAATGTCGTCCTCTGGATTGGATTTTTAAGCAAATCAAGTATTGTGAATTATCTTGCCCAATTTTATTTAGGGATCAAAAAGTGATGAAAAGATGATGATAAAACCAATAATCAAAGCAAATAAAAAGAATGGAAATTCAATTGGGAAAACTACTTAGGGAATTGATTTCGCCGATTTCGTTTAGGATTGATTTTAAAGAATAAGTTATTATGCACAATGAAATTATGAGCCAAAGACCCTTTAATCACAACTACCTCTCCCGAGTATAATTGATTCTCATGCAAATTAACCAACTTGATATCCCTATCTAAGTTTATTAATATGCAAGGCAATGAGATCTTTTAACCAATTCTAAAGTTAATCTAAAACCGTCAAGAATTAGAAATTAAACTTTATTCATGCAATCTTGAGTAAGTCTAAATCAAATCCCCTCTCCCGAGCTAGATTCGAAACTTAAATCATCCAACTAATGGCCAATTAATTGAAAGCATTAAATCAAGATTACAAACACAATAACATTGCACAACTTAAACCATAAATCAATCCATAAACTTAATCAACTACATCAATCCCTAAGCTACAAGTTTAGCTACTCATGAATGTAAATACAATCTCAACTAAACATGTGTAAGCCATAAATCTAACTAAAGAAAGAAAAGGGAAAAGAAAACTCAATGTAGGCCGAGTCCCGACGTCCCCGTCACGATCCCCACGAACAATGGGTTGATTTCCAAGTTCCTCCTTTGTTTTCAGCTCCAAAAGTGCTCTATTCTTTCCTCTTTACAGCTCCAAAAGGTCCCAAATTGATTCCCCCAAAAACCTAGCCGAAAGGATGCTTAAATAGCAAAATTTCGTCGTAGCGTCGAGACGCTGTCAAGATCCGCATTTTTGGAAATTTTGTCGATAGCGTCGCGACGCTGGTCCTAGCGTCGCGACGCTATGAATTTTTTTTTTTTTTTTTTTTTTTTTTTTTTTTTTTTTTTTTTTTTTTTTTAGATTGGAAGCTCCATTTGACTCCAATTGATGAATTAAGCTTCAAGCACATACTTCCTACAAATAAAACATAAAAATGCATAAATTTGGGCAAATAATTGAAAAAGACTAGCTTAATTAATCAGAGAAAAATAGCCAGCTATGCTCGCTATCAAAAATCCATCATGTCCTAAAAAACTCCGAATTCCCTTCACTGAATTCGGTGGCTCTAGTCTCTCAATAACCTCTACTTTTGCTCTATCAACTTCTAGACCATTTTTAGAAATCCTATGTCCTAACACTATGTCCTCCTTCACCATGAAGTGGCACTTCTCCCAATTAAGAACTAGATGGGTATCCTCACATCTTTGTAACACCTTTCCTAAATTATCTAAACAACTCTGAAAAGACCCTCCAAAAACTGAAAAATCATCCATAAATACTTCAACAGTGGACTCAATCATATCAGAAAAAATTGCTAACATACACCGCTGAAATGTTGCTGGAGCATTGCAAAGGCCGAAAGGCATTCTTCTAAAAGCGAATGTCCCATAAGGACAGGTGAAAGTGGTTTTCTCCTGATCCTCAGGAGCAATAGTAATCTGGTTATACCCAGAATAACCATCCAAGAAACAGTAGTAGGCCTGACCAGCCAATCGATCCAACATCTGGTCGATAAATGGTAGAGGGAAATGATCCTTTCGGGTAGCTTTATTAAGCCTTCTGTAATCCATGCAAACCCTCCAGTCAGTTACTGTCCTTGTGGGGATCAACTCATTATCTTTATTGCTCACCATAGTGACACCTCCTTTCTTAGGAACACATTGGACAGGGCTTACCCAATTGCTATCGGCAATTGGATAAATGATCCCAACATCCAACCATTTAATTACCTCCTTCTTAACAACCTCTTTCATTGCAAGGTTAAGCCTTCTTTGTTGCTCAATACTCCTAAAGGATCCCTCCTCTAGAATGATTTTGTGCATACAAAAAGATGGGCTAATTCCCTGAATATCAGCCAATGTCCAACCTATAGCCTTGCGGTATTGCTGCAACAATTTTATTAAGGCCTCCTCATGCTCTGGCATTAAATCTGATGCAACAATAATGAGCAACGTCTTACTTTTCCCAAGATACACATACTTTAGATGCTCCGGCAAAGGCTTCAGATCTAAAGTAGGTGCCTCAATCAGGGATGGCTTAATGGGAGGAGCTTTCCTCTGATCTAAATCTAAAGACTCAAAAACATCCTCACACCTAAACAACTCTTTTTCATTTTTCCTATCTAAATAACAAAATTCAAAATCTTCTACACTAACCTCTCCATGCTTTTCCGAATGCTTATCAGCCGAATCCTGTATTGCTGTCTCAATAACTGTGCTCTCTAGAATCCTGATGAAGGAGCAATCCTCCATTTCGTCTGGATATTTCATGGCTTTAAAGACATTAAATTTTACTTCCTCATTACAGACTCTCATTGTTAATTCTCCTTTTTGAACATCTATTAACGCCCTACCAATAGCCAAAAATTGACGACCTAGAATAATTGGGACATCTTTATCAGCCTCATAGTCTAAAATAATAAAATCAACAGGAAATATGAATTTATCCACTTTTACTAAAACATCCTCAATTTTACCCTCTGGATATGTGATAGACCTATCAGCTAATTGGAATGTAACTGTGGTAGGCCTAGCTTCACCAATACCCAACTTCCGATAGACCGAAAGAGGCATAAGGTTAATGCTTGCACCTAAATCACAGAGTGCTCTACCTAATTCTTTTCCACCTATAGACACGGGTATGGTAAATGACCCTGGATCCTTAGCCTTGGGGGTAGCCCATTCTTAAGAATAACACTACACTCATCAGTAAGAGATACAGTTTCAAACTCACCTAACCTCTTCTTTTTAGTCAAAATATCCTTAAGAAATTTAGCATAATTAGACATTTGCTCAATAGCTTCTACTAAAGGGATATTTATATGCAATTGTCTTAAGAATCTCTAAAAACTTCCTAAATTGACCATCTTGATTCTTAGGCTTTTGCCTTTGTGGAAAAGGTAGAGGTGGTACATAAGGTGGGGGCAACACATAAGGTGGCTCCACATCTGGAACAGAACCAGATGCTCCAGCATCTTTATTGCTGCCTCCAGCACCCTGACCAGACTCCAACTCTTTCTCAACAACAACATTTTTATCACCATTTTTATCTATAACCTGGGTTTTACTAGGCTCAATTCTTTCTTCTAATGGCTTACCACTCCTAAGAGCAACTGCCTTTACCTGCTCCTTACCTTCCCTTCTAGGGTGTTCAGTATCTGATGGAAGTTTCCCTTGAGGCCTTGCCTTCAGCTCATTAGCTAGCTGACCCACTTGCAATTCCAGGGCTCTCATCGAAGCTTGATTACTTTGAATTGCGGCATCTATGCGAGCCATAAATTCTTTCATCATCGCCTCGAGAGAGTTTCCCGAATTTTGCTGGGGCAAAGCCTGCTTATTTTGCTGGGGCATTACCTGCGCTTTAGCAAATCCCGACTGGTTCATCTTTTGTTGCGCTTGTACGTTATTTCCTTGATCTCCCCATGAGAAGTTGGGGTGGTTGCGCCAACCTGGATTATAGAAGTTAGAATAAGGGTTGTTCCTCTGATTACCTACAAAAAACACAGAAGGTGGATTGCTGGGGCAAAACTCGTAGTTGTGGTCTTCACCACAATAGACACATGCTTCGTTCGTGACTTGGTTCACCACTGCCGCAGGTTCCATAGCTGGTGGCTGCTGATGACTAATTACTGTCACATTCTTAAGAGCGTTAGCAATCATAGCAAGATCAACCCGAATGGTGGACACACCATCAACTTCTAATACACTCTTAACTTTCTTATTTGTGCCTCTAACATCCGACCACTGACAACTATTAATAGATATTCTCTCTAAAATTTCATAAGCTTCATCAAAAGTTTTTGCCAAAAGGGCCCCTCCAGCCGAGACATCGACCATACCTTGGGTTACTCCATTTAAACCATTGTAAAATGTTTCCATTTGAATACAATGAGGTAAACCATGGTGGGGACACTTTCGCAAAAGCTCCTTAAACCTCTCCCAAGCTTCACTAAAAGTCTCATCCTCAAGTTGCCTAAACCCTAATGTTTTACTCCTTAATTTAGCATTTCTATTAGGTGGAAAATATTTACTAAAAAATTTTTCAGCTAACTCATCCCACGTCCTAATTGATCATGGAGCAAAAGAATTTAACCATGACTTTGCTCCATCTCTAAGAGAATACGGGAACAAAGTTAATCTAAGAGCATCCCTAGGCACTCCTTGAATTACAAAAGAATCACTAACTCCTAGAAAAGACTTAAGATGTAAATGAGGGTCTTCAGATGACAAACCATGGAATTGCCCCACGGTTTGCAACATCTGAAACATTACCGGTTTCATTTCAAAATTTGTCGCTTGGATTTGGGGACGTGCAATCCCTGGATTCAACTCATTGAACATCGGGACAGCATACACTCGAATGGCTCTGGTCCTATCGTTTGATATCAAGATAGGATTCTCAGCCTGATTATTTTGCTGCTCATTTTGCTCAAACAGCGGGTTTTGCTGCAGCAACAGATTCTGCTGGGGGTTCGCTGGACCTTCAGGAAGCTGCGGAAGTTGCGACACGTTCTCCATCTGGTTTATGCGCTGCTCCCTCCTTCTGTTCCTAAATGTCCTTTCAATTTCTAGATCAAGCTCAAACCGTACCCCAAGCGATCGCTCATGCACCAAAATCACACCTGCAAAACACAAAAGAAACAATAAAAAAGTTCTAGCACCAAACCACTAAAACACATACACAAAAATAATCAGATAAAAACTTATTCAAGTCCCTGGCAACGGCGCCAAAAACTTGTTGGGTTCCTAGAGTGAGTAAAAATATGATATAAAATACTCTAGAATTCCTGTGCAAGTATACACAGTCTGCAGCAAGTAATATTATCAATCCGAGCCCTGAATTAGTTTCCACTCTACCTATTTTTGTGTAACTTTCCAATGGTTTCAAAAATAGTAAAATGATTGGGTTTTATCAAAATTATGCTGGAGCAAAATAAATAATATAACAACAAGTAAACAAATAGTATAGACAGATTAAAGACAGGCGCTGGTTAGGGTTTAGTGATTGCTCTAAAAGATGCTCTAGCAATATTATTGATCATGCATTTCTCGCAGTATTATTAGCGGATTCCTCCCGGAACTCCAGATCTTTTGGGATGTGTTTCAACCCCAATGAAGTTCGACCGATCAAGCACTAGGCAACTGGCTATCCCTAGCTCAGTCACTGGCGTTCACCAATACACAATGATCGTAGTGTGGATAATTGCCACACACCCTCTAAATCATCCCTGAAACTAGAGAGAGCTATCCATACCGGCTGGCCAGGCGGGCATAAAATGAGAATAAGCACAACAATTAACCAAAATGCGATAGTCAATATATTACTAGAGATGAAGCACAGTAATCACATTATTCCTAACCAACACCTTAAGCTACTTAGTTCATAACAGGCATAGGAATACGAATTACAATCTGAGTAGGCATGTCCATAACCACAAGTTAATAAAGAAAATAAACTCCCTAATCAGCTTGCGGAAGATGGTGTTTTTGATAATCTTCAATCTCTCTAAAATATTCGGCTTCCAAGGGAAAACATGGAATGACTTTGACTTAGGCGGCTACTTCCTTTTATAGAGGGATAGGAGGCTTGAATTAGGTCAACTTGGACACGTGTAGGGCTCTCCTTGCTCCTTTATCTCGAAAATAACTCAACAGAAGTCGGTTCATGAAGTTGGCTAACGAGCTGTGATGTGGCAGTTCTGTTCCCAGTTTTGCTGCAGCATAGAATTTGCTCCCTCCAGTCGCTCAGCAACGGATTCTGCACAAAAATAATTTCCAATGCTTCCATTCTTCCAAATGGGTTAAAACATGTAATATCTTTCTAAAACCAACCCTAATAAGCATAAAGGACACACAAATCCCTATATAATTGAGGCCTAAATAACTACCTTTTGGGCAATTATCAGCATGTATATGTGGCACTAGCTTTCACACACCCATTGCAGGGACCCTTAACCTGAGTTTTCTCTCGTTGGCCTAATTGATCACAACAGGGATAGCTCTTTTTGCCTTAATCTTTATTAACCATTGCATATTGCGCGCATAAGTCATGACTTTTTTCTTTTTTCTTTTTCAATAGCATAAGTCATGACTTTTTTCTTTTTCAACAATAACAACAAGAATGATTTTTTGTTATGAACATGATAAGCCGATATTCTTTTCTTTTCTCCTAAGCAAGATCAAACATGCTAATTTGTAAAAAAAATTAACTCTTTAGCTCTACCCTACACCTATCGAGGTGACAACAAGCATATGAACTCAATAATTCGCTCCTAAGCATTCAAATCCAAATCTAGCCAAGACAAATACTCTACTCATGCAAGCCATCTCCTAGAAATTTTTTTAAAAATCTCCATTTTTGGGCACTCATGCTTACAACTCATCACAAGCTTGAAAATTGACAAGAAAGCCTATCCTAGGACATCATAGTCATGCAAAAATACATCCAGAAAACAACCATATGCATAATTCAAAGAACGCTCAAAACTATAGCCCGAACTCAGATGCTCAAGGGCTCCACAAACATGCTAATCCACCCCCAAACTTAAAACATGCATTGTCCTCAATGTATAACGAAAATAAAGCATAAACAAGCATGAGAACAATAAAAGAATGAAAGGAGTGAACAATACTGGCCTGAAATGATGATGACTTCTTGACTGAAAGCTTGAAAGCTTGAAAGCAAAGGAGAGACAGAAAAAAGACCTACAAAACAGACACAACCAATAAATAAAACTCAAAAGAAAGACACAACTAAACTTACTTGGGTTGCCTCCCATAAGCGCTTGTTTAACGTCATTAGCTCGACGTGTTGACCAGATATGCATCAAGGTGGTCTCCTGTCAGATTTTCCATCACTGGTGCTCTTCCTAGCACCTCTCCTGTAGCCCACCATCATTGTATCTGATGTGTTCTTGGGGTCCTCAAAAGCTTTTAAAACTTCCTTCTCCTATTGGACTCTTATGATTAGCTCCATGCGTTCAATATCAATTATAACCCTCCTTGTAGCAAGGAATGGTCTCCCTAATATAATCGGCATAGCAAGGTTTTCTTTAATATCCAACACGAAGAAATCAACAGGAAGGAGAAATCTACCTACTTTGATCAGCACATTTTCCACAATTCCAAAAGGACTAACCACAGATTGGTCAGCCAACTGTAGTCTAACAGCAATAGATTTTATTTCTCCTATGTTAAGCTTTTTACATAATGATAGAGGAATTATATTTATGCTAGCCCCTAGATCACATAATGCTCTACATGAAAAAGTACCAAAATTACAAGGAATAGTAAAACTCCCTGGGTCAGACAATTTTTCTGGTACTCCCTGTTGGACACGAGCACTGCACGTCGATGCAAGATATACAGTCTCCAACTGCTTTTCCTTTTTCTTCTTGTTGAGCCATTCCTTCATGAATTTTCTGTAATGAGGCATCTTCTCCAAGGCATCTGAAAAAGGAATATTAACATGCAACCCCATAAAAGCATCTAAAAACTTATCAAACTTAACCTTAGAATTTTTCTTTTTCTTTGATTTAGGAACTAAAACAGTAGGAGGAGGGATAGAAGGCTCAGGATTAAGCTTTTCAGCTTCGTTTGAGGTGGTGCCTTCTTCAACTCCTCTAGTGAGTTCCTCTGGTCTAGTAGTCTCTTCTTCCACAGCTAATGTAGTCTCCTCCTCATAATGCACAGAAACGGCCTTGCAGTACTCCAAAGAGGATTTCTCCTGTTCAGCTGAGGCTTTACCTTTATTCATGGTGTTGACAACACTTACCAGTTGTCCCAGCTGAGTCTCTATGTTTTTTATGGCTGCAGAATGGCCATTGACAGTGTTGTTTATGGCAATCATGGCTTCCTCAAGCTTAGTTGACCTGTTACTAGATTCTGCAATGAAAGCTCCAACCAGGTCTTCTAAGGATTGTTTACTTTCTTGTTTATGAGTAAAGCCAGGAGGATTCAAAACATTCTTATTATTAGCATATGAAAAATTTTCATGATTTCTATTGCTAGGGTGATAATGTGTAGGTGTAGAATTATTATTATACCCCCTAGAATTATAATTCGAAACATACTGAACCTGCTCGAGATTTTCCCCCTGAGTCTGAGATGCAAGGGCAGCTGCAGACTCAATTGATTGAGCATTCCCTGAACCTGAAAACTTTAAAAATGCATTAGCCAAGGAAGACATCTGAGCCTGAAGTGCACTTACGTTGTCAACCTCGAACACTCCAGCAGCAATCTTTTTGGGTCCCGACCGCTCAGATGGTCATTGATAGCTTTTGGTGGCCATATCCTCTAACAAAGTCCTAGCACTCTCAACAGTCTTGGACAACAGAGTCCCACCTGCAGCTGCATCAACAATAGTTTTTGTGCTAGGAGTTAATCCATTGTAAAATAATTGAACCAGTAGCCAGTCTGGGTAGCCGTGCTGAGGGCACTTCCTTAGCAGCTCTTTAAATCTATCCCAAGCCTCGAACAGCTGCTCATCAAATTGTTGCTGGAATGTCCCAATTTCGGTCCTCAGCTTGACTGTCTTGGCAGGAGGAAAGAACTTCTTTAAGAATGCCTGGACCAAAGCATCCCAAGTGGTAATGCTTCCAGGTGGAATAGATTGTAACCAGTCCCTCGCTTTGTCCTACAACGAAAAAGGAAATAAACGTAAGCGAATGGCATCTTCAGAAACACCATTTAACTTTACCGTCCCACAAATATCCAAAAATGATTTTAGATGAGAATTTGGATCCTCTGTGGGCGATCCTCTGTATGCACAGTCTCGGGCCATCTGAATGAGACCGGTCTTCAGCTCAAAGTTGTTGGCATTAATCGGGGCATAGACAATCCCCGACTGTTGCCCCTGAAACACGGGCTGAAAGTAGTCTCTAATAGGCCTAGGCTCCTCAGGTTGATTTTGGTCAGCCATGTGAAAATTTTCTCTAGTTTCCCTTCGAATCCTATGAATTGTTCTCTCGATCTCGGGATCCAAAGGTTCCAAAATCAAATTTGTATTATTTCGCATAAACAATCTACACTAACCTAAAAAGGAAAGGAAACAACTAAGGAAAATAAAGAAAAGGAAACAACAAATCTAAATATGGAAAATATAATCTAGAAAATGAAACAAAATAACCTAATAAAGAATGCAAAAATAAATATGGCAACCACAAATAAGGAAACTAACAAATAAAGAAAAACTACACTAAAAAAAACAAATATGGAAAGAAAAACAACTAAGGAAAAAAATGCAATCAACCTAAAAAAATAAAAATACACCCTAAATTAAGATCAAACAATTTTTTTACAATATCAATCTAGCTAAATGTGCCAATCACCGGCAACGGCGCCAAAAACTTGATGCGCAATTTGCTTACCGCAAGTGTACGGGTCAAGTTATAATATAGTGAATGTAAATTCGAATGTCGTCCTCTGGATTGGTGTCTAGCCAATTTTAATTACCGAAAATACTCTTGGCCGATTTTATTTAGGGAATCAAATTGGATGAGAATATAATTAAATCAAACACAAAACTCAAGCAAAAAGTGACAATCTAATGGGAAGAATTGGTCTTAGGGATTTGATTTCACCAATTGGAGTTATGGATTAATAAACGAATTAACAAATACTATGATTCATAAATCTTGGCAACTAAAATCACACATATCTCTCCCGAGCATACATGATTCTCCCATATACAATTGAACCAGATATCCCTATCTAAATCCAATAAACATACAAGGCAATAAGGCTAACCTTTATAACAATTTCTAGAATTAACCTTAATCTCCCGATTTTTAGCTAAATTCTAGTTATGCATACTGATTACTAATTTAAATCCTCTCTCCCGAGTTAGATTCAAATATAAACATCAATCAATTTATGGCCGGTAAATCGAAAGCATTAAGGATACAACATATGCATAAATGAAATCAATAGCATAAAAACAGTAAATCAATCCATAACGTGCCCAACGGCTACATCAATCCCTAAGAATTAAAGCCTAGCTACTCATACACAACGTTACAATATAGCGAGAGTCTAAAACAACCATCAAACTATCTAAAGTAAGGGAAAAGAGAATTAAACTCATTGTAGGCCGAGACCGAACGTCCCCGTCACGATCCCCACGAACAATGGGTTGATTTCCAACTTGCCCCCTTTGCTTCAGCTCAAGAATGCCCAATTTCTGCTCTATTGTCGGCTCCAAAAAGTCCCAAATCATTCCCCCAAAAACCTAGCCGAAAGGATGCTTATATAGCAAAATTTCGTCGCCGCGGCGAGACGCTGCGACGATTTCGCGCCTATTCTGATATGGAATGCCAGCGTCCAGACACTCAAGGGCTGGCGTCTCGACGCTAGCCTGCATTTGACCCAATTTTGACTTTTTCTCTTTGAAGCTTTTTCAATCCTTTGCATCTTTTCGCGTCCCGAGCACCCGATTAACTCCATTATTGCGCTATAGCTCCAATCAACCATTTTCTACAAAATAAACAATTAAGTGCAATACAATGACCAATAATCATCAAAGACTAGCTAAATTAAATAAGTAAAGATAGCTAGCTATGCTCGCTATCACCTATTGCAACACTTTTATAATGCTACAAGATCAATAGCAACGATTATTTAATTTGCAACAATTGCAACAAAAAATGCTGCAATATTGCTTTTGGCAGCATCAATAATATGCTTTCTATTGCAACAATTCCAAAACTGTTATATGTTTATGAACATTTTTTCTCAACCTATTGCAGTAGTTTAAACCGTTGCAAGATTAGTAGTAGCAATACAACAATTGAAAAAATAACTGCTTCAATATCGTCTTTAATAAAAGCGATAATTGGTTTTTTATTGCAACATTTCAGCATATCGTTTGCAACAGTTCTTATATCAAACATTCATTACTACTTTTAAAATTATTTTTATTTGTTGCAAAAAATTCTTTATATTATTCTGCATCCATTTCAACAAAGATTTTTTTTATTAGTTATATCTTCTCATTTTTTTTTTCATATATTGCAATGATTCATTATATGTAATGTCATTTGCATATATGTGCACAATATATGCCTATAAGAAATCATCTCTTGTAGAATATACAAATATTTCAAAATTAAACCCAAAATGTATTATGTTTGAAACAACAATTCTTAAAAGTTCAACAAGAAAGTATCTAAAAGAAGAGAACATCTCAATAAGATATACCTACATCATCCCAAAAAAAAAATCACAAAGTAATTAATAAAATTGTTTTACCATACAGATTGAGATGCTAAAGTATTATGAAAATGGTTGATTATCTTCACGCACTTGATGCATCATTTCCATGCGTGCTATCTTCGGGATCCTAAATAATAAATAAAAATAGTAAATGAATTTGCTAATTAAAAAAATAATTCAATTTGATTAAGAAATAACAAATTTCTTTTTTCTTCTTTTCATTTTCCTTTTCCTTTTTCCTTATTTCTTATTCTGTTTCCTTCTTCATCTTCATCTTCATCATCTTCCTTCTTTTTTCCCATCGTCTTCCTCTAACCTTAACGTCTGCCAACTCCATGTCGTCGTCCAATCGTCAGTAATTGGATGTTTTTCTCTCTTCTTTCTCTTTCCTTTTCTTCTCTTTTTTCTTTCTTTTCATTTTTCATTTTTCATTTTTCAAAATGAAAAGAAGTAGAAAGAAGGGAAAAAAGATGATAAAAAATTCTTGGTGATCAACGGAGGGTGGCGTAGCAGTGGTTGGTCGATGACGATGGCGGTGACCAGTGTTAGGGCTAGAGGAAGAAGATTATGAAAAAATGAAGAAAAAGAAAAAGAAGACGAAGATGAAGATGAATAAGAAAGAAGAAAGAAGAAAAAGAAAAAAGAAAAAATAATAAAATATTATTTTAAAAAAAATATTTATAATAAAAAACTAATGTAGTAATGAGGTTAAATTTGGATTTTGTTTCATTTTGGTCCCTCCATCCAATATTAACAGAATGATTACGTGACACCTATTTTTATTTATTTATTTTTTAATTATATACTCCTAAACTTTTGTTTTTTTTTTTTCGGAAAAATACACTTTTGGTCCCTGAGGTTTAAGTTAGGTTTCATTTTGGTCCCGAAGTTTTCAAACTCGACAATTTAGTCCCTAAGATTTGGATTTCATTTCATTTTAGTCCATTCATCCATTTTTCCGTTAACTCTTAGCAGAAAACTGACGTGACTTTTGTTTTTTTACTAAAAAATATTTATTATTATTTTTTATTTAAAGAATATTTTTTTTATTATTTCATTTTTCTTTTTTCTTTTTTCTTTTTCCCTTCTTCTCCATCTTCTTCCTCCTTCACCGCTTCCGGCTACCAGTCGTCACCCACCGCTGCCTCTATTGCCGAAAAAAAAATTCTCCTTTTTTCTCTTCCTCTTTTCTTCATATTCTTTTTTCTTTTTTCTTTTTGTTTTTTCACCATTTGAAAAACCCTCTCCACCTTCAAATCTCTCCCTTTACTCATGCCACCATCATTCACATTGCTCCGCCACGAGACCCGTGACTCACGACTTGAAGCCAAACAAAGAAAAATGAACGAGAACTGGGTTGGTTTTAGATCTGATGAAACTTTTCATAATATGAAAGGTATATTTCTCATTGATCTGGAAGAATACAAGGTCCTCAATAAATATGGCTGAGAGTATAACAAATTAACAAAAAGAAATATAAAAATAACAAACTCACAACAAACCCTTAACAGAATAAAAGATCTTAGAATATTATACATAACAGAACGAACCAGATCTAGGTTGTTTCAGATCTAAAACGATTAGGTTTCTCGTTTGTTTAAGAGAAAATTCATGTCGTTGTGGGCTCGCCGTGGGTTCAGATCTGAAACGAACGAACCAAATTTGGGTTCGCCAGAGAAGGAAAAGACCGAGAGAGAGAGTAAACCTATCAAGCGTCATCGGAGAATGAGGAGATTGTTCCAGATCTGAGACGTTTGTCGTGAAGATCGCTCGAGTTTGCGTTTCAGATATGCATTTCATATCTGTGTGTGCATTGCTCTTGAGAAGAAGACCACCATTCGTGATAGGTGCTCGTGCCATCGCTGTTCGTGATAGGACTTTGTTTTTGTTTTTAAAGAAGAAAACAGAAAGAAAGGAAGAGAAAGGGAGAAAGAAGGAGAGAGGAAGAAGAAGGAAACGAAAAAGAAAAAAAAATTGTTGTCGTCCGGTTGGTCGCCGATAAGCGAAGGTCACCAACGGTCAGTGGCTTCTGGCGGTAGCCGTTGGTGATGATGAGAAGAAGAAAAAGAAGAAGATGAGAAAGAAGGATGGGGAGGAAGAAGATAAGGAAGGAAGAAAGATAAAGAAAAAAGAAAAAAGAAAAAGAAAAATAATAAAAAAATATTTAACATTTTATTTTATTAAAAAGATTCAAAAAAACATTTTTTTAATAAAAAATGTGTATGCCACATCATCAATCTGTTAGTATTAACAGAAAATTTGATGGAGGAACCAAGAGTGTAACGAAAATCCAAACCTTAGAGACCAAATGTGGAAGGCAAGGGATAAGGGATTCGAACTATAGACCTTTTAGTCATTAGTATAAGCTTTATGTCAGTTGAACTAGACTCATGTTGGCTACTCTGAACTTTTGTTAGAGGGTCATATTGAATGTTTTTAGGGGGATTTGCACAAATAACAAAAACCGGCAAAAGTATTGCAAAAATAGCAAAAAAAAAATATATATATTTGCGAAAATAGCAAAAAATACATTAAATTACGAAAATACCCTTAGTATCTCCAATAGTCTATCAATCCCTATTATTGATAGTCACGATAGACTTCGATTAGTCAGAGTTTATCAGTGATAAATACTGATAGACTTTGATGATAAGCGTCAATTGATCGGAGTCTATTAGTGATAGACACTGATAGACTTTGATTAATCGAAGTCTATCAGTGTGTATCACTGATATACTCTGATTAATCATAATCTATAAGTTTTTATCGTGTTTAATTCAAGCCTATCAGTGATAGCCACTGATAGAAAACAATTTAATTCAAGGCTATTAGTTCAGTTTAATTCAAGGCTATCTGTTTCTATCCATCAGTTTAATTTAAGTCTATCAGTGATAATCACTAATAGAAAACCGTTTAATTCAAGGTTATTAGTTTCTATCACTAATAGAAATCAATTTAATTCAAGACTATTAGTTTCTATCATTGATAGAAACCAATTTAAATGAAGTTTATCAGTTTCTATCAGAGATCATTTTAATTAAAGTCTATTGACTTGTATCACTGATAGAAATTAGTTTAATTCAAATCTATCATTTTCTATCGGGGATAGAAATCAGTTAATTGAAGTCTATCAGTTTCTATCCCGTATAGAAATCAGTTAATTATCAATTAATTGAAGTCTACCAATGAGTTACTGATAAAAATCAATTTAATTGAAATCTATCAGTAAAGTACTTTGCATTGCAATCATCTCGGTAATTAGAAACTCATCCAAAATTATTATACTACAATCATAAATTGAACAAAAAATTTAAGTCTCTTGTGGTAATTAGAACGTAAAATCCAAAAATAACCCTTACGAACGAGCGACTCTCAATCAACAATATAATTTTTAAGGCCTAGCACACAAGCTCCGTGACCACCACCATAAAATTGCTATTCTTATATTCTTTGTATTTCATTATCTATCAATTATAGTCCGTGATAGACTTCGACCCGTGATAGACTACGATTAACCGGAATTGCTATTTTTGTATTTTTGGCATTCTCGAATTAAAAAGAAGGACAAGAAGAGCTTAGCTCAATTGACATAAAGTTGTATTGATAACCACAAGGTATGTGGTTCGAATCCCCCTCCCCACATATTATCAAATATATATATATATATAATAAAAAGAAGAAGAAACAATCATAAAATACCTCAACATCATAAAAAACAATATTGTCAAAAAAGAAAAAAAAAACATCATAAAAAGCAAAGCAAATCAAAAAAGAAGAAGAAAATGCACAACCTAATAGACTGCACAAAACAAATCAGAGGGAAAAAACAAAACAAAAGAAGAAATCGTAACAGATTTCAAAACACTTCGCAGAAATAATATTTCAAAAAACAATAAGGGTAAAATGGGAATTATATAATTAATTTGTCACCCACTGCAATTACTCATTTTTTTTAAGCACATTGAAATTAGTTTATTTATTTTGATATTGAATTAGTTAAATTATAAATTTGACCCTTAAATTTTAGAGATTGTGTTTAATATAGGATCTCAATTTTATAATTTTTTGTAATAAATCTTTAAACTTCCAATTTTGTGTTTAATAGGCCCTAAATTTTTAATTTTGTATTTAATATGTGACGCCCCGTGCTTTTCAATGTAATTAATTTCTGATATGGTCGAATAGTGTAATTTTATTTGGCTGGTACTTATGAAGCTCTGAACTTCCACGTTATTGAGAAATCGGTTAGTGGCCTTCTAATTTTAGAATTCTATTATTGAGAGTTTTTGGGTTTAAGAAAAGAAATTCAAAGGAGTTAAGGAATTAAAAAAAAAAAGGAAGCCCTAAATCATTTCCCCTCTCTTTCTTTTTTTTTTTCTCATCGTGAAACCCCCCCTCAGCCGTTTTCGCGCCGCCGCCGTTGCTCCTCGTCGTCGCCGCTCGGGTCCTGCAGCCGCCGCCGTCAACACGCCTAGTCATGGGTCTCTCTCTCCGTGTCGTTTCTCCTCTCGTAGTCGTCGCGCAGCTCGTCGTCCCTCCCTTTCTCTTTGTGCATGAAAGCCCAGCCGCCGCCGCTTCCCCTTGCAGCAGAGCGCCACCGTTCGCGAGCCGTAGTGCCGTTGCTGCCCAGATCGAAGCCGCCGCCTCTCTTCCTTCTCTCGTTCCCTTGTATTTTTGGCCAAGAAAAGCTCGTGGGTAAGTCTCATACTCACTCGTTTGTATTCGTTAAGGCCCGATCTAACTCTCTTGAGTCCTTATTGGTTAGATCTTGCGCTGACAGCAGCCCGAAGCCCTGTCTCCTCCGCGTTTCAGCTTTCAAAATCGTGGGTAAGCTCTTATTCCTCTCATTCTTAGATGAGACAAGGCCGGTCTCACCGTTTCCTCTCTTGTTTAGCCTGATCCGCAGTAGCTTGAGGTTCGTTTTCGAGCATCCTCGCCTCTGTCCAGCGACGTTTGGACCCCATTCTGAACCGTTGACGCATCACTTAGCCTTGTTGGTAAGTTTTAAGTGCTTAACTTTGGCTTTTGGTTCATGAATCGATTTACCCATTAGCGTTAGGTGCTGAAAAATTTAATGGTGTTCGATATTCTGATCTGCAGCGCCGTAAAAGGTGATCGATTGAGTTCGAATCGCCTAAGCTCGAATACCCACTGCCCAAGGAGTGTTCTAGCACGCTATTCGAGGTTAGTATAACCCGTTTAGCGTGGAAGCGGGACTGTTTGGTAAGTTTCTTCGTTGCCCCTAGCTTGTTAGTCTCAAATTAATTGACCACTAGTTGTTCTAGCCTTAGAAGCATGTTTTTGGTTGTTGCCCACTAGCTATGTAGGCTTTTAAAGTGTTGCCCAGTCGCTATAGGTCCTAGAATATGCATTCAAAAGGATCGTTGTAGTTGTTTTGGGTAAAAAGCATGTATTAAGTCTATGCCCATTTAGTCTTTTCTTTTATTTAGCTTTGCCCGACCTCTTTGGAGTCCTTGGAATGAAATAAAGAGGTTCTGCTTGTTGGTCGTGGTTTAAAAAGCATGCTAATGTATCACCTATCGATTTTCTAGATTCGAGTAGCGTTGCCTAATCTCTAGGAGCCCTTAGAGTCCCTAAATGCACCTTTTGTGCTTGCTGTCCAGCGGTTGAAAAGCCTTATTAATGGTCGTTCGGCATATGCCCATGACCCGTAGTGCCTTAGACATGGTTGCCCATGATCTAAAGCTTTTGGGTTCTCATTTTGGGAAATGTTGGAGACTGTGTAGCAAGGAAATAGGCCTAGTAGGTGGGATTTGGCTTTTCAAAGCTTTTCTTAAGGTCTTTAGGTAGGTTCTAATCCCTTTTAGTTGCCTTTGTAATTTAGGAGTTCATCATGGTTGCTTTAGGCTTGTTGAGGTTGCCTTGGAAACACTATACGTAAGTAGTTTCTACTTACTAAGCTTGGTTGATTGCATGAAGCATGACCGCTTGTTTATCTGCTGTCCTTATATTTGTATGAAATGTTATATATATGAACTGCTGTGCTGTGATCCTTAAAGTGCTTTGTTTAAAGCATGAAATGTATTTTCTGTGTTGCTTGAGTTGTTTTCGCTTAAGATGTTTGAGCATGATGAGTGTCTGTCTTAAGCATGGTGAACGTTGAGTTTAGTGTTGGGTCTGGCTTGCATGTTGCATGGGGGATGTGTAGCATGAGTCGGGTGTGAGGCACAACACATGGTGCGTAATTTCATGTGTAGCGAAGCGTGACGCGAAAATCACGTGGGTTGTGAGTGCGGAGCGTGACGCGGAAATCATGTAAGAGTGGCGCAACACATGGCGCATAATTCATGTGGGGTAGGAGAGGAACATGACGCGGAAATCATGTAGTTAGCGCAGCACATGGCGTGGCGCGGAATACATGTGTAGCGGAGCATGACGCGGAAATCATGTAGGGTCTTGTGCGTGCGTTGCATAGCGTGTGGTGCATTTTGATAACTGCCCAAAAGGTAATATTTAGGCCTCATTTATATAGGGATTTGTGTGTCTTTTGTGCTTAATAGGGTTGGTTTTAGATAGATATTATATGTTTTAACTCATTTGGAAGAATGGAAGCATTGGAAATTATTTTGTGTAGATTATGCTGCTGGGCGACTAGAGGGAGCAAATTCTGTGCTGCAGCAAAACTGGGAGCAAAAACTATCACGTCACAGCTCGTTAGCCGACTCCATGAACCGACTTCTGTTGAGTTATTTTCGTGATAAAGGAGCAAAAAGAGCCCTACACATGTCCAGGTTGACCTAATTCAAGGTTTCCTCAACTCTATAAAAGGAGATAGCCGCCCAAGTCAAAAGCATTCCACTTTTGGGAGAAAACATTCCACTCTTGGAAAGTTTCTTCCATCTTTGGGAGCCGAGTAGTGAAGAGAGATTGGCGATCACCTAGAAGACCATCATTGCAAGCTGATCGAGGAGATTAGTATTTCCTTTTATTATCTTGTAGTCATGGATATGCCTACTCAGATTGTACTTTGTGACTCCATGCATATTATGAACTAAGTAGCTTAGGCGTTGGTTGGGAACATGTAGTTGTTACGCTTAAACTTTGGTAATATATTGATTATTGCATATTGGTTAATTGTTGTGCTTATTTCTATTTTATGCCCGTCTGGCCAGCCGGTATGAATATCTCTCTCTAGTTTCAGGGATGATTTAGAGAGTGTGTGGCGATTAATCACACTATGATCATTGTGTATTGGTGAACGCTAGTGACTGAGCTAGGGATAGCCAGTTGCCTAGTGCTCGATCGGTCGTACTTCATTGGGGTTGAAACACATTCCAAAAAATCCGGAGTTCCGGGAGGAATCCGCTAATAATACTGCGAGAGTTTGCATGATCAATAATATTGCTAGAGCATCTTTTTAAACAGTTACTAAAACCTGACCAGCGCCTGTTTCTAATCTGTCTGCCTATTTGTTTATTCTTTGTTCTGTCAATTCTTTTGCTTCAGCATTATTCCTATAAAAACCAATCATTTTTACGATCTTTGAAACCATTAAAGAGTTATACAAAATAGATAAAGTGGGAGCTAATTCAGGCCTGGGATTGATAATACTTATTACTTGCTGCGAACTGTGTATACTTGCACAGAGTTCTAGAGTCTTATTATACCATATTTTTACTCACTCTAGGAACCCAACAAGTTTTTGGCGCTGTTGCCGGGGACTTGAATAAGTTTTTATCTGATCTGTTTTGTGTATGTGTTTTAGTGGTTTGGTGCTAGAACTTTTTGATTGTTCCTTTTGTTTTGCAGGTGTGAGTTTGGTGCATGAGCGATCTGCCTGGGGTAAGGTTCGAGCTTGATCCAGAAGTTGAAAGGACATTCAGGATCAGAAGGAGAGAGCAGCGCAGACACCAGATGGAGAACGTGTCGCATCTTCCGCAGGTTCCTGAAGATCCAGCAGACCCCCAGAACCGCTTGCTGCAGCAAAATCCGTCGCTGGAGCAAAATGAGCAGCAAAATAATCAGGCTGAGAATCCTATCTTGGTAGCGAACGATAGGACCAGAGCCATCCGAGCGTATGCTGTCCCAATGTTTGATGAGCTGAATCCAGGGATTGCACGTCCCCAAATCCAAGCGGCAAATTTTGAAATGAAACCGGTAATGTTTCAGATGTTGCAAACCGTGGGGCAATTCCATTGTTTGGCATCTGAAGATCCTCATTTACATCTTAAGTCTTTTCTAGGAGTTAGTGATTCTTTTGTAATTCAAGGAGTGCCTAGAGATGCTCTTAGATTAACTTTGTTCCCGTATTCTCTTAGAGATTGAGCAAAGGCGTGGTTAAATTCTTTTGCTCCAGGGTCAATTAGGGCATGAAATGAGTTAGCTGAAAATGTTTTGAGTAAATATTTCCCACCAAATAGAAATGCTAAACTAAGAAGTGAAATAGTAGGGTTTAGGCAACTTGAAGATGAGACTTTTAGTGAGGTTTGGGAGAGGTTTAAGGAGCTTTTGCGAAAGTGTCCCCACCATGGTTTACCACATTGTGTTCAAATGGAAACATTTTACAATGAGTTAAATGGAGTAATCCAGGGTATGGTTAATGCTTCGGCTGGAGGGGCCCTTTTGGCAAAAACTTTTAATGAAGCCTATGAAATTTTGGAAAGAATATCTACTAATAGTTTTCAGTGGTCGGATGTTAGGGGCACAAATAAAAAGGTTAAGAGTGTATTAGAGGTTGATGGTGTGTCCACCATTAGGGCTGATCTTGCAATGATTGCTAACGCTCTTAAGAATGTGACAGTGATTAGTCATCAGCAACCACCAGCTATGGAGCCTACTGCAGTGGTGAGCCAAGTCACAGAAGAAACATGTGTCTATTGTGGTGAAGACCACAACTACGAGTTTTTCCCCAGCAATCCAGCTTCTGTGTTTTTTGTAGGTAATTAGAGGAATAACCTTTATTCTAACTTTTATAATCCAGGTTGGCGCAACCACCCCAATTTCTCATGGGGAGGACAAGGAAGTAATGTGCAAGCGCAACAAAAGGTGAACCAGTCGGGATTTGCTAAAGCACAGGTATTGCCCCAGCAAAATAAGCAGGTTTTGCCCCAACAAAATTCAGGGAGTTCTCTCGAGGCAATGATGAAAGAATTTATGGCTCATCCTGATGTCGCAATTCAAAGTAATCAAGCTTCGATGAGAGCCCTTGAATTGCCAGTGGGTCAGCTAGCTAATGAGCTGAAGGCAAGACCTCAAGGGAAACTTCCATTAGATATTGAACACCCTCCAAGGGAAGGTAAGGAGCAGGTAAAGGCAGTGACTCTTAGGAGTGGTAAGCCATTAGAAGAAAGAATTGAGCCTAGTAAGACCTAGGATATAAATAAAAATGGTGATAAAAATGTTGTTGTTGAGAAAGAGTTGGAGTCTGGTCAGGGTGCTGGAGGCAGCAATAAAGATGCTGGAGCATCTGGTTCTGTTCCAGATGTGGAACCACCTTATGTGCCGCCCCCACCTTATGTACCACCTCTACCTTTTCCACAAAGGCAAAAGCCTAAGAATCAGGATGGTCAATTTAAAAAGTTCTTAGAAATTCTTAAGCAATTGCATATAAATATCCCTTTAGTAGAAGCTATAGAGCAAATGCCTAATTATGCTAAATTTCTTAAAGATATTTTAACTAAAAAGAAGAGGTTAGGTGAGTTTGAAACTGTATCTCTTACTGAGGAGTGTAGTGATATTCTTAAGAATGGGCTACCACCCAAGGCTAAGGATCCAGGATCATTTACCATACCTGTGTCTATAGGTGGAAAAGAGTTAGGTAGAGCACTCTGTGATTTAGGTGCAAGCATTAACCTTATGCCTCTTTCGGTCTATCGAAAGCTAGGTATTGGTGAAGCTAGACCTACCACAGTCACACTCCAACTAGCTGATCGGTCTATCACATATCCAGAGGGTAAAATTGAGGATGTCTTAGTAAAGGTAGATAAATTTATATTTCCTGTTGATTTTATTATTTTAGATTATGAGGCTGATAAAGATGTCCCAATCATTCTAGGTCGTCCATTTTTGGCTACTGGTAGGACATTAATAGATGTTCAGAAAGGGGAATTAACAATGAGAGTCTGTAATGAGGAAGTAAAATTTAATGTGTAAATATCCAGACGAAATGGAGGATTGCTCTTTCATTAGGATTCTGGAGAGCACAGTTATTGAGACAACAATACAGGATTAAGCTAGTAAGCATTTGGAAGGTCATGGAGAGGTTAGTGTAGAGGATTTGTAGGTTTGTTTGTTAGAAAGAAAAAATGAAAAAGAATTGTTTAGGTGTGAGGACGTTTTTTAGTCTTTAGATTTAGATCAAAGGAAAGCTCCTCCTATTAAGCCATCCCTGATTGAGGCACCCACTTTAGATTTGAAGCCCTTGCCAGATCATCTAAAGTATGTGTATCTTGGGGATGAGGGAGATGTAATTCTGTTTGATAAGGGAATCATCGACACGCCCAATTTGGCACGACTCCATCGTATGCAGGAGGTACGTCAAGGTGGGCTTATCTACGACATTAACTCGATTCTAGAACAACTGGCACTTTCGGCCAGTAGGTAAGAGTTTGCCGAGAGGCAAACTTTAACCTTCTGGAACTATGTTAAGAATCGTGATGTCAGCTTAAAGAAGGCGCTGCTAGAGAATTTTTCAAAACCATATCCAACCCTTCCAACATTCCTTGAGGATCTGTTAAACCCCTGGATTCCACCCCCACCTGTTGAACGAGACGATGATGAAGAGCAGGGTCATGAAGATTGATGGATGAGATGATCTTCAACGAGCATTTCTTTTGTTCCTATATTTTGTTTGCTCGTGCATATCTGACCCTGTTTGCTGTTATGTTTGTTTGTTTTTTTTTTTAATTTAATTTTTCTGCTGCTGAAAAAAATATATTCATGTTTATGTAATTTCTCTTTATGTTTTTAATGAAATTTCCTAGATGTTTATGTTCTATGAGCACTGAGTAACTCTAACTTAACTAATTTTCTTCTGAATTTTTGAAGCTTGGACTGGTTAAGCTTAATTAGATCAAGGTATTCTGATCTCCAGAAACTTTTTGCTTGAGCATTTCTTCTAGCCTGGACTGTTGCTGCGGCAAAGAAGATTTTGGAGGTAGTGTTGACTTTTATGATCCACTTTAAGCTTAGTTCTAGTCCCACGCTTAGTTTAAAATTCAGATAGAAAAATTTAAGTTTGGGGGTATAATTGCAAAATTAATGATTCATTGAGGACAATGAATAATTCAAGTTTGGGGGACTTTTTGTCACTTCAATTATTTTGCTCGAGCATTCCTCTCCTTCAAGTAAAAATTTGTTAGGTTATTGAGTAACCGGGGACATTTGTGATACCCACAGTTTGTATTCGCGTCAAAAGGTGACCTAGGAAATGTGAAAAATGAGAAAAATTATTTGCTGAAAAAAATTATTTGTTGAAAATTTTGCTGAGAAAATTCATGGAGCAAAAGTTTTGAAGGATGAATGATGATCCAACAGTTTTCCTGTCTCCCAGAACTTAGGTGAGCTTCATCATAAAATGTTGCCATTCTAAGGAGCAAGATATAGAATAACTAAGGATTTTTTAGCTTTATAAAGAGTATTGAGCCTAGTTGGTGATGAGTTTGAGGCAAGGGTATACTGCACCATAAAGTGGGTCTTCCCATGCTTAAGAGCTTATGACTGTAGGGCTACTTAAAGTCTGAAAAACGAAAATAAAAACCTCCTTGAAAATGTGTTTTGAATGTTTGATAATAGAGCTAGGCTGTGGTAAGTTCTTAGAATTAAGTTAAAAGTGATGATTATTTGTCCATGCTGGAGGAATCATTTTGCTGCAGCAGAGTTTGTTTTTGCAGAGTGCTCAGGTAAAGGTTGAAGGTAGTGTTGGACTGTCTGATTTGATTAAGCTATTCTTTGTCTAATGTTTTGAATTCTTGAAGGAAGGTTGGTTAGTATTGCTCGGGACGCGCAATAGTTCAAGTTTGGGGGTGTGATAACTGCCCAAAAGGTAGTTATTTAGGCTTCATTTATATAGGGATTTGTGTGTCTTTTGTGCTTAATAGGGTTGGTTTTAGATAGATATTATATGTTTTAACCCATTTGGAAGAATGGAAGCATTGGAAATTATTTTGTGTAGATTATGCCGTTGGGCGACTGGAGGGAGCAAATTCTTTGCTGCAGCAAAACTGGGAGCAAAAACTGCCACGTCACAGCTCGTTAGCCAACTCCATGAACCGACTTCTGTTGAGATATTTTTGTGATAAAGGAGCAAGGAGAGCCCTACACGTGTCCAGGTTGACCTAATTCAAGCTTTCCTCAACTCTATAAAAGGAGATAGCCGCCCAAGTCAAAAGCATTCCACTTTTGGGAGAAAACATTCCACTCTTGAAAAGTTTCTTCCATCTTTGGGAGCCGAGTAGTGAAGAGAGATTGGAGATCACCTAGAAGACCATCATTGCAAGCTGATCGAGGAGATTAGTATTTCCTTTTATTATCTTGTAGTCATGGATATGCCTACTCAGATTGTACTTTGTGTCTCCATGCATATTATGAACTAAGTAGCTTAGGCGTTGGTTAGGAACATGTAGTTGTTGCGCTTAAACTTTGGTAATATATTGATTATTGCATCTTGGTTAATTGTTGTGCTTATTTCTATTTTATGGCCGCTTGGCCCGTCAGTATGAATATCTCTCTCTAGTTTCAGGGATGATTTAGAGAGTGTGTGGCGATTAATCACGCTACGATCATTGTGTATTGGTGAACGCCAGTGACTGAGCTAGGGATAACCAGTTGCCTAGTGCTCGATCGATCGTACTTCATTGGGGTTGAAACACATTCCAAAAAATCTGGAGTTCCGGGAGGAATCCGCTAATAATACTACGAGAGTTTGCATGATCAATAATATTGCTAGAGCATCTTTTTAAACAATTACTAAAACTTGACCAGCGCCTGTTTCTAATCTGTGTGCCTATTTGTTTATTCTTTGTTCTGTCAATTCTTTTGCTTCAGCATTATTCCTATAAAAACCAATCATTTTTACCATCTTTGAAACCATTAAAGAGTTATACAAAATAGATAAAGTGGAAGCTAATTCAGGCCTTGGATTGATAATACTTATTACTTGCTTCGGACTGTGTATACTTGCACAGAGTTCTAGAGTCTTTTTATACCATATTTTTACTCACTCTAGGAACCCAACACATTTGCATGGTTGGTTGTTTTTAAGCATGTGGTTAGCTTGTAGCTTAAAAGCACGCTGTTATTTTGTAGCATGTTGTTTGTTTTGGTTCCATAACCTGTTGGATGCGTGTGCTGACCATGATACTTGTTTTGGTTGTTTGTTTGTGGTTTGGTAAGTGTGAGCTGCTTACCAGTACCACAGTTGTACTGATACCCCCTTCCCCATCTTCCCCCCAACATTTTAGATGTCACTACTACAAAAATCACTTTTAATGACGGGCATTGCCCGTCATTAAAGACTTTTCATGACGGGCAGCGTCCGTCGTCTATACGAGTGTCGTCGTAACTTGTTATGACGGGCGACTTTTAATGACGGGCAATGCCTGTCATGAAAAGCTGTCCGTCATAACAAGTTACAATGACAGACGTTTTTCATGACGGTCAATGCCCGTCATGAAAAGCCGTCCGTCATTAAAGGTATTTTCCAACCAACTAGATCTTTAATGACGGGCATTGCCCGTCATTAAAAGCCTTCCGTCATGAAAAGTCCGTCATTAAAGGGTATTTTTCAACCAACCAGATCTTTAATGACGGGTAATGCCCGTCATTAAAAGACGTCTGTCATGAAAAGTCCGTCATTAAAAGGGTTTTTGTGAACCAAATGTTCGTCATTAAAGGTCCGTCATTAAAGGTCATTTTTTATGACAGACATTGCTCGTCATTATTTTGTTCATAATTTAATAAAAAAATTTGTTGGTTGCCCGGTGGCAAACCAACAATATTTTCTTCATTTGTCAACCTGTAAAGAAAGTAATCTTAATTTTAAATGTGCAAAATTGTATAGAAATTAAATATTTGTCAAATTTCATTCCAATAAGCCAATGAACCAAATTTGTTCATACAATTTTTATTCATATAAGTTTGATATAAAAATAAAATTACAGACACTTACACTTAAAAGCCTCAAAATTACTAAACACCTATGATTTAAAAGTTTACACCTACACTAAAAAAAAAAAAAAAAAAATTCTCGTACATGCCGCTTTCATTCCTGTCACCATAATCTTGCTCGTACATCAAACTTGAAGAACCTAAGAAAAATAAATTGTAATTAGGTTCGATACAACGTCAAAACAAGAACTCACATAACAAACATAAACTCCAAAACCTTACAAACTTCAAGATATCAAGTTTAACCCGGTTTCTATACTTAACCTAGAGACATTACTAAAGCATCTATCCTAATTCTAACCGGTTGCTCTAGAAATTTCGACAACATAACGACATGCATATGACTAACCCAAAAATTTTTAAACCTGTTAAACAAGAGAAACACACTTCTATATGAAAAAAAAAAATCATCCAACTACAGCCTCACAACACTTCAGGTTCACAACAAGACCCCAAATATCCTACAACCAAGCAAGTTAGAGTACGTCATTTTTAGAGATAACCACTCAAACCTATATGAAACAAGCAGAAAACTTGAAGGGAACATCATTTTTAGAGTACGTCTTCAAAGTTTTCTAAATTTTCATGGATTCAATGCCAAGCCACTACTAAAGATGATTAAGGACAAGACATATAGTGATGTCAAGCAATTTATAGGATACTTGGTGTATCATCTATACCTTATCATGAATTTCTCTAAAGATCCTATCAGTGGCCTATATAAGAAAACAACCTTTCTCTTCCACTATTCCACTATTCACTATTCAGACAACAGAAAAACAACTCTTCTCTTCCACTTGTCAGACCCGCCAAACGACAACCAGGTAAAGGAAGGCATAAAAGAAGTAAATGAAAAATATATATATATATATATTGAGGCCTTATGTACTTAAATCACTGTTCACACTTCTATTACTTTTAGCATAAAAAACAACTTCAATTCTTTTTTAAACCAAGTCCTTCATGAAAACAAACCAAATACAAGAAAACAGGAACATTATTTTGAAAACAAACTCACAAGTCCTTAAAATTACTTACTTACTCTCCATATTAAAGAAATGAATACTTCTAAGTTCAGTTCTACCACAGAAGATGGAAAGAGAAGTGATTGTGGAAGAGAAGTTAAAAGAACTTTTTACAGAACCAATGAAACTGATATTTACATTCAGAGTCAATATTTCTATCCGTTCATCCATCCATCCTTAACTTCCCAGAATTAAAACCAAACAGCCTACGAGTGCAAAGACATCGATACATACATGCAACCAAAAATAAAATCAATGAGCACCTGAAATTCTAACATGCAAGAGGAATGAATTTCCTTTCTTTTGATAAGTAACTATATTTCGAGGAATCAATAAAGATTTTTCAACTGAAAGGGATATCTTGATGGGGGTGGGGTAAGGACAAGATTGCTTCCCCGTTCCCCACCTAATTGGGTATTCCCTACTGGGCTTCATCCCCACAGGAAAAAAGAACGCCCCTACCTACAGATAACTGAACTCCAAACTTCTCTACACAAATTCTACTTTTCAAGAAAAACCCTTAATCTCTTCCCAACCATACCAAATGATAACCTGACAGCATAAGACCATAATTTTTTTTTGAATTACTTGTGATAGGTGCCCTAACAAGAAGAAAGAAATCATACTAAATAACCATGATCTCTTTGAAAACTATAACGTAAATTATACTCATTTTCACATTTTTATTGTTTTTTTATAAGAAAGAAGAAACCAAGAAATATATTAAAAACGAACGTAAAACAACCTAACCCCTGTTAGAAGAGAGAACCCCCACCCCACAAAACTACATACGGATTGACAGAATGCCTTCCAGTCATGAAAGACTAACCATAATATTAGCTATTCCACAGGCAAGGGAGTCAAATAGGGTTTAAGATTATGAAACATACAAGTCCAAAATAAAGATACAAACAACCAGCTCAAATTGGAAATATAGCAAGTATTATATATTATTGCTCCACAATATTGCTTCACGAACAGAACATATAACAAATAAAACAACCAGAAAAGGCTTAGTCAGATAGAAAAGTAAAGAATTCGGGTAGAACTAAGAGTCTAAGATTCACTTGCACATACTTGTCAGCAGTGAATGGTGAGATGTCTTTGTCTTTCATACTGCCCATAAGCCGTTGACGAATATCATCATATTTAATAACTGACATTGACAGACTCAGGTACTGCAACTGATTTAATGCCATAAGTATATCCCCATTAACTCTTTCTGCTAGTTCCTCAAGAGCAATCGGAAACCATAGTGATTATCAAGAATCAAGCTGCTATAACCAAGCATGTATACAACCCACTCCAATTAAATGAGCAACCATAATCAAAGTCACATAAGTGTGTAGTTAATTAACTTGAAGGCCTTCTGCATCTGCAACTTGAATCAATCTTTTTGCAGTCTAGAATAGGTCAAACTAACTTCTATCAAAGTTTTGTAGTGTTAACCCAAGAATGTAAAACAAAGGATAAAATTTCAAATTGTAATCTATCAAAAGACATGAAGGGCATGACAGGGGATAGGCAAAGGATTAGAAACTGTCCATACTTGAGACAGTACAGGTGATGACATAACCTTATCTTTTTTTTTACCTTTTTGAATTTTGGATAATACTTAAGCGACAAATTTCATTCCAAAAGAATAAAAGAGATATATGCAAAGGCAATGAGATAAGACATATTCTTCCTACCAACCAAACATGAGATTAAAAACGGTGGTCCCCAATCCAATTTGATGACAAAATGTTGTAACGTTAGAATAACCCTTTATTTACTTGTGAACTATAACAACGTTATGGGGCAACTCAGAAAAATGCAACAGAGAAATTGCTGAAGCAGATTCATTGTCTAATTCAAACACACCATGAAGGAGGCAAGAATAGTAGATAATATACCATAAGAGATCTTTAAAATACCTGTTGTTTTGTAGGTTTCCTAAAGTTGAGAATCAGAAAATAGTTCTGAAGGATTGGAATTCCCAATTCCGTTACAGCGGAAGCAATTGGACCGATTCGCAATTTAATTTCGTTCTACAAAATACTGGTACATTGGCAATTACGAATTCATAATTCTACAAAACTAAGGTTAAGCAAACTCACCGTCGTCTGACGACTCCGAATTCTTCAAGAACGTCTTCTTGAAGCCAGGGACCAAAAAAAAAATGAAATCTTGGGACACCACCACAAGATTACCCTGCTATCCTCTGAGTATGGGAACTCAGTTGTGAGACTGAATACTCTTGAACTTTTGGGAGAGAATCACAGAAAAGTAAAATTAAACTTCTCTGTCTTTTTTTTTTTTGTGGAGAGAGCATGAGAGTGAGATATCTCTGGGAGATAAAAAAATGAGAGAGCTTCTCAAAGACCCCTCCAACGTGTGTCATATATCAGGGAGAGCAACCACATGATACCATGTGTATGGTTATAACCATATTAATTAATTAATTCAAAACAATTCAAATTAATTAATTAATTAAATGTTAATTAACTAATCACATTAATTAATTAAGCATATGTGCATTTAAATCATATTCAAATGCAATGCCCTCACATAATATATAGTTTTAATTAAACTTAATTAAATCTCATCTAATTAAATTAATTAAACTACACAATTAATTAATTCATAATTAATTAATTCTTTGATCAATTGAATATCACATATTTAATTAATCAAACATTTGAATCATATTCAAATGTGCATCTCTCTTATATTATAGTTTAATTAAATCACATTTAATTAGACTAATTGAATAATTAATTAATTCGCAATTAATTAATTTATTCACTAATTAAATATCACATATTTAATTAGTTATAAATTTGAACTCTTTCAAATATATAATTCTCTCAATTTAATAAAGTTTAATCATAAATTAAACTTTATATTATAATGTATCAACATACACTATATTAATTGTACTTCATACAATTGACTTGATTCCCAAATTGAATTTGAACAATTCAAATTCTTTTCAATATAAATTGTTCCCAATTACTCTTTACGAGCTAGCAGGGGGACCTAATGGACCTACAGATCAGAAGCTCCAATGATATGAGGTTAACTGACTAAACTCATTAATCGAGTTAACCAATATTCATTAACTGTGGGTTACTCCACTAAAGACCCACAGTTGCACTCTTCTCACTGTAGAATATTTCTGTGTCCACGGATATTGACCAATAACGGTAAGTCAATCATTCACGAGTGTTCGTAACTACAACTGGGTCAAATTACCGTTTTACCCCTGTGTTACCTCTGGCTCCTTAAGTACCAGTGCTCCTCTAATGAACAACCTGTTTATGGTCCAACCAGTAAACAGAAAGTCCCTTTCGGGCCAATGAGAGGGCGGGATCCCTTTGTTCAAGACCCGGAGTCACCACTTAAGGGAACACTCATCTACTTCTCCTAGAAGCGGGAAGGAGTGAATTTCATCTTGTGTTGTCATGTCCCCAGCCCCCCCACTCGGTCTTGTCCCCAAGAAGGTAGGCTTATTGAGTCGGCGTGCAGACCACTCTCACCCGTACTAATCAAAGGACAATCCCTCATGAGAAGGAGTTCATGACACACTCAGGATTAAGACTGAGTTACCTAGGTCATCCTATTGAAACAGTAACCTAACTAGTTAACGGTGTTACATCTAGTGGTTTACTATTTCGTGGTCCGGTCTTATGCAAACTCATTGCATAGGATACCCCCGCTCGCATGTCTCCTACATGGACGCCTTGGATCAATACGTCTGTATCGAATACAAAGCGGGCCATATCACATAGTGTTACCAGGATAAGGTACCCAGCCTTATCCCTGTACTATAGACCTTTTAGGTTGTTACTTGAACACTGATCCCCGTATGTCCCCACATACTAGTTCAAGTTACATATCAACAACCTTGGATCTTAGTTTATTGGAATTTGGGTCATATTGTGCAATTCTAGACTTAATATGACAATAACACTTTATTGCATAAACCTCAATAACACTTTACTGATACAAGTGTATAATCCGTTAATCATTCACTATCTACGAGTTTTAGGACATAAAACCCAACAAACTCCCACTTGGACTAAAAATCTAGTTTAGTGGGATGTACAATAATCTATACCAGCAGTGGGTGTATAAATACATGTATAATACATAAAACGTATTTACAATGTACAAATACAATAAACTAGGGCATCACTATACCCATTACATAATGGTATCACTATACCCATTACACTTCTCCCACTTGCCCTAGATTACATCTTTGTACATAACTCGTAGACCTAGACATTCTAGATGACCCTCATACACTTTAGCCGAGAGAGCTTTCGCGAATGAATCAGTAATACTTTCATTCAATTCAATGTGCTAGCTTGTCTTGCAATAGGCAAGTTCATATTTGGAACACTTTCCAAATCAGTCAAGAACTTCCCAAGTTATACAGCCTCTAACGCTGCTACTCTAGCAGCTACCTGTTCGGCCTAAATGGTCGAGGCTGCAATGCATCCTCTTTCTCCTAAGATACTGGAGGATGTACTTAACGGCTCTCCAGAGATCAAATCCTGGATTTGATTGATATTTACTGGCAATGCCTACTGCATAGGGCATATGTCTCATGTCCTCAACTTCTTGAGGTGGCTAAGGACACAGTTCCTTAGACAAAAGAATTCCATCCCTGATAAGGCAGTGAACCTTTCTTGGAATTCTGCATTTTATATCTAACTAACATCTTGTAGATATAAGACACTTGAGACGAGGCTATCTCAGCTTCTCCCAGATTTTCATTTGGAAATGAGCTGTTAACCGTTTTTAATGTCAGTAAGATCACCTACATCATTCTCAATGATTAGGATATCAATCATATACAACACTAAGTGAGCTACTGAATCATTGATGATTACTTGTAAACACAAGACTCATCAATGTTCTGATCAAAGCCAAAAAAAATGATCACTGTATCAAATCTTAAATTCCAAGATCGAAATGCTTAAGTCAATCCATGAATGGACCACTTAAGCTTGCAAACGTTTTTGCTTTTGATCTTGTTCAATGGACCCTTCTGGTTGAGACCTTAAATGTCTCGTTTCCTCTTGTAAATCCACTTGTAATCTATAGGTGTTACCCCATCAAGCAAATTTACAAGATCCTAGATGGAATTGAAATGCAAAGACTTCTTTTCCAGGTCCATGACTTTAATCCTCTGATCGTTGTTAACATCATTCACTTTCTTTCTAAAAGATAATGAACCCTCTATGTCATCATCAAGTATGACGACTTAGGCTTGAACCAAGCCCATGTAACGTTCAGGTTATAAAACAACCCTCCCACTACATCAAGGCACTCTCAACTCTTGAGATGGATGTGACTGATCAAATGCACTGGTTCATCAACAACTCTTAATGAATAGCTAGCCTCATCAACAACTCTTTTTGATGTTCTTGTAGCTTCATTAGTTTTCAACTTAAATCGACCTTACTTTGTGGCTCATGATTTCTCATGTGGTCTTCTTCTGAGAATTATTTAGCATTTGTCGATACAAATTCTTTATTCTCTTGTGAATTGAAGAAATATCCACTTCTTGTTTCCTTTGGGGTTGCCTACTGCAGTCAATACTACATGATCCCAAAACGAGCTAGGCAATTGAGCATAGCTCAACATGGATCGAACCATATCCAATAGGGTTCTATTTCTCCTAAATGAGATTTAGGGTGTGATCCCATGTACTATCAAATAGTCTTGGAATCTCAAATCCCTAAACTCAACACCTTGATCAGATCGAAGTGTTTTTATCATCTCACCTAACAAGTTTTCAACTTCAGTCCTAAGCCCCTTCGAATTTCTCAAGAGCTTCAGACTTAAGTTGCATTAGGTAGAGATACTCATACCTTGAATAATCATCTATAAAAGAGATGAATTATTCACGCCCTCCCACTGCTTTAACATATTGAAGCACAAGGATCCAAATGTACAAGCTCTAAGGGCTTTTTAGCTCTATTGTTCTTTTCCAGTAAAAGATCTATTAGTCATTTTGCCTATAAGGCATGACCTACAAGGTAATAAAGAGTCATCTTCTAACTCGCTTAGAAGTTCACTCTTGACCAAGGTCCCAATCATATTGAGATCAATATGGTCTAACCTTAAGAGCCAAAGAGAGGTATTTCCTTTAGGAGATATCCTTTGCCTTTATATCACTTTGAGTATTAGCAGTCCTAAACAACTCAATGTTCATGACTGTTTTACTCTCGATTAGTCTTAAACATATAGGTTATTTTTCAGTCCAGTTGAATAAATGTCAACTCCCTTTCTTGAAATAAAACTGCGTTAGCAGAGAAAGGTAAAGAGAAACATTGTTCTAGCATATAAGATACAGAAATCAAATTTCTGTTAATCCTAGGAAATACATACACATTATCTAATAATGTGTATTATTCTCCCACTGAGGAAAAATAACTTAATGTTCCCCACTGCTACAGCCGAGATAACCTCTCTAGTTCTAACTTTGAGAGTTATTTCATCAACAGCAAGCTGTTGCCAGGAACTCGTGCCTTTAAAAGAAGAACAAACATGATTTGTAACCCCTGAATCAAGTATTCAGGGAGAATCATTATTCTTTACTAATCACGTTTTCAAGACAAGTAAATAAAAATTACGGTCTTGAACAAGTTCTCTTTTGCCAAGCAGGGTCCTATGTCATATTCACTAAGAACAATTCTTAATGAATTAAACATATAGGGCACGAGGACGTTCCTCTGTTAAGACTAATCCTTTACTTATTTACCACAATTTGTCATTTAAGCTTGTTGTATTGCCGTTATTTATAAATTGACGTAAGACAATGCACATAAAATTATTATATAATTGCTGAAGTAACAAATTACTTGTAATATATCGCACTAACCCATTACAAATAATCCAATCAAATTCTGCAAAAACAAACAAGCAATCAAAGAGACCCTATAAAACTATTGATTTAGTTTTTGCAACGATACTTCAAAGGTTTAGAACAACAGCCACCGAAGGGTGGTCAGCCACTCCTCCTCTGAATTGAGACAATCTCAACCAAATTCTAACACCAGAATAACTCATATTCCGTTAGCATTTAGTTACCGTTGTTCGGTCAAGGATTAGTTAACAAATTAACTCCTCCCCGTAAGTGTAACCCTCCCACTTTCAGATCTCAGAGGCACGAACCAACAGGCTACCGTTAGGAAAGACAACTGTTGGTAATTAGCCTAAGCGATCCTATCCTATTCAGAAGTTCACGGTGTTCCAAATCCTATGATCAGGCCCTCCGAAGGGATGGTTACTCCAGGGCAACACGCAGGCGGATCATAGGAATCTCACGTTGTGACCTAGGGGTGGAGACCGAAGGATACGTTGACACGCGTCCCGCTCCCACTTACTATAGACATTCTCCCCATTCACCTTGGTATTGACCCATGCAAACACTTTCCGAAGGGAGGCCGCTCTAAGACGACACGAAGCCGAGCATGGATCTCACGGTGTGAACACAGGGGGACGTGAGAGTAAAAACTCGATATGAAAATCTCGTTTTTATATTTTTCCTCCCACTGAAATGTCCTACCGTATTTTAGGGTTATTTAACTTAGATAAATCCGGCTAAGTCAATCTATCTAAGTCTATGCCTATTATAACTCTTATAATAAGGTCTTTACACTAATGTCTAGGTCAATTAAACCCTTTTAATTACCTAGTGACATTGCATGCTAATAGAACAATGGTTAATTCAACTCAGGTACCGGGTCAGTTCCCAGGTAGGAAATAACTCCAGCCTAGACAGAACCTCACCAGAAGAGTTCCCTTATAACCAAGATCCTATTTGTCCTACTTACCATATTTTAAATCTATTAAAATACTAAGCAAGACATAATTTCTAATCCTATTAGAAATAGTGATCTTAGGTCTAATTAATTTTAAACAATTTTAAAATTAATTCATTTTTCCTAAGATCCTATGTTTGCATGCAACTCTTTGTTATAGGTTAATCAATTCCTAATCATTAATATTAGAACTATTATAAATTTTAATGAATTAGACCTATAACATGCTACTATGGTGAATAAATCAACAATCAAATTCTAATTAATTTATTACCATACAATAGCAAACATGACATTAAATAATATAACAATTATATTAACAAAGGTAATGTCATGCTCAATGCAATTTAATTTCTTTTAATTAATCTAACTCTTAAATTAATCAACCACAAAAATTTAATAACATGCATTGACTTTTTCATACATCAATATAACCCATTATATTAATAGCTCATGAAAAATTAAATGAACATATAAATTACTTATAGAAATATAACTCTTATATTTTTAAACTAAAGTAATTTCATGCTCCATGCATCTCAATTTTCATCCATTTAATATAACACTTTATATTAAACATCCATGAAAATTAAATCCATACACATTACACAATTATAACATTTATAATAATAAATATGCATGGATATGCTTAACCTATGGTGGGATTTTAAATACTATATGACATTCATAAAGCAATTAAATAGCTAAGTAGACGGGTTTTGGCATCCTAGGACTCAAAACAATAGAAAAATTACAATAATTAATCTATTACAGGTTCTATTTTGCTGTGATCTAGCCCAAACAGCCTCGAACCGTGTTCAAACCCTTCGAACCGGCAAGAAAATGGACTGAACCGCACCCAAACAGTATGAAATCAACTTGAACCATGCTGAACCAGCTTAGAAAAAACTTTAAACCGGCTTAAAATGAGACAAACCGGACCGAAAACAACATGAACCGGCCCAAAACACGTCCAGGCCGCATAAAACGCGTAGAACCAGTGAGACCCGATCAAAACTCGGTGAATCGGGTCGAACCGCACTCCATCTACCCAAACCGGACCGAACCGCGTGAAATGATAAGGTTAATAAATAGCACCCACGTTTAATAACCGTAAATGGCTCACGATCTCAACGGTTTCATGGAAGTTTATATTCACGCCTATACGAATGTGCGCTTGAGTTCGAGCCCAACGAAGCGCATTTTCGAATTTTTTTTTTTTTCTTTTGAATTCAGAAATCCCGCGAAATTGAAAGGAAAAACTACCCAAACCGTTGCTCGAACTGCCGAACTGTCTGACGCATGCTCCAGCCGAACGCCTATGGTACAATGACACGTGGCTCTTAAAACTGACCATTTTAAAATAACCGCACGGACTGCTGCACGCCTGAACTGCTCACCTCCAACCTGACGCAAGACACGTGTCAGCCTCCTACTGGCCACACGCAAAATGACGCACGGCACGCGCGTTCGAACCCAGACAAGCGCGCTTTCTTCTTCATTTTTTTTTTCCCGAGATTCCTTCGATTGTAGCCTTCTGTTTCCTAGAAATTTGACGATTTTCAGCATCTGTTCTTGCTCGATTTTGCTCCAAATTGCATCAAAATACTACAAATTTCTTCCTCAATTGATATAATATCAATGACACGGACTTACAACACTAATTTGCAACAAAAATGCCCAAAAACAACAGGCCTTTACATGATCAAATCAAGAAAAAATTGCAAATTCTAATGCCGAAAGCCCTAACCATCTACTAGCAAAATTCATACATCAAATGCATAAATTAATCCCACCATTCAACCAATGCAAATTTTGTAAAACAAAATTAAGATTACGATCGACTCTGAAACAAATTGAAGGATTGGAATTCCCAATTCCGTTACAGCGGAAGCAATTGGACCGATTCGCAATTTAATTTCGTTCTACAAAATACCGGTACATTGGCAATTACGAATTCATAATTCTACAAAACTAAGGTTAAGCAAACTCACCGTCGTCTGACGACTCCGAATTCTTCAAGAACGTCTTCTTGAAGCCAGGGACCAAAAAAAAATGAAATCTTGGGACACCACCACAAGATTACCCTGCTATCCTCTGAGTATGGGAACTCAGTTGTGAGACTGAATACTCTTGAACTTTTGGGAGAGAATCACAGAAAAGTAAAATTAAACTTCTCTGTCTTTTTTTTTTTTTGTGGAGAGAGCATGAGAGTGAGATATCTCTGGGAGATAAAAAAATGAGAGAGCTTCTCAAAGACCCCTCCAACGTGTGTCATATATCAGGGAGAGCAACCACATGATACCATGTGTATGGTTATAACCATATTAATTAATTAATTCAAAACAATTCAAATTAATTAATTAATTAAATGTTAATTAACTAATCACATTAATTAATTAAGCATATGTGCATTTAAATCATATTCAAATGCAATGCCCTCACATAATATATAGTTTTAATTAAACTTAATTAAATCTCATCTAATTAAATTAATTAAACTACACAATTAATTAATTCATAATTAATTAATTCTTTGATCAATTGAATATCACATATTTAATTAATCAAACATTTGAATCATATTCAAATGTGCATCTCTCTTATATTATAGTTTAATTAAATCACATTTAATTAGACTAATTGAATAATTAATTAATTCGCAATTAATTAATTTATTCACTAATTAAATATCACATATTTAATTAGTTATAAATTTGAACTCTTTCAAATATATAATTCTCTCAATTTAATAAAGTTTAATCATAAATTAAACTTTATATTATAATGTATCAACATACACTATATTAATTGTACTTCATACAATTGACTTGATTCCCAAATTGAATTTGAACAATTCAAATTCTTTTCAATATAAATTGTTCCCAATTACGCTTTACGAGCTAGCAGGGGGACCTAATGGACCTATAGATCAGAAGCTCCAATGATATGAGGTTAACTTACTAAACTCATTAATCGAGTTAACCAATATTCATTAACTGTGGGTTACTCCACTAAAGACCCACAGTTGCACTCTTCTCACTGTAGAATATTTCTGTGTCCACGGATATTGACCAATAACGGTAAGTCAATCATTCACGAGTGTTCGTAACTACAACTGGGTCAAATTACCGTTTTACCCCTGTGTTACCTCTGGCTCCTTAAGTACCAGTGCTCCTCTAATGAACAACCTGTTTATGGTCCAACCAGTAAACAGAAAGTCCCTCTCGGGCCAATGAGAGGGCGGGATCCCTTTGTTCAAGACCCGGAGTCACCACTTAAGGGAACACTCATCCACTTCTCCTAGAAGCGGGAATGAGTGAATTCCATCTTGTGTTGTCATGTCCCCAGCCCCCCCACTCGGTCTTGTCCCCAAGAAGGTAGGCTTATTGGGTCGGCGTGCAGACCACTCTCACCCGTACTAATCAAAGGACAATCCCTCATGAGAAGGAGTTCATGACACACTCAGGATTAAGACTGAGTTACCTAGGTCATCCTATTGAAACAGTAACCTAACTAGTTAACGGTGTTACATCTAGTGGTTTACTATTTCGTGGTCCGGTCTTATGCAAACTCATTGCATAGGATACCCCCGCTCGCATGTCTCCTACATGGACGCCTTGGATCAATACGTCTGTATCGAATACAAAGCGGGCCATATCACATAGTGTTACCAAGATAAGGTACCCAGCCTTATCCCTGTACTATAGACCTTTTAGGTTGTTACTTGAACACTGATCCCCATATGTCCCCACATACTAGTTTACATATCAACAACCTTGGATCTTAGTTTATTGGAATTTGGGTCATATTGTGCAATTCTAGACTTAATATGACAATAACACTTTATTGCATAAACCTCAATAACACTTTACTGATACAAGTGTATAATCCGTTAATCATTCACTATCTACGAGTTTTAGGACATAAAACCCAACAAGTTCACAAGGCTTTTTAGCTTTTGGTTGTACCGGTCATTACAGATGCAGATAATTGGAATTTTGGAGATTTTAATGCTCGCAATCAGATCAGCAACTCCACCCCTATCTCCAGCAGACATTCCATCTACCTCGTCCATAATCAACACAGTTTTGGGATGTTTTGGCCTATAATTCAACATAACTATTATCTCACCAGAAAACTTGTTAGGTTTCAAATACCTAACACAACCCTGTGACATTAACTTAATGCAATAAGTTCAGGAAAGGCACACTAACTGATCCATTTTTAATTGCAAAGATTCATTGCCGATAAGCTCCTTTATAGAATTTGCATTGCTTCCACTGATTCCCTTTTGAATTTTTGCATATGCTTTATCCCGATTATCGCTGGCATTTACCTAGATACAGTGCAAACATGCGAGGAAAGTTGCATTGGAAATTCTTACCAAGAGTAGAATAATCAAAATGCTCCCCAATTTTTATATTAAAACAAATGAAGTACCTCTATAGCCTCATAACCAAGCATCTTGCTAACCAATTTAGCCGATGTAGTTTTACCTATGCGAGGACCTCCACATAACAAGACAACTTTTTTGGCACCAGAATCATTGAGCTTTTTACCCTTCTTTTTGCTTCCACCATCAAGGAAGTTCTCATTCCAATGTGCCAACCAATCATGAAGTTGTTTGACCTACAATTGCAAAATGCAACAAATTTTAGTTGCAAAGACATTAATATTTGATTTACACACACAAAAACTGAAAAGATAATATGTAACAATAGCAAAGGAGAAAACAAGAGATTGAGATACCAGTGACTGATTGCCTATAATGTCATTTGAAACCTTTGGCCTATATTTTTCTGTCCATGTTATAAGGGATGAAGATTCAACTGTTCGACTTTTTTGCTTAGCAGGTGAAGCACTAGCAGTCAAATCTATGCGTGTTGCATCCAAATTAAAGGAACTCTTGCACTAGAATGGGCTTGAACATCCTTCAGCTACGTACATGTGTGGGTGAAGAGAGACTGCAGAAAACTCAGCGACTATTGAAAAGAATCACGGGAGTACTTTTGAAAAAGCTTTTGTCACCCCCAACAAACTGCCTCTTATGCCAAAGAAAGAATGATTGGGTACAGTGCTGATCAAACAAGATACTGCCAATCGAACAAAGTAGAAAATCAAGGAAACTTAAGCCAATGAAGGCCCACAAATTCTCCCTGGGAATGTATGAAACCAAGGAAGTAAGTGGCTATGATACCATTGACAACTTTAGCTTAAATGGGATAATCATAAAAAAAAATGACAATAATAATAATAATAAGAAGAAAATGCTTATAGAAATCCAAGTTAATTGTTGGGCATTTATTTTTCTTAACCTTCACAGAGGAATTGCTAGTCGATGGTTTCCCTTTCCCTTTCCCTTTCTCTCCAGCACGTTTCTCTATTTCTTCCTCCTCCACAAGATAACCGATTTGATCCAACAACAACATGCCCTTGAAAAGGACGAACAATTATATAAATTTAAAGAAACCCTTTTTAAAAAAAGAAAAGAACAGAACAGAAAATTCTGGTTTGTGAAATCTCACCTCCCCTTGAGCTGTGGAGAGGAGGATCTTGAGTTTTTCCTTGTCTTCCTCGAGAGCCTTGATTTTTTCCGCCAGAGTTATAATCTATCCAATCTCCAAATGGAAAAAGTGAGAATTGGAATAATTTTACCTTTGCGACAAATGTAGAAGCCTTCGACACGATTCGTGCCCGATATTTGTCAACAATAACTCGCCAACGGACAACTCTGTTTCTTCAATTAAATCCCCTATGGCCGACTCGACCAGAACCTCCTCCATAGAAGCAAAATAAAATTGCGAAGAAGAAAATGTACGATTTTTTCTTTTGATTAAGAACATCCCAGAAAGATTCAAGAATGAGGGTTGTACCTTTCGCACCCGAAGGTTGAAGAAGGGAGGAACGACAGTTGTGACGGCTGAAGGTTGAAGAAGAAGGTTGAAGAAGGGAGAAACAAGAGCTGTGGCGGCTGAAGTTTGAAGAAGGTAGGGTTTTCAGGAGAGAGAAAAGATATTTTTCCTTTTTACCATTTTAAAAAATTAAAAATAAAAATAAAAATAAAAATGGGCTTTTAACGGCGGGCTTTGCCCGCCATTAAAGGTAGTTTTTAATGACGAGCAATGCCAGTCATTAAAAGTCAATTTTTCCGAAAAAACACGCGTCCGACATTAAAAGTGGCACGCGTTTTTCGTCCGTCATTAAAGGCCCCGCTCCATTTTTTCTGTCCGTCATTAAAGGTTGTTTTTGTAGTAATGTGTTGCAGGTTACGTTGATGAGCTGGACCCTGGTGAGGAAGAGGAGAGCTACGAGGAGGAACCCTAGGGCGTTTGACTTTCTTTCCTACGTTTTGATAGGCTAGAGTAGGTCATAATTCCATTATTCTTGCTGTGCTTGAGTGGACTAGTTTAGTCTCGTGGTTTGTGGATCTGTTGGTGAGACTTGGTTTAGTGGTTTTGTTTATGGACCTAAGTTTAGTTCCATTGCTTTATAATTTTTTAAATAAAATTGTTGGTTGTCACTCTTTTGGATGTTGAGCTGGTGTTAATAAAAGTATAGTGAATATTGTGTCCCATTGCATGATTTGAGTTAAAGTATGTTGCAACGAGATCTGACTCGTATAGAGAAGTAGGTTGTGGATCTGAAATGAAGTTTGTGGAGTTGAGGTGGTTGTTTTGAAGTGTCTTTACTCGTTTATCAGGTGTTTAAAAAAATTTGTTCAGGCCATTATACGTCGTTATTCTGTCGAAATTTTCGGTACATCCGGTTTAAGTGGTTCAGTTCCATAGATAAGAGTTTAAGGGTTGAAGTAGCGTCTCTAGGCTAAGGGTTGGAAAACCTGGGGCGTTACATAATAGATCATTGAACATAAAAAATAGTCTAATGAGTTAGGAATCTATGAGATAAAAAATTGAAAGGAAAATTGTAATGAGTTGCTAAATTCTAATGGTTAATTGCAGATATAACAAGTTTTATAAAAAATTGCAAATATAGCAAAATTTTTAAATTGTTTTTTTTAATTTCCGTTTTGCCCTTGTTTTGATTTCTATCAATGATAGATTTCTGTCACTTATAGAATCTATCGCTAATAGAAATCTATCGCTGATAGAATCATAGTGATAGAAATCCAGTGATAGATTTCTATCATTGATAGAAATTTATCACTAATAGAAATGAATAGTGTATTTGGTTACATGATAATTTTATACATATCTTTTGTTTTTGTTTTTGTTGAGATTTCTCCTTCTTTAAATTTCATTTCAACTTTCACTTTGTGTTTTTCTTTTCTTTCGATTTAATTTCCATGTTGTTTTGCTTCGACATTTATAAAAACAAAATCAAAACAAAATCAGTGACATAGGTTTTATAAACAAAAATGATAGTTTTCTATCCGTGATAGAAATAACTTTCTATCAGTGATAGAAAATATATATCCTCTGATAGTTTTATCAGTAATAGAAAGATAGTTTTCTATCACTAATAGAAATCAATTTTTCTATCAGTGATAGAAAGATAAATTTCTATAAGTGATAGAAGGTTTTATATCACTAATAGAAATCTTTTATCACCTAATGTGAACAACTACAACCAATCACCTCACTAAATCTATCAGTGACAGAAAACAATAGCAAATTCCAAACAAAACGCAGAAATAACTGATAAAATCAATCAATGATAGACTTGATAGAAACAGAAAGAAGGAAAAAAACGAACTGAACAATTACAACCAATCACCTTACTAAATCTATCAATGACAAAAAACAATAGAAAATTCCAAACAAAACGCAAAAATAACTGATAGAATGATAGAATTGTATCGCTGATAGAATCTATCAATGATAGACTTGATAGAAACGGGAAAAAGGAAAAAAAATTGGGTTGGATGGGCTGGATAATCATGTCAGTTGGGCTTTTTAGTAATTTAGATGGGCTGGATGTTAAATTTTGGGTTAACGACAAAAATAAAAAAAATAAAAAACCCATTTTGAAAAATAGCAACTGATCCTATTGTTTAGAAAAAGGGCGAAAATATTTTTTTAATTTAAAAAATCAAAATTAACAACTTACCAAACTACCCTTTAATGAAAAATACAGATCTTAGATTCCAAACAGATAAACAAAATTATCGTGGGTTGTTGATCTTTTGAAAAATACATAATAATAATAATTTAAAAAGTACTTGAATTATCTGGGGAAATAAAAATATTATCTTATTCAAACTCTAAACTTCTGAAAATTTCAAACATTCAAATAATTAAAATATGAAAAATGTGAGCATAGTTAAGGAAAATACCTGGTATGAAAATCTTAACCAGTATATGTAGATACCATATTTGGTCCGGTTCATTTTCTTATTTTTCTTATTATTTTAGTGTTTATGTTTATTTTATTATATAGAATAAGATTGTTGTTATTTTTATTATTTTTGTTATTGTTTATTTATTTATTTTGTTTATTTGTTTATTTTTATTTTTATTATTTATTTATTTATTTATTATTATTATTATTATTATTTTTATCATAACTACTTTTCCCTAAGTTTTTTTATTCCCTCCCTATTCTCTCTCCATATCTTCCATCATCCGTAGTCTTCCTGCTGATTTGGTCTGACCCTTTAGTTTCTCCTTCCCTCAACTTCCTCTTAGTTAAACGCTCTCGACAGCTTCTCTGGCCTATTTAAATCGATTGATTTCCTGTGGGGGGATTTTTTTTTTTTTGGCTAAATTCATTATTTTTTTCCATCATTCATTTTTGTGTTCATCTGGTGCAAAGAATCCTTGACAACCAGAGTATTTCAACAACACTACCAAAAAAGGTTGAGAATTTATTTTCAATTTTGTTTTGTGATTTTTTTTAGCATAATATAATTCCATTTGCTTGTTTACTGGGAGTTTAGAATAGGTTTGGTTGGTTGGCAATTTTTTGTATTCTGTGGATTGGGATGGAGTTGATTCATGGAAATAAGATTTAGATTGGGTTTGATTAATATGAAGTTCTGTATTTTGTGAGCATACTGTTTTTATTTTATTTTTTGTTGCCTTTCTTTCTTGTATTATGCATAAAATTTCTTGATTAAATTTAGTTAAATTCAATCGCATATTTGAATTTGTGTTTACTGAGACCTTGATGGGAGCTTATTGTTATCCTGGACCATTCTTCTGCAGAAAGATTTAAAGATCTCATCATAACTTTATTTATTTTGTTTTTATATATATCTATCAATCTTTTTTATTTTATTAGATTTGATTGTATGCATGTATATTTAGTTTGAATATTAAGATTGTGTTTTTAAAAAATTGGTATAGCAGTATGTTTAAGAATGTATTAGTTATGATTGGATTGACCATTTTTTTTAGTTCTGTGAAATCCTGCAGTATGAATATTATTATTAGATTTAGTTAAATTCAATTGCATATTTGAATTTGTGTTTACTGGGACCTTGATTGGAGCTTATTATTATCATGAACCATTCTTCTGCAGAAAGCTTTAAAAGATCTAACCATAATTTTATTTATTTTGTTTTTAGTTGTTTTTTTATATATTTATCAATCTCTTTTTTATTTTATTAGATTTGATTGCATGCAGGATGTATATTTAGTTTGAATATTAAGATTGTGTTTTTAAAAATTGGTATAACAATACATTTAAAAAGGTATTGTGTAGTTATGATTGGATTTGCTTTTTTTAGTTATTTGAAATCCTGCAGTATGAATATTATGATTATCATTTGAAAATTGAAGGAATATTTTAATTTCGGCATTAATTGTATAGCAGATTGTTTTATTTAATTGGTTGCTCTAAAAGAATGTTTGTTTTTAATTAAAATAAATTGACACACATTGTTGTTATTTATAATCTGCATGTTTCTAATAATATGAATAAATTAATGTTATTTCAATTTCTTATTATTTTTTATTATTATTTTTTTTTCTTTTCTAAATTTTGTTTTTAGTCTTATAGCATTTAATCTAATTTAATTTCATGTGTCCTTACTTTAGAATTTTAAAATTTTTAAATAACAAATGGTCTTTTCCCAATTTGAAAACTTGAGACTAAACTTTTATGATTTTTGGGGTTGAGTAGTGTTTCTTTATGGGGTTTGGTTAAAATTCCATAAATACATGAAATTCCCAATTAAAATAATTTCAACTTTTTTTAAAAGGGGATTATTATTGCTTTAAATTTGAGATTGAGTAGTGTTTCATTTTTAGAATTTGTTTGAACAAATTCTTTAAAAACATGAAAATTCTTGGCAATTTATGAGAAAAAGTAGTGTTCTCTTTATGGACCTTCCAATTCCATAAATACATGAAATTTCTCATTAATTGTAAATTTTCAAATTGGGGCATTTTTCATAAATTTGCCAAAATGGAATTTCATCAACCCATTTTGAGATTGAGTAGTGTTCTCTTTTCAGAATTTATTATAATAAATTCTTTAAACACATGAAAAATCTCATCCAAATAAAGTCATTTTGAGGGAAAGTAGTGTTCTCTTTATGGATCTTCCAATCCCATAAATACATGAAATTTCTCATTAATTTTTGAATTTTCAAAATTGGGGGGTGTTTTTCATAAATTTCCAAAAAAATGATTTTTCTTTAAATTATTATGTTTTTCTAAAAACGAGATTGAGTAGTGTTCTCTTTTTGGAATTTATTTGATTAAATTCCTTAAATACATGAAATTTCTCACAATATCCAATGATGGAAATTAGAAAATTTAAAAATTTGATTTTTCCAATGTTCTTGAGGTGAGGAAATTTATTTTGGAAAACCAAAATAAATTTTCAATATTTTTTTAATGGCTTTTGTGCCACTCATAATGGTTGGTTCATATTTTGTCTCCAAAGTATGGATTAATAAATATGGGACATTTAAAAATAAAAGAAAATAAATTGTTGTGGACCAATATTTACTTATTTTTAATTTGGATAACAAAAGATAAAATTTGGTAACCGTTTTCACGGGTGTTGTAGGGTGCTAATACCTTCCCTACACACAAATGACTCCCGAACTCATATTTGATTTACGCAAACCATCTTTTTTTTTTTTTTTGTTAAATTGGGTGACCAATTACACCCTTAATATGATTGGTGGCGACTCCAAAACTCTTTTCCAAGAAGACCCTTAAAAGAGGATGTCGTCCGCTCCGCGTCGCGATCTCGTTGCGACAGCTTGGCGACTCCACTGGGGACCGCTTCATGAGAGTCTAAACTAAATTTTTATCTTTTCTTTAATATCAAAATACTTATTTATTTATTTTTTTTGGTCCATTTTGTTTGTTTGTTTTTTTAGTACATTTCTGTTTGTTATTTATTATTTTATTGTGTTGTTTAGTTTTTGTAAATTATCTTCTTATTACTTTTATTCTGTTTATTATGTAAATTTAAGTTACATATTGTCATGCATCTCACACAAACTCACAAGCCTCCTACTCGGGCTATACCCTTTAAGATTAGAATTGAGGATGTAGTAATGTCGACCTTCGAGGGGTTCCGACCCCCGTGCAGGCACACGAAATATTCTCACTCAGATTAATCCTTTTATTATTATTTTTTTATAATATCAGGATTGATTTGAGGCCCTTGTCCATTTAGGATTTAGACATGCCAACACTCCATTTTTTTTCGGTAGTTGTTATTTCATGTATTTATATTGATATTTCATTCATTTATTATGTTATTCAGTTAATGTTATTTATTCTATGTTTTCATCTATCCTATCAAAAAAGATTTTTTTTTATTTATTTTTTATGCATGTCATCATGTATCTCACACACATTCACAAGCCTCCTACCCGGGCTATACCCTTTAAGATTAGATTTGAGAATGTAGTAGTGTCGACCTTCGAGGGGTTCCGGCCCCCGTGCAGGCACACGAAAAATTCTCGCTCAGATTAATCCTTTTATTATTTTTATAATACCAGGATTGATTTGAGGGCCTTATCCATTTAGGATTTAGAAATACCCACACATCATTTTCTATGCGCCAATTATTTCATGTATTTACTATGTTTCATATTTCCATTTTTTAATTTTTATTTTTAAATTTTTATTTATTTATTTATTTTTTATTTTTATCCAATTAAGGTTCTCATGACTCTTTAGACTGGTTTAAGGGTTTGGTAGTGCGATCTCTATGAGATACCTTCTCCATTTTTTTTTTCCTTGTTCTCTCCATCTTTCCTTCTTTCCTAAAGCTAATTGGAGAATCTACATTTCTATATTGAAGATCATGCCTTGGTTTTTACATTATTCCCTTATAAATTTTGAGAGCCTAGCTTTCCTATACCCTTCAAGGTCTCGACTTTTTTTTTTTTTTTCTTCCCTCTCCTTTCTTTTTCTTCTTTCAATTTTATATATATGTATATTTATATTTATTTATTTATTATTTTTTTTCCTTTCTATTATTATTATTATTATTTAATTAAATTATTATTATTTTTATTATTATTATTTTTATATTATATATTTATTTATTATGATTATTATTATTATTATTTTGAAAATGAGCTCCTTTCATGTATGTGTATGAACTCCTTAAAATCTAAGGTGAGTAGTGTTTACCTTCGAAGAGCTTCGGCTCTCGTGTAGGCACATGAAAGTCTTATAATATTATTAATAATGCTTATTACTATTCTTAAATGTTTTTTTCCCATTTTTTCCTCTCTATGTGTGCTATTGTGATTAAAGGGAATAACTGAAATTTTTATTGTCATTTTATGCAAAAGGGGAACACAATGAGCGCCAACATGTCCAATGTGTCCATGCATTCATCCTTGGTACCTAAGTATGATGAACCAGGTGTTGTTCTCCAATGGGCCGAGAAAATACAGCAAAAATTTGGTGATAGCTTAACTGATTCTTCTCAGACATCCTTACCAACCAGTTGTCAAATCTCTTTCACACAAAATGATTTGACCAAATTGAAGGCAATATGGGAGGGTTTGTCACCAAAGCGTAGATTTATGTTCTCGAAGAAGTATGGTCATATAGCGGATTTGATGTATATTCCAGTGAACCATTTTACTTTAAGAGCTATAGTTCACTTTTGGGATCCAGCTTACCGTTGTTTCACGTTCGGGACGTTTGACTTATTACCAACAATCGAGGAATATCAAGCTATGCTCAGCATTCCTGAGAAGGAGGATGATATAATTTATTGTTTCAACCCCAAGTTAACAGCAAAAAGGACTTTATCAAAGTTTTTGACAAATGTCCACGCTGCTGATATTCAAAAGCACATGAGGACTAAAGGGGAAGAAGAAAACATATCGATGGATTATTTAATAAAGATCACTCAAACCCACCTGGATGAGGATAAGGGCCTGACTTTATTTGCATTATGCTTTTATGGAGCAGTCTTATTCCCTAAAGCAAAGGGATATGTTGATGGGAAAGTGACGAAACTGTTTTTTGACATAGAACGAGGAGCCAATCCAGTTATACCGCTATTAGCAGAAACTTTTCGATCTCTCAACTACTGCAGAATAAGGGGTGAAGGAAAGTTGAATTGTTGTGTTCCATTACTCTACATTTGGATTCATAGCCATATCAAATGTCTGTTAGAGTTTAAATGTCCAAAGATAGATTTTAGTAACCCATGGAATTTGACACGAAATACAATAAGTGAGTTTGGTGTAGCAGTTTGGGATCCAACATTCCCAAAGAAGGAAGCATGGATGTCTTTCTTTACAACAATCAAGTCTGAGAATATTATATGGAAGGCTCCATGGATGCCCTTAAAGGCCATGACATACAGATGTGGAGATTTCTATAGTGTGCCTTTGTTAGGGCCATGGGGAGGCATTAATTAAGCACCTCTGTTAGTTTTACGGCAAATGTGGTTCAAGCAGTTTATACCGGTCACTCACAATCTACAAGAATTAGAGTTTTCTTATGATCTCGAGGACTTCAACGAGAAAAAACGTCAGGCGGTCAATGCATGGAAATCTGTGAGGAAGGTGAAAAGTAAAGGGCATTACGAAGGGGTTACTGGTGAATATGAAGCTTGGCAAATGAATAGAAGGAAGAGCATAACAAAGTTCATCCCAAAGGAGAAAAATGTGAAGCCAGATGAGCCAACACAAGATCAGTTGAGTCAATGGAGTGAAGAATGCAGGAGAATGGAAGAAAGAAATCGGTTATTGGAACAAGAGAATGAGAAGCTAAGTAAAGAGACAACTCAATGGATGAATCATGCAACCCAAATACAAAAAGAACTTGATAAAACTAAAGGGTTATTGGAGAACCATAATGAGCTAGAAAGTAGTTACAAAGCTTTAGATCAGGAGATGAGACAGATGAATAAAGAAAATCGAAGTTTGAAAAATGAAAGAGCGACATTACGAGAAGTGTTGAAATCCCGAGAGGACTACATCAAAGATTTAGAAAAGGGGAAGAGCTTGCTTGTGGAATTTATCAATGAATTGAATACATCGATTAGTAAACATAACACACAAATAACAGAATTAGAGGCGAATAATCATTCTTTGCGGGAAGCTGTCGACACTTTACAAGCAAGAATGGCAGAGCACTCAGAAGAATATGGGACACTGAGAAATTATGCTGAGTCTTTACACCACCAGCTCACCGTACACCAAAATTCAAGTGAAATGATATTGCATAAGTATCAGCAGCTGGAGGCAAATTACAAGGAAATGAAGATTGATTATGACCTACAAGGAATAAATTTTCATATGATCTTAGGGCGTGTGGATCAAACCATTGAGATTCTTAGATTCGTTGCTAGAAGGGCTAATGGCTTTGCAGAATGGGCAGCTGAACTAAGAGTCAATATTTCTCCGATGCAACCTAACGCAGATGACTTAGATAGGTTTCTAAGGATGATATGCAAAGAACTTGGACATCTTGGCTGTTTTCATTAATTGTTCATGTTTGTTGAATTTTGCATTTATGACAATAAAAATAATGTACATTGCACTTTCTCTTTGTAGTGTACCCTTTAGTTAAGAATTAGTTTACTTTTATTTTCTCTCTCTCTTTTTTTTTTTTGTGTTTATTTATATTATTAATTATTACTATTTTTGTTTATTCATTATCTTTTCTCCTCTTTCTCTAAAGGAATAAAAATAGCTCACAACATTCCAATTCACCATCCCTACAATACAAGATATAAAAGACGAATCATGGAAGAGCAAGGAAAGGATATGGAGAAAATGAAACAAGATATCAATAATCTTAGTGAACAAGTAGCGAAGATTCTAGAATTACTATCAACTGGCAAAGGGAAAGGGGTTGTAGAAGCAGCGCAGTCAAGCAACCCAATCCAGGAAATCGATGATCCTGCTTATCCACCAGGATTTACTCCTCAACATGTACGACAACGCCTGCATTTTCCACAGCCACAAACCCCCCAACAATATGTTGCTACGAATCCACTCTACACTCCTGTTCCAGATATGGAACAATTGGAAGCTCATGCTGGAATTCAAATCAATAATATGACAATGTCTGGTCAACAATCGGAGATGAGACAACATGAGGGCGTTCAAGCTAAGGAAAAGTTGGAGGTTCTAGAAGAAAGATTACGAGCAATTGAAGGGACAGATGTTTATGGAAATATTGATGCCACGCAATTGTGTTTAGTGCCAGGTTTGACGATTCCAGCAAAATTTAAAGTCCCAGAGTTTGATAAGTATGATGGATCATCATGTCCTAGGAGTCATCTCATAATGTACTGCAGAAAAATGGCTGCACACATCAATAATGACAAGTTATTGATCCATTGCTTTCAAGATAGTTTAACTGGGCCAGCCTCTCGATGGTATATACAGTTAGACAATAGTCACATTCATGTTTGGAAGGACCTAGCGGACGCATTTCTAAAGCAGTATAAGCATAATATTGACATGGCGCCAGATCGTCTTGACTTGCAGAGGATGGAGAAAAGAACTTCAGAAAGTTTCAAGGAATACGCCCAGAGGTGGAGGGATATGGCTGCGGAGGTTCAACCACCGCTAACAGATAAGGAAATGACGGCTATGTTTATGCACACTTTGCGATCTCCCTTTTATGAGCACATGATTGGTAACGCAGCAACTAGTTTCTCTGACATCATCGTTATTGGGGAAAGAATTGAATATGGATTTAAGCATGGAAGGATAGCTGGCACTACAGCTGAATCGACTATGGGAAAGAAAGGAACAATATCAAAGAAGAAGGAAGGGGAGGTTCAAGCAATTAGCTTTACAAACTCTTGGAAGAATAAGCCAAAGTTTGGTAAAGGAGAATACGAGCAAAAGTACATGAGCAATGTCTCTAATGCTCCCTACAATAATTACGTGTCAAGTCATACATTTTCTGGAGCTACAAAGCCACCAAATGCACATTTTCCACAACAAAATATGCATTCAACTAGACCATTTGTGCAGGGTCAAAATAGTAGGGGCAACCAAAACTCATGGCATTATGATCCAATTCCCATGACTTATACAGAGCTTTTACCTCAGCTAATTGAGAATCGACAGTTGGCTCTCATCCCAATGGATCCCGTACAGCCTCCTTATCCAAAATGGTATGATCCAAATGCTCGCTGTGACTATCATGCTGGAGGAATTGGACACTCAACAGAGAATTGTTTCGCTTTGAAGAAAAAGGTGCAAACCTTAATCAATGTCGGATGGTTAAACTTTAAGAAAGCTGGGGAAAATCCCGATATCAATAATAACCCATTACCTAATCATGAGAACCCAAAAGTGAATGTTGTAGATTATCTCTCTGAAGTGTGTAAAGAGAAGGTTTATGAGATTACAACGCCTATGAAGGTACTTTTCGAGACTCTTTCTGATGCGGGGTATGTCAAACAAGAGCACTTGGACCCTACAGTAAGATATGAATGGTATGATGAAGAAAAACATTGCATATTCCATCTAGGAATTGCTGGACATACTATTCAATTTTGTGACGAGTTCAGATCCAAAGTACAACAACTTATGGATTCAAAGATACTCATGATATGTAGAAGAGTAAGCGAAATGAGGGAAGATGAAGTCAACACATTAACAGGAGAATCTTCTTCCCACGAAAGGAAAGTAATTGAGTCCTTCCCTCCTAAGCCTTTGACTATCATATACCATGAGAATCATAATGTTTCATCTTTTCAGAATCCTCAACCTATCACAATTCAAGTGCCTGGTCCTTTCAAGTTTAAGGACACAAAAGCAGTACCATGGAGATATGAGTGTCAAACTCTTACAAGTCCATCAATTGACAGCATTACAGGAGTTAGTGGAATAACTCGGAGTGGTAGGTGTTACACTCCAGAAAATTTATTGAAACCATCTAGTAGTTTGATACTGGGGAAAACGAGAAAAAATGATAAAAAGATCATGTCTGAGCATGGCAAAGGGCGAGATATAGAAGAGTCTATCATAGCTAAAGATATGGAATACAATAAGCCTGTCACTAAAGAGGAAGCAGAAGAGTTCTTAAAGGTAGTAAAGCAAAGTGAATATAAGATCATAGAGCAACTGCCTCATACTCCAGCACGAATTTCTCTACTATCTCTATTTTTGAATTCTGAGCCGCATCGCAAAGTGTTGTTGGATATCTTGAACAAGGCGCACGTTGATCATGATATTTCTGTGGAAAAATTTAGTGGGATTGTTGGAAACATCACGTCTTCCAATTCCATAGTTTTTACTGATGATGAAATCCCTCCTGAGGGTTTAGGTCACACAAAAGCACTACATATTCAAGTAAAATGCAGGAACTATGTCATAGCAAGAGTGCTAGTTGATAATGGATCGGCTCTCAATGTGATGCCTAAATCTACATTGTTAAAGCTTCCAGTAGACATGTCACACATAAGATCAAGCAACATGGTTGTAAGAGCATTTGACGGATCGCGTAGAGAAGTTATTGGTGATATTGAATTGCCAATCAAAATTGGCCCGTGTACTTTCAACATAACTTTCCAAGTCATGGAAATTACACCAGCATATAGTTTTCTGCTAGGGCGACCTTGGATCCACTCTGCAGGAGTAGTACCATCCACGTTGCACCAAAAACTGAAATTTGTTGTTGGAAATAAACTGGTTAGTTTATTGGGAGAGGAGGATTTCTTGATAACCAAGCCCGTCTCAACCCCATATGTGGAAGCAGCAGAGGAAGCATTAGAATGTTCTTTTCGTTCTTTTGAAATTGCCCATGCCACTATAGTGGGAGGGTTTGAACTGACAAGATCTCACAAGTCTAAGGCAAAAGAAATGGCAGCTAAAGTAGTGGTAAATGGAGGATATCGTTTGAATCAAAACTTAGAAAGGTTGTTGAGTATACCAAGCAATGTTGGGACATTTGGGTTGGGCTATAAACCTACCAAATGTGATAAAATTAGACTTCAGGAAGAAAAGAAAGGAAAACGATTGGCCAGGTTAGAAGGAAAGAGATTCACTCCAAGTCTCAAGCATTTACCATCATTGTATGATAACTTCAAAAGTGCTGGTTTGAGTTTTCCAGCATTGGACTCTTACTCAACAGATCACTTATTAATGGAAGTACGAAACTTGTCGATCGCAGCAGTTGTTAATGAGCTACCACACGAAGATGGCATAATCTACGCATGTTCACCTGATTTCGAGCTTAACAATTGGGATGTTGTAGATCTACCTATATTTTCACAAGATTTGCAAGAGTAATGATTAAACATTCATTTGTTAGTTCCTTTTTTATTTTCTAGAGGCTCTACCCAAGGCCGTAGGTTGTTTGTTCTGAACATGGGTGTATTATTCTTGTTATCAATAAAATTTTGGGATTTTCCTTTGACATATTCTAATTTCTCTTTTGCTTTTCTTTTCTCCTTTTCATTCGCAAAATAAAACACAAAAGTCCAAATGGCTTCATGGGCAATGTTCATAAGAATGAAGATGTTAGTCTTACTCTGGAGACTTCGATACACAACATGGAGTCCGATAAGGAAAGTGATATTGAAGAAGAGTTCGAACCATCTTCAGAATTATTAAGGTTGGTGGAGGACGAGGACAAGATTATGGGACCTCACCAAGAACTAGTTGAAGTAATCAATTTAGGATCTAAAGATGAAGTAAAAGAGATAAAAATTGGCACATCTATGACAAGTGAAGATCGGAAAAAAATAATCAATCTACTTCATGAGTTTCGAGACATATTCGCTTGGAGTTACCAAGATATGCCAGGTTTAGACACCGATATTGTGGTTCACCGTCTTCCGTTGAAACCCGAATGCAACCCAGTAAGGCAAAAACTACGTAAGATGAAGCCTGATGTACTGATTAAAGTCAAAGAAGAAGTTAAAAGGCAAATTGAAGCAGCGTTTCTTACGGTGTCAAAATATCCTGAATGGGTGGCAAATATCGTTCCAGTACCAAAGAAAGATGGGAAAGTAAGGATGTGTGTGGACTATAGAGATCTAAATAGAGCCAGTCCAAAGGATAACTTTCCGTTACCTCACATTGACATGTTAGTGGATAACACAGCAGGATACTCTACATTCTCCTTTATGGATGGCTTCTCAGGATATAATCAAATCAGAATGGCTGAAGAGGATCAAGAGAAAACAACTTTCATCACACTCTGGGGAACATTCTGCTACAAGGTTATGCCTTTTGGTTTGAAAAATGCTGGGGCAACATACCAGCGGGCCATGGTCACACTTTTTCATGACTTGATGCATAAGGAAATAGAAGTATATGTGGATGATATGATTGCAAAATCAAAGATTGGTGAAGACCACACAATCACCCTTCAAAAGTTGTTTGAAAGATTGAGAAAATATCAACTGAAATTAAATCCATCTAAATGCACATTTGGGGCAACCTCAGGGAAGTTGTTGGGGTTTGTTGTTAGTGAAGAAGGAATCAAAGTAGATCCTGATAAAGTAAAGTCCATTATGGAAATGCCACCCCCTCAAACAGAAAAGGAAGTTAGAGGATTTCTTGGAAGATTGAATTACATATCAAGATTTATCTCGCACTTGACGTCTACATGTGAACCAATCTTCAAACTTTTGCGGAAAAATAACACAGGAAAATGGGATGATGATTGCGAGGAGGCATTTAGCAAAATCAAACAATACTTGCAAAACCCACCTGTGTTGGTACCTCCAACTCCAGGGCGTCCACTCATCTTATATCTAACTGTATTAGAGAACTCCATGGGTGGTGTTCTGGGACAACATGACTTATCTGGAAAGAAAGAGCATGCCATATATTATTTAAGCAAAAAGTTCACCAGTTATGAAGCTAAATATTCAATGTTAGAAAGAACTTGTTGTGCATTGGTGTGGACTGCGCATCGCTTGAGACAATATATGTTGTACCATACCACATGGCTTATTTCAAAGATGGATCCAATAAAATATATTTTTGAAAAGCCTTCCTTATCTAGAAGGATTGCCAAATGGCAGGTTCTGTTGTCAGAATATGATATTGTATATGTCACTAAGAAGGCAATCAAAGGAAGTGCACTTGCTGACTATTTAGCAGCCCAACCAGTCAAAGATTACGAGCCAATGAGGGTGGATTTTCCAGACGAGAATATATTTCTAATAGAAGAGGATACTCTAGATAATGAAACATGGACTATGCTCTTCGATGGTGCATCAAATGAGTTAGGACATGGGATTGGAGTTGTGCTAATTTCTCCTGAAGGGAAAATTTTTCCTCTAACAGCCAAATTGCATTTTGAATGCACTCACAATACTGCTGAGTATGAGGCTTGTATCATGGGGCTCCAAGCTGCATGTGAAATGAATATTAAAAAATTACGAGTTTTTGGTGATTCAATGTTGGTGATCCATCAAGTCAAGGAAGAATGGGAAACTAAAGACTCCAAATTAGTCCCTTATAGCCAGTACATAACAAAGTTATCCAAAAATTTTGAAGAAATTACATTTGACCATGTGATGCATTAGCAACCTTGGAAGTTATGTTTGATCTTGATCTTACATGTGAAATCTATCCGATCAAGATTATAAAGCGGGATGTACCGACTTATTGCATGACTATCGAAAAAGAAGTTGATAACAAGCCCTGGTACTTTGACATCCGACAGTACATAAAATCTAGAGAATATCCACTCGGAGCCTCTGAGAATGAAAAACGCACACTAAGAAGATTAGCCATGAAATTTTTCTTAAGTGGTGAGGTTCTTTATAAAAGAAACCATGATATGATACTCCTCAGATGTGTTGATGTGGATGAAACAAAACAAATCATGACAGAAGTCCATGAAGGGATATGTGGAACCCACACCAATGGACATTTGATGGCTAGACAAATACTTAGAGCTGGGTATTATTGGACGACAATGGAATCAGATTGCATAAGATATGCAAGAGGATGCCAAAAATGTCAAATTTACATGGACAAGATCCATGCGCCATCATCCCCATTGCATGTTTTATCAGCACCTTGGCCTTTCTCTATGTGGGGAATGGATGTTGTAGGGCCCATTGAACCTAAAGCTTCAAATGGTCATCGATTTATTCTTGTGGCTATTGATTATTTCACTAAATGGATCGAAGCTATGTCTTATCGCAATGTCACAAAAGGAGTAGTGCTCAAGTTTATCAAGAAAGAGTTGATCTGTCGTTATGGTCTTCCAGAAAGCATCATTACAGATAATGCAAAGAATCTTAACAACAAGATGATGAGTGAGCTTTGTGAGCAGTTCAAGATAAATCATCGAAATTCAACTCCATATCGTCCAAAAATGAATGGTGCAGTAGAGGCGGCCAACAAGAATATTAAAAAAATCATTGAGAAAATGACCACAACATATAAAGATTGGCATGAAATATTGCCATTTGCATTACATGGGTATCGCACGTCAATTCGTACCTCAACTGGGGCAACACCATTTTCTTTGGTTTATGGTATGGAAGCTATCCTTCCTTTGGAGGTGGAGATACCTTCCTTAAGAGTTCTTATGGAAACTAAATTAGAAGAAGCTGAGTGGATTCGAGGTCGGTATGAACAATTGAATCTTATTGAAGAAAAGCGACTAGCGGCATTAAGTCATGGTCAACTTTACCAAAAGAGAATAATGCGTGCATATGATAAGAAAGTGCACCTTCGATGTTTTCAAGAAGGGGACCTAGTATTGAAAAGGATACTCCCTTTCCATCAAAAGGATTATCGAGGAAAATGGACTCCTAACTACGAAGGACCATTCATAGTAAAGAAAGCTTTCTCGGGGGGAGCTTTGCTTCTGACCCACATGGATGGAGACGAGTTGAGGAGCCTGTGAATGCAGATCATGTTCGAAAATATTATGCATGAAATCATGAACCTTAGAAGACTCTCTGGTGTTAAAAGATGTCTGTGAAGACTAATATTAAATTCTTTGGCTCCGGTCTCAAGTGTATCCCTCTACTCATTTGTTTCTTTGACATTTCTTATCAAACATTGTTATTATTTCAATGATGTCCCCAATTACATTTTCAAATGTATCCTCTACTTATACCTCTATCTGTTCTTTCTTTTAAAGCGTTGTTAGCAAACCTTGAATTCATCTTTCTATTCTTATGACTTTGTATTTCTATAACTAGCAAGAATAAAGTAACACTTGTTGAGGTCATAACTCAAATAATGTTATAAATTACTCTTGTAAATCTTGTGAAATTAAGCTTGCATAAAGATCCTTGTGCAAAGACAATGAAAATATCCATGGATTGAGATAATGAGCTAACCACGATGGCAAGGTACATCAAAATGAAGTTTTGTATTATGAAAAGGGGACTGTTATGTTCCATCTCCTTGATTAAGGAAGAAAAGGCAAAGGCTAATTAGAAGCTATACGATCAAGAGAGGTCATTTCTCAAAATATAGTGTCTTGTTCTATCCTATGATCAATTTAACCAATTACTAGTAGGGATGGTGAAGTGTGATAGTGACCTTCCTTTCAAAAAAGCATATATACACATTATGCTAAGAAAAGAAATTTTGGTTAAATTGAACCCAGTCCTAGAACTGAGGTCGAAGCCTGTATCCATCAGGTCCAATATATTTTGAACCCAGCCCTAGAGCTGAGGTCGAAGTCTTCTCAAATTTTGGTTAAATCGAACCCGGTCCTGGAACTGAGGTCGAAGCCTGTACCCATCAGGTCCAAAATATTTCGAACCCAACCCTGGAGCTGAGGTCGAAATCTTCTCAAATTTGGTTAAATCGAACCCAGTCCTGGAACAGAGGTCGAAGCCTGTACCCATCAGGTCCAATATATTTCGAACCCAACCCTGGAGCTGAGGTCGAAATCTTCTCAAATTTTGGTTAAATCAAACCCAGTCCTGGAACTGAGGTCGAAGCCTGTATCCATCAGGTCCACTATATTTCGAACCCAGCCCTAGAGCTGAGGTCGAAGTCTTCTCAAGTTCTGGTTAAATCGAACCCAGTCCTGGAACTGAGGTCGAAGCCTGTATCCATCAGGTCCACTATATTTCGAACCCAACCCTAGAGCTGAGGTCGAAGTCTTCTCAAGTTTTGGTTAAATCGAACCCAGTCCTGGAACTGAGGTCGAAGCCTGTATCCATCAGGTTCAATATATTTCGAATGCAACCCTAGAGCTGAGGTCGAAGTCTTCTCAAATTTTGGCTAAATTGAACCCAGTCCTGGAACTGAGGTCGAAGCCTGTATTCATCAGGTAATTATATTTTGAACTCAACCCTAGAGCTAAGATAGCTATTTTTATAAAAATTTCACCGACCAAATACTTTATCTTTTCCTTTGTCCATCCTTAAGTTTCTTCAGGACGAACAAAGGGGGGAAACTGTAGATACCATATTTGGTCCGGTTCATTTTCTTATTTTTCTTATTATTTTAGTGTTTATGTTTATTTTATTATATAGAATAAGATTGTTGTTATTTTTATTATTTTTGTTATTGTTTATTTATTTATTTTGTTTATTTGTTTATTTTTATTTTTATTATTTATTTATTTATTTATTTATTATTATTATTATTATTTTTATCATAACTACTTTTTCCCTAAGTTTTTTTATTCCCTTCCTATTCTCTCTCCATATCTTCCATCATCCGTAGTCTTCCTGCTGATTTGGTCTGACCCTTTAGTTTCTCCTTCCCTCAACTTCCTCTTAGTTAAACGCTCTCGACAGCTTCTCTGGCCTATTTAAATCGATTGATTTCCTGTGGGGGGGATTTTTTTTTTTTTTGCTAAATTCATTATTTTTTTCCATCATTCATTTTTGTGTTCATCTGGTGCAAAGAATCCTTGACAACCAGAGTATTTCAACAACACTACCAAAAAAGGTTGAGAATTTATTTTCAATTTTGTTTTGTGATTTTTTTTAGCATAATATAATTCCATTTGCTTGTTTACTGGGAGTTTAGAATAGGTTTGGTTGGTTGGCAATTTTTTGTATTCTGTGGATTGGGATGGAGTTGATTCATGGAAATAAGATTTAGATTGGGTTTGATTAATATGAAGTTCTGTATTTTGTGAGCATACTGTTTTTATTTTATTTTTTGTTGCCTTTCTTTCTTTTGTATTATGCATAAAATTTCTTGATTAAATTTAGTTAAATTCAATCGCATATTTGAATTTGTGTTTACTGAGACCTTGATGGGAGCTTATTGTTATCCTGGACCATTCTTCTGCAGAAAGATTTAAAGATCTCATCATAACTTTATTTATTTTGTTTTTATATATATCTATCAATCTTTTTTATTTTATTAGATTTGATTGTATGCATGTATATTTAGTTTGAATATTAAGATTGTGTTTTTAAAAAATTGGTATAGCAGTATGTTTAAGAAGGTATTAGTTATGATTGGATTGACCATTTTTTTTAGTTCTGTGAAATCCTGCAGTATGAATATTATTATTAGATTTAGTTAAATTCAATTGCATATTTGAATTTGTGTTTACTGGGACCTTGATTGGAGCTTATTATTATCATGGACCATTCTTCTGCAGAAAGCTTTAAAAGATCTAACCATAATTTTATTTATTTTGTTTTTAGTTGTTTTTTTATATATTTATCAATCTCTTTTTTATTTTATTAGATTTGATTGCATGCAGGATGTATATTTAGTTTGAATATTAAGATTGTGTTTTTAAAAATTGGTATAACAATACATTTAAAAAGGTATTGTGTAGTTATGATTGGATTTGCTTTTTTTAGTTATTTGAAATCCTGCAGTATGAATATTATGATTATCATTTGAAAATTGAAGGAATATTTTAATTTCGGCATTAATTGTATAGCAGATTGTTTTATTTAATTGGTTGCTCTAAAAGAATGTTTGTTTTTAATTAAAATAAATTGACACACATTGTTGTTATTTATAATCTGCATGTTTCTAATAATATGAATAAATTAATGTTATTTCAATTTCTTATTATTTTTTATTATTATTTTTTTTTTCTTTTCTAAATTTTGTTTTTAGTCTTATAGCATTTAATCTAATTTAATTTCATGTATCCTTACTTTAGAATTTTAAAATTTTTAAATAACAAATGGTCTTTTCCCAATTTGAAAACTTGAGACTAAACTTTTATGATTTTTGGGGTTGAGTAGTGTTTCTTTATGGGGTTTGGTTAAAATTCCATAAATACATGAAATTCCCAATTAAAATAATTTCAACTTTTTTTAAAAGGGGATTATTAAAGCTTTAAATTTGAGATTGAGTAGTGTTTCATTTTTAGAATTTGTTTGAACAAATTCTTTAAAAACATGAAAATTCTTGGCAATTTATGAGAAAAAGTAGTGTTCTCTTTATGGACCTTCCAATTCCATAAATACATGAAATTTCTCATTAATTGTAAATTTTCAAATTGGGGCATTTTTCATAAATTTACCAAAATGGAATTTCATCAACCCATTTTGAGATTGAGTAGTGTTCTCTTTTCAGAATTTATTATAATAAATTCTTTAAACACATGAAAAATCTCATCCAAATAAAGTCATTTTGAGGGAAAGTAGTGTTCTCTTTATGGATCTTCCAATCCCATAAATACATGAAATTTCTCATTAATTTTTGAATTTTCAAAATTGGGGGGTGTTTTTCATAAATTTCCAAAAAAATGATTTTTCTTTAAATTATTATGTTTTCCTAAAAACGAGATTGAGTAGTGTTCTCTTTTTGGAATTTATTTGATTAAATTCCTTAAATACATGAAATTTCTCACAATATCCAATGATGGAAATTAGAAAATTTAAAAATTTGATTTTTCCAATGTTCTTGAGGTGAGGAAATTTATTTTGGAAAACCAAAATAAATTTTCAATATTTTTTTAATGGCTTTTGTGCCACTCATAATGGTTGGTTCATATTTTGTCTCCAAAGTATGGATTAATAAATATGGGACATTTAAAAATAAAAGAAAATAAATTGTTGTGGACCAATATTTACTTATTTTTAATTTGGATAACAAAAGATAAAATTTGGTAACCGTTTTCACGGGTGTTGTAGGGTGCTAATACCTTCCCTACACACAAATGACTCCCGAACTCATATTTGATTTACGCAGACCATCTTTTTTTTTTTTTTGTTAAATTGGGTGACCAATCACACCCTTAATATGATTGGTGGCGACTCCAAAACTCTTTTCCAAGAAGACCCTTAAAAGAGGATGTCGTCCGCTCCGCGTCGCGATCTCGTTGCGACAATATATCAACTCTATGAACTATGATGAATGTAACTCATGATTTCTGAAATAATCAAAATCTACAAGGTTTAAATAAAAATTAAACAACATCATTGCATGAAAATATAAAATATATTTTTTTTAAGAAAATGAACTGATTAGGCGGCTCACTTAACCGTATCCGAGATCTTCACTTTTCCATATTGAAATTTATGAGACTTTCCATCTTCCATTCAGTGCAAGGATTTCCATCTTCCAAAAAAAGTTATCTTGTGGTACTTGTTTAGGGATTCAAAGGCTTCGATAAGGAGTTCCATCTTCCATTTTGAAGAAACATAGATCAAATCTTCAAGCACTTGCATAGGGATTCACAGGCTTGCTTAGTTTCAATATCTTCCATTCAAATGCTTTTTATTTTCTTTCAAGGAAGCCTTCAATTAGATGGTCATCGAGTAGAAATCTTCATTTGACTACCCCTGCTAGCTTGAAAAAACTTCGAGTACAAACGAAGGAGTTCTGAGGTGTCGGGACTGGTTATAAATTAAGTCAAATTTGGTTAGATATACAACTTCCTTGATTTTAGGGAGAGGGAGAAAATCGGTTATCAAGAGAGCAGATTGCAAATACTACCTCCTTAATTTTAGGGGAAGAGCAGATATACAATTTCCTTAATTTTTTTTTTAATACAGTTTCCTCAATTCTAGTAGGGGTAAAACAGGAAGTCTAGGTTACAAAAAAAGTCACATGCTCCTCACGTTTAGGCCATTTTTCTACTTTTTTTTTATTTTTTGTCTATTTATCTAAATCGGTATTTTCTTTTAGCCATTTACAAGGATTTCCCTTAAATTTTGCTATTTTTATTGCAAAATTTTTCCAGATGACCCTCTGTGAAGCCCATTTTTCATAAATGTCCAATATAGGTCATTTTTTCTGATTTAGATTTTTCATTTTTTTCGTGACAAATTTACCCTTCTTTTCCTTATCTCTCCTCAATAATTTTGCTACATACTATCTCTCTTCATTAAAGAATAACCAACCGAATTTTTCCTGATTTTGAGGTCTTTAGGGCATTTTTAATAAATTCGTTTTTGGTTTCCTTTTTTTTGAAGATCGTGTTATCTTCTATTTGTCTTTTAGCCTTCCATTTTCTAACTTTTGGGATTCCGTCTCAATCATTGTTCATATTTCTCTTAAATATTAGCGCACTAAACCTTTTTCAAAACATCTGGGAACTGTCCAAACTGGGATTCCGGCGGCAATATTCTTCCTGTAGAAGTTATTTTTCTTCCTCTTATCGTTCGACAGCAATCTTCTTCCGTCTACGTCTGGTCTGGTCTGGGTTTCCTCATCTCTATCTTCATCCTGCATTCAAGCTTCTTGCAGCTAATGGGTAATCATGATATATATATATATATATATATATATAAGTTTTTTAATGTTGTGTTCTTCAATATCCATGTTATATCCATGAATATATCAAAAAAAATGTCATACCTGTCGTTGGTTTTCCCTTGCATCTTCTTTTTTTTATATATGCCATAATTTCGTAGTACATATATGTTCAGTTGTCGTTCTCATAATGTTGTTCCACTACTACAAAAATCACTTTTAATGACGGCCATTGCCCGTCATTAAAGACTTTTCATGACGGGCGCGCGTCCGTCGTCTATACGAGTGTCGTCGTAACTTGTTATGACGGGCGACTTTTAATGACGGGCATTGCCCGTCATTAAAAGCTGTCCGTCATAACAAGTTACAATGACGGACGTTTTTCATGACGGTCAATGCCCGTCATGAAAAGTCGTCCGTCATCAAAAGTTCGTCATTAAAGGGTATTTTCCAACCAACCAGATCTTCAATGACGGGCATTGTCCGTCATTAAAAGTCGTCCGTCATGAAAAGTCCGTCATTGAAAGAGTTTTTGCGAACCAAATGTCCGTCATTAAATGTCATGTTTTATGACAGGCATTGCCCGTCATTATTTTGTTCATAATTTAATAAAAAAATTTGTTGGTTGCCCGGTGGCAAACCAACAATATTTTCTTCATTTGTCAACCTATAAAGAAAGTAATCTTAATTTTAAATGTGCAAAATTGTATAGAAATCAAATATTTGTCAAATTTCATTCCAATAGGCCAATGAACCAAATTTGTTCATACAATTTTTATTCATAAGTTTGATATAAAAATAAAATTACAAACACTTACACTTAAAAGCCTCAAAATTACTAAACACCTATGATTTAAAGTCTACACCTACACTAAAAAACAAAAATTATCGTACATGCCGCTTTCATTCCTGTCACCATAATCTTGCTCGTACATCAAACTTGAAGAACCTAAGAAAAACAAATTGTAATTAAGTTCGATACAACGCCAAAACAAGAACTCCCATAACAAACATATGGCCAACAACTCGAAGAACCTAATAAAATCAAATTTAGTTAACAATAAAATACACAAAAAAAAAAACCAATCTCGATGAGTATCGGAAAAAAATGTGAGAAAACCAAATAAACTCCAAAAGCTTACAAAACTTTTAAAGCATCTATCCTAATTCAAACCGGTTGCTCTAGAAATTTCGACGACATAACGACATACATATGACTAACCCAAAAATTTTTAAACCTGTTAAACAAGAGAAACACACTTCTATATGAAAAAAAATCACCTGACTACAGTCCCACAACACTTCAGGTTCACAACAAGACCCCAAATATCTTAAAACTAACCAGTTAGTTTTAACATGAAAAACTAATAAGTGACAGACTTTTAATGATGGAAAAACTATAAATATCCATCGCCTTACAACCAAAACACAAGGAATCCTACACTTAAAAGAAATGAGCTTAACATTGAAACTAATAAGTGTACAACCAGAACAAGCACATCCTACACTTAAAAGAAATGAGCTTAACATCGGAACTAATCAGTGGAGTTACAAAACTCTCCAAAGTAGCACAAGTAAATGAAAGATCATAGTTACAAAAGCTCTATGCAAGAACTTCTTAAATTAACACGATATCAGATAGAGAGATGTCATAAACAGAAAATAATGAAATACTTTGCATTCTAACCTTGATAGGGTGTTGAGCTACATGCTTACAACTTTAGTGCTCCATTATCACTTCAGAACATTTTTCTACAACCTGAAAAAAGAAATAGAACAATGTACAGTGAAGAAAAATGGGGATTATGAGTACTGAAAACCCCTCCCTTTGTGAGTTTGATATGTTTGATTTGTTCACGAAATGTTGGAGGTAATGTGTACAGAAGCTTGATTGTCATAAAAAGAAAAAAACAAGAGCTGCTTGTAGAATAAATCTACATTGTCAAACTAATCTAAGTAACAAATTGGAAACTGTATTTGGTAAAACAAATTTTGGGAAGTTAAGATAGATGCCAAGAACAAATAAAAACTAGTACAAAATTCATTTTAGACTACATGTATTATCTACTGCCAAATTGACCAACATTGTATAATTAATGTGCACAAAACTGAAAAGTAAAATGGATATTCATTTTACTTAAAAGAAAACACAACACGCAACTTCCAAATAATTTTTTCCAAAATAATTAATAAAGTAGACAATAAGCAACTTTTAGCACAAAAACAACCTACCTTTTATACATCAACATGAAATTCTTCCTTCAAGGGAGTGGGTACTACACGTGTGAAACAAATTCTAGCACAACATGTCACTTTCTCCTCTAGCAGCTTCAACCTCGACAAAGTCAAATGCCAATACATTCAAATCGTATAAATAAAGAGAGCAAAAAACTTACAAAAGAGCAACCACCATCACCCTTGTAGGAGATGACATACACACAATTATCTCAAGATCCATCAACTTTCATGCTTCATCATGAGCTCGACAAGGAGTCAATCTATCCATAATCAATGGTGGAACTAGTGGTGGAGTGGACATTTTAAGGCAAGTTGAAGTGAAGTACCATGCTTTGTTTTTCAAACAGCAGCAAACAGCCTATGGAGAAAATTTATGGAATGGTAAGAGATAATTTAAAGAAAGAAATTTCTCCATTGCTAGGATTGTGCATCCAGGTATGTATAATTTAGTTTTTATGTCTTATGAATTAGCTAATTAACCTCTTTTTTTTTTGGAAATAATAACAAACTATCTTTTACTCAGGCTTGCTATTTCAAAGAACATAAAAGCTCACATGTCAGCTAACACAATACCTTCTTAGCTCGCAACATGTCAAGTTCAACGTATGTTGTCGCGACCACCAAGTTATAGTCCTTTCGGTACAGATGTCAATTTCATAAATCTTCTCCTTCAATATTCGGTTGATTCTAGAGCAGCAGAGATTGGCCTTGGACTTATTTGTCCACAACCATTATTCATCTGATTTTCAATAAAAGAAAATCTTAGAACTCGAATGCTTCAAACAATTCAAGAACCAACAAGAATAGGACCAAAACAACAGCTGACACAAAACCACCAGAACTCGCGAAGTCAAATTCAGAAAGCTAAATGATGAACCACACAAGGTGTATCAATGTATTTACTCACAAGGCACCTGCTTGACTGAGAATCCAAAAACATTAATTGTGATTCAACTCAATATCATGGTCAATTCCAACTCATGAGAAATGATGCTGCACATTATGTCCCCAAAAACAGAAAAAGTCAAGAATTCAGAAAACACCCAATTTACTACAAATGTTTAGCTCAGGGGATCATTGCACCAGCCAATTACAAGACAAATAGTTGATGGCGAGGACGACGAAGATTTAAATCGCCATTGATCATTGCAGCAACTTAGTACAAATGTTTACCTTCAAAATCCTCTAAAACAACATTTTAACATAATGAAAATCAAATTATGACCAAGTTGAATTTAGTTACCTGAGAAAAAAAGATGTTGCTTTGTCTATTCCCCCATTGATTTAAATCGCCTGTACAAGGCATACGACAAAGGAGGCTAAGTGCAGGGCAAAATAATGGAATTGAATTGAAATGAAAGTGAAAGAGAGAGTGACCAACTGAAAAATGGAGCAAGCAAATCTAGAAGAAAATTCCCTCTTTTCATTTCTTTTTCTCTATATTTGAACAGTAAACAATAATTGTAAATTGATCAGATCAAATAATTTTCGTGCTTTTCAATTTCCACGGAATACTTAAGAAGAGAAGAAAATCTGGGGTCCAATGAAAAGGAAAGAGATTCATGAGTCATGACCCACTTCAGAAAGTGAAAGCTCCAATGTGGGATTTGAACTAGGCACAAAATATCCATGGCTTGACAACTTGAAAATGTAGCGTAACTTCGCCAATTGTATTATTGACAAAATACAATGCTTTGAACATCAAACAATGCAACCCATTTACGTAATCAAAGCCATATTTTAGAATAATTTGCAGATGGTGTTGCAAATTATTTGAAGGCTAAACCATTTCACAAAATACAATGCATACGTGAGCCTTTGTTTGAACCAGACGGTGTTGCAGAATAATTTTCACCTCCTGGTTATTCGAAGCATAAACCATTTCCATTTTTAAAATTTCCCCCCAAATCTAAAGAAAACGAAAACAACCAGCAACATTACAAGAACAAACTCGCAAAATTTGACGATGAAAATAGCGAATGCAAGAGAAAAACAGAGAGAAATTGAATCTATGCTTCAATTTCATTTCACGCAGAGAAGCAACTTAATAACAGACAAAAAACATAAAAATCAACAGCACTAACCCATTACATATACAGTCCCCCTACCGTCATAGACATTCCTTTCACAGTCCCCTCTTCTCCCTGAAATTTCTATCAAATACCTAAATCTTAAATGTCGAGGATGGCGAATGGAGCAACAAAAATGAAAAAAAAAAACAACATACCTAACTCGCCGGCAGGATGAACGGCGAAGAGGTGAAGTTCACGATGGTGGTGGCGACGGAGAAGCCGTGGATTAATCGGAGGGGGCTGAAAATTGGCGTGTTAGAGAGAAAAGAGGTATCAGTCCATATGAAGTAAAAACCTAAAAGTAAAAATGGGAAAAAGTAGTTTTTATATAGACCATATACAACGTCGGTCATTAAAGACAAGAAACAATGTCGGTCTTCAAACTTTTTGTGTTTTTGAATTTCTACGTGTTTTTTTTCATGTCCGTCGTTGTTGCTCACGTGATTTTTTTTAGACCGTCCTTAAAACCCTTTTGTGTAGTAGTGTTCCCAGTATGTTCGTATTTGTGATTCGTTATTTCAGTATGTTCGTAATATATTTTTTTTTCAGTATGTTCGGAATATATCCGTGTATGAATTTTATTCCTTCTTCATTTTTGTCAGTAATATTTCATTATATATTATTCGTTCCATCGTATTTATCAAATAATCTTTTATTATCTAGGTTCATCTATTATTCCAGTACTACATGATGGAATTTGGAACGAGCTTGGTAATTATGTTGGTTTCCAAGTATTTGAGATTTCTTTGCATGATGATATGAATTTTTTATAATTACAACAGTCAATAATGGAAAAGCTTGGCATGATAGGGAATTTGGATGCCCCTGATCTATTTCTTTCTTTAGGATCTAAAAATTTAATGAAAAATTATGCAAAGATTACCGAGAATAAGGATGTTAGATGGTTAATTGCCTTGATGTGCCCTAATTGTAGGTATGAACAATACTGTGCTATAGTTGTTGATTCGAAAAACATGAGTTTTTGTTGACAATATACCCCGTATATGCTCTAGTAGTGCAAATCAGTTTGAGCAAGGTCGTTTTTTCCACACAATTGATGTAGCAAAGTTGTCTTCCAACTTCAACATACAGTTGGACGACATTTTTTCTGCAAAACGTGTATCACATAATGCCATTCAAGCTATAGCTATTAGAGATAACTTTCAATTCAAGACCGTTAAATCGAATAATGATTTTCTGGTTGTGCAATGTATTGTCGAAAATTGCCAATGGTTTCTACGAGCATGTCGTTATGGTGAAGTTGGCAGTGACTCATGGGTTATTACAAGATTTGATTCCGACCATACATGTTCTCTAGATATTGTTTTGGCCGATAATAAACAAGCGACGTTTAATGTTATTAAGGATTTTATTAAGAGTAAGATTAGTATTGACGGTAGTCAATTACCGTCTCCAAAGGATATTATATCATTTGTTTGTTCTGACCATGGAATAAGAATTAGCTATCAAAAAGCATGGCGTGCTCGTGAAGCGGCAATGAATGAAATAAGAGCTTCTCTAGAAGAATCGTATCAGAAGCTTGCATCTTTTGCTCATATGCTGAATTTAAAGAATCCAGGTATTTATACGTTTTTAAATATATATAATTTATTTTTTCCAGGTTTATGCATTATATATGTATATATCGGATATAATGCTCAGTATATATTGTTTTCAGGTTCGGTTACTAGTCTTAAATTAGATGATGATGGAAGGTTTCGTTATTTCTTCATGGCCTTATCAGCCTGTATATCTGGTTAGCAACATTGTCGTCCTATTACATTTGTTGATGGAACAAGTTTGAAGAACAAATTTGCTGGCACCCTTATTATTGCTTCAACCGCTGATGCAAATGACCAAATTTTTCCATTAGCATTTTGTGTGGTTGATTCAGAGAATGATATGTCGTGGCGGTGGTTTTTTATGCATATGAAGAGGATTGTTGGGAATTGTAAAGATCTTTTTATTGTTTCTGACAGACACAAGAGTATTGCAAAATCAATTCAAATAGTTCTTCCTGATGTTTGCCATTGTGTATGCATGTTACATCTGATGAGGAACTTGAAGTTGAAATACAAAGACAAGTTGATTGATTCCATATTTTTTCAATGTGCAAAAGCTTTCAATGTTGTAGATTTTGAATTTCATATGCGTCAGTTGGAGGTGGATGCTCGAGGTATACGTAAGGAGTTGCAAACTATAGGCTTTTCCAAGTGGTCTCGTGCTTATTCTTCTCGTCGTCGATATAAGATAATGACCACCAACATTTCTGAGTCTCTCAATGCTTGCATTAAGGAAGCAAGGGAGTTACTTGTTTCATCTATGTTGGAAGTTCTACGAATGATGCTACAAAGATGGTTCTTTGAAAGACAGAATGAAGCATCTTTCCAATCAACTGATTTTACAAAATCTACTGAGAAGCATCTACGAGAAGAAATAGAGAAGGGTTGATCAATGCAGGTTAGGTTGTTTATATTCATAAGTATATTATTTTCTTCATTTTACTGTCCTTATATATTCCTTATTATATCAGGTACACCCAGTTGACAATATGCAATTTCAAGTGATCGATGAGGCGAGTCAATATGAAGTTCACTTACCAACCAAGAGGTGTAGCTGTCGGATGTGGGACATCTTGGAAATTCCATGTTCTCATGCATGCGCTGTCTTGACAACCAAGCATGTATCCATAAAGGAGTATACATCTGAATTATACCTTAGCAAGACTCTATCTTCTATATACATCGGTCTAATTCATCCCTTAGGGCTTGAGTCTAACTAGATTATTCCTAGAGAGGTAAAGAACATCAAAATTTTGCCCCCCAATGTGAAGCGTTCTGCTGGTAGGCCCAAGAAGACTAGGATTCCTTCGCAAATGGAATTCAAGAGGCGTGTGAAATGTGGTCGTTGTGGACGATTTGGGCACAATCGAAAATCTTGCAAATTTTCTCTTACCCAATGATTTCCGTCTATTTTCTGATTTTCATGACATTGCTGCAAATTTTTAGAAGTTTGCGTATTTTTTTGATGACGATTAATTATGTTTAGAAGTTTATTTGCAGACAATTTATTAGACATTTTCCTTATGAAGTTTATTATGATCTGCTTTCTTTATTTTTTCTCATCTTTAGTTTTGCAAAAGAATGTATGGAATATACTGTTTACTATATTTAATATCTGTTCTATATATAACGTCAAATTTTGAAGATTTTGAGCAATATATATTTCATACGTCCTGATATATGACTCATATTTTTAGAATTGTTGTCATCATCAACATAAGTATTGCAAATAAATGTATGGTATATATTGTTTATTATATTTAATATATGTTCTATATATATCATAAATTTCTAAATATTTTGAGCAATATATTTTCATACGTCCTGATATATGACTCATATTTTTTAGTATTGTTGTCATCATCAACATAAGCATTGCAAAGAAATGTATGGTATATACCATTATATTCGCATGTATATTTTTTTTTCTTCTTCAAAATCTAGCTATATATTTTTCGAACGATTTTATACATGGTTCATATTATGTATATTATATTTAATATATGTTCGATATATAACGTTAATTTTTAAATATTTGTTTAGGACTGTTCGATATATAACGATATTATACATGACTCATATTTTTCCTTTCTAAGTTCTATCATTACATAAAAGTTAGCAATGCATTTTCATTCGTTTTGATATATGTTTCATACAATGTATATTCTAAATAATATATCATACATCAATGATAATAGTGAAATATTTCCGCTATTTTTCATATTCAATATAATGTGCTATTTCAAAAGTGCAATCTCAAAATAGGTCCCTACGAAAAGAAAAATATGAGAACAAAATCAGACCATTATCAATCCAACCTAATGGTCTTCAACATCCATGTTCATCTATCCAATAAATACCAGAAGAAGAAAAAATCCCAAGTATAAATCCATCACAGTCAGAAGTCCGAAAGAGAGAAATTCAAAAAACATAATTTAGTCATGGATGAGAAAGCCGGTTAAAGGTGGGTGCATTGAAATCTTGCGATGTTAGGATTGTCTTTCTTTGGCCGTTCCTTTTCTTTAGCGAATCCAAACTTCGATGTGAAGGGAGACTTCATTAGTTTCGATGGTATGATCTTCTTTTTTTCTCTCCTTAAAAAAGTTTGACCATCTGCGATCGGTCCAGTACCTTTAAACTGCATTTATAAAGTCCAATATAAACATATATTAGGTTTATTTCATATATAATCAATTTATCTAATTTTATAACAATTCATATGTACTTACAACATGACAATATACCCCATCAATCACATTTTCTTTACTTTTCTTCAGTATCTTTTTTCCCTACATCCCAGATCATCATTTAATAAATATTTTTCAAATCAATAAGTAGTTAAACAAACATCCCAAATACGTACCTTTTTAATATTCGATATTGCAGCCTTTTCAATTTTCTCCACTTCCACTAAGAAGCTATTGCTGACAATATCTTCATCTACGTCTTCCACCATGTCATCCTACATTTCATACTTTAGATATATTCCGAAAAAAAAAAAGATTAGAAAGGATTATATTCATATCTCAAATATACTTACATTTTTATTTCTTTCATATCATTCGCCTTCATTGTTTCCATCTTTTTGTCCGCCTTCGCCTTCATTCCTGTTTTCATCCTCACCCCTGTAGACCCCTTCACCTTCATTTCCAACATCTCCTTCCCTGTTGTCCCCTCCGTCATCGTCATTATTCTCATTATTGTCGGCATGATGTTCCCCCGATTGCTTTTTGGCCAAAAATAGCCTCATTTCAGCCATTTCTCTGAAAAGCATGTTCATCTTCATATTTAATTCCTCCAGACTTGTAAGGATCATGTCCTTAACGTCTTCCAAGTTTGTAGGCTCATTGGTGTCCCTTTCATTTGAGTGAGAAGTTGATGCATGCTTAAGTCGTTGCTCTTCTATTTGCCGAATTGGTGACGTTCTTTTGTGGACAACATTCTCATCAAGCATCTCATATATTTGAAACTAAAAAAATAAAAACATGTATTATATAATGTACATTCATAAATATGTAATATTCATGCGTATATTGTATATATTTATGGTAAATGGTATATGTAATATAACTTACATTTTTGTGTTAAAAAACCTTCGTTGCCAAGTCCTTCCATACAGGATGAACATCTGCCAACCAGTTGTTTATCTTCGGGATCCCATTTGTAATTTTTTCTGCGCAAACTATGGTTGGTCCCGAAAGCATAGGTATGCATTCGTATGCCCAAACAAGTAGTGCGTGAGGGAATCTAGCAATCCCAACCACCAATGCATCCATTCTTTATTGAGTTGATGGTGGTGGTATATACTATCCTTCCCCAGGGGTTATTTTCAAATTGTTCATCATCATCAAGCAGTGTGATATGATCTACTTCGACCCCCGTGCTTACTTGTTTTCCCAATAAGAAGTTTGATAGGAAATATAACTTGGCCAACCTCACCTTGTCATTCTTTTTCACTCCATCCATTTTCATGAAAAGATCCGAAACAATTGATCTCTTTATCGGTTTTTCATCGTCAAAATACTTTCTAAGAAATCTACTTGACAGTTTTTTCATATCCATTGCTGGGAATTCACCACAATTTAGTCTTGTTATTTTTTCAAAATCCTTCCTACAAAATTTTACAACTTTTCCCTCAAAGTTAAACCACAGTTCATCCCCCTTTGTTAGGCTACACTGTCTCCAGATCATATGGTATAGAAGTTGGCTGAGAAACTTTTTAATTTTCGGGTCAAGAAATGTTCCAAAACAATTGTTCCTAAATCTGTCCAGATGTTTTTTTCTTAACTTATCCTTAATGTTTATTATAACTTCGTATCTGGAATAAATGTTTAGTTTTTGAATACTCAACCACTTTTCGTGTCGTAATAACAAAGGTGCAGCCTGTTTTCATATAAAAGTTTCATCAGGCAGGGATCAAAATATTATATATATGTATAATTTAGTATTCAATACATGTTAATAACATACTCCAATTTACATAAAGTAGACCTACTATATACGCCAGTATATATCTTTTAAGATTCATATTCAATATAAGTTACCTCATACAAATCTTTTATGTTTCTTCCAAAGACCGATCCTCGGGAATATCGTTCCATCTTGATCACCTTTTTTGCAGTTTCACTCTTCCGTTCCATCTATTTGAAACGACAACAATACATGAATCAGTATATTTCAAACATCTGATTTTTGTTTTCCTTTATCTGTCTGATTGCTTTTCGCATAACTCGTATTCCTTGTAATCTGAAAAATAGTGCAACAATTATCATTGTTGCTGAAGTAAAATATCGTGTTTTCAAATTCATTATACATAATCATACTAATTTCATACTCTTCTAGAGGATGACGCCTCTGTGATTTTCTTCGCTTTTGATTTATGTAAATATAAACATTATTCTATGTTCATTGATATGAACATAATTCAATTATATTTCAAATATACATTAGCAACTTCTACCGTCCTTTTTCTTTTGCTCCTCCCAACTTCTTCTCTAGCTGTCGTATCGTCCAGGCCAATAACATTCCCCCGCAATCATTAAATCCATATATGCTTATTGTTTTTTGACATATACTTATTATATAATTCATGTTATCATATATATTCACCTCAGGTTCTTTTCCTTCAAAATCCACACTCCCCACATCACGAGTTTCATTTTTATCCTCGGATTGAGTCCCCTGGTTCGATTTTATCATTTATCATACATTTATATATTCCCTCATATATGAAGGATTGGAATTCCCAATTCCGTTACAGCGGAAGCAATTGGACCGAATCGTATTTTAATTTCGTTCTACAAAATACTAGTACATTGGCAAAAACGAATTCATAATTCTACAAAAATAAGGTTAAGCAAACTCACCGTCGTTTGACGACTCTGAATTCTTCAAGAACGCCTTCTTGAATGTCAGGGACCAAAAGTGAAATCTTGGGACACCACCACAAGATTACCCCGTTATTCTCTGAGTTTGGAAACGAGATTGTGGGATCTCTTATTTCTTGAATTTGGGAAGTGTTTTACAAAGAAGAACTTCTCTGTATTTTTCCTTTTGGTTGAGAGAAAAGTGAGAGTATGGAAAGGGAGAGATTCTGCAGAATGAGGGAGAGCTAAGATCATCCCCTTAACGTGAGTTAAGTGAGAGATCAAAGATTTATTTATTTTTTTTATTATTTAATTAATTAAATAAAACAAATTTAATTTAATTAATTAAATATTAATTAATTAATCACATTAATCAATTAATCTTATTTGCATTTAAATCATATTTAAATGCATTGCTCTCACATAATTTATAGTTTCAATTAATTTAATTAAATCTAATTTAACCAAATTAATATTAACCAACTAATTATTTAATTCATAATTAATTAATTCAATGATTAACTAAATATCACATATTTAATTAATCCATCATTTGAATCATATTCAAAATGTGCATCTCTCTTATAACCTATAGTTTTAATATGAATCAAAATTCACATTAAAATTAATCTATAGTTTTAATTTAATTAAATCACATTTAACTAAATTAGATTGAACAATTAATTAATTCAAAAATTAATTAATTTTATAATTAATTAAATATCACTCATATTTAATTAATTACATATTAGAATCACATTCTAATATATCTCTCATATATTATAGTTTAATTAAATCACATTCAATTAGACTAATTTAATAATTAATTAATTCACAATTAATTAATTTATTCACTAATTAAATACCACATATTTAATTAGTTATATATTTGAACTCTTTCAAATATATAATTCTCTCAATTTAATAAAGTTTAATCACAAAGTAAACTTTATATTATAATGTATTACCATACATTATATTAATTGTATCTTATACAATTAACTTGATTCCCAAATTGAATTTGAACTATTCAAATTCTTTCAAGATAAATTGTTCCCAATTACTCTTTACGAGCTAGCAGGGGGACCTAATGGACCTACAGATTAGAAGCTCCAATGATATGAGGTTAATTGACTAAACTCATTAATCGAGTTAACCAATATTCATTAACTGTGGGTCACTCCACTAAAGGCCCACAGTTGCACTCTTCTCACTGTAGAATATTTCTGTGTCCACGGATATTGACCAATAGCAGTAAGTCAATCCTTCACGAGTGTTCGTAACTTCAGCTGGGTCAAATTTCCGTTACCCCTGAGTTACCTCTGGCTCCTTAAGTACCAGTGCTCCTCTAATGAACAACATGTTTATGGTCCAACCAATAAACAGAAAGTCCCTCTCGGGCCAGTGAGAGGGTGGGATCCCTTTGTTCAAGACCCAGAGTCACCACTTAAGGGAACACTCATCTACTTCTCCTAGAAGCGGGAAGGAGTGAATTCCATCTTGTGTTGTCATGTCCCCAGCCCCCCATTCGGTCTTGTCCCCAAGAAGGTAGGCTTATTGAGTCGGCGTGCAGGCCACTCTCACCCGTACTAATCAAAGGACAATCCCTCGTGAGAAGGAGTTCATGACACACTCAGGATTAAGACTGAGTTACCTAGGTCATCCTATTGAAACAGTAACCTAACTAGTTAACGGTGTTACATTTAGTGGTTTACTATTTCATGGTCCGGTCTTATGCAAACTCATTGCATAGGATACCCCCGCTCGCATGTCTCCTACATGGATGCCTTGGATCATTACGTCTGTATCGAATACAAAGCGGGCCATATCACATAGTGTTACCAGGATAAGGTACCCAACCTTATCCTTATACTACAGACCTTTTAGGTTGTTACTTGAACACTGATCCCCGTATGTCCCCACATACTAGTTCAAGTTACATATCAACAACCTTGGATCTTAGTTTATTGGATTTGGGTTATATTGTGCAATTTTAGACTTAAAATGACAATAACATTTTATCGCATTAACCTCAATAACACTTTATTGATACATGTGTATAATTCGTTAACATTCACTATCTATGAGTTTTAGGACATAAAACCCAACAATATACATGTTATCATACATATATATACCTAGATATACATTTATATATACATATATATATATATATATATATATATATATAAACTATCATATATCTATAAATTGAATGTATTATACCATTTGAATTTCTCCAATGAAGTTTCTGTCTTCGTCATGCTTATCATCCATTTTTTCCTGCATATTTGTCGTTGTTGGATAATATACATCTATCTATCTCTTATGCTGTTGGAAAAAAATACATTCCCATATTATTTTTAGTTTATATCGAATATACCTCTTCATTTTTCTCTGTTGTATTTTTTCCCCTGTCTTTACAATGTTTATCTTCTTCTGTTCCAACGTGGAGATCGCAAACTTCCTGATCATCCAAGTTACCAGCTATATCCTGTTGCTCGAAATGAGAGCCCTGCAACAATTTTCCAATATCACATTCAGATATCCACATATAATGTATATATACATATATATTATTTATTATGTGCCAATGATGTATATTGCTAATATACCTCTTAATTTACTTTGTCCTGTTCTTCTACGACCTCATGATCGAAAACCTCTTCCTCCGATTGTATCGATTCCTCCTCACGTTCTCCCTTCAATAATTTTCATATTAGTGTTTGTAACATACAAAAATGTCGCATTAAATTGTTATACCTCTTGAGTAGTATTCATTGTGTTTTCCCCAAAGCAATAACCATATGGAACTAATTGACTGTTTGCTAAATGAGCAATTGGGTCTACAATCTTGATTGGTATAGGTTCTTGTTTATCATCATCTTCATCCCTTTTTCATGTGCGTGGTCGAATCTCGAAAGCCATGTCGCCAAACAACCGATTGAAGAACGATGACTTTGTTGGTATCCCGACATTGGTTGATCTATCAACTTCTTCCTGTTAATATATTAATACGTAAGTTTATTCCTAATATAGTATATAGGGCATTTCAACATGTTCATTACATACCTCGTAATCTATATCGTTATTGCCATTTTCATTCCGTTTCCTTGTACGCAATCCACTATCACTACCAATTATTCTTTGGCTTCTCCTTCTATTATCATTGTTTGCTGTTTTTTAACTCTATCCATAACCTATTATATATCATTCATATACAACAGGATATAGTGCACACATATGCGGGAACAAACTCATAAATGATATATTTTTTTCAACAGGATATAGTGCACATATAGGCAGTTTATGATATATCTATCCCAGTAGTATTTGTTATTTTCTAAAAATTGCTACTCATACCGTCGAATTAAACCCAACAAACAGAATCATGCAAATCATGTAAAATCTCAAAATACATTTACACATTGTAAGTTCACCTGAAACTTCAACATTCAAATAACTTCCAAATGTTTAAAAAGTCTTAAATAGAGAAAAAATCAAAGTATTTTTCATTCATTCGGCCGTTTAAAATTTTTCAAGGGTTCTTCGTTTCGGATTGTTATTTTTTGAAAAAAAAGCCCTACCGAAATCAATCCATATAAACCCTTGGTTAAATGGAAGAAACTAAAGGAAATATAGAAGAAACTAAGTGATATCCAACTTACTGTACTTCTCTTTAGTCGATTTCGCCACCGTTGATGTCTGAAACTCTCCAGAAAAACCAAGAAATTTCGCTGCAGTTTTTTTCCACCGGCGAGAGAAAATGGAGTGCGAAATCGAAGTAGCGTTTTTTTTCCTCTTTTTTCGAGCGTGAATATCGGTAATAGTATATTTTTTTATTCTAAATAAATGCAACCATTCGGTTACCATGTAATGATATTTTCCCTCTCATTTTTAGTGCGTAAATCTTGGGAATGTTTTTTAGGGCAATAAGGTAAAATTGGGCCAACTTTTGTGTAAGGGAAAAGTACATAGATAGCCCAAATATGGACTCTATATTTCATAAATGTCTAAGTTTCCAATTTTTTACATAAAATACTTAATGACCCAAATTTTTTTCATAAAAATCATGGTCCTTTTACGATTCAGCCCTCATATACTCTACTAACTATTTAAAAAAAAAACCAAAAAAGGAAAGAATCGTTTCCTTCATTTTTTTAGATCGTGGGTGAGAGAAAGAACGAAAAAAGAAAGAGCATGCAATTGGGGGAAAACCCACGATTTTTGCTTCCATTCAACCCAAGATTTTTGTTTTGTTTTTCCGACGAAGTTGCGAAGAAGAAGACACGGGAAGTTCGAGAAGAAGACGAACTATTGTTTGTAGAAATCCTCCAGTATATTTCGAACTTCGAAGGTATATTCTTTAGGTCTAGAAATCGAAAAAGGAAGAAAACTCACGATTTGAAGCTTGCTTTTGAACCCACGGTTTGTACTGAAATAGACTTTGTTTTTTTCTGGTGATTTTGCGAAGAAGAAGACACAAAAAGCGCGCAAAGAAGACGAACCACTGGTAGCAGAAAACCTCTAGTATATTTGGAACTTTCGAGGTATATTTCAAATAATCTGGTATATTGCTTCAAAATACCTAGTTCATGCGTTGTATTTTCACGGGTTTTTAGGGTTTTTTCTCGCCCACTGTCCCTAAGGCGTCAACACTCTGTTTTTTTCATAATCCCTTTACTTCTTCACTACTGGTATATATGAACCACAAAATATGTATCAGACACACATAGTTTATATATTCATCTATATATATCTATATTTCATATATTTCATTTTTTATATATCATATTCCATAGTATACATAAATATATATCACATGGTATATATGAAACATAAGTATACTGACATATGATATATATTTATGTATACTTTGGAATATGGTATATAAAATATGATATATATAGATGAATATATACTGATTTTAACTGGAATTAAAAACAAATATGAAGATATATAAAAAAAACCAGCTGTTCACACGTAACTTCAGGGATGGAGACACGTGGAATAAATAATATATTTGTATTAATGTAATATGCGTGTGGGTGTACAATCTCTAACTTTAATCCTCTGATTCTCTCTCTTGTGTGTGAATGTGTTTCACTCGAGGACTGGAACGCTTGATTCCGAGTCTGAAGCTTCAATGGATTCTTGGAGCTTGAAGTCTTCTAGTCTTGAAAGAGTCTTCAGTTTTCAAGAAGTGTTGATGTCCTGAAGAGTCTTTGATCTTCAAGGAGTGTTGAAGTCTTGAAGAGTGTTTGGTCTTCAAGAAATGTTGATGTCCTGAAGAGTTTTTTATCTTCAAGGAGTGTTGAGGTCTTGAAGAGTGTTTGGTCTTCAAGAAATGTTGATGTCCTGAAGAGTTTTTGATATTCAAGGAGTGTTGAGGTCTTGAAGAGCGTTTGGTCTTCAAGAAGTGTTGATGTCCTGAAGAGTATTTGATCTTCAAGGAGTGTTGAAGTCTTGAAGGGTGTTTGGTCTTCAAGGAGTGTTGAAGTCTTGAAGAGTGTTTGGTCTTCAAGAAGTGTTCGTGGATTGTAAAGAGTCTTCGGTCTTCAGACTTGGTGGAGTCTCTCTGAATTCTCTGGTTTTGCTTGAGAGCTTTGAAAACTCTGAACTCTTGTCTTTGTGAGAGTCTAGAATTTCTGAACCCTTGAAATGGAGGAGAACCCCCTATTTATAGAGTTCTCGCTGGATGGGCCCTAGAGACTTTTGGGCCTAACAACTTGGGCGTGGGCTTTTTGGTCTTGGGTTCAACTATTTGGTCTTGGGTTTGGTGATCTCTTGGATCGACCTATTGGCTTGTTGATCTTCTTGGATGATCGGCCTGTTGGCGTGATGATCTCTTGGATCGGCTTGTTGGCTTGTTGATCTTCCTGGATGATCGGTCTGTTAGGTTGATGATCTCTTGGATCGGCTTATTGGCTTGTTGATCTTCTTGGATGATCGGCATGTTGGCGTGATGATCTCTTGGATCGACTTGTTGGCTTGTTGATCTTCCTGGATGATCGGCCTGTTGACTTAATGATCTCTTGGATCAGCCTGTTGGCTTGTTGATTTGTTGGATCGGCTTGTTAGCTTGTCGATCCTCCGGGATGATCGGTCTGTTGACTTGATGATCTCCTGGATCGGCCTGTTGGCTTGTTGATTTGTTGGATCGGCTTGTTAGCTTGTTGATCCTCTTGGATGATTGGCCTGCTGACTTGTTGATCTTCTTGATCAGTCGGTTGGCTTGTTGATCTCTTTTTAGAGTCTTCTAATCTTCAAATCTTCTGAGTCTTGAATCCTTTGAATTCTGAATCTCGGATCTCTGAATTATCTAGACTCTTTGAATTCTGACGACTCTGGATCTTGGGAGAATGCTCTGGACTCTGCCCTCTCTGCCTCTGGCTGAATCTCCCCACAGTGAATGGTGGTCTCCTCTATTTATAGAGTTTTATTGACCTCATATGGGCTTGGGCTTGGGTCCAATTGCCACGTGGCATAATTTGATTAAACTTGGCTGATGTTATCTGATGGATCACTAATAAACAAGTGGCATTCTTTGATTTGCCAAATTTTAATGTCTATTAATATTAATTTAATTTAGACACACGTGTAAATGTGTAACTGGTCCCAAATTTATTTTATCATTAATTTATATTAATGACGTGGAAATTTGTGATTGGCCGAAATTTCTCCTTCAACACCAGCATATTTAAAAACTGAAATTAAAAGCAACCAAACACAGTGAATAACAAGAAGAAGAAGAATATATTGACTGATAATGAAACTGAATTTAACTTAAATGAAAGATCCCGTTGAATATATTAAATATTAAAATTGAAAACGTAGCCATAAAAAAAACATGTTTATAATGTGTACGAAATATATACGAAACTTACATTGACTAATTTTTTTTAAAAAAAAACTTACATTGACTAAAACGTTATATCCTTCTTAAAATATAAAATATAAAATATAAAAACTTAAAACGTATCCATATAAAAACGTGTTTATAATGTGTACTGTATACGAAACTTATATAGACTAATACGATATATCCCTTGGCATATATAAAGTATAAAAACTGAAAACGTAACAATTTTCAAACAACTAGAAAACAGAACGTACAGGCTCACTGAATGCAGTCTGAAAACACTGGAAAACTACAGAAAAACCTAAATACAACAAGGAAACTTCTGTATGCAGTCCGAACAAGCAAAGTTCGTAAGAACTGCAACTTGAAACCAATGAAACAGAGGAGGGAAATACATATGAAAACTAACGACAATGGGCAACAAAAAGTGAGAGAAAATGCTGCCGGAAAAAAAGAAGAAAATAAATGGGAAGAGGCTGGAAATAAAACCAAAACGGCACACAGACGAAGAATGAAGGAGGGAACCACGATTATGGGAACATTCCTTAATTTAGGGGATTTGGTGAAAATTAACCTTCCTAAAATGTAGCATATTCGGTTGGCTATTATGGAATGTATTATTATCGTTTTTAATACTATTTGAGAATAAATGATAATAACAAGGGTATAAAGGTCTGAAAATCTATCCGAAAATCTAATTTTGTAAATATCGAAAATTTTGGACATATGTGAAAATATGTCTCCAAAACGGTCTATCTACCAAAAGTTCTCTTTGTGTAATAAATGGAGGCCCAAAGTCTATTTTTGTAAAATATAGTGAAGTTGTACATAATTGATAATAGGCCCTCCAATTTGGGCTATATGTGTACTTATCTCATACTTTAATATGTTGCTAATTTTGCTATTGTTTTAGTTGGGTTGGCTATATGTACAAGCAACCCAAATTGAAAACCTAAGAACCAGTTGGATGGAAAAGAAAAAAAGAAAAAAAGAAAAAAGAAATATGAAGATCAATTAAACTCTATTTCAAATTCGAGAGCTATTAAAGACAACTTTCAAAATTTGGATAAAACCGAATCATTTTTTTTTTCAAAATTCGGAAACCAATTAATTTGTAAAATAACCACTCACAATACTATTGGTAAGAGAAACTCGGGTCGTAGTCCTTCCCAATCTTCGCTTGACCTGAAACAATAATTTTGCCAAAGCATTAGTAATTCTTGTCTCCCCAAATTTGAATACAAAACCATTAAATAATTTCCATGGGTTGAAACCATAAAAACCTTGTAGCCAATCGTTTTTCTATCCGAGCTATTATTACTTTTCTTCAACGGAGATGATGACCCAATCGTTTTTCTTTTAAAATATCTCTCCATTAGATTTCAAATTAGATCTACAATACATTAATAAAAATAAATAAAATAAAGAAACTAAAACCTAACAATAAGAATGATAAAAACTAAATGAATACAAATAATAGAAACATGACAACTAAATGTTTAAAAGTAATTGAAACATGAAAGTTAAATGCATACAAGTAATTGAAATACGAAAAGTAAATGTACCTTATAAAATTAATCTCAAAATTCTTGACTTCTTGAAATTGTCGACAACAATTTGACTTGAAAGGAGTTTTTTTTTAGGTTCAAAACAATATGTGGTGGCTACACTACTTGATAAGTGAAGAACAATGAGGGTATAGAAAATTAGGGTTTCAATTGAAAATATGGATATGATTGTAACATAAAACGAAAAAAAATAGAGTTTGAATTTAGAAAAATTTATAATAAACATAATTATTTTTTCCCTTTTTTGTTTTAAAACAATTCTTGATTGCTGGAATTGAAGCATGCGGGCCAATGGGGAGTGAAACACGGAAGTTTGGGGAATGAATTGGGAAAATGGAAAAAAAATTTCAAAAACAGGGAGTAAATTAAAAGGCTCAAACTTGGGCACTAAGGGGGGCTAAGACACATTAACCACTCTTGTAAGCTTACTGAATGATATTCAAGGCGTTTATTATATTATTTATATATAAATAAATAAAAATTGAGGGGGGGCTCGAGCCCCCCTGGGCCTTAATTAAATCCGCCGCTGCATGAACATTATCTCTTCGTTCTCCATGAGCATTATTCTTTAAAAGCTTGCAAACCAACCGCCTATGAATAACCATCATCAATTTCTCTTTGGCTTAAACTACAGGTTTTTATCAAGTTTTTCTCGCTTTGAACTCAACCCATTTTGTTCCTCCTAGTTTTCAAACTAATCCATGGAGTATCCAAGTCAAAGAAGAAAAACCCACAAATAGAGTCCATTCTTTAGCTTCTTATTCATGCAAAAACTCAAACCAATAGCAAGAGGAACTTTACCCAATGCTCAAATCCAATCACTAGAACATGCATATATATTTATCAAACCACAACCACCCCATAAATTAATTATGACATTTCATTTTTAGGTTTGACTCATATTTTAAAGAATTTAGTCATGTCACAAATGTTAATCCTAATCAATATTTCTAAACATCATTTATGATGGAACATTTTAGAAGGAAAAAAATATATATATGGGTGATGAGGAATATAATGAGTACATTCACTTGATTAATTCCATGTATGTTGACACAAACCATAGCATTCTCATCATTTAAAGCATCCCAAAATAGTATTAATTAAACATCATAAATCACATTCATTGTCATTTACTCCTTCCATGTCCGCCGTCATTATAGCCATCCGTCCAGGATGAAATAAGAGATCAAATGATCGATGGAGAAAAAAGTATACCCTCTCGAAAATCCATTTCAATTTCCATGGGCATTCGAAGAAGAAGGCACAGAATAGGTGTTGTCACGATGCTCGTTCCCACAATATAATCTCCAACTTCATGGGTTTCCCATCTAGCTAAACGTCGTCGTATCCCTAATTTATAGCAACTAGAGCATTTGCTTGTCATGAAAAAAAAAAAAAAAAAAACTACTTCGTTTGTTCCCTAAGAACAAAAATTTGAGCAAATGTCAAAATATGATCCAATAATTAAAAGAGCCCTTTTCTATGACATATTTCAACCTAACCTTTCATCACAAAATTTGAGATTCATAGTTTTAGTTGAAAAATCAAATATTAATTGAATAATGAGAGCTTGGTATTGTACATTGAAAATCACAGTTCGAGTCTAGGTGATGCCAAATTTTTCTTATTCCTTTTTTTTTTCACTATTAAACTTTTAATCCTCATTCCATTTTTTTTTCACTACTAAACTTCTAATCGTCATTGGAATATAAAGGGATCTAGATGTTTTTTTAGAGGAACTTCATTTAAAATTTTGTGAAAATAATTTACGAAGAATGAAAGTCTCGTAAATAAAATTAAACTATTCATTAATTAATTAATTAATTAATTATATATTTAGTTTGAATATTTTTTACTTTTTTATTTAATTAATTTTCACATTAAAATTCCATCAAATTCACGTAAAATGTTACAATTTTTCAAAAATATTTTATATAAAAAACAATATTTATCAAATTCTCTCAAATTTATTTGTGGAAGGTCTCTCGCTGGAGTCTGGGTGATGCCAATTTTTAATTTTTTTTTTTCACTACTAAACTCTTAATTCTCATTTCATTTTTTTTCACTACTAAACTTCTAATCCTCATTCCAATATAAGGGGATCTAGATTTTTTTTAGAGGAACTTCATTTAAAATTTTGTGAAAATAATTTACGAACAATGAAAATTTCATAAATAAAATTAAACTATTAATTTAATATATATAGTTTGTATTTTTTTTACCTTTTTATTTAATTAATTTTCACATTAAAATTCAATCAAATTCACGTCAAATGTTACAATTTTTCAAACATCTTTTATATCATATAAACAATATTTCTCAAATGCTCTCAAATTTCTTTTTTATATATATTTAGTTCATACGTAATTTCAAAGAAATAGATCACGTGGAATAAACTTGTTAAAATTTGGTACAATAAAAATGAAAAATAAATAAATTCTTTACGATCTTAACAATTAAATTTATAAATAAAACTCTTGAAAATACAAACTTTTATGGTAAAGTTAAAATATAGAAAATAACTAAAATTTATTATAATAAATTCGCTCAAACAAGTATTTTAAATATAAAACCAAAAAAATGCAATAAATATTGTAAAGACAATTTAATTCAATCATGGTTTAGATCATAAAAAAAATATTTCAAGATCTATAAAGTTTTTAGCAAAGTTCACAAATTTAAAACAATTCCCACAATATAGGTTATACTAAAAACAATAAAAATGTGAAAGTTTAGGTCCCGTTTAATAACGTTCTCGTTTCTTGTTTCTCGTTTCTCATTTCTTGTTTCCTGTTTCTTGTTTCTTATTTTTTAAGAAGTAGAAACAGAAACATGTTTGATAACTATTTCTGTTCCTTGTTTCTCTGAAAAAAAAAAAACAGAAACACAAAATGTGTTTGATAACTGATTCTTGTTTCTTGTTTTTTTAGTTAAAATAAAATTTAGTACATATAATATAAAAATATATTAGTTTTCAACGATTATTTTTTTTATTTCTCCTTCTTCTTCCTCATCACTACCACCATTGTTACCGATCACTCGCCATCGTTGATCATCGGCCATCGCTACTGACTTTCGACCACTGAGCGAATGCAGACAGTCGGCGACGAATGTTGGAAAAGTCGTCTGCGCTTGGTGGCGGTTGTCGAAAATAAGAAAAAAAGGAACAAGTTTCGGTCGACGACGATAGTGGCAGTCGGTAGTCGGAGGTCGACGGTGGCATCTGGTAGTCAGAGGTCGACTGTAGCAATTGGTCGACGGAGGTCGGTGGGGGTCAGTCAGTGAAGGTCGATCAGCGGAGGTCAACCACGACCGGTAGTCAGAGGTCGACAGAGATCGGCGGTGCCGAGTAGTCAGAGGTCGACGATAGCTGTCGTTCAGTAGAGGTCGGCGGCACCTGATAGTTAGAGGTTGACGGTAGTGGCTGGTCGACGGCGCCCGGTAGTCGGAGGTTGACAGTAGTCCGAGATCAACGGTGGCAGTCGGTCGACGAAGGTCGATAGTCAGAGGTCGACGGTGGCGGTTGGTCGGTGGTGGCTGGTAGTCGAAGGTCGACGATGGCGATCGATCGACATATGTCGGTCAGTAGAGGTCGACAATGCCCGGTAGTCAGAGGTCGACGGTGGCAGTCGTTCGATGGAGGTTGGCGGCTTTCGGTAGTTAGAGGTCGACGGTAGTGGCTGGTCAGCGGCGCCCAATAGTCTGAGGTCGACGGTAGCGATCAGTCAGTGGAGGCTGGTCAACAGGGGTCAACGACGCTCGGTAGTCGGAGGTCGACGATGGTGGTTGGTCGACGGCGCCAGGTAGTCGGAGGTCGACGGTAACGGTCTGTCGGTGGAAGCTGGTTAACAGAGCAGGGGTCGACGGAATTGTCAATCAATGGTGGCCGATAGTCGGAGGTCGACGACTGCGACCAGTCGGCGATGGTTGGTCGACGGTAATAAGAGGTTGGCGGCACCTGGTAGTCAAAGGTCGACGATGGCAGTCGTTCGGCAGAGGTCGGCGATTGCCGGTAGTCAGAGGTCGACGGTAGTGGTAGGTAGGCGACGCCCGGTAGTCTGAAGTCGACGGTAGCTGCCAGTCGGAGGAGGCTGGTCAGCGGGGTCGACGGTGGCGGTCGTTCGATGAAGGTTGGCGGCTGCCGGTAGTCAGAGGTTGACGGTAGTGGCATGTCGGCGACGTCTGGTAGTTTGAGGTCGGCGGTAGTGGTCAGTCGGCGGAGGCCGATCAGTGGAGGTTGATAGCGGCCGGTTGTCGTAGGTCGACAGTAGCGGTCGACCGCAATCGGTAGTTGGAGGTTAGCGACAACCGGTAGTCGGAGGTGCACGGTGGCAGTCGGTCGGCAGAAGTCGACAGCGACACTGGTCGACGGTTGAGGTCGATTGTGGCCGGTAGTGGGAGGTTGACGACGACGGTCGGTCGACAGAGGTCGACGATGATCGGTAGTTGGAGGTGGACGGTGGCGGTCGGTTGGTGGAGGTCGACAACAACAAGTAGTCGAAGGTCGACAATGGTGGTCGGTCAGTGGAGGTCGACAGCAGTCGGTAGTCGGAGGTGGGGGATCGAATAAATAATAATAAATAATAATATCCAATTTGATAAAATGAAACAAATTAAGCTTTACATTACTAACCAAATAATAAAGATTGAATTATCTATTATTTTTGTAATTGAAACCATTTACTAATTTGAATTGTAGTTTTGTTTTTTAGTTCAACAATATTTGGAGGTGGGGAATCGAATCTACCTCTTGATCGAGGGTACATACCAATTAACGTTGAGTTATGCTCGCCTTGGTTAACTCTTACTTTATTTGATGTCACACATATGATAAGTTTTTAATTAATATTTATATCTTTAATAGTTCAAAAATTAATAAAATAAAAATCATCAACCTTATGAAATATTTCCTTGCAATATATAAATTAAGTTATATTTTTAATCTTCATGTTTTAACTCTATAAGTTTTAATTTAGTCACTATATCTTGGAAAGTTTTGTTCTATCATTTGATTAAATCCTACAAGGTATTTATATAAATTTGACAAATTTAGATTTTTAATTAGAATTATACCTTAAAATTTAACTCAAATTGACACGAGTTTCTTAGTCAAGGTAACAAATCAACGCCCTACATCATTAAAATAAAAGATCACATCATCACATTTAATTTATTAGTAATGTTTATAAACAATTTGTCATATCAAGGTCGAGGGAAAGGGGATTAAGGTCACTCATTGTGATATGAATTCTACCAATAAAGAATTCCAATAGAGTTGAAGGTATTGATTTCAAATACTTTATGTGTAGAAGAGCTTCAAGATGGAACACATTAAATGCACTCCGGATTCATGAAAGTTGCAATTAATGCAAATCAAGCATCAATTGATGGAATTGTACTTTAAGCTACTTCAAAGGGAAGCTTAATTAATTCATGGAATGTTATACACAAAATGAAGGTTGACCAAGACTTCAATTCTCGGATTTATGGAGTCCATTATGTAATTTTTCTATTTTTTGAGTCTTTTCAAAGTTACTTAGGTTACTTTTATTAGTGGCTCTTTAATACATTGAAGTTAGGAAGGTTACACACTTTAAGGTGACCTAGTGGCTGAATTTAAGTTATATTTTGGAGGCTATAAAAAGCCATATTTGATGTAACACAAACAAGATTTGTTTTGATGACGTTTCAATGAAATTGAGTCTTTTGAGCCTAAAGGCCATGAGCAATTTTCTTTGCATATCTTGTGTTTAGATTTGCATGCTAGGATCATTCAAGTAGCTTTGATCGAACTACTTGTGGAGTGATTCGAATCTCGAGTTTAGAAACGAGTTTTCTCTACTCTTGATCTTCATCAACAAGGTAAATTCGTTTCTATCTTCTTCCTTGGGATGAAATCATCTTGGTTTTGGGGTTTTTGATATTGAGTTCTATGGGTCTTGTTTGCTAGCAAGGTTTTTAGATCCAATCATCAAGGGTTTCATATCACCTTGTTGTTGAATCTAACTCAATCGAAGTTGTTGAGGACCCTAAACCGTGAAATCAAAGACTTGTCCAAAACGTCTTTTGATCTTCAATGAGATGGAAGAGTTGGCCCTTGGATCGCGAATTATCTCCTTCTCCAAATGTCTGAGGTCCAACAATTCTATGGCACACAAAATTGCACAAATGGCTATTGCACATGGTGATCTTGTTGTATTTTTTGGGCGCCCCCCATGTCTTGTTTCGGAAGAGAAAGTGATTAGCAAGGATGTCGTTATTCATTTTTGGTTTTCCTCGGCTTTTATCGAGGTCGTAGGTGTACCAAACATTGGTGGTTTTTAATGTTGCTTTGAAAAGAATCATAAAGAATAAAGTCAAACTAAAGGATAAAGACCTCTCAGACCTGAAGATCTTCACGGACGAAATTATTGTCATGGAAGATCGAGCTCACTCCATATCTTTTTGCCATTGTAATCAGATTTTGAACACCGACGCACACTGTGTTGCAAAGAGAGTCACTGTTCTTCCCCTTTCTTCTTCGTTGTCTTCTTCTTTTTGTTCCTTTTCGTTGTGTTGTTAGAGGGGACTCTCAATCACAAGAAATGGAGCATGTTTTTTGGGCTTCCAATATTCCAACCTTGTATTTCCCTATAGTTAATGAAGGTAGGTGTAACAGTTCGGTTGTTTAACGATGCTTATCCTTTAAAAATAAAAAATAAAATAAATAATTAAAGCATTAAAATAAAAAAAATAAAAAAAAGTAAATCTATATATAGATACACACATATCCCATACACACATATCCCATACACACCTATAAAAGTAAGAGTCATACCCATGATGTAACAAATCTTGATGAGAAAGCTTCTTACTTAAAAAAGTAATAAATTGAGTAGTATGATTTGAAATCATATTTCAAGAAATGATGAGTTTGAATGAAATAATTAATGCATGAAATCCATTGAATACAAATCCAGTTTTCAAAATATATATTTTAAGAATAATGTTTTAAATACTTTAGTATATATTGGAGTCTGAGAGGGATAAAACTTCCCTGCATAACGGTGAAGGAATTTCCTCCTTACCACCACTATTCTTTTAACATGTGTCACTTTCTTATTTTTTATTTACTTTTATTAAATGTCAAAATCTCAACCAAATCTCATCAAAATCTCATCTAACAGATTTTTTTTTTTGTTAAACATGCTTTTCCATTTTAACGCTTCAATTTTTTTTTCTTTTTAATTTATTGTATCTTTTCAATACACACCTCACCATCTCTCCCATACTCTCTCTATTTTTCTTTTAATTTATTATAGTATTTTTTCAATACACATATGAGAGCTCATATAATTTTTTTTTTAATTTATTATATCTCTTCAATCTACAACCAAACTCATTTTTCAGATATGGTAAAAACAAAAAATACAACTTGTTTTTGTAATCATGAATCCAATAATTCAAAATCAAATATTGGGTCACTTCGTTAAAAAAAAAAAAAAAAAAAAAAAACAAGGTTACATGAACATATCTGAGAAAAAAAAATGAATATTGATAAAAGTATAAATTAATGAAATAAAATAACAAACTTATAGTTGTTTATTTTGGATTATGAGATATCTCTCTCACATTATTCCTTTAGTCCTTCCAATTTAGTTGAACTATTAAAAATTGATGATATTATTTCATTTAAAAGATAATATAAAAATATATAAAATACACAATATAATAAAATAAAATAAAATAAACAAAAGAGTTTAACTTAGGTTACCTTTAGCCTGTGCAAAATCATATTGAATTTTTTTATGGAATAACATAGGAAGGAATGAGAAATGTGAGGGAGAAGAGATGAGAGATGATGAGGTCTATGGTGGAAGGATACAATAAATTCAAAAGAAAAATAGGGAAGGAGATATGAAGCCTTAAAAATGAAGGGAGAGAAGAATGTGTTTGAAATTAAAAAAAAAATGGAATAAAAAGTAAAATCTGTTAGATGAGATTTTGTTGAGATTTTGACTTTTAATAAAAACAAATAAAAAAAAATGACACAGGTTAAAAGAATAGTGGAATAAAAAGAAATAAAAAAATAAAAAAATGACACATGTTAAAAGAATAGTGTGATAAGCAAGAAATTTCTGCTCACGTTATGGAGGGAAGTTTTATCCTATTGGAGAGTTTGTTTATTTTTCTAATAATTGAAATATTAATTAATTTCAATCATATATAATGACCAAGCAAAAGTAATTGCAAAAGAAATATTAAATGTGATTATGTTTAATGATCATTCACTTAAGAAAAAGAGAGAAGAGCAATGGAGAATGAGCTTTTATTATTTTGTGTTGACTAGAGAACATTATATATATTGGTACAAATGTCTAATCAAAGTACTAATTTAATATTATTAATTATTTTGTCTATTACAAAAGAAAAACCTCTTTTCAGTTTGTTTATTAATTAGAATTAAGGTGATTGGGATCATACTATAATTTTTAGGAAAAAAAATACACTTTTAGTCCCTCAGTTTTGATTTAGGTTTCATTTTGGTTTCTGAGTGTTCAAACTCAAAAATTTAGTCCCTGAGGTTTGGTTTTAGTTTCATTTTAGTCCCTTCATCCATTTTTCCTTTAAAAACTAACGGTTTGCTGACGTGACACTAATTTTTTATTTAAAAAATATTTCTGAAATTTTTAAAATATAAATATATATAAAATTATAAAAAAATTATACAAATATAAATATATATGCATTTTCCTTTCTGGCGTTATTTTTTATTATAAAAATTATTATTTATTTTTTTAATTATTTTTAATTTTAAAAAGTTAAAAAATAATTTTTTATAATAAAAAAATATCTCCACGTCAGCAATCCGTCAACTATTAACGAAAAATTAGATGGAGTGACCAAAATGAAACTAAAACCAAACTTTAGAGACTAAATTGTTGAGTTTGAAAACTTAGGGACCAAAATGAAACCTAACCCAAACCTCAAGACTAAAAGTGTATTTTTTCCAATAAAAAAATACCAACTTTATTGTGTCCTAAATATAGGAAATGTGTATATCATGCATTCAAGCATGATAATAACTACCAATAAGCAACATATGTATTGATAACCATGAGATCTGTGGTTCAAATCCCCCATTCCTCATATTGTCAAAAAAAAAAAAAAAAAAAAACAACTTCTAACCCATAGAACTAGAAGATTGTGAGATTTGAAAAAAAAAAAAAAAGTTAAAATGTTTTTAAGCATTAGAGACCAAAATGACAATTTGACCTTTTGAACTAACAAGTTATTGGATTGATTTGGTAAAAAATAATGAACGTTACCTGTTGAATAACCTTTGACCTTTTAGTTATGGAGATTATATTTCTCATCCTCGTCTCCATTTAGGTCCTAATGTATTTTTCTACCTCCACTCACACCCTCATTCTCTCCTTAATTTTTCTAATATGTCACAAATCCAACATAAATTTTAAAATCAAAACTTTTATTAGCAAAATTAAAAGTTTTAAGATTTATTATACCCTTTTTCGAATTCAAAGACAAATACAATCTTAAAACTAAACTTTATAATTTAATCAAAATAAACCATTTTTTTTAAGTTTACAAGGTTAAATCAAATCATCAACTTTTTGAATGGTAATTGGTACATTATCTATTTAATTATGTTTTAATTTGTAATTCAAGTCAAAGTAAGTATGACTCAACGATAATTGACATATTGTCAAAAAAAAAAAAAAAACGATAATTGACATATATGTTCGATCAAAATATTAAAGATTCAAATTCTCCCACCTTCAAATGTTGTTTAACTCGAAAAAAATAAATAAAAACTCGCAATTCAAAATAAATAATTGAAAGTGAGCCATGAATGCTTTAAATGAATGAGGGGAGATGGCTTCTTCCATAGGCCGGAAACTAAATATCATAGTCTTTTAAAAAAATGAGGGTAAAGCAAATGTGAGAAAAAACATGGCCAACAAAGAAAATAAACTGGTCTCCACGGCAGACTTCCTTTTCTTTTGTTTATAATTTTGCAACATCACTCACAATATTGGATGTTTACAGAAGAGAGAAGAAGTTGGATTTGATGGGCCAAACCAAGTTTGAGTTTAGGGATATCTACAAGAATAGGCTGAAATCAGCCCATATATTCCACTTTTGTCCAAAAACCTTAAAAATATCATTTCAGTCTAGTCCGTTCTAATTAATTGTAATCCATTTACCAATTTGACCCTCTGATATTCAAAAAAAAAAAAAAAAAAAAAGATAGAAAAGGAAAAAACGGTTGATATAAAGATAGAATAGGAAAAAACGGTTGGTATATTGCATTTGAAATATATAAAATAATATAAAACAAAAAAGGAAAGAGAAAGGATTTGAATTTTATTGCTAAAATCGTGCAAATCAGGCATGAAAGTAACCGTCTTTCCTATTTTTTTCCCCATTTTCTCTCTTCTGCCATTTGTTCTTCACGAATTTTTTACCATTTCCACCTCCAATATTTTGCTTCTAGTTTTTTGCTTCTGGGTTCTTTAGCTACGGGAAAAATAACCATTTTTTGCTTTTTGCGCTTTTTTTTTGGGCCACTGGAATGACACTCAGAGAGAGATGATGCTGGCCGGCCGAAACAGAACACGCAGAGAGAGATGGGATGCTGGGTTCGAATACCGGGTATGAATTTTTTAAATACCGGGTATGAACAACTTATATATTATCGAATGAAAAATATAATATTGCTAAGAATATTAGGTTAATGGAATTAATGAGAAATGGAAGTCAATTTCATATACTTGGAAAAAAAACGAAAAAACAAAAAAATGGTAGTTGACGACAAAAACAAAAACGACAGAAGCAAAAAAAACAAAAAAAAAAAAAATGAAAAGGGTTAAAAATGGTAACAAACGACAAAATAAGAAACACTATTTAGAAGGCAAATTATGAAAATCGAATTTTTAAGAATCTAAAGCAGACGACCAAATCTTCTAAAAAAAAAAAGCACACGACAAAAACCAAAAAAGAAAATTAAATATACCAAAGTAGATAGTGGGAATAAAATTGAAAAGAAATAATAATGATTTGTTACATAAAAGGAAAAATGAGATTGAAATTTATAAAAATATTTATAATTAAATTTTTAAAAAAAAAACTTTCCATCTTGGTTAGCCGACTGTAATATGAAAAAAAATAATTATTATAATTAGATAATTAAATAAGGGCAATTGGGGAAGAAAGAAATTGAAATAAATGCATGAAATCCTAGAAATGAGAAAATCAAAAAATTATGACAAAATTGTAATTAATGGGTTAAATGAACCCATCCGCTATAATTTCTGTTGAGTTTATCTCATCCTTTTCTTTTAGGGGGCTTTGCACAGGTAGCAAAAACCGACAAAAGTATTGCAAAAATAGCAAAAAAATAAAATTATTTTCAGAAATAGCAAAAAATACGTTAAATTACGAAAATACCCTCAGTATCTCCAATAGTCTATCAATCCCTATTATTGATAGTCACTGATAGATTTTAATTAATCGGAGTCTATCAGTGATAAATACTGATAGACTTTGATGATAAGTTTCAATTAATCGGAGTCTATTAGTGATAGACACTGATAGACTTTGATTAATCGAATTCTATCAATGTGTATTACTGATAGACTCTGATAATCATAATCTATATGTTTTTTTCATGTTTAATTCAAGCCTATCAGTGATAGCCACTAATAGAAAACAATTTAATTCAAGGTTATTAGTTCAGTTTAATTCAAGGCTATCAGTTTCTATCCATCAGTTTAATTTAAGTTTATCAGTGATAATCACTAATAGAAACCCGTTTAATTCAAGGTTATCAATTTCTATCACTGATAGAAATCAATTTAGTTCAAGACTATTAGTTTTTATCACTGATAAAAACCAATCTAATTGAAGTTTATCAGTTTCTATCATAAATCAATTTAATTGAAGTCTATTGACTTGTATCACGGATAGAAATTAGTTTAATTCAAATCTATCATTTTCTATCGAGGATAGAAATCAGTTAATTGAAGTCTATCAATTTATATCCCTTATAGAAATCAGTTAATTATCAATTAATTGAAGTCTACCAATGATTGTTACTAATAGAAATCAATTTAATTGAAATCTATCAGTAAAGTACTTTCCATTGCAATCATCTCGGTAATTAGAAACTCATCCAAAATTATTATACTACTATCATAAATTGAACAAAAAATTTAAGTCTCTTGTGGTAATTAGAACATAAAATCCAAAAATAACCATTACGAACAAGCAACTCTCAATCCACAATATAATTTTTAAAGCCTAGCACACAAGCTCCGTGACCACCACCATAAATTTGCTATTCTTGTATTCTTTGTATTTCATTATCTATCAATTATAGTCTGTGATAGACTTCGATCAGTGATAGTGAGTGATAGACTATGATTAATCGGAGTATATCATTGATATACTTTGATATACCTATACAAACACTCACCAAAATTGCTATTTTTGTATTATTGTCATTCTTGAATTAAAAAGAAGGCCAACAAGAGCTTAACTCAATTGGCATAAAGTTGAAACAATCATAACAATACCTCAACATCATAAAAAGCAAAACAGAGGGAAAAAAGCATGTTAATCACACATAAACTCCAACCTCATAAATGCACAGAAAATAAGAAAAAAAAAAAAAGAATAGGAAATCGCACAGAAAGAAAATGGAAGAAACCCATAAATACACAGAAAATAAATAAAAAATAAAAAGAAGAAGAAATCACAAAAAAAGAAGAAGATGATCACAAAAAAAAAAGAAGAAGATGTGCGGCAGAAGAAACCCTGCGAGGGAAGAAAATAAAATTTAAAAAAAAAAAAAAGAAGAAGAAGAAATCACAAAAAAGAAGAAGAATATGTGCAACAGAAGAAACCTGTGAGGAAAGAAAGGCAAGAATAATATTTAGAAAAACAATAAGGGTAAAATGAGAATTTAAAAATGTATTCTAATTTTTTTTGCCATATTTGCAATTCTTTTTACTTGGTGCTAAATCTGCTATTATAGATAATTAATTTGCCACCCATTGCAATTACTCTTTCCTTTATATATATGTAATTCAAAGTATTAATTAAACACTATAAATCACATTCATTGTCATTTGTACAATCTCAAAGTATATATTCTAAATCTACATCATCTTGTCCAATTAATTTTTGAAACTCTCTCATAGCATCAAGATTTGCGTTCAAATAAGTCGTCTGCTTGACCTTGTTTAGAGCTTCTCTTGCAGCTCGTCTTCTTGTATAGAACATGTCTTTGGAGTAGCAACATTACAATCAATATCAGAATTGGAAAAAAGTGCTCGTTGGGCTTTCAAAATGGTCCCAACAAATTTGGATTTCAACATTTCTACTCGAGCAGATCTTGTAGGTGATAGAGCAACAGTTGTTGGTGATGAAATTTTGAATTGAGATGGTTCAGAATCACCATCAGATTTGTTGGTTCGGACAACGGTAGACGGTTTGAAGATGGTTGTAACTTTGCTCGGAATAACCTTAGGACTTGAAAAACGATGACTTATACATTTCCTTTTCGTTTGCATCATCTTCATCTATTGAATCGTTCAAGAGCGAAAAGTAAGAAGACGATGATCATCGTCTAAACAATACCCCATAAACTCACACAAAAGTACATGGACAAAAGTACATGACTTATACTAACCTTTTCCAAAGAGGAATCTTACAAGAACGAAGATTTGATTGCAAGTTAAGCGTTAGGAAGTAGTTGTCGTCTCGTCGTCTATCCTTGTCTACCATATGAATGTTTAATGGTAACTGAAAATAATAATAATAATAAAGAAAGATTTATTAATATAAAATTAAAATAACCAATACCTTAGACAATAAGAAGTGATGGAGATTATTATCTGCGGACTGCGATCGCAATAATATTGTCACTTTGGAAAATGTTTATTCCAACTTCTTCGATTAAAGCCTTCCGTTTTTCCGCCAAACTTTATAGTTTCATAAACAAATATCAACAAGGCTGGATATCACCACTTTTATGTCACGAAGCTTGTATACAACTTTTTTAAAAAAAATATATGCATATGATATATGTTATAGGAAAAATTGTCCAATAATGTTTTATGCAGAATAAGGCCCAAACTAGCCAGGTCCGTAGCCAGGAGAAGCCAAACCGACGAAGCAGAGGGCCGGAACTCCTTCCGGCCCACGACAACTCCCCTCGACCTCGGCGGAAGGGAGAGGCCGACCAAGGCCAAAGGCCTGGTATGACCAGAAGGTCAACAACCACACAAACCCTAATGGAAGCTTATAAAAGGGGAGACGACACACGTATTCAGGTACGCCGAAACTTCATCCTAAAGACATTCTATGTGTTTCCCTATCAAGGCTAACTTAGGCATCAGAGGTTGTGTGGTTTACACCACACCGGTGTGCAGTGCTCGTTTGTCTTGCATGTCACGTTCCTCCCGCTCATCTATAAATTCACTGTTGTCTGTCACGTGGAGCGAGGGACAAATTCCTGAGTGAAATTTGATCATCAACAGTTGGCGCCGTCTGTGGGGAGGAGCTGACTAGCGAACGTTGTTTTGGTGAATAAGGTACAGTCGCAATGGAGCACGAGAATGAACCAGTAGTTGACGAGGCGAGTCCCCTGATTCGGCTCCAGGCCCAAGAGACCGAGATCGCGGAGATTAAGGGAAGGATGAACGAGATGGGGCAGAATCTTACTGCAATCCTGACTTTGTTGAAAAGTCCCGAGTCCGCCAGGCGCAAGGAAGAGCATCCGCATAGAGACCCGAAAAAGGGTAAGAGAATAGTCGACGAGGAAGTAGGAGATTCAGAGAGTGTAACCATCCGAATGCCTCCTCTCGGAGATGACCAGACCCAGAAGGAAGCTGGATCGAGCCGTAAAAAAGCTCACGAGAATTCTCCGCTAAAAAAAGCATCAGGTATGTATACAGGAAATAATGGCAGGGAAAAGTCCGAGGCTGAGCAGGGTCGAAGGGGACGAGAGCTCTCCAGATGGCTAAAAGGGGAAGACAACCACCAGATCTCCCAAAAGAAGGCAGAGAACGAGGACATAGAAGGGTTGATTGGACAGGAGGGGTCAGTCTTCACCGACGAGATAATGAGAGGGGAGGTGTCGCACAAATTCAGGATACCAAACTTTCTACATTATGATGGGAAGAAGGATCCGAAACAACACCTAGATGCATACCAGACTTGGATGGACTTTCATGGGGCGAACGAAGCAACAAGGTGCCAAGCCTTTGCACTAACACTCACAGGTTTAGCAAGGCAGTGGTTTGGCAAGATCCCGAGACGGCCGATCGGCTCGTTCAGAGAGCTGGCCCGAGCGTTTGTTACTTAATTCCTAGGAGCTCGTAGCCGACAAAAGCCTCAGATCAACCTGCTGACAGTAAAGCAGGGACCCCGGGAAAGCCTGAAAGATTACATTAACAGATTCAGTAACGAAGTTTTGCAGGTGGAAGGATACGATGACGGAGTTGCCTTGACCGTTGTGATCTCAGGCTTACAGGATGAAAGGCCGCTCAACTCAATCGGAGAGAGCCAACCACGAACGTACGTGGAATTTATGACCCGAGCACAAAGGTACATAAGCGCAAAGGAACTGTTGAGATCCAAACAGGAAGAAAGAGAGATTCGGGGATGTAAGTATCAAATCGACATCGGGAAGACAAAGGAAAGAGGCACCAGGTCAAAGGAAGAAGCCGGAGCTGACCTGAGCACTCCTCGGCCAATGGCCGAGGCCGACCAGAAGCCAAGGAGCCACAAGGCCGTGCGGAGCCAAAGGCCAGATTCGACAGGTATACGCCACTAACAGCTTTGCTTGAACAGGTCTTGGCAGCAATACAGGACACGAATCTGTTGAAACGCCCAGAAAAGTTGAGATCAGATCCCGACAAGAGGAACAAAAACAAATACTGCATGTTCCACGGAGATTACGGCCATACGACCCGAGAGTGAATCCAGTTACGGGATGAGATAGAAACCCTAATCCGAGAGGGATACCATAAGGAGTTCGTAGGACACGATAGGGGGAAGAGGTCGGTGCAGACAGAGCCAGGCAAGAGAGGCAATAACCCACCGCTCGAGATACGGACAATTTTGGGAGGTCCATCCGGAGGAGAGTCAGGTAGAAAGTGGAAAGTTGCAATCCGAGAGACATGGCAAGAGCATGGAGGGCAAGGTATGTACTCGCTCCTACTCGATGAAAACTCACCAAAATTGGAGTTTACAGAGAAGGAGGCCGTGGGAATACACCATCCACACAACGACGCACTGGTGGTTACCTTAACGATTGCCAATGCAAAAGTTCACCGAATCCTCATTGATGGGGGAAGTTCCGCTGATGTGCTCTCAGCCGCTGCGTTCGATGCCATGAAGCTGGGGAGCGATCGCCTGAGACCGAGTCTCACGCCGCTAGTAGGTTTCGGCAGGGAAAAAATAAGCCCGAGAGGAAGCATTGAACTGTCAGTGACGTTTGGAGAAGGGTTGCATACAGTAACGAGGATGATCAACTTTCTGGTAGTAGACAGTGTCCCGGCATATAATGCCATCCTGGGACGACCCACCCTACATGGACTCAGAGCTGTGGCCTCAACCTACCAACAGGTCCTGAAATTCCCAACTGAAGAAGGGGTAGGAGCAGTATATGATGTATAGAAGATGTCGAGGGAGTGCTACTTTATGGCACTCAAGAACGTGGACAGAAGAGTCCAGACAAAGTTAGCTTCGGAGGATGGCCAAGGCCGAACATTTGAGGGAGCAAACTATTCCCTTCCAATGGAGCATTGGTTCCTTTTCATTATGTTTTTCAGTCCATCGGACCATGTTCAGTTTTCTTTTATGTTAATTTATTCAGAATGTACTCAGTTGATTTATTTGAAATAAAACACTTCGAATTTCGTTTTAGAAGTTTAAAGTCGCTTGAAGAGAGGCCCGGGGACACCCTAGGCCTCCCCAAGCTTTTTCCCCAGAAGAGTGTACATACCCTTGGGATGAACAGAGTCGCTCGAAGAGAGGCCCGGGGACACCCTAGGCCTTCCCATAATAGTGTACGCACCCCTGGGATGAACAGAGCCGAGGCTCGGGGACGCCCGAGGCCTCCCAAGCTTTTTCCCCAGAAGAGTGTACGCACCCCTGGGATGAGCGGATCGGCTTGAAGAGAGGCCCGGGGACTCCCTAGGCCTCCCCAAGTTTTTCCCCGAAGATGAATACAGTAGTTGGAGAATTTTCTCAACCTCCCAAGGTTCCTCTAATTGGGGGCACATGCTCCTGAAAGGGATATGGCCGAGCAGATTGGCAGGCAACACGGAAGAAATGCTCGGCCTCATGCTGTAGCCGAGGTCGAGCACCCCAGTGCCGAGGCCGACCCAGAGGCGCGTCGAGCATGAATTTACTCCTCAAAACGCCAGGTATGAGGTCATTCTATTTACTCAAAAGATGCAATTCTAGGGATAATAGATGCACATTTTGAGTGGGGGCTGAAAATATGAGTGATTGTCAATTATCATGATGAGTTTTTTGCTTTTCATTCCATGACATAAATATGATTACTTTTGCTGCTGTGATTTCGATTGCTGTGATTATCACGATGAGTTTTTTGCTTTTCATTCCATGGCATAGATATGATTACTCTCGCTGCCGTGATCTCGACTTTTTATCGTAAATTTATGGTGGAATTTTCTTATGCATGTGATTTTTTCCTGTTTTGATGGAGGGTTTACTTAATAATTCCGAGACTGCTTGAAATATGGCAACTGATATGGCAAATGAGTTTCTAAAAGATGGAGAAACCCGACTTTTCATTGAATGGTAAGGGAAAAAGTCCAAATGCATGACAAGAAAGCAGTACATAAGCAAAAACAGGAAATCAAAAGTGCAGGAAATCAGAGGTGCATTAAGGGGTCGTTCAGCGGTTGTTGTCTTCGGAGGGGATCTCCATGTCCTCCCTTCCACTTGAAGAGTTATCAGATACCGGGTAAGCATCAGGGTTGGCGCGCATGCTAGAGATTTCACCGCAGATGACAAAAGGGTTGAAGGAGGTGTCATGCTTCTTAGCGCGCTTCAGCGCCCACTTGGCCCCATCGGTCAAAATCTCGTTCTACATGTTGATAAACTCATCGGTCTTTTTGTACGCTTCGGCCAGGTAGTCTGCGTCGGCGAGGTGAGCCTTTGCCTCGGCCAGCTGGACTTTGGTCCTGCTGAGCTCTGCCCTGTTGAGCTCTAAGTCCACCTTGACGTCCGCCAGGAGCCTATTTGCGCGGTTCAGGCTCTCTTGGGCTTGAGCAAGCTCGCAGCGAGGTACACAGTGCCTTTGCAGATCATGGATCTTATTGGCCATGCTGATGGATGAGGCAGTAACCAGAGAGAAAACCTATAGAGAAGAAAAAAATCCAAAAGTCATTAGCTATTTAGGAGGAAGGCAAGACAGCACGTTAATAAGCCAACCTCACGAAGCTGGCGCTGAGCTACTAGGAACCCACGGGCAGGGTCGTTGAAGCCAGATTCGCCGTCCGGCTAGTGAGAATGTAATCCTTGCCAACAAATGAAATCTTGAGCAAGAGCGTCAGCCTCACTCCCCGTCCCAGAATAACCTTCTGGTAGATCGAATACTGGAACTCCAAACTCCCTACCGCCAGCAGCAGGGAGGACCGGGGGGCGACGATTACGGGTGGATCTGCGCAGGCCCGCTGCAGAAGACCGTGGAGCAGTGAAGGGAACATCCGACTCGTCCTCAGTGACGATGGTGACATCAGGGCGGGATGAACTTGCTTCGTTAGCAACTTTCTTCCCCTTCTTGCGTTCCCCAAAAATGGAACGAGGCGCCATGACTGTAGCAACAAAGGAAAGAGTTGATATATTAAGATAGTCAAGAAGTTGAGTAAAGGAAGAACTTCTAGGGACTGAGAGGTTTGCCTGATCGAGGGCGAGCAAGACCGACTGACAATAGGTGTTCCTACTTGACAAGGTCAGGACCAAAGCAATGGACAAGATCAATCTCCTTGATGATTTCAGAAAACTCTCGTGCCTCAGTGGAGCGCTGCACCCTTCTCTGAACTGTGCAAATGACAGCAAAAAACAGTGAGTTAGAAGAATCGGCAGAAACCCAAAGACAAGCAACTCAACTTACGATACTCCCCAAAAACTGTTGGAACATCAAAAGGATTATAATTCGGCCCGCACTCCCGCCAATTTCCACTCACAAAGAACCAATCTTTTAACCAATTTTTAACAGAAGTTGGATTATGCACTATGACCCCTTTTCTAGCGCTTATGTAATAAAACAAGTGTCCTATATTAGGATTACGGTTAATCGAATGAAGAGAAAAGAAAAGGTCAGTGGGCATGGAAGCCCTCTGTTTGCACCAAGCCCATAAGACAATACAGCCGATGAGGTGGCTCCACCCGTTAGGCACTATTTGGGCCGGAGCTAGACCCGTAAGTATAAGAAAGTGTTGAAGGATAAGAGGAAGCGGAAGGCGAACGGCAAATTTGAACATAACGGGGTAAAAAGCAACTTCACCCTCTAGAGGATGGGCGAAACTCTCTTGAGGACCAGGAACCCTTAAGTGCACATCTTCGGGGATGTCATACTCACACCGCATACGCTCAAGTTGAGTAGCGGTTACTGAGGATGATAAAACCAAAGGATGAGCGGAGGGTCTGAAGTCACTATCCTCCGAAAAAGAGGAATCATCGTCGTAACCGGAGCTGTAAGACGCCTCCTCAAGGTAGAATTCACCTGGAGAGGTGGTAGTACCATCGCTGTCCATAACGCAAGAATAAGGGAGAAAGGGAAAACTACCTTGGAAGTGAGAGCTACAAAGAAAGGATGGAGGCAAGGGATGGTGGTCCAGATAAGGTGAGAATGGGGGCTATTTATAGAGCTAAATGGAGAGAAATCTGAAGTGGAATTCAAAAAAAAAAAATCTGAGCGCGCTTGCTGCTACTGCAGCGGGCGCCCAGTCGCGCCAGGCATGCGTCAGGCGTGACGTGACCGAGGCTGAGGCGCCTCAGTCCAGCTCCAATTTTTGTCTTCTTCTCTTTGGTTCCACTTGCCAAATATGTTCCAACCAGATTCCTACACTCCTAGTCCCGAAATTAGTTACCAGCTAACCAGAAAGTTCCTTTGTGGAGTTAATGGCAACAACCCAACTTTTATACCCCACGAGATCACAACAGGATGGTTATGCCCACAACTCCCAACCGGTTGGTCGCTTGTTTGATAATAGGAGGCAGGAAAAATGTTTTCCCACTTTATTTATGCATCTTTTATTTCCCACTTTATTTATGCATCTTTTGTTGCAGGTGAAATTCCCAAAGTGTTGTTACTCTCCATTGAAGATCAGTAAAGGCCCAAGAGCTCCAATGGAGAGTGGGGGCTTAATGTTATAGGCAAAATTTTCCAATAATGTTTTATGCAGAATAAGACCCAAACTAGCCAGGTCCGTAGCCAGGAGAAGCCAAACCAACGAAGCGGAGGGCCAGAACTCCTTCCGGCCCACAACAACTCCCCTCGACCTCGACCCAAGGGAGAGGCTGAGGAGGAGGTCGGCCTCGGCCCATAGCCGAGGCTGACCAAGGCCAAAGGCCTGGTATGACCAGAAGGTCAACAGCCACACAAACCCTAATGAAAGCTTATAAAAGGGGAGACGACACACGTATTTAGGTACGTCGAAACTTCATCCTAAAGACATTCTACGTGTTTCCCTATCAAGGCTAACTTAGGCATCGGAGGTTGTGTGGTTTACACCACACTGGTGTGCAGTGCTCGCTTGTCTTTCAGGTCACGTTCCTCCAGCTCATCTACAAATTCACTGCTGTCTGTCACGTGGAGCGAGGGACAAATTCCTGAGCGAAATTTGATCATCAACAATATATACCATTACGTTGAACTTTTGTTAAAGGGTAATTTAGTAATTTCCTTCATGAAAAGAATGACGTACCGTGTGTTTTTTAAGTTGTGTCTCGTGTTTCCATTATTTTGAAAACAACACTTTATCGTTTTTGGAAACATGCCATTTTTTGGGTTGTTTTCGAAAATGGTTTTTGCAAATAGATATACCTTTTCATTGTTTACCTTGTATTTTTTTTTTCAACAACATAAAAACGAGAATGGATCATGAATCAAACGGGACCTCATATTTTTCCATAGACAATCAACCCTTAAACAACAGAACATATGAACCATATTATATAAAACGTAAAATTCTGCAGTTCATATAAAAGAATGGTGAATTAAAGTATATATTTTATAAAATACCTAAGTAGTGATGGGGGGATTTGTGGTCTGCGGATTACGATTGCGATTGCCACTGGAAAATATTGATTCTAATTTCTTCTCCGATTTATGCCTTTCTTTTTCTTTTTGCCGCCAACTTTTATAGTCCTTCGGTTTTTAATATCAACAATATCTATTTTCATATTCAATTTTAGTTATATTATAAATTTCGCTTTTTTATATTGTGTTTAATATGATCCGATTTGATTTTATATTTGTTTATAATAAATTTCTGAATTTCTAATTTTGTGTGTCATAAATTTTCAATTTTTTGTTTAATAGATCCTTGAACCAAGGGTTAAAATGTAGAAATGTCGATATTACGATGGAAATTTAATGCATTGCCTTGAACATAAAAAAAATAGTCTAATAGGTTGGAGATCTATGAGATAAAAAAATTTAAAACTAGAAAACTTTTAATTAGATGAGAAAAAAAAAAAAGAAATTTGAATTAGAGATTCTTGAGCATGTAATTGTTGGCATTGAGATTGCTTTGTTGTTTCACTTGTTCGATCGTTACTCATGCCATCATTTTAGTCACTTGAGGATTCTTTTTAATTCATGCTTGCACTTTTTAGGTCTAGTTTTCCTGTTAAAAGTTCATTAGTTTGAAAAATTGAACCTAAATTAAAATTTTTTTTTCTTAGGTTCTTCAAAGTCGATGTATGAACAAGATTATGCTGACGAGAACAAAGAGCATGCATGTACGAGAAGTGTAGGTCCTTTTAAGATTAGGCTTTTATTTGTAATTTAAAACATTTAATTCTAGGTGCGCCTTGTAAGTTTATTTTAATCTCAAACTTTATGAAAAAATTTTGTTTAATTATTAACTTTTTATTTGAGTTTGTATACAATTTTTTTTAGGTACAAAAAGCTTTGAGCTATAATAATATTCATAAGGACCAAAAATAATAATATAAAAAAATTAGTTCCAAACTTCTGCCGAAGCCACCTTAACTACATTGGCAAAAGTCTCTAGTGCCAACTTCTGCCTACGCCAAAGCCTTTTCTACCGATGCGGGCTTATTTTGATGTTGGCAGAGGTTCTGCCAATGGTTTTCTTTAGGTGCTTTGGTTGACTATTGTTTGTACGACGAAAAAACATTTTTTTGACGCGTTTTCTTCTTCTCCTCCTTCTTCACCACCACCACCACTCGTGGTTGGACCACTGTCGTCTATTGTCACCACCATCCGCCGTCACCGTCGTTTTTCTTCTCTCTCCTCCCCTTTTCTTTATTTTAAAAAAGAAATAAAATAAAAAATAATAATATTTTTACTTTTAAATTTTTAAAAATAATTTTTAATAAAAAAATTATTGCCACGTCAGTCATCTGTTAGTAATTAACGAAAAATTAGACAGAGGGATGAAAATGAAACAAAATCCAAACCTCAAGGGCTAAAATGTCGAGTTTGAAAACTCAAGGACTAAAATGAAACTTAACTCAAACCTCATGGACCAAAAGTGTATTTTTTCCAAAAAAAAAAAGTTAATATAAAAAAATTAGTTTCAAACTTCTGCCAACGCCACCTTAATTGTGTAAGAAAAAGTCTCTCATGCTAACTTCTGCCTACACCAATGAGGTGGCATCGACAGAAGCCACCTTTTTTTGTCGATACGGGCTTATTTTGATGTCGGCAGAGGTTCTGCCGATGAGTTTCTTTAAGTGCCTTTGTTTACATGATGCTTGTTTGTAGGTCGAAAAACATTTTTTTAGGCGTTTTTTTTGTTTCTATCGACGTGTTTTTGGCGTTGGCACAAATCTGAATTTCAATAATCTCCTAATTTTAACATGAAAAAGAGCTTGTTGAGATTTCAAAATGGTCCCACACAAATTTGAATTTCAACAATTTTACTCGAGTAGACTTTGTAGGTGACAGGGCAACAATAGTAGGTGGTGGAGTTTTGGATTGAGATGATTTAGAATCACCACTAGATTTGTTGTTTGGACAACTGTAGACACCTCTAAGATGATTGTAACTCTGCTTGAAATGACCTTAGGACTTGAAAAACGATAACCAATATTCCCCCTCTTTTCGTTTGCATCATCTTCATCTATTGAATCATTCAAGAGATTTGTTAAAAAAAAAATCATTCAAGAGAGAAAGTAAGAAGAAGATGATGATTTAAACAACACCCATAAACTCACACAAAAGTACATGGACAAAAGCTAACAGTACTAACTACAGGAAAACTCATCTATAGCAGCGTTTTTTTGTGTGTCTTTTGGAGCGATTTTAAACCCTTGGAAACAATATAGCAACGATTTTGCAACCGATTGGAAAGACGGTGTTAAGATGTCAACCGCAACAATTTTTAAGAAGGCTCGAATCGAGAAACAAAAACCGTCGCAATGGCGCCTTAAATAACACGGTTAAGACGACCTTCCTATTGCAACTGTTTGACTATTGTTGCAAGATCAACTGCAACATTATTTCGAACCGTTGCAATTAAAATCAAAACCACTTCAATATCCTATTTTATAACAACAGTATTGGATTCCTATTGCAACAATTTTCAAAAGTGTTGCACACTATTGTAGAGATTTTCTTTTACCTACTGCAACGCTTTTATAATGCTACAAGACCAATAACAACGATTATTTGATTTGCAACAATTGGAACAAAAACCGTTGCAATATTGCTTTTAGTAGCATCAATAATATGCTTTATATTGCAACAATTCCAAATCTGTTATAAGTTTATGCAACATTTTTTCTCAACATATTGCAGTAGTTTAAACAGCTGCAAAACTAGTAGTAGCAATATTGTAAACCACAACAGTTGAAAAAATAACTGCTTCAATATCGTCTTTGATAAAAGCGGTAATTGGTTTTTTATTGCGACATTTCAACATATCGTTTGCAATAGTTCTTATCAAACATTCATTATTGCTTTTAAAATTATTTTTATTGGTTGCAAAAATTGTTTATATTATTTTGCAACCGTTTCAATAAAGAATTTTTTTTATTAGTTATATCTTCTCATTTTCTTTTCATATATTGTAATGATTCATTATATGTAATGCTATTTGCATATATGTGCACAATATAGGCCTATAAGAAATCATCTCTGGTAGAATATACAAATATTTCAAAATTAAACCCAAAATGCATTATGTTTGAAACAACAATTCTTAAAAGTTCAACAAAAAAGTATCCAAAAGAAGAGATTATCTCAATAAGATATACCTACGGTTGGATTTTGTTGTAATTTGTGAAAGAAAGTTATTAGTTGAATGCCAAGAGGTTCAAGTTCGTTGATTAATTCTTGAGTTTAATGTCAAGAAATTAAATTCATAACTTGTATGAAGTTGAATAATTGGTGTCTTTTCGTGTTCTACAGCTGCTGTAAGTGCTCATAAATACAGAGTAATCGTTTGACCTTTTGTATTCTGCAGCTGTGGTAAATACGCATAAATACAATGTAATTAAACGTAATTACAGATTATTTATTGTTGCCTTTTCGTTTTTCCAGGAAGTTGCTATTTGTACAACTATAAATAGTAGATGATTTCCTCATTTCTCATCATTCCATTTTCGTGTTTCTCTCATCTTTCTTTCTTTTGAGTTTGACTTTGTTGAGAGTGAGTATCCAAGGGTTCTGCCAGATCCGTGTAGTTCGAGGTTGCTGTTCTACCGGAGTTAGTCGTTGTATCCTGCTGAGACAATCGCTGTAGTCTGCTAGCAACTCGTTCAGAGCAAATAATTGTCTTCAGGACAACACTTCATTAGCGTGCCTCGACTACATATCATTTCCTTCACCAAGTTCTTGAGGTTTTGTCGGTTTGTTGTGGTTATTGCTACTATCGCTCAGGCTATTTACAACATTTATAATTTCAATATGTTGTTCTTCTGGTTTGTTTTGAGTTCTGTAATTGTCGTTATATACAGTGTATGTATTGGTATTTATACTATAATTGTTTGCTTCCATCTTTGGAGTAATAAGTTTGCTAGTGTTACTCAGCTTATAAATACAACGTATTTCCAACACCTACATCATCCTAAAAAAAAACCACAAACTAAATAAAATTGTTTTACCACTACAGATTGAGATGCCAAAGTATTATGAAAATGATTGAGTTATCTTCACGCACTTGATGCATCATTTCCATGTGTGCTATCTTCAGGATCCTAAATAATTAATAGAGTATCATTTATCCTTATGTTTCTTGGTCTATTTATCCTATTTGTGGTTATACTTTCTGTTATGTATTTAGCCTGTTATATGGGTACACGTGGTGTATGCCTTTCCTTCATATACCGCTGATACAGTAGCTTTATTTCACTGAACATTCAATTACACAGAATCATCTTCTTCATCCATTCTCTCTGCTCCTTGCTGTGCTTTATGGTATCAGAGCCGAAGGCTTTTTCCATGGCCTCCGACGATTCTTCCTCTTCTTCCTCCAGTGGTCCGATGATCACACCGGTTGCTTCACCATCTACCCCAAATACGACTCCGATTGTTACACCGATTACAAATATTCAGAATGTTCAGCCACAAATCCCTCGACCAAATCCCCAACTCACTCGACCGTATCCCCAAAATCATCAACAGTCCTTTCAACCTCAACCTCCGACCCCAACATTTCCAAGCTTATGCCCAACCCTTTTTCCCAAATTTCTATAATCCTCGTCCTTAGTTTTTGCCACCTACACAACAATTTCCGCACAATAAAGTCCAAAATCCTGTTCCATACCCAAATCCCTTCACCCCTAACCCCTACCCGACTTTACCTCAACCCTTATCGGTGAAGTTGAATGACTCGAACTTCCTCCTCTGGGAAAACCAGCTGTTGAATGCGGTGATAGCGAATGGACTTCAAGGCTACCTCGATGGTTCAATTGCGGCTCCTCCAAGGTATCTTGATGATCAACAACCTCAACCTAATCCAAATTTTCTCCATTGGGAAAGGAACAACCGGTTTATCATGTGTTGGATATACTCTTCCCTGTCTGAAGAAAAAATGGGTGAGATAGTAAGTTTTGATTCTGCTGCTGCTATTTGGAACTTTATGAAACGATCCTATGACTCTAAAACTATGGCTAGGATTATGGGTCTCAAAACTCAACTTCAAAAAATTAGGAAGGATAATCTCTCTGTTAGTCAAAATTTTCGGCCATAGGTGAACCCATTTCTTATAGGGACCATTTAGCCCATATCTTAGATGGCCTTGGTAGTGAGTACAATGCTTTTGTCACTACAATACAAAACCGGTCTGATAATCCCTCTTTAGAGGATGTTAGAAGCTTATTATTGGCATATGAAGCTCGGTTGGAAAAACAGAATGCTGTAGATCAATTGAATATTGCCCAAGCAAATTTAAGCTCTCTTAACCTCCAAAACGGCCGTCGGTCAAACCCCAAACCTAATCCATCCCTTCCCATTAGACCTCCCTTCAATCCACATGTTTTTTCTCCCTTTTCCTCTCAACAATACTCTGCCTCACCAAGCCTCTTAGGCAAACCTCAACCTCAGCAACTTCAAAAATGGCCCTCTCGTTCCTCTTCTAATAAACCTCAATGCCAAATATGTGGCAAATTTGGGCACACTGCTTTAATTTGTCATCATAGGACTAATTTAGCTTACCAAACCCCACCTCCTCAAGCCTTATTGTCCACTGTTTCAGCAACCACTCCCTCCCCCGTTCCTGATACGTTGGCAACTATGTCCACTGATTCCTATCATCCTGACGAGAATTGGTTTTTAGACTCCGGGGCTACTCATCACATGACCCATGATGTTTCAAATCTCTACAATCTAACACCCTACAATGGTGGTGAGCAAGTCACTGTGGGAAATGGTAAGAAAAGGCCTATCTCTCATCTTGGTTCTTCATTTGTTCATTGCTCTACTAAACCTTTGTTTCTCGACTCTGTCTTATATACTCCTAATGTTTCAAAAAAATTGATTAGCGTTGCTCGTTTATGTAAGGATAATAAAACCTTTGTTGAGCTTTACACTTCTTATTTTCTTGTTAAGGATCTTCAATCCAAGCAAGTTCTCCTCCAGGGCATCCTTGAAGATGGGTTGTATAAGGTGTTGCCTTCTTCCAGTGTGTCTTCTTCAGCAAGCTCTTCTTTCTCCTATAAGTCAAAGCATCCAGTTGCTGTTTTTCTTGCTTCCGCTGCGTCGTCTAATTGGCACCTTCGTCTAGGACACCCTGCTGCCTCTACTCTGCAGCAAGTTTTGTCACACTGTCAAGTGTCCTCTTCACACTCTCAATTTTGTAATTCATGTCAATTAGCTAAATGTCATAGGCTGCCTTTTTCTTTGTCAGAGTCAAAGTCAGTTGCTCCGTTTCATTTGGTTCATTCTGATGTATGGGGACCTTCCCCACAAACCTCTATTAATGGATTTCGTTATTTTTTGTTGTTTATTGATGATTATTCACGTTTCTCTTGGTTATACCTTCTCAAAACTAAAGATGAAGCTTTTCCTTGTTTTCTCCATTTTAAGCAACTTGTTGAAACCCAATTTGATTGCAAAATAAAAAGCTTGCAAACCGATTGGGGTGGTGAATATCGTCGCATTTCTTCTTTTTTGTCATCTCATGGTATTATCCATAGAATTGCTTGTCCGCATACTCCCCAACAAAATGGAAAGGTTGAACGCAAGAATAGGCACGTTGTTGAGATTGGATTAGCCTTACTTGCTCACTCTTCCTTACCTTTGTCTTTTTGGAGTTATGCTTTTCAAACCGCCATTTATCTTATAAATCGTTTGCCCTCACTAGTTATAAATTCTAAAAGTCCTTATCAAATGCTTTATGGCAAGTTCCCTGATTATTCGTTGCTTCGTGTCTTCGGTTGTGCCTGTTTTCCTTTTTTAAGGCCCTATAATTCTCACAAACTTTTGTTTCGTTCAAAAGAATGCATATTCGTTAGCTATAGTTCTAATCATAAGAGATACTTATGTCTTGACCCATCTTCTGGTCGACTTTATGTTTCTCGTCATGTCGTTTTCAATGAATCAATGTTTCCTTGCTCTAAATCTGATTTTTGTTTTGGGAAAGTAAAATATCATCCTCCAGATCATTTTTCTTTCAATCCGAGTCCCTTTCCCATTTGCCCCCTTCCACCTTCTGTTTCGTCTGTTGCCTCTCCCTCTACTTCATCTTCTGGTCCTTCCCATCCGTCGGGTTTTTCTCCTTCTCCAATGGCTACTGCTCATCACCCTTCCTTACCTATCTCTCCATCCTCCGTTGCTAATGTTCCCTCCACAAATGGCCTCCCTGACCCGCTTTCTAATCTTTCCCCATCTACTTTTGTTTCTCCTTCTATGGTTTCACTGAATCTGCCTTATTCTCCTTCCCCAGCCAATTCGGTTCCCTTACCATCAGAAACTCTTCCCCCCACCTCCACCAATATACACCCCATGATAACACGTTCCAAAGCTGGCATTATTAAACCACGATGTTGGCTATCCTCTTCCCCTGTTTCCCCTGCCATTCCATTCGAACCTACACATTTTAAGGCGGCTGTTAAGGTGGCTTAGTGGCGCGATGCTATGTCAAATGAATATGAGGCTTTGGTTAAAAATAACACATGGACTCTCGTTCCCCCATCTACTTCTTATAAAGTTATTAGCTGTAAATGGGTGTACAAAGTCAAACTCAAGCCAAATGGAGAGGTTGAACGGTATAAGGCGCGTTTAGTTGCTCGTGGTTTTGACCAAGCGTTTGGTATAGATTATTTTGAAACTTTCAGCCCTGTTGTAAAGCCCGCAACTATTCGGATAGTATTATCTCTTGCAGTACGTTTTAATTGGGCTATAAAGCAACTAGATGTGCATAATGCCTTTCTAGATGGAGAGTTAAGTGAAGATGTTTATATGGTACAACCTCCCGGTTTTGTTGATAAGGATCGGCCTCAGCACGTTTGTAAATTGCAGAAAGCTTTATATGGTTTGAAGCAAAGCCCCCGTGCATGGTTTACCAAGTTGAGTTCGTGTCTTTTGGAATGGGGTTTCACAGCTTCTAAATCTGATTGTTCCATGTTCATATATAATAAAAATTCTGTTTTGGTGATATTTTTGGTATGTGTTGATGACATATTGGTCTCCGGAAATAACTTATCCTTTATACAACAGTTTACTACCTCTCTGAATGCTCTTTTTGCTCTAAAAGATTTGGGAGATATATCATATTTTTTGGGTATTGAAATTCAGCGCGATTTTTCTTCCTTACATATGTGTCAGCGTAAATACTTTCTGGATGTTCTTCAACGTGCTGGTATGAGTGATTGTAAAAATGTTGCTACTCCTATGGCTACTGGCTCGATTTTGTCCAAATATGATGGTGATTTGTTGTCTGATCCAAAGTCATATCAGAGTTTGGTTGGTGCCCTTCAATACTGTATGTTGACTCGTCCGGATTTGAGTTTTGCTGTAAATAAAGTTTGCCAATTTTTACATGCTCCTACGTCTGCTCATTGGAATGTTGTTAAGCACATTATTCAGTATTTGAAGTCTACTTTAGATCTTCGTATTTCCTTTTCAGCTTCTAGTTCCTTATCCTTGACTTGCTACACGGATGCCGATTGGGCTAGTTGTCCAGACGATAGACGGAGCACTAGTGCTTATTGTATTTTTCTTGGAGATAACTTGATTTTTTGGTCCTCTGCCAAACAAAAAGTTTTCTCTCGCTCGAGTGCTGAATCCGAGTATCGTGGGATGTCTAATGCTACCGCTGAGTTAGTATGGATTCAGTCTATTCTCTCTGAAGTTGGTGTTACTTCTCCTTCTCCTCCATTATTATTATGTGACAATATTAGCGCTACGTACTTGGCTGCTAATCCTGTTTTACATAATCGTTCGAAGCATATTGAGATTGATCACCACTTCATTCGAGAGCGTGTTCTACGTAAACAATTTTTAGTTCGGTTTGTTCCTTCAGAAGATCAAGTTGCCGATATTATGACTAAGCCCTTGTCTACATCTCGTTTTTAGAACTTAAGGACCAAGCTCACCGTACATAAACGTTCGGCTTCACTTGCGGGGGGATAATAGAGTATCATTTATCCTTATGTTTCTTGGTCTATTTATCCTATTTGTGGTTATACTTTCTGTTATGTATTTAGCCTGTTATATGGGTACACGTGGTGTATGCCTTTCCTTCATATACTGCTGATACAGTAGCTTTATTTCACTGAACATTCAATTACACAGAATCATCTTCTTCATCCATTCTCTCTGCTCCTTGCTGTGCTTTAATAATAAACAAAAATAATATATGAATTTTCTAATTCAAAAAATAACTCAATATGATTAAGAAATAACAAAATATATATTTTTTATTCTTTTAATTTTCCTTTTCCTTTTTCCTTTTTTCTTATTCTTCTTCCTTCTTCATCTTCATCTTCTTCCTTCTTTTTTCCCATAGTCTTCCTCTAACCTTAATGTCTGCCACCACCATGTCGTCGTTCGATCGTCAGTAATTGAATTTTTTTTCCTCTTCTTTCTCTTTCCTTTTCTTCTACCTCTTTTCTTCTCTTTTTTCTTTCTTTTCATTTTTCATTTTTTTTAAAAAATGAAAAGAAGTAGAAAGAAGGGGAAAAAAGATGAAAAACAATTCTTGGTGATCAACGACGGGTGGTAACAGTTGTGGTTGGTCGACAACGATACAGAGACCAGTGTTAGGGTTATAGGAAGAAGATTCTTAAAAGAAGGAAGAAAAAGAAAAAGAAGAAGAAGATGAAGATGAAAGAAGAAAGAAGAAAAAAAAAAAAAAGAAAAAAAATAATAAAATATTATTTTAAAAAATATATTTTTAATAAGAAACGAATGTAGTAATGAGGTTAAATTTGGATTTCGTTTCATTTTGGCCCCTCCATCCAATATTAACGGAATGATGACATGACACCTATTTTTATTTTAAAAATATTTTTTTTTAATTATATACTCCTAAACTTTTGTTTTTTGTTTTTTTTTTTTCGGAAAAATACACTTTTGGTCCCCGAGGTTTGGGTTAGGTTTCATTTTGATCCTCGAGTTTTCAAACTCGACAATTTAGTCCCTAAGGTTTGGATTTCATTTCATTTTAGTCTCTCCATCCATTTTTCCGTTAACTCTTAGCTAAAAACTGGCGTGAGTTTTTTTTTTATATATATATGCATTTCAGATCTGTGTCAATCGTGCTGAAGAAGAAGACCACCATTCGTGATAGGTGCTCATGTCGTCGCTGTTTGTGATAGGACTTTCTTTTTTGTTTTTAAAGAAAACAAAAAGAAAGGAAGAAAAAGGGATAAACAAGGAGAGGAAGGAAGAGGAAGGAAACGCAAAAAGAATAAAAATTGTCGTCGTCCGGTTGGTCGCCGGCAAGCGGCGGTCACCGGCGATCGTGGCTTCTGGCGTCAGCGGTTGGTTATGATGAGAAGAAGAAAAAGAAGAAGATAAGAAAGAAGGATGGAGAGGAAGAAGAAAAGGAAGGAAGAAGATGAAGAAAAAAGAAAAAAAAAACAAAAAGAAAAATAATAAAAAATATTTAATATTTTATTTTATTAAAAAGATTCAAAAAAATATTATTTTAATAAAAAATGTGCATGCCACATCATCAATCTGTTAGTATTAACAAGACCTTTTAGTCATTAGTATAAACTTTATGTCAGTTGAACTAGGCTCATATTGACTACTCTGAACTTTTGTTAGAGGGCTATATAGATTTTTTTTAAGTACATTGATATTAGTTTATATATTTTGATCTTCAATTGATTAAATTATAAATTTGACACTTCAATTTTCAAGATTGTGTTAAATAAAGGATCTCGATTTTATAACTTTTTGTAATACATCTTTAAACTTGCAATTTTGTGTTTAATAGGTCCTAAATTTGTAATTTTGTATTTAATAGAACATTGAACATAAAAAATAGTCTAATGAGTTAGGAATCTATGAGATAACAAATTGAAAGGAAAATTGTTGTAACGTCTCGCGTTTCAAAATTAAGTCGTTTTGGATTAAACAGGTTTAAATTCTAATTTGGGAAATTGGAATTTAAGTTTAGCCTTTAGTTAATATTTTGGAAATTTATCTTGAGATATTTTTCTGTTGTTGTGCATAAGTGGCTAAGTGAGAATCAGTTTCATTTGAGAAGTTACGTGAGAGTAAATTGGGCGTTCTTTTTGCTTAGTGGGCAGTTATTGGAGTTGAAGGAAATAGAAAAAAAAACCTAAGTAAAATCATTTTTGTCTCACCTTCACTCTCTCTTCCTCTCTCCCTCGCGCGTCCGACCCCCCCCCCTGAAATTTCTTCTCCTCCGGCAACTTCAATGAATGGTAGACAATCCTCCCAAGTTTTGGTGTTTTTATTTATGATAGCCCTAAGCATAGTCACCATTGTCCTATTAACTACTTTAGTTTGTCCATCAGTTTGAGGATGACATGTAGTGGAGTAAACTAATTTAGTATCAAGTTTTCCCCAAAGGACTCTCCAAAAATGGCTTAAAAATTTTACATCCCTATCACTAACAATACTCTTAGGAATGCCATGCAATTTAACCACATCTTTAAACAACAAGTTAGCCACATGTTTAGCATCATTAGTTTTATTACATGCAATGAAGTGTGCCATTTTGCTAAACCTGTCAACAACTACAAAAATGCTATCTCTCCCTCTCTTAGATCGAGGCAACCCAAGAACAAAATCCATTGAAATATCTAGCCACGGTCCACTAGGAGTTGGCAAAGGTAAATAAAGCCCATGTGGTTTTGACTTAGACTTAGCTTCCTTACATGCAATACATCTCTCACACTCCTTATGTACGTCATGTCTCATTCTAGGCCAATAGAAGTGTTCATTTAACATGTCATATGTCTTAGCGATCCCGAAATGTCCCATTAAACCACCCCCATGAGCTTCTTTAACTAATAATTCACGAATGGAACAAGTAGGAATGCAAAGTTTATTCTTTCTAAACAAGAAGCCATCAAACATCATATAATCAGGAACAACTCGTCTGTGCATGAGACATTCAATAATAGGTGCAAAATAAGTGTCCTGGGAATACAATGTTTTAATGTGTTCGAAGCCAAGTAACTTAGTATGAAGTGCGTTTAACAAAACATACCTCCTAGATAGGTTTTGAAGTCGGGCACTGCATGTAGAGGTGAGGAATATATATATTTACACATAGAAATAGGTATTACAAAATTCCACTCACAAGACGTTTTGCTATGAGACGTTCGGAAGCCTTTAAATCAAGACCTCAAAGTGTTTTGGTTCATCGTCAGCAAAGCAGCTTACTTCACTTCGTCTATGTCTCTCAATCTATAAAGGCGGAATGCAAGAAATGAGCTACTTTATAGTTCTGGTTTTCAAAACTCGCTAATTTTGAAGTTTGTGTTTTTGAAACTTGTGCCCTGCACATTTTCATGTTGCATGTAAATTTGAGTCTCATACATTTAAGCAAACTCTACATTTTGAGATTTTGCAAGTCTATGATTCACTTCTTGGTTGGTTAAATCGAACTCTGCTAGTCAGTGGAGGTCGAAGCCTGGTTGGAGCCAGGTCCATTTCATGTTTTATTTGGTTGGTTAAATCGAACCCTACTAGTCAGTAGAGGTCGAAGCCTGGTTGGAGTCAGGTCCATTTCATGTTTTATTTTGGTTGGTTAAATCGAACCCTGCTAGCTAGTAGAGGTCGAAGCCTGGTCTGGGCCAGGTCCATTCCCCTTTTCTTTTGGTTAAATCGAACCCTATTCTTGTTTAGAGGTCAAAGTCTGGTCATAGTCATGTCCATTTCGTTTCCTTTTGGTTAAATCGAACCTTATCTTGGATTAGATATGAAAATATGGTTAAAGTAAGGTTCATTTTCCTTTTCCAATTTTAGGTTATGCTTGGTTTAAGCATGAAGCCCTTCCTTTTATTTTTAACGAAAAATCTTCGCCTTCCCAATACTGTCTTTTTCCTTTGTTTACCCTTTCAATCCTTCAAGGATACACAACGGGGGGTAAACTATAGACACCGTATTTGGTCCGGCTTGATTTTTAGAAATAATGTTTGAAGTTTTTTCAATATTTGGTGGCACTTTGTTTTTTAGTATGTCAACAAGAGTTTGGCTCAATTGGCATAAAACTTGTAACCTGATCAAGAGGTTGAAGGTTTGAATCCCCTTCCCCACATATTATCAATTTTTTTTTTGTTTTTCATTGTTTATTTTCATTTTCATTTTACTTTCTTTTATTTATTTATTTATTTATTTATTTATTTATCTTCTTTTTTTATTTTTTTATTTTATTTTATTTATTTATTTGGTTTTATTTTTATTATTATATTTATTTATTTATTTTATTATGTCTTATTTTTATTTTTGTTTTGTTTTATTTTTATTTACTTTATATTTTATTTTCATTCTATTTTTATTTTATTATTTTATTATTTTATTCATGTATTTATTATTTATTTTATGTATGTATTTATTATTTATTATTTATTTTTATTTTTATTATTATTGTTTTTTTCCCCACGTTTCTCTCTCCCATTTTTTCTCCAAGTCCCCACTCTCTCCCCTATTCTTTCTCTCTCTCCCCTATTCTTTCTCCCTCTCCCCTTTTCTTCTCCAACTCTCCACTTTTTCCACCCCAAATTAGCAAGACCTTTAAGTATAAAAGGGAGGGGGGAGATGGAGGAAGACAACAACAAAAACAAAAAAAGAAGGATAAGAGGTGTGAAAGAGTTTAGAGAGATAAGGGAGAAAAAGAGTGAAAGAGCTTAGAGAGAGAAAGTGAGTTTGAGAGAGAAAAGTCGAGTTTTGGAGAAGGATTTTCAAAAACCAAAAGCTATCGTCGCCGCCGCCGTCGCCGTGCCCCCACTGTCGCCGCCACCAACATCTTCCGCCGCCGTCAAAGGTAGATACCGCCGCTCATATCTGTAAAACAAAAAAAAAAAAAAAAATAAGGGAGATGGATGCAAATCGTGGAAGAGGAATGAGGAAAGAAAGCATTAAAAGAGGTGGGCTCCATCTCTTTAAGAAGGTGAAAAGAAAGCATTAAAAGGGGTGGGTCCCACCACTTTAAATTTATTTATTTAATGATTATCTTTTGTCTCTCTCCTCCTTTTAAACCATGCTTTATTCATTATTTATTTATTTATTATTTATTATTATTTTTGGGTAAAATACCTTTTTAGTCCTTACTGTTTCGGGTTTGTTTCTAATAGGTCTCTAGGTTTCAAAATTGAACAATCAAGTCCCTACTATTTAAGAAATAAGTCTATTAAGTCCCTCAACCGTTAGTCATTTAACGGAATGATGACGTGGCAGTTTTTAATAATAAAATAATAATTTTTAAAATTAAAATAATAATAAATATAATATATTTATAATTATAATTAAAAAACAAAAAAAACAAAAATAAAAACTCTCTCTCCTTCCTCTCTCCTTTCCCCTTCCCCTTCTCCTTCCCCTCGTCGTGCCCCTGGTACGATTTCCTTCTTCTGTCTTTTTTTTTTCTTTTTTTTTTTGTACCTTTTTATTCTTCTTCCTTCTTCCTCAAAGGTTTTCTTTTCAGTTGTCGGAGTTCGAAGGAGCCTTCATTCGCATTCTTCTTCTTCAAATAAAAAACCCATCCCACCGATTTCATTTTTCTTCAAACAAACCCCTCCATGCCCCTTCTTCTTTCTCGTCTCTCTGCTCACGTTTTGATTCATGGATCGCTCAAATCAGAACATGGTCGTCGCTCAAAGCTATTGCATGTTGCTCGCGTAGGTTGCTATTTTTTTTTCCAGTTTTCAGATCTGAAATTGTTGTGGAGAGATGGCGATTTGTTGAAGAAGAAATAGATGATGATGGGTTCGTTTTTTTCCAGATCGAAAAAGGGGAAGGTGGGTTTTTTTTCCAGATCGAAGAAGGGGAAGGTGGGTTCATTAAATTTTGTTTTTCTAGATCGAAGGAAAGGGAAGGTGGGGTTCTTTTTTCAGATTGAAGAAAAATTAGGGTAGAGAAAGGAGTTTGGGGGAGAAGATGATAGACAAAAAATGTGGATTTGTTGAAGAAAATGGGGGTTGTTGTTCGTATTATTGAAGAAGAAGATGGGGGGGGGGGGGTTGCTGTTGAGGGAGAAGAAGATGGGGGAGGGGGGAGTTTTTTTCCAATTTATAAACGAAGATGGGGGAGGGGGGAGTTTTTTTCCAATTTATAAACGAAGATGGTGGCGGTGGTCGTTGCCGGCAACGGCGAGTTATGGTGGCGGTGGTCGTTGCTGGTAACGGCTCGCCGGAGGAGGGTTGAAAGAGGGAAAGACAAAGGAGAGGGAGGGAAGAGAAGAAGACCGAAAGGGGAAAAGGGAATCATGGGAGAGAATGGTTTTTTTAAAAAAAATTAAAATTTTATTATTTAATTATTATTTTAATTTAAAAAATTAATATTTTAATATTTTTAACGTGCCACGTCAGAAACGTTACCGCCACGTCAGCACCGTTAAAAAAATTAACGGTCCAGGGACTTAATAGAAGCATTTTTTAAACAGTGAGGACTTGATTGTTCAATTTTGAAACTTAGGGACCTATTGGAAACTGACGTGAAACATGAGGGACCAAAAAGGTATTTTACCCATTATTTTTTTACATTTCTACTAAAAATAATTAAAACACAAGACATTTTTGTATCAATTCATTTTTTTATCTCCCCCCTCAAAAGGCATTCTTATGTGTATATACATGTATTTGTTTTTCCTTTCTTTCTTTCTTTTATGTTTTTTTTCCCTTTTACTCTTTTCCTTCCTTGTGGTTTTGCGATTTCCAATTAAAATTCTCATCCTAATTAATTGGCTTGAAATTTAAAATTCATGTTAGATTTAAATTCAAAATCTTAAGTTAATTTCAGTTTATTGTTCTTGTTTTCTTTTCCTTTCATGAATTGCAATTATCTATTTCAAATTCTCTTTTAAGTTAACGTAGTCTATGCAAATCTTAAATTGGATTTTAATTGGGAAGGTTTATATGATTTTCATATTGGATTTTGATTTGTATGCTTAAACTAATGTTGGATTGAATTTAATTTGGGGTTTTCAAAGTAAATTTCCCTTCATTTTCTAAATCAATTTCAAATTGGTTTTTTTAGGCAGAATGAGAAGAGGAAAAAAACATTAATTATTAAACTTTTTGAAATTAGCCTAAGGTTTATTTTGGAATTAACTTCAATTTACTCAAAAATAAATTTCTTATTCAATTGTTTTTTTTTCTCAAAATTGAATTTCACTTCATAAAGCCAATTGAATTCAATTTGAAAATTTGAATTGGAGGTCAATTTTGTTTTGGTTTTAAATTAAGTTTTCAAAAGCTTTCAAAAAATATTAAATCAGGTTCTTCCTTATTGAATGATTTTACCCCTCGTAATTGTTGATTTATATTTTGTCGTTAAAGTGTAACTTAACAAATATGAATAAAATAATTCATGTAGAGCCTATGATGGTGTTGAAATAATTTTCAAATTCTTGAGGTGAAATATTTTCCTTAATTAGGAAATTTACACGTGATAATAAAGTTATGGGTTAACCCCACTCACAAAATTAGATCCTTACTTTATTTAAAGATAAGGTGAAATTAGTGAGACATTTAATTTTCAATTTTAATTTTTTTTCAAACTTTATTTGTTTATTTTTTGTTAAGACATGGGTCTTTGTTTAATGAATTCGAGAAATAAAATAAAATGCTTTCAAACGGGTGTCGTAGGGTGCTAATACCTTCCCTACACACAACTGACCCCCGAACCTATTTTTGGTTTTTAATACCAGTTTATTTTTTTGGGTGACCAATCACACCCCAAGATGATTGGTGGCGACTCCAAACCTTTAACCTCGAAAGAGACCCATAGGAAAGGACGTCGACCGCTCCGCGTCGCGATGACGTTGCGACATAATTCATGAGCATGAGATATTGTTGTTGTTGGCTATGCTGCATGAGTCGTGTCTGCATAGTGTGTGTTCATTAGGGAGAGGCGGAGCATGACGCGTAAATCATGTGATGGGTATGTGTGCAGAGCGTGACGCGGAAATCATGTGTGGGTGTGAGTGCGGTGTTGGGTTTTATGCCCTAAAACTCGTAGATAGTGAATGTAAACAAATTGTATACTTGTTTCAATAAAGTGTTATTGAGTTTCTACAATAAATTGTTATTGTTAAGTATTGCACAATTTGACCCAAATTCAATAAACTAAGATCCAAGGTTGTTTACATGTCACTTGAACTAGTATGAGGGGACATACGGGGATCGTTGTTCAAGTAACAACCTAAAAGGTCTATAGTACAGGGATAAGGTTGGGTACCTTATCCTGGTAACACTATGTGATACGACCTGCTTTGTATTCGATACAGACGTATTGATCAAAGGCGTCCATGTAGGAGACATGCGAGTGGGAGCATCCTATGCAATGGGTTTGCATAAGACCGGACCACGAAATAGTAAACCACATGATATAACACCGTTAACTAGTTAGGTTACTGTTTCAATAGGATGACCTAGGTAACTCAGTCTTAATCCTGAGTGTGTAATGAACTCCTTCTCATGAGGGATTGTCCTTTGATTAGCATGGGTGAGAGTGGCCAATACGCCGACTCAATATGCCTTCCTTTTTGGGGACAGGACTGAGTGGGAGGTTGGAGACATGACAACACAAGAAGGAATTCACTCCTTCACACTTCTAGGAGAAGTAAATGAGTGTTCCCTTAAGTGGTGACTTCGGTACTTGAACAAAGGGATCCCGCCCTCTCACTGGCCCGAGATGGACTTTCTGTTTATTGGTTGGACCATAAACAAGTTGTTCATTAGAGGAGCACTGATACTTAAGAAGACAGATGTAACACAGGGATAAAACGGTAATTTGACCCAGCTATGATTACGAACACTCGTGAAGGATTGACTTACCGTTATTGGTCAATATCCGTGGATGCAGAAATGTTCTACAGTGAGAAGAGTTTAGTTGTGGGTCTTTAGTGGAATGACCCACAGTTAATGAATATTGGTTAACCTGATTAATGAGTTTAATTGGTTAACCTCATATCATTGGAGCTTCTGATCTGTAGGTCCATTAGGTCCCCCTCTGCTAGCTCGTAAAGAGTAATTAGGAACAATTATATCTTGAAAGAATTTGAATAGTTCAAATTCATATTGGGAATTAAGTTAATTGTATGAGATACAAATTAATATAATGTATAATGATACATTAAAATGTAAAGTCTAATTTGAAATTAGACTTTATTATTATGAGAGAAATAAATATTTGAAGAAGTTCAAATATTAATATAAATTTGATTCATATTAAATTTATAGGATATAAGAGAATTGGAAGGAGTTCCAATTTTAATATGAATTTGATTCATATTATAGAATTAATTAATTGAAAATGCCTGAAATTAAATATATGATATTTAATTAGGTAATCAATTAATTAACTAATAGAATGTCTGAAATTAAATATATGATATTTAATTGGTGATTAATTAATTTAAAGAATTAATTAATTGGAAATTAATCAATTATGGAAATGATTAATCACTTATGGAAGTAATTAATCATTTATGGAAATGATTTAATCACTTATGGAAGTGATCAATCATTTATGGAAAAGATTAATCAATTATGGAATTGATTGGTTATGAAATTGATTAATTATGGAAAAAGATTAAATCAGTTATGGAAATAATTGTTTTTAAATGAATATTTTATTCATGATCTTTCTCCTATAAATAGAACACTAACCCTAGGGTTTAGATACTACAACATATGACCACCATAAGGCCCTCTTATATTTTCTCAACTCTAGAACTCTAGGGAGAATTTTCTCTCTAGAGTTTTTCCCATTCAACATTAGGTAGTCCCACAACTACGTTTCTAATCTCAGAGTTATAGCGGAGAAGATCAAATGGTGGTGTTCTTCGTTGTTGCAGAGCAATCAAGAATCATTCTTGATTTTTCAGAGACGTCAACGGATGTTTGCTTTTCTTTTCTTTATTATAGATTTAGATCTAAATTTTGTATGCTTAGCCTTAAGTTTCTATAAGATTTGTTCTATGATTTTTGCCAATGTAATGATATTTTTGGATAAATAAAATTAACTACGAATCGGCCACAATTACGCTTCCGCTTTATCGGAATTAGGGAATTCCAAATCCTTCATGTGGAGCGTGACACGGAAATCACGTGTGAGTGGCGCGGCGCATGGCGCGTAATAATACATGTGTTGGGTGGGTTTGCGGAGCGTGACGCGGAAATCACGTGTGGGTTGTGAGTGCAGAGCGTGACGCGGAAATCACGCGTGAGTGTGCGGGCATGGCGTTGAAACCATGTGGGGGTGCATAGCATGATGCGTGGATTCATGTTGTCGTCTCATTTTTGCATGACGCATGAGTTGGCGTTGTTATTTTCGTGTTTAAGAGCATGTTGGATTGTTTATCGCTCTACAAGCATGATGTGTGTGGATAGCATGTTGTTGTGGTTGTTTGTTGTTTGGTGGTTCACCGGGTGTGAACTACTTACCAGTACGGTGGTTGTACTGATACCCCCCTCTCTTCCCCCAACATTTTCAGATTATGCAGGTGTTGACGAGTTTTATGTGCCTGGTGATGTAGATGAGGAGGTTAATGAGGGATGACCACATGGTTCCATTTATTTGTTTAAATTTCCATTGGATAGATTAGTTCTTACTTGGTTGTTGATAGGTTGAATATTTATCTTGTAGCTAGGTTGGATTAGTTCCTTTTGTTGTCGAGCATGTGTAGAATTTCATGTTTCCATTAGGTTGTAAATATGTTAATGCTTAATAAAGTCGATTTGTTTTAGAAAGTTAAGAGCATGTGTTGAAGGAGAAATTTCGGCCAATCACAAATTGTCACGTCATTAATATAAATTAATGATAAAATAAATTTGGGACCAGTTACACATTTACACGTGTGCCTAAATTAAATTAATAGACATTAAAATTCGGCAAAGCAAAGAATGCCACTTGTCTATTAGTGATCCATCAGATAACATCAGCCAAGTTCAATCAAATTATGCCACGTGGCAATTGGACCCAAGCCCAAGCCCATATGAGGTCCATCAAACTCTATAAATAGAGGAGGCCACCATTCATTCGGGGGGATTCAGCCAGAGGCAGAGAGGGCAGAGTCCAGAGCATTCTCCCAAGATTGACCGATCAAGAAGATCAACAAGTCAGCAGGCCGATCATCTAAAAATAGATCAACAAGCTAACTGACCGATCAAGAAGATCAACAAGTCAGTAGGCCGATCATCCAAGAAGATCAACAAGCCAACCGATCGATCAAGAGGATCAACAAGTCAGCAGGCCGATCATCCAAGAGGATCAACAAGCTAACAAGCCGATCCAACAGATCATCAAGCCAACAGGCCGATCCAACAGATCATCAAGTTAACAGACTGATCATCCAAGAGGATCAACAAGCTAACAAGCCGATCCAACAAATCATCAAGCCAACAGGCCGATCCAAGAGATCAACAAGCCAACCGACCGATCAAGAAGATCAACAAGTCAGCAGGCTGATCATCCAAGAAGATCAACAAGCCAATCGATCGAACAGATCATCAAGCCAACAGGCCGATCAAGAAGATCAACAAGTCAGCAGGCCGATCATCCAATAGGATCAACAAGCTAACAAGCCGATTCAACAGATCATCAAGCCAACAGGCCGATCCAAGAGATCATCAAGTCAGCAGGTCGATCATCCAAGAGGATCAACAAGCTAACAAGCCGATCCAAGAGATCATCAACCTAGCAGGCCAATCATCCAAGAAGCTCAACAAACCAGCCCAAGAAGATCAACAAGCTAGAGACCAAAGTTTATATATTTAAGAGAGAGAATCAGAGGATTAAAGTTAGAGATTGTACATCCACACGCATACAACATTAATACAAATCAAAGTTTATTCCACGTGTCTCCATCCCCGAAGTTACGTGTGAACAAATTGGCACGCCCAGTGGGACAATCTCTACCTCTCATCTCTCTCTTATCTCAAAAACACAAGTGTAAACATGTCGTTCAAGACTTCTTCAATGGTCGCTGTCATGAACAAGTCTTACATGGGTTCTACTGCCCATTGTTGCTTCAATGAACTGACGTTGCAAGAAGATAAAGCTTCTATCATTGGAGGCCAAGAAGCAACCTTGCAGGGGGCATATACTAATGACAAGTTTATTGTTAAGTATAACCCTCTGTTTGAACCTGATTCTAACGTAGTGACTGTCATGATGACTGAGACAAGAACTATGGAAGAAAGAATGACTGAGATGCAAGAGCACATCAACAACTTGATGAAGGCGATTGAAGAAAAAGATTCTCAAATTGCGCAACTAAAGTGTCAAATTGAGAACCAACATATCGCCGAATCAAGTCAAACACAAGTCATAAAAAATCATGACAAAGGAAAGACTATAGTGCAAGATGGTCAGCCACAGTGTTCTGCTTCGGTTGCTTCACTATCCATCCAACAGCTCCAAGATATGATCACAAACTGTATCAGAGCTCAGTACGGTGGACCTACTCAAGATTCCCTCTTGTACTCCAAACCTTATACTAAGAGGATTGATAATTTGAGAACGCCAATCGGGTATCAGCCACCGAAATTTCAACAATTTGATGGAAAGGGCAATCCTAAACAACATATTGCCCACTTCGTTGAGACATGCGAGAACGCTGGTACTCGAGGGGACCTGCTAGTCAAACAGTTCGTTCGAACACTTAAAGGAAATGCTTTTGACTGGTACACTTATCTAGAACCTGAGTCAGTAGACAGTTGGGAGGAACTTGAAGGAGAGTTTTTGAATCGCTTCTACAGCACTAAACGAACCGTTAGCATGTTCGAGCTCACCAACACTAAACAACGAAAAGGTGAACTCGTTGTTAACTATATAAATCGCTGGAGAGCTATGAGTCTAGATTGCAAAGATCACCTCACTGAACTCTCTTCCGTTGAGATGTGCATTCAAGGCATGCACTGGGAACTCCTCTACATCCTTAAAGGTATAAAGCCCCGCACCTTTGAGGAACTAGCAACTCGTGCCCACGATATGGAGCTAAGTATTGCTAGTCGAGAAAACCAAGACCTTCTACTCCTTAACACGAGGAAAGAAGGAAGGAACGACGAAGAGACTATAGAGAAATCCATGGTTGTAAACACAACCCTTCCCAAGTCGTCTTCGAAAGAAAAGCGACAAACAAATGGAGCGCATCAATTAACTTTAAAGGAAAGACAGAAGAAAATCTATCCTTTCCCTGATGCCGACATCCCTGATATGTTGGAACAACTATTGGAAGCGCAACTGATAAAGCTTCCTAAGTGTAAACGACCAGAAGAGATGGAGAAAGTCGATGATCCCAAGTATTGCAAGTATCATCGAGTTATTGGTCATCCAGTGGAAAGATGTTTCGTCCTAAAGGACTAATTCTAAAGCTGGCTATGGAAAGAAAAATTGAGCTCGACCTTGATGAAGTAGCTCAATCAAATCTTGCTACAATCAAAGAAAAGAGCAAACATCAAAGAAAGAAGGATCCTAAGAAACTTCAACCCAAGAGGAAGAGAAGTAAAAAGTTTTCTCAACCTCAACAACTGATGACTGCGAAGGAGATCTTCTCCAAAAATTTCCACAAGAAGGAAAAAGAGAACTTTGCAACTTCCTACTGCATCGACGTAGAAGAAGTTGACAATTCCAAGAAGGGTGAACAAAGGACATCCGTCTTTGATCGCATCAAGCCTTCAAATACTCGTCCTTCGGTATTCCAAAGAATGAGTATGGCTGCGACAAAAGAAGAAAATCAATGTTCGACGTCCACCTTCACTCGACCTTCAGCTTTCCAAAGGCTAAGTGTCTCCACATCGAAGAAAAGTCGATCTTCAACATCTGTCTTTGATCGCCTCAAAGTAACAAACGATCAACCTAAAAGAAAGATGAACAACTTGGAGTTGAAACTTTTCGATGAAGTAAACAGTGACGAGAAGCTTCATAGTAGCATCCCGTCACGTATGAAGAGGAAGTTTTCTGCTCTCATAAATACAGAAGGTTCCTTGAAGGTGAAACCAAATCTCATTATCTTGACCAATCCTGCAAATGAAGGATATGATCAAGACCATGACAAAGATAAAAGCTTTTAAATGTAAAAACTCCTTATCGTAAGAGTCTAAACTGCATGATGCTCCTAGCCCACACGAGCTTAAAAGGTGAGTGCAAAAAAATTTTGAACTACGTTATGACTTGATCCCTTTTCTTCAAAGGGTACGTAGGCAGCTTAAAGAAAACTTTAGTTCAGTCTCTGCAAACAAAAAAAAAAAGTGCAACAAATATTGAAGCACGACGATATAAATTGAGGAAATTCATCACTAGTGGGGGCAACACAGCGAATGGAAGTCGCTTCCTCCAAGTTTGAAGGTTCTCACGCGCTTCGCTGCAGTTCCTTCCCCCCAAATTCGAAGGTTCTCACGCGCTTCGCTGCAGTTCCTTCCCCCCAAGTTCGAAGGTTCTCACGACGCTCCGCTGCAGTTCCTTCTCTCTCCAAATTCGAAGGTTCTCACGCGCTCCGCTGCAGTTCCTTCGCTTTCGCTGCAGTTCCTTCTCTCCGAGTTCAAAGGTTCTCACGACGTTTCGTTGCAGTTCCTTCCTCCCAAATTCGAAGGTTCTCACGACGCTCCGCTGTAGTTCCTTCTCTCCAAATTTGAAGGTGTTCTCACGTGCGCCGCTGCAGTTCCTTCTCTCCAAGTTCGAAGGTGTTCTCGCGCGCTTCGCTGCAGTTCCTTCCTCCCAAATTCGAAGGTTCTCTCACGCGCTTCGTTACAGTTCCTTCTCTCCAAGTATGAAGGTTCTCTCCTCCAAGTTCGAAGGTGTTCTCGCGCGCTTCACTGCAGTTCCTTCCTCCCAAATTCGAAGGTTCTCTCACGCGCTTCGTTACAGTTCCTTCTCTCCAAGTATGAAGGTTCTCTCCTCCAAGTCGAAGGTTCTCACGTTGCTTCACTGCAGTTCCTTCCTCCAAGTTCGAAGGTTCTCACGTTGCTTCGTCGTAGTTCCTTCTCTCCAAGTACGAAGGCTCTCTCCTCCAAGTCTGAAGGTTCTCACGTGCTTCGGTAAAGTTCCTTCCTCCCAAGTTCGAAGGTTCTTACGAGCTTCGCTACAGTTCCTTCCTCAAAGTTCGAAGGTTCTCACGCGTTTCGCTGCAGTTTCTTCTCCCTAAGTTCGAAGGTTCTCACGCGCTTCGCTGCAGTTCCTTCCTCCCTAAGTTCGAAGGTTCTCACGCGCTTCGCTGCAGTTCTGATAGCGCAATTTATTGTGCTATATTTTAGATAATTTTACCGTTAGTCTTGAGTATTATTTGGGCATTTTTATCTCTATTTGGTTTTGTTTTGTAGGAATCAAGTATTTCAATGGAAATTGACGTTTTTAAGCACTACCGATGAATTTAGAGTTAAAGAATAAGTTCGGGCCAAGAAATTAGAGAAGGAAGATAAATTAAAGGCCTAGCGTTGAGACGCTAGCCCTTGGAGCGTCTCAACGCTGGGCGCAAGTCAGGAGAGGCGCGCATTCGGGTCAGCGTCGAGACGCTACCTCCACAGCGTCTCGACGCTGCGAACTTTCCAGATTTAATTAGGGCGTACGCGCGACAGCGTCGCGACGCTACCTCCACAGCGTCTCGACGCTGTCACGCAGATTCGACAATATTTAAAGGAAACGATGCTTTCAGAATGGGGGAGCTGTTTTGGAGAGAGAAAAATGACTTCTAGAGAGAGAAAAACGACCAGAACAAGGCAGAGAGCGAGGGGGCTTGATTCGAGGAGCTTGGATCGAGAGGTTCGTGACGGGAACGCACGGGATAATTTTACCGTTAGTCTTGAGTATTATTTGGGCATTTTTATCTCTATTTGGTTTTGTTTTGTAGGAATCAAGTATTTCAATGGAAATTGATATTTTTAAGCACTACCGATGAATTTAGAGTTAAAGAATAAGTTCGGGCCAAGAAATTAGAGAAGGAAGATAAATTAAAGGCCTAGCGTTGAGACGCTAGCCCTTGGAGCGTCTCAACGCTGGGCGCAAGTCAGGAGAGGCGCGCATTCGGGTCAGCGTCGAGACGCTACCTCCACAGCGTTGAGACGCTGCGAACTTTCCAGATTTAATTAGGGCGTACGCGCGACAGCGTCGCGACGCTACCTCCACAGCGTCTCGACGCTGTCACGCAGATTCGACAGTATTTAAAGGAAACGATGCTTTCAGAATGGGGGAGCTGTTTTGGAGAGAGAAAAACGACTTCTAGAGAGAGAAAAACGACCAGAACAAGGCAGACAGCGAGGGGGCTTGATTCGAGGAGCTTGGATCGAGAGGTTCGTGACGGGAACGCACGGGAATCACGGCCAACGAGTTTAATCTTTCTCCCTTATTTCTTGTATTGATTTGTAGCATGTTTGGGACATATTTCGATTATATTTTAGAGACCATGTGTAGCTAGATTTCGTTTCTTAGGGGCTTGATGTAGCCATTAGTTTGTATGGATTAATTTACGGCTTTTTAGGACGTTTCGTAACGCGGTTTATTTATGCAATTGTATGATTAATGCTTATAATCTCTTGATCACGGATTGTATGTTGTTGTTTCTGAACTAATCGCTCGGGAGAGGGTAGTTTAGATTAGACTTTCAATTGCATGACTTAGGTAATTCGTAAATCGGGAGATTAGGAATTGCTTGAGAAACCGTCATGAGGGTTGTTCTTATTGCTTAGGCTTATTATTGAAATTAGATAGGGATATCAATTTCTTAATTTGCTTAAAGGATTAATTGCACTCGGGAGAGGCTTTTAATTATTAATAATCCTCGGTTTATAAACTTGTTGCGAATTTGTTCTTAATTATTCGTTTAGTTAATCCATGCATCTAATAGGTGAAATCAATTCCCTAAGGCCTTTCTCCATTGAGTTTCCATATTTTATTGCTTTTATTAGTTTTTAATTGTTTTGCATATCTCTTATTTATTTTCTCTAAATAAAATTGGGCAAATATACCTTTAATAATTAGGGGAATTAGAAAACCAATCCAGAGGACGACATTCGATTTTAAATCATTATATTATAACTTGGGCTCGTACACTTGCGGTTAGCAATTTGCGTATCAAGTTCCTTCCCCCAAATTCGAAGGTTTCAAAGGCTCTCACGCGCTGCGCTTCGTTGCAGTTCCTTCCTCCAAGTTCGAAGGTTCTCATGCGTTTCGCTGCTACCTTCCTCCAAGTTCGAAGGTTCTCTCACGCGCTGCTGCAGTTCCTTCCTCCAAGTTTGAAGGTTCCCTCACGCGCTTCGCTCGCTCCTTCTCCAAGTTCGAAGGCGCTTCTTTCCACTGCTCCTTCTCCAAGTTCGAAGGCGCTTCTCTCCGTTGCTCCTTCTCCAAGTTCGAAGGCGCTTCTCTCCGTTGCTCCTTCTCCAAGTTCGAAGGCGCTTCTCTCCACTACTCCTTCTCCAAGTTCGAATGTGTTCTCGCGCGCTTCGCTGCAGTTCCTTCCTCCCAAATTCGAAGGTTCTCTCACGCGCTTCGTTACAGTTCCTTCTCTCCAAGTATGAAGGTTCTCTCCTCCAAGTCGAAGGTTCTCACGTTGCTTCACTGCAGTTCCTTCCTCCAAGTTCGAAGGTTCTCACGTTGCTTCGTCGTAGTTCCTTCTCTCCAAGTACGAAGGTTCTCTCCTCCAAGTCTAAAGGTTCTCACGTGTTTCGGTAAAGTTCCTTCCCAAGTTTGAAGGTTCTTACGCACTTCGCTACAGTTCCTTCCTCAAAGTTCGAAGGTTCTCACGCGTTTCGCTGCAGTTTCTTCTCCCTAAGTTCGAAGGTTCTCATGCGCTTCGCTGCAGTTCCTTCCTCCCTAAGTTCGAAGGTTCTCACGCGCTTCGTTGCAGTTCCTTCCCCCAAATTCGAAGGTTTCAAAGGCTCTCACGCGCTGCGCTTCGTTGCAGTTCCTTCCTCCAAGTTCGAAGGTTCTCATGCGTTTCGCTGCTACCTTCCTCCAAGTTCGAAGGTTCTCTCACGCGCTGCTGCAGTTTCTTCCTCCAAGTTCGAAGGTTCCCTCACGCGCTTCGCTCGCTCCTTCTCCAAGTTCGAAGGCGCTTCTTTCCACTGCTCCTTCTCCAAGTTCGAAGGCGCTTCTCTCCGCTGCTCCTTCTCCAAGTTCGAAGGCGCTTCTCTCTGTTGCTCCTTCTCCAAGTTCGAAGGCGCTTCTCTCCACTACTCCTTCTCCAAGTTCGAAGGTGTTCTCGCGCGCTTCGCTGCAGTTCCTTCCTCCCAAATTTGAAGGTTCTCTCACGCGCTTCGTTACAGTTCCTTCTCTCCAAGTATGAAGGTTCTCTCCTCCAAGTCGAAGGTTCTCACGTTGCTTCACTGCAGTTCCTTCCTCCAAGTTCGAAGGTTCTCACGTTGCTTCGTCGTAGTTCCTTCTCTCCAAGTACGAAGGTTCTCTCCTCCAAGTCTAAAGGTTCTCACGTGCTTCGGTAAAGTTCCTTCCCAAGTTTGAAGGTTCTTACGCACTTCGCTACAGTTCCTTCCTCAAAGTTCGAAGGTTCTCACGCGTTTCGCTGCAGTTTCTTCTCCCTAAGTTCGAAGGTTCTCATGCACTTCGCTGCAGTTCCTTCCTCCCTAAGTTCGAAGGTTCTCACGCGCTTCGTTGCAGTTCCTTCCCCCAAATTCGAAGGTTTCAAAGGCTCTCACGCGCTGCGCTTCGTTGCAGTTCCTTCCTCCAAGTTCGAAGGTTCTCATGCGTTTCGCTGCTACCTTCCTCCAAGTTCGAAGGTTCTCTCACGCGCTGCTGCAGTTCCTTCCTCCAAGTTCGAAGGTTCCCTCACGCGCTTCGCTCGCTCCTTTTCCAAGTTCGAAGGCGCTTTTTTCCACTGCTCCTTCTCCAAGTTCGAAGGCGCTTCTCTCCGCTGCTCCTTCTCCAAGTTCGAAGGCGCTTCTCTCCGTTGCTCCTTCTCCAAGTTCGAAGGCGCTTCTCTCCGTTGCTCCTTCTCCAAGTTCGAAGGCGCTTCTCTCCGCTGCTCCTTCTCCAAGTTCGAAGGCGCTTCTCTCCGTTGCTCCTTCTCCAAGTTCGAAGGCGCTTCTCTCCACCCCTCCTTTTGAAGGTTCGCCACTGAGGTTCTCCTTCTCCAAGTTCGAAGGTTCACCGTTGCTCCTTTTCAAATGTTTGGCGGCGGTTGACGGCCTCGTTCCACTCCATCTTCAAATGTTGGCAGTTGACGGCGTCCGCTTCGCTTCATCTTCAAAAAATTGACTGTTGATAACTTTACTTCATATTCAAAAGTTGACGGTTGAAGTCTTCGCTACATCTGCAAAGATGAACAACTTTAGTGTTGCCTTTATCTTGAAAGTGTCTAGACTGGAAGATGTATCTTAGCTGCAAGTTAAAAAAGAATGCTTGATATCAAACCACAAAAAAAAAAAAAAAAAAAAAAAAAAAAAAGGCAATAAAGGTGTTGTTAAAAAAATGGTGACCACCCCTGTAGGAAACTACAGTCATCAAAGTGACTGGTCTAGACAGGTGGTGAAGTCACTGCAATTGAATCTGATGACGACCGTTGTAGGCGAGTCTGGTGATCACCCCTTCAAGATACTACAGTCATCAAAGTGACTGGTCTAGACAGGTGATGAAGTCACTGCAAGTGAATCTGATGACGACCGTTGTAGGCGAGTCGAGTCTGGTGACCCCCCTTTCTTCCCCCAACATTTTCAGATTATGCAGGTGTTGACGAGTTTTATGTGCCCGGTGATGTAGATGAGGAGGTTAATGAGGGATGACCACATGGTTCCATTTATTTGTTTAAATTTCCATTGGATAGATTAGTTCTTACTTGGTTGTTGATAGGTTGAATATTTATCTTGTAGCTAGGTTGGATTAGTTCCTTTTGTTGTCGAGCATGTGTAGAATTTCATGTTTCCATTAGGTTGTAAATATGTTAATGCTTAATAAAGTCGATTTGTTTTAGAAAGTTAAGAGCATGTGTTGACGGAGAAATTTCGGCCAATCACAAATTGCCACGTCATTAATATAAATTAATGATAAAATAAATTTGGGACCAGTTACACATTTACACGTGTGCCTAAATTAAATTAATAGACATTAAAATTCGGCAAATCAAAGAATGCCACTTGTCTATTAGTGATCCATCAGATAACATCAGCCAAGTTCAATCAGATTATGCCACGTGGCAATTGGACCCAAGCCCAAGCCCATATGAGGTCCATCAAACTCTATAAATAGAGGAGGCCACCATTCATTCGGGGGGATTCAGCCAGAGGCAGAGAGGGCAGAGTCCAGAGCATTCTCCCAAGATTGACCGATCAAGAAGATCAACAAGTCAGCAGGCCGATCATCTAAAAATAGATCAACAAGCTAACTGACCGATCAAGAAGATCAACAAGTCAGTAGGCCGATCATCCAAGAAGATCAACAAGCCAACCGATCGATCAAGAGGATCAACAAGTCAGCAGGCCGATCATCCAAGAGGATCAACAAGCTAACAAGCCGATCCAACAGATCATCAAGCCAACTGGCCGATCCAACAGATCATCAAGTTAACAGACTGATCATCCAAGAGGATCAACAAGCTAACAAGTCGATCCAACAAATCATCAAGCCAACAGGCCGATCCAAGAGATCAACAAGCCAACCGACCGATCAAGAAGATCAACAAGTCAGCAGGCTGATCATCCAAGAAGATCAACAAGCCAATCGATCGAACAGATCATCAAGCCAACAGGCCGATCAAGAAGATCAACAAGTCAGCAGGCCGATCATCCAATAGGATCAACAAGCTAACAAGCCGATTCAACAGATCATCAAGCCAACAGGCCGATCCAAGAGATCATCAAGTCAGCAGGTCGATCATCCAAGAGGATCAACAAGCTAACAAGCCGATCCAAGAGATCATCAACCTAGCAGGCCAATCATCCAAGAAGCTCAACAAACCAGCCCAAGAAGATCAACAAGCTAGAGACCAAAGTTTATATATTTAAGAGAGAGAATCAGAGGATTAAAGTTAGAGATTGTACACCCACACGCATACAACATTAATACAAATCAAAGTTTATTCCACGTGTCTCCATCCCCGAAGTTACGTGTGAACAGCATGCTTACACTAGACGAATTTGAATCTGTTGTTGGTTGAAGATACGAGATCTGACTCGTAATCTATTATGAAATTGATCTGTGGAGTTGTGGGGTAGAATGGAATAATATAGAAGTGTTATTTTTTGTTTAGCAGGTGATTAGAAAATTTTGGTTTCATCCTATGTATGCCGTTATGTTGCCGAAATTTTCGGAGCTCTCGTTTAGTTTGAATAGGAGTTTAGTAATGTCACTAGGTTAGATAATTGTAAAACCTGGGGCGTTACATTGTAATGGGTGGCTAAATTCTAATGGTTAATTGCAAATATAGCAAGTTTTATAAAAAAAAAAAAAAATTGAAAATATAGCAAAAAATTTTAAATCATTTTTTAATTCATGTTCTGCCCTTGTTTTGATTTCTATCACTTATAGAATCTATCACTAATAGAAATTTATCGCAGATAGAATCACAATGATTTCTATCACTGATAGAAATTTTTTGCTAATAGAAATCAATAGTGTATTTGATTACGTGATAATTTTGTACATATTAAAAAAAATTGTACATATCTTTTGTTTTTTTTTTTTTTTTTTTTTTTTTTTTGAGGTCTCTCATTCTTTAAATTTCAACTTTCGCTTTGTGTTTTTCTTTTCTTCGGATTCAAATTACATGTTGTTTTGCTTCGACATTTATAAAAACAAAATTAGTGACATAAATTTTATAAACAAAAATGATAGTTTTCTATCAGTGATAGAAGATTTATACCTCTGATAATTCTATCAGTAATAGAAAGATAGTTTTCTATCACGGATAAAAATCAATTTTTCTATCAATGATAGAAAGATAGATTTCTATAAGTGATAGAAATATAGTTATAGAAAGATATATTTCTATAACTGATAGAAGGTTTTATATCAGTGATAGAAATCTTCTATCACCTAATTTGAACAATTACAACCAATCACTTCACTAAATCTATCAGTGACAAAAAACAATAGCAAATTCCAAACAAAACAAAAATAATTGATAAAATCTATCAATGATAAACTTGATAGAAACGGGAAAAAGGAAAAAAAATGAACTGAACAACTACAACCAATCACCTTACTAAATCTATCAATGACAGAAAACAATAGCAAATTCCAAACAAAACGCAAAAATAACTGATAGAATTATCAATGATAGACTTGATAGAAACGGGAAAAAGGGAAAAAAATGGATAATTGTAATGGGTGGCAACATGAAGGTAAATAATTACAAATATAGCAATTTTTAAAAATATTTGCAAATATGGCAAAATTTTTGAATTAATTTTTTATATTCCTAAATTGCCCCTGTGTGCCCATCTTCTTCTTCCTCGTCAGGTTTTTTTTTTTTGTTTTTTTTTTTGTTTTTTTTTACTGATAGAAAGTCTTTTTATTACTGATAGATTCTATCAGTGCTAGAAAAATTTTCTATCAGTGATAGAAACTTTCTATCACTGATAGAATAAAGTTTCTATCAGTGATAGAAAGTTTCTATCACTGATAGATTCTATCAGTGGTAGAAAATTTTTCTATCAGCGATAGAAAGTTTCTATCACTAATATTTCTATGACTGATAGATTCTATCAGTGGTAGAAAAATTTTCTATCAGTGATAGAAAGTTTCTATCACTGATAGAATAGAAGATTTCTATCACTAATAGAAACTTTTTCAATCATAGAAAAACTTTTGATAAAAAATCTTTCAATCCCTGATCACCCATAAAAATCTTTCTATCTCCGATAGAAATCTTTCTATCACCGATATAATTTATAAGTGATAGAAAAACTTTCTATCAGTGATAAAAGATTTCTATCACTGATAGAAATTTTTACTATTCTATCAGTGATAGAAAGATATTCTATCAATGATAGAAAACTCTTGATAGAAAATATTTCAATCCCTAATAGAACCTATGATAGAAATCTTCTATCTCACTTATAGAATTTTTTTCTATGAGTGATAGAAAAAATTTCTATCATTTATAGAAAATCTTTCTATGAGTGATAGAAAAACTTTCTATCTCTATCACTGAGACTGATAGAAAAACTTTTCGTGAGTTATAGAAAATCTTTCTATCACTGATACTTTTCTATCAGTGATAGAAGATCTTTTGTTTCTATCAGCGATGGTGATACATGGTGAAATCGAGCATTGAAAAATAAAGCAAAAACGAACGATTATAGAAATAAAACACTGAAAAGCAAAAACCAAACAGAAAACCAAATAACAACAACCAAACACTGATAGAACACTGAACAAGTGATAGAAAAATATCTATCGCCGATAGAATCTATCAGTAGTAGAAAAATTTTCTATCATATGATAGAATCTATCAGTGATAGAAATTTTCTATCACTGATAGAAAATCTTTCTATCACTGATAGAATCTATCAGTGATAGAAAAACTTTCTATCGAGGGGTATTTTAGTAAATGCAACACACAAACTATTAGATTTTGCCATTTTTGCAATTTTTTTATGGGTTGCTAGATTTGCAATTATTTGGGCCCATATTGCTAACCTTGCAACCGGCCCAAAAAAAATGGGTTGGATGGGCTGGATAATCATGTCAGATGGGCTTTTTAGTAATTTAGATGGCCTAGATGTTAAATTTTGCTATTTTTGCAAATAATTAAATATGTCACTAATTTTGCTATTATTTTAGTTGGGTTTGCTATATGTGCCAGCAACCCAAATTGAAAGCTAGATGGAAAAAAAATAAAGAAAGAAATAAAAGAAATTTGAAGATCAATTAAACTCTATTTATAATTCGAGAGCTATTAAAGACAACTTTCAAAATTCATAGATAAAAGAAATTTGAAAATCTTTTGTAGCACCTAATATTAATCAATAAAATTTTAAAAAAAGTTTAGGGAGGCTCGAGCCCTCGAGCCCAAGATACATCTGCCACTGAATATAAATGTGTGGTGTAAAATGAATGTATTTAAAATTTTGTGTTTGGATATGAACTGAAAAAGATAAGAAAATAAAGCCAAAGTGAGTATAGTTCAGTAGTAATTAGCATATACTTCGATCACGAGGTCAGAAGTTTAAATCTCTCCACTCCAAATGTTGGTAAACTAAATACTAAAATAAATAAATAAAGTTTACTAATATATATGACACGTCCTGCCCCAGATTATCCTAACCAACCTAAGACGTGACGTGTTGACAATGAAATCCCAACTAAACTACACTAACACCCAAATCAGTTTAGAATTTGACAACCATGGCATAGTAAAACTACAACAAAACGACATATAAGTCTCAATCACAAGACCATCATAACATCCATAATTATACATCGCCATAAAAGATGCCAACCATTCTAGTTACAAAAAATTGTATCTATACATAATGCAAAGTGACATGCAACCTATCGAGAGCTCGATAAAACATAAATTACTTGAAAGTAGTTACACCAAGAGCTTGGTAAAACATAAATTTTAAAATATAATCGCATGGCTAAGAAAACACATCAGTGAACAAGTACCCAAACTAGTCATATTGTCGTAGAGTAATCTCGATACGCACAACAAAGCAACTAGTCATACTATGAACCGAGTGATCTCAAGGCACATAGCAGAGCGAATCTAGTCATACTATGCACCCAGTAGTCTTAAGGTGCATAGCAGAGCAACTAGTCATACGCGCACAAAGCCCCAAATGGCCAAACACCCCAACACACGATCCAAAGCTTATGTGTGTGCCAGAGTGGGTCCCAAAGACTTCATATATATATATATATCACATCATACACACACTACAGAAACACATTCATGTAAGTGTATCGGGAAATCTCCATAGGTACACAATCCAATGACTTACAAGCGATTTTCTTTTCGTTTCAATACTACACATAATTTTCAGCCATGCCACAATCACAATTCTTCTCAAAACAACGTCAATTGTTATAACCAATTTCTCAACAATCATAACTTGAGGTATAATTTCAGCAATTTATAAATCACTTAAAATCAAGTTGTAGGAATCAACAACTTTTAAAAATCCACAGGAATTTTAAATAGATAAAACAAGACTTGTAAGGAAAACACGAGGAACTAAATCAAGAGGCTTCTCAAATTCCCTTAATTTCAAATGCAACCATAAAATCCAACATAATACATGATCATAATTTCTTCAAACCTCACGCTACTAACTTGTAAAATCATTTGGATAAAACCGAATCATTTTTTTTTCAAAATTTGTAAACCAATTAATTTGTACAATAACCACTCACAATACTATTGGCCAAGAGAAACTCGGGTCGTAGGCCTTCCTGATCTTTGCTTGACCTGAAACAATAATTTTGCCTAAGCATTAGTAATTCTTGTCTCCCCAAATTTGAATACAAAACCATTAAATAATGCCAACCCATTAATTCCTCCTAAACACTTGAGTTAGACCATAATTTCCATGGGTTGAAGAACTCTATAAACCTTGTAGCTAAGACCATATTTTCAAAATAAAGCTCCGAATAACTCCATAATGTCCCTCTCCATAGCAAGCTTAATTCTTTTCATTCTTTCTCTTCCTCCCCATGAACATTATATCTTTGTTCTCCATGAACATTATCCTTTAAAAGCTTGCAAACCAACAACATATGAATAACCATCATCAATTTCTCTTTGGCTTAAACTACAGGTTTTTATCAAGTTTTTCTCTCTTTGAACTCAACCCATTTTGTCCCTCCTAGTTTTCAAACTAATCCATGGAGTATCCAAGTTAAAGAAGAAAAACTCACAAACAGAGTCCATTTTTTAGCTTCTTATTCATGCAAAAACTCAAACCAATAGCAAGAAAACTTTACTCAATGCTCAAATCCAATCACTTGAACATATATATTTATCAAACCACAACCACCCCATAATTTAATTATGACATTTCATTTTTAGGTTTGATTCATATTTTAAAGAATTTGGTCATGTCACAATGTTAATCATAATCAATATTTCTCAACATTATATATGATGGAACATTTTAGAAGGAAAAATATATATATATTGGTGATGAGGAATTAGTAGATTCACTTGATTATTCCAAGTATGTTGACACAACCTTAGCATCTCCATCATTTAAAGCATTCCAAAATAGTGTTAATTAAACATCATAAATCACATTCATTGTCATTTACTCCTTCCATGTCTGCTGCCGCTATCGACATCCGTCCAGGATGAAATAAGAGACCAAATGATCAATTGACAAAAAAGTATACCCTCTCGGAAATCCATTTGAATTTCCAAAATTGGCATTCGAAGAAGAAGGCACACAACAGGTGTCACGATGCTCGTTCCCACAATCTCCAACTTCATGGGTTTTCCATCTAGCTGAACGCCGTCGTATCTCTAATTTATAACAACTAGAGCATCTTCTTGTCGTGAAAACAAAACTACTTATGTTGTTCCCTAAGAAGAACAAAAATTCAACCAAATGTCAAAATATGGTCCAATAAATAAAAGAGCTCGTTTCTATGACACACTTCAAACTTAACCTTTCGTCACAAAAGCTGTGAGATTCACAGTTTTAGTTGAAAAATCAAATATTAATTGAATAATGAAGAGTTTGGTATTGCACATTAAAAGATTTGTTAGGGTTAAGATGGATTTTGGAAAAGGTTAACCATTCTATTGAATCGGTAGATGATTTGTTAGGCTTTGAGAGAAAGAATGGTTGGGTTTTGTGTGTAGAGATGAGGAAATGAGAGAAGAAAAATGGGGAAAAGGAAAAGAAGGGTTTTGCGTGCCAATGGGCTTCACGCAAATTTCTTAAATTTTGAGCACGTTTTGGTTTAGGTTTTTCATTTTTCTATTTATTTTAAATAAAAATACTTATAGATAAAAATTAATTAATTTAATGTCAGTTAATCAAATTCATAGATTCATGACGTTTAAAAAATGTCATAAAATTGAAAAAATACGAAACTTTCCGTCTTTTCCTACAAAAAATGCACCTCCAACAATTTATGACGTTTTTTTTTCTCTCTCACTCTATTTGGTTTAGCCATGTTTCAAAAAATGTCAAAATTGTAGTAGTGTAAGTGTCCATTTTGGGATGAACCCCAAATTTAATCATCCTATCAAATAACATAAGAATCTTTCTGGGTTTTTCAAGAGCCCTGAAAAACACGGGGCAACAAGAAAAGTGGCTAAAAATAAATAGGTGGCTTAAAAAATGGCTACAAACGTTTATAAATTAAATAGATGGCTAAACGATTTACTGATTAATAAATCCCTATTTGTAAAAGACAAAAATGCCCCCCAACAAACTGTCTAACGTGTTCTTAACGTTTAAAACTAAAATCAGAGTTTAAGAGAGATAAAATACACCCCTAAAAATAAGTTGGAGACATTTTAGGAAGTTTGAAATTCAAAAACCAAGAAACTAATTTGAAAATCTAGATGGATCATATTGTTTCTATTTTGAAGTTTGAAATTTAAAAATCCAAGAAACAATCGTTTTCTACTGGAAAAATTTGTTTCCCGGAAAAATGAGTCAATACCTTTATTGGGAAAGGAGTACAAAGTTCAACCTCCCTCAGTAGAGAGAAACACCTTTGGAATGCGTTAATTGGAAAAAACAGTCCTCTCAATCAGAAGATATACTACATGCAACTAAAAAAATCTAAACTTTAAAAACAACTAAGAACACGTTAGTAATTGCCCATGAATTGAATCAACTAAAAAGATAATACCTTAAATGCTGCAATTATGACATGTCATATCACCGCCCACCCTCCCACCAAAACCGCCCTCATGCATTCGCTCCATCCCGTCGGTCCATCTTCGTCTTCCACACCTCGAAACCCTTGAGAGCCAAAAACCTCCATTCCCCACTGCCAAACAGAGTGTATATCGCTACCTACCTCTCACATCACACCGATGAACCACCTCCGCCGTGCCAACGACCTTCCCCCGCCGCGCCGACGACCATCTCTTGCATGCTCAATCGATTCTTCTTCTACGCGAGAACTGTACCAAAAAAATTTGAACTAAGGTAACAACTTCATTTCTCTTCCCTTATATTTGCAACGACCTCCCCCTACTTTATAGACAATCCCTTGATTTTAGGGATTTGTTTTTTTTTTTTTTGGCAATATTTGGTGATTTATGTGAAAGGGGCCAACTACATCCAACCCTTGTGACATGTTATTATAATTTGATTGTTTTTTTATTGTAAAAATCCTCTAGGATGCTGTTAAGAAGGACCTTGCAAGGAAAAAAAAACAAACAAACGAATTAAGAAAGATGTAGTTGAAGAAGTTGACCCCGTTAGAGCGGTATGTACTGATATATACATATATTATTTACACCGTTTATGACCTGCTTGTGTGCACTGGAGCCTAAAATTGAGATGTATGTATCTGGATATAACTTTGTCCTGTGTATTCAAGGGTGAAAGTGTGTTGGAATGCCTATTGAATGACACTTTGTTGTCTGTCTGTACTATTATATACATGCATATTAGTCATGTCAGTATATAAGTTATGTGTCTCCCCCTACTTTATAGATAATCCCTTTATTTTAGGGATTTGTTTTTTTTTTTTTTTTTTGGCAATATTTCGTGATTTATGTGAAAAATGCCAACTACATCCACCCCTTGTGACATGTTATAATTTGATTTTTTTTTTTTATTGTGAAAAATACCTCATGATGCTGTTAACAAGGACCCTACAAGGGGGAAAAAAAACAAACAGATTAAGAAAGATGTAGTTGAAAAAGTTGGCCCCGTCAGAGTGGTATGTACTGATATATACATATATTATTTACACTGTTTATGACCTGCTTGTGTGTACTGGAGCCTAAAACTAAGATGTATGTATCTGGATATAACTTTGTCTTGTGTATTGAAGGGTGAAGTGCGCTGGAATGCTTATTGAATGACACTTTGTTGTCTGTTTGTGCTATTATATACATGCATATTAGTCATGTCAGTATATAAATTGTGTGCTCCCCCAACAATATATATACAGACGTCTATCTTGAATATTTATATATAAGAACGTTTCTTATTACATGTCTGCTTATGAATTCTGTGTTTGCTACAGTGTATATACATGTGATAGTGTCTCCAAGATAGACGCCTATTGAATGACACTCTGTTGTCTGTCTATACTATTATATGCATGCATATCAGTCATGCCAATATATAAGTTGTGTGCCTCCCCCCTACCCCTCACAATGTATATACTGATGTCTATCGTGAATGTTTATATATAAAAACGATGCTTATTGCATGTCTGCTTATGAGTTCTGTGTGCACTATAGTGTATATACATGTGATAGCGTATTTTTGGTTTTTTTTTTAACGAGGCTCTGTTGTCTGCCTGTCTGTACTACTACATACGTGTCTTAGTGTTGTTCTTTTGTAACGTGAATCTTGATACAAGACAATGATTACTTCATGTCACTATCAAAACAAAGCAAAGTGCTCAAAATTAACCTCTGCTACAATACAGAGATCGTTGAAAACATCCACCAGATATTGGGAGAGAATCAACATCATGTGTGATCGAGAAAAGCTTTTAATTACAAACTTACAGCCACTATTTTGATCATGATATGCAAAAAACAAATAAATTAAGCTATGATATTTAAATGAGGGAAAAATATAGGAAGATTAATGGAACTTAACGAACGAAATCTTTTCTTACGGTTGGAGAGATAAAAGAAGCCTAAAATATAGGAAAATTTTGTTTGACCGTTGGAGGGATATCAAAACCCGAAATCCCTGTAAATTAGGGTGCATCCACCCGAAAAATGGGGGAAAAGATGTATGCAGCTGTTAACGACGTTTGTGTATAGACGTATATACCAGGGGTAAAATTGGAAAAAAAAATCGGAAAGCAACTCCTAAAAAGGTGGAAGCCATGTCTGCAATTATTGAACTTCCTTAGCCAAAAAAACAAGAGGGGGTATTTTTTCTAGCCATTTACTACAATTTCCCAAAAAACAATGATATGTGATGACATTCGATGACAGTCCTTCTTAAGCATTTGATCAAGCATCACATGGGCATCCTTGAATCTTCCATTCTCATAAAATAGCTTAATAATAGTATTGCAAGTCACGACATTAGGCTTACATCCCATTTCCTTCATCTCATGAAACACCCGGTTGGCAAAATCAACGCCTTCTGAAATCCCAATGGCATGAATTACCGTATTTATGCGACTACATCCAAATTCATTCCCTTCTTTTTCATCTCCTTGTACAATTTAACAACCTTCCATGGCTTCCCGCTCTTACATTGTATATCCATATATATCGAATACGAATGCAAATCCTTGCGAACACCCTTCTTATCCATTTCTTCCCATAACTCTCTACACATACTCCACCACCCCATCTTAAGCCAACCACGAAGAATCAAGTTATGAATCTTCGTACTCGCTTCACAATCCAACCTCTTGTTCTTCCCAAAACACAAATCCTAAGCTTCAACTACATGTCTATACTCACAAAGTGCGTCAATAAGATTACAAAACGAAGTCTCATCCCTCAATTTAAACTGTCGCAATCTCTCATAAGCAGCAATCACTTCAGTAACCAAATGCGCCGACGCGTAACGCTTAAACAAATTGCGAAACGTCGCATGATCCGGAGAAGCAAACGGGGATTGTTGCACTTGCTGAATCTGTAACGACCCAAACTCTTAAATAGTCTTTCAGGGACCGTTACAACAATGCATGCTTTGGAGGCCTTTCTAAATAAAAATATTTTAAAACATAAGCACTTATTTTAAGTAAAAACTTTAAAACAAAACTTTTATTCGGGATCCCTAATTTTAAAGGTTTTAAATATTCTTAAATAATTTCTAAAATAAAAATGTACATGGCCTCTAGAAAATTTCTCAAACAAATTTACAATAAAGTAAAACATAGTTCTTAAAGCGGAAGAAAAATAAAATATGAAATTCAAAATAGTTCCCTCATGGCTGCCTTTCGGATTCTCATCAATCACCTTTCACCTGTCCTTGCCTATACCTGAAAAAAAATATTTTTGAAAAGAATGAGTATTTTAAAATATACAGTAAGTGACCCTACTATTTGAAGGGAATAAAAGTCCCCACGCAGCGGAAGCGCATCGATTGGACCTTACGCCGTATATTAATTAACATTAAAAACCGTTACGAAAACTCAAACAAAACTTTAAACTAACTTTAAAGCCGCTGTAAAATCGGTTTAAACATGCTAAAAATAAATCTAAATTTATTTTTAAAACTTTTCTAAAGAAAAGAGGAAGAACCGTTACAAACCTCCGTTGTAGACTTGACCGTTCTTCGCCAACGAAGCTCCACGAACGAAAACGCAGCAGCCGCTTCAAGGTATTCTTCGCTGGAAATTCTTCTTTGATTGACACAATAACCACAGAGGTTACACCGGTATGTCTCTAAGTCTAGGAGGCCAAAGACTTGTGGGAGTCTTTCTCTAAGAGGGAGGCTAGAGAGAATTCTAGGTCTTGTCTTTCAAGAGTGTCAAGTCTCATGACCAATTAGGTCTAGTGTTCTATTTATAGAAGAGAGGCCATGAATAAAATATTCAATTAAATCAATCTTTTCCAAAATTGATTCAATCTTTATTCCTTAATTAATCAATCATGATCAATCAATTCCCAATTGATTAATCTTTTCCATAAATGACTAATTTCTTCCATAAGTAATTAGATCATTCCCATAAATGATTAATCACTTCCTTAAGTGATTAATTATTTACATAATTGATTAATTCATGGTTAATGAATTCTTTAATTAATTAACCACCAAATTAAATATCACATATTTAATTTCCGGCCTTGAATTAATTAATTTTGCCAATTAATTAATTCTTTCAATCTTCCATAAATTTATATTTGAACTTCTTCAAATATTAATTTCTCTCATAATAATATATCAATATATATTATATTTATTTCCCTCAGTAAATTGAACATTTTCAATTTAATTACTTAGTTGCCTCAAATTACTTTACGAGCTACCAGTGGGACCTTATGGACCTGCAGATCAGAAGCTCCAACGATGTGAGATTAATTGGTTAAACTCATTAACCACAATAATCAATATTCGTTAACTGTGTGTACATTCCACTATAGACTCACAGTTGCACTCTTCTCACTGCAGACATATTTTCTGTGTCCACGGAACTTAGACCAATATCGACTAGTTAGTCCTTCACGAGTGTCCGTAACACCAGCTGGGTCAAATTACCGTTTTACCCCTGGGTCACCTCTATTTCCTTAAGTACCAATTCTCCTCTAATGAACAATCTGTTTATGGTCCAACCATCAAACAGAAAACCCTCTCGTGCCATTGAGAGGGTAGGGCCCTTTGTTCAAGACTCGGAGTAACCACTTAAGGGAACACTCATCTGCTTCCCTAAAGTCGGGAAGGAGTGAATTCCATCTTGTACGATTATGTTCCCAGCTCCCCATTCGATCTTGTCCCCAAAGTGGTAGGCTTATTGAGTCGGCGTATTGGCCACTCTCACCCATGCAAATCAAAGGACAGTCTCTCATGAGCAGGAGTCCATAATCAACTCAGGATTAAGACTAAGTTGTCTCGGTCGTCCTAGTGAAATAGAAAACCAACTAGTTAACGGTGTTATAACTAGTGGTTACTATTTCGCGGTCCGGTCTTATGCAAACTCATTGCATAGGATACCCCCACTCGCATGTCTCCTACACGAACGCGTTGGATCGCAGCGTTTGTATCAAATACAAAGTGGGCCGTATCCATAGTGTCACCAGGATAAGGCACCCAGTCTTATCCCTATACTATAGACCCTTTAGGCTGTTTCTTGAACAATGATCCCATATGTCGCTACATATAGTTCAAGACTCATATTACAGCCTTGGATGTCTAGTTTATTGGATTAGGGTTATTATTAGGCAAAGACAAATATAAAATAACTAATAACAATTAATGGAAAAATATATCAATATTATTTCATTAATATCCGGTCAATGGTTACATTCACTATCTACGAGTTTTAGGGCATAAAACCCAACACTATTGAGGTCGGGTCACGCTTTAAAAACATTTAAAAAATGAACAACAAATATAAATTTGGTGGCTCTAAACTTTATTTTAAACTTTCTAATGAGAGAGAATATACATCAATTTCATGCATATCCTAGACACATCAATTTCATGTGTCTCCTACGGAGGCCGTCAATTTCACGAAACCTCGAGGTCGTCAATTTCACAAACCTCGACTTGGGTACATCAATTTCATGTCCCTAAGTCCTGTGTAGGCATCTCTGAATGTACATCAATTTCATGTACACTTATAAAACTCATGAATAATTTAAACTCATTCCTTTAATGGAATTTTACTCATGAATAATTTAAACTCATTCCTTTAACGAAATTTTGAGAGACCACCAACTCAAATATTTCAAACATCAACAAACGTAAGCGATAATAATAAATTTCATGCTTTCAACAATTTCCATAAACTCATACAAAATTAAAATAATAAATTTTCATGCACGATTTTCATGCTTTTAACAATAATAATAAATTTCAGAAACAACTCATAAGCACGAGAATTTTAAAAAATCAGCAAGCGCACCCAATTAAAAAGGGTTCAATAGTAAGTTCACTCACTTGGCTCAATAATCTTAACAAAACTAAATTAATGGGCTAATGACAAAAATGACCCCTTCAAGTTTTTGGTTTGAAATTTTGACCCCTCCTAAGAAAAAAGTTTTTTTTGACCCCCTTGATGATGAAGATGATGTAAGCATGCATGGTAGATTACTTTTATACCCTCAATTCATTAAAAACCACTAAAATTAATTATTTCACAACTTTTCACCCACTTTCACCAACTTCCCATATCATAATAACCATCCATTACTCTAAAAATCCATTAAATCCATTTTGAAAAAAAAAAAAAAAAAAAGAAAAGAAAAAAAAACTCATACAACACAAAGAGACCCAATATTCTAAAATTAATATTTTTCTCGGTCTTATCCCGGTCGGACCATCTAACCGAGAACCTCGATCGAATCTAACAAAAATGTAATTTTTCCCGGTCCAATCTCGGCCGGAATTCCCGACCGGGAATCTCGAGCGAGGCAGGTGAAATTATATTGTTTTGGGAGGAAATCTCGACTGCTAAAGTGTAATTGTTTTTATATTTGTATATAAAATCTCAAAAATATAATTAATCAAGTTTTGGCTTCGTTGGCACGTTGGTCCAAGCTTCGCTTCTCCATTATTGCGGTCCCGGGTTTGATTTCTGGGAATGCTACTTTTTGAAATAATATTTATTTAACATGTATTTTAAAAGTAAAAACAAAAGATTCGAAACACAGACCTCACACTCCCACTAAGCTCCTTCTGTGTTCCTTGACCAATAAAGCAACGTCAAATTTTGATACTCTAATTAAATCAAATATAAATATATATTTGTTTTGAAAAACATATCATATAACATAATTAACCGAGACAATCGAGAATCTCGGTCGGTCGTCCCGGTGCCCATTCAAGCGTCCCGGCCGGGATGCTTCATCTTGAAACGAAAAAACCCAGTTTCGAAATCATGAAAAAAGTCCTGTTTTTTAGTTTATTTCATGAAATAAGTCCTGTTTTTTAGCCAAATAAACTCAGAAAGCGTCGAAAATGTACTGTGTGCTATAAAAACAAACTAAACTTCAACAAATTTGGTCAAATGATCCTAGAATGTACCAAACACGTTAAAATCCTATAAAACAGGAAGAGAAAGAGTTTTTAATTTCTTCAGGGACAGTTTTGTAATTTCACATTCAATTTAAAAATAAAATGGACTAAGAAACCAATTAAAAACTCCGGGGTCTTTTTTACAAACCAAAAACTTCAAAGGGTCAAAATTATCAATTTTCTCTAAATTAATCCCTCAACTCCAAGGTCCTTAGAATGTCGCTTGCTGTTCGGGATCTCGAATCCGTACCTTCAATTGAATCACCAGCATGCTAAGTTGCTAACGACCTTGAAACCACAAGACAAAATCAATGGGTATTTAATTTCACTCAATAAACAACCTCAAAATCGTCATAGAACTCTTACCCATTGCTGGAATTAGTTAAAACCCAACGAAACGAGTTGAAATTTGGAGAAAATTACGCCTTCAACATTGCCTCGCCGAAAAACCTGAATCCCCAGTTGTTGTCGTTGCTGTATCGCCGTGAAGATGGCCGGAAAAGTCACGACGAGGCCGGATCTGCGAAGCCCACTTGTTTGCTATTTGCTGAAAGAGAAGACACCGCTAAAGCACGGACCAAATCCCGCCTGCGAACGCTGCTACACCGCACCACTGCCCTTGCTGAACTGATGATGTCGTCGAAGATCTTGCCGGAGGGACGCGTGCCACCGGTCTGTTCGTTGTCACCGCCGCTCGAGTCACCACACTGCTGGAAGCGAAGGTCGGAGAAAGACGCCACCGTGTACCATAATCGTCGCTGCCAGAAACGTCGAGCTGTCTCTGATGGTGGTTGCTGCTCCAGCTCGCCGACGATGGACTAAAGGAAGAAGAAGAAGGAATTGTCGCCGCTAGCAAGAAGAAGAAAAGAACAAAAATACCTAAAAATCGTGAGGTTGAAGGAGAAGAGGCTTGAGATGGCTTGGCTTCAACCAAGGGCTGCGTGCGGCTGATTTAGGAGGAAGGAATTAGGGCTTAGAGGGCTTGGCTTAATTCCAAACTCACTATAATTACAAAAACATCATTCCAGCTTTGAATTATTTCAATCCCACCAATTTCCCTCCTTTTAATTTTTGAAAATTTCTCTCTTAACTCCAAATTAACTCCAACTTAGAAAATTTGAAATTTAGGCGTTACATAATCAAAGCCCACAAAAGCTCAAACTCAAAGAACTTACGGAGAATGTCGAGCATGCGATTATAAGTCTCGTTGGTGTGATCGAACTTACATTCTGATTCAACCCAGTTGAAAAACTCTTACGAACGCCTCCAGTCATTGCAGTAAGAATCGAGAGCCTCACGAACAGTAGAAGGGTCGAAATTAGGCTGTGTCGAACAAGGCTCCGGGCTATTGAACTTGAATCGAACTCTGAAATGGGATTGATTGTTTTGGTGGAAAAGGATAGGATCGCCGGCGGGAGTAACACGTCGGAGAAGGAAATAATAAACGACGGGAAACGGTGGGAAGCGAACGAAGAGAGCATTTTCCGATCTGAGAGGTTTTGGGTTTCTGATTCTTACCAGAAGAAAGCACTGCAAAATTTGAGTGATGGTTGGGTCGACCGGCCAGAAGAAAGCACTGCAAAATTTGAGTGATGGTTGGGCCGACTGGCCAGCTGCCCAATGTAGCCCAAAAACTTAGGGCTTGGGCTTGGATCTTGTGTCAACTTTGCTCTTCAATTTTCTTTTTAATTTTAATTTTTATAGTAAAATAATGAGATTTATTTTTTAACCATACGTGGAGTGGAATGATTTGAACGACAAACCTCTCGATTAATACTCATTTTATACCAGTTGAATTATGTTTATGCTGGCAAAGTGACAAATTGTTATAATTAGCCATTTACATTTTTATCAAATTTAAACTTATAACCTTTTAATCAAAAGTACGCGTCCATTACTATTGGAGTTATCTCACTTTGACATAATCATTTACATTTGAATGGATGGAGAAATATTATGATAAACGATATCATAAGTTTAGTTCTAACCTTTTGCTGCTTTTTTAGATTTTTCACCTACAATTGTAGTATTTTGAGTCGCTGCTACTAGAAGTCAAAGAAGAAACTGAAAGAGAAACGTCTAGAGCTATTGAGAAGGCCATCAACCAAAAACTGCAGAAGATGCAAGCTAAGCTGGATAAGTGCATCAAAGAAAAGAAAATCTAACCTCAACAGTTTGATTTAGTTTGATTTGGTGTGGTATCATAGAGTATATTGAATAAATAGTTCTTTTTAATGTCACTTTCAGCTTGGAGAGCTTATAGCATACCTGGAGACTGGTCAGCAAATGGAGCAGCCATCAGTATCAAGTGAAAACTCCAAAGTTGTACAGATCAAAAAATCTTCAAAGATTATATCATATGCTTCCTCTTAAAAACTCCAAACCAATTACATTACACCAAAATTTAAGCATCTTCATCTAAAAAAGAAAAAACTTGCAACAAAATCATGTATTTACCATTGATTGTTGAGCACACTCAGAAATACCATGTCCAAAACATTGCAATCTCCCAACCAAAAAGCCTCCCAGAAGACATGTGAATTTGGATATACAGACAAGTCATGGAGCAAGAGAGATCTCTTCAGCTCGGAACCGAACCATCCTCTGCAGCCGAGGAGGCTGCATCGTGGAGGTTTTTCGTCGAGCTGATCAGTTGAAGTGCCTTGGCGACTTCGAGCATCGATGGTCGTTTTTCAGGCATCATGGAAGTGCATTGGAGGGCAATGTCCAGAGCTTCCAGCATTTGTTGTTGAGAATGCTCCGAGACGCTCGGGTCCAGGACTTGGGAAGCTCCATTGGCTATGTTCACCTTCCTTCTCACCCACTGGACGACGTCGAGAGAGTCTGTTGATTCCAATCGCTCGGCTTGTCTCCCGGTCACCAGTTCAAGCAACACTACACCAAAGCTGTACACATCCATTTGCTCTGTTGCCTTTTTGTTGTATTTATACTCTGCATTCAAATGATAGAATGAATTAAGACTCTTTTCATACTTCACTTTTCATTCTATACTAGCAACATATTTTGAACAGTATCTTATGAATCTCAGTAGAGAATCAAGTTCTAATAGATAAACTCAAGTTGGTTCGGTTACTCATGCACTTACTTATCGAAAGAAACCGATATAACGCAACTCGATCAAAACGGATTGGATTTGATTGATAAAGTTTTAGGATTATCAAGTTTTCCAACACCTTAGTTCAGTAGTAGTCTCAATTCAATGCTGATCACATAAAGTTTAGTGTACCTGGTGCAATATAGCAGGAATTAGCAGATTCCGAAGCCACGGTCGAGTGAAATGCCGACTCTCCAACGATATGGTGAAGAGCAAAATCAGTGAGCTTCGGGACAAAGTCAGCGTCCAATAGAATGTTCGACGATTTGACGTTTCGATGAAGTAAATGGGGGGCATGGTCCTTGTGAATGTAAGCTAGTCCTTGAGCAACCTCAATGGCAATTCTCAGTCTCACATTCCAATTCAGACAAGAATCATTTCTGCATATCAAGTCAGCCAAGCTTCCTTTGTGTAAGAATTCATAGATCAGAAAAATGGCATCATCAGAGTAGCAAAACCCCAGGATTTTGATGATGTTCTTGTGCCTGATCTTGGCCAATGTCTTGACCTCGGCTTTCAACGACTTCCACGAACAACTCCCGAAGTTAACCAGTTTTTTTACGGCGATAAGTTCACGGCTCGGTAAACTTAGAATGAACACTTGGCCAAAAGCTCCCCCACATCCTTGTGCAGTTTTCTCATTCATCCCCATGATCAACTCATGTTCACTGATTCTAAGAGGGTAGAAGTAGACCGAGTGCCAGTTATCGACTCGGGATTTCGGTTTGTAGGATCGGTAATACAGAAAGAACCCGGCAGCTAAGCTCATAACTCCTAAAACACAAGCTATGGAGATGAGGGCACATGTCATTTTGTTAAGTCCAGACATATGGCTTGTTGGATGACCTTGAGAACAAGGAGTTTGCAAACCAGGGCCACAAAGATCAGGATTTCCTTGCAGATATGAAGCTGGTAGCCCCGAAATCAACGAGAACGGAACAGCGCCCGATAGTCGATTGAACGAAACATTAAAGAGCGCAAGCTTTAAGTTTTCGAGTCCTTGAGGGATCAAACCAGTGAGATTGTTATCAGAAAGATCAAGGTAAGTTAACACAGGTAGATCAGCAAGAGAAGTAGGAATTTCTCCAGTAAGACTATTGCCTGCTAAGGACAGAGAGACCAGTTTCTTGCAGTTTTTCGGCTCAGGAATTCGACCCGAAAGAGAATTGTGGGACAGATTAATGATACTCATCAATGGTGAATCACAGAAGTTCGGTGGCAATTCACCATAAAAGCGGTTGAGCGAAGCAGAGAATCGGTATAAGCTCCGAATCGACCCGAGACCTTGGGGTATCTTACTCGAAAAACTGTTGTTATCAAGCTGAACTTGCTCAAGCTGAGCAGCCATTGATATAGACTCTGGAACTTCACCAGAGAAGCCATTGTTTTCAGCTCTGATGAGCTTAATCTTAGGCAATGACCACAGGACTTTAGAAAAATCCCCAGAAAACCCATTGTTCTGAACTTGAAACCTCTCGAGATTCAAGCATTGGTTCAAGGAATCAGGCAAAGTCCCAGTGAAAAAATTGGTATGAAGACTAAGACTCACAAGGCCTTTTCCACTACAAAACCCATTTGGGAAAGACCCCACAAGCTTATTCTCAGAAACATCAAAAGACACCAAATTCTTCAGAGAAGAACCCAACATTTCAGGAAGTTTCCCAGTGAGATTGTTCCGAGAAAGATCCAAAACAGCCAAGCTTCTCAAACCCAACAAAGAAGAAGGGATTTCACCATAGAAACCAGAGCTTTGAAGCCATAGCTCCTCAAGCTTCTCAAGCTTTCCAATCTCACTAGGAATGTCACTCAACAGATAAGAATTTTCAGACAAATCAACAACAAGAAGCTCGGTAAGATTATGAAAAACAACAGAAGAAACTCTACCAGAAATCAAGTTGCTTCTCAGATTCAGAATTTGAAGATTCTTCAAAGCCCCAATGCCCTCAGGAATCTTCCCTTCAATATGATTCTTCCCAAAATCAAGCACTCTCAAAGAAGCAAACGTAGAAATCTGATCTGGGATCGTCCCCCAAATGAGATTATTGCTCAGATTCAAAGTCTCCAACGAGCTGCACTGCGAGAGATGAAGAGGAATCGGCTGATTGAACCGATTATCGGCCAGATTAAGATGAGCCAAACGAGGGAGTTCACAAATGGAAGACGAAATTTCACCAGAGAGGTTCAGACCCTGAAGATCAATGGCGGAAACCGAAAGCAAAGAAGGAGGAGAGCTCACACAAGAAATCCCAGTCCAGTTACAGAAATGGGTCGGAGAAGAAGAGACCCAGTTCGAGAGAGAGTTTGCGAAATCTTCAATGGAGGCTTTGAAGGCCAAAAGGGTCGATTCCTCAGACGAAGAAGAACCCAAAATGAAGAAAGCGAAGGCTAAGGAGAGCAACAATGGAGGTTTGAAGGGGGAAGCCATGGGAGGGAGGGAGGGAGTGAGAGTGAGCTCTGTACTTCAGTACTCCATTTTTGTATAAATAATGGAGAAGAAAGAAGAAGAATGGGAAATTTGTTTGCAAAAAGTGTCGAGCCTTTTACTTTGAGGCAATTTTCTCGGGAAAAGTTTCTTGTTGGGGAAAAAATTTTGACTTGGGATTTAGAGAATTAGAAAAAGAGAGATTGAGAAAGCGATTCGTATAATAATAATATAATGGTTGAATTGAATCACGGGTAGAGTTTTGGCCAATAAATGCCAAAAAGTTGCAACATTGGCCTTCTTTCTTCCTGCATGGCGTTTGTTTCAAAGGGAAACAATTGAGGAAAAATCATAATAATAATTATTAATAATATTTCAGTCATTTTTCTTCATATCATAGCAGAATTTCTTGTCTTTCATCTCAAATCTATGTTTAATGGACATTTTTTTTTTTAAAGTATGACTGGATTTAGTTTGTTTTTTCAACGTTATGTAAAGGTCAAAATTGGAATATTTTACTTTTCGATCAAGGATATAATATCTGGATTAATTAAACTATGTTTTTGTTAAGAGTATAGTTCGACGGTAATTGATATGTACTCCCAATCAAAAAGTATGTAGTTCGAATTCCTCACCTCAAATATTATTGAACGCGGACAAATAATGTGTTCAAACATAACTCTATTAGTTTCCTTATTTTTTGAAGGTTAGATTTTCATATTTTTACTAAGCATTGTTGAACTAAAAATAAATAAATTAAATAACAAGGTGATTTTTTTTTTAATGTAACAATGTGGGGTGGTGATTCAATAGTAAGTTTTAATTTAAAATAAATTTATAATATTTTAACTAGTTTAATTATGTTCAAACAACTACGTGAAAGTGAAAATTTAACGTTATCCTTTAAGAGAGGTGATTAATATCTTCATTAAGTATTTTTTTTCTTTTCTTTTAAGTACATATCTTCAGACTTCATTAAGCTTTGTTAGAGAGTTTAAGTCATTTTTTAAGTTGTGTTTATTTTAATGTTAAAACTTTAGCAATATATACATTTTCGTCCTTTTTCATTATGTTGTCATCTAAAATTCACCCACCTAGTATTTTTTTATTAACCAATTTGGATGATTTCAATATGTGTTTAAACCAGAAAGTTAATATTACATACTTGAAGTCACAACATCCATTTATTAAATAAAATAATGTGACTGTTATAGGTAATTTTGGACCGCTTCGAGATGTAAGGAACTGACGAGAATAGCACAATACCAACCCGAAGTCACAACCAGGAAGTGGACCCTAGAGGAGAAATGAGTCAGGGGATTGGGCCTAGCCTAATCCCATGCTCGGCCTCGACCTTGGGCCAAGGTCGACCCTCGACCCACTCGTTTGGGTCAAGGTCCTTCTCCCTCTGCTCGGTTTCTAGTGTCCTGGGTCAGCCCGATTCGACTTGGTTCAGCCCCGAATCTTCTCCAAACGCTTGGAAACCCTAAAACAGGAAAAATTATATAAACCCTTCTTCAACTTTGAAGAAGGGATCTCGAACTCTACTCTCTGAACTATCTCTTCTTCCTCTAATTCTTGGTCTTGCTCATCTTCCTTCTGCTTTCTGACTTAAGCATCGGAGGTGGTGTGGCAAGCACCACAACAGTGTGGAGGTTTACCTTGTCTTGCAGGCCACGTTCCCCTCTTTCAAACAAATTTATTGGTGGCACGTGATAAGGTATGAGTTCTCCCTTTCCAGATTTTGGCATCGACAGGGACAAAAATTATTATTTAAAAAAAATAGTTAAAGGAGTAGAAATTTTAAATGTTTAAGGATTAAAATAGTTTTTTTTTTAATTTATAAATTAAAATATACATCTTGAAACTTTAGAGACTAATATAGAATAATTTCAAAAGTCTTGTTTTAATTTATCTTTCAAACTTTAAATGAAAGTTATTATACATTGTTTTAATTTATCTTTCAAAATTCCATATGAACCATTTATTCAAATTTAGAGTTAGTTTAATCATCAACGTGTCTATTGTTAAACCATAAACTTGTTGTGGTTTACTTTTTCTACTAAAAAAAAGAATTACACTAAATTTTTTTTTTTTTTTTGAAAATAATTACACTAAATTTTAAGAATTAAAAAAAAAAATCTAAAACTCCTTTTCTGGAAATAAACTTTACCGGGTAGTCTCATCTTACCTCATTTTCTATCACATATTTATAAAATTGTATTTTAGAGATAAATATATGATAAAAGCTACTCTAACTCAAACAGGATTACATGGTTCTGCATGTTCTCAAGGTCGGAGATTTGAATATGCACTTTCTTATAAATTAAAAAAAGTAGAAATAAGATTAAAAAAAAATTAAAATATAGATTTAATTTCCGACTTATCTAAACTCGGATCACATAATATAAAAATTTTAATCCGTTCAATAACTAATGTGTTTTTCAAATCCACCCATAAAGGAAGGTAACAAAATTGCTCCTTGTTGAGTGAGGAAGACTTTAAATGAGATATCCTCATCAGTTTGGATTGAAAGTACTTATTCAAAGTGATAAGGAAGAGTATCCATATATAAGTTATGAATGCTCGTTTTCTTTCCTTCTTCCTTTGATCGAAAAAAATAAATAAATATATAATCTTGACGTGTTAAAAGCACCTATATGAACAAGCAATGACAACTTGACTTGAAAGAAAATAGGCATAACCCATCAAATCAATTGAAAATATTAGGAAAAATGATCTTCAATATTGATTTTTTTTAGCTATATATATAAATATATATATTGGGGATTTTCAATATATATATATATATTAGGGAGGGTACATTTTTAGCAATATTTTATTTATGAAAAAATACACTTTTGGTCCCTGAGGTTTGGGTTAAGTTACACTTTGGTCGCCGAGTTTTCAAACTCAACAAAAATACCCCTGAGGTTTGAGATAAGGAGCACTTTGGTCCCTGCCGTCTATTTTTAAGGGCTACTGACGTGGCACTATTATTTTAATAAAAAATTATTTTTTTATTTTAAAATAAAAATAAATAAATAAAAATAAAAAAAATTATTATTTTTGAAAACTCGACCCTCAACCCTCAAACCTCAACCATCTTCTTCATCCTCTTCCTATAACCCCTCCTTCTTCTTCTTCAAATCTCCGGCAACCGGTGGCGATGAGCGGTGGTGTAACAGCCTGAGATTCAAAAAGAAAAAAAAAAGGGAGAGGAGGTGAGCTTTTGGCCCAGTCAAAAGGGAGAAAAAGGGGGGGAAAGTTCCCCCAAAAAATTCGGTCAAGAGACCGATTAAAAAAAAATTATGTGATTTTCTTCTTCTTCCCCCCCGATACTCTCTCTCTCCTTCGTCATTCTCTCTCTCTCGTCTGCACGCAGCTCATCATCGCGCACCGCCCGTCGCACGCCGCTCGCCGTAGTTGTAGGATCGTATGGCAACACTAGAGGGGGGTGAATAGAGTTGCTTAATAAAATTTAAAACTTTTTGCTAAATTAAAAGGAATTGATTTAAACTAAATAAATTTAATAAGCAGTACTATAAAGCAAAAAGTAGGATAGAAATATTTGACAATTTTCCTAGGCATGCAATCTACTCATAAAAATGAAATAGCGGAAATTAAAAGAGTAGAGAGAAAGAGATAACACCAGGAAATTTTATAGTGGTTCGGAAATTCCTACTCCACTCCCCAAGACTCCTTCTTGGGTATTTTACTGCAACGGCTCTCTTACGGGTGAGAACCAAACCGACTCTTTTTCCAGGTTCAAGAGTAAGCCTCTACCGATCCTTTTACAGGTTCAGGACCCAACCTATACCGATCTTTTTAAACGGGTTCAAGATCAAACCACTACGATCCTTTTAATCGGGTTCAGGATCAAACCGCTACAAATCCTTTTTCGGGTTCAAGATTAAACCACTCACTCAATTCCCAAGGTGCACCCACACCTTATTACAAGTTCCCAACAATGATAAAAGAAGAAAAGAAGCTCACAAAATAAAATACCTCTTGAAGGCTAATTACACAATGTTGTGCACTCACAATAATAAAACCTCACAATAACACTAGGCCAATTTAGGATCAAGGGAGGATTTTGGACAATAATTGAGAGTAGGGAAACTTGGGAGTTTAAGACTTTGATGTCTCTTTTGTTGGGTTTTATGCCCTAAAACTCGTAGATAGTGAATGTAACCGTTGACCGGATATTAATGAAATAATATTGATATATTTTTCCATTAATTGTTATTAGTTATTTTATATTTGTCTTTGCAAAATAATAACCCTAATCCAATAAACTAGACATCCAAGGTTGTAATATGAGTCTTGAACTATATGTAGCGACATATGGGATCATTGTTCAAGAAACAGCCTAAAGGGTCTATAGTATAGGGATAAGACTGGGTGTCTTATCTTGATGACACTATGGATACGGCCCACTTTGTATTTGATACAAACGCTGCGATCCAACGCGTTCGTGTAGGAGACATGCGAGTGGGGGTATCCTATGCAATGAGTTTGCATAAGACCGGACCGCGAAATAGTAACCACTGGTTATAACACCGTTAACTAGTTGGTTTTCTATTTCACTAGGACGACCTAGACAACTTAGTTTTAATCCTGAGTTGATTATGGACTCCTGCTCATGAGAGATTGTCCTTTGATTTGTATGGGTGAGAGTGGCCAATACGCCGACTCAATAAGCCTACCACTTTGGGGACAAGACCGAATGGGGAGCTGGGAACATAATCGTACAAGATGGAATTCACTCCTTCCCGACTTTAGGGAAGCAGATGAGTGTTTCCTTAAGTGGTTACTCCGAGTCTTGAACAAAGGGCCCTACCCTCTCAATGGTACGAGAGGGTTTTCTGTTTGATGGTTGGACCACAAACAGGTTGTTCATTAGAGGAGAATTGGTACTTAAGGAAATAGAGGTAACCCAGGGGTAAAACGGTAATTTGACCCAGCTGGTGTTACGGACACTCGTGAAGGACTAACTAGTCGATATTGGTCTAGATCCGTGGACACAGAAAATATGTCTGCAGTGAGAAGAGTGCAACTATGAGTCTATAGTGGAATGTACACACAGTTAACGAATATTGATTAATGTGGTTAATGAGTTTGACCAATTAATCTCACATCGTTGGAGCTTCTGATCTGCAGGTCCATTAGGTCCCACTGGTAGCTCGTAAAGTAATTTGAGGCAACTAAGTAATAAAAGTAAATTGAAAATGTTCAGTTTATTAAGGGAAACAAATATAATATATATTGATATATTATTATGAGAGAAATTAATATTTGAAAAGTTCAAATATAAATTTATGGAAGTTTGAAAGAGTTCAAAATAATGAATTAATTAATTTAAGGCCTAAAATGTGTTTGGGCAAATTAATTAATTCTAGGCCGGGAATTAAATATGTGATATTTAATTGGTGGTTAATTAATTAAAGAATTCATTAACCGGGAATTAATCAATTATGGAAATAATTAATCACTTAAGGAAGTGATTAATCATTTATGGAAATGATCTAATCACTTATGGAAGTAATTAGTCATTTGTGGAAAAGATTAATCAATTATGGAATTGATTGATCATGATTGATTAATTAAGGAATAAGATCGAATCAATTATGAAAAAGATTGATTTAATTGAATATTTTATTCATGGCCTCTCTTCTATAAATAGAACACTAGACCTAATTGGTCATTACACTTGACACTCTTGAAAGACAAGACCTAGAATTCTCTCTAGCCTCCCTCTTAGAGAAAGACTCCCACAAGTCTTTTGCTTCCTAGACTTAGAGACATACCGGTGTAACCTCTGTGGTTATTGTGTCGATCAAGAAGGAAATTCCAGCGATCAAGAGGCTAAGGTGGCTGCTGCGTTTTCGTTCGTGGAGCGTCGTTGGCGAAGAACGGTCAAGTCTACAACGGATGTTTGTAATGGTTCTTCCTCTTTTCTTTAGAAAAGCATGTAAATAAATTTAGATTTATTTTTAAACATGTTTAAACCAATTTTACAGCAGCTTTAAAGTTTGTTTAAAGTTTGTTTGAGTTTTCGTAACGGTATTTTAATGTTAATTAATATACGGCGTAAGGTCCAATCGATGCGCTTCCGCTGCGTGGGGACTTTTATTCCCTTCATCTTTTTTGTGTGTGAATGAATGGGAAAATCAAGTCCAATTTATAGGCGAGGAGATTGAACATTGGCCGTTGGATCAAATTAAGGATGAATGGTGGAGATTGAATTTAGAATTAGAAAAGGAAATAATTTCAAATTTAAGAGAGAATTTTGAAGGATTGGAATTTTAGGATTAGGAGAATAAAATCAAGGATTTATGGGATGAATTTTGGAAAGAATCTAATTTGAATTTGGAGGAATTTTGATATTAAGAGCAAATTTTGAAGATATGGAATTTTGGAGATAATGAGAATAAATCAATGATTTTTGGGATGGATTTTGGGAAGAATAAAATTTGAATTGGGAGGAATTTTGGGAAAAAATAAAATTTGAATTGGGAGGAATTTTGGAAAAAAATAAAATTTGAATTGGTGAATTCGAAAGAATAGAATTTGAATTGGTGGAATTTTGATGTAATTTTAAGAAAATAGGATGAAAGAAAATAATAAAATGGAGGGAATTAAAATAAAGAGAAACATGGAGGAAATTGATCATTCTTCACCAGCTGCCACGTTGGATGCCAAGTAAGCGCAACGTCACTGCCACGTAGGCTTTTTCTTCCAATCTTCTTTTGCTTGTAACTTTCTCGTTTGAACTCCGATTTGAGCGATTCAAGTTGCGTTGGAATCGTTTTGCCAAGCTCTACATTATGAACACTTTAAAACACTAAAATCATTAGTAAATTAAAGTTTGTTATCATTAAAACATATAGTATGATTGAAGCTCGTAAAGCTAACAGTAGTCTGCTGGGTCGTCGTCGCCGGTGAGTTTTTTTCTCCCTCTCTATCTCTCCCATTTTCGTCCCTCTTGGCCTCACATTGTTTTTCCCTCTCTTGGTCTGCAGCACCGCGCCATCGTCGAGTCCACCGTTGCCCAGAACGTCGAGCCACCGTCGCCCTTTCCCCTTATTCAACCAGTCCCTCTCTGTCGCTAGTCTCTCTCTTTCGGCCTCACTCTCACATTCTCCCCTCTATTGTAGATCTGACCACGAGCACCGCCGCCGCCACTGCCTGCAGCCCTAGCACCGCTAGTGCCATTTCTGAACTGTTCGTCGTCGCCGTCTGAATTTACAACCTATAAAGGACCAATTGGGTAAGGATGTGTTGGATATTTTGGTCCTAATATTCTCTGCTTTATTGAGCTGAATGTTAAATTATGGGCAGATCCCTGTGGTAAATCGATTTAATCTAAAGGTGGAGCGGAAATTCTCCCAAAATCTCGGTTGGGTAAGAAACTCAGGCCTTAAACTATTGTATCTTTATTCTGGGCAGCACGATATTAGGACCTAATTTGTTATTGAAATTATTAGGAATGGTGGGATTGCTAGAAAGACCTGTGGGCCAAGCTGTTATATTTTATACTGAATTACTAAGGTAAGTTAACTTGTTGCATTAAACTCTAATTAAGCAATGATATGACTGTTGTGCTCCTGGCATGAGGCTGTGTATATGTTGTTTGGGTTGAGACTGAGATGTTAAGATGCTTTTGTTTTCAAGAATATGGTTGTTGCGTACTTGTGTTGTATGATAGATGCAAATGCATGACTGTTATATTTTATGGTTGACTAGCAATGTATATGAACAGTGAGAAGTGGTGGTTTCTTTGTTCTGAAGTGAAGAATGTCTATTATGTTTTCTGTAAATGACTGAGTGGGGATGGTACATACTGGTCTAGCTTGTTAGTAATCTTGAAAGAATGAATTCCATCGGTTAGGCTGGAGTTAGGATCAACCTGCGTGCTAAGAGGCCTTAAAGGGAAAAGGAGTAAGAAAGGGAAAAGAATAGGCTAGTTACTCTAGTAGGAGGTCGGGTCAATTAAACTCCTGGGACTGAGATGTATTAGGCTGAAATGAGGGGCTAAATGGGCAGAACTCGGCTTCGCAGACTAGGTGCCATTTACTAACTGTGGAAGTTAATTTCCGGCTTAAAACCCATGGATGCCCCCCAGTGAAATGGTAGTTAAAGCGCTATGCGCACATTAGTGCCTTGATGGGTGAGACTTAGCTCCACTGACTGGGTGCCTTCTACTATCAGTAGGAGTAAAGATCTCCCAAAATACCCACATGTGCACCTTTAGTGAGTTGGCAAACTTATATAGGTGAATCAATTGATCTCTAGACTCATACTGCAAAATGAAATGAAATGGAATGGAACGAGATGACATAACCTTTAGGCCCTTAGCCCATATAACCTTTTGAAACCTTGGTTGTTGCATGTTTAACAGTATTGTTACTTACTGAGTATTTTTCTTAAATACTCATTCTTTTCCCTAACATGTAATTGCAGGTAAAGGCAAAGGTGTACAGAACGCGTGACAGAACGTTGCTGAATGAGCCATGGATTTCCTTAGGATAGACTTCCGCTTATTATGTTTTCGAACTTCTTTTTGCATTGTTATGTGATGTTTAAGACTTATTCTGGTTTGAGATTTTTGTTGGAATGGCTAAAAATTTCTTCTTGTTATGTTTTAATTGGGATCCCAAGCTGAAAAGTTTCACTGATTTTCTAAGCATGTTTTACTCTAAACGTTGTTCATCGTTGTTCTTTTAAAGTAAAATGAAATGCATGTAGTAATGGCCTTAGGATCTAGATATGAAATGCAGGGTCGTTACAGGTGGTCGATCGCCGACGCCAACTACTGGAGATTTGAAGAAGAAGAAGGAGGGGTTGAGGGAAGAAGATGAAGAGGAGGGTTGAGGGTTGAGGGTTAGTTTTCAAAAATAATTAAAATAATAATATTTTATTGTTTTTATTTTAAAATTTAAAAAAAAAAACAATTTTTTTATTAAAATAATAGTGCCACGTCAGCAACCGTTAGGATTTAACAGAAAAATAGACGACAGTGACCAAAGTGCTCCTTATCTCAAACCTCAAGGGTATTTTCGTTGAGTTTGAAAATTCAGGGACTAAAGTGTTAACTTAACCCAAACCTCAAGGACCAAAAGTATATTTTACCCTTTATTTAATTATATTTTTGCCCAATTTGCCAATGGGTGATAGTATGCCAATTTTCTTTTTGTTAGTTCCTAGCTTCAAATTTTAATTATATATTTACCTTTTGAAGGATTAAAACAAAAAAAATTAAACATGTGGAGCTTATCCAAAATTTGGTGGCTGATGTGTTTACACATAAAGAGCAATAAGCAATGAGATTCATGACACTTAGTTTTCAGATTTTTCGTATTGGTTATTGGAAGCGGTTGAAGGAGACAAGCAAAATTTAATCTTGATGTAATCTTGTTGTATTCCTTTCTTCTTAAAAAAAAAAATAACAAAAAAGAAACAAAAAAATTTAAGCGACAAAATTAAAAGCAATTAAAAAGAAAATTATATTTTTAACAAAATATTTATAAATATCTTTATCAAAGTATGGGTAGAGTGGTAGGGACCCAAGAAAATAACAAAAAGGTCATGTGAAATGTCAAATGGTATGGACAGATATTGCCTAAATTAAATCTTTCTCACTCCTTTTCTCATGAAAAATACATAATATGTGGATAGAATAGCAAAGGAATTTTCTAGACCATATTAATATTACTTTCATTTTTTTAGTAAAATTTTTCATTAACATTAATGCTTCATTTTAAAAAAAAATGTAGCAAATGAATATAAAATACTAAATCTAATTTTTTTTTTCTTAAAAAAAATCACATGTTTTTTTATTGCACATGTCAAAATGAAAATTTAAAAGTTGTATCAATATTTTCAAAACATTAAAATAAAATTTTAAAAAGATTGAATGCAATAAGTCCAAAGTTAGCTTGAATAATCAAAAGTGGTGTTTGAATTTTTGTTTTTATATTACTTTCATGACAAAAAAGAATCCTAAGTGATATTATTAATGAAAGGAAAAGAATTGGGGATAGAGATATGACCATCCACCTACCATTCTAAACCAAACCCTAACCCAAATTTCAAATTTCCTTAACTACTCTACTTTCTTCCATACTTCAACAATTTTTTTCCCCCCCAAAAAAAAAAAAACAAAGTTAGGACTTTTTGAAAAATGAAGGCTAAAAATAGTTGTTTTTAAATATTTAAAAATTAAAAAGAAAATATTTTTTTGATGTATAAAGTTTATTTGGTAGATTATTTTTTAAAAGTAAATCTAGAGATAGTATTTTGTTCTTTTCATGTGGTAAAAATACCCGTTGGTCGAATCCCCTAACGAGGCAGGGAATCCCCAGTTTGACCGGGTATGGGGTCAAATCGGAGATCCTTTTCGAGTCCCCGATCCGGGACGGGGTGGGGATGGGGACGGTATCTCCGACCCCGCCCTGAATAATTTATTTATTTATTTTTAAAAAATATATATTATATATATTATACTTATTTACAATAATAATATTATTCTTATATTACTAATAACATTTTATAAAGTTTTTTTGTTTTCAATTCTTATGTTTTGGTTTATTGTATTGTTTAGTTTATATTTTTCTTTTTCTTTTCTTTTTTATTTAATTTAGATGTTTAAATTTATAATAAAACGTGTTTAATATTATAAAAATTAATTATTTAAATAAATAAATAAATATAATACTAATATGTATAATTTTAATATATATTTTAATTTTTGTTAAAAAATAATTTTAAAAAAGAATGAAAAAGTGAGGATTTTTTCCCGTAGGGACTCGATCCCCGACCCCAACCCCGATTCTCCGAAATGCGGAATGGGGTGGGGACGAGGATTAAAAATCCCCACGAGAGCGGGGATTGGGAGTGCATCCCCAGCCCCGCACCGTTGTCATCCCTTCATGTGTTTTCTTTGATGTTTTATTAATGTTTTCTTAACAAGAAATATAATTTCAAATAATTTTTTATTATTTTTTTAAAAAGATAAAGATTAATATACAAAAAGAATGTTAAATAATAAAACCAATGGTAAAACTCAATTCAATTCTTAGTATCTATGTGTTATATCATAAACTCATTTGTCATCATACAAAATAATCTCATCGACACGAATCTTAAAACATAATAACTAAAAAAGTAATATTTCAAAAAAAAAAAAAAACTAAAAACATAAATTTAGTCTTAATAGAATTGGATCGAATTTTAATAGGGTCAATTTAAAAAGTATTTTAATTTTAATTATTAAAAAATAAGTCTATTCACATCATCATTTTTTTATAAATGTAAATTTTATTTTTAAAAATCACGAAATTTCTATTCTTTTGCCTCTGTTTAAAGAAAGAAAAATAGCTCATTTAAAAAAAAAAAAAAAAAAAAAAAGCTAAGCTTTTAAAGATCGTTTCTAAAATGAATATGTTGGGAATAAACATACTTATTTTCAAAAAGCATAAAGTAAAAATAATAATAATTATTATTATTATTATTATTATAGTCAACAAAAGGGCCCCCCATCGATGATAAATCAAAGTCTAGGCTGTAAAATAATCATTATATTTATAAAAAAAAAATAAAAGAGAAAAACAAAAAGTCAAATAAAGTAAAATTTTTAGTATTAAAAATGAGACAAAATAGGAATTACAGATTTTAGTCAAATTATTTGATAATTGCACTCTTGGGAGTGGTCCATCATATAACAAAATTTCAAATGCTAAAATAGTATGAAAATTTTTCAATTTTACTTCTATTTATTGTTTATCATATGAGTAACCTTTCTAGAGCAGTATGAAAGTGGAGATTTGAATCCCTAGGGTCCGTTTGGTAACGTTTTCGTTTCTTGTTTCTTGTTTCTAATTTTATTAAGAAATCCAAGTATTTAATAACTATGTATGTTTCTTGTTTCTCATTTTTTAGAAACACTCCCAAAATTTGTATAGAACTTTTGTGAACAACTAAAACTAGTTTCTCCTTTTTTGTTCTTGTTTCCAAATTTTTCCAAACATAAATAAGAATATAAGTTTATTATCATTGAATGTATAAGTGTTAGGGTCATGAAATTCTATTTTTCTTTATTAAAAATGAAGAAACGGAAACAAGAAACGAGAACGTTACCTAACGGACCCCTAATCTCTTGATCAAAAGTAAGTGTCTTAAGCAGTTATAATTAGAAAAATTCTTATAAATGACCCGATACGATGTATTTTTGAAAAATGGCCAAACAACTTTTTTTCAATGAAAAATGACTAAACCATCTTTTAGTATAATTCAACGCAAATTATTCTTCCGATTGTACCTTCGAATCAATTTTTACGCATGTCTCATCCTATATTTGAGTAAGTCCCTATCTAATTTAATTTTTTTTTTAAAAAAAAAACAAACAAATTAAACAAAACAGTTTATCCATGAATCAAGTTACAACATATATTTTCTCCCTCTTATCTATTTTATTTTAGGTTGGAACCATTTAGATTACCCAAATTTTAGGTTTTCATTTAGTAGATTTTTATTTTTTAATCAACAAATCATCATATTCATCATCTTTTCCACCCGTTCTCAAGTTATGAAAGATTTTTTGGTCTTCACTTCTTTCCAACACTGAAAAGACTATTGATCATAGGTATGTTGCCTCATATTCATATTTTTTTTTTATTCCTATTCAATCTTTTACTCTTAAAAGTAATTTTACCTACTTTTTGCAAAATTAGATATTGTATTCTAAATGTTTCAAACAAAGTAAATTTTGAGAAGTCCTTGTATTTGCATGATGATTTTTCTTTCTCAATATACTATATTTCTTTTATGTATCCTCTTTGTTCCTCCATAAATCGTGATTTTAATTTAGTATAAAATTTCTTAATTTAAAATTTCATTTTCAAATTATACTGTCAATATAGATCAAAATCATCTTATCTTTTTTATTTTGAAATTCGTAGATTTAATTTGACTTAAATTAACCTCTAAATACTAGATTCTCTCATGGTGTATTTAATCTAATTTAATTAGTCTTTGGATTTAGGTTTCGGTTAGGGACATTAATTTTATTTTATAGATTGTGTCATTAATTTTATTTTACTAGAGAGAATCTCAAAATCACTTGTACCTTTGTTCGAAGTTACTAACCCTTTATGGTGATGATAGCAGTTGACTACAAGCACAACTCATTTTTAGGATTGTGTTTCACTCATACTCACTTCTTGAGTTAGCTATTAAACACTTTTCAAAGTTCAGGAACCAAATTGACACAACTTTGAAAGTTCACAGACTAACATTGGAAGTTAATACATACATACATGTATTACAAAAAACTATTTCATAAAATTTTAATTTTATGGGTTGATCTCGTAGATTTATGAAATTGTTGCAATTAAACTCTATCATTTTAACTGTTCTTTTTTTTTTCCTTAGTTCAATAATATGTAGAGGTAGAAGATTCAAACATGACCTTCTGATCGAGAGTATATATCTTAACCAATTCAATTATATTCAAATTAAATATCATTATAACTTATAACTACGTTTGTAATTATATTACAAAATGCACTAACCAACCCATTTACAGTACCTTATATTAAAAATACATCTTTGCTTGAGGTCACATTGTTGGAGGAGAAATTTTGGCCAATGACAAATTGTCACGTCATTATTTAAAATTAATGACAAAATTATAATTAATTAAATTTGGGACCAATTATAAATTGACATGTGTCCCAAAATTAATTTAAAGACAAAGTTGGCCAATTATAAATTTTTAGGGTCAAATGTCCATTTGATCAATTAATTAAAAATAAATTATTTTGATCAGATTAATTGATTTGACCAATTAATTAAAGAAAATAGTTAATTGGATCAAATTTGGGTCTTTTAAATGTTTGGGTCATATGGTTTTGGATCAAATATAAACCAGACCCAAGCCCAATAAAAGCCCAAGCCCAAGTTGTTAGGCCCAAAAGTCATCAGGGCCCATCCAGCGAGAACTCTATAAATAGAGGGGTTCTCCTCCATTTCAAGGGGTCAGAAATTCTACACTCCCACAAAGACAAGAGTTTAGAGTTTCAAAGCTCTCAAGCAGAACCAGAGAATTCAGAGAGACTCCACCAAGTCTGAAGACCGAAGACTCTCTGCAATCCACAAGTCCAAGTGTTGAACACTTCTTGAAGACCAAACACTCTTCAAGACTTCAGCACTCCTTGAAGACCAAACACCCTTCAAGACTTCAACACTCCTTGAAGATCAAAGACTCTTCAGGACATCAACACTTCTTGAAGACCAAACGCTCTTCAAGACCTCAACACTCCTTGAAGATCAAAAACTCTTCAAGACTTCAACACTCCTTGAAGACCAAACACCCTTCAAGACTTCAACACTCCTTGAAGATCAAAAACTCTTCAGGACATCAACATTTCTTGAAGACCAAACACTCTTCAAGATTTCAACACTCCTTGAAGATCAAAGACTCTTCAGGATATCAACACTTCTTGAAGACTGAAGACTCCTTCAAGACTAGAAGACTTCAAGCTCCAAGAATCCATTGAAGCTTCAGACTCGGGATCAAGCGTTCCAGCCCTCGAGTGAAACACATTCACACACAAGAGAGAGAATCAGAGGATTAAAGTTAGAGATTGTACACCCACACGCATATTACATTAATACAAATATATTATTTATTCCACGTGTCTCCATCTTCGAAGTTACGTGTGAACAAATTGGCACGCCCAGTGGGACCATCTCTACCTCTTATCTCTCTCTCTTATCTCAAAACACAAGTGTAAACATGTCGTTCAAGACTTCCTCAATGGTCTCTGTCATGAACAAGTCTTACATAGGTTCTACTGCTCATTGTTGCTTCAACGAACTGACGTTGCAAGAAGATACAACTTCTATCGTTGCAGGCCAAGAAACAACCTTGCAGGGGGCATATCCTAATGACAAATTTCTTGTTAAGTATAACCCTCTGTTTGAACCTGATTCTGACGTAGTGACTGTCATGATGACTGAGACAAGAACTATGGAAGAAAGAATGACTAAGATGCAGGAGCATATCGACACCTTGATGAAGGCGATTGAAGAAAAAGATTCTCAAATCGAGCAACTAAAGAGCCAAATTGAGAACCAACATATCGCCGAATCAAGTCAAACCCAAGTCGTAAAAAATCACGACAAAGGAAAGACTACAGTGCAAGATGATCAGCCACATTGTTCTGCTTCGATCGCTTCACTATCCATCCAACAGCTCCAAGATATGATCACAAACTGTATCAGAGCTCAGTACGGTGGACCTACTCAAGATTCCCTCTTGTATTCCAAACCTTATACTAAGAGGATTGATAACTTGAGAACGCCAATCGGGTATCAGCCACCAAAATTTCAACAGTTTGATGGAAAGGGCAATCCTAAACAACATATTGCCCACTTCGTTGAGACATGTGAGAACGCTGGTACTCGAGGGGACCTACTAGTCAAACAGTTCGTTCGAACACTTAAAGGAAATGCGTTTGACTGGTACACTGATCTAGAACCTGAGTCAATAGACAGTTGGGAGGAACTCGAAAGAGAGTTTTTGAATCGCTTCTACAGCACTAGACGAACAGTTAGCATGTTCGAGCTCACCAACACTAAACAACGAAAAGGTGAACTCGTTGTTAACTATATAAATCGCTGGAGAGCCATGAGTCTAGATTGCAAAGATCGCCTCACTGAACTCTCCTCTGTTGAGATGTGCATTCAAGGCATGCACTGGGAACTCCTCTACATCCTTAAAGGTATAAAGCCTCGCACCTTTGAGGAACTAGCAACTCGCGCCCACGATATGGAGCTAAGTATTGCTAGTCAAGAAAACCAAGACCTTCTCCTCCCTAACATGAGAAAAGAAGGAAGGAACGATGAAGAGACTATAGAAGAATCCATGGTTGTAAACACAACCCTTCCCAAGTCGTCTTCGAAAGAAAAGCGACAAACTAATGGAGCGCATCACTTAACTTTAAAGGAAAGACAGAAGAAAATCTATCATTTCCCTGATGCCGACATCCCTGATATGTTGGAACAACTATTGGAAGCGCAACTGATAGAGCTTCCTAAGTGTAAACGACCAGAAGAGATGGAGAAAGTCGATGATCCCAAGTATTGCAAGTATCATCGAGTTATTGGTCATCCAATGGAAAGATGTTTCGTCCTAAAGGACTTGATTTTAAAGCTGGCTAAGGAAGGCAAAATCGAGCTCGACCTTGATGAAGTAGCCCAATCAAATCTTGCTACAATCAAAGGAAATAACAAACATCAAAGAAAGAATGATCCTAAGAAACTTCAACCCAAGAGGAAGAGAAGTAAAAAGTTTCCTCAACCTCAACAACTGGTGACGTTGAATAAATCCTTCTCCAAAAATTTCCACAAAAAGGAAAAAAAGAACTTTGCGACTTCGTACTGCATCGACGTAGAAGAAGTTGACAATTCTGAGAAGGGTGAACAGAAGATCTCCGTCTTCGATCGCATCAAGCCTCCAACTACTCGTCCTTCAGTATTCCAAAGAATGAGTATGGCCGCGACAGAAGAAGAAAATCAATGTTCGGTGTCCACCTTCACTCGACCTTCAGCTTTCCAAAGGCTAAGTGTCTCCACATCGAAGAAAAGTCAACCTTCGACATCTGTTTTTGATCGCCTCAAAGTAACAAGCGATCAACCTAAAAGAAAGATGGATAACTTGGAGGTGAAACTTTTCGATGAAGTAAACAACGACAAGAAGCTTCAAAGTAGCATCCCGTCACGTATGAAGAGGAAGTTCTCTGTTCTCATAAATACAGAAGGTTCCTTGAAGGTGAAACCAAATCTCATTATCTTGACCAATCCTACAAGTCAAGGACCTGATCAAGACCATGATGAAGGTAAGAGCTTTTAAAATGTAAAAGCTCCTTGTCGCAAGAGCCTAAACTGCATGATGCTCCTAGCCCACACGAGCTTAAAAGGTGAGTGCAAAAAAAATCTTGAACTACGTTATGACTTGATCCCTTTTCTTCAAAGGGTACGTAGGCAGCTTAAAGAAAACTTTAAGTTCAGTCTCTGCAAACAAAAAAAAAGGGAAAGTGCAACAAATATTGAAGCACGACGATATAAATTGAGGAAATTCATCACTAGTGGGGGCAACATAGCGAATGGAAGTTGCTTCCTCCAAGTTCGAAGGTTCCCACGCGCTTCGCTGCAGTTCCTTCCCCCCAAATTCGAAGGTTCCCACGCGCTTCGCTGCAGTTCCTTCCTCACAGTTCGAAGGTTCTCACGCGCTTCGCTGCAGTTCCTTCCCTCCAAGTTCGAAGGTTCTCACGTCGCTTCGCTGCAGTTCCTTCCTCCAAGTTCGAAGGTTCTCACGCGTTTCACTGCAGTTCTTTCCTCACAGTTCGAAGGTTCTCACGCGCTTCACTGCAGTTCCTTCCCCCCCAAGTTCGAAGGTTCTCACGTCGCTTCGCTGAGTTCCTTCCTCCAAGTTTAAAGGTTCTCACATCGCTTTGCTTCGCTCACGCGTTTCGCTGCATTTCCTTCCCCCCAAATTCGAAGGTTCTCACGCGCTTCGCTGCAGTTCCTTCCTCAAAGTTCGAAGGTTCTCACGCGCTGCGCTGCAGTTCCTTCCTCAAAGTTCAAAGGTTCTCACGCGCTTCGTTGCAGTTCTTTCCTCCAAGTTCGAAGGTTCTCACGCGCTTCGCTGCAGTTCCTTTCTCCAAGTTTGAAGGTTCTCACACGCTTCGTTGCAGTTCCTTCCTCACAATTCGAAGGTTCTCACGCGCTTCACTGTAGTTCCTTCCCCCCAAGTTCGAAGGTTCTCACGTCGCTTCGCTGCGCTCATGCGCTTCGCTGCAGTTCCTTCCTCCAAGTTTGAAGGTTCTCACATCGCTTCGCTGCGATCCTTCCTCCAAGTTCGAAGGTTCTCACGCGCTTCGCTCTGCAATTCCTTCCCCAAGTTCGAAGGTTCTCACGCGCTTCGTTGCATTTCCTTCCCCCCAAGTTCGAAGGTTCTCACGTGTTTCGCTGCATGTCCTTCCCCCCAAATTCGAAGGTTCTCACGCGCTTCGCTGCAGTTTCTTCCCCCCAAGTTCAAAGGTTCTCACGCGCTTCGCTGCAGTTCCTTCCTCCAAGTTCAAAGGTTATCACGTCGCTTCGCTGCGCTCATGCGCTTCGCTGCAGTTCCTTCCTCCAAGTTTGAAGGTTCTCACATCGCTTCGCTGCGATCCTTCCTCCAAGTTCGAAGGTTCTCACGCGCTTCGCTCTGCAATTCCTTCCCCAAGTTTGAAGGTTCTCATGCGCTTCGTGCAGTTCCTTCCTCCAAATTCGAAGGTTCTCACGCGCTTCGTTGCATTTCCTTCCCCCCAAATTCGAAGGTTCTCACGCGCTTCGCTGCAGTTCCTTCCTCCAAGTTCGAAGGTTCTCACGCGCTTCGCTCTGCAATTCCTTCCCCAAAGTTCGAAGGTTCTCACGCGCTTCGTGCAGTTCCTTCCTCCAAATTCGAAGGTTCTCACGCGCTTCGTTGAAGTTCCTTCCCCCCAAATTCGAAGGTTCTCACGCGCTTCGCTGCAGTTCCTTCCCCCCAAGTTAGAAGGTTCTCACGCACTTCGCTGCAGTTCCTTCCTCCAAGTTCAAAGGTTCTCACGCGCTTCGCTGCACTCCAGCGCTACTTCCTAAAGTCCAAAGACGTCAATTGTCCTCACGCTGCGCTGCTTCCTTCTCCAAGTTCGAGGGTCCTCATGCTACGCTCGGCTACATTGCTGCGCTACTTCCTAAAGTCCAAAGACGTCAATTGTCCCTGCACTCATGCTGAAAAGGGCATGGCGGTGACACAAGTCCAAGGACATGTCCCAAAGCGAGGAACATGTCCCTGTACTCGTGCTGAAAGGCGCGACGGCGGCACAAGTCCAAGGAACATGTCCCAACTCAAGGAACACGTCCTTGCAACTCGTGCTGGAAGGCGTGGCGGCGACACAAGTCCAAGGAACATGCCCCAACTCAAGGAACATGTCCGTGCACTCGTGCTGGAAGGCGCGGCGGCGGCACAAGTCCAAGGAACATGTCCCAACTCAAGGAACATGTCCGTGCACTCGTGCTGAAAGGCGTGGCGGCGGCACAAGTCCAAGGAACATGTCCCAACTCAAGGAACACGTCCTTGTACTCGTGCTGAAAGGCGTGGCGGCGACACAAGTCCAAGGAACATGTCCCAACTCAAGGAACACGTCCTTGCACTCGTGCTGAAAGGCGTGGCGGCGACACAAGTCCAAGGAACATGTCCCAACTCAAGGAACACGTCCTTGCAACTCGTGCTGAAAGGCGTGGCGGCGACACAAGTCCAAGGAACATGTCCCAACTCAAGGAACACGTCCTTGCAACTCGTGCTGAAAGGCGTGGCGGCGACACAAGTCCAAGGAACATGTCCCAACTCAAGGAACACGTCCTTGCAACTCAAGGAACATGTCCTTGCACTCGTGCTGAAAGGCGTGGCGGCGACACAAGTCCAAGGAACATGTCCCAACTCAAGGAACACGTCCTTGCAACTCGTGCTGAAAGGCGTGGCGGCGACACAAGTCCAAGGAACATGTCCCAACTCAAGGAACATGTCCGTGCACTCGTGCTGAAAGGCGTGGCGGCGGCACAAGTCCAAGGAACATGTCCCAACTCAAGGAACACGTCCTTGCAACTCGTGTTGAAAGGCGTGGCGGCGACACAAGTCCAAGGAACATGTCCCAACTCAAGGAACACGTCCTTGCACTCGTGCTGAAAGGCGTGGCGGCGACACAAGTCCAAGGAACATGTCCCAACTCAAGGAACATGTCCTTGCACTCGTGCTGAAAGGCGTGGCGGCGACACAAGTCCAAGGAACATGTCCCAACTCAAGGAACACGTCCTTGCAACTCGTGCTGAAAGGCGTGGCGGCGACACAAGTCCAAGGAACATGTCCCAACTCAAGGAACATGACCGTGCACTCGTGCTGAAAGGCGTGGCGGCGACACAAGTCCAAGGAACATGTCCCAACTCAAGGAACACGTCCTTGCACTCGTGCTGAAAGGCGTGACGGCGACACAAGTCCAAGGAACATGTCCCAACTCAAGGAACATGTCCTTGCACTCGTGCTGAAAGGCGTGGCGGCGACACAAGTCCATGGAACATGTCCCAACTCAAGGAACACGTCCTTGCACTCGTGCTGAAAGGCGTGGCGGCGACACAAGTCCATGGAACATGTCCCAACTCAAGGAACACGTCCTTGCACTCGTGCTGAAAGGCGTGGCGACGACACAAGTCCAAGGAACATGTCCCAACTCAAGGAACACGTCCTTGCACTCATGCTGAAAGACATTGTACCTGCAAATTGAAAACATGGATATGTATGCCTAAAAAAAAAATCACTTACCTACGTACTTACCTTTTTTATGGTTGATGAAGGCACTGTGCTTGTAATTGAAATATAGGCAAGGTAAAAAAAAAAAAAAAAAAAAAAAAAAAAAAAAAAGGAAAAAATCGAAAATTAAAAAAAAAAAACGAAAAAAGAAAAAAAAAATGGAAAAAAAAACGAAAATTAAAAAAAAAAAAAACAGAAGAAAGTTTCCTACTTGAATCCTTTCTTGAATGCTCCCCTCAATTGATGTGTGCTCTCTCCTGCTGAGGTTCAACCTTATTTATAGAATGGAAAGTAGGATTCAAATAGATAAATCTTGTCTCCAACGACAATCTTTATCAATTTTGGGATGAGTTCAAATATAGATCTTATCTCCAACGACAATCTTCATCAATTTTGGGATAAGTTCAAATATAAATCTTATCTCCAACGACAATCTTCATCAATTTTGGGATAAGTTCAAATATAAATCTTATCTCCAACGGAAATCTTGGATGAGTTCAAATATAGATCTTATCTCCAACGACAATCTTCATCAATTTTGGGATAAGTTCAAATATAAATCTTATCTCCAACGGAAATCTTCATCAATTTTGGGATGGGTTCGAATATAAATTTTATCTCCAACGAGAGTCTATGGTTCAAATTTTAACCCAAAGATATGATATTTGATTTAAATCAAATTGAAAAATAAAAATTTGGAGATTTTGTTTCAAATTTTAGTCCAAAGTATGAGATTTGATTTAAATCAAATTGGAGATAAATTCAAATTGATTTGATAAACTCCTATATAGATTTGGATTGAATTCAACTGAATTTGAGTGTAATCAAACTCTTATCCCAAATCAAATTTTCTAATCCATATGAAAATTTTATTCCAAATTCCCATCAAATTTTGGATGCAGCCTTAAATTTACTTAAATTAATTTTTGGGCATAATCCAAATTTTATCCCAAATGAACCAAAGTCAAAACCTCAAATTCTATTCCAAATATGAATTAAAATTGGGTAGGATTTTACCTCAAATCGAAATTTGGGTATAAACAAAAATTTGCCCAAACTTCAAATCAAAGTTTGTTGCCAAATGGAAAAAAAAAATCAAAATTTTGACCAAAATTCATATTTTGATTAAATTGAAACACTCAAGATCAAGAACAAATATCTTGCATTTTGATCCCAAAATATCTTTTTCGAGATTCACTCACACATAACTTGTGACTAACTCTCGAAAAGGGGGCATTTGTTGGAGGAGAAATTTTGGCCAATGACAAATTGCCACGTCATTATTTAAAATTAATGACAAAATTATAATTAATTAAATTTGGGACCAATTATAAATTGACATGTGTCCCAAAATTAATTTAAAGACAAAGTTGGCCAATTATAAATTTTTAGGGTCAAATGTCCATTTGATCAATTAATTAAAAATAAATTATTTTGATCAGATTAATTGATTTGACCAATTAATTAAAGAAAATAGTTAATTGGATCAAATTTGGGTCTTTTAAATGTTTGGGTCATATGGTTTTGGATCAAATATAAACCAGACCCAAGCCCAATAAAAGCCCAAGCCCAAGTTGTTAGGCCCAAAAGTCATCAGGGCCCATCCAGCGAGAACTCTATAAATAGAGGGGTTCTCCTCCATTTCAAGGGGTCAGAAATTCTACACTCCCACAAAGACAAGAGTTTAGAGTTTCAAAGCTCTCAAGCAGAACCAGAGAATTCAGAGAGACTCCACCAAGTCTGAAGACCGAAGACTCTCTGCAATCCACAAGTCCAAGTGTTGAACACTTCTTGAAGACCAAACACTCTTCAAGACTTCAGCACTCCTTGAAGACCAAACACTCTTCAAGACTTCAGCACTCCTTGAAGACCAAACACCCTTCAAGACTTCAACACTCCTTGAAGATCAAAGACTCTTCAGGACATCAACACTTCTTGAAGACCAAACGCTCTTCAAGACCTCAACACTCCTTGAAGATCAAAAACTCTTCAAGACTTCAACACTCCTTGAAGACCAAACACCCTTCAAGACTTCAACACTCCTTGAAGATCAAAAACTCTTCAGGACATCAACATTTCTTGAAGACCAAACACTCTTCAAGATTTCAACACTCCTTGAAGATCAAAGACTCTTCAGGATATCAACACTTCTTGAAGACTGAAGACTCCTTCAAGACTAGAAGACTTCAAGCTCCAAGAATCCATTGAAGCTTCAGACTCGGGATCAAGCGTTCCAGCCCTCGAGTGAAACACATTCACACACAAGAGAGAGAATCAGAGGATTAAAGTTAGAGATTGTACACCCACACGCATATTACATTAATACAAATATATTATTTATTCCACGTGTCTCCATCTTCGAAGTTACGTGTGAACACACATCCTTGTTAATTTCACATTGACTTGAACATAACAATATGTCCCACATGGTTGCTAACCTTTTTGGCTCAAATCATATAACACAATCATTGTCCTTCATCTCAAGTGACTATCTCAATATATAAACGCTCCACTTCGAAAATGTAACTTAAGCTCTTCATCCAAGTGGATGAGATAGCTAGTTTTCAACATAACCACGATGAATGATCAATTCACTTTATTTCACTACTCATCTTTTCATGGTTGCCGTGTTAGGCCTCTAAGATCAATTGCAGGCTCTTTTTTTTTTTTTTAACTGAAAAATGCATTAATGGGGAAAAGCAGATACACCTACACCACCATCCTCTTTAATAAAAGAGGATATCCAATAAGGAATAACATTTACCAAAAAAAAAAGAAAAAATCCTCCTTCACGTTGGAAGAGGGGGAGAGCTCAAAAAGACCATCAAATTAAACCAACTACCATTCCTTCTTCCACCGACACCGGACGACAGGAAAATCGACGCGGCCTAAAGCTCACCGCCAAACGCGAGAGCATATGCGCGCTCCTATTACATGCTCGAGGGCATTTTTCGAAAGAAATCACACCGGGGTCTTGTTGCATAAAAATAAAATAAAAAAAAACAATTTTATTCTAAAAAGTACAACACATTCGAAAAATGTTATCATTTTATCGATATTCATCTTTTCATGGTTAATATTATAGTTGTTGTTGATGCCAAAATTTGGCCAAGGGACTCACCTAACCTTCACGTGACATCAATGGTGAATTTGTAGAAATTGAGGAAGACGTGACCTGCAAAACCAGCAAGAACCGCTGCACACTGGCGTGGTGTAGGCCACACCGCCTCCGATGCTTAAGTCAGAAAACGGGAGGAGAGCAAGAAAGTAAGAGAAGAGAGTCGATAATTCAGTTCGGGTCCCCCTCTTCAGTGGCGAAGAGGGGTATAAATACCTGCTCATCCTAGGGTTTTTTAGGAGTTCGGAGGCGTTTCAGGACAAACCAGGCAGATCCGGGGCGGCTAGATGCTACAAGGACCAAGCGGGGCCCGACAGGCTCGCCCCGCGCGAGCGGGTCGAGGGTCGGCCTCGGCCCATGGCCGAGGCCGAGCAGGGGGTCGGGCCAAAATCCCGACCCCTTCGGTCTTGGCCCATCCCGCTCGCCGGTTTCGCCTCTTGGGTCCATCGTCCAGTCTGATTTCTGCTCGGTTGTCCTCGTCAGCTCCTTGTGCATCGGGGTGGTCCAAAATTACCTATAACATTAAGCCCCCACTCTTGAATTGGGATTCAGGTGCGACTTAATGCTATAGGCTGAGCTCCTTAAGCCCGATTTAAGAGTACGACTCTTGTGTCGTGCAGACTTAGGTGTGACTTATTTGTTATCCTGTAAGATAGGGCAAACTAGACAAAGTAGAAACTCCCTGTGTAGGGGTAAGGTGAAATGGAAATGAGAAGAGTGAGAAGTTACAGAAGTTGTTGGAGGGCTTCTCTGGTCGGCCTCGGCCTTGGGAAGAGGTCGAGCACAACATTTTCCATTTTAGCTTAGAAATAGGAAAAAGAAACAGAAGACTTCACAATCTTGCATTGAAAAGTTAATTTCTGCAAAAGAAAGAATGAGAGAGGAGGCTAGGATCGGTCTTGGCCTCTGGCCCCTGTTAGCTCAACACTTAGCCCCCTGCATTCATATGTCAGTCCTTACTGGAAAATAATGGAAGAATTGCATGGCGATTACAACAGAGGAATGGAATGGCCTTAACCTATCCCTATCCCCAACCCCCACTCAACATGTGCATTTATTACTTCAAGAATTGCATTTTTCGAGTAAGAAAGACTAATTTCATACCTGGCCTTTTGAAGGTGAATGGTCGGCCTCGGCCTTAGCATGAGGCTGACCAACTCCTCCGTGTTGTTTGCTTGCCCGCTCCACTGTTAGGTTTATGTGTGTATTTGTCCAGCCCTATCTTAAGCATTTCCCTGCGGCTTTGAGCACTTCGGCCATGCTAAAAAGTGAAGTGACTGAGAACTCGATTCACTCACACTGCTTTGAATGTGTGCCTGAGGGTTGGCTTTGGAGCTAGGATGCTCGGCCTCGGCCTTGGCATGAGGCTGAGCATTTCTTCTGCTTTGCTTGCTAATTTCCTCTGTTGTATCCATCCCGAGGGTGCGTACACTCAGTCGGGGAAAAACTTGGGGAGGTCGAGGAAATACTAGAGCCTCTCTTCAAGTATTGTATTCATCACAAGGGTGCGTGCACTCTTTTGGGCAAAAATTGGGGAGGTTGAGGGCATGCGTCAACCTCTCTGCAAGAGTTTAGTCTCTTTCCACGGGAAAGTGCGAAAGTTTGGCCTCTACAAGAATCATTCCTGTCTAGTCACGTGCACCACATCCTATAGAAAAATGCTTTTGCACAAACACAGTATAAAGAACTTGATCTAATTTGCAAGTGTCTGCATTATACCATGGGGAGAAGCTATAGACATGTGTTATACAAAATGAGAATAAATAATCTTAAAAATAGTTCCACCGTTGTTCATAACGTAATCCTAACATGACCATGATCATGGACTCGGTTTGTCCTCATTCCCAACCCCTCACTCAAAATATGTATTCATACATTTTTTTAGTAAGGATAAACTAACTTCGTACCTGGGCTTTCGCGGCTAAATTTTGGACTTGGCCTCTAGGTGGTCAGCCTCGGCCTTGGCATGAGGCCGAACAGCTTCATTATGCTATCTGCTCGCTCCGTAGTTGGGCTTATTGTGCAGACTCACCTTCTGCTTGAACATTTCTTTGCTGCCTTGGATATTTTGGTTGTGTCAGTCCAGCCTCACTGCAAGCCCCCACAGTCGTCCTGAGGGCTAGAATGCTCGGCCTCGGCCTTAGCGTGAGGCTGGGCATTTTTCCTACATTGCTTGTTATTTTGCTCCTCATGCTGTTGTATTCATCCCAGGGGTGCGTACACTCTTCTGGGGAAAAGCTTGAGGAGGCCTAGGAAGTTCCCGAGCCTCTCTTCAAGCTGCATGGTCATCCCAGGGGTGCGTACACTCTTCTGAGGAAATGCTTGGGGAGGCCTAGGAAGTTTCCGAGCCTCTCTTCAAGCTGCATGATCATCCCAGGGGTGCGTACACTCTTCTGGGGAAAAGCTTGGGGAGGCCTAGGAATTTCCCGAGCCTCTCTTCAAGCTGCATGGTCATCCCAGGGGTGCGTACACTCTTCTGGGGAAAAGCTTGGGGAGGCCTAGGAAGTTCCCGAGTCTCTCTTCAAGCTGCATGGTCATCCCAGGGGTGCGTACACTCTTCTGGGGAAAAGCTTGGGGAGGCCTAGGAATTTCCGAGCCTCTCTTCAAGCTGCATGGTCATCCCAGGGGTGCGTACACTCTTCTGGGGAAAAGCTTGGGGAGGCCTAGGAATTTCCCGAGCCTCTCTTCAAGCTACATAGTCATCCCAGGGGTGCGTACACTCTTCTGGGGAAAAGTTTGGGGAGGCCTAGGAATTTCTCGGGTCTCTCTTCAAGCAGATGTAAACTTCTTGCCCTTCAGGCTCTCGCTGTGCCTCTCAAATGGCGACCTTTCGCTCCCTACCTGACTGTCCACCGGATGGTCCTCCTAAAATTGTTCGTATCTCGAGCGGTGGGTTGACACCACCTTTACCTTGATCTGTTGGTAACGGCCTCTAGCTTCTGTCATTCCCCACAAACTCCTTGAGGTAACCCTCTCGGATTAGGGCTTCTATCTCGTCCCTCAACTGTATGCATTCCCGGGTTGTATGACCGTGGTCTCCGTGGAACATGCAGTACTTGTTCCAATTCCTCCTGTCTGGGTCCGACCTCAATTTTTCTGGGCACTTCATTAGGTTTGTATCCTGTATTGTGGCCAAGACCTGTTCAAGTGAAGCTGTTAGTGGTGTATACCTGTCGAATCTGACTTTTGGTTTCGCACAACCCTGTGGCTCCTTGGCCTCTGGTCGGCCTCGGCCATTGCCCGAGGACTGCTTTTCCTCTGTCTTCTCGATGCTGGTCGGACACAGAAAATTCTCGACTCTCTCTCTCCTTCTGTCGGTTGTCCTCTTGGGTCAGGTCCACAGCATCGTGGGCACACGGAACCTTACCACAGTCTCCGAAGTTAGGGTCGGCCTTTTCCATACCGAGGTCGACCCCAGTCTGCCTCGGCGCTTTCTGCTCATACCCGAGGCTTCCCTCTGGTTTCTGAACCCAATCCATCCTGCAGACCACCACCGATGCGCGGTTTGAACTGGCAAGCACTCTTCCCCACAGACGACGCCAACTGTTGATGCCAAAATTTGGCCAAGGGACTCACCTGACCTTCACGTGACATCAACGGTGAATTTGTAGAAACTGAGGAAGACGTGACCTGCAAAACCAGCAAGAACCGCTACACACCGGCGTGGTGTAGGCCACACCGCCTCCGATGCTTAAGTCAGAAAACGGGAGGAGAGCAAGAAAGTAAGAGAAGAGAGTCGATAATTCAGTTTGGATCCCCCTCTTCAGTGGCGAAGAGGGGTATAAATACTTGTTCATCCTAGGGTTTTTTAGGAGTTCGGAGGCGTTTCGGGACAAACTAGGCAGATCCGGGGCGGCTAGAGGCTACAAGGACCAAGCGGGGCCCGACGGGCTCGGCCCGCGCGAGCGGGTCGAGGGTCGGCCTCGGCCCATGGCCGAGGCCGAGCAGGGGGTCGGGCCAAAATCCCGACCCCTTCGGTCTTGGCTCGTCCCGCTCGCCGGTTTCTCCTCTTGGGTCCATCGTCCAGTTTGATTTCTGCTCTGTTGTCCTCGTCAGCTCCTTATGCATCGGGGTGGTCCAAAATTACCTATAACAGTTGTTGTACTAAAAGCTACGTTTTCTTTTAAATAAATTAAAAACTACTTTTCATGGTTAATATAATGGTTTCAATTTTTTCTAGAATTATAAATAGTAAGAATTTTGTAATTTGAAAGGTTTGATTGCAATAGTTTTTTTTTTTTATTTAAGATATTGCAACACCCTTTGTAATTTAAAGGTGGTTTGTGCATTTTGTAATATATTACTAAGGATATGTTTGAGAGTGAGTTTGGGATGATCCAAATCACTTTTTTCATATCATGTCAACATGAACATAACTCAACTAACATAAAGTTTAAACTAATGACCAAAAGGTCATTGGTTCGAATCTCTCCACCTCGCATGTTGTCAAAAAGGAAAAAAGTAATAATAATATAGTTTATCTATAACAATTTCGTAAGTTTGGGAGATGATTGATTGAATTGAAAGTTTGAGAAGGGTAATTATAATAACTATAAAAATTAGACCCCCAAACTTAAATGATTGCAACCGAAGATATTCATTGAAAGATTGAAGTGTCAATGGGTACAAAAAGGTCTTGTTAGGCTTATATAATTGAAAATATTGGACAATCTTGGTGCATGTTAAGGTTAAAAATCTAAAACTAAAGTTTTGTTTCTAATTTTTTAAAATTAAGTTTATAAATACTATATCTATCCATAAGTTTTTTTTTTCTTTTTTTTTTTATAAAAAATCAAGTAAGTTTTGGAACGATAAAATGTGGTTTTAAAAAAATTTTATTTTTGGAATTTAACCAAAAATACTAATATTTTATTAAAAATAAATAAAAATTCTTGCAAGGAAACAAACAGAAAACATTATTTGAATGAAGATTGATTTACGGAAAGTGTTTTTTTTTTTTTTTTTAATCATAATAATAATATAAAATGAATAAATAATTGAAAAAAAAAAGGGAAAAGAATGAGATTGGCAGGGTGTTCGGCGCTGCCAATCAGTGGGAATGTAAAAAAAAGGGTAAGCACAGTAAATAAAAGGAAAGAAACAGTAAAAAAGAAACGGCCGGCAGTTCAGCTTTTGGGAACGCTGACTTTTATTATTCGTTTCATTGTTGCGATTGTAATTTTACGGCTGCCATTAAGGTTAAAAAGTTAAAAAAAAAAAACTGCAGTTCCCCGGCGAAGATCTTGGTAAAAAAGTTAGGCTGTCTGCGTCAAGATTCTTTCACTTTGTTTCCGGCCTATGGAAGAAGCCATCTCCCCTCATTCATGTTTGGAGTGTGGAGTCAAAACTCCTTCATTCTCTCGCCGTGAATGAGATAAAAGAGATGCAAATGGGCAAGGCCCATTCGAATTAGGTTTGCAAGCTTGTATAAATATGTGTTTGTGTGGGGTTTGCAAGGTAATGGCGAGAAAATGATTCTCCTAGAGTTTTGCGTCTAGAGTGTCTTTCTTCAGTAATTCAGAGACGGCGGAGAGGGAAAACTTGAGAGAATGAGATTTATTCTCTTGTGTTGGTGAGGGTTTTGTTTATTTGTTTATCCCAAGTTATCGGGTTGTGATACTTGGAAGTCAATAGCTATTGTTGGGCTATTGAGGGTTAGTTTGTGGCATTATTGGAGGCTTCCTGTAATTTTCCAAATATTAGTAGAACCTACAGTTGCAGAAGACTGGACGTAGTCCCGAGCTTGGGACGAACCAGTATATTTTCGGTGTCGTTTCTTTTTCCCTATCTCTTTTATTATTTTCGTAACTATTATTTTTGGCTTGTGTTGGCTTAACCTGTGGAAGGGGAGATAGTTATAATATTATTGATTGTCGTCATAATATTATTGTTATTTGTATTCTGCATTTTCTCCCAGCAATTGGTATCAGAGCTTTTGGTTCAGGAGTCATGGGTTTTGTAGAGCCAAAAAGTTTCGATGGAGTCATGAAGTTCGATGGGAAAAATTTTGGATATTTAGGAAGATGCAAGTCAAGGATTATTTAACTTGCAAGAAAGTGCATAAGGCATTGAAGGAGAGACCAAAAGATATGTCGGACTAAGATTGGGAAGCTCTAGATGAAGAGGCAGTTGCAATCATTAGGATGTGTTTGTCGATGGATGTGGCAAGTCTAGTAGCCCATGAGACAACTGCAGTCAAGTTGATGGAATCGCTTACAAACAGGTATGAAAAACTCTCTGCAAATAATAAGGTCTACCTAGTTAAGAAGTTTTTCAACATGCAAATGTATGAGGATGCTTCTGTGAATTCCTATATTAATGAGGTTACCACTTTGATTAATCAGTTAAAATCTGTTAAGATAGAATTTTCTGATGAAGTGAATGCTATTCAGTTGTTAACGTCTTTACCTGATAGTTGGGAAACGATGAAGACAGCAATGTCTAATTCGACTGGAAATAACACTTTAAAATTTTCAGAAGTTTGTGATTTAGCCATAGCTGAGGAAATTTGTAGGCAGGGTAGTAATAAAGAGTCTACTGTAGGGTCGGCTTTGGTTATGACTAAGGGTAAAGATAAGGTTGATGAAGATAATGAACCGAGTAGCAATAGGAAAAAGTGGAAAGGTAGGAATGAGGTAGAATGTTATTACTGCCATAAGAAAGGTCACTTCAAGTATCAGTTTAGGAAATTTAAAGAGGGTCAGAAAAGAAAACCAGAGGCAAATATAGTGGAGGAGGTTGTCTTAGCTTGTGTTGAGAGTGACACAAAGTATAGTAACCACTTATCAGATTGGATATTAGACAGTGCAGCTTCTGTTCACATAGCTTCATATAGGAGTTTGTTCACATCATTCACAAGAGGGCATCGTGGCCTTGTGAGGATGGGGAATGGTAGAACCTCCAAGACTAGAGGGATTGGAGATGTTAGTCTGAAGACAGAATGTGGAGGTAAATTGGTACTGCGAGATGTCAGGTACGTGCCTAATATCAAGATGAATCTTATTTCTATTGGTAAGTTGGCAGATGATGGTTACATGTGTGAGTTTGGTAGTCACCAGTGTAAACTCAAGTTCGGATCCCAGGTAGTGGCAGTTGGTCACAGGAAATCTACACTATACAGATGTCAGTTGAATGTTGCCAAAGGTTCAAAGAGACAGTAGATGGTATAGTTGTAGAGGTACAGTTGAGCCAGCAACAAGGATAGCCAATTTCGATCGGTCTGATCAAGATCCTTCAGTTCAGAAACAATTGGGAAGTCTAGAAGAGGAAGTTGATGGCTATCGTGAATCCCCAGTTGTCAGACAGTTGAATGAATTGAAGAAGTCGCTTAGGCGAGTTGAGGCATCAAAGTGGAAGGTCAGGGCAGTTGCTAAGGTCAAAGGTCAGGTCTCTAGCTTGGTAACAGGTTTGAATAGAGTATTCAAGTCATTCTCAGATTGTATCTTCTTCAGGAACAGTTGTTCGGGTTGGAAGAAGATGACAGGTGATACCACATAGCTGAAGTGGGAATACGTGTCTATCTTTTTCGTCTGGGAGACAGGTCCACGTAGCTAGCCCATACCTCGGGGCTAGCACAGATGAGCTACAGTTATATTCTGATAGTTGCCTGTTTTTGTGAGTTTGTTGTTTTTCAGGTATTTTGAGCCTTGGAGTTTTACCAAGAAGATCAGAGATAACAGTTGTAGTGGGAGTAGATATCCTTGGAGTTTGCCAAGATGTTTAGAGTTTTGTTGAAGTGGGAGACGAGATCGTAGTTTTGTCTCCAAGTGGGAAATTGGTGGAGTGTGGAGTCAAAACTCCTTCATCCTCTCGCCGTGAATGAGATAAAAGAGATGCAAATGGGCAAGGCCCATTCGAATTAGGTTTGCAAGCTTGTATAAATATGTGTTTGTGTGGGGTTTGCAAGGTAACGGCGAGAAAATGACTTTTCCTAGAGTTTTGCGGCTAGAGTGTCTTTCTTCAGTAATTCAGAGACGGCAGAGAGGGAAAAATTGAGAGAATGAGATTTATTCTCTTGTGTTGGTGAGGGTTTTGTTTATTTGTTTATCCCAAGTTATCGGGTTGTGATACTTGGAAGTCAATAGCTATTGTTGGGCTATTGAGGGTTAGTTTGTGGCATTATTGGAGGCTTCCTGTAATTTTCCAAATATTAGTAGAACCTACAGTTGCAGAAGACTGGACGTAGTCCCGAGCTTGGGACGAACCAGTATATTTTCGGTGTCGTTTCTTTTTCCCTATCTCTTTTATTATTTTCGTGACTATTATTTTTGGCTTGTGTTGGCTTAACCTGTGGAAGGGGAGATAGTTATAATATTATTGATTGTCGTCATAATATTATTGTTATTTGTATTCTGCATTTTCTCCCAACAATTCATGTTATAGGCAATTTTGGACCACCCCGATACACAAGGAGCTGACGAGGACAACCGGGGAGAAATCGGGCTGAAAGATGGACCAAGGAGGCAAAACCGGCAAATGGGACGGACCAAGACCGAAGGGGTCGGGTTTTCGGCCCGACCCCCTGCTCGGCCTCGGCCCATGGCCGAGGCCGAGCATATGGTCGGCCTCGGCCATGGGCCGAGGCCGACCCTCGGCCCGCTCGTGCGGGCCGAGTCCGTTTGGTCCCGTCTGGTCCCCACCGCCTCTGGATGGCCCGGTTTCGCCTGGTTTGACCTAAAACGCCTCCGAAACCCTAAAAAGGCTAGGAGGATGAACAGGTATTTATATCCCTCTTCGCCACTGAAGAGGGGATCCCGAATTCTATCCCTAAACTCTACTATTGACTCTCTACTTTCTGCTCTTGCTCATACTTTTCCACGCCCTACCGTTCTGTTTGCTGACTTAAGCATCGGAGCCGGTGTGGCGAGCACCACACCGGTGTGCAGGTTTACTGTCTTGCAGGCCACGTCTTCCCCCCTCAACTACAAATTTACCGTTGGTGGCACGTGAAGGTCAGGTGAGATCCTCTGGCCAAAATCGACCATCAACAATTCATTTAAAGCATTCATGGCTCACTTTCAATTATTTATTTTGAATTGCGAGTTTTTATTTATTTTTTTCGAGTTAAACATTATTTGAAGGTGGGAGAATTTGAATCTTTAATATTTTGATCGAACATATATGTCAATTATCGTTGAGTCATGCTTACTTTGACTTGAATTACAAATTAAAACATAATTAAATAGATAATGTACCAATTACCATTCAAAAAGTTGATGATTTGATTTAACCTTGTAAACTTAAAAAAAAAAAAAGGTCTATTTTGATTAAATTATAAAGTTTAGTTTTAAGATTGTATTTGTCTTTGAATTCGAAAAAGGGTATAATAAATCTTAAAACTTTTAATTTTGTGTCTAATAAAAGTTTATTTATGTTGGATTTGTGACATATTAGAAAATTTTTTAAATCCACATCTTTATTAGATATAAAATTGAATGTTTAAGGTTCTATTAATTGGAATGTTTCTTTTTCCTATGGAGATAGAGTGGAGAATCCCTGATTAAGGGGAGAATGAGGGTGTGAGTGGAGGGTAGAAAAATTCATTAGGGCCTAAATGGAGACGAGGATGAGAAATATAATCTCCATCTATATTCCGTCAACAAAAGCATGACTCAACTGACATAAAGCTTGTATTTTAACTAAAAGGTCAGAGGTTATTGAACCAGTAACATTGATTATTTTTTACCAAATCAATCCAATAACTTGTTAGTTCAAAAGGTCAAATTGTCATTTTGGTCTCTAATGCTTTAAAACATTTTAACTTTTTTTTTTTTTTTCAAATCTCACAATCTTCTAGTTCTATGGGTTACAAGTTGTTACCATGCTTGAATGCATGATATACACATTTCCTATATTTAGGACACAATAAAGTTGATATTTTTTTATTAGAAAAAATACACTTTTAGTCTTAAGGTTTGAGTTAGGTTTCAATCCCTAAGTTTTCAAACTCAACAATTTAGTCCCTAAGGTTTGGTTTTAGTTTCATTTTGGTCCATCCATCCAATTTTCCGTTAATAGTTAACGGATTGCTGACGTGGAGATATTTTTTATTATAAAAAATTATTTTTTAACTTTTTAAAATTAAAAATAATTAAAAAAAATAAATAATGATTTTTTATAATACAAAAGTATCGCCGGAAAGGAAAATGCATATATATTTATATTTTTATAATTTTTTATAATTTTATATATATTTATATTTTAAAATTTTCAGAATTTTTTTTTTAAATAAAAAATTAGTGTCATGTCAGCAAATCGTTAGTTTTTAACGGAAAAATGGATGAAATGACTAAAATGAAACTAAAACCAAACCTCAAGGACTAAATTTTTTAGTTTGAAAACTCAGAAATCAAAATGAAACCTAAACCAAATCAGAGGGACTAAAAGTGTATTTTTCCCTAAAAATTATAGTATGATCCCAATTATTACACATGGACATTTTCTTAACTTAATTTTAATTAATAAACAAACTGAAAAGATGTTTTTCTTTTGTAATAGACAAAATAATTAATAATATTAAATTATTACTTTGATTAGACATTTGTACCAATATATAATGTTCTCTTAGTCAACACAAAATAATAAAAGCTCATTCTCCATTGCTCTTCTCTCTTTTTCTTAAGTGAATGATCATTAAACATAATCACATTTAATATTTCTTTTGCAATTACTTTTGCTTGGTCATTATATTTGATTGAAATTAATTCCTAACGTGAGCAGGAATTTCTTGCTTACCACCACTATTCTTTTAACATGTGTCATTTTTTTTATTTTTTATTTATTTTTATTAAAAGTCAAAATCTCAACAAAATCTCATCTAACATATTTTACTTTTTATTCTTTTTTTTTTTTTAATTTCAAACACGTTCTTCTCTCCCTTCATTTTTAAGGCTTCATATCTCGTTCTCTATTTTTCTTTTGAATTTATTGTATCCTTCCACTATAGACTTCATCATCTCTCATCTCTTCTCCCTCACATTTCTCATTCCTTCCTATGTCATTCCATAAAAAATTTCAATATGATTTTGCACAGGCTAAAGGTAACCTAAGTTAAACTCTTTTGTTTTGTTTTGTTTTTTTTATTTATTATATTGTGTATTTTATATATTTTTTATATTATCTTTTAAATGAAATAATATCATCAATTTTTAATAGTTCAACTAAATTGGAAGGACTAAAGGAATAAAGTGAGAGAGACATCTCATAATCTGATAAACAACTAGCTTGAAACAAGTGAGTTTGTTATTTTATTTCATTAATTTATACTTTTATCAATATTCATTTTTTTTTCCTCACATATGTTCATGTAACCTTGATTTTTTTTTTTTTTTTAACGAAGTGACCCAATATTTGATTTTGAATTATTGGATTCATGATTAGAAAAACAAGTTGTATTTTTTGTTTTTACCATATCTGAAAAATGAGTTTGGTTGTAGATTGAAGAGATATAATAAATTTTAAAAAAATTGTATGAGCTCTCATATGTGTATTGAAAAGATACTATAATAAATTAAAAGAAAAATAGGGGAAGAATGGGGGAGAGATGGTGAGGTGTGTATTGAAAAGATACAATAAATTAAAAAGTAAAAAAAAGGAAGAAGAATTTGAAGCGTTAAAATGGAAAAGCATGTTTAACAAAAAAATATATGTTAGATGAGATTTTGATGAGATTTTGTTGAGATTTTGACATTTAATAAAAGTAAATAAAAAAAATAAGAAAGTGACACATGTTAAAAGAATAATGGTGGTAAGCAGGAAATTCCTACTCATCAAGGAAGTTTTATCCCTCTCAGACTCAATATATATTAAAGTATTTAAAACCTTGTTCTTAAAATATATATTTTGAAAACTGCATTTGTATTCAATGGATTTCATGCATTAATTATTTCATTCAAACTCATCATTTCTTGAAATATGATTTCAAATCATACTACTCAATTTATTACTTTTTTAAGTAAGAAGCTTTCTCATCAAGATTTGTTACATCATGGGTATGACTCTTACTTTTATAGGTGTGTATGGATATGTGTGTATCTATATATAGATTTACTTTTTAATTTTTTTTTAATTTTTTTTTTATTTTAATGCTTAAATTATTTATTTATTTTTTTTTTTTGAAAAGGATAAGCTTCGTTAAACAACCGAACTGTTACACCTACCCTCATTAACTATAGGAAAATACAAGGTTGGAATATTAGGAGCCCAAAAAACATGCTTCATTTCTTGTGATTGAGAGTCCCCTCTAACAACACAAAACGAAAATGAACAAAAAGAGGAAGACAACGAAGAAGAAAGGGGAAGAACAGTGACTCTCTTCGCAACATAGTGTGCGTCAATGTTCAAAATCTGATTACAATGGCAAAAAGATATGGAGTGAGCTCGATCTGCCATGACAATGATTTCGTTCGTGAAGTTCTTCAGGTCTGAGAGGTCTTTATCCTTTAGTTTGACTTTATTCTTTATGATTATTTTCAAAGCAACATTAAAAACCACCAATGTTTGGTACACCTACGTCCTCGATAAAAGTCGAGGAAAACCAAAAATGAATAACGACATCCTTGCTAATCACTTTCTCTTCCGAAACAAGACATGGGGAGCGTCCAAAAAATACAACAAGATCACCATGTGCAATAGCCATTTGCGCAATTTTGTGTGCCATAGAATTGTTGGACCTCAGACATTTGGAGAAGGAGATAATTCGTGATCCAAAGGCCAACTCTTCCATCTCATTGAAGATCAAAAGACGTTTTGGACAAGTCTTTGATTTCACGGTTCAGGGTCCTTAACAACTTCGATTGAGTTAGATTCAACAACAAGGAGTGACATGAATCCCCTTCCCCTCGACCTTGATATGACAAATTGTTTATAAACATTACTAATAAATTAAATGTGATGATGTGATATTTTATTTTAATGATGTAGGGCCTTGATTTGTTACCTTGGCTAAGAAACTCGTGTAAATTTGAGTTAAATTTTAAATCTAAATTTGTCAAATTTATATAAATGCCTTGTAAGATTTAATGAAATGATAGAACAAAACTTTCCAAGATATAGTGACTAAATTAAAACTTATAGAGTTAAAACATGAAGATTAAAAATATAACTTAATTTATATATTGCAAGGAAATATTTCATAAGGTTGATGATTTTTATTTTATTAATTTTTGAACTATTAAAATTTAAGATATAAATATTAATTAAAATCTTATCATATGACATCAAATAAAATAAGAGTTAACGAAAGTGAGCATAACTCAACGTTAATTGGTATGTATTCTCGATCAAGAGATAGATTCGATCCCCCACCCCCAAATAATATTATTGAACTAAAAAAAACTACAATTCAAATTAGTAAATGGTTTCAATTACAAAAATAGGAGATAATTCAATCTGCTTAATTTGTTTCATTTTATCAATTTGGATATTATTATTTATTATTATTTTGAGTTCAAATTGGTTATTAAACTAAAATAAGTAACAATATTAATATATCTTCCATTACAAAACAAAGGTTTGATTCCTTTATAATATTTTGGCATCTTTGGGTATTAGGTTTTTTTTTTTTTTTTTTTTTTATTATTATTATAATATAATTTTTTTACTTTTTGCAATGTTTGAGCATTTTTTTTATTATCAATTTTTTTAGACAAACACTTCAAGAAAAATAAATACGATTAAAAAAAACCATCTTGAAGAAAAAGGGCACGGGTGAGACACACAAAGAATTTCATGAACTTTACGCGCGAAACAATGGACTACTATACTTTTAGATCTAGAGTAATGACGAAAAACTATATTGTCAGCGAACATATTGCATCTGTTAGACTTTTTGTTTTCGTGAGGTCCTCTGAACATCCATTCAAAATGTTGATGATTTTCGGTGCGTCCGACCCCATATTGAAAATGTTGATCAAGTTAGTTTGGGCATTTTTTTATGTTGCTTTACCTTTGTAGTGTTATATTTGGGAGGTATTATGGTTGGATTGGATATTGGGATTTTTAAAAATTATTCTAGGGTAAAAATCACTTTTAGTCATTAGGATTTGAATTTAGCTTCTTTTTGGTATTTGATTTTCAAAGTTAACAATTTTTGTCTTTGAATTTGGATTTAATTTTTGTTTGGTTTTTGACATTTTAAAATTTTTATTTCTAATTATTCCTTGACGTTTGAAAATGGTTTTTAATGGGTTCCTAAAGTATATAAAATAAAAATCAAACTTATTATAAAAAAATACATATTAAACAAAAACTAGTCAGCATATTTTAACTATCCGGTTATCATTCTGTATATTAACTAATAATCCATTCTTCTAACCCAAACATAAATAATTGATTAAAGAATTAAAACGTCAACTAAAAGGTTGGTTATTGAATTCCGCCTCTACATATTGTTGAACTTAAAACAATTTTTTTTTTCTTATAAAAAAACTAATGGTTGGCTCTACTTAGAAATTTTTTAAAAACCAATTTCAAATATAAGGGTCGATTAAAAATTAAATTCAAACTTTAACCAAACATGTCATTTTGGGAACCTCAAGGATCAAAACAGAACTAAGTTTATATATTATGGACCAAAAGTGTTGGTTTTAAAAATTCATCAACTAAATAGAACTAAGTCAAATATCAAGCACCAAAAATGTTTTTATCTATTATTTTATTTAAATTATGCTAGATTTGCTACTTTCTTAATCTTGAAAAAACCATTAATTTTACTGATTTTTTTTTCAAATTCAAAGTTTAATTTGATATAATCAAAATTTTGAGATAAATATCAGTATACACCCTTAAAAGAAATTTTGCACCAATAACAAAATTGGAATTTATTATTCCTTTTTAAAAAATGAAAGTTGAATTTTTTTTCTAAGATGAGTTGAAAGCAATCGATTCATTCCAATAACTATTTTTCAAATTTCATATTTGATAGAGGTTTACAAATTTGGTTATTTATAAGTTTAGTACCTGAATTGTTTGAATTGTGTCAATTTGGTTTATGAACTAAAAAAAATGTCTAATATGTTCCTAAATTTTCAATTTTGTATCTAATAGGTCCCTAAATTTTAAAAATATCTGATAAGTTTGTGAACTTCCAATTTTGTGCCTAATAAGTCTATGGCATATTCGAGATTTCTTAAAATTAACTAATCTATTGGATATAAAATTGAATTTTATGCATATTGGAACTCTAAACTTCCAATTTTGTATCTAGTAGACTTGTGATTTTTTTAGAAAAAATGTTGAATAAGTCAATGACTTATTACACATAAAATTGAAAGTTAAAGGGTCTATTAGACACAAAAGTGAAAATTTTAAGGACCTACATGATACTTTTTAAAGTTGAAGGACCTATTAGACATAGAATTGAAAGGTCGATGATCCATTTGACACTTTTCAAAGTTCCATGGACCAAATTGACACAACCTTGAAAATTCAGAGACTAAACTTGTTAATTGAATCTTTAAATTTCTATTATGTTCTTAGACTTTTAACATCATTCCATTTTGGTCTTTAAACTTTAAAAACATCTATCATAATCCCTACATTCTTAGGATTACTTCATTTTGATCGAAGGACTTTCAAAAATGTTTTTCAGTCCTCGAACATCAAGATCTTGTTTGATAATCTTTTGTTTTTTGGGTTTTTTTTTTATAAAAAAATTAAACTTATAAACACTAATTGTTTAATCTATTTTTTTTTTTACCAAAGTAGTTTTTAAAAACTTGTTTTTGTTTTGGTCAATGAATTTAAGAATTTAGACATTTCTTTAGGAAAGTTGTAAAAAAATGGTGAGAAACCAAATACAAATTTAAAAAACAAGAAATTTTATTGAAATTGTTTAGCAAATAGACAATATGGTTTCATTTATCTATATTAACATAATTTATCTATATTAACATATTAATGTGGGTCATATATTAAAGTGACCTAGATTTTCCTACTTTGACGATTTTTTTTAGTTCAACAATTACGAAGTGAATATTGAACCATCTTGAATTGAATTAATAATAAAATTGAGAGAACTAAACTGATCATTTTAAAAAATAGACAAAAATAGAATAAATGTAAAAGTTAAAAATGAAATTTGGTTTTTTTTTTTATAGTATAAAAAGAAATTTGGATTTTAAGTTTTAACCTTCGAATGACAATTTTTTTTTAACAACATTTGGAGTGGAAGATTCGAACCACTAACTTCTTGATCGATGATACATGTCAATTACCGCTGAACTATGCTCACTTTGGCAAAGACAATCGATAATACATGTCAATCACCGTTGAGCTATACTCACTTTGGCAAAGACAATGATGTTGTGAAATGACTCTAAGTCCGAGACATTGATTAATGATAATTACTCCTTTATATTGCAAGTTTCTTTCTTCCTAATCAATGAAAAGCATATTGAAAAAATTAGTAAAGAGGTTCACTTTTTCTTTTTGTTGTTAATTAAGTTTATAATGACTTTTTTTTTTTTTTTTTTTGAAAGGATTAAGTTTATAATGACTTAGTAGACAAAAAGGCAGGCTGACTTCTAACTATTATTTTTATTTTTATTGTTATTGTTATTTTGGTTTATTTGCAATTTTTTACTTTCAATGAATTTTTGCAGAACTGAAATTCTCTCTCTTTTTTAGGGTCAACTCTCCAAACCCCCCCAAAAAAAAAAAAAAAAAAAAAAAAGCTGAAAGATCAGAGCATCCAAAAGTCATTACCTCTAATAATATAATTCACAAAGATCGAGGGCATAAATGTCTGTGCATTTTTTTCTTACTGTACGCTCTAATATTTTAATAAAAGAATAAATTTTTATATAGAATGTTATGCTATTTCACCTATTAAAAAACTTTAAAATACAAAATTAAAAGTTGAAAAACATTTTACATTTATTTAAGATAATTGAGATATTTTTCTTAGGCATAAATTAGAAAATTTATAGACCTATTAGATTTTTTCAGTATCCTCATCTTCTCTCTTACTTTTTCAATGTCATAAGCTGTTAGAGTATCCTTAATAGCGAGTTAAGGGATTTAGGAGTGCAAGCGAAAACCGAAAAACCGAAAAACTGAATCGATCCATTAGTTTGGTTCGGTTATTTAGCAAAAATCTGGACATCTCGGTTCATTTTTTTAGAAAACCGAATTTTTTCGGTTCGGTTCGGTTCTTACTTGAAAAAATCAATAAAAACCAAACCGAACCGACTATATATATACCCCTTTAAAAAAACTCTAACCTTCACTTCAGTCTTTTAGTCTTCTCCTCGATTCCAGCCGCATGCATCTTCAATCTTCTCCTTCTCGATTCTAGCCTCGTCTCTACGGTCTTCTTCTTCTCCATCTCTTCGGTCTTCTACATCTTACTCTTCTTCTCCTCGTTTCCAGCCGCACGCACACAAGATACTCTTCTCCTTCTTGATTCTTCTGTTGGCTGGTCCTCGCCGTCCGAAGACTGAAGCGCGATTCCAGTCGGCCACCGAAAAGAAGATCATCCTTCACCTTACCGTCAGTCGTTCATCACCTTCACCGTCCAGCTGATGCCTTAGACCCATGTAGTCTGTTGCCTCATCTGCTTCAGTTCATCTCAGAGTGCATGTCTGATTGTCTCCCTCAGTTCATCAACGATTGTCCATCAACCGATTTCCGTCGAATAGATCGATTTGTTGCCGTCGTCGAACTCCCACTTCAAGGTAGCTTTAGGGTTTTTTTTTTTAGTACGATAGCTTTAGGGTTTTTAGATTAATGGGCTGGGCTGAGAAGAAATGATGATTTTTTTTAAAATTTTTAAAGGCAATATGGATTATGAGCCCAAAACCGAGATCCAAACCGATCCAAACCCGAACCGATCTAAAACCGAACCGACGATTTTTGTCCCTTATTGGACATTGGTTCGGTTCACCATTTCATCAAACCGAGAATGTCGATTCGGTTCTCGGTTGAGCCCAAAACCGAGAAAACCGAACCGACTATCACCCCTAAAGAGATTAAACCTATATATCAATTTGATGCAAAAATTAAACTTTTTGAGAATGGGAGCCAATAGACTATTGGTAATATTATTTAATCTTTTCACTCTAGTTAAGTCATCAAACTTGAATCAGATATATTAGTTTGTAGGGGTGTAAAAAATTCGGGTCGGGTCGGTTGTACGGACAAACCGATTCGACCCGACACGTCGTCGGTTGTATGGACAGACCGACCCAACTTGACTCGAACGGTTCGGGTCAGGCCACTTTTTTCTTTATCGTATCTTCTCTATCAAATTGTTCGTTTTTTTTTCTTTGGAATGGCGGCAAGACAATGGCCGATGACAAAATGGGCAGTGGAGAGGAGGAATTAAAGGCTTCAATGGGGTCAGAAACAGATCGGCGGAGAAGAAACAAAACGAGAAGAAGAAGAAGAAAAAAAACCAGAAAAAGAATGTAACCCCACATGTAAAAACCAGAAGAAGAACAAAACCTATTAAAACAAAACCCAACAAAAACCAGATCGACGCCGCCGTTCGTGCTTCGTGGTGGGAGAGGCGATGTTCATGCTTCGTGGTGGAAGAGTCGACGACATTCGTGGCTTCGTGGGAAAGAGAGAATGAGAGAGAGAGATGGGGGGAGGAGGCGGGCCGAAGAAACCAAAAGACACAACGCAACCCTAGATTTTCTATTTAAGTCAAAAGCGAGAACTAAACCGAACCAATCGATTCGGTTCGGTTCGGCCTGGATTTATGTAAAAATTGAACCGAACCGAATCGATTTTTTCACCCCTAATAGTTTGTATACAATATTATATAAATAACAATGTAAAACCATTCCACAGATTTCAAACTCTCAAATAATTTGTTTTCGATAAGCCATCTAAACGTTGCCCTTTTTAGCATGTTGCCCTTGTGTTAGGGAAGAGAGAGAAAGAGAGGAGAGAGAGAGAATGGATGTGAGGGAAAGTATGGTATGAATTATGATCAAATATTCACTTATGGAAGGGTAGAAAGAAGAGAAAGATATGACAATGAAATGAATATTATTCATAAGTTCATATCTTTCTTTTCGAACGTTGCTTTCAATTTTTTTTTTTCAATAGACTGTGGAAAGTGGCCCACTGTTTTTTTTTTTTCTTTTCAAATTTTCACTATTTTTGAAATGCTATGTTTGGTCATCGAGAAAGTAATTTCCTCTGTCAAATGATGGTATAAGTGAATTTCTACTTTATTCGTCCACAAGCACTTTAAAAGTCAATACATTACCTTTGATTTTTCTTTTAATATAATTTAATAACACGTGAAGATGAAAATTCAAATATCTGATCGAGAGTATATACTTTAATCAATTGAGTTATGTTCAGTTTGGTTAAATATGAGTCATTATATGTTCCGAACATTTGTAAGAGAAACTATAAAGATGACTAAACTATTTTTAAAAGATAGGAATACAATCCATATAATTAAAAAAAAAAAAAGATGTTATTTACAAATACTCATTAGCTAAATGTCTTAGTTCATAATGTTTTATGTTTTTCCAATTTAGTCCATAATTTTTTTAAAAAACTAATTGAGTTACTTATGTTTTAATATTTTTTAAAATTGAGTCTCTCGCTATTGATGAATATTAAAATTGGCTAATGATAAACTTATATGTATAATACTTAGTGAATTAGCTGAAATTTAGAAGAAAAATGTCAGTTAAGAGAAAGTTTATAGGTTTAACCACTTTTGGTCCCTAAACTGTCATGAAAATAACAATTTAGTCAATGAATTTTAGTTTGTAACAATTTAGTTCCTATACTTTTAAATTTGCAACAATTTAATCATTGGACTTCATTATGCAACAATTTAATACCTACCGTGAAAAATTCCATTAAAATCAAGTGTCAATTTTTATCATGTAGCAACTTAGTGTGCTTTTGATAGTTTATAAAAACATTTAGTCTCTAATAACCTTATCAATAATCTACATATGTAAGAAACTTAATTAAATCTACAATATTTTTTAGGATAGGAATCAAATTGTTACAAATTTTAAAGTATAAGAACTAAATTGCTACATATAAAAGTTCATAGACTAAATCGATAGTTGATACAAAATCAAAAGTACAAAAACTAAGACCCCGCTCAATAACCATTTGATTTTTGGTTTTTGGTTTTTGAAAGTTAAGCTTATTTTCTTTCAATTTCCTTACAATTGTTTTCATGTTTATTAAGGTCACATTTGAATTTCTAGCCAAATTCCAAAAGCAAAAACAAAATTTTTGAAAACTTCTCTCTGTCTTTTAATTTTAAAAAATTGACTTGGTTTTTGAAAATATGAGAAGAATGTGAATAACAAAAACAAGGAAACTTATAGAAGTAGTGTTTATTAGCTTAATTTTTAAAAATAAAAAATAAAAAACCAAATGGTTATCAAACAAGGCCTAAATCGTTATAAAATATAGTTCAAAGACTAAATTGTTACTTTTATGAAAGTTTAGGGACAAAAAAATATTTTTAACTCCTCATCCAAAATTCCAAAAAATAGATAGAAATTTTGAATTTTCTTTTTTAGATGACATCCTTTTCTCTTATAAATGGTTGTCAATTCACTAATACTATGGTTGGTAAGTTTATTATCAATCAATTTCAACATTTATCAACAGTAAAAGACCAAATTAAAAATATTAATAAGGGAAAAATACACTTTTGGTCCCTGAGGTTTGGGTTAAGTGACACTTTGGTCCCTGAGTTTTCAAACTCAACAAAAATACTCTTGAGGTTTGAGATAAGGAGCACTTTGGTCCCTGCCGTCAAATTTTCTGTTAACTTTTAACGGTTGCTGACGTGACACTATTATTTTAATATAAAAAATTATATATTTTATTTTTTAAATAAAAAATATTAAAAAAATAAAATATTAATATTTAATTATTTTTTTATTCTTTCTCCCTTTCCTTTCTCTCTCTTCTTCTTCTTTTCCATCTTCTCCACCTTCTCCTTCCTCCTTCTTCTTCTTCCTATGTCCGGCGACCGGCGACCACCGGCGACCTTCTTTTTTTTTTTTTTTTCCTTTTCTCTTCTTTCTTCACTGATTTAAAAAAAAAATAAAAAAAAGAAAGGGAGGAGGCCCCTTTCTTTTTTTTTATTTTTATTTTTTAAATAAGAGAAAAAGAAAGAAGAGAAAAAGAGGAAATAAGAGAAAAGGAAAAAAAAAAAAAAGGTCGGCGGCGGCCGCCGGTCGCCGGACATAGAGAGAAGAAGAAGGAGGAAGGAGAAGGTGGAGAAGATGGAGAAGATGGAAAAGAAGAAGAAGAGAGAGAAAGGAAAGGGAGAAAGAATAAAAAAATAATTAAATATTAATATTTTATTTTTTTAATATTTTTTATTTAAAAAATAAAATATATAATTTTTTTTTATATTAAAATAACAGTGCCACGTCAGCAACTGTTAAAAGTTAACAGAAAATTTGACGGGAGGGACCAAAGTGCTCAGGAGTATTTTTGTTGAGTTTGAAAACTCAGGGACCAAAGTGCCACTTAACCCAAACCTCAGGGACCAAAAGTGTATTTATCCCTATTAATAAATAAGAAATTATTGAAACTGTATACATAAGCATATTCATTTTATCTGGTATAGGATTCTCACTATAAAGCGGTTATTGAAAATGATTGTGCGGCAAGAAAAAAAAAAGGACTGAGTTTATAAAGTTTCGAATCCCAACATATTTATAAAGTTTGAATCATATATTTTCTCCATTTTCACCCAAAAAAAAAAAAAAACCTTAAAAAAATTATCACATTCACATATTAAAATACAATAACTTAAAAAAAAAAACTAAAATAGACGATTAAAAAAATTCAAAGAAAAAAATAAAATAATCTTGAATTTTAGACGACTATGAATATTTATCTGACTACGAAAATCCTATTATATATTCTATGTAAAGAAGATTGGCTGTTTGAATAAAATGTTTGACCTGAAAAGAAAAGAAAAGAAAAGAAAAAGAAAAAAAAAGAAAAGGCTTAAAATGCATTGACCCATGAAAAACAATATAGCAAATACATTCCGACATTTATTGTTTACACATTCAATTATTTGTTGGTGTAGTCTAAATCACAAAGAAAAGAAGTCTTCAAGAATTTATAATTCAAAGGACTTTATCATGATTCAAAGTCTTTCACAAAATACATACATATATAGACTAATACAAGAGATTAGCTTTTAATTTATAGACAGGATCGTCCTTTAAGCTTCGGTAGGTTGGGATCTAAATTTAAGGATTCTAAATTGAAAAAGTTGTTTAACTGACCAAAAAAAATAAAAAACTTATTGAGTGGCCGATGTGCGTGCTTGGAAACAAACAAAAGTTACCTAACTTTTCTCTCTTCATCGATTCCTCACATCTTCATTTTTTTTTCTAAAAAACTCTCCAAATTCCTTATTTTGTCAATTTTCATGGCTAAATTAAACATCCAACCTTTTAATTTTCTCCCTTATCATCTTAATAATTATTTTCTCTCTTATCATCTTAATAATTCAATTGTAATCCATTTGTTCGCACGTAACTTCGGAGATGGAGACACGTGGAATAAATAATATATTGTATTTATGTAATATATGCGTGTGGGTGTACAATCTCTAATGTTAATCCTTTGATTCTCTCTCTTGTGTGTGAATGTGTTTCACACGAGGGCTGGAACGCTTGATCTCGAGTCTGAAACTTTAATGGATTCTTGGAGCTTGAAGTCTTCCAGTCTTGAAGGAGTCTTCAGTCTTCAAGAAGTGTTGATGTCCTGAAGAGTCTTTGATCTTCAAGGTGTGATGAAGTCTTGAAGAGTGTTGGGTCTTCAAGAAATGTTGATGTCCTGAAGAGTCTTTGATCTTCAAGGAGGGTTGAAGTTTTGAAGAGTGTTTGGTCTTCAATAAGTGTTCAACACTTGAACTTATGAATTGCAGAGAGTCTTCGGTCTTCAGACTTGATGGAGTCCCTCTGAATTCTCTGGTTCTGCTTGAGAGCTTTGAAACTCTGAACTCGTGTCTTTGTGAGAGTGTAGAATTTCTGAACCCTTGAAATGGAGGAGCACCTCTCTATTTATAGAGTTCTCGTTGGATGGGCCCTAATAGCCTTTGGGCTTAACAACTTGGGCTTGAACTCAACTATTTAGTTTTGGGAAAAGAACACAAATAGTCCAAATTAGGACCCTATATTTCATAATTGTCCAAGTTTACCATTTTTTACACAAAAGGCCTAATGGGCCAAATTTTTTTCATAAAACTCATGGTCTTTTTACGTTTAAGCCCTCATTTTCACTACTACATATTAAAAAAAAAAAAAACAAAACAAAATAAACCAAAAAAGGAAATGCACGATTCTTCCCATTTTCCATTTTAAAATCGTGGGTGAGAGAGTCTGAACGGAAAAGGAAAAGAGGTGGAAACAGAAAAGGAAAGGAATATTGTACATGTTCAGGTGCTTCAAGTTGTCGAATATATATGTTCGTGTATATATAATATATACTATTGAACATACAACAAACTTCGTGTACACATAATACCTGTTTTGAATATATGAGTACTGATAATGAATTCTTGATGTTAGAATATGCTTGGCGAAATCTAATTGTTGGATTTTGGATGTTGGAATATATAAAGGAATATGTTTGTTGAAATCTGGTTGTTGGAATAATGTTGAATACTGATTTTGTTATGATATCTCTTTCTTGGGATTGACTATATGGTATGTTAAGTTTTAAATATGATATATCTGTTATGTTATATATGTTCAGGAGTTCCGTTTAATATTATACATGTTCAAGTGCTTTAACTTGTTGAATATATATGTTCCTGTATATATGATATATGTTAATGTACATACAATAAAAGTTCGTGTACACATAATACCTGATTTGAGTGTATATAGGAGAATATATGAGTACTAATCATAAATATATAATGTATACGTATAAATATGAATACATAATGTAATTTTGCATTAACTATAATGATGCCTAATATAAGGTATAACTATATAATGAATGTATAATCGAATTTAAACCACTATATTTGAGGGAATATAAAACAACTTTTATAACGGTAAATCGTTCAAATGAAAAACAATGTTCAAACATAAATGATAATTGTTCTCAACCCAAAGGAATAGGAAATTCAAATGTTATTAAAAAACCGAAAAACAAAAATAACTACTGAGTTGGTGCAAATCTGCAAGTCTTCTTATTATGCCCAATCCTGCCACAACGACCACATTTAACCCGTCTTTTGAACTCCATCTGTGAGGGGATTCTGGTCTTCTTTGGCCTACCAACGGAACGCTTAACGTTTGGGGGGAGAACTGATATATTTTTTTATGTCATCGGGGATATGCCAACTAGACTTATTGCCTAATGGAGGGATTAGACCACTGTATATTGAAGAGAGAGTACTATTCAAGTAGAAATTTGATATATACTCCTTCATAGACAAGTGCTTCGAAGTCAAAACGGCACATGCATGAGAACATGGAATCTCCAAAATGTCCCACATCCTACAACTGCATCTTCTGGCTGTTAAATGAACATCGTGTTGACTAGTACCATCTATTACTTGAAATTGGACATTGTCTACTGAATTGACCTGAAAAAATAGAATATAAATATCGAGAGTTCAAACTATACTATACAGAAATAAGATGTACTAACCTGCATCGAACGACCCATTGCAATTTGATCTCTTATAAATATCGAGAGTTCAAAGTCCATATAATTCTCACTATCGTTCCAATGACCATCGTGCAACATTTGAACAACTACGCTACCTTAAAAATATACATAAGGAATAAACCACATAATATGTATCACACACACATGTTATATATGAAACATAATTATTCTGACATATGATATATATTTTGATATGCTTTGGAATATATAATATGTAAAATATGATATATACACTTAAATATATAAGATATCACATGTACTATAAACCCAAATACAATATAATCAGAATAACAAGAAAATATATGAAAAAACTAATATATACTAACCCGACATATATACAAACCCAGCATATAATCACAATATACTTTGTTATGCTTAGGAATATATAATATTTAAAATATGATATACACACATAAATATATAAGATATAACATGTTATATAAACCCAAACACAATATAATCAGAATAACAAGAAAATATATGGAAAAAACATAATATATACAAACTCAGCATATAATAACGATATAACAAATATGAAGATATATATAAAAAAAATCCAGCATATTTAAAATATGAAATTAAAAGCAACCAAACACAGTGAATAACAAGAGGAAGAATAATATATTGACTGATAATGAAACTGAAATTGATTTAAATGGAATATCCCGTTGAATATATTAAATATTAAAATTGAAAACGTAGCCATAAAAGAACATGTTTATAATGTGTACGAAATATATACGAAACTTACATTGACTAAAACGATATATCCCTCTTAATGTATAAAATATAAAAACTTAAAACGTATACATATAAAAACGTGTTTATAATGTGTACTGCATACGAAACTTACATAGACTAAGACGATATATCCCTTGGCATATATAAAATATAAAAACTGAAAACGTACCCATCTTCAAACGACTGTAAAACGGAACGTAGAGGCTCACTGAATGCAATCCGAAAACACTGGAAAACTACAGAAAAAACCTAAATACAGCAGAGAAACTTTTGTATGCAGTCCGAACAATCAAAGTTCCTAAGAACTACCGCCCGAAACCAATGAAACAGAGTATGGAAAAAAAAAATGAAAACCGACGACAATGTGCAGTAGAAAGTGAGAGAAAATGTTGCCGGAAAAGATAAGAAACTAAATAGGAAGAGGCCGGAAATAAAACCAAAACGGCACACAGACGGAGAATGGAGAAGGGAACCACGATTATGGGAACATTCCTTAATTTAGGAGATTTTGTGAAAATCAACCTTCCTAAAATGTAGCATATTCGGTTGGCTATTATGGAATGTATTATTATCGATTTTAATATTATTTGAGAATAAATGATAATAACAAGGGTATAAAGGTCCGAAAATCTATCCGAAAATCTAATCTTGTAAATATCGAAAATTTTGGACATATGTGAAAATATGTCTCCAAAACGGTCTATCTACCAAAATTTCTCTTTAGTTTTAGGTTTGGTTCATATTTGACCCAAAACCATATGACCCAAATACTTAAAAGACCAAAATTTGATCCAATTAATTATTTTTTTAATTAATTGGTCAAATTAATTAATTTGATCAAAATAATTTATTTTATAATTAATTGATCAAATAGAAATTTGACTCTTTAAATTTATAATTGGTCAACTTTGTCTTCAAATTAAATTTGGGACACATGTCCGTCCCAATTTTAATTATTTGTAATTTCGTTATTAATTTTAAATAATGACGTGGCAATTTGTGATTGGTCAAAATTTCTCCTTCAACACCATTATCCATAATAAACCACCAAATTTATGGGGTTTAAAGACAAAAAAAAAAAAAAAAAAAATTTATCCTCATCCTAGTTTTAATATTTATTCAATTATACTAGACTCAACTAGTAATATATGATAAAAGCATCTAAAAGCCAACTAAGAAGGTTCCTATCCACTACTAACTATTTCTACGATAGTTGCATCTGCTCTAAATTGAAGTTGTCGAAGACTTATATGGGCTCTACAATGTCATAGGAAATGCTTAATGAGTTAGAATTGATAGTGATTGAGAATGATATTTTGGAGAGAGTTGACTATAAAGAGTTGATTGATGATTTTGCTTGATATAGTTGTTATATATATATATATATATATATATATAAAACTTTTTATTTTTTTATTTTTTTTTATTTTTAAGATTAAACTTATAAACGCTACTTCCACTTTTGAGTTTCTTTTGTTATCTATTTTTTTTTTTTTTGAGGGTATTAAGAACCAAGCCATGTTAAAACTAAAAAAAATAGTTTTTAAAAACCTGTGTGTGTGTTTTTTTTTAAAAAAAAATTGGTTAAAAATGGAAATATTAGCTTAAGAAGGATGAAAAGTAGTAAAGAAAATGTGAGAAAAATAAGCAGAATTTGCAAAAGCCAAAAACAAAAACCAAATGAGTAGACCTAATTGAAAGTATAAAACTCACTCATTTTGCATCAATTTTCCTCCCTACCTAAAAAGTTGTATTCAAGGTTCGAAATAACGATGAATAAATACCGATAATGAACTTCAAAGAAAAAGGAAAAGGTTTGGTTTTTGGGAAATTGTGATAAATGACTACAAAAAAAAAAAAAACATTCTTGATTTTTGGCTACGGAAGTTTGGATTTTGCAGGCATGGCTATCGACATTTTAGGGAACTGTTTACTGGATTATTTTGGACGTTTTTACCCCTTGTATTTACGGTTATTTACAGACGTCGTTTACGTCATTTCCGAAGACAGAGATGTGTTTTGGATGGTCAACCAATTTCAAAACGGTACACAGGGGTGCTGTGTGTGTCAATACTGGTATACACCTGTGGGGACCGTTTCAAAGGGAGTAAACTAAATCCCTAAAATCTCGGGATTTTAGTATCTGTTTGTTGCAAATATAAGGGGAGGGAAATGAAACCGTTAACTATTTCAATTTTTTTTGGTACAGTGTCGCGTAGGGGGAGAAACGGGAGAGCATGCAAGAGATGTTGTCGACGTGGTCTTCGTTGGGCTTAGCCCTAATGGACCGTTTGCATGCATCGGTCCACTAGCCCCAGTATGACGCAGTAAGCCCTGAAGTTGGTTCATCCCCCGCACCGTTCTTCTTCGGCGATTCGCAAGATCCTCGCGGAATCTCTCTCCCTCTCCCTCCTTTTCCTCTTTTCGGCCCAAGCAGCAAGCAACCACCGCCGACGTGCTCGTCCTCCGGTAAGTTTGGCTTAAGACACACACTGTTTTTCCAAGTTTTACTTTTAGGGAGTCTCTATTTCTATTTGTAGTGGTGGGCGAATTGGAGCTTAATTCAATATTTTCCATCCAGGAGTCAAATTTGTTTCAGTTTAATCATTTTCTTGCTCAACCACCAACTTCCACACAACACTTTGAGATCCTTTTAAGTTAGAATGGTGCTAGTGGTCGCTTCATCCTCCATTGATTCGGGGATTGGTTGCTGGGACCTCCACACGGGTGCGGAACAACTACGTTACAAGTCTTGTGCTTCTCCTGCACATGGTCTTGTTTGTGTTGGTCAAAGGTTTCTCGCATGCTCTCAGCTCCGTGAACCCGCTGCCACTGCAGGCTCTGTTCTCTATTGGTCTTGGTTTAAGGTACTAGTTTTTGTAAGCGTAACAAAGTCCATCATCTGCTCCCCAATAGCGTGCTTAATTAATTTTTATCCGTGCAGCCTCAAGTAGAAGTCAAGAGCTTTCCGGCTGAACCAATAATCGCCTTGGCTTCCAACAATGAGGGTACCTATATTGTTGGTGGTGGTTCCTCTGGAGATATTTACTTGTGGGAGGTAGAGTTTGATTTTCTTTTTTAAAAGTTAAAAACAGTATATGCTTTAGAATTGAATACTAAAATTCCTTAATGGTGGAAAACTCTACTTGTCCTCCCATTATATAAGTTGGCACATTATTCGCTCTAGTATAAGCTGGTATGCTCGTTCTTGCAGGTTTTGAGCGGTAGACTTATTAAGAAATGGCATGCTCATTATAGGGCAGTTACTTGCTTGGTATTCTCTGAAGATGACTCCCTGCTAATTTCTGGTTCTGAAGATGGATGCGTTAGAGTTTGGTCCCTTCTAATGTATATAATTTCATCCTTTAGTCGTGTGTGTGTATTTTAGATTTGATTGTCACTAGTTGAAATTCTTTTTACAATCTTGGGTATAACAGGGTATTTGATGATGGATGGCAAAGGGAAGCAAAACATCTGTACGAACATAGTTTCACTGGGCATAATCTACCTGTTACTGATATTGCTGTTGGCTATGGAGGATCCAATGCTATTATAATTTCTTCCTCTGTGGATCGTACTTGTAAGGTTTGACACTCTATGAACTTTCTATGTTGGTAATATAATTTTGTGATGATGCGGCTATGCAGTTTGCTGAATTAATTAGTTTGACAATCTCATTGGCTTTTAATTTATTTTTGTTTGCTAGTTAATTACTTGAATTTGGCTGTCTAATTGCATTTACTTGATGAATTGCCCTTGCTTGCAATTACTGCAGCTTGACATTTAAGGTTTGATTACATTCTCTTCTAGGATTGAAGGGTTTTTAAATTGGTGGATATATCACATGTGTACACACATAATTATTTCAAATATTCACACATAAAGTAGCTTTTTTTTTTTTAAAAAAAAAAAAATTAGAAACAAAAAGAAACTGTGTGTGTGTGTGTGTTAATTATTATCATTTCAGTTGTGTTCATCTACTAAAATTGGTGCACTTGACACAGTGATGATTTGTGGAGAAAAAATTGAGAAATAAGTTTTCCTATATATTGCTGGTACTAGATAGCAAGTTATCTTTTAAAAAATTCCTGAGACAATTTAAGAGATTCTATCTGATTAGCATGTTAAGACTATAGGAAGTGTAGAACCTTTCTTTCGCAACTCTTTAGAAATTAACAAGGTGATAACTAATGTCTTATCTTAAAAAAGAGTTCTTGCGGAAACTGCATCAACGATGAATGAACATCAACTTCTATGATCTATCCAAAAAGTTGTAGGAAAATTCTAAGTGTTCAAGAAATTTCTAAATTGTTTCTAATTTATCACTAGTTAGTGAACCATCATGGATTGACCCTAGTAGTCAATAAGGGTCGGAGATAAAATAAAGGGCTTAGAGGAAATGGGTTTAATTCATGATGGCCACCTACCTAGGATTTAATATCCTACGAGTTTCCTTGGCAAACAAATATAGTAGGGTCAGACAGTTGTCTCGTGAGATTAGTCGAGGTGCGCATAAGCTGGCTAAGACACTATGGATATAAAAAAAAAAATTATTACTAATTAGTGAAGACTACTTTCCTACCAAAACTTTTCTCATATAAAGTTTTCTTCCGATAAATCATATGTTGAGTGATATGTTGTATGTCAACTTGGCCATTCTAGGTGTGGAGCTTATCTAAGGGGAAATTATTAAGAAATATCATATTTCCGTCGATCATTGATGCAATTGCTTTGGATCCTGGTGAACATGTCTTCTATGGTGGTGGTAGAGATGGGAAGATATACACTGTTGCGCTTAATGCTAAAAGCCCATCAAACAGTGATTATGGATTGCACATTCTCAGCTCATTATCAAATCAGAGGTTTGTATCTACACCTTTGATTTTTTTTTTTTAAAAAATCATGTAAACTTTTCTCTTGTCAAATTTCATTAATATATCTTACAATGGATGTCAAAGATTAAGTCTTCCTCTGAATGTTTTTTCCCTTTCCAATGTCTAGAATGTTATCTGTGTTCCATGCAATACAGTTGGTAGACTAATGATATAATTGTGCATTATAATGTTGAGGAATTTCAAATTGTTATTAGTTCAGTTCAAAATGTTTACTTGCACTCAAGGTATTTTTAATGGTGTCTTGATTTCTCAAGCACTTGGAATCAATAATCTGCTTCCAAGTTGATAATAATTGTGTCTAGCTAGCATTGATCAACTAAATAATGATTCTGTTTCTTCTCCAAAAAAAAAAAAAAAAAAAAAAAGAAAAAGCTAAAAAGCTATTTTATGGTTTCTTTAGATAAAGTGAACACGATTTATATATATACCTGTTTTTTTTTGCAGGATATATATTTTTTGTCCTTATGAATTTTCCATGTTGCCTAACTTATTATGCTTCTGTATTAAAAACCAGCAAGTCTGTTACTTCCTTGGCATACTGCTCAAGTGGTAATTTGTTGATCTCTGGATCTGAGGATGGAGCAATCAGAGTTTGGGATACCAGAACCAATAATATTATTCGCGTTTTCAAGCACTCTAAAGGTACCAACCCATCCACATTTTACTTGAATAAATATCTACTAAGTTGCATCTTGTTTTCTTTTACAAACCCTGTGTAAGCATTCATGTTATTTCTTGCATAAATATCTCTATTAAGTCGCATTTTGTTTTCTGTATGATCAATACATCCTCGTTGCGTGAATGAATGTGAGGAATATTGTTGATGCAAATCAATTTTATTCATAGCTGAGGCTTTAGGCACGTCTTCCATTGTTTATGTCAGATTTTTTTTCTTCTGCTTTGTGATTTGGATCATAATAGTTTGGAGGACATCTATTGAAGTCAAATAAATTATATTTTGAAGCTAGAATACCCTTTTTATCTCTCTTTTTCCATCCCTTCCAATTTTATGAACTTAATTTGATAATTTTATTTCACTTTATTCACGAACTGCAATTTATTGTCATCTCATTGCAAATGTGCTGATGTTCCATTCTATTGTGCAGGTCCTGTAAATAATATACTTATTGTTAGACAACAGCTCCTTCCTAAATCACAGCTAACTTCAACTTTCCAAGGTTCCTTGAGGAAGCATCGATCGCTATTGCCTCCCGCCCTTGCAAAATTTGATAATTCGAAGGACGAGGATGAAGATAGTGGTGTTATCATTGGTCTATCAGGTCCTCCCACAGAATCTATGGGTTTTTCCTCCCTTAGTTCCCACGTGATGGATAATCAAATCACAGAACTTCAGGTTCTTTCTCATTTTCTATCCTCCTTTCCTGTTGCCCTATGACTCCATTGCTTACTAAATAACGTCGAATTCCATGTTGTTCCGTCGTACTCGTCATTTTGTGATAGAAACATGTTCCTGTAGACACCCAAAACTTGTACTAACATCATGTGGTTTCTCTACTACAGCAACAGGGTTCTGCTGCCACAGGAATGGAGTTGGAAAGACTCAAGCGTGATTATGGAAAATCCATGCAAATGCTAGAGCATTGGAGAAAAACCTACGACAATTTACATCAGTTTTGTGTAGATGAGCTTCTTGATGGCGATCGAACGTTAAATTAGATGGCAATTCTTCTGCCTGAGGATTGTTATTTTTATGAGGGTAGTGCCAGTCCAGCAAAATACACGGCAAGCTTTATTTTTTATTTATTTTTTCCTTATGTTATTCTATATATATTTTTAATTTTTTTTTTGTTTCGTACCAGCTTTGTATAATCAAGTCAGAACTGTATTCAATAGAATTGTTAGTGATTAATTTAAACACCAGAAACATTTTTCTAGGACAAGAACTGTTCATCTGTACATGGAGTTGCACTACAAACATTTTTCTTTGAATCGAGCCAAATTGAACAAGCCCCAACTTGAGCTTGAATTGTGCCACAGTTTGTACAAGTCCCAACTTCATTTGCACCACAAATATGCCAACTCTCAATAAGAACAAGAATAATACCGGGCTGCATAAAGTTAGGTAGGATCTCGCCACATATCATTTGTTGACAATTAGGAGAGAGAGAAAAAAAGTTATTTCTAAATATTGACTTTCCAGAATGTAGTCAAGTATTTTTAAAAATAATACTTGGTTGCGTATTGGGTATGTAGGGATCTTTTTACATATTTCATTAAAATCTTGTTAACTAAGGAGAAAATGAGAAAACTTTAGAAAAAGAACCTCAAATACAATGAAAGAGAAAAATCCTAAACCCTAAAAGCCCCAAATACAATGAAATCACATTTTGGAAGAAGAAAAAAAAAAAAAAAACTTTGACTTGTTTTTTTTGAAAACATGCCTGAGAAGTTAAATAACAAAATAAAGAAACTTACAAGAGAAGGTAGTGTTTGTAAGCTTAATTTAAAAAAATAAAATGGTTATCAAACGGTGTCAAAATGATTATCACGTGGGTTCTTACAAGAACAAAACTTGAAGCGAATTTGAATTGCTTCTAGGCTTGGGTTGAAATTCTAGAGCATTTGTTTCTCGAATTTTGGACACAATACTCTTCGTTGTCATCAATTGTAACTCCACAAACTTGAGATGTATTTTATTTTATTTTATTTTTTGGGGAAGATTCCTGAAATGTGACAGGTAACAGTCAAAATTTTCAAAATTTCTCCCACAAACTTGGGATGTATTTCTTTCTCGTATTTTTCGACTCTTGAAATCTAGGAGATTGCATATTGTAATAAGAATTTTCAAAAGTAAAAAGCTTGGAACAAGACCGTACCCAAGAACTATCAACATTACATTGGGCCTATCATAGTTTCAAGAGGAATCGAATATGTATATCATAAGATTCTCAAGTTCTTCCTAAGCTCTTCCTTGGTGAGTCACTTGAATCAGAATCCCAATCTTGATCTCCATCATATTGTTGACATTTCTAGTGTATAACATCTCCAATTGCACTTGTTTCCTAGATCGAATTCCGTCGGTTGTACCCCGATACGATTTAGGTTCTTTCCTCTCTTCTTGAAAAGAGGGTACACAACACATCCTCTGGTGTGCTTTGATGAAAGTCAAAGTCAAACATAGACGATTGCTTTGATACCAAAATGACAGCCAAAATCACATATGAGAGAATTCTCCAAAAATTATGACCCAAAGAATTTTATTGCAATTCAAACGATGCTAATACAAGAGATTAATGTTATTTATAGAGTAACTAAGAACTAAGTACTCAAAAAAACCATACCAATTAAACCATACTATTAAAACTAACTCTACATCACTTGCATTCTAAAATGTTCAACCCAACTCATTTTGAATTAGATAACTGTAAACAATTAGTTTTGTAATATCTCTGGTACATAAACTACCATCATTTGAACTCATACCCTTTGCACATCTAAATTTACATCACCATCCCTTTTAGCCAACAAGGTTTTGAAGATCCTAATTCCCAAGATATTCATCAAAAAAGGGGGGAAGGATATATGACTGTGTAAAACTTCATGAACAAATCATGAGATAACTATATGGTGTCAAACTTTAACTTCTACCAAACTATGATCATCAAAATGTAGCAATCTTATGTCAACAAACAGTTAGAAGTAACAAAAACTAGACATGTGAAAATCATGAATCTTGAACCATCATCAATGTCTTCTTTTCTTCAAAGAACAAACATTATGAACTTCGAATTCTTGGTTTGATGGATCTCATATCATCATCAAAACCAGTCGATGATGCTATACAACTATTGAAACAAACATGTAATGCCCATTTTTCAGATTCTATAGTGAAGAATCAAAGGCCACAGGAATAAAAAACCGTAAAAAGTTGCTACATAAACGACATTATATCTCATGAACCCAATACCTGTACCAAAAAACATCTCCATCACACAACATAAATAACCTTTACTTTGAAGGAAAACCAATATAAACTCACCGATCATCAAGGAAGCAACTGTCCGACCCAAATGATAATCTCCCTGAGCACATATGTCCGTGACTGAATGAGCTCAAAAACGTCTGAGTTATAAGAAGCTTCTGATGAAAGTCACACAAACCAATCATTGACAAGGTAAACAAGCAAAAGTGATTGTGTGTGTGCGCAAATTAGGGGGGAAATCGAATACAGAAACAATGTTGCGTGATAAAAGATACAGCAGCTACCATTTAATATAATGGCATAAAGAAATGCATACAAAGTAGAATGTCATTGCAGAGGAAGGAAACTCATAAATTCGATCAATCCAGCACAATTAAGAAATCACACACTGAAGCCAACAATGGAATCTTCGCCAGTCTGCAAGGACTCCAAAGTTCGCATTATGACGCCCGCTCATCGTGACGACTTTGGCCATATAATACCATGGATGCGGGTAAAGAAAACAGCCAGCTTGGATGGAGATGCATGGCATAAAGATAAGTATTCTTCAGCACATAGGTATTCAAATGGTGGGCATCTTGATTTCAAATCTTATCCAGCTTCTCAGCCTTGACAACAGGATTTTCTTTAGCAATGGCATCCCGAGCAGCAGTGCGATAATCAAAATCACAGTTATGCTTATCAGAATAGCGATGAACAGCACAGAAGAGATTGCCACATTTGCAATTGAACCCAGTCAAACCAACACGCTTTCGGCAAGTGGTGCATCTGTTTGGACGCTCTTTCATGGTGACTTCACAGCTCTTGTTCAAGGAAGAAATGCTGGATGATTCTATAGAAACTATCTTTGTCTCAATTACTCCGGCCTGTATGTCAACCGATTCTGTAATGACAGGCTCCTTCCCGTTGCCACTGGAACTTCCATTCATGATGTTCTCAATAGACGAGGCTGCAAGTTTTTCCTGTTCCTGTTTGAGCAGGGCATCCTTGTAGCATTTAGAACACATGTTCATCGTAGATGCCCGTCCAAAGAAGCCACAGTTGTTAATGCATGGCATGGGGCATTCCGGAGTTTGGCATCCTGTCTGGTCATGAGACTCCATCTTCTCAAACCTTCTGCAAGAGAAAGAAAACTATACATCCATAAAGAACATAAAGGAACCAGATAGCCCAATACATACAACACAAGCAAATACATTGCAGACATAACTGTGATGGAAACACCCTTCTGTTAATTTAGAGAGCATATAAGCATCCATCCCTTCAACAAATTTAAAGTAAAGAGAAACAAGTCCCCACTTGAAGTTTATCATATTCCTGTGCAAAGTTTAATAAACCAACTTAGAAATTATGTTTCAATCAAACAACCAAGCTCCAACCAATACTAAATCAGACAACCTAAACTGTGAATGGATAAACCAGAACAAATAAAACATGCTATTACATCTAATAAGGATAAACAAAGAGCTTTAAAAAACAATCAAATTCCCATGGTAACAAAACTCAAGTCCAAACAGATGACTTTTTCAGGAAGAAATCACAAATTCATCATAACTACAAACAGAACAGAAATCCAGAGAAAACCCCAAGAAAATATGAAAACAAACATGATAAATAAACAAACCAGCCAAGCAAATAATAACCCACTCCCCACTTTTGCCCAAAAAATCAACCCACCTGAGAAGATGAACACAAAATCCACAAACAGTCAATAAAGAGCAAGATACAGAACCAGACCAAGAAAGAAAACACACAACAAAACAACTAACCTGTTTGTTCAGTCGATCTTAGGGAGGAAAAATAAAGCTCAAAACCTGCTTCATCACAAGGAAAATAAAAACCCAAGAGATCAAAAACATGAAACTAGCGATAAACTAATCAAAATCAAAACAAAAGCAAGAAATTACAACGTGGGTAAGGTGAAACACACCCTATTGGAAGTAGATAACTCTGTGATAATCGGAGAATTTGAGACCGGAGAAGTAATTGAGAGAGAGAAAGGCGAAAGAGAAAGAGGGTTGAGAGGCTTTAGGGTGTCTCTCTCTTTCGTGAATTTAAAACTTGCTTGCTTTTTTTTTTTTTTCCTTCTTTTTTTTTCTTTTTATTATTATTTTTTTTAATTTTTGAGAGTCGCTCTCTCAACTCTCATCCAAAAGGAGGAAGAAAAAAAAAAAAAAACAAATTTGCTTTTCTTTTTTGTGCTTTGCCAACAAACGCTTTCCACCGTTTTTAACTCTTGGCTTTACTTCTCCCTTCTTCCATTCTCGTTTTTTATTTTTAAGAAGAATCTCGTTTTTTTTTTTTTTTTTTTTGTGATTATTTTCTTCAAAGTTTGAATTCAAATATAAGTTGGACTCGATAGGGTGAGATTCAAGGGTGGAGTGAGAAAACGAGAGGCACGTACAAGGATTGTTGTGTAGGTGTAGACGCACAGGATATAGATACTGAAATACACAATTGGGGGAAGCCCCAAGCTCATCCCGAGGGGAGAAAAATTTCGAGTTTGTTAACTCAGATGGGATCGACGTGTTGACCAACAAGGTTTGGGTGCATATTTCTTGCAAAAAACATTTGAAGAGGGCAATTTATACTCTTGCCCTTAAAGGAAGTTTCCAATTCAAGACCGTTAAATCCAATAACAAGCAATTTACAGTGGCATGCATAGACGACTCATGCCCATGGTATATATACGCACGTCTACCTATCGCACGGGACAACTGTGGATTGTCAGGAAGTTTATCAACGAACACATTTGTTCTATTGTGTCGTTCAAAATGATCACAAGCAAGGAATACGAGTGTTGCGAGCGAGTATGCAAAGGTTATAATGAGGATCACTAACAAGATGCATTGGACACCTCGGGATATAATAGAGTACGCTAGGAAAACCCATGAAATCAATATTAGTTATGACAAAGCATGGAAGGGAAGAGAAAATGCTCTTAAATGAGTTAAGAGGTCCCCTGAAGAGTCCTATGCGCAAATTCCAATGTTTGCAGTTAGGTTGATCGAAAAAAATCCAGGTATTTACCATTTGTCGCCACGATTTATAACATTCCATATTTAGTATATACTCAAATTGACGTTCATTGTTTTCAGGAACGTACACTACCCAAGAAGTTGATTCAAATGATAGGTTCAAATTTTTCTTCATGAGTATTGCAACATCTATAGATAGGTCCATACTGTCTCCCAGTCATTTATGTAGATGGAACATCTCTAAAAAAAACTAATTCAACGGCACCCTTTTGACAACCTGCACATTTGATGGTAACTTAAAGATATTCTCACTGGCATTTTCTATTGTTGATTATGAAAATGTCGCGTCATGAGAATGATTTTTCCAGAACTTAAAAGTAGCATTTGGAGAACCAAACGAGTTAGTAATAGTCTTTGACAGGCACAAGAGCATTGGGAAAGGAGTTAAAAAGGTATATACGTTAGCACAACATGGCGTACTAGATCCATGAGGCAAGATTCTGTCACATCAACGGCTGAGGTCAACACAGTTCACCCGCCCAATTCAAAACATGCTGCTGGAAGGCCAAAAAAGAGAGGATTAGGCTACACAGTAAAAGAGTACAAACTCAAAGGTGTGGGCGTTGTGGGCAGCTAGGCCATAATCGTAGGTGATGGAACAATCCCATCACTCGATGAGTTGTTTTTTTTTTTTCTTTGCGCGTTTATTTGGATAACGGTATAATAATTCAATGCAGCTATGAATAATTGTTTCCTTATATATTCCATTCATCTATCTACTTGAATATTTTAAAAGTCAGAGTTCTCGAAGTCGTTACACAAGTATATGTAGTTATCTACTTCATTAGAGAGGGTAAGTAGTCTAGTTTTTAAATCACATCTATTCAACAGAATTAATCTATCTATCCAAATCTTAAAGCAACCACTTTCTCCAGTTCAAAAATTTGGAGGGGTTAACCTCTGGTTAAAAGTATATCCATTATATAACACAACAAACATTAGCGTCACAAATTATATTTGGGTATCCACCAGATTGGAGATAAAGTTACAGCGTTCTACAGGGTCCACAACAAACACTAGTGTCGTAGCATATGCATATGCATTATACAACAGACGAAACACTAGCATATCAACCTGGATCAAAGACGACAAATCGCTAATCATGCAATATATTTTAGTAAAGTCAAGTTAACAAACCAAGTAACCAGTATCAAACAAAATAGGCTAACAAACCAAGTAACCACAACATGTTTATAACAAACACAATCAAAGTCTAACAAAAAAGCCTAACAAACGAAGTAACCATGACATTGTTAAAAAAAAACACAAGTAGGGTCCAATAACTAGCAAGTAACAAGTTCCAAGTAACAGTCAGAGTAGACAGTGCTCAGAAAAGTCAGGTTCGATAGTAAGTATCAAGTTTTTCATATTCAATCTATAAGCTGGCTTAGTTGTAGATCGAAAGATAGCTGGTAAAATCGGGGTGGTAGGTCTTCCTTCGTATCTTCCTTGTACGTGCCCTTCATTGCATCCACATGCGGGCCTGTGGCTTGTAGGGACCCCGCTCCGACCCTACCCCTTAACTGATTGACACTCCTCTGTTGTATATTTGTGTTGACCTGCATGCATACATAGGCAATATAACAAAAATAACTTGTATGAACAAATAATTTCAATCCTCACGGAGTGGGACTCTATTATGCACAAGTGGACTGGTAGGTTCATTAAATCTTATTCCTTTGGCCTACAAAAACACAAAAAACAGTGAACAATATATTAAATAACAATCGACTATGGAGGTTCTACTACATAGGAATGTTGATTACCTTTGCTGACCACCATGACCCAACATTCGGGGATGAGTTTTTTGGCATGTTAGAAGGTACACCCTATTGATAAGTGAGCGAGTCTGGAAATAATATATAAATGAGTTCGGAAATAAAGGTCCCATTATTACTTACCACCTAATAACTTTAGCCTTTCGATCTCTATTAAGCTTTTCGATCACTTTAGCCTCATCGATTGACAGTATCGCTTCGTTGATTGTATCATCCACATCATCACAGACCTGTAGAATTATAGTTGGTTAACTTATACATAATCATGTATCCAGAAACTCAATGGGATCATACCTTGGTGCCTTTTGCAACTTTTATTTTCCCTGTCCCCTCATTTCCAACAGTTTCGGTTAGCACAAAGGTTGTAGCTCCAGGGGTAACTGCCCCCTGTTGTTGTTGGTGCCAACCAGTGGGGCCTCTATCATTGTCATCCCTACGTGGACGGGGGTTTTCTCGGTTGCATGGTCATCTTCCTTCTTCTTTTCACCATCTTCATTGTCCGTCTTCAAATGGATAAAGGAATAAAATCAGTAGGTACTTGTGTTTTAAGCATTATTGGAACATGAGGATAAAAAAAGCCAACAATAATTACATATATATACCTCCATATTGTCTTCTTTTGTTGAAGTATCCACACTCGACCCGACGTCTTCGTGCATCATGAATCTTGAGCCTGTTTGGATGTCATGCTCGTGTATTGTCCTCAATATGTCAACTAACACACCCAACACGAAATAAACTTTGTCCAGCTTTCCTATTATTTCTTGATGGCATTTATCCATCACATCCATACGTCGGTCCATTGAGGCCGCTCCCATAGAAAAGTTGGGTAGGATCGGATTATCGCCTTCAGCTTCTGGCCTAACGCCGCCCAATCGTCGGGATGCTAACTCATTGTCTACGAAAGGCTAGAAGTATGACATACACATTTCCACATCCGTTGGCTCCAACGACACCACCTCCAGTTGCGCAAATTGTAAAACAAGTTTATATAGTATGACAATTTACATTATCGGATATCAAAACAATAAGTGTATACTAACCGACGGGGATTGGAAAATTTTGGCATGTAGCTCCCGCCACTCGGGTTGAGTCTCGGACTCCCAATTGATTATGTGGGGCACTGTATTTTTGATCCTCTGTGCATAATTTTTTTTGGGGGGAGTGCAGGAATTACTTCGTATGCCCATGCCAATATGGCATACACGAACCCGCCCATTCCAATTCCACAGCTGCCCCAACTAACCAATGCCCATTTCATGTAGTTGGCCTACAATGTAAAGGCGACATGACCCCAAGGATAGTTGAAGAACTCCTCGTCTTCAACCATTAGCAGATGATTGTTAGCATACACAAATACTAACATTTTATCTCTAGATTTAAGTGTTTTTGTTTGGTTTTATTGTGGATTTAATGTCTAAATATGTTAATTTCAGCAATTATGTCTCAAAGGAGCTTTTGTTGAATTTTGGAGAAAAAGATGGGGTTTTGGCCCAAATAATGAAGATATGGATCAAAGGAGCAAAGCAAGGACTTTAAAGTGAAGACCAAAGGCCAAAAATCTGGTGAAAAAGGCCCAAGACCAGCCCACAAGCAGATGATTGTTAGCATACACAAATACTAACATTTTATCTCTAGATTTAAGTGTTTTTGCTTGGTTTTATTGTGGATTTAATGTCTAAATATGTTAATTTCAGCAATTATGTCCCAAAGGAGCTTTGTGTTGAATTTTGGAGAAAAAGATGGGGGTTTGGCCCAAATAATGAAGATATGGATCAAATGAGCAAAGCAAGGACTTTAAAGTGAAGACCAAAGGCCAAAAATCTGGTGAGAAAGGCCCAAGACCAGCCCACAAGCCGAGAGATGGAAGTCCAAAAGGTTTAGTTGGTTGTTATGGCTTTAGCATATGATACAACAAACACAACTGCGACCTGGCTTGCTGATAGTGGCTGTAACACACATGTTACACCTGATATTGCCAATCTAAACCTGAACTCTAGGTATAATGGGGAGGATGTTATCACTGTAGCCAATGGACAAACCCTACCGATTGCACAGACTGGTTTTGGTACTGTCTTAACTCCTCAGGGGTCTCTTCAGCTATCCAAACTTTTGTGTGTTCCTAATTTTTCTACAAACCTTTTGTCCGTGTCTCGGTGTTGTGCTGACAATAATTGTATATTCATATTTGATGCTGATTGGTTTTCCATCCAGGACAAGGACACGAGGCAAACAATTTACAAGGGCAAGAGTAGGGATGGCTTGTATCCGGTCTCTACTGGTATCTCCTTGAAGAATACTGTTGATCCTGGTTTGTTCTAAGCTCCCAATCCTACTTGTGCATCTGCTTGTTTAGCTAAGTTGTCTAGCACTGAATTGTGGCACTCTCGTTTAGGCCATCCATCTCCTGTTGTTCTTAATAAACTGTTGGTTGCATATTCAATTCCATGTGATGATATGATACATACTCGTGATTGTATTAGCTGTTTGAAAGGGAAAATGACAAAGTTACCGTTTCCTCTTTCTACTTCAATTTCAAATAAACCTTTTGAGCTTGTGCATAACGATGTTTGGGGACCATCCCCTGTCACTTCTATTTCGAGATTTCGACGTCGAGATGACTTGGATAACACGAATGTGACGTCACAACATCAAGGCGCTGTGACGTCAGCGTCTCGACGCCAGGCCGACTGGAGAACTATAAATAGAGCATTTTGGCCTCGGGTTTTGGCATCAAGCAATCATTTGGAGCGTCTTTCAAAGGCTCCTAGAGCCTCTTAGAGGGAGGGATTGAAAGAATTGTTTTAGAGAGTTATGTGACCATTTTTGGGTTGATTTGGGCTTGTGACAGGGCTCCAATCGAGGCTTTCCTACGACAGATCAAGGCGTAAGCAAGGGTTCGACGTCAGGATAAGTTCTATACCCTTTATCTTATTCATATTACTATTTACACATGTATATGCTGGAAGTTTTAAATGTTCATATGATCATGTATAGCTAAATCTCGTCATTCAGGTCTTGAATGAGAATATATAATTGAAGGATATTTTGGCTACTATTGTTGTGTCCAATCACTGATTATTTGATTGAGTGGTCGTAATGCTTTATAAATTCTTGCCAAATTTATATTGATCTGTTACTTAGTGGAAACTCGATGGAGAGAAACTAAGTTAGGACATAGCTCAATTGACTAGACTTAACTACTCGTAGAGACAGCGAGAGTAGTTGGTTAGGCCTAGAGATCTAAAATGAATCAGGACTTAAGACTTAACCTAATTAATAGCGCTAAAGACACTTAGGTTATTAATCTGAGTTAACGATAATTAGGGGAAATCAACAGGAGAACATATGTTAATAAGTAGATTCTAGATCTATAATTATGGACATAATAATAAGTAGTCAAATACCTAGTAGATTATATATTGGATTTCAAGACCCGAACTCTCACCTTATCTGTGAACCCTTAGTGTGTTTTAGTCTCTACTTGATCATTTACTACTTTAATATTTCGTTTGTTTTGTTCTGTCTTCTTTTGCGCTGGATTACCTAGATAATGTACATTCTTGATAATTTTAGAGGTTAGAATCTTTCCTTGTCTAAGTCACACTACTCCCTGTGGAATACGATATTCGGTTTACTTACTGTCTTTTATTACTTGCGACCCGTGCGCTTACGGATCGACCTCAAACAATGATCCTCCTCAATGTGCACTTTTTCTTGTTTGAGGAGTAGGAAGCTTTCTAGACAGTACAACTGTGCCGTCTTTGTGAGGTTCGACTTAACACCATGCTTGATGGCTTTGAACACTATATTCAAGGTCTTTCTTTTGACCCCGTCACCATTGCCGAAGTACTCATTCATGAATCTCGAAGCTTTTTGGAGTTTGTCCTTGTCAAGTTGTGGCAATGGACCACAATTCAATCCTGTAATAAGTGCAAACTCCCGCAACCCGAACTTCAGGATTTTTCCCCCGATCTTGAAATAAATCTTCGATGCCCGTTTTTGTTTGCACTAATGTTGGATCAAGTGCAACAGGAGCTGAGATGACGTCTTCTTGAATGAGAAGTCAAGCAAGTGACCGAAGCAAGTGTTCCTGAAAGCTTCTTGACACTTTTCTCCCAATACTTGGTGGATGTTTTCCATGATCTCTGTTTTGCAGCAGAGGTTAATTTTAAGCGTTTTGCTCCATTTTGATAGTGACATGAAGTAATCATTGTCCTGCATCAAGATACACGTTACAAGTCAACAACTCTAAAACACGTATATAGTACAAACAGGAAAATAATAGAGCCATGTTTAAAAAAAAAAAAAGACGCTATCATATGTATATACACTACAATGCAGACACATAACTCAGAAGCAGACATCTAATAAGCATTGATCATATACATAAACATTCAAGATATACATTTGTGTATACATTGCAGGGGCAGACACACTACTCATAAATAGACATGGTTAATTGATAAGGGTAAAAAATATACCTATTTTACCCTTATATTTAGCTCATTATCTTGTCAAAGTTGTATGTTTTAGATCAAATTTACTATTCCTGAGCTCAAAAAGTGTTGAAGTTGATGAATTAGGGAGTTGAGAGTCATGTATGTCAAAATATGCTTATTTGTGCTTAAAAGGACCCATTTTGATAAGAATTTGACTTAGTTTGGTGTTTCGCAGAAAAACAGAGGATATATGGAAAACCTAGAAATGCATTTCTGGCAAGGCAAAAACCAAATGCAACCGCATTTCTGGGCAGATGAAGGCAATTCCGAGTCCGTCGCAGGTCATTTTGAACGAGTATTTTGTGCACCTAACCGACTGTTTTGACTCCGAAACTGACTGTGCTACCTACCAGCACCATTTTCGTGGCTCCTCAACTACTCCCCACACTATAAAAGGCCTCGATCCAAAGGGAAATTCAAGGAGAACTCACTGGGAAGAAGATGGTGGTGACAGAAACCTAGTAGACGCCCATGAGTAGGGATGCTCGAGGTCCTTCTTAGAAGACTGAATTCTAACCTTTAGTTAGACATCAAACCTGAGTGTTTGTAGAGATTTTCACCCTATTCCCACTTGTAAAGGAGAGTATAATGTCGAGCGAACTCTAGAAGGATTGGATAAAAGAAAAAACCCTAGTTTTAGCTATTGCACCTTATTTTCCAACACTTGTTACTTTTCATTTCGTTGTATTCTTTATTCATTATTTTAAGGGAAAAATACACTTTTGGTCCCTGAGGTTTGGGTTAAGTGACAGTTTGGTCCCTGAGTTTTCAAACTCAACAAATATACCCCTGAGGTTTGAGATAAGGAGCATTTTAGTCCCTGCCGTCAATTTTTCTGTTAAATCTTAACAGTTGCTGACGTGACACTATTATTTTAATAAAAAAAAATTATTTATTTTTATTTTTTAAATAAAAATAGTAAAATAATAAAATATTAATATTTTATTCTTTTTTTATTCTTTTTTCTCCCACCCTCTTTCTTCTCTTTCTTTTTCTCCATCTTCTCCATCTCCTTCATCTTCCTTTTTCTTCTTCCTAACTCCAGCAACCGGCGGCCACCGCCGGTCGCCAGTGACTTTTTTTTTTCTTTTCTTTTCTTCTTCTCTTTTCTTCTCTTTTCTTCTTCTCTCTTACCCCATTTTTCTTCTCTAATTTTTTTTTTAAATAAACAAGAGGAGGAGGGAGGAGGGACCTCCCTCTGGACGGAGAGGGAGGAGGGGCCTCCCTCATAATTGATTAATTTTCAATTAATTAATTCTTTAGTTAATTAATTCTTTAGTTAATTAATCACCAATTAAATATCATATATTTAATTCCAGACATTCTATTAGTTAATTAATTAATTACCCAATTAAATATCATATATTTAATTTGAGGCCTTCAATTAATTAATTCTATAATATGAATCAAATTCATATTAAAACTTGAGCTCTTTCAAATTCTTTTATATCCTATAAATTTAATATGAATCAAATTCATATTAATATTTGAACTTCTTCAAATATTTATTTCTCTCATAGACTATAGTTTAATTAAATCTCATTTAATTTAAACTAAATTGAATAATTAATAATTAATAATTAATTAATTCATCTTCTAATTAAATACCATATATTTAATTAGACATATATTTGAACTCTTTCAAATATATCAATCTCTCAATATTATAAAGTTTAATCTCAAATTAGACTTTATATTTTAATGCATCACTATACATTATATTAATTTGTATCTCGTACAATTAACTTAATTCCCAATATGAATTTGAACTATTCAAATTCTCTCAAGATATATTTGTTCCTAATTACTCTTTACGAGCTAGCAGGGGGACCTAATAGATCTACAGATCAGAAGCTCCAATGATATGAGGTTAATAGATTAAACTCATTAATCAGGTTAACCAATATTCATTAACTGTGGGTCATTCCACTAAAGACCCAGAGCTGAACTCTTCTCACTGTAGAACATTTCTGTGTCCATGGATGTAGACCTATGCCGGTAAGTCAATCCTTCACGAGTGTCTGTAATCACGGTTGGGTCAAATTACCGTTTTACCCCTGTGTTACATCTGTCTCCTTTAGTACCAGCGCTCCTCTAATGAACAACCTGTTTATGGTCCAACCATTAAAAAGAAAGTCCCTCTCGGGCCAATGAGAGGGTGGGATCCCTTTGTTCAAGTCCCGGAGTCACCACTTAAAGGAACACTCATTTACTTCACCTAGAAGCGGGAAGGAGTGAATTCCTTCTTGTGTTGTCATGTTCCCAGCCTCCCACTCGGTCTTGTCCCCAAAAAGAAAGACATATTGAGTCGGCATATTGGCCACTCTCACCCATGCTAATCAAAGGACAATCCCTCATGAGAAGGAGTTCATGATACACTCAGGATTAAAACTGAGTTACCTAGGTCATCCTATTGAAACAATAACCTAATTAGTTAATGGTGTTATAACTAATGGTTGACTATTTCGTGGTCCGGTCTTATGCAAACTCATTGCATAGGATACCCCCACTTGCATGTCTACTACATGGACGTTTTGGATCAATACGTCTGTATCAAATACAAAGCGGGCCGTATCTCATAGTGTTACCAGGATAAGGTACCCAACCTTATCCTTGTACTATAGACCTTTTAGGCTGTTACTTGAACATCGATCCTCGTATGTCCCCACATACTAGTTCAAGTTACATACAAACAACCTTGGATCTTAGTTTATTGGATTTGGGTCAAATTGTGTAATATTTAACAATAACACTTTATTGTAGAAACTCAATAACACTTTATTGAAACAAGTATACAATTTGTTTACATTTACTATCTACGAGTTTTAGGGCATAAAACTCAACAAATATCCTCAAAGATTTAAATACGCGTCACAGGATGCACAATTTAAAAAGTTCATCGACATTTTAAAGCAACTCCACATCAACATTTCGTTGGTGGAGGCGCTCGAGCAAATGTCGAATTATGTGAAGTTCCTGAAAGACATCTTGTCTAAAAAGACATGATTGAGAGAGTGTGAGACAGTTACTCTCACAGAATGTTCCAGTGCATTATTTAGAAGCTAGATCCCTCTCAAGTTAAAGGATCCAAGAAGTTTCACTATTCCATGCTCCATTGGAGGGAATGTCGGCAGTGCACTATGCGATTTAGGAGCAAACATAAATCTGAAGTCGTATTCAGTTTTCAAGCAGTTAAGTATAGGAGAAGCCAACCTACGACAGTCACCTTGCAATTAGCAGACAAATCATTAACGCATCCCATAGGGAAGATTGAGGATGTGCTAGTTAAGGTTGACAAGTTCGTATTCCCAGCAGACTTCATCATATTGGACTGTGAAGCAGATAAAGAAGTACCAATTATTTTAGGTCGACCATTCTTAGCGACTGGTAGGACCTTGATCGATGTACAAAAAGGAGGGTTGACTATGAGAGTCGATGATCAACAAGTTACCTTCAATGTCATGAACATGCTCAAATATCCCAGAGATTTTGAGGAATGTTCAGTTATTGACGAGCTTTCTTTATCTACTTTGCAGGAATTATTAAAAGGAGAAACGCTAGAAAACGTGCTTGAAGATAAAGAACAAGAGGAAGGAGGTGGGAAAAATTGAAGGAATAGAAGAATCAGCCACAAGTGGATCTGCAGTAGCACGAATTGAAGCGTTGAGAGATTCCTTGGAGTCAAACCAAGAAGAAATCAAGCCAATGCAGCCGTCCATGATTAACCCTCCAGATTTATAACTCAAACCATTACCAGAACATCTTAAATACAGTTACCTTGGAGAAAACAAAACACTACCAATTATTATCGCAACGTACCTCACTGACGAAGATGAAATGTCTTTGCTGCAGGTCCTATCTAGTCACAAAAAGGCAGTAGGTTGGACAATCACAGATATTCAAGGAATCAACCCGTCATTTTGCATGCATAGGATCAACCTTGAAGAAGGTGCCAAGAATTCCATTGAAAGTCAACGAAGGCTGAACCCCATCATGAAAGAAGTCGTCAGAAAAGAGATTCTAAAATGGTTAAACGCAGGAGTTATATATCCAATTTCAGACAGTAGCTGGATTAGTCCAGTGCAATGCGTCCCCAAGAAAGGTGGGATAACTGTAGTGGAGACTGAGAAGAATGAATTGATTCTGACGAGAACAATCACTTGATAGCGAGTCTGCATAGACTATCGCCGACTCAACAAAGTAACCAGAAAGGACCATTTTTCGTTATCGTTTATAGAACAAATGTTGGACAGATTAGCAGGAAAAGATTATTACTGTTTCTTAGATGGCTACTCAGGTTACAACCAAATTACAATAGCCCCAGAAGATCAAGAGAAGACCACATTCACATGTCCGTACGAGACGTTCGCTTCTCAAAGAATGCCATTTGGACTTTGCAACGCTCCAACCACCTTTTAAAGGTGTATGATGGCAATATTCTCAGATATGGTAGAGCGAACATTAGAAGTTTTTATGGATGAATTCTCCGTCTTTGGAGAAACTTTTGCAATTTGTTTACAGAATTTAGACCATGTATTGGAAAGATGTGAGGAAACGAACCTAGTGTTAAACTGGGAGAAGTGCCATTTTATGGTACGAGAAGGAATAGTCCTTGGACACCAAATTTCCAGAAATGGAATTGAGGTAGACAAGGAAAAAATTGAGCTTATATCCAAGTTTCCTTTTCCCAAAACAGTTCGAGACATCAGGAGTTTTCTAGGCCATGTTGGTTTTTACCGAAGATTTATAAAATACTTTTCTAAAATTTCTAAAACTTTGTGCAGGTTGCTCGAGGTAGATAGACCTTTCGAATTTGATGAAGATTGTAAGCAAGCTTTCGAAACTTTGAAGAACTCACTCAGTACATCTCCAGTTATAATTGAACCGGGCTGGACTCAGCCGTTCGAATGGATGTGCGATGCTAGTGACTTTGCAGTAGGAGTTGTGTTATGCCAGAAAATAGGGAAATTGTGCAACCAATCTATTTTGCAAGCAACTATACAGTAACAGAAAAAGAACTACTTGTAGTAGTTTTCGCATTTGACAAATTTAGATCCTACTTAGTAGGAACTAAAGTCATAGTTCATACTGATCACTCAGCCCTTAAACACTTGTATTCCAAGAAGGATGCTAAGCCCCGACTAATCCATTAGATTTTACTCTTGCAGGAATTTGATATTGAAATCCAGGACAGAAAGGAAACCGAAAATCAAGTGGCTTATCATCTGCCAAGGCTTGGAGAGGAAACACAGGTGGAGAAGAGGCTAGACATTCGAGAGTCATTTGCAGATGAACAGATACTGGCAGTAGGGGCAATTGAAATTCCATGGTTTGCAGACTATGTGAACTACTTAGTGGACTAAAGCCTCTAGAAGCCACAACTCAACAATGGAAGAAGTTTCTGAAAAATGTGAAGGATTATTATTGGGATGAGTCGTATCTATACAAGCTAGGTCCCGATCAAATACTTAGACGATGTGTAACAGAAGAAGAGGTACCACTCATATTGGAAGCCTGTCACTCGACTCCATATGGAGGACACTTTGTCGGGCTAAAAACTGCAGCCAAAGTCCTAAAATCAGGATACTTTTGGTCGAGTCTTTTCAAGGATGCACATCTTTTTACTAAAAACTGCGATCAGTGCCAGAGAATTGGGAATTTAATAGCTAAGAGTGAAATGCCGCTAAACTTCATACTTGAAGTGGAAATCTTCGATGTATGGGGAATAGATTTCATGGGCCCATTCCCGCCGTCCTTTGGAAATATTTATATTTCGCTCGCAGTTGATTATGTATCAAAATGGATCGAGGCCATAGCCACATCAACCAATGATGCAAAGGTGGTAAAAAAAATTCTTTATGAAGAATATTTTTACAAGATAAGGAAATCTTCGTTTTATCATAAGTGATGAATGATCACATTTTCTAAACAAGATGATAGCCCAACCTTTTTTCCAAATACAATATTACGCATAGGGGTAGCAACTGCTTACCATCCTCAAACGAATGGACAAGCAGAGCTCTCTAACTGAGAGATCAAAGCAATTTTGGAGAAAACAATAGACCCTTCCAGAAAAGATTGGTCATTGCGTCTTGACGAGGCATTATGAGCACACAAAACTACATACTAAACACCTTTAGGAATGTCTCTGTATCGAATCATATTTGGAAAATCCTGTCACTTACCGCTTAAGTTGGAACACAAAGCTTACTGGGCATTGAAGAAGTTCAATTTCAATCTGGACAAAGCTGGAATCAAGAGGAAGTTACAACTGAATGAATTGGAAGAGCTCTGTCACTTCTCCTATGAGATTGCAAAATTATATAAGGAGAAGGTCAAAAGATGGCATGATAGAAGGATACATCCAAAGGAGTTCAATAAAGGCCAGCAGGTGCTGCTCTTTAATTCCAGACTTAAGTTGTTTCCAGGGAAGCTGAAATCAAGATGGTCGGGACCATTCAAGATCGTGGGAATTTTTTGTTATGGTACTGTAGAGCTGATGGATCATCAAGGCATACATTTCAAGGTGAATGGACAGAGAATTAAACCACATTGGGGGAAGATTCTTGGGGCAGAAGAAGCCCTTGTATCTATAATTGATCTGGTATGACTTCTATTTCTGAGAACCTTTTGTACATTATGTGGATTAGTAATAAAGAAGAAGAGAAAAATAGATAGGATAAAAAAATATATAGACAAGAGTAAACTCTATCTAGGAAAATCCTGTCTAGGAAAAAGTATTTAAGCTGACCGTAGGGAACACCTTTTCCTAGGGATTTACCTGGGAGTTGGAAAGCCCAAGTTATTTTGTGTTTATTCTAAGAAAAGAGATGGATAATCATGTTTAAGTATGTGAACTTTCTAATAAGTTTGTTTTTGTTTCAGCCAATAAAAGAAATTAAGAAAAACTAAGGAAAACCAGAGTGAAAAAAAATAGAGAAGACAGAAAACTGGGAAATGCGATCGCATTTCTTCCCAATGCATTTGGAAATGCGATCGTATTTCCAAAATGGTCAAGGGTAGTGACGTCATTTAAATGACGGTCACGTGACCTAATTCTGAGAAACCTATAAATAGTTGACTTAAGTATTTTCCTTCTTCACCAACACTCAGACTCTTTGCATTCAAGTCAACCTCTCCAACTCTCCACCTTCACTTTCCTTGAAACCGAAAAAAACTCACTCCAAGAATCATAAAGAACACTCCCAAATCATCAATCCCTCTCAAGATTACTCGATCTCTGAGTAATTAGAGTGCCCAAAATGCTAAACAAAGTGCTCGACGCCAATGGGAACACTCCGAACCAAGCATGCACGAAACAAGAAGCGTGAGACCCACAGGTTTTTCGCCAGCCATTGAAGAACACAAAACTATTGCCTCTACTCCTTCATCCTTGATAATGTTGGCTGCTATAAGGGAGAATGCAAGTGGTTCTCAACAAAGAAGACCCACGCCTGATGTGGACTTTTCCTAACCGCAAGCGCACGGGTCAAGTAATAATATAGTGAATAGTAAATTCGAATGTCGTCCTCTGGATTGGATTTTTAAGCAAATCAAGTATTGTGAATAATCTTGCCCAATTTTATTTAGGGATCAAAAAGTGATGAAAAGATGATAATAAAACTGAATCAAAGCGAGTAAAAAGAATGGAAATTCAATTGGGAAAACTACTTAGGGAATTGATTTCGCCGATTTCGTTTAGGATTGATTTTAAAGAATAAGTTATTATGCACAATGAAATTATGAGCCAAAGACCCTTTAATCACAACTACCTCTCCCGAGTATAATTGATTCTCATGCAAATTAACCAACTTGATATCCCTATCTAAGTTTATTAATATGCAAGACAATGAGATCTTTTAACCAATTCTAAAGTTAATCTAAAACCGTCAAGAATTAGAAATTAAACTTTATTCATGCAATCTTGAGTAAGTCTAGATCAAATCCCCTCTCCCGAGCTAGATTCGAAACTTAAATCATCCAACTAATGGCCAATTAATTGAAAGCATTAAATCAAGATTACAAACACAATAACATTGCACAACTTAAACCATAAATCAATCCATAAACTTAATCAACTATATAAATCCCTAAGCTACAAGTTTAGCTACTCATGAATGTAAATACAAGCTCAACTAAACATATGAAAGCCATAAATCTAACTAAAGGAAGGAAAGGGAAAAGAAAACTCAATGTAGGCCGAGTCCCGACGTCCCCGTCACGATCCCCACGAACGATGGGTTGATTTCCAAGTCTCTCCCTTTGTTTTCAGCCTCAAAGTGCCCTGTTCTGCCCTCTTTACGGCTCTCTAAGGTCCCAAAATCGAACTCCCCTAAAACCTAGCCGAAGTGAAGCTTATATTGCAGATTTTTCGTCTTAGCGTCGCGACGCTGCCTCTTATACGCGCGTTCTGAATAAGGAAAAACGGTAGCGTCGGGACACTTCCTATCATAGCGTCTCGACGCTGTGAGCTTTACGCGCCTAATCTGATATGGAATGTGAGCGTCGAGACGCTCAAGAGCTAGCGTCTCGACGCTAGCCTGCTGTTGACCGAGATTTGACTTTTTTCCACTTTTACTCTTTTCATTCCTTTGCATCTTTTCACGCCCTGAGCACCCGATTAACTCTAATATGGCAATATAGCTCCAATCAACCATTTCCTACAAAATAAACAATAAAGCACAATAAAACGGCCCAAACATCATAAAAGACTAGCTAAATTAAATAAGTAAAAGTAGCTAGCTATGCTCGCTATCAACGCCCACCGATTCTCTACACCAAACTAAAAAACCCACAGAAAAACCTCTTAGGAAGCACTCCAAAGAAATGTTTGCTATGATATGTGAGATGGGAGCTAAAAGGTGTGCGACTCTTGAAGAGGAAGCATGGTTGCGTGATGCTGAAGAATCCTCCAAAGTGGGAGAGAGTTCTCGGCAAAGGGGGACGCCAACAGGTAACGTCTCCAACCCTTCAACAAACTCAACTTCTTTGTGTAGGGACAGGCCATGTGTGACCTATAGTGCAAAGAAGAAAGATCCTAAGAAGGCTAAAACCGAGAAACCTCTAGTCATTGAGCCCCTTAAAGTGGGGAGGATGCCAGTGGATGTGTTCGAAGACATGATCCGACAGGTTGTTGCACAAGCCCTCATAATAGCCGAAGGTTACAGGACTGAACAAGATGCACTCAATGAAATAAGGGCTGAAAAAGAAAGGGAACTTCAGAGTATAAGGGATGAAGATGAGTTTGCGAGAAAAAGAGATGTGGATGATGAGAGAAAAAAGGAAGAAGTTGAGAAAAAGAAACAAGAAGAAAAACAAGAGGCCAAGAGGGCCATTCAAGCTGAAAATAGAGAAAAGAAAATGAAGAAGACTGCTAAACTCCAACTCCTTGAGGAAAAAAAGACAGAAGAGAGATCCTTAGAGAAGAAGAAAAATGAAGAAAAGAGGTTGCAGATTTTCTAGCAGCCTTTGAGCCACTGCACAAGGCTCAAAGGGAAGCTGAACAACTACAAAAAGTTGAAGAAGAGGCCCTTGAAGGGCCAAGAGAAGAAAAATAAAAAAAAAAAAGAAAAAGATGAAGAAAGTGAAGGCCAGAATGCGACCACATTTGGGCCGCATTCAGCGGAAGGCCAAGATAAGGCCGTAAAAGATCAACAAGCTGATGAGGCCCTCGACCCTTTGTTCGAGTATGATGTTAGGGGACCCCCACTAGCTGCTGAAAGCACATCTTCAAGAGAGAAAAAGGATAAAGAGAAAATTGAAGAAGAAGAGGTCGAGACCTCTAATGACAGTGAAACCGAGTCAGATTCTAAAATCAGGGAATTTGATGATGCCCAAATTCCAATTTCTACTGCTTTGAGGAAGAAAAGAAGAAGAGAATTGAGTTCCGAGAGGAGGAAAAAGAATAAAAATGACCCCATTTTTGCTAAGAGGTCGAGGAAAAGGTCCATGGACGCCTCTCCAATGCCTCCTACAACCACCACACCGGTCAACCCAAAAATAAAATTGCCTAAGGCTCCATCACAAAAAAATCCGTTCCCTGAAGTCTTCGAGGATGCTAATTTCCAGGAGAAGATGGAGATTATGAGAAAAAGGGACTTCTTGAACGAGAAAGGATTCTCAAGCAGAGTGGGGACATTGCCAGATTTTTTGACCAAGGTCATTACACAGTATAAATGGCAAGAATTCTGCTCTCACCCTCAAGAGGCCATGGTGCCTCTAGTTCGAGAGTTCTATGCTGGATTGAGGGAGGAAAGCATGAGCACTGAGGTAGTGAGAAGGAAAATGGTGAGTTTTTCTTCGGTTGACATCAACAGGGTATATGGGATCAAAGCTCCTTTGCATCTGAGAGGGAACGATGCTATCAAGAACCCTTCGGCCAAACAGTTAAAGGAAGCATTGAAGATGGTGGACAGAAAGGGAGTCCAGTGGAAGGAGTCTCAGACCAAAGTGAAGACACTAGTGGCTAGCGATCTAAAGCCAGAACTGGTTGTGTGGCTTCACTTCATCAAAAACAGGTTGATGCCCATAACCCACGATAGTACCATTTCAGTAGAGAGGGTTATGCTTCTCTATAGCATCATGAAGGGGTTGGAGATCAATATAGGGAGCATCATCAGAGAGGAGATCCTTTCATGTGGAAGGAAGAGAGCTGGAAAGTTGTTCTTTGGGTCCCTCATAACCCAATTATGTTAGAGGGTGAAAATTGTTCCTGGAAAAGATGAGGAACACAACTTTTTTAGGCCCACTATTGACTTGCCTCTAATAGGAAAACTTCAACAGAACAATGCTCAAAGAAAGGACAAGGCTTCCACATCCCAAGCTACTCAATCTCCAGGGTTGAATCCTACTCCACCTCCCCAACACACTCCTATTTTAGGGCCTTCAACATCATCAGAGACCCTTGCATTTGTCTTCCGACAGCTAGACTGGATTGAAGACAAGCTGAAAACATACACGGTCTACGCGAAGGAAAGAGATGAAGCAATTAAAGAGTTTTACCTCTCTATCGCCCAAGCATCGCTCCTGTTTTCCCTGACTTCCCTCAAGCCCTCCTGCCTCAAGAAGACAAAGAATCTGAAGGTGAAGATGAAGATGAAGAGAATTCCTTGGATGAGGAATATGGGAGTTTTTTTTATCCCCTTTTGCATGTTTTATGTTTTTGTGAATAGTTTAGTTGATGTTTTTTAGTTTTAGCATGTTTAGTTTCTGTTTTTACTTGTGTTAGTTGATGTTTTTAATGTTTTTAATGTTTAGTTAGTTGTTGGTTATGTTTATAGGCTAGTTTTAAGATAGCTTGCTGTTAGTTTAGAATGACTTGGGTTTTTAAACTTTTCTGAATTTTTTTTTTTTGCTTGCTGTTTTTTTGGCTAAATCTAGGAATTTTTTTTTTTAAAAAAAATAAACTTTATGTAAACTTTTTTCTTAAAAAAATGTTTTGGAAAGACATGTTTTCATTTGAGTTTTTTTAAAGTCCTTGATGATGATAGCTAGAGCTTATTTCTATCTCAAAAAGTGTCGCCGTCACAACCAATTTGTTTTCTAGTCATAGGCTTTCCATTAGTCTTTTTCTTTACAGAATTTTCTTAAGTCTAAACTTCCTCATGTTTAACATTTCTAGCACACTAGGAGAATTTAGCCTTGATGTTTTGAAAAACAAAAAAGCCTCATGTTAAGCCCATGCCTAAAAAACAAAAGTCAATGAGGGCATTGTCTATCTTAAGTTTGGGGGGGGGGGGGGAGGTTTACTTTGTAAATATATGTTTTGTGTAAATTTGAACTGCTGGAAAGAACACTCTTTGAGGGAACTACGTTCAAGATATAAACTGCAATCTCTACTGCATAACCCCAAAACGAGTTAGGCAACTGAGCATAACTCATCATCGAACGAACCATGTCCAACAAGGTTCTATTTCTCCTTTCCGATACACCGTTTTGCTGAGGTGTACCAGGGGCTGAGAGTTGAGACGTAATTCCATGCTCTATCAAATAGTCTTGAAACCTCGAGTCCATATACTCTCCACCTCGATCGGATCGAAGTGTTTTTATCGTCTTACCTAATAGGTTCTCAACCTCGGCCTTGTACTCCTTGAACTTTTCAAGGGCTAAGTGTTGGGTTTTATGCCCTAAAACTCGTAGATAGTGAATGTAACCGTTGACCGGATATTAATGAAATAATATTGATATATTTTTCCATTAATTGTTATTAGTTATTTTATGTTTGTCTTTGCCTAATAATAACCCTAATCCAATAAACTAGACATCCAAGGCTGTAATATGAGTCTTGAACTATATGTAGCGACATATGGGATCATTGTTCAAGAAACAGCCTAAAGGGTCTATAGTATAGGGATAAGACTGGGTGCCTTATCCTGATGACACTATGGATACGACCCACATGTATTTGATACAAACGCTGCGATCCAACGCGTTCGTGTAGGAGACATGCGAGTGGGGGTATCCTATGCAATGAGTTTGCATAAGACCGGACCGCGAAATAGTAACCACTAGTTATAACACCGTTAACTAGTTGTTTTTCTATTTCACTAGGACGACCGAGACAACTTAGTCTTAATCCTGAGTTAATTATGGACTCCTGCTCATGAGAGACTGTCCTTTGATTTGTATGGGTGAGAGTGGCCAATACGCCGACTCAATAAGCCTACCACTTTGGGGACAAGATCGAATGGGGAGCTGGGAACATAATCGTGCAAGATGGAATTCACTCCTTCCTGACTTTAGGGAAGTAGATGAGTGTTCCCTTAAGTGGTTACTCCGAGTCTTGAACAAAGGGCCCTACCCTCTCAATGGCACGAGAGGGTTTTCTGTTTAATGGTTGGACCATAAACAGATTGTTCATTAGAGGAGAATTGGTACTTAAGGAAATAGAGGTGACCCAGGGGTAAAACGGTAATTTGACCCAGCTGGTGTTACGGACACTCGTGAAGGACTAACTAGTCGATATTGGTCTAAGTTCCGTGGACACAGAAAATATGTCTGCAGTGAGAAGAGTGCAACTGTGAGTCTATAGTGGAATGTACACACAGTTAACGAATATTGATTATTGTGGTTAAAGAGTTTAACCAATTAATCTCACATCGTTGGAGCTTCTGATCTGCAGGTCCATTAGGTCCCACTGGTAGCTCGTAAAGTAATTTGAGGCAACTAAGTAATTAAATGCAAATTGAAAATGTTCAATTTACTAAGGGAAATAAATATAATATATATTGATATATTATTATGAGAGAAATTAATATTTGAAAAGTTCAAATATAAATTTATGGAAGATTGAAAAGAATTAATTAATTTAAGTCCTAAAAGTGTTTGGGCAAAATTAATTAATTCAAGGCCGAAAATTAAATATGTGATATTTAATTGGTGGTTAATTAATTAAAGAATTCATTAACCACGAATTAATCAATTATGTAAATAATTAATCACTTAAGGAAGTGATTAATCATTTATGGGAATGATCTAATTACTTATGGAAGAAATTAGTCATTTATGGAAAAGATTAATCAATTGGGGAATTGATTGATCATGATTGATTAATTAAGGAATAAGATTGAATCAATTTTGGAAAAGATTGATTTAATTGAATATTTTATTCATGGCCTCTCTTCTATAAATAGAACACTAGACCTAATTGGTCATGACACTTGACACTCTTGAAAGACAAGACCTAGAATTCTCTCTAGCCTCCCTCTTAGAGAAAGACTCCCACAAGTCTTTGGCCTCCTAGACTTAGAGACATACCGGTGTAACCTCTGTGGTTATTGTGTCATTCAAAGAAGAAAATCCAGCGATCAAGAGGCGAGAAGGCTGCTGCATTTTCGTTCGTTGGAGCGTTGTCGGCGAAGAACGGTCAAGTCTACAACGGAGGTTTGTAACGGTTCTTCCTCTTTTCGTTAGAAAAGTTTTTTAAAATAAATTTAGATTTATTTTAGCATGTTTTAAACCGTTTTACAGCAACTTTAAAGTTAGTTTAAAGCTTTGTTTGAGTTATCGTAACGGTATTTTAATGTTAATTAATATACGGCGTAAGGTCCAATCGATGCGCTTCCGCTGCGTGGGGACTTTTATTTCCTTCAATCGGCATCAGAGCCATCGCTGTCCCTATTAATTAATTTTAAAAGTTGCGATAGGCTCTAATAGGTGGGATTTATGCATAATGTATGTTCGGTTTGCATTGAACTGTTTGGGTTAATTTTATGGCCATAGATTTTATTTTTATGTGATTTTGATCATGTAAGGCCCGGTGTTTCGGGTATTTTATGTAAAATCGAGTCCTATGTAAGTCCGGGTCTAGAATAGGTTTTTATGAGATAAAAATCGGAGCAATCGTCGCTGAAATCGAGGCCGAAATCGGAAAAATCGTTGCTGTTTTGCCCAGAATCTGCCTCCAGACGCAACAGCGTCGGGACGCTCCTTCAACAGCGTCTCGACGCTGTCTCGATACCGAAGGCGCTCGGTAAGGAAAGCACACAGCGTCGGGACGCTACCTCAACAGCGTCTCGACGCTGTCTCGATTACGCAGGCGCCAGATATGGAAAACGCACAGCGTCGGGACGCTAATCTACACAGCGTCTCGACGCTGTCACGATGGAGGCGCGCACTAGGGTTTCAAAAGGCGCGGTTCAAGCGAGGCCGGTCCGGTTCGGACCGGTTCGGCTGGGCTGGGACCTATTTGGTCCGGTTCAGCCAATTTTTGGCATGGTTCGTGATTTTGGAGGCCGGTTCGAGGTGGTTCGGGGCGGTTCGTGCTGTCTAGGCCAATTCCGGAGCTGTACATGGATTTTTTAGGATAGAATTTAGCTAAATTAATGTAATTTAATGCTTTATTTTATCCTAGGGGCCAAAATTAACCGGTTCAATTGCTATTTATATGCTTTATGGATGTCATATAGATTATTTAATCCCACCTTAGGTTACAAACATGCTCATGCATTTTTTTATATATTATAAATTGTTATAATGTATGTTTAAATGCATGGAATTGTTTTTCATATTTTTAATATAAGTGTATATTAATTATATGAAAAATTGGAAAGCATGAAGCATGTCATTACTTAAATTAAATATAAATAGTTATGTTTAATGTGATGAATGAAGCATGCTTGGTTGATTTTCTTGATTGACTTATAATAAAAGAAAATCAAAATTGCATGAAGCATGAAACATCCATAGTTAATAATATAATTGTTATATTATTCATGCAATTAGTGTGGTTTAATTATTTAATTTGAATGAGATTGTTGAATGAATTAAACCCTAGATTCTTGATTATAGGATTAATCATTAAAATTTTGAAATAGTTCTTTATTATTAATGATTAGAAACCGTCAATCTATAATCAAGATTTGCATGCAAACATAAGATCATAGGATAAATTGAATTAATTTTAAATTGTTTAAAATTAATTAGACCTAGATCGATTTCTAATAGGATTAGAATCTTTTCTTACTTAGAATTAAAAATAGTTTTAATTTACTAAGTAGGAAGAACATTGCTATGATTATAAGGGAACTCCACCGGTAATGTTCTGTCTAAGGCTGGGGGTATTTAAGTTGACGGTTTACGGAACACCTCCTACCTGGGAACTGATCTGGAATACCGGAGTTGAATTAATCATAGTTAAATGTTAGCATGCAATGTCACTAGGTTTATTAAAAGTGTTTAATGCACCTAGATCTTTAGAGTAAAGACCTTACATTACTGAGGTTATAAGGGAACTCTCTTGGTAAAGTTCTGTCTAAGGCTGGGGGTATTTAAGTTGACGGTTTACGGAACACCTCCTACCTGGGAACTAACCGGATTGAGTTGAATTAACCATAGTAATGTTGACTTGCAATGTTGGGTTTATTAAAAGAAGTTTAATTCACCCAAAAGATTGCAGTTGAATCCTTTCCATAATTGTTATAATAGGATCAGACTTAGATAGATTGACTTAGCCGAATACTATCTAAGTTAAACAACCCTATATTAACCTTAGGACATTTTCAGTGGGAGGAAAATTACAAAACGAGATTTAAATCAAGTTTTGCTCCTACGTCCCTATATTCACAACGTGAGATTCATGCTCGGCTTCGAGTCGCCCTAGGAGCGGCCTCCCTTCGGAAAGTGTTTGCATGGATCAATATCAAGGTGAATGGGAAAAATGTCTAGAGTAAGTGGGAGCGGGACACGTGTCAACGTATCCCTCGGTCTCCGCCCATAGTTCACACCGTGAGAGTCCTATGATCCGCCTGCAGGTTGCCCTGGCGCATCCATCCCTTCGGAGGGCCTGGTCATAGGATTCGGAACATCGTGAACTCCTGAAAAGGATAGGAGCTCTTAGGCTAATCACCAACAGTTGTCTTTCCCTTCGGTAGCCTGTTGGTGCGTGCCTCTGAGATCTGAAAGTGGGGGGGTTACACTTACGAGGATGAGTTAAAATTGTTAACAAATCCTTGACCAAACAACGGTGGCTAATGTCTATAGGAATATGAGTTATTCTAGAATTAGAATTAGCTGAGAGGTGTCTCATTTCAAAGGAGGAGTACCTGATCACCCTTCGGTGGCTGATATTCTAAACCTCTGAAACGTCGTTGCAAAACTAAATCAATAGTTTTAGGGTTCTGTGATTGTCTGTTTTGCTAAATTGATTGGATTGTATGCAATTGTTTGCTTGTATGATGGGTTAAGGCAAAGATAACTAATACGGTCATTGTTTGTTTAAATTTCAGCAATGTCTTCCTCAATAGTCTCTCTGCTTAAAAATGAGAAATTAACCGGCGAAAATTATGCTACGTGGAAGTCGAACTTGAATACGATTCTTGTTGTCGATGATCTGCGGTTCGTCTTAACGGAGGATTGTCCTCCAACCCCTGCTCGTAATGCATCCCAGGCAGTTAAGGATGCTTATGACCGCTGGACAAAGGCCAATGATAAGACTCGCGTCTATATCTTAGCCAGCTTATCTGAAGTTTTGGCTAAAAGACATGAGGGCATGGTAACAGCGAGGGAGATTATGAACTCTCTCCGGGAGATGTTTGGACAACCGTCCTACCAACTCCACCATGACGCTCTCAAATACGTTTATAGCTGTCGCATGAAAGAAGGCACGTCTGTTCGGGAGCATGTCCTGGATATGATGGTCCAATTCAACGTGGCAGAGGCAAACGGGGCGGTCATAGATGAGCGTAGTCAGGTTGCATTCATCTTAGAATCTCTTCCGAAGAGTTTTCTGCAGTTTCGAAGCAATGCAATGATGAATAAAATAACATTCAACCTGACTAGCCTCCTTAATGAGCTACAGCTCTATCAGTCTCTTCTTAAGAACAAGGGACAGATAGAAGGAGAGGCAAACGTTGTTCACTCCAAAAGAAAGTTCGAGAAGGGTTCATCCTCTGGAACTAAATCTGTAGCCACTTCTTCAAAGAAAACGAAGAAGAAAGGAAACAAGGGGAAAGCTCCCAGTACTGCTGCTAAAAGCAAGGGAAAAGCCAAAGCTGTGGCAGACAAGGGCAAGTGTTTTCACTGCAATGTAGATGGACATTGGAAGAGAAACTGCCCAAAGTACCTTGCTGAGAAAAAGAAGGAAAATGAAGGTAAATTTGATTTACTGGTTTTAGAAACATGCCTGGTAGAACATGATGAGTTTACCTGGATACTTGATTCAGGAGCAACTAATCATGTTTGCTCTTCTTTTCAGGAAAATAGTTCCTTTTGGCAGTTGAACGATGGAGAAATGACACTCAGGGTCGGAACTGGAGAAGTCATTTCAGCTAAAGCAGTGGGAGCTGCGAAGTTATTTTTTAGAAATAGATTCTTGCTTTTAGAAAGTTTGTTAATCGTTCCCAAGATTAAGAGGAACTTGATTTCTATTTCATGTTTGATTGAACAATCGTATACAGTTACTTTTGATATGAATGAAGCGTTCATTTATAAAAATGGTATACTTATTTGTTCAGCCAAATTGGAAAATAACTTGTATGTTTTAAGACCAACCGAAAACAAAGCACTTTTAAATCACGAATTATTTAAAACTGCTGAAACTCAAAGTAAAAGGCAAAAGATTTCTCCATCAAGTAACAATACTCATCTTTGGCATCTTAGACTTGGTCATATAAACATCGATAGGATCGGTCGTTTGGTAAAGAATGGACTTCTAAGCAAGTTAGAAGATGATTCACTACCACCTTGTGAATCTTGTCTCGAGGGAAAAATGACCAAAAGACCCTTTACTGGAAAAGGTTACAGAGCCAAAGAACCCTTAGAGTTAATACATTCGGATCTATGTGGTCCAATGAATGTAAAAGCTCGAGGAGGGTACGAATATTTCATCTCATTTATAGATGATTATTCAAGATATGGTTACTTATACCTAATGGGACATAAGTCTGAAGCCCTTGAAAAGTTTAAGGAGTTTAAGGCTGAAGTTGAAAACCTATTAGGTAAATCTATTAAAGTACTTCGATCTGATCGAGGAGGGGAGTATATGGATCAAAGATTCCAGGACTATATGATAGAACATGGAATCCAATCTCAACTCTCAGCCCCTGGTACACCTCAGCAGAATGGTGTGTCAGAAAGGAGAAATAGAACCTTGTTAGACATGGTTCGATCAATGATGAGCTATGCTCAATTGCCTAGCTCGTTTTGGGGGTATGCAGTGGAGACTGCAGTATACATCTTGAACAATGTTCCCTCGAAAAGTGTTTCTGAAACACCTTTCGAGTTATGGAAGGGGCGTAAACCTAGTTTGCATCACTTTCGCATTTGGGGTTGTCCTGCACACGTGCTTGTGACAAATCCTAAGAAACTGGAACCTCGTTCGAAACTGTGCCAATTTGTTGGTTACCCTAAAGAAACGAGAGGTGGTTATTTCTACGACCCACAAGAAAATAAGGTGATTGTATCGACAAACGCCACTTTCTTAGAGGAATACCACATGAGAGATCATAAGCCACGAAGCAAAATAATATTAGGAGAAGCTACTAAAGAATCATCAAGAGTTGTCGATGAAGTTGGACCTTCAGCAAGGGTTGATGAAGGAACTAGTTCTTCAGATCCATCCCGTCCATCTCAAACGTTGGGAATGCCTCGACGCAGTGGGAGGGTTGTATTACAACCTGACCGCTACTTGGGTTTAACTGAAACTCAGGTTGTCATACCTAATGACAGCATTGAGGATCCATTGTCCTATCGACAGGCAATGAATTACGAAGAAAAGGATGAATGGGTCAAAGCCATGAACCTGGAAATGGAGTCAATGTACTCCAATTATGTATGGGAACTTGCAGATCTACCATATGGGGTAAAACCCATAGGGTGCAAATGGATCTATAAGAGAAAAAGAGATGCAGCTGGAAAGGTACAGACCTTCAAAGCTAGACTAGTGGCAAAGGGTTATACCCAAAAGGAGGGGGTTGACTATGAGGAAACCTTTTCTCCTGTAGCCATGTTAAAGTCCATAAGAATTCTTTTATCCATTGCCACATATTATGACTATGAAATATGGCAAATGGACGTCAAGACTGCCTTTCTGAATGGTAATCTTGAAGAGAATATCTTTATGTCTCAACCCGAAGGGTTCATAGCCCAAGGTCAGGAACAAAAGGTTTGTAAGCTAAATCGATCCATTTATGGATTGAAACAAGCATCCAGATCATGGAACATTAGATTTGATACTGCAATCAAATCTTTTGGCTTTGACCAAAACGTTGATGAGCCTTTTGTATACAAGAAAGTCAACAAAAGGAAAGTAGCTTTTCTAATACTTTATGTAGACGATATCCTACTCATTGGGAATGATGTAGGATACCTCACTGACATTAAGAAATGGCTAGCAGCCCAATTCCAAATGAAAGATCTGGGAGAGGCTCAATATGTTCTGGGAATCCAAATCATTAGGGATCGTAAGAACAAAACGCTAGCTCTGTCTCAAGCAACGTATATTGACAAGATGTTGTCTCGATATTCGATGCAAAACTCCAAGAAGGGACTCCTACCCTTCAGACATGGGGTACACCTGTCTAAGGAACAATCTCCTAAGACACCTCAAGAAGTTGAGAACATGAGACACATTCCCTACGCCTCGGCTGTGGGCAGCTTAATGTATGCCATGCTCTGCACTAGGCCTGACATATGTTATGCAGTGGGAGTAGTCAGTAGGTATCAGTCTAATCCAGGGTTGGACCACTGGGGAGCGGTTAAGAATATCCTCAAGTATCTTCGGAGAACGAGGGACTACATGCTTGTGTATGGAGCTAAGGATTTGATTCTTACTGGATACACTGACTCTGACTTTCAAGCTGATAAGGATTCTAGGAAATCCACATCAGGGTCAGTATTCACCCTCAATGGAGGAGCAGTAGTGTGGAGAAGCATCAAACAAGGATGCATAGCAGACTCAACCATGGAGGCTGAGTATGTAGCAGCTTGCGAAGCAGCTAAGGAGGCAGTATGGCTCAGAAAGTTCTTGACTGATTTGGAAGTAGTTCCAAATATGAACGTGCCCATAACACTATACTGTGACAACAGTGGGGCTGTAGCCAACTCAAAAGAACCTCGTAGCCACAAACGGGGTAAACACATCGAGAGGAAGTATCACCTGATACGGGAGATTGTGCAAAGAGGAGATGTGATCGTCACTAAGATCGCCTCGGAGCACAACATCGCTGATCCATTTACAAAGGCTCTCACGGCTAAAGTGTTTGAGGGTCATCTAGAAGGTCTAGGTCTACGAGATATGTATGTCATCTAATCTAGGGCAAGTGGGAGAAATGTATAATGGGTATAAGGATGCCCTAGTTCATTGTATTTCCAGCTTTAGATTATTGCATTTACATCCCACTAACTAGTGTTTTAGTTCAAGTGGGAGTTTGTTGGGTTTTATGCCCTAAAACTCGTAGATAGTGAATGTAACCGTTGACCGGATATTAATGAAATAATATTGATATATTTTTTCATTAATTGTTATTAGTTATTTTATGTTTGTCTTTGCCTAATAATAACCCTAATCCAATAAACTAGACATCCAAGGCTGTAATATGAGTCTTGAACTATATGTAGCGACATATGAGATCATTGTTCAAGAAACAGCCTAAAGGGTCTATAGTATAGGGATAAGACTGGGTGCCTTATCCTGATGACACTATGGATACGGCCCACTTTGTATTTGATACAAACGCTGCGATCCAACGCGTTCGTGTAGGAGACATGCGAGTGGGGGTATCCTATGCAATGAGTTTGCATAAGACCGGACCGCGAAATAGTAACCACTAGTTATAACACCGTTAACTAGTTGTTTTTCTATTTCACTAGGACGACCGAGACAACTTAGTCTTAATCCTGAGTTAATTATGGACTCCTGCTCATGAGAGACTGTCCTTTGATTTGTATGGGTGAGAGTGGCCAATACGCCGACTCAATAAGCCTACCACTTTGGGGACAAGATCGAATGGGGAGCTGGGAACATAATCGTGCAAGATGGAATTCACTCCTTCCCGACTTTAGGGAAGTAGATGAGGGTTCCCTTAAGTGGTTACTCCGAGTCTTGAACAAAGGGCCCTACCCTCTCAATGGCACGAGAGGGTTTTCTGTTTAATGGTTGGACCATAAACAGATTGTTCATTAGAGGAGAATTGGTACTTAAGGAAATAGAGGTGACCCAGGGGTAAAACGGTAATTTGACCCAGCTGGTGTTACGGACACTCGTGAAGGACTAACTAGTCGATATTGGTCTAAGTTCCGTGGACACAGAAAATATGTCTGCAGTGAGAAGAATGCAACTGTGAGTCTATAGTGGAATGTACACACAGTTAACGAATATTGATTATTGTGGTTAAAGAGTTTAACCAATTAATCTCACATTGTTGGAGCTTCTGATCTGCAGGTCCATTAGGTCCCACTGGTAGCTCGTAAAGTAATTGAGGCAACTAAGTAATTAAATGCAAATTGAAAATGTTCAATTTACTAAGGGAAATAAATATAATATATATTGATATATTATTATGAGAGAAATTAATATTTGAAAAGTTCAAATATAAATTTATGGAAGATTGAAAAGAATTAATTAATTTAAGTCCTAAAAGTGTTTGGGCAAAATTAATTAATTCAAGGCCGAAAATTAAATATGTGATATTTAATTGGTGGTTAATTAATTAAAGAATTCATTAACCACGAATTAATCAATTATGTAAATAATTAATCACTTAAGGAAGTGATTAATCATTTATGGGAATGATCTAATTACTTATGGAAGAAATTAGTCATTTATGGAAAAGATTAATCAATTGGGGAATTGATTGATCATGATTGATTAATTAAGGAATAAGATTGAATCAATTTTGGAAAAGATTGATTTAATTGAATATTTTATTCATTGCCTCTCTTCTATAAATAGAACACTAGACCTAATTGGTCATGACACTTGACACTCTTGAAAGACAAGACCTAGAATTCTCTCTAGCCTCCCTCTTAGAGAAAGACTCCCACAAGTCTTTGGCCTCCTAGACTTAGAGACATACCGGTGTAACCTCTGTGGTTATTGTGTCATTCAAAGAAGAAAATCCAGCGATCAAGAGGCGAGAAGGCTGCTGCGTTTTCGTTCGTTGGAACATTGTCGGCGAAGAACGGTCAAGTCTACAACGGAGGTTTGTAACGGTTCTTCCTCTTTTCGTTAGAAAAGTTTTTAAAAATAAATTTAGATTTATTTTAGCATGTTTTAAACCGTTTTACAGCAACTTTAAAGTTAGTTTAAAGCTTTGTTTGAGTTATCGAAACTGTATTTTAATGTTAATTAATATACGGTGTAAGGTCCAATCGATGCGCTTCCGCTGCGTGGGGACTTTTATTCCCTTCACTAAGGACTTATGATGCATCAGGTAGAGATAGCCATACCTCGAATAATCATCAATGAAACTGATGAAATATTCGTACCCTCCTCGAGCTCTAATGTTCATTGGTCCACAGAGGTCCGAATGTATGAGCTCTAGGGGCTCTTTGGCACGATAACCTTTTCTGATAAAATGTCGTTTTATCATCTTGCCCTCAAGGCATGACTCACAAGGAGGTAACGAGTCGTCTTCAAACTTGTTTAAAAGTCCATTTTTGACCAATCTCACAATCCTATTGAGGTTGATATGGCCTAACCTCAAGTGCCATAGATAGGTATCTTGAGAAACTCTTCACGTTTAAGGTTGAGTCTCAGCAGTTTTAAACATCTCATGATTTAAAATAGCTTTAGACTCAATTGGTCTTAAAACATACAAATTATTCTCCATGTTTGCAGAGCAAACATCAATACCTCTTTTAGTTATGAACGCTTTATTAACAGAAAAGGAAATTGAATAACCTTGTTCAATTAAACAAAATAAAGAAATCAAATTTATTTTTATTTTCGGAACTATGTACACATTATCTAATATATCATGTAACGTTCCTTGGTGAAGAATAATTTTATGTCTCCCACTACAATAGTCGAGATGACTTCTCCTGTTCCGACTTTAAGAGTCATTTCTCCAGCTCTTAGTTGCTGCCAGAAACTCATTCCTTGAAATGAAGAACATACGTGATTAGTGGCACCTGAATGGAGTATCCAAGCAGAATCATCGTTCTCCACTAAACACGTTTCCAAGACTAATAAATCGTATTTAGAGTCGTGGATCATGTTTTTCTTGGCTAAGCAGTTAGTTTGAGGACATTCCTCAGTTGAGACCAAACCTAAATTATTTGCCACGAGTTTAGCGTTCAAGTTCGTTTTCTTAGTTGTATGTACTAAACCGTTTAACTTGGCATTTGACAAAGCACATACGTTTTTCGACATATTGCTGAAACAAACAAATTTATTCGTATTAGAAACTTGCACTAAACCCATTATACATGTTATCCAATCAGATTTAGCAAAAGTAATCATCGACCCATATATATTATTGATTTATTTTGCAATGATACTTTAGGGGTTTAGAATAACTATTACCGTAGGGCAGTCAGCTACTCCTCCTCTGAATCGAGACAATCTCGGCCAAATACTATTACCAGAATAACTCTTACTCCAATAGTTATTAGCTACCAGTTAATTTGGTCAAGACAATCTCGTAAGTGTGACCCATCATTTTCAAATCGCAGAGGACGACCCCAACAATGTCGTCATAGGGAAGAGCTAATGTTGGGAATGGTCCTAAGAAACCCTATCCATTTCTGGAGTTTGCATTGTTCCGAATCACATGCCCAAGCCCTCCGTAGGGTGATCGCTCCCAGGGCGACTCGTAGACAGCACATGGGAATCTCATGGTGCAACCTAATGGTGGAGACCGCATGATACATTTGACACGTTTCCTTCACCCACTTACTATGAACATTTTCGTCATTCACCTTGATATTGACCCATGCAAACACCATCCGTAGGGGGACGCTCCCAGGGCGCCTCGAGGCCAAGCATGGATCTCACGGTGTGAACACAGGGGGACGTGAGAGTAGAAACTTAATATGAATATTTCGTTTCTATACTTTTCCTCCCACTTAAGTGTTCTAAGTCATAAGGGTCTATTACTTAGGTAAATTTCGGCTAAATGGATCTATCTAAGTCTATGCCTTATTAAATAAGGTCTTTACACTAAATGTCTAGGTGAATTAAACTCTTTTAATTACCTAGTGACATTGCATGCTAATAAGACTATGGTTAATTCAACTTAGGTTCCGGACCAATTGTCGGGAGAGTTCCCTTATAACCAAGGCCTTATGTCCTACTTAACCATATTTTAAATCTATTAAAATACTAAGTATGACATTTTCTAATCCTATTAGAAACAGTGATCTTAGGTCTATTTAATTTTAAAGCGCTTAAAATTATGTCATGATCCTAAGATCCTATGTTAGCATGCAACTCTTTGTAATAGGTTTTACGGTTTCTATTCATTAACTTTTATAACTCTTATAACTTTTAATGAATTAGCCCTATAACATGCTTTCTAATGGTGATTTAAAGCATATAACAATCAAACATTCAAGTTATATATAAAGCACCATTTAGAAACATCCTATGTCTAGGTGTGTATAACTCTTTATACTACGATGTCTAGGTGATAACTCTTTAAAACCTCACATCGCTCACGCATGCTCATAAAACTCGGGTTAACTTAACTCAAGTACCGATTCGATGCCCAGGTATGAGGTGTTCCGTAAACCGTCAACTTAAATACCTCCAGCCTTAGACAACATCTAATCGGGTGAGTTCTCTTGTAACATTAGCTTTACAAGATATCAACCTAATCTATGCAAATTGATCGATTTGGAGGTTCGTTAACCTAAGTGAGCATGCATTTATCTTTTTATAGATTTGAAGTCTATCTCGGTTTATAATGCTTATAATGAACGAAAGGTCTATAACATGTTTCATTTGAATATAACCATTATAAACAAGCTAAGGAAGTTTCATGCTACATTCTGGGTTCATTTTCATTTTATTAATATAACATTTATATTAACTAATCATAAATGAAATTAAACCATCCAACATGCATCTCCTGAATTAATATAACTATTATACCAATTTCATGAAACTTTATTCATGCATTCAATTAATATCATAACTCTTATAACATATTAATTAATGCATGATTCATGCTTTCCTATGGTGGGATTTTAAATCTAAATGACATACATTATGCACATAAAATACTATTTAATTAAAAACATACATTTTGTTGGGGCAATGTTCAAATCTAAGTTTTAATGGCTGTGATGAGGTGTTGAGATGTTTAAGCACGACAGGGTCCTTATGTGCTAGTATGTTATGTTCTTTAGCTTGTGTTAAAATGAGGCGTGTGTAGCTGAACTTGAGATTTTAAAGCTTCCTTTGAGGTTTCTTGCATGTGTGAGCTTTGGGTCTCCCTTAGCTGTCTTGAAAGGCTAGGGCGGTTTGATGAGTCTAATAAGTCTGTTGTCACCCCGATAGGACCAAGGTTTTGTGTGGAATATAATTCTTGCAATCTAGTATGTGAGGCCTGCCTAGGGATGGTGGTATTTAGGTCTTCCAGAAGAGTTGAGTGTGGTTTATACGTGAGTAGGGTTTTAGGGGTAAAAAGAGCTACCTTCAGTGTGACCAGTTAGGCCATCCAAGGATTTTCTTGGGTATGGGTCCCTGCATTGTAGTGTGAAAGCTAGTACCCTGTAAATAAAATCTAGAAAGAAAAGTAAAGAAAGGAAAAAAGAAAGGAAAAAAAAAAAAGGAAAGGTCCTCTTGCCTTGCCCTAAGTAAGGGGATAACATCCTAGTTTGGCTGTTTTAGTTTTCATGTGGGGCTTTGTTTCCAGTGTAGGGGGAAGATGGATGGAGAGTCTTATAAATTAGTTCTGGGCTAGTATGGGTTGCTTTAGGTGAGGCTTTACACTCCTGCGCGAGATTTCCTTGGGAATGCTTTGATCTGTCTCTTATTTTGTTTTCTTGCAATAGCTTCTCACAGGTTAAGGGCTTAGCATATGTAGTTCTTGGCCTTGAGCATGATAAATGTCTACACGTGAATTTCGGCCTGTCATACTATAGAGCGGTGAACTTGATCAAGGTGCATGTTAGTTTTTTGGGGGATTGGATAGAGTTTTGTCATGCTTAGCTCCTCCTTAATTCTCTTTTGGTTTTTTTTGCAAAGATGCTTTTTTATGATAATTTTGTTGGCAGGTTTATATATTGATTCTAGGTCCCGTTCTGGAGGTGGTTAGACCGAACTCCCTGTATGGCTGGTTTGGGGTGGAAATGAGTGAGGAGTTGGAAGCTGGATTGCAGATAAAGTCATATGATTTTCTTCATGGATTGGGGCTTGCGCTTCGTGTTGGGAAGAGTGTTGCACAATGGGTGGTGATTTTGGTTTATCTTTGAGCCTGCCCTCCATGTGTGGAGGGTGTGGCTTTTATCTGATTTTCCTTTGTATTGTTGCTTTCTGAGCGGTTCTTTTGGCTTGATGAAAGGTTCTGATTATCAAAAAAAAAAAATATATACATTAAATAATGCATAATTAATAAAATTAACTAAAGTGAATTGGTTTTGGGATTTTTAATAAAGCAAAAAAAAAACTAAAATTATTACAATAATAATTTCAAATAGGGCTTGGACTGCTCCCGTACCATTCGAATTGACCCGAACCGCCCTTGGATTGCTTGAACCGGATTGGACCGCACCTTTAAGTGAAGAACACATTTGGGCTGGAACTAAAAACAACATGCTGGAATTTTCGGCCAGCTTTGAACAGTCTCCGAATTTCTTCAAGTTGACGGCCTAAATGGACTCTATTGACTCTCAAATTTTACAGACTTCATATGAACACATTAATTCCCATAAACATGTAGGCAATTACAATTAATTCCTATGAATTGAACGAGAATTAAATTCAATCCCAAAACCAATTTTCTTTAGTTTCTACACAGTTTCATCATATGAAAAGCTACCCACCAAGCTAAAATCAATGCATGCTAGATGCCTTAATCATGCTCTGATACCAATTGAAGGGATTCATATAACACATGCGGAAGCAATTTTAGGATCGGAGGCACTTAACTACATCAATTTAGAAAATGAAAGCATGTTGTCCAAATACCGTAAACAGAGAGCAGAATTTGTACCAACCTTTTTGGAGACCGATTCAGCAACTCCCTTTGATTCCTTTGATCACGAACGGTATGTGGACCACCTCTAGTGTCTTTCCCGCTATCATCCAGCCTTAGAATGACTTGTGGGAGTCTATGGTGATACGGATTGGAAGGGATGTGTTTGAACACTTCAAGCTTTTAGAGAGTATTGAGAGAGTGAGGTTGAGAGTGAATTTTTGCAGCAAGACATTACTCCAAAATCCCATCCTTCTCCATCTTCTAATCCCCTACTTATAGAGTATTTTCATGCATCTTAATTCACCAATGCAAGACACATGGAGAGGAGAATGACTTTAGTGAATTCTAGGTGTTCTATGGAGGTTACATGCAAAGATGCATGTGTGTGGTGTTATTCCACTATCTTCATCCATGCAAGAGTGGATTTAGATGTGTAATCCCACTATCTCCATTCATGCAAGAGTTAATTTCTACTCTTGGATTTAATTTAAAATGCAATTCTCAATTGCCTTTCAAATTATCAATTAATTGAACTATTTCAACTAATCATATGACATTAATCAAATTAATTCATATCACCTAATTCAATCCACTAATGTTGAATTTCCATAAATTCAAGATTGAAATCTCTATCTCAAATTTTAATTAAAAACAATTCATAATCATTTTTAAATTAAAACAATAATTTTTTTTTTAACAAATTAAAACAATAATTAATTAAACACTTTAATCAATTATGTAATATTAATTTAATATCATATATCAAATTAATATTATACACCTAATATGAATCCCTATTCATATCTTTTGTATTTAAATTATATTTAAATATTTTACTCTCTCAATTAATAGTTTAATTCATAATTAAACTATTGTGTTGATAATATCGTATATAATCGACATTGATTTCCTAAACCGAATTTGAATGATTCAAACTTTCCTATCACTTTGTTCTAAGGTATAATATGTATGAGCTAGCAGGGGGACCTAATGGACCTACAGATCATGGGCTCCAACGATTCGAGATTAACCGGCTAATCTCATTAAGCTAGCTAACCAACAATCGTTAACTACCGGGACACTCCACTATAGCCCTATAGTTGCACTCCCCTCAATGTAGATATATTTCTGTCCACCTGATATAACCATGATTAGTAAGTCGATCCTTCATAGGTTATTCGTAACTATAGCTGGGTCAAATGTCCGTTTTATCCTTATAATACTTCTCATTCCTTAAGTCCCACTGATCCTCTAATGAACAATTGGTTTATGGTCCAACCAACAAACCGAGTCCCTCTCGGGCCAATGAGAGGACAGAATCCCTTTGTTCAAGCCCCGGATACAGCACTTAAGGGAACAACCTATCTACTATCCCTAATTCGGGTAGGAGCGAATTTCTTCTTGCAAGACTATGTCTCCAGCTATCTACCCATTCCTATCCCTGAAATGAGAGGCTTATTCAGTCGGCGATGTTGTGCCACTCTCACCCATGCAGATTTAAGGATAAGTCCGAATAAATAGGAGTTCATAGTTAGCTTAGGATTAAGATTGAGTTACCTAGGTCATCACATGAAATAGTCAGTCTTGTCAGCAAACGACGTTATAAAGCAAGAGTGACTTATTTCTCGGTCCTGGTCTTATGCAAACTCATTGCATAGGATGCCCCCACTCGCATGTCTCTACATGGGCGATTTAGGATCACATCGTCTCTACTATCTACAAAGTGAGTCGCGCCTCATAGTGTCCCTAGGATAAGGTACCCAACCATATCCCTATACTATAGACCGTTTTGGCTATTACTCGAGCCTGATCCACTTTTATGTCTTTACATAAAGCTCAAGTGTTCATCCTATAGCCAGGGATCTTAGTTTATTGGATTTGAGTTATTTAACGTACAATTTACTTATTCAGTAACGACTTTACTGAATGAATCTCGACAACGACTTTATCGATTAAGTATATAATTCGTTTAACATTCACTATCTATGAGTTTTAGGGCACTAATCCCAACAATTTGTGATCTACTGTATTTGTAATATACTGTATTTGTGATATATATAAATATGAATGCACTGATTTTTGAAAAATTAAACAGGGAGCAACCAAATTTGAAAAGGAGCTGGAAGACTTAAAAAAGAGCTGGAACATGAGAAAGAGATTTCTGAAAATGCACACGACCCAAAGATGAAAGGCAAAAGGGATGATGATGAAGATCAGGACCCTTCAGCAACCGACATCTTTGCTAGATGACTATGTTATCTCCTTCTTACAGACTAAACAAGGAGAAGAAAAAGACCAAGGGAAAAATGATCAAGATGGAGGGAAAAATACAAGTGTCAAGGTAGGAAAATGTTTAAGCTCCCTATATATTTACTATATATACATTGTATTTCTGGATCTTATGGTAAATGAAGCAGGAAAAGGATACTACCGAGGATACAGACGAGATGATAAATGATGTAATGCATTCAATCAATGAGGACGCCGTGTATGAGAAATTCATGAAAACCATAAAGGGAAAGCGCGTTGTAAGTGTATGTTCATAACTATTTAAAAGATTTGTTGTATTGTTTTTAATTGTTCATAACTTACAATAATATATTGTAATAGGATGACTCCGAAGTATGTATGGGAGTATGAACATTGATAAACAAAGGACCAATTGCAAAAACAGCAAAAAAAAACTGGCATTTGAAGCTGAACCAAAGGTAGAAATATTTTACAACTTTGACTGTCTTGGTGTTATCTTATCTGATGTATCTTGCTGGTTTTATTGTAATAGAATAAGGGACAAACAAGTTCTAAAAAGAAACACTTCATTCCACCACGACATGAATTGGGGCAAGAAAGTTATTTATAGGGAAGAGTCCTGAGGTAAGTGAAATTTGTATATTAATTATAAATAGTTACACGCAAAATAGAAAAAATAATGTACAATTAACGAGTTTTACAGGTGAAGAGAGGAAATGATGCAATGAGTCTAAACAAAGCCTCTGATGAAAGAAAGACAGCAGTACTAAGAGAGGTATATTTACAGTGTATTTTAAATGTTAATGGACATTGAATTATATTTACTGTGTGTTTACGCATATTTCTTTTATTAGATAAATCAAAATATAAAACAAGAGGGGCGACCAAGGGAGTATAAAAATGTCAAATAGAGGGCATTGAAGGCAATGAGAGCTTATATAGATGCATTGACTGGAGCGAGGGAAGCACCGCCGAAACCTCCATTGGTTATCTACGAGTCATCTTTTAATCTGAATCTCACCCAGCCAACACAAGACTAGCTGCCTTTCTGATTTGTTTAGGAATAGATGCACTTTGTTTTGCATGACCTTGAAAATTTGTATTGCTTGACTTTTAGATACTCAGCTTTGAAAACTTGGCTTTACGTTTATGTTTTGACTACCTTGAAACTTTGTTTTGCTTGAATTTTAGATACTCAGCTATGGATCAGCTATTATGTTTTGACTTGCTTGAATGACAATACATATTTGTTTGATAACGTTTCACAGTTACATTATGACTTGTTGGAATGAGAATGGATTTGTGGATATGGCAATGCAATGTGTATTAGTTGGAGAACAATGTATTTTAATATTTGCTCTTACTTAATTTTGGTTTTATCCCATCAAAGTTTGATGCTTGTTGGTATTTCCAAGAGGTCCTTACTCATTAATGGAGATTTAGAATGTCAAAAACGTGCCTCTATTTGTACTAAATATTTTGGGGTGATTCACATGGCTAAAATTGTCGTTAACTTAGAAATACATTAGATAAAAATGCATAGATCTTGTTAGAAGGAAGTGAAAGTATACTGTATTTGTTATATGATTAATCAACGCATTCCAACCATTTCTTCAACACCAAAATCCAAAATATTTATAAAAAAAACGTGCAAGTATAGAATGAACCCAACTTCTCTTTGGTAGCAGTAAAAATACTGTGTAAATGGAAATGTAAAAGCTAAAAAATAACTAGCTTACAAATAATAAAATAACAAGATGTTCAAAATATTAACATAGTCCTAAAAGAAGACGATTAAATGTTGACATATAAAGATATGTCAATCTCATTCTCAATTTGATAGAGGATTCTTGCAAGATCTACGATTGTGTCCGATTTGACAACACCGACCACACTTTTCTCTAGATCTTGTTTCAACTCAAGATTGCATTCTCTTCTTCTTCGGCCTACCAGCTTGACGCTTGACATTAGGAGGTTGGATAATGCATTCGTCTCTAGATGGAGGATGGATAGGTTAATGGATCACACCAATTGGACAAACATCTACACTGTATAACTTATTCAAATTTGAAAGATGGTAAAACTTATCTACATACAGGTGTAGTTCAAGGTTCTTATTGCATAAAGCAAGACATGCATGACTACATGGAATCATGTCCAAATCCCATTGCCTACAAGTACATGTTCGATTGAGAATGTTGAAATCAAATTGTTTGTTGCGATCGTGAACCTCAAATTGATACTGATTAACATGATATAGTTGCAAAAAAGAAAAAAACATTTGTTAGTAACACAAAAAAATGATATGGAATATATATACTTAATAAATCATAAACTCACATCCATTGTTCGACTATCTTTCAGAATGTCCCTGAGAACTTTTTCAACCAATGGAGAGAGGTGTGTTCATTGAAAGGAAGAGAAACATCGACGGTCATAAAACCATGTTTGCAACAATCTCTGTATTGACTCAAGGAGAGGAATAATATGTAACTCACGTTCATCCATCAGCCGAGAATTCAAGCTTTCAGATATATTAGTAGTCATCATTGAATATCTTTTCCGAACAAAAAAATGTCCTTGTCCATTTAGAAAGACCAATCTCTTCTAACTTTGGCCTAATTGAAGGAACTATAGACTCTAACTGTCTAATGTAATACTCATACTCAATAACCGCGTAAGCCTTCGCACAGTTCATGAAGATTTTATCCATTGGTTTGGACTTGTGTTTGAGTTTCAATTTTTTTTAACAAATGAAATGCACAAATCCCATGTTCTGCAGAGTCATAAACATCAAACACACCTTTCGGAATGCTACTATGTCTGTCAGATATAATAACTAGTTGATCCGATTCCCCAAGAGCAGATTTAAGATTACGAAAGAATCAATTATATGAAGCATCATTTTCTGAATCTCCTACAGAAAATGCCAACGGAACAATTTGAGAATTCTCATCCAATGTACAAGCAGAAATTAGAGTGCCAGAAAATTTTCTCTTTAAAAACGTACCATCAACTGGTATGACAGGAAAACAGTATTTCCACGCATGAATAAAGGCAGAGAGTGACATGAAGAAGTATTTGAACCTTCCATCATCATCAAGTTCAGACTCTGTATATGTTCCTAGAGAAAATATAGTGGCATAAGTGGGGAATGTGAACAACAAGTACACTGTAAATATTTTAGTACAAGCCTAACATATAATAATTAAAATCACGCACCTGGGTTCTTTTCGATCAATGAGGCAGAAAATGTGGGGATAAGGGCATACGACTCTTCAGCAGACCCCCTTATAGATTTCAAGGCAAGATCACGAGCCCTCCAAGCTTTATCATAACTAATGTTAAACTTCATGCTTCTTTCTCATGTAAAGGATAATGTCACGAGGACGACATTATCCTTTAAGTTAATCATGGACTTAACAATCTCACATACAATGAAAGTAGTGGGTATATGGTCATTTTTTACAACATCGAGACAACATGAATGTTTGTCGACAAATTTCTGAACAACCCCAAAGTTCACCATTTCGAAAGCGGGAACATCTAACATACCAATCACAAAATGGTTCCTTGCACCTAACCACTATTTGTTCGCTATTTGACTTCACAATCCTAAATTGAAAACTATGTTTTAGAGCAAATAGATATAGAACTTTCTTCACATCAAACTTTGATTGGAACACACACTTCTCTTCCAAAGATAAGTTTACTGCTAAGGAATCAATTTCAGTAGAATCAATGAACTTAATTTTGTGTTTATTTCTGGGAAAAAATGAGAGACGTATTAGGATCTGTTGCATACACACGCTGTATTTGCAGACTCATAATGGACAAAATCCACTACGATACTAAATTCATTGGTGGTGCTGTTGGATATGGAAAATAAGAGTCATACAACGTCTTTATCCTCACAAAGCCTAAGCACGGTGAGTTTACCAGAAATATTATTGTACAAAGAGAGACGGTTAATGTTCTCATTATTCTGAGATGAAAGCTTACTGTTTATGCAATTAATGAGCTGTTTGAATGAACATTTTGAATCCACGCACACTGTTAACACCTTGAATCCAGTGTATTGATGACGACTATCCCAGACCCCATCGTACCATAAAGAAATCGGAATAGAAGACATCTAGTTTTGAAAAGAAAGAGAAAAAATTACATTAACGACCAAAAAAAATAATGTGATTTCTAAAAAGTGAATACACTCATGCAAGCCATACCTATGGTCACCCAACGGTGTTCGATCAACCTTGTTCGGATAGATGATGAAGAGAGAGAATTGATGATGTAAAAATCTTTAGGAAAATAAAAAATGTATATTTTTTTTAAGAAAAGATGAAGAGGGAGAAATTGTGCAGTGAAAATCTTCTGGAGAACAGATTGCAGATGGAAGAGAGAGAATTGATCTTGTAACTATTAGTTCCTTGATTCATGGAATTAGAGGTTACAGATTTATTTTAAAAAAATAATCAGATACAGCTGCACAAATATAGGAGAGACGTGGGGGATGACTGAAGGGTAAAAATGGTATTTGGTATCGCACGAAAATAAGTTAGAAAATCCGGTTTGGTCATTTTTCATTAAAAAATCCGGTTTGGCCATTTTTCAAAAGTACCCTGTAATTTTTTGTCATTTCTAAGGACTTCCCTTGTTATTTTCCCATCAAAAAGACGTTTTGAAAACAAAGTCAAGAAATTGTGTAAACAATTTCCCAAACAAGTCTTGAATATCATCCACATATATAAGGAAAATTACCGTGTTTGACTTCTTTTGTAAATAAAACATGAAGGCTTATTGACTTTGAGATTTTAAATTCTGAAATTTTTAAATGAAAAACAAGCTTTTCTTAGATAAATGAAAAGGAAATTCCCAACTTGATGATTTGACTTTATTTGAAACTACATAAAGCTTCATTTAATTGAACTTAAATGAGTAAGAGAATGTGGATATATGAAGATAGGGGTTGCTCCATGTATATAACTTCAAGAGAATCTCCACGAAGAGAACAATTTAAATAGTTGTTAGCTTGGGCTTGATAAACGGGTTGAAGGTCTTGAGTAGTACATTCAAAGTTTATGTATGAAGCCATTGGTAACAAGGCAAGCTTTTGGCACTCAATTCCATCAGTGACTAGAGTTTGGGATGGTAAAACCATATGCAGTCAACTTTTTTGTTCTTTGGAGCATGGTACTAGAAAGTAGGTTTTGTTTTTCATCACAACAGGTATTCTATTTTGAATTTTGCCATAAAGTTCCCCTGATAACATGTCCTATATTACTTTTATTCCAAAGTAGAATGGACAGTGGAATAAATCCCGACTTTGAAGTAAGATTATTTGGAAAAATGACCTTTGTACATGGTCAAGCATTCGCCTTCAACTACCATGTTACAAGGCTTCCCCCAAGTACATACATGAGCTATCCAACTTGAAGCATTGAACACAACCGGCCAATCCAAAGCTTCACTTTGTAGATTGGTTTGCTTGTATTTGTAAAATATCTTTATGCAATTGTTTTGTGTCTATTTGATGTGGTTATTGGGAAAAAGTTATATATCTATCTCAGCGTTATACCTTCTCAAATTTAATTTCAAGTATTTCTCCATATTTTTGTTTCTTCTCCAATAGATTAACTCTTTACTTGCATGTGGCGACTTTGCAAATAATTCAATGTTCATTCAAGAGCACGTTGATATTATTGGTTGCGCTTCATCTCTCCCTCTTCATGATATTTTCTTAGATTTTCTTCCATTTGCATTCTAAAATACTAAGCATTTTGGACTGCTCTTTTCAATAGGTTGAGATAAATCTAGTTTTATAGAAAGTCTAGAAGTATATCCACATCCTAAAATGTAGGTGTGTCTAAACTGCAACATGATAATCTGAACAACTATAGACACTACAATAAATATACCTTTTGTACCTTTTTTCTTATAATTTTCTATTGGCTTAATGAACTTTCAACTTTTTTCTTTCAATTGTAGTTTATTATTTCCATGTTTCTCATGGCAAGATGACCTTAATGTCCATTTTTTTTAGATGGGTAGTTGAATAGTCAATGATTTGGTTGTTCTTGGAGGCATGAATTATAAACCATTTTTTTACCCTTCTATAAAGTGGTTTTTTAAAATTTGAACATATCATTCACGTTAGCTTGTTGGGTTTGTGAATAGTTAACTTTATGTGTTCTCAAACAAGCAACTTTTCTCAATTAAGCGATGAGCGAAGTTGAGCATATCATTCACATTAACTTGTAGGGTTTTTAAATGGTTAATTTTATGTTAAATATATTGTTTGAATAATATCCTTATTCAATGTGCAGTTTGATGTTAGGTTTCCTGCATTTCCATGTTCTGTTGTTCTCAGTCTTGATGCTATGAACATCAGTTGAGAGCAGCACCTTGATGTGGTATGTCATACCTAAAACTATAAGCAAAAAGAAAGTTCATTTGATTATTCAAATTGGTTAGCTTATTTATGGCTTTAAGGAGATTCTAAGCTCTGTTTTGTGTGCTAGGTGGGGAGTTAGCTCGATCTTGATTTTGGTTTTTTTAGTTCAATGTTTTGTTGGTGGATGTTTTCTAGCATAATTTTGAGATTTTTGGTTGGGTTTTTGGTTTGGAAGTTTCTAAGAGGTTGTCATTGAATGGAGCTCATGGTGACTCTTAAATCTTGGTTTTTGTGAGTTTAAATATTTGGTTGGACTACCGTTTTTCTAGCTCAATTTTGAGCATTTTGGTTGGTTTTTTTGTGAAGTTTCTAAGTAGTTTTTTTCAATGGAGCTCATGGCAAGACTTGAATCGTGGGCTTTTGTGTTTTTATTTTTTGAGTCTGTTGTGTAATTTTCTATTTCTAGAGTTATTTAGTTCATCTAAACTCTAGTTTTTATAGATTATGTTCTATAGGTTTGTTGGGTGTATGTATAACACTATCATGCTACCTTCTTTTATTTTATTTGCAACCTACCAACCTTTAAATGAATGTGTCATTATATGTTTGTAGACTGAAATTATCTAAAAATCATATGTATCATGAAAGGACAGAATATATTGATGTGTGATTGTATTTTGTTAGAGATTCATTACAATCCATTTGGCCCTTGAAGTTTACACTCCACTTATCTAGTCAAATTTTGAGAGTACAATTAATTCATTTTTATGTTCATATTTTCTTATTATTTAACAATTTTTTACTTCTAATTTTAGGATAATACAAGTGAGCAACATTCTAATGAAACGAATAAACTCATGGAGTTTACTCAGAAATGACGACATACATCGAAGCTTGTGACCACAAGCTGTCAAAGTTTGGGTAGACTTGCCAAAGTATATCAATGGAATGTCTTGGCCACAAACACTAGCTTGAGTTATTTTAATTTTAGAAAGGAACACGTTTTGTAATGAATGAATAGTAGATTAATGTGAATATTGTATGCATGTTTGCTTAAATAAAGACACATTTTAATTGTACCCATTCGTAGTGATCGTTTATTTATTATTTTACTTCTAATTTGACATAAGGTATGAAACATGAATAGTATTATTATGAACATATCCTGAAAGCTACAAAAGATACAATAATAGCATTCATTCATGTTATAAATAGAAAAAAAAAAGTTTGACCATTTAAAAGCTTATAATAGCTTTAATTTAAAGTTATAAATAAATATTTATAGCTGTAAATAAATGCTATCATTGACAAACAATAACTTTTTATTTTTGCTATAGAAAGATTTTTATAAGCGCTATTTTAAAAAGCGCTATTGTATGCTTTAAGAAGAAGAAATTATGTTATGAAAAGACTTCTATTATAGCATTTTGATGGCGTTAATAGAACGCTATAAAAAGTCCAGACTTTTTTATAGCATGAAATGTCACGACTTTGCGAAAAAGCTATAAAAGGTCTATCATAGCATTTTTTCAAAGCTATCATAGACTTTTTTTCTTGTAGTGAGTGCTAAATCCTTCGTTAATTCTTGATGAAGGGTCAACTTCATCAACAACCCTTGTTGACTCTTCAGTAGCTTCATTTAATACTAATTTGCTCCGTGGTTTATGATCGCTCATGTGGTCTTCCTCCAAGGAAGTAGTGTTTGTGCGGGTCATAAAAAAGACCACATCTCATTTCCTTTGGGTAACCAACAAATTGGCACAACCTTGAACGAAGTTCCAACTTCTTAGAATTTGTCACTAGCACATGTGCATAGCAACCCAGATCCTGAAGTAGTGCAAACTAGGTTTTCGCCCCCTCCATAACTCGAAAGTCGTTTTAGAAACACTTTTCGAGGGAATATTATTTAGGATGTGAACTGCAGTCTCTACTGCATACTCCCAAAATGAGCTAGACAACTGAATATAGCTCATCATCGAACGAACTATGTCTAACAATGTTCTATTTCTCCTTTCTGATACCGTTTTGCTGAAGTGTACCAGGTCTTGAGAGTTAGGATTGAAATCCTTGTTCTATCATATAGTCATGGAATCTTAGATCGAAGTGTTTTAATGGATTTACCTAACAGGTGTTCAACTTCAGCCTTATACTCCTTTAGGTATAAGTAACCATACCTCGAATAATCATCTATAAAAGAGATGAAGTATTCGTACCTTTCTCCAGCTTTTCATTGGACCACAAAGATCTAAATGTATGAGCTCTAAAGACTCTTTGGCTCCATAACATTTTCCAATAAAAATGTCATTTAGTCATATTTCCCTCAAGACAAGATTCATCTTCCAACTTGTTTAGAAGTTCATTCTTCACCAATCCCCCGATCCTATCAAGATTAACGTGACCTAATCTTAAATGCCAAAAATAGGTATTATTGTTACTGATAAATTTTTTGCCTTCTACTTTGAATTTTTTAGTAGTTTTGAACATCTCATGATTTAAAAATGTTTTTGATTCAGTTGGTCTTTAACAAATATAAGTTTTTTTTTTTCTAATTTGGCTAAACAAATAATCACACCGTTTTTCACAATGAACACTTCATTAATAGAAAAAGAAATTGAGTACATTTGTTCAAGCAGACAAAAGATAAAAATTAAATTCCTTCTAATCTTAGGAATATACAAATTTTCTAAAAATATATATCTATCTCCAAAAAACTTCGCAACTCCCACTGCACGAGCTGAAACGACGTCTCCCATTCCGACTTTGAGCATCATTTCACCCTCCTCGATCTGCTGGAATGAACTAATTCCCTGTAAAGAAGAACAAACATGATTAATGGCTCCCGAATCAAGCATCTAGACATTATGGTCATTTTCCACTAAACAGATTTCTAAAACAAGTAAATCATATTTACCTTCATTTTTCGTCTTCTTCTCGTCGAGTTACTTGGAACAGTTGCGCTTCCAGTGACCATCCACATTGCAGTGGAAACACTTGTCCTTGTCAGCCACCTTGTCTTTGCCCTTGCCTTTCCTAAGGGTAGGAGCCTTCCCCTTCTCTCCTTTCTTCTTCTGGATCTTCTTAGAACCAAAAGATGATAATGCAGACTTAGTTCCAGAGGTTGAACCCTTATGGAACTTCCTAGAATGGGCAACATTTGCCTCTCCTTCAATCGGTCCATTATTTTTCATAAAAGACTGATAAGTATGAAGGTCATTAAGAAGGGTAATCAAGGTGTATTGAATTTTATTCATAACCGCATTGATGCGAAATTGAAAGAAACTCTTCGGAAGAGATTCCAAAATAAAAAACACCTGACTATTCTCGTCAATGACCGCCCCATTCATTTCAGCGACACTGAAGTGGGCCATCATGTTGAGAACGTGGTCCCGAACAGATTGACCTTCCTTCATTCGTACATTATAAATGTACTTGATGGCCTCATGAAAGAGCTGAAAAGACGATTGTCCAAACATTTCCTGGAGGGATTCCATGATCTCACGAGCTGTGAGCATGACCTCATGCTTCTTGACAAGAACGTCTGACAGACTTGCCAAGATATAGACTCGGGCCTTATCATTGGCCTTCGTCCAGCGGTCATACGCATCCCTCGTAGCTTGGGATACGTTATGAGCGGGGATCTGAGGGCATTCCTCAGTTAAGACGAATCGTAGATCATCGACAACAAGAATCGCATTCAAGTTCGATTTCCACGTCGCGTAATTCTCTCCGGTTAATTTTTCGTTTTTAAGAAAAGCGATGATAGAGTAAGACATGCTGAAAACAAAAACAAACAATTGACCGTATTAGCTATTTTTGCCTTAACCCATTAAACAAAATACAAACATCCAGTCAATTTAGCAAAAACAAACAATTAAAGAATCCTAATTAAACTATTGATTTAGTTTTTGCAACGATATTTCAAAAGTTTAGAACAACCGGCACCGAATGGTGATCAACTACTCTCCCCTGAATTGAGACTATCTCAGCTAATTACTAATACCAGAATAACTCTTATTCTTATAGTTCTTAGCTACTGTTATTTGGTCAATGATTCATTAACTAACTTAATTAATCCTCATAAGTGTGATCCTCCCACTTTCAAATCTCAAAGGTACGCACCAACAGGCTATCATTAGGAAAGACAACTGTTGGTGATTAACCTAAGTGACCCTATCCAACGTTGTTTCGACTCTTATGATCAGATCCTCCGAAGGGATGGTCACAATGATATTTAAAATTAATTTCTATTCCCTAAAATCCTAAACTTTTATTATAGGGGGAAGGTTTCTAATAATTAATTTTATAACTATTAAAAATTTTAATTGTTAGTCCTATAACATGGTACTATATGGTATAATAAATTAACAAATTCCAATGAATTTACTATTCATATTTCATGAATTTCATGACTTTAATATAATCTTTACATTAAACTATGGATGTGTTATGCTCAATGCAATTTGATTTTCATATTTTATTAACATAACTCTTATATTAAATCAATCATGCAAATCATACTGGCATACATAAGACGTTAAATTAAATATAACATTTATATTTAAACTATGTAATGTCATGCATCATGCTATTCCATTTTCATATAATTAATATAACAATTATATCTGATTATTCATGAAAATATTCACCATGCATAACTAACTATGTATTATAACTCTTATAATATACTATTATGCATAAACATGCTTAATCTCAACATGCTTAACCTGCGAGATTCATCTGAATGACAGCTCTTGTTCAAGGAAGAAATGCTAGATGATTCTATAGAAACTATCTTCGGCTCGATTACTCCGGCCTGTATGTCAACCGATTCTGTAACGACGGGCTCCTTCCCGTTGCCACTGGAACTTCCAGTCATGATGTTCTCAATAGATGAGGCTGCAAGTTTTTCCTGTTCCTGTTTGAGCAGGGCATCCTTGTAGCATTTAGAACACATGTTCATCATAGATGCCCATCCAAGGAAGCCACAGTTGTTAATGCAAGGCATGGGGCATTCCCCAGTTTGGCATCCTGTCTGGTCATGAGACTCCATCTTCTCAAACCTTCTGCAAGAGAAAGAAAACTATACATCCATAAAGAACATAAAGCAACCAGATAGCCCAATACATACAACACAAGAAAATAAATTGCAGTCATAACTGTGATGGAAACACCCTTCTGTTAATTTAGAGAGCAAATAAGCATCCATCCCTTCAACAAATTTAAAGTAAAGAGAAACAAGTCCCCACTTGAAGTTTAACATATTCCTGTGCAAAGTTTAATAAACCAACTTCGAAATTATGTTTCAATCAAACAACCAACCTCCAACCAATACTAAATCAGATTAACCTAAACTTTGAATGGATAAACCAGAACAAACAAAACATGCTATTACATCTAAAAATGATAAACAAAGGGCTTTAAACAACAATCAAATTCCCATGGTAACAAAACTCAAGTCCAAACAGATGACTTTTTCAGGAAGAAATCACAAATTCATCATAACTACAAACAGAACAGAAATCCAGAGAAAACCCCAACAAAATATGAGAACAAACATGATAGATAAACAAACCAGGCAAGCAAATAATAACCTAATCCCCACTTTTGCCCAAAAAATCAACCCACCTGAGAAAGATGAACACAAAATCCACACAAACGGTCAATAAAAAGCAAGATACAGAACCAGATCAAGAAACAAAACACACAAAAAAATAATTAACCTGTTTGTTCAGTCGATCTTAGGGAGGAAAAATAAAGCTCAAAACCTGGTTCATCACAAGGAAAAATAAAAAAACCCAAGAGATCAAAAACATGAAACTAGCGATAAACTAATCAAAATCAAAACAAATGCAAGAAATAACAACATGGGTAAGGTGAAACGCACCCAATTGGAAGGAGATAGCTCTGTGATAATCGGAGAATTTGAGACCGGAGAAGTAATTGAGAGAGAGAGAGGCGAAAGAGAAAGAGGGTTGCGAGGCTTTAGAGCGTCTCTTTCTTTCGTGAATTTAGAACTCTTTTTTTTTTTTTTTTATGACAGTCGATCTCTCAACTCTCGTCCAAAAGGAAAAGGAAAAATAAAATAAAATAATAATAATAATAATTAATTTTGCTTTTCTTTTTTGTGCTTTGCCAACAAACGCTTTCCACCGTTTTTTTTTAAATAACGCTTTCCACCGTTCTTAACTGCTTACTTATTTAAGAAGAAAAAAAAAAAAAAAAAAAAACTCTTGGCTTACTAATCCCTTCCGAGTTCTTCAAAATTACTTCCTTTCTTGAATTCTCGTTTGCTATTATTTTCTGGGTTAACTAGATCGATATACCAAATTGGAACCAAAATTTCATAAATTTTTAATTCTAAAAAAAAAAATATCGACTTTGTCCTAAGTCAAAATAGAGGTATGTTTACATCAATACTCACTCTATTATATTTAAATGGTTAAATTATCAAAAATACACCTAAACTTTAGGGTTTGTTTCAATTATGTCCCTAGACTTTCAAAAGTTTCAATTATGCCCTTGAAGTTTCAAAATTGTTTCAAAACTACCCTTGAAGGTTTTTTTTTTTTGTTAAATTCATGGATGTAAAATGACGTGTTTGCATATATATTGTTGCTTATGTGAATAGATTTGAACACATACGTGGAAAAAAACGATAAAAACACATGCAAACGCATCAATTTTTGTCGATAAATTTAACGGAAAATGTCTCCAAGGGTAGTTTTGAAACAAATTTGAAACTTCAAGGGCATAATTGAAACTTTTGAAAGTCCAGGGGTATAATTGAAACAAACCCTAAAGTCGAGGGGTATTTTTGATAATTTTACCTATTTAAATACATAAAATAAAGATAATTAATTAAAAGAATCCAAATATTTTCCTAAAATATCTCCTCCATAATAATTACCTCCAATTAATATATTCCTATTCTCTCTCCCATAAAAACTCCTCAATTCTCTCAATTTTCTTTCAAACTGCCAAAATTAGAATCTCTTCATCCTCCACCCAACCTTGCTCCACTCAAAAAGCCAAAATTATATTTTCTTTATTTAATTAACTATCGGGTTTGTTTTCTGATGTTTATATATTTTGGTGTATATAATATATCATTGGTTTATATTCAACCATCAAAGTTAGTTATTGTTTACTTAGTTGAATTATTGGATTATTGCTTACTTAATTGTAGGTTTATATAATATATTAGATGGTTTATATATAATAAACAAAGAGTTGTATTCGATTATACAAATTATAGGGAGATTGGATTTTATACGAATGGTACATTCGAATATATGGCTTTCATGGCTTATCAATAATCCCAGACTGAAAAATGTATTCATGGGCTATATTATAATGACTATATAGAGTTGTGCATTTTTTTAAATTTAAACTTATTTAGAGAATTACATTTGAATGATAGAAAGGTAGTTTCTTATTAATCTGCTGGCAAATGATACTAATAATATTGAAAATTCACTTGTGAACTATATAAATCATGACGTATATATATTATATGATGAGGTTTATATGATAAACTTCTAAATATATTTATGATACTATATACAACCTGGTATATATTTATCATTATGATATTTTACTTACAATGACGAATATTTTACTATATAATGGATTCAATATATTTATTATATATTATATTAAATGGAGTCATTAGATATAAATAAGGGTTAATGTAAACAACATATAAAATTACAAACATCATGTGTCATTTGATATTAATAACAAAATTATAAAAAAAAATGCACATCATATAGTATGTGATCTTATGAAAAAAAAAAAAAAAAAACATACAGATTTTTTTGCACAAAATAAGATGAAAAATTAAAGAACAATTATAAAAATATTGACTGAAAATGAAAGAACGTTATTCATACTCATATTGCTTGACGAAAAAAAAAAAACATACTTATTGGTATGAGCTTGACAGAACAAAAATTTAGTTGGACTTGGATTCCCTTTTTTTTCTTTTTTACCGCAACCCATAATTTTTGTGAAGTAATTCTATTCCGACAAAAATGGGTGAATTTGACCAAATGAATTTAGATTTGAGTAATGGTAAATTATTATTTTTTATTAATTTGCCTTAATATAGTAGTTTTTATTATAGAAAGAATCACATACAAGCCAAAATTTATTATGCGAAACTTCGAAAGGCAAAATATGAAAGATTTAGTTGAAAAACCTTGAGCCAAGACAAAGCCGAATTTTTTCATAACTAGACATTTATGAAATATTGGTTCTGAGAAGGTCTAATTCCTATAATTTCTAGAAAATACATTCTTAAAAAACACTTAAACTAGAAGATATTCCAAACATACCATATATTTGACTCATGAATTAAAAATTTTTTTAAAAAAAAAAAACCTTAAGGTACCATTTTAGTCCCTAAACATTGAGGTTCATTTGATTTTAATCTATGTACTTTCAAATGTCCAAATTTATTCCCGTAGTTTTTATAAATCTTAAATTTAAGGTCCATTTGGAATACTTTTTAGTTTAAGGGTCCGTTTGGAATACATTTTAATTTAAATGTTTTTCAAGAATGCATTTTTTTAAAAACATTTTGTATAAAAATGGTTTAAAATTTAAACACTCATATGCTTGGTTGCATTTACTCACAAATGTTTTTATACACAAGTTATTGTTTACTTAAGAAGATTTTTTTTAAAAAAAAAAATAAAAATCTTCTAAAAAAAAAAGAAGACTTTTTTAAAAAGTTGGTTTCAAGTGTTTCTCTAAAAAATGATTTATTTAACAATCTCATTTTCTAATAAGTCATTTTTAGTGGTTGCCAAACACTATAATTTTTTTCAAAATGAATTATTTTCAAAATTAAACACTTGAAAAGGTAAACCAAACACACCCTGAATATTTTTCAAGGATGCATTTTATTTTAAACATTTTTGTATAAAAATTGTTTAGAATTTAAACACTCCTATGTTTGGTTATATTTCTTCATAAATGTTTTTATACACTAGTTATTATATATTTAAAAACTCTTTTTTTAAAAAATTTACTTTCAAGTATTTTTCTTAAAATGATTTATTTCTCAATCTCATTTTTCAATAAGTCATTTTTAGTGGTTGTCAAACACTATAATTTTTCTCAAAATAATTTTTTTTTTTTTCAAAATTGAACAATTGAAAAGTTGAACCAAACACACCCTTAATTTTTATTGCTAGTTCAAGGTTAACTTTTTCAAAAACAAATTATTCCAAGCTAGCATTTCCTCTATAAATTTTGGAAACATATTTACATTGTTTCTTTTCTTGAATGAAAACTGTTATTATTAGTTTACCAATTCCAATAAAAATTAACTTCATACTAACAATAAGGATTGATATTAAGATTTATAGGGAATATAAGGCTAAATTTGAACCTTTGAAAGTATATGAACTATAATAGAATAAAAGCTATAGATATCAAATTGGTATTTTAACTGAAAAGGAAATATCTATTTATTCAATGACAAGTTGTGATTCTTGACATTTATCATTGTGTATATTTATATCTATCTATATATATATATATCTATAATCTATAATCTATAATCTATATCTATAATCTATAATCTATTAAAAAGAGAGGATCTTGAAAAAACTTTTTTGGACTATTATACCCCTACTTCTATTTCTATATTTATAATATTGCCATTGAATGTATTATTTAAATGTATTAAAAATTCAATTACTCTAATTAATTACAAATGTTTTAAATTAATATAATGAATTGTAAATATTTTTCTAAAAAAAATAATGAATTGTAAATATTATTTAATAAATAAATTATACTCCACGTATCTAAAAAAACATTACATTTATTACATTTATTTTTTAATATTTTATTATTTAATTAATAATATCATATAATTATTATGAAATAACATTATTATTAAATTATTTATTAATTATCAATAATAATAACAATATGGAATATGAGAAGTTAGAATATAAAAAGTTTTTCATTAATTAAATATATTATCCTTTAATTATAATTAATGATAGAAGTTGATAGTTTTGGAATTCTAAAAGCTTTGTAACTTTCAATTATCTACCACTATAAAAAGAGGTTGTCTTCTACCACTTTTTTCATCAACATGCTTCCACCATTTTTCTATCAACGAGTTTCATCATTTCTAAACTTTTAGTTTTTAGTTCCTTCAATTCATTTCTTTTGAAGTCTTTTCAAATCCTGCAAGCAACTCAATATATTACTTGGTATATTTAAGTTGCAAGAGATACATGTGATGAATATGTACTTCGAATGCTAAGGTTGGAAACATTCAAAATACACTTTGATGAAGTCGAATGAAGATGTGTTCATCTAACACAATTATCAGGTGAGTAAATTAAATTTATTTTAAGGAATGTGTGTATAGGTACTCTCTTTTATTTTCTTTTCATTGTTTTATTTTTATATATTTTTATTGTTATTTGATAGGTGCATTTGTTTGTTATTAAAAATATTTATGCATATTTTGAATTTGTTAATTCAATTTCACGTAGGTAATTCATATTTCATACTAAACGTAGCGCACTATGACTTATGCACTTTCTCTTATTTTGTCATTGTATTATTCATTAATTTCAACTATGAAACATTCAAAATACACTTTGATGAAGTCGAATGAAGATGTGTTCATCTAACACAATTATCAGGTGAGTAAATTAAATTTATTTTAAGGAATGTGTGTATAGGTACTCTCTTTTATTTTCTTTCCATTGTTTTATTTTTATATATTTTTATTGTTATTTGATAGGTGCATTTGTTTGTTATTAAAAATATTTATGCATATTTTGAATTTGTTAATTCAATTTCATGTAGGTAATTCATATTTCATACTAAACGTAGTGCACTATGACTTATGCACTTTCTCTTATTTTGTCATTGTATTATTCATTAATTTCAACTATGATATATAGTTAAAATATTATTCTAGGTCTATGACACAATTTTAAATTTAAGAACTTTTCATTCCATTTTCAAAAAGTTTAAAATTCAAGACGTTCAATTTAATTTAACATTTTACATTTGAAGTTGGAAAGAAGGATTCCAAATTAATTAAAATTATAAAATTTTCATTTTATTAAATAAATTAGAAAAATCTTTCTACTTTGATAAATTTCATAAAATTAAAAATTCAATATTAAAGTATTTGAATATAAATCAAATAAACTAATAATGTTAAAAATATATATGTCTTTGCATCTTTTAGAATATTGATATAAAATATAAATATTACAAACATGTCGTTGCATTTTCAAAATTTTGAAATTCAATATTTTCTATTTAATATAATATTTTAGGTTTGAAGTTCAAAAGACCGTTCTAACGTTTAATTAATATTAATTTATTTCGTACATAAAATTATTAAAAAAAAAATTGAAAAATATAAAACTTTTATTATAGTAAATAAATTAAAAACCCAAATTATTTGTAACAATCTAATTAATTTTTACGCAATGTCCACTTATTTTTAGTACATAAAATTACTAATTTTAAAATTTTTAGAGTTAAATTTCTTTTTGATATAGTCAAAGTGCTTGAATATATATGGTAGTACTAAAAAAATAATAATGACAATTCAATAAATTAACAATTTTAAAAAACGAAAAAAAACCCTTTATGTTATTTTTTTTAGTTAATGTGCTCGGTAATATTGATAAAATATTAAGATTATAAACATTTCCTTTCATTTATAAAACTTTGAAATTTAAGATTTTCAATATAATTTAATATTTAACCTTTGAAGTTTAAAAGAATGGTTCTAAAGTTTAATTAAAATTTTGTTTAAAAAAAAGTTTAATTAAAATTATAAAATTTTTAATCTATTAAAAAATTTAAAAATATATATTTGTCATGAACTAATTAATTACTATTTAATAATAATAATAATAATAATAATAATAATAATAATTACTCTTTTTATACTAATAATAATTCAAAGTTATTTTAAAAATAAAAAATACACGTGCAAATGCACGTGGTAATACACTAGTATATATATATTTGACAAATATCATTGTGAACCTCTTACCTCTTGATCAAATATACGTGTCAATTATCGCTAAGGTACAGATTCTTTATATAAAGTTAAGGACTAATGACATTTCAAAACGAGTAATAAATTTAATGTAATTATTGAAATTAATTAAACTTTTATATAGGAATGAAAAGTACAGCGCATCTAAACTTAAGATTAAATTACCAATTGTTCTAAAAAGAAAGATTAAATTACCAATTTTGTTCTTATGTTTTTTTTTTTTTTTTTTTGAAAATGGTAGTTTAAATTCATTTTTGTCTTTACATTTTTATCAAAGCTTACTATATATTTTTGTTGCTAATGAGAGTAATAGAGAATTCATGGTCATGAATTATTTGTATCCCCACGATGTAAAATTATTTTGGAATAATATAAGGTCTAACAAGTTCTTATTATTTACATTTTCAAAAAAAAAAAAAAAAGTTATTTACAAAACACATAAAATATAGCTCAATAGTAATTAATATGTACCTTCAATCTAAGAGGTTAGAAGTTCAAATCCTCCATCCAAAATGTTAAACTAAAAAAGGACATAAATTTAGATAAGTTTTTAAAACATAATTATCAATGGAAAAGTAGAAAATAGCTATCGAACTAAATAGATTTCTATGAGTTTTTTATTTCTTTTTCTTTTCTTCAGAGTTCAATCACAAATAACTTATCTCACCAAGAATTTGTGTGTGTGTGTGTTTTTTACCAATAAGGAGTGTGTATCGTAAGCATCAATCAAATAATAGAAATGATAATAAAACTTTGGTTAAATTATGAGTTGGAAAATTGTAACGGGTGGTTAAATTCATTAAGGAAATAGTAGATAAAGCAAATTTAAAAAAACAAATTGCAAATATAACAAAATTTTTAAATGAATTTTTAAAATTCCAGTTTTATCCCTCATTTGATTTTGGTGTGCAAACAACCGTATTTACCCCCAAGTGATCATACTTCCTTTGGAAGTGAAGTTTTCTTATCAGCAAATATTTCTCATGGTTCTAAAATTCTATACATCGTACTATATTTGCTCCATATGGTATAGGAAAATTGCAATGGGTGGCTAAATTCATTAAAGAAATAGCAGATATAGTAATTTTTTAAAAAAATTGCAAATGTAGCAAATTTTTTAAATGATTTTTTAATTTATGTTTTACCCCTCATTTGATTTTGGTGTGTGTTGATGCCAAAATCCGGACAGAAGACTCACCCGACCTTCACGTGACACCAACAGTGAATTTGTAGGAACTGGGGAGGACGTGACCTGCAAGACCAGCAAAAACCGCTGCACACCGGCGTGGTGTAGGCCACACCGCCTCCGATGCCTAAGTCAGAAAACTGAGGAGAAGCTACAGATCGTAAATGGGAGAGTCAAGAATCGAGTTTTCGAACCCTTCTTCCGTGGTCAAGAAGGGGTTTTATACCTGTTTGCCCTCCTAGGGTTTTTTAGGAATTCGGTGGCGTTTCGGGGCGAACCAGGCGAAACCGGGGCGATTCGGGGCATTAGGGACCGAAAAGAGGTCACCGGGCTCGGCCCGTGCAAACGGGCCGAATGGTCGGCCTCGGCAAAAGGCCGAGGCCGACCATATGGGTCGGGCCATTTTGGCCCGACCCTTTGGTCCGGTCTTCCTCTAGGTCGGTCTCTTGATCCTACCTCTGCCCGATTGTCCTCGTCAGCTCCTTGTCCATCTGTGTGGTCCAAAATCACCTATAACATTAAGCCCCCACTCTTGAATTGAGATTCAGGTGCGACTTAAATGCTATAGGCCGAGCTCCTTAAGCCAAATTTAAGAGTACAACTCTCGTCTCGTGCTGACTTTTGTATGACTTCTTTGTTATCCTGCAAGAGAGGGCGAGCTATGCAAAGTAAAAACTCCCTGAGTAGGGGTTAGGTGAAACGGAAATGAGAAGAGTGATAAGTTACAGAAGTGGCCGGAGGGCCTCTTTGGTCGGCTTCGGCCTCGGTATGGGGCCGAGCACAACATTTTTCATTTTAGCTTAGGGGGCGTTGCCCCCGAACCCCCACCGGGCAACAATAGGAAAAATAGAAAACTTCACAACCCTGCATTGAAAAGTTAATTCCTGCAAAAGGAAAACAAGGGAGGAGGCCCGGATCGGCCTGGGCCTCTAGCTCCTGTTAGCTCAGTGCTTAGCCCCCTGCATTCATATGTCAGTCCTTACTGGAAAATAGTGGGAAAGTTGCATGATGATTACAACAAAGGAACGGAATAGCCTTAACCTACCCCTTATTCCCAGCCTCCACTCGACATGGGCATTTATTACCTCAAGCGTTGCATTTTTCGAGCGAGAAGGACTAGTTCCATACCTGGCCTTTTCGAAGGGGGATGGTCGGCCTCGGCCTTGGCATGAGGCTGACCAGCAGTTCTGTACTATTTGCTCGCAGACGTCCAGGCTTATGTGCAGATTTGCCTGATTCTACCTTAAGCATCTCCCTGCGGCCTTGAGCACCTCGACTGCGCCAAAAAGTAAAGTGACTGTGCTAAAGTCACGCTGCCTTGAATGTGTGCTTGATGGTTGGCCTTGGAGTTGGGATGCTTGGCCTTGGCATGATGATGCGTACACTCTTCTGGGGAAAAGGCTTGGGGAGGCCCAAGAAATTTCCGAGCATCTCTTCAAGATGTCACGGTCATCCCAGGGGTGCGTACACTCTTCTGGGGAAAAGCTTGGGGAGGCCTAGGAAATTCCCGAGCCTCTCTTCAAGCTGTCATGGTCATCCCAGGGGTGCGTACACTCTTCTGGGGAAAAGCTTGGGGAGGCCTAGGAAATTCCCGAGCCTCTCTTCAAGCTATCATGGTCATCCCAGGGGTGCGTACACTCTTCTGGGGAAAAGCTTGGGGAGGCCTAGGAAATTCCCGAGCCTCTCTTCAAGCTGTCATGGTCATCCCAGGGGTGCGTACACTCTCCTGGGGAAAGGCTTGGGGAGGCCAAGGAAATTCCCGAGCCTCTCTTCAAGCGTCATGGTCATCCCAGGGGTGCGTACACTCTTCTGGGGAAAGGCTTGGGGAGACCAAGGAAATTCCCGAGCCTCTCTTCAAGCTGTCATGGTCATCCCAGGGGTGCGTACACTCTTCTGGGGAAAGGCTTGGGGAGGCCAAGGAAATTCCCGAGCCTCTCTTCAAGCTGTTGTAGTCATCCCAGGGGTGCGTACACTCTTCTGGGGAAAAGCTTGGGGAGGCCAAGGAAATTCCCGAGCCTCTCTTCAAGCTGTTGTAGTCATCCCAGGGGTGCGTACACTCTTCTGGGGAAAGGCTTGGGGAGGCCAAGGAAATTCCCGAGCCTCTCTTCAAGCTGTCATGGTCATCCCAGGGGTGCGTACACTCTTCTGGGGAAAGGCTTGGGGAGGCCAAGGAAATTCCCGAGCCTCTCTTCAAGCTGTTGTAGTCATCCCAAGGGTGCGTACACTCTTCTGGGGAAAAGCTTGGGGAGGCCAAGGAAATTCCCGAGCCTCTCTTCAAGCTGTTGTAGTCATCCCAGGGGTGCGTACACTCTTCTGGGGAAAAGCTTGGGGAGGCCAAGGAAATTCCCGAGCCTCTCTTCAAGCTGTTGTATTCATCCCGAGGGTACATATACTCAGTCGGGGGAAGTGCGGAAGTCTGGCCACACGCGTTACCTCCTATGGAAAAAGCACTTTATGCGAAACACAATGCAAAAAACTTCATTAAATTCGCAAGTGTCGACATCGTACCACGAAGAAGCGCCATGGACATGTGTTATACAAAACGGAAGGAAAATCAAAACTGTCGCCACGTGACCGTGGACTCGACCTGTCCTTACCCCTACCCCCCACTCAAAATGCGCATTCAATATCTTGGACATGCATTTTTTGAGTAAGGAAAAACTAACTTCGTACCTGGGCCTCTAAGGGTGGAGCTCGGCCTTGGCCTCTGGATGGTCGGCCTCGGCCTTGGCATGAGGCCGACCAGCTCCTCTGTGCTGTTCGTTTGCTTGTTTTCCATCCCAAGGGTGCATGCACTTAGTCGGAGAACACTTGGGGAGATCGAGGAAATTTCCGAGCCTCTCTTCAAGCTGTTGTATTCATCCCAGGAGGTGCATACATTCTTTTGAGGACCTTGGGAGGTTGAGGGCATGCGTCAACCTCTCTGCAAGAATTTTGTCTCTGCAAGAATCATTCTTATGCAAAACACAATATAATAGTTTTTATTGAGTTTGCAAATGTTTGTGTGTTTTACAATGAGATAAACGACAGACAGTTTCTATGTAAAGTAAACATAAAGAAAGTCATTGTTCCTGGTCGGCCTCGGCCTCCTCTGGTCGGCCTCGGCCTTCCTGTAGTGGTGGCGTTGCCTGCCACTTTTTCCTGCTATTGCTACTGATAGTAAATCTTCAAGTGTTCTGCATTCCATGGGTGTGGAGTTGGTTTCCCGTTTTCATCAACCAAGGCATAGGTGTCGGGGCGGACCACTTTGCTAACTTGATAAGGTCCTTCCCATGCTGGTCCCAGCGCACCTGCATTAGGATCTCTGGTGTTTTGCATGACTTTCCTCAGTACTAGGTCTCCTTCTTTGAAGGTGCGCCTTTTCACTCTTGCGTTATAATATCTGGCAACTCTGTTTTTATACTCTGCGACCCGGAGTTGAGCCATTTCACGATGCTCGTCTAGGAGGTCCAGGTTCAACCTCATTGCTTCATCATTCCCTTGCACACTAAACTGTTCTGTCCTGGGGGAGGGGATGCCGACCTCCACTGGGACTACCGCCTCTGCCCCGAATGAAAGGGAAAATGGTGTTTCTCCTGTTGAGGTTCGTGCTGTTGTCCGATACGCCCACAGTACACGTGGGAGCTCTTCGGCCCATGCCCCTTTTAGTCCTTCAAGCTTCGTTTTAAGATTCTGCTTGATTATTTTATTCACAGCCTCCACCTGGCCGTTAGCTTGCGGATGGGCTGGGGATGAACAACGATGTGCTATGCCCAAATCTGAGCAGAACTTCCTGAAAGCGGCATTGTCGAACTGCCTACCATTATCTGATATAATAGTGTTTGGAATCCCAAAACGGCACACAATATTCTTCCATACAAAGTCAGTGACCTTCTTTTCAGTTATAGTTGCTAGTGGTTCTGCCTCTGCCCATTTTGTGAAGTAATCCACAGCCACAACTGCATACTTCGTCTGCCCTTTACCTTGAGGGAGAGGTCCGATCAGATCGATTCCCCATTGCGCGAACGGCCACGGGCTGATAATGCTCGTTAAAGGCTCAGGTGGTTGCCTTGGAGTGGGTGCAAACCTTTGGCATTGATCGCAAGATCTAGTGAAGTGCCTAGCGTCTTGCAACATGGTTGGCCAATAGTAACCTTGCCTGACTATCTTGTGACACAACGACCTTGCTCCTGAGTGATTTCCACACACCCCCTCATGTATCTCTCTCATAACGTAGTTAGCATCACTAGGGGGAAGGCACCTCAACAACGGCATCGAGTAGCCTCTTTTATACAGTCTCCCTTCCCTTAACACAAAATGCGATGCTCGCCTCTGAACCTTTTTAGCCTCTGTCCTCTCTGTTGGCAGCTCGCCTTTCCCTAAGTAATCAAGGATCGGATCCATCCATGAAGCTTCCCCTGCTTCTGGGGAGGGCTTAGTTTCAATTGATGGGATACCCTCCCCATCTGCAGGATCACCGACCTCAAGCCTCGGATCTTCCGCCTCGCCCTCGGACTTATCCTCAGGCTCGGCCTCGGACTCGGGCTTGTCCTTAGGCTCGGCCTCGGCCTCTGCTCGGCCATCTGTTTCGAGAATCTCATCTGCACATACCGCAGGCTCTGACAAAACCTCAACTAGCACAGTCCTGCTCAACTCTGTATCATAGGCAGCCGCCAAGCGAGCCAATGAATCTGCGTTGGCGTTCTGAGACCTCGGGATTTGTTTGATCTCCCACTTCTCAAAGTGGGACAGCAGTTCCCTGGCCTTGGATAAGTACCTACTCATTCTCTGTTCCCTAGCCTGGTATTCTGCCAACACCTGCTTCACGATTAGCTGTGAATCGCTTTGAACCATGATGTCTGAAACTCCGATCTCCCTTGCCAACTTCAACCCTGCCAGGAGTGCCTCGTATTCAGCCTCATTATTCGAGGCCTTGAAATTGAATCTCAGGGCATACTCAAATCTTCCTCCATCAGGGGATTCCAGCAAAATTCCTGCTCCACAACCCTTGGTGTTAGAAGACCCGTCTACAAAGAGTGTCCAAGTCTGCTTCACCTCCCTTACACTCAGCATATTGACCTCTGTGCCTGACTTGCTCTGCTCGGCCTCGGACCTCTGAGGGTCGGCCTTTTCCTCAGCAGTCGTTAATTCTGCCAGGAAATCTGCCACAGCTTGCCCTTTCATGGCAGTTCGAGGTTTGTAATGGATGTCGTACTCACTCAGCTCAACTGCCCACTTCATGAGGCGACCCGAGGCTTCTGGCCTCTGCAACACCTGTTTTAGAGGAAAGTTGGTCAAAACTGTTACCTTATGGGCTTGGAAATACGGACGCAACCTTCTGGCCGACGTAACTAGGGCCAGAGCGAGCTTCTCCACCTGGGGGTATCTAGTTTCTGCTCCAACCATCGACTTGCTGGTGTAATACACAGGTCGCTGGAGCTTCTCTTCTTCTTTGATCAGTGCAGAACTTACAGCCGTGTCCGAGGCCGCGACATAGAGCAACAGCTCGTCGCCAGGAAGCGGCTTGGCCAAAAGCGGGGCCGAGCTCAAATAGCCCTTCAGCTCCTGGAAAGCCTTTTCGCATTCTCCAGTCCATTCGAAACGTGATCCCTGTCTCAAAATTTTAAAGAAGGGTAAACACCTGTCAGTTGATCTACTAACAAACCTGTTCAAGGCGGCGATCCTCCCGTTCAAGCTTTGAAGTTGCTTGAGATTGGTCGGGGAGGACATTTGCATGATTGCCCTGATCTTGTCTGGGTTTGCTTCTATCCCCCTCTGATGCACCATGAATCCTAGGAATTTTCCTGATGTCACCCCAAAAGCGCACTTACTCGGGTTTAGTTTCATTCGATACTTCCGGAGGATCTGGAAAGCTTCATTAAGGTCAGACTCATGGCATTGAGACTTCAAGCTCTTTACCAGCATATCATCCACGTACACCTCCATGTTCTTTCCCAGTAACGGAGCAAACATGCGGTTTACCATTCGCTGGTATGTCGCCCCAGCGTTCTTCAAACCGAACGGCATGACCTTATAGCAATACAACCCTCGACTAGTGATGAACGAAGTCTTTTCCTGATCGGGCTCGTGCATTCTAATCTGGTTGTACCCTGAATATGCATCCATAAAACTCAGCATCTCGTGCCCTGCTGTTGCGTCAACCAACTGGTCGATCATGGGCAAAGGATAGCTGTCCTTTGGGCACGCCTTATTCAGGTCGGTGAAGTCGATGCACATCCGCCACTTCCCGTTAGCCTTCTTTACTAGTACCACATTGGACAACCATTGGGGATAATGAACTTCTCTGATGAACCCTGCTTTAAGCAGCTCATCTACTTGACCGGCAACAATCTCATTCCTCTCCGAGTTAAATGCCCTTCGCCTCTGCTTTACTGGCTTGAAATCCCTATCCACATTCAACTGGTGAACCATCACTCCCGGGTCAATTCCGGGCATATCCTCGTGCGACCACGCAAACAGATCCGCGTTAGCCCTCAAGAAACCAACCAGTCTGCCCCTCTGCTCAGCCCCCAATTTGGTGCCGATGTTCACTCTCCTTTCCTCAGACGTTAGTGGTACAGATTCCAGTTCCTCCGCGGGCTGTCCCCTTGGGTCAAGTCCAGCAGCATCTCTAACATACGGAACCTCGCAACAGCCTCCGGGGTTAGGGTCGGCCTTTTCCATACCGAGGCCGACCTCAATCTGATTCGGCGCTTTCTGCTCGCAACAGCCTTCGGGGTTAGGGTCGGCCTTTTCCATACCGAGGCCGACCTCAATCTGATTCGACGCTTTCTGTTCGCAACAGCCTCCGGGGTTAGGGTCGGCCTTTTCCATACCGAGGCCGACCTCACTCTGATTCGGCGCTTTCTGCTCATACCTGAGGTTTCCTTCTAGTTTCTGAACTCGATTCATCCTACAGAACACCACCGATGCGCGATCTGAACTGGCAAGCACTCTTCCCCACAGACGGCGCCAACTGTTGATGCCAAAATCCGGACAGAAGACTCACCCGACCTTCACGTGACACCAACAGTGAATTTGTAGGAACTGGGGAGGACGTGACCTGCAAGACCAGCAAAAACCGCTGCACACCGGCGTGGTGTAGGCCACACCGCCTCCGATGCCTAAGTCAGAAAACTGAGGAGAAGCTACAGATCGTAAATGGGAGAGTCAAGAATCGAGTTTTCGAACCTTTCTTCCGTGGTCAAGAAGGGGTTTTATACCTGTTTGCCCTCCTAGGGTTTTTTAGGAATTCGGTGGCGTTTCGGGGCGAACCAGGCGAAACCGGGGCGATTCGGGGCATTAGGGACCGAAAAGAGGTCACCGGGCTCGGCCCGTGCAAACGGGCCGAATGGTCGGCCTCGGCCTTTTGCCGAGGCCTTTTGCCGAGGCCGACCATATGGGTCGGGCCATTTTGGCCCGACCCTTTGGTCCGGTCTTCCTCTAGGTCGGTCTCTTGATCCTACCTCTGCCCGATTGTCCTCGTCAGCTCCTTGTCCATCTGTGTGGTCCAAAATCACCTATAACAGTGTGCATTTTTCCCTTCTTTAGTTTTTCTTTTTTTTTTCTTTTTGGATTTGGTCTCCTTTATTCGACGAATTTTCTTCCTTCAATCATCGTTTTTTTCTTCCTTATCATGAAACCAAAGGAATTTTCGTAGCTTCGGTCATCTTTTCATGGAAAAAGCTTTGATCAGCATCATCAAAAGTTTTTCTTCTTGTTTTCTCGATTGCTCTACTCTTTTGTCCTTTTTTTTCTTTATCATTTTCTCAATTTCTACATCTATGTTAGGTATTTTCCTTCCTCTGTTTCGATCATCCTTTTCGTGGAGGAAGGTTTGATCAGCTGCATCGATAAGGTTTTTTTTTTTTTTTTTTGCCTTCGATTGCTCTGCCCTTTTTCTCTCATTTTTTTTTGGAAAAAATACACTTTTGGTCCCTGAGGTTTGGGTTAAGTTACACTTTGGTCCCTGAGTTTTCAAATTCAACAAAATTACCTTGAGGTTTGAGATAAGGAACAATTTGATCCCTGCCATCAATTTTCTGTTAAATCCTAATGGATTGCTGACGTGGCACTATTATTTTAATTAAAAAAATTTATTTCTAATTCTTTAGATAAAAACATATTTAAATAATAAAAATAATATTATATTATTATTCTTATTTAATTCTTTCTCTCTCTCTTATTTCCCTTCTTCTTCTTCATCTTCATCTTCTCCTCCTTCTTCTTCACCCCAACAACCAACTTGCCACCAGCAGCCACCGTTCGCCGGCGACCGACCGGCGGCGGCGATAAAATATTTTTTCTTTTTTCTCTCACCCTCATCATCTCTTTCCCTCACTGTCCCTCTCTTTCTCCCACTGCCGACTCACTGTAACAAACCAAAGAAAAAAAAGGGAGATTTGTTTTTTGATACTCACTGTAACAGACCAAAGAAAAAAAAAGGGAGATTTGTTTTTTGATACTCACTGTAACAGACCAAAGGTAAAAAAAAGGGAGATTTGTTTTTTTACCCAAGAAGGAGAAAAGAGGGGTTTTCACACACTTCTTCGATCTCTCTATCCCTCTATTTCTTTCGGCCAGTTGGGGTTTTACAAAAAAAAGAAAAACAAAATTCAAGAACCCCTTATTCTTCAATCTCTTTGTCTCACCAGCTTCCTTTCTCTCTCATCCCTCACACACTCTCTCTCACTCGAGTCTTTCTCTCTCTCCAAGATCCGTCGCCTCCATGAGTCCAAACGCATGTAGCCATCGTCATTCGTGAGCCGCCGCTGGTCAGTCCCCATCTTCCCGATATCTCTCTCTCTCTCATCATTTGCGCTATCTCTCTCTCCCTTCCTCTTGTCTCTGTCTGCATCGCATGCTATAATGACCACTGCTGCACCCAGTCGCCGTCGTCGAGCCAAATCTGGCCACCGTTGCCTCAAAATCTAGTCGTCACCGTCGTTGCCTACAAACACTAGAAATGTGCCCTTCCCCGGCAACGGAGCCAATTTGACGAGACTTGTCGAAGGTCCGAGCCAAATAAATTTATAATCCACGACACTACAACTCACAGTCCTGGCTAGTTCCCTGGTCTATAGACTTGGCCTATTTCCTCTCGGCCTGTCAAACAAACCAAAACCGACCGTCAGAACTATAAATCGTCTTGTCTTTCCATGTTCATGAATTCTAATTTCTAGAAATAAAAGCACACTTCACACCTTTTTTCCAAAGTTTCCAAATTTAATACCCTAACTTCCAACACTCATAACTTCCTCAATACTTGACCAAAATTAATGTACTATATATCAAACTCTTCATTTTGGAACCCTCTACAACTTACCTGAAGGAATGAAAATTCCTAACGGATTTGCCTAGAAATCCCCCGAACTCAGCAAACCCAGATTCGTGCTTCTCTGCTACCCTCTACTTTTCTCCTGAAATTAAACCTACCACTAGTCATTTTTTCCTCACGAATTCTTCATGAAAGTTATAGAAAATTGAATAAGCTTCCCAACCATACCAAGTTAAGCTTCTAATTCAATATGTACACCCCAGAATGTTCGAAACACCAGAGAAAACCAAAGATCCTCCTGATTTGCACGAAAGTTCTATGCTCTATTTTCCTTTTAAAAAACCATTAACTTAACATTAGATTTAACTCAAGCTTCCTTCATGAAATTTGTTAGGAAATGGATTAATTTTCAAGAAAGTTTGGCCTCACCTCTTATTTCTTCTTGTGTAGCTCAAAATGAATTAAAAACCAGAGATAGGCACGTTGAACCCAGATTTTGCCATGGTTGCTTTTGCTTGAGCTTTTTCCTCTCTTCTTCAACCTCAAAACCCTAGAAATCTTCTTCTTCTTCCTCATTCATCCTCTCCCTATAAATTCTCTTAAAATTGGATGGGAAATGGAGAAAATGAATAGAAAGTGGGTTTTTCTTTGCTTAGGCGGTGGTGGATTCTTTGCCATTAAGCACCGATAGTAACCTTTTTCCATTTTCTTTTTTTTTTTTTGTTTTTCCTTTTCCTCTTCTCTTTTCTTTTATTTCCTTTCATTTCATTTCTTTTTTTTTTTCCTTTCATTTGTTTGTTTCCTTTCCTTCCTTTTTCTTTAAATAAACTCAAAAATTATCAAAAACAACTTGAACCAAAAGCTTGCCATTTTTCTTCAACAATGTAACAACAACTTAAATTCAACTTCCACAATAGATGACAAGAGAAAATAATCCAAGGGAAGTCTCAGATTTACAACTTACCTCCCCCTTATGAAATTTCGTCCTCGAAATTTAGAAGTCCTTTGGTGAAGAGTGTCGGGTAACTCCTCCTCATCTGGTCTTCTGACTCCCAGGTTGTCTCCTCCACTTCGTGATGTCTCCAAAGGACCTTCACGAGTGGGATTGTTTTGTTCCTCAAAACTTGCTCCTTTCTGTCGAGGATCTGAACCGCTTCCTCTTTATAACTCAAGTCTTTTTTCAGCTCAACCGGTTGTGCTTGCAACACATGTGATGGATCTGGAATATATTTCCTCAACATGGACACATGGAAAACATCATGTATTTGAGCAAGCTCTGCTGGCAACTCAAGTCTATAGGCTGCTGGTCCAACTCGTTTTGTTATCTGATAAGGACCAATATATCTAGGACTCAGTTTACCTTTCCTTCCATTGAAGAACACCTCTCCACGGAGATAGCTTTAAGAAAACTTGATCTCCAACCTGGAATTCTAAGTCTCTTCGTCACTTATCTGCATAGCTCTTCTGTCGATCCTGAGCTATTTTTAGGTTCTCTCTAATCAGCTTAATATTGTCTGTCGTAACTTGTACCCACTCAGGACCAACTAGCTCTCGCTCTCCCACTTCGTTCCAACGCACAGGAGTTCTGCATGGTCTGTCATACAAAGCCTCGAATGTTGCCATGCCGATACTAGACTGATAGCTGTTATTATAAGCGAACTCCATAAATGATAAGTGTGTATCCCAACTTCCCTTAAGCTGAAGGACACATGCTCTCAACATGTCCTCTAAGGTCTGGATTGTCCTCTCTGACTGACCATCTGTCTCGGGATGGAACGTTGTGTTGAACTTCAACTTTGTTCCCATTGCTTTCTACACACTAGGCCAAAACTTAGAAGTAAACCACGGATCCCTATCTGAAACTATGGAAACTGGCACTCCATGTTGACTCACAATCCTGTCGATGTATAATTTAGCTAACTGATCTAGTGTAGACGTCGCTTTAATCGGTATAAACCGCGCTATCTTGGTGAGTCTATCTACTATTACCCATATACCATCATGTCCACTAGAAGTACGAGGTAATCCAAACAGAAAAGTCATGGTAATATGCTCCCACTTCCACTCCGACACCGACAGTGGATTAAGGAGTCCTCCTGGCCTCTGTCTCACTGGTTTAACCTGTTGGCAGATCAAACATTTATCAACATATTCGACTATCTCCCGCTTCATACCAGGCCACCAATAAGTTTTCTTCAGAGTTCTGTACATCTTGGTGCTTCCTGGATGCATAACGTAAGATGAACTGTGAGCTTCCTCTAGTATAGCACCTAAGAGTGTAAGTAAAAACCGAAAAACCGAAAAACCGAAAAACCGAAAAACCGAACCGAACCAAAACGATCCAATGGTTTGGTTCTGCTATTTTGAAAAAATATGGACATCTCAGTTTCGTTTTTGGGAAAACCAAAAATTGTCGGTTCGATTCGGTTTTTCATTCAAAAAACCAATAAAAAATCGAATCGAACCGACTATATATATACCACTTAAAAAACCCTAACCTTTTGCATCTTGCCTCTCTCCACATCTCATTTTTTCCCTAAATTGGTTGAAAATCTCTTTTTTCTATGTAATTTAAAGTATAAATTATGATTTTTTTGAGAAGGTATAAATTATGATATTATTTGTATGTTTATCTTTATTATGCATATTTATTTAAAATCAAATATTTAAAAATTGTTAATCATAGATTAGTTTGAGAAAATTAAGTAATTGTATTGAATAAATTAATTAATTGAAGTTTGTATTGAAAAAATGGGGTACAATGGGTCATTGGGCCAAAAATTAAAAAAAAAAAACAAATGAGCTGAAATTAGAAGAGAAAATGGATCATTTAAAAAATTAATAAAAAAGCCCACAATGGGCCCAAAACCAAAAACCGATCGATTGGACAAATCAAACCGAAGGAAAACCGAACCATTGGACATGTCCCATATTGGACATTGGTTCGGTTTAGAGTTTTGTAAAACCAATTGGATCGATTCGGTTCGCAGTTTGGTCAAAAACCGACAAAACTGAACCGAGTATCACCCCTAATAGCACCCTTAAGCTCACTAATACTCGAAACGCATAGTCTTCCTTGCTTAACTATGGCTCCGTCTGCTCTCAACTCAAATTCTGCCTCTGGGCCTTGCTTGGACTTTGCAAGCATCTTCTGTACCGAGTATCACCCCTAATCAGTTCTAGCCATCACCTCTGTCTCAGATTCAGCTCTTTCTGATCAAAGATATACTTCAGACTCTTATGATCTGTGAAAATGTGGCACTTCTCACCGAATAAATAATGTCTCCAGATCTTCGTTGCTAAAACAACTGCTGCTAGCTCAAGATCATGGGTAGGGTATTTACACTCATGCTTCTTCAACTGCCTTGAAGCATAAGCTATTACCTTTCCTTCCTGCATAAGCACACAACCTAATCCTTGCCTCAAAGCATCACAATAGATCGCATACTCCTTCCTTGTTACAGGAAGTGTCAGAATAGGTGTTGTCACTAATCTCTTCTTCAGCTCCTAGAAACTCTTGTTGCATTTATCTAACCACTCAAACTTAGCATTCTTCCTTGTCAAAGTTGTCAAGGGTAATGCTAATTGTGAGAAATCCTCAACAAAACGTCTGTAGTATCCGACCAAGCCTAGAAAACTACGTACTTCTGTCGCATTAGCTGGTCTCTCCCAGTTGACAACAGCTTCCACTTTTTGTGGATCGACACTAACTCCGTCTGCTGAAACTACATGCCCTAAGAACACTACCTGCTTCAACCAGAACTCACATTTGCTGAACTTAACGTACAACTATTTATCACGTAATGTCTGTAGAATAATCCTCAAATGTTCCTCATGGGTTTTCCTGTCAATTGAGTAAACTAGTATGTCATCGATGAACACAATCACAAATTGATCTAAATACTGATGGAAAATCCTGTTCATGAGGTCCATGAAAACTGCTGGCGCATTCGTTAAACCGAATGGCATCACTAAAAACTCATAGTGCCCATACCTCGTCTTGAATGCTGTCTTAGGAATATCTGATTCCTTAACCTTTAACTGGTGGTATCCTGACCTCAAATCAATCTTAGAGAATACTGCTGCTCCCCTTAACTGGTCAAACAAGTCATTGATGCGTGGTAGAGGATACTTGTTACGTACCGTGAACTTGTTTAATTGCCTGTAATCAATGCATAATCTCAGGGTACCATCTTTCTTCTTCACGAATAACACTGGTGTCGCAAAGTCATCGCGACGCTGAGCAGCCGACGTCCTTTCCTAAGGGTCTCTTTCGAGGTTAGAGGTTTGGAGTCGCCACCAATCATCTTGGGGTGTGATGGTCACCCGTTTTAAAGAAAAATCGGTCTTTGAAAACCAAAAATTAGGCTCGGGAGTCGATTGAGTGTAGGGAAGGTGTTAGCACCCCTACAACATCCGTTTAAAAAACGGTTACCACATTTTATTTTAAAATTATCCTTTTATAACATGAAATGGTCCTTTATTTTGAAGGAAAAAATCAAATAACAAATGTCCCACTTGATCTTACCTTAGCTTTACAAATTAAAGTAAGGTTTTGATGTAGTGAGTGGGGTTATACCCAATAATTGTTTGTCATGTTGAAATTTTCTTTTAATTAAAAGATAATTTGTCACCTCAAAAATTTGAGAAGTTATCTCAACTCTGTCATAGGTTGTACATGAGCTAATTTGTCTCACATCTATTATTTCACATTTCAAAAATAAAATGTGAGCTAATAATCATGAGTGGTATGACACCATTCAATGGAAAAATATTTTTTCATTTTTAAACCAAAGTCAATTAGAAATTCATTTGGAATTAAAGTAAAACTGATTTGAAATTCATTTGGAAAATCTAATTTAGAATCAAATTGAAGTTGATTTGAAAAATTCTAAATCAATGGTTCAGCAGGGTCAACGTGTATCGTTAGAGGAGGACGATGTCTGTTGGCTTCACACCGTCTCCCTGACTAAGCTAGTAGGTAGTTTGGGAGGGGGTGTGACACTACAACTATTTTGTAGAAATAGTGGTCGGGGTCAAACACAGGGAAGGGGACTTAGTAAGTGTAGAATTTTGTGCTTATGAAACATGGGGATTTTTGGAAAGATGGACAATACAGAGAAAATAAATGTAGTAATTAAAGGAGACATAAATAAGCATGCAAAAAAGAAATAAGATGAAAAACAATAACATGAAAAGGATCGCTGGATTGGGATTTCTTATGCTTGATTCTATTTTGATTGACTTCCTACTTTTCTCTAATAATTATTATAAACTGATTTCATTAGTCCGATCGACTTTTGGGTTACTCAGAGGACCCCCCTACACTAACCTGTGCTAATTAACTTGCAAACCGTGAATTCTGCAATAACAAGATTAATTAATATATTATTTATCGCTCGCCACCCCTCATACATAAAATAGCAACCATCCGAGACCTCGCAACGGTCACTAAGTAATATCTAACTAGTTTTAGATTAAGCAATTTCGCAATCACCTATTAAACTAGCCGCTTTGGGATCATGGGTTTGAAATTGTATTAACTAAATTCGAATAAAATTCAAAGGTAATTCCTACAACCTTTAACATGCATCCTAGGCCTATCAAGGGTCATCTCGCGTAGAGAGTGACTTGCCTCAACCTAATGGCTATCTAAAAATAACCGATTGAATACACAAGCGATAATCACATAGGGTTGTCAATCCTTATAGACTAGCCTCATTTATTGGTTTAAACGGGATAACATGCAAAACAGAATGAAAAGACAGCAAGAACAGTAAGCAAACTCCAGAAAACTTAGCCAATCTTATTAGAAACCAAAGCATAAACCCAATCCAACGATCTAAATACGATTAGGTACTCATAAATGAAGTAAAGACATGAATAGACATGAAAGAATCCATAAGATATGACCTAAAAAGGTCTACAACAATACCGAAAAGTAAAAGAGGCAAAAGAAATCGTAAAAGAACCAAAATCCTGACCTAACGACGAACTAAACCCAGGCTACATATTTATAGAAAACTCGGCGGCGTCGAGACGCCAAAGGCAGCGTCGAGATGCTGCGAACTTTACACTTTAGATGAATTTCGCGACGGCGTCGAGACGCCAAGGGCAGCGTCTCGACACCATCCTTGATACTCGACTTGTTGTTTTATTTCTCGGTTTTTTCTCATTTCTTCTAGGTATGGGGCTTCAATCTTCGACTTTTGGTGTCGTTCTTCAGGCCTGCTTCAGCACAATTGGGTCTTTTCACCTCCTCGCCATCCAAGACACTGAGATGGCTCCAAAACTCCGTAATTGGCCCGAATTAACACCAATTAACGTGATCGGCTCCCGACATAGCCTAAGCTCAAATATCCTGTAAATAAGATAAAGTAAGCATAAAATAACTCTAACAAGCTTAGATTAGAGGTGATAAAATAGGACTATTTAGGTCCTATTAGTTACATTTCCACTTAACATGTTAATACACATACTCAAAATCATATCACTCTTTTGTCAAAAATAAAATAAAGTAAGAACTAAAATGATTATTGTTTGATAGCACCTAATTAGTGTTATTTTATTGCCTTTAATTTAAGCTTGATAGATCCAATTTTATGGTTTATTTATCTATTTTATAGGTAATTCGAGCATTGGAGGTATTGGGAGCAGATCACACAATTTGGCATTAATTCGAGCCATTTGGAGCGTTTTTGAGCCAACTTGGAGTTTACAGATGAAGAGGAGGTGAAAAGACCCAAGCGGATCATGGCGAGCCCCAAAATAAGTGCCAAGGAGTCAAAGCTTCAAGTCCCAAGCCAAGCAAATTGATACGAGTGTGCTGTGACACAAGACACCTCTAAGTGCAAGTATACACTATCAAGTAATAAAGTGGAGAGTACTCTGGATATCGAACCCGAGGGAGATGGTGACTAGTCTAAAAACACTTAAACAATTCAAGAAAACAAGAAATTCCTATAAGTTTGCAATCGAGGATGGTAACCAAAGAAATAATTTGATGAAGGTTTTGATTTTTATAGAAGAAAGAAATACTAGAGAAAACAAGTAAAATAAAACAATTAAAGATATATGAGATAAGAAGGGGAATTCAAATAAGTATCAACCAAGAGCTTTAAAATGCGTCCACCTTTGAGCTAGCAACTCACTCAGGCAATGCACACGACTAGAGAATACTATCTATTAGACCTAGATTAGTCTTATGGCTTTCTCCATTTGTTTTCCCTCTACACTAGCTAAGAGCCCCTAATAGGTCAGAGTTCTTCTATCATGTAAAAAAAAGAAACTAGGGCACCAGACATTTTTTTTTCTTGGGGGAGCAAAACTCACAAATATTTTTTCTCTTTCTTTTTCTTTTACTATTCCCTCAAACTTGCATTTTGATATCTAATGGTACTAGTTTTCACACTACGGTGTAGAGACCCTTAACCCGAATTTTATTCTCTGGTTGGCCTAACTGATCACACCGCAAGTAGCTTTTTTTACCCCTAGGCTTTTTCTTTTGTGCAAGCAAAATTTTTTCTTTTTCTCTCTTTTTCTTTTGCTTTGTTGCTTTTCTTTCAGCAGACATAACATTTTTTCTACCTAGTTCTTTAAAACAATCAAGCATGAACTTCCTAGTATTAGAAACTAAGCCTATCGGGGTGACAACAAACTTTAAAAATCATAATAAGAATCTAGATTTTCAAAGATGTCATTAGTTAAGTCTATCGCATGCTTTAGACATCAAAACTAAGTAACAAAAATTTTTAAAATTTCACAATTTCTGCTATGCTCCCAGATTCCACAACATATAAACCATTTTCTCCCAAAACTTCTAAAATCACATCATTGGCTATCATGGCTATCTATTCATGCATCCAACGAAATTTAAATATGCTCAACACAGCGAAAGCCTCCCCCCAAACTTAAACTAAACATTGTCCCCAATGTTTAAAAACAATAAAGCATAAGGAGGGATACTGAGACTTCCCTGAGTTAGGAGCAATTCATCATCTTCCTTTGGATCCAGAAAAATGGGATTCTTGGAGCTTTGGGATTTGCTAAGGTGATCTTGCAAAACAAAATTGGATCACGAAGCAAGGAAAATTATTTACCGCAAAAACAACTACCTAAACTTTAATCCTTGGGTTGCCTCCCAAGCAGCGTTTTCTTTAACGTCTTTAGCTAGACGAGGCTCGGCACGATCACGGAGACTCGAAATAAAAGTTTTCATCATCCTCCGGGCCTTGCAGAAAATCTCGCACCGAATTGCACACTGCAAACATGGGAGAAAAAAAAACTTTCCCCTGGCCCATCATCACTAAAGAGATTGTTATAATAACATTTCAGAAAATATGTAGCAGCATCAAATCTCTTTTCTAAGTCTCTATTCTCAAAACAGTTATTCACAAAGTCATCCAACGTTATAATATCTACTGGTCTAAGATCTAAGGATGGCCTATCAACTATGCCTATCCATTCATCATATATAATATCTACATGCTCAGAAGATTCCTCAGACTCGGTATTAAAAAATGATTCAACCAAGCTATCATATGACTCACTATCAGAAGAATTAGAGAATTCAAGCTACTCTGGGTCAGATTCTATACTATCTACATTAGGGGTGAGCATCCAAGACCGAAAAACCGAACCGACCGACCCAAACCGACCGAACCGACTGAACCTTGAATTTAAAAAAAATATATATATATCATGAATAATAAATGAAAAGTCGGCTGCATGTCAAGTCATATCACAAACCTCTACATCTTCCTCTCTCTTCCTCTATACCTAATAATTACCTATATATAGGTAATGATTACCTATATATAGGTAATCATTGCCCTTTTTTTTTTAAATATATTTTTTCCCCACCACCGAGACTCTACATCTTCCTCTCTCTTCTTCCATACTTTCATTCTTCCTTTTCTTTCTTTTTTCATTTCGATTTCCATCCTTTTCTTTTATCCCCGAAGGAACCAGCTTCGCCGAAACAACCGACTTCGCCGGAACAACCAACTTCGCCAGAACAACGTTCTTCACCGGAGCTTAGCGCCACCACGTTCGTCATGTGTTTTTTTCCTTCATTTCTTTTCTCGTTTTTTCTTTGCTTGTAAGTAGCATCAACACTCTCTTCTGCATTCTTTATTTTTCCTTCGCCTCGCCGGAAAATGTCTTCTACTCCCCAAAAGTTCCAAAATTGACCGATATTTTCTTTGTGATCGGTCGGTCGGTTCCATAAAATCTCCCAAAACCGACCTCCACTAACCGACTAAAACCGATGTATCGGTGGTCGGCGTCGGTTTGAGCCCAAAACCGATGTTGACCGACCGATGATCACCTCTAATCTACATCATCAGGACCCGAATCAAAATTATTCACACTTTCGGGGTTTGATTCTATATACTCAACAATGTCAGGATCAAACTCGATAGATTTAGCATTATCATGATCAGACTCAAAATTATCATCTACCAAGTAATCATCTCCATGCAAATCATGCTCATTATCAGGCAAATCAAGCTCATTCTCAAAGTCAGACAAATCCTCTATTTCAGCCATTTCTATATCGTTCTCAAAATTAAGCAAATCATCAATTGCAGACATTTCATTCTCAAAAGCAGGCAATTCCAACTCATTTTCAAAATCAGGCAAATCAATATCTATCAGCTCATTCTCAAACAGAAGGTCATCAAAAAATGCATTATGATTAAAATTTCCATCATCCATAGGCGCCTCTCCTAATCCTAGGTCAAGATTATACTCTACCTCTTCATCATCGTCAGCCAAATATTCTGGACTTATAGAAAGACAAGTATGCAAACTACATACAGATTCATCCTGCCCCAAAATATTAAAAACGACCTTTTCATCATCTACGTTCAAGGTAAGCTTACCAATATGCACACTAATTTTAGTTTTACCTGTGGCTAAGAAGGGTCTGCCTAAAATGATGGGTACCTTTTTGTCTTCTTGCATGTCGAGCACCACAAAATCTACCGGGAAGATGAATTTGTTGACCTTCACCAACACGTCCTCCACAATACCCATCGGTTGGGTGGTCGATCTATCAGCAAGCTGGAGGGTGATGTCGGTTGTTGGGTTTTATGCCCTAAAACTCGTAGATAATGAATGTAACCGTTGACCGGATATTAATGAAATAATATTGATATATTTTTCCATTAATTGTTATTTGTTAATTTATATTTGTCTTTGCCTAATAATAACCCTAATCCAATAAACTAGACATCCAAGGTTGTAATATGAGTCTTGAACAATATGTAGCGACATATGGGATCATTGTTCACGTTCGTGTAGGAGACATGCGAGTGGGGGTATCCTATGCAATGAGTTTGCATAAGACCGAACCGCGAAATAGTAACTGTTCATGCACGATTTTAGATTCCGCAAGCGTACGGGTCGTGACAAGTAATATAGTGATTTTGAGTATAGAGTATCGTCTCCACAGGGATTGGATTTATTCAATTAAGTACCACGAATAATCTTGCTTAGCTTTATTTAGAGAACAAAATCTAATGCTGAAAAGAATAATAAAAAGCTAATCTAGAAAGCAAAAGATAAATGGTGGCACAATTTGATGGGATAATTCTAGAGTGGTTGATTTTATCAATTGGACCTTTAATGCGTAATCAATTAACCAATATGGATTAACAAATCATTTGATTCATAAGTCTAGAAGCCTAATAACAAGGACTCTCCTGTCGGTCTCCTCCTATCTCATACCGTTCAATAAAGAATCTCCTTTCAGTCTCATCTTTATTTACTTAGTATGGCATTACGACCCTTCAGTACAACCTCTAACGTTATTTATTTTATCCCGTGTCACCCGGGTAAATAACCGTTAGTCATGCATTCAGTTCTAGTCTAAGCTTCTCTCCGTCGAGTTTCCACATAGTAACAATTCATTTAATCAGTGATCAGTTGATTAAAAGCATTACGGACAAAATGCACAAATGAACAATAATGACAATTAAACCGAATCAATTCATTAATCGAGCAAAGGTTCAACATATTAAATCAAACTCATATAATTTAGGAATTAACTACTCATAATCACTAAAATCCAATAATTCCTAATCACAACAATTCTAGAAACTAAAACATAAAGGAAAAGGGAAGAGAAATGCTCATAAAAGTGTCGATCTCCTCGATCCCGCGCCGACCTCCTTCGATCCCGAGCTCCAAAGATCTTCAACAAAGCTCCAAAACTCTCCCAAAAATCCCCAACTTTAGTGTGGATTCTAGAATGGGGTGAAAACCCACAAATTGGCACACCATCTTCATTGCAAAAGGCTCCTTTTATAGGCTCCCAGCAGGCACAGCGTCGAGACGCTACAAGGACAGCGTCGAGACGCTCTGACGTCATCTTTTCTTGGGCTCCAAGACGTCTCAGCGTCGAGACGCTACTTTGACAGCGTCGCGACGCTCTCGCGATTCTGGATCTTTCCACGCAGCTGCCTAGCGTCGGGACGCTTCCAGGCTTAGCGTCGAGACGCTAGGCCCTGAATTTTCAATAATGGCTCGATTTTGACTCCATTTTTGGGCCTCCAACTTTCTTTTGGCCCAAATACTTTTTGTAATTGATTTTGGACTTTTTTCTTGACCCAAATTGATACTTTAAGACTTGAAATTCATGAATTTGGGCTTCTAATTCATTCTTCTTGGCTTTTTGGACTCGGATCTTCAATGTAATTCTCCAAATTGCTCCAAAAGCCTCCAAAATCATCTAAATTCTCTCAAAATTCCGATTTTGCTTCCTTGACTCGGTTTTCTGAAATTTAAACAGAAAATAGCATTAAAGCACACAATTCGAGCACAAAACTAGCTTAAATTAATAGGAAAATGATGACATTTTTGCATGTCATCAGTAATGAGTAGAGTGCAACTGTGAGTCTATAGTGGAATGTACACACAGTTAAATATGTCTGCAATGAGTAGAGTGCAACTGTGAGTCTATAGTGGAATGTACACACAGTTAACAAATATTGATTAATGTGGTTAATGAGTTTGACCAATTAATCTCACATCGTTGGAGCTTCTAATCTGCAGGTCCATTAGGTCCCACTGGTAGCTCGTAAAGTAATTTGAGGCAACTAAGTAATGAAAGTAAATTGAAAATGTTCAATTTATTAAGGGAAACAAATATAATATATATTGATATATTATTATGAGAGAAATTAATATTTGAAAAGTTCAAATATAAATTTATGGAAGTTTGAAAGAGTTCAAAATAAATGAATTAATTAATTTAAGGCCTAAAATGTGTTTGGGCAAATTAATTAATTCTAGGCCGGAAATTAAATATGTGATATTTAATTAGTGGTTAATTAATTAAAGAATTCATTAACCGGGAATTAATCAATTATGGAAATAATTAATCACTTAAGGAAGTGATTAATCATTTATGGAAATGATCTAATCACTTATGGAAGTAATTAGTCATTTGTGGAAAAGATTAATCAGTTATGGAATTGATTGATCATGATTGATTAATTAAGAAATAAGATTGAATCAATTTTGGAAAAGATTGATTTAATTAAATATTTTATTCATGGCCTCTCTTCTATAAATAGAACACTAGACCTAATTGGTCATGACTTACTTGACACTCTTGAAAGACGAGACCTAGAATTCTCTCTAGCCTCCCTCTTAGAGAAAGACTCCCACAAGTCTTTTGCTTCCTAGACTTAGAGACATACCGGTGTAACCTCTGTGGTTATTGTGTCGATCAAGAAGAAAATTCCAGCGATCAAGAGGCGAGGAGGCTGCTGCGTTTTCGTTCGTTGGAGCGTCGTTGGCGAAGAACGGTCAAGTCTACAACGAAGGTATGTGACGGTTCTTCCCCTTTTCTATAGAAAAGCATGAAAATAAATTTAGATTTATTTTTCAGCATGTTTAAACCAATTTTACAACAGCTTTAAAGTTTGTTTAAAGTTTGTTTGAGTTTTCGTAACGGTATTTTAATGTTAATTAATATACGGCGTAAGGTCCAATCGATGCGCTTCCGCTGCGTGGGGACTTTTATTCCCTTCAATCGGCATCAGAGCCATCGCTGTCCCTATTAATTAATTTTAAAAGTTGCGATAGGCTCTAATAGGTGGGATTTATGCATAATGTATGTTCGGTTTGCGTTGAACTGTTTGGGTTAATTTTATGGCCATAGATTTTATTTTTATGTGATTTTGATCATGTAAGGCCCGGTGTTTCGGGTATATTATGTAAAATCGAGTCCTATGTAAGTCCGGGTCTAGAATAGGTTTTTATGAGATGAAAATCGAAGCAATCGCCGTTGAAATCGAGGCCAAAACTGAAAAATCGTTGTTGTTTTGCCCAGATTCTGCCTCCAGACGCAACAGCGTCGGGACGCTACCTCAACAGCGTCTCGACGCTGTCTCGATACCGAAGGCGCTCGGTAAGGAAAGCACACAGCGTTGTGACGCTACCTCAACAGCGTCTCGACGCTGTCTCGATACGCAGACGCCAGATAGGAAAGCACACAGCGTCGAGACACTATCAACACAGCGTCGAGACGCTGTCACGATGGAGGTGCACATTAGGGTTTCAAAAGGCGCGGTTCAAGGCGTGGCCGGTCCGGTTCGGCTAGGCTGGGACCTATTTGGTCCGGTTCAGCCAATTTTTGGCATGGTTCGTGATTTTCGAAGCCGGTTCGAGGTGGTTCGGGGCGGTTCGTGCTGTCTAGACCAATTCCGGAGCTGTACAAGGATTTTTTAGGATAGAATTTAGCTAAATTAATGTAATTTAATGCTTTATTTTATCATAGGGGCCAAAATTAACCGGTTCAATTGCTATTTATATGCTTTATGGATGTGATATAGAATATTTAATCCTACCTTAGGTTATAAACATGCTCATGCATTTTTACATATTATAAAATGTTATAATGTATGTTTAAATGCATGGATTTGTTTTCATATTTTTTAATATAAGTGTATATTAATTATATGAAAAATTGGAAAGCATGAAACATGTCATTACTTAAATTAAATATAAATGGTTATGTTTAATGTAATGAATGAAGCATGCTTGATTGATTTTCTTGATTGGCTTATAATTGTTATAATAAAAGAAAATCAAAATTGCATGAAGCATGAAACATCCATAGTTAATAATATAATTGTTATATTATTCATGCAATTAATGTGGTTTAATTATTTAATTTGAATGAGATTGTTGAATGAATTAAACCCTAGATTCTTGATTATAGGATTAATCATTAAAATTTGAAATAGTTCTTTATTGTTAATGATTAGAAATCGTCAATCCATAATCAAGATTTGCATGCAAACATAAGATCATAGGATGAATTGAATTAATTTTAAATTGTTTAAAAATTAATTAGACCTAGATCAGTTTCTAATAGGATTAGAATCTTTTCTTACTTAGAATTAAAAATAGTTTTAATTGACTAAGTAGGAACACATTGCTATGATTATAAGGGAATTCCACCGGTGATGTTCTGTCTAAGGCTGGGGGTATTTAAGTTGACGGTTTACGGAACACCTCCTACCTGGGAACTGACCTGGAATACCGGAGTTGAATTAATCATAGTTAAATGTTAGCATGCAATGTCACTAGGTTTATTAAAAGTGTTTAATGCACCTAGATCTTTAGAGTAAATACCCTACATTACTGAGGTTATAAGGGAACTCTCTCGGTAAAGTTCTGTCTAAGGCTGAGGGTATTTAAGTTGACGGTTTACGGAACACCTCCTACCTGGGAACTGACCCGAACATTGAGTTGAATTAACCATAGTAATGTTGACTTGCAATGTTGGGTTTATTAAAAGAAGTTTAATTCACCCAAAAGATTGCAGTTGAATCCTTTCCATAATTGTTATAATAGGATCAGACTTAGATAGATTGACTTAGCCGAATACTATCTAAGTTAAACAACCCTATATTAATCCCAGGACATTTTCAGTGGGAGGAAAATTACAAAACAAGATTTAAATCAAGTTTTGCTCCTATGTCCCTATATTCACAACGTGAGATTCATGCTCGGCTTCGAGTCGCCTTAGGAGCGGCCTCCCTTCGGAAAGTGTTAGCATGAATCAATATCAAGGTGAATGGAAAAAATGTCTAGAGTAGGTGGGAGCGGGACACGTGTCAACGTATCCCTCGGTCTGCACCCATAGTTCGCACCGTGAGAGTCCTATGATCCGCCTGCAGGTTGTCCTGGCGCAACCATCCCTTCGGAGGGTCTGGTCATAGGATTCGGAACATCGTGAACTCCTGAAAAGGATAGGAGCTCTTAGGCTAATCACCAACAGTTGTCTTTCCCTTCGGTAGCCTGTTGGTGCGTGCCTCTGAGATCTGAAAGTGGGAGAGTTACACTTACGAGGATGAGTTAAAAGTGTTAACGAATCCTTGACCAAACAACGGTGGCTAATGTCTATAAGAATATGAGTTATTCTGGAATTAGAATTAGCTGAGAGGTATCTCATTTCAAAGGAGGAGTGCCTGATCACCCTTCGGTGGCTGATATTCTAAACCTCTGAAACATCGTTGCAAAACTAAATCGATAGTTTTAGGGTTCTGTGATTGTCTGTTTTGCTAAATTGATTGGATTGTGTGCAATTGTTTGCTTGTATGATGGGTTAAGGCAAAGATAACTAATACGGTCATTGTTTGTTTAAATTTCAGCAATGTCTTCCTCAATTGTCTCTCTGCTTAAAAATGAGAAATTAACCGGCGAAAATTATGCTACGTGGAAGTCGAACCTGAATACGATTCTTGTTGTCGATGATCTGCGGTTCGTCTTAATAGAGGATTGTCCTCCAGCCCTTGCTCGTAATGCATCCCAAGCAGTTAAGGATGCTTATGACCGCTGGACAAAGGCCAATGATAAGACTCGCGTCTATATCCTAGCCAGCTTATCTGAAGTTTTGGCTAAAAGGCATGAGGGCATGGTAACAGCGAGGGAGATTATGAACTCTCTCCGGGAGATGTTTGGACAACCGTCCTACCAACTTCACCATGACGCTCTCAAATACGTTTATAGCTGTCGCATGAAAGAGGACACGTCTGTTCGGGAGCATGTCCTGGATATGATGGTCCAATTCAACGTGGCAGAAGCAAACAAGGCGGTCATAGATGAGCGTAGTCATGTTGCATTCATCTTAGAATCTCTTCCAAAGAGTTTTCTGCAGTTTCGAAGCAATGCAATGATGAATAAAATAACATTCAACCTGACTAGCCTCTTGAATGAGCTACAACTCTATCAGTCTCTTCTTAAGAACAAGGGAAAGATAGAAGGAGAGGCAAACGTTGTTCACTCTAAAAGAAAGTTCGAGAAGGGTTCATCCTTTGGAACTAAATCTGTAGCCACTTCTTCAAAGAAAACTCAGAAGAAGAAAGGAAACAAGGGGAAAGCTCCCAGTACTGCTGCTAAAAGCAAGGGAAAAGCCAAAGCTATGGCAGATAAGGGCAAGTGTTTCCACTGCAATGTAGATGGACATTGGAAGAGAAACTGCCCAAAGTACCTTGCTGAGAAAAAGAAGGAAAATGAAGGTAAATTTGATTTACTTGTTTTAGAAACATGCCTGGTAGAACATGATGAGTTTACCTAGATACTTGATTCAGGAGCAACTAATCATGTTTGCTCTTCTTTTCAGGAAAATAGTTCCTTTCGGCAGTTGAACGATGGGGAAATGACACTCAGGGTCGGAACTGGAGAAGTCATTTCAGCTAAAGCAGTGGGAGCTGTGAAGTTATTTTTTAGAAATAGATTCTTACTTTTAGAAAGTTTGTTAATCGTTCCCAAGATTAAGAGGAACTTAATTTCTATTTCATGTTTGATTGAACAATCGTATACAGTTACTTTTGATATGAATGGAGCGTTCATTTATAAAAATGGTGTACTTATTTGTTCAGCCAAATTGGAAAATAACTTGTATATTTTAAGACCAACCGAAAACAAAGCACTTTTAAATCACGCATTATTTAAAACTGCTGAAACTCAAAGTAAAAGGCAAAAGATTTCTCCATCAAGTAACAATACTCATCTTTGGCATCTTAGACTTGGTCATATAAACATCAATAGGATCGGTCGTTTGGTAAAGAATGAACTTCTAAGCAAGTTAGAAGATGATTCACTACCACCTTGTGAATCTTGTCTCGAGGGAAAATGACCAAGAGACCCTTTACTGGAAAATGTTACAGAGCCAAAGAACCCTTAGAGTTAATACATTCGGATCTATGTGGTCCAATGAATGTAAAAGCTCGAGGAGGGTACGAATATTTCATCTCATTTATAGATGATTATTCAAGATATGGTTACTTGTACCTAATGGGACATAAGTCTGAAGGCCTTGAAAAGTTTAAGGAGTTTAAGGCTGAAGTTGAAAACCTATTAGGTAAATCTATTAAAGTACTTCGATCTGATCGATGAGGGGAGTATATGGATCAAAGATTCCAAGATTATATGATAGAACATGGAATCCAATCTCAACTCTCAGCCCCTTGTACACCTCAGCAGAATGGTGTGTCAGAAAGGAGAAATAGAACCTTGTTAGACATGGTTCGATCAATGATGAGCTATGCTCAATTGCCTAGCTCGTTTTGGGGGTATGCAGTAGAGACTGCAGTATACATCTTGAACAATGTTCCCTCGAAAAGTGTTTCTGAAACACCTTTCGAATTATTTAAGAGGCGTAAACCTAGTTTGCATCACTTTCGCATCTGGGGTTGTCCAGCACACGTGCTTGTGACAAATCCTAAGAAACTGGAACCTCGTTCAAAACTGTGCCAATTTGTTGGTTACCCTAAAGAAACGAGAGGTGGTTATTTCTACGACCCACAAGAAAATAAGGTGATTGTATCGACAAACGCCACTTTCTTAGAGGAAGACCACATGAGAGATCATAAACCACGCAGCAAAATAATATTAGGAGAAGCTACTGAAGAATCATCAAGAGTTGTTGATGAAGTTGGACCTTCAACAAGGGTTGATGAAGGAACTAGTTCTTCAGATCCATCCCGTCCATCTCAAACGTTGGGAATGCCTCGACGCAGTGGGAAGGTTGTATTACAACCTGACCGCTACTTGGGTTTCACTGAAACTCAGGTTGTCATACCTAATGATGGCATTGAGGATCCATTGTCCTATCGACAGACAATGAATGATGAAGATAAGGATGGATGGGTTAAAGCCATGAACCTGGAAATGGAGTCAATGTACTCCAATTCTGTATGGGAACTTACAGATCTACCAAATGGGGTAAAACCCATAGGGTGAAATTGGATCTATAAGAGAAAAAGAGATGCAGCTAGAAAGGTACATACCTTCAAAGCTAGACTAGTGGCAAAGGGTTATTATACCCAAAAGGAAGGGGTTGACTATGAGGAAACCTTTTCTCCTGTAGCCATGTTAAAGTCCATAAGAATTCTCTTATCCATAGCCACATATTATGACTATGAAATATGGCAAATGGACGTCAAGACTGCCTTTCTAAAGGGTAATCTTGAAGAGAATATCTTCATGTCTCAACCTGAAGGGTTCATAGCCCAAGGTCAGGAACAAAAGGTCTGTAAGCTCAATCGATCCATTTATGGATTGAAACAAGCATCCAAATCATGGAACATTAGATTTGATACTGCAATCAAATCTTTTGGCTTTGACCAAAACGTTGATGAGCCTTGTGTGTACAAAAAAGTCAACAAAAGGAAAGTAGCTTTTCTAATACTTTATGTAGACGATATCCTACTCATTGGGAATGATGTAGGATACCTCACTGACATTAAGAAATGGCTAGCAGCCCAATTCCAAATGAATGATCTGGGAGAGGCTCAATATGTTCTCAGAATCTAAATCATTAGGGATCGTAAGAACAAAACGGTAGCTCTGTCTCAAGCAACATATTTTGACAAGATGTTGTCTCGATATTCGATGCAAAACTCCAAGAAGGAACTACTACCCTTCAGACATGGGGTACACCTGTCTAAGGAACAGTCTCCTAAGACACCTCAAGAAATTGAGAACATGAGACACATTCCCTACGCCTCAGTTGTGGGCAGCTTAATGTATGCTATGCTCTGCACAAGGCCTGACATATGTTATGCAGTGGGAGTAGTCAGTAGGTATCAGTCTAATCCAGGGTTGGACCACTGGGGAGCGGTTAAAAACATCCTCAAGTATCTTCGGAGAACGAGGGACTACATGCTTGTGTATGGAGCTAAGGATTTGATTCTTACTGGATACACTGACTCTGACTTTCAAGCTGATAAGGATTCAAGGAAATCCACATTAGGGTCAGTATTCATCCTCAATGGAGGAACAGTAGTGTGGAGAAGCATCAAACAAGGATGCATAGCAGACTCAACCATGGAGGTTGAGTATCTAGCAGCTTGCGAAGCAACTAAGGAGGCAGTATGACTCAGAAAGTTCTTGACTGATTTGAAAGTGGTTCCGAATATGAACGTGCCCATAACACTATACTGTGACAACAGTGGGGCTGTAGCCAACTCAAAAGAACCTCGAAGCCACAAACGAGGTAAACACATCAAGAGGAAGTATCACCTGATACGGGGAGATTGTGCAACGAGGAGATGTGATCGTCACTAAGATCGCCTCGGAGCACAATATCGCCGATCCATTTACGAAGGCTCTCACCGCTAAAGTGTTTGAGGGTCATCTAGAGGGTCTAGGTCTACGAGATATGTATGCCATCTAATCTAGGGCAAGTGGGAGAAATGTATAATGGGTATAAGGATGCCCTAGTTCATTGTATTATTTTAATATACATGACATTTCCAGCTTTAGATTATTGCATTTACATCCCACTAACTAGTGTTTTAGTTCAAGTGGGAGTTTGTTGGGTTTTATGCCCTAAAACTCGTAGATAGTGAATGTAACCGTTGACCGGATATTAATGAAATAATATTGATATATTTTTCCATTAATTGTTATTAGTTATTTTATATTTGTCTTTGCCTAATAATAACCCTGATCCAATAAACTAGACATCTAAGGTTGTAATATGAGTCTTGAACAATATGTAGCGACATATGGGATCATTGTTCAAGAAACAGCCTAAAGGGTCTATAGTATAGGGATAAGACTGGGTGCCTTATCCTGGTGACACTATGGATATGGCCCACTTTGTATTTGATACAAACGCTGCGATCCAACGCGTTTGTGTAGGAGACATGCGAGTGGGGGTATCCTATGCAATGAGTTTGCATAAGACCGGACCGCGAAATAGTAACCATTGGTTATGACACCGTTAACTAGTTGGTTTTCTATTTCACTACGACGACCTAGACAACTTAGTCTTAATCCTGAGTTGATTATGGACTTCTGCTCATGAGAGATTGTCCTTTGATTTGTATGGGTGAGAGTGGCCAATACGCCGACTCAATAAGCCTACCACTTTGGGGACAAGACCGAATGGGGAGCTGGGAACATAATCGTACAAGATGGAATTCACTCCTTCCCGACTTTAGGGAAGCAGATGAGTGTTCCCTTAAGTGGTTACTCCGAGTCTTGAACAAAGGGTCCTACCCTCTCAATGGCACGAGAGGGTTTTCTGTTTGATGGTTGGACCACAAACAGGTTGTTCATTAGAGGAGAATTGGTACTTAAGGAAATAGAGGTAACCCAGGGGTAAAACGATAATTTGACCCAGCTGGTGTTACGGACACTCGTGAAGGACTAACTAGTCGATATTGGTCTAGATCCGTGGACACAGAAAATATGTCTGCAATGAGTAGAGTGCAACTGTGAGTCTATAGTGGAATGTACACACAGTTAACAAATATTGATTAATGTGGTTAATGAGTTTGACCAATTAATCTCACATCGTTGGAGCTTCTAATCTGCAGGTCCATTAGGTCCCACTGGTAGCTCGTAAAGTAATTTGAGGCAACTAAGTAATGAAAGTAAATTGAAAATGTTCAATTTATTAAGGGAAACAAATATAATATATATTGATATATTATTATGAGAGAAATTAATATTTGAAAAGTTCAAATATAAATTTATGGAAGTTTGAAAGAGTTCAAAATAAATGAATTAATTAATTTAAGGCCTAAAATGTGTTTGGGCAAATTAATTAATTCTAGGCCGGAAATTAAATATGTGATATTTAATTAGTGGTTAATTAATTAAAGAATTCATTAACCGGGAATTAATCAATTATGGAAATAATTAATCACTTAAGGAAGTGATTAATCATTTATGGAAATGATCTAATCACTTATGGAAGTAATTAGTCATTTGTGGAAAAGATTAATCAATTATGGAATTGATTGATCATGATTGATTAATTAAGGAATAAGATTGAATCAATTTTGGAAAAGATTGATTTAATTAAATATTTTATTCATGGCCTCTCTTCAATAAATAGAACACTAGACCTAATTGGTCATGACTTACTTGACACTCTTGAAAGACAAGACCTAGAATTCTCTCTAGCCTCCCTCTTAGAGAAAGACTACCACAAGTCTTTTGCTTCCTAGACTTAAAGACATACCGGTGTAACCTCTGTGGTTATTGTGTCGATCAAGAAGAAAATTGCAACGATCAAGAGGCGAGGAGGCTGCTGCGTTTTCGTTCGTTGGAGCGTCGTTGGCGAAGAACGGTCAAGTCTACAACGAAGGTATGTGACGGTTCTTCCCCTTTTCTATAGAAAAGCATGAAAATAAATTTAGATTTATTTTTCAGCATGTTTAAACCAATTTTACAGCAGCTTTAAAGTTTTTTTAAAGTTTGTTTGAGTTTTCGTAATGGTATTTTAATGTTAATTAATATACGGCGTAAGGTCCAATCGATGCGCTTCCACTGCGTGGGGACTTTTATTCCCTTCAGTCGGTATCCTTCAAACCTGTCAAACCAATCTTCCTGTACAATGAATAGGGCATCAAATTTATACTAGCACCTAAATCACACAAAGCCCTATCGAAAGATACTTCTCCTATAATGCAGGTAACAGTAAAACTCCTTGGGTCTTTTTGTTTAGAAGACATCTTTCCATAAACTATGGTACTACTGTTTTCAGACAACCTAAAAACCTCTTTTTTCAAACTCTTCTTCCTAGATAACATTTCTTTCATGAACTTCCCATAATTAGGCATATTATACAAAGCATCTACCAAAGGAATGTTCACAGATAATTTTCTAAACATCTCTAGGAATTTCTGAAACTGCTCATCTAATTTAACATTCTTAAAGCTCTAAGGAAAAGGTAACTCTTTGTAATCAAAGGTAGGATATTCGCCCCTCCGCTTGGGCGGACTAATGTGCGAGCCTTTGTCATGATGGTTGCATGTAACCACTTCTTCCTCACTCAACTTCTCTTCATGCCTGTCATTTTGCTTTTCATCTTTTTTCTTTCCTGCAAAAGAGTTAGAAACATCACAATTAAAATCAACAGAGTTAGGAGGACATTGGGACCTTTCAGAGGAGGCTTTTTGTGCCTCAGCTCTTCCATCTTCATCCACGCTCTTTTCTTCTTTCTTCTTCTTTGAACTATCCTCCAGCTGTCTACCACTTCTCAGTGTCACCATCTTGCACTGCTCTCTCAGATTGGGTTCAGTGTCGCTTGGAAACATTCCTTTCTGAAGGGCATTCACCGTTGAAGCAATCTGACCGGCCTATCTGAAATTCCATATTCTTAAGAGTTGTGTCGTGGTTATTAACCGTTGTTTGGAGATTCACATTTAACACCTTCTGCTTCTTGATAAACATGGCCACCATCTCTTCCAGGTTACTCTTCTTTTCTGGCGCACTAGTGGAAGCAAATCCTGGCGGTGGCTGCAATACGTTCTTGGTGTTGGAGTATGAAAAGTTCTCATGATTGCGCAGACTGGGATGGTAGCTAGAAGTTTGGTACTCCTTGAGTGAATGCTTTATTTCCCACATACTGAACTTCTTCCACATCTTGATTCTCTTTCTTTGAATATCCTTCAACTAAGGTGGAAATGGACTTGACCACCTCAGATGAAGTCAGCTTGTTCAGCGCATTCATTAATGATTCCATCTGTGCCTTCAATGAACTTGACTCATCTAATTCTTAAATACCAGCCTTCTTGGAAACTGTTCCCCTCTTAGTCGGCCACTGGTAACTGGTCGGTGCCATTTCCTCTAGAAGATCCTTGGCTTTCGTCACTGTCTTGGAAAGAAAACTCCCACCCGCTGATGTGTCTAAAACTGTCTTGGTGGAGGGATTCAATCCATTGTAAAATAATTGCACCTGGAGCCAATCTGGGTAGCCATGCCGGGTATTGCCTAAGCATCTCCTTATACCTCTCCCATGCCTCGTATAGTTGCTCCTCGTCCAATTGCCTGAATGTTCTGATCTCTGTCCGGAGCTTCGTGGTCTTGGCAGGTGGGAAAAATTTCGTCAGGAATGCCTGGGCAAGCTCGTCCCATGTGTTGATATTGCCCGTCTCGACTGATTCGAGCCAATCTTTAGCTTTATCTTGCAGAGAAAATGGGAATAACCTCAATCTTATAGCGTCGGCTGGAACTCCATTCATCTTTACCGTCTAGCATATCTCCAAGAATGATCGCAGATGCGAGTGTGGACCCTCCGAAGGATGTCCCTTAAATGAATTGTCTCGCGCCTTCTGAATCAGTCTTGTCTTTAACTCGAAATTGTTAGCTTGGATCGGGGTGTAAACGATGCCTGAATTCTCAGTTCGGAGGACTGGCTGCAAAAAGTCTCTGATTGCCTTGAGAGCTTCATCTTGATGGGCCATTGCTTCTGTTAGTCTTTTCTCTCTACGAATAGATCTGAGTGTCCCGGTAATTTCAAGATCTAAAGGAAACAATTCGACCACCTTATGTCTTCGCATACAATACTCCCAAACAATCAAAAGAACCAAACAAAAACAAAAATAAAATAATATTCACAAAAGAAAATGTATACAACCTAAATTACTATTTATCTCTTTCTTTTTAATGTCAAGAAAAAAAAATATTTTGCTTAAAAGTCAAACCTCCCCGGCAATGGCGCCAAAAACTTGTTGCAAAAAACAACACCGCAAGTGCACGTGCTGCAAGTAATATAAAACTGAAATATTTCGAGTATCGAATCCTCAGGGAGGCGAAGCGAAAATTAAGCAAAGCAAAAATTCCTTGGACAAAAAATACTTGGGAGAAATAATATTTAGGGACCAAAACATGAAATTAAAAAGAATTTAAAAATTTAAGCGATTAAGGAAATCAAATTGATCAATCAAGAAATAAAAATATGGAGAAAGAGTTTTTAAACGGGAAGTGGGGTCTTGAAACTCAATTATTAGCTAAATGATTATTACAATTAACCTATCTCATTGCCCAACTAATTATAATCCTAGAATTTCCCTTAATCACATAGGTTCTCCTGTCGGTCTTCCCTAATTATAATTAATCCATTTTAACAACCTAAGTGTCCTTGGCGCCATTAAAATTCGTTAATTATTACGCTCTGATTCATTTTAGGAATCTAAGTTTAATCAACTAATCCCGTTGTCACTACGACCAATTAAACTAGTTACATGGATTATGATCTATCCTAATTTCTCTCCGTCGAGTCTCCATTAAGAATCGAATCAATATACAACTGGCCAGATTGCATATAGCATTACAAGCATCCATAAAAATAATTAGTAAACAGGGTAAGAGATAGGCAATTATAACAACATTTAACTATAATTTCATTTCAAGACCCCAAATTGGAGTTTAGCTATACATAGCTAAAATATTCACAAAATTTACAATGGAAAGCATAAATATAAGCAAAATAGAAGGGAAGGAATTGTCTGTCGAAGACCCCATCGCTAGCGCTTGGAGTCCCTCCGAGCACACCTTGAGCCTCCTAGAGTGCTCCCCAAAAACTCCCCAAAATTTCCCACTAAAGAACTCTCAAAAAGGCTAAAAAGCCTTGAGAGAAGGCTCCAAAGGAGCCAAAGAGAGAAAGGAATGAAGGAATGGAATGATGATTGATGGTAAAAAAATGGCACCAAAGGGCGCCTTTTATAGGCCCAAAAATGGGACAGCGTCGCGACGTTATCGGCACAACGTCACGACGCTGTGACGTCATCGACTTGCCGGTCAAGAAATGAGACAGCGTCTCGACGCTAGGTGGATTCCAGAACTTTCAGGCGCGGATTTGGGCTTGAAATTGGGCCTCTCTTCATTTCTTTTTGGACCTCTTCTTCATGGTTGACTTTCTTGGCTTCCCCTTGACCCATGCATGGAAATTTGGGCTTGGATGGCTCATTTTAGGGCTTTTTCCTCCAAAAATCCATAAAGTGCTCCTTAGGACAAAATAATAAATTAAATTAGGATTTCTCAATAAAAACACAATTAAAACACTAAAAAGTTTAATATTTTAGGACTAAAATAGTGACATTTCTGCCCTCTATCAACGACGTCATTTTGTGGAGTTTAAATGCGTGTCCTGATCAAATACTATATGACGTCGTTTTGCTATATCAAAATGACGTCGTTTTGGGTTAATCTAATTCGTTAAAATGCATGCCCATTATCAAAACGACGTCGTTTTGATTAATGAGATCAAAACGACGTCGTTTTGAATTTCTTCTTCATTTGGGATTAAGAATCACAGTAACGATTAGGGTGTTGGGTTTTATGCCATAAAACTCGTAGATAGTGAATGTAAACAAATTGTTTACTTATTTCAATAAAGTGTTATTAAGTTTCTACAATAAAGTGTTATTGTTAAATATTTCACAATTTGACCCAAATCCAATAAACTAAGATCCAAGTTTGTTTGTATGTAACTTGAACTAGTATGTGGGGACATACAGGGATCGATGTTCAAGTTGTTGGGTTTTATGCCCTAAAACTCGTAGATAGTAAATGTACATTTGAACGAACATTAATAAAAGTGATGTATTATTCAATGTTTGTATTATATCTTGTCTTATCAACCCTAATCCAATAAACTAAACATCCAAGGCTAATAGAATGAGGCTTGAACTAGTATGTAGGGACATATGGGGATCAATGTTCAAGTTTTAGCCTAAAGAGTCTGTAGTATAGGGATGAGGTTGGGTACCTTATCCTGGTGACACTATGGATACGACCCGCTTTGTATATTGATACAAACGTAATGATCCAACGCATTCGTGTAGTTGACATGCGAGTGGGGGTATCCTGTGCAATGAGTTTGCACAAAGACCAAACTGCGAAATAGTTAACCACCAACTGTAACACCGTTAGTTAGCTCGGTTTCTATTTCACTAGGATGACCTAGGCAACTTGGCCTTAATCCTAAGTGGATTATGGACTCCTGTCCATGAAGGATTGTCCGTTGATTTGTACGGGTGAGAGTGGCCTGTTCGCCGGCTCAATAAGCCTACCATTTTGGGGATAAAACCGAGTGGGGAGCTGGGAACATAGTCTTACAAGATGGAATTCACTCATTCCCGACATTAGGGTAAGTAGAGGTGTGTTCCCTTAAGTGGTGTCTTCGGGTCTTGAACAATGGGCCCTACCCTCTTTATGGCATGAGAGGGACTTCTGTTTGTTGGTTGGACCTCAAACAAGTTGTTCATTAGAGGAGCGCTGGTACTTAAGGACCAAGAGGTAGCCCAGGGGTAAAACGGTAATTTGACCTAGCTGGGATACGAACACACGTGAAGGGCTGACTTGCTGTTGACGGTCGATATCCGTGAACACAGAAATATATCTGCAGTGAGAAGAGTGCAGTCGTAGTTCTTTAGTGGAGTGAACCACGATTAACGAATATTGATTAACTTGGTTAATGAGTTTAGCCAAGTAATCTCATATCGTTGGAGCTTCTGATCTGTAGGTCCATTAGGTCCCACTGGTAGCTCATTTAGGGTGTTGAGGTAAATTTCTAAGGGAGAATTGAATATTCGAAAGGTGCTCGAATATTGAGATGAAATATGAATTTTATTCATATTGAAACTATAGGTTATAATTAATGTACATTAGATGTGCATTAATACTATAGTTTAAAAATTGAGAGAAATATAATTGAATATGTGATATTTAATTATTATATTAATTAATTGATGAATTAATTAATTGTTTGTTTTAATTTAATTCGATTAAATTTGATTTAATTGAATTTCGTTAAAACTATAGGTTAAAGTGGATATGTACATATAAATACGATTTATATGGTTTTATTAAATTAAGGAGTTAGTTTAATAATATTAATTAATTTTAATTAATTAACTACTCAATCAGTTGTTTAAACTGATTGAGTCCTCCACTATCCCAACAACTGAACGTTGAGGGAGGGTTTTTTTTAGGGTGGTTACTCCCATTCGTTGGCTGATAGAAGATCTCTTTCTCACTTGGGGTCAGTGTGTGAATCCCACCTAACGCTCTCTCCTTCCCTACTCTCTCTGTAACAATTCTCTACAATACAGAAGAGAATTGTTTTCTCCCTAGAAATCTAAGGATCCCACCATCCACCTTAACACACATCCTGTGAGAATACGGTGCGACTGCGTGGTAGTGTTTGTGGTGAATTTGCAGCATCAAAGGAAGAACTTGCTGCTGGAATTTTCGGATTTGACGAGATTTTATTGGTGAATCGATCGAGAACGACTTTGAAAGTGAGTATTCTTGATCCCGAATCAATAGGGTCCATTATAGATGAGATCTAGTGTATTTTCATTCCTTTTCAGCATGCTTTATAGGTGTTTCCAGCATGGTTTTAAATTGTTTAAAATGCTGTAAAATGTTATGTGCTATCGTATTGGTTTCCCAATCAGCATTCATACCAATAAGGTCTCTGAGGTCTTCCGCTGCCTAGGGTTTTTATCCCTACAATTGGTATCAGAGCCTAATCGTGTTTTTAAATGTTGACTTGGGAATTGCGATTGGCTGTGAGGTGGGATTTAATTTGCATTTTGAATGTATGGTTTGCGATAAACTGTTTTGGTTTGATTTGGCCTTAGATTTACAGCTCTTTTCATTGATTTGATCATGTAAAGGCCCCTGCGTTTTGGACAAAATTCTGTAAATCGAGTCTGTACAAGTCCGGGTCTAGAATAGGTTTGAGATCTGCGAAGAACACGATCAAATTTGAGGCCAATTCGATTTTCCAGACGTTGTTTCTGCCTAGAAACGAGTTCCAGACACAACAGCGTTGGGACGCTTGGCCTTGCGCGTCCCGACGCTGTTGTGATTTCCCCAGCGAACGGTTGAAATCGCACCAGCGTCGGGACGCTGTGCTTGAAGCGTCTCGACGCTGTCGCGATTTCGTGCAGCAGTTCAATTTTCGTGAGAACGTGTGCTGAAGCCCTAATGGGCAGTCCGGTTCAGGTGTTTTGGGTTGAGCTAGGACCGGTTTGGTCCGGTTCAACCCGGTTTTTGGGCGGTTCGAGATTTTCAAGGCAGGTTTGAAGCGGTTCGGGTCAGTTCGTGGATTCCAGACCAATTATGGAGCAGTATTTTATGTAATAGGATAGTTTTAAAGCTTTAATTAGAGTAATTTTTGCTTTAATTACCCTAGGGGCCAATTAAACCGGTTTATTCGCTATTTAAATGCTTTGTGGATGTCATTTAAATTTTAATCCCACCTTAGGATATAAAGCATGCTCATGCATTATGTATGTTATAATATGATTATGATGTATGGGATAATGCATGGATTTTCATGATTGATTTATATATATTTGAGTTATATAATTATCATGAAAATGTGATAGCATGATGCATGCAATTACATAGTTTTAATATAAGAGTTATTATTAAAATGAATTGTTTGCAGCACACTACTTTGATTTACCATTTTTGGCAATAATTAATTGTTAATTTATTAAAAATGGAAATCAAGTTGCATTGAGCATGAAACATCCATAGGTTAATATTAGGGAATTCAAAATCCTTCATAGGGCTCGAGACTTTTAACGATTTTCTTCTTCGTTTTGATTTTCTCCTTCGACTTTAATTTGCGGCTAGTTGGTTGTTCGACGGCGACGACAACGACGAATTGAAGCAATCGACGGCGTTCTGGGTTGGTCTGAAGTAGTGACGGCGACGGTAACGAAATGTACTGTTCGACGGTGGGGAAGAACTGTTGGACCTGTATTTTTTGACGACAGTAACAGCGGTAACGGCAAACTCAACGACGGTAACGACGATAGAAGGTAACGACAAACTCAACGATGGTGGAATTAGGTACTATTATTCTTTTAAGTTCTTTAAACTCAACAACCTGTACTGTTTGCATATAAATATCGTGATCAATCTTCCAAATCCCATATCTTTTAAGTTCTTTAAACTCATATAAATATCGCTATCATCTTTATTTTGAAGTTTGAAAATTTCCAGATTAGACAATAAAAGAATTAACTCCTCTAGTTCATCCTCTTTCAAATAAACTTCATTTGATATTAAATTTAGAAGAATAAGACCCAGTGCATTTCATGTAAACTGGAAAGAAACAAACCAACCTTAACAGCTGTAAGTCGGGTAATCTCATTTCCCATCTGATCAACAAGAACTGGAAGGCAGATTGTTTATATTTTTTTTTTTTAAAAAAAAACAAGCTTTAGATGATTGATGAAAAGAAATAAAATATTCAAGGATACAACCTCCATGGAGAATAATGAAGCAAACAAAACAAGGGAGATAAAACGACCCTAAAAGTGTCTTTAGATAAGAATTTTAAGGGAGCTTTAGTTTCCGATGTAAATTACAATCGGGTTTTTTTTTATTATTATTAAATACATGTATTAATAGAGAGAATCGTGATATTGAGGAGGCAAGGTTTTTTGTTGGTAGTAGGAGATGACTTTGGAAAAGCTTGATCCTTTTCATGTTTTTATGGAGGTCAAAATATTAGTTGATCAATGACCAAGTCTCTAAGGAATTTCAATTTCATGAAATCTTATAGACAATATAAGTAGGATTGGATGCCAACCTGAGCAACCTTAACTAATCACACTATCAATTGGGAGAAATAATATGAAGGAGCCATCTATCTTTGTGGGTCACAGTCTAGTCTATGCTTATTAGGATGGATAATCAGGTACCAAAAGAAGGGCAACCAATTGTTTTTACATTTTTGTTAATATGAAATGAAGTTTAGGGGTCACATGGCTTTAAGTCATTTCCTCTAAGTCATTTTTCTATTTATAGCTCTTATTGACTACTAGGTCAATCCATAGTGGTTAACTACATGGTTATTGTTTATTTTATTTGTTTTAATTAATTTTTGGCTTAACTTAAAATTGTTAACCTCATGTAAATCATTCATATTTTATATTCCTAAAGCCTAGCCTATATGTAAAGAAATTGATGTTTTGCATTTTACTTCACACAGTAAGTTTTATTTTACATTTCTTTTTTATTTTGGAGTGTGAAGTTGTGTTGTTTTTTTTTTAAGTGTTTTGGAGTTTGTGGTGGTAGATTTGGGAGTGTAGTTTTTCTGTTTTTCAGGTAAAATTTTTTGGGTAGCTATAACTATGTCGTTATGCTGTCGAGATTTTCGAAGCATTAAGGTGTTTCACTCAAGTAATGTTTCTAGATTAGTTTATAATTTGGAAGCGTTACAGTTCATTTAGTATGTAAACATAAATAGCATATAGAATTGTATTTGAAGCATCTCCCATCCTCAATTTATGAGTTGGTTGCAAACAAATTTTTGATTGGTGTGCATTTCTCAATTGTTGTTTTTGTAGATAACATTTTTATAAAAATATCTTCCAATGGATAAGTCATGGATGAACAAAGATAGATTGTCAGATGACTATAGCATAAGTGTAGAGAACTTCATTGAAAATGGACTACGTCATGCAAAATGGTTGAAGTTCATGTGGTGTCCATGCTTAAACTGTGGAAATGCACTCAAACAAGATGCTAACTTAGTTAGAGACCACATGTATATCCATGGCATTGATAAGAGTTATAAGATATGGATTTGGCATAGTGAAGAATTACCAATCAGGGACAAGGATGAAAACGACCCTACTTGTGGTGATGAGGACTTTACTGAAAGTGATGATATAAGAAACACCACTGGTTTGAAGCTACACAAGACTATTTTACAGATATCTACATTACTAAAATTATATAACTTGAAAGTCAAATACGGAAGGAGTGATAAAAGTTTCACCGACTTGCTAACATTAGTTTATGACATCCTACCAAATCCGAATGAGATTCCATCTTCTGTGTTTGAAGCAAAAAAGGTCCTGTCTACTCTAGGAATGGATTATCAGAAGATTCATGCATGTGTCAACGATTGTGCCTTTTTAGGAAAGGACTATCTGATGCAAATTCATGCCCAGTTTGTAAAACATCTAGATGGAAGCTTCGAAAGAACTCAACTAAAGTAAAAAAAGGTATTCCAGCAAAGGTTATGTGGTACTTTTCTCCAATCCCTCGATTCCAACGCATGTTTCGATGTGCAAAGATGTCAAAATTGTTAACTTGGCATGTTGAAGGGAGGAAAAAAGATGGATTTCTGCAATATCCAGCAGATTCGCCATCTTGGAAATTAGTAGACGACATGTGGCCGGAATTTGGTTCTGAGTCAAGAAATCTTCGTTTAGCTATCTCAACTGATGGAATCAATCCTCATGGTGACCTTAGTAGTAGATATAGTTGTTGGCCAGTTATAATAGTGATTTATAACCTCCCACCCTGGTTGTGCATGAAACGAAAGTTTATGATGTTGAATGCATTAATATCTGGCCCCAAACAACCTGGAAATGACATTGACGAATACTTAGGTCCATTAGTTGATGACTTGAAAAAGCTATGGTTTGATGGGGTTACATGTTACGATGCATATAGAGATCAATCTTTTGTCTTGAAAGATGTTTTACTGTGGACCATAAACGATTTTCCAGCATACGGAAATCTATGCGGCTGCACTGTGAAAGGTTATCATGCATGTCCAATTTGTGGGGAACAGACGTCCTCCAGTCGACTGACGCATGGAAAAAAGATGGCATACCTTGGACATCGATGATTTTTACCTCGACATCATCCATATAGAAGGGAGAAAAAGACGTTTAATGGACAACAAGAGTTTGAACTAGCACCGAATGCATTGTCTGGAGAGGAAATCTTGGCAAGAATGAATAAAATCCACAATGTTTTGGGTAAACAAGCTGGAAAACGAAACCGGTCAGAAGAACTTTCAAGTAGTTACTGGAAGAAAAAGTCTATTTTTTTAGTTAGACTATTGGAAACGTCATCATGTAAGACATTGTCTAGATGTAATGCACATCAAGAAAAACGTGTGCACTAATATCATCGGCACCTTACTTGATATTCCTGGAAAAAACTAGAGATGGATTAAAAATACGAGAGGATTTGGTTGATTTAAATATTAGAAAAGAATTGGCCCTACAAGTAAGAGGAAATCGAATTTTCATGCCTTCAGCATGTTACACACTATCACGATCGGAGAAAGTAAGCTTGTGTAAGACACTAGCAGAAATTAAGGTGCCTGATGGATATTCGTCCAACATACGAAATCTTGTGTCACTCACAAATTTGAAGCTTTATGGTCTCAAATCTTATGACAATCACATTCTCATGCAACAGTTGCTTCCTGTGGCAATTCGTGGGATCTTATCGAAGCATTTGAGGTATGCCATTATTCGGTTATGTTTTTTTCAACGTTATATGCAATAAAGTGGTGTATTCATCGAAGCTCCATGAGTTGCAGAATGAAATAGTAGTTACTCTGTGTCTGTTAGAAAAATATTTTCCACCCTCATTTTTCACTATTATGGTGCACCTTACAGTGCATCTAGTGAGGGAAGCAGAACTGTGTGGGCCAATTTTTCTAAGATGGATGCATCCTTTTGAATGATACATGAAAGTATTAAAAGGTTATGTTAGGAACAAAAATAGACCAGAAGGATGTATAGGTGAATGTTATATCATTGAAGAAGCCATGGAATTTTGTTCTGAATTTTTATGTGGTATGCATCCAATTGGTTTGAGCTCATGTTTAAAAGAAGATGATTCGTGTACTAGCAGACCATTATCAACTGCTACTTATATCCGACCAGATAAACAATAGTTGGATCAACCTCACCTTTATGTACTAGAAAACACAGACGAGGTCCTTCCATTTATAGAGTACGTATATACACCATTATTTTACTAACTTTATTTCAAACATCAGGTGATATGTGATTGTACTGACACATGCGGGTGATATATATGTATATTGTTGGGTTTTATGCCCTAAAACTTGTAGATAGTAAATGTACATTTGACCGAACATTAATAAAAGTGATGTATTATTCAATGTTTGTATTATATCTTGTCTTAACAACCCTAATCCAATAAACTAAACATCCAAGGCTAATAGAATGAGGCTTGAACTAGTATGTAGGGACATACGGGGATCAATGTTCAAGTTTTAGCCTAAAGGGTATGTAGTATAGGGATAAGGTTGGGTACCTTATCCTGATGACACTATGGATACGACCCGCTTTGTATATTGATACAAACGTAATGATCCAACACGTTCATGTAGTTGACATGTGAGTGGGGGTATCCTGTGCAATGAGCTTGCACAAAGACCAAACCGCGAAATAGTTAACCACTAATTCTAACACCGTTAGTTAGCTCGATTTCTATTTCACTAGGATGACCTAGGCAACTTGGCCTTAATCCTGAGTGGATTATGGACTCATGTCCATGAGGGATTGTCCTTTGATTTGTACGGGTGAGAGTGGCCTGTTCGCCGACTCAATAAGCCTACCATTTTGGGGACAAGACCGAGTGGGGAGCTGGGAACATAGTCTTACAAGATGGAATTCACTCCTTCCCGATATTAGGGTAAGTAGAGGTGTGTTCCCTTAAGTGGTGTCTCCGGGTCTTGAACAATGGGCCCTACCCTCTTTATGGCACAAGAGGGATTTCTGTTTGTTGGTTGGACCTCAAACAGGTTGTTCATTAGAGGAGCACTGGTACTTAAGGACAAAGAGGTAGCCCAGGGGTAAAACAGTAATTTGACCTAGTTGGGGTACGAACACACGTGAAGGGCTAACTTGCTGTTGACGGTCGATATCCGTGGACACAGAAATATATCTGCAGTGAGAAGAGTGCAGTTGTGGTTCTTTAGTGGAGTGAACCACAGTTAACGAACATTGATTAACTTGGTTGATGAGTTTAGCCAATTAATCTCATATCGTTGGAGCTTCTGATCTGTAGGTCCAATAGGTCCCATCGGTAGCCCATTTAGGGTGTTGAGAAAAATTTCTAAGGGGAGTTGCATCTTTGAAAGTGTTTGAATATTAAGTTTAAAGAATATGAATTTGATTCATATTAAAACTATAGGTTATGATTAATGTCCATTGGATGCACATTAATCCTACAGTATAGATGAGAGGATTGTAATTAAATATATGATATTTAATTGTATTATAATTAATTAGTGAATTAATTAATTTTGTTTTTTTTATTTAATTTAATTAAATGTTTGATTTAATTAAGTTAAATTAAAACTTTGGGTTAAGTGGAATGTGTGCATAAAAATGTTTTATGTAGTGATAATTGAATTAAATGTTAATTTAATTATCTTTTATTAATTAACTGATCAGTTGAAAAACTGATCAGTCAAAACCACCTCCCTAACCCTACACGCGTGAACAAACTTTTCTTAAGGGAGTGGGTGATTTTTCTTTAATTGGTAATTTCATTTTTGGGAAGTTCCAAGAGATTCTCTCCCACTCATTCTCAAGCAGAAAACTCCTCTCTCTCTCTGAAAAATTCTCTGAGTTTCTAAGAATTCACAGAGGTCAAAATTCTCCCGATCATCTTAGAATTTTTTGGGTTCCCACAAGCCGCTCAACATCTATCCTAAGGAGAATACCGGTGAACTACGTGGTGGTGTTCGTGAGCGATTTGCAGCATTAAAAGGATACGTTCTTGCTGCTGGAATTTTCAGATTCGACGTCGTTTTGTTGGCGAAACGATCGAGAACGACTTCTAAAGTGAGTATTCTTGATCCCGGATCAATAGGATCCATTATAGTTTAGATCTAAAGTGTTTAGAGTCTATTAAAGCATGTTTTATACAGTTTTGCAGCATGATTTATGTGTGTGTTTTTTTTCTAGCTGTAAAATCCTTTGCAAATTGTATTGGTATTTTGATCTTGAGTAAAACATAATATGGTTATTGATCGTTTCCGCTGCGCTAGGGCTTTAATCTCTGCATATATATCATTGCAATAGGCAACACAAGAAGTTTTTGAAAACAATCCAACCAAGTTAAGAAATCCAAAATGGTTGCAAGATGAGCACAATCGTACCTTCATAAACTGGATACGAGAAAGGGTATCAATTCATAATTTATTTCATACTATTTCTACATAAAGAGATACATATTATTATTGTATTGTAATTAAAACAATACAGGTCCTACTTGCCGTTGAAATTCCAAACAACAATGTCTCATCTACATTGAGGTGGTTAGCTAATGGCCCTCGTCCGAATGTATCCACATATGTTGGATATATGGTGAATGGTCGTTGATATCATACAAAATAACGTGATCGAATAAGGAATGTCAAAAATAGTGGTGTTAGTTTAGTTGCTAACACTTTGCAAAATTCCAGTGCTAGAGATAAAAATCTCATTATCTCATATATGGTTTTCTATGGAGTAATTCAAGAAATTTGGGAGTTAAACTATTATGGTTTCACAGCTGTTTTGTAAAAATGTGACTGGGTGGACAGCAACAAGGGCATCAAGATAGATGAACTTGGATTTACAATAGTGGATTTTAATCGATTAGGACATAAATCAGATCCATTCCTTTTGGCAACTCAAGCAACTCAAATGTTTTATTTAATGATCCTATGAATCCTAGTTGGTCTGTTGTGTTGTCTCCACTTCAACGAGATCACGAAGACGAGACAAACGATGATGAATTGGAAGACACTGCTCTTGATTGTTATGGTTTATTGAAATCAATGCCTATCACCACACTCAATGATATGAACGAAGACTCAACGTTGTTTACCAGAGCTGACTGTGACGGTACATGGATTGACAAAAATTAACATTTTCACTAAATGTATGTGGTTAAGACTATATTGTGTATTATTCGTTTGTTTTTTACCAACATTTTTTTTATTATTCATATTACTTTCATACTTCTGAATATGATTGTTGTTTTTTTATGTATAGATTATATCATAGACTCCTCTGGCAGAAGCAGCAGCGATGAAGGAGATCGGCCTGATAGGAGATTCGTTCCTAGAGGTGCTACGACCATGCGCCATCTATCACGCATTAGGGATGGGGAGAGAGACGTGTCATTAGATATAATGACGAAGGGCAACCTGTTGGAGCGAATGCCACAACATTGCAAAGTCAACTCGGGGTTCTTGGCTACAACCATGAACCATCTAACACCCATTAGGGATGAGTGTAGATGGCATTTGTAGTCAATCTCCGCTCGAAACACAGTTTATTGCAATTAGCGAGAACGAAGTGGAGAACATTCAAGAGTACGTTGACCCGAAAGTTTGTCATCCCATTTAAAGATCAACCATCTTGTTTGGCTCATCCTCCACAGAGGTATAATCATATTTCACAGGCTGATTGAGATGCATTTGTTCGAGCCAGGTTATCTGAAGAATTTCAGGTAATGTGATATAGATTTACATAACATTGTATTATGGGATATTTCATTTATGACATATGTTTTTCTTAAATGTTTTTAGAAAATTAGAAATGATCAGCAAGAGCGAAGAGCGCAGAATAAATATAATCACCATCTATTGCGTAAAGGATATGCGAAGTTGGTGGATGAGATGGTAAGTGTTTATAACAATACGAGATTCATAGATTACTACAAGTGAAATGTACTGTTTAGATGATATAAATATTCATAAAATGATATTCGAATACAGACATTTGTTGGGGAGTTAGTCAATCGTGGGACTTTATGGCAAGTCGCGAGATTGAACAAAAAGACAAGGGATTATGATAATGATTCCACACATGAGATGACACGTAGAATTATGAGTATACACCTCCCTAATATATATTATGTGTGGTTATTTTAAATACTAAATTTCATACCATTTATTTACCTGTGATAGGATGAATTACAACAAAGCAACCCAGACAAAGATATTTTGACTGAAGCACTCGGGACACCTGAACACGCTGGTCGTGTCAGATGAGTGGGGGATTTTGTGTCGCCATATTCGTACTTCAATGTTGTGTGATCTAAATCGAAGTTGGCGAACGATTCATCAACATCAGTTTAAAGTACTCAATTAACGAAGATTGAAGACAAAGAAATCCCACATGTGAGTGATCAAAAGACTGAAGAGGTCAAAGAGATCTCACATGTAAGTACTCAAAAGACTGAACATGTCAAGGAGATTTCATCAATGAGTACTCAAGTCGTTCAAAAAAGTGACAAAGGAAATCAGCAAGATAAAAACAAAATCGTCGGGCCTGAGCCAGAGTCTCCAAAGGTAAACTTGTTTGATATTATATTTTATATTTTCATTTTGCTTCTAGATTCTTCTGATAGGTTAGAGTCTTACATTCAGTTGTTAGCTCTGTTGGGATGCTTATGATTTAAAGTTGTGTTTATGTTCTAGATTCAATAAACATTTGGTGAAGTAGTTTGCGCTTAATGAGATCTGTCTCGCTTATGTTGTGAAGTTTGGGGCTTGTTGAGTTGTCTATGGTGTTGTAGCGGTGTGTGGTTGAGTTTGGTGATCTTAGAAGTGTGTTTTCTCATTGAACAGGTGTTATAAAAAAAATTGGTTTAGTCCTATGTATGTCGTTATGTTGTCGAAATTTTCAGAGCACTCGAATAGTCTTAATGAATACTGGGGCGTTATAGTTGGAATACTTTTATTTTTTCATTATTCTAATCAGTTTCTTGATTTTGTGTGAAGGGAAAACCATGTAAATTAGTTGTAGGCTCGATATCTCACATTGTTGCAATGGGCACAATGCTCGAAAGTGAGGCGAGTGAGATGGTAAATGGAGTTCTCCTAGGAAAACACAATGCCAAAGTTTTTGTTGACATGATCATTGTTGAAAAAGAGAACCATCACATTCCAATTCCAGTGAAAGGTGAGATAGAGTTTCTCTCCCAATCTATAGGTGTTGCAGTTGCTTGGCCTCATGCTTGAAGGATTGGAATTCCCAATTCCGTTACAGCGGAAGCAATTGGACCGTTCGTAAATTAATTTTGTTTTACAAAATACCAATGCATTGGCAAAAGGTTAAGCGATGGCAAACATACCTTCGTTGACGACTCTGAATTCTTCAAGAACGCCTTTCTTGATTGCTCTGCAACAACGAAGAACACCACCATTTGATCTTCCCCGCTATAACTCTGAGATTAGGAACGTAGTTGTGGGACTACTTAATCTTGAATGGGAAAAACTCTCAGAGAGAAAATTCTCCCTATGAGTTCTTGAGTTGAGAGAATATGAGAGGGTCTTATGGTGGCCATATGTTGTGGTACCTAAACCCTAGGGTTAGTGTTCTATTTATAGGAGAAAGGCCATGAATAAAATATTCATTTAAAATCAATTATTTCCATAACTGATTTAATCTTTTCCATTAATCAATTCCATGACCAATCAATTCCATAATTGATTAATCTTTTCCATAAATGATTGATCACTTCCATAAGTGATTAATCATTTCCATAATTGATTAATTTCCAATTAATTAATTCTTTAATTAATTAATCACCAATTAAATATCATATATTTAATTTCAGACCTTCTATTAGTTAATTAATTAATTACCCAATTAAATATCATATATTTAATTTCAAGCCTTCAATTAATTAATTCTATAATATGAATCAAATTCATATTAAAATTTGAACTCCTTCAAATTCTCTTATATCCTATAAATTTAATATGAATCAAATTCATATTAATATTTGAACTTCTTCAAATATTTATTTCTCTCATAGACTATAGTTTAATTAAATCTCATTTAATTTAAACTAAATTGAATAATTAATTAATTCATAATTAATTAATTCATCTTCTAATTAAATACCATATATTTAATTAGACATATATTTGAACTCTTTCAAATATATCAATCTCTCAACATAATAAAGTTTAATCTCAAATTAGACTTTATATTTTAATGCATCACTATACATTATATTAATTTGTATCTCATACAATTAACTTAATTCCCAATATGAATTTGAACTATTCAAATTCTCTCAAGATATATTTGTTCCTAATTACTCTTTACGAGCTAGCAGGGGGACCTAATGGACCTACAGATCAGAAGCTCCAATGATATGAGGTTAATAGATTAAACTCATTAATCAGGTTAACCAATATTCATTAACTGTGGGTCATTCCACTAAAGACCCACAGTTGAACTCTTCTCACTGTAGAATATTTCTGTGTCCATGGATGTAGACTTATACTGGTAAGTCAATCCTTCACGAGTGTTCGTAATCACGGCTGGGTCAAATTACCGTTTTACCCCTGTGTTACATCTGTCTCCTTAAGTACCAGCGCTCCTCTAATGAACGACCTGTTTATGGTCCAACCATTAAACAGAAAGTTCCTCTCGGGCCAGTGAGAGGACGGGATCCCTTTGTTCAAGTCACGGAGTCACCTCTTAAGGGAACACTCATCTACTTCTCCTAGAAGTGGGAAGGAGTGAATTTCTTCTTGTGTTGTCATGTCCCCAGTCTCCCACTCGGTCTTGTCCCCAAAAAGGAAGGCATATTGAGTCGGCGTATTGGCCACTCTCACCCATGCTAATCAAAGGACAATCCCTCATGAGAAGGAGTTCATGACACACTCAGGATTAAGACTGAGTTACCTAGGTCATCGTATTGAAACAGTAACCTAACTAGTTAACGGTGTTACATCTAGTGGTTTACTATTTCGTGGTCCGGTCTTATGCAAACTCATTGCATAGGATACCCCCGCTTGCACGTCTCCTACATGGACGCCTTGGATTAATACGTCTGTATCGAATACAAAGCGGGCCGTATCACATAGTGTTACCAGGATAAGGTACCCAGCCTTATCCTTGTACTATAGACCTTTTAGGTTGTTACTTGAACACCAATCCTCGTATGTCCCCACATACTAGTTCAAGTCACATGTAAACAACCTTGGATCTTAGTTTATTGGATTTGGGTCAAATTGTGCAATATTTAACAATAACACTTTATTGTAGAAACTCAATTACACTTTATTGAAACAAGTATACAATTTGTTTACATTCACTATCTACGAGTTTTAGGGCATAAAACCCAACAATGCTTTGGTTGCTCTATGTAAAGATAAGGTATGTTTCTTTTGAACATATATTTAATTTCAATTGTGTGTCAATTCCCTATATATATCACATTTCAAATATATTGTGTTTTAATTTGTTTTTTTATAGGACTCGAAACATAAAACAGTGATAAAACATTCATTTCCTAATTCGACAATCACACCTCCATCTATCAAATTCCTGTATCACTATGTTGAAAAGCTAGGCAATGATGATTTGAGGCGAGTGCCCATCAGCGATAGGATATTTGGAGTAGACAAAACATTATATCTCATGCCCGATGATATAATGCAATTTTGTAGCATGGTTGAGATATCAAATATTTGTGTATTGGTCTATATTGCATAGGTATACTATTTTAATAATATTATAATTTCATATAAATTTATTTAACAGTATGTAGTCTTATATAAGTATGATACAGGTTCCTTTGAACGCATTTTAAGGAGACTGGTAGATTAGACAAGTTTAAGATCGTTGACTCAAACGACATTGCACCGGTCTTTGGGACCAAGGAAAACCGTGCAAGAAGTTTAACTACCGTATTTTCTTCAGTACAATCGGGGCAAATGGTACTCCTTCCATATAATCTTGGGTAAGAGTAAATATATATATCAATGTTTGTTAGATTTAAACAAGTTTTGATAGATGGTAATTATTGAATTGTATTTTTTTAGTTTTGATATAAGAATCACTGTGTATTGTGTGTTGTGAATGTAAGTGACAATACCGTTTATATATTGGACTCCTTACATCCTAGTCTCTTGGATGACATCAAACATATTATAAACACGTAAGTTTATTTGTTAAGTTAGTATATATATGCACTCGTATAGTTTGTTCATTAATTATGTATTTCTTTTGTATGCTTAATTTCTTTTTAACTTCATATATAGAGCATTGAGGGTTTGTATGACACAAAGTACATCGAAGCAACAACGAAAGACTTCTTGGATACCTGTAAAGGTAAGTAGTAAATTTTTAATACTATGTAAATGGGTTTTTGAATATATTTTAAATACTGTTATGAGTTTTTTTTTTTTTTTTTAAGTGTCCTCACCAACAAGGTTGCGTTGAATGTGGGTACTACGTGATGAAATTTATGAGAGAAATTCTACATAATCTAGAGAAGTCCATCACTGCTCTCGTAAGTTTTGGATATTTCTAAACTTAGACTTGTGTATTATATATACGGTAAGACACTTTTCCTTAAATATAATAGTAATATCTATCTTCTTTTTTTTTTACAGTTTAATACTAAGAATCCCTTCACACAAGAACAGCTAGACGAGGTACGAGTTGAATGGGTGACACGTGTCAAACTTCACGTGAAGTGTATTCATCATTTTGGTAGCTAGTTGATTCCTTTTAGACAATGTAGGATATGGGTAGGGTTTTCAAGACATATATATATGTGGTAGTTTGAATGGACAACAAGGCGATTGTGCTTACATTTTATTCTTTTTGTAAATCCCTTAGTTTACTATATAGTTTAGAACAACTTAGTGGTTTTGGATATTGTATTGTGACATTTGGAGTTTTTTAGATCGAATGAAATAAAGTATTTGATGTTTTCTCAATTGTTGTGGTTGGATTGAATATTATTCTCAAATGTTCGTTTTAAATATCTGTAGATTATTGGATCAATTAAAATATTTTGCATTGCAATAATAGCCATTCAGGATGTGGGATTTGAATTATGGTAATAAATATGTTGCAGGTGGTATATGATGAAATATGTCATTTTAAAACCTTCATTAATGTAGTCATATATGTCGGTTGTAAACTGATCGGCTATCAGTATGCTTAGAAAATTAATAAAAAATTGTCGAAGATATATATCAATCCAAGTATAAATTGACAAAATCAAGTAATACCTAGTGAGCCTAGGGTCGAATCCACAGGGAAAGGTTATTTGCAAAGCTTTAATAATTTTTACTGATCTGAACTCAACAATGTGTGATATTATGTAAAAACTAAATAAAAGAGTTTGTGAGTTTGAAAAATAAATATTTCAGAAAGTAAAACATGCGATGAGAGTAAAAAGAGAAGTATTAAGAAGGATGTTATCAAAGTTGTTGCGGTCGCAACCTCATGCGTTTATAAGAACCTTGTAGTGCATACCATGACTAATTGATCCATTAATGTCTAAGTGAGAAAAAATCACAAGTTTCCCTTCCAGTACTCCTTCTGCGTTTGGCATAAAACTATCAATTGGTTATTTGGCTAGTTCATGCGTGGGGCTTAGTTCTCTAAAAACTTACAAGGAACTGCGATAGTCTTAACGCAATCAAAGCTCATTCATGCACTGTCTCATAGCGGTAGTATTTGTTTAATGCTACCAAGACTACATGTCATGCGCTAACTTGTTCTACTTAGAAATGTCTGCATGCATTACCTGTCAGGGATTTAGCATATTGCTACCGCATCCGGCTGGACAGGCTGGAGTTAGTAATGAAAATAGTATCACAACTAAGTAGAAGGCAATAATGTCTCGTTAAATCAAAGTATGCGCTTACAAAGTAGACTTATCACCTCTTGGGTGCTTGCACTAAGCCTTGAAGAAGAATAATTAGCTCATGCGAGCAAAACAATACATTACGCAATACATTGCAAATGCACGTCTACTCTTAATCACAGTTTTCTGTGATTTTTCTTTCTCCTCGATCTTCGTCTCTTCCCTCTCGTCTCTCGTATCTTGTATATCTTGTGTCCCTTCCTTTGAGCATGTGGCTTCTATTTATAGGCGAATGAAACTAACTTCTCCAAGGAATTAGAGACTAACTTCAGTCATCTTCAGCCCACTTGCACGTTTTTAGCCCACTTGTGCGTCGGTGTGTCACCATGGTCCTTTCATCCATCTTGTCTGTCTCATGATCGTCTTGGGATGTGTGTCTGCGCTAAGAGAAACTTGGGCAACAAACAACTGAATCAATTGCATTAGCACCCTATATTTTTATAATTTCTCACCACATACATAAATATAGCCTACCGCAAAGAATCATCGCATTTTCCTTCCTTATTGCGATGAAGTAACGCATCAATGTATTTTTTTGCCTTCTTTTAGCTTAAGTTTAAAGGATAAATAACTTGCTTTTTGCAAGTTATCAAATCCCCAAACTTAAACTATTGCTTGTCCCCAAGCAATGCCTATTATCAACTCTGCGAGGGTCACTTAGCTCTTCAACGCCTTTGATCCTAACATCCTTTTATTTTTCTTTTGCGCATTACTAAAGATGATTAAACTTCTGTTAAATTTCCTTCATTGTTTAAGGAAAGTTCTTTGCGTTTAGATTCTACCTTGCGCTAACTCAGCCAATCTTCTCCTCATGTTCTGGGCGCATAAAAAATTTATATTTTTATATATAAATTTTTTTAAGTAGACAATAGACATCAAAACACATGCTTTCGTTTTGGCTTACCCACATTTGTGATGAAAGGTATCCAACTACGGGCATTACATTTATTTACTATCTTAGACGCTCATGGAATGCGGTTGCATCTTCGCGCAGTGGCAAATTATGGGTGTCATAAATGCCCCTAGTTACAAACATGTTGCATTCCAAAGGAACGCATGCGTAATTTATGCGCAGACTAACGCACTCCCCTACACTTAAAATGGGCAATGTCCCCATTGTCCCCCAAACTTAAACTGGAGCGCATAGACTTAAGGAGATCAAGGCTGAGTTGTGACAGGGCGAAAATGCAAAGGGATTTTCCTTAAGGTCTGAGGAAATGAAAACAGAGGTGAAACCAATAAACTAATGCATTCAAGAAAACTAAGAATGTCAGATGCGTGGATTAAAGAAAATGAGCTAACACAAAGAAATTTTGTAGATAAAGACATTATACTAAGGCAAAAAGAAAATTGCAATGAGATAAACGTCAAATTATATTGATGAAATACGGGAAAAAATTACAAAACATGGGTGCATTCATCTAAACTTAAACAAAAGAAAAGCAAGTTAAACATAGAAGTGGTCCTTTACTCCGACGGTGGCGGTGGTGGTGGTGGTCGGAATTGTCCTGGCGCATGAGGGGCTCTGGAGGCGCGCTCTTGAGATGGCCCTGCTCCATTAGGTCTGGGTTGCGTAGGTGGTCGCATGGACAGATTTGGCGTGACTGGTAAACGGCCAAAGGACTATGTCCAACGCATCAGAAAGAGGACTAATGCATTTACTCGTTGCGACAGTTCTTCTTGTTGTTTGCACATCAACTCTTATTGTTGACACATCCTCTTTTGTTGCTGGTGCATGGGCTCCGCAACTTCTTGAATCATCTGCCTTAACTCTAAAAAGATAAGGGTTGTTTCCACATCGAGTTGTGGAACAGCCGCAGCAGTGCTTGCGTTGGCAGATGGCGTGGCTTGCAGTGTGAAGTTGGGCGCATGAATCTCTTCATTGCGAGAAGGGCTTGGCAATGGGGCCTCATAAACCTCCTCGCAGCTCCCTGGTCGTCCCACTTAGCACCTGGTCGGGCCACCGCAAGCAGAACTGCATTAAGAAAATCATCGTCCAGAGGAGAAGGTGACTGTGTGGCCCCACACTAAGACTTCATTTATTTCTTCTTGCCACTGCGCTCGGTAGAAGTCGTGGACTAACGCAAGAGCGTAATTGGGGAAGTTCTCGCAGACTGTCTCCCACCTGCGATGGGAAATCTGATCCGTCATGGTCTGTGGGAGCGTGCAGCTAAACCCCCTCTCTTTTTGGAATTTGCCCTTGTCCTCGCCGAATTTTTCTTTGCCTTTTCCTTTAGATGCGGTGGGGGCCTCTTTTCTCTTCTTGCCCGTGCCTGCCGCAAGCCTCTCGGATGGCTTTTGGATGGTCACCCCAGTGGGTTGGATGTTGCGTCGATGGGTCAAGGGCAGGTCATCCTCTGAATCTGTGGACTCTGACCCTTGCGTTGGCGAGTCCAAAGCTGCCGCAATGATGGCCAAATTTGCTGCGGCGACTTCCGCGACAATTTGATCTTGTGCCAACTTGCTGGCGCGCTCTCTTTCTCTGGTCGCTTCTTCCTCTGCGGCGGCCTTACGGGCAGTTTCTTCTACCGCAGCTTTTTCTTGCTCTTCTCTTTGGCGAATTGCGTCGCCTTCTGCGCCCAACTCCCCTAGCAAGGAGTCCCATGTGGCCACTTCCCGCTCAGAAAATTGCGGCGAAGAGGGGTGCGTTGAGGTGGATGGTGGGAGGGAAATGTTTGCGTTAGTGGAGGAAGATGAAGGGGTGGTGTTAGAAGCAAGGGTAGCTGAAGAGTCGGGAGGTGGAAGAAGGAGGACGGAAAGGAAAGTGGAGGGAAATGGAATTAGGTTTCGTGGGGCGAAGGTGTTTTGGACAGGTTGGAGGGTTACGGGTGGGATGGTGAAGGTGGAAGTATCCAACGGTACAATGTCGAGCACTTCCATGGGTTTGGCTCTAGATGTGGATGGCTCGGCTGCCGTTTGCTCAATGTCGATGACTTTAGGCTCCTCTATCTCCATGACCACCTTGGGTTTGGTTGTCATTCTCCTCGTCAGAGGAGGAAATGACGTCTTGGTTAGGACCTTCAACCTCGAGCGATGAGCGAGGTGCATCGTCTGCGTAGCTGGCGACTGAGAGGTTTTGAGAGTCAGACATGGCGACGTTCGATGAAGACAGAGAGAAGCTTTGCAAGAGAGAGAAAAGACAAAGGTTTATGTTTTTCGCACAAAGAAGATGAATAAGATGAAGATTTGAAAGAGAAGGTGCAACGTTCTTTATAGCTAACGCAAGGTGTTGCCTACTTTGGTAATGATGCCCTTTCGCATCCCACGTAGGTAGGTAGTCATGATTATCATGGGGGAATGTGGGTGATTGCTTCGGGTAGTGTGCAATAGCAGAGGGTAGTGCGACTCATTAAATGTGAAATGATTGTGGTTGCGCCTCCAGTGCGAGTAGCTTATTGTCGAATGTTATCTCAATAAAATACTATTGCAACATATCTAATGCGAGTAGGACATGCGCTAGGGTTTTTCTTCCTAAGGCTCTAACCTACCAAAATACTAACACAATAAAATAAAACATGCGGAAAGAAAGAAAATAATTACAACTTCTGACCTGTGGTCCTCTTGCCTTGTGTTAGGTCCTGACGCAGCTAAGAGCACTCTTGTTCTAGACCTATCTTTGTCTTGTTGCTTCATGGTGGATCTCTTAGAAGAATAATCTCAACTACCTTGTCATAGGTCCCATCAATGTATGGTTTTATTGTTTGTCCGTTGACCTTAAAAATTCTCTTTTCGTCAGCAGAATGTAGGTCCACAGCCCCATATGGATCTTATGGATAGTGTATGGACCCAACCATCTTGATTTCAGCTTACTTGGAAAAAGACATAAACGAGAGTTGAATAATAATACTTTCATACCTTCCTTAAGATCCTTTTTGCATATTCTCCTGTCATGCCACTGTTTTTGTTTTTCTCTGTTGATTTTGGCATTTTCATTAGCGCATCTTCTATATTCTTCTAATTCTGAGAGTTGGCGCAATTGTTCCTGTCTTGCTACATCTAGATCAAAATTTAGGCATTTTAATGTCCAATGAGCTCTGTATTCCAACTCTAAAGGCAAGTGGCAGGCTTTCCCAAACACTAACGCATAAGGAGACATGCCTATGGGTGTTTTGAAAGCCGTGCGATACGCCCAGAACGCATTATCTGATGTTGCGCCCAGTCCTTCCTATTTTTGCTGACCACTTTATCGAGAATTCTTTTTATTTCCTTGTTTGATACCTCTGCTTGACCATTGCTCTGCGGGTGATAAGCTGTTGCGATATGGTGCTTGACATTGTATTTTTGCAACAGCTTAGTCATGACCTTGTTCACGAAATGGGTTCCTTCATCACTGATAAGTCTTCGTGGCACTCCAAATCTTGTGAAAATGTTTTTCTTAAGAAATTTGGCCACGGCTGCCGCATCACTCTTAACGCAAGCAATTGCCTCCACCCACTTAGTGACATAGTTGACTGCGAGGAGGATGTACTGGTATCCTTGCGACGATGGAAATGGTCCCATAAAATCGATTCCCCAAACATCAAACGGTTCAATGTCCACTATATAATTCTGCGGTATCTCGTTTCTTGTGCTAATGTTACCGATGCGTTGGCACTTGTCGCATCTATCTGCGTATTTCTTTGCATCCTGGAACAAAGTTGGCCACCAATAGCCACTCTGTAGCACCTTCGCCACAGTGCGTTGGCCTCCAAAATGTCCACCATATGGAGCTTCATGGCATGCTTTTAAAATGTTCAACGCATCTATACATCCAACGCATCTTCTAACTATCTGGTCTGGTCCTCTACGATAAAGGTAAGGGTCATCCCATAAATAAAACTTAACTTCATGGAAGAATTTCTTACGCTGCTGTGCAGAGTACTTGTCAGTTAAGACTCCTACGGCGAGATAATTTGCTATGTCCGCAAACCATGGTTCTTCTTCTTCAATCATTAACAGCTTTTCATCAGGGAATTCTTCTACGATGGGGATATCCGACGCATTTGCCTTATCAGGGTTTTCCAATCGCGATAAATGATCTGCGACTAGGTTCTCACTCCCCTTTTTGTCCTTGATTTCTAAATCAAATTCTTAACTATCGTTTTGCGTCCTTTTTAGTGATTAGGTATTTGATTACCGCATGATCTGTGTAGACAGTGACTTTAGAGCCAAGCACGAAATTTATCAAAAGCATAAAGAACCACCAATAATTCTTTTTCGGTTGTTGTGTAATTATTTTGTGCTTCATTCAATGTCTTGTTGGCATAATAACTAGGGTGAAGTGACTTCTCCTTTTTCTGTGCTAGAACTGCTCCTACTGCCACGTCCCTTGCGTCACACATTAGGACAAATGGTTCTTTCCAATCAGGGGTTGTGAGAATAGGCGCAGTGACTAGCGCATGCTTCAGATCATTAAATGTCTTGGCGCATTCTTCTGAAAATTCAAATCTTCTATTTGTTTCCAACAATGCGCATAATGGCTTGGTGATATGCGAGAAGTTCCTAATGAATCTGCGGTAGAACCCTGTGTGACCCAAGAAACTTTGAATTCCTTTCACAGAGTTGGGTGGTGGCAACTTTTCGATCACATCTATTTTTGCCTTGTCTACTTCGATACCTACGCTATGCGGTGGCCCAGGACTATGCCTTCTTCTACCATAAAATGGCATTTCCCCCAATTCAACACTAGGTTAGTCTCTTCACATCGCTCCAAAACTCGTTTCAATTGCATTAAGCAATCTGCGAAAGACTTTCCATAAACTGAGAAGTCATCCATGAAAACTTCTACTGATTTTTTTTGCAACTCTGAAAAAATGGTCATCATGCATCTTTGGAATGTCTCTGGCGCATTGCAAAGCCCAAAAGGCATTCTTCTAAACGCAAAGATTTCGTATGGCCAGGTGAAAGTTGTCTTTTCTTGATCTTCTGGCGCAATGGATATTTGATTATATCCTGAATATCCGTCAAGAAAACAATAGTATGCTTGTCCCGCAAGTCTATCTAGCATTTGATCAATGAATGGAAGAGGGAAATGATCCTTCTTTGTGATTGCGTTGAGCTTGTGGTAGTCCATACATATGTGCCACCCAGTAGTGGTGTGTGATGGGATTAATTCGTTGTTTGTGTTGGCTACCACTGTCATTCCCTCTTTCTTTGGTACGCATTGCACCGGACTCACCCATCTACTGTCTATGATAGGGTAAATTACACCTGCGTCGAGCCATTTGATGATCTCTTTTCGCACCACCTCCATCATTGTTGGGTTTAATCTTCTCTGTCGCTCAATAAATTCATTTGATTCGTCTAGCAAACGAATTTTGTGCATGCAATATGAGGGTCTAATTCCCTTAATATCTGCGAGACTCCATCCAATAACATTCTTGTGCCCCGTTAGTACCTGCATTAGAAGGTTTTATTGCAGCTGGTCAAGCTTTGATGAAATGATAACAGGCAGAGATTATTCTTCTCCCAAAAACTTATACTTCAGTTGTGCTGGGAGTGGCTTGAGCTCTAGCGTAGGTGGTTGCACTTTGGAAGGTAAGGTGGGAATTCTTTCTTTGAGATCTAGCACATGAATAATTTTTGTAGGTTGCATCATGATGCAATTATCATTGACTTGTTCTTCCTTTGTCTCTTCTCACGCAGTGCTGAGCACATTTGAATTCAACATTTCCAGTGGGGAACACACATCTATGTGTGCTACCATGTCACAATCTTTGTTGTCATCTGAGTATTTTAATGAGGTAAGCACATTAAAAACCACTTTTTGATCATTCATGCGCATGGTAAGCTCTCCTTTTTTTCACATCAATCAATGTTTGGCCAGTCGCAAGGAACGGTCTTCCCAAAATAATGGAAACTTCTATGTCAGCTTCGTAATCAAGTATGATAAAATCTGCAGGAAAAATAAATTTGTCAACTTTTACCAGAACATCTTCAATTTTTCCTTCTGGATGTACCACTGATCTATCTGCCAGTTGAAGTGTGACAGTGGTTGGGCATGCCTCTCAAATCCCTAGGAGCTTGTATATTGACAAAGGCATTAAATTGATACTTGCGTCGAGGTCGCATAAAGCTCTGCCAACATCGATTCCTCCTATTGAACACGAAATAGTGAAGCTTCCAGGATCTTTCAATTTAGGTTGGAGTTTGTTGGCGAGTATTGCGCTACATTCACTCGTCAACGCAACTGTTTCCAATTTTTTCCATGGTCTTTTATTCGTCAAGATGTCCTTCAAGAACTTTGCCATTTTTTCCAATGCTTCCACAAGTGGAATATTGATGTGAAGTTCTCGCAAGACATTTAAAAATTTCTTGAACTGGGCTTCGTCATTCTTCTTTCTTAATCTTTACGGAAAAGGAATTGCAGGCTTATATGCGTCAGGTTCTTTCTTTGCGTGTGCCTCTTCTTTTTGAGTTCTTCTTCAGCTGCGTTCTCTTCTTGCGTTTGGTCGCTGCCTGTTGCGGTTGCAGTTTTACTCAAATTTTCCTGCTCTGTCACAGGGTCATTTGACTGCAACTGTCTTCCACTGCGGAGAGTCAGTGCATGACAGTGTTCTTTACCTTTTGGATCTTCTGTATTGCTAGGCAATGCTCCTGCAGGTCTATTTTTAAGTTCTGACACAAGCTGTCCTACCTGCATCTCCAGATTTTGCAAGGATGCGGCTTGGCTTTAAACCACCACATCGTTCTTCGCCATATATTCTTTCTGGCTTGCCATAAATTCCTTCATCATTGTTTCCAACACATTTGAAGATGATGTTCTTTGGTTTCTGCCTTCTGCGTTGGTATTGCGCTGAAATTGGCCCTGCGATGATTGCTGACTGTCAAAGTTAAATTATCTTGGCGCAAAGTTTACATTACCTTGATGTGGTTGTTTGTTTGCGCCACTATTCCATGAGAAATTTGGGTGATTCCTCCATCCTGGGTTGTATGTGTTCGAAAATGGGTTGTTGAGCACAACTCCTTGTGGTCCCACGTGTGTCCTTGTCTGCAGATCCCACATCCAACTGTGTTGAGTTGCGTGATCAATGGTGTTGTGCTTGCTGTCAGTGCATCCATCTTGGTAGTCAACGCATCAATCTTTGCGTTGACTGAAGTCAATGGATCAACCTCAAAACTTCCAGAACTGGTTTTAATAGGTCTTCTTCTTCTGTCTTCCACAATGCCCCACTCATAATTGTTGCGTGCAATCCGATCGAGGATTGCGTGAGTTTTATCATAAGTTTTTCTGAGGAGTGCACCATTAGCAGATGAATCCACTAATACTTGCGAGTTTTTGTTAAGTCCCACGTAGAAGGTTTCTAGCTGAATGTAGAGTGGTAGTCCATGATGCGGGCACCTTTGCAATAGGCTTTTAAAATGTTCCCACACCTCACTCAGTGTTTTGTCTTTCATATGCGCAAAAGTCATGATTTCCTTCCTTAGTCTCGAGTTTGCGGTGGGTGGAAAGTATTTTTCTAAAACCTTCTCGGCTAAATCATTCAATGTCGCAATGGAATTTGTTGGTTTTTTATTTAGCCATACTTTCGCCGCATCTCTCAATGAATAGGGAAATAGGATGACTTGCAGCTGCTCATGCGTTATTCCTGGAATGATGAATTTATTACAAATGTCCATGAATGATTTTAGATGAGAGTGTGGATCTTCAGCTGGACTTCCTCCGAACTGTCCTACAGTAGTCAGCATTTGAAACATAACAGGTTTTAGCTCAAACATTTTTGTTTCCAAAGTGAGTTGTACTATCCCTAGGTTGAAATTGCAGTTTGCAGGGGCTGCATAATCTCTGATCCCTCTGGCCCTATCATCAACCATATGGATGGGATTTACTGGTCTATTTGGTTGGTTGGGTGCTGCCATTTCTCTTGGTTGTCTTCGAGCTCTTCGATTTCTCCTTCTTCTATGATAAGTTCGGTCAATTTCAGGATCCACTTCGAAATCGATCTAGCGAGCAGCACGCATGCAATCTTCGGTTGCCTGGAGAAAAATTACTCAATAGGGAACACGGTAAATAATATCAAACAGAGTGTCAGATCAAAAAGATTATTAAAAATTTGGTTGCCTTTCCCTGGCAACGGCGCCAAAAACTTGATCGGCTGTCAATATGCTTAGAAAAATTAATGCAAAATTGTCGTCGGTATATATCAATCCAAGTATAAATTGACAAAATCAAGTAATACCTAGTGAGTCTAGGGTTGAATCCACAGGGAAAGGTTATTTGCAAAGCTTTAATAATTTTTACTGATCTGAACTCAACAACGTGTGATATTATGTAAAAACTAAATAAAAGAGTTGGTGAGTTTGAAAAATAAATATTTCAGAAAGTAAAACATGTGATGAGAGTAAAACGAGAAGTATTAAGAAGGATGTTATCAAAGCTGTTGCGGTCGCAACCTCATGCGTTTATAAGAACCTTGTAGCGCATACCATGACTAATTGATCCATTAATGAATAAGTGAGAAAAAATCACAAGTTTCCCTTCCGATACTCCTTATGCATTTGACATAAAAATATCAATTGGCTATTTGGCTAGTTCATGTGTGGGGCTTAGTTCTCTAAAAATATAATTTACAGGAAATTGTGTTAGTCTTAACGCAATCAAAGCTCATTCATGCACTATCTCATAGCGGTAGTATTTGTTTAATGCTACCAAGACTACATGTCATGCGCTAACTTATTCTACTTAGAAATGTCCGCATGCATTACCTGTCAAGGATTTAGCATACTGCTACTGCATCCGGCTGGCCAAGCGGGAGTTAGTAATGAAATTAGTATCGCAACTAAGTAGAAAGCAATATTGGTTTCATTAAATCAAAGTATGCGGTTACAAAGTAGACTTATCACCGCATGGGTGCTTGCGCTAAGCCTTGAAGAAGAACAATTAGCTCATGCGAGCAAAACAATACATTACGCAATACCTTGCAAATGCACGTCTATGAGATACGACCCGCTTTGTATTCGATATAGACATATTGATCCAAGGCGTCTATGTAGGAGACATGCAAGCGAGGGTATCATATGCAATGAGTTTGCATAAGAACGGACCACGAAATAGTAAACCACTAGATGTAACACCATTAACTAGCTAGTTAGGTTACTATTTCAATAGGATGACCTATGTAACTCAGTCTTAATCCTGAGTGTGTCATGAACTCCTTCTCACGAGGGATTGTCCTTTGATTAGTATGGGTGAGAGTGACATGCACGTCGACTCAATAAGCCTACCTTCTTGGGGACAAGACCGAGTGGGGAGTTGGGGACATGACAACACAAGATGGAATTCACTCATTCCCGCTTCTATGAGAAGTAGATGAGTGTTCCCTTAAGTAGTGACTCCGGATCTTGAACAAAGGGATCCCACCCTCACATTGGCCCGAGAGGGACTTTCTGTTTATTGGTTGGACCATAAACAGGTTGTTCATCAGAGGAGCACTGGTACTTAAGGAGCCAGAGGTAACTCAGGGGTAAAACGGTAATTTGACCCAGTTGTAGTTACGAACACTCGTGAAGGATTGACTTACCGTTATTGGTCGATATCCATGGACACAGAAATATTCTACAGTCAGAAGAGTGCAGTTGTGGGTCTTTAGTGGAGTGACCCACAGTTAATGAATATTTGTTAACTTGATTTATGAGTTTAGTCAGTTAACCTCATATCATTGGAGTTTCTGATCTGTAGATCCATTAGGTCCCTGTAACGACCCGACTTCTTAAATAATATTTTCGGGACCGTTACGACAATGCATGCTTTGGAGGCATTTTTAAATAAAAAATATTTTGAAACATAAACAATAATTTAAGCAAAAACTTTAAAATAAAACATTTATTCGGGATCCCTAAACTTTAAAAGTTTTAAATAATTTCTAAAATATAAATGTATATGGCCTCTAGAAAATTTCTCAAGCAAATTTATAAATCAATAAAGTAAAACAGAGTTCTTAAATGCGGAAGGAAAATAAAATATGAAACTCAAGTCCTCTCATGGCTGCCTAACGGATTCTCATCAATCGCCTTTCATCTGCCTTGCCTTTACCTGAAAAAAATATTTTTGGAAAGAATGAGTATTTTAAAATACTCAGTAAGTGACCATACTATTGAGGTTGGGTCACGCTTTAAAAACATTTTTAAAAATAAACAACAAATATAATTTTGGTGGCTCTAAACTTTATTTTTAAACTTACTAAAGATATACATCAATTTCATGCATATCCTAGACACGTCAATTTCATGTACCTTCTATGGAGGTCGTCAATTTCACGAACCTCGACTTAGGTACATCAATTTCATGTGCCTAAGTCCTATCTCTGAATGTACATCAATTTCATGTACACTTAAATAATTTAAACTAATTCCTTTGTTGGAATTTTAAGAGACCACCAACTCGGTTATTTTAATATTAACGATTAAAAGCAATAATAATAAATTTCATGCTTTCAATAATTTTCATAAACTCATACATAATGAAAATAATAATTTTTTCATGCATAATTTTCATGCTTTTAAACAATAATAATAAATTTCAAGAACAACTCATAAGCACGAGAATTTTAGAAAATCAACACGCGCTCCCAAAAGGGTTCAATAGTAAGTTCACTTACCTTAGCTTATAACTCCTTAATTTAAAACGAGGATTTCAATTCAAGCAAAGCCGACCTCACCCTTGAACTAAGCGTTTCAAAACTCCAATTAGCGGCTGGTCAGAAACTCAAAATCGCTCCCATTTGATAATTTCGACTCCAATAACTTAGGGGACCTTATATCAAAGACTAAACTTCAATGGGTAATCAACCAGGGGCTAAAATCAACCAAAAATATCATTAATCCAACTTACCCAAGGTAGATATCACCCACAAACATCGGAATCTTGCTGGAAAACTAACCCAAACAGCAACTGCTCATGCCTTTCGGGTGTTGTAACTCACCAAACGCCGCCACGACCCGCGGATTCAGCAGCTGTCCTGACCGCAAATGTGAAATACGCTACCGTTCTGCTGCCGACACTGAAACCGCGTTGCTGCACCTACACTACCGTCGAGGAGCTTCGTCGGAGGGATGCGTTTGAGGTCTGCCACTTGGAACCGCCGCAAAGATTAGATGTTGCCACCGCTGAGACCGAGAAGAAGACACCGGAAACGCAGCTGCCGAACTTGCGGGATGCGAGTGGAACTCGCGAGCGTCGCTGCAGTGCAACACTTGCTGGAAGAAGGGTCACCGGAGTTTGAACGATGTTGTGCTGGTTGTCGGTCAAGAAGAAGAAGAACAAGGGCTATTGTTGGCTAAAAATCTGAATGAAAGAGGAGACCCACGGCTGGAAATCGTGAAGGAAAGTGTGGGAAAAGGAAGACAGATTGCCTAAGGCTGCGTGCAGCCTTTTAAAAGGCTTGGGTTTGGCTTAAACATCAATTTATTTATGAAATTGCCACCTTTCATCCTTTTCCTTTAAGGAAACAAAAAGATCTAGATAAAATCCTATTTTTCCAATGATTCTCAAATCTTTATTTTTTTGAAAATTTCCCTCTAAATTCCAACTTAGAAATTTTGAAATTTATCTCAAATTACGGGTGTTACAGTCCCCCTACTAGCTTGTAAAGAGTAATTGAGAATGATTTATCTTGAAAGAATTTGAATAGTTCAAATTCAATTTTGGGAGTCAAGTTAATTGTATGAGATACAATTAATATAATGTATGGTGATACATTATAATATAAAGTTTAATATGAGATTAAACTTTATTATATAAGAGAATTATATATTTGAAAGAGTTCAAATATATGACTAATTAAGTATGTGATATTTAATTAGTAAATTAATTAATTAATTATTCAATTTAGTTTAAATTAAATGTGATTTAATTAAACTATACTATATGAGAGATATATATTAGAATATAGTTCTAATATGTAATTAATTAAATATGGTAGATGTTTAATTAATTAATTGTTCAATTTAATTTAGTTAAATGTGATTTAATTAAATTTAAATTATAGATTAATTTTAATGTGAATTGGATTCATATTAAAACTATATGTTATAAGTGAGATGCACATTTGTATATGATTCAAATGTTCGATTAATTAAATATGTGATATTTAATTGATCAAATAATTAATTAATTGTGAATTGATTAATTGTGTGGTTTAATTATGTTAATTAAATTTGACTTAATTAATTTTAATTAAAACTATATATTATGTGAGAGAAATGCATTTAAATATGATTTAAATGCACATAAATTTAATTCATTAATGTGATTAGTTAATTAAATTAAATCTATTTTATTTAATTAAGTGAATTTTAAATCAAATTTTTCTCTCACATGATTTTCTCACGCAGAGTAGGGGTCTTGAAGTGAGATCTCATTTTCTACAAAAACACACAATCTTTCAATTCTCTCATTCTCTCTCAAGTAAAAAATACAGAGAACTTCCTCTCTGGTTTTCTCTCCCAAAAATTCAAGGAAAAAGGAGTCCCACCACTCTGTTCCCAATCTCAGAGATATAGCGGAGTAATCAAATGGTGGTGTCTGTTGATTCAGAGTTGTCAACGGAGGTATGTTTCTCAATGTTTAACCTAGATTTATGATTTTTGCCAATGTATGGGTATTTTGTTTGAAGCAAAATTAATTACGAACGGTCCAATTGCTTCCGCTGTAATGGAATTGGGAATTCCAATTCCTTTCGTAGGTACCAACCTCTTTGATCTTGAAATTGAACGAATTGGTTGGTTGTTTTTCCTCACCAACTTGTCACAAACCACCACTTGATCTTCCTTGTTATTCTCAGGCCTTTGAAACGGATTGTGGGATCCTCTAGTGATGGAATTTTGAGAGGAAAAGAGCTTGAAACACAACCTTTATGAGAGGTTTGAGTTCATGAGCTTTTGGTGGGATTTTGGCAGCATAACACTATAAATTCCAACCTTAATTCTTCAGCATTCTTACCTCTTATTTATAGAGGAAACAAAGTTGAGAAAATGCACCAAAATTTAACACCAATTGATCCCAAAATTAAGTGGAATTTTGGTGGCTTAATGACAGGGAGTGCATGAGTTTAGTCACCATACACTCAGTGGCGGATCCAGGAATTTCATATAGGGGGCACAACACAATATACATAAAAATGTAATAAAAAAAAATTTATAATGAAAATTTAAAAATTATGTATATCTTCATAAATAAATTAATTTTAGTTCTTAAACCAATATCTGCAGGTAGCTTTCCTAAATTGGCTTGTATAAAATCTATCACTATCAGAACTAGTATTACTTTTATTTCTCGGTGATGATGACTATGTTGTTATTCTTTTATAATATCTCTTTATTTTGATTTCAAATTTACATTAATTTTTCACGATAGGAACTAAATCATTACAAATTTGAAAGTACATGGACTAAATTGTTACAAAATTGAAAGTATAGAGACTAAATCGTTACAAAATTGAAAGTACAAGGACTAAATTGTACAAATCAAAATTTGGGGATTAAATTGTTACTTTCATGAAAGTTGAGGGATCAAAATTGATTTTTAACCTAAAAATTATATTATTACAACTAATTTTTTTTTTTTTAGAAACGACTACTGCAAAAAAAAAATTACATCCCGCATGTTTTTATACCAGGACCTTAAGTTTGCTTGATGCCCCTCTAACCACCAATCCAAGTTTCTACTTTGCTAAATAATATGATTTTTATATATTAATATTATAACAGTTCTATTATATTATATTAAAAATATAAAGACGGAATAATTTGAGGGGGGCACGTGCCCCCCTGGCCCCTTCATGGATCCGCCCCTGCATACACTCCACCTCCTAGAATTCAATTTTATTTTGATCTTGCATCAGTACCAACCTCTTTAATCTTGTAATTGAACGAATTGGTTGGTTGTTTTTCCTCACCAACTTGTCACGAACCACCACTTGATCTTCCTTGCTATTCTCAGGCCTTTGAAACGGATTGTGGGATCCTCTAGTGATGTAATTTTGAGAGGGAAAGAGCTTGAAACACAACCTTTATGAGAGGTTTGAGCTCATGAGCTTTTGGTGTGATTTTGGCAGCATAACACTATAAATTCCAACCTTAATTCTTCAGCATTCTTACCTCTTATTTATAGATGAAACAAAAATGAGAAAATGCACCAAAATTTGACACCAATTGATCCCAAGATTAAGTGGGATTTTGGTGGCTTAATAAGGGGGAGTGCATGGGTTTAGTCACCATGCACTCCACCTCCTAAAATTCAATTTTATTTTGAATTTTCATAATTCAAATGAAATTGAATTTTAGTTTATTTAATTCAATAATTAATAATTTGAATATTTAAATCTTAATTTTCAATTTTCAATTTTAAATTAATTCAAAATTAATTTAAAATACTTATTAATTATTTATTAATTAAGTCATCAAATATATAATTAATTTAATATCTAATATTAAATTAATATTTTGCTACCAATCCTGTTTATTTCCAAAATTTTATTTTCCAACCATGAATCCCTATTCATGTGCTCGATATTTAAATCATATTTAAATATATTAAATTCTCTCAAAGTTAGGTTTAACAAAAACCCAACGTGTCGGTAATATCCAATATGACCTACCATTTCCCTAAACCGAATTTGAACGCATTCTAATTCCTTCCATCATATTGTTCCAAAGTTTATTCATTAAGCTAGTAAGGGGACCCAATGGACCTACATATCATGGGCTCCAATGGTTCGAGGTTTAACCGGTTAAACTCCTTTAACCTAGTTAACCAACATTCATTAACTACCGAGTCATTCCACTATAGCCTAGTAGTTGAACTCCCCTCACTGTAGATGTATTTTCTGTTGGGTTTAATGCCCTAAAACTCGTAGATAGTAAATGTAAATAAATGGTATACTTGTTTCAATAAAGTGTTATTGAGTTTCTACAATAAAGTGTTATTGAGTTTCTACAATAAAGTGTTATTGTTAAATATTGCACAATTTGACCCAAATCCAATAAACTAAGATCCAAGGTTGTTTGTATGTAACTTGAACTAGTATGTGGGGACATACGAGGATCGATGTTCAAGTAACAACCTAAAAGGTCTATAGTACAAGGATAAGGTTGGGTACCTTATCCTGGTAACACTATGAGATACGACCCGCTTTGTATTTGATGCAGACTTATTGATCCAAAACGTCCATGTAGTAGACATGCAAGTGGGGGTATCCTATGCAATGAGTTTGCATAAGACCGGACCACGAAATAGTCAACCATTAGTTATAACACCGTTAACTAATTAGGTTACTGTTTCAATAGGATGACCTAGGTAACTCAGTCTTAATCCTGAGTGTGTCATAAACTCCTTCTCATGAGGGATTGTCCTTTGATTAGCATGGGTGAGAGTGACCAATACGCCGACTCAATATGCCTTCCTTTTTGGGGACAGGACCGAGTGGGAGGCTGGGGACATGACAACACAAGAAGGAATTCACTCCTTCCCGCTTCTAGGTGAAGTAGATGAGTGTTCCCTTAAGTGGTGACTCCGGGACTTGAACAAAGGGATCCCGCCCTCTCACTGGCCCGAGAGGGACTTTCTGTTTAATGGTTGGACCATAAACAGGTTGTTCATTAGAGGAGCGCTGGTACTTAAGGACACAGATGTAACACATGGGTAAAACGGTAATTTGACCTAGCTGTGATTACGGACACTCGTGAAGGATTGACTTACCGGCATAGGTCTACATCCATGGACACAGAAATGTTCTACAATGAGAAGAGTTCAGCTGTGGGTCTTTAGTGGAATGACCCACAGTTAATGAATATTGGTTAACCTGATTAATGAGTTTAATCTATTAACCTCATATCATTGGAGCTTCTGATCTGTAGGTCCATTAGGTCCTTATGCTAGCTCGTAAAGAGTAATTAGGAACAAATATATCTTGAGAGAATTTGAATAGTTCAAATTCATATTGGGAATTAAGTTAATTGTACGAGATACAAATTAATATAATGTATAGTGATGCATTAAAATATAAAGTCTAATTTGAGATTAAACTCTGTAATATTGAGAGATTGATATATTTGAAAGAGTACAAATATATGTCTAATTAAATATATGGTATTTAATTAGAAGATGAATTAATTAATTATTCAATTTAGTTTAAATTAAATGAGATTTAATTAAACTATAGTCTATGAGAGAAATAAATATTTGAAGAAGTTCAAATATTAATATGAATTTGATTCATATTAAATTTATAGGATATAAGAGAATTTGAAGGAGTTCAAATTTTAATATGAATTTGATTCATATTATAGAATTAATTAATTGAAGGCCTTAAATTAAATACATGATATTTAATTGGGTAATTAATTAAAAGATCTGAAATTAAATATATGATATTTAATTGGTGATTAATTAATTAAAGAATTAATTAATTGAAAATTAATCAATTATGAAAATGATTAATCACTTATGGAAGTAATTAATCACTTATGAAAATGATTTAATCACTTATGGAAGTGATCAATCATTTATGGAAAAGATTAATCAATTATGGAATTGATTGGTCATGGAATTGGTTGGTCATGGAATTGATTAATTATGGAAAAGATTAAATCAGTTATGGAAATAATTGATTTTAAATGAATATTTTATTCATGGCCTTTCTCCTCTAAATAGAGCGCTAAATCTAGGGTTTAGGTACAACAACATAAGGCCACAAGAATATGCACTCTTGCATTCTCTCTAGCCTCCCTCTCATATTCTCTCAACTCAAGAACTTTAGGGAGAATTTTCTCTCTAGAGTTTTTCCCATTCAAGATTAGGTAGTCCCACAACTATGTTCCTAATCTCAGAGTCATAGCGGGGAAGATCAATTGGTGGTATCCCAATTGTTGACGCTTGGTCCAAAATCAAGAAAGGTGTCCTTTGAAGTATTCAGAGTCGTCAACGACGGTATGTTTGCTTCTCCCATTTAGATTTAGATCTAATAATTTTTGTATGCTTAACTTTAAGTTTGTATAGAATTTGTTCTATGTTTTTTGCCAATGTAATAGCATTTTTGGATAAACAAAATTAACTACGAATCGGTCCCAATTACGCTTCCGCTTTATCAGAATGAGGGAATTCCAAATCCTTTCATTTTCGTCCACTCGATATAACCATGATTAGTAAGTCAATCCTTCACAGATCATTTGTACCTATAGCTAGGTCAAGAAAAAGTTCGTTTTACCTGTGCAACACTTTTTGATTCCTTAAGTCCACTGGTCCTCTAATGAACAATTTGTTTATGGTCCAACCACTAAACAGAGTCCCTCTCGGGCCAATGAGATGGTGGGACCCCTTGTTCAAGCCTCAGAGTCAGCACTTAAGGGAACAACCTTTCTACTATCCCTATTCGGGTAGGAGTGAATTCCATCTTGCAATACTATGTCCCCAACTATTCATCCAGTCTTATCCCAAAAATGGTAGGCTTATTGAGCGGCGTTGTTTGGCCACTTTCACCCATGCAGATCAAAGGATAATCCCAAACAAACAGGAGTTCATAGTAAGCTCAAGATTAAGATCGAGTTACCTAGGTCATCACATGAAATAGTCAGTCTTAACAGTAAACGACGTTATAAAGTAAGAATGACTTATTTCTTGGTCTGGTCTTGTGTAAACTTCTTTTACACAAGATGCCCCTACTCGCATGTCTCTACATGAATGATCCAAGATCACGTCGTTTGCCTTGTTTGCAAAGTAGGTCGCATCCATAGTGTCACTAGGATAAGGAACCCAACCTTATCCCTATACTATAGACAATTTAGGTTATATACTAGAACTTGATTCCTGTCCATATTCATGAAATATTTCAAGTATTTCATATTATAACCAGAGATGTTTATCTATTGGATTTAAACTATATAAACAAACAATTCACTGAATAACATGTTTATTGCAAAAGGATTACAAACTTTGAGTTTTAGGACATAAAACCCAACAACAATTAATTAGATAAGCAATTACGTGAACTAACAGATTATTTGTTCGAATAATTAGAATTAGATTCGTGGGTTGACGGTCTCATGCATGCAAAATCTAAATTACCAAGAAGTATGTCGGGTTCATAATTAGTATAGTAGAATTTTATATTTAGAGCAATGAGGAAACCAATTAGTAAACCAAATCAATGAATCCCTCAATCTGACGATCCCATCTTCTGATTTATTTCATCTGTTTTAGCTTTTTTTTGTAACCTTTTGCTAGAATTTTGATTTTCTGGTTGTTTTGCAACCCCGTCTTGCTTATTTTATTTGTTAGCAAAAATTCTCAAACCCCCCTTCTTGTGTGACCCCCCATAAAAACTCGAATTTAATAAGAAAACGCCCCTTACCAGTGGACGATCCGGCCACTACTTCTGCAGAGTAGTTAGGAATTGGTTATAAATTTTATTTGGTCAAGAGGCCTCGACAACCTCTCCATCATTGTTTAAAAGTTGTGAGCTAAAATAGAAATTTTGAAAATTGAAGATCCAAAACTTGAAAGTTTGACATAACAGAAATAAATATTTTTATTTAAAAAAAACACTAAAATAAACATTTGAAAGTTGGTGGACCAAAATAAAATAAATTTTCAATTGAGAAACTGTTATGGGCAAAAATTAGCCAACGACATTTCATGCAGGAAGGCCCAAACACATCGGGCCCAAAGACGAAACAAGCCCAGCTCATGAGGCAAGGGGCCGGAACACGTTCTGGCCCCATACCACGACCCTCGGCCTCGGCCCAAGGGAGAGGCCGAGGGTAATGGTTGGCCTCGACCCAATGCCGAGGCCGACCAGGGCCAAAGGCCCGGTGGCTCTCCCAAAAGCCTAGTGGAAGAAGAAACCCTAGAAAAAATCTATAAGAAGAAGGCCACGCACACTCACAGGTATAAGAAATCAACCCCTAAATTCACTCTACGTGTTTTCCGGCCAAGACTAACTTAAGCATCAGAGTGTGTGTGGTCTACACCACACCGGTGTGCAACGTTTGCTAGTCTTGCAGGTCACGTTCTTCTCACTCGTTTATAAATTCACTGTTGGTCGTCACGTGGAGTGAATGCCAAATTCCTAAGCGAAAATTGACCATCAACAAAAACCAAGGTGAAATCTAAAACAAATCCAAATTGTTATAATATATAGAAAGATGTTGAGATGATTTATTAATGCAAGAAAACAATCTCTATTATTAAATATTTAAAAAGGGGGGAACTTTCTTATTTTTCCTTTATTGAGACAGAAAAACAAGGCCAAAATAAAAGCAAAATTTCAATTTTTTCTTCATAGGCCCTACCGTTTCCCTTTATTTAAAATTATGCCGACAATTTTATACTAATGGCTTGCACGAATGAAAGGCGTGTTCTTAATTTAATCCTTTTTAGGAATCTTTTTATTTATTTATTTATTTTTCTTTTTCTAAATAAAAGCAAAAATAAGTTGGCCCTTCTTTTGTACCAAACGAACTATGGGGTTGGGTTTTTAATGCAAAAATCATACCAACTTGTGTGATTATCAACACAAACAACTCTTTGTTTTTTTTCTTTGATTTGATGTCTTCCAATCCAAACCCAAATATTTTAGAAATTTATTTAACGGAAGGTGTTTCAGGATTAGAAAGTCAAATCTTGTTTATCTTAAATGTCGAGTTTTTATGATTTTATAAATTACATAAATTTTAGTTTGTAAAGCTCAACTGTTTATACTACACACTAACTTTTATAAATTATTGATATAGATTTATAACCTAAATCCATGTTATATAAGTTTAAGTTTTAATTTTTTTAAAAAAATTGAATCAAAATATGATTTACATATACTTCTCAATCTCAAGTTTAAGAATTTTGAATTTGTTAAAAATGTGGCCATTTGATTGGACTACTATTCTAGCATCCAATTTTTCTCATCAACCAAAAAAGGAAAAAACAAAACAAAAACACAAGAGATGAATAGTTTGGGTATTATTTTATATTTAATGTCAGTGAATTTACACTTCTACCCCTCTTTGTGGTTTAAAGATCTCTCTAGAACTTGCTCTAAATGGGTAAATTTCTTTTAATGTTTTATCCTAAATTATAAAATTATTACTCTTTTTAACTTTGAATCTATTTAGTCTTTTGAGTTAAAAAAAAAATTCAATCTTGAAATTTGAATTATGTTTTTGGACGGTGATTGTTATTAATAACTAATGTAACATGTCTGATTAGATAATTTTGATCAATATTTTGTTCAGTAACGTTATCTAATAAAACTATAATTTAAAATAAGTATACAATAAAAGTTTTTCTTTTCATGTAGATATGTTTTACTTTGAAAAATAATACACATATTATATCATTACATCTACAAATGTGCCAAAAAAGAATACTAGAAAACGAAAGCACTTCAATTCTAAAGAACACTACTTTTTTTTAACCCAATGCCAATCTAAAGGAATGATTCAACCAAAAACTGAAAGGAACTGTTAAATAAACAACCATTTAAGTATTACAATTCACAAGCCCAAAAAGCCTTCAGCTATGCAAAAATAACAATAGAAAACTACAAAGTCCATTTCTTTTTCCCAAAAAAATCCTCAATTTCTATGTGGGTATAGACTAGAGAGCGACCAAAATCAAATTAATTTATTAATTCACAATGGCAAAACGTTTGTAAGAAAGAGGAGAGAGAAAAACGGCTCCTTCTTCCCAAAACCAAAACCTTACTACCTACGCATCTGTTACTAAGCAGCTGCAGCAGAAAAGGGGAAAAAGAAGAGTGCAAAACAGTTTGAAAAATCATTCTGGAAGTGGGAATTTTGGGCCATCGCCAATTTCTTCTTAAAGGGTGAGAATTTTTTGTTTTTCTTTCAAGTGGGGTTGTTGACATCTCAACTGCTTGGTTGTAAAACATTCCCTTCTCTGAATTTGAAGCTCTTATGAATCTGCAAATGGAAGCAAAGCTTTTGGGTTTGCCTTTCTCTTTCATCTTCCTAACTTCCCACTTTACCTTTTCTTTTCTTTTGTTTTTGCCCCCTTCTCTCTCTTGATTAAGAAGCTTTTGTTTATGGTTGATGCTTGCTTTGTTCGCTTATGTTGTTTTCTTTTCTCTCTCTTGTTTTGGCAAGTTATCATTTCGCTTTAATTATGCCATTTAGTACTGCCTTGCTTTTCTCTTGAGTTTGTCATTCCACCACTTCTCTTCACGTTCATTGGAATTTCATCATAATTGCACTGTTGCTTTACTCATTTATTGTGTTTCCTCATCACACATGTCTCTGTAGATTCTGGAACTTTCATTCACAATTGAAAGGGATTGTAGTTTTTGGGGGAAATTTTCTCTCCTTAGACGTCTTCTGCACAGATTTGTTTGTTACAAACTTTCCCAAGTTGGTGTAGATTCTCATTTTTGTTAGAAGATTACACCATGTGAGAGTTCTGCAAAATGGTTTCGTTTTAGTTGATTTTGGAATTTGGCTCTGCCCCAGAGGGGTTTCTGGCCTTACACTCTGCTTGTTGGTGTTTGAAGGTCGACATGGAGAGTGATAATGGAGATATGAAGACCAGGATGGAAGATTATGAAGTTATCGAGCAGATTGGAAGGGGGGCGTTTGGATCGGCTTTTCTTGTTTACCACAAGACTGAGAAGAAGAAGTAAGAAACAATTTTCCAACTTCTGTTCTTTAAGCAACTGTTTGGAAGTCCTGCAAATGAAAAACTTGATATTCATACTTCCAAGTAACTATTGTGAAAAATGTTGATGCTAAGTTTTCTATTAAATTGAGAGATCATAGTTAGCTTTCTACTATCCTGTGTTGTTAATGGAACCGAAATCTTCAGAACTGAAAAGGGTACTTCAAGATTTGTACATTTTTTCTTCGGGTAGAAATGAAATAAATGGTTGAGTTTGGTGGAACCACAAACTTTTTCGGTGTATATTAGTGTGTCTCTTAATGTTTACATTCTTTCTGATGAAATAGGTATGTACTCAAGAAAATTCGGTTGGCTAAGCAAACGGAGAAGTTCAAGCGCACTGCACACCAGGAGGTTAGTTTGCTAGAACCTTTATCAACTATTTTAATGCTTAAATTATTGGTCATTATTCTTAAGTCTTTTCGATATTGTGATCTGATAAAAGTGACTCTGTTCTTTCTTCATTATTTACCAACTACAAATGAATAGTTAATTAACTAAGGGAATCTTTACTACCTGCCTCACACTCAAGGACAATGCATAACAATACAAAGCAGATCATGTAGAAATCGGAGAAAAAAGAAAGAAAATTCAAGTCTAGAAACGTGGGCATGGTAAATTAGGGAAGATGGAGAGTTTTCATGACCCCATGATATGACTCCGTGTGTTCATTATGAATTGAGTCATTGTGAGCTTTCTCACTACTTTTTACTTCTCTAGAACATTCTAACCTAGTAACTTGAAAGTTTGAGTGGAAAATTAGTTACTTTTTATTTACCTGACTTTAGAAAATTATTGAGATTTCAAAAGCTTTTACATAGAATGCACTTGAAGATTTGGAGACCTGGCAAACTCTCTCACTGATCTCCAGTTGTAACTAGTAAGATATAATGGGTTGGTAAATGGACAAAGGGGCAAGTTGAACGCCTAGGTACTAAGGTCATTAGTTTGTGTAAATATCCTTGTTAGTTACATTGACTTTTTTTTTTTTTTTTTACTGATGTGACCTTCTCAATTTCAGATGAACTTGATTGCAAAACTAAATAACCCATATATTGTGGAGTACAAAGATTCATGGGTGGATAAGGTAAATTGTTGTTCTTTCCCCTCCTATTCAAATGTGGATTCTGTTTCTTTTGCAATAAGAATTCTTTCTATTTTGGTGGTAGTGGTAAGTTTTGGTTTCCTCGGTTATAATCTTTATTCTCCTCTTTGAGATTGCAGTTCACAATATTTTTTATTGTTGAATCAGAGACATTAGAAAAGGATAATTTAATTTAATATGCAAAAGTTACATCTAGATTTTAAGGGTGATTATGTACACTGTCTTTCCTCAGAAGGATTTGTATTCAGCAATAAAAATATGGTTATATCTATGGTGATTTCTTTGCCTTCTGTTTTCACTTGCTTTACATTTCATATATTGGGCGTTCTGTTTTGTAGGGTGATTGTATATGCATTGTAACTGGCTACTGTGAAGGAGGAGACATGTAAGTAATAGCTATTTAATTTTACACCCTGTGGAGTTTGCTTATTTACAGCCTTCAATGCAGTAGTTTAGTTTTTTGGTATAGGCCATGAATTTTAGATTGAATGAATAATCTGCAACCTTTTAACAATGTTTATTAATTTCCCACCTCCAAATAAACAGAACTAATTGAAGAACAAAAGTTATCTTGAATTAATTAGAGTACAAAAGTTATGTGGTCTTCTGCTAGTCAACCATTCAATTTATTTTGCCAACTACAGAATACTTGGGTTCTAACTTGTAAATGTCTTTTGTGATGTATATGACCAGGACACAAATTTGATTAAAAACCTTCCAATTGGCATAAACAAAAAAGAAAGTAGCTACAAAATTCTTCCTCCTCTCCCTCCCTCCTTCCCTCATTTTATTCTCTCCCTTCCAATTATTGGCATCTTCTTTACATGCTGATGACAGCATGAAAAAAAGTGATGAGGATTAGATATCCTCCAAAGAGATTGGTGAATGGCAATTAGGCACCCTTCCAGATGACATATATAAAAAAACAAAGCAACTGAAATTCTTTGGTGACAAAAGGTCAACATTTCTCTTATAACATTGATTTGTAGAAATGGATGAATCTATAAATGAGTTTGGTGAATGCCTTTTGATGATTGTTAGTGATTGGAAAGCTCTTGTTGTTTAGTTTTTTTTTTTTTTTTTTGGGGGGGGTTCCTCTACCCCGGCCCTTAGGCTGTCTCCCTTTTTTGGTGGAATGATATCCTTTGCATCGTTTCTTAACAAAAAAAAAAAAAAAAAAAAAAAAAAAAAGAAATGGATGAATCTATAAATGAGTTTTTCTGTTTGTAATGAAAGGGATGAGAAGAAAACTCGAGCTTAATAGTATGACTCGTTTTCTTTTGTTGAGCAGGTCTGAATTGATAAAAAGGGCCAGAGGAACATACTTTCCAGAGGAAGTAAGTTGATAACAGTGCCAATTATTCTTTTTCTACGGAATGTATGGCTGATTGTCAATTCTTTTTTCCCTCAGAAACTTTGCAAGTGGTTGGCACAGTTGTTGCTAGCTGTAGACTATCTGCACTCCAATCGAGTGCTACATAGAGATCTTAAGGTATCTATTAAGTATTAACCTACACAATCTTGCAATTAAAAATCTCATTAATGATTCTGATTTTCTGTTTTTTCAAATTTTCTTCTATTCCAGTGCTCCAACATTTTCCTTACAAAGGGCAATGATGTTCGGCTTGGTATGATGGCTTCCAATTTTTATAGATAGGATTTTTTTTTTTGTTGGTTATCTCTTCTAGAAAAGTGCTAATATCTTGAATGCCTGTACAGGGGACTTTGGACTTGCAAAACTACTAAATACAGAAGACCTTGCTTCGTCTGTAAGGATGCAATCATTGTCTGTAGTAATTTTGTGATAGGAAGCTTTTTAATCAACGAACTTATATTTTATGCTGTTAAAATGACTTAGAATGTTTAACTTCCGCTAGACAATCTATGAAACCGGAGGTCTTAAAAGGTTGTTTATTTACGGTTGAATTCATGCCAGTCACTTCTTCATTAGCTTGTTCCCGATAATGTGCTTTATATAGCCTATTCGTAGTCTTGAGCTTTCCTTCCTTGAGTAGGTCAAGCATGAGAGCACAAGTTGGAGGTTCCCTTCCCCCTCTTCCTCCCTGGGCATATTCCTATCACTGGACCGCTTGATCCCACCAAGCCCACGCTATTGGCCACATAACTACAAACTGCCTGCAATTTTTCTCTTCAAATCTTTCTTTATCGCCATCATGTATCTCTGAATCAACAATGCCTCCAACTTGTGCAACCTGCAACCTTGATATTTCTACCTAGACAGATTTGATTTACATCGGTCATTGATTTGTAGCATTTTCACCATCGATTCACAATTTTCCGATCAAGTGTGCTGTGTGTGATTGCATGTTGCCCCTGCTTCAAAGCTTATTCACAATGGATATGATAGAAGAGGGAAGCCTTCAATCCGTTTTCCATATATTAGAATAAAGCTTTGTGGCATAAGTGATAGAATAGTTAAGTTATACCTAAGTTGGTTAACTTATTAGATGAGTCTGGAGGGTTTTGTATTACTGAAAAAAGTAATGTTGGTATACATAGATGTTGAGTAGGGAGGAAATGGTAGTGAGTAGCTCAGTTTTGTTGGTAGAGATATGGATCTCTTAAACTTCTGACTATAATTCTTTTCACCATCAATATAATTGGCATATTTGGGTTAAGGCTCCAATCAGTATTAGAGCACTTTTTTGGACATGCCAAGTGGGAAGAAGATGGACAACTGAATTGCACTTGTGGAACAACACTTGGGAACAATGGCAAAGGAAGTTAAGAAGATACTCCGATAGTGAAGAGTTTGGCTATGTTAGTTGGAGGTTCGGACCAACTCTTGATGAAGCAAGGATCAAGGAAAATAGTGATTGATACCCTTCCTTAGGGCAACCCACAAAAAGGAAAAAGTTGGTGGACATGAATCTGGAGGGAGGATTTGGGGAAGCCAGTGGGATGCCAGAAGGGGAAGTGTGATGAAATGGTTGGAAAGAGAATTAACCTACTAAAGTAGAGAAGTTGGAGTTGATGGCGATTAATATATGTAAAAGGAAGCACTAGTGTGATATTGCTAGGCATAAGGGAGGCAACCTTTGAATTCTTTGGGTGAGTTCGAATTAGCTTCTGTGGAGCCGTTTCCAATCAATGCAGGAGGGCTATTTGTATGTGAAGATTCTGGTTCTCAAAAGAACTACGAGTATTGGTGACAGTTACAAGTCTTTGCTCTGTCATTATTGGACTTGTCTGATGCAATATTTGATAAGAACCGGAATAGAACTACAATGTATTATTACGATAATCCAAGTGTTCGAGGTACTTGGACCCTCCCTCCCTTGAGCACACTCAAGAGTAACCACTCCCTACTTAATTCCCTATCTTCCCCCTTTCCCATCTCTCTATTTATAACTCCATATTCTAACAACTTCCTAACTAATTATTAATATACCCTTACTAATATTCCTAATTACACCTTAGGTACATTCCTATCAATATTGGAGGCTAATTTTTCAAAAGAGCTGAAAATGGAGATTTGGGTGTTAAAATGAAACTCACGGGCTTTGCCTTGCTCATGGAGGTAGGCTAGCTGTGCAAGAATGGAGGCCATATCTCTAGGCTACAAATTCCTAATCGGAATTGACCAGGAGTTCAATATACACCTTTTAGAAAAACACCTGTTATTATGGATCTTCAAAGGTGCCTCATGAAGTTTATGAAATATGATTTCAAAATCATATACAAACTCACTGTGATTAATGCGGTTATCCATGTGTGATCTATTTTCTGCAGAAGTCATTGAGTTATCAATTTGGTGGTGAAGGATGACTTAGTACCAACAATATAGCAGCATGTAAACGAGTATTCATATCTGTCAAAGATTAATACTGTGGTTTGGTGGAAGTAGTAGCACCCCTAGTCCCCACTTCTTAATAGAAGATGACTGATTGAAGTATCTCAGTAACACCGAAAGACTCTCCCCGGATTCCTGCACTTCTAAGAGAGTAGCACTTTAGGTTGTTGGTTGCGCATGTAGGGGAAAACCTACAAGTAGTTGGCAACAAATTTGTACCGCAAATGAATGCAGAAGGGGTTCGACGACTATGTGGCTTCAATGTAAAATCTATAGGCAATGTCAGCCGTAGGATTGCTCCAAGCTTGTGAATTTTGCTGATGACCTAACTAAGTTGGATGGGAAGGATACTATCTCAGGAATGATTGATCAACTGTCCAAATATACTTATTCACCTTAAAACACCCCTATACTACCTTTTTAGCTGCATGGTTGTTTGTTAAGGAGGTGGTATGCGGGCATGTGTTTTCTCTATCTCTTGTTTTAGATGGTGACAAGATCTTTATTTGCAGGTTTTGGTGCAAATTGTTAAGGTGGTCCAAACTCTTGCACAACACCACCATGTTTCAACAACTACCCCATTTCAGCTATTATAGGCCACCCTTCTCCCATTCAGGTTCAGCGAGGACAATCATGTAACCCGATTTTAGCAGTTGATCTGCTTCTATAGGAGAGGGATGCAGTCCTGGATGATTTGAAATTTCAGATGATTCGTGCTCAACTGATTATGAAGAGGGATGTGGAAGACCAAGTAGGTGATAATATGGTTTTCCTTTAAACTATAGTCATATCAACAGAAGCCTGTGCCTGCTAGGTAGAACACAAAGCTTGCCCTAATTTATTTTGGGACCTTTCAAAGTGTTGGAACGAGTTGGAAGGTAGCCTGCTGGCTGCAGCTACCACCTATTGTGCATAACCATCCTGTTATCGATGCTTCTCAGCTCAAGGCAACCAAGGCAATTATTTGGAACCAACCTCCTTACTATCAAAATGGACATTGCTTCATAAGATCGAATGTTGTTTCTAGCTGTGGTGTTGGACGTCTGCCATGCTATAGATCCTACATTGAGCAATCAAGAGGCGGAAAACCAGATTTCCGCTTGAAAAGGCTTCTAGGGAGCTCTTGGATTCGCTAGGGGTATGGTTTCGTTTGTTTCCCCTTGAGGAATAGGTGAATTTGGGGACGGAGGTGTTGATAGGAGAGGGAAGCACTTGATGACCTGTTATACATTTACTAGGAAGAAGCTTCTTGGGCCTAAGGTAATAGGCCAATTAATGCTCAAGTCTGTTAGCTACCAGATTTGGGGACATTGGAGCGTGTGGAAATAAAGTAATGAGCAGGTTTTTTGTAAGTGATGTGGAGAGAGGAAACAGTAAGCAGCTTGGTTTTGTTTACCTCCCCCCTATGTGCCTTTGTGATGTGAAATATATGTATGAAGATATCTTCTAAGGTCTTAGGTTCGAGCTCCCAAATTGAAAACTTATTCACTTAAAACCCTCATTATCTCCCAAAGTTTGGTACTGGTGCGAGTGGACTACGAGCATAATGCAAGGAGTGGGATCCCTGATCCGCAGTTACCTCAAAGGGGGAAAAGAAACCTTACCTCCCACCTCCCACTCACTCTATTTATAGCCACACTCAAATGAACTCACTAACTATTATTAACATATCCCTGATAGTAGTAACCTTCTTACTCTAACAATCCGACTAACTAATGTCTAATAAAACCTTTCCCCAATAGTCTATCACAAGATCATTGAGTTTAAGTTATAGTTTAATAGTTACTGAATAATAATTTGATTGTACTTATTCAAACTAGTTAATTGTGGACGCTAATATATGTTCTGTAGGTTGTTGGCACTCCTAATTATATGTGCCCTGAGCTCCTTGCGGATATACCTTATGGCTATAAGTCTGATATATGGTCACTCGGTAAGAGTTTGTGGAGGCATGATCCTATTTACGTGGTCGATATTCATGTTCTTGGATTGTAATAACCTTGTTTTTTCCAGGTTGCTGTATGTTTGAAATTTCTGCACATCAACCTGCTTTTAGGGCTCCGGTAAGTTTAAGCTTGGCCTCTTGAATTTCATTCTTTTTGCTGGATGCCGGGTTGATTTACGCATAATTCAACAGGACATGGCTGGTCTTATCAATAAAATAAACAGATCCTCCATTTCTCCTCTCCCAATTGTCTATTCCTCTACATTGTAAGCCCTTCTTCCGAACTACATCACCATTTCGATTGTTTCTGCTAAAAACAGTACATGTTCAGCTATTCCTATTCTTGAGGTGTTCGGTTTCCACTTGCAGGAAACAGATCATCAAGAGCATGCTAAGGAAGAATCCCGAACACAGACCAACGGTGAGTGATACGATCTGTACTCTTTCAATTACCAGTTTGGACACTATAAGATCCCTTCTAATCTATGGCTTGGTTTATAATTAGGCTGCTGAATTGTTGAGGCATCCACATTTGCAACCATATGTCCTTCAATGCCGCAATGCTTCTGCTAATATACTACCAATATATCCCTTACCTATCAACTCCAAGGATAAAACACCAAGGAAATCACCATCTAACAAATCGAATAGTGGCCATGAGAGCCGGGCCAAACCGAGCATAGCTTTCAACCTGCTGGACAATATTGATCTGGTGGGGGTAAGTGCTGACATACATAATAGCAATTCATCAACCGATGAAAATATGTCACTAACAGCTATTTCAGAAGACATACTCGAGACAAAGATGGTCGATCCTACATCCTTCCCTGATGAAATATCAACATCTGATGCAGTTGACAGTCGGGCTGATGGACTAACAAGGTCTGCATCTGCAACATCCATTTGCAATGGTGATAAACAGAATGGAGAAATCGCGGTCCAGAGTACAGAAACACCTGCCATCAAGATCTCCTCAGAAAATAGTCTGACTTCTCTGCAAAGAGAACCTCATTTGGAAAACTTTCAGCAATTACCAGAGGTTGACGTTAAGATCGTAAGTCTGGATGACCCAAAAGCAAGTTGCAGCAAACAAGCTTCTAATGGAAACGGACTGAAGGCTGAGGGAACTAGTGAAGGGATCTTCATGGAATCATTGATGTCCTCTGTAGGCAGTGCTGAAAAGTCTGGATCATCTGATGATAAATGCTTATCGAACTCTGTTGATCGATTGGATGTTGAACCAAGAAGCTTCATAAACCAGGAAAGCTTCAAAGGGCATCCAGAAGTTGTTCATAGCGACTGTTTGACATCTGAGAAAGAAACTACCCAACCAGAACGCATGTCATCTGAGAAAGAAAGTGCACAAACCAATTGCTTGTCATCAGAGAAAGAAACAAACACAGATTGTATGTCATCCGAGAGTACAAGCAATGTTCTTCCAGTTAAAGATGAAATTCAAGTAAAATCGGATGATATTAGTTGTTCGACGCAGATGATGGGGAATGAAGACATTCATCTGCACAATAGGGCAGCAAGTGATCTATCAGTACTAAGTACACTAACAGCATCAGGTGGTGATGATTCGAAAAGTACCGAATCAGAATATCCAAGCCAGCGAAGAGCCGATGCTCTTGAGTCCCTACTCGAGCTATGTGCACGGTTACTTAAGCAAGACAAACTTGAAGAACTTGCTGGTGTGCTGAGTCCTTTCGGAGAAGAAGCTGTATCTTCGAGAGAGACAGCGATCTGGTTAACAAAGAGCCTCATGTCATCACAGAAATCTAATGGGGGATCGTAGTATCCTAACATTTCTAAAAGAAAAAGAAAAAAAAAGAGAAGTTGCCAATAATTTATGCATATTTGTACAATAAATTTAATTGCATCATTTATTTTTTTTCGATGTATAATGTGCTCATTCTGTGTGCTTTTGTTTGATTAACAATTTGAGGATGTGAGAGTGTCATATTTGTTGGAAGTTTGACTTTAACATTGCTTTAAATGAAGAGAAACTCAATACTTTTGCCCTGTATAGAAAATTTTATATCAGCACATTTAAGTTCAGACTAAAGTAATTGAACATACCATATTAACAAAGCTTAATCATTTTCATTTCATTCAAAGTGGTTTTTGGTTGCTTACAGATTCAAACTGGAAAGGGATCAATTTATTACACCATGTATCGAAAACAAATCGATACTGAAAAATAGAGAAAAAAAGAAAACAACCCCATCAAGAGATGGAAAATGAAAAAGAATCATCCCACATTGATTTATTTGCTCCCTTCCTCCCACTGCCAAACTCAGTTACTGAAGGCAGTAAGCAATAAGAGAGGCAGCAGATGCACCTAGCAGCGTCCCGACGACGGGCAAGGTAGCGGAAGCGCCGCTGGATGGGCCGGGTGCCGGGGCTGCTGCGTCCTCAGCCAAAACCATGCTCAGGGAGGCGGCAACAGCGACGAAGGCGGCGCAGGCAAAATTCTTCATTTCCATGGTGAAAGATGGGGGTAAAAGAGATTTTAGAGAAAGACCTGCTTGAGAAGGAGAGGGAAAAGTTCCCTTTATTGGTTTTTTTTTGTTTTTTTTGTTTTTGTTTTTTGGTTTTTTTTTTCTTTTGTTGGTAAGTAATGAAATGCAGGTCTGAAGAAGATGAGGATGGTGAAGAGATATTTATAGGGAGAGATTTGGTCTATTTTTTGATGTAAAACAGTTATATTAACAATAATAGTGAGGAGTTTGTTAGGGTTCCTAAATGAGTGGTTGTACATGGTGTGAGGATTGACAGGTTTGAGGAAGCAGTTGAGTTTAACTCAATTTAATCTACTTTAAAAGAATTTGTGGTTGAATAATTTTTACTTTTTTGTGACGATTTTTTAAAATAATTGTGTTAAAAGTAATGGTTAAAAATTATCATGCCTTCCCCACCGTTAAAAAAAGTGGATGTTATATTTTTTTGTTTGTTTGTCTTGTAGGTTTATGTTCTATTCGGTTTTGATTTGTACATTATGTTGATAATATTTAAAAACTAACCATTTGATCCATGAATTTTCAAAAGGTGTATTTTAGTCCCTACATTAAAAAAGAAAAGAAAAACTTTTAAGATATATGCAAACGAGACAAATCTACTCAGAACTTCATAATTTTTGAAGAATAAATTTTATTCTACCTAATATGTTTATAGTATTATTTATTTAATTTAGATCATAATTATAGATGTAATTTTAAAATATAGAAATGATAGTAAATTAAATATTTAAGCAATGTATACTTTTTTTTAACTAACGTTACAAGTGTTTTTTCACCTAGAATTTGAAGACATCTTTTAAATTTTAAATCTATAACTAAATTTGCAAAAATTTATTGTTAGTTTTTTTTTTTTTTTTAAATATTATTGTTAGTTTGAAGGATAGGTGAATAGAAAATTAGGATGAATTAATAGATTTTAGAAATGTTACATACCTAAAATGAATTTCAATAAATATTAGTTTTTTTAATCTACTTCTACTTTTATTATAACCTTTTATTTTCTTTAAAAAAATAGTTTTTTTTTTCTTTTTTGGAAAGAAAAGAAAAGGCCACATCCACTCCTATCTTGATTTTCCATATGTAGATTTAATAAATAAATAAATCTCAAATTTGCTCGGTTCTACTTTTTTTAGTTAGAAAACCTTATGTCCCGTTTGTGTTTGTGATTCGTTTTCATTTTCATGTTTTCAAAAATAAAAAATACAAGAAAAATAATGAAAACGTGTATGTGTTTGGTATATTTATTTTAAAAAAACAACTAAAAATGATCTTTTTTAAATATATATATAATTTGTATATTTCCCTTCCCACTAGGAAACAAGATCTTTCAAATCGTCTGACAAGAGGATGAACGAGGAATCATTATAGCTGACATTACAGTTTGTTTAACTTTTTCAACCAATGAGAACCCGACCCTAACTCAACCTTGATCTCTACAATTTGAGACAATATATCTTTTTTTCTCTAGACAACACCAACTTCCATTGAGGTCTCCAACAACTATGAACAAAATAAGAAAATGAAATGGTATTATCAAGAGAAATTTTTTCACAGAAAATAGTGCAGTTTTGCACTAAATACGAAAATGAAATGACATTATCAAGAAAGAAAATTCATAGAAAATGGAAATTTTAAAGTTTATATACAAGAGAAAAAGCTCGCACAGATTAACAAAAAATACAATATTGCCTCTTAATGTTTCAAGTTCACACTTTCAATCTGTCAAGAAAAAAAAAACAATATTACTCAAAGAATAAACAAAAACTGAAATATTCATAGTAAAGATAACAATGAGACAGAAAAGAGAGAAGACTGCTTAAGATAGCAAATGGATAATACATTGGGTTCAACTCTTATTTTCTCACAATATTTATAGACAACTTTGAGATGACATTTGCTACTTAGAGTGAATATTTTCAAAATATCTTTGTCTTTTAGGCGGCTATTGGTTGTATCTTTAGATGCATGAACAAGTTTTTTGTACTAAAAACAAAACCGACATTCGAAATTGTAGGTATAGGTGCATATAAGGTGCATATTACTTTAATTAATATAGTTATATTTTCAGCCCCTCCGTCTTCCCACAACCTTCTCACCAAATGAGCATTCATTTCTTATGAATACGTCAATCATGAAAACACATAAAATTTTCTTCTACTCACATACATATATATCAATATACATACGTATATGTACTTGTGCATGTATATGTATGTATATGCATATATATATATATATATATATACATGCCCATATACATGTACACACATACAATATATACATAGATTCTTATATATATATATATGTACATACATACATATACATATATACACACAGATATATGTACACCTATACATATAGGTATCTATCTACTATTATATATATATATATATATATATATGTCTCTATAGGTATGTATATACATGTATAGCATGTACATATATACATCTACATCTACATATATAAATAGACATATTTATACGCATACATACTTATATATCTATATTTGTAAAATAGTTGTGTATTTTTGCTTTCATTTCATCTTTTTTGTATAAAGAAAAAGTTTTACAACAATAAACAACTATTTTACCAATATAGATATATATGGATGTGTTTAATTTTAAAACATACCTTAGAGTAAAAATATAAACTATTTTTAAGGTCTCTACAAGTTTTGAACATTATCAATAAATAGTCAAACTCTTAAGATTCATCTACATTGAATTGAACTAATACAAATAGTGTTCATTTACCATAAAATTTAAAATTAATCTCCATTCCTATAAAGAAATCAAATATTCCAAATCGTCTATCTTGACAAGAGGATGAGCTAAAAATCTCTATAGTTGCCATTGTAGCTAGCAACTTTTTTAACTAATAATAGCACAACTCTAAACTCGAACTCAACCTTTATCTCTTTCATATCAATATCCTTGTGACTACAATTCGAGACAATAATATATCTTTCTTGCTCTATTTACCAACCTCCATCGAGGACTCTAGCAACTACACAAAAAAATAAGGAAATGAAAATGTATTATCAAGAGAATTGTTTTTTAGGAAATAACACAACTACGCACAAAGTAAGAAAATGAAATGACATTATCTTGAAAAAAAAAATCATAGAAAATGGCGCGATTGAAGTTTACATTTTAGAGCACAAGCTCGCACAGGATTAACTACGTACATACAATATTGTCTCTTGAATCATCAAGTTTACACTCTTAATCAACGGTGGAAAAAACAACAATATTACTCAAGAATGACAAAAATTGAAATATTTATATTAGATATAACACTGAGACAAAAAATGAGGAGATCCATAAAATAACAGGCATATAGTACCTTACGTTTAACTTCTATTTACTTGCAATTTGTAAACGACCTCAAGATGACATTTGCTACTCATAGTGAATATCATAACATAAAAATGATGATGTAAAATAAGTAAATAGAAAAAGTTGTTTTAAAATAAAAATAAACTTCATGTTTGGGCTAGTGGACAAAAGATGTAAATATCTCGGACAATGGAAGTGTTAAAAGAGAGTCAATGATGAAAATATCGATATCGATACCAATATTAGTAACTCAGATTTATGGATATATAAGTAAAAAAGTTGATTATGATATTCATAAAATATGCATTTTATAGGTTAAACATGCAACATAAAACTTAATAAATAATGTATGTGTCAGAAAATGAACATAAATTTTATTAATTTTCTAATTAATAGAAATATCAATAAAAAATATATTTAACAATATTGCAACACAAAATATTTTATTAAAAGTAATGTGAAATGCAAAAAGAAAAAAAGTATAAAATAAAAAGAAAGAAAAGAGGGATGATTAGTAGAAAGAGGAAAGAGGAAAAATAATAATATATAATAAAAAAGTTGAAAAAACTGAAAAAAAAAAAAAAAAACAAATAAAGTTAAAACCATTGGGATTCAAACCCAATTAAGCACTCAAGGATACATCCTATTCCACACTACCAACTATACCAAACATGTTATTACATAAATTCAAAATATAATAATTATCTAATATAGTTAGGAAAATAACTTCCAAAATATAATCGAAATATCATTGATATCCCCAAAATATCGACAATATCGCCGATATATCGTGATATCTTCGATACTTCGGCTATGAGGGGTAAAAAAGACATTATCCCTCACATCTCTATCAGTATCTCCAAAAATCAGATTTATCGGCAAATATAGGAGATTTTTCATCCTTGTAGTAAGCATCATTTACTTCAAACCTTATTCTAGTATATTTGATTTTAATTAATAAAATTATACTTTTTTTTTTTACTTGACTATTCTTTCTAAAATGTTCCACTCTTTATGATCTCAATTGACTATTGTGTCTTTGAGTGTCTCGTCTATTTCATGATCTCTTAAACCATATTTAAAATAAAATATAAAAAATAATACAATTATTCTTTTTAGAGAAAAGAATATGAAATTAAATTAAAAAAAAAAGATTACCGTGGTTTCCTATCAATTTTGTAAAAGATTTAACCGTTAAAAGAAACAGATATCTGACGACGTCTTTTATAGCTTGTCATGTGTATTCAGGCAAATAGAAATCATGTTTGTGAAGAAAACACATAGCTTGATTGTACAAACGGCAAGCAATCTTAAGGTCTTAAGTGAGAAATATCTGTATAAAAAAAAGTGAGAGATATATAAGTAAATATATGAGATGAGGAAATTTATAATTTTAGCAAGTTTTTCATATACAAATCATTTATCTTGTTAAGGAAGTAATAATATATTATGAAAAAAAAAAAAAAAAAAAAAAAAACAGAAAAAAAATTATAAGACAAGAGTAAGTAAATCGTTTAGCAATAGGTACAACAACTATGTTGTACCAAACATACACATATTTTCGATACATTCTCACATACACTTGTGTATGTATGTATATACACACTTGTGTATACATGTACAAGTACATATATAGATGTATAGATCTTTACATATATGAACATGTACGTATATACATACATATATATACATTTACATGATTTTAATGTTGAAGGTCTTCGAATGAGCACACCAAGGATGAAAATATCGCGAAATTTCGGCAATATATCGCCAAAATATCGAATTTCTTGCGGGTCCGATAGGGATATGGAGGGTAAACATCTTTTTTACCAAATTATCGCGATAAATCAGAAATATCACCGAAATAACGAGAAAAAATCGCCTGACGAAACGCGTGACGGAAAATTGTGGATAAAACACGGGAAAAACACAGAAAACGCGGCGAAAAATCGACAAAAAGTCGGTCAAAATCGGACAACATTTAAATTTATTATATTTCTCGCTATCTATAATTGTATTTGTTCTTTGCTCCATTGACTGAATGCTTATATTTCCTCTCCTAGGCCTAGGTTCGACTCTTGGGTAGTACATTGAAGTTTTAATTTTCTTTTCTCTAAGGTGTTTTTAATGGGTAAGGTGAGGCAGCGATCGGCGGAGGAAAGCAGGTGAGGAACAGCCGAACGGGGAGAAGAAGAGATGGAACCGTCGAAGAGAGAGAGAAAGTTTTTTTTAATAATAATAATAATTTTTTTTATTTTTATTATTATACTTTAATAATAATTATTATATTTTTATTATTATATTATTATTTTAATTAAAAACTAATATTTTATTATTTTAAATTGCCATGTCAGCCCTAGAGAGAGAGAGTTTTTTTTAATAATAATAATTTTTTTTATTTTTATTATTATATTTTAATAAATATTATTATTTTTTATTATTATATTATTATTTTTTATTATTATATTATTATTTTAATTAAAAACTAATATTTTATTATTTTAAATTGCCATGTCAGCCCTAGAGGGACTCAAACAGTAGGGACTTGATTGTCCGATTTTGAAACGTAGGGACCTATTAGAAACTGACTCGAAACATGAGGGACCAAAAAGGTATTTTACCCTAATATATATTGAGGGTTAGATATCTAACTTGAGATTATTTTGTGCCTTCATACATATTTTTACTTTAACATATATAGTGTATACTTTTTTATATTATAATATAATTTTTAATTTAATTTATATAGTATACTAATTGTTATTCTTTTTTTAAAAAAAAATTAATAGCATATTTCTAATAATTTTGTATAACTTTGATAATTTTAGTTTTTGTGTCTATATTAATTTTTTTATCAATGAAATATTCAAGTTCATGCTCATTTTTTGGTATTCAATGTTATCTATTATTGTATTACTATTCATATTTATCTTATAATTATTGATATATATGCTTAAACGCTAATAGTTTATTACTTAAATAAACTTAGTCCAAAGTTTCATACAAAAATTTAAAATATTTTTATGAGTTTTCGTGATATCCGTGATTTTTCTCAGAATATCCGTCAATATTCAAATATCCGTGAATATATCCGTAAATCTGAGTTACTGATATTAGTATCGATATCGATATTTTCATCCTTGGAGCACACAAAGTTGGGGCAAATAACGCATAAGCCAGTTTTGAGCAATTTGGGAGGGAACCAATCATTCTGTGTGAAGGAGTTGGAGGACAAATATACTTGGAAGAGATTGTAATGTGTTTTAATGTTGATGGTGTGACTCATCAATTATAATTTATTTAAGACCATATGTACTCTTAATTCATATTTTGAAATGTTGATTCTATCCCGATCGAAAATAAAAATAGGGAGGTTAGGATGTTACTTTTATATATACTAGTGTTTTACCACGTGCAAAATTATTGACACATATTCTTGACTAAGAGGTCAAAGGTTCAAATCCTAGTGTTTTATATATAATTTAATGTGTGAGTTTCAAAACATCTATCCACTAATCTAACTTAATTTTGTGTCAAACTTTTATTTTTATTTTCTATTTTTTACCAAATTCTTATTGTAAGAAAAAAAAAGTGCAAAATTATTGTTGTGTAAATAGTATTTATGGTTGAAAGTGATGATTTGATTGTTACTTTTGTGTAAATCTTATCAATTTTGATGTAATCATTTGTTTTGCAAATCAAAAGCTTCGTAAAATACAAACTAATTTAATAACTCCCAACGAAAAGATGTGTATGTATCTAAAATATTTATTCATCGAAATTGTTAATAAGAAATAATCATATTAAATTATTTTTTTAAATGTGAATTTTACCGAGCACATATTAATCATTTCCTTCATTTAATTTATCCAAGAGAATCACAAACAATACCAAAGCCAACATAGCTCAATTGACACATATTCTTGACTAAGAGGTCAAAGGTTCCAATCCTCGACTCCTAAATGTTGTTGAAGTAAAAGAAAAAAAAAATCACAAGCAAGAAATCTCCTTCACCTCCATGTAATTATGTATAAACAAACAATGTCATTTCAAGTCACAAAACTCAATCTATAATGCAAACTTATAGTTTGATAAGACACCAAACATACAACATACGATAGAAAAACTTTCAAGAAAACAACCCCACTTGATCTAACTTACAGAGGAAGGAAACACGCCACCTTTTGATGCTTCAAGTTTGGAGCCGAATTGAACAAATGTGCTGACGGTTATTGTACCGTCGGGATAACTGACGTTCGACAGAAACAATTTGTCTTGTAGTGTTTTCAAATTCATAACCAAACACAGTTTTCAAATTTTTAATTAAAATTTAAAGTTTTTTAAATTGGAACCAAACAATGTTTTCAGAAACAAAAGAAATAAGAAATCTGTTTTCATTTTCTACTCAATTCTTTATTTTCAAAAACAATTTTCGAATCAAGAACCGAACAAGTAGCTTTTTTGTTTGTGTTTACATTAACAACGTTTTATTTTTTTTTCCACAATCACCAATAGTCATAAATATGATAAAAATCTCACCTATACGGAAGATATTAGAAAATCCATGTTGGATGGATTTTTAAGTTCCCTATATAATATCGTAAAGTTTTAAAAGAAACAAACCAAGGTTATATCTAGATTTTTTTTCCCCTTGAGTTGTTAATAAATGATTTTGGAGTCTTTTTAGACATGGGCAAAAGGATAAAATAAAATCACTTGGCCACATCTTTACTCTTTGTTGAACAAAGAGAAGAATATGTTTGAACATTGATTTCAAGCCTATATCTACCATTAATTTGGTTCCTAGGTTGATTTGTGAATAATTTTTTAATTCAACTTTGAATTTAAAAGAAAAAACCATAGAAAAAGAATCTAATTGAAGTTTCAATTTAATAAAAATAAAAGTATATAAATCAAGATTTAAAGACAAGAGGAGTAGTTTTTCTTCGGATTATTTAACATTAGTTGTCATACGAAATAACAAATTCAGTACCTGTTTCACCCACTATTACTCTCTCTCTCTCTGTTACAAACATAAACTGTCATTGACTCAGATATGATGCTTACTTGGTTTGCATTCGGTCATTTGTTGCTAGGTTCGCATTCGTTGCTTGTTGATTGAGAGAGTGTTTTTATGGAAGGTATGAATAAAGATCAAAAGATTCACCTTTTCTTATCCCTCTTAGGTTGGCTTGAATGCTCCTTGGTTGAGCTATTGCAAATTCCAATACACTCATTTTTTTTACAAGAAATTTAGAGAGGATTTTAGGTCCGCCATTTGTTTGTTTAAATTTAGATCATTCCAGTGTTGGTATTTTGAATGTGTTGTTTGGCCTTCTTATGGAGGAAGAAAGAATGTTCATGTCCCTACTAGTTTCTATAAGAAAGATTGGATTGTTTATTGAGAGATGGTAAGAGATTTTCTCTCAAAACATGGGAAATTGAAATATTCTGAGTCGACTTTAATTTTCTCTACTCAAATTGGGAATGATGATGTGTCTTAGGAAGATATAGTGAAATCCCTTGAGATTTCTTCTTTCTTTTTGGGTAAGAAAGGAGAGAGAAATTGTGGATTTGAATCTCAACTCCATTTTGGTGGTTTCTAGGTTGTTTGCTCATTATTCTTCGAGGGATGTTTAGATCACTTTAGAAAATTATTTTCAGTCTAGAGTTTCAATTTATGAATGACAAGGCGTTGATAAAGATTGATGTTTTTTTATTTATTTATTTATTTAAACTTTGATGGGAAGTTGTCTTTTTTGTGACCTTCATCTAAAAATTGAGTGTTGGTTCGATAAAAAGCATTCTCATCGAGAATTTATCAAAGGGTTATGGAGGATGGATCTCTATTAAGAATTTACCTTTTATTTACCGGAGACGATCATTCTTTGAAGCTATTGGACAACATTTTTGTGGTTTCATCCTATTAGAGATTAATGTCAAGGATGGAAATATCATAAATTTTTCCCTTCGCTTTGGCGATATAGCTTCTCTCGACTTTCAAGTAAGAGTCGTTTGAATCTTGGAAACTTATGGCTTCAAGATTTTACAAATACAATGGATTTAAAGAAGGGTGGCTTCAAGATTTTACAAATACAATGGATTTAAAGAAGGGTAAGTCAGGTCATGGAAGATGAAAGTTCCTTTTTACCAAATGAAGATGATTTGATGATGCTTATCGAGGACTTGAAGGTCCCTTCAACATATGATAAGAATTTTAATTCGAATTGTCTTGATATGTTAAAAGGCATTATTTTGGATGGGCATGCAGAAGCTGATTCTCTCAATTCTAACAAAGATACTGTGGTGTCTCCTTTACACTCAAAGCCAAGTTTTATAAAAGCCTACCTTCTGCATTATTCTTGGAGAAAAGTGTTTCCCTCTATCATTGATTATTGAAAGTCTAATTTAGATTCATTAGAGGAATATTGTGTTCATCTTTTGACTCAATCCACAAATCCATTGGAGTTTCCCGCTAAAGATTCTAAGATGCAAGAGTCTTCATGTCTTGTGATGAACTAGCTAGTCAATCATAAATTTCTCTTCTTGATTTAAACATACTATTCACCAAAGGTGTAACAAGTCTCTCTTCACCTCAGAAGAATCCTTCTTGTTTTGATTCTGACGGGGAATTAGATGTTATGAGTTGTGCATAATCTATTTTCCCTATTTTGGAATCACAGTTGGTCGATCAATTTGAAGACGATTCATTTGCAAAAGCTTTTGAAATTCTATATGAAGATAACGAACAAGGTGTCGATGGTCTCATGGGAGTAGTTTCTTTGGTGGGTTCTCCTCAAATTCTAGCCAAATTTTCTTCTCTTATTGAGATATGCGGATTACAGATGCAGACAATTCTCAATTTGTCTCCTGCAGTTAAAGTTCTTTAGTGTTATTCTCATTAGTTCAGTGTTGAATTTCTCTCCGAGTGTAGTCTTTATAAGTTGAATGTTTGTCAGATTTCTTTGGTGTTGTTTTCCTAGTGGCTGGTTTTTTTTTTTCAGAGATTCTTCTTTTCCTCGCATCCTCTTCAATTGGTTATTCCAATGGGTGGCACAGTAGTTTTTATTCTTCATTTTCTTCTATTTTGTTTTCTTTGTTGGGCAGAGTTTGTGTCGAGTATTTTCTCAACTTTTTGTTAGTGGTTTTCAATGTTTCAGTTTTCTACTTTAGTGGCTTGGTAGTTATGTTTTTCTCTCTGAGTTTTTTTTTTTTTTTTTTTTTTTTTTTTTTTTTTTTTTTTTTTTTTTTACATCAACATTTGGGAGTGGGGGGATTTGAATCTCTGACATCTTGATTGAGAGTACATACCAATTACTGCCGAGTTATGCTCGCTTTGGCGAGTTTGGTTGATTTGTTGTTCGTATTTTTGGTTGGTTTTTTTAGTTGTAACTGCCTGTCTTTTGTCCTTCTCTTGGATCTCCTTTTCTTAGCTTTCTATTGGTTTTCTCTTCTAGTTGCTCTTTTTTTTTTTTGGTTTGTTTCTTGTACTCTCCTTTGTGGGAATTGTAATTTTTAGCATGCCTCTTTTCATTTTATCAATAAAAAGCTTGATTTCTCGTTTACATAATAAAAAAATTTTCAAACTTGCTTGACAAGTAAAAAAAAAACCATAAGAACAACAAAGATAATTGAAAATACAAATATACAAGTAATATATCTCATACAGGAGAAGAAAAATCTAGTTCTCATGGACTAAAAATCTAACACCCGTTTAATAACCATTTGTTTTTTGGTTTTTTATTTTTTAAAATTATGATGGTTTTCTTTCAATTTCCTTACAATAGTTTCCATCTTTGTTAGAGACACATTTGAATTCCTAACCAAATTCCAAAAACAAAACCAAGTTTTTGAAAACTACAACCTCGTTTGATAACCATTTGGTTTTAGTTTTTGGTTTTTAAAAATTAAGCTTAAAAACACTACTTCCACATGTAAGTTTTTTAGTTTTGTTATCTATATTCTTCTCATGTTTTTAAAAACCAAGTATGTCCTTAATAATGGAACAAAAGAAATGGAAGAATTTTCATAGATGTTTTTTTAACCTTCGATACTTTTTTTTAATAAAATTCTCTTCCATGTGTTGTATTGGTGTAAATGTAAACACCCATTTGCTCTTTATAGTATTTCCTCTTTGATTTCTAATTGAAAGAATTTCATGTGATCCACCTATAGGTGTTGGATTTTTCCTTATTTCATTTATCAACGAAATTTTGTTTCTCTTCAAAAAGAAAAAAAAAATTGTAAGGAAATGAAGAGAAAACAAACATAAATTTAAAAAACCAAATGATTATCAAATGAGACCTACATTTTTTAGTTTTCAAATTTTGACTTGGTTTTCAAAAACATGGAGAGAAAGTAGATAACAAAACAAATAAACTTATACGTATAAGTAGTGTTTATAAGCTTAATTTTCAAAAACTAAAAAACAAAAATCAAACGGAGCTTAATACATCTTCAAATGCTAAAATTTTATAAAGATGCCTGCAAAACAACCACAAACGAATCTAGATAAGATATTCGCAAGAACAGTATCTTGCATTCTTGAAAAACATACAAGTTGTAATGGTTAATACCTCAAACAACTTGATATTAAAAAAAAGTTGTCAATCAATCAATCTTGTAGTATTGAGATCTGTTGCAATAGCATCACAAAGCGATCATATTGAAAGTGTGATTAGCCACCCATGTAGATAAATAATTTGCAAAGTGCAACCAACTCGGGTTTGTTTTACAAAGTTTCTCTCTTGTTTAGACAGAGTACAGGACTCGCTTTTTTCATGTTAAAAGAATTGGTCTTATAAACACCCCACTGAGAGGATGACTAGAACAGAACATCCCAGCCTAAAGTACAAAATTTCTATTGCAATAAAGCTACATTATAGCTAAGCCAAATGGGAAAGACATATTTTCTCATAGCAGTTGCTGACAAGGAAGCAGAAACCCCTGTTCTATGGCATACAACAGATAATCTACATCTATCAGTGGGAACAATAAAGTTAACTTACAGAAGCAACCGTGCAGAATTCAACTTCTGTTATAGACCGTATGCCATTTTCGTCAGGGGTCACTTCTTCTATATCGTCTTTAGGAGGATAGCCACGTGCTCGGCCAAGTAACCATTGGTCAATAACGCCACAATCGATTGCATACTTTATTGAGTGCTCTAAGTATCCCTTATCAGTAATCAGATGGGGCTGAACTGACAACATTCTCATTAGAGCTGCAAGCAATGATGCATGAACAGTAGGTTAGGAAAAACCATATGTATAAGATTCGCTAAGATTCAGCCCATCGTCACTCTGATTTGTTTTTAAATGAGAAGAAATGCACATATAAGAATGTTTACCTGCAACGATACCATCTCCTGATGCTGACATATCAGAAGTGAAAGGGGTGACTGGGGCATCCTCCATTCCAAGAATAGCACCATCATGCTCCTCTGTATAGTAGTGTATTTTAGAAGTTCCATTAGTTACAAACAAGACCTTGAGATTCTCATGCCAAAGTGGTTTGATAACTTCTGGTTCATAGTGGACAAATTTCGAACTATCGTTATTTCTGGTGTCAAATTCTTCTGATGGCTCTATCCCACACAGGAACTCAAGCTCTTGCTTTGTGACCTCAATAATATCTGCAAGATTCCAAACTTGTTGTATGAACTTTTTCGTCTCGTCGCGAGAGTGCCAGAGAGGTAAAGGAAGGTTCAAGTCATAAAAAATAACTCCTCCTAACTTTCTGGCGATTTGAATGGCTTTCATTGTAGTTGATCTCATATTCTGATCAAGGAGCGAATGTGTACTGAAGTAAAACATTTTAGCCTGCAAAACAGAATGAGAAAGGTAAAGTAGAATATATGAGTTTCTAATCAAGTAATATTGGTAACAAACTCCAGCATATATGAGAGAGAGAGAGAAGAGGAGAGATACTATTTGTTGGCTTAAAGTTGGGGACTTCAGGTGTAATAATTTATGACTAATGGTTCCAAAGTGATCTTGGGGCATTTTTAAGACTCTCTAAGAGAATGAGCTGATTTATGGGATACTCTAGACCTGCAGCTGCATTTTAGTTTCTTCAGATAGAAACTTTTGTAACTACTCTATTCTCCAAATTAAAGCAAGGGCTTTCTTGAAATTCAATTCCCTGGCTTGGGCTTGGCTGATACTTATCTCATTCCCCTTTCTGAATATTGGTTTTGATTAATAAAAGTTTAGCTTTCTATGTAAGACCATGATGCACAAACCTAATAAACATTCAAATCTCCAATCTATCAGATCAATTTCTATTCAGAAACCTTAAGTTACATCTATGTACGGCCACTACCACCTGAGTAGGTAAAACTACAAAGCTTTGCCACTAGTAGTGCTTTCTTTTTCCTTTCTGTTCTTTTTTCAATGCTCACCCTAATAAGCTTCCAAGACAGAGTGATTTCGCAGATGTACAATCAAAATCCACGAACAATATACATAAAAATTTATGGGTTGTATAAGAGGGATACTTTCTGAATGAAAAAAAATCAGAGTAGGAGATAGAATATTGCAAACTATGCTCCACAACTAGTAAATTAGAAGGTCATATATTATAATTTGCACAGAGCTCACATATGTTTCTTCTCAAAAAATCACTCGTCATCTCCACATTTCCTGAAATCTGGTAACTTTCATGTAAGAAAAGGATTAACGTTCAGTGGCGGCATATTCTTTAAAAAAAAACAGGTTGTATCTTTTACCTCCTTTAATACATCTATGTTGATCTCTGACTTTGACAAAGAATCCTCTGCACTAGATTTGATGCAAGTCATTTTCAAACGACCCCTCTTGCCAATTTTCATCTGCGACATAGCTGTAGCACGCTTGCTGTCAACTCGAACCGATCGAGTCTGAACATTATTCACATTCATATAATACAACATGGCCTGACCATAGTCATCATCCCCAAGTTTTCCCATAAAAGCTACTTTTCCACCTAAGCTTGAAAGGGCAATTGCAACACTTCCTGCAGATCCTCCAGGTGCCCTAACAAACTTCTCTGGGGCCCAGAATGCATCTTTCATTCTGTCGTGAATTTCGTAATCAAGAAGTCTATTTGCTGGCCTTCCCGAAGGCACGAAAGCATGTTGTGCAGCTCCAAAGCAACAAACAAGAGGAGGCCAACCATATGTGATACTTACATCATCTCCCTCATCAGTACTAAAGTCCAATTCCTCATCGCTCTCATCAACATCATTCCCAATGAATGAAGAATTTTCACCATCACTAACTTCAGACTCACTAAACTGAAGCTCCATACTGTTATCCTTCTTCTTTGGCTTCCTCCCTCGCCTTCCCTTTGTCTCAGCTTTATTATCCTCCATGCTAGTAGAAGTAGATGCAGCTACGAATTCAATTATCGGTTCAGCACTTACAAGATATAAAAAAGGAATGAATAAGCTCAATGGCACACATTCTAAAAAGAAATTTAGGATAAAAGAGTACATGGGAATGGAATACCTTTGCTTCGAGACATTCTCGAGGTTGTCTTAGAATCTTCAACAGATGCCTTTACAGTGCTTTCCTCAGCTTCAGTCTCATTAGCCGAAGATGATAATTCATCATTTGGCTCCGGAGTATCTTCTGATGCTTTCTTCCTAGTTCTTTTGGTGGTGCGTCTTGGTGTTCTAGTAGTCTTCTTTTTTGCAATCTCCTTGTCACTGAGTCCCTCTTGAGCTAAACTTTCTGAAACTTTCCTCTTAGAAATAGCTGTAACAGCCCATTTATTGTGTAGTCTAAGATCCTGGTGTTGATTTATGCTGAGGGATGGGTAGCAGTGAAATGACCAACTTGACTCGCACCTGCAGCATTGAAGAGACTTATACAAGTTATTAAGACTACATTTCGGACTGCATACCAAGAGTACTTTGTCATGACCAAAAGCACTCCTCCCTCAAAATGATCATGTTTGAGATTAACATAAACGTGTTTTTAGAAAAAGTAAAAAACAGCTTAAACTACTTTATGAGAATGCACTTGTAGAGTGCTTTTAACCCAAAATCTTGATCAAGAAGCGCTCCAAAAAGAACTTTTTCAAGAGTGTAGAACTAAATATCAAAGTGATTTGTTATTTAAACACTCCTTATAACATGCTTATAAGTATTTTGCAATAACTTTTGAAGTATTAAAAAAAGTGCTTTTAATTGTTTTTGAGAATCTATAAATATTATTGATTACGTTACTGAAAAAGGTGCTTTTAACTAAACGACCATAAATTTTGAAAAACAATTATATACCCACCTTAAGTTAACACAACAAATTATGATAGTTTTCAAAGCAAACCAAGCTGTTCATGCTCTGAGCACAAATTCAACATTTCCTTAACATTCCCACATTTCCAAATCCACAACAGTATGCAAACAAAGCAAACCCAGCTGAGAATGTAATTCTAAATTTTCCCCAATTTTGAATTTTGTCAATCAACAAATAACCTGAACTAGAATCTGGGTATTTCTAAAACATTTCAATATTTACTTTTTGGTGAATTTTGAAATGTTTAAAGATGAAGCAACTTCAGCAAGGAGTAGATAAAGAACCTGGGACTAAACAGAAACTGAGAAAAAGTAGAAGCCATAAACATGACTTGGGATTTGTTCAGAACTGCAAAGCTTGTGAATTCAGCTCCCCATCGGCGCTTCTCTTAGCCCTTAGCCACGAGAGAGAAAGAGAAAAGAGGACGAACGAGGGTTTAAGAGTGGGATAGAGCTTTTGTCAGTTTTGTTACTGAAAGGAAACGGATTAGCGGGAGGATGGTGGATGGGTCTCCTGTAAAACGGTGCGCTTCGAGCACTCAAGTTGATCCATTTTGGAGTCGGACAAGGTTGATTTATTAAGCAGATGTTTGGGATTAACATCACTCGTCTATTTCAAATCACTTTCAAACCTGTGAATTTTCCTCTGTGAAAATTAGGTTTAAAAGTCTAAAATCAAATATAAAATTAATTTTGAATAATTAAATATATGTTTTAAGGTGATTTTAAACATGATAAAAGTGACTTTAGTCATTTTATTTAAAAAAAAAATGACTTTAGTCATTTTATTTAAAAAAAAAATGACTTTAGTCATTTTATTTAAAAAAAAAATGACTTTAGTCATTTTATTTTAAAAAAAAAATGACTTTAGTCATTTTATTTTAAAAAAAAAATGACTTTAGTCATTTCAAAATCACTCTCAAATATGTACTAAATTTTGAAAAAAAAAATATCCTTGGTGATCCTTGAGTTTTTTAGATTTAGTTGTGTTTGGTCCTAGATATTTCAAAATGTACCATGGTTGAGTTATAAGGTTTGTGTAGTTCTAACTAATGAGAAGAAATGAGAACAATGGGAAATGAGAGGGAAATGAGAACAATGGGAAAGTGTGATGATTTCATTCTAGAAAACTCAATATAAATACATATCTTGAATCTAAAAATAGATTCCACAACTAATCCCACAAGAATAGCAACTTAGACTTTACTCAACTATTTCCTAGAAACTAGGAAGACTAGACCAACTCAAAACAAATTAGTTTTTTTAGTTACTAACATTCTCCTTCTAACTCAAATACTACAAACACCTAACTTGCTCCTAAGAGCTTGAAAACGACCTACACAAAAAGACTTAGTGAAGATATCAGCTATTTGCTCTTCTGAGCTGAATGTACCAGCTGCACTTCTCCTTCCTTCTGCATCTCTCTCAGAACATAATACTTGATCTTAAAATGTTTGGTCCTTCCATGAAAAACTGGATTCAATGAAATGGCTAGAGTTGCTTGATTATCCACAAACACCTTCACACACTTTTCCTACTTCAGATGCAAGTCATGCATCAATTTCTTCAACCAAACAGCTTGGTTGACTGCTGTCGTCGCTGCAATGAACTCAGCTTCTACAGTTGACTGAGCCACTATATCTTGCTTTTTTTAACACCATGAGAAACACCCTAAGCCAAAAGTGAAACAATAGCTAAAGGTGCTCTTCATATCATCTAATGACCCAACCCAATCACTATCTGAGTAGCCTTACAACTCAAAATTTTCAACTTTACTAAATTTGATCCCAAAAGATAGTATGCCTTTTAGATATCTCAGAACCCTTTTTCCAGCACCATATGATTCTTGCTAGGACAGTGAAGAAATCTAGATAAGACACTTATAGTGTACATAATGTCAGGCCTAGTGGATGTGAGATACATGAGGCATCCAACTAGACTTTTGTACACATTCTCATCAGCAGGTTCCTCTCCATCATCCTTTTGCAACTTCTCCTTCTGAATCATTGGAGTTTTCACACTCTTACACTCCTCCATATTGAACCTCTTCAATATCTCTCTTGCGTACTTCTTCTGACAAAGGAACATTTCATTCTACCTTTGTTGAATCTCCATACCTAGGAAGTAATGCATCAGACCTAGATCAGTCATCTCAAACACCTTCATAATTTCTTGCTTGAATATCTCTATTTGAACATCATCACTTCCTGTCACTAGCAAGTCATCTACATAGAGAGATACAATCACAATAGCAGTACTTGATTTCTTCACATAGAGTGTGGATTCACTCAGACTCTTCACAAAATCCAGGTTCAGCAAGCGATCATCCATCTTGTTGTACCATGCCCTTGGAGCTTGCTTCAACCCATAGAGAGCCTTCTTCAACAAATAAACCTTCTACTCTTGTCCTGGTTTGATGAAGCCATCTGGTTGCTCAACATAGATCTCTTCTTCTAACACTCCATTTAGGAATGTTGACTTCACATCTAGCTGATACACCTTCCATCCATGTTGGCTGACACAACCAGTAGCAACCTGATTATGTCCATTCTTGCAACTGGTGCAAAAGTCTCAGAAAAATCAATTCCCCAGACTTGTGCATACCCTTTTACCACTAACCTGGCCTTGAGCTTGTTCACAGAGCCATCTGGGTTCAATTTGGTTTTGAAAACCCATTTGACTCCAATTACTTTTCTGCCTGTAGGCTTCTCCACCAGCTCCCATGTATTGTTTTTCTCTATCATACTCAACTCTTCCTTCATTGCTTCCATCCACTTCATATCTCTTTTAACTTCTTCATACCCTGCAGGCTCTAATGCAGCTACGCTACTTCTTTCATACACCTCCCGCAATAGTCTAGTCCCTCTAATTGGTGCATCATCAACTAATTCATCAGGATCCAGAGAGACTTCTTGTTGCTTCACCTCTACTTCTTCTGTCCAGTCCCACTCCTCATCCTCCAAAAACTGAACATCCCATCTTCTTTGTGTGAGGTTGATAGATCTTGTAGGCTTTGGACACCATGCTATAGCCTACAAAGATTCCTGGTTTGGCCTTCTCACTCAACTTGTCTCTTTTCACCTATGGAACATAGAAAAAACACAAGTAGCCAAATACCTTCAAATTTTTCAGTTTTGGTTTAGTATCAAACCAAGCTTCATAAGGTGTCTTCTTCTCTAATACCCTCGTAGGTAGTCTATTCAATAGAAAGACTGTTGTGTTTGCTGCTTCAGCCCAAAATTCATTTGGCAAGTTCTTCTCATGCAATAAACATATTTTCATTTCCATAATACTCTTGTTCTTCCTCTCACGGACTCCATTTTGTTGTGGAGAATATGGAGCAGTGAGCTGATGCTCTATCCCAGCTTCTTCACATAAGGAATTGAACCTTTACGATGTATGAGTCCCATTATCAGTTCTCACCACCTGAATCTTACAGCCACTTCGATTCTCAACCCATCTCTCAAACTTTAGAAACACTTCAGCTACTTCAGACTTATGCTTCATGAAATATATCCAACAAATTCTGGTATAATCATCAATAAAGATAATGAAATACCTGCTACCATTTAGTGAGAGAGTTGGTTGAGGTCCACACAGGTCAATGTGGATGAGCTGCAACTTCTCAGTTGCTTTCCATGGTGACTTCTTGAAAGGCAACCTTGTTTGCTTCCCTGTTAAACAAGCTCTGCAGTTTGTTTTCAGCTCCTCCAAAACTGGTACTCCTACTGCCATCTCATTCTTCTACAGATACTGCAACCCTTTCTGGTGAAAATGCCCCAACCTCTTGTGCCATAAATCAGTGTCATTCACTTGACACTTGAAAGCTATCTGCTCCTTCTCGAGTGGATCCAACGAGAAGCTCTTGTGTTGCATCTTTATTTTGAACAACTCATTCCCATTGGAATCAGAAATGAGGCACTTTCCTTCTTCAAACAACACTTTGAATCCCTTCTCTACTAATTGACCAACGCTTAACAAGTTTTGATCAATTTCAGGGACAAACAACACTTCAGTAATCAACTTGGTTCCAGCACAGCTCTCTATTGACACTGTGCCCTTCCCCTTTACTTCTAGATACTCATTGTTTCCTATCTTCACCCTTGACTTGAATGACTTGTCAAGATCCTTGAACAACTCTTTGTCACTTGTCATGTGATTAGTACACCCACTATCAACCAACCAACCATCACATTGAGTGACTGATGAGAAACAAGTAGCCACAAAGAGTTGATCTTCTTCTTGTTGTACTACATCATGTGTTCCTCCTTGTTGTTGAGTTTTTGCTTCCTTACAGAACCGTTCAATGTGCCCCAATAAGTGACATCTTCTAAACTTCACATCTGGCCTTCTCCAGCATCTAAAATGTGGATGATTATGCTTCCCACAGTGCTTGCATGTACTACCATCATCCTTTGTAACAGACTCTGAGCTACTGCTGCCACTTCCCTTCTTCCCTTTCCCCTTCTTCTCTCTTCCACCTTCTCCCTGCTGCACTCTAGCTTTCAATGCTCCCTCAATGCTTCCTTCTTGTCTCATCAACCTCTTCTGCTCTTGTGCTTGCAAAGCACTAACTATTTCTATCACCTTCAGTTTTGAGAGGTCTTTAGTATTTTCTAAGGAAGTAACGGTTGCTTCATATCACTCAGGTACTGAAACTAGAATCTTTTGAACCAATCTATTGTCCGATAAACTGGTTCCTAATTGTAACGCCCCAGGCCCAGGATTCAGAATTCGGCTTTGGCACCTAAGGCCCCGACATTCCCCTGCGACCTGGCCACGCCACCATACTCGTCTTAAATTGCTTCCAAGAGTGAAGACTGTCCCCACAAACCAACACGTGGTCCTTTAAGCATGTTTTGTCCTCACTCACATGCTTCCTAGGAAAATTCCCAGGAGGTCACCCAACATAGAACTTCTCCAAGCCAAGCACGCTTAACTTCAAAGTTCCTATGATTGAGCCACCGAAAAGGAAGGTGCACCTTGTTTGTATAGGTAGTATCTCTCAATTCTTTTAAGCTTATCTTGACTATACTTTCATGTCCTCAGGATCCCTTTCATTCGGATGTGGCCTCGGTTCATTCATGTACCCCTCCTAACTCAGGTGTTACATGCCCACCAGCTTCCGCCTTGGTTCGTCCCCGAACCACATCCTACTGGGAGAGGTTCCGCTCTAATACCATCTGTAACGCCCTAGGCCCAGGATTCGAAATTCGGCTTCGGCACCTAAGGCCCCAACATTCCCCTACGACCTGGCCACGCCACCATACTCGTCTTAAATTGCTTCCAAGAGTGAAGACTGTCCCCACAAACCAACACGGGGTCCTTTTAGCATGCTTTGTCCTCACTCACATGCTTCCTAGGAAAATTCCTAGGAGGTCACCCAACATAGAACTTCTCCAAGCCAAGCACGCTTAACTTCAAAGTTCCTATGATTGAGCCACCGAAAAGGAAGGTGCACCTTATTTGTATAGGTAGTATCTCTCAATTCTTTTAAGTTTATCTTGACTATACTTTCATGTCCTCAGGATCCCTCTCATTCGGATGTGGCCTCGGTTCATTCATGTACCTCTCCTAACTCGGGTGTTACACTAATGCTCTTGCCTTGTTAGCAATCCCAATCAACTTGGTCAATGTGGATGAGCTGCAACTTCTCAGTTGCTTTCCATTGCGACTTCTTGAAAGGCAACTTTGTTTGCTTCCCTGTTAAAGAGGCTCTGCAGTTTGTTTTCAGTGAAAGGAATAAAAGTCCCCACGCAGCGGAAGCGCATCGATTGGACCTTACGCCGTATATTAATTAACATTAAAATACGGTTACGAAAACTCAAACAAAATTTAAACATACTTTAAAGTTGCTGGAAAATCAGTTGAAACATGCTGAAAAATAAATCTAAATTTATTTTCATGCTTTTCTAAAGAAAAGGGGAAGAACCGTTACAAACCTTCGTTGTAGACTTGACCGTTCTTCGCCAACGATGCTCCAACGATCATAACGCAGCAGCCCCTTTTAAGTTTCTTCGCTGGAAAATCCTTCTTGAATGACACAATAACCACAGAGGTTACACCGGTATGTCTCTAAGTCTGGGAGGCAAAAGACTTGTGGGAGTCTTTCTCTAAGAGGGAGGCTAGAGAGAATTCTAGGTCTTGTCTTGAGAGTCTAAGAGCAAGAGCAGAGTGTTATAGACCAATTAGATCTAGTGTTCTATTTATAGAAGGGAGACCATGAATAAAATATTCAATTAAATCAATCTTTTCCAAAATTGATTCAATCAATCATGATCAATCAATTCCATAATTGATTAATCTTTTCCACAAATGACTAATTACTTCCATAAGTGATTAGATCATTTCCATAAATGATTAATCATTTCCTTAAGTGATTAATTATTTCCATAATTGATTAATTCCCGGTTAATGAATTCTTAAATTAATTAACCACCAATTAAATATCACATATTTAATTTCCGGCCTTGAATTAATTAATTCGCCCAAATAGATTTTAGGTCTTAAATTAATTAATTCATTATTTGAACTCTTTCAAACTTCCATAAATTTATATTTGAATTTCTTCAAATATTAATTTCTCTCACAATAATATATCAATATATATTATGTTTGTTTCCCTTAGTAAATTGAACATTTTCAATTTACATTTATTACTTAGTTGCCTCAAATTACTTTATGAGCTACCAGTGGGACCTAATGGACCTGCAGATCAGAAGTTCCAACGATGTGAGATTAATTGGTCAAACTCATTAACCACATTAATCAATATTCGTTAACTGTGTGTTCATTCCACTAGAGACTCACAGTTGCACTCTTCTCACTGCAGACATATTTTTTGTGTCCACGGATATAGACCAATATCGACTAGCTAGTCTTTCACGAGTGTCCGCAACACCAGCTGGGTCAAATTACCGTTTTACCCCTGGGTTACTTCTATTTCCTTAAGTACCAGTTCTCCTCTAATGAACAACCTGTTTGTGGTCCAACCATCAAACAGAAAACCCTCTCGTGCCATTGAGAGGGTAGGGCCCTTTGTTCAAGACTCGGAGTAACCACTTAAGGGAACACTCATCTGCTTCCCTAAAGTTGGGAAGGAGTGAATTCCATCTTGTATGATTATGTTCCCAGCTCCCCATTCGGTCTTGTCCCCAAAATGGTAGGCTTATTGAGTCGGCGTATTGGTTACTCTCACCCATACAAATCAAAGGACAATCTCTCATGAGCAGGAGTCCATAATCAACTCAGGATTAAGACTAAGTTGTCTAGGTCGTCCTAGTGAAATAGAAAACCAACTAGTTAACGGTGTTATAACTAGTGGTTACTATTTCGCGGTCCGGTCTTATGCAAACTCATTGCATAGGATACCCCCACTCGCATGTCTCCTACACGAACGCGTTGGATCGTGGCGTTTGTATCAAATACAAAGTGGGCCATATCCATAGTGTCACCAGGATAAGGCACCCAGTCTTATCCCTATACTATAGACCCTTTAAGCTGTTTCTTGAACAATGATCCCATATGTCGCTACATATAGTTTAAGACTCATATTACAGCCTTGGATGTCTAGTTTATTGTATTAGGGTTATCTTTAGACAAAGACAAATATAAAATAAATAATAACAATTAATGGAAAAATATATCAATATTATTTCATTAATATCCGGTCAACAGTTACATTTACTATCTACGAGTTTTAGGGCATAAAACCCAACAAACTCCCACTTGAACTAAAACACTAGTTAGTGGGATGTAAATGCAATAATCTAAAGCTGGAAATGTCATGTATATTAAAATTATACAATGAACTAGGGCATCCTTATACGCATTATACATTTCTCCCACTTGCCCTAGATTAGATGGCATACATATCTTGTAGACCTAGACCCTCTAGATGACCCTCAAACACTTTAGCAGTGAGAGCCTTCGTAAATGGATCAACGATGTTGTGTTCTGAGGCGATCTTAGTGACGATCACATCACCTCTTTGCACAATCTCCCGTATCAGGTGATACTTCCTCTCGATGTGTTTACCCCATTTGTGGCTTCGAGGTTCTTTTGAGTTGGCTACAACCCCACTGTTGTCGCAGTATAGTGTTATGGCCACGTTCATATTCGGAACCACTTCCAAATCAGTCAAGAACTTTCTAAGCCATACTGCCTCCTTAGCTGCTTCGCAAGCTGCTACATACTCAGCCTCCATGGTTGAGTCTGCTATGCATCCTTGTTTGATGCTTCTCCACACTACTGCTCCTCCATTGAGAGTGAATACTGACCCTGATGTGGATTTCCTTGAATCCTTATCAGCTTGAAAGTCAGAGTCAGTGTATCCAGTAAGAATCAAATCCTTAGCTCCATACACAAGCATGTAGTCCCTCGTTCTCCGAAGATACTTGAGGATATTCTTAACCGTTCCCCAGTGGTCCAACCCTGGATTAGACTGATACCTACTGACTACTCCCACTGCATAACATATGTCAGGCCTAGTGCAGAGCATAGCATACATTAAGCTGCCCACAGCTGAGGCGTAGGGAATGTGTCTCATGTTCTCAACTTCTTGAGGTGTCTTAGGAGATTTTTCCTTAGACAGGTGTACCCCATGTCTGAAGGGTAGAAGTCCCTTCTTGGAGTTTGGCATCGAATATCGAGACAACATTTTTTCAATATACGTTGCTTGAGACAGTGCTAGCGTTTTGTTCTTACGATCTCTTATGATTTGGATTCCCAGAACATTTTGAGCCTCTCCCAGATAGGCTTTCTTGTCAATTTTCAAGCTTGCGATGAGTTGTAAGCATGAGTGCCCAAAAAGGGAGACTTTTTAAACTTTTTATAGGAGATGGCTTGCATGAGTAGAGTATTTGTCTTGGCTAGATTTGGATTTGAATGCTTAGGAGCGAATTATTGGGTTCATATGCTTGTTGTCACCTCGATAGGTGTAGGGAATAGCTAAAGAGTTAATTTTTTGCAAATTAGCATGTTTGATCTTGCTTAGGAGGAAAGAAAAGAAGATATGCTTATCATGATCATGAAAGAAAAATCATTCTTGTTGTTACTTTTGAAAGAAAATAAATTTTTATGTCATGGCTTGTGCACATTATGCAATGAGTAATAAAGTTTTAGGCAAAAAGAGCTACCCCTGTTGTGATCAGTTAGGCCAACCAGAGAAAACTCGGGTTAAGGGTCCCTGCAATAGGTGTGTGAAAGCTAGTGCCACATATAAATGCTTAATTTAATTGTCAATTATAAGCACCTAAGTATGGAGGAAAACAAACTAATTTGTTCCATTAACTCATTAGTGAAACCTCTTAGTGCCAGTGTAAAGGGAAAATGAGCTGAGAGTTTAATAATCCAATCCCGGGCTAGTAGAGTCTGATCTCGTTGAGTTAGATCTCGCTTGTGCAAGTTAATTTTGGAAAAATTTTAATTTGTCTCCCTCATTGGTCCTTGTGTGCATGTCTCTTGCTTGCTTGACTATTGACTTTTGAGCCTTGAGGATTGAGTCATGTTTGTTGCATCCATTCTTCCACTGTATGTTTGATTTTTAATTTGCTCGAAGACTAGCAAAAGCTTAAGTTTGGGGGTATTTGATAGCGCGCATAGCGAGCTATCATTCCCGTTACAATTTGGTTAGTCTTTGAGTAATTCGTAACCATTTTATTGCTCTTCAATGTTTATTTTGTAGGAAATTGTTATGTTGAGCTTAATTGAGAAATTAGAGTAAAATGGAGTTCAATCCTTAAAAAAAATAAAATAAAATAAAATAAAATTCATAGCGTCGCGACGCTAGGTGAACTTCCAGAATCCGTAATTTCGCGGTAGCGTCGCGACGCTACTTCGACAGCGTCGCGATGCTACGACCAATTTTTGACTTATTTAAAGATTGCGATTAGGGCTTTTTGGGGGACTTCTTTTGGACACTTTGGGGCCGTAAAACAGAGAAAAAAGGGACTTTTGAGGCTGAAACAAGTGGAGGAAAGCGGGAATCAAACGATTGTTAGTGGGGATCATCACGGGGACGTGTGGTCTCGGCCTACCTAGCGTTCAATTGTCTTTACCCTTTACTTTTGTAGTTCTTATGGCTTGTTTAGACTTAGTTTATATTGTAATTCGGATTATGTGTAGCTAAGTTTAATTCTTATGGATTGATGTAGCCGTTTGGGCACTTTATGGATTGATTTTATGGTTTTATGCTATTGATTTCATTTATGCATAATGTATGTTTAATGCTTTCAATTTACCGGCCATGAATTGAATGTTGATTGTGATTAAATCTAACTCGGGAGAGAGGATTTAGCTTAGAACTCATTATACATAACTAGAATTTAGCTAGAAATCGGGAGATAATAGTTAATTCTAGAAATCGTTAAAAAGGTTAACCTTAATGCCTTGCATGTTTAATGAATTTTGATAGGGATATCGGGTTCATTGCATGTGGGAGAATCATGTATGCTCGGGAGAGATATGTGTGATTAACATTAAAATACTGTTACGAAAACTCAAACAAACTTTAAACATACTTTAAAGTTGCTAGAAAATCAGTTTAAACATGCTGAAAAATAAATCTAAATTTATTTTTATGCTTTTCTAAAAAAAAGGGGAAGAACCGTTACAAACCTTTGTTGTAGACTTGACCGTTCTTCGCCAACGATGCTCCAACGATCAAAACGCAGCAACCCCCTTTTAAGTTTCTTCGCTGGAAAATCCTTCTTGAATGACACAATAACCACAGAGGTTACACCGGTATGTCTCTAAGTCTGGGAGGCAAAAGACTTGTGGGAGTCTTTCTCTAAGAGGGAGGCTAGAGAGAATTCTAGGTCTTGTCTTGAGAGTCTAAGAGCAAGAGCAGAGTGTCATAGACCAATTAGATCTAGTGTTCTATTTATAGAAGAGAGGTCATGAATAAAATATTCAATTAAATCAATATTTTCCAAAATTGATTCAATCTTATTCTTTATTTAATCAATCATGATCAATCAATTCCATAATTGATTAATCTTTTCCACAAATGACTAATTACTTCCATAAGTGATTAGATCACTTCCATAAATGATTAATCACTTCCTTAAGTGATTAATTATTTCCATAATTGATTAATTCTCAGTTAATGAATTCTTAAATTAATTAACCACCAATTAAATATCACATATTTAATTTCCGGCCTTGAATTAATTAATTCGCCCAAATAGATTTTAGGCCTTAAATTAATTAATTCATTATTTGAACTCTTTCAAACTTCCATAAATTTATATTTGAATTTCTTCAAATATTAATTTCTCTTACAATAATATATCAATATATATTATGTTTGTTTCCCTTAGTAAATTGAACATTTTCAATTTACATTTATTACTTAGTTGCCTCAAATTACTTTATGAGCTACCAGTGGGACCTAATGGACCTGTAGATCAGAAGCTCCAACGATATGAGATTAATTGGTCAAACTCATTAACCACATTAATCAATATTCGTTAACTGTGTGTTCATTCCACTATAGACTCACAGTTGCACTCTTCTCACTGCATACATATTTTCTGTGTCCACGGATATAGACCAATATCGACTAGTTAGTCCTTCACGAGTGTGCGTAACACCAGCTGGGTCAAATTACCGTTTTACCCCTAGGTTACTTCTATTTCCTTAAGTACCAGTTCTCCTCTAATGAACAACCTGTTTGTGGTCCAACCATAAAACAGAAAACCCTCTCGTGCCATTGAGAGGGTAGGACCCTTTGTTCAAGACTCGGAGTAACCACTTAAGGGAACACTCATCTGCTTCCCTAAAGTCGGGAAAGAATGAATTCCATCTTGTACGATTATGTTCCCAGCTCCCCATTCGGTCTTGTCCCCAAAATGGTAGGCTTATTGAGTCGGCGTATTGGTCACTCTCACCCATACAAATCAAGGGACAATCTCTCATGAGTAGGTGATGTGCAATTTGCTTACCGCAAGTGTACGGGTCAAGTAATAATATAGTGTTTTCGTGTAAACGAGTGTCGTCCTCTGGATTGGATTTTTAAGCAAATCAAGTATTGTGAATTATCTTGCCCAATTTTATTTAGGGATCAAAAAGTGATGAATGAATGATAAGAAAACCAAATCAAAGCAAGTAAAAAGTGTGGAATTTCAATTGGGAAAACTACTTAGGGAATTGATTTCGCCGATTTAGTTTAGGATTGATTTTAAGAAATAAGTTATTATTCACAATGGAATTATGAGCCAAAGACCCTTTAATCACAACTACCTCTCCCGAGTATAATTGATTCTCATGCAAATTAACCAACTTGATATCCCTATCTAAGTTTATTAATCATGCAAGGCAATGAGATCTTTCAACCAATTCTAAAGTTAATCTAAAACCGTCACGAAATAGAAACTAAACTTTAGTCATGCAATCTTGAGTAAGTCTAAATCAAATCCCCTCTCCCGAGCTAGATTCGAAACTTAAATCATCCAACTAATGGCCAATTAATTGAAAGCATTAAATCAAGATTACAAACATAATACCATTGCACAACTCAAACCATAAATCAATCCATAAACACAATCAACTACATCAATCCCTAAGCTTACAAGTTTAGCTACTCATGATCAAAATTACAAGCTCAACTAAACATGTAAAAGCCATAAAAATCTAACTAAAGTGAGGGAAAGAAGAATTAAACTTGTTGTAGGCCGAGACCGAACGTCCTCGTCACGATCCCCACGAACAATGGGTTGATTTCCGAATTTTTCCATTTGCTTCAGCCTTGAATTCCTCTGTTTTTCCTCTGTTTACGGCTCCAAAAAGTCCCAAAATTGGTTCCCCCAAAAACCTAGCCGAAAGGATGCTTAAATAGCAAAATTTCGTCGTAGCGTCGAGATCCGCATTTTTGGAAATTTTGTCGAGAGCGTCGCGACGCTGGTCCTAGCGCCGCGGCGCCATTTTTTTTTTTTTTTTTTTTTTTTTTTTTTTTTTTTTTAGATTGGAAGCTCCATTTGACTCCAATTGATGAATTAAGCTTCAAGCACATACTTCCTACAAATAAAACATAAAAATGCATAAATTTGGGCAAATAATTGAAAAAGACTAGCTTAATTAATCAGAGAAAAATAGCTAGCTATGCTCGCTATCAAATACCCCCAAACTTAAGCTTTTGCTAGTCCTCGAGCAAACTAAAAATTAAGCATACAGTAGAAGAATGGATGCAATAATCATAACTCAATCCTCAAGGCTCAAAGGTCAATAGTCAAGCAAGCAAGAGACATGCACATAAGGACCAATGAGGGAGACAAATTAAAATTTTTCCAAAATTAACTTGCACAAGCGAGATCTAACTCAACGAGACCAGACTCTACTAGCCCGGGATTGGATTATTAAACTCTCAGCTCATCTTCCCTCTACACTGGCACTAAGGTTTCACTAATGAGTTAATGGAACAAATTAGTTTGTTTTTCTCCAAACTTAGGTGCTTATAATTAACAATTTAATTAAGCATGTATATGTGGCACTAGCTTTCACACACCCATTGCAGGGACCCTTAACCTGAGTTTTCTCTGGTTGGCCTAACTGATCACAACAGGGGTAGCTCTTTTTGCCTAAACATTATTAAACATTGCAAACTGTGCACAAGTCATGGCATAATAATTTTCTTTTCAACAGTAACAACAAGAATGATTTTTCTTTATGAGCATAAATAGCATATATTCTTTTCTTTCCTCCTAAGCAAGATCAAACATGCTAATTTGCAAAACATTAACTTTTTAGCTCTTCCCTACACCTATCGAGGTGACAACAAGCATATGAACCCAATAATTCGCTCCTAAGCATTCAAATCCAAGTCAGGCCAAGACAGATACTCTACTCATGCAAGCCATCTCCTAGAAAAATTTTAAAAAGTCTCCCTTTTTGGGCACTTATGCTTACATCTCATCACAAGCTTGAAAATTGACAAGAAAGCCTATCCTAGGACATCATAATCATGCAAAAGTAGCATCCAAAAAACAACCATATGCATAATTCAAAGAAAGCTCAAAACTATAGCCCGAACTCAGATGCTCAAGGGCTCCACAAACATGCTAATCCACCCCCAAACTTAAAGTATGCATTGTCCTCAATGTATAACGAAAATAAAGCATAAACAAGCATGAGACCAATGAACGAATGAAAGGAGTGAACAATACTGCCCTGGAATGATGATGACTTTTTGACTGAATGCTTGGACTTTTGAAAGCTTGAAAGCAAAGGAGAGGAAGAAAACAAGACCTACAAAACAAAAACAAACAATAAATCAAAAACAAAAGGGGAAACACACTAAACTTACTTGGGTTGCCTCCCATAAGCGCTTGTTTAACGTCATTAGCTCGACGTGCTCGTGCAGTCTGTCAAGGCACATAAAAATTCTCGTATTTCTTTGGACCCTTCTTTCTTGAATCAATAAAACTCACTATTGCTAGTAAGCTTACCAGCTTCTCATGGGCCCCTGAAATATAATTATTTTTGGTATTTTTGAATAAAAGAAGCATAAAAGGAGAAATATCAAAATAAAGAGACTCTGACTCTAAAACTGACTCGTGAGAATAGAAAAAAGAACAATCAAAATCTATGAAGGATGGAGAAGATAAAACAGACGAAGGTTTTTCAACCTCAAACTCTACCTCCTGAACTTCCTCTAACATTACAATCTCATTTTCTTTTTTCTCCTCACAACCATGTTCTTGAAAGTTGCTCAAACTCTCCAATTCGTCCCCATTATTCATGCAAATCACCCCTAACTGCTCATCCTCATCAAGATCGAAAGAACTACGCTCATGAATGAGTGCCAATGAATCATCTACCACATGACTCACTAGACAACTTATGGAAGTGGATCCCACCTCACTAACTTCTTGTGGAGCTTGAAGTCCTCTTATGATTTCGTCAATTTTTAGACTCCTCGCTCTAGACTCCTCTATATAATTTTGAATTATGCTTTCCAAGGAAGAATTTTCATTTAAAAGGGTATAACTTGAAGATGAAAAATTGGAATATGGTGTTGAATAAAAAGCCATTCAAATCAATTAAAGCAACAATGGTAATTAGGCTTTCAATCAAACAATAACCTAACAAGAACACATGACAAAGACTCAATTTAAATAAGAAAAATATAATCTAGAGAAGGAACGAAAATAAACTAATATGGAATGCAAAAATAGATATGGAAATAAATAAATAAAGAAAGGAAAACAACTAATCTAAATATGGAAAATATAATCAAGAAAAAGAAACAAAATAACCTAATATGGAATGCAAAAATAAATATGACAAAATGCAACTAAGGAAACTAATCTAAAAAGGAAAAACAAGAACAAATCAAGAGAAAAGATTACACAACTAAAAGGAAACTAACCTAAAAAAATCAAATATGGAAACAAGAACAAATAAGGAAAAAAAATGCAACAAACCTAAAAAAGTAACAATACACCCTAAATTAAGATCAAGCAATTTTTCCACAATATCAATCTAACTAAATGTGCCAATCCCCGGCAACGGCGCCAAAAACTTGATGTGCAATTTGCTTACCGCAAGTGTACGGGTCAAGTAATAATATAGTGTTTTCGTGTAAACGAGTGTCGTCCTCTGGATTGGATTTTTAAGCAAATCAAGTATTGTGAATTATCTTGCCCAATTTTATTTAGGGATCAAAAAGTGATGAATGAATGATAAGAAAACCAAATCAAAGCAAGTAAAAAGTGTGGAATTTCAATTGGGAAAACTACTTAGGGAATTGATTTCGCCGATTTAGTTTAGGATTGATTTTAAGAAATAAGTTATTATTCACAATGGAATTATGAGCCAAAGACCCTTTAATCACAACTACCTCTCCCGAGTATAATTGATTCTCATGCAAATTAACCAACTTGATATCCCTATCTAAGTTTATTAATCATGCAAGGCAATGAGATCTTTCAACCAATTCTAAAGTTAATCTAAAACCGTCACGAAATAGAAACTAAACTTTAGTCATGCAATCTTGAGTAAGTCTAAATCAAATCCCCTCTCCCGAGCTAGATTCGAAACTTAAATCATCCAACTAATGGCCAATTAATTGAAAGCATTAAATCAAGATTACAAACATAATACCATTGCACAACTCAAACCATAAATCAATCCATAAACACAATCAACTACATCAATCCCTAAGCTTACAAGTTTAGCTACTCATGATCAAAATTACAAGCTCAACTAAACATGTAAAAGCCATAAAAATCTAACTAAAGTGAGGGAAAGAAGAATTAAACTTGTTGTAGGCCGAGACCGAACGTCCTCGTCACGATCCCCACGAACAATGGGTTGATTTCCGAATTTTTCCATTTGCTTCAGCCTTGAATTCCTCTGTTTTTCCTCTGTTTACGGCTCCAAAAAGTCCCAAAATTGGTTCCCCCAAAAACCTAGCCGAAAGGATGCTTAAATAGCAAAATTTCGTCGTAGCGTCGAGATCCGCATTTTTGGAAATTTTGTCGAGAGCGTCGCGGCGCTGGTCCTAGCGTCGCGACGCTATTTTTTTTTTTTTTTTTTTTTTTTTTTTTTTTTTTTTAGATTGGAAGCTCCATTTGACTCCAATTGATGAATTAAGCTTCAAGCACATACTTCCTACAAATAAAACATAAAAATGCATAAATTTGGGCAAATAATTGAAAAAGACTAGCTTAATTAATCAGAGAAAAATAGCTAGCTATGCTCGCTATCAGTAGGAGTCCATAATCAACTCAGGATTAAGACTAAGTTGTCTAGGTCGTCCTAGTGAAATAGAAAACCAACTAGTTAACGGTGTTATAACTAGTGGTTACTATTTCGCGGTCCGGTCTTATGCAAACTCATTGCATAGGATACCCCCACTCGCATGTCTCCTACACGAACGCGTTGGATCGCTGCGTTTGTATCAAATACAAAGTGGGCCATATCCACAGTGTCACCAGGATAAGGCACCCAGTCTTATCTCTATACTATAGACCCTTTAGGTTGTTTCTTGAACAATGATCCCATATGTCGCTACATATAGTTCAAGACTCATATTACAACCTTGGATGTCTAGTTTATTGGATTAGGGTTATCTTTAGGCAAAGACAAATATAAAATAACTAATAACAATTAATGGAAAAATATATCAATATTATTTCATTAATATCCGGTCAACAGTTACATTCACTATCTACGAGTTTTAGGGCATAAAACCCAACATTCAGCTCCTTCAAAACTGGTACTCCTACTGCCATCTCATTCTTCTACATATACTGCAACCCTTTCTAGTGAAAATGCCTCAACCTCTTGTTGGGTTTTATGCCCTAAAACTCGTAGATAGTGAATGTAAACAAATTGTATACTTGTTTCAATAAAGTGTTATTGAGTTTCTACAATAAAGTGTTATTGTTAAATATTGCACAATTTGACCTAAATCCAATAAACTAAGATCCAAGGTTGTTTGTATGTAACTTGAACTAGTATGTGGGGACATAGGATGATCGATGCTCAAGTAACAACCTAAAAGATCTATAGTACAAGGATAAGGTTGGGTACCTTATCCTGGTAACACTATGAGATACGACCCGCTTTGTATTTGATACAGACGTATTGATCCAAAACGTCCATGTAGTAGACATGCAAGTGGGGGTATCCTATGCAATGAGTTTGCATAAGACCGGACCACGAAATAGTCAACCACTAGTTATAACACCATTAACTAATTAGGTTACTATTTCAATAGGATGACCTAGGTAACTCAGTCTTAATCCTGAGTGTGTCATGAACTCCTTTTCATGAGGGATTGTCCTTTGATTAGCATGGGTGAGAGTGGCCAATACGCCGACTCAATATGCCTTCCTTTTTGGGGACAAGATCGAGTGGGAGGGTGTGGACATGACAACACAATAAGGAATTCACTCATTCCCGCTTCTAGGTGAAGTAGATGAGCGTTCCCTTAAGTAGTGACTCCGGGACTTGAACAAAGGGATCCCGCCCTCTCACTAGCCCGAGAGGGACTTTCTGTTTAATGGTTGTACCATAAACAGGTTGTTCATTAGAGGAGCGCTGGTACTTAAGGAGACAGATGTAACACAGGGGTAAAACGGTAATTTGACCTAGCTGTGATTACGAACACTCGTGAAGGATTGACTTACCGGCATTGGTCTACATCCATGGACACATAAATGTTCTACAGTGAGAAGAATTCAGCTGTGGGTCTTTAGTGGAATGACCCACAGTTAATGAATATTGGTTAACTTGATTAATGAGTTTAATCTATTAACCTTATATCATTGGAGCTTCTGATCTGTAGGTCCGTTAGGTCCCCCTGCTAGCTTGTAAAGAGTAATTAGGAATAAATATATCTTGAGAGAATTTGAATAGTTCAAATTCATATTGGGAATTAAGTTAATTGTACGAGATACAAATTAATATAATGTATAGTGATGCATTAAAATATAAAGTCTAATTTTAGATTAAACTTTATTATACTGAGAGATTGATATATTTGAAATAGTTCAAATACATGTCTAATTAAATATATGGTATTTAATTAGAAGATAAATTAATTAATTATGAATTAATTAATTATTCAATTTAGTTTAAATTAAATGAGATTTAATTAAACTATAGTCTATGAGAGAAATAAATATTTGAAGAAGTTCAAATATTAATATGAATTTGATTCATATTAAATTTATAGGATATAAGAGAATTTGAAGGAGTTCAAATTTTAATATGAATTTGATTCATATTATAGAATTAATTAATTGAAGGTCTCAAATTAAATATATGATATTTAATTGGTGATTAATTAATTAAAGAATTAATTAATTGGAAATTAATCAATTATGAAAATGATTAATCACTTATGGAAGTAATTAATCATTTATGGAAATGATTTAATCACTTATGGAAGTGATCAATCATTTATGGAAAAGATTAATCAATTATGGAATTGATTGGTCATGGAATTGGTTGGTCATGAAATTGATTAATTATGGAAAATATTAAATCAGTTATGGAAATAATTGATTTTAAATGAATATTTTATTCATGGCATTTCTCCTATAAATAGAACACTAAACCTAGGGTTTAGGTACTACAACATAAGGTCACAAGAATGCATTCTTGCATTCTCTCTAGCCTCCCTCTCATATTTTCTCAACCCAAGATGTAACAACCCAAATAAAAAAAAAATAAAAAAAGGGAAATGGGGGGACTTTTTCCCCCCAAAATTTCGTTAAAGACAAAAAAAAGGGGGCATCTCTCTCCCTCTCACGATTTTCTCTCTCCCTCTCACGATTTTCCCTCTCCCTCTCGGCACTCTCCCTCTCACGTTCAATCTCTCCCTCACAGCCCCTCTCCCTCTCTGCAACCTCTCTGCTGCACGCCACGACGCCAGCGCCGCCCTCCTCCGGTGACACGCGATACCCACGGCGGCAGCCTCGTTGTTGTTCGAATTAGGTGAGCGTTCATGGTGCATCTTGCGAAAATCTCTCCTTCTTCGTCGATCTCTCACTCCCAATCTCTCCCTTCTCTGTTTTTGTTGATTTAGCAGCATGAGGGTGGTTGTGAGTAGCCTCGTTTTCCGGCAGCAGCACTGCAGACGCGGACAGCAGCGAGGAGGGACTGTTTTCTACATTTTTCGAGTGTTTTAGGTGAGTTCTCGCAGTGGGTAAGTTGGGTTGAGGCTTATGTGGGTTATTTCTTGCTTTTAAACGATTACCCATTCACTTTTTCTCCCGTTCAGCAAGCGTACCCATTCAATTTTGGCGATTCGAGCAATGGGTCTTTGAGTTTGAGCATGTTTGTACAATTCCAGCTTTGGGTAGGAGCAATTAAATCAATCTTTGGTTGATTAAAGTGTTTTAGAGAAGTACCCATTAAGATTAGCCATTGATTTCAAGGTACCCACAACGTCTGAAGGTCCAATCGTCGAGTTGAAGCGATTTTAGGAGTTGGACAGCAAGCTTCGACTTGGTTTGTGTAAGTTTTTGCCTCTTTAAATCAAGTTGTTCATGAAAATAATTATGAGAATTAGATGTCCCTAATTCTAAGGCCACTCTTGTGATTTTAGATGGAGTTGCTTGTGTCATGAGCGACGTCGCATTGAATTAGTTGGTTTGTGCATAAATCAAGTATCTTCTTGCACTAAAGTAAGTAACCTTAATACTTGGAAAGCCTTGGCTAGGCTAAGCTATTTATTATGATTTGTTACATGCTTTGAATAACACAGTGCGGGAGACATTCATCATGTATGGTTTGAGTTATGAGATGTTGGATTATGTGTGTTTTGGTGTTATTGAACATCCTGATTATGTGCATTTGTCTGAATGGTATACTCTGAATATAGTGTTGGTTCAAAAGTATCAAACGCTTAGATTATGAGAAATGTTCTAGTTGTGCTGAACACTTTGTCTGCTTTATGTTTAGAATGCTCTGGTTGGATAAGTTTTATATGCTCTAAATGCTCTGAATGCTCTGGATGCTCTATGTTGGGGACGATAGGATGTTTTATATGGTTGAGTCGTGGATGCGAGACCTAACTCGCTTTGTTTTGGAAGTTTGGGGTCTAGTCTATTAATCCGAAGTGTTTGTGGAAATTTGTAGTTGGGCAGTTTGTATATAGAAGTGTATTCTCTTGTTCGCAGGTGATAAGAAAATTTGGGGTCAGTTATACGTATGTCGTTATGCTGCCGAATTTTCGGTAGCATTACAGTTAATAACGAGGCTAAGTTTAGTAATGACACTTGGATTATGGTATGCTGAATTTGGTCGTGGCTGTTTAGACTATACATATGTCTTTTCTATTTAGGGTTTGGACGTTATGACATATGTGCTTGAACGAGATGAAAGGCGAGGTAGTTAGTACATGTGAAATTAGCCCTTCAGAGACCTTTATGGGAAAGAAACTTGATGGGTAGGTTGCAAGCTAAACCAGACTCTGTTAACAGGGGCCCTAACACGAAATGAGGATAGGTTACTTATTCCAGTAGGGATCGTGGCAATTAAACACCTAGGACTGAAATGTTTATAGACTGAGATGAGGAGCTAAATGGGCGGGACTCGGCTTCGCAGACTAGGTGCCATCTACTATCTGTGGGAGTAAAGTTCCGACTACAAACCCATGGACGCCCCACCAGTGAGTTGGTAGTTATAGTGCTATGCACACATAGGTGCCTTGATGGGTGAGACTTGGCTTCACTGACTGGGTGCCTTCTACCATCAGTGGAAGTAGAGATCTCTCGCGATTCCCACTTGTGTACCTCCAGTGAGTTGGTAAGCATGTGACAGGCTGGTTAATGGTCCACGTGACCTGTACGTCATGATAAATGTAATGAACTGAAATGAAATGAAATGAAATGAAATGAAATGAACTGAACTGAAGTGAAATGAAATGAAACGAAATGGAATGACTATTAGGCCCTTTAATAGCAACTAACTCCCAAATATCCATGTAATGCTTGTAAATCTCCTCCCAATAGTAGTGTTACTTACTGAGTATTTTTAATACTCATTCTTTTCAAAACGTTTCCTTTCAGGTACAAGCAATGACATACGGAGCGCGTGGCGGACTGCTGCCGACGAGCCATGGATTTCCTTAGGATAGACTTCCGCATTTTATGTTTTCAAAATTCCTTCTTTTGGAACTTGTTATGTGATGTTTTTAAGATTTTATTCCGCTTAAAGTATTTTGCTTGAATGGCTAAGATTTCTTCTTGTTCTGTTTTAACTGGGATCCCAGGCTGAAAAGTTTCACGTATTTTCTAAGCATGTTTTACTTTAAATGTCATTTCATCGTTGTTCTTAGAAAAAAAAATGAAATGTATGTGGTAATGGCCCTAGGAATTTATCATGAGAAGGTGGGTCGTTACAGTTGGTATCAGAGCTCTAGGTTATAGGTTCTGTAGACTGGTTTACATCGTAAACCTCAAGTATGTCCATGGCTTATCAGCAAGCATCCGGTCACCGCCAGGTATGTCAATGTTTATGTTATGTGAAGAAAGGAAAAAAAAAAAAAGGGATTCATGAATGGATTTATGAATGTGATGTTTTTTTTTAAATGCGTGTTGTTATGTATTGATGTGGGAATGAAAGTGTTTAGGGCTTAAAGGAAGCTTTACCAGTATGAAGTATATGCTTAAGTGTGAGATTAAAGTAGTCCATATGGACAAGGGAAGAAAAGAAAATCTTAAGAGAGTAATGTTTTTCAAAGGTCACGAAATATCAAAGATAGGTGTCTCTTGAGTAAAACCTTGAAAGGAGCAATGCATCATGACTATTCTTGTGGGGTTCAATGTTTGTGCGGACTTGTAAGGTATTTTTGGATTTTTATGAGCCACTCCTAAAAGAATGAAAAGTGAAGAGAAGCAGTATAAATGATAATATGAGGAATTCTTTTAGGTTTCCTAACTTTGTTGGTCGACAAAGAAAGTTAGATAGCTTGAAAAATAAAAAGGGACATGAGTTTCAAAACGGAGAGAATGTGTTGTGTGTTTGAATTGAAAGGTTACTTCTCCAAACATTTCGAGCGACTTTGATTTGATTCATCCCTTGTTATAATGAAGAGGCCCCAGTTCAATCAGACCAAGAGAAAAATTTTGAAGTTTAAAAGCAAGGCCACGTAACTAAGCAAAATCTCCCCATAGGTTCATTTTGGAACTCCAAATGAAAGATCTATGAGAATATTATAAGTGGAGACATGATTTTTTTTGGTGTTGAAGGTATTTCTCACTCGAAAAGTGAAGGACGACATCTTAAGTTTGATGACTATATATATGTATATATATATTTGAGAAAAGGAAAAGTAGTGTGGAAAAGTAGTATGGAAAAGTTTTGCTGTCTGAGGAGACAAAAGAAATTAAAATGTTTAGACTCCAAGATCATGAGTATGGCTCGATTTCTATTATGTGGTTTGTGTTTAGAAGTCCTTAAAATTGGTGCAAGGAATCTTGTTACTATTAGAAAGTTGGAACCCTTGTATGCATAGATTGAAAACAATTGTGTAAGAGATGTGGGATATGAAACTCGACTTAGTTTGAGAATGTTCCTCCAAAAGCAAAGGGCCAAGCTAGGCCAAACTAGATAATGGAAGAGTTCTTTGGCAAGCATCTATCTTAATTCAGAGTTGGAGGAAACTTTTAGTTGGTGCAGATTGTTAACAATGGTTGCCAAAGAACTATTGAAAGGGAAATTTGAAGCTTTACTACTGAACAGGTAGGTTGTCGGGTGTGCTGTCGAAGTTTGAGAGATTTTGACTTTGGAACCAAATTAGTACAAGAAACTAATGAAGTCAGCTTGGAATGAATGGAAGAGATTTGCTGGTATAAGATAAAGGGGGTTGGACCTTCCAAGCTTACCATCGACATCAGACGTAGACCTCATCAAAGAGTTCGAGTTGGGAACAACTCTCATTCCTAAAAACTTCATGCATAGCAGCCTCAATAGGGTTGAAGATGTCCAAATCACAAACATAGGAATGACAAGAAAAAGATTTCATAGGACCTAGTATTTCGCCGGGGGTGAATAGTTTTGTTCACAAGAAGGAAGATGGATCCATCGCGACTATGCTTCGATTGACAAGAGTTTAATAAATGACAGTAATGAACAAGTGTTTTCTCCTCACATGAATAATCTTTTGACCAACTTCATGGAGCGAAAGTATCCTAAAAGGCAAGTTATATTTGGAATACCATCAATTGTGCATCGAGGAGGTTAATACCTCCAAAGGCCACCTCCTTAACCAAGTACAACCATTATGGATTTTTTTTTTGTGATGCCTTATGGACTCATGAATACCCTTGCAACCATCATGGATCTCATGAACCAGGTTTTCAAGAGTTTTCTAGACTTGCTCATCAAAGTGTTTATAGATAGCATATTTGGTTTATGTCAAGCCTAAGGAACAACATGAGTTGTATCTTCGGCAAGTTTAGATGACCTTGAGAAGTAGTGAGTTATATGTCAAATTTTCTAATTATGAGTTTTGACTGGACAAATTTTCTTTTCGCAAGCATGCAGTTGCTAAGGGTAATATTGTGATGGGTAAATCCCCATGGAAAAGGGGCAGCTTTCGTCTAGCTTGTGATTGCGTGTAACTGATAAGTTTTTCTCTTGAATAAATCTTTCTCTTAATATATCTCCTATTGTTTCTCAATTTTTGGAGAATGTGGGGTTGTATAATTGGGCCTCCGCCCCGGAACGTCAAATGAAATAGGTGGCCGGGTTCGTAAGTTCTCTATTCCAAACATAGTGGACCTTTTAAAAGTGGAAGTAGTTTGCAATCGGCCTAGACTTGACATACTGGCAGAGATTTGTAGTTCCCTTAGTCTAGCAGATTACGGTGGGAAGTTTGTTCAAAACGTTTCCAGTCTGACCCAGTTGACTCACAGAAATCACCAAGTGAAAATGCAAAAAAAAAAAAAAAAAGAGTATTCATAGGAATATGAAGCACTCCCTCGCATAGGAAGGGCTCAACATAAGACAAAAAGATGGTTGGAATTGGTAAAGACTTGTGATTGTGAGACCAACTAGCACCCTAACAAGGAGAATGCGGTGATTGATGCACTAGTAGGAGAACAGAAAGTATGATGTTCTGGGTGTCATCTCATGGTTCGTTACTAAGAGAGCTTGATTGTCCAGAAATCGAGTTGTCAGCGGGGGGGCGTGCTAACATGATTGACTCTCAACTTTCAATGGTGTCTAGCTTGAGAAGAAGCAATTTGTTTATGTTCAACAAGAGGGTTTAGAATGGTTACTACCTTAGTAAGATAGGTTAAGAAGGTTTTACTCGCACTCATGTTTTAGTCTCGTTGCACCAAGGGAGACTATGTGTTCCAATAGATTATCCTTTCAAGAAAGAGTTGTTAGAAAACTCACAAGACGCCTTTCTTAGAAATTTTTGGTAGTACCAAGATGCATAAGAGTTTAAAATGAAAATGTTGTTGTGAACTTCACTAAAGGGCTACCAAGGTCAATGAAATGTTATATAACAATTTGGATAATTGTTTACCGTCTAACAAAGATTGCACTTTTTGCCCTTTGTAAGGCCACCCATCACGTGGAAGTGAGAGTAGCTTTGCAGTAATTGAAAAGTATCTTTGACTAAGAGGATAGGGGTTTGAGTCCCTCCCAAACGTCAATGTTGTAAGTGAATTAAGTTTTTCCTAATGTTTGGTGGTGAGGAAAAACGGGCCTCAGGAGGAGATCATAAGCTAGTAGTTGTATTTACTATTTATTTATTATTATTAAATAGTTGAGTTAATGTGGTCTTTGGCGGGCTAAAGCATTTCATTATGTGATTCTACTGTTTGATGTTGGGCAGAAATTTGTGGTAGTTTTGGCGACTATGTTACGATCGAGTCTTTGCATTGAGGTTTGGTCTTGTCACGTACCTTGAGATGCTCTTGAATGTGTAATAAGTACAATGCCTTTCTCTTAGGTGTTGTGGCCTTATTGGCTTAATCAGGTTATGCTTGATGCGAGGTCTGACTCGTTCTTGTTGTTTGTAAGTTTGGGTATGTGATGTTGCTCTCAAGTGATGTGGACAATTGTTGTATGGATTGTTCTGGTTATAGAAGTGTGTTAATCTTGTGTATCAGGTGCATAATAAAATTTCGTAGTTGTTGAAGTTACGTCGTTGTGCTGCCGAAATTTTTTCAGGACGTTGCATGGTTCATATGTCATTGTTAAGAAAGTGTAGTGAGAACCATTCCAATGTGTAAAGAAATCAAATACTCGGTTTGGTAAAAGTATTATAACGGAATTAAAGGACTAAAGAAATGGCTTGAGAAAGAGAAGGTGAAATTGGGGCTAGTACCAAAACATGTTTCAGGACTGGCAACTTTCGAGGACGAAAGTTCTTTTAAGGTTAGTATGATGTAACAACCCAAATAAAAAAAAATAAAAAAAAGGGAAATGGGGGGACTTTTTCCCCCCAAAATTTCGTTAAAGACAAAAAAAAGGGGGCATCTCTCTCCCTCTCACGATTTTCTCTCTCCCTCTCACGATTTTCCCTCTCCCTCTCGGCACTCTCCCTCTCACGTTCAATCTCTCCTTCACAGCCCCTCTCCCTCTCTGCAACCTCTCTGCTGCACGCCACGACGCCAGCGCCGCCCTCCTCCGGTGACACGCGATACCCACGGCGGCAGCCTCGTTGTTGTTCGAATTAGGTGAGCGTTCATGGTGCATCTTGCGAAAATCTCTCCTTCTTCGTCGATCTCTCACTCCCAATCTCTCCCTTCTCTGTTTTTGTTGATTTAGCAGCATGAGGGTGGTTGTGAGTAGCCTCGTTTTCCGGCAGCAGCACTGCAGACGCGGACAGCAGCGAGGAGGGACTGTTTTCTACATTTTTCGAGTGTTTTAGGTGAGTTCTCGCAGTGGGTAAGTTGGGTTGAGGCTTATGTGGGTTATTTCTTGCTTTTAAACGATTACCCATTCACTTTTTCTCCCGTTCAGCAAGCGTACCCATTCAATTTTGGCGATTCGAGCAATGGGTCTTTGAGTTTGAGCATGTTTGTACAATTCCAGCTTTGGGTAGGAGCAATTAAATCAATCTTTGGTTGATTAAAGTGTTTTAGAGAAGTACCCATTAAGATTAGCCATTGATTTCAAGGTACCCACAACGTCTGAAGGTCCAATCGTCGAGTTGGAGCGATTTTAGGAGTTGGACAGCAAGCTTCGACTTGGTTTGTGTAAGTTTTTGCCTCTTTAAATCAAGTTGTTCATGAAAATAATTATGAGAATTAGATGTCCCTAATTCTAAGGCCACTCTTGTGATTTTAGATGGAGTTGCTTGTGTCATGAGCGACGTCGCATTGAATTAGTTGGTTTGTGCATAAATCAAGTATCTTCTTGCACTAAAGTAAGTAACCTTAATACTTGGAAAGCCTTGGCTAGGCTAAGCTATTTATTATGATTTGTTACATGCTTTGAATAACACAGTGCGGGAGACATTCATCATGTATGGTTTGAGTTATGAGATGTTGGATTATGTGTGTTTTGGTGTTATTGAACATCCTGATTATGTGCATTTGTCTGAATGGTATACTCTGAATATAGTGTTGGTTCAAAAGTATCAAACGCTTAGATTATGAGAAATGTTCTAGTTGTGCTGAACACTTTGTCTGCTTTATGTTTAGAATGCTCTGGTTGGATAAGTTTTATATGCTCTAAATGCTCTGAATGCTCTGGATGCTCTATGTTGGGGACGATAGGATGTTTTATATGGTTGAGTCGTGGATGCGAGACCTAACTCGCTTTGTTTTGGAAGTTTGGGGTCTAGTCTATTAATCCGAAGTGTTTGTGGAAATTTGTAGTTGGGCAGTTTGTATATAGAAGTGTATTCTCTTGTTCGCAGGTGATAAGAAAATTTGGGGTCAGTTATACGTATGTCGTTATGCTGCCGAATTTTCGGTAGCATTACAGTTAATAACGAGGCTAAGTTTAGTAATGACACTTGGATTATGGTATGCTGAATTTGGTCGTGGCTGTTTAGACTATACATATGTCTTTTCTATTTAGGGTTTGGACGTTATGACATATGTGCTTGAACGAGATGAAAGGCGAGGTAGTTAGTACATGTGAAATTAGCCCTTCAGAGACCTTTATGGGAAAGAAACTTGATGGGTAGGTTGCAAGCTAAACCAGACTCTGTTAACAGGGGCCCTAACACGAAATGAGGATAGGTTACTTATTCCAGTAGGGATCGTGGCAATTAAACACCTAGGACTGAAATGTTTATAGACTGAGATGAGGAGCTAAATGGGCGGGACTCGGCTTCGCAGACTAGGTGCCATCTACTATCTGTGGGAGTAAAGTTCCGACTACAAACCCATGGACGCCCCACCAGTGAGTTGGTAGTTATAGTGCTATGCACACATAGGTGCCTTGATGGGTGAGACTTGGCTTCACTGACTGGGTGCCTTCTACCATCAGTGGAAGTAGAGATCTCTCGCGATTCCCACTTGTGTACCTCCAGTGAGTTGGTAAGCATGTGACAGGCTGGTTAATGGTCCACGTGACCTGTACGTCATGATAAATGTAATGAACTGAAATGAAATGAAATGAAATGAAATGAAATGAACTGAACTGAAGTGAAATGAAATGAAACGAAATGGAATGACTATTAGGCCCTTTAATAGCAACTAACTCCCAAATATCCATGTAATGCTTGTAAATCTCCTCCCAATAGTAGTGTTACTTACTGAGTATTTTTAATACTCATTCTTTTCAAAACGTTTCCTTTCAGGTACAAGCAATGACATACGGAGCGCGTGGCGGACTGCTGCCGACGAGCCATGGATTTCCTTAGGATAGACTTCCGCATTTTATGTTTTCAAAATTCCTTCTTTTGGAACTTGTTATGTGATGTTTTTAAGATTTTATTCCGCTTAAAGTATTTTGCTTGAATGGCTAAGATTTCTTCTTGTTCTGTTTTAACTGGGATCCCAGGCTGAAAAGTTTCACGTATTTTCTAAGCATGTTTTACTTTAAATGTCATTTCATCGTTGTTCTTAGAAAAAAAAAAATGAAATGTATGTGGTAATGGCCCTAGGAATTTATCATGAGAAGGTGGGTCGTTACACAAGAACTCTAGGGACAATTTTCTCTCTAGAGTTTTTCTCATTCAAGATTAGGTAGTCCCACAACTACGTTCCTAATCTTAGAGTCATAGCGGGGAAGATCAATTGGTGGTGTCCCAATTGTTGACGCTTGGTCCAAAATCAAGAAAGGTGTCCGTTGAAGTATTCAGAGTCGTCAACGACAGTATGTTTGCTTCTCCCCTTTAGATTTAGATCTAATAAATTTTGTATGCTTAGTCTTAAGTTTGTATAGAATTTGTTCTATGTTTTAACCAATGCAATAGTATTTTTGGATAAAAAAAATTATCTACGAATCGGTCCCAATTACGCTTCCGCTTTAACAGAATTGGGGAATTCCAAATCCTTCACCTCTTGTGCCATAACTCAGTGTCATTCACTTGACACTTGAAAGCTATCTGCTCCTTCTCGAGTGGATCCAACGAGAAGCTCTTGTGTTGCATCTTTATTTTGAACAACTCATTCCCATTGGAATCAGAAATGAGGCACTTTCCTTCTTCAAACAACACTTTGAATCCCTTCTCTACTAATTGACCAACGCTTAACAAGTTTTGATCAATTTCAGGGACAAACAACACTTCAGTAATCAACTTGGTTCCAGCACAGCTCTCTATTGACACTGTGCCCTTCCCCTTTACTTCTAGATACTCATTGTTTCCTATCTTCACCCTTGACTTGAATGACTTGTCAAGATCCTTGAACAACTCTTTGTCACTTGTCATGTGATTAGTACAACCACTATCAACCAACCAACCATCACATTGAGTGACTGATGAGAAACAAGTAGCCACAAAGAGTTGATCTTCTTCTTGTTGTACTACAACATGTGCTCCTCCTTGTTGTTGAGTTTTTGCTTCCTTACAAAACCGTTCAATGTGCCCCAATAAGTGACATCTTCTAAACTTCACATCTGGCCTTCTCCAGCATCTGAAATGTGGATGATTCTGCTTCCCACAGTGCTTGCATGTACTACCAGCATCCTTTGCAACAGACTCTGAGCTACTGCTGCCACTTCCCTTCTTCCCTTTCCCCTTCTCTCTTCCACCTTCTCCCTGCTGCACTCTAGCTTTCAATGCCCCCTCAATACTTCCTTCTTGTCTCATCAACCTTTTCTGCTCTTGTGCTTGCAAAGCACTAACTACTTCTATCACCTTCAGTTTTGAGAGCTCTTTAGTATTTTCTAAGGAAGCAATGGTTGCTTCATATCACTCAAGTACTGAGACTAGAATCTTTTGAACCAATCTATTGTCAGATAAACAGGTTCCTAATGCTTCTGCCTTGTTAGCAATCCCAATCAACTTATCTGAGTACTCTTTAATGGACTCAGAATCCTTCATTTGCATTCTCTCGAATTCTCGCACCAAGTTCAACACCTTTATGCCTTTAATCCTCTTATCACCTTCATACTCACTTTTGAGGAACTCCCAGATCTCCTTTGCCGACTTCAAGGCCATAATTCTGTTGTATATGGCGGGAGACACAGCTGCATATAGGCAAGCTCAAGCTTTTGCCTTCTTGGTGACCATCTCCTTGTGAGTCTTGATCTGATGTATTGTTGGGTTATCAGAAAGTGGAGCAATCTTATAGTCTTGCTCAATTGCTCAATAATCACAACCCTTCATGTAGGCTTGTATTCTGATAGCCCATGCCTTATAGTTTTCACCATCAAACACAGGTGGAGCCAATGAAGAAAGACTGTTTAATCCTAATTCCATCTCTAACAACTCTCACAGGTGTATCATTTAGTTTCTCTTGGAGATATTTCACTGATTCTCACTCACAGATCCCTTAAGAATTGAGGGCTCTGATACCAATGTAGTTCTAACTAATGAGAGGAAATGAGAACAATGGGAAATGAGAGGGAAATGAGAACAATGGGAAAGTGTGATGATTTCATTCTAGAAAACTCCATATAAATACATATCTTGAATCTAAAAATAGATTCCACAACTAATCTCACAAGAATAGCAACTTAGACTTTACTCAACCAACTATTTCCTAGAAACTAGGAAGACTAGACCAACTCAAAACAAATTAGTTTTTTTAGTTACTAACAGTTTCAATGTTTTAATTAGTCACACAAATAGAGTAACTTTTTTTTAATGCTTACATAGAAAATGTAAAATAAAAATAATTAAAACAATAATTAATTATAATTAAAATAAGGATAAAATGCACTTTTGATCCCCGAAGTTTGTAGTTCATGTCTATTTGGTCCCTAAAATTTAGAAAGATATACACTTTAGTCTTCCAGGTTTGTAAAATCATTCTAAATGGTCCCTGGCTTACCTTTAACCTAACTGAATGCTAACTAGACCGTTATATACTAACATGGTTGGGATGACGTGGTTATTTCATTTGATTACTAGGCAAATAAATTGAAAAATTAATTAAGAAAACTAAAATATTAAATAAATGTTTAAAATGGTTTAAAACATATTAAGATATAAAAAAATCTCTTCATGTGCCATAATCCCTAGTCAACATCTTCTTCTCCCATACAATCAACGTTGTTGAATGCTTATCTCACCGTCATCTTTCCCTTTCCGTTTGCCTTTTCTTTTCTAAACACAACTAACATTCAATTTCAACCTCTAATATAAATATATCAAGAACTGCATCTAATCTTATTCATCTTTATATTCGATTGCTTGAGAAACTGATAATAATTCATTTGATTCAAAGTCTTCAAAGAAATTTGTAAGACTTCCAGAGCAATATAAGAATAATGGAAATTAATTGCATCATAAAACAAAATTTTAATTCAAATAGAAATATTGCTACCGAGCATGGTGACAAACATAAGAAGTCAGGTCATTACAATCCGCTTCCTTCACAACGTTCCTTGTAGCTCGATACGACTCCCGACGTCGCTTCTCCTTATTCGACAGGACAAAAAATCGTTTGACGATAGTCTACATTATAAAAAGTTGCGTAGGTGTTTCACGTTACTAAAAAAAACATCAACCACAACATTCTAACCTTCAGATACTCAAATATGCTTTTCTCCAACGATTTGAAACTTGCAGACTGTTTGCATGACCATCGAATGATGTGGGGCAACACATCACACCTCACTCGTTTTGCAACCTTTCCTTCTATAGTCGATAGGGTCTTGTATGCCCATACCCAGTGGCAGATCCAAAAATTTTGTTTAGGGGGGTTTTACTTACATTCAGTAAAAATAATTTACAAGTAAAAAATTCTAAAAATTAATCTGAGCTATTATTACTTAATGGAGATGATGACCCAATCAATTTTTTTTTTTATAATATCTCTCCATTTTCAAATTAAATCTACAATACATTAATAAAAATAAATAAAATAAAGAAACTAAAACCTAAAATAAGAATGATGAAAACTAAATGTATAAAAATAATGGAAACATGACAACTAAATGTACAAAAGTAATTGAAACATGAAAACTAAATGCACACAAGTAATGTTAATATGAAAACTAAATGTACTTTATAAAATTAATTCTCAGATTCTTGACTTCTTGAAATTGTCGGCAGCAATTTGACTTGAGAGGGGTTTCTCTTAGGTTCAAAACAATATGTGGTGGGTGAAGAACAATGTTTGTAATTGTAGATAAAATTAGGGTTTGAACTTTTAATTGAAAATTAGGATATGATTCCAGCCTAAAAAGAAAAAGAAAATTTGAATATATTATGTTTAAAGAAGCTTAAATCATTTAAATTTGAATATATTATATTTAAAGAAACTTAAATCATTTAGAATAAAAGATTGTCATTCATTTACACTTAAAAAAGGAAATTATGGTATTGAGACTGCCAATTGAACATAAAAAATAAAAGGAAAAATCTTTGTTTCCATTTAAAAAAATAAAATAAAAGGGGAAATCTTTGTTTCCATTTTTGTAGATTAATGAAAGGATTCCATATTTAAAATTAATAATGTAATTTTTATTTTTTTTTTCCTTTTTGTTAATAAAAAGTGTGTTGCTTTGCTCATTAAAAAAATTAAAAACTAAAAAATTTAAAAAAAAAAGGAAAAAAAGTGTGATGTTTGGGGAAAGCGGAATCGGAACGTGTGGGAGATGAATTTGAAATTTGAAAAGGAAAATTTAAAAACACACCAATGAGGCTCAAACTTGAGCATGAGAGGGGGCTTGGAGGGGGCAAAACCACGTTGGCAACAATACACTTTGTTATCCAGAATGTTCAATATAATACAAATAAAAAATAAAAAATAAAAACTGGGGGGAGGGGGGGCTCGAGCCCCCTAGGGCCTTAACTAAATCCGCGGTTGCCCATACCTATAACAAAAATACACATGTCTTAGTTTGCATGGAAATCATGGGGACTGCCACAAATATGCATACATTTGTAGACACATACCTGATACACAAGCATGCATTAGTTTACCTGGAACGCATGGGGAAAGTCATTAACACTGTATTTCACTATGTGGTCGCTCATGTCCTTCACCTTCTTAAACATGTCCACCATGTCCTTGAGGCCACTTTGCAGCCCTTTGATTGTCCTCTCCCAAATTCAAGTACCCAAGTCAAGGTTGTTGAAGTATGTCAACTGCTTGACGTCCCAGAGCAATGATTCGTCAACTGATGTCTTTAGTTTGTCCTCCCCTTGTTGGGAGAAAAATGTAGAATACAAATAACAATAATATTATGACAACAATCAATAATATTATAACTATCTCCTCTTTCACAGGTTAAGCCAAACAAGCCAATAATAATAGTCACGGAAAATAATAAATGATAGGGAAAAGAAAACGACATCGAAAAATTATACTGGTTCGTCCCAAGCTCGAGACTACGTCCAGTCTTCTGCAACTGCAGGTTCTACTAGAAAATTCTCCTTTTATTTCCGTGCACTGCAAGTTGAGGAAGGAGTTTTTAGGGGTGTTCACGGGTCGGTTCGGGCCGGGTTAGGGGTACAATTTGGACCAACCCAAAAATTCAGGTTGGTCAAATTTCCAACCCGACCAACCCTATTTATGAAGGTAACCCAACTCAACCCAACCCATTTTTCCCGGGTTGGGTCACCGGGTTAACAAATGCAAACGTGATGCTCTAGAGTTTAGGTCCCACGGAAGAGTACTTGAGAAGAAATGGTTCTAAAATTTCGAAGAAAACTTACTTTTTTCTCTCCATGATTTTACCAAATTTCTTGATGATTGAACAGATGCGCACAACAGTGTTATCCCTGAGTTAATGGTTATGCAATGTTTCACAAAAATTAAGTGTGTAAGGAGAAATGATGAGTAATTAGAAAGGAGAAAAAAAAACGAGAAAGGAGAAGTACTGACCTTGCTGGCACGAACGAAGGGAAAGACAGAAAGCTGCAACTTGCAAGGCTGTGAGCAAGCACAGCGGTGGTGGATTGGACCGGTGGTTGAACAGTGTGGGTCGTGGGGAGCTGAATCTGAAAGTGAAAATCACCAAAATCGATGGTTGAACAATGAACAACGATGGACAAAAATCAAAGTGAATGGAAAGAAAGGAAGGAGCGGTGTGGAGAGCTGAAATCGAAAGTGAGGTGAGACGTGAAAGTTGAAAAGAAATCGAAGGCGTGAAAGGCATGAAGGAGATTAGAGAAGACGCACAGACACAGTGAAGAAATGTTGAAGGAGGTAGCAATTGGTGACTGAAGTGTAACCCTAAAACACACACACACACACACACACACACACACACACACACACACACACACACACACACACATATATATATACGGGTCGGTTTGGGTTGAACCAAAAAGAAAAACCCTTGAACCCGATATCCGAACCGACCCGGTCGGTTCTCTTAAATTAAAACCCAACCCAACCCAAACTTATTTCTAACCCAACCCAACCCTTATAATTTGGGTAGGGTTGGCAGGGTTTTTCTAGTTTCTGGGTTCGTTGAACACCCCTAGGAGTTTTGTCTCCACACAATCCCATCAATTTCCCACTTGGAGACAAAACAACGATCTCGTCTCCCACTGCTACAAAACTCTAATCATCTTGGCAAACTCCAAGGATTTACTCCCACTACAACTGTTATCTCTGATCTTCTTGGTAAACTCCAAGGCTTAAAATACCCGAAAAGCAACAAACTCACAAAAATAGGCAACTATCAGAATATAACTGTAGTTCATCTATGCGTGCCTTGAGGTATGGGCTTGCTACGTGGACCTATATTCCAGACGAAAAGATAGACACGTATTCCCACTTCAGCTAAGTGGTGACACATGTCATCTTCTTCCAACCCGAATAATTGTTCCTATAGAAGATACACTCTAAGAATGACTTGAATCCTCTATTCAAACCTGCTACCAAGCTAGAGACCTGACCTTTGGCCTTAGCAACTGTTTTGGCCTTCCACTTCGATGTCTCAACTCGTCTTAGCAACTTCTTCAATTCATTCGAGCCTTTGATAATTGGGGATAGACGATGGCCATCATCTTTCTCTCCTTGACTTTCTAATTTTTTCTGAACTGAAGGATCTTGATCGGACTGATCGAAATTGACTATCATTGTTGTTGGCTCAACTGTACCTTTACAACTACCATCTGCAGCTTTCACCGGCATCCACTGTCTCTTTGATCCTATGGCAACATTCAACTGACATTTGTATAATGTAGATTTCCTGTGACCAACTGCCACTACCTGGGATCCTAACTTGTGTTTACACTGGTGACTGCCAAATTCACACATATAACCATCATCTGCTAACTTGCCAATAGAAATGAAATTCATCTTGATATTAGGCACAAACTTGACATCTCGCAGTACCAATTTATCTCCATATTTTGTCTTCAGACTAACATCTCCAATCCCTCTAGTCTTGGAGGTTCTACCATTCACCATCCTCACTAGGCCATGATGTCCTTCTATGAATGATGTGAACAAACTCCTATCTGAAGCTATGTGAACATAAGTTGCACTGTCTAATATCCAATCTAATGAGTGGTTACTATACTTTGTGTCACTTTCAATGCAAACTACTATCCTGCACTATATTTACCTCTTGTCTTCTTTTCTGATACTCTTTGAATTTCCTACACTTACTCTTGAAGTGACCTTTCTTATGGCAGTAAAAACATTCTACCTCATTTTTATTTTTTCACTTTTTCCTACTGCTACTCGATTCATTTTCTTCATCAACCTTATCTTTACCCTTAGTCATAACCAAAGCTGACCCTACTGTAGACTCTTTATTACTACTCTGCCTACGCATTTTCTCAGTTATGGCTAAATCACAAATTTCTGAAAAATTTAAAGCATTATTTCCAGTCTAATTAGACATTGTTGTCTTTATTGTTTCTCAACTATCAGGTAAAGACGTTAACAACTGAATAACATTCACCTCATTACTAAACTCTATCTTAACAGATTTTAACTGATTAATCAAAGTGGTAACCTCATTAATATAGGAATTCACAAAAACATCCTCAAACATTTGCATGTTGAAAAACTTCTTAACTAGGTAGGCTTTATTATTTTCAGAGGGTTTTTTCATACCTGTTTGTAAGCGCTTCCATCAATTTAATTGCAGTTGTGATAAGGAAATAAGCAATCAAGAAGTGCAAGAAGAAGAATTCCAAGCTCCACCAGTTCAAGAAGAAGAACTTGAAGCTCCACCAACTGAATCAAGCTCGAATGAAGCTCCATGCATGGTTGTCAACTCCAATTCAATCCAATCATCATCCAATCATTATGCCACAAGCTCCAATGACAAGAGCAAGAGCTAAAAACTTCAAGAGGCATTAAATAGTTACTTCCAAGCTAAGGTGACTATCCATGACCAAGAGTTGCATCCATTCAAACTTGGAAAGACACTCATTCAACCAAAAGACATAATGAATCTAAAAATACAGATTCATTCACATATTTAATGTATTATGTATCTTATGAATTCATGAATTTGTATTTATGACAGTTCATGAATGGATTTGAAAGGTTACGGGCTGCATTAAGACCACATAGATGAAAGGTTGTATCATTTCATGGTGTCTTTTCAATTACTATAAATAGGGATGTAATTTGTCATTTGAAGACAAGTTGAATTTGAATGAAATTTCAGATTGAGTTTAGTCTCTCTCAAGGTTTTATGCTTTCTTTGTGTTCTTGTGTTTAGAATGCATGCTTAGGACTTTCAATCTAGTCTGATCAATTAGATTGTGAAGAGTTCGAAATCTTGAAGTTAGGAACGAGTTCTCTTTTCTTCTTGATCTTTGATCATCCTTCCAAGCAAATCTGTTTAACTTTCATGGGGTTGTCTTATCATTTTGTTAATGGGGTTATTCTTATTATTGTTGTGGGGGTTCACCTAAAATAAGAGGAGTTCTCAAACATAATTGAGGTGGTTCCTGAAACGTTTGGAATTCCCTAATTCCGTTAAAGCGGAAGCGTAATTGGACCATTCGTAAATTAATTTTATTTCACAAAATACTAATACATTGGCAAAAGGTTAAGCGATGAGAAACATACCTCCGTTGACGACTCTGAATACTTCAACGCCTTTCTTGATTTTGGACCGAGCGTCAACAATTGGGACATCACCAATTGAGCTTCCCCGCTGTAACTCTGAGATTAGGAACGTAGTTGTGGGACTACCTAATCTTGAATGGGAAAAACTCTAGAGAGAAAATTCTCCCTAAAGTTCTTGAGTTGAGAGAATATGAGAGGGCCTTATGGTGGCCATAAGTTGTGTGTCTAAACCCTAGGGTTAGTGTTCTATTTATAGGAGAAAGGCAATGAATAAAATATTCATTTAAAATCAACTATTTCCATAACTGATTTAATCTTTTCCATAATTAATCAATTCCATAATTGATTAATCTTTTCCATAAATGATTGATCACTTCCATAAGTGATTAAATCATTTTCGTAAATGATTAATTACTTCCATCAGTGATTAATCATTTTTATAATTGATTAATTTCCAATTAATTAATTCTTTAAATTAATTAATCACCAATTAAATATCATATATTTAATTTCAGACCTTCTATTAGTTAATTAATTAATTACCCAATTAGATATCATATATTTAATTTCAGGCCTTCAATTAATTAATTCTATAATATGAATCAAATTCATATTAAAATGGGAACTCCTTCCAATTCTTTTATATCCAATAAATTTAATATGAATCAAATTCATATTAATATTTGAACTTCTTCAAATATTTATTTCTCTCATAATAATAAAGTTTAATTTCAAATTAGACTTTACATTTTATTAATGTATCATTATACATTATATTAATATGTATCTCATACAATTAACTTAATTCCCAATATGAATTTGAACTATTCAAATTCTCTCAAGATATAGTTGTTCCTAATTACTCTTTACGAGCTAGCAGGGGGGCCTAATGGACCTATAGATCAGAAGCTCCAATGATATGAGGTTAACCGATTAAACTCATTAATCAGGTTAACCAATATTCATTAACTGTGGGTCATTCCACTAAAGACCCACAACTGAGCTCTTCTCACGGGAGAACATTTCTATGTCCATGGATATAGACCTATACCGGTAAGTCAATCCTTCACGAGTGTTCGTAACTACAGTTGGGTCAAATTACCGTTTTACCCATGTGTTACCTCTGGCTCCTTAAGTACCAGTGCTCCTCTAATGAACAACCTGTTTATGGTCCAACCAGTAAACAGAAAGTCCCTCTTGAGCCAGTGAGAGGGCGGGATCCCTTTGTTCAAGACCCGGAGTCATCACTTAAGGGAACACTCATCTACTTCTCCTAGAAGTGGGAAGGAGTGAATTCCTTCTTGTGTTGTCATGTCCCCAGCCTGCCACTCGGTCTTGTCCCCAAAAAGGAAGACATATTGAGTCGGCGTATTGGCCACTCTCACCCATGCTAATCAAAGGACAATCCCTCATGAGAAGGAGTTCATGACACACTTAGGATTAAGACTGAGTTACCTAGGTCATCCTATTGAAATAGTAACCTAACTAGTTAACGGTGTTATATCTAGTGGTTTACTATTTCATGGTCCGGTCTTATGCAAACTCATTGCATAGGATACCCCCACTCACATGTCTCCTACATGGACGCCTTGGATCAATACGTCTGTATCGAATTCAAAGCGGGCAGTATCACATAGTGTTACCAGGATAAGGTACTATAGACCTTTTAAGTTGTTACTTGAACAATGATCCCTATATGTCCCCACATACTAGTTCAAGTCACATGTAAACAACCTTGGATCTTAGTTTATTGGATTTGGGTCAAATTGTGCAATATTTAACAATAACACTTTATTGTAGAAACTCAATAACACTTTATTGAAACAAGTATACAATTTGTTTACATTCACTATCTACGAGTTTTAGGGCATAAAACCCAACAGTTCCTTTATCATTTGGTATCAGAGCATCTTTGATTTCATTATCAAGTTGTCTCATGGACCATTAGACTTGTCACATCCATTGACAAACACATCCTTATGGTTACAACTGCTTCTTCATCCAGAGCTTCCCAATCTTCGTCTGTCATCCCTTTCAGTTTCTCCTTCAATGCCTTATGAACTTTCTTACAATTAGTTAAATAATCTTTGACTTGCATCTTCCAATATCCAAAATTTTCCCCATCGAACTTCATGACTCCATCAAAATTGTTTGCCTCTACAAATCCCATGACTCTTGAACCAAACGCTCGGATACCACTTGTTGGGAGAAAAATGTGGAATACAAATAACAATAATATTATGATGACAATTAATAATATTATAATTATCCCTCCTTCCACAGGTTAAGCCAAACAAGCCAATAATAATAGTCATGAAAAATAATAAAAGATAGGGAAAAGAAAACGACACCGAAAAATTATACTGGTTCGCCCCAAGCTCGAGACTACGTCCAATCTTCTACAACTGCAGGTTTTACTAGAAATCTGAGAAATTACAGGAAACTTTCAATATCGCCACAAACTAACCCCTCAATAGTCCAACAATAGCTATTGACTCCCAAGTATCACAACCCGATAACTTGAGATAAACAACGAAAAACGCCCTCAACCCAATATAAGAGAATAAATCTTATTCCCTCAAACTCACAATAGAAATACTATTTTCTCTCAAGTTCACTCACTGCCGTCTCTAAAGTACCAAAGAAAAACACTTCAGCCGCATGAGAGAGCTTTCAGCTGCACAAAGAAAGGTCTCCTCTCTCAGTGAAAAATTCCCCATCCGTAACAAATATATATATATATATATATATATATAAGTAAAAAACAACCTAATGCCCAAAACCTTCCCCTTTTATTTTTGTGCACTACAAGTTGAGGAAGGAGTTTTATCTCCACACAATCCCATCATCCCTAACATCACCAACTTCGTGTAGTACACCAATGACATCTTAAATGCATCATTTTCGTTCTAAAAAACCACCTTACTGCTCCTATACTCCTCGAAAGTTGAAGGTTCATGTCATAAGAGCATGATCCAAAATATTTGGCTCGCAAGTCTACGGTGGATGCACCCCTCTCCACTTCACTGTTAGAGTCCCCCACAGCCCGGTCATCAACATAAATTCATCCTTCGAAAATGACACAATCATGCCCCTCAAATTGAAGCTCATGACTTCAGGTCTGACATCCTCCACCTCCCTCAGCAAACCAACTGGTTGTTGAAGACCAGATTAACGTCAACTAAGTGGCCGAAGATAGTAGTAGTTTTGAACAACTCCAATTGAGTCGAGGTCAGTTTGCTCTTCACAATTTTGTTCGCACTACGAATATGCGAGAAGCACGTACCTTGGTGGGGGAACCGATCAACCGAGTTAATCTTCCATGTGGGTGCCATTATCCTACGTAGTTCAACATGATCATAAGACCATGGTTACAAATTACAAAACACAATTAGTATGATTGTTACATCTGACAGTTAAAAACATTGTTCTTTGTTACACTTCTCACTACTCTTATGCCTAACCATTTTTGCTAACTATTAAACCTAACTATTACCATATAGCTAACATAAGTCACTAGCCCCTATACCTAGCGAGTTAGTCTCCCTGTGTTAAATTCGACGTCCTCTCCATCACTCATTGGTGTCAACATTATCCCATCCTATTTTTCACTCTATTCCCAAACCATTGAACCCTAGTCTCTAGCTAGTCAGTATCATCCCCTCTGTTTCTCTTTAATTTATATTAGTTCTCTCCCCACTTCATTAGACATCTCGATTGTCTGAGATGTATCAACTGTTGGGTTTTATGCCCTAAAACTCGTAGATAGTGAATGTAACCGTTGACCGGATATTAATGAAATAATATTGATATATTTTTCCATTAATTGTTATTAGTTATTTTATATTTGTCTTTGCCTAATAATAACCCTAATCCAATAAACTAGACATCCAAGGCTGTAATATGAGTCTTGAACTATATGTAGCGACATATGGGATCATTGTTCAAGAAACAACCTAAAAGGTCTATAGTATAGGGATAAGACTGGGTGCCTTATCCTGGTGACACTATGGATACGGCCCACTTTGTATTTGATACAAACGTTGCGATCCAACGCGTTCGTGTAGGAGACATGCGAGTGGGGGTATCCTATGCAATGAGTTTCCATAAGACCGGACCGCGAAATAGTAACCACTGGTTATAACACCGTTACCTAGTTGGTTTTCTATTTCACTAGGACTACCTAGACAACTTAGTCTTAATCCTGAGTTGATTATGGACTCCTGCTCATGAGAGATTGTCCTTTGATTTGTATGGGTGAGAGTGGCCACTACGCCGACTCAATAAGCCTACCACTTTGGGGACAAGACCGAATGGGGAGCTGGGAACATAATCGTACAAGATGGAATTCACTCCTTCCCGACTTTAGGGAAGCAGATGAGTGTTCCCTTAAGTGGTTACTCCGAGTCTTGAACAAAGATCCCTACCCTCTCAATGGCACGAGAGGGTTTTCTGTTTGATGGTTGGACCACAAACAGGTTGTTCATTAGAGGAGAATTGGTACTTAAGGAAATAGAGGTAACCCAAGGGTAAAATGGTAATTTGACCCAGCTGGTGTTACGGACACTCGTGAAGGACTAACTAGTCGATATTGGTCTAGATCCGTGGACACAGAAAATATGTCTGCAGTGAGAAGAGTGCAACTGTGAGTCTATAGTGGAATGTACACACAGTTAACGAATATTGATTAATGTGGTTAATGAGTTTGACCAATTAATCTCACATCGTTGGAGCTTCTGATCTGCAGGTCCATTAGGTCCCACTGGTAGCTCGTAAAGTAATTTGAGGCAACTAAGTAATAAAAGTAAATTGAAAATGTTCAATTTATTAAGGGAAATAAATATAATATATATTGATATATTATTATGAGAGAAATTAATATTTGAAAAGTTCAAATATAAATTTATGGAAGTTTGAAAGAGTTCAAAATAATGAATTAATTAATTTAAGGCCTAAAATGTGTTTGGGCAAATTAATTAATTCTAGGTCGGGAATTAAATATGTGATATTTAATTGGTGGTTAATTAATTAAAGAATTCATTAACCGGGAATTAATCAATTATGGAAATATTTAATCACTTAAGGAAGTGATTAATCATTTATGGAAATGATCTAATCACTTATGGAAGTAATTAGTCATTTGTGGAAAAGATTAATCAATTATGGAATTGATTGATCATGATTGATTAAATAAGGAATAAGATTGAATCAATTATGGAAAAGATTGATTTAATTGAATATTTTATTCATGGCCTCTCTTCTATAAATAGAACACTAGACCTAATTGGTCATAACACTTGACACTCTTGAAAGACAAGACCTAGAATTCTCTCTAGCCTCCCTCTTAGAGAAAGACTCCCACAAGTCTTTTGTCTCCTAGACTTAGAGACATACTGGTGTAACCTCTGTGGTGATTGTGTCAATCAAAGAAGAAATTTCCGGCAAAGAAAAGCAAAGGCGGCTGCTGCGTTTTCGTTCGGGGAGCGTCGTTGGCGAAGAACGGTCGAGTCTTCAACAAAGGTTTGTAACGGTTCTTCCTCTTTTCTTTAGAAAAGTTTTAAAAATAAATTTAGATTTATTTTAGCATGTTTAAACCAATTTTACAACGGCTTTAAAGGTTGTTTAAAATTTTGTTTGAGTTATCGGTATTTTAATGTTAATTAATATACGTCGTAAGGTTCAATCCATGCGCTTCCGCTGCGTGGGGACTTTTATTCCCTTCATCAACAACCACCCCTACCGCCCACACCCAATTAGAGACAGCAAATCATACGTAACCCTAAATTGGCGTTTCGATCAAATACACCCATTTAAAATATGGAATTACACTACATGCAGATACACATTTCCTCGAAATAGAGTAATGAACGGAGAAAGTCAATGAATGCTTACCAAAAACTGATCAACCGTCAATTTCGTTGTCCTTCACAAATCGTTTGGATTTTCTTCGCAAACTGAAAGTCAGTAAAGTAAGATTTCTTTGTACTGAGTGATGAGTGGAAATACAAACGGTAGTGCGATTTTGTTCTGTTGAATAATGTTCCGCTTCACATTCAATTGATTCCAAACGGTAGAAAATTTACTATAGAGACTGACATATAAAATCTTTTCAACCCGTCGGGTTGGGATGTTCAGCCCAACGGGTTGCATTACAACCAGTCTGTGGGGTTGGAAGATAGTGACCACGGCGAGCTGGTAACCGAGGGAGAGAGTCGGGCTAGCAGTTGGATAGTTGGGTTGGGGAGACAAGGACCATTACTGCCATTTTCAACGCCAATCACAGGATTTCGCTTCAACTTTCTTCGTCTACAAGGTCTCTCTCTCTCTCTCTAAACTATTGGACATTTGAAATCGTAGTCTCGAGGTTAATCACTTAATCCTCACTCTCTTTGATGAATTTCGAAATACAGATTATGATTGTGTCATGAAGCAGAACAGAGAACAACACATGAACAGCGCGGAGTTCAGTTCAAATTGAACAGCTCCGCTCTGAAACTTTCTTGCTTTTTAATTTAATTCTTCTGGGTAATGATTAGGGAGATGATGATTCTAAACTAGCAAATTGGTTTCGTTAATTATGTAGCTGCATCTCTTCATTCGGCTACAAGGGTTGAGATTTGGCTTCGATTCTCTTTTCAACGTTTTGGGGCTTTTCTGTTGTCTAAAATTGCAGAACAATTGTTTATCTAGCTGCTTGAGCTTGCGGCTTCATTGCTTTATTCTCTTGTTGATGTTGTTCATGTGCAGTTTTTGAGCAATTCAGTCTTGTTTCTTATTGCAACGCCAATTTTTGCAGCTCTTTTCTGCTATGGATCTCAACGATCTCAATAAGGTTTGGGAAATTAAACCTTTGAAGAAGATTGGGGAAGAGGATGCTCGGAAAGTGCTTGAAAAAATAGCTAAACAGGTGCAACCTATCATGCACAAACGCAGATGGAAAGTGGAAACTCTTTCTGAGTTCTAGTACTGACTTTTTTCGATTCTCTTTTAATTTAGAAGTATTTGGGTTTTTAGTTCTTCGTGTCATAATCTTGAATTTGAATTGCAGTCCTGACAATCCAGGTCTCATGGGGGTGAACATTGGAGGAGGTCAGGAAATCAAACTTAGAATTCGGAGGCCGAATAATGAGTGGGATTTCTTCCCTTATGAGCAGATTCTTGACACAATGCTCCATGAGCTTTGCCACATTGTACATGGCCCTCACAATGCTGATTTCTATAGCCTTTTAGATGAACTCAGAAAGGTGATTCTTTCTTTTTTTACAGTTTGTCAAACGCCATTGTGTTTTTGGTTGGTTGGTTGCCCAAATGGTGTAAATTACTTCAACGACCTTCTGCACTTGGAAGAACTATTTAACTAGGCATTTAAGTTCAAAATCACAAGACTTTTCTCCTCTGAACTACTTAAATGTGGGTTGACGAGGCTTTTGGAGAATGAAAATTGCTTTTTAGCCCAGTAACAGCACTTCTCAAAATTTTCTTTATAAGCATTTCTGGAGAGCTTCCAGTAGTGCTCATGGAAGAAAGGTTCTACTCAAAATCACTTTTTTCAAAAGAACAATTTTAAAAAGGAACCATGAATCATAATCATCTGTATCGAGCTTGCAGTTGGAGTGTGTGTGTCATTTAATAAAACTTTTCACTTTGTAACATGAACCATGGCTGTGTGTGCATATTGCAAGGCTCTGTACTTCAACAATGCTAAACTATGACAAGCTTCAAGGAATTCAATCACATGCATCATATGGAACATTATTTGGTCATTTGGATTGCTCATTCAATTTGGTCTGCCTTTTTGCCTCTGTGATATATACCAATCACCTTTCATTCTTCCTTTTGCTTTAGGAATGTGAAGAACTTATGTGTAAAGGTATCACGGGCACTGGACAAGGATTCGATCTTCGTGGGAGACGTTTAGGTGGGATCTCTCAGCAACCACCATTGTCGTCCCTCAGGCAAACTACCTTAGCTGCTGCTGAAAACCGAGCTCGAGGTGGACCATCGGGACCTAAGCGCCTTGGTGGTGACAGCAACATGAAGGCAGTGCTTAGTCCTATACAAGCAGCCGCCATGGCAGCAGAAAGAAGACTGAAAGATGATTTATGGTGTGGTTCCAAGTCATTGGAGAACAATTCAGATAGAGCTAAAAACATGAGTTCCTCCATTGGACCCTCCAGAACTTCAAATGTTTTCACACCTTCTGTTATATCCCAAATTCCATCTGCTGCTTCCTTTCCTCCTCAGGGAGCTATGGATGATCCGGAAAATTGGCAGTGCAGTGCATGTACTCTTCTAAATCGGGTAAGTTTCCTTTGCTGTTTGGTTTCATTTATACGTCGGTCAAATTTGGTTCTTCAACTTTTAAAGTTGGGTCGTCTATTTAGTTTTTGTTTTAAAATTAGTTTCTAGCAAATTCTTGAAAATTTTGAACTTATGTAAATAACTGAAATCATTTTAAAGAATTATACAGCAGTTTCATGTGTTTGAATTTTGATAGTGCAAGTATTTGTCGAAGTTAACAACATAGTTTTATTATTAGACACAAGATTGAACGTTTAGCGGTCTATTATAATCTTTTTAAATTACAGGAACTAAATAGACACAATCCTCTTAGTGATCTACTTGAAACTTTTTAAAATATGAACACTAAATAGGTACAACCTTGAAAGTTTAGAGACCAAATCTACCATTTAAACTTTCAAGGTTTAACCGATGGGTTGTGTAGATTACATCCTCACTCCATTTTTTTTAAAAAAAACTTGGATTGCAGCCATTGGCTCTGATTTGTGAAGCTTGTGGGAACCAGAAGAAGAAAAGCAACACAAAGACTTGGGCTTGCAAGTTCTGTACGCTCAACAACAATACTGATGCAGAGAGATGCTTAGCTTGTGGGGAATGGAGATATTCATATGGCCCTCCCATCTCCACATCTGGTCCTTATATTGGCACTTGAGAATAAATCATCTGCCCATTCATACATTGATTTCTACAGGTACATAATTTAATATTTTATCATACACAAAGTGATGTATTTACTTAAGAAATGGAGCCTACATATTTCCAATACTTGGGCTGCCCTTATTTTTAAGGGTATGGTCTTTTGAATGTTGGAGACTGAAGGTTGCCATTTCTGTACATAGCTACTACTCATGCATATTCAGCTTTTCTGTATGTAATAAGTTTTTGGTTAAATTATTAAAAATACCCCCGAACTATAGGATTGGTTTCAATTATACCCTCAAACTTTGAAAAGTTTCATTTTAGGATAATTGTAATGGGTGGCAAAATTAGGGTAAATAATGGCAAATTTAGCAAAATTTTAAAATAATTGCAAATATGGCAAAATTTTTAAATGAATTTTTTATATTCTCAAATTGCCCCTGGAGCGCATCTTTTTCATCCTCGTCTGTTTTTTTTTTTTTGTTTTTTTTTATATATATATTGATAGAATCTATCAGTGAAATATTTCTATCACTGATAGATTCTATCAGTGGTAGAAAAACTTTCTATCAGTGATAGAAACTGATAGAAATCTTTCTTTCACTGATAGATTCTATCAGTGGTAGAAAAACTTTCTATCAGTGATAGAAATATTCTATCCCTATTGAAACTTTTCTACCAGAAACCAAACAACACGATTGAAAACCTTGTTCAAGTAATTTTTTTTTTCAGTTCGTAATGTTCATCTTACTATCACTTGTTACTGATGGAAGATTGAAAACTAAACAACATGATTGAAAACCTTGTTTAAGTAAATTTCTTTATTTGGTTTATTAGGCTCATCTTTCTATCACTAAAAGAAAATGTTCTATCAGTGATAGAAAGTTTCTATAAGTTTCTATAAGGGTTGGTGTTCTGATATCATATTGTTTTGTTAGTTGTTTGGTTATTGTTGTCATTCTATATGTTTTTGTAGTTGTTGTGTTCTATCATGATTTTTATCTTTCGTTATTGTATGTTGGATTTTTCTATCAGTGATAAAAAAACTTTCTATCACTAATAGAAAGTTTATCTATCATTGATAGAAGATTTCTATCAGAAATCTTCTATCAGCGGTAGAAAAATTTTCTATCATTGATAGAAATCTTTTCTATCACTGATAGAATCTATCTGTGATAGAAAATCTGGAGGGGTATTTTAGTAAATGCAACATGCAGATCATCCGATTTTGCCATTTTTGCAATTTTTTTTTGTGGGTTGCTGGATTTGCAATTATTTTGGCTCATATTGCTATCCTTGCAACTGGCCCTTCATTTTAATCCTCTAAAGTTTGAAGTTTTTTTCAAAACAACCTTTGAAGACTTTTAAATTCATGGAAGAAAAATAATGTGTTTGCATGTGTCTTTATTTATTTATTTATTTTCACATATGTGTTCAAATATGTTTATATAAGTAACAATACGTTTGCAAACACGTCATTTTTCGTCCATGATTTAACACAAAAAAGAAGCTTTCAATAGTCTTTTGAAACAAACTTCAAACTTCAAAGGTTAAAATTCACAAAGTTGCACAGGAAATTAAACACCAGGAGAAAAACCTCTTTCTTATATTATGAATTTTCAATTGCTTGATCAAATACATAAAAGGCAGCTGTATTTATAAGCTGAGGAAAGAGGTGAAAAAACTCCTGAAATTCTACACATGGTTACATTGGAAAACTAACACAACAACCATAAGAAAATATGGGCAGTGGTTACAAAACAGAATAACCATAAGAAGAAAATCTGGGTAGTGGTTACTAAACAGAAAAAGAGAAAATAAATATGCTTTTCAAACTAACTCAGAATACTTCTTAATGAGCACTCTTAACACCCCCCGCAAGCCAATGGTAGAGGGATCTCGAACATTGAGCTTGGACCTTAAACGGATAAAACTAGCAGCCGATAGAGGCTTTGTTAAGACATCAGCAATCTGATCATTGGCTGGTAAGTGCTGCACAGACAACTTTTTAGCAAGAACCAAGTCACGAACGAAGTAAATATCCAATTCAACATGTTTGGTTTTAGAATGAAGAACAGGATTAGCACTAAGATGAACGGCGCTGAGATTATCACACCACAAAACAGGTAAATTAGTCACAGGAATACATAAATCAGCAAACAAAGACCTCAACCACACTAATTCAGCAGCTGCTAAAGCAAGACATCTGTATTCGGCTTCAGTGCTGGATCTCGAAATAACAGTTTGCTTCTTTGAGCCCCAAGTAATCAGATTACCACCAAAGAAAATACAAAAACCTGATGTAGACTTACGATCATCTGGGTCAGAAGCCCAATCAGCATCAGCAAAGCCATGAAGAGAGAAATTAGCAGCCTTATTAAGTAATAAACCATAATTATAAGTGCCCTTAAGATATCTCAAGATACGTTTAACTAACTTCCAATGTTCCAAAGTCGGGGCATGCATAAACTGACACGCTTTGTTGACACTATAAGAGATTTCAGGTCGGGTTAAAGTAGCATATTGTAATGCACCCACAACACTTCTATATAAACGAACATCAGCAAATGTCTCCCCTTGATGTGCAGAAATTAACGGACCACTAACCATAAGTGTACTAATAGACTTGGCTTCTGCCATCTTAGTTTTAGAGAGTAAATCCTGGACATACTTGGTCTGAGACAAGAATAAACCACCTGAAGAGGGATAGGATACCTCAATCCCTAAAAAATAATGTAAAGGCCCCAAATCTTTTAAAGAAAATCTTCTGTGAAGTTCAGCAATTAAACTGGAAATAACAGTAGTAGAGTTACCAGTAATTATAATATCATCGACATACACCAAAATGTAGCAACACTGATTACCAGCACGTCTAAACAGAAGAGATGGATCAGCCCTTGAGCTATGAAAACCAAGAGACTGAAGAAATATACTTAACCTATCAAACCATGCTCGTGGGGCTTGCTTAAGTCCATAAATTGCCTTATGTAACCGACAAACAAGAGGAGAAGTACCTGTAGGATCGAAAGGCAACACTAGAGGGGGGTGAATAGGGTTGACTACCAATTTTTAAAAATAATTTTATCTATGAAATATGCTCAATTAAAGATTAACACACAAATTTAATTTAAGAGAAAATTAAGCAAGATAAAACCTAAAGCATGCACACTAAGATAGCTTTGAATTTAAGTATGATTTAATCAACGAGAAATTTAAATAGCCCACTAAAATTAAATCATGCAATTAAAGAGAAATTAAAAATTTAGACAATAAAGCAAAGAGATAATTAAGAGCAGAAAATAAAAGAGAGAGGAAGAGAAAACACCGGAAATTTATAGTGGTTCGGCAAATTGCCTACTCCACTCCCCAAGACTCCTTCTTGGGTATTTCACTAAGTGATCCTCTTGCGGGTGAGAACCAAACCGACACACGACCCTCTTTTTCCTAGGCTAAAGAGAAACCCAAGATCCTTTTAACTGGTTCAGGATCAAACCAATTTCTTTTTCTCACAACCCAAGGTGTACCCACACCTTAATACAATTCCCAAAAAGAAAAGAAAAGAGAACCTCACAATATTGCCTCTTGAAGGCTAGATACACAAGTTGAGCACTCTAAAAAGAAAACCTCACAAAAATATAACTAGGCCAATTTTGGAGCAGGGAGGACAAGAATTTTAAGAGTAGAGAGACTTTGAGAGCTTAAAGGCTTGAAAGCTTTTTGGTGTGTGAATGAAAGGTGAAAATCAAGTCCAATTTATAGGCGAGGAGGATGAACATTGGCCGTTGGATCAAATTAAGGATGAATGATGGAGATTGAATTTAGAATTAGAAAAGGAAAGAATTTCAAATTTAAGAGAGAATTTTGAAGGATTGGAATTTTAGGATTAGTAGAATAAAATCAATGATTCATGGGATGAATTTTGGAAAGAATCAAATTTGAATTTGGAGGAATTTTGATATTAAGAGCAAATTTTGAAGATATGGAATTTTGGAGATAATGAGAATAAATCAAGGATTTTTGGGATGGATTTTGGAAATAATAAAATTTGAATTGGGAGGAATTTTGGGTGAAAATTTATTTATACATAGCTTGCCACGTGTCACTATTCCATTGGTCCACGTAATCCACGTCAGCCGCTATGTCACTTGCCACGTCATCGCCACGTCAGCAAAATTTGACCGTTGTGGAGCCACGTCATCTGCCACGTCAGCTACCACATCATCATTTTTGGTCGATTGTTGTGCCACATCAGCGCCTGCCACGTGTCACTGCCACGTAGGTTTTTCTCCATCAAATTTGTTTTGGCCATAACTTTTTCGTTTGAGCTCCGATTTGAGTGATTCAAAAGGCGTTGGAATTGTTGTCTCGAGCTCTACAAGATACTGACTTTGAAACACTGAAAATGTTAGTATAAAAAATCAGAGTTTGTTATCATCAAAATACTTGGTTTGATTGAAGCCCTAAAGCTAACAATCTCCCCCTTTTTTATGATGACAAACCACCATAATACTAGAAATACTTCTCCCCCTTTGTTATCAACAAAAAGATATTACCATGATTTTACTCCCCCTTAATCATACAAATAATGCTCCCCTTCAATAAATTATAAAACATAAATGCTCCCCCTATCAAACATAATTAAGCAATTAAATTCTAATAATGCCAAGTGCAAGTCTATTTCTACAAAAAGCTTCTTCATTTAAAGCTTTTGTAAGAATATCTGCCACCTGGTTCTCAGTATTAACATAATTAATGATTATATTCTTATTTTGCACATGCTCTCGAAGAAAATGATGTCTAATGTCTATATGCTTTGTCCTAGAATGTTGAATAGGATTTTTGGTTAAATTAATTGAACTAGTATTATCACAAAAGATTGGTACTTGTTCAAAATTTAAACCAAAATCACGCAAGGTTTGTTTCATCCATAAAACTTGAGAACAACAACTAGCAACAGCAATATATTCAGCCTCAGTGGTAGATAATGCAACAGAATTTTGCTTTTTACTATACCAAGATACTAAAGAGCTACCTAAGAAATGGCATGTTCCACTAGTACTTTTTCTATCAGTTAAACTACCAGCAAAATCAGCATCAGAATATGCAATCAGATCTAAAGATGCATTTTTAGGATACCATAAGCCTAAATCAACTGTACCAAGTAAATATTTAAAAATTCTTTTTACAGCATGCAAGTGCGATTCTTTAGGACAAGATTGAAATCTAGCACACATGCATACACTGAACATAATATCAGGCCTACTCGCAGTTAAGTAAAGCAAGGATCCGATCATACCTCTATAAGCTTTAATATCTACGTTTTTACCTTTTTCATCCTTATCCAGCTTTGTAGTGGTACTCATCGGGGTCTTTGCTACTTTTGCATTATCGAACTTAAACCTTTTGAGTAGATCTCTTATGTACTTCTCTTGATTTATGAAGATTCCATCTTCAAGTTGTTTGATTTGAAGCCCAAGGAAGAATTTAAGTTCTCCCATCATGCTCATTTCAAATTCACTGTGCATACACTTAGAAAATTCTTCACAAAGAGAAGAGTTAGTAGCACCAAATATAATATCATCAACATAAATTTGCACTAATAAAATATCATTATCTTTAGTCTTGATAAAAAGTGTAGTATCAATAAGTCCCATTTTAAAACCATTTTCTAGCAAAAATTTACTCAAACGGTCATACCAAGCTCTAGGAGCTTGTTTAAGACCATAAAGAGCTTTATTCAATTTGAAAACATGATTTGGATTTTCAAAGCTTTCAAAACCAGGAGGTTGTTCAACATACACTTCCTCCATTATGAAACCATTTAAGAAAGCACTTTTTACATCCATTTGAAATAAAGTAAAATTCTTATGAGATGCAAATGCAAGTAACATACGAATAGATTCTAATCTAGCAACAGGAGCAAATGTTTCCTCATAATCTATTCCTTCTTCTTGACTATAACCTTGAGCAACTAATCTAGCTTTATTTCTAACAATATTACCAGATTCATCCATTTTATTTCTAAATACCCATTTAGTACCTATAACAGGATGATCACTAGGACGCAGGACTAGTTCCCACACATTATTTCTTTCAAATTGATTTAACTCTTCTTGCATAGCAATTAACCAAAACTCATCGGATTCAGCATCTTTAAAGGACTTTGGTTCAATTTGAGACACAAAAGCAACATTATTTAAAGCATTTAAAGAAGAGCGAGTTCTTACCCCTTGAGATACATCACCTATTATTAACTCCTGAGGATGGTGAGTAGAGAATCTCCAATCCTGAGGGAGGGATTTCTCTGGCTCTTTCTGAGATTCATTTGATGTTGCTTCCCTATCTTTAATACTAAGATCTTCAACAGGTATTTCTAATTCATCACTAGCAGAGATTTTATTAATGGCAACATGCGTTTCATCAAAAACAACATTCATTGACTCTTCAACTACATGAGTTCTTTTATTAAACACTCTATATGCTTTACTACAGGTAGAATATCCTAAGAATATGCCAATATCCGTTTTTGATTCAAACTTTCCAAGTTTCCCTTTGTCTTTCAAAATAAAACATTTGCAACCAAAGACTTTGAAATAGCTAATATTTGGAGTTTTATCATTAAAAAGCTCATAAGGAGTTTTATCTAAAACAGGTCTTATTAAAACACGATTTATTACATAAGATGCAGTATTAACAGCTTCAGCCCAAAAAGATTTTGGTAAATCATATTCATTAAGCATAGAGGTAGCTAATTCTTGTAAAGATTGATTTTTCCTTTCTACAACACCATTTTGTTGGGGTGTTCTTGGAGAGGAAAAATCATGAGAAATTCCATTTTCTTCACAAAAATTTTCAAAAGAAGCATTTTCAAATTCTCCTCCATGATCACTTCTAACTTTTGAAATCATAAAGCCTTTTTCATTTTGAATTCTTTTTGAAAAGCTAATAAAAGATTTTAAAGCTTCATCCTTATGAGATAAAAATAAAACCCAAGTAAATCTTGAAAAATCATCAACTATAACAAAAGCATAATGCTTTCCACTAAGACTTGCAACTCTAGTGAGTCCAAAAAGATCCATATGTAATAGTTGCAAAGGTCTAGAAGTAGAAACCATTTTCTTTGGTTTGAAAGAAGACTTGGTTTGTTTACCCATTTGGCAAGCATCACAAACTTTATCTTTTTCAAAATTTAATTTTGGAAGACCTCTAACAAGGGATTTCTTAGAAATATTTGAAATTAAATGCATGCTAGCATGACCTAACCTTCTATGCCATAACCACGAGTCATCATGCAAAGCAGATAAGCATTTATTTTCTACTGTAGGACAATCTAATAAATCAATAGTATAAACATTTTTATCTCTATTTCCTACAAACAGAATCTTTCCATCACATGCATTTTCTATGGTGCAATTTTTATCACTAAAAATTACTCTATATCCTTTATCACATAACTGACTAATACTTAATAAATCATGCTTTAATCCATCAACCAACAGAACATTTTCAATCATAAAATTTGAACCGTTACTAATATTACCTTTGCCAACAATCTTACCCTTTTTATTGTCGCCGAAGGTAACATATCCTCCATCTTTCTTTTCTAGGTATGTGAATTTTGTGTGGTCCCCAGTCATATGTTTTGAACATCCACTGTCCAAGTACCACTTATTCTTTATCGATCTCAAACATACCTCCTCGTCGTCGTCGTCGTCGTCGTCTCCAAAAGCCATAAAGCACAGATTTGCTACTTCTTCCTCGCTTTCAGATTCACTTTCGTCGCTTTCGTCCCAAGTAGCTTTCATGGCCTTCTTGTTCTTCTTTGAGGTGGCTTTTCTTTGAGGACAATCCCACTTCACGTGTCCGGGCTTTTTGCACTCATAACAGATGATTGTATCTCTGTTGCTCTTTTCTCCTTTACCTTCTTGACTGTTGACTTTCTTTGAGAAGTTCCTTTTCCTGAAATGCTTTTTGAACTTCTTGGTCAAGTAGGCGAACTCCTCATCATTTAGTTCAGTTTCGGTTTCAGAGTCCTCTTGAACTTGAGTGGACTTTAATGCTAGGCTCTTCTTCTTTTTGACATCTTCTTCCACATTGGCCTTCATGATTATCTCATGCGTCATGAGAGATCCAACGAGCTCCTCCAGTGGAAGTTTTGAGAGGTCTTTTGCTTCTTGGATCGCCGTCACCTTAGCTTCCCAACTCTTAGGCAATGATCTAAGAATTTTTCTCACATTTTCAGAGGTGGTATAAGATTTTCCTAATCCTTTCAAAGCATTAACAATGTTAGTGAACCTAGTAAACATTTCAGATATAGTCTCATTTGCATCCATTTTAAACAATTCATAATTATGAACTAACATGCTAATTCTTGACTCTTTAACTTGATTAGTTCCTTCATGAGTTACTTCAAGCATATCCCAAATTTCTTTAGCAGAATTACATGCAGAGACTCGATTAAACTCAGCAGGACATAAAGCACAAAACAGACAATTCATGGCTTTAGCATTAATAGAAAACTTTCTTTTATCTTCATCATTAAACTCTTTTTCTTCCTTAGGAATATCTTTATTATCAACTAACTTAGTAGGAATTAGAGGACCATTAGAAATAATTTCCCACAAATTATAATCAATCGAAATTAAATAAATTCTCATTCTAGTTTTCCACCATGCATAATTATTACCATCAAACAAGGGTGGCCTAGTGGTAGATTGACCTTCACCATACCCATTTATTCCAGTGGTTGTCATAAGCTCGAACAATTAAGTTTTTGAAAAAAATAGAGAATATGATTTTTTTAAAAAAAAAAAAAATTTATAAAGAAAAAATACTTTTCTAAAATTTAGATTTTAATCAAAAAGATTTTAAAGATTAAGAAGTAAAATAAAAATGAGGTTTCAAGAACTAATTTTCAAGAAAAAAAAATTCTAGTGAAGACGGTTTTTAAAACTCAATTTTTCAAACTTTTTGCAAAAATTAGAAAAATTCCAGATTTAAAAAGATTAAAAAAAACAGAATGTATAACAAGGAAAAAATATTTAAAAACCTTTTTGAAATAAGAAAACCGAGCTACCCGCTCTGATACCAATTGTAGGATCGAAAGGCAACACTAGAGGGGGGTGAATAGGGTTGACTACCAATTTTTAAAAATAATTTTATCTATGAAATATGCTCAATTAAAGATTAACACACAAATTTAATTTAAGAGAAAATTAAGCAAGATAAAACCTAAAGCATGCACACTAAGATAGCTTTGAATTTAAGTATGATTTAATCAACGAGAAATTTAAATAGCCCACTAAAATTAAATCATGCAATTAAAGAGAAATTAAAAATTTAGACAATAAAGCAAAGAGATAATTAAGAGCAGAAAATAAAAGAGAGAGGAAGAGAAAACACCGGAAATTTATAGTGGTTCGGCAAATTGCCTACTCCACTCCCCAAGACTCCTTCTTGGGTATTTCACTAAGTGATCCTCTTGCGGGTGAGAACCAAACCGACACACGACCCTCTTTTTCCTAGGCTAAAGAGAAACCCAAGATCCTTTTAACTGGTTCAGGATCAAACCAATTTCTTTTTCTCACAACCCAAGGTGTACCCACACCTTAATACAATTCCCAAAAAAAAAAAGAAAAGAGAACCTCACAATATTGCCTCTTGAAGGCTAGATACACAAGTTGAGCACTCTAAAAAGAAAACCTCACAAAAATATAACTAGGCCAATTTTGGAGCAGGGAGGACAAGAATTTTAAGAGTAGAGAGACTTTGAGAGCTTAAAGGCTTGAAAGCTTTTTGGTGTGTGAATGAAAGGTGAAAATCAAGTCCAATTTATAGGCGAGGAGGATGAACATTGGCCGTTGGATCAAATTAAGGATGAATGATGGAGATTGAATTTAGAATTAGAAAAGGAAAGAATTTCAAATTTAAGAGAGAATTTTGAAGGATTGAAATTTTAGGATTAGTAGAATAAAATCAATGATTCATGGGATGAATTTTGGAAAGAATCAAATTTGAATTTGGAGGAATTTTGATATTAAGAGCAAATTTTGAAGATATGGAATTTTGGAGATAATGAGAATAAATCAAGGATTTTTGGGATGGATTTTGGAAATAATAAAATTTGAATTGGGAGGACTTTTGGGTGAAAATTTATTTATACATAGCTTGCCACGTGTCACTATTCCATTGGTCCACGTAATCCACGTCAGCCGCTATGTCACTTGCCACGTCATCGCCACGTCAGCAAAATTTGACCGTTGTGGAGCCACGTCATCTGCCACGTCAGCTACCACATCATCATTTTTGGTCGATTGTTGTGCCACATCAGCGCCTGCCACGTGTCACTGCCACGTAGGTTTTTCTCCATCAAATTTGTTTTGGCCATAACTTTTTCGTTTGAGCTCCGATTTGAGTGATTCAAAAGGCGTTGGAATTGTTGTCTCGAGCTCTACAAGATACTGACTTTGAAACACTGAAAATGTTAGTATAAAAAATCAGAGTTTGTTATCATCAAAATACTTGGTTTGATTGAAGCCCTAAAGCTAATAGTACCCTGAACTTGAAAACCCGCAGGTTGTTCCATATAGACTTTCTCAGTTAGTAAACCATGTAAGAATGCATTATTAATGTCAATTTGTCTAACAGGCCAATTGTAAGTAATAGCAAGAGACAATAATACACGGATAGTAATAGGCTTCACCACAGGACTATAGGTCTCAAAATAATCAATATCAGCCGACTGATGAAACCCCTTCGCTACTAATCGTGCTTTATACCTAGATATAGACCCATCTGAATTTCTTTTTATTTTAAATACCCATTTGCAGCCAACAATCTTGTGATCAGAAGGTATTGAAACAAGATCCCAAGTTTTGTTTTTAATAAGAGCATCATATTCGGATTGCATAGCTTTCTTCCAATGGGGACATCTAAGGGCTTCATGAACATTAGGAGGCTCAACATCAGTATAGGTCGCCAAGAAAACTTTCGGTTTGAATATGCCTCGCTTACTCCTAGTTATCATGTGATGTGTACCTGGAGGATTTAGAACAGATGAAGTAGGAGGAGGATTATTCGGTGGATGATCAGGAGAAATAGTATTTGGCTGGACATCAGGAGTATTTGATGGATTATCAGGAAAAACAGGTTGAATAGTAGATGAAGAAGGGGAAGGTGGTTGAACCTCAGTAGGTGATAAAATTGGTGATGAACTGTCTTGCTGATTGTTTGAGGAAACAATAGGTAAATGTAAAGACACGGATGACAACGGTGACTTAGACTTAGGCAAGGGAGAAGTAGCAAATGGAAAACTTTGTTCATCAAATATGACGTGCCGAGATACATAAATTCTACCATTTGCATCTAAACATTTATATCCTTTGTGAGAATGACTATACCCGAGAAAAGTACAAGGCTGAGATCGAAAATCCAATTTATGAGAATTATAAGAACGAAGGCAAGGGAAACACTTACAACCAAATACCTTTAGAAACATGTAGTCGGGTTGCCGCTGAAAAAGTTTCTCCAAAGGACTCAATCCATGAAGTACCTTAGAAGGCAATCTGTTTATAAGATACACACCTGTAGCAAAAGCATCATCCCAAAAAGATAAAGGCATAGATGATTGAGATAACAAGGTTAAGCCAACATCAACTATATGTCTATGCTTTCTTTCAACTATACCATTTTGTTGGGAGGTGTAGGGGCAAGTAATCCTATGATTAATGCCTTGAGCTTTTAAAAATGGAACAAATGGTTTATATTCAGCACCTCCATCAGTTTGAATACTTAAAATAGGTATGTTAAATTGCTTTTCAACAAAGGTTTTGAAATTTAGAAAAGCTTGAAATGCCTCTGATTTAGTTTGAAGAAAGTAGATCCAGGTATATCTAGAAAAGGCATCAACAAAACTAATATAATATCGAAATCCATTCCTAGATAATTTGTACGAAGGCCCCCAAATATCAGTAACAATAAGTTGAAAAGGTGCTGAATATGAAGTGACAGATGGAGAAAACGGTAAAGCATGATGTTTTCCAATTGCACATGCATTACAAAAAGAAACAGTAGAATTACTAGGAATTTGCGGTTTACATTGTTTAACAACTTGCTTAACAATGGAAAGAGCAGGATGCCCAAGTCTTTGATGCCAAATATCAAGAGACACATTATTTTGAGAAGAAAAAGAAGTATTTAAGGCAGTAGATTGAACAGAAGAATGTTGTGAACCAGAAAGCATGTTATCAGAAGCAGAAGAAACTAAGGTAGCAGGCGTTTGACGTTGTGACAGATTGAATTTGTAGAGTCCTTCATGAAGAGTCCCTTGGAGAAGAACTTGCCCAGTTGCTAGATCCTTCACAAAACAAAAATTGGGGTGAAATTCAAAGAATACTGAGTTATCTTTAGCAAACTGGCTGACACTAATCAAGTTTTTGGTAATAGTAGGAACATGTAAAAGATTATGAAGATGAAACACATGACTAGATGGAGAAGTAATAGAAGCATATCCAATCCGAGTAATAGGCAAACCTGTACCGTTCCCGACGTGAACTTGATTATTTCCAAGATACTCAGAGCTTACAGACAGATTACCCAGATTATTTGTGAGATGATTTGTGGCACCTGAGTCGGGATACCAATTGCAGTCTTGGTTGAAGTTATGTGCTGCCATCATTGCAGCCATCTGGGGGGGAATTTGACCATATTGATTGGATGAATTACCATAATTCTGACCAGCAATGAATGACTGATTGGGAGGCACACATTGAGTAGAGAAGACCCCTGGCATTTGAACACGAGAGTAACACTTGATAGCTGTATGCCCAAACTTATTGCACAGTTGACATTGAGGCCTATTTCGATTATTCCAAGACCTCCCTCCTCTGTTTTGTCCAAAATTAAACCTCCCCCGTCCTCTGCCTGCACCAAAATTTTGAGAATAATTTTGTTGTTGATTCAAACCTCTTTGATTATCGTTTTCCTTAGGAGCGGGATTTTGAACTGAAAGATTTGCCGTTGGTAGTGTTCCATCAGGATTAACAGCAACTTTGCTTTCAATGCGACTTTCATGAGTCAGAAGAAGAGCTATGACTTCTTGGACTGTTTGAGTTCCTGTCTTAGCAGTTATCACAGACACCATGGTATCATACTCAGTTCCAAGTCCAGATAGTATATACAGTATGTGATCCTCCACTGGGACTTGCTTCCCTATAGCAGCTAGGGCATCTATGTACTTCTTAATTTTAGAGAAATACTCATTTAGACTAGAACCTCCTTTTTGAATATTTTGTAATTTTGATTTTATCTTCATCATGTGAGCTAAATGTCTGGAACTAAAAATCTCTGACAGGCAATGCCAAATCTCTTTTGCACTTTTACAATGAATAACTTGCTCTAAGATAGCTTCTGACATCGATCCAACTAACCAAGAAGAAACTAGTTTATCTTGTCTTTTCCACTGTTTATAAGTTGGATTTGTTTTACCAACAGTAGAGGAACCTTCACTTACTTGGATAGTTTTCGGAGGAGGCTCTGAATCTTGATTGATATGCTCTTCTAACTCATGCCCTTCAAGAGCTATGAGGATTTGAAATTTCCACAGCAGGAAATTTTCATCAGTCAGCTTCACGGTGGAAATTTTGTTCCCCGAATTGATGAACTGAGTACTTTGACTGTCATTTGAAACATCCGAGTTACTTTCTGATGAATCCATGAAGAGTCGAGCAGTGTCGTTGGACTACGGCTCTGATACCATCACAAAGTTGCACAGGAAATTAAACACCAGGAGAAAAACCTCTTTCTTATATTATGAATTTTCAATTGCTTGATCAAATACATAAAAGGCAGCTGTATTTATAAGCTGAGGAAAGAGGTGAAAAAACTCCTGAAATTCTACACATGGTTACATTGGAAAACTAACACAACAACCATAAGAAAATATGGGCAGTGGTTACAAAACAGAATAACCATAAGAAGAAAATCTGGGTAGTGGTTACTAAACAGAAAAAGAGAAAATAAATATGCTTTTCAAACTAACTCAGAATACTTCTTAATGAGCACTCTTAACAAAAATGAAACTTTTCAAAGTGTAGGAGTATAATTAAAACCAACTCCATAGTTTTGGCGTATTTTTAATCATTTAATGTAAGTTTTTGTTCCGAGCTTACAGAAATATCAGCTAAAAAAACAATTGCAGAATGTGATAATAAATGGATGCATGATTACTATAATTTTTTTTTTTTTTTTTTTTTGAGAAAGCACGATTACTATAATTAATAGTTAGAGTGTGTTTGGTTTAACTTTTCACGTGTTTAATTTTGAAAAAAATTGTAGTGTTTAACAACCACTGTAAATGACTTTTTAAAAAATGAGATTGAGAAATAAACTATTTTAAGAGAAACACTTGAAACCAAATTCTTTAAAAAGAGTTGTTAAGTATATAGTAACTTAGGTATAAAAACACGGATGAGGGAGTGTGACCAAACAAATGAGTGTTTAAGTTTTAAACAATTTTTATGCAAAATGTTTATAAAAAAAATGTATTCTTTAAAAACATCTAAACTAAAAGATATTCCAAACCGACCCTTAAGATTATTAGGAAATTTACAATTTCTGCAAAAAGTAAAATGAATCAATTGTTTTTTTTTTGAAAAGGTAAAATGAATCAATTGTTATTATCAAATCAGTTCATAATTAACAATATTTAATCTTAAAAAAAAAAAAAAAACACTACTTTTACAATGAATTCAATTAATTAACAATGGTAGAACGTGAATATTCTTTGAATTTATTTTAATTTAATTCAATAATCAAGCAAATGACATATAAAGAATAGGTTGAGAGTTCTTTCAAAAAAAAAAAAAAAAAAAAAAAAATACGTTGAGAGAGAAGAAAAACTATTCTGTTGAATCTTTGGATATTTAATATACTGTATAAAACACGAGTAATATTATGTATAATAATAATGTGGGTGTTGAAGAAATTTTCTTTGAATAATGTTATCCTTCATTTTTTTTTAATTAATACTTCTGTCGTTTTTTATTTAGTATAGAAGAAAATAATTATTAATATGTTATAAAACAATTAGACAACTGGACTAGTTTTACAAACCTAATTATTACAATATGCTCTCTCTAATACAAAAAGAAAATAGAAAAAAGAAAATCAATTTGTCTCTATTATTTCCATCTTTTTTTTTTTTTTTTTTTTTTTTTGAAAAATCTCATGCTCTCTCATTTAACATTATACTATCAATCATTTTGACCTCTAAATTCCACTCACTTTCCTTCTCTTCATTTAACTTCTTCCTTAAATCATGTCTTCACATTTAATATATTTGCATGTGTTGAATATAATTCATGAAATAAAAAGAGCATATAGACAACTCTCTTAAATTATGTTAAATTGTCCAAGGAATGATACAAAGTTGGCTTTAAGAAGAAATCAAATCCCAAAGATTGAACTGAAAAAGAAATTAAAAAAAAAAAAAAAACGGTAAAGTAAACGACAATCTCAAATGGAAAGTTTAAGAACAAAAGGTCACCTTTGTGCATACATTCTCATCCAAAAAGTTAGAAGCTCAAATCCCCACCTGTATATGTTTGAGTTTAGTGCATTGATTTATAATTTTGGTTTTTCTATCTTTTAAAAAAAACCAAACATGTATGGTTGAGTTTTTAGGGAAAATAGAAGTTATATAGAGATAATTTTTTAGAGAGAAATTAAAATTTAGGGAAGTATGAAGCAAAAAAATATGCTAGGGGAAGAGAAAAAAATGATAGAGCGAGTCTAAGGGCTAAAGTTAACCTAAACGAGAAAGAAAAAAAAATCTAGAGAGAACACTAAAAACGACAGTTTAACCTAAACTATATGTATAGTATAAAACATAGAGTGAGCCTAAGGGCTAAAGTTAAATTTTAATCTCACTTTATTAGGAAGACTTTGAAAAAAGAAGGGACTAAATTATAAATTATAAAATTGTTAGTGATCTTTTAGAAACTTTTTTTTTTTTTTCAATTTTCCCATGTTACATGTAAAATTACACTTGAAATACACAAACGCTATGAGACAGATCAAGAGAACGACTAAACCAAAACTCAATAGATGGGCTAAGCCTGGTCAACCAAGTGGCAAACCTGATCAAGAGGGTTGACCTGACTAGATTGGTCGACTTGACCAATAGGGTCAAAATAACTTAGGCCAAACATGATCCAAACCCTAGTAATAACTTGGATTTACCAATCTAGGCAAATCCGACTCAATCGAAACGAGCCAATCTAGTTTTTGGTTTGGTTTAGCTTGGTGTGTTTTTCCTTGAAATCCAAGATCAACTCAGCATAAGTAAGCGAGTATAATCTCTCACGAGGGTAAATATCATTCAATTCTAAGAATTCTTCTCTTATCTAACTTGAGCATTAGAGCTTGTGTAACAAGCACCACACTAGTTACACAGTTCTTTGTATCTTGTGAGTATTCTTCTCCTTAAAATCTTAGTTCATCAAGTGAAAATTAGGTGGAAATAGTTTTCTTCAATATATTAATTTCAATAAAATCGTTTTGCGAAGGAAAGATTAAAATTTGTCAACAAATTAAATGTGTTGTAATTAAATTATTATTTATCAAGAAGTTCCCTGAGGTTTAGGATATGTTGTATTTAGGTTCCATAGTTTTCAAACTCAATAATTTTATGCTAATGTGACACTATTTTTTTTAAAATTGTTTTCTTTTTCTTTTTTCTTTTTCTTTTTCTTCTTTCAACTTCTTTCTCTTCCCTCCTCACTTTACCTTAACCCTAACGACCGCCACCACCATTGTCATCACTATCATTTGCTTCCCCCTCATTTTCTTCTATTTTCTCTTTTGCTTTTTTTTTTTTTTCTTCTTCTCTTCTTCTTCTCTCTTATCCCCTTCTTCTTCCACGATTTGATTCGAAACAAATGAGAGGAAATCCCTTTCAATATTATTATTATTATTATTATTTTTACTTGGGAAAAGAAGGGGAGAAAGAAGGAGGAGGGGAAAGGGAAAAAGAAGTTATGTAGATGAAGAAGAAAAAGAAAAAGAAACGAAAAATATCTAAAAAATATTTTAAATATTTTTATATTAAAAAATATTTTAAATATTTTTATATTAAAAAATATTTTGCATACTTTTTAAATAAAAATATTATTGATAAAAAATGGTGTCTCATTAGCACTGAAAAACTAGATGAAGAGACCAAAATGGAGCCAAATCTAAACTTTAGCGACAAAATTGTTGAGTTTGAAAACTCATGACCTAAATGAAGTCTAACCCAAACTTTAAGGACCAAAAATGTATTTTTCCCTAATATGAAACATATATAATTTTTTTTTTTTTTTTTACAATGTGTGGGGTGGGGATTCGAATATTTGAACATTTGTGAACTTGTAGCTTTTGAGAAATGCTTTTGACATAAAAGCTTCCTATTTTCTCATGAAAGAGATATTTAAGAGATGAAAATAAACCACAGATAAGATCTTCCAACAAAAACAAAAACAAAAAAAAAAAACATAAAGTGACTGAATCTGTTCGATTACTTTGGGTATCAAATGGTAGCTTATTGGTAGCCAACATTATGGGGCCGTTTGGCCCACTGTGTTGGTTATAATAGTCCCCGCTATTATAACCAACCCAGTGTTTGGGGCGCCAACAAAAATAAGGGGCGGAGTTGGTTATTTTTCCCCTCCGTGTTGCTACAGTAATCACTATTCAACTCACCCCAATTATTCTATCCATTCTCTACAGTAACTATTTTCTCTCTTCCTCCATGTGACTCATTTACTTTTCTACCGACGATCAACCGACGACTTTTCCGGCGACCACCGACAACTTTTCCGACGACCGCCGTCGACTTTCCGGCCACTTTTTCGGCAATCACCGACGACTTTTCCGACGACCGCCGTCGACTTTCCGGCCACTTTTTCGGCAATCACCGACGACTTTTCCGACGACCACCGTCGACTTTCCGATCACTTTTCCGGCAATCACCGACGACTTTTTCCGGCGACTTTTTTTTTTTTTATCTTCTTCTCATTTTCATTTCGAAAAATATAAAAAACGAAAATAAAGAAAAAAAAAAGAGTAGAAGAAAATGAAAGGAAAAAGGAGGGAAAAAATTTCGATCGCCAAAAAATTTGTTGGTGGTCGTCGAAAAAATCATAAAATTTCTAGTGAGAGTTAGATACTAGGTTGTCTTTGTACATATATATAAATATGGAGTTTTATTACATAATTTACTTTTGATAATGAAGTATATGAATGTTTACCTTCATCGTACCATATTTTTCATTCCAAATTATACTACAAGTTTTTATTTTATGTGATTTCTATTTTATTTGATTCTTTTGATAATAAAGGCAAAATGAGTTTTGAATAAACATTTATCATTTTTATGTTGGAAATACATAAATCAAACAAATATGGTTTTTCTATATGAAATCATAAAATGACTTATTTTATGAAAAAATCATGGCTCTAAAACAAAGAAAATCAACATTTACTTTAGGTTATTTTTGTTTCCTTTTAAGCTAAACACATAATTTAACCCTTGTACTCAAAACTTTTATTTTTTTTTACAACCAAACTTTTTTTTATTATTAATATTTGAAGTACAAAATCGTATGAGGAAAATAAACAAAAAAAAAAAGTCAAGAAAAAAAAAACAGTCAGCTTGAACACAAACTATTTTATCCCAGACTATAATAATCTGCACCCCAAACACAGACTATTTTATCCCAGATTATAATAATCTGCACCCCAAACACAGACTATTTTATCTCAGACTATAATAATCTGCACCCCAAACACAGACTATTATAACCCCCAGACTATTATAATTCCCCAGCTATTATAACCCCAACTATTATAACCAACCCAGCGCCCCAAACAGCCCCTATGAGTATAACATTCTCATAAGTCGTCTAAATCTACTCAATTAACTCATAATTTGATACGACGACTTTAATGAAGAAAAGATTAAAAAAAATCATAACATAAGAAGAATTACTAGGCTAAAAAAAAAAAAAAAAAAAAAAACAGAAGTTATGAATGATTACAAGTATGAAATGAAATTGTGATATTTTAGAAAGAAATGAAAGTTTGTTGAAGCAAAATTTGAAGGTAAAAGGGAGGTTCACATTTTGGGCACGTGCCGAGTTTCCACATTTCCGGCGTACCGACATACAAATCTGCATTCGTTGAACCAAAATGTGAACGCCTTCTTCAACGTCTCAGAATCTCCTTCCCGCCGTCCACACCCTGTTTCCCTCCAACCGCCTTTCCACATTTTAGCTGTTTTTTTTTAAAAAGTTCTTTTAAATTTATTTATTAATTGCATGTTTAATTGACAAAATCTTTTGTTATTCATTAATAAGTCTCAAAATTTTTATTCTTCTGTAATAAATTTGTGTGTTTAAAAATGTCATAAATCCTTTGATTTTTTTTTTTTGTCTAATATTTCTTATGTTAGAGACGTATTATTGTTTGAACGTTTAGAATTCTATATTAGATATTTTTAAAAGTTCAAGTGTCTATTTAATATAAACTTAAAATTTTATGAACTAAACTTGCAATTTAACATATATTTTTTTTAATTGATAGACCTTATACATACAATTTCTTACCTTTTACTTTTCTGTCTAATAGAACTATGAATTTTAAAAAATGTCTAGTAGACAAGAGATTGTTAGACACAAAATTAAAAGTTTAATGATCTATTAGTCACTCTCAAATTTAGCAAATTATTAGATACAAAATTGAAATTTAAAAATTTATAATGCACCTTTCTAATTCAATTAATACCCATCAAATACAAGCCTAAAATTTTAGAATTAAACTTGTAATCTAAATGTTATGTTTGTCGATTCAAATGTAGCTCAATGAATAAAAACATGGAAAAAAAATACTTTTTTAGTCCCTGAGTTCTGGGAGATAGGTCCATTTGGTCCCTGAGTTTTCAAAATAGACATTTTTAGTCCTTAAAGTTTTGACAAATAGGTTTAAAAGGTCCCTAAATTTTCAATATTGACCTTTTTAGTCCCTGCGTTTTTGAGAAATAGGTTTACAAGGTCCCTCATATGAATTTTTAAAAATTTTAAATTAATACTTTTTAACTTTTGTAATTTAAAAAACCATTCAATATTAAAAGATAATAAAAAAAAAGTATTAATTTAAAAAAGTTGAAAAATAATATGAAGGACCTTTTAGACCTATTTCTCAAAACTCAAGGGCTAAAAATGTCAATTTTGAAAGGACCTTTTAAACCTATTTCTCAAAACTCAGGGACTAAAACTGTCTATTTTAAAAACTTAGGGACCAAATGCACATATTCCTCAAAACTCAGGTACCAAAAATATATTTTTCCCATACCATCTCTAGGATTGATAATTCAATCTCCACACTACAATTGTGAAACAGAAAAACAAATATCTATCCCATAACGCATTTCTTAGGGAAGGAACCTAATAATCTATTTTTAACACATGAAGGGTAAAATTGTAAATCTAAAAAGATTGAGGATGAAATGGAAAATTGGCTAAACAATTATGAATCATGCATCTTGTACATTTAGCAGAAAATAAAATATTTCCGTTATTATTACTTTTATTTTTCCTTTTTATATTTTGAAAAACCACATTGAGCTGTTACGTAGCCGTTTCTCCTTTTTGACTCGCTGTCACTCGTTTTCTGTGGGCTCCACGCGCCGCTCCCCACTCCTATATAACCCCCACACTCTCAGCCTCTCTCTCCGCCACTCCCACATCTCTCTCACAATCTCTCTCACAATCTCTCTCTCTCTCAACTTCCGATCCAGTCTCCTCCAATGGCCAGAGTTTTCATCTCCAACACCTTCCTCGTCGCCGCCTTCATCCTCGCCGTCTTCTCCGCCGGCAGCCTGGTTTCTGGACTCGGCGATGACTTCGCTCCAGCGCCTGCTCCGGCGCGTGAGGCCGGATCTGGCTTCTCCCTTCCCGTCTCCGGCGCTGTCGTTGCCTCCTCCCTTCTCCTCTCTCTTCTTCACCTTCTCAGGCATTGATTTATTGTAGCCTCTTTGTTCATGAAATCTGAAGTTTCCGGCGGCCGGTCACCGGAATCTGGTTCTTACGGCGATCTGTTGTATTATGGGATTCTGTTGACGTTTTTATATAAATATTTATAATACATATAATGTGATGTAATTCTTGGAGTGATTATTTGGGAGATTCTTTCCTTTATTTTTATTTATGGAAATGTTATGTTATATCTATACTTTGATGTGGCATTTTTTCTATACTATAAAATAAATAATTTTCTTTTATTCAATTTCTTGTTGTTCGCCAACAAGAGTATAACTCAACTGACATAAAGTTGTATTGATAATTACGAGGTCTGTGGTTCAAATCCCCCTCCTCACATATTATTAAAAAAAAAATTCTTATTGTCTGAGTAATTAGTGTGTTTGTATTGCTGGCTGCTTTCAAAATTTCGATTGTTGTACTTATCTGAGCTATTGTAACTTGTTGGATCAAATTGATCGAACCAAACCACTTTATAGCTAGAGCTACGTGGCAATAAGTTAATATTTTTTATTTAACTATGACCGTGAGTCATGATCATTTTTGTTTTTGGTTTTATGTATTTTTTTAAATTGAGTTTATAATTGAATATTATTTTTCCTTATAATTTTCTTGCTTTATCATTTAAAAACCCAAGTTAAATTTAGTAAATCAAAAACAAAAAATAGTTTTTAAAAACTTGATTTTGTTTTTAAATTTGATTTAGGTGTGCTTGTTAACTTTGTAAGTGATTATGAAAGACAAAAATGTTTTTTTTTTTTTTAAAAAAAAAACGCGTGACCCAAAGATTTTATTTTTGTAATACATAAATTAAATTTGTTTGTTTATTTATTTTGAATTCGACCGAGAAGATTGCTTTTTTTTTCCTTTTTCATTTGTTTTTTCATTTTCTTTTTTAATACATAAATTAAATTTATTTATTTATTTGCTTTTTTTTTTCAATTCGACTCACAAAGATTGTTTTTTTTCCCTTTTTCATTTGTTTTTTCATTTTTTAATATATAAATTATATTTATTTATTTATTTGCATATTTTTTTCAATTCGACCTAGAGATTGCTTTTTTAATACATAAATTAAATTTATTTATTTGCATTTTTTTAAAAAAATTTTTGTAATGATTATGTTATTTTTTATAAATATTAGTTTTCAATTTTTTTTCTAAATTCTGAACCTAATGATTATGTTTTTTTAAAAAAAAAAAATTAAGTTTTTCTTTTGTTTTCTTTATATATATATATATAAGTTTGCCCCATTTTTTAGGTTTATATCTAGGAAAATGTAATTGATTTTGAAAAATAACTAAGGGGCCGTTTGATAACCATTTTGTTTCCTGTTTTTGGTTTTTGGTTTTTGGTTTTTAAAAATCAAAGTTGTTTGAAAACCAATTTAGTTTTTAGTGTTTTAGTTATCAAAAACGTTTTTGGATTTATAAAGAAAAAGTGAAAACTGAAAAAAAAAAAAAAAAGGTTTTTAAAAACGATTTTTTGTTTTTAAAAATCCACTACACCACACATGCATTTGTACAGCTCATCATTTTTCATTTTCTATTCTTTTCTTTTTTTCGCTTTTTTTCTTTTTTTCTTTTTCTTTTTTCTTTTCTTACAAAGTTAAAATCCTCATTTTTTTTTAAAGGCCTTCCCTTGAATATCATGGGAAAAAAGCACAACTATTTTGAGCAATCTTTTTTTTTTTTTTTTTTTTTTTTGTTAATCAAACAATTTTTGGGTTAATTGAAGGGAGCTTTTTACCATCTAAAAAAAATTAAGATATTTTTCCAAATTATTTTGTCTTAATTTAGGTATTTTGAATAACGTTATTTATATATAATTTTTTATTAAATAAAAATTAGGGTAAAATACCTTTTTGGTCCCTCATGTTTTAGGTCAGTTTCCAATAGATCCCTAAGTTTCAAAATTGAACAATCAAGTCCCTACTGTTTAAAAAATACTTCTATTGAGTCCCTGGACCGTTAATTTTTTTAACGGTGATGACGTGACAGTAACGGTGCTGACGTGGCATATTTTTTAAAATATTAAAATATTAATTTTTGAATTAAAATAATAAAAAGGGAAAAATACACTTTTAGTCCCTGAGGTTTGGGTTAAGTGACAGTTTGGTCCCTGAGTTTTCAAACTCAACAAAAATACCCCTGAGTTTTGAGATAAGGAGCATTTTGGTCCCTGCCGTCAACTTTTCTGTTAAATTTTAACAGTTGCTGACGTGGCACTATTATTTTAATAAAAAAAATTATTTTTAAAATTTTTTAAAATAAAAAAATAAAAAAATATTAAAATATTATTATTTTTTTAATTATTTTATTTTTTCTCCATTTCTTTACTTCCCTTCTTCTTCTCCATCTTCTTCCTCTTCATCCTTTCATTCTTCTTCTTCATATCTCCGGTGGCCGGCGACCGGCGGCCACCGCTCGCCGGCGCCGGCGCCGGGCGCCGGCACTCTCTCTTTTTTTTTTTTTTTTTCCTCCCTCTCCTTTTCTTTTTCTTCCTCCCTCTTTTACTGTTAAAAAAAAAAAAAAAACAAAACGAAACGAAGGGGGAAAACCCCTTCGATTCCGGCGCCGGAGAGGGAGGAGGGAGCTCCCTCCCCCCTCTCCGGCGGCGAGACAGAGGAGGGACCTGCGAGAAGGTTCTGCAAACGGTTGAGCTCCAACACAACGGGATCAGGATGGAGAACAGAAACCTCTTCACGGGCGACATGTTCCTCGTAACTCACCATGTTTGTTTCTCTTATAAGAATTGAAACCACACGATTTCCAAGACACAACAGAAAAAGAAAAGGTTGGATTTTTATTTAATGGGAGAAGAGAGGAAGAAGAATAGAAAAGTGGGGTGGAACTGGAAATGGAAGAGAAAGGCAGTGAGGTTTTTATTGGGAAAAAAGAAGAGTCCAATGGGTTAAGGAATTGGGCGTAAAGAGAGGAAGAACAAAAGGGGTTTTGAATTTCCTTTTTTCCAGTTAAGCAAAAAATTTGAAAATTGCAAATTCATAGCCGGCAAAGCCGGCTTCTTCTTCTTCCCTCGCCTTCACAGTAACGGTCACTTTCTTTTCTGGCTTGAAATGTATATAATTTAAATAGAGAAGAAAGATTTTGGTTTTAGAATCCCGAACCGCTAATCTAGTTGATTACAAAAACTAATTATGATTTAAACTCTTGGAGAAAACGCATCTTTTCATCTTTTCAGTTAATTATAATTTTTCATAAATTATAAAAAAAAAAAAGTGCCGGCGGCCGGCGCCGGCGCCGGGGGGGGGGGGCCGCCGGTCGCCGGCCACCGGAGATATGAAGAAGAAGAATGAAAGGATGAAGAGGAAGAATATGGAGAAGAAGAAGGGAAGTAAAGAAATGGAGAAAAAATAAAATAATTAAAAAATAATAATATTTTAATATTTTTTTATTTTTTTATTTTAAAAAATTTTAAAAATATTTTTTTTTATTAAAATAATAGTGCCACGTCAGCAACTGTTAAAATTTAACAGAAAAGTTGACGGCAGGGACCAAAATGCTCCTTATCTCAAAACTCAGGGGTATTTTTGTTGAGTTTGAAAACTCAGGGACCAAACTGTCACTTAACCCAAACCTCAGGGACTAAAAGTGTATTTTTCCCTAATAAAAAATTTAAAATAATAATTAAATAAATAAATTTAAAAAAAACTCACCCTCTCCCTCCTCCCCCCTCAGAATCTCTCTCTTCTGTTCTTCCCCAACCGAATCCCTCCCTCTCTCCTTTTCCTTCTTCCCCTCCCCGAATCCATCTCTCTTTTTTTCTTCTTATGTCCTCTCTTCTTCTTCAAATCTGAGCAAAAAAGGTTCCCCATCTTCAGATCTAAACAAAAACCTCCTCCAATCTACAGATCTAAGAAAAAAAAAAAAAGAAAGCGCAACCAAAACCCACACGAGCAGCAACCTCAAGCGGAGACGACAAAGAAGAAGAAGGGTTGTGGCAGCGGGGTTTGAATAAGACGGTGGAGGGCGGCGGCGGTGGGGTTTGAAGAAGAAGATGTTCCCATCGTCAGATCTGAGCAAAAACCCTCTCCAATCTTCAGATCTAAGCAAAAAAAAAAAAAAAAAAAAGCAGCTGAAACCCGTAGGAACTTCAACGATGTTCGAGTGGGGGTTGGGTTAAGAAGAAGGACTGTGGCGCGGGACTTGAAGAAAGCGGTGGAGGGCGGCAACGGGGCTTGAAGAAAACGGTGGATGACGGCGGCGGCGGGGCTTGAAGAAAACGGTGGAGGGCGGCGCATTTGAAGAAGAGGAAGAAAAGAGCTTGAAGGAGGGGAGAGGGATTCGAAGAGTCATGGAAGAAGAGAGAGAAGTGTGAGATTTTTTTTGTGGGAAGAAAGCTAGAGAATCGTGGATGGGGAAGAGGAGAGAGAGTGGGATATTTTGTTTTAATTTATTAATTTAATTATTATTTTAATTATAATTTTTTATTATTTTTATTCAAAAATCAATATTTTAATATTTTTAAAATATGCCACGTCAGTACCGTTACTGCCACGTCATCACCGTTAAAAAAATTAACGGTCCAAGGACTAAATAGAAGCATTTTTTAAAGAGTGGGGACTTGATTGTTCAATTTTCAAACCTAGGGACCTATTGGAAATGACCCTGAAACATGAGGGACCAAAAGGGTATTTTACCCTAAAAATTATTATTATTATTTTTTGAACAAATTAAATTTATCTTATTGATTTCGGATACACCATAGTGTCTAAATTTCTATTACTTTATCGCAGAGAAATATATCATTTACGTGAGTTTAGAAACGATAGATGTTAACTACAAGGGCAGAAAATAGTTAGTCTACTATCGACACACTCATCACTTCATAGTATGATCAAGCGATGCTTTGAGATATTAAAGGTTCGTTTTCTTATATTTTGAAGCGCGTATCTTTATATCCTATAAGGACACAAAAAAATATACCTATTGTTGATGGTCAAATTTGGTCGGGAAGAACTCACCTAACCTTCACGTGCCACCAACGGTAAATTTGTATGAGAGGGGGAAGACGTGGCCTGCAAAATAGTAAACCTGCACATTGGTGTGGTGCTCGTCACATCGCCTCTGATGCTTAAGTAAGAAAACTGATGGAAAAGCGAGAGAGCAAGAGGAGAAGTCGAGAATAGAGTTTGAGATCCCTTCTTTAGTAGTGAAGAGGAGTTTAAATACATGTTCATGTTCTAGGATTTTTAGGCGCTCGGAGGTGACCAGAGACAGTAGGGACCGAACGGAGGCGAAAGAGCTCGGCTCGCGCAGATGGGCCAAATGGTCGGCCCGACCCTCTGGTCTGTTCATCCTCTGGGGTCGGTTTTTCAGTCCTATTTCTGCCCGGTTGTCCTCGTCAACTCCTAGTACATCGAGTCCAAAATTACCTATAACACCTATAATATGTTGTGCAATTCATTATTTTATTTATTGGTCAATCCACTACTACAAAATTGACTTTTAATGACAGTCATAAAATTTCAGATGTACCAAACAACGACAGACGTTTGAAAACACGGGCAAGTTACATAAAATTTTAAAAATATAGCCTTAAAATGACGGAAAAATTGTTTATGGCTTAAAAACAAAATTCCCCCACACTCAGTAGAAGCCCTAACTCTCTTCCCACAGGCACTACGATTTCTCCATGCGATTCACCTCCATTTTGACCTCTACCACGTGATCTTCTCCAACGACAATGTGATCTGGGTATGGCAACCACGAGCAACCTCCTTGCAACGCTACAACTCTCATTCTCCGGTGACCCACAAACTTGTCGGCAAGATCCGACTCTCGAGCATTCGACAACACGCGACTCAAGCCTTCCCGATCAGCAACTATATACGACAATGAGACTCCTCCAGTGCTCTTGACGAGGATTCATCTATCATTGAACGCGTTTTATTTGTCGTTGACGAAGTGGTACCTAGTGGCGGCTCTTGACATCTTGCTTGTCTGCTCCACTAACCTCGTTTGTGAGTACTAGTCAAGTAACATGTGCACTGCACATGGAATCGTATAGTCTTAAATTAGAATAAAAGAAAATAGCAGGTTTTTAGTATATGTACTGTAATTAACAAATACCATATAATTTTGGGAAAAATACACTTTTGGTTCCTGAGGTTTGGGTTAGGTTGCACTTTGATCCCTGAGTTTTAAAACTCAACAAAATTACCCCTAAGGTTTGGATTTCGTTACACTTTTGGTCCCTCCGTCCAATTTTTCTGTTAAACCCTAACAGTTTGCTAACGTGCCAATATTATTTTAATAAAAAAAAAATTACTTTTTAATTTTTCTAAATAAAAATATATTATTATTTTATAACTTTTTTTTTATTTCTTTCCCCCCTCTCTCTTTCTTCTTCTTCTATCTTCCACCCAACTCCTTCTTCTTCCTTTTCAATCTGTCTCTGACGGCTGCTCGTCACCGGTCGACAGCGGGCGGCTACCGACGATTTTTTTTTCTTGTTTTTCTTTCTTTCTTCTCTTTTCTTCTCAACTTCATTATCTTTTTTTTTATATAACAGAAAAGAGGAGGGAGGAGGAACTCCCTCCTCCCCGTTTCTGGCGTTGGAATGAGGGAGGAGCAATAGCGTCGCCGCCAGTTGGTGTTGAGCAGCCATCGGAGACAGATTAAAAAGGAAGAAGAAGGATCAGAGTTGAGTGGAAGAAAGAAGAAGAAGAAAGAGAGAGGGAGAAAGAAATAAAAAAGTTATAAAATAATAATATATTTATTATATTTATTATTTTAATATATTTTTATTTATAAAAATGAAAAAGTAACTTTTTTTATTAAAATAATAATGTCACATCAGCAAACTGATAGAGTTTAACAGAAAATTGGACGGAGGGACCAAAAGTGTAACGAAATCCAAACCTCAGGGGTAATTTTGTTGAGTTTTAAAAACTCAGGGACCAAAGTGCAACCTAACCCAAACCTCAGGGACCAAAAATGTATTTTTCCCTATAATTTTTTGTTTAATTCCCATAAACTTTTGAAAGTTAATGATAAAAATAAAGGATTGCTTATTATATAGTATGTATATAGACATAATATTAACACACAATTACGTTGCGCATATTTTTTTAATTTAAACTTTGATAATAAATTCAATAATTATCATATCAAGAATAGTAAAAAAACAATATGAAATTCTACAAATGATTAATTTTTAATATGTTAAATGGTCTTTTCTAAAATAAAAAACTTATAATATAAGTTATAAGAAAAACAATAAAGATTACATATTTACTATAAATTTTAAGTAGCTAATATTGTTACATAAATAATTAATAATATTAAAAACTTTCCACTAAAACCAATGGCATAAATTTAAATATAAATATTAAAAGTTCTTATATTTATGATTAATGAAAAAGAAATTAAACTATTTAATTAGAAAAACTGGGAGTGTGTTCAATTATTTTGGTATTTGAAAATTTTAATTTTATATTTAAAATTCTGCATACATTTATTAATTAATAAGGTTTTTTTAATAATAACTTAATAATTTTTAGGCTATTGTGGTTACTATTATTTTTTGTCCAGACTTCTAAGTTTCTTTACCTAAAATGTATTAATTTGTATATAATTGACATTTAATTTCTCCATTATATATTTTCTTTTTATACATGGGATAACACCTATACATGAATGAATGCACCAATTCAATGTGTAACCATCTCCCTATGAACACTCGCATCCTATCGACATCAATTGATATTTTGACAATTATATATTATATATATATTTCTTATACATGGATCACACCTATACACAAATGAATTTACTAATTCAATGTGTAACCATCCTTACATGAACAGTTGCATCTCGTCAACATCAATTGCATCTATTGGACTCAATGGAAACTTACACTTAAAGAGTTGTGTCCCATCAAGAAAGGGTAAAATAGGAATTGTCCTTCTACCCTAAGAGGGAGAATCTTTTAATATAGTAGAGATTTGATGATGCCCCTTGCATATTATCAGGTTAGCTTCTTCTTTTTTTTTTAAAAAAAAAAAAAAATTATTTCCCATTATTACAATTCAAAATCATTGTTGTTGTCGGCTTTGTCATAGTTATTGTAATTTAGTTTATTTCGTATCCTAATTATCAATGGAACATGCCCTAGAAAATTCCTACTGAGATTGTATTATGCTCATAGACTTGGGTAAAACTTCGATTTGATCTTCCAGAAATTTCCTTAGTTTAGCTGTTGAGATTGTTGATTTTTGCTTGTGGACCTTTTTAGTTTTTATAACATCTTAGTAATAACCCCTCTTCTCTTTAAATGTATTTTGATTGAAATGCGAGCATGCCACTAGATGCAGGGAGAAGACATGACAACAATTTACCAATGCTTAAATTTCACTTTTATATAATTATAAATATTGTATATTTAAGCGAAGGTTTGTTGCTAATCCTGCCAAAGTGAAAATTATGTCTTGACACTATAACCTAAATTGATGGAACAAAAATCTACCATTGGAAAATTTTAATTTGATTAAGGAATAAGAGGAGTTAATGTTTGAAGTTAAGAATCTTGTAGTAAAGTTAAATTAATTGGTGTTAGGCCGTTAACTTTTTGAGTGTAAGTGTTTTCTATATATAAAAAAAAAAACTATAAGAATAGAGGGAGGTCCATAAGGAAAGTGTTTTGATGAATGATTTGCTTCAAAGATATGGATGATAGCTATGAATAAAAGTTTATGCTATTAGCCCCCTTTCTTTTTGGTTGAAAGTGATGTGGAAATTTACCTGTCTCTTGATTTTAAAAGTTGAAACTTTAATATTGGATTGTTTTTGTAAAATCAAGTGCATATTGTTTATGTTTAGTTTACTGGGAGTAAAACTTTATTTTGGAAACTAAACGTCTTTCCTTGCGTTGGGTTGAATCAATGAACTCGCCTCAATAAGTTAGTTCGATTTAGTTTTGATCTTGTGGAATTATGTATTAGTTTGATTTGTTATAATTTATTGGATATATCTATATATGTGTGCTGGAATGTTGTGCGCCAAGTTGTATGCTTTGGTTTAAGTTATCGAGCATGCTGGAAATTTTGTGAGCATTGTTGATCAACTTAAATTTGGTTGATAACATATTGGACTTTGAAGTGTATCTTCAAATATCTATCAATCTTAGAAGTAGGTGGTTTGAAGTGTATCTCCATATATCTGTCAATCTTAGAAGTTGAGTTTGGAGTTGTAATACGTTTTGTATTGAAATTTTCTTTACTAATTTATAGAAAAACGAAACTTTGAATTGGTTTATATCTATAAATGATATATATTTTACTTGTAATTTGCATTTTAATTCTTATTGACTGCATCGATCTCACTTAGATGCAGAATATCATTGAAGAGATTGAAGACTTAGCTCCACTTGCGAGAACCAGAAACTTTATCTCCTACAATCTCTCGGACGTGGAAGTTGCCCTTTTGGTTTTTCTGTTGGTTTTGAGCAACACACTTTTTCCACTTTGGAAGAAGTTGATTTGGTTCCACTTTTTGATCCCCTTTTTTTATCTTTTTGAATTGGGTTTAAGAGTTTTTTTGTTGGGCATGGACAAAAGTCTAGTGACAACAATAGATCCCAGATATGTGCTCTGTGATGACATATATAAATAGTGTGTAGTTGATTGGGTATTAGTGAATATGTTAAAGTTTGGGAGAGATGGAATGATGGGATTGCCTCTTGGATTTTAGCTAGCCAATGGAAGAAGACTTGTGCTTGAGTATCTAAAATGCAAGGTCTTCTCATCTGCCTTGTTCCATTCATGACTTTGACAACATAACATAGTTCTTCCTATTCTAATGTTTTCTAGTTATTTTCTTTTGGTATTCAAATATGTATATATTTTTTTTGCCAGAGTTTATAGTATATTTTCTTTGTGTTTGGTGTAGTGTTGTACTTAGAATACATTGGCGAGTTTGCAACAAAAGAATGCAAACAATAGAGTTATGTTAACTGTAATGGAAAATTCAAACAAGTATCTAAACAAAACTAGTAAATATTCTAAATAATCTTTATGAAAAGCCTCTCTTTGGTATGTTCCACGTTTATTAAATCAATTATTCTTTGTAAAAATGTTTGTTCCCATTTGTATGATACATGGATGTCCTGTCTCTATTTTCTTTGTTCAATAGGTGTGATATCTGATCTAGAAAACTTTGTTTCTTGTTCAAAAATATTAAAATGGTTGTGTAAACTTTAGTTTGTACTTCTATACCACTAGGATAGTATTTAGCTTAAGTTCAATGGTTTTTGGTTTGTTTCGATCATTTAGTTGGGCTGCAGGGTCTGTTTTTGTTTATAATTTTCTTTGCCGAATTTTTCTAGGTTAGTTGTTGCTATTGCGTTTTTTATTGATGAAAAGTTCTTCCTTAAAAAGGTTAAAAAAAGTTTAGTTATCAATATTTGATTCTCAAAATTTTTCTCACCGATCAAAGTTGTCCTTGTGATTGTTGCAGAATAAGAGAGAAAATTTTCTATATTAGCTATCATAAGTAGAGCAAGAACTTGTTGTTGCAAGGGGACGTGAAAAAAGTTTTCTTAGAGCAATTGATAAAAGAAACTAATGATTATGGGGGAATTGGAAAAGAAAATGCAAATGAGCAGTGAACTAAGACTACCAAGAAGTTCAAACAAGAAAGCTTGTCACTTTATAATGTTTCATTACATTGTCACTCTAAAACCTCATTCTTTGTTAAGATGGTTATTGGATTTTAGTCTCAAGCCTTGGCACATTGTGGACTTTTTACTTCAGGCCCATTGGATAAACATTTGCTATATATTATATCTTGGGAAATTGTGATAAATGACTACAAAAAAAAAGCATTCTTGATTTTTGGCTACGGAAGTTTGGATTTTGCAGGCATGGCTACCGACATTTTAGGGAACTGTTTACTGGATTATTTTGGACGTTTTTACCCCTTGTATTTACGGTTATTTACAGACGCCGTTTACGTCATTTCCGAGGACAGAGATGTGTTTTGAATGGTGAACGAATTTCAAAACGGTACATACAGGGGGTGTTGTGTAGTCGTTGACATCCCGAGTGTCAATACGGGTATACACCCCGTGGGGACAGTTTCAAAGGGAGTAAACTAAATCCCTAAAATCTCGGGATTTTAGTATCTGTTTGTTGCAAATATAAGGGGAGGGAAACAAAACCGTTACCTATTTCATTTTTTTTGGTACAGTCGTCGTGTAGGGGGAGAAACGACCGAGCATGCAAGAGATGGTTTTCGACGCGGCGGATGAAGGTCGTTGGCACGACGGAGATGGTTCGTCGGCGTGGTGTGAGAGGTAGGTAGTGATATTCACTCTGTTTGACGGTGGGAAATGGTGTGGAATGGAGAGTTCGGGGGTGTGGAATGTTCTCAAGGGTTTCTACTTTTGGAGGAAGAAGATGGACGGGTGGGCTGCTGCAAGAATGCTATTCTGGTGGTGAGGGTGAGCGGTGACATGACGTTTTTACCCCTTGTATTTACGGTTATTTACAGACACCGTTTACGTCATTTTCGAGGACAGAGATGTGTTTTGCAATATTTAATTGCAATTATTCATTCTGGTGGTGAGGGTGGGCGGTATATTCTTTTTAGCTTATTCATTTTTGGGGGAAAATTAGTATGTCTTCGGGTTGCTGGTGTTCTTATTTTTTTGGGTTTTTAATTGCTGATGTTCTTGGGTGCAGGTAGTATGTCTTCGGATTGAGAGGACATTTTTTCCAATTAATGCATTCTGAAGGTATTTCTCTCTACTGAGGGAGGTTGAACTTTGTTATCCTTCCCCAATAAAGGTATTGACTCCTTTCTTCCGGGTAGCAACTTTTTCTGGGGTGCAAATTTTTTCAGTAGTAACACCTACTACTTTTGTTTTTCAAACTAGTTTTGTTTCTTGGATTTTTTATTTTTCAAACTTCCTAAAATGTCTCCAACTTTTTTTAGAGGTATATTTTATCTCTCCTAAACTCTGATTTTGATTTTAAACGTTAAGAATACGTTAGGCAGTTTGTTGGGGGCATATTTGTCTTTTACAAATATGGATTTATTAATCATTAAATCGTTTAGTCATCTATTTAATTTTTAAACGTTTGTAGCTATATTTCAAGTCACCTATTTATTTTTAGCCATATTTCTTGTTGCACCTTATATCTTTTGTCTTAGAATGTCTTATTTCTTCTATGGTAAAGGTGAATGATGCACACCCTGCATTTTACCACAAAATCTTGCCTCATTACTAGTTGGCATACATAATGATCAAACTGTGAGGTACGTTATTTTCCTCCTTTTTGTACCTTTCTTATTATTTTGCTGACTTTCTTGCAATGTCCTTTAATGATTGTTTAGATTTAGATTGTGCTTGATGCGAGACCTAACTTGCTTAGTTTTAGAATATTTGAAGTCTAGTTGTGAACCTGAAGTGTTGTGAGATTGTAGTTGAGCGGTTTTTCATATAGAAGTGTGTTTCTCTTGTTTAACAGGTTTAAAATTTTTTGGGTTAGCCATATGTATGTTGTTATGCTGTCGAAATTTTTGGAGCATCCAGTTAGAATTAGGATACAAACTTTAGTAATGTCGCTAGGTTAAGTATAGAAACCTAGAGTGTTACAGGTTCTTTGATGGGGTTAAACTTGATCTCTATGAGTTTGTATGCTTTTAGAGTTTATTGGGTTTTCTAACAATTTTTTTCGATACTCATTGAGATTGATTTTTTTTTTGTGTATTTTATTGTTTACTAAATTTGTTTTTCTTAGGTTCTTCGAGTTGTTGGACATATGTTTTTTATGTGAGCTCTTGTTTTGGCGTTGTATCGAACCTAATTACAATTTGTTTTTCTTGGGTTCTTCAAGTTTGATGTACGAGCAAGACAAGAATGAAAGTGGCATGTACGAGAATTTTTCTTTTTTGGTATAGGTGTAGACTTTTAATCATAGGTGTTTAGTAATTTTGAGGCTTTTAAGTGTAAGTGTTTGTAGTTTTATTCATATATTAAACTTATATGAATAAAAATTGTATGAACAAATTTGGTTCATTGGCTTATTGGAATGAAATTTGACAAATATTTGATTTCTATGCAATTTTGCACATTTAAGATTAAGGTTACTTTCTTTACATGTTGACAAATAAAGAAAATATTGTTGGTTTGCCACCGGGAAACCAACAATTTTTTTTTTATTTAAATTATGAACAAAATAATGACGGACAATGCTTGTCATAAAAAATGACATTTAATGACAGACATTAAAAAAGACATTTAATGATAGACACTTTTAGTGACGGATACCTTTAATGACCGACATGTGGTTGGAAATCACACTTTCAATGATGGACTTTTCATAACGGACGCCTTTTAATGACGGGCATTGCCCGTCATTAAAAATCTGGCTGGTTGGAAAATACTCTTTAATGACGGACTTTTGATGACAAACGACTTTTAATGACGGGCATTGCCCGTCATGAAAAACGTCTGTCATTGTACCTTATTATGACAGACAGCTTTTAATGACGGGCAATGCTCGTCATTAAAAGTCGCCCGTCATAAAAAGTTACGACAACACTCGTATAGACGACGGACGCTGCCCGTCATGAAAAGTCTTTAATGACGGGCAATAAGTGATTTTTGTAGTAGTGATCATAATTGTTACTTAAATGTTTTAAATATGTTTATTTTGTTATTTGTCTTTTAATCAATTAGTTAGTAGTTAATGCATTCAAAATAGTTGTATATTTAACAACAATAATATATTAAATAAAAAGTTAGCTTAAAATTTCTTTTTATAAAAGATATAAAATAAAAAAAAAAATCGTTACCAAATGATTGTTTGTTGGTTAATAAAAACAGAAAATGAAAAACAGTTATCAAACATGTTTGGTTTTTTGTTTTTAGAAAACAAAAAACAAAAAACTATTATCAAACACATATAGTTTTTGTTTTTGAAAAAACAGAAAACAAAAAACCAAAAACAGAAAACAGAAAAACCAAAAACCAAAAATTGAAATGATTATCAAACGGGGCCTAAACGTTTCAATTCTTCTCTGCTTCATTTTTCTATTTTCTCATTCTCCCGTCAACAAAATCAATCCCAATTTTTTCGAAGTAATTTTTTTTTTCAAATCTTTTCCATTAAAAAAATATTTTTTTTAAATCTAATAACATTCCATGAATTTAAACATAAATAATTTTTAAAATTTACAATATAACTTGAGAGTTTCATAAACTCTTCCTTTTTGTTTAATCAACAAAATCTAGTTCTAATTTAACCATGTTTCTAAATTCAAACATTAATCATAGTTTTATAAATTTATAATAGAACTTGGATTTTTTTTTTTTAATTAGAAGTTACTATTTAAAATTTAAAAACATTATCTAAATTTTAATTTCAATTATATTTTTCAAATTTTATTCCATATCCTTTTCGTGCTTCTCTAGGTTTATCTTAAATATATTTATGGTAAATAGAAGAAACTACTTAAAATGTTGATATCATTGTTATTGTAAATAATAAATAACCTATCAAAATTTCTTAATAAATATATCATATTCATGTAAATATAACGAATTACAAACAAACTTGTCGTATTGACGTAAACAAAAGAAATCACCCTTATTTCTATGGATAAAATTCAAGGGAGATAGATGTTTCTTTTCTTGTTTATTTTTTTTTTTTTTTTTTTTTTTTTTTTTTTTTTTTTTCCAAAATCACCTCCATTCCTTTGAAATGTTTTATTATTTTTCAAAATAACTATTTCAATATAGTTACATTTTCCTATAAATTATAGATATAGACAACAAAAAGAGCAAACTTTAAAACATGTAAATTATATATATATATATATATATATATATATATATATATATATATATATATATATTAAAAAAGGAAACCTTTAATTTTTTTTTTTAAAAAAACCTAGTCCTTAGGTTCAAAATTTGAAAAAAAAAATTGAAAACTAATATTTATAAAAAAAAATTCAAATAAATAAATTTAATTCATGTATTAAAAAAGCCATTTTTGTGGGTCGAATTGGAAAAAAAAGGAAAATAAATAAATAAATATAATTTATGCTAGAAAATGAAAAAGAAAAAAAAAAACCAATATTCTGGGTCGAATTGAAATAAATGCAAATAAATAAATAAATTTAATATATATATATATATATAAAGCAATCTTTGGGTCGCGCCTCTTTTAGCACAGGAGGACAGTCATGTATCTTAAGGATACGCGACACCTTATTTTGCGAAATATTTTCGCAACAACCCTCTTTCTCTAATTCTTTTCTTTTTTTCTTTTTTTTTTTATTTTTTTCTCCCTTTTCATCTTAATTTTTTTTTTTCAAAATCCACATGAAAAAATCCAAATAATGCATAAATAACAAAATCACCTCAAATTTAAAGCTTCTCTTTGATATTTGTAGTATCACTTTGGGCAAAATGTTGATGCCAAAATTCGGACTAGGAGAACTCACCCGACCCTCACGTGACATCAACAATAAATTTGTTGAAGGGGAAGACGTGACCAGCAAAACAAGGAAAACCTGCATACCGGTGTGGTGCTTGTCACACCGCCTTCGATGCTTAAGTCAGTAATCGGAGGGAATATGAGCAAAAACAGAGAGCTAGAGGAAGATAAGAGAGAGTTTTCGACTCCCCTCTTCAGTGACGAAGAGGGGTTTAAATACCTGCTTATGCTCCTAGGGTTTTAGGCATTCGGAGGCGATTTGGGCTGAATCGAGTGGAACCGAGGCAATCGAGGGCACTAGGGACCGAACGGAGGCGGAAGAACTCGACCCAAGGCCGAGGCCGAGCAGGGGGTCAGGCCAAAAGCCCGATCCCTTCGGCTTTGGCCCGACCCTTTGGCATGTTCTTCCTCTGGATCCCGTTTCCTGGTTGTCTCCTTGGGCTGGTATCGCGATGTCCTCGTCAGCTCCTTGCGTATCGGGGTGGTCCAAAATTACCTATAACACAAAATATAAAGTTGCAACTAAAATCGTTTTTTTTTTTTCCAAAGTGAGCATATATAACTTAGTGGTAATTGACACATCTACCTTAAATCAAGAGGTTAGAAGTTTAAATCTTTAATCTTCAAATGTTGTTGAACTCAAAAAGAAAAATAAATAAATAAACTCATTTTTAATTAAAGATGTGACCATACACATAAATCTTTAAATTTAAAAAAAAAATCTCGTTAATGAAAAGAGTATTAAGAAAAAGCACCATTTAAAAAGTGTTTAAAATTTTAAACTAATAGGTATTTCACCTCTTAAAGTTTAGAATTCAAATATGTTTTAAAGGAAGGTGAAAATAAATAAATAAACCTATAAATTTTAAAAAGAAAAACAAAAAGGCAAATGGTTATCAAAAAGGTCTATGATAATTAAAAAAAAAAAGCATTTTTTAGTAGGTAAAAGATAAAATAAAAACTACTAAATTATTATCTTTAGTAATGAATAGATAATAATTTTGTTACATTAATTATTATTTTTTTTTAAAAAAAATAATAATATAGATCACGTAATCAAAAATTTGAAATAGAAGAAGAGGATGGCAAGGCCTCCCATGTTCACCAAACGTGCCGCCCAAGTTCATATCCATGTATATATGTGCGGCACCACCCGACACATGGATCGTTTTTAATTAAAATACATCAAATGATTAATGACTGGTCACCTAAACAAATCTGATATATGCCAAAGTGAGCATAAAAGTAATTGACATGTATCCTCGATTAAGAGGTCAGAGGTTCAAATCCCCTCACACCCAAATATTGCTTACTCGTATTAATGTTCAAGAGGTGATAAATTTGTGAGTTTCTTTAGTACAATAAATTTATGAGTATTATGGGTGTTCATGGCAAAATCTGGCCAAGCAATTCACTTGACCTTCACATGACACCAACAATGAATTTGTTGAAGACAGGAAAGACGTGACCTTCAAATATGGAGCAAACACTACATACATGTGTGATGCTTGCCACACACACTCTGATGCTTAAGTCACACTACATACATGTGTGATGCTTGCCACACACACTCTGATGCTTAAGTCAGTAATCAGAGGAAATGCTGCAAACAATGAGACAAATAGTAAAGTAACAGAGTTCGATAATATGTTTTTCGATCCCCTTCTCAAGATTAGAAAAAGGCCTTTTTATGCCTCTCCCAAGGCTAGGGTTTTCCTTACCTGAATCATTCATCAATGTACTCGAGCCCGATAATCGAAGCTTTCCCGGGCCTAGAGAACCATTTCCGAAGGTTTGGACTACAGTTGGGTTTTAAGATGCCGAGGCCACCACCTCCTCGATGTTGGGAGAAAAAATAATAATTATTATTATAATGACGACAATCAATAATATTATAATTATCTCCCCTTCCACAGGTTAAGCCAAATAAGCCAATAATAATAGTCACGAATAATAAAAGATAAGGAAAAGAAAACGACACCGAAGAATTATACTGGTTCGCCCCAATCTCGGGACTACGTCTAGTCTTCTGCAACTGCAGGTTCTACTAGAGTGATGGGAGATTACAGGAAGCCTTAAAAAATAGCGCACTACAAACAATCCCTCAATAGCTTAACAATAGCTATTGACTTCCAAGAACCACAATCCGGTAACTTGGGATAAACAATAAAATTATAACCCTCAAACCCAACAAAGAGAATAAAAATATTCTCTTGCTAATAACTCACTGCCACACCAAGTCACTTCTTTTTCTTCGTTGGGATGAAAAATGAAGCAGCCCCCCTTTCCAATTTATAGGAAAAAATCCACCGCCATTTTATCTTCTCAGCCAATCAAAGCCTCAACCGCAATTTCCTCCCTTTTTAATTAAGTAAGACAGCCGCAATTTTCTTCTTGTGTTCACACTGCCGCAATTTCTCGCTGCATGACTTTTTCGCCACATGAATTTATCGCCGCATGACTTTCTCGCCGCATGCATTTCTCGCCGCATGACTTTCTCGCCGCATGCATTTCTCATCGCATGACTTTGATGGGTCTTGTTTTGGGCTCCAAAACTCAACAATCTCCCACTTGGAGACAAAACAAGCAACACGTCTCCCACTCCAACAAAACTCTAATCATCTTGGCAAACTCCAAGGATCTACTCCCACTACAACTGTTATTTCTGATCTTCTTGGTAAAACTCCAAGGCTCAAAATACCTGAAAACAACAAACTCACAAAAAACAGGCAACTATCCGAATATAACTGTAGCTTATTTGTGCTCACCCCGAGGTATGGGCTAGCTACGTGAACCTGTCTCCCAGACGAAAAAGACAGACACGTACTCCCACTTCAGCTAAGTGGTGATTCCTGTTATCTTCTTCCAACTTGAACGACTGTTCCCGAAGAAGAATGGCTTGAATCCTCTATTCAAACTTGTTGCCAAGCTAGAGACCTGACCAACTGCTTTGGCCTTCCACTTTGATGCCTCAACTCGCCTAAGCGACTTCTTCAATTCATTCGAGCGTCTGACAATTGGGGATTCACGACAGCCATCAACTTCCTCTCCTGGACTTCCCAATTGTTTCTAAATTGAAGGATCGTGATCGGACTGATCGAAATTGGCTATCTTTGCTGCCGGATCATCTGCAGCTTTAACCGGCATCCATTGTCTCATTGATCTTTTGGCAACATCCAACTTACAGTTGTACATTGTAGATTTCATGTGACCATCTGCCACTTCCTGGGATCCGAACATGAGTTTACACTGGCGACTACCAAACTCACAACTGTAACCATCATCTGCCAATTTACCAATAGAAGTAAGATTCATCTTGATATTAGGCACAAATCTGACATCTCGCAGTACTAATTTATCTCCACACTCTATCTTCAGACTAACATCTCCAATCCCACTGGTTTTGGAGGTTCTACCATTCCCCATCCTCACTAGACCATGATGTCCTCCTGTCAATGATGTGAACAAACTCCTATCTGAAGCTATGTGTACAGACGCTGCACTGTCTAATATCCAATCTGATGAATGGTTACTACACTTTGTGTCACTCTCAACACAAACTAAGGCATCATACACTGTATTTGCCTCGTGTTTTCTTTTCTGATCCTCTTTACGTTTTCTACACTGACTCTTGAAGTGACCTTTCTTGTGGCAGTAAAAACATTCTACCTCATTCCTATTTTTCCACTTTTTCCTATTGCTACTCGGTTCATTATCTTGATCAATCTTATCTTTACCTTTAGTCATAGCCAAAGTTGACCCTACTGTAGACTCTTTATTACTACCCTGTCTACGAATTTCCTCAGCTATGGCTAAATCACAAACTTCTGAAAATTTTAAAGTATTATTTCCAGTCGAATTAGACACTGCTGTCTTCATCGTTTCCCAACTATCAGGTAAAGATGTTAATAACTGAATAACATTTACCTCATCAGTAAATCCTATCTTAACAGATTTTAACTGATTAATCAAAGTGGTAACTTCATTAATATAGGAATTCACAGAAGCATCCTCAGCCATTTGCATGTTGAAGAACTTCTTAACTAGGTAGACTTTATTATTCGCAGAGGGTTTTTCATACCTGTTTGTAAGTGCTTCCATCAATTTAACCGCAATTGTCTCATGGGCCACTAGACTTGCCACATCCATTGATAAGCAAATCCTTATGCTTGCAACTGCCTCTTCATCCAGAGCTTCCCAATCGTCGTCCGTCATCTCTTTCGGTTTCTCCTTCAGTGCCTTATGCAATTTCCTGCAAGTTAAATAATCATTGACTTGCATCTTCCAATATCCAAAATTTTTCTCATCGAACTTTGTGACTCCATCGAAATTTCTTGGCTCTACAAAACCCATGACTCCTGAACCAAAAGCTCTGATACCACTTGTTGGGAGAAAAAATAATAATAATAATTATAATGACGACAATCAATAATATTATAATTATCACTTGGCCTCGATCTAGTGCTGAGGTCGAGGAAGAAGATGGGCCAAACCCCTCTTCATCCTCCTTCGTGGTTCGGCTCGGGTGGGTCGGCTCGGGTGGGTCCCAAGCCATATTTTTAGGAATCCCAATCATACCGGAATTATCCATAACGGGTGTAAACAATTTGATTTAATTTTGATCTCATTTTTTTGCTAAAGCCGACTCCAAAGTGTATTTCAAACAAAGAAAAAAATGACTTCAAAGTCTAAACCACAAATATATCAATTTAAGAAAATAATTAAAACAGATGCAAAACCAAATTTCTGGAAAAACAATATAAAAATCGGCTATCGAACCGATCAAAATTGAATCGAACCAGTTGAGCCCCCAAAAGTTTTTCCAACCCAACCCAACATTTCATTTTTAGTTTTATACTTTTAAAAGCTGAACTTTTTATTTTTTTATTTTTTTATTTTTTTATTTTTTTATTTTTTTAGTTTACGAGAGTGGAAAATTTGACCTCTAATTTTTTGGTCTTGATGTCTTTTAAGACTTTAACTAATTGAGCTAGATTCAACTTGACTATAAAATTGCATTGATAAATATGTATATAGTTCAAATTTTAGTTGATTTATTTTCTAGCTTCGGCTTTTGATGTGGACTTTTCCTACCGCAAGCGCACGGGTCAAGTAATAATATAGTGAATAGTAAAATCGAATGTCGTCCTCTGGATTGGATTTTTAAGCAAATTGAGTATTGTGAATTATCTTGCCCAATTTTATTTAGGGACCAAAAAGTGATGAATAGGTGATGATAAAAACAAATCAAAGCAAGTAAAAAGAATGTAAATTCAATTGAGAAAACTACTTAGGGAATTGATTTCGCCGACTTCGTTTAGAATTGATTTTAAAGAATAAGTTATTATGCACAATGAAATTATGAGCCAAAGACCCTTTAATCACAACTACCTCTCCCGAGTATAATTGATTCTCATGCAAATTAACCAACTTGATATCCCTATCTAAGTTTATTAATATGCAAGGCAATGAGATCTTTTAACCAATTCTAAAGATAATCTAAAACCGTCAAGAATTAGAAAGTAAACTTTATTCATGCAATCTTGAGCAAGTCTAGATCAAATCCCCTCTCCTGAGCTAGATTCGAAACTCAAATCATCCAACTAATGGCCAATTAATTGAAAGCATTAAATCAAGATTACAAACACAATAACATTGCACAACTTAAACCATAAATCAATCCATAAACTTAATCAACTACATCAATCCCTAAGCTACAAGTTTAGCTACTCATGAATGCAAATACAAGCTCAACTAAACAAGTGAAAGCCATAAATCTAACTAAAGAAAGAAAAGGGAAAAGAAAACTCAATGTAGGCCGAGTCCCGACGTCCCCGTCACGATCCCCACGAACAATGGGTTGATTTCCAAGTTCCTCCTTTGTTTTCAGCTCCAAAAGTCCTCTGTTCTGCCCTCCTTACGGCTCCAAAAGGTCCCAAATTGATCTCCCCTAAAACCTAGCCGAAGTGAAGCTTATATTGCAGATTTTTCGTCTTAGCGTCGAGACGCTGCCTCTTATACGCGCGTTCTGAATAAGGAAAAACGGTAGCGTCGGGACGCTTCCTATCGTAGCGTCTCGACGCTGTAAGCTTTACGCGCCTAATCTGATATGGAATGTGAGCGTCTCGACGCTCAAGAGCTAGCGTCTCGACGCTAGCCTGCTGTTGACCGAGATTTGACTTTTCTCCACTTTTACTCTTTTCATTCCTTTGCATCTTTTCACGCCCCGAGCACCCGATTAACTCTGATATCGCATTATAGCTCCAATCAACCATTTCCTACAAAATAAACATTAAAGTGCAATAAAATGGCCCAAACACCATAAAAGACTAGCTAAATTAAATAAGTAAAGATAGCTAGCTATGCTCGCTATCAAATACCCCCAAACTTAAGCTTTTGCTAGTCCTCGAGCAAACTCTAAATCAGGCATACAATGGAAGAATGGATGCAACAATCATAACTCAATCCTCAAGGCTCAAAAGTCAATAACCAAGCAAGCAAGAGATATGCACACAAGGACCAATGAGGGAGACAAATTAAAATTTTTCCAAAATTAACTTGCACAAGCGAGATCTAACTCAACAAGATCAGACTCTACTAGCCCGGGATTGTATTATTAAACTCTCAGCTCATCTTCCCTCTACACTGGCACTAAGGCTTCACTAATGAGTTAATGCAACAAATTAGTTTGTTTATCTCCATACTTAGGTGCTTATAATTAACAATTTAATTAAGCATGTATATGTGGCACTAGCTTTCACACACCCATTGCAGGGACCCTTAACCTGAGTTTTCTCTGGTTGGCCTAACTGATCACAACAGGGGTAGCTCTTTTTGCCTTAATCTTTATTAAACATTGCAAACTTTGCACAGGCCATGGCATAATAATTTTCTTTTCAATAGTAACAACAAGAATAATTTTTCGTTATGAACATAATAGCAGATATTCTTTTCTTTTCTCCTAAGCAAGATCAAACATGCTAATTTGCAAAAAAATTAACTCTTTAACTCTACCCTACACCTGTCGAGGTGACAACAAGCATATGAACCCAATAATACGCTCCTAAGCATTCAAATCTAAATCTAGCTAAGACAAATACTCTACTCATGCAAGCCATCTCCTAGAACAATTTTAAAAAGTCTCCCTTTTTGGCCACTTATGCTTACATCTCATCACAAGCTTAAAAATTGACAAGAAAGCCTATCCTAGGACATCATAATCATGCAAAAGTAGCATCCAGAAAACAACCATATGCATAATTCAAAGAAAGCTCAAAACTATAGCCCGAACTCAGATGCTCAAGGGCTCCACAAACATGCTAATCCACCCCCAAACTTAAAGTATGCATTGTCCTCAATGTATAAAGAAAATAGGGCATAAACAAGCATGAGAACAATAAAAGAATGACAGGAGTGAATAATACTGGCCTGGAATGATGATGACTTCTGGACTGAAAGCTTGGAATCTTGTAAGCTTGAAAGCAAAGGAGAGAAAGAAAACAAGACCTACACAACAAAAACAAACAATAAATCAAAAGCAAAAAGAAAACACACTAACTTACTTGGGTTGCCTCCCATAAGCGCTTGTTTAACGTCATTAGCTCGACGTGTTGCACGTGCTTCAAGGAGGCTTTTGTTCTGTGAATCCAACAGAGGTGCTCTTTCTTGCACCTTTCATGTAGCCCATGTAAGTCCTCTGTTCTGCCCTCCTTACGGCTCCAAAAGGTCCCAAATTGATCTCCCCTAAAACCTAGCCGAAGTGAAGCTTATATTGCAGATTTTTCGTCTTAGCGTCGAGACGCTGCCTCTTATACGCGCGTTCTGAATAAGGAAAAACAGTAGCGTCGGGACGCTTCCTATCGTAGCATCTCGACGCTGTAAGCTTTACGCGCCTAATCTGATATGGAATGTGAGCGTCTCGACGCTCAAGAGCTAGCGTCTCGACGCTAGCCTGCTGTTGACCGAGATTTGACTTTTCTCCACTTTTACTCTTTTCATTCCTTTGCATCTTTTCACGCCCCGAGCACCCGATTAACTCTGATATCGCATTATAGCTCCAATCAACCATTTCCTACAAAATAAACATTAAAGTGCAATAAAATGGCCCAAACACCATAAAAGACTAGCTAAATTAAATAAGTAAAGATAGCTAGCTATGCTCGCTATCAGCTTTTGCTCGATTGATATACAGTATTTTACAGTAATTCAAAGCCTTTTAGACATAGAACAAAACTAAATAAAATTTGTGAGGTAAAAACACTTCTAAAAATACGAATTAGAACTCACACTGTGATCTAATTTTAAGGTTAAATTACTAAATTAGCATTTATAGTTTAGACTTAGTTTCACTTTATTTCACAGGTTAAATAGGTTGGGAGTGCAAAGTCCCACATTTACTAAACAAGGGGAAGATCATAGGTATATAAGGGAGAACAAGTGTATCTCTATTAGTATGAAGTCTTTTGGGTGGATCCAGAAGCAAAGCCACGAGGACTCTTATATCCCAAAATAGATAGTCATACTCTTGTTGAAATATGTTTAGATTGTCCTTGTCCCTAACAAAACATATCCCAAATGTTTTCAAACCCTTTTTTTTAACCCAAATAAAAACCATTTTTTTTTTCTTTACTTTTACTCAACCTTAAACTTTTATAGAGCTATCTACACAACTAGCTATTGGATAAATATAAATTTGCCCCATATTAGTTCAACAATATTGGAGATGGGGCTGAAACTCTAACTTCTTGATTCAGGGTACATGTCAATTACCGTTGAGTTATGCTCATTTTGGTTAGTAACTTGTAACACTAGAGATGAATTATAAGGCTTGATCAAACCATATGGACAAAATTGAGACTTTTAAAATCATAGGAATTCAATTGAAACAAAGCTCATATCTACAAGTAAAAATATTTAGGGCAAATTGCAAAAACCACCCTTAAAGTATGATAGTTGTAACAATTAGGCCCCTAAACTTTCAATTGTAAAAATTAGACCCTCAAACTTTCAAAAGTATAAAAATTAAAACCCTAAACTTTTAAGTGTAAAAATTAAATCCTCAAACTATGACAAATACAAAATTTAAACTCTTAGGGGTCGTTTGGTTTAAGGTTTTATAGATGCGGATGCTTGGGAATACTATGCTTGGGAGAATAAGATTGCTGGGAATCAAAGATAACTGTGTTTGTTTGTGCATGGGAATGTCATCAGTATTTTATGAGAACGAATTGTGTCTGTATTTATTTTTTAGAATTAATCAGGTAAACTTTATGTAATTTTAATAAATTAATCAATAAAATAATCAAAATTGATTCAAACTATTAATAAAAATTAATGAATTAATAATCATGAAATAATTTTAATTGGATAACTATGTTAATTTAACTAATTTAAATTATTTAATTAATTTTTTAATAAATATCCTTAACTAAAATAATTTAATATATTTGTATCCATAAAAATTAATTAGATAAATATTTTAATAATAATATGATTATTTATTTATTATTAAGAAATCCAAAAAATAATTAATTGATTATAAATAATCAATAAATAATTAATTATAATTATTGAAAAATGATTTTTTATAATAAAATCATTTAAATAATTTTAATTCAATAATTAAATATATTTTTGATAATGTTAACTAATTAATTATAATTTTAGTAAATACGCAATTACATCCCTTAATAAATTTGGACTAAGTATTTGTTTTAAAAAAATTGAAATTCTTGACAAATTATTATTTAATATAATTAAATAATTTATTATATTATTTTTTAATTTAGTATCCATTAGTTAATAAAATTGCATATAAAAATAAAAAAGAAGAGATGACCAAAGAGAAAACTCATGCTTTTGCAAGTGCATAGAAAACCCTTGCTTATGGGCATAAATGATGCTTGAGAATCCTTTATTTCCTGGACCCACCACAGAAACCTTGTGATGTGGACTTTTCCTACCGCAAGCGCACGGGTCAAGTAATAATATAGTGAATGTAATTCGAATGTCGTCCTCTGGATTAGATTTTTAAGCAAATCAAGTATTGTGAATTTTCTTGCCCAATTTTATTTAGGGATCAAAAAGTGATGATTGAATAATAAGAAAACTAAATCAAAACACGTAGAAAGTGTGGAATTTCAATTGGGAAAACTACTTAGGGAATTGATTTCGCCGATTTAGTCTAGGATTGATTTTAAGGAATAAGTTATTATGCACAATGGAATTATGAGCCAAAGACCCTGTAATCACAACTACCTCTCCCGAGTATAAATGATTCTCTTGCAAATTAACCAACTTGATATCCATATCTAAGTTTATTAATCATGCAAGGCAATGAGATCTTTTAACCAATTCTAAAGTTAATCTAAAACCGTCACGAATTAGAAACTAAACTTTAGTCATGCAATCTTGAGTAAGTCTAAATCAAATCCCCTCTCCCGAGCTAGATTCGAAACTTAAATCATCCAACTAATGGCCAATTAATTGAAAGCATTAAATCAAGATTACAAACATAATAATATTGCACAACTTAAACCATAAATCAATCCATAAACACAATCAACTACATCAATCCCTAAGCTTACAAGTTTAGCTACTCATGATCAAAATTACAAGCTCAACTAAACATGTAAAAGCCATAAAAATCTAACTAAAGTGAGGGAAAGAAGAATTAAACTCGTTGTAGGCCGAGACCGAACGTCCCCGTCACGATCCCCACGAACAATGGGTTGATTTCCGAATTTTTCCCCTTTGCTTCCGCCTTGAATTCCTCTGATTTTGCTCTGTTTACGGCTCCAAGAAGTCCCCAAAATTGGTTCCCCCAAAAACCTAGCCGAAAATAACTATTTATTCTGAAATTTCATCGTAGCGTCGAGACGCTGCCTCTAAACACGCGCGTTTCTGAAAAGGAAATTACGGTAGAGTCGAGACGCTAAGGTCGCAGCGTCTCGACGCTACAACGATTTCGGAGGATTTGAGGAGGTATCTAAACGACGTGGACTACTACTACGCTACAACGTCTCGACGCTATATACATATTTTATGTTGATTGATCGACGACGTAGGTATCTAAACGACGTGGACTACTACGGAGGATTTGAGGAGGAAGATATAAACTAGATACTGTGTGAAGTTGGCTGTACAGGATTGAGTTGTTAGTTGTTGTCTTACCGTGTACTGATCTGTAGAGGAAGAAAACTCTTTAAGGGTCACACTGATGTCACGTGCCTAATATTCATTTTCTGTTATGGGTTGTTGAGGAGAGAGAGTAGAGATTATTCCTTCTTCCTTGTAATAAATCCCTAATGAATAGTGTATTCGGTAGGGGTGTAAGAAACCAAATCGAACAGGAAAACTGAACCGAACCGGTTGGTTCGGTTGCCTAAACCGATGTATATATATTCTATTTTTTTTCCTTAATGCAGCGTCGTCTCCCCAAATTCTCTCAAGCTCTCTCGACTCTCTCTCTACTCTCAAGTTCTCTCTACTCTCTCTGCTCTCAGGCTCTCTCTACTCTCTCTCTACTTTGAGGCTCTCTCTACTTTCTCTCTACTCTCTCTCTACTCTCAGACATCTGCCGGAAGGCGGACTTCCCGGCCTTGTGTCGGTCTGTGGTGAAGGGTGCAAAGGTCCCATCTGAGGCGACGGAGGCTACGATCAAGAAATTGATGTTCGAGACGAAGATGGCGACGACAACGACCCAGCGACGCAGGTCGCACTCTCAAGCCATGGATGTGTGCTTGGAGAATTACGACGACTCGTACAGCAACCTGGAGACTTGCCTTTCGAACTTGGAGAGCCACGACAAGCCGAGCCTGAACATCAACCTGTCTGCGGCATTGACCGACTACGTGACCTGCGACGATGCAGTGGCCGAAGAAGGCGAGGCTTCCCCCGTTACCCGAACAAACGAAATGCTACACGAAATGCTACACGAAATGGCCAACAACTGTTTATTTTTGTCTAGTTTGATTCGCTTTCATGAAGTGGGTTTTTTTTTTGGGCAAAATCAGAAGGAGTGGGTTTTTTTAGGGCAAAAAAAAGGAAAATCGACCTGACCCGACTCGATTGGTTCGGGCCAAGTCGGGTTGGTTTGTCCATACAACCGAATCCCGATCGGGTCGAGTCGGTTTGTCCGTACAACCGACTCGACTCGTAAATTTTACACCCCTAGTATTCGGCACAGTGTGAGAGTCATCAAAGTGAGAGCTTATATTGGAATATATTCCTGGGAAATTCTGGGCTGAGAGGGTGGTTTCTTCTTGTATGAGTACTGGTATGTAGATGTATGTTGATTGCTGATGAAATGAAGCTGAATGACCTGCTTGGAGAGTGGATGTACACCAAATTGGTGGAACCATTATAATTACTGTGTTTGATCTTTCTTCTTTCCCTATTTCTGCATATTTTTGTTCTTCTTTTGTTACAAGTGGTATCAGAGCTTGGATCAAAGTGAATTGCCATCGCGGTAGGGTTGATTGTTACTGATTTCTTGAACTCTGTTTTGGGTGTAGGTTTTGCGATTGAAGAGCAGACGATTGGGTATACGTTCATTGCGCCGCATTCACCCTCGATTGGTTGATTTAAAGAGATTCCCTAAGCTGTAGCGTGGAAAGGGAATTCTGTATTCTTCTCCAAGGTTTGAGGTCAGTAAATTTCTCGATTATCTTTGTGATAGATAAAACTCTGAGTAATGCCGAATAGAAAAGAGTTAGAGAAGTTTACTGGTAAATCTGATTTTAACCTGTGGAGAAAGAAAATGTGTGCACTGTTAGTCCATCAAAAGGTAGCTAAGGCTTTAGATGATCCTGCAACTTTGCCTGAAGAAATAACTCAAGCCCAAAGAACTGAAATGGATGAAATAGCTTTCAGTTTGATTATCCTATATTTAGGTGATAATGTCTTGAGACAAGTTGACGAAGAAAAGACTGCTGCTGCCCTATGGACTAGATTAGAGAAACTTTTTATCAGTAGATCGTTGCCTAATAAAATCTACCTTAAGGAGCGATTCTTTGGTTATAGAATGGATAACTCAAAAACCCTTGACGAAAACTTAGATGACTTTAACAAAATTTGTTTAGAGCTAGCTAGCACCGGTGAAAAGATGTCTGGTGAAAATCAGGCAGTAATTTTGTTAAACTCATTACCTGAGAGTTATAAAGAAATCAAATCAGCTATTAAGTATGGAAGAGATTCACTATCTTTAGAAATGGTCTTAGATGCACTTAGATCTAAGGACCTTGAAATGAAAACTAAAAAGAAGGTTGCAAAAGTATTACTCGCTAGGGGAAGAACTGAATCTAAAGGGTCAAACTCTAACAAGCAGCAAAATAAATCTAGATCTAAGTCTAGAGGTAAAGGGAAAAGGTGCTATTATTGCCATAAAGAAGGGCACCTTAGAAGGAATTGTTATCAGCTAAAGGCTAAAAATAAACAAACCGGTATTGAAAAGAAAGAAGAAGGAAGCACTGCCAATGTTCACGAAGGCTATGACTCAGCTGAAGTATTGGCAGTGTCAGACTATAGATGTGGAGAAAAGTGGATTTTGGATTCCAAATGCTCTTTTCACACGACCCCTCACAAAAACTACTTCCAAACTTTAACAAAACACGATGGAGGAACAGTTGTCATGGGTAATGATCAAAATACAATATAAAAGGCTTAGGTTCTGTGAAGTTGAGATTGGAGGATAGGACTGAGAGACTCCTCACTGAAGTTAGGTATATACTAGAATTAAAGAGAAATTTAATATCTTTTGGTACTCTTGATAAGAGAGGGTACAATTATAAGTCAGAAGGTGGAGTGATGAAGATTTACAAAGGATCCTTGCTTAAATTAAAAGGAATCCTGCATAATGGACTGTATGTTCTCCAAGGCAGCACTGAGATATTTTGCTCGAATGCTGTAGTGAAAACTAACCAACAATCCTCTGTTTTGTGGCCTAAAAGGCTTGGACACATTAGTGAGAAAGGCCTTTTGGAGCTAGAAAAACAAAGTTTACTTGGTAAGGATAAGATTGGAGAATTGCCCTTTTGTGATCATTGTATCCTTGGCAAGACTACTAGAGTAAGATTTAACAAATCTCAACATAGTTCAGCCGGTATTTTAGATTACATCCATTCTGACTTATGGGGGCCAACTCGTGTTGCAACTCATGGTGGGGCTAGATACTTTCTAACCATGATAGATGATTATTCCAGAAAGGTTTGGGCTTATATGCTGAAAAATAAAAGTGATGTGTTTAATACTTTTAAGCAATGGAAGATATACATTGAAAACCAAGCTGGAAAGAAAATAAAAGTGGTTAGAACTGATAATGGGTTGGAATTTTTGAACGAGCAGTTTAATGAAATGTGTAACAAGGCAGGAATAAAAAGACATTTGACAGTGAGATACACACCTCAGCAAAATGGATTAGCTGAGAGATTTAACAGAACAATCCTTGAGAAGGTGAGATGTATGTTGTCAAATGCTTGTCTTCCTAAGGCTTTTTGGGGAGAGGCTGTTAATACAACGGTGTATGTGATCAATAGGAGTCCTTCCTCAGCCTTGAACATGAAAACGCCCCAAGAAATGTGAACAGGTAGGCCACCAAACCTGAGTTATTTAAGAGTGTTTGGTTGTACTGTTTTTACCTAATAAAACAGGATAAGTTAGTCCCTAGAGCTAGAAAATGTATCTTTCTAGGATACCCTAAAGATGTAAAAGGCTATAAATTGTGGCCTTTGGAAGCAGGAAATCAGAGATGTATAGTTAGTAGAGACGTGACCTTCAATGAGAATGAAATGCCATGGAAATTAAACTTAACACAAAATACCAAAGGAGGGGGAGAAATTGATTTGAACTCTTTTGATATTCTGTGTAAGAATGACCCGATACCAACTCAAACTCTCCAGCCCCTTCTGTCTTCAAATTCGTATGATAATGGGGAAGGAACATCTACTAAAATTGACAGTGATGTGAATCAAATAGGGGTTTTAGATAACACAGTGAACAACCAGCCTCCAGATGAAGGAAATGGAAATACAGAGACTGGAGCTTCTTCTTCTACTCCTTTGCTGGAAGATTATCAGTTAGCAAGGGATAGGGAAAGGAGAAACATTAGGCCTCCTTCAAGGTATGCGAATGAAGCTGATATTGTCATGTATTTCTTGAACTGTGAGGAGAGTTTGGAAGATGAAGAACCGATTACTTTGGAAGAAGCAATGAACAATAGAGATAGAAAGTTATGGCTGAAAGCCATGGATGAAGAGATGAATTCTCTTCTCAGGAATCAAACGTGGATACTAGTTGACAGACCCAGTAACTAGAAACTTGTTGATTGCCGATGGATTTTTAAAATCAAACCTGGAAATGGAGATGTAGAGCCAAGGTATATAGCAAGGCTGGTGGCCAAAGGATACAGACAACGTGAAGGGATTGATTACAATGAAATCTTTTCACCTGTAGTTAGGCACACCTCAATCAGGGTATTCCTTGCTTTGGTGAATCAGTTCAATATGGAACTCGAGCAGATGGATGTCACAACGACGTTTCTTCATGGTGTTGGATTTTATGCCCTAAAACTCGTAGATAGTGAATGTAACCGTTGACCGGATATTAATGAAATAATATTGATATATTTTTCCATTAATTGTTATTAGTTATTTTATATTTGTCTTTGCCTAATAATAACCCTAATCCAATAAACTAGACATCCAAGGCTGTAATATGAGTCTTGAACTATATGTAGCGACATATGGGATCATTGTTCAAGAAACAACCTAAAGGGTCTATAGTATAGGGATAAGACTGGGTGCCTTATCCTGGTGACACTATGGATACGGCCCACTTTGTATTTGATACAAACGTTGCGATCCAACGCGTTCGTGTAGGAGACATGCGAGTGGGGGTATCCTATGCAATGAGTTTCCATAAGACCGGACCGCGAAATAGTAACCACTGGTTATAACACCGTTAACTAGTTGGTTTTCTATTTCACTAGGACGACCTAGACAACTTAGTCTTAATCCTGAGTTGATTATGGACTCCTGCTTATGAGAGATTGTCCTTTGATTTGTATGGGTGAGAGTGGCCAATACGCCGACTCAATAAGCCTACCACTTTGGGGACAAGACCGAATGGGGAGCTGGGAACATAATCGTACAAGATGGAATTCACTCCTTCCCGACTTTAGGGAAGCAAATGAGTGTTCCCTTAAGTGGTTACTCCGAGTTTTGAACAAATGACCCTACCCTCTCAAGGGCACGAGAGGGTTTTCTGTTTGATGGTTGGACCACAAACAGGTTGTTCATTAGAGGAGAATTGGTACTTAAGGAAATAGAGGTAACCCAGGGGTAAAACGGTAATTTGACCCAGCTGGTGTTACGGACACTCGTGAAGGACTAACTAGTCGATATTGGTCTAGATTCGTGGACACAGAAAATATGTCTGCAGTGAGAAGAGTGCAACTATGAGTCTATAGTGGAATGTACACACAGTTAACGAATATTGATTAATGCGGTTAATGAGTTTGGCCAATTAATCTCACATCGTTGGAGCTTCTGATCTGCAGGTCCATTAGGTCCCACTGGTAGCTCGTAAAGTAATTTGAGGCAACTAAGTAATAAAAGTAAATTGAAAATGTTCAATTTATTAAGGGAAACAAATATAATATATATTGATATATTATTATGAGAGAAATTAATATTTGAAAAGTTCAAATATAAATTTATGGAAGTTTGAAAGAGTTCAAAATAATGAATTAATTAATTTAAGGCCTAAAATGTGTTTGGGCAAATTAATTAATTCTAGGCCGGGAATTAAATATGTGATATTTAATTGGTGGTTAATTAATTAAAGAATTCATTAACCGAGAATTAATCAATTATGGAAATAATTAATCACTTAAGGAAGTGATTAATCATTTATGGAAATGATCTAATCACTTATGGAAGTAATTAGTCATTTGTGGAAAAGATTAATCAATTATGGAATTGATTGATCATGATTGATTAATTAAGGAATAAGATTGAATCAATTATGGAAAAGATTGATTTAATTGAATATTTTATTCATGGCCTCTCTTTTATAAAAAGAACACTAGACCTAATTGGTCATGACACTTGACACTCTTGAAAGACAAGACCTAGAATTCTCTCTAGCCTCCCTCTTAGAGAAAGACTCCCACAAGTCTTTTGCCTCCTAGACTTAGAGACATACCGGTGTAACCTCTGTGGTGATTGTGTCAATCAAAGAAGAAATTTCCAGCGAAGAAAAACAAAGGCGGCTGCTGCGTTTTCGTTCGTGGAGCGTCGTTGACGAAGAACGGTCAAGTCTTCAACGAAGGTTTGTAACGGTTCTTCCTCTTTTCTTTAGAAAAGTATTAAAAATAAATTTAGATTTATTTTAGCATGTTTAAACCAATTTTACAGCGGCTTTAAAGGTTGTTTAAAGTTTTGTTTGAGTTATCGTAACGGTATTTTAATGTTAATTAATATACAGCGTAAGGTCCAATCGATGCGCTTCCGCTGCGTGGGGACTTTTATTCCCTTCAGATTGCTGATGTAATGAAGATGAATAGCCTGCTTGGAGAGTGGATGTACACCAAATTGGTGGAACCACTATAATTACTGTGTTTGATCTTTCTTCTCTCCCTATTTCTGCATATTTTTGTTCTTTTGTTACATACTAGAAGTCGATGTGGTAAGTCCATCCTGCAAAGCACCAAGGACATGGCGGTGTCGGTGGTGGTGTTAGAGTTTCTGCGGCAGAAACTCACCCGTAATTCCATCGTCGAGGTCATGGAATCAGAGGGGCACTTGCCTCAGTTGAGCTCGTCGGACATTGTAATCCTGGTGGTTCTCAGGCATATCTATCATGATATTGTCGTCTGAGTGGGAAAACTTTCCACAACTTCTTCCATAGAGAGAATAGAGAGGGAAAGAGAAATTTTTGGGAGAAATTGAATAAAACCGATCTAAATTTTAGATTTATGATAGAATTTATATTTGTCATAGTTTGAGGGTTTAATTTTTACAAAGTTTAGGGTTCTAATTTTTACATTTTTGAAAGTTTGAGGGTCTAATTTTTACAATTAAAAGTCTAGGGACCTAATTGTTACAACTATCTTACTTTAAGGAGGGTGGTTTTTACAATTTGCCCAAATATTTAAATCAAAAGGGATAACAAACATAAACAGCCAAATTTAATAGTACACTTTGATAAATGATTAAACTTTTTTTTTTTTTTTTCTGAGAAGATAAATGATTAAAGTTTTTGCATATTACAAATATGACCATTATTTGATTATTCTAAATATGACTAAAATACTCTCAATAGAATCTGAAAAAATGATAGTATTTCATAATTCAAAATTCAAAAGTAGTATCTCCATCCAAATCTGGAAAAAACGAAAGATTTAAAATGAAAAATGAAGACATAATTTAACATAACTTCAAAGAGTATTGTTTTTTACCCTTAAAACAGTAGTTTTTTTAAACAAAATATTTAAGGTTTCAAATCCATACTTTTTGATTTTAGTTCATTTGGTGGTCATTTCGGTCCTTTACTTTCAAAAGGTCTATTTTAGTCTTTGTATTTTTTACTTTGATTCATTTTGGTCTTGTATTTTCAAAAAGTTTATTTTGGTCGATGAACTTTAATAAAAGGACCAATTTAATTTCAACTCTCAAAGGTTGAAACTTTGAGATTTTAAGTGATTCAACCCCTTAGGGTGTAAATTGATTTTTTCTCAAAAGGCTAATTCTTTTAGGACGAATTTGGCTCAATAAAATAAATTCAAAATAAATTGAAAACTAAACTAAAAATTAATAAAAGCACACACAAACTAACATATACTAACAGTGATTTTTGAGACTATTTCAATGATAATGAATTGTATACTTACATAGCAGCAATGACCAACTTAGTATTGATCTTGCTAATACAGCTGATTTGTACACTTCAAGTAAATAACAACAAATCTTGTTCGAAAACATCAGATTTCTAGCTTTACTGTAAATTTTATCTATATATATACCTTTCTAGTTTCCTTCCATATTTACATTCAAATTCTACTTATAAAAGTGTAAGAATTTCTATCATTTCAGGAGGCAGTCCCTTTAGATTGTTGAATATCCAACTCATGCTCAGCTATCATTATACAAGAATCAGCTTCAAGGGGTGAAGCTGAGCTCTTGTCTTTACCTAATATATCTCTTGGTGAGTTGAGTGCATCTGCTGTACATTGTATATCTGGGACAATGCCAACCTGATCTATCTCGTGGCGTGCTGGTGATAAGTACTTTGCGACCGTGATAAATAAAGCCGAACCGTCGTGAAGCTCTGTGACACTCTGCATCAAGAATGCAGCTATCAGTGTTATGCATCGTACAAAGATGGGACATTGACTAGAAGTGTGAAAGATGTTGGTTTTAAGCATCCATTTTAACGGAAAAATGTTTGGATGGTAATTTGCTTGACCAAGTCTACGAACGTTAGTTGTAAAACTCTCGGCATGGTCACTGTCTTCTGCAGAATTGTGCAATAAAGTGCTTTGAAATGACACATTGTTCTCTACTGAATGACAATACCTGAATTTTTCCTTTCCCAAATGTCTTATGCCCCACGAGAATAGCCCGACCGTTGTCGTGGAGTGCTCCTGCTAAAATCTCACTTGCACTAGCACTACGCTCATTGACCTGTATTAAGAATATAGGTAAGAGATTAAATATATCTTAACCTATCACCATGAACTCCAAAGTTCAACCGTAATTTAATAACATGAAGAATATGGGGTCTAGATGATTTTTACAGAGGTATCTGGAAGTTTTCTTCCCAAACCTTTTGATTTATTTTCCAATATTTCAGATTCAGTGAGTTGAATGAATATATGGTATTGTATTAACTTTTCTTTTTTGTTTTAAGAAAATCATGCCTCATCTAGGTGACAATTTCAATTCAAATGAAAGAAAAATTATAGCACAATAACATTAGAATATGACAGAAGTCGTTAGCTAATACATACACAAACAATTGACAAAGAAAAAAAAAAAGAAATCAGGAAATCATGGAACAAACTGATCTTGAAATAATTTTACACCTGCATCGTCATCGACATCAGTAAACAATATTAATTCAATTATTCTCATTTCCTTTGAAGTTCCCCAAGTGTGTGTGTGATATTGGATAACAACAACTTGGTGAAAACTTCTCATATTTTAAAGGAGAACCACTTCTTTCACTTGGAATGAAGCTCTGAGTCATTTAGAAATTAGTCCCCTTTTGTCCAGTTACCAATCCATTAAGTAATTAAAAGTCTAAGACATTGTCTTTCATACACCTGGATGCAACTAAAAAAGTTTATCCTTGATCCTCAATGATATCTCCATAAGCCACCCCTAAACCACAGGGTTCTTTCCTCCATCTGCACTTTACTATTTGTAATGAGTATCTTTCACTTCTGATTTACAACTGTGAACCAACCTCTCATAACAAAAAGACTGGGTCTTGGATTTCTTTGGCCATCCTACTGAATGAATTATTAGGATTTGTTTTCAATAGAATATCATGTATTCACAAATTCCTGAAAAGAAAGAAGTATGACCCCCTGAAACATCCCATCTTTCATACCAATTTAAGTATTTTCCTTCTAAGATTCTTTGGTTCCTTTTGAAACCAAATGCGGCAATGAGAAGCTGTTACAGCATCAACCCATCACAATTTGGCTTTATTCTTACTTTACATAGAGATGCTCCCAACACTTGCCTCTAAAGGAACAGTGAAAGAACAAAAGAGATGGGACCTCTCCCATCTAGAAACAAGGAACACAGACAGGAAGAAACTAACCCATTGCAGAACATTTCATTTGTATTTTGTCAATATATATTTATAGTCAGTGCTTCTAGTGAGACCACTTTTCTAATAAGAACTTTAGAAGCATTCAATGTGGTAATTTCATCTTATCAATGAAACGTTCTCTGTTTTCTACCCCAAAAAGAAGCATTCAATATGTTTTTGAAAGTGCTTTGAGAATAATTGCTTTTAGCGAGGGTACTTTAATTATAAGCATAGTTGCAAACAAGAGTACTTCAATTTTTTTTTTTTTCGATGAAAAAACCATGCTTTCATTGAGAATAAATGAAAGAATACAAGGGCGACACAAAAAAAAAACAATGCGCCCACAAAAAGAGGGAGACCCCATTAGATAAAGGGACTCCAATCCAAAATAATAAGACCTATAGAATAATTACAAAATAAACGCGTCACAGACGCCCAAAGAGAAACGTTATATCTAACAAGGGACCAAACCTCGCCCGAATCCCTCTCAAACCCTCTAAAAGTCCTGTTGTTTCTCTCACCCCAAAGCCCCCAAATAATAGCACATATCCCCACTTGCCACAAGAAATTCCCTTGATCACGAAAAGGGGGATGGGGAAGGAACTCCTCGATCATCTCTCTAAGGCCCCTATGTTTGGCAAATTGCAAACCAAACGAGGCAAAAAACATGTCCCACACGGCCCTAGCAAAACTGCAATTCCACAACAAATGATCAAGGTCTTCCTCCGCCATCCGACAGGTAATGCAACAAAAAGGCTCGATCAAGCAAGGGATCTTTCTGGAGAGCCGATCAAGAGTATTAACTCGTCCATGGATAACCTGCCAAATGAAAAACTGCACCTTTTTTGGGACGTTCACCTTCCATAACATGGAAAAAATGGACGAATCGGTGGGAGAAAGGTCTAGCAAACAATGAAAGAAGAACCGACAAGAGAAGCCAATGGAAGGGTTGGGACTCCACAAATGAAAATCCCTCCTCGATGTACAAAAGGTGGTCTCCTCAATCAAAGACAGGAGAGACAGGATATCTATAGTATCTCTATCAGATAAAGAATGCACAAAGCCAAAGGAATAGGATAGAGAGCTCCCTGAAGGATTCAAAACCTCAGCCACAGAGCGATTTTTCATAGAAGATAAATGGTAAAGTCGAGGATAAGTAGCACAAAGGGGTCTATCCCCCACCCACCTGTCTTCCCAAAAATATGTATCCTCCCCATTCCCCACAGAACACCGAATAAAAGAGGTCAAAGAAGGGAGCTTATGAGAAATTTCTTTCCAAGGGTTTCTAGAAGTGCCTTTGTTCCCCCCGTCACCCAATCAGAAGGATGAGGGTCGTATTTGCTAACAATAATCTTATGCCACAGGGTGTTGGATTCAGAGTAATAGCGCCAAAGCCATTTTGCCAACTGAGTTTTGTTACGAATTCTCAAGTTACCCACCTCGAGCCCCCCTGATTTAAAGGCCTCCCCACTAAGTCCCAGCTCACCAAATGCATAGATTTGCCTTCATCCACTCCTTCCCACAGAAAGTCCCTCATAAGCTTCTCGATAGCCTTACATACCGAGCAAGGGGCTCTAAAAAGGGAGAAATAATAGATAGGAATCCCACTTAACACAGAGCGGATGAGGGTCAGTCTACCCCCTTTGGAGAAAAAACTCTTCTTCCAACTTGCAAGTCTTTTCCTAACCTTGTCCACCACCGGGTCCCAAAACATTGTGGATCTCGGGTTATGCCCCAATGGCAAACCTAAGTAAGAAGAGGGGAGAGAACCCACATCACAACCAACAATCTCTGCCGATATCCTCATCTTACTAACCTCACAGTTCAGGCCCAAGATTTGACACTTGCCCCTATTAATTTTCAAACCAAACATCGATTCAAAGAAGGCCAAGATATGATTCAAAAGCAAGAAGGAATCCTCTTTTCCGGAACAGAAGAAGATCGTATCATCTACAAATTGAAGATGGAATAAAGGAACCTTGTTTTGACCGATCTCGAACCCTTCAAGAATTTTGCCCTCCACTCCTCTATAAATGATTCTACTAAGGGAGTCCACAACCAGGAGAAAGAGGAACGGAGATAAGGGATCTCCTTGACGAAGGCCCTTGGTAGCCTGAATCTTACCCTTGGGTCTACCGTTGATGAGGATCGAATACGTAACTTATCTTGTACAACTCCAAAATCTTGTCCAAGAAGTTCCAGTCCACATGATCATAGGCCTTCTCAAAGTCAATCTTAAAAATCACCCCCTCACGACCACTCCCACGATAGTCCTCGATGGCCTCATTAGCAATAAGGGCTTGATCCAAGATTTGTCTTCCTTCGAGAAAGGCACCCTGAGCCTCAGTGATAGTAGAAGGGAGAACCTTTTTCAATCTTTTAGTGAACACCTTGGCAATGATCTTGTACACACTTGTAATTAGGCTAATAGATCTGAAATCCTTCACCTTGAAAAGTACTTCAATTTTTTTGGATTAGCAACAACTACGAGAGTACTTCGATCCTAAGTAATTTAGTTAATTACTTAATCATGAATCTAGTATGTTTTATTTTACACTTGTAAAAGAGTTTTTAAGTACTTCCAAGTCATGTACTTGGATTAGGAACATTTTACAAATGCTTTTTCATAAAATGCTTTAGATAATTTTTTATTTTATCCAAAAGCATTTCGTTACTCCTAGACATGATAATTTTGAGAGAGAATTGCTTATTCATAACAAAAGTTTTTTTTAGGGCCAAAAATACTTCCAAAAATACTTTTTTTAATTTTTTTTTATACATTCGTGAGTTTCCGGGCCATCTTGTGTACACAACCTAATTTCATTTCATGTGACAATTGTCTAATCCTTCTTCATTTAATTGCTAAGAAAACTCATAGATTATTAAATCTTAGTTAGGTGGTCACCATGGCTTGAACTCATTCCCCCTAAGCCCCTTTACTATTTACATTGGCCCTTATTGACTTACTAGACCAACCCATGGTGGTTTAAACCCAAACATACTCTAATTATGTGCTTCTCCTTGGAGGGTAAATTCTTTTTTAAGTGTTTGTAGAATTTTCAAGAGCACTTTCAATTATCTAACAAAGCACTGAATTTTAGAAAGTGTTTTTAATCACAAAGTCATCTCAAACCCACCCTTGGTCTTCCCAAATGAGCAAAGTCATACCTAGACATTAACTTTTCTTGGGCACATTGTGTCCAGAAAGCCTTTGATCATGTCTTGGCTACATTAGGATGAATTGATGATAAAGAAGTCCTCTAACCACCAAAAATTTGGCTAAGGAATCCAATTTCTAGATTATCTATCTTCTCTTGAACCCAAAGATACTCCACCAAAAAGGGAGGTGCACCTTGTTTTAACCCAAAGACCATCATCAAGTAATTCAGATAAGCCTTTAAAGTCTTCAAATTTGCCTCCAAGAAATTTCTGCTAAATATTCCCCCCGAGTATTTAACTCCAATAATGAAATATGAACTGCATATAAATATAATTATATTATTGAGTAATTTAACAGGCTGATTAAAGTGATCTACATTAAATGGACCTATGGACTTTCATTTTTAGCAATTTGGACTTATGTTCCATCTCATTTTTGCCCTCACTCGAGTTACAAGCTTATGTGACCAAGCTCAGCGGGCTAATGGACTTTCATTGAGTATGGACTTTTGGGTGGATACCCAAGAACTCTTGGTGGGTCCAATAGGAGCATAGGAAAGAGTCCAAATATAGGACGCAAGAGTTATGATCTTTAATACACTAAACATATTCCAGTTCTCTTATTTCTCATATGACAACCAACATTTTTGTTATGGTGTGTTTAGTTGAGAAGGACTTGTCGTATATATAAAACTTCTGTTCAATTTACTATAGAGTAACATTGTCTAAATAGATCCAAGTTAGATTGTTCTTCTTGTATTTTTTATTCTAGTGATTCAATATGCGCGATTTTGAAGTTCATCCTTTTGATAAGCATTCAACACTGCCCCAGTCCCCATCATAACATAATACTATTTTGTCTATTACTAAAAAAATGGGCCCCACAAGTACATGCATGCCTGCATGGAATACTCCCCTCCCCTTACTACTTGATAGGCTCGGTCACCTTTCTCCTAACATATGTAAACCAAATAGGAGGCCTTTCATTCCAATCAGATTAGGGCCAGACTATCTCTGGCCCTCCAACACTAATTCAGTTTGCGAAGAAGACATTGCTCCTTGAACGTTCTTATTCTCCTTGCACAATTGATTTATCAACAGACTACTCGTGCTTCTGCCTAAAGAAAATGTAAAAATAAACTGAAACCATATTCATTTATCATGTACACACACATATACTCACATATTTAAACATACATATTGATTTTTTTTTTTTTTTTTGATATCCGTGAGTGTTTGGGCCAGCTTACGCGCACCTCGACTAATCTCACAGGCCAATCGCCTGACTCTACTACATTTGGTTGCCAAGGAAACTCGTAGGATATTAAATTCTAAGTAGGTGGCAATCATGGATTGAACTTGTTCCCTCTAAGCCCTTTATTTTTTCTATCGCCCTTATTGACCACTAGGGCCAACCCATGATGATTTGAATCAATACGATTACCATGCAAGAAAACAACAACAAGGCAATTTGTCAATTTATTATGTGGCTTAAATTTGAAAAGAACTTACAAGCACAACAAGTGGATCATGTGTTAAAGCGTGGCCATCAATCATATTAATGGGCGACATATTTCCATCTCGATCAATCGTATTTACTAGAGTTTCATCCCCATCTAGCCATATTTGGGCAACTTCAAGTCCTGCTTTTACAAGCCCTCCCTGAAACATGTAGCAATAATCAATTAGTGAAGGTCAAGTTGGTTTTACTTGAAAGAAAATAATCACTTTCAGAAAACTAGAGAATTACTGGGTTGTTCCGCAAGTCAAGAATGTACGATTGCACACCCTGGCTTTCCATTTCATGAATTGTGTTTTCCATGTCAGAAGCTGCAGTCTGTCAATATTAGACAAAAGCAATTTACATGAGCAAGCATGTCTACAATAGTGATGTACTAAGATACTACAACCAAATAAGCTTCTTTGATTGACATGTTATCTAGACCTAGACTCTTGATAGATGTTGGTCAACATTTACCTGAGAGAAGGCTATTAATTTAACATAGCCAGTCTTGGACAATTGGCCATCTTGTGTTCTATGTGGAATAATCGCACTGGATACTGGAGAGAGTTTAATGTATTCTCTAGGTATTTTGACCTTCAAGAAATGTGAAGAGACGTCAAATTATTGACAAACAGAAATAAGAAAGAAAGAAAAAGGATATGCTTTGGCCTAACATGACAACACACTCCTCAATGAACCAACACTGAGTGGTTTAGTACCTCTCTGATACTCGAGTTGTTCATATCTTTAACCTGAAAAAATAAAATGCTCAATGAATACAAAATGCTATTATAATTTGTTATTATTGTTTATAGATATGTTTATGGAAGCAATTACGGAAGCAAATATGTGTTAGGACTTAACAGAGAGGGGTACGATAGTAAATATAGAAGTGTTTGTAAGAGACTATTAGTTATAAATAGGAAGGTCGGGCCTTGAGGGAGGTAGGTAATTGTTTAGTGGGTTTAGACTTGAGTGATCCCAAGAGAGGACGGGTTAAAGTACCTCGAATTACTTGGGTAATATTGTAGTTATCCTATCTTTTATCTTCCAATATTATTCCAATTATATGGGTTCTATCAACAATATGATTATACACTAATGCCATTCCAGAAGTATGCCCATTCAACAACATTTTGGTACTTACATCATGAACTTTTACTGTGACTATTGTTCCAACACGCCCTCGGAGTTTTTGTGCTGCTGTTTCACTATCAACACCATCAAGCCTTTCCCCTGAAGTCTTACAAATAGTTAAGTTAGGTTGAACCATACACAATGAGATGGAAGATATAATTTTCTGCAGAAAAGAGGTGATGAGGATGAATCATGATAAAAAAGATTGCAAACATTATGATCTGAAGTTAAATACTTTGTAAACGTTGAAACAAATTGGTTGTATCTTGACTTCATAATCAACTTGTATCTTCCGTTTAAACTTTCTTTTGCAGACCATTGAACCGCAGGAGTTTTTCATTGAAAGTAATGAGAAAGTGATGAAGTTAAATAACTATCAAGAAGTCTGAACAAAACTCGTCTACTCAAATTCATGGACTTCAGTACATCTTTGAGGAGCAGTGTTCATGCTAGAAGTAAACAGAAAGTAAAACAACTTCAATCATCTCGAGTAACATTTGGTATGTTCTTATATGTATTAATAAGTGATTGCCTTGAACAAGCTCCATGAGGCAATGAGTGACAGCGAGATCTTGAGATATATGCAAAAATAAGAACTTCATCCTTACATCTAAAGAGCTAGGGATTAAATTCACAGATCATGAAGAAAAAACTGATGGAAAAATAATTTACCATTAATTTCAACCAGCTCATCTCCTTCATGTATGCCAGCACGTGCTGCAGGGCTACCATCTATGATTGATAAAACCATCTGCAATGTCAATGTATAAAAGGCAGAACAAGGAGGGAAAATGTTTAGCAAATTGGATGTATTACATACACAATGAAACATATGTACCTTCACTATTTTATCTTATTTTTACTTTTGAGAAGGAAACATTTCTTTATTGATGAGATCAAAAGTTACAAATTACAATCAAGCTCTAGTATATCTACTCCCTATAGGAGTTGCACAATCCCACTTCAATTTGAATTAATTATAAATGGAGTATCAAAACAAAAAGAATTAGAAAGATCACATCAACATGGAGCATGAAATTTTGCTAAATGTAGGACTTCTTTTCAACTCATACTTCTTCCTTTAAAAATCCTCCAAATCCTCCAAATCCTCCAAAGCCTTTAGTGCAGGGGTTAAGTCATAAATTCTTAGCTTTTCCATTGAATTGGTGATTGGATAACAAATACTGTCTTTTTCCTTGACAGAACACCACTGAATACCCAGTAAACTCCAAAAGAGGAGAGGAGAAAAAAGACCCAAGTTTTAAACTAAATGAGCAATAAAAAATAAATGGTAGCCCAAATTTGTAAAAAGGACCTAAGTTTTACCATAGAACTATTATGCTTTTTGTTGTGCTAGAAATGTGGAATGTTTCTCACAGGAAATAATTAACTGATAGATCAAATTTGAAGAAAGCAAGAAACTTGTTTTCGGTGGAATGTCAAGAAACCTTTGGAATCACAATAAGAGATTTGATTTTGAAGAATGTTACTAACCAAATGGCCGGTTATTGGTTCGACATTTATGAAGAGGCCTACTCCCTGCAAGTTGCCATCATTTCCTATTCTAAAACTTTGATACTCCTGCAATAGAAACCGTCAGATAAATGGGTAAGTTCTTTTTAAGATAAAACCAAACAAGAAAGTTTACCAACTTAGGATAGCATATATAATTTGTTGGTGTTTTTTTCAGAAGCAGGAGGACCTTGATCGTTCCGGACTGTCCTTTTGTGTCTTCCATTTTGAGCTGTTTTCTCAAATCCTTTGGTGTTATTGTGGTTTGGAACAAGGGTTGCTGCTCTATGGTTGAGGAGGTTCTTTTGAACTCTCTGTGAGAAAGGAAGAATCATGTTGCAGGCTTGTTTATTTGCCATCTTGTGGGGCCGTTGGCTTGAAAGTAATAGTAGAATTTTTAAAGGGGTTGAGAGATCTGGTGAGAAACTTTGGGAGATGATTAGATTTTATTCACCTCTCTGGGCATTTGTGTCTTGGGATTTCTGTAATTATCAACTTGACATTATTCTTTTCTGTTTTTGTAATTAGTGGACATTCGTTTTTTGTTGGTGGGCTTGTTTTTTGTATGGCCTCGTGTATTCTTTCTTTTTTTTTTTCTCTCTCAATGAAAAGTCTTCTCATACAAAAAAATGTTATCGTCAAAAAATATAATAATGTACAAACTATAAATAGCAGTAATTTGTCAACGCCTCAAGGACCGATTTAGCAAACACCTTGGGGCTTATAATCCGAGTAAATGGATCTCCAAGCGTGGACAGCATCGCACTGACTTTCTTATATGCTGCATCACCCGATTTCAGGGGAAACATTTCCACCATGGTTTGCTGTAACTTTAGGTCCCAATCTGCAAAAGGGAAACAATACTGTGTTAGATTTAGTTAACTTAACTTAACCATATTAGAACTTTAGCATTAAACAGAAGAAAGAAACCATCACATGAACCGTAAAAAACGTATTTTTTGGACCTTCTCATGATTTTGTCTTAATATTATTATTTTGAGCTCAACAACATACGGAGGTGGGAATTTGAACAACTGACTTCTAGTTGAGGATATATTAACTAGTTAAGCTATTCTCAGGTTAGCTTTTTAATATTATTCCATGAATATTAGCGAGAAACTCTTAATATTATTCCATGAATATTAGCGAGAAATTCTTAATATTATTCCATGAATATTAGCAAGCAAATATAATATTCTAATATGCTGTTATGCCAGATACCTTGATGATTAAAAGTCGGGTCTACGAATGTTTCTCTAATCAATCCCCAAGCCTCAATCAGAGTCCTTTGAACTGTATTCACCTAACAAAGAAAACCACTTAACAAAAATCATTGAACAACTTCGATCACAAATGGGAAAGCCAAAACGAAGTTTCAAAACAATGAAAGTTTGAAGAAAATCAATTCTTACAGAAAGAAAAACAAGAACGATTTGTTTGTTAGTGCATCCAAATGAACAATTCTCTCGTTTTGGAAAGGGTAAGAGAAAGAAAGACATCAAACGCAGGAGACGTGCCTCTCAATAGAAATTTATATGTCTATAATCAAATCCATTTCTAAACAATATACAACTTTAAACTTCAATTTCATTCTTTCTCAACGTTTCGAAAAATCATTTCTCGAATCAGCCAAAAACAACCATCCTCAACAGCTTAGAAATTAACAAATAAGCATCAAATAAGTTACAATTTCTTATTGTTCATATTCTTTTCACCTTAGTGGTAGTTTGTTGACATTCTATACAATTCGTCAAGAATTTTCCAATACAACGAAAATAGACAAGTAATGTAACAACAAAAAACGTAAACAAAGTTCACCTCAGGGGCACGCGAAACTGGGAAAGCAACGGTGAGGGATTCAGCAAGAGCAGGGGAGTCAAAACAAACGGAGCTCAAAGCGGTGGCAGCAGCAGCAAAGCCCATAACACATTTCCCAACAGACCCAACAAGTCTCTGCCGAGCAGATTCACTTCCAGACTCGCTCGCGGCGGCAACCACCCTACATTTCCGGCTTCCACGGCGGCCGGAGCTCGAAAACCGGCAGAAACCGATCCGAGACGAAATGGGTCTGGAGAGATCGGCTGAAAATGGAGAGCAAGGGGCTGGTTTGAGATCGAGGCTCCGGAGCAGAGGCTCCATTGTTGATGGGTGGGGCGGGAAGGTGGAGAAGGAAGTGGTGAAGAAAGAGAAATGTTAGGGGGTTTGTTGGGATTCCAATGGTGAATCTGAGGCTGAGGCCCCATGGGAATCTTCGTGTTAATTCTTGTGGCTCTGACGCTCACTGCGTTGCGTGAGAGAGTGAGCAGCGTCTTGGCGTCATCTCGTGGCACCATTCATTTTGCTGAAAGAGATTTGGATTTGTCCTGTGTTGCTGTAGTCAAAGTGGAATTTGCTTGTTAGAAGTTATTTGGAAACGTTTTTTTTTTTTTTTTTTGTTGAAATAGTGGAAAACGTTTTCTTTCCTAAATATTTTTTCTTTTTCAGATTTAGGTTAGGCTTGGAATATTAGTTTAACTCTAAAAATGCAGCTCTTCAAAAAAAAAAAAAAAAAAAACTCTAAAAATGCTTTTTTTTTTTAATATTTTGCATAAAAATTGTTTAGAATTCAAATAACCATATGTTTGGTTATATTGTTTTTATACACGAGTTGTTATATACTTACAAACTCTTTTTACAAATTTGCTTTCAAGTGTTTCTCTCAAAATAGTTTTATCTCTCAATCTTAGTTTTTAATAAGTCATGTTTAGTGATTGTCAAATATTATAATTTTTTTTCAAAATTAAACACTTGAAAAGTTAAACGAAACATATCCTTACTGTGATATTCACAAAATATCGTTTGAGCAAAAGAAATTTGGCTAAATTATTAAAAAAAAAATACCCTTGAACTATGGGATTTGTTTCAAAAGTGTCCTCGAACTTTAAAAAGTTTCAAAAATACCCCTGAAATTTAAAAAATGTTTAAAAAATACCATTGTTGTAAATTTTTGGATGAACATCGTTAAAGTTTTAGTTTCATTAGTACCCTTGAACTCTAAAAAAAACAACAACAAAAAAACCGTTATCAGAAAATGTTTTTTTTTTCCTTCTCTCACCGTAAATTATTCATCCATGAAAATTAATGAGAAGCTTAACTTATTTGTCATGTATTCATAGATGAGGAGCTTTTATTCTCTTTCAATACATCATCCCAAAAAGCTTGACTAGATTTTCGTCTTGAAACTTCAAGATGACTTTGTTTCAATATTATTTCCTCACCAACCACTACCCATTAGCTTTCTCTATATTCATTTTATGAAAAATAAATGAAACTGTTGTTGTATACTAGTTCTAACAATTCTTAAATACTAATAAGAACAAAATCATTAAAGGAGTTGAGGTTTCTCCTTTGTGTGTGTTGTGTAGCTCTGCTGTGGAGGACGGTCTCCATCTTTTTTGGAAGTGCGCCGTGACTAGAGAAATGTGGCTCTGTTCAAAATTTTCTCATCTATATCAGTCGCTATATCATTTTGGATTTTGTTGATGTCATCTAGACATTGAAGGAGAAGTTGGGTTTATTAGACTTTGAACTTGTGACAGTATTCTGGTGGTCAGTTTGGAATTTGCGTAACAATTTGTGTTGGACAGGTGAATCTGATGGCCAGGATTTGTGGGCATGGTCTGAAGAGTATCTGAGGTCGGCATATCATGATGTTTTCGGCCGACGTGAGTCTTGCTGCAGTTCGCAACCTCGCGCCCACTCGACTGGTGGAGCAGAATTCGTGGACTCCCCCGGTGGGCGATGAATTCAAACTTAACACCGATGCTTCTATCAGGCCTGAAACGGGTGAAGTGGGGGGAAGTTGTGTTCTTCGTGATGCATTTGGTGCAGTACTTCTGGCGGCGTGCTTGGTCCTACCTGGGTGCTGGAGCGTGGATCTTGCTGAAGGCAAGGCATTGGTGAAAGGCGTGGAGTTAGCGTTATAGATGGGTTTCTCAAATTTCTGTATTGAAGTGGATTCATTGAGGCTGGTACGAATTCTCCATGGGGAGTTGACTAACGCTTTGATAGTGAGCATAACTAGCTATTTTTTCCTAATTAACTTAGTTAGTCTTTGACAGTTAGTTGGCCAAAATTATGAATTTTTGTATTTTATTTGTAGGAAATAAGTATTGGAGCTAATCGAGCGTTAGGACATGAAAAGAGGCCAAAGAAACGAAGAGAATCGAAGTTGGAAACACATTGAATAGAGCTTGCCGAGGACCAACATCGAGACCCTCAATTCAGGGCGTCTCGACGCTCATGATTTCCATCGTTGATCAGGCGGCAAAAGGTCACAGCGTCTCGACGCTCTTGGTTAATTCCTAAACAGAATCTGCAATAGGCGATAGCGTCGCGATGCTGCCCCTATAGCGTCGCGACGCTATGTCGATTTTTCCTATAAATACAATACGATTACGACTGATTTGAGAGAGTTCTTTTGATGAATTTGTGGCCGAAAACTCACCAAATAATCTGCTGTGGAGGCTGAAGCAAGTGGAGAGGAGCGGGATTCAAGGCTTTGTTCGTGGAGATCGTGATGGGGACGTGCGGTCTCGGCCTACCTAGAGTTTAATCCTCTTTCCCCTTTACTTTAGTAGTTTTAATGGCTGTTTTAGACTCTTGTTATATCATAACGCATTGTATGATTAGCTAAGTCTTTAATCTTAGGGATTGATGTAGCCGTTGGGCAATTTTGGATTGATGTATGGATTATTAATTTGATTTCATTTATGCATAATGTGTTTGTAATGCTTTCAATTTACCGACCATAAATTGATTGATGTTTATGTTTGAATCTTACTCGGGAGAGGGGATTTAGCTTAGAAATCGTTATGCATAACTAGGATTAATCTTGAGATCGGGAGATAATAGATAATTCTAGAAATCGGTAAAAATGACTAACCTTAATGCCTTGCATGCTTAATGAATTTAAATAGGGATATTGGGTTAATTGCATGTGAGAGGATTATGTATGCTTGGGAGAGATATGTATGATTGTAGTTTCCTTGATTTATGAATCATAGCATGTTAATTATCCATTAATCAATCCATAATCCCAATTGGTGAAATCAACTCCCTAAGACTTTTGCCATCAATTGATTGTCTCACTTTTTATTCTTTTTGTTAGATTTGCATTCTTTGTCACTAGTTTGTTCCCTAGATAAAATTGGACAAGAGTATTTTCAGTAATTGAATTGATTAGAAACCCAATCTAGAGGACGACATTTGAATTAATTTTCACTATATTATAACTTGACCCGTACACTTGTAGTTAGCAAATTGCGCATCACGCTTCAGAGGTTGGCCTGCTGATGGATGATGCCCGAGGACTCCTCCATCCTTGTGTGGGTGACAAGGTTCTTTTTACGCCACGGCAGGGGAACAAAGTGGCACATGCTCTAGCCTGTTTGACCTTCTCTTATTCTGACCGTATTTGGCTTGAGGAGTGGCCTAATGAAATCTCTGTTGTGCTGACTTGTGATGCCACGTTTTGACAGGGAGGAGCCCCTAGTTTGGAAAAGGTGATCAGTCTAAGTAGTTTCCAGTCGTCGCCCCATCCGTCGTGCCTGAAATCAGGGAATGTTTTTTGTTTCCCTTTACCTTGATATTTATGTGTGCATGCTTAGTTTACTTTGAGGAGTTTGTATGATTTAAGTTGGGGACGGTAGTTTTGCATGCTAGTGGATCATAGGCTGAAGCTGGTTGCAATTGAGCTCCAGATCATTTCTTTACTCATATTTTAGTTATTTGCTTGTTCTATCAGGTTTGGTTTGAGGCCATGCATCTGAGCAGTGGTCCTACTTTCCTTTTGGAAACAAAGAAAAGTTGTTTTATATTCTAATAACTAAGCTTTAGGGGTTTGGGCTTTTAGTCATGATAATGTTTCCTTGTGCTCTCAAGCTCTCTCTTTGGTTTTGTTGATGAAGTTTTGCCTGTTAGCATAAATTTGAGGCCTGTTTGAATCTTTCATGAATTTCTTGCATATCTGAACACATGGTCTTTCCTTTAGTTAGGCTTGAAGGACTAGATCTGCTTTATGAGGTTCATAAACCTATTGTCACTCCGATAGGGGCAAGGTTTAGCTAGGGAGTCTGACTTACTGCAAGTTAGTTTGTGGGTCTTGCCTTTGGGAAGTTGAGAGTCTTTGGCGAAAAAAAAAAAAAAAAGAGGAAAAGGAAAGAAATGAAATAAAATAGAAAAGAAAAAGAAAGTTTGAATGACATTTGAGCAAAGGGATCTAAATGGGGAGAGTTTATGTATACCTTTGTGATTCCATAAAAGCTCACCTGCTTCCAAGAGTGTTGAGCGATATGGGGTAAAAAGAGCTATCTACAGTGTGCTCAGTTAGGCCAACCAAGGGTTAAGCCCGGGTTAGGGGTCCCTACACTGTAGTATGAAAGCTAGTACCTCACAATATTAACATTGGTGTGCATAAGGAGAAGTAAAAGGAAAGTGAATTCTTTTCTGGCTCCTAGGCTATAAGATAGCATTCTAATTTTGCTCCAATTGGTCTCTCGAACGAAGCCTAGTTTCCAGTGTAGGGGGAAGATAGGTGGAGGATCTCATAAGTCTGCACCTGGTCCATTAGAGACTTCCTTAGGATGGCTAATCACACACACGCGAGAAGTTCTTGGAATGATTTGATTTGTTTCACAATTTTCTAGCTTGTGACAATTTCTCTTAGACTAAAGGATGAGTAGATGTAGTGCGGGATTGTGTGCATGATTAATTGCTCGTCTGAGTCTTTGCTATTGATATCTCACTTATTAGTTTTGGGCTTGCATGAGGATTGATGGGTTTAGGTTGGAGGTGATTGAGCAGTCCATCCCCTACTCAAATTGCTTACCTTGTTGATGTCTTAATCTGCTATATTTTGGGAGATATTTGATGCAGGTAGCAGGCCTAAGACTACAAGCTTGCGTGGAACAAACTAACAACTAGTTTGGAGTCATGATGACGGAGGCTTGGAAAACTAGCTAAATTCCAGATGAAACCCACTGGTTGCCTGCTTAGCTCTCAATTCACACTCTTCCGGGAGGGAATAATATTTCTTTCTGGCTGGAGTGTTTGGCTAGGAGGGAGGACGTCCCTTAGGGTGCATAGATTTTGGTCTCCTTGTTCCTGTCTGCTGAAATGCTTGCTTTTGAGCGTTTGCCTTGTTTGCATGAAAAGTTGTTGTTTTCAAAATAAATAAAAACAAAATCATATATAAAACTTTTGATTAATTAATCTTGTAAACTAGACCAAATCCACAATCTTATAAACACTTTTTCTTCTTATCACTAACATACACAAACAGAGAGAGTAGAAAACTCGATTTCAAAGTTTGTTTTCATATGGTATTGTGTTGCACACAATCTTTATAAGCAAAGTTTTGCATTAATTTTCATGGATGAAGAATTTACGGTGAGAGGAGAAAAAAATAAGAAGTATTTTCCAATAAGGATATTTTTGAATTTTTTTTTAAAGTCAAGGGTATTAATGAAACTAAAACTTTAATGGTTTCCATAAAAAAATTAAGGGAAAAATACACTTTTGGTCCCTGAGGTTTGGGTTAAATGACACTTTCGTCCTCGAGTTTTCAAACTCAACAAAAATACCACCGAGATTTGAGATAAGAAGCAATTTGGTCCCTGCCGTCAATTTTTCTGTTAAACCCTAACGGTAAGCTGACGTGGCACTATTATTTTAATTAAAAAAATTAATTTTTAATTTTTTTTAAATAAAAAATATAAATATATTAAATATATTATTATTTTTAAAATTCTCTCTCTATCTTCTCCATCTTCTTTCTTCTCCACCTTCTTTCTCCCTCCATCTTCTTCCTTCCTCCTCCAATCTTCTTCAGCTCCGGTGGCCGGCTGCCGGCGGCGGCGGTGGCGGTCGCCGGAATTTTTTTTTTCCCATCTTTCTTCTTCTTCTCTTCTTCTCTTATTCCCTTCTTCTTCTTTCTCTTCCTTTCTTCTGTTTTTTTTTTTTATAGAAGGGAGTTTCAGGGAGGAGGAGCTCCTCCTCCCCGAAACTCCCTTCTTTTTTTTTAAAAAAAAAAACAGAAGAAAGGAAGAGAAAGAAGAAGAAGGGAAGAAGAGAAGAAGAGAAGAAGAAGAAAGAAGGAAAAAAAAAATTCCGGCGACCGCCGCCGTCGCCGCCGTTCGCCGGCAGCCAGCAGCGACCGGCCACTGGAGCTGAAGAAGATGGGAGGGGGAAGGAAGAAGATGGAGGGAGAAAGAAGGTGGAGAAGAAAGAAGATGGAGAAGATAGAGAGAGAATTTTAATAATAATAATAAAATAATAATATATTTAATATTTTTATATTTTTTATTTAAAAAATTAAAAATTAATTTTTTTAATTAAAATAATAGTGCCACGTCAGCTTACCGTTAAGGTTTAACAGAAAAATTGACGGCAGGGACCAAATTGCTCATTATCTCACTCGGGGGTATTTTTGTTGAGTTTGAAAACTCGGGGACCAAAGTGTCACTTAACCCAAACCTCAGGGACCAAAAGTGTATTTTTCCCAAAAATTAACGACAAGGATATTTTTGAAACATTTTTTAAAGTTTAGGGGTATTTTTTATTTCTTTTCAAGTTCAAGGGCGTTTTTGAAACAAACACCATAGTTGAGGGGTATTTTAATTTTTGGGAAAAATACACTTTTGGTCCCTGAGGTTTGGGTTAAGTAACACTTTGGTCCCTGAGTTTTCAAACTCAACAAAAATACCCCTGAGGTTTGAGATAAGCAGCACTTTGGTCCCTGCCGTTTATTTTTCTGTTAAATACTAACGGTTGCTGATGTGGCACTATTATTTTAATTAAAAAAAATTATTTTCTTAATTTTTAAATTAAAATAATAATAAATTAATTTTAAAAAATATTTTATTAGTATTATTATTTATTTTCTTCTTATTCTCCATTATCCTCCACCTCCTTCTTCATCACCCTTCCTCAACCCTAACACTACCGGCGGCCGGCTAACCCCTTTTTTTCACTCTTCCTCCTTTCCCTTACCTTCTTTCAGTGTTAAAAAAAAATCCAGATCTGCATCGGGCTGGAACCATCCTCAACGACCACAGTAAACGACCAGATCTAGAACCCCTTCTTCGCCGTCGTCGTCTTGGAGCAAAAAACTCCTTCATGGCCGCCGCCTCATCCTTGCCAGCAGAGAACCCACCCACGTAACCCTTCGATTCAGTCTGAAACGAAAGGTGGGTTCTTCGGTTAACGGCGGCGCGAAGCTTTGGTGGGTTCTTCGTCGAAGTCGGATTCGGAGTCGGTTCAGATTCTTCGTCTTCTTCGTCTGTTGTGGTTTTCGATTGAGGGGACCACTGAAGCAATGGAAATGGAAACGAACCTTCACAAACACGAGAGGAAATTGACGATTTCTCTCTTGAATCCAACAGAAATTTTGGTTCTCTTTCGACGACCGAGATTTGGCCAGACTGAGGCTCTATTCCTTATTTTTTTAAATCAGTGAAAGAAAGGGAAAACGAACCAGAAAAGGGGGAGGAGAGGAGAGGGAAGAAGAAGAAAAGAAGAGAAAAAGAGAGAAAAAAAAAAAAGAAAAGTGGCGACGACGGCGACAGCGACCGGCGGTGACAGCTACCGATGAGTTGAGCTTAAGGTTTTGAAGAGGGGGAGAAGAAGAAGATCGAAGAAGATGGGAAGTGAAAAAACAAAAAAGAAAAGAAAAAAGAAAAGAAAAAAGAAAAAGAATAAAGAATAAAGAAAAAAGAATAAAAAATAATTAATATATTATTTTACTTTGAAAAATTAAAAAAAAAATATATTTTTTAGACTAAAAATTCATGCCACGTCATAGATTTGTTAAGATTTAACGGAAAAATTGACTGAGGGACCCAAAGTGTAGCGAAATCCAAACCTCAGGGACTAAAATGTCGAGTTTGAAAACTCAGGGACCAATGTGTAACTTAACCCAAACCTCAGGGACCAAAAGTGTATTTTTCCCTTAATTTTTTTAATTTAGCCAAGAAATTTTAAGCTGAGCCTCTTTGAATAAAATTTTGGATCCATCACTATCTGAGAGTGAACTAATAATTTAATAAATTACAATTGTCTTTTAAGTGTTTTCATATTATGGGATTAATTTGTTTTAAAAAATAATTATATTAAATTACTCATGAAATCCATCCATCATGCATTAATACCATACATTATAACATTTATAATATACTAAAATGCATGATCATGCTTAACCTAAGGTGATATTTAATCTAAATGACATCCATAAAACATTTAAATAGCAAATGAACCGATAATTTGGCCCCTAGGATAAAATAGAAGCATAAAAATACATTAATTTTGCAAAGGGAAAAATACACTTTTAGTCAATGAGGTTTGAGTTAGGTTTCATTTTGGTCCCTGAGTTTTCAAACTCACAATTTAGCCTATGAGGTTTGATTTAAGTTTCATTTTGGTCACTCCATCCAATTTTCCGTTAATAATTAACGGATTTCTGACGTGGCAACAAAATTTTATTAAACAAATTATTTTAAAAATTGTTTAAAATATAACTATATTAAAATAATAAATATATTATTATTTTACAATTTTTTATTTCTTTCTCCTCTCTTATCTTCTTCTTCACCCAAGCCCTTCTTCTCCATTCAACTTCGACGATTGCTTCTTCTTTAACATTTGCCGGCGATAGCGGCCGGCCGCCGCAAAATTTTTTTTTTTCGGTCTTTCTTTCTTCTCTTTTCTTCTACTTTATCTTCATTTTTTTTTGTTTTTCTAATAGAAAAGAGGAAATGCCATGGACATCTGAGCTCCTCTTATTCACTGTCGGTTCGTGTTGGTTCTCTCCCTCATCGTCGGTTCGTGCTGTTTCTCTCCCTCACCGTTGTGAAGTTCACGAATAAATTTGAATCGCCATGGACGTTTGAGCTCCTCCGTCGCGCACATCTGGGCTTTGTAGATCTGAAACGTTTTTTATCGTCGTCACGAACAGATCTGGCTTCGTGCAGGTTCTCTCCCTCCCCGCTGGTTCGTGCTGCTTCTCTCCCTCACCGCCGCGAAGTTCACGAACACATCTGAAACGCCATGGACGTCTGAGCTCCTCCGTCGTGCGCATTTGGGATTCGCAAATCTGAAACTTTTTCGGTCGCCATCACGAATAGATTTGGGCTTTGTGCTGGTTCTCTCCTCCATCACGAACAGATTTGGCTTCGACTGTTGGAGTTCGAAGGCTGACGACGGAGATCTGGGCTTCACGGGACAAACTCCCACGGAGGCGGAGGCGGCCAGTGATGAAGACGGTGGTGGAGCTTGAACTAAGGTTGAAGAAGATGATGGGAGGAAGAAGATGAGGAAAAAAGAAAAAAGAAAAAAAACCTAACCCAAACCTGGACCAGAAAAATGGTGCCATGTCAGCTTTCCGTTAGTTTTTAACAAAAAAATGGATGAATTGTTGAGTTTGAAAACTCAAGGACCAAAATGAAACCTAACCCAAACCTCAGGGACTATAAGTGTATTTTTTCCTTTTACAAATTTTATCATAAAAAAGTCTTTAGCCACTCCAAAATTGGACCAGAAACACTCGAATCGCCTGAAAAAACGCTTGAACTATGCCAAAAATCGCTCAAACCGGGTAAAAGCTGCTCGAACCAGTCCAAAAAACTGTTGAACCAACTGGAAAACCATTGAACCAGGTCAAAAATCGGTCAAACACGAGCGAACCAGTTAAGAACTAGTGACTCAGTCAATGAACCGGTGAAACCTGAGCTGAACCGCCGCGAGAACCGCGTGCAAGAGTCTGAATCGCCAAAGAATCAGACCGCCGCGATGCCTGGACCGTGCGTAGGGCTGACGTCATGCTTGTGTCAACCCTCGCGTGTTGCTGATGTCATCCATCGAACAATTTGTTTTTTCAATTCCCAGCCTCTATTTTCCACCATTTTATTCCAAAATTGGTCCCGATCTTAATCGAATTTTGAGCCAAATATAGACCCGAACTTACATAAGACTCGAATTTACAAATAATTGCCCAAAAACACAAGGGCCCTTACAATTTTGATCATATCAAAGCAGTAAATTCTAAGGCCAAATCTATCGAAAACATTCATTTGCAAACCACATTCATAATGATATTTAATCCTACCAAAACCAATTCAAAATTCAGAAAACTATAATTATACATACGAAAAGGCTCTGATACCAATTGAAAGATTTGAATTCCTAAATTCCTAGTGGAAGTGTACATGACCGATTCGTATTTTAATTAAGTTTTCTAAAATACCAGTACATTGGCAATCCATATAGAACGATTCTATATATAAATTAAGCTAAGCATGCATTATCTAATAATTGAAAGAACTGAAATACTTACTTGTTTAAGACTTTCTTCAATGAACTCCCACCAAGAACAATATGTTGGGTTTTATGCCCTAAAACTCGTAGATATCAAATGTAACAATTGACCGAACATAAATAAAGTATTGTTTGATGTTTTTTTCAATAAAGAGTCATTGTCTATATTATGTACATCTTGCCTAAATAACCCTAATCCAATAAACTAAACATCCAAGGTTGAGGGTTGAGTCTTGAACTGTATGTGGAAATATATGAGGATCAATGTTCAAGAAACAGCCTGAAGAGTCTATAATATAGGAATAAGGTTGGGTACCTTATCCTGGCGACACTATGGATACAACCCACTTTGTATTTGAAGGTGTTCATATAACACATGCGGAAGCAATTGAAGATCGGAAGCACCTAACTACATCAATTTTACTTCTAAAGCATGCATGTCCTAAAATTCCAGAAATAGAGAGAGAGGAAGTACCGACCATTTTCAAGCTCAATAGGTGGACCTCATTGGATTCTTTTCTTCTCCAATCTTCTTAGAACAACCCTTGTGTCTTCCCTACTATTCTTCGGGCCAAGAACAACTTGTGGGAGTCTATAAAGATAGGGAATGGGAAGGGAATGCTTGAAGATTCAAGCACTTGAGAGATATGAGGAGAAGATAGTGTTTGAGAGTAAATTCCAGTAGCATAACAGTATGGAAAATCACTCTCTTGGGGTTCAATCTGATTTACACTCTACTTATAGAGTGATTTCATGCAAAGAAAAACCTCAAGACACAAGACACATGGTGGATTTGCAAGCTCAAGTGGATTCTAGGTGTTCATTTCACAAGACATGCAACTAGTGCATGGATGTGTTGTATTCCACTTTGTATCTTCATGCAAGAGTGGGAATCCAACTAAATCCACTAACTTCAATTTGAAATCTGATTTCAAGCAAATATGATAGGATTAATCCAATTAATCATTGTTACCTTGTGCAATCCATTATATATGATTCCTAATACATATATATAGTATTCAAAACACTTTTAAATATTTTATCTCTCATTTTCTAATTTAATTCATAATTAAATTATTGTGTCAAACACAATTTACGATAATGCCCTTTTTCCCGATTTTGAACGATTCAAAAAATCTTATCTTATTATTCTAGGCTTTATTCCAATATGAGCTAGTAGGGGGACCTGATGGACCTATAGATCATGGGCTCCAACGATTCGAGGCTAACCGACTAATCTCATTAACCAAGCTTAACCAACATTCGTTAACTATCGGGACATTCCACTATAGCTCGGTAGTTGCACTCCCCTCACTATAGATATATTTCCGTCCACTTGATTTAATCATGTTCAGTAAGTCAATCCTTCACAGGTTGTTCGTAGCTATAGCTATGTCAAATGTCCGTTTTACCCCTATAGTACTTCTAGTTCCTTAAGTCTCATTGATCCTGTAATGAACAATTGGTTTATGGTCCAACCAATAAACCGAGTCCCTCTCGGGCCAGTGAGAGGGTGGGATCCCTTTGTTCAAGCCCCGGAGTTAGAACTTAAGAGAACAACCTCTCTATTATCCCTAATTCGGGCAAAAGTGAATTTCTTCTCGCAGTACTATGTCCCCAGCTATCTACCCGTTCCTATCCCTGAAATGGGAGGCTTATTGAGTCGGCGATACTGAGCCACTCTCACCTATGCAAATCAAAGGATAAGCCCGAATAAATAGGAGTTCATAGTTAGCTCAGGATTAAGATCGAGTTACCTAGGTCATCACATGAAATAGTCAATCTCGTCAGTAAACGGTGTTAGAAAGTGAGAGTGACTTATTTCTCGGTCCTGGTCTTATGCAAACTCATTGCATGGGACGCCCCCAATCGCATGATCCTACATGGACGATTTAGGATCACATGGTCTATAATATCTACAAAGTGGGTCGCGTCTCATAGTGTCCCCAGAATAAGGTACCCAACCCTATCCCTAGACTATAGACCATTTTGGCTATTACTCGAGCTTGATCCACTTTTATGTCTCTACATAAAGCTCAAGTGTTTATCCTATAGCCATGGATCTTAGTTTATTGGATTTGGGTTATCTAATGTGCAATTTATTCATTAATGACTTTACTGAATGAATCTCGATAACGTCTTTATTGGACAAGTATATAATTTTGTTTAACATTCACTATCTACGAGTTTTAGGGCACCAATCCCAACAATCTCCCACTTGAACTAAAACTCTAGTTCAATGGGATGTACTATAATCCATAACAACAGTGGGTGTATAAAACACATGTATTAAAACGTATTACAATGTACAAATACAATAAACCAGGACATCAGATACCGGTTACAATTCTCCCACTTGCCCTAGATTATTTTCCATACATATCTCGCAGACATAGACCTTCTAGATGACTCTCGAACACTTTATCCGTGAGAGCCTTCGTGAATGGATCAGCTATATTGTGCTCCGACGCTATCTTTGTGACGATCACGTCTCCTCGGTGCACAATCTCCCTGATGAGATGATATTTCCTTTCGATGTGCTTGCCTCTCTTATGGCTGCGAGGTTCCTTTAAGTTTGTAACTGTACCGCTATTATCACAATACAAGGTGATAGGCAGATGCATATTCGGAATGACTTCCAAGTCAGTCAGGAACTTTCTGAGCCATACTGCCTCTTTTGTTGCTTTGCAAGCGGCTACATATTCGGCCTCCATGGTCGAGTTTGCAATGCATCATTGCTTGATGCTACACCATACTATTACTCCTCCATTCAGAGTGAATACTGACCCCGATGTAGATTTCCTCGAATATTTATCGGTTTGAAAGTCAGAATCAGTGTATCCTGTAAGGATCAAATCCTTGGAACCATACACGAGCACATAGTCCCTCGTTCTCCTTAGATACTTGAGGATATTTTTAACGGATGTCCAGTGATCGTTGGAGCACAACTATGGGTCTTTAGTGGAGTGAGCCCACAGTTAACGAAAATTGATTAATTGGTTAATGAGTTTAGCTGATTAAATCTCATATCGTTGGAGCTTCTAATCTGCAGGTCCATTAGGTCCCACTAGTAGCTCGTAAAGAGATTTGAGACAATTAAGAATAAATTGTAAATTGAAAGTGTTCAATTTATTTAGGGGAATCATATAATGTATGATGATACATTATAGTATAAAGTTTATGAAAGTTTATAATATACTTTTTAATTAATTTCAAAATTAATTCTTGAGAGAAAATATTTGAAAGAGTTCAAATAATTAATATGAATTGGATTCATATTAATATAAATAATTTAATAAAATCCCTAAGATTAAATATGGATATTGATTGGGTAATTAATTAATTATGGGATTAATTAATTATTTATTAAAATTAGATATGAATAAGATAATAGATTTGATCTTATTCATGACCTTCTCCTATAAATAGGATCCTTGGGGTGGGGTGAAAGACATCCCATTCATTCTCCTACTCTTAGAGAATTCTCCTAAAGACTCCCACCAGTCTCCTGCCTCTAGTAGTCTTAGAGTCGTACCAGTGTAGCCATAGTGGTAGTGTTCGTGATAGTCCGTGATTATTTCACAAGCAGTTGGTGAATTTAATCTGAGTCGTCAACGAGAGTAAGTAAACTTGTTACTATATAAATTAGATTTAGACCTAATATTTTTGTACGCTTAGCCTTAATATAAATCTAGAATAGTTCTAAGTTTATTGCCAATGTATTGGTATTTTAGATAAACAAAATTAACTACGATTCAGTCTCAATTACGCTTCCGCTTTACGGAATTACGGAATTCCAATCCTTCAATTGGTATCAGAGCCGATCGTAGATCTAATCTTATTTTTCTAAAATTTACATTGGTTCGGTGGGATTAATTGCATGGTGGATGTAATTTTGCGAATGAATGTTTTCGATAAATTTGGCCTTAAAATTTACTACTTTGATATGATCAAAATTGTAAGGGCCCTTATGTTTTTGGGCAATTATATGTAAATTCGAGTAAACTATAAGTTCGGGTCTAGATTAGGCTAAAAAATCGATGAAGATCGAGACCAAATTTAGCAAAAAAAGGAAGAACAACCGCAGAGTTCTCCAGATCTCTCCTCTAGACGCAACGACATCGGAGACGCTGGTTCATCAGCGAGCGTCGAGTTCTAGCGGCGACGCTTGGGTTTTCAAGTGGTGTAGACATTACATATCATTACATAGCATAAATATAAAGAGTTATATTTTCTCAAATATATATATATATAAGTTATATTTAATTTAATGTCTTATGGATGCTCGGGTGATTTTCATGATTTGCATGATATAAGAAGTTATATTAATAAAATATGAAAATCAATTTGCATTAAGCATGACACATCCATAGTTTAATATAATTGTTATATTAAGTAGTGAAATGCAAATGTTATGGTTTATTGATTAGTTTGAATTTGATTGTTAATTAATTAAACCATATAAAGTTTATTATAGGGATAATCATTAAAATTTATAAGAGTTATAAAATTAATTATTAGAAAGCATCAACCTATAATAAAGATTGCATGCAAACATAGGATCATAGGTAAATGAATTAATTTTAAAATGTTTAAAATTAATTAGACCTAAGATCACGCTTATTCTAAAAGGATTAGAATTAAGTCTTGCTTAGTTTTAACATAGTTTTAATATGACTAAGTAGAACAAACATAACTATTGGTTATAAGGGGACTCTATAGGGGAAGTTCTGTCTAAGGCTGAAGGTACTTAAGATGATGATTTACGGAACACCTCCTACCTGGGAACTGACTTGGAACTTGAGTTGAATTAACCACAGTTATGTTAGCATGCAATGTTGTTGGGCCAATTAAAAGAGTTTAATTCACCTAGATATTTAGAGTAAAGACTTTACATTACTGTGGTTATAAGAGAACTCTACTGGTGAAGTTCTGCCTAAGGTTGGACGTACTTAAGATGACGGTTTACGAAACACCTCCTACCTGGGAACTTACCCAAAACTTGAGTTGAATTAATCACAGTTATGTTAGCATGCAATGTCATTAGGTCAATTAAAAGAGTTTAATTCACCTAGATCTTTAGAGTAAAGACTTTACATTACTATGGTTATAAGGGAACTCTACCGGTGAAGTTCTGTCTAAGGCTGGAGGTACTTAAGATGACGGTTTACGGAACACCTCCTACCTGGGAACTGACCCGGGACTTGAGTTGAATTAACCACAATTATGTAAGCATGCAATGTCTCTAGGTTAATTAAAAGAGTTTAATACACCTAGATCTTTAGAGTAAAGACTTTACATTGCTATGGTTAAAAGGAAACTCTCTCGGTGAAGTTCTGTCTAAGGCTGGAGGTATTTAAGCTGACGGTTTACGAAACACCCGCTACCTGGGAACAGACCCGGAGCCTGAGTTGAAATAACCATAGCCATGTTAGCATGCGATGTTGCTAGGTCTGTGAAAAAGAGTTTAATTCACCTAGAACATTACAGTAAAATTCTCATCATAAGAGTTATAATGGGATTAGATTTAGATAGATTGACTTAGCCGAATTTATCCAAATTAAATAATCCTTAAAACATACGGTAGGACATTTTAGTCGGAGAAAAATTAAAGAATGATACTTAAATCAAGTTTTGCTCCTACGTCCCTATATTTACAACATGAGATTCATGCTCGGCTTCGTGTCGCCCTAGGCACGGCCTCCCTTCGAAAAGTGTTTGCATGGGTCAATATCAGAGTGAATGGAGAAAGTGTCTATAGTAAGTGGGAGCGGGATGTTGACCGTAAAGTGCACGGGCCGCAAGTAATAATAAAACGAAAAGTATTCTGAGTATCGAATCCACAGGGAGGAATAACAGTATTTAAGCAAGATAATAAATTGATTACTAAAAAATACTAAGAGGAAATATTATTTAGGAGCCAACACTTCATGCTAAAACAAATCAAGAATTAAAGCAATAAAAGAATTTAGGTGATCAATCAAAAATAAAGATGTGGAGAAAGAATCAAATGAGAGACGGGGTCTTGGAAATCAGAATATAGCTACTTAATTATTCTAATTATCCTATCTTAATGCCCGACTAATTATAATCCTAGAATCTCCGTCTAGCACATAGGTTCTCCTTTCGGTTCCCCCTAATTGTAATTAACTCATATTAATAACCTAAGTGTCCTTAGCACTATTAAACTCGTTAATTAATACGCTCTGATTCATTTTCGGACTCTAAGTCTAACCAACTAATCTCGCTGTCACTACAAGCAATTAAACTCAGTTGCATGGATTATGATCTATCCTAACTTCTCTCTGACGAGTTTCCATTAGGAATCAATTCATTATATAATTGGCCAGATCATATAAAGCATTACGAACATCCATACAAATAACTAGTAATTGGACAAGAGATAGGCAATTAAGAATAACAATTATCTATATACTTTCCTTCCAAGACCCCCAAATGGGATTAGCTATACATGGTCAAAAATTCCCACATGTACATGATGTAAAGCATAAAATAGAGCAAATAAGAGTAAGGAAAGTGACAGTTGAGAACCCCGTTGCTTGCACTTTGGAGTCCCTTCGAACCACGCTCCCGAGCCTCCTAAAGTGCTCGTTACAAAATTTCCCACAAAAATCTCACACTCGACCCTCAAAAAGGCTTAAAAGCTTTGAAAGAATGCTAAAGGAGAGGAAAGGAATGAATTGTGGAATGATTGAATCGGACTAGCGTCATGACGCTGACGTCACAGCGTCACGACGTCACTGCGACTTGGGCGGTAAGAAATGGACAGCGTCGCGACGCTGTGACTGTTCCAGAACCTTCACTTTGCGAATTTGGGCTATTTTCTTGGGCTTTCTCCATTCCTTTTGGATCAACACCTTAATTGATGAGTAATGACCTTCCTTCTTGACCCAACTTGAGATTTATGGCTTGAATATCTCCAATTTAAGCTCTTTTTCTCCATATTTCCATAATTAGCTCCTAGGGACAAAATAAATGAATTTAATTAAATATTCTATATAAAAACACTATAAAAGCATACAAAAGCCTATTAGTTTAGGGCTAAAATAGCGGCATTTCTGCCTGCTATCACGGGACACATATCAATGTATCCCTCGGTCTCCAACCCTAGATCACACCGTGAGATTCTTATGATCTGCCTGCGTGTTGTCCTGGAGCGACCATCCGTTCGGAGGGCCTGATCATAGGATTCGAAACACCGTGAACTCCTGAAAATGATATGGTCTCTTAGGTTAATCACCAACAGTTGTCTCACCCTTCGGTAGCCATGTGGTGCGCACCTCTGGGATCTGAAAGTGAGAGGGTTACACTTACGAGGATGAGTTAAGTGTGATAAGGGTAAAAATATACCTATTTTACCCTTATATTTAGCTCATTTCCTTGTCAAAGTTGCATGTTTTAGATCAAATTTACTATTCCCGAGCTGTAAAAGTGTTAAGGTTGATGAATTAGGGAGTTGAGTCACATATGTCAAATTATGCTTAAAAGTGCTTAAAAAGACCTATTTTGATATGAATTTGACTTAATTTGGTGTTATGTAGAAAAAATAGAGGAAAGCTGGAATTTCTCAGAAATGCGCCGCATTTCTGAGAAGGAAAAATCCAAATGTGACTGCAATTCTGGGCAGACAGAGGCAGTTCCGAGTCCGTCACGGGTCGTTTTGAATGAGAGTTTTGAACACCTAATTGGCTGTTTTGACTCCTAAATTGACTGGGCTACCTACCAGCACCTATTTTATGGCTCCTCAACTACACCACACTATATAAGGCCTTGATTCAAATGGAAATCCAAGCAGAACTCACTGGGAAGAAGATGGTGGTGACAGAACCCTAGTAGACGCCCATGAGTAGGGATGCCCGTGGTCATTCTCAAATGACTGAATTCTAACCTTTAGTTAGACATCAAACCTGAGCGTTTGTAGAGATTTTCACCCTATTCCCACTTGTAATGGAGAGTAGATTGTCGAGCGAACTCTAGAAGGATTGGATAAAAGAAAAAACCCTAGTTTTAGCTACTGCACCTTATTTCCAATAATTGTTATTTTCATTATTTCTATATTCTTACATTCATTATGTCAATGAAAAGTTATTCCTTTGCATTTTATTCCATCATGCGTTGCTAAATCCCATTGAGGGGTTCAATATAGTGAATTCCCTTATGGTTAACTTAGCTTGAAAGTGTTTATTTGCTTAAGTTCTATTCATTGCATGTCACTCTTTATTAAATATCATTCTGAATCTTGATGAGTTTGAATTGATCACTTAGACTTTGCATGCTATGTGAGTTTGATCTCGAAAAGGACGAACAATATCGGTTTTCATAAAGGTGATATAGGAGAAATGACTCAAAAGAGTGTATTCGATGTTATAGGACGAGGCTGCCAAAGGCCCCCTATAACAACTATAGGGTTATAGATTGCATGCTTGAATTATCTATGTCGGAGTCGAGTCAAAAACATGTGTATAACGGTACTCGCTTAGCCTTCTAATGTTTCTTGGGAGCAAGACCAAATAGAAGTTAAATTTGACCCAGTGCATGAATAGTCTTAGGTTTTATAAGCAATGGTTAGAGTTATTTTACCTTAGGGATGAAACTATATTGAGCTCCTCGCTTATTTATAATTGTTTTTCTTACTTGTTTATTTTGTTTATATTTCAAAAATAATCATAAACTATTTCTTTGGTTACCTTATCTAAGCAATCTTTGAACAGTTTCTTCTTTAAATCTGTGTTTCCAATTTAGTCCTCGTGGGATCGATACCCTTGGAATACTTCTAAGGTTTTTATTACTACATGCGATAGTGTATAATTGCACTAGGTTGGCTGAATTTATCTTAATCATTATTTACCATCTTTTCCATCATCCATATTTAGTCCACACACGCATCAAGTTTTTTGGCGCCATTGTCGGGGACTAAAAGTGAAACCGATTTTGTTTATTGAGATTACGATTCGATTGCGACCACATTTCTATCTCAAGAAGGATTTGACTTTGATTTGCAATTTTTCTCTTGCAGGTTAAGGTTAGTGCATGAAAAAGGGGTGTCCACTCCTTGATATAGATCCTGAGATAGAAAGAACCTTTCGTCGTCGTTGAAAAGAGCAAAGACGAAAGAGAAATGAACAACAAGAGTTGAGCGCACAAGAACCTCTTGCAGGTTAAGGTTAGTGCATGAAAAAGGGGTGTCCACTCATTGATATAGATCCTCAGATAGAAAGAACCTTTCGTCGTCGTCGAAAAGAGCAAAGAAGAAAGAGAAATGAACAACAAGAGTTGAGCGCACAAGAACCTCTTGAAGAAGCTTCTTATATACAAGAATTTATGATGGACCAACATGGAGTTGATCCTCAAGTTGACCCATAGAATCGTGGAAGGGAGCAAAACGGTGGGAGAATCCCTCCAGCACCTCCAGTTCCACCGGTGCCACCACATGAAAATCCAATTTATATTGTTGAAGACCGCAATAGAGCAATAAGGGACTATGCCTTACTCGTTTTTCAAACTCTGAATCCAGGAATTCTTGAGCCACCAATAGAAGCTCCACAATTTGAGCTGAAACTAGTGATGTTTCAAATGCTCAATACCATGGGCCAGTTTTCGGACTTCCGAGTGAAGATCCACATAAACATATCAAGCAATTTATGAGAATTTGTAGTTCTTTCAAAGTTTCAGGAGTACCTGAAGATACATTGAAACTAAAGCTTTTTCCTTTTTCATTACAGGGAGATGCTGAAGCCTGGTTGGACTCATTCCCTCCAAACTCCATCACATCCTGAAATGACTTGGCTGAAAAGTTTTTAGAGAAGTTTTTTCCTTCTAATAAAAATGGTAATATAGAGCTACGATTATTTCTTTTAGACAGTCTTATAATGAACCTTTAGATGCAGCTTGGGAGAGATTCCAAAGACTGATCAGGAAGTGTCCTCATCATGGATTGCCTGCATGTATCATCATAGAGCATTTTTATAGTGGATTGGATCAAGCTTCAAAAGCTCTAGTCAATGCATCTGCCAATGGATCCTTCTTAAAGAAATCTGAAAATGAAACACATGCCATATTGGACACAATTGCCACAAATAACAGACATTGGGGAGAGACAGAGCCAACAATTCTAAAGAATCAAGTTAAAACAGTAGAGACGAAGGCGAATTCAACCATGCAAGCCTAGATCAATGTCATCCACAAAATGATGATGGGCATGACCATGGCCAACCAAGCTAACATAGCCCCCTCCAATGCTATCTCTTCCCCCTGCTGTGATATTTGTAACAAGGAGCATGTTACTGATAACTGTCCACTAAATCCTGCATCTGTTTTTTATGTAGGCCAACAAGGGAACCAGAACCAGAACCGATGGAATCCATATTCGGCTACATACAACCCAGGTTGGAGACAACATCCAAACTTCTCTTGGGGAGGTCAAGCTAGTACAAGTAATTCCGATACAAATCAATTTGGGAAATCTTCAACAGGATTTAATTCCCAGCCTACAAAGCAGCAGTCGCAGAAGAACTTCCAACCGGTCCAAGTTCAGAGTCAAGAGTCAAATCTAGAGGCTATGATGAAAGAGTACATGACAAGAAATGATGCCGATGTTAGGAACTTGGAAGTACAAATTGGACAGATCGCTCAAGAAATAAAAAATATACCACAAGGGGCATTGCCCAGCAAGACGAGAACTCTCACTGAGAAGGTAAGGAGCAGTACAAGGTCGTCACCTTGAGAAGTGGATTAGAATACGATGGACCAGAATACCCCGTGAATCAAAAAGTAAGGAAAATCCCAGAAAAATCTCCAGTTCTAGTAAAGAAGTCAGAAGTTACCACAGAAGTTTGTCAGAATAAAGAAAATAAAGAAAAGACCAAGGAATCAGAAGCCTTGGAAGAAAAAAGTGAAAATTCAAGTTCGGAGAAAAAACAGGAAAATGCGACCGCAAAACCTAAAAAGTTTATTATAGATCCAGATTACAGACCACCACCACCATATCCTCAAAGATTCAAATATGCCTCACAAGACGCACAATTTAAAAATTTTCTAGATATCCTCAAGAAGCTCCACATAAAAATCCCGTTGGTGGAAGCGCTTGAACAGATGCCAACTTACGTGAAATTCCTAAAGGACATTCTGTCCAAGAAAAGAAGATTGAGAGAGTACGAAACATTTGCACTTACCGAATGCTCTAGTGCATTGGTCAAGAACAAGATCCCTCCCACGTTAATGGATTCAGGAAGTTTCACCATTCCATGCTCCATTGGAGGACGAAATGTTGGCAGGGCATTATGCGATCTAGGAGCAAGCATAAATCTGATGCCATACTCAGTTTTCAAGCAGCTAGGTATAGGAGAAGCTAGACCAACAACTGTAACTTTGCAGTTAGCCGACAGGTCACTAACACAACCCATGGGCAAGATTGAGGATGTTTTAGTGAAGGTTGATAAGTTCGTATTCCCAGCAGACTTCAGCATATTAGACTGTGAACCTAAAAATGAGGTGTCGATTATTTTAGGTCGACCATTCTTAGCAACTGGTAGGACCTTGATTGACGTTCAAAAAGGAGAGTTGACTATGAGGGTCAATGATCAACAAGTCACCTTCAACTTCATGAATGCACTAAAATATACAGGAGATCTTGAAGAATGTTCAGTGATTGATGAGATTGACGAACTTTCTTTATCTACCTTACAGGAATTATTAAAGGGAGAGACGCTAGAAGACATGCTTAAAGAGGAAGAACAAGAGGAAAAAAGTGGGAAAAATATTGAAGGAGTAGAAGAACCAGCCACCAATGGATCTACAGTAGCAAAGATAGAAGCGTTGAGAGATTCTTTAGAATCAAACCAAGAAGAAATCAAGCCGCTGCAGCCATCTATGATCAACCCTCCGGATCTAGAACTCAAATCGCTACCGGAACATCTTAAATACAGTTTCCTCGGAGAAAACAAAACACTACCAGTTATTATATCAGCTTATCTCACTGACAAGGATGAAATGTCTTTGCTGCAGGTCCTATCTAGTCATAAAAAGGCAATAGGTTGGACAATTGCAGATATTCAAGGAATCAACCCATCATTTTGCATGCATATGATCAACCTTGAAGAAGGAGCCAAGAATTCCATTGAAAGTCAACGAAGACTAAATCCCATTATGAAAGAAGTTGTTAGGAAAGAGATTTTAAAATGGCTGGACGAAGGAGTTATTTATCCAATTTTAGACAGTAGCTGGGTCAGTTGAGTACAATGCGTCCCCAAAAAGGGTGGGATAACTGTAGTGGAGAACGAGAAGAACAAATTGATTTCGACAAGGAAAGTCGCAGGATGGTGAGTGTGCATAGACTATCGCCACCTCAATAAAGTAACCAAGAAAGACTATTTCTTGTTACCATTTATAGATCAAATGTTGGACAGACTTGTAGGGAAGGATTATTACTGCTTTTTAGACGGTTACTCAGGTTATAATCAGATAACAATAGCCCTAGAAAACTAGGAGAAGACCATGTTCACGTGTCCGTACGGGACATTTGCCTTTCGAAGAATTCCATTTGGATTATGCAATGCACCAGCCACCTTTCAAAGGTGTATGATAGCTATATTCTCCAATATGGTAGAACGAACATTACAAGTGTTTATGGATGACTTCTCTGTCTTCGGTGAAACGTTTGCAGTGTGTTACAGAATTTAGACCAAGTGTTGGAAAGATGTGAAGAAACAAACCTGGTATTGAACTGGGAAAAGTGCCATTTCATGGTACGAGAAGGAATAGTTCTTGGACATCGAATTTCTAGAAATGGAATTGAGGTAGACAAGGCAAAGACTGAGATCATATCCAAGCTGCCTTTTCCAAAAACAGTTCGAGATATCAGGAGCTTTCTAGGCCACATAGGTTTTTACAGAAGATTCATTAAATATTTCTCTAAAATTTATAAACCATTTATGCAGGTTACTCGAAGTAGATAGACCGTTCGAATTCGATGAAGATTGTAAGAAAGCTTTCGAAACTTTAAAGAATGCACTCAGTACATCGCCGATCATAATTGAACCTGATTGGACTCAACCATTCGAGTTGATGTGCGATACTAGCGATTTTGCAGTTGGAGCAGTACTATGTCAGAAAAGAGGAAAAATTGTGCAACATATTTATTTTGCAAGCAAAACGCTCAACGAAGCTCAATTGAACTATACTGTCACAGAAAAGGAATTACTTGCAGTAGTATTTGGTTTTGAAAAATTTAGATCCTACCTAGTGGGAACTAAAGTCATAGTTCATACTGATCATTTAACTCTCAAACATTTGCTTTCTAAAAAGGATGCCAAGCCCCGATTAATCCGTTGGATTTTACTTTTGCAGGAGTTTGACATTGAAATCCAGGACAGAAAGGGAATCGAGAATCCAGTAGCAGACCACCTATCAAGACTTGGAGAGGAAGCGCAAGTGGAGAAATGGCTGGATATTCAAGAATCGTTTGCATATGAGAAAATTCTGGCAGTAAGGGTAGTTGAACTTCCATGGTTTGCAGATTATGTGAACTACTTAGTTAGTGGACTAAAACCCCCAGAAGCAACCGCTCAACAACTTAAGAAGTTTCTGAAAGATGTCAAGGACTACTACTGGGATGAGCCATACTTGTACAAGCTAGGTCCAGATAAAATACTTAGACGGTGCGTAACAGAAGAAGAGGTACCACTAATATTGGAAGCCTGTCATGCGACTCCATATGGAGGACACTTTGCCGGACTAAAGACTGCAGCCAAAGTCCTCCAATCCGGATACTTTTGGTCAAGTCTCTTCAAAGATGCACACCTCTTCACAAAGAACTGCGACCAGTGTTAAAGAACCAAGAATCTAACAGCCAAGAGAGAAATGCCTCTAAATTTCATACTCGAAGTAGAAATCTTTGATGTATGGGGGATAGACTTCATGGGTCCATTCCCGCCATTCTTTGGAAACATTTACATTTTGCTTGCGGTTGACTACGTATCAAAATGTACCAAGGCCATAGCTACAACAACAAATGATGCAAAGGTGGTGAAGAAATTTTTCATGAAGAATATTTTCACAAGACGAAATCCCTCGATTCATCATAAGCGACGAAGGATCACACTTTTTAAACAAGATAATAGCCAACCTATTTTCCAAATACAATATCAGGTATAGAGTAGCCACTACTTACCATCCTCAAACAAATGGACAAACAGAGCTCTATAACCGGGAGATCAAAGCTATTTTGGAAAAGACGGTAGACCCTTCTAGAAAGGATTGGTCACTACGGCTTGACGAGGCATTATGGGTTCACAGAACTGCATACAAAGCTCCCTCAGGTATGTCTCCGTATCAACTCATATTTGGAAAAGCCTGTCACTTACCGCTTGAGTTGGAACACAAAGCTTACTGGACATTAAAGAAGTTCAATTTCAACATGGACAAAGCCGGAATGAAGAGAAAGTTACAACTACATGAACTGGAAGAACTCCGACACTTCTCCTATGAGAATGCAAAACTCTATAAGGAGAAGGTCAAAAGATGGCATGATAGAAGAATGGGAAAAATACACTTTTAGTCCCCGAGGTTTGGGTTAGGTTTCATTTTGGTCCCTGAGTTTTCAAACTCAACAATTTAGTTCCTGAGATTTGGTTTTAGTTTCATTTTAGTCCCTCCATCAATTTTTCCTTGTAAAACTAACAATTTGCTGACGTAACATTATTTTTTTTATTTAAAAATTTATTTTTTAATTTTTTAAAATAAAAAAATAAAAATATTAATAATAAAAAATATTATTATTTTTAATAAATTTATTTATTTTCTCTCTCTCCATCATCATCTTCTTCTTCCTCACTTCACCACCACCCACAATCGACAGCCGGTCGTCGCCGACAACCTTTTTTTTCCTTTTCCTTTTCTTTTCTTTCTCTTCGCTTCTATTCTTCTTCCTCCATCCTTCATCTGTTAAAAAAAGAAAAAAATGAAACACCCCCTCCCTCGTTTCCGGCGCGGGCAAACGATCAAAACCCACACTGGCGAATGAACAAAAGAATGAACGAACCTCCACCCACCCATGCCCGTCGAGTTCAGATCTCGTTGGTCAAATTGAACTGAACGCTCCTATTCAATTTCATACCCAGCTCCCGTTCAAACTCATCCATTTTTCGTTATGATTTCATACCCACGCTGCTGTTCGATTTTTTTTCTAGATCTGGCTTCGGTTCGGAATAAAAACGTCGCTACTCGTGGTTTTTAGCCCATCGACAACACTGTTTTGCTGAGTTCGTGGGTGGAGATGTGCCGTCAAAGGAAACGAAGCCCACTCGAGGACCGCTGTTTTGTTGAGTTCCTATTTGATTTCATGCTCGCCGGAAAACCCAGATCTGAGAGAGGGAGAGAGAAAGAAAGAGAGGGAGAGATGAGATCTAGACCGAAATGCCGCCAGAAAACTCAGAGGGAGGCGATGACAGCGAGTTCGAAGGTGTGGCGACGACGGTGGGTTTGAAGGGGGAAGGAAGGGAGATTTGGGGAGAACCTACAAAAGAAAAAAAAAACGAAAGGGATGTGAGGGAGAGGAAGAGATGGATGTAAAACGAGAAAAAAATGCCGCCGCCGGTCGGCGGTTGACGACGGCGACGACCGCTGTCACCGGCACCGGTCGCCGGTGAAGAAGAAGAAGATGAGGACGCAGAAGAAGAAGATGATGATGGGAAAGATAAAAATATTATTTATTATTTTAATATATTTATATCTAAAAATCAAAAATAATTTTTTTAAATAAAAAATTAGTGCCACGTCAGCACCCCGTTAACTATTAACGGAAAATTGGATGGAGGGACCAAAATGAAACTAAAATCAAACCTCAAGGACTAAATTGTTGAGTTTGAAAACTCAGGGACTAAAATGAAACCTAACCCAAACCTCAGGGACTAAAAGTAACTAATTTATTTTAGTAAAATTAATTTAGATAATTAATTAAAAATTTTAATTAATTATATTAATTTAATATCAAATATTAAATTAAACACTTTTGCACCTATCCCGATCTTTCTTAAAACTTATGAATCTCTATTGATAATCAAACCGAAAATATGTATCGTTTACATGTTAATCAATATTTAAATCTCATTTAAATATTTTCAACTCTCTCTTTATAATTTAATTCAAAATTAAATTATAACACGTTAAGTATTTCACATATAATTAACGGTAACTCCCTAAATCGAATATGAATGTTTCAAAAACCTTTCATCACACTGTTATAAGGTTTAGTTTGTATGAGCTAGCAGGGGAACCTAATGGATCTACAGACCATGGGCTTCAACGATCCAAGATTAACTGGTTAAACTCATTTAACCTAGTTAACCAACATTCGTTTAACTAACTAGACACTCCACTATAGCCCGTAGCTGCACTCCCCTTACTGTATATATATTTATGTCCACCTGATATAACCATGATCAGTAAGGCGACCCTTCACAGGTTGTTCGTAACTACAACTGGGTCAAATATTCCTTTTACCCCTGAAGTTACTTCTTGTTCCTTATGTCCCCACTGAGTCCCTAATGAACAATTGATCTGCGGTCTGATCACTAAACTAATACCTCTCGGGCCAATGAGAGGTATGTGCGCCTTTGTTCAAGACTTGGAGTCACCACTTATGGGAACAACCTTTCTACAATCCCTAAAGTCGGGTAGGAGTGAATTCCATCTTGCAAGATTATGTCCTCAGCTATCTACCCGATCTTATCCCCAAAATGGTAGGCTTATTGAGTCGGCGATGCTGAGCCACTCTTACCCATGCAAATCAAAGGATAATCCCCAATAAATAGGAGTTCATAGTTAGCTCAGGATTAAGATCGAGTTACCTAGGTCATCACATGAAATAGTCAGTTTCATAGTAAACGACGTTATAAAGTGAAAGTGACTTGTTTCGTGGTTCGGTCTTATGCAAACTCATTGAATAGGACGCCTCCACTCGCATTTCTCTGCATGAATGACTAAGGATCACATCTTTTGTACTAAATACAAAGTGGGTCGCGTCTCATAGTGTCCCCAGGATAAGGTACTCAACCTTTATCCCTATACTATAGACCGTTTTGGCTATAACTTGAACTTGATCCGCTTTTATGTCTACACATAAAGTTCAAGTGTTCATTTTATAGCCATGGGTTCTAGTTTATTGGATTTGGGTTAATCAATGCGTAATTTCAATAACCATTCAATGACCACTTATTGAATAACCTCAATAACGTTTTATTGATTATAATTAACTTTGTTACATTTACTATCCACGAGTTTTAGGACATAAAACCCAACAGTCTCGACGTTGCCCCGATTCCAAGACCGCAACCAGAAGAACGCCTTAGCGTTTTGATGCTATCGTTAGGTTTAAATAGGTCTCTATCGTTATTTTTAGTCGTAGGTCAGAACTTTATCATTTTTGTTCGTTATTCTCTGTATTTTTTCGACTTCTTTAGCATTCTTTCATACTTTTGGTTTATTTGTTTGTATTTTTGTTATGGATTTGAATACAATTGTTATTTTTATCTCTAGTATGCTAGGCTACATCTTTTAGATTGTTGGATTGGTTTAATTTCTTGAATACTTTGTTTACTGTGATGAGTTTACTGGAATTTATATCAGTTTTTTGAATGAACTTTTATTACATCCCATGATTCTCGTTTAAACAATTGTGTTTGCACATCTAATTTAAGAATCGACGTCCCTTAGATTAGTTGCAAGCATGGTTTATTAGTTATAAATTAGATACGCACTACGTTGAGGCAAATCCATCATTAGTTCAATTGTAGGCTAGCATAGGCTTTCAATAGGCCTAAGAACATAGGAGAAATTGATTTAATTTAATTAGAGAATTTTAGTTCCTAATTTAATTAGACAATTCCAGGCCTTGTGTGATAATGAGATTAGCTAATTAATATTTTTGAGGACTTATCTGAATATTAGTTTAGTTAATTAGATTTAGATTGAAGAGTTATCAGTCTAAACATGAGGGGTAGCGGGGCCCATTAAAATAGTTAACCAATTAAGGAATTCGTTGAGTATCGGGTAATTTAATTGGTTAAACACATGTTAGTAAATGTAACAAATTAATTATAAAACTCGTGGATAGTAAATGTAACAAATTAATATCCTTAGAGTGAACAATGATTCATATGTTGGGTTTTATGTCCTAAAACTCGTGGATAGTAAATGTAACAAATTAATTATAAATCAATAAAGCGTTATTTAAGGTTATTCAATAAGATATTATTGAATGATTGTTTAGTTTTGCATTAATTAACCTAGATCCAATAAACTAGAACCCCTGGCTATGATATGAATACTCGAACTTTATGTAGAGACATAAAAGTGGATCAAGTTCGAGTAATAGCCAAAACAGTATATAGTATAGGGATAAGGCTGAGTACTTTATCCTGGGGACACTATGCGACGCGATCCATTTTGTTCTCAATACAAACGATGTGATCCTGAATCGTTCATGTGGAGACATGCGAGTGGGGTCGTCCTACGCAATGAGTTTGCATAAGACCGGACCGCGAAATAAGTCACTTTCACTTTATAACGCAGTTTACAGTTGAAACTGACTATTTTCATACAATGACCTAGGTAACTCGATCTTAATCTTGAGCTAACTATGAACTCCTATTTATTCGGGATTATCCTTTCATCTGCATGAGTGAGAGTGACCCGACTTCACCGACTCAACAAGCCTACAATTTTAGGGATATGACCGGGTAGATAGTTGGGGACATAGTCCCGCAAGATGGAATTCACTCCTACCCGTCTTTAGGGATAGTAGAGAGGTTGTTCCCTTAAGTGCTAACTCCAGGTCTTGAACAAAGGCGCGTCGTCCTCTCCTAGCCCAAGAGGAACTTCTGTTTAATGGTTGGACCATAAACAAATTGTTCATTAGAGGATCAGTGAGACTTAAGGAACAAGAGGTAATTTCAGGGTAAAATGGACATTTGACCCAAACTGTAGTTACAAACAACCTGTGAAGGGTCGACTTACTAATCATGGTTATATCGAGTGGACATAAATATATCTACAGTGAGGGGAGTGCAACTACTGGGCTATAGTGGAGTGTCCCAGTAGTTAACGAATGTTGGTTGACTAGGTTAATGAGTTTAGTCGGTTAATCTCACATCGTTGGAGACCATGATCTGTAGGTCCATTAGGTCCCCCTGCTAGCTAATACAGACTAAACCTTAGAATAGTGTGATGAGAGAATTTGAATCGTTCAAATTCGATTTAGGGAGTTAACGTTAATTATATACAATATACTTAACGTGTAATAATTTAATTATGAATTAAATTATAAGAGAGAGTTGGAAATATTTAAAAAAGATTTAAATATTGCAAATATCGTTAATATGTATGTGATACGTATTTTGGTTTGAATTTGAATAGTGATTCATATTCATTGTTTTTGAGAGGGATCGGGAATGTATTTAATTTAATATTTGATATTGGATTAAAGAATTATTATTAATTAAAAAGTTAAATTAATTATTTAAGGTTAATTTTATTTAAATTAGTTGTTTGAATTAATTTAATTAAAAGTAATTAAGAATTAATTATGAAATTTGATTTTAATTTGAAAATCAAAGTTCATGCATAATTCAATATCACGACACCTATTTTGGTGACTAAACATTCAAAATTCAATCTTGTCTCCATGTATAAAAGCTTCTTTCATCTTTAAGCTTTGAGAAGGAACTTGCTGTGTGTTGACATGCAAAGAAATATGAACATCTCTCTCTAAAAACAATATCTTCTATCTTGAGTTTTTGGTTTGAAACTCACTCATACTTACTACTTTCTCCCTCTAAATTCATCACATACTGGCTCCCACAAATTCGTTCAAGGCCGGAGGATAGCGGGGAAGACTCTAGCGGTAGTCCATGACACGTTCGTGCTGAGAAACAACCGAACAAATCGTCGAAATTCGAGCTACAAGAGGTTAGTATGCAATGCTCTGTTTTCGGTTTATGTTTGGTATGCTTTTCAATTGAGAAATTCATGTAATTTAAGTGCCTAAGTTCCGAATCGCTTCCGCTCGAGTGTCATACACTCCTTCATCATAGTAAATAAATTAATTCAAGAAATATGATAGTGCGCATAACAAGCTATTTTTCCTTGTTCATTTCAGTTAGTCTTTGAGTATTATTTGGCCAATTTATTGCACTTTCATGTTCTTTTTGTAGGAATTGATTATTGAAGCTAAATCGAGTAATTGGAGTTGATCGGGTGTTCAGGATGCCAAAAGAAGGCAAAGAAATGAAAAGGAATCAAGTTGGAGGCTTATCAAAAGTGGAATACCCGAGAGTTAGCATCTCGACGCTAGTTAAATTCCATATATGAAGTGGGTGGTAATCAACACAGCGTCGAGTCGCTGTGTCCAAAGTGGCTCGACGCTATCGGTTTTCCCTTATACAGAATGGAAAGCAAAGGGACAGCGTCGAGACGCTGTCCATTGCGTCTCGACGTTGTCGACAGATTCCTATAAATTGAATATGATGTGGTACGGATTGGGGGAGCTCAATTGGAGAGACTTTAGACCTAAAAACGATTAGAGACCTTCTGTGGGAGCTGAAGCTAGGCCTAGAAGTGGGAACCAAGCTTGAAGACGTGGAGATCGTGATGGGGACGTGTCAGTTTCAACGAATTCAAGAGTTTTCCTTTCTTTTCCTTACCTCTAGTTAGCTTTTATGGCTTTTTCATATCTAGCTTATATCGTTACGCCATGTATGAGTAGCTAGATGTGTTTCTTAGGGATTGATGTAGTCGTTTATGATTATGGATTGATTATTGGGATGTTTTGTGCACTTATTTTATGTATGCAATTATATTTAATTGCTTTCAATTACTTGATCACTAGTTGAATGATTTAAGTGTTGAATCTTGCTCGGGAGAGGGGATTTAGCGAAGGCTTTACTAAATTTTTAAAAGAACTAAAAGCCTTGCATGTTAATGAACTTAGATAGGGTCATCAAGTTAATTATATGCATGAGAATCAATTATACTCGGGAGAGATAGTTATGATTTACGGTTCTTAGACTTGTAAAATAATTGCACGTTACAATTCATTCCCTATAACCAATCCTAATCTAAATTGATGAAATCAATTCCCTAAGAATTCTTTCAATTTGAATTTCCCAATTTTTATTTTTCATTGCCTTTGATTTCTATTCTTCATTTATTTTTTATCCTTAAATAAAATTGGACATAAGTATTCATGATACTTAGTTTAACTAGAAAACCAATCCAGACGACGATATTCAATTTCATAATCACTATATTATTACTTGACCCATACACTTGCGGTAAGCAAATTGCACATCAAAATACCAATCCGACAATCTCGTCTTTTAATTTATTTTTCCATTAGTTTTCCTTTCGCTTGATTTCGTTCCATGTTGTTTATACTTTCCGTCATTTTAATTATTTTTGCTTGTGTTCTATTAGCTCGATTAGTGATAGACCAACCCCTCCCCCCCCCCCCCCCCCCTTTTCTCCCCCTTTTTCGTGTGTTAGTGAAAATTTGAAAGTTTTAGGAACACCCTTTCCCTGTGGACGACCCTGTCATTACCTACTAGAAAGTAGCATAGAGTCGGAGTTATAAAATTATTTGGTTATGAGGATTTGACAAACTCGTCTAACCACTCCCCTGTTTAGGGTGAACATTGATCCTGATGTGGAGTTCCTAGAATCCTTATCAGTTTGGAAATCAGAGTCAATGTATTCTGTAATGATCAAATCCTTAGCCCCATACACTAGCATATAGTCTCTCATTCTCCTTAGATACTTGAGGATATTCTTCAAGGAATGAAAAACTCTTGCGCAGCGGAAGCTATATCAGAGACCTTTTTACTCAGTTTTAATTGCAATTAAAATACCAATACGTTCGTCAAAAATTATACAGTAAACATTCAACACTATAATTTACTGTAAAAGAGGCCTAAACATGTTGCAAATTTATTTTTGGAATCCTATTCTAAAATAACACAGAGAAGAGAAAAGTGAAGAGATTCATACCTTCGTTGACGTCTCAGAATTGTTTCACCAATGTTCCTTGGGAGGAAGATCTTCTCTGTATTGCACGCTCAACACCACCACTAGTTCTTCACTAGTATTCTCTCACAGGGATTAAGGTTAGGGATGGTGGGATCCTTTTGGGAATCAGAAAATTCTAGGGAGAAAAAACTCTTTTTGAGAGAACTATATGTGTAGAGAGAATATTATAGAGAGCGAATGCTGAGAACATACCCATTCCTGTGATGCTTAATGCCTGGAGAGGGTGAAACTCCTCTAAATTTCCTAGCATGTAGGCTATGGTTAGAGGAGGGAAACGTGGAACCAATTCCGCATGCTAATAACTGATACCACAGTTATCGTTTAATTTAATTTAAATAAATTAAATTAAATGTTTCTTATTTAATTAATTAAATCCATATTTAATTAACTATTTGATTTAAATCTTATTTTCATTATTTTAGCAAAGAAAAACATGCATTTCAAGAGCCTAAACACAGGGGGCCAAGAACACCAACCTTTAGGAGTTGAATTTGAGCACCTCAATGGATGATATTGGACATGATCAAGCTGTGTACTACCACGAGTGTCTTCCCTGCTATCCTCCGACCTTCGAACGGTTTGTGGGAGCCAAATGGTGAAGAGATTTAGGAAGAAGATTGAGAGTAAAAGATAATGGTTTTTTAGACAACTGTTTTTTTCTTCCGCAACCAATCTTAGTTTCATTAGCTCAAATCTTCTTTTAATGGAAAAATTCATGCAATTTAAACTCATAAGAAAAAGACAGCTTATGTTGAATATGATTTGTCATGTTAATTAGGTGTCATTACACCAAAATTTGCATGCATTGTGTTAAAGAAACCCACCTCATGAAATTCTTAATTTGCATTTTATTTTAGTTAATTTTATATATAAAATTAATTCAAAATTAATTTTAAATAAAATTAAATTAATTTTAAATTAAACATTTTAATTTAATTTAATGATAATTATTTAATCAAATTAAATAATTACACAAATCCCATTATCTCTCAAAACCAAGTGTTCGAATACGAATCCCTATTCATATTTAAACCAAATTATGTATCCCATACATATTAATGATATTTAAATCTCTTTTAAATATTTCAAACTCTCTTTATAGTCTAATTAAAAATTAAACTATAATACTTTAAATATATCGCACATAATTAATATTGGGGTTGGTGCCCTAAAACTCGTAGATAGTGGGTGAAACAAATAGTTATATACTTGTTCGATAAAGTTGTTATTGAGCTTCTTTTCACTTAGGTTATTAAATAAGTGAATTGCACGTTAAATAACCCAAATCCAATAAATTAACATCCATGGCTATGTGATATGAATACTTGAACTATATGTAGTGACATAAGAGTGGATCAAGTTCAAGTAATAGCCTAAACGGTCTATAGTATAGGGATAAGGCTGGGTACCTTAATCCTAGGAAAACTATATGACGCGACCCACTTTGTTTTAGTACAAACGATGTGATCCTAAATTGTTCATGTAGAGACATGCGAGTGGGGGCATCCTATGCAAAAGAGTTTGCATAAGACCAAGACTGAGAAATAAGTCACTTTTGCTTTATAACGCCGTTTACTGACAAGACTGACTATTTCATGCGATGACCTAGGTAACTGATAAGGGTAAAAAATATACCTATTTTACCCTTATCTTTAGCTCATTTTCTTGTCAAAAGTTGCATGTTTAGATCAATTTTACTACTCCCGAGCTTAAAATATGTTAAAGTTGATGAATTAGGGAGTTGAGAGTCACATTTGTCAAATTATGCTTAAAAGTGCTTAAAAAGACTCAATTTGATATGAATTTGACTCAATTTGGTGTTGTGTAGAAAAACATGAGGGATCTAAAAAAACCCAGAAATGCGACCACATTTTTGGGAAGGAAAAAATGAAATGCGACCGCATTTCTGGGAAGATAGAGGCCATTCCGAGTCCGTCGCGGGTCATTTTGAACCAGACTTTTGCACACCTAACCAGCCATTTTGACCTCGAAAATGACTGGGCTACCTACTAGCACCTATTTTGTGGCTCCTCAACCACTCCCCACACTATATGAGCTCGTGATTCAAAGGAAAATTCAAGCAAAACTCACATGGAAGAAAAGGGTGGTGACAAAAGAACCCTAGTTGACGCCCATGAGTAGGGATGCCCGAGGTCCTTCTTAGATGACTAAATTCCAACCTTAGTTAGACAACAAATCCGAGTGTTTGTAGGGATTTTCACCCTATTCACATTTGTAAAAGAGAGTAGAGTGTCGAGCGAACTCTAGAAGGATTGGATAAAAGAAAAAGCCCTAGTATTTAGCTACTGCATGCCCATTATTTCTAGCACTTGTCACTTTTCATTCATTTGTATTATTTATATTTTATTTCAATGGAAAGTTGTTCATTTGCACTTTATCCCATCATGCTTAGCTAAATCCCGTTGAGGGGTTCAATATAGTGAATTCCCTTATGGTTCAATAGCTTGAAAGTGTTTATTTGCTTAAGTTTTATTCAATGCATGTCATTATTGATTATCATTTTGACAACTATAGGGTTATAATTGCATTAGTGAATTATCTATGTCGGAGTCGAGTCACAGACATGTGCATAATGGTATTCGCTTAACCTTCTAATGGTTCTTGGGAGCAAGGCCAAATAGAAGTTAAATCTGACCTAATGTGTCAAAAACTTGATGTGAACTTTTCCTACCGCAAGCGCACGGGTCAAGTAATAATATAGTGAAAGTAAATTCGAATGTCGTCCTCTGGATTGGATTTTTAAGCAAATCAAGTATTGTGAATTATCTCGCTCAATTTTATTTAGGGATCAAAAAGTGATGATTGAATAATAAGAAAACTAAATCAAAACACATAGAAAGTGTGGAATTTCAATTGAGAAAACTACTTAGGGAATTGATTTCGCCGATTTAGTTTAGGATTGATCTTAAGGAGTAAGTTATTATGCACAATGAAATTATGAGCCAAAGACCCTTTAATCACAACTACCTCTCCCGAGTATGATTGATTCTCATGCAAATTAACCAACTTGATATCCCTATCTAAGTCTATTAATCATGCAAGACAATGAGATCTTTTGACCAATTCTAAAGTTAATCTAAAACCGTCACGAATTAGAAAATAAACCTTAGTCATGCAATCTTGAGTAATGATAACAGCCCAAAAGGTAGTTATTTAGGCCTCATTTACATAAGGATTTGTGTGTCCTTTATGCTTATTTGGGTTGGTTTTGGATAGATATTACATGATTTAACCCATTTGGAAGAATGGAAGCATTGGAAATTATTTTGTGCAGATTATGCTGCTGAGCGACTGGAGGGAGCAAATTCTATGCTGCAGCAAAACTGGGAGCAGAAACTGCCACATCACAGCTCGTTAGCCAACTTCATGAACTGACTTCTGTTGAGTTATTTTCGGGATAAAGGAGCAAGGAGAGCCCTACACGTGTCCAAGTTGACCTAATTCAAGTCTCCTGTCCTTCTATAAAAGGAAGTAGCCGTCAAAGTCAAATTCATTCCATGTTTTCCCTTGGAAGCCGAATAGTATAGGGAGATTGAAGATCATCAAGATCACCATCTACCGCAAGCTGATTAGGGAGTTTATTTTCTTTATTAACTTGTGGTTATGGACATGCATACTCAGATTGTAATTCGTATTCCTATGCCTATTATGAACTAAGTAGCTTAGGGTGTTGGTTAGGAATAATGTGATTACTGTGCTTCATCTCTAGTAATAAATTGACTATCGCATTTTGGTTAATTGTTGTGCTTATTCTTATTTTATGCCCGCCTGGCCAGCCGGTGTGAATAACTCTCTCTAGTTTCAGGGATGATTTAGAGAGTGTGGCAATTATCCACACTACGATCATTGTGTATTGGTGAACGCCAGTGACTGAGCTAGGGATAGCCAGTTGCCTAGTACTTGATCGGTCGTACTTCATTGGGTTTGAAACATATCCCAAAAGATCCGGAGTCCCGGGAGGAATCCGCTAATAATACTGCGAGAAATGCATGATCAATAATATTGCTAGAGCATATCTTAGAACAATCACTAAAACCTAACCAACGCCTGTCTTTATTCTGTCTATCTATTTGTTTACTCGTTGTTCTGTCATTTATTTTGCTTCAGCATAATTCTTATAAAACCCAACATTTTTATTATCTTCGAAACCATTAGGAAGTTACGCAAAATAGATAAAGTGGAAGCTCATTCAGACCTTGAATTGATAATATTACTTGCTGCAGACTGTGTATACTTGCACAGGAATTCTAGAGTATTTTATACTATATTTTTACTCACTCTAGGAACCCAACAAGTTTTTGGCACCGTTGCCGGGGACTTGAATAAGTTTTTATCTGATCTGTTTTGTGTATGTGTTTTAGTGGTTTGGTGCTAGAACTTTTTGATTGTTTCTTTTGTTTTTGCAGGTGTGATTTTGGTGCATGAGCGATCCGCCTGGGGTACGGTTTGAGCTTGATCCAGAAATTGAAAGGACATTTAGGAACAGAAGGAGGGAGCAGCGCAGAAACCAGATGGAGAATGTGCCGCAACTTCCACAGGTTCATGAAGGTCCAGCGGCAGTAAACCCCCAGCAGAATCCGTTGCTGCAGCAAAACCCACTGTTTGAGCAAAATGAGCAGCGAAATAATCAGGCTGAGAATCCTATCTTGATAGCGAACGATAGGACCAGAGCCATTCGAGCGTATGCTGTCCCGATGTTTAATGAGTTGAATCCAGGGATTGCACGTCCCCAAATCCAAGCGGCGAATTTTGAAATGAAACCGGTAATGTTTCAGATGTTGCAAACCGTGGGGCAATTCCATGGTTTGTCATCTGAAGACCCTCATTTACATCTTAAGTCTTTTCTAGGAGTTAGTGATTCTTTTGTAATTCAAGGAGTGCCTAGAGATGCTCTTAGATTAACTTTGTTCCCGTATTCTCTTAGAGATGGAGCAAAGTCATGGTTAAACTCTTTTGCTCCAGGATCAATTAGGACGTGGGATGAGTTAGCTGAAAATTTTTTGAGTAAATATTTCCCACCTAATAGAAATGCTAAATTAAGGTGTGAAATAGTAGGGTTTAGGCAACTTGAGGATGAGACTTTTAGTGAGGCTTGGGAAAGGTTTAAGGAGCTTTTGCGAAAGTGTCCCCACCATGGTTTACCTCATTGTATTCAAATGGAAACATTTTACAATGGTTTAAATGGAGTAACCCAAGGTATGGTCGATGCTTCGGCTGGAGGGGCCCTTTTGGCAAAAACTTTTGATGAAGCCTATGAAATTTTAGAAAGAATATCTATTAATAGTTGTCAGTGGTCGGATGTTAGAGGCACAAATAAAAAGGTTAAGAGTGTATTAGAGGTTGATGGTGTGTCCACCATTAGGGCTGATCTTGCAATGATTGCTAACGCTCTTAAGAATGTGACAGTGATTAGTCATCAGCAACCACAAGCTATGGAGCCTGCAGTAGTGGTGAACCAAGTCACGGACGAAGCATGTGTCTATTGCGGTGAAGACCACAACTACGAGTTTTGCCCCAGCAATCCAACTTCTGTGTTTTTTGTAGGTAATCAGAGGAACAACCCTTATTCTAACTTCTATAATCCAGGTTGGCGCAACCACCCCAACTTCTCATGGGGAGGTCAAAGAAATAACGTACAAGCGCAACAAAAGATGAACCAGCCGGGATTTGCTAAAGCGCAGGTAATGCCCCAGCAAAATAAGCCAGCTTTGCCCCAGCAAAATTCGAGAAATTCTCTCGAGGCGATGATGAAAGAATTTATGGCTCGCACAGACACTGCAATTCAAAGTAATCAAGCTTCGATGAGGGCCCTGGAATTGCAAGTGGGTCAGCTAGCTAATGAGCTCAAGGCAAGGCCTCAAGGGAAACTTCCATCAGATACTGAACACCCTAGAAGGGAAGGTAAGGAGCAGGTAAAGGCAGTTACTCTAAGGAGTGGTAAGCCATTAGAAGAAAGAATTGAGCCTAGTAAAACCCAAGTTATAGATAAAAATGGTGATAGAAATATTGTTGTCGAGGAAGAGTTGGAGTCTGGTCAGGGTGCTGGAGGCAGCAATAAAAATGCTGGAGCATCTGGTTCTGTGCCAGATGTAGAACCACCATATGTGCCGCCCCCACCTTATGTACCACCTCTACCTTTTCCACAAAGACAAAAGCCTAAGAATCAGGATGGTCAATTTAAAAAGTTTTTAGAGATTCTTAAGCAGTTGCATATAAATATCCCTTTAGTAGAAGCTATAGAGCAAATGCCTAATTATGCTAAATTTCTTAAGGATATTTTGACTAAAAAGAAAAGGTTAGGTGAGTTTGAAACTGTATCTCTTACTGAGGAGTGTAGTGCTATTCTTAAGAATGGGCTACCCCCCAAGGCTAAGGATCCAGGGTCATTTTCTATACCTGTGTCTATAGGTGGAAAGGAATTAGGTAGAGCACTCTGTGATTTAGGTGCAAGGATTAACCTTATGCCTCTTTCGGTCTATCGGAAGTTAGGTATTGGTGAAGCTAGACCTACCACAGTTACACTCCAACTAGCTGATAGGTCTATCACATATCCAGAGGGTAAAATTGAGGACGTCTTAGTAAAAGTTGATAAATTCATATTTCCTGTTGATTTTATTATTTTAGACTATGAGGCTGATAAAGATGTCCCAATTATTCTAGGTCGTCCATTTTTGGCTACTGGTAGGGCATTAATAGATGTTCAAAAAGGGGAATTAACAATGAGAGTCTGTAATGAGGAAGTGAAATTTAATGTCTTTAAAGCCATGAAATATCCAGACGAAATGGAGGATTGTTCCTTCATCGGGATTCTGGAGAGCACAGTTATTGTGACAGCAATACAGGATTCAACTGATAAGCATTCAGAAAAGCATGGAGAGGTTAGTGTAGAAGATTTTGAATTTTGTTCTTTAGATAGAAAAAATGAAAAAGAATTGTTTAGGTGTGAGGATGTTTTTGAGTCTTTAGATTTAGATCAAAGAAAGGCTCCCCCAATTAAGCCATCCCTAATTGAGGCACCCACTTTAGATTTGAAACCTTTACCGGATCATCTAAAGTATGTGTATCTTGGGGAAAGTGAGACGTTGCCCATTATTGTTGCATCAGATTTAATGCCGGAGCATGAAGAGGCCTTAATAAAATTGCTGCAGCAATACCGCAAAGCTATAGGTTGGACATTCGCTGATATTCAGGGAATTAACCCATCTTTTTGTATGCACAAAATCACTCTAGAGGAGGGATCCTTTAGGAGTATTGAGCAACACAGAAGGCTTAACCCTGCAATGAAAGAGGTTGTTAAAAAGGAGGTAATTAAATGGTTGGATGCTGGGATCATTTATCCAATTGCCGATAGCAATTGGGTAAGCCCTGTCCAATGTGTTCCTAAGAAAGGAGGTGTCACTGTGGTGAGCAATAAAAATAATGAGTTGATCCCCACAATGACAGTAACTGGCTGGAGGGTTTGTATGGATTACAGAAGGCTTAATAAAGCCACCCGAAAGGATCATTTCCCTCTACCATTTATCGACCAGATGTTGGATCGATTGGCTGGTCAGGCCTATTACTGTTTCTTGGATGGTTATTTTGGGTATAACCAGATTACTATTGCTCCTGAAAATCAGGAAAAAACCACTTTCACCTGCCCTTATGGGACATTCGCTTTTAGGAGAATGCCTTTTGGCCTTTGCAATGCTCCAGCAACATTTCAGCGGTGTATGTTAGCAATTTTTTCTGATATGATTGAGTCCACTGTTGAGGTCTTTATGGACGATTTTTCAGTTTTTGGAAGGTCTTTTCAGATTTGTTTAGATAATTTAGGTAAGGTATTAAAAAGATGTGAGGATACCCATCTAGTTCTTAATTGGGAGAAGTGCCACTTCATGGTGAAGGAGGGCATAGTGTTAGGTCATAAGATTTCTAAGAATGGTCTAGAAGTTGATAGAGCAAAAGTTGAGGTTATTGAAAGATTAGAGCCACCGAATTCAGTGAAGGGAATTCGGAGCTTCTTAGGGCATGCTGGATTTTACAGGAGGTTCATAAAGGATTTTTCCAAAATCAGTAAACCTCTTTGTAACTTATTGTGCACTGATCATGTTTTTGACTTTAATGCAGATTGTAGGAAGGCTTTTGAAACATTGAAGGCTTCTTTAATCTCAGCACCCATTCTCTGCGCACCTAATTGGAATTTGCCATTCGAGGTAATGTGTGATGTGAGTGATGCTGCAGTAGGTGCAATGCTGGGGCAGAAGCAGGGTAAATTTTTTCATCCTATATATTATGCAAACAAGGTTTTAAATGAGGCACAGGTCAACTACACAACTACTGAAAATGAGTTGTTAGCTGTTGTGTTTGCTTTTGAGAAATTCCGGCCATATTTGGTTGGATCCAAAGTCACGGTGCTCACGGATCATGCAGCAATAAGGTATTTAATGTCAAAGAAAGATGCAAAGCCTAGACTAATTCGTTGGGTTTTATTACTGCAGGAATTTGACTTGGAGATAAAGGACAAGAAGGGATCAGAGAATATCATTGCAGATCACTTGTCTCGTCTTGATCCATCATCATCTTTGCTGGAGCAATCTGCCATTTCCGATTCTTTTCCAGATGAACAACTTTTTGCTGTTCAGGTAAAGGTAGTCAGGGATGTTCCTTGGTATGCTGATATTGCCAACTTTTTAGTGAAGGCAGTCACCCCTATTGATATGGATTGGAGGCAGAAGAAAAAGTTTAAGCATGATGCAAAATTTTTCTATTGGGATGAACCATTTATGTATGAGCAATGCTCTGACGGTATTATTCGTAGGTGCGTTTCAGGTGATGAAGCAACCGAAATCCTGGAGCAATGTCACTCTTCGCCGTATGGAGGCCATTTCAGCGGTCAAAGGACGGCTATGAGGATTTTGCATTGCGGATTTTTTTGGCCTATGTTATTCAAGGATGCCCATTGGTTCTGCAAGCGATGTGATGCTTGCCAAAGGAGAGGAAATTTGGGGCCTAGAGATGAAATGCCTCTTACTTACATTTTAGAAGTTGAACTATTCGATGTATGGGGTATTGATTTTATGGGGCCATTTCCCCCATCTAATGACAATGTTTTTATCTTATTGGCAGTTGATTACGTGTCCAAATGGGTGGAGGCCATTGCATGCCATCAGAGTGATGCCAAGACAGTAGCAAGGTTTCTTCAATCGCACATCTTTGTGCGGTTTGGGACACCTAGGGCTCTAGTGAGTGATGAGGGTACACATTTTGTTAATAATATCTTAACTAAGCTCTTAGCTAAGTATGAGATTAAGCATAGGATAGCTACCCCTTATCACCCACAAGCGAATGGTCAAGCTGAAATTAGTAATAGGGAAATTAAAGCTATTTTAGAGAAAGTAGTCCATCCATCTAGAAAGGATTGGTCCTGTAGGTTGGATGGGCTCTTTGGGCTTATAGGACAGCTTATAAGACTCCTCTAGGTATGTCTCCCTATAGGTTAGTATATGGGAAAGCTTGCCATTTACCATTAGAGCTTGAGCATAAAAAATTTTGGGCTTTGAAAAAGTTAAATTTTGATCTGAGTCGTGCAAGAGCAATAAGAATGCTGCAGCTTAATAAGTTAGAAGAATTTCGTCAATTTTCTTACGAAAATGCGAAAATGTATAAGGAAAAGACTAAGCTGTGGCATGACAAAAAAATTAAATCGAAGGAGTTTGTCAAGGGTCAAAAAGTTTTGCTTTATAATTCTAGATTAAAATTATTTCCTGGAAAATTAAAATCTAGATGGTCAGGACCGTTTATTGTGATTGAAGTTTTTCCCCATGGAGCAATTACTTTGCAGGATGAAAAAGATGGGAGATTGTTCAAAGTGAATGGGCAGCGTGTGAAGCATTATTGGGGGTGAGGAGTTTCAGTCGAAATATCCTTCCCTAAGGTTGGTTGATGATTGAGAGAGCAGGATTTTTGCGGGAGCATTTCACAGAGCAAAATTTTGAGCTCCCAGGATTTGTATTGATTTTATTTTTCGTTGATTTGATTTTAATTGCGGTTAGGCTAGATTTGATTTTGGGAGATTTATTAGATTTTGTCTTTAAATATTTGATTAGATCTTATCTATTTTTGAATTTGATTTGATTTTCGGGTTATTTATTTAAATTATCTTTCAATTATCTTTTAATTAGTTAGATTTTATTAGATTTTATCTAGATTTTATTTTCAGTTATTTGAATTCTAGTTTTAATTAATAGAGTTTTTCTCTAATTTATTCGGCTTCTTTTGAGAATAAAAGATTAAATTTGATTTGATCGGATAAATTTGAAAAATTTAATTTTGAAATTCAAATAACATATCCAAGATTCTTCAGGTTGTTGCAGCAAGATTATGGCTGGAGCAAAATATTCCGAATTAAAAGGGTTTCCGTTGGAATGTATTATTTTTACCGTTGGATTTGGTTTTGAATTCTCGCAGGTAAATGTGCGTGCATCATCTGATGAGGCCACGTGTCGCAGAGCAATTATCCGAAGGCTTCAATGATGACAACACATTGATTTTTACCATGGGCGTTTGGAATCCACGAATTTACCCGTTGATAATCTTTGAATTTCAGGTTTGCATTTTTAAATTTAAACGGTAATATAATTAATGTGGAAAATCTTTTTAGTTAGGATTTGAATTTGCTGGAGCCTTATTTATTCACAAACGCTGGTAAGCTTCTCCCACTTCGTCTTCTTAATCCCATTTTTTGCCATCTGCATTCTTTTTTTTCTCTGTCAAAACCGTTCATACCTCCATGGCTAAGACTAGAGCTAGGAAAGAGAGGGAGAGTGAAGAGGAGGAGGTACCGGTCACACCGGAAGTGCAAAAAGGGAAAACTAAGAAGAAAAGAACGCCAGAAGAGAAGGAGGCGAAGCGAAGACGGAGGCAGCAGAGGGCTGCGGAACAAGAAGTCATCCAAGAAACAGAGGCTGTTCAGAATCTTGAGACAAAACCGATAGTTTCTGCTACGGTTCAGGAAGGGAATACTGAGAAGGAACATGAGACAGAGGTCGAAAGACAAGTCGCAGGTATGCCTGAAAAAGAGAAAACACCAGAGCCGGTGCAGAAGGCTCATGTTGAAATCATTATGCCTGAACCGCCCAAGCGTCGCCGCATCAAGAGGAAGGCGGGTCGCGTGAGGGTGGTTCGGAACACTCCATCACCTCCGACGTCGGACTCTGAGGAAGAAAAAAGGGAAGCTGAGAATAAGGAAAAAGAAGAAGAGACAAGAAAGGCAGAAGAAGAGCGCTTGCGCAAACAGAGAGAAAGCAAGGGCAAAGGAATTGCCGAAGCATCGGGAGAAATTGAGGAGTCGAGGGCACCATTCATTCGCTTCGTCAACGATCTTGCTCGAGCAAAATACCAGGAGGTGCTGAAACGGGACTTCTTATTCGAACGAGGATTTGGCAGTGATTTGCCCAGGTTCTTGGAGTCTGGAATAGTGAACCTCGGATGGAGACAATTTTGTGCGAAACCAGAACCTGTCAATTCCAACATTGTTCGAGAATTTTATGCCAATCTTGACGTTAAGAATGATTTTGAGGTTATCGTTCGAGGAGTGCCTGTGCAGTGGAGTCCTGAGGCCATTAATGAATTGTTCGATCTCCAGGATTTTCCGCATGTCGTTTTTAATGAGATGGTGGTTGCACCATCTAGTGATCAACTGAGTGCGGCTGTCCGGGAGGTAGGCATTGAGGGGGCTCAATGGAGGGTGTCGCAGACGCGGAAGCATACGTTTCAAGCTGCTTATTTGAAGAGTGAAGCCAACACTTGGATGGGTTTCATCAGGCTACGCTTGATGCTGACAACACACGACTCCACAGTATCTCGGGACAGGGTATTGCTTGCCTTTGCCATTCTTCGCTCGATGAGTATTGATGTAGGAAAAATTATTTCTTCTGAGATTGTTGATTGCTGGAAAAAGAAGGTGGGGAAGCTGTTCTTTCCAAACACTATCACAATGTTATGCAGCAGGGCAGGAGTGCCCACGGTTCCAGAAGATATGATCATGACTGATAAGGGAATCATTGACACACCTAATCTGGCGCGGCTTCAGCGTACGCAAGAAGCTCGCCAGGGAGGGCTGGTGTATGGCGTTAATCAGATCCTAGAGCATCTGACAGTGTTGACCAGTAGGTTAGAATTTGCTGAAAGGCAAGCTCAGACCTATTGGACTTATGCTAAAAGGAGAGATGATGCGCTCAGGGGGGCCTTGCAAACCAATTTCTCAAGACCATATCAGGCCTTTCCAGTGTTTCCCGATGATTTGTTTAATCTTTGGATACCACCCCCGCCTGTTGAACGAGAAGAGGATGTTGATGAAGAGCAGGGTCAGGAAGATTGATGGATGGAATGATCTTCAGCGAGCATTATTTTTGTTCTTATCATTTTGTTTGCTCGCGCATATCTGACCCCGTTTGCTAAATATGTTTGCTTGTTCCTTTTTAATTTTTCTACTTTAAAAATATATCTCTGCTATGTAATTTCTTTTCTTATGTTTTTAAATGAAATTTCTAGATGTTTCTATTCCATGAGCACTAAGTAACTCTAACTTAACTAATTTTCTTCTGAATTTTTGAAGCTTGGACTTATTATGCTTAATTAGATTAAGGTATTCTGATCTCCAGAAACCTTTTGCTTAAGCATTTCTTCTAGCCTGGACTGTTGCTGCGGCAAAGAAGATTTTGACGGTAGTATTGACTTATATGATCCACTTTAAGCTCAATCCTAGTCCCATGTTTAGTTTAAAAATTCAGTTAGAAAAATTTAAGTTTGGGGGTATAATTTGCAAAATTAATGATTCATTGGGGACAATGAATAATTCAAGTTTGGGGGACTTTTTGCTACTCCAATTATTTTGCTCGAGCATTCCTCTCCTTCTAAATTAAAATTTGCTAGGTTATTGAGTAACCGGGGACATTTGTGATACCCACAGTTTGTCTTCGCGTCGAAAGATGACCTAGGAAATGTGAAAAAATGAGAAATATGAGAAAAAAATTATTTGCTGAAAAATTATTTGTTGAAAATTTTGCTGAAAAAATTGATGGAGCAAAAGTTTTGAAGGATGAATGATGATCCAACAGTTTTTCTGTCTCCCATAACTTAGGTGAGTTTCATCACAAAATGTCGCCATTCTGAGGGGCAAGAGATGGAATAACTAAAGATTTTTGAGCTTTATAAAGAGTATTGAGCCTAGTTGGTGATGAGCTTGAGGCAAGGGTATACTGCACCATAAAGTGGGTCATCCCATGCTTAAGAGTTTATGACTGTAAGGCTGCGTTAAGTCTAATAAACAATGATATAAACCCCTTTAAAAATATGTTTTGAAATGTCTGATAATAGAGCTAAGCTGTGGAGAGTTCTTAGAATTGAGTTGAAAGTGGTGATTATTTTTCCCTGCTGAAGGAATCATTTTGCTGCAGCAGAGCTTGGTTTTGCAGAGTGCTCAGGTAAAGGTTAAAGGTAGTATTGAATTGTCTGGTTTGATTAAGCTAATCTTTGTCTAAAGTTTAGAATTCTTGAAGGGAAGGTTGGTTAGTATTGCTCGGGACGCACAATAGTTCAAGTGTGGGGGTGTGATAACTGCCCAAAAGGTAGTTATTTAGGCCTCATTTACATAAGGATTTGTGTGTCCTTTATGCTTATTTGGGTTGGTTTTGGATAGATATTACATGATTTAACCCATTTGGAAGAATGGAAGCATTGGAAATTATTTTGTGCAGATTATGCTGCTGAGCGACTGGAGGGAGCAAATTCTATGCTGCAGCAAAACTGGGAGCAAAAACTGCCACATCACAGCTCGTTAGCCAACTTCATGAACCGACTTCTGTTGAGTTATTTTCGGGATAAAGGAGCAAGGAGAGCCCTACACGTGTCCAAGTTGACCTAATTCAAGTCTCCTGTCCTTCTATAAAAGGTAGTAGCCGTCAAAGTCAAATTCATTCCATGTTTTCCCTTGGAAGCCGAATAGTATAGGGAGATTGAAGATCATCAAGATCACCATCTACCGCAAGCTGATTAGGGAGTTTATTTTCTTTATTAACTTGTGGTTATGGACATGCATACTCAGATTGTAATTCGTATTCCTATGCCTATTATGAACTAAGTAGCTTAGGGTGTTGGTTAGGAATAATGTGATTACTGTGTTTCATCTCTAGTAATAAATTGACTATCGCATTTTGGTTAATTGTTGTGCTTATTCTTATTTTATGCCCGCCTGGCCAGCCAGTGTGAATAGCTCTCTCTAGTTTCAGGGATGATTTAGAGAGTGTGTGGCAATTATCCACACTACGATCATTGTGTATTGGTGAACGCCAGTGACTGAGCGAGGGATAGCCAGTTGCCTAGTGCTTGATCGGTCGTACTTCATTGGGTTTGAAACATATCCCAAAAGATCCGGAGTTACGGGAGGAATCCGCTAATAATACTGCGAGAAATGCATGATCAATAATATTGCTAGAGCATATCTTAGAACAATCACTAAAACCTAACCAACGCCTGTCTTTAATCTGTCTATCTATTTGTTTACTCGTTGTTCTGTCATTTATTTTGCTTCAGCATAATTCTTATAAAACCCAACATTTTTATTATCTTCGAAACCATTAGGAAGTTACGCAAAATAGATAAAGTGGAAGCTCATTCAGACCTTGGATTGATAATATTACTTGCTGCAGACTGTGTATACTTGCGCAGGAATTCTATAGTATTTTATACTATATTTTTACTCACTCTAGGAGCCCAACAAGTAAGTCTAAATTAAATCCCCTCTCCCGAGCTAGATTCAAAATTTAAATCATTCAACTAATGGCTAATTAATTGAAAGCATTAAATCAAGATTACAAACATAATAAATATTGCACAACTTAAACCATAAACCAATCCATAAACACAATCAACTACATCAATGCCTAAGTTTACAAGTTTAGCTACTCATGAATATAATTACAAGCTCAACTAAACATGTAAAAGCCATAAAGTCTAGCTAAAGAAAGGAAAAGGGAAAGAAAAACTCAATGTAGGCCGAGACCGACGTCCCCGTCACGATCCCCACGAACGATGGGTTGATTTCCGATTTTCTCCCTTTGCTTTTGCTTCAAGATCCTCTGTTCTGCCCTGTTTTACGGCTCTCAAATGTCTCAAAAGTCTCTCCCCCAAAAACCTAGCCGAAAGGATGCTTTTATTCTGAAATTTCGTCGTAGCGTCGAGACGCTGCCTCTAAAACACGCGTTCTGGAAAAGGAATTCTCGTAGCGTCGAGACGCTAAGGTCGCAGCGTCTCGACGCTGCGACAATTTCGCGCCTCCTCTGATATGGAATGCCAGCGTCGAGACGCTAAAGAAGCAGCGTCTCGACGCTGGTCTATATTTGACCAAATGTTGACTTTTTTCCATTTTGATTCTTTTTCCTTCCTTTGCATCTTTTTGCGTCCCGAGCACCCGATTAACGCCATTATTGCGCTATAGCTCCAATCAACCATTTCCTACAAAATAAACAACAAAGTTGCAATAAAATGGCCAATAATCATCAAAGAATAGCTAAATTCAATAAGGAAAGATAGCTAGCTATGCTCGCTATCAAAGGATTAGCATGTTTGTGGAGCCCTTGAGCATCTGAGTTCGGGCTATAGTTTTGAGCTTTCTTTGAATTATGCATATGGTTGTTTTCTGGATGCTACTTTTGCATGATTATGATGTCCTATGATAGGCTTTCTTGTCAATTTTCAAGCTTGTGATGAGTTGTAAGCATAAGTGCCCAAAAAGGGAGACTTTTTAAACTTTTTATAGGAGATGGCTTGCATGAGTAGAGTATTTGTCTTGGCTAGATTTGGATTTGAATGCTTAGGAGCGAATTATTAGGTTCATATGTTTGTTGTCACCTCGATAGGTGTAGGGAAGAGCTAAAAAGTTAATGTTTTGCAAATTAGCATGTTTGATCTTGCTTAGGAAGAAAGAAAAGAATATATGCTATTTATGCTCATAAAGAAAAATCATTCTTGTTGTTACTGTTGAAAAAAAAATTATTATGCCATGGCCTGTGCACAGTTTGCAATGTTTAATAAAGTTTAGGCAAAAAAGAGCTACCCCTGTTGTGATCAGTTAGGCCAACCAGAGAAAACTCAGGTTAAGGGTCCCTGCAATGGGTGTGTGAAAGCTAGTGCCACATATACATGCTTAATGTAATTGTTAATTATAAGCACCTAAGTATGGAGGAAAACAAACTAATTTGTTCCATTAACTCATTAGTGAAACCTTAGTGCCAGTGTAGAGGGAAGATGAGCTGAGAGTTTAATAATCCAATCCCGGGCTCGTAGAGTCTGATCTTATTGAGTTAGATCTCGCTTGTGCAAGTTAATTTTGGAAAAAAAATAATTTGTCTCCCTCATTGGTCCTTGTGTGCATGTCTCTTGCTTGCTTGGTTATTGACTTTTGAGCCTTGAGGATTGAGTCATGACTATTGCATCCATTCTTCTACTGTATGTTTGATTTGTAGTTTGCTCGAGGACTAGCAAAAGCTTAAGTTTGGGGGTATTTGATAGCGAGCATAACTAGCTATCTTTCCTTATTGAATTTAGCTAGTCTTTGATGATTATTGGCCATTTTATTGCACTTTGTTGTTTATTTTGTAGGAAATGGTTGATTGGAGCTATAGCGCAATAATGGCGTTAATCGGGTGCTCGGGACGCGAAAAGATGCAAAGGAAGGAAAAAGAATCAAAATGGAAAAAAGTCAACATTTGGTCAAATATAGACCAGCGTCTCGATGCTGCTTCTTTAGCGTCTCGACGCTGGCATTCCATATCAGAGGAGGCGCGAAATTGTCGCAGCATCTCGACGTTGCGAGAATTCCTTTTCCAGAACGCGTGTTTTAGAGGCAGCGTCGAGACGCTACGACGAAATTTCAGAATAAAAGCATCATTTCGGCTAGGTTTTTGGGGGATTCAATTTTGGGACTTCTTGGGGCCGAAAACAGAGCTAAAACAGAGGATTTGAAGGCTGAAGCTAAGGGAGAGAATCGGAAATCAACCCATTGTTCGTGGGGATCGTGACGGGGACGTCGGACTCGGCCTACATTGAGCTTTCTTTTCCCTTTCCTTTTCTTTAGCTAGATTTATGGCTTTTACATGTTTAGTTGAGCTTGTAATTCTATTCATGAGTAGCTAAACTCATAGCTTAGGGATTGATGTAGTTGATTAAGTTTATGGATTGAATTTATGGTTGAAGTTGTGCAATGGTTATTATGTTTGTAATCTTGATTTAATGCTTTCAATTAATTGGCCATTAGTTGAATGATTTGAGTCTTTATTCTTGCTCCGGAGAGGGGATTAAATGTAGACTTACTCAAGATTGCATGACTAAGTTTATTTTCTAATTTGTGACGGTTTTAGATTAACTTTGGAATTAGTCAAAAGATCTTATTGCCTTGCATGTTAATAAACTTAGATAGGGATATCAAGTAGATTAATTTGCATGAGAATCAATTATACTCGGGAGAGGTAGTTGTGATTAAAGGGTCTTTGGCTCATAATTTCATTGTGCATAATAACTTACTCCTTAAAATCAATCCTAGACTAAATCGGCGAAACCAATTCCCTAAGTATTTTTCCCAATTGAATTTCCACACATTTTGTTCTTGCTTTAATTTAGTTTTCCATTAATCACTCATCACTTTTTGATCCCTAAATAAAATTGAGCGAGATAATTCACAATACTTGATTTGCTTAACAATCCAATCCAGAGGACGACATTCGAATTACATTCACTATATTATTACTTGACCCGTGCGCTTGCGGTAGGAAAAGTCCACATCAGTTGAATAGGCTTAGGTTGAATAAACTATGATTAGGGTTATTTTTCTTTGGGATATGTTGAACACCTCGTTTATTTATTATTGTTTTCTTTACTTGTTTATTTATTCTATTTTCAAAAAATCATCATCAACTATTTCTTTGTTACTTATTCTAAGCAATCTCTGAACAGTTTCTTCTTCAAATCTGTGTTTCCAATTTAGTCCTCGTGGGATCGATACCCTTGGAATACTTCTAATGTTTATTTTATTACTACGTGCGATAGTGTATACTTGCACTAGCTTGGCTGAATTTATTTTTATTAATTATCTATCATCTTTTCTAACATCCACCTTTCAGCCTGACACGCACCAAGTTTTCGGCGCCGTCACCAGGGACCAAAAGTAAAACCAATTTTGTTTATTTGAAATTGAGATTAGATTGTGACCGCATTTCTGTCTCAAGGGGAATTTGACTTTGGTTTGCAATTTTTCTCTTGCACGTTAAGGTTAGTGCATGAACAAGGGGTGTCCACTCCTTGATATCGATCCTGAGATAGAAAGAACCTTTCGTCGTTGTCGAAAAGAGCAAAGATGAAAGAGAAGGGAACAACGAGAGTTGAGTGCACAGGAACCTCTAGAAGAAACTTCTTACATACAAGAGTTTTCGATGGAACAACCTAGAGTCGATCCTCAAGTTGACCAACAAAACCATGGAAGGGAGCAAAATGGTGGGAGAATTCCTCCAGCACCCCCAGTTCCACCGGTGCCACCACATGAAAATCCAATTTATATTGCTGAAGTCCGCAATAGAGCAATAAGGGACTATGCCTTACTCGTTTTTTAGACTTTAAATCCAGGAATTTTGAAGCCACCGATAGAAGCTCCATAGTTTGAACTGAAACCAGTGATGTTTCAAATGTTAAATACCATGGGCCAATTTTCTGGACTTCCAAATGAAGATCCACATAAACACATCAAGCTATTTTTGAAAATTTGTAGTTCAGTTACATGAGTGGCTGAAGATACTTTGAAGCTAAAACTTTTTCCATTTTCTTTACAGGGAGATGCTGAAGCTTGGCTGGACTCATCCCCTCAAAACTCCATCCCCTCCAAACTCTTTTGAATAAAAATGCCAAATATAGAGCTGAAATTATTGCATTTAGAAAATCTTACAATGAACCTCTGGATGCAGCCTAGGAAAGATTTCAAAGGCTGGTTCAGAAGTGTCCATATCACAGATTGGTTGCCTGCATCATCTTAGAGTATTTTTTCAACGGGTTGGATCAAGCTTCGAAGGCTCTTGCAATGCATCTGTAAATGGATCTTTCTTAAAGAAGTTTGCAAATGAAGCACATGCTATTTTGGACACCATAGCCAAGAATAATAGACACTGGGGAGAAACTGAGCCAACAACAATTTTGAAGAATCCAGCTAAAGCAGTAGAGATATAGACTAATTCTACAATGCAAGCTCAAATCAAGGCTATCCATAGCATGATGATGGGTATGACTATGGGCAACCAAGCAAACATAGCCCCTGCCAATGCTATTTCTTCTCCCTGCTATGAAATTTGTGGTGAGGAACATATTGCTGATAATTGTCCACTAAATCCTGCGTCTGTCTTTTATGTAGGTCAGAAAGAAGCCCAGACCAGATGGAATCCATACTCGGTCACATACAACCCAGGTTGGAGACAGAATCCAAACTTCTCTTGGGGAGGACAAGCCAACTCAAGTAATTCCAATATAAATCAGTTCGGGAAACCTCCTACACAACAACAGCCGCAAAAGAACTTCCAACCAGTCCAAGTGCAGAATCAAGAGTCAAATCTAGAGGCTCTTATGAAAGAATACATGGCAAGAAATGATGTTGTTGTTAGAAATTTGGAAGTACAGATTGGACAGATTGCTCAAGAAATTAAAAATAGACCACAAGGGACGTTGCCCAGCAAGACTGAGAACCCTCATCGAGAAGGAAAAGAGCAGTGCAAGACAGTTACCTTGAGAAGTGGACTAGAGTATGATGGTCCAAAATACCATGTGAATCAAGAAGGAATATCCCAGAAGAAGCTCAAAAAAAGTTTCCAGAAAAGAAGTCAGAAGTTACCTCAGAAGTTATACAAAATAAAGAAAATGAAGAAAAGACCAAAGAGCATGAAGCCTTGGAAGAAAAACATGAAAATTCAAGTTTAGAGAAAAATCAGGGGAATGCAACCGCAAAACCTAAAAAGTTCGTTATAGATCCAGAATACAGACCACCACCTCCATACCCTCAAAGATTTAAATATGCTTCACAGGATGCACAGTTTAAAAAGTTCTAGATGTTCTAAAGCAGCTCCATATCAACATTCCGTTGGTAGAAGAGCTTGAACATATGCCTATTTACGTGTAGTGCCTGAAAGGTAATAAACCCTTCTTGGAATTTTTCATCTTATATCTAACCAACAACTTGTCGATATAAGATAACCTAAGATAGGGCTAGTGTCTTGTTCTTAAGATTTCGAACAATTTGGATTCCTAGAACGTATTGAGCCTCACCCAAATCTTTCATTTGGAATTGAGTTGCTAGCCAATTTTTAATGTCAGTAAGATAGCCTACGTCATTTCCAATGAGCAGGATATCATCCACATACAAAACTAAGAAAGCCACTAAACTATTGATGATCCTTTTGTAGACACAAGGCTCATCAATGTTCTAGTCAAAGCCATAAGATTTGATCGCAATATCAAACCTTATATTCCAAGATCGAGACGCTTGCTTCAATCCATAAATGGATCGTTTAAGCTAGCAAACCTTTTGCTCTTGACCTTGAGCAATGAACCCTTTTGGTTGAGACATGTAGATACTCTCTTCAAGATTGTCATTTAGAAAAGCAGTATTGACATCCATTTGTCATATTTCATAATAATAACATGTGGCAATGGATAGGAGTATCCTAATTAACTTCAACATGGCAACAAGCGAGAAGGTTTCCTCAAAGTCTATCCCCTCCCTCTGGGTAAAACCCTTTGCCACAAGTCTAGCTATAAAGGTTTGCACCTTACCAGTTGCGCCTCATTTCCTCTTGAGATCCACTTGCACCCTATAGGTTTTACCCTTTAAGGTTGATCTACAAGATCCCAAACTGAATTGAAGTACACAGATTGCATTTCAAGGTCCATGGCTTTGATCCATTCGTCCTTATCAACATCATTCATTGTCTGTCTATAGGTCAATGGATCCTCAACGCCATCATCAAGTATGACGATTGGAGTTTCAGCTAAATCCAGATAGCGATCGAGTTGAGTGATAACCTTCCCACTACGTCAAGGTACTCTCAACTGTTAAGAAGGATGTGATGGACTTGAGGTGCCTCCTCCATCAATAACTCTTGTGGATGGACTAGCCTAATAAACAAATCTTGTTGATGTTTCTATAGCTTCTTCAAAAAGTTCACTTGATACGATTTTACTCCGTGGTTTGTGATCTCTACGTGGTCTTCTTCTAAGAAAGTAGCATTTATCGATACAAATACTTTATTTTCTTCCGGATCGAAGAAATATCCATCTCCCGTTTCTTTGGGATAGCCTACAAATAGGAAAAATCTAGAACGAGGTTCCAATTTCTTTGGGTTTGACTTTAGCACGTATGGCAGACATCCCAAATTCTAAAACGATGTAAACTTTCTTTACATCCTCTCCAGAGCCCAAACGGTGTTTCAGAAACACTCTTTGAGGGAACAATATTTAAAATATAAATAACAGTCTCTACTGCATAACCCTAAAACGAGTTAGGAAATTGAGCATAACTCATCATCGAACGAACCATGTCCAATAAGATTCTTTTTTCTCCTTTCCGATACACCATTCTATTGAGGTGTATTAGGGGCTGCGAGTTGAGACATAATTCCATGCTCTATCAAATAGTCTTGGAATCTCGAGTCCATACACTTTCCACCTTGACCGGATTGAAGTGTTTTTATCGTCATACCTAATAGGTTCTCAACCTTGGCCTTGTACTCCTTGAACTTTTCAAGGGTTTCGAACTTATGATGCATTAGGTAGGGATAACCATACTGTCACACCCCCTCCTGGACCACATGCTAGCTCAGCCCGGAAGATGGCGTGAAGCCAACAAACATCGTCCTCCTTTAACGATACCCGCTGACCCTCCTGAAACGTTGAACCTGATAAACATACTAATCTTAGATATAAAATATTCTACATGAAACACAACACAGCGGAATCCCTGAAAACCTGTAGACATACATGGGGTGTAGCCTTGATATAACTCGGTTTAGAAAATAACCTGATATAGATATCAGAACCAAAATCATATTCAACTGGGGTTTATACAACCACGACCTCTAGAACTTACACAAACCGTAAATTATCCAATCCTTAAAAAAACATTTACAATATAGACAGACTCAACATACAACTCCACCCACGTACTGGAGCTTGATCTAGAACTTTCAGCAGACGTTGGCAGTGTATCAGGCACCGGGAGCTCGATCTCTACCTGAAAAGTGGGAAAACATTTTGAAAGAGTGAGCTATGAAGCCTAGTGAGTGACTAAATTTAAAACTGTAATTTTGGAAATTAGAACATTGATAAAAATTTAAACGGTTAAAGCTGCTCAACCAAGGCGTTAACATAAACGTGCAATGATAAAAGCTTTCTAAAAAACATCGCAGGTACTTCATTAAAAATCTGGCAAGGCATATCAAGTACATCAAACGTTTTAACTAACATGACCGATCTACGTTGTGTAGGGCACGCCTAGTACAACCAACGTTTACTAGTCCTACGATGTAGTGGGGCCCGCCCAACACTCCCATCGTCTTTGTCGTAGTGGGGCCCGTCTTTGGTTTTGGATAGATATTACATGTTTTAACCCATTTGGAAGAATGGAAGCATTGGAAATTATTTTGTGTAGATTATGTTGCTGGGCGACTAGAGGGAACAAATTCTGTGCTGCAGCAAAACTGGGAGCAGAAACTGCCACATCACAGCTTGTTAGCCAACTTCATGAACCGACTTTTGTTGAGTTATTCTCGTGATAAAGGATCAATGAGAGCCTTACACTTGTCCTAGTTGACCTAATTCAAGCCTCCCATCCTTCTATAAAAGGAAGTAGTCGTCAAAGTCAAAGATATTCCATGTTCTCCCTTGGAAGCCGAATAGGATAGAGAAATTGAAGATCATTAAGAACACCATCATCCACAAGCTGATTAAGGAGTTTATTTTCTTTATTAACTAGTGGTTATGGATATGCCTACTCAGATTGTGATTTGTATTTTCTTGCCTATTATGAACTAAGTAGCTAAGGTGTTGGTAGGAATAATGTGATTGTTGAGCTTCATCTTTAGTAATATATTGACTATCGTATTTTGGTTAATTGTTGTGCTTATTACCATTTTATGCCCGCCTGGCCAGCCGGTGTGAATAGCTCTCTCTAGTTTCAGGGATGATTTAGGGAGTGTGTGGCAGTTATCCACACTATGATCATTGTGTATTGGTGAACGCCAGCGACTGAGCTAGGGATAGCCAGTTGCCTAGTGCTTGATCGGTCACACTTCATTGGGTTTGAAACATATCCCAAAAGATCCGGAGTTTCGGGAGGAATCCGCTAATAATACTGCGAGAAATGCATGATCAATAATATTGCTTGAGCATCTTTTAGAGCAATCACCAAATCCTACCAGCGCCTGTCTTTAATCTTTCTATCTATTTGTTTACTCGTTCTATCATTTATTTTGCCTCAGCATAATTCTTATAAAACCAAATCATTTTACCATCTTTGAAACCATTAGAAAGTTACACAAAATAGGTAGAGTGGACACTAATTCAGGACTCGGATTGATAATATTACTTGCTGCAGACTGTGTATACTTGCACAGGAATTCTAGAGTCTTTTATACCATATTTTTACTCACTCTAGGAACCCAACAAGTTTTTGGCGCCGTTGCCGGGGACTTGAATAAGTTTTTATCTGATCTATTTTTGTATGTATTTTAGTGGTTTGGTGCTAGAACTTTTTGATTGTTTCTTTTGTTTTTGCAGGTGTGAGTTTGGTGCATGAGCGATCCGCCTGGGGTAAAGTTAGAGCTTGATCCGGAAATTGAAAGGACATTTAGGAACAGAAGGAGGGAGCAGCGCAGAAACCAGATGGAGAACGTGCCGCGTCTTCCGGAGGCTCCTGAAGGTCCAACAAACCCCCTGCAGAATCCGTTGTTGCAGCAAAGCCCGCTGTTTGAGAAAATGAGCAGCAAAATAATCAGGCTGAGAATCCTATCCTGATAGCGAACGATAAGACCAGAGCCATTCGAGCATATGCTGTCCTGATGTTTGATGAATTGAATCCAGGGATTGCACGTCCCCAAATCCAAGTGGCAAAATTTGAAATGAAACCGGTAATGTTTCAGATGTTGCAAACTGTGGGACAATTCCATGGTTTGACATCTGAAGACCCCCATTTACATCTTAAGTCTTTTCTAGGAGTTAGTGATTCTTTCGTAATTCAAGGAGTGCCTAGGGATGCCCTTAGATTAACTTTGTTCCTGTATTCTCTTAGAGATGGAGCAAAGGCATGGTTGAACTATTTTGCTCCAGGATCAATTAGGACATGGGATGAGTTAGCTGGAAAATTTTTGAGTAAATATTTCCCGCCTAATAGAAATGCTAAATTAAGGAGTGAAATAGTAGGGTTTAGGCAACTTGAAGATGAGACTTTTAGTGAGGCTTGGGAGCGATTTAAGGAGCTTTTTCGAAAGTGCCCACACCATCGTTTACCTCATTGTATTCAAATGGAAACATTCTACAATGGTTTAAATGGAGTAACCCAAGGTATGGTCGATGCCTCGGCTGGAGGGGCCCTTTTGGCAAAAATTTTTGATGAAGCTTATGAAATTTTAGAGATAATATCTATTAATAGTTGTCAGTGGTCGGATGTTAGAGGCACGAATAAAAAGGTTAAGAGTGTGTTAGAGGTTGATGGTGTGTCCACAATTAGGGCTGATCTTGCTATGATTGCTAACGCTCTTAAGAATCTGACAGTGATTAGTCATCAAAAGCCACCAGCTATGGAGCCTACAACAGTGGTGGACCAGGTGGCAGAGGAAGCATGTGTCTATTGTGGTGAAGACCACAACTACGAGTTTTGCCCCAGCAATCCAGCTTCTGTTTTTTTGTAGGTAATCAGAGGAACAACCCTTATTCTAACTTCTATAATCCAGGTTGGCGCAACCACCCCAACTTCTCATGGGGAGGTCCAGGAAATAACGTACAAGCGCAACAAAAGACGAACCAGTCGAGATTTGCTAAAGCGCAGGTATTGGCCCAGCAAAACAAGCAGGCTTTGCCCCAGCAAAATTTAGGAAGTTCTCTCGAGGCGATGATGAAAGAATTTATGGCTCGCACAGATGCCGCAATTCAAAGTAATCAAGCTTCGATGAGAGCCCTGGAATTGCAAGTGGGTCAGCTAGCTAGTGAGCTAAAGGCAAGGCCTCAAGGGAAACTTCCATCAGATACTGAACATCCTAGAAGAGAAGGTAAGGAGCAGGTAAAGTCAGTAACTCTTAGGAGTGGTAAGCCATTAGAAGAAATAATTGAGCCTAGTAAAACCCAGGTTATAGATAAAAATGGTGATAAAAATGATATTGTTGAAAAAGAGTTGGAGTCTGGTCAGGGTGCTGGAGGCAGACATAAAAATGCTGGAGCATCTGGTTCTGTTCCAGATGTGGAACCACCTTATGTACCACTGATAACTGCCCAAAAGGTAGTTATTTAGGCCTAAATTATATAGAGATTTGTGTGTCCTCTATGCTTATTAGGGTTGGTTTTGGATAGATATTACATGTTTTAACCCATTTGGAAGAATGGAAGGATTGGAAATTATTTTGTGCAGATTATGCTGCTGAGCGACTGGAGGGAGCAAATTCTGTGCTGCAGCAAAACTGGGAGCAGAAACTGCCACATCACAGCTCGTTAGCCAACTTCATGAACCGACTTCTGTTGAGTAATTTTCGTGATAAAGGAGCAAGGAGAGCCCTACATGTGTCCAAGTTGACCTAATTCAAGTCTCCTCTCCTTCTATAAAAGGAAGTAGCCGTCCAAGTCAAAGGCATTCCATGTTTTCCCTTGGAAGCTGAATATTTTAGAGAGATTGAAGATCATCAAGAACACCATCTTCCGCAAGCTGATTAGGGAGTTTATTTTCTTTATTAACTTGGTGTTATGGACATGCATACTCAGATTGTAATTCGTATTCCTATGCCTATTATGAACTAAGTAGCTTAAGGTGTTGGTTAGGAATAATGTGATTACTGTGCTTCATCTCTAGTAATAAATTGACTATCACATTTTGGTTAATTGTTGTGCTTATTTCCATTTTATGCCCGCCTGGCCAGCCGGTGTGAATAGCTCTCTCTAGTTTCAGGGATGATTTAGAGAGTGTGTGGCAGTTATCCACACTACGATAATTGTGTATTGGTGAACGCCAGTGACTGAGCTAGGGATAGCCAGTTGCCTAGTGCTTGATCGGTCGCTCTTCATTGGGTTTGAAACATATCCCAAAAGATCCGGAGTTCTGGGAGGAATCCGCTAATAATACTGCGAGAAATGCATGATCAATAATATTGCTAGAGCATATCTTAAAACAATCACTAAAACCTAACCAGTGCCTGTCTTTAATCTGTCTATCTATTTGTTTACTCGTTGTTCTGTCATTTATTTTGCTTCAGCATAATTCCGATAAAGCCCAATCATTTTACTATTCTTGAAACCATTGGAAAGTTACACAAAAATAGGTAGAGTGGAAACTAATTCAGGGCTCGGATTGATAATATTACTTGCTGCAGACTGTGCATACTTGCACAGGAATTCTAGAGTATTTTATATCATATTTTTACTCACTCTAGGAACCCAACAAGTTCTTGGCGTCGTTGCCGGGGACTTGAATAATTTTTTATCTGATTTATTTTTGTGTATGTGTTTTAGTTGTTTGGTGCTAGAACTTTTTGATTGTTTCTTTTGTTTTTGCAGGTGTGATTTTGGTGCATGAGCGATCTGCCTGGGGTACGGTTTGAGCTTGATCTAGAAATCGAAAGGACATTCAGGTTAAGAAGGAGAGAGCAGCGCAGAAATCAGATGGAGAACGTGCCGCGTCTTCCGGAGGGTCCTGAAGGTCCAACAGCAGCAAACCCCCAGCAGAATCCGTTGCTGCAGCAAAACCCGCTGTTTGAGCAAAATGAGCAGCAAAATAATCAGGCTGAGAATTTTATCCTGATAGCAAACGATAGGACCAGAGCCATTCGAGCGTATGCTGTCCCGATGTTTAATGAGTTGAATCCAGGGATTGCACGTCCCCAAATCGAAGCGGCAAATTTTGAAATGAAATCGGTAATGTTTCAAATGTTGCAAACTGTGGGGCAATTCCATGGTTTGTCATCTGAAGACCCTCATTTACATCTTAAGTCTTTTCTAGGAGTTAGTGATTCTTTTGTAATTCAAAGAGTGCCTAGAGATTCTCTTAGATTAACTTTGTTCCCGTATTCTCTTAGAGATGGAGCAAAGTCATGGTTAAACTCTTTTGCTCCAGGATCAATTAGGACGTGGGATGAGTTAGCTGAAAATTTTTTGAGTAAATATTTCCCACCTAATAGAAATGCTAAATGAAGGAGTGAAATAGTAGGGTTTAGGCAACTTGAGGATGAGACTTTTAGTGAGGCTTGGGAAAGGTTTAAGGAGCTTTTGCGAAAGTGTCCCCACCATGGTTTACCTCATTGTATTCAAATGGAAACATTTTACAATGGTTTAAATGGAGTGACCCAAGGTATGGTTGATGCTTCGGCTGGAGGGGCCCTTTTGGAAAAAACTTTTAATGAAGCCTATGAAATTTTAGAAAGAATATCTATTAATAGTTGTCAGTGGTCGGATGTTAGAGGCACAAATAAGAAAGTTAAGAGCGTATGATAAGTTGATGGTGTGTCCACCATTAGGGCTGATCTTGCTATGATTGCTAACGCTCTTAAGAATGTGACAGTGATTAGTCATCAGCAGCCACCAGCTATGGAGCCTACTGCAGTGGAGAACCAAGTCATGGACGAAGCATGTGTCTATTGTGATGAAGACCATAACTACGAGTTTTGCCCCAACAATCCAGCTTCTGTGTTTTTTGCAGGTAATCAGAGGAACAACCCTTATTCTAACTTCTATAATCCAGGTTGGTGCAACCACCCCAACTTCTCATGGGGAGGTCAAGGAAATAATGTACAAGCGCAACAGAAGATGAACCAACCGGGATTTGCTAAAGCGCAGGTAATGCCCCAGCAAAATTCGGGAAACTCTCTCGTAGCGATGATGAAAGAATTCATGGCTCGCACAGATGCCGCAATTCAAAGTAATCAAGCTTCGATGAGGGCCCTGGAATTGCAAGTGCGTCAGCTAGCTAATGAGCTGAAGGCAAGGCCTCAAGGGAAACTTCCATCAGATACTGAACACCCTAGAAGGGAACGTAAGGAACATGTAAAGGTAGTTACTCTTATGAGTGGTAAGCCATTAGAAGAAAGAATTGAGCCTAGTAAGACCCAGGATTTAAATAATAATAGTGATAAAAATATTGTTGTTGAGAAAGAGTTGGAGTCTGGTCAGGGTGCTGGAGGCAGCAATAAAAATGCTGGAGCATCTGGTTCTGTGCCAGATGTAGAACCACCATATGTACCGCCCCCACCTTATGTACCACCTCTACCTTTTCCACAAAGGCAAAAGCCTAAGAATCAGGATGGTCAATTTAGAAAGTTTTTAGAGATTCTTAAGCAATTGCACATAAATATCCCTTTAGTAGAAGCTATTAAGCAAATGCCTAATTATGCTAAATTTCTTAAGGATATTTGAACTAAAAAGAAGAGGTTAGGTGAATTTGAAACTGTATCTCTTACTGAGGAGTGTAGTGCTATTCTTAAGAATGAGCTACCCCCAAGGCTAAGGATCCAGGGTCATTTACCATACCTGTGTCTATAGGTGGAAAAGAATTAGGTAGAGCACTCTATGATTTAGGTGCAAGCATTAACCTTATGCCTCTTTCGGTCTATCGGAAGTTGGGTATTGGTGAAGCTAGGCCTACCACAGTCACACTTCAATTAGCTGATAGGTCTATCACATATCCAGAGGGTAAAATTGAGGATCTTTTAGTAAAAGTGGATAAGTTCATATTTCCTGTTGATTTTATTATTTTAGACTATGAGGCTGATAAAGATGTCCCAATTATTCTAGGTCGTCCATTTTTGGCTACTGGTAGGGCATTAATAGATGTTCAAAAAGGGGAATTAACAATGAGAGTTTGTAATGAGGAAGTGAAATTTAACGTGTTTAAAGCCATGAAGTATCCAGACGAAATGGAGGATTGCTCCTTCATTAGGATTCTGGAGAGCACAGTTATTGAGACAGCAATACAGGATTCGGCTGATAAGCATTTGGAAAAGCATGGAGAGGTTAGTGTAGAAGATTTTGAATTTTGTTCTTTAGATAGAAAAAAAGAAAAAGAGTTGTTAGATGTGAGGATGTTTTTGAGTCTTTAGATTTAGATCAAAGAAAGGCTCCCCCAATTAAGCCATCCCTTATTGAGGCACCCACTTTAGATTTGAAGCCCTTATCGGATCATCTAAAGTATGTGTATCTTGGGGAAAGTGAGACGTTGCTCATTATTGTTGCATCAGATTTAATGCCGGAGCATGAGGAGGCCTTAATAAAATTGCTGCAGCAATACCGCAAAGCTATAGGTTGGACATTGGCTGATATTCAGGGAATTAGCCCATCTTTTTGTATGCAAAAAATCACTCTAGAGGAGGGATCCTTTAGGAGTATTAAGCAAGAAAAAAGGCTTAACCCTACAATGAAAGAGGTTGTTAAAAAGGAGGTAATTAAATGGTTGGATGCTGGGATCATCGATCCAATTGCCGATAGCAATTGGGTAAGCCCTGTCCAATGTGTTCCTAAGAAAGGAGGTGTTACTGTGGTGAGCAATAAAGATAATGAGTTGATCCCCACAAGGACAGTAACTGGCTGGAGGGTTTGCATGGATTACAGAAGGCTTAATAAAGCTACCCGAAAGGATCATTTCCCTCTACCATTTATCGACTTGATGTTGGATCGATTGGCTGGTCAGGCCTATTACTGTTTCTTGGATGGTTATTCTGGGTATAACCAGATTACTATTGCTCTTGAGGATCAGGAGAAAACAACTTTCACCTGTCCTTATGGGACATTCGCTTTTAGGAGAATGCCTTTTGGCCTCTGCAATGCTCCAGAAACATTTTAGCGGTGTATGTTAGCAATTTTTTCTGATATGATTGAGTCTACTGTTGAGGTATTTATGGACGATTTTTCAGTGTTTGGAGGGTCTTTTCAGAATTGTTTAGATAATTTAGGAAAGGTATTAAAAAGATGTGAGGATACCCATCTAGTTCTTAATTGGGAGAAATGCCACTTCATGGTGAAGGAGGGCATAGTGTTGGGTCATAAAATTTCTAAAAATGGTCTAGAAGTTGATAGAGCAAAAGTTGAGGTTATTGAAAGACTAGAGCCACTGAATTCAGTGAAGGGAATTCAGAGTTTTTTAGGACATGCTGGTTTTTATAGGAGGTTCATAAAGGATTTCTCCAAAATCAGTAAACCTCTTTGTAACTTATTGTGTACTGATCATGTTTTTGACTTTAATGCAGATTGGGGGAAGGCTTTTGAGACTTTAAAGGCTGCTTTAATCTCAGCACCCATTCTTTGCGCACCTAATTGGAATTTGCCATTCGAAGTAATGTGTGATGCGAGTGATGCTGCAGTAGGTGCGATGCTGGGGCAAAAGCAGGGCAAATTTATCCATCCTATATACTATGCAAGCAGGGTTTTAAATGAAGCACAAGTCAACTATACAACTACTGAAAAAGAGTTGTTAGCTGTGGTGTTCGCTTTTGAGAAGTTTCGACCATATTTGGTTGGATCCAAAGTCACGGTTTTCACGGATCATGCAACAATAAGGTATTTAATGACTAAGAAGGATGCGAAGCCTAGACTAATTTGTTGGATTTTACTATTGCAGGAATTTGACTTGGAGATAAAGGACAAGAAAGGATCAGAAAATGTCATTGCAGATCATTTATCTCGTCTTGATCCATCATCATCTTTGCTGGAGCAATCTGCCATTTCCGATTCTTTTCCAGATGAACAACTTTTTGCTGTTGAGGTAAAGGTAGTTGGGGATGTCCCTTGGTATGCTGATATTGCAAACTTCTTGGTAAAGGGAGTCACAGTGGCAGTTATCCAAGACTCAGAAGAGGACATTCCAGTCGGCTTATTTGAAAAGGGAAGCGAACACATGGATGGGATTTATTAGACAGAAGATGCTTCCAACAACACATGACTCGACAATCTCCAGGGAAGGGGTTCTCCTAGCTTTTGCCATCTTACGATCTCTCAGTATTAACGTAGGGAGGATCATTGCGAATGAGATTTCTGGATGTTGGAAAAAGAAGGTGGGGAAACTATTCTTTCCGAACACAATCACGATGCTGTGTAGAAGAGCAGGGGTTCCGATGGATGAGGTAGATGTGATCCTGTTTGATAAGGGGATTGATAACTGCCCAAAAGGTAGTTATTTAGGCCTCAATTATATAGGGATTTGTGTCCTTTATGCTTATTAGGGTTGGTTTTGGATAGATATTACATGATTTAACCCATTTGGAAGAATGGAAGCATTGAAAATTATTTTGTGCAGATTATGTTGCTGAGCGACTGGAGGGAGCAAATTCTATGCTGCAGCAAAACTGGGAGCAGAAAGTGCCACATCACAGCTCGTTAGCCAACTTCATGAACCGACTTCTGTTGAGATATTTTCGGGATAAAGGATCAAGGAGAGCCTTACACGTGTCCTAGTTGACCTAATTCAAGCCTCCCATCCTTCTATAAAAGAAAGTAGCCGTCAAAGTCAAAAGCATTCCATGTTTTCTCTTAGAAGCCGAATAGTATAGGGAGATTGAAGATTATCAAGAGCACCATCATCCGCAAGCTAACTAGGGAGTTTATTTTCTTTATCAACTTGTGGTTATGGATATGCATACTCAGATTGTAATTCGTATTCCTATGCCTATTATGAACTAAGTAGCTTAGGGTGTTGGTTAGGAATAATGTGATTACTGTGCTTCATCTCTAGTAATAAATTGACTATCGCATTTTAGTTAATTGTTGTGCTTATTCTTATTTTATGCCCGCCTGGCCAGCCGGTGTGAATAGCTCTCTCTAGTTTCAGGGATGCTTTAGAGAGTGTGTGGCAGTTATCCACACTATGATCATTGTGTATTGGTGAACGCCAGTGACTGAGCTAGGGATAGCCAGTTGCCTAGTGCTTGATCGGTCGCTCTTCATTGGGTTTGAAACATATCCTAAAAGATCCGGAGTTCCGGGAGGAATCCGCTAATAATACTGCGAGAAATGCATGATCAATAATATTGCTAGAGCATATCTTAAAACAATCACTAAAGCCTAACTAGCGCCTGTCTTTAATCTGTCTATCTATTTGTTTACTCGTTGTTCTGTCATTTATTTTGCTTCAGCATAATTCCGATAAAACCCAATCATTTTATTATCTTTGAAACCATTAGGAAGTTACGCAAAATAGATAAAGTGGAAGCTCATTCAGACCTTGGATTGATAATATTACTTACTGTAGACTGTGTATACTTGCACAGGAATTCTAGAGTATTTTATGCTACATTTTTACTCACTCTAGGAACCCAACAAGTTTTTGGCGCCGTTGCCGGGGACTTGAATAAGTTTTTATCTGATCTGTTTTGTGGATGTGTTTTAGTGGTTTGGTGCTAGAACTTTTTGATTGTTTCTTTTGTTTTTGCAGGTGTGATTTTGGTGCATGAGCGATCCGCCTGGGGTACGGTTTGAGCTTGATCAGAAATTGAAAGGACATTTAGGAACAGAAGGAGGGAGCAGCGCAGAAACCAGATGGAGAACGCCCCGCAACTTCCACAGGTTCGTGAAGGTCCAGCAGCAGCAAACCCCCAGCAGAATCCGTTGCTGCAGCAAAACCCACTGTTTGAGCAAAATGAGCAGCGAAATAATAAGGCCTAGAATCCTATCTTGATAGCGAACGATATGACCAGAGCCATTCGAGCATATGCTGTCCCGATGTTTAATGAGTTGAATCCAGGGATTGCACGTCCCCAAATCCAAGCGGCAAATTTTGAAATGAAACCGGTAATGTTTCAGATGTTGCAAACTGTGGGGCAATTCCATGGTTTGTCATCTGAAGACCCTCATTTACATCTTAAGTCTTTTCTAGGAGTTTGTGATTCTTTTGTAATTCAAGGGGTGCCTAGAGATGCTCTTAGATTAACTTTGTTCCCGTATTCTCTTAGAGATGGAGCAAAGTCATGGTTAAACTCTTTTGCTCCAGGATCAATTAGGACGTGGGATGAGTTAGCTGAAAAAGTTTTGAGTAAATATTTCCCACCTAATAGAAATGCTAAATTAAGGAGTGAAATAGTAGGGTTTAGGCAACTTGAAGATGAGACTTTTAGTGAGGCTTGGGAGAGGTTTAAGGAGCTTTTACGAAAGTGTCCCCACCATGGGTTACCTCATTGTATTCAAATGGAAACATTTTACAATGGTTTAAATGGAGTAACCCAAGGTATGGTCGATGCCTCGGCTGGAGGGGCCCTTTTGGCAAAAACTTTTGATGAAGCCTATGAAATTTTAGAAAGAATATCTATTAATAGTTGTCAGTGGTCGGATGTTAGAGGCACAAATAAAAAGGTTAAGAGTGTATTAGAGGTTGATGGTGTGTCCACCATTAGGGCTGATCTTGCTATGATTGCTAATGCTCTTAAGAATGTGACAGTGATTAGTCATCAGCAGCCACCAGCTATGGAGCCCGCAGCAGTGGTGAACCAAGTCACAGACGAAGCATGTGTCTATTGTGGGGAAGACCACAACTACGAGTTTTGCCCCAGCAATCCAGCTTCTGTGTTTTTTGTAGGTAATCAAAGGAACAACCCTTATTCTAACTTCTATAATCCAGGTTGGCGCAACCACCCCAACTTCTCATGGGGAGGTCAAGGAAATAACGTACAAGCGCAACAGAAGATGAACCAGCCGGGATTTGCTAAAGCGCAGGTAATGCCCCAGCAAAATAAGCCAGCTTTGCCCCAGCAAAATTTGGGAAATTCTCTCGAGGCGATGATGAAAGAATTTATGGCTCGCACAGACGCTGCAATTCAAAGTAATCACACTTCGATGAGAGCCCTGGAATTGGAAGTGGGTCAGCTAGCTAATGAGCTCAAGACAAGGCCTCAAGGGAAACTTCCATCAGATACTGAACACCCTAAAAGGGAAGGTAAGGAGCAGGTAAAGGCAGTTACTCTTAAGAGTGGTAAGCCATTAGAAGAAAGAATTGAGCCTAGTAAAACCCATGTTTTAGATAAAAATGGTGATAGAAATAATAATGTTGTTGTTGAGAAAGAGTTGGAGTCTGGTCAGGGTGCTGGAGCCAGCAAAGAGAATGCTGGAGCATCTGGTTTTGTGCCAGATGTAGAACCACCATATGTGCCGCCCCCACCTTATGTGCCACCTCTACCTTTTCCACAAAGGCAAAAGCCTAAGAATCAGGATGGTCAATTTAAAAAGTTTTTAGAGATTCTTAAGCAGTTGCATATAAATATCCCTTTAGTAGAAGCTATAGAGCAAATGCCTAATTATGCTAAATTTCTGAAGGATATTTTGACTAAAAAGAAAAGGTTAGGTGAGTTTGAAACTGTATCTCTTACTGAGGAGTGTAGTGCTATTCTTAGGAATGGGCTACCCCCCAAGGCTTAGGATCAAGGGTCATTTACCATACCTATGTCTATAGGTGTAAAGGAGTTAGGTAGAGCACTCTGTGATTTGGGTGCAAGCATTAACCTTATGCCTCTTTCGGTCTATCGGAAGCTTGGTATTGGTGAAGCTAGGCCTACCACAGTTACACTCCAACTAGCTGATAGGTCTATCACATATCTAGAGGGTAAGATTGAGGATGTCTTAGTAAAAGTTGATAAGTTCATATTTCCTGTTGATTTTATTATTTTAGACTATGAGGCTGATAAAGATGTCCCAATTATTCTAGGTCGTCCATTTTTGGCTACTGGTAAGGCGTCAATAGATGTTAAAAAAGGAGAATTAACAATGAAAGTCTGTAATGAGGAAGTGAAATTTAATGTGTTTAAAGCCATGAAATATCCAGATGAAATGGAGGATTGCTCCTTCATTAGGATTCTGGAGAGCACAGTTATTGAGACAACAATACAGGATTCAGCTGATAAGCATTCGGAAAAGCATGGAGAGGTTAGTGTAGAAGATTTTGAAATTTGTTCTTTAGATAGAAAAAATGAAAAAGAATTGTTTAGGTGTGAGGATGTTTTTGAGTCTTTAGATTTAGATCAAAGAAAGGCTCCCCCAATTAAGCCATCCCTAATTGAGGCACCTACTTTAGATTTGAAGCCTTTACCAGATCATCTAAAGTATGTGTATCTTGGGGAAAGTGAGACGTTGCCCATTATTGTTGCATCAGATTTAATGCCAGAGCATGAGGAGGCCTTAATAAAATTGTTGCAGCAATACCGCAAAGCTATAGGTTGGACATTGGTTGATATTCTGGGGATTAGCCCATCTTTTTGTATGCACAAAATCACTCTAGAGGAGGGATCCTTTAGAAGTATTGAGCAACAAAGAAGGCTTAACCCTGCAATGAAAGAGGTTGTTAAAAAGGAGGTAATTAAATGGTTGGATACTTGGATCATTTATCCAATTCCGATAGCAATTGGGTAAGCCCTGTCCAATGTGTTCCTAAGAAAGGAGGTGTCACTGTGATGAGCAATAAAGATAATGAGTTTATCCCCACAAGGACAGTAACTGGCTGGAGGGTTTGCATGGATTACAGAAGGCTTAATAAAGCTACCCGAAAGGATCATTTCCCTCTACCATTTATCGACCAGATGTTGGATCGATTGGCTGGTCAGGCCTATTACTGTTTCTTGGATGGTTATTCTGGGTATAACCAGATTACTATTGCTCCTGAAGATCAGGAAAAAACCACTTTCACCTGCCCTTATGGGACATTCACTTTTAGGAGAATGCCTTTCGGCCTCTGCAATGCTCCAGCAACATTTCAGCAGTGTATGTTAGCAATTTTTTCTGATATGATTGAGTCCACTGTTGAAGTCTTTATGGACGACTTTTCAGTTTTTGGAGGGTCTTTTCAGAGTTGTTTAGATAATTTAGGTAAGGTGTTAAAAAGATGTGAGGATACCCATCTAGTTCTTAATTGGGAGAAGTGCCACTTCATGGTGAAGGAGGGCATAGTGTTAGGTCATAGGATTTCTAAGAATGGTCTAGAAGTTGATAGAGCAAAAGTTGAGGTTATTGAAAGACTAGAGCCACCGAATTCAGTGAAGGGAATTTGGAGTTTTTTAGGACATGCTGGATTTTATAGAAGGTTCATAAAGGATTTTTCCAATATCAGTAAACCTCTTTGTAACTTATTGTGCACTGATCATGTTTGTGACTTTAATGCAGATTGTAGGAAGGCTTTTGAAACATTGAAGGCTGCTTTAATCTCAGCACCCATTCTCTGCGCACCTAATTGGAATTTGCCATTCGAGGTAATGTGTGATGCGAGTGATGCTGCGGTAGGTGCGATGCTGGGGCAAAAGCAAGACAAATTTATTCATCCTATATATTATGCAAGCAAGGTTTTAAATGAAGCACAAGTCAACTACACAACTACTGAAAAGGAGTTGTTAGCTGTTGTGTTTGCTTTTGAAAAATTCCGGCCATATTTGGTTGGATCCAAAGTCACGGTGTTCACGGATCATGCAGCAATAAGGTATTTAATGTCAAAGAAAGATGCAAAGCCTAGATTAATTCGTTGGATTTTACTATTGCAGGAATTTAACTTGGAGATAAAGGACAAGAAGGGATCAGAGAATGTCATTGCAGATCACTTGTCTCGTCTTGATCCATCATCATCTTTGCTGGAGCAATCTGCCATTTCCGATTCTTTTCCAGATGAACAACTTTTTGCTGTTCAGGTAAAGGTAGTCAGGGATGTCCCTTGGTATGCTGATATTGCCAACTTTTTAGTGAAGGGAGTCACCCCTATTGATATGGATTGGAGGCAGAAGAAAAGGTTTAAGCATGATGCAAAATTTTTCTATTGGGATGAGCCATTTATGTATAAGCAATGCTCTGACGGTATTATTCGTAGGTGTGTTTCAGGTGCTGAAGCAAAGGAAATCCTGGAGCAATGTCACTCTTCGCCGTATGGAGGTTATTTCAGCGGTCAAAGGACAGCTATGAGGATTTTGCATTGCGGATTTTTCTGGCCTACGTTATTTAAGGATGCCCATTGGTTTTACAAGCAATGTGATGCTTGTCAAAGGAGAGGAAACTTAGGACCTAGAGATGAAATGCCTTTTACTTACATTTTAGAAGTTGAATTATTTGATGTATGGGGTATTGATTTTTTGGGTCCATTTCCCCCTTCTAATGGCAATGTTTTTATCTTATTGGCAGTTGATTATGTGTCCAAGTGGGTGGAGGCCATTGCATGCCATCAGAGTGATGCCAAGACAGTTGCAAGGTTTCTTCAATCGCACATCTTTGCGCGGTTCGGGACACCTAGGGCTCTAGTGAGTGATGAGGGTACACATTTTGTTAATAATATCTTAACTAAGCTTTTAGCTAAGTATGAGATTAAGCATAGGATAGCTACCCCTTATCACCCACAAGCAAATGGTCAAGCTGAAATTAGTAATAGGGAAATTAAAGCTATTTTAGAGAAAGTAGTTCATCCATCTCGAAAGGATTGGTCCTTTAGGTTGGATGAGGCTCTTTGGGCTTGTAGGAAAACTTATAAGACTCCTCTAGGTATGTCTCCCTATAGGTTAGTATATGGGAAAGCTTGCCATTTACCATTAGAGCTTGAGCATAAAACATTTTGGGCTTTGAAAAAGTTAAATTTTGATCTGAGTCGCGCAGGAGCAATAAGAATGCTGCAGCTTAATGAGTTAGAGGAATTTCGACAATTTTCTTATGAGAATGCGAAAATGTATAAGGAAAAAACTAAGTTGTGGCATGACAAAAAAATTAAATCTAAGGAGTTTGTCAAGGGTCAAAAAGTTTTGCTTTATAATTCTAGATTAAAATTATTTCCTGGAAAATTAAAATCTAAATGGTCAGGATCGTTTATTGTGATTGAGGTTTTTTCCAATGGAGCAATTACTTTGCAGGATGAAAAAGATGGGAGAGTGTTCAAGGTGAATGGACAGCATGTGAAAAATTATTGGGGTGAGGAATTTCAGGCGAAATATCCTTCCCTAAGGTTGGTCGATGTTTGAGAGAGCAGGACTTTTGCGGGAGCATTTCACAGAGCAAAATTTTGAGCTCCCAGGATTTGTATTGATTTTATGTTTCACTGATTTGTTTTTTTTTCGGTTAGGTTAGATTTAATTTTGCATGATTTATTAGATTTTATCTTTTAAGTATTTTTTTATTTTTGGTAGGTTAGATTTGATCTATTTTTTATTTGATTTGATTCTATTTTTGGGTTATTTATTTAGATTATTTTTTTTATCTTTTTATTGGTTTGATTTTATTAGATTTTATTTTCAGTTATTTGAATTCTAGTTTTAATTAATAGAGATTTTCTCTAATTTATTCGGCTTCTTTTGAAAATAAAAGGTTGGGATGATTGGTTAAAATTTAAATTGATTCTTCTTGTTTTGAAATTCGAATTCCGTATCTAAGATTCTTCAGGATCAGCAGATTGTTGCGGCAAAGATATTGCTGGAGCAAAATATTCCGAGTTAGAAGGGTTTCCGTTGGAATTTATTATTTTTACCGTTGGATTTGGCTTTGAATTCTTGCAGGTAAATGTGCGTACATCATCTGATGAGGCCACGTGTCGTAGAGCAATTATCCGAAGGCTTCAATGATGACAGTACATCAATTTTACCATGGGCGTTTGGAATCCGAAATTTTACCGTTGGTAATTTTTGAATTTAAGGTTTGCATTTTTAAATTACAACGGTAATATTAGTTATGGCAGGGCAAATCTTTTCGGTTAGGATTCTTGTTTGCTGCAGCCCTATTTATTCGCAATCTCTGGTAAGCACGTTTCACTTCGTCTTCTTGATCAAATCTCTGTGCGTGTATTATTCTTTCTTTCTTTCTTTGCATTCTCTGTCAAAACCCTATTACACCTTCAATGGCTAAAACAAGAGCTCGAAAAGAGAGGGAGAGTGAAGAGGAGGAGGTACTGATCACACCGGAAGTGCAAAAAGGAAAATCTAAAAAGAGAAGGACACCGGAGGAGAAAGAAGCAAGAAAAAGAAAACGACAACAGAGAGTTGAAGAACAAGGAAAAGCGAGAGAGGATGAGGTTGTTGCGGAAGAAGAAGGAGACCTAGAAGAATCTGACAAACAGAATCAAGAAGAGGATGAAAAGGAAATTGCGACTACAGAAGAAACTCGAGAGAATATTCAGGAGAAGCAGAGTGAGGATGTGCAGACGGAGGCTGTAGAGGAAGAAGGCAGAGAGCCTTTTCAGGAGGCTCGTGTGGAGGTTATCATACCTGAACCTCCGAAACGTCGCCGCATTAAGCGGAAGGCTGGGCGCATTCCAGTGATCAGGACTGATACCCCATCGCCTCCATCATCAGATTCCGAGAGAGAAAAGGCAGAGCGAGAGGAACGAGAGAAAAAAGAAGCTGAAGAAAGAAGGCGAGAAGAAGCAGAGAAACAGGCAGAGGAGGAACAGTTGCGGAAGCGGAGAAAAGAAAAGGGCAAATATATTGCTGAAGCATTGGAGGAACACGATGAAATAGCAGAGCGATAGGTGCCACACGATCGCTTTATCAATCAGTTTGCTAGAGCAAAATACACTGAGCTCTTGAAAAGGGATTTTCTGTTCGAAAGAGGTTTCAGCGGTGGTCTCCCGCCATTTCTGAGGACCGGAATAGCTGACCATGGCTGGGAGCTGTTTTGTGCTAAGCCAGAGGCTGTGAATGCACAGGTGGTGCGAGAATTCTATGCCAACATTGATAAAGAAGAGGGTTTCGTGGTAATTGTCAGAGGAGTCGAGATAGATTGGAGTCCAAGTGCGATCAACGCACTGTACCATCTTCAAAACTTCCCCCATGCGGCATTCAATGAAATGGCAGTCGCGCCATCTGAGGAGAAGTTAAGTAATGCTATGAGGGAGGTAGGAATCGAGGGGGCACAGTGGCAACTATCTAAGACTCAAGAAAGGACATTCCAATCAGCTTAGTTGAAAAAGGAAGCGAACACGTGGATGGGTTTCATCAGGCAGAGGTTGCTTCCAACAACGCACGACTCGACAGTATCCAGGGGACGAATTCTTTTGGCTTTTGCTATCTTAAGGTCTCTCAGTATTGACGTAGGAAAAATTATTTGTAATGAAATTCCTTGCTGCTGGAAGAAAAAGGTGGGGAAATTATTCTTTCCGAACACAATCACGATGCTATGCAGAAGAGCAGGGGTTCCGGTGGATGAGGGAGATGTGATCCTGTTTGATAAGGGGATCATAGACACACCCAATTTGGCACGGCTCCAGCGCATGCAGGAGGTGCGTCAAGGTGGGCTTATACATGGCATCAACTCGATTCTAGAACAACTGGCACTTTCGGCCAGTAGGCAGGAGTTTGCTGAAAGGCAAACTTTAACCTTCTGGAACTATGTTAAGAATCGAGATGCCAGCTTAAGAAGGGCACTGCAAGAGAATTTTTCCAAGCCGTATCCAGCCCTTCCTGCATTCCCTGAGGATCTGTTGAACCCCTGGATTCCGCCCCCACCGGTTGAAAGAGAAGAAGAGAATGATGATGAAGAGAAGGGTCAGGAAGATTGATGGATGAAATGATCTTCCGCGAGCATTATTTTTGTTCTTATCATTTTGTTTGCTCGCGCATATCTGACCCCGTTTACTAAATATGTTTGCTTGTCCCTTTTTAATTTTTCTGCTTTAAAAATATATCTCTGCTATGTAATTTCTTTTCTTATGATTTTAATGAAATTTCTGAATGTTTCTATTCCATGAGCACTGACTAACTCTAACTTAACTATTTTCTTTTGAATTTTTGAAGCTTGGACTGATTACGCTTAATTAGATCAAGGTATTCTGATCTCCAGAAACCTTTTGCTTGCGCATTTCTTCTAGCCTGGACTGTTGCTGCGGCAAAGAAGATTTTGACGGTAGTATTGACTTATATGATCCACTTTAAACTTAAATCTAAGTCCCGTGTTTAGTTTAAAAATTCAGATAGAAAAATTTAAGTTTGGGGGTATAATTGCTTAATTAATGATTCATTGGGGACAATGAATAATTCAAGTTTGGGGGACTTTTTGCTACTCCAATTGTTTTGCTCGAGCATTCCTCTCCTTCAAAATTAAAATTTGCTAGGTTATTGAGTAACCGGGGATATTTGTGATACCCACAGTTTGTCTTCGCGTCAAAAGATGACCTAGGAAATATGAAAAAAATGAGGAAAAAAATAAAGAAAATTATTTGCTGAAAAAAAATTATTTGTTGGAGATTTTGCTGAAAAAATTGACAGAGCAAAAGTTTTGAGGGATGAATGATGATCCAGCAGTTTTTCTGTCTCCCAGAACTTAGGTGAGCTTCATCATAAAATGTCGCCATTCTGAGGGGCAAGAGATAGAATAACTAAGGATTTTTGAGCTTTATAATGAGTATTGAGTCTAGTTGGTGATGAGTTTGAGGCAAGGGTATACTGCACCATAAAGTGGGCCATCCCATGCTTAAGAGCTTGTGACTGTAAGGCTGCTTTAAGTCTGATAAATAATGAAATAAACCCTTTTAAAAATATGTTTTGAAATGTCTGGTAATAGAGCTAGGCTGTGGTGAGTTCTTAGAATTAAGTTGAAAAGTGGTGATTATTTGTCCCTGCTGAAGGAATCATTTTGCTGCAGCAGAGCTTGGTTTTGCAGAGTGCTCAGGTAAAGGTTAAAGGTAGTGTTGGACTGTCTGGTTTGATTAAGCTAATTCTTTGTCTAATGGTTTGAAATTCTTGAAGGAAGGTTGGTTAGTATTGCTCGGGACGCGCAATAGTTCAAGTTTGGGGGTATGATAACTGCCCAAAAGGTAGTTATTTAGGCCTCAATTATATAGGGATTTATGTGTCCTTTATGCTTATTAGGGTTGGTTTTGGATAGATATTACATGATTTAACCCATTTGGAAGAATGAAAGCATTGAAAATTATTTTGTGCAGATTATGCTGCTGAGCGACTGGAGGGAGCAAATTCTATGCTGCAGCAAAACTGGGAGCAGAAACTGCCACATCACAGCTCGTTAGCCAACTTCATGAACCGACTTCTGTTGAGATATTTTCGGGATAAAGGATCAAGGAGAGCCTTACACGTGTCCTAGTTGACCTAATTCAAGCCTCCCATCCTTCTATAAAAGGAAGTAGCCGTCAAAGTCAAAAGCATTCCATGTTTTCTCTTGGAAGCCGAATAGTATAGGGAGATTGAAGATTATCAAGAGCACCATCATCCGCAAGCTGACTAGGGAGTTTATTTTCTTTATCAACTTGTGGTTATGGATATGCATACTCAGATTGTAATTCGTATTCCTATGCCTATTATGAACTAAGTAGCTTAGGGTGTTGGTTAGGAATAATGTGATTACTGTGCTTCATCTCTAGTAATAAATTGACTATCGCATTTTGGTTAATTGTTGTGCTTATTCTTATTTTATGCCCGCCTGGCCAGCCGGTGTGAATAGCTCTCTCTAGTTTCAGGGATGATTTAGAGAGTGTGTGGCAGTTATCCACACTACGATCATTGTGTATTGGTGAACGCCAGTGACTGAGCTAGGGATAGCCAGTTGCCTAGTGCTTGATCGGTCGCTCTTCATTGAGTTTGAAACATATCCCAAAAGATCCGGAGTTCCGGGAGGAATCCGCTAATAATACTGCGAGAAATGCATGATCAATAATATTGCTAGAGCATATCTTAAAACAATCACTAAAGCCTAACCAGCGCTTGTCTTTAATATGTCTATCTATTTGTTTACTCGTTGTTCTGTCATTTATTTTTCTTCAGCATGATTCCGATAAAACCCAATCATTTTATTATCTTTGAAACCATTAGGAAGTTACGCAAAATAGATAAAGTGGAAGCTCATTCAGACCTTGGATTGATAATATTACTTGCAGCAGACTGTGTATACTTGCACAGGAATTCTAGAGTATTTTATGCTACATTTTTACTCACTCTAGGAACCCAACAGGGATCATAGAAACGCCCAATTTGGCACGGCTCCAGCGTGTGCAGGAGGTACGTCAAGGTGGGCTTATCTACGGCATCAACACGATTCTAGAACAACTGGCACTTTCGGCCAGTAGGCAGGAGTTTGCTGAGAGGCAGACTTTAACCTTCTGGAGCTATGTTAAGAATCGGGATGCCGGCTTAAAGAGGGCGCTGCAAGAGAATTTTTCAAACCCATACCCAGCCCTTCCCATATTCCCTGACGATCTATTGAACCCCTGGATTCCGCCCCCACCTGCTGAAAGAGGAGAAAAGAATGATGATGAAGAACAGGGTCAGGAAGATTGATGGATAAGATGATCTTCGGCGAGCATTAATTTTGATCCTATAATTTTGTTTGCTCGCGCATATCTGACCCCGTCTGCTTGTCTTTTTAATTTTTCTGTTTTAAAAAATAATATATCTCGGCTATGTACTTTCTTTTCTTATGTTTTTAATGACATTTTTCGATATTTCTGTTCCATGAGCACTGAGTAATGCCTAACTTAACTAATTTTCTTCTGAATTTTTGAAGCCTGGACTGTTGCTGCGACAAAGAAGATTTTTGAGGTAGTATTGACTTATATGATCCACTTTAAGCTTAGTTCTAGTCCCACGCTTAGTTTAAAATTAAGAAAGAAAAATTTAAGTTTCGGGGTATAATTTGCAAAATTAATGATTCATTGGAGACAATGAATAATTCAAGTTTGGGGGACTTTTTGCTACTCCAATTGTTTTGCTCGAGCATTCATCTCCTTCAAGTAAAATTTTGCTAGGTTGTTGAGTAACTGGGGACATTTGTGATACCCACAGTTTGTCTTCGCATCAAAAGATGACCTAGGAAATGTGAAAAAAATGAGAAAAACTATTTGCTGAAAAAATTATTTGTTCAGGATTTTGCTGAAAAAATTGATGGAGCAAAAGTTTTGAAGGATGAATGATGATCCAACAGTTATTCTGTCTCCCATAACTTAGGTAAGCTTCATCACAAAATGTCGCCATTCTGAGGAGCAAGAGATAGAATAACTAAGGATTTTTGAGCTTTATAATGAGTATTGAACCTAGTTGGTGATGAGCTTGAGGCAAGGGTATACTGCACCATAAAGTGGGTCATCCCATGCTTAAGAGCTTACGACTGTAAGGCTGCTTTAAGTCTGATAAAAAATGATATGAACCCCTTTAAAAATATGTTTTGAGATGTCTGATAATAGAGCTAGGCTGTGGTGAGTTCTTAGAATTAAGTTGAAAAGTGGTGATTATTTGTCCCTGCCGGAGGAATCACTTTGCTGCAGCAGAGCTTGGTTTTGCAGAGTGCTCAGGTAAAGGTTAAAGGTAGTGTTGGACTGTCTGGTTTGATTAAGCTATTCTTTGTCTAATGTTTTTGAATTCTTAAGGGAAGGTGAGTTAGTATTGCTCGGGACGCGCAATAGTTCAAGTTTGGGGGTATGATAACTGCCCAAAAGGTAGTTATTTAGGCCTCAATTACCCTATATACTATACATCAACTTAGAGAGGTTCGATGCGCCTTGCATCAAGAACATTCAGCTGATGACCGGCGTCTGAATATTTCATCAGATGGGATTTTCCAATATTGGCGCCACAACCCAGTATATAGAGTAGTATACCCTCCTGATTAATTCCAGGAGACCGACATTAGATTGTCTCTTCTTGGGCACTGCTGTGTGGTAGAACCTAGTGAACCGGGCGTGTGAAGATAGAGTAGCTTCAGATTACTCTAAATAAAAGATAAGAGGGAGGAGAGGAGAGGAGAGGAGAGGAGAGGAGAGGAGAGGAGAGGAGAGGAGAGGCTGTGACTTTTTTATTGTCTCTAAAGAGACACTGTTTTTGTGTGTGACTTTAGAGGAGAGGAGAGGCTGTGACTTTTTTATTGTCTCTAAAGAGACACAGTATTTGTGTGTGACTTTTTTGCTTTTTAGGGTTGGTTTTGGATAGATATTACATGTTTTAACCCATTTGGAAGAATGGAAGAATTGGAAATTATTTTGTGCAGATTATGCTGCTGAGCGACTGGAGGGAGCAAATTCTGTGCTGCAGCAAAACTGGGAGCGGAAACTGCCACATCACAGCTCGTTAGACAACTTCATGAACCGACTTCTGTTGAGTAATTTTCGTGATAAAGGAGCAAGGAGAGCCCTACACGTGTCCAAGTTGACCTAATTCAAGTCTCCTCTCCTTCTATAAAAGCAAGTAGCCGTCCAAGTCAAAGGCATTCCATGTTTTCCCTTCGAAGCCGAATATTTTAGAGAGATTGAAGATAATCAAGAACACAATCTTCCGCAAGCTGATTGGGGAGTTTATTTTCTTTATTAACTTGTGGTTATGGACATGCATACTCAGATTGTAATTCGTATTCCTATGCCTATTATGAACTAAGTAGCTTAAGGTGTTGGTTAGGAATAATGTGAGTACTGTGCTTCATCTCTAGTAATAAATTGACTATCGCATTTTGGTTAATTGTTGTGCTTATTTCCATTTTATGCCGCCTGGCCAGTCGATGTGAATAGCTCTCTCTAGTTTCAGGGATGATTTAGAGAATGTGTGACAATTATCCACACTACGATCATTGTGTATTGGTGAATGCCAGTGACTGAGCTAGGGATAGCCAGTTGCCTAGTGCTTGATCGGTCGTACTTCATTGGGTTTGAAACATATCCCAAAAGATCTGGAGTTCCGGGAGGAATCCGCTAATAATACTGCGAGAAATGCATGATCAATAATATTGCTAGAGCATATCTTAGAACAATCACTAAAGCCTAACCAGCGCCTGACTTTAATCTGTCTATCTATTTGTTTACTTGTTGTTCTGTCATTTATTTTGCTTCAGCATAATTCCGATAAAACCAAATCATTTTACTATTCTTGAAACCATTGGAAAGTTACACATAAATAGGTAGAGTGGAAACTAATTCAGGGCTCGGATTGATAATATTACTTTCTGCAGACTGTGTATACTTGCACAGGAATTCTAGAGTATTTTATATCATATTTTTACTCACTCTAGGAACCCAACAACCACCTCTACCTTTTCCACAAAGGCAAAAGCCTAAGAATCAGGATGGTCAATTTAAAAAGTTTTTAGAGATCCTTAAGCAATTGCATATAAATATCCCTTTAGTAGAAGCTATTGAGCAAATGTCTAATTATGCTAAATTTCTTAAGGATATTTTGACTAAAAAGAAAAGGTTAGGTGAATTTGAAACTGTATCTCTTACTGAGGAGTGTAGTGCTATTCTTAAGAATGGGCTACCCCCCAAGGCTAAGGATCCAGGGTCATTTACCATACCTGTGTCTATAGGTGGAAAAGAATTAGGTAGAGCACTCTGTGATTTAGGCGCAAGCATTAACCTTATGCCTCTTTCGGTCTATCGGAAGTTAGGTATTGGTGAAGCTAGGCCTACAACAGTCACACTCCAATTAGCTGATAGGTCTATCACATATCCAGAGGGTAAAATTCAGGATGTCTTAGTAAAAGTGGATAAATTCACATTTCCTGTTGATTTTATTATTTTAGACTATGAGGCTGATAAAGATGTCCCAATTATTCTAGGTCGTCCATTTTTGGCTACTGGTAGGGCATTAATAGATGTTCAAAAAGGGGAATTAACAATGAGAGTCTGTATTGAGGAAGTAAAATTTAATGTGTTTAAAGCCATGAAATATCCAGACGAAATGGAGGATTGCTCTTTCATCAGGATTTTGGAGAGCACAGTTATTGAGACAACAATACAGGATTCGACTGATAAGCATTCGAAAAAGCATGGAGAGGTTAGTGTAGAGGATTTTGAAATTTGTTCTTTAGATAGAAAAAATGAAAAAGAGTTGTTTAGGTGTGAAGATGTTTTTGAGTCTTTAGATTTAGATCAAAGGAAGACTCCTTCTATTAAGCCATCCCTGATTGAGGCACCTACTTTAGATTTGAAACCCTTGCCGGATCATCTAAAGTATGTGTACCTTGGGGAAAGTGAGACGTTTCCCATTATTGTTGCATCAGATTTAATGTCGGAGCATGAAGAGGCCTTAATAAAATTGCTGCAGCGATACCGCAAGGCTATAGGTTGGACATTGGCTGATATTCAGGGAATTAGCCCATCTTTTTGTATGCACAAAATCACTCTAGAGGAGGGATCCTTTAGGAGTATTGAGCAGCAAAGAAGGCTTAACCCTGCAATGAAAGAGGTTGTTAAAAAAGGAGGTGATTAAATGGCTGGATGCTGGGATCATTTATCCAATTGCCGATAGCAATTGGGTAAGCCCTGTCCAATGTGTTCCTAAGAAAGGAGGTGTCACTGTGGTGAGCAATAAAGATAATGAGTTGATTCCAACCAGGACAGTAACTGGCTGGAGGGTGTGCATGGATTACAGGAGGCTTAATAAAGCTACCCGTAAGGACCATTTCCCTCTACCATTTATCGACCAGATGTTGGATCGATTAGCTGGTCAGGCCTACTACTGTTTCTTGGATGGTTATTCTGGGTATGATCAGATTACTATTGCTCTTGAGGATCAGGAGAAAACCACTTTCACCTGTCCTTATGGGACATTTGCTTTTAGGAGAATGCCTTTTGGCCTCTGCAATGCTCCAACAACATTTCAGCGGTGTATGCTAGCAATTTTTTCTGATATGATTGAGTCCACTGTTGAGGTATTCATGGACGATTTTTCAGTTTTTGGAGGTTCTTTTCAAGATTGTTTAGACAATTTAGGAAAGCTATTAAAAAGATGTGAGGATACCCATCTAGTTCTAAATTGGGAAAAATGCCACTTCATGGTGAAGGAGGGCATAGTGTTAGGACATAAAATTTCTAAAAATGGTCTAGAAGTTGATAGAGCAAAAGTAGAGGTTATTGAGAGACTAGAGCCACCGAATTCAGTGAAGGGAATTCAGAATTTTTTAGGACATGCTGGATTTTATAGGAGGTTCAGAAAGGATTTTTCTAAAATCAGTAAACCTCTTTGTAACTTATTGTGCACTGATCATGTTTTTGACTTTAATGCAGATTGTAGGAAGGCTTTTGAGACTTTAAAAGCTGCTTTAATCTCAGCACCCATTCTTTGCGCACCTAATCCGAATTTGCCATTTGAGGTAATGTGTGATGCGAGTGATGCTGCGGTAGGTGCGATGCTGGGGCAAAAGCAGGGCAAATTTATCCATCCTATATATTATGCAAGCAGGGTTTTAAATGAAGCACAAGTCAACTATAGAACTACTGAAAAGGAGTTGTTAGCTGTGGTGTTTGCTTTTGAGAAGTTCCGGCCATATTTGGTTGGATCCAAAGTCACGGTTTTCACGGATCATGCAGCAATAAGGTATTTAATGTCTAAGAAAGATGCAAAGCCTAGACTAATTCGTTGGATTTTACTATTGTAGGAATTCGACTTGGAGATAAAGGACAAGAAGGGATCAGAAAATGTCATTGCAGATCATCTATCTCGTATTGATCAGTCATCATCTTTGCTGGAGCAATCTGCCATCTCTGATTATTTTCCAGATGAACAGCTCTTTGCTGTTGAGGTAAAGGTAGTCAGGGATGTCCCTTGGTATGCTGATATTGCCAACTTTTTGGTAAGGGGAGTCACTCCTATTGACATGGATTGGAGGCAGAAGAAAAAGTTTAAGCGTGATGCAAAATTTTTCTATTGGGATGAGCCATTTATGTATAAGCAATGCTCTAACAGTATTATTCGTAGGTGTGTTTCAGGTGCTGAAGCAAAGGAAATCCTGGAGCAATGTCACTCTTCGTCGTATGGAGGTCATTTCAGCGGTCAGAGGACAGCTATGAGGATTTTACATTGTGGATTTTTCTAGCCTACGTTATTTAAGGATGCCCATTGGGTCTACAAGCAATGTGATGCTTGCAAAAGGAGAGGAAATTTAGGGCCTAGAGATGAAATGCCTCTTACTTACATTTTAGAAGTTGAATTATTCAATGTATGGGGTATTGACTTTATGGGGCCATTTCCCCCTTCTAATGGCAATGTGTTTATCTTATTGGCAGTTGATTATGTGTCCAAGTGGGTGGAGGCCATCGCATGCCATCAGAGTGATGCCAAGACAGTAGCAAGGTTTCTTCAATCGCACATCTTTGCGCGGTTTGGGACACCTAGGGCTCTAGTGAGTGACGAGGGTACACATTTTGTTAATAATATCTTAACTAAGCTTTTAGCTAAGTATGAGATTAAGCATAGGATAGCTACCCCTTATCACCCACAAGCAAATGGCCAAGCTGAAATTAGTAATAGGGAAATTAAAGCTATTTTAGAGAAAGTAGTCCATCCATCTAGAAAGGATTGGTCCTTTAGGTTTGATGAGGCTCTTTGGGCTTATAGGACAGCTTACAAGACTCCTCTAGGTATGTCTCCCTATAGGTTAGTATATGGGAAAGCTTGCCATTTACCATTAGAGCTAGAGCATAAAACATTTTGGGCTCTGAAAAAGCTGAATTTTGATCTAAGTCGTGCATGAGCAATAAGAATGCTGCAACTTAATGAATTGGAGGAATTTCGTCAATTTTCTTATGAGAATGCGAAAATGTATAAAGAAAAGACTAAGCTGTGGCATGACAAGAAAATTAAATCTAAAGAGTTTGCCAAGGGTCAAAAAGTTTTGCTTTATAATTCTAGATTAAAATTATTTCCTGGAAAATTAAAATCTAAATGGTCAGGACCATTTATTGTGGTTGAGGTTTTCCCCAATGGAGCAATTACTTTGCAGGATGAAAAAGATGGGAGAGTATTCAAGGTGAATGGACAACGTGTGAAGCATTACTGGGGTGAGGAGTTTCAGTCGAAATATCCTTCCCTAGGGTTGGTTGATGATTGAGAGACCTGGACTTTTGCGGGAGCATTTCACAAAGCAAAATTTTAAGCTCCAAGAGTTTGTATTAATTTTATTTTTCGCTGATTTGATTTTAATTTCGGTTAGGTTAGGTTTGATTTTGCATGATTTATTAGATTTTATCTTCTCATTAATTAGGTTTTGTATAGATTTTATTTTCAGCTATTTGAATTTTGTTTAGTTCAAATTAATAAAGATTTTCTCTAATTTATTCGGCTTCTAGAAAGATTAAAATTGTTTTGATTGGTTATTTGGTTTTCTATTTTGAAATTTGAATTTTGTATCAAAGATTCTACAAGATTAGAAGGTTGTGGCAGCAAGATTATGGCTGGAGCAAAATAATCCGAATTAAAAGGGTTTCCGTTGGAATTTATTATTTTTACCGTTGGATTTGGCTTTGAATTTTCACAGGTAAATTTGCATGCATCATCTGGTGAAGCCACGTGTCGCAGAGCAGTCATCCGAAGACTTCAATGATGGACAACACATCAATTTTTTACCATGGGTGTTTTGGAATCCACGATTTTACCGTTGCTGGATTCAAATTTTCAGGTTACATTAAACGGTAATATTATTTAATAGGAGCAAATCTTTTCGGTTGAGATTTCAAATTGCTGAAGCCCTATTTATTAGCAACCTCTGGTAAGCCCGTTTCACTTCATCTTCTTGATCAAATCTTTGTTGCGTGCATTCTTCTTTCTTTCTTTGTATTCTCTGTCAAAACCCCCCTTGCACCTTCAATGGCAAAGACAAGAGCTAGAAAAGAGAGGGAGAGTGAGGAGGAAGAGATACATGTAACCCCCGAAGTTCAGAAAGTGAAAACCAAGAAGAAAAGAACACCGTAGGAGAAAGAAGCTAAAAGAAGAAGACGGCAACAGAGAGCTGAAGAACAAGAAAAGGCAAGAGAGGATGAGGTTGTTGCAGTAGAAGAGGGAGACCCAAAAGAATCTGATAAACAAAATCCAGAAGAGGATGAGCAGAGAATGACGGTTACAGGAGAAGCTCGAGAGCAAATTCAGAAGCAACAGAGTGAGGATGTGCATATAGTGGCCGTAGAGGAAGCAGGCAGAGAGCCAGTTCAGGAGGCTCGTGTTGAGGTTATCATGCCTGAACCTCCGAAACGGTGCCGCATTAAGCGGAAAGCTGGGCGCGTTCGGGTGATTAGGACTGATACCCCGTCGCCTCCATCATCGGATTCCGAGAAAGAAAAGGCAGAGCGAGAGGAACGAGAGAAAAAAAAGGAAGCTAAAAATAAGGCAAAGGAAGAAGAGGCAAGGAAGGCAGAAAAAGAGCGTTTGCGCGAACAAAGGGAAAACAAGGGCAAAGGAATTTCCGAAGCATCGGGTGAGATTGAGGAGCCGAGGGTACCGTTCATTCGCTTCATCAACGAACTTGCCAAAGCAAAATATCAAGAGGTACTGAAGCGTGATTTCTTGTTCGAGCGGGGATTTGGCAGTGATTTGCCCAGGTTCTTCGAGTCTGGAATAGCGAGCCTTGGGTGGAGGCCGTTTTGTGCGAAGCCTGATCCTGTCAATGCCAATATCATTCGGGAATTCTACGCCAATCTTGATGTTAAGGATGATTTTGATGTTATAGTGCGAGGAGTGCCTGTACAATGGAGCCCAGAGGCCATTAATAATTTGTTTGATCTCCAGGACTTTCCACATGCAGTTTTTAATGAGATGATGGTTGCCCCATCGAGCGACCAATTAAGTGCGGCAGTCCGAGAGGTAGGTGTTGAGGGGGCTCAATGGAGGGTGTCACAAACGCGGAAGCATACATTTCAAGCTGCCTATTTAAAGAGTGAAGCTAACACTTGGATGGGCTTCATTAGGCTCCGCTTACTGCCGACAATGCACGACTCCACTATATCTTGGGACAAAGTGTTGCTTGCTTTTTCCATCCTTAGATCAATGAGTATAGATGTTGGAAAAATAATTTCTACTGAGATTGCTGACTGTTGGCGCAAGAAGGTGGGGAAGTTGTTCTTCCCGAACACAATTACTATGTTGTGTAGACAAGCAGGGGTTCCAGTGGATGAGAGTGATGTGATTCTGTTCGATAAGGGGATCATTGATACGCCCAATTTGGCGCGGCTCCAGCGCACGCATGAGAGTATCAAATTTTAATTCTAGGGGATATAATAATAGTTCTACACCTACACATTATCACCCTAACAATAGGAACCATGAAAATTTCTCTTATGCTAATACTAAGAATGTTCTTAATCCTCCTGGTTTTGCCCCTCAAACTCAAGATAATAAAAAGTTAGAAGATCTTGTTGGAGCGTTCATTGCAGAGTCTAGTAACAGGACAACCAAGTTAGAGGAGGCAATCATTGCCATCAACACCACAGTGAATGGCCACAGTGCAGCTATAAAGAACATTGAGACTCAGCTGGGACAATTGGTGAATGTTGTAAGCACCATGAATAAAGGTAAGGCCCTAGCTGAACAAGAGAAACCTCAGATGGAGTACTGTAAGGCAATCACTGTGCACCAGGAGGAATCTGACGAGGAACCTGAATCTGAGGACTATGAAACGCCTACAGGGGAAGCTGAGGAGGACACATCATCTGATGAGGCTGAACAGCCTAACCTTGAGCCTCATATTCCTTCTCCCACACTGATGATTCCCAAGGAAAAGAAAAAGAAAAAGAAGAAAAAGAATAATCAGGTTCAGTTTGATAAATTTATGAATGCTTTTATGAATCTGAACATTAATATTCCTTTTGCAGAGGCATTAGAGATGCCCCAATACAACAGGTTCATGAAAGAGTGGTTAGCAAAGAAGCGAAAAGAAAAAAAGGTTGACACTGTTTATCTTGCTTCCACATGCAGCACCAGAGTACAACAGAAAGTACCTGAAAAAGTAGCAGATCCAGGGAGTTTTTCTGTTCCTTGTAGTTTTGGTACTTATTCTTTCAGAGCATTATGTGATTTAGGTGCTAGCATTAATATCATTCCTCTATCGTTGTGTAAAAAGTTAGATATAGGTGAGATTAAGTCTACTCCTGTAAAGCTCCAATTGGCTGATCAATCTGTGGTGAGACCAGTTGGTATTGTAGAAAATGTGTTAATCAGAGTAGGTAGATTTTTCCTCCCTATTGACTTGTATGTTATGGACATGATAGAAAATCCTTCAATGCCTGTCATATTAGGGCGACCATTCCTCGCTACTGGGCGAGCGATCATAGATATTGAGCGCAGGGAGCTCACTATTAGAGTGAAGAACGAAAAAGAAATATTTAAAGCAGTTGAAGACTCTAAAGATGAAGTGCTTTACATGGGCTACAGGAAAGGTGCAAGAAAGAGCACCTCTGTTGGATTCACAGAACAAAAACCTCCTTGAAGCACGGTCAACACGTCGAGCTAATGACGTTAAACAAGCGCTTATGGGAGGCAACCCAAGTAAGTTTAGTGTGTTTTCTTTTTGTTTTTGATTTATTGTTTGTTTTTGTTTTGTAGGTCTTGTTTTCTTCCTATCCTTTGCTTTCAAGCTTTCAAGATTCCAAGCTCTTAAGCAAGAAGTCATCATCATTCCAGGCCAGTATTATTCACTCATGTTATTCTTTTATTGTTCTCATGCTTGTTTATGCCTTATTTTCTTTATACATTGAGGACAATGCATATTTTAAGTTTGGGGGTGGATTACCATGTTTGTGGAGCCCTTGAGCATCTGAGTTCGGGCTATAGTTTTGAGCTTTCTTTGAATTTTGCATATGGTTGTTTTCTGGATGCTACTTTTGCATGATTATGATGTCCTAGGATAGGCTTTCTTGTCAATTTTCAAGCTTGTGATGAGTTGTAAGCATAAGTGCCCAAAAAGGGAGACTTTTTAAAATTTTTCTAGGAGATGGCTTGCATGAGTAGAGTATCTGTCTTGGCTAGATTTGGATTTGAATGCTTAGGAGCGAATTATTGGGTTCATATGCTTGTTGTCACCTCGATAGGTGTAGGGCAGAGCTAAAGAGTTAATTTTTCCAAATTAGCATGTTTGATCTTGCTTAGGAGAAAGGAAAAGAATATCTGCTATTTATGCTCATAAAGAAAAATCATTCTTGTTGTTACTATTGAAATAAGATAATAATGCCATGGCTTGTGCACAATATGCAATGATTAATAAAGATTAAGGCAAAAAGAGCTACCCCTGTTGTGATCAGTTAGGCCAACCAGAGAAAACTCAGGTTAAGGGTCCCTGCAATGGGTGTGTGAAAGCTAGTGCCACATTTACATGCTTAATTTAATTGTTATTTATAAGCACCTAAGTATGGAGATAAACAAACTAATTTGTTGCATTAACTCATGAGTGAAGCCTTAGTGCCAGTGTAGAGAGAAGATGAGCTGAGAGTTTAATAATCCAATCCCGAGCTAGTAGAGTCTGATCTTGTTGAGTTAGATCTCGCTTGTGCAAGTTAATTTTGGAAAAATTTTAATTTGTCTCCCTCATTGGTCCTTGTGTGCATATCTCTTGCTTGCTTGGTTATTGACTTTTGAGCCTTGAGGATTGAGTTATGATTGTTGCATCCGTTCTTCCATTGTATGTCTGATTTAGAGTTTGCTCGAGGACTAGCAAAAGCTTAAGTTTGGGGGTATTTGATAGCGAGCATAGCTAGCTACTTTTACTTCTTTAATTTAGCTAGTCTTTTATGATGTTTGGGCCATTTTATTATGCTTTATTGTTTATTTTGTAGGAAATGGTTGATTGGAGCAATAATGCCATATTAGAGTTAATCGGGTGCTCGGGGCGTGAAAAGATGCAAAGGAATGAAAAGAGTAAAAGTGGAGAAAAGTCAAATCTCGGTCAACAGCAGGCTAGCGTCGAAACGCTAGCTCTTGAGCGTCTCGACGCTCACATTCCATATCAGATTAGGCGCGTAAAGCTTACAGCGTCGAGACGCTATGATAGGAAGCGTCCCGACGCTTCCGTTTTTCCTTATTCAGAACGCGCGTATAAGAGGCAGCGTCGCGACGCTGTCTTGACAGCGTCTCGACGCTAAGACGAAAAATCAGAATAAAAGCTTATTTTCGGCTAGGTTTTTGGGGAGTTTGATTTGGGACCTTTTGGAGCCGTAAACAGAGCAGAACAGAGCACTTTGGAGGCTGAAACAAAGGGGGAGACTTGGAAATCAACCCATTGTTCGTGGGGATCGTGACGGGGACGTCGGGACTCGGCCTACATTGAGTTTTCTTTTCCCTTTTCTTCCTTTAGTTAGATTTATGGCTTTCCCATGTTTAGTTGAGCTTGTATTTACATTAATGAGTAGCTAAACTTGTAGCTTAGGGATTGATGTAGTTAATTAAGTTTATGGATTGATTTATGGTTTAAGTTGTGCAATGTTATTGTGTTTGTAATCTTGATTTAATGCTTTCAATTAATTGGCCATTAGTTGGATGATTTAAGTTTCGAATCTAGCTCGGGAGAGGGGATTTGATCTAGACTTACTCAAGGTTGCATGAATAAAGTTTACTTCCTAATTCTTGACGGTTTTAGATTAACTTTAGAATTGGTTAAAAGATCTCATTGCCTTGCATATTAATAAACTTAGATAGGGATATCAAGTTGGTTAATTTGCATGAGAATCAATTATACTTGGGAGAGGTAGTTGTGATTAAAGGGTCTTTGGCTCATAATTTCATTGTGCATAATAACTTATTCCTTAAAATCAATCCTAAACGAAATCGGCGAAATCAATTCCCTAAGTAGTTTTCCCAATTGAATTTCCATTCTTTTTACTTGCTTTGATTTGGTTTTATCATCATCTTTTCATCACTTTTTGATCCCTAAATAAAATTGGGCAAGATTATTCACAATACTTGATTTGCTTAAAAATCCAATCCAGAGGACGACATTCGAATTTACTATTCACTATATTATTACTTGACCCGTGCGCTTGCGGTAGGAAAAGTCCACATCAACTAACCTATAGGGAGACATACCTAGAGGAGTCTTATAAGATGTTCTATAAGCCCAAAGAGCCTCATCTAACCTAAAGGACCAATCCTTTCTAGATGGATGGACTACTTTCTCTAAAATAGCTTTAATTTCCCTATTACTAATTTCAGCTTGACCATTTTCTTGTGGGTGATAAGAGGTAGCTATCCGATGCTTAATCCCATACTTAGCTAAAAGCTTAGTTAAGATATTATTAACAAAATGTGTACCCTCGTCACTCACTAGAGCCCTAGGTGTCCCAAACCGCGCAAAGATGTGCGATTGAAGAAACCTTGCTACTGTCTTAGCATCACTCTGATGGCATGCGATGGCCTCCACCCATTTGGACACATAATCAACTGCCAATAAGATAAAAACATTGCCATTAGAAGGGGGAAATGGCCCCATAAAGTCAATACCCCATACATCGAATAATTCAACTTCTAAAATGTAAGTAAGAGGCATTTCATCTCTAGGCCCCAAGTTTCCTCTCCTTTGGCAAGCATCACATTGCTTGTAGAACAAATGGGCATCCTTAAATAATGTAGGCCAGAAGAATCCACAATGCAAAATCCTCATAGTTGTCCTCTGACCGCTGAAATGACCTCCATACGGCGAAGAGTGACATTGCTCCAGGATTTCCTTTGCTTCAGCACCTGAAACACACCTACGAATAATACCGTCAGAGCATTGCTTATACATAAATGGCTCATCCCAATAGAAAAATTTCGCATCGTGCTTAAACTTTTTCTTCTGCCTCCAATCCATGTCAATAGGAGTGACTCCCTTTACCAAAAAGTTGGCAATATCAGCATACCAAGGGACATCCCTAACTACCTTTACCTCAACAACAAAGAGCTGATCATCTGGAAAAGAATCGGAAATGGCAGATTGCTCCAGCAAAGATGATGATGGATCAAGACGAGATAAGTGATCTGCAATAACATTTTCTGATCCCTTCTTATCCTTTATCTCCAAGTCGAACTCCTGCAACAATAAAATCCAACGAATTAGTCTAGGCTTTGCATCCTTCTTAGTCATTAAATACCTTATTGCTGCATGATCCGTAAAAACCGTGACTTTGGATCCAACCAAATATGGCAAGAACTTCTCAAAAGCGAACACCACAGCTAACAACTCTTTTTCAGTAGTTGTATAGTTGACTTGTGCTTCATTTAAAACCTTGCTTGCATAATATATAGGATGGATAAATTTGCCCTGCTTTTGCCCCAGCATCGCACCTACCGCAACATCACTCGCATCACACATTACCTCGAATGGTAAATTCCAATTAGGTGCGCAAAGAATGGGTGCTAAGATTAAAGCAGCCTTCAAAGTCTCAAAAGCCTTCCTACAATCTGCATTAAAGTCAAAAACATGATCAGTACACAACTAGTTACAAAGAGGTTTACTGATTTTGGAAAAATCCTTTATGAACCTCCTATAAAATCCAACATGTCCTAAAAAACTCTGAATTCCCTTCACTGAATTCGGTGGCTCTAGTCTTTCAATAACCTCTATTTTTTCTCTATCGACCTCTAGACCATTTTTAGAAATTTTATGACCTAGCACTATGCCCTCCTTCACCATGAAGTGGCATTTTTCCCAATTGAGAACTAGATGGGTATCCTCACATCTCTTTAATACATTACCTAAATTTTCTAAACAACTCTGAAAAGACCCTCCAAACACTGAAAAATCGTCCATAAAGACCTCAACAGTGGACTCAATCATATCAGAAAAAATTGCCAACATACACCGCTGAAATGTTGCTGGAGCATTGCAGAGGCCGGAAGGCATTCTCCTAAAAGCAAATGTCCCATAAGGACAGGTGAAAGTGGTTTTCTCCTGATCCTCAGGAGCAATAGTAATCTGGTTGTACCCAGAATAACCATCCAAGAAATAGTAATAGGCCTGACCAGCCAATCGATCCAACATCTGGTTGATAAATTGTAGAGGGAAATGGTCCTTACGGGTAGCCTTATTAAGCCTCATGTAATCCATGCAAACCCTCCAACCAGTTACTGTCCTGGTTGGGATCAACTCATTGTCTTTATTGCTCACCACAGTGACACCTCCCTTCTTAGGAACACATTGGATAGGGGTCACCCAATTGCTATCGGCAATTGGATAAATGATCCCAGCATCCAACCATTTAATTACCTCCTTTTTAACAACCTCTTTCATTGCAGGGTTAAGCCTTCTTTGTTGCTCAATACTCCTAAAGGATCCCTCCTCTAGAGTGATTTTGTGCATACAAAAAGATGGGCTAATTCCCTGAATATCAGCCAATGTCCAACCTATAGCCTTGCGGTATTGCTGCAGCAATTTTATTAAGGCCTCTTCATGCTCTGGCATTAAATCTGATGCAACAATAATGGGCAACGTCTCACTTTCCCCAAGATACACATACTTTAGATGATCCGGCAAAGGCTTCAAATCTAAAGTAGGTGCCTTAATCAGGGATGGCTTAATGGGAGGAGCCTTCCTTTGGTTTAAATCTAAAGACTATAAAACATCCTCACATCTAAACAATTATATTTCATTTTTTCTATCTAAAGAACAAATTTCAAAATCCTCTACACTAACCTCTCCATGCTTTTCCGAATGCTTATCAACCGAATCCTGTATTGCTGTCTCAATAACTATGCTCTCCAGAATCCTTATGAAGGAGCAATCCTCCATTTCTTCTGGACATTTCATGGCTTTAAACACATTAAATTTCACTTCCTCATTACAGACTCTCATTGTTAATTCCCCTTTTTGAACATCTATTAATGCCCTACCAGTAGCCAAAAATGGACGACCTAGAATAATTGGGACATCTTTATCAGCCTCATAGTCTAAAATAATAAAATCAACAGGGAATATTAATTTATCTACCTTCACTAAGACATTCTCAATTTTACCCTTTGGATATGTGATAGACCTATCAGCTAATTGGAGTGTAACTGTGGTAGGCCTAGCTTCACCAATACCTAACTTCCGATAGACCGAAAGAGGCATAAGGTTAATGCTTGCGCCTAAATCACAGAGTGCTCTACCTAATTCTTTTCCACCTATAGACACGGGTATGGTAAATGACCCTGGATCGTTAGCCTTGGGGGGTAGCCAATTCTTAAGAATAGCACTACACTCCTCAGTAAGGCATTTGCTCAATAGCTTCTACTAAAGGGATATTTATATGCAATTGCTTAAGAATCTCTAAAAACATCTTAAATTGACCATCCTGATTCTTAGGCCTTTGCCTTTGTGGAAAAGGTAGAGGTGGTACATAAGCTGGGGCGGCACATAAGGTGGTTCCACATCTGGAACAGATCCAGATGCTCCAGCATCTTTATTGCTGCCTCTAGCACCCTGACCAGTCTCCAACTCTTTCTCAACAACAACATTTTTATATCAGGTACATAGAGTAGTTGAAGTTTCTTTTCTCAATTATGTTCAATATTACTTGTTATTAGGTACTGTTGGATTCCTAGAGTGAGTAAAAATATGGTATAAAAGACTCTAGTATTCCTGTGCAAGTATACACAGTCTGCAGCAAGTAATATTATCAATCCGAGTCCTGAATTAGTTTCCACTCTACCTATTTTGTGTAACTTTCTAATGGTTTCAAAGATGGTAAAATGATTTGGTTTTATAAGAATTGTGCTGAAACGAAATAAATGACAGAACAACGAGTAAACAAATAGATAGACAGATTAAAGACAGGCGCTGGTTAGGATTTAGTGATTGTTCTAAAAGATGCTCTAGCAATATTATTGATCATGCATTTCTCGCAATATTATTAGCGGATTCCTCCCGGAACTCCGGATCTTTTGGGATGTGTTTCAACCCCAATGAAGTACGACCGATCAAGCACTAGGCAACTGGCTATCCCTAACTCAGTCACTGGCATTCACCAATACACAATGATCGTAGTGTGGATAATTGCCACACACTCTCTAAATCATCCATGAAACTAGAGAGAGCTATTCACACCGGCTGGCCAGGCGGGCATAAAATGGAAATAAGTACCACAATTAACCAAAATGCGATAGTCAATATATTACTAAAGATGAAGCACGACAATCACATTATTCCTAACCAACACCTAAGCTACTTAGTTCATAATAGGCATGGAAATACAAATCACAATCGGAGTAGGCATGACCATAATCACAAGTTAATAAAGAAAATAAACTCCTTAATCAGCTTGCGGATGATGGTGTTCTTGATAATCTCTCTATACTATTCGGCTTCCAAGGAAAGTTGGAATACTTTTGACTTGGACGGCTACTTCCTTTTATAGAAGGATAGGAGACTTGAATTAGGTCAACTTGGACACGTGTAGGGCTCTCCTTGCTTCTTTATCACGAAAATTACTCAACAGAAGTCGGTTCATGAAGTTGGCTAACGAGCTGTGATGTGGCAGTTCTATTCCCAGTTTTGCTGCAGCACAGAATTTGCTCCCTCCAGTCGCTCAGCAACATCATCTGCACAAAATAATTTCCAATGCTTCCATTCTTCCAAATGGGTTAAAACATGGAATATCCATCTAAAACCAACCCTCTTAAGCACAAAAGACACACCAAACCTTATAGAGGCCTAAATAACTACCTTTTGGGCAGTTATCATGCTCAGTTAGGCCAACCAGAGAAAACTCAGGTTAAGGGCCATGCAATAGGTGTGTTAAAGCTAGTGCCACATATAAATGCTTAATTTAATTGTCAATTATAAGCACCTAAGTATGGAGGAAAACAAACTAATTTGTTCCATTATCTCGTTAGTGAAACCTTAGTACCAGTGTAGAGGGAAGATGAGCTGAGAGTTTAATAATCCAATCTCGGGCTAGTAGAGTCTGATCTCGTTGAGTTAGATTTGCTTGTGCAAGTTAATTTTGGAAAAATTTTAATTTGTCTCCCTCATTGGTCCTTGTGTGCATGTCTCTTGCTTGCTCGACTATTGACTTTTGAGCCTTGAAGATTGAGTCATGTTTGTTGCATCCATTCTTCCACTGTATGTTTGATTTTTAGTTTGCTCGAGGATTAGCAAAAGCTTAAGTTTGGGGGTATTTGATAGCACGCATAAGCGAGCTATCTTTCCCGTTACAATTTGGTTAGTCTTTGAGTAATTTGTAACCATTTTATTGCTCTTTAATGTTTATTTTGTAGGAAATTGTTATGTTGAGCTTAATTGAGAATGGAGTCAAATGGAGTTCAAACCTAAAAAAAAAAAAAAAAGAAAAAAAAAAAAAAACTGTAATCCGTAACTTCCAAAATCCGTAATTTCGCGGTAGCGTCGTGACGCTACGACCAACAAACAACTAGCAATTCGTAGTCTTTAAACTACAAACACTAATTGAAAGAAAATCCATAAAAACTACAACAGGTCAAGGAAAGAGAAAAGAAAACTCGAATCCGTCGAAACCGGCACGTCCCCGTCATGATCTCCACGTCTTCTCGCTGGATACCTGAAAGAAACGAGAGGTGGTCTTTTCTACGACCCTCAAGAAAATAAAGTATTTGTATTGACAAATGCAACTTTCTTGGAGGAAGACCACATTCGAGATCATAAACCACGAAGTAAGTTAGTATTAGGAGAAGCTACAGAAGAATCAACAAGAGTTGTTGATAGCGAGCAGAAATGTCGCTATTTTAGTCTCAATTTATTAAGCTTTTTGGTGCTTTAATCGTGTTTTTAATGAATATATTTAACAAATTTTGTTATTTGGTTCTTAGGAGCTAAGTTGGGGATTTTGGGTGAAAAAGAGCCAAAATTGAAGTAATTATAGCCCAAATCCTAGCTTGATTCATTTGGAGGCCCAAAGAAGACATTCATAAAGAAAAGACCAAGAGAAATGAAGAAGAAGGCCCAAAAATCAACCCAAAGGGAAGCTGAAAAATCTGGAAAATCGCAGCAGCGTCGAGACGCTTAGCAAGGCAGCGTCGCGACGCTGTCCTTTCTTGTTGCCCAAGCCGCGTGCGCAGCAGCGTCGCGACGCTTAGCAAGGCAGCGTCGCGACGCTACCCCTATTCCAGGCCTATAAATAGGTGCCCTTGGTGCCTCATTTCTCATCAATCAATCAAGCAACAAAACCATCCATCCTTTCTTTCCTTTCTTAAGACTCCTTTTTTGAAGCCCCTCTCAAGGCTTTTGAGCCTTTTTGAGAGGGTTCTTCTAGTGGGGAAATTTTGGGAAATTTTGGGAAGCAATCCTAGAGGCTCGAGGAGTAGTCAACGGGGGCTCCAAGCGACAGCAAGGGGTTTTTCGACGGTCAATTCCTTTCCTTTATGCTTTTTAAAATGCTTTCCCTTGTAATTATTGTGGATATTATGTGTAGCTAAACCCCAATTTGGGGTCTTGAAATGAAATGATAGTGGAAATATTGTTATAATTTCTTGTCTCTTGCCCATGTCCTAATTATTTGTATGGATGTGCTTAATGCTTTACTCAATCTGGCCAATTGTGTAATGATTCGTTTCTTAATGGAAACTCGACGGAGAGAAATTAGGATAGATCATAGTCCATGCAACTAGTTTAATTGCCCGTTGTGACACCGGGATTAGTTGATTAAACTTAGATTCCTAAAATGAATCAGAGCGTAATAATTAATGATTTTTAATAGCGCTAAGGACACTTAGGTTGTTAAAATGAATTAATTACAATTAGGGGAAACCGACAGGAGAACCTATGTGATTAACGAAGATTCTAGGTTTATAATTAGTTGGGCAATGAGATAGGATAATTATAGCAATTATTTAGCTAACCATTGATTTTCAAGACCCCTCTTCCCATTTCAAGAAAACTCTTTCTCCACATTTTATTTTTTATTGATCAAATTTGTTTTCATTAGTCATTTTGAATTCAGGTTCTTTTTATCACATGAAAGTAGTCCCTAAATATTATTTCACCTAAGTATTTTCAGTGCTCAAGAGAATTTTAATTAATTGCTTAAGTTTCGCTTCGCCTCCCTGAGGATTCGATACTCGGAATACTTTCCGTTTTATATAACTTGTGACGACCCGTGCGCTTGCGGATAATCGTTTAGTACAATCGTACAACGCACTAGCGAACAAGTTTTTGGCGTCGTTGCCGGGGAGGCTTGATTTTTAAGCAAAAATTAGTTTTTCTTGACATCGAAAAGAAAAGGGTAAATGGTAATTTAGGTGTAAATATTTTTCTTTTATCATTTTGTGAATACTATTTTTATTTTTCATTTTTGTTTGGTTCTTTTTGTTATCTGGGAGCATTGTATGCGAAGAAACAAGGTGGTTGATCTGTTTCCGTTAGATCTTGAGATTAACAGGACTCTAAAATTTATTAGAAAAGAAAAAAGATTAGCAGAAACGATGGCCCACCAAGAAGAAGCTCCCAAGGCAATTAGAGATTTTCTGCAGCCAGTTCTTCCTACCGAGAATTCTGGAATTGTTTACGCCCCCATCCAAGCTACAAATTTTGAGCTCAAAACAGGGTTGATTCAGATGGCGCGCGATAACTCGTTCAAGGGACATCCTTCCGAGGACCCCCACTCTCATCTGCGATCATTCCTAGAAATATGCGGGACAGTAAAGATGAACGGAGTTCCGGCCGACGCAATCAGATTAAGGCTGTTTCCATTTTCCCTGCAAGATAAAGCAAAAGATTGGCTCGAATCAGTCAAGACGGGCAACATCAGTACTTGGGACGAGCTTGCCTAGGCTTTTCTGACAAAATTTTTTCCACCAGCTAAGACTACCAAGCTGCGGACTGAAATTGGAACATTCAAACAGCTTGACGAAGAGCAGTTATACGAAGCGTGGGAAAGATATAAGGAAATGCTTAGGCGATGCCCCCAACACGGATATCCTGATTGGCTTCAGGTACAGTTATTCTATAATGGATTAAACCCCTCCACAAAGACAGTCATTGACACATCAGCAGGAGGGAGTTTTCTTTCAAAAACAGTGACGGAAGCCAAAGACCTGCTTGAGGAAATGGCGGCAACAAGTTATCAATGGCCGACGGAGAGAGGAACAGTTACAAAAAAGGCTGGATTATATGAATTGGATGAGTCAAGTTCACTGAAAGCACAACTGGCATCTCTGACCAATGCTCTAAACAAATTGACATCATCTGAGGTGGTTAAGTCCATTTCCACCTTAGCTGAAGGACATTCGAAGAAAGAAGGTCAAGATGTGGAAGAAGTTCAATACATAGGAAATAGATCATATACTCAAGGAGTACCAAACTTCTACCACCCCAGTCTGCGCAATCACGAGAACTTCTCATATGCGAATACAAAGAATGTTTTGCAGCCACCCCCAGGTTTTGCATCAACAAGTACCCCTGAGAAGAAAAATAATCTGGAGGAGATGGTGGCTTTATTCATCAAGGAACAAAGAGTATTGAATGTTAATCTCCAGACATCAGTGAACAACCACGATGCAGCTCTAAAGAATATGGAAGTGCAGATAGGTCAGATTGCTTCAGCAGTAAATGCCCTGCAGAAGGGAAAATTTCCAAGCGATACTGAGCCTAACCCGAAAGAGCAGTGTAAGATGGTGGTTCTGAGAAGTGGCAGAAGACTGGAGGACAGTATAGAGAAGAAAAAGGAAGAAGAAAAGAGAAGGGATGAAGATGAAGGGGCTGAGGCACAAAAAGCCTCCTCTGAAAGGTTCCAACATCCTCCCAACTCTATTGAATTAAAATGTGATTTTTCCAACAGTTGTGCAGGTAAAAAAGAAGAAGAGAAGCAGAATGACAAAGAGAAGATGATTGAGGAAGAAGTGGTTCCATGCAACCACCATGACAGAGGTTCGCATATTAGCCCGCCCAAGCGGAGGGGCGAATGTCCAACCTTTGATTTCAGGGAGTTACCTTTTCCTCAAAGATTTAAAAATGTCAAATTAGATGAACAATTTCAAAAATTTTTAGAAATGTTTAAAAAGTTGTCTGTGAATATTCCATTGGTAGAAGCTTTGTATAATATGCCAAATTATGGAAAATTCATGAAAGAAATGCTTTCTAAAAAGAAAAGTCTGAAAAAAGAAGTTTTTAATTTATCTGAGAGTAGCAGTACCATTATTTCTGGTAGGATACCCTCTAAGCAGAAAGACCCAGGGAGTTTTACTGTTCCCTGTACCATAGGAGAAGTATCCTTCGATAGGGCCTTATGTGATTTAGGAGCAAGTATAAATTTGATGCCCTACTCTGTATACAGGAAGATTGGTTTATCAGGTATGACAGACACCGACGTCACTCTCCAGCTTGCTGATAGATCGATTACCCACCCGATGGGTGTTGTGGAGGACGTGTTGGTGAAAGTCAACAAATTCATCTTCCCTGTAGATTTCGTGGTACTGGACATGAAGGAGGACAAAGAGGTGCCAATTATCTTAGGCAGACCTTTCCTAGCCACTGGTAAGGCTGAGATTAGCGTGCATACAGGTAAGCTTACCTTGAACATTGATGATGAAAAAGTCGTGTTTAGTATTTTTGGCCAAGACGAATCTGTTTGTAGTTTGCATACATGTTTTTCTGTTGGGCCTGAATACTTGACTGATGACGATGAAGAGGTAGACTATAATCTTGGCCTAGGCTTAGGAGAAATGCTTGTTGATAATATGGATTTTGATCATGATGCATATATGGATAATCCTCTGTTTGAAAATGATTTGGATCTGCCTGACTTTGAAAATGAATTAGACTTGCCTGCTTGTGACAATGAAAGATCTGCAATTGATGATCTACCTTCCTTTGAAAATGAATTGGAATTGCCTGAAATGAATAATTTTGATGATGATATTGATTTGCCTGACATTGAGCATGAACATAAAAGGCATAAAAAAAGATTGCTCGATAGATAATTTTGAGTCTGACCATGATTACAGTGAATCTATTGAGTCTGATCTTGACATTCCTGAATGTATGAATCCTGACAATGTGAATACTTTCTTTTCATGTCCTGATGATGTGTATAGCATAAAAACTGACCCAGAAGAACTTGAATATGTGAATAGTATAGAATCTGATCCTGAAATTCTTGAATTCTTGAATTCTTCTGATGATGAGTCATGTGATAGCTTAGTTGAATCATTTTTTAATTCTGAGTCTGAAGGATCTACTAAGCAGGTAGATATTTTTTCCGATGAATGGACTGGCATGATTGATAGGCCATCTCTAGATCCTAGACCAGTAGATATTATAACGCTTGATGACTCTGTTAACAACTGTTTTGAAAATAGAGATTTAGAAAAGAGATTTGATGCTGCTGATTATTTTCTAAAATGTTATTATAAGAATCTCTTTAGTGAAGATGGGCCAGGGGAAAGTTTTTTTTCTCCCCTGTTTGTAGTATGCAATTCGGTGCGTGATTTCTTGCAGGGCCCGGAGGATGATGAAAATTTTTATTTTGAGCCTCCGTAAACGTGCCGAGCCTAGTCTAGCTAAAGACGTTAAAGAAAGCGCTGCTTGGGAGGCAACCCAAGGATTAAAGTAGTTAGTTGTTTTTGCGGTAAATAATTTTCTTTGCTCCGTGATCCAATTTTGTTTTGCAGGATCACCTTAGCAAATCCCAAAATTCCACATTTCCCATTTTTCATGGATCCAAAGGAAGAGGATGAAGCGCTCCTAGCTCAGGGAAGTCTCAGTATCTCTCTTTATGCTTTTCTATTTTAAAACATTGGGGACAATGTTTAGTTTAAGTTTGGGGGGGAGGCTTCCGCTGTATTGAGCATGTTAAATTCTGTTGGATGCATGAATAGCTAGCCATGATAGCCAAGGATGTGATTTTTGAAATTTTGGGAGAAAATGGTTTATATGTTGTGGAATCTGGGAGCACGGCAGAAATTGTGAAATTTTAAAATTGTTTGATACTTAGTTTTGATGTCTAAAGCATGCAATAGTCTTATCTAATGACGTCTTTGAAAATCTAGATTCTTATTATGGTTTTCAAAATTGTTGTCACCCCGATAGGCTTAGTTTCTAATATCAGGAAGTTCATGCTTGATTGCTCTAAAGAACTAGGTAGGAAAAAATGCTATGCCTGCTGAGAGAAAAGCAAAAGCAACAAAAGAATATGTGAGAAAAAGAAAATCTGTTGAAAAAGAATTTTTGCTTGCTCAAAAGAAAAAAAACCTAGGGGTAAAAAGAGCTACCTGCTGTGTGATCAGTTAGGCCAACCAAAGAATAAAATTTGGGTTAAGGGTCCCTGCACCGTAGTGTGAAAGCTAGTACCATTAGATATCAAAATGCAAGTTTGGGGGAGGAGCAAAAGAGCAACAAAAGAAAAAAGATGAGAAAAAGAAAAATCTTGTGAGAATTCTGCTCCCCCATGAGAAAAGAAAAAGAACAGGCACCCTAGTTACTTTTTTTTGCATGATAGAAGGACTCCGAAGTATTAGGGGCTCTTAGCCAGTGTAGGGGGAAAACAAATGGAGAAAACCATAAGACTAATCTAGGTTAGTAAAAGAATCAATAGATAAGTCTTGAGCATGCTATTCATTAATCTTAAGTTCAAACTAGTTTAAGATTTCTTCAAGAGTATGCGGTGCTTGCTTATTCCACTTGCATGTTTTCTATTCGATCCTAAGAATTCCAAAATCATTGAGGGTTGAGCGATTCTATTTCATGCATCTTTAGAATTTATTTTGCTCGGGACTAGCAAAAGCTTAAGTTTGGGGATGTGATAGCGAGCAGAAATGTCGCTATTTTAGTCTCAATTTATTAAGCTTTTTGGTGCTTTAATCGTGTTTTTAATGAATATATTTAACAAATTTTGTTATTTGGTCCTTAGGAGCTAAGTTGGGGATTTTGGGAGAAAAAGAGCCAAAATTAAAGTAATTATAGCCCAAATCCTAGCTTGATACATTTGGAGGCCCAAAGAAGACATTCATAAAGAAAAGACCAAGAGAAATGAAGAAGAAGGCCCAAAAATCAGCCCAAAAGGAAACTGAAAAATCTGGAAAATCGCAGCAGCGTCGAGACGCTTAGCAAGGCAGCGTCGAGACGCTTAGCAAGGCAGCGTCGAGACGCTTAGCAAGGCAGCGTCGCGACGCTGTCCTTTCTTGTTGCCCAAGCCGCGTGCGCAGCAGCGTCGCGACGCTACCCCTATTCCAGGCCTATAAATAGGTGCCCTTGGTGCCTCATTTCTCATCAATCAATCAAGCAACAAAACCATCCATCCTTTCTTTCCTTTCTTAAGACTCCTTTTTTGGAGCCCCTCTCAAGGCTTTTGAGCCTTTTTGAGAGGGTTCTTCTAGTGGGGAAATTTTGGGAAATTTTGGGAAGCAATCCTAGAGGCTCGAGGAGTAGTCAACGAGGGCTCCAAGCGACAGCAAGGGGTTTTTCGACGGTCAATTCCTTTCCTTTATGCTTTTTAAAATGCTTTCCCTTGTAATTATTGTGGATATTATGTGTAGCTAAACCCCAATTTGGGGTCTTGAAATGAAATGATAGTGGAAATATTGTTATAATTTCTTGTCTCTTGCCCATGTCCTAATTATTTGTATGGATGTGCTTAATGCTTTACTCAATCTGGCCAATTGTGTAATGATTCGTTTCTTAATGGAAACTCGACGGAGAGAAATTAGGATAGATCATAGTCCATGCAACTAGTTTAATTGCCCGTTGTGACACCGGGATTAGTTGATTAAACTTAGATTCCTAAAATGAATCAGAGCGTAATAATTAATGATTTTTAATAGCGCTAAGGACACTTAGGTTGTTAAAATGAATTAATTACAATTAGGGGAAACCGACAGGAGAACCTATGTGATTAACGGAGATTCTAGGTTTATAATTAGTTGGGCAATGAGATAGGATAATTATAGCAATTATTTAGCTAACCATTGATTTTCAAGACCCCTCTTCCCATTTCAAGAAAACTCTTTCTCCACATTTTATTTTTGATTGATCAAATTTGTTTTCATTAGTCATTTTGAATTCAGGTTCTTTTTATCACATGAAAGTAGTCCCTAAATATTATTTCACCTAAGTATTTTCAGTGCTCAAGAGAATTTTAATTAATTGCTTAAGTTTCGCTTCGCCTCCCTGAGGATTCGATACTCGGAATACTTTCCGTTTTATATAACTTGTGACGACCCGTGCGCTTGCGGATAATCGTTTAGTACAATCGTACAACGCACTAGCGAACAGTTGTTGATGAACCAGGTCCTTCAACAAGAGTTGTTGGAGAAGCCAGTTCTTCTCGTCAATCTAGTCCTCCTCACGTAGTGGGAGAGCTTCGACGCAGTGGGAGGGTTGTAATCCAACCTAACCGCTACTTGGGTTTAACGGAAACACAAGTAGTCATACCTGATGACGACATCGAAGATCCATTGTCTTATCGTCAGGCAATGAATGACGTAGATAAAGACGAATGGGCCAAAGCCATGGACCTTGAGATGGAGTCTATGTACTTCAATCAAGTTTGGGAACTTGTGGATCTACCTGAAGGGGTCAAACCCATTGGGTGTAAATGGATCTATAAGAGGAAAAGAGATGCTGCTGGGAAAGTACAGTCTTTCAAATCAAGACTTGTAGCAAAGGGTTATACCCAAAGAGAAGGGGTGGACTATGAAGAAACTTTTTCTCCAGTTGCTATGCTTAAATCCATAAGAATTCTCTTATCCATTGCCACATTTTATGATTATGAAATATGGCAAATGGATGTGAAGATTGCTTTTCTGAATGGCAATCCTGAAGAGAGTATTTTTATGTCTCAGCCTGAAGGGTTCATAACCCAAGGTCAGGAGCAAAAGGTTTGTAAACTGAATCGATCCATTTATGGGTTGAAACGGACTTCCAGATCTTGGAATATTAGATTTGATACTGCGATCAAATCTTTTGGCTTTGACCAAAGTGTTGATGAACCTTGTGTTTACAAGAAAATCAACAAGAATAAAATAGATTTCCTTGTACTTTATGTTGACGACATCCTACTCATTGGGAATGATGTAGGATATCTGTCTGGCGTAAAAGAATGGCTCACGACCCAATTCCAAATGAAAGATTTGGGTGAAGCCCAATATGTTCTTGGCATCCAGATAATTCGAGATAGAAAGAACAAAACGCTAGCTCTGTCTCAAGCAACGTATATCGAAAAGTTGTTGGCCTGATATTCGATGCAGAACTCCAAGAAGGGCTTGTTGCATTTTAGGCATGGGGTTCACCTGTCTAAGGAATAGTCGCTTGACTGTAGACACCGTATTTGGTCCGACTTGATTTTCAGTAATAATGTTTGAAGGTTTCCAATATTTGGTGGTCAATTTGTTTTTTCTTGTATGTCAATAAGAGCATAGCTCAATTGGTATAAGGTTATACAGATAATCTCAAGGTTTGTGGTTCAAACCCCCCTTTTCACATATTTTTATCAAAAATTCGTTTTTTTTTTTTTTAAAAAAAATTATTTATTTTTTTATTTAATTTAATTTAATTAAAAATTTTTTTTTTTGGTCTTCTCCATTCCTATTCAAGGGGAAGCTTACCTATTCAAAAGCTTTTCCATTGCTCTCATTTTTATATTTTTTTTAATTTTTTTCTTTTTTCCACCATTTTCTCATCCATCCTCCCCCTAATTTAGTAACCTTTCAAGTATAAAAAGGGGGGAGATGGAGGATGAAAGGGACACAAAAAAAAAGAGAGAGGAAGTTTAGAAAAAAGTGAGCTTGAGAGAGTTTAGGAATTGGAGCAAGAGTTTAGTTTAGAGAAAGTTTAGAAGAATTTCTTTTGAGGGAGAAAGGAGAAGAAGATTTGAGCATAAGCCTAGTTGAGAGAGTTGTTTATGAAGTGAGCTTAGCTTAGAGAGTGATAGAAGAAGAGAAAAGAAAGGGGAAGAGGAAAAAAGGAAAAGAGAGGGGGAGGAAGGAGTATACGGGGAGAGAAAACATTGGGTAAGAAAGAAGGAAAAAAGAAGAAAGAGAAAGGTAAAAAAAGTGGGGTTTTGTTTTTGTATTTCTTTTGTGTTTTTTGTTTTGTTATTATTATTATTATTATCATTGTGATTATCATTTTTAATTTCTCTCTCCTTTTAGTTCACTTTTGCACTTTGCCAACTTCATTTTTTTAAACTTTCTAATTTATTTATTTTTTTTCTCTCTTTCATTCTCCAAATTGCTTTAATCTAATCTTTAATTCTGCTTGGTTAATTTCAATTATTGTTATTGTTTTGATTTTCTTTTGAAAGGGATTATGGGAACTGAGTAATGTGTCTTCATGGAGTTCAACTCCCGTGTAGGCGTATGAAAATTCTCATTTTCCCTTTTAAAAGATTTTACTCTTTGAATAATTTTCTTCTTTTACATCTATTTTTTTTAAAAAAAAATAAATTATTTTTAATAAACATAATCATGTACACCCATGTTTCCTTTAATTAAAAGGGAAATTAGGCATGATTTATATTAAATTGGATATCCAACTCGTAATGTTTAATCCTTACTTTATTTCTAAAGTTAAGGTAAAAACGAATGAGACATCTTGTGTTCATTATTGCATTTTGGGTTTTTATTTTCATATTTATCATTTTTTAAAGAAAAATAAAAATGAAGGACTGTTTTTATTCACTTAATTGGACAATTTAAGATAATGTGGTAATTGTTCTTTTTTAAAAAACGGGTGTTGTAGGGTGCTAATACCTTCCCTACACTCAAACGACTCCCGAACCTAATTCATGGTTTTCTAAGACTGGTTTTTTTTAAAAGGTGACCAATCACACCCTCGATGATTGGTGGCGACTCCAATTTTCTCTTAAAAACCCAAGAAAGGATGTCGGCCGCTCCGCGTCGCGATGACGTTGCGACAGCTTGGCGACTCCACTGGGGACTTTTGAGGGTCAAGCCATTGATAAATTTATTGTCCTTTGATTGATTTTTCCTTTAGGTCCCTTCGTTATTATTTTTGTTATTTTATTTATTTATTTATTTTTCCTTACTTTATAATATGATTTGTTTTGCATATTGTTATTCACTTGTCTATTACTATCTTGTTATGTTGTAATTGTACTTTATCTTAGTTATGTCATTCATTTGCATGCCATCTTGTTATTATCATTTTTTTTATGTTGTAATTGTACTTTATCTTAGTTACTTCATTAATTTGCATGTCATCTTATTAATCATGCATTTCACACACTTTCACTAGCCTCCTACCCGGGCTCTACTTTAGGACTAGACTAGGAGACTGAGTAGTGTGACCTTCGTGGAATTTCGATTCCCGTGCAGGCGTATGAAATTCTCCACTCAAGCCGGATGCCTTAGAGTTAAACTCCACTCATATAGTTCTAGGATTTGACTTATTACATGCATTATTGTCAAAGTTTATTTATTTATTTATTTTTCTTCTTTCCCTTGTATCTTATATCAATTTTCAATTTTCGCTCATTGAAAATATCCTTTCCAATCTCTTTTAATGTAGTTAAGAAAATTGTGCAAATTAAATTAACAAGATTTTTCGATTATTTACATTGGCAGAAACTAAAGTATGAGTAAAATAAAATCACCCCCTCCAATACAAGAAATGGGTATAGAAGATCAAGCAACAGTACGTCAATGGTCAGAAAATGTACAACAAATCCACGGAGATTCTTTAGTAGAAGATGTTATTTCTCAATTTAAGGATGTTAGTTTTCCAGAAAGTCAATTAGAAATAGTGAAACAAGCTTGGGAAAATGAACTATAGATAGAAAGGCTAAATTTACAAGCAAATATGGCCATCTAGCTCAGCTCATGTATGTACAAGTCAATTATTCTGTATTAAAAGCTTTGATTCGACATTGGGATCCAGCCTACAGATGTTTCACATTTGGCTCAATCGACATGACTCCTACAATAGAGGAATATCAGTCCCTTCTGCATATGCCAGCACGAACAGAGATTGAAGCTTATTCTTACGATCAAGAGCTTACAATGAAAAGAGCATTATCTACTCTTTTGGGCAAGATTCGTACAAGCGACATTGAGAAACAAGTAAAGATAAAAGGAGAGAACACATGCCTACCCCTAGACTACATCCTTACTCTTCAACAAAAATTTGCAAATCAAGACAAGGAATTAACTTTACTGGCATTGTGTATCTTTAATGTTGTTTTGTTTCCTAAAGTATGTGGATATGTTGAGGAACGCGTGGTCAAGTTGTTTGCTAGGATAGAAATAGGAGTTGATCCCATTATTCCTGTATTGGTAGAAACTTTTCGTTCATTAAATTATTGCAGAACCAAAGGAATAGGAAGATTTATAGGGTGTGCACCATTACTGTACATTTGGATCCTTAGTCATGTGAAATGTCCACCAGAATTCAAATATCCAGAGATCAAATTTTCAAGTTCCTGGAATAAGCTGCAAAATCCTATTTCAGAGTTTGTGCAATCAGGTTGGAGTTCATCCTCCCCTGAAAGGAGCGCTTGGGAAGCCTTTTTCTCCGAACTAAAGGTAGAAGATGTAATATGGAGAGCCCCTTGGATGTCAACTAGGCCAATGATCTATAAATGTGGTAAATTTCAAAGTTTACCTCTTTTGGGCCCTTGGGGATGTATAGCCTATGCTCCTTTATTGGTAGTACGCCAAATTTGGGTCCGACAATTCATCCCTGCTACGCATGAGTTGAAGGATTTCGAATTTGCTTATGATAAAGGCTTCTGTAAAGATAGAATTCAAAAAATTGTGAAAGCATGGAAAATGATCACTAAAATCCAGAGTGGTCAGTTTCATGATGATACCACGGAGGCGTACAAAACATGGCATGCGAACAGAGCTAAAACCGTGCTTGTGTCACCAAAAATGAAAACCAAGATAAAACTTAATGCAAAGGTGATACCAGATCAACAGACAGAACAAGCAGCACGCGAAAAGGAATGTGATGAATTGAGAAAAGCGAATTCATCATTGGTTCAAGAAAATGAAAGGCTGTAATTAGAAATAAAGCAAGGTTTGTTGCGCAATGCAGAACTAAAAAAAGAGTTGAACCGATTAAAGGGAAGTGTCAGCAAACAAGAACAGTTAGAAAAGGAAATTTCAGCATTAGACACAGAGGCCCGCGACCTGCACAGAAGAATGCATCGATTAAGAAGGGATAATGAAGTCTCCCAAGCAACTCTCAAGTCAAGGAATGACCAAATTTTGAAGCAACAATCTGAGATTGCCTCACTCCATGAGTTGATGAAAGAGCTTGAAGATTGCATTAGTTTGAGGAACCAAACGATTACTGAGGTAGAGGAAAAGAATGGAACGCTATGTCGAACAATTGACGACATGCAATTAACGCTCAAGATTAGAGAAGATCAACTAGGGGAGCTCATCAACGACAACAAGGGTCTAAGAGAGTCCGTTCAGTCACTCAATGTACGCCTCGGTAAGTATCAGGATGCCACTGACAGATTAATGAAGGACTATACCTATCTAAAGGAGCAGTACATTAAGCGATGATTTTGGGTTTGTGAGACAGAATCATGCGACACTGCGACGTAAAGCGGAACATATGCTCACTCAGATTAGGAGAGTCACTCGAAGGGTAGATGAACTAGCAGAAGATGCACGTACTCTCTCTAAAGTCATAGCACCTACACAACCGAATAGCAAGAATGTGCTCAAGTTTTTGGGAAAGCTTCGTATAAGTTTAGAGTATTGGGGGTAGTTTTATTAACTTTTTACTTTAGTTTATGTTTATTTAGATAGTTGAAATATCTTGTAATTCAATTTTGCACAAATTTTGCTGCTACATTGTTTTATCATTTTTCAATTTAATATCAAGACCATTTTTTTCATTTTTCTTTTCCTCTTCAATTGTTTAAATGTTTCGTTTTGTCTTTCTCTTTTCTTACACTAAAATCTCTTTTCATTAAAAATATAAACAGAATCATAAGATAGCTCGGTCACCTCGAATCCACCGCACCTACGTCACAAGATACAGGACAAGGATCATGGAAGAGCAAAGTACTGAGATGGAGAAAGAGGTACCTCCCAAGGTGACCATTACAGTTCCCAATTTAGATGATCCTGAAATCAGAAAAGAGCTAACGGGAGGTGAGAAGTCTCTTCTAGTGAAAAGCTTGAAGTCCTGGAGGAAAGATTAAGGGCAGTAGAAGGAACAGACGTCTTCGGAAATATAGATGCGACCAAGCTATGCTTGGTACCAGATGTAATCCTCCCTCCAAAATTCAAGGTGCCCGAGTTTGAAAAGTATGATGGAGCATCCTGCCCTAAAAACCATCTCATCATGTATTGCAGGAAGATGGCAGCATATGTCCAAAATGACAAACTGTTAATTCACTGCTTCCACGACAGTCTTATTGGTCTAGCATCTCGATGGTATATACAGTTAGACAACACTCATATATGTTCATGGAAGAATCTAGCCGATTCATTTTTAAAGCAATATAAGCACAACATAGATATGGCTCCTGACCGCCTAGACCTCCAGAGGATGGAAAAGAAGAGCACAGAAAGCTTTAAAGAGTATGCCCAAAGGTGGAGGGATACTGCTGCTCAGGTGCAACCACCTTTAGCAGATAAGGAGTTGTCAACCATGTTTATTAATACTCTCAAATCTCCTTTCTATGATAAGATGATTGGGAGTGCCTCTACCAATTTCTCTGACATAATGACAATTGGAGAGAGAATCGAGTACAAAATTAAGCATGGAAAGATAATTGATACGGTTGGATCATCGACAGCGAAAAAGGGGGTTCCATCGAAGAAAAAAGAGGGAGAAGTTCAGATGATTGGTTTCAATTCAAGACAACCATACCCTAATGCTGGTGTGCCACAATATCACTATCCACCTCCATATGTTTACCCTCAACCATATATCAATAATACGTCAACCCAATACTCATCCCCTTACGTCCCAAATCCTCGTCCTACTCAAGGCTACCAACCTCGGAATCAACAGAACACTCCTTATGTCCTAGGACACCAAAATAAGAAAGGCGTCCGTAGACAGACTCATTTTGATCCGATTCCGATGACATATACTGAACTTCTTCCCCAACTCTTCCAGAATAATCAGCTGGCACCCGTGCCAATAGACCCAGTAAAGCCACCTTACCCAAAGTGGTATGACCCAAATGCCGGTTGCGACTACCATGCAGGAGCAATTGGACATTCTACTGAAAACTGTACTGCACTCAAGCATAGGGTGCAAGCATTGATCGAGGCAGGATGGTTGAACTTTAAGAAAGAAAATGGTCCAGATGTCAACAACAATCCTCTGCCAAACCATTAGAATGCACAAGTAAATGCGATAGATTAGGTTCATGGAGCTGATTTGAAAAACAATGTTGAGAGCATAGTTACTCCCATGGGAGAACTATTCGAAATATTATTGAGTAATGGATACATTGGAGTAGAACGACTCCAATTAGATTTGGGTGTCAGAGCATACGATGACAGTTTGATGTGTTCTTATCACACTGGGGCAAAAGGGCATTCTATCGACCAATGTCCTCATTTTCGTCTGAAAGTCCAAGAGTTGTTAGATTCACATTTTTTAACAGTTTCTCAAAAGATGGTTCAGCTCCCTCAGTATGGGGAAGTTGATATTATAGAAGAATGCTCAAGGTTGTCTCTCAAGCCAAAACCGTTAACAATTTCTTATCGCAAGAAGCCCAGTACCCCAAATTCCAAGCCAAGACCGATTACCATCCAGATTCCGACTCCCTTTGAATATACAAGTTCAAAAGCAGTACCTTGGAACTATGAATATAAGGTAACTGTTGATTCTGAACCCCTTCCAATCCATAATGTCAGTGGGATAGGAGGTCTAACACGAAGCGGGAAGTGTTATACACCAGAAGACCTATTGAAACCCAAGGGTAAAGAAAAAGGAAAAGCCAAGATCACTGAAGATATCAAGGAAAAAATAGAAGAACCTAGATGTTAAACAGCCAGCATCTGAAGAGGACATCCAAGAATTTTTTAAGTTGGTTAAGCAAAGTGATTATAAAGTGGTCGAACAGTTAGGTCGAACCCCTGCAAATATTTCCATACTGGTTTGGCTATTGGCTTCAGATACGCATCGTAAGACCTTGTTGGACATATTGAATCAAACTTATGTTCCGCAGGATTTACGGTGGACAACTTGGATAACATCGTTGGAAACATAACTGCATCCAGTTCAGTAAATTTCACAGATGATGAGTTACCACCAGAAGGCACCAGACACATTAAAGCCTTGCACATTACAGTTAAGTGCAAAACTTTTGCTATGGCAAAAGTTCTAGTTGACAATGGTTCCTCCTTGAACATAATGCCTAAATCCACGTTGGAGAAATTGCCTGTTGATATGTCTCATGTAAGGCCCAGCACTATGACCGTACGAGCTTTTGAAGGGGCACGTAGTGAAGTTGTTGGAGACATAGAAGTGCCCATCCAGATAGGTCCATGCACCTTCGATATAACCTTTCAGGTTATGAACATTAATTCGACCTACAACTTTTTGTTAGGGCGTCCCATCATCATTACACCAAAAAATTAAATTTGTGGTCGGCCGCAAACTAGTAATCATATCTGGGCAAGAGGATATCTTAGTGTCAAGACCCTCTTCAATGCCCTACATAGAAGCAGCAGAAGAGGTTTTTGAGTCATCATTTCAAGCTTTTGAGATTGCAAATGCCACAACTTTATACGGAGAGATAGGGAAAATGGAGCTGCAACTTTCAAAACTCTCCTTAACAGGAAGAAACCAAAGCCTCAAAAATTTGTTGAATATGTTGAAAAATATGAAGAGGTTTGGTTTTGGATATAAACCAAGCAAAAAACATATGATTAAAGCACACAAGCAGGAGAAAGAAAAACGACTGGCTAGATTGGAGAACCGTGAGCCGAAGTATCAAATGAATATCATTCCTCATCTTCATGATACCTTCATCTTTGCTAGAATAATTCATCCAGAATCTCAAGACCCTGTAGTCATGGCTATAATAGAACAGAAGAAAGAAGCTGGTCCCTTGGTTTATCTGTGCCCAAAAGACTTTGAACTCAATAATTGGACTGTAATGGAGCTACCATCATTTGTTAATGAGATATCAAAGTAATTTTTTAAACTTTTTGTTTGTTTTTTGTTTTGATGATTTATGTGTTCTATGTCAATATTTCATTTGTTAATGAAGAAGCATTTTTTTCCTTTCTTTCCTATCATCCAATGAATCTCTCTTGTGTCTACTTCTCTCAGCATTGATTTTATTTATTCCATTCCTTCTTTTTGTCTTCTTTCATCACATTGAATAATCGCTCTCTTAAACAGCGATATTGGGGTTGAAAGCGATAATGATCTTAAATACGAACTTGATTCTCCTACATACGATGTTGAGTCCAATGAGAGAACAAGTGGTAATGAGGAAGATCTAGAACTTACTCCTGAATTGTTGAGAATGATTGAAGAAGAAGAGAGGATATTGGGACCACATGAAAAGTTGATAGAGACAATTAACTTGGGATCTCAAGTAGAGGTTAAAGAAGTTAAAATCGGGACCAACATGTCTGCTGAAAGCCGTCAAGGGTTAATAACATTGCTTCATGAATACATTGATGTTTTTTCCTGGTCTTATTAAGATATGTCTGGTTTAGACACAAGTATTGTGGTGCATCATTTGCCACTTAAGCCTGAATGCAAGCCAGGGAGACAGAAGTTACACAAGATGAAGCCAGACATGTTAATCAAAATAAAAGAGGAAGTCATGAAACAAAATGATGCAGGATTCTTAACAGTTGCTAATTATCCAAAATGGGTAGCTAACATTGTGCCAGTACCTAAAAAAAATGGACAGGTCCGAATGTGTGTTGATTATAGAGATTTGAATCGAGCAAGCCCAAAGGATAACTTCTCACTTCCTCATATTGATGTACTGGTAGATAACACATCTGGATTCTCAACTTTTTCCTTTATGGATGGATTCTCAGGTTACAATCAAATCAAAATGGCACCTGAAGATCAAGAGAAAACTACATTCATCACATTATGGGGAATCTTTTGTTATAAGGTCATGTCGTTCGGATTGAAAAATGCTGGGGCAACCTACCAACAGGCCATGGTTACTCTCTTCCATGACCTAATGCATAAGGAGATCGAAGTGTATGTTGATGACATGATTGCTAAGTCAAAACCAGGGGAAGAGCATGCAACCATTCTCCGAAAGTTATTCGAGCGATTGAGGAAATTCAAGTTGAAACTGAATCCGAGTAAATGCACATTTGGGGTCACTTCTGGCAAGTTGTTGGGTTTCGTCGTAAGCCAAGAGGGAATTAGAGTTGACCCAGACAAAGTCAAAGCCATTCTAGAAATGCCACCACCACGTACTCAAAAAGAAGTCAGAGGTTTCTTGGGAAGATTGAATTATATTGCAAGATTCATATCACATCTTACAGGAACATGCAAACCAATCTTCAAGCTACTTTGTAAGAACAATACATGCATATGGAATGACGACTGTGAAAAAGCATTTGAAAAGATCAAGCAATACCTACAAAACCCTCCTGTTCTTGTACCTCCAACTCCAAATCGTCCACTTATCCTATATCTTACAGTGACAGAAAATTCAATGGGGTGTGTACTGGGACAGCATGACAGTTCAGGCAGAAAAGAGCAAGCCATATATTATTTAAGCAAAAAGTTCACTGATTGTGAAACCAGATATTCTCTTTTAGAAAGAACTTGTTGTGCTCTAGCTTGGGCCGCTTGCCGTTTGAGACCATATATGTTGTACTACACAACATGGCTTATCTCAAAGATAGATCCTATCAAATACATCTTTGAAAAGCCGTCTTTTTCTGGTAGAATTGCTAGATGACAGGTTCTTTTATCTGAGTATGATTTTATCTATGTTACTCGAAAGTCAATAAAAGGAAGTGCACTAGCCGATCATTTGGCCGAGCAACCTATAGACGATTATGAACCAATGAAATTTGATTTTCCTGATGAATTTGTCTCCACTGTAATGGTGGAAAAAGAAATATCAGACTTGGAAACATGGACCATGTTGTTTGATGGGGCCTCCAATGAGTTAGGTCATGGGATAGGTGTTGTAATAATATCGCCTGAAGGAAAGTTGTTCCCTCTCACCGCCAAACTAAGTTTTGATTGTACTCATAATATGGCTGAATATGAAGCTTGTTCTATGGGTATCCAAACTGCATTGGATATGAAGATAAAGAAACTTCGAGTCTTGGGAGATTCTATGTTGGTGATTCACCAATTGAGAGGAGAATGGGAAACAACAGACACTAAACTACTGCCTTATAAAAAGCTTATATTAGATTTGTCTCAAAAATTTGAAGAAATCACTTTTGACTATTTACCAAGGGAGAGTAATCAGATAGCAGACGCCTTGGCTAAGCTTGCAGTCATGTTCAACATAGACCCCAATCATGAGGTACAACCTATTAAGATGGGAAGGGTAGATGTTTCAGCCTCCTGCATGAATATAGAAGAAGAGTTTGGTGACAAGCCGTGGTTTCAAGACATCAAACATTATTTGAAATGCGAAACCTATCCTCTGAATGCCTCAGAAAATGATAAGCGCACACTTAGAAAGTTAGCAATGAAGTTCTTCCTAAATGGAGAAATACTTTACAAAAGAAATCATGATATGGTTCTTCTAAGGTGTGTAGATACAAATGAAGCCAACACGATTATGAAATAAATTCATGAGGGAATTTGCGGCACCCATGCAAATGGACACATGATGGCCAGAAAGGCATTAAGGGTTGGCTATTACTGGTTAACCATGGAAGCTGACTGTATCAAATATGCCCGAAAATGCCACAAATGTCAGATTTACGCAGATAAAGCTCATGCTCCAGCATCTCAGTTGCACGTTATGACGACACCATGGCCATTTTCCATGTGGGGAATGGACGTTATAGGCCCTATTGACCCAAAAGCCTCAAACAGACATCGATTCATCTTGGTGGCAATAGATTATTTTACCAAATGGGTAGAAGTAATGTCCTATCGAGAGGTGACGAAAGGAGTTGTGATTAAATTCATCAAGAAGGAGATTATATGTCGTTATGGTCTTCCTGAGACCATAGTATCTGATAATGTGCGAAATCTGAACAATAAATTGATGACTGAGTTATGTGAGCAATTCAAGATCAAGCATGTCAACTCAACTCCGTATAGACCAAAGATGAATGGAGCAGTGGAAGCTGCTAATAAAAACATAAAAAGGATTGGGCAAAAAATGACGATGACGTATAAAGATTGGCATGAAATGCTTCCTTTTGCATTACATGGATATCGCACATCAGTTCGCACTTCAACTGGGGCAACACCATTTTCATTAGTTTATGGTATGGAAGTTGTTCTTCCTATTGAAGTGGAAATTCCATCATTAGGAGTCCTCATGGAGACTAATTTATAAGAGGCTGAATGGGTCCAAAACCGCTATGAGCAGCTCAACTTTGTTGAAGAAAAGAGATTGACAGCATTGTGCAGAGGTCAACTTTACCAAAGACGAATGATGAAAGCCTATGATAAAAAAGTGCGTCCTAGAGTATTCAGAGAAGGGGATTTAGTCTTAAAACGAATTCTTCATTTTCTAAAAGATCACCGAGGAAAGTGGATCCCAAACTATGAAGGACCATTCGTGGTGAAGAAAGCTTTCTCTGGAGGAGCTTTAGTCTTGACTAACATGGATGGTAATGAGCTGCCAAGTCCAGTTAATTCAGATCAGGTTCGAAGATATTACGCATAGGCTACTTGTGTATCAAAGGATTCGGCAAAGTTGCGGGAATTCAACAAGTGTATAGGAGAATTACGCTTCAATTTCTATATCATGTTTAAGAGGTTACTTTTGTCTCAAGTTCTAGAACCTTAACATTGACACATATGTCTATTGAGAATTTTAGTCATAAATTGAAGCTCCTTTCTCGAAGCATGGCATATCTTGTCCATTTTTCTCCCTCACTCTCCATAATATTTCCTCAACTATGAATGTTTGGCACGTTTACCTTTATTATCATTACAATTGAATGAACACAAAGTTACATAAACGCGATATTTCAAATCAATGATGGTAACTTAAACGATTCGATGTGAAATACATATGTCAAAAGAAAGAATCCAAGGACAATATTTTTCCAAGAGCGCCGTGATCATGAAGGTTGATGGAATGTCATCATGGAGGACAAAACCGTCATTTCAACATGACAAAGTCTTAAACTGGGGCAAAACCATTATTTTCGTCTTCTCAAACTGGTGCAAAACCATTATTATCACAGGAGCAAAGTCGTTCCAGATACAGTTTTGGTCATCAAACAAAGAGCAAGTTGTTTAGTGAGTTCACGATCCAATTAAGGTCTATTACCAAGGGTGACGTGAATGGGGTGCCCGAGCTATCAAATATCTTTTAAAGAAATCTGTATCATAGTTTTCGAATAGTGCTAAATCTTCATCCCATGCATTCAAGAATTCAAGTTTAGCGTGCATTGCGAAGAAAATTTATTTTCGGTTAAATCGAATCCGACTATTCAGTCGAGGTCCATTTCCAGTTTTTTTTCTTTCGATTAAATCAAACCCGACTATTCAATCGAGGTCGAAGCCTGTGTCAATCCAGGTCCATTTTCAGTTTTTCTCTCTGTTAAATCGAACCCGACTATTCAGTCGAGGTCGAAGCCTTTGTCAATCCAGGTCCATTTTCATTTTTTCTTTCGGTTAAATCGAACCCAACTATTCAGTCGAGGTCGAAGCCTGTGTCAATCCAGATCCGTTTTCAATTTTTATCTCGGTTAAATCGAACCCGATTATTCAGTCGAGGTCGAAGCCTGTGTCAATCCAGGTCTGTTTTAAATTTTTCTCTCTGTTAAATCGAACCCGACTATTCAGTGGAGGTCGAAGCCTATGTCAATCTAGGTCCATTTTCATTTTTTCTTTTGGTTAAATCGAACCCGACTATTCAGTGAGGTCGAAGCCTGATAACTGCCCAAAAGGTAGTTATTTAGGCCTCATTTATATAAGGATTTGTGTGTCTTTAATGCTTAATAGGGTTGGTTTTAGAGAGATATTACATGATTTAACCCATTTGGAAGAATGGAAGCATTGGAAATTATTTTGTGCAGATTATGCTGCTGAGCGACTGGAGGGAGCAAATTCTATGCTGCAGCAAAACTGGGAACAGAAACTGCCACATCACAGCTCGTTAGCCAACTTCATGAACCGACTTCTGTTGAGTTATTTTCGGGATAAAGGAGCAAGGAGAGCCCTACACGTGTCCAAGTTGACCTAATTCAAGTCTCCTTTCCTTCTATAAAAGGAAGTAGCCGTCCAAGTCAAACTCATTCCATGTTTTCCCTTGGAAGCCGAATAGTATAGGGAGATTGAAGATCATCAAGAACACCATCTACCGCAAGCTGATTAGGGAGTTTATTTTCTTTATTAACTTGTGGTTATGGACATGCATACTCAGATTGTAATTCGTATTCCTATGCCTATTATGAACTAATTAGCTTAAGGTGTTGGTTAGGAATGATGTGATTACTGTGCTTCATCTCTATTAATAAATTGACTATCGCATTTTGGTTAATTGTTGTGCTTATTCTTATTTTATGCCCGCCTGGCCAGCCGGTATGGATAGCTCTCTCTAGTTTCAGGGATGATTTAGAGAGTGTGTGGCAATTATCCACACTACGTTCATTGTGTATTGGTGAACGCCAGTGACTAAGCTAGGGATAGCCAGTTGCCTAGTGCTTGATCGGTCGCTCTTCATTGGGTTTGAAACATATCCCAAAAGATCCGGAGTTTCAGGAGGAATCCGCTAATAATACTGCGAGAAATGCATGATCAATAATATTGCTAGAGCATATCTTAGAAAAAATCACTAAAGCCTAACCAACGTCTGTCTTTAATCTATCTATCTATTTGTTTACTCGTTGTTCTGTCATTTATTTTGCTCCAGCATAATTCTTATAAAACCCAACATTTTTATTATCTTTGAAACCATTAGGAAGTTACGCAAAATAGATAAAGTGGAAGCTCATTCAGACCTTGGATTGATAATATTACTTGCTGCAGACTGTGTATACTTGCACAGGAATTCTAGAGTATTTTATACTATATTTTTACTCACTTTAGGAACCCAACAGAACACATTGGTGCATGAGCGATCTGCCTGGGGTACGGTTTGAGCTTGATCCAGAAATTGAAAGAATTTCGTCAATTTTCTTATTGTGATTGAGGTTTTTTCCAATGGAGCAATTACTTTGCAGGATGAAAAAGATGGGAGAGTGTTCAAGGTGAATGGACAGCGTGTGAAAAATTATTGGGGTGAGGAATTTCAGGCGAAATATCCTTCCCTAAGATTGGTCGATGTTTGAGAGAGCAGGATTTTTGCGGGAGCATTTCACAGAGCAAAACTTTGAGCTCCTAGAGTTTGTATTGATTTTATTTTTCGTTGATTTGATTTTGCGGTTAGGATAGATTTGATTTTGCGTGATTTATTCAATTTTGTTTTTGAATATTTGATTAGATCTTATCTATTTTGTTTTGAATTTGATTTGATTTTATTTTCTTAGATTATCTTTGTATTATCTTTTAATTGGTTTTTATTAAGATTTTATTTTTAGTTATTTGAATTTTAGTTTTAATTCATAGAGATTTTCTCTAATTTATTCGGCTCCTTTTGAAAGTAAGAAATTGGGATGATTGGTTAAATTTTAATTTAAAGAAAAAATCTTTGATTTTTCTGTTTTTTTGAAATTCGACTTCCATATCCAAGATTCTTCAGGTTGTTGCGGCAAAGATATGGCTGGAGCAAAATATTCCGAATTAAAAGAGTTTCCGTTGGAATTTATTATTTTTACCGTTGGATTTGGTTTTGAATTCTCGCAGGTAAATGTGCGTGCATCATCTGATGAGGCCACGTGTCGCAGAGCAATTATCCGAAGGCTTCAATGATGACAGCACATTGATTTTTACCATGGGCGTTTGGAATCCACGAATTTACCGTTGATAATCTTTGAATTTCAGGTTTGCATTTTTTTTTATTTACAACGGTAATATTAGTTATTGCAGAGCAAATCTTTTCGGTTAAGATTGAATTTTGCTGGAGCCTTATATATTCACTACCGCTGGTAAGTTTCTTTCCACTTCGTCTTCTTGGTCCCATTTTTGTCGTCTGCATTCTTTCTTTTTCCCTTCAATTCTCTGAAAAATTGTTGAGTCCTCCATGGCTAAGACTAGAGCTAGGAAAGAGAGGGAGAGTGAAGAGGAGGAGGTACCGGTCACACCGGAAGTGCAAAAAGGGAAAACTAAGAAAAAACAGAACGCCAGAAGAGAAGGAGGCGAAGCGAAGACGGAGGCAGCAAAGGGCTGCGGAACAAGAAGTCATCCAAGAAACAGAGGCTGTTCAGAATCTTGAGACAGAACCGATAGTTTCTGCTACGGTTCAGGAAGGGAATACTGAGAAGGAACATGAGACAGAGGTCGACAGACAAATCGCAGGTATGCCTGAAAAGGAGAAAACACCAGAGCCGGTGCAGGAGGCTCATGTTGAAATCATTATGCCTGAACCGCCCAAGCACCGCCGCATTAAGAGGAAGGCGGGTCGCGTGAGGGTGATTCGGAACACTCCATCACCTCCGACGACGGACTCTGAGGAAGAAAAAAGGGAAGCTGTGAATAAGGAAAAAGAAGAAAAGGCAAGAAAGGCAGAAGAAGAGCGTTTGCGTGTACAGAGAGAAAGCAAGGGCAAAGGAATTGCCGAAGCATCAGGAGAAATTGAGGAGTCGAGGGCACCATTCATTCGCTTCGTCAACGATCTTGCTCGAGCAAAATACCAGGAGGTGCTGAAACGAGACTTCTTGTTCGAATGAGGATTTGACAGTGATTTGCCCAGGTTCTTGGAGTCTGGAATAGTGAACCTCGGATGGAGGCAATTTTGTGCGAAACCAGAACCTGTCAATTCCAACATTGTTCGGGAATTTTATGCCAATCTTGACGTTAAGAATGATTTTGAGGTTATCGTTCGAGGAGTGCCTGTACAGTGGAGTCCTGAGGCCATTAATGAATTGTTCGATCTCCAGGATTTTCCGCATGCCGTTTTTAATGAGATGATGGTTGCACCATCTAGTGATCAACTGAGTACGGCTATCCGGGAGGTAGGCATTGAGGGGGCTCAATGGAGGGTGTCGCAGACGCGGAAGCATACGTTTCAAGCTGCTTATTTGAAGAGTGAAGCCAACACTTGGATGGGTTTCATCAGGCTACGCTTGCTGCCGACAACACACGACTCCACAGTATCTCGGGACAGGGTATTGCTTGCTTTTGCCATTCTGCGCTCGATGAGTATTGATGTAGGAAAAATTATTTCTTCTGAGATTGTTGATTGCTGGAAAAAGAAGGTGGGGAAGCTGTTCTTTCCAAACACTATCACAATGTTATGCAGCAGGGCAGGAGTGCCCACGGTTCCAGAAGATATGATCATGACTGATAAGGGAATCATTGACACACCTAATCTGGCGCGGCTTCAGCGTATGCAAGAGGTTCGCCAGGGTGGGCTTGTGTATGGCGTTAATCAGATCCTAGAGCAACTGTCAGTGTTGGCCAGTAGGTTAGAATTTGCTGAAAGGCAAGCTCAGACCTACTGGACTTATGCTAAAAGGAGAGATGATGCGCTCAGGGGGGCCTTGCAAACCAATTTCTCAACATCGTATCCGGCTTTTCCAGTGTTTCCCGATGATTTGTTTAATCTTTGGATACCACCCCCGCCTGTTGAACGAGAAGGGGATGTTAATGAGGAGCAGGGTCAGGAAGACTGACTAATGGGATGACCTGGAGCGAGCATTACTTTTGTTTTTCCATTTTTGTTTGCTCGCGCATATTGACCCTGCTCACTGTTATAACTGCTTGTCTTGTTTCTTTTTAATTTTTTTTTACTGCGAAAAAAATATATCTACTTTGTAATGTTTTTTCTATGATTTTAATGAAATTTCTGAATGTTTCTATCCCATGAGCACTGAGTAACTCTAACTTAACTATTCTCTTCTGAATTTTTGAAGCTTGGACTGATTACGCTTAATTAGATCAAGGTATTCTGATCTCCAGAAACCTTTTGCATGAGCATTTCTTCTAACCTGGACTGTTGCTGCGGCAAGAAGATTTTGACGATAGTATTGACTTATATGATCCACTTTAAGCTTAATCCTAGTCCCATGTTTAGTTTAAAAATTCAGTGAGAAAAATTTAAGTTTGGGGGTATAATTGTTTAATTAATGATTCATTGGGGACAATGAATAATTCAAGTTTGGGGGACTTTTTGCTACTCCAATTATTTTGCTCGAGCATTCCTCTCCTTCAAAATTAAAATTTGCTAGGTTATTGAGTAACCTGGGACATTTGTGATACCCACAGTTTGTCTTCGCGTCAAAAAATGACCTAGGAAATGTGAAAAAATGATGAGAAAAATTATTTGCTGAAAAAATTATTTGTTGAAGATTTTGCTGAAAAAATTGACAGAGCAAAAGTTTTGAGGGATGAATGATGATCCAGCAGTTTTTCTGTCTTCCAGAACTTAGGTGAGCTTCATCATAAAATGTCGCCATTCGGAGGGGCAAGAGATGGAATAACTAAGGATTTTTTAGCTTTATAATGAGTATTGAGCCTAGTTGGTGATAAACTTGAGGCAAGGGTATACTGCACCATAAAGTGGGTCATCCCGTGCTTAAGAGCTTATGACTTTAAGGCTGCTTTAAGTCTGATAAATAATGAAATAAACCCCTTTAAAAATATATTTTGAAATATCTGATAATAGAGCTAGGCTGTGGTGAGTTCTTAGAATTAAGTTGAAAAGTGGTGATTATTTGTCCCTGCTGAAGGAATCATTTTGCTGCAGCAGAGCTTGCTTTTGCAGAGTGCTCAGGTAAAAGTTAAAGGTAGTGTTGGACTGTCTGGTTTGATTAATCTAATTCTTTGTCTAATGTTTTGAAATTCTTGAAGGAAGGTTGGTTAGTATTGCTCGGGACGCGCAATAGTTCAAGTTTGGGGGTATGATAACTGCCCAAAAGGTAGTTATTTAGGCCTCATTTATATAAGGATTTGTGTGTCTTTAATGCTTAATAGGGTTGGTTTTAGAGAGATATTACATGATTTAACCCATTTGGAAGAATGGAAGCATTGGAAATTATTTTGTGCAGATTATGCTGCTGAGCGACTGGAGGGAGCAAATTCTATGCTGTAGCAAACTGGGAACAGAAACTGCCACATCACAGCTCGTTAGCCAACTTCATGAACCGACTTCTGTTGAGTTATTTTCGGGATAAAGGAGCAAGGAGAGCCCTACACGTGTCCAAGTTGACCTAATTCAAGTCTCCTTTCCTTCTATAAAAGGAAGTAGCCGTCCAAGTCAAACTCATTCCATGTTTTCCCTTGGAAGCCGAATAGTATAGGGAGATTGAAGATCATCAAGAACACCATCTACCGCAAGCTGATTAGGGAGTTTATTTTCTTTATTAACTTGTGGTTATGGACATGCATACTCAGATTGTAATTCGTATTCCTATGCCTATTATGAACTAATTAGATAAGGTGTTGGTTAGGAATGATGTGATTACTGTGCTTCATCTCTAGTAATAAATTGACTATCGCATTTTGGTTAATTGTTGTGCTTATTCTTATTTTATGCCCGCCTGGCCAGTCGGTATGGATAACTCTCTCTAGTTTCAGGGATGATTTAGAGAGTGTGTGGCAATTATCCACACTACGATCATTGTGTATTGGTGAACGCCAGTGACTGAGCTAGGGATAGCCAGTTGCCTAGTGCTTGATCGGTCGCTCTTCATTGGGTTTGAAACATATCCCAAAAGATCCAGAGTTCCAGGAGGAATCCGCTAATAATACTGCGAGAAATGCATGATCAATAATATTGCTAGAGCATATCTTAGAAAAAATCACTAAAGCCTAACCAATGCCTGTCTTTAATCTATCTATCTATTTGTTTACTCGTTGTTCTGTCATTTATTTTGCTCCAGCATAATTCTTATAAAACCCAACATTTTTATTATCTTTGAAACCATTAGGATGTTACGCAAAATAGATAAAGTGGAAGCTCATTCAGACCTTGGATTGATAATATTACTTGCTGCAGACTGTGTATACTTGCACAGGAATTCTAGAGTATTTTATACTATATTTTTACTCACTCTAGGAACCCAACAAAGCCTGTGTCCATGCAGGTCCGTTTTCAATTTTTATCTCGGTTAAATCGAACCTGACTATTCAGTCGAGGTCGAAGCCTATGTCAATCCAGGTCTGTTGTAAGTTTTTCTCTCGGTTGAACCAAACCTGACTATTGAATTGTGGTCGATACCTGATTCAAATTCTTACCAAACAAATCTTTGCCTCCCCAGTACTTAGTCTCTTTCCTTTGTCTACCCTTTCAATCCTTCAAGGATACACAAAGGGGGGCAAACTGTAGACACCGTATTTGGTCCGGCTTGATTTTCAGTAATAATGTTTGAAGGTTTCCAATATTTGGTGCTCAATTTGTTTTTTCTTGTATGTCAACAAGAACAAGAGCATAGCTCAATTGGCATAAGGTTGTACTGATAATCTCAAGGTCTGTGGTTCAAACCCCTTCCCTACACTCAAACGACTCTCGAACCTAATTCCTGGTTTTCTAAGACTGGTTTTATTTTTAAAAGGTGACCAATCACACCCTCGATGATTGGTGGCGACTCCAATTTTCTCTTAAAAACCCAAGAAAGGATGTCGGCCTCTCCGCGTCGCGATGACGTTGCGACACTTGACATTTGTTATGCTGTAGGGATTGTCAGCAGATATCATTGAAATCCAAGGTTAGACCACTGGACCGTCGTTAAAGGAATTCTCAAGTATCTTAGGAGAATGAGGGACTACATGCTGGTGTTTGGGGCTAAAGAGTTAGTTCTTACTTGATACACCGGCTCTAACTTCCAAACTGGCAAGGATTCTAGGAAATCCACGTCAGGGTCAGTGTTCACCCTTAACGGGGGAGCTGTAGTTTGGAGAAGTATAAAGCAAGGATGCATAGCTGACTCCACGATGGAGGCTGAGTATGTAGCTGCTTGTGAAGCAGCTAAGGAAGCAGTTTGGCTAAGGAAGTTCTTGACTGATTTGGAAGTTGTTCCAAATATGAACTTGCCCATTCCGTTATACTGTGACAACAGTGGGGCTGTAGCCAATTCAAAGGAACCTCGCAGCCACAAACGAGGTAAAGACATAGAGAGGAAGTATCATCTGATTCGAGAGATTGTGCAAAAAGGAGATGTGATCGTGACCAAGATCGCTTCAGAGCACAACATTGTTGATCCGTTTACAAAGGCCCTCTTGGCTAAAGTGTTTGAGGGTCATCTAGAAAGTCTAGGTCTGCGAGACATGTATATAGCGTAATCTAGGGCAAGTGGGAGATGTGTAATGGGTGTACGGATGCCCTAGTTTTTTGTATTTTGTATATTTACTTTTCATGTAATGTACAACATACATTTACCATTTCCAGCTTTGGATTATTTTTTTATATACTTTCTCATTAACTTGAGTTTTAGTTCAAGTGGGAGTTTGTTGGGTTTTATGCCCTAAAACTCGTAGATAGTAAATGTACTTTTGACCGAACATTAATAAAAGTGATGAATTATTCATTTAATCTATGTTTGTATTATATCTTGTCTTATAAACCCTAATCCAATAAACTAAAAATCCAAGGCTAAAAGAATGAGGCTTGAACTAGTATGTAGGGACATACGGGGATCAATGTTCAAGTTTTAGCCTAAAGGGTCTGTAGTATAGGGATAAGGCTAGGTACCTTATCCTGGTGACACTATGGATACGACCCGCTTTGTATGATGATACAAACGTAATGATCCAACACGTTCGTGTAGTTGAAATGCGAGTGGGGGTATCCTGTGCAATGAGTTTGCACAAAGACCAGACCGCGAAGTAGTTAACCACTAACTTTAACATCATTAGTTAGATTGGTTTCTATTTCACTAGGATGACCTGGGAAACTTGGCCTAAATCCTGAGTGGATTATGGACTCCTGTCCATGAGGGATTGTCCTTTGATTTGTACGGGTGAGAGTGGCCTGCACGCCGACTCAATGAGCCTACCATTTTGGGGACAAGACCGAATGGGGAGCTGGGAACATAGTTTTGTAAGAAGAAATTCACTCCTTCCAAGTTTTAGGGTAAGTAGAGGTGTTTTCCCTTAAGTGGTGTCTCCGGGTCTTGAACAATGAGCCCTACCCTCTCTATGGCACGAGAGGGACTTATGTTTGTTGGTTGGACCTCAAACAGGTTGTTCATTAGAGGAGCACTGGTACTTAAGGATGAAGAGGTAGCCCAGGGGTAAAACAATAATTTGACCTAGCTGGGGTACGAACACACGTGAAGGGCTAACTTGCTGTTGATGGTCGATATCCGTGGACACAGAAATATATCTGCATTGAGAAGAGTGCAGTTGTGGTTCTTTAGTGGAGTGAACCACAGTTAACGAATATTGATTAACTTGGTGAATGAGTTTAGCCAATTAATCTCACATCGTTGGAGCTTCTGATTTGTAGGTCCATTAGGTCCCACTGGTAGCTCTATAAGGGCGTTGGGGTAAATTTCTAAGGGAGAATTGAATATTCGAAGGGGTTCAAATATTAAGATAAAATATAAATTTGATTTATATTTTAAAACTATAGGTTATAATTAATGCACATTAGCTGTACATTAATACTATAGATTATTTTTTAGAGAAAATAATTAAATATGAGATATTTAATTATGATATTAATTAATTGGAGAATTAATTAATTATTTTTTTAATTCAGTTCAATTAAATTTGATTTAATTGAATTAGATTAAAACTTTAGGTTATGTGGGAATGTTATGTAAATATGATTTACATTAACTATAATAATTAGTTAGTTTAATTGTTAAATTAATTATATTATTAAAGATTAGTTAATGATTTTGAATTATTAATTAATTTTGTTTATCAGTTAATTGAACTGATCAAGTCTTCCACTTACTTAGGGTTTACGTGTGAAGGGGAGTTTATTTAGGGAGTGGGAAGTTTTATCCGTAGAATAACCACTTCCCCAGTATAATCTCATTCGTTGAGTTGGTTACCCTTCTTCAAGCCCTCACGTGCAATTCCCTCTCTCTCTCTCACTCTGATGAACTCTCTGTGATTATTCTCTCAAGGATACAGAGAAGAAAAATACTCATAACCCTTAGAAAATCACGCTCCCACAAGCACCTATCGCATATCCTTCAAGAGAATACCGGTGCAACCCTTTGGTGGTGTTCGTGATTTATTTCCAACAAAGAAAATGAGACTTTTGCTGCTGTTTTTGGGTGGACAACCAAGGGAATTTGGTGAAACGGGTCAAGAACGTCTTCAAAGGTATAGTGTTCTTGACCTTGGATCAATAGGATCCAATTTAGATTAGATCTAGGGGTTTTTCTTTTATTATAGCATGTTTTATAAACTGTTACAACATGTTAAATTTTGTTTATTGCTGTGATTTAATTTTCCAACGTATTGGTATTTTAGTTCAAATTAAAACTGAGTTAAGGTTTTGTATGTTTCCGCTGCGAAAGGGCTTTAATCCCTTCACTAACTTCATTTTTTTCAGTTCTTCGGACTCTTTTCGTGTCCTGGACACACGATCAACTCCATTTTCATGGTTTAGCTTCAATACTTGATTCCTACAAATAAAACAATAAAAAAGCACGAATTTGGAAAATTAAATATCAAATACTAGCTAAATTAATTAGGGAAAAATAGCTAGTTATGCTCGCTATCACTTCCCTGCTTTCTTCCTTCCCCAGACGAGGATTTCCTCCTTGATAATGCTCCCAATGTTGATTTCTAAACCCTTCATAATACTGTAGAGAAGCATAACTCTCTCTTCGGAGATAGTGCTATCGTGGGTTGTTGGCATCAATTTGTTCTTCAGAAAGTGAAGCCATACAACCGATTCTGGCTTGAGATCGCTTGGCACTAATGTCTTCACCTTCGTTTGGGACTCTTTCCACTGAACTCCCTTGTTGGCCACCAATTTCAGCGCTTCTTTCATTTGCTTGGTCGAGGGGTTCTTAATGGCATCGTTCCCTCTTGGATGCAAAGGTGTCTTGATTCTGTACACCCCGATTGATGTCAACAGAAGAGAAGCTGACCATCTTGCCTCTCACCACTGCCATATTCATGCTTTCCTCCCTCAGTTCGGTGTAGAATTCTCGAACTAAAGGCACAACGGCCTCCTGAGGGTGAGCACAGAACGTCTGCCACTTATACTGTGAGATAACTCTGGTTATGAACTCTAGTAGTGTCCTCGCTCTGTTAGAGAATCCGTTCTCGTTGAGGTAATCTCTTTTTCTCATAATCTTCATCCGTTCCTGAAAAATGACATCATTAAAGACTTTTGGGAATGGATTTTTAGGAGATGAAGCCTTAGGTCATTTGGCTTTTGGCTTGGCAGGTGAGACGGTTGGAGGAGCTGTAGGAGAGGCATCCATTGACCTTGTCCTCGACCTCTTGGAAAATATGGGGTCATTCCTGTTTTTGGTCCTCCTTTCGTGCATAATCTCTCTTATTCTCTTTTTCCTCAATGCTATAGAGATAGGAATTTGGTCATCATCCAATTCCTTGGTCCCTGAATCAGATTCTGTTTCAGAGTCACTGGAGGTCTCGACCTCCTTGATTTCAAGCTCTTCTTTATCCCTCTTCTCTCCCGAAGAGGTGCTATCAACTGCTGGTGGAGGTCCTTGATAACTGCCCAAAAGGTAGTTATTTCGGCCTTATTTATATACGAATTTGGGTGTCCTTTATGCTTAATAGGGTTTGTTTTAGATAGATATTAAATGTTTTAACCCATTTGGTAGAATGGAAGCTTTGGAAATCATTTTGTGCAGATTAATGCTGCTGGGCGACTGGAGGGAGCAAATTCTGTGCTGCAGCAAAACTGGGAACAAAACTGCCACATCACAACTTGTTAGCCAACTTCATGAACCGACTTCTGTTGAGTTATTTTCAGGATAAAGGAGCAAGGAGAGCCCTACACGTGTCCATGTTGACCTAATTCAAGCCTCCTATCCTTCTATAAAAGGAAGTAGCTGTCCAAGTCAAAAGTATTCCATGTTTTCCGTTGGAAGCCGAGTAGTATAGAGAGATTGGAGATTACCAAGAACACCATCATCTGCAAGCTGATTAAGGAGATTATTATTTTCTTTATTATCTTGTGATTATGGACGTGCCTACTCAGATTGTAATTCATGTTTCCATGCTTATTATGAACTAAGTAGCTTTAGGCGTTGGTTAAGTAATATGTAGTTGTCGTGCTTCAACTCTAATAATATATTGATTATTGCAACTTGATTAATTGTTGTGCTTATTCTTATTTTATGCCCGCCTGGCTGGCCAGCCGGTGTGAATACCTCTCTCTAGTTTCAGGGATGATTTAGAGAGTGTGTGACAATTAATCACACTACGATCATTGTGTATTGGTGAACGCTAGTGACTGAGCTAGGGATAGCCAGTTGCCTAGTGCTTGATCGGTCGTTCTTCATTGGGGTTGAAACACATTCCAAAAGATCCAGAGTTTTAGGAGGAATCCGCTAATAATACTGCGAGAGTTTGCATGATCAATAATATTGCTAGAGCATCTTACAAAACAATTACTAAACTTGACCAGCGCCTGTCTTTAATCTGTCTGCCTATTCGTTTATTTGTTGTTTTGTCATTTATTTTTCTTCAGCATAATTCTTATAAAGCCAAATCATTTTTTTTACCATATTTGAAACCATTAGAAAGTTGCACAAAATAGATAAAGTGGAAGCTAATTGAGACCCTGGGTTGATAATATTACTTGTTGCAGACTGTGTATACTTGCACAGGAATTCTAGTCTTTTATACCATATTTTTACTCACTCTAGGAACCCAACAATCCTCTCACATCATACTCAAATAGAGGATCCAAAGCCTCGTCAGTTGGTTGTGCTTCATTGGTCGTTTCTTGGCCTTCTTTAGAATGCGACCCAAATGCGGTCGCATTCTGGGCTTCATTCCCTTCTTCTTTTTCTGGATTTTCTTCATTTGGCCCCTCAAGGGCCTCTTCTTCTATTCCTTGCACCAACTCAGCCTCACTTTAAGCCTTGTGCAATGGCTCAAAGGCTGCAAGGACATCTTCAGCCTCTTTTCTTCTTTTCTCTTCTTCTTTCAAAATTTCTATTCTTTGTTTTTCTTCTTCTAGGAGCTGAAATTCAGCGACTGCTCTCCTGAGTTCTTCATCTTGTTTTCTTTCTTTTTCAGCTTCTAAGGCCGTCTCGACCTCTTGCCTTTCCTCTTCCTTTTTTCTTTCAGCTTTTTTTTCTTCTTCAAAGTCCCTTTTTCATGCAAATTTATCTTTCTCCCTCATGTTTTGTTTTTCCATCTCTCTTTCAGCCTGAATATCCCTCAATTCATCTTGCTCAGCCCTATAACCTTCAGCAATCAGGAGGGCATAGGCCACGGCCTGACGGATCATGTCCTCGAACACATCCGGGGGCATTCTAGCCACTTTGAAGGGCTCAATGACAAGCTATTGTACTGGTGCAACCTTCTTGGGACTCTTCTTCCTTGCAATGTAAGTAACAAATGGTTTGTCCCTACAAGATGAAGAAGGGTTAGTAGAAGGTTCAGAATTTTTACTTGTTGGATTCCCTTCTTGTTGAGAGCTCTCTCCAACTTGGGCGGTTTCTTCTTCATCACACCTTCTTGTTTCTTCTTCAAGAGTCGCACGCCTTTAGGCTCCCATCTCCCGAATAATTTTAAACCATTCCCTTGAGCGTTTCCTTAATGGTTGGCTCGTGGGTTTTTGGGTTTTATGAAGGGATTCAGCGCGCGTGGACCTTCTTGGTTGGGATGAATTCAGATTCTCCCTCGAGGTAGCCGACATTGTCGAGGAAGAAGAAGTTTGAATACTGGTTCCTTGGTCCATGATCACTGGCAAGAAACCCGAAGGTCTCATCCTTCTCGTGTCGTGCATGGGGGCGTCGAGTTGCTTTTCTTGTCGTCTAACGCTTGCTTCAGCTCCCTAGGCAGGTAGATTCCTCTAAGATCGAGTAATCTTGCGGGATGAAGACGATTTTGGCGTGTTCTTCATTGTTCTTGCTCGTGGGTTTCGGTTTCAAGAGAGTGAATATGGAGAGTTCTGGTGTTTGACTTAAATACCGAAAGTCTAAGTGGTTGGTGAAGAAGAAAAAACAACATAAAGTCAGCTATTTATAGTTTTCTAAATTAAGTCACGTGATGGTCATTTTAAATGACGTCACTGCCCTCTGACTATTGGAAAACGCGGTCACATTTCCAAATATACTGGGGAGAATGCGGTCGCATTACTCCCAGTATTCTGCCTTCTTTATTTTTTTGTAACTTTTTCATTTTCCTTTGCTTTTCTTTCTTTCTTTTATTTGCTAAAACAATCACAAACATGTTAGAAAGTTCACATTCTTAATTATGATTATTTATTTTTCTTTTTCTTTAAAATTGATGGATACAAAATAATTTGGACTTTTCAAACTTCCATGTAAATCCCCAAGAAAAGGTGTTCCCTACGGTCAACTTAAGTACCTTTTCCTAGACAGGATTTTCCTAGAAAGAGTTTTTACTCTTGTCCTTATATTTTGGGTTCCTATCTATATTACTTTTATTTCTATTTATTATAGATCCACATAATGTACAAAAATAAATTCTCAAGGATAATATCATACCAGGTCAATCACAGAAACATGGGCTTCTTCATCTTCAAAGCCTTTCCCCCAATATGGATTGATTCTTTGTCCATTCATGGGTCGTTGATTGATTTCTTCTACTTAAATCTTTTTCCCACCTTTTTCTTCTTGTTCTCCAAGTAAATCTTACAATCTTTCTCCTTGCATCATTTCCTGAAGAGTAGACTGGGAGAGTACATCAATTTCATCAATCATAGAACACTCTTCAAGATCTTCGGGGTATTTCATTGCATTCATAACATTGAAAGTGACTTGTTGGTCATTGACCCTCAAAGTCAACTCTTCTTTCTGAACATCAATTAAGGTCCTACAAGTCGCTAAGAATGGTCGTCCGAAAATGATTGCACTTCCCTATCGGCTTCATAATCCAGAATGATGAAATCTACTGGGAATACAAATTTATCAACCTTGACTAACACATCTTCAATTTTTCCAATGGGTTGTGTTAGTGACCTGTTAGCTAACTGTAAGGTTATAGTTTTTGTTCTTGCTTCACCTATCCCCAACTGTTGAAAAACTGAGTATGGCATCAGGTTTATACTCACTCCTAGATCGCATAAAGCCCTGCCTACATTCCTTCCTCTAATGGAGCATGGAATAGTGAAACTTCCTAGGTCCTTGAGCTTGGGAGGGATCTCATTCGCACTAGAACATTAGTAAGTGCAACTGTTTCATATTCTTCCAATCTTCTTTTCTTTGATAGAATGTCCTTCAAGAACTTCACGTAAGTAGCATCTGTTCGAGTGTTTCTACCAATGGAATGTTGATATGTAGCTGCTTTAAAACATCTAAACACTTTTTAAACTGTGCATCATGCGAAGCATATTTAAATCTTTGAGGTTATGGAGGTGGTGGTCTGTATTCTAGATCTATAACAATGTTTTTAGGTTTTGCAGTCGCAATTGTGGTCGCATTCCCCTGTTTTTTCTCTGGACTTGAATTTTCATCTTTTTCTTCCAAGGCTTCATGCTCCTTGGTCTTTTCTTCATCTTCTTTATTCTGTATAACTTCTGAGGTAATTCCTGACTTCTTTTCTATAAACTTTTCTTGAGCTTCTTCTGGGATATTCCTTACTTATTGATTCACGGGGTATTTTGGACCATCATACTCTAGTCTACTTCTCAAGGTAACTGCCTTGCATTGCTCTTTTCCTTCTCTATGAGGGATCTCAATCTTTTTTGGCAACGTCCCTTATGGTCTATTTTTTATTTCTTGAGCAATCTGTTCAATCTGTACTTCCAAATTTCTGACAGTAGTATCATTTATTGTCATGTACTCTATCATAAGAGTCTCTAGATTTGACTCTTGATTTTGCACTTGAACTGGTTGGAAGTTTTTTTGTGGCTGTTGTTATGCAGGAGGTTTCCCGAACTGATTTGTATCATAATTACTTGAGTCGGCTTGTCCTCCTCGAGAGAAGTTTAGATGTTGTCTCCAACCTGGGTTGTATGTAGCCGAGTATGGATTCCATCTGTTCTGGTTCTGGTTCCCTTGCAGACCTACATAAAAGACAGACGTGGGATTTAGTGCACAATTGTCAGCAGTGTGTTCCTCACCACAAATTTTACAACAGGGAGAAGAAATAGCATTGGCAGGGGCTATGTTCGTTTGGTTGCCCATAGTCATGCCCATCATCATGCAGTACCATCATCATGCTATGGATAGCCTTGATTTGAGCTTGCATGGTAGAATTAGCCTCTGTCTCTACTACTTTACCTGAATTCTTTAGAATTGTTGTTGGCTCAGTTTCTCCCCAATGTCTATTGTTTGTGGCTATGGTGTCCAAGAATGCATGTGCCTCATTTGCAGACTTCTTTAAGAAGGATCCGTTTGCAGATGCATTGACTAGTGCCTTCGAAGCTTGATCTAATCCACTGTGAAAATGCTCTAAGTGTTGGGTTTTATGCCCTAATCTAGGGCAAGTGGGAGATGTGTAATGGGTGTAAGGATGCCCTAGTTTATTGTATTTTGTATATTTACTTTTCATGTAATGTACAACATACATGTACCATTTCCAGCTTTGGATTATATTGTATATATTTTCCCTATAACTTGAGTTTTAGTTCAAGTGGGAGTTTGTTGGGTTTTATGCCCTAAAACTCGTAGATAGTAAATGTACATTTCACCGAAAACATTAATAAAAGTGATGTATTATTCAATGTTTGTATTATATCTTTTCTTATTAACCCTAATCCAATAAACTAAACATCCAAGGCTAATAGAATGAGGCTTGAACTAGTATGTAGGGACATACGGGGATCAATGTTCAAGTTTTAGCCTAAAAGGTCTGTAGTATAGGGATAAGGCTGGGTACCTTATCCTGGTGACACTATGGATACGACCCGCTTTGTATATTGATACAAACGCAATGATCAAACGCATTCATGTAGTTGACATGCAAGTGGGGGTATCCTGTGCAATGAGTATGCACAAAGACCGGACCGCGAAATAGTTAACCAGTAACTCTAACACCGTTAGTTAGCTCGGTTTCTATTTCACTAGGATGACCTAGGCAACTTGGCCTTAATCCAGAGTGGATTATGGACTCTTGTCCATGAGGCATTGTCCTTTGATTTGTACGGGTGAGAGTGGCCTGTTCGCCGACTCAATAAGCCTACCTTTTTGGGGACAAGACCAAGTGGGGAGCTGGGAACGTAGTCTTACAAGATGGAATTCACTCCTTCCCAATATTAGGGTAAGTAGAGGTGTGTTCCCTTAAGTGGTGACTCCAAGTCTTGAACAATGGGTCCTACCCTCTTTATGGCACGAGAGGGATTTCTGTTTGTTGGTTGGACCTCAAACAGGTTGTTCATTAGAGGAGCACTGGTACTTAAGGACCAAGAGGTAACCCAGGGGTAAAACGGTAATTTTACCTAGTTGGGGTACGAACACACGTGAAGGGCTAACTTGCTGTTGATGATCAATATCTGTGGACACAGAAATATATCTACAGTGAGAAGAGTGCAGCTGTGATTCTTTAGTGGAGTGAACCACAGTTAACGAACATTGATTGACTTGGTTAATGAGTTTAGCCAATTAATCTCATATCGTTGGAGCTTCTGATCTGTAGGTCCATTAGGTCCCACCGGTAGCTCGCTAGGGGCGTTGAGGTAAAATTCTAAGGGAAAATTGAATATTCGAAGGTGTTCGAATATTAAACTTAAATATGAATTTGATTCATATTAAAATTATAGGATATAATTAATGCACATTTGATGTACATTAATACTATAGTTTAATTGAGAGAGATATAGTTAAATATGTGATATTGAATCATAATATTAATTAATTTTTGAATTAATTAATATTTCATTTAATTTAATTTAATCAAATTTGAATTGGTTAAAATTCAAACTTTGGGTTAAGTGGGGAAGTTTATGTAAAATATAGTTTACATAAATGATAGTTAATTTAAATGTTAAATTAATTATTACTAATATTAATTTATTATTAATTAATATTGATTTTTATCAATCAGTTAAAGTAACTGATAGATATTTTTCCCTTCCCACTACTCAGTAGACGTTGGGACTGAGGGTTTTTAGGAAGTTGGGTGATTTTTTGCGTGGGCACCAGAATACTCTCTAACTACTCAACCCTAAGTTTGGATTCTCTCACAAGTCATTCAGAAAGATAGATCGTACCTTTTGCGCTCTAGCAAAAACAGAGGCACTTCTTTCCCTAGAATTTCCTAGAGACTTACCTTGCTCCCATAAGCAATTAACGATTTTTCCCGTGAGGATATCGGTGCAACTTCGTGGTGGTGTTCAAGAGTAATTTGCAGCATTAAAAGGATACGTTCTTGCTGCTGGAATTTTCGGATTCAACGTGATTTTGTTGGCGAAACGATCGAGAACGACTTATAAAATAAGTTTTCTTGATCTCGGATCAATAGGGTCCTTTATAGATAAGATCTATAGTATTTAGAGGTGTTTTAGCATGCTTTACATGTAATATGTCAATAGTTTTCTTATGGTTTTTTCTGCTGCAATTTTGTTCTAACGTATTGGTATTTTGTTCCTAAATTTATTCGGGGTTAAAGGTTCTGTACGTTTTCCGCTGCGCAAGGGTTTTTATCCCTTCACTAAGATGATGAAGGCAAGCAATCCGTGGTGTGGACACTTCCGAACCAGCCTTTGAAATCTTTCCCAGGCTGCATCTAGAGGTTTATTGTAAGATTGTTTAAATGAAATAATTTCAGCTCTATATTTCGTATTTTTATTAGAAGGAAAAAAACTTCTCTAAAAATTTCTCAGCCAAATCGTTCCAAGAAGTGATGGAGTTTGGAGGGAATGAGTCCAACCAAGCTTCAACATCTCCCTGCAAAGAAAATGGAAAAAGCTTTAGCTTCAAAGTATCTTCAGTCACTCTTGTAATTTTAAAAGAATTGCAAGCTCTCAAAAATAGCTTGATGTGTTTATGTGGATCTTCATTTGGAAGTCTAGAGAACTGGTCCATGGTATTCAACATTTGGAACATCACTAGTTTTAGTTCAAATTTTGGAGCATTTATCGGTGGCTCCAAAATTCCTGGATTTAAAGTCTGAAAAACAGGTAAAGCGTAGTCCCTTATTGCTTTATTGCAGTCTTCACCAATATAAATTGGATTTTCTTGTTGTGGCACCGATGGAACTGGAGGAACTGGTGGAATTCTCCCACCATTTTGCTCCCTTCGATGATTCTGTGGGTTAACATGAGGATCGACTCCATGTTCTTCCATTGTAAACTCTTGTATGTAAGAAGCTTCTTCAAGAGGTTCCTGTGCGCTCATCTCTTATTGTTCCCTTCTCTTTCGTCTTTGCTCTTTCCTACGACGACGAAAGGTTCTTTCTACCTCAAGATCAATATCAAGGAGTGGGCACCCCTTGTTCATACACTAACCTCAATCTGCAAGAGAAAAATTGCAAATCAAAGTCAAATTTCCCTTGAAACAGAAATGCGATCGCAATTGAATCACAATTTCAAATAAACAAAACTGATTTCACTTTTGGTCCCCAGCAACGACGCCAAAAACTTGGTGTGGCAGAGGCTGAAATGTATAAGTTAATAACGATGATAGATAATGGAATGAGAATAATTCAGCTAACCTTAGTGCAAGTATACACTATCGCATGTAGTAATAAAAAACCTTAGAAGTATTCCAAGGGTATCGATCCCACGAGGACTAAATTGGAAACTCAAATTTGAAGAAGAAACCGCTCAAATGATTGCTTAAAATAGGTAACCAAAGAAATCATTGATGATTGATTTTTGGAAGATAAATAAAACAATTAAATAAAGAAATAACAAAAATAAATAAAACAAGGTATTCAATATAGTTTCATCCCAAAGGCAAATAACATTAATCATAAATTATTCAACTTAAGCCTAATCAATGCATTGGGTCAGATTTAACTTCTATTTGGCCTTGCTCCCAAGAACCGTTAGAAGGCTAAGCGAGTACCGTTATGCACATTTCTGTGACTCGACTCCGACATAGATAATTGATAACTGCCCAAAAGGTAGTTATTTAGGCCTCATTTACATAAGGATTTGTGTGTCCTGTATGCTTATTTGGGTTGGTTTTGGATAGATATTACATGATTTAACCCATTTGGAAGAATGGAAGCATTGGAAATTATTTTGTGCAGATTATGCTGCTGAGCGACTGGAGGGAGCAAATTCTATGCTGCAGCAAAACTGGGAGCAGAAACTGCCACATCACAGCTCGTTAGTCAACTTCATGAACCGACTTCTGTTGAGTTATTTTTGGGATAAAGGAGCAAGGAGAGCCCTACACGTGTCCAAGTTGACCTAATTCAAGTCTCCTGTCCTTCTATAAAAAGAAGTAGCCGTCAAAGTCAAATTCATTCCATGTTTTCCCTTGGAAGCCGAATAGTATAGGGAGATTGAAGATCATCAAGATCACCATCTATCGCAAGCTGATTAGGGAGTTTATTTTCTTTATTAACTTGTGGTTATGGACATGCATACTCAGATTGTAATTCGTATTCCTATGCCTATTATGAACTAAGTAGCTTAGGGTGTTGGTTAGGAATAATGTGATTACTGTGCTTCATCTCTAGTAATAAATTGACTATCGCATTTTGGTTAATTGTTGTGCTTATTCTTATTTTATGCCCGCCTGGCCAGCCGGTGTGAATCGCTCTCTCTAGTTTCAGAGATGATTTAGAGAGTGTGTGGCAATTATCCACACTACGATCATTGTGTATTGGTGAACGCCAGTGACTGAGCTAGGGATAGCCAGTTGCCTAGTGCTTGATCGGTCGTACTTCATTGGGTTTGAAACATATCCCAAAAGATCCGGAGTTCCGGGAGGAATCCGCTAATAATACTGCGAGAAATTCATGATCAATAATATTGCTAGAGCATATCTTAGAACAATCACTAAAACCTAACCAACGCCTGTCTTTAATCTGTCTATCTATTTGTTTACTCGTTGTTCTGTCATTTATTTTGCTTCAGCATAATTCTTATAAAACCCAACATTTTTATTATCTTCGAAACCATTAGGAAGTTACGCAAAATAGATAAAGTGGAAGCTCATTCAGACCTTGGATTGATAATATTACTTGCTGCAGACTGTGTATACTTGCACAGGAATTCTAGAGTATTTTATACTATATTTTTACTCACTCTAGGAGCCCAACAATAATCCACGAATGCAATCTATAACCCTATAGTTGTTATAAGGTGCCTTAGGCAGCTTGCCCTATAACACCGAACAATCTCTTTCGAGATTTTTCTCCTATATCACCTTTATGAGAACCGATATCGTCTGTCCCTTTCGAGATCAAACTCACATAGCAAGCAAAGTCTAAGTGATCAATTTAAACTCAGCAAGATCAGAATGATAATCAATAAAGAATTACATGCATTGAATAGAAAATTAAACAAATAAACACTTTCAAGCTATTGAACCATAAGGGAATTCACCATATTGAACCCCTCAGTGGAATTTAGCTAAGCATGGTGAGATAAAGTGCAAATGAACAACTTTCCATTGAAAATAAAATGTAAAGAATACAAATGAATGAAAAGTGACAAGTGCTAGAAATAATGGCAGTAGCTAAATACTAGGATTTTTTCTTTTATCCAATCCTTCTAGAGTTCGCTCGACACTCCACTCTCTCGCTTTTACAAGTGGGAATGGGTGAAAATCCCTACAAACACTAAGGTTTGATGTCTAACTAAGTTTAGAATTCAGTCTTCTAAGAAGGACCTCGGGCATCCCTACTCATGGGCGTCTACTAAGGTTCTGTCACCACCCTCTTTTTCCCAGTGAGTTTTGCTTGGATTTCTCTTTGAATCACGAGCTTATATAGTGTGGGGAGTGGTTGAGGAACCACGAAATAGGTGTTGGTAGGTAGCCCAATCATTTTCGGGGTCAAAACGGCCTGTTAGGTGCACAAAAGTCTCGTTCAAAACGACCCGTGACGAACTCGGAATGGCCTCTGTTTTTCAAGAAATGCGGTCGCATTTATGGGCAAATTCCAGGTTTCCTCTGTTTTCCTGCACAACACCAAATCGGGTCAAATTCATATCAAATTGAGTCTTTTTAGGCACAAATAAGCATGATTTGATAAATGTGACTCTCAACTCCCTAATTCATCAACTTTAACATATTTTGAGCTCGAAAATAGTAAAATTGATCTAAACATGCAACTTTTGACAAGGAAATGAGCTAAATATAAGGGTAAAATAGGTATATTTTTTACCCTTAACAATAGCCTCTTATTACTTACTAACGTAACCATTCCATTCGGAAGGTGATTGCATAAATAAATATCAAGGTGAATGGAGAAAGTATTTATAGTAAGTGGGAGAAGGAAGCGTGTCAACGCATCTGTTGGGTTCCTAGAGTGAGTAAAAATATAGTATAAAATACTCTAGAATTCCTGTGCAAGTATACACAGTCTGCAGCAAGTAATATTATCAATCCAAGGTCTGAATGAGTTTCCACTTTACCTATTTTGTATAACTTTCTAATGGTTTCAAAGATAATAAAAAATGTTAGGTTTTATCGGAATTATGCTGAAGCAAAATAAATGACAGAACAACGAGTAAACAAATAGACAGATAGATTAGAGACAGGCGCTGGTTAGGCTTTAGTGATTGTTTTAAGATATGCTCTAGCAATATTATTGATCATGCATTTCTCGTAGTATTATTAGCGGATTCCTCCCGGAACTCCGGATCTTTTGGGATATGTTTCAAACCCAATGAAGAGCGACCGATCGAGCATTAGGCAACTGGCTATCCCTAGCTCAGTCATTGGCGTTCACCAATACACAATGATCGTAATGTGGAGAATTGCCACACACTCTCTAAATCATCCCTGAAACTAGAGAGAGCTATCCATACCGGCTGGCCAGGCGGGCATAAAATAAGAATAAACATAACAATTAACCAAAATGCAATAGTCAATTTATTACTAGAGATGAAGCACAGTAATCACATTATTCCTAACCAACACCCTAAGCTACTTAGTTCATAATAAGCATAGGAATACGAATTACAATCTGAGTATGCATGTCCATCACTACAAGTTAAATAAGAAGGTAAACTCCCTAATCAGCTTGCGGTTGATGGTGTTCTTGATGATCTTCAATCTCCCTAACTATTCGGCTTCCAAGGGAAAAACATGGAATGACTTTGACTTTAACGGCTACTTCCTTTTATAGATGGATGGGAGGCTCGAATTAGGTCAACTAGGACACGTGTAAGGCTCTCCTTGATCCTTTATCACGAAAATAACTCAACAGAAGTCAGTTCTTGAAGTTGGCTAACGAGCTGTGATGTGGCAGTTTCAGGTCCCAGTTTGGCTGCAGCATAAAATTTGCTCCTTCCAGCCGCTCAGCAGCATAATCTGCACAAAGTGATTTCCAAAGCTTCGATTCTTCCAAATGGGTTAAATCATGTAATATCTCTCAAAAACCAACCCTAATAAGCATAAAAGACACACAAATCCTTATATAAATGAGGCCTAAATAACTACCTTTTGGGCAGTTATCATACCCCCAAACTTGAACTATTGCGCGTCCCGAGCAATACTAACCAACCTTCCTTCAAGAATCTCAAAACATTAGACAAAGAATTAGCTTAATCAAACCAGACAATCCAACACTACCTTTAACCTTTACCTGAGCACTCTGCAACACCAAGCTCTGCTGCAGCAAAATGATTCCTTCAGCAGGGACAAATAATCACCACTTTTCAACTTAATTCTAGGAACTCACCACAGCCTAGCTCTATTATCATACATTTCAAAACATATTTTTAAAGGGGTTTATATCATTATTTATCAGACTTAAAGCAGCCTTACAGTCATAAGCTCTTAAGCATGGGATGACCCACTTTATGGTGCAGTATACCCTTGCCTCAAGCTCATCACCAACTAGGCTCAAGACTCATTATAAAGCTAAAAAATCCTTAGTTATTCCATCTCTTGCCCCTCATAATGGCGACATTTTGTGATGAAGCTCACCTAAGTTATGGGAGACCGAAAAACTGTTGGATCATCATTCATCCTTCAAAACTTTTGCTCCATCAATTTTTTCAGCAAAATCTTCAACAAATAATTTTTCAGCAAATAATTTTTTTCTCATATTTCTCATTTTTTCACATTTCCTAGGTCATCTTTTGACGCGAAGACAACCTGTGGGTATCACAAATGTCCCCGGTAACTCAATAACCTAGCAAATTTTAATTTGAAGGAGAGGAATGCTCGAGCAAAATAATTGGAGTAGCAAAAAGTCCCCCAAACTTGAATTATTCATTGTCCCCAATGAATCATTAAATAAGCAAGTATACCCCCAAACTTAAATTTTTCTATTTGAATTTTTAAACTAAACATGGGACTAGGATTAAGCTTAAAGTGGATCATATAAGTCAATACTACCGTCAAAATCTTCTTGCCGCAACAACAGTCCAGGCTAGAAGAAATCCTCAAGCAAAAGGTTTCTGGAGATCAGAATACCTTGATCTAATTAAGCGTAATCAGTCCAAGCTTCAAAAATTCAGAAGAAAATTAGTTAAGTTAGATTTAGTCAGTACTCATAGAATAGAAACATTCAGAAATTTTATTGAAATCATAGAAAAAACATTACAAAGCAGAGATATATTTTTTTCGTAATAAAAAAAATTAAAAAAAAAAGAAACAAGACAATCAAACATTTTTAGCAAAATGGGGTCAGATAGGTGCGAGAAAACAAAATGATAAGACAAAAATAATGCTCGCTGAAGATCATTCCATCCATCAATCTTCCTGACCCTGGTCTTCATCATCATTCTCTTCTCGTTCAACAGGCGGGGGTGGTATTCAAAGATTAAAAAAATCATCGGGAAACACTGGAAAGGCCGAATATGGTGTTGAGAAATTGGTTTGCAAGGCCCCCCTGAGCGCATCATCTCTCCGTTTAGCATAAGTCCAGTAGGTCTGAGCTTGCCTTTCAGCAAACTCTAACCTACTGGTCAACATAGCCAGTTGCTCTAGGATCTGATTAACGCCATACACAAGCCCACCATGGCGAACCTCTTGCATACGCTGAAGTTGCGCCAGATTAGGTGTGTCAATGATTCCCTTATCAGTCATGATCATATCTTCTGGAACCGTGGGCACTCATGCCCTGCTGCATAACATCGTAATCGTGTTCGGAAAGAACAGCTTCCCCACCTTCTTTTTCCAGCAATCAACAATCTCAGAAGAAATAATTTTTCCTACATCAATACTCATCGAGCGAAGAATGGCAAAGGCAAGTAATACCCTGTCCCGAGATACCGTGGAGTCGTGTGTTGTCGCCAGCAAGCGTAGCCTGATGAAACCCATCCAAGTGTTGGCTTCACTCTTCAAATAAGCAGCTTGAAACGTATGCTTCCGCGTTTGCGACACCCTCCATTGAGCCCCCTCAATGCCTACCTCCCGGACAGCCGCACTCAGTTGATCACTAGATGGTGCAGCCACCATCTCATTAAAAACGACATGCGGAAAATCTTGGAGATCGAACAGTTCATTAATGGCCTCAGGACTCCACTGTACAGGCACTCCTCGAACGATGACCTCAAAATCATTCTTAATGTCAAGATTGGCATAAAATTCTCGAACAATGTTGGAATTGACAGGTTCTGGTTTCGCACAAAATTGCCTCCATCCAAGGTTCACTATTCCAGACTCCAAGAACCTAGGAAAATCACTGCCAAATCCACGTTCGAACAAGAAGTCCCGTTTCAGTACCTCCTGGTATTTTGCTCAAGCAAGATCGTTGACGAAGCGAATGAATGGCGCCCTCGGCTCCTCAATTTCTCCTGATGCTTCGACAATTCCTTTGCCCCTGCTTTCTCTCTGGACACGCAAACGCTCTTCCTCTGCCTTTCTTGCCTCTTCTTCTTTTTCCTTATTCTCAGCTTCCCTTCTTTCTTCCTCAGAGTCCGACGTCGGAGGTGATGGAGTGTTCCGAACCACCCTCTCGCGACCCGCCTTCCTCTTGATACGGCGGCGCTTGGGTGGTTTAGGCATAATAATTTCAACATGGGCCTCCTGCACCGACTCTGGTGTTTTCTCTTTTTCAGGTACACCCGCGACTTGTCCTCCGACCTCTGTCTCACGTTCCTTCTCAACATTCCCTTCCTGAACCGTAGCAGAAACTATCGGTTCTGTCTCAAGATCCTGCACAACCACTGTCTCTTGGATGACTTCTTGTTCCGCAGCCCTCTGCTGCCTCCGTCTTCGCTTTGCCTCCTTCTCTTCTGGCGTTCTTTTCTTTTTAGACTTTCCTTTTTGAACTTCCGGTGTGACCGGTATCTCTTCCTCCTCACTCTCCCTCTCTTTTCGCGCTCTCGTTTTAGCCATGGAAGGTATAATAGGGTTTTGCAAAGAAAGAAAGAATAACACACGCACAAGAATTTGATCAGGAAAACGAAGTGAAATGTACTTACCAGAGATTGCGAATAAATAGGGCTGCAGCAAACAAGAATCCTAACCGAAAGGATTTGCCCTGCCATAACTAATATTACCGTTGCAATTAAAAATGCAAACCTGAAATTCAAAAATTACCAACGGTAAAATTGCGAATTCCAAACGGCCATGGTAAAAATTAATGCTCTGTCATCATTGAAGCCGTTGGATAATTACTCTGCGACACGTGGCCTCATCAGATGATGCACTCACATTTACCTGCGAGAATTTAAAGCTAAGTCTAACGGTGACAATAATAAATTCCAACGGAAACCCTTCTATCTCGGAATATTTTGCTCCAGCAATATCTTTGCCGCAACAATCTGCTGAACCTGAAGAATCTCAGATACGGAATTCGAATTTCAAAATAGACAAATCAAATCTTTTTAATTCAAATTAAACTGATCAAAGCAAACTTAACCTGTTATTCTCAAAAGAAGCCGAATGAATTAGAGAAAATCTCTATTAATTAAAACTGAAAATAAAATAAAATCTAACTATCTAAAAGATAATTGCATGATAATTTAAATAAATAACCCGAAAAATCAAATCAAATCAAATAAAAAATAGATCAAATCTAACCTACCAAAAATAATAAAAATACTTAAAAGATAAAATCTAATAAATCATGCAAAATTAAATGTAACCTAACCGAAAAATAAAATCAATTCAAATCCTGGGAGCTCAAAATTTTGCTCTGTGAAATGCTCCCGCAAAAGTCCTGCTCTCTCAATCATCAACCAAACGTAGGGAAGGATATTTCGCCTGAAATTCCTCACCCCAATAATGCTTCACACGCTGTCCATTTACCTTGAACACTGTCCCATCTTTTTCATCCTGCAAAGTAATTGCTCCATTGGGGAAAACCTCAATCACAATAAACGGTACTGACCATTTGGATTTTAATTTTCCAGGAAACAATTTTAATCTAGAATTATAAAGCAAAACTTTCTGACCCTTGACAAATTCTTTAGATTTTATTTTTTTGTCATGCCACAGCTTAGTCTTTTCCTTATACATCTTCGCATTCTCATAAGAGAATTGGCGAAATTCTTTTAACTCATTAAGCTGCAGCATTCTTATTGCTCCTGCACGACTCAGATCAAAATTTAACTTTTTCAAAGCCCAAAATGTTTTATGCTCAAGCTCTAATGGTAAATGACAAGCTTTCCTGTATACTAACCTATAGGGAGACATACCTAGAGGAGTCTTATAAGCTGTCCTATAAGCCCAAAGAGCCTCATCCAACCTAAAGGACCAATCCTTTCTAGATGGATGAACTATTTTCTCTAAAATAGCTTTTATTTCCCTATTACTAATTTCAGCTTGACCATTTGCTTGTGGGTGATAAGGGGTAGCTATCCTATGCTTAATCCCATACTTAGCTAAAAGCTTAGTTAAGATATTATTAACAAAATGTGTACCCTCATCACTTACTAGAGCCCTAGGTGTCCCAAACCGCGCAAAGATGTGCGATTGAAGAAACCTTGCTACTGTCTTGGCATCACTCTGATGGCATGCGATGGCCTCCACCCACTTGGACACATAATCAACTGCCAATAAGATAAAAACATTGCCATTAGAAGGGGGAAATGGCCCCATAAAGTCAATACCCCATACATCGAATAATTCAACTTCTAAAATGTAAGTAAGAGACATTTCATCTCTTGGTCCCAAGTTTCCTCTCCTTTGACAAGCGTCACATTGCTTGTAGAACCAGTGGGCACCCTTGAATAACGTAGGCCAGAAAAATCTGCAATGCAAAATCCTCATAGCCGTCCTCTGACCGTTGAAATGACCTCCATACGGCGAAGAGTGACATTGCTCCAGGATTTCCTTTGCTTCAGCACCTGAAACACACCTACGAATAATACCGTCAGAGCATTGCTTATACATAAACGACTCATCCCAAAAGAAAAATTTCGCATCATGCTTAAACTTTTTCTTCTGCCTCCAATCCATGTCAATAGGAGTGACTCCCTTTACTAAAAAGTTGGCAATATCAGCATACCAAGGGACATCCCTGACTACCTTTACCTGAACAGCAAAAAGCTGCTCATCTGGAAAAGAATCGGAAATGGCAGATTGCTCCAGCAAAGATGATGATGGATCAAGACGAGATAAATGATCTGCAACGACATTCTCTGATCCCTTCTTGTCCTTTATCTCCAAGTCAAATTCCTGCAGTAATAAAATCAACGAATTAGTCTAGGCTTTGCATCTTTCTTAGACATTAAATACCTTAATGCTGCATGATCCGTGAACACCGTGACTTTGGATCCAACCAAATATGGCCGGAATTTCTCAAAAGCAAACACAACAGCTAACAACTCATTTTCAGTAGTTGTGTAGTTGACTTGTGCTTCATTTAAAACCTTGCTTGCATAATATATAGGATGAATAAATTTGCCCTGCTTTTGCCCCAGCATCGCTCCTACCGCAGCATCGCTCGCATCACACATTACCTCGAATGGCAAATTCCAATTAGGCGCGCAGAGAATGGGTGTTGAGATTAAAGCAGCCTTTAATGTTTCAAAAGCCTTCCTACAATCTACATTAAAGTCAAAAACATGATCAGTGCACAATAAGTTACAAAGAGGTTTACTGATTTTGGAAAAATCCTTTATGAACCTCCTATAAAATCCAGCATGTCCTAAAAAACTCTGAATTCCCTTCACTGAATTCGGTGGCTCTAGTCTTTCGATAACCTCAACTTTTGCTCTTAAACTTCTAGACCATTTTTAGAAATCCTATGACCTAACACTATGCCCTCCTTCACCATGAAGTGGCACTTCTCCCAATTAAGAACTAGATGGGTATCCTCACATCTTTTTAACACCTTTCCTAAATTATCTAAACAACTCTGAAAAGACCCTCCAAACACTGAAAAATCGTCCATAAAGACTTCAACAGTGGACTCAATCATATCAGAAAAAATTTCTAACATACACCGCTGAAATGTTGCTGGAGCATTGCAGAGGCCAAAAGGCATTCTCCTAAAAGCGAATGTCCCATAAGGGCAGGTGAAAGTGGTTTTTTCCTGATCTTCAGGAGCAATAGTAATCTGGTTATACCCAAAATAACAATCCAAGAAACAGTAATACGCCTGACCAGCCAATCGATCCAACATCTGGTCGATAAATGGTAGAGGGAAATGATCCTTTCGGGTGGCTTTATTAAGCCTTTTGTAATCCATACAAACCCTCCAGCCAGTTACTGTCCTTGTGGGGATCAACTCATTATCTTTATTGCTCACCACAGTGACACCTCCTTTCTTAGGAACACATTGGACAGGGCTTACCCAATTGCTATCGGCAATTGGATAGATGATCCCAACATCCAACCATTTAATTACCTCCTTTTTAAAAACCTCTTTCATTGCAGGGTTAAGCCTTCTTTGTTGCTCAATACTCCTAAAGGACCCCTCCTCTAGAGTGATTTTATGCATACAAAAAGATGGGCTAATTCCCTGAATATCAACCAATGTCCAACCTATAGCTTTGCGGTATTGCTGCAGCAATTTTATTAAGGCCTCCCCATGCTCCGGCATTAAATCTGATGCAACAATAATGGGCAACGTCTCACTTTCCCCAAGATACACATACTTTAGATGATCCGATAAAGGTTTCAAATCTAAACTGGGTGCCTCAATTAGGGATGGCTTAATTGGGGGAGCCTTTCTAATTTGATCTAAATCTAAAGACTCAAAAACATCCTCACACCTAAACAATTCTTTTTCATTTTTTCTATCTAAAGAACAAAATTCAAAATCTTCTACACTAACCTCTCCATGCTTTTCCGAATGCTTATCAGCCGAATCCTGTATTGCTGTCTCAATAACTGTGCTCTCCAGAATCCTGATGAAGGAGCAATCCTCCATCTCGTCTGGATATTTCATGCCTTTAAACACATTAAATTTCACTTCCTCATTACAGACTCTCATTGTTAATTCTCCTTTTTGAACATCTATTAATGCCCTACCAGTAGCCAAAAATGGACGACCTAGAATAATTGGGACATCTTTATCAGCCTCATAGTCTAAAATAATAAAATCAATAGGAAATATGAACTTATCAACTTTTACTAAGACATCCTCAATTTTACCCTCTGGATATGTGATAGACCTATCAACTAATTGGAGTGTAACTGTGGTAGGTCTAGCTTCACCAATACCTAACTTCCGATAAACCGAAAGAGGCATAAGGTTAATGCTCGCACCTAAATCACAGAGTGCTCTACCTAACTCCTTTCCACCTATAGACACAGGGATGGTAAATGACCCTGGATCCTTAGCTTTGGGGGGTAGACCATTCTTAAGAATAGCACTACACTCCTCAGTAAGAGATACAGTTTCAAACTCACCTAACCTTTTCTTTTTAGTCAAAATATCCTTAAGAAGTTTAGCATAATTAGGCATTTGCTCTATAGCTTCTACTAAAGGGATATTTATATGCAACTGCTTAAGAATCTCTAAAAACTTTTTAAATTGATCATCCTGATTCTTAGGCTTTTGCCTTTGTGGAAAAGGTAGAGGTGGTACATAAGGTGGGGGCGGCACGTATGGTGGTTCTACATCTGGCACAGAACCAGATGCTCCAGCATTTTCCTTGCTGCCTCCAGCACCCTGACCAGACTCCAACTCTTTTTCAATAACAACAATATTATCACTATTACTATTTAAATCCTGGGTCTTTCTAGACTCTTCTAATGGCTTACTACTCCTAAGAGTTACTGCCTTTACCTGCTCCTTACCTTCCCTTCGAGGGTGTTCAGTATCCGAAGGAAGTTTCCCTTGAGGCCTCGCCTTGAGCTCATTAGCTAGCTGACCCACTTGCAATTCCAGGGCCCTCATCGAAGCTTGATTACTTTGAATTGCGGCGTCTGTGCGAGCCATAAATTCTTTCATCATTGCCTCAGAATTTCCCGAATTTTGCTGGGGCAAAACCTGCTTATTTTGCTGGGGCATTACCTGCGCTTTAGCAAATCCTGGCTGGTTCATCTTCTGTTGCACTTGTACGTTATTTCCTTGACCTCCCCATGAGAAGTTGGGGTGGTTGCGCCAACCTGGATTATAGAAGTTAGAATAAGGGTTGTTCCTCTGATTACCTACAAAAAACACCGACGCTGGAATTCTGGGGCAAAACTCGTAGTTGTGGTCTTCACCGCAATAGACACATGCTTCGTCCGTGACTTGGTTCACCACTGCTGCAGGCTCCATAGCTGGTGGCTGCTGATGACTAATCATTGTCACATTCTTAAGAGCATTAGCAATCATAGCAAGATCAGCCACACCATCAACCTCTAATACACTCTTAACCTTTTTATTTGTGCCTCTAACATCCGACCACTGACAACTATTAATAGATATTCTTTCTAAAATTTCATAGGCTTCATCAAAAGTTTTTGCCAAAAGGGCCCCTCCAGCCGAAGCATCGACCATACCTTGGGTTACTCCATTTAGACCATTGTAAAATGTTTCCATTTGAATACAATAAGGTAACCCATGATGGGGACACTTTCATAAAAGCTCCTTAAACCTCTCCCAAGCCTCACTAAAAGTCTCATCCTCAAGTTGCCTAAACCCTACTATTTCACTCCTTAATTTAGCATTTCTATTAGGTGGGAAATATTTACTCAAAAAAATTTCAGCTAACTCATCCCACGTCCTAATTGATCCTGGAGCAAAAGAGTTTAACCATGACTTTGCTCCATCTCTAAGAGAATACGGGAACAAAGTTAATCTAAGAGCATCTCTAGGCACTCCTTGAATTACAAAAGAATCACTAACTCCTAGAAAAGACTTAAGATGTAAATGAGGGTCTTCAGATGACAAACCATGGAATTGCCCCACGGTTTGCAACATCTGAAACATTATCGGTTTCATTTCAAAATTTGTCGCTTGGATTTGGGGACGTGCAATCCCTGGATTCAACTCATTAAACATCGGGACAGCATATGCTCGAATGGCTCTGGTCCTATCGTTCGCTATCAAGATAGGATTCTCAGCCTGATTATTTCGCTGCTCATTTTGCTCAAACAGTGGGTTTTGCTGCAGCAACGGATTCTGCTGGGGGTTCACTGCTACTGGACCTTCAGGAACCTGTGGAAGTTGCGGGGTGTTCTCCATCTGGTTTCTGCGCTGCTCCCTCCTTCTGTTCCTAAATGTCCTTTCAATTTCTGGATCAAGCTCAAACCGTACCCCAGACGGATCGCTCATGCACCAAAATCACACCTGCAAAAACAAAAGAAACAATCAAAAAGTTCTAGCACCAAACCACTAAAACACATACACAAAACAGATCAGATAAAAACTTATTCAGTCCCCGGCAACGGCGCCAAAAACTTGTTGGGTTCCTAGAGTGAGTAAAAATATAGTATAAAATACTCTAGAATTCCTGTGCAAGTATACACAGTCTGCAGCAAGTAATATTATCAATCCAAGGTCTGAATGAGTTTCCACTTTACCTATTTTGTATAACTTTCTAATGGTTTCAAAGATAATAAAAAATGTTAGGTTTTATCGGAATTATGCTGAAGCAAAATAAATGACAGAACAACCAGTAAACAAATAGACAGATAGATTAGAGACAGGCGCTGGTTAGGCTTTAGTGATTGTTTTAAGATATGCTCTAGCAATATTATTGATCATGCATTTCTCGCAGTATTATTAGCGGATTCCTCCCGGAACTCCGGATCTTTTGGGATATGTTTCAAACCCAATGAAGAGCAACCGATCGAGCACTAGGCAACTGGCTATCCCTAGCTCAGTCACTAGCGTTCACCAATACACAATGATCGTAATGTGGAGAATTGCCACACACTCTCTAAATCATCCCTGAAACTAGAGAGAGCTATCCATACCGGCTGGCCAGGCGGGCATAAAATAAGAATAAACATAACAATTAACCAAAATGCAATAGTCAATTTATTACTAGAGATGAAGCACAGTAATCACATTATTCCTAACCAACACCCTAAGCTACTTAGTTCATAATAAGCATAGGAATACGAATTACAATCTGAGTATGCATGTCCATCACTACAAGTTAAATAAGAAGGTAAACTCCCTAATCAGCTTGCGGTTGATGGTGTTCTTGATGATCTTCAATCTCCCTAACTATTCGGCTTCCAAGGGAAAAACATGGAATGACTTTGACTTTGATGGCTACTTCCTTTTATAGACGGATGGGAGGCTCGAATTAGGTCAACTAGGACACGTGTAAGGCTCTCTTTGATCCTTTATCACGAAAATAACTCAACAGAAGTCGGTTCATGAAGTTGGCTAACGAGCTGTGATGTGGCAGTTTCTGCTCCCAGTTTTGCTGCAGCATAAAATTTGCTCCTTCTAGTCGCTCAGCAGCATAATCTGCACAAAGTGATTTCCAAAGCTTCCATTCTTCCAAATGGGTTAAATCATGTAATATCTCTCTAAAATCAACCCTAATAAGCATAAAAGACACACAAATCCTTATATAAATGAGGCCTAAATAACTACCTTTTGGGCAGTTATCAGCATCCTACGGTCTCTTCTATTGGTTTACATAGCGAGATCTCCATGTTCGCCTGTGAAGCATGCCCTAGAGCTGCTACACCATTCGGAGGGTTGTAACATAGGGATTTTAGCACAGTGAAATCCCTATAAGGATAAAGGATTTCTCAGGGTCATTCCCAGCATTAGCTTTTCCATTCGGTAGCATTACTGGGATCGTTCTCATAAATCTAAAAAAATTGAGGGCCACACTTACAAGATAAACTAATTGTTAGCTTATACTTGACCAAAGTAGCAATAACTAAAATGATAACAGAAATAAAGAGTTATTCTGGTTATAGGATTTTTTTGGTTAAGAATGTCTTGATTCAGTGAAGGAGTAATTGACTATCCCTCGGTAGCAGTTATTCTGACTCACTGAAGTATCGTTGCAAAATAACTAATGAGATGGGTACGTTATTACTTTTGCTAAAACTACAAATTGATTTATTTAATATTCATTTCACTAATAAAGGATTTTATATTATTTCAGCACGCCTAGCACATTAGTACAACTATTAGCTTCAGAAAAACTTAACAGTGATAACTATGGAATCTGGAAATCGAATTTAAATACAGTATTAGTGATTGATGACCTTCGATTCGTCTTAACAGAAGAATGTCATCCTAACCCTGGCCCGACAAGAACTAGAGTAAATCGAGACGCCTATGACAGATGGAGTAGAGCCAATGAGATGGCAAAGGATTTTATCTTGATGAGAGTAAGTGATGTTCTGTCTAAAAAGCATGAGGGCATGGAAACTGCAAGGGAAATAATGGACTCACTACATGCCATGTTTGGACAGCCGTCCTCATCCCTTCGCCATGAGGCCCTCAAGTACGTTTATAATTCTCGGATGAAAGAAGGAACATGTGTTAAACCTGATGGTGCATTTTAATGCAGCCGAAGTAAATGACGTTATCATAGATGAAAGTAGTCAAGTCAGTTTCATTATGGAATCTCTCCCGAAGAGTTTCATACAATTTTGTACCAATTTAGTTATGAACAAAATTGAGTACAATCTGACGACTCTCCTAAACGAGCTTTAGACCTACTAGTCCCTTACTAAAAGTAAAGGACTAGAAAACGAAGCAAATGTTGTTTCTGGTAAGAAGTTCCTAAGAGGTTGAAACTGTAGGAATAAGTCTGAGTCTTCTACTTCTAAGAACAATAGAATTCAGTTGAAGAAAAAAAAAAGAACAATGGAAAGGGGAAAGCTCCCATTACCAAGAAGGGCAAGAAGAAGATTACAGATAAAGGAACCTGCTTCCATTGTAACCAGAACGGTCACTAGAGAAGAAACTGTCCTAAGTATCTTGCTGAGAAGAAAGCAGAAAAGGTTGAAGCTGCCAAAATACGTAAATACGATTTGCTTGTAATTGAATCATGCTTAGTAGAAAATGATAACTCCATATGGATATTAGATTCAGGAGTGACTAATCATGTATGTTCTTTTTTACAGGAAACTAGTTCCTGAAAAACTCTTGATGAAGGCGAGGTGACACTCAGAGTAAGGACAGGAGATGTCGTCTCAGCCGAAGCAGTGGGAGAAATGCAACTTTATTTTAAAGATAGATATATTTTGTTGAAAGATGTTTTATATGTTCCTCGTATGAAAAGGAACTTAATGTCTATCTCCCATTTAATGGAACAAAACTATAATGTATCTTTTGAAATCAATAAAGTGTTTATATTCAAAAGAAATTTTCATGTGTGTTTTGCTAAACTTGAAAACAATCTGTATGTGTTAAGACCAAATGAAACAAAAGCTGCTTATAACACGAAAATGTTTAAAACAGCTCAAACCCAAAATAAAAGACAAAAGGTTTCTCAAGATACCCTTCTTTGGCATCTAAGACCATGGCACATAAATAAAAAACGTATTGAAAGGCTGGTTAAGAGTGGACTTCTAAACAAGTTAGTGTAGGGATAAAAGCCCTATGTGCAGCGGAAAACCACAGAGACCTTTTCGAATAATAAAACGTCGATTGGGATACCAATACGACGGCAAAAATAATGAATTTACAGCGACAATAATAGATAAAATGGCTGTTGTAAAAACAGATACAAGCATGCTTAAAAACAAGTAAAATTTCTAGATCTAATTTAGAGATGAGTCCTAATGACCCTAGATCAAAAAGAACCTTACCCTTGAAGAAAACCTTGATTGTTTCGCCAAATTCTCTGAATTTCTCCCAAAATGCAGCAGCAAATCAACCTTGGTCTTGCTGGAAAATCACCACGAACACCACCACGAGGGTAAACCGGTATTCTCTGATAGGATCTAGCGTTGGGTGCTGGTGGGAGAGAAAATTCTTAGGAAATTTTTTTCTGGATTAATCGTCTGAATTCTCTGATTGAGAATGCTCTGTGAGAGAGATACCGATAGAGAGGGAGAGATTGGTGTGGGAGACGTGAGACTGAGCGAGAGATGTGCAACTGCACTGACCACGTCTTTTTAAAAATATAATATCAGATAACTGATAAATCAGTTATCTGATATTTTAATTAATTATAATTTTAAAACATAATTTTAAATTACAATTAATTATATTTTAATTAATCTAAATTAATTAAAATAACATTAATTTAAATCCAATTTAAATTAATATCCCTCTTATCTTATAGTTTAATTAAATCAAATTTAATTAAACCAAATTAATTAATTAATTCGAAATTAATTAATAAAATAAAATAAAATTGAACATCACATATTCAATTACTATTTTCTCTCTCAAAACTATAATATTAATATACATCCAATGCATATTAATTATAACCTATAGTTTTAATATGAACCACTTCATATTTTAGTATAATATTCAAACACCTTTGAATATTCAATCCATCCTTAGAATTTTACCTCAACACCCTAAATGAGCTACCGGTGGGACCTAATGGACCTACAGATCAGAAGCTCCAACGATATGAGACTAGTTGGTTAAACTCATTAACCAAGTTAATCAATATTCGTTAACTGTGGTTCACTCCACTAAAGAACCACAGCTGCACTCTTCTCACTGCAGATATATTTCTGTGTCCACGGATATTGACCGTCAGCAGCAAGTTAGCCCTTCACGTGTGTTCGTACCCCAGCTAGGTCAAATTACCGTTTTACCCCTGGGCTACCTCTTGGTCCTTAAGTACCAGTGCTCCTCTAATGAACAACCTGTTTGTGGTCCAACCATCAAACAGAAAACCCTCTCGTGCCATAAAGAGGGTAGGGCCCTTTGTTCAAGACCCGGAGACACCACTTAAGGGAACACACCTCTACTTACCCTCATATCAGGAAGGAGTGAATTCCATCTTGTAAGACTACGTTCCCAGCTCCCCATTCGGTCTTGTCCCCAAAATGGTAGGCTTATTGAGTCGGCGAACTGGCCACTCTCACCCGTACAAATCAAAGGACAATCCCTCATGGACAGGAGTCCATAATCCACTCAGGATTAAGGCCAAGTTGCCTAGGTCATCCTAGTGAAATAGAAACCGAGCTAACCAACGATGTTATAGTTAGTGGTTAACTATTTCGCGGTCCGGTCTTTGTGCAAACTCATTGCACAGGATACCCCCACTCGCATGTCAACTACATGACCGTGTTGGATCACTACGTTTGTATCAATATACAAAGTGGGCCGTATCCATAGTGTCACCAGGATAAGGTACCCAGCCTTATCCCTATACTACAGACCCTTTAGGCTAAAACTTGAACATTGATCCCCGCATGTCCCTACATACTAGTTCAAGTCTCATTCTATTAGCCATGGATGTTTAGTTTATTGGATTAGGGTTAGCAAGACAAGATATAATACAAACATTGAATAATACATCACTTTATTAATGTTCGGTCAAATGTACATTTACTATCTACGAGTTTTAGGGCATAAAACCCAACAGTTAGAAGATGATGCATTAACACCATGTGAATCCTGTCTAGAAGGTAAAATGAATAAATCAACTTTCTCTGAAAAAGGTGAAAGAGCCAAAGAAACCCTCGAATTTATACATTCTAACCTCTGTGGTCCTATGAATGTTAAAGCACGAGAAGGATATGAATACTTCATCAGTTTCATTTATGATTATTCAAGATATGGGTATGTTTACCTAATGGTGCAAAAGTCAGAAGCTCTGGAAAAATTCAAAGAGTATAAAGTTGAAGTTGAAAATAAGATAGGTAAAACTATCAAAACTCTACCATCTGATCGAGGAGTAGAGTACATAGATCTATAATTCCAGGACTACTTGATAGAACATGGACTTTCCTCAGAACTCTCAGCACCAAGTACACTACAACAAAATGGTGTGTCAGAAAGAAGAAACAGAACCTTATTGGATATGGTTCGGTCTATGATGAGTTATGCACAACTGTTTAATTCATTTTGGGGTTTTGTAGTGGATACCGCAACATATAATCTGAACATGGTTCCGTCTAAAAGTGTTCAAGAAACACCTTATGAGTTATGGAGAGGAAGTAAAGGGAGTTTACGACACTTCAGAAATTGGGGATGTCCAGCACACGTATTGGTGTAGAAACCAAAGAAATTGGAACTACGTTCAAGAATATGCCTTTTTGTAGGATACCTGTTGGGTTTCTAGAGTGAGTAAAAATATGGTATAAAAGACTCTAGTATTCATGTGCAAGTATACACAGTCTGCAACAAGTAATATTATCAATCCGAGTCCTGAATTAGTTTCCACTCTACCTATTTTGCGTAACTTTCTAATGGTTTCAAAGATGGTAAAATGATTTGGTTTTATAAGAATTGTGCTGAAGCGAAATAAATGACAGAACAACGAGTAAACAAATAGATAGACAGATTAAAGACAGGCGCTGGTTAGGATTTAGTGATTGTTCTAAAAGATGCTCTAGCAATATTATTGATCATGCATTTCTCGCAGTATTATTAGCGGATTCCTCCCGGAACTCCGGATCTTTTGGGATGTGTTTCAACCCCAATGAAGTACGACCGATCAAGCACTAGGCAACTGGCTATGCTTAGCTCAGTCACTGGCGTTCACCAATACACAATGATCGTAGTGTGGATAATTACCACACACTCTCTAAATCATCCCTGAAACTAGAGAGAGTTATTCACACCGGCTGGCCAGGCGGGCATAAAATGGAAATAAGTACAACAATTAACCAAAATGCGATAGTCAATATATTACTAAAGATGAAGCACGACAATCACATTATTCCTAACCAACACCTAAGCTACTTAGTTCATAATAAGCATGGAAATACAAATCACAATCTGAGTACGCATGTCCATAATCACAAGTTAATAAAGAAAATAAACTCCTTAATCAGCTTGCGGATGATGGTGTTCTTGATAATCTCTCTATACTATTCGGCTTCCAAGGAAAGTTGGAATACTTTGACTTGGACGACTACGTCCTTTTATAGAAGGATAGGAGGCTTGAATTAGGTCAACTTGGACACGTGTAGGGCTCTCCTTGCTCCTTTATTACGAAAATTACTCAACAGAAGTCGGTTCATGAAGTTGGCTAACGAGCTGTGATGTGGCAGTTCTGTTCCCAGTTTTGCTGCGACACAGAATTTGCTCCCTCCAGTCGCTCAGGAGCATAATCTGCACAAAATAATTTCCAATGCTTCCATTCTTCCAAATGGGTTAAAACATGTAATATCCATCTAAAACCAACCCTCTTAAGCACAAAAGACACACCAAACCTTATAGAAATGAGGCCTAAATAACTACCTTTTGGGCAGTTATCACACCCCCAAACTTGAACTATTGCGCGTCCCGAGCAATACTAACTCACCTTCCCTTAGGAATTTAAAAACATTAGACAAAGAATTAGATTAATCAAATCAGACAATCCAATACTTCCCTTAACCTTTACCTGAGCACTCTGCAACACCAAGCTCTGCTGTAGCAAAATGATTCCTTCAGCAGGGACAAATAATCACCACTTTCAACTCAATTCTAAGAACTCACCACAGCTTAGCTCTATTACCAGACATCTTAAAACATATTTTTAGAGGGGTTTATATCCTTGTTTATCAGATTTAAAGCAGCCTTACAGTAATAAGCTCTTAAGCATGGGATGACCCACTTTATCGTGCAGTATACCCTTGCCTCAAGCTCATCACCAACTAGGCTCAATACTCATTATAAAGCTCAAAAGTCCTTAGTTATTCCATCTCTTGCCCCTTAGAATGGCAACATTTTATGATGAAGCTCACCTAAGTTCTGGGAGACAGAAAAACTGTTGGATCATCATTCATCCTTCAAAAGTTTTGCTCCATCAATTTTTTTCAGCAAAATCTTCAACAAATAATTTTTTCAGCAAATAATTTTTCTCATTTTTTTCCACATTTCCTAGGTCATCTTTTGACGCGAAGACAAACTGTGGGTATCACAAATGTCCCCGGTTACTCAATAACCTAACAAATTTTTACTTGAAGGAGAGGAATGCTCGAGCAAAAAAATTGGAGTAGCAAAAAGTCCCCCAAACTTGAATTATTCATTGTCCTCAATGAATCATTAATTAAGCAATTATACCCCTAAACTTAAATTTTTCTATCTGAATTTTTAAACTAAACATGGGACTCAGATTAAGCTAAACGTGGATCATATAAGTCAATACTACCTTCAAAATCTTCTTTGCCGCAACAACAGTCCAGGCTAGAAGAAATGCTCAAGCAAAAGGTTTCTGGAGATAAGAATACCTTGATCTAATTAAGCGTAATCAGTCCAAGCTTAAAAAATTCAGAAGAAAATTAGTTAAGTTAGAGTTGCTCAGTGCTCATGGAACAGAAACATTCAGAAATTTCATTAAAACATAAGGAAAACATTACAAAGAAGATATATTTTTTTTTCAAGAAGCAGAAAAATTAAAAAGAAACAGACAAGCAAACATATTTAACAAGCGGGGTCAGATGTGCGCAAGCAAACAAAATTATAAGAACAAAAATAATGCTCGCTGAAGATCATCTCATTCATCAATCTTCCTGACCCTGCTCTTCATCATCATTCTCTTCTCCTCTTTCAACAGGCGGGGGCGGAATCCAGGGGTTCAACAGATCCTCAGGGAATGTAGGAAGGGCTGGATATGGCTTGGAAAAATTCTCTTGAAGCGCCTTCCTTAAGCTGGCATCTGGATTCTTAACATAGTTCCAGAAGGTTAAAGTTTGCCTTTGAGCAAACTCCTGCCTACTGCCCGAAAGTGCCAGTTGTTCTAGAATAGTGTTGATGTCGTAAATAAGCCCACCTTGACGTACCTCCTGCATGCGCTGGAGACGTGCCAAATTGGGCGTGTCGATGATCCCTTTGTCAAACAGGATCACATCTCCCTCATCCACTAGAACCCCTGCTTTACTGCAAAACATTGTAATTGTATTTGGGAAGAACAGCTTCCCCACCTTCTTTTTCCAGCAACCAGAAATTTCACTTGCAACGATCCTCCCTACGTTAATACTGAGAGACCGCAAGATGGCAAAAGTTAGGAGAACCCGTTCCCTGGAGATTGTCGAGTCACGTGTTGTTGGAAGCATCCTCTGTCTAATAAATCCCATCCACGTGTTCGCTTCCCTTTTCAAATAAGCCGACTGGAATGTCCTCTTCTGAGTTTTGGATAATTGCCACTGTGCCCCTTCAATTCCTACCTCCCGCACAGCATCACTTAGTTGCTCATCAGATGGCGCCACAGCCATCTCATTATATGTCGCATGGGGAAAGTTCTGAAGATTATACAGTGCGTTGATAGCATTCGGACTCCAATCTACCTCGACTCCTCGGACAATTACCTGGAAACCATCCTCCTTGTCAATGTTAGCATAAAATTCACACACCACCTGTGCGTTTACAGACTCAGGCTTCGCACAAAACAGCTCCCAGCCGTGGTCTGCAATACCGGTCCTCAGAAACTGTTGAAGATCACCACTGAAACCGCACTCAAACAAGAAATCTCTTTTCAGAAGCTCAGCGTATTTTGCTCTGGCAAAATTATTGGTGAAACGATCAATTGGTAACTGTTGTTCTTCTATTGCATCGTGTTCCTCCAATGGTTCAGCAATGTTTTTGCCATTTTCCGCCCTTCGCTTGAGCAACTGTTCTTCCTCAGCTCTCTTTTCTGTTTCTTCTTTCACTTTGTCCTCAGCTTCTTTCTTCTGTCTTTCCCTTCTTTCTTCCTCAGAGTCCGATGATGGAGGCGATGGGGTATTCCGAATCACCCTGATGTGGCTTGCGTTCTGCTTAATGCGGCGCTTCTTTGGTGGTTCAGGCATGATGACTTCAACCCGAGCCTCCTCTACCGATCCCTGTTCATTCCCTTCTTCAGGCACCTTTGCGGTTTGTTCGCCTCGAACTTCGTTAGTCTCTGTTTCTTGATTTTCCCTAACATTCTCTTCTTGAACCGTAACCGGGTTTTTCACTTCAGGTTCTTGAGTATTTCCTTCTTCCGCTGTAGTGGCAACAACCTCTGCTACCTCCTGAACTTCTTCCTGTTCTGCAGCCCTTTGCTGCCTTCTCCTTTTCTTGGCTTTTTTTTCCTCTGGCGTTCTCTTTTTCTTAGTTTTCCCTTTCTGCACTTCCGGAGTAACCGGTGTTTCCTCCTCTTCACTCTCTCTTTCTTTCCTAGCTCTAGTCTTTGCCATGGAGGACTCAACGGTTTTACAGAGAATGGAACGAAAAAAGAAAGAATGTAGACGGAAAAATTTGATCAAGAAGACGAAGTGGAAAGAAACTTACCAGCGGTTGTGAATAAATAAGGCTCCAGGAAAATGCAATCCTAACCGAAATGATTTGCTCTGCATTAAATAATATTACCGTTTAATTTGAAGTGAATGTAACCTGAAAATTTAAAACCAGCAACGGTAAAATCGTGGATTCCAAACGCCCATGGTAAAAATTGATGTGTTGTCCATCATTGAAGCCTTCGGATGATTGCTCTGCGACACTTGGCTTCATCAGATGATGCATGCAAATTTACCTGCAAAAATTCAAAGCCAAATCCCAACGGTAAAAATAATAAATTTCCAACGGAAACCCTTTTAATTCGGATTATTTTGCTCCAGCCATAATCTTGTTTGCAACAACCTGCTTAACCTGAAGAATCTTAGATACGAAATTCGAATTTCAAAGCAAGAAAAATCAAATCTTTAAAATTCAAATTTAAATTCAACCGATCAAATCAAATCTTTATCTTTTATTTTTAAGAGAAACCAAATAAATTAGAGAGAATCTTTATTAATTTAAACAGAATTCAAATAGCTGAAAATAAAATCTAGAACTTAATCTAATAAAATCTAATTAATGAAAAGATAATCCAAAGATAATTTAAATAAATATCCTGAGAATAAAATCAAATCAAATTAAAAAAAAAATAAAATCTAAAATAATAAAAATACTGAAATCTAATAAACTATGCAAAAATCAAACCTAACCTAATTGGAATTAAAAATAAATCAGCGAAAAATAAAATTAATACAAACTCTGGGAGCTCAAAATTTTGCTCTGTGAAATGCTCCCGCAAAAATCATGCTCTCTCAATCATCAACTAACCTTAGGGAAGGATATTTCGACTGAAACTCCTCACCCCAATAATGTTTCACACGTTGTCCATTCACCTTGAACACTCTCCCATCTTTTTCATCCTGCAAAGTAATTGCTCCATGGGGAAAAACCTCAATCACAGTGAACGGTCCTGACCATTTAGATTTTAGTTTTCCAGGAAATCATTTCAATCTAGAATTATAAAGCAAGATATTTTGACCCTTGACAAACTCTTTAGATTTTATTTTTTTGTCATGCAACAGCTTAGTCTTTTCTTTATACATTTTCGCATTTTCATAAGAAAACTGGCGAAATTCTTCTAATTCATTAAGCTGCAGCATTCTTATTGCTCCTGCACGACTCAGATCAAAATTCAACTTTTTCAAAGCCCAAAATGTTTTATGCTCTAACTCTAGTGGTAAATGGCAAGCTTTCCCATATACTAACCTATAGGGAGACATACCTAGAGGAGTCTTATAAGCTGTTCTATAAGCCCAAAGAGTCTCATCCAACCTTAAAATAGCTTTAATTTCCCTATTACTAATTCTAGCTTAACCATTTGCTTGTGGGTGATAAGGGGTAGCTATCCGATGCTTAATCCCATACTTAGCTAAAAGCTTAGTTAAGATATTATTAACAAAATGTGTACCCTCGGCACTCACTAGAGCCCTAGGTGTCCAAAACCGCGCAAAGATGTGCGATTGAAGAAACCTTGCCACTGTCTTGGCATCACTCTGATGGCATGCGATGGCCTCCACCCATTTGGACACATAATCAACTGCCAATAAGATAAAAACATTGCCATTAGAAGGGGGAAATGGCCCCATTAAGTCAATGCCCCATACATCGAATAATTCAACTTCTAAAATGTAAGTAAGAGGCATTTCATCTCTAGGCCCCAAGTTTCCTCTCCTTTGGCAAGCATCACATTGCTTGTAGAACCAATGGGCAACCTTAAATAACGTAGGCCAGAAGAATCCGCAATGCAAAATCCTCATAGCTGTCCTCTGACCGCTGAAATGACCTCCATACGGCGAAGAGTGACATTGCTCCAGGATTTCCTTTGCTTCAGCACCTGAAACACACCTACGAATAATACCGTCAGAGCATTGCTTATACATAAATGGCTCATCCCAATAGAAAAATTTCACATCGTGCTTAAACGTTTTCTTCTGCCTCCAGTCCATGTCAATAGGAGTGACTCCCTTTACCAAAAAGTTGGCAATATCAGCATACCAAGGGACATCCCTAACTACCTTTACCTCAACAGCAAAGAGCTGTTCAACTGGAAAAGAATCGGAAATGGCAGATTGCTCCAGCAAAGATGATGATGGATCAAGACGAGATAAGTGATCTGCAATAACATTTTCTGATACCCTCGTATCCTTTATCTCCAAGTCGAACTCCTGCAACAATAAAATCCAACGAATTAGTCTAGGCTTTGTATCCTTCTTAGTCATTAAATACCTTATTGCTGCATGATCCGTAAAAACCGTGACTTTGGATCCAACCAAATATGGCCGGAACTTCTCAAAAGCGAACACCACAGCTAACAACTCCTTTTCAGTAGTTGTATAGTTCACTTGTGCTTCATTTAAAACCTTGCTTGCATAATATATAGGATGGATAAATTTGCCCTGCTTTTGCCCTAGCATCGCACCTACTGCAGCATCACTTGCATCACACATTACCTCGAATGGTAAATTCCAATTATGTGCGCAAAGAATGCGTGCTGAGATTAAAGCAGCCTTCAAAGTCTCAAAAGCCTTCCTACAATCTGCATTAAAGTCAAAAACATGATCAGTGCATAACAAGTTACAAAGAGGTTTCCTGATTTTGGAAAAATCCTTTATGAACCTCCTATAAAATCCAGCATATCCTAAAAAACTCTGAATTCCCTTCACTGAATTCGGTTGCTCTAGTCTTTCAATAACCTCTATTTTTGCTCTATCGACCTCTAGACCATTTTTAGAAATTTTATCTCCTAACACTATGCCCTCCTTCACCATGAAGTGACATTTCTCCTAATTAAGAACTAGATGGGTATCCTCACATCTTTTTAACACCTTACCTAAATTATCTAAACAACTCTGAAAAGACCCTCCAAACACTGAAAAATCGTCCATAAATACCTCAACAGTGGACTCAATCATATCAGAAAAAATTGACAACATACACCGCTGAAATGTTGCTGGAGCATTGCAGAGGCCGAAAGGCATTCTCCTAAAAGCAAATGTCCCATAAGGACAGGTGAAAGTGGTTTTCTCCTGATCCTCAGTAGCAATAGTAATCTGGTTGTACCTATAATAACGATCCAAGAAACAGTAGTAGGCCTGACCAGCCAATCGATCCAACATCTGGTCGATAAATGGTAGAGGGAAATGGTCCTTACGGGTAGCTTTATTAAGCCTCCTGTAATCCATGCAAACCCTCCAGCCAGTTACTGTCCTGGTTGGAATCAACTCATTGTCTTTATTGCTCACCACTGTAACACCTCCTTTCTTAGGAACATGATAACTGCCCAAAAGGTAGTTATTTAGGCCTCATTTATATAAGGATTTGTGTGTCTTTTATGCTTATTAGGGTTGGTTTTAGAGAGATATTACATGATTTAACCCATTTGGAAGAATGGAAGCTTTGGAAATCACTTTGTGCAGATTATGCTGCTGAGCGACTGGGAGGAGCAAATTTTATGCTGCAGCAAAACTTGGAGCAGAAACTGCCACATCACAGCTCGTTAGCCAACTTCATGAACCGACTTCTGTTGAGTTATTTTCGTGATAAAGGATCAAGGAGAGCCTTACACGTGTCCTAGTTGACCTCATTCGAGCCTCCCATCCGTCTATAAAAGGAAGTAGCCGTCAAAGTCAAAGTCATTCCATGTTTTTCCCTTGGAAGCCGAATAGTTAGGGAGATTGAAGATCATCAAGAACACCATCAACCGCAAGCTGATTAGGGAGTTTACCTTCTTATTTAACTTGTAGTGATGGACATGCATACTTAGATTGTAATTCGTATTCCTATGCTTATTATGAACTAAGTAGCTTAAGGTGTTGGTTAGGAATAATGTGATTACTATGCTTCATCTCTAGTAATAAATTGACTATTGCATTTTGGTTAATTGTTATGTTTATTCTTATTTTATGCCCTCCTGGCCAGCCGGTATGGATAGCTCTCTCTAGTTTCGGGGATGATTTAGAGAGTGTGTGGCAATTCTCCACATTACGATCATTGTGTATTGGTGAACGCCAGTGACTGAGCTAGGGATAGCCAGTTGCCTAGTGCTCGATCAGTCGCTCTTCATTGGGTTTGAAACATATCCCAAAAGATCCGGAGTTCCGGGAGGAATCCGCTAATAATACTGCGAGAAATGCATGATCAATAATATTGCTAGAGCATATCTTAAAACAATCACTAAAGCCTAACCAGCGTTTGTCTCTAATCTATCTGTCTATTTGTTTACTCGTTGTTCTGTCATTTATTTTGCTTTAGCATAATTCCGATAAAACCTAACATTTTTTATTATCTTTGAAACCATTAGAAAGTTATACAAAATAGGTAAAGTGGAAACTCATTCAGACCTTGGATTGATAATATTACTTGCTGCAGACTGTGTATACTTGCACAGGAATTCTAGAGTATTTTATACTATATTTTTACTCACTCTAGGAACCCAACAAGTTTTTTACGTCGTTGCCGGGGAACGAATAAGTTTTTATCTGATTTGTTTTGTGTATGTGTTTTAGTGGTTTGGTGCTAGAACTTTTTGATTGTTTCTTTTGTTTTTGCAGGTGTGATTTTGGTGCATGAGCGATCCGCCTGGGGTACGGTTTGAGCTTGATCCAGAAATTGAAAGGACATTTAGGAACAGAAGGAGGGAGCAGCGCAGAAACAAGATGGAGAACGCCCCGCAACTTCCGCAGGTTCCTGAAGGTCCAGTAGCAGTGAACCCCCAGCAGAATCCGTTGCTGCAGCAAAACCACTGTTTGAGCAAAATGAGCAGCGAAATAATCAGGCTGAGAATCCTATCTTGATAGCGAACGATAGGACCAGAGCCATTCGAGCATATGTTGTCCCGATGTTTAATGAGTTGAATCCAGGGATTGCACGTCCCCAAATCCAAGTGGCAAATTTTGAAATGAAACCGGTAATGTTTCAGATGTTGCAAACCGTGGGGCAATTCCATGGTTTGTCATCTGAAGACCCTCATTTACATCTTAAGTCTTTTCTAGGAGTTAGTGATTCTTTTGTAATTCAAGGAGTGCCTAGAGATGCTCTTAGATTAACTTTGTTCTCGTATTCTCTTAGAGATGGAGCAAAGTCATGGTTAAACTCTTTTGCTCCAGGATCAATTAGGACGTGGGATGAGTTAGCTGAAAATTTTTTGAGTAAATGCTAAATTAAGGAGTGAAATAGTAGGGTTTAGGCAACTTGAGGATGAGACTTTTAGTGAGGCTTGGGAGAGGTTTAAGGAGCTTTTACGAAAGTGTCCCCATCATGGGTTACCTCATTGTATTCAAATGGAAACATTTTACAATGGTCTAAATGGAGTAACCCAAGGTATGGTCGATGCTTCGGCTGGAGGGGCCCTTTTGGCAAAAACTTTTGATGAAGCCTATGAAATTTTAGAAAGAATATCTATTAATAGTTGTCAGTGGTCGGATGTTAGAGGCACAAATAAAAAGGTTAAGAGTGTATTAGAGGTTGATGGTGTGCCCACCATTAGGGCTGATCTTGCTATGATTGCTAATGCTCATAAGAATGTGACAGTGATTAGACATCAGCAGCCACCAGCTATGGAGCCTGCAGCAGTGGTGAACCAAGTCACGGATTAAGCATGTGTCTATTGCGGTGAAGACCACAACTACGAGTTTTGCCCCAGCAATCCATCGTCGGTGTTTTTTGTAAGTAATCAAAGGAGCAACCCTTATTCTAACTTCTATAATCCAGGTTGGCGCAACCACCCCAACTTTTCATGGGGAGGTCAAGGAAATAACGTACAAGCGCAACAGAAGATGAACCAGCCGGGATTTGCTAAAGCGCAGGTAATGCCCCAACAAAATAAGCAGGTTTTGCCCCAGCAAAATTCGGGAAATTCTCTCAAGGCAATGATGAAAGAATTTATGGCTCGCACAGACGCCGCAATTCAAAGTAATCAAGCTTCGATGAGGGCCCTGGAATTGCAAGTGGGTCAGCTAGCTAATGAGCTCAAGGCGAGGCCTCAAGGGAAACTTCCTTCAGATACTGAACACCCTCGAAGGGAAGGTAAGGAGCAGGTAAATGCAGTAACTCTTAGGAGTGGTAAGCCATTAGAAGAGTCTAGAAAGACCCAGGATTTAAATAGTAATAGTGATAATATTGTTGTTATTGAAAAAGAGTTGGAGTCTGGTCAGGGTGCTGGAGGCAGCAAGGAAAATGTTGGAGCATCTGGTTCTGTGCCAGATGTAGAACCACCATACGTGCCGCCCCCACCTTATGTACCACCTCTACCTTTTCCACAAAGGCAAAAGCCTAAGAATCAGGATGGTCAATTTAAAAAGTTTTTAGAGATTTTTAAGCAGTTGCATATAAATATCCCTTTAGTAGAAGCTATAGAGAAAATGCCTAATTATGCTAAATTTCTTAAGGATATTTTGACTAAAAAGAAAAGGTTAGGTGAGTTTGAAACTGTATCTCTTACTGAGGAGTGTAGTGCTATTCTTAAGAATGGTCTACCCCTCAAAGCTAAGGATCCAGGGTCATTTACCATCCCTGTGTCTATAGGTGGAAAGAAGTTAGGTAGAGCACTCTGTGATTTAGGTGCGAGCATTAACCTTATGCCTCTTTCGGTTTATCAGAAGTTAGGTATTGGTGAAGCTAGACCTACCACAGTTACACTCCAATTAGTTGATAGGTCTATCACATATCCAGAGGGTAAAATTGAGGATGTCTTAGTAAAAGTTGATAAGTTCATATTTCCTGTTGATTTTATTATTTTAGACTATGAGGCTGATAAAGATGTCCCAATTATTCTAGGTCGTCCACTTTTGGCTACTGGTAGGGCATTAATAGATGTTCAAAAAGGAGAATTAACAATGAGAGTCTGTAATGAGGAAGTGAAATTTAATGTGTTTAAAGGCATGAAATATCCAGACGAGATGGAGGATTGCTCCTTCATCAGGATTCTGGAGAGCACAGTTATTGAGACAGCAATACAGGATTCGGCTGATAAGCATTCGGAAAAGCATAGAGAGGTTAGTGTAGAAGATTTTGAATTTTGTTCTTTAGATAGAAAAAATGAAAAAGAATTGTTTAGGTGTGAGGATGTTTTTGAGTCTTTAGATTTAGATCAAAGACAGCCTCCCCCAATTAAGCCATCCCTAATTGAGGCACCCAGTTTAGATTTGAAACCTTTACCGGATCATCTAAAGTATGTGTATCTTGGGGAAAGTGAGACGTTGCCTATTATTGTTGCATCAGATTTAATGCCTAAGCATGAGAAGGCCTTAATAAAATTGCTGCAGCAATACCGCAAAGCTATAAGTTGGACATTGGCTGATATTCAGGGAATTAACCCATCTTTTTGTATGCATAAAATCACTCTAGAGGAGGGGTCCTTTAGGAGTATTGAGCAACAAAGAAGGCTTAACCCTGCAATGAAAGAGGTTGTTAAAAAGGAGGTAATTAAATGGTTGGATGCTGGGATCATCTATCCAATTGCCGATAGCAATTGGGTAAGCCCTGTCCAATGTGTTCCTAAGAAAGGAGGTGTCACTGTGGTGAGCAATAAAGATAATGAGTTGATCCCCACAAGGACAATAACTGGCTGGAGGGTTTGTATGGATTACAGAAGGCTTAATAAAGCCACCCGAAAGGATCATTTCCCTCTACCATTTATCGACCAGATGTTGGATCGATTGGCTGGTCAGGCCTATTACTGTTTCTTGGATGGTTATTCTGGGTATAACCAGATTACTATTGCTCCTGAAGATCAGGAAAAAACCACTTTCACCTGCCCTTATGGGACATTCGCTTTTAGGAGAATGCCTTTTGGCCTCTGCAATGCTCCAGCAACATTTCAGTGGTGTATGTTAGCAATTTTTTCTGATATGATTGAGTCCACTGTTGAAGTCTTTATGGACGATTTTTTTCAGTGTTTGGAGGGTCTTTTCAGAGTTGTTTAGATAATTTAGGAAAGGTGTTAAAAAGATGTGAGGATACCCATCTAGTTCTTAATTGGGAGAAGTGCCACTTCATGGTGAAGGAGGGCATAGTGTTAGGTCATAGGATTTCTAAAAATGGTCTAGAAGTTGATAGAGCAAAAGTTGAGGTTATCGAAAGACTAGAGCCACCGAATTTAGTGAAGGGAATTCAGAGTTTTTTAGGACATGCTGGATTTTATAGGAGGTTCATAAAGGATTTTTCCAAAATCAGTAAACCTCTTTGTAACTTATTGTGCACTGATCATGTTTTTTACTTTAATGCAGATTGTAGGAAGGCTTTTGAAACATTAAAGGTTGCTTTAATCTCAGCACCCATTCTCTGCGCGCCTAATTGGAATTTGCCATTCGAGGTAATGTGTGATGCGAGCGATGCTGCGGTAGGAGCGATGCTGGGGCAAAAGCAGGGAAAATTTATTTATCCTATATATTATGCAAGCAAGGTTTTAAATGAAGCACAGGTCAACTACACAACTACTGAAAAGGAGTTGTTAGCTGTTTTGTTTGCTTTTGAGAAATTCCGGCCATATTTGGTTGGATCCAAAGTCACGGTGTTCACAGATCATGCAACAATAAGGTATTTAATGTCTCAGAAAGATGCAAAGCCTAGACTAATTCGTTGTATTTTATTACTGCAAGAATTTGACTTGGAGATAAAGGACAAGAAGGGATTAGAGAATGTCGTTGCAGATCATTTATCTCGTCTTGATCCATCATCATCTTTGCTGGAGCAATCTGCCATTTCCGATTCTTTTCCAGATGAGCAGCTTTTTGCTGTTCAGGTAAAGGTAGTCAGGGATGTCCCTTGGTATGCTGATATTGCCAACTTTTTAGTAAAGGGAGTCACTCCTATTGACATGGATTGGAGGCAGAAGAAAAAGTTTAAGCATGATGCGAAAATTTTCTTTTGGGATGAGCCGTTTATGTATAAGCAATGCTCTGACGGTATTATTCATAGGTGTGTTTCAGGTGCTGAAGCAAAGGAAATCCTGGAGCAATGTCACTCTTCGCCGTATGGAGGTCATTTCAGCAGTCAGAGGACGGCTATGAGGATTTTGCATTACGGATTTTTCTGGCCTACGTTATTCAAGGATGCCCACTGGTTCTACAAGCAATGTGACGCTTGTCAAAGGAGAGGAAACTTGGGACCAAGAGATGAAATGCCTCTTACTTACATTTTAGAAGTTAAATTATTCGATGTATGGGGTATTGACTTTATGGGGCCATTTCCCCCTTCTAATGGCAATGTTTTTATCTTATTGGCAGTTGATTATGTGTCCAAGTGGGTGGAGGTCATCGCATGCCATCAGAGTGATGTCAAGACAGTAGCAAGGTTTCTTCAATCGCACATCTTTACGCGGTTTGGGACACCTAGGGCTCTAGTAAGTGATGAGGGTACACATTTTGTTAATAATATCTTAACTAAGCTTTTAGCTAAGTATGTCATTAAGCATAGGATAGCTACCCCTTATCACCCACAAGCAAATGGTCAACCTGAAATTAGTAATAGGGAAATAAAATCTATTTTAGAGAAAGTAGTTCATCCATCTAGAAAGGATTGGTCCTTTAGGTTGGATGAGGCTCTTTGGGCTTATAAGACAGCTTATAAGACTCCTCTAGGTATGTCTCCCTATAGGTTAGTATACGGGAAAGCTTGTCATTTACCATTAGAGCTTGACCATAAAACATTTTGGGCTTTGAAAAAGTTAAATTTTGATCTGAGTCGTGCAGGAGCAATAAGAATGTTGCAGCTTAATGAGTTAGAAGAATTTCGCCAATTCTCTTATGAGAATGCGAAGATGTATAAGGAAAAGACTAAGCTGTGGCATGACAAAAAAATAAAATCTAAAGAATTTGTCAAGGGTCAGAAAGTTTTGCTTTATAATTCTAGATTAAAATTGTTTCTTGGAAAATTAAAATCCAAATGGTCAGGACCGTTTATTGTGATTGAGGTTTTCCCCAATGGAGCAATTACTTTGCAGGATGAAAAAGATGGGAGAGTGTTCAAGGTAAATGGACAGCGTGTGAAGCATTATTAGGGTGAGGAATTTCAGGCGAAATATCCTTCCCTACGTTTGGTTGATGATTGAGAGAGCAGGACTTTTGCGGGAGCATTTCACAGAGCAAAATTTTGAGCTCCCAGGATTTGAATTGATTTTATTTTTCGGTTAGGTTAGATTTAATTTTGCATGATTTATTAGATTTTATCTTTTAAGTATTTTTATTATTTTTGGTAGGTTAGATTTGATCTATTTTTTATTTGATTTGATTTGATTTTTGGGTTATTTATTTAAATTATCATGCAATTATCTTTTAGATAGTTAGATTTTATTTTATTTTCAGTTTTAATTAATAGAGATTTTCTCTAATTCATTCGGCTTCTTTTGAGAATAACAGGTTAAGTTTGCTTTGATCAGTTTAATTTGAATTAAAAAGATTTGATTTGTCTATTTTGAAATTCGAATTCCGTATCTGAGATTCTTCAGGTTCAGCAGATTGTTGCGGCGAAGATATTGCTGGAGCAAAATATTCCGAGATAGAAGGGTTTCCGTTGGAATTTATTATTGTTACCGTTAGACTTAGCTTTAAATTCTCGCAGGTAAATGTGAGTGCATCATCTGATGAGGCCACGTGTCGCAGAGTAATTATCCAACGGCTTCAATGATGACAGAGCATTAATTTTTACCATGGCCGTTTGGAATTCGAAATTTTACCGTTGGTAATTTTTTAATTGCATTTTTAATTGCAACGGTAATATTAGTTATGGCAGGGCAAATCCTTTCGGTTAGGATTCTTGTTTGCTGCAGCCCTATTTATTCGCAATCTCTGGTAAGTACATTTCACTTCGTTTTCCTGATCAAATTCTTGTGCGTGTGTTATTCTTTCTTTCTTTGCAAAACCCTATTATACCTTCCATGGCTAAAACGAGAGCGTGAAAAGAGAGGGAGAGTGAGGAGGAAGAGATACCGGTCACATCGGAAGTTCAAAAGGAAAGTCTAAAAAGAAAAGAACGCCAGAAGAGAAGGAGGCAAAGCGAAGACGGAGGCAGCAGAGGGCTGCGGAACAAGAAGTCATCCAAGAGACAACGACTGTGCAGGATCTTGAGACAGAACCGATAGTTTCTGCTACGGTTCAGAAAGGGAATGCTGAGAAGGAACATGAGACAAAGGTCGGAGGACAAGTCGCGGGTGTACCTGAAAAAGAGAAAACACCAGAGCCGGTGCAGGAGGCCCATGTTGAAATTATTATGCCTGAACCACCCAAGCGCCGCTGCATCAAGAGGAAGGCGGGTCGCGTGAGGGTGGTTCGGAACACTCCATCACCTCCGACGTCGGACTCTGAGGAAGAAAGAAGGGAAGCCGAGAATAAGGAAAAAGAAGAAGAGGCAAGAAAGGCAGAGGAAGAGCGTTTGCGTGTCTAGAGAGAAAGCAGGACAAAGGAATTGCCGAAGCATCAGGAGAAATTGAGGAGCCGAGGGCGCCATTCATTCGCTTCGTCAACGATCTTGCTCGAGCAAAATACCAGGAGGTATTGAAATGGGACTTCTTGTTCGAACGTGGATTTGGTAGTGATTTGCCTAGGTTCTTGGAGTCTAGAATAGTGAACCTTGGATGGAGGCAATTTTGTGCGAAACCAGAACCTGTCAATTCCAACATTGTTCGAGAATTTTATGCCAATCTTGACATTAAGAATGATTTTGAGGTCATCGTTCGAGGAGTGCCTGTACAGTGGAGTCCTGAGTTCATTAATGAACTGTTCGATCTCCAAGATTTTCCGCATGCCGTTTTTAATGAGATGGTGGCTGCACCATCTAGTGATCAACTGAGTGCGGCTGTCCAGGAGGTAGGTATTGAGGGGGCTCAATGTAGGGTGTCGCAGACGCGGAAGCATACGTTTCAAGCTACTTATTTGAAGAGTGAAGCCAACACTTGGATGGGTTTCATCAGGCTACGCTTGCTGCCGACAACACACGACTCCACGGTATCTCGGGACAGGGTATTACTTGTCTTTGCCATTCTTCGCTCGATGAGTATTGATGTAGGAAAAATTATTTCTTCTGAGATTGTTGATTGCTGGAAAAAGAAGGTGGGGAAGCTGTTCTTTCCGAACACGATTACGATGTTATGCAGCAGGGCAGGAGTGCCCACGGTTCCAGAAGATATGATCATGACTGATAAGGGAATCATTAACACACCTAATCTGGCGCGACTTCAGCGTATGGAAGAGGTTCGCCAGGGTGGGCTTGTGTATGGCGTTAATCAGATCCTAGAGCAACTGGTTGTGTTGACCAGTAGGTTAGAGTTTGCTGAAAGGCAAGCTCAGACCTACTGGACTTATGCTAAACGGAGAGATCATGCGCTCAGGGGGGCCTTGCAAACCAATTTCTCAACACCGTATCCGGCCTTTCCAGTGTTTCCCGATGATTTGTTTAATCTTTGGATACCACCCCCGCCTGTTGAACGAGAAGAGAATGATGATGAAGACCAGGGTCAGGAAGATTGATGGATGGAATGATCTTCATCGAGCATTATTTTTGTCTTATCATTTTTTTTGCTCGTGCCTATCTGACCCCATTTTGCTAAAAATGTTTGATTGTCTTATTTCTTTTTTTTTTTATTGCGAAAAAAATATATCTCTGCTTTGTAATGTTTTTTCTATGATTTCAATAAAATTTCTGAATGTTTCTATTCTATGAGTACTGACTAAATCTAACTTAACTAATTTTCTTCTGAATGTTTGAAGCTTGGACTGATTACGCTTAATTAGATCAACGTATTCTGATCTCCAGAAACCTTTTGCTTGAGCATTTCTTCTAGCCTAGACTGTTGCTGCGGCAAGAAGATTTTGACGGTAGTATTGACTTATATGATCCACTTTAAGCTTAATCCTAGTCCCATGTTTAGTTTAAAAATTCAGATAGAAAAATTTAAGTTTGGGGATATACTTGCTTATTTAATGATTCATTGGGGACAATGAATAATTCAAGTTTGGGGGACTTTTTGCTACTCCAATTATTTTGCTCGAGCATTCCTCTCCTTCAAATTAAAATTTGCTAGGTTATTGAGTAACCGGGGACATTTGTGATACCCACAGGTTGTCTTCGCGTCAAAAGATGACCTAGGAAATGTGAAAAATGAGAAATATGAGAAAAAAAATTATTTGCTGAAAAATTATTTGTTGAAGATTTTGCTGAAAAAATTGATGGAGCAAAAGTTTTGAAGGATGAATGATGATCCAACAGTTTTTCTGTCTCCCATAACTTAGGTGAGCTTCATCACAAAATGTCGCCATTCTGAGGGGGAAGAGATGGAATAACTAAGGATTTTTTAGCTTTATAATGAGTATTGAGCGTAGTTGGTGATGAGCTTGAGGCAAGGGTATATTGCACCATAAAGTGGGTCATCCCATGCTTAAGAGCTTATGACTGTAAGGCTGCTTTAAGTCTGATAAATAATGATATAAACCCCTTTAAAAATATGTTTTGAAATGTCTGATAATAGAGCTAGGTTGTGGTGAGTTCCTAGAATTAAGTTGAAAAGTGGTGATTATTTGTCCCTGCTCAAGGAATCATTTTGCTGCAGCAGAGCTTGGTTTTGCAGAGTGCTCAGGTAAAGGTTAAAGGTAGTGTTGGATTGTCTGGTTTGATTAAGCTAATTCTTTGTCTAATGTTTTGAGATTCTTGAAGGAAGGTTGGTTAGTATTGCTCGGGACGCGCAATAGTTCAAGTTTGGGGGTATGATAACTGCCCAAAAGGTAGTTATTTAGGCCTCATTTATATAAGAATTTGTGTGTCTTTTATGCTTATTAGGGTTGGTTTTAGAGAGATATTACATGATTTAACCCATTTGGAAGAATGGAAGATTTGGAAATCACTTTGTGCAGATTATGCTGCTGAGCGACTGGAAGGAGCAAATTTTATGCTGCAGCAAAACTGGGAGCAGAAACTGCCACATCACAGCTCGTTAGCCAACTTCATGAACCGACTTCTGTTGAGTTATTTTCGTGATAAAGGATCAAGGAGAGCCTTACACGTGTCCTAGTTGACCTAATTCGAGCCTCCCATCCGTCTATAAAAGGAAGTAGCCGTCAAAGTCAAAGTCATTCCATGTTTTTCCCTTGGAAGCCGAATAGTTAGGGAGATTGAAGATCATCAAGAACACCATCAACCGCAAGCTGATTAGGGAGTTTACCTTCTTATTTAACTTGTAGTGATGGACATGCATACTCAGATTGTAATTCGTATTCCTATGCTTATTATGAACTAAGTAGCTTAGGGTGTTGGTTAGGAATAATGTGATTATTGTGCTTCATCTCTAGTAATAAATTGACTATTGCATTTTGGTTAATTGTTATGTTTATTCTTATTTTATGCCCGCCTGGCCAGCCGGTATGGATAGCTCTCTCTAGTTTCAGGGATGATTTAGAGAGTGTGTGGCAATTCTCCACATTACGATCATTGTGTATTGGTGAACGCTAGTGACTGAGCTAGGGATAGCCAGTTGCCTAGTGCTCGATCGGTCGCTCTTCATTGGGTTTGAAAAATATCCCAAAAGATCTGGAGTTCCGGGAGGAATCCGCTAATAATACTGCGAGAAATGCATGATCAATAATATTGCTAGAGCATATCTTAAAACAATCACTAAAGCCTAACCAGCGCCTGTCTCTAATCTATCTGTCTATTTGTTTACTCGTTGTTCTGTCATTTATTTTGCTTCAGCATAATTCCGATAAAACCTAACATTTTTTATTATCTTTGAAACCATTAGAAAGTTATACAAAATAGGTAAAGTGGAAACTCATTCAGACCTTGGATTGATAATATTACTTGTTGCAGACTGTGTATACTTGCACAGGAATTCTAGAGTATTTTATACTATATTTTTACTCACTCTAGGAACCCAACAGAACACATTGGACAGGGCTCACCCAATTGCTATCGGCAATTGGATAAATGATCCCAGCATCCAACCATTTAATTACCTCATTTTTAACAACCTCTTTCATTGCAAGGTTAAGCCTTCTTTATTGCTCAATACTCCTAAAGGATCCCTCCTCTAGAGTGATTTTGTGCATACAAAAAGATGGGCTCATTCCCTGAATATCAGCCAACGTCCAACCTATAGCCTTGCGGTATTGCTGCAGCAATTTTATTAAGGCCTCTTCATGCTCTGGCATTAAATCTGATGCAACAATAATGGGCAACGTCTCACTTTCCCCAAGATAAACATACTTTAGATGATCCGGCAAGGGCTTCAAATCTAAAGTAGGTGCCTCAATCAGGGATGGCTTAATGGAAGGAGCCTTCTTTTGGTTTAAATCTAAAGACTCAAAAACATCCTCACATCTAAACAATTCTTTTTCATTTTTTCTATCTAAAGAACAAATTTCAAAATCCTCTACGCTAACCTCTCCATGCTTTTCCGAATGCTTATCAGCCGAATCCTGTATTGTTGTCTCAATAACTGTGCTCTCCAGAATCCTTATGAAGGAGAAATCCTCCATTTCGTATGGATATTTCATGGCTTTAAACACATTAAATTTCACTTCCTCATTACAGACTCTCATTGTTAATTCCCCTTTTTGAACATCTATTAATGCCCTACCAGTAGCAAAAAATGGACGACCTAGAATAATTGGGACATCTTTATCAGCCTCATAGTTTAAAATAATAAAATCAACAGGAAATATGAATTTATCCACCTTTACTAAGACATCCTCAATTTTACCCTCTGGATATGTGATAAACCTATCAGCTAATTGGAGTGTAACTGTGGTAGGCCTAGCTTCACCAATACCTAACTTCCGATAGACTGAAAGAGGCATAAGGTTAATGCTTGCCCTAAATCACAGAGTGCTCTACCTAATTCTTTTCCACCTATAGACACTGGTATAGTAAATAACCCTGGATCATTAGCCTTGGGGGGTAGCCCATTCTTAAGAATAGCACTACACTCCTCAGTAAGAGATACAATTTCAAACCCACCTAATCTCTTCTTTTTAGTCAAAATATCCTTAAGAAATTTAGCATAATTAGGCATTTGCTTAATAGCTTCTACTAAAGGGATATTTATATGCAATTGCTTAAGAATCTCTAAAAACTTCCTAAATTGACCATCCTGATTCTTAGGCTTTTGCCTTTGTGGAAAAGGTAGAGGTGGTACATAAGGTGGGGGCGGCACATAAGGTTGTTCCACATCTGGAACAGAGCCAGATGCTCCAGCATCTTTATTAGGCTCATCTAATGACCAGACTCCAACTCTTTTTCGACAACAACATTTTTATCACCATTTTTATCTATAACCTGGGTTTTACTAGGCTCATCTAATGGCTTACCACTCCTAAGAGTTACTGCCTTTACTTGCTCCTTACCTTCCCTTCGAGGGTGTTCAGTATCCGAGGGAAGTTTCCCTTGAGGCCTTGCCTTCAGCTCATTAGCTAGCTGACCCACTTGCAATTCCAGGGCTCTCATCGAAGCTTGATTACTTTGAATTGCGGCATCTGTACGAGCCATAAATTCTTTCATCATCGCCCTCGAGAGAACTTCCCGAATTTTGTTGGGGCAAAGCCTGCTTATTTTGCTAGGGCAATACCTGCGCTTTAGCAAATCCCGGCTAGTTCATCTTTTGTTGTGTCTGCATGTTATTTCCTTGACCTCCTCATGAGAAGTTGGGGTCGTTGCGCCAACCTGGATTATAAAAGTTAGAGTAAGGGTTGTTCCTCTGATTACCTACAAAAAACACAGAAGCTGGATTGCTGGGGCAAAACTCGTAGTTGTGGTCTTCACCACAATAGACACATGCTTCTTCTGCCACTTGGTTCACCACTGCAATAGGCTCCATAGCTGGTGGCTGCTGATGACTAATCATTGTCACATTCTTAAAAGCGTTAGCAATCATAGCAAGATTAACCCTAATGGTGGACACACCATCAACTTCTAATACACTCTTAACTTTCTTATTTGTTCCTCTAACATCCGACCACTGACAACTATTAATCGATATTCTTTCTAAAATTTCATAAGATTCATCAAAAGTCTTTGCCAAAAGGGCCCCTCCAGCCGAAGCATCGACCATACCTTGGGTTACTCCATTTAAACCATTGTAAAATGTTTCCATTTGAATACAATGAGGTAAACCATGGTGGGGACATTTTCGCAAAAGCTTCTTAAATCTCTCCCAAGCATCACTGAAAGTCTCATCTTTAAGTTGCCTAAACCCTACTATTTCACTCCTTAATTTAGCATTTCTATTAGGTGGGAAATATTTACTCAAAATTTTTTCAGCTAACTCATCCCATGTCCTAATTGTTCCTAGAGCAAAAGAATTTAACCATGCCTTTGCTCCATCTCTAAGAGAATACGGGAACAAAGTTAACATAAGGGCATCCCTAGGCACTCCTTGAATTACAAAAGAATCGCTAACTCCTAAAAAAGACTTAAGATGTAAATGAGGGTCTTCAGATGAAAAACCATGGAATTGCCCCACGGTTTGCAACATCTGAAACATTATCGGTTTCATTTAAAAATTTTCCGCTTGGATTTGGGGACGTGCAATCCCTAGATTCAATTCATTAAACATCGGGACAACATACGCTCAAATGGCTCTGGTCCTATCGTTTGCAATCAAGATAGGATTTTCAGCCTGATTATTTTGCTGCTCATTCTGCTCAAACAGCAGGCTTTGCTGCAGCAACGGATTCTGCTGGGGGTTCGCTGGACCTTCAGGGGCCTCCAGAAGATGCGACACGTTCTCCATCTGGTTTCTGCGCCGCTCTCTCCTTCTTATCCTGAATGTCCTTTCGATTTCTGGATCAAGCTCAAACCTTACCCCAGGTGGATCGCTCATGCACCAAACTCACACCTGCAAAAACAAAAGAAACAATCAAAAAGTTCTAGCACCAAACCACTAAAACACATACACAAAAATAAATCAGATAAAAACTTATCCAAGTCCTCGGCAACGGTGCCAAAAACTTGTTGGGTTCCTAGAGAGAGTAAAAATATGGTATAAAAGACTCTAGTATTCTTGTGCAAGTATACACAGTCTGCAGCAAGTAATATTATCAATCTGAGTCCTGAATTAGTTTCCACTGTACCTATTTTGTGTAACTTTCTAATGGTTTCAAAGATGGTAAAATGATTTGGTTTTATAAGAATTGTGCTTAAGCGAAATAAATGACAGAACAACGAGTAAACAAATAGATAGACAAATTAAAGAAAGGGCGCTGGTTAGGATTTAGTGATTGTTCTAAAAGATGCTCTAGCAATATTATTGATCATGCATTTCTTGCAGTATTATTAGCGGATTCCTCCCGGAACTCCGGATCTTTTGGGATGTGTTTCAACCCCAATGAAGTACGACCGATCAAGCACTAGGCAACTGGCTATCCCTAGCTCAGTCATTGGCGTTCACCAATACACAAAGATCGTAGTGTGGATAATTGCCACACACTCTCTAAATCATCCCTGAAACTAGAGAGATCTATTCACACCAGCTGGTCAGGCGGGCATAAAATGGAAATAACTACAACAATTAACCAAAATGCGATAGTCAATATATTACTAAAGATGAAGCACGACAATCACATTATTCCTAACCAACACCTAAGCTACTTAGTTCATAATAGGCATGGAAATACAAATCACAATCTGAGTAGGCATGTCCAGAATCACAAGTTAATAAAGAAAATAAACTCCTTAATCAGCTTGCGGATGATGGTGTTCTTGATAATCTCTCTATACTATTCGGCTTCCAAGGAAAGTTAGAATACTTTTGACTTGGACGGCTACTTCGTTTTATAGAAGGATATGAGGCTTGAATTAGGTCAACTTGGACACGTGTAGGGCTCTCCTTGCTCCTTTATCACGAAAATTACTCAACATAAGTCGGTTCATGAAGTTGGCTAACGAGCTGTGATGTGGCAGTTCTGTTCCCAGTTTTGCTGCAGCACAGAATTTGCTCCCTCCTGTCACTCAGCAGCATAATCTGCATAAAATAATTTCCAATGCTTCCATTCTTCCAAATGGGTTAAAACATATAATATCCATCTAAAACCAACCCTCTTAAGCACAAAAGACACACCAAACCTTATAGAAATGAGGCCTAAATAACTACCTTTTTGGCAGTTATCAATACCCTAAAGAAACAAAAGGAGGTCTGTTTTATGATCCTCAAGGCAACAAGGTAATTGTTTCGCGCAATGTCACATTCCTTGAAGAAGATCATATGAAAAATCATAAAACACGCAGCAAACTAATAATTAAAGAAATTTTCGGGGAAGCTACAAACAAACAAACAAAAGTTGTTAGCAAAGCTGGTCCTTCGAAACGATCCGAGGATATGAATATGCCTCGTCGTAGTGGGAGGGTTATAATTCAACTTGATCGGTACATGGGTTTAACTGAAACTCAATTCATCATACATGATGATGAAGTAGAGGATGCATTGTGTTATAGACAAGCAATGAGAGACAAGGATAAGGACCAGTGGGTCAAAGCCATGAACCTTGAGATAAAATCTATGTATTTTAACTCAGTCTGGGAACTTGTAGATCAACCAAGTGATGTACAATCTATCGGTTGCAAGTGGATCTATAAGAGGAAACGAGACCAAACTGGCAAAGTACAAACCTTTAAAGCTCGATTAGTGGCTAAAGGTTATAACCAAAGAGAAGGAATTGATTTCAATGAAACCTTCTCACCAGTAGCGGTTTTGAAATCAATAAGAATACTCATTTCCATTGTCGCTTTCTTTAATTATGAAATTTGGCAAATGGATGTCAAGACTACGTTTTTGAATGGGATTCTTGACAAGAGTATTTACATGGTCCAACCAGCAGGGTCCATAATCCAGGGAGAATAACAAAAGGTTTGCAAACGTAACAAATCCATCTATGGATTGAAACAAGCCTCAAGATCCTGGAATAAAAGATTTGACATTGTAATCAAATCTTATGGTTTTGAACAGAATGTAGATGAACCTTGTGTATATAAAAGGATCATTGATTCTACTGTAGTTTTCTTAATTCTTTATGTTGATGACATCTTGCTTCTAGGAAATGTAGTGGGAGTATTGTCTGACATTAAGCAATGGTTAGGAGCTCAATTCCAAATGAAGGATTTGGGAGAAGCTTAATATGTTTTGGGGATCCAAATAATTAGAGATCGAAAGAAAGATTATTAGCACTGTCTCAAACATCCTATTCTTGGGATTGGTGCCCTAAAACTCGTAGAGTGAATGTTAAACGAATTATATACATGATCGATAAAGTTGTTGTCGAGATTCATTCAGTAAAGTCGTTACTAAATAAGTAAATTGCACGTTAAATAACCCAAATCCAATAAACTAAGATCCCTAGCTATAGGATGAACACTTGAGGTTTATGTAGAGACATAAAAGTGGATTAGGGCTGGATACCTTATCCTGGGGACACTATGAGTTGCGGCCCACTTTGTAGATAGTACAAACGATGTGATCTTAAATCGTCCATATAGAGACATTGAGTGGGGGCGTCCTATGCAATGAGTTTGCATAAAACCAGGACCGAGAAATAAGTCACTTTTCCTTTATAACGTCGTGTACTAACAAGACTGACTATTTCATGTGATATAGTTAAGTATCTCTTATCCTAAAATTGCTTCCGCATGTGTTATATGAACACCTTCAATTGGTATCGGAGCATTGATTAAGGCACCTAACATGCATTAATTTTAGCTTGGTTGGTAGCTTTTCATATTATGAAACTGTGTAGAAACTAAAGAAAATTGGTTTTGGGATTGAATTTAATTCTCGTTCAATTCGTTGGAATTAATTGTAATTGCCTACATGTTTATGGGCATTAATGTGTTCATATGGAGTCTGTAAAATTTGAGAGTCAATAGAGTCCATTTAGGTCGTCAATTTGAAGAAATTCGAAGACTGTTTGCTGTTGGCCAAAAATTCCAGCATGTTGTTTTTTAGTTCCAGCCCAAGTGTGTTCTTCACTTAAAGGCAAAATGGTCCGGTTCAAGAAATCCAAGGGCGGTTCAGGTCAGTTCAAATGGTTCGGGAGCGGTCCAAGTCCTATTTGAAATTATTATTGTAATAATTTTTGTTTTTGTTTTTGTTTGATTAAAAATCCCAAAACCAATTCACTTTAGTTAATTTAATTAATTATGCATTATTGAATGTATGTTTTAATTAAATAGTATTTTATGTGCATAATGTATGTCATTTAGATTTAAAATCCCACCATAGGAAAGCATGAATCATGAATTAATTAATATGTTATAAGAGTTATGATATTAATTGAATGCATGAATAAAGTTTCATGAAATTAGTATAATAGTTATATCAATTTAGGAGATGCATGTTGGATGGTTTAATTTCATTTATGATTAGTTAATATTAATGTTATATTAATAAAATCAAAATGAACCAAGTATGTAGCATGAAACTTCCTTAGCTTGTTTATAATGGTTACATTCAAATAAAGCTAGTTATGGATTTTTCGATCGTTATAAGCGTTATAAACCGAGATAGACTTAAAATCTATAACAAGATAAATGCATGCTCACTTAGGTTAACGAACCTCCAAATCGATCAACTTGCATAGATTAGGTCAATATCTTGTAAAGTTAAGGTTACAAGAGAACTCACACGGTAAGATGCTGTCTAAGGCTGGAGGTATTTAAGTTGACGGTTTACGGAACACCTCCTACCTGGGCATCGAATTGGTACTTGAGTTAGGTTAACCCAAGTTTTATGAGCATGCGTGAGCGATGTGAGGTTTTAAAGAGTTATCACCTAGACATACACACCTAGACATAGGATGTTTCTAAATGGTGCTTTATATAACTTAAATGTTTGATTGTTATATGCTTTAAACCACCATTAGAAAGCATGTTATAGGGCTAATTCATTTAAAGTTATAAGAGTTATAAAAGTTAATGAATAGAAATTGTTCAACCTATAACAAAGAGTTGCATGCTAACATAGGATCTTAGGATCATGACATAATTTTAAACGATTTAAAATTAAATAGACCTAAGATCATCGTTTCTAATAGGATTAGGAAATGTCTTACTTAGTATTTTTAATAGATTTAAAATATGGTTAAGTAGGACATAAGTCCTTGGTTATAAGGGAACTCTCCATGCAAATGGTCCGGAACCTGAGTTGAATTAACCATAGTCTTATTAGCATGCAATGTCACTAGGTAATTAAAAGAGTTTAATCCACCTAGACATTTAGTGTAAAGACCTTATTTAATAAGGCATAGACTTAGATAGATTCATTTAGCCGAAATTTACCTAAGTAAATAGACCCTAATCTTAAAATACTCAGTGGGAGGAAACGTATAAAAAAAACAAGATGTCTCATATCAAGCTTTTTATTCTCACGTATCTCCGCAAAGTTCACACCGTGAGAATCATGCTCGGCCTCGTGTCACCCTGGAAGTGACCTCCCTTCGGAAGGTGTTTGCATGATTCAATACCAAGGTGAATGGAGAGAGTGTTTATAGTAAGTCGGAGCGAGAAGTGTGTCAACACATCCTTCGGTCTCCTCCATTGGTACGTGCTGAGATTTCATGCTCCGCCTGTGTGTTGCCAGTAGTGTGACCATCCCTTCGGAGGGCTTTGAGAATGGGGTAACAGGGCGAATTCCATAATGGATAGGGTTTCTTAGGTTTTGCCCCAACATTGTCTTTCTTGATCGTAGCTTGTTGGGGCGGACCTCTGGGATCTGAAAGATGGCGAGTCACACTTACAGGAAATTAATAAATTGTTAATAATTTCTTGAGTAAACAACGGTAATTAAACACTAACAGAATATAAGTTATTCTGGTGTTAGAGTTTGGTTAAGAACGTCTCAATTCAGGGGAGGAGTAGCTGATCACCCCTCGGTGGTTGTTGCTCTAAACCTCTGAAATATCGTTGCAAAAGATTTATGAAATATAGGGTGCTTAATTACTTTTGCTAAATTGATTGGATATGTATAATGGGTTTAGTGCAACATTATTAATACAAGTTATTTGTTTGTTTCAGCAATATGTCGAAAAACGTATGTGATTTGTCTAGCGTCAAATTAAACGGTTTAGAACATCGTACTAAGAATAATGCGCTTAAACACTGAAAAAGTGACAAACAATTTATTGGTCTTAAATGAGGAACGTCCTCGTCCAAACTGCTTAGCTTACGATAACGCTACCAAAGACTTACTACTCTTGGAAACGTGCTTAGGGGAGAACGATTGTTCTGCCTGGACACTTGATTCAAGGGCCACAAACCACGTTTGTTCTTCGTTTAAAGGAATGAGTTCCTGGGAACAGCTTGGAGTTGGAGAAATGACTCTCAGAGTTGGAACTGAAGAAGTTATCTCAGCTACAGCAGTAGGAAGCATAAAATTATTTTTCAAAGAAAACAAGTACTTGTTATTAGATAATGTGTACGTAGTTCCAAAGATTAAAAGAAATCTGATTTTTGTGTCTTGTTTGCTCAAACAAACTTATTCCATATCTTTCACATTAAATGAAGTTTTCATTTCCAGAAAGGGAATTAATGTCTGTTCAGCTATAATGGAAAATAATTTATATGTTCTAAGACCAATCGAGAGTATAACAGTTAACAATATCGAAATGTTCAAAACTGCTACTACTCAAAGTAATAAAAGGCAACGAGGTTCTCCTAAAGAGAATACCTATCTTTGGCACCTGAGGTTAGGCCACATAAATCTCAATAGGATTGGGAGACTGGTCAAGAGTGGAATTCTAATCGAGTTAGAAGACGACTCATTACCTCCCTATGAGTCATGCCTTGAGGGCAAGATGACAAAACAACCTTTTACTGGAAAAGGTTATAGGGCCGAAGAACCTCTAGAGCTCATACATTCAGACCTCTGTGGTCTGATGAATGTTAAAGAACGAGGAGGTATGAATACTTCATCAGTTTTATTGATGATTACTCTAGGTATGGATATCTTTACCTAATGCATCATAAGTCCGAAGACCTTGAAAAGTTCGAGTACAAGGCAGAAGTTGAGAACTTAATAGGTAAAAAAATAAAAACGCTTCAATCTGATCGAGGTTGAGAGTATATGGATTTAGAATTCCAAGACTATTTGATAGAACACGAAATCACATCCCAACTCTCAGCACCTGGTATACCACAGAAAAACGGTGTATCAGAAAGGAGAAACAGAACTCTAGTAGATATGGTTTGTTCCATGATGAGCTATGCTCAATTGCCTGACTCGTTTTTGGGGTTATGCAGTGCAGACTGCAGTTTATATTTAGAACAACGTTCCATCCAAAAGTGTTTCTGAAACACCATTTAAGTTGTGGAGAGGGCGTAAAACTAGTTTACGTTACTTTAGAATTTGGGGATGTCCAACACACGTGCTAGTGACTAACTTAAAGAAATTGGAACCCCGTTCAAAATTGTGTCTATTTGTAGGCTACCTAATGAAACGAGAGGTGGATACTTCTTCAATCCACAAGAGAATAAGGTATTTGTATCCACAAATGCCACATTCTTAGAAGAAGACCACATTAGAAATCATAAGCCACAAAGATAAATAGTATTAAGCGAATAATCGAACAAAGCTACAGAAACATCAATAAGAGTTGTTGATGAAACTGGCACCTCGATCCAATCACGTTCTTCTCAAGAAATAAGAGAACCTCGACGTAGTGGGAGGGTTGTTAGACAACCTGATCGTTATTTGGGTTTAACTGAAACTCCAGTCGTCATACCTGATTACGGGATCGAGGATCCATTAACCTTTAAACAGGCAATGGATGACGTTGATAAGAACGAATGGATTAAAGTTATGGACTTGGAAATCGAGTCCATGCATTTTAATTCAGTATGGGATCTTGTAGATCAACCTAAAGGGGTTAGACCCATAGGGTGTAAATGGATCTACAAGAGAAAATGAGACGCTGCTGGAAAGGTATAGACCTTTAAAGCACGACTTGTGGCAAAGGGTTTTACCCAACAAGAAGGGATTGACTATGAGGAAACCTTCTCCCCTGTTGACATGTTAAAGTTGTTGGGTTTTATGCCCTAAAACTCGTAGATAGTGAATGTAACCGTTGACCGGATATTAATGAAATAATATTGATATGTTTTTCCATTAAATGTTATTAGTTATTTTATATTTGTCTTTGCCTAAAAATAATCCTAATCCAATAAACTAGACATCCAAGGCTGTAATATGAGTCTTGAACTATATGTAGCAACATAAGGGATCATTGTTCAAGAAACAGCCTAAAGGGTCTATAGTATAAGGATAAGACTGGGTGCCTTATCCTGGTGACACTAAGGATACGACCCACTTTGTGTTTGATACAAACGCTATGATCCAACGCGTTCGTGTAGGAGACATGCGAGTGGGGATATCATATGCAATGAGTTTGCATAAGACCGGACCATGAAATATTAACCACTGGTTATAACACCGTTAACTAGTTGGTTTTCTATTTCACTAGGACGACCTAGACAACTTGGTCTTAATCCTAAGTTGATTATGAACTCTTGCTCATGAGGGATTGTCCTTTGATTTGTATGGGTGAGAGTGGCCAATACGCCGACTCAATAAGCCTACCATTTTGGGGACAAGACCGAGTTGGGAGTTGGGAACATAATCGTACAAGATGAAATTCACTCCTTCCCGACTTTAGGGAAGCAAATGAATGTTCCCTTAAGTGGTTACTCCGTGTCTTGAACAAAGGGCCATACCTTGTCAATGGCACGAGAGGGTTTTCTTTTTTACGGTTGGACCACAAACAGGTTGTTCATTAGAGGAAAACTGGTACTTAAGGAAATAGAAGCAACCCAGGGGTAAAACAGTAATTTGACCCAGCTGGTGTTACGGACACTCGTGAAGGACTAACTAGTCGATATTGGTCTAGATCCGTGGACACAGAAAATATGTCTGCAGTGAGAAGAGTGCAACTGTGAGTCTATAGTGGAATGTACACACAGTTAACGAATATTGATTAATGTGGTTAATGAGTTTGACCAATTAATCTCACATCGTTGGAGCTTCTGATCTGCAGGTCCATTAGGTCCCACTGGTAGCTCAGAAAGTAATTTGAGGCAACTAAGTAATAAATGTAAATTGAAAAAGGTTCAATTTACTAAGGGAAACAAATATAATATATATTGATATATTATTATGGGAGAAATTAATATTTGAAGAAATTAAAATATTAATATAAATTTATGGAAGTTTGAAAGAGTTCAAATAATGAATTAATTAATTTAAGGCCTAAAATCTATTTGGGAAAATTAATTAATTCAAGGCCGGAAATTAAATATGTGATATTTAATTGGTGGTTAATTAATTAAAGAATTCATTAACCGGGAATTAATCAATTATGGAAATAATTAATCACTTAAGGAAGTGATTAATAATTTATGGAAATGATCTAATCACTTATGGAAGTAATTAGTCATTTGTGGAAAAGATTAATCAGTTATGGAATTGATTGATCATGGATTGATTAAATAAGGAAGAAGATTGAATCAATTTTGGAAAAGATTGATTTAATTGAATATTTTATTCATGGTATCTCTTCTATAAATAGAACACTAGACCTAATTGGTCCATGACACTCTGCTCTTGCTCTTAGACTCTCAAGACAAGCCCTAGAATTCTCTCTAGCCTCCCTCTTAGAGAAAGACTCCCACAAGTCTTTTGCCTCCTAGACTTAGAGACATACCGGTGTAACCTCTGTGGTTATTGTGTCATTCAAGAAGAAATTTCCAGCGATCACAAGACAAGAGGGTTGCTGCAATTTCGTTCGTTAGAGCGTCGTTGGCGAAGAACGGTCAAGTCTACAACGAAGGTTTGTAACGGTTCTTCCCCTTCTCTTTAGAAAAGCATGAAAATAAATTTATATTTATTTTTCAGCATGTTTAAACAAACTTTCTAGCAACTTTAAAGTGTGTTTAAAGTTTGTTTGAGTTTTTCGTAACGGTATTTTAATGTTAATTAATATACGTCGTAAGGTCCAATCGATGCGCTTCCGCTGCGTGGGGACTTTTATTCCCTTCAAAAGTCGATTCAGATTCTTTTATCCATTGCCACATTTTATAATTATGAAATATGGCTAATGGATGTCAAGACTGCTTTTCTTAATGGCAATCTTGAGGAAAGTATCTACATGTCTCAGCTAGAGGGGTTCATTGCTCGGGTTCAAGAGCAAAAAGTTTGCAAGCTTAAACGATCCATTTATGGATTAAAACAAGCATCTAGATCCTGGAATATGAGATTTGATACTGTGATTAAATCTTATGACTTTGAACAAAATGTTGATGAACCTTGTGTTTACAATAGAATAATCAACAGCTCCGTAGATTTCTTAATACTGCAGATGATATCCTACTCTTCGAGAATGATGTAGGTTATCGTACTGACATTAAACAATGGCTAGCAACTCAATTCCAAATGAAAGATTTGGGTGAGGCACAATATGTTCTAGGGATCCAAATTGTTCGGGACCGAAATAAAAAAACGCTAGCCCTGTCTCAGGCGTCTTATACTGACAAATTGTTGGTTAGATATAGGATGCAAAATTCCAAGAAAGGTTTATTACCTTTCAGGCCCGAAATTAATTTGTCTAAGGAACAGTGTCCTCAGACACCTCATGAAGTTGAGGACATGAGACGAATTCCCTATGCCTCTGCAGTAGGGATTTGTTATGCAGTAGGGATTGTCAGTAGATATCAATCCAATCCAGGATTTGATCACTGGACAACCGTGAAAAATATCCACAAGTATCTTAGGAGAACGAGGGACTATGTGCTCGTGTATGGCGCTAAGGATTTGATCTATACAGGATACACTGATTCTGACTTTGAAACCGATAAAGATTCGAGGAAATCTACATCGGGGTCAGTATTCACTCTGAATGGAGGAGCAATAGTATGGCATAGCATCAAGCAGGCTTAGGGGAAGAGGTAGAGTATAATCTTGGCCTAGGCTTAGGGGAAGTGCTTATGAATGATGGGGATTTTGATCATAATGCATATTTAGACAATCCTCTATTTGAGAATGATTTAGAACTGCCAGACTTTGAAAATGATCTAGAAATACCTGCTTGTGAGAATGAAAGATCTGCAGTTGATGATTTACCTGCTTTTGAAAATGAATTGGATTTGCCTGAAATCAATGATTTTGATGATGATATTGAATTGCCTGACATTGAGGTTGAGCATGAAACGCATAAAAAAGATTGTTTGATAGATAATTTTGAGTCTGATCATGATTACACTTAATCTATTGAGTCTGATCTTGATATTCCTGAATGCATGAACCCTGACAATGTGAATACCTTTGATTCGTGTCCTAATGATGTATATAGCATAGAATCTGACCCAGAGGAACTCGAATCTGTGCATAGTATCACTACAAGAAAAAACACTTTCAGTGGCGTATAAAATATGTCGTTGAAACGAAAAACGCGTCGGTAATACTTTCAGCGGCGCGCGTAGCTTCGTCGCTGCATCTGTCGATGTATTTACGTAGTCGTAAGTATTTGCGACATATTACTGTAGACGTCGCTGAAAGTTATCTTCAGTGACGTCTACACGCCGGTGTAAGCGATAGGTAGGGACGTGGGGACACGTCACTGAAGATAACTTTCAGCGACGTCCGACCTGTTGTCGCTGAAAGTGATATTCAGTGACACTAATAGCTCGTCACTAAAAGGATGCTTTCAGTAACATCCAAACCGTTGTCGCTGAAAAGGATATTCAGTGACATGGTCAGCGCGTCACTAAAATGGATACTTTCAATAACGTCCAAACCGTTGTCGCTGAAAATAATATTTAGTGACATTGTCAGCATGCCAAACTTGTCACAGAAAAGAAGTTTTAGTGACGTGAGCAACGCTGCTAAAAGAATATATTTTGCGACATCTATGTATGTTGGTAGAAGAAAGCTTACTCGTCACTAAAAACTGAATGCTAGTTTTTTTTTGGGGGTATGCTTTCGATCAGGTTTTGGAACACACCGTACCATGATGGTTTACCGACATTATATCAAACGTCGCTAAAAATTGTTTATGATTTAAAAAACAAATAGTTAATTCAATTAGTAGACCTGTAAATAAAATAATATTATCATCTTCGAGCTAATTAACAATTCTGCAATTAATCAAATAGAAAATGTAATATGCCAATTATAGTGAAAATGCAATACTTCATATTAACCATAATCAACAAACATGTCTAGAATGTAATACAAATTGATCATTTTCTAAAATGATCTCAAGTGTCTAGGTGAATAAGTTTGCTTAACAAAATGATTCACAACCTACATTCTTCACATTTACATACAAAACGATTCACTAACAAAAGATCACAAACAAAAAAACCAACCTACAAAAAAGGGGACCCTTGTCGAAACGATTCGTGCATTCAAGCTAAAAAATAAAAGGAAATAAAATATGTAAGCTTGAGATTGAATAATTGATAAACAACTCATTAAAAGCTATGAAACGTAATAATTAAACAAGTAATGAAAAATATGAAACATGAACACAACTACACTTATGAGAAATAATGAACAAAAACTTAAAAACATAAGAAATCACCTTATTCATAATCACAACAACTAAACTAAACTAAACTTATCAACATCACGACAACTACACTAGTTAAAATACTCAAGTCCAAATAGGTATCGACTTTCTAAACATAACAACTAAATGGAAAATAAGTGAAACTAAACTTTCAAAAACACAATAACTCGTTAAAAGAACTACGTGCATCAAGGTATTAACTCCCCTAAATAGAATAACTCAACAACTCCAACTTATAAACTCAACTTTGCAAATGGAACAAGTCTCGAAAGTGAATGAAAACAAGTAAACTCGAAAGTGCAACAGGGTATTGACCCCCCCTTCCCCCCCCCCCCCCCCCCCCCTCTCCCCCCGCCAAACACATTAACTTAACACATTACTTTTCTACTACTCTATGTACTTGATAACTACCCAAAAGGTAATTATTTAGGTCTCATTTCTATAAGGTTTGGTGTGTCTTTTGTGCTTAAGAGGGTTGGTTTTAGATGGATATTACATCTTTTAACCCATTTGGAAGAATGAAGCATTGGAAAATTATTTTGTGCAGATTATGCTGCTGAGCGACTGGATGGAGCAAATTTTGTGCTGCAACAAAACTGGGAACAGAACTGCCACATCACAGCTCGTTAGAGAACTTCATGAACCGACTTCTGTTGAGTAATTTTCGTGATAAAGGAGCAAGGAGAGCCCTACACGTGTCCAAGTTGACCTAATTCAAGCCTCATATCCTTCTATAAAAGGAAGTAGCCGTCCAAGTCAAAAGTATTCCAACTTTCCTTGGAAGCCGAATAATATAGAGAGATTATCAAGAACACCATCATATGCAAGCTGATTAAGGAGTTTATTTTCTTTATTAACTTGTGATTATGGACATGCCTACTCAGATTGTGATTTGTATTTCCATGCCTATTATGAACTAAGTAGCTTAGGTGTTGGTTAGGAATAATGTGATTGTCGTGCTTCATCTTTAGTAATATATTGACTATCGCATTTTGGTTAATTGTTGTACTTATTTCAATTTTATGCCCGCCTGGCCAGCCGGTGTGAATAGCTCTCTATAGTTTCAGGGATGATTTAGAGAGTGTGTGGCAATTATCCACACTACGATCATTGTGTATTGGTGAACGCCAGTGACTGACCTAGGGATAGCCAGTTGCCTAGTGCTTGATCGGTCGTACTTCATTGGGGTTGAACAGATCCTAAAAGATCCGGAGTTCCGGGAGGAATCCGCTAATAATACTGCGAGAAATGCATGATCAATAACATTGCTAGAGCATCTTTTAGAACAATCACTAAATCCTAACCAGCGCCTGTCTTTAATCTGTCTATCTATTTGTTTACTCGTTGTTCTGTCATTTATTTCGCTTCAGCACAATTCTTATAAAACCAAATCTTTTTACCATCTTTGAAACCATTAGAAAGTTACACAAAATAGGTAGAGTGGAAACTAATTCAGGACTCGGATTGATAATATTACTTGCTGCAGACTGTGTATACTTGCACATGAATATTAGAGTCTTTTATACCATATTTTTACTCTCTCTAGGAACCCAACAAGTTTTTGGCACCGTTGCCGGGGACTTGGATAAGTTTTTATCTGATCTATTTTTGTGTATGTGTTTTAGTGGTTTGGTGCTAGAACTTTTTGATTGTTTCTTTTGTTTTTGCAGGTGTGAGTTTGGTGCATGAGCGATCCGCCTGGGGTAAGGTTTGAGCTTGATCCAGAAATCGAAAGGACATTCAGGATAAGAAGGAGAGAGCAGCGCGGAAACCAGATGGAGAACGTGCCGCGTCTTTTGGAGGCTCCTGAAGGTCCAGCGGACCCCAACAGAATCCATTGCTGCAGCAAAACCCGCTGTTTGAGCAGAATGAGCAGCCAAATAATCAGCTCATTGTATTCAAATGGAAACATTTTACAATGGTCTAAATGGAGTAACCCAAGGTATGGTCGATGCTTCGGCTGGAGGGGCCCTTTTGGCAAAAACTTTTGATGAAGCCTATAAAATTTTAGAAAGAATATCTATTAATAGTTGTCAGTGGTCGGATGTTAGAGGCACAAATAAAAAGGTTAAGAGTGTATTAGAGGTTGATGGTGTGTCCACCATTAGGGCTGATCTTGCTATGATTGCTAATGCTCTTAAGAATGTGACAGTGATTAGTCATCAGCAGCCACCAGCTATGGAGCTTGCAGCAGTGGTGAACCAAGTCACGGACGAAGCATGTGTCTATTGCGGTGAAGACCACAACTACGAGTTTTGCCCCAGCAATCCAGCGTCTGTGTTTTTTGTAGGTAATCAGAGGAACAACCCTTATTCTAACTTCTATAATCCAGGTTGGCGCAACCACCCCAACTTCACATGGGGAGGTAGAGGAAATAAGTTTTGATCTGATTTGTTTTGTGTATGTGTTTTAGTGGTTTGGTGCTAGAACTTTTTGATTGTTTCTTTTGTTTTTGCAGGTGTGATTTTGGTGCATGAGCGATCCGCTTGGGCTACGGTTTGAGCTTGATCCAGAAATTGAAAGGACATTTAGGAACAGAAGGAGGGAGCAGCGCAAAAACTAGATGGAGAACGCCCTGCAATTTCCGCAGGTTCCTGAAGGTCCAGTAGTAGTGAACCCCCAGCAGAATTCGTTGCTGCAGCAAAACCCACTGTTTGAGCAAAATGAGCAGCGAAATAATCAGGCTGAGAATCCTATCTTGATAGCGAACGATAGGACCAGAGCCATTGGAGCATATGTTGTCCCGATGTTTAATGAGTTGAATCCAGGGATTGCACGTCCCCAAATCTAAGCGGCAAATTTTGAAATGAAACCGGTAATGTTTCAGATGTTGCAAACCGTGGGGCAATTCCATGGTTTGTCATCTGAAGACCCTCATTTACATCTTAAGTCTTTTCTAGGAGTTAGTGATTCTTTTGTAATTCAAGGAGTGCCTAGAGATGCTCTTAGATTAACTTTGTTCCCGTATTCTCTTAGAGATAGAGCAAAGTCATGGTTAAACTCTTTTGCTCCAGGATCCATTAGGACGTGGGATGAGTTAGTTGAAAAATTTTTGAGTAAATATTTCCCACCTAATAGAAATGCTAAATTAAGGAGTGAAATAGTAGGGTTTAGGCAACTTGAGGATGAGACTTTTAGTGAGGCTTGGGAGAGGCTTAAGGAGCTTTTACGAAAGTGTCCCCATCATGGGTTACCTCATTGTATTCAAATGGAAACATTTTACAATGGTCTAAATGGAGTAACCCAAGGTATGGTCGATGCTTCGGCTGGAGGGGCACTTTTGGCAAAAACTTTTGATGAAGCCTATGAAATTTTAGAAATAATATCTATTAATAGTTGTCAGTGGTCGGATGTTAGAGGCACAAATAAAAAGGTTAAGAGTGTATTAGAGGTTGATGGTGTGTCCACCATTAGGGCTGATCTTGCTATGATTACTAATGCTCTTAAGAATGTGACAGTGATTAGTCATCAGCAGCCACCAGCTATGGAGCCTGCAGCAGTGGTGAACCAAGTAACGGACGAAGCATGTGTCTATTGCGGTGAATACCACAACTACGAGTTTTGCCCCAGCAATCCAGCGTCGGTGTTTTTTGTAGGTAATCAGAGGAACAACCCTTATTCTAACTTCTATAATCCAGGTTGGCGCAACCACCCCAACTTCTCATTGGCAGGTCAAGGAAATAAGTTTTTATCTGATTTGTTTTGTGTATGTGTTTTAGTGGTTTGGTGCTAGAACTTTTTTATTGTTTCTTTTGTTTTTGCAGGTGTGATTTTGGTGCATGAGCGATCCGCCTGGGGTACGGTTTGAGCTTGATCCATAAATTGAAAGGACATTTAGGAACAGAAGGAGGGAGCAGCGCAGAAACCAAATGGAGAACGCCCCGCAACTTCTGCAGGTTCCTGAAGGTCCAGTAGCAGTGAACCCCCAGCAGAATTCGTTGCTGCAGCAAAACCCACTGTTTGAGCAAAATGAGCAGCGAAATAATCAGGCTGAGAATCCTATCTTGATAGCGAACGATAGGACCAGAGCCATTCGAGCATATGTTGTCCCGATGTTTAATGAGTTGAATCCAGGGATTGCACGTCCCCAAATCCAAGCGGAAAATTTTGAAATGAAACCGGTAATGTTTTAGATGTTGCAAACCGTGGGGCAATTCCATGGTTTGTCATCTGAAGACCCTCATTTACATCTTAAGTCTTTTCTAGGAGTTAGTGATTCTTTTGTAATTCAAGGAGTGCCTAGAGATGCTCTTAGATTAACTTTGTTCCCGTATTCTCTTAGAGATGGAGCAAAGTCATGGTTAAACTCTTTTGCTCCAGGATCAATTAGGACGTGGGATGAGTTAGCTGAAAAATATTTGAGTAAATATTTCCCACCTAATAGAAATGCTAAATTAAGGAGTGAAATAGTAGGGTTTAGGCAACTTGAGGATGAGACTTTTAGTGATGCTTGGGAGAGGTTTAAGGAGCTTTTACGAAAGTGTCCCCATCATGGGTTACCTCATTGTATTCAAATGGAAACATTTTACAATGGTCTAAATGGAGTAACCTAAGGTATGGTCGATGCTTCGGCTGGAGGGGCCCTTTTGGCAAAAACTTTTGATGAAGCCTATGAAATTTTAGAAAGAATATCTATTAATAGTTGTCAGTGGTCGGATGTTAGAGGCACAAATAAAAAGGTTAAGAGTGTATTAGAGGTTGATGGTGTGTCCACCATTAGGGCTGATCTTGCTATGATTGCTAATGCTCTTAAGAATGTGACAGTGATTAGTCATCAGCAGCCACCAGCTATGGAGCCTGCAGCAGTGGTGAACCAAGTCACGGACGAAGCATGTGTCTATTGCGGTGAAGACCACAACTACCAGTTTTGCCTCAGCAATCCAGCGTCGGTGTTTTTTGTAGGTAATCAGAGGAACAACCCTTATTCTAACTTCTATAATCCAGGTTTGCGCAACCACCCCAACTTCTCATGGGGAGGTCAAGGAAATAACGTACAAGCGCAACAAAAGATGAACCAGCCGGGATTTGCTAAAGCGCAGGTAATGCCCCAGCAAAATAAGCAGGCTTTGCCCCAGCAAAATTCGAGAAATTCTCTCGAGGCAATGATGAAAGAATTTATGGCTCGCACAGACGCCACAATTCAAAGTAATCAAGCTTCGATGAGGGCCCTAGAATTGCAAGTGGGTCAGCTAGCTAATGAGCTCAAGGCGAGGCCTCAAGGGAAACTTCCTTCGGATACTGAACACCCTCGAAGGGAAGGTAAGGAGCAGGTAAAGGCAGTAACTCTTAGGAGTGGTAAGCCATTAGAAGAGTCTAGAAAGACCCAGGATTTAAATAGTAATAGTGATAATATTGTTGTTATTGAAAAAGAGTTGGAGTCTGGTCAGGGTGCTGGAGGTAGCAAGGAAAATGCTGGAGCATCTGGTTCTGTGCCAGATGTAGAACCACCGTACGTGTCGCCCCCACCTTATGTACCACCGCTACCTTTTCCACAAAGGCAAAAGCCTAAGAATCAGGATGGTCAATTTAAAAAGTTTTTAGAGATTCTTAAGCAGTTGCATATAAATATCCCTTTAGTAGAAGCTATAGAGCAAATGCCTAATTATGCTAAATTTCTTAAGGATATTTTGACTAAAAAGAAAAGGTTAGGTGAGTTTGAAACTGTATCTCTTACTGAGGAGTGTAGTACTATTCTTAAGAATGGTCTACCCCCCAAAGCTAAGGATCCAGGGTCATTTACCATCCCTGTGTCTATAGGTGGAAATGAGTTAGGTAGAGCACTCTGTGATTTAGGTGCGAGCATTAACCTTATGCCTCTTTCGGTTTATCGGAAGTTAGATATTGGTGAAGCTAGACCTACCACAGTTACACTCCAATTAGCTGATAGGTCTATCACATATCCAGAGGGTAAAATTGAGGATGTCTTAGTAAAAGTTGATAAGTTCATATTTCATGTTGATTTTATTATTTTAGACTATGAGGCTGATAAAGATGTCCCAATTATTCTAGGTCGTCCATTTTTTGCTACTGGTAGGGCATTAATAGATGTTCAAAAAGGAGAATTAACAATGAGAGTCTGTAATGAGGAAGTGAAATTTAATGTGTTTAAAGCCATGAAATATCCAGACGAGATGGAGGATTGCTCCTTCATCAGGATTCTGGAGAGCACAGTTATTGAGACAGCAATACAGGATTCGGTTGATAAGCATTTGGAAAAGCATGGAGAGGTTAGTGTAGAAGATTTTGAATTTTGTTCTTTAGATAGAAAAAATGAAAAAGAATTGTTTAGGTGTAAGGATGTTTTTTAGTCTTTAGATTTAGATCAAAGAAAGGCTTCCCCAATTAAGCCATCCCTAATTGAGGCACCCAGTTTAGATTTGAAACCTTTACCGGATCATCTAAAGTATGTGTATCTTGGGGAAAGTGAGACGTTGCCCATTATTGTTGCATCAGATTTAATGCCGGAGCATGAGGAGGCCTTAATAAAATTGTTGCAGCAATACCGCAAAGCTATAGGTTGGACATTGGCTGATATTCAGGGAATTAGCCCATCTTTTTGTATGCATAAAATCACTCTAGAGGAGGGGTCCTTTAGGAGTATTGAGCAACAAAGAAGGCTTAACCCTGCAATGAAAGAGGTTGTTAAAAAGGAGGTAATTAAATGGTTGGATGCTGGGATCATCTATCCAATTGCCGATAGCAATTGGGTAAGCCCTGTCCAATGTGTTCCTAAGAAAGGAGGTGTCACTGTGGTGAGCAATAAAGATAATGAGTTGATCCCCACAAGGACAGTAACTGGCTGGAGGGTTTGTATGGATTACAGAAGGCTTAATAAAGCCACCCGAAATGATCATTTCCCTCTACCATTTATCGACCAGATGTTGGATCGATTGGCTGGTCAAGCGTATTACTGTTTCTTGGATGGTTATTCTGGGTATAACCAGATTACTATTGCTCCTGAAGATCAGGAAAAAACCACTTTCACCTGCCCTTATGGGACATTTGCTTTTAGGAGAATGCCTTTTGGCCTCTGCAATGCTCCAGCAACATTTCAGCGGTGTATGTTAGCAATTTTTTCTGATATGATTGAGTCCACTGTTGAAGTCTTTATGGACGCTTTTTCAGTGTTTGGAGGGTCTTTTCAGAGTTGTTTAGATAATTTAGGAAAGGTGTTAAAAAGATGTGAGGATACCCATCTAGTTCTTAATTGGGAGAAGTGCCACTTCATGGTGAAGGAGGGCATAATGTTAGGTCATAGGATTTCTAAAAATGGTCCAGAAGTTGATAGAGCAAAAGTTGAGGTTATCGAAAGACTAGAGCCACCGAATTCAGTGAAGGGAATTCGGAGTTTTTTAGGACATGCTGGATTTTATAGGAGGTTCATAAAGGATTTTTCCAAAATCAGTAAACCTCTTTGTAACTTATTGTGCACTGATCATGTTTTTGACTTAAATGCAGATTGTAGGAAGGCTTTTGAAACATTAAAGGCTGCTTTAATCTCAGCACCCATTCTCTGCGTGCCTAATTGGAATTTGCCATTCGAGGTAATGTGTGATGCGAGCGATGCTGCGGTAGGAGCGATGCTGGGGCAAAAGCAGGGAAAATTTATTCATCCTATATATTATGCAAGCAAGGTTTTAAATGAAGCACAGGTCAACTACACAACTACTGAAAAGGAGTTGTTAGCTGTTGTGTTTGCTTTTGAGAAATTCCGGCCATATTTGGTTGGATCCAAAGTCACGGTGTTCACGGATCATGCAGCAATAAGGTATTTAATGTCTAAGAAAGATGCAAAGCCTAGACTAATTCGTTGGATTTTATTACTGCAGGAATTTGACTTGGAGATAAAGGACAAGAAGGGATTAGAGAATGTCGTTGCAGATCATTTATCTCGTCTTGATCCATCATCATCTTTGCTGGAGCAATCTGCCATTTCCGATTCTTTTCCAGATGAGCAGCTTTTTGCTGTTCAGGTAAAGGTAGTCAGGGATGTCCCTTGGTATGCTGATATTGCCAACTTTTTAGTAAAGGGAGTCACTCCTATTGACATGGATTGGAGGCAGAAGAAAAAGTTTAAGCATGATGTGAAATTTTTCTTTTGGGATGAGCCGTTTATGTATAAGCAATGCTCTTACGGTATTATTCGTAGGTGTGTTTCAGGTGCTGAAGCAAAGGAAATCCTGGAGCAATGTCACTCTTCGCCGTATGGAGGTCATTTCAGCGGTCAGAGGACGGCTATGAGGATTTTGCATTGCGGATTTTTCTGGCCTACGTTATTCAAGGATGTCCACTGGTTCTACAAGCAATGTGACGCTTGTCAAAGGAGAGGAAACTTGGGACCAAGAGATGAAATGCCTCTTACTTACATTTTAGAAGTTGAATTATTCGATGCATGGGGTATTGACTTTATGGGGCCATTTCCCCCTTCTAATGGCAATGTTTTTATCTTATTGGCAGTTGATTATGTGTCCAAGTGGGTGGAGGCCATCGCATGCCATCAGAGTGATGCCAAGACAGTGGCAAGGTTTCTTCAATCGCACATCTTTGCGCGGTTTGGGACACCTAGGGCTCTAGTAAGTGATGAGGGTACACATTTTGTTAATAATATCTTAACTAAGCTTTTAGCTAAGTATGGGATTAAGCATAGGATAGCTACCCCTTATCACCCACAAGCAAATGGTCAAGCTGAAATTAGTAATAGGGAAATAAAAGCTATTTTAGAGAAAGTAGTTCATCCATCTAGAAAGGATTGGTCCTTTAGGTTGGATGAGGCTCTTTGGGCTTATAGGACAGCTTATAAGACTCCTCTAGGTATGTCTCCCTATAGGTTAGTATACGGGAAAGCTTGTCATTTACCATTAGAGCTTGAGCATAAAACATTTTGGGCTTTGAAAAAGTTAAATTTTGATCTGAGTCGTGCAGGAGCAATAAGAATGCTGCAACTTAATGAGTTAGAAGAATTTCGCCAATTCTCTTATGAGAATGCGAAGATGTATAAGGAAAAGACTAAGTTGTGGCATGACAAAAAAATAAAATCTAAAGAATTTGTCAAGGGTCAGAAAGTTTTGCTTTATAATTCTAGATTAAAATTGTTTCCTGGAAAATTAAAATCCAAATGGTCAGGACCGTTTATTGTGATTGAGGTTTTCCCCAATGGAGCAATTACTTTGCAGGATGAAAAAGATGGGAGAGTGTTCAAGGTAAATGGACAGCGTGTGAAACATTATTGGGGTGAGGAATTTCAGGCGAAATATCCTTCCCTACGTTTGGTTGATGATTGAGAGAGCAGGACTTTTGCGGGAGCATTTTACAGAGCAAAATTTTGAGCTCCCAGGATTTGAATTGATTTTATTTTTCGGTTAGGTTAGATTTAATTTTGCATGATTTATTAGATTTTATCTTTTAAGTATTTTTATTATTTTTGGTAGGTTAGATTTGATCTATTTTTTATTTGATTTGATTTGATTTTCGAGTTATTTATTTAAATTATCATGCAATTATCTTTTAGATAGTTAGATTTTATTTTATTTTCAGTTTTAATTAATAGAGATTTTCTCTAATTCATTCGGCTTCTTTTGAGAATAACAGGTTAAGTTTGCTTTGATCGGTTTAATTTGAATTAAAAAGATTTGATTTGTCTATTTTGAAATTCGAATTCCGTATCTGAGATTCTTCAGGTTCAGCAGATTGTTGCGGCAAAGATATTGCTGGAGCAAAATATTCCGAGATAGACGGGTTTCCGTTGGAATTTATTATTGTTACGGTTAGACTTAGCTTTAAATTCTCGCAGGTAAATGTGAGTGCATCATCTGATGAGGCCACGTGTCGCAGAGTAATTATCCAACGGCTTCAATGATGACAGAGCATTAATTTTTACCATGGCCGTTTGGAATTCACAATTTTACCGTTGGTAATTTTTTAATTTCAGGTTTGCATTTTTAATTGCAACGGTAATATTAGTTATGGCAGGGCAAATCCTTTCGGTTAGGATTCTTGTTTGCTGCAGCCCTATTTATTCGCAATCTCTGGTAAGTACATTTCACTTCGCTCATGCACCAAAATCACACCAGAGCCGGTGCAGGAGGCCCATGTTGAAATTATTATGCCTGAACCACCCAAGCGCCGCCGCATCAAGAGGAAGGCGGGTCGCGTGAGGGTGGTTCGGAACACTCCATCACCTCCGACGTCGGACTCTGAGGAAGAAAGAAGGGAAGCTGAGAATAAGGAAAAAGAAGAAGAGGCAAGAAAGGCAGAGGAAGAGCGTTTGCGTGTCCAGAGAGAAAACAGGGGCAAAGGAATTGTCGAAGCATCAGGAGAAATTGAGGAGCCGAGGGTGCCATTCATTTGCTTCGTCAACGATCTTGCTCGAGCAAAATACCAGGAGGTACTGAAACGGGACTTCTTGTTCGAACGTGGATTTGGCAGTGATTTGCCTAGGTCCTTGGAGTCTGGAATAGTGAACCTTGGATGGAGGCAATTTTGTGCGAAACCAGAACCTGTCAATTCCAACATTGTTCGAGAATTTTATGCCAATCTTGACATTAAGAATGATTTTTAGGTCATCGTTCGAGGAGTGCCTGTACAGTGGAGTCCTGAGGCCATTAATGTACTGTTCGATCTCCAAGATTTTCCGCATGCCGTTTTTAATGAGATGGTGGCTGCACCATCTAGTGATCAACTGAGTGCGGCTGTCCGGGAGGTAGGCATTGAGGGGGCTCAATGGAGGGTGTCGCAGACGCGGAAGCATACGTTTCAAGCTGCTTATTTGAAGAGTGAAGCCAACACTTGGATGGGTTTCATCAGGCTACGCTTGCTGCCGACAACACACGACTCCACGGTATCTCGGGACAGGGTATTACTTGCCTTTGCCATTCTTCGATCGATGAGTATTAATGTAGGAAAAATTATTTCTTCTGAGATTGTTGATTGCTGGAAAAAGAAGGTGGGGAAGTTGTTCTTTCCGAACACGATTACGATGTTATGCAGCAGGGCAGGAGTGCCCACGGTTCCACAAGATATGATCATGACTGATAAGGGAATCATTGACACACCTAATCTGGCGCGACTTCAGCGTATGCAAGAGGTTCGCCATGGTGGACTTGTGTATGGCGTTAATCAGATCCTAGAGCAACTGGCTGTGTTGACCAGTAGGTTAGAGTTTGCTGAAAGGCAAGCTAAGACCTACTGGACTTATGCTAAACGGAGAGATGATGCGCTCAACGGGGCCTTGCAAACCAATTTCTCAACACCGTATCCGGCCTTTCCAGTGTTTCCCGATGATTTGTTTAATCTTTGGATACCACCCCCGCCTGTTGAACGAGAAGAGAATGATGATGAAGACCAGGGTCAGGAAGATTGATGGATGGAATGATCTTCAGCGAGCATTATTTTTGTCTTATCATTTTGTTTGCTCGCGCCTATCTGACCCCATTTTGCTAAAAATGTTTGATTGTCTTGTTTCTTTTTTTTTAATTTTTTTTATTGCGAAAAAAATATATCTCTGCTTTGTAATGTTTTTTCTATGATTTCAATAAAATTTCTGAATGTTTCTATTCTATGAGTACTGATTAAATCTAACATAACTGATTTTATTCTGAATTTTTGAAGCTTGGACTGATTACGCTTAATTAGATCAAGGTATTCTGATCTCCAGAAACCTTTTGCTTGAGCATTTCTTCTAGCCTGGACTGTTGCTGCGGCAAGAAGATTTTGACGGTAGTATTGACTTATATGATCCACTTTAAGCTTAATCCTAGTCCCATGTTTAGTTTAAAAATTCAGATAGAAAAATTTAAGTTTGGGGGTATACTTGCTTATTTAATGATTCATTGGGGACAATGAATAATTCAAGTTTGGGGGACTTTTTGCTACTCCAATTATTTTGCTCGAGCATTCCTCTCCTTCAAATTAAAATTTGCTAGGTTATTGAGTAATCGGGGACATTTGTGATACCCACAGGTTGTCTTCGCGTCAAAAGATGACCTAGGAAATGTGAAAAAATGAGAAATATGAGAAAAAAATTATTTGCTGAAAAATTATTTGTTGAAGATTTTGCTGAAAAAATTGATGGAGCAAAAGTTTTGAAGGATGAATGATGATCCAACAGTTTTTCTGTCTCCCATAACTTAGGTGAGCTTCATCACAAAATGTCGTCATTCTTAGGGGGAAGAGATGGAATAACTAAGGATTTTTTAGCTTTATAATGAGTATTGAGCCTAGTTGGTGATGAGCTTGAGGCAAGGGTATATTGCACCATAAAGTGGGTCATCTCATGCTTAAGAGCTTATGACTGTAAGGCTGCTTTAAGTCTGATAAATAATGATATAAACCCCTTTAAAAATATGTTTTGAAATGTCTGATAATAGAGCTAGGCTGTGGTGAGTTCCTAGAATTAAGTTGAAAAGTGGTTATTATTTGTCCCTGCTGAAGGAATCATTTTGCTGCAGCAAAGCTTGGTTTTGCAGAGTGCTCAGGTAAAGGTTAAAGGTAGTGTTGGATTGTCTGGTTTGATTTAGCTAATTCTTTGTCTAATGTTTTGAGATTCTTGAAGGAAGGTTGGTTAGTATTGCTCGGGACGCGCAATAGTTCAAGTTTGGGGGTATGATAACTGCCCAAAAGGTAGTTATTTAGGCCTCATTTATATAAGAATTTGTGTGTCTTTTATGCTTATTAGGGTTGGTTTTAGAGAGATATTTTATGATTTAACCCATTTGGAAGAATGGAAGCTTTGGAAATCACTTTGTGCAGATTATGCTGCTGAGTGACTGGAAGGAGCAAATTTTATGCTGCAGCAAAACTGGGAGTAGAAACTGCTACATCACAGCTCGTTAGCCAACTTCATGAACCGACTTCTGTTGAGTTATTTTCGTGATAAAGGATAAGGGAGAGCCTTACATGTGTCCTAGTTGACCTAATTCGAGCCTCCCATCCGTCTATAAAAGGAAGTAGCCGTCAAAGTCAAAGTCATTCCATGTTTTTCCCTTGGAAGCCGAATAGTTAGGGAGATTGAAGATCATCAAGAACACCATCAACTGCAAGCTGATTAGGGAGTTTACCTTCTTATTTAACTTGTAGTGATGGACATGCATACTCAGATTGTAATTCGTATTCCTATGCTTATTATGAACTAAGTAGCTTAGGGTGTTGGTTAGGAATAATGTGATTACTGTGCTTCATCTCTAGTAATAAATTGACTATTGCATTTTGGTTAATTGTTATGTTTATTCTTATTTTATGCCCGCCTGGCCAGCCGGTATGGATAGCTCTCTCTAGTTTCAGGGATGATTTAGAGAGTGTGTGGCAATTCTCCACATTACGATCATTGTGTATTGGTGAATGCCAGTGACTGAGCTAGGGATAGCCAGTTCCTAGTGCTCGATTGGTCGCTCTTCATTGGGTTTGAAACATATCCCAAAAGATCCAGAGTTCCGGGAGGAATCCGCTAATAATACTGCGAGAAATGCATGATCAATAATATTGCTAGAGCATATCTTAAAACAATCACTAAAGCCTAACCAGCGCCTGTCTCTAATCTATCTGTCTATTTGTTTACTCGTTGTTCTGTCATTTATTTTGCTTCAGCATAATTCCGATAAAACCTAACATTTTTTATTATCTTTGAACCCATTAGAAAGTTATACAAAATAGGTAAAGTGGAAACTCATTCAGACCTTGGATTGATAATATTACTTGCTGCAGACTGTGTATACTTGCACAGGAATTCTAGAATATTTTATACTATATTTTTACTCACTCTAGGAACCCAACAGTCCCCCTGCTAGCTCATACGGATTATACCTTAGAACTTAGTTATAGGAAAGTTTGAATCATTCAAAATCGGTTTAGGGAATTCGTGTCGACTATATACGATATTATCGACAAAATAGTTTAATTATGAATTAAACTATTAATTGAGAGAGTAAAGTATTTAAATATGATTTAAAAACAATATATATGAATAGAGATTCATATTGGGTGCATGGTATTAATTTGATATATGATATTAAATTAATATTACATAATTGATTAAATTGTTTAATTAATTATTGTTTTAATTTAAAAATGATTATGAATTGTTTTTAATTAAAATTTGAGATAGAGATTTCAATCTTGAATTTATGGAAATTCAAGATTAGTGGATTTAATTAGGTGATATGAATTAATTTTATAAATGTCATATGATTAATTGAAATTGTTCAATTAAATTGTAATTTGAAAGGCAATTGAGAATTGCATTTTAAATTAAATCCAAGATTAGAATTTCACTCTTGCATGGATGGAGATAGTGGAATTACACAACTAAATCCACTCTTGCATGGATGAAGAAAGTGGAATAATACCTCAATCATGCAAAGATGCATGTATTCTCCATTACACACCTAGAATCCACTATGGACATTCTCCTCTCCATGTGTCTTACATTGATGAATCTAAGATGCATGAAAATCCTCTATAAATAGGGGATTAGAAGATGGAGAAGTACGGAATTTTGGAGTAATGTTATGCTGCCAAAATTCACTCTCAACCTCACTCTCTCAATTCCCACTAAAAGCTTGTAGTGTTCAAGCATATCCCTTCCAATCCCTATCACCATAGACTCCCACAAGTCGTTCTAAGGCCGGAGGATAGCGGGGAAGACATTAGAGGTGGTTCACACACCGTTCGTGATCAAAGGAATCAAAAGGAGTTGCAAAATCGGTCTCCAAAAGTTTGGTACAAATTCTACTCTCTATTTACGGTATTTGGACAACATGCTTTCATTTTCTAAAATTGATGTAGTTAAGTGCCTCCGATCCTAAAATTGCTTCCGCATGTGTTATATGTGTTGGGATTTATGCCCTAAAACTCGTAGATAGTGAATGTAAACAAATTGTATACTTAAAGTGTTATTGAGTTTCAACAATAAAGTGTTATTGTTAAATATTGCACAATTTGACCAAAATCCAATAAACTAAGATCCAAGGTTGTTTGTATGTAACTTGAACTAGTATGTGGGGACATACGAGGATCGATGTTCAAGTAACAACCTAAAATGTCTATAGTACAAGGATAAGGTTGGGTACCTTATCCTGGTAACACTATGAGATACGACCCGCTTAATATTTGATACAGACGCATTGATCCAAGGCGTCCATGTGGTAGACATGCAAGCGGGGGTATCCTATGCAATGAGTTTTCATAAGACCGGACCATGAAATAGTAAACCACTAGACATAACACCGTTAACTAGTTAGGTTACTGTTTCAATAGGATGACCTAGGTAACTCAGTCTTAATCCTGAGTGTGTCGTGAACTCCTTCTCATGAGGGATTGTCCATTGATTAGCATGGGTGAGAGTGGCCAATATGCGGACTCAATATGCTTTCCTTTTTGGGGACAAGACCGAGTGGGAGGTTGGAATTCATTCATTCCCACTTCTATGAGAAGTAGATGAGTGTTCCCTTAAGTGGTGACTCCGAGACTTGAACAAAGGGATCCCGCCCTCTCACTGGCCCGAGAGGGACTTTCTGTTTATTGGTTGGACCATAAACAGGTTGTTCATTAGAGGAGCACTGGTACTTAAGGAGACAGATGTAACATAGGGGTAAAACGGTAATTTGACCCAGCTGTGATTAAGGACACTCGTGAAGGATTGACTTACCGGTATAGGTCTATATCCGTGGACACAGAAATGTTCTACAGTGAGAAGAGTTCAGTTGTGGATCTTTAGTGGAATGACCCACAGTTAATGAATATTGGTTAACGTGGTTAATGAGTTTAATCTATTAACCTCATATCATTGGAGCTTTTGATCTGTAGGTCCATTAGGTCCCTCTGCTAGCTCGTAAAGAGTAATTAGGAACAAATATATCTTGAGAGAATTTGAATAGTTCAAATTCATATTGGGAATTAAGTTAATTGTATGAGATACAAATTAATTTAATGTATAGTGATGCATTAAAATATAAATTCTAATTTGAGATTAAACTTTACTATATTGAGAGATTGATATATTTGAAAGAGTTCAAATATATGTCTAAATAAATATATGGTATTTAATTAGAAGATGGATTAATTAATTATGAATTAATTAATTATTCAATTTAGTTTAAATTAAATGAGATTTAATTAAACTATAATCTATGAGAGAAATAAATATTTGAAGAAGTTCAAATATTAATATGAATTTGATTCATATTAAATTTATAGGATATAAGAGAATTTGAAGGAGTTCAAATTTTAATTTGAATTTGATTCATATTATAGAATTAATTAATTGAAGGCCTGATATTAAATATATGATATTTAATTGGGTAATTAATTAATTAACCAATAGAAGATCTAAAATTAAATATATGATATTTAATTGGTAATTAATTAATTAAAGAATTAATTAATTGGAAATTAATCAATTATGGAAATGATTAATCACTTATGGAAGTAATTAATCATTTATGGAAATGATTCAATCACTTATGGAAGTGATCAATCATTTATGGAAATGATTAATCAATTATGGAATTGATTGGTCATGGAATTGATTAATTATGGAACAGATTAAATCAGTTATGGAAATAATTGATTTTAAATGAATATTTTATTCATGGTCTTTCTCCTATAAATAAAACACTAAACCTAGAGTTTAGGTACTACAACATAAAGCCACAAGAATGCACTATTGTATTCTCTCTAGTCTTCCTCTCATATTCTTTCAACCCAAGAACTCTAGGGAGAATTTTCTCTCTAGTTCCATTCAAGATTAGATAGTCCCACAACTACGTTCCTAATCTCAGACTCATAGCGGGGAAGATCAATTGGTGGTGTCCCAATTGTTGACGTTTGGTCCCTATGAAATCAAGAAAGGTGTTCTTGATATTTTAGAGACGACAACAACGGTATGTTTGCTTCTCCCCTTTAGATTTAGATCTAATAATTTTTGTATGTTTAGCCTTAAGTTTGTATAGAATTTTTTCTATGTTTTTTGCCAAAGTAATAGTATTTTTGGATAAACAAAATTAACTACGAATCAGTCCCAATTACGCTTCCGCTTTATCGTAATTGGGGAATTCCAAATACCATCTCATTGAACGCAAATATCATCTCATCCGGGAGATAGTACAGAGAGGAGACATGATTGTCACCCAGATAGCCTCGGAGCAGAAATAGGTGTTCGACGAATACCCATAGCCCGCGGGGTCTCAACTTTAGTTACCCATAGCCTAAGGAGTTTGGATTTGTGAATTCGAATCTTATCGAACATGTTTCAGCAAGGATTTGAGGTTGTTCGGGGAGTTCGGTAAGTAACAACAATCTATAAGTACTTTTGTACTTGTTACGTGCCGTAAACTAGTCCTTGACCTTTGGGTATTGTGTGTGTTTTAGGTTCGGGGCGATATTGGAGAGTTCGAATAAGGTTAATGGTGAATTTCGATCATTTTTCGGTTCATTTTGATTTTGGTTGGTTCAAAGTATGTTTCTAACCGTGGAACTCCTTTATAACTAGATTCAAGTGAGTTTAGAGTGTTTGAATCAAGTTTAAGGAAGCGTTAGAACTACTTAGGAGCGTTTTAAAGTGACGGTAAGTGGATTTCTACTTGTTGAGTCTGTTTGTTGAGTGCTAACATGTTGTATGCCTTGTCCATGCTATATTTTCATGAGCTATATATATGGTTTTCTGAATTACATGTTATGTGAGATGTTATTTGGTTGTTGCGATATGTTGATCTGTTGAGACGTTGTGATTAACTTTGGGTGATTGTCTTGAGGTTTCGTTATGATTGCTTAAATGAGCATGTTACTTATGTTGTGAGCGTGTTGCATAGTTGTCATGATTTTCGGGCATAAAGCATAGTCTAGTGGCATGATGTGTAGGATTCATGCATTCTGGTGTGATTGTGAGGTCAGAGGGCCTTGTGCGATTAAAAAAGGAAAGTTAGGTGAATACTAGGTGCCTCGAGTAAAAATGGTCGAGGGGTGGTATGTCACCAATGGATTAAGAGGAGCATCGGGTGCCTTGGGTAATATGGTCAAGGGGCGATGCGATGAGTCTATACGTTGGGAAAGTCATCGGGTGCCTTGGGTAATATGGCCAAGGGGCGATGCACAATTCGAGGCCTTGGGTAATATGGTCAAGGGTCGAACGTTGAGCGTCGTAGAGAATATCGAGGCCCTGGGTAATTTGGTCAGGGGTCGGCGTGACTCGAATGAGTCAGTCTCAGAAGGCTATGTGAGGGCCATGAGTGTTGAGCGAGCTCGTGGAGCTTGAGAGAAAACTGAGTTTGCATGGCATGATGCGAAATTCATGTGTTAGGTGCATGGTTGTTGCACGATTGTATTAGTTGAGTATGCTTCTATGTGTTGATTGCTCACTTGTATATGAGGTGATATTGTAGTTGAAAGCATGTTACTTGTCTTGTACATGTGCTGTTTGATGGCTCTTCAGGTGTGAGCCACTTACTCAGTACCGTGGTTTTGTACTGACCCACCACCAGATTTTGCAGGTAATGAGATCATACTCAGACTTGGTGGTGAAGAGGAGGCTTGAAGGAAAGGACCATTTGATAATAGTTATTACATGTACCTTAGTGTTTAAATACTTGGATTGGTTAAACTAAAGTGGTTGTCGGTTGATTGTTTCGTAGTTCTAATAGACTCAAGATTTTAGTTTCTTTTATCTTGGTTTTGTAAGTTTTACCAATTGCACTTGTTACGAGATTTGACTCGTATTATATTTGCTTGAGATGTGGAGGTTCTTAATTTATTGAGTATGTTGGGATTTTGTCAAGTGAAGTAGAGTTGTGACCTGGATTAGAAGTGTATATTCTTGTTTTCCAGGTAATTAAAATTTTTTGTTAGTTAAAGTTACGTCGTTATGTTACCGAAATTTTTGGGGTATCAAGTTGACGTTAGCGTAAAAGTTTAGTAATGTTTCCTAGTTTAGACCGAATTTTGGGGGCGTTACACTCATTAACCAAGTTAATCAATATTCGTTAACTATGGTTCACTCCACTATAGAACCACAGCTGCACTCTTCTCACTGTAGATATATTTCTGTGTCCACGGATTTCGACCATCAACAACAAGTCAGCCTTTCACGTGTGTTTGAACCCCAGCTAGGTCAAATTACCGTTTTACCCCTAGGCTACCTCTTCATCCTTAAGTACCAGTGCTCCTCTAATGAACAACCTGTTTGAGGTCTAACCAACAAACAGAAGTCCCTCTCGTGCCATAAAGAGGGTAGGGCCCATTGTTCAAGACCCGGAGATACCACTTAAGGGAACACACCTCTACTTACCCTAATGACGGGAATGAGTGAATTCCATCTTGTAAGACTATGCTTCCAGCTCCCCACTCGGTCTTGTCCCCAAAATGGTAGGCTTATTGAGTCGACATGCAGGTCACTCTCACCCATACAAATCAAAGGAAAATGCCTCATGGATAGGAGTCCATAATCCACTCAGGATTAAGGTCAAGTTGCCTAGGTCATCCTAGTGAAATAGAAACTGAGCTAACTAACGGAATTACAGTTAGTGGTTAACTATTTCACGGTCCGGTCTTTGTGCAAACTCATTGCACAGGATACCCCCACTTGCATGTCAACTACATGAATGCGTTGGATCATTACGTTTGTATCAATATACAAAGCGGGTCGTATCCATAGTGTCACCAGGATAAGGTACCCAGCCTTATCCCTATACTACAAACCCTTTAGGCTAAAACTTGAACATCGATCCCCGCATGTCCCTACATACTAGTTCAAGCCTCATTCTATTAGCCTTGGATGTTTAGTTTATTGATTAGAGTTAACAAGACAAGATAAAATACAAACATAGGAAAAATGAATAATACATCACTTTTATTAATGTTCGGTCAAGAGTACATTTACTATCTACGAGTTTTAGGGCATAAAACCCAACATCATGGCTATTCCTAAGGGAGATGGAGAGTCATGGGGAAGAAATGCTACAATTATGGGTTGACTAAAACTAATGGAGTAATATGGATATCTAATATATACCTATATATACCAGGTAAATATATTTACAACACTTTTAGTTTTTTTTTTTTTTTTTTTTTTTTGTTGGTTTATTATTTTCTCTCACTTCTTTTATAATTTAAAAAAGAAAGCACAATTTTTTTTTCTTTCAAAAGTTATATATATTTTATTTTTCTCCACTTTGATTTTAAGTTGGAATTCACAAATCAATTTCAAAGTAGCTTTAATTGATATTTTTCTAAATAAATTTTAATTAGGTTTTTATTTGAAATTTCTAATTTGAATTGGTTTAAATCCAGAATTTCAAATTGATGACAATTTGGTTTTAATTGAAATTTCAAGGAAAATGCACCTAAATTGAAATTATCAAATCAATGTCCATTTAATTTTAAATTGGAAATAGATCTCAATTTTAGTTAAATTAGAAATCAATCTTAATTTTAATTAAATTTGAAATCAATCAATGTCCATGGATTTTGTTTAAAATTGGAAGTCAAATTTCAATCTTTGTTTTTGCATTAAAATTTCTGCTTCGATTTCAATTTGTTTTGATTTGGATTTCAATAATCTCTCAAATTAGACTTCAATTTGTAATGCCCGATGAATTTAATTTGGAATTTGAAATTGGATTTCAATTTTGGTTTTAAATTGATTTGATTTCAATTTGGAATTTGCAATTTTAGAAATTAATTTGAATTTGGTTTAATTTGGAATTCTTATTCAATTTCAATTTGGTTTAATTTGTATTTTAGAAATCAATTTCAAATTACCTTTACTATTTTATTTCCCAAATAAATTTCATTTCAAATTTACATTGAAATCTCTAAATAGTCTCAATTTGATTTTAAATTAGCATTTCTCATGATCAATTTCGGTTTGGTCTTAATTTGAAATTTAATTTGAGATTTCAACTTTTGTTTGTTTTTAATTTGATTTCATTTTGACATTTAAAAATGAATTTCAATTTGGAATTGCCCAAATGAATTTCAATTGGAATTTAATTTGGAATTTCACTTTCTCTTCAATTGGTTTAAATCTCGAATTCAATGAGTTTCAAAGTGATTTTGGATTTTTCAAATGAATTTCAAATTGTATCTAATTAATCTGAAATTTCTGAGCAAAAATTCAAAATAGGTTTTAATTTAGAATTTCAAAATCAATGTCAATTTGGTTCTAAATTAAAGTTTCCAAGTCCATGTCTTTTTGTTTTATATTGAAAATCAATTTCAATTTTAAACTAAATTGAAAATCAATTTCAATTTTGGAAAGGTTAAATCAAATTTCAAAAACGTTATTTTATATTTTGAATGATTAAAATAGATTGATTATGAAAACTTTAATGCTAATTTTGTCTAAGAATGGGTACTTAAGTTGTCCGAAATAGAACACCCTCCCTGGAAATTAGCTTAAAGTTTAACTACTCAATTATTTTGGCAATCAAAATTTCAATTTGATCTTAATTTAGAATTTTTCAAATCAACTTCAATTTGATTCTAAATTAGATTTTCCAAATGAATTTCAAAATAGTTTTACTTTAATTCCAAATGAATTTCTAATTGAATTTGGTTTAAAAATGAAAAAAAAATATTTTTTTCATTGAATGGTGTCATACCACTCATGATTATTAGTTCACATTTCATTTTTGAAATGTGAAATAATAGATGTGAGACAAATTAGCTCATGTACAACCTATAACGGAGTTGAGATAACTTCTCAAATTCTTGAGATGACAAATTTTCTTTTAATTAAAAGAAGATTTCAACATGACAAACAATTATTGGGTATAACCTCATTCACTACATCAAAACCTTACTTTAATTTGTAAAGCTAAGGTAAGATCAAGTGGGACATTTGTTATTTGATTTTTTTCCTTCAAAATAAAGGACCGTTTCATGTTATAAAAGGATAATTTTAAAATAAAATGTTGTAACCGTTTTTTGAACGGGTGTTGTAGGGGTGCTAACACCTTCCCTATTATGACGTTGCGATAGTTATAATAGGATTAGACTTAGATAAATTGAATTAGTCGGATTTATCTAGGTTAATAAGCCCTAAAATATATGGTAGATCACTTTAGTGGGAGGTCAAATCAAAACTTGATTTAAATCGAGTTTTTACTCCTACGTCCCTATATTCACAACGTGAGATCCATGCTCGGCTTCGTGTCGTTTTAGTACGACCTCCCTTCGGAAAGTGTTTGCATGAGTCAATAACAAGGTGAATGGGGAAAGTGCCCATAGTAAGTGGGAGCAGGACACGTGTCAATGTATCCCTTGGTCTCCACCCATAGGTCACACTGTGGGAGTCTTATGATCCGCCCGTGTGTTGTCCTAGAGCAACCATCCCTTCGGAGGGCATAATCATAAGATTCATAACACCGTGAACTCCTGGAAAGGATATAGTCACTTAGGCTAATTACCAACAGTTGTCTTTCCCTTCGATAGCCTGTTGGTGCGTGCCTCTGGGATCTGAAAGTGAGAGGGTTACACTTACGAGGATGAGTTAAGTGTGTTAACAAATCCTTGACCAAATAACAGTGGCTAATGTCTATAGGAATATGAGTTATTCTGGAATTAGAATTAGCTAAGAGGTGTCTCATTTCAAAGGAGGAGTAGTTGATCACCCTTCGGTGGTTGTTGCTCTAAACCTCTGAAACATCGTTGCAAAACTAAATCAATAGTCTTAGGGTTCCATGATTGCTTGTTTTTTGCTAAACTGATTGGATTGTATGTAATTTTTTGTATTGCTCTTGTAATGAGTTAGTGGGATAAATAATCAAGTGATTTGTTATTTCAGCGATTCAATATTTTCATATGTGCATAGTCTTACGCCCATTTTATAAATAACGATGATTATACAATAAATTTAAACGATTAATTTGTGGCGAATAATTTAAGATTAGTCTTAATAGAGAAATGTTCTCATCCCCCAAATGTTTAATTCATTAAGATGTGTTATTAATGAATGTGACATTGAGCCTTGCTCAGCCAAAGAAGACTCGACCAAAGACAGTAAATTCGATTTACTAGTCTTAGAAGCGTAATTTGTGAAGAATGATGATTCTACCCGAATACTTGATTCATAGTCACAAATCACGTTTGTTCTTTTTATTAAAATGAATGAATTCCTGGCAATAGCTTCATGCTATTGAGATAACTCTCAAAAGTTTGAATTAGAGAGGTTTTCTTAGCTGTAGCGATAAGGAACATTAAGTTATTTTTCCCAGTGGGAGAAAATACATATTATTAGATAATGTGTATATAATTCCTAAGATCAAAAGAAATTTGATTTCTGTATCTTATTGGCTGGAACAATGTTACTCTTTACCTTTCCCTACTAACGCAGTTCATTTCAAGAAAGGGAGTTAACTTTTGTTCAGTTGAACTGAAAAATAACATAAATGTTTTTAAGACTAATCAAGAGTAAGGCAGTCATAAACACTACGTTGCCAGAGGCTGCTACTACTCAAAGAAATGAAAGGCAAAGGTTTTCTCCTAAAGGAAAATACCTTTCTTTGGCACTTAAAGTTAGAACATATTTATCTCAATATGATTGGGAGATTGATCAAGAGTATACTTCTAAGCAAGTTAGAAGATAACTTTCTGCTACCTTATAGGTCATGCCTTAAGGGCAATATGACTAATAGATTCTTTTGCTTGAAAAGAACTATAGAGCCAAAGAGCCCTTGGAACTTGTACATTTGGATCCTTGTGATCCAATATGTTAAAGTAGTGGGAGGACATGAATAATTCATCTATATTATAGATAATTATTCAAGGCATGAGTATCTCAACCTAATGCAACTTAAGTCTAAAGCTCTTGAGAAATTCAAAGTGGCTTGAGACTGAAGTTGGAAACTTGTTAGGTGAGATGATAAAAACACTTCGATCTGATCGAGGTATAAAGGATGAGACTTGAGATTCCAAGAACTATTTGATAGAACATGGAATTACATCTCAACTCTCAAACCCCTAAAACACCTTAGGAAAACGGTGTATCAAATAGGAGAAATCAAACCATATTGAATATGGTTCGATTCATTATGAGTTATGCTCATTTGCCTGACTTGTTTTGGGGTCATGCAGTGTAGACTGCAGTACATATTTCGAACAACGTTCCATAAAAAATGTTTCTGAAACATCTTTTGAATTGTGGATAAGGAGTAAAAGTAGTTTACGTTATTTTTGGGGAGTCCAACACATGTGCTTGTGGCCAACCCAAAAAGAAATTGGAACACTGTTCAAACAGTATACCTATTCGTAGGCTACCCCATGAAAACGAAAGATGTGGATCCTTCTTCAATCTGCAAGAGAATAAAAAATTTGTACCGACAAATGCTACATTCTCAGAAGAAGACCACATATGAAATAATAAGCCACAAAGTAAGATCGTTTTAAGTAAATTAACTGATGAAGCTACAGAAATATCAACAAGAGTTGTTGATAAGTCAACAAGGATTGTTGATGATGTTGGACCTTTAACAAGAGTTGTTGATAAGGCCAATACAGCTGGTTAGTTATGTCTATCTCAAGAGTTGAGAGTGCCTCAATGAAGTGGGAGGATTGTTCTACAATCTGACCATTACATGGGCTTAATTGAAGCCCAGATCGTCATACTTGATGATGGCTTTGAGGATTCATTGTCTTAGAGCAAGGCAATGAATGATGTTAACAAGAACCAATTGGATTAAAGCAATTGACCTTTAACAAGAGTTGTTGATAGGGTCAACACAACTAGTTAGTTACATCTATCTCAAAAGTTGAGAGTGCCTCAATGAAGTGGGAGGATTGTTCTACAATCTGACCGTTACATGGGCTTAATTGAAGCCCAGATCGTCATACTTGATGATGATTTAGAGGATTCACTGTCTAAGAGCAAGGCAATGAATGATGTTAACAAGAACCAATTGGATTAAAGTGATGGACCCAGAATTGAAATATGTGATTTCCATTCCATCTAGAACCTTGTAGATCTATCTAATGGGGTAACACCTATGGATTACAAATGAATCTACAAGAAGAAACGAGACATAATCTTATGGTTAGACTTATGGCAAAAGGGTTATACCCAGAGACAGGGGACTGTAAGAAATTCTTATCTCCTGTCGTCATGTTGAAGTCTGTTAGAACTCTTGTCCATTTAGAATGGATGTCAAGACTACCCTTTTCAATGGTAATCTTGAGAAGAGTATCCACATGTCTCAAGCATAATGGTTCATTTAGCAAGATCAGAAGCAAAAGGGGTTTGCAAGCTTAAGTGATCCATTCATGGATTGACCTAAGCAATTCGATATTGGAATATAAGATTTGATATTGTGATCAAATCTTTTGGCTTTGATGATATCCTAGTCATTGGGAATGATGTAGGTTATCTTACTGACTAGTAAAATAAGCTAGTAGCTCTTTTCCAAATGAAAATTTGGGAGAAGCTAAAGTTTGTTCTTCGGATCCAAAACGTTAGGAATCGTAAGAACAAAAAGCTAACCTTATCTCAAGTGTCTTATATCTACAAGATGTTAGTTAGATATAAGATGCAGAATTCCAAGAAGGGTTCACTACCTTTTAGGCGTGGAATTCATTTTTTCTAAGAAACTGTTTCCTGAGACACCTCAAGAAGTTGAGAACATGAGACGAATGCCCTATGCAATAGGGATTGTCAGTAAGTATCAATCTAATCCAAGATTTGATCACTGGAAAACCGTTAAGAATATCCTCAAGTATCTGAGGAGAAAGAGGAACTATATGCTCATGTATAGGACTAAGGATTTGATCCTTATAGGATACACCGACATGGATTTTAATATCTGTCTGACGTAAAAGAATGGTTAGTGGCCAAATTCCAAATGAAAGATTTAGGAGAGATCGAATATGTTCTTGGAATCCAAATAATTCGAGATCGGAAGAAAAAACGCTAGCCCTGTCTCAAGCAACATATATTGACAAAATGTTGTCCCGATATTCGATGCAGAACTCCAAGAATGGCTTACTGCCTTTCAAGCATGGGGATCACTTGTCTAAGGAATAGTGCCCTAAGACACCTCAAGAGATTGAGGATATGAGACAGATTCCCTACGCCTCTGTTGTGGGCAGTTTAATGTATGCAATGCTCTGCACGAGGCCTGACATCTGTTATGTTGTAGGGATAGTCAGAAGATATCAATCAGTATCCATGGTCAAACTTTACAAAGGAGCTATAGTGTGGCATAATTATAGTCTTGACCATATAGGCCGAAAATATAGTTGCTTGTGAAGCAGCGATAGAGACTGTAAGGCTTAGAAAGTTCTTGACTGATTTGGAATGTGTTCCAAATGTGAACTTGCCCATCAGACTTTATAGTGATACAGTGGTGCTGTGGCAAATTCATAAAAACTTTGCAGCCCAAGACAAGCAAGCACATTGAATTAAATTGAAATATTCACGAAGGCTCTCTCGGCTAAAGGGTATGAGGGTTATCTAGAAGGTCTAGGTCTACGAGTTATGTACAAAGATGAAATCTAGGGCAAGTGGGAGAAATGTAATGGGTACAGTGATACCATTATGTAATGGGTATAGTGATGCCCTAGTTTATTGTATTTATACATTGTATATGTTTTATACATGTATTTATACACCCACTACTGAATAGATTGTTATGCATCCCACTAAACTAGAGTTTTAGTTCAAGTGGGAGTTTGTTGGGTTTTATGCCCTAGAACTCGTAGATAGTGAATGTAAACAAATTTTATACTTGTATTTAATAAAATGTTATTTAGTTTATGCAATAAAATGTTATTGTTAAATATTGCACTATTTGACCCAAATCCAATAAACTAAGATCCAAGGTTGTTTGTATGTAACTTCAACTAGTATGTGGGGACATACATGGATACTGTTGGGTTTTATGCCCTAAAACTCGTAGATAGTGAATGTAACCATTGACCGGATATTAATGAAATAATATTGATATATTTTTCCATTAATTGTTATTAGTTATTTCATATATGTCTTTGCCTAATAATAACCCTAATCCAATAAACTAGACATCCAAGGCTGTAATATGAGTCTTGAACTATATGTAGCGACATATGGGATCATTGTTCAAGAAATAGCCTAAAGGGTCTATAGTATAGGGATAAGACTGGGTGCCTTATCCTGGTGACACTATGGATACGGCCCACTTTGTATTTGATACAAACGCTGCGATCCAACGCGTTCGTGTAGGAGACATGCGAGTGGGGGTATCCTATGCAATGAGTTTGCATAAGACCGGACCGCGAAATAGTAACCACTGGTTATAACGCCGTTAACTAGTTGGTTTTCTATTTCACTAGGACGACCTAGACAACTTAGTCTTAATCCTGAGTTGATTATGGACTCCTGCTCATGAGAGATTGTCCTTTGATTTGTATGGGTGAGAGTGGCCAATACGCCAACTCAATAAGCCTACCACTTTGGGGACAAGACCGAATGGGGAGCTGGGAACATAATCGTACAAGATGGAATTCACTCCTTCCCGACTTTAGGGAAGCAGATGAGTGTTCCCTTAAGTGGTTACTCCGAGTCTTGAACAAAGGGCCCTACCCTCTCAATGGCACGAGAGGGTTTTCTGTTTGATGGTTGGACCACAAACAGGTTGTTCATTATAGGAGAATTGGTACTTAAGGAAATAGAGGTAACCCAGGGGTAAAACGGTAATTTGACCCAGCTGGTGTTACGGACACTCGTGAAGGACTAACTAGTCGATATTGGTCTAGATCCGTGGACACAGAAAATATGTCTGCAGTGAGAAGAGTGCAACTGTGAGTCTATAGTGGAATGTACACACAGTTAACGAATATTGATTGATGTGGTTAATGAGTTTGACCAATTAATCTCACATCGTTGGAGCTTCTGATCTGCAGGTCCATTAGGTCCCACTGGTAGCTCGTAAAGTAATTTGAGGCAACTAAGTAATAAAAGTAAATTGAAAATGTTCAATTTATTAAGGGAAACAAATATAATATATATTGATATATTATTATGAGAGAAATTAATATTTGAAAAGTTCAAATATAAATTTATGGAAGTTTGAAAGAGTTCAAAATAATGAATTGATTAATTTAAGGCCTAAAATGTGTTTGGGCAAATTAATTAATTCTAGGCCGGGAATTAAATATGTGATATTTAATTGGTGGTTAATTAATTAAAGAATTCATTAACCGAGAATTAATCAATTATGGAAATAATTAATCACTTAAGGAAGTGATTAATCATTTAAGGAAATGATCTAATTACTTATGGAAGTAATTAGTCATTTGTGGAAAAGATTAATCAATTATGGAATTGATTAATCATGATTGATTAATTAAGGAATAAAGATTGAATCAATTATGGAAAAGATTGATTTAATTGAATATTTTATTCATGGCCTCTCTTCTATAAATAGAACACTAGACCTAATTGGTCATGACACTTGACACTCTTGAAAGACAAGACCTAGATTTCTCTCTAGCCTCCCTCTTAGAGAAAGACTCCCACAAGTCTTTTGCCCCCTAGACTTAGAGACATACCGGTGTAACCTCTGTGGTGATTGTGTCTATCAAAGAAGAAATTTCCAGCGAAGAAAACCTTAAAGCGGCTGCTGCGTTTTCGTTTGTGGAGCGTCGTTGGCGAAGAACGGTCAAGTCTACAACGGAGGTTTGTAACGGTTCTTCCTCTTTTCTTTAGAAAAGTTTTAAAAATAAATTTAGATTTATTTTAGCATGTTTAAACCGATTTTACAGCGGCTTTAAAGGTTGTTTAAAGTTTTGTTTGAGTTAACGTAACGGTATTTTAATGTTAATTAATATACAGCGTAAGGTCCAATCGATGCGCTTCCGCTGCGTGAGGACTTTTATTCCCTTCAATCGGCATCAGAGCCATCGCTGTCCCTATTAATTAATTTTAAAAAGTTGCGATAGGCTCTAATAGGTGGGATTTATGCATAATGTATGTCGGTTTGCATTGAACTGTTTGGGTTAATTTTATGGCCATAGATTTTATTTTTATGTGATTTTGATCATGTAAGGCCCGATGTTTCGGGTATTTTATGTAAAACTGAGTCCTATGTAAGTCCGGGTCTAGAATAAGTTTTTATGAGATGAAAATCGGAGCAATCGTCGTTGAAATCGGGGCCAAAATCGGAGAATTGATGCTGCTGCCGCCCAGATTCTGCCTCCAGACGCAACAGCGTCGGGACGCTCCTTCAACAGCGTCTCGACGCTGTCTCGATACCGAAGGCGCTCGGTAAGTAAAGCACACAGCGTCGGGACGCTACCTCAACAGCGTCTCGACGCTGTCTCGATTACGCACGCGCCAGATAAGGAAAACGCACAGCGTCGGGACGCTATCTACACAGCGTCTCGACGCTATCACGATGGAGGCGCGACCTAGGGTTTCAAAAGGCGCGGTTCGAGGCATGACCGGTCCGGTTCGGCTAGGCTGGGACCTATTTGGTCCGGTTCAGCCAATTTTTGGCATGGTTCGTGATTTTGGAGGCCGGTTCGAGGTGGTTCGGGGCGGTTCGTGCTGTCTAGACCAATTCCGGAGCTGTACATGGATTTTTAGGATAGAATTTAGCTAAATTAATGTAATTTAATGCTTTATTTTATCCTAGGGGCCAAAATTAACCGGTTCAATTGCTATTTATATGCTTTATGGATGTCATATAGAATTTTTAATCCCACCTTAGGTTATAAACATGCTCATGCATTTTTTTTATATATTATAAATTGTTATAATGTATGTTTAAATGCATGGTTTTGTTTTCATATTTTTAATATAAGTGTATATTAATTATATGAAAAATTGGAAAGCACGAAGCATGTCATTACTTAAATTAAATATAAATAGTTATGTTTAATGTGATGAATGAAGCATGCTTTATTGATTTTCTTGATTGGCTTATAATTGTTATAATAAAAGAAAATCAAAAATTGCATGAAGCATGAAACATCCATAGTTAATAATATAATTGTTATATTATTCATGCAATTAGTGTGGTTTAATTATTTAATTTGAATGAGATTGTTGAATGAATTAAACCCTAGATTCTTGATTATAGGATTAATCATTAAAATTTGAAATAGGTCTTTAATATTAATGATTAGAAATCGTCAATCTATAATCAAGATTTGCATGCAAACATAAGATCATAAGATGAATTGGATTAATTTTAAATTGTTTAAAATTAATTAGACCTAGATCAGTTTCTAATAGGATTAGAATCTTTTCATACTAAGTATTTAAAAATAGTTTTAATTGACTAAGTAGGAAAAACATTGCTATGATTATAAAGGAACTCCACCGGTAATGTTCTGTCTATGGCTGGGGGTATTTAAGTTGACGGTTTACGGAACACCTCCTACCTGGGAACTGACCTGGAATACCGGAGTTGAATTAATCATAGTTAAATGTTAGCATGCAATGTCACTAGGTTTATTAAAAGTGTTTAATGCACCTAGATCTTTAGAGTAAAGACCTTACATTACTGAGGTTATAAGGGAACTCTCTCGGTAAAGTTCTGTCTAAGGCTGGGGGTATTTAAGTTGACGGTTTACGGAACACCTCCTACCTGGGAACTGACCCGAACATTGAGTTGAATTAACCATAGTAATGTTGACTTGCAATGTTGGGTTTATTAAAAGAAGTTTAATTCACCCAAAAGATTGCAGTTGAATCCTTTCCATAATTGTTATAATAGGATCAGACTTAGATAGATCGACTTAGCCGAATACTATCTAAGTTAAACAACCCTATATTAACCTTAGGACATTTTCAGTGGGAGGAAAGTTACAAAACGAGATTTAAATCAAGTTTTGCAACCACGTCCCTATATTCACAACGTGAGATTCATGCTCGGCTTCGAGTCGCCTTAGGAGCGGCCTCCCTTCGGAAAGTGTTTGCATGGATCAATATCAAGGTGAATGGGAAAAATGTCTAGAGTAAGTGGGAGCGGGACACGTGTCAACGTATCCCTCGGTCTCCGCCCATAGTTCACACCGTGAGAGTCCTATGATCCGCCTGCAAGTTGTCCTGGCGCAACCATCCCTTCGGAGGGCCTGGTCATAGGATTCGGAACATCGTGAACTCTTGAAAAGGATAGGAGCTCTTAGGCTAATCACCAACAGTTGTCTTTCCCTTCGGTAGCCTGTTGGTGCGTGCCTCTGAGATCTGAAAGTGGGAGGGTTACACTTACGAGGATAAGTTAAAAGTGTTAACAAATCCTTGACCGAACAACGGTGGCTAATGTCTATAGGAATATGAGTTATTCTGGAATTAGAATTAGCTGATAGGTGTCTCATTTCAAAGGAGGAGTGTCTGATCACCCTTTGGTGGCTGACATTCTAAACCTTTGAAACGTCGTTGCAAAACTAAATCGATAGTTTTAGGGTTCTGTGATTGTCTGTTTTGCTAAATTGATTGGATTGTGTGCAATTGTTTGCTTGTACGTATGATGGGATAAGGCAAAGATAACTAATACGGTCATTGTTTGTTTAAATTTCAGCAATGTCTTCCTCAATTGTCTCTCTGCTTAAAAATGAGAAATTAACCGGCGAAAATTATGCTACGTGGAAGTCGAACCTGAATACGATTCTTGTTGTCGATGATCTGCGGTTCGTCTTAACGGAGGATTGTCCTCCAGCCCCTACTCGTAATGCATCCCAAGCAGTTAAGGATGCTTATGACCGCTGGACAAAGGCCAATGATAAGACTCGCGTCTATATCTTAGCCAGCTTATCTGAAGTTTTGGCTAAAAGGCATGAGGGCATGGTAACAGCGAGGGAGATTATGAACTCTCTCCGGGAGATGTTTGGACAACCGTCCTACCAACTCCACCATGACGCTCTCAAATACGTTTATAGTTGTCGCATGAAAGAGGGCACGTCTGTTCGGGAGCATGTCCTGGATATGATGGTCCAATTCAACGTGGCAGAGGCAAACGGGGCGGTCATAGATGAGCATAGTCAGGTTGCATTCATCTTAGAATCTCTTCCGAAGAGTTCTCTGCAGTTTTGAAGCAATGCAATGATGAATAAGATAACATTCAACCTGACTAGCCTCCTGAATGAGCTACAACTCTATCAGTCTCTTCTTAAGAACAAGGGACAGATAGAAGGAGAGGCAAACGTTGTCCACTCTAAAAGAAAGTTCGAGAAGGGTTCATCCTCTGGAACTAAATCTGTAGCCACTTCTTCAAAGAAAACTCAGAAGAAGAAAGGAAACAAGGGGAAAGCTCCCAGCACTGCTGCTAAAAGCAAGGGAAAAGCCAAAGCTATGGCAGACAAGGGCAAGTGTTTCCACTGCAATGTAGATGAACATTGGAAGAGAAACTGCCCAAAGTACCTTGCTGAGAAAAAGAAGGAAAAGGAAGGTAAATTTGATTTACTTGTTTTAGAAACATGCCTGGTAGAACATGATGAGTTTACCTGGATACTTGATTCAGGAGCAACTAATCATGTTTGCTCTTCTTTTCAGGAAAATAGTTCCTTTCGGCAGTTGAACGATGGGGAAATGACACTCAGGGTCGGAACTGGAGAAGTCATTTCAGCTAAAGCAGTGGGAGCTGCGAAGTTATTTTTTAGAAATAGATTCTTACTTTTAGAAAGTTTGTTAATCGTTCCCAAGATTAAGAGGAACTTAATTTCTATTTCATGTTTGATTGAACAATCGTATACAGTTACTTTTGATATGAATGAAGCGTTCATTTATAAAAATGGTGTACTTATTTGTTCAGCCAAATTGGAAAATAACTTGTACGTTTTAAGACCAACCGTAAACAAAGCACTTTTAAATCACGAATTATTTAAAACTGCTGAAACTCAAAGTAAAAGGCAAAAGATTTCTCCATCAAGTAACAATACTAATCTTTGGCATCTAAGACTTGGTCATATAAACATCGATAGGATCGGTCGTTTGGTAAAGAATGGACTTCTAAGCAAGTTAGAAGATGATTCACTACCACCTTGTGAATCTTGTCTCAAGGGAAAAATGACCAAGAGACCCTTTACTGGAAAAGGTTACAGAGCCAAAGAACCCTTAGAGTTAATACATTCGGATCTATGTGGTCCAATGAATATAAAAGCTCGAGGAGGGTACGAATATTTCATCTCTTTTATAGATGATTATTCAAGATATGGTTACTTGTACCTAATGGGACATAAGTCTGAAGCCCTTGAAAAGTTTAAGGAGTTTAAGGCTGAAGTTGAAAACCTATTAGGCAAATCTATTAAAGTACTTCGATCTGATCGAGGAGGGGAGTATATGGATCAAAGATTCCAGGATTATATGATAGAACATGGAATCCAATCTCAACTCTCAGCCCCTGGTACACCTCAGCAGAATGGTGTGTCAGAAAGGAGAAATAGAACCTTGTTAGACATGGTTCGATCAATGATGAGCTATGCTCAATTGCCTAGCTCGTTTTGGGGGTATGCAGTAGAGACTGCAGTATACATCTTGAACAATGTTCCCTCGAAAAGTGTTTCTGAAACACCTTTCGAATTATGGAAGGAGCGTAAACCTAGTTTGCATCACTTTCGTATCTGGGGTTGTCCAGCACACGTGCTTGTGACAAATCCTAAGAAACTGGAACCTCGTTCAAAACTGTGCCAATTTGTTGGTTACCCTAAAGAAACGAGAGGTGGTTATTTCTACGACCCACAAGAAAATAAGGTGATTGTATCGACAAACGCCACTTTCTTAGAGGAAGACCACATGAGAGATCATAAACCACGCAGCAAAATAATATTAGGAGAAGCTACTGAAAAATCATCAAGAGTTGTTGATGAAGTTGGACCTTCAACAAGGGTTGATGAAGGAACTAGTTCTTCAGATCCATCCCGTCCATCTCAAATGTTGGGAATGCCTCGACGCAGTGGGAGAGTTGTATTACAACCTGACCGCTACTTGGGTTTAACTTAAACTCTGGTTGTCATACCTAATGATGGCATTGAGGATCCATTGTCCTATCGACAGGCAATGAATGACGAAGATAAGGATGAATGGGTCAAAGCCATGAACCTGGAAATGGAGTCAATGTACTCCAATTCTGTATGGGAACTTACAGATCTACCAAATGGGGTAAAACCCATAGGATGCAAATGGATCTATAAAAGAAAAAGAGATGCAGCTGGAAAGGTACAGACCTTCAAAGCTAGACTAGTGGCAAAGGGTTATACCCAAAAGGAAGGGGTTGACTATGAGGAAACATTTTCTCCTGTAGCCATGTTAAAGTCCATAAGAATTCTCTTATCCATAGCCACATATTATGACTATGAAATATGGCAAATGGACGTCAAGACTGCCTTTCTGAATGGTAATCTTGAAGAGAATATCTTCATGTCTCAACCCGAAGGGTTCATAGGCCAAGGTCAGGAACAAAAGGTTTGTAAGCTCAATCGATCCATTTATGGATTGAAACAAGCATCCAGATCATGGAACATTAGATTTGATACTGCAATCAAATCTTTTGGCTTTGACCAAAACATTGATGAGCCTTGTGTGTACAAGAAAGTCAACAAAATGAAAGTAGCTTTTCTAATACTTTATGTAGACGATATCCTACTCATTGGGAATGATGTAGGATACCTCACTGACATTAAGAAATGGCTAGCAGCCCAATTCCAAATGAAAGATCTGGGAGAGGCTCAATATGTTCTGGGAATCCAAATCATTAGGGATCGTAAGAACAAAACGCTAGCTCTGTCTCAAGCAACGTATATTGACAAGATGTTGTCTCGATATTCGATGCAAAACTCCAAGAAGGGACTACTACCCTTCAGACATGGGGTACACCTGTCTAAGGAACAGTCTCCTAAGACACCTCAAGAAATTGAGAACATGAGACACATTCCCTACGCCTCAGCTGTGGGCAGCTTAATGTATGCTATGCTCTGCACTAGGCCTGACATATGTTATGCAGTGGGAGTAGTCAGTAGGTATCAGTCTAATCCAGGGTTGAACCACTGGGGAGCGGTTAAGAATATCCTCAAGTATCTTCGGAGAACGAGGGACTACATGCTTGTGTATGGAGCTAAGGATTTGATTCTTACTGGATACACTGACTCTGACTTTCAAGCTGATAAGGATTCAAGGAAATCCACATCAGGGTCAGTATTCACCCTCAATGGAGGAGCAGTAGTATGGAGAAGCATCAAACAAGGATGCATAGCAGACTCAACCATGGAGGCTGAGTATGTAGCAGCTTGCGAAGCAGCTAAGGAGGCAGTATGGCTTAGAAAGTTCTTGACTGATTTGGAAGTGGTTCTGAATATGAACGTGCCCATAACACTATACTGTAACAACAGTGGGACTGTAGCCAACTCAAAAAAACCTCGAAGCCACAAACGGGGTAAACACATCGAGAGGAAGTATCACCTGATACGGGAGATTGTGCAAAGAGGAGATGTGATCGTCACTAAGATCGCCTCTGAGCACAACATCGCTGATCCATTTACGAAGGCTCTCACGGCTAAAGTGTTTGAGGGTCATCTAGAGGGTCTAGGTCTACGAGATATGTATGCCATCTAATCTAGGGCAAGTGGGAGAAATGTATAATGAGTATAAGGATGCCCTAGTTCATTGTCTTATTTTTAATAAACATGACATTTCCAGCTTTAGATTATTGCATTTACATCCCACTAACTAGTGTTTTAGTTCAAGTGGGAGTTTGTTGGGTTTTATGCCCTAAAACTCGTAGATAGTGAATGTAACTGTTGACCGGATATTAATGAAATAATATTGATATATTTTTCCATTAATTGTTATTAGTTATTTTATATTTGTCTTTGCCTAATAATAACCCTAATCCAATAAACTAGACATCCAAGGTTGTAATATGAGTCTTGAACTATATGTAGCGACATATGGGATCATTGTTCAAGAAACAGCCAAAACGGTCTATAGTATAGGGATAAGACTGGGTGCCTTATCCTGGTGACACTATGGATACAACCCACTTTGTATTTGATACAAACGCTGCGATCCAACGCGTTCGTGTAGGAGACATGCGAGTGGGGGTATCCTATGCAATGAGTTTGCATAAGACCGGACCGCGAAATAGTAACCACTGGTTATAACACCGTTAACTAGTTGGTTTTCTATTTCACTAGGACGACCTAGACGACTTAGTCTTAATCATGAGTTGATTATGGACTCCTGCTCATGAGAGATTGTCCTTTGATTTGCATGGGTGAGAGTGGCCAATACGCTGACTCAATAAGCCTACCATTTTGGGGACAAGACAGAATGGGGAGGTGGAAACGTAATCGTGCAAGATGGAATTCACTCCTTCCCGACTCTAGGGAAGCAGATGAGTGTTCCCTTAAGTGGTTACTCTGAGTCTTGAACAAAGGGTCCTACCCTCTCAATGGCACGAGAGGGTTTTCTGTTTGATGGTTGGACCACAAACAGGTTGTTCATTAGAGGAGGACTGGTACTTAAGGAAATAGAGGTAACCCAGGGGTAAAACAGTAATTTGACTCAGCTGGTGTTACAGACACTCGTGAAGGACTAACTAGTCGATATTGGTATATATCCGTGGACACAGAAAATATGTCTGCAGTGAGAAGAGTGCAACTTTGAGTCTATAGTGGAATGAACGCACAGTTAACGAATATATTTTAATGTGGTTAATGAGTTTGACCAATTAATCTCACATCGTTGGAGCTTCTGATCTGCAGGTCCATTAGGTCCCACTAGTAGCTCATAAAGTAATTTGAGGCAACTAAGTAATAAATGTAAATTGAAAATGTTCAATTTACTAAGGGAAACAAATATAATATATATTGATATATTATTATGAGAGAAATTAATATTTGAAGAAATTCAAATATAAATTTATGGAAGTTTGAAAGAGTTCAAATAATGAATTAATTAATTTAAGGCCTTAAATCTATTTGGGCGAGTTAATTAATTCAAGGCTGGAAATTAAATATGTGATATTTAATTGGTGGTTAATTAATTTAAGAATTCATTAACCGAGAATTAATTAATTATGGAAATAATTAATCACTTAAGGAAGTGATTAATCATTTATGGAAATGATCTAATCACTTATGGAAGTAATTAGTCATTTGTGGAAAAGATTAATCAATTGTGGAATTGATTGACCATGATTGATTAAATAAGGAATAAGATTGAATCAATTTTGGAAAATATTGATTTAATTGAATATTTTATCCATGGCCTCTCTTCTATAAATAGAACACTATACCTAATTGGTCCATGATACTTGACACTTTGCTCTTGCTCTTTGACTCTCAAGACAAGACCTAGAATTCTCTCTAGCCTCCCTCTTAGAGAAAGACTCCCACAAGTCTTTTGCCTCCTAGACTTAGAGACATACTGGTGTAACCTCTGTGGTTATTGTGTCATTCAAAGGAGAAATTTCCAGCGATCACAAGAAAAGGAGGCTGCTGCGTTTTCGTTCGTGGAGCGTCGTTAGCGAAGAACGGTCAAGTCTACAACAAAGGTTTGTAACGGTTCTTCCTTCTTTCTTTAGAAAAGCATGAAAATAAATTTAGATTTATTTTTCAGCATGTTTAAACCAATTTTCCAGCAGCTTTAAAGAGTGTTTAAAGTTTGTTTGAGTTTTTGTAACAGTTTTTTAATGTTAATTAATATACGGCGTAAGGTCCAATCGATGCGCTTCCGCTGCGTGGGGACTTTTATTCCCTTGGGGACCTATCTTGGGATGTCCTCTTCAAACAGCAAGAACAAATATCGCATGTTTGCTAAAGTGAAGGACAATGTCTTGAAAGAGCTTCAAGTCTGGAAGGAGAAGCTTTTCTGAACCGGAGGAAAGGAGATCCTAATCAAGGCGGTGGCACAAGCCATCCATGTGTACACCATGAGTTGTTTCAGAATCCCTAGTAGTATTTGCAAGGATATTAATAGCATTTGTGCCAATTTCTAGACGGGCTCTATGAATGGTCATAAGAAAATCCATTGGAAGAGCTGGAAGTATTTGTGTAAGAGTAAGGAGATGGGAGGAATGGGGTTTAGAGATATCCTTCATTTTAACTAATCCATGCTCACTAAGCTAGAATCATTAAGGAACCCTCTAGCCTCCTGGCCAAAATGCTTAAAGGGAGATATTTCAAAGTCAAGCCCTTTGTTAACTTCAAAATGCCAAAGTAACTGTTTTCTTCTATCCTAGGCGTGTAAGGCTACCAGTTGAGAGAAAGGGAGAAAGAACTTGGAAAACCTCCACGTACTGATAACTGATCAGTCATCTAAAATAAATTTAATTTCAAATAAAATAAAATAAATTTATTTAATTAATTAAATAATAATTATTTAATCAATTAAATCAAATTTAATTAAATATTTCATTTAAATCATATCTAAATGAGAATCTCTCATGTAACTTATATTTTTAATTCAATTAATTTAATTAAACCAAATTTAATTTAATTTAATTTATTAATTCATTCATTCATTCATTAATTAATCGTCAAATTAAATATGATATATTTAATTTAACCTATAATTGAATCATATTTAATTACATTTCTCTCATAACCTATAGTTTTAACTGAAGGAATTGAATCCTCTAGCGGAAGCGGTTTTCACCGATCGTGATTTAATTTCAATTAGAGAAAACCGGTACGTTGGGCAAAATTAGAAACTTATTTTCTAAACTAGATTAAGCATGCATTTTTAGATCTAAAACAATTTTAGAACTAAGTACTTACATGAACTTGAAGAATACTGCACAATGCTCCAAGAACACCACCATGTCGGATCACCTACTATGACTCTTGGGAATCGAGATCCGGCTTGTGGGAACCCAAAATTAGTCTTGGAAGGGAAAAAAATTGCAGCAAACAAGTTGCTGTGTTTTTCTTTTGGGATGAGAGAATTTCTTAGAGAGAGATCTTCATCTGTGTCAAAAATGAGAATGAATCAAGAGCTAAACCTCCAACCCCTCACTGATACGTGGGAATAAGGGAAGTTAACTTCCCTACGTGATCTCCACCGTTGATCATAATCAACGTGATCCAGGCCGTTAAATTAAATAACTAATTATCTAATTATTTATAATTAATTTAATTAAACCAATTTTAATTAAATCAATTATAATATAAAGTTTTAACTCAATTAAATCATAATCAATTGAATTAAATAGGCCATCCAATTAATTCTTAATTAATTGTTCCCACATTAATTAAATATCAAATATTTAATTAATTTTACATTTGAATCATATTCAAATGAATCTCTCTCATTTTAACCTATAGTTTTAATGTGCAACAAATGTACATTAATATTAACTATAGAATTAATTTAATTAAATCACATTTAATTAAATTTAATTAATTAATTCTCCAATTAATTAATTCATTAATTAAATATCATATATTTAATTAATTTACTATTTGAATCATTATTCAAATAATTCTCTCATATACTATAGTTTTAATATGAATCTCATTCACATTAAATTTAACCTATAGTTTCAATATGAATCTAATTCATATTTAATATTTGAACTCCTTCAAATATTTAATTCTCTCGTTAATTAATTTTGAATCATATCCAAAATTAATTTATAATATAAAGTTTAATTCACCAATTAAACTTATATTATAATGTATCTTTATACATTATTTTAATTGTATCAAATACAATAAAATTCCCTTAATGAATTTGAACAACTTCAAATTCTATTCAAGACTATTTAACCTCAGAACCCTTTACGAGCTAGCAGGTGGACCTAATGGACCTACAGATCAGAAGCTCCAACGATACGAGACTAATTGGCTAAACTCATTAACCAAGTTAGTCAACATTCGTTAATTGTGAGTCACTCCACTAAAGACCCACAGCTGCACTCTTCTCACTGTAGAATATTTCTGTGTCCACGGATATCGACCAATAACAGTAAGTCAATCATTCACGAGTGTTCGTAACGCCAGCTGGGTCAAATTACCGTTTTACCCCTGGGTTACCTCTGGATCCTTAAGTACCACTGATTCCTCTAATGAACAATCTGTTTATGATCCAATCAATAAACAACAGTTCCTCTCGGGCCAGGAGAGGATGGGCGCCCTTGTTCAAGACCCGGAATCAGCCCTTAAGGGAACACACATCTACTTGCCCCAATAGGGGAAGGAGTGAATTCCATCTTGTACTGTTATGTTCCCAGCCCCCATTCGGTCTTGCCCCTGAAATGGTAGGATTATTGAGTCGGCGAACTGGCCACTCTCACCCATACAGATCTAAGGACAATCCCTCCTGAAAAGGAGTTCATAACAGACTCAGGATTGAGATTGAGTTACCTAGGTCATCCTATTGAAATAGAAACCTACACTAGTTAACGGTGTTACATCTAGTGGTTACTATTTCGCGGTCCGGTCTTATGCAAACTCATTGCACAGGATACCCCCACTCGCATGTCTCCTACATGGATGCTTTGGATCATTGCATCTGTATCGAATACAAAGTGGGCCGTATCACATAGTGTTACCAGGATAAGGTACCCAGCCTTATCCCTATACTATAGACCATTTAAGTTGTTACTTGAACACTGATCCCCGTATGTCCCCACATACTAGTTCAAGTTTCATCTAAACAACCTAGGATCTTAGTTTATTGGATTTGGGTCAAATTGTGCAATTTTAGTAACAATAACTCTTTATTGTACAAACCTCAATAGCAACGTATTGATACAAGTGAACAATTTGTCACCATTCACTACCTACGAGTTTTAGGGCATAAAACCCAACATTAACGTGCATCTAATGTGCATTAATTTTAACCTATAGTTTTACTATGAATCCAATTCACATTAAATTAATACTTGAACTCCTTCAAATATTTAAATCTCTCATAAATTAATTTTGAATCATATCCAAAATTAAATTTATATTATAAAGTCCAATAAACTTTATATTGTAATGTATCACATACATTATGTAATTTTCCTAAGTAATTTTGAACATTTCAAATTACATTCAAGACTTAATTACCTCAATACCCATTGTGAGCTAGGAAAGGGACCTCATGGACCTACAAATAAGAAGCTCCAACGATATGAGATTAATTAGCTAAACTCATTAACCAAATTAATCAATATTCGTTAACTGTGAGTACACTCCACTATAGACCCACAACTGCACTTTTCTCAGTGCATATATATTTTTGTGTCCATAGATATAGACCAATAACAGCAAGTTAGTCCTTCACGAGTGTTTGTAACACCAGCTGGTTCAAATTACCATTTTACCTCTAGGTTACCTCTATACCCTTAAGTACTAGTGCTCTTCTAATGAACAACCTGCTTATGGTTCTACCATTAAATAGAAATCTCTCTTGGGCTAGTGAGAGGATACAAACCTTTTTTCAAGACTCGAAGATACCATTTAATGGAACACTCGTCTACTTACCCTAAAGTCGGGAAGGAGTGAATTTCATCTTGTGTGATTATGTTCCCAGCTCCCCAATCGGTCTTGTCCCAAAAATGGTAGGCTTATTGAGTAAGCAAACTGGCCACTCTCATCCATACAAATTAAAGGACAATCTCTCGTAAACAAGAGTCAATAATACATTGAAGATTAAGACAAATTTGCCTAGGTCATCCTATTAAAATAGAAACCTAACTAGTCAACAGAGTTACATTTAACGGTTACTATTTTGCAATCCAGTCTTATTCAAACTCATTGCATAGGATACTGATGTGCAATTTGCTTACCACAAGTGTACGGGTCAAGTAATAATATAGTGATTTTGCAATCGAATATCGTCCTCTGATTGGATTTTTAAGCAAATCAAGTATTGTGAAATATCTTGCCCAATTTTATTTAGGGATCAAAAAGTGATGAATGAATGATAAGAAAACCAAATCAAAGCAAGTAAAAAGTGTGGAATTTCAATTAGGAAAACTACTTAGGGAATTGATTTCGCCGATTTAGTTTAGGATTGATTTTAAGGAATAAGTTACTATGCACAATGAAATTATGAGCCAAAGACCCTTTAATCACAACTACCTCTCCCGAGTATAATTGATTCTCATGCAAATTAACCAACTTGATATCCCTATCTAAGTTTATTAATAATGCAAGGCAATGAGATCTTTTAACCAATTCTAAAGTTAATCTAAAACCGTCACGAATTAGAAACTAAACTTTAGTCATGCAATCTTGAGTAAGTCTAAATCAAATCCCCTCTCCCGAGCTAGATTCGAAACTTAAATTATCCAACTAATGGCCAATTAATTGAAAGCATTAAATCAAGATTACAAACATAATAACATTGCACAACTTAAACCATAAATCAATCCATAAACACAATCAACTACATCAATCCCTAAGCTTACAAGTTTAGCTACTCATGATTAAAATTACAAGCTCAACTAAACATGTAAAAGCCATAAAAATCTAACTAAAGTGAGGGAAAGAAGAATTAAACTCGTTGTAGGCCGAGACCGAACGTCCCCGTCACGATCCCCACGAACAATGGGTTGATTTCCGAATTTTCCCCTTTGCTTCAGCCTTGAATTGCTCTGTTTTTCCTCTGTTTACGGCTCCAAGAAGTCCCAAAATTGCCTCCCCCAAAAACCTAGCCGAAAGGATGCTTATATTGCAGATTTTTGCCATAGCGTCGAGACACTGTCAAGACAGCGTCTCGACGCTGCCTCTAAACACGCGTGATCTGGAAAGGAAATTACACAGCGTCGAGACGCTAAGGTCGCAGCGTCGAGGCGCTGCAACGATTTCACGCCTGTTCTGATATGGAATGCTAGCGTCGAGACGCCTAAGGGCTAGCGTCGAGACGCTAGTCACCTTTTGACCGAATTTTGACTTTTTTTCCCTTTTGATTCTTTTCCTTCGTTTGTATCTTTTCGCGTCCCGAGCACCCGATTAACTCCACTATTGCATTTTAGCTCCAATCAACCTTTTCCTACAAAATAAACATTAAAGTACAATAAAATGGCCCAAAAATCATAAAAGACTAGCTAAATTAAATAAGTAAAGATAGCTAGCTATGCTCGCTATCAAATACCCCTACTCCCATGTCACCTACTTGAACATGTTGGATCATTGCGTTTGTATCAAATACAAAGTGAGTTGTATCCAAAGTTTCACCAGGATAAGGTATCCAACCTTATCCATATACTATAGACCCTTTAGGCTGTATCTTGAACATTGATCCCCGTATGTCTCTACATACTATTCAACACTAATGCGACAACCTAGGATGTTAGTTTATTGAATTTAGGATTATTTAAGACAAAATTAATACAATAATTTGATAACTCTTTATAGAATAACAATCAATAATATTGAGAACTATCAGTAGTTTACATTTACTATATACGAGTTTTAGGGCATAAAACCCAACAGACTAGACCCTCGACAAGTCCACTATCAACTCTTTGTAAATTTTTGCATTTTCATATTTAGGAAGGCATATTCTTCCAGCTCATTTAATTGTAACCTTCGTAGTTCTCCAACTGTCGATGGGTCAAGATTTAATTTCTTTAGAACCCTGCTTTATACTCCAATTTCAATGTTATATGACATGTTTTCTTGGACAAGTTGGTATGTCGACATGCGTATGAATAAAGCGGAAGCAATTTTGGATCTCAAACACTTAATTTCATCAATTTTATTAAAGAAGATATGTTGTTCATAACCGAAAAACAGAGATAAAAATACCAACCTCTTAGAGCTCCCAATTCAATCGATTCTTTTATTGTTTCTTCACACCAACACCAACGGATCAAGGACCACCACCAATATCTTCCTTGCTATCCTTAGGCTTTAGATTGGATTGTGGGATCCTTTTGTTAAGGGAATTGGAAGGGAAGAAGCTTGAAACTCAAGCTTTTGAGAGTTTGGAGGTCTCTGGTTTGAGGCAAGAAATTGGTAGCATTTTAGTACGTTTTTTTTTCCCTTGATTTTTCACCTCACAATCCTCTACTTATAGAGATAAATCATGCAACCAAATTGCACCACAATTTGACACAAATTAGAGAGAAATTAGAGTGGGATTAGTGTTGGCTATCTAAGAGCTCTTGCATGGGGTTAGGTGTAAAAGCACCACCTCCTAAAATTCCCAATTTTTCATTTTCTAAAAAATAAAAACCAAATGGAATTTTCTCAATTTCATTTAAAAATAATTCATAATTATTTTTAAATTAATTAATAATAATAATTAATTAATTAATAATTTAATTAATTATATATATTATATAAATTTAATTTTTGCATCCAATCCCGACTTTTCTCCAAATGAAATTTCTCGAACATGAATCTCTATTCACGTGTACAATATTTAAATCATATTTAAATATATCCAACTCTTAAATCTTAGTTTAATTCGAAATTAAACTAATATGTCGATAATATCGTATATAACAGACATTCAAACCCTATTCTGAATTTGAACAATTCAAACATTCCCATCATACTATTCTAAAGTTTATTCCTATACGAGCTAGCAAGGGGACCTAATGGACCTACAGATCATGGGCTACAATGATTAGAGAATAACCGGCTAAACTTATTAATATAGTTATTCAACATTTGTTAGCTATTGGGACACTCCACTATTGCCCATAGCTGCACTCCCCTCACCGTAGATATATTTCCATCCACTCGATATAACCATGATTAGTAGGATGATTCTTCACAGGTTGTTCGTAACTCGAGTTGGGTTAAATGTTCGTTTTACCCCTAAAGTTACATCTTGCTCCTTAAGTCCCACTGATCCTCTAATGAACAATTGATTTAAGGTTCTATCATCAAACTGAGCCCCTCTCGGGCCAATGAGAGGGTGGGGACCCTTGTTCAAGAGCTGGAGTCCATACTTAAGGGAACAACCTCTCTACTATATATCCCTAAAATAGGTAGGAGTCAATTCCGTCTTGCAAGACTATGTCTCCAACTATCTATCTGGTCTCATCCCCAAAATGGTAGGCTTATTGACCCGGCGAACTCGGGCCACTCTCACTCATGCAAATCAAAGGACAATCCCGAATAAATAGGAGTTCATAGTTAGCTCAGGATTAAGATCGAGTTACCTATCATCGCATGAGATAGTCAGTTTCATCAATAAAAGGCGTTATGAAGTAAAAGTGATTTATCTTGTGGTTTGGTCTTATGCAAACTCATTGCATAGGACATCCTCACTCACATGTCACTATATGAACAATTCAAGATCACATCATTTGTATTAAATACAAAGTGAGTCGCGTCAATAGTGTCCCCAGGATATGGTACCTAACTTTATCCTTATACTATAAATTTTTTGGGCTATTTACTTGAACTTGATCCACATTTATGTCACTACATAAAGTTCAAGTATTCATAATATAGTCAGGGGTTCTTAGTTTATTGGATTTGTGGTTAATTAGACAAGATTAATATACATATAATCAATAATGCTTTATTGATGAAAAGTCAAGTGTTACATTTACTATCTACGAGTTTTAGGGCATAAAACGCAACAAATAGTGCATCATCCAATTTTTGTGTCCAATCCCTTCTATTGTTGATAAATTGGCCACTTCCATCATTTTTCTACTTTATTTTAACTCTTGATTCATTTTGTGTACTTATGAATTTCATTATAATAAAGTGTTTTGGTTTTGTTTATCTCAATATGAATAGATGCTTAGTTCTTTGTGGGATTAAATTTGGTGAATGCCCTTAAATAATAAGATGGTTTGGTAAAATAGCACTCGCTTAGTGTTCATTTCACTTGTGCACTTCCACTTTACTAATTTTAAAGCTTAAATGTTGATTTAAACCAACCACTTAAGTTAACATGTAATGTTGAGTACCATACTGAAATGGTTGGGGAATATATTGTTTTCGTAGAGGGGATATAGAAGAAGAGCCTAAACATAGAACTTCGTTGTTGACCTTAAAGACAAGTTAAAATTAGCCATAGAAATATAGGTTTAATTGCTTAGTCTGCTAAGGGTACTTGACACAAAGGTTGAATAGGAGTTAAACCCAATTTATTGTACAAGTTGAAATGTGGTTAACCATGGCAGCGCAACCTACTAGTTACTCTACTTCAGGCTGAAACTAAAATAAATCGCGTGTTTAAATTGCTATTCTTTATTTTTATATCACCAAACATTCTCAAACTTATTTTTGGTTACCTTTGGTGGTACTTATGGAGCATTTGTACTTTAACTTTGAATTTTGCAAACCGTTTCTTGGAATACTTCCGAGTTTTTTACCTGCTGACAGTGTACGCTTGCACTTGACTAAACTCACTTTCAAAACATTTCTTTCAATAAGTCACACACAATCCAATCATGTGTCATGAACCCTCAACACAAGAAGACACGTTTTATATATATTTTTAGTCTTTCAAGCTTCAAGTTGCAAGACACTCAAATGAGGACCACCACTACACACCGTCCTTGAGCTTTTTTTTCATGTAATTTTTGGTGTTGAACTTTAACTTTTATCTATGCTTTAGACATAAGGGTTTATGTCACTTGAATAGCCAATTGTAGCTTAGTTTTCTTTAGGAGAGAGGCAGGCCAAACCTTGCCATAAATGGCCTTGTCCTTGCCACCCAAGCTTTATTTTGAAGTGAGATTTTCCTTCTCTTTTTACCTTGTAGGTGTCCTCCCTTGCTTTTATAAAATTTAATTTATTTGTGGTTTAAAGTATGATAAACTAGGGCTTCTATGAAGTTTTTTGGGTTCTTTAGTTTCAATTATTTGGGCTTACTAGAAGTTAATAAGATTATTTTTTTTCTAAGGCCAATTCTAGCATCATGTTTGTGAAAAAGAATGCAATGAATGATTTGATATTAAATGTTTTCTTGTCTAATAGATCTGATTAATGTTATTTCTCAAGTATATTGACTTTGATATGTAGAATTAATGGATTGAACCTTAATGTTGTTATGAGGAATAACAATGTCCAACCCTAAATATGTCGTTTGTCGTAGTTGCTTTTATTGATAATATGGTATAGATATGAGAAGTAGGTCATCACTAACCAATATTTTCTTCTTTGAAGACAACATTTTCTTCTCGTCTTCTTCTCTAATCCAACGTCCTCAAGGAATTTAGCATTTTCCCTCTTGAAGAAGGATCGCAAAGTGGGATTATAAAACTTAAACTCGTGATAATACTCAACATACCCAAAAAGAAAGAGACTAACCATCCTTGAGTCTAACTTATTTTCAATTGACTTGTAAGGCCTAACTTCTACTAGACAATCCTAATCATGTAAGTGTCTTTATAATATGAAAATTGGCATGTTATATTGTCCAAAAAATAAGATGGATATTTCAATAGTTTATAATATAAACATCATGAGAGGATAAAGATAAAGCAAGTGACCAAAGTCAATGTAGAAAAGGAGCACTCTTTTTCAAGATAATGGTAAGAAACTCATTTGCTTGGGCTTTCAAAAAAAAAAAAATGTAAAGTCTCCATCTGAAATTTTTCAGGTTGTTCCAACCAAAAACCCTAGATTACATATGTTTACTTGAGATTGGGGAATGCATGTTTGTCAGATGGACTGGAGAATTCAAAGACTCCAACCAAGAGATTGTAAAAAGATAAATATTTATGCAGCCAATAAAGTGAGATTTTGGTGAGTCATGTTTCCTTCATCAAAGATAAAGGCTCAGTTTTGATTGGGTTTCCCAAAGTTATAAAAGTGTTAGAAAAAGAGTGTGGGAAAGCTAAATTTATGTTGGCATATAAAGTTGCCAAAAAAGCACTTCTTTTCTCAATCTCCACTTCTAATTATGAACAAAAATCAAGTGATTTTTTTTGGATATCCTTCCATGTTTTGTTCATCCATTTAACCATACATTTGATATATAAACAAGTTAGTTTGAATGTACGTTTGGTTGTTCATCGGATTCGTTTGTATTTTGAGGGTTAATTCGTAAATTGAACTTGTTACTTTGAGAATACAATAAAAACTATATTTTATAGTATGTGAATTTGTTTATCCCAAATTATGAATTTAATGATTTCTCGAGTTACAAAAAATTGAAGCTTATAAAACTTACCTTTTAAACTACATGTTAACTTTTATGAGTCAAACTCACACACCAATCCTAGGTCATATAACCTATAATTTTTTAGAATTAAAATACATTACATAAGCTCAAGCTTTCCGACCCTAAAAGATTCACATACTCAACTTTATTAATGAAAATTGTGGGTCAATTTTTCTTCTAATTTCGAGTCAGACTCCACTTAAAGTTTGGTATGACACCATTTAATATTTATGTTTCACGTAACATTCTTGTTTATCACATTTTACCACAATTAAATATGATGTTGAATGATAGCTTATGAATTAAAATTGAAGTTTTAGAATGGAATAAATAAAAGTTTTAAGATCACATTGGAAGTTTTAAACCTTGCTAGGCACCAAAACAATATTTGGACTTCTAAACAATGATAATGCACACATTTAAATTAATTTGTTCTTTGCAACACTAAATTTAATTTATATTCTTATGACAACAATTTAATTTTCATATAGATGTGAGTAAGGATCTTGAATTTTTATTTATGAAATTCACTACTAAATCTAAAATTTTATGTTTAAAAGTACAAATTCATATTGATAAAATTTTAAATGGATTGATGTAAAATGTATATATCTATAATATTTTATTTTTCAATATATATATATAGCTAATATTTACTATCATAGTTTGAATATAGAGGAGTTTTTTTTTTTCTTTACTAAAATTTTAGTTTCTTTTTTAACAATTAATCAAGAAATTTTCAACAATTTTCGAATAAATTCAAAATTAATTTTTTTTTTCTATATTTGATCTAAATTATTTTTAAAAACAAAAAACTAAAACCAATTAATAATGTTTACAAACTAAATATTATTAATTATGGAATAATATATATTAGTTCTCTTTTTCATACTTTTAAATGCTTTATAAATTTACCATTTAAATTTGAAAGATATAAGAGTTTAAATTATATACTTAAAATTTAAAAAAAAAAATTATTTGTATTAAAAAAATTTTAGAAAAGGTTGAAAACATGAAAAAAGAACATCCACTAATTATATTTTCGTCAAGAAATTAAAAATTAAAATGAAAAATCTGAGGGTCGAGGAAGGGGGCATGTACCACCTCGGCCCCTATGTAGCTTTACTCTTGATAGTGTACACTTTATGTGACTGACAGATAATATAAACAGTATAGATTCGTCAAAGTAAAGAGTTTATCGAAAATTCGAATTGACAGCCCTCTGTCTAAATTTTATTCGTCAAAGATAAAATAAAAGAAAGATTTCTTTTTATTGTGGTGTGTTCAAAACCGATCCAACTTGATTTCCTTGTTTGAACCACATGACGTATCAAAACTTAAATAATACATGATAATTGAATTTCAACCTTTTACATTGAAAAGACATCATGGTGAAGAAAAAGAACACATCTTAAGATGAAAGCAAGGCCTACCAAAGCATAATACCTTGCGTAATTCCATCGAATTTTGTTTCCTACAGCTCAATAAATCTACCTTTTGAGATTGTAATGGATACCTAATCTACTAAGCTTTGCTCAAATTACAGGCAATTCAGCATCATTTAGAGATTTTATGAACAATATTTTACAAAAAAAAATTAAAAGATTTTTCTTCTATTGTTTTTGTATTAAAAAAAAAAAAAAAAAACTTTATTTTGTAAAATGTGTATCAAATATAATTTTTTTTATTTAGTAATTTATATCACTTATATTTTTCTAACGCTTGAGAACTATTAATTTATACCACAGATAATTGACTTAGATTTTGATCAATTATAATCATTTTACTTTACATGTGTTCTACTTTTTGCTACATTTGCAATCTACTATTGTGTAATATTTTATTAATATATACCATTTTTTCACCTAATTTCACAATATTAAAGAACTTTTTGAAAATACTTCTTATTGATCTATTGTTTTCATTTACTTGTTAACTATAATACTATACATTAACGTTTTCAATCTCGGTGTAATTTAATCGGTCTTAACATTAGAAACTATCTTTATAAGTCGCGGATTTAAATATTTTTATCACCCCTACTATTATTTGTATCTTAATACCTTGATAAAAGAAACTATATTCAACTATAAAATTTAATATATTTAAAGTTAAATTATATTTTTTTTTTTTGAAATATAAAGTTAAATTATATATTATCTTATATGTCAATTTGGATTCATATATTTTTACAGTTCGATTGATTCATAACAGTAATTTTTGTCATCAATTAATGATAATAAATTTGACGAAAAACTAACTAGATTTATTGATTTCTTTCATAAATTTCAAATTGTGCTTGTGATTATCAATTATCTATTTCATAAACTAACTAGGCTCATTACATTTGATTTTTATTTATTGATTTTGTATAGTTGTTGATTTTCTTATTGAGATTAACACCATTCACACAAGAGAAAATATACTTCAATATTGAAAAAGAGGTTTAAGTTAAATTGCATAGACTATAGTAAGCCTTGTTCAAAAAAAAAAAAAAAAAAATAGACTATAGTAAGCCTTAATTTTGGATTTATTTGTAGTTTTCAAAATAATAATTTTCACATATGCTTCTAGAAAAATTAGAATAAGTGTTCGACAAATTTCAAATGAAAGATAGAATAAAATAAAAATGTTTAAAAGTTGATTAGAAAGAGGTGTAGATATTTTCGAAAGTCAATTTCGGATTAACCAAATTTTACCAATCAACATAATTGAAAAAGGTGATTTTATTTTAATTAGTTTATAATAAATTTTACCAAACATTAAAAAATAGTTGGAAAAATACTTTTCTGGTCCCTGAGTTTTGAGAACTAGGTGTTTGGTCTCTGAGTTTTCAAAATGAACCTTTTTAGTCACTCCGTTTTGAGAAATAGATTTAAAAGGTCCTTAAGTTTTAAAAATGAACATTTTTAGTCTTGAGAAATAGGTTTAAAAAGTTCCTTATATTATTTTTTTCAATTTTTTTAAATTAATACTTTTAATTTTAAATTTTAAAAGATCATTCAATATTAAAATATAATAAAAAACAATTAATTTTAAAAAGTTGAAAAAATAATATGAATGCCTTTTAAACCTATTTCTCAAAACCCAAAAACTAAAAAAGTTCATTTTGAAAACTTAGAGACTTTTTAAACTTATTTCTCAAAATTCAATGACTAAAAAGATCTATTTGAAAACAACCAAACACACCTAACTCTCAAAATTCAAGGACCAAAAAGGTATTTTCTCTAATATAGTTTAAATTTCGCTAATTAACTTTTAGCGCCAGCAAAATCAACTTCAAACACAATCCTAGAACTCTTTGAAAAGTACATAGATAAAGTTAACACAAGTAATAATTGTATTAGGAAAAAAAATGACGTTAAATTAAATTTTTAGTCCTTTGTGCCTATTTAGTTCTTATACTAAAAAAATCTAATAAATTCTTTTAACTTTTAAAATTTATATTTATTTAATTCTTGCGTACTTCAAAAATATTCTGTTATACACTTACATAGTTAATTTTGTGTCTTTTGTTTTTTTTTTTTTTCTTTGGTTAATACATTCAATTTTGTATCTATATAACAATCTTATTAACTTAGGGTCGGTTTGGAATACATCTCAATTTAAATGTTTTTCAAGAATGCATTTTTTAAAAAACATTTTGTATAAAAATTGTTTAGAATTTAAACACTCATATATTTGGTTGCATTTTCCCAGAGTATTTTCATACACAAGTTATTGTATACTTAAAAATTCTTTTTAAAAAAAGTTTGTTTCAAGTGTTTCTCTTAAAATGGTTTGTTTATCAATCTTATTTTCTAATAAGTCATTTTTAGTGGTTGCCAAACACTAGAAATTTTTTCAAAATGATTTTTTTTCAAAAGTAAACATTTGAGATGTTAAACCAAACACACCATTAATTAGTTTGAATGCTTACACGGTTGAACATTTGAAACTTCCTAAAATCAACCTGGCATATGTAAATTTTTTTTTAAATAATTTTGGACAATACTTGACTGTATATCAATATGTAGGGATCTTCCTACATATCCTATTAAAATTACAACTAAGAAAGAGAAAGAGAAAACATGAGAAAACTTTTATAACTTTCCTAATTGTCAACATTTTGATGGTGGTATCACTACATATTCATATACAACCAACTATTTTCTATAATTTTGTATATGTGTAATATAAGCATTCAACTTAACAACAACCAACATCTATAAGATGCAACATTGAATATCTAAATACTTATTAGTGCAAGACTCTTTAAATTAAACACTACAAGTTATGATTTAACCAACATTTCAATTAATTAATTTGTCTTTAAAATTTGTTAGTGGTTATATAAAAACAGTTGGTTGCTCTGATAAGAGGATAGAAAAGAAAAACTCTATCTATTTTCTTTTAATTTTTGCAGCTTTTTGTTTTTAATAATATTTAATTAGTGAATATATATAATATAAAGAAAAAAAGAAATTAGAAAAAACTATTTGAAAGTAATAATTGATGGATAAAATTTAAAATAAAAATACTTTATACAAACCGCTCTACTTTACTTTTGTGTGTCTTTTAAGTACATTCATGATTGAATCCAATTGAAGGCCCCATGAAAATGACACAAAAAATTTGACCTTTTATGGCATTGGGGAGCCTACTTTTGTAGGCTTCTCACAATTAGGGTTTCTTCAATTACCACACTCATTTATTTATTTATTTATTTTATTTATACGACCACCTGAAATTATGATTGCACGACTGGGTAACATAATCGAGAATTATTTAGATCATAATGAAAATAAGTTTTAAATTCAAATTTTTAAGCCAACAAGAGCTTAGCTCAACTGGCGTGAAGCTGTATTGATAACCACAGGGAACTGTGGCTCGAATCCTCCTCTCCACATATTATTAAAACAAAAAAAATCAAACTTTTAAATTTTGCTTTTTTTAAAAAAAAACTTTTTCGCTACTCCATTTTTAATTTGTGAACTAAGATATTCATTTTACTAATGAAATCTTAAAATGACTGTTTCAATTTATAAACAGTAAAAGTATAGATAGAATTATAATTTATAATTTTATTTGTCAGCTCTATTACATTTGAAATCATAAAAATTATTTTGATTAATTTTACTTTAAAAGTTGAGATTAAAATGGAGTAAACATAAAAATTCATGGACTTTTAACCTTTCAAGAATTTGATATTGACCCAAGTTGAAATCTTGGGCCCTTCATAATCATATCAAAAATTTAAACCATTACATAATTTTATCATTGTTAAACAATATCTTTAATTAATGGTCTGGAAATCAAATGGTTATTGTTTAAAATAAAAATATATCAATATCATAATCTAAAAAATCAGTAAATGACACAAAAGAAAAATGTTATGTTTGAAATTCTTTTTTAAAATGCTACCATTACAATTAATTTCATAAAATAAAAAAATATATTCAAAAATATTTTAGAAAATAAAGATGCTCTCATTTTTAATTAACTAGTGTATTACCACGTGCAAATGCACGTGTATTTTTTATTTTTAAAATAACTTTGAATTATTATTAGTATAAAAAGAGTAATTATTATTATTATTATTATTATTAATAAATAGTAATTAATTAGTTCATTACAAATATATATTTTTAAATTTTTTAATAGATTAAAAAATTTATAATTTTAATTAAACTTTTTTTTTAAACAAAATTTTAATTAAACTTTAGAACCATTCTTTTAAACTTCAAAGGTTAAATGTTAAATTATATTGAAAATCTTGAATTTCAAAGTTTTATAAATGAAAGGAAATGTTTATAATCTTAATATTTTATCAATATTACCGAGCACATTAACTAAAAAAATAACATAAAGGGTTTTTTTTCGTTTTTTAAAATTGTTAATTTATTGAATTGTCATTATTATTTTTTTAGTACTACCATATATATTCAAGCACTTTGACTATATCAAAAAGAAATTTAACTCTAAAAATTTTAAAATTAGTAATTTTATGTACTAAAAATAAGTGGACATTGTGTAAAAATTAATTAGATTGTTACAAATAATTTGGGTTTTTAATTTATTTACTATAATAAAAGTTTTATAATTTTTCAAAAAATTTTTTTTAATAATTTTATGTACGAAATAAATTAATATTAATTAAACGTTAGAACGGTCTTTTGAACTTCAAACCTAAAATATTATATTAAATAGAAAATATTGAATTTCAAAATTTTGAAAATGCAACGACATGTTTGTAATATTTATATTTTATATCAATATTCTAAAAGATGCAAAGACATATATATTTTTAACATTATTAGTTTATTTGATTTATATTCAAATACTTTAAAATTGAATTTTTAATTTTATGAAATTTATCAAAGTAGAAAGACTTTTCTAATTTATTTAATAAAATGAAAATTTTATAATTTTAATTAATTTGGAATCCTTCTTTCCAACTTCAAATGTAAAATGTTAAATTAAATTGAACGTCTTGAATTTTAAACTTTTTGAAAATGGAATGAAAAGTTCTTAATCTTAAAATTGTGTCATAGACCTAGAATAATATTTTAACTATATATCATAGTTGAAATTAATGAATAATACAATGACAAAATAAGAGAGTGCATAAGTCATAGTGCGCTACGTTTAGTATGAAATATGAATTACCTACATGAAATTGAATTAACAAATTCAAAATATGCAAGAATATTTTTAATAACAAACAAATGCACCTTTCAAATAACAATAAAAATGGAGGATCTTGTCAGTAGGTGGAATTCTTGGAAGCTGACGGATGAGGAGGCGGAGATGGTTCGGCCAGGGGAGGGAGCATCGGTCCTGTCAGTGGGCTCGCTAGAGTTGTGTGTGGTAGGGAAAGTGTTCTCCTCAAAACGTGTGAATGTGGAGGCTTTTCGGAATGTTATGAGGGCAGCGTGGAAAGCTCATGGGGCAACGCGCATAGAATCTGCAGGGGAGAATTTATTTGCTATTCAATTCAGATCCAAGGGGGAAAAGATGCGAGTGATGACTACGGGCCCGTGGGCTTTCGATCGTTCTCTTGTGGTCCTAAAGGAGCCGAGGTCGGCAGGGTCGGTATTGGATGTGGAGTTTAATGACTGTGCCTTTTGGGTCCAGATTCATAATGTACCTATGCGCTGGCATACGAGAGAGATGGCTCAGTCTTTGGGTGGTAAGATTGGTACTGTGGAGGAAGTTGGGGGTTACAGGGATGGTGACTGGACGGGTCCGATTCTTCGAATACGGGTTCTTTTGAGGATGGATCGGCCGCTGAGGAGGGGGTTTCGATTGCAAGATGAGGAGGGTAAAGAATTTTGGTGCCCGGTACTGTATGAGAGGCTGCCAGATTTTTGCTATGATTGTGGTTGTCTGGGGCACTCTAGAAGGGAGTGTGGGGTTGTTGGTGAAGGTGTGTCGGGTCAGCAGGGTGAGCAGTATGGGGATTGGTTGAGGGCAGGGGTGGGTTTTGGTGAGGCTGGGAGAAGAATGCAGGAGGGAGGGGTGGATAACGCAGTGAGTCGGCAACCTGAGGCCCTGAAGCCTTCTGCTGAGGGTCTGGTGAGCCGTGATGTTGTTCCTGAGAAAGTGGGGGAAGGGGCTACTAGTGTTTCAGGGGAGGTGGTGGAAGCTCTGGCTGGTGGGCAGGGGGATCAGGGAGGTAGGGGTAGTGGGGAGGGGGGTTGCGTTGAGGTAGCTGTGAGTGGGGAGGGGTTGGCTGATAGGGAGAAGGGGAAACAGAAGGTGGGGGATGTCGCGATTGCAAGTGGGGTCACTGAGGGGGGTGAGGATATGATGCTTGTTGACACTATGGGGCAGGACAAAGGGGTGGAGACAGTGGGAAAAGGGAGTATCAGTAGAAATTGGAAGAGACGGGCGAGGGATATCTTGTCTGACGTGACCAATCGAGATGTTTCTTCGGCATCTGTCAATGGTAAGAGGAAGGCAGGGGATGTAGAGGGTGTAGAGCTGGGAGGGAAGAGGTCGAAAGGAGGGGATGTAGAGGGAACGGGGTCAGGTGTAGCTGGTCCGACTGTATTGGCGGTGGCTGGTTCCCAGCCCCGCCCGGGATTATGAGTCTGATATTTTGGAATGTTCGGGGGTCAGGGTCACCCCGAACATTCAGGCGCCTGAACAAGTTGGTTCAGGAGAAACGACCTCAGGTGCTCTTCCTGTCTGAAACGAAAGTGTCTGCTAGTCGGATGTCTTCTGCGAAACGCTTGCTGGGGTTTGATAATTGTTTTTGTGTTGACTGCCATGGTCGAAGCGGGGGATTGGCCCTTATGTGGGCTTCCTCGATATCTTTCAGCCTTCTATCTTTCTCCAAAAATCATATTGATGGATGGATCTTATGGGATGACTGTAGGTGGCAATTCACTGGCTTCTATGGCTTCCCTGCAACGGACCAGCATTCTCAGACTTGGTCACTCCTATCCAGACTGAGGGGTTGTACTGATACGCCATGGCTGATTGGTGGGGATTTCAACGCCATCTTATGTCAGGATGAGAAGGACGGGGGCAGGGATAAGCCGCTGTCAGAGTTGTCTGCCTTTCAGAGTGTGGTGGATTCATGTGGCCTGCTAGATTTGGGATTCGTTGGTGATCGCTTCACTTGGTGTAATAGACGGCCAGGGGGTGAGACGATTTATGAACGGTTGGATCGGGTTTTTGGCACCACAGCTTGGACTGATCTTTATCCGAACTATGTGGTGAACCATCTCGATTACAGCCAGTCTGATCATAGGCCGGTGGAACTAATCCTTAGTCCCCCTCATCTGTGTTGGTCCCAGAGTGGTCAGCGGGTTATGCGTTTCGAGGAAACCTGGCTTAGGCAGCCGGATTTGCGACAGTTGATTGATAGTTCGTGGAGTGCAGGGCCAGGAGATCCTGGTGTTATAACGCCTTTGGTTATTGCCAATAAGGCTAAGAGTTGCATGCACTCGATGGCTGGTTGGGGTCGATCAAAGTCCGGGAATTTCTCGAGGCGCATTAAAATTGCCAACCAAAAGGTTCAGTCGGCCATCGCTGATCTTAGAACAACTGATTCTCGTGAGTTGCTTATCCAGGCAGAGGCACAGTTGGAAGAGGTACTACAGGAAGAGGAGGTATATTGGAAGCAGAGGTCTAGGGAGATATGGCTTCGAGAAGGGGATCGCAATACGCGATGGTTCCATTGTCGGGCCTCTTACCGTCGGAGGATAAATCGTATTGGAGGGTTGGAGGATAATCAGAGAGTGTGGCATCAGGGGAAGATGGCAGTTGCCCAGGTGATGGTTGATTACTTCTAGCAGCTGTTTGCTTCATCGGGGCCGAGTGTTCAAGATTTTGATGTGGCTTTGCGAGACCTACAACCGTCTGTGAGTGATGATATGAACCAGGCTCTGTTACGCCCGTTTACCGAAGAGGAGATTCTGGTGGCGTTAAGACAAACGCATCCTAATAAAGCCCCCGGTCCAGATGGGTTGCCGGGGAGTTTTTATAAGAATCATTGGGGCATTATTGGGTCGGATATCACGCAGAGCTGCTTGGCAGTACTGAATCATGGTTGTTCTCCAGGTGCAGTTAATGATACCTTAATTGTGCTCATTTCGAAAACCAAGGCGGCTCGACGGGTTGCAGACTTTAGGCCTATCTCCCTTTGTAATGTGAGTTACAAGCTGATCTCAAAGGCCTTGGTTAATCGTATGAAGAATATTCTGCCACTACTAATTTCACAGAACCAGAGTGCGTTTATTCCAGGGAGAAGTGTGGTGGATAATGCCATCCTGGGGTTCGAGTGTATCCATGAGCTCCGCAAAAGAGTCGGGGGGAGGGCTAAATGGGCTGTGCTGAAGCTTGATATGAGCAAGGCATATGATAGGGTAGAATGGTCTTTCCTCCGTGAGATCATGCTACGATTGGGGTTTGCCCAGCAGTGGGTTGATCTGATTCTCCGATGTGTCAGCTCAGTGTCCTTCTCCTTTAACCTGAATGGGGAGAAGGTGTGGCAGGTGATACCGTCTCGAGGTCTCCGGCAGGGGGATCCCCTTTCTCCGTATTTGTTTTTGTTATGTGCTGAGGGACTGTCCAGCCTATTGCGTGGTGCTGAGCGGAGATCTCAGATTACGGGCTTTCGGGTGGGGCGCTCTAGTCCATCGATCTCGCACCTCTTCTTTGCGGACGACAGTCTCCTTTTTTTCAGGGCCAATGGGAATGAAGCGTCGGTTATTCGGGATTTGTTGATATGGTATGAGAAAGCTTCAGGACAGACTGTCAACTATGAGAAATATGTTGTTGCCTTTAGTCCAAACACGGAGGAAGGGACACAACAGTATATTAGCCAAATCCTATCTGTGCCCCATTGCCCTTGCCATCAGCAGTACCTAGGCTTGCCTTCATTTATGCCACGTGACCGATCAGGGACGTTGAAGTTTTTAAAGGACCGTATCTGGCGGCAGATTCAGGGCTGGAAGGGAAAATTCTTCTCGATAGCGGGGAAGGAAGTTCTGCTTAAATCTATAGTCCAGGCTATTCCTTGCTATTCCATGAACTGTTTCCGGTTGCCTAAGGGTCTGATCAAAGAGATCCACAGGACAATGGCTAAATTTTGGTGGAATGGGTCCGAGGATATGAGGCGAATTCATTGGATGAGTTGGGAGGCGTTGTGCCTCCCCAAGTGTATGGGTGGGTTGGGGTTTCGTGATATGGAACTTTTTAATCAAGCCCTGTTGGCGAAGCAGTGCTGGCGTGTCTTGCAGGATCCGTCTTCTCTTTTGTGTTCGGTACTAAGGGGCTGTTATTTTCCCCAGTCAGGGTTCTTGGAGGCAAGTCTTGGTTCCCGACCGTCGTTTGTCTGGCGCAGCTTGTTATGGGGGCGGGAGCTCTTGGTTCGAGGATGTCGGTGGAGGATAGGCAATGGCCGGACTACGCCTATTTATGGTTCAAACTGGTTGCCGAATGAGTTCTCTCTCCAAATACAGTCAGGCCCGTCGCTTCCTGCTACTAGTACAGTTAGTGATCTATTTGCCCCATCTGGTGGATGGAACGAGGTTGTGCTCAGAGCCCATTTTGATGAGGCAGACTGTGAGGCTATCTTGAGAATCCCATTACGGCATGGTCTGGGGGAGGACTGCTTAATTTGGCACTTTGAGAAGCACGGGGCCTTTTCTGTGAAGAGCGGGTATCGACTTGCTCATATGTTGGCTGTGCAGGGTCGACCTTCCCCTTCAAATCCTGATAGGATGCGTGCGTGGTGGTCCGGCCTTTGGAGGCTAAATGTGCCTAGTAAGCACAAGTTTTTCCTATGGAGATTGTTCCATGACCGGTTGCCTACTAAGGTGAACCTTCTCAGACGTGATCTTAATGTGTCTAGCATGTGTGTTCTGTGCAATGAGTTTGTGGAGGATCGCCGGCATCTGTTCTGGAAGTGCCCTGTGGTTGAGAGTATGTGGTTGTGCTCCAAGTTTGCCCCTCTCCATCTGTCCTTTTCCCAATTCCGGTTCGAGGAAGTTATTTGGGCGTTGAAGGATAATCTTCCAGGGCCGGATTTCGAGCTTGTGATCATTTTCTGGTGGTCTGTATGGAATCTCCGGAACAATCTGAGTTGGGGTGGTCAATCAGATGGTCGGGATTTATGGGCCTTTTCAAATGACTATCTCAGCTCCTTCCATGCTGGTGGGAGGCGTTGCCTAACGGGTGAATGCTTACGGGCTCAGCCAAGTGACAATGAAGAACGCTGTACGTGGAGGCCGCCAGCTACTGGGAAGCTGAAGCTTAATGTTGATGCCTCTGTCAGGCCTGATTCAGGGGAGGCTAGGGTGGTTGTGTACTGCGTGGGGCTGATGGTGAGGTTTTTATGGCGGCCTGTTTGAGCTTACAGAGGTGTTGGAGCGTGGATTTGGCAGAGGGTTGGGCTGTGTATAAAGGGGTCCAGCTTGCTCGTCAGCTGGGGTTTGTTGATTTTGTAGTGGAAACCGACTCTTTGAGATTGGTCAAAATCCTTCATGGTGGTGTGCAGGATGTGTCGGAAGTTGGGCGGTTGATGGATGATGTCCGAATGGTCCTCCATCCTTGGGACAACAGCAAGGGTTTGTTTTCGCCACGCCAGGGAAACAAGGTGGCACATGCTCTGGCTAGCTTGGCATTTTCTTATGTTGACCGGGTTTGGCTTGAAGAGGGGCCTACTGAGATTTCTGATGCCCTGAGGGGTGATGTTGTTTCCTCTTTGTGAGGAAGTCTACTGTGCGATAAAGGTGTTCGATCTAAGCAAGTGCAGTCTCTCCCCCACTGTGCCTACTCAGGGAAGGTTTCTGTTTCCCTTTTACTCGTTGTCTCTGTTTTTTATTTTGATAGCATGTTAGTTGGTGTAATAGGGGCACTTTTTTTGGTACTGGTTGGGAATGATAACATATGCCTGTGTGTGGAGCTAAATCTAAGTATTGATGCTCCCGTGAGTTAGTTTATTTTATTATGCTTTGGTCGGGCTTGGTTTTATCTCTGTTAGAACTGGTGCAGTCACATGTGCATGTGTGTGGAGCTAAATCTGAGTTTGGTGCTTCTGTGCGTTAGTTTTCTTTGGTTTGTGTGGTTCTGGCTTGGTTTGTCTCTGGTAGAACTGGTGTGTGGCCATGCCGCTGTGCAGTGGACCTTTTTTAGGTCAGGCTTGGTTTGGTTCCTAGAGGTGGGGTTGGTTGTGGGATTTATTGGTGATGTTCTCTGTATGTGCAGTTGTGCTGTTCCTTTGCCTGGGATTGAGGTGTTAGCTGGTGGCATATTCTGAGCCTGGTCTTAAGTGTTTCTGGATGATTCTTGCACCCTTATGCACTCGGCCTTTCTTTTAGCTAGTCTTGAAAGCTTAGGTCTGCTTTATGGGTTCCTTAAGTCTGTTGTCACCTCGATAGGATATAGGGTGGAGCTAGAGAGTCTATTTGGGATGCAGATTAGAGTTGTTTGCACGAGGCGCAAAATAAGGGGTGAAAAGAGCTGCCTGCAGTGTGTTCAGTTAGGCCAGCCAAGAGTTAAACTCGGGTTAGGAGTCCCTACTTTGCAGTGCGAAAGCTAGCTCCCTGCCTGGGGAGTGTGATTAAAATGAGAGTCTGAGGTGGAAGATTGAGGTAAGATTGAGAAAGAAAAGAAAATAGTGGAAAAAGAAAAGTTGTGGAAAGAAAAGAAAGTTTGAGCAAGAAAAGAAAATCTTGAGAAAGAAAGAGAGTGGTATGAGAAAGTGAGTTTGAATATGAAAGCAAAAGGGAAGAGTGGATATGAAAGAGAATGGTTTCTTTGGCCAGGGTCATGGGTAGTGTGTTAACAACCGATTTGATTCTTGTAGTCTTTTGAGTGAAGCCTTTGTTCCAGTGTAGGGGGAAGATAGGTGGAGGGTGCTTATAAATCTTACCAGGGTGAGTAAGGCGGCTCTAGGGAGGGCTTTATCACACACTCACGCAAGAATTTTCTGGCTAACCTTGACTTGCTTCGTTCCTGTTATCATGCAGTCTGCTTCTCCTAGGCAAATTCGTAGCATTTGGTGTACAGAGGTTTGTCATGATAAGTTTCCATCTTCTAAACCTGCTTTTGGGGTCCATTACTCTGCTTGTGTTGTTGGGGGCTTTACAAACTTGGGTTGGATGGGAAAGATAGGTCTTGAATGTCTCTGTCTATTTCTTAGATTGTTTTGATGGGCTATATGTGCAAGGTACCTCATTCTTGTGGCAATTTTGCAGGCTGATATTTGGGGCTTGCACCCTCCGTCATGTTGATTTTGAGCGGAGCTGCGGGAGGTTTAAGGCGCCTGTCAGTTGGTGTTGCTAGTATCCTGTGGTGTGCTTCTTCCAACGGTTCGTTTAGGCCATGTTGTTTGGGACCTGCTGCTGACCATAGCATGGCGATGTCTTTGTCTTTCCTTGCGAAAGTACGGAGAGACCTGCGTTCCTGGTTTGTGCCGTCTTGATGGTGAATATGATGACAGCGAGTTGTGATAAGGGAGTCCAATGGGTTGTTTTGCTTAGTTTTGGATCTTATTCTTAGGGTGACGTATGCCTATTCTTGTGTCAAAAAAAAAAATAACAATAAAAATATATAAAAATAAAACAATGAAAATAAAATAAAAGAGAGTACCTATACACACATTCCTTAAAATAAATTTAATTTACTCACCTGATAATTGTGGTAGATGAACACATTTTCATTCGACTTCATCAAAGTGTATTTTGAATGTTTCCAACCTTAGCATTCGAAGTACATATTTATCACATGTATCTCTTGCAACTTAAATATACCAAGTAATATATTGAGTTGCTTGCAGGATTTGAAAAGACTTCGAGAGAAATGAATTGAAGGAACTAAAAACTAAAAGTTTAGAAAGGATGAAACTCGTTGATAGAAAAATGGTGGAAGCATGTTGATGAAAAAAGTGGTAGAAGACAACCTCTTTTTATAGTGGTAGATAATTGAAAGTTACAAAGCTTTTAGAATTCCAAAACTATCAACTTCTCTCATTAATTATAATTAAAGGATAATATATTTAATTAATGAAAAACTTTTTATATTCTAACTTCTCATATTCCATATTGTTATTATTATTGATAATTAATAAATAATTTAATAATAATGTTATTTCATAATAATTATATTATATTATTAATTAATTAATTAAATATTAAAAAATAAATGTAATAAATGTAATGTTTTTTTAGACACGTGGAGTATAATTTATTTATTAAATAATATTTACAATTCATTATTTTTTTTAGAAGAATATTTACAATTCATTATTTTTTTTAAAACATTTGTAATTAATTAGAGTAATTGAATTTTTAATACATTTAAATAATACATTCAATAGCAAGGTTGTAAATATAGAAATAGAAGTAGGGGTGTAATAGTCCAAAAAAAGTTTTTTCAAGATCCTCCCTTTTTAATATATTATTATTATAGATGTATTTCAAAACTATATTATGAAAAGTAAGAACATTAATATCATCACATACTTAGAAGAAGATCATGTATTAAAATTCTTCTACTGCAGTTTGTTCATAGTTCAACCATTTAAAGATACAAAAGATTGAAGTAAAGGGTTTTTTTCTTTTATTTTTAATTTTTTATTAATACACAATAAAAGTAGAGTATAAGCCACTTGTATACATTTAACAACACAAGAGTAATTTATAATTTTATTTTGTGGGTCATACATTAATCCTTACATGCTCACATAGAGCAAATTATATTGTGGAGTTTTTTTTTTTTTTATTATTATTAATTAAACATGGATTGGTGAGAGAATTCTGAACCTTTTACCTCTTGATCAAGAGTATATGCATTGATCAATTGAGTTATGTGTTCAAGTTAGGTCGAGGATACATGTCAATTACTGTTGAGCTATGCTCGCTTTAGCCACTACAATAAAAATATATTTCTATCATACTTTTAATACTTTTAATAAATTAAAGCCTAGGAAAGAAAATTAGCATAACTCAGTAGTTAAGGTACCAGTAATCTTCTCTTGAGGTCGAAAAATTTGAATATTCACCCTCACAAACATAATATTATATTATTTCAAAAAAATTTGAAAATTGGTATTAAATATTGTGAAATATTGATGAAAAAAAAACAATAAATACTAAAAAAATCACATGTGAATACTGTAAACAATGATTTATAAGTTAATATGAACCTAGTTTAGATGAAACACATTACTTTTTCTAACTTGGAAGGTTTGATTTTTTCTAATCCACAATTATTAAACTCAAAATAATTGGTTAAAAATGTGTCTCATGGGTTAAAATCATTTTTATGAATTTTGCCTATTTGAGTTTGAGTTCTTGAAAGTATATGGGTTAAAAGGTTGCTGTCGACGAAAATGTCGAGGTCTTCATTTTATGAAAATATTGACAAAATATCAATGTCGATGAATATTTTTGAAAAAATATTTAAGACAAATTTTTTTAAAAAAATATTAAACTAACAAATAAGTGTTTTACATTTTAAAAATACTTATTCTAAATATTATTTACGCACTAGCTAGATTTTTTTTATTATTTTATTTATATTTCATAAATTTCTTCACTATATAATGGAGATGTCGAATCATCTTGTATATCGATGTCGAATCCATAGACATGTGAAAAGATCGACGTGTCGATGAAAATTCAATACATTTAAAAGGCAGGCTTATTGAAATTAGTACACCCACCCCACAATTCTCATTGGAAAGAGTGAGGGTTTGGGGTTTGTGTCATCCTTCTCAGGCATGTTTGCATCTGGTTTTGGAACTGCCTCACCTTCATCCTCCCTCTTTGCATTATATTTGAGATTGTTCTATGTGGGTAGGGTAGGGTAGCAGTAAATTTAACATTATTTACATAATATACAATGTAGGTTGCTTAATCATTTTATGTAAACTAATTACTGTTAAGAATCCCACATTGAAAAGATTGGTGGAGACCTAGCTCACAATATATAAGCTACAAGGATCACTTCACTCATAGCCAATTGGTTTTGAGATGGAAGCCCATATAATTTAATATGGTATCAGAGCCCATTAAACTCAAACGGGTATTCGGTCCAATAAAAAGAAATTGGGATGGGGGCATGTTGAGGATCCAGATTGTTCTATTTTGAGACATGTGTTATCAAATATACTATCAATAAATTTAAATTAGTTTATACTTTTAGTTTATGGTTAATTTTTTCTTCAAATAGAAATTTAGTCTCTATTAGCCTTTCATCTATAAATTTTGAAAGCATATTCATATTGTGTTTTTTCTTAATGTAAGGGACGGAGGACACTCAACACATCTCCACAATGGTATGATATTTGTCCACTTTGGACATAAGCCCTCATGACTTTGTTTTTTGTTCCACCCTACAAACCTTATACCAATGGAGGAGATACTTATCTTGCCTTATGTATCCATGATCATCCTCTTCAATGTTACTATTATTTTACCATAAGTTAGAAAAGGAAAAAAAAAAAATACTTTGACAAACTATAAATACTAATTTTAAGATTTATTGAAAACATATTTACTAATTTTGGACATTTGATCATTCGTGAACCTAAAATGAGACCCAAAATATGTGGATAAAAATGATATTTTAATGACCCTAAATTTCTTATAATTATTAAAACTAATCCATAGTTAGAATGCTTTAAGAAAATTCTGAATATTAATCTTTTTTTTTTCTTTGGAAAAATGTTGTATTTGTAATCACTTTCAAAAATATATATTTTTTAAAAATATTTAAAAAATGAAACACTCAAAGTTTCTCAAACTTTTTGTTAAAATATTTTTGAATAGTGGAAGAAAGTTTGGTTTTTTTTTTTTTCAGGATAAAGGAAAAGTTGAATTTGCAGCTTTCAACTTTATGTTTTTTTTAATGTTTGTGGGTGTTTGAGGCTAGCTTGCACATAACTAATTTCATGAGACAACCACATGATTCTACTACATTTAGTTGTTAAGAAAACCCGTTAGACTCTTAGGTATAGGTGGTTACCATGCATGGATCGAATCCTGGTGGGAGTTCGATCAAAGTCCCACATTGACTAGATAAGGGGAAGATCATGAATTTATAAGAGAGGAGAAGTATCTTCATTGGCCATGAGGTCTTTTGGAGTGATCCAAAAACAAAGTCATGAGGGCTTATACCCAAAGTGGACAATATCATACCATTGACGTAGCCATCTGTTGAGCCAATTTTTTCTTAAACTTTTAATTTCATTTGTGTAAACCCGAAACTTAAAAAAGTGTTTATATTTAAATCTTAAACTTAAAGTGTTGCAATTTAAACCATAAATTGGTTAAATTTCTATTTATTTACTTTTTTTTTTTTCTTCTAGATTAGTGATTGCCTATGGGCATCTTTATAGTTGGATGATATATATATATATATTTTCTTTTTTAGAAGTTGATTCTTCTAATTGCATTGGATGCTTTTAAATAGTTGAATCTATACATTTTGTTGCACAGTGTCAGTACTTTTTATTTGCTCAATTTTGTTACTAGATTTGAATATTTTCATGATTGAGTTTAGACATCTTTGTAACATGATTTTGAGTGTTATGTTCATGGGAAATTTTTAATTTTAGTTTTAAAATGGTATTAATTGTAATTAGGGGTTTTAATGGATTGAAATTAAAAATATAAACCCACCTAAGTTCAGGGATAAATTTTAACTTTTTCTCGAATAAAATTGTTAAATGAACCTATATTTTCTACAATAATTTTTTTTTTCAAATAAACTATGACGTGAATTTAATCCCAATTTTACGAAATAATTTTCTGAAAAAAAATATGGCTCCACAGGAGTATCGAAATTATTTCCGTTCATTTAGAATAATTCTTTCAGAGAATAAATTTTGTTGATACCAAAATTCGGACAGAAGACTCACATGACCTTCACGTGACACCAACAGTGAATTTGTCGAAACTGGAGAAGACGTGACCTGCAAGACCAGCAAAAATCGACGTGGTGTAGGCCACACCACCTCCAATGCCTAAGTCAGAAAACCGAGGAGAAGCTATAGATAGTAAAGGGAGAGTCAGGAGTAGAGTTTCGAAACCCTTCTCCCGTGGTGAAGAGGGGTTTTTTGTACACTAGTTTTTTTAACACGTGCCTTGCACGTGGTATTTCCAATTACTTTATAATGTTGATAATATTTTTTTTTCATTTCATCATATATATATATATATATATATATAAAAGAATAAATTTTGTTTTCCAAATACTTTGGAAATTCTTTAACTCATTTAAAATTATATAATAAATTGTTATTAAAGATAAGTAGTTAATTTTTTAGATAATGTAAAACAAAACTTTTCATATTCAAGCCTATTAAATTCCAAAACTTGTGAAGTTAACGGGGCATTTGATTTTTCATTCATTAAAAGCTAAAGTTATAAAACTATACTTTTTGATAACTAAAATTTTAATAAAATTTTGGGTAGTTTTTACTATTATTAAAAAACTGCAAGTTACTAAATTTCGTAATATATTTGATAAGATTGATTACTTGGTGGAATAGAAACAATGAACTTATTTAAGTATTATTTTTTCTATGCAAATAAGTTATCTATTTGTGAATTTGACACCAACTTTATATACTATGAAAGTTTTTTTTTTAAATAAAAATATTATGTGCATGATATAATTTAAAATCTAAATAAATACTTGTCACAACATTAACGAACAAATATTTATCAAGACTTTATAAATACCAACTTCGCTAAAGAATGTTGAATGAATGGAAAAAAAAAAAAAAAAAAAAAAAACCTAAATTCATAGAATTCAAAATTGTCATCTTTTACATTAGTTTGTTAGTGGCTTTTTTTTTTTTTTTTTTTTTTTCTTTTTGAGACCTTTAGTGGCTTATTTAAAAATGTTGAATTAATAGGAGTTATTATTATTAATTAAATAATGAGAGAAACAAATTTAATATCAAAAGAAAACATTTCATATTCCATCTTTGTCATTTAAAATATATATAATTAAAATTAGTAATTATATAAATTAAATTTTGTTTTTCATATTTTAGATTTTTAAATGATATTTTATGAGTTAAATTAAATTTAATAGATAAATTTTATAATTAAGTGACATGTTTGGTAAACTTTAGATTTGACCAAAGAGTAAAATAGACCAAAAATGATTCTCTCCTTAACAACTTTTCAAGATGGTAAGAAAAGATAAGATAAAATTATTATTATTACTACTTACATATATACTTCTAAAACAATTGATCTTTTATTTTAGTTTTTTTTTTACTTGTTTAATATTTAAAAATGTTAATTAAAAAATCTAAAATTAAATTAAATAACATTTATTTTCTATGGTTGGAATATGAGAGGAAAAAACTATGATTTTAATTAGATAAAAAAAAAAAAGGAAAAAAAAGATATATGATTTTAATTAGATAAAAAGAATTATATTGGAAATAAAATTTTAAAAAACGGTGATACATAACCAACAAAAACAATATGAAAATTATTTATAAAATAATATAAATCATCTCTAAGAAGTAAGTTATTGATACCTTTGATTCATATACGACGATTACCTTAAAAGAGATTCGCCTTTGATTGGTGTTTCTCGTATGAGATCAAACCATTTTTCAAGATACAATGACATCCAATTACAAAAAACACTACTTTGCAATTCCTACAACTTGACACTACACACCAATATGCAATGCAATCTTCTAAAACTATCTATCTAAAACTATAAGAAGGAACTAATAGATGAAGAACAAAAAAAAAGATGAAGAAAAAAATCAAAATGAGAAAGCTAAATCGTTGTAGAAAAAAAGTAGAAGAGATGTCTTTATATATTGTATGAGATGAATATGTTACAAAAACTCTTGAGTTTCAAAACCTTTCAAATCTCATTATTAATTTTAATTAAATGTAAAATTAAATTTTTTAGAATTAATTAGGTAAGTTAAGTTGTTCATATTCATAAACCACAATCGATTCAATTGTGAAGAAGTTTAATGGGTTTTTCCATGATTCTAAACCTAAACCCTAATAATTATTCATAAACCACAATTGATTAAAGAAAAATTTAAATGAATTAAAAAATGAAAAGGGCAAAATAGGAAGAGAAAGTTTCTCCACTATAGCCACTTTTATATATAGTATTTATATATAGTATAGATATAGATGTTTGTCCTCCTAGAGTTTTTAGGAATTCGGAGGTGCTTCGGGACGAACCAGGCGGAATCGGGGCGATTCGGGGCATCAGGGACCGAAGAGAGGTCACCGGGCTCGGCCTCGGCCTTTTGCCGAGGCTGACCATATGGGTCGGGCCATGTTGGCCCGACCCTTTGGTCCTGTCTTCCTCTAGGTCAGTCTTTTGGTTCTACCTCTGCCCGATTGTCCTCGTTAGCTCCTTGTGCGTCTGTCTGGTCCAAAATTACCTAAAACAAAATTTATGATATTTTTAACCTATTTTAATTTTATATTTTATGTTTTATAGGTTAAGTAATGAATATATTAATTGTGTTTTTTTTTTCGTATCTTAAATGTACTGATCAATCCAGATCAACAGATTCAGGTTTCAACAAGATTGATATTTTATAGAGTTCGAAAACGAGTTACAAATCTAAATTTATTTAACTTCCTTTTTTTCAATTTTCAATTTTAAGCCTAACAAATTTAGGGTTTGTTTGGTAACTTTTCAAAGTGTTTAATTTTGAAAAGAAAAATCATTTTGAAAAAAAAATTCTAGTGGTTGGCAACCCCTAAAAATGACTTATTAGAAAATGACATTGAAAATAAACTATTTTGAGAGAAATACTTGTCAAAATGATTTTTTTTTTCAAAATTAAACACTTGAAAAAGTTAAACCAAACACACTCTTAGATCATGTTTGATAACTATTTGGTTTTTTAGGCTCCGTTTGATAAACATTTTATTTTTTATTTTTTATTTTTGAAAAGTAAGTCTATAAACACTACTTTCCACCATAAGCTTCTTTGTTTTGTTACCTCCCTCTTCTTTCCATATTTTCAAAAACCAACTCAGAAACTTATTTTTGTTTTTGGAATTTGGTTAAGAATTCCAATGTGTCGTTACCAAAGATGAAAATCATGGTAAGGAATGTAGGAGAAAACAAGCATAATTTTCAAATTCCAAATGGTTATCAAATGGGGCCCTTAGTTTTTGGTTTTTGAAAATGACATTTGTTTTCTCCCAATTTCTTTAAAATAGTTATTATCATCTTTGTTAATGACACATTTGAATTCTTAGTCAAATTCCAAAAGCAAAAACAAAGTTTTTTAAAACTGTTTTTTTAGTTTTAAAAACTCAATTTGGTTTTTGAAAGCATGAGAAAAATTTGACAAAAAAAAAAAAAAAAACGAAATTTATAAATAAAAGAAGTGTTTATATATAAGACTAAATTTCAAAAAAAAAAAAAAAAAAAAAAAATCAAATGCACCAAACAGATAGTTCTCATTTCAAGTTTAACAAAATCATAGCTTAATAAACCGTAATAGGACTATGAGTCATATCTTATAAAACTCTTGTCATTTTTTTTTTTACTCAAACTCTTGTTATTCACACGTAGCTTCGAAGATGAGGCACGTGGAATAAAATTTTATTTGTAATGATGTCATGTGTGTGAGTGTATATAACCTCTAATATTTATTCTCTGATTCTCTCTCTTGTGTGTGTTTCACCCGAGGGCTGGAACACTTGTTTCTTGAGTCTGAAACTTCAATTTATTCTTGAAGTCTTGAAGAGTTTTCGGTCTTCAAGGAGTGTTGAAGTCTTCTAGTCTTGAAGTCTTTGAGTCGTAGGGGTCTTGAAGTCTTGAAAAGCCTTGGTCTTCAGGAAGTGTTTAGATCTGCTTGAAGAGTGTTTGGTCTTCAAGGAGCCCTTCAAGTCTTGAGGAGTGTTCGGTCTTCAAGAAGTGTTGAAGTGTTGAAGAGTCTTTGGTCTTCAAGGAGTGTTCAACACTTTGGAACTTGTGGATTTCAAAGACTCTTCAGTCTTGATGGAGTCTCTATAAATTCTTTGGTTCTGGTTGAGAGCTTCAAAATTTTGAACACTCTTGTCTTTGTGAGAGTGTAGAATTTCTGAACTTCTTGTCTTTGTGAAAGTGTGGAATTTATGAACCGTTGAAATGGAGGAGAACCCCTCTATTTATAGAGTTCTCCATGGATGAGTCTTGGTGACTTTTGGGCCTAACAACTTTGGACTTGGGCTTTATTGGTCTTGGGTTCAACTATTCAGCCTTGGGTTTAGTTTATATTTGACCAAAAAACTATTTGACCCAAATATTAAAAGTCACAAATTTGATCAAATTAATTTTTTAATTCATTGATCAAATTAATTTTTTTAATTAATTGATCAAATGGACATTTGACCTCAAAATTTTATAATTGGTCAACTCTGTCTTCAAATTAAATTTTAAATTTATAATTGGTCCCAAATTTAATTATTTTTAATTTTGTCATATTTTTAAATAATGACGTGACAATTTGTGATTGACCAAAATTTCCCCTTCAACACTTGTCATTGAATATATACAAAGATTCATAAAGGCTAAATATATATATTCTAATCCTAATGTTTGAGTCTTTTTTTTTTTCCAATTTAGTGTCTCTTTCTTTAAAAATTTTCAATTCAATTTAGTCTCTCACCATTGATAAAGGGTTGATGATAAATTTACATGATATAATCCTTAAAATTTAAAAGATCAGAAAAATAAATAATATTTAAGGAAGGAAAAAAAGAAGAGAAAGGGAGATGAAAAGAAAAACTCTCAACATTTCTACCAAATTCTTAAAAGTTTGAAGGATGAATTAGAAATTTAGGAATTCAATTTACTCCGTATTATGTTAGATAAATTTATTAATCACTCAATTTTAATATTTACCGATGGTGAGAGACTAAAATTGAAATATTAAAATATGAGAGAGTAAATTAAAACTTTTTAAAATAATAGAGACTAAATTGAAAAAAAAAATACCTAAATATTAGGATATATATATATATATATATATATTTTGACAATATCAAAATATATATTTACCGTTAGGATAGAGATGGTGATCTTTTTTTTTTTTTTTTTGTTTAGAGGTTATTCTAGATGTATGGTCATAATACTAAGAATTTTTGGGATCAAATAAATCAATATAGTTATAAACGTGTGTTTAGGATTCCATTAAAAAGAATAGCTTCAACAATAATTAGTAAAAAGTAAATAAAAAGTAATTCGGTTTTTTTAGGAAAAAAAAAAATGAAAGACAAATTAATGAAAACAATGTATCTATTTGACCTAGAACCTATATGAAACATTAAACAACAATAGATTACATTGAATGTCTCGTAATCATGATCAATTACTTTAAAAAATATAGGAACGTGGTGAATATTAAAATATTGATGCATAGACATATAAATTATGATCTTATCATAAACATCATGGATCTTAAAACTTGTTGGTCAAGTGAAATAAGTTACTAACTAGTAAGATATTGCGCGTATGTAATGTGCTCTGAGAATTTTCGTGTAGATCTAACTTCTAATTGAGACCTTGTAAAATTCAAGATAACAACACCAAATGAATTGTCACATTCATAATATATTACACTGTTTATATAATATAATGTATGATGAGGGAAAAAAAAAGGATAAATGCCACTATTTACGTATATACTATATGTAACAATGTGAGCAAAACTCAACGGTTATTTGACATTTACTTTTCTCTTGAAAATTAGAGGTTCAAACTCCCATATTCTCACCTTTGTTGATCATACAATTATGTTTAATGCTCAAAGAAATAAAATATAATTTTAATATACCGTGAAAATAAATATATATATAAAGGAAAAATGAAGTGCATATTTCATACAAATCACATTAAGCAATTTAAAAATAAGCCCGACATCAAATAGGTTTATAAAATTTGGCAAAGTGAGCGAAGCTCACCTGTAATTGATATGTGTATTTTTTTTAGTAAGAATCTTTTCACCCTAAAATATCGTTAAACTTGAAAAATATATATACACATATATAAAACTTAATCCCAAGGTTTTTTTTTTTTTTTTTTCCTCGTAAAGGGTATTTTGAGCAACAAATTGTTTACTTTAGCTCCCACTCACAAACAAAAACACTTAAACCTATCGACCCAAAAAAAATATATATAAAAATTATAAGATTTTTACTTTTACGTCATAATTTAAAGTAGGATAGTTTTTATCTTCAAATGTTTAGTTATAAATAACATTTTTTTCCCTACATGTGGGGTGGAAAATTTGAACCACAAACCTCTGAATCATTAGTATAAATTTTATGTCAATTGACCTCTGTTCATGTTAACTAGTTATAAATAAGAGTTACTTATAATTGTAACAGAGAATAATATAATTAACGACCAAGACATTAGGGGCCTGTTTGATAACGTTCTCGTTTCTTGTTTCCGTTTCTTCATTTTTAATAAAGAAAAATAGAATTTCATGACCCTAACACTTATACATTCAATAATAATAAACCTATATTCTTATTTATGTTTGGAAAAAATTGGAAACAAGAACAAAAAAGGAGAAACTAGTTTTAGTTGTTCCCAAAAGTTCTATACATAAATTTTGGGAGTGTTTCTAAAAAATGAGAAACAAGAAACATACATAGTTATTAAATACTTAGATTTTTTAATAAAATTAGAAACAAGAAACAAGAAACGAGAACGTTACCAACGGGCCCTAATATTCTTTTTATAAGTTCTAGTTCACTCCATAATTTAAAGTGTAATATTAAAAAGAAAAATAACTATATATAACAGTTACAAATTTAAATTACATGAAGTGAAATGATTAGCAAAATACAAATATGGAAAATAGAGAAATAAACCTTGTAATTTAGGAAAGATAATAGATGTGTTGTTCAACTTTAAGAGCAAGATAATAGATGTGTTTTCCATTCAACTGATATAATATATATGTTTTTTTTTAGCTCAACAAAATTTAGGGATGATTGATGAAGATGCATATATCTTAACCTAGTTTAGGTTTTCTTTTTGAGTTCAACAATATTTGAAGTGGCAAGATTTGAACCTCTGACCTCTTGTTCAAATGTAAATTCTAATTAACGTTGAACTATATTCACTTTGACAACCTAACTTAAGTTGTTACATAACATATATATTTTTTAAACTAATTAAACTAACCCAACTTGTCATTTTAAAAAATTTGAAAATCTTCTAACAAATTCCATTCTCATTGTTTTCAAAATTCAAAATTCAAATCTACATCTCAAAGTTCTTCACTCGATGCGAAATGAACACAAAAAAAAAAGTAGGATTTTGACTTCTATTACACTCTTTGTTTTAGAATCATCAACACGGAACAAATTTACAATCTTTGTACGATAAGTCGAACTTTTGGAGCAAACCCTAAATAATATCACATCAGAGTAAGAAATTTGAAGCTGAAATTGGGAAGAGAAAACAGTTACTTTTTCATTGTGTATAATGCAGTTGAAACATCTTTTCCATGCTTAGTTTGACACAATGATGACATTTGCTTTTGTTTACTTGTCCTTTACATTATAAAATCATAGGTAGGACTTAGATTTTCCTTTCTCTTTTTTCTCCTTTTTAAAATTCTCTCATATAAATTTTAAGGAAATCATCACCCATTTTGGGAAGCTGGGGACACCAATACTTTGGAATAAGAGAAAATAAAAAAATATGTAATATGATTTCAGAAAAAAATATGTAATACACATACTGACTCATAAATTTGTCTATCTCTTTAGGCTTTTCTCTGCCAAGAATTTCAATCATCACTTTTCCATTATATCATTTCCCAACATATATATATATATATATATATATATATATATATATATATTGACAAATATTATAGATTATTCCATTTAATTACACAATTTATATTTTATTTGATTTGATGCGTTTAAGGTTAGATCATGTTTGGGAGTATAATTTTTTTCTCAATGAAATATATAGTAATGTGCTTTTAATTTTTTAATAATTTCCCCTAATGCATTATAGATAATTTTACAATGTAAGTCTAGAATCTAGTAAAATTAATTAAATAAAGAATAATATTAGGGCTAAAAAAGACAACTCAATAGAGATGAGCTTGGGCAGCTAGCTTCTTTCAATAACCTACAAAAATATAAAAGAAAATTTTATTTTTAATAAAACATATTATTGTTGATGTCAAATGCTTAACGCATTAAATTAATCGATATTAGATAATATATTGCATTATTCCTCTCAAAAAAAAAAAATATTGCATTATTTTAATTATTTGCTTGATCCTTAATGTAAAAAAAATTAAAAAAAACGTAATTTATACCACTTTTCATTCAAAAAAATAAAAAAGATAAAAATATATATTATCTCCTAAAAAAAAGAAAAGATAATAATTGCTATAATCAGCGGCGGAGCTACAGTAGGCCCAGGGGGGGCTCGAGCCCCCCTGAACTTTACTGTATATTATACTAATATTAAAAACTTCACTTACTTTCCCAAAATTTCACTTTGCCTCATTGGTGATATTGCTTGAAGCCCCCCCTGTGCGGTGCCCAGCGCTCGAGTTCAAGGCAAACGGAACGTATTGTTTTTTTGTTTTTGTCGTTTTTTGAGCGTCCGAGTTCGAGCCACCCGGAAGGTGTTTTTTTTTTTTTTTTTTTTTTTCCGCTTTTTAAGTCCTTTTTTTTATTACCGTCCAGTGTTCGAGTTCGAGCCTACTGAAACGTATCTTTTTGTTTTTTTTCGCTTTTAAGTCCATTTTTTTCACTAATAACTTGTTTTCTTTTTTTTTTTAATAACTTTTTAGTTTTTGTTTTATTATAAAATTTTTATAAGTATATATATTGATTAAAAAGGTTATTATTCTCATTGATTTAATACGTAGAAAACCATACAAGGAAATAAAATTAGACCTATAATATTTTTAAATGCTAGTAGATTGTTTTTTAATAATTAATTCTATTTGAAAAACTATAATTATTATGATTTTTATTTTTATCTTTTATTTTGAGATTTGTTTTATTTTAGTCTTTGTGTTCACAAATGTCCAAATTTAGTTCTCGTTAACTTTTTTTTTTTTTTTTTGCCTATAGCCCTCCTATAAATTCTGGAAACAAATTCACATCATGTCTTTTCTTAAATGGAAATTATTATCACCGTTTTTACCAAATTTAATAGAAATTTACTTCAAACTACCAAAATAAGTACTAATTTTAAGGTTTATTGAAAGTACCGAACTAAATTTGGACATTTAAAAATGTACAAAATAAAATGAAATGAGATCTAAAGTACATTGACCAAAATTGTATTTTAACCTAAAAAATGTGACAATTTTTTTCTATTGAACAAGCCCCCCCTAACAGAAAATTCTGGATCCGCCACTGGCTATAATTCTATAATTTTACTTCATATTATATTTGAATCTACTGTGGGATATTTATACAAATAAATGTGAAAGAAAGTGAGATATTTAAATTCAATTTTTCAAGAGTTTTAAGATAGATTGAAACTTCAAATTCAATTTGATGTTTCAATTACAAATTTAACATATGAAAGTTAAATTTGATGTTATAACTCAATTGAGTTATATTTTCATATGTTTCAATTTTATTTAAGATTGTTCTTTAGAGTTACTAAGTTGCTAGTCTATAAATAGCAACTTGTTTCTTGATTTGAATCATCTCATTCCATTTGAAGCATTCTTTCTTCTTTCTTTGTTTCCTTTGATCTTGAGTCGAGTTGAGAGCAAGTATCCAAGAGTTCTGCCAGATCTGAGTAGTTCGAGGTTGCTGTTCTACCGGAGTTAGTCGTTGTATCCTGCTAGACGATCGCTGTAGTCTGCTAGCAACCCGTGCAGAGCGAAGAATTGTCTTCAGGACAGCGCTTTGTAAGCGTGTCTCGACTATTTATTGTTAATATATTCGCAACATTTGTCATATATACAGTGTTTGTATTGTTATTTCCACTGTAATTGTTAGTATCCAGTTAAGGTGTAATCAGTTTGCTAGCGTAACTCAGTTCTTATTTGAGCATATCTCCAACATCTACACATAACGAACTTAACTGAGTTGGAATATATATATATATATATATATATATATATATATATATATATTTATTTATTTATTTATTTATTTAAAAAAAAAGGAAAATAGTGGAAGATTATTAACCTTCCGAAGTAAGAGATGATTCAAACCTTCCAAACCAGTTATTAAACTAGAAAAAGGAAAAATAACATGTTATATTTGATAAGGAAAAAAAACTACATTTATCTAAAATTAGATTTTGCTATCCAATTGAGTTCAATAATAATTGACATGTATTCTTTTTTTAGAACAAACTTTTAGGTTATTAGTATAAGTTTTATGACAGTTGAGTTATGTTGATGTTAAGAATTGACACATATTCCTTTGTTACGTTGTACTAAACAGAAATAAAAATCTATATATAGGATGAAATTCATCATAATATTAAGCTTTTAATAAAATAGTGAACTTGAACCAACCTGGACTAAAAAAGATAAATAAAAATAATAAATAAAAATAACAACTTAAACTTGAAAAGATTCAAACGAAAAAAAAAAAAAAAAAAGTAGACATGCCCATAAAAGAATGAATTTGATATTTTTATTATTTTGAAAAAAAAATCCTAATCAAAACAAATATATCAATATATATCCCTTGTCAACACAATACAATATCCCTAATGTACAGCAAAAATATTAATGAGAAGAAACTTTCGTTTATTATTTAACATTTGAAATGAGGGAATTCGAATCTCTGATCTCTTAATCGAGAGTACATCTCAATTACCGTTAAGGTATGTTCGCTTTGACGATTTTCATTTATTTTTAAAAGAGGCTTAAATGCTGAAATATTTTAATGAACTTTTATTTATATAATTTTTTTAAAAAAATATTTGTCCAGTATGTGACATGCCCTTGGACATATCAAGGCAAAAGAATAATGAATGTTTGTAGATAGAGTGAACCCTAGTTTTAATTTAAGAATTTAATTTCTTTGAGAAGACAGATATTGGAACCCTAGTTTTTTAAAAAGGAAAAAAAGCATTTTCATTATTCTCAAAAAAAAAAAAAAAAAAAAAAAAAAAAAGCATTTTCATTGAAGAGAATGTTAGTGGGAATAATGTAGAGAATGTCAGAATCTAGCTTTCTTCATGGGTTTTGGGCTTCACACCTAAGAGAACCTCAACAAGCCAACCAATAAACATTTCTCATTTTTAATCGGAGTATACCTATTTGATCTTTTCTCTTTCTTTTTTATTTTTAATAATAAATTCCCTTATTAAGTAGATATTAGTTATGGAGTTTAAAATAATAATAATGCCCAAACGAGCATTGCTCAACGGTAATTGGCACGTATCCTTGACTATGAGATCAGAGGTTCGGTTCGGTTCGGTTCAACGATTGTTGCAGGCAAGATCGATCCGAACCGAATCGGTTCGGTTCGGTTTCGGTTCGTCTTTTTTCTGAACCAAGAATGTTGAGGACTGAGGTCTTGCCCTAAATCGAGCGTCTTTTTTCGGTTCGTCTCCCTCTTTCTTTTTAGTTTTTCTCTCAAGACCTTAGTGAACGGCGTGATTTTCTCAGGCGAGCCAGACGCTCGATTGAATCCCTAAATCTCAAAATGCTTCTTCAATTCAAATTCGTCTCAATCTGCTCGTTCTCAAAAATTAAAATCCCTTAACTTTCATTCGCCGGTAGCTTGTTTCTCGGAGAGCAGTTGATCTCGAATGCTTGTTTCTCCCTCTCTCTTTCGTTCTTCCCCTCACCGGTGACTCTCTCTCTCGTATGTTGTCGCCGCCAGCGTAGCAGACTTACGCGCCGCTGCTTCTCCTCTCGCCAACAGTTCTCTTCCCCGCGTGTAAGTTTTCTTTTCCTCGCTCTGTTACCGACCCCATCGCTACCCCCCCTCCACCGTCCTGTCTCTGACCTAAATCGAAAGAGAAGGTTTCATCGTTTTGACTAAAAAAAAAACAGTAGCAGAAGAAGAAAAGAAGACCCGAACCCGAACGGTTCGGGTTGTCCGTACAACTGAACTCGGCCCGATTTTTGTACACCCCTAATGAACATAGCTCAACTGGTATCAAGTGAGTACGCCTCTTTTTCTATTCATTGACATGAATATAGTTTTTCTTCCTCTCATATTAACTATTAGTAGAAAATTATATACAAGAGTATGTGACGACAAGAAGTTTAAACTAGATATTGATCTCATACTATTTCTTTACCTTAAGCTTTTCTTTCAATAAAGGTAGATTTGAGCATATAATTAAATTTTTATTTAATGTAATTTTGCTCGTGACTCATGTTTTTCCTCTCTCGTATAATCTCTCTTTACTCATCCATCATCGCCAATAGGTTTTTTTTTTTTTTCTTTCTTTTTCTTTCTTTCTTTCTCTCTCTAATTCTAGTTTTTTTTTTTTTTTTTTTGTAAAGATGCAAAACAGATTTTTTTTTCACATTATATTACATCTTAAATTGATTTACAAGAGTAAAACGTAAAAGTAAAAAAGATTTGAGCAATTAATCAATCTATTAAACGAATTGACTGCATGTTTGAGAGTGATTTTGAAATAGTTAAAATCAATCAAAAACACGTTTCTAACAACTAAAAACCAATTTTGATGATACGACAATCACGTTTAAAAGTGCAAAATCAAATATGATACTGATTTCGAACCTGACAAAAAGTGATTTTAACCCCTTCAGACACTCCCAAACGAGCATGGAGTAAACAACCCTCTCCTCTCTTTGTAAAAGAAATTATATAGAGAGGTATATGTGAGGAAAAGAGGTTTGAAATCAAATTAGATTTCATATTATTTCTTCCCCCACTTTTAACCTTTCTTTGAATAAAGGATACTAGTAAGGTTATATATAAATTTTTAATTAATTAATATTATTTTGCTCCAAACTCATGATTTCCCTCTGTTTATATATCAAGTCAACACCAAGAAAGTTGTTTTTTTTTCATCTCTCTTTAATTTTACTAGTACATAAAAACCCTAAATATATTTTAACAAGATTTATTAGCCTAGTTTGAACAGTACTTATCATAAACCCTAAACCTAAAATTGGTGTATCTTCCTTTTGAAGTTTTTTTTTGGTGCACACATAAATTGACAAAGAAACCCAAAAAATGATAAAGTAAAGTTAGTAGAGTAGACATTAAATTAAATACATACAAGTTGCAGAATCTCCAAGCAAGCTGCTATATAGGTAGGCTAATAGGGAGAGCATTAATAAAGCAAAATAGCTTTAGCCATATAGTGGATCAATGTGTTTATTATTCATAATTATTGCAAACCCCAGAGCTCTCCACTCTCTATGTATAAATCCAAAAAGAAGGATTTTGTTTCCTTTTGTTCCTTTAATAATAATAATTTTCTTTTTAATTTCTTCATATATCAATATATATATATATAATTTCAAAAGTGATGCTGGTCAATATTATTCCTTTTCCTTTTTGTGTTGGGACCCTACAAAACAAAGGTCTCTCCTCTCCTTTACATTCAAATCCAAAAGTAGACATGACAACAATTTATCTCATCTATCTTTCTTTTCTTTTCTTTTCTTTCTTTTCTTATAAATAATTGTAGTGAAAAGTTTGAATTTTTTATGCCTTCTTTGAATTAAATACATCTTTTGTTAATTATGCTGTCACATCAGAACAACCTAATTCATCTTGGTTTTCTGAAAACAACAACTTAGATTTTGATACAAGTTAATTTGCACAAAGGATGAAATTAAAAGTTCAAAAATAATGGATTTACTTTGTAATAGTAAAAGGTATACATTTAGCTTATTAAAAACTCATTTGTGTGTGTGTTTTTTAGTACATCAACATTTGGAGGGGGAGGATTCGAACCTCTGACCTAATGATCGATGATACATGTCAATTACCGCTGAGCTAAGCTCGCTTTGGCAAAAAACTCATTTGTGTTTGGTCATATACTCAAGAGTAATTTTAATTTTATTTTATTTTAATTTAAAAGCGCTAATATGTATTAAATTTTCATCGTCATGCCAACATTTCCATTATACCATAAAAAAATCGATAAAATATATAAAGAAAAAAGGTAATGAAATGCAATAGTATGGAAACCATATTAATAATGAATATTTTAAAATATTTTTTAAAATATGAAATATTTATTTATTAGTCATTTATTTGATTTTTTTTCTTTTAAATATATTTTTTTAGAAATATCCCTGATATTTACATAAAATTGAGAACTCGATATTTCCGTCCACAATAACATTTTTAACCCTTAATTATTATTATTACTTCTTCCAAAAGTTTCCACCCTCCACAACTCGACCTATACATAGAAGGCATTGGCCAATACTTGTATTTGTAATGTATATTTTTGTTAATATTAGAGTAGTTGGATGCATTTAAAATTTGTTTATATTTTATGTTTCTTCTCATTATTATTATTTTTTTAAAGCAGGACCACATTTTAATTATATAAACTTTTATAAGAACTAATACTTGACTGCATATTAATATATATAGGGATTTCTTTGCACAATAATTAAACATGCATTAAAAATGTTGAGATCATGAGAGACAATTTTTTTTTTCTCATTTTCTATTTTCTCGTTCTTAATTTTTAAGATTTTAATGAAGCTTCGTCTCAAAAAAAAAAAAAAAAAAAATTAATGAAGCTACATACCACAACCGTTACCTTAATTAATCTGGTTGTTATTTCATTCTTCATTGTATTGTTTATTACATTTATGTTATTTCCTCTCCTATGATGTACAAATACGTGTCCTCCATATCATTATTTAATATCAGTGTCTGTGCTCACTGTTCCTTGGGTTGAACATTATCTCAAAATTGTAGTAATAAATTACCCTATAGGCTATCATTATAATTATAATTAATTTCTTTAATAGAAAATTAAAAATGATACAAACCCTGTATGAACTAGATGAGATATTGCAATCTGACCCAATTATATATGGTGTTGCTGTTGATGGTCGATTTTGGCCAGAGGATCTCACCTGACCTTCACGTGCCACCAACGGTAAATTTGTAGTTGAGGGGGGAAGACGTGGCCTGCAAGACAGTAAACCTGCACACCGGTGTGGTGCTCGCCACACCGGCTCCGATGCTTAAGTCAGAAAGCAGAACCGAGGGGCGTGGAAAAGTAAGAGCAAGAGCAGAAAAGAGAAAATTGATAGTAGAGTTTAGGGATAGAATTCGGGATCCCCTCTTCAGTGGCGAAGAGGGATATAAATACCTGTTCATCCTCCTCGCCTTTTTAGGGTTTCGGAGGCGTTTTAGGTCAAACCAGGCGAAACCGGGGCATCCAGAGGCGGTGGGGACCAGACGGGACCAAACGGACTCGGCCCGCACGAGCGGGCCGAGGCCGAGCAGGGGGTCGGGCCGAAAACCCGACCCCTTCGGTCTTGGCCCGTCCCCTTTGCCGGTTTTGCCCCCTTGGTCCATCTTTCAGCCTGATTACTCCCCGGTTGTCCTTGTCAGCTCCTTGTATATCGGGGTGGTCCAAAATTGCCTATAACATTAAGCCCCCACTCTTGAATTGGGATTCGGGGTGACTTATTGCTATAAGTTGAGCTCCTTAAGCCCGATTTAAGAGTAATGACCCTTGCCCTGGGCTGGCTTACGTGTAGCTTTGTTGTCATCCTGGTCGGCCTCGGCCTCGGGAAGAGGTGCTCGGTCCTGGCTTCTGCAGGGTGAGCTTGACTTAGATGAAGTGTATGGACTCATGTCAGGTGAGGTGAGGTAGACTCGTTGGTCCAGGCTCACATGGTCTCACTTTGGATGAGGCGAGGTAGACTTCGGCAGTCCAGGCTCGCATGCAGGCGTGGGCGCTAAGCTGAAGAGCTTAGGCTCGCAAGGTAGGCGTGGGCACCATAGGCTCGCTGAAGCGTGGGCTCTATGGGCTCGCATGTAGGCGTGGGCACTATAGGCTCGCTGAAGCGTGGACACTATAGGCTCGCATGTGGGCGTGGGCACTATAGGCTCGCTTGAAGCGTGGGCACTATAGGCTCGCATGTGGGCGTGGGCACTATAGGCTCGCTTGAAGCGTGGGCACTATAGGCTCGCATGTGGGCGTGGGCACCATAGGCTCGCTGAAGCGTGGGCTCTATGGGCTCGCATGTAGGCGTGGGCACTATAGGCTCGCTTGAAGCGTGGGCACTATAGGCTCGCATGTGGGCGTGGGCACTATAGGCTCGCTTGAAGCGTGGGCACTATAGGCTCGCATGTGGGCGTGGGCACCATAGGCTCGCTGAAGCGTGGGCTCTATGGGCTCGCATGACGTCTTATCACGTTCCTGGAAACATACTCTAAGCCTTGACAAGGGAACATCTAGGTCCTATCATTAATGCTAACGCTTGCCTTGAATGGCAAAACAAAAGGGAAAGTCTACTCCTACCTACCAAAAGTAAAATGAGCGACAGTGCTCTGATTACATGATAAATGTGCAAATAAAGAAAACTAGAATTCCCTAACTAAGGCTTAGTGTGCTCTCCAGAATGCTGTCCTTGACCTTGGCAAGAGGTGTGGTAGGGCTCGGCCTCGGCCTCGGCCATGGCCATAGGTGAGTCTGTCTTGATCCTCAACGGATTTCCAGAAGTGGTCCACCACCATCTTTGCCCGGGTCATCTCTGGTCGGCCTCGGCCATCTCTGGTCGGCCTCGGCCTTTGCAGTGAATTCCTTCAGGTATCCGTTTCGGATCAACGCTTCGATCTCGTCTTTCAGCTGAATGCAGTTCCTGGTTGAATGTCCATGATCTCGATGGAAGAGACAATACTGGCTTTTGTCTCTGTGGTCAGGATTTGACTTCAACTTCCGGGGTGCGCTGAGGAGGTTTGTATTCCTTATCTCCATCAAGATCTGCTCCTGTGGGACTGAAGTAGGGGTGTACTTTTCAAACTTCTTCAAGTAGTCCCCTTGGTCTGGTCGGCCTCGGCCATTGTCTGGTCGGCCTCGGCCATGGTCTGCTCGGCCTCGGCTTCCCTCGTCGGTCCGCTGCCTTTTGTCCTTTTTACTGTCGTAGCTAGATGAAGAAAACCTCTTGTATTCTCGTTCTGACCTCTTTGACTTCAGTAACTCCTCTGCGCTCATATACTTCTGTGCCCGGGAGACGAACTCCGCATAAGTTCGAGGCTGGCTCTTACCTATTGAATTGAGCAGTCTTTCGTCTTCCAAACCGGCTGTTATGGCTACCAGGGCTGCTCCCTCGCTGTACCCCTCAACCTGTAGTGCCTCATCATTAAAACGAGTTATGTAATCACGCAAGCTCTCACCTGGTTGTTGTTTGACCGTCAAGAGGTTGATGTGAGGCTTGCGCTGCTCTCTAGCCCCCATGAACTGTGCAAGGAATGCTTGGGCTAACTCTTTGAAACAGCTGATGGATCTCCTTTTCAGCCTCTCAAACCAGTGCCTAGCTGATCCTGTTAAGGTGAAAAAGAATGCACGGCACCTGATTGCATCTGAGACGCCGTGGAAGTCCATCCAACTTCTGTATGCATTTAGATGTTGCACGGGGTCTTTCTTGCCATCGTACTGTTTGAACGTGGGTACCTTAAACTTTTGAGGCACCTCGGCTTTCATGACTTCTTCTGTGAAGGGCGGATCGACTTGGTCGGCTAGTTCCTCCAAGTTTTGATCTCCAAAGTTCTTTGACCTCTGCTGGTCTCCCTGAGGATTTCCGAGCTCCTTTAGTGCATTAAGAAGCTCGGTCTTCCAAGGGAGGTCGTCTTTCTTGGCCTCGGCCTCGGCCAACCTAGCCTCGGCCTCGGCTGCTCTGGCCTCGGCCTCGGCAGCCCGGGCTTCAGCTTCGGCGGCTTTGGCCTCGGACTCGGCAGTTTTCGCACTTCTGCGCTTCTCAATGATCAGATTCCTCAGGTCTGTCTTAGTATGACCGAAGCTTGGGGTAGAAACTGTGTAGTGACGCCCCTTAAGTGTGCTTGACTCTGGGCTCCTCAAAATCGTGCGATCAGTGGGTTTGAGCCCCCTGACCTTGCTGGTCATGCTGTCAGTCTTCTTTCCTCTTGACCTCGTCCCTGACTCTGCAGTGTGCTCCATAGGCTCCTTCCCCTTCCTCGGGTCTCTAATCAAGCTCCCCTCATGGACTTTGGTGCTAGGGCCGGGTTTATCCAGGATTTGGAGTATTTTGGATAAACTCCGATTCATTCCCTTCACCTCATCCTCAAGGGCGGCAATCTTGGTGTCGGCATCCTCTGCTCGGCCTCGGCCTCGGCCTCGGCCTGCTTGTCTCGGTGACCCCCGGATGCTGTCCTCGTCACGTGACCTCCGCTGGTGGCGGTCACCATCCGAATTCTCTATGTTTACGTCTTGGTCTTTCTTTTCCATACCCTTACTCATGGAATAACCGATGTGCAGATTAACAGGCTTTCTTCCCCACAGACGGCGCCAACTGTTGATGGTCGATTTTGGCCAGAGGATCTCACCTGACCTTCACGTGCCACCAACGGTAAATTTGTAGTTGAGGGGGGAAGACGTGGCCTGCAAGACAGTAAACCTGCACACCGGTGTGGTGCTCGCCACACCGGCTCCGATGCTTAAGTCAGAAAGCAGAACCGAGGGGCGTGGAAAAGTAAGAGCAAGAGCAGAAAAGAGAAAATTGATAGTAGAGTTTAGGGATAGAATTCGGGATCCCCTCTTCAGTGGCGAAGAGGGATATAAATACCTGTTCATCCTCCTCGCCTTTTTAGGGTTTCGGAGGCGTTTTAGGTCAAACCAGGCGAAACCGGGGCATCCAGAGGCGGTGGGGACCAGACGGGACCAAACGGACTCGGCCCGCACGAGCGGGCCGAGGCCGAGCAGGGGGTCGGGCCGAAAACCCGACCCCTTCGGTCTTGGCCCGTCCCCTTTGCCGGTTTTGCCCCCTTGGTCCATCTTTCAGCCTGATTACTCCCCGGTTGTCCTTGTCAGCTCCTTGTATATCGGGGTGGTCCAAAATTGCCTATAACAGTTGCAATCATATAATTTTAAATTCAAGATTTTCTTAAAACAAATATAATAGACTTTGAGAAGATTAGTATGAAAAGATGGTTGAAGAGTATAATCACATTCCTATAAATTATAAACTTGAAAATATTATTGTTAATATTGTTAGTTTTCAAAGATAATGTAATTGTATAATTTTTCTTCAAATGAAAACAAGTATGTGGAACACATAATAAGAGAGCATATATATACATTAAGAATTGTCAACCTAAGAGCTTATTTCAAGATCAAATATAATGTTTAAATTGCCACTTCTAGTTTGTATGTATTATCATTAAACAAATTTTGGAAAAAAAATTAAACTCAAAGTTTGAGTTAAGCAGATGAAAATTATGTAATAATAATTAATTAAAAGTAATTGGGATTGGGTGTCCATACCAAAGTCAAAAATGTCAAATACATAAAAATGATTTAAAAAATTGAGACTGGTGTTTCATACGAGACACGTGATATATTGAATATATTGGTTTAGATTTTTTTTTTTTTTTTTTTTTTTTTTTTTTTTTTTTTTTTTTTTTTTTTTAAAAAAAAAAAAACTCAACAACTATGAAAGTGAAAGATCCAACCTTAAAAAAACAATTAATATCTTATTAATTAAGCTGCTTTTGGGTGAGTAAAACAAATCATTTTATATTAAGAAATAATCATTTAGGATATTAATTTGAATTTTCCCCTCTTTTTGTAACTTGTATTATATATACAAATTAAGGGAACCATTTTTCATTTTTAAATATAATTCGGTGTTATTTAATTGTATTATTTGATTTCATCTTCTTTTTATTATTATTATTGTTGATGGTCGATTTTGGTCAGAAGGAACTCACCTGACCTTCACGTGCCACCAACGGTAAATTTGTAGATGAGGGGGAAGACGTGGCCTGCAAGACGGAAAACTTGCACACCGGTGTGGTGCTAGACACACCGACTCCGATGCTTAAGTTAGAAAACGGAGGTAGGAGGGCTAGAGAGTAAGAGAAGATAGTAGAGAGTTCGGGTCCCCTTCTTCAATGGCGAAGAGGGGGTATAAATACCTGCTCGTGGTTCTAGGGTTTTTAGGGATTCGGAGGCGTTTCGGGACAAACCAGGCTGAACCGAGGCGACCAGAGATGGTGGGGACCAAGTGGAGCCGGATGGGCTCGGCCGTGTGAGCGGGCCGAGCAGCCCACCCCTTCGGTTCTTTGGTCCATCTCTCAGTCTGATTTCTCTCTGATTGTCCTCGTCAGCTCTTTGTACATCGGGGTGGTCCAAAATTGTCTATAACAATTATTATTATTATCATCATTATTATTATTGCGGAATAGAGACACACCCATAATTGAGGACTACTTTTCTGAATGGGTTTTTATATATTTTCTAAAACATAAGTTTTTGCAAGTTTGCAACAATACATATTATTCATGTTGTCAATAAATATATATATATTATTCATTAAAATTTTTGCCGACAACTTTTACGCTTTTTCCAACCATTTTAATGTTCTGTTACTTTCGGTTCTAAATTTAATGTTTTCTTTTTTAGTTTTAGTAATTTGCTTAGAGCAATTTTATTATTATTTTTTTTAAAGACTACTTTACCTTGTTTGAAATGTCTATTTTGTTATTAAAAGTAGCGATTCTAATTAGTTTTTTTTTTTTCTTTCTTGGAATTCTAAATTGTGGTTTGTTTTGAAATTCGAATTTAAGTTTTGTTTCGAATCTCTCATATGGAATGTCGAATATAAAACTCAGCAGCAAGAGGGTTTATCAATGATAAGCAAGCTGTCAACAAAATAACAAATATATATATATTGATATAAAATTTATGATGAATAAGTTAATCAAATATCCAATATGATTTTTTTTTAAATAGATGAGGTAATTTCCAAAAAGTTGTCATTTGATAAAAAGGTATTTTTTTTTTTATATTATTAATCATTTGAAATATATACTTGTTTAATTTTTATATGTTTTAATAAAAATATATTAGTTTCTATTTAAAAAAATATACATTAGGTAGATATGGAAATAACCCCATTATTATATGAAAAACTAATATGTATTCTCAAATAAGATTTTTGAGATTATTCTCCCTCATCAAAATTCTTGACTACCAATTAATTAAGGAGGATAAACTAATTGTCTCAATAGTGTCATCGTCATTTCTTTTATATCTCATTTTTCTAATCACAAAGTAAAAAGAAAAAAAAAAGCTCAAAAGAGTGTACTAATGACCAAGATGTCTATAGTTTGAATCACCTCACTGCACATATGTCAAAAAAAAAAAAAAAGTCAACAAAAAAATTACAAATATTAAATAAAATTTCTGGTAGTGTAGACATAATCTTGTATTAAAGGATTTTTGTTTTGTAAAAAGTGTGTTAGAATTTTATAAATAGAGACAATGATAACTTTTTAAAAGTGGATAATTGTAATGGGTGGCAACATGAAGGTAAATAATTACAAATATAGCAATTTTTAAAAATATTTGCAAATATGGCAAAATTTTTGAATTAATTTTTTATATTCCTAAATTGCCCCTGTGTGTCCATCTTCTTCCTCGTCAGTTTTTTTTTTTTTTTTTTTTTTTTTTTTTTTTTTTTTTTTTACTGATAGAAAGTCTTTTTATTACTGATAGATTCTATCAGTGGTAGAAAAAATTTCTATCATTCATAGAAAATCTTTCTATGAGTGATAGAAAAACTTTCTATCTCTATCACTGAGACTGATAGAAAAACTTTTCGTGAGTTATAGAAAATCTTTCGTTTCTATCAGCGATGGTGATACATGGTGAAATCGAGCATTGAAAAATAAAGCAAAAACGAACGATTATAGAAATCAAACACTGAAAAGCAAAAACCAAACACTAATAGAAAACCAAATAACAACAACCAAACACTAATAGAACACCAAACAAGTGATAGAAAAATATCTATCGCCGATAGAATCTATCAGTAGTAGAAAAATTTTCTATCATATGATAGAATCTATTAGTGATAGAAAATTTCTATCACTGATAGAAAATCTTTCTATCACTGATAGAATCTATCAGTGATAGAAAAACTTTCTATAAAATCTGGAGGGGTATTTTAGTAAATGCAACACACAAACTATTAGATTTTGCCATTTTTGCAATGTTTTTTTGTGGGTTGCTAGATTTGCAATTATTTTGGCCCATATTGCTATCCTTGCAACCGACCCTTTAAAAGTAGAAAAACTAAAATAAATATTTGGAGAATACATGAATCAAAATTAAAACTACACCCTCATCTAAGATTTTGACACTTTTTTTACTATAAATCTTAATTATATCTAACTAAACATGGTTACACAAACATAGATTTAACAAACCCATTTCTTTTCATAATTCAAATACAAATTCTACCAACCTAGATTTATATAAAAAGTAACCTATTTTATAATCATAAACTTAATAAACTTAGATTTAATAGTTTCAAGGTTAACAAATCCAGATTTAATAGATCCCAACAAAATTATATCCTAAACATAGGATATGATCTACACGGTTTTATAAATGACAAACCTCGAGGTCTTTTCTCAAATTCAAAATATATTTCATATCGTCATCATTATTAAATTACACAATACAAAGTTAAAAAGTTTTAAATGATTAAAATGAGAGGCGATAACATATCAATTATCTCAAAAGTCGATAATCTGATCCTCACTCTCACATTTGATGGACTGAAAAAAAATTTATTATAAACTCAAAAAATAGAATATAAAATAGTTTTATATAAAGAATTATAATATTCAAGCATTGCATATCTACTTTAAGGATGTCAACGAAGGGTGGATATTTGGAACCAATGACTTTAAATAAGGTTTAATAATATTCCTTAAGTTTATATATTCATATTCAAAGTTGTCATTAAAGGTATATTTAATTACAGTGAAAGCAAAAGAACCCCAAATGAAATTGAAAAAGCAATTGATAGAGTTCTGTAGTTTCCGCTGATTTATGAGATTACAACAGTGAAAGAAAGGAATTCTCAAATAAAGTAATTCTAAAACATTTCTATCAAAAAAAAAAAAAAAAAAAAGTAATTGTAAAACGTAACATTGGAATCAATTAACCCAATCCAACGTAATAAAAGTTGTTCTTTCAACATAATTCTATATTCTCTTTGTGACATTATTAGAGCGAATACCAAAATGTCATATTAAATGAAAGAGTAGACTATAAAACTACGTAAATAGAGTAATTGACATGTACCATCGACTAAGAAGTCAGAGGTTCGAAACCTCTCACCCCAAATGTGGTTGAACTTTAAAAAAAAAAAAGTTGAGAAAAGTTTAAAAGAAATTAAAAATGGTTTTTGGTTTTTGAAAATTATATATGCTTGTATTCTCCCTAGTTCCTTACAATAGTTTTCATCTTTTGTTAAGGATCCATTAGAATTCCAAGCCAAATAACAAAAACAAGAACAAGTTTTAAAAAACTATTTTTTTTTTCCAAAATTTGACTTGAATTATTGAAAACATGGAAAGAATGTAGATAAAATACAAAGAAACTTATAGGTGGAAGTAGTGTTTATATAAGCTTAATTTTCAAAAACCAAAAACAAAAAATATGACGTTCGAGAATAGGAAGGGTACATGAATAAACCGAGATCATATCTAAATGAGAGAGATCCTAAGGACATAAAAGTATAATCGAGATAAGTTTAAAAGTATTGATAGTAACTACCTCGACTAACAAAAAGCATGGTGGCTCAATCGGAACTTTGAAGTTGTGCATGGTTGGAGGAAAAGGATTTTGTTGCTTTGCACGGGACAACCTTCATTCTTAAAAGCAATTTAAGATAAATATGGTGATGTGACCAAAATCACATAGGATGCAGGGGAATGTGTCTTGACCCAAAGGTCAATCTAGACAATTAAATATTTTAGATATCCCTAAAACACCCCTAACAAACTAAATATTCAGAAGCAAAAAATATGGGAATGTTTAAAAAAACTAATTGACCTAAAATTTCTAAGGGGCAACAAGAAAAATGGCTATAGCTTGAAAAATGGCTACGAACGTTTATAAATTAAATAGATGTCTAAGCAATTTATTGATTAATAAATCCCTATTTGTACAAGACAAAAATGCCCCCAACAAACTTCCTAACGTGTTCTTAACGTTTAAAACCAAAATCAGAGTTTAAGAGAGATAAAATATGCCCCTAAGAATAAGTTGGAGACATTTTAAGAGGTTTGAAATTAAAAAATCCAAGAACACAAAACTATTTTGAAAATCGGATGTATCATATTGTTACTACAGGAAAGAGTTGTTCCCCGAAAAAAGGGGTAAATACCTTTATTGGGGATGGAGTACAAAGTTCAACCTCCCTCAGTAGAGAGAAACACCTTCGAACTCCATTAATCGAAAACAACAGCTCTGTCAATAGGAAGATTTACTACCTGCAACTAAGAATATCTGAAAAATTAAAAAACAAATAAGAACACAGTAATTATGATACCTTACCTGCTGCAATTATGAGTTGTCATAACACCGTTCACCCTCCCACCAGAACCACCTTCATGCACCAGCCCGTCCGCCCATCTTCATCTTCCACAACTCTCCATTCCCACAATTTTCCACCCCTTGAAAGACTTAATCCTCCATTTCCCACCATTTTCCACCCCCAACACAAAGTGTATACCAATCCCTACCTCTCGCATCGCGCTGACGACCCACATCCGTCGTGCCGACGACCTTCTTCCGTCGCGCCGTCGAGACTCTTGCTCACCCCACATCCTCCATCGATTCTCCTTCTGCGTGAGGACTGTACAATTTCTCAGAAATTCAAACCAAGGTAACAACTTCATTCTCATTCCTTTATATTAGCAACAAACTGATACATTCCCCCGAGATTCTAGGGATTTCGTTTCTTCCATGCATTCCGAGAATATTACGCTCGATTGTAAGCAGAGACCAAAAAAGACTAAGCCCGTGGAGATAAGACTATGTATTTACTCTTTAGGTTGTGTAAAACATGCTATAATTACCCCCTTGTGAATTACAAATTAGAGAATTAAACTCCCTAATTAACATCGAGGAGGCGAAGAGACCCAAAGGGAAGGACATACGGACAAAAAAGGATGAAAGTGAGGAGGTCGAACCTACCAGAGCGGTATGTACTGATAAATATTATTCCATCATTGTTGCAAACTCCTCTGAAAAGTATGTTGTGGTGCAGTCATATGAAAGAGTGTGAGAGGAGTTATATACCCCCTACACCTTGCAATCTATGTATTGGCAAGCTTGTGTACATTGTCTGCCTGTGAACGTGTATGTATTAGTATATACATCAATGATCTCATACATTTATATATTGATATGTACAACTACTATCTCGTACATCTATATACATACTTGCTCGTACGTACGTGTGTTTGAACAGTTATTACCCTTCATTGTCTGCCTGTGATCGTGTATGTATTAGTATATACATCTATGATATCGTACGCATGTTGTCTGTGTAGATTGAACTGTTACATACAACTATGAAATTGTTTATGATGTATTTTTTTTGGGTAATCCATCTGTTGATTGCTTCATGCTGTTGAAAAAAATATTTTTTTACCCTTGGAAAGCCTAAGCCTGAAAAATAGGTAAATCAGGATCAAAACAAACCGTCAACCGATCCCATGTAAGTAGAGATCCATCCACCACGCAAAAAGGGGACGTTTGCAACAAAAAAATACTGTTAACGGCGTTTGTATATAACCGTATATACCAGGGGTAAAAACGTCCAAAAAAATCCAAGAAACGATTCCTAAAATTTCGGTAGCGCCTACAAAATCCGAACTTCTGTAGCAAAAAATCAAGTGTTTTTTTTTGTAGTCATTTAGCACAATTTCCCAATTTCTAAACTAATTGATAGAATCATGCCAACAAGCGCATAGCTTGATGTGTCTCAACTCAGACCTCCAATCTCCCATATTATTAAAAAAAAAAAAAAACTGATAGAATCATGAAAAATATAAAAATATCTTCAAATTAAATGTTTTAAAATTTAATAAAATTTAAGACCAAGTTAAATTATAAAAATATTGAAAATGTAATCAGTATAAATTAAAATATGGTTTCAAATATTTCAAAAAAAAAAAAAAAAAAAAAAAAAAAAGGTTTCCAATACACAAAAGAGTTGTACACCCAAATGATTAGGGAAAGTATTAATAAAAATAAAATACTCGTAAATAAAGAGTTTCGTTCTAATATTGAATCTTGCAATAGAAAAATTACCGGTAAATAAAAAAAAAAAAAATAGAGTTTGACTTGCATGATGTATATAGGAGGAATGAACAACAATTACTCATAGTTGCATATACAATCTAAATTTAGAAATTAACCAGTCACCATATAATATCCATAGAAATAATATGAGTTACCAAGTAAATAAATAGAAATAATATAAGTTACCTAGTAAATAAAAGAAATTACTTGGTATATAAAGAGCTACTTCGCACTGTCCACGTGAAACTATATGAATAAACATCAAAAGAATTTTACATTGTAAATAAAGAATTGCACCATATAAAATGTGTAGGAATAACAAAATTGCATTGGAAGAGTTATCCATGGACTAAGGGTACGTATCGATTACATTTTAATTTAAATGTTTTTCAAGGATGTATTATTTAAAAAACATTTTGTATAAATTTTTTTTATAATTTAAACACTCATATGTTTGGTTGCATTTCCTCATAGATGTTTTTATACACTAGTTATTGCATACTTAAAGACACATTTAAAAAAAAGTTGGTTTCAAGTGTTTATCTCAAAATGGTTTATTTATCAATCTTATTTTCTATTAAGTCATTTTTAGTGGTTGTCAAACACTAGAAAATTTTTCAAAATGATTTTTTTTTTCAAAATTAAACACTTGAAAAGTTAAACCAAACACACCCTAAATAAAATGTAAGAATTAAAACTGTATAACATATATAATAATGGAAATAAAGAATAGAATAATTACTCGGTAAATAAAGGTTTACAATATTTAAAAAAAAAAAAAAAAAGGTTTACAATAGGACTGAAAAAGTAAGTGTTCAACCACTCTTAAAAATTAAAATATATGATTAAAACTTCATTATGCACATTTTTCATGTCCAAATCCAAATTCTCTCTTCACAAAGTTTGTCCCCATTTTTCAAATCTTGACCCTACCTCTAAAATCATCCAAAGTTGTCTTATCATTCCCTTAGCTTAACCAAGGGATAAGCTGTGGATGGAAATGTCGAGGTTTCAATTTTATGGAAATGTCGATGGAAATATCGACAAGATGTCGATATCGATGGACATTTCTAGAAAAACATTTAAAATAAAAAAAATAAAAAAAATATTTAAATCAACAAATAAATGTTTTACATTTTAAAAATTATTTAAAATACTTATTATAAATATTATCTCCACACCAGTTACATTTTTTTTTTTATTTTTTTTGTTTATATTTTATCAATTTCTTTACGATATAATGGAAATGTCGATTCACTCCGCATGTCGATATCGAACCCATGAACATGTAGAAATGTCGATGTAACACACCTTTTCACATCCATTTTTTCTTTCCATCTCCAAAATCTTGAAACCATCTCTCAAATTTTGACTCTATTTTTCAAAAACCCGAATCGTCTTCTCATTCTCTTGATTTAAACCCCATTCTCTATGTTTAAACCATGATACAAAAACCATGAAACAAATAAAAAAGTCATTGTTATAGGCAATTTTGGACCACCCCGATGTACGAGGAGCTGACGAGGACAATCGGGGAGAAATCGGGCTGGAAACCGGGCCAAGGAGGCGGAGCCGGTAAGAGGGACGGGCCAAGGCCGCAGGGGTCGGGTTTTTGACCTGACCCCATGCTCGGCCTCGGCCCATGGCCGAGGCCGAGCACATGGTCGGCCTCGGCCCGCTCGGGCGGGCCGAGCTCGTTTGGTCCCGTCTGGTCCCCACCGCCTCTGGATGCCCCGGTTTCGCCTGGTTTGACCTAAAACGCCTCCGAAACCCTAAAAAGGCTAGGAGGATGAACAGGTATTTATATCCCTCTTCGCCACTGAAGAGGGGATCTCGAATTCTATCCCTAAACTCTACTATTGACTCTCTACTTTCTGCTCTTGCTCTTACTTTTCCACGCCCCTCCGTTCTGCTTTCTGACTTAAGCATCGGAGCCGGTGTGGCGAGCACCACACCGGTGTGCAGGTTTACTGTCTTGCAGGCCACGTCTTCCCCCCTCAACTACAAATTTACCGTTGGTGGCACGTGAAGGTCAGGTGAGATCCTCTGGCCAAAATCGACCATCAACAGTCATATTCAGATGCATCTCGTATTCAAGATTGTTCTAACATAACCTTTGAGTTTCGTTCCTTCTTTTACATACTCATTTCGTCTTCCACTCGTAGATATATATCCATTTACCCTTTTGAAATTTTATTATTCTAGTTGTTGTTCCCAAAATTTGGACAGGGAAAAGCACACCTGGTCTTGACGTAACATCAGCGGTAAATTTGTTTGAAAATGAGAAGATATGGTCTGTAAAACAAGATAGCTTGCACACTAATGTGATGCTTGCCACATCGACTTTGATGCTTAAGTTAGCTAAGAGGTTATGAGTGTAGCAAATAATTAAGAATAAGGAAGAAAACCCTTCTTCTAGGATGAAAAAGGTGTAATGGGTATAATGATGCCCTAGTTTATTGTATTTGTACATTGTTGATAACTCTCCAAAAGGGAGTTATTTAGACCATATTTCTATTATGATTTACATGTTATTTGTGTCAAATAGGTGTGTTATTAGTAGAATATAATGTTTTTTTATCCTATTTATAAGAATTGATGCTTTGGAAGTTCTTTTGCAGAGAAAAATTAATGCTGAGCGACTTGAGGGAGCAAAATCCAAGATCCATCAAAGTTGTGAGCAAAACTGGCCACGTGAGTTGCACGTGATTCATTAATGAGGTGGTGTTTCCATCAGTGATCTTGGATTTAAGAAGCTTGGAGAGAGTTCCACATGTAATGTTTGGCCTAATTAGGGTTAACTCCACTCTATAAGAGAAAGTAGTCGTCTCAAGTCAAAACATTCCAAATGACTCGAAGATAATTCCATCTTTGGAAGTCAAATAAAGGAGTAGAACGATTGGAGACCTTAGTGAAGGGAATAAAAGTCCCCACGCAGCGGAAGCGCATCGATTGGACCTTACGCCGCATATTAATTAACATTAAAATACCGTTACGATAACTCAAACAAAACTTTAAACAACCTTTAAAGCCGCAGTAAAATTGGTTTAAACATGCTAAAATAAATCTAAATTTATTTTTAATACTTTTCTAAAGAAAAGAGGAAGAACCGTTACAAACCTTCGTTGAAGACTTGACCGTTCTTCGCCAACGACGCTCCACGAACGAAAACGCAGTAGCCGCCTTTGTTTTTCTTCGCTGGAAATTTCTTCTTTGATTGACACAATCACCACAGAGGTTACACCGGTATGTCTCTAAGTCTAGGAGGCAAAAGACTTGTGGGAGTCTTTCTCTAAAAGGGAGGCTAGAGAAAATTCTAGGTCTTGTCTTTCAAGAGTGTCAAGTGTCATGACCAATTAGGTCTAGTGTTCTATTTATAGAAGAGAGGCCATGAATAAAATATTCAATTAAATCAATCTTTTCCATAATTGATTCAATCTTATTCCTTAATTAATCAATCATGATCAATCAATTCCATAATTGATTAATCTTTTCCACAAATGACTAATTACTTCTATAAGTGATTAGATCATTTCCTTAAATGATTAATCACTTCCTTAAGTGATTAATTATTTCCATAATTGATTAATTCTCGGTTAATGAATTCTTTAATTAATTAACCACCAATTAAATATCACATATTTAATTCCCGGCCTAGAATTAATTAATTTGCCCAAACACATTTTAGGCCTTAAATTAATTAATTCATTATTTTGAACTCTTTCAAACTTCCATAAATTTATATTTGAACTTTTCAAATATTAATTTCTCTCATAATAATATATCAATATATATTATATTTGTTTCCCTTAATAAATTGAACATTTTCAATTTACTTTTATTACTTAGTTGCCTCAAATTACTTTACGAGCTACCAGTGGGACCTAATGGACCTGCAGATCAGAAGCTCCAACGATGTGAGATTAATTGGTCAAACTCATTAACCACATTAATCAATATTCGTTAACTGTGTGTACATTCCACTATAGACTCACAGTTGCACTCTTCTCACTGCAAACATATTTTCTGTGTCCACGGATCTAGACCAATATCGACTAGTTAGTCCTTCACGAGTGTCCGTAACACCAGTTGGGTAAAATTACCGTTTTACCCCTGGGTTACCTCTATTTCCTTAAGTACCAATTCTCCTCTAATGAACAACCTGTTTGTGGTCCAACCATCAAACAGAAAACCCTCTCGTGCCATTGAGAGGGTAGGGCCCTTTGTTCAAGACTCGGAGTAACCACTTAAGGGAACACTCATCTGCTTCCCTAAAGTCGGGAAGGAGTGAATTCCATCTTGTACGATTATGTTCCCAACTCCCCATTCGGTCTTGTCCCCAAAGTGGTAGGCTTATTGAGTCGGCGTATTGGCCACTCTCACCCATACAAATCAAAGGACAATCTCTCATGAGCAGGAGTCCATAATCAACTCAGGATTAAGACTAAGTTGTCTAGGTCGTCCTAGTTAAATAGAAAACCAACTAGTTAACGGTGTTATAACCAGTGGTTACTATTTCGCGGTCCGGTCTTATGCAAACTCATTGCATAGGATACCCCCACTTGCATGTCTCCTACACGAACGCGTTGGATCGCGGTGTTTGTATCAAATACAAAGTGGGCCGTATCCATAGTGTCACCAGGATAAGACACCCAGTCTTATCCCTATACTATAGACCCTTTAGGCTGTTTCTTGAACAATGATCCCATATGTCACTACATATAGTTCAAGACTCATATTACAGCCTTGGATGTCTAGTTTATTGGATTAGGGTTATTATTAGGCAAAGAAAAATATAAAATAACTAATAACAATTAATGGAAAAATATATTAATATTATTTTATTAATATCCGGTCAACGGTTACATTCACTATCTACGAGTTTTAGGGCATAAAACCCAACACTTAGAAGACCATCTAAGGAGCAACAATTGTAAGGCGTTCTTGAATTCAGAGTCTTCCACGACGGTATGTGCTTCTCTGTTCTTTAGATTTAGATCAAATTTATATATGCTTAGCCTAATTGTATAATTATGAATTATGTGATTTTGCCACTGTATGAGTATTTTGTATGAACAAAATTAATTGCGAATCGGTCCAATCGCGCTTTCGCTTTACGGAATTAGGAATTCCAATCCTTCAAAAGGGTGTTTATATACCTTGTCCGTTTTAGGGTTTTACTCGTTTGATGAACGGTTTAGGTTTGGAGTGAATTGAATTGGACCATCAGAAGACTCTAGGAGCTAGGAATGTGCAAGGCAAGTGACTCATGGCCTATGCCATGGTCGACCTCGAAGAGATGAGGCCCTCCTTCTTTGCTTGGTCCGAGATCAATATTTTGATGTTTTTTTTTTCTTTCTAAATTGGATATGTGTTGGATCTATTTATTCTTTGATAATCAGAATGGTGTAAGTATACCTATAACATTAAGCCCCCACTCCCTAATTAAAATTCATGGTTTGGCTTATTGCCAAAGATGCTAGGTTCACAAAGCTAGAGGTCCTATTAGAATCCTTGTAAACATATACAAATGTGACTAGCTTACCGAATGATTCCAACTAGAAGCTTAGTTAGAAGATGAATCACTCTTAGATAAAACTTAGAATCAATGATGGCCATTCTTAGATCTCAAGACGACTCACTCGGAATTAGATTGATAAAATCTAATCCAATGAATCGATTAACTCTAAACCTCAAGTAAGATTTGAAAGAAGAAAACACCAAGAGAGGTTTCAACAAAACACACAAGTTTTCAATATCAATATTCTTCCATTTTGAGAGCATTAAAAAAGGCCAAAATGTTGTTCACAATACTAAAGACACAAAAGTCTTCAAAAGTCATTAAATGCGAATTGAAGAAAATAAGACTTTGGAACTTAAAATTGAATTGCACATCAAACGAGCAGTCAAAACTCAAAACTAAAAAGATAGAATTGCTTTAAATTGTCTTAAATATCTACTATGGGAGGCACTCCACTTAATGATCACATTTGGACAAGGTTTGACATCACAAAGTCCCAAGTGATGCAATTTGGACAACCACCTCTTCACAAATTCTACACACTTTTTCCGTCCCCCGTGCCATCATTCAAACTACATGACTTTTCCTATGCCAAATAGACTCCATTCTCTTGTTGACTAGTTGAACTAACATTGTACTGAAATTTGAGTTCAAATTCTGTCTCTTGTTGTACATTTGCTAGCTTTTGAACATGTAATGTGAAAGCCTCTTGGATCTTCTTTGTCTTGCTTCTTGTAATTGGTCATTCAGGTACATGCAATGGATTAATGGTTGAATCTGTATCATCCCCCTTTCTTTAAAATGATTTGTCCTCAAATCAAGGTCTTCATTTCCTACACCAAAAGGAGTCAAATCAGGCACATTAAAAGTAGAACTTACATTGTACTCACCTCGGAGATCTAATTTGTATGCATTGTTATTGATCCATTCAAGCACTTGAAGAGGACTACCTCCCCTTGTTTGAAGTTTAACTTTCTCTGATCTGGAAACCTTTCCTTTCGTAGATGAACCTAAAGGGATTCAATTCTCGAAGTGAAAGTGCATGTGACCGCGTGTGTTTCAACTACTCTTTGAAATTGAAAAACACGATACAAAAAACAAAACCATATAGAAAATTTCATGTATTTTGTTCAAGCTAAGCATGGTATCTAGTTTTCTACAGGGAAGAAGAGATAACTTACCCTTGTAGACTATTGTTCTCCAACAAGTGATTTCACAGCAACTTTCTCTCACGTACTACCAATAGCAACACCAAATGTGAAGGAATCAAACTCCCAGTGGAAGCGATGTGAATCGATGTAATTCAATAAGTTTTTCACTGAAACCAATACATTGTGCAATATAAAATTACAGAACGATTTCTATAATTCTATTCCTAGATTAAGCATGCTACTGTTCTAACAATTTAGAGTTAGGGAACCTACTTGTTGAAGACCGATCTACAATAAGTCATTTCCCTTGAGCAAGAGATCACAATCTAAGCAATTCAGCAAGTCTCAACGAACACCACCACCAGTGTTTCATTGCTATCCTTTGGATGGTTGAAGTTAGGGTTTGTGGGAACCAAAATTCTTGAATTGTAGGGAACTAAAAGTTATAGAAGAATAAACTGTAATCTTTTCTTAGAAAGAATTTTCTTGAGAGTTCTTGGATTGAGAGAGAGAGCTTGAGTTGACCAATAAATGGAGACCTTCTTTCTTTTCCAATTCACAGGTCATGGAGAGAGGGGGGAACTATGAAGGAATGAAAATCCTAGCAGCGGAAGCGAATCATACCTATTCGTATTTAATTGGGTTTCTTAGAAATATCCATACATTGACGACAACAGAATTTATGAACTATTTCTATAAATTCTACGCTAGATTTAACATGCATACTACTGAGAATTCGAGCCATGAGAAACTTACTTTTGTAGACCGAACTTCTCTGCAAATTCTTCCTAGAACAAGATCTCCAATTATCGCAGTGACACCACCAAGAACACCACCAAAAGTGCTCCACTACTATCCTCTAGATATTGAGGTTTGAGATTGTGGGATCCTAAATACTTGAATCTAGGGAATAAAAAAATACAGGAGAATAAGTTGTACTTTTCTTAGGGGGAGAATTTGAGAGAGAGCCTTCAATGGTGATTTGAGAGAGAGATCGAGTTCTTTCACCACCATCGATACACCTTGTGCGTGTATCTACTAGAAGAGAGATGGAGGGAGTTACGTCTTGTAACTCCCCCACTTGCCACATGCCAACTCCTCGTTAACTGCAATGAGTTGATTTTTAATTAAAATTAATTTAATTTAGTTAATTATTAAATAAATCAAATTTATTTAATTTAAATAATAATTAAATAAATCATATTTAATTAATTAAATTAATTAAATCATATTTAATTAATTAAATTAATTAAATCATATTTAACTAAATTAAATTAATTAATTCACCAATTAATTAATCTCATAATTAAACATCATATATTTAAGGGAAAAATACACTTTTGGTCCCTGAGGTTTGGGTTAAGTGACACTTAGGTCCCTGAGTTTTCAAACTCAACAAAAATACCCCTGAGTTTTGAGATAAGGAGCATTTTAGTCCCTGCCGTTAATTTTTCTGTTAAATCTTAACAGTTGCTGACGTGGCACTATTATTTTAATAAAAAAAATTATTTTTTTTAATTTTTTAAAATAAAAATAATAAAATAATAAAATATTAATATATTTTTATTTTTTTCTCCCTTTCTCTTTCTTCTTCTTCTCTTTCTCCATATCCTTCATCTTCCTTCTTCTTCCTAACTCCGACGACCGGCCGCCACCGCCCGCCGCCGTCCGCCGTCGCCCGCTGCCGCCCGCCGCCGCCGGCGACTGTTTTTTTTTTCTTCTTCTTCTTCTTCTCTTCTTCTCTTTTCTTCCCCATTTTTCTTCTTTTCTTTAAAAAAAAAAAAAAAAAAATTAGGGAGGAGGGACCTCCCTCCTCCCTCCCCATCCAGATCTGGACGGGGAGGGAGGAGGGACCTCCCTCCTCCTCCGATTCCGGCCGGAAATGGAGGAGGAGGGAGGTCCCTCCTCCCTCCCTTTTCTATTTTTTTTTTAAATATTGAAGAAAAATAAGAGAAGAAGAAAGAAGAGAAAAAAAAAAATCAATCGCCGGCGGCCGGCGGGGGCGTGTGGTGGCCGCCGGTCGCCGGACTTAGGAAGAAGAAGAAGGAGGAGGGAGAAGATGGAGAAGAAGGAAGATGGAGAAGAAGAAGATGGGAGAGAAAGAGAGAAAGAATAAAAAAAAGTAATTAAATATTAATATTTTAATATTTTAATATTTTTTATTTAAAAAATAAAACAAAAATAATTTTTTATATTAAAATAATAGTGCCACGTCAGCAACCGTTAAAAGTTAACAGAAAATTTGACGGCAGGGACCAAAGTGCTCCTTATCTCAAACCTCAGGGGTATTTTTGTTGAGTTCGAAAACTCAGGGACCCAAGTGTCACTTAACCCAAACCTCAGGGACCAAAAGTGTATTTTTCCCTATATTTAATTAACCTTACATTTGAATCATTGATGTGCAAAATCACTACCGCAAGTTTACGGGTCAAGTCTTAATATAATGTTTTCGTGATTAACGAGTGTCTTCCTCTAGATTGGTGCTTTAGTCAATTAATTATCGCGGTTAATCTTGTTCAATTTTATTTAGAGATCAAAACTTAGTGAGAAAAATAATGAAAACTAAAGAAAACTAAAGGTTATGGAAATTCAATTGGAGAAAAACTCTTAGGGAATTGATTTCACCTATTGGGGTTGTGAATTAACTACTTGAATGATTAAACATGCAAAGACTCATAAATCTAGGAAAAACTACTACCATATTTATCTCTCCCGAGCATAAATGATTCTCATACACACAACAAACCCAATATCCCTACCCAGATTTATTAGCATGCAAGACCTTAAGTCTAATTCTTTTTAACGATTTTTAAAAGTATCCTAAATCTCCCAATCTTAGGATTATTTTGTTATGCAATTCAAGATCCAAACTAAATTCCCTCTACCAAGCAAGAATTAGAGAAAACAACATTCAATTCATGGCATGTCAATTAAAAGCATTAAGAATATAAATTGCATAAATGAGTTCAAAGCAATAAACCATCAAAGAACTAATTCAACAACACCCAAAGGGCTACATCAATCCCTAAGAAGTAAAGGTCTAGCTACTCATGATTCTCGTTACAAAATAAACTAGAAAGTAAGCCATAAAACAACTAAAGATAAGGAAAACAGAGGAAAAAACTCGATGTTCGCAGAAACCACATGTCCCCGTCACGATCTCCACGAGCTATCGTCTTCAATCCCGCTCCTTGTCCTTGCTCCAACTCCCACAATAGGTCTATAGTCAAAATCAGGGCTAAAATATCTCCAAAAGAAACCCTCTTGGCCGTGTGAAATCGTTAACTATTTATAGGAAAAACAAAGCAACGTCGAGACGCTGTCATGTTGCTACCTCAAACAGAATAGGAAATTTGAAGAGCGTGATGCGCAAAATTCGCTTCCGCAAGCATACGAGTCAAGTAATAATATAATGATTTTAAAATCGAATGTCATCCTCTGGATTTGTTTTCTAGTTAAATTAATTTCTGCGAATACTTTTGCCCAATTTATTTAGAGATCACACTAGGATGAGAACTATGAATCAAAAGGTAATGAAAATTAAAGGATGAAAATTCAATTGGAAGAATTCTTAGGGATTTGATTTCGTCAATTTAAATTTAGGATTAATTATAGGGAATGAATTTATAACGTACAATTATTTCATAAGTCAAAGAACCTTAAATAAAAAAATATCTCTCCTAAGCATAATTGATTCTCATGCATACAATAAACTTGATATCTTTATCTAAGTTCATTAAAATGCAAATCTTTGAGTTTAGTTCTTTTTCCAACTTTTAAAGTTATTCTAAATCTCCCGATCTTAGAATTCTACCTTAGTCATGCAATTAGCAAAGTCTAAGCTAAATCCTCTCTCCCAAGCAAAATTCAACACTAAATCATTCAACTAATGGCCAATTAATTGAAAGCATTTAACCATAATCACATGAATAAAATAAAGCACAAAACATCCCAATAATTAATCCAAAAACCTAAAAAACTACATCAATCCCTAAGACATACACGTTTAGCTACTCATAGTCATTGAACTATAAACATAAGTTGAATGAAAAGCCATAAGACCTACAAGAGATAAGGTAAAAAAAGGAAAAACTCTTAAATCTGTCGAGCTTGGTTCCCACTCCTTGGCCTTGCTTCAGCTCCCATCGAATGCTCTTTGTCGAAATTAGGTCTAAAAACTCCCAAATTGAAACCCCCTTTGGTCGTGCAAATCTCTTTCCTTTTATAGAGATTATGTCGACAGTGTCTCGACGTTGTCCTCTTCACCACTAATATCATATATGGAATTTAGGTAGCGTCGAGACGCTAAGGAGGCAGCGTCGAGACGCTACCTCTCGGGTCTGCCTACTTTGATAAGCTTCCATTTTTAGTCTTTTTCGTTTCTTTTACTTTTCTTTAGGTCCCGAGCACCCGATCAACTCCAATTTCTCTAATTTAGCTTCAAAACTCAATTTCCTACAAAACAAGCATTAAAGTGCATAATTTGGCCAATTAATACTCAAAGACTAACTAAAATTAACAGGGAAAAATAGCTCGCTATGTGCACTATCAGAGCGTCGAGACACTATGGGCATGTCTCTTGATGCTGTGTCCTAGGGAATTCTTACTTGGGAAGACTTTGTAGCAGCGTCGAGACGCTAAGGACCAACGTCTCGACACTGAGTTCTCGGGTAGATTGGCTGCTGTAGTTATCTTTTTTATTCTTCTTCACTTCCTTCGCCACTTTTTGCATCCCGAACACTCAATTGACTTCCTAATTCAACAATTCATCCAAGAAGGTATTTCCTACGAAATAAACATGATAGTGTATACTTTTGGCCAAATCAATATAAAACAATAGCAAATAAATATTGGAAAAAATAACTCATTTTGTGAGCTATCAAACACCCCCAAACTTAAGCTTTTGCTTGCTAGTCCTCGAGCAAATTAAAGATCAAAAATAGGTTGTAAATGGATGCAAAAACATAACTCAAACCTCAAGGCTCAAAAGTCAATTAACAAGCAATCAAGAGACATGCACATAAGACCCAATTAAGGAGACAAATAAAATATTTTCCAAAATTGTCTTGCATACAAGAGATCTAACTTAATTCAAATTGGTCTCTACTAGCTCAAGATTGGATTATCAAACTCTGAACTTATCTTCCCTCTACACTGGCACTAAGGATTTACTAATGAGTTAATAGAGCAAATTAGATTGTTTTTCTCCATACCTAGGTGCTTTTAATTAAAATTAAGACAAGCATTTTTAAGTGGCACTAGCTTTCACACACCTTCTGTAGGGACCCGTAACTTGAGTTTAACCCTTGGTTGGCCTAGCTGACACAACAAGGGTAGCTCTTTTTGCCTAAAACATTATTACATATTTCACAATGTACACTAGCCATGACATTATTTTTCTTTCAATTATAGACACGAATGATGTTTCTTCATGAGCATAATAAGCAAAATATTCTTTTTTTTCCTCCTAGGCAAGATATAACATGCTAATTTGCAAAAGAATTAACTCCTTAGCTCCTCCCTACACCTATCAAGGTGACAACAAGAATATGAGCCTAATAATTCGCTCCTAAGCATTCGATTCCACTCCCAAACAAGAAAAATACTCCACTAATGCAAGACATCTTCTAGAAATATTTTAAAAAGTCTCACTTTTGGGGCACTCATGCTTACAACTCATCAAAAGCTTAAAAATTGACAATAAAGCCTATCTTAGAAAATCATAATTATGCAAAAACAACCATATGCCACAATCACAATAAAGCACAATAATATGGTCAAACTCAGATGCTCAAGGGCTCAACAAAGCAAAACATTCCACCCCCAAACTTACAACGTGCATTGTCGTCAATGTATAGAAAAACTAAAGCCTAAGTAAACATGAGAATAAGAAAAGAAATAAGGGGGTGAATAATACTGCCCTGGAGTGATGACCTCATGATCACTAGAAAAGGACAAAGCCACGGGATAAAATGACCTACAAAATAAAAACAACAATAAAATAAAAAAAATCAACTAACTTGGGTTGCCTCCCAAAAACGCTTAGTATAACGTCGTTAGTTCGACGTATCGACCATGTATGCGTCAGGGAGGTCGAATGCCAGGGGATCCACTCTTAGTTCTCTTGCTCGCACCTTTTCTTTAGCTTACCACCTATGCGCTTGAATGAATTTTAGAGTCATCATAGGCTTTAAACACTTCTTTCTCTTGTTGGACTCTAATGATGAGCTCCCTGCGCTCAATATCAATGATAACTCGTCCAGTAGCGAGGAATGATCTCCCTAATATAAAAAGTATCAATGAATTTTCCTTTACATCCACAATAAAGAAATCAACAGGGAGAAGAAATTTTCCTACTTTAATCAGAACATTTTCAATAACTCCATGTGGACTAACCACAGATTGATTAGCCAACTGGAGTCTAACAGAAGTAGACTTAATATCTCCTATATTTAATTTCTTGCATAAAAATAGAGGAATGATATTTATGCTAGCACCTAAATCACATAAAGCTCTAAAAGAATAAGTACCAAAACTATAAGGAACATAAATTTTTTTTGGATTAGTCAGTTTATTAGGTACTTGTTGCCTTCTGGAGTGGTTAAAAATATAAGATAAATTAACTCCAAAACACTGTGCAAGCACACACAATCTGCAACAAGTAATAAGTATTTTATTGTATCCTCGAGGTCTTGAATAGTCTCACTCTACCTATTTTGTTTTAGTTCTTTAGTGATTTCAAGGTTGGTAAATTGATTGGGTTTTAAAATGCCGGAAAAAAGAAATGATAAAGCAGAAATGTAAACGAATAAAGGAAACAGATTGAAAAGAAATACTGGTTAAAACTTTTGTAATTGTTAAAAAGATGATCTAGCAATTCTATTGACCAGGCAATCTCTTGCAGTCTTATCAATACGATCCTCCCGAAACTCTAAACCTTTTGGAATGTGTATCAATTCCAATGAAGTTCTACCGATCAAGCATTAGGCAATTGGCTATCCATAGCTCAACTGCTGGAGTCCACTAACAACAAAGGTCTAATGTGGTTACAAGCCACACAACTCTTAAATCATCTCTGAAACTAAGAGAGGCTATCCATACCGGTTGGCCAGGCGGGCACACAATAGAATTAAGAACAACAAGTAATCAAGATGCTCAAAGATCAATAAGAATCACTAGATTAATAAGAAATGACAATTACATAATTCTTAACCAATGTCTAAAGTAAATTAGTTCATGGAAATAAACATAACATACATTACAATCTGATTAAGCACATCCATCACTACAAACTCTACAAGAAGGTAAAATCCTTCTTGAGGGAATTTGTAGAAAATGGCCTTCTATGGTATTCAATCGGTCTTGAACTCTATTCAGCCTCCAAAAGATGGAATTCATTTACTTTAGACGACTACTCTTTTATGTAGGGTGAAGTCCAACCTAATTAGGTCAAACATGACACGTGGAGCTCTCTCCAAGCCTCCTAAATCCGAGATCAGAGCTGGAAACCCCAACTCATTTAATGAATCACGTGCAGCTCATGTGGCCAGTTTTGCTCATAGCTTTGCTGGATCAACAAACTTTGCTCTCTCAATCTGTTCAGCATTTATTTCTCTACAAAAGAACTCTGAAGCATCAATTCTTATAAATAGGCTAAAACATAATATATTCACCGAATAACACACCCATTTGACACAATTAACATATAAATCATCATAGAATAAGGTATAAATAACTCCCTTTTGGAGAGTTATCAGTACACTCTACTGCAATCGAGTGTTGCATGTTGAGGCGAGGTAGACAGTCTCCACTCTTTTCTCCTTCTTTTTCTTGGAGAGCCATTCCTTTATAAACATTGTGTAGTTGGGCATCTGCTCCAGTGCCTCTGCAAAAGGAAGATTAATATTTAAACTCATAAAGGAATCTACAAATTTCTCAAAGAGCTTTAGAATTCTTCTTTTTCTTTTTCTTTTCTTTGGGAACCATAACAATAGAAGAATGGACAAGGGGATCAGAAGTAAGCTTTTCAGCTTCGATTGAGGATGAACCCTCTTCAACTCCTCTAGTGGGGACTACTGGCTCATCAGTCTTTGGTTCCTAAGCTTCTTGTATTTCCTCCACTTGATGCACAGTGATGGCTTTGTAGTACTCTATCTAGGGTCGCACCTGCTCAGCTAGGGCTTTACCTTTTTGCATCGTGTTTACAACATTCACAAGTTGTCCTAACTGAGTCTCGATGTTCTTTATAGCTGCACAGTGGCCTATCACTGTGGTATTTATGGTGATGACTGGCTCCTCAAACTTGTTGGTCCTGTTGCTTGATTCTGCAATAAAAGCTCCAAAAAGTTCCTTAAGATATTGTATATTTTCTTGCTTTTGAGGGGCAAGTCCAGGAAGGTTTAAAAAATTCTTATTGTTAGCTTACGAAAAGTTCTTATGGTTTCTAACCTTAGGGTGATAATGTGTGGACAATGTATTTTGGTGTCCCCTAAAGTTAGAGTTTCTACCAATATAATGAACATGCTCTTTGGTGGTCTCCTCCTGAGACTGAAATGTTGCAGCTACCGATTCGATGGATTGAGAGCTCCCTATACCGAAAAATTTAAAAAAGGCACTAGCAAGGGAATACATTTGGGCTTGGAGAGCAGTTACATTGTCTATCTCATGGATCCCACCTACTTTCTTAGGAGTGGAGCGCTCTGATGGCCATTGGTAACTGTTGCTGGCCATATCCTCCAATAATGTACGTGCACTCTCCACGGTCTTGGACAACAGAGTCCCACCTGCAGCTGCATCAACAATTGTTTTAGTATTGGATTTGAACCATTATAGAACAATTGAATTTGTAACCAGACTGGATATCCATACTGAGGACACTTCCTTAGTAGTTCTTTGAAATGCTCCCATGCCTCGAATAATTTTTCATCAAACAGCTGCTGGAATGTCCCAATTTCGGTCCTCAATTTGGTTGTCTTAGCAGGAGGAAAGAATTTCTTTAGAAAGGCCTGGACCAAAGCATCCCAAGTGGTGATACTTCCAGGGGGTATTGATTGCAACCAATCCCTCGCTTTATCCTGCAAAGAAAAGGAAAATAAACGTAAGCGTATAGCATCTTCAATTACACCATTCAATTTAACTGTCCCACAAATATCAAGAAAAGATTTTAAATGAGAATTTAGATCTTTTGTGGGTGATCCTCTAAATGCGTTGTCACGAGCCATCTGGATAAGGCCGATTTTAAGCTCGAAGTTATTTGCATTAATCGGGACATGGACGATCCTAGATTGTTTTGCAGGGAAAACAAACTGAAAGTAGTCCCTAATTGGCTTAGGCTCCTCAAGTTGATTGGGATTGGCCATTTGAATGAGACTTTCCTTTTTCACCCTCCTAAGTCTACTAAATGTTCTTTCAATCTCAGGGTCTAAAGAAACTAAGGTCAACTTTCTATCCTTTCGCATGCACCAATCTATCCTAAAAAGAAAATAATAGAAAAAGAAAAAGAACAAATAAGGAAAGAAAATAGAATAAGAGATCAACTAAGAACAAATAAGAAAAAGAAAACAAATTAAGAAAAGGAAACACCAAAAAAGGATACAAACAAATTGAGGTTGTGAATTAATTACTTGAATGATTAAACATGCAAAGACTCATAAATCTAGGACAAACTATTATCATATTTATCTCTCCCGAGCATAAATAATTCTCATACACACAATAAACCCAATTAGCATACAAGGCCTTAAGTCTAATCATTTTTATGAAGGATTGGAATTCCTAAATTTCCTATGGAAGCGTATAGGACCAATTCGTATTTAATTAAGTTTTCTAAAATACCAGTACATTGACAATCAAATCTAATAATTGAAAGAACTGAAATACTTACTTGTTGTAAAATTCTTAGAGAGAAATTTTTGCTTGAGAGCTAAGTGTTGAGTTGTGTCAATTAGGAAGGCATTTTGTGTTTTATATAGAATGTCATATCCCTTTTCTAGTCATAATAGGATAGGGATTTAATTAATTAATAATTAATTACTTTTCTCAATCGCAATGGGATGAGAATTTATTTGATTAATTAATAATAATTAATTAATTGAATAAAATTTAATTAATTTAATTTAAATCATATTTAAATGAACATCTCCCATATAACCTATAGTTTTTAATTAAATCAACTTTAATTAAATTAAATAATTAATCAATTCTTCAATTAATTAATTACTCATATTTAATTTAAGCCTTCAATTAAATCATATTTAATTGTATTTCTCTCAATTAGTAAAGTTTAATCTTAAATTAAACTTTATATTATAATGTATCACCTACATTATACTAATTATATCTCATACAATTAACTTGATTTCCCATAATGGATTTTGAACTATTAAAATTTCTTTCAAGACTAATTGTTCCTAATTACCCTTTAAGAGCTAGCACCACCTAATGAACCTACACATCAGAAGCTCCAATTAGTATAATGTATCACATACATTATACTAATTGTATCTCATACAATTAACTTGATTTCCCATAATGGATTTTGAACTATTCAAATTTCTTTCAAGACTAATTGTTCCTAATTACCCTTTAAGAGCTAGCACCACCTAATGAACCTACACATCAGAAGCTCCAATGATATGAGGTTAACTGACTAAACTCATTAATCAGGTTAATCAATATTCATTAACTATGGGTCACTCCACTAAAGACCCACAACTACACTCTTCTCACTGTAGAATGTTTCTGTGTCCATGGATATAGACCAATACCGCTAAGTCAATCTTTCACGAGTGTTCGTAATGCCATCCAGGTCAAATTATCGTTTTACCCCTAGGTTACCTCTGTCTCCTTAAGTACCACTGATTCCTCTAATGAACAACCCGTTTATGGTCCAACCAATAAACGGAAGTTCCTCTTGGACCAGGAGAGGATGTGCACCCTTATTAAAGACCCGAAATCAACCCTTAAGGGAACACTCATCTACTTGCCCTAAAGACGAGAAAGAGTGAATTCCATCTTGTGTTGTTATATGTTCCTAGCCCCCACTCTCTCTTATCCTTGAAATGGTAGGCTTAATGAGTCGGTGAATCTGACCACTCTCACCCATACAAATCTAAGGATAATCCCTCATGAAAAGGGGTCCATAACACACTAAAGATTAAAATTGAGTTACCAAGGTCATCATATTGAAATAAAAACCTAACTAGTGAACGGTGTTACATCTAGTGGTTACTATTTCATGGTCTGGTCTTATGCAAACTCATAAGATACCAACATTCACATGTCCACTACATGAACACATTGGATCAATGGATTTGTATCAAAGACAAAATGGGTCGTATAACATAGTGTCACCAGGATAAGGTACCCAACCTTATCCTTATACTATAGACCTTTGGATATTTAGTTTATTGGATTTAAGGTTAATTATTGCAAGACTAAGAACAACAAATTCAATAACTCCTTATTGAATAATTTCAATAATTCTTTATTGATATTAATTAATTTGTTACATTTACTATCTATGAGTTTTAGAGCATAAAACCCAACAAACTCCCACTTGAACTAAAACTCTAGTGGGGTGTACATCAACACAATAATCCAAAACCAGTGGGTTGTGTTATTACAGTATAATATATACATGGAAAATAAAATAAACTAGGGCATCCAGTATACCCATTACACATTTTAACGATTTATAAAACTATCCTAAATCCCCTGATCTTAGGACTATTTAGTTATGCAATTAGAGATCCAAACTAAATCCCCTCTCCGAACAAGAATTAGAGAAAACAACATTCAATTCATGGCCAGTGAATTAAAAGCATTAAGAATATAAATTGCATAAATGAGTTCAAAGCAATAAACCATCCAAGAATTAATTCAACAACGCCTAAAGGGCTACATCAATCCCTAAGAAGTAAAGGTCTAGCCACTCATGATTCTCGTTACAAAATAAGGTAGAAAGTAAGCCATAAAACAACTAAAGATAAGGGAAAAAGAGGGAAAAACTCGATGTTTGCCAAAACCGCACGCCCCTGTCACGATCTCCACGAGCTATCGTCTTGAATCTCGTTGCTTGTCCTTGCTTCAGCTCCCACAAGAGTTCTTTAGTCGGAATTAGGGCTTAAATCTCTCCAAAAGAAACCCCCTTGGTCGTGTGAAATCGTTAACTATTTATAGGAAAAATAGAGCAGCATCGGGATGTTAGGGACGACGCTGTCCTCTTGCCGCCTGAAACAGAATAGGAAATTTGAAGAGCGTCGAGACGCTATAAGCACAGCATCTCGACACATATTTAATTAATCTTGCATTTGAATCATATTCAAATGCATATTTCTATCATAATATATAGTTTTAATATGAATCTCATTCACATTAAATTTAACCTATAGTTCCAATGTGAATCCAATTCACATTTAATTAATAGTTGAACCCTTTCAAATATTAAATTCTCTCATGACTTAATTTTGAATCACATCCAAATCTAATTTTATGTTATAAAGTTTAATTCAATAATTAAACTTATACTACAATGTATCTCCATACATTATATTAATTCCCTTAATGAATTTGGACACGTCAAATTCTATTCAAGACTACTTAACCTCAAAACAACCCTTTACGAGTTAGCAGGGGGACCTAATGGACCTACATATCAGAAGCTCCAACGATATGAGATTAATTGACTAAACCCATTAATCAAGTTAATCAACATTTGTTAACTGTGAGTCACTCCACTAAAGACCTACAGCTGCACTCTTCTCACTGTAGACTATTTATGTGTCCACGGATATTGATCAATAACGGTAAGTTAATCTTTCACGAGTGTTCGTATTGCAAGCTGGGTCAAATTACAGTTTTACCCTTGGGTTACCTCTGTCTCCTTAAGGACCATTGATTCCTCTAATGAATAACCTATTTATGGTCCAACCAATAAACAGAAGTTCCTCTCGGGCCAGGAGAGGATGGATGCCCTTGTTGAAGACCCAGAATCAACCCTTAACGGAACACTCTTGTACTTACCCTAAAGACGAGAAGGAGTGAATTCCATCTTGTGTTGTTATGTTCCCAGCCCCCATTCGGTCTTGCCTCAAAATGGTAGGCTTATTGAGTCGGTGTAACAGGCCACTCTCACCCATATAAATCTAAGGACAATCCCTCATGAAAAAGAGTTCATAACACACTCAGGATTTAGATTGAGTTACCTAAGTCATCTTATTGATATAGAAACCTACCTAGTCAATGGTGTTACATCTAATGGTTACTATTTCGCGGTACGGTCTTATGCAAACTCATTGGATAGGGGACTCCCACTCGTATGTCCACTACATGAACACATTGGATCCTTGTGTTTGTATCAAATACAAAGTGGGTAGTATCTCGATAGTGTCACCAGGATAAGGTACTCAACCTTATCCTTATTGATAAGTGCAAAAAATATACCTATTTTGCCCCTTATTCTTAGCTTATTTCTTGTGAAACTTGTATGTTTTTTGTCAAAATTATTATTCCCAAGCCTAAAAAGTGTAAAAGTTGGTAAGTTAGATCTTTGAGAGTCATGTGTGTCAAATTATACATATTTGTGTTTAAAAGAACTCATGTTAGTGTGAATTTGACTTTGTTTTGGTGTTTTGCAGAAAACAGAGGAAAACAGAGAAATGCTATTGAAATGCGACCGCATTTCTGCTAAGGCAAAATGAAATGCAACCGCATTTCTTGGCAGAAACAGAAAAGTCTGAGTTCGTCGCGGGTCATTTTAAACGAGCTTTTCACTCAACTAACTGGTTGTTTTGACTCCGAAACTGACTGGGCTACCTACTAGCATGGCTGTCGTGACTCCCCAACCACTTTTCTCTCTATAAAAGGCCGAAAATCGAGAGGAAACACAAGCAAAACTGACTGGGAAGAAGAGGGTGGTGACAGAACCCTAGTAGACGCCCATGAGTAGGGATGCCCGAGGTCATTCTTAGATGACTGAATTCTAACCTTAGTTAGACATCAAACCTGAGTGTTTGTAGGGATTTTCACCCTATTCTCATTTGTAAAGGAGAGTAGAGTGTCGAGCGAACTCTAGAAGGATTGGATAAAAGAAAAAACCTAGTTTTAGCTACTCCACCTTATTTCCAACATTTACTACTTTTCATTTCTTTGTATTCTTTATTCATTTATTTCAATGAAAAGTTGTTTATTTGCATCTTATCCCATCATGCATAGCTAAATCTCGTTGAGGGGTTCAATATAGTGAATTCCCTTATGGTTAAGATAACTTGAAAGTGTTTATTTGTTTAAGTTCTATTCATTGCATGTCATCCTTTATTGAATATCATTCTGAATCTTGCTCAGTTTAATTTGATCACTTAGACTTTGCATGCTATGTGTGTTTGATACTCGAAAGAGATAAACGATATCGGTTCTCATAAAGGTGATATAAGAGAAATGTCTCGAAAGAGGGTATTCGGTATTATAGGGTGAGGCTGCCTAAGGCACCCTATAACAACTATAGGGTTATAGATTGCATGCTTGATTTATCTATGTCAGAGTCGAGTCACAGACATGTGCATAACGGTACTCGCTTAACCTTCTAACGGTTCTTGGGAGCAAGGCCAAATAGAAGTTAAATCTGACCCAATGCATGAATAGACTTAGGTTTAATAAGCAAGGATTAGAGTTATTTTACCTTAGGGATGAAACTGTGTTGAACACCTCGTTTATTTATTATTGTTTTCTTACTTGTTTATTTTTTCTACTTTTCAAAAATCATCATCAACTATTTCTTTTGTTACCTTATCTAAGCAATCTTTGAGAAATTTCTTCTTCAAGTATGTGTTTCCAATTTAGTCCTCGTGGGATCAATACTCTTGGAATACTTTTAAGATTTTTGTTACTACATGCGATAGTGTATACTTGCAATAGGTTGGCTTAATCTAAACTCCCAGTAGAAGCAAGAAGCATTCCAACACTTGAAAATATCGAGGAGACAAACGAGACAGAAGAGATTAAAAAAGAATCGCCTAAAAAAGAGAATAAAGAGAAGGCACCCGAAAAAGAAATTGCAGTGAGCCATGCAGATGTCACTTCTGAACAAGTGAACTTCGATGTGCTTCAAGCATTAGAACACCCTGAAGGAAATGAATGGATGTTTTGATTTTGATCCTATTGATTTCTTTGCTTGTTGTAGTTTGTAGAAAATGTTATTCGAGGAAGAAATCAAAGAGAAAATCATGGAGGATAAGAATATGCAATATACGACAGAGGATGAGACTGCAAAGTCTACATTCAAGAGCAGATTGAGTGAGATGATAATAGAGTCAAAGCACTCCATGATTAAACGCCTCAATTAAGACTCAAATCTCGTCCATTATTAAGACCTAGGGTCAAGATGAAAGTTGATGGCACACAAAGTAAAAATAAAGCTTTAATCTCCCTGTTGGAGATCAGCTAAGTCATTCTTTTTCTTTGCCTAAATTAGTACAAAATAAAAAAAAAAAAAGATAAAGAAAAAAAAAACATATGAGCTTGTGAAATTTTTGATGTGTTTTGTTTATGTTTCAGGAAGCTAATAAAGTTAGGAGACAAGAAGAAGAGAATATAAGACAGGAAAATCCAGAAAATGAGTAGAACAAGGACCATTAGACCTGTGCTCAAGTGAAGGGTGAGGCTGTCAAGCGGATGTTCCTGATCAGCTCATCTGATGAAGGTTCAATTGTCCCTCCATTTCTGTCATCCCTTCTGCATGAAGCTGAGACCTCTGATTTGGAGGACAAATCTTCCCAAAACTAGGGGAGTTTTCACTCTCATTTACTGCTTACTGCTTCCTTTATTAAATATCAGCATCTTTCTTTATTTTTCGTTTGCCTAGTTAGATCTTTAGCAATTTTTTTTCATGCATTAATTCATTGTTCTTTTAGTTAGGATTAACATTGTTTTCAGTATATTACTTTGTTAGTCTGTTCAGATAGATTGTTGATGCTCAAGTTTGTTTTCTTTTAAGAGCTTTGATAAATACCTGGAGATTCTCTTAAGAATTGAAGTAGCTAGGTTTTTTTTTTTGTTTTTTTTAACTTGAATTGGTTCGGAAAAAATTTCACTCAAAAGGAATAAGTGTGTGAAAACTCTTATAAGTTTGTTGATGTTTCCGTTTTTAGAAAATAATAATAATAATAAATAAATAAATAAATAAATAAATAAAAGAAGAAAATAAATTCTTAAAAGTTAAAAATAAAAAAAATAACCTGGGCAAGAGGGAACTCTGTCTAAGGAAAATCATGTCTAGGAAAAGGTACTTAAGATGACCGTAGGGAACACCTTTTCCTGGGGATTTACCTGGGAGTTGAATTGGCTAAGGTATTTTGAGTTTGATTTTTTACTTGAAAATTTTCACAAAAAAAAATTAAATAAAATAATAATAATAATAATAATAAATAATAATAATAATAATAATAATAATCATGATGATGATGATGATTAAGTGTGTGAATGTTTTGACAAGTCTTGTTATTTCAGCTATCTAAGAAAGAAGAAGAAAAAAAAAAGAAAATGAAGGAAAAGGGCAAATTGCGACCACATTTGGACTGCATTCTGAAAAAGGCAAAGCTGTGGCCTTAGATGACCAGCAGGGTGATGTTGTCCTCGACCCTCATTTGAATATGATACTAGAGGCACTTCACCCATTGGTGGAAACTCTTTTTCGAAAGAAAAAGAAAACAAGAAGAAGGATGAAGAATAGGAGGTCAGTACCTCCAGTGATGAGAAAGAGTCAGATTCTGAGGTAAAAGAGTTGGATGGGGATCAAATTCTAATTTTGACAGCCTTGAGGAGGAAGAGAATGAAGAAGGTTCCTCAGAGGAGGAATAAGGGAGTTTTCTGTTCCCCTTACACTTTTAAATTCTTTCTAAGATTTTGTTAATATGTGTTAGTTGTTGTTTTAGTGTTAGTTTTACTGTTTTGATAATTTAATTTGTTATTTTTATGAATAATTTGCTGTTTAATTAGTATTAGTTAGTTGCTTATTTGTTTAGTTTACTGTTTTGAGTTAGTTTAGTGATGGGTTGCTGCTAGATTAGGTTTAAAAATGATTTGGGTTTAAAGCTTTTTGGAAAAATCTGCGCCATTGAAAATATTTGTGTTCTTTGAGGAATATCTCTAGTTTATGAAATGTTGTTTTAGAAAAAGAGAACGGTTTTGGAGCCATTGGATGATGTTGAGTTTTTATGTTAACAGTGGTTTGAATCCACTAGATCTATGTATCCATGGTGATTACCCGTATACTACGTGAATGTGTTTCCGTGGTATAGAGGGAGGTCCTTAGGACCCACTTTAGCACACGTGTAGGTTTTGAATCGTGTGTTAGGGTGCTTAGCCCTTGAGGGTAGCTCTACGTGCACGTATGACAGAGATGACTCTGCTATGCATTTCGAGATTACTCAATGCATAATATGACAAAGATTTCTCTGCTGAGCGTATTGAAATTACTCTACGCCAGTATGACTTGAGATTTGGGTACAGGTTTGGTGAAAATTCTTTCTGACATGTGTTATTGTTTTCAAGAGCTACCCGTAAATATTTCCTTATGTTTTAGTTATCTTGAGAATTATTAAACATCTCCCGTTTAACATTGTTTTTCTAGAGTTACAAAATCATGCTTAAAGAGGAGATCAATTATTATTTTATTTATGAACCTACCATTCACTGGGCTTTTTAGCTCATTCAATAATTTTTATTTTTCCACCAGGTTGCTCTTGAGTTTCAACCAAAGTTGGCTAACCAGATGAGCTAATCAGAATCTGCCACCAGTCTCTACAACTCGATGCATATCACTTATTATGTATAAGGTTTGATAATGAAGTGTTAGGCTGAGTATTGTGGTTTGAGAAGCCTGTGTCTCTAAGTCGGCTAGAGGGTGTGATATAGTATCTTTATTTCTAGAGAGTTTATATGCGTATATATTGTCCTTTTTCAGACGTGTGTTAACCAAGTTTCAGAGGAAACTCTGCCCAAATTTCTGGTTATTTAAGTTATTACTGGATTTACAATGAGCTTAAAACTGTTAGGAGCATGCTAGATGGCAGTAGGGTCCTATGGTCGGTTAGAGTTTGTTGTCGGCACGCCACGTCACCAGTGGTTAGGAGTAGTCTGGGGCGAGGTGTGTCAATAAGTCACTTTCACTTTACAACACCGTTTACTGTTGAAATTGAACATCTCATACATATAACCTAGGTAACTCGATCTTAATCCTGAGCTAACTATGAACTCCTGTTTATTTAGGATTATCCTTTGATTTGCATGGGTGAGAGTGGCCAAACATCGTCGACTCAATAAGCCTACCATTTTGGGGATAAGACTAAATGGATAGCTGGGGACATAGCTTTGCAAGATGGAATTCACTGCTACCCATTTTAGGGTTAGTAAAGGTTGTTCTCTTAAATGTTGACTCCGAGTCTTGAACAAGGGGGCCCCGCCCTCTCATAACCTTGAGAGGGACTTGGTTCAGTGATTGTATCACGAACTAGTTGTTCATTAGAGGATCAGTGGAACTTAAGGAACAAGATGTAACTATAGGGGTAAAACGAAATTTTGACCTAACTCTAGTTACGAACAACCGGTGAAGGGTCGACTTACTAATCATGGTTATCTAAAGTGGACAAGAAATATATCTACAGTGAGGGGAGTGCAGCTATGGGCTATAGTGGAGTGCCCCGGAAGCTAACGAACGATGAATGACTAGGTTAATGAGATTAATCGGTTATCATCATTTCGTTGAAGCCCATGATCTGTAGGTCCATTAGGTCCCTCTACTAGCTCAATAGGAATAAAACTTGGAACAATATGATAGGTTAATTTTTGAAACGTTCAAAATTCGGAAAAGGATACAAAAGTCGCTTATATACGATATTTAACGACATATTAGTTTAATTACGAATTAAACTTAAAATGAGAGTTGGATATATTTAAATATGATTTAATATTAAACACGTGAATAAAGATTCATGTTCGAGAAATTTCGTTGGGAGAAAAACCAAGATTGCACAAGTGGTATTAATTTAATATAAGATATTAAATTAAATAAGTTTTATTTAAATTAAAATAAAATTATAATTTAGTGGGATTATTCAGATTTTTTGTTTTAAATTACAAATTTTGAATTTAAAATAAATTCAAAAAGGTTGGTAATTTTTGGAGGTGGTGCTTAGTGACTAATCACCTTACATTAGCCTTCTTGCACCACCTAATCCATGACTCAAATCACTCCCAAATTGCTGTCAATTTTTGGTGCAATTCTCTTGCATGATTTTCCTCTATATATAGAGGATGAGCTGATGAAAATTGGTGGAATTCTTCAACCTAAAATGCTGTCAAAATTCTCCCAAGAAATTTCATATTCATACTTTCAAGTTTGCTTATACCCATAAGCTTTCGTCCTTTCCAAATTGAGGATCCCACAATCCGTTCCAAGGCCTGAGGATAGTAGAGAAGATCCAAGTGGTAGTCCAAAAGCTGTTCGTGTGAATTGATAGCGAGCATAGCTAGCTGCTTTTACTTATTTAATTTAGCTAGTCTTGTATGATGTTTGGGCCATTTTATTGTGCTTTATTGTTTATTTTGTAGGAAATGGTTGATTGGAGCTATAATGCCATATTAGAGTTAATCGGGTGCTCGGGGCGTGAAAAGATGCAAAGGAATGAAAAGAGTAAAAGTGGAGAAAAGTCAAATCTCGGTCAACAGCAGGCTAGCGTCGAGACGCTAGCTCTTGAGCGTCTCGACGCTCACATTCCATATCAGATTAAGCGCGTAAAGCTCACAACGTCGAGACGCTACGATAGGAAGCGTCCCGACGCTACCGTTTTTTCTTATTCAGAACGCGCGTATAAGAGGCAGCGTCGCGACGCTGTCTTGACAGCGTCTCGACGCTAAGACGAAAAATCTGCAATATAAGCTTCACTTCGGCTAGGTTTTAGGGGAGATCGATTTGGGACCTTTTGGAGCCGAAAACAGAGCAGAACAGAGGACTTTTGGAGCTGCAAACAAAGGAGGAACTTGGAAATCAACCCACTGTTCGTGGGGATCGTGACGGGGACGTCGGGACTCGGCCTACATTGAGTTTTCTTTTCCCTTTTCATCCTTTAGTTAGATTTATGGCTTCCATATGTTTAGTTGAGATTGTATTTTTATTCATGAGTAGCTAAACTTGTAGCTTAGGGATTGATGTAGTTGATTAAGTTTATGAATTGATTTACGGTTTAAGTTGTGCAATGTTATTGTGTTTGTAATCTTGATTTAATGCTTTCAATTAATTGGCCATTAGTTGGATGATTTAAGTTTCGAATCTAGCTCGGGAGAGGGGATTTGATCTAGACTTGCTCAAGATTGCATGAATAAAGTTTACTTTCTAATTCTTGACGGTTTTAGATTATCTTTAGAATTGGTTAAAAGATCTCATTGCCTTGCATGTTAATAAACTTAGATAGGGATATCAAGTTGGTTAATTTGCTTGAGAATCAATTATACTCGGGAGAGGTAGTTGTGATTAAAGGGTCTTGGGCTCATAATTCCATTGTGCATAATAACTTATTCTTTAAAATCAATCCTAAACGAAATCGGCGAAATCAATTCCCTAAGTAGTTTTCCCAATTGAAATTCCATACTTTTTACTTGCTTTGATTTGGTTTTATCATCATCTTTTCATCACTTTTTGATCCCTAAATAAAATTGGGCAAGATTATTCATAATACTTGATTTGCTTAAAAATCCAATCCAGAGGACGACATTCGAATTTACTATTCACTATATTATTACTTGACCCGTGCGCTTGCGGTAGGAAAAGTCCACATCAAGTTTTTGGCGCCGTTGCCGGGGATTGGCACATTTAGCTAGATTGATATTGTGGAAAAAATTGCTTGATCTTAATTTAGCGTGTATTTTTACCTTTTTAGTTTATTGCATTTTTTTTTTCCTTATTTGTTTTTCTTTCCATATTTGATTTTCTATGTTAGTTTTTCTTTTAGTTGTGTAATCTTTTCTTTATTTGTTCTTGTTGTTCCTTTTTAGATTAGTTTCCTTATTCGTGTTTTGCCATGTTTATTTTTGCATTCCATATTAGGTTACTTTGTTTCCTTTTCTAGATTATATTTTCCATATTTAGATTTGTTGTTTCCTTTTCTTTATTTCATTCCATAATTGTTTTTTCGTTTTTTTTAGGGTAGTTTTGATTTTTGCATGCGTAATAGTAGAGAAGTAGCACCATTTGATCCCGAGATAGAAAGAACAATTCATAGGCTTCGAAGGAAAAATAGAGAAATTATTCAAATGGCAGATCAAAATCCACCTGAGGAGCCTAGGCCTATTAGAGATTATTTTCAGCCTGTGTTTCAGGGACAACAATCGGGAATTGTCTATGCACCGATTAATGCCAACAACTTTGAGCTGAAGACCGGTCTCATTCAGATGGCTCGAGACTGTGCATATAGAGGATCGCCCACCGAGGATCCAAATTCTCATCTTAAATCATTCTTGGATATTTGTGGGACGGTAAAGATTAATGGAGTGTCTGAGGATGCTATTCGCTTACGTTTATTTCCATTTTCTTTGCAGGATAAAGCACGTGATTGGTTGCAGTCTATCACCCCTGGGAGCATCACCACCTGGGATGCTTTGGTCCAGGCCTTTTTAAAGAAATTTTTCCCTCCTGCAAAGACGGTCAAGCTGAGGACCGAGATTGGGACATTCCAACAACAATACGATGAGCAGCTGTTCGAAGCTTGGGAGCGATTCAAAGAGCTACTGAGGAAGTGTCCTCAGCATGGTTACCCCGATTGGCTTCAGATACAGTTGTTTTATAACGGTTTAACTCCTAGTACAAAAACGATTGTTGATGCAGCTGCAGGTGGGACTCTGTTGTCTAAGACCATGGAAAACGCTCGCACACTTTTAGAGGATATGGCCACCAACAGCTATCAGTGGCCATCTGAGCGGTCTACACCTAAAAAGATCGCTGCTGGAGTGTTCGAGGTTGATAAAGTAAGTGCACTCCAGGCCCAGATGACCTCCCTTGCTAACGCTTTTATGAAATTTTCAGGTACAGGGAGTGCACAGTCAATTGAATCAGTTGCTGCTTTAGCATCTAGACCTCAGGAGGAGACCATCGAGCAGGTTCAGTATGTATCAAATTTTAATTCTAGGGGATATAATAATAGTTCTACACCTACACATTATCACCCTAACAATAGGAACCATGAAAATTTCTCTTATGCTAATACTAAGAATGTTCTTAATCCTCCTGGTTTTGCCCCTCAAACTCAAGATAATAAAAAGTTAGAAGATCTTGTTGGAGCTTTCATTGCAGAGTCTAGTAACAGGACAACCAAGTTAGAGGAGGCAGTCATTGCCATCAATTCAACAGTGAATGGCCACAGTGCAGCCATCAAGAACATTGAGACTCAGCTGGGACAGTTGGTGAATGTTGTATGCACCATGAATAAAGGTAAGGCCCCAGCTGAACAAGAGAAACCCCAGATGGAGTATTGTAAGGCAATCACTGTGCACCAGGAAGAATTTGAAGAGGAGCCTGAATTTGAGGACTATGAAACGCCTACAGGAGAAGCTGAGGAGGACACATCATCTGATGAGGCTGAACAGCCTAACCTTGAGCCTCCTATTCCTTCTCCCACACTGATGGTTCCCAAGGAAAAGAAAAAGAAAAAGAAGAAAAAGAATAATCAGGTTCAGTTTGATAAATTTATGAATGCTTTTATGAATCTGAATATTAATATTCCTTTTGCAGAGGCATTAGAGATGCCCCAATACAACAGGTTTATGAAGGAGTGGTTAGCAAAGAAGCGAAAAGAAAAGAAAGTTGACACTGTTTATCTTGCTTCCACATGCAGCACCAGAGTACAACAGAAAGTACCTGAAAAAGTAGCAGATCCAGGGAGTTTTTCTGTTCCTTGTAGTTTTGGTACTTATTCTTTCAGAGCATTATGTGATTTAGGTGCTAGCATTAATATCATTCCTCTATTGTTGTGTAAAAAGTTAGATATAGGTGAGATTAAGTCTACTCCTGTAAAGCTCCAATTGGCTGATCAATCTGTGGTGAGACCAGTTGGTATTGTAGAGAATGTGTTAATCAGAGTAGGTAGATTTTTCCTCCCTATTGACTTGTATGTTATGGACATGATAGAAAATCCTTCAATGCCTGTCATATTAGGACGACCATTCCTCGCTACTGGGCGAGCGATTATAGATATTGAGCGCAGGGAGCTCACTATTAGAGTCAAGAACGAAAAAGAAATCTTTAAAGCAGTTGAAGACTCTAAAGAAGAAGTGCTTTACATGGGCTACAGGAAAGGTGCAAGAAAGAGCACCTCTGTTGGATTCAGAGAACAAAAGCCTCCTTGAAGCACGTGCAACACGTCGAGCTAATGACGTTAAACAAGCGCTTATGGGAGGCAACCCAAGTAAGTTAGTGTGTTTTCTTTTTGTTCTTGATTTATTGTTTGTTTTTGTTTTGTAGGTCTTGTTTTCTTCATCTCCTTTGCTTTCAAGCTTTCAAGATTCAAAGCTCTCAAGCAAGAAGTCATCATCATTCCAGGCCAGTATTATTCACTCCTGTTATTCTTTTATTGTTCTCATGCTTGTTTATGCCCTATTTTCTTTATACATTGAGGACAATGCATACTTTAAGTTTGGGGGTGGATTAGCATGTTTGTGGAGCCCTTGAGCAGCTGAGTTCGGGCTATAGTTTTGAGCTTTCTTTGAATTATGCATATGGTTGTTTTCTGGATGCTACTTTTGCATGATTATGATGTCCTAGGATAGGTTTTCTTGTCAATTTTCAAGCTTGTGATGAGATGTAAGCATAAGTGCCCAAAAAGGGAGACTTTTTAAAATTTTTCTAGGAGATGGCTTGCATGAGTAGAGTATTTGTCTTAGCTAGACTTGGATTTGAATGCTTAGGAGCGAATTATTGGGTTCATATGCTTGTTGTCACCTCGATAGGTGTAGGGTAGAGCTAAAGAGTTAATTTTTTGCAAATTAGCATGTTTGATCTTGCTTAGGAGAAAAGAAAAGAATATCTGCTATTTATGCTCATATCGAAAAATCATTCTTGTAGTTACTGTTGAAAAGAAAATTATTATGCCATGGCCTGTGCACAGTTTGCAATGTTTAATAAAGATTAAGGCAAAATGAGCTGCCCCTGTTGTGATCAGTTAGGCCAACCAGAGAAATCTCAGGTTAAGGGTCCCTGCAATGGGTGTGTGAAAGCTAGTGCCACATTTACATGCTTAATTCATTTGTTAATTAAAAGCACCTAAGTATGGAGATAAACAAACTAATTTGTTGCATTAACTCATTAGTGAAGCCTTAGTGCCAGTGTAGAGGGAAGATGAGCTGAGAGTTTAATAATCCAATCCCGAGCTAGTAGAGTCTGATCTTGCTGAGTTAGATCTCGCTTGTGCAAGTTAATTTTGGAAAAATTTTAATTTGTCTCCCTCATTGGTCCTTGTGTGCATATCTCTTGCTTGCTTGGTTATTGACTTTTGAGCCTTGAGGATTGAGTTATGACTGTTGCATCCATTCTTCCATTGTATGTTTGATTTTTAGTTTGCTCGAGGACTAGCAAAAGCTTAAGTTTGGGGGTATTTGATAGCGAGCATAGCTAGCTGCTTTTACTTATTTAATTTAGCTAGTCTTGTATGATGTTTGGGCCATTTTATTGTGCTTTATTGTTTATTTTGTAGGAAATGGTTGATTGGAGCTATAATGCCATATTAGAGTTAATCGGGTGCTCGGGGCGTGAAAAGATGCAAAGGAATGAAAAGAGTAAAAGTGGAGAAAAGTCAAATCTCGGTCAACAGCAGGCTAGCGTCGAGACGCTAGCTCTTGAGCGTCTCGACGCTCACATTCCATATCAGATTAAGCGCGTAAAGCTCACAGCGTCGAGACGCTACGATAGGAAGCGTCCCGACGCTACCGTTTTTCCTTATTCAGAACGCGCGTATAAGAGGCAGCGTCGCGACGCTGTCTTGACAGCGTCTCGACGCTAAGACGAAAAATCTGCAATATAAGCTTCACTTCGGCTAGGTTTTAGGGGAGATCGATTTGGGACCTTTTGGAGCCGAAAACAGAGCAGAACAGAGGACTTTTGGAGCTGCAAACAAAGGAGGAACTTGGAAATCAACCCATTGTTCGTGGGGATCGTGACGGGGACGTCGGGACTCGGCCTACATTGAGTTTTCTTTTCCCTTTTCATCCTTTCGTTAGATTTATGGCTTCCATATGTTTAGTTGAGATTGTATTTTTATTCATGAGTAGCTAAACTTGTAGCTTAGGGATTGATGTAGTTGATTAAGTTTATGGATTGATTTACGGTTTAAGTTGTGCAATGTTATTGTGTTTGTAATCTTGATTTAATGCTTTCAATTAATTGGCCATTAGTTGGATGATTTAAGTTTCGAATCTAGCTCGGGAGAGGGGATTTGATCTAGACTTGCTCAAGATTGCATGAATAAAGTTTACTTTCTAATTCTTGACGGTTTTAGATTATCTTTAGAATTGGTTAAAAGATCTCATTGCCTTGCATGTTAATAAACTTAGATAGGGATATCAAGTTGGTTAATTTGCTTGAGAATCAATTATACTCGGGAGAGGTAGTTGTGATTAAAGGGTCTTGGGCTAATAATTCCATTGTGCATAATAACTTATTCTTTAAAATCAATCCTAAACGAAATCGGCGAAATCAATTCCCTAAGTAGTTTTCCCAATTGAAATTCCATACTTTTTACTTGCTTTGATTTGGTTTTATCATCATCTTTTCATCACTTTTTGATCCCTAAATAAAATTGGGCAACATTATTCATAATACTTGATTTGCTTAAAAATCCAATCCAGAGGACGACATTCGAATTTACTATTCACTATATTATTACTTGACCCGTGCGCTTGCGGTAGGAAAAGTCCACATCATGAATTATAAAGCAACAGATTATTACTCTGTTTTTGGTTCTTATGAACAACATGACTTCAAGAATTAAATTGATCAAATTGTGTGCCTAAGATCCAAAATTGCTTCTGCATGTGTTATATTAACACCGACACTTGTTTAATGGTTGGACCATAAACAAATTGTTTATTAGAGGACCAGTGAACTTAAGGAACCAAGATGTACTATAGGGGTAAAACGGACATTTGACCTCTCTATAGTAACGAACGACTTGTGAAGGATTGACTTACTAATCATGGTTATATCGAGTGGATGGAAATATATCTACAGTGAGGGAAGTTCAACTACTAGGCTATAGTGGAGTGTCCCAGTAGTTAACGAATGTTGGTTAGCTAGGTTAAAAGAGTTTGGCCAGTTTAACCTCGTACCGTTGGAGCCCATGATCTATAGGTCCATTAGGTCCCCTTGCTAGCTCGAGTCTAACCTTTGGAACAATATGATGGATAAAATATGAATTACTTTAAGTTCATGTTAAGAGAAATGAATAGAGGTGATAGGCGTTGTCGGTACGTCGGGTTTTGTGAAAACCGAGTATGTGTGAAATTTAATATTTAAATATGATTTAAATATCAATAACATGAATAGGGATTCATGATAGGAAAATAACATTTCGGAAATGTTCAGAAATAGTGGCAAAATATTAATTTAATATTAGATATTAAATTAATAATTATTTATTTTAAATTAATTTGAATTAATTTAAATATAAAAAATTGAAAAATCAATATTGATTTTTTCAGATTAATTAAAATTAGATAATTATCTAATTATTGAAGATAATTATGGAATTAAAATAAATTCAAAAAGCTTGAATATTTTGAGGTGGAGTGCATGGTGACTAAACCCATGCACTCCCCTCATGAAAGCCACCCAAATTCCCACTTTTTCTTGGATGTTTTGCTGTCAGTTGCTCGGAGTTTCCTTCCACATTGTTCCCTCTGTATAACTGAAGAAGAAGGCTGAAAGAATAAAGCTTGAAAGCTAAGGAATTGTTGCCAAAATATATTCTCACCATACCCACCTCCATAAGCTTGTTCTTCAAGCTTTTCTCCTTCAATTCCATCACTTGAGGATCCCACAATCTGTTCCAAAGGCTTGAGGATAACAAGGAAGATCCATTGGTGATTCGTGACTCTCTGGTGAAGAAAAACAAGAAGGAAATCCAATCAATTTCCCCATTGAAACAAGGTTGGTAATCTGTCTCTGTTTTTCTCCATATGAACAGCATGCAATGTTTGATCAAATTGAGCTTCTTATGTGCCTAAGATCCAAAATTGCTTCTGTATTTTAGATATTAACACTTTCAGTCCTGCAAGATGGAATTCACTCCTACCCAATTTAGGGATAGTAGAGAGGTCGTTCCCTTAAGTGTTGACTCTAGGACGTGAACAAAGGGATCTCGCCCTCTCATTGGCTCGAGAGGTTTTAGGTTTAGTGGTCGGACCACAAACCAATTGTTCATTAGGGACTCAGTGAGGACTTAAGGAACAAGATGTAACTTGAGGAGTAAAACGAACATTTGACCCAGCTCGAGTTAGAACAACCTGTGAAGGATCGACTTACTAATCATTGTTATATCGGGTGGACGAAAATATATCTACAGTGAGGGGAGTTTAACTATCGGGCTATAGTGGAGTGTCCCAGTAGTCAACAAATGTTGGTTAACTAGGTTAAAAGAGTTTAACTAGTTAATCTTGGATCGTTGGAGCCCATGATCTGTAGGTCTATTAGGCCCCCTACTAGCTCGTACAGAATAAACCTTAGAACATATGTGATGAGAAAGTTTGAAACGTTCAAACTCAGATTAGGGAGTTTTCATTAAATTGTATTTGATATATTTATTGTGATCGTTTAATTATGGATTAAACTATATATATATATATATATATATATATATATATCGAAAGAGTTGGAAATATTTGATTTCAATATTGTACGTGCGAATAAGGATTCGTTTTAGTACACTGAGACAAAGATATTAGGATTGGTGTCGACATTTTGGTAATTATTTAATTTAATATTTGATATTAAATAGATTAGATTATTTAAATATGAATTTTGAGAAATTCATATATGAATATATCTATCTATATATATATATAATTGAAAATTAGATTTTCAATAAAGATAAAAATGAAATTATGAATTTCATTAAATTATAAAATTGGTTTCAATTTTAATTTTAATTAAGAATTAATCCAAGAGGCAAAATGTTATAAAGTGACACCAATCCTCATGACTTGGCTTGAACTCAAGTTGTTGTCTTCACCATTGTTTGAGTTGATTGATAGTGGTGTTTGTTGTCCTCTTTAGAAGGAATATGGTTGCATGTTTTTTCTCTTTAAAAGGAAAAGAAAGACACAAATTTAAAGGTTAAGCTTTTGTTCAAACTCTTGAAAGAAGAAGAAACACCCCAAGTTTAAAGTTTAAAGGTGCTTTGTATGTGGTTCTATGTGCCCATAAAGCTTCATCAAGACGAAGTGACCAATCCTTTTGAGAAGGGTCCACTGTTTTCTCCAGGATAGCTTTGATTTCCCTATTAAAGAGCTCTGCTGGAACCATTCGTCTGGGGATGGTAAGCAATTGCCACCATGTGCCTGATATTGTACTTAGAAAACATGTTAGATATCATCTTATTGAGAAAGTGCATACCTTCGTCACTTATAACGAATCCGGGGGTTCCAAATATTGTAAAAATATTCTTCATGAAAAACTTTTTTCACAACTTTGGCATCATTGGATGATGTTGCTACAACATCGATCCATTTTGATACATAGTCTATTTGTAGGACTTTGACAACAGTTTTTAAACTTGCAAAGTGCCCTCCATATAGATCTGAGTGGCATGCTTCTAAAATGTGTGACACTTCTTCTTCCATCACACATCTTCTGAGTATCGGATATGGTCCATGTTTGTACAAGTATGGTTCGTTCCAATAATAATCCTTCACATCACGTATAAACTTCTTCATTTGTTGAGCTATGGCTTCTGAAGGTTTGAGTCCACTGTCTAAGTAATTTACATAGTCTACAAACAATGGGATCATGATTGCTCGAACAGCCAATAATTGCTCATCAGCAAACGCTTCTCGAATCTGCAGCCTCTCTTCAACCTATGCCTCTTCCCCAAGTCTGGATAAATGATCTGCAACTTGGTTCTCTGTCCCTTTCCGATCCCGGATTTCAATGTAAAACTCTTGCAAAAGTAGTATCCACCAGATTATACGAAGTTTGACATCTTTCTTTGATAGCAAATGCTTGAGAGTTGAATGGTCAGTATGAACCACAACTTTGTCCCTATTTGGTAAGATCTAAACTTGTCAAAAGCATAGGCTACTGCTAGTAGTTTTTTTTCAGTCACCATGTAGTTCATCTGAGCTTCATTAAGTGTCTTGCTTGCATAATAAATCAGCTGAACAATCTTATCTTTCTTCTGTAAACATTCATCATCAAACTTGAATTGTCTATCAACCTTGAGCAACCTGCACAAAGGTTTGAATTTTTTAAAAAAGTATTTTATAAATCTTCTAAAAAACCTGCATGGCCTAGAAAACTTCGAACATCTTGAACTATCTTCGGTGGAGGAAGCTTTGATATGATCTCTATATTCGCCTTGTCTACTTCAATTCCATTTCTGAAAATACAAAGTGGGTCGTATTGAAGGTGTTAATATTAAACATGCAAAACCAATTTAGGATCTTAGGCACACAATTTCATCAATTTGATTCAAGAAGACATGTTGCTCATATTGAGAAAAACAGAGCATTTCAGTACTTACCTCTTGTAGCTCCCAATTCGCGTAATCCGAGGCTTATATCTTCACACCAATGGATCTTGGACAACCACTTGGATCTTCTCTACTATCCTTAGGCCTTGGAACCAATTGTGGGATCCTTAATTGATAGGAATTGGAAGGGAAAGCTTGAAGTTCAAGCTTCAACAATGGGTTTGAGAGTTGTGAGAGTTTGGTATAATTTCATCAGCATTTCTTCACCTTTCAAGCATGTATGTATAGAGGAAAACATGTCGAATGGATTCAACCAAGAGTGAAACCAAATTAGAGATCAATTATGTGGTTAATTAGGTGTCCTAATAAGGACTTAAGCTCATAGCTTAGTCAAAACCCACCACCTCCAAAAATTAAGAGTTTTTTAATTTCTTAAATTCAAAAATTAAGAGTTTTTTAATTTCTTAAATTCAAAAATTCTATTTTTTGGTTTTTAAATATTCTAATTTTAAAATGCCACTTTGGTAGTTTTATTTTTCATTTTAATTAAAATCTTCTTTAATTAAAATATTAATAAAATTAATTAATTTAAGGTTTAAATTCACTTTTAGTCATTCAACACTCGTAAAAGTAACAATTTAGTCTCTGAACTTTCATTTGTAACGATTTAGTCCTTCTACTTTTAATTTTGTAACGATTTAGTCCTTGTACTTTCAATTTTATAACAATTTAGTCCCTAAACTTTAATAAGTAACAATTTAGTCCCTGTACTTTCAAATTTGTAACAATTTGATCCCTATTGTGAAAAATTAATGTAAAGATTTAATGAAATTCCATACATAGATAGATTAATTAACTAATTTGGGACCCAATATGTTTATAAGCTACAAAGTTTAATCACTAAATAATAAAAATCGACATTTAATTTTGATGGACAATGATTAAATTGTTACAAATTTGAAAGAATAGGGACTAAATTGATACAAATTTGAAAGTATAGGGACTGAATTGTTACTTATTAAAGTTCAGGGACTAAATTGTTACAAAATTGAAAGTACAGGGACTAAATCGTTACAAATGAAAGTTCAGGTACTAAATTGTTACTTTTATGAAAGTTTAGGGACCATAAATGATTTTTAACCTATATTATTTTGCTCAATCCCGGCTTTTCTCCAAATGATATTTCTCGAACGTGAATCCCTATTCACGTGTTTAATATTTAAATCATATTTAAATTCAACCAACTCTCATTTTTAGTTTAATTCAAAATTAAACCAATACGTCGTTAAATATCGCATATAACCGACTTTTGCATCATATTCCGAATTTGAACGTTACTAATATTAAACTATCATATTTTTCCAAGTTTTATTTCTGTTGAGCTAGTAGAGAGACCTAATGGGCCTACAGATCATGGGCTCCAACGATACGAGAATAATCGGTTACACTCATTAACCTCGTTATTCAACATTCATTAGTTTTCGGGACACTCCACTATAGCCCGTAGCTGCACTCCCTTCACTGTAGATATATTTCTGTCCACTTGATATAACCATGGTTAGTAAGTCGACCCTTCACCAGTTAGAACTAGAGCTGGGTCAAAAAGTCTGTTTTGCCCCTATAGTTACATCTTGTTCCTTAAGTTCAATTGATCCTCTAATGAACAATTGGTTTGTGATACAATCATTGAACCAAGTCCCTCTCAAGATTATGAGAGGGTGGGGCCCCTTGTCCAAGACTCGGAGTCAGTACTTAAGGGAACAACCTTCTCCCTAACCCTAAAACGGATAGTAGTGAATTTCGTCTTGCAAGACTATGTCCCCAGCTATCTATTCAGTTTCATCCCCAAAATGGTAGGCTTATTGAGTCGACGATGATTGGCCACTCTCACCCATGCAAATCAAAGGACAATCCTAAATAAACATGAGTTCATAGTTAGCTCAAGATTAAGATTGAGTTACCTAGGACATTGAAGGGAACGAGTTGTCGAGGCTCGAACTCAACTAAAATTTATAAACTCCGAACACTAAACTACTTGCAGTAGTAGTGGCCGGGTCGTCCACAGGGAGTGGAGGTTGGTAATTATTTTCTATTTATTGCGAGTTGGAAAGCAGTAAAAGGGGGGATTTCATGCGAAGGGGAAAATAACATGCAGTAAACTAAAGACATGAATTTAAGTTCCATGAAATTAAAAGACTAGAAATTAAATAGCAAAAAACATAAAATAACAGGAAAATTAATTTAATTGCACGTCTCAGACTAGGGAGATTAATGGGGTTGAATGGTTTGTTTGATCATCGAATCGCTACCTATTAACGGCTAAATTGCCAAACGATCTAACCTGAATCCAAGAAAGACCCTACGCCCACCTACGCTATCTAACTCAATCATACATCATCCATCGAATTAGAACCTAATTGATTAATTAATTAATTTGATTAACCCATCAAACTAAACAACTAACGAATTTCCCTAAATTATTCCTAACGCTATTTTGGATCTTAGACCTGTCATGCAGAGCAACAAAGTTAGTGAACTGCTCTTGGGACCCGTGCCCATGAATTAGTCTATGCACTACAAATAATAGCAAATAACAAACATACGAGCTGCGAGTTAGGGCATTAACCTAACCTACTGTGCATGCTTATTCTACAAATTGAATCCAAAATACAATGGCAATGTAAACTAAAAAGAGAAATCAGAACAGTAAACTCACAAATAAACTCATTCTATTGCCCAAAAATCATCTAAACGACGTCAACGGGTTTAGGATGCGGTGAAGCCAACTAAAACCTGTGACCTAATACAATCAAATGAAAGAAATACAACAAAAATCAATTAAGATTCATACAATTTAAGGTCTGAAAGTAAAAGAACAGAGAACAATCATAAAAGAAAACTAAAATCTGACCTACTGACCTAACGACAAACTAAAACCGAAGGTTTATATAGAAAATTAATCACAACGTCTCGACGCTACACCTTCTGGGCCAAAGTTTCATAATCGGGCCAACATCGAGACGCTGGCCACGACGTCTCAACGCCATGCCCTATTCCAGCGTGCCTTCACTTCATCTTTTGGTCTTCTTTTGTTGCTTGCTCGGTTTGGGACTCGAACCTTTGACTCCTTGGGACTATTCTTCGGGCTTGTCACGATCCGCTCGGTCTTCTCACTTCCTCGAGATCCGTGGGTTCCAAGTTAGCTTGAAGACTCTCTAAATCGCCCGGATTAGCTCCAATTTGTGTGATTCGTCCCTGATGCTTTTAATGCACAAATCATCTAAAAAAAATAGACAAATAAACCGTAAAATGGACTCTAATAGGCCAAGATTAACAACAAATAAATAGGACTAATTTTGTCCTATCAGTCATCGTATGAGATATTCAGTTTCAGTAGTAAACGGTGTTATAAAGCGAAAGTGACTTATCTCTTGGTCTGATCTCTATGCAAACTCCTTGCATACGATGCCTTCGCTCATATGTCTATACATGAACGATTAAGATCACATCGTTTGTCTCTAGAAAACAAAGTGAGTTGCACCAATAGTGTCCCCAGTATTAAGGTACCTAACCTTATCCATATACTATAGATCATTTAAGGTATTCCCTTGAACTTGATCCATACTTATGTGATACACAAACTTCAAGTATACATAATATAGCCAGGGGTTCTTAGTTTATTGGATTTATGGTTATATTTAGGCAAAATGAATATATATAATCAATAACGTCTTATTAAAGCAAGTCAAGTGTTACATTTACTATCTACGAGTTTTATGGCACAAAACCCAACAAACTCCCACTTGCACTAAAACTTTAGTGAGTGGAAATGTATATGCTTTTAAATAATACCAAAGAAAGGAAATGTTACAAATACAATAAACTAGGGCACTCCTATACCCTGTATATCTCCCACTTGCCCTAGGTTATACATATCTCGTAGACCTAAGCTTTGTAGATGACCCTCAAACACTTTAGCCGAGAGAGTTTTCGGAAATGGATCAACTATGTTGTGCTCTGAAGCGATCTTTGTGACAATCACTTCTCCGTGTTGCACTATCTCCCGAATCAGGTTATATTTCCTCTCGATGTGTTTGCCTCGTTTGTGGTTGCGAGGCTCTTTGGAATTGGCTACTGCCCCACTTTTATCACAGTATAAAGTTATGGGGAGGTTCATGTTTGGAACAACTTCCAAATCTATCAGGAACTTCCGTAGCCATACTGCTTCCTTTGTTGCCTCACATGCAGCAACATACTCTGATTCCATGGTGGAGTCAGCGATGCATCCTTATTTAATGCTTCACCATACTATCGCTCCTCCATTTAGAGTGAACACTGACATTGACGTAGAATACTATGAATCTATGTCAGTTTGAAAGTCAAAGTCAGTGTAACCAGTAAGGATCAGATCCTTCGATCCATACACCAACATGTAGTTTCTCGTTCTCCGTAGATATTTGAGGATGAATTTAACAGTAGTCCAATGGTCATACCCTGGATTAGAATAGTACCGACTAACTATTCCCACTGCAAAACAAATGTCTGGCCTAGTGCCGAGCATAGCGTACATTAGGTTGCCTACTGTTAAGGCGTAGGGAATATGTCTCATTTCTTCAATTTCTTGAGGTGTCTTAGGACATTTTTCCTTGGACAGATGAACTTCGTACCTGAAAGGTAACAATCCTTTCTTGGAGTTCTACATCGAATATCGAGCCAACATTTTGTCGATATACGTTGCCTGAGACATGGCTAAAGTTTTGTTCTTGCAATCCCTAATGATTTGGATGCCAAGAACAAATTGTGCTTCTTCCAAATCTTACATTTGGAACTGTGATTCCAACCAGTTTTTTATGTCGATAAGATATCCTACATTATTTTCGATGAGTAAGATATCGTCTATGTATAACATTAAGAAAACTACTTTATTATTGAAGATTTTCTTATTTACACAAGGTTCATCAGGATTTTGGTTATGATTTGATCGCAGTATCAAATCGAATGTTTCTAGATCATGAAGCTTGTTTCAATCCATAAATGGATCGTTTTAGTTTACAAACCTTTTGTTCTTCATTCTCGGAAATGAACTCCTCGGGTTGAGACATATAGATATTCTCGTCAAGGTTTCCATTCAGAAAGGTAGTTTTGACGTCCATTTGCCATATTTCATCGTCATAAATATGTGGCTATGGACAGGAGAATTCTTATGGACTTAAGCATAGGAACAGGTGAAAAAGTCTCTTCATAGTCAACTCCTTCCCTTTGGGTAAAACCTTTTGCTACTAGCCTGGCTTTAGAAGTTTGCACGTTTCCAACTACGTCTCTCTTTCTCTTATAGATCCACTTACACCCTATGGGTTTTATCCCATTAGGTAGATCCACAATATCTCATACTGAATTGAAGTACATTGACTCCATTTCAAGGTCAATTACTTTAACCCATTGGTCTTTATCAACGTCATTCATAGCTTGTTTAAAAGACGATGGATCCTCGATGTGGTCATCAGGTAAGACGACCTGAGTTTCAGTTAAACCTAAGTAGCGGTCAGGCTATTTTACAACCCTCCCACTGCGTCGAGGGACTCTCAACGTTTGAGGAGGACGAGGTTGACCGGAAGAACTAGCTCCAACACTATCGTTAGGTGGCGAACTAGTTTGATCAACAACTTTTGTTGATTCTTCAATAGTTTCTTTTAATATTAATTTGCTTCGTGGTTTATGATCTCTCAAATAGTCTTCTTCTAAGAAAGTAGCGTTTGTAGAAACAAACACTCTATTTTCTTGTGGGTTGTAGAAGAGACCACCTCTCGTTTCTTTTGGATATCCAAAAAATTGACATAACTTTGAACGTGGTTCAAATTTCTTAGGATTCGTCACTAACACATAGGCAGGACATCTCCAGACCTAGAAATAGTGCAAACTAGGTTTACGTCCTTTCCATAATTCAAAGGGTGTTTTAGAAACACTTTTTGAAGGAACGTTGTTCAAAATTTCAACTGCAATCTTTAATGCATGTCCCCAAAACGAGCTAGACAACTGAGCATAGCTCATCATTGATCGAACCATTTCCATCAATGTTCTATTTTTTCCTTTCTGATACACCGTTCTATTGTGGTGTACCAGGTGCCGAGAGTTGTGATTTGATTCCATGTTCTATCATATAGTCATGGAATCTTAAATCTATATACTCTCCTCCTCGATCAGATCGAAGAGTTTTAATTATTTTACCTAATAGGTTTTCAACTTCAGCTTTATATTCTTTGAACTTTTCAAGTGCTTCAGATTTGTGTGCCATTAGGTATAAGTAACCATATCTCGAATAATCATCTATGAAAGAGATGAAATATTTGTATCCTCATCGAGCTTTTACATTCATCGAACCACAGAGGTCTGAATGTATAAGTTCTAGAGGTTCTTTGGCTCTATAACCTTTTGCCATAAACGGTCTTTTAGTCATTTTTCCTTCTAGACAAGATTCACATGGAGGTAATGAATCGTCTTCTAACTCATTTAAAATTTCATTCTTTTCTAATCGCCTAATCCTATCAAGATTGATGTGACCTCGCCTTAGGGGCCAAAGATATGCGTTACTATTTGGAGAAATTTGTTACCTTTTTCTTTGAGTATAAGCAGTCTAAATTGTTACATGTTTATAATCTCCCAATCTTCTTATCGTTATTGAATTCCTTGCGAAAAATGCTTTAAAATGAGTATAATATGTGTATAGATCCTCAGCAGAGCTTTGGAAGCAATTTGGAGCTTAAACGAGCGAAACTGCAACGTAAAATGAACATTATGCCCTTGGAGCCTTGCCAGCGTCGAGACCCCCATCGACCAGTGTCAGAATGCGGTGAAAATAAGGAAAACTTGGAGCCCAAGACCGAGGCCCAACGTCTCGATGCTGAAAGCCTAGCGTCTTGACGCTAGGCAGATTCCAGCAAATACCTTCCTTATATGAAGGATCGCGTCGCGACGCTAGCCCATAACGTCACGACGCTAACGAATTTCCAGAATTGAATTTTCCTTATTTTGATCCACGAATTCTCCAAATTTTAGGCTCCTTTCAGTACCAAAATACCACAAATTGAAGGTCAAGAAGTCCTATAAATAGAGAGTTTAGGTTTAGGTTTAAAATCATCCCTCAATACAAAATTTTTGCCACCTTTCTCTTTAGTTTTCAAGATTTCTTTTAAGTTTTCTTAGTCTAAGGGTCGGTTGATCGAGCCTCGAGCTTGGAGGTGCTTGTCTATGGCCAACTAAGCTCGGATTGTTGTAATCGGGACCTCGATCGATTTGTAAGTTTGATTTAATTTTATGAGATTTCCATTCTTAATTGCTTAGTTAATTGTCTTTGTGATTTTAGTTCTTTGCATACAAGTTTAGATTGTGTTAGGAGAGATTGACAACCTCGACCGCGACCTATCTAAATTTATTTGCTAATAAAAAGTAGTAAATAGGAGAACGTTGTGATATTCCTCATGCGTCACCTAGAGCTAGATGATTTAATTTATTGTAATTGAGGTTTGTTGCCTGTTGCATGTCTAATTAATCTAGCTAGTCCTAATGCGATCTAGATTTAATTAATTTTGGAGTTGATTAGATTTAGATTAGAATCAAACTTAGCGTTTGCATGTTTGTGAATATGGACACGACTCTCGGGTTGTTGTCGGAGTACGTCGAGCTTAGATAGTTAATTAAATATCAACTGATAATCGATGAATGAAATTAATCAAACTTAACATCGAGTTCAACCCCGACTAAAGTAATCCTCGTGGTAAGATCAACTAACCCCGTTTTTACTTTCCTTGCATTTAATTTTCCTTATTTATTTTCTCGCCTTTATTTTATGTCTTAATCTTTCATCCATAACCCCCCCCCCCTTTTTGGTTACCCCAAAACACAAAAGAATTTAAAAATAAACCAATTGTTTCCTTTGATCGACCCCGACCACTACTGCTAACAATTAGCTTTAGGAATCGTGGATTATAAATTTTATTTGACAAGAGACCGCGACAAATCTGTCCCGTCAAATTGGCGTTGTTGCCGGGGAACACAGTGTCTTATTTCTATTTTCTTTTGTGTTTTTCACCTTTTTCTTGTTTTTTTGTAGTTTGTTTCTTGTAGGCTTTCGTGACAATCCTTTAGCATTAGCAAGCTTGTTTGCACGCCAAGAAGCAAGGAAAAGGAATTGAGCTTCATGGAGATTTAGCTTTTTAGAGCAAACCAAAATTTTATCCCTTCCTTTTTATTTTCTTTCCTTATTTAGTTGTTTTCCTATTTTTTTTTTTTATTTTTGGTAGGTTTCCCTAATTCAAAGTCACTCTTTTAGGCCTTTGTGGGGAGTTTCCATCTTTGCCAACCTTGGGCTTAAACAGGGGAGGTTTTCTGTTCCCTTTTACTTTTTGTCCCTTACTTTCCATGTTTATTTTACATTAGGGACAATGTAACATTTAGGTTGAGGGTGGAGGTAGTATCTTGCATGTTAGATTTTCATTGAGTCTTTGTGCACGAACTATATTTTATATGCATGCTTGATTTACTTGATTTATTTCATTGCTTTATGTTTAATTGAATTAAGGTCATGCACCTGAGCATTGGACCTATTATTTTGAGCAATTTTAAAATTTTGAGCTTTAATTATGAGATTGTATGCCTTTCTCTAGGATTGATTATGAGATTTCTAAGATGAGAAAAGCATGAGTATATATTTCTCCTACAGTTGAATTGCATGTATTCTAGCATCTTTAGAGTCTTCATTAAAATTTTTCTTGTATAAATTGAGCATGAGTCCTTCCTAGCGTAGTTTTGTTGGTTTTATATGGCTTTGTAAGATTCATATTTTCTTTGTCACCTCGATAGGATAGGTAGCATGTTTAGAGGAAATTTTTGCAAAATAGCTTCTTTCATGCTTTGGGGAGTGAGAAAAAGAATATTTGCCTTGTGAGCTTCCAATATATATATATATATATATATATAAATTACTTTGTTGAGAAAAAGAATATGAGAAAAAAAAGAAAAATATAAGCTTGTTTTTGTTTTGCTTGTCGGGGTAAATGATAGCGAGCATAGCGAGCTATATTTCCCGATAAATTATTGTTAGTCTTTGAGTAATTCTTGGTCATTTTAATGCACTTTAATGTTTATTTTGTAGGAAATTGATTATTGAAGCTAAAATGAGAATTTGGAGTTGAGTTGGTGTCCCGGACGCCAAAAGAAGCCAAGGATATGAAGAGAATCAAAGTTGGAGGCTTTTAAAAAAGGCAAGTTCGAGAGCTAGCGTCTCGACGCTAGTAGTTTCCATATTTGATTCAGGCGGCAAAGGTCACAACGTTGAGACGCTGTGACTATAGCGTCCTCTCGATTTTTCCTGAAACAGAATGGGCGGCAATGGGACAGCATCGCGACGCTGCCGACGGATTCCTATAAATACAATGTGATTTTCTACGACCAAGGGGGAGCCCAATTTGAGAGACTTTAACCCTAATTTCGACTAGAGACCTTTTGTGGGAGCTGAAGCAAGGCCAATGAGTGGGAACCAAGCTTGAAGACATGGAGATCGTGACGGGGACGTGTTGGTTTCAACGGATTCAAGAGTTTTCCTTCCTTTTCCTTATCTTTAGTTAGATTCTATGGCTTTATCATGTTTAGCTTATATCGTAATGCCATGTATGAGTAGCTAAGCGTGTTTCATAGGGATTGATGTAGCCATTGATGCCTATGGATTAATTTTTGGGATGTTTTGTGCACTTGTTTTATGTATGCAATCATGTTTGAATGCTTTCAATTAATTGACCACTAGTTGAAAGATCTAAGTGTTGAATCTTGCTCGAGAGAGGGGATTTAGTGTAGACTTATTTAAGATTGCATGACTAAAGTAGAAATTATAAGATTGTGACGGAATTTAGAATAGCTTTAGAAATTGTCAAAAAAAACTAAAAGTCTTGCATGTTAATGAACTAAGATAGGGATATCAAATTAATTATATGCATGAGAATCAATTATGCTCGGGAGAGATAGTTGTGATTAAAGGTTCTTAGACTCATAAAATAGTTGCACGTTACAATTTATTCCCGTTAATTAATTCTAAACTAAATTGACGAAATCAATTCCCTAAGAATTCTTTCAATTGAATCTCAAATCTTTTATTTGCATCACCTTTGTTTTCTAAACTTCACTACTTTTCGGTCCCTAAATAAAATCGAGCAAAAGTATTCGTGGTACTTAGTTTAACTTAAAACCCAATCTAGAGGACAACATTCGATTTTACAAATCACTATATTATTACTTGACTTGTGCGCTTGCGGTAGGAAAATTCCATATTAGTAAAAAGAGCTACCTCTAGTGTGATCAGTTAGGCCGTCCAAGGGTTAAACTCGGGAAATGTGGCCACTGCAGTAGATGTGTGAAAGCTAGTGCCCCTTAAAAATCATATATAGGCAAGCTTAGGGCCCTTTAGTTGAAAGAAAAGAAAGAAATAATTTAAGGCACCCCTTTTGCATCCTTAGCAAGTAGGTTTGTTCCTTTCTTTTAATGCAACATGTCTTTGTCCAGTGTAGGGAGAAGATGGAATGGGAATTTTATAAATCCTTCTCGAAATTTTCAAAACGTCTCTAGGGAAGACTTAGCTCATATTTATGTTTGAGAAAGAATTTGATTAATTTTAATTTGACTCTAACTATGCTAGACTTGCATTTAATTCTCTTGAGTAAAATGTTGATCATGCTTATATTTGAGAAATTGATACATGAATATTGCATTTCATAATAATCTCTTTCATTCTAATCTTAGCTTTCTTGAGGACTACCAAGGTATAGGTTGGGGGTATTTTGATCGATCTAAATTGTTACATGTTTATAATCTCCCAATCTGCTTATCTTTATTGAATTTCTTGCGAAAAAATGCTTTAAAATGAGTATAATATGTGTATAGGTCCTCAACAGAACTTTGGAAGCAATTCGGGGCTTAAACGAGCGAAACTGGAGCATAAAATGATCGTTCTGCCCTTGGAGCCTTGCCAGCGTCGAAACCCCCATCGACCAGCATCGGAATACTATGCAAATAAGGAAAACTTGGAGCCCAAGACCGAGGCCCAGCGTCGAGATGTTGAAAGCCTAGCATCTCGATGCTAGGTAGATTCCAGCAAATACCTTCCTTATATGAAGGACAACGTCGTGACGCTGTGGGCTAGCGTCACGACGCTATCGAATTTCCAGAATTGAATTTTCCTTATTTTGGTCCACGAATTCTCCAAATTTTAGGCTCCTTTCAGTACCAAAATACCACAAATTGAAGGTCAAGAAGTCCTATAAATAGAGAGTTTAGGTTTAGGTTTAAAATCATCCCTCAATACAAAATTTTTGCCACCTTTCTCTTTAGTTTTCAAGATTTCCTTTAAGTTTTCTTAGTCTAAGGGTCGGTTGATCGAGCCTCGAGCTTGGAGGTGCTTGTCTATGGCCAACTAAGCTCGGGTTGTTGTAATCGGGACCTCGATCGATTTGTAAGTTTGATTTAATTTTATGAGATTTCCATTCTTAATTGCTTAGTTAATTGTCTTTGTGATTTTAGTTCTTTGCATACAAGTTTAGATTGTGTTAGGAGATATTGACAACCTCGACCGCGACCTATCTAAATTTATTTGCTAATAAAAAAGTAGTAAATAGGAGAACGTTGTGATATTCCTCATGCGTCACCTAGAGCTAGATGATTTAATTTATTGTAATTGAGGTTTGTTGCCTGTTGCATGTCTAATTAATCTAGCTAGTCCTAATGCGATCTAGATTTAATTAATTGTGCAGTTGATTAGATTTAGATTAGAATCAAACCTAGTGTTTGCATGTTTGTGAATATGGACACGGCTCTCGGGTTGTTCTCGGAGTACGTCGGACTTAGATAGTTAATTAAATATCAACTGATAATCGATGAATGAAATTGATCAAACTTAACACCGAGTTCAACCCCGACTAAAGTAATCCTCGTGGTAAGATCAACTAACCCCGTTTTTACTTTCCTTGCATTTAATTTTCCTTATTTATTTTCCCGCCTTTATTCTATGTCTTAATATTTCATCCATAAACCCCCCCTTTTGGTTACCTCAAAACACAAAAGAATTTAGAAATAAACCGATAGTTCCCTGTGATCGACCCCGACCACTACTGCTATGAGTTAGCTTTAGGAATCGTGGATTATAAAGTTTATTTGACAAGAGACCGCGAAAAATCTGTCCCGTCAACCCTTCAGGAATCTCTTCTTGGAATGGGTTGTATTTGCCTTGAATGTGCTAATATCTAACATGCGGAAGCAATTTTGGATCTTAGACACATAATTACTTCAATTTGATCATACAAAGCATGTTGTTCATATGAAGAAAAACAGAGTCAGTGAGTACCTATTGGGATTGGTGCCCTAAAACTCGTAGATAGTGAATGTTCAACGAATTATATACTTATTCGATAAAGGCGTTATCGAGATTGATTCAGTAAAAGTCATTACTGAATAAAGTAACTTGTACATATAATAACTCAAATCCAATAAACTAAGATCCATGGCTATAGGATGAACACTTGAGCTTTATGTAGAGACATAAAAGTGGATCAAGCTTGAGTAATAGCCAAAACGGTCTATAGTATAGGGATAGGGCTGGGTACCTTATTCTGGAGACACTATGAGACGCGGCCCACTTTATAGATGGTATAGACGATGTGATCCTAAATCATCCATGTAGAGCATGTGAGTGGGGGCGTCCTATGCAATGAGTTTGCATAAGACCAGGACCGAGAAATAAGTCGCTCTCGCTTTATACACCGTTTACTGACGAGACTGACTATTTCATGTGATGACCTAGGTAACTCGATCTTAATCCTGAGCTAACTATGAACTCCTGTTTATTCGGGCTTATCCTTAGATCTGCATAGGTGAGAGTGGCTCAGTATCGCCGACTTAATAAGCCTCCCATTTCAGGGATAGGAACGGGTAGATAGTTGGGGACGTAGTCGTGCAAGAAGGAATTTACTCCTACCCGAATTAGGGATAGTAGAGAGCTTGTTCCCTTATGTGCTGACTCCAGGGCTTGAACAAAGGGATCCCGCCCTCTCATTGGCCCGAGAGGGACTCGGTTTATTGGTTGGACCATAAACCAATTGTTCATTAGAGGATCAGTGGGACTTAAGGAACTAGAAGTACTATAGGGGTGAAACGACTTTTTGACCTAGCTATAGCTACGAACAACCTGTGAAGGATCGACTTACTAATCATGGTTAAATCAAGTGGACGAAAATACATCTATAGTGAGGGGAGTGCAACTATCGAGCTATAGTGGAGTGTCCCAATAATTAACGAATGTTGGCTAGCTTGGATAATGAGATTAGTCGGTTAGCCTCGAATCATTGGAGCCCATGATCTATAGGTCCATTAGGTCCCCCTACTAGCTCATATCGGAATTAAGCCTAGAACAAAAGATAGGAAGCTTTGAATCGTTCAAAATCGGGAAAAGGGTATTATCGTAAATTGTGTTTGACACAATAATGTAATTATGAATTAAATTAGAAAATGAGAGATGAAGTATTTAAAAGTGTTTTGAATACAATATATATGTATTAGGAATCATATATAAGGAATTACACAAGATTAGTATGATTAATTGGATTAATCATAAGAAATCATTTTGAAATGTCTCAAAATCAATTACTTAATGTTAAATTCAATTTGGAATTGAAATCAACATTAAATTGCAAGCTTGAAATCAGATTTCAAAGTTGAAGATAGTGGATTAAGTTGGATTCCCACTCTTGCATGAAGATACAAAGTGGAAAACAACTCACCTCATGCATAGTTGCATGTCTTGTGTAATGGACACTTAGAATCCACTTTGGCTTGCAAGACTACCGTGTGTCTTGTGTCTTGAGGGTATTCCTTGCATGGAGAATGTCTTTAAAAGAGCTTCAGATTCAAAGCAGTAGAGAGCCTTTTCCTTAATGTTATGCTGCTGGATTTTAGACTCAAACTCTCTCATCTCTCATACTTCTTCATAGCTTGACCCTTCAAGCTTTCCCTTCCCATTCCCTATCTTATATAGACTCCCACAAGTCGTTCTTGGCCCGGAGGATAGTAGGGAAGACTCTAAGGGTTGTCCTAAGAAGATTGGAGAAGAAAAGAATCCAAGAAGGTCCACCAATTGAGCTACAAAAGGTTGGTACTTTCACTCTCTCTGTTCTGTCTTTTCTAGAACATGCATGCTTTAGGTGCAAAATTGATGTAGTTAGGTGCTTCCGATCTTCAATTGCTTCCGCATGTGTTATATGAACACCTTCAGTACCAACCTCTTTTATTCTTCAAATTGGATGAATTGGTTGGTTGTCTTTCTTCACCAACTTGTCACGAACCACCACTTGATCTTCCTTACTATCCTCAAGCCTTTGGAACAGATTGTGGAATCCTCTAGTGATGGAATTTGGAAGGGAAAGAGCTTGAAAAACAAGCTTCAAGATAGGTTTGAGTTCTTGAGTTTGGGAGAGATTTTGGCACCATAACATTACCCAATTCAGCTTGCTTTCTACATTCTTGCCTCTCTATATAGAGGACCTAAAGCTGAGAAAATGCACCAACATTTGACATCAATTGACCCAAGATTAAGTGGGTAATTTGGTGGCTTAAGGAGGGGGAGTGCATGGGTTTAGTCACCATGCATTCCACCTCCTAAAATTTATTTTAATTTGAATTTCCTTAATTCAAATTAATTTGAATTTTAGTTTATTTAATTCTTATAATTAATAATCTGAAAATTTAAATCCAATTTTGAATTTTAAATTAATTCAAAATTAATTTAAAATAATTATTAATTAAATAATCAAATATATAATTAATTTAATATCTAATTTTAAATTAATATTTTGCTACCAATCCCGAACATTTTCGAAATGTTATTTTTCAATCATGAATCTCTATTCATGTGCTCGATATTTAAATCATATTTAAATATATTAAATCTTTCATAGTTAGACTTAACCAAAACCCGACGTGTCGGTAATATCCAATATGACGACCATTTCCCTAAACCAAATTTGAACTTATTCTAATTCTTTCCATCTTATTGTTCCAGAGGTTATTCTCAAGCTAGCAAGGGGACCTAATGGACCTACAGATCATGGGATCTAACGGTTCGAGGTTTAACCTGCTGAACCCTGTTAACCTAGTTAACCAACATCTGTTAACTACCGGGTCACTCCACTATAGCCTAGTAGTTGAACTCCCTTCACTGTAGATATATTTTCGTCCACTCGAAATAACCATGATTAGTAAGTTAATCCTTCATAGGTCGTTCGTTACTATAGCTAGGTCAAAAGGTCTGTTTTACCCCTTTAGCACTTCTTGATTCCTTAAGTCCACTGGTCCTCTAATGAACAATTTGTTTATGGTCCAACCACTAAAGGAAACTAATTAGGAATTAAGTGGGGCCCCTTGTTCAAGCCTCGGAGTCAGCACTTAAGGGAACAAAACCTTTCTACTATCGTTGATTCGGGTAGGAGTGAATTCCATCTTGCAATATCATGTCCCCAGCTATTCATCCAATTTTATCCCCAAAATGGTAGGCTTATTGAGCAGCGTTGTTGGGTCACTCTCACCCATGTAGATCAAAGGATAATCCCAAACAAATAAGACTTCATAGTAAGCTCAAGATTAAGATCGAGTTACCTAGGTCATCGTATGAAATAGTCAGTCTTAATAGTAAACGACGTTATAAAGTAAGAGTGACTTATTCCTTGGTCTGGTCTTGTGTAAACATCTTTTACAGGATGCCCCTACTTGCATGTCTCTACATGAACGATCCAAGATCACATCGTTTGCCTCATTCGCAAAGTAGGCCGCATCCATAGTGCTACCAAGATAAGGTACCCAACATTATCCCTAAACTATAGACCATTTAGGTTATATACTAGAACTTGATCCCTGTCTATATCCACGATATAGTTCGAGTATTTCATATTATAACCATGGATGTTTCTATTGGATTTAGAGTATATAAACAAACAATTCACTGAATAACATCTTTATTGCAAAAGGATTACGAACTTTGAGTTTTAGGACATAAAACCCAACACACTCTCATTTGGACTAAAACTCAAGTGAGATTACAAAATGTCAAGTAATTAGTAACTACATCAAATACAAAAAAACTCTTAGTCTTAAATTCTGGAGATGTCCCTCAAACACTTTAGCCGTGAGGGCTTTAGTAAATGGATCATCCATGTTCTACTCTGAGGCTATCTGTCTGACGATCACGTCTCCTCGTTGTACAATCTCCCAAATGAGATGATATTTGCGTTCAATGTGCTTTCCTCGTTTATGGCTTTGAGGTTCCTTCGAATTTGAAATTGCTCCACTATTATCACAATACAGAGTGATAGGCCGATGCATGTTAGGAACTACTTCTAACTCGGTTAGAAATTTCTTAAGCCAAACTGCTTCTTTTGACGCTTCACATGTTGCAACGCATTGAGCTTCCATCGTGGAGTCAGCAATACATCCTTGCTTAATACTTCTCCACACAACCGCTCCTCCATTAAGAGTGAACATAGATCCTAATGTAAATTTCCTAGAATCTATGTCGGTTTGAAAATTTGAGTCAGTGTATCCAGTAAGGATCAAATCCTTAGAACCATACACAAGCGAATAGTCTTTAGTTCGCCTCAGATATTTGAGGATATTCTTAACGGTAGTCCAATGAGCCTGACCAGGATTGGACTGATATCTACTGGCAATACCTACAACATAGCATACGTCGGGTCGTGTGCATAACATTGCATACATCAAGCTACTGACTACTGATGCATAAGGAACTCGTTTCATATCCTCAACTTCTTGAGATGTTTTTGGACTTTGTTCCTTTGACAGGTGAATTCCATGTTTGAAGGGTAACAAACCCTTTTTGGAATTGTGCATCAAATATCGAACTAAAATATTGTCAATAATGATGCTTGAGACAGTGTTAGTAACATGTTCTTCTGATCCCTTATTATCTGGATCCCTAGAACAAATTGAGCTTCACCCAAATCTTTCATTTGGAATTGAGTTGTTAACCACTGTTTAATGTCAGTTATAACTCCCACTTCATTTGCTATGAGCAGGATATCATCTACGTATAAAACTAAGAAAGTTTCAGTAGAATCGACGATCCTTTTGTATACACAAGGTTCGTCAGCATGCTGTTCAAAACCATAGGTTTTGATTGCAGTGTCAAATCTTATATTCTAGGACCTAGAAACTTGCTTTAATCCATAGATTGATCTTTTAAGCTTGAAAACCTTTTGCTCTTCTCCCTGGATTTAGAACCCTTCTAATTGGACCATGTAAATACTCTCGTCAAGATTGTCGTTCAGAAACGTTGTCTTGACATCCATTTGCCAAATCTCATAATTATAGAAAGCGACAATGGAAAGGAGTATTCTTATTTATTTTAACATAACAACTGGTGAGAAGGTTTCTTCATAATCAATCCCTTCTCTCTGGGTATAACCTTTGGCCACCAATCGAGCTTTGAAGGTTTGTACTTTACCAGTTTGGTCTCGTTTTCTCTTGTAGATCCACTTGCAACCGATAGGTTTCACATAATTCGGTTGATCTACAAGTTCCCAGACGGAGTTGAATTACATTGATTCCATCTCAAGGTTGATGGCTTTGACTCACTGGTCATCTTTATCATCCATTGCTTGTTTATCAGGTATGATGAGTTGAGTTTCAGTTAAACCCATGTAACGGTCATGTTGTATTATAACCCTCCCACTACGTCGAGGCATTCTCACCTCTTGAGATTGTTTTGAAGGATCAACTTCACTCACAACTTTTGTTTGTTTATTTGTAGCTTCTCCGAAAATCTCTTTAAGTATTAGTTTACTGTGTGTTTGATGATTTCTTATATGATCTTCCTCAAGGAATGTGGCATTTGTCGATACAATTACCTTGCTCTCTCAAGGATCATAAAACATACCTCCTTTCGTTTCTTTAGGGTATCCTATAAATAGGCATAATTTTGAACGTCGTTCCAATTTCTTTGGATTTTGCACCAACACATGTGTTGGGCATCCCCGAATCCTAAAGTGATGTAAACTCCCTTTATGTCCTTTCCATAACTCGAGAGGTGTTTCTGGAACACTTTTAGAGGGAACCATGTTCAGAATATATATTGTAGTTTCAACTGCATATCCTCAAAACGAGTCAGGTAGATTACCATAGCTCATCATAGACCCAACCATGTCTAACAAGGTTCTGTTTTTCCTTTCTGATACACCATTTTGTTGTGGCATACCAGGGGCTGAGAGTTGGGAAGTAATTCCATTTTCTATCAAATAATCTTGGAATCTTAAATTCATGTACTCTCCTCCTCGATCATATTGTAGAGTTTTAATCGTTTTACCTAATTTGTTTTCAACTTCAGCTTTATACTCCTTTAATTTTTCAAGGGCCTTTGACTTATGAACCATTAGGTAAAGATACCCATATCTTGAATAGTCATCAATATAGCTGATGAAATATTCATGCCCTCCTCATGCTTTGACATTCACTGGACCACAAAGGTCTGAATGCACAAGTTTAAGGGTTTCTTTCGCTCTATAACCTTTTTCAGAGAAAGGTTGTTTGGTCATTTTGCCTTCTAGACAGGATTCACACGGTGGTAATGGGTAATCTTCTAAGTGATTCAGAAGTCCACTTTTAACCAATCTTTCTATTTGATTCCGATTTATGTGTCCTAGTCTTAGATGCCAAAGAAGAGTATCATGACAAACTTTTTGTCTTTTATTTTGGGTCTCTGATAGCATGAAAAAATACTATCAATTTCCTATTATTTTTAGCTAGTTTTGTGCTTGAATTGTGTGCTTTAATGTTATTTTAGGTTTAAATTTTAGAAAACCGAGCCAAGGAAGCAAAACCGGAATTTTGAGTGATTTTGGATGATTTTGGGGGCTTTTTGAAGCATTTTGGAGAAGTCCATTGAAGACCCTAGTCCAAAAGCCCAAGAAGAATGAGTTAGAAGCCCAAATTATGAATTCCAAGCCTTAACTATCAAGTTGGGTCAAGAAAAGAGCCCAAGATCCATTACATGAAGCATTTGGGCCAAAAGAAAGTTGGAAGCCCAAAAATATAAGTAAAAAACGGGCCATTCTTTGAAGATCGAGGCCTAGCGTTGAGACGCTTGGCACCCGCATGGAGAAGTTCTAGAAATGGGACAGCATCACGACGCTGTCCATGTAGCGTCGCGAGGCAGCGACGACTTGGAGCCCAAGACTACTGACGTAATCCGCGCATTGGAAAATTCTGGAACTGTGACAGCGTCTCGACACTGTCCTATTCTTGCCGCCCAAGCCAAGGTGACGTCATACCATCGCAACGCTACGCCTGCTGAACCACTATAAATACAGCCTTTTGCATCCAAGTTTGGGGGGCCAATTTGTGGGTTTTCACCCCATTCTAGAGTCCACACTAAAATTGGGGATTTTTGGGAGAGCTTTGGAGCTTTTTTGAAGATCTTTGGAGCTCGGGATCGACGGAGATCGCCATGGGATCGAGGAGATCGACACTTTTATGAGCATTTCTCTTCCCTTTTCCTTTATGTTTTAGTTTCTAGAATTGTTGTGATTATGAATTATTGAATTTTAGTGATTATGAGTAGTAAATTCCTAAATTCCATGAGTTTTGATCTAGTTGTTGAACCTTTGCTAAATTAATGAATTGATTTGGTTTAATTGTCATTATTGTTCATTTGTGCATTTTGTCCTTAATGCTTTTAATCAACTGATCACTGATTAAATGAATCGTTACTAAGTGGAAACTCGACGGAGAGAAGCTTAGACTAGAACTGAATGCATGACTAAAGTTTATTTACCCGAGTGACACGGGATAGAATAAATAACGTTAGAGGTTGTATTGAAGGGTCGTAATGTCATAAGTAAATAAAGAGGAAACCGAAAGGAGATTCTTTATTGAAAGGTATGAGATAGGAGGAAACCGACAAGAGAGTCCTTGTCATTAGGCTTCTAGACTTATGAATCAAATGATTAGTTAATCCATATTAGTTAATTGATTAAGCGATTAAAGGTCCAATTGATGAAATCAACCCTCTAAGAACTATCCCTCCAAATTGTGTCTCCATTTATCTTTTGCTTTCTAGATTAGCTTTTTGTTATTCTTTTCGGCGTTAGATTTTGTTCTCTAAATAAAGCTAAGCAAGAGTATTCATGGTAGTTAATTGAATAAATCCAATCCCTGTGGAGACGATACTCAATACTCAAAATCACTATATTACTTGTGACGACTCGTACACTTGTGGTAAAATCGTGCAACAGTCTCTGCTGTTTTAAACATTTTGGTATTAAAAACAGCTTTAGTTTCATTCGTTCTTAACACATACATGTTGTTTTCAAGTTTAACAAAACAAATTTGGAATCCTCTTTTGATAATAAACGCTTCATTAACTTCAAAAGATACTTTATACATTTGTTCTATTAAGCAAGAGATAGAAACTAAGTTCCTTTTTATACTAGGAACATACAAAACATTTTCTAACAAAACGTAACTATCTCTAAACAACAGTTGCATTGCTCCCACTGCCTCGGCCGAGACGACATCTCCTATTCCTACCTTGAGTGTCACCTCGCCTTCTCCAAGTGCCTTCAAGGAACTAGTTTCCTGTAAAGAAGAACATACATGATTAGCCGCTCCTAAATCTAATATCCAGATAGAGTCATCTTGCTCTACTAAACCTGTCTCAATGATGAGTAAATCATATTTACCTAGTTTGGCAGCTTCAGCCTTCTATGTTTTCTTCTCTGCAAGATATTTGGGATAGTTCCTTCTCCAGTGACAGTTCTAATTGCAGTGGAAGCAAGTTCCTTTATCTACATTTTTCTTCTTGCCTTTCTTGGAGATGGGAGCTTTCCCCTTTCCCTTATTTTTCTTTTTCTTCAACTGAATACTCTTATTCTTTGAAGTAAAAGATCCAGACTTAATTCCAGAGTTCGAACCTCTAAGGATCTTCTTACCAGAAACAACATTTGCTTCGTTTTCTTGTCCTTTACCTTTAGTAAGGGACTGTTAAGTTTGAAGCTCGTCCAGGAGAGTCGTCAGATTTTATTCAATTTTATTCATCACAGAGTTTGTGCGAAGTTGAATGAAACTCTTCGGGAGAGATTCCATAATGAAACTGACTTGACTGTTTCAATCTATGGCAGCACAGTTTACCTAGGCTACATTGAAATGCACCACATGTTCAAAACATGCTCTCGAACAGAAGTTCCTTCTTTCATCCAAGAACTGTAAACGTATTTGAGGGCCTCATGTCGAAGAGATGAGGACGGTTGTCCAAACATCGCTTGTAATGAGTCCATAATTTCTTTGGTCGTAGCCATGCCCTTGTGCTTCTTTGACAGAACATCAAATATGATTGTTAAGGTGAAGACTTTGCATTGTCATTGGCTCTAGTCCATCAGTCATAGGCATCTTGACTCGGGTTTCTGTTGAGCTAGGGTTAGGCAGACATTCTTCCGTCAAGACAAATCGGAGATCATCAATTACTAATACTGTGTTTAAATTTGATTTCCAGTTTCGTAGTTGTCGCCATTAAGTTTTTCAGAAGCTAATAGTTGCACTAAAGAGCTAGACATGCTGAAAACATATAATAAATCATTTATTAGTGAATTGATTATTTAATAAATCTAATTAAAGTTTAGCAAAAGTAATAATGTACGCATCTCATTATGTAATTTGCAACGATACTTCAGTGAGTCAGAATAACTGCTACCGAGGGGTAGTCAATCACTTCTTCACTGAATCAAGACGTTCTTGACTAAATATACTATAATCAGAATAACTCCTTTATTTCTGTATCATTTAGTTATCGCTACTTTGGTCAAGAATAGACTAACGATTAGTTTATCTTGTAAGTGTGACCTTCCATTTTCAGATCCCAGAGGACGGTCCCAACTATGCTACCGAATGGAAAAGCTAATGTTGGGAATGGCCCTAAGAGACCTTATCCATTTCTGGAGATTACTTTGTTCTGATTCCTATGTTACAACCCTCTGAATGGTTTAGTAGTGTTGGGTTTTATGCCCTAAAACTTGTAGACAGTGAATGTAAACAAATTGTATACTTATTACAATAAAGTTTTATTGTTAAACTTTTCACAATTTGATCCAAATCCAATAAACTAAGATCCAAGGTTATTTGTATGTAACTTGAACTAGTAAATGGGGACATACGGGGATTGATGTTCAAGTAACAACCTAAAAGGTCTATAGTACAAGGATAAGGTTGGGTACCTTATCTTGGTAACACTATTGTTGGGTTTTATGCCCTAAAACTCGTAGATAGTGAATGTAACCGTTGACCGGATATTAATGAAATAATATTGATATATTTTTCCATTAAATGTTATTAGTTATTTTATATTTGTCTTTGTCTAAAATAACCCTAATCCAATAAACTAGACATCCTAGGCTATAATATGAGTCTTGAACTATATGTGGCAACATATGGGGATCATTGTTCAAGAAACAGCCTAAAAGGTCTATAGTATAGGGATAAGACTGGGTGCCTTATCCTGGTGACACTATGGATACGACCCACTTTGTATTTGATACAAACGCTATGATCCAACGCGTTCATGTAGGAGACATGTGAGTGGGGGTATCCTATGCAATGAGTTTGCATAAGACCGGACCGCGAAATAGTAGCCATTGGTTATAACACCATTAACTAGTTGGTTTTCTATTTCACTAGGACGACCTAGACAACTTAGTCTTAATCCTGAGTTGATTATGGACTCCTGCTCATGAGGGATTGTCCCTGCTCATGAGGGATTTGTATGGGTGAGAGTGGCCAATACCCCGACTCAATAAGCCTACCATTTTGGGGACAAGACCGAATGGGGAGCTGGGAACATAATCGTACAAGATGGAATTCACTCCTTCCCGACTTTAGGGAAGCAGATGAGTGTTCCCTTATGTGGTGACTCCGAGTCTTGAACAAAGGGTCCTACCCTCTCAATGGCACAAGAAGGTTTTTCTGTTTGATGGTTGGATCACAAACAGGTTGTTCATTAGAGGAGAACTGGTACTTAAGGAAATATAAGTAACCCAGGGGTAAAACGATAATTTGACCCAACTGGTGTTACGGACACTCGTGAAGGACTAACTAGTCGATATTGGTCTATATCCGTGGACACAGAAAATATGTCTATAGTGAGAAGAGTGCAACTGTGAGTCTATAGTGGAATGTACACACAGTTAACGAATATTGATTAATTTGGTTAATGAGTTTGACCAAATAATCTCACATCGTTGGAGCTTATGATCTGCAGGTTCATTAGGTCCCACTGGTAGCTCATAAAATAATTTGAGGCAACTAAGTAATAAATGTAAACAATATAATATATATTGATATATTATTATGAGAGAAATTAATATCTGAAGAAATTCAAATATTAATATAAATTTGAGTCACATTAAATTTATGGGAGTTTGAAAGAGTTCAAATAATGAATTAATTAATTTTAAGGCCTAAAATCTATTTGGGCAAATTAATTAATTCAAGGCTGGAAATTAAATATGAGATATTTAATTGGTGGTTAATTAATTAAAGAATTCCTTAATCGGGAATTAATCAATTATGGAAATAATTAATCACTTAAGGAAGTGATTAATCGTTTATGGAAATGATCTAAACACTTGCGGAAGTAATTAGTCATTTGTGGAAAAGATTAATCAATTATGGAATTGATTGATCTTAGATTGATTAAATAAGAAATAAGATTGAATCAATTTTGGAAAAGATTGATTTAATTGAATATTTTATTCATGGTCTCTCTTCTATAAATAGAACACTAGACCTAATTGGTTCAGAACTCTCCTCTTGCTCTTGGACTCACAAGACAAGACCCTAGAATTCTCTCTAGCCTCCCTCTTAGAGAAAGACTCCCACAAGTCTTTTGCCTCCTAGACTTAGAGACATATCGGTGTAACCTCTGTGGTTGTTGTGTCTTTGAAGAAGAATTTTCCAGCGAAGAAACTACAAGGAGGCTGTTGCGTTTTTATTCGTTGAAGCGTCGTTGGCGAAGAACGGTCAAGTCTACAACGAAGGTTTGTAACGGTTCTTTCCCGTTTCTTTAGAAAAGCATGAAAATAAATTAGATTTAATTTTCAAGCATGTTTATAGCAATTTCCAGCAACTTTAAAGCATGTTTAAAGTTTATTTTGCCTTTTTGTAACAGTATTTTAATGTTAATTAATATACGGCGTAAGGTCCAATCGATGTGTTTCCGCTGCATAGAGGCTTTTATCCCCTTCAACTATGTGATACGACCCGCTTTGTATATGATACAGACGTATTGATCCAAAGCGCCCATGTAGTAGACATGCGAGCGGGGGTATCCTATGCAATGAGTTTGCATAAGACCGGACCATGAAATAGTAAACCACTAGATATAACATCGTTAACTAGTAAGGTTACTATTTCAATAGGATGACCTAGGTAACTCAGTCTTAATCTTGAGTGTGTCATGAACTCCTTCTCATGAGGGATTGTCCTTTGATTAGCACGGGTGAGAGTGGCCAATACGTCGACTCAATATGCCTTCCTTTTTGGGGACAAGACCAAGCGAGAGGCTGGGGACATGACAACACAAGAAGGAATTCACTCCTTCCCACTTCTAGGAGAAGTAGATGAGTGTTCCCTTAAGTGGTGACTCCGGGACTTGAACAAAGGGATCTCGCCTTCTCACTGGCCCGAGGGACTTTCTGTTTATTGGTTGGACCATAAACAAGTTGTTCATTAAAGGAGCACTGGTACTTAAGGAGATAGAGGTAACACAAGGGTAAAACGGTAACTTGACCCAGCTGTAGTTACGAACACTCGTGAAGGATTGACTTACCGTTATTGGTCTATATCCATTGACACAGAAATATTCTACAGTGAGAAGAGCTCAACTGTGGGTCTTTAGTGGAATGACCCATAGTTAATGAATATTGGTTAACTCAATTGATGAGTTTAGTCAATTAACCTCATATCATTAGAGCTTCTGATCTGTAGGTCCATTAGGTCTCCCTACTAGCTCATAGAGGGTAATTAGAAACAATTGGTCTTGAAAGAAATTTGAATAGTTCAAAATCCATTATGGAAAATCAAGTTAATCATATGAGATACAATTAATATAATGTATGTGATACATTATAATATAAAGTTTAATTTAAGATTAATAATTTAAGATTAATAATTTAAGATTAAAGTTTAATGATTGAGATAAGTACAATTAAATACGATTTAATTGTAGACTTAAATTAAATATGAGATATTTAATTTAGTAATTAATTAATTGGAAAATTAATTAATTATTAATTTAATTAAATTTTATTTAATTAAAAAAAATAGGTTATGTGGGAGATATTCATTTAAATATGGTTTAAATGAAATTAATTATCTTTGATTTAATTAATTAATTAATTAATATTAGTTAAATGAATCCTCATCTTATTAGAATTGGGAAGAGTAATTAATTATTAATTAATTAAATATATCCATAACCTATTATGAATAGGAAAGGGATATGTCACTCTATATAAAGGACATAATGTCTTCCCAATTGAGATAACTCTCTCAACTCAAGACTTTGCTCTCAAGCAAAATTTCTCTCTAAGAATTTCACAACATTCTAGTGAAATTATTTTCTCAAAATTCAAGAACATCAAGTCCCACTACTTGGTTCCTAGTCCTAGAGATATAGCAATGGAAGATCTTAATTAAAATACGAATTGGTCCCAATTCGCTTCTGCTAACGGAATTAGGGAATTTCAATCCTTCAAGTAGCTTCATGGCATACTGGTGCGTTGTTAGTTGACTTGTGGATGTGAGATAATATGATAGATAAAAATAAAGATAAGTTCAGCCAACCTTAGTGCAAGTAATAAAAACTTTAGAAGTATTCCAAGGGTATCAATCCCACGAGGACTAAATTGAAAATTCAGATTTGAAGAAGAAACTGCTCAAATGATTGCTTAAAATAGGTAACCAATGAAATAATTGTTGATTGGTTTTTTTTTAAAGATAAATAAAACAATAAAATAAAGAAATAACAATAATAAATAAAACGAGGTATTCAATATAGTTTCATCCCAAAGGCAAATAACCTTAATCATAGATTATTCAACTTAAGCCTATTCAATGCATTGGGTCAGATTTAACTTCTATTTGGCCTTGCTCCCAAGAACCGTTAGAAGGCTAAGCAAGTACCGTTATGCACATTTCTGTGACTCGACTCTGACATAGATGATTCTTTAATGCAATCTATAACCCTATAGATGATATAGGATGCCTTAGGCAGCTTGCAATATACCACCGAACAATCTCTTTCGAGCTTTTTCTCCTATATCACCTTTATGAGAACCGATATCGTCTGTCCCTTTAGATCAAATTCACATAGCATGCAAAGTCTAAGTGATCAATTTAAACTTAGCAAGATCATAGTGATAATCAATAAAGAATGGCATGCATTGAACAATACTTAAGCAAATAAAACACTTTCAAGCTATTAAACCATAAGGAATTCACTATATTGAACCCCTCAACGAAATTTAGCTACTCATTGTGGGATAAAGTACAAATGAATATCTTTTCATTGAAATAAAGAATAAAGAATACAAATAAATGAAAATTAACAAAAGCTGGAAGTAATGACAGTAGCTAAATACTAGGGTTTTTTTTCTTATATCCAATCCTTCTAAAGTTCACTCGACACTCCACTCTCTCTCTTTTACAAGTGGGAATGGGGTGAAAATCCCTACGAACACTCAGGTTTGATGTCTAACAAGGGTTAGAATTTAGTCATCTAAGAAGGACCTCGGGCATCCCTACTCATAGGCGTCAACTAGGGTTCTGTCACCACCATCTTCTTCCAAATGAGTTCTGCTTGCATTTGACGTTGAATCAAGGCCTTATATAGTGTGGGGAGTGGTTGAGGAGCTGCAAAAAAATGGTGTTGGTAGGTAGCTCAGACGATTTCGGGGTCAAAACGGCAGGTTAGGTGCGCAATAGTCTCGTTCAAAACGACCCGCAACAGACTCGGAACTGCCTCTTTTTTTCCAGAAATGTGGTCGCATTTATGGGCAGTTTCCAGCTTCCTTTGTTTTTTCTACACAGCAACAAACTTAGTCAAATTCCTAACAAATTGAGTCTTTTTAGGCACAAATAAGCATAATTTGACAAATGTGACTCTCAACTCCCTAATTCATCAACTTCAACATATTTTGAGCTCGGGAATAGTAAAATTGATCTAAACATGCAACTTTTAACAAGGAAATGAGCTAAATGTAAGGGTAAAATAGGTATATTTTTTTACCCTTATCATATACTTAGCAGGTGCAACATAGGGATCTCACGATGTAACCCAATGGAAGAGACCATATGATGTGTTGACACACTTCCTTCTCCCACTTACCATAAATACTTTCTCTGTTCACCTTGTTATTGACTTATGCAAACACCTTCCGAATGGAGTAGTTGTGTTAGTAAGCAACACGAGGCCTAGCATAAATCTCACCGTGTGAACTATAAGGAGAATGTGAGAAAAATCTATTTATATTTATCTTTTTCTCCCACTAAGTATTTTAAAGTTTTTGGTTATATTGTCACTTAGGCATATTTCGGCTAATTGAATACTTACCTAAGTCTAGGTTTAATTTTAACCTACGATGTCTAGGCGATAACCAATTATAACCTTACACCATTTTGGGGATAAGATCGGGTAGATAGCTGGGAACATAGTCTCGCAAGATGGAATTCACTCATATCCGCCTGTAGGGATAGAAGAGGTTGTTCCCTTAAGTGTTGACTCCGAGTCTTGAACAAAGGCGCGTCGTCATCTCCTGGCACGAGAGGATTTTTTGTTTGATGGTTGGACCATAAACAAATTGTTCATTAGAGGATTAATGGAACTTAAGGAACAAGATGTAACTTCAGGGGTAAAACAGACTTTTGACCCACTGCAGTTACGAACAACCTGTGAAAGGTCGACTTACTAATTATGGTTATATCGAGTGGATAGAAATATATCTACCGTGAGGGGAGTGCAGCTACGGACTATAGTGGAGTGTCTCGGTAGTTAACGAATGTTGATTAACTAGGTTAATGAGTTTAACTGGTTAATCTCGAATCGTTGGAGCTCAGGTCATACGAACTAAACCTTAGAACAAGTGTGATGAAGGAATTTGAAACGTTCAAAATCGATTTAGGGAATTAACGTTAATTGTATGCGATATTATTGATGCAATAGTTTAAATTATGAATCAAACTATATTAGAGAGAGTTGGAAATATTTAAATATGTTTTAAATATTGCAAATGTGTATATGATGCATATTTCGGTTTGATTTTTCTATATAGATAGGAATTCTTCGATTTTGAGAGAAATCGAGATTGGAGCAATTATCTAATTTAGTATTTGATATTAAATTGAATATTTATAATTAATTAAAATGTTTAATTAATTTAAATTAATTGTGACAATTAATTTTAATATAATTAATTAAAAATAATGAATTTTTGAAATTCATTCAAATTGAAAATTTTCAAAAGGAAAAATACTACACATTGACACCTTGACATATGATTCATTTCTTGTGATTTTAGGTGTCTTCTCATCATTTAATTGAGTGGCATGATTTTCTTTTTAAAAGAGTTTTAAAGAGGTTAAATATTGTTGGAGGAGATGATTTTATTGTAGTTGCTGGAATTTTCCATTTTGAAAGAAAGCTCAAAGATTCTCTCTTAAAAACCGTGTGATTGAATACTCTCAAAACTCATTTTCTTTCTCCCTCAAATTCATCATATACCGACTCCCACAAGCTCGTTCTAAGGCTGGAGAATAGCGGGGGAAGATCTTTGTGGTAGTCCACGATGTGTACGTGTGAAGAATCATCCAACGAATCGCCTAGAATTCGAGCTCCAAAAGAGGTATGTTCGTGTTTTTCGAGCATTTTACAGCATGTTTTCCTTGAGAAATTGATGAAATTAAATGCCCAAGATCGTCAATCGCTTCTGCTCGAGTGATTTACACTTCAGAAATTAGCCAAACCATGAAAGGATCTTACCTCGGATGCATTGGTAGGTGTTGGCCATTCTCGGATACCTTTACCCTTTTCTTCATCAACTTTCACTCAATCCTTCCCAACAATGAACTCTAGGAAATTGACTTGGTCTAGACAAAAACTACACTTTTTGTATGTTTGCCTAAAGCTTCTCTTCTCTAAGTTTAAGTAAAATTGTCTTAACATGCAAAACATGATCATTCAAGCCCTTTGAGTAAACAAGGATATCATCAAAGTATACTACCACAAATTTTCCAATATATTCCCTCAAAACATGATTCATTAGCCTCATAAAAGTACTTGGTGCATTAGTAAGGCCAAGTGACTTAACAAGCCACTCATAAAGCCTAAACTTGGTTTTAAAAGTCATTTTCCATTCATCTTCTACATGCATACGAATTTGATGATAACAACTTTTAAGATCTATTTTTGAAAACATATTAGCATCATGTAATTCATCTAACATGTCATCTAATTTAGGAATAGGATGTCGATACTTTACAGTTATCTTGTTGATAACTCGACAATCAACACACGTCCTCCATGTACCATCTTTTCTGGGTACCAAAATCACCAGAACCGAGCAAGGAGTCATACTTTCTCTAATATAACTTTTATCCATGAGTTCTTCCACTTGCCTTTTGGATCTCCTTAGTGTCCATTCGATTGGTTCTATAGGCAACCATGTTTGGAAGAGTTGCACCGGGAATGAAGTCGATTTAATGTTCAATCCCTCTTAGAGGAGGTAAATCTATAAATGCATCTCATGTGGAAACATGTCATTTAATTCATGTAAAAGAGACTTAAAAGCATTTGGAAAAACACAATCAAAATTTTGTTCGGTTGCTAAACACATGCCTTTGCACATAGGCACAAGATTTGGTGCTTGAGATAGCAACACATTCCTCACTTCCCCCTTTCTTATAACCAAACTCACATTCTTTCTTTTTTCCTCAAAATCAGTTTTTTTTTTCCACTTGATTTTCACTCACCTTTTGCCCTCCATTTTTCTCTTTTTCTTCACTCTTCTCTCTTTCTTTTAACTTACTTTCTTCTTTCCTCTCTTGTTCTTCAAATTCTTTTCTTTTCTTCTCTAATTTCAAGTGATCACAATGTATCTCGTATGGAGTCAATGGAAGTAAAGTAAATTTCTTCCCATTCAAAGTAAAGGTATACTTGTTCAACAACCCATTATATGTAACCTCTCTATCATATTGCCAAGTTTGCAAAATATCTCATGCATGTATAGGTACAACATCACAAAGGACTTCATCCTTATATCTCCCCAAAGTAAAAGGAATTAGAGCTTGGGAGTTTACCTTAAGTTCTCCTTTGTTTGTCAACCATTGAAGTCTGTATGGTTTTGGATGTGGACGTGTAGCAAGTTGAAGTCTTTTTACAAGAAAAATACTTACCACATATGTGCAACTTCCACTATCAATCACCAAGTTGCATGGGCTTACTTCAATTAAACGTCTTGTGTGAAACAAGTTTTCTCTTTGATCTTCAACTTTCTCTTCCTTGATTTACACATTAAGTACCCTTCTTTTAATTGAGGAAATGGAGTTACCTTCTTCAATATACTCGTCATCAAATGTTTCACATTCTTCCTCAAGTTGTGCACCACTTTCCTCGCATTATTCAAGCACACCATTTCTTACCATCGTGACTCTTTTCTTGACACACTATTTGCTCATGTGTCCAAACCCTTTGCACTTCTAACATTGAATAGAGCTAGACTTCTCCCTTACCTCATTTGAAGCTTCAATCTTCTTAATATTAGAGCTCTCGGCCTCCACTCTTTTGGCACCCCCAAATTTTCCCTTTGATTGCATTGATTCGTTCCTATTCACAAAACCATCATCGTTCGAAGTATTACAACTTGAAGAGGTGTGAGTTTTAAATGTATACCTCTTTGAATGCTCCTTTTCTTCCTTCAATTGAGCTTCAATTTTGATAGCATAATGATACATATCTTCCATGTAAGGTGATGGATTTCTATCAACAAGATGAGAAATTTCTTGATTCAAACCTTCAAGGAACCTAGACATGGTGTCTTCCTCATCTTCTCGGTTTTTTGTTTTTCCCATCAAAGTCTCCATCTCTCAATAATATATTCAGCAACACTTTTTGTCTCTTGCCTCAAAGCTTGCAATTTAGTTTTCAAATCTCTTTCATAATGTTTTGGAACGTACCTTTTTCACATAGTTTCTTTAAGTTCTTCCCAAGTTTCAATTGGATCCGCATTTTTCCTCCTTCTATCAGACTTGAGATGATGATACCATTTAGATGCATAATATTGGTAAATTCGACAATGACAAGTTTCATCTTCTTATTCTCACTAAATGTGTTGCAATCAAACACATGTTCTATCTGAAGGGAAAAGAGCCCTTACGCAGCGGAAGAATTTACAAAACCATACACTGTTTTTAATCCCATTTTGAAAACCAAAACGAAGGCAAATTTACAACATCCCTAAACCATTCATATTACTGTAAAATTAAGGCTACAACATGTTTTAAATTAATTTAAATCTAAGATCTAATCCTAGATTTGGATCTAATTAACAATCAGAGAAGGAAAAAAAAAAACAAACCTTCGTTGTAGAGTCAGGAGGGCTTCACCAATTCTTCTCTGTAAGATCACAGCAACGTCATAGGGGCACCACCACCAAAATCCAGTCGGTATGACTCAAGAAAACTTGAGGTTATGGGTATGGGCACCAAAATTCTAAGGGAATACTTGGGAAAAAATGATTTTTCTTGAGAGAGTTTTTGGAGGAAAAATTGCATAATGAGAGCACACCCTGCAAAACTAAAGCCCACGCCTAATTAGGGAGATGCACAATAACCACTCCAGACGTGTAGCCTATCGGTTAGGAAGGGGAAGACCAACACATGATAGACACGTGTCCAATCAGTTTCATTAAACCGATCGTTTGGTTTAATTTAAATTAAATTAAACCTTATTTAATTAATTAAATGAAAATCAAAATCATATTAATTAATTAAATAACCAAATAATTAATTAAATCCTCATTTAATTAACCAAATCATTTAAATCATATTAAATGAGTATTTCCCACATAACGTATAGTTTTAATTAAATCAATTTAATTAAATCAAATTTAATTTAATTAAATTAATTAATTAATTCAACAATTAATTAATTACTAAATTAAATATCACATATTTAATTTAACCCATAATTGAATCATATTCAATTATATCTCTCTTATATAACCTATAGTTTAATGTGCATCTAATGCGTATTAATTTTAACCTATAGTTTTAATATGAATCCAATTCATATTAAATTTAATATTTGAACTCCTTCAAATATTTAATTCTCTCATAAATTAATTTTGAATCAATATTCAAAATAAATTTATATTATAAAGTTTAATAATATTAAAACTTTATATTATAATGTATCTTCATACATTATATTATTTCCCTTAGTGAATTTTTCTCAACACCCTTTATGGGCTACCGATGGGATCTAATGGACCTACAGATCAGAAGCTCCAACGATATGAGATTAATTGGCTAAACTCATTAATCAAGTTAATCAATATTCGTTAACTGTGGTTCACTTCACTATAGAACCACAGCTGCACTCTTCTCACTGCAGATATATTTCTATGTCCACGAATATTGACCAACAACAGCAAGTCAGTCATTCACGTGTGTTCGTAGCACCGGTTGGGTCAAATTACCGTTTTACCCCTAGGTTACCTCTACTTAAGTGTCAGTGCTCCTCTAATGAACAACCTATTTGAGGTCCGACCAACAAACAGAAGTCTCTCTCGTGCCATAAAGAGGGTAGTGCCCTTTGTTCAAGACCCGGAGACACCACTTAAGGGAACACACATCTACTTATCCTAAAGTCGGGAAGGAGTGAATTTTATCTTGTGTGATTATGTTCCTAGCTCCCCACTCGGTCTTGTCCCCAAAATGGTAGGCTTATTGAGTCGGCGTGCAGGCCACTCTCACCCATACAAATCAAAGGACAATCCCTCGTGAACAAGAGTCCATAACCCACTCAGGATTGAGACTAAGTTGACTAGGTCATCCTAGTGAAATAGAAACTTAACTAGTCAATGACGTTACAACTAGTGGTTACTATTTCGCGGTCCGGTCTTAAGCAAACTCATTGCATAGGATACTCTCACTCGCATGTTCCCTACACAAACGCGTTGGATCATTGCATTTGTATCAAATACAAAGCGGGTCGTATCCATAGTGTCAATAGGATAAGGTACCCAGCCTTATCCCTATACTATAAACCCTTTAGGCTGTAACTTGAACAGTGATCCCTGTATGTCCCCACATACAGTTCAAGTCTTATACTAACAGCCTAAGATGTTTAGTTTATTGGATTAGGGTTATTTAGGCAAGACATACACAATATAAACAATAATAAGGTGAATAATACATCAAATGTCATTTTATTAATGTTTGGTCAAATGTTACATTTACTATCCACGAGTTTTTGGGCATAAAACCCAACACTATCTTCCTTTCCCATTGCAAATATGTCTCTCTGAATCCGTCGTTCTACTAAAAGGTGGGATCTTGAGCTTAACTCCTCAAACTCTATCTTCATACATTCTTTTCATCCTTCTAGGTTGCATCACATTGGCAAGGTTATTTCTTCCTCTTCCTCTCACATTTCCTCTACCTCCAAGTTGTCTTTCTAAGTCAAACATACTTTCATCTTCTTGGAATGCTCATACTTCCCTTTGTTGTTGTGCCCTCCTTTCTTGTCTATTTTCCCTCATCAATTCCAGCATACCTTGAATTGCTTGAAGAATAGCCTTTTTTGGATCTATCACTTCCTTAACTTTTTCTCCATCATACGACATTTTGTACTTAGTAACAAGGACCTTTCCACACTTCTCACAAATATTTCACTCAAGGACACTTATGTTTATCACTCAATGGTAGGTTCTTTGTACTATGTCAAAGATGTAAGGGTTGGCTTAAATATTGGTGCAACCTTGTTGTAAGCTTGATATAACCAATTCAAATGATTAACTTCTCACGACCTAAGCCTAGAGTAACTCAACCTTAAGATAAACTACTCAAAATTTGAACAAACACACAATATAACGACAATAACTTTTTGTGTGCCTCGGATCTTCAAATACTTTTCTTTTTTTCCTTTTTTTCTTTTTTTTTTCTTTTTGTTGTTGATTTTTTGTTTTTTTGCTATTGTTTTTTTTTCTTTTTCTTTTTTTATAATCCAAGAGCAAGACACAGAAACACAATCTGTTGTCAATTTTTTTTAAAAAAAAAAAAAAGATAGAAAGTAAAGATATTTCACCCCTAGAGTCAGCCAAAGAATGTTGACCAAGACTCTGATACCAAATGATAAGCGCAAAAGATGCTAGGTTTACAAAGCTAGAGGTCTTACTAGGATCCTTGTAAACATTCACAAATGTTACCAACGTACCAAACGATTTTAACCTAGCTTAGTTAGAAGATGAAACACTCTTGGATCAAACTTAGAATCTATGATGGTCACTCTTAGATCCTAAGATGACTCACTCTAGAATTAGATTGATCAAAACTAATCCAATGAATCGATTAAACTTCAAACCTAAAGCATGATTTGAAAGAAGACAACACCAAAAAGGGCTTCAACAAAATACAAGTTTTCAATATCGATATTCTGTCATTTTAAGAGCATTACAAGCCTTTAAAAAGGTCACAATGTCGTTCACAATACTAAAGACACAAAAGTCTTCAAAAGGCATTCAATGCAAATTGAAGAAAATAAGACCTAGGGAAATCAAAACTAAAAAGATGGAATTGTTTAAAATTTTCTTAAATATCTACAATGGGAGACACTCCACTTAATGATCATGCTTGACAAGGTTTGGCATCACAAAATCCCAAAAGATGCAATGATAGTCACCTCTTCACAAATTATGCGCAGATTTTCGGTCCCTCATGCCATCTTTCATATTACACGACTTTTCCTATGTCATCTTGACTCCATTTTCTTCTTGACTTGTTGAACTAACATTGTACATAAATTTGGATTCAAAATTCTTTGTCTCTTGTTGTGCATTTGCTAGCCTTTGAACATGTAATCTAAAAGCCTCTTTGATCTTCTTTGCCTTACAAGTTATAATTGGTCCTTCCAGTACATGCAATGGATTAATGGTTGAACCCATATCACTATTGCTGTAGGATTAACGCCAACACCATTACCATCAATTTGAGGATTTTATATTGAAGACATTTGGATTTTGATATGTAACGTCTCATTTTTTTTTATAATTTTATATTCAAATATAAAATAACGAATTTAGTTTTTCGACCATTTGAATAGTTTTCTAAATTTTCCATAAGAATATGTTATTAATAATTAAACTAATAATTTTAAAATTATATAATTAGTTGAATCTTATACATTTGGAGTTAGATTTTTAAATAGGATGCAAATTAAGACTTCACAGTCTCTATAAATAAAATATTTGCTCAGAAAAAAAAAAAAAAAAAAAAAAAAAAAGAAAAAAAAGAAAAAAAAATATTTGGATTAGACTTAAGCTCTTTTTCAAATAAAATAAAAAAAAAAAATCTCTAAATTTTCTCTCCATTTTGGTAGTCACTTCCCTCTTAAAATTTTGATAGTGGCTCGACTCTACTAAGTGTCAACTACTATCTGTTAGAATAAAGTCTTCCATAAAACCCGCTTCTGCCAACCACCATAGAATTGGCAGGCTAGGTTTATAATTATCACGCACATTTTGTCAAGAGAAGTTAATTTGTTGAATAAGTTTAAGCTCGATTTCACTGATTGGGTATCAACTATCATTTGTTGAAGGTAGAGTCTCACACAAAATTCGTTTATGATCCAATCACTACCGTGGAATTGGTAAAGTTTTTGGGATTAGGGTTAATTGACCATTTATTCTAATCGAGCTATGACTTAATCAATAAATTTTAGATTTTTAAATATATTCTTAATACTCACTCCCTTCCTACATTTTCTATAAAAATAGAAATAATGACGTTCAAGATGAGTGACGAGGATGTTTGCCATCTGTGTCATGCGTTTTTGCTTTCACATCAACATGGTTTTTTTTTTTATTATTATTAATTGTATTCTATTAGTTTTCATCTATCATATTAAAAAAGAATTATTTATTTTATCCATTTATTTTATTATTATGTTTTTCCGTATATTATTGTTCTCGTGAGATGCTAATAATTTTTTTTAATTAGTTATACATTATATTATGAAAACTAGTTTTGCTTCATGGCTTTTTTCCCCTCCAAAAATGAAGTATACCATGACCATGACCATGACATGTAGTAACACCTCTAAGTACTATAACGTCCCGTTTAAGATTGATTTTGAAGACGTAAAAAGTAACAGATGAATTTTTAACCATTTTTTATGTTTAGCTAAACTGATTCTTTAATAATCTAGATAAAATCAATTTTTGAATCACGTTGGTTTGCTGCTGTTAAGAGTAGCTTTAGGATTTAGATTTTAGGAAAATCTGGTGTAACTAACAAATATTTTTTTTAAAAAAAAAATATCCTTCCATATTTTATCAATAAAAGGTTTACAAATATTATTATTCACAATTTATCTTATCCCATCTCATTTCATTCTCTTTATTTTTAAATTTAATTTGTTGCTTCTAATTTATTTTTCTTACTTTTGTGTATTTAAACTAAAATTAGATTTTGTTTGACACCATTTTTTCTATAATTGTTTTTTTTTTAATTTACTTAAAGTAAACCAAATATAATCTATAATATAAATGATATAAATTTACCTTTTTTTTTTTAATTAATTTACCTTATTGTCTTAGGAAAGTTTTGAATGTAAATATTAATGCAATCTCATGCTAAATTGAAATATGTCTATTTTGGTCATTATACTTATTTCGCAACAATTTAATATTAATTCATCAAACACTGTAACTTGACTTTCCATGTTTAAATCTAAAATTTACAAAACACTAATTTACTTCTTATGGTAGCTGATTTTCGACACAAATTATTTTAAAAGTTACAACAACCCCAAACTAAGCCTTAGTTTATGATTATTATAACGTTTAAAATAATTGCTGATAAATTTTAAATTTAAATATGAAAAAGTATAATAAAATTGAAATTTTTAAAAGTGAGTTAGAAGAGTATTGAAGCCAAGAGAGTAAATAATTCTTGCACAATTTTATTGATGTATGCAAGGCTGAATAAATAGCCAAAAGGAATAACAGATGCCAACAATTAAAACAAACTAATTAACAGATGAGTAACAGAAACTGAACAACTTCTATAAGGAGTAGATTTTTTTGGGAAGTTAATCCCAAAAGTTAAAGTTTACAGATAATATAATTTAAAAAGTGATTTTCTTTAGATTAATTAATAATCAATTTTACTCGACACTAAAAATATTTAAATGCTTCTCAAAAAAAAAATATATTAATTTCCACTTATTCACTCTCAAGCGAGCCTTAATTGGTTTGAAACAAAATTTAGTACAAATTATTTAATGACACCACCACAATAATGGTTCTCCTTAAAATGGTCGAATGTATATCTTAAAATTTGTCTATCCCAATAATCATTAGATACAAAATCGAGATACTTTTATAATTTATCTCATACATTCAGTGGTAATAAACTACTAATCTCATTTCTCAAAAAAAAAAAAAAAATAAACTACTAATCTCTTTATCAAAAAAAAAATAATAAAAAAAAAATAAACTACTAATCTCATTGTCACGGTCTCTTGAACAATTTGTCCAAATTTAGATGTCCAGTGCAGTTTTTTCTTCACATCTTTTTTTTCTAAATTAGATGCATGAGTTGTTTCAGTAGAGATTATTTTTATTTATTTTAGAAACTTTTTACGTTAGTATGATTTATTCTAACATTTTTTTCATCTTTTTGAGGATTTTAGAAGCATATTTTTTATATAATGTTGGTTGAAGGAGAAATTTTGTCCAATCACAAATTGCCACGTCATTATCTAAAATTAATAACAAAATTACAAATAATTAAATTTGGGACCAATTATAAATTGACATGTGTCCCAAATTTAATTTGAAGACAAAGTTGGTCAATTATAAATTTAAAGAGCCAAATTTTGATTTGATCAATTAATTAGAAAATAAATTATTTTGATGAAATTAATTAATTTGACCAATTAATTAACAAAATAATTAATTATATGAAATTTGGGTCTTTTAAATATTTGGGTCATATGGTTTTGGGTCAAATATGAACCAAACTCAAGACTAAATAGTTGAGCCCAAGACCAATAAAGCCCAAGTTCAAGTTGTTAGGCCCAAAAGCCACCAAGACCATCCAACGAGAACTCTATAAATAGAGAGGTTCTCCTCCATTTCAGGGGTGCAGAAATTCTAGACTCTCGCAAAGACAAGAGTTCAAAATTTTAAAGCTCTCAAGCAGAACTAGAGAATTCAGAGAGACTACCAAGTCTAAAAAACTTGGCTGCATACCGGTATGTTAGGGATCTCCCTACATACCACCATTAAAATGTTGACAACTAAGAGAGATAAATTTTTTTTTCTCATTTTCTTCCTTCCTCTTTCTTAGTTGTTGGTATACACCGCCAAGTTTTGTTCTTTCTTTTTATACTCTAAAAGTACCTCAACCAAAATGTCAAAAATTTCCGATCTTTTATCTCCATGCGTCATTGAACTCAAAAATTAATTTAGTAACGATCACAAATATTTATTATTTTTACACCTGCAAGTCACGCACGTAGTATCATATCAGTGAGAGTAAAAGTTGTACAGAGATTTTTTTAAAAAAAATTGTCTTCTCTCTGTTTTTTTTTTTTTTTTTTTTAAATAAAAAAAAAGTGTAATCTTTCTTTTTCCATTTAAAAGAATATATCATGAATCAAACCCTGGTGAGAGTGGGTGTGAGGAGAGAGAGAGAGAGTGGAGAAAAGACCCCCACATGCACAAACATACACACACTTACCCACACACAGCCCCACATGCACACACACTGAGATTGACTGAGAGAGACCCCCATATCTAACATCAAATTAAAAAAAAAATAATAAAATTTTTTCGATATATAGCTCCCACAACGTAACTATTCTTAATAACCGTTCGATGTACGTTCAAAATCTATCTAGCTATCTCCTGAGCGTATGAGGTGTTGGAGGATGAAGGAATGAGAATTATATTGATGAGTATAGATTTAGTTAAAATGTCGTCATAACCACTTGTATCTCTAAATTGTACTACTCCGAAGTATAGATCCTCCAATTATACATTATTTCAACCCTTCAAATTATTTTTGGAGATGAGAGAGAATAAACTCTCACATGCATAGAAAGAGAGAAAGGAATTGAAAAGACGTATCGGTGGTAGAGGGTGAAGTAGTGAGAATTGATGAGTATAGACTTAATTAAAATGCCACAATTTAAGGCAACAAAGACAACAACTTGAGAGGGGGGCAGTGGCTGATGGGTTCCACAATTTAAGTGTGGTTCTTTCACTGCCTTTGAAAGACTGAAAACTGACATAATTTCCCTCATTTTTCTCTCTTTATAAATTACAAAAAAAATATATATATATAATAATAATAATTTTTTTTTTTTTTTTTTAAAGTTTAAAGTTCATTCCCACACTGCAAATATCTCTCCTTTTCTTATGCATGCAGTTATCATCATCATCTCTTCTTCCTCAAAGTATATGATTTGCAGAGCATCATTAAAGCACAAATTCATCTACAGTTTCAACCCAAAAAAAAAAAAAACAAAAATTAAAAAAAAAAAAAACCCTAAATAATGACACCTCTCTCTGTTCAAAAAAGGTGGCTTTGATGCAGAAATATTGTTGTTTTTACATATCTTTTAAAAGAACAAATGAAAAAGGGGAAATCTGAAGTTTTCAGATTTATTTTTATTATATATTTTTAAAGTTAATGTAATAGAGAGAGAGTTTTCAATCTTCTTCAAACATAGTGATGGAAAGTGGATTTGTGTAATGTGGGTGTGTTTAATGTGTGTAACCTAACAAATTAAAAGGAGGAAAGTTTTTAAAAATTATCACTTTTGAGCTTTGCCTATTGAGTTATCCCTTGAGAAAAAGGTGTTTTAGTTTCTTACCATCATGTGGAATTTAACTTAGTTTAATAATTTGACAACTTTATTCATTAGTTTTTTTTTTATTTTATTCTATTTGACATGATTTTTTTTTTTTTTTGGAGTACATCAACATTTGGAAGTGGAGGATTTGAACATATGACCTTTGATCAAGAATACGTGTGTCAACGCTTTAACTTCTATTTGTCATGATTAAACTTTCCCAACTTATATATATATTTTTTAATTTCTATGGTACTATTTGATACTCGTTTGATTTTTTATTTTTAGTTTTTGAAAATTAAGCTTATCAATAATACTTCACCTCTGAGTTTCTTTGTTTTATTATCTATTTACTAAAGATGTTTTCAAAATCTAAGTCAAAATTTTTAAGTTAAAAAAATATTGGATAACTTTTAAAAGCTTGTTTTTGTGTTTTAAAATTTGACTAATAATTCAAACCTTTCTGTTAAGAGATGTAAAATCCATTAAAAAAAAAGTGTGGAAACAAGTATAATTTTCAAAAACAAAACAATAAAACTGAAATCGTTATAAAATGGGCCTAAATTTTTTATAAAAATTATTTAGGCAAAAAACTATTATTTCTATTCCTAAATTTTGGAGATTGTATTGATAAAAACTCAAATTAAACTAATAATTGTATCATTTAAACCCTAAGCTTTAAGTGTACCAATTTACACTCTTTAATTGATATAATTTTAATTTTGCACACGTGTGAGCTAATGTTTGAAGTTTGCACATGTAGAAACTTATAATTATATCAATTAAACTCTTGAAGTTTCATAACTAAATTAATTTAGGCTCTCAATTTGAAAATTATTCCAACACAAATTCTCAAACATGTATAGATTTATTAAAAACTCTAGACCTTCCATTTGATAATCTAGTCCATTATTCAAAATAGAGGATGTTACTTGATTCATTGATATAATTATAAGTAATTTGCACACATGTAAACTAATTAAAATGTTTTCCAAACAGAATCTAATGGAGGGTGTAAATTGATACACTCACGAAAATTTTAGGATTTAAGTTGATACAATTATTAGGATGTGTTTGGTTTAACTTTTCAAGTGTTTAATTTTGAAAAAATAAAAATCTAGTGTTTAGCTACCACTAAAAATGACTTATTAGAAGGTGAAATTGAGAAATAAACCATTTTGATAGAAACACTTGAAACCAACTTTTTTTAAAAAGAGTTTTCAAGTATACAATAACTTATGTATAAAAATACTTATGAGGAAATGTAACCAAACATATGAGTGTTTAAAACTCTAAACAATTTTTATACAAAATGTTTTTTAAAGAATGTATTTTTGAAAAAAAAAATTAAATTAAAATGTATTTCAAATAGACCCTAGTTTAAGATTTTATTAATACAATCTCTAAAGTTTTCTTTTTTCTTTTTTCTTTTTTTCGTTTTTTTTTTAAATAATGTAACCTCCAAAAGTTTAGAGGTATATAAATTGATTTTTGTCGAATAATTTTATATCCTTGCCATTATTTCTGACATAGTACCTGACAAAAACTATAGACATGTAATTTGTCCATTCATCCAAAGCACAATTGATATCCTTAATGCGCAAGTGTTTCAAATGATTATTTCAAAAATAATTTAATATTTTGTAAAAAATATTAAATTGAGAAAATCAATAGTTAGGACAAATAATTTGTTAGGAAAAATTTAGAGGTTAAAAAAACCATTTGAATGTTTAAAAGCTAAAATAAAATATTTGAAATTCGAGAGATTAGATGAATGAAGACAAGATTTCAAAAAAAAAGTAAATAAATCAAAATAAGAGTAAATTTAAATCATATTTTAATTAACATAAGAACTGTTATGGTTATTTAATATACATTCTTTAGTTCTGTTCATTAATCAGATAATAAAAAGAGAATCAGAATTATATAATTGCAAATATAGCACAATGTAAAAGATTTTAAATATAGCAAAATCTATCAGAGTATATTACTGATCGACATTGATAGACTCTTGTTAATTAGAATCTATCTTTATCAAAGTCTATCAAGAGATAGACACATATAGACTTTGAATAATCAGAGTTTCTACACGGATAGAATCTGACGGCAACTTTTTAGTCTTGTACAATTAATTTTGCTATATTTGCAATTAGTTTGCAACTGTGCTATATTTGCTATTAATTTGGTCCAATTTGTCATCTACCCAACTGCCCCTAATAAAAATTCAAATAGATTTTGAAATCCAACACCACACCTATTATAAGTTAAATCATTTACCCATTTAAACATTTTCCCCTTAAATAAATGAATTAAGGATATGCCTATAAAAAGTTTCTATTAAATATAATTTATATAAAAAATAATGACAAGTTAAAATGGTGTTATCAGTTATGAACCAAGATTAGAGAGACTTTAACACACTATTTTTAAAAAGAAAAAAAAAAATTGAAAACAATTTAGAAAGTTCAGAAATGAAAATGAAATAAACAAGGAAAATTTAAACACCCAAATGAGATTTAATCCATACTTTGATCAATGAGATTTAAGCCATACTTTGATCCGCCAAATACTTGCTATATAGGAAGTATTGCTTTTCGTTATAAGTTTCAAAATATTAGTTTGAATTTCATGTAGAACTATTTAAAAGAGATCAATTTATTCCTTCAAAGTAAAATATTCAGAAAATTAAATATAGTATGAAGTTTAAAAACTTATAACAACTTGAACTAAAAAAAATATATATAAGAATTTTAATTTAGGTATTTACCATAAATTAAACATTGATGGCTACTTATCAATAAATTACTGGAATATATATATATATATAAACAATATGTAACGCCCCAAGTCCAGGATTTGGAATCCGAATTTGGCACCTAAAGCCCCAACATTCCCCTGCGACCAGGTCACGTTACCATACTCGTCTTAAATGCTTCCAAGAGTGAAGACTATCCCTACAAACCAACACGGGGTCCTACGAAAATTTCTAAGAGGTCACCCAACATAGAACTTCTCCAAGCTAAGCACGCTTAACTTCAAAGTTCCTATGATTGAGCCACCGAAAAGGAAGGTGCACTTTGTTGGTATAGGTAGTATCTATCAATTCTTTTAAGCTTATCTTGACCATGTATTTATCTCCTCAGGATCCCTCTCATTCGGATGTGGCCTCGGTTCATTCATGTACTCCTCCTAACTCAGGTGTTACACAATAAGCTTGAGCATTGTTCAATTGATTAAGATATATGTCCTTGATCAGAATGTCAAAGGTTCGAATTTTCTATCCAAACATTGTGTTAAACTAAAAAAAAAAAAAAAAAAAAAAAAAAAAAAAAAAAAAAAAAAACTCAAATTTTCTATTTGAATATAAAAATATCAAATTATTGTAACTTCCAAATTTTCACTGCCCCTTTTCATTTTTTAAATTAATTTTCCTACCATATTGATATATTTATGGGTTATCCTGGAAAATAACTTTCTACTCTCATGAATAGAAATGGAGAAAACATATTTAGGTAATTATTTCTTAGAAAATTTTCTTTTTTAAAAAAGATTATTTGTTATGCAAAATTAAGAGGTTGTGCATAACATATATATTAACTATCATGTAAGTGTTAAACTAAATGAATAATGAATAACAACCTATTAAATATAAATTAAATTGAAAGTTGAGGTACGCCTAAGTGAAAAGGTAATATGTTATGATCAACTTGAAAATAACTCGTATATGTTATCAACAAAAATGTTAGAGATTCGAATCTCTTACGACCACCTGCGTAAATTAACGATTATTATGTGGTGTGGCCAAAGCGAGCATAGTTCAACTGTAATTGACATGTACCATCGACCAAGAGGTTAGAGGTTCGAATCCCCCCACCTCACACTTTAGACTTCGTTGATAATCATTTGATTTTTTTTTTTTTTAAATCATGCCTTGTTTTCTCACAATTTCACTATTATGGTTACTATTTTTTTTTTTAGTGAAATGTAAAAGTAAACATAGCTCAATAGTAATTGACATATACCCTCAACTAGGAGGTCAGATGTTCGTAAGTAAATATTTAGATATTCTTAACTAAATCAAAACAATAATAATAATAACAATAATAAAACTATTTTTTTAAGTTTTCAAAATTTTTCCAGGATTTTGAAAACATTCACAAAAAGTAGATAATAAAACAATAACTTCATAGATTGAAGGTAGTGTTTACAAGCTTAATTTCTAAAAATTAAAAAAAAAAGAAGCGGTTATCAATCAACATGTCGTGTAAACATTATACCAACAAGGTTAATGACAACTAAAACTTATTACGCACAAAATTGAGAATCCCAGGATATAATTTAAACTTTTTAGAGTTTAGGAACTACATATAAATATAACTCCAACCAAATTTTAACCTAAATCAACTTTGTGGGTAAAATAGAAAGTTAATTTTTAGATTAGTTGTTAAGCACAATAATGTCTATAGTTCAATAGCTGATAAATTGAACATTGAATTGGAAGGCCATGAAAACTTGGATTAATTATATGCAAAAATCTCAGTAGTATGAATTAGTAAAGTAATCCACACTATTCCTGTCAAAGACACACACACAAAGATAAACCTTAAAATATCCTAAAGATCACAAGAGAGTGCATCTATGTTTGGATAAACAGAAAATAGAAAGATTTTAATTTATACACTTAAATTTTTTTCATTTCAATATTTTGATCCCTACATTTGATTGGGATCAAAACTAACATGATTTATAAGATCAGAACCAAACAAGAAACAAAGCTTAATTCCCTAAGTAATTACACATATAATATAATAACAGTAGTAAGTAAGTTTCATTATATAATATAACAATTCTGTAAATCAATAATCATATCCCAAATGTTCTTCCCTATAACACTTCCATCTGTGCGTATCCTTTCACTCATCGTTATCCTGCTCGACTTCGGAAGCAGGCTCATCCTCCTCGTCTCCGAACCCATCGATCCCGCCACCGCCGTACGCGGCGTGGTCGTTACCGAAGGCCTTGACATGGTCCTTGAGGGAGCGCTTGTGCTTGAAATCGGAGCCACAGATGCAGTACCAAAGCTTGCCACAATTCTTCTCGTGCGTTCGCCAGTCCCCGCGCACGGCGAACGCCTTACCGCACTTGCGGCACATGAAGGGCTTGAGGCCATGCTTGCGCTTGTAGTGTGTTTGCAAGGTTCTGAAGTCCTTGAGCGGCTTGGCCCGCGGGTGGTCGATGTTGTTGCGGCACCCCGGTGCGCAGCAGTAGCAAGGAAGCCTTAGCATGCCCGTTGGCTGCGTCCCGCGGAGCGATTCGGGGCCTTTTCTATACTGAGAGCCATGCCCCCACATGTGCATCTGCAGATCATACACAAAATGATCGAGTGACTTGTGAAGATCGAGTTATGTTTGAATAATCACTACAACAAATTTGACTTTCGAAAACGATAAAATCGATATGAGAATCATGATTATGATGTTAAAGTAAATAAAAAGAGACCTAATATGTTTTGAGATTTTTGAGTGGATAATCAGTACAATAAATTTGAATGTCAACATAGAATGAAAAATTTCATATTATAAGAATGATCAGAACCAAATCTCTATCATATTTCTAGCTATATTATCTTATGTTATAATGAGAGATGATAGTACAAAATTGTCATTTACAATCACAAAACAAATCAGTGTGAGAACAAATTCAACAAAATTAAAACAACTGAAAGAATTCAATTGTACTGTAACATTCAAATTGGTGTCATATGCAGTTGAAGAATTTAGTATCATGTTTGGAACTTATCCCACTTGGGAGTGAGTTTGAAATTGTTAAAATCATTCTAAAACATGTCTGTAAAAACTCAAAGTCAATTTTGATGATATGAAAATCACATTTAAAAGTATAAAATCAAATATGAAATTGATTTGGATAATTGAATGTATTCGAACATGACAAAAATAATTATAGCCATTTTAAAATCACTCCCAAACATGCGCATTAACTGATACAATTGTGTATACAGGCAGAAGCTTTGATAATTTGTTTGAACTAAATACATATCTCATATTTGTTTTTTGAATCTTTTTTTTTTTTCAGATTTATTTTCAATTGAATTATTTATTCTTTGGGTGGTTTCTTGGTTCTTTTAAGAAATTAAGTATATGTTTACTAACATTTTGCTTACTTTGTAATCTATATTTTAAGAAACATTTTACAGTACATTTTACTTTTGGTCTTGGTTTTGGTTTTACTCAAACAAACTATAGAATTTGTAAGTAAAACAAAATTACTATTTCTTTCTTTCTTTCATTTTGTACTATTCTCATATATAGTAAAAAAAAAAAAAAATACTGAACATGATGTAAATATTTAGAACATTTGAGTTTTTCAAAAACAAATTTCCATCAAAAGAATAGCAAAATCAACAATCAGAACATGAAGTACAGGAGAAAATTTCATGGGTGAAGAGAAATGAACAAAAAAAACATAGAATTATTCATTGGATTCAACTGAGGGAGTAATTTGAAGCACAGACTCCAATGAAGTGATTTAAAAGACACAAGGAACATAGTCTGTGATGTTCATTTCACATAAAGGAAAGTACCAGTCTCAGTCTCACCTCAGTTTGTATCAGAAAGAAAAAGACATAGACACAGATAGAGAGAGAAATCTAGAGAGAGAGAGATAGAGAGAGAGAAGCATTCATTCAAAATCCCACAACCATGAGACCATGCAAAGGAATAGAGCTATCAAATTTGATTAAAAAAAACAAAAGGATATCTAAAGTGAAGATTCATATCAGGCAAGAAAGTGAACACCTTGAAAGAATACAATCACATTTCTTTCAAATATTTTTATCTTAATATACAGTACATAATTTACCTATATTATTTATATATATATATATATATATCTATTTCGTACTCTGACTCGTTTGTCAGTCCGATCCCGTTTCCTTTTAGTTAAATCTTATCGATAGTCGCTACCATGAAAGCAACATATTAATTTTTGACAAAAGAAAAATTAACCTAGATTTGTTAAGATTTAATTGAATTAGGAAGGTGAAAGAAAAAAAGTTTTTGAAAGTATAAAAACAGAACTGACACAAGTAGGAGTACTAGTACAACAAAAAGAAAAAACAATTTAACCCTATAGATTTTTACCATCTAATGCAAAAAAGAGATCAAATTCTGGGAAAGGTGTGGAGGAATCTTCAAAATTTTGAGAAATGTTGTTGAAAATTTTCCAAAATCAAAGGGGATTTTGAATTGATGAATATAATGAATGGATATTTATTTACCTGCATGTTGTTGTATCTATTGAAGGTTTTGAAGCAAACAGGGCAAGAGAATTGAGTTGGACCAATGAGGATTTGAGAAGGAGTAGGGATCCAGTACTGCCCCTTTATTAGGGTTTTTGTAGACTGTCCAAAATCATCCTGACTATTATTATTACCATGATCTGATCCATCTCCAACATGATCAATCTCAGATGAAGAACCACACATCACAGAAGCCATCTCCGCCGCGCTAGGGCTCGGTAGCCCTATGTGCAGCGCCACGGTCACCGACCCGTCGTCGCCTCCGCTGCATCCGCCGTCGTCTTCTTCCTCTTGCTCCTGCCGCTGCTCGGGTGGAGATATCAGCCCGAGAAGCGGTAGAGCCTCTCGCAGCGGCGGAGACGACGGTGGAGGCGGGTTCGGGTAGGGATAAGAGAAGCAATTGTGAGACATATTCACCTGTGGGGGAGAAGTTGAGGGTTGTGAGGGTGGGAAATGGTGGAAGAGGGAGTTGAATTTTAGAACACTTGCTAATGAGTTTGAACATGGGTCAGCCATGGGAGTGGGAATTGAAGAAGATGGAATTGAAGAGAGAGAGAGAGAGAGAGAGAAATTAAAAAAAAAAAATGGTTGAAGTTGGGAGGAGAGAGAATGCACCATACACATAAACACACATACAAGACCAAAAGGGAGTACTAATTGGGTTAACTTTTGTTTTTGTGTTTTTCTTTTTTGTTTTTTTAATTTCTTTTTTAAAAAATTATGTTAACTTACTTGCAACTCAACTCATTTTCATAGGGCAATGGTCTAATCTTAACATTTAATATTCTTTATAAATGGTCATCATAATTCAAGAATCATCCCAAAAAAGAATATAAAATAACTTCAGTCCCAATTGCATATAAAAGAAATTTGAATGAGTAGCTTCTTGTTTGTTTTTTTTCCTAAGAAATTTATAAATAAATATATATTCTTATCATAAATATAGTATACCTTAATAATAGTAAGCAGTGTGTTTCTTTGTATGTGATACTAGCATTGATTTACTTGGCTAACAGATTATTGATCAAAATATTAATTAATTAAAAATTAGCATCCCTGCTTAACTTAAATATTGATAAATTATAATCTTAGAAATTAAAAATTAACCTAAATATTGATGGGTCATAGACTAAACCAACACTAATTATTTTTAAATATCGAGTCAATATCGACATAATTCAACTAGCATAAAATTTGTACTAATGACCATGAGGTTTGTGGTTCGAATCCCCCACCCTTGTTAAAAAAAAACCTAAATATCGGTCCATTATATTTTAATAGTACTTTTTTTTAGTACGAGTGAATATCACTTTAACATCTTAACAATATTTATTAACTTAAGAATTTGATTAACCTAAATATTGACGTAATTATGATGCAAAGAGCATAGTTTTCAACTGATTAAAATATTTACAACATTTCTAGATTTGTAATGTCAAATTTAACAATTTTTTTGTTTTTTGAGGGCTTATAAAAAGTTATTATTGTTATTATAATTATTATATATATAATTTTTACTTTTTATTATAATTATAATTATCTTTTTAGATTTTGTAATAGCCACCCTTTAGTTATATAAAATATAAAATAGATGTGCATGCAATTCCTTTTTCTGTGGAGTTGGTAACATAAGGTTAAAAAATACAGTTATTGGCAGTTTTTATCCTAATGATGATAGTTCCAGTGTATCATTGACTATCCCTATTTTCTGACTATATTTGACCTAAGTAATGATGAATAGCAATAAAATATATAAATAAAAAAAAAATAAACAAATTTGAGGGGTTATTTTTTTTAAAGGAAATTAATTTTTGTTTTAGTATTGTTTTGAAATTTCAAATTTATTTTCAAATAATATATACCTTAAACCCTAAAATTACTCATTTTGTACTAATTAGGTACGAAATGAGTATTTTTCAATTTTTTATAAAAGCAGTGAATACATTGAAATAAAATGTGTTGATGCAATTTAATTTTAAATTTTTTTTTTTCAATTTTGAAACATTAAAGTGAGCCTAGCTCAGCAGTAATTGGCATGTACTTTGACTTTTTAGTCGGTTCGAGTTTCCCACCTTCAAATGTTGATGTACTTAAAAAAAAATGTGTAATTTCAAAACTTTCAAAACCACGACACATATTTTCTTCCAAAGTTTTTTGGTTCATAAATGGAAAATAAATTCTCTTGCTTATCACGTTGATCTCTCTAAACATTTAAAAATTATTAATATATAAATATATTTTTATCTATTAGTTTTTCCTAAAAAAAAATTATCTATTAGTTTTTATTATATTATTATTACAATGAGTGGGTATATATATATATATATATTTAAAAAATATTTCTTTAAAATATAAATATATACATACCTTTTATTTTTTTTAAAACCAATACATACCTTTTATTAGAAATATATAATTAAACATATCTAATAGTATTTTTATCGATTTATAAACAATTGTTAAAATAATGAAAAATAAATGAAAAAAAAAAAAAAAACTTCCCGCAAAGATTTTTTGTCCGACCCCAATTCCTTAATTTCAGGACGGGTAACTATGAGAATTTTGATTTTGTCAAACACATCCAGTACTCTATTTATACATTTTTAAAATCAATACAACTTTGAAAATTCTGGGTAGAAATTAAAGAAAGAAATTTCGGATTCAAATTTAAAGTTTTTTCAATAACTAATCAAATGGGTCACTAAACATAGTGGAAAAATTATAATTTTTGTATTCAATTCTTTAGTTTAGTTTATTTTATTTTTTTTAAAAAAATAATATATTAAAAAAAACACAAGGAAAAAGTTAACAGTTCGAAATCAAGACACAATATAAGGAAAAAAAATTAAAAAAATCAAATAGCAAGCAAACCTACTCAGAGTCAAACATTGGAGAAATTATTAGATGCTACTAATGCAATGCGACAAGTACTTTGCACCGTTGGATGTAAAAGAGAGAAATTGTAAAAATACCTCGATTTTGTATCCAACGATTATTAAGGACAGAAAAATTTGAAGATATACATTCGACGGTTTTAAAGAGTGAGCCTCATTGCAGCGAGAACACTTAATATAATTTGTCCAAATATTGAGACTATATATATATATATATATATATATATATATATATATATATATATAACCAACTTTCAGAAAAAAAACGGGGCTATTTGAAAATTTTCAACTTTTTATTTATAAAAATAAAATGACACCAAATTAAAATTTAAATAGTTTTTTTTTTGAGAAAGAATTAAAATTTAAATATAACCCCATAGATTGATAGGCCCCATAAACATTTTTCTTATCAATTTATATTAATGTTTCGTAGTTTTTCAAATGACAATAAATATTTTATAGTTTACATTTAGGAAAATTGCAATAAGTAGCAAAACATATAAAGATATCTCTAAATCTAACAATGAATTTTGAGATTTGCAAATTGATGTGGATTTTTCCTTACTACAGACGTACGGATCAAATTTTAATATAATGTTTTCGTGATTAAACGAGTGTCATCCTCTGGATTGGGTTTCTAGTCAAATTAATTACCATGAATATTTATGTCCAATTTTATTTAGAGATTTAAGCTTAATGAGAATGAAATATCAAAACACAAAAGCTAACCATATGGAATTCAAATGGAGACAACTCTTAGGGGGTGTTTGGGGCGCTGAGTTGGTTATAATAGCTGAGGGTTATAATAGTCTGAAAATTACAATAGTCTAGGGGTTATAATAGTCTGTGTTTGGATTGCAGATTATTATAGTCTGAGATAAAATAGTCTGTGTTTGAGGTGCAAATTATTTTAGTCTGACATAAAATAGTCTATGTTTGGAATGCATATTATTTTAGTCTGGGTTAAAATAGTCTGTGTTTGGAGTGTTGATATGTTTAACATGAGATTCTGAATCAAAGGTTTAAGTTGAATGTTTTTGTTTATTTTCCTCATACAACTTTCTACGTCAAATATCATATTTTGAAAATATAAACAAATGTTTGGGTATAGTTGTATAAAAAATAAAGTTTTGGGTATAAGGGTTAAATTATGTGTTTAACTTAAAAGGAAACAAAAATAACCTAAGGTAAGGGTTGATTTTCTTTGTTTTAGAGTCATGATTTTTTCACAAAATAAATCATTTTATGATTTCATATAGAAAAACCATATTTTTGTTTCATTTCTGTATTTTTATCATAAAAATGGTAAATGCTTATTGAAAACTCATTTTACCTTCATTATCAAAAGAATCAAATAAAAGAAATCACATAAAATAAAACTTGAGTAGTATTTTTTTTTTAATTATTATTATCACAGTAAACTTGAATACGATATATAATTTGGAAGGAAAAATATGGTACGATGAAGGTAAACATTCATATACTTCATTATCAATAGTAATTATGTAATAAAACTCCATATTTATATATGTACAAAGACAACCTAGTATCTAACTCCCTAGAAAATTTTCTACTTTTCTGGTGACCAAAAATTTTTCCCTCTTTTTTCATTTCTTTTCTTCTACCTTTTTTCCCCCTTTTTTTTATATATATTTTTCGAAATGAAAATGAGAAGAAAGATAGAAAAGAAAAAATTGGTCGCTGGAAAATTGGTCGCTGTGAATTAATTACATGGATGTATGAACATGCAATAACTCATAAATCTAGGATTATATAATCTCATATTTATTTCTCTCGAGCATAAACAATTCTCATACATATGATAAACCAAATATCCCTATCTTGATTCATTCACATGCATGACTTAAATCTAATTCTTTTAACGATTTCTACAACTTTCCTAAATCTCCTGATCTTAGGATTATTATAGTTATGCACTTTATTATCTAAACTAAATCCCCTCTCCGACCAAGAATTAGAGAAATCATCATTTAACTCATGCCCAGTGAATTAAAAGTGTTAAAATCATAAATTGCATAAATTAGTTCAAAGCAATAAAACATCCATGAATTAATTCAACAACGCCCAAAGGGCTACACCAATTTCTAAGAAACACGTCTAGCTACTCATAATTTGCGTTACGATATAAGTTAGATATGAAAAAACCATAAAAACAACTAAAGTAAGGGAAGAAAAGAGATAAAACACTAGAATCGTCGAAACTGCACGTCTCCGTCACGATCTCCACGAGCTAAGCCTTGAATCCTGCTCATCTACTTTCCTTCAACACCCACAGAAGGTATCTAATCGATTTTAGGGCTAAAATTGCACCAAATGAACTCCCCTTGGCCGTGAAAGATCACTTTCCTTTTATAAGGATTTTATCGACAACGTCTCAACGCTGTCCTGTTTACCATCCTAATTAGAAAAGGTAATTGCGTAGCATCGAGACGCTAAGGAGGCAGTGTCTCGACACTACCTCTCGGATTCACGTTTTGACTAAGCTTCCATTTTCTTTCCTTCTTCATTTATTTTACTCTTCTTTAGATCCCGAGCACCCGAATAACTTCCAAATGTTCCAATACTTGTCAAAAATTAATTCCTACAAAGGAAACATTAAAACACATCAAAATGACCAAATAATCCTCAAAGACTAACTAAAATATATCAGGAAATATAACTCGTTATGTGCGTTATCACAAATATGGCCATACCCAGTCAAACCGGAGATTCCTCGACCCGTTTGGGGTGGGGCCCATGGGGACCCGACCTCGCAGGGATTTTGTCATCCTTACCTGATATGAATTGATATACCAATGATATACTTTATATGTTGTTTCTCTTTCCTCTTATTTGTTATGTTTTATTTTTTCTTATTAAATTGTGTCATGCGAAATGTTTGTCTTCTGTACTTGTTAATTGTTATTAATGTGGATATACTATTGATATACTTAATAATTAAAAAACAATTATAAAATATTAAAATGATTTATTATTCAATCTCATTTTTTAATAAGTCATTTTGAGTGGTTGTCAAACCCTAGAATTGAAAAGTTAAACCGAACATACTCTAGATCTAGAAGCATCAACACAATGAGAAATTATACTAAAAAAAAATCTACCGAAAATTAACATAGATTCCCTAGGCCTTGTGATTAATGCACTCCCCATTTATGTTGCCCATCAAAACTTTCAAAAAGTCACTTAGTCTTTGCTTTAGCTTTGATCTTTTAAGTAGAAAACATGCATACCTTTATATGAAGCACTATATCTTCAATAGTGTATGGAAGTTGATGTGAAGATTAATAGCATTTGATTCAATAAAGATTTTGATTGATGGAACCAATTGTCTTTGTTTGGTATATATATCTCCTTGGCCTTTCACAACCATTCTACATATTCTTTTATTGAATCTCTTTTCTTTGCTTTCCATTTTACAATCTATTTTTGCTACTTCCTTTCAAATTAAATTGAAGAACATCGTACTGTTAATCTTTGTTGTGTCGAGTTCTTCTTAATAATTCAAGAGCAAATAATCTTAACAAAAAAAAAAAAAAAAAAAAAAAAGAAAGAAAGAGAAAGCTACTAATAGAATTATATTTATGATGTGATTTTTATTTTTTGAAATTAAACCTGATGTAAATTAGAGTTTACTAAAACATTCAAGGCAATAAGTAGTTAACTTGAGGGGTGCATTGGGATTTATGAGCTATGTAACCTTAAGATACAAAATTGATGGTTTTTTTTTTTAGTATTTGTTCCTCATATCTTTAGTCCATATTCAAATTATTAAATGTTTGTAAATTACTAAGGGGTTGTTTGAGACGTTGAATTGGTTATATTAGTCAGTGGTTATTATAGTCTGAGGGTTATAATAATCTGTGGAGTTAAATAGTCTTTATTTAGGGTGTAAATTATTTTAGTATAAGATAAAATAGTTTGTGTTTTAGTACATATTATTTTAGTATGAGTTAAAATATTTTTTTGAATTTTTTAAATAAAAATATTTTAAATAATATTTTATTATTATTCTTTTTTCTTCTTTTTCATCTTCTTCCTTCATCTTCATTATCTTCATCTTCTTCCGCCATTTCCATCTTCACCTTCACCATAATCTTCCTCCATTTCCAATCAATCTTCATCATCTTCATCATCTCCGTCTTTTCCCTCAACCTCAACCACCATCTTCATCTTTTTCCTCAACCTCAACCACCATCTTCATCATCTTCTTTTTCTTGTAACCCTAACGTCGATGACCACCGCTGGTGAATTTTTCGACCACTTTTCCAGCGATCGAAAATTTTTCCCTCTTTTTTCCTTTCTTTTATTCTACATATTTTCTTTTTTTTTTTCCTTTATTTTCATTTTTTATATTTTTCGAAATGAAAATGAGAAGAAAGATGAAAAAAAAATCGGTTGCTGGAAAGTTGTCGGCAATTGCCGAAAAAGTCACCGACGGTCACTGAAAAATTTGCAAGGCGACGCGACTGGCGGTTGTTGGAAAAGTTAAGGAGTTATATGGAAGAAGAGAGGAGAGAGTTACTGTAAAGAATCGATAGAATAATCGAGTGGGTCGAATGATGCTTACTGTAGCAACATAGTGGTAAAAATAACCCACTTCACCACTTATTTTTATTGATGTCACAAACACTGAGTGAGATATAATAGTCTCCTCTATTATTAACAACACAGAGGTCCAAACGACCCTAAGTGTAATCCTAAACTATATAGGTATGTAATGTATATATAAACTATATAGGTATGTAATGTATATATATGAGAGAAGACAGTTTTATAAATCTAAATTAAAAAAAATGTACAATAAACAAATAAGGTTGAGGACGTCATCTTGATAAACATATCCCACTTTGTAGGATGTTACTGATGTTTTCTTATTTAGATCGTTTGTGTAGAGACATATGATCAAAAGAGGTGTATTATATGCAACGTGATAGCTAATAAGAATGAAGGGTTCATCTTATCGTTTTGATTTCTAATCTGTTAGGAAATCAATTTAATTGGATTACAATTTAATATATTAAGGGTTTTAAAAAAATCAATATATTAAGATTCAAGCATATATATTTTGTTTTAAAATGATTGGAGATTCAACAAAGTGAAGGACTTCCAAAGCTATTCCCTCATGATGTCTCTACCACATGTGGGCACCTCCTTAAAAGGAAAATCAAAAGATGTTCTTGATTCCTTCTTCCAAATCCAACCTTTACCTTTATGCATAGCAAAAGAGAGAGGGGAAGATAAATTTGAGTAGTTGATTTTTTTCATTAAGATTTGAATATAGTTGAGTTTTATTTATAAGCATCGAGCGATTTTGGCGAGTTATCCACATAGTTTTTCGACGAGCTTGGATAGAGAAGGTAGTTTTTGGTAGTGTTGTGTGGTTTTTGTATGATTCTAGCATGTGGTAAGTGAATTTTAATGAAGTTTTGAGTCGATTACATGTTTTAAGCATTTACCCCATCAAGCTTGTCTCCAATTTAAGGTACCTGTAGCGTTTGAAGCTTGGATCGTCGAAATCAAACCTAATTAATGTCTAACCAGCAAGTTATTGTTCTGTTTGGGTAAGTTTTAAGGTGATTTATTAGCCGCTCTAAATCCAATCCATGCAACTTTTAATACAATGCATGGATTAAAATTGGATCGTTTTTGGGCCATTGATGTGTAGATTTGAGATTCTTTAATTGAGGTCTAGATTGAAGGAGTGATAAACACTCATGCGAAGTAATTAGGATCTTAGGCACTCAAATTTCATGAATTTTATGAATTAAGCATGCTTTACTAAAATAGGAAAAACAAAGTTTTTAGTTACCAATCTTTTGAAGACCAAAATTGAATCAATCCGTTGGATGAATTGGATCATGAACACATCGTGGACCACCGCTAGAGTCTTCACCACTATCCTCTAAACTTAGAACGGTTTGTGGGTGAAGGAGTGTACAACACTCTAGCAAAAACGATTTGGATCAAAAGCACTCTAATTACATTAATTTTGCAAAGGGTTTACCTGCATTCAAAGAGCCAAAAATAAATGACCGAGACAAACCTCTTTGGAAGCTCAAATTCAGCTACTCCTTTGGTTGTTTTGAATCACGAACAAGCTTTGGACAACCACCAATATCTTCCTCGCTATCCTTCGGCCTTAGAACTGTTTGTGGGAGTCAAATTTCTGATGAAATTGGAAGAGGAAATGTGAGAAAACTCATTGTTTTGAGAGAGCTTAAGTTTGTGTTTTTGAGAGGAAATCTCTAGTTAGACCATCAACATGATCTTGTGTCTTTCTTCTTTATTTAAAGAAGTCTATCATGAAAAACTTCTTCCTAAAAAAAACAGCAAACATGAGAGGGAATAGGTGTGATTTAAGGTGTCAACTTGTGGATTAATCGTGAACCAAGTCACAAAACCACCACCTCCATTAAATCAAAATTTTTTAATTTAAAAAAAAATTCAATTTTAAAAATTAATTCATGTAATTAAATTTATTTAAATAATTAAATAAACGTTTTATTTAATTATTTAATTCAATATCAACTATTAAATTAAATATTTACACCAATCCCGATTTCTCTCAAAACCGATCGTTTGAATATGAATCCCTATCCATATGCAAATCGAAATATGTATCCTATACATATTAACAATATTTAAATCACATTTAAATATTTCTAACTCTCTTTATAATTTAATTCAATTAAATTATAACATATTAAGTATATCATATATAATTAATGTTAATTCCCTAAATCGAATTCGAACACTTAAAATTCTCTCATCACACTGTTCTAAGGTTTAGTGATCGGTCGAGTTTGTCAGGTCCTCAGATCAAAGCAAATTTATAATCCACGAACACTAAACTACTTGCAGTAGTAGTGGCCGGGGTCGATCACAGGGATTGACGTTTGACTATTTATTTCCTATTTATTTTGAGTTTAAAAACAGTAAAAAAGGGGGGATTGCATAGGGATGAAATTAACATGCAAAGAATCTAAATGCAGAAAATTAGATAACATGAAATTTAAAGACAAGAAACTAAATTGCAAGAAACATAAATTAGCAAAGAAATCAATTAAACTGACGACACCGATTAGGGATGTAACAACCCGACTTCTTGAATAGTCTTTAAGGGACCGTTACGACAATGCATGCTTTGGAGGCCTTTTTAGATAAAAATATTTTGAAACATAAACACTAATTTAAGTAAAAACTTTAAAACAAAACTTTTATTCGGGATCCCTAATTTTAAAAGTTTTAAATATTCTTGAATAATTTATAAAATATAAATGTACATGGCCTCTAGAAAATTTCTCAAACAAATTTACAAATCAAATAAAGTAAAACAAAGTTCTTAAAGCGGAAGAAAAATAAAATATGAAATTCAGGTCCTCTCATGGCTGGCTAACGGATTCTCATCAATCGCCTTTCACCTGCCCTTGCCTTTACCTGAAAAAAATATTTTTGAAAAGAATGAGTATTTAAAATACTCAGTAGGTGACCCTACTATTGAGGTTGGGTCACACTTTAAAAATATTTTAAAAATCAACCACAAATATCTTTTTGGTGGTTCTAAACTTTATTTTAAACTTACTAATGAGAGGGAATATACATCAATTTTATGCATATCCTAGACACATCAATTTCATATGTCTCCTACGGAGGCCGTCAATTTCACGAAACCTCGAGGTCGTCAATTTCACAAACCTCGACTTAGGTACATCATGTCCCTAAGTCCTGTGCACGCATATCTAAATGTATATCAATTTCATGTGCACTTATAAAATTAAAAAAAAAAACTCATAAATAATTTAAACTCATACATATAATAAATTTGAGAGACCACCAACTCAAATATTTCAAAATATCAACAATTGTAAGCATTAATAATAAATTTCATGCTTCCAATATATATATATATATATTTAACACATAAACATAATCAAACAATTCATAAAATAACATATGAACTTTGGAAAATCAAACATGCGCACCCAAATAAAAAGTTCAACAGTAAGTTCACTTACCTTGGCTTGTGAATACTTGATTTAAAACTCCAATTTAACGCTAGCAAAAAATCAATGATGACCTCAAATAAATGGATTTGATTCCAATACAGGCTTCAAGCTTGCTGGACGGATTTCTAATTTGCTCCAATTTCAATATTTTACCTCCAAAGGCCAAAGTCAAATTCGCTAAAAAACGTAAATGTTCGAAGCTTACGGCTGTAGTATCACTGGAAAACACCCACCAATAGCTTTTGTCCCTTTTGAGATCGCCGGAAAAAATAAATCCCACACCGGAATTGCTTTGAATCGTCGGAATTCCAAAACCCCCCACAAACCTCGCCGGAAAACAACAACCGAACTACTGCACCGCTGGAGGCTGCTCATTGTCGTGGAAGTCGCTGGAAAAATACACGCCCGCCGAAGCTCTCGTCCCCGCTGCCGCAAAGCTGTGTAGATCCGCTGCTGCAACCAGCTGAAATGCGAACCTGCTGCAGAACGCCGCACCGCCTTACTTGCCGGTAACCGCCGTCAAGTGAAGCCTGAATGTGGTTGCCGACAATGAGGAAGGAGAGAGAGGGATCGCGTGGAAGAAAAAAACAAAAGAAACTCCCCTGCCGTGACTGTTGTGAAGACGCTGTTGGACTGCACTGCTACCGCCGCTGCTGCTGCTCGCTGTCGCCGGAGAAGAAAACCTGCTCGCCGGAGACCTTGAGATCGACGACTGAAACTCGTGGAAGAAGAAGGAGAAAAAAAAGGAATCGACTTGCGGTTGTTTCACGTGGAGAAGAGGAAGGAGAGAAGATGGCTTGGCTGATGCTCACTCTAGGGCTGCGTGTGACTTTAAAAAAGGAACCTAATGGGCTTGGGCTTGGCTCTAGAGTTCACTTAATTACAATTTTGTTAATCCAGCCCTAACTTTAAAAATTCACTAAATTTCAAATCTTTTTGATTTCCCTCCAATTCCAATTTGCACAACTTAACCAAATTAACTCCAAAACTACTTGAATTTGAAATTTCCTTAATTTACGGGCGTTACAAGGGAGATTCTTGGGGTTGAATGGTTTACTTTGATAATTGTCTTCCGACCTATATTAAGGCTAACTAATCTTGCTTAATTGCCCAATCGATCTAATATGAACCCAGAAAAGATCCTAAGCCCACCTAATCCATCTAACCCGATCATACACCGTCCATCGAATTAGATTCTAATTGATTAACCAATTAATCTGATTTAACCGTCAAATCAAACAATTAACCAATTGTCTTAAGTCTAATGGATTGATTAGGACATTAGAAATAATTAGGCCTAGATTACTTCTAACGCTATTTTGGATCCTAGACCTATTGTGCCTAGCAACAAAGTCAGAGAAATGCTCTTGGGACTCGTGCCCATGAATCGGTCTATGCGTTAACTATTGAATTAACTATCCATTAGCTACTTGGAAATTAATTAACATACGAGCTGCGAGTTAGGGCGTCAATCTTACCTATTGCGCATGCTAATTTCATATTGCGGATTTGATATGTATAATTAGCATGCGCAGTAGGTAAGAAACAATCAGAACATGAAACTCACAAAGAAACATGTTCTATAACCCATGAATCATCCAATCGGCGTCAACAGGTTTAGATGGCGGTAAAGCTGACTAAAGCCCGCGACCCTATGCTACAATAATAAAGAAATACAAGAGAAATCAATAAGAAAACGTACACTATCAAGTTCTGGACGTGCAAGACAGAGAGAAACCGAGAGAAAAACCAAAAATTACAACCAAAATCTAACCTAAATGGTAGAATAAAACAAGGGTTTATATAGAAAAATTATCGTGTTATCAAGACGTTGGGCATGGCGTCTCGACACCATGTCGTATGGGCTTAGGTTCGGTAACGGGCCAGCGTCTCGACGCTGGCCACGACGTCTCGACTCCTGGCCTTTGTCCAGTGTGCCTCATTCTTTTATTTCTTCTTTGTTGCTCGCTCGGCTTGGGACTCGAACCTTTGACTCCTTGGAACCATTCTTCAGGCTCGTCACGATTCTCACGGTCTTTTCACCTCCTCGAGATCCATGGACTTCAAGTTAGCTCGAAAAATCTCTAAATTGCCCGAATTAGCTCCAATTTGTGTAGTTCGCCCTTGATGCCCTTAATACACAAATAATCTACAAAGTAGACAAATAAAGTGTAAAGTGCACTCTAACAGGTTTAGATTAATAACAAATAAATAGGACTAATTTGGTTCTATCATTTAGTCCGTATGAGCTAGAAGGAGGACCTAATGGACCTATAGATCATCGGCTCCAACAATCCGAGATTAATTGGCTAAACTCATTAACCTAGTTAACCAACATTCGTTAACTACCGAGACACTCCACTATAGCCCAGTAGTTGCACTCCCCTCACTGTAGATATATTTATGTTCACTCGATATAACCATGATTAGTAAGTCGACCCTTCACAGGTTGTTCGTAACTACAAGTGGGTCTAATGCGATGTGGACTGAAGGTGGATATTGGAAAATATGGAAAATAGAAATTAAAGATGAATTCAGCCAACCAAGTGCAAGTATACACTATCGCATGTAGTCATAAAAACTTTGGAAATATTCCAAAGGTATCGAACCCACAGAGACTAAGTTTGAACATAGATTTGAAGAAGAGACTGCTCTTAAATTGCTTAAGAAGGTAACCAAAGAAATAATTGATGATTGAGTTTTGGAAAATAAATAAGCAAACAAGTAAAAGTAATAACAACAATAATAAAAGCATGGTGTTCAGTAAAGTTTCAACCCTAAGGCAAATAACTCTAGTAATGGCTTATTTAACTTAAGTCTAGATATGCATTGGGTCAGGTTTAACTCCTATTTGGCCTTGCTCCCAAGAACCGTTAGAAGACTAAGCGAGTACCATTATGCACATTTATGTGACTCGACTCCGACATAGATTATTCATGCATGCAACCTGTAACCCTATAGTTGTTATAAGCGACCATCTCCTATAACACCGAATACACTCTCTCGAGCCCTTTCTCCTATATCACCTTTATGAGAACCGATGTTGTTTGACTCTTTCAGTACCAAACACACATAGCATGCAAAGTCTAAGTGATCAATAAAGGATGAAATGCATAAATAGAACTGATAAGCGCCAAATATGCTTAAGTTTACAAAGCTAGAGGTCCTTCTAGGATCCTTGTAAACGGACACAAATAAGACTAACTTACCGAATGATTCCAACCAAGAGTTTAGTTAGAAGATGAATCACTCTTAGATCAAACTTAGAATCTATGATGGTCACTCTTAGATCCTAAGACGACTCACTCCAGAATTAGATTGATCAAAACTAATTAATCCAATGAATCGATTGAACATCAAACCTAAAACAATATTTGAAAGAGAAGACAACACCAAAGGGTTTAATAAGCAAAAGCTTTTTAATATTCATAATCTTTCTTTTCATGAGCATTACAAGCCAATTTAAAGGCCAAATGGTCGTGGATAGACCAAGAAACTCAAAAGTTATTGAAATACACTTAATTGCAAATTGTAGAAAATAAGACCTAGGAACTTAAAACATCATTGCACGTCAAACGAGCTGTCATAACTCAAAACTAAAAAGATAGAATTGCTTTAAATTGTCTTAAATATCTACTATGTGAGGCGCTCCTCATAATGACAACGTTTGACAAGCTTTGACATCACGAAATCCCAAAAGATGTAAGCTGGACAGCCACCTCTTCACAAATTCTGCACACTTTTTTCATCCCCCATGCCATCTTCCAAAATACATAACTTTTCCCGTGCCATCTTGACTCCATTCTCTTCTTGACTTGCTGAACTAACATTATACAAAAATTTGGGTTCAAAATTCTTTGCCTCTTGTTGTGCATTTGCTAGCTTTTGAACATGCAATGTGAAAGCTTCTTGTATCTTCTTTGCCTTGCTCTTTGTGATTGGTCCTTAAGGTACAAGCAATGGATTATTGATTGAATCCATATCATCCCCCTTTCTTTAAAAGGATTTGTCCTCAAATCAAGGTCTTCATTGCATACATCAAAAGGAGTCAAGTCAGCCACATTAAAAGTAGAACTTACATTGTACTCACCTCGTAGATCTAATTTGTATGCATTGTTATTAATCCGTTCAAGCACTTGAAAAGGACCATCTCCCCTTGGTTGAAGTTTAGACTTTCTTTGATCTGGAAACCTTTCCTTTCGTATATGAACCCAAACCCAATCAACCGGTTTAAAAATCAATTCCTTTCTTCCTTGGTTCTTGCGAGTGACTAGCTTTTGATTCTTCTTTTCAATCCTTTCTTTGATTTCTTTGTGCAAATTTTTGATGTATTCGGCCCTAGAAGAAGCTGCATCACTAGTAAACATATTAGGCAGCAAAGGTGATAAATCTAGAGGAGTAAAAGGATTAAAGTCGTACACAACCTCAAAAGGTGAACAATGATTTGTGCTATGAATCGCCCTATTATATGCAAACTCCACAAAAGGTAGAGTCTCTTCCCAAGACTTAAGATTTTTAGAAATTAGTGACCTAAGCAAGACCCCCAATGTTCAATTAACCACCTCAGTTTGCCCATCCGTTTGTGGGTGACAAGTTGTAGAAAATAGAAGCTTAGTTCCCAATTTTCCCCACAAAACTTTCAAAAATGACTTAAAAATTTAACATCTCTATCACTAACAATAGTTTTGGGAATGCCATGCAATCTAACCACTTCCCTAAAGAAAATATTAGCTATGTTAGTAGCATCATCGGTTTTGTTACATGGAATGAAATGCACCATCTTACTAAACCTATCAACCACCACAAAAATACTATCATGATGTCTTCTAGTCTTTGGTAATCCTAGAACAAAATCCATGCTAATGTCTACCCATGGTTCACTAGGAACATCTAAAGGGGTGTAAAGGCCATGTGGTTGTGTCTTAGACTTAGCCTCCTTACACTTGAAACATTGCTAGCACACTTTGTTCACATCTTTCTTCATTTTCAGCCAATAAAAATGTTCACACAACATGCTGTATGTTTTAAATTCTCCAAAATGTCCCATAAGTCCTCCCCCATGAGCCTCATTCACAAGTAACTCTCTAATGGAACACTTAGGAATACAAAGTTTACCCTTCCTAAAAAGCATCCCATCAAACACAATATAATCTTGTACATTTTTCCCTTCTAAACATTGTGCATACACACCATAAAATTCAGATTTCTCAACTTTGTACAACTCAATCATGTGTTTAAAACCAAGAACTTTTGCACTAAGGGATGAGAATAAAGCATACCTTCTTGATAATGCATCAGCCACCACATTGTCCTTACCCTTTTTGTAATGAATGACATAAGGAAATGTATCAATGAATTCCACCCATTTTGCATGCTTCTTGTTAAGCTACGTTAAACTTTTGAGATGCTTCAAGCTTTCATGATCCGTGTGGATAACAAACTCTTTTGGCCATAGGTAATGTTGCCAAACTTTCAAAGCCCTCACAAGCGCATGTAGCTCCTTGTCATACGTCAGGTAGTTGAGTTGATCTCCATTTAGCTTTTCCCTAAAGCAAATTATTGGTCACTTTTCCTGCATCAAAACAGCTCATATACCTATCCCACTTGCATCACATTCAATTTCAAAAGATTTATCAAAGTTAGGTAAAGCAAGACAAGGTGCATTGGTCAATTTTTCTTTTAGCTCATTGAATGCATTCTCTTGCTTTTCTTTCCATTCAAATTTCACATGCTTTTTCACAAGTTAAGTTAATGGTGAGGCTATGCTACTGAAATCTTTAATAAATCTCCTATAGAAACTAGCCAAAACATGAAAGGATCTTACCTCGGATGCATTGGTAGGGATTGACCATTCTCGGATAGCCTTGACCTTTTCTTCATCAACTTTCACTCCATCTTTTCCAACAATGAACCCTAGGAAATTGACTTGGTCTAGAAAAAAACTACACTTTTTGAAGTTGGCATAAAGCTTCTCTTCTCTAAGTTTAAGTAAAATTGTCATAACATGCAAAATATGATCATTCAAGCCCTTTGAGTAAACAAGGATATCATCAAAGTATACAACCACACATTTTCCTATGTATTCCCTCAAAACATGATTCATTAGCCTCATAAAAGTACTTGGTGCATTAGTAAGGCCAAATGGAATAACAAGCCACTCATAAAGCCCAAACTTTGTTTTGAAAGCCGTTTTCCATTCATCTCCTACATGCATACGAATTTCATGATAACAACTTTTAAGATCTATTTTTGAAAACAAATTAGCACCATGTAATTCATCTAACATGTCATCTAGAGGAATAGGATGTCGATACTTTAACTTTATTTTGTTGATAGCGCGACAATCAACACACATCCTCCATGAACCATCTTTCTTGGGTACCAGAATCACTGGAACCGAGCAAGGACTCATGCTTTCTCTAATATATCCTTTATCCATGAGTTCTTCCACTTGTCTTTGGATCTCCTTAGTCTTGGTTGGATTGGTCCTATAGGAAGCCATGTTTGGAAGAGTTGCACCCGGAATGAAGTTAATTTGATGTTCAATCCCTCTTAGAGGAGGTAACCCCGAAGGTGCATCTTCATGTGAAAACATGTCATTAAATAACTGCAAAAGAGACTTAAAAGCACTAGGCAAACCATCATTAGAGTTAGATTCAGTTACTAAACACATTCCTTTGCACATAAGTACAAAGTTTGGTGCTTGAGATAGCAACACATTCCTAACTTCCGCCTTTCTTAGAACCAAACTCACATTCTTTCTTTTTTCCTTAAAATCACTCTTTTTTCCTACCTGGTTTTCACTCACCTTTTGCCCCTCACTTTCCTCTCTTTTTTCACTCTTCTCTCTTTCTTTTAACTTACTTTCTTCTCTCCTCTCTTTTTCTTCAAATTCTTTTCTTTTCTTCTCTAATTTCAAGTGATCACAATGTACTTCATATGGAGATAATGACAGCAAAGTAAACTTCTTCCCATTCAAAGTAAATGTGTGCTTATTCAACAATCCATCATATGTGACTTATCTGTCATATTGCCAAGGTCGGCCCAATAACATATCACCCATATGCATAGGTATTACATCGCAAAGAACTTCATCCTTATATCTTCCCAAAGTAAAAGAAATAAGTGAAGGGAATAAAAGTCCCCACGCAGCGGAAGTGCATCGATTGGACCTTACGCCGTATATTAATTAACATTAAAATACCGTTACGATAACTCAAACAAAACTTTAAACTAACTTTAAAGTCGCTGTAAAAACGGTTTAAACATGCTAGAATAAATCTAAATTTATTTTAAAAAACTTTTCTATCGAAAAGAGGAAGAACCGTTACAAACCTCCGTTGTAGACTTGACCGTTCTTCGCCAACGACGCTCCAACGAACGAAAACGCAGCAGCCTTCTCGCTTCTTGATCGCTGGATTTTCTTATTTGAATGACACAATAACCACAGAGGTTACACCGGTATGTCTCTAAGTCTAGGAGGCCAAAGACTTGTGGGAGTCTTTCTCTAAGAGGGAGGCTAGAGAGAATTCTAGGTCTTGTCTTTCAAGAGTGTCAAGTGTCTTTTTATGACCAATTAGGTCTAGTGTTCTATTTATAGAAGAGAGGCCATGAATAAAATATTCAATTAAATCAATCTTTTCCAAAATTGATTCAATCTTTATTCCTTAATTAATCAATCATGATCAATCAATTCCCCAATTGATTAATCTTTTCCATAAATGACTAATTTCTTCCATAAGTAATTAGATCATTCCCATAAATGATTAATCACTTCCTTAAGTGATTAATTATTTACATAATTGATTAATTCATGGTTAATGAATTCTTTAATTAATTAACCACCAATTAAATATCACATATTTAATTTCCGGCCTTGAATTAATTAATTTTGCCCAAACACTTTTAGGACTTAAATTAATTAATTCTTTCAATCTTCCATAAATTTATATTTGAACTTCTTCAAATATTAATTTCTCTCATAATAATATATCAATATATATTATATTTATTTCCCTTAGTAAATTGAACATTTTCAATTTACATTTAATTACTTAGTTGCCTCAAATTACTTTACGAGCTACCAGTGGGACCTTATGGACCTGCAGATCAGAAGCTCCAACGATGTGAGATTAATTGGTTAAACTCATTAACCACAATAATCAATATTCGTTAACTGTGTGTACATTCCACTATAGACTCACAGTTGCACTCTTCTCACTGCAGACATATTTTCTGTGTCCACGGAACTTAGACCAATATCGACTAGTTAGTCCTTCACGAGTGTCCGTAACACCAGCTGGGTCAAATTACCGTTTTACCCCTGGGTCACCTCTATTTCCTTAAGTACCAATTCTCCTCTAATGAACAATCTGTTTATGGTCCAACCATCAAACAGAAAACCCTCTCGTGCCATTGAGAGGGTAGGGCCCTTTGTTCAAGACTCGGAGTAACCACTTAAGGGAACACTCATCTGCTTCCCTAAAGTCGGGAAGGAGTGAATTCCATTTTGTACGATTATGTTCCCAGCTCCCCATTCGATCTTGTCCCCAAAGTGGTAGGCTTATTGAGTCGGCGTATTGGCCACTCTCACCCATACAAATCAAAGGACAATCTCTCATGAGCAGGAGTCCATAATCAACTCAGGATTAAGACTAAGTTGTCTAGGTCGTCCTAGTGAAAATAGAAAACCAACTAGTTAACGGTGTTATAACTAGTGATTACTATTTCGCGGTCCGGTCTTATGCAAACTCATTGCATAGGATACCCCCACTCGCATGTCTCCTACACGAACGCGTTGGATCGCAGCGTTTGTATCAAATACAAAGTGGGCCGTATCCATAGTGTCACCAGGATAAGGCACCCAGTCTTATCCCTATACTATAGACCCTTTAGGCTGTTTCTTGAACAATGATCCCATATGTCGCTACATATAGTTCAAGACTCATATTACAGCCTTGGATGTCTAGTTTATTGGATTAGGGTTATTATTAGGCAAAGACAAACATAAAATAACTAATTAATAATTAATGGAAAAATATATCAATATTATTTCATTAATATCCGGTCAACGGTTACATTCACTATCTACGAGTTTTAGGGCATAAAACCCAACAATAAGAACTTGGGAGTTTACCTTAAGTTCTCCTTTGTTTGTCAGCCATTGAAGTTTATATGGTTTCGGATGTGGACGAGTAGCAAGTTGAAGCCTTTTTACAAGAAAACTACTTACCACATTTGTGCAACTTCCACTATCAATCACCAAGCTATATGGGCTTCCTTCAATCAAACATCTTGTGTGAAACAAGTTTTCCCTTTGATCTTCAACTTTCTCTTCCTTGATTTGCACATTAAGTACCCGCCTTGTAATCAAGGATATGGAATTACCTTCTTCAATATACTCATCATCGGGTGTTTCATATTCTTCCTCAAGTGGTGCATCATTTTCCTCACATTCATCTTTCGAATCAATCACACCATTTCTTACCACCATGACTCTTTTATTGACACACTCTTTGCTCATGTGTCCAAACCCTTTGCACTTCCAACATTGAATAGAGCTAGTCTTCTCCCTTACCTCCTTTGAAGCTTCAACCTTCTTAGTATTAGAGCTCTCATCCTCCACTTTTTTGGCAGCCACAAATTTCCCCTTTGATTGCACCGATTCATTCCTATTCACAAAACCATCCTTGTTCCACGTATTAGAACTTGAAAAGGTGAGTTTTCGATACATACCTCTTTGAACGCTCATTTTCTTCCTTCAATTGAGCTTCAATTTTGATAGCATAATGATACATATCTTCCATATAAGGTGGTGGATTTCTATCAACAAGATGAGCAATTTCTTGATTCAAACCTCCAAGGAACCTAGACATGGTGTCTTCCTCCTCTTCTCGGATTCTTGCTCTTCCAATCGAAGTCTCCATCTCTCGATAATATTCAACAACACTTTTTGTACCTTGCCTCAAAGCTTGCAATTTTGTTTTCAAATCTCTTTCATAATGTTTTGGGACAAACCTTTTCCTCATGGCTTCTTTGAGTTCTTCCCAAGTTTCTATTGGATCCTCCTCTTTCCTCATTCTCTCGGTCTTGAGATAATGATACCATTCAGATGCATAATTTGTGAATTCGGCAATGACAAGTTTCATCTTATTATTCTCGCTAAATGTGTTGCAATCAAACACATGCTCTATCTTCCTTTCCCATTGCAAATATGTCTCTGAACCACAGTTAACGAATATTGATTAACTCGGTTAATGAGTTTAGCCAATCAATCTCATATCGTTCGAGCTTCTGATCTATAGGTCCATTAGGTCCCACCGGTAGCTCATATAAGGTGTTGAAGTTAATTTACTAAGGAAATTTAATATGAATTGGATTCATATTAAAACGATAGGTTAAAATTAATGCACATTGGATGCACATTGATACTATAGTTTATATGAGAGAAAAATAATTGAATATGTTATATTCAATGTTATGATTAATTAATTTTAGATTTAATTAATTATAAGTTTTAATTTAGTTTAATTAAATGACATTAAAACTATAAGGTAAAAAGGGAAGTTCATTTAAATGAATATTCTAATTAAATAATATTAATTTGATTAATTTAATTAATTTAATTAATATTGATTTTAATTTTAATATTTTTAAAAATTAAAATATCAGGTAACTAATTTGATCAGTTACTTGAACGTGGGTTTTTCAGTTCCTGAATCACAGTCCTTCTTCCCTATCGATAGGCAAAAAGAAGTTTAGCCTCTCATTCTCTCAATTCATTCGTTGGGTGATTATAGAGAATTCTCCAGAGATTTTTCTCCCTTCCCTGATTTCTTAGTAATATTGGTTCCCACAAGCCTCTCAACAAAACCCTAAAGAGAATACTGGTTGCTCTTACGTGGTGGTGTTCGTGAAACTTCCAGCAAAGGAATCCTCTGTGGTTGCTGTAATTTTCTGCAAAACATTGAAGAATTGGTGAAGTGGGTCGAGATCTTCAAGGTGGTAAGTTTATCTAATCCCTATGACTTATAGGTTTTAATCTGGATTAGATCTAGGTTTTTAATTCACAAATTAGCATGTTTTACAACCTGTATTTACAGCTTTTAATATGGTTTTATTTGCCGAAATATTTTGCCGTCGTAACGGTATTCTATTCAAAGTTTGATTGGGTTTTTGGATCTCTGATAAGTCTTCCGCTGCGTGGGGCTTTTATCCCTATAGTCTCTATTTCTTCAATCTTTTTCCCACCTACCTCCTCATGTTCTTCAACTTCAAGCAATTCTTCCAACGTTTCTCCTTGGGTAATTCCTGCAAAGTGGATAAGGAAAGTTCATCAATCTCGTCAACTACCGAACACTCTTCAAAATCACCTGGATATTTGAGCGCATTCATTACGTTGAATGTGACTTGCTGATCATTGACCCTCATGGTCCATTCTCCCTTTTGTACATCAATCAAGGTCCTACCCATCACTAAGAAAGGTCGACCTAGGATAATTGACACTTCTTTGTCTGCTTCACAATCCAATATAATAAAGTCTGCTGGAAAGACGAACTTGTCCACTTTGACTAGTACATTCTCTATTTTGCCAATACGATGTGTTAATGATCGGTCTGTGACGAGACAGGAGTTTTCGAGGCTCCACGTGTCAAGGCAAATTCACATTCACCAGTGTGGGCGCGTTGGTGTCGCGAGTCTCACGTCAAAACGAATTTATAGTCCGCGGACACTGAGCACTTTGCAGTAGTAGTGGCCGGGGTCGATCACATGGAACAACTAGTTTACTTCTAATCTCTTGTGTTTTGGGGTGGCAGAGAAAAGGGGGTTTGAGACAGATGAAGAAAATTGTGGGCGAAGGTCGAATGTAAGAAAGTAAATTGACAGAAAATCAGTTCATAAGAAAGTAAACTGACAGAAAATTAAATGACAGAAAAGTAAATGAGAATGTTGGTCAATCTCACATTGCCGCTCGTAGTAGCTGAAGACACTCTGGATCAGTACATTTACTTTTTACTCATTGATTAACAAATAATGATTTATATGCATGCTGTCTATGTTGGGTTTTATGCCCTAAAACTCGTAGATAGTGAATGTAACTGTTGACCGGATATTAATGAAATAATATTGATCTATTTTTCCATTAATTGTTATTAGTTATTTTATATTTGTCTTTGCCTAATAATAACCCTAATCCAATAAACTAGACATCCAAGGTTGTAATATGAGTCTTGAACTATATGTAGCGACATATGGGATCATTGTTCAAGAAACAACCTAAAGGGTCTATAGTATAGGGATAAGACTGGGTGCCTTATCCTGGTGACACTATGGATACAACCCACTTTGTATTTGATACAAACGCTGCGATCCAACGCGTTCGTGTAGGAGACATGCGAATGGGGGTATCCTATGCAATGAGTTTGCATAAGACCGGACCGCGAAATAGTAACCACTGGTTATAACACCGTTAACTAGTTGGTTTTCTATTTCACTAGGACGACCTAGACAACTTAGTCTTAATCCTGAGTTGATTATGGACTCCTGCTCATGAGAGATTGTCCTTTGATTTGTATGGGTGAGAGTGGCCAATACGCCGATTCAATAAGCCTACCACTTTGGGGACAAGACCGAATGGGGAGTTGGGAACATAATCGTACAAGATGGAATTCACTCCTTCCCGACTTTAGGGATGCAGATGAGTGTTCCCTTAAGTGGTTACTCCGAGTCTTGAACAAAGGGCCCTACCCTCTCAATGGCACGAGAGGGTTTTCTGTTTGATGGTTGGACCACAAACAAGTTGTTCATTAGAGGAGAATTGGTACTTAAGGAAATAGAGGTAACCTAGGGGTAAAACGGTAATTTGACCCAGCTGGTGTTACAGACACTCGTGAAGGACTAACTAGTCGATATTGCTATATCCGTGGACACAGAAAATATGCCTGCAGTGAGAAGAGTGAAACTGTGAGTCTATAGTGGAATGAACACACAGTTAACGAATATTGATTAATGTGGTTAATGAGTTTGACCAATTAATCTCACATCGTTGGAGCTTCTGATCTGCAGGTCCATTAGGTCCCACTGGTAGCTCGTAAAGTAATTTGAGGCAACTAAGTAATAAATGTAAATTGAAAATGTTCAATTTACTAAGGGAAATAAATATAATATATATTGATATATTATTATGAGAGAAATTAATATTTGAAGAAGTTCAAATATAAATTTATGGAAGTTTGAAAGAGTTCAAATAATGAATTAATTTAAGGCCTAAAATGTGTTTGGGCAAATTAATTAATTCTAGGCCGGAAATTAAATATGTGATATTTAATTGGTGCTCAAGTTGATAACCCTTCCCCTGAATTAAAACAATTGTCTGCTCACCCACGTTATGCTTTCGTAGGAGAATCTTCTACTTTTCAGTTATCATTTCTGCTGATTTAAGTAAAGTAGAAGAGGAAAAATTGTTGGATGTGTTTAAAAAGCATAAATATGCCTTTGGATGGTCCATTAGTGATATTAAAGGTATTAGTCCTTCAATTGTCATTCATAAAATCTTAATGGAACATGCCTTTAATCCAACAGTAGAACACCAAAGAAGATTAAATCCAGCAATGAAAGAAGTGGTAAAAGTCGAGGTGTTAAAATTATTGAATGTAGGAATTATTTATGCTATATCTGACAGCGCTTGGGTGAGTCCTGTTCAAGTAGTGCCTAAGAAAGGAGGGATGATTGTTGTCAAGAATGAGAAAGACGAGTCAATATCCACTAGGACAGTCACTGGGTGGCGTGTGTGTATTGATTATAGGAAGTTAAATAAAGCCACTAGAAAAGATAATTTCCCTCTCCCCTTTATCGATCAAATGCTTGATAGGCTAGCAGGATATCCGTATTATTGTTTTCTGAATGGTTATTCGGGCTATAATCAAGTTGCGATTGCGCCCGAATACCAAGAGAAAACAACATTCACGTGTCCCTATGGCACTTATGCTTTCCAGCGTAAGCCATTTGGACTGTGTAATGCTTCAGCTACCTTTCAACGTTGTATGATGGCCATATTTTTAGACCTTGTAGAAGAGATCATGGAAGTTTTTATGGATGATTTCTCTGTTTTCGGTTCATCATTTGATAACTGTTTGCATAATCTCTCTCGTGTTTTGCAAAGATGCCAAGAGACTAATGATAACTGTCCAAAAGGTAGTTATTTAGGCCTCAATTATATAGGGATTTGTGTCCATTATGCTTATTAGGGTTGGTTTTGGATAGATATTACATGTTTTAACCCATTTGGAAGAATGGAAGCATTGGAAATTATTTTGTGCAGATTACGCTGCTGAGCGACTGGAGGGAGCAAATTCTATGCTGCAGCAAAACTGGGAGCAGAAACTGCCACATCACAGCTCGTTAGCCAACTTCATGAACCGACTTCTGTTGAGTAATTTTCGTGATAAAGAAGCAAGGAGAGCCCTACACGTGTCCAAGTTGACCTAATTCAAGTCTCCTCTCATTCTATAAAAGGAAGTAGCCGTCCAAGTCAAATTCATTCCATGTTTTCCCTTGGAAGCCGAATATTTTAGAGAGATTGAAGATCATCAAGAACACCATCTTCCGCAAGCTGATTAGAGAGTTTATTTCCTTTATTAACTTGTGGTTATGGACATGCATACTCAGATTGTAATTCGTATTCCTATGCCTATTATGAACTAAGTAGCTTAAGGTGTTGGTTAGGAATAATGTGATTACTGTGCTTCATCTCTAGTAATATATTGACTATCGCATTTTGGTTAATTGTTGTGCTTATTCTCATTTTATGCCCGTCTTGCCAGCCGGTATGGATAACTCTCTCTAGTTTCAGGGATGATTTAGAGAGTGTGTGGCAATTTCCCACACTACGATCATTGTGTATTGGTGAACGCCAGTGACTGAGCTAGGGATAGCCAGTTGCCTAGTGCTTGATCGATCGCTCTTCATTGGGTTTGAAACATAACCCAAAAGATGTCACCGATGACCACGATCACATGGGTGTCGAGAAATTCCTTACACACCCAGTCCATCAACTCCATGAACCCTGCAAATGCATCTGTCAACCCAAAAGACATTACTGTGAACTCGTAATGCCCGTATCTATGTTAAACACGGTCTCAGGCATATCTTTATCTCTTATTCTCCAATGATGATAGCCTGATTGCAGATCAAACTTTAAACATACTGATGCTTCTGGCCACTGGTCGAATAGATCATCTGTTCGAGGGAGTGGATGCTTGATCTTGATCATTTCTTTGCTAAACTCCCGACAGTTTATGCACAAACGCATTGACCCATCGTTCTTCGATACAAAGAGAACTAGTGCTCACCAAGGTGAAACCTCGGGGCGTATGAAACTCTTGTCCATGAGTTCCTATATCTTACCTTGAGCTCCTTCAACTTTGCTAAAGTCATTCTGTAGAACACCTTTGAAATAGGGTTTGTGTCTAGCTCAAGCTTCATGCTAAAATCCTTCTCGAATCGGAGGCAACCATGGTATATCTTTAGAATAACAACCAACAAACTCATTAACCACTGACAAGAAACTCCATGCTCCTTGGCTAACGAGTCTCTTCTTGCCTCTAGTGCCAGCACTACCTTAGAAACAACTCCTAATCTGGTCCCCTTAAACTTGCAGCTCGCTCCTTCTGGTGGCTAGTGCTTGCATAATTTGCATCAGAAGATAGTCTAGAGTCCGAGTTTATGAGCCTAAAGCACTTCGCCACCTTTTACCCATCATTACCACATTTGAGACACACTCTCGTGCCTGTTAGACATCTTCCATCATAATGCTTCTCACACCTTAGGCATAGGGGTTTATCATAATTGGAATTTCGTTGAATGGTCAATCGACTGTTTTAGAAATTCTGATGCGGCCAATCAGAGTCTCAATTAAATTCCCTCTTCTAATTTGAGCTAGATCCTTGGTCATTAGCTACAGGGGCTTCTTTTAGGGTCTGCATGCCAAGGAATGTAGCTACTCAAAGGGCTACTACATAATCTGCTAGGGCAAAAACTGTCACGATCCTGGAAACATCTCTTAGGCCCATAATGAATCTTTCTATGGACTCCCACCAAAGGAAGGCGTCATTCTGAAACATGGAGACTTGCATAAAACTTACTGTGCCTCAGAACACTTCAAGTAGTGAAAGATCGCCTAAGTCTAAAACCACCACGTTAACCACTACTCTAGGTACTGATAATCTGATCAATGACGACTGGGGATCATATATTCTTGGAGTCCTGGAGGTATCTTGTTTCCTCGGAAGAGCTTAACTTATTATGATTTGCATGTAGTGCCTGAATGGCTAAGGCATTTTACATGAGAGTCTGTAAAACCTCCATAGTCAAACTGTTTGTGCTAAGGTTCTGGCTCAATGAGTTTCTAACTGATTGGTTTATTACTCGCCTAAGAGTCCATGGCCAGTCTGTCTATTTTGGGGGTACCTGTCCTCTACCATCCCTGTCATGACCTTGTCCTTGTCCTGCAGAACCTCTTCATTGGAGGGGCAAAGCTTAACATATAAGAGGTATCTTGATGACGAGCTAAAATCATTCATGCTAAACATAACGAGGGCAAGCTAATATTAACCAAAGTAACTGAAATTAACTTATTCAAGTTTTCATGCATAACATAGATCATCATTCTTTAAACCCTTTCTTTCTTCGTACTAACATACCTGGCGATGACGAGGCGTGTTTACTTGTGCTTGGTTGTGGGGAAATCTGATGCTTACGATGTAAGCGAGTGTATAGAACCTAAAAACTGGGCTCTGATACCAACTGTAACGACCTGACTGAAGAGGGAATAAAAACATACACAGGGGGCCGCTACTACATGCACGAGTACAAAAAACTTTGTAAACTTTAAAGCGGAAAATAACAATGTTTCTCACTTAATTCAAATAGGGCCCAAAGCATGAATAAGTTCCTCAAATGTATATCGAAATAAAAACATCTGAATAAATTCCAAGAGTAGAAACAATCGTTTCAAAACAAAGGTTCAACATAGAACAAGTTATAGGATGAGAGAAACTGAAACCCTAAGGAAAAACAACATAGTTTGCCAATCACCAACGCTCTCAAGTACCACCTGAAAAGGAAAGATATGTAGCATGGGTGAATATATAAGAATATACTCAGTAAGTAGCCCACGTAAGAGCCGAAATTGAAAACATGAGATCTAGTAACTTGAAACTGAGTATCTGAATTTCTTGGTCTTAGCGACATATGGACCTAACTGGAATAAACATTTGGGTTTCTAACCCTAGGACCACAACTGGTCACATAAACATGCTCTGTCTAGGGTGTTAACCTATCCCCAACCTGTGCCGACTAGAGTGTTGTGTGGGTCAGTCGATTAAGGTAAGTAAACTAGAGACTGGGTGGCCACCTCTAGCAGGAACTACACCTATCCCAACACAACACCCCTGAATGTAAAGATAAAAATACGGTGGAGCAATTGACGCACGTAAACATGCCTGGTGCCAACTGGCGCACGACCAACGTGCCTGATCATAAGCTCAACATCGTCCTGAACTGAAAGAGCGCACGCTAGCGTGGCTGAAACTGAGCTCTAACAGTCAACTAATAGAACACACGTAAACATGCCTGGTAACTAAGTTCTATCAGTCTTGAGATGGGGAAGGAACACACTCTAGCTATGTAAGACTTAAGGAATTTAATAAGTCTACCTGAGGCCCTAAAACGTAGTCGAGGTCCCTATCTTAATCCTTTCCTCAAAGGTAATTATGATCTCTAAACAACTATAAGGCTACCAAAAATTCGGCAGCATAACGACATACATATAGGAAACCCAAAATTTGTCCATACCTTGAAACAATAACGATGCACTTCTATAAACACAATTGAGTTAGAATCACAACCCAACTCCAATCACAACTCCAATGAACATTTAACCCATCCTCCATAACATGAACACAATCTAAAACAATCGTGAATAACACATTCCAAACATACTACTATATCCTACAAGCATAGCAACGCTTAAGTCATGTCCAAGTAAACAACACTTAAACCATATTCAAGTAAGCACACAACATATCAAGAAATATTTGACCAAAGCATGAAAACTTATCCAAAACTTCAATTTACTACTAATAAACATACAATGATCTCAAAGGCAACTACTTCATGTCGACAAGCTACTTACATAAAGGCAAACTTTATATGTGACAATGAACTAAGACATTCTTAACTATTTCCATGTTTCCAAAAAGAAAGAACCAACCATGCTTGGTTAGACCCAACGACAACACTTAGAGCTTTAATCTGAATGGCTATTTACCTTGGCCAAATAATATTTGCTAAATCCTTTTCAACATTCCTTAACTCCAAGGCTTTAGGCTAGCTACACAAAAAGGGGAAACTTTGTAAATTAATAGGAGTTCAAACAATAATTCAACTTGGAGTCCATTAATTTAGAGAAGATTCAACTTCCAAAAACTTACCCAAACTCAACCATTAGCTTGCTGTCCAATGATCCAATAACGCTCCAAACTGACGATTAAATCCCCAAAAGCTAAGACAACCTTGCAATCACATGCCAAAATCAATGGACTCCTTTAACACAAATAAATCATCCACAACATGATTTCGTTCACTTACCCAAAGCCGAAATTGCTCAAACACGTTGAAACTCGAAGATTCAACACCCAAATCGTCGGATACGAAAAGAACGTTTGCTGAACATAACGAATAATGAATGGGTAATCAACTAAACTCAAAAACCAACCAAGGAAAAGCTTCTAAACACTTACCCAATGGACAACACATCGGAAAAACGTCGAAAACGTCCATGAAAAGCTGCTGGTCGAGCCTAACGCTACTGTGGTCAGAAAAATTACTGATTCGAACACACCCATGTTGCTACAACACGAAAAACAGAGAAGGGAGGGATTGGGAGTGAGAGATCGGCGAGTGAGAGAGATTTGCGAGAAAACACCAAAAGCTCACTTAGAAAACAACTCCCACCCTTCGAACACGCGTCTTGTTGGTGCACTGTCTGCTGCGGTTCCAAGCTCGTCGGAGGGAGCAGACGTCGGTGCCGAGGACGATGACTAGAGAAGCCGGTTGGCCCAACGAAACACGCAGGGAGTTGAGGTTGGGATTTACGACAACAAGGAGGAAGGGGGAAAAAAGAGTGTTGCGTTGAGTTCTGAAAATCGAAGAAGAAGGAGAAAAAGAAAGTGGCTGGCGGCTGGCTCAACACATGGAAGAACTAGGGCATCTCCAACTTCAAGGTTATTACCAAAGTGCCCTTTTCCCATTTACCTATAACATTGACGTTACAGATTCTTTACCATCAAACAACATAATCAGATGGTAAACAAAAATTGTAAATTTATAAATCTATCAGCGAAATTTATCATGCAGTCGGATTTAATTAGGTGGTTTAAGAAGTTGAATGTATTATGAACTCGGTAACAATACAGTTATGAAATGCACAAATATAGAAAAAGATACAACAAAACCCAACTGCACTCTCCAAATTTTGGAAATGGTCTTTCTCTCTCCTGTATATGCAAACCTATTTAAGACCCCATGCACGACACCATAAGTCATCTATGTGATACACCAATATCCCAAAAACTAAACTTCAATAACTCGTCCAGTGTTTGCAATTAATTTGTTATTCGTCAATGTCTTTGCAACGCGGTTATTTCCTTTTCATCTCATGCCTCCTCCTTACCATGTCTTTTTCTTTCACACTTGTGGCAACTTCTAGAACCATACTCGCATTAGTACCCAATCCAAAAGTCTCAAATGTCGCAACGTCTACTAGTGTAGCAACATTCAACAAACAACCATCTCAACAGATAACTGAAGATGATAAGGCATCAAGTTCTAACGGTTACAACACTTTTAAAGCTTCGATGCCATCAAATACGAGTCCACGAAAGCCTTAATCGACCTTTATAAACTGCAAACCTAAAGGTCCAATTAGGTGGTCTGCTCCCAATCCAATCCACAATAATAACGTGCCTATGTGCTAAGCCCCTCGATGGAGTTAAAAAATCAATAACTCCTTGTATCTATATGCATTATTACTTAATCACAATCATTGATTATTTTTATATATTTTGTTTTACTCCATATCATTTTAATTTTATTTCCTTTTGTATGGTGTATGGATTTACGTTGCATGCATCCTGAATTTATGGAAAGAAAAAAGACTTAACCTAAGGTGGATCGAGTATAATGAATGAATGAAATTTGATTCACGTGAAAAAACAGAGCCAAGTCTTAAGTGTTAAAATTTAAAAATTTCGCACAACATTTTCATCCACTTACAACTTTAGTAACATCTCGACATTAGAGTTGTAAAATTTCAATATTTGAAATTAGGAAAAAAAAAACTATTTCCATTCGTCGTTAATGATGTTGATTGATAATATCAATGTTATTTGTTTTGAGTTATATGAACTTTTCCTTTTTAAATCGATATATGATTCTTTTCCTTTTATAGCATGTGCGGAAATGGATGAAGTTTGATATTTAGATTACAATTTTATATCAAATAAATAATTTGAAAGAGTATGTTAAAAGATGAGAAAAATCATTTAAAAAAATATTTAATGACTAAATTTTATTTTTGAAAACGAAATTCGTCTTTCATCCAACATTTTAAAAAAGATTATAATCTAATGTAACGACCCTACTTTTCATGCCTAGATCCTAAGGCCGCTACTACATGCATTTCGTTCTACTTCTAAGAACAGCGAGGAAATAACCTTTAAAGAAAACATGCTTAGAGATTTTGCGAAACTTTTCAACCTGGGATCCCAGTTAAAACAGAACAAACGAAACCTTTAGTTATTCAAACAAAACTTAATGCGGAAATGACCTTAAAACAATGTCGTACAAGTTCAACGAAGAATTTCGAAACATAAAAATGCGGAAGACTATTCTAAAGAAACCCATGGCTCAGCAGCACTCCGTCATGCGTTCTGTACACCCTTACCTCTACCTGCAGTTCTATGTAAGCGAAAAGAATGAGTATTTAAGAAAATACTCAGTAAGTAGCAATCAAGGTTTTAACATTTTATTCGAGTTAAGGGCCTAAGGGTTAGGTCGTCTCATTCTCATTCATTTCATTTCATTTCATTTATCTGTAGTTTGGGTCTCGTGTTCAATTAGTACACCTATATATATAAAAGTTTGCCAACTCACTGATAGTGTACAAGTGGGAGTTTTGGGAGGTCTCTACTCCTACTGATGGTAGATGGCACCCAGTCAGTGGAGCTAAGTCTCATCCCTCAAGGCACTAATGGGCGCGTAGCACTCTAAACTACCATTTCACTGGTGGGGCGTTCGTGGGTTTAAGTCAGGAATTAACTTCCACAGTTAGTAAATGGCACCTAGACTGCGAAGCCAAGACCCGCCCATTAAGCCCCTCATTTCAGTCTATTACATCTCAGTCCTAGGTGTTTAATTGACACGGTCCTCTTTTAAGGCACTAGCCTATTCCTTTCCCTTTCTTAATCCTTTCCCTTTTAGGACCCCTTAACTCTTGCTATTTTTTAATGGCAACCCTCCTAAGCAAAGAAAAACACAAACTCCCAGTTGCCCACAACAATGTCAGTCAGCTATAAAATATACATCAGTCATACACCCGCTTCTATCACACAACACAATTATACATGTAGTAGCCAAAATCTTGAAATTAACGCAACATATCACCTCAGTCTCAATCCGAACCACTTATACACATTTTCATGCCAGGAGTAACCAAATCATTCCAAACATACACATTTCATCCCAATGCAGCATGTTACTTACCATGTTCAGCTACCATATAATGCACTTAAAACATGGAATTTTGAATACAATTAACTACTTAAATTCCAAGGGCAACTTTAGGATTCAACCCAGCTCATGCCATCGCAAACCATACTCAACATAAATGAGTTTAAAGAAGAGAATTTATTCCAACGGCTACTTACCTTGAGATACTACGCTTGATCGAAAATCACCCTACAACTCGATAAGACCAACCACGTTATGCGAAAACGTAATCTATTAACACGTAAAATATATTCACACATCAAAGGCATAACAATCTCAATTAATTTCCCAAAACACAAGGCTTGAGAGGGTCGAAAACTCACCCAAACAACACTAATGCTTGCTGCCCAGCTACCTAATTACACTCCGCCCTTTAATGATCCGACCACCACGTACTATGGATACCTTAAAATAAGATCAATGTTAATGGGCATTCTGTCAAGGCACAAAAAACAACCAATAAACCTCAACCTACAAATCCTTACCCACAAGCTGAAATCATTGGACCTTCAAGATGCGTGAGGCTATTTATCTTAAGGCAGTGGCGGCGGCGATCGATTCAAACGACAGAAACAAGCAGATCTGAATGGCGGCGGCGATCGATTCAAACGACAGAAACAAGCAGATCTGAATGGCGGCAGTGCACAAATTTGTGTGGCGGCGGCGCGCGACTGACGAGCTGGACGTGGCGGCGACGGAGCAGTGGAGTGCAGCAGTGCGGCGGGTGGACGGCGGCGGCGCAAAGGTCGCAGACGGAGAGAGAAAGAGTTGCGAGGGAGAGAGAGTCGTGAGAAGGAGAGAGAGAGGGAGAGAGGGGCTGAGATAGAGAGAGAAAGAGAGAGAAAACGCTTACCGGCGACGGAGCGACGCGGCGGTGAGGTTGCAGAGATGGGAGAGAGAGAGAGCTGCGAGGGAGAGAGAGAGTGCCGAGAGAGGGAGATGAACGTGAGGGAGAGAGAGAGTTCAGTTTTTTTTCTTTTTTTTTTTTAAAAGTCACTTTGACCGAACATTGGGGGGGAAGTTTCCCCCCCTTTTTTCTTCCCCTTTGACTGGCAGTTAATGCCTTCTTTTCCTTTTTTTTTTCAACTTGTCGTTACATCATACTAACCTTAAAAGAACTTTCGTCCTCGAAAGTTGCTAGTAATGGAACAACTCTGGATACTTGGCCATCATTTCATCTTCTCTATCCCACGTTGCCTCTTCGGTCAAATGGTTTCGCCAAAGGACCTTCACGAGAGCTAACTCGCGATTGCAAAGGTTCTTCACCTCTCTGTCAAGAATTAACACAGGTTCCTCCTCATAAGACAAGTTCTCGCTCAGATGTAAAGGTTCAAAGTCCACCCTGTGGGTTGGGTTTGTCTAATACTTTCGCAGCATGGAGACATGGAAAACGTTGTGTACCGCCGAAAGAGAAGGCGACAACGCTAGACGAAAAGCTACCGGACCAATCCGTTCTAGAATTTCAAACGAACCAATGAAACGTGGACTGAGCTTGCCTTTCCTTCCAAACCTCAATACTCTTTTCATTGGAGCTACCTTCAAGAAAACATGATCACCCACGTCAAACTCTAAATCTTTTCTCCTTGTATCAGCATAGCTCTTGTGTCGGCTTTGGGTTGTTAACATCCTCGATCTGATCGTACGAATAGCCTCACTGGAGGCTTGAATCAATTCAGGTCCCAACAACTGACGTTCTCCGACCTCATCCCAATAAACAGGGGACCTGCATCTCTTCCCATAGAGGGCCTCAAACTGTGACATACCGATGGTTGCCTAATAACTATTATTATAAGCAAATTCCATTAAGTGTAGGTGGGCATCCCAACTACCTGAGAAATCCAAAACACATGCTCGCAACATATCCTCTAAAGTTTGGTTCAATCGCTCAGTTTGACCATCTGTCTGAGGGTGAAATGCAGTACTGAGATGCAACTGAGTACCTAAGGCCCTTTGCAGACTCCTCCAGAAATTAGACGTGAACCGAGGATCTCTATCTGACACGATCGATACCGGCACCCCATGAAGCTTGACTATCTCTGTCATATATAACTGTGCCCACTTTTCAACAGTGTAAGTAGGCTTCCCAGGGAGAAAATGTGCTGACTTGGTGAGTCTGTCGATAATGGCCCAAATCACGGTGTAACCCTTAGCCGTTCTAGGCAATCCTGTAATGAAGTCCATGGATATATGCTCCCACTTCCACTCTGGGACACTCAACGGTTGTAACAAACCCGCTGGTTTCTGTCTTGGGGCTTTCACCTGTTGGCAAACAAGGCATTTACTGACAAAATCTGCTATCTCTCTTTTCATGCCCTGCCACCAGTAATACTGTTTTAAATCATGGTACATCTTCGTGCTTCCTAGATGGATTGAAAAAGGTGAACTATGTGCCTTTGCTAATAACTCCTGTTGGAGATCAGCATTCCCAGGTACGCATAAGCGACCCTGGTAACACAAGCCGAGGTCTGAAGATAAGGAGAACTCGTTCACCTGCCCCGCCTCTACTTGACTGCGTTTAACAACAAGGTCAGGGTCATTTGGTTGGGCTTCTATGATCCTCTGTCTCAAGCTCGACTTAACTGTCAACTGAGCTAGGCGTGTTGTAACTTCGCCCACTGCAACCATAATCTCTGCATGTTCCAAGTCATCCAATATATGAGCCTGAGTAGTAATCAAAGCAGACACATGAGCAGTCTTCCTACTAAGGCCATCTGCAACCACATTCGCCTTGCCCAGGTGGTACTGGATGTCACAATCATAATCTTTCACCAACTCTAACCATCTCCGCTGCCTCATATTTAACTCCTTCTGGGTGAAGAGTTATTTCAAGCTTTTGTGGTCCGTGAAGATTTGGATCTTCTCACCGTACAGATAATGCCTCCAAATCTTCAAAGCAAAGACCACTACTGCTAATTCCAAGTCATGGGTCAGGTAGTTATTCTCATAATCTTTCAGTTGACGAGACTCATAAGCAATGACCTTACCATGTTGCATTAACACACAACCCAATCCCTTCTTTGAAGCATCGCTGTAAATAACAAATTCTCCTGAGCCATCAGGTACTGTAAGTACTGGTGCTGAAACTAGTCTTTGCTTAAGCTCATGGAAGCTTGCCTCACAAGCTTCGTTCCACAAAAACGGAGTACCCTTTCGAGTCAACTGGATTAGGGGTGCGGCAATACTGGAAAAGCCTTCCACAAAACGACGGTAATATCCTGCTAAACCCAAGAAACTCCGAATCTCGCTGACTGAAGTGGGTCGAGACCAATTGGTCACCGCCTCATAAGAGCTCGTTTAATCACACTATTGTTCTGGCGGAAAAACTGACCTAGTTCGTTCCTTGAGAAGAGTTTTTTATGAAAAGTATCGGCGGTAAACTTAAGCATGCCTGGTCGAACGAGTTTGTCGAGTCCTCGTGTTGGGAGCATTCAAATAACAAACCTGCGCCAGTTGATCTATGGTCATGTGGGCTCGTTTGACTACTATAATTATTTTTACTTTTGCGATTAATTATGAAATCCAAACGTAGAAAATAGAAAATCCATTGGGATAACTACATTCTTCAAAATGACACACAAGACCTCTTTTAATAACTAACTAACTAACTCTATGTAGAAATATATTTATACATATAAATATATGTTTGACAACATGTTGGGGCGATTCAAATAACAAACTAACCCCAGTTCATCTATTCTCATGTTGGCTCGTTTGATAAGTATAATTATTTCTACTTTTGCATGAATGAAAGAATACAACAAACATTATTTTTCACTACATTTATCTATGAGTTTTAACAACGGTGATGTAAACTGTTTTTTGATAGTATTTTTTGTTTTGCTAAGGAAGTAAATTTTCTTTGATTTTAGATTCTTTACCATTAAACAACATAATCAAATGGTAAACAAAAATTGTAAATTTATAAATCTATCAGCAAAATTTATCATCCAGTCGGATTTAAATAGGTGGTTTAAGAAGTTGAATGTATTATGAACTCGGTAACAATACAATTATGAAATGCACAAATATAGAAAAAGATACAACAAAACCCAACTGCACTCTCCAAATTTCGGAAATGGTCTTTCTCTCTCCTGTATATGCAAACCTATTTAAGACCCCATGCGCGACACCATAATTCATCTATGTGATACACCAATATCCCAAAAACTCAACTTCAATAACTCGTCCAGTTTTTGCAATTAATTTGTTATTTGTCAATGTCTTTGCAACGTGGTTCTTTCCTTTTCATCTCATGCCTCCTCCTTACCATGTTTTTTTCTTTCACACTTGTGGCAACTTCTAGAACCATACTCGCATTAGTACCCAATCCAAAAGTCTCAAATGTCGCAACGCCTGCTAGTGTAGCAACATTCAACAAACAACCATCTCAGCAGATAACTGAAGATCATAAGGCAACAAGTTCTAACGGTTACAACACTTTTAAAGTTTCGATGCCATCAAATACGAGTCCACAAAAGCCTGAATCGACCTTTATAAACTGCAAACCTAAAGGTCCAATTAGATGGTCTGCTCCAAATCCAATCCACAATAATAACGTGCCTATGTGCTAAGCCCCTCGATGGAGTTAAAAACTCACAAATTCCTTGTATCTATATGCATTATTACTTAATCAATCATTGATTATTTTTATATATTTTGTTTTACTCCATATCATTTTAATTTTATTTCCTTTTGTATGGTGTATTGAATTACGTTGCATGCATCCTGAATTTAAGGAAAGAAAAAAGATTTAACCTAAGGTGGATCGAGTATAATGAATGAATGAAATTTGATTCACGTGAAAAAACAGAGACAAGTCTTAAGTCTTAAAATTTAAAAAATTCGCACAACATTTTCATCCCCTGACAACTTTAGTAATATCTCGACATTAGAACTGTAAAATTCCAATATTTGAAATTAGGAAAAAAAAAAAACTACTTCCATTCGTCGTTAATGATGTTGATAGATAGTATCAATGTTATTTTTTTTGACTTATATGAACTTTTCCTTTTTAAATCGATATATGATTCTTTTCCTTTTATAGCATGTGCGGAAATGGATGAAGTTTGATATTTAGATTACAATTTTATATCAAATAAATAATTTGAAAGAGTATGTTAAAAGACAAGAAATATCATTTAAAAAAAATATTAAATGACTAAATTTTGTTTTTGAAAACGAGATTCGTCTTTCATCCAACATTTTAAAAAAGATTATAAAATCTAAACAATGTGAAAACATAATTTTAACAAGTGTCAATAAGAGCTCGTTTAATCACATTATTGTTCTGGCCGAAAACTGACCTAGTTCGTTCCTTGAGAAGAGTTTTTTATGAAAAGTATCGGCGGTAAACTTAAGCATGCCTGGTCAACCGAGTTTGTCGAGTCGTCGTGTTGGGGGTATTCAAATAACAAACTTGCGCCAGTTGATCTATGCTCATGTGGGCTCGTTTGATTACTATAATTATTTTTACTTTTGCGATTAATTATGAAATCCAAACGTATAAAATAGAAAATCCATTGGGATAGCTTCATTCTCCAAAATGACACAAAAGACCTCTTTTAATAACTAACTAACTAACTCTATGTAGATATATATTTATACATATAAATATATGTTTGACAACATGTTGGGGCGATTCGAAAAACAAAATAACCCCAGTTAATCTATTCTCATGTTGGCTCATTTGATAAGTATAATTATTTCTACTGTTGCGATGAATTGAAGAATACAACAAATATTATTTTTCACTAGATTTATCTATGTGTTTTAACAACGGTGATGTAAATTGTTTTTTGATAGTATTTTTTGTTTTGCTAAGGAAATAAATTTTCTTTGATTTTAGTGAAGGGATAAAAGCCCCATGCAGCAGAAAGTATTACCGAACCTACTCAGAGTCTTAGATTCTAATTGAAATACCAATACAATTTGCAAAATATTACAGCAATAAATCTATATTTAATGGGTTGTACATAGGCTATAAACATGCTAAAAAATCAACTAGATTGATCCTAGTGATCAAGGATTTCATAGAAAACTTACTTTTGTAGAAAGTCTTAATCAATTCGCCTTTTCTTGCCAATAAGAATGAAAACGCAGCAAACCTCTTGTGTGAATACCACCAATCGGCTACACCGATATATCTCTAAGACTTCTTGAAGCAGGAGACTTGTGGGAGTCTTTTGGGAGAAATCTCTGAGAGAATTAAAGACAATTGGATGTCTTTCACCCCATCCCAAGGGTCCTATATATAGGTAAAGGCCAAGACCTTTTCCTAATAGGAAAAGTTCTAGGAATAAGTTCAAATGTATTATCTGAACAATATCTAATTTTAATAAATAAATAATTAATTCCATAGTTAATTAATTACCCAATTAAATATCACATATTTAATCTTAGGGATTTTGTTAAAATTAATGTGAATCCAATTCATATTAAATTTATTTGAACTCTTTCAAATATTTTCTTTCCTAATAGGAAAAGGTCTCTAATTAATAATTAATTAATTAATTCCATAATTAATTAATTACCCAATTAAATATCATATATTTAATCTTAGGGATTTTATTAAAATTAATATGAATCCAATTCATATTAAATTTATTGGAACTCTTTCAAATATTTTCTCTCAAGAATTAATTTTTTATATTAATTCAAAAATTATATTATAAAGTTTCATAAACTTTATATTATAATGCATCAATATACATTATACGATTCCCCAAATAAATTGAACACTTTCAATTTACAATTTATATTTGCTTGCTTCAAGTCTTTTTACGAGCTACCAGTGGGACCTAATGGACCGACAGATCAGAAGCTCCAACGATACGAGACTAATCGCCTTAAACTCATTAACCAAGTTAGTCTCCATTCGTTAACTGTGGGTTATTCCACTAAAGACCCTCAGCTGCACTTTTCTCACTGCAGAATATTTCTGTGTCCACGAATATCGACCAATACTACAAGTCAGTCCTTCACGTGTGTTCGTATCCCAGCTGGGTCGAATTACCGTTTTACCCCTAGTTTACATCTTTGTCCTTAAGTTCCCAGTGCTCCTCTAATGAACAACCTGTTTGAGGTCCAACCAACAAACAGAAGTTCCTCTCGTGCCATAGAGAGGGTTGGGCCCATTGTTCAAGTCCCGGAGACCCCATTTAAGGGAACACATCTCTACTTACCCTAGAGTCGGGAATGAGTGAATTCAATCTTGTGTGATTATGTTCCCAGCTCCCCACTCGGTATTGTCCCCAAAATGGTAGGCTTATTGAGTCGGCGTGCTGGCCACTCTCACCCATACAAATCAAAGGACAACTCCTCGTGAACAGGAGTCCATAATCCACTCAGGATTGAGACTAAGTTGTCTAGGTCATCCTAGTGAAATAGAAACCAAGCCAACTAACGATGTTACAGTTAGTGCTTAACTATTTCGCGGTCCGGTCTTATGCAAACTCATTGCATAGGATGCCCCCACTCGCATGTCAACTACATGAACGCGTTGGATCATAGCGTGTGTATCATAATACAAAGTGGGTCATATTCATAGTGTCACCAGGATAAGGTACCCAGCCTTATCCCTATACTATAGACCCTTTAGGCTGAATCTTGAACATTGATCCTCGTATGTCCCTACATACTAGTTCAAGCTTCATACTATCAGCCTAGGATGTTTAGTTTATTAGATTAGGGTTAATAAGACAAGACAAACAAAATAAACTATTTCATTAATGTTAGGTAAAATGTTACATTTACTATCTACGAGTTTTAAGGGATAAAACCCAACAATTAGATTCTTTACCATCAAACAACATAATCAAATGGTAAACAAAAATTGTAAATTTATAAATCTCTCAGCAAAATTTATCATGCAGTCGGATTTAATTAGTTGGTTTAAGAAGTTGAATGTATTATGAACTCGATAACAATACAGTTATGAAATGCACAAATATAGAAAAAGATACAACAAAACCCAACTGCACTCTCCAAGTTTTGGAAATGGTTTTTCTCTCTCCTGTATATGCAAACCTATTTAAGACCCCATGCACGACACCATAAGTCATCTACGTGATACACCAATATCCCAAAAACTCAACTTCAATAACTCGTCCAGTTTTTGCAATTAATTTGTTATTCGTCAATGTCTTTGCAACGTGGTTCTTTCCTTTTCATCTCATGCCTCCTCCTTACCATGTCTTTTTCTTCCACACTTGTGGCAACTTCTAGAACCATACTCGCATTAGTACCCAATCCAAAAGTCTCAAATGTCGCAACGCCTGCTAGTGTAGCAACATTCAACAAACAACCATCTCAACAGATAACTGAAGATCATAAGGCATCAAGTTTTAACGGTTACAACACTTTTAAAGTTTCGATGCCATCGAATAAGAGTCCACAAAAGCCTGAATCGACCTTTACAAACTGCAAACCTAAAGGTCCAATTAGATGGTCTGCTCCCAATCCAATTCACAATAATAACGTGCCTATGTGCTAAGCCCCTCGATGGAGTTAAAAACTCACAAATTCCTTGTATCTATATGCATTATTACTTAATCAATCATTGATTATTTTTATATATTTTGTTTTACTCCATATGATTTTAATTTTATTTCCTTTTGTATGGTGTATTGATTTACGCTGCATGCATCCTAAATTTATGGAAAGAAAAAAGACTTAACCTAAGGTGGACCGAGTATAATGAATGAATGAAATTTGATTCACGTGAAAAAACAGAGACAAGTCTTAAGTGTTAAAATTTCAAAAATTCGTACAACATTTTCATCCACTTGCAACTTTAGTAACATCTCGACATTAGAGTTTTAAAATTGCAATATTTGAAATTAGGAAAAAAAAGAACTACTTACATTCGTCGTTAATGATGTTGATTGATAATATCAATGTCATTTGTTTTGACTTTTATGAACTTTTCCTTTTTAAATCGATATATGATGTTTTTCCTTTTATAGCATGTGCGGAAATGGATGTAGTTTGATATTTTGATTACAACTTTGTATCAAATAAATAATTAGAAAGAGTATGTTAAAAGAGAAGAAAAAACATTTAAAAAAAAATATTTAAAGACTAAGTTTTATTTTTGAAAACGAAATTCGTCTTTCATCCTACATTTTAAAAAAGATTATAAAATCTAAACAATATGAAAACAAAATTTTAACAAGTGATGAATAAGAGCTCGTTTAATCACATTATTGTTCTGGCCGAAAAACTGACCTAGTTCGTTCCTTGAGAACAGTTTTTCATGAAAAGTATTGGCGGTAAACTTAAGCATGCCTGGTCGAACGAGTTTGTCGAGTCCTCGTGTTGGGGTCATTCAAATAACAAACCTGTGCCAGTTGATCTATGCTCATGTGGGCTCGTTTGATTACTATAATTATTTTTACTTTTGCGATTAATTATGAAATCCAAACGTGGAAAAAAGAAAATCCATTGGGATAGCTACATTCTCCAAAATGACACACAAGACCTCTTTTAATAACTAACTAACTAACTCTATGTAGATATATATTTATACATATAAATATATGTTTGACAACATGTTGGGGCGATTCAAATAACAAACTAACCCCAGTTCATCTATTCTCATGTTGCTCGTTTGATAAGTAGAATTATTTCTACTTTTGCGATGAATGAAAGAATACAACAAACATTATTTTTCACTACATTTATCTATGTGTTTTAACAATAGTGATGCAAACTGTTTTTTGATAGTATTTTTTTTTTTTTTTTTTTTTGCTAATGAAGTAAATTTTCTTTGATTTTAGATTCTTTACCATCAAACAACATAATCAAATGGTAAACAAAAATTGTAAATTTATAAATCTATCAGCAAAATTTATCATGCAGTCGGATTTAATTAGGTGGTTTAAGAGAAGTTCAAAAGAAGTAGTTATTCAAGCAAACTTAACGCGGAAATAACCTTAAAACAAAGTAGTACAAGTTCAAAAGAAGAATTTGGAAACATAAAATGTGGAAGACTATCCTATGGAAATCCATGACTCAGCATTGCTCTGTCACGCGTTCTGTACACCTTTACCTCTACCTACAGTTATATGAAAGGGAAAATAATGGGTATTTAAGAAAATACTCAGTAAGTAGCAATCAAGGTTATAACATTTATTCGAGTTAAGAGCCTGAGGGTTAGGTCATCTCATTCTCATTCATTTCATTTCATTTATCGGTAGTACAGGTCTCGTGTTCAATTAGTTCACCTATATATATCAGTTTACCAACTCACTGATAGTGCACAAATGGGAGTTTTGGGAGGTCTCTACTCATACTGATGGTAGATGGCACCTAGTCAGTGGAGCTAAGTCTCATCCCTCAAGGCACTAATGGGCGCGTAGCGCTCTAAACTACCATTTCACTGGTGGGGCGTTCATGGGTTTAAGTCAGAAATTAACTTTCACAATTAGTAAATGACACCTAGACTGCGAAGCCAAGTCCCGCCCATTAAGCCCCTCATTTCAGTCTAATACATCTCAGTCCTAGGTGTTTAATTGACACGGGCCTCTTCTAAGGCACTAGCCTATTCCTTTCTCTTTCTTAATCATTTCCCATTTAGGACCCCTTAACACTTACTAATCTTTAACTGCAACCCAGTTAACCAAATTCTTTTCCCATCGGAGAATACGGACAGGGTAAACTGATATGCACCACTCCAACTCAATCAATCTCAAGAACAAGAAACGAAGGCAACCACATCACTCCTAAACAGAGATAAGACATAAACTCCCTGTTGTCCACAAACAATGCCAGTCAACCTATAATATAAAACAATCAAGCACTTTCACCAATCACACAGAACAAGCACACAACAACCAAATTCCTGAAGACCATTGCAATCATAACATCTCAATCTCAATCCAAACATATACTACCAATACATGCTAGGAGCACACATCCATTCCAATGCTTAAACATTTCTTTCTATTGCAGTACGTTACTTACCTCGAGGTAACTAAGCTTGATAGAAATCACCCAAACACTTGATGCAACGCCAACCACGTGATGCGAAACAATCGTCTATTAACACATAAAAAAACACATTCACACATCAGAGACATAACAATCTCAACTAATTTCCTAAATCACAAGGCTTGAGAAGGTCGAAAACTCACCCAAGTCAGACGACTGCTTGCTGTCCAATCTCCAATTTCACACCGCCTTTACGAATTCGACCACCACTCACTACGAACACCTTGGATTAAGTCTCACATTATTGGATATTCTATTAAAGGACAAAAGACTAATTGCATCTGATGGTGGTAATCGTCGACGTTCAAGAGATGTGTGGCTATTTGTCTTAAGGCAGTGACGATGGTAATCAGATCCGAGCGACGAAGAACAAACAGATCTTGATGCGGCGGCGGCGGTGGCGTGCACGACTGGTTGGCTAAACGTGGTGGCGGCAGCACTTCGAGAGACAGCGAACGGCGGTCGTTCACGACGTTGGGAGGCGAGCGGCAGGCATCGGGCGGCGGGCTGTGGTGAGGAAAAAGAGAGGGAGCTGAGTGAGAGAATGAACCGTGTTAGAGAGAGACGAAAACGGGAGAGGGAGAGAAAGAGATATTACCGGCGGCGGCTCGCGGAGGACGAAGACGAGCGGTGGAGTGCGGCGGCGTCGACGTCGACGATAAGCTGCAGCCGGCGGCGTGCGACGCGAGGTCATCAGTGTGTGGAGGCGGGTTGTAGAGATGAGAGAGAGAGAGTGAGGGAGAAGGAGACGAGAGGGAGAGAGAGTTCGTGAGAGGGAGAGAGAGAAGGATCAGATTTTTTTTTTTTAAACGGTCAATTGACCGAATTTAGGGGGAAGTTTCCCCCCATTTTCTTTTTCCCCCTTTTGACAGGTCCCTTAATGCCCACTCCCCCCTTTTTTTCCTCAAGGCTTGTCGTTACATCATACTAACCTTAAAAGAACTTTTGTCCTCGAAAGTTGCTAGTACTTTAACAACTCTGGATACTTGACCATCATTTCATCTTCTCTCTCCCACGTTGCCTCTTCAGACAAATGGTTTCGCCAAAGGACCTTCACGAGACCTATCTCGCGACTGCGAAGGACCTTCACCTCTCTGTCAAGAATTAGCATAGGTTCCTCCTCATAAGACAAGTTCTCGCTTAGATGTAAAGGTTCGAAGTCCACCTTGTGGGTTGGATTTGTCAAATACTTTTGCAGCATGGAGACATGGAAAACGTTGTGTACCGCCGAAAGAGAAGGCGGCAACGCTAGACGATAAGCTACCGGACCGATCCATTCTAGAATCTCAAACGGACCAATGAAACGTGGACTGAGCTTGCCTTTCCTTCCAAACCTCAATACTCCTTTTCGTTGGAGCTACCCTCAAGAAGACATGATCACCCACGTCAAATTCTAAATCCCTTCTTCTTGTATCAGCATAGCTCTTCTGCCGGCTTTGAGCCGTTAACATCCTCGATCTGATTGTGCGAATAGCCTCGCTGGAAGCTTGAATCAATTCATGTCCCAACAACTAACGTTCTCCGACCTTGTCCCAATAAACAGGGGATCTGCATCTTTTCCCATAGAGGGCCTCAAACGGCGACATACCGATGGTTGCCTGATAACTATTATTATAAGCAAATTCCATTAAGTGTAGGTGGGCATCCCAACTACCTGAGAAATCCAAAACACATGCTCGCAATAAATCTTCTAAAGTTTGGTTCAATCGCTCAGTTTGACCATCCGTATGAGGGTGAAATGCAGTACTGAGATGCAACTGAGTACCTAAGGCTCTTTGCAAACTCCTCCAGAAATTAGATGTGAACCGAGGATCTCTATCTGACACGATTGATACCGGCACACCGTGAATCTTGACTATCTGTGTCATATATAACTTAGCCCACTTTTCAACAGTGTAAGTAGGCTTCCCAGGGAGAAAATGCGCTGACTTAGTGAGTCTGTCGATAATGACCCAAATCACGGTGTAACCCTTGACCGTTCTAGGCAATCCTGTAATGAAGTCCAAAGATATATGCTCCCACTTCCACTCTGGGACACTCAACGGCTGTAACAATCCCGCTGGTTTCTGTCTCGGGGCCTTCACTTATTGGCAAATAAGGCATTTACTGACAAAATCCGCTATCTCTCTTTTCATGCCCTACCACTAGAAATACTGTTTCAAATCATGGTACATCTTCGTACTTCCTGGATGGATTGAAAAATGTGAACTATGTGCCTCTGCTAATAATTCTTGTTTGAGATCGGCAATCCCAGGTACGCATAAGCGACCCTGGTAACACAAGCCGAGGTCTGAAGATAAGGAAAACTCGTTCACCTGCCCCGCCTCTACTTAACTGCGTTTAACAACAAGGTCAGGGTCATTTGGTTGGGCATCTGTAATTCTCTGTCTCAAGCTCGACTTAACTGTCAACTAAGCTAGGCGTGCTGAAACTTCGCCCACTGCACCATAATCTCTGCACGTTCCAAGTCATCCAATATACGAGCCTGAGTAGTAATCAAAGCAGACGCATGAGCAGTCTTCCTACTGAGGGCATCTGCAACCACATTTGCCTTGCCCGGGTGGTGCTGAATGTCACAATCATAATCTTTCACTAACTCTAACCATCTTCGCTGCCTCATATTCAACTCTTTCTGGGTGAAAAGGTATTTCAGACTTTTGTGGTCCGTAAAGATTTGGATTTCCTCTCCGTATAAATAGTGTCCTCAAATCTTCAAGGCAAATACCACTGCTGCCAACTCCAAGTCATGGGTCGGGTAGTTCTTCTCATAATCTTTCAGCTGACGAGACGCATAAGCAATGACCTTACCATGCTGCATTAACACACAACCCAGTCCCTTCTTTGAAGCATCACTGTAGATAACAAATTCTCCTGAGCCATCAGGTACTGTAAGTACTTGTGCTGAAATTAGTCTTTGCTTAAGCTCTTGGAAGCTTGCCTCACAAGCTTCGTTCCACAAAAACGGAGTACCCTTTCGAGTCAGCTGGGTTAGAGGTGCAGCTATACTGGAAAAACCCTGCACAAAACGACGATAATAGCCTGTTAATCCCAAGAAACTCCGAATCTCGCTGACTGAAGTGGGTCGAGACCAATTGGTCACTGCCTCTATTTTGGCTGGATCTACTGTGACACCTTCCTTTGACACCACGTGCCCTAAGAAGGAAACTCGTTGTAACCAAAACTCACATTTAGAGAATTTGGAATACAACTTGTTCGTTCTTAAGGTAATTTGAACTCTCCTTAGATGATCCTCATGTTCCTCTTCTGTCTTGGAGTAGATAAGAATGTCGTCGATAAAAACAATCACAAATGAATCCAGGAATTCCTTAAATACCCTGTTCATCAAGTCCATGAAAACTGGGGGAGCATTAGTAAGCCCAAAGGACATCACCGTAAATTCGTAATGCCCATACCTGGTTCGGAAAGTTGTCTTGGGTATATCGTCCTCTCTAATCCTCAGTTGATGATAACCTGACCGTAGATCTATTTTTGAAAACACTGCTGCACCTTGAAGCTGATCAAAGAGGTCATCAATCCTGGGCAGAGGGTATCTGTTCTTTATTGTCACTTTGTTTAGCTCCCGGTAGTCGTTGCACAAATGCATTGTCACATCCTTCTTTTTCACAAATAAAACTGGAGCACCCTACGACGAGACGCTGGGGCGTATATAACCTTTGTCCAACAGCTCCTGAATCTGGACCTTAAGTTATTTCAATTCCGCTGGAGCCATCCTATATGGAGCTTTAGAAATCGGATTAGTCCCTGGCTCAAGCTCAATGCAAAAGTCAACCTCTCGTGCTGGCGGTAGTCCTGTTAGATCCTCAGGAAATACATCTGTGAATTCCCTCACTACCGGTATTGAGGCCATCGATGCCTCGGTTTTCCTTGTGTCAACCACGCTAGCCAGCAAGCCCCAAGCTCCTTTGCTAATCAATTTTCTCGCCTTCATTGCAGAGACTACCTTAGGAGCACCTTTGATCATCGATCCCTTAAACTTGAAGCTTGCCTCTGACGGAGGGTTAAAGATCACCTCCTTACGATAACAGTCTATGTTGGCATAATTAGAAGCCAACCATTCCATTCCCAAGATAACATCAAAATCACTCATATCAAGGGCGATCAATGTCAACATCCATTGATCGTTCAGACACTAACATTTGGCAGACTTTCACTGCTTCAATAGCTAGTAACGTTATCCCCGCAAGGGTTGAGACTGACAAGACATAGCCTAGTGGCTCTAGTTCCAGGCTGGCTTGACTTACAAACGATGCAGAAATAAAAGAATGCGTTGAACCCGAATCAAACAACACAAAAGCATAATGGCCGAGGATAGGGATGATACCTGTTACGACTGCATTAAGGTCCTCGACCTCTTGTCGGGTGGTGGCAAATATCTTGCCCTGATGTTGTGCTTGTCTCACCCCGGATGCCTGATTTGAACTGGACGGCTGGTCGGCATAATTAGCTTTCTTCTGATTACAATTCGGAGCAATATGCCCTTGATGTGCAAATTGCTAACCGCAAGTGTACGAGTCAAGTAATAATATAGTGATTATGCAATCGAATGTCATCCTCTGGATTGGTGTCTAGCCAAGTTTTAATTATCGAAAATACTCTTGGCCAATTTTATTTAGGGAATCAAATAGAATGAGAATATGAATTAATCAACACAAAACTAAAGTAAAAAGTGACAATCAAATGGGAATAATTGGTCTTAGGGAATTGATTTCACCAATTGGAGTTATGGATTAATAAACGGATTAACACATGCTATGATTCATAAATCTTGGCAACTAAAATCACACATATCTCTCCCGAGCATACATGATTCTCCCATATGCAATTGAACCCGATATCCCTATCTAAATCCAATAAACATACAAGGCAATAAGGCTAACCTTTATGACAATTTCTAGAATTAACCTTAATCTCACGATTTTTAGCTAAATTCTAGTTATGCATATTGATTACTAATTTAAATCCTCTCTCTCGAGTTAGATTCAAATATAAACATCAATCAATTTATGGCCAGTAAATCGAAAGCATTAAACATACAACATATGCATAAATGACATCAATAGCATAAATACCGTAAATCAATCCAAAACGTGCCCAACAACTACATCAATCCCTAAGAATTAAACTTAGCTACACATAATCCTCATTACAATATAAACTAAGTCTAAATAAGCCATAAAAACTATCTAAAGTAAGGGAAAAGAGAAATAGACTCGTTGTAGGCCGAGACCGAACGTCCCCGTCACGATCCCCACGAACAATGGGTTGATTTCTACTTCGTCCCCTTTGCTTCAGCTCAAAAATCTCTCAATTCTGTCCTATTTTCGGCTCCAAAAGTCCCCAAATCGAAGTCCCCAAAAACCTAGCCGAAAAGATGCTTAAATAGCAAAATTTCGTTGTAGCGTCGAGACGCTGTCGCGATCCGCAAATTTGGAAAATTTTGTATAGCGTCGCGACGCTATGATTTTTTTTTTTTTTTTTTTTTTTTTTTTTTTTTTAAGATTGGAAGCTCCATTTGACTCCAATTGCTGAATTAAGCTTCAAGCACATACTTCCTACAAATAAAACATAAAAATGCATAAATTTGGGCAAATAATTGAAAAAGACTAGCTTAATTAATCAGAGAAAAATAGCTAGCTATGCTCGCTATCAAATACCCCCAAACTTAAGCTTTTGCTAGTCCTCGAGCAAACTAAAAATCAAGCATACAGTAGAAGAATGGATGCAATAATCATAACTCAATCCTCAAGGCTCAAAGGTCAATAGTCAAGCAAGCAAGAGACATGCACATAAGGACCAATGAGGGAGACAAATTAAATTTTTTCCAAAATTAACTTGCACAAGCGAGATCTAACTCAACAAGATCAGACTCTACTAGCCCAGGATTGGATTATTAAACTCTCAACTCATCTTCCCTCTACACTGGCACTAAGGTTTCACTAATGAGTTAATGGAACAAATTAGTTTGTTTATCTCCATACTTAGGTGCTTATAATTAACAATTAAATTAAGCATGTATATGTGGCACTAGCTTTCACACACCCATTGCAGGGACCCTTAACCTGAGTTTTCTCTGGTTGGCCTAACTGATCACAACAGGGGTAGCTCTTTTTGCCTTAATCTTTATTAACCATTGCATATTGTGCACAAGCCATGGCATTATTATCTTATTTCAACATTAACAACAAGAATGATTTTTCTTTACATAAATAGCATATATTCTTTTCTTTCCTCCTAAGCAATATCAAACATGCTAATTTGCAAAAAATTAACTCTTTAGCTCTGCCCCCTACACCTATCGAGGTGACAACAAGCATATGAACCCAATAATTCGCTCCTAAGCATTCAAATCCAAATCTAGCTAAGACAAATACTCTACTCATGCAAGCCATCTCCTAGAAAAATTTTAAAAAGTCTCCCTTTTTGGGCACTTATGCTTACAACTCATCACAAGCTTGAAAATTGACAAGAAAGTCTATCCTAGGACATCATAATCATGCAAAAGTAGCATCCAGAAAATAACCATATGCATAATTCAAAGAAAGCTCAAAACTATAGCCCGAACTCAGATGCTCAAGGGCTCCACAAACATGCTAATCCACCCCCAAACTTAAAATATGCATTGTCCTCAATGTATAACGAACATAAAGCATAAACAAGCATGAGAACAATAAACGAATGAAAGGAGTGAACAATACTGCCCTGGAATGATGATGACTTCTTGACTGAATGCTTGGACTCTTGACAGCTTGAAAGTAAAGGAGAGAAAGAAAACAAGACCTACAAAACAGACACAAAAAATAAATAAAACTCAAAATAAAGAAATAACTAACTCACTTGGGTTGCCTCCCATAAGCGCTTGTTTAACGTCATTAGCTCGACGTGTTTGTCCAGTCTGTCAAGGCACATAAAAATTCTCGTATTTCTTTGGGCCCTTCTTCCTTGAATCAATATAACCAACGATCGCTAGTAAACTTACTAGCTTCTCATGGACCCCTGAAACAGAATTATTTTTGGTATTTTTGAATAAAAGAAGCATAAAAGGAGAAATATCAAAATAAAGAGACTCCGACTCTAAAACTGACTCGTGAGAATAGAAAAAAGAACAATCAAAATCTACAAAGGATGGAGAAGATAAAACAGACGAAGGTTTTTCAACCTCAAACTCTACCTCCTGAACTTCCTCTAACACTACAAGCTCATTTTGTTTTTTTTCCTCACAACCATGTTCTTGAAAGGTGCTCCAACTCTCCAATTCGTCCCCATTATTCATGCAACTCACCCCCAACTGCTCATCCTCATCAAGATCGAAAGAACTACGCTCATGAATGAGTGCCAATGAGTCATCGACTACTTGACTCACTAGACAACTTATGGAAGTGGATCCCACCTCACTAACTTCCTGTGGAGCTTGAAGTCCTCTTATGATTTCATCAATTTTTAGACTCCTCGCTCTAGATTCCTCAATATACTTTTGAACTATGCTTTCCAAGGAAGAATTTTCATTTAAAGGGGTATAACTTGAAGATGAAAAATTAGAATATGGTGTTGAATAAAAAGTCATTCAAATCAATTAAAGCAACAATGATAATTAGGCTTTCAATCAAACAATAACCTAACAAGAACACATGACAAAGACTCAATTTAAATATGGAAAATATAATCTAGAAAAGGAAAGAAAATAAACTAATATGGAATGCAAAAATAGATAAGACAAAAAACCAATAAGGAAACTAACAAATAAGGAAAAACTAATCTAAAAAGGAAAAACTAAAAATCTATCAATGGAAAATTCAAAAAAATATGAAAAAATCTAAATATGGAAAAATTTAAGAATGGAAAAGAAAAACAATTAAAGGAAAAATGCAATTTACCTAAAACAAAAATAACAAAAATCACAAAAAAAATAGAATACACCCTAAACTAAGACCGGACAATTTTTCTTCGATATTAAAATTGACTAAATATGCCAATCCCCGGCAACGGCGCCAAAAACTTGATGTGCAAATTGCTAACCGCAAGTGTACGGGTCAAGTAATAATATAGTGATTATGCAATCGAATGTCATCCTCTGGATTGGTGTCTAGCCAAGTTTTAATTATCGAAAATACTCTTGGCCAATTTTATTTAGGGAATCAAATAGAATGAGAATATGAATTAATCAACACAAAACTAAAGTAAAAAGTGACAATCAAATGGGAATAATTGGTCTTAGGGAATTGATTTCACCAATTGGAGTTATGGATTAATAAACGGATTAACACATGTTATGATTCATAAATCTTGGCAACTAAAATCACACATATCTCTCCCGAGCATACATGATTCTCCCATATGCAATTGAACCCGATATCCCTATCTAAATCCAATAAACATACAAGGCAATAAGGCTAACCTTTATGACAATTTCTAGAATTAACCTTAATCTCACGATTTTTAGCTAAATTCTAGTTATGCATATTGATTACTAATTTAAATCCTCTCTCCCGAGTTAGATTCAAATATAAACATCAATCAATTTATGGCCAGTAAATCGAAAGCATTAAACATACAACATATGCATAAATGACATCAATAGCATAAATACCGTAAATCAATCCAAAACGTGTCCAACGGCTACATCAATCCCTAAGAATTAAACTTAGCTACACATAATCCTCATTACAATATAAACTAAGTCTAAATAAGCCATAAAAACTATCTAAAGTAAGGGAAAAGAGAAATAGACTCGTTGTAGGCCGAGACCGAACGTCCCCGTCACGATCCCCACGAACAATGGGTTGATTTCTACTTCATCCCCTTTGCTTCAGCTCAAAAATCTCTCAATTCTGTCCTATTTTCGGCTCCAAAAGTCCCCAAATCGAAGTCCCCAAAAACCTAGCCGAAAAGATGCTTAAATAGCAAAATTTCGTTGTAGCGTCGAGACGCTGTCGCGATCCGCAAATTTGGAAAATTTTGTATAGCGTCACGACGATGTTCCTAGCGTCGCGACGCTATTATTTTTTTTTATTTTTATTTGTATTTTTTATTTTTTAAGATTGGAAGCTCCATTTGACTCCAATTGCTGAATTAAGCTTCAAGCACATACTTCCTACAAATAAAACATAAAAATGCATAAATTTGGGCAAATAATTGAAAAAGACTAGCTTAATTAATCAGAGAAAAATAGCTAGCTTTGCTCGCTATCAGCCCTTCCCGACCACACTTGAAACAAACACGGGTCTCTGCCAAGCAACGACCCCAGTGGTACTTCCTACAGGTCTGACATAATGGCCTATCCTAATTAGGCCCTGGCTGATTCTGTGCTCTCTGTCGACGGTCCTGGGGTGGACCTCGTCTAGGGTAACGGTGACCCCTCTGTGTGTTCGAGCTCATCTGATCGTACCTTCGCTTATGACCTGAGGAAGGTTCCGAAGAGACAACTAAAGGTCGTCGATCAATCGGCTCTGTCACCCTGACTGCCGTGGCATAGTCTTGGGGTTCATGGGCTGCCACGCTGCCCTGAATCTCTTCCTTTAAGCCTGTGATGAAACGTTCTACCTTATTAGCCTCTACAACTACCAGTGTAGGAGCAAACCGAGACAGTCTGACAAACTTTGTCTCGTACTCCTCTACAGTTCGGTTTCCCTGCGTAAGAGCCACAAACTCTGCTTGCTTCTTGAATCGGGAGGGTGCAGGATAATACTTCCTAAAGAACTCCCCCCTGAACTGAGTCCATGTGATAGGTCCGTTGCTGACGCCTATAGTTCTTTCGATCGATTGCCACCAAATCAGGGCGTTATCTCGTAACAGGAACACGACGTAGTACACTTTCTGGTCCTCCGGGCAGTTCATGTGGCGAAAAACAGTCTCGATGGAGGACAGCCACAACTCTGCTACCGTGGGGTCCCTTGAGGCTCCATCGAACGGACAGGGGTCCCATTTCCTAAAATCTCTTAAGCACCTAGCCTCTCGTGATAAGGCGGCTTTGTTGTTCTGAGGCGCTTGGGCCTGTCACCCCGCAACTGCAGCCTGAACTGCGGTCTAAACTATTGCCTGAATATCCACTGTGACAGATCCTACCACAGGCCCCGGTTGTTCCACTTGTGGGTTTTCCGGTAGATCTCCTCCTTGCTCCACAGGTGGCACGACTTGTTCAGGGGCTGTACGACCCCTACCACGACCTTTTCCTCGACCTCTTCCATGACCTTGTGCTCGGGGAGGCATGATATATTACACAAAAATCTCTTATCATCTTACTAATTTTTTTTTTCATAACATGAGACTTTTTGAATGCATATAACATGTAAGGTTGGAGGGACCCTTAACCTGATGGTAAGTTGAAGACCAAATGTGGCACTAGCTTTCACACACCCATTGCAGGGACCCTTAACCTGAGTTTTCTCTGGTTGGCCTAACTGATCACAACAGGGGTAGCTCTTTTTGCCTTAACTTTATTAAACATTGCAAACTGTGCACAGGCCATGGCATAATAATTTTTCTCTTCAACAGTAACAACAAGAATGATTTTTCTTTATGAGCATAAATAGCATATATTCTTTTCTTTCCTCCTAAGCAAGATCAAACATGCTAATTTGCAAAACATTAACTTTTTAGCTCTACCTACACCTATCGAGGTGACAACAAGCATATGAACCTAATAATTCGCTCCTAAGCATTCAAATCCAAATCTAGCCAAGACAAATACTCTACTCATGCACGCCATCTCCTAGAAAAAATTTTAAAAGTCTCCCTTTTTGGGCACTTATGCTTACATCTCATCACAAGCTTGAAAATTGACAAGAAAGCCTATCCTAGGACATCATAATCATGCAAAAGTAGCATCCAGAAAACAACTATATGCATAATTCAAAGAAAGCTCAAAACTATAGCCCGAACTCAGATGCTCTAGGGCTCCACAAACATGCTAATCCACCCCCAAACTTAAAACATGCATTGTCCTCAATGAATAAAGAAAATAAGGCATAAACAAGCATGAGAACAATAAAAGAATGACAGGAGTGAACAATACTGGCCTGGAATGATGATGACTTCTTGCTTGAGATCTTGGAATCTTGAAAGCTTGAAAGCAAAGGAGAGAAAGAAAACAAGACCTACAAAACAAAAACAAACAATAAATCAAAAACAAAAAGAAAACACACTAAACTTACTTGGGTTGCCTCCCATAAGTGCTTGTTTAACGTCATTAGCTCGACGTGTTGATCGTGCTTCAAGGAGGCTTTTGTTCTGTGAATCCAACAGAAGTGCTCTTTCTTGCACCTTTCTTGTAGCCCATGAAAAGCACTTCATCTTTAGAGTCTTCAACTGCTTTAAAGATTTCCTTTTCGTTCTTGACTCTAATAGTGAGCTCCCTGCACTCAATATCTATAATCACTCGCCCAGTAGCGAGGAATGGTCGTCCTAATATGACAGGCATCGAAAGATTTTCTATCATGTCCATAACATACAAGTCAATAGGGAGGAAAAATCTACCTACTCTGATTAACACATTCTCTACAATACCAACTGGTCTAACCACAGATTGATCAGCCAATTGGAGCTTTACAGGAGTAGATTTAATCTCACCTATGTCTAACTTCTTACACAAGGACAATGGGATAATATTAATGCTAGCACCTAAATCACATAATGCTCTGAAAGAATAAGTACCAAAACTACAAGGAACAGAAAAACTCCCTGGATCTGCTACTTTTTCAGGTACTTTATGTTGTACTCTGGTGCTGCATGTGGAAGCAAGATAAACCGTGTCAACCTTCTTTTCTTTTCGCTTCTTCGCTAACCACTCCTTCATAAACCTGTTGTATTGGGGCATCTCTAATGCCTCTGCAAAAGGAATATTAATATTCAGATTCATAAAAGCATTCATAAATTTATCAAACTGAACCTGATTATTCTTTTTCTTCTTTTTCTTTTTCTTTTCCTTGGGAACCATAAGTGTGGGAGAAGGAATAGGAGGCTCCGGTTTAGGCTTTTCAGCCTCATCTGCTGATGTGTCCTCCTCAGCTTCCCCTGTAGGCGTTTCATAGTCCTCAGATTCAGGTTCCTCTTCAGATTCCTCCTGGTGCACAGTGATTGCCTTACAGTACTCCATCTGAGGTTTCTCTTGTTCAGCTGGGGCCTTACCTTTGTTCATTGTACTTACAACATTCACCAACTGTCCCAGCTGAGTCTCAATGTTCTTTATAGCTGTACTGTGGCCATTCACTATTGAGTTGATGGCAATGACTGCCTCCTCTAATTTGGTTGTCCTGTTACTAGACTCTACAATGAAAGCTCCAACAAGATCTTCTAACTTTTTATTATCTTGAGTTTGAGGGGCAAAACCAGGAGGATTAAGAATATTCTTAGTATTAGCATAAGAGAAATTTTCATGGTTCCTATTGTTAGGGTGATAATGTGTAGGTGTAGAACTATTATTATATCCCCTAGAATTGAAATTTGATACATACTGAACCTGCTCAATAGTCTCCTCCTGAGGTCTAGATGCTAAAGCAACAGCTGATTCAATTGATTGAGCACTCCCTGTACCTGAAAATTTCATAAAAGCATTAGCAAGGGAGGCCATCTGGGCCTGGAGCGCACTTACTTTATCAACCTCAAACACTCCAGCAGCAATCTTTTTAGGTGTAGACCGCTCAGATGGCCACTGATAGCTGTTGGTGGCCATATCCTCTAAAAGTGTGCGAGCGTTTTCCACGGTCTTGGACAACAGAGTCCCACCTGCAGCTGCATCAACAATCGTTTTTGTACTAGGAGTTAAACCATTATAAAACAACTGTACCTGAAGCCAATCGGGGTAACCATGCTGAGGACACTTCCTCAGTAGCTCTTTGAATCGCTCCCAAGCTTCGAACAGCTGCTCATCATATTGTTGTTGGAATGTCCCGATCTCGGTCCTCAGTTTGACCGTCTTTGCTGGAGGGAAAAATTTCTTTAAAAAGGTCTGGACCAAAGCATCCCAGGTGGTGATGCTCCCAGGAGTAATAGACTGCAACCAATCACGTGTTTTATCCTGCAAAGAAAAGGGAAATAAACGTAAGCGAATAGCATCCTCAGAGACACCATTAATCTTTACCGTCCCACAAATATCCAAGAATGATTTAAGATGAGAATTTGGATCCTCAGTGGGCGATCCTCTGTATGCACAGTCTCGAGCCATCTGAATGAGACCGGTCTTCAGCTCAAAGTTGTTGGCATTAATCGGTGCATAGACAATCCCCGATTGTTGTCCCTGAAACACAGGCTGAAAGTAGTCTCTAATAGGCCTAGGCTCCTCCGGTTGATTTTGGTCAGCCATTTGAAAATTTTCTCTAATTTCCCTTCGAAGCCTATGGATGGTTCTTTCTATCTCGGGATCCAATGGTGCTAAAATTAAATCTTTATTACTACGCATACAAAACTAAACTACCCTAAAAAGGAAAGAAAACAAATATGGAAAGCAACAAAGAAAAGAAAAAACTAATCTAAATAAGGAAAATATAATCTAGAAAAGGAAACAAAGTAACCTAATATGGAATGCAAAAATAAATATGGCAAAATGCAAATAAGGAAACTAACCAACAAGGAAAACTAAACTAAAAAAGAATAACAAGACACAAATATGGAAAAGATTACACAACTAAAAGAAAAACTAACCTAGAAAATCAAATATGGAAAGAAAAACAAATAAGGAAAAATGCAATCAACCTAAAAAAATAAGAATACACCCTAAATTAAGATCAAGAAATTTTTTCACAATATCAATCTAGCTAAATGTGCCAATCCCCGGCAACGGCGCCAAAAACTTGATGTGGACTTTTCCTAACCGCAAGCGCACGGGTCAAGTAATAATATAGTGAATAGTAAATTCGAATGTCGTCCTCTAGATTGGATTTTTAAGCAAATCAAGTATTGTGAATTATCTTGCTCAATTTTATTTAGGGATTAAAAAGTGATGAATGAATGATAATAAAACCAAATCAAAGCAAGTAAAAAGAATGGAAATTCAATTGGGAAAACTACTTAGGGAATTGATTTCGCCGATTTAGTTTAGGATTGATTTTAAAGAATAAGTTATTATGCACAATGAAATTATGAGCCAAAGACCCTTTAATCACAACTACCTCTCCCGAGTATAATTGATTCACATGCAAATTAACCAACTTGATATCCCTATCTAAGTTTATTAATCATGCAAGGCAATGAGATCTTTCAACCAATTCTAAAGTTAATCTAAAACCGTCATGAATTAGAAAGTAAACTTTATTCATGCAATCTTGAGTAAGTCTAAATCAAATCCCCTCTCCCGAGCTAGATTTGAAACTTAAATCATTCAACTAATGGTCAATTAATTGAAAGCATTAAATCTAGATTACAAAAACAATAACATTGCACAACTTAAACCATAAATCAATCCATAAACTTAATCAACTACATCAATCCCTAAGCTACAAGTTTAGCTACTCATGAATGCAAATACAAGCTCAACTAAACATGTGAAAGCCATAAATCTAACTAAAGGAAGAAAAGGGAAAAGAAAACTCAATGTAGGCCGAGTCCCGATGTCCCCGTCACGATCCCCACGAACAATGGGTTGATTTCCAAGTCTCTCCCTTAGTTTTCAGCCTCCAAAATGCTCTGTTCTGTCCTCTTTACGGCTATCCAAGGTCCCCAATCCAACTCCCTAAAAACCTAGCCGAAAATAAGCTTTTATTCTGATTTTTCGTCTTAGCGTCGAGACGCTGTCAAGACAGCGTCGCGACGCTGCCACTTATACGCGCGTTCTGAATAAGGAAAAACGGTAGCGTCGGGACGCTTCCTATCATAGCGTCTCGACGCTGTGAGCTTTACGCGCCTGATCTGATATGGAATGTGAGCGTCGAGACGCTCAAGAGCTAGCGTCTCGACGCTAGCCTGCTGTTGACCGAGATTTGACTTTTTTCCTCTTTTACTCTTTTCATTCCTTTGCATCTTTTCACGCCCCGAGCACCCGATTAACTCTAATATGACATTATAGCTCCAATCAACCATTTCCTACAAAATAAACAATAAAGCACAATAAAACGGCCCAAACATCATAAAAGACTAGCTAAATTAAATAAGTAGAAGTAGCTAGCTATGCTCGTTATCAGTCGGCCTCGGCCTTTTGCCGAGGCCGAGCATATGGTCGGCCTCGGCAAAAGGTCGAGGCCGACCATTCGGCCCGGTTGCGCGGGCCGAGTTTGTTCGGTGCCGTTTGGTCCCCACTGCCTTTGGCCGCCTTGGTTTCGCCTGGTTTGACCTAAAACGCCTCCGAATCCCTAAAAAACCTAGGAGGATGAACAAGTATTTATATCCCTCTTCGCCACTGAAGAGGGGATCTCGAATTCTATCCCTAAAACACTATTCTACACTCTCTACTCTCTCCTCTTGCTCTTACTTTTCCACTCCCTACCGTTCTGTTTGCTGACTTAAGCATCGGAGCCGGTGTGGCGAGCACCACACCGGTGTGCAGGTTTACTGTCTTGCAGGCCACGTCTTCCCCCCTCATCTACAAATTTACCGTTGGTGGCACGTGAAGGTCATGTGAATTCCCCTGGCCAAAATCGACCATCAACAATGTCAATTTATAATTGGTCCCAAATTCAATTATTTTTAATTTCTTCAAAATTTCTCTTTCAACAATAATAATAATAAGTTTTTTTTAAAAAAAGAAAAAAATACTCTTTCTCTCTCCGAACCCCCTTTCTTCCCCTTTCCCTTTCTTTCTCTCTCCTCTCCCCCTCCCTTCCCTTGCCGACGATGGACGCGACGGCAACGGCGGCTTCTCCATCTACTTCTTTCTCTCTCCCTAATTCCCTTTCCTTCTTCTTCTCTCCCCCTTCTCTACTCTCCCTCTCATTCTTTCCCTCTTCTTATCGCCGGCGACACCTTCACCCTTCCCCTTTACTCTCCCTCACCTTCTTTCCGTCTTCTCTCTCCCTCACTCTTCCCGTTGCCCTTCCCGTCATCGGCGATAGCCCCTATCGCCAATAAATTCAGCCCCCAAACCCATTTTTCTTCTTTCTTAAACAAACCCACCTCAAACCCATTTTTCTTCTTTCTCAAATCAGACCCCCCAAGCTTCGTTTTCATCTTCAAGAAACAGAAATCAAGGGCTAAAAACAGAGCACCGGTCGGAGCAGAACGAGAAGAAAGCAGAGTTTTGAGGGTTGAGAGAGAGAAGAGAAGACGAAGGAGAGGGAGAGAATAGAAGATGAAGGAGAGGGAGGCAGCGACAACGGGGATTCGTTGGTCTGTAAGCATCTGGGTAAGAGGAAATCGGCGTTGGTGGCTGGTGGATAACGGTGGCGGTGGCGGTGGCGCCACCGTTGAACCAGAGAGATGATGAAGGTGTCACCGGCGATAAGAAGGAGGAGAGGGAAAGTAGAGGAGGGGGAGAGAGAAGAAGAAGGAAAGGGAATTGGGGAGAGAGAAAGAAGTAGAAGTCGTCGTCGCCGTCGCCGTCGACATAGCGTCCATCGCCGACAAGGAAAGGATGGGGAAAGGAGAGAGAAAGAAAAGGAAAAGGGAAGAAGGGGTTCGAGTGGGTGGGGGAGAGAGAAAGGGTATTTTTTCTTTAAAAAAATATTATTATTATTTTAATATATTAATATATTATTATTTTAATATTTTAAAAATATGCCACGTCAGCATTGTTACCACCACGTCATCACCGTTAAGAAAATTAACGGTCCAGGGACTCAATAGAAGCATTTTTAAACAGTGGGGACTTGATTGTTCAATTTTCATACCTAGGGACCTATTGGAAACGACCTTAAAACATGAGAGACCAAAAGGGTATTTTACCCAAAATTTTAAATGATTTGAGAAGGAATATTTGGGAAGAGAGGGCGGGAGAATGAAAACACGAAAATGGGTTATTTTTTGTTTTAGTAAAATATATTAAATAAAGTAGAATAAGAGATTTTAGTTTACCATAAATTTTTATCTTCAAAACTTTATTTTTATCCAATTTTTTAATAAGAAAAAAGTTATCGAACTTTTTTTCTTTATAAAGATTATCAAACTTTATTTTAGGTTAATCCAACTTCAAATTTGATCATTTGAGGTTAATTTAAAAAGTTTCAAGTTAGTCTCCTATGTTTTAACAATCTTCAATTATACCTTCACCCTTAGGAAATGTTAAAATTGACTTGTGACAAACATATTTGCCATAATACTTAGTGAGTTATTGAAATTTTGAATGAGAAATTATGTTTTCTAAAAGAAGAAAATTAGAAAAAAGTTTCAATATGTTGAAAATATAGAGATTAAACTAGAATAATGGCTAGATGTGAGATTTTTTATTGTTTTCCACCGGGATTGAATTTAAAAATCATATTATAGTTTTATTTCAGAAAAAAAATTAATATTATAGTTTTTATAACTTTGATGTGAGTTTCAAAATTTATCAATTTGATAAAATTGAAGATATAAAGAGTTTTATGCCTGTTGAGACCCTAAACAACTTCCACTTTTGCATCTAGTAGGTCTGTTTAATTTAAAAAATGTTGAATATATCGATGACTTATTAGAAACAAAATTGAAAGTTAAAATACTTATTAGACACAAAAGTGAAAGTTTTAAGACATATTAGATACTTTTAGTGACCTATACAAGACACAAAAAAAACCATATCGTTGAACTAGTCATTATTTTTACATTTAAAATATATATAAAAGTTCATTTTTTAATTTAAGTAAAACTTTTAAATTTTGCCTTAGTTTGTCTTCTAGATTTCATTTTCTTTATGATATATTTATTTTAAAGTTTTTTAATTGCTTACTTGTAAATTATTTTTTATAAAATTTTAAATGAAGTCCTTAATTTAACAAAAATTTTGAATTAACTAGTAACGACAACCACAACTACATATTTGCAATAGTTTAAGAAATGCTACCATAAAATCGCTTCAATAATCTCAATATTTGCAACAGTTTTCTTCGCGTTGCTACTAAATTGTTACAATTGCATTAGCTTGTTGCAACAATATTTTAAATGTTGTAACATAAACAGTTGCAATTTACTCTATTACAACATTCTTTAAAATTGTTGCAATTTAACCGTTGCAATAGACATATTTGCAATACTTTGTAAATTTGTCATAAGCAAACTGTCGCAATTGAGTATATATTGCAACAATTTTAAAAACATTGTCAACAAATTGCTGCAATGTGTATCAATAGCAGGAGTTTTGTTATGTGTTGTTAGAAACCGCTGCAAGTTTACAAACCCTTGCAACATTTTTTAAACCGCTACAAAAAAACCGCTGCAATAAACCTCTTTTCTTGTAGTGTGTTTAATTTGTGGAGCATGACGCGTAAACCATGTGGCTGTGGAGCATGATGCATAAATCATGTGTGATTGTGGAGCATGACTAGGGGTGTACAAAAAACCCGACAACCCGAACAACCCGGACTACCCAACCCAAACCGTTGGGTTAGGATTTTTTTCGGTTTGGGTTGGGTTGAAATTTTATAAACCCAAAAATTCGGTTCGGCTCACGGGTTAAGGAAATTTTGGCTCGGTTCAACCCGAACCGAACCAAAAATATATAACATATTGCTGCACATTTTACATGTTATATGTTTGGTGTAGTGGTTGTGGCTCTCTAATATTCGGGATGTCTTTGGGATGTTTGGTGTTCGAACCTTACAGAGTATAAATATTTTTTTTAACCTTTTTAAAATTTTTTTCAATGATATCTTGTTCTTTGTATGTGTTTTTTTATTTTATTTAATTATTCAAACTTCAAATAATTATATATACTTTTTTTTTCTTCAAACTCCATAAAACCAAGTATTATTTTTTCCTTTTCTTTTTTGTTTTTTTTAACTTCCTTTTTATTTAATATAAATAATTTAGACTTTTATGTCTTGAATTTTACATTATAGTATTGTGGATAAGCATAAATATTTGAAAAAAAGAGAACATGGCAACCCAACCCAACCCAACCCGAATTTTTTGGGTTGGGTTGCCAAATACATTCGGTTTATTCGGGTTGACAACCCGAACAACCCGAATTTTCGGGTTGGTCCAAAAAATCCCCCCAACCCAACCCAACCCAACCCGTGTACACCCCTAAGCATGACGCGTAAATCATGTGTGGTTGCGGAGCATGACACATAAATAATGTGGTTGCGGAGCATGACGCGTTAATCATGTGTGGTTGCGGAGCATGACGCGTAAATCATGTGGTGTTGCAAAGCATGATGCATAAATCATGTGGTGTCTAGTGGGTGCGTTGCATAGTGTGGGAGACATCTGTGTAACGCATGTATGACTATTTACTTATTTCTAAGCAAGTTGAGTGTTAAGATTTTTTAAGCATGTTGTTTGAGTGTGAGAAGCACGTTGATTGACATTGATTGTTGTTTGTTGACTCACTAAGTGTGAGTTGTTTACTGTAGGTGTTAATATCACACATGCGGAAGCAATTTTGGATCTTAGACTCACAATTTGATCAATTTAATCCTAGAAGACATGTTGTCCATAAGAACAAATATAGAGTAATAAGGTACCTATCTCTTGTAGCTCCCAATTCGTATATTCCGATGCTTTATAATTCACACGAACAACTTTTGGACAACCACTTGGATCTTTTCTACTATCCTCAGGCCTTGGAACGGATTGTGGGATCCTCAATTGATAGAAATTGGAAATGAAAGCTTATGGGTATAAGCAAACTTGAAAGTAAGAATATGAAAGTTCTTGGGAGAATTTTGGCAGCATTTTAGGTTGAAGAATTCCACCCATTTTCATCAGCTCTTCCTCTATATATAGAGGAAAATCATGCACAAGAATTGCACCAAATATTGACAGCAATTTGGGAGTGATTTGAGTCATGGATTAGGTGGTGCAAGAAGGTTAATCTGAGGTGATTAGTCACTAAGCACCACCTCCAAAAATTACCAACTTTTTTGAATTTCTTTTAAATTCAAAATCTGTAATTTAAAACATAAATCTGAATAAATCCCACTTAATTATAATTTTATTTTAATTTAAATAAAACTTATTTAATTTAATATCTTATATTAAATTAATACCACTTGTGCAATCTTGGTTTTTCTCCCAACGAAATTTCTCGAACATGAATCTTTATTTACGTGTTTAATATTTAAATCATATTTAAATATATCCAACTCTCATTTTAAGTTTAATTCGTAATTAAAATAATATGTCGTTAAATATCGTATATAAACGACTTTTGTATCCTTTTCCGAATTTGAACGTTTCAAATATTAACCTATCATATTGTTCCAAGTTTTATTCCTATTGAGCTAGTAGAGGGACGTAATGGACCTACAGATCATGGGCTCCAACGAAATATTGAAAACCAGTTAATCTCATTAATCTAGTCATTCATCGTTCGTTAGCTTCCAGGACACTCCACTATAGCCCGTAGCTGAACTTCCCTCACTGTAGATATATTTCTTGTCCACTTTAGATAACCATGATTAGTAAGTCGGCCCTTCATCGGTTGTTCGTAACTAGAGCTAGGTCAAAAGTCCGTTTTACCCCTATAGTTACATCTTGTTCCTTAAGTTCCACTGATCCTCTAATGAACAACTAGTTCGTGATACAATCACCGAACCAAGTCCCTCTCAAGGTTATGAGAGGGCGGGGCCCATTTGTTCAAGACTCGGAGTCAGCATTTAAGAGAACTGTTGGGTTTTATGCCCTAAAACTCGTAGATAGTAAATGTAAACAAATTGTATACCTGTTTCAATAAAGTGTTATTGAGTTTCTACAATAAAGTGTTATTGTTAAATATTGCACAATTTGACCCAAATCCAATAAACTAAGATCCAAGGTTGTTTGTATGTAACTTGAACTAGTATGTGGGGACATACGGGGATCGATGTTCAAGTAACAACCGAAAAGGTCTATAGAACAAGGATAAGGTTGGGTACCATATCCTAGTAACACTATGAGATACGACCCGCTTTGTATTTGATACAGACGTATTGATCCAAAACGTCCATGTAGTAGACATGAAAGTGGGGGTATCCTATGCAATGAGTTTGCATAAGACCGAACCACGAAATAGTCAACCATTAGTTATAACACCGTTAACTAATTAGGTTACTGTTTCAATAGGATGACCTAGGTAACTCAGTCTTAATCTTGAGTGTGTCATGAACTCCTTCTAATGAGGGATTGTCCTTTGATTAGCATGGGTGAGAGTGGCCAATACACCGACTCAATATGCCTTCCTTTTTGGGGACAAGACCGAGTGGGAGGCTGGGGACATGACAACACAAGAAGGAATTCACTCCTTCCCGCTTCTAGGTGAAGTAGATGAGTGTTCCCTTAAGTGGTGACTCCGGGACTTGAACAAAGGGATCCCGCCCTCTCACTGGCCCGAGAGGGACTTTCTGTTTAATGGTTGGACCATAAAAAGGTTGTTCATTAGAGGAGCACTGGTACTTAAGGAGACAGATGTAACACAAGGGTAAAACGGTAATTTGACCCAGCTGTGATTACGGACACTCGTGAAGGATTGACTTACCGGCATAGGTCTACATCCATGGACACAGAAATGTTCTACATGTTGGGTTTTATGCCCTAAAACTCGTAGATAGTGAATGTAACTGTTGACCGGATATTAATGAAATAATATTGATATATTTTTCCATTAATTGTTATTAGTTATTTTATATTTGTCTTTGCCTAATAATAACCCTAATCCAATAAACTAGACATCCAAGGTTGTAATATGAGTCTTGAACTATATGTAGCGACATATGGGATCATTGTTCAAGAAACAGCCTAAAGGGTCTATAGTATAGGGATAAGACTGGGTGCCTTATCCTGGTGACACTATGGATACGGCCCACTTTGTATTTGATACAAACGCTGCGATCCAACGCGTTCGTGTAGGAGACATACGAGTGGGGGTATCCTATGCAATGAGTTTGCATAAGACCGGACCGCGAGATAGTAACCACTAGTTATAACACCGTTAACTAGTTGGTTTTCTATTTCACTAGGACGACCTAGACAACTTAGTCTTAATCCTGAGTTGATTATGGACTCCTACTCATGAGAGATTGTCCTTTGATTTGTATGAGTGAGAGTGGCCAGTACGCCGACTCAATAAGCCTACCACTTTGGGGACAAGACTGAATGGGGAGCTGGGAACATAATCGTACAAGATGAAATTCACTCATTCCCGACTTTAGGGAAGCAGATGAGTGTTCCCTTAAGTGGTTACTCCGAGTCTTGAACAAAGGGTCCTACCCTCTCAATGGCACGAGATGGTTTTCTGTTTGATGGTTGGACCACAAACAGGTTGTTCATTAGAGGAGAATTGGTACTTAAGGAAATAGAGGTAACCTAGGGGTAAAACGGTAATTTGACCCAGCTGGTGTTACGGACACTCGTGAAGGACTAACTAGTCGATATTGGTCTATATCCGTGGACACAGAAAATATGTCTGCAGTGAGAAGAGTGCAACTGTGAGTCTATAGTGGAATGAACACACAGTTAACGAATATTGATTAATGTGGCTAATGAGTTTGACCAATTAATCTCACATCGTTGGAGCTTCTGATCTGCAGGTCCATTAGGTCCCACTGGTAGCTCGTAAAGTAATTTGAGGCAACTAAATAATAAATTGAAAATGTTCAATTTACTAAGGGAAACAAATATAATATATATATTGATATATTATTATGAGAGAAATTAATATTTGAAGAAGTTCAAATATAAATTTATGGAAGTTTGAAAGAGTTCAAATAATGAATTAATTAATTTAAGGCCTAAAATGTGTCTGGGCAAATTAATTAATTCTAGGCCGGAAATTAAATATGTGATATTTAATTGGTGGTTAATTAATTAAAGAATTCATTAACCGGGAATTAATCAATTATGGAAATAATTAATCACTTAAGGAAGTGATTGATCATTTATGGAAATGGTCTAATCACTTATGGAAGTAATTAGTCATTTGTGGAAAAGATTAATCAATTATGGAATTGATTGATCGTGATTGATTAATTAAAGAATAAGATTGAATCAATTTTGGAAAAGATTGATTTAATTGAATATTTTATTCATGGCCTCTCTTCTATAAATAGAACACTAGACCTAATTGATCATGACACTTGAAACTTTGCTCTTGCTCTTAGACTCTCAAAAGACAAGACCTAAAATTATCTCTATCCTCCCTCTTAGAGAAAGACTCCCACAAGTCTTTTGCCTCCTAGACCTAGAGTCATACCGTTGTAACCTTTGTGGTTATTGTGTCAATCAAGAAGAAAAATTCCAGCGATCAAGAGGCGAGGAGGCTGTTGCGTTTTCGTTCGTTGGAGCGTCGTTGGCGAAGAACGGTCAAGTCTACAACGAAGGTATGTGACGGTTCTTCCCCTTTTCTTTAGAAAAGCATGAAAATAAATTTAGATTTATTTTTAAAGCATGTTTAAACTTAATTTCCAACAGCTTTAAAAGAGTTTAAAGTTTGATTGAGCTTTCGTAACGGTATTTTAATGTTAATTAATATACGGCGTAAGGTCCAATCGATGCGCTTCCGCTGCGTGGGGATATTCCCTTCATTACAGTGAGAAGAGTTCAATTGTGGGTCTTTAGTGGAATGACCCACAATTAATGAATATTGGTTAACCTGATTAATGAGTTTAATCCATTAACCTCATATCATTGGAGCTTCAGATCTGTAGGTCCATTAGGTCCCCCTGCTAGCTCGTAAAGAGTAATTAGGAACAAATATATCTTGAGAGAATTTGAATAGTTCAAATTCATTTTGGGAATTAAGTTAATTGTATGAGATACAAATTAATGTAATGTATAGTGATGCATTAAAATATAAAGTCTAATTTGAGATTAAACTTTATTATATTGAGAGATTGATATATTTGGAAAAGTTCAAATATATGTCTAATTAAATATATGATATTTAATTAGAAGATGAATTAATTAATTATTTAATTTAGTTTAAATTAAAGGAGATTTAATTAAACTTTAGTCTATGAGAGAAATAAATATTTGAAGGAGTTCAAATATTAATATGAATTTGATTCATATTAAATTTATAGGATATAAGAGAATTTGAATGAGTTCAAATTTTAATATGAATTTGATTCATATTATAGAATGAATTAAATGAAGGCCTAAAATTAAATATATGATATTTAATTGGGTAATTAATTAATTAACTAATAGAAGGTCTGAAATTAAATATATAATATTTAATTGGTGATCAATTAATTAAAGAATTAATTGGAAATTAATCAATTATGGAAATGATTAATCACTTATGGAAGTGATCAATCATTTATGGAAAAGATTAATCAATTATGGAATTGATTGGTCATGGAATTGATTAATTATGGAAAAGATTAAATCAGTTATGGAAATAAATGATTTTAAATGAATTTTTATTCATGGTCTTTCTCCTATAAATAGAACACTAACCCTAGGGTTTAGGTACTACAACTTATGGCCACCATAAGGCCCTCTCATATTCTATCAACTCATGAACTCTAGGGAGAATTTTCTCTCTAGAGTTTTTTCCATTCAAGATTAGGTAGTCCCACAACTACGTTCCTAATCTCAGAGTTATAGCGGGGAAGATCAAATGGTGGTGTTCTTCGTTGTTGCAGAGCAATCAAGAATCATTCTTGAAGTATTCAGAGTCGTCAACGAAGGTATGTTTCTCATCGCTTAACCTTTTGCCTATGTATGAGTATTTTGTTTGAAGCAAAATTAATTTACGAACGGTCCAATGCTTCCGCTGTAACGGAATTGAGAATTCCAATCCTTCAAGAACAACCTTTACTAACCCTAAAATGGGTAGCAGTGAATTCCATCTTGCAAAACCTATGTCCTCAGATATCCATTTAGTCTTATCCCCAAAATGGTAGGCTTATTAAGTCGGCGATGTTTGGTCACTCTCACCCATGCAAATCAAAGGACAATCCTAAATAAATAGTAGTTCATAGTTAGGTCAAGATTAAGATCGGGTTACCTAGGTTATACGTATGAGATGTTCAATTTCAACAGTAATCGGTGTTGTAAAGTGAAAGTGACTTATCTCCTGGTGCGATCTCTATGCAAACTCTTTGCATAGGACGCCCTCACTCACATGTCTTATACATGAACGATTAGGATCACATCGTCTGTCTTTAAGGAACAAAGCGAGTCGCGCCAATAGTGTCCCCAGGAATAAGGTACCCAACCTTATCCATATACTATAGATCTTTTAGACTATTTACTTGAACTTGATCCATACTTATGTTACAAATAAACTTCAAGTATACATAATATAGCCATGAGTTCTTAGTTTATTGGATTTGTGGTTATATTTAAGCAAAACAAATATATATAGAAATAATACTTCATTGAAGCAAATCAAATGTTACATTTACTATCTACGAGTTTTAGGGCATAAAACCCAACACTGGTACTCGTAGATAGTGAATGTAACTGTTGACTGGATATTAATGAAATAATATTGATATATTTTTTCATTAATTGTTATTAGTTATTTTATATTTGTCTTTGCCTAATAATAACCCTAATCCAATAAACTTGACATCCAAGGCTATAATATGAGTCATGAACTATATGTAGCGACATATGGTATCATTGTTCAAGAAACAGCCTAAAGGGTCTATAGTATAAGGATAAGACTGGGTGCCTTATCCTGGTGACACTATGGATACGGCCCACTTTGTATTTGATACAAACGCTGCGATCCAACGCGTTCGTGTAGGAGACATGCGAGTGAGGGTATCCTATGCAATGAGTTTGCATAAGACTGGACCGCGAAATAGTAACCACTGGTTATAACACCGTTAACTAGTTGGTTTTCTATTTCACTAGGATGACCTAGACGACTTAGTCTTAATCCTGAGTTGATTATGGACTCCTGCTCATGAGAGATTGTCCTTTGATTTGCATGGGTGAGAGTGCCCAGTACGCCGACTCAATAAGCCTACCATTTTGGGGACAAGACCGAATGGGAAGCTGGGAACATAATCGTGCAAGATGAAATTCACTCATTCCCGACTTTAGGGAAGCAGATGAGTGTTCCCTTAAGTGGTTACTCCGAGTCTTGAACAAAGGGTCCTACCCTCTCAATGGCACGAGAGGGTTTTCTGTTTGATGGTTGGACCACAAACAGGTTGTTCATTAGAGGAGAACTGGTACTTAAGGAAATAGAGGTAACCTAGGGGTAAAACGGTAATTTGACCCAGTTGGTGTTACGGACACTCGTGAAGGACTAACTAGTCGATATTGGTCTATATCCGTGGACACAGAAAATATGTCTGCAGTGAGAAGAGTGCAACTGTGAGTCTATAGTGGAATGAACACACAGTAAACGAATATTGATTAATGTGGTTAATGAGTTTGACCAATTAATCTCACATCGTTGGAGCTTCTGATCTGCAGGTCCATTAGGTCCCACTGGTAGCTCATAAAGTAATTTGAGGCAACTAAGTAATAAATGTAAATTGAAAATGTTCAATTTACTAAGGGAAACAAATATAATATATATTGATATATTATTATGAGAGAAATTTAAGAAATTAATATTTGAAGAAATTCAAATATAAATTTATGGAAGTTTGAAAGAGTTCAAATAATGAATTAATTAATTTAAGGCCTAAAATGTGTTTGGGCAAATTAATTAATTCTAGGTCGGGAATTAAATATGTGATATTTAATTGGTGGTTAATTAATTAGAGAATTAATTAACCGGGAATTAATCAATTATGGAAATAATTAATCACTTAAGGAAGTGATTAATCATTTATGGAAATGATCTAATCACTTATGGAAGTAATTAGTCATTTGTGGAAAAGATTAATCAATTATGGAATTGATTGATCATGATTGATTAAATAAGGAATAAGATTGAATCAATTTTGGAAAAGATTGATTTAATTGAATATTTTATTCATGACCTCTCTTCTATAAATAGAACACTAGACCTAATTGGTCCAAGACACTTGACACTCTTGCTCTTGCTCTTAGACTATCAAGACAAGACCTAGAATTCTCTCTAGCCTCCCTCTTAGAGAAAGACTCCCACAAGTCTTTTGCCTCCTAGACTTAGAGACATACCGGTGTAACCTCTGTGGTTATTGTGTCATTCAAAGGAGAAATTTACAGCGATCACAAGAAAAGGAGGCTGCTGCATTTTCGTTCGTGGAGCGTCGTTGGCGAAGAACGGTCAAGTCTACAACGAAGGTTTGTAACGGTTCTTCCTTTTTTCTTTAGAAAAGCATGAAAATAAATTTAGATTTATTTTTCAGCATGTTTAAACCAATTTTCCAGCAGCTTTAAAGAGTGTTTAAAGTTTGTTTGAGTTTTTGTAACGGTATTTTAATATTAATTAATATACGGCGTAAGGTTCAATCGATGCGCTTCCGCTGCGTGGGGACTTTTATTCCCTTCAACCAGTACCACGATTGTACTAATACCCTCCCCCTTTCTTCCCCCCATCCCCTCCCAACATTTTAGATGTTGCAGGTTTCGACGATGAGCTGAGCCATGATGTTGATGAGGAGGAGACCTACGCGAGGAGGAACTCTAGGCCTTTGTGTGTGTCTCTTATAATGTTTGAATATACTAGTGTTGGTTTGGTTCAACACTATTTTTGTTATGGTGAGAGATTCGCCTGATTTATTTAAGTTTTTGATGAACTTGAGGTTTAGCCTTGTTGATAGAATAAAGGTTGATTTAGCTAGTATGTTGCTGAGTTGAGTTGTTAATTAGTATTAATAAAGATTTGGCTTTATGTTTTGTTGCACGGTGCTAATTTAATGCATTTGTTTAGATGTTGATACGAGATCTAACTCGTATGGAGCTAGGTTGTGAAATTTGCATTGTAGTTTGGTTTGGGAATATTTAGAAGTGCTTGTTTTGTTTAACAGTTTAAACGAAAATTTTGAGATAGTCAGTTTTATGTCGTTATGCTGCCGAAATTTTTGCTGCCCTCAATTGTAAAAGGTTTAGAGTTGAAGTAATGACGCTAGGCTAATAGTTGGTGAAACCTGCGACGACCATCTAGCTTGTTTGACACATAAAGAGACCAACTATTGAAAGCCAAAGGTGACTCATATTTTGTTGAAAAATATTAGAAATCTTTTAAATAGGGATTTGAGCATCCCATTTTGGCTGTCCTCTCCTATAATTGAGGATGGTGGTCGTTGTTAGTTGGTTCTTTTTAATGAAGTTTATTTCAAAAAAAAAAAAAAAAAAAAATACACTACACCTTCTTTTTTTTTTTTTTTTTTTTGATGTAATTCATGAAAAAAATTGTCTAATTAAGACCTGTGTTAAACTATAAGCGAAGAAAAATATTCAATCTTATTATTATTGTTATTGCTTTTTATAATTTAATATAATTCATGAAAAAATATTTAATTTTTAATATAATAACCGTTTTTGCTTTCCTTCCTAAAAAAATAGTATTTATAGTTGTTAGGAATTAGGATAATTGTCTGGCAAAAATATAGATCCAAGTTTGACCCCGACAAACGCATTCTTTCATTTTTCATATACTTATAACAACCTCACACTTTAAGGATTAAAAATGTGCCTTCAAGGGCGGATCTAAGAAGGGGCAAGGGAGCACGTGCCCCCTCAACTTAAAATAATATAAATTATATATTTTATTGCAGTTTCATATATAAAGTTTGCCTTTAGCTCAGTGGTATCTTCATTTGTTTGTGTGTTCGTGCGGCTTCATGCCTGGTTTCGAGTTTAAATCACATTTATATATATATATATATATATTTGGGGTTTTCCCAGTTCTCCCCCCTTTCCGTTTTTTATTTTCTTTTTTGAATAGTTCAGGTTTTTATTTAAGGTAAACGTGATTTTGAGTTTTTATTCCGTTTTTTCCATTTTTTATTTTCTTTTTTTGAATAGTTCAGTTTTTGTTTTTAAGACAAATGTGATCTTTCGTTAATAACATATATTGGTTTTTCAAACGAAATAATTTAAACGTTTTAAAAGTATATTTTTATGCTTTTGTTTAAGCTTTTTATTGGTTGATCTTTGTACTTTGACTCATTCTATTTTAGTTTATATACTTTCATATATTTAAACTTAGCCTATGTAATTTCAATAAATCTTTAGATTAGTCATTATTAATATGAAGTTACTTTTTTTTTTATAGAACTTTGTTAGTTAATAATCATATTTTTCACTTAAGAAAATATACCATTGTTAATATGTTTTCAAAATTTATAAAGCAAAAGTTAATAGAGACTAAATTTGTTTTGAAAAAGTTAACCGCTGATTAATGTTAAGATAATTCAAAGTTCAAGGATTATATTTGGACATTTGGAATTATTGAGAATAAAATAGAAATAGTTCCAAAGTACAATGACTTGATATTTTAACCTAAAAAGAATATGAAATGAGTTTTATGTCTAATTCAACTCCTAAACTTTGAGGTCAATTAAAACTTCAAACTAATAATTATATCAATTTAAATTCTAAACATTCATAATTGAATTTTATATCTAATGAAACTATAAATTTTTTCAATTTTGTATTTAGTAAATCAGTGAATTTTGAAAAATGTAAAATAAGCTCCACCTATCAAACACAAAATTGAAAATTTAAGATTCTATTAGACACATTTTTAAGGTTAGGGACAATAGATACAAACCCGAAATTTCAGGGACTAAACTTGTAATTTAACCTAATCAATATTATGTAATTTAAATATTGTATCAATGCTTCTAAAGTTACATTTATATGAACTTGTGTCCTCCTAACACAAAATCCTGGATCAGCCACTGGGTGCCTTAATCAATCTTGGCACATTTGAGCTAATTTTTACGGTCAAAATTTTATTTTAATCCAATGGTTTTTAATAATTTGAATTTAATTAACATATCTTCGTTAATTATTGAACGTGATTAAAGTTTAAGAAACTTATTGAACAATTACTTAAATGTACTACAATTTTTTTGTTACTCATGTGACAGATCATGATCATGACATAAATACTTAATTAAAAGTCATATGTGTCAAAATGGACATAGCTCAACAATAATTGACATTTACCATCAACTAAAAGGTTTGAGTCCCCCACTCCAATATATTGTTGAATTAAAAAAAATTAAAATCCTTACATATTATTAAATAAATGAGGTACTCAATCTTATATTTTACTTATTTTATTTTGATTCAATTTTTTATTGTCAGATTTGTAGTATATACAAATTAATTCCTTTGGAAATTCAAGTAGCGTTTGTAGTCCAACGGTTAGGATAATTGCCTTCCAAGCAATAGACCCGGGTTCGACTCCCGGCAAACGCATCCTTATATAATATTCATTATATTAGATATTTTACTTTTATTATTTTGTCTCTGTGACTGTAAATAAAACTCATCCATTTACAAATGTTTTTTCTTCGGTTCATTCCTCTTTATCCTGTCACTTCTATACTGACATAATTTAATCTTCAACTTCAAACTTAAAAAAATTTTAAAGTACTAAAAATTGGTTATAAATCTAAAGGATTACAATTTTCTCTCTTTTGTTTTTTTGGGTCATAAGTTCAAATCTTACCTATTTTTATGGTACTTTGTTCTTGATTATTTTATGGTATTATGTTCTCAAAGAAAAATAAATATTTTTTTTTAACTAAATGTTGAATTTGAAAACTCGACAAAAATGAAACCTAACTCAAATCTTATAGACAAAAAGTGTATGTTTCCCTAATTTTTATATAAAAGAAAATATTGAATTAATTAATAGACTAAAAAATAAAAACAATAAATTGTTGATATAACTTTGTTTCCTGAAATAATAGCTATCAAATTTAAAATTTACTAATTAAATAATAATATTTTTTTGTTTATAATCTTGGCTTGAAAAAATTATATATAACACCTCCTTTCATAAAAAAGAAAAAAAGAAAAAAAAAAGAAAAAGAAAAAAGAAAACTTGGTGTCAAATTGCCAAATAGGACAGACTAACTAGGGAAGGATATAATAGTAATTTTCTTAAAATTTTTAAAGGAGGTGACCGATTATACGGGAAGCTAATTTCAAAAACATCCCTTAGTCGATTCTGCAAATCGAAGTTGTACTTATTTAATAAAACACCAATTTTATCAAACGCCTAAAATCGTGAAAACTTTTTCATAATCACTTTCAATTCTTCTAAAATTAACCACAAATGCACCATTAGTCTTGTTATGGTTTTATTTATTTATTTATTATTTTTTTTTAATTTAGCCTTAATTGTTTGAAAAAAACCTATTTTAGTTCCTTACTTTCCAATATTTTCGTTTATACGATTTTCATTCGTTCATATTAAAACTAATTGTTGATAACTTACTTCAAATATAATTGACATGTTTGTGAGTGATTTTGGAATTAAAAAAATCACTTTTATCATGTCAAAAATCACTAAAAAAAAGGACATGACAGAAGTGATTTTGGACTTCAAACATGTCTATTAGTGTATAATACGTGTACAGACCAGCAGCTTCGTCGTGGACCCAACACAAAGAACACCTCGTAGCCGCATTCAACTCAGAACAAATACATAGAGATCAAACCAAGATGAATTCAGATCGAATGAGGAAGGAAAGAAAAGACCAGAAGAATTAAAAGTGATTGAGACAAGAAAGCAACAAAGTAAAAGCTAAAGAAAGACGAAAACAAGATGTAAGTGGTTCGACAACAAAGACCTACATCCACTATAGAAGAGAGATATTATTCCTTTATTCAAATCAGAATTACAAAGTATTGCAAATCGCACACTCAACTCTCACTTATTGCATCACTCTCAGTTTTTCATTCTAGTTAGCGAGCTCCTTTTATATTGCTTGAAAAATACTTCAACTGTTTATTAGGTTGGATGAAGAACATGTTGGTTGCAACCGTTTATTCCAGGTAATTCTATTCACAATCTCCACCTTTGTAATTAGCAGGTTCTGAATAGTCTCCTCTCTTCCCTCCTTTTAGTTTTTGTTTACCCTTTTTCCGATAAGTGAAACCTACTATTTCCAAGCAATGTTGGAATTTCAATTCCGATAAAGGTTTCGTTAAAAGGTCTGCAACATTGTCTGAGGTATGTACCTTAAGTACTTCAATTTCTCCTTTATCTTTCTCTTCTCTAACAAAGTGATATTTGATATCTATGTGTTTGGTTCTGTTGTGGAGTTGTGGATTTTTAGTTAGGAATACGGTGCTCTGATTGTCAGAGAAAATCTTTACAGTAGGTTGCTTTATTAAAAAATCCTGTAGTAATCCTTTAAGCCAGATACCCTCCTTGATTGCTTTGGAAAGAGCTATAAACTTGGCCTTAGTTGTTGAAAGTGCCACAACTTATTGCAAAGTGGCTTTCCAACTTAATAGGTTTCGTCCGAGTAAGAAAAAAAATACCCTGAGAGTGACCTTCTTCGGTCTAAATCACTTGCAAAGTTTGAGTCCACATAACCATAGACCTCAGTCTCTGACTAATTGTTCTTTCTATAATGTAGGGTAGCTTGAGATGTACCTTTTAGATACCTAAGTATCCATTTCACTGCCTCCTAGTGTCTTTTCCCTAGATTTGACATATACCTGCTTACGAGGCTAGTTGAGTATGAAAAATTAGGTCTAGTGGACACCATAAGTTCTGCAATGGGATTTGGAGATGATTTGAGCCTCGTTGTTCAGTTCTGTAGCTGGATTTGAAGAGGATCTGAGCTTCGATCTTCTTTTTACAAGAGGAGCTTCAATCTTCAGAGTCTTTTGAGAGTTTCCTAATCTTCCGCTTCTTCCTTTCTTTCTGTCGTCCCCCAAATGAGAGCCAAGATTTCCTATTTATAGTGTTTTCAAAAGGCCTTCGTGGGCTTGGGCTTGATTACATGTGGGCCAATTCATGGGCTTGGACTTGAAATGCATTTGGGTCCATTCATGTGCTTGGGCTTGAAATTTTGGACTTCTGGCCCAATTACCTTCATGAATTCGGGTTTAAACTGAACCCAATTCAATCTAATTTCATGAAATTAGCATATTTTAATTGTGGGTTTAAACTGAACCCAATTCAATCCAATTACTTTCTATGCCAACAAATGCCCTCTTTTCGAGATTTATGCACAAATAAGTGTGGGTGAATCTCGAAAAAGATGACTTGGCAACAAAGGTATAAGATTTTTTTTCCTTCAAAATTTTGACTACCCCAATTTTTATCTGAACCAGGAGTAGGATTTGAGGCTATTTTCAGGTTTAGTTTGAACTTAGAATAAAATTTGAATTCTAGTTCACTCCGATTTTGGGTAAAATTTGAAGCATCAGGAAATTTGGATTTGAGGTAAAAATTTAAAATTAACCACAAATTGGGTTTCAAAAGAAACTTGAATTCCACCATTTTTTCCCTAAACCCTAAACCCTACACCCTAAACTTGAAATTAAATTGAATTCTAATTCATGCTTGTTTTGGGTAAAGTTGGAGCATAAGAAAAACTGGATTTGAGGTAAAAAATTAAAATTGACCACAAATTGGATTTCAAACAAAACTTGAGTTGTACCCCATTTTTTTTTTGAATTTAGAACATAATTTAGATTTGAATTTTGGTCAATTTTTATTTGAAATTAAATTTGGAGTAAGCTCAAATTTTGATTTTAACAACTTTTGTAAAAAATTGATTATGAATAGACTTGGTTCATGATAACGCTCATTTATGTGCGTTATTTAGCCTTAAAAGCTTTGGTAATTGTTTGGAAAGCAAGAAATTTGTGTCTAAAATCTTATCATTTTAAGTCATTTTAGCAAAAGTTGTAGAATCATGAAGAAAATCTTAGAATTATAGAATTTAAGCTTAATTTGTACAAAAAGAGATTATTTTGTAAAGAATTTATCCAAGTAATGTTTTTGTTTAGAAGTCTTTGCAAGGAGGATGCACCTGCAAGAGGAGATAAAGGTTAGCAAAATAATAGAAGATGAAGCAAAAATAATATTGCGCCTGCATCTGGACCCGAGGATGCGAGGAATGTGATCAAGATGTGCTCGCAAAGCCATATAAGGAAAGAAGCCTTGTGCTGAAGACAAAATTGTTGAAGCAAAACACAGTGGAAAATGCGCCCGAGATTCGACCGCAACTAGGCTTTCTGACAGAATACCGAGATTCGCGGGATTTCATAGAATCATTCGAAAATCCCCAATCCGGCATCAAATCTCCGAGGATCGTGGATTCTTACCTTCCAAGGTCTTCTCACACTGATCTCACCAACCAACCTTACCTTCCAAGGTCTATAAAAGGGGATCAAGGTGCAAGAAGCAAAGAGAGCTCGGTGCTTGGAGTTTTGTCCTTAGGATTTATTTTTAGTTTCTCTCTTCTCACCTTGTAACCACTCTGAGTTTCGGATCCCTTAGTTTTTGTCGGCTGTTTTATTCAAAAGAAGAAGAAGAGAAAGACTTGTCTCTCCTTGAAAAAGGGCAAGAGCTAGCTAGATAGATAGAGATCCTTAGTAGAGTCTTGTCTTTATTTTTTGTTTTGCACTTGTTAAATTCCAGCGTTTTGTATTTACTTCTCATTTACTTTCAGTTGTAAGTTAATATTTTTTACTCAGTTCATTCTTTAATAGTAATTTTAGTATCTTTTTTCCACTTCGAGTTTGCTTTTCTTTATGTTTTGCAATTTACTTTCAGTCATGAGCTAAACTTCTATTTAGAGGTTCAAATATGTGGATTCCTTAAATAGAAGAAAGCCCCGCCTGTGAAAAAGCAAATTTGCTCCCTCTAGCATTATTTGTTTTTGTTGAAATTAAGGTTTAAATGTAAGGTTAACCTGGTCACTTAGGTTAGCATAGTTTGCATTTACTTGATGGCCGAAAGGTAAGAGTTAAAGGCGCAGGTTCACAAAATAATAGTGGAAAAGATCCTAGAAATAGGACTTTGACTTCTTGCATCCTAGAAATAGGACTGGAACCACTAGGGTTTTAAGAGTCGTGGGTATGATTTATCAAAGTTTCAACTAGCCCTAGAAACAGATGTGTAGATGGCTTAGTCTTCTAAAGGCACCTACAGTAGAGCTGAATAGGAGTTGGACTTAACTCACAATCTGGCTATCAGGGTAATTGCGGGCGCAACTGGGATATGCTATCTGCACCATGTCTATGTGGGCAACATAGATAGTGTTTCTCAGCCGACTGCAATGCCTGAGTGAATTGCGGGCGCATAGGTATGGGTAATCTAAAGTTCAAGGTTGAAACTATTTGAATTTCCCTTTTTATCTCATAAGTTTTTATCCGTCTTTATTTCTTTGTCTCTTTGTTTTTGTCTTAAAACCAAAACCCCAATCAAACTATTTTTCTTGGTTACCACTCATGGCCGTAAATTTAGAGGAGATTCATCTTTTACAGAATCACGTGTTAACTTAGCTAGTCACCATCTCCCTTGGGTACGATATCCGGAATATTTTTCATTTTATTACCTGATAGTGTATACTTGCACTTAACCAGGCTGTTGTGCATTAGCAACATGACCAGTGGCAGATCCAGGAATTTCATATAGGGGGCACAATATACATAAAAATGTAATAAAAAAAATTTATAATGAAAATTTAAAAAGTATGCATATTTTCATAAATGAATTAATTTTAGTTCTTACACCAGGATGGTTACAAAATTTAAAGTACAGAGACTAAATCGTTACAAATCAAAATTTAGGGATTAAATTGTTACTTTCATGAAAGTTTAGGGATCAAAAATGATTTTTAACCTAAAAATTATATTATGACAACTAAAAGGCTCGTTTCAATTTTTTTTAAGAAACGACTGCTGACTGCCATGTAAATTTGGCTTTGGACCTTTAATTAAGCCCATCATGGGAGAAATCATAAATCGTGATGGGCAAGCTTAGGTTTGCTTCGTGCCCCCCTAACCAACAATCCAAGCTTCAACTTTCTTAAATAATATGATTTATATATATTAATATTATACAAGTTCCATTATAATGTATTAAAAATACAAAGACGGGATAATTTGAGGGGGGCACGTGTCCCCCGACCCCTTCATGGATATGCCCTTGAACATTACCCACGTCAGTTCATACCCAACTTTTCATTTGGATTTAAATTGTAGGAAGATTTTGGCTTGAAAATCAAAAAAGAAAGGAAAAAAAATAAAATAACATAAAATAAATAAATAAAAATAAAAGTAAATAAATAAATGAATGATTCCCACCAAGACTTTATGCTTGAATTCATCCAAAATTAGACTTACTAGTAAGATTCACATCTCAAATAAGATAAAATATTATTTAGAATTATGATTTTATTCCTATTCAAATCTCCATCAACTTCAAATTTTATCAATTTTATCCAGGTATTCAAATACTTTTGGTTGCATGATGCAAACACCGCAAGCACACAAGTCGTCAAGTAATATAGTGATTTTGAGTATAGAGTATCGTCTCCACAGGGATTGGATTTATTCAATTAATTACAGAGAATACTCTTGCTTTGCTTTATTTAGAGAACAAAATCTAATGCCGAAAAGATAAATTAAAAAGCTAATCTAGAAAGCAAAAGATAAATGGAGACACAATTTGGAGGGATAATTCTAGAGTGTTAATTTCGTTAATTGGATCTTTAAAAGCTTATTCAATTAGCTAACTTAGATTAATTAATCATTTAATTCATAAGTCTAGAAGCCTAATTTCAAGGACTCTCCTGTCGGTTTCCTCCAATCTCATGCCTTTTAATAAAGAATCTCCTGTTGGTTTCCTCTTTATTTACTTAGTATGACATTACGATCCTTCAATACAACCTCTAACGTGTTGGGTTTAATGTCCTATAAACTCGTAGTTTGTAAATCATTCTATTTTGAATAAAGACGTTATTGAGGTTATTCAGTAAAAGATGTTATTGAATATGTATATTGCGAATGATTAACCTAAATCCAATAAACTAAGATCCTTGGCTATAAAATGAATACTCGAACTATATGTAGGGACATATCGTAGGATCAAGTTCAAGTTTATAGTCAAAATAGTCTATAGTATAAGGATACGGTTGAGTGCCTTATCCTGGGGTCACTATGGACGCGACCCACTTTGTATTAAGTACAAACGATGAGATCCTAAATCGTTTATGTGGAGACATGTGAGTGGGGGCGTCCTATGCAATGAGTTTGCATAAGACTGGACCACGAAATTAGTCACTTTCTCTTTATAACGCCGTTTACTGAAGAAATTGACTATTTCTCATAAATGACCTAGGTAACTCGTTCTTAATCCTGAGCTAACTATGAACTCCTGTTTATACGAGATTATCCTTTGATCTACATGGGTGAGAGTGACCAGTATCGCCGACTCAACAAGCCTACCATTTTGGGGATAAGATCGAATAGATAGCTGGGGACGTAGTCTCGCAAGACGGAATTCACTCCTACCCATTTCAGGGATAGTAGATAGGTTGTTCCCTTAAGTACTAACTCCAGGACTTGAACAAGGGGCCCCGCCCTCTCATTGGATCGAGAGGGACTTAGGTTTGATGGTTGGACCACAAACCGATTGTTCATTAGAGGATTAGTGGAACTTAAGGAACAAGAAGTACTATAGGGGTAAAACGGTCATTTGACCTAGCTATAGTTACAAACAACCTGTGAAGGAACGACTTACTGAACATGGTTAAATCAAGTGGACGGAAATATATCTATAGTGAGGGGAGTGCAACTATCAGGCTATAGTGGAGTGTCCCGGTAGTTAACGAATGTTGGCTAGCTTAGATAATGAGATTAGTCGGCTAGCCTCGAATCGTTGGAGCCAATGATCTATAGGTCCATTAGGTCCCTCTACTAGCTCATATCGGATTAAAGCCTAGAACATATTGATAGGAATCTTTGAATTGTTCAAAATCGGGAAATAGGGAATTATCATAAAATTGTGTTCGACACAATAATTTAATTATGAGTTAAATTAGAAAATGAGAGATAAGGTATTTAAAAGGGTTTAAAGACAATATACATGAATTGAGATTCATTTATAAAGGTTGCACTATATTAAGATGATTAATTTGATTAATGATTCATAATTAATGGGGCAAGCTTGAAGGTTGATTTTTATGGTTAATTTCAATTAAGAATTGAAATTAAAATCAAATTTGCTGAATTAGAATATGATTTTGAATCATGATATAGTGGAAAAACTTGGAAATCCACTCTTGCATGAAGACTCAAAGTGGAATTACACCACATTCATGCAATGGTGCATGTTGTGTTGCTTGAACACCTAGCTTCCACTTTCTCCATGAAGACCACCACGTGTCTTGCATCTTGAAGCCCCTTCTTGCATGGATTCTCTCTATAAGTAGAGGAAGAATCAAATTATGAAAATATACAACAATTACCTTAAGGTTATGTTGCTGAATTTCTTCCTCATTCACTCTCTCATCTCATATCTCAAGAGCTTGTACCTTCAAGCATTCCCTTCCTACTCCCTATCTCTATAAGACTCCCACAAGTCGTTCGTGGCCCGGAGAATAGTAGGGAAGACTCTAGAGGTTGTCCAAGAGGATTGTAGAAGAAAACACCACAAGGAGTTCAACACAAGTGAGCTACAAAAGGTTGGTGCTCTCTAACTCTCTATTTCTAGTCGTCGAAAGGTTAGTTTAACTATGCATTTATCAACCCAAATCCAATAATCTAGAATCCTAGATTATGTGATACGAGTCTAAAAAATACGAGTATGTATGTGATACATGTTTTGGATTGAACTTTACATATGAATAAGGATTCATATTTGGTCAATCAGTTTTTGAGAAAAGTTGAAATTGGTGTATTAATTTAATTTAAACATTTGATGTTAAATTAAAACAATTATAATTAATTAAATTTGTTTAATTAATTAGTTAAATTGATTTTCATTAAAATTAATTATATAAATTAATTTTATTTAGCAAAAAATACACTTTTGGTCCCTGAGGTTTGGGTTAAGTTACACTTTGGTCTCTAAGTTTTCAAATCAACAAAATACCCCTGAGGTTTGAGATAAGGAGAAATTTGGTCTCTGCCATCCATTTTGTCGTTAAACCCTAACAGTTTGCTGACGTGGCACCATTATTTTAATAAACAAAAATTATTTTTTAAATTTTCTAAATAAAAATATATTAAAATAATATAAATATTATTATTTTATTATTTTTTCAATTCTTTCTCCTCTCTCTTATTCTTCTTCTTCTCCATCTTCTTCCTTCTTCTTTTTCAAATCCTCGACGGCCGGCAGCCGTCGACTACCGCGTCGTCGCCAGCCGACTGTCCTTTTCTTTTTTTTTTCTTTCTTCTTCTTTATCATTTCTCTTCTTTTCTTTTTCTTCTTCCTACCCTCTTTTCACTGTTAAATTCGGCGCCGGCCGGCCACCGGAGTTGAAGAAGAAGTAGAAGAAAGAGAGAGATAAAGAATTAAAAACTTAATAAAATAATAATATTTTATTTTTTTTAATATATTTTTATTTAAAAAATTTAAAATTATTTTTAAATTAAAATAATGGTGCAACGTCATCAGTCCGTTAGTGTTTAACGGCAAAATGGACGGCAGGGACCAAATTGCTCCTTATCTCAAACCTCAGGTGTGTTTTTGTTGAGTTTGAAAACTCTGGGACCAAAATGTAACTTAACCCAAACCTCAGGGGCCAAAAGTGTATTTTTCCTTTTTATTTAAAATTGATTTCTTGAAATTGAAATTAAAATTCAATTTTAGAGGTGGTGGATTTTTGAGTCTTCATGGATTGCTTACCTTAAACATACACCTATACAAATTATGCATTGGTGTCTTCTCAAGCTTTGAGTATAATGCATGGATTCATTAATATATAAGCTGAGAAGAAGATGCAAGTTGTAGAGTTCAATTATGTTGAAAATTTGATGGATGGAAGCTCATTTTTTCTCTCAAAACTGTGGGTATGTTTTTCTTGAAAACCCATTTCTCTCTCAAATTTTCTCTCCCAAATTCATCATGCTCGGGTTCCCACAAGTCCGTTCTAAGGTTGGAGAATAGCGGGGAAGATCTTAGTGGTCGTCCACGTCTAGATCGTGTAGAGAAACTTCCAAGAGATCCAACGAATTTGAAGCTTGAAAGATAAGTCTCGGTTTCCTCTGTTTTTCGTTTTGAATTTCAACATGTTTTCTTAGATAAATTAATGAAAATCAAGGCCTAAGATCGTCAATCGTTTCCAAACGAGTGTTATTCACTCCTTCACTTGCTGTTGGTGATTTTGTGCTTTGAAAGTTTCATCGACGAACGGAATTTTGAGGTTTAGAAAGAAAGGAAAGTTAAGTCCTAGGTTTATAGGGCCATTTGAGGTTTTGAAGAGAATTGGCGTTGTGGCTTATCGTTTGGCTTTGCCACCATCTCCCCCATCAGTTCATGTTGTGTTTCATGTATCCATGCTGCGAAGATTTGTGACAAACCTGTCTCATAGGATTGATTTTGAAGATGAGATGAGAAACAAGTATCCAGAGCTCTTCTAAGACTAGCAACTTTCGAGGACGGAAGAATGTAACGTCGAGGAATTCAGATTAAGTTTAATATTCTAAAATTTCAAGTTAATCGAGCTAATTTCATGTAAATAGTTTGAAGAGAGTGGCTAAACTGAAATTAAAATTGTTGGAGTTCAACCTAACTAGACTGAATGATATAGTGGTAAATTAATGGACATTGGAGCCTAGCCAAATAAACCCTAAGCTCTATTTTTAAGTTGCTTGCACGCAGCCCTAGATGCCTTTTTCAGCCATCTCAAGCTTATTCTTCCTCCATCCCCACGATTTTTCAGCCCCTTCTTCCCCATTTTCATGACTTTTTCTACATCTCCAAGCTGGTCGTCTCTCTCGATCTCCTCATCAATTTTCCAGAACTTCGTCTCTTCCATCGACGACAGCCCAGGTGTTCTATCCATCCACACGCAGCGATGACAACAACATTTTTTTCGTCGGGTTCTTCAGATGTGCAATCTGGCGGCCACGGGTCTTTGTTTCTGTCATTTTTTTTTGGCTATTTTGCAAAATTTTTGGTGCAGTGAGTCATGAGCAATTTGTCAGCGTGGCGTGCGTCTATGTTTGTGGGTGTTTTCCAACGAGAACAGAACGTAGAAGCGGCGTTTGGGTGTGATTTTCTATTCCAGCTACTGTAGGCTTCATTTTTCAGCGTATTCGGCAAGCTTTCAGTGTGGGTAAGTGAGATTTAAGGTTTGTTTTGGTCAATTTTATGTTTAATCAAGGATACCCATTGATGTTAGCTCTCAATTTCAAGGTACCCATAATATTTGGAGGTTTAATCGTCGATTTGGAGTGAAATTGGAACCCGGGCAGAAAGTTGAAGATTCTGCTTTGGTGAGTTTTGGGTGTTAATTTATCCTCAAATTTAATTGGCTCCTAGTAGAATACTTGATTTAAACTCCTATTGATTTTTGGGAATTTTCCCCTTTTGTGTAGTTGTTTAAAACCTTGGAGTTAAGGAATTTGTTGAAGGTTAATCAAGTGTTTATTTGGCTAAGGTAAGTAGCTACTTGGATTCAAATTCTATGCTTTAGACCTATTGTATGATAATTGCCCATTGTTTGTTACATTACCGAGTCCCAATTACAGCAATCCGAACTTAGTTGGCCATAGACAAGCACCTCCAAGCTCGAGGCTTGATCAACCGACCCTTAGTCTAAGAAAACTTAAAGGAAAACTTGAAAACTAAATAGAAGGGTGACTACAATTTAGAGAAATAGAGCTAATACAAGGATGATTCCAAACCTAATCCAAGACACTTTATTTATAGGACTTCTTAGGCTACAATTCGTGGAAACTTGGTGCTGAAGGGAGCAACCAATTTGGAAAAATCGTGGAGCAAATATGGAAAAATTCACTTTTGGAAAGTTGATAGCGTCTCGACCCTACAAAGTGGCGTTTCGACCCTGATGGCAATGTCTCAACCCTAATTTTTCCTTCAGCGTGCTTTGACTTTTGTTGATCGAGGGTATTTTCATCATTTTGCTTCGGTTTAGCTCGTTTTAGTCCCGAATTGGCTCCAAACCTCCTTCGAGGACCTATACATATATTATACTCATTTTAAAGGATTATTTCACAAGGAATTCAACTAAGATAAGCAAATTAGGAGATTCTAAATTTATAACAAATTAGATTGATCAAAATGCCCCAACCTAAACCTTGCTAGTCCTCGAGCAAGCTAAGATTAGAATGAAAGAGATTATTATGCAATGCAATATTCATGACTCAATTTCTCAAAGATAAGAATGATCAACATTTTACTCAAGAGAATTAAATGTAAGTCCAACATAGTTAGAGACAAATTAAAATTTATCAAATTCTTTCTCATACATAAACTAAGCCTTCCCTAGAGATGTTTGAAAAGTTCGAGAAGGATTTATAAAACTCCCATTCCATCTTCCCCTTACACTGGACAAAGGCATAATGCATTAAAGGAAAGGAACACATTAACTTGTTAAGGATGCAAAACGGGTGCCTTAAACTCTTTCTTTCTTTTGTTCCCAACTAAAGGGCCCTAAGTTTGCATATATATGATTTTTAAGGGCCACTAGCTTTCACATATCTACTGCAGGACCACATTTCCAGAGTTTAACCCTTGGACGACCTAATTGATCACACTAGAGGTAGCTCTTTTTACCTCGACAAGTTAAAAAAAAAAACAAGCTTATATTTTTCTTCATTTTCTCATATTCTTCAACAAAGTAAATGATTTTTTTTTCTTTTTTTTTTTCTAAGCTCACAAAGGCAAATATTCTTTTTTTTTTTTTCACTCCCCAAAGGATGAAACAAGCTATTTTGCAAAACTTTCCTCTAAACATGCTACCTATCCTATCGAGGTGACAACGAAAATACGAATCCTATAAAGCCATCTAAAACCAACAAAACTACGCTAAGAAGGAATTATGCTCAATTTAGACAAGAAAAATTTTGAAAAAAATTAATGAAAACTCTAAAGATGCTAGAATACATGGAATTCAACTTTAGGAAAAATATATACTCATGCTTTTCTCATCCTAGAAATCTCATAATCAATCCTATAGAGCAATACATACAATTTCATATTTAAAGCTCAAAATTTAAAAAAGTGATTAAAATAATAAGTCGAATGTTCAGGTGCATGGCCACAATTCAATTAAACACAAAGAAATTAAATAAATCAAGCATGCATATAGAATATAATCCTTACACAAAGACTCAATGAAAATTAAGCATGCGAGATACTACCTCCACCCCCAACCTAAACGTTACATTGTCCCTAATGTAAAATAAACATGGAAAGTAAGGGACAAAAAGTAAAAGGAAACAGAAAACCTCCCTTGTTTAAGCACGAGGTTGGCAAAGATGGAAACTCCTCAGAAAGGCCTAAAAGAGTGACTTTGAATTAGGGAAACCTTCCAAAAATAAAAATAAAAAAATTACGAAAAAAACTGATGTGGACTTTTCCTACCGTAAGCGCACGGGTCAAGTAATAATATAGTGAATGTAATTCGAATGTCGTCCTCTGGATTGGATTTTTAAGCAAATCAAGTATTGTGAATTATCTTGCTCAATTTTATTTAGGGAACACAATGTGATGATTGAGTGATATGAAAACTAAATCAAAACAAGTAAAAAGTGGAAATTCAATTGGGAAAAATACTTAGGGAATTGATTTCGCCGATTTAGTCTAGGATTGATTTTAAGGAGTAAGTTATTATGCACAATGGAATTATGAGCCAAAGACCCTTTAATCACAACTACCTCTCCCGAGTATAATTGATTCTCATGCAAATTAACCAACTTGATATCCCTATCTAAGTTTATTAATATGCAAGGCAATGAGATCTTTTGACCAATTCTAAAATTAATCTAAAACCGTCACGAATTAGAAAATAAACTTTAGTCATGCAATCTTGAGTAAGTCTATATTAAATCCCCTCTCCCAAGCTAGATTCAAAACTTAAATCATTCAACTAATGGCCAATTAATTGAAAGCATTACATCAAGATTACAAACATAATAAAAATTGCACAACTTAAACCATAAATCAATCCATACATAAAATCAACTACATCAATCCCAAAGCTATGAGTTTAGCTACTCATGAATGGAATTACAAGCTCGACTAAACATAATAAAGCCATAAAATCTAACTAAAGAAAAGGAAAGGGAAAAGAAAACTCAATGTAGGCCGAGACCGAACGTCCCCGTCACGATCCCCACGAACAATGGGTTGATTTCCACTTTTATCCCTTTGTTTCAGCCTCCAAAGTCTTAATTTTGTCCTCTTTTACGGCTCCAAAAAGTCCCAAAACGAATTCTAGCAGCGTCGAGACGCTAAGGTCGCAGCGAGACGCTGTGACCGTTTCGCGCCTATCTGAATAAGGAATGCTAGCGTCGAGACGCCTAAGGGCTAGCGTCTCGACGCTAGCCTGCATTTGACCAAATTTTGACTTTTTTTTCTCTTTGAAGCTTTTTCATTCCTTTGCATCTTTTCGCATCCCGAGCACCCGATTAACTCCATTATTGCGCTATAGCTCCAATCAACCATTTCCTACAAAATAAACAATAAAGTGCAATAAAATGGCCAATAATCGTCAAAGACTAGCTAAATTGAATAAGTAAAGATAGCTAGCTATGCTCGCTATCAACAACTAAATAAGGGAAGAAAATAAAAAAGGAGGGGATAGAATTTTTGTTTGCTCTAAAAAGCTAAATCTCCAAGAAGCTCAATTCCTTTTCCTTGTTTCTTGGTGTGCAAACAAGCTTCCTTTTGCTAAAGGATTGTCACAAAGGCCTACAAGAAATAAACTAAAAAAAAAAAAAACAAGAAAAAATGTGAAAAACACAAAAGGAAATAGCAATAAGACACCGTGTTATAATCCACGATTCCTAAATCTAACTTGTAGCAGTAGTGGTCGAGGTCAATCACAAGGAACAATCGATTTATATCCAAATTCTTTTGTGTTTTTTTGAGGTAACCAAAAAGGGGAGTTTATGGATGATATGACCTAAATAGTCTTATTTTATCGCCTCTAATCTAGGCTTGTTAGGATCATTTTATGCTTTACTTGTCCTATTTACAGGTTAATTGATGTTAATTCGGGCCAATTACGGGGTTTTGGAGTCATCTCGGTGTCTTGGACGACGAGGAGGTGAAAAGACCCAATTGTGCTGAAGCGGGCCTGAAGAATGACACTGGAAGCTGAAGATTGAAGCCTCGAACCGAGAGGAAGCGAGACAAAGCCGAGAAATTAAGCAACAAGTTGAGATTTGAGGCTGACGTCTCGACGCCGACGCGAATTTGGGCCGAAGTGTAATGTTCGTGGCGTTGAGACGCTGCCCTTGGCGTCTCGACGCCGACGTATTTTCGATATATATGTAGTCTCAGTTCTAGTCTGCCGTTAGGTTGGAACTTTGGTCCTTTTTACGATTTCTTTGCCTCTTTTACATTCCAGAACTGTTGTAGACCATTCTTGGTCATATTCTATGGATTCTTTCACATTTATTGTCGATTTTACTTCATCTATGTGTAGCTAATCTCGTTTAGATTGTTGAATTAGGTTTATGTCTTGATTCTAAATAAGACTAGCTGAGTTTTCTGAGTTTTACTTTCTGTTCTTGTTGTATTTTCATTGATTTTTGCATGTTATCCCGTTTAAACAAATATATGAGGCTAGTCTATTAGGATTGACGTCTTATGCAATTATCGCTTGTGTATTTCATCAGTTATTTTTAGATAACCACTAGGTTGAGGCAAGTCACTCTCTACGCGAGACGACCCTTGATAGGCCTAGGATGCATGTTAAAGGTTGCAGGAATTAGATTTAAATTGCATTTGAATTTGGTTCTTACGATTTGGACCCACGATCCAAAAGCGGCTAGTTTTAATGGGTAGTTGCGAAATTGCTTGTTAATTAACTAGTTAGATATAATTAGTAACCGTTGCAGAGGTCTCAGATGGTTGCTAAATTATGCATAAGGGGTGGTGAGCGATAGAGTCTATATTAATTAATCTTGTTAATTGGAGAATTCACGATCAGCAAGGTAATTAGCACATGTTAGGGTAGGGGAGTCCTTCGAGTAACCCAGAAGCCAACTAGACTAATGAAATCAGTTTAGAATAATTATTAGAGAACACTAGGAAGCCAACGAATTAGAATCAAGCATAATAAATCTCAATCCAACGATCTGTTGGGTTTTATGCCCTAAAACTCGTAGATAGTAAATGAAACAAATTAATCGATCTCAATAAAGCGTTATTTGAGTAATTCAGTAATTTGGTTATTGAATAATCGAGTTTTCATTAATAAACCCTAAATCCAATAAACTAAGATCCAAGGTTGTTTAAATGAAACTTGGACTAGTATGTGGGGACATACAGGGATCAGTGTCCAACTAACAACCTAAAAGGTCTATAGTATAGGGATAAGGCTGGGTACCTTATCCTGGTGACACTATGTGATACGATCCACCTTGTATTCGATACAGATGCAATGATCCAAAGCATCCATGAAGGAGACATGTGGGTGGAGGGTATCCTATGCAATGAGTTTGCATAAGACTGGACCATGAAATAGTAACCACTAGATGTAATGCCGTTAAGTAGTTTAGGTTTTTATTTCAATAGGATGACCTAGGTAATTCAATCTCAATCCTGAGTCTGTTATGAACCCCTTTCAGGAGGGATTGTCCTTAGATTTGTATGGGTGAGAATGGTCAGTTCGCCGACTCAATAATCCTACCATTTGAGGGGCAAGACCGAATGGGGGCTGGGAACATAACAGTACAAGATGACATTCACTCCTTCCCCTATTGGGATAAGTAGATGTGTGTTCCCTTAAGGCTGATTCCGGGGCTTGAACAAAGGTGCGCCGTCCTCTCCTGGCCCGAGAGGAACTCCTGTTTAGTGGTTGGACCCTAAACAACTTGTTCATTAGAGGAATCAGTGGTACTTAAGGAACCAGAGGTAACCCAGGGGTAAAACGGTAATTTGACCCAGCTAGTGTTACGAACACACGTGAAGGATTGGCTTACTGCTTGGTCGATATCCATGGACATAGAAATATTCTACAGTGAGAAGAGTGCAGCTGTGGGTCTTTAGTGGAGTGACCCACAGTTAACGAATGTTGACTAAACTTGGTTAATGAGTTTGGCCAATTAGTCTCGTATCGTTGGAGCGTCTGATCTGTAGGTCCATTAGGTCCCACTGGTAGCTCGTAAAGAGACTTGAGGCAATTAAGTATAAATTGTAAATTGAAAGTGTTCAATTTATTTGGGGAATCGTATAATGTATATTGATGCATTATAATATAAAATTTATGAAACTTTATAATATAATTTTTGAATTAATTTCAAAAATTAATTCTTGAGAGAAAATATTTGAAAGAGTTCAAATAAATTTAATATGAATTGGATTCATATTAATTTTAATTTTAATAAAATCCCTAAGATTAAATATATGATATTTAATTGGGTAAATTAATTAATTATGGAATTAATTAATTATTTATTAAAATTAGAGACATTTTCCTATTAGGAAAGAAAATATTTGAAAGAGCTCAAATAAATTTAATATTAATTGGATTCATATTAATTTTAATTTTAATAAAATCCTTAAGATTAAATATATGATATTTAATTAGGGAAATTAATTAATTATGGAATAAATTAATTATTTATTAAATTTAGAGACCTTTTCCTATTAGGAAAATGTCTTCTTTTTCCTATTAGGAAAAAGGTCTTGGCCTTTACCTATAAATAGGACCCCTGGGGTGAGGTGAAAGGCATCCCATTCATTCTCCTACTCTCAGAGAATTCCCCTCAAGGCTTCCTCTAGACTCCCACCAGTCTCCTGCCTCTAGAAGTCTCAGAGTCATACCAGTGTTGCCATAGTGGTGGTGTTTGCACTAGTTCGTGATTAATTCACAAGCAGTTGGTGAGTTTAATCTGAGTCGTCAACGAGAATAAGTAATTTGTTACTATATAAATTAGATTTAGATCTAATATTTTTGTATGCTTAGGCTTAATATAAATCTAGAATAGTTCTAAGTTTATTGCCAATATATTGGTATTTTAGATTAAACAAAATTAATTACAAATCGGTCCCAATCAAGCTTGTGCTTTACGGAATTATGGAATTCCAATCCTTCAATTGGTATCAGAGCCGATCGTAGATCTAATTTTGTTTCTCTAAAATTTGCATTGGCTATTGGTGGGATTGATTAATGCATAATGTATGTATGGTTTGCATTGAACTGTTTAGGTTAATTTTATGGCCATAGATTTTACTGTTTTTATGTGATTTGATAATATAAGAGACCGATGTTTCGGGTATTTTATGTAAAATCGAGTCCTATGTAAGTACGGATCTAGAATAGGTTTTTATGAGATAAAAATCGAAGAAATTGCGACGCTGTCACGATTACAGCACGCGTTAGGGATTCGCAACAGGACGGTTCAAGGCGGTTAGGCGGTTCGGTTCACGCGGTCTGGCTGGGCTGGGACCAATTTGGTCCGGTTCAGTTGGAATTTGGCTCGGTTCGTGGTTTTCGTAGCTAGTTTGAAGTGGTTCGGATCGGTTCGAGCAGTCTAGACCAGTATTTGGAGTTGCAGAAGGACTTTTAGGATAGAATTTAGCTATAGTTATTGTAATTTATGCTTTATTTTATCCTAGGGGCCAAAATTAACCGGTTCAATTGCTATTTATTTGCTTTATGGATGTCATATAGCTTAAATTCCCACCATAGGTTAAGCATGTTTTCATGCATATTTATGTTATAATTGTTATAATGTATGGTAATTATGCATGAATTTAATTTCATGAGTTATTTAGTATAATTGTTATATTAAATATATGAAATTGGTGAAGCATGATGCATGACATTAATTTAGCTAAATATAATTGTTATATTTAATTAATGTAGCATGCATGCTTAAGATTATTTTCATGAGATTTAATATAATTAGTTATATTATGAATGAAAATAACAAATATAAATCAATGCTTGTTTTCATATATGATTTAATATAAAATGTTATATTAATTAAATGAAAATGGAATAGCATTGAGCATGACATTAATTAGATTAATATAAGAGTTATATTATATTAATGTCAAATTTCATGTAATTTAATTTTCATGGATGTTTAATTAATATAATCGATATTAATTAAATGAAATTGAAATTGCATGAAGCATGACACCACTTTAGATTAATATAATCGTTATATTATTGTTACCGGCGTCATAATAATATGGTGTTTAATAATTAGAATATGATTGTTATTTTTCCAACACCATAGAAGCATGTTATAGGGCTAATCATTAAAATTTTATAATAAGTTATAAAATTGATTAGAAACCGTCAACCTATAACAAAGAGTTGTATGCAAACATAGGACCTTAGGTTAAAATGAATTAATTTTAAAATGTTTAAAATTAATTAGACCTAAGCTCATTATAATTCTAATAGGGTTAAAATTATTTTCTTACTTAGAATTAAAAATAGTTTTAATTGACTAAGTAGGAAAAACATTACTATGATTATAAGGGAACTCCACCGGTTAAGTTCTGTCTAAGGCTGGGGGTAATTAAGATGACGGTTTACGGAACACCTCCTACCTGGGAACTAACCCGGAATACCGGAGTTGAACTAATCATAGTTTTTTTTTTTATCAACGAATTAATCATAGTTAAATGTTAGCATGCAATGTCACTAGGTTTATTAAAAGAGTTTAATTCACCTAGATCTTTAGAGTAAAAAATTTACATTACTATGGTTATAAGGGAACTCTCCCGATGAAGTTCTGTCTAAGGCTGGAGGTACTTAAGATGACGGTTTACAGAACACCTGCTACTTGGGAACTGACTCGGAACTAGAGTTGAATTAACCATAGTTATGTTAGCATGCAATATCACTAGGTCAATTAAAAGAGTTTAATTCACCTAGATCTTTAGAGTAAAGATCTATCAGAACTATTGGTTATAAGGAAATGATAGCGAGCAGAAATGTCGCTATTTTAGTCTCAATTTATTAAGCTTTTTGGTGCTTTAAATCGTGTTTTTAATGAATATATTTAATGAATTTTGTTATTTGGTCCTTAGGAGCAAAGATGGTGATTTTGGGAGAAAAAGTGCCAAAATTGAAGCAATTGAAGCCCAAATCCTAGCTTGATGCAATTGGAGGCCCAAAGAAGTCAACCATGAAGAAATGACCAAAAGAAATAAAGAAGAAGGCCCAAAAATCAGCCCAAAAGGAAGCTGAAAAATCTGGAAATTTGGGGCAGCGTCGAGACGCTAAGTAGACAGCGTCGCGACGCTACCTTTTCGTGTTGCCCAAGCCGCGTGCGCAGCAACGTCGCGACGCTGAACAAGGTAGCGTCGCGACGCTACCCCTATTCCAGGCCTATAAAAAGGCACCCTTGGGTGCCTCATTATTCATCAATCAATCATTCCTTCTCCATTCCAATTCCTTTCTCTTAGGCTCCTTTGGAGCCCCTCTCAAGGCCTTTGAGCCTTTTTGAGAGGATTCTTTTAGTGGGAAAATTTTTGGAATTTTGGGGGAGCAATCTAGAGGCTCAAGGAGTAGTCAGTGGGGCTCCAAGCGTCAGCGAGGGGTTTTTCGACGGTCAATTCCTTTCCTTTATTGCTCTTTATTATGCTTTCCTTTGTAATTAGTGTGGATATTTTAGCCATGTGTAGCTAAAACCCCAAATTGGGGTCTTGAAATGAAATGATAGTTCAAATATTGTTATAATTTCTTGTCTCTTGCCCATGTCCTAATTATTTGTATGGATGTGCTTAATGCTTTACTCAATCTGGCCAATTGTGTAATGATTCGATTCTTAATGGAAACTCGACGGAGAGAAATTAGGATAGATCATAATCCATGCAACTAGTTTAATTGTCTGTTGTGACACCGGGATTAGTTGATTAAACTTAGATTCCTAAAATGAATCAGAGCGTAATAATTAATGATTTTTAATGGCGCTAAGGACACTTAGGTTGTTAAAATGAATTAATTACAATTAGGGGAAACCGATAGGAGAACCTATGTGATTAACGGAGATTCTAGGATTATAATTAGTTGGGCAATGAGATAGGATAATTATAGCAACTATTTAGCTAATCATTGATTTTCAAGACCCCTCTTCCCATTTAAAGAAAACTCTTTCTCCACATTTTATTTTTGATTGATCAATTTATTTTCGTTAATTGTCTTGAATTTGAATTTTTGCATGAAGTGGTCCCTAAATATTATTTCGCCTAAGTATTTTTAGTGCTCAAGAGATTTTAATTATTTGCTTAAGTTTCGCTTCGCCTCCCTGTGGATTCGATACTCGGTATTACTACCGTTTTATATTACTTGTCACGACCCGTGCGCTTGCGGATAATCGACAATACGTACTACGAACAGGAAACTCTACCGGTAAAGTTCTGTCTAAGGCTGGAGGTACTTAAGATGACGGTTTACGGAACACCTGCTACCTAGGAACTGAGCCGAAACTTGAGTTGAATTAACCATACTTATATTAGTATGCAATGCCTCTAGGTAATTAAAAGTGTTTAATCCACCTAGACATTAGAGAAAAGACCTATATATATAAAAGTTATATACATGCATAGACTTAGATAGATTCACTTAGCCAGAATTTACCTAAGTAATAGACCCTATAATTATAAAAATACTTAGTGGGAGGAAATATATCAAAACAAGATTTTCATAAATCAAGTTTTGCTCTCACTTCCTCAAAAGTTCACAACGTGAGGTTCATGCTTGGCCTCGAGTCACCCTAGGAGTGACCCCCTACGGATGGTGTTTGCATGGATCGATATTAAGGTGAATGAGGGAGTATTTTATAGTATGTGGGAGCAGGACACATGTCAACGTATCCTACGGTCTCCTCCATTAGGTTGCACTGTGAGATCCCCATGATCTGCCTGCGAGTCGCCCTGGGAGAGATCACCCTACGGAGGGCTTGATCATGGGAGTCGAAACAACACAAACTCCAGAAATGGATAAGATTTCTTAGGTCCATTTCCAACTTTCCCTACGGTAGCATTGTTGGGGCCGACCTCTGAAATCTGAAAAATGGAGGGTCACACTTACGGGAAATTGTTAAGGTGTTAATAATTTCCTGACCGAAAAAACAGTAGCTAAGAACTATTGGAATATGAGTTATTTCGGGAATAGGAATTGGCTGAGATTGTCTCAATTCAGAGGAGTAGTGTTGACTACCCTACGGTAGCTGTTGTTCTAAACCTCTGAAGTATCGTTGCAAAATGAATGTTTATTCTATGGGTCGATCATTACTTTTGCTAAATTGATTGGATTAAAATAATAATATTATTTTGTGTAATGGGTTAATGTAACAATACTTATTAAGTTAATTTGTTTCTTCTCAGCAATGAAACGTTCTTTGTATGCCTCGAATAACGCCAACTACAAAACTAGTATTTCTAATACAACTAAGAAAATGAACTTAAACACTAATTGCGTGGAATTGGTCTTAAACTAAGGACGGTCCTCAAGCCCACATGTCTAATTCATCTAAAATTGTTCATGATGAATATGCCATAGACTGCTTAGCACATCTCAATGAAAATAAATTTTATTTATTGGTCATTGAAACATGTATAGTGGAAAATGATGATACAACCTGGATCCTTGATTCAGGTGCCACTCATCATGTATGCTCTTCCTTTGAGGGAATGATCTCCTGGCAACAGTTGGATGCTGGGGAAATGACTCTCAGAGTTGGGACAAGGGAGCTCATTTCAGCTAAAGTAGTGGGAGATATTAAAATGTTCTTCTCCAGGGAACACTATATGTTATTAGATAATGTATATATAGTTCCCAAAATAAAAAGAAATTTGATTTATGTTTTTTGTTTGCTAGAACAAGGATATTCAGTGTCCTTTTCTGTGAATGAAGGGGTACTGATATCTGTTCTGCAAAAATGGAGAACAATTTGTATGTTTTAAGACCAATAGAGTCTAGGGATATTTTGAACAATGAAATGTTCAAAACAGTCGAGACTCAACCAAAAAGGCAGAAAGTTTCTCAAAGTACCTATCTTTGGCACTTGAGACTTGGCCACATAAATCTCAATAGGATTGGGAGATTGGTTAAGAACGGACTTCTAAGCCAGTTAGAAGATGGTACTTTACCTCCGTGTGAGTCATGTCTTGAAGGTAAGATGACCAAACGACCTTTTACTGGAAAAGCTTATCGCACCAAGGAGCCCTTAGAACTCGTACATACGAACCTCTGTGGTCCAATAAATGTAAGAGCTCGAGGAGGGTATGAATATTTCATCTCTTTCATAGATGATTATTCAAGGTATGGTTATTTATACCTAATGAGTCATAAGTCTGAAGCCCTTGAAAAGTTCAAGGAGTAGAGGACTGAAGTTGAGAATGAAGGGGATAAAAGCCCCCACGCAGCGGAAGCGCATCGTTTGGACCTTACGCCGTATATTAATTAACATTAAAATACCGTTAAGAAAAACTCAAATAAACTTTAAACATACTTTAAAGTTGCTGGAAAATTGGTATAAACATGCTGAAAAATAAATCTAAATTTATTTTCATGCTTTTCTAAAGAAAATGGAAAGAACCGTTATAAACCTTCGTTGTAGACTTGACCGTTCTTCGCCAACGACGCTCCAACGAACGAAAACGCAGCGATTCCTTCTTGATTTCTTCGCTGGAAATTTCTTCTTCAAAGACACAATAACCACAGAGGTTACACTGGTATGTCTCTAAGTCTAGGAGGCAAAAGACTTGTGGGAGTCTTTCTCTAAGAGGGAGGCTAGAGAGAATTCTAGGTCTTGTCTTGTGAGTCTAAGAGTAAGAGGAGAGTGTACTGAACCAATTAGGTCTAGTGTTCTATTTATAGAAGAGAGACCATGAATAAAATATTCAATTAAATCAATCTTTTCCAAAATTGATTCAATCTTATTCCTTTTTTAATCAATCCATGATCAATCAATTCCATAATTGATTAATCTTTTCCACAAATGACTAATTACTTCCATAAGTGATTAGATCATTTCCATAAATGATTAATACCCGGTTAATGAATTCTTTAATTAATTAACCACCAATTAAATATCACATATTTAATTTCCGGCCTTGAATTAATTAATTTGCCCAAATAGATTTTAGGCCTTAAAATTAATTAATTCATTATTTGAACTCTTTCAAACTTCCATAAATTTAATGTGACTCAAATTTATATTAATATTTGAATTTCTTCAAGTATTAATTTCTCTCATAATATATTATATTGTTTCCCTTAGTGAATTGAACATTTTCAATTTACATTTATTACTTAGTTGCCTCAAATTACTTTATGAGCTACCAGTGGGACCTAATGGACCTACAGATCAGAAGCTCCAACGATGTGAGATTAATTGGTCAAACTCATTAACCACATCAATCAATATTCGTTAACTCTGTGTACATTCCACTATAGACTCACAATTGCACTCTTCTCACTGCAGCATATTTTCTGTGTCCACGGATCTAGACCAATATCGACTAGTTAGTCCTTCACGAGTGTCTGTAACACCAGCTGGGTCAAATTACCTTTTTACCCCTGGGTTACTTCTATTTCCTTAAGTACCAGTTCTCCTCTAATGAACAACCTGTTTGTGGTCCAACCATCAAACAGAAAACCCTCTCGTGCCATTGAGAGGGTAGGGCCCTTTGTTCAAGACTCGGAGTGACCACTTAAGGGAACACTCATCTGCTTCCCTAAAGTTGGGAAGAAGTGAATTCCATCTTGTACGATTATGTTCCCAGCTCCCCATTCGTTCTTGTCCCCAAAATGGTAGGCTTATTGAGTCGGCATATTGGCCACTCTCACCCATGCAAATCAAATGAAAATCTCTCATGAGCAGGAGTCCATAATCAACTCAGGATTAAGACAAAGTTGTGTAGGTCGTCCTAGGGAAATAGAAACCAACTAGTTAACATTGTTATAACCAGTGGTTACTATTTCGCGGTCCGGTCTTATGCAAACTCATTGCATAGGATACCCCCACTGGCATGTCTCCTACACGAACGTGTTGGATCATAGAGTTTGTAACAAATACAAAGTGGGTCGTATCCATAGTGCTGCCAGGATAAGGCACCCAGTCTTATCTCTATACTATAGACCCTTTAGGTTGTTTCTTGAACAATGATCCCATATGTCGCTTGATAGCGAGCATAGTTAGCTATCTTTCCTTATTGAATTTAGCTAGTCTTTGATGATTATTGGCCATTTTATTGCACTTTATTGTTTATTTTGTAGGAAATGGTTGATTGGAGCTATAGCGCAATAATGGCGTTAATCGGGTGCTCGGGACGCGAAAAGATGCAAAGGAAGGAAAATAAATCAAAAAGGAAAAAAGTCAACATTTGGTCAAATACAGACCAGCGTCGAGACGCTGCTTCTTTAGCGTCTCGACGCTGGCATTCCATATCAGAGGAGGCGCGATATCAGAGGAGGCGTCGATACACTGCGACCTGAGAATTCCTTTTCCAGAACGCGTGTTTTAGAGGCAGCGTCTTGACGCTACGACGAAATTTCAGAATAAAAGCATCCTTTCGGCTAGGTTTTTTTGGGAGAGACTTTTGGGACGTTTGAGAGCCGTAAAACAGGGCAGAACAGAGGATCTTGAAGCAAAAGCAAAGGGAGAAAATCGGAAATCAACCCATCGTTCGTGGGGATCGTGATGGGGACGTCGGTCTCAGCCTACATTGAGTTTTTCCTTCCCTTTTCCTTTCTTTAGCTAGACTTTATGGCTTTTACATGTTTAGTTGAGCTTGTAATTACATTCATGAGTAGCTAAACTTGTAAACTTAGGGATTGATGTAGTTGATTGTGTTTATGGATTGGTTTTTGGTTTAAGTTGTGCAATGTTTATTATGTTTGTAATCTTGATTTAATGCTTTCAATTAATTGGCCATTAGTTGAATGATTTAAGTTTTGGATCTAGCTCGGGAGAGGGGATTTAATTTAGACTTACTCAAGATTGCATGACTAAGGTTTATTTTCTAATTCGTGACGGTTTTAGATTAACTTTAGAATTGGTCAAAAGATCTCATTGCCTTGCATGATTAATAGACTTAGATAGGGATATCAAGTTGGTTAATTTTCATGAGACTCAATTATACTCGGGAGAGGTAGTTGTGATTTAAGGGTGTTTGGCTCATAATTCCATTGTGCATAATAACTTACTCCTTAAAATCAATCCTAGACTAATCGGCGAAATCAATTCCCTAAGTATTTTTCCCAATTGAATTTCCATACTTTTTACGTGTTTTGATTTAAGTTTCCTACCATTCATTCACTACTTTTTGATCCCTAAATAAAATTGAGCAAGATAATTCACAATACTTGATTTGCTTAAACATCCAATCCAGAGGACGACACTCATTTTTACGAACACTTTATTATTACTTGACCCGCTTGATGTAAGGAAAATTCCACATCACGTTTTTTGGCGCCGTTGCCGGGGATTGGCACATTTAGCTAGATTGATATTGTGAAAAAATTGTTTGATCTTAATTTAGGGTGTATTTTTATTTTGTTAGGTTGATTCCATTTTTTCCTTATTTGTTTTTCTTTCCATATTTGTTTTTCTAGCATAGTTTTTATTTTAGTTGTGTAATCTTTTCCTTATTTGTTTCTTATTATTCCTTTTTAGATTATTTTTTCCTTATTTGTTTGTTTCCTTATTTGTGTTTTGTCATATTTAATTTTGCATTCCATATTAGGTTATTTTGTTTCCTTTTCTAGATTATATTTTCCATTTTTAGATTAGTTGTTTTCTTTTCTTTGTTGCTTTCCATAATTGTTTTCTTTCTTTTTTTAGGGTAGTTGAGTTTTGTATGCGTAGTAGTAAAGATTTAATTTTAGCACCATTTGATCCCGAGATAGAAAGAACAATTCATAGGCTTCGAAGGGAAAATAGAGAAATTATTCAAATGGCAGACCAAAATCCACCTGAGGAGCCTAGGCCTATTAGAGATTATTTTCAGCCTGTGTTTCAGGGACAACAATCGGGGATTGTCTATGCCCTGATCAATGCCAACAACTTTGAGCTGAAAACCGGTCTCATTCAGATGGCTCGAGATTGTGCATATAGAGGATCGCCCACCGAGGACCCAAATTCTCATCTAAAATCATTTTTGGATATTTGTGGGACAGTTAAGATTAATGGAGTCTCTGAGGATGCTATTCGCTTAAGCTTATTTCCTTTTTCTTTGCAGGATAAAGCACAAGATTGGTTGCAGTCTATTACCCCTGGGAGCATCACCACTTGGGATGCTTTAGTCCTGGCCTTTTTGAAGAAAATTTTCCCTCCTGCAAAGACGGTCAAGCTGAGGACCGAGATTGGGACATTCCAACAACAATTTGATGAGCAGCTGTTCGAAGCTTGGGAGCGATTTAAAGAGTTACTGAGGAAGTGCCCTCAGCATGGATATCCCGACTGGCTTCAGGTTCAATTGTTTTATAATAGTTTAACTCCTAGTACAAAAACTATTGTTGATGCAGCTGCAGGTGGGACTCTGTTGTCCAAGACCGTGGAAAATGCTCACATACTTCAGAGGATATGGCCACCAACAGCTATCACTGGCCATCTGAGCGGTCTACACCCAAAAAGATTGCTGCTGGAGTGTTTGAGGTTGATAAAGTAAGTGCACTCCAGGCCCAGATGACTTCCCTTGCTAATGCTTTTATGAAATTTTCAGGTACAGGGAGTGCGCAGTCAATCGAATCAGCTGCTGCTTTAGCATCTAGACCTCAGGAGGAGACCATCGAGCAGGTTCAGTATGTATCAAATTTTAATTCTAGGGGATATAATAATAGTTCTACACCTACACATTATCACCCTAATAATAGGAACCATGAAAATTTCTCTTATGCAAATACTAAGAATGTTCTTAACCCCCCTGGTTTTGCCCCTTAAACTCAAGAAAATAAAAAGTTAGAAGATCTTGTTGGAGCTTTCATTGTAGAGTCTAGTAACAGGACAACCAAATTAGAGGAGGCAGTCATTGCCATCAACTCAACAGTGAATGGCCACAATGCAACTATAAAGAACATTGAGACTCATATGGGACAATTGGTGAATGTTGTGAGCTCCATGAATAAAGGTAAGGCCCCAGCTGAGCAAGAGAAAACCCAGATGGAGTACTGTAAGGAAATCACTGTGCACCAGGAGGAAGCTAAAGAGGAGCCTGAGTCTGAAGATTGTGACACGCCTACAGGGGAAGCTGAGGAGGACACATCATCAGATGAGGCTGAAAAGCCTAACCCTGAGCCTCCTATTCCTTCTCCCACACTGATGGTTCCCAAGGAAAAGAAAAAGAAAAAGAAGAAAAAGAACAATCAGGTTCAGTTTGATAAATTTATGAATGCTTTTATGAATCTGAACATTAATATTCCTTTTGCAGAGGCATTAGAGATGCCCCAATACAACAGGTTTATGAAGGAGTGGTTAGCAAATAAGCGAAAGGAAAAGAAGGTTGACACTGTATATCTTGCTTCCACATGCAGCACTAGAGTACAACAAAAAGTACCTGAAAAAGTAGCAGATCCAAGGAGTTTTTCTGTTCCTTGTAGTTTTGGTACTTACTCTTTTAGAGCATTATGTGACTTAGGTGCTAGCATTAATATTATTCCATTGTCCTTGTGTAAATTGTTAGACATAGGTGAGATTAAATATACTCCTGTAAAGCTCCAATTGGCTGATCAGTCTGTGGTTAGACCAGTTGGCATTGTAGAAAATGTTTTAATCAGAGTAGGTAGATTTTCCTCCCTATTGACTTGTATGTTATGGACATGATAAAAAATCCTTCAATGCCTGTCATATTAGGAAGACCATTCCTCACTACTGGGCGAGTGATTATTGATATTGAGCGCAGAGAGGTCACTATTAGAGTCAGGAACGAAAAAGAAATTTTTAAAGCAGTTGAAGACTCTAAAGATGAAGTGCTTTTTATGGGCTACAGGAAAGGTGCAAGAAAGAGCACCTCTGTTGGATTCACAGAAAGGAAGCCTCCTTGAAGCACGGTCAACACGTCGAGCTAATGACGTTAAACAAGCGCTTATGGGAGGCAACCCAAGTAAGTTTAGTGTGTTTTCTTTTTGGTTTTTGATTTATTTTTTGTTTTTGTTTTGCAGGTCTTGTTTTCTTTCTCTCCTTTGCTTTCAAGCTTTCAAGATTCCAAGCTGTCAGTCAAGAAGTCATCATTATTCCAGGCTAGTATTGTTCACTCCTTTCATTCTTTTTGTTCTCATGCTTGTTTGTGCCTTATTTTATTTATACATTGAGGACAATGCATGTTTTAAGTTTAGGGGTGGATTAGCATGTTTGTGGAGCCCTTGAGCATTTGAGTTCGGGCTATAGTTTTGAGCTTTCTTTGAATTATGCATATGGTTGTTTTCTGGATGCTACTTTTGCATGATTACCATGTCCTAGGATAGGTTTTCTTGTCAATTTTCAAGCTTGTGATGAGTTGTAAGCATGAGTGTCCAAAAGGGAGACTTTTTAAAATTTTCCTAGGAGATGGCTTGCATGAGTAGAGTATTTGTCTTGGCTAGATTTGGATTTGAATGCTTAGGAGCGAATTATTGGGTTCATATGCTTGTTGTCACCTCGATAGGTGTAGGGTAGAGCTAAAGAGTTAATTTTTTGCAAATTAGCATGTTTGATCTTGCTTAGGAGAAAAGAAAAGAATATCTGCTTATCATGTTCATAACGAAAAATCATTCTTGTTGTTATTGTTGAAAAAGAAAAAAATCATGACTTATGCGCGTAATATGCAATGGTTAATAAAGATTAAGGCAAAAAGAGCTACCCCTGTTGTGATCAGTTAGGACAACCAGAGAAATCTCAGGTTAAGGGTCCCTGCAATAGGTGTGTGAAAGCTAGTGCCACATATACATGCTTAATTTAATTGTTAATTAAAAGCACCTAAGTATGGAGAAAAACAAACTAATTTGTTCCATTAACTCATTAGTGAAACCTTAGTGCCAGTGTAGAGGGAAGATGAGCTGAGAGTCTAATAATCCAATCCCGAGCTAGTAGAGTCTGATCTTGTTGAGTTAGATCTCGCTTGTGCAAGTTAATTTTGGAAAAACTTTAATTTGTCTCCCTCATTGGTCCTTATGTGCATGTCTCTTGCTTGCTTGGTTATTGGCTTTTGAGCCTTGAGGATTGAGTAATGACTATTGCATCCATTCTTCTACTGTATGTTTGATTTGTAGTTTGCTCGAGGACTAGCAAAAGCTTAAGTTTGGGGGTATTTGATAGCGAGCATAACTAGCTATCTTTCCTTATTGAATTTAGCTAGTCTTTGATGATTATTGGCCATTTTATTGCACTTTATTGTTTATTTTGTAGGAAATGGTTGATTGGAGCTATAGCGCAATAATGGCGTTAATCGGGTGCTCGGGACGCGAAAAGATGCAAAGGAAGGAAAATAAATCATAAAGGAAACAAGTCAACATTTGGTCAAATACAGACCAGCGTCGAGACGCTGCTTCTTTAGCGTCTCGACGCTGGCATTCCATATCAGAGGAGGCGCGAAACTGTCGCAGCGTCTCGACGCTGCGACCTTAGCGTCTCGACGCTGCGAGAATTCCTTTTCCAGAACGCGTGTTTTAGAGGCAGCGTCTCGAAGCTGTCTTGACAGCGTCTCGACGCTACGACGAAATTTCAGAATAAAAGCATCCTTGCGGCTAGGTTTTTTGGGAGAGACTTTTGGGACGTTTGAGAGCCGTAAAACAGGGCAGAACAGAGGATCTTTAAGCAAAAGCAAAGGGAGAAAATTGGAAATCAACCCATCGTTTGTGGGGATCGTGACGGGGACGTCGGTCTCGGCCTACATTGAGTTTTTCCTTCCCTTTTCCTTTCTTTAGCTAGACTTTATGGCTTTTACATGTTTAGTTAAGCTTGTAATTACATTCATGAGTAGCTAAACTTGTAAGCTTAGGGATTGATGTAGTTGATTGTGTTTATGGATTGGTTTATGGTTTAAGTTGTGCAATGTTTATTATGTTTGTAATCTTGATTTAATGCTTTCAATTAATTGGCCATTAGTTGAATGATTTAAGTTTTGAATCTAGCTCGGGAGAGGGGATTTAATTTAGACTTACTCAAGATTGCATGACTAAGGTTTATTTTCTAATTCGTGACGGTTTTAGATTAACTTTAGAATTGGTCAAAAGATCTCATTTCCTTGCATGATTAATAGACTTAGATAGGGATATCAAGTTGGTTAATTTGCATGAGAATCAATTATACTCGGGAGAGGTAGTTGTGATTTAAGGGTTTTTGGCTCATAATTCCATCGTGCATAATAACTTACTCCTTAAAATCAATCCTAGACTAATAGGCGAAATCAATTCCGTAAGTATTTTTCCCAATTGAATTTCCATACTTTTTACGTGTTTTGATTTAAGTTTCCTACCATTCATTCACTACTTTTTGATCCCTAAATAAAATTGAGCAAGATAATTCACAATACTTGATTTGCTTAAACATCCAATCCAGAGGACGACACTCGTTTTTACGAACATTTTATTATTACTTGACCCGTGCGCTTGCGGTAAGGAAAATTCCACATCATACATATAGTTCAAGACTCATATTACAGCCTAGGATGTCTAGTTTATTGGATTAGGGTTATTTTTAGGCAAAGACAAATATAAAATAACTAATAACATTTAATGGAAAAATATATCAATATTATTTCATTAATATCCGGTCAATGGTTACATTCACTATCTACGAGTTTTAGGGCATAAAAGCCAACAAACTCCCACTTGAACTAAAACACTAGTTAGTGGGATGTAAATGCAATAATCTAAAGCTAGAAATGTCATGTATATTAAAATAATACAATGAACTAGGGCATCCTTATACCCATTATACATTTCTCCCACTTTCCCTAGATTAGATGGCATACATATCTCGTAGACCTAGACCTTCTAGATGACCCTCAAACACTTTAACCGTGAGAGCCTTTGTAAATGGATCAGCGATGTTGTGCTCTGAAGCGATCTTAGTGACGATCACATCTCCTCGTTGCACAATCTCCCGTTTCAGGTGATACTTCCTCTCAATGTGCTTACCTCGTTTGTGGCTTCGAGGTTCTTCTGAGTTGGCTACAATCCCACTGTTGTCACAGTATAGTGTTATGGGCACGTTAATATTTGGAACCACTTCCAAATCAGTCAAGAACTTTCTAAGTCGTACTGCCTCCTTAGCTGCTTCGCAAGCTGCTACATACTCAGCCTCCATGGTGGAGTCTTCCGCAAGCTGATTAGGGAGTTTACTTTCTTTATTAACTTGTGGTTATGGACATGCATACTCAGATTGTAATTCGTATTCCTATGCCTATTATGAACTAAGTAGCTTAAGGTGTTGGTTAGGAATAATGTGATTACTGTGCTTCATCTTTAGTAATAAATTGACTATCGCATTTTGGTTAATTGTTGTGCTTATTCTTATTTTATGCCCGCCTGGCCAGCCAGTATGGATAGCTCTCTCTAGTTTCAGGGATGATTTAGAGAGTGTGTGGCAATTATCCACACTATGATCATTGTGTATTGGTGAACGCCAGTGGCTGAGCTAGGGATAGCCAGTTGCCTAGTGCTTGATCGGTCGTACTTCATTGGGTTTGAAACATATCCCAAAAGATCCGGAGTTCCGGGAGAAATCCGCTAATAATACTGCGAGAAATGCATGATCAATAATATTGCTGGAGCATATTTTAGAATAATCACTAAGCCTAACCAGCGCCTGCCTTTAATCTGTCTATCTATTTGTTTACTTATTGTTCTGTCATTTATTTTGCTTCAGCATAATTCCGATAAAACCCAATCATTTTATTATTCTTGAAACCATTAAAAAGTTACACAAAAATAGGTAGAGTGGAAACTCATTCAGGGCTCGGATTGATAATATTACTTGCTGCAGACTGTGTATACTTGCACAGGAATTCTAGAGTATTTTATACTATATTTTTACTCACTCTAGGAACCCGACACTAGCTATCCTTACTTATTTAATTTAGCTAGTCTTTTATGATTTTTGGGCCATTTTATTGCACTTAATTGTTTATTTTGTAGGAAATGGTTGATTGGAGCTATAGCGCAATATTAGAGTTAATCGGGTGTTCGGGACGTGAAAAGATGCAAAGGAATGAAAAGAGTTAAAGAGGAAAAAAAGTCAAATTTCGGTCAACAGCAGGCTAGCGTCTCGACGCTAGCTCTTGAGCGTCTCGACGCTCACATTCCATATCTGATTAGGCGCGTAAAGGTCACAGCGTCTCGACGCTGCTACCTAAGCGTCTCAACGCTGTGTTATTTCGCTTATTGAAACGTGCGTTTCGAAGGCAGCGTCGAGACACTGTCTTGACAGCGTCTCGACGCTTCGACGAAAAAACAGAATAAAGGCTTATTTTCGGCTAGGTTTTGGGAGACTTCGATTGGGGACCTTAGGGAGCCGTAAACAGAGCAGAACAGAGCACTTGGAGGCTGAAAACAAAGGGAGAGATTTGGAAATCAACCCATTGTTCGTGGGGATCGTGACGGGGACGTCGGACTCGGCCTACATTGAGTTTTCTTTTCCCTTTCCTCTCTTTAGCTAGATTTATGGCTTTCACATGTTTAGTTGAGCTTGTATTTACATTCATGAGTAGCTAAACTCAAAGCTTAGGGATTGATGTAGTTGATTGTGTTTATGGATTGATTTATGGTTTAAGTTATGCAATGTTTATTATGTTTGTAATCTTGATTTAATGCTTTCAATTAATTGGCCATTAGTTGAATGATTTAAGTTTCGAATCTAGCTTGGGAGAGGGGATTTGATATAGACTTACTCAAGATTGCAAGACTAAAGTTTATTTTCTAATTCGTGACGGTTTTAGATTAACTTTAGAATTGGTTAAAAGATCTCATTGCCTTGCATGTTAATAAACTTAGATAGGGATATCAAGTAGATTAATCTGCATGAGAATCAATTATACTCGGGAGAGGTAGTTGTGATTAAAGGATCTTTGGCTCATAATTTCATTGTGCATAATAACTTACTCCTTAAAATCAATCCTAAACTAAATCGGCGAAATCAATTCCCTAAGTAGTTTTCCCAATTGAAATTCCATACTTTTTACTTGCTTTGAATTAAGTTTCCTACCATTCATTCACTACTTTTTGATCCCTAAATAAAATTGAGCAAGATAATTCACAATACTTGATTTTCTTAAAAATCCAATCCAGAGGACGACGCTCGTTTATACGAACACTTTATTATTACTTGACCCGTGCGCTTGCGGTTAGGAAAAGTCCACATCAAGTTTTTGGCGCCGTTGCCGGGGATTGGCACATTTAGTTAAATTGATATTGTGAAAAAATTGTTCGGTCTTAATTTAAGGTGTATTTTTACTTTTTTTTGGTTGATTGCATTTTTTCCTTATTTGTTTTTCTTTCCATATTTGATTTTCTAGGTTAGTTTTTCTTTTAGTTGTGTAATTTTTTCCATATTTGTTTCTTGTTATTCTTGTTTTTAGTTTAGTTTTCCTTGTTGGTTAGTTTCCTTATTTGTGTTTTGCCATATTTATTTTTGCATTCCATATTAGGTTATTTTGTTTTCTTTTCTACATTATATTTTCCATATTTAGATTAGTTGTTTTCTTTTCTTTGTTGCTATTCCATAATTGTTTTCTTTCCTTTTTAGGGTAGTTTAGTTTTGTATGCGTAGTAGTAAAGATTTAATTTTAGCACCATTTGATCCCGAGATAGAAAGAACAATTCATAGGCTTCGAAGGGAAAATAGAGAAATTATTCAAATGGCAGACCAAAATCCACCTAAGGAGCCTAGGCATATTAGAGATTATTTTCAGCCTGTGTTTCAGGGACAACAGTCGGGGATTGTCTATGCCCCGATTAATGCCAACAACTTTGAGCTGAAGACCGGTCTCATTCAGATGGCTCGAGATTGTGCTTATAGAGGATCGCCCACCGAGGATCCAAATTCTCATATTAAATCATTTTTAGATATTTGTGGGACGGTAAAGATTAATGGAGTGTCTGAGGATGCTATTCGCTTACGTTTATTTCCCTTTTCTTTGCAGGATAAAGCACGAGATTGGTTGCAGTCTATTACTCCTGGGAGCATCACCACTTGGGATGCTTTGGTCCAGGCCTTTTTAAAGAAAATTTTCCCTCCTGCAAAGACGGTCAAGCTGAGGACCGAGATTGGGACATTCCAACAACAATATGATGAGCAGCTGTTCGAGGCTTGGGAGCGATTCAAAGAGCTACTGAGGAAGTGTCCTCAGCATGGTTACCCCGATTGGCTTCAGGTACAATTGTTTTATAATGGTCTAACTCCTAGTACAAAAACGATTGTTGATGCAGCTGCAGGTGGGACTCTGTTGTCCAAGACCGTGGAAAACGCTCACACACTTTTAGAGGATATGGCCACCTACAGCTATCAGAGGCCATCTGAGCGGTCTACACCTAAAAAGATTGCTGCTGGAGTGTTTGAGGTTGACAAGGTAAGTGCACTCCAGGCCCAGATGACCTCCCTTGCTAATGCTTTTATGAAATTTTCAGGTACAGGGAGTGCTCAATCAATTGAATCAGCTGCTGCTTTAGCATCTAGACCTCAGGAGGAGACCATTGAACATGTTCAGTATGTATCAAATTCTAACTTTAGGGGATATAATAATAATTCTACACCTACACATTATCACCCTAACAATAGGAACCATGGAAATTTCTCTTATGCTAATACTAAGAATGTTCTTAATCCTCCTGGGTTTGCCCCTCAAACTCAAGAAAATAAAAAGTTAGAAGATCTTGTTGGAGCTTTCATTGCAGAGTCAAGTAACAAGACAACCAAACTAGAGGAGGCAGTCATTGCTATCAACACCACAGTGAATGGCCACAGTGCAGCCATAAAGAACATAGAGACTCAGTTGGGACAATTAGTAAGTGTTGTAAGTACCATGAATAAAGGTAAGGCCCCAACTGAACAGGAGAAAACTCAGATGGAGTACTGTAAGGCAATCACTGTGCACCAAGAGGAATCTGAAGAGGAACCTGAATCTGAGGACTATGAAACGCCTACAGGGGAAGCTGAGGAGGACACATCATCTGATGAGGCTGAAAAACCTGAACCTGAGCCTCCTATTCCTCCTCCCACACTGATGGTTCCCAAGGAAAGGAAAAAGAAAAAGAAGAAAAAGAACAATCAGGTTCAGTTTGATAAATTTATGAATGCTTTTATGAATCGAATATTAATATTCCTTTTGCAGAGGCATTAGAGATGCCTCAATACAACAGGTTCATGAAGGAGTGGTTAGCAAAGAAGCGAAAAGAAAAGAAGGTTGACACTGTTTATCTTGCTTCCACATGTAGCACCAGAGTACAACAGAAAGTACCTGAAAAAGTAGCAGATCCAGGGAGCTTTTCTGTTCCTTGTAGTTTTGGTACTTACTCTTTTAGAGCATTATGTGACTTAGGTGCTAGCATTAATATCATTCCTCTATCGTTGTGTAAAAAGTTAGATATAGGTGAGATTAAGTCTACTCCTGTAAAGCTCCAATTGGCTGATCAATCTGTGGTGAGACCAGTTGGTATTGTAGAAAATGTGTTAATCAGAGTAGGTAGATTTTTCCTCCCTATTGATTTATATGTTATGGACATGATAGAAAATCCTTCAATGCCTGTCATATTAGGAAGACCATTCCTCGCTACTGGGCGAGTGATTATTGATATTGAGCGCAGGGAGCTCACTATTAGAGTCAAGAACGAAAAAGAAATCTTTAAAGCAGTTGATGACTCTAAAGATGAAGTGCTTTTCATGGGATATAGGAAAGGTGCAAGAAAGAGCACCTCTGTTGGATTCACAGAACAAAAGCCTCCTTGAAGCACGTTTAACACGTCGAGCTAATGACGTTAAACAAGCGCTTATGGGAGGCAACCCAAGTATGTTTAGTGTGTTTTCTTTTTGTTTTTTTGTTTTTTTTTTTGTTTTGTAGGTCTTGTTTTCTTTCTCTCCTGTGCTTTCAAGCTTTCAAAATTTCAAGATCTCAAGCAAGAAGTCATCATCATTCCAGGCCAGTATTGTTCACTCCTTTCATTCGTTTATTGTTTTCATGCTTGTTTATGCTTTATTTTCGTTATACATTGAGGACAATGCATATTTTAAGTTTGGGGGTGGATTAGCATGTTTGTGGAGCCCTTGAGCATCTGAGTTCGGGCTATAGTTTTGAGCCTTCTTTGAATTATGCATATGGTTGTTTTCTTGATGCTACTTTTGCATGATTATGATGTCCTAGGATAAGCTTTCTTGTCAATTTTCAAGCTTGTGATGAGTTGTAAGCATAAGTGCCCAAAAAGGGAGACTTTTTAAAATTTTTCTAGGAGATGGCTTGCATGAGTAGAGTATTTATCTTGGCTAGATTTGGATTTGAATGCTTAGGAGCGAATTATTGGGTTCATATGCTTGTTTTCACCTCGATAGGTGTAGGGTAGAGCTAAAAAGTTAATGTTTTGCAAATTAGCATGTTTGATCTTGCTTAGGAGGAAAGAAAATAATATATGCTATTTATGCTCATAAAGAAAAATCATTCTTGTTGTTACTGTTGAAAAAAAAAATTATTATGCCATGGCTTGTGCACAATATGCAATGGTTAATAAAGATTAAGGCAAAAAGAGCTACCCCTGTTGTGATCAGTTAGGCCAACCAGAGAAAACTCAGGTTAAGGGTCCCTGCAATGGGTGTGTGAAAGCTAGTGCCACATATACATGCTTCATTTAATTGTTAATTATAAGCACCTAAATCTGGAGGAAAACAAACTAATTTGTTCCATTAACTCATTAGTGAAACCTTAGTGCTAGTGTAGAGGGAAGATGAGCTGAGAGTTTAATAATCCAATCCTGGGCTAGTAGAGTCTGATCTTGTTGAGTTAGATCTCGCTTGTGCAAGTTAATTTTGGAAAAATTTTAATTTGTCTCCCTCATTGGTCCTTATGTGCATGTCTCTTGCTTGCTTGGTTATTGACTTTTGACCTTTGAGGATTGAGTTATGATTGTTGCATCCATTCTTCTACTGTATGTTTGATTTATAGTTTGCTCGAGGACTAGCAAAAGCTTAAGTTTGGGGGTATTTGATAGCGAGCATAGCTAGCTGATAACTGCCCAAAAGGTAGTTATTTAGGCCTCGATTATATAGGGATTTGTGTGTCCTTTATGCTTATTAGGGATGGTTTTGGATAGATATTACATGATTTAACCCATTTGGAAGAATGGAAGCATTGAAAATTATTTTGTGCAGATTATGCTGCTGAGCGACTGGAGGGAGCAAATTCTATGCTGCAGCAAAACTGGGAGCAGAAATTGCCACATCACAGCTCGTTAGCCAACTTCATGAACCGACTTCTGTTGAGTTATTTTCGGGATAAAGGAGCAAGGAGAGCCCTACACGTGTCCAAGTTGACCTAATTCAAGTCTCCTGTCCTTCTATAAAAGGAAGTAGCCGTCAAAGTCAAATTCATTCCATGTTTTCCCTTGGAATCCGAATATTTTAGAGAGATTGAAGATCATCAAGAACACCATCTTCCGCAAGCTGATTAGGGAGTTTACTTTCTTTATTAACTTGTGGTTATGGACATGCATACTCAGATTGTAATTCGTATTCCTATGCCTATTATGAACTAAGTAGCTTAAGGTGTTGGTTAGGAATAATGTGATTACTGTGCTTCATCTTTAGTAATAAATTGACTATCGCATTTTGGTTAATTGTTGTGCTTATTCTTATTTTATGCCCGCCTGGCCAGCCAGTATGGATAGCTCTCTCTAGTTTCAGGGATGATTTAGAGAGTGTGTGGCAATTATCCACACTATGATCATTGTGTATTGGTGAACGCCAGTGACTGAGCTAGGGATAGCCAGTTGCCTAGTGCTTGATCGGTCGTACTTCATTGGGTTTGAAACATATCCCAAAAGATCCGGAGTTCCGGGAGGAATCCGCTAATAATACTGCGAGAAATGCATGATCAATAATATTGCTGGAGCATATTTTAGAATAATCACTAAGCCTAACCAGCGCCTGCCTTTAATCTGTCTATCTATTTGTTTACTTATTGTTCTGTCATTTATTTTGCTTCAGCATAATTCCGATAAAACCCAATCATTTTATTATTCTTGAAACCATTAAAAAGTTACACAAAAATAGGTAGAGTGGAAACTCATTCAGGGCTCAGATTGATAATATTACTTGCTGCAGACTGTGTATACTTGCACAGGAATTCTAGAGTATTTTATACTATATTTTTACTCACTCTAGGAACCCGACACTAGCTATCCTTACTTATTTAATTTAGCTAGTCTTTTATGATTTTTGGGCCATTTTATTGCACTTAATTGTTTATTTTGTAGGAAATGGTTGATTGGAGCTATAGCGCAATATTAGAGTTAATCGGGTGTTCGGGACGTGAAGAGATGCAAAAGAATGAAAAGAGTTAAAGAGGAAAAAGAAGTCAAATTTCGGTCAACAGCAGGCTAGCGTCTCGACGCTAGCTCTTGAGCGTCTCGACGCTCACATTCCATATCTGATTAGGCGCGTAAAGGTCACAGCATCTCGACGCTGCGACCTAAGCGTCTCGACGCTGTGTTATTTCGCTTACTGAAACGCGCGTTTCGAAGGCAGCGTCGAGACACTCTCTTGACAGCGTCTCGACGCTCCGACGAAAAAACAGAATAAAGGCTTATTTTCGGCTAGGTTTTGGGGGACTTCGATTGGGGACCTTAGGGAGCCGTAAACAGAGCAGAACAGAGCACTTGGAGGCTGAAAACAAAGGGAGAGATTTGTAAATCAACCCATTATTCGTGGGGATCGTGACGGGGACGTCGGACTCGGCCTACATTGAGTTTTCTTTTCCCTTTCCTCTCTTTAGCTAGATTTATGGCTTTCACATGTTTAGTTGAGCTTGTATTTACATTCATGAGTAGCTAAACTCAAAGCTTAGGGATTGATGTAGTTTATTGTGTTTATGGATTGATTTATGGTTTAAGTTATGCAATGTTTATTATGTTTGTAATCTTGATTTAATGCTTTCAATTAATTGGCCATTAGTTGAATGATTTAAGTTTCGAATCTAGCTCGGGAGAGGGGATTTGATATAGACTTACTCAAGATTGCAAGACTAAAATTTATTTTCTAATTCGTGACGGTTTTAGATTAACTTTAGAATTGGTTAAAAGATCTCATTGCCTTACATGTTAATAAACTTAGATAGGGATATCAAGTAGATTAATCTGCATGAGAATCAATTATACTCGGGAGAGGTAGTTGTGATTAAAGGGTCTTTGGCTCATAATTTCATTGTGCATAATAACTTACTCCTTAAAATCAATCCTAAACTAAATCGGCGAAATCAATTCCCTAAGTAGTTTTCCCAATTGAAATTCCATACTTTTTACTTGCTTTGAATTATGTTTCCTACCATTCATTCACTACTTTTTGATCCCTAAATAAAATTGAGCAAGATAATTCACAATACTTGATTTGCTTAAAAATCCAATCTAGAGGACGACACTCGTTTATACGAACACTTTATTATTACTTGACCCGTGCGCTTGCGGTTAGGAAAAGTCCACATCACTGCTGCGTTTTGTTCGTTGGAGCATCGTTGGCGACGAACGGTCAAGTCTACAACGGAGGTTTGTAACGGTTCTTCCTCTTTTCTTTAGAAAAGCATGAAAATAAATTTAGATTTATTTTTCAGCATGTTTAAACCAATTTTCCAGCAACTTTAAAGTATGTTTAAAGTTTGATTGAGTTTTCGTAACGGTATTTTAATGTTAATTAATATATGGCGTAAGGTCCAATCGATGCGCTTCCGCTGCGTGGGGACTTTTATTCCCTTCAATTAGTATCAGAGCCATCGCTGTCCCTATTAATTAATATTAAAAGTTGCGATTGACTCTAATAGGTGGGATTTATGCATAATGTATGTTCGGTTTGCGTTGAACTGTTTGGGTTAATTTTATGGCCATAGATTTTATTTTTATGTGATTTTGATCATGTAAGGCCCGGTGTTCCGGGTATTTTATGTAAAATCGAGTCCTATGTAAGTCCGGGTCTGGAATAGGTTTTTATGAGATGAAAATCGGAGAAATCACCGCTGAAATTGAGGCCAAAAATCGAAGATTCGTTGCTGTTTTCTGCCCAGAATTTGCTTCCAGACTCAACAGCGTCCGGACGCTACTTCAACAGCGTCTCGACGCTGTCTCAATACCGAAGGCACTCGGTAAGGAAAGCGCACAGCGTCGGGATGCTGTGTTGATAGCGTCTCGACGCTGTCACGATGGCGGCGCGAGTTAGGGCTTCATCAGGCGCGGTTCAAGATGGTGGGTGAACCGGTTCGGTTGAGCTGGGACCTATTTGGTCCGGTTCAGCCAATTTTTGGCATGGTTCGTGATTTTGGAGGCCGGTTCGAGGTGGTTCGGGGCGGTTCGTGATGTCTAGACAAATTTCTGAAGCTGTACAAGGATTTTAAGGATAGAATTTAGCTAAATTAATGTAATTTAATGGTTTATTTTATCCTAGGGGCCAAAATTAACCGGTTCAATTGCTATTTATATGCTTTATGGATGTCATATAGAATACTTAATCCCACCTTAGGTTATTAACATGCTCATGCATTTCTTTATATATTATAAATTGTTATAATGTATGGTTAAATGCATGGAATTGTTTTCATATTTTTAATATAAGTGTATATTAATTATATGAAAAAATTTGGAAAGCATGAAGCATGTCATTACTTAAATTAAATATAAATAGTTATGTTTAATGTGATGAATGAAGCATGCGTGATTGATTTTCTTGATTGGCTTATAATTGTTATATTTAAAGAAAATCAAAATTGCATGAAGCATGAAACATCCATAGTTAATAATATAATTGTTATATTATTCATGCAATTAGTGTGGTTTAATTATTTAATTTGAATGAGATTGTTGAATGAATTAAACCCTAGATTCTTGATTATAGGATTAATCATTAAAATTTGAAATAGTTCTTTAATATTAATGATTAGAAACCGTCAATCTATAATCAAGATTTGCATGCAAACATAAGATCATAGGATAAATTGGATTAATTTTAAATTGTTTAAAATTAATTAGACCTAGATCCGTTTCTAATAGGATTAGAATCTTTTCTTACTTAGAATTAAAAATAGTTTTAATTGACTAAGTAGGAAAAACATTGCTATGATTATAAGGGAACTCCACCGGTAATGTTCTGTCTAAGGCTGGGGGTATTTAAGTTGACGGTTTACGGAACACCTCATACTTGGGAACTGACTGGAATACCGGAGTTGAATTAATCATAGTTAAATGTTAGCATGCAATGTCACTAGGTTTATTAAAAACGTTTAATGCACCTAGATCTTTAGAGTAAAGACCTTACATTACTGAGGTTATAAGGGAACTCTCTCGGTAAAGTTCTGTCTAAGGCTGGAGGTATTTAAGTTGACGGTTTACGGAACACCTCCTACCTGGGAACTGACCCGAACATTGAGTTGAATTAACCATAGTTATGTTGACTTGCAATGTTGGGTTTATTAAAAGAAGTTTAATTCACCCAAAAGATTGCAGTTGAATCCTTTCCATAATTGTTATAATAGGATCAGACTTAGATAGATTGACTTAGCCGAATACTATCTAAGTTAAACAACCCTATATTAACCTTAGGACATTTTCATTGGGAGGAAAGTTACAAAACGAGATTTAAATCAAGTTTTGCTCCTATGTCTGTCAACGCACGATTTTTAAATTCCGCAAGCGTACGGGTCGTGACAAGTAATATAGTGATTTTGAGTATCGAGTATCGTCTCCACAGGGATTGGATTTATTCAATTAAGTACCGCGAATAATCTTGCTTAGCTTTATTTAGAGAACAAAATCTAATGCCAGAAAGAATAACAAAAAGCTAATCTAGAAAGCAAAAGATAAATGGTGACACAATTTGATGGGATAATTCTAGAGTTATTGATTTCATCAATTGGACCTTTAATCGCTTAATCAATTAACTAATATGGATTAACAAATCATTTGATTCATAAGTCTAGAAGCCTAATTACAAGGACTCTCCTGTCGGTCTCCTCCTATCTCATACCGTTCAATAAAGAATCTCCTTTCAGTCTCATCTTTATTTACTTAGTATGGCATTACGATCCTTCAGTACAACCTCTAACGTTATTTATTTGATCCCGTGTCACCCGGGTAAATAACCGTTAGTCATGCATTCAGTTCTAGTCTAAGCTTCTCTCCGTCGAGTTTCCACATAGTAACGATTCATTTAATCAGTGATCAGTTGATTAAAAGCATTACGGACAAAATGCACAAATGAACAATAATGACAATAAAACCACATCAATTCATTAATTCAGCAGAGGTTCAATATCTAAATCAATCTCATAGAATTTAGGAATTTACTACTCATAATCACTAAAATTCAATAATTCCTAATCACAATAATTCTAGAAACTAAAACATAAAGGAAAAGGGAAGGGAAATGCTCATAAAAGTGTCGATCTCCTCGATCCCGCGCCGACCTCCTTCGATCTCGAGCTCCAAAGATCTTCAACAAAGCTCCAAAACTCTCCCAAAAATCCTCAATTTTAGAGTAAACTCTAGAATGGGGTGAAAACCCACAAATTGGCACACAATCTTCATTGCAAAAGGCTCCTTTTATAGGCTCCCAGCAGGCACAGCGTCGAGACGCTACAAGGACAGCGTCGAGACGCTCTGACGTCATCTTTTCTTGGGCTCCAAGACGTCTCAGCGTCGAGACGCTACTTGGACAGCGTCGCGACGCTCTCGCGATTTTGGATCTTTCCACGCAGCTGCCTAGCGTCGGGACGCTTCCAGGCTTAGCGTCGAGACGCTAGGCCCTGAATCTTCAATAATGGCCCGATTTTGACTCAATTTTTGGGCCTCCAACTTTCTTTTGGCCCAACTACTTCTTGTAATTGATTTTGGACCTTTTTCTTGACCCAAATTGATACTTTAAGACTTGAAATTCATGAATTTGGGCTTCTAATTCATTCTTCTTGGCTTTTTGGACTCGGATCTTTAATGTAATTCTTCAAATTGCTCCAAAAGCCTCCAAAATCATCTAAATTCTCTCAAAATTCCGATTTTACTTCTTTGGCTCGGTTTTCTGAAATTTAAACAGAAAATAGCATTAAAGTACACAATTCAAGCATAAAACTAGCTAAAATTAATAGGAAAATGATGACATTTTTGCATGTCATCACACCCCCAAACTTAAATCTTTGCTAGTCCCGAGCAAAGCTAAAACCATATATATGAATCAACTATTGCAAACGCATGACTCTAAGCTCAATGATCAAAATAATGAACTCTAACAATTAAAGGAAATATTAAAACGTATTCTTTCATCACAAAATTTAAATTTAAACTCTTCATCCCTTGTGTGTGTGTGTGCGAGCTTCCTTATTAGGTCTTTACTAGCCTAGAAAAGGTTTATACAATCCTCAGTTCATCTTCCCCCTACACTGGCCTTAAGCTCTAATTATCCAGCTTCCCAACAATCAAGAAAGCAATATCCCACTAAGGTGCCTGAAACAACGGGGTATGCCTCCCCGAAACTTGCATTTTTTTTTTTTGAATCCTTTTAGATGTAGCGCCTTCGTTCTGGCTTGCCAACATTGGTGATGAAAGCATCCAACTACGAGCGCCTCATCTTTCAGGATGCCGAAGCATGCTCATTTCTTTCCAGCGCTTTCATGCAAAGGCAAACGATGGGTGTCATGAATGCCCCTGGTTACTAACGCTTTCAAGAAAGTGGAGCATTCTCTTTTTCTTTTTTTCTTTTTTTTGAATGTTATTTTTCTTTCTTTTTTTTTTCTTTTTTTTTTTCACTTTTCATATATATATATATTTTTTTCACACTTTTCTTTTATTTGCAGGCTAATAAACATGATTTTTCTCCCAAGTAAAACATTACAGACTCTCATGTCGTTCATCTTTCAAATTAGATCTTAAGCCTATCGGAGTGACAACAAACATCTAGATAATATAATCCAGTTCTAAGAATTCAAAACCATATAAGTAGGCTAAGTGCTCAACATGTGCAAGGAAATCAAAGAAAAAATTTAAATTTACATGAATCTTGAACATGCTTTGATATTTCACAAAAATTGAACAAAATTCATTATCTAGATCATATCATAGACCGTCCTCATCAAATCAGATGCAATAGAATCATCATGAAAAAAATTTTGTCAGATCAGAACAGCAAAGCCTCCCCCCCAAACTTAAATCATACATTGTCCTCAATGTATCAATTATTCAGACTAATTAAGCATGCATAAGGACAATAAAAAAAATAAAGGGAGAACGGTACTGCCCTGAAGTGTGAGAGAAACCATGGATGTCAGCCTTCAACATCATTGGGGTTGTTTGGAAGAAATCGTGGTCTCGAGCTCCTTCAAAAATTGATCAATGGGAACGGAAGATCAACATGCTCTAACTACAAAAAAAACTGAAAAACAAAGAAAAGAAAATTAACGGAAAAATAAACTTGGGTTGCCTCCCAAGAAGCGCTTGTTTAACGTCTCTTAGCCAGACGAGTTTGTGCAGACTTTCAAGGCACATAAAAATTCTCGTATTTCTTCGGGCCCTTCTTCCTTGAATCAATGAAGCATACTATTGCTAGCAAGCTTACTAGCTTTTCATGGGACCCTGAAGCAGAAATATTTTTGGGATTTTCTTTTAATAAAAGCATAAAAGGAGAAAGATCAAAATAAATGGACTTTGACTCTGACACTGACTCGTGAGAACAAGAAAAAGAACACTCATTATCAAGAGAGGGTGGAGGGGATAGAACAGACAAAGGCCTTTCAACCTTAAACTCTATCTCTTGAAACTCCTCAAACACTATAGGCTCATTTTCTTTTTCTTCCTCACAAACTTGTTCTTGATGGGTGCTAGAACTATCCAATTCTTCTTCACTATCTATACAGCTCACCCCTATGTGCTCAAACTTAGCAAAATCGAAAGAATTTGGCTCTTGAATGGGTGCTAATGAATCAGTGGCCACATGACTCACTAGACACTCTATGGAAGTGGATCCTACTTCCCTATCTTCCTTTTGGGTCTGGAGTCTCTCCATAGATTTTTCTAATTCTAAATTCATGGCTCTTGACTCTTGGATAAAATTTTCAAGCAAGCTCTCTAAGGAAGATTTTTCTTCTATGGAAGCGGATTGCACTTCACTCTCATCCTTTTTGGGATGCAATCTCCCTAGGGATTTTTCTAGAGAAAAATTCATGGCTCTAGTATCCTCAATATAATCTTGAATCAAATTTTCTAGGGGAGATTTTTCTTCTAAAGGGGGATAATTTGAATAAAAAAAATTGGATGATGGTGTTGGTTCTTCGGGCTCAGATTCCCTAAAGGGCCACCCAAAACTATTAAAAACCATTTAAAATAATTAAATTAACAATAATCAGGCTTTCAGTCAGATGCAAACACCAATTAAATGCACAACAAGAACAATGGACCAGGATAAAAATAAAACAAAGAAAGCAAAATAAAATCTCTAATCTAAAGCAAGCAATTTCTTCACAATATTAATTGAATGAAATTAGCCAATCCCCGGCAACGGCGCCAAAAACTTGTCAACGCACGATTTTTAAATTCCGCAAGCGTACGGGTCGTGACAAGTAATATAGTGATTTTGAGTATCGAGTATCGTCTCCACAGGGATTGGATTTATTCAATTAAGTACCGCGAATAATCTTGCTTAGCTTTATTTAGAGAACAAAATCTAATGCCAGAAAGAATAACAAAAAGCTAATCTAGAAAGCAAAAGATAAATGGTGACACAATTTGATGGGATAATTCTAGAGTTATTGATTTCATCAATTGGACCTTTAATCGCTTAATCAATTAACTAATATGGATTAACAAATCATTTGATTCATAAGTCTAGAAGCCTAATTACAAGGACTCTCCTGTCGGTCTCCTCCTATCTCATACCGTTCAATAAAGAATCTCCTTTCAGTCTCATCTTTATTTACTTAGTATGGCATTACGATCCTTCAGTACAACCTCTAACGTTATTTATTTGATCCCGTGTCACCCGGGTAAATAACCGTTAGTCATGCATTCAGTTCTAGTCTAAGCTTCTCTCCGTCGAGTTTCCACATAGTAACGATTCATTTAATCAGTGATCAGTTGATTAAAAGCATTACGGACAAAATGCACAAATGAACAATAATGACAATAAAACCACATCAATTCATTAATTCAGCAGAGGTTCAATATCTAAATCAATCTCATAGAATTTAGGAATTTACTACTCATAATCACTAAAATTCAATAATTCCTAATCACAATAATTCTAGAAACTAAAACATAAAGGAAAAGGGAAGGGAAATGCTCATAAAAGTGTCGATCTCCTCGATCCCGCGCCGACCTCCTTCGATCTCGAGCTCCAAAGATCTTCAACAAAGCTCCAAAACTCTCCCAAAAATCCTCAATTTTAGAGTAAACTCTAGAATGGGGTGAAAACCCACAAATTGGCACACAATCTTCATTGCAAAAGGCTCCTTTTATAGGCTCCCAGCAGGCACAGCGTCGAGACGCTACAAGGACAGCGTCGAGACGCTCTGACGTCATCTTTTCTTGGGCTCCAAGACGTCTCAGCGTCGAGACGCTACTTGGACAGCGTCGCGACGCTCTCGCGATTTTGGATCTTTCCACGCAGCTGCCTAGCGTCGGGACGCTTCCAGGCTTAGCGTCGAGACGCTAGGCCCTGAATCTTCAATAATGGCCCGATTTTGACTCAATTTTTGGGCCTCCAACTTTCTTTTGGCCCAACTACTTCTTGTAATTGATTTTGGACCTTTTTCTTGACCCAAATTGATACTTTAAGACTTGAAATTCATGAATTTGGGCTTCTAATTCATTCTTCTTGGCTTTTTGGACTCGGATCTTTAATGTAATTCTTCAAATTGCTCCAAAAGCCTCCAAAATCATCTAAATTCTCTCAAAATTCCGATTTTACTTCTTTGGCTCGGTTTTCTGAAATTTAAACAGAAAATAGCATTAAAGTACACAATTCAAGCATAAAACTAGCTAAAATTAATAGGAAAATGATGACATTTTTGCATGTCATCAATGTCCCTATATTCACATCGTGAGATTCATGCTCGGCTTCGAGTCGCCTTAGGAGCGGCCTCCCTTCGGAAAGTGTTTGCATGAATCAATATCAAGGTGAATGGGAAAAATGTCTAGAGTAAGTGGGAGCGGGACACATGTCAACGTATCCCTCGGTCTCCGCCCATAGTTCGCACCGTGAGAGTCCTATGATCCGCCTGCAGGTTGTCCTGGCGCAACCATCCCTTCGGAGGGCCTGGTCATAGGATTCGGAACATCGTGAACTCCTGAAAAAAGGATAGGAGCTCTTAGGCTAATCACCAACAGTTGTCTTTCCCTTCGGTAGCCTGTTGGTGCATGCCTCTTAGATATGAAAGTGGGAGAGTTACACTTACGAGGATGAGTTAAAAGGGTTAACAAATCCTTGACCGAACAACGGTGGCTAATGTCTATAGGAATATGAGTTATTCTAGAATTAGAATTAGCTGAGAGGTGTCTCATTTCAAAGGAGGAGTACCTGATCACCCTTCGGTGGCTGATATTCTAAACCTCTGAAACATCGTTGCAAAACTAAATCGATAGTTTTAGGGTTCTATGATTATCTGTTTTGCTAAATTGATTGGATTGTATGCCATTGTTTGCTTGTATGATGGGTTAAGGCAAAGATAACTAATACGATCATTGTTTGTTTAAATTTCAGCAATGTCTTCCTTAATTGTCTCTCTGCTAAAAAATGATAAATTAACAGGCGAAAATTATGCTACGTGGAAGTCGAACCTGAATACGATTCTTGTTGTCGATGATCTGCGGTTCGTCTTAACGGAGGATTGTCCTCCAGCCCCTGCTCGTAATGCATCCCAAGCAGTTAAGGATGCTTATGACTGCTGGACAAAGGCCAATGATAAGACTCGCGTCTATATCCTAGCTAGCTTATCTGAAGTTTTGGCTAAAAGGCATGAGGGCATGGTAACAACGAGGGAGATTATGAACTCTCTCCAGGAGATGTTTGGACAACCGTCCTACCAACTCCACCATGACGCTCTCAAATACGTTTATAGCTGTCGCATGAAAGAGGGCACGTCTGTTCGGGAGAATGTCCTGGATATGATGGTCCAATTCAACGTGGCAGAGGCAAACGGGGCGGTCATAGATGAGCGTAGTCAGGTTGCATTCATCTTAGAATCTCTTCCGAAGAGTTTTCTACAGTTTCGAAGCAATGCAATGATGAATAAAATACCATTCAACCTGACTAGCCTCCTGAATGAGCTACAACTCTATCAGTCTCTTCTTAAGAACAAGGGACAGATAGAAGGAGAGGCAAACGTTGTTCACTCTAAAAGAAAGTTCGAGAATGGTTCATCCTCTGGAACTAAATCTGTAGCCACTTCTTCAAAGAAAACTCAGAAGAAGAAAGGAAACAAGGGGAAAGCTCCCAGTACTGCTGCTAAAAGCAAGGGAAAAGCCAAAGCTATTGCAGATAAGGGCAAGTGTTTCCACTGTAATGTAGATGGACATTGGAAGAGAAACTGCCCAAAGTACCTTGCTGAGAAAAAGAAGGAAAATGAAGGTAAGTTTGATTTACTTGTTTTAGAAACATGCCTGGTAGAACATGATGAGTTTACCTGGATACTTGATTCAGGAGCAACTAATCATGTTTGCTCTTCTTTTCAGGAAAATAGTTCCTTTCGGCAGTTGAACGATGGGGAAATGACACCCAGGGTCGGAACTGGAGAAGTCATTTCAGTTAAAGCAGTGGGAGCTGCGAAGTTATTTTTTAAAAATAGATTCTTACTTTTAGAAAGTTTGTTAATTGTTCCCAAGATTAAGAGGAACTTAATTTCTATTTCATGTTTGATTGAACAATCGTATACAGTTACTTTTGATATGAATGAAGCGTTCATTCATAAAAATGGTGTACTTATTTGTTCATCCAAATTGGAAAATAACTTGTATGTTTTAAGACCAACCGACAACAAAGCACTTTTAAATCACGAATTATTTAAAACTACTGAAACTCAAAGGAAAAGGCAAAAAATTTCTCCAACAAGTAACAATACTCATCTTTGGCATCTTAGACTTGGTCATATAAACATCGATAGGATCGATCGTTTGGTAAAGAATGGACTTCTAAGTAAGTTAGAAGATGATTCACTACCACCTTGTGAATCTTGTCTCGAGGGAAAAATGACCAAGAAACCCTTTACTGGAAAAGGTTACAGAGTCAAAAAACCCTTAGAGTTAATACATTCAGACCTATGTGGTCCAATGAATGTAAAAGCTCGAGGAGGGTATGAATATTTCATCTCATTTATAGATGATTATTCAAGATATGGTTACCTGTACCTAATGGGACATAAGTCTGAAGCCCTTGAAAAGTTTAAGGAGTTTAAGGCTGAAGTTGAAAACCTATTAAGTAAATCTATTAAAGTACTTCGATCTGATCGAGGAGGGGAGTATATGGATCAAAGATTCCAGGATTATATGATAGAACATGGAATTCAATCTCAACTCTCAGCCCCTGGTACACCTCAGCAGAAGGGTGTGTCAGAAAGGAGAAATAGAACCTTGTTAGACATGGTTCGATCAATGATGAGCTATGCTCAATTTCCTAGCTCGTTTTGGGGGTATGCAGTAGAGACTGCAGTATACATCTTGAACAATGTTCCCTCGAAAAGTGTTTCTGAAACACCTTTCGAATTATGGAAGGGGCGTAAACCTAGTTTGCATCACTTTCGCATCTGGGGTTGTCCAACACACGTGCTTGTGACAAATCCTAAGAAACTGAAACCTCGTTCAAAACTGTGCAAATTTGTTGGTTACCCTAAAGAAACGAGAGGTGGTTATTTCTAAGACCCACAAGAAAATAAGGTGATTGTATCGACAAACGCCACTTTCTTAGAGGAAGACCACATGAGAGATCATAAACCACACAACAAAATAATATTAGGAGAAGCTACTGAAGAATCATCAAGAGTTGTTGATGAAGTTGGACCTTCAACAAGGGTTGATGAAAGAACTAGTTCTTCAGATCCATCCCGTCCATCTCAAACGTTGAGAATGCCTCGACGCAGTGGGAGGGTTGTATTACAACCTGACCGCTACTTGGGTTTAACTGAAACTCAGGTTGTCATACCTAATGATGACATTGAGGATCCATTGTCCTATCGACAGACAATGAATGACGAAGATAAGGATGAATGGGTCAAAACCATGAACCTGGAAATGGAGTCAATGTACTCAAATTCTGTATGGGAACTTACAGATCTACCAAATGGGGTAAAACCCATAGGGTGCAAATGGATCTATAAGAGAAAAAGAGATGCAGCTGGAAAGGTACAGACCTTAAAAGCTAGACTAGTGGCAAAGGGCTATACCCAAAAGGAAGGGTTGACAATGAGGAAACCTTTTCTCCTGTAGCCATGTTAAAGTCCATAAGAATTCTCTTATCCATAGCCACATATTACGATGATGAAATATGGCAAATGGACGTCAAAACTGCCTTTCTGAATGGTAATCTTGAAGATAGTATCTTCATGTCTCAACCCGAAGGGTTCATAGCCCAAGGTCAGGAACAAAAGGTTTGTAAGCTCAATCGATCCATTTTTGGATTGAAACAAGCGTCCAGATCATGGAAAATTAGATTTGATACTGCAATCAAATCTTTTGGCTTTGACCAAAACGTTGATGAGCCTTGTGTGTACAAGAAAGTAAACAAAAGGAAAGTAGCTTTTCTAATACTTTATGTAGACGATATCCTACTCATTGGGAATGATGTAGGATACCTCACTGACATTAAGAAATGACTAGCAGCTCAATTCCAAATGAAAGATCTGGGAGAGGCTCAATACGTTCTGGGAATCCAAATCATTAGGGATCGTAAGAACAAAACGCTAGCTCTGTCTCAAGCAACGTATATTAACAAGATGTTGTCTCGATATTCGATGCAAAACTCCAAGAAGGGACTACTACCCTTCAGACATGGGGTACACCTGTCTAAGGAACAATCTCCTAAGACACCTCAAGAAGTTGAGAACATTAGACACATTCCCTACGCCTCAGCTGTGGGCAGCTTAATGTATGCTATGCTCTGCACTAGGCCTGACATATGTTATGCAGTGGGAGTAGTCAGTAGGTATCAGTCTAATCCAGGGTTGGACCACTGGGGAGCGGTTAAGAATATCCTCAAGTATCTTCGGAGAACGAGGGACTACATGCTTGTGTATGGAGCTAAGGATTTGATTCTTACTGGATACACTGACTCTGACTTTCAAGCTGATAAGGATTCAAGGGAATCCACATCAGGGTCAGTATTCACCCTCAATGGAGGAGCATTAGTGTGGAGAAACATCAAACAAGGATGCATAGCAGACTCCACCATGGAGGCTGAGTATGTAGCAGCTTGCGAAGCAGCTAAGGAGGCAGTATGGCTTAGAAAGTTCTTGACTGATTTGGAAGTGGTCCGAATATGAACTTTCCCATAACACTATACTTTTAAAACAGTGGGGCTGTAGCCAACTCAAAAGAACCTCGAAGCCACAAACGGGGTAAACACATCGAGAGGAAGTATCACCTGATACGGGAGATTGTGCAACGAGGAGATGTGATCGTCACTAAGATCGCCTCGGAGCACAACATTGCTGATCCATTTACGAAGGCTCTCACAGCTAAAGTGTTTGAGGGTCATCTAGAGGGTCTAGGTCTACGAGATATGTATGCCATCTAATCTAGGGCAAGTGGGAGAAATGTATAATGGGTATAAGGATGCCCTAGTTCATTGTATTATTTTAATATACATGACATTTCCAGCTTTAGATTATTGCATTTACATCCCACTAACTAGTGTTTTAGTTCAAGTGGGAGTTTGTTGGGTTTTATGCCCTACAACTCGTGGATAGTGAATGTAACTATTGACTGGATATTAATGAAATAATATTGATATATTTTTCCATTAATTGTTATTAGTTATTTTATATTTGTCTTTGCCTAATAATAACCCTAATCCAATAAACTAGACATCATAGGTTGTAATATGAGTCTTGAACTATATGTAGCGACATATGGGATCATTGTTCAAGAAACAGCCTAAAGGGTCTATAGTATAGGGATAAGACTGGGTGCCTTATCCTGGTGACACTATGGATACGGTCCACTTTGTATTTGATACAAACGCTGCGATCCAACACGTTCGTGTAGGAGACATGCGAATGGGGGTATCCTATGCAATGAGTTTGCATAAGACCGGACCGCGAAATAGTAACTGCTGGTTATAACACCGTTAACTAGTTGGTTTTCTATTTCACTAGGACGACCTAGACAACTTAGTCTTAATCCTGAGTTGATTATGGACTCCTGCTCATGAGAGATTGTCCTTTGATTTGTATGGGTGAGAGTGACCAATACACCGATTCAATAAGCCTACCACTTTGGGGACAAGACCGAATGGGGAGCTGGGAACATAATCGTACAAGATGGAATTCACTCCTTCCCAACTTTAGGGAAGCAGATGAGTGTTCCCTTAAGTGGTTACTCCGAGTCTTGAACAAAGGGCCCTACCCTCTCAATGGCACGAGAGGGTTTTCTGTTTGATGGTTGGACCACAAACAGGTTGTTCATTAGAGGAGAATTGGTACTTAAGGAAATAGAGGTAACCCAGGGGTAAAACGGTAATTTGACCCAGCTGGTGTTACGGACACTCGTGAAGGACTAACTAGTCGATATTGGTCTATATCCGTGGACACAGAAAATATGTCTGCAGTGACAAAAGTGCAACTGTGAGTCTATAGTGGAATGAACACACAGTTAACGAATATTGATTAATGTGGTTAATGAGTTTGACCAATTAATCTCACATCGTTGGAGCTTCTGATCTGCAAGTCCATTAGGTCCCACTGGTAGCTCATAAAGTAATTTGAGGCAACTAAGTAATAAATGTAAATTGAAAATGTTCAATTTACTAAGGGAAACAAATATAATATATATTGATATATTATTATGAGAGAAATTAATATTTGAAGAAGTTCAAATATAAATTTATGGAAGTTTGAAAGAGCTCAAATAATGAATTAATTTAAGGCCTAAAATGTGTTTGGGCAAATTAATTAATTCTAGGCCGAAAATTAAATATGTGATATTTAATTGGTGGTTAATTAATTAAAGAATTCATTAACCGAGAATTAATCAATTATGGAAATAATTAATCACTTAGGGGTTGTTTGGGACGCTGAATTGATTATGATATCTGGTGGTTATAATAATCTGAGGATTATAATAGTCTAGGGGTTATAATAATTTGTGTTTGGGTGCAGATTATTATAGTCTGAGATAAAATAATCTGTGTTTGGGATGCAGATTATTTTAGTCTGGGTTAAAATAGTCTGTTTTTGGATTGCTTATATGTTTAACATGAGATTCTGAATCAAATGTTCAAGTTGACTGTTTTTTTTCGACTTTTTTTTTTGTTTATTTTCCTCATACAACTTTGTATGTCAAATATTATATTTTGCAAATATCAATAAAAAATTGTTTGGATTCAGTTGTAAAAAAAATAAAGTATTGGGTATACGGGTTAAATGATGTATTTAACTTAAAAGAAAACAAAAATGATAAGAGTTGATTTTCTTTCTTTTAGAGTCATGATTTTTTCACAAAAGAAGTCATTTTAGGATTTCATTTTGAAAAACCATATTTGTTTCATTTCTGTGTTTTCAACGTAAAAATTGTAAATGCTTATGTACAAAGAAATTATATAATAAAACTCCATATTTAATAAAACTTCATATTTATATATGTAGAAAGACAACTGACAGACTGGTAAGTGTTTCTAACATAGAATGACCAAAAATCGCTTTTTTCTTTTTCTTTTTTCCTTCCTTTTCATTTTCTTCCTCCATCTTTATCTTCTCCCTCTATCTCCATCATCTTCATCTTATTTCCTCCATTTCCATCTTCATCTTCATCATCTTCTTCCTCCATTTCCATCATCATCTTCATCTTCTTCCTCAACCTCGAACTCCATCTTCATCATTTTCTTCTTCCTCTAACCCTAATGCCGACAACATTTTCAACGACTTTTTCGGCGGTTGCCGACAAAATTTTCGACGACCAAATTTTTTTCCTCGTTTTCTTTATTTTCTTTTTTTTTTCTTTATTTTCATTTTTTATATTTTTCAAAATGAAAAAAGGAAAAAAAATGGTTGCCGGAAAAGTCGTCGACGATCGTCGGAAAAGTGGTCGGCGGCCGTCGGAAAATTCACCGGAAACTTCGTCGGCCGACGGCGACCGGCGGTCATTGAAAAAGTCAAGGAATCGCATGAGAGAAGAGAGGAGAAAGTTAGTGTAGAAAATAGATAGAATAATCGGGTGGGTTGAATGATGATTACAAATGAATAAAATAATCGGGGGTAAAAATAACCCACCTCACCATTTAATTTTGTTGATGTCCCAAACATTGAATAGGTTATAATAAAGGGAGTTATTATAACCAATTCAGTGCCTCAAACAACCCCTTAAGGAAGTGATTAATCATTTATGGAAATGATCTAATCACTTATGGAAGTAATTAGTCATTTGTGGAAAAGATTAATCAATTATGGAATTGATTGATCATGATTGATTAATTAAGGAATAAGATTGAATCAATTTTGGAAAAGATTGATTTAATTGAATATTTTATTCATGGCCTCTCTTCTATAAATAGAACACTAGACCTAATTGGTCATGACACTTGAAATTTTGCTCTTGCTCTTAGACTCTCAAAGACAAGACCTAGAATTCTCTCTAGCATCCCTCTTAGAGAAAGACTCCCACAAGTCTTTTGCCTCCTAGACCTAGAGTCATACCAGGGTAACCTCTGTGGTTATTGTGTCATTCAAGAAGAATTTTTCAGCGATCACGAGACAAAAGGAGGCTGCTGCGTTTTGTTCGTTGGAGCATCGTTGGCGAAGAACGGTCAAGTCTACAACGGAGATTTGTAACGGTTCTTCCTCTTTTATTTAGAAAAGCATGAAAATAAATTTAGATTTATTTTCCAGCATGTTTAAACCAATTTTCCAGCAGCTTTAAAGTATGTTTAAAGTTTTATTGAGTTTTCTTAACGGTATTTTAATGTTAATTAATATACGACGTAAGGTCCAATCGATGCGCTTCCGCTGCGTGGGGACTTTTATTCCCTTCAGTCTATAGGTACTCTATCAATTGACTTGATCCCAACGTCCATCGATTCAATTACTAGTTACTAATTAATTAACCCTACGAACCTGTCAAAGTCGATTAATCAAGCGACTGCATTATGAATTAGATACCCCTAGAGCGCTAACCCAACGGACCCGTTGAACTAACTTGCAATTAATCAATAAACTAACCTGGCCATAGTCAATAAATCAATTAATCGTTGCTCTAGACTAGGACACTAACAATTAACTAGAAGGACTCCTAATTAATCACAAGTATCGGTTTAGACTCCTAGATCTATCGTGTCAGCAACAAAGTCAGAGTCTGCTCTTGGGACCCGTGCTCACGAATCAATCTAGTGCCAACTATTGAACTAACCATCCATTAGCTACTTGGTAATCAATTCCTTAGTAAGTTATTAGCATACGAGTTGCGAGTTAGGGCGTCAATCTAACCTACTGTGCATGCTAATTATAAAAGCGGGAATCTAAAGCCACAAACAACATGTAAAACATGCATAAAGTTCATGTTGGGGTTTTATGTCCTAAAACTCGTGGATAGTAAATGTAACAAACTTATATATAAAACTTATTAGAATAGTTTTTATTATGGTTGTTGAAAGATTTGTTTAACTATGTTTTTATTAACCCAAATCCAATAAAAATAGAATCCTTGGCTATGAGATGAATGCTTGAACTTTATGTAGTGACATATAAGTGGATCAAGTTCAAGTACATAGCCTAAAACAGTCTATAGTATAGGGATAAGACTGGGTATCTTATCCTAGGAAAAACTATGCGACGAGGCCCACTTTGTTTTAATACAAACGATGTGATCCTAAATCGTTCATGTAGAGACATGTGAGTGGGGGCGTCCTATGCAAAAGAAGTTTGTATAGGACCGGACCTCGAAATAAGTCACTTTCACTTTATAACGCCGTTTACTGTGAAACTGATTATTTCAAAGTGATGACCTAGGTAACTCGATCTTAATCCTGAGCTAACTATGAACTCCTGTTTATTCGGGATTATCCTTTGATTTGCATAGGTGAGAGTGGTCCATAAGCGCCGCTCAATAAACCTGCCATTTTGGGGATAAGACCGAGTAGATAGCTGGGGACATAGTCCTGCAAGATGGAATTCACTCCTACCCGTCTTTAGGGATAGTAGAAAGGTTGTTCCCTTAAGTGCTGACTCCGGGACATGAACAAAGGCGCGCCACCCTCTCATTGGCCCGAGAGGTTTTAGGTTTCGTGGTTGGACCACTAACCAATTGTTCATTAGGGACTCACTAGAGACTTAAGGAACAAGAAGTGCTATAGGGGTAAAACGGACTTTTTGACCTTACTATAGTTACGAACAACCTGTGAAGGATTGACTTACTAATCACGGTTATATCGGGTGGACAGAAATATATCTACAGTGAGGGGAGTTCAGCTACGGGCTATAGTGGAGTGTCCCGTTAGTTAACGAATGTTGGTTAACTTTGATTGAAAGTGTTCAGCCGGTTAATCTCGAATGTGGGTGAATTTCAATTGTTGAATGGTTTATGGTTGCTAAAGTTGGGTTCTCGGTTTTGGCATCAATTTCTCCTTCGATCCTTGTTTAAATATTAATTGCCTTCATGTATATGGGCATTAATGTCTTGGCAAGAGTCTGTATCAATTTGGGAGTCTTGAGAGTCGTATTTTAGCTGTAATCGATCGAGGAAGACGAAGTGTTAAAGCTGCCGAAAAACAGAGCATCGAAGAACGCTGTTTTCTGGGCTGCTGGATGAACAGCGTTGAGACGCTGCTTCAACAGCGTTGAGACGCTACCGCGAAAAATTCAAAAAGTTTGAATTTTGGCCGTGGTTCGATTCAGGCGGTTTATTCTCGGTCCGGTTCACCGCTTCCCGGCTGGTTCGATTGGTTCAAGGCCGGTTCAAGCCATTTTTCAACTCCTTTGGTTCGGTTCAAGACTTTTATGGATGGTTCAAGCTGATTTGAGGTGTTCGGGGCTGGTTCGGGAGCTGTCCAAGGCGGTTCTCTATTTTATTTAATTATTATTGTAATAATTTAGCTTAGTTTCATTGTTTGGATGCCAAAACCGGACCGCTTTAGTGTGTTTAATTATTTATGCATTAGGAATGTATGTTATAATTAAATTAGAATTGATTATGCATAAAGTATGCCATATAGATTTAAAATCCCACCATAGGAAAACATGTTCATGCATTAGTAAATTATTATAAGGGTTATAACAAAATGAATGCATGTTAGGTTTCATGATAGATGCATGTTTGATTGTTTTATTTTTCGTTTATGAATGTTTATTTATAAGCGTTATATTAATAAACGAAAACGAACAAGCATGCAGCATGAAACCACCTTAGCATAGATGAATGTTATAGGTTGTCTATATTATAATTGTTATAAAATCGAGATAGACGTTAAAACCTATAACAAAGATAAATGCATGCTCACTTAGGGTTAATGAAATCTTATTTCGAATGATTCGCTAGAATAGGTCGATATCTTGTAAAGCTAAGGTTACAAGTAAACTCACCCGGCAAGATGATGTCTAAGGCTGGAGGTATTTAAGTTGACGGTTTACAGAACACCTCCTACCTGGGCATCGAGCCGGCACTTGAGTTAGGTTAACCCGGCTTTATGAGCATGCGTGAGAGATGTGGGGTTTTATCACCTAGACATCGTAGCGTAATAGTTATACTGTTGGAAATCAGCTAGACTTAGGTTGTTTCAAATCGTTTAAGCTTTTTGAATGGTGATTTATTTATATAACTTGAATTATGATTGTTATATGCTTTCATCACCATTAGAAGCATGTTATAGGATTAATTCATTAAATAGTTATAAATAGTTATAAGGTTAATGAATAGAAACCGTCAAAACCTATAACAAAGAGTTGCAGGCTGACATAGGATCTTAGGTAGCACGTATTAATTTTAAATCGTTTGAAATCAATTAGACCTAAGATCATGATTTTCTAAAAGGATTAGAAAAGCTTCCTACTTAGTGTTTTAATAGAGTTAAAAATCCATAAGTAGGATATAAGGCCTTGGTTATAAGGAAACTCTCCCGGTAATCTGGTACCTGAGTTGAACTAACCATGGTCTTATTAGCATGCAATGTCACTAGGAAATTAAAAGGGTTTAATTCGCCTAGACATAAGAGTAAAAAAAAAAAAACCTTATTTTTAAAATAGTTATATATAAGGCATTGACTTAGATAAATTCTTTTAGCCGGAATTTACCTAAGTAAAAGACCCTAATTGTTAAAATACTTAGTGGGAGGAAAAAGGTATATGTGAAAAATTGTTTTCTACTCAAGTTCTCCATAGAGTTCACACCGTGAGATTTATGCATAGCCTCTTGTTACTTTCTAACGTAACCATTCCATTCGGAAGGTGATTGCATAAATCAATATCAAGGTGAACGGAGAACGTATCTATGTAAAACTTTTCTTCTCACACTCTCCCTAAAATTCACACCGTGAGATTTATGCATAGCCTCTTGTTACTTACTAACGTAACCATTCCATTCGAAAGTTGATTGCATAAATCAATATCAAGGTGAATGGAGAAAGTATTTATAGTAAGTGGGAGAAGGAAGCGTGTCAATGCATCCTACGGTCTCCTCCATTGGTTTACATCGCGAGGTCTCTATGTTCGCCTGCTAAGCACGCCCTGGAGCTGCTACACCATTCGGAGGGTTGTAACATAGGGATTATAGCATAGTGAACACCCCATAAGGATAAAGGATTTCTTAGAGTCGTTCCCAGCATTAGCTTTTCCATTCGGTAGCATTGTTGGGACCGTTCTCTGAGATCTAAAAAATGGAGGGTCACACTTACAAGACAAAACTAATGGTTAGCTTATTCTTGACCAAACAACGGTAACTAAACGAAATAACAAGATATAAGCGATTATGGTGTTAACGTTTAGTTGAGAATGTCTCAGTTCAGAGGGGACTAGCTGACCACCCCTCGGTGGCAGTTACTCTGAACCTCTGAAGTATCGTAGCAAAAGAATTATGAATATAGGGCGTGTAATTGCTTTTGCTAAATTCTTTGGATTAGAAAAAGGGTTAAAACTTTTAAAGACAACCGGTTTTTACGTTTATTTGCTATTATTCAGCGATTAGTATAGGTTCTATAAAATGCCTCTTCAAATACGCCAAATTCGTCATTGGTATAGAAATATACTACTAAACAAACCTTATACACTATATCGTGGTAAGTGATACGTAAACAGCCTGAAAATGTAATATGTCCTCAAGATGTTATATCTATTTCATTCTCGCAATGATCATGATAAGTATAACATAGATAATTGCCTAGCCTAAAGAACATGATTCAAAACTAGAAATATGATTTATTCGTCTTGAAAAACGTGCTTGGTAAGAATAGTGATTCATCCTGGATATTCAATTCAGGACCCACTAAATCACGTATGTTCTTTTCCAGGAATGAGTTCCTAAAATGCTAGTCGTGAACTAGTTAAGATAACTCTTAGACTTTAAATAGATGAGTTTAACTCGGCTAAGGTAGTGGGAGACATAAAGTTATTCTTTCAAGGAATGATACAATATTATTTAATATAGTTCCTAAGATAACAAAGAAATCTTGATTTCTTGTTTGCTAGAACAAGGCTATACTATTACCTTTTATATGAACCGTTCATTTCAAAAGGATGCCGATATTTGTTTTGTAAACATAAAGAATAACATATACGTTTTAAGATCGATAGAGTCCAAAGTGATTTTAAATTACGAGGTTTTTAAACCTTTCTCAAGGCATCTATCTCTTGCATTTGAGGATAGGCCAAACTAAATTTCAATAGGATTGAAGGATGGTCTAAAATGACTTCTAAATAGGTTAGAAGACGACTCATTACCTCCCTATAAGTCATGACTTAAAAGTAGACTGACTTAATGACCTTTATCAGGAAAAAGGTTATCGTGCAAAAGAAACCTTAGAGCTAACACATTCTAAATACTCGAAAAGGAATGAATAATTCATTTGTTTCATTGATGATTATTCAAGGTACTTTATGTTTACCTAAAGCATCATAAATCTGAACTCTTAAAGTTCAGATAATATAATGCTAGGGATAAGATCCAAATTAGGTAAAACAATAATGATACTTCGATTTGATCAAAGTAGAGAGTAAATGGACTTGAGATTCCAATTCTATTTGATAGAACATGGAATTATGTCCTAACTCTCAATACCTAGTACATCATAGAAGAGTGATTTATCGGTAAGGAGAAACAGAACCTTGTTTGACATGGTTCGGTAGATAATAAGTTGCCTAAACTCGTTCTGGGATATGCAGTACTGACTGTAATTTAAAATACGAAAATGATTCTTTCAAAAGAATGTTTCTGAAACATTATTCGAACTATGAAAAAGCATAAAATGTGTTTATGTTGTTTCAAAACTTAGGGATGTCCTGCATATAAGACAAACCCGAACGAACTAGAACCTTATTCGAAAAGGTGCCTATTTTAAGTTATTCCATAGAAACGAGTTATGGATACTTCTTTGTTTAAAAGAAAGTATTTGTATGGACAAATGTTACTTTCTTAAAAGAAGGTCACGTTAGAAATCACAACCACGAAATAAAAGAGTGTTAAGTAAATTATAAATGTATCAACAAAAGAGTTGTTGATAAGATCTGTTTAAACAAAAAGTTGTTGATCAAACTAGTTCTTCAACAAAGGGTTGTTAATCGAGCTGACACATTAAGTTAGTCCTGTCCTTCTCAATTGTTGAGAGAGCCTCAATGTAGTGGGAGGGTTGTTAAACAACCTAATGAAAAACTATGTGAGTTTAAGTGAAACTCCGATTGTCATGCCTGATGACAATATTGAGGATTCATTGACCTTTAACGAGGTAATGAATGACATGGATAAGGACAATTAAGTCAAAACTATGAACCTGGGAATTGAATACATATATTTAAAAACATTTTGGTATAGACCAAAAGAAGTTCATAGTCCAAGATCTAGAGCAAAAGGTTTGCAACCTTAACCAATCCATTTATGAATTGAACTAAGGTTTCGATCTTGGAACATAAGATTTAATGAATGATTAAAACTTATAGTTTTGATCATACTATTGCAAGCCTTGTGTCGGCAGAAGAATTATAAACAGTAGTAGTTTTCTTAGTTTAGTATTGATTGATATCCTATTCATTGGGAATGATTTAGGTTATCAATACTGACATTTAAAAGTGAGCTAGCAGCCTAGTTCCAAATAATGTATTTGGAGAGGCTCGGTATGTTCTTAGAATCCAACCTATTTGGAATCACAAGAACAAAGATCGCTAGCTCTGTCTCAGGTATCTTATATGGACAAAAGTGTTGGCTAGATATAAGATTAAAATTCTGAGAAGGGTTGTTTACCTTTCAAACATGGAATTCATTTGTCACAGGAGTAGTGTCCTGAGACGCCTCAATTGGTTGAGAACTTGAGACAAAATTCCCGTGCCTAGACAATCAATTGTCAGGCTTAGCATAAGGTATGCAGTAGGGGTTGTCAGTGGATACCAATTTAGTCTAGAGTAAAACCAATGGACTACAGTTCAGATATCCTCAAGTATCTTAGGAGAATGAGGGCTTATAGGCTCGTGTATGATGTTGAGGATTTGATCCTTACAGGATACACTAATTCTGATTAGCACACCGACCAGGATTCATGGAAATCCACATCGGCATCAGAATTCACCTTAAACAGGGAGCTGTATGTTGGCGTAACATCAAGTAAAGGATGTATTACAGACTTCATCTTGAAGGCCAAGTATGTTACTGCTTATAAAGCAGGTTCACGAGTCTGTAGGACTTAGGAAGTTCATTTGGAAAGTTGTTCCAAAGAATAGGCGAGTATATATATATAAAAAAAAAACCGTAAAATCTCATATGAGAGATTATGAGTTGAGGGGATGTGATTGTCACAAGGGAAGCCTCAAAAGTAAAATATTGCTGAAACATTTACAAAGCCCCTCACGGCTAAAAGTGTTCGGGGGACATCTAGATGGTCTAGGTCTATGAGTTGAACAACCCACTAGAGTTTTAGTCCAAGTGGGAGTTTGTTGGGGTTTTATGTCCTAAAACTCGTGGATAGTAAATGTAACAAACTTATATATAAAACTTATTAGAATAGTTTTTATTATGGTTGTCGAAAGATTTGTTTAACTATGTTTTTATTAACCCAAATCCAATAAAAATAGAATCCTTGGCTATGAGATGAATGCTTGAACTTTATGTAGTGACATATAAATGGATCAAGTTCAAGTACATAGCCTAAAACGGTCTATAGTATAGGGATAAGACTGGGTATCTTATCCTAGGAAAAACTATGCGACGAGGCCCACTTTGTTTTAATACAAACGATGTGATCCTAAATCGTTCATGTAGAGACATGTGAGTGGGGGCGTCCTATGCAAAAGAAGTTTGTATAAGACCGGACCTCGAAATAAGTCACTTTCACTTTATAACGCCGTTTACTGTGAAACTGATTATTTCAAAGTGATGACCTAGGTAACTCGATCTTAATCCTGAGCTAACTATGAACTCCTGTTTATTCGGGATTATTGTTGGGTTCCTAGAGTGAGTAAAAATATGATATGAAATACTCTAGAATTCCTGTGCAAGTATACACAGTCTGCAGCAAGTAATATTATCAATCCAAGGTCTGAATGAGTTTCCACTTTATCTATTTTGTGTAACTTTTTAATGATTTCAAAGATAATAAAATGATTTGGTTTTAACGGAATTATGCTGAAGCAAAATAAATGACAGAACAACGAGTAAACAAATAGATAGACAGATTTAAGACAGGCGCTGGTTAGGCTTTAGTGATTGTTTTAAGATATGCTCTAGCAATATTATTGATCATGCATTTCTCGCAGTATTATTAGCAGATTCCTCCCAGAACTCTGGATCTTTTGGGATATGTTTCAAACCCAATGAAGAGCGACCGATCAAGCACTAGGCAACTGGCTATCCCTACTCAGTCACTGGCGTTCACCAATACACAATGATCGTAGTGTGGAGAATTGCCACACACTCTCTAAATCATCCCTGAAACTAGAGAGAGCTATCCATACCGGCTGGCCAGGCGGGCATAAAATAAGAATAAGCACAACAATTAACCAAAATGCAATAGTCAATTAATTACTAGAGATGAAGCACAGTAATCACATTATTCCTAACCAACACCCTAAGCTACTTAGTTCATAATAGGCATAGAAATACGAATTACAATCTGAGTATGCATGTCCATAACCACAATTTAATAAAGGAAATAAACTCCCTAATCAGCTTGCGGTAGATGGTGTTCTTGTTAATCTTCAATCTCCCTATACTATTCGGCTTCCAAGGGAAAACATGGAATGAATTTGACTTTGACGGCTACTTCCTTCTATAGAAGGATGAGAGGCTTGAATTAGGTCAACTAGGACACGTGTAAGGCTCTCCTTGATCCTTTATCCCGAAAATATCTCAATAGAAGTCGGTTCCTGAAGTTGGCTAACGAGCTGTGATGTGGCAGTTTCTGTTCCCAGTTTTGCTGCAGCATAGAATTTGCTCCTTCCAGTCGCTCAGCAGCATAATCTGCACAAAGTGATTTCCAAAGCTTCCATTCTTCTAAATGGGTTAAATCATGTAATATCTCTCTAAAACCAACCCTATTAAGCATTAAAGACACACAAATCCCTATATAATTGAGGCCTAAATAACTACCTTTTGGGCAGTTATCATACCCCCAAACTTGAACTATTGCGCGTCCCGAGCAATACTAACCAACCTTCCTTCAAGAATTTCAAAACATTAGATAAAGAATTAGCTTAATCAAACCAGACAATCCAATACTACCTTTAACCTTTACCTGAGCACTCTGCAAAACCAAGCTCTACTGCAGCAAAATGATTCCTTCAGCAGGGACAAATAATCACCACTTTCAACTCAATTCTAAGAACTCACCACAGCTTGGCTCTATTGCAAAACATATTTTTAAAGGGGTTTATATCATTATTTATCAGACTTAAAGCAGCCTTACAGTCATAAGCTCTTAAGCATGGGATGACCCACTTTATGGTGCAGTATACCCTTGCCTCAAGCTCATCACCAACTAGACTCAATACTCATTATAAAGCTAAAAAATCCTTAGTTATTCCATCTCTTGCCCCTCAGAATGGCGACATTTTATGATGAAGCTCACCTAAGTTCTGGGAGACAGGAAAACTGCTGGATCATCATTCATCCCTCAAAACTTTTGCTCTGTCAATTTTTTTCAGCAAAATCTTCAACAAATAATTTTTTCAGCAAATAATTTTTCTTATTTTTTCTCATTTCCCAGGTCATCTTTTGACGCGAAGACAAACTGTGGGTATCACAAATTTCCCCGGTTACTCAATAACCTAACAAATTTTAATTTGAGGGAGAGGAATGCTCGAGCAAAATATTTGGAGTAGCAAAAAGTCCCCCAAACTTGAATTATTCATTGTCCCCAATGAATCATTAATTAAGCAATTATACCCCCAAACTTAAATTTTTCTATCTGAATTTGTAAACTAAACATGGGACATAGATTAAGCTTAAAGTGGATCATATAAGTCAATACTACCGTCAAAATCTTCTTGCCGCAGCAACAGTCCAGGTTAGAAGAATTGCTCAAGCAAACGGTTTCTGGAGATCAGAATACCTTGATCTAACTAAGCGTAATCAGTCCAAGCTTCAAAAATTCAGAAGAAAATAGTTAAGTTAGAGTCAGTCAGTGCTCATGGAATAGAAACTTTCAAAAATTTCATTAAAATCATAGAAAAATATTACAAAGCAGATATATTTTTTTCGCAGTAAAAATTAAAAAGAAACAAGACAAGCTGTTATAACAGTGAGCAGGGTCAATATGCGCGAGCAAACAAAAATGGAAAAACAAAAGTAATGCTCGCTCCAGGTCATCCCATCAGTCAGTCGTCCTGACCCTGCTCCTCATCCTCTTCTCGCTCAACAGGTGGTCGTGGTATCCAAAGATTAAATAAATCATCGGGAAACACTGGAAAGGCCGGATACGGTGTTGAGAAATTGGTTTGCAAGGCCCCCCTGAGCGCATCATCTCTCCTTTTAGCATAAGTCCAGTAGGTCTGAGCTTGCCTTTTAGCAAATTCTAACCTACTGGTCAACACTGATAGTTGCTCTAGGATCTGATTAACGCCATACACAAGCCCACCCTGGCGAACCTCTTGCATACGCTGAAGCCGCGCCAGATTAGGTGTGTCAATGATTCCCTTATCAGTCATGATCATATCTTCTGGAACCGTGGGCACTCCTGCCCTGCTGCATAACATCGTGATAGTGTTCAGAAAAAACAGCTTCCCCACCTTTTTCTTCCAGCAATCAACAATCTCAGAAGAAATAATCTTTCCTACATCAATACTCATCGAGCGAAGAATGGCAAAAGCAAGCAATACCCTTTCCCGAGATACTGTGGAGTCGTGTGTTGTCGGCAGCAAGCGTAGCCTGATGAAACCCATCCAGGTGTTGGCTTCACTCTTCAAATAAGCAGCTTGAAATGTATGCTTCCTTGTCTGCGACACCCTCCATTGGGCCCCTTCAATGCCTACCTCCCGGACAGCCGCACTCAGTTGATCACTAGATGGTGCAGCCACCATCTCATTAAAAACGGCATGCGGAAAATCTTGGAGATCGAACAGTTCATTAATGGCCTCAGGACTCCACTGTACAGGCACTCCTCGAACGATGACCTCAAAATCATTCTTAACGTCAAGATTGGCGTAAAATTCTCGAACAATGTTGGCATTCACAGGTTCTGGCTTCGCACAAAATTGCCTCCAACCGAGGTTCACTATCCCAGACTCCAAAAACCTAGGCAAATCATTGCCAAATCCACGTTCGAACAAGAAGTCCCGTTTCAGCACCTCCTTGTATTTTGCTCGAGCAAGATCGTTGACGAAGCGAATGAATGGTGCCCTCGGCTCCTCAATTTCTCCTGATGCTTCGACAATTCCTTTGCCCCTGCTTTCTCTCTGGACACGCAAACGCTCTTCCTCTGCCTTTCTCGCCTCTTCTTCTTTTTCCTTATTCTCCGCTTCCCTTTTTCTTCCTCAGAGTCCGATGTTGGAGGCGATGGAGTGTTCCTAATCACCCTCACGCGACCCGCCTTCCTCTTGATGCGGCGGCGGTTGGGCGGTTCAGGCATAATGATTTCAACATGGGCCTCCTGCACCGGCTCCGGTGTTTTCTCCTTGTTATGCTCACCTTCAGCCTCTGTTTCTTGATTTTTCTCAGCAATCTGTTCTTGAACCGTATCTGGGTTTTGTACTGCAGGTTCTTGAGTACTTCCTTCCTCCGCAGTAGTGGCAACAACGTTCGCCACCTCCTGAACTTCCTTCTGTTCTGCAGCCCTTTGCTGCCTTCTTCTTCTCTTCGCTTCATTTTCCTCTGGCGTTCTTCTTTTCTTAGTTTTCCCTTTTTGCACTTTCGGTGTGACCGATACCTCCTCCTCTTCACTCTCCCTCTCTTTCCTAGCTCTAGTCTTAGCCATGGAGGTCTCAACAATTTTTTCAGAGAATTGAAGGGAAAAAGAAAGAATGTAGATGGCAAAAAATTGGATCAAGAAGACGAAGTGGAGAGGAACTTACTAGCGGTAGTGAATAAATAGGGCTGCAGCAAACAAGAATCCTAACCGAAAGGATTTGCCCGGTCATAACTAATATTACCGTTGCAATTAAAAATGCAAACCTGAAATTCAAAAATTACCAACGGTAAAATTGCAAATTCCAAACGGCCATGGTAAAAATTAATGCTCTGTCATCATTGGAGCCGTTGGATAATTACTCTGCGCCACGTGGCCTCATCAGACGATGCACGCACATTTACCTGCAAGAATTCAAAGTCAAATCCAACGGTAACAATAATAAATTCCAACGGAAACTCTTCTAACTCGGAATATTTTGCTCCAGCAATATTTTTGCCGCAACAATCTTCCGAACCTGAATAATCTTAGATACGGAATTCGAATCTCAAAATAGACAAATCAAATCTTTTTTTAATTCAAATTAAACCAATCAAAGCAAACTTAACCTGTTATTCTCAAAAGAAGCTGAATAAATTAGAGAAAATCTCTATTGATTAAAACTAGAATTTAAATAACCGAAAATAAATTCTAGATAAAATAAAATCTAACTAACTAAAAGATAATTGCAAGATAATTTAAATAAATAACTCGAAAATCAAATCAAATAAAAAATAGATCAAATCTACCCTACCAAAAATAAAAATATAAAAGATAAAATCTAATAAATCATGCAAAATTAAATCTAACCTAACCGAAATTAAAATCAAATTAACGGAAAATAAAATCAATACAAACTTCTGGGAGCTCAAAATTTTGCTCTGTGAAATGCTCCCGCAAAAATCCTACTCTCTCATTCATCAACCAACCGTAGGGAAGGATATTTCGCCTGAAATTCCTCACCCCAATAATTTTTCACACGCTGTCCATTCACCTTGAATACTCTCCCATCTTTTTCATCCTGCAAAGTAATTGCTCCATTGGAAAATAACTCAACCACAATAAACGGTCCTGACCATTTAGATTTTAGTTTTCCAGGAAATAATTTTAATCTAGAATTATAAAGCAAAACTTTTTGACCCTTGACAAACTCCTTAGATTTAATTTTTTTGTCATGCCACAGCTTAGTCTTTTCCTTATACATTTTCGCATTTTCGTAAGAAAATTGACGAAATTCTTCTAACTCATTAAGCTGCAGCATTCTTATTGCTCCTGCACGACTCAGATCAAAATTTAACTTTTTCAAAGCCCAAAATGTTTTATGCTCAAGCTCTAATGGTAAATGGCAAGCTTTCCCGTATACTAACCTATAGGGAGACATACCTAGAGGAGTCTTATAAGCTGTCCTTGACAAACTCCTTAGATTTAATTTTTTTGTCATGCCACAACTTAGTCTTTTCCTTATACATTTTCGCATTTTCGTAAGAAAATTGACGAAATTCTTCTAACTCATTAAGCTGCAGCATTCTTATTGCTCCTGCACGACTCAGATCAAAATTTAACTTTTTCAAAGCCCAAAATGTTTTATGCTCAAGCTCTAATGGTAAATGGCAAGCTTTCCCGTATACTAACCTATAGGGAGACATACCTAGAGGAGTCTTATAAGCTGTCCTATAAGCCCAAAGAGCCTCATCCAACCTAAAGGACCAATCCTTTCTAGATGGATGGACTACTTTTTCTAAAATAGTTTTAATTTCCCTATTACTAATTTCAGCTTGACCATTTGCTTGTGGGTGATAAGGGGTAGCTATCATATGCTTAATCCCATACTTAGCTAAAAGCTTAGTTAAAATATTATTAACAAAATGTGTACCCTCATCACTCACTAGAGCCCTAGGTGTCCCAAACCGCGCAAAGATGTGCGATTGAAGAAACCTTGCTACTGTCTTGGCATCACTCTGATGGCATGTAATGGCCTCCACCCACTTGGACACATAATCAACTGCCAATAAGATAAAAACATTGCCATTAGAAGGCGGAAATGGCCCCATAAAGTCAATACCCCATACATCAAATAATTCAACTTATAAAATGTAAGTAAGAGGCATTTCATCTCTTGGTCCCAAATTTCCTCTCCTCTGGCAAGCATCACATTGCTTGTAGAACCAATGGGCATCTTGAATAACGTAGGCCAGAAAAATCCGCAATGCAAAATCCTCATAGCCGTCCTCTGACCGCTGAAATGACCTCCATACGGTGAAGAGTGACATTGCTCCAGGATTTCTTTTGCTTCAGCACCTGAAACACACCTACGAATAATACCGTCAGAGCATTGCTTATACATAAACGGCTCATCCCAAAAGAAAAATTTCGCATCATGCTTAAACTTTTTCTTCTGCCTCCAATCCATGTCAATAGGAGTGACTCCCTTTACTAAAAAGTTGGCAATATCAGCATACAAGGGACATCCCTAACTACCTTCATCTGAACAGCAAAAAGCTGCTCATCTGGAAAAGAATAAAAAATGGCAGATTGCTCCAGGAAAGATGATGATGGATCAAGACGAGATAAATGATCTGCAATGACATTCTCTTATCCCTTCTTGTCTTTTATCTCCAAGTCAAATTCCTGCAATAGTAAAATCCAACGAATTAGTCTAGGCTTTGCATCTTTCTTAGACATTAAATACCTTATTGCTGCATGATCCGTGAACACCGTGACTTTGGATCCAACCAAATATGGCAGAAACTTCTCAAAAGCGAACACAACAACTAACAACTCCTTTTCAGTAGGCTTGTAATTGACTTGTGCCTCATTTAAAACCTTGCTTGCATAATATATAGGATGAATAAATTTGCCCTGCTTTTGCCCCAGCATCACACCTACCGCAGCATCACTCGCATCACACATTACCTTGAATGGCAAATTCCAATTAGGTGCGCAGAGAATGGGTGCTGAGATTAAAGCAACCTTCAATGTTTCAAAAGTCTTCCTACAATCTGCATTAAAGTCAAAAACATGATCAGTGCACAATAAGTTACAAAGAGGTTTACTGATTTTGGAAAAATCCTTTATGAACCTCCTATAAAATCCAGCATGTCCTAAGAAACTCCGAATCCCCTTCACTGAATTCGGTGGCTCTAGTCTTTCAATAACCTCAACTTTTGCTCTATCAACTTCTAGACAATTCTTAGAAATCCTATGACCTAACACTATGCCCTTCTTCACCATGAAGTGGCACTTCTCCCAATTAAGAACTAGATGGGCATCCTCACATCTTTTTAATACCTTTCCTAAATTATCTAAACAACTCTGAAAATACCGTCCAAAAAATGAAAAATCGTCCATAAAGACTTCAACAGTGGACTCAATCATATCAGAAAAAATTGCTAACATACATCGCTGAAATGTTGCTGGAGCATTGCAAAGGCCAAAAGGCATTCGCCTGAAAGCAAACGTCCCATAAGGGCAGGTGTTGCCTTGTGCAAGGTGATTCTAGATATGCAAGAAATCTTCACAAATAACTCAAAAACGTGCAAGTATACACATCATGGCAGCAAGTGATAAGTAAATTAAGATCGTCTCCACAGGGATTGATTTAGGGAATTTTACTACTTCTAAGCTTGATTTTTAATGAAATTCAATGTAACCGAGGAACAATATTTTTCCTTAACTAAATGCAAGAGATTAAAATGGCAAACAAGCTTAAAATGACAAGAACTAAATTAGAATTCAATAAAAACAGCAGATTAGCACAGAGAAGGTAAGGTTCAGATTAGGGGCTGTCTACTCTCACAAGCTGCTTGCTGTAGCAGAACTCTAAATTTGCAACTCACCCAGTATTTTCTACGTGAATTTTCTAATTCTCCTATAGGTAAGGTGATTAAACTCCCATTTAACCCCTTCTTTTTAGCTCCACTGATTTAGTGCCTTAGGTGGTGATTTATCCCTAAATACCCACTCATTTTCATGATCATTAAAGACTAAGGTAAAGCAAAGTAGTCGGTTATCTATTGTTTTCCCAAACACTAAACAACAATGCTAGAAAATGGTTGGCCAAACGAAATTCCAGCTTTAAGCATGAAGAGCACTTTGCTTTAAGTTGCAATAAATAAAGTTCCACTAAAACAAACAACAAGTTCAAGCTTAAGCACCCTAATCCTCACCTAAGAGGATTTAGCTCATGTTCAAGGTGAAAATAATGAAAATACAGCAGCCAACAACCATATCAGTCATGATTACAACCTTAAATACCAACTAATCACTAGGAGAAAGAAGAATAAAAGAAGAGGAGTGAAGAGAAGAAGCTTCCAAGGGAGATTCCAGCTTTCCCAAGCTGGAAATTCCTCCAAACAGCAACCTCCTTGTCCTTTTTCCCCTTCAATGACAGCAGCAACTCCTAGGTCAACTTCTCCAACTTCTCCCTTCATTCTTTGGGCAAAAGAAGCATTTATACCCTCTCTTTTCATTGATTTCAGGGCTGATTAGACATATAACTCCACATGGACCTTCCCTAATTGGTTGAGATGGGACAACTCAGCTCACATGGCTGCCAGCTCAATTAATGAAGGCTTACACGGATTTGGCACGTGCAGAATTTTATTACTCAGACTTTCTGCCTTCTGCTTGTGAAATCGGTTGCTGCAGCAAAACCTGAGTGCCCCTATACCAGAAAAATCAGCTTAAAACATAAGAAATCTGCACCAAATTTAGTTCAAGCTTGACCTATTGATATGTAAAAATGTTCATCAAAGAATACTCATTTTCAAGCACAAACCAAAGCTCAAACACATCAAAGAGTAGAGTTTTTAAGCCTAAAAGAAAGCCAATAGCTCTTATTTCTAAGAGCTATCAAACCCCCAAACTTGAATCATTGCTCGTCCCTGAGCAATGCTAGCCTACAAAAACTCTAACTCATCATCCCATATCCAGCTTGCAGTCAAAATGGCCTAACTATAACACCTAGCTACTTCTTGACAAGTTTGCACCTCTGAATGCATACAACTACTCAACAAAGCACTACTCTTTTAAAATACCCTTTCAACTTGGCATTTTCAAATTTTTAGTGCTCTTCTAATGATCCTCTAGCTCAACCTATTTACAAAAGCCATCATATGAAATTATACCAGCCTATATCAAGGAAGCCACTAACCTTCAAGCCTAAACTTAGCACAAATCTCAATCCTAAAGCTTGCAAAGCAATCCTATAGCCTCTTTGCCTAGCCTCTAAAGCTTCTAAGCTCAACCTAAACTTCTCTCTTAACTTTTATTCTCTTTTTTTTTTTTTTTTTTTTTTACCAACTTAGAAAGTCTCATAGGTCATAGCTTTTTGGTCCAAGAATGGCAACACTTTATGGTGAAACTCACCTTAGCCTCCAAGCTCATCACCTAACGAGAACTACACTCATTTCCCTTAGAGTTGACTAAGATTTGCTCTCTAGCAACTTCTTCCTTGCTTCTTAGAATGGCGACACTTTTTGGTGAAGCTCACCTAAGCCCTGGGGAAGATTGTAACCTTCAAGCAAACACTCATCCCTTTTTCATCTCATTTGAACTTTTCTTTTCTGCTCATTTTTTTTTATATATATGTTTTCTCTTCTCTTGAGCTACTTTTTGACGCAGAGGCAAACTATGGGTATCATAAATCCCCCTGGTTACTAGGCAAGCTCAAGGAAAACAGAAAATCTTCAAAAAGGGAGAGGAGTGCATCTTAGGCAAAACTAAGACAAAGAGGAATGCTTTCTAAGTTGCCTTTTCTATTTCTTTTTCATGCTTTCTTTTTTTTTCTTCTTCTTTTTTTTTTTTTTTTTTTTTTTACAAGGGTTACCTCACCCCCAAACTTAATCCATTCATTGTCCCCAATGAGTGAGAAAGCAAGGCAAGGACCCCCAAACTTATTTATTTATTTATTTATTTTTTTAGAGAAGCTAAGGCTTGTTGCTTAGGAGGATTATAAGGTTTGGGCAAAAGGACTAGGAACAAGCTTTCCTAAGATTTGAGCTAAGCTAAGGAGGAAAATTAGGAAGCTTCCTATCTACCTAAGGACTTAAAGCACAATAAGATAATCAAACTAAGAAAATAGGCTAAGCTATAGGGGATCATTACACAAAACACTTTCTTTCAAGCAAAACATATTTTTTTTTCACAGCTGCTGCTGCAACATTCAGCAAGGCTAAGCTTAACCAAAAGAACAGCCTAGAGCTACAGCTAGGCCTTACCTACTTCCACACAAGCTGGACAATCCATATTTTCAGAGCAGAACACCATATACCAGCTGCAACATGCTAAAAATCAGCAATTCAAAATTCTCTAACAGAAAATTCATGCACCAGATGGCTATTCTAGCTTATTTAGCATTCCAAGCAAGTATAACACTTCAAAGCATCAACACTTTAGCAGCTTACCAATCTTAACACTTTGCATGAAATGACTTTTCTAAATTAAAATATCCATTCAAGCAAAAATGGCACTATCTAAGATTTAGAGGTATATCACATAACATTTGAAACAGAAAAGAACATGTGCATTTTTGCGCTACTAAGCTTTCTCAATTTCAGATTTTTGGTACTTATGCATTTTCCAACATTCAAAGGGCATGATTTCATTAAAACAGATGCATTGTACACAAATGAGTAGCTTCCCAAAACAGCACCAGCACCTAAAACAGCACCTAGGCAAGCTAAAATAAAAGATATGCTGTTCATTGATTTAACTTTTAGCATCAGCACATTTTTTTTTTCAGATAACGCCTAACAAAGCTACTCAAAGATAAAAGATAAAGAAAACAAACTTGAACAAAAGCGGAAAAGAAATCAACAAGATAAACCAGCAGCAGACCACACAACAAACATAATTTTTTTTTCAGAAAAAACAGACAATATCAGCATAAAGCAAGCAACAGCAACCACTCCCCTTCAATCTTCATCAATCTTCTTGATCATCATCAGCATCATTTTCATTCCCGCTGGGAGATGGGGAAGGGCACCACGGGTCAAATAAACCTGTTGGGAAATGAGGAAATGGCTGAGGAAGCTCCTCAAAGCCGAATTCGAATGTTTTCTCCATGGCAGAGTCCCTAAGATGAGCATATTGCCAATAAGTCTTTTGCTGACTTTTACTGTGTTCCATTTGCCTCATCAACCTTCTCTGCTGCCTTAAAATCTCGTCAACCCCACAAACCATATTCGTGCTTGACCTTCCCTTCTTCTCCCCATGTAATCTTGTTATAGATGCTGAATCTATGATTCCTTTGTCCATTAGAATTTCTTCATTCTCATCCACCTCGACTTGAGCCCTGAAACATAATGCTGTAATCAGATTTGGAAAAAACAGTCTTCCTACCTTCCTTTTTGAACATGCCACAATCTCTTTTGCCAAGAGCTTTCCCACATCAATGCTCAGGATTTTTAAGATGGAAAAAATTAAGAGAACTCTTTCTTTAGACACCGTGGTGTCATGAGTAGTGGGGAGCAACCTACTCCTTGCAAAGGTGTGCCAAACATTTGCTTCGGGCTTAAGGTATGCAGCCAATAGTGTTCGAACTGAGTTTCTTGCCATCTTCCAGCTTGCTCCTTCAACAGCACAAGTGACAAGAGCTGAATGGAGCTGCTCTTCAGATGGAGCAATCTCCATTGAGTTGAAAACAACATAGGGGAAATTAGGAAGGTTGTAGAATTCGTTGATGACTAATGGCGACCAGTCCACCCATTTTCCCCTTACTTTGGTTCTGAAAAGCTCGTTGTCTTGGACATTTGCATAGAATTCCCTCACCAAGGGAATAACAGCTGGTTCCGGCTTTTGGCAAAGTAATTGCCATCCAAGCTTGACGATCACTCCTGAAACATATGAGGGAAGCTTTTCAAAATCTGCCTCAAATCCTCTTTCAGGAAGAGGATCTCTTTGGAGCATGACTTCAAATTTTTTTCTTAGCGGCAGCATTAACAAACTTTTCCATAGGGCTCTCATCAAATTCCAGCATTGGCTCTTTTCCCTTTTTCTTTAGGCTCTTCTTTCTTGTTGGAGGACTTCTTGGGGGAGGTGCAATTTCTTCCTCAACTTCTTGCTCTTGAACTTGAGTCACAATTACTTCTTCATGAAGTTCTTCTTGCTCCACCACTTGCTTTCCCTTTCCTTTGTTTCTAGGACTCCTTCTTATGGCCTTAGATTGCCCAACTTCACCTAAAACAACTATTTCTTTATCTTGAGATTTGCTTGATGATGCTGAAGACTCGGCAACCTTTGGCCTGAATAGCTTTTTTAGAACTTTGGGAGCCATAGGCAAAGGAGAAGCAAGCTTCGGCTTAGGGGAAGAAAGCAGTTTTTTTTTTCTTTTCAGAGGAATTGCTACGGTTTGCTTGATGGTTGAAAGGCTACCCTCATTGTTTAAATAAGCCATAAAATATCTTCTCATTGAATAAGCAAATTCAGGTTGTTGAGGGGAATCACGGGCCTTCAAGTGCTGCCACCAGCTCACTGCCCCAAAAAAAAAGTCTGCTGCTATGGCTGCACCAAGTCTGCTGCTATGGGACTGCAAGGATTCTGCTGCAGCTTCCAGATTTCACCTTTTTAGACAAACAGCATCTTAAATGAAAATTCCCATCAAATCCACCTTTTCAAATCTAATGATAGCAATCTCATCAGCTGGCTTTTTCTCCCAAGACTAACAAGCTCACTGCCCAAGGAAATCTTTTTCCAAGATTCATACTTCACCTTTTGCATGAGGACTCCTACTAAATAAAAGCTTGCTTGCACTAAAGAAACTATATTGTCAGCAACTAAATACTGAAATTAAAGGTAAAACAAATTGAATAAAATGAAAGCAACTAGCTACAACTAAACACTACCAACGACAAATTAAAAGACAGAAGAATTAAAGCTAAAGACTGCTGCAAGTTGAAATAAAACAGTAAATTTGAATGCACTTTACCACCTTTAGGGACCAAAAGAGTATTCAATAGAACTTAAAACACATTGTCCCTAACTTCTCCTTCCATTTCTCAAATTTCTAACAAATTGCAAGAGGCAAAACACCTCTGGAATTCTTCACCCCAGTAGTGCTTTAATCTCTGACCATTGACCTTGAATTCTCTTCCATCACTTTCATCCCTTAATAACACAGCTCCATGACTGTAGGCTTCTAACACAGTGAAGGGTCCCGGCCACCTAGATTTGAGCTTGCCAGGAAAAAGCTTTAGCCTAGAGTTAAACAACAATACCTTTTGCCCCCTTTCAAATCGTTTAGGCACCAACCTCTTATCATGCCAAGCCTTTGTCTTTTCTTTGTACATCTTTGCATTTTCATAGGATAGTTGCCTAAACTCCTCCATCTCTATAAGTTGAAATTTTCTCAATTCACCCGCTGCTTTATGATCAAAATTGAGCTTTTTAATGGCCCAAAAAGCTTTATGTTCTAACTCCAAAGGCAGATGGCAAGATTTTCCAAAAACTAACCTATATGGAGACATGCCCAAGGGAGTTTTAAATGTTGTCCTATAGGCCCATAATGCATTATCAAGCCTAATAGACCAATCCTTTCTATTTGGGCTGACCATTTTTTCCAAAATACTTTTAATTTCCCTATTGGAGATCTCGGCTTGCCCGTTAGCTTGTGGATGGTAAGGGGTTGAGACTCTATGCTTAACATTGTACTTAACCAACATGTTGTTCATCATTCTATTCACGAAATGAGTCCCCTCATCACTTATTAAAGCTCTAGGAGTACCAAAACGAGTAAAAATGTTCTTGTGCAAAAATTTTAACACTGTTTTGGCATCATTTAAGGGACAAGCAATAGCTTCCACCCATTTTGACACATAATCTACAGCCAAAAGTATGTATAAATTCCCAAAGGAAGGTGGGAAAGGTCCCATAAAATCCAAACCCCAAACATCAAAGAGTTCTACCTCTAAAATGTAGGTGAGAGGCATTTCATCTTTTTGGCTCAGATTTCCCTTCCTTTGACACTTGTCACACACTTTACTAAACAAATGAGCATCTTTAAACACCGAGGGCCAATAATAACCTGACTGAAACACTTTTGCAACTGTTCTTTGACCACCAAAATGTCCACCATAAGGGGATGAGTGACAGTGAGCTAAAATGGACCGAACTTCACTTTCAGCAACACATCTTCTAAAAATTCCATCTGCACACTGCCTATACAAGAATGGTTCATCCCAAAAATAAAATCTCACCTCAGAGTGGAATTTTTTTAGCTGTTGCTTGGTCATATCAGGGGGCACAACTCCACAGGCTAGGTAATTTGCAAGGTCTGCAAACCAAGGAGTGTTAATTTCCTTCACTTGAGCTACTGTAAGCAGTTGCTCATCAGGAAATGAATCCTTAATTTCACTCTGCTGTAACAGTTTCTCATTGCCTTCCAGCCTTGATAAATGATCAGCAACAAGATTTTCAGAACCCTTTTTATCCTTAATCTCCAAGTCAAACTCTTGGAGCAAAAGCACCCACCTAATTAGCCTTGGTTTAGCATCTTTCTTGGCCAAAAGATATTTAATGGCAGCATGGTCAGTAAAAACTGTTACCCTTGTTCCCACTAAATAAGGTCTAAATTTTTCAAAGGCAAACACTACGGCTAAAAGCTCTTTTTCAGTGGTGGTGTAGTTCTTTTGGGCCTCATTTAGAGTTTTGCTAGCATAGTAGATAGGGTGGATCAGCTTCCCTATTCTTTGTCCCAACATAGCCCCAACAGCGAAATCACTTGCATCACACATCAACTCAAATGGAAGAAGCCAATTGGGTGAGGAGATGATAGGTGCAGTGACTAATGCTGTTTTTAGGGTGTTGAAAGCCTTCAAACACGCAACATCAAACTCAAAGGGGCGGTTCACTTCTAACAATAGGCAAAGGGGCTTGGAAATTTTTGAGAAAACCTTGATAAATCTCCTGTAAAATCCAGCATGCCCAAGAAAGCTTCTAACTCCTTTCATTGTGGTTGGAGGCTCTAGCTTTTCAATGATCTCTACCTTGGCTCTATCCACTTCAATGCCTTTCCTCGATATTTTGTGCCCAAGAACTATGCCTTCTTTGACCATAAAGTGGCATTTCTCCCAGTTGAGCACCAAATTGGTTTCTACACATCTTTGCAATACTTTTCCCAAATTAGTGAGGCAAGCTTGGAATGACTCCCCAAAAACCGAAAAGTCATCCATGAATACTTCCATTATTGTCTCCACTAAATCAGAAAAAATGGCCATCATACACCTTTGAAAAGTGGCAGGGGCATTACAAAGACCGAATGGCATTCTCCTAAATGCAAAGGTACCATAGAGACAAGTGAAGGTGGTTTTCTCTTGATCTTGAGGGGCTATGGTGATTTGGTTATATCCTTAATAACCATCCAAAAAGCAATAATAATCTTGCCCAGCTAGCTTGTCCAACATTTGGTCAATGAAAGGTAAAGGGAAATGGTCTTTTCTTGTGGCCTTGTTCAAACGCCTATAATCCATACATACCCTCCATCCTGTCACTGTTCTAGTGGGAACTAGCTCATTTGCCTCATTCATCACCACGGTCATACCTCCCTTTTTAGGCACACATTGGACTGGACTAACCCAATTACTATCAGCTATAGGGTATATAATTCCAGCATCTAGCCACTTTATTATCTCCTTTTTCACTACTTCTTTCATGGTCGGATTAAGCCTCCTTTGTTGCTCAATCGATTTGAAGTTTCCTTCCTCCAAATTAATTTTGTGCATACAAAAGGATGGACTTATACCTTGAATGTCAGCTAGAGTCCAACCAATGGCCTTTTTGAATTTTTTCAACAATTCCAACAGTGCTTGTTCATCCCCAGGGAGCAAACTTGCTGAGATTATGATAGGCAATGTTTCTTGTTCTCCCAAGTAAGCATATTTCAAGTGGTTGGGCAAGGGCTTTAGCTCTAACTTTGGAGGCTCTACAATGGAGGGCTGCATAGGTTTAATTTTCCTATGAGTCAACTCCAGTGATTCAAAAGCTCTCTTAAAGCTAGGAGCTTCAGTCACTACTTCCAGATTCTGCTGCACACACAGAAATTCTAAGTCTCCCACGTTTATCTCACCAAACTGCTGTATGTGGTGCTGCAATAGTTCTTCCTCCCATTTATGAGCTACCAACTCATCCAACACATTAATCACAGAACACTCCTCCACCTCAGCTGGGCATTTCATGGCATCAAACACACTGAATTTGACTTCTTGATCATGCACTCGCATAGTCAATTCACCTTTTTGAACATCTATTAAAGCTCTCCCTGTGGCCAAAAATGGTCTCCCTAGGATAATTGGGACATCCTTATCCGCTTCATAATCCAAAATGATAAAATCAGCTAAAAAGATAAACTTATCCACTTGAACTAAGATGTCCTCAATTTTTCCTTCAGGGTAGGTGATTGATCTATCAGCAAGTTGCAAAGTCACAGTGGTTGGTCTAGCCTCTCCTATTCCTAATTTCTTGTAAATGGACAATGGCATGAGGTTTATGCTAGCTCCAAGATCGCACAGAGCTCTTCCCAACTCTTTACCACCGATAGAAACAGGAATGGTAAAACTTCCAGGGTCTTTAACTTTGGGTGGAATCCTATTTTTCAAAATTGCACTACACTCCTCAGTCAATGCCACAGTTTCATACTCACCCAATCTCCTTTTCTTTGTCAAAATATCCTTGAGGAACTTCACATAGTTGGGCATTTGTTCCAAAGCCTCAACTAGTGGGATGTTTATATGAAGCTGTTTTAGGACCTCAAGAAATTTCTTAAAATTGGCTTCTTGATTTTTCTGCTTTAGCCTTTGGGGAAAGGGTGGTGGGGGCGGTTTAAATGTAGGGGAGTGTGTAGGAATTGACTTAGAAGGAGCTACAGGGGCTGCTCTAGGAATTTCTTCAATTTCCTCACTCTCTGGACTTTTTCCTACTTGAATTCCAGCAGGTTTTTCAACATTTTTCTCTGCTGTCTTTTCCATATCAGCATCAATATCAGCTGGTTTTTCCACTTGCTGTCCAGCTGGTTTTTGTTGGGTTGGCCCTTTTTTCTCAACCAACGGCTTCCCACTTCTTAGCTCCACAGCTTGGACTTGTTCCTTTCCTTCCCTCTTTGAATTTTCAGTGTCAGAGGGGAGTTTACCAGGTGGCCTAGCTTTCAATTCACTAGCTATTTGGCCCATTTGCACTTCCAAATTTCTCAATGATGCTTAGTGAGTTTGAATAGCAGCATCAGTTTTAGCCATGTACTCCTTGAACATGCTCTCTAAAGAACTTCCAGTGGCATGTTGTTTCATGGTATTTTGGAACTGAGGTTGCTGATTTTGTTGCCCAAATCCGGAAGGTCCACTCATCTTTTGTTGAGCTTGTTGGGTGTGGGAATTACTTCCTTGACCTCCCCAAGCAAAATTTGGATGATTTCTCCAACCCGGATTATAGGTATTGGAATAGGGATTATTCCTAGGGGCATTTTGGTTTCCTACATAACACACTGAGGCTGGATTTCCAGGGCAAAATTCAAACTTGTGATCCTCTCCACAGTAAACGCAAGAATCTGCTGCATTCTGATTTATATTGACTGCTGCAGCAGACTGGTTTGCACTGGAATTCATCAACTGCAAACTCTCAAAGCCTGAATTTAACTTTTTCATCATGCTTTCCATTGAATCAAACCTCGCATTAAAGGATGTAACAGTGTCAACCTCAAGCATACCCTTATTTTTCTTCCCAGCCACACTTCTAGAATCAGACCATTGGCAACTATTTGTGGAAATTCTCTCCAAAATGGCATAAGCTTCATCATAAGTCTTGGAAAATAAAGCACCATTAGCTGAAGCATCTACCATGTTTTGAGTAGCCCAATTCAACCCATTATAAAAAGTCTCCATTTGAATGCAATGGGGGAGTCCATGGTGAGGGCATTTTCTCAATAATTCCTTAAATCTTTCCCAAGCTTCACTAAAAGATTCATCATCAAATTGTCTAAAAGACACTATATCCGATCTAAGCTTGGCATTTCTTGTGGGAGGGAAGTACTTAATGAGGAATTTCTCTGCTAACTCATTCCATGTAGTGATAGAGCCAGGAGCAAAGTTATTCAACCAAGCTTTAGCCCCATCCCTCAAAGAATAAGGAAACAAGGTTAACCTCAAAGCATCTTGAGAAACTCCTTGAATTTTGAATGAGTCACTCACTCCCAAAAAGGATTTAAGGTGTAGGTGTGGGTCCTCAGAAGGTAATCCATGAAATTGTCCCACCGTTTGTAACATTTGGAACATAACAGGCTTCATTTCAAAATTGTGTGCCTGTATCTCGGGTCTAGCTATCCCAGGGTACAACTCATTGAAGGTAGGGACGACATAGGCTCTAATAGCTCTTCCCCTATCATTGGCTATAAGGACAAGGTTTTCAGCTTGGTTTTCTACCCTAGGTTGCTGATTTACCTCAGGATTAGGCTGCTGGTTGTTTTGGTTTTCTTGATTTCTAGGAGGTACAGGGGGTAAAAGAGGTGGTGGATCCATCCTATTGTTTCTCTCCCTTTGTTCCCTTCTCCTCCTATGAAAAGTCCTTTCAATTTCAGGCTCCAAACCGAATTCTAAGTCAGGGAATTCGTTCATACACAGCTACCAGCACCTGCAAAGTCAAACAACCAAGTTAGAAGCTGTTTTAGCACCAATTTCACCAAATTTCAGCTCAAAAATAACAAAAATCAACTCAATCCCCGGCAACGGCGCCAAAAACTTGTTGCCTTGTGCAAGGTGATTCTACATATGCAAGAAATCTTCACAAATAACTCAAAAACGTGCAAGTATACACATCATGGCAGCAAGTGATAAGTAAATTAAGATCGTCTCCACAGGGATTGATTTAGGGAATTTTACTACTTTTAAGCTTGATTTTTAATGAAATTCAATGTAACCGAGGAACAATATTTTTCCTTAACTAAATGCAAGAGATTAAAATGGCAAACAAGCTTAAAATGACAAGAACTAAAGTAGAATTCAATAAAAACAGCAGATTAGCACAGAGAAGGTAAGGTTCAGATTAGGGGCTGTCTACTCTCACAAGCTGCTTGCTGTAGCAGAACTCTAAATTTGCAACTCACCCAGTATTTTCTACGGGAATTTTCCAATTCTCCTATAGGTAAGGTGATTAAACTCCCATTTAACCCCTTCTTTTTAGCTCCACTGATTTAGTGCCTTAGGTGGTGATTTATCCCTAAATACCCACTCATTTTCATGATCATTAAAGACTAAGGTAAAGCAAAGTAGTCGGTTATCTATTGTTTTCCCAAACACTAAACAACAATGCTAGAAAATGGTTGGCCAAACGAAATTCCAGCTTTAAGCATGAAGAACACTTTGCTTTAAGTTGCAATAAATAAAGTTCCACTAAAACAAACAACAAGTTCAAGCTTAAGCACCCTAATCCTCACCTAAGAGGATTTAGCTCATGTTCAAGGTGAAAATAATGAAAATACAGCAGCCAACAACCATATCAGTCATGATTACAACCTTAAATACCAACTAATCACTAGGAGAAAGAAGAATAAAAGAAGAGGAGTGAAGAGAAGAAGCTTCCAAGGGAGATTCCAGCTTTCCCAAGCTGGAAATTCCTCCAAACAGCAGCCTCCTTGTCCTTTTTCCCCTTCAATGACAGCAGCAACTCCTAGGTCAACTTCTCCAACTTCTCCCTTCATTCTTTGGGCAAAAGAAGCATTTATACCCTCTCTTTTCATTGATTTCAGGGCTGATTAGACATATAACTCCACATGGACCTTCCCTAATTGGTTGAGATGGGACAACTCAGCTCACATGACTGCCAGCTCAATTAATGAAGGCTTACACGGATTTGGCACGTGCAGAATTTTATTACCCAGACTTTCTGCCTTCTGCTTGTGAAATCGGTTGCTGCAGCAAAACCTGAGTGCCCCTATACCAGAAAAATCAGCTTAAAACATAAGAAATCTGCACCAAATTTAGTTCAAGCTTGACCTATTGATATGTAAAAATGTTCATCAAAGAATACTCATTTTCAAGCACAAACCAAAGCTCAAACACATCAAAGAGTAGAGTTTTTAAGCCTAAAAGAAAGCCAATAGCTCTTATTTCTAAGAGCTATCAGCAGGTGAAAGTGGTTTTCTCCTGATCCTCAGAAGCAATAGTAATCTGGTTATACCCAGAATAACCATCCAAGAAACAGTAATAGGCCTGACCAGCCAATCGATCCAACATCTGGTCGATAAATGGTAGAGGGAAATGATCCTTTCGGGTGGCTTTATTAAGCCTTCTGTAATCAATACAAACCCTCCAGCCAGTTACTGTCCTTGTGGGGATCAACTCATTATCTTTATTGCTCACCACAGTGACACTTCCTTTCTTAGGAACACATTGGACAGGGCTTACCCAATTGCTATCGGCAATTGGATAAATGATCCCAGCATCCAACCATTTAATTACCTCCTTTTTAACAACCTCTTTCATTGCAGGGTTAAGCCTTCTTTGTTGCTCAATACTCCTAAAGGATCCCTCCTCTAGAGTGATTTTATGCATACAAAAAGATGGGCTAATCCCCTGAATATCAGCCAATGTCCAACCTATAGCTTTGCGGTATTGCTGCAGCAATTTTATTAAGGCCTCCTCATGCTCTGGCATTAAATCTGATTCAACAATAATGGGCAACGTCTCACTTTCCCCAAGATACATATACTTTAGATGATCCGGTAAAGGTTTCAAATCTTAAATGGGTGCCTCAATTAGGGATGACTTAATTGGGGGAGCCTTTCTTTGATCTAAATCTAAAGACTCAAAAACATCCTCACACCTAAACAATTCTTTTTCATTTTTCCTATCTAAAGAACAAAATTCAAAATCTTCTATACTAACCTCTCCATGCTTTTCCGAATGCTTATCAGCCGAATTCTGTATTGCTGCCGCAATAACTGTGCTCTCCAGAATCCTAATGAAAGAGCAATCTTCCATTTCGTCTAGATATTTCATGGCTTTAAACACATTAAATTTTACTTCCTCATTACAAACTCTCATTGTTAATTCTCCTTTTTGAACATCTATTAATGCCCTACAATTAGCCAAAAATGGACGACCTAGAATAATTGGGACATCTTTATCAGCCTCATAGTCTAAAATAATAAAATCAACAGGAAATATGAATTTATCCACTTTTACTAAGACATCCTCAATCTTACCCTCTGGACATGTGATAGACCTATCAGCTAGTTGGAGTGTAACTGTGGTAGGTCTAGCTTCACCAATACCTAACTTCCGATAGACCGAAAGAGGCATAAGGTTAATGCTTGCACCTAAATCACAGAGTGCTCTACCTAATTCCTTTCCACCTATAGACACAGGTATAGTAAATGACCCTGGATCCTTAGCCTTGGGGGGTAGACCATTCTTGAGAATAGCACTACACTCCTCAGTAAGAGATACAGTTTCAAACTCACCTAACCTTTTCTTTTTAGTCAAAATATCCTTAAGAAATTTAGCATAATTAGGCATTTGCTCAATAGCTTCTACTAAAGGGATATTTATATGCAACTGCTTAAGAATCTCTAAAAACTTTTTAAATTGACCATCCTGATTCTTAGGCTTTTGCCTTTGTGGAAAAGGTAGAGGTGGTACATAAGGTGGGGGCGGCACATATGGTGGTTCTACATCTGGCACAGAACCAGATGCTCCAGCATTCTCTTTGCTGCCTCCAGCACCCTGACCAGACTCCAACTCTTTCTCAATAACAACATTATTATCACTATTACTATTTAAATCCTGGGTCTTTCTAGACTCTTCTAGTGGCTTACCACTCCTAAGGGTTACTGCCTTTACCTGCTCCATACCTTCCCTTCGAGGGTGTTCAGTATCTGAGGGAAGTTTCCCTTGAGGCCTTGCCTTGAGCTCATTAGCTAGTTGACCCACTTGCAATTCCAAGGCTCTCATCGAAGCTTGATTACTTTGAATTGCTGCATCTGTGCGAGCCATAAATTCTTTCATCATCGCCTCGAGAGAATTTCCCGAATTTTGCTGGGGCAAAGCCGGCTTATTTTGCTGGGGCATTACCTGCGCTTTAGCAAATCCTGGCTGGTTCATCTTCTGTTGCGCTTGTACGTTATTTCCTTGACCTCCCCATGAGAAGTTGGGGTGGTTGCGCCAACCTGGATTATAGAAGTTAGAATAAGGGTTGTTCCTCTGATTACCTACAAAAAACACAGAAGCTGGATTGCTGGGGCAAAACTCGTAGTTGTGGTCTTCACCGCAATAGACACATGCTTCGTCCGTGACTTGGTTCACCACTGCTGCAGGCTCCATAGCTGATGGCTGCTGATGACTAATCACTGTCACATTCTTAAGAGCGTTAGCAATCATAGCAAGATCAGCCCTAATGGTGGACACACCATCAACCTCTAATACACTCTTAACCTTTTTATTTGTGCCTCTAACATCCGACCACTGACAACTATTAATAGATATTCTTTCTAAAATTTCATAGGCTTCATCAAAATTTTTTGCCAAAAGGGCCCCTCCAGCCGAAGCATCGACTATACCTTGGGTTACTCCATTTAAACCATTGTAAAATGTTTCCATTTGAATACAATGAGGTAGCCCATGGTGGGGACACTTTCGTAAAAGCTCCTTAAACCTCTCCCAAGCCTCACTAAAAGTCTCATCTTCAAGTTGCCTAAACCCTACTATCTCCCTCCTTAATTTAGCATTTCTATTAGGTGGGAAATATTTACTCAAAAATTTTTTAGCAAACTCATCCCACGTCCTAATTGATCCTGGAGCAAAAGAGTTTAACCATGACTTTGCTCCATCTCTAAGAGAATACGGGAACAAAGTTAATCTAAGAGCATCTCTAGGCACTCCTTGAATTACAAAAGAATCACTAACTCCTAGAAAAGACTTAAGATGTAAATGAGGGTCTTCAGATGACAAACCATGGAATTGCCCCACGGTTTGCAACATCTGAAACATTACCGGTTTCATTTCAAAATTTGCCGCTTGGATTTGGGGACGTGCAATCCCTGGATTCAACTCATTAAACATCGGGACAACATATGCTCGAATGGCTCTGGTCCTATCGTTCGCTATCAAGATAGGATTCTCAGCCTGATTATTTCGCTGCTCATTTTGCTCAAACAGCGCGTTTTGCTGCAGCAACGAATTCTGCTGGGGGTTTGCTGCTGCTAGACCTTCAGGAACCTACGGAAGATGCGGGGCGTTCTCCATCTGGTTTATGCGCTGCTCCCTCCTTCTGTTCCTAAATGTCCTTTCAATTTCTGGATCAAGTTCAAATCTTACCCCAGGCGGATCGCTCATGCACCAAAATCACACCTGCAAAAACAAAAGAAACAATAAAAAAGTTCTAGCACCAAACCACTAAAACACATACACAAAACAGATCAGATAAAAACTTATTCAAGTCCCCGGCAATGGCGCCAAAAACTTGTTGGGTTCCTAGAGTGAGTAAAAATATGATATGAAATACTCTAGAATTCCTGTGCAAGTATACACAGTCTGCAGCAAGTAATATTATCAATCCAAGGTCTGAATGAGTTTCCACTTTATCTATTTTGTGTAACTTTTTAATGATTTCAAAGATAATAAAATGATTTGGTTTTAACGGAATTATGTTGAAGCAAAATAAATGACAGAACAACGAGTAAACAAATAGATAGACAGATTTAAGACAGGCGCTGGTTAGGCTTTAGTGATTGTTTTAAGATATGCTCTAGCAATATTATTTATCATGCATTTCTCGCAGTATTATTAGCGGATTCCTCCCGGAACTCCGGATCTTTTGGGATATGTTTCAAACCCAATGAAGAGCGACCGATCAAGCACTAGGCAACTGGCTATCCCTAGCTCAGTCACTGGCGTTCACCAATACACAATGATCGTAGTGTGGAGAATTGCCACACACTCTCTAAATCATCCCTGAAACTAGAGAGAGCTATCCATACCGGCTGGCCAGGCGAGCATAAAATAAGAATAAGCACAAAAATTAACCAAAATGCAATAGTCAATTAATTACTAGAGATGAAGCACAATAATCACATTATTCCTAACAAACACCCTAAGCTACTTAGTTCATAATAGGCATAGAAATACGAATTACAATCTGAGTATGCATGTCCATAACCACAATTTAATAAAGGAAATAAACTCCCTAATCAGCTTGCGGTAGATGGTGTTCTTGATAATCTTCAATCTCCCTATACTATTCGGCTTCCAAGGGAAAACATGGAATGAATTTGACTTTGACGGCTACTTCCTTTTATAGAAGGATGGGAGGCTTGAATTAGGTCAACTAGGACACGTGTAAGGCTCTCCTTGATCCTTTATCCCGAAAATATCTCAATAGAAGTCGGTTCCTGAAGTTGGCTAACGAGCTGTGATGTGGCAGTTTCTGTTCCCAGTTTTGCTGCAGCATAGAATTTGCTCCTTCCAGTCGCTCAGCAGCATAATCTGCACAAAGTGATTTCCAAAGCTTTCATTCTTCCAAATGGGTTAAATCATGTAATATCTCTCTAAAACCAACCCTATTAAGCATTAAAGACACACAAATCCCTATATAATTGAGGCCTAAATAACTACCTTTTGGGCAGTTATCACTTTTCCTTGTTTCTTGGCAGAGAGGAGTTTGCTTTTGTAAAGATTTGTCACTGGATCTGCAAGAAACAAACTAACACAAGAGACAAGAAAAAGGTGAAAAAAATTATTTAGAAATAAACACTGTGTTCCCTGGCAACGGTACCAGTTTGACGGGACGAGAGTTGTCGAGGCTCTACGTGTCAAGGCAAATTCACATTCACTAGCGTGGGGGCGTCAGTGTCGCGGGTCTCACGTCAAAACAAATTTATAATCTATAGACACTGAGCTACTTTGCAGTAGTAGTGGCCAAGGTCGATCATAGGGAACAACTAGTTTACTTCTAATCTCTTTTTTGTTTTGGGGTGGCAGAGAAAAGTAGGGGTGAGCATCGGTCGGTCAGGGTCGATTTTGGCCCCAAACTGAAGTCGAACCGACCACGTCGGTTTCCAAAAGCTGGAAACCGACTTTTTTTTCGCTTAAATTTCACTGACCGATCGACCGACCAGTCGGTCGGTCGGTTTGATCTGTTTAAACTGATGGTTGTGAATAGAAGGGAGTGGAGGAGACTGAAACGGCGAGAACGACATAGCAAAAGCAGCAGCACGACGAATCAAAGCTTCTCGGGTTTGGCTTGGATTGTGTGAGGGAGAAGAGAGAAATCGAACGATCGAAGGAGCGACGACGTCAATGGAGGGAGCGACGACGTTAAGGAAGGGAGCGACGACGTCAACAGAGGGAGCAACAGTGTCAACAGAGGGAGCACGACATGCGTTAGACTTTGATCGTGTAAGAGAGAAGAGAAAAATGGAGATGGAGGGATGCTCGGGAAAGAAGATGAAATTGCATGGGTTAAAGAAAACAGAAATAATATTAAAAAAAAATATGATTACCTGTATATAGGTATTCATTACCTATATATAGGTAATCATTTAATATTTTTTTTTTATTAAATGTCTACATGGGAAATCGATGTAGCAGCTGGCTTTTCAGGTTTTTTTTATTATTATTTTTTATTTTTTATAATTACTGAAGGTATTTGGTCGGTTTTTCTAAGGAAAAAACTCATTTCGACCGAAATTGTTAGGAAACCGATCGATCGACGTCGGTTCGGTCGGTTTTGGTCTGTTAGATCGGTTTTTCGGTTTGTGATGCTCACCCTTAGAGAAAAGGGGGTTTGAGACAGATGAATAAATTTGTGGGCGAAGGTCGAATGTAAGAAAGTAAAATGATAGAAAGTCAGTTCATAAGAAAGTAAACTGACAGAAAATTAAATGACAAAAAAGTAAATGGGGAGGTTGGTCAATCTCACCTTGCCGCTCGTAGTAGCTGAAGACACTCGGGATCAGTACATTTACTTTTTACTCATTGATTAGCAGATAATGATTTATATGCATGTTGTCTATACGTACTCTAAATCAATTGACTTGATCCTAACGTCCATCGATTCAATTACTAGTTACTAATTAATTAACCCCACGAACCTGTCAAAGTCAATTAATCAAGCGACTGCATTATGAACCAGATACCCCTAGAGCGCTAATCCAACGGACCCGTTGAACTAACATGCAATTAATCAATAAACTAACCTGACCACAGTCAATAATCATACACTTTTATGTTATTTTGTAAGAATGTATTAGGAGGAAATTGAGAATTCAAAGTTGTTTATGTGTTCGAGTCCTCAAAAGAGGCGAAAGAATGGAAGAAGAATCAATGTTAGAGTAGCAGCATTCAAGAAGGTCGAAAGAACAACGTCAAGACGCTGCCTCCTAGTGTTTCAACGTTGCTGCAGATAATTGTCTTAGTCGAAGACCCGAGGGCACAGCGTCGAGACGCTGGCCAATTTTCCTTTTTTATTCACGTAGCAACAGACATTGTCGGGATGCTATTCCTAGCATCTCGACGCTACCTAAACTTTTCTATAAATACATTGCGATTATGGCTGGCCAAGGGGAGTTCAATTGGTATAGTTTTAGCCTTAATTTCGACTAGAGACCTCTTGTGGGAGCTAGCGCAAGGACAAAGAGGGGGGTTCAAAGCAAGGGCTCATGGAGATCGTAATGGGACGTGCAGTTTCAAGGGATACGAGTTTTTTTTCCCTTTCTTTCCTTATCTTTAGTTGTTTTTATGGCTTTCTTTTCTAGCTTAGATTGTAACAAGGACATCTCATGGGTAGCTAGACTTTAACTCTTAGGGATTAATGTAGCCCTTTGGGTGTTGTTGGATTAATTCTTGGATGTTTAGTGTTTTGAATTCATTTATGCAAATTACATTCTTAATGCTTTCAATTTATTGGCCATGAATGAATTGTTGTTTTCTCTAAGTCTTGCTCGGAAGAGGGGATTTAGTTTAGATCTTAATTTGCATAACTAGAGCAGTCCTAAGATTGGGAGATTTAGGGCCCGTTTGATAACGTTCTCATTTCTCGTTTTCCGTTTCTCGTTTCTTGTTTCTTGTTTCTTGTTTCCTGTTTCTTGTTTTTTAAGAACTAGAAACAGAAACATGTTTGATAACTATTTCTGTTCCTTGTTTCTTGTTTTTTAGTCAAAATAAAATTTAGTACATATAATATAAAAATATATTAATTTTCAACGATTATTTTTTATTTCTCATTCTTCTTCCTCATCACTACCACCATTGTTACCGATCACCCTCCGTCGTTGATCATCGACCATCACTACCGACCTCCGACCACTGGCCGCCGCCGGTGGCAACTTTTTCGGCTACTAAAAATTTTCTTCCTCTTTATTTTTTATTAATATTTTCGAAATGAAAATAAGAAGAAAAAATAAAGAGGAAAAAGTTTTCGGTCTCCATAAAATTTATTCTCAGTCAGCGGTGAATGCTGGAAAAGTCGTCGGCGGGTGGTGACGATCGTCGAAAATAAGAAAAAAAGGAAAAAGTTTTGGTCGACGACGATAGCTTTAGGAATCGTGGATTATAAATTGAATTTGACGGAAGAGATTGTTGCGGTCTCTTGTCAAATAAATTTATAATCCATGATTCCTAAAGCTAACTTGTAGCAGTAGTGGTCGGGGTCGATCACATGGAACAATCGGTTTATTTCTAAATTCTTTTGTGTTTTTGAGGTAACCAAAGTTGGGGGTGTATTAATAAAAGATTGAGACATAAAGTAAAGGCGGGAAAATAAATAAGGAAAATTAAATGCAAGGAAAGTAAAGGCGGGGTTAGTTGATCTTACCACGAGGATCACTGTAATCAGGGTTGAACTCGGTGTTAAGTTTGATTAATTTCATTCATCGATTATCAATTTATTTTAATTAACTATCTAAGTCCGGAGTGCTCCGGCAACAAACCGAGAGCCATGATCCTACTATCACAAACATGCAAACGCTAAGTTTGATTCTAGTTTAAATTAATTAATTGGCCTATTAACTAATCTAAACCGCAATGGGATCTAGCCGAATTAATTCACATGCAACGGGCAACAAACCACAATTACAATTGATTAAATCATTTAGTTCTAGGGACGCATGCGTATAATCATAACGTTAACCTATTTGCTACTTAGATTTAGCAAGTAAATTTAGAGAGGGCGCGATCAAAGTTGTCAATCTTTCCTACCACAAACTAAATTTATAGAAAAAGAACTAAAATCACAAAGACAATTAACTAAGTAATGAAGAATGGAAATCTCATAAAATTGAATCAAACTTACAAACCGAGGTCCCGATTACAATGATCTGAGCTTAGTTGGCGATAGACAAGCACCTCCAAGCTCGAGGCTCGATCAACCAACCCATGGACTAAGAAAACTTAAAATAACTCTAGAAAAGTAAGGAGAAAGGTGGCTACAAAATTGTATTGAGGGATGATTTGAGGGATGATTCTAAACCTACACCAAATGCCTCTATTTATAGAGTTTCTTGGCCTTCAATTCATGGTAGAATGGTGTTGAATTGGGTCTTCAAACATGGAAAATTTCCAGCCAAAATAGGAAAAAATTAATTCTGGAAAACTGCCTAGCGTCGCGACGCTGTGCAGCAAGCGTCTCGACGCTGTCCCTTCGATTTTGGAAAATATTTCTCGGATTGCCTTAGAGTCGCGACGCTGTATGACGAGCGTCTCGACGCTGTAGCGTCTCGACTCTGTGTGACGAGAATCTCGACGCTGATGAGGCTCCAGGGGCAGAATTGTCATTTTACGCTCCAGTTTCGCTCGTTTAAGTCCCGAATTGCTTCCAAAGCTCCGGTGAGGACCTGTAGACATATTATACTCATTTTAAAGCATTTTTCACAAGGAATTCAACTAAAATAAGCAAATTGGGAGATTCTAAGTGTATAACAAATTTGACCGATCATTGTGAATGCCCTAGTTTATTGTATTTACCTGTATTTGTACTTTTCATATATTATACCGTATTAATACAATCCATTATTCCTACTTCAATGATTGTTCAATTAATTATGATTAATGATGTACATTGCCCACTAGAGTTTTAGTTCAAGTGGGAGTTGTTGGGTTTTATGCCCTAAAACTCGTAGATAGTAAATGAAACAAATTAATCGATCTCAATAAAGCATTATTTGAGCGATTCAGTAATTTGGTTATTGAATAATCGAGTTTGCATTATGATAACTCTACAAAATGGAGTTATTTAGGCTTTAGTTCTATAGTGTTTTGTGTATCATTTGTGCTTAATAGGGTTGTTTTTAGATGAATATTATATGTTTTAACCCATTTGGAAGAGTGGATGCTTTGGAAGTTATTTTGTGCAGAATATATTGCAGAGCGACTTGAGGGTGCAAAATCTGTGATCCAGCAAAGCAGAGAGCAAAACTGCCACGTAAAAGTGATGACATGCATAAATGTCATCATTTTCCTATTAATTTTAGCTACTTTTATGCATGAATTGTATACTTTAATGCTATTTTATGTTTCAATTTCAGAAAACCGAGCCAAGGAAGCAACACCGGAATTTTGAGAGATTTTGGATGATTTTGGAGACTTTTTGAGCAATTTGGAGAATTACATTGAGGATCCGAGTCCAAAAGCCCAAGAAGAATGAATTAGAAGCCTAAATTCATGAATTCCAAGTCTTAAATTATCAACTTGGGTCAAGAAAAGAGCTCAAGATCCATTACATGAAGCATTTAGGTCAAAAGAAAGTTGGAGGCCCAAAAATGGATTCAAAATCGGGCCATTATTGAAGATTCAGGGCCTAGCGTTGAGACGCTAAGCCTGGAGCGTCTCAACGCTAGGCAACCATGCGAAAAATCCAGAATTGAGGTAGTGTCGCGACGCTGTCCAAGTAGCGTGGCGACGCTGCGACGTCTTGGAGCCCAAGAAAAGATGACGTCGTAGCGTCGCGATGCCTGCTGGGAGCCTATAAAAGGAGCCTTTTGCAAGGAAGTTAGTGTGCCAATTTGTGGGTTTTCACCCCATTCTAGAATCCACACTAAAATTGGGGATTTTTGGGAGAGTTTTGGAGCTTTGTTGAAGATCTTTGGAGGTCGGGATCGATGGAGGTCGGCGCGGGATCGAGGAGATCGACACTTTTATGAGCATTTCTCTTCCCTTTTCCTTTATGTTTTAGTTTCTAGAATTTTCGTGATGAGGAATTATTGAATTTTAGTGATTATGGGTAGTTAATTCCTAAATTCTTTGAGATTGATTTAGATCTTGAACCTTTGCTGAATTAATGAATTGATGTGGTTTAATTGTCATTATTGTTCATTTGTGCATTTTTTACGTAATGCTTTTAATCAACTGATCACTGATTAAATGAATTGTTACTAAGTGGAAACTCGACGGAGAGAAGCTTAGACTAGAACTGAATGCATGACTAACGGTTATTTACTCGGGTGACACGGGATAGACTAAATAACGTTAGAGGTTGTACTGAAGGGTCGTAATGCCATGCTAAGTAAATAAAGATGAGACTGAAAGGAGATTCTTTATTGAAAGGTATGAGATAGGAGGAGACCCACAGGAGAGTCCTTGTCATTAGACTTCTAGACTTATGAATCAAATGATTGATTAATCCAAGTTAGTTAATTGATTAAGCATTAAAGGTCCAATTGATGAAATCAACCACTCTAGAATTATCCCTCCAAATTGTGTCTCCATTTATCTTTTGCTTTCTAGATTAGCTTTTTATTTTATCTTTTCGACATTAGATTTTGTTCTCTAAATAAAGCTAAGCAAGATTATTCGCGGTAATTAATTGAATAAATCCAATCCTTGTGGAGACGATACTCTATACTCAAAATCACTATATTACTTGTGACGACCCATACGCTTGCGTTGATCCGATTAAAATCGTCCATAACAAAAAGCTCGTAATCCATTTTAATGAACTGAAGTTAGTTGAGCTATTTTCGGACTTAGGAAGCTCGGAGAGCCATCCATGTGTACGGATTGACCTAATTAGGGCTTGCCTTCATTCTATAAAAGGGAAGAGCCATTTCAAGTCAAACACATTCCATTCTTGGAGAAGGAAAGTCCTATTCCATTCGTGGAGGCTTACTTCCCATCTTTGGAAGCCGAATAAAGGAGGAAAAATTGGAGACTTCAAGAAGACCATCAACTACGGATTTGACCAAGGGAATTAATCTTTTCTTGTAATTTCTTATAGTTATGGATGCACATACTCAGATTGTAGCATGTGCTATCATGAATCGTATGAACTAAATTTACTTAGGTGTTGGTTAGGAGTTATGTAATTGTCGTGCTTTATTCTCTATGCAATATATGTTGATTTGAGCATCTTGATTATTTGTTGTGCATATTTTTATTTTGTGCCCGTCTAGCCAGCCGGTATGAATACCACTTCTTAGTTTCAGGGATGATTTGAGAAGTGTGTGACATTTAATCACACTAGATCATTGTGTATTGGTGAACGCCAGTGACTGAGTTAGGGATAGCCAGTTGCCTAGTGCTTGATCGGTAGCACGTCATTGGAGTTGAAACACATTCCAAAAAATCTAGAGGTCCGGGAGGATCCTGCTAATAAGATTGCAAGAGAATTGCCTAATCAATAATATTGCTAGAGCATCTTTTAAAACAATTACTTTAATCCTGACCAACGCCTGTTTTCAATCTGTCTACTTTACTTGTTTACTTTATGTTCTATCATTTCTTTTGCTTCAGCATTTTATCAAAATCAATCATTTTAACCACTTTTTAAACCATTAAAGAGTTATACAAAATAGATAAAGTGAGAGCTATTGTAACGCCCCGCGTTTCGGAATCAAGCCGTTTTTGAATTTATTGGGCGTTCTTATTCTAATTTGGAAAATTAGAATAAGTTTAGCCTTGGGTCGTTAAGCTAAATTTCTAGAATTTAGGGGAAAGAGATTTTTAATTAAATCTTTAAGTTTCCTAAAGTTAGAGGTTTAATATTTGATATTTATTTTAAATATCAAAAGACCCAAATCCTAAATCAATTGGGTTAATTTCTTTCCCAAGTCTTTTAAGGGATTAAGTTGGGGTTTTTAAATAAAATCCTAGATAAGACCTTATTCCTAATTAAATTGGGATTTCTTCTCTTAGGTTCTTTTAAAAGAAAAGAATAAGAAATAAGGGAAAAAGAAACCCTAAAGCAAATATTATCTTTCTCTCCCTTCCCCTCTCTTTCACGCAGCCGCAACCAGCCCCCCCTCGCGTTTTTCTTCAGCCGGCAGCAGGCCGTCGATCTCTCTCCCTCTCCCTCGCGCGTCTCTCCCTCTGCGCGTCTCTCTCTCTCGCTCGCTCGTTCTTCCTCTCTATCTCTCTCGCCGTTTTCCGTCCCAGCTCGAGCGTTCGTGAAGCCCAGCCGTCGTGAAGGTCGCCGCCAGCCGTGAGCCGCGCGTTAAGCCTTCGCGCTATTCCGTCTCGCTGTGTTCGTGTTGTCTCCTTGCGTTTTCAGCCAAGGTAGCTTGTGGGTAAGTCTGTTTTCCTTCGTTCTAGTTGGTTTAAGGTTCAATCTAATCTCCTATTGCTCTTTTTGGAATAACCCACGCAAGAATCCGGCCGTTTCCGTCAGTGGGTGTGCTGTCCAGCAGCGTTTTCGCTCTGTTTTGGGTCGTTACAGCGTCACCTAACAATTCCGGTAAGTTTAAACGCTTACCCATGTTCTGTTGATGCTTAAAATTAGGTACCCAATGGATTAGGTGCTGTAAATTCTAATATAGCATTGAAATTCTATTCTGCAGCGCCGTCTAAGTGATCGATTGGGTTCGAATCACTGTAAACTTGAATACCCACTGCCCAAGGATCGTTCTAGTGCGTTGTTCGAGGTTATTATAACCCGTCTAGCGCAGAAGCGGGTCCGTTTGGGTAAGTTTCCTTGCTGTCCCTTTGCTTTTAGCGTTAAGGGTTGCTGCCCAATAGTTATCCAAGCCTTAAAACCATGTTTTAATCGATACCCATTCATTATCGACTTTATAATTGCAGGATTTAAGTGTGTTCGGTTGCTGTTCATCGAGCATTTGATCTCAAAGATCGTGCTCAGTGAGTACCCACAACCCGAAAGGCCTTGATTTTGGTTACCCATAACCCGGTGACTTGGCATCTTGGTTGTCGGGTCGTTTCGAACACAAGTCAGCTTGTTCTCAAGGTTGTTTGAGCACTAAGCGGTAAATTCCAGCACCCTTTACCTTCCTTTATTAAGTCTCTAGGGTGTTGTTCATCAATTCCTAACTCATGGTAGTTGTTGCTTGTAGTTGGAGCTCTTTAGGCTCTTCCGGTTGTTTCCCTTGGTCCTTTAGGATTGTTTAGGAGCGTTTGAGCTTCCGGTAAGTAGTTCTTACTTGTTGGAGTCTGCTTGACTGTGTGATGCATGCTAAATGTTTACTCGCTTTATAATTTCTCTTATGTTTCTTGCTTCTCTGAGTATACGTATATATGTATGTTACCGTTGAAAAGCATGACTGTTGTTGCGTGTTGATTGGTTGTAAGCATGTTGGTTTGTTGCATATGAGTTAAGCATGGACGAGAGCATGTGTAGTTGCACGTATATGCTTAGTGGGCATGATGCATGAGTCTAGAAGCATGTTGCAGGGCATATGCATTCTAGTAGATGTGAGTTATAGGTCAGGGACCTAAAGTGTGAAAGAAAAGAAAGTTGGGTGAGTGTCAGTGCACCTCGGGTACAAATGGTCGAGGGGTGGCACGTCACCATTGGTTAAGAGGAGCATCGAGGCCTTGGGTACAAATGGTCAAGGGTCGGTGTGATGAGTCTAGAAAGCATGTGTTGGGTGCCTGGAGAAGGGCCAATACTTTGCTAAGTCATCGGTGCGCCTTGGGTACAAATGGTCAAGGGGCGATGCACAGTTTGAGGCCTTGGGTACAAACGGTCAAGGGTCAAACGCCGAGCTCCGTAGAGAGCATTGTGGCCCTGGGTACAAATGGTCAGGGGACAGTGCGACTCGAAGGATCAGTCTGGGAGAGCCATGTGAGGGCTAAATAAGAGCGTTGAGCGAGCTCGTGGAGCTTGAGTGGTTAGCAAGTTGCATATAGAAAGATGCATGAGTTATGGCTTAGGAGAGTCATTTGTTTTACTAGCTTTTGAGCATGATATTATGTTTACCGCTTTGGAAAGCATGTTGTTTGCGCATGAAGAGCATGTTGTTTGTTGTTTGCTGTTTGATGGCTACTCAGGTAGGGGCTGCTTACCAGTACCTTAGTGTACTGACCCCCTCCTCTCTCCCCCCAACTACCAGATTTTGCAGGTTATGATGACTGCGTGGACCATGGTGATGCGGAGGAGGCGTATGAGGAGGAACCATAATTAGTATCGATGTTCTTGCTTTTATTTTCCTTAGATTTTAGTTAGGACAGTTGTGTTGCTGTTTTTGAAAGTTGTTAGTTTGGTTAGTCCTGATTCATTCTTGTTGATCCCTGGAATAAGTTGTTTCCGTTTTAAAAGAACTCCATTGTTTCATTCAGTTAGTGGTTTAATAAGTTGTTGCGCATGAGGTGTCGTTTCAAGATTTTGTTTAAAGATGTAGTTGGTTTTAGCTAATACTTGTTTATGCGAGATCTGTTTGTCTGTTGGTTCTGTTTATGTTCTGCTGAGCTGTGAAGTGGGAAGTAGTTTAGTATTGCTTGTAGAAGTGTTTTTCTTGTTCAGCAGGTGTAGAAAAAATTTTGGGTTAGTCCAATGTACGTCGTTATGCTGCCGAAATTTTCGGTGCTCACGGTTTGTTTTGGTCTAGGAGTTAGTAATGTCGCTGGGTTAGCTTTTAAAATCCTGGGGCGTTACAGCCCCTTGGATACGATAAATTACTTTTCACTTGTTGCGGATTGTGTATGCTTGCACAGTGTTCTAGAGTCTATTTTTACCATATTTTTACCCACTTTGGAAATCCAACACATTAATAAACCCTAAATCCAATAAACTAAGATCCAAGGTTGTTTAAATGAAACTTGGACTAGTATGTGGTGACATACGGGGATCGGTGTTCAAGTAACAACCTAAATGGTCTATTGTATAGGGATAAGGTTGGGTACCTTATCCTGGTGACACTATGTGATACGGTCCACTTTGTGTCTGATATAGATGCAATGATCCAAAGCATCCATGTAGGAGACATGCGAGTGGGGGTGTCCTATGAAGTGAGTTTGCCTAAGACCGGACCGCAAAATAGTAACCACTAGATGTAACGTCGTTGACTAGTTTAGGTTTGTATTTCAATAGGATGACCTAGGTAACTCAATCTCAATCCTGAGTCTGTTATGAACTCCTTTTCAGGAGGGATTGTCCTTAGATTTTCATGGGTGAGAATGACCTGTTCGCCGACTCAATAATCCTACCATTTCAGGGGCAAGACTGAATGGGGGCTAGGAACATAACAATACAAGATGGAATTCACTCCTTCCCCTATTGGGGTAAGTAGATGTGTGTTCCCTTAAGGGTTGATTCCGGGGCTTGAACAAAAGCGCGCTGTCCTCTCCTTACCCGAGAGGAATTTATGTTTAGTGGTTGGACTCTAAACAGGTTGTTCATTAGATGGATCAGTGGTACTTAAGGATCCAGCGGTAACCTAGGGGTAAAACGGTAATTTGACCCAACTGGAGTTACGAACACTCGTGAAGGATTGACTTACTGTATTGGTCGATATCCGTGGACACAGAAATATTCTACAGTGAGAAGAGTGCAGATGTGGGCCTTTAGTGGAGTGACCCACAGTTAACGAATGTTTGATTAACTTGGTTAATGAGTTTAGCCAGTTAATCTCATATCGTTGGAGCTTATGATCTGTAGGTCCATTAGGTCCACCTACTATCTCGTAACGGGTACTGAGATTAACTAGCCTTGAATTTTAAGGGAATTAATGTATAGAGATACACTATAGTATAAGTTTAATTAGAGAATTAAACTTTATAATAAAATTAATTTTGGATGTGATTCAAAATTAATTTATGAGAGAATTATGAATTTATTTAAATATTTGATACTTGATTAATTCATAAATTAATTAACTGAAGAATTAATTAATTTAGTTTAATTTGGTTAAATGTAATTTAATCAAATTAATTCTATGGTTAATAATTAATGTACATTTGATGCACATTAAAATATATGTTAAATGAGAGAGTTAGTTTTGAATATGATTCAATTGTAAAATTAATTAAGTATTTGATATTTAATTAATGTGGGAAACAATTAATTAAGAATTAATTGATTGGTCTATTTAATTCAATTGAATATGATCTAATTGAATTAAAAATTTTATATTATAATTAATTTAATTAAATTATTTTATAAATAATTGGATTATTAATTATTATTTGATAATAATTAACGGTCCAGATCTTTATTGATTAAGATCAACGACCAAGATTGAATAGGGAAGTTATGGGTAACTTCCTTCACATCTTTCTCGTACGTGTAAGTGGGGTTCAGAGACACATTCATTCAATCGATCAATTTTATACAAAAAAATGCTCACCAGAACTCTCTCTTCCTCACGAATTCTCTCAAGATTTTAAAGCAACATTTTGCTGTAAAATTGTTTCCTTCTCCAAGACTACGGGTTCCCACCAGCCAAATCCCATCCTAGAGTTATAGCGGGTGAACACAGTGGTGGTGTTCTTGGAGATCTTCAAAATTGAGGAGCATCGTGTTGATTTCGGACTTCAATTCGTGTAAGTACTCAAAACCTAAATTGTTTAGATCGTTATAAAGCATGCTTGATCTGTTAGTTTAGAAATTTTTTCTGAAATTTGCCCAACAAATTGGTTTTCTAAATTGATTGAAATTAAATCACGCACGATGTAAACCACTTCCGCTGAGGATTCAATTCCTTCAGTTGAATGGTTGTTGTAATTATGCATTAATTAACCCAAGTCCAATAAATTGAAATCATTGGCTATGATATGAACACTTGAACTTTATGTAGTGACATAAAAGTGGATCAAGTTTAAGTAATAGCGATAAAACTTAGTGTCTTATCCTAAGAAAAACTACGTGATGCAGTCCACTTTGTTTTAGTAGAAACGATGTGACCTTGAATCATTCATGTAGAGACATGCGAGTGGGGGTGTTCTATGCAAAAGAGTTTGTATAAGACCGGACCGCGAAATAAGTCACTTTCACTTTATAACGTCGTTTACTGTGAAACTGACATATTTCAAGCGAAGACCTAAGTAACTCGATCATAATCCTAAGCTAACTATGAACTCCTGTTTATTCGGGATTATCCTTTGATTTGCATGGGTGAGAGGGGCCCAACAGCGTCGCTCAATAAGCCTACTGTTGGGTTTTATGCCCTAAAACTCGTAGATATTAAATGTAACTGTTGATCGGATATTAATCAAATAATATTGATATATTTCCATTAATTGTTATTAGGTATTTTATATTTGTCTTTGCCTAAAAATAACTCTAATCCAATAAACTACACATCCAAGGCTGTAATATGAGTCTTGAGCGATATGTAGCGACATATGGGATCATTGTTCAAGAAACAGCCTGAAGGGTCTATAGTATAGGGATAAAACTGGGTGCCTTATCCTAGTGACACTATGGATACGACCCACTTTGTATTTGATACAAACGTTGCGACCCAACGCGTTCATATAGGAGACATGCGAGTGGGGGTATCCTATGCAATGAGTTTGCATAAGACCGGACCGCGAAATAGTAACCACTGGTTATAACACCGTTAACTAGTTGGTTTTCTATTTCACTAGGACGACCTAGACAACTTAGTCTTAATCCTGGGTTGATTATGGACTCCTGCTCATGAGAGATTGTCCTTTGATTTGTATGGGTGAGAGTGACCAATACGCCGACTCAATAAGCCTACCATTTTGGGAACAAGACCGAATGGGGAGCTGGGAACATAATTGTACAAGATGAAATTCACTCCTTCCCGACTTTAGGGAAGTAGATGAGTGTTCCCTTAAGTGGTTACTCCGAGTCTTGAACAAAGGGCCCTACCCTCTCAATGGCACGAGAGGGTTTTCTGTTTGATGGTTGGACCACAAACAGGTTGTTCATTAGAGGAGAACTGGTACTTAAGGAAATAGAAGTAACCCAGGGGTAAAACGGTAATTTGACAAAGGTGGTGTTGCGGACACTCGTGAAGGACTAACTAGTCGATATTGGTCTATATCCGTGGACACAGAAAATATGTCTGCAGTGAGAAGAGTGCAACTGTGAGTCTATAGTGGAATGAACACACAATTAACGAATATTGATTAATGTGGTTAATGAGTTTGACCAATTAATCTCACATCGTTGAAGCTTCTGATCTGCAGATCCATTAGGTCCCACTGGTAGCTCATAAAGTAATTTGAGGCAACTAAGTAATAAATGTAAATTGAAAATGTTCTATTTACTAAGGGAAACAAATATAATATATATTGATATATTATTATGAGAGAAATTAATATTTGAAGAAATTCAAATATAAATTTATGGAAGTTTGAAAGAGTTCAAATAATGAATTAATTAATTTAAGGCCTTAAATCTGTTTGGGCAAATTAATTAATTCTAGGCCGGGAATTAAATAATTGATATTTAATTGGTGGTTAATTAATTAGAGAATTAATTAACCAGGAATTAATCAATTATGGAAATAATTAATCACTTAAGGAAGTGATTAATCATTTATGGAAATGATCTAATCACTTATGGAAGTAATTAGTCATTTGTGGAAAAGATTAATCAATTATGGAATTGATTGATCATGATTGATTAAATAAGGAATAAGATTGAATCAATTTAGGAAAAGATTTATTTAATTGAATATTTTATTCATGGCCTCTCTTCTATAAATAGAACACTAGACCTAATTGGTTTGGGGCACTTGATACATTGCTCTTGCTCTTAGACTCTCAAGACAAGACGTAAAATTCTCTCTAGCCTCCCTTTTAGAGAAAGACTCCCACAAGTCTTTTGCCTCCTTGACCTAGAGTCATACAGGTGTAACCTTTGTGGTTATTGTGTCATTCAAGAAGAATTTTCCAGTGATCATAAGACAAAGGAGGCTGCTGCGTTTTGTACGTTGGAGCATCGTTGGCGAAGAACGGTCAAGTCTACAACGGAGGTTTGTAACGGTTCTTTTCCTTTTTTTTAGAAAAGCATGAAAATAAATTTGGATTTATTTTTCAGCATGTTTAAACTGATTTTCTAGCAACTTTAAAGTATGTTTAAAGTTTGATTGAGTTTTCGTAAACGGTATTTTAATGTTAATTAATATACGGCGTAAGGTCCAATCGATGCACTTCCGCTGCGTGGGGACTTTTATTCCCTTCAATTGGCATCAGAGACATCGTTGTCCCTATTAATTAATATTAAAAGTTGCGATAGGCTCTAATAGGTGGGAGGTGGGATTTATGCATAATGTATGTTCGGTTTGTGTTGAAATGTTTGGGTTAATTTTATGGCCATAGATTTTATTTTTATATGATTTTGATCATGTAAGGCCCGGTGTTTCGGGTATTTTATGTAAATCGAGTCCTTGTAAGTCCGTGTCTAGATTTAGGGTTGTTATCGATGGAGATCGAGATGATTTTTGGCGAAAATCACGAAGAACGGCGCTGGAAATCGGAAAAACAGAGTGCAAAACAGAGGAATCGATGTTTTTAGGGTTTGCTGGAAAATTTCCCAGCCGGGATCCCGACCGGGATCGAGACCGGGAAATTCCCGGCCGAGATCCTGACCGGGAAATTGGTCTGGTTTGGTTTATTTTGCTGGATCAGCCCGATTTTCTGTGTTATTGGCTCGGTTCAGCCAATTTTTGGCATGGTTCGTGATTTTGGAGGCTGGTTCGAGGTGGTTCGGGGCGGTTCGTGATGTCTAGACAAAATTCCGGAGCTGTACAAGGATTTATAGGATAGAATTTAGCTAAATTAATGTAATTCAATCCTTTATTTTATCCTAGGGGTCAAAATTAACCGGTTCAATTGCTATTTATATGCTTTATGGATGTCATATAGAATATTTAATCCCACCTTAGGTTATAAACATGCTCATGCATTTTTTATATATTATAAATTGTTATAATGTATGTTTAAATGCATGGAATTGTTTTCATATTTTTTAATATATGTGTATATTAATTATATGAAAAATTGGAAAGCATGAAGCATGTCATTTCTTAAATTAAATATAAATAGTTATGTTTAATGTGATGAATGAAGCATGCTTGATTGATTTTCTTGATTGGCTTATAATTGTTATATATTAAAAGAAAATCAATATTGCATGAAGCATGAAACATCCATAGTTAATAATATAATTGTTATATTATTCATGCAATTAGTGTGGTTTAATTATTTAATTTGAATGAGATTGTTGAATGAATTAAACCCTAGATTCTTGATTATAGGATTAATCATTAAAATTTGAAATAGTTCTTTAATATTAATGATTAGAAACCGTCAATCTATAATCAAGATTTGCATGCAAGCATAAGATCATAGGATAAATTGGATTAATTTTTAAATTGCTTAAAATTAATTAGACCTAGATCAGTTTCTAATAGGATTAGAATCTTTTCTTACTTAGAATTAAAAATAGTTTTAATTGACTAAGTAGGAAAAACATTGCTATGATTATAAGGGAACTCCACCGGTAATATTCTGTCTAAGGCTGGGGGTATTTAAGTTGACGGTTTACAGAACACCTCATACCTGGGAACTGACCTGGAATACCGGAGTTGAATTAATCATAGTTAAATGTTAGCATGCAATGTCACTAGGTTTATTAAAAGTGTTTAATGCACCTACATCTTTAGAGTAAAGACCTTACATTACTGAGGTTATAAGGGAACTCTCTCGGTAAAGTTTTGTCTAAGGCTGGGGGTATTTAAGTTGACGGTTTACGGAACACCTCCTACCTGGGAACTGACCCGAACAATGAGTTGAATTAACCATAGTAATGTTGACTTGTAATGTTGGGTTTATTAAAAGAAGTTTAATTCACCCAAAAGATTGCAGTTGAATCCTTTCCATAATTGTTATAATAGGATCAAACTTAGATAGATTGACTTAGCCAAATACTATCTAAGTTGAACAACCCTATATTAACCTTAGGACATTTTTCAGTGGGAGGAAAGTTATAAAACGAGATTTAAATCATGTTTTGCTCCCATGTCCCTATATTCACAACGTGAGATTCATGCTCGGCTTCGAGTCGCCTTAGGAGCGGCCTCCCTTCGGAAAGTGTTTGCATGAATCAATATCAAGGTGAATGGGAAAAAATGTCTAGAGTAAGTGGGAGCGGGACACGTGTCAACGTATCCTTCGGTCTCCGCCCATAGTTCGCACCATGAGAGTCCTATGATCCGCCTGCAGGTTGTCCTGGCGCAACCATCCCTTCGGAGGGTCTGGTCATAGGATTCGGAACATCGTGAACTCCTGAAAAGGATAGGAGCTCTTAGGCTAATCCCCAACAGTTGTCTTTCCCTTCGGTAGCCTGTTGGTGCGTGCCTCTGAGATCTGAAAGAGGGAGGGTTACACTTACGAGGATGAGTTAAAAGTGTTAACAAATCCTTGACCAAACAACGGTGGCTACTGTCTATAGGAATATGAGTTATTCTGGAATTAGAATTAGCTGAGAGGTGTCTCATTTCAAAGGAGGAGTGCCTGATCAGCCTTCGGTGGCTGATATTCTAAACCTCTGAAACATCGTTGCAAAACTAAATCGATAGTTTTAGGGTTATGTGATTGTCTGTTTTGCTAAATTGATTGGATTGTGTGCAATTGTTTGCTTATATGATGGGTTAAGGCAAAGATAACTAATACGGTCATTGTTTAAATTTCAGCAATGTCTTCCTCAATTGTCTTTCTGCTTAAAAATGAGAAATTAACCGGTGAAAATTATGCTACGTGGAAGTCGAACCTGAATACGATTCTTGTTGTCGATGATCTGCGGTTCGTCTTAACGGAGGATTGTCTTCCAGCCCCTGCTCGTAATGCATCCCAAGCAGTTAAGGATGCTTATGACCGCTAGACAAAGGCCAATGATAAGACTCGCGTCTATATCCTAGCCAGCTTATCTGAAGTTTTGGCTAAAAGGCATTAGGGCATGGTAACAGCGAGGGAGATTATGAACTCTCTCCAGGAGATGTTTGGACAACCGTCCTACCAACTCCACCATGACGCTCTCAAATACGTTTATAGTTGTCGCATGAAAGAGAGCACGTCTGTTCGGGAGCATGTCCTGGATATGATGGTCCAATTCAACGTGGCAGAGGCAAACAGGGCGGTCATAGATGAGCTTTGTCAGGTTGCATTCATCTTAGAATCTCTTCCGAAGAGTTTTCTGCAGTTTCGAAGCAATGCAATGATGAATAAAATAACATTCAACCTGACTAGCCTCCTAAATGAGCTACAACTCTATCAATCTCTTCTTAAGAACAAGGGACAGATAGAAGGAGAGGCAAACGTTGTTCACTCTAAAAGAAAGTTTGCGAAGGGTTCATCCTCTGAAACTAAATCTGTAGCCACTTCTTCAAAGAAAACTCAGAAGAAGAAAGGAAGCAAGGGGAAAGCTCCCAGTACTGCTGCTAAAAGCAAGGGAAAAGCCAAAGCTATGGCAGATGAGGGCAAGTGTTTCCACTGCAATGTAGATGGACATTGGAAGAGAAACTGCCCAAAGTACCTTGCTAAGAAAAAGAAGGAAAATGAAGGTAAATTTGATGTACTTGTTTTAGAAACATGCCTGGTAGAACATGATGAGTTTACCTGGATACTTGATTCAGGAGCAACTAATCATGTTTGCTCTTCTTTTCAAGAAAATAGTTCCTTTCGGCAGTTGAACAATGGGGAAATGACACTCAGGGTTGGAACTGGAGAAGTCATTTCAGCTAAAGCAGTGGGAGCTGCGAAGTTATTTTTTAGAAATAGATTCTTACTTTTAGAAAGTTTGTTAATCGTTCCCAAGATTAAGAGGAACTTAATTTCTATTTCATGTTTGATTGAACAATCGTATACAGTTACTTTTGATATGAATGAAGCGTTCATTTATAAAAATGGTGTACTTATTTGTTCAACCAAATTGGAAAATAACTTGTATGTTTTAAGACCAACCGAAAACAAAGCAGTTTTAAATCACGAATTATTTAAAACTGCTGAAACTCAAAGTAAAAGGCAAAAGATTTCTCCAACAAGTAACAATACTCATCTTTGGCATCTTAGACTTGGTCATATAAACATCGATAGGATCGGTCGTTTGGTAAAGAATGGACTTCTAAGTAAGTTAGAAGATGAAAGTCAACAAAAGGAAAGTAGCTTTTCTAATACTTTATGTAGACGATATCCTACTCATTGGGAATGATGTAGGATACCTCACTGACATTAAGAAATGGCTAGCAACCCAATTCCAAATGAAAGATCTGGGAGAGGCTCAATATGTTCTGGGAATCCAAATCATTAGGGATCGTAAGAACAAAAAGCTAGCTCTGTCTCAAGCAACGTATATTGACAAGATGTTGTCTCGTTATTCGATGTAAAACTCCAAGAAGGGACTACTACCCTTCAGACATGGGGTACACCTGTCTAAGGAACAATCTCCTAAGACACCTCAAGAAGTTGAGAACATGAGACACATTCCCTACGCCTCAACTGTGGGCAGCTTAATGTATGTTATGCTCTGCACTAGGCCATACATATGTTATGCAGTGGGAGTAGTCAGTAGGTATCGGTCTAATCCAGGGTTGGACCACTGGGGAGCGGTTAAGAATATCCTCAAGTATCTTCGGAGAACGAGGGACTACATGCTTGTGTATGGAGCTAAGGATTTGATTCTTACTGGATACACTGACTCTGACTTTCAAGCTGATAAGGATTCAAGGAAATCCACATCAGGGTCAGTATTCACCCTCAATGGAGGAGCAGTAGTGTGGAGAAGCATCAAACAAGGATGCATAACAGACTCAACCATGGAGGCTGAGTATGTAGAGTATGTAGCAGCTTGCGAAGCACCTAAGGAGGCAGTATGCCTTAGAAAGTTCTTGACTGATTTGGAAGTGGTTCTGAATATGAACGTGCCCATAACACTATACTGTGACAACAGTGGGGCTGTAGCCAACTCAAAAGAACCTCGAAGCCACAAACGGGGTAAACACATCGAGAGGAAGTATCACCTGATACGGGAGATTGTGCAACGAGGAGATGTGATCGTCACTAAGATCGCCTCGGAGCACAACATCGCTGATCCATTTACGAAGGCTCTCACGGCTAAAGTGTTTGAGGGTCATCTAGAAGGTCTAGGTCTACGAGATATGTATGCCATCTAATCTAGGGCAAGTGGGATAAATGTATAATGGGTATAAGAATGCCCTAGTTCATTCTATTATTTTAATATACATGACATTTCCAGCTTTAGATTATTGCATTTACATCCCACTAACTAGTGTTTTAGTTCAAGTGGGAGTTTGTTGGGTTTTATGCCCTAAAACTCGTAGATAGTGAATGTAACTGTTGACCGGATATTAATGAAATAATATTGATATATTTTCATTAATTGTTATTAGTTATTTTATATTTGTCTTTGCCTAAAAATAACCATAATCCAATAAACTAGACATCCAAGGCTGTAATATGAGTCTTGAGCGATATGTAGCGACATATGGGATCATTGTTCAAGAAACAGCCTGAAGGGTCTATAGTATAGGGATAAGACTGGGTGCCTTATCCTAGTGACACTATGGATACGACCCACTTTGTATTTGATACAAACGCTGCGATCCAACGCGTTCATGTAGGAGACATGCGAGTGGGGGTATCCTATACAATGAGTTTTCATAAGACCGGACCGCGAAATAGTAACCACTCGTTATAACAACGTTAACTAGTTGGTTTTCTATTTCACTAGGACGACTTAGACCACTTAGTTTTAATCCTGAGTTGATTATGGACTCCTGCTCATGAGAGATTGTCCTTTGACTTGTATGGGTGAGAGTGGTCAATACGCCGACTCAATAAGCCTACCATTTTGGGGACAAGACCGAATGGGGAGCTGGGAACATAATCGTACAAGATGGAATTCACTCTTTCCCGACTTTAGGGAAGCAGATGAGTGTTCCCTTAAGTGGTTACTCCGAGTCTTGAACAAAGGGCCCTACCCTCTCAATGACACGAGAGGGTTTTCTGTTTGATGGTTGGACCACAAACAAGTTGTTCATTAGAGGAGAACTGGTACTTAAGGAAATAGAAGTAACCTAGGGGTAAAACGGTAATTTGACCCAACTGGTGTTGCGGAAACTCATGAAGGACTAACTAGTCGATATTGGTCTATATCCGTGGACACAGAAAATGTGTCTGCAGTGAGAAGAGTGCAATTGTGAGTCTATAGTGGAATGAACACACAGTTAACGAATATTGATTAATGTGGTTAATGAGTTTGACCAATTAATCTCACATCGTTGGAGCTTCTGATCTGCAGGTCCATTAGGTCCCACTGGTAGCTCATAAAGTAATTTGAGGCAACTAAGTAATAAATGTAAATTGAAAATGTTCTATTTACCAAGGGAAAGAAATATAATATATATTGATATATTATTATGAGAGAAATTAATATTTGAAGAAATTCAAATATAAATTTATGGAAGTTTGAAAGAGTTCAAATAATGAATTAATTAATTTAAGGCCTTAAATCTGTTTGGGCAAATTAATTAATTCTAGGCCGGGAATTAAATATGTGATATTTAATTGGTGGTTAATTAATTAGAGAATTAATTAACCGGGAATTAATCAATTATGGAAATAATTAATCACTTAAGGAAGTGATTAATCATTTATGGAAATGATCTAATCACTTATGGAAGTAATTAGTCATTTGTGGAAAAGATTAATCAATTATGGAATTGATTGATCATGATTGATTAAATAAGGAATAAGATTGAATTAATTTTGGAAAAGATTGATTTAATTAAATATTTTATTCATGACCTCTCTTCTATAAATAGAACACTAGACCTAATTGGTTTGGGACACTTGATACTTTGCTCTTGCTCTTAGACTCTCAAGACAAGACCTAGAATTCTCTCTAGCCTCCCTCTTAGCGAAAGACTCCCACAAGTCTTTTGCCTCCTAGACCTAGAGTCATACAGGTGTAACCTCTGTGGTTATTGTGTCATTCAAGAAGAATTTTCCAGTGATCACAAGACAAAGGAGGCTGCTGCGTTTTGTTCGTTGGAGCATCGTTGGCGAAGAACGGTCAAGTCTACAACGGAGGTTTGTAACGGTTCTTCCCCTTTTCTTTAGGAAAGCATGAAAATAAATTTGGATTTATTTTTCAGCATGTTTAAACTGATTTTCCAGCAACTTTAAAGTATGTTTAAAGTTTGATTGAGTTTTCGTAACGGTATTTTAATGTTAATTACTATACGGCCTAAGGTCCAATCGATGCGCTTCCGCTGCGTGGGGACTTTTATTCCCTTAACCTACCACTTTGGGGATAAGACCGGGTAGATAGCTGGGGACATAGTTTTGCAAGATGGAATTCACTCCTACCCAACTTTAGGGATAGTAGAGAGGTTGTTCCCTTAAGTGCTAACTCTGGGACGTGAACAAAGGTGCACCGCCCTCTCCTTGGCCCGAGAGGTATTAGGTTTAGTGGTCGGACCACAAACCAATTGTTCATGAGGGGCTCAGTAGGGACTTAAGGAACAAGAAGTGCTATAGGGGTAAAACGAACTTTTTGACCTAGCTATAGTTACGAACAACCTGTGAAAGATTGACTTACTGATCACGGTTATATCGGGTGGACAAAAATATATCTACAATGAGGGGAGTGCAACTACGGGCTATAGTGGAGTGTCACGTTAGTTAACGAATGTTGGTTAAGTAGGTTAAAAGAGTTTAACCGGTTAATCTCATATCGTTGGAGCTCATGATCTGTAAGTCCATTAGGTCCCCCTGCTAGTTCATACGGACTAAACCTTAGAACAAAGTGATGAAAGAATTTGAATTGTTCAAATTCGATTTATGGAATTTAACGTTAAATTGTATGCGATATATTTAACGTATTTTAGTTTAATCTTTGAATTAAACAATATTTAATAAGAGAGTTAGAATTATTTAAATATGATTTGAATATTGGAAAATGTATTCGATACATGTTCGGTTTGAATTTGAATAAGGATTCATATTTAAAACGGTTTTTGAGAGAGGTTGCGATTGGTGCACTTGTTTCATTTAATGTATGATATTAAGTTGAATAATTAAGATTAATTAAAATGTTTAACTTAATTTTATCTAAAATTAATTATGAATTAATTTTATTATAAAATTAATTAAAGTAAATGAAAATGATTTTTTCATTTTTCATTTTCAAGAGGTGCACACTTAACCCATGCAAAATTCTCCAACAAGACACCTACTTTAATCCAATTGAGGTGTCTTTATCATTTGTGTTTTGCAAGAATATAACTTGCAAAACTTGGATGAAAAACTTGAATAATGGAGAAGGCTGAAATTTTGCATGAAGGTGGCTGTGAAAAAAGTTCTCTAAAAACCAGTAGCTTCAAAACTCTCCAAACCCATTTTTTTCCACTCCCATGTTCATCATTTCTGGTTCCCACAGACCCGTTCTAAGACCAGAGAATAGCAGGGAAGACTCTAGCAGTTGTCCATGACTTGATCGTGAAGAGAAACATCCAAAGAATCCAACAAATTCAAGCTTCAAAGAGGTATTTATTCTTGCTCTGTTTTTCGGCTAAATTTCAGCATGCTTTTCTTTGAGAAATTAATGAAAATCAGTTCCTAAGTTTCGTAATCGCTTCCGCTCGAGTGTTCTTCACTCCTTCATGTTGCTAAAATGACTTAGAATGATAAGATTTTAGGCATAAAGTCTGCTTTCCAAACAATTACCTAAGCTTTTAGGGCTAAATAACGCATATAAATGAATGTTGTCCGTTACCTCCCTATGAGTCATGCCTTGAGGGCAAAATGACTAAACGACCTTTTACTAGAAAAAGATATTGTGCCAAAGAACCCCTAGAGCTTATACATTCGGACCTCTGTGGACCGATGAACGTTAAAGCTCAAGGAGAGTTCGAATATTTCATCAGTTTAATTGATTAATCGAGGTATGACTATCTCTACCTAATGCATCATACGTCCAAAGCCCTTGAAAAGTTCTAGGAGTAGAAGGTCGAGGTTGAGAATCTATTAGGTAATACGATTAAAACACCTCGATCCGATCGACGTGAAGAGTACATGGACTCGAGATTCTAGGACTATTTGATAGAACATGGAATAATGTCTCAACTCTTAACCCCTGGTACACCTCAAGAGAATGGTGTATCAGAAAGGAGAAACAGAACCTTGTTAGACATGGTTTGTTCGATGATGAACTATGCTCAGTTGCCCAACTCATTTTGGGGTTATGCAGCCTTAAAGAGTGTTTTAGAGACACCATTTGAGCTCTAGAAAGGGCATAAAGCTAGTTTATGTCATTTCAGAATTTAGGGATGTCCTGCATATGTGCTAGAGATTAACCCAAAGAAATTGGAACCTCGTTCTAGATTGATGTGGAGGAAGACTAGTGGGTCAAAGCCATGGACCTGAAAATGAATGATGTGGAGGAAGACTAGTGGGGCAAAGCCATGGACCTGGAAATGAATTCTATGTACTTCAATTCTGTCTGGGATCTTGTAGATCAACCTAAAGGGGTAAGATCCATAGGGTGTAAATGGATCTAAAAAGGGAAACGAGACACAACTAGAAATGTACAGACATTTAAAGCTAGACTTGTGGCAACGGGTTTTACCCAACGGGAGGGGATTGACTATGAGGAAACCTTCTCCCATGTTGCCATGCTAAAGTGAATTAGGATACTCCTCTCCATTGCCACATTTTATGATTATGAAATATGGCAAATGGATGTCAAGACTACTTTTCTGAATGACAGTCTTGAAGAGAGTATCTACATGTCTCAACTAGAAGGGTTCATAGCTCAAGGTCAAGAGTAAAAGGTTTGCAAGCTTAAACGATCCATCTATGGGTTGAAACAGACGACTCGATCTTGGAATATAAGGTTTGATACTACGATCAAATATTATGGTTTTGACCAGTGAAGGATTGGAATTCCTAAATTCTCAGCAGAAACGTATAGGACCAATTTGTATTTTAATTAAGTTTTCTAAAATACTAATACATTGGTAAATCATACAGAACGATTCTATATATAAATTAAGCTAAGCATACATTACATCTAAATCTAATAATTAAATGAATAAAATACTTACTCGTTGAAGACTTTTTTCAATGAACTCTCACCAAGAATAATATTAACACAGTAGGGACACTACCACCGAGATCTTCCACTGTTATATCTCTGAGACTAGGAACCAAGTTGTGGGACTTGGTGTTCTTAAATTTTGGGAAAAAGAATTTCACTAGAATGTTGTGAAATTCTTAGAGAGAAATTTTGCTTGAGAGCAAAGTCTTGTGTTGTGAGTTATTTCAACCAGAACATTGACGAGCCTTGCGTTTACAAGAAAATCGTCAATAGTTCAGTAGCTTTCTTAGTTTTGTATGTGGACAATATCCTACTTATCGGGAATGATGTAGGCAATCTTACTGTCATTAAAAATTGGCTACCAACTCAATTCCAAATGAAAGATTTGGGTGAGGCTCAATACTGTGGGGTTTAATGTCCTATAAACTCGTAGTTTGTAAATCATTAAACATATTCTATTTCCAATAGACGTTATTGAGGTTATTCAGTAAAAGATGTTATTGAATATGTAAGTTGCGAATATCTAACCTAATTCCAATAAACTAAGATCCTTGGTTATAACATGAATACTCGAACTATATGTAGAGACATATCATAGGATCAAGTTCAAGTATATAGCCAAAACTGTCTATAGTATAAGGATAGGGTTGGGTACCTTATCCTAAGGACACTATGGACGCGGTCCACTTTGTATTTGAAAGAATTGAATCCTCTAGCCGAAGCGAATTAAATCGAGCGTGATTTAATTTCAATTAAAGAAAACCGATACGTTGGGCAAAATTAGAAACTTATTTTCTAAACTAGATTAAGCATGCATTTTCAGATCTAAACACAATTTTAGATACATGAAAACTTACATGATGGAGACTGGGATTCACTGCACAATGCTCCAAAAAACACGAACAATTCGTCCAACAAACACCACCATCAAAGAGCACCCACTATCCTCTTGGGACTTGAGATCCGGCTTGTTTGAACTGATCTTGGTCTTGAAGGGAACTTTTCAGCAAGAAGATTGCTGGAATATTGAGAGAGAGAAGAGAGAAAACTCAGAGAATTCACTTCTCTGTCTTTCGTTAAACTGAGAGAATGAGGAGACCCTTTTGGTAACCCCTCTCCACTTTACGATAAGTGGGGAGGGAGTTATTACCCTACTTAATCTCGATCGTTGGATCTAATCCAAACGATCTTGGTCGTCTATTAATTAAATAATAATAATCATTTAATTAATTAATTAATTATAATTAACTTAATTAAAACAATATTAATTAAATCAATTATAACATAAGGTATTTAATTCAATTTGAATCATATTAAATTGAATTAAATCGTCCATTCAATTAATCTCACTAATTGAATCCATATTAATTAAATATCCAATATTTAATTAATATTACAATTGAATCATATTCAATTTTAATCTCTCTCATTTAACCTATAGTTTTAATGTGCATCATAATGTACATTAATATTAACTATAGTATTAATTTAATTAAATCACTTTTAATTAAATTAAATTAATTAATTCTCCAATTAATTAATTTATTAATTAAATATCATATATTTAATTAATTTACTATTTGAATACTAATTCAAATAATTCTCTCATATGCTATAGTTTTAATATGAATCTCATTCACATTAAATTTTACCTATAGTTTCAATATGAATCTAATTCATATTTAATATTTGAACTCTTTCAAATATTTAATTCTCTCATTCATTATTTTTGAATCACATCCAAAATTAATTTTATACTATAAAGTTTAATTCACCAATTAAACTTATATAATGTATCTTCATACATTATCTTAATTGTAACAAATACAATTTACTTCCCTTAACGAATTTGAACACACTTCAAATTCTATTCAAGACTATTTAACCTCAGAACCCTTTACGAGCTAGCAGGTGGACCTAATGGACCTACAGATCAGAAGCTCCAACGATACGAGACTAATTGGCTAAACTCATTAACCAAATTAGTCAACATTCGTTAACTGTGGGTCACTCCACCAAAGACCCATAGTTGCACTCTTCTCACTGTAGAATATTTATGTGTCCACGAATATCGACCAATAACAGTAAGTCAATCCTTCACGAGTGTTCGTAACGCCAGCTGGGTCAAATTACCGTTTTACCCCTGGGTTACCTCTGGATCATTAAGTACCGCTGATTCCTCTAATGAAAAATCTGTTTATGATCCAATCAATAAACAACAGTTCCTCTCGGGCCAGGAGAGGATGGGCGCCCTTTTTCAAGACCCGGAATCAGCTCTTAAGGGAACACACATCTACTTGCCCCAATAGGGGAAGGAGTGAATTCCATCTTGTACTGTTATGTTCCCAGCCCCCATTCGGTCTTGCCCCTGAAATGGTAGGATTATTGAGTCGGCGAACTGACCACTCTCACCCATACAGATCTAAGGACAATCCCTCCTGAAAAGGAGTTCATAACAGACTCAGGATTGAGATTGAGTTACCTAGGTCATCCTATTGAAATAGAAACCTAAACTAGTCAACGATGTTACATCTAGTGGTTACTATTTCGTGGTCCGGTCTTATGCAAACTCATTGCACAGGATACCCCCACTCGCATGTCTCCTACATCGATGCTTTGGATCATAGCATCTGTATCGAATACAAAGTGGGCCGTATCACATAGTGTTACCAGGATAAGGTACCCAGCCTTATCCCTATACTATAGACCATTTAGGTTGTTACTTGAACACTGATCCCCGTATGTCCCCACATACTAGGTCAAGTTTCATCTAAACAACCTAGGATCTTAGTTTATTGGATTTGGGTCAAATTGTTCAATTTTAGTAACAATAACTCTTTATTGGACAAACCTCAACAACAACGTATTGAGACAAGTGAACAATTTGTCATCATTCACTACCTACGAGTTTTAGGGCATAAAACCCAATAGTATTAAGTACAAACGATGAGATCTTAAATCATTTGTGTAGAGACATGTGAGTGGGGGCATCCTATGCAATGAGTTTGCATAAGACAGGACAGCGAAATTAGTCACTTTCTCTTTATAACGTCGTTTACTGAAGAAACAGACTATTTCACAAGATGACCTAGGTAACTCAATCTTAATCTTGAGCTAACTATGAACTCCTGTTTATACGAGAGTGAGTAAAAATATGGTATAAAAGAGAAAGTGACTAATTTCGCCAAAAACTGGTGCAAGTAAAAATATGGTGTTCAAATCCCCGACAACGGCGCCAAAAACTTGTTGGGATCCTAGAGTGAGTAAAAAAATGGTATAAAAGACTATAGAATTCCTGTGCAAGTATACACAGTTTGCAGCAAGTTGATAGTGAGCATAGCTAGCTATCTTTCCTTATTGAATTTAGCTAGTCTTTGATGATTATTGGCCATTTTATTGCACTTTATTGTTTATTTTGTAGGAAATGGTTGATTGGAGCTATAGCGCAATAATGGCGTTAATCGGGTGCTCGGGACGCGAAAAGATGCAAAGGAAGGAAAAAGAATCAAAAAGGAAAAAAGTCAAGATTTGGTCAAATATAGACCAGCGTCGAGACGCTGCTTCTTTAGCGTCTCGACGCTGGCATTCCATATCAGAGGAGGCGCGAAACTGTCGCAGCGTCTCGACGCTGCAAGAATTCCTTTTCCAGAACCCGTGTTTTAGAGGCAGCGTCTCGACGCTACGACAAAATTTCAGAATAAAAGCATCCTTTCGGCTAGGTTTTTGGAGGAATAAATTTTGGGACTTCTTGGGGCCGTAAACAGAGCTAAAACAGAGGATTTGAAGGTTGAAGATAAGGGAGAAAATCGAAAATCAACCCATCGTTCATGGGGATCGTGACGGGGACGTCAGTCTCGGCCTACATTGAGTTTTTCCTTCCCTTTTCGATTCTTTAGCTAGATTTTATGGCTTTTACATGTTTAGTTGAGCTTGTAATTCTATTCATGAGTAGCTAAACTTGTAGCTTAGGGATTGATGTAGTTGATTAAGTTTGTGGATTGAATTTATGGTTTAAGTTGTGCAATGGTTATTATGTTTGTAATCTTGATTTAATGCTTTCAATTAATTGGCCATTAGTTGGATGATTTAAGTTTTGAATCTAGCTCGGGAGAGAGGATTTAATATAGACTTACTCAAGATTGCATGACTAAGGTTTAATTTCTAATTCGTGACGGTTTTAGATTAACTTTAGAATTGGTCAAAAGATCTCATTTCCTTGCATGTTAGTAAACTTAGATAGGGGTGTCAAGTAGATTAATTTGCATGAGAATCAATTATACTTGGGAGAGGTAGTTGTGATTAAAGGGTCTTTGACTCATAATTCCATTGTGCATAATAACTTATCCTTTAAAATCAATCCTAGACTAAATCGGCGAAATCAATTCCCTAAGTATTTTTCCCAATTGAATTTCCACTTTTTACTTGCTTTGAATTAATTTTCATATCATTCACTCATTATTTTTTGATCCCTAAATAAAATTGAGCAAGATAATTCACAATACTTGATTTGCTTAAACATCCAATCCAGAGGACGACACTTGTTTAAACGAACACTTTATTATTACTTGACCCGTGCGCTTGCGGTAAGGAAAATTCCACATCAAGTTTTTGGCGCCGTTGCCGGGGATTGGCACATTTAGCTAGATTGATATTGTGAAAAAAATTGTTTGATCTTAATTTAGGGTGTATTTTTATTTTTTTTAGGTTGGTTGCATTTTTTTCCTTATTTGTTTCTCTTTCCATATTTGTGTTTTGCCATATTTATTTTTTCATTCCATATTAGGTTATTTTGTTTCCTTTTCTAGATTATATTTTCCATATTTAGATTAGTTGTTTTCTTTTCTTTATTTCTTTCCATAATTGTTTTCTTTCCTTTTTAGGGTAGTTTAGTTTTGTATGCGTAGTAGTAAAGATTTAATTGTAGCACCATTTGATCCCGAGATAGAAAGAAAAACTCATAGGCTTCGAAGGGAAAATAGAGAAATTATTCAAATGGCAGACCAAAATCCACCTGAGGAGCCTAGGCCTATTAGAGATTATTTTTAGCCTGTGTTTCAGGGACAACAATCGGGGATTGTCTATGCCCCGATCAATGCCAACAACTTTGAGCTGAAGACCGGTCTCTTTCAGATGGCCCGAGACTGTGCATACAGAGGATCGCCCACCGAGGATCCAAATTCTCATCTTAAATCATTTTTGGACATTTGTGGGACGGTAAAAATTAATGGAGGTTCTGAGGATGCTATTCGCTTACGCTTATTTCCTTTTTCTTTGCAGGATAAAGCACGAGATTGGTTGCAGTCCATTCCCCCTGGGAGCATCACCACCTGGGATGCTTTGGTCCAGGCCTTTTTAAAGAAAATTTTCCCTCCTACAAAGACGGTCAAGCTGAGGACCGAAATTGGGACGTTCCAACAACAATATGATGAGCAGTTGGTCGAGGCGTGGGAGCGATTCAAAGAGTTGTTGAGGAAGTGTCCTCAGCATGGTTACCCCGACTGGCTTCAGGTTCAATTGTTTTATAATGGTTTAACTCCTAGTACAAAAACAATTGTTGATGCAGCAGTAGGTGGGACTCTGTTGTCCAAGACCGTGGAAAATTCTCGCACACTTCTAGAGGATATGGCCACCAACAGCTATCAGTGGCCATCTGAGCGGTCTGCACCTAAAAAGATTGCTGCTGGAGTGTTTGAGGTTGATAAAGTAAGTGCAGTCCAGGCCTAGATGACCTACCTTGCTAATGCTTTTATGAAATTTTCAGGTACAGGGAGTGCACAGTCAATTGAATCAACTGCTGCTTTTAAAGGAATTAAAGCCCTAGCGCAGCAGAAACGACCAAGAACCTTAACTCAGTTTTTAATTCAGAATAAAATACTGTACGTTGGCAAATTAAATACAGCAGTAAAATCATAATTAAACTACTGAAAAATACGAATAAAGCATGCATAAAATATCAAGAATTACCCTAGATCTAATCTAGAGAGGATCCTAACGTTCCTAGATCAAGAATACCTTACCGTTAAAGAAATTCTTGATCACCTCGCCGAATTCTAGCCTTTGAATTAAAAAATCCAGCAACCTTCAAGACCCTTCTTTGCTGTGATGTGAAGTGAGACACCACCAGAAAAATCACACCGGTATTCTCCTAAGGTAGGGAATTGAGTGGCTTGTGGAAACCAATGAGATTCTAAGGTTTTTGGAGAGAATATCTTTTTTTTCCTCTGTCTTGCTAGAGAGAAAAAAAACCAAAGATCACAAGTTAGAGAGAGAGTTTGTTTTGCGTGTAACCTAGAGGGTAACCCCTTCTGCACATTAAGTGAAGGAGTTAAGTAACGGATGAGAAACTCCCTCCCTAAAAAACCTCTCTACCACGCATTTTACTGGGTTAGTGGGTAGACCATATCAGTTACGTTAACTGATAATAAATCAAATTTTAATTAATAATTAAATTATTAATTAACTTAATTTGATTAAATTAACATTTAATTTAGCAAAATTCATATAAAACAATTTTATTCAAATTATACCACATAACCTAAAGTTTTAATCTAATTCAATTAAATCAAATTTAATTAAACTGAATTAAAACAATAATTAATTAATTCTCCAATTAATTAATATCATAATTAAATATCACATATTTAATTATATTTCTCTCAAATAAACTATGGTATTAATGTACATCTAATGCACATTAATTATAACCTATAGTTTTAATATAAATCAAATTCATATTATAACTTAATATTCGAACCCCTTCGAATATTCAATTCTCCCTTAGAATTTTACCTCAACGCCCCTAGTGAGCTACCGGTGGGACCTAATGGACCTACAGATCAGAAGCTCCAACGATGTGAGATTAATTGGCTAAACTCATTAACCAAGTCAATCAATATTCGTTAACTGTGGTTCACTCCACTAAAGAATCACAGTTGCACTCTTCTCACTGTAGATATGTTTCTGTGTCCACGGATATTGACCGTCAACAGCAAGTTAGCCCTTCACGTGTGTTCGTACCTCAGTTGGGTCGAATTATCGTTTTACCCCTGGGCTACCTCTTGGTCCTTAAGTACTAGTGCTCCTCTAATGAACAACCTGTTTGAGGTCCAACCAACAAACAAAAATCCCTCTCGTGCCATAAAGAGGGTAGGGCCCATTGTTCAAGACCCGGAGACACCACTTAAGAGAACACACCTCTACTTACCCTAATATCGGGAAGGAGTGAATTCCATCTTGTAAGACCACGTTCCCAGCTCCCCACTCGGTCTTGTCCCCAAAATGGTAGGCTTATTGAGTCGGCGAACAGGCCACTCTCACCCGTACAAATCAAAGGACAATCCCTCATGGACAGGAGTCCATAATCCCCTCAGGATTAAGGCCAAGTTGCCTAGGTCATCCTAGTGAAATAGAAATCGAGCTAACTAACGGTGTTACAGTAAGTGGTTAACTATTTCGCGGTCCGGTCTTTGTGCAAACTCATTGCACAGGATACCCCCACTCGCATGTCAACTACATGAATGCGTTGGATCAATACGTTTGTATCAATATACAAAGCGGGTCGTATCCATAGTGTCACCAAGACAAGGTACCCAGGCTTATCCCTATACTACAAACCCTCTAGGCTAAAACTTGAACATTGATCCCCGTATGTCCCTACACACTAGTTCAAGCTTCATTCTATTAGCCTTGGATGTTTAGTTTATTGGATTAGGGTTAGTAAGACAATATATAATACAAACATTGAATAATACATTACTTTTATTAATGTTCGGTCAAAAGTACATTTACTATCTACGAGTTTTAGGGCATAAAACCCAACAAACTCCCACTTGAACTAAAACTCAAGTTACAGGGAAAGTATATACAATATAATCCAAAGCTAGAAATGGTACATGTATGTTGTACATTACATGAAAAGTAAATATACAAAATACAATAAACTAGGGCATCCTTACACCCATTACACATCTCCCACTTGCCCTAGCTTACGCTGTATACATGTCTCGCAGACCTAGACTTTCTAGATGACCCTCGAACACTTTAGCCGAGAGGGCCTTCGTAAACGGATCAGCAATGTTGTGCTCAGAAGCGATCTTGGTCACGACCACATCTCCTCTTTGCACAATCTCTCGAATCAGATGATACTTCCTCTCTATGTGTTTACCTCGTTTGTGGCTGCGAGGTTCCTTTGAATTGGCTACAGCCCCACTGTTTTCACAGTATAACATAATGGGCAAGTTCATATTTGGAACAACTTCCAAATCTGTCAAGAACTTCCTTAGCCAAACAGCTTCCTTAGCCGCTTCACAAGCAGCTACATACTCAGCCTCCATCGTGGAGTCTGCTATGCATCCTTGCTTTATACTTCTCAAAACTACAGCTCCCCCGTTAAGAGTGAAAACTGACCCTGACGTGGATTTCCTAGAATCCTTGTTAGTCTGGAAGTCAGAGTCGGTGTATCCAGTGAGAACTAACTCTTTAGCCCCTAACACCAGCATGTAGTCCCTCGTTCTCCTAAGATACTTGAGGATTCCTTTAACGGCGGTCCAGTGGTCTAACCCTGGATTTGACTGATATCTGCTGACAATCCCTACAGCATAACAGATGTCAGGCCTCGTGCACAGCATGGTATACATCAAGCTACCTACTGCAGAGGCATAGGGAACCCGTCTCATATCCTCAACTTCTTGAGGTGTCTTAGGAGACTGTTCCTTAGACAAGTGAACTCCATGCCTGAAAGGCAACAAGCCTTTCTTGGAGTTCTGCATCGAATATCAGGCCAACATCTTGTCGATATACGTTGCTTGAGACAGAGCTAGAGTTTTGTTCTTTCTATCCCGAATAATCTGGATGCCAAGAACATACTGGGCCTCACCCAAATCTTTCATTTGGAATTGAGCTGCTAGCCATTCTTTTACGTCAGACAGATACCCTACATCATTCCCGATGAGTAGGATGTCGTCAACATAAAGTACGAGGAAAGCTACTTTATTCTTGTTGATCTTCTTGTATACACAAGGCTCATCAACATTCTGGTCAAAACCAAAAGATTTTATCGCTGTATCAAATCTAATATTCCAAGATCGGGAGGAATGTTTCAACCCATAAATGGATTGATTCAGTTTGCAAACCTTTTGCTCCTGACCTTGGGTTATGAACCCTTCGGGTTGAGACATAAAAATACTCTCGTCAAGGTTGCCATTCAAAAAAGTTGTCTTGACATCCATTTGCCAAATTTCATAGTAATAAAATGTGGCAATGGATAAGAGAATTCTTATGGACTTAAGCATAGCAACTGGAGAAAAGGTTTCTTCATAGTCCACCCCTTCTCGTTGGGTATAACCCTTTGCTACAAGTCTTGCTTTGAAAGTCTGTACTTTCCCAGCAGCATCTCTTTTTCTCTTATAGATCCATTTACACCCAATGGGTTTGACCCCTTCAGGTGGATCTACGAGTTCCCAAACTTGATTGAAGTACATAGACTCCATCTCAAGGTCCATGGCTTTTGCCCACTCGTCCTTATCTATGTCATTCATTGCCTGACGATAAGACAATGGATCTTCTACGCCGTCATCAGGTATGACTACTTGTGTTTCTGTTAAACCCAAGTAGCGGTTAGGTTGTATCACAACCCTCCCACTGCGTCGAAGCTCTCCCACTACGTGAGGAGGACTAGACTGACGAGAAGAACTGGATTCTCCAACAACTCTTGTTGAAGGACCAGGTTCATCAACAACCCTTGATGATCCTTCTGTAGCTTCTCCTAATACTAACTTACTTCGTGGTCGATGATCTCGAATGTGGTCTTCCTCCAAGATAGTTGCATTTGTCGATACAAATACTTTATTATCGTGAGGGTCGTAGAAAAGACCACCTCTCGTTTCTTTCGGGTACCCAACGAATTGGCATATTCTCGTACGTGGTTCCAATTTCTTAGGATTTGTCACTAACACATGTGCAGGACAACCCCAGATACGGAAGTAACGCAAACTAGGTTGACACCCCTTCCAGAGCTCAAAAGGAGTTTCAGAAACACTTTTTGAGGGAATGTTGTTAAGAATATGTACTGCAGTCGCTACTGCATACCCCCAAAACGAGCTAGGCAATTGAGCATAGCTCATCATAGATCGAACCATGTCCAACAAGGTTCTATTTCTCCTTTCTGATACACCATTCTGCTGAGGTGTACCAGGTGCTGAGAGTTGTGATTGGATTCCATTTTCTATCATATAGTCCTGGAATCGCTGATCTAAATACTCTCCACCTCGATCTGATCGAAGTGTTTTAATTTTTTTACCTAACAGGTTTTCTACCTCAGCCTTAAACTCTTGGAACTTTTCAAGAGCCTCAGACTTATGGCCCATCAGGTACAAGTAACCGTATCGAGAATAATCATCTATGAAAGAGATAAAATATTCATAACCACCTCGAGCCTTTACATTCCTTGGACCACAAAGATCCGAATGTATTAGTTCAAGTGGTTCTTTGGCCCTATAACCTTTTCCAGTAAAAGGCCTCTTGGTCATTTTACCCTCGAGACACGATTCACGGGGTGGTAAAGATGTATCTTCTATATCAGTTAGAAGTCCATTTTTAACCAAACGATCGATTCGATCGATGTTAATATGACCAAGACGAAGGTGCCAAAGATACGTGTTGTTACTTAAAGGAGAAACTTTTTGCCTTTTATTTTGCGTTTCGACCGTTTTAAACATTTCATGACTTAAAATAGCCTTAGCATCAGTTGGTCTTAACACAAACAAATTATTCTCACGCTGAGCAGAACATATATAAAAACCATTCCTTGAAATAATTGCTTCATTAAGCTGAAAGGAAACAGAGTATTCTTGTTCTAACAAAGCTGAAACAGAAATAAGGTTCCTTTTAATTCGAGGAACCAAAAACAAGTTCTCCAAAATTAAAAACTTATTTCTAAAGAATAATTTCGCATCTCCCACTGCACGAGCTGGAACGACGTCTCCTGTTCCAACCTTGAGCATCATTTCACCGTCTGCCAGCTGCTGGAAATCATTTCCCTGAAAAGAAGAACAAACATGATTAGTGGCTCCCGAATCCAGTATCCAGGCAAACTCATCATGTTCTACGAGACAAGTCTCTAATACAAGTAAATCGAATTTACCTTCTTTTTCTCTTCTCTTCTCAGCAATGTAACGGGGACAGTTCCGCTTCCAATGACCATCTGCATTGCAGTGGAAGCACTTGCCTTTGTCGGCCACGACCTTGGCCTTTCCCTTTCCTTGCACAGCCTGTGCAGGAGCCTTCCCCTTGTCTCCCTTCCTCTTCTGTATCTGCTTCGATGAAGAAGCCTGGGGTACAGATTTAGTCCTTGAGGATGAACCCTTCAGGAACTTCTTTTTGGAATGGGCCACATTGGCCTCTCATTTAACCACATTTTTGCCCTTGCTTTTCTACAAGGACTCATAAATCTGTAACTCCGAGAGGAGGGTAGTCAGGTTGAACTGAATCTTATTCATGCTCGCGTTCGTCCTGAAAGACAGATAGCTCGCAGGGAGTGAGTGAAGGATGAACGCAACCTGACTGCGCTCGCAGACAACCCCGCCATTTGCCTCAGCTATATTGAATTGGTTAATCATGTTCAGGACGTGTTCCCGAACAGATTGACCTTCCAGCATCTTGGCATTGAAGACGTTCTTCAAGGCGTCGTGGTGAAGCTGGTAGGACGAAAGTCCAAACATCTCCTGTAGGGAATTCATAATCTCCCTGGCAGTTTCCACGTTCTCGTAACGCTTGGCCAATACTTCAGACAAGCTGACCAGTATATAGACTTTGACCTTCTCATTGGCCTTAGTCCAGCGTTCGTAGGCGTCTTTTACTGCCTGAGTGGCAGTGCGAGGGGGAACGAGAGGACATTCCTCCGTTAAGACGAACCTTAAGTCCTCAACCATGAGAATGGTATTAAGATTCGATTTCCATTGTGGAAAGTTTTCGCCAGTAAGTTGTTCATTTTTAAGCAAGGAAATAATTGAGGAAGACATTGCTGAAAAAACAAACAAGTGACCGTATTAGTTATCTTTGCCTTAACCCATCACACAAACAATACAAACAATTGCATACATCCAATCAATTTTGCAAACAAACAATCAAAGAACCCTAATAAAACTATGATTGTGTTTCGCAACGATGCTTTAGAGGTTTAGAAGAACAGCCACCGAAGGGTGATCAATTGTTCCTCCTCTAAAATGAGACTCTTCTCAGTCAATTTCTAATACCAGAATAACTCATATTCCATTAGATATTAACCACCGTTGTTCGGTCAGGGATTTGTTAACCAATTAACTCCTCCCCGTAAGTGTAACCCTTCCACTTTCAGATCTCAAAGGCATGGACCAACAGGCTACCGTTAGAAAAGACAACTGTTGGTAATTAGCCTAAGCGACCCTATCCTTTTCAGGAGTTCACGGTGTTCCGAATCCTATGATCAGGCCCTCCGAAGGGGTGGTTGCTCCAGGGCAACACGCAGGCGGATCATAGGAATCTCACGTTGTGACCTAGGGGTGGAGACCGAAGGATACGTTGACACGCGTCCCGCTCCCACTTACTATAGCTACTTTCCCATTCACCTTGGTATTGACCCATGCAAACACTTTCCGAAGGGAGGCCGCTCTACGACGACACGAAGCCGAGCATGGATCTCACGGTGTGAACTAAACAGGGACGCAGGAGCAAAACTCGATTTAAATCAAGTTTTGTAATTTTCCTCCCACTAAAGTAACCTACCGAGTATTTTAGGGTTTTATTAGGCCTAGATAAATCCGGCTAAGTCATTTATCTAAGTCTAGTCCTATTATAACTATTATAACAAGACCTAATGTCTTGGTGTATTAAACAAATTTAATTAACCTAGCGACATTATTCTAACATTAACCTGAGATTAATTCAACTCCGGTGATCCAGATCAGTTCCCAGGTAGGAGGTGTTCTGTATACCGTCAACTTAAATACCTCCAATCCTTAGACAGAACTTCACTGGTAGAGTTCCCTTATAATCACAGGAATGTTGTCCTACTTAGTTCATTAAAACTATTTTAAAACTAAGTAAGAATTTCTAATCCTATTAGAAAATGATCTTAGGTCTAATTAATTTTAACTCATTAAAATTAATTCATTTTAACCTAAGATCCTATGTTAGCATGCATATCTTGATTATAGATTGACGATTTCTAATCACAAATTTTAAACTATTTCAAAATTTTAATGATTAGCCCTATAATCATGCATATTATAGTTTTAAAAACAATTAACAATCATATTCAAGTTAATGAAATTAAAACTATAGAACTTTGCACTGCATGAAAATTAATATAACTTTTATATTAACCTATGGATGTATCATGCTCAATGCAACTTGATTTCCATTTTTAATAAATGAACAATTAATAATTGCCAAAAAAGAATGGTAAATCATAGAAGCATGCTGCAAACAATTCGTTTTAATATAACTCTTATATTAATTCTATGTAATTGCATGCATCATACTCTTCCATTTTCATGAATTTAATATAACTCAACTATATATTAAAAAACTCATGAAAATCAAACCATGCATTTCAATCATATATTATAATCTAATTATAACATACATAAATGCATGAGCATGCTTTATAACCTAAGGTGGGATTTCGAATTTTATATGACATCCATAAAGCATATAAAATAGCATATGAACCGATTAATTGGCCCCTAGGATAAAATTAAGGCTAAATTACAATAATAAAGCAAAATTCTATCCTATTACAGCCTTCTGTAGCCCCGAACCGGACCAAAATTGCTTTAAAATTGCCAAAACCGCTCGAACCAGCTCAAAACCACTCGAACCGGACCGAAAAACCATGAAACCAGCGTCAAAACCCGCCCAGTCAACGAACCAGGCGGACCAGTCAACGAACCGGACAGGAAAGTCAACAAACCGGCGAACCAAACGGCGAACCGCGCCTATCCGAAGAATCGGGCGACGCAAACTGGACCGCTCCCTGGACCGCGCCTCATGACGTCAGCGTCCTCCATGCTGACGTCAGCCCTCGTCTGCACGCGTGAATTTCCGTCCAATTTTCCTTTTTTTTTTCAAAATTTCTGGAAAAACCTGCACTGTTCCAGCAGCATTTCTTCGCCGTTTTCCGCCGTTTTTGGCCAAATTTGGTCCCGATCTTCATCGTTCTTCAGCCTAAACTAGACTTGGACTTACAGAGACTCGATTTACAATTTAATTGCCCAAAAAATGCAGGGGCCTTTACATATGATCGCATCAAAAAAATTGTAAATCTAAGGCCAATTAACCTCCAGTTCACAGCAAATTAACATACATTATGCAATTAAATCCCACCTAAAGCCAACGCAAATTTTAATTCACAAATTAAATTACAGAGAAGACTCTGATACCAATTGCAGGGATTAAAGCCCTAGCGCAGCGGAAACGACCAAGAACCTTAACTCAGTTTTTAATTCGGAATAAAATACTGTACGTTGGCAAATTAAATACAACAGTAAAATCATAATTAAACTATTGAAAAATACGAATAAAGCATGCATAAAATATCAAGAATTATCCTAGATCTAATCTAGAGAGGATCCTAACGATCCTAGATCAAGAATACCCTACCGTTAAAGAAATTCTTGATCACCTCGCCGAATTCTAGCCTTTGAATTAAAAAATCCAGCAACCTTCAAGACCCTTCTTTGCTGTGATTTGAAGTGAGACACCACCAGAAAAATCACACCGGTATTCTCCTAAGGTAGGGAATTAAGTGGCTTGTGGAAACCAATGAGATTCTAAGGTTTTTGGAGAGAATATCTTTTTTTTCCTCTATCTTGCTAGAGAGAAAAAAAACCAAAGATCACAGGTTAGAGAGAGAGTCTGTTTTGCGTGTAACCTAGAGGGTAACCCCTTCTGCACATTAAGTGAAGGAGTTAAGTAACGGATGAGAAACTCCCTCCCTAAAAAACCTCTCTACCACGCATTTTACTGGGTTAGTGGGTAGACCATATCAGTTACGTTAACTGATAATAAATCAAATTTTAATTAATAATTAAATTATTAATTAACTTAATTTGATTAAATTAACATTTAATTTAGCAAAATTCATATAAAACAATTTTATACAAATTATACCACATAACCTAAAGTTTTAATCTAATTCAATTAAATCAAATTTAATTAAACTTAATTAAAACAATAATTAATTAATTCTCCAATTAATTAATATCATAATTAAATATCACATATTTAAATATATTTCTCTCAAATAAACTATGGTATTAATGTACATCTAATGCACATTAATTATAACCTATAGTTTTAATATAAATCAAATTCATATTATAACTTAATATTCGAACCCCTTCGAATATTCAATTCTCCCTTAGAATTTTACCTCAACGCCCCTAGTGAGCTACCGGTGGGACCTAATGGACCTACAGATCAGAAGCTCCAACGATGTGAGATTAATTGGCTAAACTCATTAACCAAGTCAATCAATGTTCGTTAACTGTGGTTCACTCCACTAAAGAATCACAGTTGCACTCTTCTCACTGTAGATATGTTTCTGTGTCCACGGATATTGACCGTCAACAGCAAGTTAGCCCTTCATGTGTGTTCGTACCTCAACTGGGTCGAATTACCGTTTTACCCCTTGGCTACCTCTTGGTCCTTAAGTACTAGTGCTCCTCTAATGAACAACCTGTTTGAGGTCCAACCAACAAACAGAAATCCCTCTCGTGCCATAAAGAGGGTAGGGCCCATTGTTCAAGACCCGGAGACACCACTTAAGAGAACACACCTCTACTTACCCTAATATCGGGAAGAAGTGAATTCCATCTTGTAAGACTACGTTCCCAGCTCCCCACTCGGTCTTGTCCCAAAAATGGTAGGCTTATTGAGTCGGCGAACAGGCCATTCTCACCCGTACAAATCAAAGGACAATCCCTCATGGACAGGAGTCCATAATCCCCTCAGGATTAAGGCCAAGTTGCCTAGGTCATCCTAGTGAAATAGAAATCGAGCTAACTAACGGTGTTACAGTAAGTGGTTAACTATTTCGCGGTCCGATCTTTGTGCAAACTCATTGCACAGGATACCCCCACTCGCATGTCAACTACATGAACGCGTTGGATCAATATGTTTGTATCAATATACAAAGCGGGTCGTATCCATAGTGTCACCAGGACAAGGTACCCAGCCTTATCCCTATACTACAAACCCTTTAGGCTAAAACTTGAACATTGATCCCCGTATGTCCCTACACACTAGTTCAAGCTTCATTCTATTAGCCTTGAATGTTTAGTTTATTGGATTAGGGTTAGTAAGACAAGATGTAATACAAACTTTGAATAATACATTACTTTTATTAATGTTCGGTCAAAAGTACATTTACTATCTACGAGTTTTAGGGCATAAAACCCAACAACTTTGGCATCGAGACCTCAGGAGGAGACCATTGAACAGGTTCAGTATGTATCAAATTCTAATTTTAGGGGATATAATAATATTGTTACACCTACACATTATCACCCTAACAATAGAAACCATGAAAATTTCTCTTATGGAAATACGAAGAATATTCTTAACCCCCCTGGTTTTTCCCCTCAAACTCAAGAAAATAAAAAGTTAGAAGATCTTGTTGGAGCTTTCATTGTAGAGTCTAGTAACAGGAGAACTAAATTGGAGGAGGCAGTCATTGCCATCACCTCAACAGTGAATGGCCACAGTGCTGCTATCAAGAATATTGAAACTCAGCTGGGACAGTTGGTAAGTGTTGTAAGCACCATGAATAAAGGTAAGGCCCCAGCTGAGCAAGAGAAAACCCAGGTGGAGTACTGTAAAGCTATCACTGTGCACTAGGAGGAAGCTGAAGAGGAAGCTGAAGAGGAACCCGAGTCTGAGGACTATGAAACGCCTACAGGGGAAGTTGAGGAGGACACATCATCAGATGAGGCTGAAAAGCCTAACCCTGAGCCTCCTATTCCTTCTCCCACACTAATGGTTCCCAAGGAAAAGAAAAAGAAAAAGAAGAAAAAGAACAATCAGGTTCAGTTTGATAAATTTATGAATGCTTTTATGAATCTGAATATTAATATTCCTTTTGCAGAGGCATTAGAGATGCCCCAATACAACAGGTTCATGAAGGAGTGGTTAGCAAAGAAGCGAAAGGAAAAGAAGGTTGACACTGTATATCTTGCTTCCACATGCAGCACCAGAGTACAACAGAAAGTACCTGAAAAAGTAGCAGATCTAGGGAGTTTTTCTGTTCCTTGTAATTTTAGTACTTACTCTTTTAGAGCATTATGTGACTTAGGTGCTAGCATTAATATTATTCCTCTGTCCTTATGCAAAAAGTTAGACATAGGTGAGATTAAATCTACTCCTGTAAAGCTCCAATTGGCTGATCAGTCTGTGGTTAGACCAGTTGGCATTGTAGAAAATGTTTTAATTAGAGTAGGTAGATTTTTCCTCCCTATTGACTTGTATGTTATGGACATGATAGAAAATCCTTCAATGCCTGTCATATTAGGAAGACCATTCCTCGCTACTGGGCGAGTGATTATTGATATTGAGCGCAGGGAGCTCACTATTAGAGTCAAGAACAAAAAGGAATTTTTTAAAGCAGTTGAAGACTCTAAAGATGAATTGCTTTTCATGGGCTACAGGAAAGGTGCAAGAAAGAACACCTATGTTGGATTCACAGAACATAAGCCTCCTTGAAGCACGGTCAACACGTCGAGCTAATGACGTTAAACAAGCGCTTATGGGAGGCAACCCAAGTAAGTTTAGTTGTGTTTTCTTTTTATTTTTGATTTATTGTTTGTTTTTTTTGTGTTCTAGGTCTTGTTTTCTTTCTCTCATTTGTTTTCAAACTTTCAAGATTCCAAGCTTTCAGTCAAGAAGTCATCATCATTCCAGGCCAGTATTGTTCACTCCTTTCATTATTTTACTGTTTTCATGCTTATTTATGCCTTATTTTCTCTATACATTGAGGACAATGCATGTTTTAAGTTTGGGGGTGGATTAGCATGTTTGTGGAGCCCTTGAGCATCTGAGTTTGGGCTATAGTTTTGAGCTTTCTTTGAATTATGCATATGGTTGTTTTCTGGATGCTACTTTTGCATGATTATGACGTCCTAGGATAGGCTTTCTTGTCAATTTTCAAGCTTGTGATGAGTTGTAAGCAGGAGTGCCCAAAAAGGGAGACTTTTTAAAATTTTTCTAGGAGATGGCTTGCATGAGTAGAGTATTTGTCTTGGCTAGATTTGGATTTGAATGCTTAGGAGCGAATTATTGGGTTCATATGCTTGTTGTCACCTCGATAGGTGTAGGGTAGAGCTAAAGAGTTAATTTTTTGCAAATTAGCATGTTTAATCTTGCTTAGGAGAAAAGAAAAGAATATATGCTTATCATGTTCATAACGAAAAATCATTCTTGTTGTTATTGTTGAAAAAGAAAAAAAAAAAGAGTCAGGACTTATGCACGCAATATGCAATGGTTAATAAAGATTAAGGCAAAAAGAGCTACCCCTGTTGTGATCAGTTAGGCCAACCAGAGAAAACTCAGGTTAAGGGTCCCTGCAATGGGTGTGTGAAAGCTAGTGCCACATATAAATGCTTAATTCAATTGTTAATTAAAAGCACCTAAGTATGGAGATAAACAAACTAATTTGTTCCATTAACTCATTAGTGAAACCTTAGTGCTAGTGTAGAGGGAAGATGAGCTGAGAGTTTAATAATCCAATCCCGGGCTAGTAGAGTCTGATCTTGTTGAGTTAGATCTCGCTTGTGCAAGTTAATTTTGGAAAAAATTTAATTTGTCTCCCTCATTGGTCCTTGTGTGCATGTCTCTTGCTTGCTTGGTTATTGACTTTTGAGCCTTGAGGGTTGAGTCATGATTATTGCATCCATTCTTCTACTGTATGTTTGATTTGTAGTTTGCTCGAGGACTAGCAAAAGCTTAAGTTTGGGGGTATTTGATAGCGAGCATAGCTAGCTATCTTTCCTTATTGAATTTAGCTAGTCTTTGTTGATTATTGGCCATTTTATTGCACTTTATTGTTTATTTTGTAGGAAATGGTTGATTGGAGCTATAGCGCAATAATGGCATTAATCGGGTGCTCGGGACGCGAAAAGATGCAAAGGAAGGAAAAAGAATCAAAAAGGAAAAAAGTCAACATTTGGTCAAATATAGACCAGCGTCGAGATGCTGCTTCTTTAGCGTCTCGACGCTGGCATTCCATATCAGAGGAGGCACGAAACTGTCGTAGCGTCTCGACGCTGCGAGAATTCCTTTTCCAGAACGCGTGTTTTAGAGGCAGCGTCTCGACGCTACGACGAAATTTCAGAATAAAAGCATCCTTTCGGCTAGGTTTTTGGAGGAATAAATTTTGGGACTTCTTGGGGCCGTAAACAGAGCTAAAACAGAGGATTTGAAGGCTGAAGCTAAGGGAGAAAATCGAAAATCAACCCATCGTTCGTGTGGATCGTGACGGGGACGTCGGTCTCGGCCTACATTGAGTTTTTCCTTCCCTTTTCGTTTCTTTAGCTAGATTTTATGGCTTTTACATGTTTAGTTGAGCTTGTAATTCTATTCATGAGTTGCTAAACTTGTAGCTTAGGGATTGATGTAGTTGATTAAGTTTATGGATTGAATTTATGGTTTAAGTTGTGCAATGGTTATTATGTTTGTAATCTTGATTTAATGCTTTCAATTAATTGGCCATTAGTTGGATGATTTAAGTTTTGAATCTAGCTCGGGAGAGGGGATTTAATATAGACTTACTCAAGATTGCATGACTAAGGTTTAATTTCTAATTCGTGACGGTTTTAGATTAACTTTAGAATTGGTCAAAAGATCTCATTGTCTTGCATGTTAGTAAACTTAGATAGGGATGTCAAGTAGATTACTTTGCATGAGAATCAATTATACTCGGGAGAGGTAGTTGTGATTAAAGGGTCTTTAGCTCATAATTCCATTGTGCATAATAACTTATCCTTTAAAATCAATCTTACACTAAATCGGCGAAATCAATTCCCTAAGTATTTTTCCCAATTGAATTTCCACTTATTACTTGCTTTGAATTAGTTTTCATATCATTCACTCATTACTTTTTGATCCCTAAATAAAATTGAGCAAGATAATTCACAATACTTGATTTGCTTAAACATCCAATCCAGAGGACGACACTCGTTTATACGAACACTTTATTATTACTTGACCCGTGCGCTTGCGGTAAGGAAAATTCCACATCACAAGTAATATTATCAATCCGAGTCCTGAATTAGTTCCCACTCTACCTATTTTGTGTAACTTTCTAATGGTTTCAAAGATGGTAAAATGATTTGGTTTTATAAGAATTATGCTGAGGCAAAATAAATGACAAAACAACGAGTAAACAAATTGATAGACAGATTAAAGACAGGCGCTGGTTAGGATTTAGTGATTGTTCTACAAGATGCTCTAGCAATATTATTGATCATGCATTTCTCGCAGTATTATTAGCGGATTCCTCCCGAGCTACTTAGTTCATTATTTCTTACCAACACCCAAGCTACTTAGTTCATTATAGGCATGAAAATACAAATCACAATCTGAGTAGGTGTTGGGCTCCAAGAGTGAGTAAAAATATAGTATAAAATACTCTAGAATTCCTGTGCAAGTATACACAGTCTGCAGCAAGTAATATTATCAATCCAAGGTCTGAATGAGCTTCCACTTTATCTATTTTGCGTAACTTCCTAATTGTTTCAAAGGTAATAAAGATGTTGGGTTTTATAAGAATTATGCTGAAGCAAAATAAATGACAGAACAACAGGTAAACAAATAGATAGACAGATTAAAGACAGGCGCTGGTTAGGTTTTAGTGATTGTTTTAAGATATGCTCTAGCAATATTATTGATCATGCATTTCTCGCAGTATTATTAGCGGATTCCTCCCGGAACTCCGGATCTTTTGGGATATGTTTCAAACCCAATGAAGTGCGACCGATCAAGCACTAGGCAACTGGCTATCCCTAGCTCAGTCACTAGCGTTCACCAATACACAATGATCGTAGTGTGGATAATTGCCACACACTCTCTAAATCATCCCTGAAACTAGAGAGAGCTATTCACACCGGCTGGCCAGACGGGCATAAAATAAGAATAAGCACAACAATTAACCAAAATGCGATAGTCAATTTATTACTAGAGATGAAGCACAGTAATCACATTATTCCTAACCAACACCCTAAGCTACTTAGTTCATAATAGGCATAGGAATACGAATTACAATCTAAGTATGCATGTCCATAACTACAAGTTATTAAAGAGAATAAACTCCCTAATCAGCTTGCGGTAGATGGTGTTCTTGATGATCTTCAATCTCCCTATACTATTCGGCTTCCAAGGGAAAACATGGAATGACTTTGACTTTGACGGCTACTTCCTTTTATAGAAGGATGGGAGGCTTGAATTAGGTCAACTAGGACACGTGTAAGGCTCTCCTTGATCCTTTATCACGAAAATAACTCAACAGAAGTCGGTTCATGAAGTTGGCTAACGAGCTGTGATGTGGCAGTTTCTGTTCCCAGTTTTGCTGCAGCATAGAATTTGCTCCCTCCAGTCGCTCAGCAGCATAATCTGCACAAAGTGATTTCCAAAGCTTCCATTCTTCCAAATGGGTTAAATCATGTAATATCTCTATAAAACCAACCCTATTAAGCATTAAAGACACACAAATCCTTATATAAATGAGGCCTAAATAACTACCTTTTGGGCAGTTATCAGTAGGCATGTCCATAATCACAAGTTAATAAAGAAAATAAACTCCTTAATTAGCTTGCAAATGATGGTGTTCTTGATGATCTGCAATCTCTCTATACTATTCGGCTTCCAAGGGAGAACATGGAATACTTTTGACTTCGACGGCTACTTCCTTTTAGAGAAGGATAGGAAGCTTGAATTAGGTCAACTAGGACACGTGTAAAGCTCTCCTTGATCCTCGATCACGGAAATAACGCAACAGAAATCTGTTCATGAAGTTGGCTAACGAACTATGATGTGGCAGTTTCTGCTCCCAGTTTTGCTGCAGCACAGAATTTGCTCCCTCCAGTCGCTCAGTAGCATAATCTACACAAAATAATTTCCAATGCTTCCATTCTTCCAAATGTGTTAAAACATGTAATATCCATCTAAAACCAACCCTCTTAAGCACAAAAGACACACAAATCCTTATAGAAATGAAGCCTAAATAACTACCTTTTGGGCAGTTATCACACCCCCAAACTTGAACTATTGCGCGTCCCGAGCAATACTAACTCACCTTTCCTTAAGAATTTAAAAACATTAGACAAAGAATTAGTTTAATCAAATCAGACAATCCAATAGTACCTTTAACCTTTACCTGAGCACTCTGCAACACCGAGCTCTGCTGCAGCAAAATGATTCCTTCAGTAGGGACAAATAATCACCACTTTCAATTCAATTATAAGAACTCTCCACAGCTTAGCTCTAGTATCAGACATCTTAAAACATATTTTCAAGGAGTTTATGTTTTCATTTTAAGACTTTAAAGCACCCTTACAGTCATAAGTTCTCAAGCATGGGATGACCCACTTTATGGTGCAGTATACCCTTGCATCAAACTCATCAACAACTAGGCTCAATACTCTTTATAAAGCTAAAAAAATCCTTAGTTATTCCATCTCTTGCCCCTCAGAATGGCAACATTTTATGATGAAGCTCACCTAAGTTCTGGGAGACAGAAAAACTGCTAGATCATCATTCATCCTTCAAAACTTTTGCTCCATCAATTTTTTCAGCAAAATCTTCAACAAATAATTTTTTCAGCCATCATTTTTTTTTTCACATTTCCTAGGTCATCTTTTGACGCGAAGACAAACTGTGGGTATCACAAATGTCCCCGGTTACTCAATAACCTAGCAAATTTTTCTTGAAGGAGAGGAATGCTCGAGCAAAACAATTGGAGTAGCAAAAAGTCCCCCAAACTTGTATTATTCATTATCCCCAATGAATCATTAGATAAGCAAGTATACCCCCAAACTTAAATTTTTCTATCTGAATTTTTAAACTAAACATGGGACTTAGATTAAGCTTAAAGTGGATCATATAAGTCAATACTACCGTCAAAATCTTCTTTGCCGCAACAACAGTCCAGGCTAGAAGAAATGCTCAAGCAAAAGGTTTCTGGAGATTAGAATACCTTGATCTAATTAAGCGTAATCAGTCCAAGCTTCAAAAATTCAGAAGAAAATTAGTTAAGTTAGGCATTACTCAGTGCATATAGAATGAAAAAAATCCGGAAATTTCATTAAAAACCGAAAAAGATATTACAAAAGCAAAGATATATTTTTTTTCCAAGAAGCAGAAAAATTAAAAGAAACAAGCAAACATATTTAGCAAGCGGGGTCAGATATGCGCGAGCAAACAAAATGATAAGAACAAAAATAATGCTCGCTGAAGATCATCTCATCCATCAATCTTCCCAACCCTGCTCTTCATCATCATTCTCTTCTTCTCTTTCAACAGGTGGGGGCGGAATCCACAGATTAAATAAGTCATCAGGAAACACTGGGAAGACCTGATATGGTTTTGAGAAATTGGTTTGCAAGGCCCTCCTGAGCGCATCATCTCTCCTTTTAGCATAAGTCCAATAGGTCTGAGCTTGCCTTTCAGCAAATTCTAACCTACTGGCCAATAGTGTCAGTTGCTCTAGGATCTGATGAACTCCATACACAAGCCCACCCTGGCGAGCCTCCTGCGTACGATGAAGCCGCGCAAGATTAGGTGTGTCAATGATTCCCTTATCAAGCATAATCATATCCTCTGGAACCGTGGGCACTCCTGCCCTGCTGCATAACATCGTAATCGTGTTTGGAAAAAACAGCTTCCCCACCTTTTTGCGCCAACAGTCAGCAATCTCAGTAGAAATTATTTTTCCAACATCTATACTCATTGAGCGAAGGATGGCAAAGGCAAGCAATAATCTGTCTCGAGATACAGTGGAGTCGTGTGTTGTCGGCAGTAAGCGTAGCCTAATGAAACCCATCCAAGTGTTGGCTTCACTCTTCAAATAGGTAGCTTGAAATGTGTGCTTGCGCGTTTGCGACACTCTCCATTGAGCCCGCTCAAGACCTACCTCTCGGACCGCCGCACTTAATTGGTCGCTCGATGGCGCAACCATCATCTCATTGAAAACTGCATGCGGAAAATCCTAGAGATCAAACAAATTATTAATGGCTTTTGGGCTCCACTGTACAGGCACTCCTCGAACTATAACTTCAAAGTCATCCTTAACGTCAAGATTAGCGTAGAATTCTCGAACAATGTTGGCATTGACAGGTTCAGGCTTCGCACAAAACTGCCTCCACCCAAGGTTCGCTATTCCAGACTCTAAGAACCTTGGCAAATCACTGCCAAATCCCCGCTCGAACAAGAAATCACGCTTCAGCACCTCTTGGTATTTTGCTCTCGCAAGCTCGTTGACAAAGTGAATGAACGGTACCGTTGGTTCCTCAATCTCACCCGATGCTTCGACAATTCCTTTGCCCTTGTCTTCTCGTTGCTCTCGCACAATCTCTTGCTCTGCCTTCCTTGCCTCTTCTTCCTTTGCCTTATTTTCAGCTTCCCTCTTTTCTTCCTCAGAGTCCGACGTCGGAGGCGATGGAGTGTTCCGAATCACCCTCACGCGACCCGCCTTCCGTTTGATACGGCGGTGCTTTGGTGGTTCAGGCATTACGACTTCAACATGAGCCTCCTGCATCGACTCCAGTGTTTTCTCTTTTTCAGGCATACTTGCGGCCTGCTCCTCAACCTCTGTTTCTTGATTTTGCTCAGCAATCTTTTCTTGAACCGTATCTGGGTTTTGCACTTCAGGTTCTTGAGTACTTCCTTCCTCCGCAGTAGTGGCAACAACTTCTGCCACCTCCTGAACTTCCTCTTGTCCTGCAGCCCTTTGCTGCCTTCTCCTTTTCTTTCCTTCCTTTTCCTCCGGCGTTCTTTTCTTCTTGGTTTCCCTTTTTGCACTTCCGGCGTGACCGGTACCTCTTCATCTTCACTCTCCCTCTCTTTCCTAGCTCTTGTTTTGGCCATAGATAAATCAAAGAGTTTTACAGAGAATGAAAGGGAGAAAGAAAGAAAATTGCAGATGGCAAGATTGAAACAAAAAGACGAAGTAAGAAGAAACGTACCAGAGTCTGTGAATAAATAAAGCTCCAGCAAATTCAAATCCTAACTGAAAAGATTTGCCACATTAATTATATTACCGTTTAATTGCATGCAACCTAAAAACTTGAGACCAGCAACGGTAAAAATTGTGAAGTCCAATCGCCCACGGTAAATCCCTATGCGCTGTCTACCATCAAAGCCTTTGGATGATTGTTGTGGGACACGCGACCTCATCAGATGATACATGCAAATTTACCTGCGAAATTTCAAAGAAAATCCCAACGGTAAAAATAATAAATTTCTAACAAAATCCCTTTTAACTCGGACGATATTTGCTTCAGCCACAACTTTTGCTGCAACAACCTCCTGAAAAATCTTGGATACAGAATTTAAATTTCAAATCAGGAAAATCAGATCTTTTAAATTCAAATTGTAAATTTTACCGAACAAATCAAATCTAATCCTTTATTTTTGAAGCCGAATTAATTTAAAGACAATCTTTATTAACTAAAAAAAATTCAAATAACTGAAGATAAAATCCAAATAAAACAAAATCTAACTAATGAAAAGATAATCCAAAGATAATTTAAATAAATAACCTGAAAATAAAATCAAACCAAATTCAAAACAAAATAGATAAAATCTAAATTAACAGAAATAAACAAATACTGAAAGATAAAAATCTAATAAACCATGCAAAATCAAATCTAACTGATAGCGAGCATTGCTAGCTACTTTTACTTATTTAATTTAGCTAGTCTTTTATGATGTTTGGGCCATTTTATTGTGCTTTATTGTTTATTTTGTAGGAAATTGTTGATTGGAGCTATAATGCCATATTAGAGTTAATCGGGTGCTCGGGGCGTGAAAAGATGCAAAGGAATGAAAAGAGTAAAACAGGAAAAAAGTCAAATTTTGGTCAACAACAGGCTAGCGTCGAGACGCTAGCTCTTGAGCGTCTCGACGCTCACATTCCATATCAGATTAGGCGCGTAAAGCTCACAGCATTGAGACGCTGTGATAGGAAGCGTCCCGACGCTACCGTTTTTCCCTTATTCCGAACGCGCGTATAAGAGGCAGCGTCTCGACGCTATCGGCAGAATTTCCCTATTTAATCTTTCTTACTTGCTACGGATGGGAGGAGGCCAAATTGAGAGAATTGAACCCTAATTTCGACTAGAGACCTACTGTGGGAGCTGAAGCAAGGACGAGGACTGGGAATTTCACTTGGTGGCGTGGATATCGAGACGAGGACGTGCCGGGATCGACGACATTAAGTGTTTCCTTTCCTTTTACTTCTCTCTAGCTAGATTTTATGGCTTTTACATGTTTAGTCAAGCTTGTAATTCTTTTCATGAGTAGCTAAACTTGTAGCTTAGGGATTGATGTAGTTGATTAAGTTTATGGATTGATTTATGGTTTAAGTTATGCAATGTTTATTATGTTTGTAATCTTGATTTAATGCTTTCAATTAATTGGTCATTAGTTGAATGATTTAAGTTTTGAATCTAGCTCGGGAGAGGGGATTTAATATCGACTTACTCAAGATTGCATGACTAAAGTTTACTTTCTAATTCATGACGGTTTTAGATTAACTTTAGAATTGGTTAAAAGATCTCATTGCCTTGCATGATTAATAAACTTAGATAGGGATATCAAGTTGGTTAATTTGCATGAGAATCAATTATACTCGGGAGAGGTAGTTGTGATTAAAGGGTCTTTGGCTCATAATTTCATTGTGCATAATAACTTATTCTTTAAAATCAATCCTAAACTTTTGCTCTGTCCATTTTTTTCAGCAAAATCTTCAACAAATAATTTTTCAGCAAATAATTTTTTCTCATCATTTTTCACATTTCCTAGGTCATCTTTTGACGCGAAGACAAACTGTGGGTATCACAAATGTCCCCGGTTACTCAATAACCTAGCAAATTTTAATTTGAAGGAGAGGAATGCTCGAGCAAAATAATTGGAGTAGCAAAAAGTCCCCCAAACTTGAATTATTCATTGTCCTCAATGAATTATTAATTAAGCAATTATACCCCCAAACTTAAATTTTTCTATCTGAATTTTTAAACTAAACATGGGACAAGGATTAAGCTTAAAGTGGATCGTATAAGTCAATACTACCGTCAAAATCTTCTTGCCGCAGCAACAGTCCAGGCTAGAAGAAATGCTCAAGCAAAAGGTTTCTGGAGAACATAATACCTTGATCTAATTAAGCGTAATCAGTCCAAGCTACACAAATTCAGAAGAAAATAGTTAAGTTAGAGTTAGTTAGTGCTCATAGAATAGAAACATTCAGAAATTTCATTAAAATCATAGAAAAACATTACAAAGCAGAGATATATTTTTAATGCAGAAAAATTAAAAAGAAACAAGAAAAACAGTTATAACAGTAAGCAGGGTCAATATGCGCGAGCAAACAAAAATGGAGAAACAAAAGTAATGCTCGCTCCAGGTCATTCCATCAGTCAGTCTTCCTGACCCTACTCCTCATCAACTTCCTCTTCTCGTTCAACAGGCAGGGGTGGTATCCAAAGATTAAACAAATCATCGGGAAACACTGGAAAGGCCGGATACGGTGTTGAGAAATTGGTTTGCAAGGCCCCCCTGAGCGCATCATCTCTCCTTTTAGCATAAGTCCAGTAGGTCTGAGCTTGCCTTTCAGCAAATTCTAACCTACTGGCCAACACTGACAGTTGCTCTAGGATCTGATTAACGCCATACACAAGCCCACCCTGGCGAACCTCTTGCATACGCTGAAGCCGCGCCAGATTAGGTGTGTCAATGATTCCCTTATCAGTCATGATCATATCTTCTGGAACCGTGGGCACTCCTGCCCTGCTGCATAACATAGTGATAGTGTTTGGAAAGAACAGCTTCCCCACCTTCTTTTTCCAACAATCAACAATCTCAGAAGAAATAGTGAACAATGTTTGCCTCTCCTTCTATCTGTCCCTTGTTCTTAAGAAGAGACTGATAGAGTTGTAGCTCATTCAGGAGGCTAGTCAGGTTGAATGTTATTTTATTCATCATTGCATTGCTTCGAAACTGTAGAAAACTCTTCGGAAGAGATTCTAAGATGAATGCAACCTGACTATGCTCATCTATGACCGCCCTGTTTGCCTCTGCCACGTTGAATTGGACCATCATATCCAGGACATGCTCCCGAACAGACGTGCCCTCTTTCATGCGACAACTATAAACGTATTTGAGAGCGTCATGGTGGAGTTGGTAGGACGGTTGTCCAAACATCTCCTGGAGAGAGTTCATAATCTCCCTCGCTGTTACCATGCCCTCATGCCTTTTAGCCAAAACTTCAGATAAACTGGCTAAGATATAGACGCGAGTCTTATCATTGGCCTTTGTCCAGCGGTCATAAGCATCCTTAACTGCTTGGGATGCATTACGAGCAGGGGCTGGAGGACAATCCTCCGTTAAGACGAAGTTTTGGCTAACGGTATAGAAACATTCAGAAATTTCATTAAAATCATAGAAAAACATTACAAAGCAGAGATATATTTTTAATGCAGAAAAATTAAAAAGAAACAAGAAAAACAGTTATAACAGTAAGCAGGGTCAATATGCGCGAGCAAACAAAAATGGAGAAACAAAAGTAATGCTCGCTCCAGGTCATTCCATCAGTCAGTCTTCCTGACCCTACTCCTCATCAACTTCCTCTTCTCGTTCAACAGGCAGGGGTGGTATCCAAAGATTAAACAAATCATCGGGAAACACTGGAAAGGCCGGATACGGTGTTGAGAAATTGGTTTGCAAGGCCCCCCTGAGCGCATCATCTCTCCTTTTAGCATAAGTCCAGTAGGTCTGAGCTTGCCTTTCAGCAAATTCTAACCTACTGGCCAACACTGACAGTTGCTCTAGGATCTGATTAACGCCATACACAAGCCCACCCTGGCGAACCTCTTGCATACGCTGAAGCCGCGCCAGATTAGGTGTGTCAATGATTCCCTTATCAGTCATGATCATATCTTCTAGAACCGTGGGCACTCCTGCCCTGCTGCATAACATAGTGATAGTGTTTGGAAAGAACAGCTTCCCCACCTTCTTTTTCCAACAATCAACAATCTCAGAAGAAATAGTGAACAATGTTTGCCTCTCCTTCTATCTGTCCCTTGTTCTTAAGAAGAGACTGATAGAGTTGTAGCTCATTCAGGAGGCTAGTCAGGTTGAATGTTATTTTATTCATCATTGCATTGCTTCGAAACTGTAGAAAACTCTTCGGAAGAGATTCTAAGATGAATGCAACCTGACTACGCTCATCTATGACCGCCCTGTTTGCCTCTGCCACGTTGAATTGGACCATCATATCCAGGACATGCTCCCGAACAGACGTGCCCTCTTTCATGCGACAACTATAAACGTATTTGAGAGCGTCATGGTGGAGTTGGTAGGACGGTTGTCCAAACATCTCCTGGAGAGAGTTCATAATCTCCCTCGCTGTTACCATGCCCTCATGCCTTTTAGCCAAAACTTCAGATAAACTGGCTAAGATATAGACGCGAGTCTTATCATTGGCCTTTGTCCAGCGGTCATAAGCATCCTTAACTGCTTGGGATGCATTACGAGCAGGGGCTGGAGGACAATCCTCCGTTAAGACGAACCGCAGATCATCGACAACAGGAATCGTATTCAGGTTCGACTTCCACGTAGCATAGTTTTCGCCGGTTAATTTCTCATTTTTAAGCAGAGAGACAATTGAGGAAGACATTGCTGAAATTTAAACAAACAATGACCGTATTAGTTATCTTTGCCTTAACCCATCATACAAGCAAGCAATTGCACAAAATCCAATCAATTTAGCAAAACAGACAATCACAGAACCCTAAAACTATCGATTTAGTTTTGCAACGATGTTTCAGAGGTTTAGAATGTCAGCCACCGAAGGGTGATCAGGCACTCCTCCTTTGAAATGAGACACCTCTCAACAAATTCTAATTCCAGAATAACTCATATTCCTATAGACATTAGCCACCGTCGTTCGGTCAAGGATTTGTTAACACTTTTAACTCATCCTCGTAAGTGTAACCCTCCCACTTTCAGATCTCAGAGGCACGCACCAACAGGCTACCGAAGGGAAAGACAATTGTTGGTGATTAACCTAAGAGCTCCTATCCTTTTCAGGAGTTCACGATGTTCCGAATCCTATGATCAGGCCCTCCGAAGGGATGGTTGCGCCAGGACAACCTGCAGGCGGATCATAGGACTCTCACGGTGTGAACTATGGGCGGAGACCGAGGGATACGTTGACACATGTCCCACTCCCACTTACTCTAGACATTTTTCCCATTCACCTTGATATTGATTCATGCAAACACTTTCCGAAGGGAGGCCGCTCCTAAGGTGACTCGAAGCCGAGCATGAATCTCACGTTGTGAATATAGGGACATAGGAGCAAAACTTGATTTAAATCTCGTTTTGTAACTTTCCTCCCACTGAAAATGTCATACGGTTAATTTAGGGTTGTTAAACTTAGATAGTATTCGGCTAAGTCAATCTATCTAAGTCTGATCTTATTATAACAATTATGGAAAGGATTCAACTGCAATCTCTTGGGTGAATTAAACTTCTTTTAATAAACCCAATGTTGCAAGTCAACATTACTATGGTTAATTCAACTCAATGTTCGAGTCAGTTCCCAGGTAGGAGGTGTTCCGTAAACCGTCAACTTAAATACCCCCAGCCTTAGACAGAACTTTACCGAGAGAGTTCCCTTATAACCTCAGTAATGTAGGGTCTTTACTCTAAAGATCTAGGTGCATTAAACACTTTTAATAAACCTAATGACATTGCATGCTAACATTTAACTATGATTAATTCAACTCCGGTATTCCAGGTCAGTTCCCAGGTAGGAGGTGTTCCGTAAACCGTCAACTTAAATACCCCCAGCCTTAGACAGAACATTACTGGTGGAGTTCCCTTATAATCATAGCAATGTTTTTCCTACTTAGTCAATTAAAACTATTTTTAATTCTAAGTAAGAAAAGATTCTAATCCTATTAGAAAACGATCTAGGTCTAATTAATTTTAAACAATTTAAAATTAATCCAATTTATCCTATGATCTTATGTTTGCATGCAAATCTTGATTATAGATTGACGGTTTCTAATCATTAACAATAAAGAACTATTTCAAATTTTAATGATTAATCCTATAATCAAGAATCTAGGGTTTAATTCATTCAACAATCTCATTCAAATTGAATAATAAAACCACACTAATTGCATGAATAATATAACAATTATATTATTAACTATGGATGTTTCATGCTTCATGCAATTTTGATTTTCTTTTATTATAACAATTATAAGCCAATCAAGAAAATCAATCAAGCATGCTTCATTCATCACATTAAACATAACTATTTATATTTAATTTAAGTAATGACATGCTTCATGCTTTCCAATTTTTCATATAATTAATATACACTTATATTAAAAAATATGAAAACAAATCCATGCATTTAAACATACATTATAACATTTTATAATATATAAAAATGCATGAGCATGTTTATAACCTAAGGTGGGATTAAATATTCTATATGACATCCATAAAGCATATAAATAGCAATTGAACCGGTTAATTTTGGCCCCTAGGATAAAATAAAGCATTAAATTACATTAATTTAGCGAAATTCTATCCTAAAAAATCCTTGTACAACTCCGGAATTGGTCTAGACAGCACGAACCGCCCCGAACCACCTCGAACCGGCTTCGAAAATCACGAACCATTCCAAAAATTGGCTGAACCAGACCAAATAGGTCCCAGCCCAGCCAAACCGGTCCGAACCGGACCGGCCACGATTGAACCCTGCCTGTTGAAACTCTAGTGCGCGCCTCGAGACGCTGTGTTGATAGCGACCCGACGCTGTGCGTTTTCCTTATCTGGCGCCTGCATATCGAGACAGCGTCAAAACGCTGTTGAGGTAGTGTCCCGACGCTGTGCGCTTTCCTTACCGAGCGCCTTCGGTATTGAGACAGCGTCTTGACGCTATTGAGGTAGCGTCTCGACGCTGTTGCGTCTGGAGGCAGAATCTGGGCAAAAAAACAACGATTTCTTCGGTTTTGGCCTCGATTTCAGTAGCGATTGCTTCGATTTTTATCTCATAAAAACCTATTCTAGACCCGGACTTACATAGGACTCGATTTTACATAAAATACCCGAAACACCGGGCCTTACATGATCAAAATCACATAAAAATAAAATCTATGGCCATAAAATTAACCCAAACGGTTCAACGCAAACCGAACATACATTATGCATAAATCCCACCTATTAGAGCCTATCGCAACTTTTTAAAATTAATTAATAGGGACAACGATGGCTCTAATGCCGATTGAAGGGAATAAAAGTCCCCACGCAGCGGAAGCGCATCGATTAGACCTTTCGCCGTATATTAATTAACATTAAAATACCGGTACGAAAACTCAAACAAACTTTAAAGCTGCTGTAAAATTGGTTTAAACATGCTTAAAAATAAATCTAAATTTATTTCATGCTTTTCTAAAGAAAAGAGGAAGAAACGTTACAAACCTCCGTTGTAGACTTGACCGTTCTTCGCCAACGATGCTCCAACGATCAAAACGCAGCAGCCGTCTTTGGTATTTCTTCGCTGGAAATTTCTTCGTTGATTGACACAATCACCACAAAGGTTACACCGGTATGTCTCTGAGTCTACGAGGCAAAAGACTTGTGGGAGTCTTTCTCTGAGAGAGAGGCTAGAGAGAATTCTAGGTCTTGTCTTTCAAGAGTGTCAAGTGTCAAAAGTGTCATGACCAATTAGGTCTAGTGTTCTATTTATAGAAGAGAGGCCATGAATAAAATATTCAATTAAATCAATCTTTTCCATAATTGATTCAATCTTATTCCTTAATTAATCAATCATGATCAATCAATTCCATAATTGATTAATCTTTTCCACAAATGACTAATTACTTCCATAAGTGATTAGATCATTTCCATAAATGATTAATCACTTCCTTAAGTGATTAATTATTTCCATAATTGATTCATTCCCGGTTAATGAATTCTTTAATTAATTAACCACCAACTAAATATCACATATTTAATTGCCGGCCTAAAATAATTAATTTGCCCAAACACATTTTAGGCCTTAAATTAATTAATTCATTATTTTGAACTCTTTCAAACTTCCATAAATTTATATTTGAACTTTTCAAATATTAATTTCTCTCATAATAATATATCAATATATATTATATTTGTTTCCCTTAATAAATTGAACATTTTCAATTTACTTTTATTACTTAGTTGCCTCAAATTACTTTACGAGCTACCAGTGGGACCTAATGGACATGCAGATCAGAAGCTCCAACGATGTGAGATTAATTGGTCAAACTCATTAACCACATTAATCAATATTCGTTAACTGTGTGTACATTCCACTATAGACTCGCAGTTGCACTCTTCTCACTGCAGACATATTTTCTGTGTCCACGGATCTAGACCAATATCGACTAGTTAGTCCTTCACGAGTGTCCGTAACACCAGCTGGGTCAAATTACCGTTTTACCCCTGGGTTACCTCTATTTCCTTAAGTACCAATTCTCCTCTAATGAACAACCTGTTTGTGGTCCAACCATCAAACAGAAAACCCTCTCGTGCCATTGAGAGGGTAGGGCCCTTTGTTCAAGACTCGGAGGAACCACTTAAGGGAACACTCATCTGCTTCCCTAAAGTCGGGAAGGAGTGAATTCCATCTTGTACGATGATTATGTTCCCAACTCCCCATTCGGTCTTGTCTCCAAAGTGGTAGGCTTATTGAGTCGGCGTATTGGCCACTCTCACCCATACAAATCAAAGGACAATCTCTCATGAGCAGGAGTCCATAATCAACTCAGGATTAAGATTAAGTTGTCTAGGTCGTCCTAGTGAAATAGAAAACCAACTTGTTAACGGTGTCATAACCAGTGGTTACTATTTCGCAGTCCGATCTTATTCAAACTCATTGCATAGGATACCCCCACTCGCATGTCTCCTACACGAACGCGTTGGATCGCAGCGTTTGTATCAAATACAAAGTGGACCGTATCCATAGTGTCACCAGGATAAGGCACCCAGTCTTATCCCTATACTATAGACCCTTTAGGCTGTTTCTTGAACAATGATCCCATATGCCGCTACATATAGTTCAAGACTCATATTACAGCCTTGGATGTCTAGTTTATTGGATTACGGTTATTATTAGGCAAAGACAAATATAAAATAACTAATAACAATTAATGGAAAAATATATCAATATTATTTCATTAATATCCAGTCAACGGTTACATTCACTATCTACGAGTTTTAGGGCATAAAACCCAACAGGAAGGAGTGAATTCCTTCTTGTGTTGTCATGTCCCCAGCCTCCCACTCGGTCTTGTCCCCAAAAAGGAAGGCATATTGAGTCGGCGTATTGGCCACTCTCACCCATGTTAATCAAAGGACAATCCCTCATGAGAAGGAGTTCATTACACACTCAGGATTAAGACTGAGTTACCTAGGTCATCCTATTGAAACAGTAACCTAATTAGTTAACGGTGTTATAACTAATGGTTGACTATTTCGTGGTCCGGTCTTATGCAAACTCATTGCATAGGATACCCCCACTTGCATGTCTACTACATGGGCTTTTTTTATCAATACGTCTGTATCAAATACAAAGCGGGTCGTATCTCATAGTGTTACCAGGATAAGGTACCCAACCTTATCCTTGTACTATAGACCTTTTAGGTTGTTACTTGAACATCGATCCTCATATGTCCTCACATACTAGTTCAAGTTACATACAAACAACCTTGGATCTTAGTTTATTGGATTTGGGTCAAATTGTGCAATATTTAACAATAACACTTTATTGTAGAAACTCAATTACACTTTATCGAAACAAGTATACAATTTGTTTACATTTACTATCTACGAGTTTTAGGGCATAAAACCCAACAAACTCCCACTTGAACTAAAACTCTAGTTTAGTGGGATGTACAATAATCTATACAGCAGTGGGTGTATAAATACATGTATAAAACATATACAATGTACAAATACAATAAACTAGGGCATCACTATACCCATTACATTTCTCCCACTTGCCCTATATTACACCTTTGTACATATCTCATAGATCTAGACCTTTCTAGATGACCCTCAAACACTTTAGCCGAGAGAGTCTTTGTAAATGAATCGACAAAATTTCATTCAATTTAATGTGTCTGCTTGTCTTAGGTTGTGATGTTCTTTTGAATTTGCCACAACACCACTATATCACTATAAAGTGTGATGGGCAAGTTCACATTTGGAACACATTCCAAATCAATCAAGAACTTTCTAAGCCATACAGTCTCTATCGCTGGTTCACAAGCAGCTAATTTTTTGACCTATACGGTCAAGACTGTAACTATGCCATACTATAGCTCCATCGTAAAGAGTGACCACAGATACTGATGTAGATTTCCTCAAATCCTTATCAGTCTTAAAATCTGCATCAGTGTATCTTGTAAGTATCAAATCCTTAGTCCCATACACGAGCATATAGTTCCTCGTTCTCCTCTAATACTTGAGGATATTCTTAACGGTTTTCCAATGGTTAAATCTTGGATTAGTGATAGCGAGCAGAAATTTCGCTATTTTAATCCCAATTTATTAGGCTTTTCTGTGCTTTAATAGTGTTTTTAATGAAAATATTTAATGTATTCCGTTATTTGGTCCTTAGGAGCAAAGTCGGTGATTTTGGGAGAAAAAGTGCCAAAAATGAAGCAAATGAAGCCCAAATCCAAGCTTGATCAAAAGGGGATCCAAAGAGGCCAATCATGATGGAAAAGCCCAAAAAGTAGTGAAGAGAAGGCCCAAAAATTAGCCCAAACCGAAGCTGGAAATTCTGGAAATTGGGTCAGCGTCGCGACGCTGCCCATTTCTTGGGCAGCAAGACGCGTGCATAGGAGAGTCGCGACGCTGTGCAATGTAGCGTCGCGACGGATACCCCATTCCGGGCCTATAAAAGGCACCTCTTGGTGCCTCATTTATGCATCAATCACCACATTCTTTCCTTCCTTTCCTCCCTCCTTTGGCTCCTTTGGAGCCTCTCTCAAGGCTTTCTAGCCTTTTTGAGAGATTTCTTAGTGGGAAATATTTGGGAAATTTTGGGGAGCATCTTAGGAGGCTCGAGTAGTGATGACATGCAAAAATGTCATCATTTTCCTATTAATTTTAGCTAGTTTTGTGTATGAATTGTGTACTTTAATGCTATTTTCTGTTTAAATTTCAGAAAACCGAGCCAAGGAAGCAAAACCGGAACTTTGAGAGATTTTGGATGATTTTGGAGACTTTTTGAGCAATTTGGAGAATTACATTGAAGATCCAAGTCCAAAAAGCCAAGAAGAATGAATTAGAAGCCCAAATTCATGAATTTCAAGTCTTAAAGTATCAAGTTGGGTCAAGAAAAGTGCCCAAAATCCATTACAAGAAGTATTTGGGCCAAAAGAAAGTTGGAGGCCCAAAAATTGAGTCAAAATCGGGCCATTATTGAAAATTCAGGGCCTAGCGTCTCGACGCTAAGCCTGGAGCGTCCCGACGCTAGGCAGCCGTGTGGAAAAATCTGGAATCGCGGTAGCGTCGCGACGCTGTCCAAGTAGCGTCTCGACGCTGCGACATCTTGGAGCCCAAGAAAAGATGACGTCAGAGCGTCTCGACGCTGTCCTTGTAGCGTCTCGACGCTACGCCTGCTGGGAGCCTATAAAAGGAGCCTTTTGCATCTATATTTTGTGTGCCAATTTGTGGGTTTTCACCCCATTCTAGAGTTTACACTAAAATTTCGGATTTTTGGGAGAGTTTTGGAGCTTTGTTGAAGATCTTTGGAGCTCGGGATCGAAGGAGGTCGGCGCGGGATCGAGGAGATCGACACTTTTATGAGCATTTCTCTTCCCTTTTCCTTTATGTTTTAGTTTCTAGAATTGTTGTGATTAGGAATTAATGAATTTTAGTGATTATGAGTAGTTAATTCCTAAATTCTATGAGTTTGATTTAATATGTTGAACCTCTGCTGGATTAATGAATTGATGTGGTTTAATTGTCATTATTGTTCATTTGTGCATTTTGTCCGTAATGCTTTTAATCAACTGATCACTGATTAAATGAATCGTTACTAAGTGGAAACTCGACGGAGAGAAGCTTAGACTAGAACTGAATGCATGACTAACGGTTATTTACCCGGGTGACACGGGACAAAATAAATAACGTTAGAGGTTGTACTGAAGGGTCGTAATGCCATACTAAGTAAATAAAGATGAGACTGAAAGGAGATTCTTTATTGAACGGTATGAGATAGGAGGAGACCGACAGGAGAATCCTTGAAATTAGGCTTCTAGACTTATGAATCAAATGATTTGTTAATCCATATTAGTTAATTGATTAAGCATTAAAGGTCCAATTGATATAATCAACCACTCTAGAATTATCCCTCAAAATTGTGTCGCCATTTATCTTTTGCTTTCTAGATTAGCTTTTTATTATTCTTTTTGACATTAGATTTTGTTCTCTAAATAAAGCTAAGCAAGATTATTCGCGGTACTTAATTGAATAAATCCAATCCCTGTGGAGACGATACTCTATACTCAAAATCACTATATTACTTGTGACGACCCGTTCGCTTGCGGAATTTAAAATGGTCCATCAAGTAGTCAGCAGGGCTTCGAGCGTCAGCGAAGGGGTTTTTCGATGGTCAATTCCTTTCCTGTTATGCTCTTAATTATGCTTTCTATTGTAAATGTTGTGGATATTTTAGCCATGTGTAGCTAAACCCCAATTTGGGGTCTTGAAATGAAATTATAGTTTAAATGTTTTTATAATTTCTTGTCTCTTGCCCTTGTCCTAATTATTTGTATGGATGTGCTTAATGTTTTATTCAATCTGGCCAATTGTGTAATGATCTGATTCTTAATGGAAACTCGATGAAGAGAAATTAGGATAGATCGTAATCCATGCAACAAGTTTAATTGTCCGTCGTGACAACGAGATTAGTTGATTAAACTTAAATTCCTAAAATGAATCAGAGCGTAATAATTTATGATTTTTATGAAGGGAATAAAAGTCCCCACGCAGCGGAAGCGCATCGATTTGACCTTACGTCGTATATTAATTAACATTAAAATACCGTTACGAAAACTCAATCAAACTTTAAACATACTTTAAAGTTGCTAAAAAATCAGTTTAAACATGCTGAAAAATAAATCCAAATTTATTTTCATGCTTTTCTAAACAAAAGGGGAAGAACCGTTACAAACCTCCATTGTAGACTTGACCGTTCTTCGCCAACGACGCTCCAACGAACAAAACGCAGCAGCCTCCTTTGTCTTGTGATCGCTGGAAAATTCTTCTTGAATGACACAATAACCACAGAGGTTACACCGGTATAACTCTAGGTCTAGGAGGCAAAAGACTTGTGGGAGTCTTTCTCTAAGAGGGAGGCTAGAGAGAATTCTAGGTCTTGTCTTTGAGAGTGTAAGAGAAAGAGCAAAAAGTCATATTTCTTGGACCAATTAGGTCTGGTGTTCTATTTATAGAAGAGAGGTCATGAATAAAATATTCAATTAAATCAATCTTTTCCAAAATTGATTCAATCTTATTCCTTATTTAATCAATCATAATCAATCAATTACACAATTGATTAATCTTTTCCACAAATGACTAATTACTTCCATAAGTGATTAGATCATTTCCATAAATGATTAATCACTTCCTTAAGTGATTAATTATTTTCATAATTGATTAATTTCCGGTCAATGAATTCTTTAATTAATTAACCACCAATTAAATATCACATATTTAATTCCGGACCTAGAATTAATTAATTTGCCCAAACACATTTTAGGCCTTAAATTAATTAATTCATTATTTGAACTCTTTCAAACTTCCATAAATTTATATTTGAATTTCTTCAAATATTAATTTCTCTCATAATAATATATCAATATATATTATATTTGTTTCCCTTAGTAAATTGAACATTTTCAATTTACATTTATTACTTAGTTGTCTCAAATTACTTTATGAGCTACCAGTGGGACCTAATGGACCTGCAGATCAGAAGCTCCAACGATGTGAGATTAATTGGTCAAACTCATTAACCACATTAATCAATATTCGTTAACGGTGTGTTCATTCCACTATAGACTCACAGTTGCACTCTTCTCACTGCAGACATATTTTCTGTGTCCACGGATCTAGACCAATATCGACTAGTTAGTCCTTCACGAGTGCCCGTAACACCAGCTCGATCAAATTACCGTTTTACCCCTGGGTTACTTCTATTTCCTTAAGTACCAATTCTCCTCTAATGAACAACCTGTTTGTGGTCCAACCATCAAATAGAAAACCCTCTCGTGTCATTGAGAGGGTAGGGCCCTTTGTTCAAGACTCGGAGTAACCACTTAAGGGAACACTCATCTGCTTTCCTAAAGTCGGGAAGGAGTGAATTCCATCTTGTACGATTATGTTCCCAGCTCCCCATTCGATCTTGTCCCCAAAGTGGCAGGCATATTGAATCGTCGTATTGGCCACTCTCACCCATACAAATCAATGGACAATCTCTCATGAGCAGGAGTCCATAATCAACTCAGGATTAAGACTAAGTTGTCTAGGTTGTCCTAGTGAAATAGAAAACCGACTAGTTAACGGTGTTATAACCAGTGGTTACTATTTCGCGGTCCGGTCTTATGCAAACTCATTGCATAGGATACCCCCACTCGCATGTCTCCTATACGAACGCGGTGGATCGCAGCGTTTGTATCAAATACAAAGTGGGCCGTATCCATAGTGTCACCAAGATAAGGCACCCAGTCTTATCCCTATACTATAGACCCTTTAGGTTGTTTCTTGAACAATGATCCCATATGTCGCTACATATTGTTCAAGACTCATATTACAGCCTTGGATGTCTAGTTTATTGGATTAGGGTTATTTTTAGGCAAAGACAAATATAAAATAACTAATAACAATTAATGGAAAAATATATCAATATTATTTCATTAATATCCGGTCAATAGTTACATTCACTATCTACGAGTTTTAGGGCATAAAACCCAACATTTTAATGGCGCTAAGGACACTTAGGTTGTTAAAATGAATTAATTACAATTAGGGGAAACCGACAGGAGAACCTAATTGATTAACGGAGATTCTAGGATTACAATTAGTTGGGCAATGAGATAGGATAATTATAACAATTGTTTAGCTAATAATTGATTTTCAAGACCCCTCTTCCCATTAAAAGAAAACTCTTTCTCCATATTTTATTTTTCGATTGATCAACTTATTTTCTTTAATTACTTTGAATTTTAAATTTCTCTTTATTGCATGAGTTGTTCCCTAAATATTATTTCGCCCAAGTACTTTTAGTACTCAAGAGATTTTATTTTTGCTTAATTTTCGCTTCGCCTCCTTGTGGATTCGATACTCAGTAGTACCTACCGTTTTATATTACCACTTACGACTCGTGCGCTTGCGGAGATCGTTTTAAACCAGCAACAATTAGATTGATACTTACTGACAATCTGTATTGCATAAGGCATTCGTCTCATCTCCTCAACTTCTTGAGGTGTCTTAGGAAACAGTTTCTTAGACAAAAAAGAATTCCACGCCTGAAAGGTAGTGAACCCTTCTTGGAATTCTGTATCTTATATCTAACTGACATCTTGTAGATATAAGTCACTTGAGACAAGGATAGCTTTTTGTTCTAACGATTCCTAACGGTTTGGATCCCAAGAACAAACTCGACTTCTCCCAAATTTCCATTTGGAAATGAGCTGCTAGCTCCTTTAATGTCAGTAAGATAACCTACATCATTCCCAATGATTAGGATATCAATCATATACAACCCTAAGTAAGCTACTGAACTATTGATGATTACTTGTAAACACAAGACTCATTAATGTTATGATTAAAGTCAAAAGATTTGGTCACTATATCAAATCTTATATTTCAAGATCGAAATGCTTAGGTCAATCCATGAATGGATCACTTAAGCTTGCAAACCCTTTTGCTTTCGATCTTGTTGTATGAACCCTTCTGGTTAAGACCTTTAATGTCTCATTTTCTCTTGTAAATCCACTTGTAACTAATAGGTGTTACCCATCAAGTAGATCTACAAGATCCCAGATGGAAGTGAAATACAAAAGACTTCATTTCCAGGTCCATGACTTTAATCCATTGGTCCTTGTCAACATCATTCATTTTCTTTCTAAAAGATAACGAACCCACTATGCCATCATCAGGTATGATGACCTAGGCTTCAAAACAAGCCCATGTAACGTTCAGGTTATCAAACAACCCTCCCACTACATTGAGGCAAACTCAACTATTGAGATGGATGTGACTGACTAGATGCACTGATCCATCAACAACTCTTGTTGAATAGTCAGCCTCATCAACAACACTTGTGGATGTTACTATAGCTTCATTAGTTAACTTACTTAAACTGACTTTACTCTTGTGGTTTATAATTTTTGATGTGGACTTCTTCTAAGAATTTAGCATTTGTCGATACAAATTCTTTATTCTCTTGTGAATTGAAGAAGTATCCACTTCTCGTTTCCTTTGGGGTTGTCTATTATAGTATGCAATGCAGTCAACGCTACATGACCCCAAAACGAGCCAGACAATTGAGCATAGCTCAACATGGAATGAATCATATCCAATAGGGTTCTATTTCTCCTAAATGAGATTTAGGGTGTGATCCCATGTACTATCAAATAGTCCTGGAATCTCAAATCCCTATACTCAACACTTTGATCAGATCGAAGTGTTTTTATCATCTCACCTAACAAATTTTCAACTTCAGTCCTAAGCCCCTTCGAATATCTCAAGAGCTTCAGACTTAAGTTGCATTAGGTAAAGATACTCATACCTTTGAATAATCATCCAAAAGAGGTGAATTATTCATGCCCTCCCACTGCTTTAACATATTGAACCACAAGGATCCAAATGTACAAGCTCCAAGGGCTATTTGGCTCTTAGATCTTTTCCAGTAAAAGATCTATCAGTCATATTGCCCACAAGGCATGACTTACAAGGTAGTAGAGAGTCATCTTCTAACTCGCTTAGAAGTTCACTCTTGACCAATCTCCCAATCAAATTGAGATTAATATGGTCTACCTTAGAACCAAAGAAAGGTATTTTTCCTTTAGGAGAAATCCTTTGCCTCTTTTCACATTGAGTAGTAGCAGTCTTAAACAACTCAGTGTTCATGACTGTTTTACTCTTGATTAGTCTTAAAACATTTAGGTTACTTTCCAGTAAGGCTAAACAAATGTCAACTCTCTTTCTTTAAACAAAACTGCGTTAGCAGAGAAAGGTAAAGAGTAACATTGTTCCAGAAAATAAGACACAGAAATCAAATTTCTTTTGATCTTAGGAATTAGATACACATTATCTAATAATATGTATTTTCTCCCACTGAGAAAAATAACTTAATGTTCCCCACTAATATAGCTAAAATAACCTCTCTAATTCTAACTTTGAGAGTTATTACACAAGCAGCAAGCTCTCGCCAGGAACTTATTCCTTTAAAAGAAAAACACACGTGATTTGTGGCCCTTGAATCAAGTATTAAGGGAGAATCACTATTCTTCACTAATCACGTTTTCAAGACAGGTAAATGAAAATTACGGTCTTGAACAAGTTATCTTTTTGCTAAGCAGAGTTCTATGTCATATTCAACAAGAAAAATTCTTAATGAATTAAACATATGGGGCATTAGGACATTCCTCAGTTAAGAATAATCCTAGACTTATTTACCACAATTTGTCGTTTAAGCTTGTTGTATTACCGTTATTTATAAAATGACGTAAGACAACACACATAAAATTATTATATAATTGCTGAAGTAACAAATTACTTGTATTATTAATTGCACCAACCCATTACAAATAATCCAATCAAATTCTGCAAAAACAAATAAACAATCAAAGAAACTCTATAAAACTATTGATTTAGTTTTTGCAACGATACTTCAAAGATTTAGAACAACAGCCACCGAAGGGTGGTCAGCTACTCCTCCTCTAAATTGAGACAATCTCAACCAAACTCTAACACCAGAATAACTCATATTCCGTTAGCGTTTAGTTACCGTTGTTCGGTCAAGGGTTAGTTAACACATTTAACTCATCCCCGTAAGTGTACCTCTCCCACTTTCAGATCTCAGAGGCACGCACCAACAGGCTACCGAAGGGAAAGACAACTGTTGGTGATTAGCCTAAGTGACCCTATCCTATTCAGGAGTTCACGGTGTTCCGAATCCTATGATCAGGCCCTCCGAAGGGATGGTTGCGCCAGGACAACCTACAGGCGGATCATAGGACTCTCACGGTGCGAACTAGGGGCGGAGACTGAGGGATACGTTGACACGTGTCCCGCTCTCACTTACTCTAGACATTTTTTCCATTCACCTTGTTATTGATTCATGCAAACACTTTCCAAAGGGAGGCCGCTCCTAGGGCGACTCAAGCCGAGCATGAACCTCACGTTGTGAACATAGGAACGTAGGAGCAAAACTTGATTTAAATCTCGTTTTGTAATTTTCCTCCCACTGAAAAATGTCCTAAGGTTAATTTAGGGTTGTTTAACTTAGATAAAATTCGACTAAGTCAATCTATCTAAGTCTGATCCTATTATAACAATTATCGAAAGGATTCAACCACAATGTTTTAGGTGAATTAAACTTCTTTTAATAAACTAAACATTGCAAGTCAACATTACTATGGTTAATTCAACTCAAGGTTCGGGTCAGTTCCCAGGTAGGAGCTGTTCCGTAAACTGTCAACTTAAATACCCCCAACCTTAGACAGAACTTTACCGAGAGAGTTCCCTTATAACCACAATAATGTAAGGTCTTTACTCTAAAGATCTAGCTGTATTAAACTCTTTTAGTAAACCTAATGACATTGCATGCTAACATTTAGCTATGATTAATTCAACTCTGGTATTCCGGGTCAGTTTCCAGGTAGGAGGTGTTCCGTAAACCGTCAGCTTAAATACCCCCAACCTTAGACAGAACTTAACCGGTGGAGTTCCCTTATAATCATATAGTAATGTTTTTCCTACTTAGTCAAATAAAACTAATTTTAATTCTAAGTAAGAATAGTTCTAATCCTATTAGAAATGTGATCTTTTTTTTTTTTTTTTTTTTGAAGAATACGATAATATTATAACGCCACATGGGCAAAAGGAAGGAGGTCATTCTCGACCAAAGAATACAACCAAGCTGGGAAATTCTCAACCCAGGATATGCTAGATTTAGACATTTTAGCTCTCTTAGCAAGGGTATCAGCTATACTATTATTAATCCTAGGGACAAAGTTAAAAGAAATATTACTAAAATTGGACATTTGCTCCCAAATATGACAAACAAGGCTTTCCAAACTACTCCACACGTCAGCTTCTTTCCTCAGAAATTTCACAGCCATCAAAGAATCAGATTCCACGATCACATCAGTGCATCTTAGCTCCATGGCTAGAGAGAGACCATTTTTTATTGCTCTCAGTTCAGCTTCCGGCCCTTCCAAATTCAGATCTACAAAATGCATGGCCGCCCCAATAAGGATTCCTGCCGAATCTCTACCGATCACTCCAATTCCAGTGCCCGGAAGAGAATAAGTCCAGGCAGCATCGACGTTAAATTTCCAGACGCCATTTGGAGGAGGAGACCAGTGGACGATAGCGGCACCAGGGTCATTTCTCCGGTTAGCCGAGGTGCCGACAGGGGATTTCGACTTCGCTTCCAGAAATTTAGTCAGGTACTCAGTTATCCATTTGCTTCTAGCTTCGATCGGAGGAATAGCTTCATCATGAATCAATTTATTCCTATCTGTCCAGATAGTCCAGCACGTCACCGCTACCAGACCAATCTCCGCTAACGAACAGCTCGAACAAATGCGCTCCCATCTATCTACGAAGCTGCCATTGAAATTTGTATCCAGGTACACTCGATTGAAGGTGCGATTCCAAATTTGTTTAGCCCGATCACACTGAAAAAGAATATGGTCAGTAGACTCAGCAAAGTTTAAACAACAAGGGCAAACCCAGCTAATGTTTAATCCACGATTTAAAAGATTAACTCTAGTTGGAAGAGTGTTATTCAGGGCTTTCCAACAGAAATGTTTAACTTTAGGAGGAATCTTAAGATTCCACAGGATATTCCAAATTTTAGACATAGAATCAGAGCTAGAGGAGACACCATCAATTTTAGTTTGCATAAAAAGCTTGTAGCCACTCTTGACAGTGTAATTTCCGGTTTTATCATAATGCCATACAAGCTTGTCTTCTAGATTGGAATTAATATGGATTTTCCTGATCAAATCTATGTCATGGTCCAAAACACACCTAGAAAGCTCTGGAAACAACCAGTCACCACTAGGAGAAATGAAATCACAAACTTTAGCATCTAAAACCGAGCTCTCAATGCAAACAGGTTTGAAAGAAATTTCTTTGGGAATCCAGGGATCCTTAAACATAGATATGTTCTTACCATTTCCTAATCGGAACCTAAGGCCTTTTATCAAAAGGTCCCTTCCCCAAAGCAAACTTTTCCAAAGGAATGAAGGGGAGCGACCTTCTTCAGCCTCTAAAATATTCCCGTTCTTGTAATATATGGATTTCAAAAACCTAGCAACAAGAGAACTAGGGGAGGAAATCAACCTCCAAACCTGTTTGGCTATAAGAGATTTATTGAAACCTTCTAGGTCTCTAAAATTCAATCCCCCTAGACTCTTAGGAAGACACATCTTATCCCAACGACACCAGTGGAGCTTCCTTTTGTTTTCCTTAGAGCCCCACCAAAATCTAGCAAAGTTTCTAGTTATTTCATCACAAAGACCTTTAGGGAAACGAAAAACGCTCATAGCATAGGAAGGTATTGCTTGACCTATGCTTTTAATAAGCAACTCCTTCCCTGCTACAGAAAAAAGGGATCTCTTCCAGCCTTGAACAGAATTCCAGATTTTCTCTAGAATGTAACTAAAATCTTTTGCCTTGCTCCTAGAGAAGATCGAGGGAACACCTAAATACTTCCCAAAATCCTCAACCAAGGGAACACCAAGAATGCTACTCAAAAAGGAACCCCTATCTTTATTTACTCTTTTAGAAAAAAATAAAGCAGATTTAGAAAAATTAATACTTTCACCTGAAGCCGATTCATAAGTATTAAGCAGATTTCTCAAATTAACCAATTCTTGTTCTTCTGCTTTACAAAAAATTAAACTGTCATCTGCAAATAGCAAATGAGAAATCAAAGGACCCCCTGAAATGGAAAGACCCGATAACAACCCATTAGAATTAGCTTTTGATAATAGGTGAGAAAGGCCTTCTGCTACAATTAAGAACAAATAAGGGGATAAAGGGTCGCCTTGGCGGAGCCCCCTACTAGAAACAAAATTTCCTCTCTGTTCACCATTTATTAAGATGGAAAAATTTGGACAAGAGATGCAATTCATAATAAGGGAAACCCAATCAGCGTCGAAACCCAATTTAAGCATAATCTCCTTAAGATAAGACCACTCAACCCTATCATAAGCCTTACTAATATCTATCTTAAGGGCTGCCATATTATTTTTTATTGAGTTGTTATTATTCAAATAATTGATGCATTCATGACCTAAAATGTGATCTTAGATCTAATTAATTTTAAACATTTTAAAATTAATTCATTTATCCTAAGATCCTATGTTTGCATGCAATTCTTTGTTATAGGTTCACGGTTTCTATTCATTAATTCTATAACTATTATAAATTGTAATGAATTAACCCTATAACATGCTACTATGGTGAATAAATTAACAATCAAATTCTAATTAATTTATAAAACCATACATTAGCAGACATGACACACCATAAATATAACAATTATATTAATCTAAGGTAATGTCATGCTCAATGCAATTGAATTTCCTTTTAATTAACCTAACTTTTAAATTAATTATACAAGAAAATTAAAATTAAGCATTACCATTTTCATACATTAACATAACATTTATATTAATAGCTCATGGAAATTAAGCATTTAAATTACTAATATAAATATAACTCTTATATTTTTAAACTATAGTAATTTCATGCTCAATGCAAATTAAGTTTCTTCAATTAATCTAACTCTTAAATTAATTGCCAAGAAAATAAGCATTCACATTTTCATACATTAACATAACATTTTATATTAATATATCATGAAAATTAATTAAGCATGTTAATTACTTATATAAATATAACTCTTATATATTATTAAACTAAAGTAATTTCATGCTCAATTCAAATTAATTTTCTTCAATTAATCTAACTCTTAAATTAATTACCCAAGAAAATTAAAATAAGCATTCAGATTTTCATACATTAACATAACACTTTATATTAATTGCTCATGAAAATAAATAAGCATATAAATTACTTTCATAAATATAACATTTTTATATTTTTTACTAACGTAATTTCATGTTCAATGCTTCTCAATTTTCATCCATTTAATCATAACAATTTATATTAAATACTTATGAAAATAAAATTCATACATATTTCATACATTATAACATTTATAATAATAAATATGCATGAATACGCTTAACCTATGGTGGGATTTTAAGCTAAATGGCATACTTTATGCAACAATCAATTAATTTGATACATAATCACGTGCATAATTAAATTAAAACTACCAAAATTGACCAACATATTTGGCATATCCTAAGGAATTAAAAGCAAATTAAATTACAATAATTTAAATCCAAGACATATCTTGGTCTTCAAATCTTTTCCTTTTTGGCATTTACAATTGATCTAATCAAAAGTATAAACCTAATCCCAACAAATATGCCTAAATAATGAATTTTGTAAATTAAACCACATGTCACATATATGAAATTAAAATACCCACCATTGAACCAATGCTAATTTTAGAGAAACGAAATTAAATCTACGATCAGCTCTGATACCAATTGTAAGGATTTGGAATTCCCCAATTCTGTTAAAGCGGAAGCGTAATTGGGACAGATTCGTAGTTAATTTTGTTTATCCAAAAATACTATTGCATTGGTTAAAACCTAGAACAAATTCTATACAAACTTAAGGGCTAAGCATACAAAACTTATTAGATCTAAATCTAAAGGGGAGAAGCAAACATACCGTCGTTGACAACTCTGAATACTTCAACGGACACCTCTCTTGATTTTGGACCAAGCATCAATAATTGGGACACCACCAATTGATCTTCCTCGCTATGGCTCTAAGATTAGGAACGTAGTTGTGGGACTACCTAATCTTGAATAGGAAAAACTCTAGAGAGAAAATCCACTAGACTTAAGGCAATTGGTTGATTGTTTAATTTGATAGTCCAATTGAATTAATTGATTAATCAATTAGTGTATAATTCGATGGACCTTGTATGTGTAAGGATTTGGAATTCCCCAATTCCGTTAAAGCAGAAGCATAATTGGGACCGATTCGTAGTTAATTTTGTTTATCCAAAAATATTATTGCATTGGTTAAAACATAGAACAAATTCTATACAAACTTAAGGCTAAGCATACAAAATTTATTAGATCTAAATCTAAAGGGGAGAAGCAAACATACCGTCGTTGACGACTCTGAATACTTCAACGGACTGGACACCTTTCTTGATTTTGGACCAAGCGTCAACAATTGGGACACCATCAATTGATGGGACTACCTAATCTTGAATGGGAAAAACTCTAGAGAGAAAATTCTCCCTAGAGTTCTTGGGTTGAGAGAATATGAGAGGGAGGCTAGAGAGAATGCAAGAATACATTCTTGTGGCCTTATGTTGTAGTATCTAAACCCTAGGTTTAGTGTTCTATTTATTCCAGAATGGCCATGAATAAAAGATTCATTTAAAATCAATTATTTCCATAACTGATTTAATCTTTTCCATAATTAATCAATTTCATGACCAACCAATTCCATGACCAATCAATTCCATAATTGATTAATCTTTTCCATAAATGATTGATCACTTCCATAAGTGATTAAATCATTTCCATAAATGGTTAATTACTTCCATAAGTGATTAATCATTTCCATAATTGATTAATTTTCAATTAATTAATTCTTTAATTAATTAATCACCAATTAAATATCATATATTTAATTTCAGACCTTCTATTAGTTAATTAATTAATTACCCCATTAAATATCATATATTTAATTTCAGGTCTTCAATTAATTAATTCTATAATATGAATCAAATTCATATTAAAATTTGAACTCCTTCAAATTCTCTTATATCCTATAAATTTAATATGAATCAAATTCATATTAATATTTGAACTTCTTCAAATATTTATTTCTCTCATAGACTATAGTTTAATTAAATCTCATTTAATTTAAACTAAATTGAATAATTAATTAATTCATAATTAATTAGTTCATCTTCTAATTAAATACCATATATTTAATTAGACATATATTTGAACTCTTTCAAATATATAAATCTCTCAATATAATAAAGTTTAATCTAAAATTAGACTTTATATTTTAATGCATCACTATACATTATATCAATTTGTATCTCGTACAATTAACTTAATTCCCAATATGAATTTGAACTATTCAAATTCTCTCAAGATATATTTGTTCCTAATTACTCTTTACAAGCTAGCAGGGGGACCTAATGGACCTACAGATCAGAAGCTCCAATGATATGAGTTTAATAGATTAAACTCATTAATCAGGTTAACCAATATTCATTAATTGTGGGTCATTCCAGTAAAGACCCACAGCTGAACTCTTCTCACTGTAGAACATTTTTTTGTCCATGGATGTATACCTATGTCGGTAAGTCAATCCTTCACGTGTGTCCGTAATCACAGTTGGGTCAAATTACCGTTTTACCCCTGTGTTACATCTGTCTCCTTAAGTACCAGCGCTCCTCTAATGAACAACATGTTTATGGTCCAACCATTAAAAAGAAAGTCCCTCTCGAGCCAGTGAGAGGGCGGGATCCCTTTGTTCAAGTCCTAGAGTCACCACTTAAGGGAACATTCATCTACTTCACCTAGAAGCGAGAAGGAGTGAATTCCTTCTTGTGTTGTCATGTCCCCAGCCTCCCACTCGGTCTTGTCTCCAAAAAGGAAGGCATATTGAGTCGGCGTATTGGCCACTCTCACCCATGCTAATCGAAGGACAATCTCTCATGAGAAGGAGTTCATGACACACTCAGGATTAAGACTGAGTTACCTAGGTCATCCTATTGAAACAGTAACCTAATTAGTTAACGGTGTTATAACTAATGGTTGACTATTTCGTGGTCCGGTCTTATGCAAACTCATTGCATAGGATACCCCCACTTGCATGTCTACTACATGGACATTTTGGATCAATACATCTGTATCAAATACAAAGCGGGCCGTATTTTATAGTGTTACCAGGATAAGGTACCCAACATTATCCTTGTACTATAGACCTTTTAGGTTGTTACTTGAACATCAATCCTCGTATGTCCCCACATACTAGTTCAAGTTACATACAAACAACCTTGGATCTTAGTTTATTGGATTTGGGTCAAATTGTGCAATATTTAACAATAACACTTTATTGTAGAAACTCAATAACACTTTATCGAAACATGTATACAATTTGTTTACATTTATTATCTACGAGTTTTAGGGCATAAAACCCAACAGTATGATCGGGTTAGATGGCTTAGGTGGGCTTTGGGTCTTTTTTGGGTTCAGATTAGATCGATTGGGCAATTGAGCAATTCAAACTAGCCTTTAATAGGTAGAGATTCAATGACCAAAGTAAATCATTCAACCTCAATAATCACTCCAATCGGTGTCGCCTAATTTAATTAACTTTCTCGCATTTTTATGATTTTTGCAATTTTAATTTCTTGTCCCTTTAAATTCTTGCAATTCAATTTTCTCTGCATGTTTATCTTTTGAGTATTCCAATTTCCCCTATTTACTGCTTTCACAACTCAATTTAATTAGAAAATAAATAACCAACTGCCACTCCTTGTGATCGACCCCGGCCACTACTACTGCAAGTAGTTTAGTGTTCGTGGATTATAAATTTTCTTTGATCCAAGGACTCGACAAACTCGACCGATCACCTATCTAAGTTCATTCACATGCACGGCCTTAAGTCTAATCCTTTTAACGATTTCTAAAACTATCATAAATCTCTCGATTTTAAGATTATTCTAGTTATGCAATTTAAGATCTAGAACTAAATCCCCTCTCCCGAGCAAGAATTAGAGCAATCATCATTTAACTCATGACTAGCGAATTAAAAGCATTAAGAACATAAGTTGCACAAATGAGTTCAAAACAATACAACATCCATGAACTAAATCAACCACACCCAAAGGGTTACATCAATCCCTAAGAAAAATGTCTAGCTACTCATGATTCGCATTACAATATAAGCTAGAAGAGAAAACGCCATAAAAACAACTAAAGTTAAGCAAAGAAAGGGGAAAAACTCTATCCCATTGAGGCCGCATGTTCCTGTCACGATCTCCTTGAGCTATTGCATTGAATCCCGCTCCTTGTCCTTACTCAAGCTCCCACAAGAGGTCTCCAATCGTGATTAGGGCTAAACATCTCCCAAGTGAACTCCCTATCCTCGGCCAAATCGCTTTCCTTTAATAAAGAATCTGTCGACAGTGTCGAGACGCTAGGGATAGTGTCTCGACGTTGTCCTCTTTCCGCCACGGTTAAAGAAAGAAATTTAGAAGAGCGTTGAGACGCTATGGGCATAGCATCTCGACACTGTGTCCTCAGGAAGTCTGGCTTGACACTTGGCTACAATAGCGTCGAGAAGCCAGTATACTCTCAGGTTGTTTGGTCGTTGTAGCGCATACTTTGATTCCTCTTCATTCCTTTTGTCTTTCTTTGAATCTCGAACGCCCGATCAACTCCAATTTCTCCAATTTAACCTCAATATTCAATCCTACTAAAAGAACACCAAAATGGTATAAAATTGGCCAAATAAAACTCAAAGACTAACAAATAAACATAGGGAAACATAGCTCGTTATGCGCGCTATTAGGGTTCGATTTGAGGAAATTGAAAGTTCAGGGTTAAAATGGATACAACTTATTGAGTTTGGGGTTCAATTTGATAAAATTGAAATTTCAGGGTTAAAATTGATACAACCTACTGGTTTAGGGTCAAAAATAATTTTTTCCTTAATTTTAGGGACACTTGCACATATAACTAAATAGGTCAAAATAATTGCAAATATAGCAAAATCTAAAACTATTTGCAAATATTGCAAAACTTAATAACCAACTGATAAGTCTAATTTATTATACGTTTATTTACTCCCAATTTGCTTAACTTTATTAATTCCTTGCGAAAAATCCTTTAAAATGAATATAATATGTGTATAGGTTCATGACGTTGGAGCCAAATCGGGGCCTAAATGAGCTAAACCAGAGCAATTTAGTCATTTGAGCCAAAAATCCTGAGGCTAGAGCGTCTGAAATCTTACGACGTCGAGCAGCATTAAGACGCTTTGCTCTTGGGATTTTGGCGCTGAAAACAAAGTCGAGTCCTATTTCTAAGATGCAAGAAACAAATTAAAGTCCTATTTCTAGGATTTTTTCCACTATTGTTTTTGTGAACCCACACACTCAACTCCAACCTTTCGGCCACCAGCTAAACACAAACTATGTTAACTCAAGTGATCAGTTTAAGCTAACAATCAGACTTAAACTTCAGTAAAAACAGACAATGCTAAAAAGGAGCAAGGTTGCTTTTGTATAGATGAGGCTTTCTTCTGCTCAAGGTATCCACATACTTGAATCTCCGAGAAGAAGCTGAGCTCATTGGGGAAAATAAAATGCAAGACATAATTAAAAGTACACAACAGATAGAATAAAATGGAATTTATTGATAAATGAAAGGTACATAAATTGAACTTACAATTGAAACAAAGTAAAAACAGAATGTAAATAACACATACACAACGAAATATGAAAGATTCTAAACAACTAAAACTAAAACTAAGGTTCTTTCTCCTCTATCTAACTTGCTCTTGCCATTTTCAAGGGGAGACAAGTCTTTCTCCTCTAGTTCTTTCGAATGAAGGATCCAACAGAGGCTAGAAGAACAGAAACTCGGATTGGCTACAAGATGAAGAGAAAGAAAAGCAACATAAGGACTGTCCTAGACTAAATTCGAGCTTCCTTTGCTTCTTTGTCTTGCACGACTTTTATAAACATTGGAAGGTAGGGTTGGCTGCCGAGATCAGTGTGAGAAGTCCATTCTGAGTGTAATCTCACGATCCTTGGAGATTTGGTTTGGTTGATCCTTAGAAGATTTTGTGCAAATCCTACCAATCTCAGAATTCTGTCGGAAAGTCCAGTTGCGGCCACAAATGCGGCGCATTTCCTTATGTGCTTGATAGGTCTAATTTATTATATGTTTACAATCTCCCAATTTTCTTATCATTACTGAATGTCTTGCGAAAAATGCTTTAAAATGAGTGTAATATGTGTACAAGTCAATATCGGAGATTCAGGGCCAAAAAGGGACTAAAACGAGCAAAACTGAAGCGTAAAATGACAAAAATGCCCTTGGAGTCAAAAAACAGCGTCGAGACCCTCCAAAAACAGAATCTTAACGCCATGTCTGCAGCAAATCCAAGCTAAAAACCCGAGAGGACAGCGTCTCGACGCTAGGGCAAAAATGGGGGCAGGGTCGAGACACCATTGTGCAGGGTCGAGACGCTATCAACTTTCCATATATGAATTTTCCTTTTTTATCAATGATTCTTTCCATGTTTGAGGCCTCGTTTCAGCACCAAAATACCACAAATTCAAGGCCAAAGACTCCTATAAATATGTAGCTTTGTATTAAGGTCGAATCATCTTTGAATCATCTTTCATTCTTGCAATTGTAGCCACTTTTGCTCTTTAGTTTTCAAGTGTTCTTTCAAGTTTTCTTAGTCTAAGGGTCGGTTGACCAAGCCTCGAGCTTGGAGTGTGCTTGTCTATGGCCAACTAAACTCATATTGTTGTAATCGGGACTCAGTAAATGTAAGTTTTGGTATTCTTGAGACCTCATATTTTAGTTTATTGAATTATTGTCGCTTGTGTTCTAAATTTTTGTTTTAATTACAAATATTAGATCGATAGAATAGATTGACAACCTATTTACTTGACTTGGTTTAATTGTTATGCTAAATTTGTTAGTAATAGTTTATTATGTGAATTGTGTTGAAAGACGTGTTATCCTAATTAGCTCAATTGCACGATAAATCTAGGAATTTAGACTTAGAATTGTATAAACTCAAGTTGTTCCTAGCTTATACGAGTCTATCTTGTAGGTGTTAATATCACACATGCAGAAGTAATTTTGGATCTTAGGCACACAATTTGATCAATTTAATCCTAGAAGACATGTTGTCCATAAGAAGAAAATTAAGAGTAATAAGGTACCTACCTCTTGAGCTCCCAATTCGTATAATCCGATGCTTTATAATTCACACGAATGGCTTTTGGAAAACCACTTAGATCTTCTCTACTATCCTCAGGCCTTGGAACAGATTGTGGGATCCTCAGTTGATAGGAATTGAAAAGGAAAACTTATGGGTATAAGCAAGCTTGAGAGTATGAACATGGAAGTTCTTGGGAGAATTTTGGCAGCATTTTAGGTTGAAGAAATCCACTAATTTTCATTAGCTCATCCTCTATATATAGAGGAAAATCATGTCCAAGAATTGCACAAAAAATAGACAACAAATAGGTATCATTTTGAGTCACAAGATTAGGTGGTGCAATAAGGCTAATTACAAGTGATTAGTCATTAAGCACCACCTCCAAAATTTGCTAACTTTTGAATTTCTTTTAAATTAAAAATTTGCAAATAAAATTCTGAATAATCCCACTTTCTTTTATTTTTATTTTAATTTAAATATCATTTATTTAATTAAAATAAAATTATTTAATTTAATATCTCATATTAAATTAATACCATTTGTGCAATCTTGGTTTCTTTCTCCCAACGAATTTTCTCGAACATGAATCTCTATTCATATTTTTAATATTTAAATCATATTTAAATATATAACTCTCATTTTAAGTTTAATTCATAATTAAACTAAATATGTCGTTAAATATCGTATATAAGCGACTTTTGTATCCTTTTCCGAATTTTGAACGTTTCAAATATTAACCTATTATATTGTTCCAAGTTTTATTCCTATTGAGCTAGTAGAGGGACCTAATGGACCTACAGATCATGGGCTCCAACGAAATGATGATAACCGATTAATCTCATTAACCTAGTCATTCATCGTTCGTTAGCTTCCGGGACACTCCACTATAGCCCATAGCTGCACTCCCCTCACTGTAGATATATTTCTTGTCCACTTTAGATAACCATGATTAGTAAGTCGACCCTTCACCGGTTGTTCGTAACTAGAGCTAGGTCAAATGTCCGTTTTACCCCTATAGTTACATCTTGTTCCTTAAGTTCCACTGATCCTCTAATGAACAACTAGTTCGCGATACAATCACTGAACCAAGTCCCTCTCAAGGTTATAAGAGGGCAGGGCCCCTTTGTTCAAGACTCGGAGTCAGCACTTAAGAGAACAACTTTTACTAACCCTAAAACGGGTAGCAGTGAATTCCATCTTGTAAAGCTATGTCCCCAGCTATCCATTTAGTCTTATCCCCAAAATGGTAGGCTTATTGAGTCGACGATGTTTGGTCACTCTCACCCATGCAAATCAAAAGATAATCCTAAATAAACAGGAGTTCATAGTTAGCTCAGGATTAAGATCGAGTTACCTAGGTTATATGTATGAGATGTTCAGTTTCAACAGTAACGGTGGTGTAAAGTGAAAGTGACTTATCTCCTGGTCCGATCTCTATGCAAAATCTTTGCATAGGGCGCTCTCACTCACATGTCTTATACATGAACGATTAGGATCACATCATCTGTCTTTAAAAGAACAAAGCGAGCCACGCCAATAGTGTCCCCAAGATTAAGGTACTCAACCTTATCCATATGTTATAGATCGTTTAGATTGTTTACTTGAACTTGATCCATACTTATGTCACACATAAACTTTAAGTATACATAATATAGTCATGGGTTCTTAGTTTATTGGATTTGTGGTTATATTTAAGCAAAACAAATATATAGAAATAATACTTCATTGAAGCAAGTCAAATGTTACATTTACTATCTACGAGTTTTAGGGCATAAAACCCAACATATCTAACAATCCACTTTTACTTAATGCAATTAGATTCTTATTGATGAGACATCATTGGTTAGAAATCTAATTAGTCTTCGGCTTTGATGCATTGGTTGGGTTGGAAATATTAGGGGTCTTTAATCACTAGTTCTAGTGACGGGTTAAACAATTTGTTAAATAATTCAATTAATTAAAAGAGTCAATGATTGAATTACCAAACTTACATCCCGAGAACTGATTACATAATCCTCGTGGTAAGATCAACTAACCCCGCCTTTTACTTTTCTTGCATTTAATTTTAGCATTTACTTTCCCACCTTAATTTTATGTCTCAATCTTTTATCTATAAACCCCTTTTTTTTTTTGTTACCTCAAAACACAAAAGAATTTAGAAATAAACTGATTGTTCCCTGTGATCAACCTCGACCACTACTGCTACAAGGTAGCTTTAGGAATCGTGGATTATAAATTTATTTAACAAGAGACCGCGACAAATCTCTTCTGTCAGTGCTCTGCTTAGATGTATTCTGTCGCAAGCTTGGGGCTTCTTTCCTTATCAATTTGCAGGTGCATCTCGAATGCATTTTCCACATCTTTTGACTATGCCATATTCAACCATATTTTTTGTTTCCAGATGTGGGCGCAAATCTTCTTATCCTTTGCTTCACTAAACTTTCCTTTTCAAGATGTGGGGGTATATCAAACGCAACTTTGAACTTCTGCACAAAACCATTCAACTTGATCAATTCTTACTAAAATACTCTCTTTTTAAGATTTCTATCATGATCTGTAGACTTTTGACTATTTTGACCTCGAATGATAAGAAATTAAGCACTAAGTGTTTGCTTTCCTAGAAATAGTCTAAGTTTTTAAGGCTAAATAACGCACATAAATGAGCGTTATCAGTTATTTGGTAGAAGGATTATTTAAACTCAATGTTGTGAATGTTGATAAATTGAATTTTCATGTTTTTTCTCTATTTTGGCTCATCTTGAATGTAACAACCTAAATTTTTTTATTAAAAAAAATAGGATTAAAAAGAAAAAGTAATAAGGAGAGACAGTGGACTGGCACTTTTCACGCCAGCCCACTCCCCCATGAATTGGGACTTTTTGGAAATGCAAGGTACTAAATAAAACAATTGGGAAAAAACGATGGAATTTGAAAGAAATTGGAAAAAGCAAGTGTTGCGCCTCTTCAAGAGGCGCGACATTTGCAACGTGATAGCCAACCAGCATATAACTAAACGGAACTGAACGAAACTGAACGGAACCAGACGGAACCAGACGGAGTTTGGGTCTCTGTACTGTCGCGCCTCTTGAAGAGGCGCGACTGTGTTGGAAAGGCGCGCCGTCAGGAATCTCTGTGCAGCCACCGTCGTCACATCACTGCTGCGAAAAGACTGGTCGTCGCGTCTTTTCGCGTTTTTTACCATGCAAAATGACCGAAATTTAAAAATTAGGTGGGGAATTTAATATCCGTTGCTGCTCCTTTAAAATCGAGAACCATTAAGGGAAAGAAAAAATCACGTAGCATCTGTGTAGTGTGTGAAGAAAAAATTTGAGAACCATCCTTTGCCAAAAAAGAAAGAAAAAATCCGAGAACCATTCTTCATTTCTTCCAAAATTCCAAGATCAGTATACAGTCACTTAGAAGATCGATATTTTTTATTCTCTGTATTTTCTTCTTGTTTAGTAGTCTTAATATATTTTTTTTATTTATACTTATTTTTGTTTTATAGGAAGAAACTTTACTAAAAAAAATCACATAGACCTTGGAGGGATTCGAACGAAGTCACATTCAGAAGATCGGTATTTTTTACTACATCGTGATTTTTGTCCTTGTTTTTTTTTTATAATTATTTTGTAGTGTTACTTGTTTTGTTATATGTATACTGATTTTTGTTTTACAGGAAGAAACTCGTAGAGTTCATTTAGACGTTGGAAAAATTCTAATAAAGTTGCATTCAGCAAATCGGTATTTTTTATTACATTGTAATTTTCGTTTTTTTTTTTTTTTTGTAATGTTACTATTTTTTTTAATTATTTTTAATTATGTTGAGTTTTGTTTTACAGGAAGAAACTATATATATAGAAAATATTCACGTGGACGTTGGAAATATTTAAATACAATCGCATACAAGGTTGGTTATTTTTTCGAATATATAATAAAGAATATGATTTTTTTTAATAAGTGTCCACACAAGTTTAGAGATAAAATGAAAAAAAAAAAAAAAAAAAGCATAAATATTGAGTTCATTTTAGACTCTCCACACTAAATATGTATATGAAGTGAGCATGTAGCTATTTTTGAACCCTCATATATATTATATTGATATATTTGAAGTGAGCATGTAGCTATTTTTGATATGTTGAGCCGTCTGGGTTGTTGATTAGCTAAAGACTTAGGCTTGGCCATATATTTCTCCAATTAGTCAAAAGCATTGAAATTTTCTAAATATTCTCTATGGTGGGAGATTCGTCATCTCGTTATCATAATTATAAGTGTGATTATTAATCTAAAAAAAAACAAAAACTCAACATAATTAAAAATCAGTAGTATAATAAATATGTATGATTAAAAAGTATCTATAAACCCGAGTTTGTAAAAAATGGTTAAAATTGAAAAAGATTTAAAAAAAAAAAGGTTAGTATTTTACTTTATATAAAAAATAGTATGTTTTGTTTTTTTTTTTTTTTTTTGTTATTATTTTATTTTTATAGATGTCCACAAGATAAGAGAAAAAGCATTTTAAAAAAATTATACAACATACCATATATTTTAAAATACTACTTTTGGAATTATTTCAAAAAATTCTAGAAAATGGGGACTTCGGCAATTATATATTAAAAAAATCATTAAAAAAGTAAGAATTTGTGCACAATTTTGTCTAAAATTCATTAAAAAAAAAATGTATTTGTGCAATGATATTAAAACAAAATCATTAAAAAATTCATTTTATTAATTATCCAAGGATTCCGAGTAAGGATAGAGACTGTAGTGTGTACTTTGAAATGACTATTTACAAGTTTGTAATATTGGTTTAGAAAAGAATGAGAAAAGTAAGGAAACCGTTTTATTTTTAAAACCTATAAATCTAGTTTTGTGCATTCCCACAAATAATAAGTCCAAATATTGACTTCTTAATTCAAAAAAAAAAAAACAAACAAACAAACAAACAAACAATACAATACAATACAATACAACACAATATTACATTATTTATCGTTGTATAAGCATCACTTAATCTTGTTTTAGTCCATTTATTAATTTATTATGTTGTTTGTGTGAGAATTAGCAATATACCATTTAATGTTCATTGTTTTATCGTTGTATAAGCACCACTTAATGATTTGCTAGATTTACATAATGTATGATTCAAGTAACTATATATGTTTGAGCTAAACCCTAAAAACTTAAAATCCAAAGAGAAGCCTATGAATTTATTAATATATAGTTACTAAATTAATAAACCCTAAAACACCAACACCCTAAAAATTATTAAACCCCAAAAACCCTAAATCTAGCCATAACCCTATAAATTATTAAACCCCTAAAACCCTAAACCTAGCCATAATCCTAAAAACCATTAAATCCCCAAAACCCCAAATCTAACCCTAAACCCTAAAAATCATAAAACCCCTAAAACCCTAACTCAAATAATAAACCCTAGAAATCATTAAACCCCCAAAACCCCAAATCTAACTCTAAACCCTAAAAATCATTAAACACAAAAAAAAAAAAAAAAAAAAAAAAAAAAAAAAAATCATAAACCTAACCCTAAACCCTAAAAAATCATTAAATCCTAAGTCTAACCATAAACCCTAAAAATCATTAAATCCTAAGTCTAACCATAAACCCTAAAAATCATTAAACCCTCCAAACCATAAACCCTAAACATTATCAAACCCCCAAACCATAAACCCTAAAATTATTGAACCCCTAAAACCCCAAATCTAACCCTAAACCCTAAAAGTAATTGAACCCCCAAAACCCCAAACCCAACCATAAACCCTAAAGTTATTAAACCTAGACATAAACCCTAAACAATATTAAACCCCAAATACCCTAAACCAAGACATAAGTCTAAAACTAATTGAACCCCCAAAACCCCAAACCCAACCATAAACCCTAATAGTTATTAAACCTATACATAAACCCTAAAATTATTAAACTCTCATAACCCTAAACCCTAAACAACATTAAACCCCCAAAACCCTATTAAACCCCCCAAACCTTAAACCTAACCCTAAACCATAAAAATAATTAAACCCCCAAAACCCCAAACCCAACCATAAACCCTAATAGTTATTAAACCTAGACATAAACCCTAAAATTATTAAACCCTCAAAACCCTAAACCCTAAACAATATTTAACCCCCAAAACCCTAAACCTAGCCATAAGCCTAAAAATTATTGAACCCCTAAAACCCTAAACCTAGCCATGACTCTAAAAATTATCAAACCCCCAAACCATAAACCCTAAAATTTGTTAAACACCCAAACCATAAACCTTTAAATTACTAAACCTCCAAAACCCTAAATCCTAAAAAATATTAAACCCTAAAATTTAGTATACCCCTGAAACCCTAAACCTAACCCTAGTAATCATTAAACCCCCCAAACCAAACACTAAACAAAATCATAACTTTAAAATGTCTTAAAAGTCTCTAAACCTAACCACGGAAGTGTAAGGACCATAAAATATCTCAAAGTTGTTAAATGCATAAGTCTTAAAAACTGTAATCGATAATTGTAGAATACTATAGTTTGGATTTAGCTATTATTTACTTACATAGTGTTTTTTAAATATCAGATTTAATTGCATAACTATCATGGAACAAGTTGGATTTCTATGTTATATGAATGGGAACATAGTGCACGGTCCGAATGGTATAGAATATGACGTCGAACCATCTGTTCAGTTCACTGTTCCTCGTGATATTGCATTCGATCAATTCATTCAATGGTTATGCAATGGATTGTCGATTCATAGAACTGAAGGTTTGAAGTCATCTTTAGATACGGCACTATTGGGTTCGAAGGGTCTACTTATTATGTTCCTGTCCCATTACGAAGTGAGACTGATTTTAGGTTTATGATGAACCTCGCTCTCTCTCTTCCTAATAGAGTAGAACTCTTTATTCCTCACCAAAACATCATTCGTATAGATCCGAATAGACCCGTTGAACACGTATCTGAACCTAATTATGCACTGGAGGATGAAGCTGAAGATGACCCGAATGTTGCTAATGTTGATGAAGTGGGTGTGGATAATTTGGACAGAGAGAATGTAGACTCTGCCCTGGTCACGAATGAAGACGTTGGAACAGAACCTGACAATGAAAAGCACTGAAGGACCGTCTGATGATGATGAAGAGGAAGAGCCTCAAATGTATGGCGAGCACGAAATCCTGGATTTTTTCACCCAGCTGGACATGGCAACCATCGAATCACTTCCTAACACAGGTGTTGAAAAAGAAGTAAGAGGAGATGATTTGTTGGTAAAAGGGATGACCTTCAAAACAAAAAATGATTTGAAGAATGCTGTAAGGAGTTATTCCATCCTCCGTCATCAATATTTTGATACGATTTCGCAAAACCAGGTATATAGAAGTTCAAATAATGAATAATTTATAATGTTGTGGAGTTTACTCGTACCTTTGATTTTCAAAATTAACCCTATGTTGAATAATTGTACAGATCATATGGGAGCCATATGCACACTTGCTCCATGTATTGCCCAACTATTGTCTCGTTGGTCAGGACATTTGGACCACTAGAAGTCCACTAATATGCTTTTTTATAGTGGAGTGGCATTTTCCTGATCGTGTAATGCGACAATTCGGGTGGGTGCAACACATACCTATACCGTGTAATACAGATATGGTGTTGCACTCGTACAACTTACGGGGTCGACATGAGCGAAACTGGACAACGTATTTGGCTCCATCCATCCAGATCTGGGAAGGCCGACTTGCAAATGTAATACTCAGCCAACCAATCGAGTTCGGTGTCGACGTCAACCCAAATTATGATCAATGGTATGCAGCGATCAGTAGACGATTCATCACCAAAGCAGGAGCGTCATTCTATTACCTGGTAATACTTTGTTAAATAAGTTGAAATAAAAAAAAACAATCTAATGTAATCTTATACATTCAATTGATTTTTTTTTTAGAACAACAAGACCAATAACACAAGACTCGATAGAATCGCTTACCAACATATGGCCTCGATATATCAAATCCTTCATGAGGACAGGGATGCACCATTTCCAAATGAAGAGGTCCCTGTTGAGAAACAAGATGCTCCTGCTCAGCAAGAAGATGATCCACCTGAGCAACACGATGATCCAACTCAACAATATAATGATCCACCGGAGCAATACGGTGATCCATTACAGTATGATTTCTCGTACGTGCCTCAACCACCATCACCTTTTCAACCGTCATACCCAGACCCATTTTTCTCTCCTGGCTTACTGATGCAAACTCCTCCAATGTTTGCATCATTTCCAATGACTTCTCCATTCGACCGTCCAGGATTAAGAACGATGGAAGAAGGTCAATCCTCACATACTTATCATCCTCCTGGAGATCAGTATGTGAAATATAGAAACATTAGTCAGGATATAAACATTAGGGATCAGGGTGATACTGGAAATATTAGAGGTCGAGGTGATCGAGGTCAACATGTGACTCATCGATCTAGAGCTAGGCAGAGTAGGAGATCATCTTCTAGTCCGGACTCATAAGGATGATATTTGTAATTGTAAATTTCATTAATATTAGTGAATTTCATTTATTAGACTTTTTTCACATATGATGCACGTAGTTTTTTCCTTCTTAATATTAACAAAAAAAAAACATAAAAATGAATAAATTAAAAATAATTAATCTTTCTCAATTAGAGTAAAATTTAAAATCTACCTTGAAGAAGAAATAAACACTATCATTAAAGGAAAACATATTAGTCAATGAAAATTCATAAGAAACACATAAACTTATTCTTTAATTAATGAAATTAAAAATTATTTGAATCTATCTTAATCTTAATTTCAAAAGTTAGAAAGAGAGTTTTGGAACTTCAAAATAAATTAAAATGCTTATTGAATTTAATCATTTAGTTGTATTTCAAAATTTAACAATAAATATATTAAAATTTTGAATTTTCATTTATAGTATTTTATTTTTTATAAAGTGATTCATTATTTTACATTGTGTTTATTTTAACATGTAATGAAATGAGTCGTCGAATTTTCAAATTATCAAGTGACTAGAGCTTTGAAACCATGTATAATACTTGGTGTACACATTTGAGTAAATTCTAGTAGAAGTGGAGTGCATATTTGTATTAGAATTTTGATTTTGCTTGTGTTGGATTTGTATATATTTTGATTAGTTATGCAAACTTTGTTCGGTTTAATTTACTAAACTAAACACCAAAATGATATACCTAAAACTTATTCTAAAAAAAATATGATGTAGGTAACACCTATTTCTTATCCAACATAAATTTTCTCATTTCTCAATAATAATAAAATGAGAGAAAAAAAAAAAACCTACCCATCATTAGTTGTGTCAAAATCAACCACCTTCTTCAAAACCATCTTAGGTACTTCTTCAATCTAGAATGCATTATTTTCCTCAATTTAGCTAGATTATGAGTAACATGATTTTCTTCTATAGGTGAAAAAAATAATTTTCAATTTGAATATATTTGTTCTATCCCACATGGCTTCTAGCACCATTCTATTATCAACTAATTATATATATTTTATTAATCCCAATACTTCTTCATCTCAAATACGTCAAAGAATAAAAAAGAAATCATGCATATATATAAACATAATACAACATAAAAGTACAAAAAAACTTCTATGCAAAGGTGTTTGACAATTCCAATCAATTCGTTCAAGACCAATTTATTAGAGAAAAACTTGCAAAATAACATATTTATCAACAAAAAAAAATGCAAGTAAACAATTGCTCATAGAAAAATAATAAAAAAATATATATAGACCAGATGTTGATGAACTAGAAAAAAAAAATTGAAACCATTGTTTTTACACTTTAAAATCAAACAATTCTTCTAAAAAAAAGAACCATTAAAGGCCATTAACATGGTGTGTAGGACTAAATAATGCACGTAATTGTTCATTAGGTTGGTTGTGTGTAGGATGACATTTAAGCAATTGCAAAAAAAAAAAAATGTTTTTAAAGTGTATTAAAAACATGACATTTAAGCAATTGCCAAAAAAATATATATATAGAAAAAAACATTTAATAAAACAGAATTGTGGGTTTGATGAGATAAAATTTATACTTTGAAATTATTAAAAAAAACATAATTATTATGTTATGATAAGCATTTATTACAATGATTAAACAAAATAATTAAAATTTACAAAAAAATTTGTTCATGATTAGACAATAACAGAAATTAAAAAGAAATGAAAAACGGAAGGCATGTCAAGAGGCGTGACATGACCGGTATATTGTCACGCCTCCGGGAGGCGTGACAAGAGCAGGTCGCGCCTCTTGAAGAGGCGCGACACATGCTTTTTCCAAATTATTTCAAAATTCATTGTTTTTCCCAATTTTTTTATTTAGTACCTTGCATTTCCAAAAAGTCCCATGAATTGGGGTTCCTGTTTATTTAGAAAAGAAATAAAGTTTTCAAGAACATCATTTTCTCGTCTCTCGCGTTCTCTCTCTCAACCCCCTCTTTCTTTGTCTGTTGTCTCTCTCGACAAAAATAAACCAACCCACACTGCCGCTCAGATCTGCCGCGCCGCCACTCCCACCGCTTGCATCATCGTCGTCGTCGCGCCCAGTAAGCTCACTGCACAATAAGCCATGTTCCAACGCCCACAGTTCCTCTATGCAACCGCTGTCACCCCGATTCATTGACTGTCGCCTTTGGAAGTCAGCCCCAATAGTCGTAATCACGTTTCGATATTGATTTAGGTAAGTTCCAATAAGACTCCTTTTCCGATTGAGTTTTGACGATTGCTTGGGAATTTAGGAAATTACCCATATGTTCTCCATCTTGATTGCAGACTCGTGGCCACATTCTTGGTGTTCGAATTTGAATATTTAGCAATTTAAGGGCCCGTTTGGCCCACCGAATAGGTTATTTTAACCCACGTTAAAATATCTCACTCCTCGTTTGGCCCGTTGATTAATTTATACGATGGGAAACTTAAAAAATCACGCCGGTTTTCTTATTCATTTTGCACAGTGTTCACGCCTGGTTTTTTTATTCAATTCACACAGTAATCTCTCTCTCTCATCGTCGCTTCTCTCGCCCTTTTGGATCTAGGGTTTGTGTCGTTGGTCGTCTTCTCCGTCTCCTTCTTCTTCCTAAAGCGGATCTCTTCGTTTCTCTTCTCTATCGGTTTCCAAATCGGTGTTTTTCACCATATCTGAAACCTTTTTTCATGATTCCCTCGCCCCCTCGCCGCTCTGAATAGGGTTCCCCCTCTTGCCCGTTTTCCTTCGTCTCTTCGATGTTGCATGCTGGATTTGATGGATTATGACTTCGGATTTGCATGGTAGGAGGTGGTCGGAGTCGTATTTTCACGATTCCCTCGCCGCTCTGAGTAGGGTTCCCCCTTTTGCCCATTTTCCTTCGTCTCTTTGATGTTGCATGCTAGATTTGATGGGATGGGACTTCGGATTTGCGTGGTAGGGGATGGTCGGAGTCCTTTCAAGCCTGGTGGGGGTGGTTTTTGAAGGTTTGTTTTCTATCATTGGCCGGCCGATGATGAATGCCTCAGTGCTCTCTGTCTGCTCTGTTTTTTTTCCTTCCATTGTCGTTCGTTGTTTGATAAATGTTTACGTTTCCTTTTCTTTCTTTGCATAATCGTTCTCTGATTCGAATGTTTAGGGTTCGCTGTCGATAATGATTTTTTTTCCTTTTGCATAATGGTTCTCTGATTCGTATGTTTTTTTTCCTATTTTTTTCCAGTCAAAGATCAATATGTTTCTTCTTTCTCTTATGCATAATGATTCTTTGATTCCAAGTTTCCTTTTCCTTTTTTTTTTTTTTTTTTTTTTTGCAGTCAGTGATGTAATTTTTTTTTTTTTTTTTTTTTGCATAATTGTTCTTCGATTCGTATGCTTATTTTTCCATTTTTTTCCCCAATCGATGATCAATATTTTTCTTCTTCTCTTCTGCATAATGGTTTCTCTGGTTCATGGCCATATTTTCTGATTCTGTTTTGGGGTTTATAATTTCTGATTCTGTCCGTTGATTTCTTATTGTATTTCTTTCACTTGTTCGTGTCTTTATCTATGGTTTACATTCTCTTTTCGTCTCTCGGTTTTCTTTTTAAATCTTCTGTGTCAAAAAGGGCGAAGAATTCAAAACCCAGAAGGGGGAATTTGGTTTTGGCTTGTGGGTTCTCTCGATTGTGGCTTTTTAATTCTAATTTTTTTGGTTTTGAGTGGTTTCAAGTGCTTTCAGGAGAGCTCTGTTTCAGGTATTTTTCTGGGATTTCATTGGTCTTTCTGATTCTTGGAATTGTTTGTTTCTATGCTTGGATCTTGTTCTTGTTATTCTCTGTTTGGGATTGTTGTGTTTTATTATTCATGGAGATTTTTGTAATAAACTGATCGGCTAAATTTGAGAAGTAATCTTGTATGTTATCTAAATTGATTGCTATCAATTGGCTTTTACCTTTGAGACAATCTCTCTCTTTCTCTCTCACTGAAACTACTTTCCTATTTTACTTTTTAATTCATTAGCCAAATAGCTCTGAAACTACTTTCCTCGGTTCATGGCCATATTTGAGATTGTTGTTTATGTTTTCCAGCATTGTACATGAAATTTTGTTTACCATATTTGAGATCTCTGTCTTGTTTGTGTATGTTTACCATAATTTTGTTCCTTGATTCATGACAATCTTTGAGATCTTTGTTTCTGTTTTTCAACATTGTTAATGAAATTCAATATTGATGAATGAATTTCACAGACCTGAGGCCGGCCAATTTTTCCACTCTATGCATTAAAATATGAGTTCCTCATATGTGTTTAACAAATGTATTTATAAATGCTTTGGTCTACTGACATAATAGATGTATTTCCAAATGCACTGTTGAGTTGACATTTGTTTTTTTAAAAAAAAATTACATGTGCTTTGTATTACATTATTTCCAAATGCACTGTTGAGTTGACATTTGCTTTTTTTAAAAAAAGTGATGATTGCTCTTCATAAATGCTTGATAGTGTCAATTGGATTTGACATTATTCAATACACCTTCATCTACCATTGGAATGTTGGTTGGGTGCAATAAGTGCACATTGAAACCTACCCTTCAATTTCATTCTATATATACATGTATCATCATGTGTTGGTTCTTCAGGCAGCCCCATCTCGTTCTTCTCTTCCTCTACATACAATTCGGTTAGTCTCTTCTCTCTACCTCCTTTGTTCTTAACTACTTCTTTGACATAATACTAATTCACTACTCTCTTGCAACAGGGACGGACTCCTTCGTCGAGGAAACTAGTTCTTTCCTCATAATTTGCCTCCTCATCACCTCCTAGTAAGGTCAGTGTCCTTGTTCTTTTTGTACTTAATAGTCGATAACTAGGTTTCTAATCTTCATCGTTTATTGTTTTCAGGGTTTGAGAACATACTTTCATCGACCTTACTGCGAGGTTCGTTTTTTTAAAGATCAAATGTTCCTTATGTAATTTATCAATGTTCCACATTTTTTTGGTTCATGTATATTGATTGAACACTGTTTTTTGTTATGCTTGTATTTGAGTGTAGAATATTTTTTCATAATTTATGTAGGACATTGTATATTAAACATGTTGAACATGCGTGAAACTTTTTATTATGCTTGTATTATATTTTCGTTGTCTTTTATATGTTTGGTGGTTGAAATTTTTTACTCTAAAGGTTGCCTCAAAAATCATTTGTTCTTTATATCGGGTTAAAGGTAGCTAAATATAATCACAAATCTATTCACTTTGAAACAATTAACACAAATTTCACATGTTTACTTATTCCGAATTTTTAACACAATTTGTAACACAAATTTATAATTTCTTAAACAGATTTTTTTAGTGAGTGCAAAAATTTAACAATCTTATCTAATTTTGAAAAAGTAGGCGAAAGATTAGACAAAAGGTACAAAATTAAAAACATTGTATCATGAAACTTGAGTTGATTAAAATGAAAAAGGTTTTTTTTTTTTTTACCAATAATGAAAAAGGTTTATCAATTGATTTTTTATCCCAGAAATCAAGTTTTTTTTAATAAAGTTTCACCGTAAACCTATTTCAATTTCATCAAACTGTTCGCAAATTTGAAATTAGAGTTGAACCAAACTTATTTTTATGCAAAACTATAATATTAAATTTTTTACATTGGTTTTTTTTTTTTTTGGGTTTTTTGTTAAAATTTAATTTTGCAAAAAAAACAAAAAGGTTTCGAATAATAGATTTTCATAGAAAAACATATTTTAGGAAACAAGTTGCACTGGAATTTCGTCACGTGGTAGTAAGAGGAAGAGATTTTCATAGAAAAACATATGTCAGAGGATGAGCCTCAGGTGACGCCGAACAGTCAAACTTACGCAACTGGAAATTCGTCACGTGGTAGTAAGAGGAAGAGATTTGGGCCTAACATTCACATCGCAGAAGCTGTGAGAGGGGGAATGGCCTCGTTCACAGAACAACTGAAGTCCATTGCTGACTGACCAGACAAAAAACGTGCCACAAAGGCAGAGTTCCGGGATAAAATTGTCTCCCACTTGATGGAGGTACCCGACCTGGAGAATCGAAAAAAGGTGAAGCTCATGGATATCCTTTTCAATAACATGAAAGCGACAGAGAGCTTCTTCTCCATTCCTGCTCCTCTAAAGTTGGAGTATTGTGAATATCTCTTGGACAAACACAGTTGAACCCCCATTCCTCGACCGATGTGCTGCTTCACATTTATCTGTTCTTCGAAGACATTTCTATCTATATTTTGTGCTCATATATGTATATGGAAAGGTATTTTTGTGCCACCACAGACGTATCCACAAGACGTCAACCTTACCTCCCACATGTATTTTTTTTTTTTTTTGTGCAAGTGTAGGGAGTTAAATATTAGGTTGTCTTTCTACATATATAAATATGGACTTCTATTACATAATTTCTTCGTACGTAAGCATTTATCATTTTTACGTTCAAAATACAGAATTGAAACAAATATGGTTTTCCAATATGAAATCATGTAATAACTTCAATTGTGGAAAAATCATGACCCTAAGCCAAAGAAAGTGAACCCTTACCTTTGGTGACTTTTTGTTACAATTGAATTCATGTTCATTTTTTATTCATATTTGCAAACTACAATATTGGACATACGAAGTTGTTTGAGTGAATAAAAAAAAATGGTCAGGAAAAAAAATCAACTTGAATATTTGATTCAGATTCTCATGTGAAACATATCAGCAATCCAAACACAGGATATTTTAACCCATACTAAAATAATCTGCATACCAAACACAGATTATTTTATCCCATACTATGATAATCTGCACCCCAAACACAGATTATTTTATCCCATACTATAATAATCTGCACTCCAAACACAGATTATTATAACCCCCAGATTATGATAATTCTCAGATTATTATAACCACTAGATATAATAACCAATTCAGCGCCCCAAACAGCCCCTAAGTTGTTGTCCAGTAGGAGAATTTGGCGATTTGGCCTTACCATTCAATTTCGACACGGTATTCACGAAATTTCACCAAATTAAAGCTCTTTTTAGTGGTTGTCCAATATTTCTAGTTGAGTTTCTAAGGGTAAGATCCTCCTTAAACTACGTTGGGATTAAATTTAATTATTGGATCAAATTCCCTAATTTTAGAAACACTTTCATGTGTAGTTGTGGGCATTGTTTTTGCTAAGGAGTTAGAGATTCACTGGAGTAAGAATTTTGAGTAAAAATTTCCCAATCAGTACTATGTAAGTGGCTCCCTTATCAACATGTTGGAAATTTATTGCTTAAACGTAAAATCGTTAGTTGTCATGATAATTGTAAAATTGTTGGTTGTTGATATGTTTTCATTGTGGTACTTGTAAGTTGTATTGAAATTGATTGTGTGAAATTTATTATGATTTATATGTTTTGTATTTGGATTGTTGAGCAAGTAAATTAGAAATTTTCTATTTGTAATGAAAAAGTTATTTGAATGAAATGTGGATTTCCATGTGTTACATTATCATAAAGTTAGTTAGGAGACCTCACATGCATATGTGTGACTCATGGTAACCAACGTTCTTGAAAGTTTTAACACTGAAAAACTTGGCGGTATGGCCAAGTGTTTTATTCAAAAACTTGGTGATTTTTTTAGTAGTTTTCTTAAAACTTGGCAATATGGTTGATAGCACCTAATTAGTGTTATTTTATTGTCTTTAATCTAAACTTGTTAGAGTCGGTTTTATGATTTATTTATCTATTTTATAGGTAATTTGTGTGCATTGGAGGCACTGGGAGTGGATCACACGATTTGGCGTTAAATCGGGCCATTTGGAGCGTTTTTGAGCTAACTCGAAGTCCACGGATGACAAGGAGGTGAAAAGACATGAGCGAATCATGGCGAGTCCGATTATTAGTGCCAAGGAGCTAAAGGTTTGAGTCTCATCCCGAGCAAAGCAAAGGAAAACCGAAGAAAAGAAGAATTCATGTTGGAACATGGCCTAGCATTGAGACGCTAGCCTGATTTCAAGTCACGTGGATAGAAGGCGTAGCGTTGAGACGCTACATCCAGCGACTTGACGTTACGATTAAATCTTGTATAAAAACTCTCGTTTCTATTTCTGTCATAGGTTAGATTTTACACTTTTTCTCTTTTGTTTTTTTATATCTTTGTTCCAGATTGGTTCTTTTATGTTTTTAGCTTAGTAGGTTTGTATTTTTATGTTTGATTTCATCTTGTATTGATATTTAGTTGACTATTTAACCGGCTAAACCCGTTGACGCCGATTAGGAGCTTTTTGGATGTTTGATTGTATTGTTTGAGATTAATGCATTGATTCTAATTTGTTTTCATTTGTAATTGTATTTTAGGTTCTAATTGCAGTATGAGCATGTACAATAGATTAGATTGATGCCCTAATTCACAGCTTGCATGTTTATAAATGGCTAGTTTTTGTAGCGCATAAACTGATTCGTGAGCATGAGTCCCAAGAGCAATTCTCTGACATAGTAGTTTGCATGATAGGTTTAGGATCTAAAATAGCTTTTGAAATAATTTAGGCCTAATTCTTTCTAACGTCCTAATCAATCCACTAGACTTAGTGCAGTTAATTGATTAATTAATTTATTGGATTAATTGAATTAATTGATTAGTTAATTAGGTGTTAATTCGATAGACGATGTATGATCAAGTTAGCTACTTTAGGTGGGCTTAGGATCTTTCTTGGATTCAGGTTAGATCCATTGGGTAATTAATGGTGAAATTAGTCTTTTAATGGAAGAGTTTTAATGATCAAACTAGCCAATCAACCCCAAAATCTCCCTAATGGATGTCGCTTAGTAGAATTAGTGTTTTTCTTGTATTTTATATTCTTTGCTATTTAAATTCCTGTCTTTAATTTCCTGCATTTAATTTCCTCGCAGTCCAGTTATGAAAACCCCCTGATTTGTTGTTTTTACTTGAAATAACTAGAAGATAATTACCGTCACTCCCAGTGGACAACCCAATCACTAATACTGCAAAGTAGTTTAGTGTTTGGAGTTTATAAATTTTATTTGAGCTTGGAGCCTCGACAACTTCGTCCCTTCAATGGTCAAAAGAATGATTTAGTACTTATTTTTAAAACTTGGCGATGTGGTCATGATGACAGGTGGCGATATGGTCAGAATAAAGTTTTAGTGACGATAAGGTCACAGTACAATTTTCGTGGTGATAAGGTCGCATTTGACGTTATAAAGTTATTATAAAGCAAAGTTTAGGTCCCCTCATAAATGTTTGTGTTTGCATAACCAACCTTGGTAGATGGGTTACTTACTGGATATTTTTAATACTCATTCTTTGTTTATTTTGTTTATTTTATTTTTTTTAGGTAAGGGTAATTAAGAATGTGATAGGCGACTGATCAAGAGTACTTGCTGGTGGCACCATGATGGACAATGTCAACATAATTTTTACTTCCGCATAATAGTTTTCTTATTTGAATTTTCTATATAATTATTCAAAGATTTATTTAATTTGTTGCATTTTGAGGTTTCCAAATATTTTATTTTTTACAAAGTTTTCTTGGGGTTCCAAATAAACGTTTACTAAAATTATTTATCTCATTTATGCATTTTTTTTTACGCCTAGAAAATTTTTACTTCATAACTCTTTGAATTATAAGTCCATAGCATGCATGTAGTAACGTCTCTAGTCAGTTATAAGTTTTAAAAAGTCGGGGCATTACATATTCAACTTGGACATGTGAGTTTTAGTTCGATAAAAAGAATGATGAATATGGAATTAATTCCTAAATCTACTTTAGATAGTAAATTTAAATGTAAAATTATTGTGCAAGTCAAACAACTGAAAAAAGAACTCTCCCCATCGGTCGTTTTTACTCCTTTTCAGCCAGCATTTATACAAAACTAGCTTGCAAACTCAAATTTGCAATATCACAACTTGTTTGCATATTCAACTACAATTTCATCCAAAAATAGCATCATAATGAATTAATTTTTTTTAATCAAATGAATTAATATATGGGAAATTGTGATAAATGACTACAAAAAAAAAAAAAAAGCATTCTTGATTTTTGGCTACGGAAGTTTGGATTTTGCAGGCATGGCTACCGACATTTTAGGGAACTGTTTACTGGATAATTTTGGACGTTTTTACCCCTTGTATTTACGGTTATTTACAGACGTCGTTTACGTCATTTTCAAGGACAGAGATGTGTTTTGGATGGTCAACGAATTTCAAAACGGTACATACAGGGGTGCTGTGTAGTCGTTGACATCCCGAGTGTCAATACTGGTATACACCCCGTGGGGACAGTTTCAAAGGGAGTAAACTAAATCCCTAAAATCTCGGGATTTTAGTATCTGTTTGTTGCAAATATAAGGGGATGGAAACGAAACCGTTACCTATTTCAATTTTTTTGGTACAGTCGTCGCGTAGGGGGAGAAACGACCGAGCATGCAAGAGATGGTTGTCGACGCGGCGGATGAAGGTCGTTGGCACGGCGGAGATGGTTCGTCGGCGTGGTATGAGAGGTAGGTAGTGATATTCACTCTGTTTGGCGGTGGGAAATCGTGTGGAATGGAGGGTCCGAGGGTGTGGAATGCTCTCAAGGGGTGTGGAATGCTCTCAAAGGTTTCTACTTTTGGAGGAAAAAGATGGACGGGTGGGCTGCTGCATGAAGGCTATTTTGGTTGTGAGGGTGGGCGGTGACATGACGTTTTTACCCCTTGTATTTACGGTTATTTACAAACGCCGTTTACGACATTTCCGAGGACAGAGATGTGTTTTGGATGGTCAACGAATTTCAAAATGGTACATACAGGGGGTGTTGTGTAGTCGTTGACATCTCGAGTGTCAATACTGGTATACACCCCGTGGGGACAGTTTCAAATGGAGTAAACTAAATCCCTAAAATCTCTGGATTTTAGTATCTGTTTGTTGCAAATATAAGGGGAGGGAAACGAAACCGTTACCTATTTCAATTTTTTTGGTACAGTCGTCGCGTAGGGGGAGAAACGACCGAGCATGCAAGAGATGATTGTCGACGCGGCGGATGAAGGTCGTTGGCATGGCAGAGATGGTTCGTCGACGTGGTGTGAGAGGTAGGTAGTGATATTCACTCTGTTTGGCGGTGGGAAATGGTGTGGAATGGAGAGTTCGGGGGTGTGGAATGCTCTCAAGGGGTGTGGAATGCTCTCAAGGGTTTCTACTTTTGGAGGAAGAAGATGGACGGGTGGGCTGCTGTATGAAGGCTATTCTGGTGGTGAGGGTGGGCGGTGACATGACGTTTTTTACCCCTTGTATTTACGGTTATTTACAGACGTCGTTTACGTCATTTCCGAGGACAGAGATGTGTTTTGCAGTATTTAATTGCAATTATTCATTATGGTGGTGAAGGTGGGCGGTATCTTCTTTTTAGCTTATTCATTTTTTGGGGAAAATTTGTATGTCTTCGGGTTGCTGGTGTTCTTATTTTTTTGGGTTTTTAATTGCTGATGTTCTTGGGTGCAGGTAGTATGTCTTCGGATTGAGAGGATATTTTTTCCAATTAATGCATTCTGAAGGTATTTCTCTCTACTGAGGGAGGTGGAACTTTGTTATCCTTCCCCAATAAAGGTATTGACTCCTTTTTTCTGGGTAGCAACTTTTTCTGGGGTTCCAATTTTTTCAGTAGTAACACCTACTACTAGTTTTGTTTTTCAAACTAGTTTTGTTTCTTGGATTTTTTATTTTTCAAACTTCCTAAAATGTCTCCAACTTTTTTTAGGGGTATATTTTATCTCTCCTAAACTCTGATTTTGATTTTAAACATTAAGAATACGTTAGGTAGTTTGTTGGGGGCATATTTGTCTTTTACAAATATGGATTTATTAATCATTAAATCGTTTAGCCATCTATTTAATTTTTAAACGTTTGTAGCTATATTTCAAGCCACCTATTTATTTTTAGCCATATTTCTTGTTGCCCCTAATGACAAAGCATCTTTAATTATGGACTCTGGACTCTACACATGTATCTGATTTATGTACTTTTTCACAACTCATTGATTAGGGCGTGTTCAGTTCAGTACTGATTCATGTGTCTGATTTAGTATCTGATTCATAGCACAATACATCCAATGTTTGTTAACAACATACTTAATCTTATGTCTCGTTTCCTAGACAATTTGTTAGACATGTGACATGTTTTTAGTTTGATGAGATTAGTGTTGTCTTACTTTAGTTGGTTTTTAGATCTTTGACAACTTACTGGTTAATGGGAATATATTATAAATCAATTGATTAGTGGATCGTGGCCCACTGTGTTGGTTATAATAGCGGGCTATTATAACCAACCCAGTGTTTGGGGCACCAACAAAAATAAGGGCCGAAGTTGCATTCTCTACCGTAACTTTTTTTTCTCTTCTTTCATGTGACTCATTGACTTTTCTACCGACGACCGGCCGACGACTTTTTCGGCGACCATCGACAACTTTTCCGACGACCGCCGTCGACTTTCCAACCACTTTCCCAGCAATCACCGACAACTTTTCTGGCGACTTTTTTTTTTTTTAATCTTCTCATTTTTATTTCGAAAAATATAAAAAATGAAAATAAAAAGAAAAAAAAGAGGTAGAAGAAAATGAAAGGAAAAAAGAGGAAAAAATTTTCGACTCGATTGTCTTTGTACATATATATAAATATGGAGTTTTATTACATAATTAATTTTGATAATGAAATATATAAATGTTTACCTTCATCGTACCATATTTTTCATTCCAAATTATACTTATCGTATTTAAGTTTACCGTGATAATAATAATTTAAAAAAAAAATACTAAAGTTTTTATTTTATGTGATTTCTATTTTATTTGATTCTTTTGATAATAAAGGTAAAATGAGTTTTGAATAAACATTTACCATTTTTATGTTGGAAATACATAAATGAAACAAATATGGTTTTTCCATATGAAATCATAAAATGACTTATTTTGTGAAAAAACTATGACTCTAAAACAAAGAAAATCAACTTTTACTTTAGGTTATTTTTGTTTCCTTTTAAGCTAAACACACAATTTAACCTATGTACCCAAAACTTTTATTTTTTTTACAACTAAACCCTTTTTTTTTATTATTATTAATATTTGAAGTACAAAGTTGTATGTGGAAAATAAATTAAAAAAAAAGTCAAGAAAAAAAAAACAGTCAGATTGAAACATAGATTGTTTGAACCCAAACTAAAATAATTTGCATCCCAAAACACTGCACCCCAAACACAAACTATTTTATCCCAGACTATAATAATCTGCACTCCAAACACAGACTATTTTATCCCAGACTATAATAATTTGCACCCCAAACACAAACTATTATAACCCCCAGATTATTATAACTCCCAGCTATTATAACCAACCCAGCGCCCCAAACAGCCCCTAAGATATTATCATATATGTATAATATGGTCGATTATATGTTTGAACTCCCACCTCCACCTTTGATGGGAAAAAAATGTAGAAGAACTTGGACTTAAAAAGAACATTAAATAATAATAATACATTGATACTACAAAATTTCATTCTGCCTTCAACGCATTCACCATATACACAATATATATATGGTAGAAAATGTCAAAATTCACCCAAAGTTCGGTAATTTTTTTTTTTTGAAGAATCTCCCCTCTCCCTATGATCAAATAAATTACCACAAGAACAAAAATGAAAGTATAATATTCAAAAACGAGCCTTACGCTTCCGAGCCGTGTATTTAGAGTCAGGAGGCACGACGTTCCCTTTCCTTCTCATCTGTTCCTTCTTCTTCAGTACCCACTCTCTTCCTTTGCCTCTCTTTGTGACTTTCTGCCTTTTCCTTGGAGCCGCCATACGAACCTACAACGGGTAATCCATGAATGTTTTTTTAAAAAATGCATAAAAAGATCAAGACCATTATAACAATAATCCAATCAATGATCACCCAAAGTCTCTATCTAGGGACTTTTTCTGGAAGCCATATTTGAAAAACACTCCTCTATTCTGGTTAAATTACAACTTTGATTCCTTATGATTGGAAGAAAGCCCTAAAGTTATAAATTTGGTCCTAATGATGAGAAAAAAGTTAGAATTTAGTCCCTATGATTTTAAACGTTAGAATTTTGTCACACTATGGTTTGCTAAAACTTCATAAATAGTCCCTATCATTAGAAGCCACCATCGAACTGAGCACGTGACTGTCAGAAGTCACTAATGTTAGAGACTATTTATGAGGTTTATCAAATCATAGGGACAAACTTCTAACTTTTAAAATCATAAAGGCTAAATTCTAATTTTCTCTTGGACCAAATTTGTATTTTAATTTAACCCCCTTCTATTCTTAACAACAAAAGAGCTTTTTGATCATTTATCAGACTGGTATAGTAGAACATAGGAATAACTTTCTTTGTTTCAAGGGTTCTCTGCAATAATTTCTAAATCTGAACGCATATATAAAATTTAAAAAAATGAGTATAAAAAACTAAAAGATATCTTTTCAAACAGTTTTAAATTAAAAACTGAAAATCATAATAAAAGAAAGTGCGAATAGGCAGCAAAGAAAGCATACGGTTTGATTTTCATCATCTTCACCCATATCATCATCAGAACAGCTCTCATAGTCTCCATCTTTTCCCTTCGGAACAGTTGAACTAATTGACGGCGGACCGCAAGTAAGCACCAAGTACTCTTTTCTACTCCTCGCACTGTGTATTGATACCATGCTTGAGTTAGCGATTTATCCAAATTCCCATACGATACCTTGTAACCAACTAACTATAGCAATAATCAACTCAATCAAGCAAATGCAACATCTGAACATCCTTCTAGAATGACAATAAGATTTCACTGCGTTTGCTTTGCTTTTTACTCATCTAGCAACTTTTTTACTTTGAGAATAAATATAGCATACCCTCCATTATATTAACGATATACAATTTGGTAAGGGAGACATAAAATCAAGGGAAAACACATGAGATCAGCAAAAAGCAATGTAGAAAAGTTGCTAGAAAATCAAACACAAACCTGTGTGGGTAATCAACGACGACGCCACCAGCAAATCCTGCACGCATGGCAAAACCTAGAATCAGCTCACGTTGGTGCACATTTTCAGGATAAACTTGCAACACTGCTCTTGCGCCCCTTGCTAAGCATTTGTATAGCGATTCAAAGAATGCCCTAAAATGATTTGAGCCATAAAAAAAAAAAAACCTTAACAAGATTAGAAATCTAAAGAACAAAATCAGTAAGTACATGTTTCTGAATCGAATTCATCTATCATATTTCAAGCAGGCATGCAGATTATTCTTAAAGATCGGGAAAAGTTTGTAGACATACTTCAATCTTAGTCGTGGATTATGAGAGGACTTGTCAGCATTGCACAACCACTGTACAATTATAAAAAATAAAATATAAGCTCAACTGGCTAGACAAATGAGGGGGAAACTAAGAAGCCTTAGACTTCTTAAGTGTATTAATTAATGAAACATGTTTAGACATATTTAACAAGAAACTAATTGTCCAAAAGAACTATTTCAGAGAAGCAAATCTTAAGAGTAACTCTTTAACCGTAAAAATAAAGTGAGACATGCTCCTCAAATAATATTTTTAACAAACACCTACTAATTACCTATGGACCTACTCTTAAAATTTCCAAAGCTAATAAATTGGTGATATAAACATGAAAGTAGACCCGGAAGGATGAGGCATGATCTTGCTAATATTACAAATTTAAACATTTTGGATAAAGTTGAAACTTAAACCCACGACAACCTTACGTTGTGATCACAGAATTCATCTCAATAGCCACAAACAAAAGCAAAGTAGCAAACCTGAACTGCAGAGATGCTAATAGCCCCATCAATAACTCCAGGACGAATCCCTAAGCCCTGTACCAGAATGCAAGAACACATGATGCAGGAATCTTATTAAAATAACTAAATAAGATAAACCTTCGTCTCACATTGTAATTAGATTCTGAATGCCAATTCCATTCAACATGCAATTAATCATGCAAAACAGCACTTCCAAATACAATAAACCTTCATCTCAGATTGCTAGAGAAGAACTATATTCTTTTAGCTAATTTGACCACTAATAATAAACTACATTGCCTTTCTTCTTTTTTTTTATTTTTAAAACAAATGTAAACTAGGTTGCTTGCAATCTCACAGATGAAATACCTGACCCATGTCACCAAGTAAAAGATCACCATCAGTCTCCCGCTCCAATGCAACATCTGAATTTTTTTAAAAAGAGCATTCTTAAGAAAGCAAGGTGAAAGACGTTCCTGGAAGTAAATATATTTAACTATATATTTAGATTAATTTAAATCATTCACGTACTAAGCATTGACTGAGAGATATCCAAACCAATCCATTGGTGTCCATGCTCAGACAATGTTTCCCCACTCAGACCCGATCCACAGCCTGAAGTAGTCACAAAACATACATGTTCAGAATAATCTTTTCAAAGACATACAAGAACTTGAAACTACAAAGTATTGAAGCATGATTTCTGAAGCTAATTCTGGATTGGAGCCTTTGTATTCTTTCATTTTTTCTAAATGAAAGTTGGTCTTTTATTAAAAAAAAAAAAAAAAAATGATATCCGAAAGCTAAATGAAAAGCATAATGCATCATTTTTAAAATTGTTCTATTCTTTTTTTTTTTAACCGCTTCATTGAGAAAAAATGAAAGAATACATGGGCATACAAAAAGAGAGCCCACAAGAAAGGGAGAAAAACTATAAACAAAAAAAAAAAAAAAAATGCCTCCAATCAAGCAAAATAAGACCTAAAGAATAATTACAAATCGATTTTGTCACCAAAGCTCAAAGAGAAACATAGAATCTAACAAGGGACCAAACATCACTCACAAACCTTTCCAACCCTTATAAAATCCTATTGTTCCTCTGTTCCTCTCACCTCAAAGCCCCCACAAAATAGAACATACCCCGGCTTGCCACAGAAACTGCCCTTTCTCACAAAAGGGAGGATGAAGAAGCTGTTTGCAATTATCTTTTATCAAGCACGATAATATGCTATAAACTGTTGCCACAACAAACTGACTTGAATGTATCCTTTTGCATTGAAATCCATAAGACACTAAAAAGACTTATTATTTATATTGATGAGGAAATAAAAATAGAAGATTTATGCTCAAATTCATCATCTAGGAAGCATGAGAAAAACAAAATATTAATTATCCATTGCGTAAACAAATCAAGTTATTCTATCCACTTGTGACTGAGGTTTAATAAAGAACTGCAAAAGCAGCAAGAAAGTCAAACAGTTTGTTACTTTCACTATTCATGTTCATTTCGTTGCCCCAATTTACTATTTAAGAAGCCCATACGAGATATGCACTTGAAGTTTTATTTCTTTTCTTTTCTTTATGAATAACCGAGCTTTCATTCAGAAAAAAGGAAAAAATACAAGGGCGTATAAAAAAGGAGCCCAAAGGAAGGGCCCCAATCCAACAATATAAGACTAACAAATAATTATAAAACGGTTTAACCATTAAACCCCACAAGGACACATTAAAATTGATCGTGCATGTGAACAAAGAGAATTACCAATATCAAGAAGCAATCTGGGCACTCCATCATCAGGCAAAGCAAGAAGTTCCAATGCTCTATCTGTGATTTTTGCCTTCAAATAACCAAAGAACAAATAAACAAACTCAAATAGCATGGAGAAAGCACTCCCTATTTTTCTAGAAAACCCAGCACCCTACTTCTAAAAGCTAGTGACAAAATCAGTAGCCTCAATTAAACTTACTAGTTACAAATCCTTTTCAATAACTAGAGTTTTCTTTTTGAGATAGATACATGTCACTGCCACTTCCTAAGATCATAATTGACACTAGAAAAGACATTAATTAAAAATCACTGGTAGGTGTACCTGAATTTCAATGATACGAGAGGATGAAGTATATTTTCGAGCCTCGGCATCGTTGTAGAATATTTCTGGAGGAGCTTGCAGTTCTGGTCTTGACGTCATATTCAAGCAAGGAAGAGAATCTACGCAATAGGAAAAAAGAATTTGAAATCCTCAAAAAAACTCTAAAACCTACGTTCAAAAAGTATGATCTTGAAGTGAGCTAACTCCATTCCATCTTCCCCAATGAACAGACTTAAGGCAATTTCAGCAGAGACTAAACAGATATACAGATATCAAGGCCTCAATTGACAGACAGACATATACAAGAAATCAAAAGGCAGATAGTAGCACACGGCAGTTTGAAAAGTCCAAATTTTCCGCAAGGCTGATTTTTTTTATTCCATACTGCCATTGTTTAAAAAACAATTCAAAACTATTCCTCCATCATTTCATTAGACAAGTCCGAATTTGAGTTTTTTGAGAGAGAAGAAAGACAAAGATGGAGATTAGGAGAATACCAGCAACAACAAGAGTAGAAAATCAGTACAAACCACTAAGAGAGACTGCGACAGCACAAATGGAATAAAGATGGTGGAGGCACGGAAACGGAGAGAGGCGGCAGCAACACTGAGCTGCTGAAAGGGAGGAGGAAGAGCAGCCTGCGTTAAGAAGAAGGACGAGGTGGAGCAACCGCCGTTAAGAAGGAGGTGGAGCAGGTGAGTATGAGAGGAAGATGAAAGGGTTTAGGGTTTCCAAATGTATGGTCTATGTTAAGAGAGCTCACTGAGTCTAGTTGTAATTCTGTTTATTAATCAACTGATTGTTGTTATTCAGGTTATCTCTTTCAGTTGTATTGTTATGTATTGATATATTTCAGAATCCTATAAATATGGGATTACTGTTTTGATCAGATTAATAAGAGAGAGATTCATTTGTTGATCATTCCCCTGAGTCACTGCTATACTTCTCTTCTTGAAATGGTATCAAAGACCTCAGTCTAACGACGTGAATTTTTTTTTTTTCTACGCCTTTTCCATGGATTCCTCATCTACGGCCAATACTCCTTCTGAAACCCTTATTCCCTCTCAATTACAGAAACCTATCAATCCTGGTAGCAAGACGAATACTGTCAAATTGGATGAGGAAAACTTTCTTTACTGGAAGATTCAGGTTCAAGCGGTTCTTCGAGGACATGGTCTTGGAAGATTTATTGATGAAGATGCTGAAATTCCTCCCAAGGTTGTTAAAACCAGTGAAGAGTTTTCTTGTTTTGCTCCGAATCCGGATTATGAAGCTTGGATTCGTCAAGATAATCTAATTACCTCTTGGTTTCTTGGCTCCATGACAAACGAAGTTCTCTCAGAAGTTCTTGATTGTGAAACTTCTCGCGACATCTGGAAAACCGTGAATGCTCGCTTCTCTGCACGGAGTCTTGCTCGTGTAATGCAACTTAAATCCAGACTTGAAACCTTGAAGAAAGGTAATCTCAGTTTAAAAGAATACTTTCCCAAAGTGAAGAACTTGGTTGATTCTTTAACTGCCGCTGGAAAGAAGATATCGAAAGATGATCATATGATGTATATTCTTGTCGGACTTGGATCAGAATACGATTCCACCGTGCCTGTGATTTCGGAGAAAGATGATCCTCCATCTCTGCAAAAGGTATACTCTTTGTTACTCACACAAGAGAGCAAAATAGAAAGAAATACCTCTGTTAATGCTGATGGTTCCTTGCCATCAGTCAATTACACTGCTGTTCCTTCTAATAAACAGCAACATAACCAACAACCTACTAGCGATAGTCAGAGAAGAGGTGATGGAAGAGGCACTAACAATAGTAATGGAGGACGCTCTAACAGAAGAAACTGGAACAACAATGGAGGGAAACCTCAGTGCCAACTGTGTGGTCGTTTTGGTCACACTGTTGTTCGCTGTTATATGCGTTTTGAAAGGTGGTACCAAGGTCCAAATGGCAATAATGGTCCTCAGCGACAAGCCAACGGGAATAATTTTCCCAATCAACTTACTCCTTCTACCGCACCTGGTCTACTACCATTACCACAGCAGCAATACTCAACTTATTCTCTTCAACACGACCTCAACAAAGAAAACCAATGGTACCCTGACTCAGGGGCATCTAACCATGTTACGGGTGATCTATCTAATCTGACCTTGGCCTCTGAATATACTGGAGATAACAAAGTCTTTGTAGGCAATGGTGCAGGTTTGAATGTTCATCATATTGGATCCTCTTTTATTCATTCTTCCTCTAATCCAAATACTGTCTTCCAGCTTAAGAACCTTCTTCATGTACCTCATATTACAAAGAACTTAATGAGTGTTAGTCAGTTTGCCTTAGATAATAATGTCTATTTTGAATTTCACCCATCTTGTTGTTTTGTGAAGGATCCTGTCAGTGGCCAAATACTTCTCAAAGGCAGAGTGGTTGATGGACTATACCAATTCTCGTTGGAAAAGGCAAAGTCTCAGAACTCCAATAGTGACGGCTCTTCTTCGGTCACTCATTCCCAAGTACTTCATACTTCTGTGTCTTCAAATATTCCTCATTTTGTTCATTGTAATACCTATAATATAGATCTCTGGCATAAAAGGTTAGGACACCCCTCTTTTTCTACTGTAAAACAAGTTCTTCAATCTTGTAATATTTCATATTCCAATAATAAAGTTCAGTCTTTGTGTCATGCCTGTGCTATTGGAAAAAGTCATAGACTTCCCTTTTCTAATTCTACAACAACTTATACTGCTCCACTTCAACTTATAGTTGTTGATATTTGGGGTCCTGCCTTCAAAACATCCAGAAATAACTTTTGCTATTACCTTAGTTTTGTTGATGTCTATTCTAGATTCACTTGGATATATTTTTTGAATTCCAAGGCCGAAGCTTTTCAGGCTTTTCTTCTTTTCAAAACTCATGTTGAAAAGCTTTTTAATCGGTCTATTCTTCACTTTCAAACGGATGGAGGAGGTGAATTTCGTCCCTTCACCTCTTTTCTTAAACAAAATGGTATTGAACCTCGTTTCACTTGCCCTTACACCTCTCAACAGAACGGAATTGTAGAAAGGAAACATCGCCAAATAGTAGATATGGGACTTACTCTCCTATCTCAAGCCTCTTTATCTCTAGAGTTCTGGGACGATGCCTTTTCCACAGCCACTTACTTAATCAACCGGCTGCCAACAACAGTTCATCAAAACATCTCTCCTTTGGAAAAACTATTTGGCTATAAACCAAACTACTCATCTTTTAAAACATTTGGTTGTCTTTGCTTTCCTTTACTAAGACCCTATAATAATCATAAAATTGAACCCCGGTCTGTTCCATGTCTATTTCTTGGCTACAGCACAACACACAAGGGATATAAATGCTTGTCATCCACGGGTCGTTTATACATATCAAGACATGTTCAATTTGATGAATCTGTTTTTCCAGCCATAAATCAGTCATTCTTAGCCTCGAAATCTTCATTTTCCATTCCGTCCACGGTGACTTCCTTTTTACCTTTAGTCAATACACAACTCCCAACTACTTTTTCCTCCTTTCCAGCTGCTGTCAGTTCATTATCATCTGAGACAGCCAACTCTACTTCACCTACTGCTGTCCTTCCCAGCTCACCCGTGACTTCTTTTCCCAATCAACCCATTATAACACCAGCCACTTCATCATCTGATACACCTAACAATTGCAACTCTCAAACAGCCAACACCTTACCAGATAATTCATCTCCCAATATATCTCCTTCTTCGCCTACTCATCAAACTGCTTCTTTGCCTTCTGTGACTGAACAAGCTACTAATGCACCATTGCCTACTTCCTCTTCTGTTATCAATACTCATCCCATGGTCACAAGGGCTAAAGCAGGAGTTTTTAAACCACGGATTCTACTCACGGAATATCTTGAGGTCGAACCACCTACTGTAAAGGAAGCGTTGAAATGCCCTCATTGGGTTGCTGCAATGAAATCAGAATATGAAGCTCTTCTGAAGAATGATACATGGAGCCTTGTCTCACCTCCTACCGATAAGAAAGTCATTGGATGCAAATGGGTCTTCCAGATCAAACGACACTCTGATGGTTCAGTAGCTCGATACAAAGCTCGACTGGTGGCTAAAGGGTTTCTCCAAGAGGCTGATCTCGACTACACCGAAACATTCAGTCCTGTTGTCAAGCCGACAACCATTAGAGTCCTCTTTACCATGGCCCTTGCATATGGTTGGCCTCTAAGACAGGTTGACATCAATCTAAGAAGCACGGACACGGACACGGATACGGGACACGGACACGACAGGACACGGCGATACGTCAAATTCTAAAAAACTAAGATACGGATACGTTGAAGATACGTTGTTTTTATATATATATATATATATATATATATATATATATATATATATATATTTAAAAAGATTAGTATAGATATATTTTTTAAAAAAAAATAGTATATATATAAAATTTTATGAGTAGTTTAATAATCATACATTTTTTCTTAATTTAAAAACAGTTTTTTATTGGGCTGGCCTTTTATCTTAACTTTAAAAGGGAGGGTTTATTGGGCTGGGCCCTTTTATCTAGGTTAGGAGGGTTTTATCTAGGGTTTAAAAGATAAAGAAGAAAAACTTAGATGAAGTAAACTTGCAGCAGCATTTGAGGTTACCTTGTGGCGGCATCTGAGGTCTCTCTCTCTCCCTCTCCCTCTCTCTCTCTCTCTCTCTCCTAGACTCCGCGTGTCCGAAATTAAAAAAAAAAAAAAAAGGACACGCAAAATTGCGTGTCGGACACGTCTGGAGCGTGTCCGGGCGAATCCGTGTCCGACACAGATCCTCCCCCCATTTTGGCGTGTCCGTGCTTCATAGACATCAATAATGCCTTTCTTCATGGCATTCTAAATGAGGAAGTCTTTATGATACAACCCCCTGGAATGAATGATAGCACCAAGCCACATATGGTGTGCAAACTCAGAAAAGCGTTGTATGGTTTGAAGCAGGCGCCCCGAGCATGGTTTGATCGATTAAGTACATTCTTACATTCTCTTGGCTTTGTTAGTTCTAAAGCAGATTCCTCTTTATTGGTGTGTCATAAAAATGGAGCATGCTGTTATATTCTGGTTTATGTAGATGATATAGTGATTACTGGTAGTTCAAATGAGGCTATTAATCAACTGATTCATGTGCTACATCAGAAATTTTCTCTAAAAGATCTTGGCAACTTAAGCTACTTCTTAGGAGTTGAAGTTTCTTATCCTCCCACTGGTGGTTTGTTCTTATCTCAAACAAAGTACATTTCTGATATCTTACATAAAACCAAGATGCAGGGAGTTAATCCTATCTCCACACCGATGGTCAGTGGTGCGGTTGTGTCTGCTTTTAAAGGTGAGCCTTTTCATGATGTACGTCTCTACAGGAGCACGGTTGGAGCTCTTCAATATGCTACCTTAACCAGACCAAAGATAGCATATAGCGTGAACAAAGTATGCCAGTTTATGCATGCTCCCACTCAAATACATTGGCAGGCTTTTACGCTATCTCATGGGTACTTTGAATCATGGGCTTCTATTTCGCAAACCTAGTGATTTTTCCTTACAAGGTTTTGCTGATGATGACTGGGCCTCGGATCCAGATGATCGTAAGTCTACTTCTGGGTTTTGTGTTTATCTTGGTGGGAACCTTATCACATGGTCATCCAGAAAACAACAGATCATATCACGATCGAGTACTGAGGAAGAATACAGAAGCTTGGCCCATGTTTCTGCTGATTTAATCTGGATTCAGTCGCTTTTTAAGGATCTGAAGCTGCAGATTTCTAATACACCCACCTTGTAGTGTGATAATCTTAGTGCAGTTCACTTAAGTGCCAACCCAGTGCTTCATTCCAGAACAAAACATGTCGAAATAGACATTTATTTTGTCAGAGATCTGGTATTACAGAAACGTCTTTCTGTCTGTCATTTGCCTGCTGCTGTTCAAGTAGCAGATATATTCACTAAGCCCCTCTCAGTTTCGAGATTTTTTGATGTAGCCGATTATTGGCTTAGTTGTTAGTCTTATTCTTTTTAGCCATGTGCTTGCCATGTGCTTCTTGGTTAGTTAGTTTGTTAGGCTAACCGCATCTTGTATGGCCTATTTAAAGGCTCTTAAGCCTTTAGTTTGAGGACTGAATATATTTTGAGGTTATACACTTCTTCGGCTCCATCAAATTGGTATCAGAGCGCTCGATTCTCGGGACACCTTTTACCATGACAACCAAGAAAGTCTCGACTAATGTGAGTGAAGATCCTTCTTTGGTTGATAAAGAGGCGGAATCTATCCCCGTCCTCTCACCACAAGAGACAACTGTACGCTTGCTGTCAGTTGAAGACGACGTGCGTGAGATCAAGAAAATTCTAAAGCTAATATGGGAAAAGATAGGCGTCCAAACCGAGCAACTAACGATAAATCCGGATGCACAAGCAACTAGAGGAAAAGAAACACAGATTTGGCAAGGGGAAAGCAGCAAATTGACGAACCAGCATGAAGACAGAACCAAATTCCAGCAAGAAAGGTGTTTTAATGAACAAAAGATAACCCAAGATTGGGCTGCAACTCCAACAAAATACCAAGAATGGGAAATGGCGCATAAAAGGTACAAAGAACTTAAGGAAAATCCACTATTTCGAAGGTATCAAGACTGGTCAGAATCTTCAAGTGAGGACGAGAAAGAACCAAGAGTCTTTTATCAACAAAATCCAAGGTATGACCATACGGAAAGAAAAGAAGATGCAAGAATCCCTTACCATCCATATGGTCATCAAGAATTCCCAATGTATAGCCACCCGGAAGGAAGAGATGATGCAAGAATGTTCTACCATAAACAAGACAGCGATTTCAAAATGAAGGTGGACATCCCAACTTACAATGGTAAAATGGAAATTGAAACATTCTTGGAATGGATACGTCATGTGGAGAATTTTTTCGATTACATGAATACCCCGGAATCAAAGAAGGTCAAATTAGTAGCACTCAAATTAAAGGGAGGAGCACAAGCATGGTGGGATCAACTAGAAATTAACCGCCAAAGATTTGGCAAGAGACCAATCCGTAAATGGGAAAGAATGAAGCGGTTGATGAGGGATAGATTTCTCCCCGCCAATTTTGAACAGATTTTATACACCCAATACCAAAATTGTCGCCAAGGGACACGCACGATAATGGAGTATACCGAAGAGTTCCATAAATTGGGGGCTCGTACGAATCTTGGAGAAAATCAGCAATGTTTGGTTGCAAGATTCAAAGGTGGTCTGCGCTTGGATATCCAAGAAAGAATTTCTTTCCAACCTATAGCTTTCTTGAATGAAGCTATTACGGCTGTTGCTACGGCTGAAGAGCAAATTACCAACAGGTTTAAAAGGCAATACACACGAAGGAATGTCGTAGAATCATCAACTTCCAATCCAAGAAACACCACAGTTGACAAGACCACATCCCCAACCACATCGGCCGGGGCAAAAGGCAAGCAAATAGACGATGGAACAAGTAAGGATTTGGTTCCTAAGAGGAACACCAACAATTACTCAAGACCTACTTTGGGAAAATGCTTCCGCTGTAACCAAACTGGACATTTATCGAATGAATACCCACAAAAAAAGACCTTAGCGATTGCGGACAATGTTCATTATCAAACGGAAAGTGACGAAACAGATCGTGATGAAGACATAGATTATCTTGAGCCAGATGAAGGGGATGCCTTATCTTTGGTCATTCAACGACTACTTTTGGCCCCAAAGATCGACCAAAGTTATCAAAGACATGCTTTATTCAAGACCCGCTGCACTATAAATGGGAAAATCTGCAATGTCATCATCGACAGTGGCAGTACCGAGAATGTGGTTGCAAGTAAGTTAGTTTCTACTCTAACCTTACCTTTGACTCCACATCCAGCCCCATATAAGGTCACTTGGATAAAGAAAGGAGGGGAGGCTCCGGTTACACATACATGTACAATCCCATTATCGATCGGAGCAAGCTATAAGGATCAAATAGTTTGCGATGTTCTTGATATGGACGCATGTCACATCTTATTGGGTCGACCATGGCAGTATGATATACAGGCAATCCACAAAGGAAGAGACAACACCTACGAATTTACATGGATGGGGAAGAAAATCGTGCTTCTACCTATCAATCCTTCCAAGCAAGTAGGTACAACCACCAATAAAAAAGGTCAACTCTTCTCTATATCTTCTGGAAAAAAAAAATCCAAGAAAAACAATTTCCTATCATAGGTTTAGTGATTAAATATTTCGATAATCTTGATCCTAACATTGCTATTCCAAGTGAAGTTCAAAATCTTTTACAAGATTTTAAGGAAATCATTGACACTCCAACCGAACTACCCCCATTGCGTGACATCCAGCATACCATTGAATTCCTCCCAGGTGCAACCTTGCCCAACTTACCACACTACCGAATGAGTCCTAACGAATACAAAATATTGCATGAACAAGTGCAAGAATTGCTGGAAAAAGGTCACATACAACCAAGCCTCAGTCCCTGTGCAGTACCCACTCTTCTAACACCAAAAAAAGACGGATCTTGGCGCATGTGTGTTGACAGTCGAGCAATAAACAAGATCACAGTGAAATACAGATTTTCAATCCCCAGAATCAATGATCTCCTTGACCAATTAAGCGGGGCAACCATATTTTCAAAGATAGATCTCAAGAGTGGATATCACCAAATACGGATTCGGCCAGGGGATGAATGGAAGACTGCATTTAAGACGAATGAAGGATTGTTTGAGTGGTTGGTCATGCCATTCGGCCTCTCCAATGCTCCAAGCACATTTATGAGGCTCATGAACCAGGTACTTCATCCTTTCATTAATAAATTCGCAGTAGTTTATTTTGATGACATTCTTATCTATAGCCAAGGGATTCAAGATCATATCAATCATATTCAAACAATTTTTGCTGCTCTAAAACAGAATGCCTTAGTCATTAATTTAAAGAAATGCTTATTTGCCACAGAACAGATTTCCTTTTTAGGATATATTATTGGACACAATAGGATAAAGATGGACCCTATTAAGATTAAGGCTATCAATGAATGGAACGAATCTAAAACAATTAAAGAGATCCAAAGCTTCCTTGGTCTAGCTTCATTCTATAGGAAATTCATCAAAAATTTTAGCACAATAGTTGCCCCTTTAACAAACTGTCTAAAGAAAGGACAATTTTTTTGGGAACAATCACAAACTGAGAGCTTCCAAACCATAAAGGAAAAAATTATCACTAGCCCGGTGCTCGCACTTCCAAACTTTGACTTACCTTTTGAAGTAGCAGTGGATGCCTGCGGCATTGGTGTTGGTGCAGTCCTATCCCAAAATAACCACCCTATTGAGTTCTTTAGTGAAAAACTAAGCCCCTCAAGACAAAGGTGGTCCACATATGAGCAAGAATTATATGCTTTGATTAGGGCACTTAAACAATGGGAGCATTATCTATTAAGCAAAGAATTTATTTTGTTCACTGACCACTTCTCCCTTAAATTCCTACAAACTCAAAAGTCTATTAGTAGAATGCATGCTAGATGGTTATCCTTTTTACAACGCTTTGATTTTGTCATTAAGCATACTTCGGGTTCTACTAACAAAGTGGCAGATGCCCTAAGTCGAAAAGCAAAACTATTGACAATCCTCACGGGCGAAATTATAGCATTCAATAGCCTACCGGAAGACTACCACAGTGACAAAGATTTTGGCTCCATCTGGAAAAATTGCATTGAACATAAACCAACTGGAGATTTCCACTTGGTCGACAGATTCCTATTTAAAGGGAACCTTCTGTGTATACCTTTCTCATCCTTACGAGAAGCCTTACTCCGAGAAGCACACGCGGGAGGATTGGCTGGACATTTAGGCCGAGATAAAACTCTACATATGCTGGAAGAACGATATTACTGGCCGCAACTTAAAAAAGATGTTCAAAACTATGTTTCACGATGTTTTACATGCCAAACTTGTAAAGGAACAAGCCAAAACACAGGTTTATATTTACCTTTACCTATCCCCGACAACATTTGGGAAGACTTATCCATGGATTTTATACTCGACCTCCCTCGAACCCAACGGGGTTTTGATTCGGTCTTGGTGGTAGTAGATCGTTATAGCAAGATGGCACATTTTCTTGCTTGTAAAAAAACTTCTAATGCAATTTACATTGCAAACCTATTTTTTAGAGAGGTTGTCTGCCTGCATGGAATCCCAAAATCCATAGTTTCAGACAGGGATGTCAAGTTTTTGAGCCATTTTTGGAAAACCTTGTGGAAAAAATTTGATACTACTCTCAAATATAGTACTACTAGTCATCCACAAACAGACGGCCAAACGGAGGTAACAAATAGAACTCTTGGAAACCTTATCAGATGTCTAAGTGGCGACAAACCGAGACAATGGGATATGACTCTAGCACAAGCTGAATTTGCCTACAATCATATGAAGAACCGGACAACAGGGAAGTCACCATTTGAGCTTGTTTACACTAAACTCCCACGCCTAACTCTTGATCTAACACTAATTCCTTCCTCTGTTGATCTTAGCCTTGAAGCAGAAGAGATGGCAACTAGGATTCGAGATCTACATCAGCAAGTGCACAAACACATCGAAGAACAAACAATAAAGTACAAGGCTGCCGCAGACAAAAAACGAACTACAAGGAATTTGCTGTTGGGGACTTAGTGATGGTCCACTTACGCAAAAACAGATTTCCAGCTGGAACTTACAGCAAGCTTAGGGAAAAGAAGATTGGCCCACTTCCTATTCTGGAAAAATACGGAGATAATGCCTACCGCGTGCAACTCCCAGCCACTTACAACATCAGTTCTACTTTCAACATAGCTGCTATCTTTCCGTACAATCCTCCGGATGAGTTTCTTTTAGCTACATAACTCGTGGTCGAGTTCTTTTTTAGGGAGGGGAAAGTTGATGTAGCCGATTATTGGCTTAGTTGTTAGTCTTATTCTTTTTAGCCATGTGCTTGCCATGTGCTTGCCATGTGCTTGCCATGTGCTTCTTGGTTAGTTAGTTTGTTAGGCTAACCGCATCTTGTATGGCCTATTTAAAGGCTCTTAAGCCTTTAGTTTGAGGATTGAATATATTTTGAGGTTATTCACTTCTTCGACTCCATCATTTTTACCTCTTAAAGACAAGCTCAATGTTTGTTCCTCATCTAACATTGGCTTGAGGGGGGGTGTTAAGAGAGCTCACTGAGTCTAGTTGTAATTCTGTTTATTAATCAACTGATTGTTGTTATTCAGGTTACCTCTTTCAGTTGTATTGTTATGTATTGATATATTTCAGAATCCTATAAATATGGGATTACTGTTTTGATCAGATTAATAAGAGAGAGATTCATTTGCTGATCATTCCCATGAGTCACTGCTATACTTCTCTTCTTGAAAGTCTATAACCCAAACTATATTTTCGGGGATTGCTAGAATTGTGGAAAAACTATAACCCAAGCTCCGTTAACTACACAGATAAGAAATGAATATTTTCCCCATAATAATTATTCAAATGTATGGTCTATAACCCAAACTATATCACAGGGGGAAAACTATAATAAATGCAAGTATGATCAAACTTGATTAAAAGGAAATTTTCGGGGAATGCTAGAATTGTGGATGATTTGATGATTTCAATATCACATTTTCTTTTTCGAGGTTCTAGATGATGTCCTTAATATCAAGTATCCTGTAACTTTGGTCTCTTTTTTATTTAAAGAAATTGAAGCACTTCGTAATAATAATAATCACTTAAGGAGCTGTGGAGTACTCTTGTTTTCAAAGTTGCATTCTAATTTCTAACAATACACAAGCAGGAGTGAGATTGACCAATGCAGTTCAATCCCCCATGATTAAAAGAAGGGCAGATTCCGAGAAGCTTGACATATCTTATGGCCTATATACAAAAACATGGCACCTACGCTTTGCAGAGAACTCCACACAAAGCAAGAAGACTGTTCAGAGAGTGTGTGCACGTTACATAATACCCATATATACAAGACACGTAACACGTGATACTAACAAGCACAAGAAAAAAAGGATGGAATGACATCTCACCTTAAATACCAAGGATATTACAAAAAGGTTGTTCAATTGGCATGAACAATTACATATTTATATCTATCCTATATATAAAAGTGGTTATAGGGAGAAACTTTATCTCCCCATTTTGCACTCCGAATTTTAAACCAGTGTTTTCAAGGCGCAAGGCGCACCTCGATGCAACGAGCCCTTTGATCCCCCGAAGGCGAGAGGCGATAAAAAGGCGACGCCCAAGTGAAGCGAGGCGCACCTTAATAAATAAATAAAAATTATATATATAGCGCATAAATTTATATAGTAAACATAGTTTAAAAAATCAATATCAGAATAGTTCCATAGTAAATGTTAACAAGATATATAAATTTTTAATTAATATTTAAATAAAAAATTATATATATATATATAGGTAAATAATTCTGTAAGTTTTTATTTTTAATTTCTAATGAAGGCTTTTCACCTTCCATTTTCTCTCATAGTAAATAGAATTAATGTTAGTCCAACCTAATTTTCTCACTCCTAGTAAATAGAATTAATGCTAGCCCAACCTAATTAAACCCAATCCAACCTAATTAAACCCAATCCAACCTAATTTTCTCTCCTAATAAATAGAATTATAGAATTCTAAGTGAAGCCCTAATTTTCGGTTTACTTCTCATCAACATCCAACCCTAGCCGCTTCTACCTCTTCATCTTCTTCGTTTCTTTCTTCAACTTCTTTCTTCTTTTTCTTCGTTTCTACTTTCTTCTTCTTCTTCGCTTCTTCTCCAATCTTATTCATTTTTTCGAATGGTTAGGGTTTTTTTTGGCAAAGGAAAGGGTTAGGGTTTGAGAGAGGGTTTTGTTTTTTTTTTAAGCTTTAAATGAATTTTTTTTAAAAAAAAAAGGGCAGATCGCCTCGCATCAGGCGGCAGGCGCACCCAAGCGCACAAAGGCACGCCCAGGCGAGTGCCCGATTGAAGGCACTCGCCTTGGCACTTAGTGAGGCGCACTCGGGCAAAATCGCCTCGCCCGTCACCTGAGGCGTGCGCCTCGTAACACTGTTTTAAACATATGCCTATTTTACCTAATTCCATTGGAATCAAGACAAGATGCAAGAGGGAAAAGAGAAAAAATGGGTTGGGTTAAGATAGTTGTTCCACGACCCCAACAAGCTGGCTTTTCAATTTACTATAAATTATTATAATGGACCCCTTTATTTTTATTACACAAAAACCTATGGACTCTTCTCTTTTCAAGCACCATTCATTAGAGAAGTCCAAGAGACACCTTAATTTAAAAAAAAAAAAACGACTATTTTAATCCAATAACTAATCAACATCTATTACAATCTTATTTTATTATCCAATAACCTACTAACTCTTTCCATTCCAAGCACAGTTCATTAGAGAATTTTAATAGAAACTCTAATTCTCAAAAAACGATTCATTGGCTCCCAACAAGATATTTTGATCCAATAGCGTATCAACCTCTATTACAATCTACCATCAAACTAAGTCCTAATTTGAGTTGCCTGAAAGGGAGAACAATTCACAAGCAAATGCAATACCTTCGATCTGGTTTAGTTTTTTCCTCAATTCAATTCCCCTTCAATCTGGTTTGGTTTTTTTTTCAATCCAATTCCCTTTCTCTCTGCCAAGAATACAGTGTCTCAAAAACCACATTTCCATTGTATGTACCAATTGCGCCCTCAAAAACAGTCTCCCATTTTTGTTTCCGTTTTTTTTTACTATAATAAAAGAAAATCAAACTCCTCTATTCTTTCATTAGACAAGTTCTAACTTATGTTTTTCAAGTAAACAGAAAGACATAGATGGAGATTGGAAAATACCGGTAACAGCAAGGGAGGAGAAAATCGAGGGAGGCTGTGGCGGCACGAACGGAATAAAGACGACAGTGGCGGCGGCACTAACGGAAGAAAGACGACAGTGGCGGCAGCACGAGCGGAAGAAAGACAGAGGCGGCGGCGGCGGCGGCAGCGGTGTACAGGTGAAAGGCGACGGCGACGCTGAGCTGCTGGAGGAGGAAACAGCGTGAAGAAGAAGTGGCGTGAGGATGAGCTATTAGGTTTCCTTCTTTCATTCATTTTTATTTTATTTACAGAATGGGCTAAAAACGTGGGCTGAGCTTTTTAAAACGAAAAGAAAAGAAAAACGATTGAATTTTAGGGTTAACTATAAAAATGGCCAAATTTAATTGTGCGCTTTGAAATATGTCTAAAAAAAACTTTTTTATCGAATAAATGGCCAAATGATAACAACCCTAAATCCCCTAAAATCTAATGAACTAACTTCCTAATAATCTAGGAATAACAAAAGCAAATCAAATAACAAAAAAAAACATTAAATTTAAAATAACATATAAAATCAAAATCAATATCTCAAATACAAAATTAACTTAAATAAAGCTATAAAGATCTCAAAACAAATAATTACAAATCAAATACTGGAAACTAAAAATAATACATTATACTTCTTTTCTACAAAATCAACATTAAAAATAAAATCTTTCAACGAAATCAACCAAAAAAATTCAGAATTTGTTGGAAGTGAGTTTTGAGTCACACAAATACAAAAGGGTTGCTTATAGATATCAAAATTCAAATTAAATGTCAACTTGATTTAAGTGTGGGTCATCTAGATATTGTATAATCCAATAAAAAAATACAGTGTAATCTGAGTGCTTTAATCCCAATCCCTTCCAATGCAAATACTATGTAATCCTATAAAATACTAATAAAAAAAAACATCAATCCCATATAAAGTGCTCTAAATACTATGTAATCCCTACTCAGATTAAGTGTTCTAAATAGTATGTAATCTCTTCCAAATTACACAAATACTGTATAATCTTGTAATCACATAAAAATAATTTTTCAAATGTGTTAGACAATGAAAATCCTAGAGTATTAAGAATAGAAAGACACTTGATAAAGGAAAAAGAAAAGGCAGAAAGCAAAAAGAACACTGAAAGTGTGTGAGAATAACGGAATGACCTTCATATTGATCCCTCACCCCCAAAGTTACATCGATGTTTCTTCTTCATTCCCCATTTTCATTTATTTTCTCAACATTCTTCAATTCTACTAGCATTTCTTCCTTTCAACTCACTTTTTCCTCTCTGCCTTTGCACTTCCAAACACTCGAATTGATGAAGAGCAGGATCATGAGATTCGTCACATTTTTTGTCCTTCCATTTGTGGTGTCCTCTCCAACTTAACCATGACATGCTTGATTTGAGCCTAAAATAGAGTAAAAGAAAACTCAGATGTAAAGAGTAGATTCAAAATTAGCATGATTTTAGGAGATAAAATCTAGATTTAAAGTTAGATAAAAACTGGAAAAAAAAATAAGTATTCCATATATTTAGGAGATTGATTGTCTGAGTTGGAAGAAGTGTAAAAATGGAATAAAAAAAAGTAAACCAAAATTTTCAAAAAACCCGATGGCCATATTTCAATGTTTTTAATTTTTTAGCCATATTTCTGAACTGCCCCTAGATTTTGGCCATACACCCAAAATTCTCTTGAATTTTATTGGGGTTGGATAGATTTTTCTTCTTTTTTTCTTTTTTTTTTCCTAAATAAGGATAGATTTTTCTTTGGGATAACTCATGTATAGCCTATAATTGAGGTCCAAATTTTATATATGTCTAAACCCACCATTTTTTTACACAAATGACCAACAAATCTATAGATTTTTCTTTTTCAAAAAAAAAATATATAGATTTTTCATAAAAGTTGTGGTCCAATTACCCTTCAGTATTTTACAATATTCTGATATTAAAATTAAACAATAAAAAAATTAGAAATTCAAATAAATTATAAGATTTTCCATAATTGAATTCATTTCGAATTAACCAAAATCAATTAAAGTTGCCAAAAATTCTATCCCATAATCTGTTGGGTTTTATGCCCTAAAACTCGTAAATAGTGAATGTAAACAAATTGTATACTTGTTCAATAAAGTCCTTATTGAGATTTATTCACTTGAGTTGTTATTGAATAAGTTAATTGCAAGTTAAATAACCCAAATTCAATAAACTAAGATCTCTGGCTATAGTATGTATACTTGAGCTTTATGTGGAGACATAAAAGTTGATCTGGCTCGAGTAATAGCCAAAACGGTCTATAGTATAGGGATAAGGTTGGGTACTTTATCTTGGGGACACTATGAGACGCTGCTCACTTTCTATTTAGTACAGACGATATTATCCTGAATCGTTCATGTGGAGACATTGCAAGTGGGGACGTCCTATGCAATGAGTTTGTATAAGACCAAGACCGAGAAATAAGTCATTTTCACTTTATAATGTCGTTTACTGTTGAAACTGACTAATTTCATACGATGACCTAGGTAACTCGATCTTAATCTTGAGCTAACTATGAACTATTGTTTATTCGAGATTGTCCTTTGATTTGCATGGGTGAGAGAGGTTCAACATCGCCAACTCAATAAGCCTAACATTTTGGGGATAAGACCAGGTAGATAGCTAGGGGCATAGTCCTACAAGACGAACTTCACTCCTACCTGAATTAGAAATAGTAGAGAGGTTGTTCCCTTAAGTGCTGACTCTAGGGCTTGAACAAAGGGATCTCATTCTCTCATTGGTTCGGGAGGGACTCGGTTTGGTGGTTGGACCATAAACCAATTGTTCAGTAGAGGATCAGTGGGACTTAAGGAACAAGAGGTAACTTCAGGGGTAAAATGAACATTTGACCCTGTTGTAGTTACGAACAATATGTGAAGGATCAACTTACTAATCATGGTTATATCGGGTGGACAAAAACATATCTTCAGTGAGGAGAGTGCAACTACTGGGCTATAGTAGGGTGTCCCGGTAGTTAACGAATGTTGGTTAATTAGGTTAATGAGTTTAGCTAGTTAATCTCGGATCGTTGGAGCCCATGATCTGTAGGTCCATTAGGTTCCCCTGCTAGTTCATACGAAATAAACCTTAGAACTGTGTGATGAAACAGTTTGAAATGTTCAAATTTGGTTTAGGGAGTTGACGTCAATTTTATATGATATTATTGATATAATAATTTAATTGCGAATTAAACTATGTTTTAAGAGAGTTGGAAATATTTAAATATGATTTAAATATTATACACGTGAATATGGATTCATGTTCGGTTTCAAGAGAAGTCGAGATTGGTGTAAATAACTAATTTAATATTTGATACTAAATTAATATAATTAATTAAATTGCTTAATTAATTATATCTAGAAATTAAAAATCAAATTGGTTTAATTATTTAAATGGATTATTTGAATTAATTTAAATATTAAATTATGAAATTAATTTCATTTATTTATTTTAATGAAGAGGCAAATTTCATATTTTTTACACCAATTCCATGTCTTATGCCCATGTTTTATCTCACATAATGCCACCTAAAATTACACCAATTCCATGAGTAATTTGGTGTCCTCTTTAGCTTCATTGTATTTGCATGAGATTCTTCCTTCAAAAGAGAAAGGTTGAAGTTGGAAAAGTGGTTGGCTGATCATGTGATGTCGGGAATTCTCTCAAGAAATTGAAAACAAAAAACTCTCTAAAAGATCATTTCTTCTCCCTCAAATTACATCATGTTCTTGACTCCCACAAGTTGTTCTAAGGTCAGACGATAGCAGGGAAGACTCTAAAGGTTGTTCGCGTCTAGTTCGTGTTCAGAATTCATCCACGGAGTGTTCGAATTTCATCCAAAAGGTTGGTACTTCTCGAGTCTCTGTGTTTCGCCTTAATGGAATGCATGTTTTTCTTCACAAAATTAATGAAATTAGAGTGCTTTCGATCCAAATCGCTTCCGCACGAGTGTTCTACACTTCATAATCGTGTATTTTTTAGGATGGATTTCTTTTGAATGCTCTCTCTCTCTCCTCATAACCACACCTCAAGAAAAGGAAACTCTCTTCTCAAATTTGACAACTTTTTTCGAAAAAAAAATCCTACATTTTGTTGATAATTTTTTTTTTTTAAAAAATACTTTCCCACTCCTCATAACTACACCATAGAAAAAGGAAATGTTATCTCCTTCTAATTGTGTAAACTGCAATGCCTCATTTGGTTTTTTTTTCCCTTTGCCTCCATAGAAATGACAACGAATGAGGTTTTTTAATAGGGTCTTGCCCATTTCGACAATTAAGAGTTTTCTAATAGGGTCTTGCCCGTTTCGACATTTGCAATTGATGGACATCTTCAAGAATCAGTGCAATATATACCGAGTTTTTTTTCGTACATTTATAAGGTATGATTGGAGTTTATTTGTTAGTTTCATGCATTTTATAGGGTAGGATTTATTTTCAAGAGTTAATTTGCAAATATACTGGATTCATTTTTTAATTTTATTCTAGGTTTATTTCAAATATTCTGAGAATAACATTAGTTGTATTTAATACTTTGTCACCATTAGATTGAACTGGTATTTTAGGATTCCTATAATGTTTATGACTTATATGTTTATTTCAAACAGTAAATGTATAATATATTGGGCTTATTTTCAAGTTTCATACATTTATAGAGTTTATAATAAATAATCTAAGGACATTATAAACTATATTAACCAATACTTCATACTGACGGTTATATAATATATATCATTCGAATGATCGTAGTAGACTATGCGTACATAAACATACTAAAGAAGTAGCGTCTCGACGCTGGTCTATATTTGACCTGAAATTGACTTTTTTCCCTTTTGAAGCTTTTTCATTCCTTTGCATCTTTTCGCGTCCCGAACACCCCATTAGCTCCATTATTTCGCTATAGCTCCAATCAACCATTTCCTACAAAATAAACAATTAAGTGCAATAAAATGGCTAATAATCATCAAAGACTAGCTAAATTAAATAAGTAAAGATAGCTAGCTATGCTCGCTATCACTTTGTCGTCCCATTATATGTTTTATATATACCTTATTGTGCATATAGTTGTTTTTAAGAGTCCCTTAGTAGCATTTCGATAATCCAATACATGTTTACTATATATTTATATGTATGATTATTGTATGTAATAGTTATATATTCGTCTATGTATAACTGTTAGCTTTACGAGCTTCAATCATACTATATGTTTTGATGATAACAAACTTTAATTTACTAACATTTCAGTGTTTCAAAGTATCTATCTTGTAGAGCTCGAAAAGACGATTCCAACACAACTTGAATTGCTCAAATTGAAGTTCAAACGACAAAGTTACAAGCAAAAGAAGATTGGAAGGGAAAATCCTACGTGGCAGTGACACGTGGCACCGAGATGACGTGGCGGCTAACGTGCACACAACGGTAAAAAAATATGATGACGTGGCAGCTGAGGTGGTGGATGGTGTGGCATTCCAAATGGTCACCTTTGCTGACGTGGAGAACATGGACCAAAATCAATGTGACACTTGGCACAGATTTTAATAATAATAAAAAAAAAGTCCAAAGGGTCAAATTTTTAATTATAATATTATTTTATTATTAATTTTGATTTTATTTTAATATAGTGAATCAGAGAGCGACACATGGCAGCCAACAACTAATTTAGCCCTTTTTGGTCTATTTAAGGCTCGAAAAAATTCCGAAAAAATGGGAAAAAATTCTGAAAAATACTACTCATCTTGGAGAGCATTTCAACCATTTTTTAGAAATTTTTTAACTTCAATTTTTTTCACTTTCCTTAAATTTTTAATTTTCCAATTTCTCCTAAATTCCATCAATTACACATCATATTTGATTTGAATTCTTTCCAAATTTCATATCTTTCAAATCCCCATTTTACTCTCAAAATCTCCTAATTTCAATCTTTCAAATTTCATTTTTAAATTCAAAATTTTTTCCTTTCTCATTAAATCAAATCTCCACCATCCATTTTGAATTTAATCCAATGGCCAAAATTCAATTTCTCCATCTATAAATTGAGTCATTCTTTTCCCCTCCAACACACACTCAAGTTATCAAATTATTCTTGTCCAAAAGCCTTCATTGCTCTTCAATCACCCTATTGTCATTTTGTGAGGGAATTTGTAACGCCCTAGGCCTAGGATTCGGAATCCGGATTCGGCACCTAAGGCCCCAACGTTCCCCTACGACCTGGCCACGTTACCATACTCGTCTTAAACTGCTTCCAAGAGTGAAGATTATCCCCACAAACCAACACGGGATCCTTTTAGCATGCTACGTCCTCACTCACATGCTTCTTAGGAAAATTCCTAGGAGGTCACCCAACATAGAACTTCTCCAAGCCAAACACACTTAACTTCAAAGTTCCTATGATTGAGCCACCGAAAAGAAAGGTGCATCTTGTTGGTATAGGTAGTATCTATCAATTCTTTTAAGCTTATCTTGACTATACTTTCATGTCCTCAAGATCCCTCTCATTCGGATGTGGTCTCGGTTCATTCATGTACCCCTCCTAACTCGGGTGTCACAAATTTTTTTAGTGAGAATTGTGAGTGATCATTCTTGTGGATCTTGCCTTCAAGAGGTATTTTACTTTGTAAGGTTCTTTTCTTCTTTTATTTATTATTGGGAACTTGTAATAAGGTGTGGGTGCACATTGGGAATTGAGTAAGTGGTTTAATCCTAAACCCGAAAAAAGATTTGTAGTGGTTTGATCCTGAACCCGATTAAAAGGATCGTAGTGGTTTGATATCGAACCCATTTAAAAAAATCGGTATAGGTTGGGTCCTAAACCTGTAAAATGATCGGTAAAGGTTTACTCTTGAACCTAGAAAAAGAGTCGATTTGGTTCTCACCTGTAAGAGAGTTGTTCAGTAAAATACCCAAGAAGAAGTCTTGGGAAGTGGAGAAGGAATTTCCGAACAACTATAAAATTTTCCAATGTTATCTCTTTCTCTCTACTCGTTTAATTTCCGCTATTTTATTTATCTAAATAGATTGCATGCCTAGGAAAATCATTACATATTTCTAACATATTGCATATTTTAGAGTGCTTATTAAATTAGTTTAAATTAAATTAAGTTAGTTCAATTTAGCAAAAAGAAAAAAGTTTTAAATTTTATTAAGCAACCATATTCACCCCCCTCTAGTGTTGTCATACGATCCTACAATTGGTATCAGAGCGGGTAGCTCGATTTTTTTTTTTTTTTTAAATTTAAAGTGTTGTGTTTAGAAGAAAACTTTCAAAATTATTTTTCTTTTAAGATTCATTTTGGAAATTATTCTTCTAGAAAACTTAATTGTTTGAGCTTATGACAAATATTATAGTTAATAACGTGTTAGAATATTCATCTTGTGTTTCTAATGATTTTCTTGATGTGAAGGGAATTTATAAATCTAGAAATCAAGGAATTTTTCATAAATTGGAGAAAGAAGATTTTCAAGAATCTGATTGGTTCTTGATGGCTCACACAGATAATGAAAGTGACGATGAAGAGGTAAGTAACGAAAACCCCTCACATGATGAGCTTGTGGATGCCTATAATGAAATTAAAATTGATTTTAAAAAAGTATGCTTTAAATATATGTCTCTTAAAAAGAAGAACAAAAAATTAGCTCACCAAAATAATGAGTTATTAAATGAGTTTAATTGTGTGAAGGAAGAAAATGAAAAAAATAATTCCTCATTTTTAGGATTGAAAAATGACTTGGATGCCTTAGTTATTGAAATCACAGGAGTTGAGAGGAAAAACAATCTACACTTCTCATTGAATCAAAGGTAAAGAGCTCTCTTAAATACATGAAAAAAATACTAATAATAGAAAACAGAAAATAACAAAAAAATGTTTCAACAAACAAATAGGTTACAACAAACTAGAGAATCTAAACTGGCTACTATATTTGATACTACCCCTCAAGATGGACCATGAAGGTTAAAAACACCCATCTTGAGCATAAATTCTTTAAGATCAGAGGCAGGTAATGGCTTAGTAAACATGTCAGCCAATTGTGAAGTTGTTCGAATAGGCAGTAGTTTGAGAAGACCACGTTCAATTCGATCACGAACAAAATGACAATCGATTTCGATGTGTTTAGTACGCTCGTGAAAGATCGGATTTGAAGCAATTGATATTGCAGCTTGATTATCACAATAAACCAAAGCTGGCAGCAGATAAGTAACTTGTAAATCAAGCAATAAATGGGACAACCAAGTTAATTCGCTAGAGACAGTAGAAAAAGCTCTATATTCTACCTCAGTTGAAGAATGAGAAACTGTCACTTGTTTCTTTGTCTTCCAAGAAACAATAGACTCACCAAGAAATATACAAAACCTGATGATAGATTTCCGAGAGTCAGGACAAGAACCCCAATCAGAATCAACAAACGCCTTCAACTGAAAATTATTTGTTGCCTTAAGGAGAATACCATGACCAATAATGCCTTTCAAATAATGGAGCAAATGGTGAGCAACTTTTAAGTGTTCAGTACACGGTTTTGCAAGAAATTGACTAAGTTTGTACATAGAGAAACAAATGTCGGGGTGTGAAATCTGAAGAAATAACAGCCGCCAATTGAACATCTATAATCAGTGGCCACAACAGAAACAAGTAAAAAACTTAAACTAGCTGAAAGACGAAAGCTAGGAATCATAAGATGAGCAACCGGTTTAGCTCCAAGTAATCCATAGTCTTCTAAAATTTGAAGACAATACTTCCGTTGAGAAATGTATATTCCTTGGGAAGAATGAGAGAGTTTTAAACCAAGGAAATATTTAGCAGTCCCCAAATCTTTAAGTAAAAATTTAGAATGGAGGAGAGTTTTTACCTCGTCAATTTTACAAGGTGATGGACTGGTGATTAAAATGTCATCAACATATACCAGGAGAGCCACAAAAGTTGATTCTTTCCCTTGGTGAACAAAGAGTGATCAGCCTTAGACTGAATAAATCCATGAGAAGTTAGTCCTTGAGAAGATTTTAAAAACCACTGTCTTGGAGCTTGTTTGAGGCCATATATGGACTTGTGTAATTTGCATACCAACGGAGGACTAGAAGAAGATGTTTTATCATTATAATAACCCAAGGGTAGAGACATATAAACTTCTTCAAACAAATTTTCATTCAAGAAAGCATTGTTAACGTCCATTTGAGCAAGACCCCATTGAAAAGAAGCAGCAAGAGATAATAGTAATTTGACAGTAACTATTTTAGCAACAGGTGAAAAAGTATCAAAATAGTCTATACCTTATTGTTGACTATATCCTTTAGCCACAAGACGAGCTATGTAATGATCCATAGAACCATCAGCTTTATGTTTGACGCAATATACCCACTTGCAACCAACTGGTTGGTGGTCGGGAGGCAAAGGAACGACACTCCAAGTCTTGGTGCGTTCCATAGCAACTATTTCTTCATCCATAGCTGTCTTCCAATGTGGAAACTTAACGGTTTGATGGAAATAAGATGGTTCAAACGAAGTGAAGATGTTACAAATAAAAAACCTGTGAGAAGGAGCAAATTTGTCATATGATAAGTATCGTAGAAGAGAATATGGTAGCTTATCAGTAGGACAAAATGCTCGATGTTGAATCAGGTTGCTGGTAATCCTGTAAAAACCCAAGTAGATTATGAGACCGAGAAGAACGTCTGAGCGGCTGAACAGATGGAAAAGGTAAAGAAACCTAAGGAACCCCATCATGAACAGAATTAGTATCAACAGAAGTAGCAACAGATTATGTGTTAGCTGAATTCCATCATGAACAGAAACCTCAGGAACTTTAGTCGAAGGAACCAAAGAAGTTTGAACAATATATGTGGGGGCCTCGACATTAACTGCTTTAGGAGAATTATCTGCTGGAGTTTCTATCACAGTGGCTTCATTAGAAGTAGGAATAAAACCTGAAACGGGGTAAGGTAAAATAATATCTGAAAATAGATCATCCACATTAGGTACATCAGGAATAGTGTGGAAGGGAAAATGATTTTCCATGAAAATAACACCCCGAGAGACAAACACTTGTCTTTTTGCAACATCATATAATTTGTAACCTTTTTATACCGGTAGGATACTGATAACTCTCCAAAAGAGAGTTATTTAGGCCTTAATTCTATAGTGTTTTGTGTGTCATTTGTGCTAAATAGGGTTGCTTTTAGATGAATATTATATGTTCTAACCCATTTGGAAGAATGGATGCTTTGGAAGTTATTTTGCGCAGAATATACTGTTGAGCTACTTGAGGGAGCAAAATCTGTGATCCAACAAAGCAGGGAGCAAAAGTGCCATGTAAAAGCTCGTTATCCATTTTAATGAACTCAAGTTAGTTGAGCTATTTTCGGACTTGAGAAGCTGGGAGAGCCATCCACGTGTACGGATTGACCTAATTAGGGCCTGCTTTCATTCTATAAAAGGGAAGAGTCGTTTCAAGTCAAGATATTCCACTTTTGGGGGGAAAGATAGTTTCTCATTTCCATCATTGGGAACCGAATAGAGGAGGAAAGATTGGAGACTTCAAGAAGACCATCAACTACGGATTTGACCAAGGGAATTAACCTTTTCTTGTAATTTCTTGTAGTTATGGATGCAAATACTCAAATTGTAGCGTGTGTTATCATGAGCCGTATGAACTAAATTTACTTAGGTGTTGATTAGGAATCATGTAATTGTCGTGCTTTATTCTCTATGCAATATATGTTGATTTGAGCATCTTGATTATTTGTTGTGCATATTCCTATTTTGTGCCTGCCTGGCCAGCCGGTATGAATACCACTTCTTAGTTTCAGGGATGATTTGTGAAGTGTGTGAAATTACAAAACGAGATTTAAATCAAGTTTTGCTCCTACGTCCCTATATTCACAACATGAGGTTCATGCTCGGCTTCGAGTCGCCTTAGGAGCGGTCTCCCTTCGAAAAGTGTTTGCATGGGTCAATATCAGGGTGAATGGGAAAAATGTCTAGAGTAAGTGGGAGCGGGACACGTGTCAACGTATCCCTCGGTCTCCGCCCCTAGTTCACACCGTGAGAGTCCTATGATCCGCCTGCAGGTTGTCCTGGCGCAACCATCCCTTCGGAGGGTCTGATCATAGGATTCAGAACACTGTGAACTCTTGAATAGGATAGAGTCACTTAGGCTAATCACCAACAGTTGTCTTTCCCTTCGGTAGCCTGTTGGTGCGTGCCTCTGAAATCTGAAAGTGTCATTGCCTTCAGGATCGGTGTCTTCTTGGAGCGAGATGAGAAGTATTTTCCTGAAGAAGTACCACCCTATTGCACTGTTGATGGAAGCCACCGAAAGAATTGTCAACGCCACGCAAATGCCTGAAGAGTTGTTCCACGAGTTCGTGAATCGCTTCAATCTATACTGCATGGAACATCACACCCCACTCTCAGAGGAGTTCTTGATAGAAAGCTTCTACGGAAGGTTGACACCTGACCATAGAAGAATGTTTGACTCAGCTAGTGGTGGTGATGTGCTTGCTACAACACCTGGTGAGGCGTGGGAGATCATTGCAAAACTTGTAGAAATCACGAGATTCTGTGCCAACTCCCCTGATGAGCTAGAGAGCCAAATCTCATAACAGTAACAAGAAGGTACGTTAGGAGAAAATCTCATCGAGGTCAGTGAACCCGAACTTAACTCTTCCTTTAATTATTGGTCTGATTCATGTAGTACTTCATGCATGTTATAAGAGTTAGAAATTAGGAATGCTGAGCATAATTCTGATTATTCCATGCCTAATTCTATTTCTCCTGATATCCTTAGTTCTATAAAGCATGATTTAGGCTTAGTGTTTCAAGTGGCTGACCAAGTTGAGCCTAGGGTGCTTAGAATTAACATAATTTGGACTGATGAGGATATTCTGCTTAAAATTTCTTATGTTGTGCACTCTGTGTGCAAGTTGAGTTTTTCTGTGCAGGAGCTGATTAAGAAAAAGAAGAAAGATCCTCTAAGGATCAAAGAAGTGGATTTCGGTTGAAGATTGCAAATCTCGTCGAGCAATCGACGTTAAAAATTGAGCTTCTGGGAGGCAACCCAACTTTAAAAATAATTTGTCCCTTCTCCTTATTTTTAGTTGTTTTCTTCTAGTTAGTTTTTATTTATGTTTGTTTGCTTTCTTTTTTTGTAGGAGTCTATGACCTACTTCTGTGAAAAGCTATCTTTCGAGACATGGTGAATCATTCCCTTCCAACCATTGAGCTTAGAATCAAGGGGAGGTTTTTTGTTCCCTTACTCTTTTGTCCTTTGGATTTTTCTTGTTTAGATACATTGGGGAGGATGTATGATTTTAGGTTGGGGGTGGAGTTGGTTTTGCATGCCTGTTTTGGTTGAGTCTTGATGCACCTGAGCGTCAGACTATTTTATTATGCATGCATTATTTTACTGTTCTATGTTTTCTGGATTGAGGCCATGCATCTGAGCATTGGACCTATTTTTAAGCAAATTTTAAAAGATTGAGTGTTGATGTATGGATGATCTGGTTGCTTTTTCTCTGATCATGAAAATCAACGATGTGTCATCCTACCAACTTTATTGCTTTTATTAAATTATAAGCATGTTGACCAAAAATTGAGCCTTTTTAAAACTTTTCTAGTACTTTTCTTGCAAAAGTAAACCTTAGCATGCCTAGGATTAGTTTGAAGGCTTAGGAGCGAATTATAGATCCATATGTTTGTTGTCACCTCGATAGGCTTAGGGATGAGCTAGAGAGTCAAATGCCCACAAATTAGCATGTAATATCTTGCCTAGGAGAAAAGAAAGAAAATATGCCAAAGAAAAAGAAAAAGAGAGAAAAAGGAAAAGAAGGAAAAGAAAGAAAAGAAAAATGAGCGCGAGCTTAAAAGAAAATCATATGCTCATCTATCTTGTTTTTATTTTTGAGAAAAAGCATGTTATGCAATGTTCATGTGCGATAAGGGGTAAAAAGAGCTGTCTGCGGTGTGATCAGTTAGACCAACCAAGGGTTAAACTCGGGTTATGGGTCCCTACATCATAGTGTGAAAGCTAGTGCCCCGCCTAAAAAGAATGCAGAAAGAAAATGTCTTTTATTTTTCAGGCACCTAGGTAATGAGAAAAACAGTCTAATTTGTTTTGTTTGCTCCTTGGTTAGTTCCTAATGCCAGTGTAGAGGGAAGATAGGTTGAGGGTTGTATAATCCAATCCTGGGCTTGTAAAATTGACTTTAGGTAGACAAAGTGTGAGCTTGAGCAAGAACTCCCATGAAAACTTTTGATTTGTCTCTTTGTTTAGGTTATATGTGAATGACTCTTGATTGCAATATTTTTGGCATGTTAGACATTGAGATTGGAGTCTATGAAATTGTTACCATTGAATCCTATATTCTTATTTTATATGCTTGCTCGAGGACTAGCAAGGTTTAGGTTAGGGGTATTTGATAGGACCAATTTGGCCCTATATATTTGTTCTTAACCTTGCTAGTTTTACGATAATTATTTTGCTTAATTGTATTATTTTGTAGGTGTTTGGTGATAAAAGCTTCTCGGGAGCCAATACTCCAAATTGACGTTAATTTGAGGAAATTAACGAGGTTTTGATCCAACTTGAAGTCCACGGGATGTCAAGGAGATGAAAAGATCAAAGCGGAGCACTTAAGACTCGAAAACAACGTCAAAAAGGTCAAAAATTGTAGCAGCCAAACAAGAAAGACCCTAAAGATGGCGTCAAGACGCCACCTCATAGCATCGAGACAATACGAACTTGAAGGATCGCTCAAATCACCGTCAGCGTCTCGACGCCACTTCGTTATTTAAATATAGCAGTTTGTGATTTAGGTCATAAGTTTAGGACGAGGGCAACAATCGTTTTTGTGATTTCTCATCTGTTTTCTCTCGTTCTTCTCTGTTTTTTATAGTTTTAAGTTAGTTTAGGTTGGTTTCTCGAGCATTGGGCTTAGATTAGACTTGTCTATGGTCGTCTAAGCACCGTTCGCTGTGGTTGGAACCTCGGGATTGTAAGTACATTTGAGTTTTATGAGATTTTTGGAGTTTTCTGTGCTTTAAGTGTGTTTTACTTGCTATTTGTGACTTTAGATTCCTGCTTTTATAATTATCATATTTAGTAGGTTAGATTGATGCCCTAACTCGCAACTCATATGTTAATAATATGCTAAAGAACTAATTCCCACGTAGCTAATGTATAGTTAGTTCATAGTTAGCACGTAGACCGATTCATGGGTATGGGTCCCAAGAGCAGTTCTCTGACCTTGTTGTTTTGCATGATAGGTCTAGGGTCTAAGTCAATATTAGTAGTTAAATTGGATTTCCCCTAATTAATTATGTGTATTCTAGCCTAGAGCAATAATTAGTTAATTTATTAATCATGGCTAGGTTAATTAATTAATCAATTGCATGTTGGTTCAACGAGTTCGTTGGGTTAGCATTCTAGGGGTATCTTGATCTTAATGCAATTACTAAATTGATTAACTTTGACGGGTTCAAAAGGGTTAATTAGTTAGTAATTAGTAATTGAATCAATGGACAGTGGGATTGAGTCAATTGATTTAGAATACCAATTAGACAGCAGGCTTGTAAACCATTGTCTGCTAATCGATGAGTAAAAACAAATGTACTAAACCCGAGTTTCCCCAACTATAGTGATCGGCAAGGTGACCAACCTCCCATTTACTTTTCTAGCATTTAATTTCCTGCCATTTACTTTCTTGCAATTTTATTTTCCTTTGCAATTTAATCATCCTCTCTTCAACCCCCTTTCTGTTACCCAAACACAAAAGAGGTTAGAAGTAAGCCAGTTGTTCCCTGTGATCGACCTCGACCACTACTACTGCAAATAGTTTAGTGATCGGTGATTATAAACTTTGTTTGATACGACCCTCGATAGCTCGTTCCCGATCACTCAACACATTTGTGAAACATGTGGATTGTCCTTTAACAATATTGTCCAACAACGTTATATGAAGACAATACAACATGTATAGTCCAAATCAAAGAAGGATACATTAAAGGAGATAGAACGAAGCATATCTTACCAAAACTCTTCTACACTCACGATCTTGAAGAAAATGGTGATATCACTGTTCAACAAATTTCTTCAAAAGACAACTTGGTAGACTTATTGGAATGCGACAACTCAGAGATCTCAAATGATGTTGAGAAGTTGGTGCACAACATTGGAATGCGACAACTCAGAGATCTCAAATGATGTTGCCATGAGGGAGAAGTAAATATACTGCACTCTTTTTCCCTTGACTATGGTTTTTCCCACTGCGTTTTCCTAACAAGGTTTTTAATGAGACAATTGTTAATGCATATAAATATAATGTACTCTTTTTCCTTCACTAGGGTTTTTCCTAGTAAGGTTTTAACGAGGCATATATTTCATATACAAAGGATATCTAAGGGGGAGTGTTATAAATACACTGTAAATGTTTAAATAGATATCCATTTTTAGGGCATTCAACCCCACCATTTTAGGGCTCTCCCCATGACTCTCCTTAACTCTAGGCATAAGATTCCTCCTCCCTTCTATTTTAGGTATTTTAAGGTTGCAATCATCTCTATTGTATTAGTATAAATAGGGAGGTGTATGAAGGGTTGAAAGGAACAATTGAATGAGAATTGTAGACACCGTATTTGGTCCGGCTTGATTTTCAGTAATAATGTTTGAAGGTTTCCAATATTTGGTGGTCAATTTGTTTTTTCTTGTATGTCAACAAGAGCATAGCTCAATTGGCATAAGGTTGTACTGATAATCTCAAGGTCTGTGGTTCAAACCTCATTCTCATATATTTTTATAAAAAATTTGTTTTTTTTTAATTTTTAATTTATTTATTTTTTTTTATTTTTTAATTTTATTTTTTTTTGTTCTTCCCCATTCCTATTCAAGGGGAAGCTTACCTATTCAAAAGCTTTTCCATGGCTCTCATTTTTTTATTTTTTTTTATTTTTTATTTTTTTTTTCCACCATTTTCTCATCCATCTTCCCCCTAATTTAGTAACCCTTCAAGTATAAAAAAGGGGGAGATGGAGGATGAAAGGGACACACAAAAAAAAAAGAGAGAGGAAGTTTAGAAAAAAGTGAGCTTGAGAGAGTTTAGGCATTGGAGCAAGAGTTTAGTTTAGAGAAAGTTTAGAAGAATTTCTTTTGAGGGAGAAAGGGAGAAGAAGAAGATTTGAGCATAAGCCTAGTTGAGAGAGTTGTTTAGGAAGTGAGCTTAGCTTAGAGAGTGATAGAAGAAGAGAAAAGAAAGTGGAAGAGGAAAAAAGGAAAAGAGAGGGGGAGGAAGGAGTACACGGGGAGAGAAAACATTGGGTAAGAAAGAAGGAAAAAAGAAGAAAGAGAAATGTAAAAAAGGTGGGGTTTTGTTTTTCTATTTCTTTTGTGTTTTTTTTTGTTTTGTTATTATTATTATTATTATTATTATTATTATTATTATTATCATCATTATGATTATCATTTTTAATTTTTCTCTCCTTTTAGTTCACTTTTGCACTTTGCCAACTTCATTTTTTTAAACTTTCTAATTTATTTATTTTTTTTCTCTCTTTCATTCTCCAAATTGCTTTAATCTAATTTTTAATTCTGCTTGGTTAATTTCAATTATTGTTATTGTTTTGATTTTCTTTTGAAAGGGATTATGGGAACTGAGTAATGTGTCTTCGTGGAGTTCAACTCCCGTGTAGGCGTATGAAAATTCTCATTTTCCCTTTTAAAAGATTTTACTCTTTGAATAATTTTCCTCTTTTACATCTATTTTTTTTTAAATAAATTATTTTTAATAAACATAATCATGTACACCCATGTTTCCTTTAATTAAAAGGGAAATTAGGCATGATTTATATTAAATTGGATATCCAACTCATAATGTTTAATCCTTACTTTATTTCTAAAGTTAAGGTAAAAACGAATGAGACATCTTGTGTTCATTATTGCATTTTGGGTTTTTATTTTCATATTTATCATTTTTTAAAGAAAAATAAAAATGAAGGATTGTTTTTATTCACTTAATTGGACAATTTAAGATAATGTGGTAATTGTTTTTTTTTTTAAAACGGGTGTTGTAGGGTGCTAATACCTTCCCTACACTCAAACGACTCCCGAACCTAATTCCTGGTTTTCTAAGATTGTTTTTTTTTTAAAAGGTGACCAATCACACCCTCGATGATTGGTGGCGACTCCAATTTTCTCTTAAAAACCCAAGAAAGGATGTCGGCCGCTCCGCGTCGCGATGACGTTGCGACAGCTTGGCGACTCCACTGGGGACTTTTGAGGGTCAAGCCATTGATATCTTTATTGTCCTTTGATTGATTTTTCCTTTAGGTCCCTTCGTTATTATTTTTGTTATTTTATTTTTTTATTTATTTTTCCTTACTTTATAATATGATTTGTCTTGCATATTGTTATTCACTTGTCTATTACTATCTTGTTATGTTGTAATTGTACTTTATCTTAGTTATGTCATTCATTTGCATGTCATCTTGTTATTATCATTTTTTTTATGTTGTAATTGTACTTTATCTTAGTTATGTCATTAATTTGCATGTCATCTTATTAATCATGCATTTCACACACTTTCACTAGCCTCCTACCCGGGCTCTACCTTAGGACTAGACTAGGAGACTGAGTAGTGTGACCTTCGTGGAATTTCGATTCCCGTGCAGGCGCATGAAATTCTCCACTCAAGCCTACTACATCGTTAAATCGGTGGGTAAGCTTGGGGACCTTTTCTAGGATGCCTTAGAGTTAAACTCCACTCATATAGTTCTAGGATTTGACTTATTACATGCATTATTGTCAAAGTTTATTTATTTATTTATTTTTCTTCTTTCCCTTGTATCTTATATCAATTTTCAATTTTCGCTCATTGAAAATATCCTTTCCAATCTCTTTTAATGTAGTTAAGAAAATTGTGCAAATTAAATTAACAAGATTTTTCGATTATTTACATTGGCAGAAACTAAAGTATGAGTAAAATAAAATCACCCCCTCCAATACAAGAAATGGGTATAGAAGATCAAGCAACAGTACATCAATGGTCAGAAAATGTACAACAAATCCACGGAGATTCTTTAGTAGAAGATGTTATTTCTCAATTTAAGGATGTCAGTTTTCCAGAAAGTCAATTAGAAACAGTGAAACAAGCTTGGGAAAAATTAACTATAGATAGAAAGGCTAAATTTACAAGCAAATATGGCCATCTAGCTCAGCTCATGTATGTACAAGTCAATTATTCTGTATTAAAAGCTTTGATTCGACATTGGGATCCAGCCTACAGATGTTTCACATTTGGCTCAATCGACATGACTCCTACAATAGAGGAATATCAGTCCCTTCTGCATATGCCAGCACGAACAGAGGTTGAAGATTATTCTTACGATCAAGAGCTTACAATGAAAAGAGCATTATCTACTCTTTTGGGCAAGATTCGTACAAGCGACATTGAGAAACAAGTAAAGATAAAAGGAGAGAACACATGCCTACCCCTGGACTACATCCTTACTCTTCAACAAAAATTTGCAAATGAAGACAAGGAATTAACTTTACTGGCATTGTGTATCTTTAATGTTGTTTTGTTTCCTAAAGTATGTGGATATGTTTTGAGGAACGCGTGGTCAAGTTGTTTGCTAAGATAGAAATAGGAGTTGATCCCATTATTCCTGTATTGGCAGAAACTTTCCGTTCATTAAATTATTGCAGAACCAAAGGAATAGGAAGATTTATAGGGTGTGCACCATTATTGTACATTTGGATCCTTAGTCATGTGAAATGTCCACCAGAATTCAAATGTCCAGAGATCAAATTTTCAAGTTCCTGGAATAAGCTGCAAAATCCCATTTCAGAGTTCGTGCAATCAGGTTGGAGTTCATCCTCCCCTGAAAGGAGCGCTTGGGAAGCCTTTTTCTCCGAACTAAAGGTAGAAGATGTAATATGGAGAGCCCCTTGGATGTCAACTAGGCCAATGATCTATAAATGTGGTAAATTTCAAAGTTTACCTCTTTTAGGCCCTTGGGGATGTATAGCCTATGCTCCTTTATTGGTAGTACGCCAAATTTGGGTCCGATAATTCATCCCTGCTACGCATGAGTTGAAGTATTTCGAATTTGCTTATGATAAAGGCTTCTGTAAAGATAGAATTCAGAAAATTGTGAAAGCATGGAAAATGATCACTAAAATCCAGAGTGGTCAGTTTCATGATGATACCACAAAGGCGTACAAAACATGGCATGAGAACAAAGCTAAAACCGTGCTTGTGTCACCAAAAATGAAAACCAAGATAAAACTTAATGCAAAGGTGATACCAGATCAACAGACAAAACAAGCAGCACGCGAAAAGGAATGTGATGAATTGAGAAAAGCGAATTCATCATTGGTTCAAGAAAATGAAAGGCTGCAATTAGAAATAAAGCAAGGTTTGTTGCGCAATGCAGAACTAGAAAAAGAGTTGAACCAATTAAAGGGAAGTGTCAGCAAACAAGAACAGTTTGAAAAGGAAATTTCAGCATTAGACACAGAGGCCCGCGACCTGAACAGAAGAATGCATCGATTAAGAAGGGCTAATGAAGTCTCCCAAGCAACTCTCAAGTCAAGGAATGACCAAGTTTTGAAGCAACAATCTGAGATTGCCTCACTCCATGAGTTGATGAAAGGACCAAGTTTTGAAGCAACAATCTGAGATTACCTCACTCCATGAGTTGATGAAAGAGCTCGAAGATTGCATTAGTTTGAGGAACCAAACGATTACTGAGGTAGAGGAAAAGAATGGAACGTTATGTCGAACAATTGACGACATGCAATTAACGCTCAAGATTAGAGAAGATCAACTAGGGGAGCTCATCAACGACAACAAGGGTCTAAGAGAGTCCGTTCAGTCACTCAATGTACGCCTTGGTAAGTATCAAGATGCCACTGACAGATTAATGAAGGACTATACCTATCTAAAGGAGCAGTACGATAGATTGAGCGATGATTTTGGGTTTGTGAGACAGAATCATGCGACACTGCGAAGTAAAGCGGAACATATGCTCACTCAGATTAGGAGAGTCACTCGAAGGGCAGATGAACTAGCAGAAGATGCACGTACTCTCTCTAAAGTCATAGCACCTACACAACCGAATAGCAAGAATGTGCTCAAGTTTTTGGGAAAGCTTCGTATAAGTTTAGAGTATTGTGGGCAATTTTATTAACCTTTTACTTTAGTTTATGTTTATTTAGATAGTTGAAATATCTTGTAATTCAAATTTGCACAAATTTTGCTGCTACATTGTTTTATCATTTTTCAATTTAATATCAAGGCCATTTTTTTTCATTTTTCTTTTCCGCTTCAATTGTTTAAATGTTTCGTTTTGTCTTTTCTTACACTAAAATTTCTTTTCATTAAAAATATAAACAGAATCATAAGATAGCTCGGTCACCTCGAATCCACCGCACTTACGTCACAAGATACAGGACAAGGATCATGGAAGAGCAAAGTACTGAGATGGAGAAAACAAGGAAAGATATTGAGGAGTTACGAGAAAAAATGGATGCCATTCTTGTCGCCCTAGAAAGAGGCAAAATAATACCTGATATTGCTCAGTCTAGCAGTACAATGAATGACCCTCCAATCAGGCAATCAACAGAGGGTACTACTCCAAAATATCATCCATTGTACAATATTCCAGTAGAGCAGCACCCATTTCCATTTTTCAAGAATGAGCAAGTGCCTGTACACAATCAACCTGGATTTTCACTACCCACAGAGGTATTTCCCAAGGTGACCATTACAATTCCCAATTTAGATGATCCTGAAATCAGAAAAGAGCTAACGGGAGGTGAGAAAGTCTCTTCTAGTGAAAAGCTTGAAGTCCTGGAGGAAAGATTAAGGGCAGTAGAAGGAATAGACGTCTTCGGAAATATAGATGCGACCAAGCTATGCTTTGTACCAGATGTAATCCTCCCTCCAAAATTCAAGGTGCCCGAGTTTGAAAAGTATGATGGAGCATCCTGCCCTAAAAACCATCTCATCATGTATTGCAAGAAGATGGCAGCATACGTCCAAAATGACAAACTGTTAATTCACTGCTTCCAGGACAGTCTTATTGGTCCAGCATCTCGATGGTATATGCAGTTAGACAACACTCATATATGTTCATGGAAGAATCTAGCCGATTCATTTTTAAAGCAATATAAGCACAACATAGATATGGCTCCTGACCGCCTAGACCTCCAGAGGATGGAAAAGAAGAGCACAGAAAGCTTTAAAGAGTATGCCCAAAGGTGGAGGGATACTGTTGCTCAGGTGCAACCACCTTTAGCAGATAAGGAGTTGTCAACCATGTTTATTAATACTCTCAAATCTCCTTTCTATGATAAGATGATTGGGAGCGCCTCTACCAATTTCTCTGACATAATGACAATTGGAGAGAGAATCGAGTACGAAATTAAGCATGGAAAGATAATTGATACGGTTGGATCATCGACAGCGAAAAAGGGGGTTCCATCGAAGAAAAAAGAGGGAGAAGTTCAGATGATTGGTTTCAATTCAAGACAACCATACCCTAATGCCGGAGTGGCACAATATCACTATCCACCTCCATATGTTTACCCTCAACCATATATCAATAATACGTCAACCCAATACTCATCCCCTTACGTCCCAAATCCTCGTCCTACTCAAGGCTACCAACCTCAGAATCAACAGAACACTCCTTATGTCCTAGGACACCAAAACAATAAAGGCGTCCGTAGACAGACTCATTTTGATCCGGTTCCGATGACATATACTGAAATTCTTCCCCAACTCTTCAAGAATAATCAGCTGGCACCCGTGCCAATAGACCCAGTAAAGCCACCTTACCCAAAGTGGTATGACCCAAATGCCCGTTGCGACTACCATGCAGGAGTAATTGGACATTCTACTGAAAACTGTACTGCACTCAAGCATAGGGTGCAAGCATTGATCAATGCAGATGGTTGAACTTTAAGAAAGAAAATGGTCCAGATGTCAACAACAATCCTCTGCCAAACCATCAGAATGCACAAGTAAATGTGATAGATAAGGTTCATGGAGCTGATTTGAAAAACAATGTGAGAGCATAGTTACTCCCATGGGAGAACTATTCGAAATATTATTGAGTAATGGATACATTGGAGTAGAACGCCTCCAATTAGATTTGGGTTTCAGAGCATACGATGACAGTTTGATGTGTTCTTATTGAAGGGAATAAAAGTCCCCACGCAGCGGAAGCGCATCGATTGGACCTTACGCCGTATATTAATTAACATTAAAATACCGTTACGAAAACTCAAACAAACTTTAAACAAACTTTAAAGCTGCTGTAAAATTGGTTTAAACATGCTGAAAAATAAATCTAAATTTATTTTCATGCTTTTCTAAAGAAAAGGGAAAGAACTGTCACATACCTTCGTTGAAGACTTGACCGTTCTTCGCCAACGACGCTCCACGAACGAAAACGCAGCAACCGCCTTTGTTTTTCTTCGCTGGAAATTCCTTCTTGATTGACACAATAACCACAGAGGTTACACCGGTATGTCTCTAAGTCTAGGAAGCAAAAGACTTGTGGGAGTCTTTCTCTAAGAGGGAGGCTAGAGAGAATTCTAGGTCTTGTCTTTCAAGAGTGTCAAGTGTCATGACCAATTAGGTCTAGTGTTCTATTTATAGAAGAGAGGTCATGAATAAAATATTCAATTAAATCAATCTTTTCCAAAATTGATTCAATCTTATTCCTTAATTAATCAATCATGACCAATCAATTCTATAATTGATTAATCTTTTCCACAAATGACTAATTACTTCCATAAGTGATTAGATCATTTCCATAAATGATTAATCACTTCCTTAAGTGATTAATTATTTCCATAATTGATTAATTCCCGGTTAATGAATTCTTTAATTAATTAACCACCAATTAAATATCACATATTTAATTTCCGGCCTAGAATTAATTAATTTGCCCAAACACATTTTAGGCCTTAAATTAATTAATTCATTATTTGAACTCTTTCAAACTTCCATAAATTTATATTTGAACTTCTTCAAATATTAATTTCTCTCATAATAATATATCAATATATATTATATTTGTTTCCCTTAGTAAATTGAACATTTTCAATTTACATTTATTTCTTAGTTGCCTCAAATTACTTTATGAGCTACCAGTGGGACCTAATGGACCTGCAGATCAGAAGCTCCAACGATGTGAGATTAATTGGTCAAACTCATTAACCACATTAATCAATATTCGTTAACTGTGTGTACATTCCACTATAGACTCACAGTTGCACTCTTCTCACTGTAGACATATTTTCTGTGTCCACGGATCTAGATCAATATCGACTACTTAGTCCTTCACGAGTGTCCATAACACCAGCTGGGTCAAATTACCGTTTTACCCCTGGGTTACCTCTATTTCCTTAAGTACCAATTCTCCTCTAATGAACAACCTGTTTGTGGTCCAACCATCAAACAGAAAACCTTCTCGTGCCATTGAGAGGGTAGGGCCCTTTGTTCAAGACTCGGAGTAACCACTTAAGGGAACACTCATCTGCTTCCCTAAAGTCGGGAAGGAGTGAATTCCATCTTGTACGATTATGTTCCCAGCTCCCCATTCGGTCTTGTCCCCAAAGTGGTACGCTTATTGAGCCGGCGTATTGGGCACTCTCACCCATACAAATCAAAGGACAATCTCTCATGAGCAGGAGTCCATAATCAACTCAGGATTAAGACTAAGTTGTCTAGGTTGTCTTAGTGAAATAGAAAACCAACTAGTTAACGGTGTTATAACCAGTGGGTACTATTTCGCGGTCCGGTCTTATGCAAACTCATTGCATAGGATACCCCCACTCGCATGTCTCCTACACGAACGCGTTGGATCGCAGTGTTTGTATCAAATACAAAGTGGGCCGTATCCATAGTGTCACCAGGATAAGGTACCCAGTCTTATCCCTATACTATAGACCCTTTAGGCTGTTTCTTGAACAATGATCCCATATGTCGCTACATATAGTTCAAGACTCATATTACAACCTTGGATGTCTAGTTTATTGGATTAGGGTTATTATTAGGCAAAGACAAATATAAAATAACTAATAACAATTAATGGAAAAATATATCAATATTATTTCATTAATATCCGGTCAACGGTTACATTCACTATCTACGAGTTTTAGGGCATAAAACCCAACAAACTCCCACTTGAACTAAAACACTAGTTAGTGGAATGTAAATGCAATAATCTAAAGCTGGAAATGTCATGTATATAATACAATGAACTAAGGCATCCTTATACCCATTATACATTTCTCCCACTTGCCCTAGATTAGATGGCATACATATCTCGTAGACCTAGACCCTCTAGATGACCCTCAAACACTTTAGCCGTGAGAACCTTCGTAAATGGATCAGCGATGTTGTGCTCCGAGGCGATCTTAGTGACGATCACATCTCCTCGTTGCATAATCTCCCGTATCAGGTGATACTTCCTCTCGATGTGTTTACCTCGTTTGTGGCTTCGAGGTTCTTTTGAGTTGGCTATAGCCCCACTGTTGTCACAGTATAGTGTTATGAGCATGTTCATATTCGGAACCACTTCCAAATCAGTCAAGAACTTTCTGAGCCATACTGCCTCCTTAGCTGCTTCGCAAGCTGCTACATACTCAGCCTCCATGGTTGAGTCTGCTATGCACCCTTGTTTGATGCTTCTCCACACTACTGCTCCTCCATTGAGGGTGAATACTGACCCTGATGTGGATTTCCTTGAATCCTTATCAGCTTGAAAGTCAGAGTCAGTGTATCCTGTAAGAATCAAATCCTTAGCTCCATACACAAGCATGTAGTCCCTCGTTCTCCGAAGATACTTGAGGATGTTCTTAACCGCTCCCCAGTGGTCCAACCCTAGATTAGACTGATACCTACTGACTACTCCCACTGCATAACATATGTCAGGCCTAGTGCAAAGCATAACATACATTAAGCTGCCCACAGCTGAGGCGTAGGGAATGTGTCTCATGTTCTCAATTTCTTGAGGTGTCTTAGGAGACTGTTCCTTAGACAAGTGTACCCCATGTCTGAAGGGTAGTAGTCCCTTCTTGGAGTTTTGCATCGAATATCGAGACAACATCTTGTCAATATACGTTGCTTGAGACAGAGCTAGCGTTTTGTTCTTACGATCCCTAATGATTTGGATTCCCAGAACATATTGAGCCTTTCCCAGATCTTTCATTTGGAATTGGGCTGCTAGCCATTTCTTAATGTCAGTGAGGTATCCTACATCATTCCCAATGAGTAGGATATCGTCTACATAAAGTATTAGAAAAGCTACTTTCCTTTTGTTGACTTTCTTGTACACACAAGGCTCATCAGCGTTTTGGTCAAAGCCAAAAGATTTGATTGCAGCATCAAATCTAATGTTCCATGATCTGGACGCTTGTTTCAATCCATAAATGGATCGATTGAGCTTACAAACCTTTTGTTCCTGACCTTGGGCTATGAACCCTTCGGGTTGAGACATGAAGATATTCTCTTCAAGATTACCATTCAGAAAGGCAGTCTTGACGTCCATTTGCCATATTTCATAGTCATAATATGTGGTTATGGATAAGAGAATTCTTATGGACTTTAACATGGCTACAGGAGAAAAGGTTTCCTCATAGTCAACCCCTTCCTTTTGGGTATAACCCTTTGCCACTAGTCTAGCTTTGAAGGTCTGTACCTTTCCGGCTGCATCTCTTTTTCTCTTATAGATCCATTTGCACCCTATGGGTTTTACCCCATTTGGTAGATCTGTAAGTTCCCATACAGAATTGGAGTACATTGACTCCATTTCCAGGTTCATGGCTTTGACCCATTCATCCTTATCTTCATCATTCATTGCCTGTCGATAGGACAATGGATCCTCAATTCCATCATTAGGTATGACAACCTAAGTTTCAGTTAAACCCAAGTAGCGGTCAGGTTGTAATACAACCCTCCCACTGCGTCGAGGCATTCCCAACGTTTGAGATGGACGGGATGGATCTGAAGAACTAGTTCCTTCATCAATCCTTGTTGAAGGTCCAACTTCATCAACAACTCTTGATGATTCTTCAGTAGCTTCTCCTAATATTATTTTGTTGTGTGGTTTATGATCTCTCATGTGGTCTTCCTCTAAGAAAGTGGCATTTGTCGATACAATCACCTTATTTTCTTGTGGGTCGTAGAAATAACCACCTCTCGTTTCTTTAGGGTAACCAACAAATTGGCACAGTTTTGAACGAGGTTCCAGTTTCTTAGGATTTGTCACAAGCACGTGTGCTGGACAACCCCAGATGCGAAAGTGATGCAAACTAGGTTGACACCCCTTCCATAATTCGAAAGGTGTTTCAGAAACACTTTTCGAGGGAACATTTTTCAAGATGTATACTGTTGTCTCTACTGCATACCCCCAAAACGAGCTAGGCAATTGAGCATAGCTCATCATTGATCGAACCATGTCTAACAAGGTTCTATTTCTCCTTTCTGACACACCATTCTGCTGAGGTGTACCAGGGGCTGAGAGTTGAGATTGGATTCCATGTTCTATCATATAATCTTGGAATCTTTGATCCATATACTCCCCTCATCGATCAGATCGAAGTACTTTAATAGATTTACCTAATAGGTTTTCAACTTCAGCCTTAAACTCCTTAAACTTTTCAAGGGCTTCAGACTTATGTCCCATTAGGTACAAGTAACCATATCTTGAATAATCATCTATAAATGAGATGAAATATTCGTACCCTCCTCGAGCTTTTACATTCATTGGACCACATAGATCCGAATGAATTAACTCTGAGGGTTCTTTGGCTCTGTAACCTTTTCCAGTAAAGGGTCTCTTGGTCATTTTTCCCTCGAGACAAGATTCACAAGGTGGTAGTGAATCATCTTCTAACTTGATTAGAAGTCCATTCTTTACCAAACGATCGATCCTATCGATGTTTATATGACCAAGTCTAAGATGCCAAAGATGAGTATTGTTACTTGATGGAGAAATCTTTTGCCTTTTACTTTGAGTTTCAGCAGTTTTAAATAATTCGTGATTTAAAAGTGCTTTGTTTTCGGTTGGTCTTAAAACATACAAGTTATTTTCCAATTTGGCTGAACAAATAAGTACACCATTTTTATAAATGAACGCTTCATTCATATCAAAAGTAACTGTATACGATTGTTCAATCAAACATGAAATATAAATTAATTTCCTCTTAATCTTGGGAACGATTAACAAACTTTCTAAAAGTAAGAATCTATTTCTAAAAAATAACTTCGCAGCTCCCACTGCTTTAGCTGAAATGACTTCTCCAGTTCCGACCCTGAGTGTCATTTCCCCATCGTTCAACTGCCGAAAGGAACTATTTTCCTGGAAAGAAGAGCAAACATGATTAGTTGCTCATGAATCAAGTATCCAGGTAAACCCATCATGTTCTACCAGGCATGTTTCTAAAACAAGTAAATCAAATTTACCTTCATTTTCCATCTTTTTCTCAGCAAGGTACTTTGGGCAGTTTCTCTTCCAATGTCCATCTACATTGCAGTGAAAACACTTTCCCTTATCTGCCATAGCTTTGGCTTTTCCCTTGCTTTTAACAGCAGTACTGGGAGCTTTCCCCTTGTTTCCTTTCTTCTTCTGAGTTTTCTTTGAAGAAGTGGCTACAGATTTAGTTCCAGAGGATGAACCCTTCTCGAACTTTCTTTTAGAGTGAACAACGTTTGCCTCTCCTTCTATCTGTCCCTTGTTCTTAAGAAGAGACTGATAGAGTTGTAGCTCATTCAGGAGGCTAGTCAGATTGAATGTTATTTTATTCATCATTGCATTGCTTCGAAACTGTAGAAAACTCTTCGGAAGAGATTCTAAGATGAATGCAACCTGACTACGCTCATCTATGACCGCCTCGTTTGCCTCTGCCACGTTGAATTGGACCATCATATCCAGGACATGCTCCCGACCAGACGTGCCCTATTTCATGCGACAGCTATAAACGTATTTGAGAGCGTCATGGTGGAGTTGGTAGGACGGTTGTCCAAACATCTCCCGGAGAGAGTTCATAATCTCCCTCGCTGTTACCATGCCCTCATGCCTTTTAGCCAAAACTTCAGATAAGCTGGCTAGGATATAGACGCGAGTCTTATCATTGGCCTTTGTCCAGCAGTCATAAGCATCCTTAACTGCTTGGGATGCATTACGAGCAGGGGCTGGAGGACAATCCTTTGTTAAGACGAACCGCAGATCATCGACAACAAGAATCGTATTCAGGTTCGACTTCCACGTAGCATAGTTTTCGCCGGTTAATTTTTCATTTTTAAGCAGAGAGACAATTGAGGAAGACATTGCTGAAATTTAAACAAACAATGACCGTATTAGTTATCTTTGCCTTAACCCATCATACAAGCAAACAATTGCACACAATCCAATCAATTTAGCAAAACAGACAATCACAGAACCCTAAAACTATCGATTTAGTTTTGCAACGATGTTTCAGAGGTTTAGAATATCAGCCACCGAAGGGTGATCAGGTACTCCTCCTTTGAAATGAGACACCTCTCAGCTAATTCTAATTCCAGAATAACTCATATTCCTATAGACATTAGCCACCGTCATTCGATCAAGGATTTATTAACACTTTTAACTCATCCTCGTAAGTGTAACCCTCCCACTTTCAGATCTCAGAGGCACGCACCAACAGCTACCGAAGGGAAAGACAACTGTTGGTGATTAGCCTAAGAGCTCCTATCCTTTTCAGGAGTTCACGATGTTCTGAATCCTATGACCAGGCCCTCCGAAGGGATGGTTGCACCAGGACAACCTGTAGGCAGATCACAGGACTCTCACGGTGTGAACTATGGGCGGAGACCGAGGGATACGTTGACACGTGTCCCGCTCCCACTTACTCTAGACATTTTTCCCATTCACCTTGATATTGGTTCATGCAAACACTTTCCGAAGGGAGGCCGCTCCTAAGGCGACTCGAAGCCGAGCATGAATCTCACGTTGTGAATATAGGGACATAGGAGCAAACCTTGATTTAAACCTCGTTTTGTAATTTTCCTCCCACTAAAAATGTCCTGTGATTAATACAGGATTGTTTAACTTAGATAGTATTCGACTAAGTCAATCTATCTAAGTCTGATCCTATTATAACAATTATGGAAAGGATTCAACTGCAATCTTTTGGGTGAATTTAACTTCTTTTAATAAACCCAACATTGCAAGTCAACATTACTATGGTTAATTCAACTCAATGTTCGGGTCAGTTCCCAGGTAGGAGGTGTTCCGTAAACCGTCAACTTAAGTACCCCCAGCCTTAGACAGAACTTTACCGAGAGAGTTCCTTTATAACCTCAGTAATGTAGGGTCTTTACTCTAAAGTTCTAGGTGCATTAAACACTTTTAATAAACCTAGTGACATTGCATGCTAACATTTAACTATGATTAATTCAACTCCGGTATTCCAGGTCAGTTCCCAGGTAGGAGGTGTTCCGTAAACCGTCAACTTAAATACCCCATGCCTTAGACAGAACATTACCGGTGGAGTTCCCTTATAATCATAGCAATGTTTTTCCTACTTAATCAATTAAAACTATTTTTAATTCTAAGTAAGAAAAGATTTTAATCCTATTAGAAAACGATCTAGGTCTAATTAATTTTAAACAATTTAAAATTAATCCAATTTATCCTATGATCTTATGTTTGCATGCAAATCTTGATTATAGATTGACGGTTTCTAATCATTAATATTAAAGAACTATTTCAAAATTTAATGATTAATCCTATAATCAAGAATCTAGGGTTTAATTCATTCAACAATCTCATTCAAATTAAATAATTAAACCACACTAATTGCATGAATAATATAACAATTATATTATTAACTATGGATGTTTCATGCTTCATGCAATTTTGATTTTCTTTAAATATAACAATTATAAGCCAATCAAGAAAATCAATCAAGCATGCTTCATTCATCACATTAAACATAACTATTTATATTTAATTTAAGTAATGACATGCTTCATGCTTTCCAATTTTTCATATAATTAATATACACTTATATTAAAAAATATGAAAACAAATCCATGCATTTAAACATACATTATAACATTTTATAATATATAAAAATGCATGAGCATGTTTATAACCTAAGGTGGGATTAAATATTCTATATGACATCCATAAAGCATATAAATAGCAATTGAACCGGTTAATTTTGGCCCCTAGGATAAAATAAAGCATTAAATTACATTAATTTAGCTAAATTCTATCCTAAAAATCCTTGTACAGCTCCAAAAGTTGGTCTAGACAGCACGAACCGCCCCGAACCACCTCGAACCGGCTTCCAAAATCACGAACCATGTCAAAAATTGGCTGAACCGGACCAAATAGGTCCCAGCCCAGCTGAACTGATCCGAACCGGACCGGCCTTCCCTTGAACCGCGCCTTTTGAAACCCTAATGCACGCCTCCATCATGACAGCGTCGAGACGCTATCACACAGCGTCTCGACGCTGTGCGCTTTCCTTATCTGGCGCCTGCGTATCGAGACAGCGTCGAGATTCTGTTGAGGTAGCGTCTCGACGCTGTGTGCTTTCCTTGCCGAGCGCCTTCGGTATCGAGACAGCGTCGAGATGCTGTTGAGGTAGCGTCCCGACGCTGTTGCGTCTGGAGGCAGAATCTGGGCAAAACAACAACAATTTCTTCGGTTTTGGCCTCGATTTCAGCAGCGATTGCTTCGATTTTCATATCATAAAAACCTATTCTAGACCCGGACTTACATAGGACTCGATTTTACATAAAATACCCAAAACACCGGGCCTTACATGATCAAAATCACATAAAAATAAAATCTATGGCCATAAAATTAACCCAAACATTTCAACGCAAACCGAACATACATTTTGCATAAATCCCACCTATTAGAGCCTATCGCAACTTTTAATATTAATTAATAGGGACAACGATGGCTCTGATGCCGATTGAAGGGAATAAAAGTCCCCACGCAGCGGAAGCGCATCGATTGGACCTTACGCCGTATATTAATTAACATTAAAATACCGTTACGAAAACTCAAACAAACTTTAAACAAACTTTAAAGCTGCTGTAAAATTGGTTTAAACATGCTGAAAAATAAATCTAAATTTATTTTCATGCTTTTCTAAAGAAAAGGGAAAGAACTGTCACATACCTTCGTTGAAGACTTGACCGTTCTTCGCCAACGACGCTCCACGAACGAAAACGCAGCAGTCGCCTTTGTTTTTCTTCGCTGGAAATTCCTTCTTGATTGACACAATAACCACAGAGGTTACACCGGTATGTCTCTAAGTCTAGGAAGCAAAAGACTTGTGGGAGTCTTTCTCTAAGAGGGAGGCTAGAGAGAATTCTAGGTCTTGTCTTTCAAGAGTGTCAAGTGTCATGACCAATTAGGTCTAGTGTTCTATTTATAGAAGAGAGGTCATGAATAAAATATTCAATTAAATCAATCTTTTCCAAAATTGATTCAATCTTATTCCTTAATTAATCAATCATGATCAATCAATTCCATAATTGATTAATCTTTTCCACAAATGACTAATTACTTCCATAAGTGATTAGATCATTTCCATAAATGATTACATAAATGATTAATCACTTCCTTAAGTGATTAATTATTTCCATAATTGATTAATTCCCGGTTAATGAATTCTTTAATTAATTAACCACCAATTAAATATCACATATTTAATTTCCGGCCTAGAATTAATTAATTTGCCCAAACACATTTTAGGCCTTAAATTAATTAATTCATTATTTGAACTCTTTCAAACTTCCATAAATTTCTATTTGAACTTCTTCAAATATTAATTTCTCTCATAATAATATATCAATATATATTATATTTGTTTCCCTTGGTAAATTGAACATTTTCAATTTACATTTATTTCTTAGTTGCCTCAAATTACTTTATGAGCTACCAGTGGGACCTAATGGACCTGCAGATCAGAAGCTCCAACGATGTGAGATTAATTGGTCAAACTCATTAACCACATTAATCAATATTCGTTAACTGTGTGTACATTCCACTATAGACTCACAGTTGCACTCTTCTCACTGTAGACATATTTTCTGTGTCCACGGATCTAGACCAATATCGACTAGTTAGTCCTTCACAAGTGTCAAATTACCATTTTACCCCTGGGTTACCTCTATTTCCTTAAGTACCAATTCTCCTCTAATGAACAACCTGTTTGTGGTCCAACCACCAAACAGAAAACCCTCTCGGGCCCTTTGTTCAAGACTCGGAGTAACCACTTAAGGAAACACTCATCTGCTTCCCTAAGGTCGGGAAGGAGTGAATTCCATCTTGTACGATTATGTTCCCAGCTCCCCATTCGGTCTTGTCCCCAAAGTGGTAGGCTTATTGAGTCGGCGTATTGGCCACTCTCACCCATACAAATCAAAGGACAATCTCTCATGAGCAGGAGTCCATAATCAACTCAGGATTAAGACTAAGTTGTCTAGATCGTCCTAGTGAAATAGAAAACCAACTAGTTAACGGTGTTATAACCAGTGGTTACTATTTCTTGGTCCGGTCTTATGCAAACTCATTTCATAGGATACCCCCACTCGCATGTCTCCTACACAAACGCGTTGGATCGCAGCGTTTGTATCAAATACAAAGTGGGCCGTATCCATAGTGTCACCAGGATAAGGCACCCAGTCTTATCCCTATACTATAGACCCTTTAGGCTTTTTCTTGAACAATGATCCCATATGTCGCTACATATAGTTCAAGACTCATATTACAACCTTGGATGTCTAGTTTATTGGATTAGGGTTATTATTAGGCAAAGACAAATATAAAATAACTAATAACAATTAATGGAAAAATATATCAATATTATTTCATTAATATCAGTCAAAGGTTACATTCACTATCTACGAGTTTTAGGGCATAAAACCCAACACTTATCACACTGGGGCAAAAGGGCATTCTATCGACCAATGTCCTTATTTTCGTCTGAAAGTCCAGGAGTTGTTAGATTCACATTTTTCACATTTTTTAACAGTTTCTCAAAAGATGGTTCAGCTCCCTCAGTATGGGGAAGTTGATATTATAGAAGAATGCTCAAGGTTGTCTCTCAAGCCAAAACCGTTAACAATTTCTTATCGCGAGAAGCCCAGTACCCCAAATTCAAAGCCTAGACCGATTACCATCCAGATTCCGACTCCCTTTGAATATAAAAGTTCAAAAGCAGTACCTTGGAACTATGAATATACGGTAACTGTTGATTCTGAACCCCTTCCAATCCATAATGTCAGTGGGATAGGAGGTCTAACACGAAGCTGGAAGTGTTATACACCAGAAGACCTATTGAAACCCAAGGGTAAAGAAAAAGGAAAAGCCAAGATCACTGAAGATATCAAAGAAAAAATAGAAGAACCCATTGTAGCGAAGAACCTAGATGTTAAATAGCCAACATCTGAAGAGGACATCCAAGAATTTTTGAAGTTGGTTAAGCAAAGTGATTATAAAGTGGTCGAACAGTTAGGTCAAACCCCTGCAAAGATTTCCATACTGGCTTTGCTATTGGCTTCAGTACGCATCGCAAGACCTTGTTGGACATATTGAATCAAACTTATGTTCCGCAGGATATTACGGTGGACAACTTGGATAACATCGTTGGAAACATAACTGCATCCAGTTCAGTAACTTTCACAGATGATGAGTTACCACCAGAAGGCACCGGACACACGAAAGCCTTGCACATTACAGTTAAGTGCAAAAATTTTGCTGTGGCAAAAGTTCTAGTTGATAATGGTTCCTCCTTGAACATAATGCCTAAATCCACGTTGGAGAAATTGCCCGTTGATATGTCTCATGTAAGGCCCAACACTATGATCGCATGAGCTTTTGATGGGGCACGTAGTGAAGTTGTTGGAGACATAGAAGTGCCCATCCAGATAGGTCCATGCACCTTCGATATAACCTTTCAGGTTATGAACATTAATTTGGCCTACAACTTTTTGTTAGGGCGTCCCTGGATTCACTCAGCTGGAATGGTCCCATCATCATTACACCCAAAAACTTAAATTTGTGGTCAACCGCAAACTAGTAATCATATCTGGGCAAGAGGATATCTTAGTGTCAAGACCCTCTTCAATGCCCTACATAGAAGCAGCAGAAGAGGTTTTTGAGTCATCATTTCAAGCTTTTGAGATTGCAAATGCCACAACTTTATACGAAGAGATAGGGAAAATGGAGCTGAAACTTTCAAAACTCTCCTTAACAGGAAGCAACCAAAGCCTCGAAAATTTGTTGAATATGTCGAAAAATATGAAGAGGTTTGGTTTGGGATATAAACCAAGCAAAAAAAATATGATTAAAGCACACAGGCAGGAGAAAGAAAAACGACTGGCTAGATTGGAGAACCGTGAGCCGAAGTATCAAATGAATATCATTCCTCATCTTCATGATACCTTCGTCTTTGCTGGAATAATTCATCCAGAATCTCAAGACCCTGCAGTCATGGCTATAATCGAACAGAAGAAAGAAGCTGGTCCCTTGGTTTATCTGTGCCCAGAAGACTTTGAACTCAATAATTGGACTGTAATGGAGCTACCATCATTTGTTAATGAGATATCAAAGTAATTTTTAAACTTTTTGTTTGTTTTTTGTTTTGATGATTTATGTGTTCTATGTCAATATTTCATTTGTTAATGAAGAAGCATTTTTTTCCTTTCTTTCCTATCATCCAATGAATCTCTCTTGTGTCTACTTCTCTCAGCATTGATTTCATTTATTCCATTTTGTCTTCTTTCATCACACTGAATAATCGCTCTCTTAAACAGCGATATTGGGATTGAAAGCGATAATGATCTTAAATACGAACTTGATTCTCCTACATACGATGTTGAGTCCGATGAGAGAACAAGTGGTAATGAGGAAGATCTAGAACTTACTCCTGAATTGTTGAGAATGATTGAAGAAGAAGAGAGGATATTGGGACCACATGAAGAGTTGATAGAGACAATTAACTTGGGATCTCAAGTAGAGGTTAAAGAAGTTAAAAACGGGACCAACATGTCTGCTGAAAGCCGTCAAAGGTTAATAACATTGCTTCATGAATACATTGATGTTTTTGCCTGGTCTTATCAAGATATGCCTGGTTTAGACACAAGTATTGTGGTGCATCATTTGCCACTTAAGCCTGAATGCAAGCCAGTGAGACAGAAGTTACGCAAGATGAAGCCAGACATGTTAATCAAAATAAAAGAGGAAGTCATGAAACAAATTGATGCAGGATTCTTAACAGTTGCTAATTATCCAGAATGGGTAGCTAACATTGTGCCAGTACCTAAAAAAAATGGATAGGTCCGAATGTGTGTTGATTATAGAGATTTGAATCGAGCAAGCATAAAGGACAACTTCTCACTTCCTCATATTGATGTACTGGTAGATAACACAGCTGGATTCTCAACTTTTTCCTTTATGGATGGATTCTCAGGTTACAATCAAATCAAAATGGCACCTGAAGATCAAGAGAAAACTACATTCATCACATTATGGGGAACCTTTTGTTATAAGGTCATGCCGTTCGGATTGAAAAATGCTGGGGCAACCTACCAACGGGCCATGGTTACTCTCTTCCATGACCTAATGCATAAGGAGATTGAAGTGTATGTTGATGACATGATTGCTAAGTCAAAACCAGGGGAAGAGCATGCAACCATTCTCCGAAAGTTATTCGAGCGATTGAGGAAATTCAAGTTGAAACTGAATCTGAGTAAATGCACATTTGGGGTCACTTCTGGCAAGTTGTTGGGTTTCGTCGTAAGCCAAGAGGGAATTAGAGTTGACCTAGACAAAGTCAAAGCCATACTAGAAATGCCACCACCACGTACTCAAAAGGAAGTCAGAGGTTTCTTGGGAAGATTGAATTATATTGCAAGATTCATATCACATCTTACAGTAACATGCGAACCAATCTTCAAGCTACTTTGTAAGAACAATACAGGCATATGGAATGACGACTGTCAAAAAGCATTTGAAAAGATCAAGCAATACCTACAAAACCCTCATGTTCTTGTACCTCCAACTCCAAATCGTCCACTTATCCTATATCTTACAGTGACGAAAAATTCAATGGGGTGTATACTGGGACAGCATGACAGTTCAGGCAGAAAAGAGCAAGCCATATATTATTTAAGCAAAAAGTTCACTGATTGCGAAACCAGATATTCTCTTTTAGAAAGAACTTGTTGTGCTCTAGCTTGGGTCGCTCGTCGTTTGAGACCATATATGTTGTACTACACAACATGGCTTATCTCAAAGATGGATCCTATCAAATACATCTTTGAAAAGCCGTCTTTGTCTGGTAGAATTGCTAGATGGCAGGTTCTTTTATCCGAGTATGATATTGTCTATGTTACTCGAAAGTCAATAAAAGGAAGTGCACTAGCCGATCATTTGGCCGATCAACCTATAGACGATTATGAACCAATAAAATTTGATTTCCCTGATGAATTTGTCTCCACTATAATGGTGGAAAAAGAAATATCAGACTTGGAAACATGGACCATGTTGTTTGATGGGGCCTCCAATGAGTTAGGTCATGGGATAGGTGTTGTATTAATATCACCTGAAGGAAAGTTGTTCCCTCTCACCGCCAAACTAAGTTTTGATTGTACTCATAATATGGTTGAATATGAAGCTTGTTCTATGGGTATCCAAACTGCATTGGATAGTGTTGGGTTTTATGCCCTAAAACTCGTAGATAGTGAATGTAACTGTTGACCGGATATTAATGAAATAATATTGATATATTTTCCATTAATTGTTATTAGTTATTTTATATTTTATATTTGTCTTTGCCTAATAATAACCCTAATCCAATAAACTAGACATCCTAGGCTGTAATATGAGTCTTGAACTATATGTAGCGACATATGAGATCATTGTTCAAGAAACAGCCTAAAGGGTCTATAGTATAGGGATAAGACTGGGTGCCTTATCCTGGTGACACTATGGATACGACCCACTTTGTATTTGATACAAACGCTGCGATCCAACGCGTTCGTGTAAGAGACATGCGAGTGGGGGTATCCTATGCAATGAGTTTGCATAAGACCGGACCGCGAAATAGTAACCACTGGTTATAACACCGTTAACTAGTTTGTTTTCTATTTCACTAGGACGACCTAGACAACTTAGTCTTAATCCTGAGTTGATTATGGACTCCTGCTCATGAGAGATTGTCCTTTGATTTGTATGGGTGAGAGTGGCCAATACGCCGACTCAATAAGCCTACCACTTTGGGGACAAGACCGAATGGGGAGCTGGGAACATAATCGTACAAGATGGAATTCACTCCTTCCCGACCTTAGGGAAGCAGATGAGTGTTCCCTTAAGTGGTTACTCCGAGTCTTGAACAAAGGGCCCTACCCTCTTGTTGGTATGAACGATTTTCCGCAAGCGCACGGGTCGTCACAAGTAATATAAAACGGTAGGTAATACCGAGTATCGAATCCTCAGGGAAATTGAATTAATTCCATTAAGTACCAAGAATCATCATGTTTAAATTTTATTTAGAAGATCAACTCGAATTATAGTGCGAAAATTAAAGGAATTAATAAAAATAAACATGTAATAATGAAATGAAAATATCCAATTAAGGGGGTAGCTTGACCTAGGGTGTTATCTAGTTTTCTTGGATTTGTAGCTCAAATATATGGATGCATGTAACTAATAATCAACAATTCCATAAATCTAGAAGTAATTACAAGTGGATTTCTCTTTCAAGCTCCTCCACATCTCATACTAACATAACTATTTATGTGTCCATCTCCTTAGTTAATCATAGTATGGCATTAAGCAACTTCATAATCAATTTCTAACAATTCTCTTTCACTCTCGTGTTCCAAGCAATCGTTAGCCATGCAATTTGGATCTAATCTAATTTCTCTCTGTCGAGTATCAATTTAGACCATCATAACAATTAATCTGTGATCAAGAGATTAAAGGCATTAAGCAAGAATTGCATAGATGAAATATGAAGAATTTCATTACATAATCCAAGTAATTGCGCTACAATATCCAATTAACTAGAATAACGACCCTAGGTCTCAAGATCTACTCACAAATGGAAATAATTGTGCCAAAATGATCTTTGATCCATAGGCCTAACTCTGGTTAAAATAAAAAACTACAAAGAAGTAAGGAAGAAATAACCGATAAGTTGATCCCACGCTCCCGTCTCGATCATCTCGAATCCCGAGCCTTGGAATCTCGCTCAATTCCACCTTTTTCCTCACAATTCTTCTCACTTTTTCTCTCTATTGAGCTAGGGGAGAGCTCCCCAAAAAATGGATGATTTTTACCAAAGGGAAGGGGCCTTTTTATAGTGGAAGGGGTTGGAAATTTCTTGCTGAACAAGTTGACAGCGTCGAGACGCTACGTCACAGCGTCTCGACGCTGTGACGTCATGTTGCCTTGGGGCAGAAGTCGTCGCAGCGTCGCGACGCTGTCGGGATTTTGGCACGCGCTATGCTGACCACCTAGCGTTGAGACGCTACGGTCCTAGCGTTTCGACGCTAGGCCTTCTAGAAGCTTTATTTGTGGATTTTTGCCTCTTTTCTTCAATCTTTTGGGCTTTTTGGGCCTCCTTCTTCAATTGTCTTCCTTTCTTGGACCTTAGGGCTTTAATCTTCAATGATTATTCTTTAAATTGCCCAAAAAGTCTCCAAATTTACCCAAATTCTCTTAAAATCTCAGTTTTGCTGCTCGAACTCGATTTTCTATAAAATCATCATAAAAATACATTAAAGCTTATAATTCATGAACAAAACTAGCTAAAATTAATAGGAAAATGACGACATTTTTTGCATGTCATCACACCCCCGAACTTAAAGTTTTGCTAGTCTCGAGCAAAATAAAGTAATGCATATGAATCATAACTTGCATGCTAACAATTCTATCCTCAATGCTTTTAGCCATAAATGCAAACCTTTGAAACAAATAAGTAAGCATTGTCAGCCATCAAGAAGTTTTAAAATTTAATCCTATCCTCCCTTGCAAAAACGAATCATCATTTGCCTTAACATAATCTTTACTAGCCCGGAATCATTTATATACTCCTCCATTCATCTTCCCCCTACACTGGCACTAAAGATCGCCTTTTCAGCCATCATACTTATCTAGCAAGCACAACCTTACTAAGGTGCCCATAATTCTTGAGGCGTCCCCCAAACTTTTTTTTTTTTTTTAGATATGAGATGATCCTTTTAGATGTAGCGCCTTCGTTCTGGCTTGCCAACATTGGTGATGAAAGCATCCAACTACGAGCGCTTCATCTTTCAGGATGCCGAAGCATGCTCATTTCTTTCTAGAGTTTTCATGCAAAGGCAAACGATGGGTGTCATGAATGCCCTTGGTTACTAACGCTCTCAATAAAGTGGAGCATTCATTAATATCATTATTTTGAGCAAATCATTTCTTTTTTCCAAAGCTCAGTATTACTAACTATTACGCGAGAAAGCTATCTAGACAAACTTTACACCTATCGGGGTGACAACAAACTTCCAAAGCATATAACTTTCATCTGGGCTTTCAAAATTATAATAAAACAAGTGAATCATCATACTTTGCAAGGGGATCAAAGAAAATTTTTTAAATTTTCTTGAGTTTAGACATGCTTTCAAATTTGCAACAATAAGAGAGAATCATGGCTAAAAGCAAATCATCAGACGTCATCATCATCAACATGCATTTAATTCATCATAAGCATTACTTTGCTTACGCAAAACCTTAGTAGAGCGAATCTCCCCCCCCAAACTTAAAATATACATTGTCCCCAATGTATGATCATTTAATTAGCTAAAGATAGAATGATACTGCCCTGAAAAAGCGAGAGAATCCGAAACGTCTTGAATTTTCGCCCGAGGGGATAATGAGAAGCTAGGCATGAATTCACGAGCTTCCTGCATAAGGATCGATCTCAAGGGAGCATTAGGATCAACGCAAAAACTAAAATGAAATCTGCAATAAACTGTAAAAGCTTGGGTTGCCTCCCAAGACGCGCTTGTTTAACGTCCTGAGCTAGACGGGGCTTGGTCACCCTGGATCCGTTAAAATCATTTTTTCGACCTTGCGCTCTTCGAATCCACAATAGTGCTTCACTCTCTGAGCATTGACTTTAAAAGTTAACCCGCTGTTATCCATTAATTCAATCGGTCCATATGGGAATACTTCCTTGATTATGAATGGACCGGACCATCTTGACTTCAATTTTCCTGGGAACAATCGCAATCGAGAATTAAATAGAAGAACTTGCTGCCCTGGCTCAAAAGAACGCTTCTGGATTATATGATCGTGCCATCTTGCGGTTCTTTCCTTATAGAGTTTTGCGTTTTCATATGCCTGGCTCCTAAATTCTTCTAATTCATTGAGCTGCAGAAGACGTTGTTCCCCAGCCTTCCCTGCGTCCAAGTTCAGCTTCTTGATAGCCCAATATGCTTTGTGCCCAATATTCTTCTAATTCATTGAGCTGCAGAAGACGTTGTTCCCCAACCTTCTCTACGTCCAAGTTCAGCTTCTTGATAGCCCAATATGCTTTGTGCTCAAGTTCCACAGGCAGGTGACAGGCCTTCCCATACACTAATCGATACGGGGATGTACCGATTGGAGTTTTGAAAGCTGTTCGGTAGGCCCACAAAGCATCGTCCAATTTTTATGCCCAGTCTTTCCGGTTGATACGAACTGTCTTCTCCAGAATTTGCTTAATCTCCCTGTTAGAAATCTCAGCTTGCCCGTTAGTCTGGGGATGATAAGCTAAAGAAGTCTTATGCTTGACACCATATTTTCTAAGTAATGATTCAAACAATTTATTGCAAAAATGAGACCCCTCATCACTAATTATAGCTCGTGGTGTGCCAAATCTAGTGAAAATATTTTTATGCAAGAAACGTAACACAACACGAACATCATTAGTCTTTGTGGCTACTGCCTCTACCCATTTAGATACGTAATTGATAACTGCCCAAAAGGTAGTTATTTAGGCCTCATTTATATAAGGATTTGTGTGTCTTTAATGCTTAATAGGGTTGGTTTTAGAGAGATATTACATGATTTAACCCATTTGGAAGAATGGAAGCATTGGAAATTATTTTGTGCAGATTATGCTGCTGAGCGACTGGAAGGAGCAAATTCTATGCTGCAGCAAAACTGGAAACAGAAACTGCCACATCACAGCTCGTTAGCCAACTTCATGAACCGACTTCGGTTGAGTTATTTTCGTGATAAAGGATCAAGGAGAGCCTTACACGTGTCCTAGTTGACCTAATTCAAGCCTTCCATCCTTCTATAAAAGGAAGTAGCCGTGAAAGTCAAATTCATTCCATGTTTTCCCTTGGAAGCCGAATAGTATAGGGAGATTGAAGATCATCAAGAACACCATCAACCGCAAGCTGATTAGGGAGTTTACCTTCTTATTTAACTTGTAATGATGGACATGCATACTCAGATTGTAATTCGTATTCCTATGCTTATTATGAACTAAGTAGCTTAGGGTGTTGGTTAGGAATAATGTGATTACTGTGCTTCATCTCTAGTAATAAATTGACTATCGCATTTTGGTTAATTGTTGTGCTTATTCTTATTTTATGCCCGCCTGGCCAGCCGGTATGGATAGCTCTCTCTAGTTTCAGGGATGATTTAGAGAGTGTGTGGCAATTATCCACACTACGATCATTGTGTATTGGTGAACGCCAGTGACTGAGCTAGGGATAGCCAGTTGCCTAGTGCTTGATCGGTCGCTCTTCATTGGGTTTGAAACATATCCCAAAAGATCCAGAGTTCCGGGAGGAATCCGCTAATAATACTGCGAGAAATGCATGATCAATAATATTGCTAGAGCATATCTTAGAACAATCACTAAAGCCTAACCAGCGCCTGTCTTTAATCTGTTTATCTATTTGTTTACTCGTTGTTCTATCATTTATTTTGCTTCAACATAATTCCGATAAAATCCAACATTTTTATTATCTTCGAAACCATTAGAAAGTTATACAAAATAGATAAAGTGGAAACTCATTCAGACCTTGGATTGATAATATTACTTGCTGTAGACTGTGTATACTTGCACAAGAATTCTAGAGTATTTCATATCATATTTCTACTCACTCTAGGAACCCAACAAGTTTTTGGCGCCGTTGCCGGGGACTTGAATTAGTTTTTATCTGATCTGTTTTGTGTATGTGTTTTAGTGGTTTGGGGCTAGAACTTTTTTATTGTTTCTTTTGTTTTTGCAGGTGTGATTTTGGTGCATGAGCGATCCGCTTGGGGTACGGTTTGAGCTTGATCCAGAAATTGAAAGGACATTTAGGAACAGAAGAAGGGAGTAGCGTAGAAACCAGATGGAGAACGCGCCGCAACTCCCGCAGGTTCATGAAGGTCCAGCAGCAGCAAACCCCCAGCAGAACCCGTTGCTGCAGCAAAACCCACTGTTTGAGCAAAATGAGCAGCGAAATAATCAGGCTGAGAATCCTATCTTGATAGCGAACGATAGGACCAGAGCCATTCGAGCGTATGCTGTCCCGATGTTTAATGAGTTGAATCCAGGGATTGCACGTCCCCAAATCCAAGCGGCGAATTTTGAAATGAAACCGGTAATGTTTCAGATGTTGCAAACCGTGGGGCAATTCCATGGTTTGTCATCTGAAGACCCTCATTTACATCTTAAGTCTTTTCTAGGAGTTAGTGATTCTTTTGTAATTCAAGGAGTACCTAGAGATGCTCTTAGATTAACTTTGTTCCCGTATTCTCTTAGAGATGGAGCAAAGTCATGGTTAAACTCTTTTGCTCCAGGATCAATTAGGATGTGGGATGAGTTAGCTGAAATTTTTTTGAGTAAATATTTCCCACCTAATAGAAATGCTAAATTAAGGAGTGAAATAGTAGGGTTTAGGCAACTTGAGGATGAGACTTTTAGTGAGGCTTGGGAGAGGTTTAAGGAGCTTTTACGAAAGTGTCCCCACCATGGGTTACCTCATTGTATTCAAATGGAAACATTTTACAATGGTTTAAATGGAGTAACCCAAGGTATGGTCGATGCTTCGGCTGGAGGGGCCCTTTTGGCAAAAACTTTTGATGAAGCCTATGAAATTTTAGAAAGAATATCTATTAATAGTTGTCAGTGGTCGGATGTTAGAGGCACAAATAAAAAGGTTAAGAGTGTATTAGAGGTTGATGGTGTGTCCACCATTAGGGCTGATCTTGCTATGATTGCTAATGCTCTTAAGAATGTGACAATGATTAGTCATCAGCAGCCACCAGCTATGGAACCTGCAGCGGTGGTGAACCAAGTCACGGACGAAGCATGTGTCTATTGCGGTGAAGACCACAACTACGAGTTTTGCCCCAGCAATCCAGCGTCGGTGTTTTTTTGTAGGTAATCAGAGGAACAACCCTTATTTTAACTTCTATAATCCAGGTTGGCGCAACCACCCCAACTTCTCATGGGGAGGTCAAGGAAATAACGTACAAGCGCAACAGAAGATGAACCAGTCGGGATTTGCTAAAGCGCAGGTAATGCCCCAGCAAAATAAGCCGGCTTTGCCCCAGCAAAATTCAGGAAATTCTCTCGAGGCAATGATGAAAGAATTTATGGCTCGCACAGACGCCGCAATTCAAAGTAATCAAGCTTCGATGAGGGCCCTGGAATTGCAAATGGGTCAGCTAGCTAATGAGCTCAAGGCGAGGCCTCAAGGGAAACTTCCTTCGGATACTGAACACCCTCGAAGGGAAGGTAAGGAGCAGGTAAAGGCAGTAACTCTTAGGAGTGGTAAGCCATTAGAAGAGTCTAGAAAGACCCAGGATTTAAATAGTAATAGTGATAATGTTGTTGTTGTTGAAAAAGAGTTGGAGTCTGGTCAGGGTGCTGGAGGCAGCAAAGAAAATGCTGGAGCATCTGGTTCTGTGCCAGATGTAGAACCACCTTATGTGTCGCCCCCACCTTATGTACCACCTCTACCTTTTCCACAAAGGCAAAAGCCTAAGAATCAGGATGGTCAATTTAAAAAGTTTTTAGAGATTCTTAAGCAGTTGCATATAAATATCCTTTTAGTAGAAGCTATAGAGCAAATGCCTAATTATGCTAAATTTCTTAAGGATATTTTGACTAAAAAGAAAAGGTTAGGTGAGTTTGAAACTGTATCTCTTACTGAGGAGTGTAGTGCTAGTCTTAAGAATGGTCTACTGATAGCTCTTAGAAATAAGAGCTATTGGTTCTCTTTTAGGCTTAAAAACTCTACCCTTTGATGTGTTTGAGCTTTGGTTTGTGCATGAAAATGGGTATTCTTTGATGAACATTTTTATATATCAGTAGGCCAAGCTTGAATTTAATTGAGTGCAGATTTCTTTTGTTTCTAGCTGATTTTTCTGGTGTATGGTCACTCAGGTTTTGCTACAGCAACTGATTTCACAAGCAGAAAGGTAGAAAGTCTGAAATTTAAAAGAATGCACGTGCTAAACTCGTGGGATCTCTCATTAATTGAGCTGGCAGCCATGTGGAGCTGATTTGTCCCATCTCAGCCAATTAGGGAAGGTCCATGTGGATTTATGTGTCTAATCAGCCCTGAAATCAATGAAAAGAGATGGTATAAATGCTTCTTTTGCCCAAAGAATGAGGGATTCAGCTGGAGAAGTTGGACCTAGAAGTTGCTGCTAACGGTGAAGGGGAAACGACAAAGAGGCTGCTGTTTGGAGGATTTCCAGCTTGGGAAAGCTGGAATCTCCCTTGGAAGCTTCTTCTCTTCTCTTCCCTTCTTTTATTTTTATTTCTTCTAGTGTTTAGTTGGTATTTAAGGTTGTAATCATGATTGATATGGTAGTTTGCTGCTGTATTTTCATTATTTTCACCTTGAACATGAGCTAAATCCTCTTAGGTGAGGATTAGGGTGCTTAAGCTTGAACTTGTTGTTTGTTTTAGTGGAATTTTATATATTGCAACTTAAAGCAAAGTGTTCTTCATGCTTAAAGCTGGAATTTCGTTTGGCCAACCATTTTCTAGCATTGTTATTTAGTGTTTGGGAAAACAATAGATAACCGACTACTTTGCTTTACCTTAGTCTTTAATGATCATGAAAATGAGTGGGTATTTAGGGATAAATAACCACCTAAGGCACTAAATCAGTTGAGCTAAAAAGAAGGGGTTAAATGGGAGTTTAATCACCTTACCTATAGGAGAATTGGAAAATTCCCGTAGAAAATACTGGGTGAGTTGTAAATTTAGAGTTCTGCTGCAGCAAACAGCTTGTGAGAGTAGACAGCCCCTAATCTGAACCTTACCTTCTCTGTGCTAATTCGCTGTTTTTATTGAATTTTACTTTAGTCCTTATCATTTTAAGCTTGTTTACCATTTTAATCTCTTGCACTTAGTTAAGGAAAAATATTTGTTCCTCGGTTACATTGAATTTCATTAAAAATCAAGCTTAGAAGTAGTAAAATTCTATAAACCAATCCCTGTGGAGAACGATCTTAATTTACTTATCACTTGCTGCCATGATGTGTATACTTGCACGTTTTTAGCTAATTGTGAATATTTCTTGCATATTTAGAATCACATTGCACAAGGCAACATCTACCCCCCAAGGCTAAGGATCCAGGGTCATTTACTATACCTGTGTCTATAGGTGGAAAGGAGTTAGGTAGAGCACTATGTGATTTGGGTGCAAGCATTAACCTTATGCCTCTTTCGGTCTATCGGAAGTTAGGTATTGGTGAAGCTAGACCTACCACAGTTACACTCCAATTAGCTGATAGGTCTATCACATATCCAGAGGGTAAAATTGAGGATGTCTTAGTAAAAGTTGATAAATTCATATTTCCTGTTGATTTTATTATTTTAGACTATGAGGCTGATAAAGACGTCCCAATTATTCTAGGTCGTCCATTTTTGGCTACTGGTAGGGCATTAATGGATGTTCAAAAAGGAGAATTAACAATGAGAGTCTGTAATGAGGAAGTGAAATTTAATGTGTTTAAAGCCATGAAATATCCAGACGAAATGGAGGATTGCTCCTTCATTAGGATTCTGGAGAGCACAGTTATTGAGACAACAATACAGGATTCGGCTGATAAGCATTCGGAAAAGCATGGAGAGGTTAGTGTAGAAGATTTTGAATTTTGTTCTTTAGATAGAAAAAATGAAAAAGAATTGTTTAGGTGTGAGGATGTTTTTGAGTCTTTAGATTTAGATCAAAGAAAGGCTCCCCCAATTAAGCCATCTCTAATTGAGGCACCTACTTTAGATTTGAAGCCTTTACCGGATCATCTAAAGTATGTGTATCTTGGGGAAAGTGAAACGTTGCCCATTATTGTTGCATCAGATTTAATGCCGGAGCATGAGGAGGCCTTAATAAAATTGCTGCAGCAATACCGCAAAGCTATAGGTTGGACATTGGCTGATATACAGGGAATTAGCCCATCTTTTTGTATGCACAAAATCACTCTAGAGGAGGGATCCTTTAGGAGTATTGAGCAACAAAGAAGGCTTAACCCTGCAATGAAAGAGGTTGTTAAAAAGGAGGTAATTAAATGGTTGGATGCTGGGATCATTTATCCAATTGCCGATAGCAATTGGGTAAGCCCTGTCCAATGTGTTCCTAAGAAAGGAGGTGTCACTGTGGTGAGCAATAAAGATAATGAGTTGATCCCCACAAGGATAGTAACTGGCTGGAGGGTTTGTATGGATTACAGAAGGCTTAATAAAGCCACCCGAAAGGATCATTTCCTTCTACCATTTATCGACCAGATTTTGGATCGATTGGCTGGTCAGGCCTACTACTATTTCTTGGATGATTCTGGGTATAATCAGATTACTATTGCTCCTGAGGATCAGGAGAAAACCACTTTCACTTGCCCTTATGGGACATTCGCTTTTAGGAGAATGCCTTTTGGCCTTTGCAATGCTCCAACAACATTTCAACGGTGTATGTTAGCAATTTTTTCTGATATGATTGAGTCCACTGTTGAAGTCTTTATGGACGATTTTTCAGTTTTTGGAGGGTCTTTTCAAAGTTGTTTAGAAAATTTAGGAAAGGTATTAAAAAGATGTGAGGATACCCATCTAGTTCTTAATTGGGAGAAGTGCCACTTCATGGTGAAAGAGGGCATAGTGTTAGGTCATTGATAGCGAGCAGAAATGTCGCTATTTTCGTCTCAATTTATTAAGCTTTTTGGTGCTTTAATCGTGTTTTTAATGAATATATGTAATGAATTTTGTTATTTTGTCTTTAGGAGCATAAATGAGGATTTTGGGAGAAAAAGAGCCAAAATTGAAGTAATTATAACCCAAATCAAAGGATGAGGCATTTGGAAGCCCAAAGAAGACATCCATGAAGAAAAGACCAAGAGAAATAAAGAAGAAGGCCCAAAAATCAGCCCAAAAAGAAGCTGATTTTTCTGGAAAATCTGGACAGCGTCGAGACGCTTAGCAAGGCAGCGTCGCGACGCTGCCCTTTCTTGTTGCCCAAGCCGCGTGCGCAGCAGCGTCGCGACGCTTGGCAAGGCAGCGTCGCGACGCTACCCCTTTTCCAGGCCTATAAATAGGCGCCCTTGGTGCCTCATTTTGAATCATCAATCAATCCATCATCACTCATTCCTTTCTTTCCTTTCTTAAGACTCCTTTTTTGGAGCCCCTCTCAAGGCTTTTGAGCCTTTTTGAGAGGGTTCTTCTAGTGGGAATTTTTGGGGAATTTTGGGAAGCAATTCTAGAGGTCCGAGGAGTAGTTAGCGGAGGCTCCAAGCGTCAGCAAGGGGTTTTTCGACGGTCAATTCCTTTTCCCTTTATGCTTTTTAGTATGCTTTCCCGTGTAATTATTGTGAATATTATGGGTAGCTAAACCCCCAATTTGGGGTCTTGAAATGAAATGTTAGTGGAAATATTGTTATGATTTCTTGTCTCTTGCCCATGTCCTAATTATTTGTATGGATGTGCTTAATGCTTTACTCAATCTGGCCAATTGTGTAATGATTCGATTCTTAATGGAAACTCGACGGAGAGAAGTTAGGATAGATCATAATCCATGCAACTAGTTTAATTGCCCGTTGTGACACCGGGATTAGTTTATTAAACATAGATTCCTAAAATGAATCAGAGCGTAATAATTAATGATTTTTAATAGCGCTAAGGACACTTAGGTTGTTAAAATAAATTAATTACAATTAGGGGAAACCGACAGGAGAACCTATGTGATTAACGGAGATTCTAGGTTTATAATTAGTTGGGCAATGAGATAGGATAATTATAGCAATTATTTAGCTAATCATTGATTTTCGAGACCCCTCTTCCCATTTCAAGAAAACTCTTTCTCCACATTTTATTTCTGATTGATCAAATTGTTTTTTTTTAATTGTTTTAAAATTAAATCTTTTTATCACATGAACTTGGTCCCTAAATATTGTTTCACCTAAGTATTTTCAGTGCTCAGGAGAATTTTAATTAATTGCTTAAGTTCGCTTCGCCTCCCTGAGGATTCGATACTCGGAATACTTTCCGTTTTATATTACTTGTGGCCCGTGCGCTTGCGGATATCGCCCAACAGTCATAGGATTTCTAAGAATGGTCTAGAAGTTGATAGAGCAAAAGTTGAGGTAATTGAGAGGCTAGAACCACCGAATTCAGTGAAGGGAATTAGGAGCTTCTTAGGACATGCTGGATTTTATAGGAGGTTCATAAAGGATTTTTCCAAAATCAGTAAACCTCTTTGTAACTTATTGTGCACTGATCATGTTTTTGACTTTAATACAGATTGTAGGAAGGCTTTTGAAACGTTGAAAGCTGCTTTAATCTCAGCACCCATTCTCTGCGCACCTAATTGGAATTTACCATTCGAGGTAATGTGTGATGCGAGTGATGCTGCAGTAGGTGCGATGTTGGGGCAAAAGCAAGGCAAATTTATTCATCTTATATATTATGCAAGCAAGGTTTTAAATGAAGCACAGGTCAACTACACAACTACTGAAAAGGAGTTGTTAGCTGTTGTGTTTGCTTTTGAGAAATTTCGGCCATATTTGGTTGGATCCAAAGTCACGGTGTTCACGGATCATGCAGCAATAAGGTATTTAATGTCAAAGAAAGATGCAAAGCCTAGACTAATTCGTTGGATTTTATTACTGCAGGAATTTGACTTGGAGATAAAGGACAAGAAGGGATCAGAGAATGTCGTTGCAGATCATTTATCTCGTCTTGATCCATCATCATCTTTGCTGGAGGAATCTGCCATTTCCGATTCTTTTCCAGATGAGCAGCTTTTTGCTGTTCAGGTAAAGGTAGTCAGGGATGTCCCTTGGTATGCTGATATTGCCAACTTTTTAGTGAAGGGAGTCACCCCTATTGACATGGATTGGAGGCAGAAGAAAAAGTTTAAGCACGATGCGAAATTTTTCTTTTGGGATGAGTCGTTTATGTATAAGCAATGCTCTGACGGTATTATTCGTAGGTGTGTTTCAGGTGCTGAAGCAAAGGAAATCCTGGAGCAATGCCACTCTTCGCCGTATGGAGGCCATTTCAGTGGTTAGAGGACAGCTATGAGGATTTTGCATTGTGGATTTTTCTGGCCTACGTTATTCAAGGATGCCCACTGGTTCTACAAGCAATGTGACGCTTGTCAAAGGAGAGGAAACTTGGGACCTAGAGATGAAATGCCTCTTACTTACATTTTAGAAGTTGAATTATTTGATGTATGGGGTATTGATTTTATGGGGCCATTTCCCCCTTCTAATGGCAATGTTTTTATCTTATTGGCAGTTGATTATGTGTCCAAGTGGGTGGAGGCCATCGCATGCCATCAGAGTGATGCCAAAACAGTTGCAAGGTTTCTTCAATCGCACATCTTTGCGCGGTTTGGGACACCTAGGGCTCTAGTGAGTGATGAGGGTACACATTTTGTTAATAATATCTTAACTATGCTTCTAGCTAAGTATGGGATTAAGCATAGGATAGCTACCCCTTATCACCCACAAGCAAATGACCAAGCTGAAATTAGTAATAGGGAAATTAAAGCTATTTTAGAGAAAGTAGTCCATCCATCTAGAAAGGATTGGTCCTTTAGGTTGGATGAGGCTCTTTGGGCTTATAGGACAGCTTATAAGACTCCTCTAGGTATGTCTCCCTATAGGTTAGTATACGGGAAAGCTTGCCATTTACCATTAGAGCTTGAGCATAAAACATTTTGGCCTTTGAAAAAGTTAAATTTTGATTTGAGTCGTGCAGGAGCAATAAGAATGCTGCAACTTAATGAGTTAGAAGAATTTCGTCAATTTTCTTATGAAAATGCGAAAATGTATAAAGAAAAGACTAAGCTGTGGCATGACAAGAAAATAAAATTTAAGGAGTTTGTCAAGGGTCAGAAAGTTTTGCTTTTATAATTCTAGATTAAAATTGTTTCCTGGAAAATTAAAATCTAAATGGTCAGGACCATTTCTTGTGATTGAGGTTTTTCCCAATGGAGCAATTACTTTGCAGGATGAAAAAGATGGGAGAGTGTTCAAGGTGAATGGACAGCGTGTGAAGCATTATTGGGGTGAGAAATTTCAGTCGAAATATCCTTCCCTACGATTGGTTGATGATTGAGAGAGCAGGACTTTTGCGGGAGCATTTCACAGAGCAAAATTTTGAGCTCCCAGGATTTGAATTGATTTTATTTTTCGTTAATTTGATTTTATTTTTCGGATAGGTTAGATTTAATTTTGCATGATTTATTAGATTTTATCTTTTAAGTATTTTTATTATTTTTGGTAGGTTAGATTTGATCTATTTTTGATTTGATTTGATTTGATTTTCGGGTTATTTATTTAAATTATCTTGCAATTATCTTTTAGATAGTTGGATTTTATTTTATCTAGATTTTATTTTCAGTTTTAATTAATAGAGATTTTCTCTAATTCGGCTTCTTTTGAGAATAACAAGTTAAGTTTGCTTTGATCGGTTTAATTTGAATTAAAAAGATTTGATTTGTCTATTTTGAAATTCGAATTCCGTATCTAAGATTCTTCAGGTTCAGCAGATTGTTGCGGCAAAGATATTGCTGGAGAAAATTATTCCGAGATAGAAGGGTTTCCGTTGGAATTTATTATTGTTACCGTTAGACTTAGCTTTAAATTCTCGCAGGTAAATGTGAGTGCATCATCTGATGAGGCCACGTGTTGCAGAGTAATTATCCAACGGCTTCAATGATGACAGAGCATTAATTTTTACCATGGCCGTTTGGAATTCGCAATTTTACCGTTGGTAATTTTTGAATTTCAGGTTTGCATTTTTAATTGCAACGGTAATATTAGTTATGGCAGGGCAAATCCTTTCGGTTAGGATTCTTGTTTGCTGCAGCCCTATTTATTCGCAATCTCTTGTAAGTACATTTCACTTCGTTTTCTTGATCAAATTCTTGTGCGTGTGTTATTCTTTCTTTCTTTGAAAAACCCTATTATACCTTCCATGGCTAAAACAAGAGCGCGAAAAGAGAGGGAGAGTGAGGAGGAAGAAATACCCGTCACACCGGAAGTTCAAAAAGGAAAATCTAAGAAGAAAAGGACGCCAGAAGAGAAGGAGGCGAAGCGAAGACGGAGGCAGCAGAGGGCTGCGGAACAAGAAGTCATCCAAGAGACAGCGGCTGTGCAGGATCTTGAGACAGAACCGATAGTTTCTGCTACGGTTCAGGAAGGGAATGCTGAGAAGGAACATGAGACAGAGGTCGGAGGACAAGTCGCAGGTGTGCCTGAAAAAGAGAAAACACCGGAGCCGGTGCAGGAGGCTCATGTTGAAATCATTATGCCTGAACCGCCCAAGCGCCGCCGCATCAAGAGGAAGACGGGTCGCGTGAGGGTGATTTGGAACACTCCATCACCTCCGACGTCAGACTCTGAGGAAGAAAAAGGGAAGCTGAGAATAAGGAAATAGAAGAAGAGGCAAGAAAGGCAGAAGAAGAGCATTTGCATGTACAGAGAGAAAGCAAGGGTAAAGGAATTGCCGAAGCATCAGGAGAAATTGAGGAGCCGAGGGCGTCATTCATTCGCTTCGTCAACGATCTAGCTCGAGCAAAATACCAGGAGGTGCTGAAACGGGACTTCTTGTTCGAACGAGGATTTGGCAGTGATTTGCCTAGGTTCTTGGAGTCTGGGATAGTGAACCTCGGATGGAGGCAATTTTGTGCGAAACCAGAACCTGTCAATGCCAACATTGTTCGAGAATTTTATGCCAATCTTGACGTTAAGAATGATTTTGAGGTTATCGTTCGAGGAGTGCTTGTACAGTGGAGTCCTGAGGCCATTAATGAACTGTTCGATCTCCAAGATTTTCCGCATGCCGTTTTTAATGAGATGGTGGTTGCACCATCTAGTGATCAACTGAGTGCGGCTGTCCGGGAGGTAGGCATTGAGGGGGCTCAATGGAGGGTGTCGCAGACGCGGAAGCATACGTTTCAAGCTGCTTATTTAAAGAGTGAAGCCAACACTTGGATGGGTTTCATCAGGCTACGCTTGCTGCCGATAACACACGACTCTACGGTATCTCGGGACAGGATATTACTTGCCTTTGCAATTCTTCGCTCGATTAGTATTGATGTAGGAAAAATTATTTCTTCTGAGATTGTTGATTGCTAGAAAAAGAAGGTGGGGAAGCTGTTCTTTCCGAACACGATTACGATGTTATGCAGCAGGGCATGAGTGCCCACGGTTCCAGAAGATATGATCATGACTGATAAGGGAATCATTGACACACCTAATCTGGCACGACTTCAGCGTATGCAAGAGGTTCGCCAAGGTGGACTTGTGTATGGCGTTAATCAGATCCTAGAGCAATTGGCTGTGTTGACCAGTAGGTTAGAGTTTGCTGAAAGGCAAGCTCAGACCTACTGGACTTATGCTAAAAGGAGAGATGATGCGCTCAGGGGGGCCTTGCAAACCAATTTCTCAACACCGTATCGGCCTTTCCAGTGTTTCCCGATGATTTGTTTAATCTTTGGATACCACCCCCGCCTGTTGAACGAGAAGAGAATGATGATGAAGACCAGGGTCAGGAAGATTTATGGATGGAATGATCTTCAGCGAGCATTATTTTTGTCTTATCATTTTGTTTGCTCGCACATATCTGACCCCATTTTGCTAAAAATATTTGATTGTCTTTCTTTTTAATTTTTTCTGCGTTAAAAATATATCTCTGCTTTGTAATGTTTTTTCTATGATTTTAATGAAATTTCTGAATGTTTCTATTCTATGAGCACTGACTAACTGCCCAAAAGGTAGTTATTTAGGCCTCATTTATATAAGGATTTGTGTGTCTTTAATGCTTAATAGGGTTGGTTTTAGAGAGATATTACATGATTTAACCCATTTGGAAGAATGGAAGCATTGAAAATTATTTTGTGCAGATTATGCTGCTGAGCGACTGGAAGGAGCAAATTCTATGCTGCAGCAAAACCGGAAACAGAAACTGCCACATCACAGCTCGTTAGCCAACTTCATGAACCGACTTCGGTTGAGTTATTTTCGTGATAAAGGATCAAGGAGAGCCTTACACGTGTCCTAGTTGACCTAATTCAAGCCTTCCATCCTTCTATAAAAGGAAGTAGCCGTGAAAGTCAAATTCATTCCATGTTTTCCCTTGGAAGCCGAATAGTATAGGGAGATTGAAGATCATCAAGAACACCATCAACCGCAAGCTGATTAGGGAGTTTACCTTCTTATTTAACTTGTAATGATGGACATGCATACTCAGATTGTAATTCGTATTCCTATGCTTATTATGAACTAAGTAGCTTAGGGTGTTGGTTAGGAATAATGTGATTACTGTGCTTCATCTCTAGTAATAAATTGACTATCGCATTTTGGTTAATTGTTGTGTTTATTCTTATTTTATGCCCGCCTGGCCAGCCGGTATGGATAGCTCTCTCTAGTTTCAGGGATGATTTAGAGAGTGTGTGGCAATTATCCACACTACGATCATTGTGTATTGGTGAACGCCAGTGACTGAGCTAGGGATAGCCAGTTGCCTAGTGCTTGATCGGTCGCTCTTCATTGGGTTTGAAACATATCCCAAAAGATCCGGAGTTCCGGGAGGAATCCGCTAATAATACTGCGAGAAATGCATGATCAATAATATTGCTAGAGCATATCTTAGAACAATCACTAAAGCCTAACCAGCGCCTGTCTTTAATCTGTTTATCTATTTGTTTACTCGTTGTTCTATCATTTATTTTGCTTCAGCATAATTCCGATAAAATCCAACATTTTTATTATCTTCGAAACCATTAGAAAGTTATACAAAATAGATAAAGTGGAAACTCATTCAGACCTTGGATTGATAATATTACTTGCTGCAGACTGTGTATACTTGCACAGGAATTCTAGAGTATTTCATATCATATTTCTACTCACTCTAGGAACCCAACAGTAATCAACAGCAACTAGGATGTACGAGTATCCATTGGAAGAGGGAAAAGGGCCCATAAAGTCCATGCCCCACACATCAAAAAGTTCAACTTCGAGAATAGGGGTTAAGGGCATTTCATGGCGTCTAGAAATATTTCCTGTCCTTTGACATCTATCACATGTTCTTACGAAGGTATAACAATCTTTAAATAAAGTAGGCCAATAAAAACCAGATTGGAGTACCTTTGCTGCAGTACGAGTTTGTCCAAAATGACCACCATAAGGGGATGCATGACAATCATGTATAATCTTATCTACTTCTTCTGCTGGAATGCACCTTCGAATGATTTGGTCAGAACACACTTTAAAGAGAAATGGGTCATTCCACAGATAGGACTTCACATCATGAAAAAACTTCTTTCTTTTCTGAGCATTTAAGTCTGGAGGTATTTCTTTTCCTGCAAGAAAGTTTACAAAATCGGCGTACCAAGGAAAAGAAGTTTTAACAGCATATAACCTTTCATCAGGAAAAACTTCTTTAATGGGAAAGGTTGCGATGTTCTTTTCATGTTTTATTCGAGATAAATGGTCTGCGACTACATTCTCACAACCTTTTCTGTTCTTGATCTCATAGTCAAATTCTTGCAATAACAAAATCCATCTTATGAGTCTGGGCTTGGAATCCTTTTTACTACTCAAATAACGAATAGCAGCGTGGTCAGTATGCACTGTAACCTTTGTACCGAGTAAATAGGGCCTAAACTTATCGAAAGCGAACACAACAGCAAGCATCTCCTTCTCTGTAGTGGTGTAGTTTTGCTGAGCACTATCTAAAGTTCTGCTTGCATAATAGATCGCCCTAAAGAACTTATCTCGACGTTGCCCTAAGACAGCTCCCAAAGCATAATCACTAGCATCGCACATGATTTCAAATGGTTGACTCCAGTCAGGAATAACAATGATGGGTGCAGAAATCAGTTTTTCTTTCAAAAGATCAAACGCTAGCAAACATTCTTTTGAAAACACAAATGGAGCATCTTTTTCAAGCAAATGGCATAGGGGTTTAGCAACTTTTGAAAAATCTTTTATAAAACGCCTGTAAAACCCTGCGTGGCCTAAGAAACTACGAACTCCTTTAACATTAATGGGTGGAGGAAGTTGCTCAATAGCAGAAATCTTGGCTTTATCAACCTCCAAACCCTTTTCAGACACTTTGTGACCTAGGACTATCCCCTCTTTCACCATAAAATGGCATTTTTCCCAATTTAAAACAAGGTTAGTCTCTTGGCATCTTTGCAAAACACGAGAGAGATTATGCAAACAGTTATCAAAGGATGAACCAAAAACAGAGAAATCATCCATAAATACTTCCATGATCTCTTCTACAAAGTCTGAAAATATGGCCATCATACAACGTTGAAAGGTAGCTGGAGCATTACATAGTCCAAATGGCATACGCCGGAAAGCATAAGTGCCATAGGGACACGTAAATGTTGTTTTTTCTTGGTCTTCGGGCGCAATCGCGATTTGATTATAGCCCGAATAACCATCAAGAAAACAATAATATGGATACCCGACTAGCCTATCAAGCATTTGATCAATAAAAGGGAGAGGGAAATGGTCTTTTCTGGTGGCTTTGTTTAACTTCCTATAATCAATACACACACGCCAACTGGTGACTGTCCTAGTAGAAATGGATTCATCTTTCTCATTCTTAACAACAGTCATTCCCCCTTTCTTAGGCACAACTTGCACAGGACTCACCCAAGGGCTGTCAGATATAGCATAAATAATTCCTGCATTTAATAATTTTAACACCTCGGCCTTTACCACTTCCTTCATTGCTGGGTTTAATCTCCTTTGGTGTTCTACTGTAGGATTAAAGGCATCTTCCATTAAGATTTTATGCATGACAATTGAAGGACTAATTCCCTTAATATCACTAATAGACCATCCTAAGGCAGATTTATACTTTTTCAAAACATCCAACAATTTTTCCTCTTCTACTTTACTTAAATCAGCAGAAATAATAACAAGAAAAGTAGAAGAGTCTCCTAAGAATGCATAGCGCAAGTGGGCAGGCAATTGTTTTAATTCAGGGGAAGGGACATCAACTTGAGCACAAATATCTAATGACAACGTTTCTTCCCTTCCTAAAGATCTATCAATTAAAGCATTTTCCTGATCTAATAATTCATCTCCAAACACGTCAGGCATGCTTATCTCATAATGATCAACAGGAGACTCTGACTCTACACATGCATTGATAATAGCGTCAACTGAATCAATCGAGAAGCAGAAGCTAACCTCTTCTGGATGTTTTAATGCATTAAAAAGGTTGAACACTACCTCGTCGTCTTCCACTCTGAGAGTCAGGGTTCCTTTTTGTACCTCAATTAGAGCACGAGCGGTTGCCAAAAATGGTCTCCCAAGAATGATCGGGACTTCAGGGTCTTCTTCCATGTCTAGAACTACAAAGTCCGCAGGGAATATGAATTTGTCGACATTGATCAGAACATCCTCTAACACACCTTTGGGGTATGTCATTGATCTATCTGCCAATTGCAAGACAATTGTGGTTGACTTCAATTCCCCCAAACCCAGTTTCCTGTAAACACTGAATGACATTAGGTTTATACTTGCCCCTAAATCACACAGAGCCTTTTTTATAAACAAACTACCAACAGTACAAGGAAGAGTGAAACTCCCTGGATCTTTTAATTTTGGTGGTAGATGTTTCTGGATTATGGCACTGCACTCGGCTGTCATATTCACTGTCTCATGCTTCTCGAATTTCTTTTTCTTTGACAATATTTCCTTCATAAACTTGGCATAGTGTGGCATCTGTTCCAAAGCATCAGCAAAAGGAATGTTAATATGAAGCTGTTTAAGAATATCAAGAAACTTTGAAAATTCAGCATCCAACTTTTTCTTTTGAAATCTCTGAGGATAAGGAATTTGGTTAAGAACTAAAGGAATAGAATCAGAAGACTTATCTGGCACTGATGGTGCTGATTCTTCCTCTGGTTTGTGTTCATCTTCCTCATCCACTATCCTTCTAGTGATGGGGTTTGTTTCTTCTTTTCTTTCAATTTCTCTTAACTGTTTCCCACTTCTAAGAGATATGGCGGGGCATTGTTCGTGTGGGTCCATGGTGACGATATTGGATAAATTTCCCTGCTGGATTTCCTTCATAAATATTGTCATTTGATCCATTTTTGCTTCCATCTTATTAATAACAATATCTACTTTGGCTTGAACATTTTCATTCAAATTTCTAGTCTCATTCATGAAGTTTCTTAGCATTTCTTCCAAAGGGCTTTTCTTTTCTTTAAGTTTAAACTCCTCTTTTAAATCAGCCTTCGGCGAACTTGGAATTTCTGATCCTGTGAGCTTGTTTAGAGCCTTGGTTAGAGCTTCGACTTGCAACCTTAAAGCACTTACTCCTTCATTTTCACATAGTTTCTCCTTAATTTTGGACTCTGGTTGCCATTGGTAACTTGTCAAAGCCAACTCTTCTACTATGGTTCGTGCCTCCTTGAGAGTTTTGGCTAAAAAGTTTCCTCCAGCCGTAGTGTCGAGAATTGTCTTTAAATTCCTATTTAACCCACTGTAGAAAAGTTGAATTTGAAGCCAATCAGGATATCCATGTTGTGGGCATTTCCTTAACAAATCCTTATATCTCTCTCAAGCTTCATATAATTGTTCTTCCTCTAACTGTTGAAATTTTCTAATTTCAGCTCTAAGCTTGGTAATCTTTTCTAATGGGAAAAAATTTGCAAGGAAAGCTTTGACTAAATCATTCCAACCAAGGATGCTATTTGAGGTTAACGAGTTTAACCAATCTCTAGCCTTGTGTTGTAAAGAAAATGGAAATAACTGCAACCGAATTGAGTCAGGGCTAACTCCTCCCATTTTTACAGTTCCACAGATATTCAGAAATGATCTTAGGTGATGGTGTGGATCTTCTGATGGATGGCCTTTGAAAGCATTCTCTCTTACCATTTGAATGAGACTAGCTTTGAGCTCGAAATTATCGACAGTGACTGGCTCATAAGCTATTCCAGAATAGTTTAATGGAAATTCAGGCAAGAAATAATCTTGGATTGCTTTGTCTTCTTGATCTGCCATGATTAAATCTCAAAGAAACAATTTATCCACCTTATAGCTCCACAAAACTAAAAAAATAAAATGCAGAAAAATAAATTTCTAAATTAAAATCAAACACTTAATTCTCAATATTAACGAAAAAAATTACAAAATCCCCGGCAACGGCGCCAAAAACTTGTTGGTATGAACGATTTTCCGCAAGCGCACGGGTCGTCACAAGTAATATAAAACGGTAGGTAATACCGAGTATCGAATCCTCAGGGAAATTGAATTAATTCCATTAAGTACCAAGAATCATCATGTTTAAATTTTATTTAGAAGATCAACTCGAATTATAGTGCGAAAATTAAAGGAATTAATAAAAATAAACATGTAATAATGAAATGAAAATATCCAATTAAGGGGGTAGCTTGACCTAGGGTGTTATCTAGTTTTCTTGGATTTGTAGCTCAAATATATGGATGCATGTAACTAATAATCAACAATTCCATAAATCTAGAAGTAATTACAAGTGGATTTCTCTTTCAAGCTCCTCCACATCTCATACTAACATAACTATTTATGTGTCCATCTCCTTAGTTAATCATAGTATGGCATTAAGCAACTTCATAATCAATTTCTAACAATTCTCTTTCACTCTCGTGTTCCAAGCAATCGTTAGCCATGCAATTTGGATCTAATCTAATTTCTCTCTGTCGAGTATCAATTTAGACCATCATAACAATTAATCTGTGATCAAGAGATTAAAGGCATTAAGCAAGAATTGCATAGATGAAATATGAAGAATTTCATTACATAATCCAAGTAATTGCGCTACAATATCCAATTAACTAGAATAACGACCCTAGGTCTCAAGATCTACTCACAAATGGAAATAATTGTGCCAAAATGATCTTTGATCCATAGGCCTAACTCTGGTTAAAATAAAAAACTACAAAGAAGTAAGGAAGAAATAACCGATAAGTTGATCCCACGCTCCCGTCTCGATCATCTCGAATCCCGAGCCTTGGAATCTCGCTCAATTCCACCTTTTTCCTCACAATTCTTCTCACTTTTTCTCTCTATTGAGCTAGGGGAGAGCTCCCCAAAAAATGGATGATTTTTACCAAAGGGAAGGGGCCTTTTTATAGTGGAAGGGGCTGGAAATTTCTTGCTGAACAAGTTGACAGCGTCGAGACGCTGTGACGTCATGTTGCCTTGGGGCAGAAGTCGTCGCAGCGTTGCGACGCTGTCGCGATTTTGGCACGCGCTATGCTGACCACCTAGCGTCTCGACGCTACGGTCCTAGCGTCTCGACGCTAGGCCTTCTAGAAGCTTTATTTGCGGATTTTTGCCTCTTTTCTTCAATCTTTTGGGCTTTTTGGGCCTCCTTCTTCAATTGTCTTCCTTTCTTGGACCTTAGGGCTTTAATCTTCAATGATTATTCTTTAAATTGCCCAAAAAGTCTCAAAATTTACCCAAATTCTCTTAAAATCTCAGTTTTGCTGCTCGAACTCGATTTTCTATAAAATCATCATAAAAATACATTAAAGCTTACAATTCATGAACAAAACTAGCTAAAATTAATAGGAAAATGACGACATTTTTTGCATGTCATCACCTCTCAATGGCACGAGAGGGTTTTCTGTTTGATGGTTGGACCACAAACAGGTTGTTCATTAGAGGAGAATTGGTACTTAAGGAAATAGAGGTAACCCAGGGGTAAAACGGTAATTTGATCCAGCTTGTGTTACGGACACTCGTGAAGGACTAACTAGTCGATATTGGTCTAGATCCGTAGACACAAAAAATATGTCTGCAGTGAGAATAGTGCAACTGTGAGTCTATAGTGGAATGTACACACAGTTAACGAATATTGATTAATGTGGTTAATGAGTTTGACCAATTAATCTCACATCGTTGGAGCTTCTGATCTGCAGGTCCATTAGGTCCCATTGGTAGCTCGTAAAGTAATTTGAGGCAACTAAGTAATAATAGTAAATTGAAAATGTTCAATTTATTGAGGGAAACAAATATAATATATATTGATATATTATTATGAGAGAAACTAATATTTGAAAAGTTAAAATATAAATTTATGGAAGTTTGAAAGAGTTCAAATAATGAATTAATTAATTTAAGGCCTAAAAAGTGTTTGGGAAAATTAATTAATTCTAGGCCGGGAATTAAATATGTGATATTTAATTTGTGGTTAATTAATTAAAGAATTCATTAACCGGGAATTAATCAATTATGAAAATAATTAATCACTTAAGGAAGTGATTAATCATTTATGGAAATGATCTAATCACTTATGGAAGTAATTAGTCATTTGTGGAAAAGATTAATCAATTATGGAATTGATTGATCATGATTGATTAATTAAGGAATAAGATTGAATCAATTTTGGAAAAGATTGATTTAATTGAATATTTTATTCATGGCCTCTCTTCTATAAATAGAACACTAGACCTAATTGGTCATGATACTTGACACTCTTGAAAGACAAGACCTAGAATTCTCTCTAGCCTCCCTCTTAGAGAAAGACTCCCACAAGTCTTTTGCTTCCTAGACTTAGAGACATACCGGTGTAACCTCTGTGGTTATTGTGTCAATCAAGAAGGAATTTCCAGCGAAGAAAAACAAAGGCGGCTGCTGCGTTTTCGTTCGTGGAGCGTCGTTGGCGAAGAACGGTCAAGTCTTCAACGAAGGTATGTGACAGTTCTTTCCCTTTTCTTTAGAAAAGCATGAAAATAAATTTAGATTTATTTTTAAGCATGTTTAAACCAATTTTACAGCAGCTTTAAAGTTTGTTTAAAGTTTGTTTGAGTTTTCGTAACGGTATTTTAATGTTAATTAATAAACGGCGTAAGGTCCAATCGATGTGCTTCCGCTGCGTGGGGACTTTTATTCCCTTCAATTGGTATCAGAGCCATCGCTGTCCATATTAATTAATTTTAAAAGTTGCGATAGGCTCTCATAGGTGGGATTTATGCATAATGTATGTTCGGTTTGCGTTGAACTGTTTTGGTTAATTTTATGGCCATAGAATTAAAATATGATTTTTTATAAGAAAATTATTAAAAATTTTACATTATTTCTTAAATGAACATGACACATGACCTTTTCCTAAAAAAGGAAAAAACATGGTGCATGACATGTATAATTTCCAATATTTTAAAACGATTTTCTCATGAAATTGTGTTTGTGTCTAAATTTGTAATCTATATTTAGAAAAGTTTTATTTTTAGCAACATTTTAAAACTTGACGTCTCAAAAAAAAAAACTTTATCATCATAAAAACAAAGTTTATATAATATTTATCTATTACATGAATAAAATTTTACAAACAATTATATATTATTTTAAAACTTTAAATTAAAAAGTCAACATTCCACACGTGCTATGCACGTGTTCTTTTACTAGTATATATTAAATTATATTATATGTTGGAAAAACATTTTTCGACACATTTGTCCTTTCTTTAACTTTCTAATTTACAAAATATGTCATTAATAATAAATTATAAAAATAAAGTTAATTAATTAATAATCAATTATCAATAATAACTATATAGAATCTTAATGGTTGGAATGTAAAAGGGTTTTTCTACAACTCAAAACATTTTATTTCTTTAATTTAATTCAAAATGAAAATTTAAAAGTTGTAGAATTCAAAAGGTTTTGTAACTTCTCACCTTTTGCTACCATAAAAATGAGTTTTCTTTCACCATTTTTTCACCAATACCTTGATTTTCATTTTTCTTTTATTGGCGTTCCCTCAATGCTCTCAAACGCTCCTCAATCTTCAAAAGATCTCAAGATGTTAGTGTTACATTCAATCAACAAGGGATGCATGTGTGTAACTATTCTAGACCCTAGGCTTGCAATATCGCAAATCAACTTTGATGAAATTTGTCTATCATTGTCAAATCAGAAGTCTATTTGAAGAAATCAGTGTATAGCTAAGATCTTGAATTTTTTTTACTATTTATTTTCTTTTTATTTATAGCTAAGATCTTGAATTCTTTTTTACTGTTTATTTTTTTATTGTCTTTTTATAAGTCAGTGTATTATTATTTTTATTTAGAAAATAATCATCTAACATAATGTCTCACAAAAATTTTTTATTAACTATAAACAATAAATTAATTAATTTTTTTTTTACTATCTTATCTAAGAAATGACTTCCATAATTTGTTTTTCCTTGAAAACATATAAAAATGAAGAAATAAAAGAAAGGTAAACACAACCACAAAACTATTAATAAATTTTTCACTCTAATCTCACACCTCTATAAAATTTCGGGGTATCTACAAGAATGAGCCAAAAGAAGCCCATATATTTTAGATGTGTCCATATTCTTTCAAAATCTCATTCATGTCCAACCCATCTTCAACTAAATGAAGCTCAATTACTGATTTGACCCTCTGAATTACAAGATAAAAAAAAAAAAAAAAAAAAAAAAAAAAAAAAAAAGAAGACACAAAAGGAAAAAACAGCTTAGATACTAAATAGAGCACTAGAAAAATCTTCTTCCTCTCTTCCTCCATAGTCATGTAGCACCTCCATCACCATCCATCTTCTTGTTCTTTTGTTCGGTCGGCCAACACTTATCTCCTCCATCTCTGGCGTCTTCTATGGCAACAATCAGAGCAGCAGCAAGCATTTTTCGGCGAACCCGAGGTCTTCGACGGCAACAGTTTCAAGTGGGTTTCGGTGCATGCTCTTTTTCTCTCAATTTTCCTGTTTTCATCCACGATTTCTTCGTTTTTCGTTTCTTCATCTTCCACGTTCTCCTTTTGCTTTTTGGATTTTTTTTTAAACTTTGCATCTGGTTTATTGGAAAGATACCTTTCTTTTTTATGTGTTTGGTGTACTGCGTCAAAAGACATTTGGTTTTTTTTTTCTTTCGTCTGTTTTTATTTTTGTTCTGTTTGGTTTCTGGAAAAACACCCTCTATTTTTTTTAGCTTCTGCATTTTTAATCTGCGTCTTCCATATGGGTTTTTAATCTACATTTCTTAGTTAAATGTCCGATATTTATTCTACATAGGTGGTATTTATTTTACTTAGGTGATATTCTCTATTTGTTTGATCTCACCGGTATTTTTATTTAGCTCATTTGTGTAGGTATTTCATATGAGGTATTTTTATTTAGCTCATTGGCATAGTTATTTCATATGGGGTATTTTTATTTAGCTCATTGCCATAGTTATTTCATATGGGGTATTTTTATTCAGCTAATTGGCATAGTTATTTCATATGGGGTATTTTTATTTAGCTCATCGACATAGTTATTTCATATGATGTATTTTTATGTAGCTCATTGGCATAGTTATTTCATATGGGGTATTTTTATTGTTAATTTCATAAACATGGGGTTCCTTGAACAGTGAAGAAAAATACAAAACATGACTAGAAAATAAATATAAAATTATTAAAATACTGAAGATGAAATATTAAATATATTGCAAACTTACTCATCTATCAGATATGAAAACAAACCTATGATTGGAAACCAAAAAAGACAAAGCAAGTATGGTCGGAAACCAAAATGATAACGAAAATGCAAAAAAAATTAATATCCAACACACTAAAAGAAAAAATGTAATCAAGATAGAAATGGAAGTCGATATAGAAAAGAAAACGGAACATTACAAGAATTAAAAACACTAGAAAAAGTAAAAAACAAAAAATGAAGAATAAGGTACCCATACTGGATGGTGCGGCCATAAGAAGAAAATGAATAATGTAGAAGAAATGCGACAAAATGGTGTAGACGATATTCGACAATTGCAAAGGAAATGAGAAGACAAAAGAAATTCTGGTTGAAAATAGTAGCAGACGGCAAAATAAGCAACATTGTTTAGAAGAAATTTAATAAAAATCATATTTTTAAGAATATAGAAGCATATCGAAAAAATCAAGATAGAAAGTGGATATTATGGCAGACGTGGGACTAAAATTGAAAAACAATTATAATGATTTGCTACAAAAAAAAAAAAAGGAATAAATTGAGATTGATATGTATAAAAATATCTATAATTAAATTAAAAAATAATCTTACCATTTTGGGCTAGCCGGTTGTCATATTAAAAAAATCAATATCTATTATAATTAGATAATGAAATAAGGGCAATTAGGGAAGAAAGAAATTGAAATAAATGCATGAAATCCTACATATGAGAAAATCAAAAGATTATGACAAATTTATAATTAGTAGGTTAAATGAACCCATCCGCTATAATTTCTGTAAAATTTCTCCCACTATCTCCATAAAATCTCTCTCTTTCTAGCTTAAATACAAATTGTAAATTATTAAAATATTTATCAATAATAAATAAATAATTATCAACCATAACAATTGTATACTACTAAAAATATATGGAATCTAAAAGGTTAGAATACAAACAAAAAAAAATGTTTCATTTATTTCTCAAGAATTTAATAATTTTGACTAAAAATAATGAATAAAAGAATTTCAAAAGTTTGGAATTCTAAAAGATTTGTAACACTTTCAACTTTTTTTTTTTTTTAGAAGAAAGTTTTATCATTTCATTAAGTATTACAGTTGCAATGAGCAAAATCACTCATTGATGTGATCTCATGTGGAAAATTCTCTAACCAAAGCATAGAGGTCTGTCGATCTAACGATGTTTTGCCAAAAGATACGCCTTCTTGTTATAATCTCTAGACACATGATAAAAAGATAAGGCTTTGAAAGCTTCAAACATCGTTCGAATCTATAGTATCCAATGATGCACATCGGATGTAATTTGAATTTCACCTCGGATCATCATGATCGCATTAGTGGAATCCGAATGCACAATTAGTGGAATCCGAATGCACAATGACATTAGTTACTTGCAGACGCTGTAATAGACGAATACCATGTATTATAGCAATTACTTCCGCATCCAAAGATGTAAACGCCGTTGGATCCATAAATTCCATTGCAACAATAATATTCCCATGCAAGCCCACAACCACAGCCCCATACCCAACCTCTTTCATGCTCGGCTTAACTGCAGCATCTGTGTACAAAGAAACTACGTCATCATGAGTAACCGGATTCTCCTCCCTCTTCGAAAGCTTGACCGCATCGTCCCTCACCTCTTGAACGTTAGTGGCTTTCTGCATAGTGCATGTCACCTCCCAATACTCCAAAATCCCCTCGCAGTGTTTTGAAGCATCCATTAGCGGTACATTGTTGTTGAAACCATTTCTATCATTCCACAAGGTCTAAAAAGTAATGCAAGCTCGCTCAAACTCCTCTCTTTCAAGTTGCTTCGCAAGCCAAAGGATACAATTCGGAAAATTATTGTCCACCAGAATTCAAGCATCCACACAATCAAATATATTGTCACATATCTGCTTGGACCTACTACACCCACACAAAGCATGCTCTATTGTCTCCCATTTGGACTTGCAAATTTGGCACATAGGTGAAAGGTCTACTCCCCTCTTCCAAAGATCGAAAGTAGTTGGAAGGCATCCATGGAATGCTTTCCAAATAAAAAGTTTGACTTTTTGAGGAATTTTCAATTTCCATAGAGTATTCCACCATACTCGTTGCTCGTTTGTGCTAGCAGATTCCTGGTCGACTGACAAAATTCTAGCAAGCTTGTAATCACTACGAACGGTGTACAGACCATTCGAACAATAGTGCCAAATCCACTTGTCATCACCATGTGAGGTGCTAATTGGGATGGTCGCAATGACATTCACATTTTCTTGATTTACCACAGCACTTAATTTATTCAAATTCCAACCCAGTGTGGAAGTAATAAAATTAGAAACTAAAGCATTTTCCTGATAGACTGCTCCTGGAATTGGAATTGGTTTGAAAGTGCTCTCCTTTGGAATCCATGGATCTGTAAAGAAAATAGTGGATTTGTCATTCCCAATTCGCTTCTGTATACCACTTTTTAAAAGGTCTCGTGCCCACACAAAGCCCCTCCAAAAGACGGAACAATTGCCTTTAATTGGAGCATGCAACAATGACATCTGATTAGTGTATCTCCGTTTAATTACCCTTAATGCCAATAATGTTAGATTCGTGAATAGTCTCCACACCGGCTTTGCCAATAACGCCTTATTGAAGAGCTCCAAATCTCGAAAGTTTAAGCCCCCTAGTTCCTTGGGAAGACACACCTGGGACCATTTCTTCCAATGAATCTTCCATTTAGTTTCCGTTGACCCCCACCAAAGTCGAGCCATCATAGAATGTAATTCATCACACAGAGTTTTGGGAAGACGGAAGCAACTCATGATGTACGTTGGAATAGATTGGGCTATACTCTTAATTAAAACTTCCTTACCCCCCACAGAAAAAAAACTGACCTTTCCATCCTTGGAGAGTTTGCCATACTCGTTGTTTTATTTCTTTAAACTCATCTCGCCTTCTTCTGCTGAAAGCAGATGGGACTCCCAAGTATATTCCAAGAGTATCTACCATAGGCATACTCAACAACCTAGCAATCACCGATCTAAATTCTGGATTCACATTCGAAGAGAAGAATAACGCCAATTTATCAATATTAATCATCTAGCTAGATGCCTTCTCGTATTGATTCAGTATGTTTCGTAAGGCCCACACTTGCTCGAGAGACGCTCTACAGAATATAAAGTTGTCATCTGCAAAGAAAAGATAAGAAATTTCTAGACAAAATTTTCTAGGTTTAAACCTAGAAATAATTTGTTTAGACATAGCTCCTGAAATAAGAGAAGATAAAACTTCTAAAACAAGCAGAAATAAATACGGAGACAATGGATCTCCCTGATGAAGACCTTGCGTAGGCTTTATCGTGCCCGTGGGAACACCATTAAGCAATATGGAGAAACGTGGAGTCTGAACACATTCCATAATCAGTTGCACCCAGGTAGGATGAAACCCAAGTTTCAACAGCAAGCGTTCCAAAAAAGACCACCCAACACGATCATACACTTTGCTCATGTCTAACTTCAATGCTATCCAACCTTTTCACCCCCCCTTTTTTTTGTTCTTAATCACATGCAAGCATTCATGACCCATAATCACATTGTCAAATATTGAACGACCAAGAACAAATGCAGATTGATTTTCAGAAATTACATCTTGTAGGATCCACTTCATACGATTGACCAAAACTTTAGAAAATATTTTATACGACACATCGCATAAACTTATAGGTCTGAATTCTGAAAGCAACATAGGATGTTTCACTTTAGGAACCAGAGCAATATGTGTATCATTCCAAGCTCTGACTGACCTTCTCATATTTAGCATATCCAAGCAATTTAAAGTAGTACCATCACCAACCTTATTCCAGAATTTCTGATAGAAGAGAGCAGGAAAACCATCTGGGCCAGGCGCCTTTGACGGATGCATTTGATTTATGGCTCTCACAATCTCATCCTTTGTGAATGGAGCTAGCAATTTGGCATTCATATCTGGTGTCACCTTCGTTGATATGTCCTGTAAGGCCGTATCAATACAATCCAAAGGAGGGTTAGAAGAGGAAAACAATTGAGAGAAATAAGAAATAAAAGCCTATTCCATTGGTTGTTTTTCTGCAACCAGAACTCCATTTAAGTCGTGGATCTCTCTCGAATTTCATTTCTTTTTTTCCTCTGAGTAGCTTGTTTATGGAACCAACGCGTGTTTCTGTCACCCCACTTTAACCAATTTTCTTGAGACCGTTGTTTCCTGTAAATTTCTTCATCTTCAAGAGCTTTATCAAGTAGAGCCTCCACTTGTTTAATCTCATCAAAATCCCAAGGAGGCGGCTTACTGTATAAATCCTGAAGAATGCGTTGGTCTGTTATAATGTTTTGGCAAATGGAAAAAGACGTACCTTCGCCCCACTTTTGGAGGCGAGATTTGCATTGTTGTAGGCATCTTTCTAGCTACGACCTACCAATATCGTGATTGGTCCAACAACCCAGTTCGGAAATAACATGTTGGCAATCCTGGTTTTGAGTCCAAACTTCCTCAAAACGAAATTTTTGCACGTATTTTACCTTATCGACCGAAGGAGCATCATTGTTTACCTTAGGAAGAATTGGATGGTGATCAGACTGAATCCAGTTCAAATGCATAACTAAAGCGTTCGGAAAAAGCTGAAGGATAGCTTCATTTACAACAAAATGGTCAAGACGCTCATTAATCTGACTCTCCCTATCATGTCGATTCGATCTTGTGAACATGTCGCCTGTAAAATCCATATCTTGAAGACCACAATCATCCATGACTCTACGGAATAACTAAAGTTGAGATTCTCACACCGGATTTCCACCCTTCTTCTCCTCATGCAATAAGGTGGCATTGAAATCTCCACCAACAATCCATGCAGAATCATCATGATTATATAGGTGTCTAAACAGGTTCCATGTATGATTCCTTTGATTAGCAATTGGATTGCCATATATACCAGAAAAACGTCACACTTTGGATTCCCAATTGATCGAAACATTTATATGGAATTGGGAGAAAGAACGAATTGTGACATCAACTTCATCTTTCCAAAATAAGCATAAACCTCCACTACGCCCAACATAGTCCACATAAAAACAACCCGAATAATTCAACGACATCTTTATTTTATTAAGGTTGCGAGCATTTGAACTAAATTTCGTTTCCAACAGAAAAAGTAAATGAGGATCATAGTGACGTATACCGTCACGAACAGCTCGAAATATTCGTGGATTCTCCCCAGACCACGAACATTCCAACATAACGTTTTCATGGCTCTCGCCGGGATTGTGCCACAGCCTCCACTGTTGGTTCAAAATCATTGTGAGAATCGTCCTCATCAGTTCGTGGTCGCTTCAAGGTTCCACCTGCCGCTCCGTCTCCCAACCTTTTTTTCATGTCATCACTTGTTGCACTAGTACTCGGCTTCAGACCTGCTTTGCGGGCCTTTCGTTTCCACCCTTTTATTTTCAGCCCGATGTTGGAAACATATGAGGCAGTAATAGTTTCCTTACCCAATTCAACATTGGGCTTCTCCAGAAGCTTGGCCCAAGATTCCATGTATGCACCTTCAGCCGCTTTAAGATTAGGCCCATTCTCATGCGACTGATCAGATCCATTAAAAGAGAGAGAGTAAAGCGCCACTGATGAAGTATGCATATGTGGGCCAAAACCGGAAGCCTTCCTCGATGAAATGGGCTGAGCGAACATGGGATGCTTACACTCTCCATTATTGGGAAGGAAAGAGAAACAGTTGGGCCCACTAAATGCTGAGATCGCCGGTTGCTGATCCTGAGCGTGATTATTGACTGCAATAACGAATTCAAGTTTCTTTTTAACCATTGAGAATTCAATGGTATTAATGTCCTTGGGAGGAGCATTATATGAATCTTGAGACACCTTCGGGGGGGTTTGTGACGTGATCTTCTACCACTGGCGATATGTCCATCGGTCGGTGACGGAAGAGATTGTCGTGGTCTCTTGTCAAATAAATTTATAATCCACGATTCCTAAAGCTAACTTGTAGCAGTAGTGGTCGGGGTCGATCACAGGGAACAATCGGTTTACTTCTAAATTCTTTTGTGTTTTTGAGGTAACCAAAAAGGGGGATTTATGGATAAAAAGATTAAGGCATAAAGTAAATGAAGGGAATAAAAGTCCCAACGCAGCGGAAGCGCATCGATTGGACCTTACGCCGTATATTAATTAACATTAAAAACCGTTACGAAAACTCAAACAAAACTTTAAACTAACTTTAAAGCCGCTGTAAAATCGGTTTAAACATGCTAAAATAAATCTAAATTTATTTTTAAAACTTTTCTAAAGAAAAGAGGAAGAACCGTTACAAACCTCCGTTGTAGACTTGACCGTTCTTCGCCAACGAAGCTCCACGAACGAAAACGCAGCAGCCGCTTCAAGGTATTCTTCGCTGGAAATTCTTCTTTGATTGACACAATAACCACAGAGGTTACACCGGTATGTCTCTAAGTCTAGGAGGCCAAAGACTTGTGGGAGTCTTTCTCTAAGAGGGAAGCTAGAGAGAATTCTAGGTCTTGTCTTTCAAGAGTGTCAAGTGTCATGACCAATTAGGTCTAGTGTTCTATTTATAGAAGAGAGACCATGAATAAAATATTCAATTAAATCAATCTTTTCCAAAATTGATTCAATCTTTATTCCTTAATTAATCAATCATGATCAATCAATTCCCCAATTGATTAATCTTTTCCATAAATGACTAATTTCTTCCATAAGTAATTAGATCATTCCCATAAATGATTAATCACTTCCTTAAGTGATTAATTATTTACATAATTGATTAATTCATGGTTAATGAATTCTTTAATTAATTAACCACCAATTAAATATCACATATTTAATTTTCGGCCTTGAATTAATTAATTTTGCCCAAACACTTTTAGGACTTAAATTAATTAATTCTTTTCAATCTTCCATAAATTTATATTTGAACTTTTCAAATATTAATTTCTCTCATAATAATATATCAATATATATTATATTTATTTCCCTAAGTAAATTGAACATTTTCAATTTACATTTAATTACTTAGTTGCCTCAAATTACTTTACGAGCTACCAGTGGGACCTTATGGACCTGCAAATCAGAAGCTCCAACGATGTGAGATTAATTGGTTAAACTCATTAACCACAATAATCAATATTCGTTAACTGTGTGTACATTCCACTATAGACTCACAGTTGCACTCTTCTCACTGCAGACATATTTTCTGTGTCCACGGAACTTAGACCAATATCGACTAGTTAGTCCTTCACGAGTGTCCGTAACACCAACTGGGTCAAATTACCGTTTTACCCCTGGGTCACCTCTATTTCCTTAAGTACCAATTCTCCTCTAATGAACAATCTGTTTATGGTCCAACCATTAAACAGAAAACCCTCTCGTGCCATTGAGAGGGTAGGGCCCTTTGTTCAAGACTCGGAGTAACCACTTAAGGGAACACTCATCTGCTTCCCTAAAGTCGAGAAGGAGTGAATTCCATCTTGTACGATTATGTTCCCAGCTCCCCATTCGATCTTGTCCCCAAAGTGGTAGGCTTATTGAGTCGGCGTATTGGCCACTCTCACCCATGCAAATCAAAGGACAGTCTCTCATGAGCAGGAGTCCATAATCAACTCAGGATTAAGACTAAGTTGTCTCGGTCGTCCTAGTGAAATAGAAAACCAACTAGTTAACGGTGTTATAACTAGTGGTTACTATTTCGCGGTCCGGTCTTATGCAAACTCGTTGCATAGGATACCCCCACTCGCATGTCTCCTACACGAACGCGTTGGATCGCAGCGTTTGTATCAAATACAAAGTGGGCCGTATCCATAGTGTCACCAGGATAAGGCACCCAGTCTTATCCCTATACTATAGACCCTTTAGGCTGTTTCTTGAACAATGATCCCATATGTCGCTACATATAGTTCAAGACTCATATTACAGCCTTGGATGTCTAGTTTATTGGATTAGGGTCAAATAGTGCAATATTTAACAATAACATTTTATTGTAGAAACTAAATAACACTTTATTAAATACAAGTATATAATTTGTTTACATTCACTATCTACGAGTTTTAGGGCATAAAACCCAACAAACTCCCACTTGAACTAAAACTCTAGTTTAGTGGGATGTACAGCAATCTATTCAATAGTGGGTGTACAAATACATGTATAAAACATGTACAATGTACAAATACAATAAACTAGGGCATCACTATACCCATTGTATGATGGTATCACTATACCCATTAATGGTATCATTATACCCATTACATTTCTCCCACTTGCCCTAGATTTCATCTTTGTACATAACTCGTAGACCTAGACCTTCTAGATGACCCTCATACCCTTTAGCCGAGAGAGTCTTCGTGAATATTTCAATTTAATTCAATGTGTGTGTGCTTGTCTTGGGTTGGAAAGTTCTTATGAATTTGCCACAACACCACTGTATTACTATAAAGTCTGATGGGCAAGTTCACATTTGGAACACATTCCAAATCAGTCAAGAACTTTCTAAGTCTTACAATCTCTATCGCTGCTTCACAAGCAACTATATTTTTTGGCTTATATGGTTAAGACTGTAATTATGCCACATTATAGCTCCTTTGTAAAGTTTGACCATGGATACTGATTGATATGTGCTGACTATCCCTACATCATCACAGATGTCAGGCCTTGTGCAGAGCATTGCATACATTATGCTGCTCACAGCGGAGGTCTAGGAAATCTGTCTCATATTCTTAATCTCTTGAGGTGTCTTAGGACACTATTCCTTAGACAAGTGAACCCCATGCTTGAAATACAATAAGTCATTCTTGGAGTTCTGCATCGAATATTGGGACAACATGTTGTCAATATACGTTACTTGAGACAGGGCTAGCGTTTTGTTCTTCCGATCCCAGACTATTAGGATTCCAAGAACATATTCGACCTTTCCAAAATCTTTCATTTGGAATTGGTCCGCTAGCCATCCTTTATGTCAGACATATATCCTTATCAGTCTTAAAATCCATGTCAGTGTATCCTGTAAGGATCAAATCCTTAGTCCTATACACGAGCATATAGTTCATCTTTCTCCTCAGATACTTGAGGATATTCATAACGGTTTTCCAATGATCAAATCTTGGATTAGATTGGTACTTACTGACAATCCCTATTGCATAGGTCATTCGTCTCATGTCCTCAACTTCTTGAGGTGTCTCAGGAAACCGTTTCTTAGACAAAATGAATTCCACGCCTGAAAGGTAGAGAACCCTTCTTGGAATTCTGCATCTAACATCTCGTAGATATAAGACACTTGAGACAATGCTAGCTTTTTGTTCTTACCGTTCCTAACGATTTTGATCCGAAGAACAAACTTAGCTTCTCCCAAATTTTCATTTGGAATTGAGCTACTAGCTTATTTTACTAGTCAATAATAAGATAACCTACATCATTCCCAATGATTAGGATATCAATTACATACAACACTAATAAAGTTACTGAACCATTGACGATCTTCTTGTAAAGACAAGATTCATCAATATTCTTGATTAAAGCCAAAAGATTTGATCACAGTATCAAATCTTATATTCCAAGATCGAATTGCTTAGGTCAACCCATGAATGGATCACTTAAGCTTGCAAACCCCTTTTTGCTTCTGATCTTGCTAAATGAATCATTCTGCTTGAGACATGTAGATACTCTTCTCAAGATTACCATTCAAAAGTGTAGTCTTGACATCCATTCTAAATGGACAAAAGTTCTAATAGACTTCAACATGACGACAGGAGATAAGACTTTCTTACAGTCCCCTGTCTCTAGGTATAACCCTTTTGCCATAAGTCTAACCATAAGATTATGTCTCGTTTCTTCTTGTAGATTCATTTGTAATCCATTGGTGTTACCCCATTAGATAGATCTACAAGATTCTAGATGGAATTGAAATCACATATTTCAATTCCGGATCCATCGCTTTAATCCAATTGGTTCTTGTTAACATCATTTATTGCCTTGCTCTAAGACAATGAATCCTCTAAATCATCATCAGGTTTGACGATCTGGGCTTCAATTAAGCCCATGTAATGGTCAGATTGTAGGACAATCCTCCCACTATATTGAGGCACTCTCAACTCTTTGAGATAGATGTAACTAACCAGTTGTATTGGCCTTATCAACAACTCTTGTTAAAGGTCCAACATCATCAACAACCCTTGTTCCCTTATCAACAACTCTTGTTGATATTTTGTAACTTCATCAGTTAATTTACTTAAAACGATCTTATTTTGTGGCTTATTATTTCTTATGTGGTCTTCTTCTGAGAATGTAGCATTTGTCGATACAAATTCTTTATTCTCTTGCGGATTGAAGAAGAATTCACATCTCTCGTTTTCATGGGGTAGCCTACGAGTAGGTATATTATTTGAACAATGTTCCAATTTCTTTTGGGTTTAACACAATCACATGTGTTGGACTCCCCCGTAAACTACTTTTACGTCTTATCCACATTTCAAAAGATGTTTCACAAACACTTTTGATGGAACGTTGTTCGAAATATGTGCTGCAGTCAACACTGCATGACCCCAAAAACGAGTCAGGCAAATGAGCATAGCTCATAATGAATTGAATCGTATCCAATAGGATTCTATTTCTCCTATCTAATACACCGTTTCCTTAAGGTGTTTCGGGTTTAGTTGAGATGTAATTCCATGTTCTATCAAATAGTCTTGGAATCTCAAATCTCATCTACTCTACACCTCGATCAGATCGAAGTGTTTTTAACAACTCACCTAACAAGTTTCCAACTTCTGTCTCAAACCATTTTGAATTTCTCAAGGGCTTTAGACTTAAGTTGCATTAGGTTGAGATACCCATACCTTGCATAATTATCTATAATATAGATAAATTATTCATGCCCTCCCACTGCTTTAACATATTAGACCTCAAAGATCCAAATGTACTAGCTCTAAGGGCTCTTTGGCTCTCTTATCTCTTTTCCAGTAAAAGATCTATTAGTCATATCGTCCATAAGACATGACTTTATTGGTATTAGAGAGTGTTCTTCTAACTATCTTAGAAGTATACTCAAGACTAAGCTCTCAATCATATTGAGATCATAACTAGCCTAACACCTTAAGAACCAAAGAAAGGTATTTCCTTTAGGAGAAATCTTTTGCCTTTCATTTCTTTGATTGGTAGCATCCACAAGCAACACAGTGTTCATGACTACCTTAATCTTGATTAGTCTTTAAAAACGTTTATGTTATTTTTCCAGTTCAGCTGAACAAAAGTTAACTCCCTTTCTTGAAATGAACTGCATTAGCAGAGAAAGGTAAAGAGTAACATTGTTCCAGCCAATACGATACAGAAATCAAATTTCTAGGAATTATATACACATTATCTAATAATATGTATTTGCTCCCACTGGAAAAAAATAACTTGACGTTCCCCATTGCTACAGTCAAGATAACCTCTCTAATTCAAAATTTTGAGAGTTATCTCAATAGCATGAAGCTATTGCCAGGAATTCATTCCTTTTAATAAGAAGAACAACCGTAATTTGTGACTATGAATCAAGTATTCGGGTAGAATCATCATTCTTCACAAATTACGCTTCCAAGACTAGTAAATCGAATTTACTGTCTTTGGACAGGTCTTCCCTGACTGAGTAAGGCTCAATGTCACATTCATTAATAACACTTCTTAATGAATTAAACATTTTTGGGCATGAGAACATTTCTCTATCAAGACTAATCTTACAATATTGGCCACAAATTAGTCGTTTAAATTTGTTGTGTAATCACCGTTATTAATAAAATGAGCGTAAGACTATGCACATATGAAAACATTGAATTGTTGAAATAACAAATCACTTGATTATTTATCGCACTAACCCTTTACAAGAGCAATACAAACAATTGCATACAATCCAATCAATTTAGCAAAACAGACAATCACAGAACCCTAAAACTATCGATTTAGTTTTGCAACGAAGTTTCAGAGGTTTAGAATACCAGCCACCGAAGGGTGATCAGGTACTCCTCCTTTGAAATGAGACACCTCTCAGCTAATTCTAATTCCAGAATAACTCATATTCCTATAGACATTAGCCACCGTTGTTCGGTCAAGGATTTGTTAACAATTTTAACTCATCCTTGTAAGTGTAACCCTCCCACTTTCAGATCTCAGAGGCACGCACCAACAGGCTACCGAAGGGAAAGACAACTGTTGGTGATTAGCCTAAGAGCTCCTATCCTTTTCAGGAGTTCACGATGTTCCGAATCCTATGATCAGGCCCTCCGAAGGGATGGATGCGCCAGGGCAACCTGCAGGCGGATCATAGGACTCTCACGGTGTGAACTATGGGCGGAGACCGAGGGATACGTTGACACGTGTCCCGCTCCCACTTACTCTGGACATTTTTCCCATTCACCTTGATATTGACCCATGCAAACACTTTCCGAAGGGAGGCCGCTCCTAGGGCGACTCGAAGCCGAGCATGAATCTCACGTTGTGAATATAGGGACGTAGGAGCAAAACTTGATTTAAATCTCGTTTTGTAATTTTCCTCCCACTGAAAATGTCCTAAGGTTAATATAGGGTTGTTTAACTTAGATAGTATTCGACTAAGTCAATCTATCTAAGTCTGATCCTATTATAACAATTATGGAAAGGATTCAACTGCAATCTTTTGGGTGAATTAAACTTCTTTTAATAAACCCAACATTGCAAGTCAACATTACTATGGTTAATTCAACTCAATCCGGTTAGTTCCCAGGTAGGAGGTGTTCCGTAAACCGTCAACTTAAATACCCCCAGCCTTAGACAGAACTTTAACAAGAGAGTTCCCTTATAACCTCAGTAATGTAAGGTCTTTACTCTAAAGATCTAGGTGCATTAAACACTTTTAATAAACCTAGTGACATTGCATGCTAACATTTAACTATGATTAATTCAACTCCGGTATTCCAGATCAGTTCCCAGGTAGGAGGTGTTCCGTAAACCGTCAACTTAAATACCCCTAACCTTAGACAGAACATTACCGGTGGAGTTCCCTTATAATCATAGCAATGTTTTTCCTACTTAGTAAATTAAAACTATTTTTAATTCTAAGTAAGAAAAGATTCTAATCCTATTAGAAATCGATCTAGGTCTAATTAATTTTAAACAATTTAAAATTAATTCAATTTTTCCTATGATCTTATGTTTGCATGCAAATCTTGATTATAGATTGACGGTTTCTAACCATTAATATTAAAGAACTATTTCAAATTTTAATGATTAATCCTATAATCAAGAATCTAGGGTTTAATTCATTCAACAATCTCATTCAAATTGAATAATTAAGCCACATCAATTGCATGAATAATATAACAATTATATTAATAACTATGGATGTTTCATGCTTCATGCAATTTTGATTTTCTTTTATTATAACAATTATAAGCCAATCAAGAAAATCAACCAAGCATGCTTCATTCATCACATTAAACATAACTATTTATATTTAATTTAAGTAATGACATGCTTCATGCTTTCCAATTTTTCATATAAATTAATATACACTTATATTAAGAAATATGAAAACCAATCCATGCATTTAAACATACATTATAACAATTTATAATATATAAAAAATGCATGAGCATGTTTATAACCTAAGGTGGGATTAAATAATCTATATGACATCCATAAAGCATATAAATAGCAATTGAACCGGTTAATTTTGGCCCCTAGGATAAAATAAAGCATTAAATTACAATAATTTAGCTAAATTCTATCCTAAAAATCCATGTACAGCTCCGGAATTGGTCTAGACAGCTCGAACCGCCCCGAACCACCTCGAACCGGCCTCCAAAATCACGAACCATGCCAAAAATTGGCTGAACCGGACCAAATAGGTCCCAGCCCAGCCGAACCGGTCCGAACCGGACCGTCCTTGCTTGAACCGCGCCTGTTGAAACCCTAGTGCGCGCCTCCATCGTGACAGCGTCGAGACGCTGTGTAGATTAGCGTCCCGACGCTGTGCGTTTTCCATATCTGGCGCCTGCGTAATCGAGACAGCGTCGAGACGCTGTTGAGGTAGCGTCCCGACGCTGTGTGCTTTCCTTACCGAGCGCCTTCGGTATCGAGACAGCGTCGAGACGCTGTTGAAGGAGCGTCCCGACGCTGTTGCGTATGGAGGCAGAATCTGGGCAAAACAGCAACGATTTCTTCGGTTTTGGCTTCGATTTCAGCGGCGATTCCTTCGATTTTCATCTCATAAAAACCTATTCTAGACCCGGACTTACATAGGACTCGATTTTACATAAAATACCCGAAACACCGGGCCTTACATGATCAAAATCACATAAAAATAAAATCTATGGCCATAAAATTAACCCAAACAGTTCAATGCAAACCGAACATACAATATGCATAAATCCCACCCATTAGAGCCTATCGCAACTTTTTAAAATTAATTAATAGGGACAGCGATGGCTCTGATACCAATTGAAGGGAATAAAAGTCCCAACGCAGCGGAAGCGCATCGATTGGACCTTACGCCGTATATTAATTAACATTAAAAACCGTTACGAAAACTCAAACAAAACTTTAAACTAACTTTAAAGCCGCTGTAAAATCGGTTTAAACATGCTAAAATAAATCTAAATTTATTTTTAAAACTTTTCTAAAGAAAAGAGGAAGAACCGTTACAAACCTCCGTTGTAGACTTGACCGTTCTTCGCCAACGAAGCTCCACGAACGAAAACACAGCAGCCGCTTCAAGGTATTCTTCGCTGGAAATTCTTCTTTGATTGACACAATAACCACAGAGGTTACACCGGTATGTCTCTAAGTCTAGGAGGCCAAAGACTTGTGGGAGTCTTTCTCTAAGAGGGAAGCTAGAGAGAATTCTAGGTCTTGTCTTTCAAGAGTGTCAAGTGTCATGACCAATTAGGTCTAGTGTTCTATTTATAGAAGAGAGACCATGAATAAAATATTCAATTAAATCAATCTTTTCCAAAATTGATTCAATCTTTATTCCTTAATTAATCAATCATGATCAATCAATTCCCCAATTGATTAATCTTTTCCATAAATGACTAATTTCTTCCATAAGTAATTAGATCATTCCCATAAATGATTAATCACTTCCTTAAGTGATTAATTATTTACATAATTGATTAATTCATGGTTAATGAATTCTTTAATTAATTAACCACCAATTAAATATCACATATTTAATTTTCGGCCTTGAATTAATTAATTTTGCCCAAACACTTTTAGGACTTAAATTAATTAATTCTTTTCAATCTTCCATAAATTTATATTTGAACTTTTCAAATATTAATTTCTCTCATAATAATATATCAATATATATTATATTTATTTCCCTAAGTAAATTGAACATTTTCAATTTACATTTAATTACTTAGTTGCCTCAAATTACTTTACGAGCTACCAGTGGGACCTTATGGACCTGCAAATCAGAAGCTCCAACGATGTGAGATTAATTGGTTAAACTCATTAACCACAATAATCAATATTCGTTAACTGTGTGTACATTCCACTATAGACTCACAGTTGCACTCTTCTCACTGCAGACATATTTTCTGTGTCCACGGAACTTAGACCAATATCGACTAGTTAGTCCTTCACGAGTGTCCGTAACACCAACTGGGTCAAATTACCGTTTTACCCCTGGGTCACCTCTATTTCCTTAAGTACCAATTCTCCTCTAATGAACAATCTGTTTATGGTCCAACCATTAAACAGAAAACCCTCTCGTGCCATTGAGAGGGTAGGGCCCTTTGTTCAAGACTCGGAGTAACCACTTAAGGGAACACTCATCTGCTTCCCTAAAGTCGGGAAGGAGTGAATTCCATCTTGTACGATTATGTTCCCAGCTCCCCATTCGATCTTGTCCCCAAAGTGGTAGGCTTATTGAGTCGGCGTATTGGCCACTCTCACCCATGCAAATCAAAGGACAGTCTCTCATGAGCAGGAGTCCATAATCAACTCAGGATTAAGACTAAGTTGTCTCGGTCGTCCTAGTGAAATAGAAAACCAACTAGTTAACGGTGTTATAACTAGTGGTTACTATTTCGCGGTCCGGTCTTATGCAAACTCATTGCATAGGATACCCCCACTCGCATGTCTCCTACACGAACGCGTTGGATCGCAGCGTTTGTATCAAATACAAAGTGGGCCGTATCCATAGTGTCACCAGGATAAGGCACCCAGTCTTATCCCTATACTATAGACCCTTTAGGCTGTTTCTTGAACAATGATCCCATATGTCGCTACATATAGTTCAAGACTCATATTACAGCCTTGGATGTCTAGTTTATTGGATTAGGGTCAAATAGTGCAATATTTAACAATAACATTTTATTGTAGAAACTAAATAACACTTTATTAAATACAAGTATATAATTTGTTTACATTCACTATCTACGAGTTTTAGGGCATAAAACCCAACAGTAAAGGCAGGAAAAAAATAAGGAAAATTAAATGCAAGGAAAGTAAAGATAGGGTTAGTTGATCTTACCCCGAGCATCACTGTAATCGAGGTTGAACTCTGTGTTAAGTTTGATTAATTTCATTCATCGATTATCGATTGATATTTAATTAACTATCTAAGTCCGACGTACTCTGGCGACAGACCGAGAGCCATGATCCAATTATCACAATAATGCAAACGCTAAGTTTGATTCTAGTTTAAATTAATCAATATGCCTATTAACTAATCTAAACTGCATTGGGATCTTGCTGAATTAATTCACATGCAACGGGCAACAAACCACAATTACAATTGATTAAATCATTTAGTTCTAGGGACGCATGCGTTTAATCATAACGTTAGCCTATTTGCTACTTAGATTTAAGTAAATTTAGATAGGGCGCGGTCAAGGTTGTCAATCTTTCCTACCACAATCTAAACTTGTATGCAAAGAATTAAAATCACAAAGACAATTAACTAAGTAATGAAGAATAAAAATCCAATAAAATTGAATCAAACTTACAAACCGAGGTCCCGATTACAACAATCCGAGCTTAGTTGGCCATAGACAAGCACCTCCAAGCTCGAGGCTCGATCAACCGACCCATGAACTAAGAAAGCTTAAAAGAACTCTAGAAAAGTAAAGAGAAAAGTGGCTACAATATTGTATTGAGAGATGATTCTAAACCTACACCAAGATCCTCTATTTATAGTGTTTCTTAGCCTTCAAGTCGTGGTAGAATGGTGCTGAATTGGGTCTTCAAACAAGGAAAAATTCTAGCCAAAATTGGAAAAAATCGATTATGGAAAACTGCCTAGCGTCGCGACGCTGTCCCCTTCAATTTTGGAAAATATTTCTCGGATTGCCTTAGCTTCGCGACGTTGTGGGCAAGCGTCTCGACTCTGATGACGAGCGTCTTGACGCTAATGAGGCTCCAGGCGTAGAATGGTCATTTTACGCTCCGGTTTCGCTCGTTTAAGCCCCGAATTGCTTCCAAAGCTCTGGTGAGGACCTATAGACATATTATACTCATTTTAAAGCATTTTTTCGCAAGGAAATCAACTAAGATAAGCAAATTGGGAGATTCTAAGTGTATAACAAATTGGTCTTATCAGCCGGCTACCGGAACCTGTCATCGGCGGTGAGTGTGGCTAATGATCTAGACCCACTTCCTGTCCCGCCGTTTTTTCTTGACTCTTCACCAGATTGCCAATTGGATTTGGTGAAACCTCCGACATGATCCTATTAGAACCGATAGAACTATTGGTTACTAAACGGAAAACATGTGAAGAACGCCTAGAAAATGACATCCACATCCCGTACTCTTGCCGGTGTGAGGGTGAACCATCATCAACCAACGAGAAAGAGCAATCTCTCATCCCATGTCTTATCCGGCCACAATACGAGCATATTTTCGGCAGCTTTTCATACTTAATAGGAGACCAAACACTTCCTAGTGAATCATCGAGTCGAACCTTAATACCTCGACGAAAAGGGTGCATGATATCTGTAAAGATGACTCGAACTCTGAGACTCTCCTTCCAGCCATATCCTCGACCCCCGTTGTCATACTCTTGAAACTGGCCAATCGCGTTACCCAATCTCTCCGCCATTGACCAATTATAGAGGTCCATTGGAAGATCACAAAAATGCACCCAAAAGGTTGCAAATTGGAAAACCATGGCAGTAGGCTTCACCATCGGGATAGGTTTCGAAAGGACGAGCAAGAACTTGTCAAAGAGCCAAGGCTCCTGACACAGCACTCGAGATTGGTCAGCTTCCGACCTGAAGTAAATAGAAACAGATTTGATCCCATTTTCCCACCATAAGGCCATTGGGGATGTTCCACGCCGACTTGAAAGTATGTCGCATCACCTCACCCGAGATGATTCGAGGGGCAAGCAATTTGCCTATGAGGCCTAAAGATTGACTAGTAATCAGTGCCGCCTAACGATCCACATCAACTTCAGTGGAGTCCTCTTCAATGGTGAGACTGAATCTCTCCCAATTTTCCATCATATTTTCAAATGCCATAAAAGAAATTGACAGGAACTGCAAAAAAACTACATAAACTTTTCCTCGGTGATGCCAAACCAGGACTCTGCCACACATATGAGACATTTCCTTTGAAACCGTTGATTGTGAAAATCTTGGAGCATTCAAATTTTGATGAAGTCTTGCACCAAGATTTCGCCAAAAAAAATCATTCCAGAGAGATTGGTGCAATCACTTTGAAAACTGGTCGAATTTGGTAAATCCTGCAGATTCACCAAATCAAGAAAGAGCGTATCCAAATGATTTGGATACAAAAATCCGGTGATTACGCACCAGGAAAAGACGTCGACCGAATTCTTCAGAGAATTATGGCGACCTAATTTTAGGGTTAAGTTTTACTACTATAATAAAGTTTTGTTAAAAATTATTCCTTCATTTTTCCAACAATGTTACGAGCTCCATTTTTTCTTTATTTTTAGTTATCTCTAATTTCCTTCCTCTCATAGTCTCTCTAATATTGAAATCAAATATAGACTACCTTCTATAACTTGATGGGATGCATATATCAAATTTGCATCGCAATTTGCAAGTCTTGAACTTTGAAGGTTCTTATTCCAATTTGATGATGTAAATAATGTTTTTTTTTTTTATAAAACTAGCGAGCAATTTAAAAGAATGTGTATAGAGTGAAGTTTGATTTTTCTTTTTTTAACTATTGTTTTTTATTTATATTTTATACTTATTATAGTTTTTTTTTATTTTTAATTTTTTTTATATTTAAAATGTTTGTACATGTTTTAATTTGATATATATTTTTTAGTTTAAAACATGTAGGATGAGAGTTTGAACCTTTTCGTTGAAGATGTATGCTTTAACCAGTTGAACTATACTAAGAATTGTTGTTTTAATTTGATTTTAATAACTCACAATATCCTAATCTAGATTCAAAATCTATAAGAAATTTTCGTATGTTCATTAATTTTTTTTTCTTTTTTTATTACAATAATTCATATATATCATCTTAATTATTTTTTAGAAATTGTACGTAGTATTTGAGAATATATACTAGATAAATATCATTTAGCTCAAAATGAAACATTCATTTATAAAAATAAATAAATAAAATTATAAATTATACATGTGATTTTTAAATTAAAAAAAAAAACAATAAATACGTTAGTATAAAAGGTTAACAAATTTATAAAATAAAGATTACATAAATTAATTTAAATTATTAATAAAATTATAAATTATATCATATTATATTATATTAGTAATTAATCTATTGTTTGTATTTTACATGAAATTATTTTATTATTTATAAGAAAAAAATATACATAATTTGATATATAAACATGTCAAATGACATGCTAAAAAACTAGTTAAAAAAAAAAAAGACATGACATGACTTCCAATATTCATAATGGGAAGGCTAATATAGACTCATTTGTTTTTGGATAATAACCATAAACTTGCACTCAATTTAAGATTTATTGAAAGGACGAGGTCCAAATTTAAACATTTGAAAATACATAAACTAAGTTGAAACAAGTCTCAAGTTACAAGGACCAAAATGATACTTTAACCTAAAAAAAGCCTTCAATTATATAGTAATTAACTATTTGAATATAGTCCAGTGAATAAGCCACCTATTCTCTAAGGAAGGTTTGATCTCTACCGTTCCACTTGTCAAATTAAGAAAAACTACAGATGTTTTTTAGAAGACATTGAACTACCTTTTCAAAATGAACTTGTAAACATAGTTGATTCTTAAAGTTTAAAATGTTTTTAATAGATTCATCACTAGATGGTTTCTATTTAGTTTTTTTAATTTTTTTCTGACATAATGTTATTGGTTAAATTATAAGTTTGGTTATTGAACTTTTGAAGTTGTTTGTCTATTTCATATAAACTTTAAAAGGTGTCAAATAGATTTTCAAATTTTCAATATTGTGTCTATTATTTTTGAATTTTAGATTCAACATTTTTTAATATTAACAAGATTACTAGATACAAAATCGAAAATTCAAAAACCTATTAAACATAAGTTTAGGAACCCATTATACAACTTTTCAACAAAAAAAAAAAAAAAAAAAAAAAAAAAAAAAAAAAAAAACTCTATTATACATAAAATTAGGGCAATTGGAACTTATGGGCCCATTTGATTGTTGATTTGTAAAAATGGACCCATTTTTAAAATTTCTTATTTGGGGACCCCTTACTGATTTTTGTGATGTCATCAACCATACAAAATGTCAATTCTAACCCTATATGAAAAACTTTTATACCCATTAATTTTAAACCAATAAAACTTTAAAATTTCAACAAATTCTACCCAAGTTTATCCACTTTCTTTTTTAGAAAACAACTAACTATACACTATAATCTTAGTTTAATTTTTTCTTCAAATTTGTTAAAAATAAATAAATTTTAAGTATAATAAGGAAACTTTTAATTATTCAAAAAAAAAAATAAAAAAAAAAAAAGAAAACAAGATCTGCCACAATGCTTAATTAAAATAAGAAGAGGAGAAAAAAAAGAAGAGGAGGATGAAGCAGGCCACTGACACTTAATGCTTAAATAAATAAAAAAAAAAAAAAAAAGAAAAAGAGAAGGATGAAGCCTGGCAGTAGCCACTGCCGCTTAATGCTTAAATGAATAATAAAAAAAAGGATGGAGCCTGGCCGAAAGTGGCCAGGCTCCTTGCATTCCCGGCCAAAATTTGGCCGGGAATGCATGAATCCCGGCCGGGATTCATTATTTCCGGTCGGATTTGTATGATTTCCGGCCAAAATTTGACCATGAATCCAACCCATGTTCGATCGAGATTTACTAAATTGGGTCGGGATTCATTACTTTTGGTCGAATTTAGTCCGTTGTTGTAGGATTATTTGTCAAAATTCAATTGGGATTTACTAAATTCAATTCAATTGGGATTTACTAAATTCTAGGACAATCGGATTCTGAGCGTGAGAGGGAGAGAAGAGACCTTTGAGAGCGTAAGAGGGGTGAGAAAAGGCAAGGGGGTGAGAAAAGGCAAAATGGTATTTTTGCAGCCCAAAGAGACCCCAAATAAGAGATTTTAAAAAAAGGTCCCTTTTTACAAATGAAATATCAAAGGGCCATAAAGATCAATTGCCCATAAAATTAAAAGTAACCTAAAACTTGAGAAACTAAACTTGTTATTTAACCAATATTCGAATAAACTCATAAACTTCAAATTTTGCATCTAATAAATATCTACAATTAATTTTCTTTAGTGTTTAAGAAGCTATTGGATTTTCTAGAAAACTCAAGAACCAATTTATTTAAAACTTGAAATTCTTCTAAAGGGCAAAAAATGAAGGACGCCTTTGAAAGATAGACTAAAAGAATTGCATTTTATCAACTGCGAAGATTCAAATAAAACATCTCTTACCAAATCCAAGCAAATTAACCCAACACACACATCTCAACACCCCTTAGACACAAGAATGACTAAAAAGTATTAATGTATCCTTACTTGCCATATATCATCAATGTATCAAGATCATATAATTTAAAACCATAATTGCACAACAACAATAACTACCAAAATTAGTATTTCTTCAAAAAGGAACTCAAATTATAAGCCTCAAGTTTACATCTTCTAAGATTATCACAAAAGCTCCCAGCATTACATAATGAAAATTTTAAAATGTTAAATTATAGATTGATATCGGAAACTACTGGCATTAATCTATGACCTCTTCCTTCTTTTGTCGCTTGACACACTGCCATTGTTGAAGCCCCTAATATCATTTGTTGTCTCAGCTGTGTTTTGCTTTTTCAAACTTTTCCTCCCGCCGAATCCGAACTTGGAATCCCTGAAATCTCTCTTCTTCTTCAGATTTTTCCCCTTTCCTCCGCCTCCATGTCTTGCCTTCCCTCCCGAGCGATCGCCAGGAGACACCCCCGGCCTCTTCGTACCACCAGACCTCTCAAATGCCTTTCCATCTTCAAAGGACAAGTCCATCTCACCACCTTTATCACCTCCAGCAAAACCACTCTTTTGCCTCTGCTTCCTCCATTTCTTAACAGATTCAATCTCCTTTTTCTTCTGCTTAGCCCTCTCCTTTAGCTTCTGAGCTTGAATCTCTTTAGCTAATTTCTTTGCTTCTCTAGCTTTCCTTCTTTCCTCAGCTTCCTCCATCTTTCTCTGTTCGGACAGCAGCCGACCTTTCACTTTTTCCATGTGAGTATCTGTCTTCACCATCTCTGCATAATAGTCTGAAGGCCTGAGGAAAGGAAGTCCTAAAGATTGGAACTTCTCAAGGGCCATTCTTGTCCCCTGCAAAGCCTGGGTATAGAATGCAAGCTCTCTAGCTAGATCATCATTCACATCCACCTCTTTTTCTTGATCAATATCAAGAGTTAGCTTGTGTATCCATTCCACGTTTTCGGGCCAGCTAATATCTCCAATCTTATCAAGGAGACCATCAACATTATGTATTGCATTCTTTGATGGTTCAGATAATTTTACATCCTCTTCCTCCTCAGATTCAGATTCAGATGCAGATTCAGATCCAAAATCTGAATCCTCGCTACCAAGATCATCATCTTCCATTGTGTCGTCATTTAAGAATCTAGCATCTTTATCTGATACACCCATTTAAAACCTGTCCATAACAATGGCCATTATCAAAGTTAGACCTCTAAACTTGTAAAATTCTATCCCAAAAATATGCAACGATAATAATTCTAGATTAAATTTCACAACTCTCACCCAGTAAAGAGCAATTGCACAAGCAAAAACACTTGCAGAAAAGTGAACTTGTCATAAATCAGAGGCAACTATTCAATTATCATGAACACGAAAGGACCTAAATATCGAACCTAAGATTATTTCAGCACTACAACCACAATATTAATTGTTTGTACTTTGTAGATTAAAAATTAAGCCATACAAAATACAAATATACTAGCTAACAAAGAACTAACAATGTTCTCACAGTATAGCAATGGATACTCCATACAAGAAGAACAAACTCTACTAGCATTTAACTAGTTCTTAAAAAATAAGAGATAAGAAAGAGCCGAAGCCAATTTATGAAGCCAATTTATGCCGAGCTAAAACAGATTCTCCACAAATCTATAGTATATACAAAAGACACAAAGGGAAGAAACTTTTTGTGTCAAGTCTACTCCTTCATTGTAACTTGTGTGCCTTTTGTCTTAATTTAAGTAGTTGAATTTTACATTAGGGAAGGAAAAACATCCACATCATAGAATACAGTGATTGGTTCTTATTCTAGTATAAAAAAAAAATGCCTGGATTAATGCTCTTATTTTCATAAATTCAAAGCATTGCCTTCTCCCAACTATAATCTACCAATATACAAAATTAACTATAATCTACCAATATACAAATTATAAATGAGGTTGAAGTTGTTCAGTCGATCAATCGAGCTAGAAATTAAAAGAGAATTGGATGACTGATTATGTCCGAATCCGAACAGTCAAACGCAAATCGTTGCTATTCGGCTATTGTTATTTAAAAAGAAAAAAAAAATCAAACAACTCTCCATTCTTTCATCAGAAAAGTTCTTACTTAAGAAAGGCAGAGATGGAGAATGGGAGAATACCTTAACAAACGTGTAGAAAATCAGTGCAAAATCGGTAGGAGCAAGGCTGCCGCAACGCGAAGGGAAGAAAGACGACGGTGACAGCGGCAGCAGTGGACGGCAGAGAAGCGTCGGCGACGGTGAGCTGCTGAAACGGAGGAGGAGACGACGTGAAGAAGAAGCCAAATACAATATTTAATCTAGAGTTCAATTGAAAATTAGTTTTTATTTTTTCAAGTTAAGAACTTTGGAGGAAGAAAACGAATCGTAAAAGGAGATACCTGATATGAAGTTGAAGCCGAACGAAGAAGAAGAACAACAGTGAAGACGAATGGGCAGTGCGCGGAGAACCCCCGTACCTAGCTGCGCGAATTGCGTGGAGAGAGTGTGGCTGAACTGACTGCGCGAACGAAGAAGAAGACGAGTTGAACGGCTGCGCGAATGAAGAAGACGAACGGCTGCGAAAAGGTTAAACACTACTGCGCGAACGAAGAAGAAGAACGACAACGAGGGGGAGGCTGAACGAAGAAGAATAACGACAATGGGGGGAGGCTGCGTGAACGAGAAAGAGTGGGAAAAAGAAAGGAAGAAAAAGGGTTTTTTTTTTGTTTTCTTTATTTTTTATTTTTTCCTTTTTCTTTTATTTCTTCTAATCCACCCAAATAAACAACACAAATGAGTAGGGTTGTACATGGGTCGATTTGGGCCGAGTTGGGGTCAAATTTTGGACCAACCCAATCAAATTCCCAACCCGACCAACCCTATTCATGCAGGCAACCCAATCCAACCCATTTTAGCCGGGTTGGGTCAGATTGGGTAACCGGGTTCCTCTTTTCTGATTTATTTGAGCCAAACAAATGTAAATTTTCTGGTTTATTTCGGCTTAACAGTAACACAACCTTGTTAAATTGAAGGCCCACTCATTATCTTGATTATATTTGAGCTCAATAACAAATAATTAAAACTAACTAAAACATAAGTTTTTCCACAAATTCATCTACTAAACTCAATGGAACAAAATAAAACTTTTCAAACGAGTTTCATTAAAGAAACAATGGTACAGATAAATAAGAACATTTAAATGAAATTTTAAAAAAATGCTTGATTCTGAAACTTGAAAGTTGAAAGAAGGGAGACGACTGAACTTTGAAGTGAAAGGAAGAGGCGTGAAAACTAGAAAAGGAAAAAAAAAGTGAAAGAAGAGGCATGAAATTTGGGAAGGAGAAAAACAAGAAAGTAAAACCATAAATGAAAAAAATTGGACATCTAAATGATAAACCAACATTTACAGTATCACAAAATCCAACAACACACCAAGGTTCACAAGGTTTTATTAGAATTGGAATGGGCATGTTCTGAAAGAATTAGATTCTAACGAAAATCAAGATTATCCAACATATTACAATGTCAAAGATGATTCCAAAAAAAGAAAGGTGAATCTACAAGCAAGGATTTGTAGCATGCAAGAAAGAAAGGTAAAACGAAAACCCACCTTGTTGGCTGCTGCGATGCGCGGATGATGGTGTGAGCAACGATGGTTGAACGGCGGCGATGGACCAACGACGGTGATGGACTAACGGCGGCGCTGAAACTTAAAGTGAAAGGTGGGAGGCTGGGAGCGGCGTTTTGCAATTGAGAGGAAAAGGCTGAAAGAGGCGTGTGAGGAAAGGAAAAGAAACTCTAAAGCCCAATATATATATATATTTAAAAAAAATTAATAATAAATCCGGGTTGGTTCGGGTTGAACAGAAAAAAAAGCCATTGAACCAGATACCCAAACCGAACCGATCAGTTCTTTTAAAATAAAACCCAACCCAACCCAAATTTAATTCTAACCCAACCCAACTCTTATAATTTGGGTTGGGTTGACCGGATTTTTCGGGTTACCAGGTTGGTTGAACACCCCTACAAATGAGAGTCTTGGGTTTCTTTTTTTTTTTTTTTTCCAACTTTATCTCTTTTTCAATTAAAAACAACTCCTAAAATCTCTTTAAATTTTAGGAGTAATTTAAACTTAAATCTAAAATCCCAAAAAAGCTTAATTTTTTTTTGGCATTTAATATCCGTCAAGAAACGCTCATTAATATTGATGTTTTCTGCACGTCAATTTAGTAGTGTTTATTGACACTTATTAACCGTCAATGAATGTTGTTTTCTTTGACAGCTAATAAGCGTCAATAAAAATCGTCAACAAAACTCTTTTCATTGATGGTTTATGACTGTCAACTATATGAAAAGGCGGAGTTGGACGAAAATCTACGTAAATTAGTCTTTTAATCACATTCATTGACGTTTTTTAACCGTCAACATAAACCAGATCATTTGTTGACACTATATAAACGTCAATATACCTATTTATTTATTAATAATTTATTTTAAAATAAAAATGATACCTTTATTGACATTTTCTTGATACAAGCATCAACAAATCCAAAAAGCCAAGCGTCAATAAAGCTCTAATTTGTAGTAGTGAATAAAAGTGTCTTTTAAGTCCAAATAAAAACTAGTGGATAGTAGCAATCTAAAATGTCCAATTACCTCTACTGCTACCGATTTGCCATCACGCACAAAGATGTTTCTTTCAGCATCAATTGGCTTTCGGTAATTCAGGCAACCCTGCATAGAAACATTAACATGAGTAGTTGCACCAGAGTCTAACCACCATGTGTTTCGAGCCACTGAAGTTAAATTTACTTCAGAACAAACCATAATAAGAGATGTACCTTTCTTTTTATGCCAAGCATGGTACTGTTGGGTTTTATGCCCTAAAACTCGTAGATAGTGAATGTAACCGTTGACCGGATATTAATGAAATAATATTGATATATTTTTCCATTAATTGTTATTAGTTATTTTATACTTGTCTTTGCCTAATAATAACCCTAATCCAATAAACTAGACATCCAAGGTTGTAATATGAGTCTTGAACAACATGTAGTGACATATGGGATCATTGTTCAAGAAACAGCCTAAAGGGTCTATAGTATAGGGATAAGACTAAGTGCCTTATCCTGGTGACACTATGGATACGACCCACTTTGTATTTGATACAAACGCTGCGATCCAACGCGTTCGTGTAGGAGACATGCGAGTGGGGGTATCCTATGCAATGAGTTTGCATAAGACCGGACCGCGAAATAGTAACCACTGGTTATAACACCGTTAACTAGTTGGTTTTCTATTTCACTAGGACGACCTAGACAACTTAGTCTTAATCCTGAGTTGATTATGGACTCCTGCTCATGAGAGATTGTCATTTGATTTGTATGGGTGAGAGTGGCCAATACGCTGACTCAATAAGCCTACCACTTTGGGGACAAGACCGAATGGGGAGTTGGGAACATAATCGTACAAGATGGAATTCACTCCTTCCCGACTTTAGGGAAGCAGATGAGTGTTCCCTTAAGTGGTTACTCTAAGTCTTGAACAAAGGGCCCCACCCTCTCAATGGCACGAGTGGGTTTTCTGTTTGATGGTTGGACCACAAACAGGTTGTTCATTAGAGGAGAATTGGTACTTAAGGAAATAAAGGTAACCTAGGGGTAAAACGGTAATTTGACCCAGCTGGTGTTACGGACACTCGTGAAGGACTAACTAGTCGATATTGGTCTAGATCCGTGGACACAGAAAATATGTCTGCAGTGAGAAGAGTGCAACTGTGAGTCTATAGTGGAATGTACACACAGTTAACGAATATTGATTAATGTGGTTAATGAGTTTGACCAATTAATCTCACATCGTTGGAGCTTCTGATCTGCAGGTCCATTAGGTCCCTACTGGTAGCTCGTAAAGTAATTTGAGGCAACTAAGTAATAAAAGTAAATTGAAAATGTTCAATTTATTAAGGGAAACAAATATAATATATATTGATATATTATTATGAGAGAAATTAATATTTGAAAAGTTCAAATATAAATTTATGGAAGTTTGAAAGAGTTCAAAATAAATGAATTAATTAATTTAAGGCCTAAAATGTGTTTGGGCAAATTAATTAATTCTAGGCCGGAAATTAAATATGTGATATTTAATTAGTGGTTAATTAATTAAAGAATTCATTAACCGGGAATTAATCAATTATGGAAATAATTAATCACTTAAGGAAGTGATTAATCATTTATGGAAATGATCTAATCACTTATGGAAGTAATTAGTCATTTGTGGAAAAGATTAATCAATTATGGAATTGATTGATCATGATTGATTAATTAAGGAATAAGATTGAATCAATTTTGGAAAAGATTGATTTAATTGAATATTTTATTCATGGTCTCTCTTCTATAAATAGAACACTAGACCTAATTGGTCATGATACTTGACACTCTTGAAAGACAAAACCTAGAATTCTCTCTAGCCTCCCTCTTAGAGAAAGACTCCCACAAGTCTTTTGCTTCCTAGACTTAGAAACATATCAGTGTAACCTCTGTGGTTATTGTGTCGATCAAGAAGAAAATTCCAGCGATCAAGAGGCGAGGAGGCTGCTGCGTTTTCGTTCGTTGGAGCGTCGTTGGCGAAGAACGGTCAAGTCTACAACGAAGGTATGTGACGGTTCTTCCCCTTTTCTATAGAAAAGCATGAAAATAAATTTAGATTTATTTTTCAGCATGTTTAAACCAATTTTATAGCAGCTTTAAAGTTTGTTTAAAGTTTGTTTGAGTTTTCGTAACGGTATTTTAATGTTAATTAATATACTGTGTAAGGTCCAATCGATGCGCTTCCGCTGCGTGTGGACTTTTATTCCCTACAGGTACTTGATACATTCTTTCTTTGCATGTCCAGATTTTCCACAAAAGAAACTGTTGTGAAGAACTCCAAATATCATGCTTTAAATCTCAACAAAACAGAAAATCACACCTAACAAAGTTCACAATTTACCAACTAAATCAAGCATAGAAAAATAGAGAAGACACAAATATTTATAGTGGTTCGACCAATGAGGTCTACATTCACTGTGCAAGGCGAGATCAATCTTTTATTTGCTTCAATCCAAGAACAAGATACAATCGAAAAGAGAGAAAAACATCAAGCAACAAATCTCTCACAGGCCAATAAAATATACAAGAAGAACCACTCTCACAAAGAGAAAATTTCTCTCTTACCCACAAGCCAATTGCTTCAAAAAGAAAGATACTGTTCTTCTGCAATTTTTTTAACACTGTTGCTGCCCTTTTTTCCGTTTCTGTACAACGAAGAAGAAGAGAAGAAAACCACGATGTTGCACTCTTCGTAAAACTGAAAAACATGATGGGCCAATAAACTGTATAATAAAACTGAATAGGAATTGGGCTTGGTACACAACATATTAACAACAAAAAGCCCAATATCAAATTTGCTGGATAACTTGAGTCACGTTCAACAGAAACAACCTTTATTTTCTGGTTGTTGATGTTGTTTTTTTGGAGTTGGATTAGCAACTTCATATTTCTTTTTCCTTTTGCCCTTAATCTATTTGGAATCATGTTTTTAATCAGGTTTGAGCTTCACAGAGATTGATTTCGTATTCTAGTATAAAAAAAAAAAAGCCTGGATTAATGCTCTTATTTCCATAAATTCAAAGCATTGCCTTCTCCCAACTATAATCTACCAATATACAAATTATAAATGAGGTTGTAATTGTTCAGTCGATTAATCGAGCTAGGAACTAAAAGAGAATTGGATGACTGATTATGTCCGAATCAGAACAACCAAACACAAACCACGTCCAAATTTACCGCAAGGTTGTTTTTTTCGTTGTTATTCGGCTATTGTTATTTTAAAAAGAAAAAAAAAATCAAACAACTCCTCCATTCTTTCATCAGACAAGTTCTAATTTGTGTGTTTTCAAATGAGAAGAAGGGTAGTGATGGAGAATGGGAGAATACCTTAACAAACGAGTAGAAAATCAGTGCAAAATCGCTAGGAGCAAGGCTGCTGTGACGCGAACGGAAGAAAGACGACAGTGACAGCGGCAGCAGTGGACGACAGAGAGGCGTCGGCGACGGTGAGCAGCTGAAACGGAGGAGGAGACGGCGTGAAAAAGAAGAAGAAGAAGAAGTGGCGTGGAGCAGAGTTAGGTTTTCCTCCTTCTTTTATTCATTTTTATTTTATTTTCCGAAGTGGGTTTAGTTTTGAAAATAAAAGAAGAAAAAAGTGGGCTGGTTTATTGGGCTAATTCCCTTTTCTATTTGTCAGCCTCCCCTTTTTCAATTTATAGGAAATCTTACCAATGACTAAAAGTGAGGGGTATCTATAAGAATGAACTGAAATCAGCCTATATATTTCACTTTTGTCCAAAGACCTTGAAAATTTCATTTCAGTCCAGTCCATTTTAATTAATTGTAGCCCATTTACCATTTTGACCCTTTGATATTAAAAATAAAAAATAAAATAAAAAAAGAAAGAAATAAATTACAAAAAAGGAAAAAACCATTAGATTATATAAATTATTCTTCAGTCGAATGTTTCCCAAAAATGAGGGAATTTGTATGCTAACATGGAAAGTATTCCCCTAAATAATTTTTATATTTTATTATTCATAATTTCCTTTTTCATGATTATTTTCAAATTTCATTATTTTGAGATTTCAACCAAAATTTGGTGTTTTTTGAGATTTCAAATTTTTTTTTTCAATTTTTTGAGATTTCAAATCGAGAACCCGCTACCCAATATGGAATGTTTTTTTTTTTTTTTTAAATTTAATTATAGATGTTCTTTTAAATATCTATCTCAATTCATTTCTTTTATGTAACAAATATATATAATTATTTTCAAATTTATTCCCACATCCAGTTTGGAATTCTTAAATTCATTTTCAGTTTTTTGCCGCCTGCTTCTCGATTTGTTTGATTAAAAAATCCATATCGGGTATTTAAAAATTCATACCCGGTATTTAGAAATCCATACCGAGTATTTAACAAGGAATCGTAGAAGATGCAAGAAAACCCAGATCTATACGACAAAAAAAACCCCAGATCTATACGCAAAAAAAAAAAAAAATGCAAACTTCAAAATCCATATCGGGTATTTAAAAATTCATACCCGGTATTTAGAAATCCATACCGGGTATTTAACAAGGAATCGAAGAATATGAAAAAAAACCCAGATCTATACGTAAAAAAAAAAATATTGCAAATTTCAAAATTCATACCGGGTATTTAGAAATACATACCAGGTATTTAACAAGGAATCGTATAATATGCAAAAAAAACCCATACCTATACGACAAAAAAACCCCGATCTATACGAAAAAAAAATTATTGCAAATTTCAAAATTCATACCGGGTATTTAAAAATTCATACCCGATATTTAAAAATTATTATATACCACATACAAACCGGTATGAAATTAGCCAAATCATAATTTTTACGAATTAATACCCCTCCTTATAGAATATTGGGGTCCTATGCATGAAAAATAAGAAAATGAAGGTGAAAATGTTGTTGGACGATCTTCGACAAATGAAAAATAAATGGGAGAAAAGAACAAAAAATGAATTGAAAAGAAATTGTAGGGCAAACGGTGTTATTGGAGAAAATTTATGTTTTTTTTTTTTTGACAAGGCAAACAAACATAAAGACAAAACCAACAAAATTAACACAAAACACCACTCAATCCTTGCCCTAACTCATCTCTGTGAACATTAGACAGCTGCTGTGGGAGCTCCTCTATCTAGACCCCTTCGATACTCCCCTCTACTGCCAATTTAGCCATCATGTGAGTCAACTTATTCTGGTTTCTCTTGCACTTGCTGAAGGAGATTTTCCTAGCTTGCTTGGAAACTATGAGAATATCTTCCACTACCATGCCGAGTTCAGACTCATAACCTCGCCGACGTTGACGAAAGAAAATTAAAAGATTTTGCTACAGGAAGACAAACATGCCATATTTTTAGGCAAAATGGTAACAAACTAAAGAAGGAAGAAAATATTATTTGACCCAAAAATTAAGGTGAAGAATCAAACATTAATGGCAAATTTGGTATTGGATCCGATTTCAGGAAAAAAAAGTAAATTCAACATATTTTTTTACTTTATTGTTTATATTTAGTTTAAAATATAAAATCAAATTAAATTTGATTCCATTCATTGATGTGAGGGTATTTTAGTAAGAGAAATAAACTAATTAATTGATAAAAACCTACCAATAATAATTATATTCATTATGGACATTTTTGAAATTTGATCATCAAAAGAACCCATCCGCTATAATTTCTGTAAAAATTACAGGGTAGTTTTGAAAAATGGTTAAACGGTTTTTTTCAATGAAAAATAGCTAAACCATTTTTTTAATATATTTTCACGTGAATTATTCTTCCAGTTATACCCTCAAGTCAATTTTCACATCTCATTTTATATTTGAGAAAGTCCTATTTGATTTAATTAAAAAAAAAAAAAGATAACCATTACAAAAATGTTAATCCATGAATCATGGGATGATAGTTACAACTTATATCTTCCCTCTCTTATGTATTTATATTTTTATTTTTTTAATCAATAAATCATCATCTTCATCATCTTTTCCACTCGTTCTCAACTTTGATTTATTTCTTGTCTTTACTTCTTTCCAACACTAAGAAGACTATTTTTTTTTTTTTTTGAAACAACACACTAAGAAGACTATTGATTATAGGTATGTTGCCTCATATTCGTATTATTTCTTTTATTCCTATTCATTATTTTATTCCCGAAAGTAATTTTACACACCCTTTGCAAAATTAGATCTTGTATTATGAGATTGTAAATACACAGTGTATACAAGTAAATTCTGGGAAGTCTCGGTATTGAGGAGCATACAAAAGATTTTGGAAGATTTTCAAATTCTCCTTTTTATTATTTATTTCAATTTCTTGAGTTGAAAAGGTTAAATTGATTTGATGTGCTTTAGGTGATTTTTGAGATCCTCAATTTATGATGAAACTGTAGCCTCAACCGGAATGATTTTTTTTTTCTCAAGTATTTCTTTTTTGTACTCCTATTTTTCTTCCATAAATTGTGATTTTAATTTAGTATAAGATCAAGCCTATCCAATATCTGAGGAATCCCCTATCTAATTTAATTATAATTATAAAAAAAAGTTAGTTATCCCATGAATAATCAAGCAAGCTTAGTTACAACATATATTTTCTCTCTCTTATATATTTTATCTTGTGTTGGAATCTGTTAGATTATCCAAAATTTAGGTTTTCATTTCAATTTTCAAGTAGATTTTTTAATCAACAAATCACCTTCCACCGAATCGATTTCTTGGTCTTCACTTCTTTCCAACGTTGCCTCATATTTGTATTCCTATTCATTCTTTTTCTTTGCAAAATTAGATCCCTATATTCTGAGATTGTTCAAATACAATGTGTATGCAAGTAAATTCTGAGAAGTCTTTGTATTTGCATGATTTTTCTTTATCAATATACTGTATTTCTTTTATGTACCCTTATCTGTCCTCCATAAATCGTGATTTTAATTCAGTATAAGATTTTTTTAATTTAAATTTTTGTTTTCAAATTATTCGATACATTAATATGAGTCTTATCTTTTTTATTTTGAAATTCATTTTGATTTAATTTGGCTTAAATTAATCTCTAAATCATAGATTTAGATTTAATTTTTTGTTTTCAAATTATCCTATTTTATAGTGTATTTAAATTTAATTAGTCCTTAGATTTAGATTTCAGTTACGGGCAATAGATTCTCTCCCTATTTCACAGTGTATTTTAATTTAATTAGTTTTAGTTTTAGATTTTGGTTAAGGGCATTTTTGTCTAATTCGTTGTAAAGAAAACTTACTTAAAATAACACTTGGCCATTTTTCGAATGAAAAATTCGAATGGCCATTTTTCAAAACGGTCCATTAAAATTGGCCATTTATCTAGTTGTCCCTAATTTATATTGGAGGAGGGTGTTTATTGAGTCTTCGTCTCGACGTTACGATTCGATTGATTTGACTAGTGTCAAGTCCACGTCCAATTTAATTTTTTGAAGTGGACTTAGACTTGACTTTACGATTCATTTGGCTAGCGTCTTGACCTTGCAAAACGCTGGTCTTTAATTTGATCAACATCAAGACGCTCTGAGGGCAACGTCGAGACGCTGACCTCTTGGGTCTGTATGTAACGTCCCGTGCGCTTTAAGTGCATTTAAATCCCGAGTTTAGAGTTGAAAGAAAAATATAAATTCTATTTTGGCTTGAACTTAGGGATTTAATTATAAACTAAGGTGTTTAGTGGAGTTAGGCGTTATTAAAAATAAAGGATAATTGTAATGGGTGGCAAAATTAGGGTAAATAATGGCAAATTTAGCAATTTTTAAAAATATTTGCAAATATGGCAAATTTTTTTTTAATTAATTTTTTGGGAAAAATACACTTTTAGTCCCTGAGATTTGGGTTAAGTGACAGTTTGGTCCCTGAGTTTTCAAACTCAACAAAAATACCCCTGAGTTTTGAGATAAAGAGCATTTTGGTCCCTGCCGTCACCTTTTCTGTTAAATTTTAACAGTTGCTGACGTGGCACTATTATTTTAATAAAGAAAATTATTTTTAAAATTTTTTAAAATAAAAAATAAAAAAATATTAAAATATTATTATTTTTTAATTATTTAATTTTTTCTCCATCTCTCTTTACTTCCCTTCTTCTTCTCCATCTTCTTCCTCTTCATCCTTTCATTCTTCTTCTTCATATCTCTGGTGGCCGGCGGCCGGCGGCCACCACTCGCCGGCCGCTGACAACTCTTTTTTTTTTTTTTTTTTTTTTTTTTTCATTTCTCCCTCTCCTTTTCTTTTTCTTCCTCCCTCTTTTTACTATTTAAAAAAAAAACAGAAACGAAGGGGGAAAACCCCCTTCGATTCCGGCGCCGGAGAGGGAGGAGGGAGGTCAGGGGTTGCTGAATATCAAAAACTTATTACACAAAATCCTATTTTTTTAGAACGAGTTGAGGGAGTAGGCCTCCTCCCTCCTCTGTCTCGCCGCCGGAGACGGAGGAGGGAGGAGGGACCTCCCTCCTCCCTCTCCGGCGCCGGAATCGAAGGGGGTTTTCCCCCTTCGTTTCTGTTTTTTTTTAAATAGTAAAAAGAGGGAGGAAGAAAAAGAAAAGGAGAGGGAGAAATTAACAAAAAAAAAAAGAGAGTTGCCGGTGAGTGGTGGCCGCCGGTCGGCGACCACCGGAGATATGAAGAAGAAGAATGAAAGGATGAAGAGGAAGAAGATGAAGAAGAAGAAGGGAAGTAAAGAGAGATGGAGAAAAAATAAAATAATTAAAAAAAATAATATTTTAATATTTTTTTTATTTTTTTATTTTAAAAAATTTCAAAAATAATTTTCTTTATTAAAATAATAGTGCCATGTCAGAAACTGTTAAAATTTAACAGAAAAGTTGACGGCAGGGACCAAAATGTTCCTTATCTCAAAACTCAGGGGTATTTTTGTTGAGTTTGAAAACTCAGGGACCAAACTGTCACTTAACTCAAACCTCAGGGACTAAAAGTGTATTTTTCCCTAATTTTTTATATCCCCGTTTTGCCCTTGAATTGCGCGTGCGGATGTCTTTTGGCAGGTCTGGATCGTGGATCGCGTGGATTTCACCCTTTTTTTGATTTTGTAGGTTTCTATCAATGATAGAAGTCTTCTATCACTGATAGAATTATGATTTCTATCACTGATAGAAAGTTTTTCTATCACTGATAGAACTATTAGTGATAGAAAAACTTTCTATCAGTGATAAAAATCTTCTATCAGAATTAACTTTATAGAAGATTTCTATCACTGATAGAAAGTTTCTATCATTGATAGAATTATGATTTCTATCACATATAGATTCTATCAGTGATAGAAATCTTCTATAACTGATAGAAAGGTTTCTATCAGTGATAGAAATCACTAGATTTCTACCACTGATAGAAAAATCTATCAGTGATAGAAATCATAATTCTATCACTGATAGATTCTATCAGTGATGATAGAAATTTGGGTGGGCTCAAAATTGCATCCCTTCGATGAAATCGAAATCCTCCGATATCGCCGCCCGATCATCCAAATCCCTAATCCCTCAAAAAGTCAAAATCACGCAGCTAATCCCAAACTCCGCTCTCCATTTAACGCCCCCGACTCTGTCGACCTTGGGATCGCCTGTTGGAAACTCGATCTCGAGGCGGTGGATCCGGGCGAACTGGCAGAGGATTTGCGTCGGAGAGTTCTGCGACTCGGATTGTACGAGAATATGGGAAATCAAATCGAAGAACGACTTGACGACGAAATGATAGAAATCAAAATGAAGGTTGAAATTGAAGTTGAAATCGTGAAGGAAATGAAATGGAGAAGACGGAAGAATGAAGAAGACGAGAGATGGAGAAGAAGACCGATGGAGATGACCGGAAAAGTAGAGAAGAAATGGAAGCTGATAGAAAGGGCATTTTAGTAATTTTACCTTTCTGATGGCAATATTTTTCCATTTTTGCAAATAGTTTCAACGGGTGCTAATTCTGCAATTATTTTGGACTGGTTTGCTACTTTTGCAACCGGCCCAAAAATAAATCCCTCCCTAAAACCCGTTAGTTTTGGTCTGCGTTGGTTGAGAGGATGTAGCGTCAAATTTTAAGTTTACGCTGAGTCATGAGGGTTTGTTGTGAGATTTCTATTTTTGGGCTTTTTCAAGGGAAAGAAAGAGAAATCTTAAAAGAAAAGAAATTCAAGAAGGAAACCCTAAGGCTTTTTCTTTCTCCCTTTCTCCTTCATCATCGTGCAGCCCCCCCCCCCCCCCCCCCCCCCCCCCCCCCCCCCCCGCGTTTGTGAGTGCCGACGCCTCCCTTGCCCAGCCTCACGTCGCGCCGCCACTCATCCCTTCCGCCGTTTCAGACGCTGCCATCATGCCGTGTCGTCTCCAACAGATCGTCGTGCCGCCGCAGTTGGGTGGTCCTTCTCCCTCCGCGAGCCTCCCTCTCTTCGGTCTCTCTCTCTCTCGTGAGGCCGTGAGTCCAGCCACAACCGCCGTGAGTCGCCGCCGCTCGAGCTCCAACCGTCGCTGTCCCTGCTCCGTTCGCGCTGTCGCCGTGGAGTCGCGCGGGTCTCTGTCCTTGTGTTTTTCGGCCAAGAAGCCTCGTGGGTCAGCCTTTTCCTTCCGTTTTCAGCAAGGAAAGATCGTGGGTAAGTCTCTTTTCTCTCGATCTAGGTGTTTTGAGGCTCGATCTAACTCCCTTGAGTCCATATTGATTAGATCTTGTGCGGACAGCATCTTGAAGCCTCGTCTCCTTCTCGTGTCAGCCTTGGAACTCGTGGGTAAGCCGTTTTCCTTTCCTTTGCCATGTTGTTTAAGGTCGGTCTAAGGTTTCTCTGGGTTTAGTGTTGATAGGTCTCGCGTGCTTGGCGATTTGGTGTCTTGTCGACCTCGCTTCAGCCAATTCCGCCTCTGTCCAGCAGCATTTTTGGCTGTTTTTTTGGTGTCGTTTGGCCTTAGGTCGCTCCGGGTGGTAAGTTTATGCTTTACCCACTCTTGGTTGAAGCTTAAATTTGATTACCCATTAGCTTTAGGTGCTGAAAAGTTTAATGGTGTTCGATTTTCTGATCTGCAGCGCCGTCTAGGTGTTTGATTAGGTTCGAAACACTTCAAACTCAAATACCCACTGCTCAAGGAGTGTTCTAGCACGCTATTCGAAGTTAGTATAACCCGTCTAGCGTGGAAGCGGGACTGCCCCTAGCTTGTTAGTCGCAAATTGATTGGCCACTAGTTGTTCTAGCCTTAGAAGCATGTTTTAGGTTGTTGCCCACTAGCTATATAGGCTTTTTAAATGTTGCCGTGCCGCTATAGGTCCTAGAATATGCATTCAAAGGGATCGTTGTTGTTGTTTTGGGTAAAAAGCATGTATTAGGTCTATGCCCATTTAGTCTTTTCTTTTATTTAGCTTTGCCCAACCTCTTTGGAGTCCCTAGAATGAAAATAAAGAAGTTTTGCTTGCTGGTCGTGGTTTAAAAAGCATGCTAGCATATCATTTAGCAATTGCCTTGATTCGAGTAGTGTTGCCCAATCTCTAGGAGCCCTTCGAATCCCTAAATGCACCTTCTGTGCTTGCTGTCCAGCGGCTGAAAAGCCCTATTAATGGTCGTTCAACATATGCCCATGGCCCGTAGTGCCTTAGACATGGTTGCCCATGGTCTAAAGCTTTTGGGTTCTCATTTTGGGGAATGTCGGAGACTGTTTAGCAAGAGAATAGGCCTAGTAGGTGGGATTTGGCTTTTCAAAGCTTTTCTTAAGGTCTTTAGGTAGATTCTAACCCCTTTAAGCTGCCTTTGTATTTAGGAGCTTGTCTTCGCTGCTTTAGGATTGTTGGAGTTGCTTAGGAGCGCTATAGGTAAGTAGTTTATACTTACCAAACTTGTTTGACTGCATGGAGTATGTTCGCTTGTTACTTGCTTTACTCGTATATGTGCTATGAATGAAATGTATATATGAACTGCTGAGTTGCGATCTTTAAAGTGTTTGTATGAAGCATGAATGTACCTTTTGCATTGCTTGAGATGTATGTGCTTAGGGAGTATAAGCATGTTAGGTACTTGCCTTAAGTATGGTCATTGTTGAGTCTGGCTTGCATGTTGCATGGGGGATGTGTAGCATCAGTCGGTGTGAGGCACAGCACTTGGTGCGTAATTCATGTGTAGCGGAGCGTGACGCGGAAATCCCGTGGGTTGTGAGTGCGGAGCGTGACGCAGAAATCACGTAAGAGTGGCGCAACACATGGCGCAAAATTCATGTGGGGTAGGTGCGGAGCGTGACGCGCAAATCACGTAAATTGCGCAGCACATGGCGCGAAATTCATGTGTAGCGGAGCATGACGCGGAAATCATGTAAGTAGCGCAGCACATGGCGCGGAGTTCATGTGTAGCGGAGCATGACGCGGAAATCATGTTAGTAGCGCAGCACATGGCGCGGAATTCATGTGTAGCGGAACATGACGCAGAAATCATGTAAGTGGCACAGCGCATGGCGTGAAGTTCATGTGTAGCGGAGCATGACGCGGAAATCATGTGGAGTCTAGTGCGTGTGTTGCATAGTGTGTTGCATTTGCACGAGTTTGTGGTTTCTGAGCATATTGTTAGTTTATGACTTAATAGCCTGTTGGATATTTGTGGTTGCATAAGCATGATGCTTGCTCGTGGTTGTGAAAGCATGTTGGATGCGTGTGTAAAGCATGTTGATTGCGTTGTTTGTTGTTTGTGGCTTGGTAAGTGTGAGCTGCTTACCAGTACCACGGTTGTACTGATACCCCCTTCCCCACCTTCCCCCCAACATTTTAGATGTTGCAGGTATCGAGGATGATCCGGACCTTGGTGGCGAGGAGGATAGCTACGAGGAAAAATCCCTAGAGTGGTGGTGTCCGTGCGGTTATGTTTTCCTAGTTGTTTTAGTAGATGGTTTGATTAGTTTGAGTTGTTGATCTGTACCTCTGTGATGGTGAGGGATTCACCTGAGAATGGTCGAGTTTATGTTCTAGATTTGTTTGTTTTTTTTTAAGTTAATATGATGTTTAGCTAGTGGAATTGCTTGCACTTTCGTTAATGAGTTGTCTTTAAGTTCCGCTGCGTGGATTCAAATTATTGCAGGTATTGATAAAGTATTATTTGTCTAGAGGAGATATGTTGTGAAATCTGGCTGTAGTTGGTGGAGTTTGGCTTGTTGCATGATTTAGAAGTGTTTATATTTACATCAGGTGAAGAAAAAAATTGGTTCAAACCATTTTACGTCGTTATGCTGTCGAAATTTTCGGTACATCCGGTTTAAGTGGTTCAGTACCATAGATAAGGGTTTAAGGGATGAAGTAGCGTCTCTAGGCTAAGGGTTGGAAAACCTGGGGCGTTACACTGTAACTCTACTTCAGTTCTACATCGTTTCTTCTCCAATTTTGGTCTCGGTTCTTCCAGTTCTTCATGGAAATTCATCCCACAAGCGATACGGACTTACATGACTCGATTTACAATTAATTATGCTAAAAAAAACACAGGCCCTTACATTGATTTCATCAAATAAAAGCTATAAATCTAATTGCCAAATACCGAAACCATCTATCAACAAAACAACATTCAAAATGCAGTAGGTTACCCACCAAAAACACAATTCAATTCTTTGAAACACAAATTGAATTACGATTTGACTCTGATACCAATTAAAGGGATTGAATCCCACAGCGGAAGCGCATTGAATCGCTTGTTATTCAATTTGATTTCTAAGAAACCGGTACATTGCATTTACAAAACATACAAAAACAATTTATATATTAATTCCTAGATTAAACATGCTAATGAGAAGGAATATATTCGTGTACACTTACTTTTGTAGACTACTCCCTTGAACTACTCCATTGAACAAATGATTCACAAACACAACAAACACTTGGAACCAAAATCACAGGACACCGCCAGTAAATTATCCTGCTATTCTCTAGGCGTTAGAGAATTGGCTTATAGGAACCAAGATTCATGAATCACAGGGAGTTTCACAAAGAAGAAGAATTTACTTCTTGTAAATTTGAGAGCGGTTGAGAGAGAGGAAGAGAGATCTTTCTTGGATATCTTTCTTGGATTAGAGCAACTTTTGAATACCCAAAGAGTGTTCTATTCCTTCTATGGGGGAGTTACATGTCTAACTCCTCGTCGTTGTTAAGAGTTTTAATTTAATTTTAATTACATAAAGTTATTAATTAAATTAAACCCTAAACCCTAAACCCTAAACAGGTAACTGTCGTGGGTTTTTAATTTCATTTTAACCGTTGTTGTCATTTAAACCCATGTCTAACTAATGAAATTATTAATTAATTAAATCCAATTTAATTAATTATGTCATTTAAATCATATTTAAATGATTATCTCTCATATAACCTATGGTATTAATTCAGTTAAATCACATTTAATTAAATTAACTTAAATTGATCAAGGGAAAAATACATTTTTGGTCCTTGAGGTTTGGATTAGGTTTCATTTTGGTTCCTGAGTTTTCAAACTCGACAATTTAACCCCTGAGGTTTGCATTTCGTTTTATTTTAGTCCCTCCATCCACTTTTCCGTTAAAAACTAATGATTTGCTGATGTGGCATCATTTTTTATTAAAAAAATGTTTTCTTAAATTTTAAAATAAAATAATAATAAATTAATTTTAAAAAATATATTTTATTATTATTATTTATTTTATTCTTCTTCTCCATTACCCTTTCTTCTTCTCCATATCCTTTCTTCAACCCTAACCCTAACCCTAACCCTACTGCCGACCGTCACAGCTAACTTTTTTTCCTCTTCTTTCTTTCTTCTCTTTTCCAATTATTTTCTTCTTTTCTTGAACCGCCAACTCCGACGTCCTCTCTGACGAGCACAACAAGCCTCCGACGAATGTCTTCGACGAGTAACAAGTAACAAACATAAGCTTTCCTCCCTCTCTTCCTCTCGACTTTCTCTCTCTCTCAGATTCCCATTCGTCTCCCTCTCCCTCTTGGATTCCCGTGCATCCGACGTAGGTAGCAGTAGCAAGAAGTTCGGGGCGTGGAACGAAGGGCCAGATCTGGAACGAGCCCATATTTGAGAAACTCACGCTCAGTCGCCGCGTCGAACTACCCGTGAACTCGCTGGAGGCCTGTTGTTGTTGCTTGCCTACGCCATCAAGCTGCTACACGCTGAACGGTGACTAGAACAACCACCGTGCGTCTGAAACGAAGGGGATCAAAGGTGTTGAGGGTTTCGTTTCAAGCTGTTGAGAGTTTCGTTTCAAGCCACCGTGGGTTTCGTTTCAAGCTATCGTGGGTTTTGTTTCAAGCTGTCGTGGGTTTTTCAAGCTGCCATGGGTTTTGTTTCAAGCTGGAATCGAAGGTTTCAAGTTGGGGATCAAAGAAAAGAAGAAAATGAAGGGAAATGAGAAAAAAAAAAGGAAAGAAATAAGAAGAAAAGGGGGGAAATTTTGTTGTTTCAAGCTGGAATCGAAGGTCCCTCCTCCGTCCCTCCTTTATTTTAAAAAGAAAAAAAAAAGAAAAGTGGAAAAAGAAAAGTGAGAGAAGATAGAAGAAAAAGAGAAGGAAAAAAAAAACCAGTTGGCTGTTGGTCGCCGGCGACCGGAGTTGAAGAAGATGAAGAAAATGAAGAAGAAGAGAAGAGAAAGAAATAATAAAAATTAAAAAAAAATAATAATAATATTTTATTATTTTAATATATTTATAATTCAAAAATTCAAAAATAATTTAAAAAAAATTGTGCTATGTCAGTAAACCGTTAGTTTTTTAACAGAAAAATGGATAGAGGGACTAAAATGAAACTAAAACCAAACTTCAGGGGCTAAATTGTTGAGTTTGAAAACTCAGGGACCAAAATGAAGCCTAACCCAAACCTCAGGGACTAAAAATGTACTTTTCCCATTAATCAATTAATTAATTCACCAATTAATTAACCCATTAATTAAATATCATATATTTAATTAACTTTGCATCTCTCATATGTAGTTCCAATGCACATTAAATTTAACCTATAGTTTTAATATGAATTCAATTCACATTAAATTAATATTTGAACTCTTTCAAATATTTAATTCTCTCATAAATTAATTTGGAATCATATCCAAAATTAAATTTTTATTATAAAGTTTAATTAAATAAATAAACTTTATATTATAATATACCAACATACATTATATTAACTCCCTTAGTGAATTTGAACATTTCAAACTCTATTCAAGACTAAATTAGCTCAATACCTTTTACGAGCTAGCAAGGGGACCTAATGGACCTACAGATCAGAAGCTCTAACAATACGAGATTAATTTGCTAAACTCATTAACCACATTAATCAACATTCGTTAACTGTGGGCCACTCCAATAAAGACCCACAACTACACTCTTCTCACCGTAGATTATTTCTGTGTCCACGGATATCGACCAATAATAGTAAGTCAATCCTTTCACGAGTGTTCGTAACACCAGCTGGGTCAAATTACTGTTTTACTCCTAGGTTACCTCTATGCCCTTAAGTTTTAGTGCTCCTCTAATGAACAACTTGTTTATGGTCCAACCAATAAACAGAAGTCCCTCTCGGGCCAGTGAGAGGGTCAGACCTTTTGTTCAAGTCTTGGAGTCATCACTTAAGGGAACATTCATCTACTTACCCTAAAGACGAGAATGAGTAAATTTCATCTCGTGATTTTATGTTCCCAACTCCCCACTCGGTCTTGTTCTCAAAATGGTAGGCTTATTGAGTTGACGAATCTGGTCACTCTCACCCATGCAAATCAAAGGACAATCCCTAGCAGACAAGAGTCTATATAACACACTCATGATTAAAACTGAGTTACCTAGGTCATCCTATTGAAATAATAACCTAATTAGTTAACGATGTTACATCTAATGGTTACCATTTCACAGTCCGGTCTTATGCAAACTCATTGCATTGGATACCCTCACTCGCATGTCCACTATATGAACACGTTGGATCAGTGTGTTTGTATCAAAAACAAAGTGGGTCATATCCATAGTGTCACCAGGATAAGGTACCCAACCTTATCCCTATACTATAGACCCTTTAGGTTGTTACTTGAGTATTGATCCCCTGTATCTCCCCACATACTATTCAAGCTACATAAAACAAACCTGGATGTTAGTTTATTGGATTTATGGTTAATTAATGCAATTCTAAAACAACAAATTCAATAACACTTTATTGATAAAATCAATTTGTTACATTTACTATCTACGAGTTTTAGGGCATAAAACCCAACATATCTTTCTCGTTCTCTTATTTTATTTTGTGAAAAAAACCCCTTTATCCAACCCCCCCTTTTGTGTGTTACCTCAGAGGAACCCAAATTCATTGAAAGAACTCATTTCCATGCGAACGACCCTACCACTATTACTACAAATTAGGTCAGTGTCAAAGTTTACAAATTTTATTTGAATACGACCCTCGACAAGTCGTACCTTGAAGGATCCACAACTAAAGCATGGCTTGTGAGATTATTGGGTCAATTCCCATTTTTTAGACTTTTTTGCTTAGCTTTGTGTTCTAGTAATTCTTCACATATCTTTGTGTTGGGTTTTATGCCCTAAAACTCGTAGATAGTGAATGTAAACAAATTTTATACTTGTATTTAATAAAGTGTTATTTAGTTTCTGCAATAAAATGTTATTGTTAAATATTGCACTATTTGACCCAAATCCAATAAACTAAGATCCAAGGTTGTTTGTATGTAACTAGAACTAGTATGTGGGGACATACGGGGATCGATGTTCACGTAACAACCTAAAAGGTCTATAGTACAAGGATAAGGCTGGGTACCTTATCCTGGTGACACTATGGATACGACCCGCTTTATATTATGATACAAACGCAATGATCCAACATGTTCATGTAGTTGACATGCGAGTCGGGGTATCCTATGCAATGAGTTTGCATAAGACCAGACCATGAAATAGTTAACCACTAACTGTAACACCGTTAGTTGGCTTGGTTTCTATTTCACTAGGATGACCTAGACAACTCGGTCTCAATCCTGAGTGGTTTATGGACTCCTGTTCACGAGGGGTTGTCCTTTGATTTGTATGGGTGAGAGTGACCAACACGCCGACTCAATAAGCCTACCATTTTGAGGACAATACCGAGTGGGGAGCTAGGAACATAATCACACAAGATGGAATTCACTCCTTCCCGACTCTAGGGTAAGTAGAGGTGTGTTCCCTTAAGTGGTGTCTCTGGGACTTGAACAATGGGCCCAACCCTCTCTATGGCACGATAGGGACTTCTGTTTGTTGTTTGGACCTCAAACAGGTTGTTCATTAGAGGAGCACTGAGGACTTAAGGACAAATATGTAAACCAGGGGTAAAACGGTAATTTGACCCAGTTGGGATACGAACACACGTGAAGGACTGACTTGTAGTATTGGTCAAAATCCGTGGACACAAAAATATTCTGCAGTGAGAAAAGTGCAGTTGTGGGTTGATAACTGCCCAAAAGGTAGTTATTTAGGCCTCATTTATATAAGGATTTGTGTGTCTTTAATGCTTAATAGGGTTGGTTTTAGAGAGATATTACATGATTTAACCCATTTGGAAGAATGAAAGCTTTGGAAATCACTTTATGCAGATTATGCTGCTGAGCAACTGGAGGGAGCAAATTCTATGCTGCAGCAAAACTGAGAGCAGAAACTGCCACATCACACCTCGTTTGCCAACTTCATGAGCCGACTTCTATTGAGATATTTTCGGGATAAAGGATCAAGGAGAGCCTTACACGTGTCCTAGTTGACCTAATTCAAGCCTCCCATCCTTCTATAAAAGGAAGTAGCCGTCAAAGTCAAAAGCATTCCATGTTTTCCCTTGGAAGCCGAATAGTGTAGAGGTTGAAGATCATCAAGAACACCATCATCCGCAAGCTGATTAGGGAGTTTATTTTCCTTCTTAATTTGTGGTTATGGACATGCTTACTCAGATTGTAATTCGTATTCCTTTGCTTGTTATGAACTAAGTAGCTTAAGGTGTTGGTTAGGAATAATGTGATTACTATGCTTCATCTCTAGTAATAAATTGACTATAGCATTTTGGTTAATTGTTGTGCTTATTCTTATTTTATGCCCGTCTGGCCAGCCGGTATGAATAGCTCTCTCTAGTTTCAGGGATGATTTAGAGAGTGTGTGACAATTCTCCACATTACGATCATTGTGTATTGGTGAACGCCAGTGACTGAGCTAGGGATAGCCAGTTGCCTAGTGCTCGATCGGTCGCTCTTCATTGGGTTTGAAACATATCCCAAACGATCCGGAGTTCCGGGAGGAATCCGCTAATAATACTGCGAGAGATGCATGATCAATAATATTGCTAGAGCATATCTTAGAACAATCACTAAAGCCTAACCAGCGCCTGTCTTTAATCTGTCTGTCTATTTGTTTACTCGTTGTTCTGTCATTTATTTTGCTTCAGCATAATTCCGATAAAACCAAATCATTTTATTATTCTTGAAACCATTAGAAAGTTACACAAAATAGGTAAAGTGGAAACTCATTCAGACCTTGGATTGATAATATTACTTGCTGCAGACTGTGTATACTTGCACAGGAATTCTAGAGTATTTTATACTATATTTTTACTCACTCTAGGAACCCAACATGAGTCTTTAGTGGAGTGACCCACAGTTAACGAATGAAGACTAACTTGGTTAATGAGTTTAAGTCGATTAGTCTCGTATCGTTGGAGCTTCTGATCTGTAGGTCCATTAGGTCCCACTGGTAGCTCGTAAAAAGACTTGAAGCAAATAAATATAAATTTTAAATTGAAAGTGTTCAATTTATTTGGGGAATCATATATTGTATATTGATGTATTATAATATAAAGTTTATGAAACTTTATAATATAATTTTTGAGTTAATTTCAAAAATTAATTCTTGAGAGAAAATGTTTGAAAGAGTTCATATAAATTTAATATGAATTGGATTCATATTTGATTTTAATTTTAATAAAATCCCTAAGATTAAATATATGATATTTAATTGGGTAATTAATTAATTATGAAATTAATTAATTATTTATTAAAATTAGAGACATTTTCCTATTAGGAAAAATGTCTTGGCCTTTACTGTATATAGGACCCCTAGGGTGGGGTGAAAGGCATCTCATTGTCTCTCCTTCTCTCAGAGATCTCTCCCAAAAAACTCCCACAAGTGTCCTGCTTCAAGAAGTCTTAGAGATATACCGGTGTAGCCGATTGGAGGTGTTCGCACAAGAGGGTTGCTGCATTTTCAATCTTATTGGCAAGAAAAGGCGAATTGATCAAGACCTTCTACAAAAGTAAGTTTTCTATGAAATCCTTGATCATCATTTAATCACACTAGATCATTGTGTATTGGTGAACACCAGTGATTGAGTTAGGGATAGCCAGTTGCCTAGTGCTTGATCGGTAGCACGTCATTGGAGTTGAAACACATTCCAAAAAATGCAGAGTTCCGGGAGGATCCTGCTAATAAGACTGCAAGAGAATTGCCTAATCAATAATATTGCTAGAACATCTTTTTAAAACAATTACTAAAATCCTGACCAACGCTTGTTTCCAATCTGTTTGCTTTATTTGTTTACTTTATGTTCTGTCATTTCTTTTGCTTCAAATCAATCATTTTAACCACTTTTGAAACCATTAAGAAGTTATACAAAATAGAAAAAGTGAGAGTTATTCAGCCTTGTGGATAAGATAAATTACTTATCACTTGCTGCAGATTGTGTATGATTGCATAGTATTCTAGAGTCTATTTTTACCATATATTTACCCACTCTGGAAACCCAACAAATACCCAAGAAAAACACAAGAAGTGGCTAGTGGTCCAAATTTAGAACGTTAAGCAGAAAGTGTGGATGCATAACACAGGCAGCCAAAAGTCCGTAAATAAGAGTAATCAACATTCTTTTTATGCAAAATAGAAAAATGAGTGACATTCGATAATAAAGGCATAGGTATCCTGTTAATGAGAAATGTACCAGTTAAAACACAGTCACCCCAAAATCGAAGAGGGACTCGAGACTGAAAGAGTAAGGCCCTAGCAACATTTAAAAGATGTTGTTTTCGTTCAACAACTGAATTTTGTTGAGGTCGTTCCACACAATAAAACTGATGAAAAATACAAGTAGAAGCAAAGAAATCCTCAAAACGAAGCTCAAGAGCATTGTCAGACCGAAACACCTTAATAACTTTCGAAAACTGAGTTTCAACAAGCTTGAAAAAACGAGGAATAATAGTAATAGCTTCAGACTTTGCACGCATAAGGAAAACCCAAGTATACCAAGAACAATCATCAACAATGGTAAAAAAGTATCTATGTCCATTATAAGTGGGAGTCTTAAAAGGACCCCAAACGTCACAATGGACTAAATCAAAAACTTCAGCAGCTACATTATTATTAAAAGGAAAAGACAACATTCTTTGCTTGGCTAATGGACATATATGACAAGTTTCAGAATGAGAGTCAGAAAAAGGAAGCATGTCTTTCATTAGAAGCAACCGTTTGGGAGATTAATGACCCAAACGATCAGAACAAGCAGAAATGACATCGCACGCAGATAGCAGATATAAACCATTTTGACAGTTAGCCTTGCCAATCATCTTCGATAGGAGTCTGTTCTGTATTATACAGTGGTCACCATAGAATTTTAGCTCAATATCTTTAGACATCAATAAGCAGCTGACTGAAATAAGATTGTAAGTGAACTAAGGAACATATAGAACATTATATAACACCAAACCTAAGAAATCCGTATATCACCTATGCGATTAACATGGACTTGATAAGAAGTAGGCAATATGATAGACACATTATGAACTGAGTGCCAATTATGAAATAAATGTTGGCAATGAGATATGTGTCTAGATGCGCATGAGTCAAGAATCCATGTATTTGAATCAATCGGTGAATTAAGATCACAAGTACCTGTGGCATGAACAGTAGAAGTAGCTACTGTAATAGTTTCAGATTTTGCCACTTGAAGTTGAATAGACAAAAGTCCATTAGTTGAGAGCACTGATTTGCATTGAGACTTGAGAAAAAATTTGTTCCAGTTGAAGTAGGTTGTGGGGCTTGAACAACAGAGTTAGTGCCAACAAATTAGGAGAATAGTTGGAACAGTAACCCGTCGAGCTAGAACTCTGATTTGAACTTTGATTCCGTGATCTATAACCAGGTGGATAGTCATGGATCTTTTAACATTTATCAACAGTATGTCCACGAATACCACAATGCGAGAAAATAGGGCACTGGTTGTCACGAGAATTATCCCTCTTTCGACATTGATTTGAGGAATCAGCAGAAAAATCTTTCTTAGAAGTACTCGCAGCAAGTAGAGCAACTGGATCAGACTGATTATTACTGATTCCTGCATTTCTTTGTCGTTCCTCTTGAATAACTAAAGAAAAAACCTTGCTAATGGATGAGATCGGATTCATCAGTAAAACTTGAGTTCTAATAAGAGCATACCGATCATTTAATCCCATAAAAAATATCATAATATACTCTGATTATAGATGTTCAAGAAAAGAATTAAGTTTATCACAAGTGCATTCAATGTGAGGGCGAAAATCATTATGATTTTTCCGTATCGTTTTCAATTTTGTGAAATAGGCTTCGATAGAATGCGTACCTTGAGTAGTAGTTATCAATTCTTTGCGCAATTGATAAATTTTCTGTCCATTGCTTTCCTTAAATCTATCTGCCAATTTGTCCCAAACATCTTTGACACAACCAGAGTAGACGATACATGTGACAATCTCCTTGGAAACAGAATTTATAGTCCAAGAAGCTATGATGTAATTGTTGCACTTCCAAGCCTTTGCTAGTTTTGAAGAAGTCGGTTTCTCAATGGATCCATCGATAAAACCTTCTTTATTTTTCCCTGAGAGAGGAATCATCATTGCTCTGCTCCACGAAATGTAGTTATCAACACCGATAAGAGGTTGATTAATCTACCGGAATTTTTCGGTAGAAAAATTCTCGCTTAGATTAATCATTTTATTATTTTTTATAATATCAGGATTGATTTGAGGGCCTTATCCATTTAGGATTTAGACATGCCAACACTCCATTTTTGTATCCGGTAGTTATTTCATGTATTTATATTGATATTTCATTCATTTATTATTCTATCCAATTAATGTCATTTTTTTTCACTTATTCTATTATTTTATTGATTCGAAACAGATATTTTATTATTTTATGACGATTTAAATTGCATGTCACCATGTATCTCACACACATTCACAATCCTCCTACTCGGGCTATCACCCTTTAAGATTAGAATTGAGGATGGAGTAGTGCCAACCTTCGAGGGGTTCCGACCCCCGTGCTGGCACACAAAAAATTCTCGCTCAAATTAATCCTTTTGTTATTTTTAAAAAAATAATATCTGGATTAATTTGAGGGTCTTATCCATTTAGGATTTAGAAATACCCACACTTCATTTGCTATGCGCCAATTATTTCATGTATTTACTATGTCACATATTTTTTTTTTAATATTTTAATCCAATTAAGATTCTCAAGACTCTTTACGACTGAATTAAGGATTTGGTAGTGTCAAGTTTTGAGGGGTTTCGACCTCTATGAGATACCTTCTTTCACTATTATTTTTTTTCCTTCTTTTTCCTTCCTTTTCTTCTTTCCTTCTCTCCTGATTAAGTTAATTTGAGAATCTACATTTCTATATTGAAGGTCATGCCTTGGTTTTTACATTTCTCCCTTATAAATTTTGAGAGTCTAACTTTCCTATACCCTTCAAGGTCTCACAAATTTTTTTTTTCTCTTCTTTTTGTTCCTTCATTTTTTTTTATTTATTATGTTTTTTTCCTTCTATTATTATTATTATTTAATTAAATTATTCTTATTCTTATTATTTTTATTTCATATTTGTTTATTATTATTATTATTATTATTTGGAAAAGGAGATCCTTTCATGTATGTGCATTAATTCCTTAAAATCTAAGGTGAGTAGTGTTTACCTTCAAAGAGCTTCGACTCTCGTGTAGGAGCATGAAAGCCTTATAATATTATTAATAATGCTAATTACTATTCTTAATTGTTTTTCCTCTCCATGTGTGTTATTGTGATGAAAGTGGAATAACTGAAATTTTTATTGTCATTTTATGCAAAAGGAGAACACAATGAGCGTCAACATGTCCAATGTGTCCATGCATTCATCCTTGGCACCTAAGTATGATGAACCAGGTGTTGTTCTCCAATGGGTCGAGAAAATACAACAAAAATTTGGTGATAGCTTAACTGATTCTTCTCATATATCCTTACCAACCAGTTGCCAAATATCTTTCACACAAAATGATTTGACCAAATTGAAGGCCATATGGGAGGGTTTGTCACCAGAGCGTAGATTTGTGTTCTCAAAGAAGTATCGTCATATAGTGGATTTGATGTATATTCCAGTGAACCATTTTACTTTAAGGGCTATATGTCACTTTTGGGATCCAGCTTACCGTTGTTTCACGTTTGGGTCGTTTGACTTATTACCAACAATCGAGGAATATCAAGCTATGCTCAGCATTCCTGAGAAGGAGGATGACATAATTTATTGTTTCAACCCCAAGTTAACAACAAAAAGGACTTTATCAAAGTTTTTGACAAATGTCCACGCTGCTGATATTCAAAAGCACATGAGGACTAAAGGGGAAGAAGAAAACATATCGATGGATTATTTAATAAAGATCACTCAAGCCCACCTGGATGAGGATAAGGGCCTGACTTTATTTGCATTATGTTGTTATGGAGCAGTGTTATTCCTTAAAGCAAAGGGATACGTCGATGGGAAAGTGACAAAACTGTTCTTTGACATAGAACGAGGAGCCAATCCAATTATACCATTATTAGCAGAAACTTTTCGGTCTCTCAACTACTGTAGAATAAGGGGTGAAAGAAAGTTGAACTGTTGTGTTCTGTTACTCTACATTTGGATACATAGTCATATCAAATGTCCGTTAGAGTTTAAATAACCAAAGATAGATTTTAGTAACCCATGGAACTTGACACGAAATACAATCAGTGAGTTTGGTGTAGCAGTTTGGGATCGAACATACCCAAAGAAGGAAACATGGATGTCTTTCTTTACAACAATTAAGTCTGAAAATATTATATGGAAGGTGTTGGGTTTTATGTCCTAAAACTCGTAGATAGTGAATGATTAACGAATTATACACTTGTAACAATAAAGTGTTATTGAGGTTTATGCAATAAAGTGTTATTGTCATATTAAGTCTAGAATTGCACAATATGACCCAAATCCAATAAACTAAGATCCAAGGTTGTTTACATGAGACTTGGACTAGTATGTGGGGACATACGGGAATTAGTGCTCAAGTAACAACCTAAAAGGTCTATAGTACAAGGATAAGGCTGGGTACCTTATCCTGCTAACACTATGTGATGCGACCCACTTTGTATTCGATACAGACACAATGATCCAAGGCGTCCATGTAGGAGACATGCGAGTGGGGGTATCCTATGCAACGAGTTTGCATAAGACCAGACCACGAAATAGTAAACCACTAGATGTAACACCGTTAACTAGTTAGGTTACTGTTTCAATAGGATGACCTAGGTAACTCGATCTTAATCCTGAGTGTGTCATGAACTCCTTCTCACGAGGGATTTTCCTTTGATTAGTACGGGTGAGAGTGGCAAGAACGCTGACTCAATAAGCCTATCTTCTTGGGGACAATACTGAGTGGGGGGCTGGGGACATGACAATACAAGATGGAATTCACTCCTTCCCTTATTGAGGCAAGTAGATGTGTGTTCCCTTAAGGGCTGATTCTGGGGCTTGAACAAAAGCACGTTGTCCTCTCCTGGCCCGAGAGGAATTTCTGTTTAGTGGTTGGACCCTAAACAGGTTGTTCATTAGAGGGATCAGTGGTACTTAAGGATCCAGAGGTAACCCAGGGGTAAAACGATAATTTGACCCAGCTGGTGTTACGAACACACGTGAAGGATTAACTTACTGCATTGGTCGATATCCGTGGACATAGAAATATTCTGCAGTGAGAAGAGTGCAGCGGTGGGTCTTTAGTGGAGTGACCCACAGTTAACGAATGTTGATTGACTCGGTTAATGAGTTTAGCTGATCAATCTCGTATCGTTGGAGCTTCTAATCTGTAGGTCCATTAGGTCCACCTGCTAGCTCATAACAGGTTCTGAGATAATATAGTCTTGATTATTACAGGGAATATAAGTTAATTGTATTTTGATGCAATTAATATAATGTATAGAGATACATTATAGTATAAGTTTAATTAATGAATTAAACTTTATAATAAAATTAATTTTGGATATGATTCAAAATTAATTAATGAGAGAATTATGAATTTAATTAAATATGTGATATTTAATTAATTCATGAATTAATTAATTGGGGAATTAATTAATTTAATTTTAATTTGGTTAAATGTGATTTAATCAAATTAAAACTATAGTTTATATTGATGTACATTTTGATGCACATGAAAACTATAGGTTAAATGAGAGAGATAAAATTGAATATGATTCAATTATAAAATTAATTAAATATTTGATATTTAATTAATGTGGCCTATTTAATTCAATTGAATATGATTTAATTGGATTAAAACTATATGTTATAATTGATTTATTATTTGATAATAATTCGACGGTCCAGATCTAATTGGTTTAGATCAATGGACAGAATTGGTTAGGGAGTTAAAGATAACTTCCCAACCTAATCCTACATAGTTGCCTGAAGGGGTTTTGGCCAACTCCCCATTCTGTGATTCATGCAAGAATACAGAGAAGGTTTCTCTCTCTCTGAACTCTCTAGTTTTCTCTCAAGAACAGCAAGTAACTTGCTGGAAAAATTCCCATCCAAGGCGATTTTGGTTCCCACAAACCAATCTCAAGATATCCCAAGAGAATAGCGGGTGATCCGTGGTGGTGGTGTCCATTGGGAGGAAGAAGAACGTGAATTGGAGCATTGTGTAGAGTTTTTGTCTCCAATCATGTAAGTTTCTTGATCTTAAATAAATTTCCAGCATGCTTAATCTGATCTATTTTATTTAGAAATTAGTTTATGGACTTTATTGCCAACGTATTGGTTTTTCTGAAATTGAAATTTAATTCGAGATTGTTCTTGATTGCTTCCGCTGCCAAAAGGAATTTTAATCCTTCAGAAGGCTCCATGGATGCCCTTAAAGGCCATGCCATATAGATGTGGAGATTTCTATAGTGTGCCTTTGTTAGGGCCATGGGGAGGCATTAATTATGCACCTTTGTTAGTTTTACGACAGATGTGGTTTAAGTAGTTTATATCGGTTACTCACAATCTACAAGAATTAGAGTTTTCTTATGATCTCGAGGACTTCAACGAGAAAACACGTCAAGCGGTCAATGCATGGAAATCTGTGAGGAAGGTGAAAAGTAAGAGGCATCATGGAGGGGTTACTAGTGAATATGAAGTTTGGCAAATGAATAGAAGGAAGAGCATAACAAAGTTTATCCCAAAGGAGAAAAATGAGAAGCCAGAAGAGCCAGCACACGATCAGTTGAGTCAGTGGAGTGAAGAATGCAAGAGAATGGAAGAAAGAAATTGGTTATTAGAACAAGAGAATGAGAAGCTACGTAAAGAGACAACTCAATGGATGAATTATGCAACTCAAATACAAAAAGAACTTGATAAGACTAAAGGGTTATTGGAGAACCATAATGAGCTAGAGAATGATTATAAAGCTTTAGACAAGGAGATGAGGCAGATGAATAAAGAAAATCAAAGTTTGAAAAATGAAAGAGCGGCATTACGAGAAGCATTGAAATCTCGAGAGGACTACATCAAAGATTTAGAAAATGGGAAGAGTTTGCTTGTGAAATTCATCAATGAATTGAATACATCGATTAGTACACAAAACATACAAATAACAGGGTTAGAGACGAATAATCATTCTTTGAGGGAAACTGCCGACAATTTACAAGCGAGAATGGTCGAGCACTCAGAAGAATATGGAACACTAAGAAATTATACTGAGTCATTACACCACCAGCTCACCGTACACCAAAATTCAAGTGAGAGGATATTGCAGAAGTATCAACAGTTGGAGGCAAATTACAAAGAAATGAAGAATGGTTATGATCTACAAGGAAGAAATTTTCATATGATCTTAGGGCGTGTGGATCAAACCATTGAAATTCTTAGATTCGTTGCTAGAAGGGCTAATGGCTTTGCAGAATGGGCAGCTGAACTAAGAGTCAATATTTCTCCGATGCAACCTAACGCGGATGACTTGAATAGGTTTCTAAGGATGATATGCAAAGAACTTGGGCATCTTGGTTGTTTTCATTAATTGTTCATTTTTGTTGAATTTTGCATTTATGACAATAAAAATAATGTACATTGCACTTTCTCTTTGTAGTGTACCCTTTAGTTAAAAATTAGTTTATTTTTATCTTGTCTCTTATTTATTTATTTATTTATTTATATAATTAATTATTACTATTTTTTTTATTCATTATTTTTTCTCCTCTTTCTCTAAAAAGGAATAAAAATAGCTCGCAACATTCCAATTTACCATCCCTACAATACAAGATCTAAAAGACGAATCATGGAAGAACAAGGCAAGGATATGGAGAAAATGAAACAAGAGATCAATATTCTTAGTGAACAAGTAGTGAAAATTCTAGAATTACTATCAACTAGGAAAGGAAAATGGGTTGTAGAAGCAACACAGGCAAGCAATCCAATCCAGAAAATCGACGATCCTGCTTATCCACCAGGATTTACTCCTCAACATGTACGACAACACATGCATTTTCCACAGTCACAAACCCCTAACAATATGCTGCTACGAATCCACTCTACACTTCTGTCCTAGATATGGAACAATTGGAAGCTCAAGCTGGAATTCAAATCAATAATATGACAATGTCTGGTCAACAATCAAAGACGAGACAGCATGCCGGCGTTCAAGCTAAGGAAAAGTTGGAGGTTCTAGAAGAAAGGTTACGAGCAATTGAAGAGACAAATATTTATGGAAGTATTGATGCCACACAATTGTGTTTAGTGCCAGGTTGGACGATTCCAACAAAATTTAAAGTCCCAGAGTTTGATAAATATAATGGATCATCATGTCCCAGGAGTCATCTCATGATGTACTGCAGAAAAATGGTCGCACACATCAATAATGACAAATTATTGATCCATGGCTTTCAAGATAGTTTAATCGGGCCAGCCACTCGATGGTATATACAATTAGACAATACACACATTCATGTTTGGAAGGACTTAGCGGACGCATTTTTAAAGTAGTATGAGCATAATATTGACATGGCACCATGACTTGCAGAGGATGGAGAAAAGAACTTCAGAAAGTTTCAAGGAATACGCCTAGGGGTGGAGGGATATGGCTGCTGAGGTTCAACCACCACTAACAGATAAGGAAATGACGGCTATGTTTATGCACACTTTACGATCTCCCTTTTATGATCACATGATTGGCAATGCAACAACCAACTTCTCTGACATCATTGTTATTGGTGAAATAATTGAATATGGAATTAAGCATGGAAGGATAGCAGACGCTACAGCTGAATCGATTGTGGGAAAGAAAGGAGCAACATCAAAGAAGAAAGAAGGGGAGGTTCAAGCAATTAGCTTTACAAACTCTTGGAAAAATAAACCAAAGTTTGGTAAAAAAGAATACGAGCAAAAGTACATGAACAATGTCTCTGATGCTCCCTACAATAATTATGTGTCAAGTCATACATTTTCTGGATCTACAAAGCCAACAAATGCACATTTTCCACAACAAAATGCGCATTCAACTAGACCATATGTGCAAGGTCAAAATAGTAGGGTCAACCAAAACTCGTGGCATTATGATCTGATTCCCATGACTTATACAGAGCTTCTACCTCAGCTAATTCAGAATCGACAGTTGGCTCTTGATAACTGCCCAAAAGGTAGTTATTTAGGCCTCATTTCTGTAAGGATTTGTGTGTCTTTTGTGCTTAAGAGGGTTGGTTTTAGATGGATATTATATGTTTTAACCCATTTGGTAGAATGGAAGCATTGGAAATTATTTTGTGCAGATTATGCTGCTGAGCGACTGGAGGGAGCAAATTCAGTGCTGCAGCAAAACTGGGAACAGAACTGCCACATCACAGCTCGTTAGCCAACTTCATGAACCGACTTTTGTTGAGTTATTCTCATGATAAAGGATCAAGGAGAGCCTTACACGTGTCCTAGTTGACCTAATTCAAGCCTCCCATCCTTCTATAAAAGGAAGTAGCCGTCAAAGTCAAGAGCATTCCAACTTTCCTTGGAAGCCGAATAGTATAGAGAGATTGGAGATTACCAAGAACACCATCATCCGCAAGCTAATTAAGGAGATTATTATTTTCTTTATTTTCTTGTGATTATGGACATGCCTACTCAGATTGTAATTCGTGTTTCCATGCCTATTATGAACTAAGTAGCTTAAGGTGTTGGTTAGGAACATGTAGTTGCTGTGCTTAAACTTTAGTAATATATTGATTATTGCATCTTGGTTAATTGTTGTGCCTATTTACATTTTATGCCCGCCGGGCCAGCCAGTGTGAATATCTCTCTCTAGTTTTAGGGATGATTTAGAGAGTGTGTGGCAATTATCCACACTACGATCATTGTGTATTGGTGAACGCTAGTGACCGAGCTAGGGATAGCCAGTTGCCTAGTGCTTGAACGGTCGCACTTCATTGGGATTGAAACACATTCCAAAAGACCCGGAGTTCTGGGAGGAATCCGCTAATAATACTGCGAGAGTTGCATGATCAATAATATTGCTAGAGCATCTTTTTAAACAACTATTAAGCCTAACCAGCGCCTGTCTTTAATCTGTCTGTCTATTTGTTTATTCTTTGTCCTGTCTTTTACTTTGCTACAACATAATTCTTATAAAACCAAATTATTGTTACCATCTTTGAAACCATTAGAAAGTTACATAAAATAGATAAAGTGGAAGCTAATTCAGGACTCAGATTGATAATATTACTTGCTGCAGACTGTGTATACTTGCACAGGAATTCTAGAGTCTTTTTATACCATATTTTACTCACTCTAGGAACCCAACATCTCTCATCCCAATGGATCTCGTACAACCTCCTTATCCAAAGTGGTATGATTCAAATGCTCGCTGTGACTATCATGCTGGAGGAATCAGACACTCAACAGAGAATTGTTTCGCTTTGAAAAAAAAGGTGCAAACCTTAATCAATGCTGGATAGTTAAACTTTAAGAAAGCTGGGGAAAATCCAGATATCAACAATAACTGTAACACCCCCAAATTCTTAAGAGACTATCTAGGATACTATTAAACTTAGTCACATTACTTTTTAAGATGCTACCGAGAATTTGGCAGCATAACAACGTACATAAGACTAACCCATTTTTTTTAACACCTGTTAAACATAAAATAACACTTCTATATAACATTTCCAACCTACTCCACCATATTACAACTCAACAGAACTTCCACAACACAAATACATTACGAGTCAGGTCTCGTATTTACAACTACTCGACAAAACTGCAAACTTACTCACAAAGGCATACAACATTGATCTATTTGAAAACAAATTAACTTCACTAAGTAAGTAAGAGTAAGAACTTCGTAACAGATCCCATCTAAATACCTTGAATCAACTTATAAGCCCAATTCAAAGCACTCGCAAAGTACATAAATCAACATTCCTCTAACCATCTCTAGTCTAACACAATAAGATTATCTCCCCTATCAATGCTTAAACAGACTGAATATATTAATAAAGTAAATCTAGGAATCTTGCTTTCTCAAGCCTGCTCTCAGCATCACCACGCTCGTAGTATTCCTCATCATCTGCAAAAAATCTGGTGGTGGGTCTGTACAAAACCACGGTACTGAGTAAGTGGCTCACACCTGAAGAGCCATCATACATAGCAAACATCATGCCTTACGATCACAATATTATGCTTTAGATATGAGGTGGACTTTATACATACTGTAACATGCTCAATTATGTAAACGTGCAACTAACCATGCACGTAACACATGAATTCTGCATCATGCCATGCTCGCTCAATACTCGTAGCCCTCACAAGCTCTCTGAGACTGATTCCTTCAAGTCACGCCGATCCTTGACCATATTACCTAGGGCCTCGACATTTCTCTATGGCGCTCAGCGTTCGACCCTTGACCATATTATCCAAAGCCTCAAACTGTGCATCACCCCTTGGTGATATTACCCAAGGCACCTGATGACTTCACAATCAAACTGTACATCGCCCCTTGGCCATATTACCCAAGGCACTCGATGCTCCTCTTAATCCATTGGTGACATACCACCCCTCGACCATTTTTACCCGAGGCACCTGATATTCACCTAACTTTCCTTTTCAACACACAAGGTCCCTAACCTCTCAATCTCACGAGAATGCATGAATCCTACTCATCATGCTTATAGACCATGTTTTATGCCAATGACATGCTCACAACTCAGAATGCACATCTCAAACTTGCTTTCTAATTCATGTCATTTTTTAGTCAATCCAACAACCAAACTACAACATATGCTCATAGAAAAATCGAGCTTTACAACCAACCACAACATGATAACAACATGCTTATCACGATAATATCATACTACAACAGTTCAACCTACTTAACACAACAATTTCACCATATCAGCTCAACACAACAGTTCATCATGCTCAAAACTCGTCATGAACATATAACACATACATATCTATACACATATGATAAAACAAAACAAGTAAAGCACACGACATGGTAGCACACAAGCAAACAAGCTCAAAAGGTAGAATTCCACTTACTAATCACTCTAAGAGCTTCTAAGTTGTTCCCATGCCTCCTAAAAACAACCTTAAAGCTCAATTCTAACACCCCGAACTCGATCGAACCTAGATAACAAAGGAGTTCCTGGTTAGAAACCATTCTGATTTATTCTAACGAAGATCAACAAGGTTTAACCCGAACCTTACTGCCTAAATCATACCAACATGAATTTAGATGCTTGTTGAAAAGTACTCGATGGAGTACAAAATTGACTTGCACCTAAAGGAACAGGGGTTTCAATAGTTAAAAAAAACATACCTTGAACACTTTATCGCATCAAAAAGGAACTTAGAGTTAGCTGATAACCATTAAAGCTTATCTAATGCTTGGGACATTGCTGAACATTGATCGAAAGAGATTCAAATGAGTTCGAATGACTCTGAATTGGTCTAAAATTGCACATAAAAGACTCCCAAGTATTACGAATTGAGTTAAACTAATCTAATAGAATTTGAAAGGGCTAAAAGAGTGTGAAACTTACTGAGATGGGGCCTTAATCCTTGCTGGTCAATGACCAACAGTGTCGGAAACTATGAAATCAAAGCAATCGAGACATTGACAACCTGATTTGAGGCTATCCAGAGAGCGGGTCACCAAACTGAAGTGCTCTGGTGTCCAAAACTAGGTGGGCAACGCTAAAACATGCAAAAATATCACATGGAGAAGGGAAATTTGCGCTTAACACCACTGAACAAAGGTTGTCGTCGCACGGGTCTCGAATTTGGCTGTCGGATTGCGTGGGTAATTGTCACCACAAAAGCTCGTCGAAGATGAAGAGGATGACAACGTGAACTGTTGCACGAAAGAGAAAGTGAATCGAAGAAGACGAAGAGAGGGAAAGAGAACTCGAGTGTGAGGAGGAAGAAGAAGAGCTCATCAGAATCGCGTGGGCGTTGCTCTCGTCGATGTTGCTCGCAGTTTGTTGGAGAACTCGAGACTTGAAAGTCGTAGGCGAGGATGCCCTGTTGTCGTCGAGTGGGTTTCACTGGAGAAGGAGAGTTTGCGAGGGAGGGGGTGGCGGCTAGTTACACGAGTGAGAGAGAGGAAGAGATGTTAGGTCTTTCTCTGTTTTTTTTTTTTTATTCCTGTAACTAGCACAAGATACCCAATTAAAAGGGGAAAAAAACCAGGGTTTTCTATAATTCTAAACCAAACTATTTTTACAAATTGGAAACCCAAATTAGAACTCTTAAATAATTGAGTAATCCTAAATAAAAAACGATTTGGATTTTCTTTAAATATTGGGGATACATACCAAAACTAAATTCCTAAATTATCAAGACTTAACTCATCGGCTTTGGAACTAAACTGAACTTTCTCATTTTCCAACATAGGACTTAAGTGAACAGACTCGATTATTCCAAAAAGGCTTAATTCTAAAACGCAGGGTGTTATAATAACCCATTAACTAATCATGAGAACCCAAAAGTGAATGTTGTAGATTATCTCTCTAAAGTGTGTAAAGAGAAAGTTTATGAGATTACAACGCCTATATGGAGGTACTTTTCGAGACTCTTTCTGATGCGGAATATGTCAATCAAGAGCACTTAGACCCTACAGTAAGATATGAAGGGTATGATGAAGAAAAACATCGTATATTCCATCTACGAATTGCTGGACATACTATTCAATATTGAGACAAGTTCAGATCTAAAGTACAACAACTTATGGATTCAAAGATACTCATGATATGTAAAAGAGCAAGCGAAATGAGGGAAGATGAAATCAACGCATTAACAGGGGAATCTTCTTCCCACAAAAAGGAAGTAATTGAGTCCTTCCCACCAAAGCCTTTAACTATCATATACCAAGAGAATCATAATGCTTCATCTCTTCAAAATCCTCGACCTATCACAATTCAAGTGTCTGGTCCTTTCAAGTTTAAGGACATGAAAGAAGTACCTTGGAGATATGAGTGTCAAACTCTTACAAATCCATCAATTGATAGCATTACAAGAGTTAGTGGAATAACTCAGAGTGGTAGGTGTTATACACCAGAAAATCTATTGAAACCATCAAGTGGCTTGATACTGGGGCAAACGAGGAAAAATGATAAAAAGGTTATGTCTGAGCATGACAAAGGACGAGATATAGATGAGCCTATCATAGCTAAAGATATGGAATTCAAGAAACCTGTCACTGAAGAGGAAACATAAGAGTTCTCAATGATAGTAAAGCAAAGTGAGTGTAAGATTATAGAGCAATTACATCATACTTCAGCACGAATTTCTCTACTATCTCTATTTTTGAATTCTGAACTGCATTGCAAAGTGTTGTTGGATATCTTGAACAAGACGCACGTTGGTCATGATATTTCTATGGAAACATTTAGTGGGATTGTTGGAAACATCACATCCTCTAATTCCATAGTTTTTACTGACGATGAAATCCCTCCTAAGGGTTTAGGTCACACAAAAGCACTGCATATTCAAGTAAAATGCAAAAACTATGTCATAGCAAGGGTGCTAGTTGATAATGGATCGACTCTCAATGTGATGTCTAAGTCTACATAGTTAAAGCTTCCAGTAGACATGTCACACATAAGATCAAGCCACATGGTTGTAAGAACATTTGATGGATTGCGTAGAGAAGTTATTGGTGATATTGAATTGCCGATCAAAATTGGCCCATGTACTTTCAACATAACTTTCCAAGTCATGGAAATTACACCAACATATAGTTTTCTGTTAGGGCAACCTTGGATCCATTCTGCAGGAGTAGTACCATCCACGTTGCACCAAAAATTGAAATTTGTTGTTGGAAATAAACTGGTTAGTTTATTAGGAGGGGAGGATTTCATGATAACCAAGCCCGTCTCAACCCCATATGTTGAAGCAACAGAGGAAACATTAGAATGTTCTTTCGTTCTTTTGAAATTGCCCATGCAACTATAGTGGGAGGGTTTGAACTGACAAGATCTCACATGTCTAAGGCGAAAGAAATGACAACTAAAGTAGTGGTAAATGGAGGATATCAGTTGAATCAAAACTTAGAAAGGTTGCTGAGCATATCAAGCAATGCTGGGACATTTGGGTTGGGCTATAAGCCTACCAAATGTGATAAAATTAGACTTCAGGAAGAAAAGAAAGAAAATCGATTGGCAAGGTTAGAAGGGAAGGAATTCCCTCCAAGTCTCAAGTGTTTACCATCATTGTATGATAACTTCAAAAGTGTTGCCTTGAGTTTCTCAATGTTGGACTCTTACTCAACAGATCACTTATTAATGGAAGTGCGAAACTTGTCGATTGCAGTAGTTGTTAATGAGCTACCACACAAAGAGGACATAATCTACGCATGCTCACCTGATTTTGAGCTTAACAATTGGGATGTTGTAGATCTACCTATATTTTCACAAGATTTGTAAGAGTAATGATTAAACATTTATTTGTTAATTCCTTTTTATTTTCTAGAGGCTCTACCTGTAGGGATTAAAGCCCTAGCGCAGCGGAAACGATCAGAGAACCTAATCGATTTAATCGCCGATTGGAATACCAATACGACGACAATTAAATTCACAGCATAAAAACAAATTTTAATGCTACTGAATAGGCTATAAAACATGCTTTAAACAAATAGAAAACTATCTAAAATAATTCTCTAAATGATCCTAATGATCAAGGATCAAGGAGATCTTACTTTGCTTGAAATTATCGACTGATTCCCAACTCCTTAGCCGAAAAACAGAAATTACAGCAACCTTCTTTGATCGCTGGATTTTTCTTCACGAACACCACCACAAAGCTACACCAATAATCTCCTAAGGTTATGTTGAGTAGGCTTGTGGGAGCACAGTTTTCTCTAAGGGAATTTTTGAGAGAACAGAGTTTCTGGGAAAAACCTCTTTGGAGTTTTCGTGAGGCCAAACTTAAAAACAAGGGGCAACAAGAAAAATGGCTACAAATAAAAAGGTGGCTTGAAAAATGGCTACAAACGTTTGTAAATTAAATAGATGGCTAAACCATTTATTAATTAATAATTCCCTAATTATACAAGACAAAAATGCCCCTCAACAAACTTCCTAACGTGTTGTTAACGTTTAAAACCAAAATCATTTAAGAGAGATAAAAAAACACCCCTAAAAATAGTTGGAGACATTTTAGGAGGTTTAAAAATACGAAAATAAAAAAGACACACAACTATTTTGAAACCCAAATGTACCAGACCCTAGTTGTTCCCCGGGAATAGGAGTAAATACCTTGTCGGACAATGAGTACAAAGTTCAACCACCCCGTCAGTAGAGAGAAACACCTCTGAACTCCATTGAGAACCTCTGAAAAATTAAGAAACCGGAATTATGACACATCTGCTGAAAAATTAAGAAACCGGAATTATGACACACCAATGAGTACAAAGACCCTAGTTGTTCCCCGGGAATAGGAGTAAATACCTTGTCGGACAATGAGTACAAAGTTCAACCACCCCGTCAGTAGAGAGAAACACCTCTGAACTCCATTGATCAGGAACAACATCCCTGTCCATCTGCATATTTACTACCTGCACCTAAAACCTGTCCATCTGCATATTTACTACCTGCACCTAAGAACCTTGAACTTTGTACTCCTTCCCCAATAAAGGTATTTACTCCTTTATTTATTTATAGCCATTTTTCTTGTCAAAGTTCAACCCCCTTCAGTAGAGAGAAACACCTTCGAACTCCATTAATCGGAAACAACAGTCCTGTCAATAGGAAGATTTACTACCTGCAACTAAGAATACCTGAAAATTTTTAAAAACAAATAAGAACACAGTAATTATGATACCTTAGCTGCTGCAATTATGAGTTGTCATAACACCGCCCACCCTCCCACCAGAACCGTCTTCATGCACCAGCCCGTCCGTCCATCTTCATCTTCCACAACCCTCCCTTCCCACCATTGCCCCCCTTGAAAGACTTAATCCTCCATTTCCCACCATTTTCCACCCCCCAACACAGAGTGTATCCCAATCCCTACCTCTCGCATCGCGCCGGCGACCCACATCCGCCGTGCCGACGACCTTCTTCCGCCGTGCCGTCGAGACTCTTGCTTGCCCCACATCCTCCATCGATTCTCCTTCTGCACGAGGACTGTACAATTTCTCAGAAATTCAAACCAAGGTAACAGCTTCATTCTCATTCCCTTATATTAGCAACAAACTGATACATTCCCCCAAGATTTTAGGGATTTCGTTATTACATTCCCCCGAGTGGTATGTACTGATAAATACCATTTCTATTAGACATGAACAACTTCATTCCGATTCCCTTATATTAGCAACAAGCTGATACGTTCCCCCGAGATTTTAGGATTTCGTTATTACATTCCCCCGAGTGGTATGTACTGATAAATACCATTTCATCGTTATTACAACTTCTCTGGAAAAAGTGTGCTTGTGGTATACTCATATGTATGTGTGCGTACACATTGACATGTCTAATAGAAAAAATGTTTTGATTTGTCTGTACTATTATATACATCCATGGAATGGTCTAATGTGTCTACTTGTGTGTGTATACACTTAATCCCCCCTGTATTTGAGTTAATCACCCCCTGTATCGTGTATGTCTGGAATGTCCAATAAAAATACACTTTGTCTTTGTCTGTGTTGCTATATGCAACCATAATAACCCCCGTACCATGTTCACCTGAATGCAAATACCTGATGAAATGCCATAACTGATATTTGTATATAGTATTACATACATACGTGTTCCGCATGCATCCTGTGTGTATGCATACTTACCCTAGTCCCACCCCCATATGAGTTATATATACGCTGTAGTTTATATGTACTGTCATCTGTCTGTATGTACTGCTACTTACGACTTTTATTGTTGTTCTTTTGTAACATGGATAATGAGGGGCAAAATGTGAGGGAAAAAATCTTTTTTTTATCGTTGGAAACGCTGAACCTAAGCCTAAAAAATAGGTAGATCTTTTTATACACTTGAACACAAACCGCCAACTGAACTCCCTATAAATCGGGATTCATCCATCCCGAAAAAAGGGGGGAGAAACTGAATGAAAACAAAAAAAATCTGTTAACGGCGTTTGTCTATAGTCGTATATACTAGGGGTAAAAATGTAAAAAAAAATCTAGAAAACAGTTCCTACTATTTCGGTAGCCACGCCTGCAAAGACCAAACTTCTGTAGCCAAAAATCAAGACCGCTTTTTTTTTTGTAGCCATTTAACACAATTCCCCTAAAAACAACCAATTGCCAAAAAACTCAAAGAGTTCCCCTCTTTTAGGCGTGAAGGAGAGATACGTGGATCAAAACCCACGATCTGCTAACCGATCAATATCAGTTATGCATTTAAAATTATAATTTAACTAATTAACAAAATTTAATTAAATTACATTAAAGGTTAATTAATTCACCAACTCATTTAAAATGCATTTAAATGGTTATCCTTCACATAACCTATAGTTTCAATGCAATTTAATTAAATCCTGATTTAATTAAATTAAATTAAAACTAATAATTAATTAATATAATTAAATATCATATATTTAATTATATTTCTCTCAATTAAACTATAGTATTAATGTACATCTAATGCGCATTAATTATAATCTATAGTTTCAATATGAACCAAATTCATATTTTAAACTTAATATTCGAACACCTTCGAATATACAATTCTTCCTTAGAAAATAACCTCAACACCTTGAGCTATCGGTGGGACCTGATGGACCTACAGATCAGAAGCTCCAACGATATGAGATTAATTGGTTAAACTCATTAACCAAGTTAATCAATGTTCGTTAACTATGGTTCACTCCACTATAGAACCAAAACGACACTCTTCTCACTGCAGATATATATTTCTGTGTCCAGACCATTGATAACTGCCCAAAAGGTAGTTATTTAGGCCTCAATTATATAGGGATTTGTGTGTCCTTTATGCTTATTAGGGTTGGTTTTGGATAGATATTACATGTTTTAACCCATTTGGAAGAATTGAAGCATTGGAAATTATTTTGTGTAGATTATGCTTCTGGGCGACTGGAGAGAGCAAATTCTGTGCTGCAGCAAAACTGGAAGCAAAAACTGCCACGTCACAGCTCGTTAGCCAACTTCATGAACCGACTTTTGTTGAGTAATTTTCGTGATAAAGGAGCAAGGAGAGCCCTACACGTGTCCAAGTTGACCTAATTCAAGCCTTCTATCCTTCTATAAAAGGAAGTAGCCGCCCAAGTCAAAGGGATGCCATGTTTCCCCTTGGAAGCCGAATAGTATAGAGAGATTGAAGATCATCAAGAACACCATCATCCGCAAGCTGATTAAGGAGTTTATTTTCTTTATTAACTTGAGATTATGGACATGCGTACTCAGATTGTGATTTGTATTTCCATGCCTATTATGAACTAAGTAGCTTAGGTGTTGGTTAGGAATAATGTGATTGCCGTGCTTCATCTTTAGTAATATATTGACTATCGCATTTTGGTTAATTGTTGTACTTATTTCCATTTTATGCCTGCCTGGCCAGCCGGTGTGAATAGCTCTCTCTAGTTTCAGGGATGATTTAGAGAGTGCGTGACAATTATCCACACTACGATCATTGTGTATCGGTGAACGCCAGTGACTGAGCTAGGGATAGCCAGTTGCCTAGTGCTTGATCGGTCGTACTTCATTGGGGTTGAAACACATCCCAAAAGATCCGGAGTTCCGGGAGGAATCCCCTAATAATACTGCAAGAAATGCATGATCAATAATATTGCTAGAGCATCTTTTAGAAAAATCACTAAATCCTAACCAGCGCCTGTCTTTAATCTGTCTATCTATTTGTTTACTCGTTGTTCTGTCATTTATTTTGCTTCAACACAATTCTTATAAAACCAAATCATTTTACCATCTTTGAAACCATTAGAAAGTTACACAAAATAGGTAGAGTGGAAACTAATTCAGGACTCAGATTGATAATATTACTTGCTGCAGACTGTGTATACTTGCACAGGAATTCTAGAGTATTGAAAAGGATACTCCCTTTCCATCAAAAGGATTATCGAGAAAAATGAACTCCTAACTACGAAGGTCCATTCATAGTAAAGAAAGCTTTCTCGGGGGGAGTTTTGCTTCTGACCCACATGGATGGAGATGAGCCGAGGAGCCCGGTGAATGCAGATCATGTTCGAAAATATTATGCATGAAATCATGAACCTTAGAAGACTCCCTGGTGTTAAAAGATGTATGTGAAGAATAATATTAAATTCTTTGAATATTGTGATCCCGATCTCAAGTGTATCCCTCTACTCATCTGTTTCTTTGTCTTTTCTTATCAAGCATTGTTATTATTTCAATGATGTCCCCAATTGCATTTTCAAATGTATCCTCTACTTATACCTCTCTCTGTTCTTTCTTTTAAAGCGCTGTTAACAAACCTTAAATCTTTATATTCTTATGACTTTGTATTCCTATAACTAGCAAGAATAAAGTAACACTTGTTGAGGTCATAACTCAAATAATGTTATAAATTACTCTTGTAAATCTTGTGAAATTAAGCTTGCATAAAGGTCCTTGTGCAAGGACAAAGGAAAATATCCATGGGTTGAGATAATGAGCTAACCACGATGGCAAGGTACATCAAAATGAAGTTTTGTATTATGAAAAGGGACATGTTATGCTCCATCTCCTTGATTAAGGAAGAAAAGGCAAAGGCTAATTAGAGGCTATACGATCAAGAGAGGTCATTTCTCAAAATATAGTGTTTTGTTTTATCCTATGATCAGTTTAACCAATTACTAGTAGGGATGGTGAAGTGTGATAGTGACTTTCTTTTCAAAAAATATATACACATAATGCTAAGAAAATAAATTCTGGTTAAATCAAACCTAGTCCTAGAATTGAGGTCGAAGCCTGTATCCATCATGTCCAATATATTTCAAACCTAGCCCTAGAGTTGAGGTCGAAGCCTTCTCAAATTTTGGTTAAATCGAGCCCAATCCTAGAATTGAGGTCGAAGCCTGTATCCATCAAGTCCAATATATTTCGAACCCAGTCCTGGAGCTGAGGTCGAAACCCTATCAAATTCTGGTTAAATCGAACCAAGTCCTGGAATTGAGCCTGTATCCATCAGGTCCAATATATTTCGAACCCAGCCCTAGAGCTGAGGTCGAAGTCTCCTCAAATTCTGGTTAAATTGAACTCAGTCCTAGAACTGAGGTCGAAGCCTGTATCCATCAGGTTCAATATATTTCGAACCCAACCCTAGAGCTGAGGTCGATTGTAATGTCAAAGTTATAGGTAAATGAAAAAAGGGCGTTTTTGTAAATACCTTGAAGTGGGAGTTAGCCCTAAGCCCCTCTATTTTTCTTTTGAGCCACACGCAACCACCATCCCCCTTCCTCACGATTTTTTAGCCTCCAAACAGAAGCCTTGTGTTTTCTTCTCCTTTCTTTTGTCCAGCCGTGAGACACTCCCAGCAACTTCGTCCGGCCAGCCAACCTCCCGCAGCTCCGACGCCGGCGATAGGTACCCACGGTGAGGCTCGTGTTCCGGCGGCGTCACTCCAGTCTCTCCCTTCTTTGTTTTTCGTGTTGTAGCAGCGTGGGTGTGTTCGAATTAGCAATTTTTTCGACGACAGTAACGTTAGGCGCGACCAGCAGCTTTTCAAGGGCGTTTTCAGCATTTTTCCGAAGTGTAGTCCAGTGGGTAAGTGTTTAGAAGCTTTTTCTTGGTTGGTTTTTGAGTTTAGTTGATTACCCATTCACTCTTCCTTTCGTTTAGCAAGCGTTCTCTTCGTATCCAGCGATTTGGGCGTTGAATCTCCGAGTTTCAACATCTTTGAGCGGGTTCGCCTTTGGGTAAGTGATTTAAGTCAAGTTTTCAATGGTTTACCCATGTTAGGTGAGTACCCATTGATGTTAGCTTGGGTTTTCATTGTTCTTTTTAGCATCCAAGGAGTTAAGCGTCATTTTGGAGTAGAATCGAGGCCCGAACAACAAGCTAAATTCTCTCTTTGGGTAAGATTTGGGAGCATATTTTGTCCCCAAAAAATTATGTGGCTCCTAGGTTATGCTTAAGTTAATCTCCTGTTGATTGTGCATGTTTTTCCCTTATGATGTAGTTGATTAAGGGCCTTGGAGCTAGGAGGTTCTTCGGTTTTATCTCGCAACTCTTCATCTATGTAAGTAGCTATTGGACCTTACTTTCAAGCTTAGTCCCCATTGCGTATTGTTGGATTCGATAAAAACCTAGCCCGAACCTTGAACTAGTTTCTTTTGAGAAATTGGCATGCTAGCATGAGTTTAGTTGTGAGCATTGATCTTGCCTTTGGATTCCAATGGGTATGATAGCTTATTGTAAAGCATGTTTGATTGTATGGTATGGTTTCTTTGAATATCCGGTTAGTTGTGGATGCGAGGTTTGTCTCGCTTTGGTTATGGTTTCGGAGTACTATGAAGTTTGTGGTTGGGCGGTGTTGATTTTAGAAGTGTTTTACCTACTTTTCAGGTGATAGGAAAATTTTGGGTTTCCTATATGTGCGCTGTTATGCTGTCGAATTTTCGGTAGAATAGCGATGGTCATAAAACTAAGTTTAAATACCTTTGGGTATTAGTGTACTAGAGTACCACGTGACTGATAAGGACTGAACATAGTGTAGGGACCTTAGTCTCGATTAGGGCCTCAGATGGACTTAAAAGATCCTTAAGTCTTATGTTAACTAGAGCGTTTTCCTCCCCTATCTCAGGGCTGATAGAACCCAATTTTTCAGGCACGTTATCGTGCGTTCTATCAGTTGACTGTTAGAGCCCAGTTACAGACACATTATCGTGCGCTCTCTCAGTTCAGGACGGTGTTGAGCTCATGTTCAGGCACGTTTTCGTGCACCAGTCGCTCCATCGAGTTTTCGATGTTGAGCTCATATTCAGGCACGTTTTCGTGCACCAGCCGCTCCATCGAGTATTCAATGTTGAGATTCTGCTCAGGCATGTTTTCATGCACCAGATTGCTCCATTGTATTTTCATGATTCAGGGGTGTTGTGTTGGGATAAGTGTAGTTCTGCTAGAGGCTGCCAGCTAGTCTCTAGTATACTTGCCTTACCCGACTGACCCACACAACACTCTAGTTGGCACAGGTTGGGGATATGTAATCACTCTAGACCGAACATTTTATGAACCCAGTTATGGCCCTAGGGTTAGAAACTCGAATGACTTTTCCAGTTAGGTCCCTATGATGTTAAAGCCCAAACTCAAGTTTCATGCTAATAGATTTCATGTTATCAGATCTCATGCTTTCAGTTTCTGCCCTTAAGTGGGCTACTTACTGAGTATATTCTTTTATACTCACTCATGCTACATGACTTTCCTTTTCAGGTGGTACTTGATGACATCAGGCGAGTGGCGAGAGCAATGACTTGGCTAGGCTATGGAATGCAGCTGCAAATCATGTCCTTAGAAGTCTAGGATAGAGTTTCCTAGTCCCACGTTTTAAAATGTTTTTAATGTTCAACTTTATGAAAGTTTTCTTTCATGTTTTGACTATTATGATACTGTAAAATGACTTATGCTTTTGGACCTAATTTATCAAATAAAAGTTTTTTATTTATAGACTCTCCCACTTTAAAGATTCAAAAAAATTTTATGTTTTCATGCATGTAGTAGCGACCCTTAGCACGTTTTCAATACGTTTTAACTTCCTTTTATTCGGGTCGTTACACGAAGTGTTCTCAAATTTTGGTTAAATCGAACCCAATCCTGGAAATGAGGTCGAAGCCTGTATCCATCAGGTCCAATAAATTTCGAGCCCAACCTTGGAGTTGAGGTAAAAGCTTTCTCAAATTTTTGGCTAAATTGAACTCAGTTCTAGAACTGAGGTCAATATATTTTGAACCCAACCCTAGAGCTAAGATAACTATTTTCATAAAAAATTCATCGGCCAATTACCTTATTTTTTCCTTTGTTCATCCTTAAGTTCCTTCAGGATGAACAAAGGGGGGCAAACTGTAGGTACCATATTTGGTTCGATTCATTTTCTTATTTTTCTTATTATTTTAGTGTTTATGCTTATTTTATTATATTGAATAAGATTGTTGTTATTATTATTGTTATTTTTGTTATCATTTATTTATTTATTTTGTTTATTTATTTATTATTATTATTATTATTATTATTATTATTATTATATTTCTCATAACCACTTTTTTTCCCTAACGTCTTTTATTCCCTTCCCATTCTCTCTCCATATCTTCATCCTCTATAGTTTTCCCTGCTGATTTGGTCTTGCCCATTAGTTTCTCCCTTCCCTCAACCTCCTCTCAGTTAAATGTTTCCTTACCTATCGACATATTGGTGGAAGCTTTCTCTAGCCTATTTAAATCAATTGATTTCCTGTGGATTATGAGGGTAAGACTTTTGGCTAAATTTTTTTTTTCATCATTCATTTTTTTGTGTCCAATTGGTGAAAAGAATTCTTGGCAACCCAAAGTGTTTAAACTGCACTATCATTAAAGGTTGAGAATTTATTTTAATGGAATTTTTTTTTGTGATTTAATAGCATAAGTCGATTCCATTTGTTTCATGTTTACTGCGAGTTTAGAATAAGCTTAGTTTTTTTTTTTTGCAACTTTTGTATTCTATGGATTGGGATAGATTTGATTGCATGGAAATAAGGTTTAGAATAGATTTAGTTGATTTACAGCTCTGTATTTTGTGGAGCATACTGCCTTTTTTTTAAAAAAATTACTTTTAATCTTGAAATTTTCGCAAGGTTAGAATAATTGATTAATGGACAATTGTTTGTTTTTTGTGGAGCATGCTGCCGTTTTTTTTTTCTTTTTTTTCTTTCCTTCCATTCTTTTGTATTATGTATAAAATTTCTTAATTATTTTTAGTTAAATTCAATCACAGATTTGAATTTTTGTTTAACGAGACCTTGTTAATTTGCAACTTATTATTATCCTTGTAGTCATTTACCATTTGTTTTGCAGAAAACTTTGAAAAGATCTAGCTATTATAATTTTATTTATTTTGTTTTTTTTATATTTATCAATTTTTTTTATTAGATTTGATTGAATACCAGGATGTAGATTTGGTTTGAATATTAAAATTGTGTTTTAAAATTGGTATGGCAGTATGTTTAAAACGGTATTATTTAGTTATGATTTTATTTGCAATTTTTTTTGTAGTTCTGTGGAATCCTGCAGTATGAATATTATTATTATTATTTGAAAATTGAAAGATTATATTTAATTGTAGCATTAGTTATGCATAACAAATTGTTCTATTTAATTGGTTACTATGAAAGAATGTTTATTTTTAATTAAAACAATTTGGCACTCATTGTTGTTCTTTACAATCTTCATATTCCTAATAGTATGGATAAACCAATGTTATTTCAATTTCTTATTTTTTTTCTAAGTTTTGTGTATAGTTTTATAGTCTTTAATCTAATTTAGTTTCATGTGCCCCTACTTTAGAATTTCAAAAATTTTAAATAACCAATGGTCTTTTTCCCAATTTGAAAACTTGAGACTAAGCTTTTATGATTTTTGGAGGTTGAGTAGTGATTCTTTATGGGTTTTGGTTAAAATTCCATAAATACATTAAATTCCCAATCGAATATAATTTCAACTCTTTTTAAAAGGGATTAATAAGTTTTAAATTTGAGATTGAGTAGTGTTTCATTTTTAGAATTTGTTTGAATAAATTCTTTAAATGCATGAAAATTCTCGGCAATTTTTAAGGAATAGTGTTCCCTTTATAGACACCTTACTTCATAAATACATGATATTGTTCATGAATTGTGAATCTTCAAAATTTGGGGCATTGTTCACAAATTTAGCAAATTGAATTTCATTAACCCATTTTGGGATTGAGTAAAAATTCTTTAAACACATGAAAAGTCTCGTCCAAATAAAGTCATTTTGAGAAAAAGTAGTGTTCTCTTTATGGACCTTCAAATTCCATAAATACATGAAATTTCTCATTAATTGTGAATTTTCAAATTTGCGGGGTGTGTTTCGTAAATTTCCAAAACTTTGAAATTAAATTTTTGTGGACCAATATTTACTTATTTTTAAATTTGATAATAAAAGATAAAATTTGGTAACCATTTTCACGGGTTTTTTAGGGTGCTAATACCTTCCCTACACACAAATGACTCCCGAACTAAAATTTGATTTATGCAGACCAAATTTATTTATTTATTTTTGTTAAATGGGGTGACCAATCACACCCTTAATATGATTGGTGGCGACTCCCAAAACTCTTTTCCAAGAGACCCTTAAAATGAAGGGAATAAAAGTCCCCACGCAGCGGAAGCGCATCGATTGGACCTTACGCCGTATATTAATTAACATTAAAATACCGTTACGAAAACTCAAACAAACTTTAAACATTCTTTAAAGTTGCTGGAAATTCAGTTTAAACATGCTTTAAAAATAAATCTAAATTTATTTTCATGCTTTTCTAAAGAAAAGGGGAAGAACCGTCACATTACCTTCGTTGTAGACTTGACCGTTCTTCGCCAACGACACTCCAACGAACGAAAACGCAGCAGCCTCCTCGCCTCTTGATCGCTGGAATTTTCTTCTTGATTGACACAATAACCACAAAGGTTACACCGGTATGACTCTAAGTCTAGGAGGCAAAAGACTTGTGGGAGTCTTTCTCTAAGAGGGAGGCTAGAGAGAATTCTAGGTCTTGTCTTGAGAGTCCAAGAGCAAGAGCAAAGTTTCAAGTGTCATGACCAATTAGGTCTAGTGTTCTATTTATAGAAGAGAGGCCATGAATAAAATATTCAATTAAATCAATCTTTTCCAAAATTGATTCAATCTTATTCCTTAATTAATCAATCATGATCAATCAATTCCATAATTGATTAATCTTTTCCACAAATGACTAATTACTTCCATAAGTGATTAGATCATTTCCATAAATGATTAATCACTTCCTTAAGTGATTAATTATTTACATAATTGATTAATTCCCGGTTAATGAATTCTTTAATTAATTAACCACCAATTAAATATCACATATTTAATTTCCGGCCTAGAATTAATTAATTTGCCCAAACACATTTCAGGCCTTAAATTAATTAATTCATTATTTGAACTCTTTCAAACTTCCATAAATTTATATTTGAATTTCTTTAAATATTAATTTCTCTCATAATAATATATCAATATATATTATATTTGTTTCCCTTAGTAAATTGAACATTTTCAATTTACATTTATTACTTAGTTGCCTCAAATTACTTTATGAGCTACCAGTGGGACCTAATGGACCTGCAGATCAGAAACTCCAACGATGTGAGATTAATTGGTCAAACTCATTAACCACATTAATCAATATTCGTTAACTGTGTGTTCATTCCACTATAGACCCACAGTTGCACTCTTCTCACTGCAGACATATTTTCTGTATCCACGGATATAAGACCAATATCGACTAGTTAGTCCTTCACGAGTGTCCGTAACACCAGTTGGGTCGAATTACCGTTTTACCCCTGGGTTACCTCTATTTCCTTAAGTACCAGTTCTCCTCTAATGAACAACCTGTTTGTGGTCCAACCATCAAACAGAAAACCCTCTCGTGCCATTGAGAGGGTAGAGCCCTTTGTTCAAGACTCGGAGTAACCACTTAAGGGAACACTCATCTGCTTCCCTAAAGTCGGGAAGGAGTGAATTCCATCTTGCACGATTACGTTCCCAGCTCCTCATTCGGTCTTGTCCCCAAAATGGTAGGCTTATTGAGTCGGCGTACTGGCCACTCTCACCCATGCAAATCAAAGGACAATCTCTCATGACCAGGAGTCCATAATCAACTCAGGATTAAGACTAAGTCATCTAGGTCGTCCTAGTGAAATAGAAAACCAACTAGTTAACGGTGTTATAACCAGTGGTTACAATTTCGCGGTCTGGTCTTATGCAAACTCATTGCATAGGATACCCCCACTCGCATGTCTCCTACACGAACGCGTTGGATCGCAGCGTTTGTATCAATTACAAAGTGGGTCGTATCCATAGTGTCACCAGGATAAGGCACCCAGTCTTATCCCTATACTATAGACCCTTTAGGCTGTTTCTTGAACAATGATCCCATATGTCGCTACATATAGTTCAAAACTCATATTACAGCCTTGGATGTCTAGTTTATTGGATTAGGGTTATTATTAGGCAAAGACAAATATAAAATAACTAATAACAATTAATGGAAAAATATATCAATATTATTTCATTAATATCCGGTCAACGGTTACATTCACTATCTACGAGTTTTAGGGCATAAAACCCAACAAACTCCCACTTAAACTAAAACACTAGTTAGTGGGATGTAAATGCAATAATCTAAAGCTGGAAATGTCATGTATATTAAAATAATACAATGAACTAGGGCATCCTTATACCCATTATACATTTCTCCCACTTGCCCTAGATTAGATGGCATACATATCTCGTAGACCTAGACCTTCTAGATGACCCTCAAACACTTTAGCCGTGAGAGCCTTCGTAAATGGATCAGCAATGCTGTGCTCCGAGGCGATCTTAGTGACGATCACATCTCCTCGTTGCACAATCTCCCGTATCAGGTGATACTTCCTCTCGATGTGTTTACCTCGTTTGTGGCTTCGAGGTTCTTTTGAGTTGGCTACAGCCCCACTGTTGTCACAGTATAGTGTTATGGGCACGTTCATATTCGGAACCACTTCCAAATCAGTCAAGAACTTTCTAAGCCATACTGCCTCCTTAGCTGCTTCGCAAGCTGCTACATACTCAGCCTCCATGGTTGAGTCTGCTATGCATCCTTGTTTGATGCTTCTCCACACTACTGCTCCTCCATTGAGGGTGAATACTGACCCTGATGTGAATTTCCTTGAATCCTTATCAGCTTGAAAGTCAGAGTCAGTGTATCCAGTAAGAATCAAATCCTTAGCTCCATACACAAGCATGTAGTCCCTCGTTCTCCGAAGATACTTGAGGATATTCTTAACCGCTCCCCAGTGGTCCAACCCTAGATTAGACTGATACCTACTAACTACTCCCACTGCATAACATATGTCAGGCCTAGTGCAGAGCATAGCATACATTAAGCTGCCCACAGCTGAGGCGTAGGGAATGTGTCTCATGTTCTCAACTTCTTGAGGTGCCTTAGGAGATTGTTCCTTAGACAGGTGTACCCCATGTCTGAAGGGTAGTAGTCCCTTCTTGGAGTTTTGCCTCGAATATCGAGACAACATCTTGTCAATATACGGTGCTTGAGACAGAGCTAGCGTTTTGTTCTTACGATCCCTAATGATTTGGATTCCCAGAACATATTGAGCCTCTCCCAGATCTTTCATTTGGAATTGGGTTGCTAGCCATTTCTTAATATCAGTGAGGTATCCTACATCATTCCCAATGAGTAGGATATCGTCTACATAAAGTATTAGAAAAGCTACTTTCCTTTTGTTGACTTTCTTGTACACACAAGGCTCACCAACGTTTTGGTCAAAGCCAAAAGATTTGATTGCAGTATCAAATCTAATGTTCCATGATCTGGACGCTTGTTTCAATCCATAAATGGATCGATTCAGCTTACAAACCTTTTGTTCCTGACCTTGGGCTATAAACCCTTCGGGTTGAGACATGAAGATATTCTCTTCAAGATTACCATTCAAAAAGGCAGTCTTGACGTCCATTTGCCATATTTCATAGTCATAATATGTGGCTATGGATAAGAGAATTCTTATGGACTTTAACATGGCTACAGGAGAAAAGGTTTCCTCATAGTCAACCCCTTCGTTTTGGGTATAACCCTTTGCCACTAGTCTAGCTTTGAAGGTCTGTACCTTTCCAACTGCATCTCTTTTTCTCTTATAGATCCATTTGCACCCTATGGGTTTTACCCCATTTGGTAGATCTGTAAGTTCCCATACAGAATTGGAGTGCATTGACTCCATTTCCAGGTTCATGCCTTTGACCCATTCATCCTTATCTTCGTCATTCATTGTCTGTCGATAGGACAATGGATCCTCAATGCCATCATTAGGTATGACAACCTGAGTTTCAGTTAAACCCAAGTAGCGGTCAGGTTGTAATACAACCATCCCACTGCGTCGAGGCATTCCCAACGTTTGAGATGGACGGGATGGATCTGAAGAACTAGTTCCTTCATCAACCCTTGTTGAAAGTCCAACTTCATCAACAACTCTTGATGATTCTTCAGTAGCTTCTCCTAATATTATTTTGCTGCGTGGTTTATGATCTCTCATGTGGTCTTCCTCTAAGAAAGTGGCGTTTGTCGATACAATCACCTTATTTTCTTGTGGGTCGTAGAAATAACCACCTCTCGTTTCTTTAGGGTAACCAACAAATTGGCACAGTTTTGAACGAGGTTCCAGTTTCTTAGGATTTGTCACAAGCACATGTGCTGGACAACCCCAGATGCGAAAGTGATGCAAACTAGGTTTACACCCCTTCCATAATTCGAAAGGTGTTTCAGAAACACTTTTCGAGGGAACATTGTTCAAGATGTATACTGCAGTCTCTACTGCATACCCCCAAAACGAGCTAGGCAATTGAGCATAGCTCATCATTGATCGAACCATGTCCAACAAGGTTCTATTTCTCCTTTCTGACACACCATTCTGCTGAGGTGTACCAGGGGCTGAGAGTTGAGATTGGATTCCATGTTCTATCATATAATCCTGGAATCTCTGATCCATATACTCCCCTCTTCGATCAGATCGAAGTACTTTAATAAATTTACCTAATAGGTTTTCAACTTCAGCTTTAAACTCCTTAAACTTTTCAAGGGCTTCAGACTTATGTCCCATTAGGTACAAGTAACCATATCTTGAATAATCATCTATAAATGAGATGAAATATTCATACCCTCCTCGAGCTTTTACATTCATTGGACCACATAGATCCGAATGTATTAACTCTAACGGTTCTTTGGCTCTGTAACCTTTTCCAGTAAAGGGTCTCTTGGTCATTTTTCCCTCGAGACAAGATTCACAAGGTGGTAGTGAATCATCTTCTAACTTACTTAGAAGTCCATTCTTTACCAAACGACCGATCCTATCGATGTTTATATGACCAAGTCTAAGATGCCAAAGATGAGTATTGTTACTTGTTGGAGAAATCTTTTGCCTTTTTCTTTGAGTTTTAGCAGTTTTAAATAATTCGTGATTTAAAAGTGCTTTGTTTTCGATTGGTCTTAAAACATACAAGTTATTTTCCAATTTGGCTGAACAAATAAGTACACAATTTTTATAAATGAACGCTTCATTCATATCAAAAGTAACTGTATACGATTGTTCAATCAAACATGAAATAGAAATTAAGTTCCTCTTAATCTTGGGAACGATTAACAAACTTTCTAAAAGTAAGAATCTATTTCTAAAAAATAACTTCGCAGCTCCCACTGCTTTAGCCAGTTCCGACCCTGAGTGTCATTTCCCCATCGTTCAACTGCCGAAAGGAACTATTTTCCTGAAAAGAAGAGCAAACATGATTAGTTGCCCCTGAATCAAGTATCTAGGTAAACTCATCATGTTCTACCAGGCATGTTTCTAAAACCAGTAAATCAAATTTACCTTCCTTTTCCTTCTTTTTCTCAGCAAGGTACTTTGGGCAGTTTCTCTTCCAATGTCCATCTACATTGCAGTGGAAACACTTGCCTTTATCTGCCATAGCTTTGGCTTTTCCCTTGCTTTTAGCAGCAGTACTGGGAGTTTTCCCCTTGTTTCCTTTCTTCTTCTGAGTTTTCTTTGAAGAAGTGGCTACATATTTAGTTTTAGAGGATGAACCCTTCTCGAACTTTCTTTTAGAGTGAACAACGTTTGCCTCTCCATCTATCTGTCCCTTATTCTTAAGAAGAGACTGATAGAGTTGTAGCTCATTTAGGAGGCTAGTCAGGTTGAATGTTATTTTATTCATCATTGCATTGCTTCGAAACTGCAGAAAACTCTTCGGAAGAGATTCTAAGATGAATGCAACCTGACTACGCTCATCTATGACCGCCCCGTTTGCTTCTGCCACGTTGAATTGGACCATCATATCCAGGACATGCTCCCGAACAGACGTGCCCTCTTTCATGCGACAGCTATAAACGTATTTGAGAGCGTCATGGTGGAGTTGGTAGGACAGTTGTCCAAACATCTCCCGGAGAGAGTTCATAATCTCCCTCGCTGTTACCATGCCCTCATGCCTTTTAGCCAAAACTTCAGATAAGCTGGCTAAGATATAGACGCGAGTCTTATCATTGGCCTTTGTCCAGCGGTCATAAGCATCCTTAACTGCTTGGGATGCATTACGAGCAGGGGCTGGAGGACAATCCTCCGTTAAGACGAACCGTAGATCATCGACAACAAGAATCGTATTCAGGTTCGACTTCCACGTAGCATAATTTTCGCCGGTTAATTTCTCATTTTTAAGCAGAGAGACAATTGAAGAAGACATTGCTGAAATTTAAACAAACAATGACCGTATTAGTTATATTTGCCTTAACCCATCATACAGGCAAACAATTGCACATAATCCAATCAATTTAGCAAAACAGACAATCACAAAACCCTAAAACTATCGATTTAGTTTTGCAACGATGTTTCAGAGGTTTAGAATATCAGCCACCGAAGGGTGATCAGGCACTCCTCCTTTGAAATGAGACACCTCTCAGCTAATTCTAATTCCAGAATAACTCATATTCCTATAGACATTAGCCACCGTTGTTCGGTCAAGGATTTGTTAACACTTTTAACTCATCCTCGTAAGTGTAACCCTCCCACTTTAAGATCTTAGAGGCACGCACCAACAGGCTACCGAAGGGAAAGAAAACTGTTGGTGATTAGCCTAAGAGCTCTTATCCTTTTCAGGAGTTCACGATGTTCCGAATCCTATGACCAGGCCCTCCGAAGGGATGGTTGCGCCAGGACAACCTACAGGCGGATCATAGGACTCTCACGGTGCGAACTATGGGCGGAGACCGAGGGATACGTTGACACGTATCCCTCTCCCACTTACTTTAGACATTTTTCCCATTCACCTTGATATTGATTCATGCAAACACTTTCTGAAGGTAGGCCGCTCCTAAGGCGACTCGAAGCCGAGCATGAATCTCACGTTGTGAATATAGGGACATAGGAGCAAAACATGATTTAAATCTCGTTTTGTAACTTTCCTCCCACTGAAAATGTCCAAAGGTTAATATAGGGTTATTTAACTTAGATAGTATTCGCCTAAGTCAATCTATCTAAGTCTGATCCTATTATAACAATTATGGAAAGGATTCAACTGCAATCTTTTGGGTGAATTAAACTTCTTTTAATAAACCCAACATCGCAAGTCAACATTACTATGGTTAATTCAACTCAATGTTCGGGTCAGTTCCCAGGTAGGAGGTGTTTCGTAAACCGTCAACTTAAATACCCCCAGCCTTAGACATAACTTTACCGAGAGAGTTCCGTTATAACCTCAGTAATGTAAGGTCTTTACTCTAAAGATCTAGGTGCATTAAACGCTTTTAATAAACCTAGTGACATTGCATGCTAACATTTAACTATGATTAATTCAACTCCGGTATTCCAAGTCAGTTCCCAAGTAGGAGGTGTTCCGTAAACCGTCAACTTAAATACCCCCAGCCTTAGACAGAACTTTACCGGTGGAGTTCCCTTATAATCATAGCAATGTTTTTCCTACTTAGTCAATTAAAACTATTTTTAATTCTAAGTAAGAAAAGATTCTAATCCTATTAGAAATCGATCTAGGTCTAATTAATTTTAAAAGATTTAAAATTAATCCAATTTATCCTATGATTTTATGTTTGCATGCAAACCTTGATTATAGATTGACGGTTTCTAATTATTAATATTAAAGAACTATTTCAAATTTTAATGATTAATCCTATAATCAAGAATCTAGGGTTTAATTCATTCAACAATCTCATTCAAATTAAATAATTAAACCACACTAATTGCATGAATAATATAACAATTATATTATTAACTATGGATGTTTCATGCTTCATACAATATTGCTTTTCTTTTAATATAACAATTATAAGCCAATCAAGAAAATCAATCAAGCATGCTTCATTCATCACATTAAACATAACTATTTATATTTAATTTAAGTAATGACATGCTTCATGCTTTCCAATTTTTCATATAATTAATATACACTTATATTAAAAAATATGAAAACAAATCCATGCATTTAAACATACATTATAACAATTTATAATATATAAAAAAAAATGCATGAGCATGTTTATAACCTAAGGTGGGATTAAATATTCTATATGACATCCATAAAGCATATAAATAGCAATTGAACCGGTTAATTTTGGCCCCTAGGATAAAATAAAGCATTAAATTATATTAATTTAGCTAAATTCTATCCTAAAAATCCTTGTACAGCTCCGGAATTTTATCTAGACATCAAGAACCGCCCCGAACCACCTCGAACCGGCCTCCAAAATCACGAACCATGCCAAAAATTGGCTAAACCGAGCCAATAACACAGAAAATCGGGCTGATCCAGCAAAATAAAAGTCCCCACGCAGCGGAAGCGCATCAATTGGACCTTACGCCGTATATTAATTAACATTAAAATACCGTTACGAAAACTCAAACAAACTTTAAACACTCTTTAAAGTTGCTGGAAATTCGGTTTAAACATGCTTTAAAAATAAATCTAAATTTATTTTCATGATTTTCTAAAGAAAAGGGGAAGAACCGTCACATACCTTCGTTGTAGACTTGACCGTTCTTCGCCAACGACACTCCAACGAACGAAAACGCAGCAGCCTCCTCGCCTCTTGATCGCTGGAATTTTCTTCTTGATTGACACAATAACCACAAAGGTTACACCGGTATGACTCTAAGTCTAGGAGGCAAAAGACTTGTGGGAGTCTTTCTCTAAGAGGGAGGCTAGAGAGAATTCTAGGTTTTGTCTTGAGAGTCCAAGAGCAAGAGCAAAGTTTCAAGTGTCATGACCAATTAGGTCTAGTGTTCTATTTATAGAAGAAAGGCCATAAATAAAATATTCAATTAAATCAATCTTTTCCAAAATTGATTCAATCTTATTCCTTAATTAATCAATCATGATCAATCAATTCCATAATTGATTTATCTTTTCCACAAATGACTAATTACTTCCATAAGTGATTAGATCATTTCCATAAATGATTAATCACTTCCTTAAGTGATTAATTATTTACATAATTGATTAATTCCCGGTTAATGAATTCTTTAATTAATTAACCACCAATTAAATATCACATATTTAATTTCCGGCCTAGAATTAATTAATTTGCCCAAACACATTTCAGGCCTTAAATTAATTAATTCATTATTTGAACTCTTTCAAACTTTCATAAATTTATATTTGAATTTCTTCAAATATTAATTTCTCTCAATATATATTATATTTGTTTCCCTTAGTAAATTGAACATTTTCAATTTACATTTATTACTTAGTTGCCTCAAATTACTTTATGAGCTACCAGTGGGACCTAATGGACCTGCAGATCAGAAACTCCAACGATGTGAGATTAATTGGTCAAACTCATTAACCACATTAATCAATATTCGTTAACTGTGTGTTCATTCCACTATAGACCCACAGTTGCACTCTTCTCACTGCAGACATATTTTCTGTATCCACTGATATAGACCAATATCGACTAGTTAGTCCTTCACGAGTGTCCGTAACACCAGCTGGGTCAAATTACCGTTTTACCCCTGGGTTACCTCTATTTCCTTAAGTACCAGTTCTCCTCTAATGAACAACCTGTTTGTGGTCCAACCATCAAACAGAAAACCCTCTCGTGCCATTGAGAGGGTAGGGCCCTTTGTTCAAGACTCGGAGTAACCACTTAAGGGAACACTCATTTGCTTCCCTAAAGTCGGGAAGAAGTGAAATCCATCTTGCACGATTACGTTCCCAGCTCCTCATTCGGTCTTATCCCCAAAATGGTAGGCTTATTGAGTCGGCGTACTGGCCACTCTCACCCATGCAAATCAAAGGACAATCTCTCATGAGCAGGAGTCCATAATCAACTCAGGATTAAGACTAAGTCATCTAGGTCGTCCTAGTGAAATAGAAAACAAACTTGTTAACGGTGTTATAACCAGTGGTTACTAGTTCGCGGTCCGGTCTTATGCAAACTCATTGCATAGGATACCCCCACTCGCATGTCTCCTACACGAACGCGTTGGATCGCAACGTTTGTATCAAATACAAAGTGGGTCGTATCCATAGTGTCACCAGGATAAGGCACCCAGTCTTATCCCTATACTATAGACCCTTTAGGTTGTTTCTTGAACAATGATCCCATATGTCGCTACATATAGTTCAAGACTCATATTACAGCCTTGGATGTCTAGTTTATTGGATTGGGGTTATTATTAGGCAAAGACAAATATAAAATAACTAATAACAATTAATGGAAAAATATATCAATATTATTTCATTAATATCCGGTCAACGGTTACATTCACTATCTACGAGTTTTAGGGCATAAAACCCAACAAACTCCCACTTGAACTAAAACACTAGTTAGTGGGATGTAAATGCAATAATCTAAAGCTGGAAATGTCATGTATATTAAAATAATACAATGAACTAGGGCATCCTTATACCCATTATACATTTCTCCCACTTGCCCTAGATTAGATGGCATACATATCTCGTAGACCTAGACCTTCTAGATAACCCTCAAACACTTTAGCCGTGAGAGCCTTCGTAAATGGATCAGCGATGCTGTGCTCCGAGGCGATCTTAGTGACGATCACATCTCCTCGTTGCACAATCTCCCGTATCAGGTGATACTTCCTCTCGATGTGTTTACCTCGTTTGTGGCTTCGAGGTTCTTTTGAGTTGGCTACAGCCCCACTGTTGTCACAGTATAGTGTTATGGGCACGTTCATATTCGGAACCACTTCCAAATTAGTCAAGAACTTTCTAAGCCATACTGCCTCCTTAGCTGCTTCGCAAGCTGCTACATACTCAGCCTCCATGGTTGAGTCTGCTATGCATCCTTGTTTGATGCTTCTCCACACTACTGCTCCTCCATTGAGGGTGAATATTGACCCTGATGTGGATTTCCTTGAATCCTTATCAGCTTGAAAGTCAGAGTCAGTGTATCCAGTAAGAATCAAATCCTTAGCTCCATACACAAGCATGTAGTCCCTCGTTCTCCGAAGATACTTGAGGATATTCTTAACCGCTCCCCAGTGGTCCAACCCTAGATTAGACTGATACCTACTGACTACTCCCACTGCATAACATATGCCAGGCCTAGTGCAGAGCATAACATACATTAAGCTGCCCACAGCTGAGGCGTATGGATGTGTTGAATGTGTGTGGTCCTTGTGGGCGCATGGCGAATCAAGCTTACATGTCTTTTGGCATTGTAAGTTTGTAAAGAGGGTTTTGACGGATTTTGAGTTTGGGATGTTGGTAAACAATGTGCAGGCAGAGTCTATTTACAATCTCCTCAGAGAAGTGAGGGATAAGGTGGGATGGGGGAAATTCGAGTTGTTTGTGGTGGTGGTGTGGTCTGTGTGGAATTGCCACAACTAGAGTAAATTCAAAGGGATTGGGTCCGTGGAGGAACTAGTGGATTGGGTGGGGAGTTACATCTCTTCGTTCCAGCAGGCTACCTTGTCTAGTGAGTTGTGTAGGCATAGAGTGACTATAAAGGAAGAGATAAGATGGAGTCCCCCGATTTTTGATTGGTATAAGGTGAACGTTGATGCAGCTTTTCGAAGAAAGGGATGGTAGACAGGTTTGGGGATGGTGGTTTGGGATTTTGCCGGGCGGGTTATGCTGTTGGCATCTCTGGTGCAACAGCATGTATGGAGCCCGAAGATGGCCGAGGGTTGTGCTGCTATGAAGGGCATGAGACTGGCTTTGGAGATGGGTTTGTTTCCACTGGTGTTGGAGACCGACTCTAGTCGAGTGGCTGATGTTTTTCAGAACGAGGCAGTGGATGACTATTCTGATTTAGGTGTGCTAGTGGTTGATCTACGAAAGGATCTACCGGGGTCTTCTTCTGTCGGCTGTATGTTTACCAGAAGAGAGGGAAATGGAGTGGCTCATCAATTGGCTCGTTGGGTAATGAGAGAGTAAGATTCTATGGTATGGATGGAATCTGTACCTCAATGTATGGAGGCATTGGTCGTTTCTAATATGGTTTTGGTGTAATTGTTTTTGCAAGTGGCGATAGAGCTCTAGACGAGTCATGGTCAGAAATGGAAAAGAAAACCAAGAACCTCTATATCATAAAGAGTGACAAGCCTAAGCAGTAATAAGTTTCAGACACCTTTTCTCCAAACGTGGAGCCAAAAATCAGGGAAGGTTTCCTTGCCTTTTCTTTCTGCTTTTGTTTTTTATGTATTTGATTATCCTCGAGATCATTGTATGGGCTAGATGGGGGGTGGATGTGGATGTATTTGCATTAGCATGTTCGTTTTTCTAGGAGTAAGCATGGATGCACTTGAACACTAGTGTTTCTACTATGCATGTTTTCTCGTTGGGTTTTACTCTATTATAAGTGGTTTGAGGCCTACATCTGAGCAGTGGTCCTGTTTTTTAATATTGGTTTTGCTTGTTATACTTGGTTCTGCTCTGTTAAGTTGTTGCTGGTTTGCTCTGTTTTTTAAGAAAAATATGTTTTATGAGCCTTAGTGTGGAGTTCAAATGTTGGGTTTTGGCGATCATGTCAAGGTCTTTTTTGTGATTTAGGCCCTGTCTTGTGGTTTTGTTGAAGTGAAGCTTGTTAGTATATTTTGAGCCGTTCATATTTTCCTGAGGCTTTTCTTGCATACATGATCACTTAGCCTGTCCTGTAGGTAGTCTTGAAGGTTTAGAGCGGTTTTATGAGTCCCATAGATATGTTTGCACGAATAATAGCCCTTGCACAGTGGAAAAACGTACATAACCTTTAACCCCGAATTAATTTAAGAACCAAAATACCAATACGTTGGAACAAAATTGCAGCAGTAAAAACCATAAGAAAACTACTGAAATTTTACACATATAGCATGCTAAATCACCTCGAAATGCTATAGATTGCATCTATAAAGGACCCTATTGATCCGAGATGAAGAAAACTTACTTAAGAAGTTGTTCTCGACCGATTCGCCAACAAAATCACCTTGAATCCGAAAATTCCAGCAGCCTTAAAACCCTTTCTTTGCTGCAAATCTACCACGGACACCACCAAGAGAGTTGCACCGATATCCTCCCAGGATTTGGAGTTGAGTGGCTTGTGGGAACCAAAAAACTCTAAGGATCAAGGAGAGAATTTTTGTCTCTGTATTCTCTTAAAAAAAACAGAGAGATTTCTTGAGAGAGGTTATGCGTGAGGCTCTGTAGAGAGAGATCCTTGGGACTTCCAAAAAGAAGTTACGGTAAATTAAGAAGCCTACCGCAAAAACGTCCCACTCACCTCAAAAATAGGTGGTTCACGCGTGTAGGGTTAATGGGTGAGTTTGACTGATCAGTTTTCAACTAATTATTTAACAAATATAAAATAATTAAATTAAACCAATATCTAATTTAATTATATACACATAAAACACTTTTATGTGTATTTTCCACTTAACCCTAAGTTTTTAATTTATCTTAATTAAATCATAATTTAATTAAAATCAAATTAAAACATATATATTAATTAATTCACCAATTAATTAATATCTTTAATTAAATATCATATATTTAATTATTATTCTCTCAACTAAACTATAGTATTAATATTCATCCTATGAACATTAATTATAAACTATAGTTTTAAATATGAATCAAATTCATGTTTAATTTTAATATTCGAACACCTTCGAATATTCAATTCTCCCTTAGAATTTTACCTCAACACCCCAATGGAGCTACCGGTGGGACCTAATGGACCTACAGATCAGAAGCTCCAACGATATGAGATTAGTTGGCTAAACTCATTAACCAAGTTAATCAATATTCGTCAACTGTGGTTCAGTCCACTAAAGAACCACATCTGCACTCTTCTCACTGTAGATATATTTTTGTGTCCACGGATATCGACCGTCAACAACAAGTTAGCCCTTCACGTGTGTTCGTACCCCAGCTAGGTCAAATTACTGTTTTACCCCTGGGCTACCTCTTGGTCCTTAAGTACCAGTGCTCCTCTAATGAATAACCTGTTTGTGGTCCAACCAGCAAACAGAAATCCCTCTCGTGCCATAAAGAGGGTAGGGCCCATTGTTCAAGACCTGGAGACACCACTTAAGGGAACACACCTCTACTTACCCTAATACCGGGAAGGAGTGAATTCCATCTTGTAAGACTACGTTCCCAGCTCCCCACTCGGTCTTGTCCCCAAAATGGTAGGCTTATTGAGTCGGCGAACAGGCCACTCTCACCCGTACAAATCAAAGGACAATCCCTCAAGGACAGGAGTCCATAATCCACTCAGGATTAAGGCCAAGTTGCCTAGGTCATCCTAGTGAAATAGAAACCGAACTAACTAACGGTGTTACAGTTAGTGGTAATCTATTTCGCGGTCCGGTCTTTGTGCAAACTCATTGCACAGGATACCCCCACTCGCATGTCAACTACATGAACGCGTTGGATCACTACGTTTGTATCAATATACAAAGCGGGTCGTATCCATAGTGTCACCAGGACAAGGTACCCAACCTTATCCCTATACTACAAACCCTTTAGGCTAAAACTTGAACATTGATCCCCGTATATCCCTACATACTAGTTCAAGCCTCATTCTATAAGCCTTGGATGTTTAGTTTATTGGATTAGGGTTATTAAGACAAGATATAATACAAACACTGAATAATACATCACTTTATTAATGTTCGGTCAAATGTACATTTACTATCTACGAGTTTTAGGGCATAAAACCCAACAATGTTGTCACCCCGATAGGTATAAGGTCCTTTGCTGGATAGTCTAATTCCTTGCATATTAGTGAGTGAGCTTTGCCTTGCGAAAAAAAAAAGAAATAGAGGAAAAAAGAAAATTTGCCTGCAAAAAGAAAATGGGTGGTACAATGTGTGAAGGAATTTGAGCTTAGTTGTTGAGGCTATGCTCTTCTCTTGTTTTATCTTTATAAGGTATTTTTGCATGCAATAGTCATGATTGATATGAGGTAAAAAGAGCTACCCACAGTGAGATCAGTTAGGCCAACCAAGGGTTAATCTTGGGTTATGGGTCCCTTCATTGTGGTGTGAAAGCTAGTGTCATGCCTTATAATTATGTTAAGAGGATAAGAAAAGGAAAAAAGAAAAAATAAGTACCTACCCCAAGCTCCTAGGTTATGAGTTGGCTTCCTAATTGAGAGGTTTTAGCTGTTCTTGCAAGGCCTTAGTGCCAGTGTAGGGGGAAGATAGGTGGAGGGTTTTATAAACCTTCTTTAGGCTTTTAGGAACTGCTCTAGGAGAGGCCAATCACACACACACACGAGTTTCGTTTCTTGGAAAGTGTTGAGTGGTCTCATAATCTGCTAGGTTGTTGTAGCTTCTCTTAGTCACATGGCTTAGCATATATTCGCGCAGGGACTTGTGCATGACAATTTCCAATATATGAGTCCCAAGCATCTCTATTGCATAGGTCCAGGAGTGTTGTCATGGGGTAGTAAGTTTAGACAGGGGATTTTCGTGGTTCAATTTGTTATTTTGTTTCATTTTGGTTCTATCTTCTCCTCTTGCTTACTAGTGGTGATTTCTTTAGGAGAGACGCTTTATCATGATGGTGTAAACTTGTTGCAGGCTTAAGGTATGAGCAGGGAGGCAAGGACGAGCTGGGAACGAGCGAGGCTGGAGCTTTTGGTAGCTAGCCTAGTTTTTGAGATGATCGAGGATATTGTGTTTCGAGTGGAGGATTAGTGTTGGTCGCCTGGTTTTGGCAAGTGTTTGGATCCGTTTTGATTGATGAAGGGCAGATTGAATCGAAGATGTGCTCTTATTGTGTGGTGGCTTTGGGTTTTGCTTTTCAATTCTTATGTAATGTCGCAAATGCGATCTTCTAGTTTGTGAATGAAAGAAGGTTATGCTGTTAATTAATAAAATAGAGAGATTTTTTGGGCTTAATTGTAGACTAATTATTTGTGATATTTTTAAGTAATTAAGAATTATCCTTTTGTAACATTTATTTAGTATGAGAAGTTCAAGTGGTGATTAAATTGATTAATGTTTGTTTGTTCCTCATTTGCAATATTTACTTTGTCTCATATATTTTTAGGAGAGCTCTTATTCGTTGTCCAAATATTAATATGATCACATGTTTAGGGGAGCTACATATTTTTGGTGAAAATATTATGTTGCTTATTTTTGTTGTGTCATATTTCATTGATTTATTAAAATCAATCATTACTTACATTTGAATTTAAAAGTGATATTACATGTTTTGATTAGCCATTATATTTCCTAATATTATTTTTGCTCAAATTGATTGACTTCATTTATGAGGGGTGCTTGAATGAACTTATTATTATTTGCTTAACTATTGTTTCAAGGGGGAGCTTTAACTTCCAATTATTATTTTAAGAAGAAGTCTTATCTTATTATTCCTATGATTATTCTTTTTAGGGGGAGCTTATACTTTAAATTGTTATCTTTTGATGATAACAAAAGGGGGAGAATTTAGAAAAATATATTTGATGTTAAATAAATAAATACAATGTTTACTGATTGAATTCCTTCGATATCATTATTCACATTCTACTTTGAGAATACTTTTCTTAAGTTGTTTGTCATCATCAAAAAGGGGAGATTGTTAGCTTTACGAGCTTCAATCATACTATATGTTTTGATGATAACAAACTTTAATTTACTGACATTTTCAGTGTTTCAAAGTATCTATCTTAGCTTGTAGAGCTCGAAAAGACAACAGAAATTATAGTGGATGGGTCAAATTGATCCCCAAATTTCACAAATGTCTTTAATAATCAAAATTATTATGGGTAGGTTTTTTCACATTAATTGAGTTATTTTTCTTACCAAAATACCATTTCATTTAATGAATGAAATAAATTTAATTTAATAATATATTAGAATAAATCTCAAATTTTCAATTAAAGGATTTAGGGGAATATCCGTTTTTTCCTTAAATATTGCCCCAGATTTTATCCCTAGTAAAAAATCTAATTTTACAAATTATTATTATAGATTTTATATTCTTAAATTAGCTTTTTTTCGTCCCTTCTAATCGTAAGGATTTATTTCACAATTCATTTTCCTTTTCAATTTTTCGTCCAATTTTCATTGAGTATCCGTCAGCCATATTTGGTAACTCTCCCTCTATTATGTGATTTTATTTATAAATGATTTCTTGGCCCAAAACATGCCATTTTCGTTTTAATTCCATCATGCAGCGATTTCTTATTGTTTTTTCAATTTTTTTTTTCAATTTTGGTCAACATTAACCTATTAAGTCTCCATTATCCCCTTTTTCCATTTTATTCTCAAATTTTGTCAACATTAACCTATTAAGTCTCCATTATATATTTTGGGTATACAATATATACCTCTGAATCGATCGTAATACTTCAAAAACAGCTAAATAAAAATACCCCGTATGAAATAACTATGTCAGTTAGCTAAATAAAAATATCTCATATGGAATAACTATGTCAGTGAGAATTTATCTAAGAAACTAAAATTTGAGGCAGACAAAACTAATTATAGAGAAGTTTCGAAAAATAGTGACCTTCCGTCCCAATATTTAAAAACCCATACTGGGTATTTGCCTAAGAAACGTAGAAGATGTAGAAGCAGAGATTTTTTTATAAAAAAAAAAATCAATTGCAGCAGCAATTAAAAAAAAAAACAACAGATGAACGAAAAAACAGAGGGTATTTTTCCCGAAACCAAATAGAAACAAAATAAACAAAGAAACCAAACAGAAACAAAATAAAAACATACGGAAAAAAATATAAGTGATAACATTATACTCACTATATACTTCTTATTATCAAATATATGCTTACATTTCAAAAATATTTACATGGTATGAAATAAATATACAACCACAAAGAACCCTATTGATGTTGCCACAACGTACTGTTTTGTTTAAAAATAAAAATAAAAAATAGAAGAGTTGCTCAGGAATGGCTAGATATCATTTAAAGTCACTCAGTTAAGCAACTTCGATACTCCTCTCCTTTTGCAGGGGTGCTCGAACACAAGCAGATCCACATGTCATTCCCTCTTCTTCGGTGATTGTGTGACTACTCACAATATAAGCTTCTCCCTATCATGTGCAGCGATTGATTGTGCGACTCCCCACGATACCATGAGCAACGACGACTGTGAATCGAACCTGCAACCATCAAAATTATGGAGGAAGAACCTTACCTTTTAATTTTCTTCAATCAACGAATAGTCAAACAGCAGATGGTTGAAGAAGATGATCACCAAAGAAGATGTAACATGCACGCTCCTTAATTTCAAATATGATTGTGAGAGAATATAGATGACTGTGAACTATTTTGGGAATAATATGAAAATGGAAAATAAGGAAATCAGGTTGGTGTGAAGATATTTCCTTTCCTGTTTTTATTTATTTTTTTAAATATAATATATTTAGTTATGGGCAGAACAGTAAAATACAACTAGATTGGGGATTCCAGCTAATTGTTATTGGACATTTATGAAAATTATTGTGAAAATGGACAATAGTGAGATTGGGTCTATAAAATTGACCTATATATGTAGTTATCCCAATAGACAATTTCAACACAACTTGAATCGTTCGAATCAGAGTTCAAACAAGAAAGTTACAAGCAAAAGAAGATTGAAAGGGAAAATCATACGTGGCAGTGACACGTGGCATTGGGATGATGTGGCATCCGATGTGCACACAACAATCAAAATTTGATGATGTGGCAGCTAATGTGACGAATGATGCGGCACTCCAAACAGTCACCGTTGCTGACATGGCTGATGACGTGGAGAACGTGGACCAAAATCAGTTTGACATGTGGCAGCAGATTTTAATAATAATAATATAAAAAAAAAGTCCAAGGGTCAAATTTTTAATTATAATATATTTTTTACAATAAATTTTAATTATAATATTATTTTATTATTAATTTTGATTTTATATTAATAAGCGAATCAGAGAGCGACACGTGGCATCCAACGACTAATTTAGCCCGTTTTGGTCTATTTAAGGTTTGAAAAAATTCCGAAAAATTGAGAAAAAAAATCTGAAAAATACTACTCATCTTGAAGAGCATTTCAACCATTTTTGAGAAATTTTTTAACTTCAATTTTTTTTTTTCATTTTCCTTCAATTTTTAATTTTTCAATTTCTCCTAAATTTCATCAATTACACCTCATTTGATTTGAATTCTTTCCAAAATTTGTATCCTTCAAGTCCCCATTTTATTCTCAAAATCTCCTAATTTCAATCTTTCAAATTTCATTTTTAAATTCAAAATTCTTTCCTTTCTCATTAAATCAAATCTCCACCATCCATTTTGAATTTAATCCAATAACCAAAATTCAATTTCTTCATCTATAAATTGAGTCATTCTCTTCCCCTCCAACACACACTCAAGTTATCAAATCATTCTTGTCCAAAAGCCTCCATTGCTCTTCAATCGGCATATTGTCATTTTGTGAGGAAATTTTTTAGTGAGAATTGTGAGTGATCATTCTTGTGAATCTTGCATTCAAGAGGTATTTTACTTTGTGAGGTTCTTTTATTCTTTTATTTATTATTGAGAACTTGTAATAAGGTGTGGGTGCACCTTGGGAATTGAGTGAATGGTTTAACCCTAAACCCGAAAAAGGATTTGTAGTGGTTTGATCCTAAACCTGATTAAAAGGATCGTAGTGGTTTGATCTTGAACCCGTTTAAAAAGATCGGTAAATGTTTACTCTTGAGCTTGAAAAAAGAGTTCGTTTTGTTGGGTTTTATGTCCTAAAACTCGTAGATAGTGAATGATTAACGGATTATACACTTGTATCAGTAAAGTGTTATTGAGGTTTATGCAATAAAGTGTTATTGTCATATTAAGTCTAGAATTGCACAATATGACCCAAATCCAATAAACTAAGATCCAAGGTTGTTGATATGTAACTTGAACTAGTATGTGGGGACATACGAGGATCAGTGTTCAAGTAACAACCTAAAAGGTCTATAGTACAGGGATAAGGCTGGGTACCTTATCTTGGTAACACTATGTGATACGACCTGCTTTGTATTCGATACAGACGTATTGATCCAAGGCGTCCATGTAGGAGACATGTGAGCGGGGGTATCCTATGCAATGAGTTTGCATAAGACCGGACCACGAAATAGTAAACCACTAGATGTAACACCGTTAACTAGTTAGGTTACTGTTTCAATAGGATGACCTAGGTAACTCAGTCTTAATCCTGAGTGTGTCATGAACTCCTTCTCATGAGGGATTGTCCTTTGATTAGTATGGGTGAGAGTGGCCTGTACGCCGACTCAACAAGCCTACCTTCTTGGGGACAAGACCGAGTGGGGGCTGGGGACATGACAACACAATATGGAATTCACTCTTTCTCGCTTCTAGGAGAAGTAGATGAGTGTTCCCTTAAGTGGTGACTCCGGGTCTTGAACAAAGGGATCCCGCCCTCTCATTGGCCCGAGAGGGACTTTCTGTTTACTGGTTGGACCATAAACAGGTTGTTCATTAGAGGAGCACTGGTACTTAAGGAGACAGAGGTAACTCAGGGGTAAAACGGTAATTTGACCCAACTGAAGTTACGAACACTCGTGAAGGATTGACTTACCGTTATTGGTCAATATCCGTGGACACAGAAATATTCTACAGTGAGAATAGTGCAACTGTGGGTCTTTAGTGGAGTGACCCACAGTTAATGACTATTGGTTAACTCGATTAATGAGTTTAGTCAGTTAACCTCATATCATTGGAGCTTCTGATCGGTAGGTCCATTAGGTCCCCCTGCTAGCTCGTAAAGAGTAATTGGGAACAATTTATCTTGAAAGAATTTGCAGAGTTTAAATTCAATTTTGGAAATCAAGTTAATTGTATAAGATACAATTAATATAATGTATGGTGATACATTATAATATAAAGTTTAATATATGTGATTAAACTTTATTAAATGAGAGAGTAATATATATTTGAAAGAGTTCAAATATATATATTTAATTAAATATATGATATTTAATTAATTAATTAATTAATTAATTGTGAATTAATTAATTATTCATTTTAGTTTGAATTAAATTTGATTTAATAAAACTATAGGTTATAAGAGAGATGCACATTTGAATATGGTTCAAATGTTTGATTAATTAAATATGTGATATTTAATTGGTCAAAGAATTAATTAATTGTGAATTAATTAATTGTGTAGTTTAATTAATTTAAGTAAATGTGATTTAATTAATTTTAATTAAAACTATATATTATGTGAGGGCAATGTATTTAAATATGATTTGAATGCGAGTATGCTTAATTAATTAATATGATTAATTTATTAGCATATAATTAATTAATTATATCTATTTTTATTAATAGTTTTGATTAATTAAATTGGTTATTTGATAACCAATTCCGAACTCACGTAAGATAGATTTGGAGGGGTCTTGGCAGGATTGAAGATAAGCTGTCATTTTTTACTCTCTGACATAATCTCCCAAGATCATCTCTCACTCTCATTCTCTCTCTACAAAAATACAGAAAAGTTTAGTTTTACTTTTCTGTGATTCTCTCTAAAAAAAAAAAAAAGTTCAAGAGAATTCAGTCCCACAACTGAGTTCCCATACTCAGAGGATAGCAGGGTAATCTTGTGGTGGTGTCCCAAGATTTCATTTTTTGGTCCCTGGCATTCAAGAAGACGTTCTTGAAGAATTCGGAGTCGTCAGACGACGGTGAGTTTGCTTAACCTTAGTTTTGTAGAATTATGAATTCGTAATTGCCAATGTACCGGTATTTTGTAGAACGAAATTAAATTGCGAATCGGTCCAATTGCTTCCGCTGTAACGGAATTGGGAATTCCAATCCTTCAAGTTTGGTTCTCACCTGTAAGAGAGTTGTTGCAGTAAAATACCCAAGAAGGAGTCTTGGGGAGTGGAGTAGGAATTTCCGAACCACTATAAAATTTTTCGATGTTATCTCTTCCTCTCTACTCGTTTAATTTCCGTTATTTTATTTATCTAAGTAGATTGCATGCCTAGGAAAATCATTATATATTTCTAACATATTGCATATTTTAGAGTGCTTATTAAATTAGTTTAAATTAAATTAAGTTAGTTCAATTTAGCAAAAAGAAAAAAGTTTTAAATTTTATTACGCAACCCTATTCACCCCTCTAGTGTTGTCATACGATCCTACAATAACATATATAACAAATATAAGTAGTTATATGTTTGTGAATATATATCAGATTATTCTGAATAAACCTCATATTTATTTAACATTTCAAAATAATCCTCATATATGTTGTGACATAACTATAGAAAATAAAAAAGATAAATTATTCAGAAAGTCAAATGTTGTTAGATTATTTTGAATAAACTCATATATATTGAGATATTTGTATGGATGGAAAATTATGGAGTCAGTTTTGAAATATGTCCAAAAATATAAAAACACTGAAAAATGGCAACACGTGCTTTCTGTGTAACCAAACATTTTCCAGTGTCCCATTTTTACCCCTGCACAACTGGTAAACTAACTGATCCCTAAAAATATGTACACTGTATCTAAACTTCCAACCCAACAAAATCTCCTTAGATTTCGTCTCAAAAGTTCCAGCCTAAAGAAATCTCCTTAGATTTCATTTCAAATTTAAATGTTAGATTCTAAAAACCAAATTCATATCTAAATAACAATTTTTTTTTATTGTATGTAAATAAAAAAAAGGCTAATATTCTTTTTGTTGGGTTTTATGCCCTAAAACTCGTAGATAGTAAATTTACATTTGACCGAACATTAATAAAAGTGATGTATTATTCAATGTTTGTATTATATCTTATCTTAATAACCCTAATCCAATAAACTAAACATCCAAGGCTAATAGAATGAGGCTTGAACGAGTATGTAGGGACATACGGGGATCAATAATGTTCAAGTTTTAGCCTAAAGGGTCTGTAGTATAGGGATAAGGCTGGGTACCTTGTCCTGGTGACAGTATGGATACGGCCCTCTTTGTATATTGATACAAACGTAGTGATCCAACGCGTTCATGTAGTTGACATGCGAGTGGGGGTATCCTGTGCAATGAGTTTGCACAAAGACCGGACCGCGAAATAGTTTACCACTAACTGTAACACCGTTAGTTAGCTCGGTTTCTATTTCACTAGGATGACCTAGGCAACTTGGCCTTAATCCTGAGTGGATTATGGACTCTTGTCCATGAGGGATTTTCCTTTGATTTGTACGGGTGGCAGTGGCTTGTTCGCCGACTCAATAAGCCTACCATTTTGGGGACAAGACCGAGTGGGGAGCTGGGAACGTAGTCTTACAAGATGGAATTCACTCCTTCCCGATATTAGGGTAAGTAGAGGTGTGTTCCCTTAAGTGGTGTCTCCGGGTCTTGAACAATGGGCCCTACCCTCTTTATGGCACGAGAGAGATTTCTGTTTGCTGGTTGGACCACAAACAGGTTGTTCATTAGAGGAGCACTGGTACTTAAGGACCAAGAGGTAGCCCAGGGGTAAAATGGTAATTTGACCTAGGTGGGGTACGAACACACGTGAAGGGCTAACTTGCTGTTGACGGTCGATATCCGTGGACACAGAAATATATCTGCAGTGAGAAGAGTGCAGTTGTGGTTCTTTAGTGGAGTGAACCACAGTTAACGAATATTGATTAACTTGGTTAATGAGTTTAGCCAACTAATCTCATATCATTGGAGCTTCTGATCTATAGGTCCATCAGGTCCCACCGGTAGCTCTATAAGGGCGTTGAGGTAAATTTCTAAGGTTGAATTAAGTATTCGAAGGGGTTCGAATATTAAACTAAAATATGAATTTGATTCATATTAAAACTATAAGTTATAATTAATGTGCATTGGATGTATATTAATACTATAGTTTTATGAGAGAGAATAATAATATTTGAATATATGATGTTCAATTTTATTATTTTTAAATTAGTTAATTTTGAATTAGTTAATTGATTTAGTTTAATTAAATTTGATTTAATTAAACTATAAGATAAGAGGGATATTAATTTAAATTTGATTTAAATTAATGTTATTTTAATTAATATTGATTAATTAAAGTTTAATTAATTATAATTTAAATTATGAATTTTGAATTTATAATTAATTAAAAATATCAGGTAACTGATTAATCAGTTACCTGATATTATGCATGAGGTGGCCTTCTCCTAATCAGTAGGTTAATTGAAGGGGTTAGAATTCAGTTTTCCCTAATCCCCACTATCACGCCTCTCTCCCTCTCTGACGCCCTCTCTCTCTCGTTTTTGGCTCTCCCTCTGTGTATACAGAGTTTTTTCCAGAGAAGATCCTTAGAGATTTTGGGTTCCCACAAGCCACTCAACACACATACCTTAGAGAATATCGGTGTAATTTTGGTGGTGGTGTTCGTGAATTTTTTGCAGCAAGATCAAGATCACTTTGTTGCTGTTTTTCTGCGAACTTACGAGGGAAAAAGGTAGTTTTTATCAAGAATTCTTCAAGGGTAAGTATTCTTGAACCCTAGGATCAATGGGATCCTCTTATAGATAAGATCTAGGAATTTCTGCACTTTTTCCAGCATGCTTTATGGTTTTTCACAGCATGATTTTTAATATATTTATCTGCTGTGAATTTATATGTTTTTGCCGTCGTATTGGTATCCCAATCGGCATTTAAACCGGTTAAGGTCTCTGAACGTTTCCGCTGCGCTAGGGCTTTAATCCCTGCACTTTTATGTTAATTCTGGAGAAAATCTATAGCAAAATAACATAAACAAATAATATTTTCTGCTTTTTCGTCAAACTTTCATATCAATCGACTCCACCATTAACATCAATCGACTGGATGAACATCGATGAACATAATTTATCCCATACACCAGGTATTTTCGTTGCATTCTAGATTCTTTACAGTTTGACAATAAAAAACAATCAGTGACAAATCCAAAAGCATGATACTAATATATTAATCTTATGGTTTCAGTTGCATTGTAAAGAATGTTTTTTTTCATCCAACATTGTAAGGAATGTGATGCATTATTTTCTTCATCTAATAAATTAAAAATTCTTCATCTAATAACTATGAAAATTAGTTAGTGTTAGCATCAAAATTTCCCTCTATAAGTTTAAGTTTAAACTCTATAAATCTAAACAACGGCACAAACTCTCCATCTTAACACAAATGAAAACCCTAAAATCACAGGACATCGCACCTATAATCGAAAGTTATCTCCATAATCACCATATCTTACTTGCAGTGTTTGGAAAAGGTGTTGTATACGCAAAATGGGTAGTTTGGCAACCGAATGGTCACTCTGCTACAAATTGTTCTCATCAATTTAACTTGACAATCAAATTGGGGAAGGTGAATTTCATCTTTAGGTTTCTTAAATCTTTAGTTTAAATGTATTATTTTTATCTTGTTCAATCAATTATAAAACCAGCTCGTCCAATCGCTCATTCGTCATGATTTCTTGATTTTTTTTCGTCATATTCAATTGCCCAGATGTTATTGAAGAATGGTAATTTGGGGTCATTCTCTTTGGTATAGACTTCTGCTAAATTCAGATGTTGGAGAATGGTAATTTGGAGTCATTCTTTTTGGTACAAACTTTTACTAAATTGGTGTTAGACTATAAAACTCAGGTATTTTTAGTTTTTTTTTTTTTTTTAATTAAGGGGTTTTTAGTTTTTTTTTCAATAGTAAGTGTTTTTTTTTTTTTTTTTTTTTTTTTTTTTTAATTTTAACAATACCATCCAAGATTTTAGGTGGTTATGATTTTTGGAGATACACTAGAATCGTTTCTCTCATTGATTTTAGGAATACACTGGGTGGTTATGATTTTTGAAGATACACTATAATCATATCTCTCCTTAATTTTAGGAATACACTGTTTTACACCAGAATCGTTTCTCTCCTTAATTTTAGGAATACACTGTTTTACACTAGAATCATTTCTCTCCTTAATTTTAGGAATACACTGTTTTTAACTAACTAAGGGCATTTTTGTTAGTTGATAACGAATAGTAATTTTCCAATTTTATCTTTTTGCCATTTTTGCAAGGAATTTTTTTTACACGTTTTTCAATTCCATGATTATTTTTAACTATTCTTGCTATTAACCCATATATATTTTACATTAGGAAGAAAGACAGAAAAAAGAATGGACAACCCGCTTAAAAATCGATAAATTGAAAAGATGGTTGGTTAGGGAAGTTACAAGTAAAGATAATAATTAAGATTTTGTACAAATATTTTGCTAAAATCAAGGAAGAAAACGTGTAACATTAATTGATAAATGAAAAAATAGAAATGCTAAAATCGTGGAATTATGCAATAAAATAGGAAAAAATTTGGTGTAATCTTTAATATTAAAATAAAAAATATATTTTTAAGATATGTATTCTCCAACGAGAGAGAAATAAACAAAGGGTATGGTGGTCCAAAATTTACCTTTCAATCTAACGATGAAAATTTTCAAAATTTTGGACTATGATCTTGGAGTTAGGGGTGAGCAACTTTAACCGAAAAATCGAGCCGACCGATCAAAACCGACCGAATCGACTTCGACCGATCGATTTTTATAGAGCATCGATCGAGGTCGGTTTTTCTAGAAAACCGACCAGTCGGTCGGTCGACGAGCTCAAAAAAGCTCAAACCAATCGAACCGACGATACTTGTTAAAAAAAATAAAAAACGCTCCTTCCGAGTCATTTTCCCATTCAAATTTGAGAAACCAGCTGCTGGTTTTTGAAAGCCAGCTGCTGGTTTCTAGGTAATGATTACCTATTATTATTATTTTTAAAATTATCTATTTTTATTATTTTATTTGGATTGTTTTTTTCACCCTACCCTCTTTTTCATTCTCTTTGTGTGTCTCTCTCATCTCCTCTTCTTCGGGTAAATGAGATAATAATTGCAATTTTTTTAAAAAATTGGGTAAAACAGGTTGTTTTGAAAAAAAAAATAGAAAAAGCATGCTAAATTCTTGTTTTTATTGGAATTCGTGGTTTGTACCCACGGATTCAATTTCAAATTACACATCCCAATGACTGACCTTTCAAATTCAAAATCTGTTTTTCTATTTTCTTTTTTTTTTTTTGAATTTTTTATCCTTTTCTTAATTAATCATGGTAAGCTTTTTTTTTTTCTTGGTTCATTTTCTGATTTTTATTTTTTTATTTTCAAATTTGTATTTCTTTTTCATATTAATTTTTTTTACACATATTTCTTTTTCATATTAAAATTATGGTAATTTTTTATTTCTTTTTTATTTTTTCAATTTACCAATGGAAAATTGATTGTAATTATTTTATTGATTTTTTTCTTTTAAAATTTAGTTTTAGTTTATAATTTTGTATTTTTTTTTCTTCAAATTGTGATCATTGAAAAATGGTTACCATACTATTAAAAGTTATTATTATTTTATTCTAATTTAATGAATTTTATTTTTTTTCATTTTAATATAGAGTTTTTTTAATTCAAAATTTTATTACCCTAAATTATAAAGTTAAAATATTGAGTGTGACTTATAAAAGTTTTAAAAAAGTAAATAAAATTTTATGGCCACAAGTTATGAGATTATAGATTTGTTATGCTAAAAGCTAATTATAAACTAGTAAAATTTAGATCTAAATTTTTCATTTTAATCTTTTATTTTAAATTTTGATTTGTTTTCTTCTATAAATCAAATGATTGAAATATTATTATCATTTTGATTTAAATTTTCTTCTATAAATCGAATGATTGGAATATTATTAGCATTTTGATTTAAATTTTGATTTTGTTGTAAATTATACAAGAAAAACAAAATCCAAATTTAAAACAAAATATTAAAATGAAAATTTTAGTTCTAACAAATATAAAATTTTAAAATTCGTATAAAGATGTAATTTCGTAATTTTACTAGTTTTAAGTTAACCTTTGAAATAAAAAATTAATAATCTTAAAATTTGTGGCCATATATATATATTTGACTTCAAACTTTTAGGGCATGTTTGGTAGGCAATCCAGATTATGTTTTATGTTTTCAGATTCACTGAATTCCGTGAATATGTGTTTGGTAGACGTGTTTTTGAAAACTGTTTTCGAATTCTGTGATCCAAATAGTGGAAATTTTGAAAACAACTTTTTTATGTTTTCAGTGTATCCAGATTTTGAATTTGAGGTTTTTAAATGTAGGATTAAATTAAAAAAGACAAAAACTTTAATAAATATAGTATTTCATGTTATAAACTCAATTTAGTTTTGTGAAATTAAAATTTGTATAATATAATGTATTATAAATTATATGATATTGTAAAATAATAATTATAAAATATTTATAACACATAACATGTTTAAAAATTAATTAATAATAGTTTATATTCAACTTAGTATTTAGTTAATAACTACAAATAGTTTATGGTTCATAAATATATTATCAAACACATTTTGAACAATTGTTTAAATTGGGATCCAATTTCTGAATCTGTGATGCCTCGTGCATTTTGGTATATTCATATTTCGTACATCTAGTCAAATTAAATGTAAATATTATTTGGACTGGTCCTAAGGAATTATCAATTTAAAACCAAGGTGTTTGGGTAATTATTCTTGGAATTAATCATTATATTGAAGTGATTAATTTTTCCCTAAAAGCTCGTTGGAATTTTATGTTAGCGTTGTTTTGTTATGCTGAATTAAGGGAGTGTGTTGTTGGTTATAAGCTATTCTTGGAATCCTATTTTTTGGGTTTTTGGTTATTAAGAAAATCAAAGAAAAGAAATAAGGAAAAGAAAAAAAAGAACCATCAAACCCTTTCATCTTCTTCCTCTCGTGTAACCCCCCCCCTTGCGTTTTTCAGCTCCAGCCGCCACCGCCTCCCTTGTTCAGTCGTCGCCCGACTCTCCCAGTTGCCGCCAGGGTTCAGCGTCGCGTTTCAGTCGTCGTGAAGCTCGTCACGCCGCCCCTCCCTTCGTGAATCTCTCTCCCTCTCTGCCGCCGGCCATGGGGTTCTCGTCGTCCCGCCGCCTGCCTGAGCGCCGCTGCCGCTCAGCCTCTCACACGGGGTTATTCCTCCCTCTCTATGGTTCGGCCAAGCCCCGTTTCTTGTGAGTTTTTCGCTGTGAAGTTAAAGAAACTTGTGGGTAAGTCTCTTCTCCCTCGATCTAGTTGATTTGAGGCCCGATCTAACTCCCTTGTGTCTGTATTGGTTAGATCTTGTGCGGACAACAGCTCGAAATCTCGTTTCGTCCGCGTTTCAGCTTTAGAAATCGTGGGTAAGCCTTTTCCCTTTCCTTTTCCATGTGGTTTAAGGCTTGGTCTAAGTTTCCCTTGGTTTGGTGTTGTTAGATCTCGTGTGTCTAGCGATTCGGAGTCCCATCGACCTCATTTCAGTCAATTCCGCTTCTGTCTAGCAGTGTTTTGGGGTGTTTTTGGCACTGCTTGACTATCCCGATAAGTTTACCCATGTTCAGTTGGTGCTTAGGATTAAATGCCCATTCATTTGAGTGCTGTAATTTATGTTTTGATGTTGAATTTCTAATCTGCAGCGCCGTGTTTGCTCAGTTCGTGACTGTTTCGGCGTCAATTATCGTTCCCGGTAAGTTTAGCCCTTACCCACTCATGTTTAGAGATTTAAGTAAGATGCCCATTAGTTTTAGGTGCTGGAAAAGTTAATTGTGGTTGATTTTCTGATCTGCAGCGCCGTCTAAGTGTTCGATTAAGTTCGAAACAGTTTAATTCAAATACCCACTGCCCAAGGACTATTCTAGCGCATCGTTAGAGGTTAGAATAACCCGTCTAGCATGAAAGTGGTTCCGTGTGGGTAAGTTCCTTGCTGTCCCTTTATCTATAGCATTGAGTTTGCTGCTCCTTTAGTTGTTCTAGCCTTAGTAGCATGAGTACTTGTTGCCCACTAGCTATGTAGGCTTTTAAAGTGTTGCCGAGCCACTATAGGTCCTAGAATATGCAATGAAATGGGTCGTCATTGCTATTTTGGTTAAAAACATGTATTAAGTCTATGCCCATTTAGTCTCTTCTTCTATATATCTTAGCCCGACCCTTATAGGTTCTTAAAGTATGATTTATGAGCTTTTGGTTGCTGTTCGTAGTTTAAAAAGCTTGCTAGATAGGTTTCCAAAAATTACCTAGGCCTTGTTGGCATCGTCTAAGCTTTAGGAGCTCTTGGATTGTCGTTCATGCATTTTAGGTGGTTGTTGCTTGCTGTCCAGCGACTGAAAAGCCTTAGTAATGGACGTTCAGCATATGCCCATGGCCCGTAGTGCCTTAGACATGGTTGCTCATGGTCTAAAGCTTTTGGGTTTTCATTTTAGGGAATGTTTGAAGACTGTTTAACAAGGAAATAGGCCTAGTAAGTGGGATTTGGCTTTTCAAGCTTATCTTAAGGTCTTTACGTAAATTCTAACCCCTTTTAGCTACCTTTGTAATTTAGGAGCTCATCTTGGCTGCTTTAGGCTTGTTGAGGTTGCCTTGGAAGCGTTATATGTAAGTAGTTTCTACTTACTGAGCTTGTTTGACTGCATGAAGCATGCTCGCTTGTTTATCTACTTTTCTTATATTTGTATGAAATGTTATATATATGAACTGTTGTGCTGTGATCCTTAAAGTGCTTTGTATGAAGCATGAATTGTATCTTCTATGTTGCTTGAGTTGTATTCGCTTAAGGTGTTTAAGCATGATGAATGTTTGTCTTGAGTATGGTGAATGTTGAGTTTAGCTTGAGTCTGACTTGCATGTTGCATGGGGGATGTGTAGCATGAGTCGGGTGTGAGGCACAACATATGGTGCGTAATTCATGTGTAGCGAAGCGTGACGCAAAAATCACGTGGGTGTGAGTGCGGAGCGTGACGCAGAAATCACGGAAGAGTGGTACAACACATGGAGTAGAATTCATGTGGGGTAGGTGCGGAACATGACGCGAAAATCATGTAAGTAGTGCCGCACATGGCGCGAAATTCATGTGTAGCGGAGCATGACACGGAAATCATGTAGTTAGCGGAGCATGACGCGGAGATCATGTAGTTGCAAAGCATGACGCGGAAATCATGTGGAGTCTGGTGCGTGTATTGCATAGCGTGTGATGCATCTGCATGAGTGAGTTGTTTTTAAGCATGTGTTTAGTTTATAGCTTAAAAGCATGTTGATTGTTGTGGATGTGTAACCTGTTGGATGCGTGTGTTGAGCATGTTGTTTGTTTTGGTTGATTGTTTGTGGCCTGGTATGTGTGAGCTGCTTACCAGTACCACGGTTGTACTGATACCCCCTTCCCCACCTTTCCCCCCAACATTTTAGATGTTGCAGGTATCGAGGATGATCCGGACCTTGGTGGCGATGAGGAGAACTACGAAGAAAGTTCTTAGAGTGTTGGTTTTGCAGTTGTTACGTTTCTTAATGGCTTTGGTAGGGTAGCTTGAGTTGTTTCGTTTAGTGGTTCTGTGATGGTGAGAGATTCACCTGAGAAATGCTAAGATTGTGTATCTAGACTTGTTTATTTTGATTAAGTTTGATAAATGTTTTAGCTAGTGGTCTAGCTCTTTTTGTTAACAAAATGTCTTTAAATTCCGCTACGTGGTTTCAGTTTATTGCATGTATTGATAAAGTATGATTTGTCTAGAGGAGATAGGTTGTGAAATCTGGCTGTAGTTTGGTGGAGTTTGGCTTGTTGCTTGTTTAGGAGTGTTTATGTTTATATCATGTGAAGTAAAATTTTGGGATAACCAGTTTTACGCCGTTATGCTGCCGAAATTTTCGGTACATCCGGTTTAAAGTGGTTCAGATCAGTAGTTAATGGTTAAGGGTTCTAGTAGCGTCTCTAGGCCAGAGGTTGAAAAACTTGGGGCGTTACAGAATCTGCTACCAAACACATATTTGAAAACATGAAATACAACTCTGTTTTCATTGAATCCCTTGTTTTCAAATTTTTGTTTTCAGATCACCAACCAAACGGACCCTTAAAAACCACACTAAATATTTTCACTTTATAATTTAGGATAATCAACTTTTGAATAAAAAAGTTGTACACTAAAATGAAAAAATACAATTCATTAAATTAGAATAAAATAATAATAACTTTTAATAGTATGGTAATCATTTTTCAATTATCACTGTTGAAAGAGAAATTTTGACCAATCACAAATTGCCACGTCATTTTTAAAAATTAATGACGAAATTATTATTAATTAAATTTGGGACCAATTATAAATTGACATGTGTCCCAAATTTAATTTGAAGACAAAGTTGGCCAATTATAGATTTATAGAGCCAAATTTCTATTTGATCAATTAATTAAAAAATAAATTATTTTGATCAAATTAATTAATTTGACCAATTAATTAAAAAATAATAATTAATTGGATCAAATTTGAGTCTTTTAAATATTTGGATCATATGGTTTTGGGTCAAATATAAACCATACCCAAGACCAAATAGTTGAACCCAAGACCAATAAAGCCTAAACCCAAGTTGTTAGGCCCAAAAGTCACCAGGGCCCATCCAGGGAGAACTCTATAAATATAGAGGTTTTCCTACATTTCAAGGGTTCAGAAATTCTAGACTCTCACAAAGACAAGAGTTCAGAATTTTAAAGCTCTCGAGCAGAACCAGAGAATTCAGAGAAACTCCACCAAGTCTGAAGACCGAAGACTCTCTGTAATTCATAAGTTCAAGTGTTGAACACTTCTTGAAGACCAGACACTCTTCAAGACTTCAACACTCCTTGAAGATCAAAGACTCTTTAGGACATCAACACTTCTTGAAGACTCAACACTCTTCAAAACTTCAACACTCCTTGAAGATCAAATACTCTTCAGGACATCAACACTTCTTGAAGACTGACGACTCCTTCAAGACTGGAAGACTTCAAGCTCCAAGAATCCATTGAAGCTTCAGACTCGAGATCAAGCGTTCCAACCGTTGAGTGAAACACATTCACACACAAGAGAGAGAATCAGAGGATTAAAGTTAGATATTGTACACCCACACACATACAAACATCAATACAATATATTGTTTATTCCAAGTGTCTTAATTTTCGAAGTTACGTGTGAACAAATTGGCACGCCCAGTGGGACAATCTCTACCTCTCATCTCTCTCTTATCTCAAAACACAAGTGTAAACATGTCGTTCAAGACTTCCTCAATGGTCGTTGTCATGAACAAGTCTTACATCGGTTCTATTGCCCATTGTTGCTTCAATGAATTGACGTTGCAAGAAGATACAACTTCTATCGTTGCAGGCCAAGAAACAACCTTGTAGGGGGCATATACTAATGACAAGTTTCTTGTTAAGTATGTTAAGTATAACCCTTTGTTTGAACCTGATTCTCACGTAGTGACTGTCATGATGACTGAGACAAGAACTATGGAAGAAAGAATGGTTGAGATGCAGGAACACATCAACACCTTGATGAAGGCGATTGAAGAAAAAGATTCTCAAATCGTGCAACTAAAGAGCCAAATTGAGAACCAACATACCTCTGAATCAAGTCAAACTCAAGTCATAAAAAATCATGACAAAGGAAAGACTACAGTGTAAGATGATAAGCCAAAGTGTTCTGCTTCGGTCGCTTCACTATCCATCCAACAGCTCCAAGATATGATCACAAACTGTATTAGAGCTCAGTACGGTGGACCTACTCAAGATTCCCTCTTGTATTCCAAACCTTGAGGATTGATAACTTGAGAATGTCAATCGGGTATCAGCCACCGAAATTTCAGTAGTTTGATGGAAAGGGCAATCCTAAACAACATATTACCCACTTCGTTGAGACATGCGAGAACGCTGGTACTCGAGGGGACCTACTAGTCAAACAGTTCGTTCGAACACTTAAAGAAAATGCTTTTGACTGGTACACTGATCTAGAACCTAAGTCAATTGACAGTTGAGAGGAACTCGAAAGAGAGTTTTTGAATCGCTTCTACAGCACTAGACGAACCGTTAGCATGTTTGAGCTCACCAACACTAAACAACGAAAAGGTGGAGTCGTTGTTAACTATATAAATCGCTGGAGAGCCATGAGTCTAGATTGCAAAGATCGCCTCACTAAACTCTCTTCCGTTGAGATTTGCATTCAAGGCATGCACTGGGAACTCCTCTACATCCTTAAAGGTATAAAGCCTCGCACCTTTGAAGAACTAGCAACTCGCGCCCACCATATGGAGCTAAGTATTGCTAGTCGAGAAAACCAAGACCTTCTACTCCCTAACATGAGAAAAGAAGGAAGGAACAACGAAAAGACTATAGAAGAATCTATGGTTGTAAACACAATCCTTCCCAAGTCGTCTTCGAAAGAAAAACGACAAACAAATGGAACGTATCGCTTAACTTTAAAGGAAAGACAGAAGAAAATTTATCCTTTCCTTGATTCTGACATCCCTGACATGTTGGAACAACTACTGGAAGCGCAACTGATAGAGCTTCCTAAGTGTAAACAACCAGAAGAGGTGGAGAAGGTCAATGATCCCAAGTATTGCAAGTATCATCGAGTTATTGGTCATCTAGTGGAAAGATGTTTTGTCCTAAAGGGCTTAATTCTAAAGCTAGCTATGGAAGGAAAAATTGAGCTCGACCTTGATGAAGTAGCTCAATCAAATCTTGCTACAATCAAAGAAAAGAGCAAGCATCAAAGAAAGAAAGATCTTAAGAAACTTCAACCCAAGAGGCAGAGAAGTAAAGAGTTTTCTCAACCTCGACAACCGGTGATTGCGAAGGAACTCTTCTCCAAAACTTTCCACAAAAAGGAAAAAGAAAACTCTGCAACTTCCTACTGCATCGACGTAGAAAAAGTTAAAAATTCCAAGAATGGTGAACAGAGGACTTCCGTCTTCGATTGCATCAAGCCTCCAACTACTCATCCTTCGGTATTCCAAAGAATGAGTATGGTCGCGACAAAAGAAGAAAATCAATGTCCAACGTCCACCTTCACTCGACCTTAAGCTTTCCAAAGGCTAAGTGTCTCCACATAGAAGAAAAGTCAATCTTCAACATCTGTCTCTGATCGCCTCAAAGTAACAAACGATCAACCTAAAAGAAAGATGGACAACTTGGAGTTGAAACTTTTTGATGAAGTAAACAGCGACGAGAAGCTTCGTAGTAGCATCCCGTCACGTATGAAGAGGGAGTTTTCTGTTCTCATAAATACGGAAGGTTCCTTGAAGGTGAAGCCAAATCTCATTATCCTGACCAATCCTACAAGTCAATGATTTGATCAAGACCATGATGAAGATAAGGGCTTTTAAAATGCAAAAACTCCTAACCGCAAGAGCCTAAACTGCATGATGCTCCTATCCTACACGAGCTTAAAAGGTGAGTGCAAAAAAATCTTGAACTACATTATGACTTGATCCCTATTCCATAAGGGTACGTAGGCAGCTTAAAGAAAACTTTAAGTTAAGTCTCTATAAACAAAAAAAAAAAAAGTGCAACAAATATTGAAGCACGACAATATAAATTGAGGAAATTCATCACTAGTGGGGGCAACACAGCAAATGGAAGTTGTGCATCGTTATGAATGTGAAGCGACAAGTTGGATGAATAAAAGAAGACTTCATTCCTCCAAATTTGATGTCTCGCTCGCCTCAAGTTCGGTGTTCCACTCACTCTAAGTTCGTTGTTCCTTTTCTCCAAGTTCGAAGGTTCTCGTGTGCTTCGCAGCAGTCCCTTCTCTCCAAGTTCGAGGGTGCTTACGTTGTACGCTACTACGTTGTTCCTTCTCCAAGTTTAAAGGTTCTTCGATACACGGTCCTGCGTTGCTCTGTCTCCAAGTTCGAAGGTTCTCGGCCTGCATTGATGCGCTACTTCCTTCTTTAAGTTCGAAGGTTCTCACGTTGTGCTATTGTGCTCCTTCCTTCTCCAAGTTCGAAGGTTCTGACGTTGCGTTGCTTCCTTCACCAAGTTAGAAGGTTCTGACGTTGTGCTGCTTCATTCTCCAAGTTCAAAGGTTCTCATGCCACGCTGCTTCGTTGTTCCTTCTCCAAGTCTCAAGATTCTCATACGGTGCTGCTATGTTGCTTCCTTCTTCAAGTTTGAAGGTTCTCATGTCACGTTGCTTTGCTGTTCCTTCTCCAAGTTCGAAGGTTCTCATATGGCGCCGTTGCGCTGCTTCTTTCTCCAAGTTTGAAGGTTCTCATGCGCTTCGCTGAGATTTCTTCTCTCCAAGTTTGAAGGTTCTCACGCGCTTCGCTAGAGTTCCTTCTCTCCAAGTTCGAAGGTTTCACGTTGTTTCGCTGAAGTTCCTTCTCTCCAAGTTCGAAGGTTTTCATGTGTTCGGCCGCAGTTCCTTCTCTCCAAGTTCGAAGGTTCTCATGTGCTTCGCGGAAGTTCCTTCTCTCAAAGTTTGAAGGTTCTCATGCGCTTCGCTGAGGTTTCTTCTCTCCAAATTCAAGGTTTTTACACGGTTTGCTGCAATTCCTTCTCTCCAAGTTTGAAGGTTCTTATGCGCTTCACTGAGGTTTCTTCCCTCCAAGTTCGAAGGTTCTCACGCGCTTCGCTGAAATTCCTTCTCTCCAAGTTTGAAGGTTCTCATGCGTTTTGTTGAGGTTTCATTCTCTCCAAGTTTGAAGGTTCTCACACGCTTCGCTGTAGTTCCTTCTCTCCAAGTTCAAAGGCTCTCACATTGTTTCACTTCAGTTCCTTCTCCAAGTTCGAAGGTTCTCACACGCTTTGTTGTAGTTCCTTCTCTCCAAGTTTGAAGGTTTTCACGCTGTTTCGCTGATGTTCATTCTTCAAGTTTGAAACTTTTCTCCAAGTTTGAAGATTCTCATGCACTTCGCTGCAGTTCCTTCTCTCCAAGTTTGAAGGTTCTGACGTGTTGTTATGTTGCTTCGCTATCGTTCCTTCTCCAAGTTCGAAGGTTCCTAGGCTGTGTTGTTGCACTACTTCCTTCTTTAAGTTCGAAGGTGTTCATGTGTGCGTTGTTGTGCTGCTTCCTTTTGTAAGTTCGACGGTTTGCACGTTGTTATGCTGCTTTGTTGTTGTTCCTTCTCTCGAAGTTTGAAGGTTCTCACGTTGCTTCGTTGTTGTTCCTTCTCTAAATTCGAACGTTCTCACGCTACGTTGTTCGAAGGTTCTTCCTCTTACACTGCATTGCATCGTTGTTCCTTCAACAAGTTCGAAGGTCCTTACGTTGAAGCAGTAAAGGAGCCCAAGTGGGAATGACATCATGTGTCCTTGGGCCGAGGGACGTCGTAACAACAAAAGTCCAAAGACGTCATAAGTCCTTGTACTTATGCCGGAAGACGTTGCAGCAGTAAAGGAGCCCAAGTGGGAGTGACATCATGTGTCCTTGGGCTGGGAAACGTCATAGCAACAAAAGTCCAAAGATGTCAATTGTCCTTGTACTTATGTCGGAAGACGTTGCAGCAATAAAGGAGCCTTGATAGCGAGCATAGCTAGCTAGTTTTCCCTAATTAATTTAGCTAGTCTTTTATGATTTATTGGCTATTTTATTGCACTTAAATGTTTATTTTGTAGGAAATTGTTGATTAGAGCTAAAACGTGATATTGGAGTTAATCGGGTGTTCGGGACGTGAAAAGAGGCCAAAGAACCGAAAAGAAACAAAGTGGAAGAGTGCAAAATAGTCTTGTCTGAGGGCTAGCGTCTCGACGCTAGCATTCTCCTTAACTGAATTTGGCTGCAGAAGTCCGCTGTGACAAGAGCGTTGCGACGCTCTCGGTTTATTCCATATCCAGAATGCGCAGCAGGGCACAGCGTCGCGACGCTATCGACAGATTTCCTATTTAATCATCTTTTCATGCTACGACCAAGGGGAGTCCAATTGGAGAGATTTTAGCCCTAATTTCGACTAGAGACCTTCTGTGGGAGCTGAAGCAAGGACAAGGAGTGGGAATCTAACTTGGAGGCGTGGAGATCGTGACGAGGACGTGCCGGTTTTGACGACTTTGAGTGTTTCCTTTCTTTTTCCTTTTCTTTAGTTATATTTAATGGCTTTTTCATGCTTAGTTGATTTGGTAATTGAATGATTGGAATTCCCCAATTCCGTTACAGCGGAAGCAATTGGACCGTTCGTAAATTAATTTTGTTCAACAAAATACCAATACATTGGCAAAAGGTTAAGCGATGAGAAACATACCTCCGTTGACGACTCTGAATACTTCAAGAATGATTCTTGATTGCTTTGCAACAACGAAGAACACCACCATTTGATCTTCCCCGCTATAACTCTGAGATTAGGAACGTAGTTGTGGGACTACCTAATCTTGAATGGGAAAAAACTCTGAGAGAAAATTCTCCCTAGAGTTCTTGAGTTGAGAGAATATGAGAGGGCCTTATGGTGGCCATATGTTGTGGTACCTAAACCCTAGGGTTAGTGTTCTATTTATAGGAGAAAGACCATGAATAAAATATTCATTTAAAATCAATTATTTCCATAACTGATTTAATCTTTTCCATAATCAATCAATTCCATAACCAATCAATTTCATAATTGATTAATCTTTTCCATAAATGATTGATCACTTCCATAAGTGATTAATCATTTCCATAATTGATTAATTACCAGTTAATTAATTCTTTAATTAATTAATCACCAATTAAATATCATATATTTAATTTCAGACCTTTTATTAGTTAATTAATTAATTACCCAATTAAATATCATATATTTAATTTCAGGCCTTCAATTAATTAATTCCATAATATGAATCAAATTCATATTAAAATTTGAACTCCTTCAAATTCTCTTATATCCTATAAATTTATTATGAATCAAATTCATATTAATATTTGAACTTCTTCAAATATTTATTTCTCTCATAGACTATAGTTTAATTAAATCTCATTTAATTTAAACTAAATTGAACAATTAATTAATTCATAATTAATTAATTTATCTTCTAATTAAATACCATATATTTAATTAGACATATATTTGAACTCTTTCAAATATATCAATCTCTCAATATAATAAAGTTTAATCTAAAATTAGACTTTATATTTTAATGCATCACTATACATTATATTAATTGTATCTCGTACAATTAACTTAATTCCCAATATGAATTTGAACTATTCAAATTCTCTCAAGATATATTTGTTCCTAATTACTCTTTATGAGCTAGCAGGGGGACCTAATGGACCTACAGATCAGAAGCTCCAATGATATGAGGTTAACTGATTAAACTCATTAATCAAGTTAACCAATTCATTAACAGTGGGTCATTCCACTAAAGACCCACAGCTGAACTCTTCTCACTGTAGAACATTTCTGTGTCCATGGATGTAGACCTATGCCGGTAAGTCAATCCTTCACAAGTGTTCGTAACCACGGCTGGGTCAAATTACCGTTTTACCCCTAGTTATATTTGTCTCCTTAAGTACCACTCCTCTAATGAACAACCTGTTTATGGTCCAACCATTAAACAGAAAGTCCCTCTCGGGCCAGTGAGAGGGCGGGATCCCTTTGTTCAAGTCCTGGAGTCACCACTTAAGGGAACATTCATCTACTTCTCCTAGAAGTGGGAAGGAGTGAATTTCATCTTGTGTTGTCATGTCCCCAGCCCCACACTCGGTCTTGTCCCCAAGAAGGTAGGCTTATTGAGTCGGCGTGCAGGCCACTCTCACCCATACTAATCAAAGGACAATCCCTCGTGAGAAGGAGTTCATGACACACTCAGGATTAAGACTGAGTTACCTAGTTCATCCTATTGAAACAGTAACCTAACTAGTTAACGGTGTTACATCTAGTGGTTTACTATTTCGTGGTCCGGTCTTATGCAAACTCATTACATAGGATACCCCCGCCCGCATGTCTCCTACATGGACGCCTTGGATTAATACGTCTGTATCAAATACAAAGTGGACCGTATCACATAGTGTTACCAGGATAAGGTACCCAGCCTTATCCTTGTACTATAGACCTTTTAGGTTGTTACTTGAACACCAATCCCCGTATGTCCCCACATACTAGTTCAAGTCACATGTACACAACCTTGGATCTTAGTTTATTGGATTTGGGTTAAATTGTGCAATATTTAACAATAACACTTTATTGTAGAAACTCAATTACACTTTATTGAAACAAGTATACAATTTGTTTACATTCACTATCTACGAGTTTTAGGGCATAAAACCCAACAGTAACACCATGTATGAGTAGCTAAGTTTGTTACTTAGGGATTGATGTAGTCTTTTTAGTTTATGGATTGATTTATGGGTTGAATTGTGCAATCGTTTTATGTTTGCATTCTTAATTTAATGCTTTCAATTAATTGACCACTAGTTGAATGATCTAAGTGTTGAGTCTTGCTCGGGAGAAGGGATTTAACGGCGACTATATTAAGATTGCATGACTAAAGTTTATGTTCTAAGCTCGTGACGGAATTTAGAGTAACTTTAGAATTGGTAAAAAAAAACTAAATGTCTTGCATGTTAATAAACTTAGATAGGGATATCAAGTTGGTTAATTTGCATGAGAATCAATTATACTCGGGAGAGGTAGTTGTGATTAAAGGTTCTTAGGCTCATAAATCCATTGTGCGTTATAACTCATTCCCAAAAATCAATCCTAGACTAAATTGGCGAAATCAATTCCCTAAGTGTTCTTTCAATTGAATCTCCATTGTTTGTTTGCATTGATCTAGTTTTCTATCATTCACTACTTTTCGATCCCTAAATAAAATTGAGCAAGATTATTCATGGTAATTGATTTAACTTGAAAATCCAATCCAAAGGACGACACTCGATTGCAAAATCACTTTATTATTACTTGACTCGTGCGCTTGCGGTAGGAAAATTCCACTTCAAGCCTAAGTGGGAGTGACATCATGTGTCATTGGGTCAGGAAACGTCGTAGCAATAAAAGTCCAAAGACGTCCATTGTCCTTGTACTTATGCTGGAAGACGTTGCAGCAGTAAAGGAGCCCAAGTGGGAGTGACATCATGTGTCCTTGGGCTGGGGAACGTCGTAGCAACAAAAGTCCAAAGACGTCAATTGTCCTTTTACTTATGCTGGAAGACGTTGCAGCAGTAAAAGAGCCCAAGTGGGAGTGACATCATGTGTCCTTGGGTCGGGGAACGTCGTAGCAACAAAAGTCCAAAGACGTCAACTGTCCTTGTACTTATGTTGGAAGACGGTGGAGCAGTAAAGGAGCCCAAGTGGGAGTGACATCATGTGTCCTTGGGTCGGGGAACGTCGTAGCAACAAAAGTCCAAAGACGTCAACTGTCCTTGTACTTATGTTGGAAGACGGTGGAGTAGTAAAGGAGCCCAAGTGGGAGTGACATCATGTGTCCTTGGGTCGGGGAACGTCGTAGCAACAAAAGTCCAAAGACGTCAATTGTCCTTGTACTTATGCTGGAAGACGTTGGAGCAGAAAAGGAGCCCAAGTGGGAGTGACATCATGTGTCCTTGGGCCGAGGGATGTCGTAGCAACAAAAGTCCAAAGACGTCATGTGTCCTTGTACTAATGCTGAAAGACGTTGTACCTGCAAATTGAAGACAACAAGGATATGTCTGCCTTAAAAAAAATCACTTACCTACGTACTTACCTTTTGGATGGTGGATGAAAGCACTGTGCTTGTAATTGAAATATAGGCAAAGTGGTGTGAGTTCAAAAAAAATGAGAAGGAAGAATCTTAAAAAAAACAAAAAAGAAAAAAAAAACGAAAATTCATAAAAAAGAAAAGAAAAAACGAAAATTAAAAAAAAAAAAAAAAGAGAAAAACGAAAAAAAAAAAAAAGTAGAATGAAAGAAAATTAAAGGGAGGGGGAAGCTTCATACTTGTATCCTTTCTTGAATGCTCTGCAATTGATGTGTGCTCTCCCCTACTGAGGTTCAACCCTATTTATAGAAGGAAAAGTTTAGATTCAAATAAATAAATCTTATTTCCAACGACAATCTTCATCAATTTTGGGATGAGTTCAAATATAAATCTTATCTACAACGGCAATGTTCATCAATTTTGGGATGGGTTCAAATTTTAACCCAAAGATATGAGATTTGATTTAAATCAAATTGAAAGATAAAAATTTGGGGATTTTGTTTCAAATTTTAATCCAAAGTATGAGATTTGATTTGAATCAAATTGGGAGATAAATTCAAATTGATTTGATAGACTCCTAAATAGATTTGGATTGAATTAAAACTGAATTTGATTATAATTAAACTCTTATCCCATATCAAATTTTCTAAGTTCCATATGAAAATTTTATTCCAAATTCTCACAAAATTTTGGATGCAGTCTTAAATTTACTTAAATTAAAGCTTGTGCATAATCCAAATTTTATCTCAAATTGAAATTTCAATAAATTCCAATTCAAATTCCATTCAAGCCAAAAAAAAAAAAAAGGAATTTTATTTCAAATTAAAGTTTGAGCATAATCCAAATTTTTTATGTCAAACTTTAGTTCAAAATCAAAATCAATTGAAATTTTGACCAAATTTCATATTCTGATTGATACATCAAGTGGAGTCAAAATTTAACCAAAAAACTTAAGTTTTGGTTCCGAATTATTTCTTTTTGAGATTCACTCACACATAACTTGTGCTTAAATCTCGAAAATGGGGCATTTGTTGAAAGAGAAGTTTTGACCAATCACAAATTGCCACGTCATTTTTTAAAAATTAATGACGAAATTATTATTAATTAAATTTGGGACCAATTATAAAGTGACATGTGTCCCAAATTTAATTTGAAGACAAAGTTGGCCAATTATAGATTTATAGAGCCAAATTTCTATTTGATCAATTAATTAAAAAATAAATTATTTTGATCAAATTAATTAATTTGACCAATTAATTAAAAATAATAATTAATTGGATCAAATTTGGGTTTTTTAAATATTTGGATCATATGGTTTTGGGTCAAATATAAACCATACCCAAGACCAAATAGTTGAACCCAAGACCAATAAAGCTCAAGCCCAAGCTGTTAGGCCCAAAAGTCACCAAGGGCCATCTAGGGAGAACTATATAAATAGAGAGGTTTTCCTATTTCAAGGGTTCAGAAATTCTAGACTCTCACAAAGGCAAGAGTTCAGAATTTTAAAGCTCTCGAGTAAAACCAGAGAATTCAGAGAGACTCCACCAAGTCTGAAGACCGAAGACTCTATGCAATTCATAAGTTCAAGTGTTGAACACTTCTTGAAGACCAGACACTCTTCAAGACTTCAACACTCCTTGAAGATCAAAGACTCTTCAGGACATCAACACTTCTTGAAGACTGAAGACTCCTTCAAGACTGGAAGACTTCAAGCTGCAAGAATCCATTGAAGCTTCAGACTCAAGATCAAGCGTTCTAGCCCTCGAGTGAAACACATTCACACACAAGAGAGAGAATCAGAGGATTAAAGTTAGAGATTGTACACCCACACGCGTACAAACATCAATACAATATATTGTTTATTCCACGTGTCTCCATCTCTGAAGTTATGTATGTACAAACAAACACGATTTGATAAAAAAAATTACAAAATTATAAATTAAAACCAAAATTTAAAATAAAAAATCAATAAAATGATTCCAATCAATTTTCCACTAAGTTGTAAAAATAAAAAAGTAATAAAAATTTATCATCATTTTAGTCATTAGGAAAAAATATAAATAAATATTTGAAAATAAAAAAATAAAAATCAGAAAATGAAAAAGGAAAAACAAATTTTACAATCATTAATTGAAAAAAAAAGACAAAATGAAAAAAAAAAAATGAATTTGGAGAGTGGCTGACAAGTCAACCTTGGGATGTGTAATTTGAAATTGAATATGTGGATACAAGCCACAAATTCTAATAAAAACAAAAATTTAGAATGTTTTTCCTAATTTTTTTTTTTAAATTGCAATTATTATCTCATTTACCCCCTCTTCTTCCTTCTCTTTTTCTCATCTTCATTCATTCTTTCTTTTTTTTTTTTTTTTTCTCTTTCACTCAGAATCACCATGGAAGAGAGAAGACATAAGATGATTCAATTAAAACCAGCGAAAAGAACAAACTACGAAGAAGAGATGGAAACAGAGATGAGAAATAAAGAACACGAGAACTTCATTTTTTTTCTTAACTTAGACTATTTTTTTTTCTGTTCTGATATTTCTTTCTCACCTTCGTTGGTTTCTTTTTCTCCCTTCTCTGTTTCTTCCTCTTCATTTCTTCTCTGATAGTTCGTTCTCTCTCTCATCTTTACCAAAGCTATCGTAGACTAACACCACTTGTTTCTCTTCTCCACACGAATTCTTAAAACCGACCGAAACCGACCGATTTTTTCTTATAGTCGGTCGGTCGATTTCATAATAGCTCCCAAACCGACGACCACCGACCGATTAGAACTGACATGTCGGTGGTCGGCAACTGTTTTTGCTAAAAATCGATGCCGACCGACCGATGATCACCCCTACTTGGAGAATTCCATTTGACATAATTGATGTTTTTCTTTTTTGTTCCTTTAACCTTTTCTGCAATCCAGTGTTCGAATTTCACCAAAGGTAGATTTTGATTTAATTTAGTTTTTGCTTTTGCACTTAAGCACCCGTTAGTTCATTAGCGATCCAAAGTTTGATTCTCACTAAGTACAGATTTTGAACTAATTTTAGTTTAGACTTTTGCTCAACAACCGTTAGTTTAAGTTAGAAAATAATAATAATAAAACACATCTAAATATTCAATTTAATTTATTTATGCAAATATTCAATTTTATTTTTATTTTTTTACCTATACTGTTTTAATTTTCAATTTTTCAAATTTACAATATATTTATATATTTTTTTTTAACTTTTTTGTAGTTTGGAATTAGAATTATTTTATTTCTTAATTTTACACACATATATATACAAATATATATTAATCTTTAGCAAATTATTTTAGAAAAACTAATTACATAAAAAAAACATAATTCTATTTTAGAAGATCTTAAATATTTGAATTTTGATTATTTGCTTATATTTACGCGTGGATTATAATTTTAAAAAGGTTAATTTTGTAATTAATATTACTTAATTTAAATATTAGATATCAACACATTTAAAATCATTTGATAAAACAAGATTTTAGTTTGTTACGATTTTGATAATACACTATGATATTATTTGAGAATCTTCAGAGATTTGAAAAAAAATCATTTTCTCCTTAAAATTATGAAAATACTATTTTTTCATTAAGAACATTTTGGTTAGTTTGAAGCAATTAATAAATTTCCAATTCTATCCTTTTGTCATTTTCACAATAAAAAAGATTTTTGGTCTTTTTTCAAAACCAACCTTTTATTTTAGTTATTCATGTTGTTGACTATAAATTAAATCATCTTTGAAAATTTAATTTTTCTATCTTTTTTAATTCATTTGAGATGATTTTCTTTTTTATTTTTTAAAAATTAAATAAATAGGAAAAAATACAATTTTGGTCCATAAGGTTTGGATTAGGTTTCATTTTGGTAATTGAGTTTTTAAACTCGACAATTTAGCCCCTGAGGTTTGGATTTTGTTTCATTTTGGTCCCTCCATCCAATTTTTCATTAATTACTAACGAATTACTGACGTAACACTAATTTTTTAAATTAAAAAAGTTTTTTTTTTAGTTTTTTTAAATAAAAATATATTAAAATAATTATAAAAAAACATTATTCTTCTAATAATTAAAAAAAAAACATTATTCTTCTAATAATTAAAAAAAAAAACATTATTCTTCTAATTGTAGACACCGTATTTGGTCCGGCTTGATTTTCAGTAATAATGTTTGAAGGTTTCCAATATTTGGTGGTCAATTTGTTTTTTCTTATATGTTAACAAGAGCATAGCTCAATTGGCATAAGGTTGTACTAATAATCTCAAGGTTTGTGGTTCAAACTCCCATTCTCACATATTTTTATCAAAAATTCGTTTTTTTTATTTATTTTTTTTATTTATTTAATTTTTTTTTTTATTATTATTAATTTTTTGGTTTTCCCCATTCCTATTCAAGGGGAAGCTTACCTATTCAAAAGCTTTTCCATGGCTCTCATTTTTTTATTTTTTTCCTTTTTTCCACCATTTTCTCACCCATCCTCCCCCTAATTTAGTAACCCTTCAAGTATAAAAAGGGGGGAGATGGAGGATGAAAGGGAGACAAAGAGAGAGGAAGTTTAGAAAAAAATGAGCTTGAGAGAGTTTAGGCATTAGAGCAAGAGTTTAGTTTAGAGAAAGTTTAGAAGAATTTCTTTTGAGGGAGAAATGAGAAGAAGAAGATTTGAGCATAAGCCTAGTTGGGAGAGTTGTTTAGGAAGTGAGCTTAGCTTAGAGAGTGATAGAAGAAGAGAAAAGAAAGTGGAAGAGGAAAAAAGGAAAAGAGAGGGGGAGGAAGGAGTACACGGGGAGAGAAAACATTGGGTAAGAAAGAAGGAAAAAAGAAGAAAGAGAAAGGTAAAAAAGGTGGGGTTTTGTTTTTCTATTTCTTTTGTGTTTTTTGTTTTGTTATTATTATTATTATTATTATCATTATGATTATCATTTTTAATTTCTCTCTCCTTTTAGTTCACTTTTGCACTTTGCCAACTTCATTTTTTAAACTTTCTAATTTATTTATTTTTTTTCTCTCTTTCATTCTCCAAATTGCTTTAATCTAATCTTTAATTCTGCTTGGTTAATTTCAATTATTGTTATTGTTTTGATTTTCTTTTGAAATGGATTATGGGAACTGAGTAATGTGTCTTCGTGGAGTTCAACTCTCGTGTAGGCGTATGAAAATTCTCATTTTCCCTTTTAAAAGATTTTACTCTTTGAATAATTTTCTTCTTTTACATCTATTTTTTTTTAAAATTTTTTATAAACATAATCATGTACACCCATGTTTCCTTTAATTAAAAGGGAAATTAGGCATGATTTATATTAAATTGGATATCCAACTCATAATGTGTAATCCTTACTTTTATTTCTAAAGTTAAGGTAAAAACGAATGAGACATCTTGTGTTTATTATTGCATTTTGAGTTTTTATTTTCATATTTATCATTTTTTAAAGAAAAATAAAAATGAAGGACTGTTTCTATTCACTTAATTGGACAATTTAAGATAATGTGGTAATTGTTTTTTTTTAAAAACGGGTGTTGTAGGGTGCTAATACCTTCCCTACACTCAAACGACTCCCGAACCTAATTCCTGGTTTTCTAAGACTGTTTTTTTTTTAAAAAAAGGTGACCAATCACACCCTTGATGATTGGTGGCGACTCCAATTTTCTCTTAAAAACCCAAGAAAGGATGTCAGCCGCTCCGCGTCGCGATGACGTTGCGACAGCTTGGCGACTCCACTGGGGACTTTTGAGGGTCAAGCCATTGATATCTTTATTGTCCTTTGATTGATTTTTCCTTTAGGTCCCTTCGTTATTATTTTTGTTATTTTATTTATTTTTTTTCCTTACTTTATAATATGATTTGTCTTGCATATTGTTATTCACTTGTCTATTACTATCTTGTTATGTTGTAATTGTACTTTATCTTAGTTATGTCATTCATTTGCATGCCATCTTGTTATTATCATTTTTTTTTATGTTGTAATTGTACTTTATCTTAGTTATGTCATTAATTTGCATGTCATCTTATTAATCATGCATTTCACATACTTTCACTAGCCTCCTACCCGGGCTCTACCTTAGGACTAGACTAGGAGACTGAGTAGTGTGACCTTCGTGGAATTTCGATTCCCGTGCAGGCGCATGAAATTCTCCACTCAAGCCTACTACATCGTTAAATCGGTGGGTAAGCTTGGGGACCTTTTCTAGGATGCCTTAGAGTTAAACTCCACTCATATAGTTCTAGGATTTGACTTATTACATGCATTATTGTCAAAGTTTATTTATTTATTTATTTTTCTTCTTTCCCTTGTATCTTATATCAATTTTCAATTTTCGCTCATTGAAAATATCCTTTCCAATCTCTTTTAATGTAGTTAAGAAAATTGTGCAAATTAAATTAACAAGATTTTTCGATTATTTACATTGGCAGAAACTAAAGTATGAGTAAAATAAAATCACCCCCTCCAATACAAGAAATGGGTATAGAAGATCAAGCAACAGTACGTCAATGGTCAGAAAATGTACAACAAATCCACGAAGATTCTTTAGTAGAAGATGTTATTTCTCAATTTAAGAATGTCAATTTTCCAGAAAGTCAATTAGAAACAGTGAAACAGGCTTGGGAAAAATTAACTATAGATAGAAAGGCTAAATTTACAAGCAAATATGACCATCTAGCTCAGCTCATGTATTTACAAGTCAATTATTCTGTATTAAAAGCTTTGATTCGACATTGGGATCCAGCCTACAGATGTTTCACATTGGGCTCAATCGACATGACTCCTACAATAGAGGAATATCAATCCCTTCTGCAAATGCCAGCACGAACAGAGGTTGAAGCTTATTCTTACGATCAAGAGCTTACAATGAAAAGAGCATTATCTACTCTTTTGGGCAAGATTCGTACAAGCGACATTGAGAAACAAGTAAAGATAAAAGGAGAGAACACATGCTTACCCTTGAACTACATCCTTACTCTTCAACAAAAATTTCCAAATGAAGACAAGGAATTAACTTTACTGGCATTGTGTATCTTTAATGTTGTTTTGTTTCCTAAAGTATGTGGATATGTTGAGGAACGCGTGGTCAAGTTGTTTGCTAAGATAGAAATAGGAGTTGATCCCATTATTCCTGTATTGGCAGAAACTTTTCGTTCATTAAATTATTGCAGAACCAAAGGAATAGGAAGATTTATAGGGTGTGCACCATTATTGTACATTTGGATCCTTAGTCATGTGAAATGTCCACCAGAATTCAAATGTCCAGACATCAAATTTTCAAGTTCCTGGAATAAGCTGCAAAATCCCATTTCAGAGTTCGTGCAATCAGGTTGGAGTTCATCCTCCCCTGAAAGGAGCGCTTGGGAAGCCTTTTTCTCCGAACTAAAGGTAGAAGATGTAATATGGAGAGCACCTTGGATGTCAACTAGGCCAATGATCTATAAATGTGGTAAATTTCAAAGTTTACCTCTTTTGGGCCCTTGGGGATGTATAGCCTATGCACCTTTATTGGTAGTACGCCAAATTTGGGTCCGGCAATTCATCCCTGCTATGCATGAGTTGAAGCATTTCGAATTTGCTTATGATAAAGGCTTCTGTAAAGATAGAATTCAGAAAATTGTGAAAGCATGGAAAATGATCACTAAAATCCAGAGTGGTCAGTTTCATGATGATACCACAGAGGCGTACAAAACATGGCATGCGAACAGAGCTAAAACCGTGATTGTGTCACCAAAAATGAAAACCAAGATAAAACTTAATGCAAAGGTGATACCAGATCAACAGACAGAACAAGCAGCACGCGAAAAGGAATGTGATGAATTGAGAAAAGCGAATTCATCATTGGTTCAAAAAAATGAAAGGCTGCAATTAGAAATAAAGCAAGGTTTGTTGCGCAAGGCAGAACTAGAAAAAGAGTTGAACCGATTAAAGGGAAGTGTCAGCAAACAAGAACAATTAGAAAAGGAAATTTCAGCATTAGACACAGAGGCCCGCGACCTGAACAGAAGAATGCATCGATTAAGAAGGGATAATGAAGTCTCCCAAGCAACTCTCAAGTCAAGGAATGACCAAGTTTTGAAGCAACAATCTGAGATTGCCTCACTCCATGAGTTGATGAAAGAGCTCGAAGATTGCATTAGTTTGAGGAACCAAACGATTACTGAGGTAGAGGAAATGAATGGAACGCTATGTCGAACAATTGACGACATGCAATTAACGCTCAAGATTAGAGAAGATCAACTAGGGGAGCTCATCAACGACAACAAGGGTCTAAGAGAGTCCATTCAGTCACTCAATGTACGCCTCGGTAAGTATCAGGATGCCATTGACAGATTAATGAAGGACTATACCTATCTAAAGGAGCAGTACGATAGATTGAGCGACGATTTTGGGTTTGTGAGACAGAATCATGCGACACTGCGAAGTAAAGCGGAACATATGCTCACTCAGATTAGGAGAGTCACTCGAAGGGCAGATGAACTAGCAGAAGATGCACGTACTCTCTCTAAAGTCATAGCACCTACACAACCGAATAGCAAGAATGTGCTCAAGTTTTTGGGAAAGCTTCGTATAAGTTTAGAGTATTGGGGGCAATTTTATTAACTTTTTACTTTAGTTTATGTTTATTTAGATAGTTGAAATATCTTGTAATTCTATTTTGCACAAATTTTGCTGCTACATTGTTTTATCATTTTTCAATTTAATATCAAGGCCATTTTTTTCATTTTTCTTTTCCTCTTCAATTGTTTAAATGTTTCGTTTTGTCTTTCTCTTTTCTTACACTAAAATCTCTTTTCATTAAAAATATAAACAAAATCATAAGATAGCTCGGTCACCTCGAATCCACCGCACCTACTGAAGGATTTGGAATTCCCAATTCCGTTACAGCGGAAGCAATTGGACCGTTCGTAGTTAATTTTGTTTCTACTAAAATACCAATGCATTGGCAAAAGGTTAAGCGGTGAGAAACATACCTTCGTTGACGACTCTGAATTCTTCAAGAACGTCTTTCTTGATTGCTCTGCAACAACGAAGAACACCACCATTTGATCTTCCCCACTATAACTCTGAGATTAGGAACGTAGTTGTGGGACTACCTAATCTTGAATGGGAAAAACTCTAGATTCTCCCTAGAGTTCTTGAGTTGAGAGAATATGAGAAGGCCTTATGGTGGCCATATGTTGTGGTTCCTAAACCCTAGGGTTAGTGTTCTATTTATAGGAGAAAGGCCATGAATAAAATATTCATTTAAAATCAATTATTTCCATAACTGATTTAATCTTTTCCATTAATCAATTCCATGACCAATCAATTCCATAATTGATTAATCTTTTCCATAAATGATTGATCACTTCAATAAGTGATTAATCATTTCCATAATTGATTAATTTCCAATTAATTAATTCTTTAATTAATTAATCACCAATTAAATATCATATATTTAATTTCAGACCTTCTATTAGTTAATTAATTAATTACCCAATTAAATATCATATATTTAATTTCAGGCCTTCAATTAATTAATTCTATAATATGAATCAAATTCATATTAAAATTTGAACTCCTTCAAATTCTCTTATATCCTATAAATTTAATATGAATCAAATTCATATTAATATTTGAACTTCTTCAAATATTTATTTCTCTCATAGACTATAGTTTAATTAAATCTCATTTAATTTAAACTAAATTGATTAATTAATTAATTCATAATTAATTCATCTTCTAATTAAATACCCTATATTTAATTAGACATATATTTGAACTCTTTCAAATATATCAATCTCTCAATTTAATAAAGTTTAATCTCAAATTAGACTTTATATTTTAATGCATCATTATACATTATATTAATTTGTATCTCATACAATTAACTTAATTCCCAATATGAATTTGAACTATTCAAATTCTCTCAAGATATATTTGTTCCTAATTACTCTTTACGAGCTAGCAGGGGGACCTAATGGACCTACAGATCAGAAGCTCCAATGATATGAGGTTAATAGATTAAACTCATTAATCAGGTTAACCAATATTCATTAACTGTGGGTCATTCCACTAAAGACCCACAGCTGAACTCTTCTCACTGTAGAACATTTCTGTGTCCATGGATGTAGACCTATACCGGTAAGTCAATCCTTCACGAGTGTTCGTAATCACGGATGGGTCAAATTACCGTTTTACCCCTGTGTTACATCTGTCTCCTTAAGTACCAGCGCTCCTCTAATGAACAACCTGTTTATGGTCCAACCATTAAACAGAAAGTTCCTCTCGGGCCAGTGAGAGGATGGGATCCCTTTGTTCAAGTCCCGGAGTCACCTCTTAAGGGAACACTCATCTACTTCTCCTAGAAGTGGGAAGGAGTGAATTCCTTCTTGTGTTGTCATGTCCCCAGCCTCCCACTCGGTCTTGTCCCCAAAAAGGAAGGCATATTGAGTCGGCGTATTGGCCACTCTCACCCATGCTAATCAAAGGACAATCCCTCATGAGAAGGAGTTCATGACACACTCAGGATTAAGACTGAGTTACCTAGGTCATCGTATTGAAACAGTAACCTAACTAGTTAACGGTGTTACATCTAGTGGTTTACTATTTCGTGGTCCGGTCTTATGCAAACTCATTGCATAGGATACCCCCGCTTGCATGTCTCCTACATGGACGCCTTGAATTAATACGTCTGTATCGAATACAAAGCGGGCCGTATCACATAGTGTTACCAGGATAAGATATCCAGCCTTATCCTTGTACTATAGACCTTTTAGGTTGTTACTTGAACACCAATCCCCGTATGTCCCCACATACTAGTTCAAGTCACATGTAAACAACCTTGGATCTTAGTTTATTGGATTTGGGTCAAATTGTGCAATATTTAACAACAACACTTTATTGAAACAAGTATACAATTTGTTCACATTCACTATCTACGAGTTTTAGGGCATAAAACCCAACAAACTCCCACTTGAACTAAAACTCTAGTTTAGTGGGATGTACAATAATCTATACAGCATTGGGTGTATAAATACATGTATAAAACATATACAATGTACAAATACAATAAACTAGGGCATCACTATACCCATTACACAATGGTATCACTATACCAATTACATTTCTCCCACTTGCCCTAGATTACACTTTTGTACATATCTCGTAGATCTAGACCTTCTAGATGACCCTCAAACACTTTAGCCGAGAGAGTCTTTGTAAATGAATCAGCAATATTTAATTCAATTTAATGTGTCTGCTTGTCTTAGGCTGCGATGTTCTTTTGAATTTGCCACAACACCACTATATCACTATAAAGTGTGATGGACAAGTTCACATTTGGAACACATTCCAAATCTGTCAAGAACTTCTTAAGCCATACAGTCTCTATCGCTGCTTCACAAGTAGCTATATTTTCGGCCTATATGGTCAAGATTGTAACTATGTCATACTATAGCTCCATCGTAAAGAGTGACCACAAATACTGATGTAGATTTCCTCAAATTCTTATCAGTCTTAAAATTTGTGTCAGTGTATCCTGTAAGGATCAAATCCTTAGTCCCATACACGAGCATATAGTTCCTCGTTCTCCTTGAATACTTGAGGATATTCTTAACGGTTTTCCAATGATTAAATCTTGGATTAGATTGATATTTACTGACAATCCCTACTGCATAGGGCATTCGTCTCATGCCCTCAACCTCTTGAGGTGTCTTAGGAAACATTTTCTTAGACAAAAGAATTCCATGTCTGAAAGGTAGTGAACCCTTATTGGAATTCTGCATCTTATATCTAACTAACATCTTGTAGATATAAGACACCTGAGACAATGCTAGCCTTTTGTTCTTACGGTTCCTAAACAATTTGGATCTCAAGAACAAACTCAGCTTCTCCCAAATTTCCACTTGGAAATGAGCTGCTAGCTCCTTTAATGTCAGTAAGATAACCTACATCATTCCCAATGATTAGGATATCAATCATATACAATACTAAGTAAGCTACTGAACTATTGATGATTACTTGTAAACACAAGACTCATTAATGTTCTGATTAAAGTCAAAAGATTTGGTCTCTTTATCAAATCTTATATTTCAAGATCGAAATGCTTAGGTTAATCCATGAATGGATCACTTAAGCTTGCAAAACCTTTTGCTTTCGATCTTGTTGTATGAACCCTTCTGGTTAAGACCTTTAATGTCTCGTTTTCTCTTGTAAATCCACTTGTAACTAATAGGTGTTACCCATCAAACAGATCTACAAGATTCCATATGGAAGTGAAATACAAAAGACTTCATTTCCAGGTCCATGACTTTAATCCATTGGTCCTTGTCAACATCATTCATTTTCTTTCTAAAAGATAATGAACCCACTATACCATCATCAGGTATGATGACCTAGGCTTCAAACAAGCCCATGTAACGTTCGGGTTATCAAACAACCCTCCCACTACATTGAGGCAATCTCAACTATTGAGATGGATGTGACTGACTAGATGCACTGATCCATCAACAACTTTTGTTGAACAACCAACCTCATCAACAACTCTTGTGGATGTTACTGTAGCTTCATTAGTTAACTTACTTAAATCGACTTTACTCTGTGGTTTATGATTTTTTTTTTTTATGTGAACTTCTTCTGAGAATTTAGCATTTGTCGATACAAATTCTTTATTCTCTTGTGAATTGAAGAAGTATCAACTTCTCGTTTCCTTTGGGGTTGCCTACTACAGTATGCAATGCAGTCAACACTACATGACCCCAAAACGAGCCAGACAATTGAGCATAGCTCAACATGGAATGAACCATATCCAATAGGGTTCTATTTCTCCTAAATGAGATTTAGGGTGTGATCCCATGTACTATCAAATAGTCCTGGAATCTCAAATCCCTATACTCAACACTTTGATCTGATCAAAGTGTTTTTATCATCTCACCTAACAAGTTTTCAACTTCAGTCCTAAGCCCCTTCGAATATCTCAAGAGCTTCAGACTTAAGTTGCATTAGGTAAAGATACTCATACCTTTGAATAATCATCCAAAAGAGATGAATTATTCATGCCCTCCCACTGCTTTAACATATTGAACCACAAGGATCCAAATGTACAAGCTCCAAGGGCTCTTTGGCTCTTAGATCTTTTCTAGTAAAATATCTATCAATCATATTGCCCACAAGGCATGACTTACAAGGTAGTAGAGAGTCATCTTCTAACTCGTTTAGAAGTTCACTCTTGACCAATCTCCCAATCAAATTGAGATTAATATGGTCTACCTTAGAACCAAAGAAAGGTATTTTTCCTTTAAGAGAAATCCTTTGCCTCTTTTCACATTGAGTAGTAGCGGTCTTAAACAACCCAGTGTTCATGACTGCTTTACTCTTGATTAGTCTTAAAACATTTAGGTTACTTTACAGTAAAGCTAAACAAATGTCAACTCCCTTTCTTGAAATAAAACTGCGTTAGCAGAGAAAGGTAAAGAGTAACATTGTTCCAGCAAATAAGACACAGAAATCAAATTTCTTTTGATCTTACATACACATTATCTAATAATATGTATTTTCTCCCACTGAGAAAAAATAACTTAATGTTCCCCACTGATATAGCTAAAATAACCTCTCTAATTCTAACTTTGAGAGTTATTACACAAGCAGTAAGCTCTTGCCAGGAACTCATTCCTTTAAAAGAAGAACACACCTGATTTGTGGTCCTTGAATCAAGTATTCAGGGAGAATCACTATTCTTCACTAGTCACGTTTTCAAGACAGGTAAATGAAAATTACGGTCTTGAAGAAGTTCTCTTTTTGCTAAGCAGAGTTCTATGTCATATTCACCAAGAACAATTCTTAATGAATTAAACATATGGGGCATGAGGACATTCCTCAGTTAAGAATAATCCTAAACTTATTTACCACAATTTATCGTTTAAGCTTGTTGTATTACCGTTATTTATAAAATGACATAAGACAACACACATGAAATTATTATATAATTGCTGAAGTAACAAATTACTTGTATTATTAATTGCACTAACCCATCACAAAAAATCCAATCAAATTCTGCAAAAACAAATAAGCAATCAAAGAAACCCTATAAAACTATTGATTTAGTTTTTGCAACGATACTTCAAAGGTTTAGAACAACAGCCACCGAAGGGTGGTCAACTACTCCTCCTCTGAATTGAGACAATCTCAACTAAACTCTAACACCAGAATAACTCATATTACGTTAGCGTTTAGTTACCGTTGTTCGGTCAAGGGTTAGTTAACACATTTAACTCATCCCCGTAAGTGTAACCCTCCCACTTTCAGATCTCAGAGGCACGCACCAACAGGCTACCGAAGGGAAAGACAACTGTTGGTGATTAGCCTAAGTGACCCTATCCTATTCAGGAGTTCACGGTGTTCCGAATCCTATGATCAGGCCCTCCGAAGGGATGGTTGCGCCAAGACAACCTGCAGGCGGATCATAGGACTCTCACAGTGTGAACTAGGGGTGGAGACCGAGGGATACGTTGACACGTGTCCCGCTCCCACTTACTCTAGACATTTTTCCCATTCACCTTGTTATTGATCTATGCAAACACTTTCCGAAGGGAGGCCGCTCCTAGGGCGACTCGAAGCCGAGCATGAACCTCACGTTGTGAATATAGGGACGTAGGAGCAAAACTTGATTTAAATCTCGTTTTGTAATTTTCCTCCCACTGAAAATGTCCTAAGGTTAATTTAGGGTTGTTTAACTTAGATAAAATTCGGCTAAGTCAATCTATCTAAGTCTGATCCTATTATAACAATTATGGAAAGGATTCAACCACAATGTTTTAGGTGAATTAAACTTCTTTTAATAAACCCAACATTGCAAGTCAACATTACTGTGGTTAATTCAACTCAAGTTTCGGGTCAGTTCCCAGGTAGGAGGTGTTCCGTAAACCGTCAACTTAAATACCCCCAACCTTAGACAGAACTTCACCAAGAGAGTTCCCTTATAACCAAAGTAATGTAAGGTCTTTACTCTAAAGATCTAGGTGCATTAAACACTTTTAACAAACCTAGTGACATTGCATGCTAACATTTAACTATGATTAATTCAACTCCGGTATTCCGGGTCAGTTCCCAGGTAGGAGGTGTTCCGTAAACCGTCAGCTTAAATACCCCCAACCTTAGACAGAACTTTACCGGTGGAGTTCCCTTATAATCATAGCAATGTTTTTCCTACTTAGTCAATTAAAACTAATTTTAATTCTAAGTAAGAATAATTCTAATCCTATTAGAAATATGATCTTAGGTCTAATTAATTTTAAACATTTTAAAATTAATTCATTTATCCTAAGATCCTATGTTTGCATGCAATTCTTTGTTATAGGTTAACGGTTTCTATTCATTAATATTATAACTATTATAAATTTTAATGAATTAACCCTATAACATGCTACTATGGTGAATAAATTAACAATCAAATTCTAATTAATTTATAAAACCATACATTAGCATAACATACCAAAAATATAACAATTATATTAATCTAAGGTAATGTCATGCTCAATGCAATTTAATTTCCTTTTAATTAACCTAACTCTTAAATTAATTATACAAGAAAATTAAAATTAGCATTACCATTTTCATATATTAACATAACACTTTAATTAATAGCTCATGAAAATTAATAAGCATATAAATTACTTATATAAATATAACTCTTATATTTTTAAACTAAAGTAATTTCATGTTTAATGCAAATTAATTTTCTTCAATTAATCTAACTCTTAAATTAATAACCCAAGAAAATTAAAACAAGCATTCACATTTTCATACATTAACATAACACTTTATATTAATAGCTCATGAAAATAAACAAGCATATAAAATTACTTTCATAAATATAACTTTTTATATTTTTATTAAAGTAATTTCATGCTCAATGCTTCTCAATTTTCATCCATTTAATCATAAAAATTTATATTAAATACTCATGAAAATAAACATTGATATTTTAATTCCATCCATAATATAACTAATTATATTAATACTCATGAAAATAAACCTAAGCATGCATGCTTCATTAATATAATATAACACTTTATATTTATCTAATTAATGACATGCATGATGCTTTTCAAATTTCATATATTTAATATAACAATTGTACTAAATTACTCATGAAATTTAAATTCATGCATAATTATCAAATATTATAACATTTATAACATAAAAATGCATGAAACATGCTTAACCTATGGTGGGATCTAGCTAAATGACATTCATAAAGCAATAAATAGCTATAAAGACCGGTATTTTGGCATCCTAGGGCAAAAATAATGAAAAAATTACATTAATAATTCAAAATCTAGCCCTAAACCGCCTTGTAATCGGTTAGAACCGCCTCGAACCGCTCAGAACCAACCCGAACCGTGTTAGAATCGCCCAAAACAGACCTAAATTTCTCAAACTGGCCCAATATAACCTTGAACCGGACCAGACCAGCATGAACCGGACCCATCCTCAGTGAACCGGACTGTACCAACTTTAGAAACCGGAAAAATAAGAAAAGAAAAAAAAATTGCATTTGAACAGCTTCGAACTCACGCCCTTTCATACGCTAGCCGCACGCACACACCAACTGCTCCAACACCCATGTTCGAGAATCAATTTACGCAAATAATAATTATTTCGTAACCGCAGCGTCGAGACGCTGAATGCATAGCGTCTCGACGCTGTCCCGTTTTTTTTTCCAGCGCCTTTACCTCAGCGTCGCGACTCCGTTGAGCAGGGTCGCGACGCTACGCCTCTAGGCAGCATACTGTCTTCGATTCCAGCAGCCGTTTTTCTCCGATTTCAACTCCGATTCGAACACCGATCAACAAATTGATCTTAAATCTCTAGACACGGACTTACAAGACTCGATTTACAATAATTTTGCCCCAAAAACATGGGCCCTTACATGATCAAATCATACAAAAATTGTAAATCTAATGCCAAAACACCTAAACAATCTTTAAGCAAACCAAACATTCATAATGCAAATCAATCCCACAAAAAACCAACGCAAATTTTGTAAAACAAAATTAAGCATACGATCGGCTCTGATACCAATTGAAGGATTTGGAATTCCCAATTCCGTTACAGCGGAAGCAATTGGACCATTCGTAGTTAATTTTGTTTCTACTAAAATACCAATGCATTGGCAAAAGGTTAAGCGGTGAGAAACATACCTTCGTTGACGACTCTGAATTCTTCAAGAACGTCTTTCTTGATTGCTCTGCAACAACGAAGAACACCACCATTTGATCTTCCCCACTATAACTCTGAGATTAGGAACGTAGTTGTGGGACTACCTAATCTTGAATGGGAAAAACTCTAGATTCTCCCTAGAGTTCTTGAGTTGAGAGAATATGAGAAGGCCTTATGGTGGCCATATGTTGTGGTTCCTAAACCCTAGGGTTAGTGTTCTATTTATAGGAGAAAGGCCATGAATAAAATATTCATTTAAAATCAATTATTTCCATAACTGATTTAATCTTTTCCATTAATCAATTCCATGACCAATCAATTCCATAATTGATTAATCTTTTCCATAAATGATTGATCACTTCAATAAGTGATTAATCATTTCCATAATTGATTAATTTCCAATTAATTAATTCTTTAATTAATTAATCACCAATTAAATATCATATATTTAATTTCAGACCTTCTATTAGTTAATTAATTAATTACCCAATTAAATATCATATATTTAATTTCAGGCCTTCAATTAATTAATTCTATAATATGAATCAAATTCATATTAAAATTTGAACTCCTTCAAATTCTCTTATATCCTATAAATTTAATATGAATCAAATTCATATTAATATTTGAACTTCTTCAAATATTTATTTCTCTCATAGACTATAGTTTAATTAAATCTCATTTAATTTAAACTAAATTGATTAATTAATTAATTCATAATTAATTCATCTTCTAATTAAATACCCTATATTTAATTAGACATATATTTGAACTCTTTCAAATATATCAATCTCTCAATTTAATAAAGTTTAATCTCAAATTAGACTTTATATTTTAATGCATCATTATACATTATATTAATTTGTATCTCATACAATTAACTTAATTCCCAATATGAATTTGAACTATTCAAATTCTCTCAAGATATATTTGTTCCTAATTACTCTTTACGAGCTAGCAGGGGGACCTAATGGACCTACAGATCAGAAGCTCCAATGATATGAGGTTAATAGATTAAACTCATTAATCAGGTTAACCAATATTCATTAACTGTGGGTCATTCCACTAAAGACCCACAGCTGAACTCTTCTCACTGTAGAACATTTCTGTGTCCATGGATGTAGACCTATACCGGTAAGTCAATCCTTCACGAGTGTTCGTAATCACGGATGGGTCAAATTACCGTTTTACCCCTGTGTTACATCTGTCTCCTTAAGTACCAGCGCTCCTCTAATGAACAACCTGTTTATGGTCCAACCATTAAACAGAAAGTTCCTCTCGGGCCAGTGAGAGGATGGGATCCCTTTGTTCAAGTCCCGGAGTCACCTCTTAAGGGAACACTCATCTACTTCTCCTAGAAGTGGGAAGGAGTGAATTCCTTCTTGTGTTGTCATGTCCCCAGCCTCCCACTCGGTCTTGTCCCCAAAAAGGAAGGCATATTGAGTCGGCGTATTGGCCACTCTCACCCATGCTAATCAAAGGACAATCCCTCATGAGAAGGAGTTCATGACACACTCAGGATTAAGACTGAGTTACCTAGGTCATCGTATTGAAACAGTAACCTAACTAGTTAACGGTGTTACATCTAGTGGTTTACTATTTCGTGGTCCGGTCTTATGCAAACTCATTGCATAGGATACCCCCGCTTGCATGTCTCCTACATGGACGCCTTGAATTAATACGTCTGTATCGAATACAAAGCGGGCCGTATCACATAGTGTTACCAGGATAAGATATCCAGCCTTATCCTTGTACTATAGACCTTTTAGGTTGTTACTTGAACACCAATCCCCGTATGTCCCCACATACTAGTTCAAGTCACATGTAAACAACCTTGGATCTTAGTTTATTGGATTTGGGTCAAATTGTGCAATATTTAACAACAACACTTTATTGAAACAAGTATACAATTTGTTCACATTCACTATCTACGAGTTTTAGGGCATAAAACCCAACAAACTCCCACTTGAACTAAAACTCTAGTTTAGTGGGATGTACAATAATCTATACAGCATTGGGTGTATAAATACATGTATAAAACATATACAATGTACAAATACAATAAACTAGGGCATCACTATACCCATTACACAATGGTATCACTATACCAATTACATTTCTCCCACTTGCCCTAGATTACACTTTTGTACATATCTCGTAGATCTAGACCTTCTAGATGACCCTCAAACACTTTAGCCGAGAGAGTCTTTGTAAATGAATCAGCAATATTTAATTCAATTTAATGTGTCTGCTTGTCTTAGGCTGCGATGTTCTTTTGAATTTGCCACAACACCACTATATCACTATAAAGTGTGATGGACAAGTTCACATTTGGAACACATTCCAAATCTGTCAAGAACTTCTTAAGCCATACAGTCTCTATCGCTGCTTCACAAGTAGCTATATTTTCGGCCTATATGGTCAAGATTGTAACTATGTCATACTATAGCTCCATCGTAAAGAGTGACCACAAATACTGATGTAGATTTCCTCAAATTCTTATCAGTCTTAAAATTTGTGTCAGTGTATCCTGTAAGGATCAAATCCTTAGTCCCATACACGAGCATATAGTTCCTCGTTCTCCTTGAATACTTGAGGATATTCTTAACGGTTTTCCAATGATTAAATCTTGGATTAGATTGATATTTACTGACAATCCCTACTGCATAGGGCATTCGTCTCATGCCCTCAACCTCTTGAGGTGTCTTAGGAAACATTTTCTTAGACAAAAGAATTCCATGTCTGAAAGGTAGTGAACCCTTATTGGAATTCTGCATCTTATATCTAACTAACATCTTGTAGATATAAGACACCTGAGACAATGCTAGCCTTTTGTTCTTACGGTTCCTAAACAATTTGGATCTCAAGAACAAACTCAGCTTCTCCCAAATTTCCACTTGGAAATGAGCTGCTAGCTCCTTTAATGTCAGTAAGATAACCTACATCATTCCCAATGATTAGGATATCAATCATATACAATACTAAGTAAGCTACTGAACTATTGATGATTACTTGTAAACACAAGACTCATTAATGTTCTGATTAAAGTCAAAAGATTTGGTCTCTTTATCAAATCTTATATTTCAAGATCGAAATGCTTAGGTTAATCCATGAATGGATCACTTAAGCTTGCAAAACCTTTTGCTTTCGATCTTGTTGTATGAACCCTTCTGGTTAAGACCTTTAATGTCTCGTTTTCTCTTGTAAATCCACTTGTAACTAATAGGTGTTACCCATCAAACAGATCTACAAGATTCCATATGGAAGTGAAATACAAAAGACTTCATTTCCAGGTCCATGACTTTAATCCATTGGTCCTTGTCAACATCATTCATTTTCTTTCTAAAAGATAATGAACCCACTATACCATCATCAGGTATGATGACCTAGGCTTCAAACAAGCCCATGTAACGTTCGGGTTATCAAACGACCCTCCCACTACATTGAGGCAATCTCAACTATTGAGATGGATGTGACTGACTAGATGCACTGATCCATCAACAACTTTTGTTGAACAACCAACCTCATCAACAACTCTTGTGGATGTTACTGTAGCTTCATTAGTTAACTTACTTAAATCGACTTTACTCTGTGGTTTATGATTTTTTTTTTTTATGTGAACTTCTTCTGAGAATTTAGCATTTGTCGATACAAATTCTTTATTCTCTTGTGAATTGAAGAAGTATCAACTTCTCGTTTCCTTTGGGGTTGCCTACTACAGTATGCAATGCAGTCAACACTACATGACCCCAAAACGAGCCAGACAATTGAGCATAGCTCAACATGGAATGAACCATATCCAATAGGGTTCTATTTCTCCTAAATGAGATTTAGGGTGTGATCCCATGTACTATCAAATAGTCCTGGAATCTCAAATCCCTATACTCAACACTTTGATCTGATCAAAGTGTTTTTATCATCTCACCTAACAAGTTTTCAACTTCAGTCCTAAGCCCCTTCGAATATCTCAAGAGCTTCAGACTTAAGTTGCATTAGGTAAAGATACTCATACCTTTGAATAATCATCCAAAAGAGATGAATTATTCATGCCCTCCCACTGCTTTAACATATTGAACCACAAGGATCCAAATGTACAAGCTCCAAGGGCTCTTTGGCTCTTAGATCTTTTCTAGTAAAATATCTATCAATCATATTGCCCACAAGGCATGACTTACAAGGTAGTAGAGAGTCATCTTCTAACTCGTTTAGAAGTTCACTCTTGACCAATCTCCCAATCAAATTGAGATTAATATGGTCTACCTTAGAACCAAAGAAAGGTATTTTTCCTTTAAGAGAAATCCTTTGCCTCTTTTCACATTGAGTAGTAGCGGTCTTAAACAACCCAGTGTTCATGACTGCTTTACTCTTGATTAGTCTTAAAACATTTAGGTTACTTTACAGTAAAGCTAAACAAATGTCAACTCCCTTTCTTGAAATAAAACTGCGTTAGCAGAGAAAGGTAAAGAGTAACATTGTTCCAGCAAATAAGACACAGAAATCAAATTTCTTTTGATCTTACATACACATTATCTAATAATATGTATTTTCTCCCACTGAGAAAAAATAACTTAATGTTCCCCACTGATATAGCTAAAATAACCTCTCTAATTCTAACTTTGAGAGTTATTACACAAGCAGTAAGCTCTTGCCAGGAACTCATTCCTTTAAAAGAAGAACACACCTGATTTGTGGTCCTTGAATCAAGTATTCAGGGAGAATCACTATTCTTCACTAGTCACGTTTTCAAGACAGGTAAATGAAAATTACGGTCTTGAAGAAGTTCTCTTTTTGCTAAGCAGAGTTCTATGTCATATTCACCAAGAACAATTCTTAATGAATTAAACATATGGGGCATGAGGACATTCCTCAGTTAAGAATAATCCTAAACTTATTTACCACAATTTATCGTTTAAGCTTGTTGTATTACCGTTATTTATAAAATGACATAAGACAACACACATGAAATTATTATATAATTGCTGAAGTAACAAATTACTTGTATTATTAATTGCACTAACCCATCACAAAAAATCCAATCAAATTCTGCAAAAACAAATAAGCAATCAAAGAAACCCTATAAAACTATTGATTTAGTTTTTGCAACGATACTTCAAAGGTTTAGAACAACAGCCACCGAAGGGTGGTCAACTACTCCTCCTCTGAATTGAGACAATCTCAACTAAACTCTAACACCAGAATAACTCATATTACGTTAGCGTTTAGTTACCGTTGTTCGGTCAAGGGTTAGTTAACACATTTAACTCATCCCCGTAAGTGTAACCCTCCCACTTTCAGATCTCAGAGGCACGCACCAACAGGCTACCGAAGGGAAAGACAACTGTTGGTGATTAGCCTAAGTGACCCTATCCTATTCAGGAGTTCACGGTGTTCCGAATCCTATGATCAGGCCCTCCGAAGGGATGGTTGCGCCAAGACAACCTGCAGGCGGATCATAGGACTCTCACAGTGTGAACTAGGGGTGGAGACCGAGGGATACGTTGACACGTGTCCCGCTCCCACTTACTCTAGACATTTTTCCCATTCACCTTGTTATTGATCTATGCAAACACTTTCCGAAGGGAGGCCGCTCCTAGGGCGACTCGAAGCCGAGCATGAACCTCACGTTGTGAATATAGGGACGTAGGAGCAAAACTTGATTTAAATCTCGTTTTGTAATTTTCCTCCCACTGAAAATGTCCTAAGGTTAATTTAGGGTTGTTTAACTTAGATAAAATTCGGCTAAGTCAATCTATCTAAGTCTGATCCTATTATAACAATTATGGAAAGGATTCAACCACAATGTTTTAGGTGAATTAAACTTCTTTTAATAAACCCAACATTGCAAGTCAACATTACTGTGGTTAATTCAACTCAAGTTTCGGGTCAGTTCCCAGGTAGGAGGTGTTCCGTAAACCGTCAACTTAAATACCCCCAACCTTAGACAGAACTTCACCAAGAGAGTTCCCTTATAACCAAAGTAATGTAAGGTCTTTACTCTAAAGATCTAGGTGCATTAAACACTTTTAACAAACCTAGTGACATTGCATGCTAACATTTAACTATGATTAATTCAACTCCGGTATTCCGGGTCAGTTCCCAGGTAGGAGGTGTTCCGTAAACCGTCAGCTTAAATACCCCCAACCTTAGACAGAACTTTACCGGTGGAGTTCCCTTATAATCATAGCAATGTTTTTCCTACTTAGTCAATTAAAACTAATTTTAATTCTAAGTAAGAATAATTCTAATCCTATTAGAAATATGATCTTAGGTCTAATTAATTTTAAACATTTTAAAATTAATTCATTTATCCTAAGATCCTATGTTTGCATGCAATTCTTTGTTATAGGTTAACGGTTTCTATTCATTAATATTATAACTATTATAAATTTTAATGAATTAACCCTATAACATGCTACTATGGTGAATAAATTAACAATCAAATTCTAATTAATTTATAAAACCATACATTAGCATAACATACCAAAAATATAACAATTATATTAATCTAAGGTAATGTCATGCTCAATGCAATTTAATTTCCTTTTAATTAACCTAACTCTTAAATTAATTATACAAGAAAATTAAAATTAGCATTACCATTTTCATATATTAACATAACACTTTAATTAATAGCTCATGAAAATTAATAAGCATATAAATTACTTATATAAATATAACTCTTATATTTTTAAACTAAAGTAATTTCATGTTTAATGCAAATTAATTTTCTTCAATTAATCTAACTCTTAAATTAATAACCCAAGAAAATTAAAACAAGCATTCACATTTTCATACATTAACATAACACTTTATATTAATAGCTCATGAAAATAAACAAGCATATAAAATTACTTTCATAAATATAACTTTTTATATTTTTATTAAAGTAATTTCATGCTCAATGCTTCTCAATTTTCATCCATTTAATCATAAAAATTTATATTAAATACTCATGAAAATAAACATTGATATTTTAATTCCATCCATAATATAACTAATTATATTAATACTCATGAAAATAAACCTAAGCATGCATGCTTCATTAATATAATATAACACTTTATATTTATCTAATTAATGACATGCATGATGCTTTTCAAATTTCATATATTTAATATAACAATTGTACTAAATTACTCATGAAATTTAAATTCATGCATAATTATCAAATATTATAACATTTATAACATAAAAATGCATGAAACATGCTTAACCTATGGTGGGATCTAGCTAAATGACATTCATAAAGCAATAAATAGCTATAAAGACCGGTATTTTGGCATCCTAGGGCAAAAATAATGAAAAAATTACATTAATAATTCAAAATCTAGCCCTAAACCGCCTTGTAATCGGTTAGAACCGCCTCGAACCGCTCAGAACCAACCCGAACCGTGTTAGAATCGCCCAAAACAGACCTAAATTTCTCAAACTGGCCCAATATAACCTTGAACCGGACCAGACCAGCATGAACCGGACCCATCCTCAGTGAACCGGACTGTACCAACTTTAGAAACCGGAAAAATAAGAAAAGAAAAAAAAATTGCATTTGAACAGCTTCGAACTCACGCCCTTTCATACGCTAGCCGCACGCACACACCAACTGCTCCAACACCCATGTTCGAGAATCAATTTACGCAAATAATAATTATTTCGTAACCGCAGCGTCGAGACGCTGAATGCATAGCGTCTCGACGCTGTCCCGTTTTTTTTTCAGCGCCTTTACCTCAGCGTCGCGACTCCGTTGAGCAGGGTCGCGACGCTACGCCTCTAGGCAGCATACTGTCTTCGATTCCAGCAGCCGTTTTTCTCCGATTTCAACTCCGATTCGAACACCGATCAACAAATTGATCTTAAATCTCTAGACACGGACTTACAAGACTCGATTTACAATAATTTTGCCCCAAAAACATGGGCCCTTACATGATCAAATCATACAAAAATTGTAAATCTAATGCCAAAACACCTAAACAATCTTTAAGCAAACCAAACATTCATAATGCAAATCAATCCCACAAAAAACCAACGCAAATTTTGTAAAACAAAATTAAGCATACGATCGGCTCTGATACCAATTGAAGGATTTGGAATTCCCAATTCCGTTACAGCGGAAGCAATTGGACCATTCGTAGTTAATTTTGTTTCTACTAAAATACCAATGCATTGGCAAAAGGTTAAGCGGTGAGAAACATACCTTCGTTGACGACTCTGAATTCTTCAAGAACGTCTTTCTTGATTGCTCTGCAACAACGAAGAACACCACCATTTGATCTTCCCCACTATAACTCTGAGATTAGGAACGTAGTTGTGGGACTACCTAATCTTGAATGGGAAAAACTCTAGATTCTCCCTAGAGTTCTTGAGTTGAGAGAATATGAGAAGGCCTTATGGTGGCCATATGTTGTGGTTCCTAAACCCTAGGGTTAGTGTTCTATTTATAGGAGAAAGGCCATGAATAAAATATTCATTTAAAATCAATTATTTCCATAACTGATTTAATCTTTTCCATTAATCAATTCCATGACCAATCAATTCCATAATTGATTAATCTTTTCCATAAATGATTGATCACTTCAATAAGTGATTAATCATTTCCATAATTGATTAATTTCCAATTAATTAATTCTTTAATTAATTAATCACCAATTAAATATCATATATTTAATTTCAGACCTTCTATTAGTTAATTAATTAATTACCCAATTAAATATCATATATTTAATTTCAGGCCTTCAATTAATTAATTCTATAATATGAATCAAATTCATATTAAAATTTGAACTCCTTCAAATTCTCTTATATCCTATAAATTTAATATGAATCAAATTCATATTAATATTTGAACTTCTTCAAATATTTATTTCTCTCATAGACTATAGTTTAATTAAATCTCATTTAATTTAAACTAAATTGATTAATTAATTAATTCATAATTAATTCATCTTCTAATTAAATACCCTATATTTAATTAGACATATATTTGAACTCTTTCAAATATATCAATCTCTCAATTTAATAAAGTTTAATCTCAAATTAGACTTTATATTTTAATGCATCATTATACATTATATTAATTTGTATCTCATACAATTAACTTAATTCCCAATATGAATTTGAACTATTCAAATTCTCTCAAGATATATTTGTTCCTAATTACTCTTTACGAGCTAGCAGGGGGACCTAATGGACCTACAGATCAGAAGCTCCAATGATATGAGGTTAATAGATTAAACTCATTAATCAGGTTAACCAATATTCATTAACTGTGGGTCATTCCACTAAAGACCCACAGCTGAACTCTTCTCACTGTAGAACATTTCTGTGTCCATGGATGTAGACCTATACCGGTAAGTCAATCCTTCACGAGTGTTCGTAATCACGGATGGGTCAAATTACCGTTTTACCCCTGTGTTACATCTGTCTCCTTAAGTACCAGCGCTCCTCTAATGAACAACCTGTTTATGGTCCAACCATTAAACAGAAAGTTCCTCTCGGGCCAGTGAGAGGATGGGATCCCTTTGTTCAAGTCCCGGAGTCACCTCTTAAGGGAACACTCATCTACTTCTCCTAGAAGTGGGAAGGAGTGAATTCCTTCTTGTGTTGTCATGTCCCCAGCCTCCCACTCGGTCTTGTCCCCAAAAAGGAAGGCATATTGAGTCGGCGTATTGGCCACTCTCACCCATGCTAATCAAAGGACAATCCCTCATGAGAAGGAGTTCATGACACACTCAGGATTAAGACTGAGTTACCTAGGTCATCGTATTGAAACAGTAACCTAACTAGTTAACGGTGTTACATCTAGTGGTTTACTATTTCGTGGTCCGGTCTTATGCAAACTCATTGCATAGGATACCCCCGCTTGCATGTCTCCTACATGGACGCCTTGAATTAATACGTCTGTATCGAATACAAAGCGGGCCGTATCACATAGTGTTACCAGGATAAGGTATCCAGCCTTATCCTTGTACTATAGACCTTTTAGGTTGTTACTTGAACACCAATCCCCGTATGTCCCCACATACTAGTTCAAGTCACATGTAAACAACCTTGGATCTTAGTTTATTGGATTTGGGTCAAATTGTGCAATATTTAACAACAACACTTTATTGAAACAAGTATACAATTTGTTCACATTCACTATCTACGAGTTTTAGGGCATAAAACCCAACACCTACGTCACAAGATACATGACAAGGATCATGGAAGAGCAAAGTACTGAGATGGAGAAAACAAGGAAAGATATTGAGGAGTTACGAGAAAAAATGGAGGCCATTCTTGTCGCCCTAGAAAGAGGCAAAATAATACCTGATATTGCTCAGTCCAGCAGTACAATGAATGACCCTCCAATCAGGCAATCAACAGAGGGTACTACTCCAAAATATCATCCATTGTACAATATTCCAGTAGAGTAGCACCCATTTCCATTTTTCAAGAATGAGCAAGTGCCTGTACACAATCAACCTGGATTTTCACTACCCACAGAGGTACCTCCCAAGGTGACCATTACAGTTCCCAATTTAGATGATCCTGAAATCAGAAAAGAGCTAACGGGAGGTGAGAAAGTCTCTTCTAGTGAAAAGCTTGAAGTCCTGGAGGAAAGATTATGGGCAGTAGAAGGAACAGACATCTTCGGAAATATAGATGCGACCAAGCTATGCTTGGTACCAGATGTAATCCTCTCTCCAAAATTCAAGGTGCCCGAGTTTGAAAAGTATGATGGAGCATCCTGCCCTAAAAACCATCTCATCATGTATTGCAGGAAGATGGCAGCATACGTCCAAAATGACAAACTGTTAATTCACTGCTTCCAGGACAGTCTTATTGGTCCAGAATCTCGATGGTATATGCAGTTAGACAGCACTCATATATGTTCATGGAAGAATCTAGCCGATTCATTTTTAAAGCAATATAAGCACAACATAGATATAACTCCTGACCGCCTAGACCTCCAGAGGATGGAAAAGAAGAGCACAGAAAGCTTTAAAGAGTATGCCCAAAGGTGGAGGGATACTGCTGCTCAGGTGCAACCACCTTTAGCAGATAAGGAGCTGTCAACCATGTTTATTAATACTCTCTGTTATAGGCAATTTTGGACAACCCCGATGTACGAGGAGCTGACGAGGACAACCAGGGAGAAAGCGGGACGGGCCAAGGCCGAAGGGGTCGGGTTTTTTGCCCGACCCCCTACTCGGCCTCGGCCTCGGCCCGCTCGCGCGGGTCGAGCCCGTTCGGTCTCGTCTGGTCCCCACCGCCTCTGGCTGCCCCGGTTTTGCCTGGTTTGACCTAAAACGCCTCCGAATCCCTAAAAACCCTAGGAGGATGAGCATGTATTTATACCCTTTTTCGCCACTGAAGAGGGCGATTCGAAATTCTATCCCTAAACACTATTCTATATTCTCTACTCTCTCCTCTTGCTCTTACTTTTCCACTCCCTACCGTTCTGTTTGCTGACTTAAGCATCGGAGCCGGTGTGGCGAGCACCAAACCGGTGTGCAGGTTTACTGTCTTGCAGGCCAGGTCTTCCCCCCTCATCTACAAATTTACCGTTGGTGGCACGTGAAGGCCAGGTGAGTTCCTCTGGCCAAATTTAACCATCAACAATTGGCGCCGTCTGTGGGGAAGAAAGCTTGCTAAGTCTGCACATCGGTGATTCAATTAGTAAGAGGATGGAAAAGGGAAACCGAAATCCAAACCCTTCCGAAAATAACCATCAACCGCAGAAATCGAAAGAAGACTGACAGCATGAGCAGCAGTGATCATGGTGGTAACTTAAACGATTCGATGTGAAATACATATGTCAGAAGAAAGAATCCAAAGACAATATTTTTCCAAGAGCGCCGTGATCATGAAGGTTGATGGAATGTCATCATGGAGGACAAAACCGTCATTTCAACATGACAAAGTCTTAAACTGGGGCAAAACCATTATTTTTCGTCTTCTCAAACTGGGACAAAACCATTATTATCACAGGAGCAAAGTCGTTTTGGATACATTTTTGGTCATCAAACAAAGAGCAAGTTGTTTAGTGAGTTCATGATCCAATTAAGGTCTATTACCAAGGGTGATGTGAATGGGGTGCCCGAGCTATCAAATATCTTTTAAAGAAATCTGTATCATAGTTTTCGAATAGTGCTAAATCTTCATCCCATGCATTCAAGCATTCAAGTTTAGCGTGCATTGCAAAGAAAATTTATTTTCGGTTAAATCGAACCTGATTATTTAGTCGAGGTCGAAGCCTGTGTCAATCCAGGTCCATTTCCAGTTTTTTTTTCTTTCGATTAAATCAAACCCGACTATTCTGTCGAGGTCGAAGCCTGTGTCAATCCAGGCCCGTTTTCAGTTTTTCTCTCTGTTAAATCGAACCCGACTATTCAGTCGAGGTCGAAGCCTGTGTCAATCCAGGTCCATTTTCATTTTTTCTTTCGGTTAAATCAAACTCGACTATTCAGTCGAGGTCGAAGCCTGTGTCAATCCAGGTCCATTTTCAATTTTTATCTCGGTTAAATCGAACCCGACTATTCAGTCGAGGTCGGAGCCTGTGTCAATCCAGGTCTGTTTTAAGTTTTTCTCTCTGTTAAATCGAACCCGACTATTCAGTCGAGGTCGAAGCCTGTGTCAATCCAGGTTCATTTTCATTTTTTCTTTTGGTTAAATCGAACCCGACTATTCAGTGAGGAGCTGACGAGGACAACCGCGGAGAAATCGGGCTGGGTTACGGACCAAGGAGGCGGAGCCGGCAAGCGGGACGGGCCAAGGCCGAAGGGGTCGGGTTTTTTGCCCGACCCCCTACTCGGCCTCGGCCTCGGCCCGCTCGCGCGGGTCGAGCCCGTTCGGTCTCGTCTGGTCCCCACCGCCTCTGGCTGCCCCGGTTTTGCCTGGTTTGACCTAAAACGCCTCCGAATCCCTAAAAACCCTAGGAGGATGAGCATGTATTTATACCCCTTTTCGCCACTGAAGAGGGCGATTCGAAATTCTATCCCTAAACACTATTCTATATTCTCTACTCTCTCCTCTTGCTCTTACTTTTCCACTCCCTACCGTTCTGTTTGCTGACTTAAGCATCAGAGCCGGTGTGGCGAGCACCAAACCGGTGTGCAGGTTTACTGTCTTGCAGGCCAGGTCTTCCCCCCTCATCTACAAATTTACCGTTGGTGGCACGTGAAGGCCAGGTGAGTTCCTCTGGCCAAATTTAACCATCAACAGTTGACGCCATCTGTGGGGAAGAAAGCTTGCTAAGTCTGCACATCGGTGATTCAATTAGTAAGAGGATGGAAAAGGGAAACCGAAATCCAAACCCTTCCGAAAATAACCATCAACCGCAGAAATCGAAAGAAGACTGACAGCATGAGCAGTAGTGATCATGGTGGTAACTTAAACGATTCGATGTGAAATACATATGTCAGAAGAAAGAATCCAAAGACAATATTTTTCCAAGAGCGTCGTGATCATGAAGGTTGATGGAATGTCATCATGGAGGACAAAACCGTCATTTCAACATGACAGAGTCTTAAACTGGGGCAAAACCATTATTTTTCGTCTTCTCAAACTGGGACAAAACCATTATTATCACAGGAGCAAAGTCGTTTTGGATACATTTTTGGTCATCAAACAAAGAGCAAGTTGTTTAGTAAGTTCATGATCCAATTAAGGTCTATTACCAAGGGTGATGTGAATGGGGTGCCCGAGCTATCAAATATCTTTTAAAGAAATCTGTATCATAGTTTTCGAATAGTGCTAAATCTTCATCCCATGCATTCAAGCATTCAAGTTTAGCGTGCATTGCAAAGAAAATTTATTTTCGGTTAAATCGAACCTGATTATTTAGTCGAGGTCGAAGCCTGTGTCAATCCAGGTCCATTTCCAGTTTTTTTTTTCTTTCGATTAAATCAAACCCGACTATTCAGTCGAGGTCGAAGCCTGTGTCAATCCAGGCCCGTTTTCAGTTTTTCTCTCTGTTAAATCGAACCCGACTATTCAGTCGAGGTCGAAGCCTGTGTCAATCCAGGTCCATTTTCATTTTTTCTTTCGGTTAAATCAAACTCGACTATTCATTCGAGGTCGAAGCCTGTGTCAATCCAGGTCCATTTTCAATTTTTATCTCGGTTAAATCGAACCCGACTATTCAGTCGAGGTCGGAGCCTGTGTCAATCCAAGTCTGTTTTAAGTTTTTCTCTCTGTTAAATCGAACCCGACTATTCAGTCGAGGTCGAAGCCTGTGTCAATCCAGGTTCATTTTCATTTTTTCTTTTGGTTAAATCGAACCCGACTATTCAGTGAGGTCGAAGCCTGTGTCAATCCAGGTCCGTTTTCAATTTTTATCTCGGTTAAATCGAACTCGACTATTCAGTCGAGGTCGAAGCCTGTGTCAATCCAGGTCTGTTTTAAGTTTTTCTCTCGGTTGAACCAAACCTGACTATTGAATTGTGGTCGATACCTGATTCAAATTCTTACCAAACAAATCTTTGCCTCCCCAGTACTTAGTCTATTTCCTTTGTCTACCCTTTCAATCCTTCAAGGATACACAAAGGGGGGCAAACTGTAGACACCGTATTTGGTCCGGCTTGATTTTCAGTAATAATGTTTGAAGGTTTCCAATATTTGGTGGTCAATTTGTTTTTTCGTGTATGTCAACAAGAGCATAGCTCAATTGGCATAAGGTTGTACTGATAATCTCAAGGTTTGTTGTTCAAACCCCCTTCTCACATATTTTTATCAAAAATTCGTTTTTTTTTTAATTTTTATTTTTTTTATTTAATTTTTTATTTTTTTTTTTGGTCTTCCCCATTCCTATTCAAGGGGAAGCTTACCTATTCAAAAGCTTTTCCATGGCTCTCATTTTTTTTTATTTTTATTTTTTTTTCTTTTTTCCACCATTTTCTCACCCATCCTCCCCCTAATTTAGTAACCCTTCAAGTATAAAAAGGGGGGAGATGGAGGATGAAAGGGAGACAAAAAAAAAAAAAAAAAAAAAAGAGAGAGGAAGTTTAGAAAAAAGTGAGCTTGAGAGAGTTTAGGCATTGGAGCAAGAGTTTAGTTTAGAGAAAGTTTAGAAGATTTTCTTTTGAGGGAGAAAGGAGAAGAAGAAGATTTGAGCATAAGCCTAGTTGAGAGAGTTGTTTAGGAAGTGAGCTTAGCTTAGAGAGTGATAGAAGAAGAGAAAAGAAAGTGGAAGAGGAAAAAAGGAAAAGAGAGGGGGAGGAAGGAGTACACGTGGAGAGGAAACATTGGGTAAGAAAGAAGGAAAAAAGAAGAAAGAGAAAGGTAAAAAATGTGGGGTTTTGTTTTTCTATTTCTTTTATGTTTTTTGTTTTGTTATTATTATTATTATTATTATCATTATGATTATCATTTTTAATTTCTCTCTCTTTTTAGTTCACTTTTGCACTTTGCCAACTTCATTTTTTTAAACTTTCTAATTTATTTATTTTTTTTTCTCTCTTTCATTCTCCAAATTGCTTTAATCTAATCTTTAAATCTGCTTGGTTAATTTCAATTATTGTTATTGTTTTGATTTTCTTTTGAAAGGGATTATGGGAACTGAGTAATGTGTCTTCGTGGAGTTCAACTCCCGTGTAGGCGTATGAAAATTCTCATTTTCCCTTTTAAAAGATTTTACTCTGTGAATAATTTTCTTCTTTTACATCTATTTTTTTAAAAAAAAAAAAATTATTTTTAATAAACATAATCATGTACACCCATATTTTCTTTAATTAAAAGGGAAATTAGGCATGATTTATATTAAATTGGATATCCAACTCATAATGTTTAATCCTTACTTTATTTCTAAAGTTAAGGTAAAAACGAATGAGACATCTTGTGTTTATTATTGCATTTTGAGTTTTTATTTTCATATTTATCATTTTTTAAAGAAAAATAAAAATGAAAGACTGTTTTTATTCACTTAATTGGACAATTTAAGATAATGTGGTAATTGTTTTTTTTTAAAACGGGTGTTGTAGGGTGCTAATACCTTCCCTACACTCAAACGACTCCCGAACCTAATTCCTGGTTTTCTAAGACTGGTTATTTTTTTAAAAAGGTGACCAATCACACCCTCGATGATTGGTGGCGTCTCCAATTTTCTCTTAAAAACCCAAGAAAGGATGCGCGTCGCGATGACGTTGCGACACTAATAATTAAAAAAACATTATTCTTCTTCATCACCATCACCATCACCATCACCACCACCAGTCGACATTGCTAGAGATTGCAAAAATTCCCACGGGCCCCACCCCAAACGGGGCGGGGAATCCCTGGTTTGACCGGGTATAGGGGTCAAACCAGAGATTCTTTTCGGATCCCTGGTCGAAGACAGGGAGGGCATCCCTGCCTCGTCCCCAACCTCGAACCCACCCCACATATTTTTATTGAATTTTGTAAAAATATATATTATATATATTATGATTATATAATAATATTATTAATATATCATATTATATTATTAATAATATTTTATAAAGTTTTTTTTAATTATTAAGTTAACAATATTGTTTTATTTAGTTTTTATTTTTGTTTTTTTTTTTTAAAAATAGATGTTTAGATTTATAATAAAATTGCTTAATATCTTAAATAAATTAATAATCACAATACTAACTTCCATATAAAGTAGGTATATTTTAAATAGATTTGTGAAGCCCCGTGCATTTCAATGTAATTAATTTCATTAATATATTCGAATAAAGTGTAATTTTGTTTGACTTGTACTTATGAAATTATGAAATTTGCACCAAGACACTTAGGACATTGTTCTTGAAGTTTAAGAATGGTGTTAAATCGATTCCTCCCTAAAAGCTTGTTAAAAAATTATCAGTTGGCATTTTAAGGTCAGTCTAAAGCGCTGAAACTTCCACGCTTATTGAGAAAATTTAGCTAGTGGTTGGCTAATTTTGGGGGTTCTATTTTGGTTGGTTTTGCTATAAGAAAGGAATTAAGAAACAAGAAAAGGAATTAAGGAAAAGAAAAAAAAAAACCCTAGAAGCTCTCTCTCTTTCTCCATCTTTTCTCTCTTGCTTAGGAAGACCCCCCCTTACCGTTTTGCTCCATCCGCCATGAGATCCATCTCCCCCACCGGTCTTCCTCGTCGCGCATCTGCCGTTTGGGTCCCAGCCGTCGTCGTGTGTATCGCCGACCTGTGGAGTGCAACCCGTCACGCAGCCTAGCCCGTCACCCCTCTTCTCTACGCGTTTTTCCTCGCGAATCTCCCTCTCTCTCGGTTCCTTCTTCTTGTCGTGAAGCCAGTCGCTGCCCCTCTCCGATCAATTCTCGCTCGAAATCAAAACCCGCGCAAAGATTTGCGCGATTCAGGTTTCGTGCGGTAAGAAAATTGTGGGTAAGCCTCATACTCCCTCATTTGTAGTCGTTAAGGCCCGATCTAAGTCCCTTTGTGTCTGTTTTGGTTAGATCTTACGCAGACAGCAGCTCGGAGCCTTGTTTCTTCTGCATTTCAGCCTTAATCTTGTGGGTAAGCTCTCGATTCCTCTCGTTCTTAGTTGATTAAGGTTTGATCTAATCTCCCGTCTCTCTTTTTGGTTGACCCACACAAGAATCCGGTCGTTTCAGTCAGTGGGTGTGCTGTCCAGCTGCGTTTTTGCTCTGTTCTGGGTAATTACAACGTCACATAACAATCCCGGTAAGTTTAAACGCTTACCCATGTTCAGTTGGTGCTTAGAATTATTTACCAATTTGTTTAAGTGTTGGAAATTAAGTGTTGTGTTGGTATTCCTGTTCTGCAACACCGTCTAAGTGTTTGATTGAGTTCGAATCACTTCAGCTCAATTACCCACCGCCCAAGGATCATTCTAGCGCGTTGTTAGAGGTTAGAATAACCCGTCTAGCACGAAAGTGGGTTCGTTTGGGTAAGTTTCTTCGTTGTCCCTTGTTTGATAGCTTTAAAGTTGTGTTGCCCATTAGTTGTTCTAGCCTTAGATGCAATTTTAATCGTTACCCATTGCTTATTTAGGCTCTTAGGGGTTGTCCAACCTTTATAAGTCCTAGAACATGTGTAAAAATGGGTCATCATTGCTATTTTGGTTAAAAAACATGTAGTATCAATGACCATTAAGTGTTGTTGTCTAGTTAGCTTTACCCAACCCTTGTAGGTTCTTGCATCATCTGTTTAATGGTTTCTGCTTGCTATTCGTAGTTAAAAAGCATGCCAAATAGGTTCCTATTAATTATTTAAGCCTTAGTCGCATTGCCCAAGCTTTAGGAGTTCTTAGAATGTCATTCTATGACTTTTTACTTGTTGTCCAATGGCTAAAAAGCCTTAAATATGGTCATTCAGCGAATACCCATTGCCCGCCGTGCCTTAGACATGGTTGCCCATGGTCTAAAGGTGTTTGGTTTTTAATTTGGGGAATTTTGAGTGGCTGTCCAACAAGGAAATAGGTCTTTCCTTAGTTGAATTAGGCCTTTTAAGCATGTTTAGGGTAGCCTTACGTTGGTTCTAATTCAGTAGGATTTATCCTTGTTGTTTAGGGCTTTATTGGACTGCCTTGGATTACTAAAGTTGCCTTGGAAGCGTTGTAGGTAAGTAGTTTCTACTTACTAAGCTTGTTCGATTGCATGAAGTATGATTGTTTGTTACCCGTCTTACTTGTATCTGTGCTATGTATGAAATGTTATATGTGAATAATTGTTGTGTTGTGATCATTAAAGAGCTTTGTATAAAGCATGAAATGTATCTTGTGTTGCTTGAGATGTGTACGCTTAAGGTGTTTAAACATGATGATTGTTTTTCTTAAGCATGATCAGTGTTTGGGTGTTAAGCATGATGAGATTTCGTGTTGAGCACGTTTGAGTCTGGCTTGCATGTTGCATGGGGGTGTGTAACATGAGTCGGGTGAGAGGCGCAACACATGGCGCAGAATTCATGTGTAGTGGAACGTGACGCGGAAATCACGTGGGTGTGAGTGCGGAACGTGACACATAAATCACGTAAGAGTGACGCAACACATGGCACAAAATTCATGTGGGGTAGGTGCGGAACATGACGCGGAAATCATGTAAATTGCGGAGCATGACGCGGAAATCATGTGGTGTCTAGTGTGTGCGTTGCATAGTGTGAGATGCATGTGCATGGTCGTTTAATGTTTTTAAGTTGTTGTTAGTTTATGGCTTAAAAGCATGTTGAATGTTTATGGTTGTATAAGCATGTTGCTTGTTTGTGGTTGTGAAAACCTGTTGGATGCGTGTGTTAAGCATGTTGGTTGTGTTGTTTGTTGTTTGTGGCTTGGTAAGTGTGAGTTGCTTACCAGTATCACGGTTGTACTAATACCCCCTTCCCCATCTTTCCCCCAACATTTTAGATGTTGTAGGTTTGGATGACGAGCTTGATCTTGGTGAGGAAGAGGAGAACTTCGAGGAGGAACCCTAGGGCATTCGAGTTTTCTTTCCTTTGTATTGATGATATAGCTGGCTAGAGTTGGATATTGGTTTATTTCGGTTTGTTTTGGTTAGGTTTGTCAGTTTAGTGGATAACCATTATTTCTGTGATGGTGAGTCTTGGTTGGGTTGTTTATGTTTATGAACTGAAGGTTTAGTTATGTTGTTTCTGTTTTAAGGAATAAAAGATGTATAGTCAGCATTCTTTTGGGATAAGTTGGTGTTATTAAAAGTTGAATAAATAATGTGTTATGTTGCATGAATTGATTTAATGCATGATGCTACGAGGCCTGACTCATATAGTGAAGTAGGTTGTGAATCTGAATTGTAGTTTGGTGGAGTTGAGTTGGTTGTTTAGAAGTGTTTTATTTGTTTATCAAGTGTTGCAAACTTTTGGTTTAGGTCATTTTACGTCGTTATGCTGCCGAAATTTTTGGTACATTCGGTTTAAAATGGTTCAATTCTGTGGTTAATGGTTTAGGGTTGTAGTAGCGTCTCTAGAATAGAGGTTGGAAAAACCTAGGGCGTTACAATATTTCCTAATTTTTAATTAATTTCTATTAAAAATATATTTTTTAAACATGAATTTTTCCCTACGAGGACAAGATCCTTGAATGGGGATTCCCTGACCCCGACCCCGATTCTCCGAAACGAGAAATGGGGTGGGGATGGGAAATGCATCCCCGACCCTGCTCCACCCCATTACCATCCCTAGCCGCTGCCAACCGTTACCGTCACTCTCCATTTTTAATCCTCTTTTCTTCTTCTTTCCTCTTCCTCTCTTCCCTTTCTTCTTTCACTATTTTTAAAAAAAAAATCTGAATAAAACCCACAAAATCGTACCCTTTTCTTCTCGCCACCTTCATCTTCTTTTCTTCTTCACTTTCTCTTTCAAAGCCATTCTTACATTCTTTTACTTCCTCATTCAAGCTGGCTATCGAAGACCACGAAGCTATTGTGTGGGAAGTCAATTCCAAGAGCATAAGAATCATGGTACGATTTGGGGGGGGGGGTTGTTTTTTTTTTTAGATCTGGAAAAGCGACCCCTTCGAACTCATCAACCACAAACTTCAGACTTGATGTGGTTCCAACTTGACGGCAGCGTGGCGTTCCAGCTCGACGTTCCAAATCTGACATGCGGTTCAACCTCGACTATGAGAGGGAGAGATGACCCACATGACTCACTAAAAAAATCGAGCCCCAAATCGTTGGACAGTTGCGCTGATGTGAAGGACCCGCCGAAAACTGCGTCGCCGATCTGCTCGTGATCGCACTATGCCTCTCCAGAGAGATAACCAGGTTGGGCTTCGCACGGAGAAAATGCTCGGGCCAAGGACTGCTGAAGGTGAAAAGGAGATGGGAGATGGAGAAATCGGGTAAAGAGAGGGAGAGACGAGAGAGGGAGAAAGAAAGAAAGAAGAAAAATAAAGAGAAAAATAAAAAAGAATCTCACATCGGGCAACGGTGACTAGCAGGCAGCCATGGCGACGATAGCGATTGAGCATGACTTGAAGAAGAAGAAGGGGAGAGAGAAATGAAATAATAAAATAATAATTTTAATTGATTTAATATTATTTTTATTTTAAAAATGAAAAAAAATAAATAAATAATAAGTGTCAAGGTTCCGTTAATTTCTAACAGAAAAATGGATGGAAGGACCAAAATGAAACGAAATCCAAACCTCAGGGGCTAAATGTTGTGGTTTATGTCCTAAAACTCGTGGATAGTAAATGTAACAAATTTATAATATAAAACTTATTAGAATAGTTTTTATTATGGTTGTCGAAAGATTTTTTTAACTATGTTTTTATTAACCCAAATCCAATAAAACTAGAATCCTTGGCTATGAGATGAATGCTTGAACTTTATGTAGTGACATATAAGTGGATCAGGTTGAAATACATAGCCTAAAATGGTCTATAGTATAGGGATAAGACTGGGTATCTTATCCTAGGAAAAACTATGTGACAAGGCCCACTTTGTTTTAATACAAACAATGTGATCCTAAATCGTTCATGTAGAGACATGTGAGTGGGGGCGTCCTATGCAAAAGAAGTTTGTATAAGACCGGACCTCGAAATAAGTCACTCTCACTTTATAACGCCGTTTACTATGAAACTGACTATTTCAAAGTGATGACCTAGGTAACTCGATCTTAATCCTAAGCTAACTATGAACTCCTGTTTATTCGGGATTATCCTTTGATTTTCATAGGTGAGAGTGGCCCATAAGCGCCGCTCAATAAACCTGCCACTTTGGGGATAAGACCGGATAGATAGCTGGGGACATAGTCCTGCAAGATGGAATTCGCTCCTACCCGTCTTTAGGGATAGTAGAAAGGTTGTTCCCTTAAGTGCTGACTCCGAGACATGAACAAAGGCGCGCCGTCCTCTCATTGGCCCGAGAGGTTTTAGGTTTAGTGGTGGGACCACAAACTAATTGTTCATTAGGGACTCACTAGAGACTTAAGGAACAAGAAGTGCTATAGGGGTAAAACGGACTTTTGACCTTACTATAGTTACGAACAACCTGTGAAGGATTGACTTACTAATCACGGTTATATCGGGTGGACAAAAATATATCTACAGTGAGGGGAGTTCAGCTACGGACTATAGTGGAGTGTCCCGTTAGTTAACGAATGTTGGTTAACTAGGATTGAAAGAGTTCAACCGGTTAATCTCAGATCGTTGGAACCCATGATCTGTAGGTCCATTAGGTTCCCCTGCTAGCTCAAATGGATTAACCTTAGAACAGAGTGATGAAAGAATTTGAAAGATGTTCAAATTCGATTAAGGGAGATATCATTAAATTATATTCGATATTAATGTAACGGTTTAATTATTAATTAAACCATATTTTAAGAGAGATATAGTTATTTAAATATGATTTAAATATAACACACGTGAATAGAGGGATTCACGTTTGAGATTTTCGGTTTGAATTTGAATTGAGATTCATATTCAATTAATCGGTTTTTAGAGATAAAGATCGGGATTGCTGCGAATAATTAAATTGATATTTGATATCAAACTCAAAACTTATAACTAATTAAAAATGTTTAATTAGTTATATAATTAAAATTAATTAATGTAATTAATTTTTAGTTTTTAGAATTTCAAAATTGGTTTTTGAAATTATGAAATTAGGTGGGTAATTTTGGTTATCTCATGTCCATGCAAGAATTTTGAAGAAGCCACATACACCACCATTGCCACACCAAATCCCATTATCCTCTTTGTATAAATAACAACCAGCTTGTGATTTTGAGAGGGATGAAAAAGCTTTGAAGAAAAGTTGAACATGGGTATTCTTTCTCTCTAAAACCGTGGGAATGAATCACAAAAGAGACTATGAAAGGTTTGCTCAAAAACCCATTTTTCTCTCTCAAACTTTCTCTCCCAAATTCATCATGCTTGGGTTCCCACAAGCCCGTTCTAAGGCCAGAGAATAGCGGGGAAGATCTCGGTGGTCGTCCATGAGCCGTTCGTGTAAAGAAACATCCGATGAGATCCACGAATTTGAAGTACAAAGGTTGGATTTCTATTGCTCTGTTTTTGTTCTTGTTTTAACATGCTTTTGATCCATGAAATTAATGGAAATCGTGCCTAAGATCCGCTAACGCTTCCACTTGAGTGTTCTTCACACCAACACTAAATTGTCGAGTTTGAAAACTCGGAGACCAAAATGAAACCTAACCCAAATCTCAAGGACCAAAAGTGTATTTGTCCCAAATAAATATTAAAGTTAAATATAAATTTTATATTTCCATTTTGCCAACTTAATTTGAAATATATATTTTTTTTTCTTTAAAAAGTCACAACCTTATTCTAATTAGAAAAAAAAATAATAATAAGGAGAAACTTTTTGTGCAAAGTTTATCATCTCATTGTAAATTATGTATCCTTTGTCTTAATTTCTGAAATTACACTAAGTTGAATTTTCAAAAAAAAACCATCTACATTCATAGAAACAATATTGGTTTTTATCTTAATTAGTTATCATTTTTCTATTCAAAATCTATATCTAATTAATTAATTTTTTTATATTTTTTTGAAAGAAAAACCATTTTCCTTTTAAAATGTTGTTAACTTTATGCTAAACAAAGAGATTTCTTAGAAGAAGAAAGAGATTTACAAAACCAAATAATAGCCATAAGAGTTGCAAAAAAAGAGAAATCAATGATTTGCCCAAAAGAAAAGAAAAATAAATTTATAACAATTTTTGTTAGAGTAAATGGTCCCATTTGATAACCATTTGGTTTTTTGTTTTTGATTTTTGAAAATTATGATTGTTTTCTCCTAAATTCTTTATCATGATTTTCATCCTAGTTAAAGTTGCATTTGAATTCCTAGCCAAATTTTAAAAACAAAAGAAGTTTTTGAAAACTACTTTTTTTTTTTTTTGTTTCCAAAATTTTGGACTTGGTTTTTGAAAACAAGATAAAAGATTGATACTAAAATCAAGAAACTTATAAGTGGAAGTATGTGTGTATAAGCTTAATTTTCAAAAACCAAAGACCAAAAACCAAATGGGGCCTAAAAAATCAATCACTCCATCTTCACTAGTAGGTGATGAGAGGGGCTAAATATTAAATAGTTTCATTGAAGGGAAGCTATTACGATGGATTAATTATTGTAGAGGGAGGAATCTTTTCACTATGCAATGGCGACCATGACACCTAATAGTGGCCAACATGGGTGGTTAGCAGCAGAGACGAACATAGTTGGTAGAAAAGTAAATTAGAAATATGTATTTAAAAACATTTAAAGAAACATAAGAAAAAATCTAAAGAAAGACTAGGTGGTAAGGTGACGACCGAAAGGAATGAAGAAAAAATATGTTATTTAAGATTTTGATGGTCAAGATCATAAATATGTATTATTAATAATAATAATAATAATAATAATAATAATAATAATAATAATAATAATAATAATGAGCCTTGTCTTGGCTAGAAAAGATAAAAATTAATTATGATTACATTTTAAATTATAATTAAAATAAAAATCCAATCTCAAATAATTGCAAGTGTATAGGATACTTTCATCTTTATCCATGGTTATTTTTTAAAAGAAGAAAAACATATGTTTGAAATAACTTTTTTTTACGTGCTTAAAACATTACTTTTGCACATAAAAACACCTTTTAAAACACTTAGAATGTCATTTTAACATGCCCTAATATATAATTTTTTTTTTTTGGTCTCTCTCAAAATATATATATGTATATATATAATATTTTTTCTTATATGTTTGAAATTAATTTTTACATATATGAATAAGAAGATGTTGTAATATCTTCTCATTTATAAACTTAAAGGATATTATAATTTCCAACTATTTTATTTTTTATTTGTATTTTTTACTTGCGTGTATCGCACCTGTTTCTTGGCAATACTAGTAATTACCAAAAAGAACAAAAATTATGAAGGAGGGCAATCCAAGAAGAGCAAAAGCCGAGACTTAAATTCTTTAAAGAATCGACATTATTTACTATACACCCTAAGGAAATTTGTCCAGCCCTTTTCTAGCCATATATTCCATACGATAGCTCTCACAAGATTTGAATACGATAGCATTTAAACTGCAAAATGCCCCAAGCGCACAGGACTTTCGAGAGTATTCCTCTCTTCTAATACATGAGCAAAATTCTTTTTCCAAAACAAAAAAAACATGAGCAAAATCCTTGCTGCGGCTCATGTCTGACTCATTTACTTCATTTCTTTTCGTCTTCATTTACTACAAACTTTCTGTTAAGAAAGGGTCATTCCAAATAACTTCGTTTGAGAACAGAAAACAAATTTCATGAACAACAATCCTTGCCTACTAACCTTTCTAACTGCTTGCTATTTCTTCTTCTTCCTACTACAGGTCCTATGGGTCGGACACATTAATCCACAAGAGTTTGTCCTTGTCCTTCTAGGGGTGGTGGGGAAGCAACGAAGAAGCTGGTGAGTGAGTGACCATGGACTAGCACATCGAAGGTTAATTCATTAAAAGAGACTGATTAAGATATGAGAGGGGGATTCTTCAACTAAATCTAAAAAGGAGGCAAGAGTTGGGATATAGTCAGTATTTATTTAGGGTAGTCACCAGTTACAGTTAGGACTTAATCATTACTCCTTCGTAAGCCCAAGTTCAGATGAAGATTAATCTTTTTTTGGTATTTTCCTTTCCAAATTACTCTGAAACAGAAGAGCTTCTCCCTGGTTATGTGGTTGGCAAAAGGATTTATCAGAGAAAACTCCAGTTACAAGAAGAGTTCGACCTTTTGACACAAAAGGTTCGACTAAAACCCAAGTTCGACCTCTAGCTACATTTGAGCACTATTAAAAGCTAGAAGACTTGCTACTGCTGGTACACCAATGAACCCAAAAGCTTAAGTTGATGAGTTAGAGCAAATTTAATCTTATATCAATACTTCTACACACCTCACTTGTGGACTTAGAAATTTATAGAAGGTCCTAGGTGGAAACTAAGAAAAAAAGAATCAATACTTAAGGACTTATCTTCAAAAGCTCTAGCGTTCCTCTCCCTCCACAAGTGTTACAAGAGAGCTCTCCAAGCACAACTCTCAATCACCCTAGCTTTTCCTTTCAAATTCCAAGCATTTAATCCTTCCTTAAGCCAGTCGTCCACTTTCTTAGGAGTGCAAAAACATATCCCCAACAAACCCACAAGGAACCTGCAAAAAGAAATCCCCAACAAACCCAAAAGGAACCTGCAAAAAGAAATCCCCAACAAACCCACAAGGCAGTTCCAAACACGGGCAGCAAAATCAAAATGAAGGAACAAATGATCTAAAGTTTCCTCCTTATTTAAGCATAGCCTGCACCCCGAGGGCATAAGAACCAATTCTTGAAATTCCTCCGGACTTTATCATCCGTGTTTAGACTTCTAGGGATTTTATGCTTCTATATCTGAATTGTCAAAGTTGTATCAACCTTGTTTGCTCTAGTAAAGAGAGATTTAAAAGCTGATTAGCTAGTGTAAGTTCCAGATCCCTCAAGGGGCCAATGGATTCTGTCCCCTTCATTACCCAATTGCATTGTCCTAAGCTTCTCCACTAGGGCCACCCAATTGTGCAACTCCCTGTCAAATAGACCCCTTCTGAGGCCAAGTTTCCACGCCCGGTTTTCATTATCCCGACAGCAGCTATAGTGGCTTCTTTCTTATTAGAAATGACATAAATGTCAAGGAAGCTAGTCTTCGAGGGAGCATTGTCAATCCAAATATCCTCCCCTAGAAGAATATGATTCCCATGACCCACTTTAAATTTAGCGAGAGCAAAGAAAAGGTAGTTTTTATCTATATTTACCCAGGCCTATTCCCTTTCTTTTTCTTTAGCTCTTTAGTCATCCACCCATGTGGGGAGATCCCATAAATGCGGCAATTCCACAAAGAATCTTTCTCTTGAGTGAACCTCCATAATCACTTTTTGAGTAAAGATGTGTTTCGATGATGTAGGGAACCCACTCCTAATCCACCAAGGGAAGTTCGAACTGCCATCCACTCCAATTTGACTAGATTACATCCTGGTTTATAGATTAATTTTTCCATTGATTTAATAACCATCCGTGGAAAATTAATCAGAGACAATTAATATTAATATGGAAGGAAATAAAAGTACAGGGGTTCAAACTCAAGACTTCCTGTTTTGATACCAAGTTAAATCACCAATGAACTCAAAAGCTTAAAGTTTAAGCTTATGAGTTATAGTAACTTTAATCTTCTATCAATACTTCAACAGAAGCCTTCATCTCAGGTAGACAAATTCTGGATCAAGCCCTTATTGCTAATGAAGCCATTGAAGATTATAGGTCTTCGAGGAAGGAAGGTGTGATTTTTAAAATTGATTTTGAGAAGGCTTATGATCATGTGGATTGGAACTTTCTAGACAAAATTTTGGCTAAAAAGGGCTTTGGGTATTGATGGAGATCGTGGATTTGGGGGTGTACGAGATCGGTGAGGTATTCGATCCTTGTGAATGGTTGTCCCAAAGGTAAAATCTTGGCATCTAGAGGCCTTAGGCAAGGTGATCCCCTATCGCCCTTTCTTTTCCTCTTAGTGGTGGATGTTCTCAGTAGAATGATATCGAATGGGGTTGAGGGTGGGATTATTGAGGGCTTCAAGGTGGGTAAGGAAAGTGTGACCCTGTCCCATCTGTAGTTCGCGGATGATACGATTTTCTTTTGTTCTGGCAAAGAGGAATCCTTCCTGATCCTAAACCATATGTTGGGATTCTTTGAGTTGATGTCGGGGTTGGAGATCAATAGAAGTAAATGCCAAGTGCTAGGTTTGAATTGTGATCCTGCTAAAGTCGGTAGGTGGGCCTCGTTTGTGGGATGTGAGGTGGGTGAGTTCCCGGTCTCCTATTTAGGTCTTCCTCTTGGTCATAACCCCAAGAACCTTTCCTTCTGGAGCCCGGTGGAAGATAAGGTGAGAAGGAGGCTAGCCTCTTGGAAGCGTAGCTTTTTCTCTAAAGGTGGGAGGATAACCCTTATTCGATCTGTTCTAAGCGGGATTCCTACTTATTTCTTCTCACTGTTTAGAGCTCCTTAGAAGGTTTGTAGGAGATTGGAGAAGCTCATGAGGGACTTCTTATGGAAGGGAGGGGAGATAGGTAAAGGGACTCATCTCGTGAGTTGGGAGATTGTGGGTAAGCTGATTAGTTTGGGGGGTTTAGAAATGGGAAACCTTAAGGCTCGCAACAAAGCCTTGTTAGCTAAATGGCTCTGGCGTTTCCCCCTAAAGTCTTCTTCCCTTTGGCACAGGATTATTGTGAAATATGGTCCTCATCCTAATGAGTGGTTGACGGGAGGGGGTAAAGGCACTTTTAGAAATCCATGGAAAGACATAGCCCTCGAGATTCCTACCTTCCCTAGCCTTGTTCATTGCAAGGTGGGGGATGGGAGAGATACTTATTTCTGGGAAGATAGATGGTTGGGGGATAGACCCCTCTGTCTATCCTTCCCTCGGTTGTTCTATTTATCCTCCATGAAAAACCGTTTAGTGGCTGATGTTTTGTTTCACTCGGGGAGCTCTCCTTCGTCTCCTTCGTTTGCTTTTGGCTTCAGTCGTCCGTTGTCCAATAGGGAAACGACGGATGTTGTGTCCCTTATGTCTTTGATTGAGGAGTTCGATTTCAGGGTGGGGAGGAGGGACTTCCGTTGTTGGAGCCCTAGTCCTTCTAACGGGTTCTCTTGTAGTTCCCTTTCCCATTGGCTCTTGCAACCTTCTCCCCAAAGTGAGTCCATTTTTTCGCGTGTGGAAGGTGAAAGTCCCAAAGAAGATTAGGTTTTTTATGTGGCAAGTTATCCATGGCAGGGTCAATACCTACGATCGTCTGATGAAAAGGATGCCATCTTTGGTTGGTCCGTTTTGTTGCATTCTGTGTCGGAAGGCGGAAGAAGATCTGGATCACATCCTGTGGAGTTGTGCCTATACGCGTGGAGCGTGGGATCGGTTTGCCCAGGTTTTTGGGTTGCAGGGGATGTCTTTTGTTGACCACAGGGAGATGATCGAGGAGTTCCTCCTCCATCCGCCTTTGAGTGAGAGAGCGAGATTTTTGTGGCTTGGGGGGATGTGTGCGATGTTGTGGAATCTTTGGGGTGAAAGGAATAATAGAGTGTTTAGGGGGAGAGAGAGGGATCCCGAGGATATATGGTCCCTCACTCGTTATCATGTCTCTCTTTGGGCTTCGGTCTCAAAGTTGTTTTGTAATTATCCGTTAGGTTGTATCTTGCTTGATTGGGGTCCCTTTCTCTAGCGGGGCTCCTTTTTTGTGGGCTTGTTTTTTGTATGCCCGTGTATTCTTTCATTTTTTCTCAATGAAAGTTGGTCTTTAATAAAAAAAAAAAAAAATACTTCAACAGCTACCCACAAACACACAAAAACCAAGGAAAAGAACACAGAAAGCCTCTTCACCAACTTAAGTCCTCTAAAAATCTAATCAATTCCACGAAACCTACCTTGCAGGAACTTAGTCATAAAAAAAACATAACAATTGCGCAATGGAAAACCATAGGCTATAAGCTAAAGATTAGAAGCATCTACTTCTGTCTGCCATGATGACCAGTGCTATATTTACTTGTAATGGTCTAGTACGGTTGCACCTAATATTCTATTTTCCTTGTTGGCATCTACAGAATCCTTTAACATCTTGAACTTCTGAGTTATTCTAGAAAGACTGGATTGAAACCTAGTGTCCAAGATTTTAAAAATTAAACCTAGTGACAAAGCTCAAATCTCCCGATCCATTTATTTGATATACATGGATTGAGAATTGAGCCTTCAAAAAGAAAGAAGGAAGGGCTCACCTATAAAAGTTGAAATAAAAAGATAAATCAACAAAAAGTAGATGCACTATTTCTAGTATGATTCAGACAACAAAATCAATGGAAGGGTGCCTGGAGAAGCTTATTTCTTTATCTACCCCAAAAATATGGTTTTCATAACCACTCTACAAATGGAGGTCCCTCGGTGAGAAATGCAACATATAACCTGAGATACATTTTTCAAGAACCATAATATATAAATCTCATGACCTCCAGAGGGATCATTCAGTTACTATGCAGATAGTATACGTATTAGACTACTACTTAATGGTACCCAAATTCTAGAGGGACCACTGTTCAATTCAGATTGTACACATCAAATTATTAGATACAGACATAAATTTACATAGGCAACTTGAAAACAGTGAATTATAAAAGAAAACAATACAAAACAATAACTGGCGTGTAGTCTTCAGCCATTGCGTACAGGAGATTGAAAGGGAAATAACCAAAACCATTTGTAGAAGTACTAAAAGAAAAGGAAGATAACATAAGGAAAAATAAGCATGATCAGAAGTCTAATAACATCAACTGTATTTTGTAAGTAAAAACAACTTTATTGATTGACGAAATATAAAAAAGGCTTGAAGTTCGAAAAAGATCTCCAATTGGCAATAGTAATGGACATAAGATGACTAGAAAGATGTTTGTAAAAAGAAGATCAAGAGGAAGAAACAAAAATACTGTGATGCCACAGATCCTCTTTACTCTTCATGTTGTTAAAAAGATAATCCCTCCTCTTCCTTCAAATCCAAACTTCATAAAGAACACTCAATTCAATAGAAGTAATAATTTTACTACTTTTACAACCTTAATAAACATTATCTAACATGATATAGAGGCAATGAGATACTTTTTAGCTTCATAGTGGATCTCAATCTGAATTTGAACAACGAACTATATTTAACAGAGCAATGGGATTACACACTTATTGAACAAAATCAAGAATGATAAAAAAGAATAATAGATTGCCACGATAATCATTGTCACAAGACATGCAACAAAACTAAATTATTAGAGAATCCGTATACATAACTCAACATTGGCAACTGAATTGAAACATAGCAGAAAGTTAAAATTCTCAAGTACTTGACATATACGACGTCAAATATGTCCAAAGCTAACAAAAAATAAAACTGTTATTGAAGCTCCAAAAGAGCCAATAAGAACATGTAGGAAAACTTATTGAACTACAGAATATCGACAACATCTCATAAATCCCACCATACATCCGAAACCCCTTTTTCAACGGAGGAATTAAAATCAGACAACCCAGTTCCCAAAAGTGCATAAGAACCACGAAATTCAATCAGATTCAGATGATCCAGAGGCAGAGATACCGAGCTTCTCCATCTCAAGGCGCTCGAGGGCTTTCTGGTGAGCCCAAGTCTCAATTGTGAGATCAGGCTTGGCGTTGAGGCCAACGCCAAGAATCACAATAGTAAGAAAACTAGTAACATAACAAGGAAGCTCCCAATCCTCCCATTTACGGGACTGACCTGGTGGAGGCGGCGTCCGATTGAAAAGATAGCCCTTAGGCTGCTCCTCGTGGCCAGGACTGGTCCATCGGCTCTGGCCGGTGGCGGCGCCGCCGCGGGTCCGCAGAGAAGGGAGAAGGCGGTGCCGGAGCATATTTGAGGCAGTCGTAAAGGGCGTTGGCGAGGGCATTTTGAGTTGATCTTCGATTTCAGCGACTCTGCGAGCGATCCTGCGAGAGCGAAAGAGAAAGGGAGAAAGAGAGGGATTGTTCAGTCCAGTGTGAGACCTTGTGGTCTAAGGAGAAGGGAAAGCGTCGTCGTTTTGAAACTGGATTTTCTATGGGCTTTTTTTTCGGACAATTTTTATTAATATTATAATTTTTAAAACTTATTATTAAAATATAATTAGTTTGAAACTTATTATTTAAATATTGCAGTTTTAAATTTTCGGTCAAAGGTCGTCTCTTGAAGAGATTCCGGTAACAACTACAAGCAACAACTACCATGAGTTAGGAGCGTTAGAGATTCCGGTAAGTAGTTCTTACTTGTTGAAGTCTGCTTGACTGTGTGATGCATGCTAAATGTTTACTCGCTTTATAATTTCTCTTATGTTTCTTGCTTCTCTGATGTATACGTATATATGTATGTTACCGTTGAAAAACATGACTGTTGTTGCGTGTTGATTGGTTGTAAGCATGTTGGTTTGTTGCATATGAGTTAAGCATGAAGAGACGACCTTGAAACACGTGTCCACCATCAGCTGACATATAATAAATTAAAAAAAAAACAAAATTCTCAGAGGTCGTCTCTTCAAGAGACGACCTTTGCACTTTTATTCAAAAGCTTTACTTCTGGCAAGGTGGTGAATGTGGGTTCTTCCATTCTCCCCTTCCCATGTTCGAATCTCAGCAACTGCATTCTTTTTGTTTTCTTTTTTTTTTTTTGGTTTTCTTTCTTTTCTCGTTTTTTTTTTGCTTTCTAGTTTTTTGTGTTTAAAAAATATGAGCACTTTTTTATTTTCTTTTTTCTTGTTTCACTTTTCTTTGAAATTTGAAGTTTGAAATATACTTCAACATTTTAATACCATTTTATTTATATTTTTATTTTGAATTATAAAATTATTATAACCAACTTTTAAATTTAGCTAATTGAGATAAAAGAAAAATAAAAATGAGAAATATGACAAATAAATCAAATTGTTGTTATATTTATACCAATAAATTAATTTAATATATAAAATACACATTTTATTTTTTCACTCTTCATTGAAACCATTGTTATTGGTATAAAAATAACAACAATTTGATTTATTTGTCATATTTCTCATTTTTATTTTTCTTTTATCTCAATTAGCTAAATTTAAAAGTTGGTTATAATAATTTTATAATTCAAAATAAAAATATAAATAAAATGGTATAATTTTTTTTGTATTTTTAAGTATATTTCAAACTTCAAATTTCATTTTTCAAAAGAAAAAAAAAAAACTGCAAATTAAAAAAAAAAAAAAAAAAAAAAAAAAAAAAAAAAGTGAAACAAGAAAAAAGAAAATAAAAAACTACTAATATTTTTAAAAATAAAAAACTAGAAAAAAAACGAAAAAGAAAAAGAAAAGAAAGAAAACGAAAAAACTGCAATTGTTGGGTTTCGAACCTGGGAAGGGGAGGAAGGAAGATTTCACATTCACCACCTTGCCAGAAGTAGATTTTTTGAAAAAAAGTGCATAGGTCGTCTCTTGAAGAGACGACCTCTTAGAATTTTGTTTTTTGTTTTTTTAAATTTATTCTATGTCAGCTGATGGTGGACACGTGTTTCAAGGTCGTCTCTTCAAGAGACGACCTTTGACCGAAAATTTAAAACTGCAATATTTAAATAATAAGTTTCAAACTAATTATATTTTAATAATAAGTTTTAAAAATTATAATATTAATAAAAATTGTCCTTTTTTTCCTTCATTTTGTTTTTCTGATATAGGATTTTTTTTAATTAATTTTTATAATTTTTTATTTATTTGGAGTTCTCAAATAGGAAAGTTTTAGGTTAAAAGCGGGGTTAAATAAACACATTTAATTATTTTGGTTAGATTATACCAAATACTATTTCAACCATCCTTTAAACTTTCAAAACTTTCATTTTTATTTTTAAACTTTAAATTTGTTTTAAAATAGTCCTTATGTTAATTTTTTAATTAAAATAAAAACAGAAAAGTGGCACGATAGTGACTAGTAAAATAGTAACACACGTGCCATAAATGCAAGTTTTAATTATGCTCCCGAGCTGAGATGAGCTCTTCTCAATGGTAAGTGTCATCTACTTCTTCCTTTAAGATTTGAGGTCCAAATTCTCATACCCCACATTGGGGGTTAAATTGGTAAGATTATTAGTTTGAGGTCTTAATTGATACAAACTCCAAATTTTAGGGATATAAATTGATTCTTGTCCAAAAAAAATTATGCCCCTAAACTTCAGAATAGGTTGAAATTGTGCTCTTGAACTTTAGGGTTTATGCCCTTATCGTTTAAAAATCTTTGAGTTGTTTGAAAACAACCATTTCATTAGTTTCCCCTCTTAAAATGAAAATGGAAAGATGACGTGGTGGTGAGATATAAAATAGTATTAAACTGTCTTAGTCATATTCAAAATGATATTATATATAATTTGGGGATGGGGAACGAATTTGAAGATTAGGGTAACATATTGTTTTCCTCTCACCATTAAAAGATTGAAGTAGGCTATGAAAGGACGGATGAAATTTGGAGCTTTTATATCTTACAATTAATATTATGAAAATTAATGTTAGAGCAAGAATAGAGAAGAAGAGACAAACATGCCAACAAGAACATAGTTCAACTGGCATAAAACTTGAACTCTCAACCAAGATGTCAAAGGATAAAATCCCCCACCCCACACGTTAAAAAAAAAAAAACATTAATGTTAAGGCATTAATTTTAAGGAAGGTTTCAGTTACATTTTAATTATGTCCTGATTGTTTTAAAATTGTCATTTTAACCCTAACTATTTTAAAATTTTCGTTTTAACCCTTAACTTTTGAAATTATTATTTTTTTTTTTGAAAGAAAGACGGTAATTTCATTAATTAGGAACAGATCCCTCAAGGGGTACAAACATTGGTTTTTCCTTTAAAACCAAATTAACAAGTCAAAAAGGAAGAACCTGAAACCATAACTTTGGTTTAGATCGGAGCCCTATCCAAGCTAACTTATGAGCCATGCTATTATAATCCCTACGAAGGTAAATAAACTGAATTGAGGAGAATAAATTAGTCATCAACTTGATATCCCATAAAATAGCATGAGCTTCACTATATTCCCCATTGAGCATGGTAATCAACCCAAGTGAGTCAGAACGAACAACAACCTCCATGATTTTCATTCGTTGTGCTAACCTGAGATCTTCCAACACTACTCTTGCTTCCACATATAGTGGATTCAATAGTTGTGGATATTGGCCATGCGTCGCTACTTTAGCACTTCCTTGCGACGTCCTGATTAACACTCCAAATCTGTATACACCCTGATTTATATCACAAGCTGCATCCACATTAAGGATCATCGTATCTGGAAATTGGCGTTCGCACTTATATCAAAACTCCCGGGATTTGTTAATTTGAAGGGTACAATTCGTCTGTTGAAATTTCTGAATATACCGATGCAACCATTCACGCTTCTCGCTTTCATTTGGTATAGACTTTTCGTGAACTACACCATTGCGATCATTCCAAAGCGCCCAAGCTCCTACACAAATCCAGTCCAACATGTCCTTTTGGTCTGATTGAAAAATTTCCCAAAAACGATCCTGAATAGATACATGATTGTACTCACGGATTTTGATTATGTAATTGGCACCAGAACCTCTTGGCTCTAGAACACCTAAAAAGAGCATGGTTAGTTGTTTCTGGATGTTTCTTGCAGACTGGACAAAGAGCATTATTAACGACATGGCGGCGTAACAAATTCATATTTGTTGGGATGCAGTTATTATAAGCCCTCCATATGAAGTGCTTCACCTTTGAAAGGACTTTTTAATGACCACATCGTCTTCCACCATATTTGCAAGGATCTCAGTTCCGAAGTGGATACGTCATACTTCCCCAACATGTAAACTTTGTATCCACTTTTGACTGAATTCATATTTGTTGGTATGCTAGTAATTAGCGTAACGTCATCCTGGCATAAATGCTATTGGAGCTTCAAGATATTCCAATGATACGAAGGCGTTATAAAGTCCTTAACCAATCGACCATCGTCACATCTTCTTGTAGAAAGCACTTTAAAAGATATTGGCCTAGGAAGCCAGGGATCCTTAAAAATTTTAATGTCACTCCCATAATTTCCTACTAGTTTCCTTATCCCATTCTTCATCAGTTTGCTTTTCGTGGAAAAATACCAATTGAAGTGGAGGGCTTCTTCAAACAACAATGAGCAGGGTCAACTATCAATCAAATGATATTGAGCATGTTTCCCATCTCTTCTCGAGAAACAAGTGGGTATTTCTTTGCAAAATTGTGCTCAATTTCATATGTGACAATTCCGCCAAGATCTCTTCTTTAGTTGGGGGAAGAATCCACACGAATCGGATTTTTTGATGAACATATTGAGAGAGAATTGGATTTGGTTAGACAATGTGTGGTTGGTAAACAAGGATCGGTTTTTTAGCAAGGTATAGAATGTCTTGTAAAATATTCAATATGATTCCACAAGATCTAGTTTCGTTCCAGTAACAGATTCTAGCCAATTGAAAGGATCTTCTGATCAATCCAGAGATCATTTTGATTCCATTAGTAATAAGGATTCAGAATATCACACATTGATCAATCAAAGAGAGATTCAACAACTCCATACCCCACACAAACCCCTTCCAAAAATATGACGAATTTCCATTGGCCGACGCTTGAAGTAACGATGTATTTGGATAATACTGATAGGACCTTTTTGGCCCTATATATTTAGTCTTAATATTGTTAGTTTTATGTTTAATCATGTGCTTAATTGTATTATTTTGTAGGTGTTTGGTGTTAGAACTTCTCAAGAGCCAATATTCCAAATTGATGTAAATTCGAGGAAATTAACGTGTTTTTTATCCAATTTGAAGTCCACGAGATTTCGAGGAGGTGAAAAGACCAAAGTGGAGCACTCAAGACTCGAAAACAACGTCAAATTGAGCAAAATTGAAGCACCAAATGAGCTAGACCCAACGCTACCTCACGGCGTCTCGACGCTAAGAATATGATGGACCACCCAAATCACCGTCAGCGTCAAGACGCTGGCCACGACGTCTCGATGCCGCCTCGTTATTTAAATAGTAGATTTATGAGTTTTAGGTCAATTATTCAGTCGTCTTTGTTCGTTTTTTTTCGATTCCTCTCGATTTTCTCTTTAGTTCTTAGTTTATTTTAGTTTTGGGTCGGTTAATCAAGCCTTGGGGCTTAGATTAGACTTGTTTATGGCCGTTTAAGCGTCATTCGCTGTAATCGAAACCTTGGTTGTAAGTTTATTTAAGTTTTCATGAGATTTATGTTCTGTTCTTAGGATTTTTCTAAATGTTTTTATGTTGCATCCTATGATTCTCGTTTAAATAATTTTGTTTGCATGTTAGTTTAAGAATTGACGCCTCTTAAATTGAATACGAGCATGATTTATCTGTTATTTCTAGATAGCCACTAGGTTGAGGCGGATCCATCGCTAGTTTGACGGTAGCTTAACGTAGACTTTCGATAGGCCTAAGAACATAGGAGAAATTGATTTAATTAAAGTAGAGAACTTCAATTCCTAGTTTCATTAGACAATTTCGGGCATTGCGTGATAATGCAGTTAGTTAATTAGTAATTTTGATGATTTATCGGATTGCTAATTTAACTAATTAGATTTACATTGAGGATTTATCGGTCTAAGCATGAGGGGCAGCGGGCACAATTAAAATAATTAATTAATTAGGTTGTTCATGGGCTATCGGGGATTAACCACCATTTCTTTTTTATTTTTTAAACAGAGGGTTGTTGAGAAAATGAAAGGTTTTCATTATTAAACTTTATTTGTGGCATTCAGTGTGACTTTTGGTTTTTGTGACTTTTGGCTTTTGGTTTCTTGTAACCAATAGTAACTTTTGAGTTTTTGGGAGTTAGGTGAGTTATGAGCATTTTATGACATTTAAAGTTTTGAACCATTGGTATTCTATGGTTATGTTTGTAAGCCTATATAAAGGCATGCTTAGTTGAATGAAATATCATCTCCATTCATATCTGTCCTCCACGTTTTTCTAACAAAGTGGTATCGGAGCTTTCCAAGTATTGAGAGAAAAATGGCCAACGGTGGGATAAGTTCGCTTCAACTACCGATGCTTTCCAAGCTCAACTATGACAATTGGAGCATCAAGATAAAAGCGTTACTAGGAGCATAAGATGTGTGGGAGATCGTAGAGAACAGTTTCCAAGAGGCGGAAGCTGGAGCTGATCAAGAGCAAAGAGATGCGTTAATGAGGATAAGAAAGAAGGATAAGAAAACCCTCTATATCTTGTACCAATCGATGGACGAAGACACGTTTGAGACCATTGCCTATGCGAGACGTCAAAGGCGGCATGGGACAAACTCCAATCGACTCATAAAGGAGTCGATCATGTGAAAAAGGTACGATTGCAAACTTTACGTGGTGAGTTTGAATCTTTACAAATGAAGGAGATGGAGGTGATAGCAGAATATCACACAAGAGTAATGATCATCATCAACCAATTGAGACGGAATGGTGAAGAAATCATCGATGTTTGTGTCATGGAGAAGGTTCTACGGAGCCTAAATACAAAGTTCGAGATTATCACCACGACAATCGAAGAGACACAGGATCTTGAGATTATGACGATTGAACAATTTATTGGCTCGTTGCAAGCCTATGAGGAGAAAAAGAAAAGAATGATGGAGCAAATAGAAACCAACAACTTCTCCAACTCAAAATCAAGGAGAATAGTCGTGGACGTGGAAGAGGTCGTGGTGGTCGAGGTGAAACCAACACTGATGTTTCTTAAAATTCGTGTGATTCCTCAAGAGGAAGAGGAGGCTGAGGTCGTGGAAGACATGGTGGAAGGTCTGGGAGAGATAAATCTCAGGTAAAATGTTATAATTGTAATAATTATGGACATTATGCAAATGAGTGTTACTCATCTCTATCAGAATCAAGTGATCAGAAGCATCAGAACCAGTCAACCGCCAGCACATCCAAACCCCATAAAGGGCAATCCAATTATGCGAAGGAGAATGGAACCTTATTTATGGTTTCAAAGGGAGAAGAAAAGAGTCAAGATAGTATGTGGTATCTTGACACCGGAGCCTCAAACCACATGTGTGGAAAACGTGAGATGTTGGTGGAGTTGAACGAGACGGAGAAAGGTAATATTGCCTTTGGAGACAATTCTTTGACCGCCATCAAAGGAATAGGTAAAATTCTCATTCGGTTAAAAAATGGAGAAAATCAATATATTACAAAAGTTTATTACATTCACAATATAAAAAAAAATAATATATTGAGTGTAGGACAATTGTTAGAGAAAGGTTTTGAAGTTCAAATGAAAAACAATTGTTTGTATTTGAGGGATAATCATGAGAGACTTATTGCTAAAGTTTCCATGACAAAAAACTGAATGTTTCCTTTGAATATATGTAATGATGTTCCAAAATGCTTGAAGACGTGTTATGAGGATCTCTCCTGGTTATGGCATTTACGGTTTGGGCACCTCAATTTTGGAAGTCTAGAATACTTGTCGAAAAAGAAGATGGTGCAGGGTTTATCGCACATTCACAAGCAAAACCAAGTGTGTGAAGGATGTCTACTTGGCAAACATCATTGAAGTAGTTTTCTGAAGGAGTCTATGACAAGAGCCAAGAAACACTACTACAAAATAGACCTATAATGGTGATAAAAAAAGTGGGGGTCTTTAATGACGGACGGACAAAACGCGCAAAGATTTAAAAAAAAAAAAGAAATTGAGATACAATGTCGGGCATTGCTCGACATTGTAAGTTACGTTGACCGCCATTAAAGTAGGTAACATTACCAATTTTTCCTAGGTCACTTTTATGAGTTTCTCTCTCCCCGATTATCTCTTCACTCTCGGTTTTCTCCGCCACTCTCCCTCACCATCTTCATCATTCTCTTCTCCCAAATCTCTTATCCCTCGTCATTCATCACCATTTCGTGGGTTTTTTGTCTTTGTCGTCGTCTCATCATCGTCGTTCTCGCCATCCTCGTCGTGGGTTTTTCTCCTAAGAACAGTAGGTTCTCGCCGTCCTTGCCTGCGTTCTCCATTATCATCGTGGGTGTTTAAAAGCTTGTCGTTCTTCCATTTGCTATGATGGGTGTTATCGTTGTCGTGGATGTTATCTCTACGTTCTCCATTATCGTTGCCGGAGTGTCATGGGGTTTTCTCCGCTGGACTGCCACTGTTCTACCCTATCTTCGTGGGTGTTATATGAAGTTGTTTTGCTTTGTGGGTGTCTCTAGGCTGTAAGAAAATCAAGTATTCGTGGGTGTTTTTCAGAGTTGCTCCCTCATTTTTGTTGGTTTTTGTTGTTCATTCTTCTTCCCCGCTTGATATGACCTAAATAGTCATATTTTATCACCTCTAATCTAAGCTTGTTAGAGTTATTTTATGCTTTACTTGTCTTATTTACAAGATATTTGAGCTTAGGCTATGTCGGGAGTCGATCACGCTAATCGGTGTTAATTTGGGCCAATTACAGAGTTGTGGAGCCATCTCGGTGTCTTGGACGGCGAGGAGGCGAAAAGACCCAATTGTGTTGAAGCGGGCCTGTAGAACGACACCAAAAGTCGAAGATTGAAGCCCTGTACCGAGAAGAAACAAGACAAGACCGAGAAAATAAACAACAAGGCGAATATCAAGGACGACGTTGAGACGCTGCCCCTAGTTTCTTAACGCCGACGCGATTTCTTTTACCTCTTTTACGTTTCAGCACTGTTGTGGACCTTTTTAGGTCATATCTTATGGATTCTTTCTTGTTTATTCATGCTTTTACTTCATCTATGAGTAGCTAATCGTATTAGATCGTTGGATTGAGTTTATGCTTTGATTTATATTAAGATTGGCTGAGTTTTTTGGAGTTTATTTACTGTTCTTGCTGTCTTTTCATTCAGTTTGCATGTTATCCCGTTTAAACCATCCTTGATGGGCCTAGGATGCATGTTAAAGGTTGTAGGAATTAGATTTGAATTCTATTCGAATTTAGTTAATACAATTCCGGACCCATGATCCCAAAGCAGCTAGTTTAATAGGTGATTGCGAAATTGCTTAATATAAAACTAGTTAGATATAATTAGTAACCGTTGTAGAGGTTTCGGATGGTTGCTATTTTATGTATGAGGGGTGGCAAGCGATAAATAATATATTAATTAATCTTGTTAATTGCAAAATTCACGATTAGCAAGATAATTAGCACAGGTTAGTGTAGGGGGTCCTCCGAGTAACCCAGAAGCCGACCAGACTAATGAAATAAGTTTAGAACAATTATTAGAGAAAACTAGGAAGCCAATCGAAATAGTATCAAGCATAAGAAATCCCAATCCAACGATCCCTTTTTATGTTATTGAATTTCATTTTAATTCTCTTCTGCATGCTAATTTCTGTCTCCTTTATTTTTTTTGCATTTATTTTCTTTGTTTCGCCTGCTTTCCAAATTCCCCCTATTTTCGTAAGCACGAAATTCTACACTTGCTAGATCCCCTTCCCTGTGTTCGATCTCGACCACTATTTCTACAAAATAGTTGTTAGTGCCGTGGATTATAAATTTATTTGACACGACCCTCGACTAGTCGTCCGTCATCGCTCCATTCACAAGGTTTTGTCCATTTGAAGCTTGTTTTCCTCTGTTTTTCGCCTGCTCCCGTATGGCTAAGAATTTTTATTAGCTGAATCTAGCTTCCTTTTCTTCCATGGTTTGATTCCACTTATTTTAGAGATTAAAACTTTAGTGGATGTTTATGCTACTTTGTAATTATTGGTTTTTGTGTTAGTTTTAGGGATGTTTATGGTTTGATTCATTTCTTAGTGTTGGTGTTTATTCTACGAAGGGTAATCAAGTAATGTATTACATGGTTTTGTTCATAATGCAACTATGTCATTTCAAAACCATAAACACAATGTTAGTCTTGTTGTTTTTGTGCAAGTGCCAATGGGGAGAGTAATTTGTTGTTGTTATAAAAAAAAAATCGTGATCTTGGTATTATTGTTATTTTGGTGTTTATAGATTTGAGATTATGGGCAAGTTTTTGACAGCTTGGACTTTGCAATACGACCTTTACGTTTGAAAGGTTTAGCATCGATGCTAAACACCTCATTGATAGGTACTTATTTACATTTTTCTAAAGTATGCCCCAACATTGAACGCCTCATTGATTGGTACTTATTCACATTTTTTTTTATTTTTTTGCATTTACTTCTTTTATGACTTATGGCAGCATCTCTAGACTTTGTATTGTGTTTTCTAATTCTAAAATTGATGGCCATAGTGTAGGAGGCTTTCACATGGTCTTTTGGCCCAATTGAAGCTTATTTTACTTGAAACAATAGAGCTTAAGAAATTCTCTGTGTGTTCTAATTCTAAAATTGATGGTATGATATGTTCTTTATTTTTCAATACTTTGCTTAGATTTTTAGCATTAGTTTTCAGATTTTTCAATACTTGTTGCTTCAGTTCTTCCATACTTTAATGACAAATAAAATGTGGGAATATGTATAGAAAACTCATACAATAGTAGAAAACTTTAATACAAAAACCTTCTTTCAGGACTACATGATCTCGTACATTAACTGTGCCCTTCTTCTATGTTTTTTTCTTGCCTCTACATCTTTTAAGTTCACAGAAACTGAAATTGTCCTTAAATAGGTATGAGTTGTTTGTTGGCCCATCTCCATTTTACACCAACTCTATATATGCGTTGATTCGACACATTGAAAAAGGTATTTTATGTCACAAGTTAATACTTATCCATGTTTTTTGCAACCCCCTCATGGTTTTGAAGGATTCTATTCTATCAAAGTCAATTTGTCTATGTTTAAATCTGTTGGATTTTTTTACAAATAAAATGTGAAAGAAAGTTTATATTCAATTTATCAAGAGTTTCAAGATGGATTGAAACACCAAATTCAATTTGATGTTTCAATTACAAATTTAACATATGGAAGTTATATTTGATTTTATAACTCAATTGAGTTATATTTTTCATATGTTTCAATTTTATTTAATTTTGTTCTTTGGAGTTACTAAGTTGCTAGCCTATAAATAACAACTTGTTTCTTCATTTGAATAATCCCATTCCATTTGGAGCATTCTTCCTTCTTTCTTTGTTTCTTTTGATCTTGAGTCGAGTCGAGAGCAAGTATTCAAGAGTTCTGCCAGATTCGAGTAGTTCGAGGTTGCTGTTCTACCGGAATTAGTCGTTGTATCCTGCTGAGACGATCGTTGTAGCCTGCTAGCAACCTGTGCAGAGCGAATAATTGTCTTAAGGACAGCGCTTTGTAAGTGTGCCTCAACTATTTATTGTCAATATATTTTGCAGCATTTGTCATATATACAATGTTTGTATTGTTATTTACACTATAATTGTTAGTATCCAGTTAAGGTGTAATCAGTTTGCTATGTAACTCAGTTCTTATGTGAACATTATCTCCAACAATCTGAAGACAATTAGCTGAACTGATGGCTGCAAACTCTTCCACTAATGTTGCTGGTGCTACCATGATGGGATCGACCATCCTAAAAAATCATGTTGAAAAACCAGAGAAATTCAAAGGAGAAAATTCGAAGAGGTGGCAACAGAAGATGATCTTCTACCTGACCACACCGAACCTTGCTCACATCTTGAAGGAAGATTGCCCAGTTACACCACCAGAAGGTGTTACTCCTGAAACTGAAGATGCCAAGTAGGCATGGATACATTCAGATTTTTTATGCCGCAATTATATATTGAGCGGTCTTGAAGACACCTTGTATAATGTCTACTGCAATGCCTATACTACTTCAAGGCTATTGTGGGAGGCGTTAGACAAGAAGTATAAGCTGGAAGATGCTGGTACTAAGAAGTTTCTCGTGGAAAAATTCTTAGATTATAAGATATGATTGATACCAAGTTGGTAGTCAATCAGATGGAAGAATTGCAAATTATCATTAGTGATTTGCAAAGTGAGGGATTGGGCATCAGCGAACCATTCCAAGTTGCTGTTGTGATTGAGAAGCTACCTCCTTCTTGGAAGGACTTCAAATGCTATCTTAAACACAAGCGAAAGGAGCTTTCCATGGAGAATCTTGCAATCAAACTCTGCATTGAAGAAGATAATAGAAAAGGAGACAAAGCTTCGCTGGAAGTTGAAGCCAATGCACATGTTGCTGAATTTTCAAGGCGTGATCCCAAGATGCGACAATTCAAGAAGGGAAATGTGAATCCTCGACCGAGGAATGATGCCAATAAGCGCATTCGTGGAGTCTGCTGGGTTTGTGGTAAGAGTGGCCATATTACTGCTGATTGTAGACACAATAAGGGACAAAACTCCAACAATTAGACCAATATTGTGGAAAGTGATGATCTCGTTGCTGTCATCTCTGAGGTAAATATGGCCTCTGACACCAAAGGCTGGTGGATTGATACTGGTGCTACTAGGCACATTTGTAAGGATAAGTCCTTATTCACCACACATGAGAAGCTAGATGGTGATGAGAAGCTGTACATGGGAAATGCTTCAACTGCCTCTATGGTAGGTAAAGGGAAGGTCCTGCTGAAATGGACTTCTGGAAAGATACTTACCCTCAATGATGTGTGGCATGTGCCGGAGATTCGAAAGAATCTAGTGTCAAAGAAACTCTACTTAATAAAAATGGGTTCAAGCTTGTGTTTGAGTCAGATAAATTTATTCTGACAAAAGGAGGTATGTATGTTGGAAAAGACTATCTAAATGATGGCATGTTCAAACTGAATGTACTGGCACAAATGTCCAAGAATAATAATAATAACAACTCTTCTGCTTATATTATTGAGTTGTGTGATGTATGACATTTTAGGCTAGGGCATGTCAATTATCGTTCTTTACAAAGAATGGTAATTTTAGGACTTCTGCCTAAGTTCAACATTGATAATAGACACAAATGCGAGATTTGTGTTGAGTCAGAGTTTGCTAGAAAGTCATTTTCATCTGTGGAAAGAAGTAATGAAGTACTTGATTTAATCCACAGTGATGTATGTGACATGAAAAGTACCCCCACAAGAGGCGGAAAGAAGTATTTTGTCACATTTATTGATGATTGTAATAAATATTGCTATGTATATTTATTACATAGTAAAGATGAAACCTTAGATGTTTTTAAAGCATATAAGGCAGAAGTTGAAAATCAACTTGAGAAGAAAGTAAAGGTGCTTAGATCAGATAGAGGTGGTGAATATGAATCATCATCATTTTATAAATTCTGTGAAGTTAATGGTATAGTCCATCAAATTGCAGCACCTTATACACCACAACAAAATGGTGTAGCTGAAAGAAAGAACCGAACTTTAAAAGACATGGTTAATTGCATGTTAAATAGTTTAGGTTTACACCATAATTTGTGGGGGGGGGGGCTTTGCTTACAACAAATTTTATATTAAACAGATTTCCACATAAGAAGATTGATAAGTCGCCTTATGAAGTGTGGAATAGAAAGTTACCCTCATATAAAATGTTGAAAGTGTGGGGGTGTTTGGCAAAGGTACAAGTTACTTTACTAAAAAGGACCAAACTAGGACCTAAGACAACTGATTGTGTCTTTATAGGCCATGCTTTGCATAGTGCTGCGTATAGATTCCTGGTGATTAAATCTGAAATACCTGATATTAATAATAATACCATTATGGAATCTATTGAAGCTGAATTTTTCGACGATGTATTTCCTTTGAAAGAGGAAAGACACATCAGTAGTGGTGTCAAAAGGAATTATGAGGCTAGCTCTTCGAAAGGTCAAAACGATCAAAATACAGAGTTTGAACTAAGGAGAAGCAAAAGAGCTAAGAAAACTACTTCATTTGGACCTGATTTCATAACATATATGATAGATGGTGAGCCTTGAACTTTTCAAGAAGCTGTGACATCTCTGGATGCACCTTATTGGAAGGAAGCTATCAATAGTGAGATAGAAGCCATTTTGCAGAACAAAACTTGGGTATTGGTTGATCTACCTCCTGGTAGTAAACCAATGAGTAGTAATTGGATTTTTAGAAGAAAGCTAAAGGTTGACGACACTATTGATAAGTACAAAGCCCACCTTGTTGCTAAAGGCTTTCGTCAAAAAGAGGGGATATATTTCTTTGATACATATTCTCCAATGACGAGGATTACATCTATAAGGATGTTAATTGCAATAACAACTTTACAAAATTTGGAAATACACCAAATGGATGTGAAAACTGCATTTTTATATGGAGAATTAGATGGAGAGATTTATATGGAAAACCCCGAAGAGTTTGTTGTAAAAGGACTTGAAGATAAAGTTTGTAAACTTGTCAAGTCACTTTATGGGTTGAAACAAGCACCCAAACAATGGCATGAAAAGTTTGATCACACTATGTTATCTAATGGATTCAAGATAAATGAGTGTGATAAATGTGTCTATGTTAAAACCATAGATCAAGATTGTGTCATCATTTGTCTGTACGTGGATGATATGTTGATAATGGGCACAAATAGAAGTGTCATTGATTCCACTAAAAGGATGTTGAAATCCAACTTTGATGTGAAAGACCTTGGTCTTGCTGATGTTATACTTGGAATTCGTATAACAAGAAATCCAAGTGGATATATACTTTCTCAATCTCACTACATAGAGAAAGTGTTGAGAAAATTTGATCAATTTGAGAGTAAACCTGCAGTTACTTCATTTGATCCAAGTTGTAAGTTAAAGAAGAATAGTGGTGAATGTGTGTCTTCTCTAAAATACTCTAGAGTTATTGGTAGCTTAATGTACATAATGAATTGTACAAGACCTGATATAGCCTATTCAGTAGGAAGGTTAGCAAGATACACCAACAATCCTGGGCATGATCATTGGAATGCTTTAGTTAGAGTTCTAAGGTACTTGAAGTACACTATGAACTATGGATTGCATTATATCAGGGATCCACATGTACTGGAGGGATTTAGTGATGCTAATTGGATTTCTGATAGCATGGAGACTAAATCTACCAGTGGGTATATTTTTACCTTAGGTGGAGCAGCTGTATCATGGAAATCTTCAAAACACGTGTATAGCGCGTTCTACTATGGAGTCAGAGTTTATAGCTCTTGACAAAGCTGGAGAAGAAGCTGAATGGCTTCGAAATTTTCTTGAAGATATTCCATTATGATTGAAGCCTGTAAGCACAATATGTATTTATTGTGACAATTTAGCGGCCTCTATGAGGGCCAAGAATAATGTCTATAATGGAAAGTCGAGACATATTAGACGAAGACATAATTTGATAAGACAATTGCTCTCAAATGGAATAATTTCCATTGATTATGTGAAATCGAAAGAGAATATAGCAGATCCTTTAACGAAAGGATTGTCAAGAGAGCAAGTGATGTATACTTCGAGGGAAATGGGGCTAAAGCCTATGAAATAAATTATCTGATGGTAACCTAACCTAGTTGACTGGAGATCCCAAGATCTAGGTTCAATAGGCAAATTGACTAGATAATTTATAGTTGACACACTAAGAAACTTATAGTTTCTTCCCATTTCTATGATGTTGTAAAATGTGTGTGATCTGTTGATGTTAAGGTCATGTTGATATCTTGTTTACAAGAGGAGCAATGACAGAATACTCTTAATCAATATCACCTATGTGAGAGTAGAAGTGGGGTCGCTTCTGTGAGAACTTTTCGAATGGCTTATGTTCTCTAAAACTCTCATGAAATCGGGATCTTGTCCAGGACCAAAATGGACACAAACGTATAGAACTCGAAGATACAAGATCAGTTGTGTGTGATATCTGTCGCCTCAATTCACCAACAAGAAGGATAGTTCTAGAGCTTGGTCTCACTATTTCTTCGGTAAATTCGATAGATATTCACTAAGAAAGGTTCAAGTCCAAAAGACACCTCTTCTGATGCATAGCTTGTCTATTTGCTCTCAACATTTTTGTTTTGATTTTCTCACTTTCTTTCATGTGGGGGATTGTTGGATTTTTTACAAATAAAATGTGAAAGAAAGTTCATATTCAATTTATCAAGAGTTTCAAGATGGATTGAAACACCAAATTCAATTTGATGTTTCAATTACAAATTTAACATATAGAAGTTAAATTAAATTTGATTTTATAACTCAATTGAGTTATATTTTTCATATGTTTCAATTTTATTTAATTTTGTTCTTTGGAGTTACTAAGTTGCTAGCCTATAAATAGCAACTTGTTTCTTCATTTGAATCATCTCATTCCATTTGGAGCATTCTTCCTTCTTTCTTTGTTTCTTTTGATCTTGAGTCGAGTTGAGAGCAAGTATTCAAGAGTTCTGCTAGATTCGATCGAGTAGTTCGAGGTTGCTGTTCTACCAGAATTAGTCGTTGTATCCTGCTGAGACGATCGTTGTAGTCTGCTAGCAACCTGTGCAGAGCGAATAATTGTCTTAAGGACAACGCTTTGTAAGCGTGCCTCGACTATTTATTGTCAATATATTTTGCAGCATTTGTCATATATACAGTGTTTGCATTGTTATTTACACTGTAATTGTTAGTATCCAGTTAAGGTGTAATCAGTTTGCTAGTGTAACTCAGTTCTTATTTGAACATTATCTCCAACAAAATCTTCTTCGTCTTCCTTTACCTGGTTGTCATTTGGTGGGTCTGAATAGTGGACGAGAAGGGTTGTTTTTCTGTTGTGTTTTTATTTCATTGTTAGGAGTTGGACTTATATTTGAAAGGAGCAGTGGCCTTTCTTCCTCGACTTCCTCACTCTCGTTCTTCTGTAATTTCCACGAATTTCAAGTGCCTTAATTTTGTGAAGACTATTTTGTTTTTCATTTGCTTTATGAGCTTTTGCATTTCTTTTAGTTTTCTATTTAATATGAATGTATCTCTTTGGTTGAATTAGTGTTTAATGCTCCAATTTTAGTCTACTTAGTGGAAATGAACCATGCGCTTGTTCGTCGAGTTTACTGAGTAAGCAATGTTTGATGGTTCTTGAATATGTGTTCTGCTGCATTGGTTTTTATAACTTAATGATCAAGTTTGTTTCTCTCTTTTCAAAGAATTGAGGTTAAGAAATGAATTTGAGTGAAGATTTGCAATGCATTAAGGGGTTTAGGGATTTGAGTGTTGTGCTACATTACATATTCAATTGGATTGTTATCGTTCATTATCTTCTATCTCTTTGTTGTCCTTTTTTCAATGTTTCTATGTGAGATTATATGCCTTTTTATTTGTAGTGTTAAAAGGCCCACTATTCCATGTTTTTGTTAATTTCTTGTTTATATGACCTTGGGTTATGGAACGAAATGCATGATTAGTCAGTTTTCCGTTGCATTTGTGTTTTACATGATACAATCTTAGTTTAAATTTATACAGAGTAAGCGTTTGAATATGACAAGCAAGGCTGGAGTTTTCGGAAGAGGTCAAGCTGGTAGAGAGAGCTAAACAACACTGTGATAGCTAAGATCCCATGAAGGGATGGTTGACTGAGTTGCTTAAAGGTAACTAATCTCATTTGCAAATTGCAATCACCGCTGTTACTCTGTTATAAGGTGAGAAACTTAAATTATGACAAGATTCTTGTGGACGTATGCTTTGAAATCCATTATTTACCCAATATCCCTCTATGTCTTTCTACTCATTTCAAAAACACAAATTAACAATTTCGTCTCTCTTCGGCCTCTGTCGGTTGTGCTGTTGCTTTCTAGAGAATTTCTGTCTGCATCTGCTCTTCCTTTTAATTTCGTTCGCCTTTTCAAGTTTTATGCGCAATCTTGTCTTCACCTGCAAAGATGAATGTAAATCTGAATAGTAGCATGTATGTAGGTTTTTTGCTTGGTTTTTTCTTCTCTGTGTTTGTTTTGAGCTAGAGGTTTAGTGGAGTATGTTGATTATAGTTTTCCTGAGTATCCATGACTACTTGCTTACATGTCTCACAATAAATTAGATGCAATTGGGACCTTAATAAGTTCATGTATGGTTTCAATTGCAGATGGGAAGTAGATTCATATGTGCATTGAATATTTCTTCGCCTTTACATGGAGCAATTTTAGTAATGAGCATTATCAATGCTATTATGTAGCAAGTTTAGTAATGGGCTTTCAAAAATTGGCTTTCATATTGGGATGAGGTTTTATGTTTCATGGCAATGAGAATGGTTCTCAATTGCTCAAATTTTGATGCTTGAATTGCTGGTAAGATAGAAGAGTTTAGGGCCATGTTTGAGGTACTTGTATAATAATATTGCAAGCAAAATTAGCTCTTAAGTGAGCATGTCTATTTGCCACAAGATTAAGTGACGAAGCAAAGTTTAGGTACGGTGTTTATACCATCTTTGTTGTTACCCATCAAGTATCTGCAGTCCGTCTTGCCAGGACATGAAAAGGGAACCGATTAATCGAGGATCAAAAGGGCCTGCTGTAAAATGGTACAACAGTTTAGACAAGTAATCTTTGCTTTGCAACACTTAGTTATATGTATATTTCCAAAAATGTTAAAATGTTGTATTATGGCTCATTAGTATCACCAGAAAGCATTGCCTAAAACATGCAAGCATTTCTAATATCTAGTACAACCACGCAAACCTTTTGCGACAGTGGGAGCTATGTGGGCAGCCAAAAATAGTTGTAACAGGCCAGAATCAACCCGAAATGTAAGCAGGTGATTATTCCTTTTTTCTGAAAATGTAATCATCTAAGTGATAAACATGTAAAATCTCATGGTTTTTGAAAGAATTATTGGCTTTTTTTTAGGATTGGTAGAAGGGGAAGAGAACACTTGGGAAGGATTGTTTATTAAAGGTACACTTCTGTTGTTAAATTTATTTATTTTCTCAAATCAGGAATAAACTGAAGGATACAACTGAGACCATTGACCTTCCTACTTGTGTTGTTGAGAAATACTTGAGTTATGCTAAGATATTGTTTGTGTTAGTTTATAAGTTTAGGTGAGTTGAGGATGGAGAAATACTTAGTTATGCTTTGAAATTGTTTGTTTGTATTGGTTTATAAATTTAGTTGAGTTTGGTCGGGTTGTTACTACTTGTGGTTGTGTTGGACATTTTTGTGATATAGGACTTCTTTTGGTGTTGTTACTACCTTTGGTTGGTTCATGTGATTAAATTTGATCTATTCGAAATTAGTTTTTTTTTTTTTTTTTGTATAATTAGTTGGTTTATAAAGTTAATGAACATTCTGGCTTTGCAGTTGATTGACTAAACTAGTCTTAGCTTGTTATTCATCTGTGTTTTTGACAGTCTAGCCATCAACTCCAAATAGATAAACCAATTAATATTAAAACTTTAGTAGGTGTCTTTGATGAATTCATTATTGATGTTTCTTCACAATATTATGAAAACAATACAGGAAATTTAATTTGAGGACATTATTGATGTAGATCATTTCATTAATTATCTGAAGAATGATGTGCGAATTGTTCGTGATATTCCTGATTGGTTTACAGAAAAAATCAGAGCTATTGACCGACATTAAATGCTTTTAATGTCGGGCATTGTTCAACATTAAAACCCAAATTTCTTGTAGTGACGTAACTTTATCCTTGTTCAACTTGATCGTCATTCCTATTGTTAGTTTAACAATTTTGTAATTTGGTGTCTGATATTATTTTGTTGACTTTCCTGCACATAGGGAAGGAAGCTGGGAATGTTTAATTACTTCTCATTTGAGTTTGAAGCAAAAGACACGTCATATCTCATAAGGCAATTAGGTTTATATAGCATATTTGCTTACCAAACAAGTTTATATAGCTTATTTGCTTCCCAAGCTAAAAAGTGTGTGTGTTTTGGGCTATGATACGATTAAGGTCTAATAAAGTTTGTTTGATTGCAATGTTCTTTAATGATTGTTTAGATTTAGATTGTGCTTGATGAGCGACCTAACTTGCTTAGTCTTAAAATATTTGGAGTCTTATTGTGAACTTGAAGTGTTGTGAGGCTGTAGTTGGGTCGTTTTTTCATATAGAAGTGTGTTTCTCTTGTTTAACAGGTTTAACAATTTTTGGGTTTTCCATATGTATGTCATTATGCTGTCGAAATTTTCAGAGCATCCGGTTAGAATTAGGATAGAGACTTTAGTAATGTCGCTAGGTTAAGTATAGAAACCTAGAGTGTTATAGGTTTTTTGAAGGGGTTAAACTTGATCTCTTGAAGTTTGTAAGCTTTTGAAGTTTATTGGGTTTTCTAACAAATTTTTTCGATACTCATTGTGATTGTTTTTTTTTTTTATATGTATTTTATTGTTAACTAAATTTGTCTTTCTTTGGTTCATCAAGTTGTTAGAAATATGTTTGTTATGTGAGCTCTTATTTCAGTTGTAAAGCGAGGGATGTTTCAGTTTAATCTAATTGAAATTTGTTGTTCTTAGGTTCTTCAAGATCGATATACATGAGCAAGATTATGCCGAAAAGAATGGAAGCTGAATGTACGAGATTTTTTGTTTTTCTTAAGTAGGCTTTTAATCATAGGTGCTTTGTAATTTTACTTTGTTATATCAAACTTGCATGAACAAAAATTGTATGGACAAATTTTATTAATTGGTTTATTGGAATAAAATTAAGAAAATAATTGATTTTTATATAAATTGGCACACTTTTCTTCTAAAAAAAAGTTGGAACATTTAATGTCGCACTTTTATTGATGGATATTTAATGATAAACGTTTAATGACACACTTTTAATGACAGACGTTTAATGACACACTTTTAGTGACACACTTTTAATGACAGACATTTAATGACAGACACCTTTGATGACGAACATTTAATGACAGACACCTTTGATGACGGACATTTAATGACAGACACCTTTGATGACAGACTTTTAATGACGGACACCTTTAATGACAAACATTTAGTCACAAAATACCCTTCCAATGACGAATATTTGATGATGGATGACTTTTAATGTCACACATTGACCGGCATTAAAAGTGTCTATCATTATAGCCTTTAATGTCGGGCGGGCTTTAATGACGGGCGATGCCCGTCAATAAAAGTCACCTGACATTAAAGGCTACGATGTCACTCGCATAGATGACGTACACAGCCCGACATTAAAACCCTTGAATGACGAGCAATGCCCGTCATTAAAAGCCCTTTTTTGTAGTAGTGAAGCCTCTAGAACTCATCCATGCTGATGTGTGTGGAATGATCAAACCGGAGTCTCATGGTAAAAGTAAATACTTCCTTATGTTTATTGATGAATTTTCTAGAAAAACATGGGTGTATTTTAAGGCATGTGTGGAGAATGAAAGCAATCTTACAATCAAGGCAATGAGAACCGATTGAGGTGGTGAATTCACATCAAATGAGTTCAAACAGTTTTGTGATGAAAAAAGCATCCAACGTCCGTTAACAGTGCCAAGGACACTGCAACAAAACGACGTGGTGGAGAGGAAGAATCGAACAATCTTGAACATGGCAAGAAGCATGCTAAAGACAAAGAAAATGCCGAGGGAATTTTGGGCAGAGGTTGTAGCTTGTGCGGTCTATTTAACAAATCGAGCACCAATCAAAAGTGTGTTTGACAAGACGCCTCAAGAAGCATGGAATGGAAGAAAGCCCGTAATTGGTCACTTCAAGGTATTTTGGAGTATTGTATATGCTCATATGTCGGAGGAAAAAAGGACCAAGCTCGATGATCGATGCAACAAACTCATCTTCATTGGTTATGATGCAAGTTCAAAAGGTTATCGCCTTTATAATCCTTTGAATGGGAAGGTAATTATTATTCGTGATGTTGTTTTTGATGAAGAAGCATCCTGGGATTGGAATATACAAGAGGAGGAGTATGATTTTCTTCCATATTTCGAGGAAGACGATGAAAATAAGCCAACTAGGGATGAAATGGGTGAAGGTTTGCCCAGTCCAGTGCCACCCCATTCGACTGATCAATCGTCACTTGAAGCTTCATCCAACGATTATGAGAATGAAATTAGTCCAAGAGGAACCCGAAGTCTACGGAAACTTAATGAGGTAAATGAAAATCAAAACGATAATACTCTGTCTTTTTGGTGATTGTGAGCCCATTAGTTTCCAAGAAGCCATTGAAGGGTGCGATGGATGAAGAAATTCAAGCGATAGAGAAAAATGACACATGGAAGTTGACCAAGCTTCCAAAAGGGCACAAATCGATCAGAGTGAAGTGGGTATACAAGACAAAGAGAAAGGCCAATGGCGATGTTGAAAGACACAAGGCGAGACTAGTGGTGAAAGGGTCTAGTCAACGACATGGCATTGACTATGATGAGGTATTTGCCCCCGTTGTTCACCTTGAAACTATTCGTTTGATTATTGCTTTGGCAGCCCATAATCATTGGAAAATACATCAAATGGATGTCAAATCGACATTCTTGAATGGAATTCTTGAGGAAGAAGTCTATGTGGAGCAACCATTGGGTTATGAAGTCAAGGGTGAAGAAAACAAAGTGCTTCGATTGAAGAAGGCTCTTTACGGTTTGAAGCAAGCACCGAGAGCATGAAATTCGAAAATTGACAAGTATTTTCAAGAGAAGAAAGTATATGAAGTGTCCTTATGAGCATGCCCTTTACATCAAAATGCAAGTTGAAAGCATACTAATCATTTGTTTATATGTTGATGATTTAGTATTTATCGAAAACAATCCTGGCATGTTTGATGAGTTCAAAAGAGAGATGGCAACGGAGTTTGAAATGACGGACGTTGGTCTCATGAGTTACTATTTGGGGATCGAGGTCAAACAAGGTGAAGATGAGATTTTTATATCCCAAGAGGGCTATGCTAAAGAAATGCTCAAAAAGTTCAACATGGATGATGCTAATCCAGTTGGAACACGATGGAATGTGGAGTCAAAATCACCAAGCAAGATGGAGGAGAAAAGGTAGATTCTACATATTTCAAAAGCTTGGTTGGAAGTTTGAGATACTTGACATGCACAAGATCAAATATTCTTTTTTCAGTTGGAATTATTAGTCGATTTATAGAGGAGCCGACAACTACGCATTGCAAAATGGCAAAAAGGATACTTCGCTACATCAAAAGGATGATTGGGTATGGTCTTTCCTATGTCTCTTCTAGCAATTTTGATATTGTTGGTTATTGTGATAGTGATTGGAGTAGTGACTTGGATGATTGAAAGAGTACTACAGGATTTGTGTTTTTTCTTGGTGAAACGACGTTCACATGGATGTCGAAAAAAAACAACCCATAGTCACATTATCAACATGCGAGGTGCAGAGTACGTTGCAGCAACTTCATGTGTATGTCATGCAATTTAGCTAAGAAACTTAGTGAAGGAGTTGAAGTTTCAAATGGAAGGTCCAATGTAGATTTTTGTTGACAACAAATCGACCATTACCTTAGCAAAAAAATTGGTATTTCATGGGAGGAGCAAGCACATTGATACCCAATTTCACTACATTCGGGATTGCATTGCGAATAAAGAAGTGAAATTCAAATATATCAAGTCACAAGATCGAGCAACAGGCATTTTCACAAAGCCCCTCAAGTTGGAGACTTTTATCAAAACGAGAAATTTACTTGGTGTAACAAATCAAGTTTAAGGAGGGGTGTTGAGAAAATGAAAGGTTTTCATTATTAAACTTTATTTGTGGCATTTAGTGTGACTTTTGGCTTTTGGTTTCTTGTAACCAATAATGACTTTGTTTTTGGGAGTTAGGTGAGTTATGAGCATTTTATGACATTTAAAGTATTAAACAATTGGTATTCTATGGTTATGTTTGTAAGCCTATATAAAGACATGGTTAGTTGAATGAAAAATCATCTCCATTCATATTTGTCCTCCAAGTGTAACGCCCCGTGCACTTTGGGTGTATTTAAATCCCGAGTTTAGAGTTGAAAGAAAAATATAAATTTTATTTTGGCATTGAACTTAGGTGGTTTAATTTTTAAACCAAAGTGTTTGGGAATTAAGCGTGATTAAATAAAAATCCCTCCCTAAAGTTTGTTGGACGTGGTTTGTATTCAGTTGAGGAATCTCAGCATTATAATTTAGTTTACGCTGAATATTGGGTGTTGGTTGGGTGAAATCCTATTTTTGGGCTTAAGGTTATTTGGATAAAGAAAAGAAATCTTAAAGAAAAGGAAGAAATAAACCCTAAGCTCTCATCTCCTTCATCTCTCTTTCTTTCATTATCGTGCAGCACCTCTCCCTTTGAGAGTGCCGCCGCCAGAACCCCCCCTTGCCGCTGTTCGTCCTTGTCAGTTCCTGCAGACGCCGCTTTCCTCTTAAGCCGCAGCCGCCGCTCGAGCTCCAGCGCCGCCGTCGTCGTGCTCGTCCCGCCACCCCTTTCATCGTGTGGATCTCCCTCTCTCTGTGTCGTCGGTCTCTCTCTGGTGCTGCCGTGAGCCGTGAAGCTCGTGCGTCGCTGTTCTAATCGCGCCACCCCCTTCCCTCGTCCAGCCGTTGCTGCTTTTCCCTCTCGGTTTCGTGGGTTCAAGGTGTAGAGCTCTTTTTTCCTTGCGTTTTCAGTAAGAAAAACTAGTGGGTAAGTCTCATACTCCCTCATTTGTATTCGTTACGGCCCGATCTAACTCCCTTGAGTCCTTATTGGTTAGGTCTTGCGCGGACAGCAGCTCAGAGTCTCCTTTCCTCGTGTTTTCGCCACTGTCCAGTAGCGTCATTGGACGTTTTCGGCGTTATTTAGCGATTCTGGTGAGTTTAAGCGCTTACCCGATCTTGGTTAATGTTGGAATCAAATACCCATTCTTGTTTAGTGCTTTAAATGGAATGCCCATTAGCTTTAGGTGCTGGAAAAGTTAATTGTGTTTGATTTTCTGATCTGCAGTGTCGTCTGAGTGTTCGGTTGAGTTCGAAACACTTCGACTTGGATACCCACTGCCCAAGAAGCGTTCTAGCTCGCTGGTTGTGGTTTGTAAAACTCGTCTAGCGTGGAAGCGGGTTCGTTTAGATAAGTTCTTGGTTGTCCCTTCGTTTATAGCATTGTAATTTGTTGCTCAATAGGTATCCTTGAAGGAGTGAAGAACACTCGAGCGGAAGCGTTAGCGGATCTTGGGCCTTGATTTTCATTAATTTTGAGGATTAAAAGCATGCTAGAAGAAGAACGAAAACAGAGCGACGTGAACTAACCTCTTGGAGCTCCAAATTCATGAATCTCGTTTGATGTTTCTCTTCACGATCTTAACGTAGACGACCACCGAGATCTTCCCCGCTATTCTCCGGCCTTAGAACGGGCTTGTGGGAACCCGAGCATGATGAATTTGAGAAAGGGAGATATGGGTTTTATGCTTGAATGCCATGGTTTTTAGAGAGTTTTTTTTTTCATCCTTTTGCATGTCACTTGCTGTATATCTCCATCAACAACTCCTACATTTCTCCACCTCTTAACTCATATATATATGAAGGTTTATGGACTATTTGTGTTTACCACAAATTGACAGCAAGAGGATTAAAGGCTTACTCATGGGAGAGGTGGCAAGATTTTGAAATTTTCTTGAAATTCAATTCAAAATTGATTTTTCAATTTTATGAAAAATTCCATTAACTTTAAACAATTTTCAATTTCTTTTAAAGTTAATCACAAAATCTTTACCTAAATTAATTAAACACATTTTAATTAATTATATATTTGTTTTAATTTTAATATCAAAATATTAAATTAATATAAACAAATACACCATACCCGAACCTTCTTAAAATTCCAAAAACTTTGAATCACAATTCAAATTTAAACCGACCATGTATCAAATACATTTTCAAATATTTAAATCATATTTAAATATTTCTAACTCTCTTATAGTTTAATTCAAAGATTAAACTAAAACATGTTAAGTATATCGTATATAGTTAACGTTAACTCCCTAATTCAAGTTTGAACGTACTTCAAATCCTTTCATCATTCTGTTCTAAGGTTAGATCCGATTGAGCTAGCAGGGGGACCTAATGGACCTACAGATCATGGGCTCCAACGATCCGAGATTAACCGGCTGAACTCTTTCAATCCAAGTTAACCAACATTCGTTAACTAACGGGACACTCCACTATAGCCCGTAGCTGAACTCCCCTCACTGTAGATATATTTTTGTCCACCCGATATAACCGTGATTAGTAAGTCAATCCTTCACAGGTTGTTCGTAACTATAGTAAGGTCAAAAGTCCGTTTTACCCCTATAGCACTTCTTGTTCCTTAAGCCTCAACTGAGTCCCTAATGAACAATTGGTTTGTGGTCCAACCACTAAAACTAAAACCTCTCGGGCCAATGAGAGGGCGGCGCGCCTTTGTTCACGTCCCGGAGTCAGTACTTAAGGGAACAACCTCTCTACTATCCCTAAAGACGAGTAGGAGTGAATTCCATCTTGCAGGACTATGTCCCCAGCTATCTATCCGGTCTTATCCCCAAAGTGGCAGGTTTATTGAGCGGCGCTTATGGGCCACTCTCACCTATGCAAATCAAAGGATAATCCTGAATAAACAGGAGTTCATAGTTAGCTCAGGATTAAGATCGAGTTACCTAGGTCATCACTTTGAAATAATCAGTTTCACAGTAAACGACGTTATAAAGTGAAAGTGACTTATTTCGCGGTCCGGTCTTATACAAACTTCTTTTGCATAGGACGCCCCCACTCGCATGTCTCTACATGAACGATTTAGGATCACATCGTTTGTATTAAAACAAAGTGGGCCTTGTCACATAGTTTTTTTTTTTCTAGGATAAGGTACCCAGTCTTATCCCTATACTATAGACCGTTTAGGCTATGTACTTGAACCTGATCCACTTTTATGTCACTACATATAGTTCAAGCATTCATCTGATAGCCATGGATTCTAGTTTTATTGGATTTGGGTTAATAAATACATAGTTAAACAAATCTTTTGACAACCATAATAAAACTATCTTAATAAGTTTTATATATAAATTTGTTACATTTACTATCCACGAGTTTTAGGACATAAACCCCAACAAACTCCCACTTGGACTAAAACTCTAGTGGGCTGTTCAACTCGTAGATCTAGACCATCTAAATGTCCCTCGAACACTTTTAGCCGTGAGGGCATTCGTAAATGTTTCAGCAATATTTTATTGTTGAGGATTTCCTCGTGACAATCACATCCCCTTAACTCATTAATTCTCCTAGATGAGATGTACGTTTCTGTTCTATACACTCGCCTCATATTTGGAAGAACTTTCCAAATGAATCTCTTAAGTCCTACAGACTATTGAATTTGCTTTATAAGTAGCAACTTGTTTGGCCTTCAAGATAAAGTCTATGATACATCCATACTCGATGCTACGCCAACATATAGCTCCCTGTTAAGGGTGAATTCGGATGCCGATGTGGATTTCCATGAATCCTAATCGGTGTGCTAATCAGAATTCGTGTATCCTGTAAGGATCAAATCCTTAACACCATACACGAGCCTATAAACCCTCGTTCTTCCAAGATACTTGAGGATATCTGTACTGTAGTCCAACGGCCTTACTCTGGACTAATATTGGTATCTACTGACAACCCCTACTGCATACCTTATGCTAAGCCTGACAATTGATTGTCTAGGCTCGAGAATTTTGTCTCAAGTTCTCAACCTCTTGAAGCGTCTCAGGACAATGCTCCTGTGACAAATGAATTCCATATTTGAAAAGTAAACAACCTTTCTTGGAATTTTAATCTTATATCTAGCCAACACTTTTGTCCATATAAGATACTTGAGATAGAGCTAGCGATCTTTGTTCCTGTGATCCCAAATAGGTTGGATTCTAAGAACATACCGAGCCTCTCCAAATACATTATTTGGAACTAGGCTGCTAGCTTACTTTTAAATGTCAGTATTGATAACCTAAATCATTCCTAATGAATAGGATATCAAACAATACTAAACTAAGAAAGCTACTAAACTATTTATAATTCTTCTGCCAACACAAGGCTTACAATAGTATGATCAAAACCATAAGTTTTAATCATACATTAAATCTTACGTTCCAAGATCGAAACCTTAGTTCAATCCACAAATGGATTGGTTAAGGTTGCAAACCTTTTGCTCTAGATCTTGGACTATGAACTTCTTTTGGTCTATACCAAAATGAATTGAAATATACATATTCCACTCATAGTTTTGACTTAATTGTCTTTATCCATGTCATCCATTATCTCGTTAAAGGTCAATGGATCCTCGATATTGTCATCGAGCATGACAATCGAAGTTTCAGTTTAATTTACACAGTTTTCATTAGGTTGATTAACAACCCTCCCACTGCCTTGAGGCTCTCTCAACTTTTGAGAAGGACAAGACTAACTTAATGTGTCAGCTCGATCAACAACCCTTTGTTGAAGAACTAGTTTGATCAACAACTTTTTGTTGAAACGGATCTTATCAACAACTCTTTTGTTGATACATTTATAGTTTTACAATCTAACTTACTAAACATTCCCATACTTCACGGTTGTGATTTCTAACTTGACCTTCTTCTAAGAAAGTAACATTTGTCCATACAAATACTTTCTTTTAAACAAAGAGGTATCCATCACTTGTTTCTATGGAATAACCTATAGATAGGCACAATTTTGAATGAGGTTCTATATGCTTCGGGATTATCTCAAATGAGGATATCCCTAAGTTCTGAAACAACATAAACACAATTTATGCTTTTTCAGAGTTCAAATGATGTTTCAGAAACATTCTTTTGAAAGAACCATATTCTTTTAAATTGCAGTCGACACTACATATAAAAAAAAACGAGTTTAGGCAACTCATTATCAAATGAACCATGTCTAACAAGGCTCTGTTTCTCCTTCCCGATACATCACTCTTTTATGATGTACTAGGTATTGAGAGTTAGGACATAATTTCATGTTCTATCAAATAGACCTGGAATTTCAAGTCCATTTACTCTCTACTTTGATCGGATTGAAGTGTCTTTATCGTTTTACCTAATTTGGATCTTATCTTTAGCGTTATACTATCTGAACTTCAAGAGTTCGGATGACGCACTAGGTAAACATAGAGCACCTTGAATAATCATCAATGAAACAAAATGAATTACTCATTCCTTTTCGAGTATTAACATTCAGAATGTATTAGCTCTGATACCAGGAAGGTAATGAGTCGTCTTCTAACCTGTTTAGAAGTTCATTTTAGACTAGCCTTCAATCTTATTGAAATTTAGTTCGACCTAACCTCAAGTGCAAAAGATAGGTGCCTTGAGAAACACGTTGCTTTTTCTTTTGAGTCTCAGCGGTTTAAATATCTCATAATTTAAAATCGCTCTGGGCTCTATCGGTCTTAAAACGTATATTTTATTCTTTTATGTTTCCAGAACAAATATTGGCATCCTTTTCGACATGAACGGTTCATACATAAAAGGTAATATAATAGCCTTGTTCTAGAAAACAAGATATTGAAATCAAATTTTCTTGTAATCTTAGGAACAATATGTATCGTTCCTTGTAAGAATAACTTTATGTCTCCCACTGCCTTAGCTGAGATGAACTCTTCTATTTAAAGTCTAAGAGTTATCTTAACTAGTTCACAATTAGCACTAGGAACTCATTCCTGGAAAAGAACATACGTGAATTAGTGGGTCCTGAATTGAATATCCAGGTTGAATCACTATTCTTACCAAGCACGTTTTCAAGACGAATAAAACATATTTCTAGTCTTGAATCATGTTCTTTTTGGCTAGGCAATTTTCTATGTTATATTTATTGCGAGAATAAAATAGATATAACATCTTGAGGACATATTACATTTTAAGACTGTTTATGTATCACTTACCATGATATAGTGTATAAGGTTTGTTTAGTAGTATATTTCTATACCAATGACGAATTTGGTGTAAGAGACATTTTATAAAACATATACCTATTGCTGAAAATAAACAAATAAACTTTAAAAGGGTTGTCTTAAAAAATTTAACCCTTTTTCTAATCCAATGAATTTAGCAAAAGCAATTACACGCCCTATATTCATAATTCTTTTGCTACGATACTTCAGAGGTTCAGAGTAACTGCCACCGAGGGGTGGTCAGCTAGTCCTCCTTTGAACTGAGACATTCTCAACTAAACGTTAACACCATAATCGCTCATATCTTGTTATTTCGTTTAGTTACCGTTGTTTGGTCAAGAATAAGCTAACCATTAGTTTTATCTTGTAAGTGTGACCCTCCATTTTTTAGATGTCAGAGAACGGTCCCAACAATGCTACCGAATGGAAAAGCTAATGCTGGGAATGGCTCTAAGAAATCCTTTATCCTTATGGGGTGTTCACTGTGCTATAATCCTTATGTTACAACCCTCCGAATGGTGTAGCAGCTCCAAGGCGTGCTTAGCAGGCGAACATAGAGACCTCGCGATGTAAACCAATGGAGGAGACCGTGGGATGCATTGACACGCTTCCTTCTCCCACTTACTATAAATACTTTCTCCATTCACCTTGATATTGATTTATGCAATCACCTTCCGAATGGAATGGTTACGTTAGTAAGTAACAAGAGGCTATGCATAAATCTCACGGTGTGAATTTTAGGGAGAGCGTGAGAAGAAAAAGTTTTACATAGATACGTTCTCCGTTCACTTTGATATTGAGTTATGCAATTACCTTCCGAATGGAATGGTTACGTTAGAAAGTAACAAAAAGCTATGCATAAATCTCATCGTATGAACTCTATGGAGAACTTGAGAAGAAAACGATTTTTCATAGACCTTTTTCCTCCCACTAAGTATTTTAAAATTTAGGGTCTTTTACTTAGGTAAATCCCGGCTAAACGAATTTATCTAAGTTAATGCCTTATATATAACTATTTTAAATAAGGTCTTTATGCTTATGTCTAGGCGAATTAAACCCTTTTAATTTCCTAGCGACATTGCATACTAATAAGGCTATGGTTAATTCAACTCAGGTACCGAATTACCGGGAGAGTTCCCTTATAACCAACGTCTTATATCCTACTTATCGAATTTTAATTCTATTAAAACACTAAGCAGGAATCTCTTCTAATCCTATTAGAAAACAGTGATCTTAGGTCTAATCGATTTTAAACGATTTAAAATTAATACGTGCTACCTAAGATCCTATGTTAGCATGCAACTCTTTGTTATAGGTTTGACGGTTTCTATTCATTAACCTTTATAACTATTTATAACTTTTAATGAATTAATCCTATAACGTGCTTCTAATGGTGATGAAAGCATATAACAATCAAAATTCAAGTTATAAAATAAATCACCATTTAAAAAGCTTAAAACATTTTGAAACAACCTAAATCTAGGTGATTTCAAACGGCATAACTATTACGCTACGATGTCTAGGAGATAAAGCCTCATATCTCTCACGCAAGCTCATAAAACCGGGTTAACCTAACTCGAGTACCGGCTCGATGCCCAGGTAGGAGGTGTTCCGTAAACCGTCATCTTAAATACCTCCAGCCTTAGACAGCATCTCGCCGGGTGAGTTCACTTGTAACCTTAGCTTTACAAGATATCGACCTATTCTATGCGAATCATTCGAAATTGGATTTCGTTAACCCTAGGTGAGCATGCATTTATCTTTGTTATAGGTTTTAATGTCTATCTCGATTTTTATAACACTTTATAATATAGACAACCTATAACATTCATCTATGCTAAGGTGGTTTCATGCTGCATGCTTGTTCGTTTTCGTTTATTAATACAACGCTTTATTCATAAACGAAATATTAAAACAACCAACATGCATCTAACATGAAACCTAACATGCATTCATTTAATTATAACCCTTATAATTATTTACTAATGCATGAACATGCTTTCCTATGGTGGGATTTTAAATCTATATGGCATACTTTATACATAATCAATTCTAATTTAATTATAACATACATTCCTAATGCATAAATAATTAAACACACTAAAGCGGACCGGTTTTGGCATCCAAACAAACTAATTAAGCTAAATTATTACAATAATAATTAAATAAATAAGAGAAACGCCTTGGACAGCTCCCGTACCGGCCCCGAACACCTCGAAACAGCTTGAACCATCCAATATATGCTTGAACCGGACCAATGGGCTTCAAAATTGGCTTGAACCGGCTTGAACCAACCGAACCGAACCGGGAAATAAATCCCTAAACCGAACCACCGCCAAAATTCAAACCTTTTGAATTTTGGCGGTAGCGTCGAGACGCTGTTGAAACAGCGTCTCGACGCTGTTCATACAGCAGCCCAGAAAACGCAGTTTTCTGGTGCTCTGTTTTTTCGGCAGCTTGAACACTTCGTCTTCCTCGATCGATTACAGCCTAGTTTCAACTCTAATGACTCCCAAATTGATACAGACTCTTGCTAAGACATTAATGCCCATATACATGAAGGCAATTACAATTTAAACAAGGATTGAAGGAGAAATTGATGCCAAAACCGAGTTCATCCACTTTAGCAACCATAACAGATTCAACAATTGAAATTCACCCACCAAACTCGAATTAATGGAAATCAAGTGCCCAAACCACGCTCTGATACCAATTGAAGGAGTGAAGAACACTCGAGCGGAAGCGTTAGCGGATCTTGGGCCTTGATTTTCATTAATTTTGAGGATTAAAAGCATGCTAGAAGAAGAACGAAAACAGAGCGACGTGAACTAACCTCTTGGAGCTCCAAATTCGTGAATCTCGTTTGATGTTTCTCTTCACGATCTTAACGTAGACGACCACCGAGATCTTCCCCGCTATTCTCCGGCCTTAGAACGGGCTTGTGGGAACCCGAGCATGATGAATTTGAGAAAGGGAGATATGGGTTTTATGCTTGAATGCCATGGTTTTTAGAGAGTTTTTTTTTTTCATCCTTTTGCATGTCACTTGCTGTATATCTCCATCAACAACTCCTACATTTCTCCACCTCTTAACTCATATATATATGAAGGTTTATGGACTATTTGTGTTTACCACAAATTGACAGCAAGAGGATTAAAGGCTTACTCATGGGAGAGGTGGCAAGATTTTGAAATTTTCTTGAAATTCAATTCAAAATTGATTTTTCAATTTTATGAAAAATTCCATTAACTTTAAACAATTTTCAATTTCTTTTAAAGTTAATCACAAAATCTTTACCTAAATTAATTAAACACATTTTAATTAATTATATATTTGTTTTAATTTTAATATCAAAATATTAAATTAATATAAACAAATACACCATACCCGAACCTTCTTAAAATTCCAAAAACTTTGAATCACAATTCAAATTTAAACCGACCATGTATCGAATACATTTTCAAATATTTAAATCATATTTAAATATTTCTAACTCTCTTATAGTTTAATTCAAAGATTAAACTAAAACATGTTAAGTATATCGTATATAGTTAACGTTAACTCCCTAATTCAAGTTTGAACGTACTTCAAATCCTTTCATCATTCTGTTCTAAGGTTAGATCCGATTGAGCTAGCAGGGGGACCTAATGGACCTACAGATCATGGGCTCCAACGATCTGAGATTAACCGGCTGAACTCTTTCAATCCAAGTTAACCAACATTCGTTAACTAACGGGACACTCCACTATAGCCCGTAGCTGAACTCCCCTCACTGTAGATATATTTTTGTCCACCCGATATAACCGTGATTAGTAAGTCAATCCTTCACAGGTTGTTCGTAACTATAGTAAGGTCAAAAGTCCGTTTTACCCCTATAACACTTCTTGTTCCTTAAGCCTCAACTGAGTCCCTAATGAACAATTGGTTTGTGGTCCAACCACTAAAACTAAAACCTCTCGGGCCAATGAGAGGGCGGCGCGCCTTTGTTCACGTCCCGGAGTCAGTACTTAAGGGAACAACCTCTCTAATATCCCTAAAGACGGGTAGGAGTGAATTCCAACTTGCAGGACTATGTCCCCAGCTATCTATCCGGTCTTATCCCCAAAGTGGCAGGTTTATTGAGCGGCGCTTATGGGCCACTCTCACCTATGCAAATCAAAGGATAATCCTGAATAAACAGGAGTTCATAGTTAGCTCAGGATTAAGATCAAGTTACCTAGGTCATCACTTTGAAATAATCAGTTTCACAGTAAACGACGTTATAAAGTGAAAGTGACTTATTTCGCGGTCCGGTCTTATACAAACTTCTTTTGCATAGGACGCCCCCACTCGCATGTCTCTACATGAACGATTTAGGATCACATCGTTTGTATTAAAACAAAGTGGGCCTTGTCACATAGTTTTTTTTTTTCTAGGATAAGGTACCCAGTCTTATCCCTATACTATAGACCGTTTAGGCTATGTACTTGAACCTGATCCACTTTTATGTCACTACATATAGTTCAAGCATTCATCTCATAGCCATGGATTCTAGTTTTATTGGATTTGGGTTAATAAATACATAGTTAAACAAATCTTTTGACAACCATAATAAAACTATCTTAATAAGTTTTATATATAAATTTGTTACATTTACTATCCACGAGTTTTAGGACATAAACCCCAACAATCCTAGCCTTAGAATCATGATTTTATCATTACCCATTGCATATCTAGGCTCGTTGGAGTTGCCCAATCTTTATAGGTCCTAGTGTATGTTTTAAAATGGGTTATCATGGCTATTTTGGTGAAAATCAAGTAGTTTTTCCATGCCATTAAGTCTCGTGGCCTTAGAATGTTTCCCGACCCTTTGTAGGTTTTTAAATCATGGTTTAAGTGAGCTTTTACTTGCTGTCCGTGGTTTAGAAGCGTGGTTTAATGAGTTCTTGTTGTTGTCCATAGCTTAAAAATCATGCTAAGCCAAGTCTCATTAGTTATCGAGACCTTATTTGCATTGCCTAAGCTTTAGGAGCTCTTAGTATCTCGTTCATGCATTCTGGGTGGTTGATGCTTGTTGTCCAGTGGCTGTATAGCCTTAATATCGTCAACTAACAAATACCCACCGCCCGTAACGCCTTAAACGTGGTTGCCCATGGTTTAATGGCGTTGGGTTTTCAATTCGGGTTACGTTTAGATGTTGTCCAGCAAGGAAAATAAACTGTTATTGGTTCAGTTTCGCCCTTAGCATCATGTTTTAGGGTGTTTTTCTTTAGTATAGACTTCCTTTAATGGTTGGTAGTTTATTTGTAGCTGGAAGCTCGTTTTGGAGCGTGTTTGTGCAGTTCCCGCTAGCGCTGGTTTGTAAAAGTTATCTGTAAGTAGTTTCTACTTGCTCGATCTTCTTTGATTGTGTGAAGCATGACATTTGTTTTATGTTTATCCTTGTTCTTGTGAAAAGCATGTTCTGTTGAATATAAATGTACTGAAATGCTTGAGATGAGCTTATTTTATTCAGTGCTTGGGATAAGCATGTGTGTTTTTGTGATAAACATGAAAAATGACTATGAGTTGTGATTGTTGTTTAAGTATGTTGTGTTTGGGTTCAAGCATGTATAGTTAGGCTAGCTTGTGTCACGGGAACTGGAGCATAAGTCTAGCTGTAGCGTTGCATGACGCGTAATTCATGTGTAGGTGCATAGCGTGACGCGTAATTCATGTGTTTGGCTTAGCGTAGCATATCGCGTAATGCAGGTGAGTGGTTTTGCGTAGCATGGCGCGTAATGCATGCGAAAGGATTTGCGTAGCTTGGCGCGTAATGCACGTGTTAGTTTGCGCAGCATGACACATAATTCATGCGCTAGGTGCGGAGCATGAAGCGTAAATCATGTGTGGTCTAGTAGAGTGTGGGTGCATAGTGTGGGAAACATATGCATGATGGTTATTCGTAGCTTGTGAGTATGGTGTGGTTTTTATTGCTTTCTGAGCATGTTGGAATCTTTTTATTGCTTTTGAAGCATGTTGTATGCGTGTGAGAAACATGTTGTTTGTAATTGTTTGAGGCCTGTGATCTAGCTCGTGTGAGCTACTTACCAGTACCGCGGTTGTACTGATACCCCCTTTTCCACCTTCCCCCCAACATTTTAGATGTTGCAGGTATTAAGGATGATTTGGACCTTGGTGGCGAGGAGGAGAACTGCGTGAAAAAGTTCCTAGAGTCTTGTTTTTCCTGTTGCTATGTTTTAAATGGTTTTAGTAGGATAGTATAAGTTGTTTTGTAATTAGTGGTTCTGTGCCGGCGAGTGATTCACCTGAGAAAGGTTTGGTTTTCGAGTTATGAACTAGACTTGTTTATTTGATTAAGTTTAATAAATGTTCTAGCTAGGGGTCTAGCTTTCCTGTTAATAACGTCTTAGTGTTCCGCTGCATGATTTTAGTTATCTGAATGTTGCCTTGAGGTTTGTCTTGTTTAGAGGAGATAGGTTTGTGAAATCTGACTGTAGTTTGGTGGAGCTTGGTTGGTTGCCTATTTAGAAGTGTTAATGTCTTTTATCAAGTGAAGTGAAATTTTGGGATAACCAGATTTACGTCGTTACTCCTAAATGCTTAAGAGTCTAGAGTAAGTAGTAGCGCCGCTAGGCTAGAGGTTGAAAAACCTGGGGCGTTACGCCAAGTTTTTCTAATAAGGGGCCTGTTAAGAAATTCTTTCAAAAATAACATGTGGATGAGGGACCAAACTTGGAAGAGGCAACATGAGCATAGCTCAACCGACATACAACTTGTATTAATGATAAAGAGGTCTGTGGTTCAAACTCTCCACCTCTACATGTTGTTTAAAAATAATAAAGAAAAAGCAAAAGCTTAAAATAGAGCATAACTCAACTAACATAAAACTTCAAGTGTATCTTGCTGTTTATAAAAATCGATTTCTTTATACATCAACAATATTTGAAATAGAGCACACTTGAATTTCGAAATTAGACCATAGGCTCTAAAAGAAGCATGATCTAAGATTGTAGAAACTCATCTAAATGTGGTTTAAAATAAGTAGTGTTATGCATTAAAAATCATTGACTATACTAACCAACAATTAAAATAGTTATAACAATAAACTATATTAATAACAATAACAACAAAGTAACAATAATATTGACATGTACCTTCAACCAAGAGTAGGTTCGAATCCCCCACCTCATTGGTGGTTGAACTTAAAAAAAACGAAGTAACAATAACAATAAACTAGTTACAATTTCTCTTTTGGCGAAGTGGTCATCTAATATTGGTTTTAAGTTGTTTCATTGTAAACCATAAAATCTATAAACTAGACCGTTAAAATCCATTTAGAATAACTTTTAGTCTAAGTGTTTTTCAAAAATGCACTTTTTTAAAAATATTTTGTATAAAAATTGTTTAGAATTTAAGCACACTCATATGTTTGGTTTTATTCCTTATAAGTGTTTTCATACACAAGTTATTATATACTTAAAAAAAACTTTCTTTTTGTTAAAAAATTTGCTTTCAAGATGGTTTATTTCTCAATCTCATTTTTTAAAAAGTAATTTTTAGTAGTTCCCAAACACTAGACTTCCTTTGGTCTCTCACACATGGCCTAAAATTTTTAAATAGAAGATCAAAGAATTGGAAAAACTTGAAAATGTCTAAGAGTGTGTTTGGTTTAACTTTTCAAGTGTTTAATTTTGAAAATAAATCATTTTGAAAAAATTTCTATTATTTGGCAACCACTAAAAATGACTTATTAGAAAATGAGATTGATAAATAAATCATTTTGAGAGAAACACTTGAAACCAACTTTTTTAAAAATAAGTAACAATAACTTGTGTATTACATTTGTGAGAAAATGGAACCAAACATTTGAGTGTTTAAATTCTAAACAATTTTTATACAAAATGTTTTTTTAAAAAATGCATTTTTGAAAAACATTTAAATTAAAATGTATTCCAAACGGACCCTAAATTATAAGGGTCCGTTTGGAATACATTTTAATTTAAATGTTTTTCAAGAATGCATTTTTTAAAGAACATTTTATATAAAAAATTGTTTAGAATTTAAACACTCATATGTTTGGTTACATTTCCTAAGTGTTTTTATACACAAGTTATTGTGTATACTTAAAAACTCTTTTTAGAAAAGTTGGTTTCAAGTGTTTCTCTCAAAATGGTTTATTTCTCAATCTCATTTTCTAATAAGTCATTTTTAGTGGTTGCCAAACACTAGAAATTTTTTCAAAATTAAACACTTGAAAAGTTAAACCAAGCACACCCTAAATATTGTTATAATTGCATTCTGAAATTTTTGATTCCAATAATTAACTTCATGTTATCAAAATTTTGAAATTAAATTCTAGTATTATGAATTAATTAGTCATTGTATTTAACTCAATTTCATAAGTTTGAATGTCTAATTGCAAGAACCTTAAATTTTAGGGTTTGAAAATAAAAATCCTTATCACTTGATCATGAGTTGTTTGTACATGTTTTTAAGTTGAAACTAACTGATCACATAGTCTAATTGTAATAGTTAAATAAGCTTAGAGAGGTAGTTGCTCAAATAAAATCGGAGCGTACATTTTTTTTTAACTTCTAACTAACAAAGAGATAAAAAAAAAAATAGTCTAATTTTAGCGGTTTCATAAGTTTAAACCATAAACACGACATGGTCCGTTTGAAATACATTCTAATTTAAATGTTTTTCAAGAATGCATTTTTTAAAAAAACATTTTATATAAAAAATGTTTAGAATTTAAACACTCATATGTTTGGTCGTTGCATTTCCTCATAGGTGTTTTTATACCCATTTGTAAAAAAGTTGGTTTCAAGCGTTTCTCTCAAAACAATGATTTATTTATCAATCCCATTTTTTAATAAGTCATTTTCAGTGGTTGTCAAACACTAGAAATTTTTTCAAAATGATTCTTTTTTTTTTTTTCAAAATTAAACCCTTGAAAAGTTAAACCAAATACACCCTAAGTTCAAAGCACATCTCGCCACACATCAAACTCATGATTTACTTCTACTAATCTTTATAGTTAGTGTGTGGTAATATTAACTAAGAGACAATACAAACTAATCAACTCTGAATAAAGTTTTTTTTTTTTTTATTGGTAAACATTATTTAGAATGTGTGAGATACATTGCATAAAAGAGAAGACCTCTCAACATCAATTTTGACCGCAATCAAAGAAACAATAACAAGCATAAATAGTCTGACCAGGATTAGTAGGAACACACTCATGTGAGGCATCATGATGCTTCACCCAACATTTCTCTCCACAGTCACTGAGTGTGCACCCACTACTATACAATTCTTCTTGACATCTTTGAACAGCCGAGACTCCTTGAGGCACCAAAAGCGTTGCAACTATACAACAATAAACATAAAAAAGTATTAATCAATATGTATAAGGTATTTTTAACATTGGTATAGTTTTCTACCTGACATGTTTTCTTCAAATGTGCATAAGAAAACTATTAACATTTAGTCAACCGAAAGATGTTTCGAGAGATTTAACTCAACCATATTAATCAATATTGATATCAATTAACCGAGCCATGTAGTGACATCAAACACTTGAAATCATACATGGAAATATCACATGTTGAATATATTTTTCTACAAACTCATAATAATAACATATAATTTGTAGAAGAGAACCTGCAAAGATAAGAACAATGATGGCGATGTAGGAAGAAGAAAGCTTTTCCATGTTTTGACCAAATGTTAAGTGTGGTTTCGTTAAGTGAATTGCAAATGAGTTGAGGTTGAGGAGGTTTAAATACTACCTCACGAGTTAACAAATGCATGAATTAGTTTTATTTCATTAAATGAATTCATCCATTTAGATTCATTCATGAAGGAATAAAAAAGGTCGATCAACATAATTTCATATGACACATTTGGGAACTGAATTTAGACTGTAACCTTTTTATTGATATAAGCAATAAAAAATGGTAAGTTGTAATTTGCTTTATGTTAATCCATCTTAACAAACATTTCTCCTTTTATGTCAGAAAATCTCTGCTCTTATCCATGTTAGAAAATTATGTGTCTTCTCTCTTATTTTCCTTATAGTGGTATTTTCTTAAGGGTATATTTGAGTTCTTAGTCTCATTCAAAAACAAAAACAAATGTTTTAATTTTGAAAACTTTTTTTTTTTTTTTTTTTTTTTACTTTCGAAAATTTGATTTGGTTCTTGAAAGCATAGAAATTAGGTGTTGTCATGTGCGAGCGACGCGAAGTGGCTAACGCCGTTGAAAAGTGATATTTAAAATGGAGCTACCACCAATCTTTTTTGTAGTTGATTGGACACCAAAATAAAACAAACTTTAAAAAATAGAAATAAAAAAAATGTGAAAACCAAATTTGGACTCGGGAGCTGTTTGTTTATGGAAAAGGTGTCAGCACCCCATAGTATAACACCAAATTTGGAAAATGGTGAGCAAACTTTATCTTGAATTTAAAGAAATTTTAGAATAAAAAGCATTTAGGGAAAAATAGCTTTAAAAAAAAAATCTTATTTTACCCTTTCATTACTCCAATATTTGAAGTCATGATCCCATAAAATAAGTGGAAGTATCCATCAATTTAGTTATATTAGAATCATGCCCAAAATGAAGGGAAAATTCTTCACCTCAAGAATATGAAAGAATTTTATCATTCCTCAATTCCATCATAGGATAACATTGCATGAAAGAAAGTTTTTTCTTTTGTCAACAAGAGCATTGCTCAAATGACATAAAACTTATACCCTCGACCAAGAGAGAGGTTTAAATCTCCCACTCCACATGTAAAAAAAATTAATTTTTTTTAGTTAAATTCATTTTTACTTGGAATCAAAATCTTCGACTCTGAAAGACTATGATCCTCACCTCTAGAGTTCTAAGAAAACAAACCCCATATATTTTTAAACTCCATCGTAGGAATTGGTTTTTAGGAAAAACGGTCTTGAAAATTGATTTTTAAGAAACATATTATAAAAATTTTTGGAAATAACATTTTAGTTATAATACTTCTATAAGTTTAAAAGGATGAAAACTTAGGAAATTAGAAATGATTTGGGAAACAAAATTAGAATAAATATGTAACAACCCTCAATTCCTTGCTTTAAGAAAAGGGAAATACTTTTTTTTTAATAGTCAAAAGGAAATATATGTAACAACCCTCAATTCCTCAAATCAAGGGCATTCAGTCCACCGGGTTGGATTTTATATATGTCCTCAGTCTATCTAGTAATTTTTCGATCGTTGGAAATCAAATGAATGTGAAGCGACATACTATTCAATCGAACAAAACTCAACTACTGTTCATATTCTCACTCATCACTCAGTGCGAAGAAACCCGACTTTACTGACTTTCAATTTACAAAGAAAATTTGGACAGTTCGTGAAGGATAAAGCAATCAACTGTTCATCAGTTCTTGGTAAGCATTCATTGATCTTCTCCATTCATTACTCTGTTTTGAAGAAATGTGTATTTGCATGTAGTTGATGTGCGGTTTGCTTACCGCAAGTGTACGGGTCAAGTAATAATATAGTGTTTTCGTGATTAAATGAGTGTCGTCCTCTGGATTAGTTTTCTAGCAAATTAGTTACCGTTAATAATCTTGTCCAATTTTATTTAGAGAGAAAAACATAATGATAAAGATAAATCTAAAGACAAAAGACATAAAATAAAAGGTGGAGACTCAAATGGAAAGACTCTTAGGGAATTGATTTCATTATTTGGGATTGAGGATTAATTACTTGAGGCAATTAAGTATAAATTGTAAATTGAAAGTGTTCAATTTATTTAGGGGAATCATATAATGTATGTTGATCCATTATAATATAAAGTTTATGAAACTTTATAATATAATTTTGAATTAATTTCAAAATTAATTGTTCAGAGAAAATATTTGAAAGAGTTCAAATAATTAATATGAATTTGATTCATATTAATATAAATAATTTAATAAAATCCCTAAGATTAAATATATGATATTTAATTTTTTTAAAAAAAAAATATATGATATTTAATTGGGTAATTAATTAATTATGGAATTAATTAATTATTTATAAAAATTAGATATGAATAAGATAATAGATTTGATATTATTCATGACCTTATAGGTAGGAAAAGGTCTTGGCTTTTTCCTATAAATAAGACCCTTAGGGTGGGATGAATTCATTCTCCTACTCTCAGAGAATTCTCCCGAAGGCTCTCACCAGTCTCCTGTCTCTAGTAGTCTCAGAGTCATACTAGGTGTAGCCATAGTGGTAGTGTTCACAATAGTTCATGATTATTTCACAAGCAGTTGATGAATTTAATCTGAGTCGTGAACGGGAGTAAGTAACTTGTTACTATATAAATTAGATTTAGATCTAATATTTTTTGTATGCTTAACCTTAATATAAATCTAGAATAGTTCTAAGTTTATTGCCAATGTATTGGTATTTTAGATTAAACAAAATTAACTACGAATCGGTCCCAATCACGCTTCCGCTTTACGAAATTATGAAATTCCAATCTCTTCAATTGGTATCAGAGCCGATCGTAGATCTAATCTTGTTTTTCTAAAATTTGCATTGGTTCAGTGGGATTAATTGCATGGTGGATGTAATTATGCGAATAAATGTTTTCGATAAATTTAACCTTATAATTTACTACTTTGATATGATCAAAATTGTAAGGGCCCTTGTGTTTTTGGGCAATTATATGTAAATTCGAGTCAATTGTAAGTGCAGGTCTAGATTCGACTATCTCCCGCTTCATACGAGGCCACCAATAAGTTTTCTTCAGAGTTCTATACATCTTGGTGCTACTTGGATGCATAATGTAAGCTGAACTGTGAGCTTCCTCTACTACAACACCCTTAAGCTCATTAATACTCGGAACACATAGTCTTCACTACTTAACTTTGGCTCTGTCTGCTCTCAACTCAAATTTTGCCTCTAGGCCTTGCTTGGACTTTTCAAGCATCTTCTGTAAGTTACTATCTTTTGGCTATCTTCTCACAATCTCTGCTACTAGAGAAGACCTAACCTAAAATTGAGCTAAAAGACTCCCTGAACTCTCCGCAGTCACAACCGTCCTGAAACCTCTTAACTCACTTAGTCAAGGTTGCTCGAATACCACACAAGGCACTTTTCGGAAGTCTCGACTTCCTACTGAATGCATCTGCCACTATGTTAGCCTTACTCGGATGGTATTCAATGGTACAGTCATAGTCTTCAATCAGTTCTAGCCATCGCCTCTGTCTCAGATTCAACTCTTTCTAATCAAAGATATACTTCAGACTCTTATGATCTGTGAAAATGTGGCACTTCTCACCGAATAAATAATGTCTCTAGATCTTCAGTGGTAAAACAACTGCTGCTAGCTCAAGATCATGGGTAGGGTAATTACACTCATGTTTCTTCAGCTGCCTTAAAGCATAAGCTATTACATTTCCTTCCTGCATAAACACACAACCTAATCCTTGCCTCGAAGCGTCACAATAGATCACATACTCCTTCCCTATTACAAGAAGTGTCAGAATAGGTGCTGTCACTAATCTCTTTTTTAGCTCCTGGAAAACTTTGTTCGCATTTATCCGACCACTCAAACTTAGCATTCTTCCTTGTCAAAGTTGTCAAGGGTAATGCTAATCGTGAGAAATCCTCAACAAAACGTCTGTAGTATCCTGCTAGGCCTAGGAAACTGCGTACCTCTATTGCACTAGCTGGTCTTTCCCAGTTGACAACAGCTTCCACTTTCTGCGGATCAACACTAACTCCTTCTGCTGAAACTACATGCCCTAAGAACACTGCATGTTTCAACAAGAACTCACAATTGCTGAACTTAGCGTACAACTATTTTTCACGTAGTGTCCGTAGAACAATCCTCAGATGTTCCTCATGGGTTTTTTTGTCAATTGAGTAAACTAGTATGTCATCAATGAACACTATCACAAATTGATCTAAATACTGATGAAAAATCCTGTTCATGAGGTCCATGAAGACTGCTGGCGCATTCGTTAAACCAAATGATATCACTAAAAACTCATACTGCCCATACCTCATCCTGAATGCTGTCTTAGGAATATCTAATTCCCTAACCTTTAACTGATGGTATCCTGACCTCAAATTAATCTTAGAGAACACCGTTGCTCCCCTTAATTGGTCAAACAAGTCATCGATGCATGGTAGAGGATACTTGTTACGTATCGTGACCTTGTTTAATTGTCTGTAATCAATGCATAATCTGAGGGTACCATCTTTCTTCTTAATGAATAACACTGGAGCTCCCCAAGGCGATACATTGGGCCTGATGTATCCCTTATCAACTAGTTCTTGTAACTGCACATTCAGCTCCTTAAGCTCTCTCGGAGCCTTTATGTACAGTGCCCGTGAAATAGATGTTCCTGGTAAAAGTTCAATAGTGAACTCCACCTCTCTATTAGGTGGCAAACCTGATAGATCAGCTGGAAAAACATCAAGAAATTCATTCACTACAAGAACATTGTCTGGTTTCAGCTTCTCTTCCTGCACCTCTACTACGTGTGCAAGAAACGCTGTGCAACCCTTTCTCAGCAACTTCTCAGCTTTCAGAGCTGAAATCAAACTCGTACGAATAATCTTCCTTTCACCCCTCAAAACCACCTCAGCCAAACCTAGTTTCCTAAAAATCACTTCCTTCTAGTAATCAAGTCCGGTGCATCCTCCATTTTCTGTTGGGTCATCGCGTAGACCTTTTCCTGCTGCCTAGGTCTCCCCACAACTCCCTTCTACCTTGCACCGCTGGTACCCTCTCTTGCAGCTGCTGAAACTCTCGACTGCTCAACTGTCTGGGACTCAACTCCCTGGTCCTTCTAAACTGCTGCTCTCAGCTGTGGACAATCTCTCTTGAAATGCCCTGGCTGTCCACACTGGTAACACACATCGACACCAACAAGACACTGACCCCGATGATTCCTGCCACAACTCGCACATGGGGTTCTCCTGGTTTCACTAGCAACAGACTCCTGACCCGTCTGCGGGCTTGCTGCTGAACTAGCAGACTGACTGGGTGCTCTCTAGCTTTGCCTCTGATAGGCACTACCTGAACTCATCTGCCTCGATGACTGGCCACCAGATCGACGCTTAAAGTTGACGACCTGAAGCATTCACTCCAGGTGTGAACCTCCGCTGCTCACGACCTCGGAAACCACTAGCTGTTGAAGCCCCACGACTAGGCTCCACTACTAACTTCTCCTCTGTTATACTCTGCTCCACATGTAGGGCAGTCTCTACCAACTGAGAAAAATCCGTTCACTTAGCAATAACTGTAACTGGGGTACGTATCTCAAAACGCAACCCTCTTTCAAACCTTCAACATCTGTCACTCTCAGATGGCACAATCACATCAGCATACTGTGAAAGCTCGGAATACTTTCTCTCGTACTCGGCTACTGAAAGTGACTCTTGCTTCAATTCCAGAAACTCATCTTCCTTTGCCTCACAGTATGTGTTGGGGTAATACTTGTCTTCGAATATGCCTCTGAATGTCTGCCAGTCTAACGTACATGCATCACTGTGTCTGGTTAATATGGATTTCCACCATCCCTCTCCCTCTTTCTGCAGTAGGAATGTGGCCAATCTGACTTTCCGTTCCTCAGGACAGCTCATCATATCAAAGCATTTCTCAAGCATATTTAACCAAACCTCGGTGTCAGCCAGATCTGTGGAACCCTTAAACACTATGGCTCCTAATTTCTTCAGTCGTTCTATTCCATACATCTTTTTCGGATCACTAGACACTTCTCTCTAGCCTATCGACCTCCTATGTAGATCTAGCAAACTGCTCGTTTCCTGCCCCAGTCTGAACTCTTGGGGTACTGGATCCCCTTTTAGATTGACCCTGGGTAGGATCCTGTGTCCCGTCCTAATTCTGCCTGCGTCGTCTTCCAGTACGTGGCTGCATGACTCCTATAACATATCAATACATCAGACATGCTATAGATACTTTACTCAGATGCATGATACTAAACTTCTACCCACATTCTAGTTCTAACTGGACTTACTCGTATCCATACTTGGACCATACTCTGCTAGTTCTATCTGAACTGACTCAACGTCTAACTATTTACTTCCTAGATTCTTCTTAGCGCTAAATGTTCTGTCTCATTTCCCATGGAGCTAACCGCTCTGATACCAAGTCTGTCACACCCTGTCCCGAACTACTTGCTAGCTTAGTCCAGGAGATGGCGTGAAGCCAACAGACATTGTCCTCCTCTAACGATAGCTGTTGACCCTACTGAATCGTTCAACCTGATAAACATGTCAATCTTAGATATGGAATACTTTACATGTAACACAAGACAACAGACTCTTTGAAAACCTTTAGAAATACATGAAGTGCAGCCCTGACATAACTCAGTTTGGGAAATAACCTGGTAGAGACATCACAACCAAAAACATATCCAACTAGGGTTTACACAACCACAACATCTAGAGCTTACACAAACCGTAAACTAACCAACTCTTACAAAGACATTTACAATACAAACAGACACAATTTATAACTCCACCCACGTACTAGAGCTTGATCTGGATGCTTTTAGTAGACTTTGGCAGTTTATCAGGCACCGGGAGCTCGATCTCTACTTGGAAAGTGGGAAAACATTTTGAAAGAGTGAGCTATGTAGCCCAGTGAGTGACTAAATTTAAAATTGTTAATCCACAAATCAGAACACATGATAAACCTTAAACATATAAATCTGTTTGATCAAAGCATGAAATATAAACGTGTAATGATAAAAGCTTTCTCCAATACTACGCAAGTACATCATTAAAATCTAGCAAGGCATATCAAGTATATCAAACATTTTAACTAACATGGCAAATCAACGTTGTGTAGGGCACGCCCAGTACAACCAACGTTTACTAGCTCTACGATGTAGTGGGGGCCTGCCCAGCACTCCCATCGTCTTTGTCGTAGTGGAGCCCGCCCAGCACTCACGATAGTATCGTTGTCACGGAGTACACTCAACGTCAACAACGGAATATAACCTGTGTGCACACGGTACCATATAGCCTCAGGCTCAATATCTCAGTCATGTAGTCAATCGAAATCTCAGAAAACCACATGAAAACATTAAAGCATGCCTGCTTATCTTTATCTTTCGTAAAACTCAAGCTTACTCAACTTGCTCGTGGAAAACTGAAAATCTTAAACAATACTCGCTAAAATATACTTTGCTTAAAATGATATCGTTTCAACTACTTTTCAGAAAGTTAATAATCACGTGCTCACATATAAATTTCATTAGAAAATCTACGCTCAAAACTCATGTTTGAAACCATTCATAGAAATCATGTAACATTCATAAGTTCAAATTCAAGCATGTAAACCATCTAAGCATAAATAATAGTTTAGAAATCATTTTCGAAATTTGTTTTTGTCACTCATAGCCTTGGCTAGTTCCCTGGTCTGTAGACTCGACCTATTTTCTCTTGGCCTGTCAAACAAACTAAAACCGAGCATCAGAACTACAAATAGTCTTGTCTTTCTATGCTCATGAATTCTAAACTCTAGAAATAAAATCACATTCCACACTTTTTCCAGATTTTCCAGATTCAATACCCTAACTTCAAACACTCATAACTTCCTCAATACTTGACCAAAATTAATGTACTTTATATCAAACTCTTCCTTTTGGAACCCTCTACAACTTACTTCCAGGAATGAAAATGAGATTTCCAACAGATTTGCCCAGTTATCCCCCGAACATAGCAAATCCAGATTCGTGCTTCTCTGCTACCCTCTACTTTTCTCCTGAAATTAAACCTACTACTAATCATTTTTGGCTCACGAATTCTTCATGAAAGTCATAGGAAATTGAATAAGCTTTCCAAACATACAAAAGTGAGCTTCTAATTCAACCTGTACACTCCAAAACATTCGAAAAACCAGAGAAAAGCAGAAACCCTTCAGATTTGCACGATAATTCTATGCTCTATTTTCCTCTTCAAAACCCATTAACTTAACATCAAAATTAGCTCAAGCTTCCTTCATGAAATTTGTTAGAAAGTGAATTTAATTTCAAGAAAGTCAGGCCTCACCGCTTTGTTCTTCTTGTGTAGCTCAAACCGAATTAAAAACCAGAGATAGGCAGATTGAACAAAGATTCTGCCATGGTTGATCTTGCATGAGCTTTCCCCTCTTTTCTTCAACCTCAAACCTCCAGTGAGCTTCTTCTTCTTCTTCCTTCACTCTCTCTCTCGAAAGGTTCTGAAATTTTGAGGGTAAATGAAAAGAAAGTGGGCTGAAATCACTTTAGGTGGTGGTGGATTCTTCTAGCACCAAAAGTGGTTTTTTCCATTTTCTTTCTTTTTTTTTGTTTTGTTTATCCTTTTCCTATGGTCTTTTCTTTTCTTTTCTTTTCTTTTTTATTTTCTTTATTTTCTTTTCCTTTAAATAAACTCCAAAATTATCAAAGACAACCTCAACCAAAAGCTTTGCCATTTTTCTTCAATAATGAAACAACAATAACTTAAATCCAACTTCCTACAATATGTGACAAGAGCAAATAATCCAAGGGAAGTCTCGGGTTTACAATTTACTTACTAATTATGGTTATATCGAGTGGACGGAAATATATCTACAGTGAAGGGAGTTCAACTACTAGGCTATAGTGGAGTGTCCTGGTAGTTAACGAATGTTGGTTAGCTAGGTTAGAAGGGTTTAGCTGGTTAAACCTCGTACCATTGGAGCCCATGATCTGTAGGTCCATTAGGTCCCCTTGCTAGCTCGAGACTAACCTTTGGAACAATATGATGGATAGAATATGAATTATTTTGAATTCAGTTTAAGGATATGGTTAGAGGTGGTTAACGTTATCGATACGTCGGGTTTTGTGTAAACCAAGTTGTGAGAGATTTGATATTTAAATATGATTTAAATACCAAGAGTATGAATAGGGATTCATGTTGGAAAATAACATTTCGGAAATGTTCGGGATTGATGGAAAAATATTAATTTAATATTGGATATTAAATTAATTAATAATTATTTTAAATTAATTTTGAATTAATTTAAAATTGAAAAATTAAAATTTTATTTTACATTTTTTAGATTATTAAAAATTGAATAATTATCAAATTAATTCAAGATTATCTTGAATTAATTAAAATCAAAATAATTTGTTTTTTTGGAGGTGGAGTGCATGGTGACTAAACCCATGCACTCCCCTCTCTTAAGCCACACTATTTCCTACTAATTAGTGACTGAATTGGTTTCAATCTCAGGGGTTTTTCTTCATCTTTGATCCCTCTATAAAAGGGAAGAAGAAAGCTTAAGAAACTGATTGATTTTTATGGTGAATTGCTGCCAAAATACTCACACACCAAACCCACCTCCACAAGCTTGTTCTTCAAGCTTTTCCTTTCTAATTCCATCACTAGAGGATCCCACAATCTGTTCAAAAAGCTTGAGGATAGCAAGGAAGATCCAGTGGTGGTTCGTGATAGATTGGTGAAGAAAAACAACAAAAGAATCCAACCAATTTCTCCATTTAAAAGAGGTTGGTATTTTGTCTCTGTTTTTCTTCTCATGAACAGCATACAATGATTGATTAAATTGAGCTTATTAAGTGCGTACGATCTAAAATTGCTTTCGTAATTTAGATATTAACATTTTCATTTCGTACAAAAATCCCAAACATTAAATAACATATAAATATAATCGAGTTTTATTTTATGTGTTCGACCTCGGCTACTACTACTCCAAAGTAGGATTAGGTCGATGATTATATAAATTTAAGGGAAAAATACACTTTTAGTCCCTAAGGTTTGGGTTAGGTTTCATTTTGGTCCCTGAGTTTTCAAACTCAACAATTTCGTCCCTGTGGTTTTGTTTTAGTTTCATTTTGGTCCCTCCATCCACCATCCAATTTTCCGTTAAAAGTTAACGGATTGCAGATGGGGATGTATTTTTTGTATTAAAATAAATATTTTTTAAATTTTAAAAATAAAATAATTAAAAAAATATATTTATTTTTTAATTTCATTTACCTCTCATTTCTCCCTCCCTTTTCTCCCTGCCATTTCTTATTCATCTTCTCCGGCGACCGGCCGCCAGCTGCCGACTTGCCGGCGGCTGACGGCTCGCTACTGTCGGCAAATGTTTTTTTTTCCTCTTCTCCCTATTCTTCCTTCTTTTCTATATGTTTTTTTATTAAAAGATTTTTTTTTTGAAGAAACTGAAATTCAGATCTGCCCTTTTAAAAAAAAAAAAAAACAGAGAAACAAAACAGGCAGGGATCGACCGACGGGGAGGCTGATGTTGGGGTGTATGTCCCAAAATTCGTGGATAGTAAATGTAACAAATTTATGTATAAAACTTATTAGAATAGTTTTTATTATGGTTGTCGAAAGATTTGTTTAACTATGTTTTTATTTAACCCAAATCCAATAAACTAGAATCCATGGCTATGATATGAAAGCTGGAACTTTATATAGTGACACAAAAGTGGATTAGGTTCAAGTACATAGCCTAAACGGTCTATAGTATAGGGATAAGACTGGGTAACTTATCCTAGGAAATGCTATGTGATGCGGCCCACTTTATTACAAACGATGTGATCCTGTATCGTTCATGTAGAGACATGCAAGTGGGGGCGTCCTATGCAAATGAGTTTGTATAAGACCGGACCGCCAAATAAGTCACTTTCACTTTATAACGCTGTTTACTATGAAACTGACATATTTCAAGCGATGACCTAGGTAACTCGATCTTAATCCTGAGCTAATTATGAACTCCTGTTTATCCGGGATTATCCTTTGATTTGCATAGGTGAGAGTTGCCCTAAAGCGCCGCTCAATAAACCTGCCACATTGGGGATAACACCTGGTAGATAGCTGGGGACATAGTCCTGCAAAATGGAATTTACTCCTACCCGTCTTTAGGGATAGTAGAGAGGTTGTTCCCTTAAGTGATGACTCCAGAACGTGAACAAAGGCGCGCCGCCCTCTCATTGGCCCGAGAGGTTTTAGGTTTCGTGGTCGGACCACAAACCGATTGTTCATTAGGGACTCAGTGAAGGCTTAAGGAACAAGAAGTGCTATAGGGGTAAAACGGACTTTTGACCTTACTATAGTTACGAACAACTTGTGAAGGATTGACTTACTAATCACGGTTATATCAGGTAGACAAAAATATATCTACAGTGAGGGGAGTTCAGCTACGGGCTATAGTGGAGTGTCCCGTTAGTTAACGAATGTTGGTTAACTAGGATTCAAAGAGTTCAACCGGTTAACCTCGGATCGTTGGAGTCCATGATCTGTAGGTCCATTAAGTCCCCTTGCTAGCTCAAGCGGATCTAACCTTAGAACAGAATGATGAAATAATTTGAAAGCATTCAAATTCGAATTAGGGCGAGATATCAATGAATTATATTTGATATTAACGTAACGGTTTAATTATTAATTAAACCATATTTTAAGAGAGATATAGTTATTTAAATTTTATTTAAATACAACACGCGTGAATAGGGATTCACGTTTGAGATATTCAGTTGAATTTGAATAGTGATTTACATTCGTCGGTTTTGAGAAAGAACGATATTGGTGTATTATTAATTTTAATATAAGATATTAAAATTGAAATTATTAAATAAATTAGATTTATTTAAATTTTCTTTTTAAATTAATAAAGATTAATTTTAAATTGAAAACAAAATAAATTTTGTAATTCATTTTAAATCATGAATTGAAAAAAAATTCATGGAATGACACACCAACTTCACTTTTGACAATTCACACTCTTGCTGTCATTTTGTGGGGATCACAAATAGGCTCAATCTCCTTATATATATGTATTGAAGAGGTGAGAGTGTGGGGATGCTGAAAAGAATTGAAAATGAAATGCTGGATGTTCTTTCTCTCCAAAAAACCGTGAGCATGTTCTTGACCAAAACCCATATTCTCTCAAACTTCTTCTCCTCAAATTCATCATGCTCGAGTTCCCACAAACTCGTTCTAAGGCCAGAGAATAGCGGGGAAGATCTCGGTGGTCGTCCATGAGTCATTCGTGTAAAGAAACAACCAACGAGATGCTTGAATTCGAAGTTCCAAGAGGTAAGTTCAAAATCCTCTATTTTTATAAAATTTCCAGCATGCTTTTAATCTTCAAAATTAATGAAAATCAAGGCCTAAGATCCGCTAACGCTTCCGCTCGAGTGTCCTTCACTCCATCAATTGGTATCAGAGTGTGGTTTGGGCACTTGATTTCCATTAAATTCGAGTTTAGTGGGTGAATTTCAATTGTTGAATGAGTTGTGTTGCTAAAGTTGGATAACTCGGTTTTGGCATCAAATTAAGCTTTTAATCCTTGATTAAAATTGTAATTGCCTACATGTTTATGGGCATTAATGAGTTGGCTAGAGTCTGTAAAAATTTCGGAGTCATTAGAGTTGAAACTAGGTTGTAATCGAAGAGAGAAGACGAAGAGGTCGCTGGCTGGAAAAACAGAGCACGAAGAAATCTTGGATTTCTGGGCTGCTGGATGAACACCGTCGAGACGCTTGTTAATCAGCGTCGCGACGCTACCGCGAAAAATTCAAAATGTTGGAATTTTGGCGGTGGTTCGGTTCAGGCGGTTCATTCTCGGTCCAGTTCACCGTTTCTCGGCCGGTTTGGTTTCTTCAAGGCCGGTTCAACACATTTTCAAGCTCATTTGGTTCGGTTCAAGACTTTTATGGATGGTTCAAGCTGATTCGAGGTGTTCGGGGCCAGTTCGGGAGCTGTCCAAGGCGGTTCTCTATTTTATTTAATTAGTAATGTAATAATTTAGCTTAGTTTGATTGTTTGGATGCCAAAACCGGTCCGCTTTAGTGTGTTTAATTATTTATGCATTAGGAATGTATGTTATAATTAAATTAGAATTGATTATGCATAAAGTATGCCATATAGATTTAAAATCCCACCATAGGAAAACATGATCATGCATTAGTAAATAATTATAAGGGTTATAATAAAATGAATGCATGTTAGGTTTCATGATAGATGTATGTTGATTGTTTTAATTTTTTGTTTACGAATGTTTATATATAAGCGTTATATTAATAAACAAAAATGAGCGAGCATGCAACATGAAACCACCTTAACATAGATGAATGTTATAGGTTGTCAATTTTATAAATTGTTATAAAATCGAGATAGACGTTAAAACCTATAGCAAAGATAAATGCATGCTCACTTAGGGTTAATGAAATCCAATTTCGAATGATTCGTATAGAATAGGTCGATATCTTGTAAAGCTAAGGTTACAAGAGAACTCACCCGACAAGATGTTGTCTAAGGCTGGAGGTATTTAAGTTAACGGTTTACGGAAAACCTCCTACCTGGGCATCGAGCCGGTACTTGAGTTAGGTTAATCCGGTTTTATAAGCATGCGTGAGAGATGTGAGGTTTGATCACCTAGATATCATAGCGTAATAGTTATGTCGTTGGAAATCACCTAGACTTAGGTTGTTTCAAAACGTTTAAGCTTTTTGAATGGTGATTTATTTATATAACTTGAATTATGATTGTTATATGCTTTCATCACCATTAGAAGCATGTTATAGGATTAATTCATTAAAAGTTATAAATAGTTATAAGGTTAATGAATAGAAACCGTTAAACCTATAACAAAAAGTTGCATCCTAACATAGGATCTTAGGTAACATGAATTAATTTTAAATCATTTAAAATCGATTAGACCTAAGATCACGATTTTCTAATAGGATTAGAAGAGCATCTTGCTTAAGGTGTTAATAGAATTAAAATTCGATAAGTAGGATATAAGACCTTGGTTATAAGGGAACTCTCCCGGTAATCCGATACCTTAGTTAAACTAACCATGGTCTTATTAGCATGCAATGTCACTAGGGTATTAAAAGGGTTTAATTCGCCTAGACAATTGAATAAAGACCTTATTTAAAATAGTTATATATAAGGCATTCACTTAGATAAATTCGTTTAGCCGGGATTTACTTAAGTAAAAAACCCTAAATTTTAAAATACTTAGTGGGAGGAAAAAGGTCTATGAAAAATCGTTTTTTTCTTTTTTCCAAGTTCTCCATAGAGTTCATACGGTGAGATTTATGCATAGCCTCTTGTTACTTTCTAACGTAATCATTCCATTCGTAAGGTGATTGCATAAATCAACATCAAAGTGAACGGAGAAAGTATTTATATGAAAAAAAACCTTTTTCTTCTCACGCTTCTCCCTAAAGTTCACATCGTGAGATTTATGCATAGCCTCTTGTTACTTACTAACGTAACTGTCGCTACGGGTTTGCGACGCGGAGCGGCCGACTTTGTTCCCAAGAGGAGGAAAATGGAGTCGCCACCAGTCTTGATTTAGAGGGTGTGACTGGACACCCAACAATATGCAAAAATGGTCTGCAAATAAAAGATTTAAGGTTCGGGGGTCTTTTGTGTATGGGGAAGGTATTAGCACCCCACAACACTCGTTCGAAGAACGAAATTTTATTTTTCTTGTGTTATTTAAGGAAATTGGCTATTGTAAATATCAAAGAAGATTTTTTTTGTTGACTTTTAAATGTCCCACATTTTAATTCTCATTATTCCATAAATAAATAATGAGCAATAATTGTGGGTGGCATAAAGCCATTCAAAATTTGTATGAATTTAATTTGGCATCCCAAATTTAAATTCATTATACCTCAAGAATATTAGGAAAGTCAATGTCTTGATTTCCTAACTTCCGTCATAGGAAAGTTTGTTTTTTTTCAAAACATTTGGTTTATTAATTTTGAAAATTGTGAAGTAAAAATACTTTTTAAGGAAAACTCTTAATTAATTTTATTTTTAAAGCAAGTGGCCTTTTATGGAAAATAGATTTTTGATTGATTTATTATTTTAAAAATAAAGTTTATGAAATCAATTTTAGCAAAAGCTTTAAACACATTCCTTTTAAAAAAATGTCATTTATGAAATATGCTTCTTTGGAAAAAAAAAAAAGTTTTAAAAGAAAAATATGAAGAATTTTACTTATGCTTCATATGGGAAGAAATATTAAAATCAAATCCCAGCATCCCAAGATTTTATTTTTTCCACAAGAAACTCAAATATCGACATCCCGAAAATTCAAGATTCCATCGTTGGAATATTTTTGTTGTTGGGTTTAATGTCCTATAAACTCGTAGTTTGTAAATCATTAAACATATTCTATTTTCAATAAAGACGTTATTGATATTATTCAGTAAAAGATGTTATTGAATATATACATTGCGAATGATTAACCTAAATCCAATAAACTAAGATCCTTGACTATAAAATGAATACTCGAACTATATGTAGGGACATATCGTAGGATCAAGTTCAAGTTTATAGTCAAAATAGTCTATAGTATAAGGATACGGTTGGGTGCCTTATCCTGGTGACACTATGGACGCGGCCCACTTTGTATTAAGTACAAACGATGAGATCCTAAGTCGTTCATGTGGAGACATGCGAGTGGGGGCGTCCTATGCAATGAGTTTGCATAAGACAGGACCACGAAATAAGTCACTTTCTCTTTATAACGCCGTTTACCGAAGAAACTGACTATTTCTCATAGATGACCTAGGTAACTCGTTCTTAATCCTGAGCGAGCTATGAACTCCTGTTTATACGAGATTATCCTTTGATCTGCATGGGTGAGAGTGGCCAGCATCGCCGACTCAACAAGCCTACCATTTTGGGGATAAGATCGAATAGATAGCTGGGGACATAGTTTCGCAAGACGGAATTCACTCCTACCCTTTTTAGGGATAGCAGAGAGGTTGTTCTCTTAAGTACTAACTCCAGGACTTGAACAAGGGGCCCCACCCTCTCGTTGGATCGAGAGGGACTTAGGTTTGATGGTTGGACCACAAACCGATTGTTCATTAGAGGATTAGTGGAACTTAAGGAACAAGAAGTACTATAGGGGTAAAACGGTTATTTGACCTAGCTATAGCTACGAACAACCTGTGAAGGAACGACTTACTGAACATGGTTAAATCAAGTGGACGGAAATATATCTATAGTGAGGTGAGTGCAACTATCGGGCTATAGTGGAGTGTCCCGGTAGTTAACGAATGTTGGCTAGCTTGAATAATGAGATTAGTCGGTTAGTCTCGAATCGTTGGAGCCCATGATCTATAGGTCCATTAGGTCCCCCTACTAGCTCATATCGGAATATAGCCTAGAACAAATTGATAGGATTCTTTGAATTGTTCAAAGTCGGGAAAAAGGGTATTATCGTAAAATTGTGTTTGACACAATAATTTAATTATGAATTAAATTAGAAAATGAGAGATAAAGTATTTAAAAGGGTTTTAAATACTATATACATGAATTAAGATTCATATATATAAGATGCACAATATTAAGGTGATTAACTTGCTTAATCATTTATAATCAATTGGGCAAGGTTCAAATATGATCTTATATATTAATGTCACATTTAGAATTGATATTAATATCATAAATGAACATTTGAAATCTGATTTTGAATCATGGTAAGTGGAAAATGATGTAATTCCACTCTTGCATGAAGATTCAAAGTGGAATTACACCACAAACATGCATACTTGCATGTAATGTTGTTTGAACACCTAGCTTCCACTTTCACCCTTAAGACCACCATGTGTCTTGCATCTTGAGGCTTCTTCTTGCATGGATTCTCTCTATAAGTAGAAGAAGAATCAGATTGGAGAGGAGGATTGCATTTACCTTAATGTTATGCTGCTGAATTTCTTCCTCAATCACTCAATCACTCTCTCATCTCATATCTCCATAGAGCTTGAACCTTCAAGCATTCCCTTCCCATTCCCTATCACTATAGACTCCCACAAGTCGTTCTTGGCCCGGAGAATAGTAGGGAAGACTCTAAAGGTTGTCCAAGAGAAGTTGGAGAAGGAAAACACCACAAGGAGTACCTCATTTGTGAGCTACAAAGGTTGGTTTTCTCTAAACTCTCTTTTCTGTCTTTTATAGAACATGCATGCTTTAGGAGCAAAATTAAATGTCTTAAGTGCTTTCGATCTTCAATTGCTTCCGCATGTGTAATATGTACACCTTCATTTGTTTCGAAAGTATTTAATTAAAGGAAAAGAACTATAAGAGAATAATGACTTAAATACGATATCATAACTTAGAGAAATACAAAATATATATATATAAATCAAATCTTGGCATTCTAAGATATTGATGTTTTACCTCAAGAAAACTCAACATTGGCATTCCAAAAATTGAGCTTCCGTCATTGGAACTTTTTTTATTTTTGAACACAAATAGCAAAAGAAACATTGGTTTAGGCAAAAGTATTTATATTGATTTAATGAAAATATATGGCTAAACTATAAATAATAAAACTAGATTCTATTATAAAATAAAATTAACAAGTTGAACATAAACAACATATAACAATTAACTCTAAAGGTTTAATTACACAAAAATAAAAAAATGACAAAGTTGGAATTGAAACATGCATGCAATTATCAAATGTTCCCTAAAGAAAAATCACATAACTTCTTAAATGTAAAAGAAAGAAATAAAAAAAATAAAAAATAAACTAACTTTATGAAAGCATGAAAAGTTTAATCTCATGAACAAAAGAAAACTATTGTAGAAGGAATTGAAAACAAAGATTAAAAAAATATACTTACACAAAAAAACGCTTATGACTACCGTTGGATGAGTGGCTATATGAAATTGAGAGAGAGGGTAATGGTGAGTGGGAGAAAAACGTGAGGGGTAGGGGAAGGGAAAAAATCTTGAGGAGCAAAGGAAAGAAATTTGGTGGGGGAGGGATTGAAGTGTATCTAGGGTTTAAAAAGGGAGAGATTTGAGGAGCCTATTTTTAGACCTAAAAAAACGTGTGGAGAGGTCTTCCTTGAGCTCCAAAAAAACGTGAAAATGCAAGATGGGAGAAGAGAAAATTGTATTTAGGGTTTTCAAAGAGAGAGATTTGAGGAGCCTATTTTTAGACCTAAAAAACGTGTGGAGAGGTCTTCCTTGGGCTCCCAAAAAACGTGAAAATGCAAGATGGGAGACTCCCTATTTATAGCCAATTCCAAGCATTACATATTAGTAATGAATCGAATAAAATAATAAAATAATAAAAATCTAATAAAATAAAAAATGAAAAGGGAAATAAATAAATACACAAATTCTACCTCCCAAAATTACAAAATATTATTTGATCATCAATCATCCAAGGAAACAAAATATTTTGTTTAGTTAACCTTGTCAAATAAACCTAATATTTGATTTGACAAATTAATTAATCAAAATAAAATATTTGACCTAATTATTCTCACCAAAATTAATAAATATCATTGGGCTATTTAAAAGGTCTAGAACACTTTTTTTCTTTTATTTATTATTTTTTTTAAAAAGACAAAATCAATTAAAATAATAAAATTCCGGACAAATTTAGGGGTCTACAGTTTGCCCCCCTTTGTTCATTCTTATAGAATAAAAGGATGGACAAAGGTGTAGACCTTATTTGTTCGAAATTTTATACTTAGCAATGGTAAAATTTAAGCCTTTTTTTTTGGGAAATAAATAGGGGAAAACACTAAATCGAAAGAATTTTGGAACGGCCAGGGCTAAACACTAAACCGTTAAATTTTGGGACAGCCAGGGGTAAACGCTAAACTGTCAAATTTGGGACGGCCAGAGGTAAACGTTAAACCGTAAATGTTTGGAAACAACCAGGAGTAAACACTAAACTGTTAAATTTTGGGACAGTCGAGAGTAAATGCTAACTGTCAAATTTGGGACGGCCAGGGGTAAACGCACCTCCTTGATAAAGGTATCGGGCCAAGGGTAAACAAGCACCCGATATGTATTAAAGGAGCTGGAGGCCAGGGGTAAACAAGCACCTCCTTGATAAAGGTATCGGGTCAGGGGTAAACAAGCACCCGATGATGTATTAAAGGAGTCGGAGGCTAGGGGTAAACAAGCACCTCCATGATAAAGGTATTGGGCCAGGGGTAAACAAGCACCTGATGATGTATTAAAGGAGTCTGAGGCCAGGGGTAAACAAGCACCTCCATGATAAATGTATCGAGCTAGGGGTAAACAAGCACCCGATGGTGTATTAAATGAGTCAGAGGCCAGGGGTAAACAAACACCTCCATGATAAAGGTATCGGGCCAGGGGTAAACAAGCACCCGATGATGTATTAAAGGAGTCGGAGGCCAGGGGTAAACAAGCACCTCCATGATAAGGGTATCGGGCCAGGGGTAAACAAGCACCCGATGATGTATTAAAGGAGCTGGAGGCCAGGGGTAAACAAGTACTTCCATGATAAAGGTATCGGGCCAGGGGTAAACAAGCACCCGATGATGTGTTAAAGGAGTCGGAGGCCAGGGATAAACAAGCACCTCCATGATAAAGGGATCGGGCTAGGGGTAAACAAGCACCCGATGATGTGTTAAAGGAGTTGGAGGCCAAGGGTAAACAAACACCTCCATGATAAAGGTATCGGGCCAGGGGTAAACAAGCACCCGATGATGTGTTAAAGGAGCTGGAGGCCAGGGGTAAACAAGCACCTCCATGATAAAGGTATCGACGATTTATTTTTTATTTATTTATTTTTTCATTTTACTTATGCGCTTATGAATGCATGAGTTTTTCATGATAAAAAATATTGCGATACGAACTCTCATCCAAAAATTGCCCCAGTGTTTATGCATGAAGTTTAAAGTATAGTTTCAAGAAAGTAACTTTTTAAAGAAGTTTTCATCCTTTTAAAGACAAGAATCAAATCTTGAAGGGGTTCTTTTGATAAATGTCTTCCAATAGACATTCTTATCTGCAATTTGCCCCAGTATTTATGCAAGACTTTTTTGTGTTTTTTTTTTTTTTTTTTTAAGAAAAGAAAAAGAAAGGTTGCTAATTATACTTATTCTCATACTCCTTTATAGACTATCAAGTGATATTAAATCATGAGGAAATAACTTTATCCTTGTCTAAAAATTTCTTTTCTTTTCTTTTTGTTGCACTTTTTTTTTTTGTCTTTTTTATTATTTGTTTTTATTTATTTTTTTTATTTTTGTGAATGTCCTCATTTTGATATTGTTGCAACTCTTTTTGTTGTTACAAAGATGCTCTAATGGATAAGTTTGACCATTTACAATAGACATGATGGGATATGATGGGCTAAAATGGTCTCATATACTATTTGAATGACTAATAAAGGTAACTTATAACACAATCTCAATTTGGAAATATCAAGCATATGATGGGAATGACATGATCTCAAAGGATAATAAGTTGAATGAGCGACTTTCAAATTCAAGACCTGATAAGGACGAACAAACAAAGACAAACGTGGATGAAGAGAACGAGGAACTATCGTTTCTCAAAGTAGTATTTGGATGAAAGAAGCATGAGACACGAAAAAGTTGACAAATGGGGCTTAAGAAGTATAAATATGGGAAAACGAAGATATAACCGAAAGGGAGATGAAAGTGAAATCATTCCTTAAACAACTCCTCTAAAACTTGATGCTTAGCTTCCCAAGATTTATCTCATAGATGGATCAAATGTGTTGGTAAGCATATGATTGCTGGCTCAAGTTCGATGTAACAAACTCCTCAGGCCACTTATAATGTTCTAACTCATATATTTCTTCCAGAAAATGATAATTTTCTTCAAAGAATGAGCCACCTTTGCTTTGTCAATGCTATCTTTCTTCTTAAGTGGCTTCTTGATAAACTGATTAGGAATGACATGCCCGTGTGATCTGTTTGCAATCACCTAGCTTCGATCCTTATTGAGAAAAACTTCTTTTCATCTAAAACACTTTATTCTCCCAGTTAAGGTCTTGGGGTTGATGAAATGACTATTGCTACAACTGATCATATGACTTTTTGCGTAGACATCTCTATTCTTCAATTAAGTACTTCAAGTAGTCAATAGTCATGTAAGGGTATCACTTCTTCTTATGTCAATTTGGATAACTCCGAAGAGAACTCCAATGTCTTTTTACTCGCTATTCGAAGAGAAAAGTTTTGCCCGTTGCCAAAATTGAGTAAAAGATGCGTAACATGGTGATTTTGTCACCTGACATTTGTTTCATATTTTGACATTTGCCATAATAGCCCCATATGTTGCGATTGCCCCAGCATCTACGTCAAGCTTACTTATGCATTTCTCAATAAGAAATGATGCATCAATCATATGCACGTCATTTGAGATATCTTTGCTTCAACATTAAAGAAATATAATGGCCAAACCCAAAAGTATCACCATCGAACTCACTAGTCCTTGCATTTTTTCTTTTTTTCTTTTTTTTTTCTCTTTCTTTTTTCTTTTTTTTTTTTTTTTTTTGCTTTTTGCTTTTTTTTGCTTTTTTTTTTGTTGCAAGGACTATTTTCTATCTCACTTGTTTTGAGAATCAATACCTGGATCTGCACATACTTCGAGAGAAAACCACAAAATGAGAATTTCAAAGCTTATCATTATGATCACTGAATTAAGATGCCTTGACCTGAATCTTTGACATATGTGTCTTTCATTTTCGATCTTCAACCTTGTTCTTCAATATAACTTCACTGCTTGAGACATGGAATGTTCATTTGTCGAAGTGTATCACCCTTTCTTTTCTTTCATTTCCTGCTTCCATTATGTTTTCCCTCTTTTGAAGATTAACCTACTTTGCAGTACTTTTCCTCATACAAAAGCTTCTGGCTTCAAAGATAATCCCAAATCGATCGTGAACATATTATCTGCTTGCATTTGATACTTGAACTTAGCTCTTCAATGAGATTTACTCTAAGGTTACCAACACATAAAGCCTTAGATTTATTGTTTTCAGAAAATGACTCACTTTAATCTAGGGAGGATAAAAAGAAATGATTGACTCCCTTTGATAACTGTTGGATGCAAAATAGAATTGACTCGCTTTGATCAATAGAAGATAAAAAAAAATAGGATTGATTTACCTTAATTAAGTGAAGATGAAAAATTGGATTGAATCACTTTAATCAAGGAAAGATGAAGAATATGATGGACTAAACTCTAATCAAGGAAAGATGAAGAATAGGATCGACTCAAGAGAAGATGAAAAATAGGATTGACTCAACTATGAAATATAAGATCGACTCACTTTAATCAAAGAAAAATGAAAAATGGGATGGAGGATAAGATGACACATTCAAATGAATCATATGTGGATTTTGATGGTACGACAAAGAAGGGTGTAAGAATAATAGATCAAATTGCAATTCGCATCATGACTTGAAATAGTGCCAATAAGAGATAAATACTATTTGTTACTTTTAAAGTCATCGTATAATATATGAGCATGGGTTTTGCAAAGTTGGTAGATATATGGGTAAGAATAAGGAAAACAACAAATTGCCCCACTATAGTAGCATTACGGTATAGATCAAGAAAAAAAATAATTAATTTCTCCATTGTAATGTTATGGTGTAGGTCAATAAGGTCTTTGTTTAACTCAAAGCTCAAGTCTGCATGGTAAGAAAATGTGGTGTTAGGTCTAGGAAGAAAGGTGTACGTGTGAAGATGTTGGGTGTTGGATTGAGAGATGAGATATGAATTTAATGATATTATGGAAAAAGGTGGTCAAGTAGGATATCTTGCAAGCAAAAGAGGTCTTGACAAAAAGCTTGTATGGTTGATCAAAGGCTCATGATGGCATTCACAATTTTTTTTTCTTCTTTTTTTTTTCTTTTTTTTTTGGCTTTTCTTTCTTTTCTTTTTCAGACAAGGACTCCACTTTTTCCGGACATGGTTTAAACTCTCATGTTTGTCTATAAGGAAAATAAGACTAAGTTAATTGGCCTAAAAAAAAACTTAGTAAACCTAGAAAAAAAAACGTGGAAGTCATATTTTTTTTAAAAAAAATGTACAATGATCTTTTTTTTAATTTTTTTTTTTATAAAAGATTATATTGCAAAATGTTACTTTGATTTTTTTTTTTTTTTACTGAAGTCTTAAAAGGATGAAAAAAAAAACAAGCAATGAAATGAATGAAAATAGATGAAATGTCCTTTGGCCCAAATTGTTGTGCAAAAAATGAAACAATAAACTTCAAATTTTATTAAATGAAAGTAATTGAACGAAATATTAGATGAAATCCAAAATACTCAAAGAAACTGTCATTGCTCTAAGGGAGACAACTAACGTAGGATAATTCCATATCAAAGTTCATAATTCTTCTCCCTTGGACTGCAATTGTGAAATGCCTCTACGAATGTCCCAACTCTTTTAGCCATTACTCTTTCTACAACATTGTCTATGTGTTTCCCCATCTTGAACTAAACTTGTGTTTTCTTGCCGAAAGACCTTTGAAATAACTTTGTAACTTACAAGTGAATCATATCTCCTTGCAACTATTTATGTTCTGTCGGTATCTTTGTTGCATTCTAACCTTTCTGGATATGGTGCTCCAAATTGTCAATAGTCCATTGCAATGTACTATTGCTTTTCTCAAATTCAACCGCCTATTTAACTTGCATTTCAATCATTGCGTTTAGCTCCAAAACGAGTTGTTAAAAAGAAGAAATACAACTTTCCAGACTGGAAAATTGTGCATATTTCTCTTTTAGAACCTTATGCAAGTCTTCATTTCTTTCTTTTGATTTTCTGGCCATTTTTTCTGGATGCATATAGCCTAACTCTTGATTCTCTTTCCTGAGCTTTATTTGATTCTTTAATCAACTTTTTTTTTCCGTTTCTACCCTTTGTCGCTTCAACTGACTCATTTCTTGAAGTAACTTTTCTTTCTCTTGGTGGAGTAATAGATTTTTTGTCTTCTTGCCAGTGCATCCATTAGCGGGCTCTTTTTGAAGTGGTGACATTTGTTTTTTTTTTTATTCTGGCATGCTGTTCGAATAGCTTCCAAGATTCTATCACTTGCAAATATTCTGACCTGAATCCTCTTGCTCGTAATCAAAATTTCCTATCTCATGTGTCATAGGGATGAATTGTTTTATCCATATTTGGCATAGAACTAAGAGAGGTGCATAACTAGTATATCTTCACGGGCCCAACAGTAGAACATCTTGAAATTTACCACACTTATAAATTACTGTATGCAAAGGCATCCACACAACTTTTTATATTATGTCTTCATTTTCCAAGTTTCTCACAAATGATATCCATAACTCTCTTCTTGGCGTGTCTGCTGTGTGTTCAACTATTCCAAATCCAATAATAGGGTTACTTGTAGTGTCCTATGAATTGGAGAATTTTACTTGCGGATTGCCAAACTCAAGTGGACACCTCAAATGACTCATCAACCAGATATATAATGGAGGAGTGCAACCGATAAATCTACCTTTCCCTCGTATTTTACAAAAAACTAATGATTGTATTGTTTCTACGAGGATGGGTAAAATTGGATTAATGTCACATTTGATTTGAATGGATAACTTGGCAACCTTCACGTCTACATATCCTTGGAGATTTGGACACACGATTGACCCAAACATACCTAGTGCAAAGAGCTTCAAGTTTAACTCATCATCCTTATGCTGTTGAAGAAGGTTTATGAGGTAATTTAAGGATACTCTTTCACCTCCTCTTTTATTCTTGAGTTGATGTCCCATTTCAGCAGTAGTTATATTACCAATAATCCTTGCAAAAGCTCTTCTTCTAGTCAGTCTTTTGTCGAAAAAATAAGCTTTGGCTTCAAACATTATTGGCATTCGAAGCAACTCCTGGTATTCTTCAACAGTGGGTGTCATGACGAGGGAATTAGATATAAAACATTTGTAAGCTGGATCTCAAAAATATAATGCACAACTACCAAGATGTTTTTCATCAATTTGAACGTATAAAAGACTTTTCATGTGCCCATATCTTTTCATGAATGATATCCCTTGCTCTGGTTTGAATTCCTCCAAAATCTCTTTTATCTTCCTTGTGCTTAGAATAGTATGACTAAAGATGTTGGTAATTGTTGAGGGTTGATTTAAAACATCCTTCAACGGAGCATTCTCACATTTTGCTTATATTTGTTCGAACCATTGATGCACAATTTCTGACTTTCAATTGTGATGATCGCTTTTCTCTATCCATTGCAACCTCAGTATTTGGTTTGTCTAAACACTACTACAAAAATCACTTTTAAAGACGGGCGGCGTCCGTCGACTATACGAGCGTCGTCGTAACTTATAATGACGGGCGACTTTTAATGACGGGCAATGCCCGTCATTAAAAGCCGTCCGTCATGAAAAGTTACAATGACGGACAGTTTTAATGACGGGCATTGCCCCTCATTAAAAGGCGTCCGTCATTAAAAGTCCGTCATCAAAAGTGTATTTTCCAACCAAATGTCCGTCATTAAAGGTGTCTGTCATTAAATGTCCGTCTTTAAATATATTTTTTAATGACAGGCATTGCCCGTCATCATTTCGTTCATAATTTAATAAAAAAAATTGTTGGTTGCCCGGTGGGCATACGAACAATATTTTTTTTCATTTGTCAACCTGTAAAGAAAGTAATCTTAATTTTAAATGTGCAAAATTGTATAGAAATCAAATATTTGTCAAATTTCATTCCAATAAGCTAATGAACCAAATTTTGCTCATACACCTACACTAAAAAACAAAAATTCTCGTACATGCCGCTTTCATTCCTGTCACCATAATCTTGCTCATACATCAAACTTGAAGAACCTAAGAAGAAAAAAATTAGTTAACAATAAAATACACAAAAAAAAACCAATCTCGATGAGTATCGAAAAAAAATGTTAGAAAACCCAATAAACTCTAAAAGCTTACAAACTTCAAGACATCAAGTTTAACCCCTTCAGAGAACCTGTAATGCAAAGATGGGTAGCTGAAAGAGACTAAAGTTTGTCACGGACATGATGGTCCAACCGCAAGATTTCTCTTCTTCAACAAAACTAGGAAGAAGCTCCTAAAAGTTTAGCCAAACTGCCACAGAAAATCATAGAAATTGCCTTGTTACGAAGAAAGTCAAATAGATAAGCAACAGACTGATCAAAATATCAACTGCTTTCTCCTCGTACATAGTTTAGGAAATATCTGAAAATGAAGTTACAAATCCATCTACTTACAAAAACGTAATACCTCAGAGGCTCAGAGCTAAATCAATAAACTCTCAAAGAATAGTTGCTTGATGTCATCTATATAGACAAACAGAGAAAAAATAACAATGAGAAAAGTCAGAACTTGTGGAACACGAGCTTGGCAGACTACAAATGCAAAACGTCAGAAGTACACCAGCAGCATAAGCTCAAGAAGAAACAATGTGATATTCAGTATCGATGCATTTAGAACTTATGTACAATTAGATATTTAAACACTACAAAATCCTCCATGACTAGAAGCTAATCCTGAGAACGGGAATTGTCCCACGATTAAACATTAAACAACCTAAAGGCACCAGAGATTAGGAAACTCTTGCAACTAATCCACTAGCTGGATGAAAAAAAATTTAACCATCTAATTGGATTATATCAGAGTTATGGCAGAAGAATTATACTCTTGGGCGTGATAAAGCAGCACAGCAGCAACAACTAGCAAGTATTTAAACAGAAGGCACCAAGGTAATGAATAAACCACTAGCTCAAGATACATCCTACCAGCAACAGCATGAAAGAAACAAAAGGTCAAAGATAATTGAACATTTTGGTCAAAGAAAAGGTTTGAGGGTCAAGACTAACACATAAATGACATACTCGATACAGGCACCATACAAAGCACGAAAATATAAAGTTTAACTTATAAACCAACTAATTTGCCACATAAATAATATCAACAGCATAATAAGGCTTATAATACTAGAAAATCAAGGATTAAAAGACTTCCATTTCACTTGAGATTGAGCTACAGATGCATAACACATTTGTAGAAAGATGGGTAATGCGTATTAAAGTTTTGCTCTGTTAACCCCAACTGAGAGATTTTATGCAAACAGTAGATTGTAAATGAGACTTGCATTACCTAGTAAAGCATATAAAGTTGCAGCAAGACCCTGCACAAAATAAAGAACCAAGTTTAGAGAAAGATGCACATCAGAACCCCCCCCCCCCCCAGAAAAGAAAAAAAAAAACTAATCCTATGAAATGAGCATTAATATAGCTGGACTGGGACAAAGTGAGAGAAAATACATTACATTTGGAAAATTTATGCTTAGAATTACTTTTTAAATGATTATTATTTATTCTATCCCTCCGATTGTAGTGCATCACTTACCAAACCATAACCCAGAACTTGCACGGGAGATGGATTTAATTCCTCCAGGATTGCCTCAGCTTCCTGAAAGGATTGCAGTTTGCTCAGAAGAGAAAAAAAATCCAGATTAAACGTTGAAAGAAATTTCAACACAAGCATATTCAATGGTTTTCATGAAAAAAATGGGATCACTTCAACGACAATTATGAGTGTTCCAAGTCAAAGTAGATGAAGAGAATGAATTTAGTCCAGCAAGGTTCAAAACAAACATGCATATTCATGGTCGAAAAAGGCAGAATTTCTTCCATGAGAAGTCCAAAAACGTTAGATACCTCATTAAGTATGCTAAGTGCTGTTTCCAAAACACAAACACATGTACATTTACCTATTTGGAGTTGAGGGGCTGGACTGTCAAAAACACATATGAATAACAAGCTGAGACTAGTTTAGACAATCAACTGCAAAGCCAAAGTGTTCATTAACTTTATAAACCAACTAAAGTTAATGAAATAAAAACACAACAGAAAAACAACCCTTCTCCTCCACTATTCAGACCCGCCAAACGACAACTAGGTAAAGGAAGACAAAGAAGATTCAAACATAGACAAATTGACTTTGATAGAACAGAATCCTTCAAAACCATGAAGGGGTTGCAGAAAACATGGATAAGTATTAAGTTGTGACATAAAATACCTTTTTCAATGTGTCGAATACTTCACGAACAAGTTTGCAAAAAGGAGAACCCTGAGAGAGAAGATAAGCATAGAGATTCAAAATACTATTCAAGAGAAGAGAATCTTACATATCTATTACTAGACCAAAAACATGTGATCATCATGAAATACAATGAACTTATGACATTAAAATTTCAAATAAGTCAACGATTAAATGACCTCGTATGCCCATATTTCTAGTGGGGCAGGTGGTAGCTTTGATGGCTTATAAATAGAAAGCTGCAATTAGCGCAAGCAACAAATGGGCAAGCTATAAGTTCCTCACTTTGGATAGACTTCATTCCTGTCTTAACTTTCCAAAGAGAAAGGTTATACACAAAGTTACAAAGTTTCATAACTCGAACAAGTAAGAATTAGAAAATCTCTTACCCTGCCTAAACGACCAATCATAGCAAAGCCTTCTGTCAACGTCTGCAACAAGAAACTTTGTCAAATATAGATCAATGAAGAAACTTACAACCTTGCCATATTACAAATTTTTTATATAGTTCAACAAATACTTCAAAAAATAAAGGAGTGAGCTACTAACCGTCAAAAGTCCAAGAGAGAGAAAAAGAGGTACTTTCCATCACCTACTTGAACACAAGGCATTATCAAAAACTAGAATAGAGGAGCCGAGGTTAGATATAGTATATTTTGATCACTAAAACTGCTATAATAAACAAAATTACAAGTTTTAGGAGTTTAATGCTTGAAAATCAAAGAAAAAACGTATCTTTGCCTAATTCAACATTGACATGCTGGAAAAACTTCTAAAATTATTGAAAAGAGATTCAACCTTCTCATTTTCTCTGCGACAGAAGGAAGGAACAATCAACATTTAATGAACAAAAAACTTTTCATCCATTTCCTAAGATGTCTTTAACTTGAGTAAGCAAACAACAAGAAATAATTAAAATAAAACATGGATTAAATTGATCATATATGGAAATTGCTGCTTTCCTCCCATCTGAGCAAATTTGGGACAGAAGTTTGGACCATTCCGAGGGCAAGGATAGAACAGAATATCAAGATCTAACACAGCAACAATTTCCCTGACCTGCAAACACAAAACGAGAAATCTCTTCAAACATTTAAGAAGGCATTATTTGCTCATTCCATAAAGCCAACTTGAGATAGCTTTTCCCTTTTCCTTTTCTCGCATGGTTGTGGGTCACGAACCAAAGCGATTCAAGGTCCGATTTCGAGTGAACGTTGTTGCTGGAACAAGGGAAGTCGCACGCTGGAGTAGAGGGAAGTTCTATTCTTCAGTTGGCATCACAAGAAAGTTTAAACTCTTAGCTTCTTCAAACTTGGAAGTCAGAAACGTCCGAAAAAATGTCAGGATTTAACCCAAAAAAAAAACCCACATCTAAAAATAACAAAATAATTGAAATTCCAATGTCAACCATCAATTGCCTAGTACTTAACTTCGAACCTACAGTTCAACACACTCCCTTTTACCTCCAGAATACATAAACTTCCACAAAAACAAAAACTTCAAAACGACACAATGTAATACAGTAGAGCCCAAAAAATAAAAAAAAATAAATAAAGAAGTAGTTAAAGAGAAGAGAAATGCGGAGTAAATGAGCAAGAAAAGGATGAACAAACCTTGCTTGGACTTCTTGAAGCCGCCATTAGCATTTAAGCCAACTTCCGTCCTCCCTCTCTTGCGCGTATCCATTGCTAAGAAACCCAGATCGAGATCCACAACAAACTAACGAACTCGAAAAGAAAAAACCAAAGAATAATCCTAAAACGATAAGATTAAGGACCTAAATTCTACAAAAAGGAAGGGAGAAGTAGCTGACTTTGTGGGTCAGAACCTCCGAAGGAAGAAGCTGCACCGTCCAAAAATGTATGTTGTCGGTGTTGAAGTTGTTGCGGTACTCGTGGGTTGTTTGAATCAACTTCACGAAGAAGGGAGGATAGGAAGCTGGGGCGGGCGAAGGTTGAAGAAGGGAGGCTAGGGTTTTTCGAATACTTTCGGGGAGAGAGAAAAGCGATATTTGGGCTTTTTACCGTTTTAAGAAATTTAAAAAAAAATGGGCTTTTAATGGCGGGCAATGCCCGCCGTTAAAGCCTGTTTTTAATGACGGGCAATGCCCGTCATTAAAGGTCAATTTTTCTGAAAAAACGTGCGTCCGACATTAAAAGTGGCGCGCGTTTTTCGTCCGTCATTAAAGGTCAGCGCCCCTTTTTTCTGTCCGTCATTAAAACCTGTTTTTGTAGTAGTGAAAATCGTCCAAAATCTCAAGTAATAAAGTTTGAATGTTTGTTTTTTTTTTTTTTTGCCATTTTTTTTTGCACAACAAATGATGAACATGTAACTAATATGAGAATGAAGTGAAAAAATAAAAGATTTTTTTAATATAAAAAAAATTAAATATGAGGGAAAATATGAAAGGAAAACATGAAGAATGCATTTATAAATGCGTGTTCATAAAAATATGCAAAAATCAAGGATATAAATAAAAATGTTGAGATAAGCTAGAATTAAATAAATAAATGAATAAATAAACGAAAAATATACACGTGTAACTAAACTAAATCAATAACTTGTAGAAGTAAAATAAACTACATCACACATATGAAGTGCATTACTAAAATAAACTAAATCATTATACGTGTGGTAAGGCTCTAATGTCTAACGGAAAAAGGTCCCCAAGCTATCCTCGATTCCTTTCCTTTTTCAAGAAAATAAATCAGAGGCACCCTTATCAGCATCCTGAATAAGGTCGACTTGAGTGAGGGTTTTCATGTGCCTACACGGGCGTTATAACTCCACGAAGGTCGCCACTACTCATCCTCGATCCTAATCCTAATGGTAAAGCCCGGGTAGGAGGCTTGTGTACGTGTGTGCTTAAAAGGAGAATAAATACAAAAAAGCCAATATATAAAAAAACAACACAAGAAAATAAAATGACCCGCTTACAAGAAGTCCCCAGCGGAGTCGCCAAGCTGTCGCTACGGGTTTGCGACGCGGAGCGGCCGACTTTGTTCCCAAGAGGAGGAAAATGGAGTCGCCACTAGTCTTGATTTAGAGGGTGTGACTGGACACCCAACAATATGTAAAAATGGTCTGCACATAAAAGATTTAAGGTTCGGGGGTCTTTTGTGTATGGGGAAGGTATTAGCACCCCACAACACTCGTTCGAAGAACAAAATTTTATTTTTCTTGTGTTATTTAAGGAAATTGGCTATTGTAAATATCAAAGAAGATTTTTTTTGTTGACTTTTAAATGTCCCACATTTTAATTCTCATTATTCCATAAATAAATAATGAGCAATAATTGTGGGTGGCATAAAGCTATTCAAAATTTGTATGAATTTAATTTGGCATCCCAAATTTAAATTCATTATACCTCAAGAATATTAGGAAAGTCAATGTCTTGATTTCCTAACTTCCGTCATAGGAAAGTTTGTTTTTTTTCAAAACATTTGGTTTATTAATTTTGAAAATTGTGAAGTAAAAATAATTTTTAAGGAAAACTCTTAATTAATTTTATTTTTAAAGCAAGTGGCCTTTTATGGAAAATAGATTTTTGATTGATTTATTATTTTAAAAATAAAGTTTATGAAATCAATTTTAGCAAAAGCTTTAAACACATTCCTTTTAAAAAAAATGTCATTTATGAAATATGCTTCTTTGGAAAAAAAAAGTTTTAAAAGAAAAATATGAAGAATTTTACTTATGCTTTATATGGAAAGAAATATTAAAATCAAATCCCAGCATCCCAAGATTTTATTTTTTCCTCAAGAAACTCAAATATCGGCATCCCGAAAATTCAAGATTCCATCGTTGGAATATTTTTGTTTTGAAAGTATTTAATTAAAGGAAAAGAACTATAAGAGAATAATGACTTAAATACGATATCATAACTTAGAGAAATACATATATATATATATATATATATATATATATATATATATATATATATATATATATATATATATATATATATATATATATAATTGAGAGAAAATATCTAAAAATGGATGAAAACTATAATATACAAGAATTAAAACTTAATTGCTTTAAAGGAAACATATAAAAATCAAATCTTGGCATTCCAAGATATTGATGTTTTACCTCAAGAAAACTCAACATTGGCATTCCAAAAATTGAGCTTCCGTCATTGGAACTTTTTTTATTTTTGAACACAAATAGCAAAAGAAACATTGGTTTAGGCAAAAGTATTTATATTGATTTAATGAAAATATATGGCTAAACTATAAATAATAAAACTAGATTCTATTATAAAATAAAATTAACAAGTTGAACATAAACAACATATAACAATTAACTCTAAAGGTTTAATTACACAAAAATAAAAAAAATGATAAAGTTGGAATTGAAACATGCATGCAATTATCAAATGTTCCCTAAAGAAAAATCACATAACTTCTTAAATGTAAAAGAAAGAAATAAAAAAAATAAAAAATAAACTAACTTTATGAAAGCATGAAAAGTTTAATCTTATGAACAAAAGAAAACTATTGTAGAAGGAATTGAAAACAAAGATTAAAAAAATATACTTACACAAAAAAACGCTTATGACTACCGTTGGATGAAGTGGCTATATGAAATTGAGAGAGAGGGTAATGGTGAGTGGGAGAAAAACGTGAGGGGTAGGGGAAGGGAAAAAATCTTGAGGAGCAGAGGAAAGAAATTTGGTGGGGGAGGGATTGAAGTGTATCTAGGGTTTAAAAATGGAGAGATTTGAGGAGCCTATTTTTAGACCTAAAAAAACGTGTGGAGAGGTCTTCCTTGGGCTCCAAAAAAATGTGAAAAATGCAAAATGGGAAGAGAGAAAATTGTATTTAGGGTTTTCAAAGAGAGAGATTTGAGGAGCCTATTTTTAGACCTAAAAAACGTGTGGAGAGGTCTTCCCTGGGCTCCCAAAAAACGTGAAAATGCAAGATGAGAGGCTCCCTATTTATAGCCAATTCCAAGCATTACATATTAGGAATGAATCGAATAAAACAATAAAATAATAAAAATCTAATAAAATAAAAAATGAAAAGGGAAATAAATAAATACACAAATTCTACCTCCCAAAATTACAAAATATTATTTGATCATCAATCGTCCAAGAAACAAAATATTTTGTTTAATTAACCTTGCCAAATAAACCTAATATTTGATTTGACAAATTAATTAATCAAAATAAAATATTTGACCTAATTATTCTCACCAAAATTAATAAATATCATTGGGCTATTTAAAAGGTCTAGAACACTTTTTTTCTTTTATTTATTATTTTTTTTAAAAAGACAAAATCAATTAAAAGAATAAAATTCCGGACAAATTTAGTGGTCTACAGTAACCATTCCATTCGGAAGGTGATTGCATAAATCAACATCAAAGTGAACAGAGAAAGTATTTATATGAAAACAAAACCCTTTTCTTCTCACGCTTCTCCCTAAAGTTCACACCGTGAGATTTATGCAAAGCCTCTTGTTACTTACTAACGTAACCATTCCATTCGGAAGGTGATGGCATAAATCAATATCAAGGTGAATGGAGAAAGTATTTATAGTAAGTGGGAGAAGGAAGCGTGTCAACGCATCCTACGGTGTCTTCCATTGGTTTACATCGCAAGGTCTCTATGTTCGCCTGCTAAACACGCCCTGGAGCTGCTACACCATTTGGAGGGTTGTAACATAGGGATTATAGCACAGTGAACACCCCATAAGGATAAAGGATTTCTTAGGGTCGTTCCCAACATTAGCTTTTTCATTCGGTAGCATTGTTGGGACCGTTCTCTGAGATCTAAAAAATGGAGGGTCACACTTACAAGACAAAACTAATGGTTAGCTTATTCTTGACCAAACAACGGTAACTAAACGAAATAACAAGATATGAGCGATTATGGTGTTAATCTTTAGTTGAGAATGTCTCAGTTCAGAGGAGGACTAGCTGACCACCCCTCCGTGGCAGTTACTCTGAACCTTTGAAGTATCGTTGCAGAAGAATTATGTGATTAATAGGGCGCATAATTGCTTTTGCTAAATTGATTGGATTAGAAAAAGTGTTAACACATTAGACAACCCATTTAAAGTTTATTTGTTTAAATTTTCAGCGATAAAGTATAGGTTCTATAAAATGCCTTCTTAATACGCCAAAATTTGTTATTGGTATAAAACGTACTACAATACAAACTTTATACTCTATAATCGTGGTAAGTGATATGGAAACGGTCTTAAAATGTATAATTTGCTCAAGATGTTATATCTATTTTATTCTCGCAATAATCATGATAAATATAACATAGAAAATTTCCTAGCCAAAAGAACATGATTCAAGACTAGAAATATGATTTATTCGTCTTGAAAACGTGCTTAGTGGGAATAGTAATTCAACCTAGATATTCGGTTCAGGACCCACTAAATCACATATGTTTTTTTTCAAGAAATAATTTCCTAGCACTAGTTGCAAACTAGTTAAGATAACTCTTAGACTTTAAATAGAAGTATTCATCCCGGCTAAGGCAGTGGGAGACATAAAGTTATTCTTTCAAGGAACGATACATATTATTTAATGTATATAGTTCCTAAGATTAAAAGAAAATTTTATTTCAATATCTTGCTTTCAAGAACAAGGCTATTATATTACCTTTTATGTATGAACTGTTCATATCGAAAAGGATGCCAATATTTGTTCTGCAAACATAAAGAATAACATATACGTTTTAAGACCGATAGAATCCAGAGCGATTTTAAATTATAAGGTATTTAAACCGCAGTGACTCAAAAGAAAAGGCGACGTGTTTCTCAATGCACCTATCTTTTGCACTTGAGATTAGGCCGAACTAAATTTCAATAGGATTGAAGGCTGGTCTAAAATGAACTTCTAAACAGGTTAGAAGACGACTCATTACCTCCCTATAAGTCATGCCTTAAAAGTAGACTGGCTTAATGACCTTTTTCAGGAAAAAAGGTTATCGTGCAAAATAAACTTTAGAGCTAATACATTCTGAATGTTAATACTCGAACAAGAATGAATAATTCATTTGTTTCATTGATGATTATTCAAGGTGCTCTATGTTTACCCAGTGCGTCATCCGAACTCTTGAAGTTCAGATAGTATAATACTGAGGATAAGATCCAAATTAGGTAAAATAAAAAACGATACTTCGATGCGATCAAAGTAGAGAGTAAATGGACTTAAAATTCTAGGTCTATTTGATAGAACATGGAATTATGTCCTAACTCTCAATACCTGGTACATCATAGAAGAGTGATGTATCGGAAAGGAGAAACAGAGTCTTGTTAGACATGGTTCATTTGATAATGAGTTGCCTAAACTCGTTTTGGGATATGTTGTATTTACTGCAATTTAAAATACTAATATGGTTCTTTCAAAAGAATGTTTTTGAAACATCATTTGAACACTGTAAAAGCATAAAATATGTTTATATTGTTTCAGAACTTAGGGATGTCCTGCATACGAGACAAACCCGAAGTAACTAGAACCTTATTGGAAAAGGTACCTATTTTAGGTTGTCCCAAAAAGGAATGAGTTATGGATACTTCTTTTAAAAGAAAGTATTTGTATAGACAAATATTTCTTTCTTAAACGAAGGTCACATTAGAAATCACAACCACGAAGTAAGAGAGTGTTAAGTAAATTATAAGTAAAAGCTACAAATATATCAACAAAGAGTTGTTGATCAGATTTGTTCTTCAAAGGGTTGTTGATCGAGCTACACATTAAGTTAGTCCTGTCCTTCTCAAATATTGTGAGAGCCTAAATGCAGTGGGAGGGTTGTTAATCAATCTAATGAAAATTGCATGAGTTTAACTAAAACTCTGATTTTCATGACTGATGACAATATCGAGGATCCATTGACCTTTTAACAAGGTAATGGATGGCGTGGATAAGGACGATAAACTATGAACCTAGTAATGAAATACGTGTATTTCAATTCATTCTGGTAATAGACCAAAAGAAGTTCATAGTCCAAGATCTAGAACAAAAGGTTTGCAACCTTAACCAATCCATTATGGATTGAATTGAAGGTTTCGATCTTGGAACATAAGATTTAATGCATGATTAAAACTTATGTTTTTGACCGGAGTATTAACAAGTCTTATGTCAGCAGAAGAATTAGAAATAGCTTGGTAGCTTTCTTAGTTTTTTTTTGTATGCGGAGGATATCCTATTCATTAGGAATGATATAGGTTATCATACTGACATTAGAAATTAGCTAGCAATGCAGTTCCAAACTATAGATTTGGAAAGGCTTGATTTGTTCTTAAAATCTGACACGATCGGAATCACAAGAACGAAGATCGCTAGCTCTATCTCAAGTATCTTATATGGAAAAAAGTTTTGGCTAGATATAAGATTAAAATTCTGAGGAAGGTTGTTTACCTTTCAAATATGGAATTCATTTGTCACAGGAGCAGTGTCCTGAGACGCCTAAAGAGGTTGAGAACTTGAGACGAAATTCCTGTGCCTCGACAATCAGTTATCAGGCTGAGCATAAGGTATGCAGTAGGGATTGTCAGTAGATACCAATTCAGTCCATGGTAAGACCATTGGACTATAGTAAGAATATCCTCAAGTATCATAGGAGAACGAGGGTTCATAGGCTCGTGTATGGTGTTGAGGATCTGATTCTTACAGGATACACAAATTCTGATTAGCACACCATCGGGATTCATGGAAATCCACATCGGCATCAGAATTCACCCTTAACAAGGAGCTATATGTTGGCATAGCATCGAGTAAGGATGTATCATAGACTTTATCTTGAAGGCCAAATATGTTGCTGCTTATGAAGCAAGCTCAAGAGTTTGTAGGACTTATGAAGTTCATTTGGAAAGTTGTTCAAAATATGAGGCGAGTATATAGAACAAAAACGTAAAATCTCATATGAGAGATTATGTATTGAGGGGACGTGATTGTCACAAGGATAGCCTCAAAAGTAAAATATAGCTGAAACATTTACGAAGGCCCTCACGGCTAAAAATGTTCGAGGGACATCTAGATGGTCAAGGTCTACGAGTTGAACAACCCACTAGAGTTTTAGTCCAAGTGGGAGTTTGTTGGGGTGTATGTCCCAAAACTCGTGGATAGTAAATGTAACAAATTTATGTATAAAACTTATTAGAATAGTTTTTATTATGGTTGTCAAAAGATTTGTTTATCTATGTTTTTATTTAACCCAAATCCAATAAACTAGAATCCATGGCTATGATATGAAAGCTTGAACTTTATATAGTGACACAAAAGTGGATCAGGTTCAAGTACATAGCCTAAATGGTCTATAGAATAGGGATAAGACCGGGTAACTTATCCTAGGAAAAACTATGTGATGCGGCCCACTTTATTACAAACGATGTGATCCTGTATCGTTCATGTAGAGACATGCAAGTGGGGGCGTCCTATGCAAATGAGTTTGTATAAGATCGGACCGCCAAATAAGTCACTTTCACTTTATAACGCCGTTTACTGTGAAACTGACATATTTCAAGCGATGACCTAGGTAACTCGATCTTAATCTTGAGCTAACTATGAACTCCTGTTTATCCGGGATTATCCTTTGATTTGCATAGGTGAGAGTTGCCCTAAAGCGCCGCTCAATAAACCTACCACTTTGGGGATAACACCTGGTAGATAGTTGGGGACATAGTCCTGCAAAATGGAATTCACTCCTACCCGTCTTTAGGGATAGTAGAGAGGTTGTTCCCTTAAGTGATAACTCCGGAACGTGAACAAAGGCGCGCTGCCCTCTCATTGGCCCGAGAGGTTTTAGGTTTCGTGGTCGGACCACAAACCGATTGTTCATTAGGGACTCAGTGAAGGCTTAAGGAACAAGAAGTGCTATAGGGGTAAAACGGACTTTTGACCTTACTATAGTTACAAACAACCTGTGAAGGATTGACTTACTAATCACAGTTATATCGGGTGGACAAAAATATATCTACAGTGAGAGGAGTTCAGCTACGGGCTATAGTGGAGTGTCCCGTTAGTTAACGGATGTTGGTTAACTAGGATTGAAAGAGTTCAACCGGTTAACCTCGGATCGTTGGAGCCCATGATCTGTAGGTCCATTAGGTCCCCTTTCTAGCTCAAACGGATCTAACCTTAGAACAGAATGATGAAATAATTTGAAAGCATTCAAATTCGAATTAGGGAGATATCAATGAATTATATTTGATATTAATGTAACGGTTTAATTATTAATTAAACCATATTTTAAGAGAGATATAGTTATTTAAATTTGATTTAAATACAACACACATGAATAGGGATTCACGTTTGATATATTCAGTTGAATTTGAATAGTGATTTACATTCGCCGATTTTGAGAAAGAACGATATTGCTGTATTATTAATTTTAATATAAGATATTAAAATTGAAACTATTAAATAAATTAGATTTATTTAAATTTTCTTTTTAAATTAATAAAAATTAATTTTAAATTGAAAACAAAATAAATTTTGTAATTCATTTTAAATCATGAATTGAAAAAAAAAATTCATGGAATGACACACCAACTTCACTTTTGACATTCACACTCTTGCTGTCATTTTGTGGGGATCACAAATAGGGTCAATCTCCTTATATATATGTATTGAAGAGGCGGGAGTGTGGGGATGCTGAAAAGAATTGAAAATGAAATGCTGGATGTTCTTTCTCTCCAAAAAACCGTGAGCATGTTCTTGACCAAAACCCATATTCTCTCAAACTTCTTCTCCTCAAATTCATCATGCTTGAGTTCCCACAAACTCGTTCTAAGGCCAGAGAATAACGGGGAAGATCTCGATGGTCGTCCATGAGCCATTCGTGTAAAGAAACAACCAACGAGATGCTTGAATTCGAAGTTCCAAGAGGTAAGTTCAAAATCCTCTATTTTTATAAAATTTCCAGCATGCTTTTAATTTTCAAAATTAATGAAAATCAAGGCCTAAGATCCGCTAACGCTTCCGCTCGAGTGTCATTCACTCCATCAGCTGAACGATCGACTAGCCTTTTTTTTTCTTTTTTCCTTCTCTTCTCCTTCTCTTTTCCCTACTTCTCCAGATGTTTTTTTTTTTTAAAACAAACCGAGGACTGAAACCGCGCAAGGGCTCGACAGTGCGAACTAGACTGGAATGGAGCTACTAGACGTTTTTTTCTTGTCGTTTTCGTGCTCGACGACGCGACTGGAATGATGACCAAAACCGACTGGACTGGAATGGCACGAGGGTATGACTCATAAATCTTAGGGATTTGAGGCACCGGAATGGCACCGGAGGCACCGGAATGGTCATAATGGGAAGAATTGGTCTTAGGGATTTGATTTCACCAATTGAAGTTATGAATTAATAAACGGTTTAACACATGCTATGACTCATAAATCTTGGTAACTAAAATCACACATATCTCTCCCGAGGATACATGATTCTCCCATATGCAATTGAACCCGATATCCCTATCTAAATCCAATAAACATACAAGGCAATAAGGGTAGCCTTTTTAACAATTTCTAGAATTAACCTTAATCTCCCGATTTTTAGTTAAATTCTAGTTATGCATATTGATTTCTAATTTAAATCCTCTCTCCCGAGTTAGATTCAAGCATAAACATCAGTCAATTTATGGTCGGTAAATTGAAAGCATTAAGGAAACAAAATATGCATAAATGACATCAATAGCATAAAAACCGTCAATCAATCCATAATGTGCCCAACGACTACATCAATCCCTAAGAATTAAAGCCTAGCTACTCGTACACAACGTTACAATATAGCAATAGTCTAAAACGGCCATAAAAACTAACTAAAGTGAGGGAAAGAAGAATTAAACTCGTTGTAGGCCGAGACCGAACGTCCCCGTCACGATCCCCACGAACAATGGGTTGATTTCCAACTTTCTCCCTTTGTTTCAACTCCAATATGCTCTGTTTTCTCTCTGTTTACGGCTCCAAAAAGTCCCAAAAACCAAGTCCCCCAAAACCTAGCCGAAAGTAACCTTATATTTTGATTTTTTTCGTCGTAGCGTCGAGACGCTGCCTTCAAAACGTGCGTTTCTGGAAAGGAAAACTCGCAGCGTCGAGACGCTGTGACCTTTTAGCGCCTATTCAGATATGGAATGCCAGCGTCGAGACGCTAGCCTGCAGTTGACCCTACTTTGACTTTTCCTTCTTTGATTCTCTTTGGTTCTTTTGCAACTTTTCACGTCCCGAGCCTCCAATTAACTCCAATATCGTGCTTTAGCTCCAATTAACCATTTCCTACAAAATAAACAATTAAGTGCAATAAAATGACCAATAAATCATCAAAGAATAGCTAAATTAAATAGGGAAAACTAGCTAGCTATGCTCGCTTTCAAACACCCCCAAACTTAAGCTTTTGCTAGTCCTCAAGCAAACTAAAAATCAAGCATACAATGGTAGAATGAATGCAACAAACATAACTCAATCCTCAAGGCTCAAAAGTCAATAGTCAAGCAAGCAAGAGACATGCACACAAGGACCAATGAGGGAGAAAAATTAATTTTTTTCCAAAATTAACTTGCACAAGCGAGATCTAACTCAACGAGACCAGACTCTACTAGCCCGGGATTGGATTATTAAACTATCAGCTCATCTTCCCTCTACACTGGCACTAATGTTTCACTAATGAGTTAATGGAACAAATTAGTTTGTTTTCCTCCATACTTAGGTGCTTATAATTAACAATTAAATTAAGCATGTATATGTGGCACTAGCTTTCACACACCCATTGCAAGGACCCTTAACCTGAGTTTTCTCTGGTTGGCCTAACTGATCACAACAGGGGTAGCTCTTTTTGCCTAAATCTTTATTAAACATTGCAAACTGTGCACAGACCATGGCATAATATTTTTTCAACAGTAACAACAAGAATGATTTTTTCTTTATGAACATGATAAGCATATATTATTTTCTTTTCTCCTAAGCAAGATCAAACATGCTAATTTGCAAAAAATTAACTCTTTAGCTCTACCCTATACCTGTCGAGGTGACAACAAGCATATGAACCCAATAATTCGCTCATAAGCATTCAAATCCAAATCTAGCCAAGACAAATACTCTACTCATGCAAGCCATCTCCTAGAAAAAGTTTAAAAAGTCTCCCTTTTTGGGCACTCATGCTTACAACTCATCGCAAGCTTGAAAATTGACACGAAAGCTTATCCTAGGACATCATAGTCATGCAAAAATACATCCAGAAAACAACCATATGCTCAATTCAAAGAAAGCTCAAAACTATAGCCCGAACTCAGATGCTCAAGGGAGTCCACAAACATGCTATTCCACCCCCAAATTAAAACATACATTGTCCTCAATGTATAAAAAAAATAAAGCATAAACAAGCATGAGAACAATAAAAGAATGAAAGGAGTGAACAGTACTGGCCTGGAATGATGACGACTTCTTGACTGAAAGCTTGGAAGCTTGAAAGCAAAGGAGAGACAGAAAACAAGACCTACAAAACAGACACAGACAATAAATGAAACTCAAAAGAAAGACACAACTACACTTACTTGGGTTGCCTCCCATAAGCGCTTGTTTAACGTCATTAGCTCGACGTGTTGACCGAATAGGCATCAAGGTGGTCTCCTGTCAGATGTTCCATCACTGGTGCTCTTCCTAGCACCTCTCCTATAGCCCACCTACATGGTATCTGATGTGTTCTTGGGGTCCTCAAAAGCTTTTAAGACCTCTTTCTCCTGTTGAACTCTGATGATTAGCTCTCTGCGCTCAATATCAACTATAAATCTCCCTGTAGCAAGGAAGGGTCTCCCTAATATATTAGGCATGGCAGGATTTTCTTTAATATCCAACACAAAGAAATCAACAGGAAGAAAAAATCTACCTACTTTGCTCAGCACATTTTCCACAATTCCATAAGGACTAACCACAGACTGGTCAGCCAACTGAAGTCTAACAGAGGTAGATTTTATTTCTCCTATATTAAGCTTTTTTCACAGAGATAGAGGAATTATGTTTATGCTAGCCCCCAGATCACATAGTGCTCTACAAGAATAAGTACCAAAGTTACAAGGAATAGTAAAACTCCCTGGGTCAGACAGTTTTTCTGGTACTCTCTATTGGACACGAGCACTGCACGTCGATGCAAGATATACAGTCTCCAACTGCTTTTCCTTTTTTTTCTTGTTGAGCCATTCCTTCATGAATTTTCTGTAGTGAGGCATCTGCTCCAAGGCATCTGAAATAGGAATGTTAACATGCAAACCCATAAAAGCATCTAAAAACTTGTCAAACTTAACCTTAGAATTTTTCTTTTTCTTTGACTTAGGAACTAAAACAGTGGGAGAAGGGATAGAAGGCTTAAGATTAAGCTTTTCAGCTTCGTTTGAGGTGGTGCCTTCTTCAGCTTCTCCAGTGAGTTCCTCTGGTTCAGTAGTCTCCTCCTCCTCAGCTACTTGAATCTCCTCCTCGTGATGCACAAAAACGGCCTTGCAGAACTCCAATGAAGATTTCTCCTATTCAACTAGGGCTTTACCTTTATTCATAGAGTTGACAACACTTACTAGTTGTCCCAACTGAGTCTCTATATTCTTGATCGCTGCAGAATGACCATTGACAGTAGTGTTTATTGCAATCACGGCCTCCTCAAGCTTATTTGACCTGTTACTTGATTCTGCAATAAAAGCTCCAACAAGGTCTTCTAAAGATTTCTTATTTTCTTGACTTTGAGGAGTGAAGCCAGGAGGATTCAAAACATTCTTATTATTAGCATAGGAAAAATTCTCATGATTTCTATTGCTAGGGTGATAATGTGTAGGTGCGGAATTATTATTATACCCCCTAGAATTATAATTCGAAACATACTAAACCTGCTCGAGATTTTCCTCCTGAGTCTGGGATGCAAGGGCAGCTGCAGACTCAATTGATTGAGCACTCCCTGAACTTGAGAATTTCAAAAATGCATTAGCCAAAGAAGACATCTGGGCCTGAAGTGCACTTACGTTATCGATTTCGAACACTCCAGCAACAATCTTTTTGGGTCCCGACTGTTCAGATGGCTACTGATAGCTATTGGTGGCCATATCCTCTAACAAAGTCCTAGCATTCTCAACAGTCTTGGACAACAGAGTCCCACCTGCAGCTGCATCAACAATAGTTTTTGTGTTAGGAGTTAAGCCATTATAAAATAACTGAACCTGGAGCCAGTCGGGTAACCATGCTGAGGGCACTTCCTTAGCAGCTCTTTAAATCTCTCCCAAGCCTCGAACAGCTGCTCATCTAATTGTTGCTGGAATGTCCCAATTTCGGTCCTCAGCTTGACCGTCTTGGCAGGAGGAAAGAACTTCTTTAAGAATGCCTGGACCAAAGCATCCCAAGTGGTAATGCTCCCAGGTGGAATAGATTGTAACCAGTCCCTCGCTTTGTCCTGCAAAGAAAAAGGAAATAAACGTAAGCGAATGGCATCTACAAAGACACCATTTAATTTTACCGTCCCACAGATGTCTAGGAAGGATTTCAAATGAGAATTTTGTTCCTCCATGGGTGATCCTCTGTAAGCACAATCTCGAGCCATCTGAATGAGACCTGTTTTCAGCTCAAAATTGTTACCGTTGATCGGGGCATAGACAATCCCCGACTGTTGCTCCTGAAAGACCGGCTGAAAATAGTCCCTAGGCTTAGGCTCCTCAGGATTAGCATTGGCCATTTGGATATTTTCTTGATTTTCCCTTCGAAGTCTATTAAAAGTTCTTTCGATCTCTGGGTCAAAGGGAACTAAGGCCAACTCCCTAATCTTTCGCATGCACCAACTATACTAACCTAAAAAGGAAAACAAAAGAAAAGGAAAGAAAATAAATTAGGAAAGAAACAAGAACAGGAAAATAACTAAATCTACAATGGGAAACTATAATCTACAAAAGGAAAAGATAAACTAATATGGAATGCAAAAAAAAAATATGGCAAAAACAAATAAGGAAACTAACAAATAAAGAAAACTAATCTAAAAAGGAAAGAAAACACTAAAAAGGAAAACAAATCTATCTATCTATGGAAAATTCAAACAAATATGCAAAAATCTAAATATGGAAATCAATCAACAAAGGAAAAAAAAAATGCAATCTACCTAAAAACAAAACAACAAAAATAACAAAAAATAAAATACACCCTAAACTAAGACCGAACAATTTTTCTACGATATTAAAATTGACTAAATATGTCAATCCCCGGCAACGGAGCCAAAAACTTGATGTGCAAATTGCTAACCGCAAGTGTACGGGTCAAGTTATAATATAGTGAATGTAAATTCGAATGTCGTCCTCTGGATTGGTGTCTAGTCAATTTTAATTACCAAAAATACTTTTGACCAATTTTATTTAGGGAATCGAATTGAATGAGAATATAGTTAAATCAAACACACAACGAATGCAAAAAGTGACAACCTAATGGGAAGAATTGGTCTTAGGGATTTGATTTCACCAATTGAAGTTATGAATTAATAAACGGTTTAACACATGCTATGACTCATAAATCTTGGTAACTAAAATCACACATATCTCTCCCGAGCATACATGATTCTCCCATATGCAATTGAACCCGATATCCCTATCTAAATCCAATAAACATACAAGGCAATAAGGGTAGCCTTTTTAACAATTTCTAGAATTAACCTTAATCTCCCGATTTTTAGTTAAATTCTAGTTATGCATATTGATTTCTAATTTAAATCCTCTCTCCCGAGTTAGATTCAAGCATAAACATCAGTCAATTTATGGCCGGTAAATTGAAAGCATTAAGGAAACAAAATATGCATAAATGACATCAATAGCATAAAAACCGTCAATCAATCCATAACGTGCCCAACGGCTACATCAATCCCTAAGAATTAAAGCCTTGCTACTCGTACACAACGTTACAATATAGCAATAGTCTAAAACAGCCATAAAAACTAACTAAAGTGAGGGAAAGAAGAATTAAACTCGTTGTAGGCCGAGACTGAACGTCCCCGTCACGATCCCCACGAAGAATGGGTTGATTTCCAACTTTCTCCCTTTGTCTCGACGGTAGCCTGCAGTTGACCCTACTTTGACTTTTCCTTCTTTGATTCTCTTTGGTTCTTTTGCAACTTTTCACGTCCCGAGCCCCCAATTAACTCCAATATCGTGCTTTAGCTCCAATCAACCATTTCCTACAAAATAAACAATTAAGTGCAATAAAATGGCCAATAAATCATCAAAGACTAGCTAAATTAAATAGGGAAAACTAGCTAGCTATGCTCGCTATCAATGTCCTCAATCTCTCTAGTAATTTTTCGACCGTTGGAAATCAAATGAATGTGAAGTGACACACTATTCAACCGAACAAAACTCCACTACTGTTCATATTCCCATTCATCACTCAGTTCGAAGAAATTTGACTTTACTGACTTTCACTTCGCGAAGAAAATCTGGATGGTTCGTGAAGGAAAAAGCAATCGATTGTTCATCAGTTCTTGGTAAGCATTCATTGATCTTCTCCATTCATTACTCTATGTTTGAAGAAATGTGTGCATGTAGTGTATCTTCATACTTTAGATGGGTGTATTTGATCGAAACGCCAATTTAGGGTTACGTGTGGTTTGCTGTCTCCGATTTACAGGGTTGATAACTTGCAAAAGCAAGTTATATGACATCCAAATCTAAGTTAAAAGAAGCAAGAAAATACATTCAAGCGTTAGAATTTAGTAATAATAGAGGGAGAAAGGTGTAAATTGCGTTTAGAGTGAGCTACAACCAAGGATTGTGTAAAGCGATACATATTGTTATCTTCTAATGCATTGCCCATAGAAAACTGACTTGCCCAAGGAAAAAAAGGACAGAGCAGTACAATCACGTGTTTTGAGCGTCAAAAGAGTGGAGCTGAAGCGATACCAGTGCTGACATAGTACGATTGATTCTGGCGTGGCACGTTGGATTACCTCATTAACAGACCACTTACTTGGAGAATCAATCATCTTTCCTATAAATATGGGATTTCGAGATTTAGAGAAAGAGGGAGATATGAGACGAGACTGAAGGAAAAGAAGCATTGACGTGCCCCACGTGTTACGAAATTTATGTTTATTTATGGGTCGTACATTTTTACATTGTAGCATGAGCTAATTTCCTTTTATCAAGACATAGCTAAGACACCCATATAGTTTAAGTAATTATTGTATGCATATGTTGAAAAGAAGTTGTATATTGATGCTTTCTACTCAAAAGTGTTACTTCTTTCGATACTAATATTCGTCTAGCCAACCGATAGAGGTACTAGCACGCTGAGGCACCGGAAAGGTAAAACGTGTGGAGAATTTTAAGTAGAGCAAGACAGTGTTTTAACACATTAGGTTGTTTTAGGGATAATCCAACCACATTGTAACGTCGGTATTTTAAGGTAAATCTCAATTTCTCTAAGTTTGAGTTAATTGAGTTTAATTTCATGTGATTTGTGGAGAAAAAAGAATTTAATCTAATGGGTATTTGATGAATTTTCTTAAATCAAAGCTAGAATGGCAATTCTATGATTAATGGGAAGTTAACCCAAGCCAAAACCCTAATTTTCCCCTTATTTTATTGTGAACCAACTTGCAACCCTAGTATTGAGCCAAACCACCAAAACCCATCTTCTTCCTCCTCAACTCCACGATTTGGGCAGCCATCTTCAAGCTTTCTTTTGGTTTTTCTTATTGTGATTCCAGCACATCGTCTATCAACTCGTTTCCCCATCTCCAATCTTCTTCTCTGACGTCGTCTCCATGTCTCTCTAGCAAGCAGTCCTGTGTGTTGGGTTTTATGCCCTAAAACTCGTAGATAGTAAATGTAATGATTGACCGAACATAAATAAAGTATTGTTTGATATTTTTTTTCAATAAAGAGTTATTGTCTATATTATGTACATCTTGCCTAAATAACCATAATCCAATAAACTAAACATCCTAGGTTGTGGGATGAGTCTTGAATTTTATGTGGAGACATACGGGGATCACTGTGTTGGGTTTTATGCCCTAAAACTCGTAGATAGTGAATGTAAACAAATTGTATACTTGCTTCAATAAAGTGTTATTGAGTTTCTACAATAAAGTGTTATTGTTAAATATTGCACAATTTGACCCAAATCCAATAAACTAAAATCCAAGGTTGTTTACATGCGACTTAAACTAGTATGTGGGGACATACGGGGATCGGTGTTCAACCTAAAAGGTCTATAGTACAGGGATAAGGTTGGGTACCTTATCCTGGTAACACTATGTGCTACGACCCACTTTGTATTCGATACAGACGTATTGATCCAAGGCGTCCATGTAGGAGACATGCGAGCGGGGGTATACTATGCAATGAGTTTGCATAAGACCGAACCACGAAATAGTAAACCACTAGATGTAACACTGTTAACTAGTTAGGTTACTGTTTCAATAGGATGACTAGGTAACTCAGTCTTAATATTGAGTGTGTCATGAACTCCTTCTCACGAGGGATTGTCCTTTGATTAGTATGGGTGAGAGTGGCCTGCACGCCGACTCAATAAGCCTGCCTTCTTGGGGACAAGACCGAGTGGGGGGCTGGGGACATGACAACATAAAATGGAATTCACTCTTTTCCGCTTCTAGGAGAAGTAGATGAGTGTTCCCTTAAGTGGTGACTCCGGGTCTTGAACAAAGGGATCCCGCCCTCTCACTGGTCCGAGAGGGACTTTTTGTTTATTGGTTGGACCATAAAGAGGTTGTTCATTAGAGAAGCACTGGTACTTAAGGAACCAGAGGTAACACATGGGTAAAACGGAAATTTGACCCAACTGTAGTTACGAACACTCGTGAAGGATTGACTAACCAGTATAGGTCTATATCTGTGGACACAGAAATATTCTACAGTGAAAAGAGTTCAGTTGTGGGTCTTTAGTGGAATGACCCACAGTTAATGAATATTGGTTAACCTGATTAATGAGTTTAATTGGTTAACCTCATATCATTGGAGCTTTTGATCTGTAGGTCCATTAGGTCCTCCTGCTAGCTCGTAAAGAGTAATTAGGAACAATTATATCTTGAGAGAATTTGAATAGTTCAAATTCATATTGAGAATTAAGTTAATTGTATGAGATACAAATTAATATAATGATGCATTAACATGTAATGTCTAATTTGAAATTAAACTTTATTATTATGAGAGAAATAAATATTTGAAGAAGTTCAAATATTAATATGAATTTGATTCATATTAAATTTATAGGATATAAGAGAATTAGAAGGAGTTCCAATTTTAATATGAATTTGATTCATATTATAGAATTAATTAATTGAAGGCCTGAAATTAAATATATGATATTTAATTGGGTAATTAATTAATTAACTAATAGAAGGTCTGAAATTAAATATATGATATTTAATTGGTGATTAATTAATTTAAAGAATTAATTAATTGGATATTAATCAATTATGGAAATGATTAATCCCTTATGGAAGCAATTAATCATTTATGGAAATGATTTAATCACTTATGGAAGTGATCAATCATTTATGGAAAAGATTAATCAATTATGGAATTGATTGGTTATGGAATTGATTGATTATGGAAAAGATAAAATCAGTTATGGAAATAATTAATTTTAAATGAATATTTTTATTCATGGCCTTTCTCCTATAAATAGAACATTAACCCTAGGTTTTAGGGACTACAACATAAGGCCACAAGAATGCACTCTTGCATTCTCTCTAGCCTCCCTCTCATATTCTCTCAACACAAGAAATTTAGGGAGAATTTTCTCTCTAGAGTTTTTCCCATTCAAGATTAAGTAGTCCCACAACTTCGTTCCTAATCTAAGAGTCATAGCAGGGAAGATCAATTGGTAGTGTCCCAATTGTTGATGCTTGGTCCAAAATCAAGAAAGGTGTCCGTTGAAGTATTTAGATCTAATAATTTTTGTATGCTTAGCCTTAAGTTTGTATAGAATTTGTTCTATGTTTTTTGCCAATGTACTAGTATTTTTGGATAAACAGAATTAACTACGAATCGGTCCCAATTACAATTCCGCTTAAACGGAATTGGGGAATTCCAAATCCTTCACACTGTTCAAGAAACAGCCTGAAGGGTCTATAGTATAGGGATAAGGTTGGGTACCTTATCCTAGCGACACTATGGATACGACCCACTTTGTATTTGATACAAACACAATGATCCAACGCGTTCGTGTAGGAGACATGCGAGTGGGGGTATCCTATGCAATGAGTTTGCATAAGACCAGACCGCAAAATAGTAACTGCTAGCTGTAACATCGTTAACTAGTTAGGTTTCTATTTCACTAGGATGACATGGGCAACTTAGTCTGAATCCAGAGTGGATTATGGACTTCTGCTCATGAGGGATTGTCCTTTGATTTGTATGGGTGAGAGTGGCCAATATGCCGACTCAATAAGCCTAACATTTTGAAGACAAGACCGAGTGAGGAGCTGGAAACATAATCACACAAGATGAAATTCACTCATTCCCGACTTTAGGGAAGTAGATGAGTGATAACTGTCCGAAAGGTAGTTATTTAGGCCTTAATTCTATAGGGATTTGTGTGTCTTTTGTGCTTAATAGGGTTGTTTTAGATGAATATTATATGTTTTAACCCATTTGGAAGAATGGAGGATTTGAAAGTTATTTTGTGCAGAAAATACTACTGAGCGAAGTGAGGGAGCAAAATCTGTGCTGCAGCAAAGCTGGGAGCAAAAACTGCCACGTCACAGCTCGTTAGCGAAGTTGATAAACCGACTTCTGTTGAGTTATCTTCGGGATAAAGGAGTGAGGAGAGCCTGCCATGTGTCCAATTTAACCTAATTCTCATCTTATAAAAGAATGAGCCGTCAAAGATAAATTCATTCACGATTTGGAGACCGAATCAATCGGCCGGAGGCCGAATTGATGGCGGAATGGAGATGTAAGAAGACCATTTGCAATTCCTCAAGGAGACGAAGTTCTTCCATGTTCTTGGTGGTTTGGAGCAGCCGTTTCATCCCCACTTGCTGAAAAGGATTAGTATTTCTTGTGTAGTTTGCATTATGGATGTGCTTATCGAGATTGTAACGTATTTTGTGTTTTCAATCATGAACTAATTGCTTTGTAGGCATAGGTTAAGAATTATGTGATTGTTATATTTATAAATCTGGAAATTCTATTTGATCATGTTCATCTTGAGTTATTGTTGATCTTTATTTTCATTATGTGCCCGCCAAGCTAGCCGGTATGTATAGCTTCTCCTAGTTTCAGGGATGATTTAGGAGTTGTGTGGCGATAATTCACCCTAGATCATTGTGTATTGGTGAACGCCAATGACTGAGTTAGGGATAGCCAGTTGCCTAGTGCTTCATCGGTAGAGCTTTATTGGTTTTGAAACATATTCCAAAAAATCCGGAGTTCCGGGAGGATTCCGCTAATAATACTGCATGAGATTGACGGATCAAAAGAATTGCTGGAGCATCTTTATAACAATTACAGAAGTCTTAACCTGTGTCTATTTCCATTCTCTTTTCTCTGTCGTAATCATTTACTGCTTTCGCATATCTTTTGTTTCAGCATTTTAAAAACCCAAATCAATTTAACCAACATTTTGAAATCACTAAAAAGGAAAATTAGATCAATAGAGGTAGACGTTTCAAGACTCTGTGGATACGATAAATACTTATCACTTGCTGCTAGATTGTGTATACTTGCACAGTAATCTGGAGTTAATTTATCTCATATGTTTAATCACTCCAGAATTGCAATAAGTTTTTGGCGCCGTTGCCGGGGACTTGAAATTGTTTTATTTGATTGATTTGTTTTTGTGTATTTTTGGTGATTTGGTCCGTGAACTTTTTGTCTGTTTCTTTTTGTTTTGTAGGTGTGACTTTGGTGTATGAGCGATCCCCTTCGGATTAGATTTTTAAAAAAAAAGTTCAAGTGAATCTCGAAGAGGAACTGTGCGATGCAGCAAAATCCACCGCAGGAGCAAAACGGACAGCAAAATAATCAGGCTAAGTATCCTATCCTTGTAGCAAATTATAGGGACAGAGTCATTAGATCGTATATTTTCCTAATAATTGACGAGTTAAATCCAGTGATAACGCGTCCAATAATTGAGGCATCAAATTTTGAAATGAAACCGGTCATGTTTCACATGTTAGAGATGGTTGGCCAATTCCATGGTTTACCATCCGAGAACCCTCATCTTCATCTTAAGTCTTTTCTAGGAGTTAGTGATTCATTTGTTATTGAGGGAGTGTCGAGAGATGCCCTTAGATTAATCCTATTTCCTTATTCCCTTAGACATGGAGCAAAGGCGTGGTTGAATTCTTTTGCTCCAGCATCGATAAGTACGTGGAATGAGCTAGTAGAGAAATTTCTTAGTAAGTATTTTCCACCAACTAGGAGTGCCAAGTTGAGGAGTGAAATAGTGGGATTTAGGCAAAATGAGGAAGAAACTTTTAGTGAGGCTTGGGAAAGGTTTAAGGAGCTTTTGCGAAAGTGTCCCCACCACTGTTTGCCATATTGTATTCAAATGGAAATATTTTACAATGGGTTAAACATAGCAACCCAGTGTATGGTTGATGCTTCTGCGGGAGGGGCTCTTTTGGCAAAATCTTTTAATGAAGCTTATGAGATTTTAGAGAGAATATCAACCTACAGTTGTCAATGGTCAGATGTTAGAGGCTCTAATAAAAAAGTTAAGAGTGTGTTAGAAGTTGATAGTGTGTCTACCATTAGGGCCGATATTGTAGAATTAGCTAACGCTCTTAAAAATGTAACAGTGCTTAGTCATGTCCAGCAACCGCCAGTGGTAAACCAAGTTACAGAAGAATCGTGTGTTTATTGTGGTGAAGCGCATAATTATGAGTTTTTTCCTAACAATCCAGCTTCTATGTTTTTTGCAGGTAATCAACGGAATAACCTTTATTCTAACTTTTATAATCCAGGTTGGCGCAACCACCCAAACTTTGCGTGGGGAGGGCAAGGGAGCAATTCGCAAGTCCCCCAAGCACAGCAAAAGGTGGTGGACCAGTTCGGATTTGCTAAATCACAGGCATTGCCCTAGCAAAATAAGCAGGCTTTGCCCCAGTAAAATTCGGGTAATTCTCTGGAGTCGATGATGAAGGATTATATGGCTCGTAATGATGTCATAATCCAAAGTCAACAGGCTTCATTGAGAGTCCTAGAGTTTCAGGTGGGCCAGCTAGCTAATGAGCTAAAGGCACGACCTCAAGGGAACATTCCTTCAGATATTGAACACCCTATAGGGGAAGGTAAGAAGCAGGTGCAGTCAGTGACTTTAAGGAGTGGTAAGCCACTAGAAGATAGAAAAGAGCCTAGTAAACCCCAGGAAGTAGAAAATAGTAGTGATAGTAATGTTGTCGAAAAAGAATTGGGGTCTGGTCAATATGATGGAGGCAGCAGCAAAGATGCTGGAGCAATTAGTTCTGTTCCAGATGTAGAACCCCCACCTTATGTATCGCCCCCACCCTATGACCCACCCTTACCTTTTCCACAAAGGCAGAAGTCTACAAACCAGGATGGTCGTCCATTTTTGGCAACTGGTAGTTCATTGATAGATGTCCAACAGGGGGAGCTTACAATGAAGGTGCATGACCAAAAGGTGAAGTTTAATATGTTTGATGCAATGAAATATTCTAATGATTTTGAGGATTGCTCGTGCATTCAGGTGTTGGATGAGTTTGTTGAGGACCACTTTGAGAAGGAATTGATGAAGTACCATACCCAAAAATTTGGAGAAATCCAAATTGAGGATTTGGAAATAGGTGGATTGGAGCATGAACATAAAGTTGTAGGTGAGATTTCTAGTTTTGAGAGGAATTTTGAATCCTTAGAACCAATAGATGAGAAATCCAAGCCTATTGAACCTTATAATTCATTGAAATTGCTCCAGCAACCTGAGATTAGAAAATCCTTCATTGATGAGCAGTTATTTATTGTAGCTCATATCAAGGTAGTGAAAACACCTTGGTATGATGACTTTTCCAATTACATTGATTTTGGAAATTTGCCTCATGGTTTATAAAAAAAACAGATGAAAGAATTTTTCCATGAGGTGAAGTTTTATTTATCAAATGATGAATCTATGATTAGACAATGTGTTGATGATGGTTGTGAGTTTAAAGTAAAAGGGCAGCGAATAAAACAAGAGTTTTGCGGGAGCATTTCATATTGCAATATTTTTAGCTCCTAGTTGTTGCAATTTTATTTTTCTCGTGGATTTTATTCTGGTTTGAATTAATTTGAATTAGATTTTATTGATTTCAATTTTATCTGATTTATTTTAATTCGTTGGTATTTTCGTAGATTTTATGTTTGTCTTATTTATTTATTTTATTTTGGCCGATTTAATTCTTAATTTAATCAGATTAGTTCTGTTTAGATTTAATTTCAGTTTGAATTTTTAAATTTCTGTTTAGATTAGATTTTTAATAATATATCTTCTTGATTTAATTCTGAAATATTCTTCTTTGAAGTTGCTGGCAGATTTAGGGAGCACAGATTTTGAGGGAGCAAAATTTTCAGCATTATAATCAGAAGCTCCCATTATTTGATCTTGTTTTTTTTATGTTAATTTTGATTTATTTTCTGTTTTGATTTGATATGATTTTGTCGGTTATATTTTTATTTTATTATTTATTTTTCGTAGGTTAGTTTAGATTTGATTTTGAAGAATTTTATTTTCGAAAGATTTTTCCAGATTTAAAATAATATATCTTGTGGATGTTATTTAAAAAAAAATAGATTTGATTTCATAGTTTTGTTGAGAAGATCAGAGATTTTATTAGGTTAAGATTTTTTTTTTTGTGAGATAAGATTACAATTTTACCATTGAGATTTTAGTGTGTGGGCATGCAGTTAAGATTTCATGTGTTAAGCAGAGGGCAGCTGGCGTTATGGTTGTTACACACAGAGGGAGCACAGTAAATGGAAGATCTTACCGTTTGATAAATAATAAAAATTTTCCATGAAATCATGAAGTTAAAACGGTAACTTAAATTAATCAAGAGATAATTAGGGGCTAATCATTTGTTGAAGATCTTTGAGTTAGTGCCCTATTTATACGATCTCCCATCTGGTACGTTTTTCACTCTCATCTTTTATTACTACTGATGTGATTTTTTTTTCTGTGTGTATTATTATTAGGGAAAAAAGCACGAGCAAGGAAAGAAAGAGAGACGAAAGAAGAAGTGTTGGTAGATGAGAATACAATGGAAGAGAGGGTTGAAGAGGCTCTGTAGAGACCATAGAAAAGAAGAAGAGGTATGCAAGAGGAAAAAAAAAAGTAAGAACCCCTACCCCAACCCCTTCTCCTGATCATCTGTTTCTGAAAAGGAAAAGCCAGAAGAGGAGAAAAGAAGATGAGGGGAATGAAGTTGAGATTGAGAGCGAACTGAGGGAAGAAGTTGAGCTTGATGAAGGATTTCGGTACGAGAGATTTATCCATGAAGAGGCAAGACAAAAATATCACGAAGTCCTGAAGCGAGATGTTCTAATTGAGCGCGGCTTCGATGATGGAAAAGAACTCGCACATTTTCCTTGAGTGAACATTACTAATCACGGTTGGAAACGGTTGTGCGCAAAGCCGGAACCCACTGTTGATCAACTAGAATGGGAGTTCTACGCCAAAATCGATGAAAATGAAGGATTCTTGGTTATTGTTCATGGAGTTGTTGTCGACTGAAGCCCTGGAGTGATTAATTCTCTATTTAATCTTCAAGACTTCCCCCACATTGTTTTCAATGAAATATTAAGTTGCTTTCTCAAACGAGCAATTGAATGCCCAGTGGAGGTTGTCTAGGACGAAGGCAAGAACATTCCAGTCAGCATACTTGAAGTGTGAGGTTAACACTTGGCTTAGCTTTGTCAAGAAGAGATTATTGCCTACAACATACACCTCCATTGTCCCCTGTGATCGAGTGCACTTGAAGGTTCAGAGTCCCAAAGAGTTCCAGTGATATAAACTTGTTTGGTAAGGGGATTATTGACACTGCCAATCTGGCTAGGCTTCAAAAAGGTGAGGTGCACTAGGGTGGTTTGCTGTGAGGTGTCCATAGAGTGCTGGAGCAACTTGAGATGGTGCTCAGTAGGCTAGAATTCACTGAGAGACAACTTCAAACCTACTAGAGCTATGATCGTTGAAGGGACACCACACTAAGGAGGGTTATGCAAGTGAAATTTTCTAAGTCATATCAAGCCTTCCTAATTTTCCTTGATGATCTTATGAACCCATGCATTCCACCCCGCCCATCATTTGAGAGAAGAAGAAAACCCAGAGCCTAAACATATAGAAGAATTAAAAGGAAGTTTTAGTTTCTGCGAGCAAATATTTTGATGAATGATTTTATGTGCTCGTTTTGCTTGTGTTTTGTTCTTTCTGCTTATGTTATGTTCTGTTTCTTTGTTTTTATCTGCTGGTTTAGAATCTATCTCTGTCATGATTACGTAAATCTATGATCTTGATCTTTAATGAAATCAAATACTGTTTTGTTTGGCACATCTGAGTATCTAACTTATTTTTCTTCTGAATTTTTTAAGCTTGGACTAGTTAGCTTAATTAGACAAAGATGTTCTGATCTCCAGAAACCTTTTGCTTGAGCATTTCTTCTAGCCTGGTCATGACTGCAGCAAAAGTTCTGAGGTAGCATTGTCTTATTTGATCCACCTTAAGCTTAATCTTAGTCCCACGCTCAGTTTAAAATTCAGATAGAAAAAATTAAGTTTGGGGTATACTTATCATGTTGTTAATTCATTAAGGACAATGAATAATTTAAGTTTGGGGGACTTTTAGCTACTCTGCTTGTTTTGCTCGAGCATTCCTCTCCTTCATAATAATTCTTTCTAGGTTACGTTGTTGAGTAACCAGAGACATTTGTGACACCCACAGTTTGTCTTTGCATCAAAAGATGACCTAGAAAATATTGGAAAAATGATAAAAATTATTTGCTGAAAAGAAAAATTTTGGAAAATTTTGCCGAGAAAATTCATAGAGCAAAAGTTTTGAAGGATGAATGATAATCTAGCAGTTTTCTGTCTCCCAGGGCTCAGGTGAGCTTCATCATAAAATGTCGCCATTCTGAGAAGCAAGGGATAGAATAACTAAGGATTTTTGGGTTTAACAATGAGTATTTGGCCTAATTGGTGATAAGTTTGAGGCAAAGGTATACTGCACCATAAAGTGGGTCATCCCATGCTTAAGAGCTTATGACTGTAGGGCTGCTTTAAGTCTGAAAAACAAAAGAAAAAATCCCCTGAAAAATGTGTTTAAATATGTCTAATAATAGAGCTAGGCTGTGGCAAGGTCTTAGGATTGAGTTAAAGGTGGTGATTATTTGTTCAAAGCTGAAAGAATTATTTTGCTGCATCAATGCTTGGTTTTGCAGGATTCTCAGGTAAAGGTTGAAGGTATTCTTGGAATATCTGTTTTGATTGATTTGTGCTATGACTAATGTTTTGAATTTTCAAGGGAAGGTGAGTTAGTATTGCTCGGGACGCGCAATAATTCAAGTTTGGGGGTGTGATAACTGTCCGAAAGGTAGTTATTTAGGCCTTAATTCTATAGGGATTTGTGTGTCTTTTGTGCTTAATAGGGTTGCTTTTAGATGAATATTATATGTTTTAACCCATTTGGAAGAATGGAGGCTTTGAAAGTTATTTTGTGCAGAAAATACTGCTGAGCGAAGTGAGAGAGCAAAATCTGTGCTGCAGCAAAGCTGGGAGCAAAAACTGCCACGTCACAGCTCGTTAGCCAAGTTGATAAACCGACTTTTGTTGAGTTATCTTCGAGATAAAGGAGCGAGGAAAGCCTGCCATGTGTCCAATTTAACCTAATTCTCATCTTATAAAAGGAGGAGCCGTCAAAGATAAATTCATTCACGAGTTGGAGACCGAATCAATCGGCCAGAGGCCAAATTGACGGCGGAATGGAGATCTAAGAAGACCATTTGCGATTCCTCAAGGAGATGAAGTTCTTCCATGTTCTTGGTGGTTTGGAGCAGCCGTTTCATCCCCACTTGCTGAAAAGGATTAGTATTTCTTGTGTAGTTTTCATTATGGATGTGCTTATCGAGATTGTAACGTATTTTATGTTTTCAATCATGAACTAATTGCTTTGTAGGCATAGGTTAAGAATTATGTGATTGTTATATTTATAAATCTGGAAATTCTATTTGATCATGTTCATCTTGAGTTATTGTTGATCTTTATTTTCATTATGTGCCCGCCTAGCTAGCCGGTATGTATAGCTTCTCCTAGTTTCAGGGATGATTTAGGAGTTGTGTGGCGATAATTCACGTTAGATCATTGTGTATTGGTGAACGCCAGTGACTGAGTTAGGGATAGCCAGTTGCCTAGTGCTTCATCGGTAGAGCTTCATTGGTTTTGAAACATATTCCAAAAAATCCGGAGTTCCGGGAGGATCCCGTTAATAATACTGCATGAGATTGACGGATCAAAAGAATTGCTGGAGCATCTTTATAACAATTACAGAAGTCTTAACCTGTGTCTGTTTCCATTCTGTTTTCTCTGTCGTAATCATTTACTGCTTTCGCATATCTTTTGTTTCAACATTTTAAAAACCCAAACCAATTTAACCAACATTTTGAAATCACTAAAAAGGCAAATTAGATCAATAGAGGTAGATGTTTCAAGACCCTGTGGATATGATAAATACTTATCACTTGCTGCTAGATTGTGTATACTTGCACAGTAATCTGGAGTTAATTTATCTCATATTTTTAATCACTCCAGAATTGCAACAATGAGTGTTCCCTTAAGTGGTGACTCCGGGTCTTGAACAAAGGGCCCTACCCTCTCACTTGCCCGAGAGGGGTTTCTGTTTGGTGGTTGGACCACAAACAGGTTGTTCATTAGAGGAGCACTGGTACTTAAGAAGGTAGAGGTAACTCAGGGGTAAAACGGTAATTTGATCCAGCTGAAGTTATGAACACTCGTGAAGGATTAACTTGTCGTTATTGGTCGATATCCATGGACACAGAATTATGTCTGCAATGAGAACAGTGCAACTGTGGGTCTTTAGTGGAGTGAACCCACAGTTAACGAAAAGATTAATTGGTTAATGAGTTTAGCCGATTAAATCTCATATCGTTGGAGCTTCTGATTTTCATGTCCATTAGATCCCACTGGTAGCTCGTAAAGAGACTTGAGGCAATTAACTATAAATTATAAATTGAAAGTGTTCAATTTATTTAGGGGAATCATATAATGTATGATGATACATTAATGTATAAAGTTTATGAAACTTTATAATATAATTTTTGAATTAATTTCAAAAATTAATTTTGAGAGAAAATATTTGAAAGAGTTCAAATAATTAGTATGAATTGGATTCATATTAATAAAATAATTTTTTTAATAAAATCTCTAAAATTAAATATATGATATTTAATTGGATAATTAATTAATTATGGAATTAATGAATTATTTATTAAAATTAGATATGAATAAGATAAGAGATTTGATTAGATCTCTTATTCATGACCTTTTCTTATAAGGAAAAAGTATTGGCTTTTTCCTATAAATAGGACCCCGAGGGTGGGGTGAAAGGCATCTCATTCATTCTCCTAGAATTCTCCTGAAGACTCCCACTAGTCTCCTGCCTCTAGAAGTCTTAAAGTCATGTCAGTGTAGCCATAATGGTGGTGTTCGCAGTAGTTCGTGATTATTTCACAAGTAGTTGGTGAATTTAATCTGAGTCGTCAACGAGAGTAAGTAACTTGTAATTACTATATAAATCATATTTAGATCTAATATTTATGTATGCTTAGCCTTAATATAAATCTAGAATAGTTCTAAGTTTATTGCCAATGTATTGGTATTTTAGATTAAAAAAAAAAATTAACTACGAATCAGTCCCAATTACGCTTCTGCTTTACGGAATTACGGAATTCCAATCCTTCAATTGGTATCAGAGCCGATCATAAATCTAATATTGTTTTTTAATTTGCATTGGTTCGGTGGGATTAATTGCATGGTGGATGTAATTTTTCGAATGAATGTTTTCGATAAATTTGGCCTTAGAATTTACTGTTTTTATATTATCAAAATTGTAAGGGCCCTTGTGTTTTGGGGAAATTATATGTAAATTCGAGTCAATTGTAAGTCCGGGTCTAGATTAGGCTAAAAAATCGATGAAGATCGAGACCAAATTTAGCCAACAAACGGAAGAACAACCGTGGAGTTCTCCAGATTTCTCCTCCAGATGCAACAACGTCGAGACACTGGTTCATCAACGTCTCGACGCTGTCTCAAAATCCTAACAACACGCGAAACGCTTCGGCGTCTCGACGCTCCGTCAAGTTCCAATGACGGCGCTAGAGTTTTCAAGTAGTGTAGATGGTCTGGTTCAAGGGGTTGGCTCCAGTTTGTGCTGGGATGACTTGGTTCGAGTTTTTTGGAGGTCGATTCGAGATAGTTCGGGTCGGTTCTAGTCATTTTGTCCGAGGGGCCAAATTATCGGTTCATTTGCTATTTAAATGTTTTGTGGATGTCATTTAGATTAAATCTCACCTTAGGTTAAGCATGATCATGCATTTTAATATATTATAAATGTTATAATGTATGATATTAATGCATGAAGGATGAATTTCATGAGTAATTTAATATAATGGTTATGTTAAATATATGAAATACAATAAGCATGTGGCATGACATTACATAGCTTAAATACTTACTACGTGGTTTATGATCCCTCGTGTGGTCTTCCTCTAAGAAAGTAGCATTTGTCGATACAAACACCTCATTTTCTTGTGGATCGTAGAAAAGACCACCTCTCGTTTCTTTTAGGTAACCAACAAATTGGCACAACCTTGAACGAAGTTCCAGTTTCTTAGGATTTGTCAAAAGTAGGTGTGCTAGACAACCTTAGATACGGAAGTGTTGTAAACTAGGTTTACGCCCTCTCTATAGCTTAGAAGGTGTTTCAGAAACACTCTTCGAGGGAACATTGTATAGGATGTGTACTGCAGTCTCTACTGCATAACCCCAAAACGAGCTAGGCAACTGAGCATAGCTCATCATTGAGCGAACCATGTCTAACAGGGTTCTATTTCTCCTTTCTGATACACCATTCTACTGAGGTGTACCAGGGGCTGAGAGTTATGATTGGATTCCATGTTCTATCATATAGTGTTGGAATCTCAGGTCCATATACTCTCCAGCTCGATCATATCAAAATTTTTTAATAGTTTTCCCTAATAGGTTTTCAACCTCAGCCTTAAACTCACTACAACAAAAACTACTTTTTATAGCACTTAATTATAACATTAGGTAAAATCAGCTATTGAAAAAAAAGGCGCTGGAGATTTGAAAAAGAAAAGAGATAGGCGGTAAAACTCTCGCTTGTAAAATTTAGGGATAAACAAAAAAAAGGGAGAGAGAGACCGCAATTCTTCGATTGCACATTCTCACAGGCTAATCTTCTTCTCTGTCTCCACTTCCATTGTCGCCTGCGTCTAAGCTCTAAATGGATGAACATGGCCAACATTAGATCCATGCGGCGAAATCAATTTTCCACAATGCTGCTTCTCTCACTCTTCACCATTATCGTCCTTGTTGGAGAAACCAACTCCTTCTTCACCACCACAAGATCTCCATTGTCGGAGCTTCTTCTTCCACTTCCAACTCCACTTACGCCGTCACCTTCGACTCCAAAAGCTCCAGCAGCTGCGTCCACGTCTTGCACTTCGATCAATACCTCGATCTCCTTTTCATCCGTTCAGACATTGAGGTTTTCTCACATATAAAGTCAGGGGTGAGCTCATACGCCGATGATCCTAAAAAAAATCGTGGTTTCTCTAATTCCATCAATAAAAAAAGCAGGAGCCATAGTTCCTCAAAAACTTCAATTCGTAACGTCAGTTCACCTTGGGCTTAGGTTTTTTGGAAGGTGATAGATCTGAGAAGGATTCTCAAAGCGGTTAGGGTTCTTTTGAAAACGAAGAGCAGATTCAAGTATAAAGCGGATTCTATTTCGATTCTGGATGGAAATCAAGAAGATTCATATCAATGGTCGACAACAAACTACTTGCTGGAGAATATGGGGAAGAGATATTTGAACACGACAGGAGTAATTGATCTTGGAGGTGGCTCTATTCAAATGGCATATGAAATTTCTGATGAAGATGCAACAAAGGTACGCATTTCTTCGGATGGAAACCCTAAAATTTAAAAAAAAAAAAAAAATTCTGAAGGGTGTTGCAAATTATAACTTCTACGTTCATAAAACTTTTTTCTTTGGCATTTCATAATCTATTGACTCTATCAATTTAGTAATTAATATTACATGTTTTCTTTGGTATGTTTTCTCATTACAGAGTAGTTCGTTTGATTCCAAATTTACCTATTTTAGAGATTATGTTGATCCAATTTCCTGAAATTTTAAGGATGGAGCTGCACTCACTAGTCTTATTATTGTTGTTGCATCTCTTGTTGCAGTAAATACCACCGAGAATTCAATTGATGACCATATTCAAGGTTTTGGCGATCTCGAATATGACAGGGATGACTTTTTTGGCTACAAAAAGACATTTTCCCTTATTTACCTGATTCAGTAGTTTTCATTTTGAACTCCAAAAAGACCGACATCCTTGTTTTATTGGGTAAGTAAACCAATCCTTTAATTAATATGTATTATGTTCTTTGAATGAAGTTCACTCTGAAAATTAGACATCATGTGTATGTCAACAAAATTATTGTGTTTCCATACAACAAGGTTTTTCCTTAACTTCTCAAATCTAGAATCTTTAATCTTTAACAAGCTATAACATTTCTAAAACCAGTAATTAAGGAGAATAAATTTGGAGTCTTTGGTCTTTAACTTCTTAAACTTGTTGATTTATTTTTCTTTCAATCTCACATCTCCTACTAACCTTAAAATGAATAAATAATTGGAAAGAACTTTCAGCTACCATTCTAATTAGATGTAAAACACCTATTGGACTAATTTGTTATAAAAATAAATGTTTTTATCTTTATTCTTAAAGGTAGGATTGTGCGATTCTTAGAGGCAAGATTTATTTTTCTCTTGTTTTTATCTGTATTCTTAAAGGCAAGATTGTGTGACTCTTAAAGGCAAGATTGTGTGATTCTTAAAGGCAAGATTTATTATTCTCTTAAGGTATCACCAATTTCTGTTAATTTTTGTGGTTTATGTTCTAGTTTTCACATTTATATTATAACGAAAAAATAATCGAACAAACTTACTCAACGTGGCAATCTAACCTGAATAATATTTCGGTTATAGATGATCTCTAAGATTAGCACTACAACAAATTATAGTTTTAATGTCGGACAGAAAAATAGGCGCGAAGGCTTTAATGTCGGACAAAAAAATGCGCGGGCCTTTTAATGTCGGACGCGCGTTTTTTAAAATTTTCGAACTTTTAATGTCGGGCATTGCCCGACATCAAAAGACGCCTTTAATGCCGGGCATTGCCCGACATTAAAAGTTATTTTTTTATTTTATTTTTTTAAATTTAAAAAACAGTAAAAATGAAATAACTTTATCTCTCCCCGACATTTCTGCCCTAAGTCCTCTCTGCTCGAAAACCGAACGAAACCCACGAAAACGAAAACCCCTCATCGACGGCGGCGACTTCCTCCATCATCGACGGCAGCGGCTTCATCCCTCATCAACGGCGGCGGCTTCCTCCCTCCTCGACGGCGAGCTAACGGACGGCGACGGCGAGCTAACGGACGGCGACGGCGAGCATTTCTTCCCTTTTTCTCATCGACGGCGGTCTTTTTTCTTCCATTTTTCTCGACTGACGGCGAGCATTTCTTCCATCATCGCCGGCGAGCATTTCTTCCATCATCGCCGGCAACCTCTCTCGAATTTCTTCCCTCATCGATGGTCAGCATTTCAGATCTGTGGAGAGTTTCAGATCTGTGAGCTCAAACTCAAAAGACCGTCGGCAAGTGCCATTTTCGTGAAGCTCAAGCTCAAGCTCATCTTCAGCAAGTGGGGTTTCTCCAAACTTACAGACCGTCGGCCAGCACTTCTTCGTGGGCTAGATCTCTGTTTTTGGGTAACAAATCAGTGGTGTTCGTCACTGTTCGTGGGTAGATCTGAGGTGGTCGTGGTCGTGGGTAGCAAATCCGACACCGAATTCTTGAGATTTGAGTGAGATTACTTGGTAAAATTTTTTGCTTCTTTTTAATTTTATAAAAATGTAGAGTTAAATTTAATTGATTAGTTGCTTAAGTTTATTTTTGTCTTGGATTGGATGATGGATAGAAAATATGTAGGAAAAATAGTTGAGAAATTATAATGTTGAAATTTTTGGTGTTAGTTGATAAATTTAGTTCCTTTTTACTCTATAATGTTGATAGTTGCTATAATGTTGTTCCTTTTTACTAAAACTAAAGAAAGGTAGTTTTGAAATACTTGTTTTTGTTTGGGAATGTTAATTTTTGTAACTAAAACTAAAGAAAGATAGCAAGCAACAAACACATGGATTTTAAGGTAAACAAAAAACTCATTTCAAATATTAAAAGAGAAAGGTTGAGTTTTAGGTTTGGTTCTTCAACTTTGAGGATTATATAAAAGACACATTTATAGTCCTTTTTATCAATCAACCTAGGCAAGGCAAGAAACTAATTAGCTCTTTATTGACATTTTTCATGATAGAAGTAAATTCTTAGAAATTTGGATGTAAAGTTAAAAAGTTTAAATTTGTTAGTGGGGTGAAAGCACAAGAACTAAAGAGTTTGTAGCCATTAAGAAAATAGAAAGCATATAGCATAGATGGGAAACTTAATTAAAGGGCAAAGAGTTTGGATAAACTAACTTAAGAATTCTTCCCACTCTCAAATTGTTTGTGTGTGTGTGCTTATAAGTTGAGTTGAGTTGGGGGGTTGAGAAATACTTGTGTTATGGTTTATGTTTTAGTTGGATTTATTGGGAATTTGATGGATACTTAAGTCATGTTGTGAAATGGTTTGTTTGAGTTTATGGTTTGTTTGAGTTTAGTTTTATAGGAAGTTGATTGATACTTAAGATATCTCTTGAAATTTTTTGTTATAATTCGTTATTTTACTTGAGTTTAGTGGAGGAGAAGTTGAGAAATGCTTTAATTAAGATTTTAAAGTTGGTTGTTTTAGTTTATGGTTTTAGTTGAGTTTAGGTGGAAGTTGATAAATACTTGAATTAAATTTTGAAATTGTTGGTGTTAGTTTGTAAGTTTAGTTAAGTTGAGGGTTGAGAAATACTTCTTTATGGTTTGAAATTGTTTGTTTGTTGATTTATAAGTTTAGTTTAGTTTGGGGGGGGGGGGTGAGAAATACTTGTGTTATGGTTTGAAGGTGTTTGTGAGTTTATGTTTTAGTTGGATTTATTGGGAATTTGATGGATACTTAAGTCATGCTCTGAAATGGTTTGTTTGAGTTTATGGTTTTCGTTTAGTTTTATGGGAAGTTGTTTGATACTTAAGATATCTCTTGAAATTGTTTGTTATAATTCGTTATTTTACTTGAGTTTAGTGGAGGAGAAGTTGAGATCAAATGCTTTAATTAGGATTTTAAAGTTGGTTGTTTTAGTTTATGGTTTTAGTTGAGTTTAGGTGGAAGTTGATAAATACTTAAATTAAATTATGAAATTGTTGGTCTTAGTTTGTAAGTTTAGTTAAGTTGAGGGTTGAGAAATACTTATTTATGGTTTCAAATTGTTTGTTTGTGTGTGCTTATTAGTTTAGTTGAGTTGGGTGGTGGGGGGTTGAGAAATACTTGTGTTATGGTTTATGTTCTTAGTTGGATTTATTGAGAATTTGATGGATACTTAAGTCATGTTGTGAAATGTTTTGTTTGAGTTTATGGTTTGTTTGAGTTTAGTTTTATGGGAAGTTGATTGATACTTAAGATATCTCTTGAAATTTTTTGTTATAATTCGTTATTTTACTTGAGTTTAGTGGAGGAGAAGTTGAGAAATGCTTTAATTAAGATTTTAAAGTTGGTCGTTTTAGTTTATGGTTTTAGTTGAGTTTAGGTGGAAGTTGATAAATACTTGAATTAAATTTTGAAATTGTTGGTGTTAGTTTGTAAGTTTAGTTAAGTTGAGGGTTGAGAAATACTTCTTTATGGTTTGAAATTGTTTGTTTGTGTTGATTTATAAGTTTAGTTGGGTGGGGGGCAGGGGGGGGTTGAGAAATACTTGTGTTATGGTTTGAAGGTGTTTGTGAGTTTATGTTCTTAGTTGGATTTATTGGGAATTTGATGGATTTAAGTCATGTTGTGAAATGGTTTGTTTGAGTTTATGGTTTGTTTGAGTTTAGTTTTATGAGAAGTTGATTGATACTTAAGATATCTCTTGAATTTTTTTGTTATAATTCGTTATTTTACTTGAATTTAGTGGAGGAGAAGTTGAGATCAAATGCTTTAATTAGGATTTTAAAGTTGGTTGTTTTAGTTTATAGTTTTAGTTGAGTTTAGGTGGAAGTTGATAAATACTTAAGTGATGTTTTGAAATGGTTTGTTGAGTTATCTCTTGCAACTGAGATAATATATCATGATCTTGACTTTTATTGTCAAGATCGTGGACTTGAGTGAACAAGGAACTCGTTAGTAGTTCAAATTTCACTCATTTTCTTCTTAATGAACTAAAAAGTACACAAGTTTAAGTAATAATTGTTCTTCTTTGTAGATTAACCTCTCAAGCAACACAATTATAGTAATGGATAAGTCGTGGATGACAAAAAGTCGAATGTCAGAAGAATATTGCTTCGGAGTTGAGATGTTTATTGAAAATGGATTACGACATTCGAATAGACCGAATATCATTCGTTGTCCATGTTTGAAGTGTGTGAATGTAAAGTTTCAAAATGTGAATATAGTAAGACACCACTTGTTTGTTCATGGTATCGATCAAAGCTATAAGACATGGATTTGGCATGGTGAATCACAATCAAATAAGGAAGACAATGGAAATGCGTCTATTAGTGGAAAAGTTGAAGTTGAATATGACGATGATGTTGAGGACACAATAGGAATGTTTGAGGCTGCACATGATTATTTTAATGACAAATCTAAGGTTTTTGAGGATATATTAGAAGATGCCAAGAAACCATTATATATGGGTTGTAAGAATTTTACCAAGATATCTACTTTGATAAAGTTTTATAATTTGAAGGCAAAATTTGGATGGAGCGATAAAAGTTTCACTGAGTTATTGACAATACTCCGTGCCATCTTACCAAGCCCTAATGAAATTCCAATTTCAACATATCAAGCAAAAAAGACTTTGTGTACTCTTGGAATGAAGTATGAGAAGATACATGCGTGTATTAATGATTGTTGTTTGTTTAGAAAGGAACTATCTGATGCAGAAGTATGCCCTATATGCAGAACATCAAGATGGAAGCTTCGAAAAAATTCGAACCATGTGATGAAAAATGTTCCAGCAAAAGTTATGTGGTATTTCTCACCTGTTCCAAGATTTCAACGGATGTTTCGAAGTAAAGAAATATCGAATTTGCTGAAGTGGCATGCTAAAAAACGAGAAAGTGATGGACACTTACGACATCCTGCGGATGCACTATCGTGGAAACAAGTAGACAATATGTGGCCAGAGTTTGGTTTAGAACCTAGAAATCTTCGTCTGGCTCTTTCTACGGATGGTGTCAATCCACATGGTAATCTTAGTAGTAGATATAGTTGTTGGCCAGTTATGTTGGTGACGTATAATCTACCTCCATGGTTGTGCATGAAACGAAAATTTTTGATGTTAACTGCATTAATATCTGGCCCTAAACAACCAGGAAATGACATTGATGTTTATTTAGCTCCACTAGTTGACGATTTGAAAATGCTTTGGAATGAGGGTGTGGAATGTTATGACATACATGAAGAAAAATTTTTCACTCTCAAAGCTATTTTATTGTGGACTATTAATGATTTTCCTGCGTATGGCAATTTGAGTGGTTGTACAGTAAAAGGATATCATGCATGTCCAATTTGTGGGGAGAAAACTGCATCTACTTATTTGCCTAAAGGAAAAAAGATGGCGTATCTTGGGCATCGAAAGTTTTTACCCCATAACCATCCATTTAGAAAGCAAAAGAAACATTTCAATGGCGAACAAGAATTGAGTTTCGCTCCCGAACCATTAAATGGAGAGGAAATTTTTGCAAAAACAAGCGAATTCAGATATTCATTTGGTAAGAAAGCAGGAAAGGAAAAAAACAATGGAGATCTTGCAAGTAGCTATTGGAAGAAGAAGTCCATTTTCTTTGAGTTAGAATATTGGAAATATTTTCAGGTGCGACATTGTTTAGATGTGATGCACATCGAAAAGAATGTTTGTGCAAATATTATTGGTACGCTACTTGATATTCCTGGCAAAACAAAAGATGGATTAAAAACTCGTTTGGATTTTGTTGAATTGAACATTAGATCAGAATTGGCTCCTCAGTTGGGAGAGAAAAAGATCTTCTTACCCCCAGCATGTTATACACTATCACGAATGGAGAAATTGAACTTGTGTAAGATACTATCCGAAATCAAAGTACCTGAGGGCTATTCATCCAACATACAAAATCTAGTGTCGCTCACAGATTTAAAACTTTATGGACTCAAGTCGCACGATCATCACGTTCTTATGCAACAATTATTGCCTGTGGAAATTCGTGGCATTTTACCAAAGCATGTTAGACTCGCAATCATTCGCCTATGTTTCTTCTTCAATGCTATATGTAGTAAGACAATTGATTCATCCAAGTTAAAAGGCTTGCAAGAGGATATAGTGGTCACATTATGCCTGTTAGAGAAATATTTTCCACCGGCATTCTTCACAATAATGATGCACCTTGTGGTGCATCTTGTAAGAGAGGTAGAATTTTGTGGACCAGTGTATTTGAGATGGATGTATCCTTTTGAACGATATATGAAAGTACTGAAAAGTTATGTAAGAAATAAAAATTGTCCTGAAGGATGCATTGGAGAAAATTATATCGTAGAAGAGGCCGTAGAATTTTGTTCTGAATTTATCTCTGGAATTGAAAGTATTGGATTGCGCTCATCGATAAGGAAAGAGAATCCAGAAATTGATAGACCATTGTCTGTTGCTTCCTATTTCAGACCGAGTAAGGATCAGTTAAATCAAGCTCATCTTTATGTTCTTCAAAATGTAAACGACGTGCTTCCATATGTAGGGTATGCACACTAATCTAAGTCCTTACACAATTTTCTGATTATGTGATGATCTACTAACTTTGTTATTTAAATGAATCCAATAGGCAACACATGAACACTTTGTCCAGAATCAATCCCAGTAAATCTAAAAACAAAAAATGGCTTCAAGACGAGCATAATCGCACATTTAGTAGTTGGTTGCGCACTCGGGTAATTACTAGAGCCAAACTCTTTTAGTTACAATACAAAGTTAGTAACTAATCATTTAAATATAAAACTCAGGTTGCACTTGCCCTTGAGGTGCCAAGAAACTCCATACCATCATCTTTAAGATGGATAGCTCATGGGCCTCGTCCAGATGTCACCACATATGCTGGTTACGTGATAAATGGTATTTGCTATCATGCAAAGAAACGTGATGACATTAGGAATGTCCAAAACAGTGGAGTTATGGTAACAGCGAATACAATGCAAGTTTCTAGTGCTAAAGACAAAAATCCTATCATGTCGGACATGACATTTTATGGTGTCATACAAGAAATATGGGAACTTGATTATCACGATTTAACTGTTATTTTATTCAAATGTGACTGGGTTGAGAACAATAACGGACTTAAAATAGACGAGTTTGGGTTCACTACTGTAGATCTTAATCGCATTGGGCATAAATCAGACTCATTTATTTTGGCCTCTCAAGTCAAGCAAGTATTCTACGTAAAAGATCCCCTAAATCCACGTTGGTCAGTGGTTTTAACACCACCTCAAAGAATAGTTGAAGAAGATTTCTATGAAGATGAAGTTGGAGATATTGTCCAAGATTGTGGTTATGGGGTCCTAGAAAGAATGCCTAATCTTGATGTATTTCAGGATGACGATGAAATGTCATCAACATATGCTAGAAATGATTGTGAGGGTATATGGGTTGATAAATAGTGTGTTGAAGATGGTACTATCTCAAATTCATTTATTTATTATATTTTCTATAAGTTAATAGATCTTATAAGTTTATATATCTCATTAATGTATGTTTTGTGTCTTTCTTGCAGATTGTTACAATGAGTGAAGAAAGTAGTAGTAGTGGAGATGAAAGAAATGTGTTTATCCAACCACGAGTGCCAGGTACGATGCATAGATTGGCACGCCTAAGAAATAATGGAGAACGCTTGACGATTGTTTACAACAATCAAGGTCAAGCTGTTGGAGATAATGCTAACCAGATGCAAAGTTACATAGGGGTTTGTGTGAGACAACAAATCCCAATAACATACGAAAACTGGAAGGATGTGCCTAAGGAAATGAAGGATAAAATTTTTGATTGTATAGAGGTAAAAAGTTTATTGATCTATAGGAGTGAATAGCTTATTTAGTTTACTTGTTTTGCTAATTACTTTGGTATTTTTTTTATGCAGATGTTGTTCGTGGTGGACCCTAGGTCCAAGAGTAGTATACTTCAATCTGCGTCTAGAAAATTTCGAACATTCAAGACATACCTAACGCAGAAGTATGTCAATCCATTAAAAGATGAACCAGAGCGTTTGGCAACTCCTCCTTCTAAATACTCACATATTGAACAAAAGGATTGGGAGACATTTGTGAGTAGTAGACTAACATCAGAGTGGGAGGTAAATAAACTTTAGATTAGTGAAATTATTTTGTAAATTAAATATTCATGCATTCAATTTGTTGTTTTTGTCATTCAAATTAAATATACAGGCGTTAAGTAAGGCTCAGAAAGAAACACGAGAGAGATGCTTGTATAATCATCACATCTCTCGTAAGGGATATGCAAATCTTGCCAAAGACTTAGTAAGTACGACTATTTAAAGTAAATGACATGAAAATTTGTGTATACCTTCAATAATATGTATATTTGTACAGGAATTGACCGAGGATCCTTCCAATCGTGCAATTCTATGGAAGGAAGCACGCAAAGGAAAAAATAAAGAATATTGCGATGAGGTCACTGTGGCACGTGTCAATCGAATTGTAAGTTTTTATATATATATTTGAAAGAAGTTTTGGATTATGTGATACTTTAGTAATTGAAAAAATCTTATTGAAATGTTTATGATAGGACGAATTAGCTGCACTAAATGAAGGTAGGGACATCTTAACTGAAGCGTTGGGCACGCCAGAACATAGAGGGCGTGTAAGGGGAGTGGGCGAGTTCGTAACGCCCTCTGTGTACTACAACGTTGCAAGAGAGAAGTCAAACTTGAGTCAGCAACCGCAAACCGAAGCTTCGAGTGTGAAGACCGAAGCCCCTCGCCAAAAGACACCACAAAGCGACGCTTCGAGTGCCACGCATAAGAAGTCAAAAGGAAAAGATGTTGTTCGTGAGATATCTGAGAATAAAGAGGTAAATTATTATTATCCTTGTTGGAATTTTATATATATGTATATACTTAGCTTCGACGTTTTAAACTTTTGTAGGCTGGAACACCTTGTCACCTAGCGATGGTCTCTATGGATAATATTGTTGTCGTAGGCACAATGTATGAGTCGCATTCACAAAATGCAACCATCCATGGAGTTCCATTAGGAGTAGAAAATGTCCGCGTTGTGGTGGACATGGTGATAGGTGATGATTGTGCATTACCGATTCCTGTGAACGATGAACTACAAACGTTGTATCAAGCGGTCGGTAATTTTGTGGGATGGCCTCGCAGATTTGTTATTACTGTAGATGACAAAGAGGTATGTTTATTTTCTATTGAAATAAGTTTTTTAAAAGAAAGATAGTGACTTCATATCTTTTATAGGAGCCTCCTGCCAAAGCTAAGCCCGTAGTACAATCGAGCAAACACACAGAGGCCCATGTTACTATTAAGCTCCTAAATAGATACGCAGTGTTTTCGATGAGACAAGAAGATACACTAATGATCACAATGCCCGAGCGTATCTTGGGAAAGGAAGCATCGGTATTTTTACATCGCGAAGACATCCAACAATATTGTGGGAATGTGGAGATAGGTTACTCGTGCATACTCACGTACATTACGTAAGTAAACAAAGTTATTACACAATTTGACTTATGTTGTTTTATACTTGTGTTGCTTTAAAAATTTAGTTGAGTTTGGTAGGGAGGGGGGTGATGTATTATGTTTTATGGAAGTGTTTGAGTTGATGAATACTTATGTATTATGCTCTTGAAAAATGCTTGACTTAAGTTGTATTATTGGAGGTGTTGCTTTAGAAGTTTAGTTGAGTTTGGTAGGGGGGGAATGTATTATGCTTTATGGAAGTGTTTGAGTTGATGAATACTTATGTATTATGCTCTTGAAAAATGCTTGACTTAAGTTGTATTATTGGAGGTGTTGCTTTAAAAGTTTAGTTGAGTTTGGTAGGGAGGGGGGGGGAATGTATTATGCTTTATGGAAGTGTTTGAGTTGATGAATACTTATGTATTATGCTCTTGAAAAATGCTTGACTTAAGTTGTATTATTGGAGGTGTTGCTTTAAAAGTTTAGTTGAGTTTGGTAGGGAGGGGGGGGGGGGAATGTATTATGCTTTATGGAAGTGTTGAGTTGATGAATACTTGTATTATTTTCTTTAGGTACCTTTGGACTGTACTTGATCCCGAGATAACAAATAAGTTTTTTCTGGTTGATCAAACAACAATCTCATCGTACGTGAAGTCTCAAGAACTTCGTTCTAGAAATCTATCTAACAGACTAGATATGGTTGATTTGGATCAACTAGTTCTCATTCCCTTTAACACTGGGTAAGTAATTCTTACTAGCGACATTTACTCCATTGTAACTTTTCTTATTCATAAATAATAATATGATCAAAATTGTGATTCTACGTAGTCGTCATTGGATGTTGATCGCGATCCAGCCTCGAGAAAACACTGTGTATATATTGAATTCTCTGCGTAGTAAAGTTGAAGAAGAGTTTAGTGGAACTATAAATACGTAAGTGTGTCTCAAGTATTTGTAGTGTTTAAAAGGAAAAATATAACTTGAATTGTTCTAATGTTTTAAATTATTTAGGGGGTTGAGAATGTGGCAAGCTAAGCACTCGCTTCCTCAATATCGATCTGCTATTAGTTGGAAACTAGTGAAGGTAAATTCACATTCATGATATTATAGACAGTGAAATATTGTATGCATATTCAAGTATGTTCTTTTTCATTGTAGTGTCCTCGTCAAACAGGTTCGACAGAGTGTGGGTATTTTGTGCAAAAATATATAAGAGAAATAATGCACAACTCTACTACCCCTATAACTAAACTTGTAAGTAGTATCACTATCCTTACATATTATAATTTATGTTTCGTTTCATTCTTTTATCATGTAATTGTTTTTGTTTTGTTGTAGTTTAACACAAAGAATGCATTTACACAAGACGAGATTGACGAGGTTCGTATAGAATGGGCAAATTTTGTTGGAGGATTTGTGTAATCTAGATGTACTTGAATATACATTAATTAGCTTGAAATGTGTTTATATATAGTGGAAGATTTGTTTAGGTGTACATACTTTTCAATAGTGAATGTTCATATGTGTTCTCTCTTGATCTGAAAATGCTTCATTCTGGAATATTTGGTTGGATCTAATTTGTGGAGGGACGGGTGGTCCAAGTATTATATTGTAAATGATATATGGAAGTGTTTGTATTTCAAATTGGTTGTGACATGAAAAAATTGTGTTTGGATTGACCTATTTGTATTGGAAATTATAAATTGCAAATTCTATTTTTGTTTACAGGAAGGAAGAAATAGTATTGTTGGTTAGCTACGTTTGCAACCAACAATTTTTTTTATTTAATACTGAATGAAAATGATGACGGGCATTGCCTGTCATTGAAACATACAAAAACGGATTTTTAATGTCGGACATATTATATAGGAAAATTAAAATCTGCAAACTTTTAATGTCACACATTTAATGTCGCACGCTTCTGATGTCGCCACTTTTAATGTCGGGCAGGACCGACCTTTTAATGTCGGACAACGCTTTTAATGTCGGGCAATGACCGACATTAAATGCGACCGACATTAAAACCGTGCTATCTATGTCGATCAACCAGAAAACAAAACAGTCTTTTAATGTCGGGCAGGACCGACATTATAAGTACACTTTTAAGGTCGGACAACGCTTTTAATGTCGGGCAATGACCGACATTAAAAGCGACCGACATTAAAACCGTGCTATTTATGTCGGTCAACCAGACAACAAAACAGTCTTTTAATGTCGGGCAAGACCGACATTATAAGTGTACTTTTAATGTCGGACAGGGTCTTTAATGTCGGGCATTGACCGACATTAAAAGTGACCGACATTAAAAGTGGCTTTTAATGTCGGTCATTGACCGACATTAAAAGCCAAAATTGTTCCAGTGTAGTCTTAATTGAGGAATGTCCTCATTCCATAATTTCTAATTCATTAAGAAATGTTCATAATGAATATGACACAAAACACTGTCTAGCAAAAAGGAATATTTTCAGAGACTGTAAATATGATTTACCTGTCTTAGAAACATGCTTAATGGAGAATGATGATTCTGCCTGGATACTAGATTCAGGGGCCACCAACCATGTTTGTTCTTCCTTTAAAGGAATGAGTTCCTAGCAACAGCTTGAAGGTGGTGAGATTACTCTCAAAGCAGGAACAAGAGAGATCGTCTCAGCTATTGCAGTGGGGAACATCAAATTATTTTTCAGTAAGAATAAATACATATTATTGTTGGGAATGACAAATAGTTTTGTCCCACATCGGAAGTGTAGCTCTTTTAAAGCTAATTTAAATGCACTTGTTGTGTATTAGGCTTATAAAATTAATGTGAGGTAAGCCAAGACCAAGGCCCATACGCGTCGCCGTCGTCTGGCTTGGGCTTATTTTTGGGACTTTCTTCTTCTCATTGCTTAGTCAAATCCACGTGGTAGGCTCGGAGGAAGTGAAGGATTCATACTTTTGCCTAAGTCTTTGCCTAAGGACACGTGGCATCGACAGAGGAAAATGAGCTGGTCAAAGGACACGTGTGTGGCCACTGTTTTTTTTATTTTTTAATTTTAAATATTCCAATTCTAATTTTGGCCACTTCTACACTATAAATAGAGTCCTTCCCCTACCTTTCTGATCATCCCATCTCATTCTCTCTTCTTCTCCTCTCTGCGTTCATTTTCCTTTCCTGAGCACGAGATTGATTCCACTCCGTCCCGACGAGTGCACGCCTGTTTTGGAGGTTGTGTTAACCTTGGGGAGCATACCAGTAGTTAAACGATTTAGCACCGAGGTCGTGTCGAGTTTTGCTTTCAAGGCAGTGGTTCTTTCCACGACACAATGATTTTGCCTTTCAATTCCTATTTTACCCTCCTTTTCGGCTAACAATTATTGGATAATATGTATGTTGTTCCAAAGATCAAAAGGAATTTGATTTCTATATCTTGTATGCTCGAACAAGATTACTCCATATCTTTCTCAGTAAATGAATCATTCATTTCAAGAAAGGGAGTTCATATTTGTTCAGCAAAGCTGGAGAGTAAGTTTGTTCGATTATTTTTTCGTTATTAAGCAGTGAGATAATAGAGGAATACATTGCTGAAATTAAATTAACAACGACCGTATTAGTTATCTTTGCCTTAACCCATCACACGAGCAAACAATTGTATACAATCCAATCAATTTAGCAAAACAAGAAATCATTGAACCCTAAGACTATTGATTTAGTTTTGCAACAATGTTTCAGAGGTTTAGAGCAACAACCACTGAAAGGTGATCTACTACTCTTCCTTTGAAATGAGACACTTATCAACTAATTCTAATTCCGAAATAACTCATATTCCTATAGACATTAGCCAACGTTATTCGGTCAAGGATTTGTTAACACACTTAACTCATCCTCGTAAGTGTAACCCTCCCACTTTTAGATCCTAGAGGTGTGCACCAACAGGCTACCGAAAGGTGAGACAACTGTTGGTGATTAACCTAAGAGACCATATCCTTTTCAAGAGTTCACAGTGTTCCGAATCCTATGATCAGGCCCTTCGAATGGATGGTCGCTCCAGGATGACACATAGGCGAATCATAAGGATCTCACAGTGTGACCTAGGGTTGGAGACTGAGGGATACGTTAACACGTGTCCTGCTCCCACTTACTATAGACACTTTTCCCATTCACCTTGATATTGACCCAAGCAAACACTTTCCAAAGGGAGGTCGCGTCCAGGGCGACACATGTTGGGGTTTATGTCCTAAAACTCGTGGATAGTAAATGTAACAAAGTTAAAAATAAATCGTTATTAAAATAATTCAACTCATGGTTGTCGAAAGATTAGTTTATCTATGTATTAAATAACCCAAATCCAATAAACTAGAATCCTTGGCTATGATATGGATACTCGAACTATATGTAGGACATAAAAATGGATCAAGTTCGAGTCATAGCCTAAAACGGTCTATAGTATAGGGATAAGACTGGGTACCTTATCCTAGGAAAAATTATGTTACACGGCCCGCTTTGTTTTAATACAAACGATGTGATCCTATATCGTTCATGTAGAGACATGTGAGTGGGGGCGTCCTATGCAAAACAGTTTGTATAAGATCGGATCGCGAAATAAGTCACTTTCACTTTATAACGCCGTTTACTGTGAAACTTGTTGGGTTTTATGCCCTAAAACTCGTAGATAGTGAATGTAATCGTTGACCGAATATTAATGAAATAATATTGATATATTTTTCCATTAAATGTTATTAGTTATTTTATATTTGTCTTTGTCTAAAATAACCCTAATCCAATAAACTAGACATCCTAGGCTGTAATATGAGTCTTGAACTATATGTGGTGACATATGGGGATCACTGTTCAAGAAACAGCCTAAAAGGTCTATAGTATAGGGATAAGACTGGGTGCCTTATCTTGGTGACACTATGGATACGACCCACTTTGTATTTGATACAAACGCTATGATCCAACGCGTTCGTGTAGGAGACATGCGAGTGGGGGTATCATATGCAATGAGTTTGTATTCGTGTGTGTGTATTTACTTCCGCAAGCGCACGGGTCACAAGTAATATAAAACGGAAAGTATTCCGAGTATCGAATCCTCAGGGAAGCGAAGCGAAAATTAAGCAAAGTGAAAATCTCTTGAGCACTAAAAATACTTGGGTGAAATAATATTTAGGGAATAGCTCATGCAACAAAGAAGAATTTAAAATTCAAAACAATTAAAAGAAAATAATTTGATCAATCAAAATAAAGTATGGAGAAAGAGTTTTCTTTGAATGGGAAGAGGGGTCTTGAAAATAATTATTAGCTAAATAATTGTTATAATTATCTTATCTCATTGTCCAACTAATTATAATCCTAGAATCTCCGTTAATCACATAGGTTCTCCTGTCGGTTTCCCCTAATTGAAATTAATTCATTTTAACAACCTAAGTGTCCTTAGCGCTATTAAAAATCATTAATTATTACGCTCTGATTCATTTTAGGAATCTAAGTTTAATCAACTAATCCCGGTGTCACGACGGGCAATTAAACTAGTTGCATGGATTATGATCTATCCTAATTTCTCTCCGTCGAGTTTCCATTAACAATCAGATCATTACACAATTGGCCAGATTGAATAAAGCATTAACCACATCCATACAAATAATTAGGACATGGGCGAGAGACAAGAAATTACAACAATATTTGAACTATAATTTCATTTCAAGACCCCAGATTGGGGTTTAACTACACAGCTAAAATATCCACAACATTTACCATAAAAAGCATAATGAAGAGCATAAAGGAAAGAAATTGACCGTCGAAAAAAACCCCTTCGCTGACGCTTGGAGCCCCGCCGACTACTCCTTGAGCTTCCTAAGATGCTCCCCAAATTCCCCAAAAATATTTCCCACTAAGAAATCTCTCCAAAAAGGCTAGAAAGCCTTGAGAGAAGCTCCAAAGGAGCCAAGGGAGGGAGGAAAGGAAAGAATTGGTGAATGATTGATGACAAATGAGGCACCCAAGGGTGCCCTTTTATAGGCTCGATTTGGGGGTAGCGTCGCGACGCTACCTTGCTCAGCGTCACGACGCTGCCCTGCACGTTTCTTGTTGCCCAAGAAATGGGTAGCGCCGCGACGCTACCTTGCACAGCGTCTCGACGCTGACCCAATTTCTAGAATTTTTCAGCTTTGGTTTGGGCTGATTTTTGGGCCTTCTCTTCACTTCTTTTTGGGCTTTTTTATCATGATTGCCCTCTTTGGATCCCCTTTTGATCAAGCTTGGATTTAGGCTTCATTTGCTTCATTTTTGGCACTTTTTCTCCCAAAATCACCAACTTTGCTCCTAAGGACCAAATAACATAATTCATTAAATATTTTCATAAAAAATACGATTAACGCACATAAAAGCTTAATAAATTGGGACTAAAATAGCGACATTTCTGCTCGCTATCACACCCCCAAACTTAAGCTTTTGCTAGTTCCGAGCAAAATAAATTCTAAAGATGCATGAAATAGAATCGCCCAGGCCTCAATGATTTTGGAATTCTTAGGATAGAATGGAAAACATGCAAGTGGAATAAGCAAGCACCGCATACTTTTGAAGAAATCTTAAACTAGTTTGAACTTAAGATTAATGAATAGCATGCTCAAGACTTATCTATTGATTCTTTTACTAACCCAGATTAGTCTTATGGCTTTCTCCATTTGTTTTCCCCCTACACTGGCTAAGAGCCCCTAATAGGTCGGAGTCCTTCTATCATGCAAAAAAAAGAAGAAACTATGGTGCCCGTCATTTTTTCTTTTTCATGGGGGAGCAAAACTCACAAATGCTTTTTCTTTTTCTTTTTCTTTTCTTTTTCTATTGTTACTCCCCCAAACTTGCATTTTTATATCTAATGGTACTAGCTTTCACACTACGGTGCAGGGACCCTTAACCCTAATGGTTGGCCTAACTGATCAAACCGCAGGTAGCTCTTTTTACCCCTAGGATTTTTCTTTTGTGCAAGCTGTTCACACGAGACTTCGGAGATGGAGGAGACACGTGGAATAAATAATATATTGTATTAATGTTGTATGCGTGTGGGTGTACAATCTCTAACTTTAATCCTCTGATTCTCTCTCTTAAATATATAAACTTTGATCTTCTTGCTTGTTGATCTTCTTGGGTTCGTTTGTTGAGTTTCTTGGATGATCGGCCTGCTAGGTTGATGATCTTTTGGATCGGCTTGTTAGCTTGTTGATCCTCTTGGATGATCGGCCTGCTGACTTGATGATCTATTGGATCGGCCTGTTGGCTTGATGATCTGTTGGATCGACTTGTTAGCTTGTTGATCCTCTTGGATGATCGACCTGCTGACTTATTGATCCTCTTGATCGATCAGTTGGCTTGTTGATCTTCTTGGATGATCGGCCTGCTGACTTGTTGATCTTCTTGATCGGTCGGTTGGCTTGTTGATCTTCTTGGATGATCAGTCTGTTAACTTGATGATCTGTTAGATCGGCTTGTTGGCTTGATGATATGTTGGATCGGCTTGTTAGCTTGTTGATCCTCTTGGATGATCGGCCTGTTGACTTATTGATCCTGTTGATCGATCGGTCTGCTTGTTGATCTTCTTGGATGATCGGCCTACTGACTTGTTGATCTCTTCTTAGATGATCGGCCTGCTGACTTGTTGATCTTCTTGATCGGTCGGTTGGCTTATTGATCTCTTTTTAGAGTCTTCTAGTCTTCAAATCTTCTAAGTCTTAAATCCTTTGAATTCTGAATCTCGGATCTCTGAATTCTCTGGACTCTTTGGATTCTGACGACTCTGAATCTTGGGAGAATGCTCAGGACTCTGCCCTCTCTGCCTCTGGATGACTCTGGACTCTGGCTTCTCCGATTTGAATCCCCCCAGAATGAATGGTGGCCTCCTCTATTTATAGAGTTTGATGGACCTCATATGGGCTTGGGCTTGGGTCCAATTGCCACGTGGCATAATCTGATTGAACTTGGCTGATGTTATCTGATGGATCACTAATAGACAAGTGGCATTCTTTGATTTGCCGAATTTTAATGTCTATTAATTTAATTTAGGCACACGTGTAAATGTGTAACTGGTCCCAAATTTATTTTATCATTAATTTATATTAATGACGTGGCAATTTGTGATTGGCCAAAATTTCTCCTTCAACACAAGCAAAAAATTTTCTTTTTCAACAGATTTTTCTTTTCTCTCATTTTCTTTTGTTGCTTTTGCTTTTCTCTCAGCAGGCATAACATTTTTTCCTACCTAGCTCTTTGGAACAATCAAGCATGAACTTCCTAATATTAGAAACTAAGCCTATCGGGGTGACAACAAACTTTAAAAACCATAATAAGAATCTAGATTTTCAAAGACGTCATTAGATAAGGTTATTGCATGCTTTAGACATCAAAACTAAGTATCAAAAAATTTTAAAATTTCACAATTTCTGCTGTGCTCCCAGATTCCACAACATATAAACCATTTTCTCCAAAAATTTCTAAAATCACATCCTTGGCTATCATAGCTATCTATTCATGCATCCAACATAATTTAAATATACTCAACACAACGAAAGCCTCCCCCCAAACTTAAATTAAACATTGTCCCCAGTGTTTTTTTTAAAAAACAGCAAAGCATAAAGAGGGATACTGAGACTTCCCTGAGCTAGGAGCGCTTCGCCTTCTTCCTTTGGATCCAGAGAAATGGGAAATTTGGAATTTTGGGATTTGCTAAGGTGATCCTGCAAAACAAAATTGGATCACGGAGCAAAGAAAATTATTTACCGCAAAAACAACTATCTAAACTTTAATCCTTGGGTTGCCTCCCAAGCAGCGCTTTCTTTAACGTCTTAAGCTAGACGAGGCTCGGCACGCTTACGGAGGCTCAAAATAAAAATTTTCATCATCCTCCGGGCCCTGCAAGAAATCACGCACCGAATTGCATACCACAAACAGGGGAGAAAAAAAACTTTTCCCTGGCCCATCTTCACTAAAGAGATTATCATAATAACATTTCAGAAAATAATCAGCTGCATCAAATCTCTATTCACAAAGCAATTGTTAACAGAGTCATCAAGCGTTATAATATCAACTGGTCTAGGATCTAAAGATGGCCTATCAATCATGCCAGTCCATTCATCAGAAAAAATATCTACATGCTCAGAAGATTCCTCAAACTTAGTATTAAAAAATGATTCAACTAAGATATCATATGACTCATCATCAGAAGAATTCAAGAATTTCAGGATCAGATTCTATACTATGCACAGATTCAAGCTCCTCTGGGTCAGATTCTATGCTATATACATCATCAGGACACGAATCAAAGGTATTCACATTGTCAGGGTTCATGCATTCTGGAATGTCAAGATCAGACTCAATAGATTTAGTGTAATCACGATCAGACTCAGAATTATCTATCAATCAATCTTTCTTATGCATTTCATGTTCATCCTCAATGTCAAGCAATTCAATATCATCATCAAAATTATCCATTTCAGGCAAATCTAATTCATTTTCAAAGGAAGGTAAATCATCAACTGCAGATCTTTCATTTTCACAAGCAGACAAGTCTAATTCATTTTCAAAGTCAGGCAGATCTAAATCATTCTCAAACAGAGGATCATCTAAATATGCATCATGATACAAATCCCCATTATCCATAAGCATTTCTCCTAAGCCTAGGCCGAGATTATAGTCTACCTCTTCATCATCATCAGTCAAGTATTCAGGACCAACAGAAAAACATGTATGCAAACTACAAACAGATTCATCCTGGCCAAAAATACTAAACACAACTTTTTCATCATCAATGTTCAAGGTAAGTTTACCTGTGTGCACGCTAATCTCAGCCTTACCAGTGGCTAGGAAAGGTCTGCCTAAAATAATTGGTACCTCTTTGTCCTCCTTCATGTCCAGTACCACGAAGTCTACGAGGAAGATGAATTTGTTGACTTTCACCAGTACGTCCTCCACAACACCCATCGGGTGGGTAATCGATCTGTCAGCAAGCTGGAGAGTGACGTCGGTGTCTGTCATACCTGTTAAACCAATCTTCCTGTAAACAGAATAGGGCATCAAGTTTAAACTTGCTCCTAAATCACATAAGGCCCTATCGAAGGATACTTCTCCTATGGTGCAGGGAACAGTAAAACTCCCTGGATCTTTCTACTTCGAAGGTATCCTTCCATAAACAATGGTACTGCTACTCTCAGATAATTTAAAATTTTCTTTTTTCAGACTTTTCTTTCTAGAAAGCATTTCCTTCATGAATTTCCCATAATTCGGCATATTATACAAGGCTTCTACCAATGGAATATTCACAGACAATTTTTTAAACATTTCTAAAAACTTTTGAAACTATTCATCTAATTTGACATTTTTAAATTTTTGAGGAAAAGGTAACTCCCTGAAATCAAAGGTTGGACATTCGCCCCTCCGCTTGGACGGGCTAATATGCGAACCTCTGTCATGGTGGTTGCATGGAACCACTTCTTCCTCAGCCAGTTTTTTTCGGTCATCATGCCTTTCATCTTCTTTTCTACCTGCAAAATTGTTAGAAAACTCACAATTCAAGTCAATAGAGTTGGGAGGATGTTGGAACCTTTCAGAGGAGGCTTTTTGTGCCTCGGTCTTTTCATCTTCATCCCTTCTCTTTTCTTCTTCCTTCTTCTTCTCTGAACTGTTCTTCAATCTTCTGCCACTTCTCAGAGCCACCATCTACCATTGCTCTTTCAGGTTAGGCTTAGTATCACTTGGAAATTTTCCCTTTTGAAGGGCGTTCACTGCTGTAGCGATCTGTCCTATTTGCACATCCATGTTCTTTAGAGCTGCGCCGTGGTTGTTTACTGTTGTCTGGAGATTCACGTTCAGTACTCTTTGCTCTTTAATAAATAAAGCCACCATCTCTTCCAGGCTATTTTTCTCTTCAGGCGCACTAGATGATGCAAAACCTGGGGGCGGCTGCAAAACATTCTTTGTATTTGAATATGAGAAGTTCTCGTGATTGCGCAGACTGGGGTGGTAGAAGTTCGGTACCCCTTGAGCATATGGTTTATTTCCTATGTACTGGGCTTCCTCCACATCTTGACCTTCCTTCTTTGAATGACCTTCAGCTAAGGTGGAAATGGACTTGACCACCTCAGATGAAGTCAAGTTGTTCAGCGCATTGGTCAGAGATGCCAGTTGTGCCTTCAGTGAACTTGACTCATCCAATTCATATAATCCAGCCTTCTTTGTAATTGTTCCCTACTCGGTCGGCCATTGATAACTTGTTGCCGCCATTTCCTCAAGCAGATCTTTGGCCTCTGTTACTGTTTTTGAAAGAAAACTTCCTCCTGCTGATGTGTCTAGGACTGTCTTTGTGGAGGGATTCAATCCATTGTAAAATAACTGTACTTGAAGCCAATCAGGATATCCGTGTTGGGGGCACCGCCTAAGCATTTCTTTGTATCTCTCCCACGCCTCGTACAACTACTCATCGTCAAGCTGCCTAAACGTTCCGATTTCAGTCCAGAGCTTGGTAGTCTTGGCAGGAGGGAAAAATTTCGTCAGAAAAGCCTGGGCAAGCTCGTCCCAAGTACTAATTTGTCCGTCTCGACTGATTCGAGCCAATCCTTTGCTTTATCCTGTAGAGAAAATGGAAACAGCCTTAACTTTATCGCGTCTGCCGGAACTCCGTTCATCTTCACCGTCCCACAAATTTCTAGGAATGATCGCAGATGTGAATGGGGGTCCTCGGAAGGATGTCCCTTAAACGAGTTATCGCGCCATCTGAATCAATCCTGTCTTTAACTCAAAATTTGTAGCTTGGATTGGGGCATAGACAATTCCAGAATTCTCGGTGGGAAGAACTGGCTGCAAGAAATCTCTAATTGCCTTGGGAGCTTCTTCTTGATGGGCCATTGCTTCTGCTAATCTTTTCTTTCTTCGAATGGATCTAAGAGTCCTGTCAATTTCAAGATCTAGCGGAAACAAATTAACCACCTTGTTCCTTCGCATACAATGCTCTCAGTCAATCAAAAGAACCAAACAAAAACAAAAATAAAATAATATTCACAAAATAATGAAAGAAAAATATTTACACCTAAATTACTATTTATCCCTTTTCTTTTCGATGTCAAGAAAAATTAATTTTGCTTAAAAATCAAGCTTCCCCGGCAACGGCGCCAAAAACTTGTTCGTGTGTGTATATTTACTTCCGCAAGCGCACGGGTCACAAGTAATATAAAACGGAAAGTATTCCGAGTATCGAATCCTCAGGGAAGCGAAGCAAAAATTAAGCAAAGTAAAAATCTCTTGAGCACTAAAAATACTTGGGTGAAATAATATTTAGGGAATAGCTCATGCAATAAAGAAGAATTTAAAATTCAAAGTTTAATTAACTAATCCTGGTGTCATGACGGGCAATTAAATTAGTTGCATGGATTACGATCTATCCTAATTTCTCTCCGTCGAGTTTCCATTAAGAATCAGATCATTACACAATTGGCCAGATTGAATAAAGCATTAAGCACATCCATACAAATAATTAGGACATGGGCGAGAGACAAGAAATTAGAACAATATTTGAACTATAATTACATTTCAAGACCCCAAATTGGGGTTTAGCTACACATAGCTAAAATATCCACAACATTTACAATAAAAAGCATAATGAAGAGCATAAAGGAAAGGAATTGACCGTCAAAAAAAACCCCTTCGCTGACGCTTGGAGCCCCGCCGACTACTCCTTGAGCTTCCTAAGATGCTCCCCAAATTCCCCAAAAATATTTCCCACTAAGAAGTCTCTCCAAAAAGGCTAGAAAGCCTTGAGAGAAGCTCCAAAGGAGCCAAGGGAGGGAGGAAAGGAAAGAATTGGTGAATGATTGAAGACAAATGAGGCACCCAAGGGTGCCCTTTTATAAGCCCGGATTGGGGGTAGCGTCGCGGCGCTACCTTGCTCAGCGTCGCGACGCTGCCCTGCACGCGTCTTATTGCCCAAGAAATGGGTAGCGTCGCGACGCTACCTTGCACAACGTCTCGACGCTGACCCTATTTCCAGAATTTTTCAGCTTTGGTTTGGGCTGATTTTTGGACCTTCTCTTCACTTCTTTTTGGGTTTTTTTTTATCATGATTGCCCTCTTTGGATCCCCTTTTGATCAAGTTTGGATTTGGGCTTCATTTGTTTAATTTTTGGCACTTTTTTTCCCAAAATCACCAACTTTGCTCCTAAGGACCAAATAACAGAATTCATTAAATATTTTCATAAAAAATACGATTAAAGCACATAAAAGCTTAATAAATTGGGACTAAAATAGCGACATTTCTGCTCGCTATCAGTTTGCATAAGACCGAACCGTGAAATAGTAGCCACTGGTTATAACACCGTTAACTAGTTGGTTTTCTATTTCACTAGGACGACCTAGACAACTTAGCCTTAATCCTGAGATGATTATGGACTCCTGCTCATGAGGGATTGTCCTTTGATTTGTATGGGTGAGAGTGGCCAATACGCCGACTCAATAAGCCTACCATTTTGGAGACTAGATCGGGTGGGGAGCTGGGAACATAATCGTAGAAGATGGAATTCACTCCTTCCCGACTTTAGGAAAGTAGATGAGTGTTCCCTTAAGTGGTGACTCCGAGTCTTGAACAAAGGACCCTACCCTCTCAATGGCACGAGAGAGTTTTTCTGTTTGATGGTTGGACCACAAACAGGTTGTTAATTAGAGGAGAACTAGTACTTAAGGAAATAGAAGTAACCCAGGGGTAAAACGGTAATTTGATCCAACTGGTGTTACGGACACTCGTGAAGGACTAACTAGTCGATATTGGTCTATATCCGTGGACACAGAAAATATGTCTACAGTGAGAAGAGTGCAACTGTGAGTCTATAGGGGAATGTACACACAGTTAACGAATATTGATTAATTTGGTTAATGAGTTTGACCAATTAATCTCACATCGTTGGAGCTTCTGATCTGCAGGTCCATTAGGTCTCACTGGTAGCTCATAAAGTAATTTGAGGAAACTAAGTAATAAATGTAAATTAAAAGTGTTCAATTTACAAAGGGAAACAATATAATATATATTGATATATTATTATGAGAGAAATTAATATTTGAAGAAATTAAAATATTAATATAAATTTGAGTCATATTAAATTTATGGAAGTTTGAAAGAGTTCAAATAATGAATTAATTAATTTTAAGGCCTAAAATCTATTTGGGCAAATTAATTAATTCAAGGCCAGAAATTAAATATGAGATATTTAATTGGTGGTTAATTAATTAAAGAATTCATTAACTGGGAATTAATCAATTATGGAAATAATTAATCACTTAAGGAAGTGATTAATCATTTATGGAAATGATGTAATCACTTATGGAAGTAATTAGTCATTTGTGGAAAAGATTAATCAATTATGGAATTGATTGATCTTAGATTGATTAAATATGGAATAAGATTGAATCAATTTTGGAAAAGATTGATTTAATTGAATATTTTATTCATGGCATTTCATCTATAAATAGAACACTAGACCTAATTGGTTTAGTATTCTCCTCTTGCTCTTAGACTCACTGTAACGCCCCGCATTTCCAGGTGCGAATAATTCTGTTAAATTTCTATTTAATTTGGAGTTGTAGTACCTGTTGGCCGCTTAAGGTTGATTATTATTTATTATTTTTGGTGGTTGCTTGGAGTGGGTAATTGTATTTAAGCCAAGAAATTCTTTTCCTTCGGGAATTAAATTTAAAAATGTGCTTAGGTCCTTATAGGTTTATTAAGATTTGATTCGGGTTTTAGAGACCTTGATTAAGTCTTTAAATATGAGGCTTAGGTCATTTGTTTTAATTTAAGAAAAGTAAAGAAGGGAAGCCCTAAAAAAAAAAGAAAAAAAAAATCTTTCTCTCCTCCCTTCAGCCATCACGCGTGAAACCCCCCCTTTTTCTTTTTCTCCTTGCGCCGCTAGCACCCGAGGGCTTCGTCGTTGTCAACCTCTCCCTCCCTCTCGCGTGTTCGTCCGCCGGCAGCAAGGCTCGCGAAGCCTTCGTCTTCCTCTCTTTTCTTCATCCGCGTGCGTGTGGGTAGGTGTCGCGGTCGTGGGTCTTCACCAGAGCTCCTCCTCTGGCGTCGGTTCGTCTCCTTTGCAGCACTCGCTTCTGTCCTCTCGAGCGTCGACCAACACCCGCGATTTCGAGCGTTGTTCCTCCAAACTCGTGGCGTAAGCTTCTTTTTCCCTCTTGTAACCGCTCATTTTCAATCGCTGCAACGTTTAATCGATCACTCTTTCTCTTGTGTTCGGCTGGGCTAGTGAGTAGAAGCTGGAATCTTCGTTGTTCTGGTGTTTAGGCGCGTTCGGGCTGATTTAAGGATCGTTTCGGCGTGCTTAGGCTCTTTCGGTAAGCTCTCAGCATTACCCATGGTTTATAAACCTCAAATTTTGATTACCCATTAGCTTTAGGTGCTGAAAAGTTTGATGTTGTTCGATTTTCTGATCTGCAGCGCCGTCTAGGTGTTCGATTAAGTTCGAAACACTTCAACTTGGGTACCCACTGCTCGAAGAGCGTTCTAGCTCACTGGTTGTGGTTGGTATAACCCGTCTAGCGCAGAAGCGGGTCCGTTTGGGTAAGTTTCCTTGCTGTCCCTTTTGCTTTTAGCGTTAAGGGTTGCTGCCCAATAGTTATCCAAGCCTTAAACCATGTTTTAATCGATACCCGTTCGTTATCGACCTTATAGTTGCAGAATTAGGTGTATTCGATTGCTGTTCAGCGAGCGTTTGGTCTCAAATATCGTGTTCAGCGAATACCCACAACTCGAAAGACCTTGATTTTGGTTACCCATAACCCGGTGACTTGGGATCTTGGTTGTTGGGTCGTTTCGAACACAAGTCAGCTTGTTCTCAAGGTTGTTTGAGCACTAAGCGGTAAATTCCAGCATCCCTAGACCCTTTCCTCAAGTCTACTAGGTGCTCTAAGTTGTTTTCTAACCCTTGGTAATCGTTGCTTGTAGTTTGAGCTCTTTAGGCTCTTCCGGTTGTTTCCATTGGTCCTTTAGGATTGTTTAGGAGCGTTTGAGCTTCCGGTAAGTAGTTCTTACTTGATGTTGCCTGTTTGATTGTGTGATGCATGCTGAGTGTTTTCTCGCTTTAAAACTATTCTCGTGATTGCTATTTCTTTGAATATATGTATATAAATATGAAATCGTTGGAAAGCATGACTGTTGTTACATGATGAATGGATGTAAAGCATGATTCGTTCTGTTTTGCGTCAGTGAGTTAAGCATGAGTTAAGAGAAGTAGTCACACGTATATGCTTTGTGGGCATGATGCATGAGTCTAGAAGCATGTTGCAGGGCATATGCATTCTAGTAGATGTGAGTTATAGGTCAGGGACCTAAAGTGTGAAAGAAAAGAAAGTTGGGTGAGTGTCAGTGCACCTCGGGTACAAATGGTCGAGGGGTGACACGTCACCAGTGGTTTAAGAGGAGCATCGAGGCCTTGGGTACAAATGGTCAAGGGTCGGTGTGATGAGTCTAGAAAGCATGTGTTGGGCGCCTGGGGAAGGGCCAATACCTTGCTAAGTCATCGGTGCGCCTTGGGTACAAATGGTCAAGGGGCGATGCACAGTTTGAGGCCTTGGGTACAAATGGTCAAGGGTCAAACGCCGAGCTCCGTAGAGAGCATTGTGGCCCTGGGTACAAATGGTCAGGGGACAGTGCGACTCGAAGGATCAGTCTTGGAGAGCCATGTGAGGGCTAAATAGGAGCGTTGAGTGAGCTCGTGGAGCTTGAGTGGTTAGCAAGTTGCATATAGAAAGATGCATGAGTTACTAGCATTACGAGCATGATATAATGTTTACTGCTTTTAAAAGCACGTTGTTTGCGCATGAAAAGCATGTTGGTTGTTGTTTGCTGTTTAATGGCTTCTCAGGTAGGGGCTGCTTACCAGTACCTTAGTGTACTGATCCCCTCCTCTCTCCCCCCAACTACCAGATTTTGCAGGTTATGACGACTGCGTGGACAATGGTGATGCGGAGGAGACCTATGAGGAGGAACCATAGCTTGTAGCTTGTCCTTGTCCATTTATTTCTCTTGGTTTAGTTAGGATAGATGTGCTTGTCGTTTTGAAAGATGTTGGACTTGGTTAATTCTGATTTACCTCTATTAGATTCTAGGTTTAGTTGCATTGTTTTAATGAACTCTATTATTTCATTCAGTGATCGACCAATAAGTTGATTAAATTGATTAATGTCGTAAGTTCCGCTTAAGCTATGTTCTGAGTCGTTATTAGTTGTGATGCGAGGCCTGTCTGATTGCTAGTCCCTGCGAGGCCCTGTTGTGTTGTAGTTGATGGAGTTTGCTGAATAATGTTACTTAGAAGTGTTTCTTTTGCATAGCAGGTTAAGTAAAAATTTTGGGTTAGTCCAATGTGCGCCGTTATGCTGCCAAAATTTTCGGTGCTCACGGTTAGTTCTGGCTTAGGAGTTAGTAATGGCACTAGGATAGTTATTGGAAATCCTGGGGCGTTACAGTTGGTATCAGAGCAGAGTTGTTCCTGTAGACTGGCCTAGGAAATCTAGGTTGTTTGGATGTTAGCGTTATGGTCTTCCTCGTCCTCCTCTCCATCACCAGGTACGTTGGTCTGGTTAAGATATTAATATGTTGCCATGATTATTTTGATTTACTCTATTGTGTGCATAATTATTGTGGCTTGTTTGATTCCCTATTGCGTGACTTGTATGCCTTGTTTGAGCATGTTGTTCCTATGTTGCTTGTTATATAGTAGCTAGGTTTAGGATGCTCCCTTTAGGTGGTTAGATAGCTTGCCTTGATGCGTGATTATGCATGATTCCAGGGTTAGGTTGCCCCCTAGTTTTAGGTTAGGGCTGTAATTCTGGTTGCTATCTGTTCTTGACCTTAGCACCGTCTTTCCAGTCGATGGCTCGTGGTCGTGGTCGTGGTCGTGGCCGTGGACGTGGACCTAGAATCCCAGCTGATGCGCAAGGAAATCTAGCTGGTGATGTCAACGCTCGGCAGGAAGTTGATCCTCCGGTTCCCCCTGTTCAGCACGGAGACGACCTTCCACCTCCCCCTCCTCCTCCGGCCCCTCCTGCGGCTCCCATGTTGATCACCCCGGAAGCCCTCCAGACCATGTTCGACAACATGGCCCAGAGAAATGTTAGGCCACCGCGGAATCCTAATTGGGCACCTGGGAACGCAGATGAATCCCAGTTCATTAGAGACTTCAAGCGCTATGGGCCTCCTTCGTTTGATGGACAGTCCGAGAATCCCTTGGCAGCAGAGCGTTGGGTCGCTGGATTAGAGGCACTATTTGACCTCATGAACTGCAATGATTCCCAGAAAATTAGAGGAGCGGTCTTCATGCTAAAGGATGACGCTCGCATGTGGTGGCAGTCCGTGTCAGCCGCCGAGGACCATGCCAATCAGCCGATGTCTTGGGAAAGGTTCAAAGACCGGTTGTACGATTACTACTTCCCAGAGACCGTCAAAGATGATAAAGAAGCAGAGTTCCTCCATCTGACCCAGGGAAGTATGACAGTTGTGCAGTATGAAAGAAAGTTCACTGCATTGTCTCGTTTCGCTCCCGACCTCGTCAGCGCTCCGGAAAGGAAGATCAAGAGGTTCGTAAAAGGCCTCCGAGAGGAAATTCGTGGTTCTGTGGCCCTGAGCAGACCCACAACCTTCGCTGAAGCGCTCACAGGCGCACTGATCATGGATAAAAATGTGGCGAGGAAGATGCAGCCTCGTTGGGGAGAAGCTTCTTCGTCAGGAGTTAAGAGGAAGCCTCCTCCCATGCCCGCGCGTCCGCCGGCTAAGGCCCCTCGCCAGCAGCAGCAGCAGAGGCCAGTTCCTGTCCTTCCTTTGTGCGCTACGTGCAATAGGCGCCATTCCGGTCAATGTTGGGCAGGTAATAAGGTCTGTTTTAATTGTGGTAAAGAAAGGCATTATGCCAGACAGTGTCCTGCTAAGGGTGAAGCAAATGCTGAGAAGCCAGCCCTTAAGGCCCCGCCAGTGCAAGCTCAAGGTGGGAATCAGAGGGCGCGTGTCTTTGCCCTCACGAAAGAAGAAGCAGATGCTGAGGATGCCGTGGTTGCAGGTGCGCTCACTCTAACCTTATCTTGTGTATGATGGCGTGATTGTGAATCTTATTCTTGTCACTTGTTGCTTCAGGAACTATTTTGGTTCTGAGTGTCCCTGCCTTTGTTTTGTTTGATTCGGGGTCAAGCCATTCATTTATTTCTTCAGTGTTTGTTAGCCAAGCAAATCTTGAGTTAGAACCATTAGGTTATCTTCTTTCGGTATCTACACCCTCCGACTCTGTTTTGCTTGCTCAGCAAGTAGTCAAGTTCGGAGTAGTCTCGGTTGCGGGTCAGACCCTTGAAGCGAGATTAATTCAATTAGATATGCACGATTTTGATGTGATTTTAGGCATGGACTGGTTGGCTAGTAATAACGCCACCATTCATTGTGCTAAGAAGGAAGTGCATCTCAAGTTGCCTTCGGGCCAAGGGTTCAAGTTTAAAGGATCGAAGAACTTGTCCTAAGGTAGTTTCTGCCTTGAAAGCCAAGCATCTTCTGCAGCATGGAGCTTGGGCTTATTTGGCGAGTGTGGTGGATGTTTCTAAAGAATCGCCTAGTTTGGACTCTGTCCCTATCGTGGAAGGGTTCCCAGATGTCTTTCCAGAAGATCTCCCTGGGCTACCTCCAGCTCGAGAAGTGGACTTCTGTATAGACCTTCTTCCTGGGACAGCACCGTTGTCTAAGGCACCTTATAGGATGGCACCAGCTGAGCTCAAGGAGCTCAAAGTGCAGCTTGAGGAGCTGTTGGATAAGGGGTTTATTCGTCCCAGTGTTTCCCCTTGGGGTGCTCCGGTCTTGTTCGTCAGGAAGAAAGATGGTTCAATGAGGCTTTGCATTGATTATCGGGAGTTAAACAATGTGACTGTGAAGAACAGATACCCCCTCCCTCGGATTGATGATCTCTTCGATCAGCTTCAGGGAGCTATGGTGTTCTCGAAGATCGATTTGCGTTCGGGTTACCATCAGCTGAGGATTAAGGAAGCCGATATCCCTAAGACTGCCTTCAGGACCAGGTATGGCCATTATGAATTCACTGTAATGTCGTTTGGACTTACCAATTCTCCTGCAGCCTTCATGGATCTCATGAATCGTGTGTTCAAAAGCTTCCTGGACTCGTTCGTGATAGTCTTTATCGATGACATCTTGATCTATTCTAAGAGCAAGAGTCAACACGAGCAACACCTCAGGCAGGTTCTGGAAGCATTGAGGAGCAACGAACTCTACGCTAAATTCTCGAAGTGCGAGTTTTGGTTGGATGAAGTTGCCTTTCTCGGCCATGTGGTTACCAAGGATGGTATTGCAGTTGATCCGTCTAAAGTGGAAGCAGTGCGTAGTTGGCCCAGACCCAACACAGTGACCGAAATTCGCAGTTTCCTTGGGTTGGCAGGCTACTACCGAAAGTTTGTCCAAGATTTCTCTAGCCTTGCAGCACCATTGACTCAGTTGACTCGCAAGAATGCAACCTTCTCATGGAGTGAGGATTGTGAAAAAAGCTTCCTGGAGTTGAAGGATCGGTTGACCTCTGCCCCAGTGCTAACCATCCCTGATGATTCGGGGGGAATGGTGGTGTACAGTGATGCTTCAAGGAAGGGACTGGGTTGTGTGCTCATGCAACATGGAAAGGTAATTGCCTATGCCTCGCGTCAGCTTAAGGGGCATGAGCTTAACTACCCCACGCACGACTTGGAGCTTGCAGCGGTGGTGTTTGCCTTGAAAATCTGGAGGCACTACCTGTATGGAGAAAGGATTCAGATTTTCACCGATCATCAGAGTCTGAAGTACTTCTTCACCCAGAAGGAGCTTAACCTAAGGCAGAGGCGATGGTTGGAGTTGGTCAAGGACTATGGGTGCGAGATCAGCTATCATCCTGGAAAAGCAAATGTCGTGGCAGATGCTCTTAGCAGGAGAGCAGCAAGCGTGGCGACCCTGGCTTCTTCCAAAAGCCCTTTGCTAGCTGAGTTGGATCGGTCAGAGATTGAAGTGGCCGTGTCGGATGTTTCAGCGTTGTTGGCTCAGTTAACAATGGTTCCTAGCTTAAGGCAGCGGACCGCGGATGCTCAGCAAGAAGATCCAGAGTTAGTCAAGCACCTAGGTAAGGTAGGTCAAGGAGATTTTACCCTCGCTAATGACTCGGCTCTACTGTTTCAAGGAAGGTTGTGTGTGCCTAAGGACGACTCGTTGAAGCAGTTGTTGCTGGAAGAGGCCCACAACACCCCTTTCTCGGTTCATCCGGGCGGTACTAAAATGTACAAAGATCTCAAGATGCATTACTGGTGGCATGACATGAAGAAAGAGATTGCTCAGTTTGTTAGCAAGTGCTTGACGTGTCAGCAGGTGAAAGCCTTGAGGCAAAGGTCGTCTGGATTGTTGCAACCTTTGGAGATTCCTATTTGGAAGTGGGAGAATGTTGCTATGGATTTCGTGGTTGGGTTGCCGAGATCCGTGAAAGGCAACACAGTGATTTGGGTGGTGATTGATCGTTTGACCAAGTCTGCCCATTTTATTTCCGGTAAAGCCACTTATTCTGTGGAAAAGTGGGCGGAGTTATACCTCAAGGAGATAGTGAGGCTTCACGGTGTGCCAGTGTCGATAGTATCCGACAGAGACCCTCGCTTCACATCTACCTTTTGGCGTAGTTTGCAAAAGGCGCTTGGTACCCGGTTGGACTTCAGTACTGCTTTCCATCCCCAGACTGATGGCCAAACTGAGCGTTTGAATCAGGTTTTAGAGGATATGCTCAGAGCCTGCGTGTTGGATTTCGGAGGCAGCTGGGAAAGTCATTTATATCTGATAGAGTTCGCCTACAACAACAGCTACCAGTCTACCATTGGCATGGCTCCTTATGAGGCTCTGTATGGTAAAAAGTGCAGGTCGCCCGTGCATTGGGATGAGGTCGGTGAAAAGGCTTTATTAGGGCCAGAGATGGTTCAGATGACTAACGATGCTGTCCAGAGAATAAGGGCAAGAATGCAGGTGGCTCAAAGTAGGCAGAAGAGCTATGCAGATACTAGGCGCAAAGAACTAGAGTTCAGTGTTGGTGATCATGTGTTCTTGCGAGTGGCGCCAATGAAAGGAGTTCTTCGTTTTGGCAAGAAGGGGAAGCTTAGCCCCAGGTTCATTGGGCCTTATGAGATATTGGAACGTGTTGGCCCTGTCGCCTACAGGTTGGCGTTACCTCCGGCCATGTCTGCAGTGCATAATGTGTTTCACGTGTCTATGCTAAGGAAGTATGTCCACGACCCTGCTCATGTGTTGAAACCAGAGCCATTATCGCTTAATGAGGATTTGACATATGAGGAGAAGCCTATCAGGGTTTTGGCCAGGGAGGCGAGAGTCTTGAGAAACAGGACTATTGACTTGGTAAAGGTATTGTGGAAGAATCGCCGAATGGAGGAAGCGACCTGGGAAAGGGAAGCTGAAGTTCGAGCCAATTATCCAGAACTCTTCGAGCAGCAAACTTTCGAGGACGAAAGTTCTTAAGGTGGGGAGATTGTAACGCCCCACATTTCCAGGTGCGAATAATTCTGTTAAATTTCTATTTAATTCGGAGTTGTAGTACCTGTTGGCCGCTTAAGGTTGATTATTATTTATTATTTTTGGTGGTTGCTTGGAGTGGGTAATTGTATTTAAGCCAAGAAATTCTTTTCCTTCGGGAATTAAATTTAAAAATGTGCTTAGATCCTTATAGGTTTATTAAGATTTGATTCGGGTTTTAGAGACCTTGATTAAGTCTTTAAATATGAGGCTTAGGTCATTTGTTTTAATTTAAGAAAAGAAAAGAAGGGAAGCCCTAAAAAAAAAAAGAAAAAAAAATCTTTCTCTCCTCCCTTCAGCCATCACGAGTGAAACCCCCCCCCCTTTTTCGTTTTCTCCTTGCGCCGCTAGCACCCGAGGGCTTCGTCGTTGTCAACCTCTCCCTCCCTCTCGTGTGTTCGTCCGCCGGCAGCAAGGCTCGCGAAGCCTTCGTCTTCCTCTCTTTTCTTCATCCGCGTGCGTGTGGGTAGGTGTCGCGGTCGTGGGTCTTCACCAGAGCTCCTCCTCTGGCGTCGGTTCGTCTCCTTTGCAGCACTCGCTTCTGTCCTCTCGAGCGTCGACCAACACCCGCGATTTTGAGCGTTGTTCCTCCAAACTCGTGGCGTAAGCTTCTTTTTCCCTCTTGTAACCACTCATTTTCAATCGCTGCAACGTTTAATCGATCACTCTTTCTCTTGTGTTCGGCTGGGCTAGTGAGTAGAAGCTGGAATCTTCGTTGTTCTGGTGTTTAGGCGCGTTCGGGCTGATTTAAGGATCGTTTCGGCGTGCTTAGGCTCTTTCGGTAAGCTCTCAGCATTACCCATGGTTTATAAACCTCAAATTTTGATTACCCATTAGCTTTAGGTGCTGAAAAGTTTGATGTTGTTCGATTTTCTGATCTGCAGCGCCGTCTAGGTGTTCGATTAAGTTCGAAACACTTCAACTTGGGTACCCACTGCTCGAAGAGCGTTCTAGCTCACTGGTTGTGGTTGGTATAACCCGTCTAGCGCAGAAGCGGGTCCGTTTGGGTAAGTTTCCTTGCTGTCCCTTTTGCTTTTAGCGTTAAGGGTTGCTGCCCAATAGTTATCCAAGCCTTAAACCATGTTTTAATCGATACCCGTTCGTTATCGACCTTATAGTTGCAGAATTAGGTGTATTCGATTGCTGTTCAGCGAGCGTTTGGTCTCAAATATCGTGTTCAGCGAATACCCACAACTCGAAAGACCTTGATTTTGGTTACCCATAACCCGGTGACTTGGGATCTTGGTTGTTGGGTCGTTTCGAACACAAGTCAGCTTGTTCTCAAGGTTGTTTGAGCACTAAGCGGTAAATTCCAGCATCCCTAGACCCTTTCCTCAAGTCTACTAGGTGCTCTAAGTTGTTTTCTAACCCTTGGTAATCGTTGCTTGTAGTTTGAGCTCTTTAGGCTCTTCCGGTTGTTTCCATTGGTCCTTTAGGATTGTTTAGGAGCGTTTGAGCTTCCGGTAAGTATTTCTTACTTGATGTTGCCTGTTTGATTGTGTGATGCATGCTGAGTGTTTTCTCGCTTTAAAACTATTCTCGTGATTGCTATTTCTTTGAATATATGTATATAAATATGAAATCGTTGGAAAGCATGACTGTTGTTACATGATGAATGGATGTAAAGCATGATTCGTTCTGTTTTGCGTCAGTGAGTTAAGCATGAGTTAAGAGAAGTAGTCACACGTATATGCTTTGTGGGCATGATGCATGAGTCTAGAAGCATGTTGCAGGGCATATGCATTCTAGTAGATGTGAGTTATAGGTCAGGGACCTAAAGTGTGAAAGAAAAGAAAGTTGGGTGAGTGTCAGTGCACCTCGGGTACAAATGGTCGAGGGGTGACACGTCACCAGTGGTTTAAGAGGAGCATCGAGGCCTTGGGTACAAATGGTCAAGGGTCGGTGTGATGAGTCTAGAAAGCATGTGTTGGGCGCCTGGGGAAGGGCCAATACCTTGCTAAGTCATCGGTGCGCCTTGGGTACAAATGGTCAAGGGGCGATGCACAGTTTGAGGCCTTGGGTACAAATGGTCAAGGGTCAAACGCCGAGCTCCGTAGAGAGCATTGTGGCCCTGGGTACAAATGGTCAGGGGACAGTGCGACTCGAAGGATCAGTCTTGGAGAGCCATGTGAGGGCTAAATAGGAGCGTTGAGTGAGCTCGTGGAGCTTGAGTGGTTAGCAAGTTGCATATAGAAAGATGCATGAGTTACTAGCATTACGAGCATGATATAATGTTTACTGCTTTTAAAAGCATGTTGTTTGCGCATGAAAAGCATGTTGGTTGTTGTTTGCTGTTTAATGGCTTCTCAGGTAGGGGCTGCTTACCAGTACCTTAGTGTACTGATCCCCTCCTCTCTCCCCCCAACTACCAGATTTTGCAGGTTATGACGACTGCGTGGACAATGGTGATGCGGAGGAGACCTATGAGGAGGAACCATAGCTTGTAGCTTGTCCTTGTCCATTTATTTCTCTTGGTTTAGTTAGGATAGATGTGCTTGTCGTTTTGAAAGATGTTGGACTTGGTTAATTCTGATTTACCTCTATTAGATTCTAGGTTTAGTTGCATTGTTTTAATGAACTCTATTATTTCATTCAGTGATCGACCAATAAGTTGATTAAATTGATTAATGTCGTAAGTTCCGCTTAAGCTGTGTTCTGAGTCGTTATTAGTTGTGATGCGAGGCCTGTCTGATTGCTAGTCCCTGCGAGGCCCTGTTGTGTTGTAGTTGATGGAGTTTGCTGAATAATGTTACTTAGAAGTGTTTCTTTTGCATAGCAGGTTAAGTAAAAATTTTGGGTTAGTCCAATGTGCGCCGTTATGCTGCCGAAATTTTCGGTGCTCACGGTTAGTTCTGGCTTAGGAGTTAGTAATGGCACTAGGATAGTTATTGGAAATCCTGGGGCGTTACACTCACAATACAAGTCCCTAGAATTCTCTCTAGCCTCCCTCTTAGAGAAAGACTCCCACAAGTCTTTTGCCTCCTAGACTTAGAGACATATCGGTGTAACCTCTGTGGTTATTGTGTCCTTCAAGAAGAAATTTCCAGCGAATAAAAGACAAGAGGGTTGTTGCGTTTTCATTCGTTGAAGCGTCGTTGGCGAAGAACGGTCAAGTCTACAACGAAGGTTTGTAATGGTTCTTTCTTGTTTCTTTAGAAAAGCATGAAAATAAATTAGATTTAATTTTCAAGCATGTTTATAGCTATTTACAGCAAATTTAAAGCATATTTAAAGTTTATATTTTGCCTTTTCGTAACGGTATTTTAATGTTAATTAATATACGGCGAAAGGTCCAATCGATGCGCTTCCGCTGCGTAGGGGCTTTTATCCCCTTCAAAACTGACATATTTCAAGAGATAACCTAGGTAACTCGATCTTAATCCTGAGCTAACTATGAACTCCTGTTTATTCGGGATTGTCCTTTGATTTGCATGGGTGAGAGTGGCCAAAAAGTGTCACTCAATAAACTTACCACTTTGGGGATAAGACCGGGTAGATAGCTGGAGACATAGTCCTGCAAGATGGAGTTCACTCCTACTCGTCTTTTGGGATAGTAGAGGGATTGTTCCCTTAAGTGCTGACTCCGGAATGTGAACAAAGGCGCGTCGCCCTCTCATTGGCCCGAGAGGTTTTAGATTTAATGGGTGACCACAAACCAATTGTTCATTAGGGACTCAGTGAAGGCTTAAGGAACAAGAAGTGCTATATGGGTAAAATAGACTTTTGACCTAACTATAGTTACGAACAACCTGTGAAGGATTGACTTACTAATCAAAGTTCTTACAAAATTCTCTCAAAAGGCAAGAAAGAAAAACTCTCAAATACCCATTTCTTTTTCTCCTTAATTCATCATGCTCGGGTTCCCACAAGCCCGTTCTAAGGCCGTAGAATAGTGGGAAAGGCTCTAGCGGTCGTCCATGAAGTAATCGTGTGGAGAAACAACCTACAAGATCAACGAATTCGGAGCTACAAGAGATAAGTTCGAATTCCTCTGTTTTTAATAAAATTCCAGCATGCTTTTAATCTTCAAATTTAATGAAAATCGGTCCCTAAGATCCGCTCAAGTGTAATATACTCCAACAACACAAAGCCGAGCATGAATCTCACGTTGTAAATATAGGGACGTTGGAGCAAAACTTGATCAAGTTTTGTAATTTTTCTCCCACTAAAATGTCCTACCGTATGTTTTAAGGGTTATTTAATTTAGATAAATTCGGCTAAGTCAATCTATCTAAATCTAATCCCATTATAACTCTTATAATGAGAATTTTACTGTAATGTTCTAGGTGAATTAAACTATTTTAACAGACCTAGTATCTAACGCCCCAGACCCAGGATTCAGAATCCGGATTCGGCACCTCACGGCCCCGACATTCCCTCGGTAACGCCCCAGGCCCAAGAATCCGAATCTGAATTCGGTACCTCACGGCCCCGACATTCCCCTGTCCCTTGTGGCCTGACGACGTCGTTATACTTGTCTGAAACTGCTTCTAAGAGTGAAGATTGTCTCCACATAGCATGTAACGCCCCAGACCTAGAATTAGGAATCCGGATTCGGCACCTCACGGCCCCGACATTCTCTCTGTAACGCCCCAGGCCCAAGATTCGAAATTCGGATTGGGCACCTCACGGCCCCGGTATTCCCCTAAAATTCGTAGGAGGTCACCCAACATAGAACTTCTCCAAGCCAAGCACGCTTAACTTCAAAGTTCCTATGATTGAGCCATCGAAACAGAAGGTGCACCTTGGTTGTATAGGTAGTATCTATCAATTCTTTTGAAGCTTATCTTAACCATACTTTCATGTCCTCAGGATCCCTCTCATTCGGATGTGATCTCGGTTCATTCATGTACCCCTCCTAACCTCTGGCGTCACATAGCAACATCGCATGCTAACATGATTATGGTTATTTCAACTCATGTTCCCGGTCTGTTCCCAAGTAGCAGATGTTCCGTAAACCGTTAGCTTAAATACCTCCAGCCTTAGACAGAACTTCACCATGAGAGTTCTCTTTTAACCATGGCAATGTAAAGTCTTACTCTAAAGATCTAGGTGTATTAAACTCTTTTAATCAACCTAGTGACATTGCATGTTAACGTTAGACTATGATCAACAACTCAGGTATTTCGGGCCAATTTCCCAGGTAAGAGGTGTTCCATAAACTGACATCTTAAGTACCTCCAGCCTTAGACAGAACTTCACCGGTAGAGTTCCCTTATAACCAATAGTTATGTATCCTACTTAGTCATATTAAAACTATTTTACAACTAAGCAAGACTTAATTCTAATCCTATTAGAATTAACGTGATCTTAGGTCTAATTATCTTTAAACATTTTAAAATTAATTCATTTACCTATGATCCTATGTTTGCATGCAATCTTTATTATAGGTTGACGGTTTCTAATCATTAATTTTATAACTCTTATAAATTTTAGTGATTATCCCTATAATAAACTTTATATGGTTTAATTAATGAACAATCAAATTCAAATTAATCAATAAACTATAACATTTGCATTTCACGGCTTAATATAACAATTATATTAAACTATGGATGTGTCATGCTTAATACAAATTGATTTTCATATTTTATTAATATAACTCCTTATATCATGCAAATCATGAAAATCACCCAAGCATCCATAAGACTTGAATTAAATATAACTCTTTATATTTAAACTATGTAATGTCATGCCACATGCTTGTTGTATTTCATATATTTAACATAACCATTATATTAAATTACTCATGAAATCCATCCATCATCCATTAATATCATACATTATAACATTTATAATATATTAAAATGCATGATCATGCTTAATTTAAGGTGGAATTTAATCTAAATGACATCCACAAAACATTTAAATAGAAAATGAACTGATAATTTGGCCCCAAAGATAAAATAAATCAATAAATTACATTAATTTAGCATAATTTTATCCTAATAAGTCTTCTGCCACTCCAGAACTGGACCAAAACGATTCGAACCATCTTAACAGGCCTCCAAAAAACTCGAACCATGCCATCCCAGCATGAATCTGAGCCTCAAGTGTCTTTACGAGCTATCAGTGGCACCTAATGGACCTGCAGATCAGAAGATCCAACGATATGAAATTTCATCAGCTAAACTCATTAACCAATTAATCAATTTTCGTTGATTGTGGGTTCACTCCACTAAAGACCCACAATTGCACCATTCTCACTGCAGACATAATTCTGTGTCGACGGATATAGACCAATAACATCAAGTTAGTCCTTCACGAGTGTTCGTAACTCCAGCTGGGTCAAATTACCGTTTTACCCCTAAGTTACCTCTACCTCCTTAAGTACCAGTGCTCCTCTAATGAACAACCTATTTATGGTCCAACAACCAAACAGAAACCCCTCTCGAGCCAGTGAGAGGGTAGGGCCCTTTGCTTAATACCCGGAGTCACCATTTAAGAGAACTCATCTAATTCCCTAAAGTCGGGAAGGAGTGAATTCCATCTTGTGTAATTATGTTCCCAGCTTCCCACTAAGTCTTGTCCCCAAAATGATAGGCTTATTGAGTCGGCGAACTGACCACTCTCACCCATACAAATCAAAGGAAAATCCCTCATGTACAGGAGTCCATAATACACTCAGGATTCAGACTAAGTTACCTAGGTTATCCTAGTGAAACATAAACCTAACCAGTTAACGGTGTTACAACTAGCGGTTACTATTTCAGGTCCGGTCTTATGCAAACTCATTACATATGATACCCCCACTCGCATGTCCCCTACACGAACGAGTTGGATCATTGTGTTTGTATCAAATACAAAGTGGGTTGTATCCATAGTGTTTCTAGGATAAGGTACCCAGCCTTATCCCTATAGACCCTTCAGGCTATTTCTTGAACAGTGATCCCCGTATGTCTCCACATAAGTTCAAGACTCATCCCAAAACCTAAGATGGATTAGGGTTATTGAGTTGGCAAACTGGCCACTCTCACTCATACAAATCAAAGGAAAATCCCTCGTGAACTGGAGTCCATAATCCACTCAGGATTCAGACTAAGTTGCCTAGGTCATCCTAGTGAAACAGAAACCTAACTAGTTAACGGTGCTATAGCTAGCGATTACTATTTCGCGATTCGATCTTATGCAAACTCATTGCATAGGATACTCCCACTCACATGTCCCCTACACGAACATGTTGGATCATTGCGTTTGTATCAAATACAAAGTGGGTCGTTTCCATAGTGTTGCTAGGATAAGGTACCCAACCTTATCTCTATACTATAGACCCTTCAGGCTGTTTCTTGAACTGTGATCCTCGTATGTCTCCACATACAGTTCAAGACTCATCCCATAGCCTAGGATGTTTAGTTTATTGGATTAAGGTTATTTAGGCAAGATGTACATAAAATAGACAATAATTCTTTATTGAAAAAAACATCAAACAATAATTTATTTATGTTCGGTCAATCATTACATTTACTATCTACGAGTTTTAGGGCATAAAACCCAACAGAAATATAGTTGTAATGTTACTCTAATTACTTCCTATTGTGTCCATGTTCCAGTTATTTGTTTGGGTATTCTTAATGCTTTTTAAATTCTAGCCAAATTTATATTTAATAGTTACTTAGTGGAAACTTGACGGATAGAAGCTAGTCAGAACATAACCCATTCAACTAGGCTTAATTGCTTGTAGTGACAACGAGAGTAGTTGGTTAGGCCTAGAAATCGATAATGAACCAGAACTTATTAATTAACTCATCTAATAACGCTAAGGACACTTAGGTTGTTAAAATGTGTTAATTAGAATTAGGGAAAACCGACTGGAGAACCTATATCAACAAGAAGATTCTAGATTTATAATTAGTTGGACATAATAATTAGTGATCAGAACAACTATTATATTATATTTTGGAATTCAAGATCCTGCCTCTCATTTGACTTGACCTCCGTCGTTTGTGACTAAATTTCTTGATCAAAATTATTTTATTGCTTTGATTAATTTTCATCCCTTTCTTTCTTTGCATTGGAGATCCCTGGATAATTTCTATTTTAAATATTTTTAGTGTTTAGTTAGTTATTTTGCCTAAATTTAAACCATTCCCTGATGATTCGATACTCGACAAATACTTACTGTTTTATATTACTTGACCCGTGTTCTTTGCAATCATCATTAACCAACCTAAAACTGATCTAAACTAAGAAGAATTGAATAGTAGAGAAAAAATAGGGAAGAACAACAAAAGAATCACCTAAAACGGAGTTCATATGACTTAGATATGGAAAAACAATTTTACAGTGCAGTCATAGCGTTACGACACTCTGGGGTAGTGTCTCGACGCTACGCCTGCTGTCTTCAAGACTTGCACGTGAAAATCGCCATCATCGAGATGCTATAAGTGAGCGTCTCAACTTTGCACTGTATGGCCTTCTTCTTGTACTATTTTTTTAGTGTTTTGACATAGTTTTTTTGGGCTTGAATGTTCTGCTTGGGTCTTTTCACTTCATCGTCATCTCATGGACTTTAAGTTGGCTAAAAACCATCTTAATTTCCCCAAATTAACGTAAAATTGGAATAGTTGCTCCCGAAATCTCTTGCCCTCGAAATCCTACAAAATAAATCAATTAAGCACATACACGACTATAAAACTAACAAGATTATTAGGCCTAAATATATAGGACCAAATTGGTCCGATCAAAAGAGTTTGGTTGAGTGTGGGTAATTGTGACTTTTCCATTTTACATAATTTGCATAATAGAGTCTAGGACAATAAAGGGACAAAATTAATTAAGTTGCAATTATCTTGATTAGTTGATTTTGGTTTTAGTCACACACACACACACCATTATATCCATATTGAACACTAACATGTCCAATTGATTAAGGCCCCAAAAACAAGTTTTTGAAAACTACTCACGGGGCCGTTTGATAACCATTTCGTTTTCTGTTTTCTGTTTTTGTTTTTCATTTTTAAAAAAACAGGAGTGTTTGATAACAATTTCTGTTTTCTGTTTTCTGTTTTTTAAAAACGTTTTTGAAATAATAACCAAATTTCAAAAACCAAAAAAAGTAGTTTTTAAAAACAGATTTCTGTTTTTAAAAAACTCATTTTTTTTCCAATGCTTATTTTTCTCCTCTTTTACCTATCTCTCTCCAACAAATTCCTTTTTTTCTATTTTTTTTTCTCTCTAAAACGTTTTTCTCTGTATAAAATTTATTTTTCCCTCTCAAAACTTTTTTTTTCTATAACTTATCTATTTCTAAAAATTTATCAATAACTTTTCTCTCCTTAATAAACATATTCTAATTTTTCTTTTGAAAAAAAAAATCTCCAAAATTTTCTATCTCTACAACTTTTCTTTATTTTTCTAATTTATCGTTATTTCTTTAGCTTATTTTTTACTCTTAACCTTACTATCTCTCTAAATTTTCTCTGTTTATTTAATTTTTTTATATTAAATTTATCGCTTTTACTCTAACTTTTTTTTCTATTTTTCTCTAATTAAAATTTTTTCTCAAGTCTAACTAATATTCTCTCTCTAAACATTTTCTTTCACCTCTCTAAATTTTCTATGTTTAACTTTTCTCTCGTCTTTAAAAAAAAAAAAAAAAAAAAAAAACTTTTCTCTCGAAAACATTTATATTTTTGTCTCTAAATTTTTGTTTCAACGTCTCTACACATTTTTTTCTCTAAAACATCTTTTCATCTTTCTAATTTTTAAAAAACTGAAAACCAAAAACAGTTACCAAACAAGGTTGGTTTTCTGTTTTTTAAAAACAAAAAACAAAAAACAGTTATCAAACATATATGGTTTTTGTTTTTAAAAAACAGAAAACCAAAAACAAAAAACCAAAAACAGAAAAACCAAAAACCAAAAACTGAAATGGTTATCAAACGGGGCTTACTTTTTTTAGTTTTTAAAATTTGACTTGGTTTTAGAAAACATGGGAAGATGGTAGATGACAAGACAAATAAACTTATGGGTAGTAGTAGTGTTTATAGACTTAATTTTCAAAAACTAAAAACCAAAAATCAAATGGTTGTCAAACGGGACCTAAATTATAAGTTTTTATATTTTTATGCTTTGTTAGAATCAAGTAAATAGAGAATTTGCACATTAATTATTATGGATTTTTGAAGTAGGTAGATTAAGTTCATGAATTGAGAAACTGATTTTTTTTTTCTTAAAGTCTATGATCAAGATTACAATTGGATAGAATTTTCTCCCTTGGATTTGAAATTTGGTAAATTTGATTTTTATATCCACTTTTTCAAAAGGGGCAGTTGCGTAGATGAAAAATTGGACCAAATTAATAGCAAATATAGCACAGTTGCAAACTAATTGCACATATAGCAATATTAATTGTACAAGACCAAAAAGTTTTCGTTAGATTCTTTTCGTGTCTATCACCGATAGTCTCTGATTATTCAAAGTCTATCGGTGTCTATCTCTAGTAGACTCCAATTAATCAAAATCTAACAGTGGCTATCACTGATAAAATTTGATTAATCAAAGTCTATCAATGATAATCACTGATAGATTTCGATTAATTATCGGAGTCTATCCGTGATAGACACTGATAGACTCTGGATAATCGGAGTCTATCAGTAGACTGATAGATTCTGATTAATCAGAGTCTATCGCTGATAAACTCTGATAATCGAAGTCTATCAAATAGATTCTAATTAACCAGAGTCTATCAGTGTCAATCAGTAATATACTCTGATAAATTTTTCTATATTTGCAATTTTTTTACATTGTGTTATATTGCAATTTATATAATTCTTATTTGCCACACCCACTGCAAATTCTCTTTTCAAAACTCCCTATTCTATTTTGGTTTTTTTAAACTTTGAGAAATTAATTTGACTGGTTCTTGGAATACAACCTAGTTTCACTATCTCTCTACAAGTTAGATCAGAAGGATTGGTAATTATTTTGAAGGGGCTCGTCAACCCGACCAATATGCATTAGTGATGAACATCTTATTGAATAAAAGCTTTATAGTCTTCCCTACCTAATATTTTATGTCCTATAATATTTGTGCTTATTCTTTTTTAGTCAATACCAAAGTTAAAAGAGCTTAAATTAATAAGTTAGAATATATACTTAATTTTGTTTCCCGTTTGATAACCATTTCAATTTTTTGTTTTTGGTTTTCCTGTTTTTGGTTTTCTGTTTTTTTTTAAAACAAAAACCATATATGTTTTATAACTGTTTTTTGTTTTCTGTTTTTAAAAAACAGAAAACCAAACTTGTTTGATAACTATTTTTCATTTTCCGATTTTAAAAAATTAGAAAGATGAAAGGATGTTTTAGAGAGTGAAACATTTGTAGAGACATTGAAACAAAAATTTAGAGACACAAATATAAATGTTTTCAAGAGAAAAGTTAAACATAGAAAATTTAGAGACGTGGAAGAAATGTTTTGAGAGAGAATATTAAATGTTAGACTCCATAAAAGATATTAGTTAGAGAAAAAAGAAAAAAAAAAGTTAGAGTAGAAGAGAAAAATTTTAGATAGAAAAATTAAACAAGTAGAAGAGATAAATTTTAGATAGAAAAATTAAATAAAAAGAAAAATTTTAGAGAGATTGTCAGGTTAAGAGCAAAAGATATGCTAAAGAAATAACAATGAATTAGAAAAATAAGGAAAAGTTGTAGCAAAAGAAAATTTTGGTGAATTTTTTTTCAAAAGAAAAGTTAGAATATGTTTATTAAGGCGATAAAAGTTATGGATAAGTTATTAGAAATAGAAATAGATTGTCAAAAAAAAAAAAAAAAAAAGTTATTAGAAATAGTATAGAGAAAAAAAAAATTTTGAGAGAGAAAAAGAAATAGTATAGAGAAAAAAAAGTTTTGAGAGAGAAAAAGAAATTTGTAGAGAGAAAAAAAATGAAAAAGAAAAAGGAATTTGTTGGAGAGAGATAGATAAAAGAAGAAAAAAATAAGCATTAGAAGAAAAATGAGTTTTTGAAAAAGATAAATATGTGTTTGAAAACTACTTTTTTTTTTTTAAGGTGGCTTATAATTTCAAAAAACGATTTTTCAAAAAAAAAATTCAAAAACGTTTTTAACAGAAATGGTTATCAAACAACCTTTTTTTAAAAAAAATGAAAAACAAAAACAAAAAACAGAAAACAAAATGGTTATCGAATGGTCCCTAATAATTAATTAGATTTATTTTGAAATAGCTAAACATTTAAATGGAGGAAATCTTTTTCCATAAGTTTTCTTTAAGCGATTTTGAAAATTTTAAAACTACTTCTATTTAATTTTGTAACATAATTTTTTAGAAATGATCGTGTTGAAGGAGAAATTTTGACCAATCACAAATTGCAACGTCATTACACAAAATTAATGACGAAATTATAATTAATTAAATTTGGGACACATGTGTCCCAAATTTAATTTGAAGACAAAGTTGGCCAATTAATTTGATCATTTAATTAAAATTAAATTGTTTTGATCAAATTAATTAATTTGACCAATTAATTAAAAAAATTATTATTATTTGGATCAAATTTGGGTCTTTTAAATATTTGGGTCATAGGGTTTTGGGTCAAATATGAACCAGACCCTGATTGAGCCCAAGACTAATAAAGCCCAAGCCCAAGTTGTTGGCCCAAAAGTCACCAAGGCCCATCCAGCGAGAACTCTATAAATAGAGGGGTTCTCTTCCATTTCAGGAGTCAGAATTTTGAAGCTTCAGGCCAGAGTCAAAGAATTCAGAGAAATTTCATCAAGATTGAAGACTAATGACTGAAGACTCCTTGAAATCCATAAGTTTCAAAGTGTTGAACACTTCTTGAAGATTGAAGACTCCTTCAAGATTGGAAGACTTCAAGCTCCAAGAATCCATTGAAGCTACAGACTCGAGATCAAGAGTTCCAGCCCTCGAGTGAAACACATCCACATACAAGAGAGAGAATCAGGGGATTAACATTAGAGATTGTATATCCACACGCATACAAATATTAATACAAATATATTGTTTATTCCACGTGTCTCCATCTTCGAAGTTACGTGTCAACCGATCAAATTTGAAAATTACTCTAAATGTGTAAATATAAGTTTCAAATCTCCATCATATTAAAAGATTAAGTTAAAACATTAGATGAAGAAGTGATCGTTGAAAGAGTAATTTGATTTTTAGATTAAAAAGAAAGGAAGGAGACTTAATTTTTTTTTTTAAAAAAAAAGAAAGAAAAATCATATATATTGGCATTGAAAAAAAAAAGAAAATGGTTGTTTGCACAAATAAAAAAAAATAGACTAAAATAATTGTAACAAAATCTAAAACTATTTGCAAATATTGCAAAATTGAAATCTATCAACAATAAATATCTGCCAGCGAGATAGACTTTAATCACAAGTGTAGTTATTGTTAATAGACTATTCTATGACAGTAGTCTATCATTGATAGACTACATGCATTTGGGAGTGAAATCTATCCGTGATAGATGTCTATCACGGATAGATTTGCAAAAACTATTTGCAAATATAACAAAATTAAAGACTATTAGTGATAGAAATCTATCGAGTGTAGGTTTTAATCACAATTTCAATTATTGTTGATAAACTATTCTATCACTCATAGAATTCATACATTGTAATTGAAGTCTACATAGATGTCTATCATTAATAGATTTGTCATATTTGTAAATTTTTCTAAGAGTTGCAATATTTGCAAATATCATACCTTAATTGCTACCCATCAGAATGACCCAAAAAGAAAACTTCTGGAAGCTTAAGGAATAAGAAGAAGAAAGAAAAACGTGTTGGGGGTGTTGTTAATGAAATTTGATAAAATTGAAAGTTTAGGATAACAATTGATAGCTGGAGAAATTTTTATTTTCTTCCCAAAAAAAAAAATAAGAAAAAGAATAAATAACAAATTCACGCATTGTTGTGACCCATTTCCCTAGATCCATTCTCAAATTACCGATAATATTAAATTTTCATGAAAATTGAAATTCTTCAACCTTTGGAATTTCTAATAAAATCGTAATGAATTAATCTTGGAATTTTCAAGTCATCAATTTCTGCCTATTTGTTTTCCTTGGCCAGCCTAGCCTCTCCCTGTATAAATACTCCATCTTGTGTTCATTTTATCCATAACAATAACAATATTTACCTTCACACATTATATTCTTCAGAAATTTAGAACATCCTTTCTGAATTCCTTATGGCCGGCGGAAAGGGTGGTGGAGGAGGTGGCGGTGGCAGTAGCAGAGGTGGAGGAGGTGGCGGCAGTGGCGGAGGCAAGAGTGGCGGTGGAGGTGGCAGCGGCAGTGGCGGAGGCAAGAGTGGCGGCGGAGGTGGGCATGGAATGATGGTTGCTCCAGGAGGTGGAGGGCAATATATCTCACGGGCTGGATTTGAGAATAATCCAGGAGGTTATTTTGCTGGCAATCGTGCTGCCGAGAAAAGTGGCAAGTAGAAGTAGTTAATTATGAAACAAGTTAATTATATGTAAAAATCTTATTGTTATAAATAAAATTGTCCACTTTTCATACTTGTTGTAAGCTTTCCCCATCATCCAACTACTATCAACTTTTCGTATTTGTTGCAAAAGCGAGTTTAGCTCAGCGATAATTGGCATGTATCCTCGATCATGAGATCAGAGGTTCGAATTTCTCCACCCCCAATGTTGATGTTCGTATTTGTTTCTATATGGAACCTCTGTTAATTTGTTTTTCTGTTTTTTCCTCTTCCAAGGAAAAAGAAAGTATTAACCAACTCAACTACATGCTAATGGGAGAGAACCATTATAAATTTTTGTTATGTCCTTGGCATTAAGTGGAGATATCTTGTGTTTATGTAACAAACACTTAACTCTGCCTTGTACTTTTTTTTTTTTTTTTATTAAACAACATTCAGAGGTGGGAGATTCGAACATCTAACTTCTTGATTGGGTGTACGTGTCAATTACCGTTAAGTTATGCTCATTTTATTTTAGATTGTGTGTCTATTTAAAATAGCCATAAGATCTATAATCTATCTATATCTTCTCTACTACATTTTTTTTTATTATATAAAAATAAAAGTTGAACTCTCAAAATTTGTAATAATAAATCGAAGGAAGAAAGAATTTGAGAAGTCTGCATAATAAATTCGGTCGTGGGCTAAGTAAATGAGAAGGGTTTTCTTTTGTTTAAAACAAATTATGAGGAAGGGATTTATTATACAATTATTATTGCTGAAATTAGTTATGAACTTTACAAAAACATACTATTTATGATGGCAACCACTCTTCAAATTTAGTAGTTTTTAGTTCTTAAAATAATAATTTAGACATGGTTTGGTTTGTAATCCATAAAACTTTGAAGAAATTTTCTTAATATATTAAATATGTAAAAATCCATTTTTTAAAATAATAATTTAGATTTGGTTTGTAATCCACAATAATTGAAGAAAATTTCTTAATATATTAATGTAAAAATCAATTGATAACACTTTTGAGATACTATACCTAACAATAACTATATATGTATCTATAGTTTATACAACAGGCACTAGAAGTTTTATCTCAATTCTATCTTTTTATTTATTTGTCAAGTTTGGCCTAGAGGTTTAGTTAGAAGATTGTCTTCCGTGGACTCATAGCATCCTTGTTCAAGAGATGTCAACCACAGTGTCTCACATTAGTTTTTGGTCTCTTTTTATTTGTATTTCTTAAAAAGAAGAAAAGAAAAACTATTTAACATATATACCTAGTTTGTCCTCAAATTCAAATAAATAAAATTACAACTTACAAATTAATTCTAATTTTTAAAATTTGAGTCGTTGATTAATATTTATGGTGGAGATAAGTCGTCTTTTTTTTTTTTTAAAGAAGTTTTAAAAGTGACACTTTAGTCCCGATATTTGAAAAATACTTCTAAATGGTCCCTGAGTTAATTTGACCGTTAGTTGACCTAACGAAAAAGTGATGTGACATGATGAGGTGGCACATTTAATTGAAGTGACCAATCTAATAACATCAGAAAATATATTAATGGAGTTGGAAATTGGAATATGGATCTTCATCCTCCACCGACCTGCTGAAGATTGCAAGCCTCTCTCTTCCATATGAAATTTAACAATGGCTTGATTTTTTCACTTGGGTTGTTGGAGGAAATTGTGGTGGACTGTGAGAAGTCACAGGTCCATGGATCCCGGTCAGCGCTATGGTAGAAGAGGTTCGAAACAGGCGCCGCCCGGTTGAATAGCGCTGCAATGTACCTAATTTTCTCACTTGGGTTGTTTGAGGCTATGGTCCTTACTTTCTTTGATGAATTTGCTGGAGATGATGGAGTCGTCGCTGGCGTTTTAGGAGTTGCTAGAGTGTTATGAACGTTGGGGAAGAAAAGCACAATTCAATAGACAAATTCAAGCGGTTCATTTCTTAATAATGTTGTTCAGAATCTCTCACTTTCTTCATAAATCATTAAACAAATTCAAACCATGGGAGATTAAAGGGTGGAGGATTTGCCGGAGGGGAATAGAGAAGAAGAAATGGGAAGAAGAAGGTGAACGGAGGGAAGAAGGGAAGATAAGAGAAGAGAGAGAAAGAGAAAGGGAAAAAAAAAGAAAAAGAAAATGACATGTAATAAAAAAAATAATATAAAATTATTAAATTTGCCACCTCAATTAAAATGTGCCACCTCATTTTTCCGTTAGGTCAACTAACGGTCAAATTAACTCGGGGACCATTTAGAAGTTTTTTTTTTAAACCTCGAGGACTAAAGTGTCACTTTTTAAACTTCAAGGACCAAATAGACATCAAGTTCAAACTTCAAGGACCAAAAGTGTATTTTGCCCAAGAAATAAGAGAATGAAATCATAGTTCTTAAAGCGAAAGAAAATAAGAAATTCATGAGTCCTAGTCGACATGGCTGCCTAACAAATTCTCATCAACTGCCATTACATGTCTTTGCCTTTACTTGAAAAAAAAAACATTCATGGAAAGAATGAGTATTTAAAATACTCAGTAAGTAATCCTACTACTGGAGCCAGGATATGCAAACACATACAACATGGTTCATGTTTTTCTAGTGATCATGGTTCATGCATTTCTAGTGGGACCCTATTCCCTCTTTCCTCTTAATTATTGAATTTCTTTTAAGGCCTTAACATGGACAATTACTCTTACTGTGTGTTCCTCTCTCAAGTAAGAGGTAAAGTAGACATCCTCTAGAGAATACACCCCATTTAATAGTCAGTTGGCACCTAGTTAGAGGGGTCGAATCTCTCCTAAGTTACCTCGAGCTCCTCTTCTAACTAAGGTGACAACAAGGATACTCTTGGAGAAAAAGAAGTTGAATAAAAAGAGCACCAACAGTCAAATAAGTTTGGGGGAGATAGAAAAAGGTCTAGTAACTCATGTATGCTCAAGGAACCCCAAGTCTTGTTTTTCTTAACTAAAAGGACTACACTAGGCTCAATTAATAGTAGTTAGGTAGTTTAAACACATTGGTTAGGATGGACTAGGGAGAGTTTTGCTTTGAAAAAAAACAATAGAAATCTTCATGCCTAGGAAACTTAGAAGTTGTGACTGGCACTAGAGTAGAAACCTCTCCTAAATGACAAACTTTTTAGAAAATGATCTTGAGAAACATGTTTACTTAATGGACTAGGGAGAGTTTTAATTTTTAGAAAATGGAAGTCGAAGGTCGACGGTGGCGATCGATCGACATATGCCGGTCAGCGGAGGTCGACGGCGTCCGGTAGTCAGAGGTCGAAGGTGGCGGTCGTTTAGTGGAAGTGTAATTGCCGGTAGTCAGAGGTCGACGGTAGTGGCTGGTCGGTGGCGCCCGATAGTCTAAGGTCGACAGTAGCGGTTAGTCGTGAAGGCTGATTAGTAGGGGTCGGGCGCCCGATAGTCGGAGGTCGACAATGGTGAATCGTCGACGGCACCAGGTAGTCGGAGGTCGACGGTAGCGGCCGGTCGGCAGAGGCTGGTCAGCGGGGGTCGGTGGGGGACGGTTATCGTAGATCGACGATGGTGGACGGTTGGTAGAGGTCAGTGTTGTTCGGTAGTCGACAGTCGACGTCGGCGGGCGGTCGGCGGTGGTTGGTCGAAGATAATCAGAGGTCAGCGGCGCCCGATAGTCAGAGGTCGATGGTGGCGATCGTACGACGGAGGTTGGTTGCTGCCGGTAGTTAGAGGTTGATGGTAGTGGCTAGTCGATGGTGCCCGGTAGTCTAAGGTCGACAGTACCGGTTAGTCTGCGGAGGCTGGTCAGCGGGGGTTAACAGCGATCGGTTGTTGGAGGTCAACGGTGGCGGACATTTGATGGAGGTTGGCGACTGCCGGTAGTCAGAAGTCGATAGTAGTGACTGGTCGGTAGCGTCCGGTAGTCTGAGGTCGACGGTAGCGGTCAGTCGACGAAGGTTGGTTAGTAAGGGTCGACGACGCCCGATAGTCGGAGGTCGACGATGGTGGCTGGTCGACGGTGCCAAGTAGTCGAAGTTCGACGGTAGCGCTCGGTCGACGGAGCCTGGTCAGCAGGGGCCGGTGGAGGCCGATAGTCGAAGGTCGACGACGGCGATCGCCCGATGGTGGTTCGTCAACGGTAGTTAGAGGTTGGTGGCGCCCGATAGTCAGAGGTCGACGGTGGCGATCGTTCGGCAGAGGTTGGCGACTGCCGGTAGTCAGAGGTCGACAGTAGTGGCTGGTTGACGGCGCCCGGTAGTCTGAGGTCGACGGTAGCAGTTGGCCGGCGGAGGCTTGTCAGTGGGGGTCGGCGGAGGTCGGTTATCATAGGTCGACGGTGGCGATCGGTTGGCGGAGGTCAGCGTTGGTTGGGAGTCGGAGGTCGACGACGACGATCGGTCGATGGAGGTGGGCGACAACCAGTAGTCAGAGGTCGACGGTGGCGGTGGATCGACGGACGTTGGCAGTTGGAGGTCAGCGGCGACGACCTGTCGGTGGAGGTTGGCGGCAGCTGGTAGTCGGAGGTAGACGATGGCCGGTAGTCAAAGGTCAGCGATGACGGCCGGTCGATGGAGGTTGGCGGCAGCGGTAGTCGAAGGTCGACGATGGCGGTCGATCGATGGAGGTTGCCAACAGTCGGTAGTCGAGGGTCGACGGTGGCAGTCGGCGGTAGGTGGTAGTTGAAGGTTGACGACGACGAGCGGTTAGTGGAGGTCGACAGCAGCCAGTAGTTGCAGGTCGACAATGGCGGTCGATTGGCGGAGGTTAGAGGTGGCAGCCATTCGACGGTGGCGACGATCGTCGGAAAAGTCATCGAAAGAATTTTCGAAAAAAGTGTTGGAGAAGTCGATGTCGTCGAACGGTCAGCGGAGGTCTTTGGCGACGGGCGATTGGTGGAGGCCGACGACAGCGGTAGTCGGAGGTAAAGATGGATCTAGGAATGGAAGAGAGAGATGAATACATGCATGAAAGAAAGAAAAAAAAAACAGAATCAGAAGTTGAGAAACAACTTTTTGTAGTTTCTCAAATTTTGCCCATTTTCTATAAATGTTTCTAGAAATTTAGAAACAAGAAACATGGATGAGTTATCAGACATGTTTGTTTCTTAAAAATGAGAAACATGAACAAGAAACATGAAACGGAAACGTTATCAAACGAACTCTTAATATCCCACCTTAAAGTGATTTATTGAGAATTAGTGGGGAGGTAATTCTTGCTGAAGTGATTGATGGGGAATTGGATTCCAAAAAATGACACTATTTTATTGATGTCGTCCATCATATTTTGCTTTCCAAACATGGAACCTTTTTGGATGCGTTCAAATTTTTATTTGGTTGTTGAGATTATTGAAATCTTAGGTGAAACATATTGGAACCAAATCAACGTCTTAAAGAAGAAGATACATGAAATGATAAAAATAAAGATTTAAAATATCACTTGAAAGTTTTTTTTTTTTTTTTTTTTTTTTTTTTTTTTTTTTTTTTTTATCACATATGAAGGATCCCAACTAGCGGCTAAGTGGGAAAAAAAAAAAAAAAGATGAAGAGACTAGATAAAGGAAGCAATTAGCAAACTAGAACTCTACCGACTTGAAATTAGAGAATTTAATATTATGGAAGAATATTGCATCAGCATTATTTATCCAACTTAGTACTTTAGCATATATCCCTTTCATTTTAATTTCACTAAATTACTTTTTATTTTTTTTCCTCAAAATTATATGAAAATTTAAACTTTTGGTTGATGAACCTAGATGGCTAGATGGTTAGTTAGTTCCATAAAATAAACAAAATATAGTTACATTTTTCACACTACATGTGTTAAAAATAAAGTACATATATCCTTAGAATTTCATGTCTACCAATCCAATCTCAAATGCTACGAGATGGTTTTGTTTATTCTCAAACTCATTAAATAGTTAGTATAGTATAACTGCTTTTGTTGAGTTCGTGCTACAAAATCAAGAGATTTCAAGTGTGATTAATTTCTTTCAAGTAGAAAATGGTGAACGCAAAGCATTTTAAATGTCATGTTAAGTTGCCAAAACTACATGGGAAATTAGGGCCCGTTTGGTAACATTCTTTCCAAATTTATTAAGAAATCTAAACATTTAATAACTATGTATGTTTCTTGTTTCTTATTTTTTTAGAAACACTCCCAAAATTTGTATAGAACTTTTGGGAACAACTAAAACTAGTTTCTCCTTTTTTGTTCTTATTTCCAATTTTTTCCAAACATAAATAAGAATATAGGTTTATTATTTCCAATTTTTTCCAAACATAAATCCTATCTCCGTTTTTTCCCGCGCCCCAGACATTTATGACATTTTTTTTCATCCCTTCCCTTTATTTTTTTTTTACTATGGCGTCATAGAAAGTGAAAATTGTAGTAGTGATAGGTGTTAGGGTCATGAAATTATATTTTTCTTTATTAAAAATGAAGAAACAGAAACAAGAAACGAGAACGTTACCAAACGGACCCTTAGATGCCATGAAGAATCTTTGCAAACAAAGACGATAGAAGAATGTTGTCAAGTAAATGGACTTTATTCGAAGTTGTCTTTTAATTAGCCCACTCTTTTGATGAAATCCACATATCAAGATTCCACGATATTAAGTTCTACCATGGACGATATTCATTTCTAGGGATCAACCACAATCTTATAAATATCAAACAACCATTTAAGATGAAGAGCAAACCACCAATACAAAAGTTTTGTTTAGCTTGAAACTATCAATCAAAAGTTAGGATGAGTTCTCTTGGAGAAGACGATGTGTTGCTCCAGATTAAGAAATCTTCTGACTGGAAACCAATAAAGAACATTAAACCCTAAACCCTAAACCCTAAACCCTAAACCCTAAACCCTAAACCCTAAACCCTAAACCCTAAACCCTAAAAACCCTAAACCCTAAACCCTAATTGTAAGCTTTTCCCCATCATCCAACTACTATCAACTTTTCGTATTTGTTGCAAAAGCGAGTTTAGCTCAGCGATAATTGGCATGTATCCTCGATCATGAGATCAGAGGTTCGAATTTCTCCACCCCCAATGTTGATGTTCGTATTTGTTTCTATATGGAACCTCTGTTAATTTGTTTTTCTGTTTTTTCCTCTTCCAAGGAAAAAGAAAGTATTAACCAACTCAACTACATGCTAATGGGAGAGAACCATTATAAATTTTTGTTATGTCCTTGGCATTAAGTGGAGATATCTTGTGTTTATGTAACAAACACTTAACTCTGCCTTGTACTTTTTTTTTTTTTTTTTATTAAACAACATTCAGAGGTGGGAGATTCGAACATCTAACTTCTTGATTGGGTGTACGTGTCAATTACCGTTAAGTTATGCTCATTTTATTTTAGATTGTGTGTCTATTTAAAATAGCCATAAGATCTATAATCTATCTATATCTTCTCTACTACATTTTTTTTTATTATATAAAAATAAAAGTTGAACTCTCAAAATTTGTAATAATAAATCGAAGGAAGAAAGAATTTGAGAAGTCTGCATAATAAATTCGGTCGTGGGCTAAGTAAATGAGAAGGGTTTTCTTTTGTTTAAAACAAATTATGAGGAAGGGATTTATTATACAATTATTATTGCTGAAATTAGTTATGAACTTTACAAAAACATACTATTTATGATGGCAACCACTCTTCAAATTTAGTAGTTTTTAGTTCTTAAAATAATAATTTAGACATGGTTTGGTTTGTAATCCATAAAACTTTGAAGAAATTTTCTTAATATATTAAATATGTAAAAATCCATTTTTTAAAATAATAATTTAGATTTGGTTTGTAATCCACAATAATTGAAGAAAATTTCTTAATATATTAATGTAAAAATCAATTGATAACACTTTTGAGATACTATACCTAACAATAACTATATATGTATCTATAGTTTATACAACAGGCACTAGAAGTTTTATCTCAATTCTATCTTTTTATTTATTTGTCAAGTTTGGCCTAGAGGTTTAGTTAGAAGATTGTCTTCCGTGGACTCATAGCATCCTTGTTCAAGAGATGTCAACCACAGTGTCTCACATTAGTTTTTGGTCTCTTTTTATTTGTATTTCTTAAAAAGAAGAAAAGAAAAACTATTTAACATATATACCTAGTTTGTCCTCAAATTCAAATAAATAAAATTACAACTTACAAATTAATTCTAATTTTTAAAATTTGAGTCGTTGATTAATATTTATGGTGGAGATAAGTCGTCTTTTTTTTTTTTAAAGAAGTTTTAAAAGTGACACTTTAGTCCCGATATTTGAAAAATACTTCTAAATGGTCCCTGAGTTAATTTGACCGTTAGTTGACCTAACGAAAAAGTGATGTGACATGATGAGGTGGCACATTTAATTGAAGTGACCAATCTAATAACATCAGAAAATATATTAATGGAGTTGGAAATTGGAATATGGATCTTCATCCTCCACCGACCTGCTGAAGATTGCAAGCCTCTCTCTTCCATATGAAATTTAACAATGGCTTGATTTTTTCACTTGGGTTGTTGGAGGAAATTGTGGTGGACTGTGAGAAGTCACAGGTCCATGGATCCCGGTCAGCGCTATGGTAGAAGAGGTTCGAAACAGGCGCCGCCCGGTTGAATAGCGCTGCAATGTACCTAATTTTCTCACTTGGGTTGTTTGAGGCTATGGTCCTTACTTTCTTTGATGAATTTGCTGGAGATGATGGAGTCGTCGCTGGCGTTTTAGGAGTTGCTAGAGTGTTATGAACGTTGGGGAAGAAAAGCACAATTCAATAGACAAATTCAAGCGGTTCATTTCTTAATAATGTTGTTCAGAATCTCTCACTTTCTTCATAAATCATTAAACAAATTCAAACCATGGGAGATTAAAGGGTGGAGGATTTGCCGGAGGGGAATAGAGAAGAAGAAATGGGAAGAAGAAGGTGAACGGAGGGAAGAAGGGAAGATAAGAGAAGAGAGAGAAAGAGAAAGGGAAAAAAAAAGAAAAAGAAAATGACATGTAATAAAAAAAATAATATAAAATTATTAAATTTGCCACCTCAATTAAAATGTGCCACCTCATTTTTCCGTTAGGTCAACTAACGGTCAAATTAACTCGGGGACCATTTAGAAGTTTTTTTTTTAAACCTCGAGGACTAAAGTGTCACTTTTTAAACTTCAAGGACCAAATAGACATCAAGTTCAAACTTCAAGGACCAAAAGTGTATTTTGCCCAAGAAATAAGAGAATGAAATCATAGTTCTTAAAGCGAAAGAAAATAAGAAATTCATGAGTCCTAGTCGACATGGCTGCCTAACAAATTCTCATCAACTGCCATTACATGTCTTTGCCTTTACTTGAAAAAAAAAACATTCATGGAAAGAATGAGTATTTAAAATACTCAGTAAGTAATCCTACTACTGGAGCCAGGATATGCAAACACATACAACATGGTTCATGTTTTTCTAGTGATCATGGTTCATGCATTTCTAGTGGGACCCTATTCCCTCTTTCCTCTTAATTATTGAATTTCTTTTAAGGCCTTAACATGGACAATTACTCTTACTGTGTGTTCCTCTCTCAAGTAAGAGGTAAAGTAGACATCCTCTAGAGAATACACCCCATTTAATAGTCAGTTGGCACCTAGTTAGAGGGGTCGAATCTCTCCTAAGTTACCTCGAGCTCCTCTTCTAACTAAGGTGACAACAAGGATACTCTTGGAGAAAAAGAAGTTGAATAAAAAGAGCACCAACAGTCAAATAAGTTTGGGGGAGATAGAAAAAGGTCTAGTAACTCATGTATGCTCAAGGAACCCCAAGTCTTGTTTTTCTTAACTAAAAGGACTACACTAGGCTCAATTAATAGTAGTTAGGTAGTTTAAACACATTGGTTAGGATGGACTAGGGAGAGTTTTGCTTTGAAAAAAAACAATAGAAATCTTCATGCCTAGGAAACTTAGAAGTTGTGACTGGCACTAGAGTAGAAACCTCTCCTAAATGACAAACTTTTTAGAAAATGATCTTGAGAAACATGTTTACTTAATGGACTAGGGAGAGTTTTAATTTTTAGAAAATGGAAGTCGAAGGTCGACGGTGGCGATCGATCGACATATGCCGGTCAGCGGAGGTCGACGGCGTCCGGTAGTCAGAGGTCGAAGGTGGCGGTCGTTTAGTGGAAGTGTAATTGCCGGTAGTCAGAGGTCGACGGTAGTGGCTGGTCGGTGGCGCCCGATAGTCTAAGGTCGACAGTAGCGGTTAGTCGTGAAGGCTGATTAGTAGGGGTCGGGCGCCCGATAGTCGGAGGTCGACAATGGTGAATCGTCGACGGCACCAGGTAGTCGGAGGTCGACGGTAGCGGCCGGTCGGCAGAGGCTGGTCAGCGGGGGTCGGTGGGGGACGGTTATCGTAGATCGACGATGGTGGACGGTTGGTAGAGGTCAGTGTTGTTCGGTAGTCGACAGTCGACGTCGGCGGGCGGTCGGCGGTGGTTGGTCGAAGATAATCAGAGGTCAGCGGCGCCCGATAGTCAGAGGTCGATGGTGGCGATCGTACGACGGAGGTTGGTTGCTGCCGGTAGTTAGAGGTTGATGGTAGTGGCTAGTCGATGGTGCCCGGTAGTCTAAGGTCGACAGTACCGGTTAGTCTGCGGAGGCTGGTCAGCGGGGGTTAACAGCGATCGGTTGTTGGAGGTCAACGGTGGCGGACATTTGATGGAGGTTGGCGACTGCCGGTAGTCAGAAGTCGATAGTAGTGACTGGTCGGTAGCGTCCGGTAGTCTGAGGTCGACGGTAGCGGTCAGTCGACGAAGGTTGGTTAGTAAGGGTCGACGACGCCCGATAGTCGGAGGTCGACGATGGTGGCTGGTCGACGGTGCCAAGTAGTCGAAGTTCGACGGTAGCGCTCGGTCGACGGAGCCTGGTCAGCAGGGGCCGGTGGAGGCCGATAGTCGAAGGTCGACGACGGCGATCGCCCGATGGTGGTTCGTCAACGGTAGTTAGAGGTTGGTGGCGCCCGATAGTCAGAGGTCGACGGTGGCGATCGTTCGGCAGAGGTTGGCGACTGCCGGTAGTCAGAGGTCGACAGTAGTGGCTGGTTGACGGCGCCCGGTAGTCTGAGGTCGACGGTAGCAGTTGGCCGGCGGAGGCTTGTCAGTGGGGGTCGGCGGAGGTCGGTTATCATAGGTCGACGGTGGCGATCGGTTGGCGGAGGTCAGCGTTGGTTGGGAGTCGGAGGTCGACGACGACGATCGGTCGATGGAGGTGGGCGACAACCAGTAGTCAGAGGTCGACGGTGGCGGTGGATCGACGGACGTTGGCAGTTGGAGGTCAGCGGCGACGACCTGTCGGTGGAGGTTGGCGGCAGCTGGTAGTCGGAGGTAGACGATGGCCGGTAGTCAAAGGTCAGCGATGACGGCCGGTCGATGGAGGTTGGCGGCAGCGGTAGTCGAAGGTCGACGATGGCGGTCGATCGATGGAGGTTGCCAACAGTCGGTAGTCGAGGGTCGACGGTGGCAGTCGGCGGTAGGTGGTAGTTGAAGGTTGACGACGACGAGCGGTTAGTGGAGGTCGACAGCAGCCAGTAGTTGCAGGTCGACAATGGCGGTCGATTGGCGGAGGTTAGAGGTGGCAGCCATTCGACGGTGGCGACGATCGTCGGAAAAGTCATCGAAAGAATTTTCGAAAAAAGTGTTGGAGAAGTCGATGTCGTCGAACGGTCAGCGGAGGTCTTTGGCGACGGGCGATTGGTGGAGGCCGACGACAGCGGTAGTCGGAGGTAAAGATGGATCTAGGAATGGAAGAGAGAGATGAATACATGCATGAAAGAAAGAAAAAAAAAAACAGAATCAGAAGTTGAGAAACAACTTTTTGTAGTTTCTCAAATTTTGCCCATTTTCTATAAATGTTTCTAGAAATTTAGAAACAAGAAACATGGATGAGTTATCAGACATGTTTGTTTCTTAAAAATGAGAAACATGAACAAGAAACATGAAACGGAAACGTTATCAAACGAACTCTTAATATCCCACCTTAAAGTGATTTATTGAGAATTAGTGGGGAGGTAATTCTTGCTGAAGTGATTGATGGGGAATTGGATTCCAAAAAATGACACTATTTTATTGATGTCGTCCATCATATTTTGCTTTCCAAACATGGAACCTTTTTGGATGCGTTCAAATTTTTATTTGGTTGTTGAGATTATTGAAATCTTAGGTGAAACATATTGGAACCAAATCAACGTCTTAAAGAAGAAGATACATGAAATGATAAAAATAAAGATTTAAAATATCACTTGAAAGTTTTTTTTTTTTTTTTTTTTTTTTTTTTTTTTTTTTTTTTTTTTTATCACATATGAAGGATCCCAACTAGCGGCTAAGTGGGAAAAAAAAAAAAAAAGATGAAGAGACTAGATAAAGGAAGCAATTAGCAAACTAGAACTCTACCGACTTGAAATTAGAGAATTTAATATTATGGAAGAATATTGCATCAGCATTATTTATCCAACTTAGTACTTTAGCATATATCCCTTTCATTTTAATTTCACTAAATTACTTTTTATTTTTTTTCCTCAAAATTATATGAAAATTTAAACTTTTGGTTGATGAACCTAGATGGCTAGATGGTTAGTTAGTTCCATAAAATAAACAAAATATAGTTACATTTTTCACACTACATGTGTTAAAAATAAAGTACATATATCCTTAGAATTTCATGTCTACCAATCCAATCTCAAATGCTACGAGATGGTTTTGTTTATTCTCAAACTCATTAAATAGTTAGTATAGTATAACTGCTTTTGTTGAGTTCGTGCTACAAAATCAAGAGATTTCAAGTGTGATTAATTTCTTTCAAGTAGAAAATGGTGAACGCAAAGCATTTTAAATGTCATGTTAAGTTGCCAAAACTACATGGGAAATTAGGGCCCGTTTGGTAACATTCTTTCCAAATTTATTAAGAAATCTAAACATTTAATAACTATGTATGTTTCTTGTTTCTTATTTTTTTAGAAACACTCCCAAAATTTGTATAGAACTTTTGGGAACAACTAAAACTAGTTTCTCCTTTTTTGTTCTTATTTCCAATTTTTTCCAAACATAAATAAGAATATAGGTTTATTATTTCCAATTTTTTCCAAACATAAATCCTATCTCCGTTTTTTTTCCCGCGCCCCAGACATTTATGACATTTTTTTTCATCCCTTCCCTTTATTTTTTTTTTACTATGGCGTCATAGAAAGTGAAAATTGTAGTAGTGATAGGTGTTAGGGTCATGAAATTATATTTTTCTTTATTAAAAATGAAGAAACAGAAACAAGAAACGAGAACGTTACCAAACGGACCCTTAGATGCCATGAAGAATCTTTGCAAACAAAGACGATAGAAGAATGTTGTCAAGTAAATGGACTTTATTCGAAGTTGTCTTTTAATTAGCCCACTCTTTTGATGAAATCCACATATCAAGATTCCACGATATTAAGTTCTACCATGGACGATATTCATTTCTAGGGATCAACCACAATCTTATAAATATCAAACAACCATTTAAGATGAAGAGCAAACCACCAATACAAAAGTTTTGTTTAGCTTGAAACTATCAATCAAAAGTTAGGATGAGTTCTCTTGGAGAAGACGATGTGTTGCTCCAGATTAAGAAATCTTCTGACTGGAAACCAATAAAGAACATTATTAACGATCCGTATGTGCAAGAGATCGGAAGGTTTGCAGCGATAAAGGGAACGCCGAATACAGAAAGTGGTGGATGGTGAGGTTGTAGAGGTGTGTGGAGGAACAACATTTCGCCTTAAGGTGGAGGTGAAAATAGTGAAAATAGTACCAACTGAGTACACTGCAATTGCGACATGTGAGTTTGTTGTGCTAGATTATAAACCACCTGTTAAATCTTGGCAACTTTGTGAATTTCCCGCCTAGCCTTTTGGCCTTTGCCTCTTTGGTCCTCAACTGAGGGGAGTAGCCTTATCTACTTTACATAATGCTCAAGCGGCATTGTCCTTTATGTATCAATGCTAATATGGGAATAAAATAAAGACTATCTATGTCTAATGCTATGTTTAAATCAGCGTGTTTTTTTTTTCTTCTTAGTTCTTCTCTCTTTATTATAAACCTAGCTACATTTGAGTAACTAAGATTCTGTTTGATGGCTATTTAGGTTTTGAAAATCATGCTTGTTTTCTCCAAATTTTCTAACAATGGATTTCATCTTTGTTCGGGAAATATTTGAATTCTTAGCCACATTTCAAACACAAAAACAAGTTTTTGAAAACTACTTTGTTTAGGCCCCATTTGATAACCATTTGGTTTTTGGTTTTTGGTTTTTCAAGACTATACGTTTATTTTCTCTCAATTTTCTCACCATGGTTTTCATTTTTTTGTTAAGGATGTAGGGTAAAAATCCTTTACGCAGCGGAAACTTATCAGAGAAACCAAGCCCAATTAAAGCACGATTAGAGTACCCATACGACGACAAAATTACAGCAACTAAATTCAATAAAATTATGAACGGTAGACAAGTTATAAACATGCTATTTTGTGGATTAAACCTAGATCTAATCAAGGTTCTATATCTAGAAGTCATAGGGATTGAGAAGAACTTACTGACCGATTTCACCAATTCTTCTCTTTTGTTCTGAAAATACAGTAGCCCCAATTTCTTTTCTTTGCTGGAAAATCTTACACGGACACTACCACAAAAGAGCCACCGGTATTCTTTGAAGGCTTGTGTGAAGTTTGCTTGTGGGAGCAATAGTTATCTCTAGGGAAAATTGGGATTCTGTAATCTGAGATTGCCAGATAGAACGAGAGAGATTATGAGTCTGAGAGAGAGAGAGATTGTATCTTTCAAGAAGAAGAGTAACTATCTCCTAATTACACTCCCTTAGACGTAGGGGTGATCATCGGTCGGTCGGCGTCGGTTTTAGGCTCAAACCGACGCCGACCACCGACATGTCGGTTTCCGGCGGTCAGTTGCCGTCGGTTTGGGAGTGAGTAGTTACGCCGACCGACCGACCACACCCACGGTCGGTCGGTTATAGTCGGTTTTAAGCTTCCAACAAAGTGAAGAAGAAGATAACAAAGAAAGAACAAAAGAATGAAGAAGAAAGAAAAAAATGGAGGAGAAAATTCGTAATAAAAAACCCAGCAAAACAAAGTTTGAAGAAGAAAAGAAAAATGAAAGAAAAATAAAGAAAGAACACGAAGAAGAAATGAAGAAGATGAAAGAAAAATGAAGAAGTGAAAATAAAAGAAGAAGAGAAAAGAAAGAAAGAAAAAAAAAATGGTGGAGCCGTGGAGGAGAAGAAATGAAAAAAATGAGGGGAAGAGGAAGAAGATAAGAGGAGAGAGAGAGGAGAAAAGAGAGATGGGAGTGAGAGATGAGAGATTAAAAAAAAAAGAAAATAAATATGTTTTTTAATGATGGTCCTTGGGAAGACCATCTGATGGTCTTCCCAAGACATTAATGGCGAAAGGACAGCAGCAGCATGCAAGCTACTACACAGTCAGGCTTTTTTTTTTTGGTCGGTTTGGTCGGTTCTCGCCGTTTTGGGCGAACCGACCGACCGAATAGTCGGTTTTATTCCAAATAAAACCGACTCCGACCGAGATTTTAAGAAAACCGACCGACCGACGTCGGTTCGGTCGGTTTAGGTCGGTCGGCTCGATTTTTCGGGTTTGTTTGCTCACCCCTACTTAGACGTGTACTTCACGGTTAGTGGGGAGACCACGCATTATTAGTTATCTCAACTGATAATACTAATTATTGACAAATAAAATTATTAATAATTATTTCATTAACTAATTAAATTAACAATTAATTTAATCATGTTATTTATTTAAATCATATTTATATAAATATTCTCACATAACCTTAATTTTAATATAATTCAATTATATCTAATTTAATTAAATTAAATTAAAACAAATAATTAATTAAATTTCAAACTAATTAATTATTAAATTGAATATCATATATTCAATTACTTTTCTCTCGTTCAAACCATAGTTTTAATGTGCATCTAACGCACATTAAATTTTAACCTATAGTTTAATATGAATCTAATTCATATTCTAATTTAATATTCGAACCTTTTCGAATATTCAATTCTCCCTTAGAAATTTTACCTCAACTCCTTAGATGAGTTACCGGTGGGACCTTATGGACCTACAGATCAGAAGTTTCAACGATATGAGATTAATTGACTAAACTCATTAACCAAATTAATCAAAGTTCGTTAACTATGGTTCACTACACTATAGAACCACAATTGCACTCTTCTCACTGCAGATATATTCCTGTGTCCACGGATATCAACCAATAACAGCAAGTTATTCCTTCACGTGTGTTCGTAACCCTAACTAGGTCAAATTACCATTTTAGCCCTGGGTTACATATATGTCCTTAAGTCCCTAGTGCTCCTCTAATGAACAACCTGTTTGTGGTCCAACCTACAAACAAAAATCCCTCTCGTGCCATGGAGAGGGCAGTGCCCTTTGTTCAAGACCCAAAGACACCACTTAAGAGAATACACCTCTACTTACCCTAACGTCGGGAAGGAGTGAATTCCATCTTGTGAGATTATGTTTCCAGCTCCCCACTTGGTCTTGTCCCCAAAATGGTAGGCTTATATTGAGTCGGCGTGCAGGTCACTCTCACCCATACAAATCAAAGGACAATCCCTCGTGAATAAGAGTCCATAATCCACTCAGGATTGAGACTAAGTTCCCTAGGTCATCCTAGTGAAATAGAAATCTAACTAGTCAACGGTGTTACAGCTAGTGGTTAACTATTTTGTGGTCCGGTCTTATGCAAACTCATTGCACATGATACCCCTACTAGCATGTTCCCTACACGAACGCGTTGGATCATTGCGTTTGTATCATAATACAAAGCGGGTTGTATCCATAGTGTCACCAGGATAAGGTACCCAGTTATATCCCTATACTATAGATCCTTTAGGCTATAACTTGAACAGTGATCCCCGTATGTCCCCACATACTAGTTCAAGTCTCATACTAACAACCTAGGATGTTTAGTTTATTGGATTATGATTATTTAGGCAAGATATACACAATACAAGCAATAATAAATGAATAATACATCAAAATCATTTTATTAATGTTCGGTCAAATGTTTACATTTACTATCTACGAGTTTTAGGGCATAAAACCCAACAAAGGAGACATTAGAGTTCTTTGTCAAATTCTAAAAACAAAAACAATTTTTTGAAAACTACTTTTTTTGTTTTAAAAAATTGACTTGGTTTTTGAAAATTTGAGAGGGATGTAGATAACAACCCAAAGAAATGTATGGGTGAAAAGAGTGTTTATAATCTAAATTTTTAAAAACCAAAAACAAAAAAACGAAATGGTTATCAAACGGGACCTTAGTTTTCAAAATTTGACTTGGTTTTTTAAAATATGAGAAGAAGATAGATAACAAAGCAAATAAACTTATAGGATGGAAGTAGTGTTTATAAACTCAATTTTCAAAAACCAAAAACTAAAAACTAATGCCCCATTTGATAACCATTTGGTTTTTGGTTGTCGGTTTTTGAAAATTAAGTTTATATACACCAACTTCCACATATAAATTTATTTGTTTTAGTATCTACCTTCTTTCTTGTTTCAAAAAAAAAAAAAAATTAGTTTTCAAAATTTTGCTTTTGTTTTTGGAATTTGGCTAGAAATTCAAATGGATCTTAACAAGGATGAAAAGCATTGTATGGAATTTGGGAAGAAAAAAACAAGCATTTAGGCCACAACCCTCTAGTAGCTTTACATTCCCATAAAAGGTGAGTAGCCATATCTATTTGTGCAGGTTAATGTCCATCCCACGATTAATCAAATTAGATAGGGTTGGGAGGATATCTTTATAGATTATCCAACCACAAATCTTGATTTTAGAAGGGATTTTGGCTTTCCAAAAGGATTTCCAGAGTGTTTCTTGCTATTTGTGGTTAGATAAGATATAGAAGTTTTAGCAATGTGATGAATATGCATACCCACTCTATAGGCATTTTTAATCGAAAAATTAAAAAAGTCCGCTTAGGATCATGATTCCAGATTATTAACATCCTCCACTGGAGTTGGATTGGAAGGATTTTATGGTTAAATTATTGAACATATAAATAATATGACTTTTTTTTTTTTGTTTTGAAAAAATAAATAATATGACTTTTTAGAGTATATATATGTGTTGATGTATGTGTATCTATGTCACAACATAGATTGTTTAAGTATTTGGTGGGCAAATATTCCGTGGCAAAACAATAGTAATGACTAGATCATATACTCTTTTAAGTTGTGTATACATATAAATATTTAAAAAGTATAAGGGTGAAGATAAACTTGAAGGTTTAGTTTTAAAAAATGAGTTTAATGGAAATTCTTTTTGGTTATTTATTAAAAATACCCTTGAACTATAGGATTACTTTGCTTTTAATTATATCATTAAACTTTGAAAAGTTTCATTTTAACCATTGAAATTTGTTTCAAAATAACCTGATAGGTCTAATTTGTTATATGTTTACAATCTCCCAATTTGCTTATCTATATTGAAATATATCCTTGCGAAAAATCCTTTAAAATGAGTATACTCATTTTAAAAGATTTGAAGTTTCTTTAGGCCCCGTTTTGGCTCCGAACCTCCGTCATGGACCTATATACATATTATACGTGCGTATGTCATGAACTTATACACATATTATACGTAAAAAAAAAGTGTCTATCACTGATAGATTTTGATAATCGGAGTCTATTAGTGTCTATAAGTGACTATTGGTGATAGACACTAATAGACTCTCTATAATCTTTTCTATCCGTGTCTATCACTTATAGATTCTGATAATCGGAGTCTATCAATGTTTATCACTGATAGACTCTGATTAATCGAAGTCTATAAGTGACTATCAATGGGATAGACACTTATAAACTATCAATACACTCTATATAATTCTTTCCATCAGTGTCTATCATTGTTAGACCCAGATTAATTCGGTGTATTAGTGACTATTGGTGATAAACATTGATAGACTATCAATCTGTGTCTTTTACTGATAGATTCTGATAATCAGAGTCTATGAAATGCCTATCACTGATAGACTCCGATTAAATGAAGTCTATTAGTGACTATCAGTGATAGACACTGATAAACTATTAAAAGACTCCGTATAATCCTTTCTATCAGTGTCTATCACTGATAGACTCCAATTAATCGAAATCTATCAAAGTCCTTCCTATCAGATAACTGCCGAGAAAAAAGGTATTTTTGTAACTTAACGTCACTTTTTGCTATTTCTGCAAATAGTTTTACTTTTTGCTATTTTTGCAATATGTTTAGTGTTTTTTTTTAGTTTTATTATTTTTTATAGTAGATTTCAAAAAAAAAAAATTAATTAAGTAATTCTAACTTCAAGTTCTAAGTGGGCAATATTTAGATATTAAAATTTCCATTAAAACAATTTTTAATTCCTATGATTATCAAAATACCGTGTTAATCACATGTCATCCATGTAACGATCCGACTTCTAAAATGGACCTATTTGGGATCACTACTACATGCATGCTATGGAGGCCTTTTTAGATAAAACATTTTAAAAGCTTAAACTCATAAATTCAGTAAAACCTCAAAGGAAAGACAACTTTTATTCGGGATCCCAAAAACTTTAAAAGGACAATCAATGTCAAAAATAAATTCAAGCTGACGGTTTTACATGACCTCAAAAGAAAATCCTCATCAAGTTTACTAAAAAAATAAAAGAATGAAACATAGTTCTTAAAGTGAAAGGAAATAAGAAATTCATGAGTCCTAGTCTCTCCCATGGTTGCCTAACGAGTTCTCATCTATCGTCAACACACACCCTTGCTTTTATCTGAAAAAAAACATTCATGGAAAGAATGAGTATTTAAAATACTCAGTAAGTAACCCCACTACTAGGGTCACGACATGCAAACACATACAACGTGGTTCATGCTTTACTAGTGGGACCCTATTCCTCTTTTCCTCTTAACTAAAAATTTCTTTTAAGACCATAACATGGACAATTACCTTTCCTCTGGTTCCTCTTCCAACTAAGAGATACAATAGCCATCTTCTAGAAAATGCGCCTCATCTAATAGTCAGTTGGCACCTAATTAGTGGGGTCAAAACTCACCTACAGTACTTCAGTTTCCTTTAGATGTATATCAATTTCCTCTAAGGTAATTGCCATGAACATGGTTCTTTTTAGTTTCATGAAACATACATATGCATGGGGTCCTATATCAACATCATAATACATGAATATGCACATAAAATCTTCAATCATGCATGACACAAAATTTCCTAGTTTATCATGGTTCATATAACAAATAAATTCACAGTTCCTGTGTCATCGAGTCATGCATCGCATAATAATTATTCATGAAAATTCTATCCTAATAGCACACAATCTCCCAACCTAGCCTAAGCGTTTCCAGTATTAAAGCCACTTACCTTGGCTTAATTATTTAGGAAAATTCTTTGACAAATTCCTTAATTTCAAGGCTTAAGCAAGCCAACAAACTAACTTTAGATTTGCTGAACAACACCTTATTTTAGCACAAATTGATGATCCGACCTCCGAAAACTTGAGAGATCTAAAACAAATTTCATACTTTAGTGGGTAATCAACCTAACTTTAAAAAAATCAACCCAAAATCAAGGGTTCTTGCTGAAAATCTCACTTACCCACACCAAAAACGCTTGGAATCAACGTAACTCAAAGACCCACTACAACACCTCGCCAAAGAACAGGCAAGGGAGAAAAACCCACTCGAAAACGTTGTTGGCCACACAACTTAGGTGCTGTAACTGCTGAAATCTATTGCCAAAATCGAACAAGAATGGTGGGGAGTGAGGGAGAGAACGAAGAGAGAGAGAGAGATCGGCTTGAGAAATGGAAAAAAACCCACGAGATCTTACCTCGTTTACGCGCGAAACCACTGCTAAGAAAACTGCTGCAGATCTGCCACGAAACTCCTTGCTCATTGAAGGTGACGGTGACGCCGGAGAGAGGATGGTGGTGCAAAGGCTGGCGATGGCGGGCTCGAGATGAAGACCAAGTTCACCGGCGAGAGGGTCCTTCATGGATGCACAATTGTGGAGAAGAAAGGGGAAAGATGGAGAAGATGAAGAAAGACCTAGGGTTGCGTGCACTCACTTAAAAATGAGCTCTTAAGGTTTGGCTTGGCTCTAATATCAACATATTTACAAAAATGCCATCCCAGCCTTAATTATTAAAATTTCACCAATTTTCAATTCTTCTAAATCTCCCACTTTACACTATTGCGAAATTAAACCAAATTAACCCAAGATTAAAGAAATTGAGTTTTTTTTATCTTGAATTACCGACGTTACATTCTTCCCTCCATAAGAACTTTCGTCCTCGAAAGCTGTTACTCCTGGAAGATCTCTAAATACTTACTTCTCATCTCATCTTCTCTTTCCCATGTTGCTTCCTGAATCTGGTGGTTCTGCCAAAGCACTTTAATAAGAGCTATCTCTCTATTTCGAAGAGTCTTCTTATCTCTGACAACAATTCGAAATGGCTTCTCTTCCTAACTTAAGTTCTCGTTCATTTTCGAAGGTTCAAAATCAATCACATGAAGCGGGTCGGCCATGTATCTTTGTAGCATCGATACATGAAACACATCATGAACTGCTGAGAGAAACGACGACAAAGCCAAACGATAAGCTACAGGGCCAATTTTTTCCAAAATCTCAAATGGTCTTATAAACCTGGGACTTAACTTCCATTTCTTTCCAAATCTCAAAACTCCCTTCATCGGTGTGATAGCGAGCATAGCTAGCTATCTTTACTTATTTAATTTAGCTAGTCTTTGATGATTATTGGCCATTTTGTTGCGCTTAATTGTTTATTTTGTAGGAAATGGTTGATTGGAGCTATAGCGAAATAATGGAGCTAATCGGGTGCTCGGGACGCGAAAAGATGCAAAGGATTGAAAAAGCTTCAAAGAGAAAAAGTCAAAATTGGGTCAAATGCTGGCTAGCGTCGAGACGCCAGCCCTTGAGCGTCTCAACGCTGGCATTCCATATCAGAATAGGCGCGGAATCGTCGCAGCGTCTCGACGTTGCGTAATTCCCTTTTTAGAATACGCGTGTTTTGAGACAGCGTCTCGACGCTAGGTCGAAAATTTGCTATATAATTATCCTTTCGGCTAGGTTTTGAGGGGAAGGAATTTTTGGACTTTTGGAGCCGAAAACAGAGCTAAAACAGAGGAGTTGAAGGCTGAAGCAAAGGGAGAAAATCGGAAATCAACTCATTGTTCGTGGGGATCGTGACGGGGACGTCGGTCTCGGCCTACATTGAGTTTTCTTTTCCCTTTCCTTTTCTTTAGCTAGAGTTTATGGCTTTATTATGTTTAGTTGAGCTTGTAATTAGAGCCATGAGTAACTAAACTCATAGCTTAGAGATTGATGTAGTTGATTAAGTTTATGGATTGAATTTATGGTTTAAGTTGTGCAATGATTATTATGTTTGTAATCTTGATTTAATGCTCGGGAGAGGGGATTTAATATAGACTTACTCAAGATTGCATGACTAGAGTTTATTTTCTAATTCGTGACGGTTTTAGATTAACTTTGGAATTAGTCAAAAGATCTCATTGCCTTGCATATTAATAAACTTAGATAGGGATATCAAGTTAGTTAATTTGCATGAGAATCAATTATACTCGGGAGAGGTAGTTGTGATTAAAGGGTCTTTGGCTCATGATTTCATTGTGCATAATAACTTACTCCTTAAAATCAATCCTAGACTAAATCGGCGAAATCAATTCCCTAAGTATTTCTCCCAATTGAATTTCCATACTTTTTACTTGCTTTGATCTAGTTTTCATACCATTCATTCATCACTTTTTTATCCCTAAATAAAATTGAGCGAGATAATTCACAATACTTGATTTGCTTAAAAATCCAATCCAGAGGACGACATTCGAATTTACTTTCACTATATTATTACTTGACTCGTGCGCTTGCGGTAGGAAAAGTCCACATCAAGTTTTTGGCGCCGTTGCCGGGGATTGGCACATTTAGCTAAATTGATATTGTGAAAAATTTGTTTGATCTTAATTTAGGGTGTATTTTTATTTTTTTTAGGTTGATTGCATCTTTTTCTTATTTGTTTTTCTTTCCATATTTGTTTTTCTAGCTTAGTTTTTCTTTTAGTTGTTAGTTTCTTTTTTTGTGTTTTGCCATATTTATTTTTGCATTCCATATTAGGTTATTTTATTTCCTTTTCTAGATTATAATTTCCATATTTAGATTAGTTGTTTCCTTTTCCCTATTTCTTTCCATAATTGTTTTCTTTCCTTTTTAGGGAAATTTTCAGGTACAGGGAGTGCACAGTCAATCGAATCAGCTGCTGCTTTAGCATCCAGACCTCAGGATGAGACCATTGAACAGGTTCAATATGTATCAAATTCTAATTTTAGGGGATATAATAATAATTCTACACCTACACATTATCACCCTAACAATAGGAACCATGAAAATTTCTCTTATGCTAATACTAAGAATGTTCTTAATCCTCCTGGGTTTGCCCCTCAAACTCAAGAAAATAAAAAGTTAGAGGATCTTGTTGGAGCTTTCATTGCAGAGTCAAGTAATAGGACAACCAAGTTAGAGGAGGCAGTCATTGCCATTAACACCACGGTGAATGGCCACAGTGCAACCATTAAGAACATTGAGACTCAGTTGGGACAATTGGTAAGTGTTGTGAGCACTATGAATAAAGGTAAGGCCCCAGCTGAGCAAGAGAAAACCCAAATGGAGTACTGTAAGGCAATCACTGTGCACCAGGAGGAATCTGACGAGAAGCCTAAATCTGAGGACTATGAAACGCCTACAGGGGAAGCTGAGGAGGGCACATCATCAGATGAGGCTGAAAAGCCTAACCCTGAGCCTCCTATTCCTTCTCCCACACTGATGGTTCCAAATGAAAAAAAAAAGAAAAAGAAGAAAAAGAACAATCAGGTTCAGTTTGATAAATTTATGAATGCTTTTATGAATCTGAACATTAATATTCCTTTTGCAGAGGCATTAGAGATGCCCCAATACAACAGGTTCATGAAGGAGTGGTTAGCAAAGAAGCGAAAGGAAAAGAAGGTTGACACTGTATATCTTGCTTCCACATGCAGCACCAGAGTACAACAGAAGGTACCTAAAAAAGTAGCAGATCCAGGGAGTTTTTCTGTTCCTTGTAGTTTTGGTACTTATTCTTTCAGAGCATTATGTGATTTAGATGCTAGCATTAATATTATTCCTTTGTCCTTGTGTAAAAAGTTAGACATAGGTGAGATTAAATCTACTCCTGTAAAGCTCCAATTGGCTGATCAATTTGTGGTTAGACCAATTGGCATTGTAGAAAATGTTTTAATCAGAGTAGGTAAATTTTTCCTCCCTATTGACTTGTATGTTATGGACATGATAGAAAATCCTTCATTGCCTGTCATATTAGGAAGACCATTCCTCGCTACTGGGCGAGTGATTATTGATATTGAGCGCAAGGAGCTCACTATTAGAGTCAGGAACGAAAAAGAAATTTTTAAAGCAGTTGAAGACTCTAAAGATGAAGTGCTTTTTATGGGCTACAGGAAAGGTGCAAGAAAGAGCACCTCTGTTGGATTCACAGAAAGGAAGCCTCCTTGAAGCACGGTCAACACGTCAAGCTAATGACGTTAAACAAGTGCTTATGGGAGGAAACCCAAGTAAGTTTAGTGTGTTTTCTTTTTGGTTTTTGATTTATTTTTTTGGTTTTTGTTTTGTAGGTCTTGTTTTCTTTCTCTCCTTTGCTTTCAAGCTTTCAAGATTCCAAGCTTTCAGTCAAGAAGTCATCATTATTCCAGGCCAGTATTGTTCACTCCTTTCATTCTTTTATTGTTCTCATACTTGTTTGTGCCTTATTTTCTTTATACATTGAGGACAATGCATGTTTTAAGTTTGGGGGTGGATTAGCATGTTTGTGGAGCCCTTGAGCATCTGAGTTCGGGCTATAGTTTTGAGCTTTCTTTGAATTATGCATATGGTTGTTGTCTGGATGTATTTTTGCATGATTATGATGTCCTAGGATAGGCTTTCTTGTCAATTTTCAAGTTTGTGATGAGTTGTAAGCATGAGTGCCCAAAAAGGGAGACTTTTTAAAAATTTTCTAGGAGATGGCTTGCATGAGTACAATATTTGTCTTGGCTAGATTTGGATTTGAATGCTTAGGAGCGAATTATTGGGTTCATATGCTTGTTGTCACCTCGATAGGTGTAGGGTAGAGCTAAAGAGTTAATTTTTTGCAAATTAGCATGTTTGATCTGAAAGGAATAAAAGTCCCCACGCAGCGGAAGCGCATCGATTGGACCTTACGCCGTATATTAATTAACATTAAAATACCGTTACGATAACTCAAACTAAACTTTAAACAACCTTTAAAGCCGCTGTAAAATTGGTTTAAACATGCTAAAATAAATCTAAATTTATTTTTAATACTTTTCTAAAGAAAATAGGAAGAACCGTTACAAACCTTCGTTGAAGACTTGACCGTTCTTCGTCAGCGACGCTCCACGAACGAAAACGCAGCAGCCGCCTTTGTTTTTCTTCGCTGGAAATTTCTTCTTTGATTGACACAATCACCACAGAGGTTACACCGGTATGTCTCTAGGTCTAGGAGGCAAAAGACTTGTGGGAGTCTTTCTCTAAGAGGGAGGCTAGAGAGAATTCTAGGTCTTGTCTTTCAAGAGTTTCAAGTGTCATGACCAATTAGGTCTAGTGTTCTATTTATAGAAGAGAGGTCATGAATAAAATATTCAATTAAATCAATCTTTTCCAAAATTGATTCAATCTTATTCCTTAATTAATCAATCATGATCAATCAATTCCCTAATTGATTAATCTTTTCCACAAATGACTAATTACTTCCATAAGTGATTAGATCATTCCCATAAATGATTAATCACTTATTATTTACATAATTGATTAATTCATGGTTAATGAATTCTTTAATTAATTAACCACCAATTAAATATCACATATTTAATTTCCGGCCTTGAATTAATTAATTTTGCCCAAACACATTTTAGGACTTAAATTAATTAATTCATTATTTGAACTCTTTCAATCTTCCATAAATCTATATTTGAACTTCTTCAAATATTTAATTTCTCTCATTATAATATATCAATATATATTATATTTGTTTCCCTTAGTAAATTGAACATTTTCAATTTACATTTATTACTTAGTTGCCTCAAATTACTTTACGAGCTACCAGTGGGACCTAATGGACCTGCAGATCAGAAGCTCCAACGATGTGAGATTAATTGGTTAAACTCATTAACCACATTAATCAATATTCGTTAACTGTGCGTACATTCCACTATAGACTCACAGTTGCACTCTTCTCACTGCAGACATATTTTCTGTGTCCACGGAACTTAGACCAATATCGACTAGTTAGTCCTTCACGAGTGTCCGTAACACCAGCTGGGTCAAATTACCGTTTTACCCCTAGGTTACCTCTATTTCCTTAAGTACCAATTCTCCTCTAATGAACAACCTGTTTGTGGTCCAACCATCAAACAGAAAACCCTCTCGTGCCATTGAGAGGGTAGGGCCCTTTGTTCAAGACTCGGAGTAACCACTTAAGGGAACACTCATCTGCTTCCCTAAAGTCGGGAAGGAGTGAATTCCATCTCGTACGATTATGTTCCCAGCTCCCCATTCGGTCTTGTCCCCGAAGTGGTAGGCTTATTGAGTCGGCGTATTGGCCACTCTCACCCATACAAATCAAAGGACAGTCTCTCATGAGCAGGAGTCCATAATCAACTCAGGATTAAGACTAAGTTGTCTAGGTCGTCCTAGTGAAATAGAAAACCAACTAGTTAACGATGTTATAACCAGTGGTTACTATTTCGCGGTCCGGTCTTATGCAAACTCATTGCATAGGATACCCCCACTCGCATGTCTCCTACACGAACGCGCTGGATCGCAACGTTTGTATCAAATACAAAGTGGGTCGTATCCATAGTGTCACCAGGATAAGGCACCCAGTCTTATCCCTATACTATAGACCCTTTAGGCTGTTTCTTGAACAATGATCCCATATGTCGCTACATATAGTTCAAGACTCATATTACAACCTTGGATGTCTAGTTTATTGGATTAGGGTTATTATTAGGCAAAGACAAATATAAAATAACTAATAACAATTAATGAAAAAATATATCAATATTATTTCATTAATATCCGGTCAACGGTTACATTCACTATCTACGAGTTTTAGGGCATAAAACCCAACATGATCTTGCTTAGGAGAAAAGAAAAGAATATCTGCTTATCATGTTCATAACGAAAAATCATTCTTGTTGTTATTGTTGAAAAAGAAAAAAGTCATGACTTATGCGCGCAATATGCAATGGTTAATAAAGATTAAGGCAAAAAGAGCTACCCCTGTTGTGATAAGTTAGGCCAACCAGAGAAAACTCAGGTTAAGGGTCCCTACAATGGGTGTGTGAAAGCTAGTGCCACTTATAAATGCTTAATTCAATTGTTAATTAAAAGCACCTAAGTTTGGAGAAAAACAAACTAATTTGTTTCATTAACTCATTACTGAAACCTTAGTGCCAGTGTAGAGGGAAGATGAGCTGAGAGTTTAATAATCCAATCCCGGGCTAGTAGAGTCTGATCTTGTTGAGTTAGATCTCGCTTGTGCAAGTTAATTTTGGAAAAATTTTAATTTGTCTCCCTCATTGGTCCTTGTTTGCATGTCTCTTGCTTGCTTGACTATTGACTTTTGAGCCTTGAGGATTGAGTCATGATTATTGCATCCATTCTTCCACTATATGTTTGATTTGTAGTTTGCTCGAGGACTAGCAAAAGCTTAAGTTTGGGGGTATTTGATAGCGAGCATAGCTAGCTATCTTTACTTATTTAATTTAGCTAGTCTTTGATGATTATTGGCCATTTTGTTGCGCTTAATTGTTTATTTTGTAGGAAATGGTTGATTGGAGCTATAGCGAAATAATGGAGCTAATCGGGTGCTCGGGACGAGAAAAGATGCAAAGGATTGAAAAAGCTTCAAAGAGAAAAAGTCAAAATTGGGTCAAGTGCAGGCTAGCGTCGAGATGCCAGTCCTTGAGCGTCTCGACGCTGGCATTCCATATCAGAATAGGCGCGGAATCGTCGCAGAGCGTCTCGACGCTGCGTAATTCCCTTTTCAGAATACGCGTGTTTTGAGACAGCGTCTCGAAGCTAGGTCGAAAATTTGCAATATAATGATCCTTTCGGCTAGGTTTTGAGGGGAAGGAATTTTGGGACTTTTTGGAGCCGAAAACAGAGCTAAAACAGAGGGGTTGAAGGCTGAAGCAAAGGGAGAAAATCGAAAATCAACCCATTGTTCGTGGGGATCGTGACGGGGACGTCGGTCTCGGCCTACATTGAGTTTTCTTTTCCCTTTCCTTTTCTTTAGCTAGAGTTTATGGCTTTATTATGTTTAGTTGAGCTTGTAATTAGATTCATGAGTAGCTAAACTCATAGCTTAGGGATTGATGTAGTTGATTAAGTTTATGGATTGAATTTATGGTTTAAGTTGTGCAATGATTATTATGTTTGTAATCTTGATTTAATGCTTTCAATTAATTGGCCATTAGTTGGATGATTTAAGTTTTGAATCTAGCTCGGGAGAGGGGATTTAATATAGACTTACTCAAGATTGCATGACTAGAGTTTATTTTCTAATTCGTGACGGGTTTAGATTAACTTTGGAATTAGTCAAAAGATCTCATTGCCTTGCATATTAATAAACTTAGATAGGGATATCAAGTTAGTTAATTTGCATGAGAATCAATTATACTCGGGAGAGGTAGTTGTGATTAAAGGGTCTTTGGCTCATGATTTCATTGTGCATAATAACTTACTCCTTAAAATCAATCCTAGACTAAATCGGCGAAATCAATTCCCTAAGTATTTCTCCCAATTGAATTTCCATACTTTTTACTTGCTTTGATCTAGTTTTCATACCATTCATTCATCACTTTTTTTATCCCTAAATAAAATTGAGCGAGATAATTCACAATACTTGATTTGCTTAAAAATCCAATCCAGAGGACGACATTCGAATTTACTTTCACTATATTATTACTTGACCCGTGCGCTTGCGGTAGGAAAAGTCCACATCAAGTTTTTGGCACCGTTGCCGGGGATTGGCACATTTAGCTAAATTGATATTGTGAAAAAATTGTTTGATCTTAATTTAGGGTGTATTTTTTTTTAGGTTGATTGCATCTTTTCCTTATTTGTTTTTCTTTCCATATATTTTTTTCTAGCTTAGTTTTTCTTTTAGTTGTTAGTTTCCTTTTTTTGTGTTTTGCCATATTTATTTTTGCATTCCATATTAGGTTATTTTATTTCCTTTTCTAGATTATAATTTCCATATTTAGATTAGTTGTTTCCTTTTCCCTATTTCTTTCCATAATTGTTTTCTTTCCTTTTTAGGGTAGTTTAGTTTTGTATGCGTAGTAGTAAAGATTTAATTTTAGCATCATTTGATCCCGAGATAGAAAGAACAATTCATAGGCTTCAAAGGGAAACTAGAGAAAATTTTCACATGGCTGACCAAAATCCACCTGAGGAGCCTAGGCCTATTAGAGATTATTTTCAGCATGTGTTTCAGTGACAGCAATCGGGGATTGTCTATGCCCCGATCAATATCAAAACCTTTGAGTTGAAAACCGGTCTCATTCAGATGGCTCGAGACTGTGCATACAGAGGATCGCCCACCGAGGATCCAAATTCTCATCTTAAATCATTTTTGGACATTTGTGGGACGGTAAAAATTAATGGAGTGTCTGAGGATGCTATTCGCTTACGTTTATTTCCTTTTTCTTTGCAGGATAAAGCACGAGATTGGTTGCAGTCTATTACCCCTGGGAGCATCACCACCTGGGATGCTTTGGTCCAGGCCTTTTTGAAGAAATTTGTCCCTCCTGCAAAGACGGTCAAGCTGAGGACCGAGATTATGACATTCCAACAACAATTTGACGAGCAGCTATTCGAAGCTTGGGAGCGATTTAAAGAGTTACTGAGGAAGTGCCCTCAGCATGGATATCCCAACTTGCTTCAGGTTCAATTGTTTTATAATGGTTTAACTCCTAGTACAAAAACTATTGTTGATGTAGCTGCAAGTGGGACTCTGTTGTCCAAGACCGTGGAAAATGCTCACACACTTCTAGAGGATATGGCCACCAACAGCTATCAGTGGCCATCTGAGCGGTCTACACCTAAAAAGATTGTTGCTGGAGTGTTTGAGGTTGATAAAGTAAGTGCACTCCAGGCCCAGATGACCTCCCTTGCTAATGCTTTTATGAAATTTTCAGGTACAGGGAGTGCACAGTCAATCGAATCAGCTGCTGCTTTAGCATCCAAACCTCAGGAGGAGACCATTGAACAGGTTCAGTATGTATCAAATTCTAATTATTAGATCTAAATCTAAAGGGGAGAAGCAAACATACCGTCGTTGACGACTCTGAATACTTCAACGGAGACCTTTCTTGATTTTTGACCGAGTGTTAACAATTGGGACACCACCAATTGATCTTCCCCACTATGACTATGAGATTAGGAACGTAGTTGTGGAACTACCTAATCTTGAATGGGAAAAACTCTAGAGAGAAAATTCTCCCTAGAGTTCTTGAGTTGAGAGAATATGAGAGGAAGGCCAGAGAGAATGCAAGAGTGCATTCTTGTGGCCTTATGTTGTAGTACCTAAACCCTAGGTTTAGTGTTCTATTTATAGGAGAAAGACCATGAATAAAATACTCATTTAAAATCAATTATTTCCATAACTGATTTAATCTTTTCCATAATTAATCAATTCCATGACCAACCAATTCCATGACCAATCAATTCCATAATTGATTAATCTTTTCCATAAATGATTGATCACTTCCATGAGTGATTAAATCATTTCCATAAATGATTAATTACTTCCATAAGTGATTAATCATTTCCATAATTGATTAATTTCCAATTAATTAATTCTTTAATTAATTAATCACAAATTAAATATCATATATTTAATTTCAGACATTCTATTAGTTAATTAATTAATTACCCAATTAAATATCATATATTTAATTTCAGGTCTTCAATTAATTAATTCTATAATATGAATCAAATTCATATTAAAATTTGAACTCCTTCAAATTCTCTTATATCTTATAAATTTAATATGAATAAAATTCATATTAATATTTGAACTTCTTCAAATATTTATTTCTCTCATAGACTATAGTTTAATTAAATCTCATTTAATTTAAACTAAATTGAATAATTAATTAATTCATCTTCTAATTAAATACCATACATTTAATTAGACATATATTTGAACCTTTTCAAATACATCAATCTCACAATATAATAAAGTTAATCTCAAATTAGACTTTATATTTTAATGCATCACTATACATTATATTAATTTGTATCTCATACAATTAACTTAATTCCCAATATGAATTTGAACTATTCAAATTTTCTCAAGATATATTTGTTCCTAATTATTCTTTAAGAGCTAGCAGGGGGACCTAATGGACCTACAGATCAAAAGCTCCAATGATATGAGGTTAATAGATTAAACTCATTAATCAGGTTAACCAATATTCATTAACTGTGGGTCATTCCACTAAAGACCCACAGCTGAACTCTTCTCACTGTAGAACATTTCTGTGTCCACGGATATAGACCTATATCGGTAAGTCAATCCTTCACGAGTGTCTGTAACTACAGCTGGGTCAAATTACCGTTTTACCCCTGTGTTACATCTGTCTCCTTAAGTACTAGTGCTCCTCTAATGAACAGCCTGTTTATGGTCCAACCAATAAACAGAAAGTCCCTCTCGGGCCAGTGAGAGGACGGGATCCCTTTGTTCAAGTCCTGGAGTCACCACTTAAGGGAACACTCATCTACTTCTCCTAGAAGTGGGAATGAGTGAATTCCTTCTTGTGTTGTCATGTCCCCAGCCTCCCACTCGGTCTTGTCCCCAAAAAGGAAGGCATATTGAGTCGGCATATTGGCCACTCTCACCCATGCTAATCAAAGGACAATCCCTCATGAGAAGGAGTTCATGACACACTCAGAATTAAGACTGAGTTACTTACGTCCTCCTATTGAAACAGTAACCTAACTAGTTAACGGTGTTATATCTAGTGGTTTACCATTTCATGGTCCGGTCTTATGCAAACTCATTGCATAGTATACCCCCGCTTGCATGTCTACTACATGGACGCTTTGGATCAATACGTCTGTATCAAATACAAAGCGGGTCGTATCACATAGTGTTACCAGGATAAGGTACCCAACCTTATCCTTGTACTATAGACCTTTTAGGTTGTTACTTGAGCACCGATCCCCGTATGTCCCCACATACTAGTTCAAGTCACATGTAAACAACCTTGGATCTTAGTTTATTGGATTTGGGTCAAATTGTGCAGTATTTAACAATAACACTTTATTGTAGAAACTCAATAACACTTTATTGAAACAAGCATACAATTTGTTTACATTCACTATCTACGAGTTTTAGGGCATAAAACCCAACAGCAACAACCCTGTTGGTTTCTGTCTCGGAGCTTTAATTTAATGACAAACCAAACATTTACTGACATAGTCAGCAATATCCCTCTTTATACCACACCACCTGTAAAATTGCTTCAGGTTCTGGTACATCATTGTGCTACCTAGGTGCATCGAGGAGAATTGTGAGCTTCAGACAGAACCTTGTTCTTGAGCTCACTCTCAGGCACACACAATCGTCCTCGAAAGAGAAGGTCGTCATCTGTGGATAGGGATAACTCATCCCCCTGCTCTGACTCTACCTGGTGGAAAAGGTCTTTGAAGTTGGGATCTTCTTTCTGCAAGTCTATATGTGTTGTCTCAATGTTGCGCGAATCGACAACTGGGCCAACTGTGAAGCAACATCCTCAATCAACACTGTTATGCCTGCTTGCTCCATGTCAGTCCGTATGCGAGCTTGGTTTGTAATCAAAGTTGCAGTATGGACTGTATTTCTACTAAGGGCATTTGCAACCATGTTCGCCTTACTTGGGTGGTACAAAATCTCCACATCGTAGTCCTTCACTAACTCAAGTCATCTTTTTTGCCTCATGTTCAGTTCTTTCTGAGTGAAAAAGTACTTTAAACTCTTGTGGTCAGTGAAGATTTGGATCTTCTCACCATACAAGTCGTGTCTCCAAATCTTCATAGCAAAAACCATTGCAGCTAGCTCCAAATCATGGGTTGGGTAGTTACGCTCATAGTCCTTCAACTAGCGAGAGGCATAGGCGATGACTCTGCCATATTGCATTAACACAAATCCCAAGCCTTTCTTTGAAGCATCACTATAGACTACAAAACCACCTACTCCTATTGGCACAATAAGCACTAGAGTCGATACCAACCTCTGCTTAAGCTCTTGGAAACTTGTCTCACAAACCCTACTCCAAATGAATGCATTGCCTTTACGAGTCACTGGGTTAGAGGCAATATTATCTTGGAAAAATCCTGCATCCAACTTCTTAAATAAATCTTTTCGGGATCATTACGATAATGCATGCTTTGGAGGCCTTTTTAAATAAAAACATTTTAAATCTTAAACACTAACTTGAGTAAAAACTTTAAAACAAAACTTTTATCCGAGATCCCTAATTTTAAAAGTTTTAAATATTCTTGAATAATTTCTAAGATATAAATGTACATGGCCTCTAGAAAACTTCTCAAACAAATTTATAAATCAATAAAGTAAAACAAAGTTCTTAAAGTGGAAGAAAAATATGAAATTCAGGTCCTCTCATGGCTGTCTATCAGATTCTCATCAATCGCCTTTCATCTGCCCTTGCCTTTTCCTGAAAAAAAATATTTTTGAAAAGAATGAGTATTTTAAATACTCAGTAAGTGACCCTACTATTGAGGTTGGGTCACACTTTAAAAACATTTTAAAAATCAACAACAAATATCTTTTTGGTGGCTCTAAACTTTATTTTAACTTACTAATGAAAGATGATATACAATTATACATCAATTTCATGCATTTCCAATACACATCAATTTCATGTGTCTCCTACGGAGGCCGTCAATTTCACGAAACCCCGAGGTCGTCAATTTCACGAACCTCGACTTAGGTACATCAATTTCATGTCTCTAAGTCCTATGTAGGCAACCTGAATGTATATCAATTTCATGTACACTTATAAAACTCATAAATAATTTAAACTCATTCCTTTAATGGAATTTTGAGAGACCACCAACTCAATTATTTCAGATATCAATAAATACAAAGCAATAATAATAAAGTTCATGCCTTCAAAAATTTTCATAAACGCTTACGTATTTAAAATAATAGATTTTTCATGCACAACTTTCATGCTTTAGAAAATCAGACACGCGCACCCAATTAAAAAGTTGAACAGTAAGTTCACTTACCTCGGCTTAACTATTCTGAACAGAACTAAATTCATTCTTTAACTCTAAGGTCCTTAACCACACAAAACAGATTGTCGCTTGTTGTTCGGGGTCTCAAATCTGCTCCAATCCTCCAATTGAATCACCAACACGCTATGGGCACCCAAGACTAAAATAGCTAGAAAAACATGCCAAAAATCGTTCTTGCCCGAACACCCATAGTTGGAAGCACGAATAAGCTGCTGGACACCCTCTACTCACCGAAAAACTGCTAATACAGAGGAGAATATGCCGAAAAACACCCACCACGAGACCCACACTTTTACCGTCAGTTGAAACCGTGAGACCCATGCGCAAACTGTAACGACACGACTAAAAAGGGAATAAAAACGTACAAAGGGGTCGCTACTACATGCACGAAAACGTAAAACTTTTAAAACTTTAAAGGCGGAAGAGGCCATAGATAAAATCTTTTCTGTAATAACTAGGCCCAAACCATAAATAAGTTTACAATAACATAATAGCCAAAACATGATAGGCAATTTTTGTAAAGTTGAAAACTAAAAACATCTGAAAGCATGAAACTAGGAAACTCGATCCTAGACTTCTAGAGACGTCATTTGCAGCTGCATCCCATAGCCTAGCCAAGCCACTGCTCTCGCCACTCGCCTGATGTCATCAAGTACCACCTGAAAAGGAAAGTCATGTAGCATGGGTGAGTATATAAGAATATACTCAGTAAGTAGCCCACTTAAGGGCTGAAACTGAAAGCATGAGATCTGATAACATGAAATCTATTAGCATGCAACTTGATTCTGGGTCTTAGCATCATAGGGGCCTAATTGGAATCATTCATTTGGGTTTCTAACCCTAGGGCCATGACTGAGTATATGAGACATTTTGCCTAGGGTGCTTACCTATCCCCAACCTGTGCCAACTAGAGCGTTGTGTGGGTCAGTCGGTTAAGGCAAAACTAGAAGCTAGCTGACAACCTCTAGCAGAACTACACCTGTCCCAACACAACACCCCTAAAATATGAACATAAACTACGGTGGAGCAACTGACGCATGAAAACATGCCTGGTGCCATCTGGCGCACGAATAACGTGCCTGATCATAAGCTCAACACCATCCTGAACTGAGAGAGCACACGATAATGTGCCTGAAGCTGGGCTCTAACAGTCAACTGATAGAACGCACAATAACGTGCCAGTCAAACTGAGTTCTATCAGTCCTGAGATGTGGAAGGAAGACACGCTAGCTATGTAAGACCCAATGGTCTTTTAGACCCATATGAGGTCCTAATTGAGTCTAGGGTCCCTATACTAGGATCGGTCCTAATCAGTCACACTTGAAACAGAATTTCTGAATTTCTGGGTCTTAGCGACATAGGGACCTAACTGGAATAAAAATTCGGGTTTCTAACCCTTGGCCATATCTGATCGCATAAACATGCTCTGCCTAGGGTGTTAACCTATCCCCAACCTGTGCCAACTAGAGTGTTGTGTGGGTCAGTCGGTTAAGGTAAGTAAATTAGAGACTAGCTGGCCACCTCTAGCAGAACTACACCTATCCTAACACAACACCCCTGAATGTAAAGATAAAAATACGTTGGAGCAACTGACGCATGTAAACATGCCTGGTGCCAAAAGGCGCACGAACAACGTGTCTGATCATAAGCTCAACACCGTCCTGAACTGAGAGAGCGCACGCGAGCGTGCCTGAAACTGAGCTCTAACAGTTAACTAATAGAACACACGTAAACGTGCCTGGGTTCTATCAGTCCTGAGATGGGGAAGGAACACACTCTAGCTACGTAAGACTTAAGGAATCTAATAAGTCTTCCTGAGGCCCTAAATCGTGGTTGAGGTCCCTATTCTAAGTCTTTCCTCAAAGGTAAATATGATTCCTACACCATTATGAGGCTACTGAAAATTCGGCAGCATAACAGCATACATATAGGGAACCCAAAATTTTTATACACCTGGAAATAATATAATGCACTTCTATAGTCACAACGGGTCAGATGTCGCATCCAAACTTCAATCCAAACTCCAACAGACATTCAACCCATCCTCCAATATCACAAATAAAATCCAGAGAAAAACATAGCCATCCAAGCCAAACATTCTTTAAAATAAACCAAGAGATGCTAGGTTAACTTTAAGATCCTGGTGCTATCAACATGTCTTATAATGAAGCTTATCATGATTCCACAATCAAAACTCAAGGCTTAAATCTTATCCATGCTAACATATTAAATTTTCAAAGAAAATTAATCTAAAGCATAAAACTCAATCCAACGGCTATATATATATTAATCTCAAGCATTTCAGTTCATGGTTAACCAAATAAAACATGAAATTCACGGCCTCAACACAAACAAAGAACACTTAGCCCAAACTCCAATTATTCCATAATCCACACTACTCATTTAATGCCCAAATAAAGGCAATCTCAACATGCTCATCATGCTTCAAAAGTTAACCCAACACACTTTACTTAAGCTTAAAGACCAACTTGGTCTAAAAATGGAACTTCAATCCAACCATCCACTTAAAATTCCCAATTAACAAACAATGGGCAATTAGTCTAAGACATAGAATTTGAGTCCAACTAGCTACTTACCTTAGCTAAATAAACACTTGATAACCTTCGACAAATTCCTTAACTCCAAGGTTTTAATCAAGCAAAACATAACTTTAAACTTGTTGTTCGGATTCCACTTTCGCTCAAAATCGGCGGTTAAACCTCCAAACGCTATGGGTACCTTGAAAACATTAGCCAAACCCAATGGGTATTCATCCAAACTACATTAATCAACCAAAAATTGATTTTCCTCACTTACCCATTGCTGAAACTCGCCGAAAACACTAAAAAATGCCCCAAACAGCTGCTGCTCGCGTGTCTACATTGAACTGGCCGGAAAACACTGCTGAACGGACATAAAAATGAGTGGGTATTCAATTAAACATAACAACCAACTAATACAAGCCTCAATCCAACTTACCCACACTGAAAACTCACCTAAAAACATCGGGAAATGCAGAAAACGCCCCTGAATGCTGCTGTCCGCGTCTAACAGAACAATCGCCGGAAAAAATGCTGCTACCCGACCAAAAATGCGTTGGAATCGACACGAGAGAGGTCGAGAGTAAGGGAGAGAATGCAAAGGAAGAAAGATCGAGCTTGAGGAACAATAGAACCGAGAGAAACAAACCCAAACTTACCAAAAACAAACTGTCGCTGCAAAAACGCCTCTAAACCCACCTCACCGCCGAACCTCTACTGTTGCCGCCGCTGTGAATGCAGTTTGCCGGCAGGAAGGAAGACGTCGCCGACTGAAACGAAAAGAAGGTGAATGGTCCTAGAGGCTTCAACGGCTGAAAATGTTAAGGATGGAGGAGATGAAGGCTGAAAATCGTGGGTTTGGTGGCTACAAACATGAAGGAGAAGAAGAGATGGAATTTAGGGCTTGGCCTTGACTACAAACTCCTCTTTATTTCAAAATTGCCATTCCAACTTACTTAAATTGCAAAAATTGCCACCAAGCCTATTAAATCCTTTTTCAAAGACAATTAACTCATTTAATTGAACTTTTTATTCAACCAGTTAACCGAAACTCAATTAAACTTGTAGTTTGAGAAATAAGAGCTTGGCTTAAATTAGTGTCGTTACACAAACCGTCGCCTGTAACGTGTCAGCTGCTGCACTGTCGGAAGGGAAGCGCCATCGTGAATCGCTGCTGGTCAGAGGAGATCGCCGCCTGAAGCTGCGCGTGAAACCCGAACCAAAGCGTTGCAGAAAACGCGACCAGTCGCCGCTGCTTGCTGTTGCGGGAGGACGCCGCGAAGGACTGCTGCTAGCCAGAGAGGATTCACGCCGGAGATGGGGATTTGGGTCTACTAGCCGACGGAGAAGAGGGGAAGAAAATGGAAAAGATGAAGGGGATGGTTTGGTTTCTTGGGTTGCGTGCAGATGACTTATAAAACAAGTTGCTTAGGGTTTAAAGGCTAGCTCCAAAGTCCTCTTAATTGCAAAAATGCCATCCCAGCTCTAATTTTTAAAATTCACTAATTTTCAAATTTTTTTTATTTCCCTCCAACTCCAATTTGCATAGCTTAACCAAATTAACTTCAAAACTAATGAAATTTGAAATTTTCCTTAAATTATGAACGTTACAAATCGATGGTAATAACCTACTAGACCCAAGAAACTACGCACTTCTAAAATAGTGGTCTGGTGAGGCCATTCAGTCACTGCCTCTACTTTCCCTAGGTATACTGCAACTCCGTCCTTAAACACCATGTGCCCTAAGAATGAGACTTGTTGAAGCTAGAATTCACATTTCGAGAATTTGGCATATAACTTGTTTACTCTCAACGTAGTCAACACTCTTCTCAAATGATCCTCATGCTCCTCATCTGACCTGGAATACACCAATATGTTGTCGATAAACACAATCACAAAAGTGTCTAGGAAATCCTTAAATACACGATTCATTAATTCCATGTAGACTGTTGGAGCATTTATCAAGCCAAAAGACATTACAATGAACTCGTAATGCCCATATCAAGATCTGAAAGCTGTCTTCGGGATATCCTCTTACTTGACCCTCAACTCGTGGTAACCTGAACTCAAATCAATCTTAGAGAACACCGCGACTCCTTGCAACTGATCAAAAGTTCATCTATTCTCAAAAGGGGATACTTGTTCTTTACGGTTACTTTGTTTAACTCTTTGTAGTTGATACACAGAGATCCATCTTTTATCTTCACAAACAGAACAGGTGCTCCCCACAAGGAAAAACTAGGATGAATGAAACCCTTGTCCAATAATTCTTGAATATGTGTCTTAAGTTCTTTCAATTCTGTCGGGGCCATTCTGTAGGGAGCTTTGGAAATAGAAGTTGCTATGGGCTAGAGCTCAATGCTGAAATCTACCTCTCGAGCAGGAGGTAGCCTTGGAAGATCTTCAGAGAACACGTTTGGAAATTCTTTCACCACTGGCACCGAAGCCAATGAATTCTCCACGCACTTGGTGTCAACAACGCTAGCTAGGAGAGCTCGTGCTCCTCGGTCGATTAGCTTCATAGCCCTCACTGCAGAAACAACCTTAGGGACAATCCCATTTCTGGACCCCTTGAACTTGAAGCTTGCTTGCGAAGGTGGTCTAAACACCACCTCTCTTTGGAAACAATCTATACTAGCGTGGTTCTCAGCCAACCAATCCATACCAAGGGTTACATCAAAATCCTTCATGTCCAAGTTGATCAGAGTCACACTTAATGTAACGCCCCGCATTTCCAGGTGCGAATAATTCTGTTAAATTTCTATTTAATTCGGAGTTGTAGTACCTGTTGGCTGCTTAAGGTTGATTATTATTTATTATTTTTTGTGGTTGCTTGGAGTGGGTAATTGTATTTAAGCCAAGAAATTCTTTTTCCTTCGGGAATTAATTTTAAAAATGTGCTTAGGTCCTTATAGGTTTATTAAGATTTGATTCGGGTTTTAGAGACCTTAATTAAGTCTTTAAATATGAGGCTTAGGTCATTTGTTTTAATTTAAAGAAAAGAAAGAAGGCAAGAAACCCTAGAGGAGAAAAATATCTCCCTTCCCCTCTCTTTCACGCTGCCGCCAGACCCCCCCCTCGCGTTTTTCTTCAGCCGGCAGTAGGCCATCGTCGATCCCTCTTCTTCCTCTCTATCTCTCCCGCCGTTTTCCGTCCCAGCTCGAGTGTTCGTGAAGCCCAGCCGTCGTGAAGGTCGCCGCCAGCCGTGAGCCGCGCGTAAAGCCTTCGCGCTATTCCGTCTCGCTGTGTTCGTGTTGTCTCCTTGCGTTTTCAGCCAAGGTAGCTTGTGGGTAAGTCTGTTTTCCTTCGTTCTAGTTGGTTTAAGGTTCAATCTAATCTCCTATTGCTCTTTTTGGATAACCCACGCAAGAATCCGGCCGTTTCCGTCAGTGGGTGTGCTGTCCAGCAGCGTTTTCGCTCTGTTTTGGGTCGTTACAGCGTCACCTAACAATTCCGGTAAGTTTAAACGCTTACCCATGTTCTGTTGATGCTTAAAATTAGGTACCCAATGGATTAGGTGCTGTAAATTCTAATATAGCATTGAAATTCTATTCTGCAGCGCCGTCTAAGTGATCGATTGGGTTCGAATCACTGTAAACTTGAATACCCACTGCCCAAGGATCGTTCTAGTGCGTTGTTCGAGGTTGTTGCAACCCGCCTTGCGTGATATCGGGTCCGTTGGGTAAGGTTCAATGTTGTTATTAGTTTTATAGCTTAGGTGATCGATGCCCATTCGTTTTAAGCCTTATAGTTGCTGAATTAGGTGAATTCGGTTGCTGTTCAGCGAGCGTTTGGTCTCAAATATCGTGTTCAGCGAATACCCACAACTCGAAAGACCTTGATTTTGGTTACCCATAACCCGGTGACTTGGCATCTTGGTTGTCGGGTCGTTTCGAACACAAGTCAGCTTGTTCTCAAGGTTGTTTGAGCACTAAGCGGTAAATTCCAGCACCCTTTACCTTCCTTTATTAAGTCTCTAGGGTGTTGTTTATCAATTCCTAACTCATGGTAGTTGTTGCTTGTAGTTGGAGCTCTTTAGGCTCTTCCGGTTGTTTCCCTTAGTCCTTTAGGATTGTTTAGGAGCGTTTGAGCTTCCGGTAAGTAGTTCTTACTTGTTGGAGTCTGCTTGACTGTGTGATGCATGCTAAATGTTTACTCGCTTCATAATTTCTCTTATGTTTCGTGCTTCTCTGAGTATACGTATATATGTATGTTACCGTTGAAAAGCATGACTTTTGTTGCTTAATGACTAGTTGTAAAGCATGACTGTTGTTGCGTGTTGATTGGTTGTAAGCATGTTGGTTTGTTGCATATGAGTTAAGCATGGTCGAGAGCATGTGTAGTTGCACGTATATGCTTAGTGGGCATGATGCATGAGTCTAGAAGCATGTTGCAGGGCATATGCATTCTAGTAGATGTGAGTTATAGGTCAGGGACCTAAAGTGTGAAAGAAAAGAAAGTTGGGTGAGTGTCAGTGCACCTCGGGTACAAATGGTCGAGGGGTGACACGTCACCATTGGTTAAGAGGAGCATCGAGGCCTTGGGTACAAATGGTCAAGGGTCGGTGTGATGAGTCTAGAGAGCATGTGTTGGGTGCCTGGAGAAGGGCCAATACTTTGCTAAGTCATCGGTGCGCCTTGGGTACAAATGGTCAAGGGGCGATGCACAGTTTGAGGCCTTGGGTACAAACGGTCAAGGGTCAAACGCCGAGCTCCGTAGAGAGCATTGTGGCCCTGGGTACAAATGGTCAGGGGACAGTGCGACTCGAAGGATCAGTCTTGGAGAGCCATGTGAGGGCTAAATAAGAGCGTTGAGCGAGCTCGTGGAGCTTGAGTGGTTAGCAAGTTGCATATAGAAAGATGCATGGGTTATGGCTTAGAAGAGTCATTTGTTTTGCTAGCTTTTGAGCATGATATTATGTTTACCGCTTTGAAAAGCATGTTGTTTGCGCATGAAAAGCATGTTGTTTGTTGTTTGCTGTTTGATGGCTTCTCAGGTAGGGGCTGCTTACCAGTACCTTAGTGTACTGACCCCCTCCTCTCTCCCCCCAACTACCAGATTTTGCAGGTTATGATGACTGCGTGGACCATGGTGATGCGGAGGAGGCGTATGAGGAAGGACCTTAGCTAGTTGTTCTGGTTTCCTTTATTTCTATGTTGGATAGTTGTTGCTTAGTTGGTTGGACAGCTGTTGTCCTGTTTAGTTTAGTCTTTGATTTATTCGTGTTGAATATTAGGTTGAGTTGTGTTGGTTCTAATAAACTCTACCTATTTATTTAGTTAGCATCAGATAAGTTGTTTCAATAAATTGAACTTAAAGTTAGTTGTGTTTAATTGAGCTTCTAAGTTATAAATACCCTGTTTAGATGATTAGCGTTATTGCGAGACCCGGCAGGCTGTTGGTTCTGTGGATATTCTGTTGCGTTGTAGAATGGCGGAGTCGTTTAATCTGTTAAATAGAAGTGTTTTATGCATAACAGGTTAAAGAAAAATTTTGGGTTAGTCCAATGTACGCCGTTATGCTGCCGAAATTTTCGGTGCTCACGGTTTGTTTTGGTCTAGGAGATTAGTAATGTCGCTGGGTTAGCTTCTAAAATCCTGGGGCGTTACACTTAACTCGCGATCTGAAACAACTATCAGACAATCATTCACTTTCTTTGTTGCCCATAAACTTCCTCTAGCAGGAGTGGAAATAGACAACACATAACCTAAAGTTTATAGCTCTAGTCTAGCTTGACTCACAAAAGTAGTAGAAATAAAAGAATGCGAGGATCCTGAGTCAAACAATATCATGGCATAATGAAAAAGAATAGGCAGTGTGTACCTGTCACCACATAATTTGATTCATTTGCATCTTGACGAGTAGCAGCATACATTGTTCCTTGACATGACTGTTTTGACGAACCAACCTCGTCGCCATCAGCATTCAATATTTAGTATGACTTATTTGGTTATTGACGAGTAACTTTTCATAATTGTAGGTTAGATTATTCGCCTCCAATTTGAATTTAACACTAAAAAATGGTTAAGATTGAAAATTTTTAGTTAACATTATTTGTCCATATCATGGGTGAAATTTAGCCTAGCCCAAAATAATAGGGTCTGAGATCAAGTGAGAGGGAGCCCATAGGAGGCAGAGGTAGGAATTAATGCGGATGAAAATGTTATCTAAGTTCCTGTCCCACCCTTTAATCCAGTCGCAGTCACTACTCCGTTTAAACACTCCTACGTGTGTGGAATATATGATGTGTTTCAAAAGAGATGGTACTAGTTCAAAAAAATGTGTTTTAAAAATCATATTGACTATAGTTTTGTAGATAGGTGGGGATTAGCAACTAATGTATTGTATGTTGACTTCCATTTTACGTTCATCTCAACACCATTTTTGTCAAAGTGAAGGCTTCATTTTGATCTTTTCATATGAAAAAACATGTATCCATTGAGGATATATTTTGATTTGAAGTGGGCTACTCCCACATATTTGGATCTCAACGAACAAATCTAAAAGAACATTGAATATAATCTAACTCCATCATCAATTTTCTTTTTTCTAAAAAAAAAAGTTAATGAATTAGACTAAATTTCAAGTTGGGTCACTAAGGTCTCGTTTGATTTTTGGTTTTCGGTTTGTGAAAATTTGGCTTGTTTTCTCTCAATTTTCCTACCATGTCTTTGTCAATGACACATTTGAATTCCAAGTCAAATTCCAAAAACAAAAACAAGTTTTTGAAATCTACTTTTTCTAGTTTTAAAAATTTGGCTTGGTTTTTAAAAACATGGAAAGAAGAGTATTAAAAAAAACAAAGAAACTGATAGGTGGAAGTAGCGTTTATAAGCTTAATTTTCAAAGATCAAAATCCTAAAACTAAATGGTTACCAAACAGGACCTAAGCTTTTAAAATTACAGTTATTTAATCTCTATACTTTAGAAAGTTTCTTAAACTTCCAAGATCATGTTTATTTGATCTGTATTTCATAAAATTTCTTATATATAACACTTTAAAGTTTCAATTTTGTATCTAATAAATTTATATCATTAACCCTTCCTATAAACATGTTATTTAAGAACCATATAATAGATTGATTTTGTGCAATTTCAAGCATTAGTGGCATAGGTATTAAACCAACCATCCTACCTTAATATTTGTAAAGTTCATGACTGACTAAAATATTTTAAGTAACTAAATAAACACAATAATCTCTACTATATAAAAGTATGAATGTGGAAGAAACTTTTTTTTTGAACAATATTATCCTTTATTTTTTTATTAAATACCTAATATACCCTTTAGTTAGTGTAGTTAGTGGCTCTTTACTAATAGTAATTATAGTTAAAATAACAAATTAATTCATAGTAAATAATTTTGGGGGAAAATTCGTGGGTGGTTGTTGTTTCAACTTGAAACCTTTTAACTTAAAATTTTAATAAAGTATTGTTGTCCATCAATGCTTACAAGTTATTACCCTTTTACTTTTCATCTTCCTCTTTAATTGTATGTTTTCTTTTTCAATGTTAACCTTGCATCTTTTCAAATGGACTTAATTAATATGGAAGAATTGGAGTTGGAATATAAAGAGTCTTCTCCTTGAAAATGAAAAGACTCACCTCTATATTTATATTGATCATCAAGCACCAAAACATCAACATAGTGCATTTACAGAGACCTCTTGATGGTGTAGATAGAAGACTACGATTTCTTTTGTGGAATGGTGGCGTGGCAGCAAATGGTCGAAGATGAGGGAGCAAGCTAGGTTATAGTGGAGAGGGACGGTTGCAAATGACGGTGACGGTTGCGGCTTGCACAACTGCTTGAACGTTATCAATTGTTTAGAGTTTGATTCCACCAAAATGTTGATGAGATTCAATCACTCAATTACCAACCAAAACTCTTCAAGAACTGCCATGGATTTTGCAATTAGAGGGTAATACACAACATTGTAATTCCTTGCCATAGCTACACAAATTTTCCCTTTTTCACTTCGAATTATAACACCCAGGTCGTTTGATTTGAATATGTGCAAATAAGAAAGAAAATCTGTATAACACTACATTCTATTGAGTTTTGATTTCTATTCATCTTTCAGTTGTCAAGTGTATATTGTAATTTGATCAATTTCTTTCAAACCATATTATATTAGTTTAACTGTTTCCTTGATATCTATATTTCGAATGGTTTAAATTATAAAACCATCAAATAGTTATAGAATGAATATAACAAAAATTCTGGTTGGTTGATTTACTATCTTCTATATGCTTGCTTTTATATTAAAATAAAACTCATGTTCTAGGAAAGGATGGACCAACATTCATCTTATTTACATTGTGCTAATATGAGATTCTTGCAAACATAGAACACTACCATAACCATCTATCTTTTCCTCTTCCATCTCCTTATTTTTAGCATGAATTTAATCCAGATTTATTTATTCATTTTTATAATTCATTCAAGACAATATGACTCAATCAAAGTTAATTAAAACTTCTATTATCTTCTCTTTTAATTGTTTCAAAATCCAAAAGACCTTTCATTTCCTCATTAAAAATTTAAAAAAAAAAAAAATCTGATTTGCTAAATTCCCAACTTTCCAAATAAATAGGCAAATCCTTTTGCTAATTTTTTACAATTTTATAAGACAATTCATCTGATTGAACATACATTATTATAATGCACCCATAATTTCTCAAGAAAAAATGTGCTTATATGTATGTTTCAAGAAAAAACCGGTAGCATTAATTATTTAGCCTTTTTCCACCTTCTTCACCCATAATTTAATTTTCAAAATTTATGATCCGTTTAATTTCATTTAATTTAAAATAAATAAAATAAAGCCTAAATTTATTATCATTTGAGAGATGAAAATGTTAAAATATGAAGGGTTTTATATATTTATTTCTATAATTTAATTTTCAAAATTTATGAGTTAATTTCAATTATATTTAATGGTGAAATTTCAAAGGTTTTGTAACTTGTATTTCATACAATTATATAAATAGCTCTTTTCAATATTTTTTAACAAACATTTGGTTGTTCTTTTTTCTTTTTTTCTTTTTTTTTTTTTTTGTTATTTTATTCTTTGTTTTGTTTTGCCTTATAAATTTTGTTGGTTTGTTTAAATGTAACATTCACTTTATCTTCTCTTTTATTGTGATGTTTACTTTTTGTAATTTAAGAAAAGACTTGAAAATAGGTAAATAGAGGAGCTTGGAAGATTAATATTATCAAGACTCTCTTATGTAGCATTTATTATGTTTAATTATGGAATATCAAAAGTTTTAGAATCTCATAAGTTTTTGAACCTCTTCATATTCTACACCTATAAAAAGACTACATTCTTCTCATCCTCAACAATAATATGAGGTAGGGGTGAGCAAAAAAAACTCTGAAAACCGAGTCGACCGACCTAAATCGACTGAACCGATGTCGGTCGGTCGGCTCATCTAAATGAGCGAAAACCGCTCAAACTGACGGACCTAATTAAAAAAAATTAAAATCGATCACGCTCCATCAATACACACTGCAGTCCCATTAATGGGGTGATGGGACTGCAACCTTTCGAAGATTTTAATAAAAAAAAAAAAAAAAAAAAAAAAAAAAAAAAAAATTATTTATTTAGTTTTTTTCAAATTTTCTCATTCATCTTCTCCCATTTCGACATTTCTCATCTCTTCTCTCTATTTTCTTCCGTTTCTTCCTCTCTTCTTCTCTACAACATTTTTCTTCTTCTTCTACTTTTCATTTCTTCTTTCTTCCTCTTCTATTTTTCCGTTTTTTCCTTCTTTTTCTTTTTTGGGCAAATTGCAAAAACCACCCCTAAAGTATGGTCATTGTTGCAATTTCACCCCTAAACTTTGAATTGTAAAAATCAAGCCCCTAAACTTTCATAATGCTAAAAATCAGCCCCCACACGTTAAATCCTCTAACTTCTGTTACTCTTTTTTTTTTTTTTTTTTGCAAAACTAACTTCTGTTACTGTTTGGGCGTTAAAAAGGGGGGGAAAATCGTGAGTTAGCTTCTTTGGCATGCTGTGGCTAGAAAGAAGGGAAGATGAAAGGAACGATCCTTTGAAAAATCGATTGGAGGGAGTAGAAGGGTTTTTCGGCGTTTTCTCTTTGGCTCTTTTTTGGCGTCCTCTCCGATCTTCTCCAACGTTCGTCTTCTTCGAATACAGTCAGTTTTTTTTCCCTGTTGTGTTTTTTTTCTTCGAATGCAGTGGGTTCTTCTTTGAATCTTCTTCTTCTTTTTTTTTTCCAGAGGGTAGGTGTGTGTGTTTCTACTCTCGTTGATCTTATCACTGCTACAGAAGTTGTAGTTTCAGCAAATTATAGGTTGTACTCTGTTTTTTTTTTTTCATTTTATCGAATGATCTTTAGGAATTAAGTGCTTCTGAAGCGGTTGGTTGGTGAGTTGGGTTGGTTGGTGAGTTGTGGGAAATTTGGCATAATTTGAGAGCATCTGCGGCTATTTCAGTCTCCTTGGAATTTGAATGATCTCTTGTTGTGTATTTTATAGTTAGACATGCGTTAAATTTAAGCCTCTGTTGTAGGCTTGTAGCAATCTTGGATGACATGATTTAATTGAAATTTGGATGCAAAACGGCTTGCTTGGGTTCAAGGCGTTTATTATTAATGAAATGATGTTTGTGGAAGAACAAAGCAATACACAAGACTTTTTTGTTGGTACCTCTAATTAAAACTTTTGACACAACACAACATGGCACAATCACTGCAATTACCATGTGGTTCAAAATGGTGTTTGCTGCTTTTGTGCTAGATAGTTTTTTTTTTTTTTTTTTTTTTTGAAACCTTGCACTAGATAGCTTAATAGTTTTTTTATATATATTTATTTCTATTTGAATAGCTTAATAGTTTTAGTTTTATGGTTGTTGTGTTGACAATATGTAATATGTGCAGATGGAGGAGTGTATATTCACAATGTTTTTACATCATGGAGGTCAATTTGTTAATAATGGTAGAACATTGTACTTAGGAGGGGCAGTACATGAAGTTGAGAATTGTAGCTCTGATATGATATCTATGCTTGAAATTGAAAACATGTTAAGGGAAGTAAACGTATTAGAGTGGAATAAGATACATTTTTTAATTCCAGGCATGGATTTTGATAGAGGATTAAGACTTTTATGGTCCGATAAGGATATCCAAAACATGTTAAGTTGCCTTACTTCTTTGAAAATACTACATATTTATGTAGAGCACTCTGAGAATGTATTAAATAATGCAGAAAATATTGTGGATAATGAAGTAATTGAGGAGACACCTCTAGCCACAGAAGGGACACATAAGAGCTTAAAATTAGTTGACATTTGTGATATTAGTGACAACAATGTGCACATTGAAGAATTATTAAATATTGATTACGATGGAGATGATAATGAGAACCAAGATGCACATGAGGGTGGTGGTGCAAGTTTGAACTTCGGGAATGATGGTGTGAGTTTGAACTTAGAAGATGAAGAATTATGTAATTCTGAATGTGAGTCTTTCAGTCATCTAAACTCACCAATTCAATCTGACGATGATAGTGTTGAGAAATCGCAACATTATGTTGAGTTTCACCCTTTTATGTTAAAGGAAAAGGTAGAGTTTACCTTGGGGATGAAATTTGGAACATTGACCGAATTGAGGGATGCAATAAGAGAATACTCAGTGCGATGTGGATATGAGTTGATTTACCAGAAAAATGAATCAAGAAGGATTACTGTGAGATGTCAAGAAGGGTGTAGTTGGAGGTTACATGCTTCAAATAGGCAAGATGATAGTACGTATCTAATTAAGTCACTATATAGTACACACTCTTGTGCTAGAAAGACAACAAATAAGCATGTAACTGCTAGTTGGCTTGCTAATAATTACTTAGACAGATTCAGGGCTCAACCAGACATGGATTGGAAAGCCATTGTAGATCAAGTGAGGAGTGATTTTAATATCTGCATCTCAAGGTATCAAGCATATAGAGCAAGGAAGATAGCAATGGATAAACTTGAAGGCACAACTAAGATGAAATATGCCAAGCTATGGGATTATTGCGAGGAATTGAGGAGATCTAATCCAGGGAGTACTTGCTTACTAAGTATTGATAGACCTCAAATTCATATGCCACCTATTTTTAGAAGTATGTATGTTTGTCTTAAAGCATGCAAGGATGGCTTTTTGCAAGGTTGTAGACCAATAATTGGGCTTGATGGGTGTCATTTAAAGGGTGCATCTCATGGACAAGTGTTGACTGCTGTGGGAATAGATGCAAATGATGGAATTTTTCCATTAGCTTTAGCGGTAGTGGATGTGGATCAGTCCAAGCAATCTTGGACTTGGTTCTTAGAGAATCTACTTGATGACATAGGACCGGTGGAACAAAAAGGATGGGTATTTATGACTGATCAACAAAAGGTAAGTTTATGTTTATGCTAATATGACTTTTTTTCTTTTTCTTTTTGTTGATTTTTGTAATTTTATGGTAACTATTTTATCATTTTGGTACTTTAGGGGTTAGTTCCTGCTATTGAAAAAGTGGCGCCTACTGCGGAACATAGGATTTGTTTACGCCATTTGTATGCTAATTTAAAAAAACATTTCAAAGGTAAGCCGTATGAGTCATTTGTTGATATTGTTTATATGCGTAATTGAAAGGTTTAGTTTGTTTATAATTGTTTAATAGGTTATATTTGGACTATATATGTTCTCTTGTAATTGTAAATGTTACTTACAAGATTAATTTTCAAATTTTCAATGTTATTTTTATCAACTGGTAAGATGTACAAAGATGCATTATGGAGTGCAGCAAAGGCAACAACAAGGTCAATGTTTGACAATGAAATGAAAAAGCTTGTCCAGTTGGATAAGTCGGCTTTTGATTGGGTTAATGCAGTGCCTACTAAATATTGGGCAAAATATGCATTTAGATCACATTCAAAGTGTGACATGTTGCTTAATAACATAAGTGAATCATTTAATTCCTACATATTGGAGGCTAGGAGTAAGCCAATTCTTACGATGTTTGAAGTTATTAGAAAAAGTCTTATGTCTAGGGTCCATAGAAAACGAGAGCTCATAGCAAAATGGGGGGGGAAAGCTTACTCCAAAAATTCACAAAAAGTTAGAAAGGGCTAAACAACTTTCTAAAAATTGGTCTCCTAGACTTTCAGGTGGCGAGAGATTTGAGGTAGAGGATGGGAAGAAGCAATACATAGTGGATCTCAATACACACACATGTACTTGCTATATGTGGGAGTTGATTGGAATACCATGCCCTCATTCCATTCAATGTATTTGGTTTATGAGAAAAAATCCAGATGATTATGTCCATATGTATTTTCATAAACAAACATTTGAAATTACATACTCATACTATATTCAACCCATTAATGGAGTAGATCTTTGGCCTAATACTGAGATGGAACCTATACTCCCTCCCTTGATAAAAAAAATTACTTGGGAGACCAAAGAAACAACGAAAACGAGATCCTCATGAGCCATCTAGTTCCACTAAAGTTAGCAAGAAATATAGTGTTATGAAGTGTAGCAAGTGTGGAAAAGATGGCCACAATATTAGATCTTGCAAAGGCCAAGTCAAAGAAAAACCATTAACTTCTAAACTTCTGGTAAGTTATGACCATTTTTTTTTCAAAATGTTTAGCATGAATATTTGTTTTTTCATATTTTGTTTTGTGCTTGTATATATTGCAGGTTAAGAGAAAACAAAGTTTGATGGGGTTTGTGGAAAAAGAAGGAAGCTCAAAACGACTGTAATAGAGATGAGAGTGATCCCCCTTTCTTTGTATGTACCAAAGCAGTGTTTTACTAATTGTACTTTTTTTTTATGGGTGTTGTTACTTGTACCACAGGATTATGCAATGCTTGGAAGGATGCAGTGCAATGCTTGGAAGGATGTAGTTTTTTGATAGATGCGGTTGCTCATACTAATGCTCGTTCACATTTTGTGCTGGAATTCTAATGTTGTTGGAATTTTTGTGTAAATGCTAATTCACATTTTTTTTTTTTGTACATTTTTGTGTAAAATCTACCCCAAGGAAAATGGGATGATATTGACAATTACTTTGCAAATTGTGACTTTGATTTAGTGTAGTAGTGGGTTTGTAAAAATGGAAGTTACCATTGAAATGTGAATGAAAATTTTTCACTGTTTTAGAAATGAAAATATGCAGTGAAATACATTATATTGAAAGAATGCAGTTTTTTTTTTATAGATGTGGTTGTTGATACTAATGTCCCTCCACATTTTGTGCTTATATATATTATAAATGTTGCTAGAATTTTTGTGTAAATGCTTATTCACATTTTTTTTTTTGTAAATTCTACCGGACAAAGGAAAATTAGATGATATTGACAATTATTGTGCAACTACACTTTCATACCACAATAAAAATACAATTAAAGATTTTAAACAAAAGATAAGAAAGGATCCAATGGGTAGAAGCACATTTTATTATATTCAATGAATGAATTAGTGAACAAATAAAAATGTTTATACAAGATGTGCAAGGGATGATGGAAGTAAATCATTCTCACCAAAATGTCTCATGTTCAAATACAAAATAGAAAGATTTCAAATGCTGATATTCGGGAATCTTTCAAGGAGATATAACTCATATTGAAACAACATCACGATCTTCTATCTGGGTGATGAAATGATAGTCAACTCATATGCCACATGCCACCTGTTTGATCCAAATAACTCATATGCCACATGCCACCTGTTTGATCCAAATCTTGAGGCTATGTATCAAGAGAATCCGCACAAGTAGAGGATTATTTTCCAACTTAGTACCTTATTTCGGCAATGGACCATGGAGACGAAACCTGTAGTATTGTGGAAACTAAATTACAATCATCATTATTCAAACTCACTCTTCTATGTAGCCAAAAGCATATCATATAGTTCTATTATTTTCTTTCCGATCCTCTTCCTTTTTATGATTTTATCATTTCTAAAAATTCAAACATCAAAACAACAAGTTTCACATATCCCAAACAAGAATCTAATATGTCGTAAAGTTGAAGATTAAAATACTAGCAATTAGCTAATAACAAAGAAAAAAAATGAGAATCACACTTTGCATATTAAGTGCTCAAGTTCAGGGCTCGAATGATGGAAAAATAATGTTTTTTTCACCATATAATGCTGACAACAGAGACATCTCAACTTGAGTCAAAATGGCATTGCAAGCTCCAGCAGAAGCAAGTAACAGGTTTGCTTTGATTCCAATTGATTTAGCCCTAGTTTTTTTCAGATATAATCTTTTGAAGTAGCTAAAACCTATAGAAGTACAAAAACTGAGAAACAAAAGATTGTAGATTTTTGGTTCCCAGTCCCTAGTAGAGCGAAAGAACTTGATTGGACTTTATTGCTTCCCACAACACATCTAAAAGATGTACACAAGCCAAAACCAATTGAATCAATAGAGACACAAAAACAAGAACTACAATCAACACTTTTGTGGCATCGAAATAGTTTTCTAGCGCAAAAGCAACACAACACCATTTTGAACCACAGGGTAATTGCAGTGATTGTGCCATGTTGTGTTGTGTCAAAAGTGTTAATCAGAGGTACCACAAACAAGTTTTGTGTATTGCTACAAGCCTACAACAGAGGCTAAAATTTAACGCATATCTAACTATAAAATACACAACAAGAGATCATTCAAATTCCAAGGAGACTGAAATAGCTGCAGATGCTCTCAAATTATGCCAAATTTCCCACAACTCACCAACCAACCGCTTCAGAAGCACTCAATTCCTAAAGATCATTCGATAAAATGAAAAAATGAAAAGAAAAAAAAAACAGAGTACAACCTATAATTTGCTAAAACTACAACTTCTGTAGTAGTGATAAAATCAATGAAAGTAGACACCCACCTACCCTCTGGAAAAAAAAAGAAGAAGAAAAAAGAAGAAGGAGAAGATTCAAAGAAGAACCCACTGCATTCGAAGAAAAAAAACACAATAGGGAAAAAAAAACTCACTGTATCCGAAGAAGACGAACGTTGGAGAAGATCGAAGAGGACGCAAAAAAGAGCCAAAGAGAAAACGCTGAAAAACGCTTCTTCTCCCTCCAATCGATTTTTCAAAGGATCATTCCTTTCATCTTCCCTTCTTTCCAACCACAACGTGCCAAAGAAGCTAACTCACGATTTTTCCCCTTTTTTAACGCCCAAACAGTAACAGAAGTTAGTTTTGCAAAAAAAAAAAAAAAAAAAAAAAAAAAGTAACAGAAGTTAGAGGATTTAACGTGTGGGGGCTGATTTTTAGCATTATGAAAGTTTAGGGGCTTGATTTTTACAATTCAAAGTTTAGGGGTGAAATTGCAACAATGACCATACTTTAGGGGTGGTTTTTGCAATTTGCCCTTCTTTTTTTCTTCTTCTTTGTTTTCTTTTCTTCCTTCTTCTTCTTCTTCATATTTTTTTTTTCTTACTTTTTCGTCTTAGTTTTCATCCATTCCTTTCTTCTTTCTATTTTTTCTTCGTTTTTTCTTTCTTTTTATCTTCTTCTGTGTAGATTCAAACTCCTTTTATCTTTATTTCTTTGTTGATCTTCTTGAGTTTTTAAACCGATCCTAACCGACCGACCGCCGGTGTAGTCGGTCGGTTGGCATGGCCAACTTCTTCCAAACCGACGGAAACCAACGTGTCGTTGGTCGGCGTCAGTATGAGCCCAAAACCTACGTCGATCGACCGATGATCACCCCTAATGTGAGGTTCACATCAACTTCTTCTTTTTATTTGTATTTTTTCTCACTTTTTTATTTCCTAAAACTATAAAAAAAATATATATATGTATATCTTCTACTCCTTTTCAATAAAAAGTTTTTATATTTTTCTTCTTTTTTACATTTTTCTCTCTAAGAGAAATGACATCATCTCCCCTAAAATCTTTCTCTCACCTTCCTATGATTCTCCTACCCCTCCCATTTTCTTTTTTGTTTTCATATTTCTATATATATGGAACCTAAGCATAGCACAAAAAACATTATTTATAAATGCATTTCTTAATTCATTCTCTCTGTTTTTTTTATTCTCCATTATTGTGTCTAATCTTAATAATTTTGAAACTTTCCTCAATTACATAACTCAACCAAGAAGTTAGATTTTCGAATCTTAACATGAAAAAGCTAAATATTTGAATGAAATATATACACATCTACAGTACATATTCAATAGTAAAAGTATATTGTTAAGTTAAATCATTTAATAATACCAAATTTCTCAATTATTTTATTCAATTTAGTTTTTAGATAGGGAAACCACGTGTATTGCATGTTAAAAAAAATCTAGTTTTAAGAAATATGTAAACTAAAGAGACCTCACTTTGAATATTAATAAAGTAGACTTAGGCTTAGTTTGGGGTTGTTGAAGCTTTTAAAATAATTGCTGTCAGCTGTGTTTTTAAGAAAATCAGCTTCCATAAGAAGCAAATTAGTGTTTGGTAAATTTCAGATTTAAACATGAAAATTCAAGTTACAGTGTTTGGTAAATTAATATTAAATTGTTGTGAAATAGGTATAATGACCAAAATAGACATATTTCAATTTAGCATGAGATTGTATTAATATTTACATTGAAATCTTTCCTAAGATAATTAGGTAAATTTATATCATTTATTTTATAAATTATATTTTGTTTACTTCAAGTAAATTGAATATATATATAATTATAGAAAAAAATTGTGTCAAACGAAATCTAATTTTAGTTTAAATAAAAAAATTAAGAAAAATAAATTAGAAGCAACCAATTAAATTTAAAAGTAAAAATAATGAAATTAGATAAGATAAGATAAATTGTGAATAATAATATTTGAAAACCTAAAATATGAAAGGATAGAAAAAAGAATTTTAAATATTGGTTTGTTACACCAGATTTTCCTAAAATCTAAATCCTAAAGCTACTCTCAGCAGCTTTTGCAAACCAACGTGATTGAAAAATTGATTTTCTCTAGATTATTAAAGAATCTGTTTAACCAAACACAAAAAACGGTTAAAATTGATCTACAATCACTTTTTAGGTCTTCAAAATCAACCCCAAACGGGCCTTATACCTTTTTGTTTTAATTTATTTAAAGTTTTATTATATTTTTCCTCTCTGCACTCATATGCTCTTCACAAATAATACTTGCTTTCTCATTAACATATTTTTTTGTATTTACTTTTCTTTCTCCATAATTGAAATTAATTTAAAAAAAGAAAAAAAAAAAGAAAAAAGAGGAATAACAATACCTTTGCAAGTATGAAAATAAGAACTACACAACACGTGGGGACATGTGAAAAAAGAGTGAATACCAACCCAATTCAATATTGACGACTGGTGTTTTTAAATCTTTAAGTTTGTTTTCATTAAATAATTAAGCTTTTTTTTTTAGAAATTAAATAATTAAGTTAATGTTTAGTCAAAATTCCATGAAGTTGAAGACTTTGAAGTAGGTGATCAGAACCATTTGAATTCTTAAAATACAAAATTTTGAAAAATTCAATTCAGCTAAAGTTTACAATATCAGACTTTGAAAAGCTATATTAATATTTAATGTTATTTGTAGTAGATACAAAGCTTAATTATAATATATAGTAATGCCAAAATCCAAGTAGAAGTTGAAAACCGCCGGAAAAAGAGATTCTCACAGCTGCAAAACGTGGAGAAGAAAAGAAGAAGATGGAGAAGATGATAAAAATCTACGGTTGCGTGCTCTCATTTAAAAGTGAGCTCTTAGGGCGTGTTTGGGGCAAGGGTTTGGGTTTTGGAAGTGGGGGTTTAGGAAATAGGGTGGTTTTGGAAATCTGTGGGTTTTGGAAGTCTGTGTTTGGGGTGCTGATTTCAGAAGTCTGAGTTGGGAAGTCTGTGTTTGGGGTGCTGGTTTCTGAAGTATGAGTTTGGGAAATTTCAGAAGTCTGAGTTTAGGAAGTCTGTGTTTGGGGTGCTGATTTCTTAAGTTTGAGTTTTTGTTTTTTTTTTTTTTTCATTTTTTAAACAAGAATAATTTTTTTATGGTTTCTTATTCTTGTTTAATATTAAACAATTGTTCTAAAATCAACAATTTAGAATTTTTTTTTCCATTAATTGTGAATATGGGAATTTAATACACAATCCTGATCAAACATTTAAAATTGGGAAAAAAATATCATTTATCAAATTTCTTTGCACACATGTTGCATTTCCTACATTTCTTTTGAACTTAGTTTCAAACTCCGTTTTTATGATTTTGATTGGTTTTTTCTTCTTCTTTTTTTCTTTGTTCTGTTTGTACTTTTCAATGCTACACAATTGTTCTAAGATTGGGTAATGAACATGACCACTCTATGACTTTAATCATTTGAAATTAACTAGGATGGTTGGAAAATATTTTTAAACAACAAAACTTTATTATTCAACTAAGGAAGTAATAACAAATAAAGCAAGCAAATATTAAATCATGGAAATAATATCATATTAAAGAATAATCAGTGTGCCAAATGTGAGAAGAATGGTGTTGACGTGGCGGTTAAAAATAATAAAATAATATTTTTAAATTAAAATAATAATAAACTTAATAATTAAATAAAATAATAAAAATAATAAGGGTTAGTGGGGGTTTGGGAAATAGGGTTTTTCAAAAAAAAAAAAAATAAAAAAGAAAAGAAAAGAAAAAATAAAAAAGAAAAAATGAGTGATTTTGGAAAATGGAGAGAGGAATGGGGAGTGATCTTGGAAAATGGGGAGAGAAAAGTGGAGTGATTTGTGAAGTGGGGGTTTGGGAAATAGGGGTTTTGGAAAATGGGAGCCCAAACACCAACTTGGAAAAATGGGGTGTTTTCCAAAACCCCCACTTCCAAGATTGGCACCCCAAACACCCCCTTAGGGTTTAGCTTGGCTCAAATATCAACTTATTTACAAAAATGCCATCACAGCTAAATTAATTCAAATTTCACCACTTTCCATCCATTTAAATCTCCTCCTTTGCACCAATTCTGCAAAATTAATCCTAATTAACTCAAAACTAGAGAAATTAAGATTTACCTTAAATTACTGACGTTACACTAAATTTAATAGAGTCATCTTTTCTTTAGTATATTAAAAAATCCTTAATTATCTACTATATAGTAACTTTACCCTAAAATATTATTTAATAATGCAAAAAAGTTTTTTTTTTTTTTTTTTTTTTTTTTTGTCTTTCAATGAAGAATAGAATATAAGAGTTATAATAAGTAAATATCCTCCATTTATTGATGTGAAAAAACTTACTATAGAATATATTTTCTTTAAAGTATAATGTAGTAATGTGAATTGTTTGAATAAGAGTAAGAATGCTTTAAGCTTTGTTAAAAAAAAAACAAAAAACAAAAAAAACAAAAAAAAAAAACCTTTAAGTTCACAATTGTTATCTCTTACAAATGTATTTAATTGATATAATGATAATAATAATTATTATTGTTGATGGTCAAATTTGGACAGGGAAAACTGACCTGACCTTCACGCGACACCAACGGTAAATTTGTATGAGAAGGGAAGGACGTGGCCTGCAACACAAGATAAAACCTGCACACCAGTGTGGTGGTTGCCACACTGCCTCTGATGCTTAAGTCACAAAGTTGAAGGAGTAGAGCAAGAGAGCAAAAGTAAGAGGAATGAGTTCGGGAATGAGTTTCGGGATCCCTTCTTCAGTGACGAAGAAGGGTTTAAATATTTTTTCCTACTTTAGGGTTTCTAGGCTTTCGGAGATGATTCTGGTTGAACCGGGTGGAAATGGGGCGTCCAGGAGCACCGAAGACCAAACGGAGGCAGAAGAGCTCGGCCCATGCAAGCAGGCTGAGGCCGAGCATTGGCCCGACCCCTTCGACCTTGGCCCAACCCTTTGGTTTTTGTTCTTCCCTCGAGTCTATTTTCTGGTCTTGTTTTTGGGCTCGTGTTGAGTTGTCATCGTCCGCTCCTTGCACCTCGTTGTGGTCCAAAATTACCTATAACAATTATTATCTTGGAAGTTTATACATTATTATATATATATCTTTTTAATTCACTTTGTAGTATATGCTTCATATATTGACTTCTTAAAATCATAATAACAAAAAAATCATACTATCATTTTTATTTTTATTTTTTATTTTTATTTTTATGTGAATCTTACCCATTTTATTGGTAAGTATTATATTAAAAATAAGGCTAAATTCTTTTTCCTCAACTCCTTCTCCCATTTCCTATTTAAACGGGTCGAGAACGATGATGGAGAATACATTCTCCGTCCATGTCCCTATTTAGCTTACCGATAATTTTCCCCTTCTCTGTTTAAACAGGATTCCTCACCTAATTTTGATACATATACAAGTTTAAAAATAAGAAAAGAAAAAATCATAAAAACACTAAATTTATTTTATTTTAAATAAAAAGTTTTAATATAGTTATAATTAAGAAATAGTAATTCACATACATTAAAAAAACTAATCAACTGTCATTTTTAACATAGCTAAGTAGTTAAAACACTTGTTATCTTCCAACAAGTTGAATGTTGGATCTCCCACCTCACGTATGTAAAAACTAACCGATCGACTAATTAATATGCTATGTACCACTTTTTTCCACCCAATTTTCTCACCCCACCAATCAACAAATTAAAAAAAAAAAAAAAAATCACAACTAGGTGGGTGGAGGTTCAAAAAAATTCTATACAAATTTTGGGAGTTTCTAAAAATTGAGAAACAAGAAATATACATAGTTATTAAATGCTTAGATTTCTTAATAAAATAAGAAACAAGAAACAAGAAATGAGAACGTTATCAAACGGACCCTAGGGTTCACCCCATCAAATTAGGACATTTTTTTTATCAATATTGTATTTTTTAAAACTTTTTATTAAAGTATAGTTATTTTAAAACTTATTATTAAAATATTATTGATTTAATTTTTTGGTCAAAGGTCGTCTCTTATTAAACACGTGTCTATATGTCGTCGACATGCAGACGTGGAGAAAATTAAAACAAAAAAAAAAATAATCGGGGAGGTCGTCTCTCACAATTAAACAACATATTCAGGCATGCCAATGTGGTGAACACATGCCCTTATTTCCTTTTGTGTCTGAGTTCGAATCTCAACGACTGCACATTTCAAATATATTTTTTCGTTTCTTTTGTTTTTCGTTTTTAGTTTATTTTCCTTTCTTTTTTTTTTCGTTTTCAGTTTATTTTCCTTTCTTCTTTTTCGTTTTTAGTTTTTTATTTTCAAAAAATACAACCAACTTTTTATCTTCTTTTTATCTTTTTTTACTTTTTCTTTGAAATTTATATAGGTAAATACCAAAAATTTAATTTAATGTATAAAAATACACATTTTCTTTATATTTTTTTTTATCTTGAATTATAAAATTTTTATAATGGACTTTTTATTTTGGATAATTGTAATGGGTGGCAACATGAAGGTAAATAATTACAAATATAGCAATTTTTAAAAATATTTGCAAATATGGCAAAATTTTTGAATTAATTTTTTATATTCCTAAATTGCCCCTGTGTGCCCATCTTCTTCTTCCTCGTCAGTTTTTTTTTTTTTTTTTTTATACTGATAGAAAGTCTTTTTATTACTGATAGATTCTATCAGTGGTAGAAAAATTTTCTATCAGTGATAGAAAGTTTCTATCACTGATAGAATAAAGTTTGTGATAGAAAGTTTCTATCACTGATAGAATAAAGTTTCTATCAGTGATATTTCTATGACTGATAGATTCTATCAGTGGTAGAAAAATTTTCTATCATTGATAGAAAGTTTCTATGACTGATAGAATAGAAGATTTCTATCACTAATAGAAACTTTTTCTATCAGTGATAAAAGATTTCTATCACTGATAGGTTCTATCAGTGATAAAAAAAACTTTTTATAGAAAAACTTTTGATAAAAAATCTTTCAATCCCTGATCACCCATAAAAATCTTTCTATCTCCGATAGAAATCTTTCTATCACCGATATAATCTAAAAGTGATAGAAAAACTTTCTATCACCAATAGAAAAGCTTTCTATCAGTGATAAAAGATTTCTATCACTGATAGAAATTTTTACTATTATATCAGTGATAGAAAGATATTCTATCAATGATAGAAAACTCTTGATAGAAAATCTTTCAATCTCTGATAGAACCTATCAATGATAGAAATCTTCTATCACTTATAGAATTTTTTTCTATGAGTGATAGAAAAAATTTCTATCATTCATAGAAAATATTTCTAAGTGATAGAAAAATTTTATATCTCTATCACTGAGACTGATAGAAAAACTTTTCGTGAGTTATAGAAAATCTTTCTATCACTGATACTTTTCTATCAGTGATAGAAGATCTTTTGTTTCTATCAGCGATGGTGATACATGGTGAAATCGAACATTGAAAAATAAAGCAAAAACGAACAATTATAGAAATCAAACACTGAAAAGCAAAAACCAAACACTGATAGAAAACCAAATAACAACAACCAAACACTGATAGAACACCGAACAAATGATAGAAAAATATCTATCGCCGATAGAATCTATCAGTAGTAGAAAAATTTTCTATCATATGATAGAATCTATCAGTGAAAGAAAATTTCTATCTCTATCAGTGATAGAAAATTTCTATCACTGATAGAAAATCTTTCTATCAGTGAAAGAAAATCTGGAGGGGTATTTTAGTAAATGCAACACACAAACTATTAGATTTTGCCATTTTTGCAATTCTTTTTTGGTTGCTAGATTTGCAATTATTTTGGTCCATATTGCTATCCTTGCAACCGGCCCTTTTATTTTAGGTCACACATTTTTTTAGAAAATTTTGTTTGTTCTTTCTTTTAATTTAAAATTTTTATCTTTTTAAAAATGTAGTACAGATTTTTTTAAAAAAACATATTTTTTGTTTTTTCTTTCGTTTTAAATTATTATTTTTTTTAATAACAACAGTTTGATTTATTTGTTGGGTTCCTTCTTTTTAATTTTCTTTTATCACAATTAACTAAATATTTTCCTTTATTTCTATCTTGCTTATTTTTTATTAGATAACAAAAAAAAAATTCTTATTTGTTATTCTTACTATTGGTATATTTATTTCTTTTCTAGAAAAATAAAAGTTTAAAAGTAAAAGAAAAATCAAACATTATTTTTTAAAAATGTGTGTACTAAATTAAACAAAATTACTGTTATCTTTATTTTATTTAAAACTAACAAAAAAAAAAAAAAAAAAACTAATTTACATGGGCAATGCTGAAAAAAAAAAAAAACTGGATTAAAGCTTTTGAGGATTATTATTTGATAAAAAAATCCCATTACTTTTGTGCGTGGAATTTGAAAAATCCTTTAAAAATCAAAGATCAATGGCTTCACTACCTCCTCGAATTCATACAGGAAAATCGCAAAAATTATTTACAGATTGCTCGCAGGAACCTTCTTCTTCTCAATTTCCACAGCACAGGGACGAAATCTGTCTACCAGAAACAATCAAATCCCTTTTCAAACCCTTCAACGAATTCGATTTTGCTCCAGTAGCAAGTAGCAGCCGAGCCACCTCCTCCTGCCCGGCCTCGACGGCGCACCGCAGCGGCGTGTATCCAGCGTCGTCGACGGCGTCGGCATCCGCTCCGTGCTCGAGCAGCGTCTTAACGCACTCGACTCTGCCTTTGAACGCCGCCCTGTGCAGAGCCGTCCACCCGTTCTGGTCCTTCCCATTCACTTTCGCTCCCGCCGCCACACAACTTCTCAGACCTCTCACGTCGCCGGCTCTCGCCGTTCTGTGCAATGCGTCGCCTAATCTCAACGAATCGAACAGATCTGCGTGTCCGTTCTCCGCTGCAAGTGCGAACGCCGTCCTTCCATCGGAGTTCACCGCGTATTTCACGTTTGAGCAGCTTAAAAGATACTCCACGGCTTCGAAATGTCCTTCCGCTGCCGCGGAATGTAGCGGAGTCCATTTTTCCCAATCCACCGCCGCCGGATCTCCGCCGATCGAAATGAGGAAACGTATTGCCTCAACGTGACCGTGAGCCGCCGCGGTGTGGATCGGAGTACGACCGTCGGAATCGACTGAATTTACCGGTATTTCTAGAAATTTTCTGTGTAGTAACTCTATCAAATCGATTCGGTTCATCGCTGCCGATACGTGCAAGACAAAATCGACAGAGAAATCGACTTGACAGTGCGAATCAATCAATCGCTTTACAATATCGATCTTCCCTGTACTAACAGCCAACGACATCATGGACCGATTGAGAGAATCCTTGACATTGACGTCTACTCCAGCATCAATCAGAGCAGAAACTAGCATTAATTTTCCAGACGAAACGGCCGGTTTCAGCAACGCAGTCAATTGAGACGTTGTACAACCAGAGATCGCTTTGTTGAGAAGAAAACTCAAGTCAGGGATTCGATTATGGTGCGAAATTAGGAATTCGACGACATCGGGACCGATGAAGGAGATGAGCAACGAAGCGTCCTTGAAAATATGGCGTCCAGGTTTGGAAAACAGGAGGCGGAGGTCGTCTGTTTGAGCTTTTCCGATCGGAAGCATGGCAGATCGAACGGAGAGTTTGTCCGGCGGAGTACTGAGAGGCGGCTGATCCAAGGACTTGCAGGAAACTGTGTATGAAGAAGAAGAAAGCGGTGGAATTACAGAGAAATTTTGCGAAAACGAGAAAACAGAAGGATTCGATGTGGATAAACAAACTGCAACAGACATGGTGTGCATCAGATTCGCGAGGCTGAAAGTTACGGTACACTTTTCTCGTTTCGTGAATGAAAATTCCACTTCCTTCACATCAGGCTTCACCAATTTGTCCATTATCTTAGAATCCCAAACCAATTTCAACCTTCTCTGCTGCAAGAACAAGAAAAATCAATGGAGAACGAACAGGTATGAACAGAAACAATTCTCTCTTTCTTTGATTTCTTTGGTGGTTTAGGTCTAATCTGATAGAGACGACGACTATGACTTTAGTTTTTTTGGGTTTTCTTTATTTATTTATTTTGTTGATTTTTTAATAGTGTCCTAAGAATAAGACAAGAGGGTGGGTCTTATTGTATGTTGATTGGTAAACTAGCAAAAGATTCTTAGAAATGAGAGGATAAAAGCTTTATAGAAAAGGTTCCTTGAGAAACGCCAAAAGTTTTGTGTTTGCAAAAGAGACCCCAATTGAAAAACATTGTTTTTTGGACCCTCTTGATCAGGGTTTTTTAGAAAAGTAAACTAAAAAAAGAAAAATATTTCGAAGAAAACTATGGGTGTCGCGTCTCCTCAAGGTACGCGACACCCTCTTCAACTCTGATGCTTCTCTTGGGAGGCGTGTTAGACTTGACTTTTTTTTTTTTATAATTTTTTTTATTTCGGTTTTTTTATTTCTTTCTTTATTTCTCTATTTTTTAATTATTAATATTGTATTAAATTTATTTAATTTGATGATTTTGGTTTTCACCTTCCATTTCATTTTCTAAATAATGAATCTAATGGTTTATGTTTTTTTTAATAATTTTTTTTTTAATTTTAAAGTTTGCATTGTTTAATATATATATAATTTAGATGTTTTGTAGGTTGCAATTTTTTTTTTTGTCTATATCATTTTTTTTAATAAAAAATACCACATATTAAATTCAACTAATGCTATGAATAGATTTTTCGAAAATTATTGTACACTAATTTCAATAAATTTTCGATAAAACTTTATATCGTTCAAACATAATTAAATTTATATATACATAGAAAACACGATTTCATTTATTAAAAAAAAAAAAGAAAACATAATTTCATTTTGAAAACTAACTATCCCTTAACATTTCCAATTCAATTTCAAGTACAGTTAATTTAAAAATAAGTATATGGATTTTTACTTGTATTTAAAATAAATATATATGACTTTATAATACAATGCAATGAATTACTAATCTAAATTAATTTTAAATATGTTTAACTTGAAAATGATATTGCTAAAAGATTTATGATAAGTAATTAGTGAATTGATTATCAATTTTAAAATTAATTGTACTTGAAATTGAATTGGATTTGTTTAAGAATGGTTAGTTTTTGAAATGTGATGATATTTTCTATGTAAAAATAAATTTAATTACTTTCTCAAAAAAAAATTAATCATGTTTTTAAAATGAATGGAAGATATTTAAGAATGGTTAGGTTTTAATATGTGGTGTTTTTTATTAAAAAAAATGAAATAGACAAAAAAAATGCAAACTACAAATCATCTAAATTATAGATATATATTTAAAAATGTAAATTTTAAAATTGAAAAAAACCAATTATTAAAAAAATAACCATTAAATTCATTATTTAGAAAATAAAATGGAAGGTAATATTTTTATAAAGCCAAAGTCATCAAATTAAATAAATTTAATATAATATTAATAATTAAAAAATAGAGAAATAAAGAAATAAATAAAAAAACGAAATAAAAAAAATAAAAAAGTTTGAGGAGGGTGTCGCGTACCTTGAGGAGACGCAATACCTTTATTCTCTAAATAGTTTTCTGACCACCTTCTTTTTCTAATTTTTTTCATTTTTTTGTTTACTTTTCTAAAAAACCCTCTTGATCATGAATTGTGATGTAAGCATGTGAATGTTAAATTACTTATATGCCCTCACTCATTAAATACAATTTATTTTATTTTCCACAACTTTTTTCACCAAAATATTTACCAATCTTTTACCCTTCACTTCACCAACAATTAGTTTTCCAACTTTTAACTATAAAACTTCATTAAATCTTTGTTTTTTTTAAAAAAAAAAAAAATCATTAAATCTACAAGTTTCTACCAAATAAATTGGTTTAGTTGAGATTAATTTTTTTTCATAAGATTTTTTTAAAAATCATTTATATTTTATTGAATAAAAATAATTAATCAATCTTAAACAATGACTTAAGTAAATTACACAAAAATAATAATAATAAGTAGTGAAGTCGGATCTTCGGCGGGGCTTCATGCAAATCGTCCGGGGTATTTTATAAATTTAAAGGTAACTACAAAAAAAATCTTCAGAAGGAAAAAACAAAAAAATCTTTCAAAAACTATTTATAATATAGTAAATTAAAAATGTTTAAAAATTAAAATAAGAAAACGTTGAAGCCCGACCGAAATTTTGGTCGCACTTCAAGCAACACCATGCATCCCGGCCATGCAATCGCGGCCGAAATTCATGCAATCCCAGAATCCATTGTTTAATTTTTTTTCCTTATAATTTATCTTTTATTCCGGAGGGAAAAGTCTTGTAATGTTTACCAAATTTTGATTGAAATTTATTAATCTCCAACATCTTTTTTTTTTCTTTTTGAGGACATCAAAATTTGAAGGTGGGGGATTCGAATCTCTAACCTCATGGTCGAGGCTACATTTCAATTACTGCTAAGCTAAGCTTGCTTTGGCTCCAACATCTTGTTATGCATTGCTTCTCTTCATGATCTTCAAAAACCAAAAATTTTGAAGCAGTGATGCAAGAAAAATGGAATTGAGAGGTAAGATGAGAAGAATACAACAATTGATTCAAAAGGATAAGAGAAAAATATAAAATTTTCAGTTTTGGACTCATCTCAATCTTTAAATAATAAAGGGTAAAATGGTATTTTTCCATACTAAGTATAAGTGGAAGGGTCCAAAAATACTTTGTTTTTCAAAGGGGGTCTTTTCTCCAATACCAAAACTTGTGGGAATTAAAATTTAGAATTACCCATTTTCTATCTTTTAAAAAATTATAGTGTAAATCAAGTTGATTTCATAATACTAATTTTCTAGTGTCGTAATATAACCGTAGCAAAAAATGGTAATGTTTTTTTTTTCTTTTTTTTTTATACAAAAATTCAATTGGCATAAAGTTTGTACTCTCATAATTTTTTTTTTTGTTTGTTTTGGTATTTCCTTTTTAGAAAATAAAGATTATACGTGTTTAATAACCGTTTTTTTTTTTTTAAATAAAAGAAAACCAAACATGTTTGATAACTGTTTTCAGTTTTCTATTTTTCAATTTTAAAGTGATAAAAAAAATTAATGTCAAAGAAAGTAAATTTACAAAAATAAAAAAGTATTTAGGAAAAGATAGGTTAGGCAATTAGTGGAGATAAATTTTGAGAGGAAAATGATAGAAAGAAACAGACAAACTTTTAGAAAAGAGGGATACGTTAGAAAAATAATAACAAATTATAAAAACAGAGAGAGGAAAGTAGAGAAATTTTAGAGAGATTTTTTTTTTTTTTAAAAAAGATAAAATATATGAGAGAACGAGAGAAATAAAAATTATATAGGATAAATATAAATGTTGATGCCAAATTCCAAACAGAAGACTCACCTTACCTTCACGTGACACCAACAATGAATTTGTAGAAACTGGGGAAGACGTGACCTGCAAGACCAGCAAAAACCGCTGCACACCGGCGTGGTGTAGGCCACACCACCTTCGATGCTTAAGTCAGAAAACCGAGGAGAAGCTACAGATAGTAAAGGGGAGAGTCAAGAATCGAGTTTTGGAACCCTTCTTCCGTGGTGAGGAGGGGGTTTTATACCTGTTTGTCCTCCTAGGGTTTTTAGGAATTCGGTGGTGTTTCGGGGCGAACCAGACGAAACCGGGGCGATTCGGGGCATCAGGGACCAACAAGTGGTCACCGGGCTCGGCCCGCACAAACGGGCCGAATGGTCGGCCTCGGCCTTTTGTCGAGGCCGACCATATGCTCGGCCTCAGCAAAAGGCCGAGGCTGGTCCGGTCTTCCTCTGGGTCGGTCTCTTGGTCCTACCTCTGCTCGATTGTCCTCGTCAGCTCTTTGTCCATCTGTGTGGTCCAAAATCACCTATAACAATAAATATAATAGAGAGAAAGAAACTCCAGGAGAAAATATTTAACTTAAATTTTTAGAAAGAGAAAAGTGAGAGATATATTTGAAGAGAAAGAAAAATGATGAGTTATATCCACAAAATTTTAGATGGATAAATTGAAAGAAAATTTAGATAGAAAAAATTATAAGGGAAAATTGAATATTAGAAGGAAAAAAAAGAATTTTTTGAGAAGCATAAATCTGCGTGGTTTCAAAACAGCATTTTTTTTTTTAATTTATTGATAACTTTTTAAAAACATTTTTATATAACATAAAACATAAATGGTTTTTTTAGTTTTATAATTATTTTTTTTTTATTGTAGATTTCAAAAAATATTTTAAATTAAGTAATTCTAACTCCAAGTTCTGAGTGGACAATATTCAAATATTAAAATTTCCATTAAAAAAATTGTTAATTCCCATGGTTATCCAAATACCGTGATCATCACATGTCATCTACATGGGCCATCGTTCACACATAACTTCGAGGATGGAGACACGTGGAATAAATAATATATTGTATTAATGTTGTATGCGGGTGGGTGTACAATCTCTAACTTTAATCCTCTGATTCTCTCTCTTAAACATATAAACTTTGGTCTCTAGCTTCTTGATCTTCTTGGGCTGGTTTGTTGAGCTTCTTAGATGATCGGCTTGCTAGGTTGATGATCTCTTGGATCGGCCTGTTGGCTTGATGATCTTCTTGGATGATCGACCTGTTGGCTTGTTGAGCTTCTTGGATGATCGGCTTGCGAGGTTGATGATCTCTTGGATCGGCCTGTTGGCTTGATGATCTTCTTAGATGATCGGCCTGTTGGCTTGTTGAGCTTCTTGGATGATCGGCTTGCTAGGTTGATGATCTCTTGGATCGGTCTATTGGCTTGATGATCTTCTTGGATGATCGGCCTACTGGCTTAACGATCTCTTGGGTCGGCCTGTTGTGACTTGTTGATCTTCTTGGATGATCGGCCTGTTGGCTTGTTGATCTTCTTGGATGATCGGTCTGTTAGGTTGATGATCTCTTGGATCGGCCTATTGGCTTGTTGATCTTCTTGGATGATCGACCTGTTGGCGTGATGATCTCTTGGATCGGCTTGTTGGCTTGTTGATCTCCCTGGATGATCGGTCTGTTGACTTAATGATCTCTTGGATCGGCCTGTTGGCTTTTTGATTTGTTGGATCGGTTGTTAGCTTGTTGATCCTCCTGGATGATCGGTCTGTTGACTTGATGATCTCTTGGATCGGCCTGTTGGCTTGTGATTTGTTGGATCGACTTGTTAGCTTGTTGATCCTCTTGGATGATTAGCCTGCTGACTTGTTGATCTTCTTGATCGGTCGGTTGGCTTGTTGATCTCTTTTTAGAGTCTTCTAGTCTTCAAATCTTCTGAGTCTTGAATCCTTTGAATTCTGAATCTCGGATCTCTGAATTCTCTGAACTCTTTGGATTCTAACGACTCTGGATCTTGGGAGAATGCTCTGGACTCTGCCCTCTCTGCCTCTGGCTGAATCCCCCCAAAATGAATGGTGGCCTCCTCTATTTATAGAGTTTGATGGACCTCATATGGGCTTGGGCTTGGGTTCAATTGCCTCGTGGCATAATTTGATTAAACCTAGCTGATGTTATCTGATGGATCACTAATAGACAAGTGGCATTCTTTGATTTTCCGAATTTTAATGTCTATTAATTTAATTTAGGCACACGTGTAAATGTGTAATTGGTCCCAAATTTATTTTATCATTAATTTATATTAATGACATGACAATTTGTGATTGACCGAAATTTCTCCTTCAACAAATGCCCCCTTTTCGAGATTTAGGCACAAGTTATGTGTGAGTGAATCTCGAAAAATATATTTTGGAATTAAAATGCAAGGTATTTGTTATTGACTTTGACTCCATTTGGTGCGTCAATTTAATCAAAATATGAATTTTGGTCAAAATTTTGATTTTTTTATTTGACACACTTTTATCGCCAATTAATCAAAATTTGGGGTTTGGTCAAAATTTTGATTTTCCTTGTTTGGCAACAAACTTTGATTTTAAGTTTGGGCAAAATTTGGTTTATACCCAAATTTTGATTTGAGGTAAAATCCTACCCAATTTTAACTTGCATAAGGAATATAACTTGAGGTTTGGACTTTGGTCCATTTGGGATAAAATTTGGATTATGCCCAAAATATAATTTGAGGTAAAATTTTACCAAATTCAAACTTGCATTTGGAATAGAATTTGATGTTTGAATCTCAAATTTTGATTTGGAAGAAAAATTTGGAGTATGCGCAAATAAAATTATTTAGATAAAATTTGAATTCCCAAATTGATTTGAATTGAAACACTTATCTTTTAGGAATTTCAATTTAATTAAGTTGGTTCAGATAAAGATAAAAGATTATCTCATAAAATTTTGAACCGGAGATAGGATTTCATTTGAGTCAAATCTTTATCTAAACCTTTGATTTGAACTTAAAACTCCCCCTATAAATAAGACTGAACCTCAGTAGGGGAGAGCACACATCAATTGCAGAGAGCATTCAAGAAGGGATCCAAGTAGGAAACTTTCTTTTCTTTTCTTTTTTTTTTTCTTTTTTTTTTCGTTTTTTTATACTTTTCGTTTTTTTATTTTTCGTTTTTTTTTGTTTTTTTGTTTTTGTTTTTGTTTTTTTTTTGCAATTTGTTTCTTTCTTCCTTGAATGTGTAAGCTTCGTGCAACAGTCGTCACCAAATTCGCTTGCAGTGATTTCACTCCTACTAGACCAGTCCCCATTTTATTGGGTGATCTGAGTAACCTGTAGGGGTAGTCACCAGATTCGCCTTCAGTGATGCACTCTTGCTAGACTAGTCTCCATTTTATTGGGTGATCTGAGTAACCTGCAGGGGTGGTCACCAGATTTGCCTACAGTGATGCACTCCTGCTAGACCAGTCCCCATTTTATTGGGTGATCTGAGTGACCTGCAGGGGTAGTCACCAGATTCGCCTTCAGTGATGCATTCCTGCTAGACCAGTCCCCATTTTATTGGGTGATCTGAGTAACCTGGAGGGGTAGTCACCAGATTCGCCTTCAGTGATGCACTCCTGCTAGACCAGTCCCCATTTTACTGGGTGATCTGAGTAACCTGCAGGGGTAGTCACCAGATTTGCCTACAATGATGCACTCCTGCTAGACTAGTCCCCATTTTATTGGGTGATCTGAGTAACCTGCAGGGGTAGTCACCAGATTTGCCTTCAATGATGCACTTCTGCTAGACCAGTCCCCATTTTACTCGGTGATCTGAGTAACCTGCAGGGGTAGTCACCAGATTTGCCTACAGTGATGCACTCCTGCTAGACCAGTCCCCATTTTATTGGGTGATCTGAGTAACCTGCAGGGGTAGTCACCAAATTCGCCTTCAGTGATGCACTCCTGCTAGACCAGTCCCCATTTTATTGGGTGATATGAGTAACCTGCAGGGGTGGTCACCAGACTCGACTCGCCTACAACGGTCGTCATCAGATTCACTTGCAGTGACTTCATCACCTGTCTAGACTAGTCACTTTGATGATTGTAGTATCTTGAAGGGGTGATCACCAGACTCACCTACAACGGTTGTCATCAGATTCAATTGCAGTGACTTCACCACCTGTCTAGACCAGTCACTTTGATGACTGTAGTTTCCTGCAGGGGTGGTCACCGTTTTTTAACAACACCTTTATTGTCTTTCTTTCTTTCTTTTTCTTTTGTGGTTTGATATCAAACATTTTTTTAACTTGCAGCTAAGATGCATCTTCCAGTCTAGACACTTTCAAGATAAAGGCAACACTAAAGTTGTTCATCTTTGCAGATGTAGTGAAGGCTTCAACCGTCAACTTTTGAATATGAAGTGAAGTTATCAACAGTCAATTTTTGAGGATGAAGCGAAGCAGACGCCGTCAACTGCCAACATTTGAAGATGAAGCGGAACGAGGCCGTCAACCGCCACCAAACATTTGAAAAGGAGCAACGGTGAACCTTCAAACTTGGAGAAGGAGAACCTCAGTGGCGAACCTTCAAAAGGAGAGCAGTGGAGAGAAGCGCCTTCGAACTTGGAGAAGGAGCAACGGAGAGAAGCGCCTTCGAACTTGGAGAAGGAGCAGCGGAGAGAAGCGCCTTCGAACTTGGAGAAGGAGTAGTGGAGAGAAGCGCCTTCGAACTTGGAGAAGGAGCAGTAGAGAGAAGCGCCTTCGAACTTGGAGAAGTAGTAGTGGAGAGAAGCGCCTTCGAACTTGGAGAAGGAGCAGTGGAGAGAAGCGCCTTCGAACTTGGAGAAGGAGCAGTGGAGAGAAGCGCCTTCGAACTTGGAGAAGGAGCGAGCGAAGCTCGTGAGGGAACCTTCGAACTTGGAGGAAGGAACTACAGCAGCGCGTGAGAGAACCTTCGAACTTGGAGGAAGGTAGCAGCGAAGCGCATGAGAACCTTCGAACTTGGAGGAAGGAACTGCGCAGCGAATCGCATGAGAACCTTCGAACTTGGAGGAAGGAACTGCAACGAAGTGCAGCGTGTGAGAACCTTCGAAACCTTCGAATTTGGAGGAAGGAACTGCAGCGAAGCGCGTGAGAACCTTCGAACTTAGGGAGAAAGGATCTGCAGCGAAGCGCGTGAGAACCTTCGAACTTAGAGGAAATGAACTGTAGCGAAATGCGTGAGAACCTTTGAACTTGGAGAGAAGGAACTGCAGCAAAGCGCATGAAAACCTTCGAACTTGGAGGAAGGAACTGCAGGGAAGCAACGTGAGAGAACCTTCGACTTGGAGGAGAGAACCTTCGTACTTGGAGAGAAGGAACTACGACAAAGCAACGTGAGAACCTTCGAACTTGGAGGAAGGAACTGCAGTGAAGCAACGTGAGAACCTTCGACTTGGAGAAGAGAACCTTCGTACTTGGAGAGAAGGAATTGTAGCGGAACGCGTGAGAACCTTTGAACTTGGAGAGGAGGAACTGCATCGCAGCAATGTAAGAGCCTTCGAACTTGGAGAAGGAGCACCTTCGTACTTGGAGAAGGAGCACCTTCGTACTTGGAGAAACGGAACTGCAGCGAAACACGTGAGAACCTTCGAACTTGAAGATAAGGAATGCACGAACTTGTTGGGATTGGTGCCCTAAAACTCGTAGATAGTGATTGTTAAACGAATTATATACTTATTCGATAAAGGTGTTATCGAGATTGATTCAGTAAAAGTCATTACTGAATAAATTAAGTTGCACATATAATAACCCAAATCCAATAAACTAAGATCCATGGCTATAGGATGAACACTTGAGCTTTATGTAGAGACATAAAAGTGGATCAAGCTTGAGTAATAGCCAAAACGGTCTATAGTATAGGAATAGGGTTGGGTACCTTATTCTGGAGACACTATGAGACGCGGCCCACTTTATAGATGGTATAGACGATGTGATCCTAAATCTGCAGGGATAAAAGCCCTTGCGCAGCGAAAACTTACAGAACCTTTACTCAGTTTTTAATTTGGAATAAAATACCAATACGTTTGGCAAATAAAAAAAATACAGCAGTAAAATCAAAATAAAACTACTGAATTTTAATAATAAAACATGCTAGTTCTTATTTAGATCTAATCTAAATTGGATCCTAATGATCCTAAAATTCAAGAATGACTTACCCTTGAAGAATTCTTGAATTGCTTCGCCAAAATTCCTTGGTTCTCCGCTGGAAAATATTCACGAACACCACCAAAATGGTTGCACCGGTATTCTCTTGAAGGATGTGCGAAAAGTGCTTGTGGGAGCAAAAATTTTCTAAAAGGTTTGGGAGAATTTTTTCTTCTCTGTATCCTAGAGAGAAAATGCAGAGAGATCTGGAGAGTGAGAGGGAGAGAATGGCGTGTGAATGAGCGCTCCGTAACCAACTCAACCAATGGGATTAAATTGGGGAGTGGTTATTTTTACCGATGAAACTTCCCACTCCCTAATTTAACTCCCCTTCACACGTACACACTTATCAGTTCAACTAACTGATAATTAAAATAATTAATAATTCTAAATTATTAACCAATTTATAATAATATAATTAATTTAACAATTAAATTAACTAATTATTATAATTAATGTAAATCATACATTTACATAACATTCCCACATAACCTAAAGTTTTAATCTAATTCAATTAAATCAAATTTAATTGAATTGAATTAAAACAATAATTAATTAATTCTCTAATTAATTAATATCATAATTAAATATCTCATATTTAATTATATTCCTCTCATAAATAAACTATAGTATTAATGTACATCTAATGTGCATTAATTATAACCTATAGTTTTATAATATGAATCAAATTCATATTTTATTTTACTATTCAAACCACTTCGAATATTCAATTCTCCCTTAGAAATTTACCTCAACGCCCTTATAGAGCTACCGGTGGGACCTTATGGACCTACAGATCAGAAGCTCCAACGATGTGAGATTAATTGGCTAAACTCATTAACCAAAATAATCAATGTTCGTTAACTGTGGTTCACTCCACTATAGAACCATAGCTGCACTCTTCTCACTGCAGATATATTTCTGTGTCCACGGATATCGACCGTCAACAGCAAGTTAGCCCTTCACGTGTGTTCGTACCCCAGCTAGGTCAAATTACCGTTTTACCCCTGGGCTACCTCTTGGTCCTTAAGTACCAGTGCTCCTCTAATGAACAACCTGTTTGTGGTCCAACCAGCAAACAGAAATCCCTCTCGTGCCATGAAGAGGGTAGGACCCATTGTTCAAGACCCGGAGACACCACTTAAGGGAACACACCTTTACTTACCCTAATATCGGGAAGGAGTGAATTCCATCTTGTAAGACTACGTTCCCAGCTCCCCACTCGGTCTTGTCCCCAAAATGGTAGGCTTATTGAGTCGGCGAACAGGCCACTCTCACCCGTACAAATCAAAGGACAATCCCTCATGGACAGGAGTCCATAATCCACTCAGGATTAAGGCCAAGTTGCCTAGGTCATCCTCGTGAAATAGAAACCAAGCTAACTAACGGTGTTACAGTTAGTGGTTAACTATTTCGCGGTCCGGTCTTTGTGCAAACTCATTGCACAGGATACCCCCACTCGCATGTCAACCACATGAACGCGTTTGATCACTACGTTTGTATCAATATACAAAGCGGGCCGTATCCATAGTGTCACCAGGATAAGGTACCCATCCTTATCCCTATACTACAGACCCTTTAGGCTAAAACTTGAACATTGATCCCCGTATGTCCCTACATACTAGTTCAAGCCTCATTCTATTAGCCTTGGATGTTTAGTTTATTGGATTAGGGTTAATAAGACAAGATACAATACAAACATTGAATAATACATCACTTTATTAATGTTCGGTCAAATATACATTTACTATCTACGAGTTTTAGGGCATAAAACCCAACAAACTCCCACTTGAACTAAAACTCAAGTTACAGGGAAAGTATATACAATATAATCCAAAGCTGGAAACGGTACATGTATGTTTGTACATTACATAAAAAGTAAATATACAAAATACAATAAACTAGGGCATCCTTACACCCATTACACATCTCCCACTTGCCCTAGATTACGCTGTATACATGTCTCGCAGACCTAGACTTTCTAGATGACCCTCGAACACTTTAGCCGAGAGGGCCTTCGTAAACGGATCAGCAATGTTGTGCTCGGAAGCGATCTTGGTCACGACCACATCTCCTCTTTGCACAATTTCACGAATCAGATGATACTTCCTTTCTATGTGTTTACCTCTTTTGTGGCTACGAGGTTCCTTTGAATTGGCTACAGCCCCACTGTTGTCACAGTATAACGTAATGGGCAAGTTCATATTTGGAACAACTTCCAAATCTGTCAAGAACTTCCTTAGCCAAACGGCTTCCTTAGCTGCTTCACAAGCACATACTCAGCCTCCATTGTGGAGTCTGCTATGCATCCTTGCTTTATACTCCTCCAAACTACAGCTCCCCCGTTAAGGGTGAAAACTGACCCTGACGTAGATTTCCTAGAATCCTTGTCAGTTTGGAAGTCAGAGTCGGTGTAACCCGTGAGAACTAACTCCTTAGCCCCAAACACCAACATGTAATCTCTCGTTCTCCTAAGATACTTGAGGATTCCTTTAACGGCGGTCCAATGGTCTAACCCTGGATTCGACTGATATCTGCTGACAATCCCTACAGCATAACAAATGTCAGGCCTCGTGCATAGCATGGCATACATTAAGCTACCCACGGCAGAGGCGTAGGGAATCCGTCTCATATCCTCAACCTCTTGAGGTGTCTTAGGAGACTGTTCCTTAGACAAGTGAACCCCATGCCTGAAAGGCAACAAGCCCTTCTTGGAGTTCTGCATCGAATATCGAGCCAACATCTTGTCGATATACGTTGCCTAAGACAGAGCTAGCGATTTGTTCTTTCTATCCCGAATAATCTGGATGCCAAGAACATACTGTGCCTCACCCAAATCTTTCATTTGGAATTGAGCTGCCAGCCATCCTTTTACGTCAGACAGATACCCTACATCATTCCCAATGAGTAGGATGTCGTCTACATAAAGTACGAGGAAAGCTACTTTATTCTTGTTGATCTTCTTGTATACACAAGGTTCATCAACATTCTGGTCAAAACCAAAAGATTTGATCGCAGTATCAAATCTAATATTCCAAGATCGAGAAGCCTGTTTCAACCCATAAATGGATCGATTCAGTTTGCAAACCTTTTGCTCATGACCTTGGGATATGAACCCTTCGGGTTGAGACATAAAAATACTCTCGTCAAGATTGCCACTCAGAAAAGCTGTCTTGACATCCATTTGCCAAATTTCATAATCATAAAATGTGGCAATGGATAAGAGGATTCTTATGGACTTTAGCATAGCAACTGGAGAAAAAGTTTCTTCATAGTCCACTCCTTCTCGTTGGGTATAACCCTTTGCTACAAGTCTTGCTTTGAAAGTCTGTACTTTCCCAGCAGCATCTCTTTTTCTCTTATAGATCCATTTACACCCAATGGGTTTGACCCCCTCAGGTAGATCTACAAGTTCCCAAACCTGATTGAAGTACATTGACTCCATCTCAAGATCCATGACTTTGGCCCACTCGTCCTTATCTACATCATTCATTGTCTGAAGATAAGACAATGGATCTTCTACGCCGTCATCAGGTATGACTACTTGTGTTTCTGTTAAACCCAAGTAGCGGTTAGGTTGTGTCACAACCCTCCCACTGCGTCGAAGCTCTCCCACTACGTGAGGAGGACTAGATTGACGAGAAGAACTGCATTCTCCAACAACTCTTGTTGAAGGACCAGGTTCATCAACAACCCTTGTTGATCCTTCTGTAGCTTCTCCTAATACTAACTTACTTCGTGGTCGATGATCTCGTATGTGGTCTTCCTCCAAGAAAGTTGCATTTGTCGATACAAATACTTTATTATCTTGAGGGTCATAGAAAATACCACCTCTCGTTTCTTTCGGGTACCCAACAAATTGGCATAATCTCGTACGTGGTTCCAATTTCTTAGGATTTGTCACTAACACATGTGCAGGACAACCCCAGATACGGAAGTAACACAAACTAGGTTTACGTCCCTTCCATAGCTCAAAAGGAGTTTCAGAAACACTTTTTGAAGGAACGTTGTTAAGAATATGTACTGCAGTCGATACTGCATACCCCCAAAACGAGCTAGGCAACTGAGCATAGCTCATCATAGATCGAACCATGTCTAACAAGGTTTTGTTTCTCCTTTCTGATACACCATTCTGCTGAGGTGTACCAGGTGCTGAGAGTTGTGATTGAATTCCATGTTCTATCATATAGTCCTGGAATCGCTGATCTAAATACTCTCCACCTCGATCTGATCGAAGTGTTTTAATCGTTTTACCTAACAGGTTTTCTACCTCAGCCTTAAACTCTTTGAACCTTTCAAGAGCTTCAGACTTATGGCCCATCAGATACAAGTAACCGTATCGAGAATAATCATCTATGAAAGAGATGAAATATTCATAACCACCTCGAGCCTTTACATTCATTGGACCACAAAGATCCGAATGTATCAGTTCAAGTGGTTCTTTGGCCCTATAACCTTTTCCGGTAAAAGGCCTCTTGGTCATTTTACCCTCGAGACACGATTCACAGGGTGGTAAAGATGTATCTTCTATGTCACTTAGAAGTCCATTTTTAACCAAACGATCGATCCGATCGATGTTAATATGACCAAGACGAAGATGCCAAAGATACGTGTTGTTACTTAAAAGAGAAACTTTTTGCCTTTTGTTTTGCGTTTCGACCGTTTTAAACATTTCATGACTTAAAATAGCCTTAACATCATTTGGTCTTAACACAAATAAATTATTCTCACGCTTAGCTGAACAAATGTAAACTCCATTCTTTGAAATTAAAGCTTCATTAAGCAAGAAGGAAATTGAATAACATTGTTCTAACAAAGCTGAAACAGAAATAAGGTTCCTTTTAATTCTAGGAACCAAGTACAAGTCCTCTAAAATTAAAAACCTATTTCTAAAGAATAATTTTGCAGCTCCCACTGCACGAGCTGAAACGACGTCTCCCGTTCCGACCTTGAGCGTCATTTCACCCTCTGCCAGCTGCTGGAAATTATTTCCCTGAAAAGAAGAACAAACATGATTAGTGGCTCCCGAATCCAGTATCCAGGCAAACTCATCATGTTCAACGAGACAAGTCTCTAACACAAGTAAATCGAATTTACCTTCTTTTTCTCTTCTCTTCTCAGCAAGGTAGCGGGGACAGTTGCGCTTCCAGTGACCATCTGCATTACAGTGGAAGCATCTGCCTTTGTCGGCCACGACCTTGGCCTTCCCCTTTCCTTGCACAGCCTGTGCAGGAGCCTTCCCCTTGTCTCCCTTCCTCTTTTGGATCTGCTTCGATGAAGAAGCCTGGGGTACAGATTTAGTCCCTGAGGATGAACCCTTCAGGAACTTCTTCTTGGAATGGGCCACGTTGGCCTCTCCTTTAACCACATTTTTGCCCTTGCTCTTTTGCAAGGACTCATAAATTTGTAACTCCGAGAGGAGGGTAGTCAGGTTGAACTGAATCTTATTCATGCTCGTGTTCGTCCTGAAAGACAGATAGCTCGCTGGGAGCGAGTGAAGGATGAACGCAACCTGACTGCGCTCGCAGACAACCCCGCCATTTGCCTCAGCTATGTTGAATTGGTTAATCATGTCCAGGACGTGTTCCCAAACAGATTGACCTTCAGGCATCTTGGCATTGAAGACGTTCTTCAAGGCGTCGTGGTGGAGCTGGTAGGACGGGAGTCCAAACATCTCCTGCAGGGAATTCATAATCTCCCTAGCAGTTCCCACGTTCTCGTAACGCTTGGCCAACACTTCAGACAAGCTGACCAGAATATAGACTTTGACCTTTTCATTGGCCTTGGTCCAGCGTTCGTAGGCGTCCTTAACTGCCTGAGAGGCAGTGCGAGGGGGAACGGGAGGACATTCCTCCGTTAAGACGAATCTTAAGTCCTCAACCACGAGTATTGTATTGAGGTTAGATTTCCATTGTGGAAAATTTTCGCCAGTAAGTTGTTCATTTTTAAGCAGGGAAATTATGGAGGAAGACATTGCTGAAAAAATCAAACAAGTGACCGTATTAGTTATCTTTTGCCTTAACCCATCACACAAGCAATACAAACAATGGCATCCATCCAATCAATTTTGCAAACAAACAATCAAAGAACCCTAATAAAACAATGATTGTGTTTCGCAACGATGCTTTAGAGGTTTAGAAAAACAGCCACCGAAGGGTGATCAGTTGTTCCTCCTCTAAAATGAGACTCTTCTCAGTCAATTTCTAATGCCAGAATAACTCATATTCCATTAGAAATTAACCACCGTTGTTCGGTCAAGGATTTGTTAACAAATTAACTCCTCCCCGTAAGTGTAACCCTCCCTCTTTCAGATCTCAGAGGCACGCACCAACAGGCTACCGTTAGGAAAGGCAACTGTTGGTAATTAGCCTAAGCGACCCTATCCTATTCAGGAGTTCACGGTGTTCCGAATCCTATGATCAGGCCCTCCGAAGGGGTGGTTGCTCCAGGGCAACACGCAGGCGGATCATAGGAATCTCACGTTGTGACCTAGGGGTGGAGACCGAAGGATACGTTGACACGCGTCCCGCTCCCACTTACTATAGTCACTTTCCCCATTCACCTTGGTATTGACCCATGCAAACACTCTCCGAAGGGAGGCCGCTCTACGACGACACGAAGCCGAGCATGGATCTCACGGTGTGAACGTCACGGGGACGTAGGAGCAAAACTAAATTTAAATTAAGTTTTGTAATTTTCCCCCCACTAAAGTAACTTATTATAAATTTTAGAGTTTCTTCTAACCTAGATAAAAATCCGGCTAAGTCATTTATCTAAGTCTAGTCCTATTATAACTATTATAACAAGACCTAATGTCTAGGTGTATTAAACCAATTTAATTAACCTAGCGACATTATTCTAACATTAACCTGAGATTAATTCAACTCCGGTGTTCCAGATTAGTTCCCAGGTAGGAGGTGTTCCGTTTACCGTCAACTTAAATACCTCCAATCCTTAGACAAAACTTCACTGGTAGAGTTCTCTTATAATCTCAGGAATGTTCGTCCTACTTAGTTCATTAAAACTATTTTAAAACTAAGTAAGATATTCTAATCCTATTAGAAAGTGATCTTAGGTCTAAATTAATTTTAACCCATTAAAATTCAATTTTAACCTAAGATCCTATGTGAACATGCATATCTTGATTATAGATTGACGGTTTCTAATCATAAAATTTTAAACTATTTCAAAATTTTAATGATTAGCCCTATAATCATGCATACTATAGTTTTAAAACAATTAACAATCATATTCAAGTAAATGAAATTTAAACTATAGTACTTTGCATTGCATGAAAATTAATATAACCTTTATATTAACCTATGGATGTATCATGCTCAATGCAACTTGATTTCCATTTTAAATAATAAACAATTTTATTATGGCCAAAAAATGGAAAATCAACTTAGCATGCTGCAAACAAATTATTTTTAATATAACTCTTACATTAAAACTATTTAATTGCATGCATCATACTTTTCCATTTTCATGAATCTAATATAACTCAACTATATATTAATAACTCATGAAAATCAAACCATGCATTTCAATCATATATTATAATCTAATTATAACATACATAAATGCATGAGCATGCTTTATAACCTAAGGTGGGATTTCTAATTTTATATGACATCCATAAAGCATATAAAATAGCATATGAACCGATTAATTGACCTCTAGGACAAAATTAAAGCTAAATTACAATAATAAAGCAAAATTCTATCCTATTACAGCCTTCTGCAGCCCCGAACCGGACCAAAACCGCTTTAAAATTGCCAAAACCGCTCGAACCAGCTCAAAACCGCTCGTACCGGACCGGAAAACCACGAAACCAGCGTCATAAACCACCCAGTCAACGAACCAGGTGGACCAGTCAACGAACCGGACAGACCAGTCAACGAACCGGCCAGACCAGTCAACGAACCGGCGAACCACAAGGCGAACCGCGCCTATCCGAAGAACCGGGCGACGCAAACTGGACCGCTCCCTGGACCGCGCCTCATGACGTCAGCGTCCTTCATGCTGACGTTAGCCCTCGTCTGATTTTTCGTTTTTTTTTTTTTTTTTTTTTTTTTTTTTTCCGAAATTTCTGGAAAAACCTGCACTGTTCCAGCTGCAATTCCTCGCCGTTTTCCGCCGCTTTTGGCCAATTTTGGTCCCGATCTTCATCGTTCTTCAGCCTAAACTAGACTTGGACTTACAGAGACTCGATTTACAATTTAATTGCCCAAAAACGCAGGGGCCTTTACATTTGATCGCATCAAAAAAATTGTAAATCTAAGGCCAATTAATCTCCAGTTCACAGCAAATTAACATTCATAATGCAATTAAATACCACCTAAAACCAACGCAAATTTTAATTCACAAATTAAAATACAGAGAAGGCTCTGATACCAATTGCAGGGATAAAAGCCCTTGCGCAGCGAAAACTTACAGAACCTTTACTCAGTTTTTAATTTGGAATAAAATACCAATACGTTTGGCAAATAAAAAAAATACAGCAGTAAAATCAAAATAAAACTACTGAATTTTAATAATAAAACATTCTGGTTCTTATTTAGATCTAATCTAAATTGGATCCTAGTGATCCTAAAATTCAAGAATGACTTACCCTTGAAGATTTCTTGAATTGCTTCGCCAAAATTCCTTGGTTCTCCGCTGGAAAATATTCACGAACACCACCAAAATGGTTGCACCGGTATTCTCTTGAAGGATGTGCGAAAAGTGCTTGTGGGAGCAAAAATTTTCTAAAAGGTTTGGGAGAATTTTTTCTTCTCTGTATCCTAGAGAGAAAATGCAGAGAGATCTGGAGAGTGAGAGGGAGAGAATGGCGTGTGAATGAGCGCTCCGTAACCAACTCAACCAATGGGATTAAATTGGGGAGTGGTTATTTTTACCGATGAAACTTCCCACTCCCTAATTTAACTCCCCTTCACACGTACACACTTATCAGTTCAACTAACTGATAATTAAAATAATTAATAATTCTAAATTATTAACCAATTTATAATAATATAATTAATTTAACAATTAAATTAACTAATTATTATAATTAATGTAAATCATACATTTACATAACATTCCCACATAACCTAAAGTTTTAATCTAATTCAATTAAATCAAATTTAATTGAATTGAATTAAAACAATAATTAATTAATTCTCTAATTAATTAATATCATAATTAAATATCTCATATTTAATTATATTCCTCTCATAAATAAACTATAGTATTAATGTACATCTAATGTGCATTAATTATAACCTATAGTTTTATAATATGAATCAAATTCATATTTTATTTTACTATTCAAACCAATTCGAATATTCAATTCTCCCTTAGAAATTTACCTCAACGCCCTTATAGAGCTACCGGTGGGACCTTATGGACCTACAGATCAGAAGCTCCAACGATGTGAGATTAATTGGCTAAACTCATTAACCAAAATAATCAATGTTCGTTAACTGTGGTTCACTCCACTATAGAACCATAGCTGCACTCTTCTCACTGCAGATATATTTCTGTGTCCACGGATATCGACCGTCAACAGCAAGTTAGCCCTTCACGTGTGTTCGTACCCCAGCTAGGTCAAATTACCGTTTTACCCCTGGGCTACCTCTTGGCCCTTAAGTACCAGTGCTCCTCTAATGAACAACCTGTTTGTGGTCCAACCAGCAAACAGAAATCCCTCTCGTGCCATGAAGAGGGTAGGGCCCATTGTTCAAGACCCGGAGACACCACTTAAGGGAACACACCTCTACTTACCCTAATATCGGGAAGGAGTGAATTCCATCTTGTAAGACTACGTTCCCAGCTCCCCACTCGGTCTTGTCCCCAAAATGGTAGGCTTATTGAGTCGGCGAACAGGCCACTCTCACCCGTACAAATCAAAGGACAATCCCTCATGGATAGGAGTCCATAATCCACTCAGGATTAAGGCCAAGTTGCCTAGGTCATCCTCGTGAAATAGAAACCAAGCTAACTAACGGTGTTACAGTTAGTGGTTAACTATTTCGCGGTCCGGTCTTTGTGCAAACTCATTGCACAGGATACCCCCACTCGCATGTCAACCACATGAACGCGTTTGATCACTACGTTTGTATCAATATACAAAGCGGGTCGTATCCATAGTGTCACCAGGATAAGGTACCCATCCTTATCCCTATACTACAGACCCTTTAGGCTAAAACTTGAACATTGATCCCCGTATGTCCCTACATACTAGTTCAAGCCTCATTCTATTAGCCTTGGATGTTTAGTTTATTGGATTAGGGTTAATAAGACAAGATACAATACAAACATTGAATAATACATCACTTTATTAATGTTCGGTCAAATATACATTTACTATCTACGAGTTTTAGGGCATAAAACCCAACAAAATCGTCCATGTAGAGACATGCGAGTGGGGGCGTCCTATGCAATGAGTTTGCATAAGACCAGGACCGAGAAATAAGTCGCTCTCGCTTTATAACACCGTTTACTGACGAGACTGACTATTTCATGTGATGACCTAGGTAACTTGATCTTAATCCTGAGCTAACTATGAACTCCTGTTTATTCGGGCTTATCCTTAGATCTGCATAGGTGAGAGTGGCTCAGTATCGCCGACTCAATAAGCCTCCCATTTCAGGGATAGGAACGGGTAGATAGCTGGGGACATAGTCGTGCAAGAAGGAATTCACTCCTACCCGAATTAGGGATAGTAGAGAGGTTGTTCCCTTAAGTGCTGACTCCGGGACTCGGTTTATTGGTTAGACCATAAACCAATTGTTCATTAGAGGATCAGTGGGACTTAAGGAACTAGAAGTACTATAGGGGTAAAACGGCTTATTGACCTAGCTATAGCTACGAACAACCTGTGAAGGATCGACTTACTAATCATGGTTAAATCAAGTGGACGGAAATATATCTATAGTGAGGGGAGTGCAACTATCGGGCTATAGTGGAGTGTCCCGATAGTTAACGAATGTTGGCTAGCTTGGACAATGAGATTAGTCGGTTAGCCTCGAATCGTTGGAGCCCATGATCTATAGGTCCATTAGGTCCCCATACTAGCTCATATCGGAATTAAGCCTAGAACAAAAGATAGGAAGCTTTGAATTGTTCAAAATCGGGAAAAAGGGTATTATCGTAAATTGTGTTTGACACAATAATTTAATTATGAGTTAAATTAGAAAATGAGAGATGAAGTATTTAAAAGTGTTTTGAATATTATATATATGTATTAGGAATCATATATATGGAATTGCACAAGATAACAAAGATTAATTAGATTAATCATATCAAAATTAATTTGAAAATTTTCAAATTAATTACCAAGCAATCAATTTCAATTTAGAATTGAAATTGGGGGTAATTTGCAAGCTTGAAATTTGATTTCAATTTGAATTTAGTGGATTTAGTTGGAAATCCACTTAATGCATGATCATTCAAAGTGGAAAGACAACTCACTCATGCATTGTTGCATGTCTTGTGTAATGTACACCTAGAATCCACTTGAGCTTGCAAATACACCATGTGTCTTGTGTCTTGAGGCTTGGCTTTGCATGGAGAATGTCTTTAAAAGGAGTTTGAATCATATTCAAACATAAGAGAGCCATTTCCTTAATGTTATGCCGCTGGAATTTGGACTCAAAGTTCTCTCATCTCTCATTCTTCTCCATTGTTTGATGCTTCAAGCATTCCCTTCCCATTCCCTATCTTATATAGACTCCCAAAAGTCGTTCTTGGCCCGGAGTATAGTAGGGAAGACTCTAGAGGTTGTCCAAGGAGCATAGGAGAGGCAAACACCACAAGGATTTCAACATAAGTGAGCTACAAAGGTTGGTGTTTTCTAAACTCTCTATTCTGTCTTTTCTAGAACATGCATGCTTTAGGAGTAAAATTGAATGTTTTAAGTGCTTTCGATCTTCAATTGCTTCCGCATGTGTAATATGTACACCTTCAATTGGTATCAGAGCATGATTAGAGCACTTAATTCGTTTTAATTTTGCTTTGGTGGGTACCATTTTGAAATTGAATTTTCTGTGTGCTAAAATGGAAGTGTTCTGGTTTGGCAATTTTTTGAGCATTCAAACCTTCATGAAATTGTAATTGCTCGGATATGTAAGAGCGTTAATGTGTGTACTATAGTCTGTAATTTTTATAGAGTCATTAGAGTCCATATAGGCTGTAAAATTGAAGAAAAACCGGAGAAGACGCAGCAGAAAATGAAAATTCCAGCAAGCTGTTTTTTAATTCCAGCAGCAGTTTTTTTTAATTCCGGTTCAGCTGCTGCCTTTTGGTCCGGCTCGGTCTGTTGCAGCCTCATTTCACTCATTGCATGGCCGGTTCAATCCTTGGATGAGCGGTTCGGGATGGTTTGTTAAGCTCGGGCGTGTTGCAAGTTTATTTATTAATTATTATTGTAATAATTAGTGAAATTGCTTGTGTTTTTTTTTTTTTTAAATTGCCAAACTATTCCATTTTAGCTTGATTTAATTACTTTATGCATTGTGAATGTATGATTTAATTAAATGGATGTATGTGCATTATGAGCATGCCATATAGTTTTAAAACCCCACCATAGGAAAGCATGTTCATGCATTTGTTTAATTTTAATAAGTGTTATTGATTAATTCAAATGCATGAGGGAAATTTCATGTTTAATTAATATAAGTGTTGTATTAATTTAGGGAGATTCATGCTTGAATGGTTAATTAAAATTGATTATTCTTATAATAGTTATAATTATTAATTGATAAAATTAACCAAGCATGAAGCATGAAATTTCATTAGTTTGATTATAAGTGTTATTCTCAAATTAGGCTTGTTATGGATTGTTTTTATAATTGTTATAAAAAGAGATAGAAATCTAAAATCTATAACAAGATTAAGTGCATGCTCACTTAGGTTAATGAACCTTCAACGATTCGATCAACTTGCATAGTTTAGGTCGATATCTTGTAAAACAATGGTTACGAGAGAACTCACCCGACAATATGCTGTCTAAGGCTGGAGGTATTTAAGTTGACGGTTTACGGAACACCTCCTACCTGGGCATCGAGTCGGTTCTTGAGTTAAGTTAACTCGAGTTTTATGAGCATGCGTGAGCGGTGTGAGATTTTAAAGTGTTATCACCTAGACATCGTAGTATAAAGCGTTATACAAACCTAGACATAGGTTGTTTCTAAATGGTGCTTTTCTTATAACTTGAATGATTGATTGTTATATGCTTTTAAACACCATTAGAAAGCATGTTATAGGGTTAATTCATTAAAAGTTATAAGAGTTATAATAGTTAATGAATACAATCCATAAAACCTATAACAAAGAGTTGCATGCTAACATAGGATCTTAGGATCTTATCATTCTTTAAATGGTTTAAAATGAAATAGATCTAAGATCGCCTTTTCTAATAGGATTAGAAATATGTCTTACTTAGTTTTTTTAAATAGTTTTAAAATTTGAGTAAGTAGGACATAAGACCTTGGTTATAAGGGAACTCTCCCGACAAATGGTTCGGAACCTGAGTTGAATTAACCAAAATCTTACTAGCATGTAATGTCACTAGGTTATTAAAAGAGTTTAATTCACCTAGACATTTAGTGTAAAGACCTTGTTTAATAAGGCATAGACTTAGATAGATTCATTTAGCCGGAATTTACCTAAGTAATTGACCCTAAAACTTTACGACACTTTAGTGGGAGGAAAAGTATAGAAACGAAATATTCATATTAAGTTTCTACTCTCACGTCCCCTGAGTTCACACCGTGAGATCCATGCTTGGCCTCGAGGCGCCCTGGGAGCGTCCCCCTACGGATGGTGTTTGCATGGGTTAATATCAAGGTGAATGGGGAAAGTGTTCATAGTAAGTGGGAGAAGGAAACATGTCAAACGTATCCTGCGGTCTCCATCATTAGGTTGCACCGTGAGATTCCTATACGCTGCCTGCGAGTCGCCCTGGGAGCCATCACCCTACGGAGGGCTTGCGCATGGGATTCGGAACAACGCAAACTCCAGAAATGGATAGGGTTTCCTAGGGCCATTCCCAACATTAGCTCTTCCCTACAGTGGCATTGTTGGGGCCGCCCTCTGCAATCTGAAAATGATGGGTAACACTTACAAGATGGTCTTGACCAAATTAACGTTAGCTAATAACTATTGGAGTAAGAGTTATTCTGGGAATAGTATTTGGCCGAGATTGTCTCGATTCAGAGGAGGAGTAGCTAACTGCCCTACGGTAGCGATTATTCTAAACCCCTGAAGTATCGTTGCAAAATAAATCAATTGTATATATGGGTCGATGATTGCTTTTGCTAAATCTGATTGGATAAATGTGATTAATGGGTTTAGTGCATGTTTCTAATAGAGATTAATTTGTTTGTTTCAGCAATATGTCGAAAAACGTATGTGCTTTGTCAAATGCCAAATTAAACGGTTTAGTACATTCGACTAAGAATACTTGCTTAAATGCTAAACACGTGGCAAAGAATTTAGGTTTGGTCTCAACTGAGGAATGTCCTCAAACTAACTGCGTAGCCAAGAAAAACATGATCCACAACTCTAAATCTGATTTATTAGTCTTGGAAACGTGTTTAGTGGAAAACGACGATTCTGCCTGGATACTTGATTCAGGTGCCACTAATCACGTATGTTCTTCATTTCAAGGAATGAGTTCCTGGCAACAGCAAATAGCTGGAGAGATGACTCTTAAAGTTGGAACAGGAGAAGTCATCTCGGCTATTGTAGTGGGAGACATAAAATTATTCTTCACCAAGGAACGCTACATGATATTAGATAATGTGTACATAGTTCCGAAGATTAAAAGAAATTTGATTTCTTTATCTTGTTTATTAGAACAAGGTTACTCAATTTCTTTTTCTGTTAATGAAACGTTTATAACTAAAAGAGGTATTGATGTTTGCTCTGCAAACATGAAGAATAAATTATATGTTTTGAGATCAATTGAGTCTAAAGCTATTTTAAATCACGAGATGTTTAAAACCGCTGAGACTCAACCTAAAAAGCGAAGAGTTTCTCAAGATACCTATCTCTGGCACTTGAGGTTAGGCCATATCAACCTCAATAGGATTGGGAGATTGGTCAAGAGTGGACTTCTAAACAAGTTAGAAGACAACTCGTTGCCTCCTTGTGAATCATGCCTTGAGGGCAAGATGACAAAACGACCTTTTACCGGAAAAGGTTATCGTGCAAAAGAGCCCTTAGAGCTCATTCATTCGGACCTCTGTGGACCAATGAACATTAGAGCTCGAGGAGGGTACGAATATTTCATCAGTTTCATTGATGATTATTCGAGGTATGGCTATCTCTACCTGATGCATCATAAGTCCGAAGCTTTTGAAAAGTTCAAGGAGTATAAGGCCGAGGTTGAGAACCTATTAGGTAAGACGATAAAAATACTTCGATCCGATCGAGGTGGAGAGTATATGGACTTAAGTTTTCAAGACTATTTGATAGAACATGGAATTACGTTCCAACTCTCAGCCCCTGGTACACCTCAGCAAAACGGTGTATCAGAAAGGAGAAACAGAACCTTGTTGGACATGGTTCGTTCGACGATGAGTTATGCTCAGTTGCCTAACTCATTTTGGGGTTATGCAGTAGAGACTGCAGTTTATATCTTGAACGTAGTTCCCTCAAAGAGTGTTTCTGAAACACCATTTGAGCTCTGGAAAGGTCGTAAAGCTAGTTTACGACATTTCAGAATTTGGGGATGTCCTGCATACGTGCTAGAAGCAAACCCAAAGAAATCGGAGCCTCGTTCTAGATTTTGCCTATTTATAGGCTATCCCAAAGAAACGAGAGGTGGATACTTCTTCGATCCAGACGAAAATAAAGTACTTGTATCGACAAATGCTACATTCCTAGAAGAAGACCACCTCAGAGATCACAAGCCACATAGTAAAGTCGTTTTAAGTGAACTATCTAACGAAGCTACAGAAACATCAACAAGAGTTGTTGATGATACTGGCACCTCGAGTCAATCACGTCATTCTCAAGAAATAAGAGAACCTCGACGTAGTGGGAGGGTTGTTAGACAGCCTGATCGCTATTTGGGTTTAACTGAAACTCCAGTCGTCATACCTGATGACGGGATTGAGGATCCATTAACCTTTAAACAGGCAATGGATGACGTTGACAAGAACGAGTGGATTAAAGCCATGGACTTAGAGATCGAGTCCATGCATTTTAATTCAGTATGGGATCTTGTAGATCAACCTGAAGGGGTTAGACCCATAGGGTGCAAATGGATCTACAAGAGAAAACGAGACGCTGCTGGAAAGGTACAGACCTTTAAGGCACGACTTGTGGCAAAGGGATTTACCCAGCGGGAGGGGATTGACTATGAAGAAACCTTCTCCCCTGTTGCCATGTTAAAGTCGATCCGGATACTTTTATCCATTGCCACGTTTTACGATTATGAAATATGGCAAATGGATGTCAAGACTGCCTTTCTGAACGGTAATCTTGAAGAAAGTATCTACATGTCTCAGCCAGAGGGGTTCATAGCTCAGGATCAAGAGCAAAAAGTTTGCAAGCTTAAACGATCCATTTATGGATTAAAACAAGCGTCTAGATCCTGGAATATGAGATTTGATACTGCGATCAAATCTTATGGCTTTGAACAAAACGTTGATGAGCCTTGTGTTTACAAAAGGATCATCAACAGCTCTATAGCTTTCTTAGTACTGTATGTGGATGATATCCTACTCATCGGGAATGATGTAGGTTATCTAACTGACATTAAACTATGGCTAGCAACTCAATTCCAAATGAAAGATTTGGGTGAGGCACAATTTGTTCTAGGAATCCAAATTGTTCGAAACCGAAAGAACAAAACGCTAGCCCTGTCTCAAGCGTCTTATATCGACAAATTGTTGGTTAGATATAAAATGCAAAATTCCAAGAAAGGACTATTACCTTTCAGGCACAGAATTAACTTGTCTAAGGAACAGTGTCCTCAGACACCTCAAGAAGTTGAGGACATGAGACGTTTTCCCTATGCCTCTGCAGTAGGTAGCCTAATGTATGCCATGTTGTTTACAAGGCCTGACATTTGTTATGCAGTAGGGATTGTCAGTAGATATCAATCCAATCCAGGATTTGATCACTGGACACGTTAAAAGTATCCTCAAATATCTAAGGAGAACGAGGGACTATATGCTCGTGTATGGTTCGAAGGATTTGATCCTTACAGGATACACTGATTCTGACTTTCAAACTGATAAAGATTCGAGGAAATCTACATAGGGGTCGGTATTCACTCTAAATGGAGGAGCAATAGTATGGCGCAGCATCAAGCAAGGATGCATTGCAGACTCGACCATGGAGGCCGAATATGTAGCCGCTTGCGAAGCAGCAAAAGAGGCAGTATGGCTCAGGAAGTTCCTAACTGACTTGGAAGTCGTTCCAAATATGCATCTGCCTATCACCTTGTATTGTGATAATAGCGGCGCAGTTGCAAACTCAAAGGAACCTCGCAGCCATAAGAGAGGCAAGCACATCGAAAGGAAATACCATCTCATTAGGGAGATTGTGCACCGAGGAGACGTGATCGTCACGAAGACAGCGTCAGAGCACAACATTGCTGATCCATTCACGAAGGCTCTCACGGCTAAAGTGTTCGAGAGACATCTAGAAGGTCTAGGTCTGCGAGATATGTATGAGAAATAATCTAGGTCAAGTGGGAGAATTGTAACCGGTATATCGATACCTTAGTATACTGGGTATTTAGATGCCCTAGTTTATTGTATTTTTACTCCGTTATTAATACAAGTATTTATTCATCCACTGCTGTTATAGATTATAGTACATCCCACTAAACTAGAGTTTTAGTTCAAGTGGGAGATTGTTGGGATTGGTGCCCTAAAACTCGTAGATAGTGATTGTTAAACGAATTATTTACTTATTCGATAAAGGTGTTATCGAGATTGATTCAGTAAAAGTCATTACTGAATAAATTAAGTTGCACATATAATAACCCAAATCCAATAAACTAAGATCCATGGCTATAGGATGAACACTTGAGCTTTATGTAGAGACATAAAAGTGGATCAAGCTTGAGTAATAGCCAAAACGGTCTATAGTATAGGAATAGGGTTGGGTACCTTATTCTGGAGACACTATGAGACGCGGCCCACTTTATAGATGGTATAGACGATGTGATCCTAAATCGTCCATGTAGAGACATGCGAGTGGGGGCGTCCTATGCAATGAGCTTGCATAAGACCAGGACCGAGAAATAAGTCGCTCTCGCTTTATAACACCGTTTACTGACGAGACTGACTATTTCATGTGATGACCTAGGTAACTTGATCTTAATCCTGAGCTAACTATGAACTCCTGTTTATTCGGGCTTATCCTTAGATCTGCATAGGTGAGAGTGGCTCAGTATCGCCGACTCAATAAGCCTCCCATTTCAAGGATAGGAACGGGTAGATAGCTGGGGACATAGTCGTGCAAGAAGGAATTCACTCCTACCCGAATTAGGGATAGTAGAGAGGTTGTTCCCTTAAGTGCTGACTCCGGGGCTTGAACAAAGGGATCCCGCCCTCTCATTGGCCCGAGAGGGACTCGGTTTATTGGTTGGACCATAAACCAATTGTTCATTAGAGGATCAGTGGGACTTAAGGAACTAGAAGTACTATAGGGGTAAAACGGCTTATTGACCTAGCTATAGCTACGAACAACCTGTGAAGGATCGACTTACTAATCATGGTTAAATCAAGTGGACGGAAATATATCTATAGTGAGGGGAGTGCAACTATCGGGCTATAGTGGAGTGTCCCGATAGTTAACGAATGTTGGCTAGCTTGGACAATGAGATTAGTCAGTTAGCCTCGAATCGTTGGAGCCCATGATCTATAGGTCCATTAGGTCCCCCTACTAGCTCATATCGGAATTAAGCCTAGAACAAAAGATAGGAAGCTTTGAATCGTTCAAAATCGGGAAAAAGGGTATTATCGTAAATTGTGTTTGACACAATAATTTAATTATGAATTAAATTAGAAAATGAGAGATGAAGTATTTAAAAGTGTTTTGAATACTATATATATGTATTAGGAATCATATATATGGAATTGCACAAGATAACAAAGATTAATTAGATTAATCATATCAAAATTAATTTGAAAATTTTCAAATTAATTACCAAGCAATCAATTTCAATTTAGAATTGAAATTGGGGGTAATTTGCAAGCTTGAAATTTGATTTCAATTTGAATTTAGTGGATTTAGTTGGAAATCCACTTAATGCATGATCATTCAAAGTGGAAAGACAACTCACTCATGCATTGTTGCATGTCTTGTGTAATGTACACCTAGAATCCACTTGAGCTTGCAAATACACCATGTGTCTTGTGTCTTGAGGCTTGGCTTTGCATGGAGAATGTCTTTAAAAGGAGTTTGAATCATATTCAAACATAAGAGAGCCATTTCCTTAATGTTATGCTGCTGGAATTTGGACTCAAAGTTCTCTCATCTCTCATTCTTCTCCATTGTTTGATGCTTCAAGCATTCCCTTCCCATTCCCTATCTTATATAGACTCCCACAAGTCGTTCTTGGCCCGGAGTATAGTAGGGAAGACTCTAGAGGTTGTCCAAGGAGCATAGGAGAGGCAAACACCACAAGGATTTCAACATAAGTGAGCTACAAAGGTTGGTGTTTTCTAAACTCTCTATTCTGTCTTTTCTAGAACATGCATGCTTTAGGAGTAAAATTGAATTCTTAAGTGCTTTCGATCTTCAATTTCTTCCGCATGTGTAATATGTACACCTTCAGATCTTAGGGTGAGTGAAACACCGAACTTGAGGCTAGCGAGGCATTGAATTTGGAGGAATGAAATCTTTTTTTATTCATCCAACTCGTAGCTTCATATTCATAACGGTGCACAACTTCAATTTTTTGTGTTGCCCCCAGTAGTGATTAACTTCTTCAATTTGTATTGTCGTGTTTCAATGTTTGTTGCACTTTTTTTTTGTTTGCAAAGACTGAACTTAAAGTTTTCTTTAAGCTGCCTATGTACCCTTTAAAGAAAAGGGATCAAGTCATAACGTAGTTCAAAATTTTTGCACTCACCTTTTAAGCTCGTGTGGGTTAGGAGCATCATGCAGTTTAGGCTCTTGCGATAAGGAACTTTTACATTTTAAAAGCTCTTATCTTCATCATGGTCTTGATCAGATCCTTGACTAGTAGGATTGTTCAAGATAATGAGATTTGGGTTCACCTTCAAGGAACCTTCTGTATTTATGAGAATAGAGAACTTCCTCTTCATACGTGACGTGATGCTACTTTGAAGCTTTTTGTCACTGTTTACTTCAACGAAAAGTTTCACCTCCAAGTTGTCCATCTTTCTTTTAGGTTGATCGCTTGTTACTTTGAGGCGATCAAAAACAGATGTCGAAGGTTGACTTTTCTTCGATGTGGAGACACTTAGCCTTTGGAAAGCTGAAGGTCGAGTGAATGTGGACGTCGAACATTGATTTTCTTCTTTTTTTCGCGGCCATACTCATTCTTTGGAATATCGAAGGACGAGTAGTTGAAGGCTTGATGCGATCAAAGACGGAAGTCCTTTGTTCACTCTTCTTAGAATTGTCAACTTCTTCTACGTTGATGCAGTAGGAAGTCGCAAGGTTCTCTTTTTTCTTTTTGTGGAAAGTTTTGGAGAATGATTTATTCAACATCACCAGTTGTTGAGGTTGAGAAAACTTTTTACTTCTCTTCCTCTTGGGTTGAAGTTTCTTAGGATCCTTCTTTCTTTGATGTTTGCTCTTTTCTTTGATTGTAGCAAGATTTGATTGAGCTACTTCATCAAGGTCGAGCTCAATTTTTCTTTCCATAGCCAGCTTTAGAATTAAGTCCTTTCGGACGAAACATCTTTCCACTGGATGACCAACAACTCGATGATACTTGCAATACTTGGGATCATCGACTTTTTCCATCTCTTCTGGTCGTTTACACTTAGGAAGCTCTATCAGTTGCGCTTCCAATAGTTGTTCCAACATATCAGGGATGTCGGCATCAGGGAAATGATAGATTTTCTTCTGTCTTTCCTTTAAAGTTAAGTGATGTGCTCCATTTGTTTGTCGCTTTCCTTTCGAAGACGACTTGGGAAGGGTTGTGTTGACAACCATAGATTCTTCTATAGTCTCTTTGTCGTTCCTTCCTTCTTTTCTCATGTTAGGGAGGAGAAGGTCTTGGTTTTCTCGGCTAGCAATACTTAGCTCCATATCGTGGGCGCGAGTTGCTAGTTCCTCAAAGGTGCGAGGCTTTATACCTTTAAGGATGTAGAGGAGCTCCCAGTGCATGCCTTGAATACACATCTCAACGGAAGAGAGTTCAGTGAGGCGATCTTTGCAATCTAGACTCATAGCTCTCCAGCGATTTATATAGTTAACAACGAGTTCACCTTTTCGTTGTTTAGTGTTTGTGAGCTCGAACATGCTAACGGTTCGTCTAATGCTGTAGAAGCGATTCAAAAACTCTCTTTCGAGTTCCTCCCAACTGTCTATTGACTCAGGTTCTAGATCAGTGTACCAGCCAAACACATTTCCTTTAAGTGTTCGAACGAACTGTTTGACTAGTAGGTCCCCTCGAGTACCAGTGTTCTCACATGTCTCAACGAAGTGGGCAATATGTTGTTTAGGATTGCCCTTTCCATTAAACTGTTGAAATTTTGGTGGCTGATACCCGATTGATGTTCTCAAGTTATCAATCCTCTTAGTATAAGGTTTGGAATACAAGAGGGAATCTTGAGTAGGTCCACCGTACTGAGCTCTGATACAGTTTGTGATCATATCTTGGAGCTGTTGGATGGATAGTGAAGCGATCGAAGCAGAACACTGTGGTTGATCATCTTGCACTATAGTCTTTCCTTTGTCGTGATTTTTTACGACTTGGGTTTGACTTGATTCGGCGATATGTTGGTTCTCAATTTGGCTCTTTAGTTGCTCGATTTTAGAATTTTTTTCTTCAATCGCCTTCATCAAGGTGTCGATATGCTCCTGCATCTTAGCCATTCTTTCTTCCATAGTTCTAGTCTCAATCATCATGACAGTCACTACGTCAGAATCAGGTTCAAACAAAGGGTTATACTTAACAATAAACTTGTCATTAGTATTTGCCCCCTGCAAGGTTGTTTCTTGGCCTCCAGCGATAGAAGCTTTATCTTCTTGCAACGTCAGTTCACTGAGGCAACAATGGGCAGTAGAACCCATGTAAGACTTGTTCCTGACAGCGACCATTGAAGAAGTCTTGAACGACATGTTTACACTTGTGTTTTGAGATATGAGAGAGAGATGAGAGGTAGAGATTGTCCCACTGGGCGTGCCAATTTGTTCACACGTAACTTCAGGGATGGAGACACGTGGAATAAATAATATATTGTATTAATGTTGTATGCGTGTGGGTGTACAATCTCTAACTTTAATCCTCTGATTCTCTCTCTTAAATATATAAACTTTGGTCTCTAGCTTCTTGATCTTCTTGGGCTGGTTTGTTGAGCTTCTTGGATGATCGGTTTGCTAGGTTGATGATCTCTTGGATCGGCCTGTTGGCTTGATGATCTTCTTGGATGATCGGCCTGTTGGCTTGTTGAGCTTCTTGGATGATCGGCTTGCTAGGTTGATGATCTCTTGGATCGGTCTGTTGGCTTGATGATCTTCTTGGATGATCGGCCTACTGGCTTAATGATCTCTTGGGTCGGCCTGTTGTGACTTGTTGATCTTCTTGGATTATCGGCCTGTTGGCTTGTTGATCTTCTTGGATGATCGGTCTGTTAGGTTGATGATCTCTTGGATCGGCCTATTGGCTTGTTGATCTTCTTGGATGATCGACCTGTTGGCGTGATGATCTCTTGGATCGGCTTGTTGGCTTGTTGATCTCCCTAGATGATCGGTCTGTTGACTTAATGATCTCTTGGATCGGCTTGTTGGCTTTTTGATTTGTTGGATCGGTTGTTAGCTTGTTGATCCTCCTGGATGATCGGTCTGTTGACTTGATGATCTCTTGGATCAGCCTGTTGGCTTGTGATTTGTTGGATCGGCTTGTTAGCTTGTTGATCCTCTTGGATGATTAGCCTGCTGACTTGTTGATCTTCTTGATCGGTCGGTTGGCTTGTTGATCTCTTTTTAGAGTCTTCTAGTCTTCAAATCTTCTGAGTCTTGAATCCTTTGAATTTTGAATCTCAGATCTCTGAATTCTCTGGACTCTTTGGATTCTAACGACTCTGGATCTTGGGAGAATGCTCTGGACTCTGCCCTCTCTGCCTCTGGCTGAATCCCCCCAAAATGAATGGTGGCCTCCTCTATTTATAGAGTTTGATGGACCTCATATGGGCTTGGGCTTGGGTTCAATTGCTACGTGGCATAATTTGATTGAACCTGGCTGATGTTATCTGATGGATCACTAATAGACAAGTGGCATTCTTTGATTTTCCGAATTTTAATGTCTATTAATTTAATTTAGGCACAAGTGTAAATGTGTAATTGGTCCCAAATTTATTTTATCATTAATTTATATTAATGACGTGACAATTTGTGATTGGCCGGAATTTCTCCTTCAACACCGACATTCAAAATTTATTTATTTTGCTATGTTTCAAACCATTTCATTGGTACATTAAATTATAAATTAAAAAAGTTGAATTTTTTAAAATCATAATTAAATACTAGAGGAAATTCAACTGTATTGTTTAAGATTTTGATGGTCAGTATAAAAATAAATGGTATAGTTATAGACTATTCAGTGACGGATCCAGAACTATACGTCAGAGGGCACAAGTTCATGTTAAGTTAAATTACAAATTTAGTCTTTGTGCTTTTAGATTTGTGTCTATATGGTCCCTAAACTTTTTTTTTTTTAAAAAAATCTAATAGGTTTGTGAATTTTCAATTTTGTGTTTAGTAGATCTATAAAAAATTTAATTTTTGTATCCAATAAGTCCTTAACTCATTCGACATATTTTTTAAAAACTAAATGTTCTATTAGACATAAATAAAACTTAATTTTCTGTATAATAAGTCCTTAACTAATTCAACATTTTTTAAAAATTTTAATGTATTTAATAGTTACAAAATTGAAAGTTTAAGGTTCAAATATATACAAAATTAAATTTTATGTTTAATAGTATACTTATATATATATTTTTTAAAAAATAATATGTTTAAGACCTATTAGATACAAAATTGAAAGTTCATAGATCTATTAGACATTTTTAAAGTTAAAAGAGGTATTAAACAAAAAAAAATATTGAAAGTTTAAGAACCTATTAGACACATTTTAATATTTAGTAACTAAACTTGTAATTTAACTTTCATATAAATATAATTTTAAATGCATGAACAAATGAATTTATTTTTTAGAGTAGGGTAATAAGACAAACTAGGAAGAAAAATTGAGCCCATGGAATGGGTTTAATGGTCTTGCAATTGCTTCAAATCTGCCTACTTTTCTTTAAAATATACTTTCGAATAACTTTTTTGGGTTATTTTTATCCTTACAAGTTACAACAAATGAATTTATTTTTGAAATTGGGAGAGTGTTGGATTTTCAAGTTTGTTAATTAGGCTTAAATCAAACCTTCATTTTCACACTTTGTATCAACGAGAGGAAAACGATATAAATATTTTCCGTGTATTTATTATTTGTATTCAAGATATGAGGTGGATCGATATGTTAAGTTCGATCGAGAGGTTAGAGGTTTGAATCCCTTCACTCCTAATATTGTTGAACTAAGAAAAGAAAAAAAAAATATTAGGATTGAAAAATTGTCAATTTTGAGTATGACTTATTTGGTTATTGACGAGTAACTTTTCATAATTGTAGGTTAGATTACTCGCCTCCAATTTGAATTTAACACTAAAAAATGGTGAAGATTGAAAATTTTTAGTCAACATTATTTGTCCACATCGTGGGTGAAATTTAGCCTAGCCCAAAACGATAGGGTCTGAGATCAAGCGGGAGGGAGCCCATAGGCCAACCTAAACAAAAGGGGCAACAAGAAAAATGACTATAAATAAATAGGTGGCTTGAAAAATGGCTACGAACGTTTATAAATTAAATAGATGGCTAAACAATTTACTGATTAATAAATCCCTATTTGTACAAGACAAAAATGCCCTCCAACAAACTTCCTAACGTGTTCTTAACGTTTAAAACAAAATCAAGCATTAAGAAAGATAAAATACACCCCTACAAAATAAGTTGGAGACATTTTAGGCGGTTTGAAATTAAAAAATCTCTAAAAGTAAGTTGGAGACATTTTAGGATGTTTGAAATTAAAAAAATCCCTAAAAATAAGTTGGAGACATTTTAGGAGGTTTGAAATTAAAAAATCCAAGAACACAAAATTATTTTGAAAATCAGACGATGTATCATATTGTTACTACAGGAAAGAGTTGTTCCCCGTAAAAAGGAGTAAATACCTTTATTGGGAAGGAGTACAAAGTTCAACCCCCTTCAGTAGAGAGAAACACCTTCGAACTCCATTAATCGGAAACAACAGTCCTGTCAATAGGAAGATTTACTACCTGCAACTAAGAATACCTGAAAATTTTTAAAAACAAATAAGAACACAGTAATTATGATACCTTAGCTGCTGCAATTATGAGTTGTCATAACACCGCCCACCCTCCCACCAGAACCGCCTTCATGCACCAGCCCGTCTGTCCATCTTCATCTTCCACAACCCTCCCCACCATTTTCCCCTTGAAAGACTTAATCCTCCATTTCCCACCATTTTCCACCCCCAACACAGAGTGTATCCCAATCTCTACCTCTCGCATCGCGCCGACGACCCACATCTGCCGTGGCGACGACCTTCTTCCGCCGTGCCGTCGAGACTCTTGCTTGCCCCACATCCTCCATCGATTCTCCCTCTACGCGAGGACTGTACAATTTCTCAGAAATTCAAACCAAGGTGACAGCTTCATTCCCATTCCCTTATATTAGCAACAAACTGATACATTCCCCCAAGATTTTAGGGATTTCGTTATTACATTCCCCCGAGTGGTATGTACTGATAAATATCATTTCTATTAGACATGAACAACTTCATTCCCATTCCCTTATATTAGCAACAAACCGATACATTCCCCCGAGATTTTAGGATTTCGTTATTACATTCCCCCGAGTGGTATGTACTGATAAATACCATTTCATCGTTATTACAACTTCTCTGGAAAAAGTGTGCTTGTGGTATACTCATATGTATGTGTGCGTACACATTGACATGTCTAATAGAAAAAATGCTTTGATTTGTCTGTACTATTATATACATCCATGGAATGGTCTAATGTGTCTACTTGTGTGTGTATACACTTAATCCCCCTTGTATTTGAGTTAATCACCCCATGTATCGTGTATGTCTGGAATGCCCAATAAAAATACACTTTGTCTTTGTCTGTGTTGCTATATGCAACCATAATAACCCCCCGTACCCTGTTCACCTGAATGCAAATACCTGATGAAATGCCATAACTGATATCTGTCTATAGTATTACATACCTACGTGTTCCACATGCATCCTGTGTGTATGCATACTTACCCCAGTCCCACCCCCCATATGAGTTATATATACGCTGTAGTTTATATGTACTGTCATCTGTCTGTATGTACTGCTACTTACGACTTTTATTGTTGTTCTTTTGTAACATGGATAATGAGGGGCAAAATGTGAGGGATAAAATCTTTTTTTACCGTTGGAAAAGCTGAACCTAAGCCTAAAAAATAGGTAGATCTTTTTATATACTTGAACACAAACCGCCAACTGAACTCCCTATAAATCGGGATTCATCCATCCCGAAAAAAGGGGGGAGAAACTTAATGAAAAAAAAAATCTGTTAATGGCGTTTGTCTATAGTCGTATATACTAGGGGTAAAAATGTAAAAAAAAATCTAGAAAACAGTTCCTGAAAATGCGGTGGCCACCCCTGCAAATTCTGAACATTTGTAGCCAAAAAAACAAGAAGGCTTTTTTTTTTTTTTTTTTATATAGCTATTTAGCACAATTCCCCTAAACAAAATCACTATCAATTAGGGATATATCTTCAAAATGATATCTAAATAGTAGGGATTGTGTGACTTCGTGATACAATGATATTTTAAGATGAGTGTCATTAAATTTCTATGCAAAATCACTATCAATTTACTAATCAATAATGCATTCGTGGGTTGTGACATCAATTCTTGCATTAAATTAATCAAACCAATCATATCAAAACCTACGCTTATAAATTACTTCCTTTTCAGTTTTCCCCACGATTGGGTCAGAGACAAAAGAGGACTTTTTCTATTACACTGTCAAGGATTATGGTCTTTGTCCCCATTTTATATATTTTAAAAAATATATATAAACATCATTTTCAGCCTCTCAACTCATCTCACACACTCTCTTTAATTTAAGCAAAGATTAACTCAAAAAAAGGATAAAAAAAAATTAAACAAGAATAATTTAATGAAAAAATTTGTGGGGACTGAGAATGTTATAGGAGGCAGAAGTAGGAATTTAATGAAAAAATATGTTTCAAAAGAGATGGTACTAGTTCAAAAAAATGTGTTTTAAAAATCATATTGACTATAGTTTTGTTGATAGGTAGGGAGTAGCAACTAAGATATTGTATGTTGATTTCGATTTTACATTCATCTCAACACCATTTTTGTTAAAGTGAATTCTTCATTTTGATCTTTTCATATGAAAAAACATGTATCCATTGAGAATATATTTTGATTTGAAGGGGCTACTCCCACATATTTGGATCTCAACAAACAAATCTAAAAGAACATTGAATATAATCTAGCTCAATCATCAATTTTCTTTTTTCTTAAAAAAAAAGTTAATGAATTAGACTAAATTTCAAGTCCGGTCACTAAGGCCTCGTTTGATAATCATTCGATTTTTGGTTTTCGGTTTGTGAAAATTAGGCTTGTTTTCTCCCAATTTTCCTACCATGGTTTTCATCTTTGTCAATGACACATTTGAATTTCTAGTCAAATTCCAAAAAAAAAAAAAAAACAAGTTTTTGAAAACTACATTTTTTTAGATTTAAAAAATTGGCTTCGTTTTTTAAAACATGGAAAGAAAGGTATTAAATGTAACGCCCCGCATTTGCAGGTACGAATAACTCTGTTAAATTATAATTTAATTTGGAGTTTTGGTTCCTGTTTGGCTGCTTTAAGTTAATTATTTTTTGTGGTTGCTTGGAGTGGGTTAATTTTATTTGAGTCAAGAAATTCTTTTTCCTTCGAGAATTAAATTTAAATTGGCTTAGGTCCTTATAGATTATCTAAGACTTGATTTCGGTTTTTGAGACCTTAAGTGAGTCTTTAAATATGAGGCTTAGGTCATTTATTTTGATTTAAGAAAAGGAAATAAAAAGAAGAAAGCCCTAAAAGTAAATAAATCTCTTTCTCCCTCATTCTTTTCGTGAAGCAGCAGCCGCAAGCCCCCCTTCTTTTACCCGTTTTTCTTCTTCTTCACTGCGCAACCAAGCCCCCCGAAGACCCATCGTCGACCTCTATCTCTCTCTCGTTCTTCCTCGCCTGGAGCCGTCAGTCGCCAACCTCCCTCCCTTCAGCCTCTTCGTGCGTCGCCTGCCCTCCGTGGGTTCTTCTCCCGCATCTCTCCCTCTCGTGTTCTTCATCTGCACACACAACAGGTGTTTACGGCCGTAGCAGCAGCTTTCGTGAAAGCCGCGAGTCATCTTCTCGCTCATTTTCTCTTCTCCTCCAGCGGGTAACCCACGACCAACAACGTGTAAAGGTCGTCTCCCTCCCTTGCACGTGTTTCCGTTGGTCTCAGTAGATGGGTCTCGAATGTTTCCCTTTGTTTCTCTTTTTCTCGTATTTCATTCGAATACAGCAAGCATCGTGCTAATCCCCTCTTCTTCCTCTTGTTTTCGGCTAGACTCGTGGGTAGAAGGCAGAATGTTCGTTGTTCTTGCATTTTAGGCGCGTTCGGGCTGATTTAAGGATCGTTTCGACGTGTTTAGGCTCTTTCGATAAGCTCTCAGCGTTACCCATGGTTTATTAAGCTTGAAATAAGTTTACCCACTTTTGTTCGGTGTTTAAATTGGGTTTCGTGGTTGATTTCTTGTTTTTCCAGTGCTACACGGAGCCGTCATGGGTTCGAAATCATCCTTGTCTTGTGAACCATCGTTCGTTGAGCCTTATACTTGAACACCCATTGTCTAGGGACTTTAAATAGGTGGTTTCAAATCACTTAGTTTGTTGGACAGCGAGTGTTTGGGGCCATTTGGACGCTGAACGGTAAATTCCAGCACCTCTAGTTCATTTTCTCAAGTCTTCTAGGTGCTTTAAATTATTTCCTAACCCTTAGAAATTGTTGGTTGTAGTTCGGGCTCCTTAGACTCTTCCGGTTCGTCCCTGTTGGTTTTTAGGTTCGCTTAGGAGCGCTTATAAGTAAGTAGTTCTTATCTGATGAAGTCTGTTTGACTGTGTGATGCATGCTGATTGATTTCTTGCTTTATAACTGTTCCCATGTTTCTTGTTTCTCTGAATATATATGTATATATGTGAAATCTTTGAAAAGCATGAACTGTTGTTGCGTGATGATTGATTGTAAAGCATGTTGGTTTTGTTTTGCATTCGTGAGTTAAGCATGAGTTGAGAGCATGTGGTTACACGTATATGCTTGGTGGGCATAGTACGTGAGTCTAGAAGCGTTGCAGGGCATATGCATTCTAGATATATGTGAGATAGAGGTCAGAGACCTAAATGTGAAAAAGGGAAGTTGGGTGAGTGTCAGTGCACCTCGGGTACAAATGGTCGAGGGGTGGCATGCCACCATTGGTTTAAGAGGAGCATCGAGGCCTTGGGTACAAATGGTCAAGGGTCGGTGTGATGAGTCTAGAAAGCAAGTGTTGGGCGCCTGGGGAAAGGCCAATACTTCGCCAAGTCATTGGTGCGCCTTGGGTACAAATGGTCAAGGGGCGATGCACAGTTCGAGGCCTTGGGTACAAATGGTCAAGGGTCGAACGCCGAGCTCCGTAGAGAGCATTGTGGCCCTGGGTACAAATGGTCAGGGGACAGTGCGACTCGAAGGATCAGTCTTGGAGAGCCATGTGAGGACTAAATATGAGCGTTGAGTGAGCTCGTGGAGCTTGAGTGGTTAGCGAGTTGCATAGAGAGATGCATGAGTTATGGCTTAGGAGAGTCATTCGCTTTACTAGCTTTTGAGCATGTCGTCGTATTTACCGTTTTAAAAAGCATGTTTTTTATGCATGAAAAGTATGTTGCTTGCTTGGTTGCTGTTTGATGGCTTCTCAGGTAGGGGCTACTGATAACTGCCCAAAAGGTAGTTATTTAGGCCTTAATTATATAAGGATTTGTGCGTCCTTTATGCTTATTAGGGTTGGTTTTGGATATGTATTACATGTTTTAACCCATTTGGAAGAATGGAAGCATTGGAAATTATTTTGTGCAGATTATGCTACTGAGCGACTGGAGGGAGCAAATTCTATGCTGCAGCAAAACTGGGAACAGAAACTGCCACATCACAGCTCGTTAGCCAACTTCATGAACCGAATTTTGTTGAGTTATTTTCGTGATAAAGGATCAAGGAGAGCCTTACACGTGTCCTAGTTGACCTAATTCAAGCCTCCCATCCTTCTATAAAAGGAAGTAGCCGTCAAAGTCAAAGTTATTCCATGTTTTCCCTTGGAAGCCGAATAGTATAGGGAGATTGAAGATCATCAAGAACACCATCTACCGCAAGTTGATTAGGGAGTTTACTTTCTTTATTAACTTGTGGTTATGGACATGCATACTCAGATTGTAATTCGTATTCCTATGCCTATTATGAACTAAGTAGCTTTAGGTGTTGGTTAGGAATAATGTGATTACTGTGCTTCATCTCTAGTAATAAATTGACTATCGCATTTTGGTTAATTGTTGTGCTCATTCTTATTTTATGCCCGCCTAGCCAGCCGGTGTGAATAGCTCTCTCTAGTTTCAAGGATGATTTAGAGAGTGTGTGGCAATTATCCACACTACGATCATTGTGTATTGGTGAACGCCAGTGACTGAGCTAGGGATAGCCAGTTGCCTAGTGCTTGATCGGTCGCTCTTCATTGGGGTTGAAACACATCCCAAAAGATTCGGAGTTCCGGGAGGAATCCGCTAATAATACTGCGAGAAATGCATGATCAATAATATTGCTAGAGCATATTTTATAACAATCACTAAAACCTAACCAGCGTCTGTCTTTAATCTGTCTATCTATTTGTTTACTCATTGTTCTGTCATTTATTTTGCTTCAGCATAATTCTTATAAAACCCAACATTTTTATTATCTTCGAAACCATTAGGAAGTTATGCAAAATAGATAAAGTGGAAGCTCATTCAGACCTTGGATTGATAAATATTACTTGTTGCAGACTGTGTATACTTGCACAGGAATTCTAGAGTATTTTATACTATATTTTTACTCACTCTAGGAACCCAACAGCTGCTTACCAGTACCTTAGTGTACTGACCCCCTCCCCTTTCTCTCCCCCCAACTACCAGATTTTGCAGGTTATGAGGAATGCGTGGACCAAGGTGATGCACAGGAAGCATATGAGGAAGGACCATAGCTAGTTTGCGTTGTTTTTCCCATTTTGTTTTCATGTTGGGTAGCTTGTTGCTTAACTTGGATAGGGTAGTAGTGTTTTCATTGGTTGGACAACTGTTGTCCTGTTAGGTTCAGTTCTGATCATTATTGTTTAACTCTAGGTCTAGTTGTCTTTGTTTTAAGGAACTCAATCTATTAATTTATTTGCTAATAATTAAGTTTGTTTTGAATGAACTAATGTTATAAGCTTTGTTAAACTCGTGTTCCTGGTTAGATAATAGTTGATAATGCGAGACCTGACTCGCAGCTTGTTCTGAGGAGTTTTGTTGCGTTGTAGTATGGTGGTGCAATTGAATATATTGTTTAGAAGTGTAGTTTTTATTCTAGCAGGTGTTTAAAATTTTGGGTTAGTCCTATGTGTGTCGTTATGCTGCCGAAATTTTCAGTGCACTCGGTTAGTTTTGGTTTGAGAGTTAGTAATGTCGCTAGGATAGTTATTAAAATCGTGGGGCATTACTTTAAAAAAGCAAAGAAACTGATAGGTGGAAGTAGCGTTCATAAGCTTAATTTTCAAAGATCAAAACCCAAAAAATAAATAGTTACCAAACGGGGCCTAAGCTTTTAAAATTACAGTTAATTAATCTCTATGCTTTAGAAAGTTTCTTAAACTTCCAAGATCATTTTTATTTGATCTGTATTTCATAAAATTTCTTATATATAAAACTTGAAAGTTTCAGTTTTGTATCTAATAATTTTTTTTTTATAATAAAGGCACTGCATTAACTAAAACGAGAGTTTTTTACACCAAACCCATGGGGTAAAACCGATGAAAACCAGTTGGGGAATGAACTTTCCCTCCAAAACGCTTTGCCTTCCTCACAGAGAAGAAACGAGCGATAAAAAAAAAAGCGAAATTGCCATTGAAAGACGTAACTCGAGCAAGATCATGTGCCAAGGAGTTACAATTCTTCGGATATTTGGAGAACGAGATAATTTAATTCGAACGCTTGAGAGAATCGATCTCCTAGACAATGAAGCTGAGCTCCGACTGATCCTCGACCTTGTGATTTATGACTCCTACAACTTCGACGGAATCAGATTCAACAACCAGTGGTGGCTTACATCTTCTTCCTTCAATGTCTCTGAACCTATCGTACACTCTCAGGCATTCAACGATGGCCTCTACTTCCCGGTACTTAATCGTCCACTTCCTTGTGATTTTCGTGCATCCAGCTTCGATTAAAGACCCGTTAGAGTTACGGATGACCCAACCTAAACTGCCTTTTCCTTATTTCTCGAACCAGGCGGCGTCGACCTTCAGCTTCTAGAAACTGGGTTCTGGAGGCTTCCATTGCGCGTGACTCGAATGGGGGTCTCCATCTGAGGGGCGATCAGGTTCTGAAATTTACCTTCTGAATTCTCCTCAATGCTGTTTTGAATAGCTCTACTAATTTGGTTGTGATCTGGCTTTTTCTTATTGATGTTGCATAAATTTCTGGCATTCCACAAATTCCAGATCACTAAAATGGCCTTTCTTATGTCCTTTGCACTTAGATTCATTTGCATTTGATCTCAGAAATCGATAGGCTCCTCTAAACCCCTGCATAAATCCCACATAAAATTGTTGTTAGGAAAAAAATCCCTCCAGGTTTTCCTAGAGATCTTACATGTCCAAAAGGTGTGTGAGGTCGTCTCTTTATTGGTTCTGCAAAAAACAACAAACCAAGTTAGAATCGATTTCTCTATTAACAATGTTAACTTTTGATGGAATAATATTGTTGATAATCTTCCACACCACTATTTTAGCTCTTGGGATACAATTAGCCTTCCAAACTGATTTCCAAAGTGCTTTGGACTTAGATGTTTCTGACCTTGTGGCCTTATCTCTAGAGCTAGAACTTTTTGCCAAGTTATATGCACTTTTAACGGTGAATATCCCTTTTTGGGTCATGACTCCAAATGATCTCATCCCTTACATTACGCCTCACTCTAGGGATATCGAGAATAGCTTCCGCATCATCTGGGTGGAATATATCCTTGATAATCGCCTCGTTCCATCCCCCTCATCCTTGATAAGATCTCTCACTCTCTTGATCCTCCATTCTTCTTTTACCCACAAATGCTTGCTGGAAGCCTTTCTCCCAATCCTAGGGTATTGGCTAATGAAAATTCTCTCACCATTTCCAACTCACCAACGATAACCCTCTTCAAATAACTCCCTCCCCCAAAGGATGCTTCTCCATGTTAGGGATGGATTGCTTCCTAGCTTCGCTTTTAGGAAGTTCCCGTCATGGTAGTATTTTCCTCTTAAAACTCTAGCAACAAGGGTTTGAGGGAATTTGATGAGCCTCCAACTATGCTTGGCTAACATAGCTTTGTTGAAGAGGTGAAGTTCCCTGAATCCCATGCCTCCACAATCCTTACTGTCACACATTCTATCCCATCCCATCCAATGCATTTTCCTCCTATTATCAGATGATCCCCACCAAAATCGAGCACAAATTCTGTTAATCTAATCACAAACGATTTTTGGGAGCTTGAAACAACTCATAGCGTATATAGGGATCAATTGAGCAATGGTTTTAATCAAAACTTCTTTTCCATCCATCGAAAACAACTTTCTTTTCCAACCCTGCAAAACTTTCCATATTCTCTCCTTAAGCTTAGTAAAGAGAAGGGACTTTTTCCTCCCTGATTGCACCGAAAGCCCTAAGTAATGCCCTAAGGAGTTTGATTGTTTCACCCCTAGCAAGGTGCATCTCTCTGGCCCAACTATCTTCCACATTTTGGCTAGTCATGCAAACTGATTTTTCCAAGTTGATCTTCTGACCCGAAGTCTCTCGTACTTCTCAAGAATTCATTTGACTGTACCAGCTTCTTCTTTGGAGGCCTTGAAAAAAATCAAGCTATCATCTACAAAAAAGAGATGAGTTGGTGTAGGACAATGCTTGCTAATCTGCATACCAGATATGTTGTTAAGAGATTCTTCCTTGTTTAATAATGTTGAGAGGCCTCGGGCACATTTGGGTGTGTTTAAACTCCATGTTTCAAGTTGAAAGGAATATAAACTCTATTTTGGCTTGAACTTAGGGGTTTAATTTTAAACCAAGGTGTTTAGGAATTAAGGGTTATTAAAAATAAATTCCTCCCTAGAGGTTGTTCGATTTGGTTTGTGTTCGGTTGAGAAATGTCAGCAGTATTGTCGCAACGTCATGGCAATGCGGAGCGGCCGACGTCCTTCCCTAAGGGTCTCTTTCGAGGTTAAGGGTTTGGAGTCGCCACGAATCATCTTGGGGTGTGATTGGCCACCCATTTTAAAGAAAAAACTAGTCTTTGAAAACCAAAAACTAGGTTCGGGAGTCGGTTGAGTGTAGGGAAGGTGTTAGCACCCCTGCAACACCCGTTTAAAAACGATTACCACATTTTATTTTAAAATTATCCTTTCATAACATGAACGGTCCCTTATTTTGAAGAGAAAAAAAAACTAAAGTAAATGTCCCACTTGATCTTACCTTAGCTTTACAAATTAAAGTAAGGTTTTGATGTAGTGAGTGGGGTTATACCCAATAATTAATTGTCATGTTGGAATTTTCTTTTAATTAAAGAAAATTTGTTACCTCAAGAATTTGAGAAATTATCTCAACTCCGTCATATGTTTTACATGATATTATTTGTCCCATGTCTATTATTTAACATTTTAGGAATAAAATGTGAATTAATAATTATGAGTGATATGACACCATTCAACAAAAAGAAATCTTTTTCTATTTTTCAAATTAAAAAACTAATTAGAAATTTCAAAGTTAAAAAAAATTAAAATAAAGAATTTGAAATGAATTGAAAGAAAGTAAAATCATTTAGAAATTCAAACTAAACCAAATTGAAATCCAATTGAAAATCTCAGTTTAAACATTTTGAAATATTTAGGCTAATTTCCAGGCAGGGTGTTCCCTTTTGGTCAGCTTAAATACCCCTTCTTAGACAAAATTAGCCTAAAGTTTCCATAATCAACTTAACTTTTTAACTTTCCAACATATTAAGCAACAATTATATAATGTTGATGGTCGATTTTTGGTCAGAGGAACTCACCTGACCTTCACGTGCCACCAACGGTAAAATTTGTAGAAGAGGGGAAAGACGTGGCCTGCAAGACAGTAAACTTGCACACCGGTGTGGTGTTCGCCACACCTGCTCCGATGCTTAAGTCAGCAAGCAGAATGATGGGGAGTGGAAAAGTAAGAGCAAGAGGAGAGAGTAGAGAATATAGAATGAGTTTTGGGATTAGAGTTTTAGTCCCCTTCTTCGGTGGCGAAGAGAGATATAAATACCTGCTCATCCTCCTAGGGTTTTTAGGGATTTGGAGACGTTTTAGGTCAAACCAGGCGGAACCGGGGCGACCAAAGGCGGTAGGGACGAAATGGAGTCGGACGGGCTCGGCCTCGGCCCATGGCCTCGGCCGACCATATGCTCGCCCTCGGCCATGGGCCGAGGCTGAGCAAGGGGTCGGGCTTCGGTCTTGGCCCGTCCCACTTGTCGGTTTCGCCTCTTGGATCCAACTCCCAGCCCGATTTCTCCCCGGTTGTCCTCGTCAGCTCCTTGTACATCGGAGTTGTCAAAAATTGCCTATAACATTAAGCCCCCACTCTTGAATTAGGATTCAGGTGTGACTTAGTGCTATCGGGTGAGCTCCTTAAGTCCGATTTAAGAGTAATGACCCTTGCCTTGGACTGGCTTATGTGTAGCTTCTTTGTCATCCTGCAAAATAGGATAGAAGTAGACACTCCCTGAATAGGGGTTAGATAAAATGGAAATGAAAAGGGTGAGGGATTACAAAAGTGGTGCTGGTTGGTCGGCCTCGGCCTCGGGAATAGGTCGAGCACAACTATCTCCCTTTCTGCTTGCCTGGTCGGCCTCGACCCCGGTCAGCGAGACCCTCGTACTTGGTTATTCGGAGCTCCTCAATCCAGTTTCTAGTCTGCAAAAGAGAAGTTAGGGAAGAGGCTAGGATCGACCTCGGCCTCAAGCCCCTGTTAGCCTAAAATTTGGCTCACTGCATCCACATATCAGTTCTTGTAGGAAAATAATAAGAGAATAGGTTTGAACATGTAAATTTTAGTAGAACATGCTAAACCTGGGTGCTTTTTGTTTAATAGGGAGTGCATATCCCCTCGTAGCCCCCAATCTTAAATAGAACTTCACTGAAACATAAAGTATAGTTGAGGAAATAGGAGAATACCTTTAAAGTTTGTGCTCGGCCTTGGAAAGAGGTGCTTGGCCTTGGCAAGAGGTGCTCGGTCCTGGCTTCTGTAGGGTGAGCTTGACTTAGATGAAGTGTATGGACTCATGCCAGGTGAGGTGAGGTAGACTCGTTGGTCCAGGCTCACATAATCTCACTCTGGATGAGGTGAGGTAGACTCGGTAGTCCAGGCTCGCCTGATGTGAAGATACTCGGGCCAGAGGATGTGAGGTAGACTCGTTGGTCCAGGCTCACATGGTCTCACTCTGGATGAGGCGAGGTAGACTCGGTAGTCCAGGCTCGCCTGATGTGAAGATACTTAGGCCAGAGGAGGTGAGGTAGACTCGTTGGTCCAGGCTCACATGGTCTCACTCTGGATGAGGCGAGGTAGACTCGGTAGTCCAGGCTCGCCTGATGTAAAGATGCTCAAGCCAGATGAGGTGAGGTAGACTTGTTGGTCCAGGCTCCCATGGTCTCACTCTGGATGAGGCGAGGTAGACTCGGTAGTCCAGGCTCGCCTGATGTAAAGATGCTCAAGCCAGATGAGGTGAGGTAGACTCGTTGGTCCAGGCTCACATGGTCTCACTCTGGATGAGGCGAGGTAGACTTGGTAGTCCAGGCTCGCAGGATGTGGTGCTTGAGTCAGTTGCCTTGTCCATACTTCTGAATACTGAACTTTAATGGTGAAACTATGGGGCTTTGACATTAATTAAACTTCTACACTTGAATGAAAGAAAAAGTACTCAACCTATACTAGATGCAGAAACAAAATAAATAATGTTTAATTACATGATAAAATGCAATAAACAAGAAGCCCTAAAACTCCATAAGTTCAGATTCAGTGTTGGTGGAGGTATGTGCTGCTCGACCTCGGCCTATCCTCTGGTCGGCCTTGGCCTGGTCGGCCTCGGGCCTCTGTGGCTTAACTGCTTTCAGCGCGGTCCAGTAACATTCTCGTGATTCCTTCTGCTCTCCTTTGACGACTCCCACACCATTCGGAGTTGGAAACTTCAGCAACTGATGGTAAGTTGAAGCTATGGCCTTCATCTCATGCAAGGTTGGTCTTCCTAGGATTGCATTGTAGGCTGACATACAATCCACAACTAGGAAGTTTATCATCTTTGTCACTGCATTCTGTCCATCCCCAAAGGTCACAGAAAGTTCTATGCTACCTTCTGGGTCACTCTCTCTCCTCCAAATCCTACAAGTGGGGTAAGGCTTGGCTTTAAGAGTTCCCTCCCTAACCACATTGCTTTAAAGGCTGTTAGAGAAAGGACATCAGCCGAGCTTCCTCCATCAATTAGGATCCGATGGATTTTTACATTGGCTACAATTAGAGTGACCACCAGAGCATCATTGTGTGGTTGATGAATGCTCGTTGCCTCAGCCTTAGTGAACTCCAAAAGGGGGTGTGCCTTTACTAGATGGACAGAGTACATACCTCGATATTCTGGTTCGGACCTCGCTTCCCTGGCAATAGCTTTCCTCTTCCTGCTCGAACCTCCTCCAGCTGGTCCTCCAAAGATGGTTCTGATCTCTCGTAGGGGTTCTTCTTTGTCTCGGCCATCTTTGATCAGGCTCGGCCTCGGCCCTAGGCTCACCGACGAACTCTTTCAAATACCCATTCTGGATCAGCGCTTCGATTTCATCGTTCAACTGAATACAATTCCTGGTTGAATGCCCATGATCCCGATGGAAAAGACAGTATTGGCTCTTGTCTCTTCTATCGGCACTCGACTTCATCCTCCCTGGGAATTTCAAGAGGACCGTATTTCGGATCTCCATCAGTACTTGCTCCTGTGAAACAACAGTTGGGGTGTATTTCTCGAACTTACCGAAAGGATGTACTCCTTGGTCTGGTCGGCCTCGGTCTCCCTCGTCGGTCCGCTGCCTTTTGTCCTTTTTACTGTCGTAGTTAGATGAAGAAAACCTCTTGTACTCTCGTTCTGACCTCTTTGATTTCAGTAACTCTTCTGCACTCATATACTTCTGTGCCCGGGCGACAAACTCCGCATAGGTTCGAGGTTGGCTCTTCCCTATTGAATTGAGTAGTCTTTCGTCTTCCAGTCCGACTGTTATGGCTACCAGGGCTGCTCCCTCGCTGTACCCCTCAACCTGTAGTGCTTCGTCATTAAAACGCATTATGTAATCACGCAAGCTCTCACCTGGCTGCTGTTTGACTGTCAAGAGGTTGATGTGAGGCTTGCGCTGCTCTCTGGCTCCCATGAACTGTGCAAGGAATGCTTGGGCCAACTCTTTGAAACAACTAATGGATCTCCTTTTCAGCCACTCAAACCAGTGCCTGGCTGATCCTGTCAGAGTGAAAAAGAATGCGCGGCACCTGATTGTATCTGAGATGCCGTGGAAGTCCATCCAGCTTCTGTATGAGTTTAGATGTTGCACGGGGTCTTTCTTGCCATCGTACTGTTTGAACGTGGATACCTTAAACTTTTGAGGCACCTCGACTTTCATGACTTCTTCTGTGAAGGGCGAATCGACTTGGTCGGCTAGTTCTTCCAAGTTTTGATCTCCAAGGTCCTTTGACTTCTGCTGGTCTCCCTGAGGATTTCCGAGCTCCTTTAGTGTGTTTAGAAGCTCGGTCTTCCAAGGGAGGTTGTCTTTCTTGGCCTCGGCCTCGGCCAACCTAGCCTTGGCCTCGGCCTTGGCCAACCTAGCCTCGGCCTCGGCAGTCCGAGCTTCAGCTTCGGCGGCTTTAGCATCAGACTCGGCAGTTTTGGCACTTCTGCTCTTCTCAACGATCAGATTCCTCAAGTCTGTCTTAGTATGACCGTAGCTTGGGGTAGAAACTGTGTAGTCACGCCCCTTAAGTGTGCTTGACTCTAGGCTCCTCAAAATCGTGCGATCAGTAGGTTTGAGCCCCCTGACCTTGCTGGTCATGCTGTCAGTCTTCTTTCCCTTTTACCTCGTCTCTGACTCTGCAGTGTGCTCCATAGGCTCCTTCCCCTTCCTCGGATCCCTAACCAACCTCTCATCAGGGGTTTTAGTGCTAGGACCAGGTTTATCCAAGATACGCAGTATCCTAGACAAATTATGATCCATCGCACTTACTTTGTTTTCGAGAGCAGCAAATTTTAAATCAAATTGCTTCTCTTGGGATGAGGGCAGTAGAGATCGAGGTCGAGGGGATTCGGTTTGAGGTCGACCTCGGCCTTCCTCCCGTGACCTCCGCTGGTGGCGGTCACCATCCGAATGCTCTATGTTCATGTCCTGGTCTTTCTTCTCCATCCCCTTACTCATGGAATGATCGGTGTGCGGATTTGGCAAGCTTTCCTCCCCACAAACGGCGCCAACTGTTGATGGTCGATTTTTGGTCAGAGGAACTCACCTGACCTTCACGTGCCACCAACGGTAAAATTTGTATAAGAGGGGGAAGACGTGGCCTGCAAGACAGTAAACCTGCACACCGGTGTGGTGTTCGCCACACCGGCTCCGATGCTTAAGTCAGCAAGCAGAACGGTGGGGAGTGGAAAAGTAAGAGCAAGAGGAGAGAGGAGAGAGTAGAGAATATAGAATGAGTTTCAGGATTAGAGTTTTAGTCCCCTTATTAAAATGTGAATTAATAATTATGAGTGATATGACGCCATTCAACAAAAAGAAATCTTTTTTCTATTTTCCAAATTAAAAAACTAATTAGAAATTTCAAAGTTAAAAAAAATTAAAATAAAGAATTTGAAATGAATTGAAAGAAAGTTAAATCATTTAGAAATTCAAACTAAACCAAATTGAAATTCAATTGAAAATCTCAGTTTAAACATTTTGAAATTGTTTTGAGAAATCCAATTTAAAGTCAAATTAAAGTCGATTTCAAAAATTCTAAATTAAGACGAAATTCAAGTTGATTGCAAAATATTTAGGTTAATTTCCAGGCAGGGTGTTCCCTTTTGGTCAGCTTAAATACCCCTTCTTAGAAAGTTAGCCTAAAGTTTCCATAATCAACTTAACTTTTTAACTTCCCAATATATTAAGCAACAAATATATATATATATATATATATATATATAAGAAAAGAGAAAATGGGCTAAACCTCATTTTTTTAAAAAACATATTTGATCTTTTGGTTTTTGAAAATTGATTAAACTTCAACAATTGAAAATGATTTCCATCTTAATTGAAAATTCTTAGCCATTGATTATTTTCCAATTTAGTTAAATTTGAAATTTATTGTTGATATAGAATCAAATAGACATTGACTTTGAAATCCAATTAGAACCTGTTGAAATTTATTGAAAATTTCAAATTAAAACCAATTTAAGGTTGAAATTAGAAATTCTAAATTAAAACCTAACTGAAATTGATTTAGAGATTTCAACATAAAATCCAATTTGAAATGAAATTTATCCAAGAAATAGCACAATAAAGGTAATTTGAAATTGATTTAGGAAATCAAATTTAAAATAAATTTGAAATTGAATCAATTAAAAAAAATAGTGAATTGAATTGGAAATCCCAATTAAATCAAATTCAAATTAATTTCAAAAATTACAAATTAAACCAAATTGAAATCAAATCAATTTTAAAACCAAAATCAAATTGAATTAGAAATCCAAATTAAACCAAATTGACATTGATTTTAAAATTCCACATTAAAACCTATTTTGAATTTTACTTAGAAATTCCAAATTAATTAGATACAATTTGAACTTCATTTGAAAAAAATCCAAAATCACTTTGAAACTCTTTGAATTCGAGATTAAAACGAATTGAGGAAAAATTGAAATTCCAAATTAAGTTCCAATTGAAATTCATTTGGGTAATGTCAAATTGAAAACAAAGAAAAGTTGAAATCCCAAATTTAATTTCAAACTTAGACCAAAGTGAAAATGATTTCGAAAACTTAATTTAAAATAGATTGAAATTATTTGGTTAATTGAATAAAAAATATAAAAAATAAAAAAAAACCTAAACTAAATCAAATTGAGACTGATTTCTTTCAAATTAAAATCAAATTAGAATTGAATTGAGATATCCAAATCAAGACAATTTAAATTAACTTGAAAATTCAAATTAAAAAACTTTAAGTTAAAATCAAAATGGAGAGAAGAAACACAAAAAAAAACCTCATTTTAAACTAAATAAAAAAAAATTGCTTCCATGCAAATAAGGAAAAGAAACAATAATAAATAATAATAAAAAAACAAATAAAAGAATGAGGGAGATTCTTCAATTCATTCTCCCACCAACCTTTCCTCTCGCCTAATCCATGGATCAACTCACCAGAACGAAGTCGTGGGTCATCGGAGGTTGTGTGCGCAGGTTCGTTGTGAATGAAATCATACGTTCATTGGATCAAGACTATGATGGAGGCGGGGTTGCATTCGTCGGAATGGTGGTGGACAAATAATGGTGGCGAGATGTAGGATTAGGAGGAAGAAAAAAATGGAGAAGGTTTTCACCATTGAAATGCTTCTCCCCTTTCGTTTTTCCTCCTTTTTGTGTTATTCTCCTCCCCTTTGTTCCTTGTTCTTAGTAGTTTTTCTCCTAGGTAGTTCCTCACTTCATCCTCTATAAGCTCTCCTTTTATAGGAGAGCTTGGAGAAACGATTGAGAGAAAAGGGGAATAGGTTGAGAAAGAGGGGGAGAGAGTGGAAGGTTGGGAGAAGAAGGGGGAGAGGGAGAAGGAGAAGGAAGGGGGAGTGGAAGACCAAAAAAAGGGAAAAAAAATAAAAAAAAAATAATAAAAGAAATAAATTAAATAAAAACGAAAAAGAAAATAAAATAAAATGAAAATAAACAATGCAAACCAAAAAACAAATTGTTTTGATAATATTTGGGGAAGGGGATTCGAACCACAGATCTTGCGGGATTATCAGTACAGTTTTATGCAAGTTGAGCTACGCTCTTGGTTGCATACCAAAAAAAAAGTGTCCACCACATATTAGAAAAAATCAAATATTATTACTAATAATCAAGGCGGACAAAATACGGTGTCTACAGTTTGCCCCCTATTGTGTATCCTTGAAGGATTGAAAGGGTAAACAAAGGAAAAAGACAAAGTATTGGGAGGGCGAAGATTTTTAGTTTAAAATAAAAGGAAGGGTTTCATGCTTAAACCAAGCATAGCCTAAAATTGGAAAAAAGAAAATGAACCTTACTTTGACCAGACTTTCATCTCTAATCAAAGATAAGGTTCAATTTAACCAAAAGAAAATGAATTGGACCTGACTCTGACCAGGCTTCGACCTTTAAACAAGAATGGGGTTCGATTTAACCAACAAAGTGAAATAGGAAATGGACCTGACTCTGACCAGGCTTCGACCTCTAAACAAGAATAGGGTTCGATTTAACCAAAAGAAAAGGGGAATGGACCTGACTCTGACCAAGCTTCGACCTCTACTAGCTAGCAGGGTTCGATTTAACCAAAAGAAGAGGACCTAGATTTACACAGGCTTCGACCTCGACTGAATAGTCGGGTTCGATTTAACCGAGAGAAAAACTAAAAACAGACCTGGATTGACACAGACTTCGACCTCGACTGAATAGTCGGGTTCGATTTAACTGAGAGAAAAATTGAAAACAGACCTGGATTGATACAGGCTTCGACCTCGACTGAACAATCGGGTTCGATTTAACCGAGAAAAAAACTAAAAACAGACTTGGATTGACACAGGCTTCGACCTCAACTGAATAGTCGGGTTCCATTTAACTGAGAGAAAAATTGAAAACAGACCTGGATTGGCACAGGCTTTGACCTCGACTGAATAGTCAGGTTCGATTTAACCGAGAAAAAAATTGAAAATGGACCTGGATTGACACAGGCTTCGACCTCAACTCAATAGTCGGGTTCGATTTCACCAAGATAAAATTTGAAAATGGACCTGGATTGAGACAGGCTTCGACCTCAACTCAATAGTCGGGTTCGATTTCACCAAACAAAATAGAAATGGACCTAACTCTGATTAGGCTACGACCTCTACTAACTAGTAGTGTTCGACTAAACCAAAAGAAAAGGGAATGGACCTGACTCTGACTAGGCTTCGACCTCTACTACCTAGTAGGGTTCGATTTAACCAAAAGAAAAGGGAATGGACCTGATTCTGACCAGACTTCGACCTCTACTACCTAGTAGGGTTCGATTTAACCAAAAGAAATGAAAATGGACCTAACTCTGATTAGGCTTCGTCCTCTAAAAAGAATAAGGTTCGATTTAACCAACAAAGTGAAATAGGAAATGGACTTGGCTCTGACCAGGATCGACTTCTACTATCTAGTAGGGTTCGATTTAACCAAAGGAAGAGGAAATGAACCTAACTCTGACTAGGCTTCGACCTCAACTCAAAAGTCGGGTTCGATTTAACCAAAAGGAAAAGACCAAGGATTTCATATTTCAGAAATTGACGACGGTTTTTATTTCAAAACTTAGTTGCCAAAAAGAAAAGATTTTAAAACAGGGACTTCGTATTCCAGAAATTTGTTTTAAAAGGGAGACAACGGTTTTTATTTCAAAACTTAGTTGCCGGAAAAGAAAAAGATTTTAAAACAAGGACTTCGTATTTCAGAAATTTGTTTTAAAATAAGACAACAGTTTTTATTTCAAAACTTAGTTGTCAAAAATGAAAATATTTTAAAACAGGGATTTCGTATTTCAGAAATTTGTTTTAAAATGAGACAACGGTTTTTATTTCAAAACTTAGTTGCCGAAAAGGAAAAGATTTTAAAACAGGGACTTCGTATTTCAAAAATTTGTTTTAAAATGAGACAACGATTTTTATTTCAAAACTTAGTTGCCAAAAGTGAAAGATTTTAAAACAGGGATTTCGTATTTCAGAAATTTGTTTTAAAATGAGACAACGGTTTTTATTTCAAAACTTAGTTGCCAAAAGTGAAAGATTTTAAAACAGGGACTTCGTATTTCAGAAATTTGTTTTAAAATGAGACAACGATTTTTATTTCAAAACTTAGTTGCCGAAAAGGAAAAGATTTTAAAACAGGGATTTCGTATTTCAGAAATTTGTTTTAAAATGAGACAACAGTTTTTATTTCAAAACTTAGTTGCCAAAAAGTGAAAGATTTTAAAACAGGGATTTCGTATTTCATAAATTTGTTTTAAAATGAGACAACGGTTTTTATTTCAAAACTTAGTTGCCAAAAGTGAAGGATTTTAAAACAGGGACTTCGTATTTCAGAAATTTGTTTTAAAATGAGACAACGGTTTTTATTTCAAAACTTAGTTGCCAAAAGTGAAGGATTTTAAAACAGGGACTTCGTATTTCAGAAATTTGTTTTAAAATGAGACTACGGTTTTTATTTCAAAACTTAGTTGTCGAAAAGGAAAAGATTTTAAAACAGGGATTGCGTATTTCAGAAATTTGTTTTAAAATGAGACAACAGATTTTATTTCAAAACTTAGTTGTCAAAAAGGAAAATATTTTAAAACAAGGATTTCGTATTTCAGAAATTTGTTTTTAAAATGAGACAACGGTTTTTAGTTCAAAACTTAGTTGTCAAAAAGGAAAATATTTTAAAGCAGAGATTTCGCATTTCAAAAATTTGTTTTAAAATGAAACAATGGTTTTTATTTCAAAACTTAGTTGTTGAAAAGAAAAAGAATCAATTATAAGAAAAAAGATTCTTTTGAATATATTGGGAATTCTCGCGAATGGAGTATACCCACATGCATGAAAAGTGAGTTAAATCATCTTGAAATGATAGATAAAATTCAAAAGAGGTTGTGTAGGTATGCAAATGCAAGCACAAATATTTATGTAGGATATGATGCACTATTTTCGTGAATATCCTATATGAAATAAATCTGTGCTTTTGCCCCAGTGTCATGGATTGAACATGCTCATTGACCACTCTATGCAATGATAATGCAACTAATCATGTCTGACGTCGTATGCCATGATGATGAATTGAGTAAGTCAATAATTCGACTCCAAAGGCATGATGTAGGGATGCATATGCATGCTTATGGTAGATCAATGAGTGCCATGTATGCACGATATTCATGTGATCTATTTTCACCAACTCCATAATATGAAAACGAATTTTTTGTGAGAAATAGCGATGCAAACGATGATGAAGAGCTTGATTTGTAAAATCAATTAAGATAACCAAATGTGTTTTCCATATTTAACAAAATGATCATTATTGTTTACTTTCATCATTCTTATCAATCAATATTTAGAAAGGAATCAAATGAGAACCTCGTTGTCATTATTGGAGGAAACATGTTATTTTTCCTTTTCCTTTTTCTTTTCTTTTTCTTTTTTGTTTATCTTGTTTCTTTTCTCTTTTTTTTAATGCCTTCATCTGAAAGGGATCATGTATGTTAATCAGAGATTGCTCAATCTGAAAGGAAACATATATGTCAATCATAGATTACTCAATCATATCGGGTATGGTAGGTTTTTTAGAAGTGTCTCATGTGCTAGTTTAGAGAACTATCAATGGTAATTCATAGTATTAAACATCTTACTTGATTCAACCGCTTCATAACCTTAGCCTTGTAGTGGACAAAAGATTGGATACAGGAAGATGAATTTGGCCTAGAGACAAACGAGGACGATGATAGTCAACAAAGAAAGAAACCAAGTTTCTTTTTCGAAGAAAAATGAATGAAGAAGGAAAACATGGATCACAAATGCCTTTATAAAAAGTCTCTTGAACAATAAGAGATTGAACATAATTTTGAACATTCGAATAATTAAAATATGATTCAAATGAAAATATGTTAAGGCGACCCCAATTCTTTGGACAGCCACTATGAGAACAAGGAGTAGCTTCTCAAGAGATCGTCTCATATATCTCGTTCTTTCTTTAAGTCAGCTCGAGATCTTTGATGAAAAATCCTCATTACTATGTTCGGCCCTTTCCTTGATGAGAACCACTCGAGATTGAAAGATTCTTCATTAGAGAAGTGTGATTCTCTTAACTTGGCCTTTGCCCCAGTCTAAAGCAACTTGCATAAATGGTTGAATGACCTTGCCCTAGTGTAGCAATGAAGGTTCTTGCTCCAATTTAATAATGACGACTTTTCTCCAGCGTAACGATGAAAGCTTCGCCCTAGTGTAGTTATGAAGGATTTACTCTCACGTAGTGACGATGGCTTTGTCTCGCCAGTATAGTGATGAAGGCCCTTGCTCCAATTTAATAATGTTGGCTTTGCCCCAGTCTAGTGACGATGACTTTGCCCTAGTGTAGCAATGGAGGTTTTTGCTCAGTTGATGATTGACAAAGAAAATCTTCAAATCGTTTGTAGGTGTGACCTCTTGATCTATATTGATTGCCCCAATCATGCAATTTAAGAATTATCCTGACCTTGTACATTTCTTTTTTCTTTTCTTTTTTTTATTTTCTCTTTTTTTTAGGCCAAATATATGCTTCCATGATTAGCAGATGATGCAATCACATATAGAAGATCAATCATGTGTAAGTCATTCTTTGCAACTTCAATAATCACTCCATGTTGCTTCTTTATCAATGCTCCTTAGTACCATGATAAGATTATTTCTCAGGCAAAACTCATTGAAAGATTTTGAGACTTCGAGACCATTTCTCAAGTTACTAAGTCCAAGTTCTCAAGATTATCGTCCTTAGTACTGAGTCACCTTCTAATAAAAGGAGAGAAGGCAAAAGATAGAAATGGTAGGAAGAGTGTAGATTGAGAAGAAACAAAAATTGAAATATAGGAATACTCAAACAACTACAAGTCTTAATTATGAAGCCGTAAATCCTAAGAGTTTAATTCCTATTTCATTACTATTGAAGGTCTCTTGGTAATATTGGGTGGATATTTTGAAATGTTTGCCACATGGTTAGATGTGACAGGCTTAGCAAAAGGCTTTCAAGTGGGTAGACAAATATGGAGATTCACCGCAGTTATACGTGATGAGTTTAGCAAACGATTTGATGGTGAATCAGTAATTCATGCTGGCTTACCACAAAATCACATGTGTGGTGGGTTAGGCTCAAGGTTTTTCAGTGAGTGATCTTGGATCCTCACTTCAAGAGGGGTATTGGCCCTAGTGTGAAAATTGAAACCATGTTCGATGAGGTATTGGAATATGAATTCTTTAACACATGAGAAATATGCAGGCCAAAATAAAATTGCCTTTAATGGAGACTATGATTTTGCAACAATGGAGTGAAAGATATTTAGAAGGAAACAAAAATGATTGAGACTTGACCACTTTTCCTTTTTTCTCGGTGAGAGTAGTAAGAACATTCATTTTTTTTCCTTTTTTATTTTCTCTTCTTTCTTCTTTCTTCTTTTTCTTTTTTCTTTTTCATTTCCTCCAAATGGAAACTCACTATGGTTGTCCAAGATTCTTGCTAAACTCTTAACAGACAAGAATGATCAAAGTAAGCTTTGATCCTAAAAATTTTCTGGAAGAAACATGTGGTTTTACTTTCGTTTGCAATAAAAAATCACTTTCTTTCTTTTGAAAAAAACATATGAAATGAATGATGCATAAATGCATGTATGATGAAACCTCGACCAAAAGAAAATAGCTCAATTTTCACATGCCCACGTTCTTCCTAACTACTTAGCTAACTTATGATAATCATATTTCATGCATCTGTTCTTGAGTCTTGGGCCCTTGTCTATCTTTGAATTTCATAATCTTAAAGATAATTCAAAGAGAAGTAGAGACTTTATTAGATACACTAAATATTTCTTCTCATGTGAATAAAAGCCCCAAACTCTAGTGATTAATGCCTGAACTGCCTTCATTCGATTTTGCACATGTTGCTTCGATTCCTTCAAGCGTGGCCTAAAACTCTTCCATGATATTGGGATCACACTACTTTGGGTATGGAGAGATTGAGTTGGTATTGTAAGCATGAGTATCAATAGGTTTTTCCTGAATAAGCACGACGATGACTCGATAAATGCAACTGGTATTGGATCGACATTCTCCACCTTTGCTACCTCTTACCATTATGATTGTAAGAAACAGTCAACCTTGTTGGTTGTGGATTATGCTGCAAAATAGGTGAATGAGCAAATGGCTTTGAGGGGAACTTTGTTGATTCCCTTTGTAGTTGTGCATGAGTCTTGGCATAGAAAATATTACTTGGACTTGTTGATCTTTTGAGCAGTCTTCTTCGTCTTCGATTCAATTGCATTATCAAATATCCTTCCATGCTTAACCCCATATTCTATTCTTTCTCCAATCATCATGATGTCTAAAAATTGGTGGATGCACTTCCTATCATAGTATGGAGACTCAAGAGTATTAAGGAACATAGTTGTCAATTCCTTGTTAGTTAAAGGTGGGTGTGCTTGTGCAGCTATATCCCTCCACCTTTGAGCATATTCTTTAAAGCTCTCTGCTTCCTTCTTCCCCATGTTCTGCAAGTCTAATCGATCAAGAGTCATGTCTACATTATGCCTGTATTGCTATAAAAAGGAATCAGTCAAGCTCCTCCAAGAACGGATGTGTGTACTGTCTAATTGCATATACCAACGAGATGATGGGCCAATTAAACTATCTTGAAAATAGTGTATGAGGAACTTGTCATTTTGAGAATGTGTTGACATCTTTCTGCAATACATAACGATGTGGCTTTTGGGACAAGACGTCCCATCATATTTTCAAACTTAGGTACTTTGAATTTGGGTGGAATAACCACGTTCGACACCAAGCATAATTGGATAGGATCAACATTACCCAATATATCAGTTCCTTCAAAAGCATTCAATCTTTTCTCAAACATTTCAACCTTTTCATTGGTAATAACCTTTTTTACTTTTTCCAGTCAAGACTCTTCTAATTACAAGAACATGAAGATTGGGAACATTGGATGTTGCTTTCAGTGGGATAGGTTTCTGGAACGCAAATTCAGATCCTCCTGAAAAAATGAGCTTGCTGAAGGGTTGAGTGATGATCGTTGTTGGGTGAAATCTCTAGTTGGCAGACAAAGAGATATTTCCGACTCATGCGAATGAGGTGAGTCACCAGAATTATTGACTGGGATGTCAAGTTGAGAGACATCTGCTACTGTTTCACCCTTCTCCAAAAGAGAGAATTTTCATGGCTTGTTCATGAAACTGCTCAGCATTCTGTCCGTCCATGTCTTTGCCTTGTAGTCTGTAAGAACGATGCATGTGGTTGTTGAGCCATTTGCTTTTAGAAAAAATATAAAAGGACCATGCAAGTTTTTTTTTTCATGAAATGCAACTGAATGATGTGATTGAAGCATATGATAAAAAAAAAATTAAAATTTGATGCATGAGAAGGTATTATGTCATTATATTGAGTAAAAAAAAAGGATTTTTTTTAAATGATCTTAACATGGAATATGAGATATTGACGTATGGGGAAAATGTGTAAATTTTAAACATGGATTGAAATGCATGAAAAATGCAATATTAAGCTCTAAATGCATCTCGTGAAGAGAAAAATGTCTCCTAATTAACCATAAACATGAGTGAAATATTCTTTGTGTTTGCATGAGAGTCAATGTGTCACAACTTTACGCAAAGGTGAACATGGATCCAAATGCATGACACTCTTGTTCTGAAGATGAACACGAGATCCTTATGATGAATGAGTGAATATGAGGAACGAGGGAATTAAAAATCAACACTACTCTATTGAGTGAATGTTCTAACCCTAGATGATAGTCTATGAAGAAAATATTGTGATGTAGAGTGAAATGAAGATCTAAAGTGAATGTGAACAATAAAAGAAAATGTGAGAAATCATAAAGTTTAGGTTCAAAAATTAATTTCAATGTCATAAAATAACAGAAGAATTAATTTGAGTGAAGATTTTTCGTGTGCCTACACGGGGGGAAATTATAACCCCTCAAAGATCAACACTACTCATCATGAAAAGTATGACCCCAAAGGTCGTGAATGAAATGAACCTAAAGTATATGCATGACTCCTAAGACTCAAATATTTGCTAGATGTGCAACTTAAATCTATAAGGAGGAAAGAAAAAAAAATCTAAGAATTTTTCCTTTTTCTGAAACGTATATGGAGAATTTATTTCAAGGTGAAAATTTATCTCCACAATTTATTTCTTGAAAAAAAAATAGAAAAATAAAAATTTTAAAATGAGAGATTCACTCAAGTTAAAGGGAACCTTTTTTTTTTTTTTTTTTTTTTTTTTTTTTTTTTTTTTAAGAAAGGAAACAATAAAAAGCTAATAAAAGAAATTCTTTTTGCTTTTTTTTTTTATTTTTTTTTTATACAAAAGATCCTATTGTTTCCAAACAAAAAAACATTAATATTCTTTTTTTTTTTGTTTCACAAGAATATTTACAAAGAAATGATAAAATGAAAATAATGAAGAAGATATTTGACAAAGAATTGTAAAAGTGACGAAGATAAAAATTTCTAATCCCTAGGAAACAAAGAATCCCAAATTAATTTCAATGTTATAAGATAACAATTGAATTAACTTGACTTGAAACAAATTATCTCAGATTAATTTCAATGTTAGAAGATAACAATTAAATTAACTTGACTTGAAACAAATGATCTCAAGTCAATTTCAATGTTATAAGATAACAATTGAATTAACTTTAGTGGTGAGAATAATGTGAGATTAAAATTCCAATCCTGATATGAATCCTACCATGCTATCCAAAACTAAAGAAAAGCTTCAAAATAGAGATTCATTAAATGCACTCAAGCTTGATTGAAGACAATTCAAAGTGTCATTTATGGAACGTGAACTTCAAGATACTTCAAGTGAGGTTTCAAGCATGGGAGGTTACAAATATTAATTGCCTGATTGCAAACTACTATTCACGGATTTATTGTAACGACCCTACTTTTCATGCCTAGATCCTAAGGCCGTTACTACATGCATTTCATTCTACTTCTAAGAACAGCGGAAAATTTCCATAAAAAGAACCCGTACTTAAAAATTTGCGAAACGTTTCAATCTGGGATCCCAGTTTAAAACAGAACAAACAAAAGCTTTAGTAAATCAAACAAACTAAAACGGAATAAAACGTAAATCGTTCCATACAAGTTCAAAGGGACATTTCAAAAACGTAAAATGCGGAAGACTTAAACTAAAGGAGATCCATGGCTCAGCAGCTCTCCGTCACGCGTTCCGTACACCTTTGCCTCTACCTGCAGTTGTGTGTAAGGGAAAAGAATGAGTATTTAAGAAAATACTCAGTAAGTAGCAATAAAAGTTTTAACATCTTATTCGAGTTAAAAGCCTCAGGGTTAGGTCATCCCATTTCATATCATTTCATATCATTTCATATCATTTCATTTCATTTCAGTTCATTTCATTTCATTTCATTTCATTTCATTTGCAGTTCGGGTCTCGTGTTCAATTAGTACACCTATAAATATATAAGTTTGCCAACTCACTGATAGTGCACAAGTGGGAGTTTTGGGAGGTCTCTACTCCTACTGATGGTAGATGGCACCCAGTCAGTGGAGCTAAGTCTCATCCCTCAAGGCACTAATAGGCGCGTAGCGCTCTAAGCTACCATTTCACTGGTGGAGCGTTCATGGGTTTAAGTCAGGAATTTACTTCCACAGTTAGTAAATGGCACCTAGACTGCGAAGCCAAGTCCCGCCCATTAAGCCCCTCATTTCAGTCTATTACATCTCAATCCTAGGTGTTTAATTGACACGGCCCTCGTCTAAGGCACTAGCCTATTCCCTTCACTTTCCTAATCCTTTCCCTCAGATAAATATAATTCCTAAGTCGTCATGAGGCTACCGAAAATTCGGCAGCATAACGACGTACGCAGAGGGAACCCAAAATTTTCCTTGCACCTGGAAGTAAGAATATACGCTTCTATGCACACAATCAAGTCAGAATCACAAACCAACTCCAATCACAACTCCATCGAACATTTAACCCATCCTCCATAACATGAACACAATCCAGAACAATCATAAATCAAACATTCCAAACATACTTACTTAGTCCTACAAGCATAGCAACACTTAATGCATGTCCAAGTAAACGACACTTAAACAATATTCAAACAAGCATACGACGTTCCAAGGGATATTTGACCAAAGCATGAAACTTAACCAAAACTTCTATTCGCTACCAACAAGCATACAATGATCCCAAAACAACAACTTCATGCCCAAAAAGCTACTCACTCAATCCACTAACACGCCACATAACATAATCAAAATCCTTATTCCCAAATAGCTACTTACACAACGACAAAAGTTAATATGCGACCATTAACTCAGACATTCTTAACTAGTTCCATGCTTTCAAGAAATAAAGAACCAACCATGCTTGGTTTAACCCAACGGCGACACTTAGAGCTTAAATTCAAAATGGCTACTTACATTCCAAGGGACAACTTAAGGTTCAAATTCAACTCACGCTATAGCAACCATACTCAATTTAAATGAGTTTAAAACAGAGAATCTATTCCAACGGCTACTTACTTGAGATACTACGCTTGATCGAAAATCCCCCAACGACTCGATACAACACCAACCACGTGATGCGAAATACTCGTCTATTAACACATAAAACTTACATAAATATATATTCACACACCATTGGCACACCAAACTTAACAAATTTCCTAAAGCACTAGACTTGAGAGGGCCGAAAACTCACCCAAATGAAGCTACTGCTTGCTGTCCAATTTCCAACTTCGCTCCAATTCAACAATTCGGCCTTCAAACGTTGTGGGTAACTAGAAATCAATAGCTAATATTAATGGGTACTCTTTTAACACAATTAAATCATTCAAAACTTAACTTAGTTCACTTACCCAAAGTCGGAAACTCACCTAAAACAGAAACACTACTTGCTGTCCAACTTCCAAGTTTCGCTCCGATTCGACAACTCGGCCCCCAAACGCTACGGGCACCTTAGATTAAGATCCAACGTTAATGGGTATTTCACTAAGGCATAAAAAAATCCAATAACTATGACTTACAATTCCCTTACCTCAAATAGTTCTTTAGAAACAAAGCTGAAGCTTCGAATGGCGGCGGCGAACAAATCTGAAAAACGAACGAGCCCGAAGACGCTAGTGGCGGCGGCGGCTCGCGGCGGTGGAGTGCGGCGGCGTGGGACTGAGGGCGTGCGAGGGAGAGACCGAAAGACGGGTTAGAGAGAGAGAGAAACGCAAGAGAGAGAGAGAAAGAAACGCAAGAGAGAGAGAGAGAGAGTACCGGCGACGGAAGTATGGCGGCGGCGTCGACGGACGAGCGGCGGCTGAGACGGCGGCGTCGGCTTGCGGCGGTGAGCGGTGGAGTGCAGATGAGAGAGAGAGATTGCCGAGAGAGGGAGAGAGCGGGGGTGCGTGAGAGGGAGAGAGAGAGTTCCTATTTTTTTTTTTTTTTTTTTTTAAAACCCACCTTGACCGAAAAATTGGGGGGAAAAATTCCCCCCTTTTTTCCCCCCTTTGACCGGCAGCCACTCCCCTTTTTCTCCATTTCTTTTTTTTTTTTTTTTTTTTTTAAAACACCGGTTGCTACATTTATGGACCCTTTTGAATGTATATTCAGTTTTATGTCATTTTAATTACTTTTTAGGTTAAATTTACTTAATGGCTGATTATTGTCATAAAGATGGAATGTTACAACTCTTGATATACCTCATGGAAGGTCTAGGGTTTCATTTTTAAGGCTATAAAAAACCATGTATCTTGTATTTGAAAGGGAGACTTGGAAATGTAGTAAAAGAGCCTTTGTGCTTTTCCTTTAGCCTAGAGCTAAGTTTCTTTGCAATTCTATGTAGTTTAGGTTGCATGCTGAGAATCATTCAAGCTTGACTTGATCAATCATGCTTGTGGAGTGATTCGGATCTCAAGCAAGCTTCTTGCCTTGAGATATTTGATCGACAAGGTAATCCGGTTTTTACTTTCCTTGGGTTGATTTTCAAATCGGTTTTGGGGTTTTCAGTTATGTGATCTAAAGGTCTTGTTTTTCAGCAAGGTTGTTAGATACATTTCCTGAGAGTTTCACAACATTTGGTATCAGAGCTTTAGGCTCAAGATCGGATATATGTTTCCTTTGCGTTTCTCTTGAATTTGTTTCTCTTTCTTTATTTATTTTTTTTAATCTGTCCAGTTTCGTAGTCTGCTCCAAAAACTCATATTTCCGTAGGGTATTTCATCTTAGTGTCTTCTATGATATTTTAGATCACGATCTAAGCTAAAAATTTGTCTTCTATGATATTCTCAAATTTGTCTTTAGTGAGGGAGAAAATTGTGCATTTTTGTAATCTGTTCTGGAAAACTGTTTTACCCGAGAGCATGTGTTCTAATTTAGTTCTTGTTGTTTTTGCTTCCAGAACATGCCAAATCCGAAATTTTCCCTCTTTGATCTGATCTTGGTGTTTTAATCTGACCTTAGGCTTCCAATCTCAGCTGTTACAGTTTGAAATTTGCAAAAGTTGGCTGTTGCATAATTAATTTTGACAGTTATATTTCAGCAAGTTAAATTTTTAACCATTGGAAGTTATAACACTTTATGTTTGAATTTTGTAACTCATGTGTGTTATAAAGGCTATTTTCAACTCCATAATATCTGACATAGCCGTTGGACTTCATTGTTTATAGAGTTACATTCTTGACTCTTTAAACTCCATTTTAACAAAAGCATTGAATGCATCTTTTGTCTTTCATAACATCTTGTTTATCTTCTTACATGTTTGGATTCTGAATATTTCCATAGTTAAGTCAGTTTGCATATTCAAAGTGTGCAACTACTCATTCAATTGCAAATTACCTTGGCTTTTCCACTTCCAATTTTGAGAGATGAGAATGCGAGTTTATACCGAGTGATTTGTGAAAATGAGTTCCAACACAAGTGGCCTAAATTTTCATGAGTGTGAACACATAAAAGAGTGTTGTGAGGTTCTTTCTGTTTTCTTAACGTGTTTTTGCAGCAATGATTCACAAAATAAATTCGAGGACGAATTCTCTTGAAGAAGGGGAGGATGATATGAATCCTACCATGCTATCCAAAACTAAAGAAAAGCTTCAAAATGGAGATTCATTAAATGCACTCAAGCTTCATTGAAGACAAGTCAAAGTGTCATTTATGGAACATGGACTTCAAGATACTTCAAGTGAGGTTTCAAGCATGGGAGGTTACAAATATTAATTGGCTGATTGCAAACTCCTATTCACGGATTTATGGACCCTTTTGAATGTATTTTCAGTTTTATGTCATTTTAATTACTTTTTAGGTTAAATTTACTTAATGGCTGATTATTGTCATAAAGATGGAATGTTACAACTCTTGATATACCTCATGGAAGGTCTAGGGTTTCATTTTTAAGGCTATAAAAGCCATGTATCTTGTATTTGAAAAGAGGAGACTTGGAAATGTAGTAAAAAGAGCCTTTGAGCTTTTTCCATTAGCCTAGTGCTAAGTTTCTTTGCAATTCTATGTAGTTTAGGTTGCATGCTGAGAATCATTCAAGCTTGACTTGATCAATCATGCTTGTGGAGTGATTCGAATCTCAAGCAAGCTTCTTGCCTTGAGATATTTGATCGACAAGGTAATTCGATTTTTACTTTCCTTGGGTTGATTTTCAAATCGGTTTTGGGGTTTTCAGTTATGTGATCTAAAGGTCTTGTTTTTTCAGCAAGGTTGTTAGATCCATTTCCTGGGGGTTTCTTAACAAATCCAATCCTAGAAAACAAATGATATCAAGTCGTCAATGTTATAAAATAACAATGGAATTAACTTGAGTGATGGAGAATGATGTGAGGATAAAATTTTAATCCTAGAAGGAAAAATGGTCTCAAATTCATTCAAATGTTATAAAATAAGAAATGAATTAACATGAGGGGTGTGAATAATGTGAGATTAAAATTCTAATCCTAGAAAAAAAAGGGTCCCATATTAATTCAATGTTATAAAATAATGATTAAATTAACTTGAGCCAAAATTTTCATGCGCCTACATGAGGGCAATGTTTTCCCTTCGAAGGTCGGCATTACTAATTTCGAATGTGATGCATGACTTAAGGGGAATGAGATAAAAAAAAATGGAAGAGGAGGAAAAAAAACCTTTATTTCGAAGATATTTTCTCCCTCTAAAAAAAATCCAAAAGAAAGAAAGAATAACCCTTAAAAGAAATGGAAGAGATAAGAATACTTGAATTAAAAAAAAAAAAAAAACTAGTGAAGATAGAAAGACTTTTATTTTTAACGAAATCTTTTTAAAAAAAAACAACAAAATAAAAAGACTCCTTATTTTTTAAAGAAGTTATTACCATGATAAACCCATGTTTTTTTTAAAAAAAAACACACAAAAAAATTGATAATACAAAATAAATGACCCAGAACTATGAGAATGAAGTGAGGGTAGAAAGATTCTAACTCTAATGGTTAAAAGACTCCCAAATTAATCCAAATGTTATAAAATAACAGATAAACTAACTTGAGTGAGGATTTTTCGTGCGCCTATGCGAGGGCAATTATGTCCCTTCGAAGGTCGACACTACTATATCCTCGATTCTAATCCTAAAGGGTATAGCCCGGGTATAGAGCTGTGATTGTGTGAAATGCATGATGATCTAAAAAAGTAAAATTACGGAAATAAATTATACAAAAATAAAATAAATAATGAACCAAATAAATTAATAAAAGGATAATAAAAAAATAAAATTGAAGTGGCTTGACTCTCTAAAGTCCCCAGTGGAGTCGCCAAGCTGTCGCAACGTCATTGCAACGCGGAGCGGCTGACGTCCTTTCCTAAGGGTCTCTTTCGAGGTTAAGGGTTTGAAGTCGCCACCAATCATCTTGGGGTGTGATTGGTCACCCATTTTAAAGAAAAAACCAGTCTTTGAAAACCAAAAATTAGGTTCGGGAGTCGGTTGAGTGTAGGGAAGGTGTTAGCACCCCTACAACACCCGTTTAAAAACGGTTACCACATTTTATTTTAAGATTATCCTTTCATAACATGAACGGTCCCTTATTTTGAAGAGAAAAAAAAAAAAGTAAATGTCCCACTTCATCTTACCTTAGCTTTACAAATTAAAGTAAGGTTTTGATGTAGTGAGTGGGGTTATACCCAATAATTAATTGTCATGTTGGAATTTTCTTTTAATTAAAGAAAATTTGTTACCTCAAGAGTTTGAGAAATTATCTCAACTCCGTCATATGTTTTACATGATATTACTTGTCTCATGTCTATTATTTCACATTTTAGGAATAAAATTTGAATTAATAATTATGAGTGATATGACACCATTCAACAAAAAGAAATCTTTTTTCTATTTTCCAAATTAAAAAACTAATTAGAAATTTCAAAGTTAAAAAAAATTAAAATAAAGAATTTGAAATGAATTGAAAGAAAGTTAAATCATTTAGAAATTCAAACTAAACCAAATTGAAATTCAATTGAAAATCTTAGTTTAAACATTTTGAAATTGTTTTGAGAAATCCAATTTAAAGTCAAATTAAAGTCGATTTCAAAAATTCTAAATTAAGACGAAATTCAAGTTGATTGCAAAATAATTAGGTTAATTTCTAGGCAGGGTGTTCCCTTTTGGTCAGCTTAAATACCCCTTCTTAGACAAAATTAGCCTAAAGTTTCCATAATCAACTTAACTTTTTAACTTTCCAACATATTAACATAAGAAAAGAGAAAATGGGCTAAACCTCATTTTTTAAAAAAACATATTTGATCCTTTGGTTTTTGAAAATTGATTAAACTTCAACAATTGAAAATGATTTCCATCTTAATTGAAAATTCATAGCCATTGATTATTTTCCAATTTAGTTAAAATTGAAATTTATTGTTGATATAGAATCAAATAGACATTGACTTTGAAATCCAATTAGAACCGGTTGAAATTTATTGAAAATTTCAAATTAAAACCAATTTAAGGTTGAAATTAGAAATTCTAAATTAAAACCTAACTGAAATTGATTTAGAGATTTCAACATAAAATCCAATTTGAAATGAAATTTATCCAAGAAATAGCACAATAAAGGTAATTTGAAATTGATTTAGGAAATTAAATTTAAAAATCAAATTGAAATTGAATCAATTAAAAAAACAGTGAATTGAATTGGAAATCCCAATTAAATCAAATTCAAATTAATTTCAAAAATTACAAATTAAACCAAATTGAAATCAAATTAATTTAAAACCAAAATCAAATTGAATTAGAAATCCAAATTAAACCAAATTGACATTGATTTTAAAATTCCACATTAAAACCTATTTTGAATTTTACTTAGAAATTCCAAATTAATTAGATACAATTTGAACTTCATTTGAAAAAAAAATCCAAAATCACTTTGAAACTCTTTGAATTCGAGATTAAAACCAATTGAGGAAAAATTGAAATTCCAAATTAAGTTCCAATTGAAATTCATTTGGGCAATGTCAAATTGAAAACAAAGAAAAGTTGAAATTCCAAATTTAATTTCAAACTTAGACCAAACTGAAAATGATTTCGAAAACTTAATTTAAAATAGATTGAAATTATTTGGTTAATTGAATAAAAAATATAAAAAAAAAAAAACCTAAACTAAATCAAATTGAGACTGATTTCTTTCAAATTAAAATCAAATTAGAATTGAATTGAGATATCCAAATCAAGACAATTTAAATGAACTTGAAAATTCAAATTAAGAAACTTTAAGTTAAAATCAAAATGGAGAGAAGAAACACCAAAAAAACCTCATTTTAAACTAAAGAAAAAAAAATTGCTTCCATGCAAATAAGGAAAAGAAATAATAATAAATAATAAAAAAAAACAAATAAAAGAATGAGGGAGATTCTTCAATTCATTCTCCCACCAACCTTTCCTCTCATCTAATCCATGGATCAGCTCACCAGAACGAAGTCGTGGGTCATCGGAGGTTGTGTGCGTAGGTTCGTTGTGAATGAAATCATACGTTCATTGGATCAAGGCTATGATGGAGGCGGGGTGGCGAGCTGTAGGATTAGGAGGAAGAAAAAAATGGCGATGGTTTTCACCATTGAAATGCTTATCCCCTTTCGTTCTTCCTCCTTTTTGTGTTATTCTCCTCCCCTTTGTTCCTTGTTCTTAGTAGTTTTTCTCCTAGGTAGTTCCTCACTTCATCCTCCATAAGCTCTCCGAGAAACGGTTGAGGGAAAAGGGGAATGAGTTGAGAAAGAGGGGGAGAGAGTGGAAGGTTGGGAGAAGAAGGGGGAGAGGGAGAAGAAAGGGGGAGTGGAAGACCAAAAAAAGGGAAAAAAAATAAAAATAAGAATAAGAATAATAATAAAAAAAGAAATAAATTAAATAAAAACAAAAAAGAAAGTAAAATAAAATGAAAATAAACAATGCAAACCAAAAAACAAATTTTTTTGATAATATGTGGGGAAGGGGATTCGAACCACAGATCTTGCGAGGTTTTCAGTACAATTTTATGCCAGTTTAGCTATGCTCTTGGTTGCATACCAAAAAACAAATTGTCCACCACATATTAGAAAAAATCAAATATTATTACTAAATATGAAGCCAGACCAAATACGGTGTCTACAGGTATAATTTAATTATACGCTGAATAATGGCTTTTGGTTGAGTGGGTTCCTATTTTTGGGCTTTTGGTTAATTGGTAAAAGAATTCAAAGAAAAAGCAAAAATAAGGATTAAGAAGGAAACCCTAAGGCCCTCATCTTTCTCCATCTCTCTTTCCTTCGTGAGGCATCCCGCTTTTGAGATTGTCGTCGCTAGAATTCCCCCTCAAGCCGGAATCTGCAGCGCCGCCGCCTTCCCTCGCTACTGCCGTTGCGCCACCGCCGTCTGGAGTCGCGCAGCCCAGCCGTTCAGCGCCGCCGCCTAAATCCGTCGTGTCGCCGCAGTCGCGTGGTTCTTCTTCCCCACAAGCTCTCTCTCTCTCTACGTCGTTTCTCTTCGCGGTTCTCTCTGGTCTCTCTCTCTCTCTTTCTGGTCTCTCTCTCTCTCTCTCTTGTAAGGCCATGAGTCCAGCCGCAGCCGTCGCCGCCTAGTCGAGTCGCCGCCGCCGCGTGGGTTTTAGATCTGTGGCTCCCTCTCTCTTTTACTTGCGTTTATTGCCAAGAAAGATCGTGGGTAAGCCTTTTCCCTTCCGTTCTTGTTGATTTAAGGCCGATCTAAAACTCCCTCATGTCTGTATGGTTAGATCTTGCGCGGACAGCAGCTCAAAGCTTCGTCTCCTCCGCATTCCAACCATAAAAGTCGTGGGTAAGCTCTTGTTCCTCTCATTCTTGGATGAAATAATGTCGATCTAACCCCTTCGCTCTTTTCGGTCGAATTCGTGCGCGTCCAACAACCTGAACCTTAGTTCCTCGCGTTTTTGTCTTTGTGCAGCTGATCGTTTGGCCTTAGGTAGGTTTGTGTCATCTGAGTGTTCAATTGAGTTCGAAACACTTCGACTTGGATACCCACTGCCCAAGGAGCGTTCTAGCTCGCTGGTTGTGGTTTGTAAAACCCGTCTAGCGTGGAAGCAGGTTCGTTTGGTTCGAGGTGCTTGTGGAGCTTGGTGCAAGTGTTGCCTCGTTGGTATTTGGAAATGTGTTTTGTAGTAGTTTCTACTTGCTGGGTTGTGTTTGATTGCACGAAGCATGTTTGCTTGGCTTTATTTTTATACTTGTGAAAAATATGATCTTCTGTGCTGTTCTGTGTTGTGTTGTTCGAGATGAGCGTGGATTGTGTTTTGCCTGAGATAAGCATGATTTGTTGTGTTGGATGTACTGAATGCTTGAGATGAGCTTATTTTGTTTAGTGCTTGGGATAAACATGTGTGTTAATGTGATAAGCATGATTTGTTGAGTTGTGGTTGTTGTCTAGCATGATGTGTTGGGAGTCAAGCATGTTGGTTAGGCTAGCTTGTGTCATGGGAAGTGTGGCATAAGTCTAGCGGTAGCGTTGCATGACGCGTAATTCATGTGTAGGTGCGCGACGTGGCGCGTAATTCACGTGTTTGGTTTAGCGTACGTGTCATGCATGCGAGTGGTTGCGTAGCATGGCGCGTAATGCATGCGAGTGGTGCGTAGCATGGCGCAAAATGCATGCGAAAGGATTTGCGTAGCGTGGCGCGTAATGCACGTGTTGGTTTGCGCAGCATGGCGCGTAATTCATGTGTTAGGTGCGGAGCATGACGCGTAAATCATGTGTGGTCTAGTATAGTGTGGGTGCATAGTGTGGGAGGCATATGCCTGATGTGGTTTTGGTGCTTGTGAGCATGTTGTTGGTTTATTGCTTTGAGAGCATGTTGTTGGTTTATTGCTTTGAGAGCATGTTGGTTTTACTGCTTTTGGAAGCATGATGTATACGTGTGAGAAGCATGTTGTTTGAAATTGTTTGATGTTTGTGATCTAGCTCGTGTGAGCTACTTACCAGTACCGCGGTTGTACTGATACCCCCTTTCCCTACCTTCCCCCAACATTTTAGATGTTGCAGGTATCGAGGATGATCCGGACCTTGGTGGCGAAGAGGAGAACTACGTGGAAAATTCCTAGAGTGTTGTTATGTTTCTTAGTAGCTTTATTTTGTTGTTGGAGTTAGCTTGAGTTGGTTTATTTTTCGTAGTGTTCAATATGGTGAGGGATTCACCTGAGGAAGGTTTTGTTTCTGAGATTAAACTAGACTTGTTTATTTTGATTAAGTTTAATAAATGCTTTAGCTAGAGGTCTAGCTTTCCTGTTAATAATGTTTTAATGTTCCGCTGCATGACTTTAGTCTCTAAATGTTGCCTTGAGGTTTGTCTTGTTTGGAGGAGATAGGTTTGTGAAATCTGACTGTAGTGTGGTGGAGCTTGGTTGGTTGCTTATATAGAAGTGTTAAATGTCTTAAACAGGTGTTTTAAAATTTTGGGATAACCGGCTTTACGCCGTTATGCTGTCGAAATTTTCGGTACATTCGGTTTAAAGAGTTGTCCTAAATGCATAAGAGTCTAGAGTAAGTAGTAGCGCCACTAGGCTAGAGGTTAGAGAACTTGGGGTGTTATAGAGAATCCCATTCTCTCCATGATTTTCCTGAGGAACACACACTCCACTCTGTCGTAAGCTTTGCTCATGTAAAGTTTTAGGGCAACAATACCGTTCTTTCCTTTTTTCCTGCCATTAATGGCGTGGATGCACTCAACGCCAATCAACACGTTGTCAGAGATCAGCCTACCAAGAATGAAGGGCGACTACGAGGGTGATATGACTACATCTAAGACCTTTTTAGTCTGTTTACAATAGATTTTGCTATGATTTTGTAGATAACATTGCACAGACTGATCGACCTGAACTCCTCCAGCCTATTAGACTTGGGAGATTTGGGAATGAGGGCTATCAGAGTTTTGTTTAAAGGCCCCACATCCTTCCCCTCGTTCAGCACTTCAAGCCAAACCCCAGTTACCTCGTCCTCGATCGTCCCCTAGTAGCTTTGTTAAAAGGTGGCGTGAGCTCCATCTTCTCCAAGAGCTTTATTCGGGCTCATGTTCTTTATAACATGCTCAATATCAGCCCTAGTAAAAGGTTTATCCATCTCTTCCCTTTGCTGTTTCGAGATCTTAGAAAAAACCCCTTCCATAATATCATTCATGGTTTCATTGCTGGGGATGGATGATGAGAAAAGACTTGAGAAATATCTTGTGGTCTCCTTGCCCATCTCTTCTTCATCGTTGACCCACACCCCCTCACTGTTATAAAAGCCTTTGACCTTATTGCGCTTCTTCCTAAGATTTGCTTTCAAATGAAACCACTTAGTATTCTTGCCATCCCATCTCAACCAATCTGTGCGAGGTCTAAACTTCCAGTAAATTTCCTCCTCCTCCAGGAAGGAGTCTAACTCTTTCTTGGTCATTTTAAACTTCCAGTCCTTGAAATTATCATTGCTGAGAAAAATGTTCCTGATCTCGTTCTCCTTCCTCTTGATCGCTGATTTAATAGAGCCATTAAGCCTAGCATTGTTCCACTTGTTGAGCTTTATCATATAAGAGGCCATCTTACTCCCAAAGCTGAAGGGATCGGATTTGGGCATCTTACTCCAGTGATTGCTGATAATCTCTTTACATTCATCAAAAGCCACCAACTGCCCTCAAATTTCATTGGCTTTGGATTCTTCTTTCTGAAGGGATAAAAGCCTCACACAGCGGAAAGTATTATAGAACCTACTCAGAGTCTTAGATTCTAATTGAAATACCATTACAATTTGAAAAATATTACAGTAATAAATTTATATTTAATGGGTTGTACATAGGCTATAAACATGCGAAAAGATCAATTAGATTGATCTTAGTGATCAAAGATTTCATAGAAAACTTACTTTTGTAGAAAGCCTTGATCAATTCGCATTTTCTTGCTAATAAGAATGAAAATGCAGCAACCCTCTTGTGCGAACACCACCAATCGGCTACACCAATATATCTCTAAGACTTCTTGAAGCAGGAGACTTGTGAGAGTCTTTTGGGAGAGAACTCTGAGAGAAGGAGAGACAATGGGATGCCTTTCACCCCACCCTAGGGGTCCTATATATAGGTAAATGCCAAAACCTTTTTCCTAATATGAAAAGGAAGACCTTTTCCTAATAGAAAAAAGGTCTCTAATTTTAATAATTAATTAAGTCCATAATTAATTAATTTCCCAATTAAATATCATATATTTAATCTTAGGGATTTTATTAAAATTATAATTAATATGAATCCAATTCATATTAAATTTATTTGAACTATTTCAAATATTTTCTTTCCTAATAGGAAAAGGTCTCTAATTTTAATAAATAATTAATTAATTACCCAATTAAATATCATATATTTAATCTTAGGGATTTTATTAAAATTAATATGAATCCAATTCATATTAAATTTATTTGAACTTTTTCAAATATTTTCTCTCAATAATTAATTTTTTAAATTAATTAAAAAATTATATTATAAAGTTTCATAAACTTTATATTATAATGCATCAATATACATTATACGATTCCCCAAATAAATTGAACACTTTCAATTTACAATTTATATTTGTTTGCTTCAAGTCTTTTTACGAGCTACCAGTGGGACCTAATGGACCTATAGATCAGAAGCTCCAACGATACGAGACTAATCAGCTTAAACTCATTAACCAAGTTAGTCTCCATTCGTTAACTGTGGGTCACTCCACTAAAGACCCTCAGTTGCACTCTTCTCACTGCAGAATATTTATGTGTCCACGGATATCGACCAATACTACAAGTCAGTCCTTCACGTGTGTTCGTATCCTAGCTGGGTCAAATTACCGTTTTACCTCTGGTTTACATCTTTGTCCTTAAGTCCCCAGTGCTCCTCTAATGAACAACCTGTTTGAGGTCCAACCAACAAACAGAAGTCCCTCTCGTGCCATAGAGAGGGTTGGGCCCATTGTTCAAGTCCCGGAGACACCACTTAAGGGAACACACCTCTACTTACCCTAGAGTCGGGAAGGAGTGAATTCCATCTTGTGTGATTACGTTCCCAGCTCCCCACTCGGTATTGTCCCCAAAATGGTAGGCTTATTGAGTCGGCGTGCTGGCCACTCTCACCCATACAAATCAAAGGACAACTTCTCGTGAACAGGAGTCCATAATCCACTCAGGATTGAGACTGAGTTGTCTAGGTTATCCTAGTGAAATAGAAACCAAGCCAACTAATGGTGTTACAGTTAGTGGTTAACTATTTCGCGGTCCGGTCTTATGCAAACTCATTACATAAGATACCCCCACTCGCATGTCAAACACATTAATGATGTACCTGATATACGGTATATCAATAACACCATTGGATCATTGTGTTTGTATCATAATACAAAGTGGGCCGTATCCATAGTGTCAACAGGATAAGGTACCCATCCTTATCCTTGTATAGACCTTTTAGGTTGTTACTTGAACATCAATCACCGTATGTCCCCACATACTAGTTCATGTTACATTCAAACAACCTTGGATCTTAGTTTATTGGATTTGGGTCAAATAGTGCAATATTTAACAATAACATTTTATTGTAGAAACTAAATAACACTTTATTAAATATAAGTATAAAATTTGTTTACATTCACTATCTACGAGTTTTAGGGCATATAACCCAACACTTTCCCATCTTTGTGACCTCCCGGCCATTGAGGGAGGCAGTCATGGGATGGTGATCAGAGCCATGCTTATTCAGGTGGTTGATCTTTATGTTAGCAAAGATAGATCTCAACTCATTATTAGCGAAAAACCGGTCGAGCTTTTCCTTCATGATATTGTTGCCTCTCACTCTTTTAACCCACGTGAATTTCTCCACCAGGGATCCCAAGTCGACCAGGCTACAATTGTCCTCCGCCACTCGAAAAGAATTCATGAGACTTTGGCATCTCTCCGCCCCACCCTTTTTCTCGTCGGACGTAAGAATTTCATTGAAGTCCCCTCCAATGATCTAAGGGAGGTTAGACACGCTACACAACTTTTCAAGTAACTCCCAAGAATTTTTCCTTTCGCTAGGCACCGGGTTCCCATAAAAACCGGTAAACCTCCACCAATCTTTAGATTCTTTGATCACCGCATCGATATGGCCAGAAGAAAAGGAGTTGATTACTAGTTTGGTTTCCTCGTTCCACAGAAGAGCCAAACCGCCGCTTCTTCATATAAACATATTATTTAAGAACCATATAATATATTGATTTTGTGCAAGTTTAAGCGTTGATGGCATAGGTATTAAACCAACAATCCTACCTAAATATTTGTAAAGTTCATGGACTCACTAAAATATTTTTAAAGTAACTAAACAAACACAATAAGAAATATGTAAACTAAAGAGACCTCACTTTGAATGTTAATAAATTTGACTTATACCTTTTTGTTTTAATTTATTTAAAGTTTTATTATATTTTTCCATCTCTGCACTCGTATGCTCTTCACACATAGTACTTGCTTTCTCATTAACATTTTTCTTTGTATTTACTTTTCTTTCTCCATAATTGAAATTAATAAAAAAAAGATTGAGCAAAAAAAGAAAAAAAAAAGAAGAAAGTGGAATAACAATACCTTAATTTAAAAAAAAAAAAAAGAAAAAAAAGAAAAAGAGAAATAACAATACCTTTGCAAGTACCAAAACAAGAACTACACAACATGTGGGGACATGTGAAAAAAGAGTGAATACCAACCCAATTCAATATTGACGATTGGTGTTTTCAATTTTAGAAATTAAGGCCCCGTTTGATAATCATTTGGTTTTTTGTTTTTGGTTTTTGAAAATTAGACTTGTTTTCTTTAAATTTCCTCACCATGGTTTTCATTTTTGTTAAAGACATACTTGAATTCCTAACCAAATTCTAAAAACAAAAACAAGTTTTTGAAAACTACTTTTTTTAGTTTTCAAAAATTGGCTTGGTTTTTGAAAACATAGAAAGAAAGGTAGGTGAAAAGCCAAAGAAACTTAGAGTTGGAAGTGGTGTTTATAAGCTTAAAAACCAAAAACCAAAAACAAAAAACCAAATGGTTATCAAACGGGACCTAAATAATTAAGTTGTTGAAGACTTTGAAGTAGGTGATCAGAACCATTTGAATTCTTATAATACAAAATTTTGAAAAATTCAATCTTGGCTCGAATGGTACAATCAACTAAATTTTACAATATCGAACTTTTTAAAGCTATATTAATATTTAATGTCATTTGTAGTGGATACAAAGCTTAAAATATATATTGAACACTCACCCTTTATTTTATTAAAAATATTATGATATTAATATTTAAATTTATTTTATTAGGTATGAAAACATCACGTATTCAATAGAATAATTTGTTACATGTACTTGAACATAGAAAATGACATTCTTCATATAAGAATGCCCATTTTCTTTTTTAAAAAAATAATGATTTTATTGCTTATTTATAATTGAATTTAAATTTAAAATAAAACAATCAATAATTGTTTAACTCTTTTAAAATGGAAATTATTTTATTACTAATTATTATACTAAATTTAATGGAGTCATCTTTTCTTTAGTTTATTAAAAAATCTTTAATTATCTACTATATAGTAACTTTACCCTAAAAAGTTATTTAATAATGCAAAAGGGATTTTTTTTTTTTTTTTTTTTTGATGAAGAATAGAATATAAGAGTTATAATATGAAAATATCCTCCCTTTATTGATGTGAAAAAACTTACTATAGAATAACTTTTCTTTAAAGTATAAGGTAGTAGTGTGAATTGTTTGAATAAGAGTAAGAATGCTTTAAGCTTTGTTTAAAAAAAAAAAAAAGCTTTTAAGTTCACAATTATTATCTTTTACAAGTGTATTTAGCTGATATAATGATAATAATTATTATTATCTTGGAAGTTTATAGATTATATATATATATATATATATATATATATATATATCTTTTTAATTTACTCTGTAGTATATGCTTCATTTATTTACTTCTTTCTTAAAGGGGCAGTTGCAAGAATAGAAAAATAAAAATGGAATTTGCAACCATGTAATCAGTTTTTTTAATGTTGTAAATATAGCAAAATAAATAAATAAATAAATAAATAAATAAAAAAGAAAAAAAGAAAAAAAAAAAAGGCCCAACCTAAATAGTAAAGTTGAAAAGTCGAAAAAAACCCCTAAAAAACACGCTGGAAGTTGGAAGTTTAAAAAGTATATCAATGATGTTATTGATATACCGTATATCAGGTACATCATTAAGTTATTTAGTGTGACTGATATACTAGATATTTGGTATATCAATCAACTGATATGCTAAATATATAGTAGATTAGGTGTATATTTCAAGAACATAATATCTTTTATTCATGAAGTATACACATGAGCCTTCATTGGTTTAGCTTTATTTTGAGACAATATGTATGGTAAAGAGATTTAAACCTCTAACCTCTTGGTTGGATGTGTAGGTCTTCTGTTGGTTGAACTGTGCTCATGTTGGCAAATATATCATCGATATACTACACTACTGATTCACTAATGATATACTTAAAATTGTATTTTTAGTGAGTATTGATATACTACTATTACACCAATGATATATTCAAAATTGCATCTTATTGATATACTTAATTATAACAAATTTTGCATTCCTCGACCTTCATAATACAACAAAAATTAAAAATATATATCAATGATTTTTTTCAAAAAATAACAAGTCTACCATTGATGTATTTTACTACTCATAATCGGGTATATTAATATTATTAATTATTTGAGTAATATAACAAATGAGATATATCAATTCATAACAAATATAGAAGACAACCATTTATGTTATAAACGACAAACATTTCATTTAAAATATGTAAATAACACAACACAATTCAATAAAAAAGTTGAAACATAACAAATATAAGTAAAGAAAAGTAATATTGTTCACACGTAACTTCGGAGACGGAGACACGTGGAATAAATAATATATTGTATTGATGTAATATGCGTGTGAGTGTACAATCTCTAACTTTAATCCTCTGATTCTCTCTCTTGTGTATGTGTGGTTGTGTTTCACTCGAGGGCTGGAACGCTTGTTCTCGAGTCTGAAGCTTCAATTGATCATTGGAGCTTTTGGAATCTTCGGATCCTGAAGTCTTGGAGTCTTGAAGAGCTTTTGGTCTTCAAGGATTGTTGAAGTCTTCTAGTCCTGAAGGGTCTTCAGTCTTCAAGAAGTCTTGGGGTCTTGGGGTCTTGAAGTCTTAAAGAGTCTTTGGTCTTTAAGGATTGTTGAAGTCTTCCAGTCTTGAAGGATCTTCTTGGGTCAGTTTGTTGAGCTTCTTGGATGATTGGTCTGCTAGGTTGATGATCTCTTGGATCGGCCTATTGGCTTATTGATCTTCTTGGATGATCGGCCTGTTGGCATGATGATCTCTTGGATCGGCTTGTTGGCTTGTTGATCTTCTTGGATGATCGATCTATTAGGTTGATGATCTCTTGGATCGGCCTATTGGCTTGTTGATCTTCTTGGATGATCGGCCTGTTGGCGTGATGATCTCTTGGATCGGCTTGTTGGCTTGTTGATCTTCCTGGATGATCGGTCTGTTGACTTGATGATCTCTTGGATCGGCCTGTTGGCTTGTTGATTTGTTCGATCGGCTTGTTAGCTTGTTGATCCTCCTGGATGATCGGTCTGTTGACTTGATGATCTCTTGGATCGGCCTGTTGGCTTGTTGATTTGTTGGATCGGCTTGTTAGCTTGTTGATCCTCTTGGATGATTGGCCTGCTGACTTGTTGATCTTCTTGATCGGTCGGTTGGCTTGTTGATCTCTTTTTAGAGTCTTCTAGTCTTCAAATCTTCTGAGTCTTGAATCCTTTGAATTCTGAATCTCGGATCTCTGAATTCTCTGGACTCTTTGGATTCTGACGACTCTGAATCTTGGGAGAATGCTCTAGACTCTGCCCTCTCTGCCTCTGGCTGAATCCCCCCTAAATGAATGGTGGCCTCCTCTATTTATAGAGTTTGATGGACCTCGTATGGGTTTGGGCTTGGGTCCAATTGCCACATGGGATAATTTGATTGGACTTGGCTTATGTCATCTGGTCGATCAATAATAAACAAGTGACACTATTTGATTTGCCAAATTTTGATGTCTATTAATTTAACTTAGGGACACATGTAAATTTGTAATTGGTCCCAAATTTATTTTATCATTGATTTAAATTAATGATGTGGCAATTTGTGATTGGCCGAAATTTCTCATTCAACAAATATATCAAGTATATCATTGGTATATCAACATTCATATATCAATACTCATAATTAGGTATATCAAAGATTTATGCTTATCAAATCCGGTATATATTAAATATATAATTAGTATATTAGATATATCATTGTATTCATATTCGAGTATATCAAATTTTGTATATCAGTTAACTGATATATTTTATATTTCGTATATAAGTAAATATAAAATATATCAGATATACTACTAATATAGCATTTGATATACCAACAAGGGTAAGACTGGAATAATAAAAAAATCAAAAATTAGATTTTAAAAATTTGGCTATATTTGCAAATCTCAAAAAACATAGCTAAATTTGCAAATATCCTAATGTTTTTCGCTACCCATTGCAATTTTCCTTCTTAAAACCACAATAACAAAAAATCACATTATCATTTTTATTTTTACTTTTTAATTTTCTGTGAATCTTACCTATTTTATTGGTAAGTATTATATTAAAAATAAGGTTAAATTCTTTTTCCTCCACTCCCTCTCCCATTTACTATCTAAACGAGTTGAGAACGATGATGGAGAATACATTCTCCGTCCATGTCCCTATTTTGCTTATCGATAATTTTCCCCCCATTCTCCGTTGAAACAAGATTCCTCACCTAAATTTGATACATACACGTTAAAAAATGAAAAAATAAAAAAAATTGTAAAAAACACTATATTTATTTTATTTTAAATAAAAAGTTTTAATAATGAATAAACTTCCCAGATAATACGACAATCGCTCATCTGGCTCTTCTTCTTCCACCACACTATTTCCCTTATCTTCTTTTTCTTTTTCTCTCACTTCCACAACTTCCTCTTCCACAAATTTCTCTTTTACTTCCTCAGATTTTTCTTTTTCAGAATCACTCGGAGGAGAGAAGTTGTAGGAGTTCTTACCCGTTTAATCCTTCCAGCCTTTTGCTTTCGTCTATTCTTCGGACGCGGTTGAACTTCCTCAACCTTTGCAACTTCTTGAACTTCTTTGTCTGTTTCTTGAACCGCAGGTTTTTCAACTCGCGTATCCACGGGTTCTGGAGTTTTCTCTTTTTCAGGTTCTTTTTCCATTTCTGCATGTTCTTCTTCAGCAATGACATCCTTCAAGACTTTTTGTATCACCTCAGTTGCCGGTGATCCTTGTTGCTTTCTCAACTTGTAACGCCCCAGGTTTTTCAACTACTATCCTAGCGATGCTACTTCAACACTAAACCCTTAACCACGAAACTGAACCATTTTAAAATGAATGTACCGAAAATTTTGGAAGCATAGCGGCGTAAAACTAGCTAACCCAAAAATTTTAAACACCTCATAAGCAAGACAAACACTTGTATACATTCCCAAACATAACTCCTCCAAACTTCATTTTAGATTGCACAACCTAACTTCATTATACGAGTCAGATCTCGTACCCACGGATAAACAAGTTTATTAAACCAAACAAAACATGTCAAATTATCAATTCTTTATTAAGTCTACAACTCGACTGAGTAACATACCAGCTAAGGCAACTTTTATTCTTTACCAAAACTAACAACAACGCTGATCCCAAGTTCATAAAAGCATAAACAACTCAGGTGAATCTTTCACCACAACCAAAACAACAATTAAACCAATGCTAGCCTATCCAAAACTTAGGAAAGAAAACCCAAACGCCCTAGGGTTCCTCCTCACCACCAAGGTCCAACTCATCGTCTAAACCTACAACATCTAAAATGTTGGGGGGAGATAGAGAGGGGGTATTAGTACAATCCACAGTACTGGTAAGCAGCTGATGTGGACTTTTCCTACCGCAAGCGCACGGGTCAAGTAATAATATAGTGAATAGTAAATTCGAATGTCGTCCTCTGGATTGGATTTTTAGCAAATCAAGTATTGTGAATTATCTTGCCCAATTTTATTTAGGGATCAAAAAGTGATGAAAAGATGATGATAAAACCAAATCAAAGCAAATAAAAAGAATGGAAATTCAATTGGGAAAACTACTTAGGGAATTGATTTCGCCGATTTCGTTTAGGATTGATTTTAAGGAATAAGTTATTATGCACAATGGAATTATGAGCCAAAGACCCTTTAATCACAACTACCTCTCCCGAGTATAATTGATTCTCATGCAAATTAACCAACTTGATATCCCTATCTAAGTTTATTAACATGCAAGGCAATGAGATCTTTTAACTAATTCTAAAGAAAATCTAAAACCGTCAAGAATTAGAAAGTAAACTTTATTCATGCAATCTTGAGCAAGTCTATATCAAATCCCCTCTCCCGAGCTAGATTCGAAACTTAAATCATCCAACTAATGGCCAATTAATTGAAAGCATTAAATCAAGATTACAAACACAATAACATTGCACAACTTAAACCATAAATCAATCCATAAACTTAATCAACTACATCAACCCCTAAGCTACAAGTTTAGCTACTCATGAATGTAAATACAATCTCAACTAAACATGTGTAAGCCATAAATCTAACTAAAGAAAGAAAAGGGAAAAGAAAACTCAATGTAGGCCGAGTCCCGACGTCCCCGTCACGATCCCCACGAACAATGGGTTGATTTCCAAGTTCCTCCTTTGTTTTCAGCTCCAAAAGCCCTCTATTCTGTCCTCTTTACGGCTCCAAAAGGTCCCAAATTGATTTCCCCAAAAACCTAGCCGAAGTGAAGCTTTTATTCTGATTTTTCGTCTTAGCGTCGAGACGCTGTCTAGACAGCGTCGCGACGCTGCCTCTTATACGCGCATTCTGAATAAGGAAAAACGGTAGCGTCGGGACGCTTCCTATCATAGCGTCTCGACGCTGTAAGCTTTACGCGCCTAATCTGATATGGAATGTGAGCGTCGAGACGCTCAAGAGCTAGCGTCTCGACGCTAGCCTGCTGTTGACCGAGATTTGACTTTTCTCCACTTTTACTCTTTTCATTCCTTTGCATCTTTTTACGCCCCGAGTACCCGATTAACTCTGATATGTCATTATAGCTCCAATCAACCATTTCCTACAAAATAAACAATAAAGCACAATAAAATGGCCCAAAAATCATAAAAGACTAACTAAATTAAATGAGTAAAGATAGCTAGCTATGCTCGCTATCAAATACCCCCAAACTTAAGCTTTTGCTAGTCCTCGAGCAAACTTTAAATCAGACATACAATGGAAGAATGGATGCAACAATCATAACTCAATCCTCAAGGCTCAAAAGTCAATAACCAAGCAAGCAAGAGATATGCACATAAGGACCAATGAGGGAGACAAATTAAAATTTTTCCAAAATTAACTTGCACAAGCGAGATCTAACTCAACAAGATCAGACTCTACTAGCCCGGGGTTGGATTATTAAACTCTCAGCTCATCTTCCCTCTACACTGGCACTAAGGCTTCACTAATGAGTTAATGCAACAAATTAGTTTGTTTATCGCCATACTTAGGTGCTTTTAATTAACAATTGAATTAAGCATGTATATGTGGCACTAGCTTTCACACACCCATTGCAGGGACCCTTAACCTGAGTTTTCTCTGGTTGGCCTAACTGATCACAACAGGGGTAGCTCTTTTTGCCTAAACTTTATTAAACATTGCAAACTGTGCACAGGCCATGGCATAATAATTTTTTTCTTCAACAGTAACAACAAGAATGATTTTTCCTTATGAACATAATAGCAAATATTCTTTTCTTTTCTCCTAAGCAAGATCAAACATGCTAATTTGCAAAAAATTAACTCTTTAGCTCTACCCTACACCTATCGAGGTGACAACAAGCATATGAACTCAATAATTCGCTCCTAAGCATTCAAATCCAAATCTAGCCAAGATAAATACTCTACTCATGCAAGCCATCTCCTAGAAAATTTTTAAAAAGTCTCCCTTTTTGGGTACTTATGCTTACATCTCATCACAAGCTTGAAGATTGACAAGAAAGCCTATCCTAGGACATCATAATCATGCAAAAGTAGCATCCAGAAAACAACCATATGCATCATTCAAAGAAAGCTCAAAACTATAGCCCGAACTCAGATGCTCAAGGGCTCCACAAACATGCTAATCCACCCCCAAACTTAAAATATGCATTGTCCTCAATGTATAAAGAAAATAAAGCATAAACAAGCATGAGAACAATAAAAGAATGACAGGAGTGAATAATACTGGCCTGGAATGATGATGACTTCTGGACTGAAAGCTTGGAATCTTGAAAGCTTGAAAGCAAAGGAGAGGAAGAAAACAAGACCTACAAAACAAAAACAAACAATAAATCAAAAACATAAGGGGAAACACACTAAACTTACTTGGGTTGCCTCCCATAAGCGCTTGTTTAACGTCATTAGCTCGACGTGTTAACCGTGCTTCAAGGAGGCTTCTGCTCTGTGAATCCAACAGAGGTGCTCTTTCTTGCACCTTTCCTGTAACCCATATGAAGCACTTCATCTTTAGAGTCTTCAACTGCTTTAAAGATCTCTTTTTCGTTCTTGACTCTAATAGTGAGCTCCCTGCGCTCAATATCTATAATCGCTCGCCCAGTAGCGAGGAATGGTCGTCCTAATATGACAGGCATCGAAGGATTTTCTATCATGTCCATAACATACAAGTCAATAGGGAGGAAAAATCTACCTACTCTGATTAGCACATTCTCTACAATACCGACTGGTCTCACCACAGATTGATCAGCCAATTGGAGCTTTACAGGAGTAGATTTAATCTCACCTATGTCTAACTTCTTACACAAGGACAATGGGATAATATTAATGCTAGCACCTAAATCACATAATGCTCTGAAAGAATAAGTACCAAAACTACAAGGAACAGAAAAACTCCCTGGATCTGCTACTTTTTCAGGTACTTTCTGTTGTACTCTGGTGCTGCATGTGGAAGCAAGATAAACAGTGTCAACCTTCTTTTCTTTTCGCTTCTTTGCTAACCACTCCTTCATGAACCTGTTGTACTGGGGCATCTCTAATGCCTCTGCAAAAGGAATATTAATATTCAGATTCATAAAAGCATTCATAAATTTATCAAACTGAACCTGATTATTCTTTTTCTTCTTTTTCTTTTTCCTTTCCTTGGGAACCAACACTGTGGGAGAAGGAATAGGAGGCTCTAGGTTAGGCTTTTCAGCCTCATCTGCTGATGTGTCCTCCTCAGCTTCCCCTGTAGGCGTTTCATAGTCCTCAGATTCAGGTTCCTCTTCAGATTCCCCCTGGTGAACAGTGATTGCCTTACAATACTCCATCTGGGGTTTCTCTTGTTCAACTGGGGCCTTACCTTTGTTCATGGTGCTTACAACATTCACCAACTGTCCCAGCTGAGTCTCTATGTTCTTTATAGCTGCACTGTGGCCATTCACTGTTGAGTTGATGGCAATGACTGCCTCCTCTAATTTGGTTGTCCTGTTACTAGACTCTGCAATGAAAGCTCCAACAAGATCTTCTAACTTTTTATTATCTTGAGTTTGAGGGGTAAAACCAGGAGGATTAAGAACATTCTTAGTATTAGCATAAGAGAAATTTTCATGGTTCCTATTGTTAGGGTGATAATGTGTAGGTGTAGAATTATTATACCCCCTAAAATTCGAATTTGAAACATACTGAACCTGTTCAATAGTCTCCTCCTGAGGTCTAGATGCTAAAGCAGCAGCTGATTCAATTGACTGTGCACTCCCTGTACCTGAAAATTTCATAAAAGCATTGGCAAGGGAAGTCATCTGGGCCTGGAGTGCACTTACTTTATCAACCTCAAACACTCCAGCAGCAATCTTTTTAGGTGTAGACCGCTCAGATGGCCACTGATAGCTGTTGGTGGCCATATCCTCTAGAAGTGTACGAGCATTTTCCACGGTCTTGGACAACAGAGTCCCACCTGCAGCTGCATCAACAATCGTTTTTGTACTGGGAGTTAAACCATTATAAAACAACTGTACCTGAAGCCAATCGGGGTAACCATGCTGAGGACACTTCCTCAGTAGCTCTTTGAATCGCTCCCAAGCTTCGAACAGTTGCTCATCGTATTGTTGTTGGAATGTCCCAATCTCGGTCCTCAGCTTGACCGTCTTTGCAGGAGGGAAAAATTTCTTTAAAAAGGCCTGGACCAAAGCATCCCAAGTGGTGATGCTCCCAGGAGTAATAGACTGCAACCAATCACGTGCTTTATCCTGTAAAGAAAAAGGAAATAAACGTAAGCGAATAGCATCCTCAGAGACACCATTAATTTTTACCGTCCCACAAATATCCAAGAATGATTTAAGATGAGAATTTGGATCCTCGGTGGGCGATCCTCTATATGCACAGTCTCGAGCCATCTGAATGAGACCGGTCTTCAGCTCAAAGTTGTTGGCATTAATCGGTGCATAGACAATTCCCGATTGCTGTCCCTGAAACACAGGCTGAAAATAATCTCTAATAGGCCTAGGCTCCTCAGGTGGATTTTGATCTGCCATTTGAAAATTTTCTCTAGTTTCCCTTCGAAGCCTAAGAATTGTTCTTTCTATCTCGGGATCAAATGGTGCTAAAATTAAATCTTTATCCCTACGCATGCAAAATTAAAAATACCTTAAAAGAAAAGTAAAACAAATATGGAAATAAATAAAGAAAAGGAGACAACTAATCTAAATATGGAAAATATAATCAAGGAAAAAGAAACAAACTAACCTAATATGGAATGCAAAAATAAAAATGACAAAAATGCAAATAAGGAAACTAACCTAGAAAAGGAAAAACAAGAACAAATAAAGAAAATATTACTCAACTAAAAGAAAACTAACCTAGAAAATCAAATATGGAAAGAAAGACAAATAAGGAAAAAAGTGCAACAAACCTAAAAAAGTAACAATACACCCTAAATTAAGATCAAGCAATTTTTTCACAATATCAATCTAGCTAAATGTGCCAATCCCCGGCAACGGCGCCAAAAACTTGATGTGGACTTTTCCTACCGCAAGCGCACGGGTCAAGTAATAATATAGTGAATAGTAAATTCGAATGTCGTCCTCTGGATTGGATTTTTAGCAAATCAAGTATTGTGAATTATCTTGCCCAATTTTATTTAGGGATCAAAAAGTGATGAAAAGATGATGATAAAACCAAATCAAAGCAAATAAAAAGAATGGAAATTCAATTGGGAAAACTACTTAGGGAATTGATTTCGCCGATTTCGTTTAGGATTGATTTTAAGGAATAAGTTATTATGCACAATGGAATTATGAGCCAAAGACCCTTTAATCACAACTACCTCTCCCGAGTATAATTGATTCTCATGCAAATTAACCAACTTGATATCCCTATCTAAGTTTATTAACATGCAAGGCAATGAGATCTTTTAACTAATTCTAAAGAAAATCTAAAACCGTCAAGAATTAGAAAGTAAACTTTATTCATGCAATCTTGAGCAAGTCTATATCAAATCCCCTCTCCCGAGCTAGATTCGAAACTTAAATCATCCAACTAATGGCCAATTAATTGAAAGCATTAAATCAAGATTACAAACACAATAACATTGCACAACTTAAACCATAAATCAATCCATAAACTTAATCAACTACATCAACCCCTAAGCTACAAGTTTAGCTACTCATGAATGTAAATACAATCTCAACTAAACATGTGTAAGCCATAAATCTAACTAAAGAAAGAAAAGGGAAAAGAAAACTCAATGTAGGCCGAGTCCCGACGTCCCCGTCACGATCCCCACGAACAATGGGTTGATTTCCAAGTTCCTCCTTTGTTTTCAGCTCCAAAAGCCCTCTATTCTGTCCTCTTTACGGCTCCAAAAGGTCCCAAATTGATTTCCCCAAAAACCTAGCCGAAGTGAAGCTTTTATTCTGATTTTTCGTCTTAGCGTCGAGACGCTGTCTAGACAGCGTCGCGACGCTGCCTCTTATACGCGCATTCTGAATAAGGAAAAACGGTAGCGTCGGGACGCTTCCTATCATAGCGTCTCGACGCTGTAAGCTTTACGCGCCTAATCTGATATGGAATGTGAGCGTCGAGACGCTCAAGAGCTAGCGTCTCGACGCTAGCCTGCTGTTGACCGAGATTTGACTTTTCTCCACTTTTACTCTTTTCATTCCTTTGCATCTTTTTACGCCCCGAGTACCCGATTAACTCTGATATGTCATTATAGCTCCAATCAACCATTTCCTACAAAATAAACAATAAAGCACAATAAAATGGCCCAAAAATCATAAAAGACTAACTAAATTAAATGAGTAAAGATAGCTAGCTATGCTCGCTATCAGCAGCTCATACTCGTTAGTGTTGGGGTTTATGTCCTAGAACTCAAGTTTTGTTATCCTTGATATAAATAAAGATGTTATTCAGTGAGAAATGTTTATTAATATCTTAATAGTCCAATAGAAACATCCATGATTATAACATGAGATACTCAAACTATATCATGAATATGGACAAGGATCAAGTTCGAGTATATAACCTAAATGGTCTATAGTAAATGAATAAGGTTGGGTACCTTGTTCTGGTAACACTATGGATGCAGCCTGCTTTGCAAAATAAAACAAACGACGTGATCCTGGTTCGTTCGTGTAATGACATGCGAGTAGGGGCATCCTGTGTAAAAGATATTTACACAAGACTGGACCGAGAAATAAGTCACTCTTACTTTAAAACACTGTTTACTGTTAAGACTGATTATTTCATGCGATGACCTAAGTAACTCGATCTTAATCCTGAGCTTACTATGAACTCCTATTCGTTTAAAGTTATCCTTTGATTTGCATGGGTGAGAGTGGTCATAAAAGTACTAATATCATACTTTTTAGACCACCAACTCCGATAATGTGAGGTGACATGGTCTTGAGGATTCAATGTACGAGCTGGAAGAAATACTTGAAACTCAGAATTAGTTCGCGTGCAAACCCGCCAGTGGTGTAAAATGTTTTCCAAGGTGACTAGGGACAAAACTTCTCCTAAGTCATTAGGTATGTCTTGATAAAAGCCAAACTGGCAGCCGAATTGATATGGGTTGTAGGGTTCGATAACTAATGAATCTTTACATCACGCTGACAAATAGCATGAGCGAAGGCACGAGAAATAGGAAGAAGGTATAAATTTCGTAATCTTTTCATGCTTTATGATTTCATTTTTGTTCCTACTAAGGTTCGTGTGGCATGATATGGATGCACCCCCATGGATTAATTCACGAGCCTCGACCTCATCAAAATATATAGCTCCACCTTCGCCGGAAAATTCAATCATGCTAGGACCTTGAACTTTCACTGGAGTCTTATAATTGGTACCAAAGTAATGGGCGAGCCAACCAAAAATGTAATGCACGCGGAGAGAAGCATCTATGCGTCTAACTGAAATGGAAGCATTGGAAACTTTGCCTAACCCATGGTAGATGTTGGCAAGGACGGGGATTGCAAGACTAAAAGTTTTCCCCTCGGCCATTAAGCTGGCAGCTTTAAAAACACTGGGACAAATGTGGTTAGCATTCCCTTGGGGAAACACAAAGGCGCAAAGCCAACAAGATAAAAAGGTCGCCAAGTATGTCTGGTCCTTGTGTTTCATATCAATCTTTAACTCGTGAAACAAGTTGTTCTCCTCATTTGACCACTCGTGACGCTTAAAATTTTTGTCGTCTGGGTTATGAGTAGTGCTAGGGCAAGAGGTTTTCTTGGGTCTCCGTTGAGGAGACTATGTGTACCTCTGTTCACCTTTGAACCAAAAGGAGGTCTAGGAGCTTATTGGAACATGGGAATGAATAGTTCTTGAAGCGCTAAGCAAGTAGAATGCATGGAAAAGGTGTTTGCAGCTTTTTGCAAGATACTTCTCTTGGTTGTTTGATCCAGTTAACTCTTTAAAATTAGGGATAACTTCCTCATAAAATCTACCTTTGATGGGCAGACCCCCAAATGTCCAAAGATCACATAAGGAAATTGAAAGTTTTCCTGCAGAGTGTGAAGTGTATTGGTTGCAGGACACCAAGTTTCACAAAAAGCCCGAACTATATCGTTGTTTCGATCATAAGTGTAAAGGGAAGCCATCACTGCAACCAATAAACGAGCAGTCGGAAACACCTCTTCATTCCGACCAACGACAAATTCCAGCCACTCCTAGTAGCGAGGAATAAAAAGAAATTCGCTTGTAATTTTCAATGCGGATTCCCAACGAACTGATCCATCAATTATTCGGTGTCCTAACCTCTAGATGTCAACTAGGATTTTGTGTATGGATTGAAGATTCTAGAAATCAAACCTTAGAATCTCGGTCCAGAGGCCTCTCTACGGACCAGTCAGAAATGGTATGCAGATTTAGTGGTGGAGGCCATTGGGCTACAAAACGATCGATTTTAGACTCTTCTACTAAGAAGCTGAGCCTGCTTCTTATGGGTTGATTGTTATCTATCAAGAGAACGAGGTACGTCTTATCGGAGACAATGTGTTTTGTAAAACACACCATGACTCTGAAAAATTTAAAGAGATGAGAGTTAGCACAAATAAAAAGAATAAAATTTTTACGAAGATAAGTTATAAAAAATAATAATAATGCAAAGGAAAATTTCCTAGGACTAATGTTGCGAAACACCATGACAAAAAAAGTCCAAAGACATCATGTGTCCTTGTACTAATGCTGAAAGACGTTGCAGCAGTGAAGGAGTCCAAGTAGGAATGACATCATGTGTCCTTGGGCCAGGGGAAGTCATAACAACAAAAGTCCAAAAACATCATGTGTCCTTGTACTGATGTTGAAAGACGTTGAAGCATTGAAGGAGCCCAAGTGGAAATGACATCATGTGTCCTTGGGCCAGAGGACGTCATAACAACAAAAGTCAGAAGACATCATGTGTCCTTGTACTAATACTGAAAGACGTTGCAGCAGTGAAGGAGCCTAAGTGGGAATAACATCATGTGTCCTTGGCCAAGAGACGCCATAAAAACAAAAGTCCAAAGACAACATGTGTCCTTGTACTAATGCTGAAAGACGTTGTAGCAGTGAAGGAGCCCAAGTGGGAATGACATCATGTATCCTTGGGCTGTGGGACATCATAACAACAAAAGTCCAAAGACATCATGTGTCCTTGTACTAATGCTGAAAGACGTTGCAGCAGTGAAGGAGCCCAAGTGGGAATGGCATCATGTGTCCTTGGGTCGGGGGATGTCATAAAAACAAAATTCCAAAGACATCATGTGTCCTTGTACTAATGTTGAAAGATGTTGCAGCAGTGAAGTAGTCCAAGTGGGAATGACATCATGTGTCATTTGGACGAGAAACGTCATAACAACAAAAGTCCAAAGACATCATGTGTCTTTGTACTAATGCTGAAAGACATTGTACCTGAAAATAAGAAAACAACACTACAAAAAAAAAACGTTCACCTAATTTACCTTTTGGTGAATGGAAATTATGTTTGTGCAATTGGAATATTTATGATGTGGTGTTAATTCAGAAAAAGATGGATGTTAAAAAAATGATAAAAAAAGAAGGTTTACTTAGAAATTTGTCTCTTGAATTGAGGGGCAAAGGGCTTTCAAATATATATATATATATATATATATATATATATATATATATATATATATATTTCCTTACAAAAAGGGGGCAAAGAAAAAAAAAACATCAAATCAAATCAAATAAAAGATGTTGGAAGCTTATGGAAAATTTGAAATTATTCAATGTCGGTTTACTTTGGAAGTTTACCTTTATGAGCTATAAGCAAGGATTATGAAGATTGTTCCTACAAAAAAAATAATAATAATAAGGTGTTTGGATTATATGCATATGTACAAATATTGCACAAATTAAATTTTACATATGTATATATATCAAAGAAAGCATTAAAAAGAAAAGAAATCTTGAAAATGTGAAAATAAAAAAAAAAGTTAAAAAAAAAAAGAAAAAAAGGGTGAAGAAAAGTAAAAAAAAAAAAAAAATTAAGTTAAAGGATATATTAAAAAAAAAAAGTCAGAGAGTGAAAAGTTAAAAAGGAAATAAAAAAAATTTAAAAAAAAAGGAAGTGACGGGTTTCTTCACAATTGCTTCTCTCTCTCCCACCACATTCTTTCTCTCACTATCTTCTCCATTTTTTTTCTCTCTCTCAACATCGTAGACCTCTCTCTCGTTTCTATCTCTAACTCTCTTCCCCCCTCCTTTGCTCTGGCCACCGTCACGCCGCTTGTGCTGCGAGTGATTCCAGCGTCGTTGCCTCAGTCTCTTTTTTCGTAAACAATTCGAAGTGGCCCAAAAAAGGGGCGAGCAGGTGCAAGGAAGAAGTAAATTTTGAATTTAGCGTTGAAAAAAAAACTAGAAAAAAAATGCAAAGTTAAAAAAAAAAGTAAAGAGTTTACCTGCTGCCGAAAAAAAAAAAAAAAAAAACAAAAAAAAAAAACATTTGAGCCCTATTTATAAAGGGGAATTTGGAGTTCAAATCTCATATCTTATCAAATCCTATTTTCAATAACAATCCTTATCAAATTGGATGTTTTGTTTCAAGAGTATGAGACTTGTTTAAATTAATTTGATTTAATTTTAAATCATGAAGATATCATTTGATTTAATTTTAGTTCAAATCCAATCTTCTGAAATAATTGTCAAATTAGAAATTCCAACTCAAATCATAATCCAAGTGCATAATTTGATTTAAATAAATTTTGAATAAAAAATTCAAATTTGGTCCAAAAGATAAATTGGATAAATTTTGAATTTGATTCGATTTGAATTAAATTAAATTGGGTATAGCTAAACTCTTACCTAAATCAAACTCAAAGGGGTAAATTTAAATTCTATTCCTCAAACCAAATTTTGGATAGAATTAGATTCTATAGATTTTCAGCATGCTTAATCAAGATATTCATTAGATTATGAATGTATGTATGATGCTAGTGTATTAGTATTTCATAATTCTAAATTAATTACGAATTGTTCCTGAAACTGCTTTTGCTGCATCGGGACCACGTTCCCTATAGGGGCTACTTTCCTTATTGGTTTGCGGGTGCATTTCGAATGCATCTTTCACATCTTCAGGGCCAGACATGGGAGCAAATCTTCAACTTCGACTCTTTTGCTCTGCTACTTTTAATCTCCAATTGCGGACGCATTTAACTTGCAAACTTTATGCACAAAAAAACTTAACCTGGATATGCTTGCAAGAATAATCTCTTTTTGTACATTTTAAGCATAAATTCTATACTTCTAAGATTTTCCACATGATTCTAAGGTTTTTGCTATTTTGACTCTGAAAGGTATGATTTTAACCACAAAGTCCTTGCTTTCTAAACAATAACGTAGGTTTTTAAGGCTAAATAACACACATAAATGAGTGTTATCATTTATCATTTCATAAATGATTTTCACATCGTGTGTAAAAACTAACATCTCATGCATGTAGCATTCTTCGTTCATGGGATTTCTCAATATGTTAAAAAAAACTCTTTTTCTTGATCCGTGGCAACTAAGTTTTGAAATAAAAATCGTTGTCTCATTTTAAAACAAATTTCTGAAATACGAAGTTCCTATTTTAAAATATTTTTCTTTTCGGCAACTAAGTTTTGAAATATAAAATTGTTGTCTCGTTTTAAAACACATTTCGGAAATACGAAGTCCCTGTTTTAGAATCTTTTTCTTTTCGGCAAAAAAGTTTTGAAATAAAAACTATTGTCTCATTCTAAAACAAAATTTTGATTTACAAAATCCATGGTTTGTTTTAATAAAGATTTCTCCTCAATTAAATCGAACCGAACTATTTAGTCGAGGTCGAAGCCTGTGTCAATCCCGATCCGTTTTCAGTTTTTCTGTCGGTTAAATCGAACCCGACTATTTAGTTGAGGTCAAAGCTTGTGTCAATCCAAGTCCGTTTTCAGTTTTTCTCTCGGTTAAATCGAACCGACTATTAAGTCAAGGTCGAAGTTTGTGTCAATCTAGGTCTGTTTTCAATTTTTTTCTCTCGGTTAAATCGAACCCGACTATTCAATCAACGTCGAATCGTGTGTCAATCCAAGTCTGTTTTCAATTTTTCAGTCGATTAAATCGAACCCGCTATTTAGTCAAGGTCGAAGCCTATGTCAATCTAGGTCCATTTTCAATTTTTTTCTCTCGATTAAATCGAACCCGACTATTAAGTTGAGGTCGAATCTTGTGTGAATTTAGGTCCATTTTTCAGTTTTTTTCCCGATTAAATCGAACTCAACTTTTTAGTTAAAGTCGAAGCATGTGTCAATCCAGTTCCGTTTTCAATTTTTTGTCTTCAGCTAAATCAAACCCGATTATTCAGTTGAAGTCGAAGCCTGTGTCAATCCAGGTCCATTTTCAGTTTTTCTCCCAATTAAATTGAACCTTACTAGTTAGTAGAGGTCGAAACCTAGTCAGAGTCAGGTCCATTCCCTTTTCTTTTGGTCAAATCGAATCTTATTCTTGTTTAGAGGTCGAAGCTTGGTCAGAGTCAAGTCCATTTCCTATTTTACTTAGTTGGTTTCGAACTCTATTCTTGTTTAGAGGTCGAAGCTCGATCAGAGTCAGGTCCATTTCATTTTCTTTTGGTTAAATCCAACCCTGCTAGTGAGTAGAGTTGATGCCTAATTAGAGTTAGGTCCAATTCTTTTTTTTTTGTTTGGTTAAATCGAGCCCTACTAGTTAGTAGAGGTCGAAGCCTTGTCCGAGTTAGATCCATTTTCATTTCCTTTGGTTATATCAAACCTTGCTAGTGAGTAGAGTTGCAGCCTAATTAGAGTTAGGTCCAATTCCTTTTTTTTTTTTTGGTTAAATCGAACCGTGCTAGTTAGTAGAGGTTGAAGCCTGGTCAGAGTCAGATCCATTTTCATTTTCTTTTGGTTAAATCAAACCTTGCTAGTTAGTAGAGGTCGAAACCTGATCAGAGTCAGGTCCATTTTCTTTTGTTTTGGTTAAGTCAAACCTTACTAGTTAGTAGAGGTCGAAGTATGGTTAGAGTCAGGTCCATTTCCTTTTTCTTTTAGTTAAATCAAACCCTACTTGTTAGTAGAGGTCGAAGCCTGGTCAGAGTCAGGTCCATTTTCTTTGATTTTTTTGTTAAATCGAACCCTAACGTTGATTAAAGATGAAAGTCTAGTCAGAATAAGGTTTATTTTCTTTTTTCCAATTGTAGGTCATGCTTAGGTTAAGCATGAAACTTTTTCTTTTATTTTTAACTAATAATCTTTACCGTCCAAATACTTTGTCTTTTTCCTTTGTCTACCCTTTCAAACCTTCAAGGATACACAAAGAGGGGCAAACTGTAGACACCGTATTTGGTCTGGCTTATTTTTTAGTAATAAAATTTGATGTTTATTTTTTAGTAATAAAATTTGATGTGAATTTTATTTTGGATAATTGCAGTGGGTGGAAAATTGGACCAAATTAATAGCAAATATAGCACAATGTAAAAAGAATTGCACATATAGCAAAATCTATCAGAGTATACTACTGATAGACACTGATAAACCCTGGTTAATTAGAATCTATCTAATAGACTTCGATTATCAGAATTTATCAGCGTTAGACTCTGATTAATCAGAATCTATCAGTCTACTGATAGACTCCGATTATTCAGAGTCTATCAGTGTCTATCGCTGATAAACTCTGGATAATCAAAATCTATCAGTGACTATCATTGATAGACTTTGATTATTCAAAGTCTATCAGCGATAGACACTGATATATTTTAAATAATTAGAGTCTATTAGTGATAGACACGGATTGAATTTGACAACAGCTTTTTGGTCTTGTACAATTAATTTTGCTATTGCAATGCAACTGTGTTATATTTGCTATTAATTTGGTTTAATTTACCATCTATGCAATTGCCCCTTTTTTTTGTTTTTATTATTTATTTTATTTTCATTTTTATATTTCACTTAATTTTGAATTAATTTTTTTTATTTCTTATAATTATTTTCTTTCTTTCTTCTATTTTTATACAGTCTTGGTCTTCCACTTCCTTCTCCCTCTCCTCCTCATTCTCCCAACTTAGAATGGGAGAGGAGAAGGACCCACACAAAAAAAAAAAAAAAAAAAGGAAAAATGAAGGGGATGAGCATATATATCATGGTGAAAACCTTCTCCATTTTCTTCTTCCTCCAAATCCTACATCTCACCACCATTAACTCCAATCCACTACCGCTCACGAAAGCTCAGCCACCGCCTGCCCAACACCAGTTTTTCGCCGCTTCGGCAAACGCACCCCCGCCGCTATCACAGTCCCGATCCGACGAACCCATCCTTCAAGTCAAAATGAACCAACACACACAAACTCCGATGACCCATGACTTCAGTCCGACAAGCTTACTCATGGATAAGGTGGGAGGAGAGGTTCGAGGAAGGAGGTGAAGGTAAAGTTGGTGGGTCCCACTCTCCCTCCCTTATTCTTTTCTTTTATTTTTCTTTTTTTTTTTTCTATTCATTAATCCTTTGGTTTAATTTGTATAATAAGACATTTCATACTTTTAAATAGTTTTTTTAAGTTTCCTTTTTCTTTTCATTTTGATTTCACTTATAAATTCTAATTAGGATTCATAAATCTATTTCAAATTAGCTTTAATTTAAATTTCTCCAAATCAATTTCAATTAGGTTTTAACTTAAAATTTCTAATTTGAATTTCACTTTGGTTTTAATTGACTTTGATTTAGATATCTCAACTCAATTCCAAATTGTTTTAATTTTTTGTTTCAATTCTATTTTGATTTTTAATTTTTTTTAATTGGGATTTCCAATTCAATTTCATCATTGTTTTAAATTGGTTCAATTTTAATTCGATTTTAAATTTGATTTTCTAAATGAATTTCAAATTACCTTTACTATGCCATTTTCCAAACAAATTTTGTTTCAAATTGTATTTTACATTGAAATCTCCAAATCAATTTTAATTAGGTTTTAACTTAGAATTTCGAATTTCAACCATAAATTGGTTTTAATTTGGAATTTTTCAATAAATTTCAATAGGTTCTAATTCAAATTTCAAAATCAAAGTCTATTTGGTTTTATATTGAAAATAAATTTCAATTTTAATTAAATTGGAAATGAATCAATAGTTATGGTTTTTAAATTAAATTGCAAATTAATTTCAATTGTTGAAAGTTAAATCAAATTTAAAAAACGTTATTTAATATTTTGAAAAGTTAAAAGAGATTGATCATGGAAACTTTAAAGCTAATTTTGTCTAAGAACATGTTCTTAAGCTGACCGAAAGGGAACACCCTACCTGAAATTAGCCTAAAATTTAACTACTCAATTATTTTGGCAATCAAAATTTCAATTTGATATTAATTTAGATTTTTTTTAAATCAACTTTAAATATTTTAAATTAGAATTTCCAAATGAATTTCAAAATAGTTTACCTTAGTATTTCCAAATGAATTTCTCATTGAGTTTGATTTAAAAATTAAAAAATATATTTTTTTCTTCATTGAATGGTGTCACACCACTCATAATTATTAATTCACAATTTTTTTTTCTAAAATGTAAAATAATATACATGAGACAACAACAAACTCATTTATAACCTATGACGGAATTAAGATGATATAACTTCTCAAATTCTTGAGGTGGAAAAGTTTTCTTTTAATTAAAAGAAAAGTTCAACATGACAATAATGATTGGGCATAACCCCACTCACCATATGTAACATCGACAAATTAAGGTAAATCTCAACTTCTCTAATTTTGAGTTAATTGGATTTAATTTCATGTAATTAGTGTGAAAAGAGGGGTTTAAATGAGTGGAGATTAGTGGAATTTTAACTAATTGTGTTGGGATGACAAAGTTGTAAATAAAAGGGTCTTTGAAGCCAAACCAAACCCTATTTTTTCTTTATCATTTTTAAGAGTTGCACGCAACCCTATGTGGAGCCTATCAGTCAAGTCATCCAAGTTTCTGTTAGAAAAATGTGGAAGACAAGTATGAATGGAGATGATTTTTCATTCAACTAAGCATGCCTTTATATAGGCTTACAAAAGTAACCATAGAATACCAATGGTTCAAAATTTTAAATGTCATAAAAATACTCATAACTCACCTAACTCCCAAAACTCAAAAGTCACCATTGGTTACAAGAAACCAAAAGCCAAAAGTCACACAAACCAAAAGTCACATTAATTGCCAAATAAAGTTTAATAATGAAAATGGAAAACCTTTCATTTTCTCAACACCCCCCCTTAAACTTGATTTGTTACACCAAGTAAACTCCTCATTCTGATAAAAGACTCCAACTTGAGGGGCTTTGTGAAAATGTCTGCCGCTTGGTCTTGTGACTTGATATATTTGAGTTCCACTTCTTTATTCGCAACGCAATCCCGAATGTAGTGAAATCGGGTATCAATGTGCTTGCTCCTCCCATGAAATACCGGATTTTTGGCTAAGGCAATGGCCGATTTGTTGTCAACATAAATCTCCATTGGACCTTCCATTTGAAACTTCAACTCCTTCACTAAGTTTCTTAGCCAAATTGCATGACATACACAGGAAGTTGCCGCGACGTACTCTGCCTCGCATGTTGATAATGTGACTATGGGTTGCTTTTTTGACATCCATGTGAACGCCGTTTCACCAATAAAAAATACAAATCCCGTAGTACTCTTTCGATCATCCAAGTCACTACTCCAATCACTGTCACAATATCCAACAATATCAAAATTTCTAGAAGAGACATAGGAAAGACCATACCCAATCGTCCCTTTGATGTAGCGAAGTATCCTTTTTGCCATTTTGCAATGCGTAGTTGTCGGCTCCTCCATAAATCGACTAATAATTCCAACTGAATAAAGAATATCCGGTCTTGTGCATGTCAAGTATCTCAAACTTCCAACCAAGCTTTTGAAATATGTAGAATCTACCTTCTCTCCTCCATCTTGCTTGGTGATTTTGACTCCACATTCCATCGGTGTTCCAACTGGATTAGCATCATCCATGTTGAACTTTTTGAGCATCTCTTTAGCATAGCCCTCCTGGGATATAAAAATCCCATCTTCACTTTGTTTGACCTCGATCCCAAGATAGTAACTCATGAGACCAATGTCCGTCATTTCAAACTCATTTGCCATCTCTCTTTTGAACTCATCAAACATGCTAGGATTGTTTCCAGTAAATACTAAATCATCAACATATAAACAAATGATTAGTATGCTTTCACCTTGCATTTTGATGTAAAGGCCATGCTCATAAGGACACTTCATATACTTCTTCTCTTGAAAATACTTGTCAATTTTTGAATTCCATGCTCTCGGTGCTTGCTTCAAACCGTAAAGAGCCTTCTTCAATCGAAGCACTTTGTTTTCTTCACCCTTGACTTCATAACCCAATGGTTGCTCTACATAGACTTCTTCCTCAAGAATTCCATTCAAGAATGCCGATTTGACATCCATTTGATGTATTTTCCAATGATTATGAGCTGCCAAAGCAATAATCAAACGAATAGTTTCAAGGCGAACAACGGGGGCAAATACCTCATCATAGTCGATGCCATGTCGTTGACTATACCCTTTCACCACTAGTCTCGCCTTGTGCCTTTCAACATCGCCATTGGCCTTTCTCTTTGTCTTGTATAACAACTTCACTCCGATCGGTTTGTGCCCTTTTGGAAGCTTGGTCAACTCCCATGTGTCATTTTTCTCTATCGCTCAAATTTCTTCATCCATTGCATCCTTCCATTTCTTGCTTGCAATGGCTTCTTGGAAACTAATAGGCTCACAATCACCAAAAAGACAATAGAGAGTTATGTCATTTTGATTTTCATTTACCTCATTAAGTTCCTGTAGACTTCGGGTTCCTCTTGGACCAATTTCATTCTCAGAATCGCTGGATGAACCTTCAGATGACGATCGATCAGTCAAATGGGATGTCACTGGACTAGGCAAAACTTCACCCATTTCATCTCTGGTTGGCTCATTATCATCGTCTTCTTCAAAATATGGAAGGAAATCATACTCCTCCTCCTGTAAATTCCAATCCCAAGATGCTTGTTCATCAAAAACAACATCACGACTAATAATTACCTTTCCATTCAAAGGATTGTAAAGGCGATAACCCTTTGAACTTGCATCATAACCGATGAATATGAGTTTCTCACTTCGATCGTCGAGCTTGGTCCTTTTTTTCCTCTGACACATGAGCATATGCAATACTCCCAAATACCTTGAAGTGACCAATTCCGGGCTTTCTTCCATTCCATGCTTCTTGAGGCGTCTTGTCAAGCACACTTTTCGTTGGTGCTCGATTTGTCACATAGACCGCACAAGCTACGACCTCCGCCCAAAATTCCCTTGGCATTTTCTTTGTCTTTAGCATGCTTCTTGCCATATTCAAGATTGTCCGATTCTTCCTCTCCACCACGCCATTTTGTTGTGGTGTCCTTGGCACTGTTAACGGACGTCGGATGCCTTTTTCATCACAAAACTGTTTGAACTCATTTGATGTGAATTCACCACCTCGATCAGTTCTCATGGCCTTGATTGTAAGATTGCTTTCATTCTCCACAAGTGCCTTGAATCTCTTGAAGATTTCAAATACTTCCGATTTTTCCTTCAAAAAGTACACCCATGTTTTTCTAGAAAAATCGTCAATAAATAGAAGGAAGTATTTACTTTTACCATGAGACTCTGGTTTGATCATTCCACAGACATCAGCATGGATGAGTTCTAGAGGCTTCTTGGCTCTTGTCATAGACTCCTTCGGGAAACTACTTCGATGATGTTTGCCAAGTAGACATCCTTCACACACTTGGTTTGGCTTGTGAATGTGCGGTAAACCCCGCACCATCTGCTTCTTCGACAAGTCTTCTAGACTTCCAAAATTGAGGTGTCCGAACCGTAGATGCCATAACCAGGAGAGATCCTCATAACATGTCTTCAAGCATTTTGGAACATCATTACATATATTCAAAGGAAACATTCGTTTTTTTGTCATGGAAACTTTAGCAATAAGTCTCTCATGATTATCCCTCAAATACAAACAATTGTTTTTCATTTGAACTTCAAAACCTTTCTCTAACAATTGTCCTACACTCAATATATTATTTTTTATACTGGGAATGTAATAAACATTTGTAATATATTGATTTTCTCCATTTTTTAACCGAATGAGAATTTTACCTATTCCTTTGATGGCGGCCAAAGAATTGTCTCCAAAGGCAATATTACCTTTCTCCATCTCGTTCAACTCCACAAACATCTTGTGTTTTCCACACATGTGGTTTGAGGCTCCGGTGTCAAGATACCACATACTATCTTGACTCTCTTCTTCTCCCTTTGAAACCATAAATAAGGTTCCATTCTCCTCTGCATAATTGGATTGCCCTTGATGGGCTTTTGATGTGCTGGCGGTTGACTGGTCTTGATGCTTCCGATCATTTGATTCTGAATGAGATGAGTAACACTCATTTGCATAATGTCCATACTTATTACAATTATAGCATTTTACCTGAGATTTATCTCTCCCAGATCTTCCACCACGCCTTCCACGACCTCGACCTCCTCTTCCTCTTGAGGAATCACTCGAATTTTGAGAAACATCGGTGTTGGTTTCACCTCTTCCACCACGGCCTTTACCACTGCGACCTCTTCCACGTCCACGACTATTCTCCTCCTTGAGTTTGAGTTGGAGAAGTTGTTCAATGGTCTCTGTTTGCTCCATCCTTCTTTTCTTTTTCTCCTCATATGCTTGCAACGAGCCTATAAATTGTTCAATCGTCATAATCTCGAGATCCTGTGTCTCCTCGATTGTCGTGGCAATAATCTCGAACTTTGTATTTAGGCTCCGTAGAACCTTTTCCATGACACGAACATCAGTAATTTCTTCACCGTTCCGTCTCATTTGGTTGACAACGGTCATTACTCTTGTGTGATATTCTGCTATCACCTCCGTCTCCTTCATTTGTAAAGATTCAAACTCACCACGTAAAGTTTGCAACCGTACCTTTTTCACACGATCGGCTCCTCTATGAGTCGATTGGAGCTTGTCCCATGCCGCCTTTGACGTCTCGGCATTGGCGATGGTCTCAAATGTGTCTTCGTCCACCGATTGGTACAAGATATAGAGGGCTTTCTTGTCCTTCTTTCTTGCCTCCTTTAACGCATCTCTTTGCGCTTGATCGGCTCCAGCTTCCGCCTCTTGGAAACCGTTCTCTACGATCTCCCACACATCTTGTGCTCCTAGTAACGCTTTTATCTTGATGCTCCAATTGTCATAGTTGAGCTTGGAAAGCATCGGTAGTTGAAGCGAACCCATCCCACCGTTGGCCATTTCTCTCAATTTTTTTGCTACTCGCTCTGATACCACTTTGTTAGAAAAATGTGGAAGACAAGTATGAATGGAGATGATTTTTCATTCAACTAAGCATGCCTTTATATAGGCTTACAAAAGTAACCATAGAATACCAATGGTTCAAAATTTTAAATGTCATAAAAATACTCATAACTCACCTAACTCCCAAAACTCAAAAGTCACCATTGGTTACAAGAAACCAAAAGCCAAAAGTCACACAAACCAAAAGTCACATTAATTGCCAAATAAAGTTTAATAATGAAAATGGAAAACCTTTCATTTTCTCAACAGTTTCCCTTTCCTCCATCTTCTTCTCCTTCAACTGTGAGCCAACTTCCATAACTTTCTTCTTCTTCTTTTAATTCAAGCCGTCGGTAGCCCTTTTCCTTCCTTCTTCGGCGTCGTCTTTGTGGGTCTCTGGCAAGCAAGGCGGCGGCGACATCGCACGTAGGTAGTCCGGCAGCGACAGTTCGTGGTCTCGCATGACATTAGGTGGATTTTCTACGGTTCTTCCCGTTTTTCTCCTTGTTCTCTCTCTCAATCTCTCCCTCTCGATCTCAGTTGGTTGCAGGTTTGTTTATGTGGTTTTTTTGGCAAGTGCAGAGGCGTTAACAGCTTGTTTTCACGTTTTGCGTTTTTTTCGGTGGGTGTATGGTGTAGTCGCAAACAACATCAGTTTGGGTCAATTTTTGGCATTTCCGACAAGTTTTCCGCATGGGTAAGTTGGATTGAAGGTTGTATTGGTTGATTATCGTGTTTAATTGAATGCTCGCTCATTATTATTGTTGTTCATCAAGATTTTCCCTTCAATTTTCGGTGATTCAAGCAGTGGTTCATCAAGTTCCATCAATTTTGAACAATTCATTCTTTGGGTAAGTGTTAGGCAGCAAGTCTTTCATGAATTTTAGGCAAATTTTGGCTCTTAGTGCTATGCCCATGAATAATTGGTCCCTCATTGTAGGTACCCATTGGAATTGAAGTTTAAATCATTGATTTAGGAGCAAAATTGGGTCATCGACAAGCAAACTAAAGATTTAAATTGGCTTGCCTAAAGGTCTTGGAGTTTAAGGAATTTTGGAGAGGTTAAGTCAATATCTATTAAGCCAAGGTAAGTGGCTTTACTATTGGAACGCTTAGGCTAGGTTGAGAAATTGTGTGTTGATAGGATATAACTTGCATGAATTTTTATGAATGTAATGCATGATTTGATGAATGTGAAACACGATGCGTGAACCATGAATTTGTTGAATGAGTAGATCATGATTCAAATTTAAAGGAAAAACTATGAAATCTTGCATTTATACATGATTGAGGATTTTATGTGCATAATCATGATTTATGATGTTTTGATATGGGACCCATGCATATGTATGTTTCATGATATTAAAAGAACCATGTTCATGACAATTATCCTTAGAGGAAATTAATGTACATCTAGAGGAACCTGAGATATTGTAGGCGAGATTTGACCTCACTAATTAGGTGCCAACTAACTATTAGATGGAGCACATTCTCTAGAGGATGCCTACCGTATCTCTTAGTTGGGAGAGGAACTCGGGGTAACTTAGGCGAGATTCGACCCTCTAACTAGGTGCCAACTGACTATTAGATGGGACGCATTCTCTAGAGGATGTCGACTTACCTCTTAGTTGGGAGACAATCAGAGGAAGGGTAAATTGCTCATGCTAAGGCCTTGAAAGAAATTCATAATTAAGAGGAAAGAAGAATAGGGTCCCACTAAAAATGAATGAAAGATGATCACTAGAAAACACATGAACCATGTATGTGTTTGCAGATCCTGACCCCAGTAGTGGGTGATAAGTCCAATTTATTATACACTTAGAATCTCCCAATCTGTTTATCTTAGTTGAATTCCTTGCGAAAAATGCTTTAAAATGAGTATAATATGTCTATAGGTCATCGTCGGAGCTTTGGAAGCGATTCGGGGCTTAAACGAGCGAAATCAGAGCGTAAAATGACTTTTTTGCCCTTGGAGCCGTTGCAGCGTCGAGACCCTGTCATCCTAGCGTCGGGACACTGTTCAAATAAGGAAAAGACTTGGGCGTGAAAATGAAGTAACAGAGTCGAGACGCTGTGTTGATCCGTAGAATTTTTCCCATATCTGAAGGCCTAGCGTCGCGACGCTGTGTCCTAGCGTCTCGTCGCTAGGTAGTTTTCCAGAATTGAACTTTTCCTATTTTGGCTGGAAATTTTCGTTCTTTGAAGGCCAAATTCAACACCAATTTACCACGAATTGAAGGCCAAGAAACACTATAAATAGAGGGCCTTGGTGTATGTTTAGAATCATCCCTCAACACATAATTCACTACAACTTTGTAGTCCATCTCTCTCACCCTTTTCCACCATTCTTCTTAGTTTTAGTCTTTCTTGCTTTCCTTTATGTATCCAATGAAGATTCAAGCTTGTTCTTGTTCCATGAGAGGCCAGATTCTTCATTCATGTAACTGCGGTGTCAAAGAGTAAGTTCATATTATTTTAATGAAATTTCTTGTTTGAATTATCCAAGCATGTTTATGTGATTTTAGTTCTTTTTCTATACGTTTAGATTGTGGTAGGAAAGATTGACAACCTTGATCGCGCCCTCTCTAAGTTTACTTGCTAAAATCTAGTAGCAAATAGGTTAACGTTATGTTATTATGCATGTGTCCCTATAACTAAATGATTTAATTAATTGTAATTGTGGTTTGTTGCCCGTTGCATGTGAATTAACTTGTCTAGATCCCATTGCTGTTTAGGTTAATTAATCAGCCAATTAATTAGTTTAAAATAGAAATGAACTTAGCGTTTGCATGTTTCTGATAGTGGATCATGGTTCTCGGTTTGTTGTCGGAATACGCCGGGCTTAAACTTGTTTTGACTTATTAGGGAAATTGATGATTTAATTGAATTGAACTTACCATGACTAACCCGGTTGCATGATCTTTGAGGTATTGATTTCTTTCCTTAATTTGATTCTCTTACTTTCCTTTTGCAACATTTTCCTTAATTAGTTTTCTTTCCATATTTACGTTCCTTCCAAATATAAAAATCTCCCTTTTTGGTTACCTAAAACAAATAAGGAAATTAAGATTTGTTTGCATAGACTCCCTGTGATCGACCCCGGCCGCTATTGCTACAAGTTAGCTTTAGAGGTTGAGGATTATAAATTTATTTGATAAGAGACCTCGACAATCTCTTCCATCAGTGGGGTTACTTACTGAGTAATTTAAATACTCATTCTTTCCATGAATGTTTCTTTTTCAAGTAAAGTCAAGGGCGTGTGATGGCGGTTGATGAGAATCTGTTAGGAAGTCATGGCAGACTAGGACACATGAACCCCACGTTTTCTTTCGCTTTATGAACTATGTTTTACATTATTTTGGTTTATGAACTTGTTTTGAAAACTCCTTAGAGGTCATGTTTGACTCTATTTTGAAAGTTATTTGAGAATATTTTGTGACTTTAAAGTTAGGGATCTCGAATAAATGTTTTACTTTGAGTTTTTTTACTTAAACTTGAGTTTTCGTCTCAAAATGTTTTATTTAGAAAGGCCTCCATAGCATGCATGTGGTAACGATCCCGAATAGATTCACTATTTTAGACGGGTCGTTACCGTATTCTATCATTAATTTATTTTTAAAGTTAAGGTAAGATAAAGTGAGACATTTGTCGTTTAATTATTTATTTATTTATTTTTAAATAAAGTACCAATTTATGATAAGATAAAAGACTTATTGTAAAATAAAATATGGTAACCATTTTTAAACGGGTGTTGTAGGGGTGCTAATACCTTCCCTACACTCAATTGATTTTCGAGTCTAATTTCTGGTTTCTAAGACTATTTTTTTAAAATTTTAAAACGAGTGACCAATCACACCCCAAGATGATTGGTGACGACTCCAAACCTCTAATCTCGAAAGAGACCCTTAGAGAAGGACGTCGGCCAGTCTGCGTCACGATGACGTTGTGACACATTTATTTTTTTAGATCAAACAAGGGAAGCCAAGTCATAAACGTTTAGTAGAAAATACTAAATCCAACAATCTTTCCTCTCATTTATTTTAATCAAAATTTCCTATTTGTTGTTTGTCTTATTTATTCTAGCATTTTTATTTTTCCTATCTCTTAATTTATTTAGTATCAAAATTCTTCCAAACCCCCCTTTTTGTGTGTTTTTGCATATAAGTCGAACTCAATAAGAAACCCCTTCCCTGTGTTCGACCCCGACCACTATTGCTACAAAAATAGTTTTAGTGTATGGAAATACAAATTTATTTGACACGAGGACTTGACAAACTCGTTCTATCACCAACACAGGGTCCTTTTAGCATGCTTTCTTCAAAGTTTCTATGATTGAGCCACCGAAAAGGAAGATGCACCTTGTTGGTATAGGTAGTACATCTATCAATTCTTTTAAGCTTATCTTGACCATACTTTCATGTGTCCTCAGGATTCCTCTCATTCGAATGTGATCTCGGTTCATTCATGTACCCCTCCTATCATCGGGCGTCACAGCTTTGGTTTTAAGCCTTGTTTTGTAGTTAAGTAAGAAGTATTTTAGTTCCTGTTTTATCGCTTCTGAATTTATTATTACAATGGATGTATTAAAAAATATGAGTTCTTACATTCAATATATTCCAAAATTCTTTCCGTCACATGTGGGATTAAAAATATCAATTTGACTTAGAAAAATCTAACACTTGAACTTTTTAACAATAGGTCCTTTTTACTGCACATAGTTTTATAACTTTTTCCATACTAATATATTTTTTTTATTCTAAACATCTTTTGCAAACAATCAATGTCAACAATCATGTTATCTTAATTTTTCAATAGGTGGGTCGTATTAACTTAAAATGAAGCTTAACCTGAAATAAAATTTCATAATTAAGAGTGTACAGAAATTTAAGCATAAACTAAAACGTTGACCTTTTATAATTTAAATAACAAATAACAATCGATTACAAATTACCTAGTTAGAGTCTCTCTATTTGAGTCGTGGACTTGAGTTTTATCTCCCTTAATTTTATTGTAATACGATGAATATTAATTTTATTGTAATACGATGAATATGTATATTTGTAATCGATTTAGTTTTTGACAGGTCAAAAGCTTTATAGTCCCTCATATCTAGTACTTTTTGTGTTAAAACTATCTCTTTGTTTATCCTTGTGAAGTCAATATCAAAATCAAAAATCTTAAATTGATAAGTCTAAATATAAACTCTTTGGATTTTCGCACTGAAGTTTTGAGCTTCTCCAATATTACGATCATACAAACAATCAGCTATCACCTCCTTGTTTCCTTGATTTTTGTCCAACTTTCTTCAAATCTCAAAATTTTACCCTTCCTATGGTTCTTTTTAGGGGTGTAAGTATCCTCCCAACTCGCAACAATAGGCCTGTGATCCGATCCAAAGAAGCTTAGATGTTTAACTTTAATATTGGGAGCTTCAAAGCCATAGATTGATTCGTGTAGAAGCGATCTAGCCTCTCCTTAATTTGATTTCAATTTTTCTTGCCCCTTCGCCACGTGAATTTATCTCCAGAAAAGTCAACATTGATAAGCTTGCATCTATTTAGAGCGTCCTGGAATAAATCCATCTGTCTTTGGTTCCTAATAGATCCTCCTTTTTTTTCTCATTAGTCGAGGTAATCTCATTAAAATCTCCACCGATCAGTCATTGCCCATTATCAATCTCACTAATTCTTTCCAACAGACCCCAAGAGTGATGTCTTTTCTCTGTTTCAGGATTTTTGACTTTGATACTAGCATCTATATGCCCTTCAGAGTAAGAGTTTATCCCTACATCAATGTCGAAGACCCATAATAATATAAGCCCTCCACTTTTTCCCTTTCTCAGAACACTCATACAGTGGTCCATTTTCAGCTCATTCTTAATTCTACTATAGCTGTTCACTTCATTTTTTGTTTCTAGGGAAAAATACACTTTTGGTCCCTGAGGTTTGGGTTAAGTGACACTTAGGTCCCTGAGTTTTCAAACACAACAAAAATACCCCTGAGGTTTGAGATAAGGAGCATTTTAGTCACTGCCGTTAATTTTTCTGTTAAATCTTAACAGTTGCTGACGTGGCACTATTATTTTAATAAAAAAAATTATTTTTTTTTATTTTTTAAAATAAAAATAATAAAATAATAAAATAATAATATTTTTTTATATTTTTTTATTCTTTTTTCTCCCTTTCTTTTTCTTCTTCTTCTCTTTCTCCATATCCTTCATCTTCCTTCTTCTTCTTCCTAACTCCGACGACCGGCCGCCGCCGCCCGCTGCCGCCTGCCGCCGGCAACTGTTTTTTTTTTTTGTTTTCTTCTCTTCTTCTCTTTTCTTCCTCTCTTTTACCCTATTTTTCTTCTTTTCTTTAAAAAAAAAAAAAAGAGGGAGGATCCCTCCTCCCTCCCCGTCCAGATCTGGACGGAGAGGGAGGAGGGGCCTCCCTCTTGTTTTTTTTTGTTGTTTTTTTTTTAAAGAAAAGAAGAAAAATAGGGTAAAAGAGAGGAAGAAAAGAGAAGAAGAGAAGAAAAAAAAAAAAAAAACAGTCGCCGGCGGCGGCAGGCGGCAGCGGGCGGCGGCGGGCGGTCGTCAGAGTTAGGAAGAAGAAGAAGGAAGATGAAGGATATGGAGAAAGAGAAGAAGAAGAAAGAGAAAGGGAGAAAAAAGAATAAAAAAATATAAAAAATATTAATATTTTATTATTTTATTATTTTTATTTTAAAAAATAAAAAATAATAATTTTTTTATTAAAATAATAGTGCCACGTCAGCAACTGTTAAGATTTAACAGAAAAATTAACGGCAGGGACTAAAATGCTCCTTATCTCAAACCTCAGGGGTATTTTTGTTGAGTTTGAAAACTCAGGGACCTAAGTGTCACTTAACCCAAACCTCAGGGACCAAAAGTGTATTTTTCCCTTGTTTCTATTATGAACACTAGTTGGGGATTAATACTTCCCACTAAATGGTGAAGTGCTCGAATCACCCGAGGATTTCCCAAACATTAGGTTGGAACATTGGAGGTTTGAGGAATCCTCGGGCGATCCAACATAATGTTTTCATGGTGTCCAGTGGGGCTATTCTCTAGCCTCCGTCGATATCCCTCCGAGTCCCTCAGAGTAAGTAGTTTTTAGTTTCTTTACCGCTTCATCAAAGCTTAGATCATTTTGCCCATGCCTTTTCTCAGTTTGGTTGGCCAACATCTCCCGATTATCTTGGAGCATAGGCTCGTTCCTAGCCAACCTCTTCCATTTTTTGGAACTCCTGATAATTGGCCTCTGTCTTTCATTCTTGTTCTCAATATCCTTTTTGTGTTTGTTCTCTAATTGATGAATTTTTTGGTTCCTTTCTTTTCCTCTATCTGGGTTGTCCTCTTTTTCCTGCACAAATGGATTCTTCTTGGCTTTCTAGAGGGGCCCACTGACTTTCCTCTTTTTCTTTGAGTTTACCACCGCTAGTCATTCCTTCATTGTTTTTTATTTCTGTTTGTCTTATTCCCTGTGGATTCTTGGCTTCCGTGTTCTGTGTTTCAACGGCTAGTTTGTCTGCTTTCCCTAAGCTTCATAAATGGAACAAAATTTGGCTGAAAGGGAGTATTCAAAAGGCGATTGCTACAAAAGAAGAAAAGGTTCAAAAGCTTTATGCTAAGGAAATTGACAATGACCAGAGCTGCGAATAAATAGTTAAGGCTGAGACAGAGCTTGACAACCTTCTTGACGAAGAGGAAGAGTATTGGCGCATTCGCTCAAGAGAAGACTGGCTGAAAAGGGGAGATAGTAACACTAAATGGTTATATTCAAAAGCTACCTAAAGGAGAAAAAGAAACAAGATTGATGGGCTATATTCGGCAAATGAGGACTGGGTGGAAGATGAAAATCCAGGTGGAAGTCGAGGCGACTATGTAAAGTATAAACCCAAGTAAGGCCCCGAGAGTGGATGGTACTCACGTAACTTTCTACCAATGTTATTGGGACATAGTGGGAGATGATACAATTGAGGTATGTCTTCAAATTCTGAATGAAAATGCAAACGTTATCCCTTTAAACAAAACAATCTTTTCCATCATTCCCAAAGTGAAGGATTTGAAGCATATGCATGAATTTAGACCAATCAGTCTGTGTAATGTTAGTTACAAGATTATAGCAAAAACCATAGCAAACCTATTCAAGAAAGTGTTGGATAGGATTATCTCCCCTTCACAAGCAGCTTTCGTCCCAGGCAGATTAATCTCAGATAATGTGATAATAGGCTTTGAGTGTATCCACTCAACAAGAAGCAGAAAGAAAGGTAAATAGGGTCACGTGGCAATTAACCTCGACACGAGCAAGGCATATGACAGAGTCAAGTGGAGTTTCATCAAAGGAATGATGGATAAAATGGGATTCAACGATAAATGGATCAACAACATTATGAGATGCGTGGAATCAGTGTCTTTCGCGGTTCCGATCAATGGAAGCCCGCAAGATGAATTCACTCCTAACCATGGTATCAGGCAGGGAGATCCCCTATCTTCGTACATCTTTCTAGTGTGCGCAAAAGATTTTTCTAGCCTCTTACCTAGGGAAGTCGATTCTAAAAACTTAAAGGGCTTTCGAATTAATAATCATTGTCCCATCCTCTTCCACCTATTTTTTTTGCTAACGACAACCTTATTTTTTGCAGGTCTAGCAGGGAAGAGTACCAAACGATCAAGGATGTCTTTAAAAAGTATGAGGAAGCTTTCGGAAAAAAAATAAATCTGGAGAAGGTTGCCTTCATGCTAAGCAAAAACGTGAAAAATGATGAAGCTGCTATAATAGAGGAAATTGGATAACTTGCAAAAAGCAAGTTATTAGTCCTTTAAACTTAGACTAAAACAAGACCAAAAGAAACAAAAATGCGTTGCTTCAGCGCAAAAAGAGAGAAAAATGTGATAATTTTATGCGACAAACTATATTCATGTATGTGGTGAGGAATTATAAAATATAGGGCGCTAACGCAACTAATTCAGTTGTTTTTCAAGTTTCATCTCAGCGCAGACACACATCCCAAGATGATCAAGAGACATATACGATGATGAAAAGACAGCGTTGACACAATTAACGCAAGTGGGCGAAAAAAGGGGAGAAAAGCTAAGCAAGTTGACTAATGATGATTAACGCAAGTTGCTAATTACTTGGAGAAGTAATTTTCCCTCGCCTATAAATAGAGGCCACACACTCAAAGATAGGAACATTTATTCATTCATTTTTGGCTCGGAAGAGAGAAGAAGGAAGATCAACAGAGAAATCACAGAGAGAGCTGTGATTAGGAGCAAACTTATGCTTGTAATGTTTTATTTTATGATGTCTTGTTTTGCTCGCATGAGCTAAATTCTTCGTCAAGGCTGAGCGCAAGCACCTCATGCGGTGATAAGTATATCTTGTAAGCGCATATTTTGAGTTAAATAAACCATTAATTGCTTTCTATTTAGTTGCGATACTATTTTCATTACTAAATCCCTGACAGGTAACACTTGCGGACATCTCTAAGTAGAGCAAGTTAGCGCATGACATGTAGTCTTGGTAACATTAAAATACTGCTGCTAAAAGATAGTGCATGCATGAGCTTAGATTGTGTTGTGACTAACGCAATCTCTTGTAAGTTTTAGAGAACTACACCTAAAGCATGAACTAGCCAAATAACCAACTGATAGTTTGTGCCAAACGCATAAGGAGTACCGGAAGGAAAACTTATGAATTTTTCTCAGGCATTAATGGATCAATCACTCAAAGTATGCGCTACAAGGTTCTTGTAGATGCATGAGGTTACGACCACAACAACCTTGATTTTATTCTCCTTGTAGATTTTCCTTTCACTCTCGTCGCATGTCTTGTTTTACGCAAGTATTTACTTTTCAAATATACCAAACCCTTTTTTTATTCTTTTAAAATAGTATCATACGTTTTTTAGTTTAAATCGGTAAATGTTGTTTAAAACTTTGTGAATATCTCTTCCCTGTGGATTCGACCCTGGATTTACCAGGTATTACTTGATTTTGTCAATTTATACTTGGATTGACTATTATCTACGACTATATTCCAGAACAAACTGACAACCAATCAAGTTTTTGGCGCCGTTACTGGGAAAGGGCAACAAAAGTTTTTAACAATTTTTCTTATTTGACATTTCGTTGATATTATTTATTGTGTTTCTGTTGGGCGATTTTCCGCAAGCGCACGGGTCGTCACAAGTAATATAGTGATTTTGAGTATAGAGTATCGTCTCCAAAGGGATTGGATTTATTCAATTAAGTATCGCGAATAATCTTGCTTAGCTTTATTTAGAGAACAAAATCTAATGCGAAAAAGAATAATAAAAAGCTAATCTAGAAAGCAAAAGATAAATGGCGACACAATTTGATGGGATAATTCTAGAGTTGTTGATTTCAACAATTGGACCTTTAATGCATAATCAATTAACTAATATGGATTAACAAATCATTTGATTCATAAGTCTAGAAGCCTAATTTCAAGGACTCTCCTGTCGGTCTCCTCCTATCTCATACCTTTCAATAAAGAATCTCCTTTCAGTCTCATCTTTATTTACTTAGTATGGCATTACGACCCTTCAGTACAACCTCTAACGTTATTTATTCTATCCCGTTTCACCCGGGTAAATAAATGTTAGTCATGCATTCAGTTCTAGTCTAAGCTTCTCTCCGTCGAGTTTCCACTTAGTAACGATTCATTTAATCAGTGATCAGTTGATTAAAAGCATTAAGGACAAAATGCACAAATGAACAATAATGACAATTAAACCACATCAATTCATTAATTTAGCAGAGGTTCAACATCTAAATCAATCTCATAGAATTTAGGAATTTACTACTCATAATCACTAAAATTCAATAATTCCTAATCACAACAATTCTAGAAACTAAAACATAAAGGAAAAGGGAAGAGAAATGCTCATAAAAGTGTCGATCTCCTCGATCCCGCGCCGACCTCCTTCGATCCCGAGCTCCAAAGATCTTCAACAAAGCTCCAAAACTCTCCCAAAAATCCCAAATTTTAGTGTAAACTCTAGAATGGGGTGAAAACCCACAAATTGGCACCCAATCTTCATTGCAAAAGGCTCCTTTTATAGGCTCCCAGCAGGCACAGCGTCGAGACGCTACAAGGACAGCGTCGAGACGCTCTGGCGTCATCTTTTCTTGGGCTCCAAGACGTCGCAGCGTCGAGACGCTACTTGGACAGCATCGCGACGCTCTCGCGATTCTGGATCTTTCCACGCAGCTGCCTAGCGTCGAGACGCTAGGCCCTGAATCTTCAATAATGGCCCGATTTTGACTCCATTTTTGGGCCTCCAACTTTCTTTTGGCCCAAATGCTTCTTATAATGGATTTTTGACTTTTTTCTTGACCCAACTTGATACTTTAAGACTTGAAATTCATGAATTTGGGCTTCTAATTCATTCTTCTTGGCTTTTTGGACTCGGATCTTTAATGTAATTCTCCAAATTGCTCCAAAAGCCTCCAAAATCATCTAAAATCTCTCAAAATTTCGATTTAACTTCTTTGGCTCGGTTTTCTGAAATTTAAATAGAAAATAGCATTAAAGAACACAATTCAAGCATAAAACTAGCTAAAACTAATAGGAAAATGATGACATTTTTGCCTGTCATCACACCCCCAAACTTAAATCTTTGCTAGTCCCGAGCAAAGCTAAAACCTTATGTATGAATCAACTATTGCAAACGCATGACTCTAAGCTCAATGATCAAAATAATGAACTCTAACAATTAAAGGAAATATTAAAACATATTCTTTCATCACGAAATTTAAATCTAAACTCTTCATCCCTTGCGTGTGTGTGTGCGAGCCTCCTTATTCGGTCTTTACTAGCGTAGAAAAGGTTTATAGAATCCTCAGTTCATCTTCCCCCTACACTGGTCCTAAGCTCTAATTATCCAGCTTCCCAACAATCAAGAAAGCAATATCCCACTAAGGTGCCTGAAACAACGGGGTATGCCTCCCCGAAACTTGCATTTTTTTTATTTTTATTTTTATTTATTTAATGAGAATCCTTTTAGATGTAGCGCCTTCGTTCTGGCTTGCCAACATTGGTGATGAAAGCATCCAACTACGAGCGCCTCATCTTTTAGGATGCTGAGGCATGCTCATTTCTTTTAAACGCTTTCATGCAAAGGCAAACGATGGGTGTCATGAATGCCCCTGGTTACTAACACTCTCAAGAAAGTGGAGCATTCTCTCTTTTTTTTTTTCATTTTTTTTCTTCTTTTCTTTTCTTTGCAGGCTAATAATCATGATTTTTCTCATGAGTAAAACATTACAGACTCTCATGTCGTTCATCTTTCAAATTAGATATTAAGCCTATCGGAGTGACAACAAACATCTAGATAATATAATCCAGTTCTAAGCATTCAAAACCATATAAGTAGGCTAAGTGCTCAACATGTGCAAGGAAATCAAAGAAAAAAATATAAATTTACATGAATCTTGAACATGTTTTGATATTTCACAAAAATTGAACAAAATTCATTATCTAGATCATATCATAGACCGTCCTCATCAAAACAGATGCAATATAATCATCATGAAAAAAATTTTCAATAAGCTCAGATCAGAACAGCAAAGCCTCCCCCCCAAACTTAAATCATACATTGTCCTCAATGTATTAATTATTCAGATTAATTAAGCATACTTAAGGACAATTAAAAAAATAAAGGGAGAACGGTACTGCCCTGAAGTGTGAGAGAAACCATGGATGTCAGCCTTCAACATTCATTGGGGTTGTTTTTGGAAGAAAATGTGGTCTCGAGCTCCTTCAAAAATTGATCAACCGGAACGAAAGATCAACATGCTCTAACTACAAAAAACTGAAAAACAAAGAAAAGAAAATTAACTGAAAAATAAACATGGGTTGCCTCCCAAGAAGCGCTTGTTTAACGTCTCTTAGCTAGACGAGTTTGTGCGGTCTTTCAAGGCACATAAAAATTCTCGTATTTCTTCGGGCCCTTCTTCCTTGAATCGATGAAGCATACTATTGCTAGTAAGCTTACTAGCTTTTCATGGGACCCTGAAGTAGAACTATTTTTGGGATTTTCTTTTAATAGAAACATAAAAGGAGAAAAATCAAAATAAATGGACTCTGACTCTGACTCTGACTCGTGAGAACAAGAAAAAGAACACTCATTATCAAGAGAGGATGGAGGGGATAGAACAGACAAAGACCTTTCAACCTTAAACTCTATCTCTTGAAACTCCTCAAACATTATAGGCTCATTTTCTTTTTCTTCCTCACCAACTTGTTCTTGATGGGTGCTAGAACTATCCAATTCTTCCTCACTATCTATACAGCTCACCCCTATATGCTCATCTCTAGCCAAATCGAAAGAATTAGGCTCATGAATGGGTGCTAATGAATCAGTGGCCACATGACTCACTAGACACTCTATGGAAGTGGATCCTACTTCCCTATCTTCCCTTTGGGTTTGGAGTCTCTCCATAGATTTTTCTAATTCTAAATTCATGGCTCTCGACACTTGGATATAATTTTCAAGCAAGCTCTCTAAGGAAGATTTTTCTTCTATGGAAGCGGATTGCACTTCACTCTCATCCTCTTGGGGATGGAATCTCCCTAGGGATTTTTCTAGAGAAAAATTCATGGCTCTAGTCTCTTCAATATAATCTTGAAGCAAACTTTCTAGGGGAGATTTTTCTTCTAAAGGGGGATAATTTGAATAGAAAAAATTGGATGATGGTGTTGGTTCTTCGGGCTCAGATTCCCTAAAGGGCAACCCAAAATTATAAAAAGCCATTTAAAATAATTAAATTAACAATAATAAGGCTTTATGTAAGATGCAAACACCAATTAAATGCACAACAAGAACAATGGACAAGGATAAAAATAAAACAAAGAAAGCAAAATAAAACCTCTAATCTAAAGCAAGCAATTTCTTCACAATATTAATTGAATGAAATTAGCCAATCCCCGGCAACGGCGCCAAAAACTTGTTGGGCGATTTTCCGCAAGCGCACGGGTCGTCACAAGTAATATAGTGATTTTGAGTATAGAGTATCGTCTCCACAGGGATTGGATTTATTCAATTAAGTACCGCAAATAATCTTGCTTAGCTTTATTTAGAGAACAAAATCTAATGCCAAAAAGAATAATAAAAAGCTAATCTAGAAAGCAAAAGATAAATGGCGACACAATTTGATGGGATAATTCTAGAGTTGTTGATTTCAACAATTGGACCTTTAATGCATAATCAATTAACTAATATGGATTAACAAATCATTTGATTCATAAGTCTAGAAGCCTAATTTCAAGGACTCTCCTGTCGGTCTCCTCCTATCTCATACCTTTCAATAAAGAATCTCCTTTCAGTCTCATCTTTATTTACTTAGAATGGCATTACGACCCTTCAGTACAACCTCTAACGTTATTTATTCTATCCCGTTTCACCCGGGTAAATAAACGTTAGTCATGCATTCAGTTCTAGTCTAAGCTTCTCTCCGTCGAGTTTCCACTTAGTAACGATTCATTTAATCAGTGATCAGTTGATTAAAAGCATTAAGGACAAAATGCACAAATGAACAATAATGACAATTAAACCACATCAATTCATTAATTTAGCAGAGGTTCAACATCTAAATCAATCTCATAGAATTTAGGAATTTACTACTCATAATCACTAAAATTCAATAATTCCTAATCACAACAATTCTAGAAACTAAAACATAAAGGAAAAGGGAAGAGAAATGCTCATAAAAGTGTCGATCTCCTCGATCCCGCGCCGACCTCCTTCGATCCCGAGCTCCAAAGATCTTCAACAAAGCTCCAAAACTCTCCCAAAAATCCCAAATTTTAGTGTAAACTCTAGAATGGGGTGAAAACCCACAAATTGGCACCCAATCTTCATTGCAAAAGGCTCCTTTTATAGGCTCCCAGCAGGCACAGTGTCGAGACGCTACAAGGACAGCGTCGAGACGCTCTGGCGTCATCTTTTCTTGGGCTTCAAGACATCGCAGCGTCGAGACGCTACTTGGACAGCGTCGCGACGCTCTCGCGATTCTGGATCTTTCCACGCAGCTGCCTAGCGTCGAGACGCTCCAGGCTTAGCGTCGAGACGCTAGGCCCTGAATCTTCAATAATGGCCCGATTTTGACTCCATTTTTGGGCCTCCAACTTTCTTTTGGCCCAAATGCTTCTTATAATGGATTTTGGACTTTTTTCTTGACCCAACTTGATACTTTAAGACTTGAAATTCATGAATTTGGGCTTCTAATTCATTCTTCTTGGCTTTTTGGACTCGGATCTTTAATGTAATTCTCCAAATTGCTCCAAAAGCCTCCAAAATCATCTAAAATCTCTCAAAATTTCGATTTAACTTCTTTGGCTCGATTTTCTGAAATTTAAACAGAAAATAGCATTAAAGAACACAATTCAAACATAAAACTAGCTAAAATTAATAGGAAAATGATGACATTTTTGCCTGTCATCAGTTTCCTTTCGAGCAGTTTTTCTCCAGGTAACTAGAGGTTGTATGCGTGCCGGCTGACAAATCGATTTCGATGTTGACCCCGAAATTGATAGAACATATCATAGAAGGAGAAGAAATCGAAGAACACGAAGACAATCTGGACAAATGGCAGCACCCAATCAACCAAACAGACCATTGAATCCCATCCAAATGGCCGATGATAGGGCCAGAGGGATTAGAGACTATGCAGCCCCTGCAAATTGCAATTTCAATCCAGGGATAGTTCAGCCTACTCTAGAAACAGAAAGGTTTGAGTTAAAACCCGTTATGTTTCAAATGCTGACAGCTGCAGGAAAGTTCGGAGGAAGCATAGCAGAAGACCCTCACTCCCACCTAAAGTCATTTTTGGACATTTGTAATAAATTTATTATTCCAGGAGTGACGCATGAGCAATTGCAAGTCATCTTATTTCCTTACTCACTAAGAGATGCGGCGAAAGTGTGGCTCAATCAGCAGCCAACAAATTCCATCGCAACATGGAATGATCTGGCTGAGAAATTTCTAGAAAAATACTTTCCACCCACCGCAAACTCTCGATTGAGGAAGGAAATAATGACTTTCACGCAAATGGAAGATGAAACGTTGAGTGAAGCATGGGAACGTTTCAAGAGCTTACTACAAAGGTGCCCGCACCATGGACTACCATTATGCATTCAATTAGAGACCTTCTATGTAGGTCTTAACAAGAACTCGCAAGTTTTGGTAGACTCGTCCGTAAATGGTGCACTACTCAGAAAGACATATGACGAAGCCCACGCAATCCTTGATCGGATTGCACGCAACAACTATGAATGGGGCACTGCAGAAGATAGAAGAAGGAGACTTGTTAAAATCAACTCGGGAAGTTTTGAAATTGACCCGATGACCTCAGTAAATGCAAAGATTGATGCGTTGACCGTGAAAATGGAAGCACTGACGGCTAGCACAACACCTCTGATCGTGCAACTCAACGCAGTTGGGTGCGGGATCTGCGGTGAAGGACACACGCATGACCAGTGTCCTTCAAACCCAGAATCAGTTTTCTATGTTGGACCGCAAGGAGCTGTGCGCAACAACCCATTTTCAAACATTTATAACCAGGATGGAGAAATCACCCGAACTTTTCATGGAATGGTGACGCAAATAAACAACCACAATAAGGTAATATAAATCCTGCGTCCAGATTATTTAATTCTAATAATGATCAATCCTCGCAGGGACAATTTCAGCTCAACACAGACAGTGGAAACCAAAGAGCATCATCCTCGAATGCGTTGGAAACTATGATGAAGGAATTTATGGCGAGTCAAAAGGAGTATATGGCGAAGAATGATGCGGTGGTTCAGAGCCAAGTCGCATCTCTGCACAGTCTGGAAATACAAGTTGGACAACTTGCGTAAGAGTTAAAGAATAGACCTGCGGGAGCATTGCCCAGTAATACAGAGGATCCAGAGGGGAAGGAGCACTGCCATGCGGTGACTCTTCGCAGTGGAAAACAATTGCAGTCAAATGATCCTGCGACAACGTAGGACAATTTGCCTAAAAGTGTAACTGCAGGAGATAGCAACCAGACGCAAGAAGAAGAAGTAGCTGAGGAAGAATAATCCAAAAAGAAGGAGGCTCACGCAGAAAAGGAGCCTGATGCATATAAGCTCGCAATCCCTTTTCCTCAAAGGTTGCGAAAGAAAAATGACAAGGCCCAATTTAAGAAGTTTTTGAGTGTCTTGCGAGAGCTGCATATCAACGTTCCACTTGTAGAGGCATTAGAAAAGATGCCAAGTTATGCCAAGTTCTTGAAAGACATTCTGATGAATAAACGACCGTGGAAAGAGTTTGAAACTGTTGTGTTGATAAGTGAGTGCACCGCAATACCTGCCAATAAGCTTCCACCAAAATTGAAAGACCCTGGAAGTTTCACGATTCCTTGTTCAATAGGAGGAATCGATGTTGGCAGAGCATTATGTGATCTGGGCGCTAGCATAAATTTGATGCCATTATCAATTTACAAGCACCTAGGGATCGGAGAAGCAAGACCAACAACCGTTGCACTCCAATTGGCGGACAAATCTGTGGTCCACCCAGAAGGAAAAATTGAAGACGTTTTGGTCAAAGTTGACAAGTTTATTTTTCCTGCAGATTTTATCATACTAGATTATGAAGCTGACAAAGAAGTTCCCATTATCTTGGGAAAACCATTCCTTGCCACTGGCCAAACACTGATTGACGTACAAAAGGGAGAACTGACAATGCGTATGAACGATCAGAAAGTGGTTTTTAATATTCTCTCTTCATTAAAATACCCTGATGACAGCAAAGAATGCGACATGGTAGCTCGCATTGACGTAAGCTCTCCGCAAGAAATACTACAATCAAATGTGTTAGCTCCATGAAAGATGAAAACAAGGAAGAACAGGTGGAAGAAAATTGCATCCTAGCGCAACATGAAGAAGTTATCCATGTGTTGGATTTGAAAGAAAGAATCCCCACCTTGCGCTCTATAGCACAACCCCCTGTGCTAGAACTCAAGCCATTGCCAACGCATTTGAAGTACAGGTTTTTAGGAGAAAAAGAATCACTTCCAGTTATCATTTCATCAAAACTTAATCATTCGCAAGAGCACCTTTTGATGCAGGTCCTTGCAAAGCACAAGAAGGCCATTGGATGGAGTCTAGCAGATATTAAAGGAATTAGCCCATCATACTGCATGCATAAAATTCGCTTGCTAGATGAATCCAATGAATTTATTGAGCGACAAAGAAGGTTAAATCCTGCGATGATGGAAGTCGTGCGAAAAGAGATTATTAAGTGGCTCGACGCAGGTGTGATATATCCCATCGCAGACAGCAGATGGGTGAGCCCAATACAATGCGTGCCCAAGAAAGGTGGAATGATAGTGATAACTGATAACTGCCCAAAAGGTAGTTATTTAGGCCTCAATTATATAAGGATTTGTGCGTCCTTTATGCTTATTAGGGTTGGTTTTGGATAGATATTACATGTTTTAACCCATTTGGAAGAATGGAAGCATTGGAAATTATTTTGTGCAGATAATGCTGCTGAGCGACTGGAAGGAGCAGATTCTATGCTGCAGCAAAACTGGGAACAGAAACTGCCACATCACAGCTCGTTAGCCAACTTCATGAACCGACTTCTATTGAGTTATTTTCGTGATAAAGGATCAAGGAGAGTCTTACACGTGTCCTAGTTGACCTAATTCAAGCCTCCCATCCTTCTATAAAAGGAAGTAGCCGTCAAAGTCAAATTCATTCCATGTTTTTACCTTGGAAGCCGAATAGTATAGGGAGATTGAAGATCATCAAGAACACCATCTACCACAAGCTGATTAGGGAGTTTACTTTCTTTATTAACTTGTGGTTATGGACATGCATACTCAGATTGTAATTCGTATTCCTATGCCTATTATGAACTAAGTAGCTTAAGGTGTTGGTTAGGAATAATGTGATTACTGTGCTTCATCTCTAGTAATAAATTGACTATCGCATTTTGGTTAATTGTTGTGCTTATTCTTATTTTATGCCCGCCTGGCCAGCCGGTGTGAATAGCTCTCTCTAGTTTCAGGGATGATTTAGAGAGTGTGTGGCAATTATCCACACTACGATCATTGTGTATTGGTGAACGCCAGTGACTGAGCTAGGGATAGGCAGTTGCCTAGTGCTTGATCGGTCGCTCTTCATTGGGGTTGAAACACATCCCAAAAGATCCGGAGTTCTGGGAGGAATCCGCTAATAATACTGCGAGAAATGCATGATCAATAATATTGCTAGAGCATATTTTATAACACTCACTAAAACCTAACCAACGCCTGTCTTTAGTCTGTCTATCTATTTGTTTACTCGTTGTTCTGTCATTTATTTTGCTTCAGCATAATTCCGATAAAACCCAATCATTTTATTATTCTTGAAACCATTAAAAAGTTACACAAAAAATAGGTAGAGTGGAAACTCATTCAGACCTTGGATTGATAATATTACTTGCTGCAGACTGTGTATACTTGCACAGGAATTCTAGAGTCTTTTATACTATATTTTTACTCACTCTAGGAACCCAACAAGTTTTTGGCGCCGTTGCCGGGGACTTGAATAAGTTTTTATCTGATCTGTTTTGTGTATGTGTTTTAGTGGTTTGGTGCTAGAACTTTTTGATTGTTTCTTTTGTTTTTGCAGGTGTGATTTTGGTGCATGAGCGATCCGCCTGGGGTACGGTTTGAGCTTGATCCAGAAATTGAGAGAACATTTAGGAACAGAAGGAGGGAGCAGCGCAGAAACCAGATGGAGAACGCCCCGCAACTTCCGCAGGTTCCTAAAGGTCCAGCAGCAACAAACCCCCAGCAGAATCCGTTGCTGCAGCAAAACCCACTGTTTGAGCAAAATGAGCAGCGAAATAATCAGGCTGAGAATTCTATCTTGATAGCGAACGATAGGACCAGAGCCATTCGAGCATATGCTGTCCCGATGTTTAATGAGTTGAATCCAGGGATTGCACGTCCCCAAATCCAAGCGGCAAATTTTGAAATGAAACCGGTAATGTTTCAGATGCTGCAAACCGTGGGGCAATTCCATGGTTTGTCATCTGAAGACCCTCATTTACATCTTAAGTCTTTTCTAGGAGTTAGCGATTCTTTTGTAATTCAAGGAGTGCCTAGAGATGCTCTTAGATTAACTTTGTTCCCGTATTCTCTAAGAGATGGAGCAAAGTCATGGTTAAACTCTTTTGCTCTAGGATCAATTAGGACGTGGGATGAGTTAGTTGAAAATTTTTTTGAGTAAATATTTCCCACCTAATAGAAATGCGAAATTAAGGAGTGAAATAGTAGGGTTTAGGCAACTTGAGGATGAGACTTTTAGTGAGGCTTGGGAGAGGTTTAAGGAGCTTTTACGAAAGTGTCCCCACCATGGGTTACCTCATTGTATTCAAATGGAAACTTTTTACAATGGTTTAAATGGAGTAACTCAAGGTATGGTCGATGCTTCGGCTGGAGGGGCCCTTTTGGCAAAAACTTTTGATGAAGCTTATGAAATTTTAGAAAGAATATCCATTAATAGTTGTCAGTGGTCGGATGTTAGAGACACAAATAAAAAGGTTAAGAGTGTGTTAGAGGTTGATGATGTGTCCACCATTAGGGCTGATCTTGCTATGATTGCTAATGCTCTTAAGAATGTGACAGTGATTAGTCATCAGCAGCCACCAGCTATGGAGCCTGCAGCAGTGGTGAACCAAGTCACGGACGAAGCATGTGTCTATTGCGGTGAAGACCACAACTACGAGTTTTGCCCCAGCAATCCAGCGTCTGTGTTCTTTGTAGGTAATCAGAGGAACAACCCTTATTCTAACTTCTATAATCCAGGTTGGCGCAACCACCCCAACTTCTCATGGGGAGGTCAAGGAAATAACGTACAAGCGCAACAGAAGATGAACCAACCGGGATTTGCTAAAGCGCAGGTAATGCCCCAGCAAAGTAAGCAGGCTTTGCCCCAGCAAAATTCAGGAAATTCTCTCGAGGCGATGATGAAAGAATTTATGGCTCGCTCAGATGCCGCAATTCAGAGTAATCAAGCTTCGATGAGGGCCCTGGAATTGCAAGTGGTTCAGCTAGCTAATGAGCTGAAGGCAAGACCTCAAGGGAAACTTCCATCAGATACTGAACACCCTAGAAGGGAAGGTAAGGAGCAGGTAAAGGCAGTAACTCTTAGGAGTGGTAAGCCATTAGAAGAGTCTAAAAAGACCCAGGATTTAAATAATAATAGTGATAATAATGTTGTTGACGAGAAAGAGTTGGAGTCTGGTCAGGGTGCTGGAGGCAGCAAAGAGAATGCTGGAGCATCTGGTTCTGTGCCAGAAGTAGAACCACCATATGTGCCGCCCCCACCTTATGTACCACCTCTACCTTTTCCACAAAGGCAAAAGCCTAAGAATCAAGATGGTCAATTTAAAAAGTTTTTAGAGATTCTTAAGCAATTGCATATAAATATCCCTTTAGTAGAAGCTATAGAGCAAATGCCTAATTATGCTAAATTTCTTAAGGATATTTTAACTAAAAAGAAAAGGTTAGGTGAGTTTGAAACTGTATCTCTTACTGAGGAGTGTAGTGCTATTCTCAAGAATGGTCTACCCCCTAAGGCTAAGGATCCAGGGTCATTTACCATACCTGTGTCTATAAGTGGAAAGGAGTTAGGTAGAGCACTTTGTGATTTGGGTGCAAGCATTAACCTTATGCCTCTTTCGGTCTATCGGAAGTTAGGTATTGGTGAAGCTAGACCTACCACAGTTACACTCCAATTAGCTGATAGGTCTATCACATATCCAGAGGGTAAAATTGAGGACGTCTTAGTAAAAGTTGATAAGTTCATATTTCCTGTTGATTTTATTATTTTAGACTATGAGGCTGATGAAGATGTCCCAATTATTCTAGGTCGTCCATTTTTGGCTACTGGTAGGGCATTAATAGATGTTCAAAAAGGAGAATTAACAATGAGAGTCATTAATGAGGAAGTGAAATTTAATGTGTTTAAAGCCATGAAATATCCAGACGAAATGGAGGATTGCTCCTTCATCAGGATTCTGGAGAGCACAGTTATTGAGACAGCAATACAGGATTCAGCTGATAAGCATTCAGAAAAGCATGGAGAGGTTAGTGTAGAAGATTTTGAAATTTGTTCTTTAGATAAAAAAAATGAAAAAGAATTGTTTAGGTGTGAGGATGTTTTTGAGTCTTTAGATTTAGATCAAAGAAAGGCTCCCCCAATTAAGCCATCCCTAATTGAGGCACCCACTTTAGATTTGAAACCTTTATCGGATCATCTAAAGTATGTGTATCTTGGGGAAAGTGAGACGTTGCCCATTATTGTTGCATCAGATTTAATGCCAAAGCATGAGGAGGCCTTAATAAAATTGCTGCAGCAATACCGCAAAGCTATAGGTTGGACGTTGGCTGATATTCAGGGAATTAGCCCATCTTTTTGTATGCACAAAATCACTCTAGAGGAGGGATCCTTTAGGAGTATTGAGCAGCAAAGAAGGCTTAACCCTACAATGAAAGAGGTTGTTAAAAAGGAGGTAATTAAATGGTTGGATGCTGGGATCATTTATCCAATTGCCGATAGCAATTGGGTAAGCCCTGTCCAATGTGTTCCTAAGAAAGGAGGTGTCACTGTGGTGAGCAATAAAGATAATGAGTTGATCCCCACAAGGACAGTAACTGGTTGGAGGGTTTGCATGGATTACAGAAGGCTTAACAAAGCCACCCGAAAGGATCATTTCCCTCTACCATTTATCGACCAGATGTTGGATCGATTGGCTGGTCAGGCCTATTACTGTTTCTTGGATGGTTATTCTGGGTATAACCAGATTACTATTGCTCCTGAAGATCAGGAAAAAACCACTTTCACCTGCCCTTATGGGACGTTTGCTTTCAGGAGGATGCCTTTCGGCCTCTGCAATGCTCCAGCAACATTTCAGCGGTGTATGTTAGCAATTTTTTCTGATATGATTGAGTCCACTGTTGAAGTCTTTATGGACGATTTTTCAGTTTTTGGAGAGTCCTTTCAGAGTTGTTTAGAAAATTTAGGAAAGGTATTAAAAAGATGTGAGGATACCTATCTAGTTCTTAATTGGGAAAAGTGCCACTTCATGGTGAAGGAGGGCATAGTGTTAGGTCATAGGATTTCTAAGAATGGTCTAGAAGTTGATAGAGCAAAAGTTGAGGTTATTGAAAGACTAGAGCCACTGAATTCAGTGAATGGAATTCGGAGTTTTTTAGGACATGCTGGATTTTATAGGAGGTTCATAAAGGATTTTTCCAAAATCAGTAAACCTCTTAGTAACTTATTGTGCACTGATCATGTTTTTGACTTTAATGCAGATTGTAGGAAGGCTTTTGAAACATTAAAGGCTGCTTTAATCTCAGCACCCGTTCTCTGCGCACCTAATTGGAATTTACCATTCGAGGTAATGTGTGATGCGAGTGATGCTGCGGTAGGTGCGATGCTGGGGCAAAAGCAGGGCAAATTTATTCATCCTATATATTATGCAAGCAAGGTTTTAAATAAGGCACAGGTCAACTACACAACTACTGAAAAGGAGTTGTTAGCTGTTGTGTTTGCTTTTGAGAAGTTTCGACCATATTTGGTTGGATCCAAAGTCACGGTGTTCACGGATCATGCAGCAATAAGGTATTTAATGTCAAAGAAAGATGCAAAGCCTAGATTAATTCGATGGATTTTATTATTACAGGAATTTGACTTGGAGATAAAGGACAAGAAGGGATCAGAGAATGTCATTGCGGATCATTTGTCTCGTCTTGATCCATCATCATCTTTGCTGCAGCAATCTGCCATCTCCGATTCTTTTCCAGATGAGCAGCTTTTTGCTGTTGAAGTAAAGGTAGTTAGGGATGTCCCTTGGTATGTTGATATTGCCAACTTTTTAGTGAAGGGAGTCACCCCTATTGATATGGATTGGAGGCAGAAGAAAAAGTTTAAGCATGATGCAAAATTTTTCTATTGGGATGAGCCGTTTATGTATAAGCAATGCTCTGACGGTATTATTCGTTGGTGCGTTTCAGATGCTGAAGCAAAGGAAATCCTGGAGCAATGTCACTCTCCGCCGTATGGAGGTCATTTCAGCGGTCAAAGGACAGCTATGAGGATTTTGCATTGCGGATTCTTCTGGCCTACCCTGTTTAAGGATGCCCACTGGTTCTACAAGCAATGTGACGCTTGCCAAAGGAGAGGAAATTTGGGGCCTAGAGATGAAATGCCTCTTACTTACATTTTAGAAGTTGAATTATTCGATGTATGGGGTATTGACTTTATGGGGCCATTTCCCCCTTCTAACGACAATGTTTTTATCTTATTGGCAGTTGATTATGTGTCCAAGTGGGTGGAGGCCATTGCATGCCATCAGAGTGATGCCAAGACAGTAGCAAGGTTTCTTTAATCGCACATCTTTGCGCGGTTCGGGACACCTAGGGCTCTTGTGAGTGATGAGGGTACACATTTTGTTAATAATATCTTAACTAAGCTTTTAGCTAAGTATGAGATTAAGCATAGGATAGCTACCCCTTATCACCCACAAGCAAATGGTCAAGCTGAAATTAGTAATAGGGAAATTAAAGCTATTTTAGAGAAAGTAGTCCATCCATCTCGAAAGGATTGGTCCTTTAGGTTGGATGAGGCTCTTTGGGCTTATAGGACAACTTATAAGACTCCTCTAGGTATGTCTCCCGATAGGTTAGTATATGGGAAAGCTTGCTATTTACCACTAGAGCTTGAGCATAAAACATTTTGGGCTTTGAAAAAATTAAATTTTGATCTGAGTCGTGCAGGAGCAATAAGAATGCTGCAGCTTAATGAGTTAGAAGAATTTCGTCAATTTTCTTACGAGAATGCAAAAATGTATAAAGAAAAGACTAAGTTGTGGCATGACAAAAAAATTAAATCTAAGGAGTTTGTCAAGGGTCAAAAAGTTTTGCTTTATAATTCTAGATTAAAATTATTTCCTGGAAAATTATGTGATTGAGGTTTTCCCCAATGGAGCAATTACTTTGCAGGATGAGAAAGATGGGAGAGTGTTCAAGGTGAATGGACAGCGTGTGAAAAATTATTGGGGTGAGGAATTTCAGGCGAAATATCCTTCCCTAAGGTTGGTCGATGTTTGAGAGAGCAGGATTTTTGCGGGAGCATTTCACAGAGCAAAATTTTGAGCTCCCAGATTTTGTACTGATTTTAAGTTTTTCTGATTTGTTTTTAATTAAGGTTAGGTTAGGTTTGATTTGTGCATAGTTTATTAGATCTCAGTATTTTTATTTTATTTCGTTTTGAATTTGATTTGATTTTATTTTCGGGTTATTTATTTAAATTATCTTTCAATTATCTTTTAGTTAGATTTTATTAGATTTTATCTAGATTTTATTTACTTGAATTCTAGTTAATAGAGATTTTCTCTACTTTATTCGGCTTCTTTTGAAAATAAAAGATTGGGATGATTGGTTAAAATTTAATTTGAATCTTTGATTTTTCTTGTTTTGAAATTCGAATTTCGTATCTAAGATTCCTCAGGTTCAGCAGATTGTCACGGCAAAGATATGGCTGGAGCAAAATATTCCGAATTAAAAGGGTTTTGTTGGAATTTATTATTTTTACCGTTGGATTTGGTTTTGAATTCTCGCAGGTAAATGTGCGTGCATCATCTGAGGAGGCCACGTGTCGCAGAGCAATTATCCGAAGGCTCCAATGATGACAGCACATTAATTTTTACCATGGCCGTTTGGAATCCACGAATTTACCATTGATAATTTTTGAATTTCAGGTTTGCATTTTTAAAATTTAAACGGTAATATAATTAATGTGGAAAATCTTTTTTCGTTAGGATTTGAATTTGCTGGAGCCTTATTTATTCACAAACGCTGGTACGCTTCTCCCACTTCGTCTTCTTAATCCCATTCTTGCCATCTGCATTCTTTTTTTCTCTGTCAAAACCGTTCATACCTCCATGGCTAAGACTAGAGCTAGGAAAGAGAGGGAGAGTGAAGAGGAGGAGATACCGGTCACACCGGAAGTACAAAAAGGGAAAACTAAGAAGAAAAGAACGTCAGAAGAGAAGGAGGCGAAGCGAAGACGAAGGCAGCAGAGGGCTGCGGAACAAGAAGTCATCCAAGAAACAGAGGCTGTTCAGAATCTTGAGACAGAATCAATAGTTTCTGCTACGGTTCAGGAAGGAAATACTGAGAAGGAACATGAGACAGAGGTCGAAAGACAAGTCGCAGGTATGCCTGAAAAGGAGAAAACACCGGAGCTGGTGCAGGAGGCTCATGTTGAAATCATTATGCCTGAACCGCCCAGACGCCGCTGCATCAAGAGGAAGGCGGGTCGCGTGAGGGTGTTTCGAAACACTCCATCACCTCCGACGTCGGACTCTGAGGAAGAAAGAAGGGAAGCTGAGAATAAGGAAAAAGAAGAAGAGGCAAGAAAGGCAGAAGAAGAGCGTTTGCACAAACAGAGAGAAAGCAAGGGCAAAGGAATTGCCGAAGCATCGGGAGAAATTGAGGAGCCGAGGGCACCATTCATTCTCTTCGTCAACGATCTTGCTCGAGCAAAATACCAGGAGGTGCTGAAACGGGACTTCTTGTTCGAACGAGGATTTGGCAGTGATTTGCCAAGGTTCTTGGAGTCTGGAATAGCAAACCTCGGATGGAGGCAGTTTTGTGCGAAACCGGAACCTGTCAATTCCAACATTGTTCGAGAATTTTATGCCAATCTTGACGTTAAGAATGATTTTGAGGTTATCGTTCGAGGAGTGCCTGTACAGTGGAGTCCTGAGGCCATTAATGAATTGTTTGATCTCTAGGATTTTCCGCATGCTGTTTTTAATGAGATGGTGGTTGCACCATCTAGTGATCAACTTAGTGCGGCTGTCCGGGAGGTAGGCATTGAGGGGGCTCAATGGAGGGTGTCGCAGACGCGGAAGCATACGTTTCAAGCTGCTTATTTGAAGAGTGAAGCCAACACTTGGATGGGTTTCATCAGGCTACGCTTGCTGCCGACAACACACGACTCCACAGTATCTCGGGACAGGGTATTGCTTGCCTTTGCCATTCTTCGTTCGATGAGTATTGATGTAGGTAAAATTATTTCTTCTGAGATTGTTGATTGCTGGAAAAAGAAGGTGGGGAAGCTGTTCTTTCCAAACACGATTACAATGTTATGCAGCAGGGCAGGAGTGCCCACGATTCCAGAAGATATGATCATGTCTGATAAGGGAATCATTGACACACCTAATCTGGCGCGGCTTTAGCGTACGCAAGAGGCTCGCCAGGGAGGGCTGGTGTATGGCGTTAATCAGATCCTAAAGCATCTGACAGTGTTGACCAGTAGGTTAGAATTTGCTGAAAGGCAAGCTCAGACATATTGGACTTATGCTAAAAGGAGAGATGATGCGCTCAGGGGGGCCTTGCAAACTAATTTCTCAAGACCATATCAGGCCTTTCCAGTATTTCCCGATGATTTGTTTAATCTTTGGATACCACCCCCGCCTGTTGAACGAGAAGAGGATGTGAATGAAGAGCAGGGTCAGGAAGATTGATGGATGGAATGATCTTCAGCGAGCATTATTTTTGTTCTTATCATTTTGTTTGCTCGCACATATCTGACCCCGTTTGCTTAATATGTTTGCTTGTTCCTTTTTAATTTTTCTGCTTTAAAAATATATCTCTGCTATGTAATTTCTTTTCTTATGTTTTTAAATGAAATTTCTAGATGTTTCTATTCCATGAGCACTGAGTAACTCAAACTTAACTAATTTTCTTCTGAATTTTTGAAGATTGGACTGATTACGCTTAATTAGATCAAGGTATTCTGATCTCCAGAAACCTTTTGCTTGAGCATTTCTTCTAGCCTGGACTGTTGCTGCGGCAAAGAAGATTTTGACGGTAGTATTGACTTATATGAACCACTTTAAGCTTCATCCTAGTCCCATGTTTAGTTTAAAATTCAGTTAGAAAAATTTAAGTTTGGGGGTATAATTGTTTAATTAAGGATTCATTGGGGACAATGAATAATTCAAGTTTGGGGGACTTTTTGCTACTCCAATTATTTTGCTCGAGCATTCCTCTCTTTCAAATTAAAAGTTGTTAGGTTATTGAGTAACCGGGGACATTTGTGATACCCACAGTTTTTCTTCGCGTCAAAAGATGACCTAGGAAATATGGAAAAAATAATGAAATGATTTGCTGAAAAGAATTGATTGTTGAAAAGTTTGCTAAAAAAATTGACAGAGCAAAAGTTTTGAGGGATGAATGATGATCCAGCAGTTTTTCTGTCTCCCAGAACTTAGGTGAGCTTCATCATAAAATGTCGCCATTCTGAGGGGCAAGAGATGGAATAACTAAGGATTTTTGAGCTTTATAATGAGTATTGAGTCTAGTTGGTGATGAGCTTGAGGCAAGGGTATACTGCACCATAAAGTGGGTCATCCCGTGCTTAAGGGCTTATGACTGTAAGGCTGCTTTAAGTCTGATAAATAATGATATAAACCCCTTTAAAAATATGTTTTGAAATGTCCGATAATAGAGCTAGGCTGTGGTGAGTTATTAGAATTAAGTTGAAAAGTGGTGATTATTTGTCCTTGCCGAAGGAATCATTTTGCTGCAGCAGAGCTTGGTTTTGCAGAGTGCTCAGGTAAACGTTAAAAGTAGTGTTGGACTGTCTGGTTTGATTAAGCTATTCTTTGTCTAATGTTCTGAATTCTTGAAAGAAGGTTGGTTAGTATTGCTCGGGACGCGCAATAGTTCAAGTTTGGGGGTATGATAACTGCCCAAAAGGTAGTTATTTAGGCCTCAATTATATAAGGATTTGTGCGTCCTTTATGCTTATTAGGGTTGGTTTTGGATAGATATTACATGTTTTAACCCATTTGGAAGAATGGAAGCATTGGAAATTATTTTGTGCAGATAATGCTGCTGAGCGACTGGAAGGAGTAGATTCTATGCTGTAGCAAAACTGGGAACAGAAACTGCCACATCACAGCTCGTTAGCCAACTTCATGAACCGACTTCTGTTGAGTTATTTTCGTGATAAAGGATCAAGGAGAGTCTTACACGTGTCCTAGTTGACCTAATTCAAGCCTCCCATCCTTCTATAAAAGGAAGTAGCCGTCAAAGTCAAATTCATTCCATGTTTTTCCCTTGGAAGCCGAATAGTATAGGGAGATTGAAGATCATCAGGAACACCATCTACCACAAGCTGATTAGGGAGTTTACTTTCTTTATTAACTTGTGGTTATGGACATGCATACTCAGATTGTAATTCGTATTCCTATGCCTATTATGAACTAAGCAGCTTAAGGTGTTGGTTAGGAATAATGTGATTACTGTGCTTCATCTCTAGTAATAAATTGACTATCGCATTTTGGTTAATTGTTGTGCTTATTCTTATTTTATGCCCGCCTGGCCAGCCGGTGTGAATAGCTCTCTCTAGTTTCAGGGATGATTTAGAGAGTGTGTGGCAATTATCCACACTACGATCATTGTGTATTGGTGAACGCCAGTGACTGAGCTAGGGATAGCCAGTTGCCTAGTGCTTGATCGGTTGCTCTTCATTGGGGTTAAAACACATCCCAAAAGATCCGGAGTCCCGGGAGGAATCCGCTAATAATACTGCGAGAAATGCATGATCAATAATATTGCTAGAGCATATTTTATAACACTCACTAAAACCTAACCAGCGCCTGTCTTTAGTCTGTCTATCTATTTGTTTACTCGTTGTTCTGTCATTTATTTTGCTTCAGCATAATTCCGATAAAACCCAATCATTTTATTATTCTTGAAACCATTAAAAAGTTACACAAAAATAGGTAGAGTGGAAACTCATTCAGACCTTGGATTGATAATATTACTTGCTGCAGACTGTGTATACTTGCACAGGAATTCTAGAGTCTTTTATACTATATTTTTACTCACTCTAGGAACCCAACAATAACCAACGCAAACAATGAGTTGATTCCATCTCGCACCACTACAGGATAACACATATCCATGGATTACCGCAAGTTGAACGCAATCACTAAGAAGGATCATTTCCCTCTTCCATTCATTGATCAGATGCTGGATCGGCTTGCGGGACAAGCATATTATTGTTTTCATGATGGATACTCTGGGTACAATCAAATTACCATTGCGCTAGAAGACGAAGAAAAGACTACATTTACCTGCCCATATGGCACCTTTGCGTTCAGAAGGATGCCTTTTGGATTGTGTAATGTGCTTGGAACATTGCAGAGATGTATGATGGCCATCTTTTCAGATCTACTAGAAAAATTCGTGGAAGTTTTTATGGACGACTTCTTAGTTTATGGGAAGTCCTTCGCAGATTGTCTGACGCAGCTGGAACAAGTGTTAGAAAGATGCGAAGAGACTCACCTAGTGCTGAATTGGGAAAAATGCCATTTTATGGTGGAAGAAGACATCGTCCTAGGCCATCGCATATCAAACGCAGGCATTGAAGTCGATAAAGCAAAAATTGATGTCATTGAGAAATTACCACCACCAACATCTGTAAAGGGAATTCAAAGTTTCTTGGGACATGCAGGATTCTATCATAGGTTCATTAGGAACTTCTCGCATATTACAAAGCCACTATGCGCATTACTGGAGACAAATAGAAAATTTGAATTTTCATAGGAATGCGCTAAGACATTCAAGGATCTGAAACTTGCGCTAGTGAGTGCACCCATTCTCGCAACTCCCGATTGGAAGGAACCTTTTGTCTTGATGTGCGATGCTAGTGACGTGGCAGTTGGAGCAGTCCTGGCATAGAAAAAGGAAAAGATTCTACACCCTATTTATTATGCCAGCAGAACATTTAATGAAGCACAAACAAATTACATGACAACCAAGAATGAATTATTATCGGTTGTTTACGCTTTTGAAAAATTTCGTACTTATCTTATTGGCTCAAAAGTCATTGTATACACAGATCATGCGGCAATAAAATATCTAATCACAAAAAAGATGCAAAACCTAGATTGATTAGGTGAATCTTGTTGCTGCAAGAATTTGATCTAGAGATCAAGGACAAAAAAGGGAGTGAAAATTTGTTTGCAGATCATTTATCACGATTGGAGAATCCTGAAAGGGTAGATGCGTCAAGAATTTCCTGACGAGAAGCTTTTGATGATTGAAGATGAAGAGCCTTGGTTTGCAGACATCGCAAATTACCTTGCCGCAGGGGTCTTACCAGAGGAATATTCAGCGCAACACCGTAAGAAATTTTATCATGAATTAAAATTTTATTTATGGGATGACCCTTGATAACTGCCCAAAAGGTAGTTATTTAGGCCTCAATTATATAGGGATTTGTGTGTCCTTTATGCTTATTAGGGTTGGTTTTAGAAAGATATTACATGATTTAACCCATTTGGAAGAATGGAAGCTTTGGAAATCACTTTGTGCAGATTATGCTGCTGAGCGACTGGAAGGAGCAAATTCTATGCTGCAGCAAAACTGGGAGCAGAAACTGCCACATCACAGCTCGTTAGCCAACTTCATGAACCGACTTCTATTGAGTTATTTTCGTGATAAAGGATCAAGGAGAGCCTTACACGTGTCCTAGTTGACCTAATTCAAGCCTCCCATCCTTCTATAAAAGGAAGTAGCCGTCAAAGTCAAAGTCATTCCATGTTTTCCCTTGGAAGCTGAATAGTGTAGAGATTGAAGATTATCAAGAACACCATCATCCGCAAGCTGATTAGGGAGTTTATTTTCCTTCTTAATTTGTGGTCATGGACATGCTTACTCAGATTGTAATTCGTATTCCTATGCCTATTATGAACTAAGTAGCTTAGGGCGTTGGTTAGGAATAATGTGATTACTGTGCTTCATCTCTAATAATATATTGACTATCGCATTTTGGTTAATTGTTGTGCTTAATCTCATTTTATGCCTGCCTGGCCAGCCGGTGTGAATAGCTCTCTCTAGTTTCAGGGATGATTTAGAGAGTGTGTGGCAATTATCCACACTACGATCATTGTGTATTGGTGAACGCCAGTGACTGAGCTAGGGATAGCCAGTTGCCTAGTGCCTGATCGGTCGCACTTCATTGGGGTTGAAACACATCCCAAAAGATTCAGAGTTCCGGGAGGAATCCGCTAATAATACTGCGGGAAATGCATGATCAATAATATTGCTAGAGCACATTTTATAACAATCACTAAAACCTAACCAACGCCTGTCTTTAATCTGTCTATCTATTTGTTTACTTGTTGTTCTGTCATTTATTTTGCTTCAGCACAATTCCGATAAAACCAAATCATTTTATTATTCTTGAAACCATTAGAAAGTTACACAAAATAGGTAAAGTGGAAACTCATTCAGACCTTGGATTGATAATATTACTTGCTGCAGACTGTGTATACTTGCACAGGAATTCTAGAGTATTTTATACTATATTTTTACTCACTCTAGGAACCCAACAAGTTTTTGGCGCCGTTGCCGGGGATTTGAATAAGTTTTTATTTGATCTGTTTTGTGTATGTGTTTTAGTGGTTTGGTGCTAGAACTTTTTGATTGTTTCTTTTGTTTTTGCAGGTGTGATTTTGGTGCATGAGCGATCCGCCTGGGGTTCGGTTTGAGCTTGATCCAGAAATTGAAAGGACATTTAGGAACAGAAGGAGGGAGCAGCGCAGAAACCAGATGGAGAACGCCCCGCAACTTCCGCAGGTTCATGAAGGTCCAGCAGCAGCAAACCCCCAGCAGAATCCATTGCTGCAGCAAAACCCATTGTTTGAGCAAAATGAACAGCGAAATAATCAGGCTGAGAATCCTATCTTGATAGCGAACGATAGGACCAGAGCCATTCGAGCGTATGCTGTCCCGATGTTTAATGAGTTGAATCCAGGGATTGCACGTCCCCAAATCCAAGCGGCGAATTTTGAAATGAAATCGGTAATGTTTCAGATGTTGCAAACCGTGGGGCAATTCCATGGTTTGTCATCTGAAGACCCTCATTTACATATTAAGTCTTTTCTAGGAGTTAGTGATTCTTTTGTAATTCAAGGAGTGCCTAGAGATGCTCTTAGATTAACTTTGTTCCCGTATTCTCTTAGAGATGGAGCAAAGTCATGGTTAAACTCTTTTGCTCCAGGATCAATTAGGACGTGGGATGAGTTAGCTGAAAAATTTTTGAGTAAATATTTCCCACCTAATAGAAATGCTAAATTGAGGAGTGATATAGTAGGGTTTAGGCAACTTGAGGATGAGACTTTTAGCGAGGCTTGGGAGAGGTTTAAGGAGCTTTTACGAAAGTGTCCCCACCATGGGTTACCTCATTGTATTCAAATGGAAACATTTTACAATGGTTTAAATGGAGTAACCCAAGGTATGGTCGATGCTTCGGCTGGAGGGGCCCTTTTGTCATAAACTTTTGATGAAGCCTATGAAATTTTAGAAAGAATATCTATTAATAGTTGTCAGTGGTCAGATGTTAGAGGCACAAATAAAAAGGTTAAGAGTGTATTAGAGGTTGATGGTGTGTCCACCATTAGGGCTGATCTTGCTATGATTGCTAATGCTCTTAAGAATGTGACAGTGATTAGTCATCAGCAGCCACCAACTATGGAGCCTGCAGCAGTAGTGAACCAAGTCACGGACGAAGCATGTGTCTATTGCGGTGAAGACCACAACTACGAGTTTTGCCCCAGCAATCCAGCTTCTGTGTTTTTTGTAGGTAATCAGAGGAACAACCCTTATTCTAACTTCTATAATCCAGGTTGGCGCAACCACCCCAACTTCTCATGGGGAGGTCAAGGAAATAACGTACAAGCGCAACAAAAGATGAACCAGCCGGGATTTGCTAAAACGCAGGTAATGCCCCAGCAAAATAAGCCGGCTTTGCCCCAGCAAAATTTGGGAAATTCTCTCGAGGCAATGATGAAAGAATTTATGGCACGCACAGACGTCGCAATTCAGAGTAATCAAGCTTCGATGAGGGCCCTGGAGTTGCAAGTGGGTCAGCTAGCTAATGAGCTCAAGGCGAGGCCTCAAGGGAAACTTCCATCAGATACTGAACACCCTCGAAGGGAAGGTAAGGAGCAGGTAAAGGCAGTAACCCTTAGGAGTGGTAAACCACTAGAAGAGTCTAGAAAGACCCAGGATTTAAATGGTAATAGTGATAATAATGTTGTTGTCGAGAACGAGTTGGAGTCTGGTCAGGGTGCTGGAGGCAGCAAAGAGAATGCTGGAGCATCTGGTTCTGTGCCAGATGTAGAACCACCATATGTGCCGCCCCCACCTTATGTACCACCTCTACCTTTTCCACAAAGGCAAAAGCCTAAGAATCAGGATGGTAAATTTAAAAAGTTTTTAGAATTTCTTAAGCAGTTGCATATAAATATCCCTTTAGTAGAAGCTATTGAGCAAATGCCTAATTATGCTAAATTTCTTAAGGATATTTTGACTAAAAAGAAAAGGTTAGGTGAGTTTGAAACTGTATCTCTTACTGAGGAGTGTAGTGCTATTCTCAAGAATGGTCTACCCCCCAAGGCTAAGGATCCAGGGTCATTTACTATACCTGTGTCTATAGGTGGAAAGGAGTTAGGTAGAGCACTCTGTGATTTGGGTGCAAGCATTAACCTTATGCCTCTTTCGGTCTATCGGAAGTTAGGTATTGGTGAAGCTAGACCTACCACAGTTACACTCCAATTAGCTGATAGGTCTATCACATATCCAGAGGGTAAAATTGAGGATGTCTTAGTAAAAGTTGATAAATTCATATTTCCTGTTGATTTTATTATTTTAGATTATGAGGTTGATAAAGATGTCCCAATTATTCTAGGTCGTCCATTTTTGGCTACTGGTAGGGCATTAATAGATGTTCAAAAAGGAGAATTAACAATGAGAGTCTGTAATGAGGAAGTTAAATTTAATGTCTTTAAAGCCATGAAATATCCAGACGAAATGGAGGATTGCTCCTTCATCAGGATTCTGGAGAGCACAGTTATTGAGACAGCAATACAAGATTCGGCTGATAAGCATGTGGAAAAGCATGGAGAGGTTAGTGTAGAAGATTTTGAATTTTGTTCTTTAGATAGAAAAAATGAAAAAGAATTGTTTAGGTGTGAGGATGTTTTTGAGTCTTTAGATTTAGATCAAAGAAAGGCTCCCCCAATTAAGGCATCCCTAATTGAGGCACCCACTTTAGATTTGAAGCCTTTACCGGATCATCTAAAGTACGTGTATCTTGGGGAAAGTGAGACGTTGCCCATTATTGTTGCATCAGATTTAATGCCGGAGCATGAGGAGGCCTTAATAAAATTGCTGCAGCAATACCGCAAAGCTATAGGTTGGACATTGGCTGATATTCAGGGAATTAGCCCATCTTTTTGTATGCATAAAATCACTCTAGATGAGGGATCCTTTAGGAGTATTGAGCAACAAAGAAGGCTTAACCCTGCAATGAAAGAGGTTGTTAAAAAGGAGGTAATTAAATGGTTGGATGCTGGGATCATTTATCCAATTGCCGATAGCAATTGGGTAAACCCTGTCCAATGTGTTCCTAAGAAAGGAGGTGTCACTGTGGTGAGCAATAAAGATAATGAGTTGATCCCCACAAGGACAGTAACTGGCTGGAGGGTTTGTATGGATTACAGAAGGCTTAATAAAGCGACCCGAAAGGATCATTTCCCTCTACCATTTATCGACCAGATGTTGGATCGATTGGCTGGTCAGGCCTATTACTGTTTCTTGGATGGTTATTCTGGGTATAACCAGATTACTATTGCTCCTGAGGATCAGGAGAAAACCACTTTCACCTGCCCTTATGGGACGTTTGCTTTCAGGAGAATGCCTTTTGGCCTTTGCAATGCTCCAGCAACATTTCAACGGTGTATGTTGGCAATTTTTTCTGATATGATTGAGTCCACTGTTGAAGTCTTTATGGACGATTTTTCAGTTTTTGGAGGGTCTTTTCAGAGTTGTTTAGAAAATTTAGGAAAGGTATTAAAGAGATGTGAGGATACCCATCTAGTTCTTAATTGGGAGAAGTGCCACATCATGGTGAAGGAAGGCATAGTGTTGGGCCATAGGATTTCTAAGAATGGTCTAGAAGTTGATAGAGCAAAAGTTAAGGTTATCGAAAGATTAGAGCCACCGAATTCAGTGAAGGGAATTCGGAGTTTTTTAGGACATGCTGGATTTTATAGGAGGTTCATAAAGGATTTTTCCAAAATCAGTAAACCTCTTTGTAACTTATTGTGCACTGATCATGTTTTTGACTTTAATGCAGATTGTATGAAGGCTTTTGAAACGTTGAAGGCTGCTTTAATCTCAGCACCCATTCTCTGCGCGCCTAATTGGAATTTACCCTTCGAGGAAATGTGTGATGCGAGTGATGCGACAGTAGGAGCGATGCTGGGGCAAAAGCAGGGCAAATTTATTCATCCTATATATTATGCAAGCAAGGTTTTAAATGAGGCACAGGTCAACTACACAACTACTGAAAAGGAGTTGTTAGCTGTTGTGTTTGCCTTTGAAAAATTTCGGCCATATTTGGTTGGATCCAAAGTCACGGTGTTCACGGATCATGCAGCAATAAGGTATTTAATGTCAAAGAAAGATGCGAAGCCTAGATTAATTCGTTGGATTTTACTATTACAGGAATTTGACTTGGAGATAAAGGACAAGAAGGGATCAGAGAATGTTATTGCAGATCATTTATCTCGTCTTGATTCATCATCATCTTTGTTGGAGCAATCTGCCATTTCCGATTCTTTTCCAGATGAACAGCTTTTTGCTGTTCAGGTAAAGGTAGTCAGGGATGTCCCTCGGTATGCTGATATTGCCAACTTTTTAGTAAAGAGAGTCACTCCTATTGACATGGATTGGAGGCAGAAGAAAAAGTTTAAGCATGATGCAAAATTTTTCTATTGGGATGAGCCGTTTATGTATAAGCAATGCTTTGACGGTATTATTCGGAGGTGTGTTTCAGGCACTGAAGCAAAGGAAATCCTGGAGCAAAGTCACTCTTCGCCGTATGGAGGGCATTTCAGTGGTCAGAGGACAGCTATGAGGATTTTGCATTGCGGATTTTTCTGGCCTACGTTATTTAAGGATGCCCATTGGTTCTACAAGCAATGTGATGCTTGCCAAAGGAGAGGAAACTTGGGGCCTAGAGATGAAATGCCTCTTACTTACATTTTAGAAGTTGAACTATTCGATGTATGGGGTATTGACTTTATGGGGCCTTTTCCCCCTTCTAATGGCAATGTTTTTATCTTATTGGCAGTTGATTATATGTCCAAATGGGTGGAGGTCATCGCATGCCATCAGAGTGATGCCAAGACAGTAGCAAGGTTTCTTCAATCGCACATCTTTGCGCGGTTTGGGACACCTAGGGCTCTAGTGAGTGATGAGGGTACACATTTTGTTAATAATATCTTAACTAAGCTTTTAGCTAAGTATGAGATTAAGCATAGGATAGCTACCCCTTATCACCCACAAGCAAATGGTCAAGCTGAAATTAGTAATAGGGAAATAAAAGCTATTTTAGAGAAAGTAGTCCATCCATCTCGAAAGGATTGGTCCTTTAGGTTGGATGAGGCTCTTTGGGCTTATAGGACAACTTATAAGACTCCTCTAGGTATGTCTCCCTATAGGTTAGTATATGGGAAAGCTTGCCATTTACCATTAGAGCTTGAGCATAAAACGTTTTGGGCTTTGAAAAAATTAAATTTTGATTTGAGTCGTGCATGAGCAATAAGAATGCTGCAGCTTAATGAGCTAGAAGAATTTCGTCAATTTTCTTACGAAAATGCGAAAATGTATAAAGAAAAGACTAAGCTGTGGCATGACAAAAAAATAAAATTTAAAGAATTTGTCAAGGGTCAGAAATTTTTGCTTTATAATTCTAGATTAAAATTATTTCCTGGAAAATTAAAATCTAAATGGTCAGGACCGTTTATTGTGATTGAGGTTTTTTCCAATGGAGCAATTACTTTGCAGGATGAAAAAGATGGAAGAGTGTTCAAGGTGAATGGACAGCGTGTGAAGCATTATTGGGATGAGGAGTTTCAGTCGAAATATCCTTCCCTAAGGTTGGTTGATGTTTGAGAGAGCAGGACTTTTGCGGGAGCATTTCACAGAGCAAAATTTTGAGCTCCCAGGATTTGCAGTGATTTTATTTTTCGTTGATTTGTTTTTCATTCCGATTAGGTTAGGTTTGATTTTTGCATAGTTTAGTAGATCTCAGTGTTTTTATCATTTTAGACTTTATTTCGTTTTGAATTTGATTTGATTTCATTTTAGGATTATTTATTTGGATTATCTTTTTATTATCTTTTAATTAGTTAGCTTTTATTAGATTTTATCTAGATTTTATTTTCAGTTATTTGAATTCTAGTTTTAATTAATAGAGATTTTCTCTAATATTCGGCTTCTTTTGAAAATAAAAGATTGGGATGATTGGTTTAAATTTAATTTGAATCTTTGATTTTTCTTGTTTTGAAATTTGAATTCCGTATCCGAGATTCTTCAGGTTCAGCAGATTGTTGCGGCATAGATATTGCTGGAGCAAATTATTCCGAGTTAGAAGGGTTTCCGTTGGAATTTATTCCCGTTAGACTTAGCTTTAAATTCTCGCAGGTAAATGTGAGTGCATCATCTGATGAGGCCACGTGTTGCAGAGTAATTATCCAACGGCTTCAATGATGACAGAGCATTAATTTTTACCATGGCCGTTTGAAATTCACAATTTTACCGTTGGTAATTTTTGAATTTCCGGTTTGTGTTTTTAATTGCAACGGTAATAATAGTTATGGCAGGGCAAATCCTTTCGGTTAGGATTCTTGTTTGCTGCAGCCCTATTTATTTGCAATCTCTGGTAAGTACATTTCACTTCGTTTTCTTAATCAAATTCTTGTGCATGTGTTATTCTTTCTTTCTTTGCAAAACCCTATTATACCTTCCATGGCTAAAACAAGAGCTCGAAAAGAGAGGGAGAGTGAGGAAGAAGAGATACCCGTGACACCGGAAGTACAGAAAGGAAAAATTAAGAAAAAGAGAACGCCAGAAGAGAAGGAGGCTAAGCCAAGAAGACGACAGCAGAGGCCTGCGGAACAAGAAACCACCCAAGAACCAGAGGCTGTTCAGAATCTTGAGACAGAATCGATAGTTTCTGCTACGGTTTAGGAAGGGAATATTGAGAAGGAACATGAGACAGCAGTTGAAGGACAAGTCGCAGGTGTGCCTGAAAAAGAGAAAACACCAGAGCCGGTGCAGGAGGCCCATGTTGAAATCATTATGCCTGAACCACCCAAGCGCCGCCGCATCAAGAGGAAGGCGGGTCGCGTGAGGGTGATTCGGAATACTCCATTGCCTCCGACGTCGGACTCTGAGGGAGACAGAAGGGAAGCTGAGAATAGGAAAAAAGAAGAAGAGGCAAGAAAGGCAAAAGAAGAGCGTCTGCGAGTTCAGAGAGAAAGCAGGGGCAAAGGAATTGCCGAAGCATCGGGAGAAATTGAGGAGCCGAGGGCGCCATTCATTCGCTTCGTTAACGATCTTGCTCGAGCAAAATACCAGGAGGTACTGAAACGGGACTTCTTGTTCGAACGAGGGTTTGGCAATGATTTGCCCAGGTTTTTTGAGTCTGGAATAGTGAACCTCGGATGGAGGCAGTTTTGTGCGAAACCAGAACCGGTCAATGCCAACATTGTTCGAGAGTTTTATGCCAATCTTGACGTTAAGAATGATTTTGAGGTTATCGTTCGAGGAGTGCCTGTACAGTGGAGTCCTGAGGCCATTAATGAACTGTTCGATCTCCAAGATTTTCCGCATGCCATTTTTAATGAGATGGTGGTTGCACCATCTAGTGATCAATTGAGTGCGGCAGTCCGGGAGGTAGGCATTGAGGGGGCTCATTGGAGGGTGTCGCAGACGCGGAAGCATACGTTTCAAGTTGCTTATTTAAAGAGTGAAGCCAACACTTGGATGGGGTTCATCAGGCTACGCTTGCTGCCGATAACACACGACTCCACGGTATCTCGGGACAGGGTATTGCTTGCTTTTGCCATTCTTCGCTCGATGAGTATTGATGTAGGAAAAATTATTTCTTCTGAGATTGTTGATTGCTGGAAAAAGAAGGTGGGGAAGCTGTTCTTTCCGAACACAATTACGATGTTATGCAGCAGGGCAGGAGTGCCCACGGTTCCAGAAGATATGATCATGACTGATAAGGGAATCATTGACACACCTAATCTGGCGCGACTTCAGCGTGTGCAAGAGGTTCGCCAAGGTGGGCTTGTATATGGCGTTAATCAGATCCTAGAGCAACTGGCTGTGTTGACCAGTAGGTTAGAGTTTGCTGAAAGGCAAGCTCAGACCTACTGGACTTATGCTAAAAGGAGAGATGATGCGCTCAGGGGGGCCTTGCAAACCAATTTCTCAACACCGTATCCGGCCTTTCCAGTGTTTCCCGATGATTTGTTTAATATTTGGATACCACCCCCACCTATTGAACGAGAAGAGGATGTTGATGAGGAGCAGGGTCAGGAAGACTGACTGATGGGATGACTTGGAGCGAGCATTATTTTTGTTTCTCTATTTTTGTTTGCTCGCGCATATTGACCCTGCTCACTGTTATAACTGCTTCTTTTTAATTTATTTTTCTTGCGAAAAAATATATCTCTGTTTTGTAATATTTTTGAATCTTTTTAATGAATTTCTGAATGTTTCTATCCCATGAGCACTGACTAACTCTAACTTAACTATTTTCTTCTGAAATTTTTGAAGCTTGGACTGATTACGCTTAATTAGATCAAGGTATTCTGATCGCCAGAAACCTTTTGCTTGAGCATTTCTTCTAGCCTGGACTGTTGCTGCGGCAAGAAGATTTTGACGGTAGTATTGACTTATATGATCCACTTTAAGCTTAATCCTAGTCCCATGTTTAGTTTAAAAATTCAGATAGAAAAATTTAAGTTTGGGGGTATACTTGCTTATATAGTGATTCATTGGGGACAATGAATAATTCAAGTTTGGGGGACTTTTTGCTACTCCAATTATTTTGCTCGAGCATTCCTCTCCTTCAAAATTAAAATTTGCTAGGTTATTGAGTAACCGGGAACATTTGTGATACCCACAGTTTGTCTTCGCGTCAAAAGATGACCTAGGGAATGTAAAAATGATGAGAAAAATTATTTTTCTGAACAATTATTTGTTGAAGATTTTGCTGAAAAAATTGACAGACCAAAAGTTTTGAGGGATGAATGATGATCCAGCAGTTTTTTTTGTCTCTCAGAACTTAGGTGAGCTTCATCATAAAATGTCGCCATTCTGAGGGGCAAGAGACAGAATAACTAAGGATTTTTGAGCTTTATAATGAGTATTGAGTATAGTTGGTGATGAGCTTGAGGCAAGGGTATACTGCACCATAAGTGGGTCATCCCGTGCTTAAGAGCTTATGACTGTAAGGCTGCTTTAAGTCTTATAAATAATGATATAAACCCTTTTAAAAATATGTTTTGAAATATCTGATAATAGAGCTAGGCTGTGGTGAGTTCTTAGAATTAAGTTGAAAAGTGGTGATTATTTGTCCCAGCTGAAGGAATCATTTTGCTGCAGCAGAGCTTGGTTTTGCAGAGTGCTCAGGTAAAGGTTAAAGGTAGTGTTGGACTGTCTGGTTTGATTAAGCTAATTCTTTTTCTAATGTTTTAAAATTCTTGAAGGAAGGTTAGTTAGTATTGCTCGGGACGCGCAATAGTTAAAGTTTGGGGGTATGATAACTGCCCAAAAGGTAGTTATTTAGGCCTCAATTATATAGGGATTTGTGTGTCCTTTATGCTTATTAGGGTTGGTTTTAGAAAGATATTACATGATTTAACCCATTTGGAAGAATGGAAGCTTTGGAAATCACTTTGTGCAGTTTATGCTGCTGAGCGACTGGAAGGAGCAAATTCTATGCTGCAGCAAAACTGGGAGCAGAAACTGCCACATCACAGCTCGTTAGCCAACTTCATGAACCGACTTCTATTGAGTTATTTTCGTGAAAAAGGATCAAGGAGAGCCTTACACGTGTCCTAGTTGACCTAATTCAAGCCTCCCATCCTTCTATAAAAGGAAGTAGCCGTCGAAGTCAAAGTCATTCCATGTTTTCCCTTGGAAGTCGAATAGTGTAGAGATTGAAGATTATCAAGAACAGCATCATCCGCAAGCTGATTAGGGAGTTTATTTTCCTTCTTAATTTGTGGTTATGGACATGCTTACTCAGATTGTAATTCGTATTCCTATGCCTATTATGAACTAAGTAGCTTAGGGCGTTGATTAGGAATAATGTGATTACTGTGCTTCATCTCTAATAATATATTGACTATCGCATTTTGGTTAATTGTTGTGCTTAATCTCATTTTATGCCCGCCTGGCCAGCCGGTGTGAATAGCTCTCTCTAGTTTGAGGGATGATTTAGAGAGTGTGTGGCAATTATCCACACTACGATCATTGTGTATTGGTGAACGCCAGTGACTGAGCTAGGGATAGCCAGTTGCCTAGTGCCTGATCGGTCGCACTTCATTGGGGTTGAAACACATCCCAAAAGATTCGGAGTTCCGGGAGGAATCCGCTAATAATACTGCGGGAAATTCATGATCAATAATATTGCTAGAACACATTTTATAACAATCACTAAAACCTAACCAGCGCCTGTCTTTAATCTGTCTATCTATTTGTTTACTTGTTGTTCTGTCATTTATTTTGCTTCAGCATAATTCCGATAAAACCAAATCATTTTATTATTCTTGGAACCATTAGAAAGTTACACAAAATAGGTAAAGTGGAAACTCATTCAGACCTTGGATTGATAATATTACTTGCTGCAGACTGTGTATACTTGCACAAGAATTCTAGAGTATTTTATACTATATTTTTACTCACTCTAGGAACCCAACAATAATCTTTATCTTTATCTGAACCAACTTAATTAAATTGAAATTCCTAAAAGATAAGTGTTTCAATTCAAATCAATTTGGGAATTCAAATTTTATCTAAATAATTTTATTTGGGCATACTCCAAATTTTTCTTCCAAATCAAAATTTGAGATTCAAACATCAAATTTTATTCCAAATGCAAGTTTGAATTTGGTAAAATTTTACCTCAAATTAAATTTTGGCGATAATCCAAATTCTATCCCAAATGGACCAGAGTCCAAACCTCAAGTTCTATTCCATATGCAAGTTAAAATTGGGTAGGATTTTACCTCAAATCAACATTTGGGTATAAATCAAAATTTTCCCAAACTTGAAATCAAAGTTTGCTGCCAAACAAGGAAACTCAAAATTTTTACCAAACCTCAAATTTTGATTAATTGGCGATAAAAGTGTGTCAAATAAAAAAATAAAAAATTTGACCAAAATTCATATTTTGATTAAATTGACAAGCCTTTCTCTTCTTCTTCTTTCGAATAAAAGAGCCGATAAAGACTGAGGGATCTGAAACTCGGAGTGGTTACAAGGTGGGAAGAGAGAAATTAAAAATAAATCCTAAGGACGAAAACTCCAAGCACCGAGCCTTCTTTGCTTCTTGCACCTTGGTCCCCTTTTATAGACCTTGGAAGGTAAGGTTGGTTGTCGAGATCAGTGTGAAAAAGCCTTGGAAGGTAAGAATCCGCCATCTTTTTGATGATTTTGTGAAGATCCCACGAATCTCGATATTCTGTTGGAAAGGCAAATTGCGGCCGCATCTTGGGCTCATTTTCCACTGTGTTCTGCTTCAACAATTTTGTCTTCAACATGGGGCTTCTTTCCTTATATGGCATTGCGGGCGCATCTTGATTTCATTTCTCACATCCTCAGGTCCAGATGCAGGCACAATCTTTTTAGCTTCACCTTCTATTACTCCGCTAACCTTTTATCTCCTCTTGCGGGCACATCCTCCTTGCAAAGACTTCTGCACAAAAAAAAATATTTGGGTAAATTCTTTACAAAAATAATCTCTTTTTGTACAAATTAAGCTTAAATTCTATAATTCTAAGATTTTCTTCATGATTCTACAACTTTTGCTAAAATGACTTAGAATGATAAGATTTTAGATGCAAAGTCCTTGCTTTCCAAACAATTACCTAAGCTTTTAAGGCTAAATAACGGGCATAAATGAGCGTTATCAAAGAGCCACGGAAACAGAAGACCTACAAAAAAAAAAAAAAACACACACACAAACAAACAAATCAAACGTATAAAAGAAAAAACAAGCCCACTTGGGTTGCCTCCCATAAGCACTTGTTTAATGTCTTTATCTCGACGTGTTGACCGTGTCTACATCAAGGAGATCTTATGTCAGTGAATCCACCAGAGGTGCTCTTGCTTGCACCTTTCTTGTAGCCCATCACTAGCACCTCTACACGATCAGAGTCCACAAAAGCTTTGAATATTTCTTTTTCGTGCTGGACTCTAATAGTGACCTCCCTGCGCTCAATGTCAATAATAACTCGTCCAGTAGCAAGGAATGGTCTCCCTAATATAACAAGTACTACAGGATTTTCCTTAATTTCCATAACAAAGAAGTCAACAGGAATAAAAAATCTACCTACTTTAATCAGAACATTTTCAATAACTCCATGTGGACTAACCATAGATTGATTTGCTAATTGAAGTTTAATAGGAGTAGATTTAATATCACCTATATTCAACTTCTTTGACAAAGATAAAGGAATAATATTGGTACTAGCACCTACATCACACAATTCACAAAAAGAGTAAGTACCAAAGCTACAGGGAACAAAAAAACTCCCTGGATCTGCTAGTTTATCAGGCACATTCTGCTGCAATCGACCATTGCATGTCGAAGCAAGGTACACTGTGTCTAACTATTTCTTTTTTTTTCTTCTTTGAGAGCCATTCTTTCATAAACTTGTAGTACTTGGGCATCTCTAGTGCTTCTGCGAAAGGTATATTAATATTTAGATTCATAAAAGCATTCATAAATTTTTCAAATTGAACCTGGTTGTTCTTCTTCTTATTTTTCTTATTTTTGGGGACCAACAAAGTAGGAGAAGGGATGGGGGCTCTGGATTAAGCTTTTCAGCTTCGTTTGAGGTTGTGCCCTCTTGAGCTTCTCTAGTGGGGGTGTCCTTCTCGTCCGTCTTAGGTTCCTATGCTTTTTCGATCTCTTCCTTCTGGTGCACACTGATGGCTTTGCAGTATTCCATCTGGGACCGCTCCTGCTCAACTGGGGCCTTACCTTTCTACATGGTGTTTATAACATTCACCAACTGTCCCAGCTGAGTCTCGATGTTTTTTATCGCTGCACTATGGCCAGTCACTATGGTGTTGATGGTGATCACTCCCTCGTCTAGCTTGTTGGTCATGTTACTTGATTCTGCAATAAAAGCTCCAACAAGATCCTCAAGAGATTGCTTATTTTCTTGCTGTTGAGGGGCATACCAATGAGGATTTAACATATTTTTATTATTCGTATACGAAAAATTCTCATGGTTCCTATTGTTAGGGTGATAATGTGTAGGTGTAGAATTATCATATCCCCTAAAATTAGAATTAGATACGTACTGAACCTGTTCTATGGTCTCCTCCTGAGACTGGGATGCAATAGCAGCAGCTGACTCGATAGACCGTGCGCTCCCTGTACCTGAAAACTTCAAGAAAGCATTAGCGAGGGAAGACTTTTAGGTTTTTAAAGCACTTACATTGTCAATCTTGAACACCCCAACTGCAACTTTCTTTTGTGTAGATCACTCAGATGGCCATTGATAGCTATTGGTGGCCATATCCTCCAGTAAAGTTTGTGCATTCTCCAAGGTCTTGGACAACAGAGTCCCACCTGCAGCTGCATCAACAATAGTCTTAGTACTTGGATTTAAACCATTATAAAAGAGTTGAATTTGCAACCAATCAGGATATCCATGCTGCGGGCACTTCCTCAATAATTCATTGTAGCGCTTTCATGCATCGAATAACTGCTCATCGAATTGATGTTGGAATGTTCCAATCTCAGTCCTCAGCTTGACCTTCTTAGCTGGAGGGAAGAATTTCTTCAACAATGCTTGGACCAAAGCATCTGACTTGGTGATGCTCCCAGGGGGAATAGAATGCAACCAATCTCATGCTTTGTAAGGGAAAAGACATAAGCGAATAACATCCTCAGTGACGCCATTGATTTTAACGGCTCCACAAATATGAAGAAAAGATTTGAGATGGGAATTTGGATCCTCAGTGGGCGATCCTCTGTAAGCACAATGTCGAGCCATTTGAATTAGACTAGTCTTCAACTCAAAGTTGTTGGCATTAATCAAGACATAGACAATTCCCGACTGTTGCCCTAGAAACACGGACTGAAAATAGTCTCTAATTGGCTTGGGCTCCTCATGTGGATTTGGGTCGGCCATTTGGTCAAGATCTTTAGTCTCCCTTTGAAGCCTACAAATAGTTCACTCAATCTCGGGGTCCAAAAGTACTAAGGCCAAATCCTTATCATTTCGCATACACAATCTAACCTAACCTAAAAAAAAGAAATAACAGAAAAGGAAAGAAAACAAATAAGGAAAGAAAATAGGAAAGGAAACAACTAAAACAAAAAGGAAAAGATATTCTATGAAAAGAAACTATATCAAATAGGGAATGCAAAATTAAGTAAGGAAAAGACAGTTAAGGAAAACCTCAAACAAGGAAAGAAACTAACTAAAAAGGAAAAAAAATATAAAGAAAACAACAAATAAGGTAAAAATCACAACAAATAAAGAACGCATTAAAAGAAATAAGTAAAATAATAAAAAGAAGAGATCTACCCTAGCAAATAAGGAAAAGACAAAAATAAATAAGGAAAGCACTAAAAATAGGAAATTACAAATATAGAAAACAACAATAAAGGAAAAATATATATGGAAAGAAAGCAATTAAGGAAAAACTTCAACTACCTAAAAAAATAAAAATATAACCTAAATTAAGACCGAATAATTTTTCCACAATATCAATTTAACTAAATATGTCAATCCTCGACAACAACGCCAAAAACTTGATGTAGATTTCTTCCTACCGCAAGTGTTCGAGTCAAGTTTTAATATAGTGATTTTCGTGATTAAATGAGTGTCGTCCTCTGGATTGGGTTTCTAGCCAAATTGATTACCGCGAATACTTTTGTCCAAATTTTATTTAGGGATTCAATGGTCAAGCTCAACTAAAGATTGCACAATCTTTGCAGCCGCAAATGCAACAACAACCTATGCAAGTGCAACCCCAATCTACAATTTGTATACTATAGACCATTTTGGGTATATACTTGAACTTGATCCAACCTTATGTCTGTACATATAGTTCGAGTATTCATACTACAACCAGGGATCTTAGTTGATTGGATTTAGGTTAAATAACATACAACTCACTTATTCAATAATATCTTATCTGAATAACCTCAATAACATCTTTATTGTAAAATAGAATATGTTTAATGTTTACAAACTACGAGTTTTAGGATATAAAGCCGAACATTTTTATCGTCTTACCTAATAAGTTTTCAACTTCAGTCTTATACTCCTTGAACTTCTTAAGGGCTTCAGACTTTTGTTGCATTAGGTAAAGATATCAATACCTTGAATAATCATGTATAAAAGAGATAAAATATTCATACTCTCCTCTTGCTTTTACATTCATTGGACCACAAAGATCAAAATGTATGAGCTCCAAGGGTTCTTTGGCTCTATAGCCTTTTCTAGTAAAATGTCTTTTTAGTCATTTTTCCCTCAAGGCATGACTCACAAGGTGGTAGAGATTCATCTTGTGAGTCAACTTTTGACTAATCTCCCAATCCTATTGTGATTAATATGACCTAACCTTAAGTGCCAAAGATAGGTATTCTCTTTAGGAGAAATCCTTTGCCTGTTATTACTTTGAGTAGTAGTAGTCTTTAAACAACTTCGTGTTCATGACTGCTTCACTTTCGATTGGTCTTAAAACATATAAATTATTTTCCAGTTTAGTTGAATAAATGTTAACTCCCATTCTTGAAATGAATGATTCATTTACTGAGAAAGATATGAAGTAATCTTGTTCATGAAGAGATTGGAATTCCGTAATTTCGTTAAGCGGAAGCGTGATTGTGATCGATTCGTAGTTAATTTTGTTTAATCTAAAATACCAATACATGGACAATAAACTTAGAACTATTCTAGATTTATATTAAGGCTAAGCATACAAAAATATTAGATCTAAATCTAATTTATATAGTAACAAGTTACTTACTCTCGTTGACGACTCAGGTTAAATTCACCAACTGCTTGTGAAATAATCATGAACTATCGTGAACACTACCACTATGGCGACACCGGTATGACTCTAAGACTACTAGAGGTAGGAGACTGGTGGGAGCCTTCAGGAGAATTCTCTGAGAGTAGGAGAGTGAATGAGATGCCTTTCACCCCCCTAGGGGTCCTATTTATAGGAAAAGGCCAAGACATTTTCCTTATATATCAAATCTATTTTCTTATTCATAACTAATTTTAATAAATAATTAATTAATTCCATAATTAATTAATTACCCAATTAAATATCATATATTTAATCTTAGGAATTTTATTAAATTATGTATATTAATATAAATCCAATTCATATTAATTATTTGAACTCTTTCAAATATTTTCTCTCAAGAATTAATTTTGAAATTAATTCAAAATTATATTATAAAGTTTCATAAACTTTATATTATATTGTATCAATACACATTATATGATTCCCCTAAATAAATTGAACACTTTCAATTTAAAATTTATACTTAATTGCCTCAAGTCTCTTTACGAGCTACTAGTGGAACCTAACGGACCTGCAGATCAGAAGCTCCAATGATATGAGATTTAATCAGTTAAAATCATTAATCAATTAATCAATTTTCGTTAACTGTTGATAGCATGCAAAAATGCTATTAATTTCCTATTATTTTTAGCTAGTTTTATGCTTGAATTGTGTACTTTAATGCTATTTTATGTTTAAATTTCAGAAAACCGAGCCAAGGAAGCAAAACCAAAATTTTGAGAGAATTTGGATGATTTTGGAGGCTTTTTGAGCAATTTTGAGAAATTCATTGTTGATCCAAGTCCAAAAGCCCAAGAAGAATGAGTTAGAAGCCCAAATTGAAGTCAAAATCGGGTCATTCTAGAAGATCCAAGGCAGCTGACGTAAGAGTGTCGCGACGCTGCCCCTACTGAACAACTATGAATAGTCCATTTTGCATCCAAGTTTGGGGAGTCAATTTGTTGGTTTTCACCCCATTCTAGAGTCCACACTAAAATTGGGGGTTTTTGGAAGAGTTTTGGAGCTTTATTGAAGATCTTTGGAGCTCGGGATAGATGGAGGTCGGCGCGAGATCGAGGAGATCGACACTTTTATGAGCATTTCTCTTTCCTTTTCCTTTATGTTTTAGTTTCTAGAATTTTTGTGATTAGGAATTATTGGATTTTAGTGATTATGACTAGTTAATTCCTAAAATTCTTTGAGATTGATTTAGTTGTTGAACCTTTGCTTAATTAATGAATTGGTTTGGTTTAATTATCATTATCATTCATTTGTGCATTTTGTCCTTAATGCTTTTAATAACCTGATCACTGATTAAATGAATCGTTACTAAGTGGAAACTCGACGGAGAGAAGCTTAGATTAGAATTGAATGCATGACTGACGTTTATTTACCCGAGTGATACAAGATAAGATAAATAACGTTACAGGTTGTATTGAAGGGTCGTAATGTCATGCTAAGTAAATAAAGAGGTAACCGAAAGGAGATTCTTTATTAAAAGGCATGAGAATAGGAGGAAACCGACAGGAGAGTCCTTGAAATTAGGCTTCTAGACTTATGAATAGAATGATTGATGAATCCAAGTTAATCAATTGATTAGGCGATAAAGGTCCAATTGATGAAATCAACTCTTTAAGAATTATCCCTCCAAATTGTGTCTCCATTTATCTTTTTCTTTCTAGATTAGCTTTTTAGTTTATCTTTTTGACATTTGAGTTCGTTCTCTAAATAAAGCATAACAAGATTATTCATGGTAATTAATTGAATAAATCCAATCCCTGTGGAGACGATACTCGATACTCAAAATCACTATATTACTTGTGACGACCCGTGCGCTTGCGGTAAAATACGTAATCAAGTTTTGGCGTCGTTGCCGGGGATTGGCTAATTTCATTCAATTAATATTGTGAAGAAATTGCTTGCTTTAATTTAGAGGTTTTATTTTGCTTTATTTTATTTGAGTCCTGGTCCATTGTTCTTTTTGTGCATTTAATTGGTGTTTGCATCTGATTAAGAGCCTGATTTTCATTGTTGATTAATTGTTTTAAATGGCTTTAAATAGTTTTGGGTGGCCCTTTAGGGAATATGAGCCCAAAGAACCAACACCATTGTCCATTTATTCCTTTTCAAATTGTCCCCCCTTTAAAGAAAAATCTCCCCTAGGGAGTTTACTTAAAGAATATATTGAGGATAATAAAGTCACCAAATTAGCTCTAGAGTCCATGGGGTTATTGCATCCAAGAAGGGAGGAGAGTGAAGTGCAACCCGCTCCCTTAGAAAAAGAGTCTTCCTTAAAGAGCTTGCTTGAAGATTTTATTGAGGAGACGAGAGCCTTGAGTTTCGAATTAGAAAATTCTATGGAGACACTCCAGACCCAAAGGGAGGATAGGGAAGTAGGATACCACTTCCATAGATTGTCTAGTGAGTCATATGGCCAGTGATTCATTAGCGCCAATTCAGGAGCCTAATTCTTTCAATTTTGCCAAACTTGAGTATATAGGGGTGAGTTGTTTAGATAGTAAGGAAGAATTGGATAGTTCTAGCACCCACCAAGAACAAGATTGTGAGGATGAAAAAGAAAATGAGCTTGTAGTGTTTGAGGAAGTTCAAGAGATAGAGTTTAAGGTTGAAAGGCCTTTGTCTGTTCTATCCTGTTCATCCTCTCTTGATAATGAGTGTTCTTTTTCTTATTCTCACTAGTCTGTGTCAGAGTCAAAGTCTCTTTATTTTGATCTTTCTCCTTTTATGCTTTTATTCAAAAGAAAATCCCAAAAATATTTCTACTTCTAGGACCCATGAAAAGCTAGTAAGCCTGTTAGTGATAGAGTGCTTCATTGATTCAAGGAAGAAGGGCCTGGAGAAATACAAGAATTTTTATGTGCCTTGAAAGCCGACACGTGTTTGTCTAGCTAAGAGACGTTAAAAAAGCACTTCTTGGGAGGCAACCCAAGTTTATTTTCCATTAATTTTTGTTTCTTTGTTTTTCAGTTTTTTTTTTTAGTTAGTGCATGTTTGATCTTTTCGCTCCTAGTGGTTGGATTTTTATAGGAACTCGAGAACCACAATTTCTTCCGTAAAACAACCCCAATGAAGAATGAGGCGAATCCATGGTTTCTCTCACACTCCAGCGCAATATTGTTCTCCCTATATTTTTAAATTGTCCTTATGCATGCTTTAATTAGATTGATAATTAATACATTGAGGACAATGTATGATTTAAGTTTGGGGGGAGGCTTTGATGTTCTGATCTAAGTTGATTGAAAATTTTTCATGATGATTCTATTGCATCTGTTTTGATGAGGACGACCTGTGATATGATCTAGATAATGGATTTTGTTCAATTTTTGTGAAATATCAAAGCATGTTCAAGATTCATGTAAATTAAAATTTTTTCTTTGATTTCCTTGCACATGTTGAGCACTTAACCTACTTATATGGTTTTGAATGCTTAGAATAGGATTATATTATCTAGATGTTTGTTGTCACTCCGATAGGCTTAAGATCTGATTTGAAAGTTGAATTGCATGAGAGTTTGTAATGTTTTGCTTGAGAGAAATTGCATGATTATTAGCCTGCAAAGAAAAGAAAAGAGTAAAAAAAAAAAATGAAAAAAAAGGTATAGTGAATAAAAAGCTTGCTATGTTTAAAAATGATCAGGGGTAAAAAGTGCTACTTGCGATGTGATCAGTTAGGCCAACCAAGAATAAAATTCGGGTTATGTGTCCCTGCATCGTAGTGTGAAAGCTAGTGCCCTTGAATTAAAGAAAAATGCAAGTTTGGGGGAGGCATACCCCGTTGTTTCAGGCACCTTAGTGGGATATTGCTTTCTTGATTGTAGGGAAGTTGGATAATTAGAGCTTAGGGCCAGTGTAGGGGGAAGATGAACTGAGGATTTTATAATCCTTTTCTAGGCTAGTAAAGTCATAATAAGGAGGCTCGCACACACACACGCAAGGGATGAAGAGTTTAGATTTAAATTTCGTGATGAATGAATATGTTTTAATATTTCCTTAAATTGTTTGAATTCATTATTTAGACCATTGAGATTAGAGTCATGCATTATGCAATATTTGATTCATATATGAGGTTTTAGCTTTGCTCGAGACTAGCAAATGTTTAAGTTTGGGGGTGTGATAGCATGCATAAGTGCTATCAATTTCCTATTATTTCTAGCTAGTTTTATGCTTGAATTGTGTACTTTAATGCTATTTTACGTTTAAATTTCAAAAACCCGAGCCAAGGAAACAAAACCACAGTTTTGAGAGAATTTGGATGATTTTGGAGGCTTTATGAGCAATTTGGAGAAATTCATTGTTGATCCAAGTCCAAAATCCCAAGAAGAATGAGTTAGAAGCCCAAATTGAAGTCAATTCGGGCCATTCTAGAAGATCCAAGGCCTAGCGTCGAGACGTTAAGCCTTGAGCGTCCCGACGCTTGGCAATCGCGGAGAGTTCTAGAATCGCGACAGCGTTGCGACGCTGTCCGTGTAGCGTCGCGACGCTGAGACGACTTGGAGCCCAAGACAGCTGACGTAAGAGCGTCGCGACGCTGCCCTTGCTAAACAGTTATAAATAGTCCATTTTGCATCCAAGTTTGGGGAGCCAATTTGTGGGTTTTCACCCCATTCTAGAGTCCACTCTAAAATTGGGGGTTTTTGGGAGAGTTTTGGAGCTTTATTGAAGATCTTTGGAGCTCGGGATCGATGGAGGTCGGTGCGGGATCGAGGAGATCGACACTTTTATGAGCATTTCTCTTCCATTTTCCTTTATGTTTTAGTTTCTAGAATTGTTGTGATTAGGAATTATTGGATTTTAGTGATTATGAGTAGTTAATTCCTAAAATTCTTTTAGATTGATTTAGTTGTTGAACCTTTGCTCAATTAATGAATTCATTTGGTTTAATTATCATTATCATTCATTTGTGCATTTTGTTCTTAATGCTTTTAATCAACTGATCACCGATTAAATGAATTGTTACTAAGTGGAAACTCGACGGAGAGAAGCTTAGATTAGAACTAAATACATGACTGACGTTTATTTACCCGAGTGACATGGGATAAGATAAATATCGTTAGAGGTTGTATTGAAGGGTCGTAATGCCATGCTAAGTAAATAAAGAGGAAACCGAAAGGAGATTCTTTATTAAAAGGCATGAGAATAGGAGGAAACCGACGGGAGAGTCCTTGAATTTAGGCTTCTAGACTTATGAATTGAATGACTGATGAATCCAAGTTAATTAATTGATTAGACGATAAAGGTCCAATTGATGAAATCAACTCTTTAAGAATTATTCCTCGAAATTGTGTCTCCATTTATCTTTTGCTTTCTACATTAGCTTTTTAGTTTATCTTTTCGACATTAGATTCCGTTCTCTAAATAAAGCATAACAAGATTATTCATGGTAACTAATTGAATAAATCTAATCCCTGTGGAGACGATACTCTATCCACAAAATCACTATATTACTTGTGTCGACCAGTGCGCTTGCGGTAAAATACGTCATCAACTGTGGGTTCACTCCACTAAAGACCAACAGTTGCACTCTTCTCATTGCAGACATAATTCTATGTCCACGGTTATAGACCAATTACAGCAAGTTAGTCCGTCACGAGTGTTCATAACTCCTACTGGGTCAAATTACTGTTTTACCCCTGAGTTACCTCTACCTCCTTAAGTACCAATGCTGCTCTAATGAACAACCTGTTTGTGGTCCAACCACCGAATAGAAACCCCTCTCTAGCCAGTGAGAAGGTAGGGCCCTTTGTTCAAGACCCGGAGACACCACTTAAGGGAACACTCATTTACTTCCTCAAAAGTCGGGAAGGAGTGAATTCCATCTTGTGTGATTATGTTTCCAGCTCCCCACTAGGTATTGTCTCCAAAATAGTAGGCTTATTGAACAGAAGTCCATAATCCACCCAGGATTTAGACTAAGTTGCCTAGGTTATACTAGTGAAATAGAAACCTAACTAGTTACAACTGGCGGTTACTATTTCGTGGTCCGGTCTTATGCAAACTCATTGCATAGGATACCCCTACTCACATGTCCCCTCCACGAACGCGTTGGATCATTGCGTTTGTATCAAATACAAAGTGGACCGTATCCATAGTGTCGCCAGGATAAGGTACCCAGCCTTATCCCTATACTATAGACCCTTTAGGCTGTTTCTGGAACATTGATCCTCGTATGGCTCCACGTACACCTCAAGACTCATCCCACAACCTAGGATGTTTAGTTTATTGGATTAGGGTTATTTAGGCAAGATGTACATAATATAGACAATAACTCTTTATTGAAAAAACATAAGACAATATTTTATTTATGTTCGATCAATCATTACATTTACTATCTACGAGTTTTAGGGCATAAAACTGAAACTCCCACTTGAACTAAAACTCTAGTCAATGGGAAGTAAGTGCAACAATCTAAAGCTGCGAATGTAATGTACATTGTATATTACATGAAAAGTAAATATACAAGTAATACAATCAACTAGGGCATCTTTAGACCCATTACACAACTCCCACTTGCCCTAGATTATACAACATACATATCTCGTAGACCTAGACCTTCTAGATGACCCTCAAACACTTTAGCCAAGAGAGCCTTTGTAAATGGATCAGCTATATTGTGCTCCGAAGCGATCTTGATGATGATCACATCTCCTTGTTGCACAATCTCCCTTATTAGGTGATACTTTCTCTCTATGTGTTTTCCTCGTTTATGGCTGTGAAGTTCTCTAGAATTGGCTACAGCCCCACTGTTGTCACAGTATAATGTTATGGGAAAGTCCATATTTGGAACGTCAGAGTCGGGGTATCCTGTAAGGATCAAATCCTTAGCCCCATACACCAGCATGTAATTCCTCGTTCTCCGATGATACCTGAGGATATTCTTAACCATTGCCCAGTGGTCTAAACCTGGATTGGACTGATACCTACTGACTATTCCCACTGCATAACATATGTCAGGCCTGGTGCAGAACATGGCATACATTAAGCTGACCACAGCTGAGGCGTAGGGAATGCGTCTCATATCCTCAACTTCTTGAGGTGTCTTAGGACATTGTTCCTTGGACAGATGAACCCCATGCCTGAAAGGTAACAACCCTTTCTTTGAGTTATGTATCGAATATCGAGACAACATCTTGTCGATGTATGATGTGGACTTTTCCTAACCGCAAGCGCACGGGTCAAGTAATAATATAGTGAAAGTAAATTCGAATGTCGTCCTCTGGATTGGATTTTTAAGCAAATTAAGTATTGTGAATTATCTTGCCCAATTTTATTTAGGGATCAAAAAGTGATGATTAAATGATATGAAAACTAATTCAAAGCAAGTAAAAAGTATGGAATTTCAATTGGGAAAACTACTTAGGGAATTGATTTCGCCGATTTAGTTTAGGATTGATTTTAAAGAATAAGTTATTATGCACAATGAAATTATGAGACAAAGACCCTTTAATCACAACTACCTCTCCCGAGTATAATTGATCCTCATGCAAATTAACCAACTAGATATCCCTATCTAAGTTTATTAACATGCAAGGCAATGAGATCTTTTAACCAATTCTAAAGTTAATCTAAAACCGTCACGAATTAGAAAATAAACTTTAGTCATGCAATCTTGAGTAAGTCTAAATCAAATCCCCTCTCCCGAGCTAGATTCGAAACTTAAATCATTCAACTAATGGCCAATTAATTGAAAGCATTAAATCAAGATTACAAACATAATAACATTGCACAACTTAAACCATAAATCAATCCATAAACTTAATCAACTACATCAATCCCTAAGCTACAAGTTTAGCTACTCATGAATGTAAATACAAGCTCAACTAAACATGTGAAAGCCATAAATCTAACTAAAGAAAGGAAAAGGAAAAGAAAACTCAATGTAGGCCGAGTCCGACGTCCCCATCACGATCCCACGAACAATGGGTTGATTTCCAAATCTCTCCCTTTGTTTTCAGCCTCCAAGTGCTCTGTTCTGCTCTGTTTTCGGCTCCCAAAGGTCCCAAATCGAAGTCCCCCCAAAACCTAGCCGAAAATAAGCCTTTATTCTGTTTTTTCGTCGTAGCGTCGAGACGCTGTCAAGACAGCGTTGAGACGCTGCCTTCAAAACGCGCGTTTCAGAAAAGGAAATGCTGTAGTATCGGGACGCTTCCTATCACAGCGTCGAGACACTGTGAGTCTGCCGTGTATTCTCATTAAGGAAAGGTAGCGTCGAGACGCTCCAAGAGTGGCCCAAACATCGTAAAAGACTAGCTAAATTAAATAAGTAAGAGTAGCTAGCTATGCTCGCTATCAAATACCCCCAAACTTAAGCTTTTGCTAGTCCTCGAGCAAACTACAAATCAAACATACAATAGAAGAATGGATGCAACAATCATAACTCAATCCTCAAGGCTCAAAAGTCAATAACCAAGCAAGCAAGAGACATGCACACAAGGACCAATGAGGGAGACAAATTAAAATTTTTCCAAAATTAACTTGCACAAACGAGATCTAACTCAACAAGATCAGACTCTACTAGCCCGGGATTGGATTATTAAACTCTCAGCTCATCTTCCCTCTACACTGGCACTAAGGTTTCACTAATGAGTTAATGGAACAAATTAGTTTGTTTTCCTCCAAACTTAGGTGCTTATAATTAACAATTAACTTTAGCATTTATATGTGGCACTAGCTTTCACACACCCATTGCAGGGACCCTTAACCTGAGTTTTCTCTGGTTGGCCTAACTAATCACAACAGGGGTAGCTCTTTTTGCCTTAATCTTTATTAAACATTGCAAACTGTGCACAGGCCATGGCATAATAATTTTCTTTTCAACAGTAACAACAAGAATGATTTTTCTTTATGAGCATAAAAAACATATATTCTTTTCTTTCCTCCTAAGCAAGATCAAACATGCTAATTTGCAAAAAATTAACTCTTTAGCTCTACCCTACACCTATCGAGGTGACAACAAGCATATGAACCCAATAATTCGCTCCTAAGCATTCAAATCCAAATCTAGCCAAGACAAATACTCTACTCATGCAAGCCATCTCCTAGAAAAATTTTAAAAAGTCTCCCTTTTTGGGCACTTATGCTTACAACTCATCACAGGCTTGAAAATTGACAAGAAAGCCTATCCTAGGACATCATAGTCATGCAAAAGTAGCATCCAGAAAACAACCATATGCATAATTCAAAGAAAGCTCAAAACTATAGCCCGAACTCAGATGCTCAAGGGCTCCACAAACATGCTAATCCACCCCCAAACTTAAAATATGCATTGTCCTCAATGTATAAAGAAAATAAGGTATAAACAAGCATAAGAACAATAAAAGAATGACAGGAGTGAACAATACTGGCCTGGAATGATGATGACTTCTTGCTTGAGATCTTGGAATCTTGAAAGCTTGAAAGCAAAGGAGGGAAAGAAAACAAGACCTACAAAACAAAAACAACCAATAAATCAAAAACAAAAAGAAAACACACTAAACTTACTTGGGTTGCCTCCCATAAGCGCTTGTTTAACGTCATTAGCTCGACGTGTTGAACGTGCTTCAAGGAGGCTTTTGTTCTGTGAATCCAACAGAGGTGCTCTTTCTTACACCTTTCCTGTATCCCATGAAAAGCACTTCATCTTTAGAGTCTTCAACTGCTTTAAAGATTTCTTTTTCGTTCTTGACTCTAATAGTGAGCTCTCTGCGCTCAATATCTATAATCACTCGCCCAGTAGCGAGGAATGGTCTTCCTAATATGACAGGCATTGAAGGATTTTCTATCATGTCCATAACATATAAATCAATAGGGAGAAAAAATCTACCTACTCTGATTAACACATTTTCTACAATACCAACTGGTCTCACCACAGATTGATCAGCCAATTGGAGCTTTACAGGAGTAGACTTAATCTCACCTATATCTAACTTTTTACACAACGATAGAGGAATGATATTAATGCTAGCACCTAAATCACATAATGCTCTGAAAGAATAAGTACCAAAACTACAAGGAACAGAAAAACTCCCTGGATTTGCTACTTTTTCAGGTACTTTCTGTTGTACTCTGGTGCTGCATGTGGAAGCAAGATAAACAGTGTCAACCTTCTTTTCTTTTCGCTTCTTTGCTAACCACTCCTTCATGAACCTGTTGTATTGGGGCATCTCTAATGCCTCTGCAAAAGGAATATTAATATTCAGATTCATAAAAGCATTCATAAATTTATCAAACTGAACCTGATTGTTCTTTTTCTTCTTTTTCTTTTTCCTTTCCTTGGGAACCAACAGTGTGGGAGAAGGAATAGGAGGCTCAAGGTTAGGCTTTTCAGCCTCATCAGATGATGTGTCCTCCTCAGCTTCCCCTGTAGGCGTTTTATAGTCCTCAGATTCAGGTTCCTCTTCAGATTTTCGCGAGATCTGAGCGAGCTGGGCGGGCGAGCGATGGTGGGCGAGATCTGAGCGAGGTATGGGCGAGATCTAGACTTTCGCAGATCTGGGAGGACAACGGCGGTGATGCAGATTCGCGAGGACGACGACATCAGTGCAGATCCGCGCGGACGACGACGGCGACAAACGAACGTGGCACCCGGCGGCAGCAGTGCAGATTTGCGATGACGACGGTGGTGACAAACGAACGAGACATCCGGCGACAGTTGGATCTGAATACGCACGCGGGGGAGAGATAGAGAGAAAGAGTAAGAAAAAGAAAACATGGGAAAAGAGAAGAAGAAAGAAAAAGGAAGAAAAAAAAAGCTCCGGCGACGGTGGAGGTGGCGATGACCGCCGGCGGCTGGAGGTGGTGGTGGCTGACAAGGATGTGGAGATTAGGGTTTATGAGTTGTAGAGAAGAAGATTGAGGAAGAAGATGGAAGAAGAAAAAAGAAAAAAGGAAAATAATAAAAAATAATAAAAAAATATTTAATATATTATTTTATTTTCAAAAAATTTAAAAATATATTTTTTAAATAAAAAATATTGCCACATCAGCAATCTGTTAGTGTTTAACGGCAAAATTAACTGAGGGACCAATAATGTAACGAAATCCAAACCTCAGGGACTAAAATGTTGAGTTTGAAAACTCAGGGACCAAAGTGTAACTTAACCCAAACCTCAAGGACCAAAAGTGTATTTTTCCCTATAAATTATTTTCCAGCTTTGCTGAACAAATATAAACTCCCTTTCTTGAAATGAATGATTCATTTACTGAGAAAGATATGGAGTAATCTTGTTCGAGCATACAAGATATAGAAATCAAATTCCTTTTGATCTTTGGAGCAACATACATATTATCTAATAATATGTATTTATTCTTACTGAAACATAATTTGATGTTTCCCACTGCAATTTCTGAGACGACCTCTCTTGTTCCTACTTTGAGAGTCATCTCACCAACTTCAAGCTATTGCCAGGAAGTCAATCCCTTAAAGGAAGAACAAACATTGTTGGTGGCCCCTGAATCTAGTACCCAGGCAAAATCATCATTCTCCACTAAGCATGTTTCTAAGACATGTAAATCGTATTTACATTCTCTGAAAATATTCCTTTTTGCTAGGCAGTGTTTTGTGTCATATTCATAATGAACATTGCTTAATGAATTAGAAATTGGGAAATGAGAACATTCCTCAGTTAAGACTAATCTTAGATCATCTATAACCAAAATCGTATTCAGGTTAGATTTCCACGTTGAGTAAGTGTGTTCGGTTAATTTTTCATTATTAAGGAGTGAGATAATAGAGGAAGACATTGTTGAAATTAAATTAACAATGACCGTATTAGTTATATTTGCCTTTACCCATCACACGAGCAAACAATTGCATACAATCCAATTAATTTAGCAAAATAATCAATCATAGAACCCTAAGACTATTGATTTAGTTTTGCAACGATGTTTCAAAGGTTTAGAGCAACAGGCACCGAAGGGTGATCAGCTACTCCTCCTTTGAAATGAGACACTTTCAGCTAATTCTAATTCCGGAATAACTCATATTCCTATAGACATTAGCCACTGTTATTTGGTCAAGGATTTGTTAATACACTTAACTCATCCTCGTTAGTGTAACCCTCCCACTTTCAGATCCCAGAGGTGCGCACCAACAGGCTACCGAAGGGTGACACAACTGTTGGTGATTAACTTAAGAGACCCTATAACTTTCAGGAGTTCATGGTGTTCTGAATCCTATGATTAGGCCCTTCGAAGGGATGGTCGCTCCAGGACGACACGCAGGTGGATCATAAGAATCTCACGGTGTGACCTAGTGTTGGAGACCGAGGGATACGTTGACACGTGTCCCGCTCCCACTTACTATAGACACTTTCCCCATTCACCTTGAAAATATAATGGTCAAAAGATAATGATTTTTTTTTAATATAAGTTATTATTTGATATTTTTTACTTTCTACTTCCTTGTATACTAGATTTACCTATCAAGTTTTAATGAGGTTTAGCCAAAGCGGCAAACAAGAAGCTAAACAAGTAAGCCCTTCATGCTAAATCTACCTTATCGACCTTTTCATTTATGTTCTTGTGTATGGATGTGAGAAATAACCAAAACTTCTGATTCGATATAGAGTATCAGCATAAGAATTTGAAGCAAATTGTGTATTTATTGGTTTTATGAGACTTTATAAAGGTATAAATATCCATCTTTTACTATATATTGTACTTTTAAGCCTAAAAGTTATGGACTGGATATCTTATTTGGATTTCTTTTCTCCTTATGGGGTATGGTAGATTTGGTTTAGTAGTTCAAATAACAACTTTTCTGTCATTTCAACATGCAATTGTTACCGGAGCCTATTTCATGTACTATTGAAAGTCAACCTCAAGAAATTCAGCGTCCCACGATTGACTTGAAACTCAAGATCCAGAAGAAAATAGATCCCAACTCTTCCATTTATGAGACATGGTACTACAGGCTCTTTGTGCCTCTTCTTCGGGAAGACAGACCAAAATTGGTTGGTCAGCTCAGCCGCACCAAAAGTCGGAGACTCAAAACAGAGAGAGAAACAAGGTATTCTTTACCTCAAAACCATTTGATACTTGGGGAAGACAGGCCAAAATCAGTTGGTGGATTACTGAGATTTGTTTATTTTTGGTAAATTTTATTAGCCTGAATATTGTTTATTCATCTGATACATTATTTTGACTTCTCTTTGCATTTTTCCTCTTGTTGGTTTCAGGAATATCATATTTATCTAGAGCTCAAAAGTAAAGGTAGTGTTTCCATTATATAGACTCTCTACTGAGTTCTTTGAAAAAACCCATCATTGGTAGTGAGGTACCTTTATCTTTTCAACTTGTGAGTGATTTAACATTTGTATGGCATTGCATATTTTTAAGCTATAGTAAATTATCATGTGCATTATACACTCCCAAAAATTCTCCTACGAGATATCATCCAAGATATCATTTCTCAAATAGGTAAGTTAGGCACCATCAGATTTGAAGGTCGTTTATCTCACCGTCTTAGATCTCTCATTCTTTCTTTCTATTCTTGATGTTGTAATGTTTTTTGTTTGCTTAATATGATTTGGGTCACTTAATAGTTGTCAGGTGTTTTCTATTCTAAAAAAAAATAGTTAGGTTTTTTTTAGGTCACTCAATAGTTGTTAGGTGTTTTTTTAGTCACACAATAGTTGTTAGGTTTCTATTATCTCATATATTTCCATCCATTAAGTGCCATTTTGTGTTACAGCAGTTGATGGACAAAATAAGAAGAAAGGAAAGTCATATATGTTGTCCTTTTTTACCTTTTTTTTCTATTTATTTTGTAAATGTTTAATTGCATTTTTTCACTGGTACATAGAGGATGAATGGATGAGATGGAGTTCGCAGAGGCTGAGAGTAATATGAATGATTTGCTATCAAAGTACCATTAGTATCAAGATGTTGTGGCAGAGGATGAGGATGAGGATGATATGTTGAAGGGATAAGAGCCCTACGCAGCAGAAGAATTTAACATGACCTACTCGGAGTCTTAGATTCTAATTGAAATATCAATACAATTTGCAAAATATTACAGCAATAAATCTATATTTAATGGGTTGTACATGGGCTATAAACATGCTAAAAGATCAACTAGATTGATCCTAGTGATCAAGGATTTCATAGAAAACTTACTTTTGTAGAAAGCCTCGATCAATTCGTCTTTTCTTGCCAATAAGATTGAAAACGCAGCAACCCTCTTGTGCGAACACCACCAGTCAGCTACACCGGTATATCTCTGAGACTTCTTAAAGAAGGAGACTTGTGGGAGTCTTTTGGGAGAGATCTTTGAGAGAAGGAGAGACAATGGGATGCCTTTCACCCCACCCCAGGGGTCCAATATATAGTAAAGGCCAAGACCCTTTTCCCTTTTCCTAATAGGAAAAAGTCTCTAATTTTAATAAATAATTAATTAATTTCCCAATTAAATATCATATATTTAATTTTAGGGATTTTATTAAAATTAAAATTAATATGAATCCAATTCATATTAAATTTATTTGAACTCTTTCAAATATTTTTCTCTCAAGAATTAATTTTTGAAATTAATTCAAAAATTATATTATAAAGTTTCATAAACTTTATATTATAATGCATCAATATACATTATATGATTCCCCAAATAAATTGAACACTTTCAGTTTACAATTTATATTTATTTGCTTCAAGTCTTTTTACGAGCTACCAGAGGGATAGGGATGGAGCGGCTACGGTGGTGCGATGGGAAGAGAGAAAGGGATGGCGGCGCGGCGTGAGGGAGAGACGATGATGCAAGGCGACTGGGGCGGCGACAACGAACACCAAAAACGAGGGGAAAAGATGGAGAAGGAGAAGACGGCGGCGGCGTGAGAAGAAGATCGACGGCGGGCTGTGTGAGGCGAGATCGATGGCGGTGGGGGCTGGCGGAGACGGTCATGCGAGGGAGAGGGAGAGGTTACCGGAGAAGAAGGAGAAAACGCAGGGGGGGCGGACGCGCGATAGAGATGAAGGAGAATGATGTTTTGAGGGATTTCTTTTTTTTTTTAACCATCGACTTAAGGAAACTTCCAAAGGCCACTATGCAGAAAAACACACGATCATTCTCCACTAATCTTGCAAAAACTAACAATAACTACTCAACATCAACACACGAGAACGAGGGAAAAATATAATATATCCCATTTGGATTCAAAATATCAACTGAAGGTTAAACTTAAATTCCAATTTTTTTTCCAAACTAGAATTTAAACCTGATTAATCCAAAATGACATAATTTTGAAACGCGGGGCGTTACAAAAATGATGACGGGCAATGCCTGTCATTAAAAAAGATATTTAATGACAAACTTTTAATGACAGATACCTTTAATGACGGACATTTGGTTGAAAAATACCCTTTCAATGACAGACTTTTGATGACGGACGCGTTTTAATGACGGCCATTGCCCGTCATTAAAAATGTCCTCGGTTGGAAAACACCCTTTCAATGACATACTTTCATGACAGACACCTTTTAATGACGGGTAGTGCCTGTCATAAAAAAATGTCTGTCATTGTACCTTGTTATGACAGACAGCTTTTAATGACGGGCATTGCCCGTCATTAAAAATCTCCCATCATGACAAGTTACAACGACACTCGTATAGACGACGTACACCGACCATCATTAAAAGTCTTTAATGACAGGCTTTCCCCGTCATTAAAAGTGATTTTTGTAGTAGTGAGATGAGGAAGAAGAGAAAAGAAGGAGAGAAGAAGAGCAAGAGGCCGAGAGGGCCTTAGAAGCTGAGGAAGAAAGGAAGTTTGAGGAAAACGGTAAGAGGGTAGCCATTGATTTGCAACTCCTTGAGGAAGAGAAAAAGAGAAGAGAAGAGTTGAAAGAATATGAGAAAAGAAAAATGGAAGCGGAAGACTTCCTTGCAACCTTTGAGCCACTCCACAAGGCTCAAAGTGAAGCTGAATTGCTGCAAGGGAGGGTACAAGAAGAGGCCCAACAGGGGCCAACTGAAGAAATTTTAGAAAAAGAAAAAGAAAGAGAAGTAGAGGATGAAGGTGAGAATGCGACCGCATCTGGGCTGCATTCTGAAGAAGGCCTAGCCGAGGCCAATGAAGAGCAACTTGCTGAAGAGGTTTTTGAACCTCTATTCACACATGACTCACCAACAGATGATAGTACCTCTTCGGGAGAGAAGAAGGATGAAGAGGAAAAAGAAAGCAAGGAGGTCGAGACCTCCACTGACTCTGATACAGAATCCGATTCAGAGATAAAGGAGCTGGATGATGACCAAGTTCCTATCTCTACAGCGTTGAGGAGAAAGAGAAATAGAGAGTTAAAGCTGAACGGAGGACGAAAAACAAGAATGACCCGATATTTGCCAAGAGGCCGAGGACTAGGTCCATGGACGCCTCTCCTGCAGTTCCTTTTACCGTCTCACCCGCCAAGCCAAAGGACAAATCACGTAAGGCTACATCTCCTAAAAATCCATTCCCCGAGGTATTCAAAGATGTTAATTTTCAGGAATGGATGGAGATTATGAGAAAAAGAGATTTCCTCAACGATAAGGGATTCTCTAACAGAGCAGGAGCACTCCTAGAGTTCGTGAGCAAAATCATTTCGCAGTACAAATGGCAGGACTTCTGTTGCTCACCCTTAGGAGGCTGTTGTGCCTTTCGTTCGTGAATTTTACGCCGACCTGAAGGAAGAAAGTATCAGTATGGCGGTGGTGAGAGGCAAGATTGTCAGCTTTTCCTCAGTCGACATCAACAGGGTGTATAGGATCAAGGCACCCATGAATCCAAGAGGGAACGATGTTATCAGGAACCCCTCGGCCAACCAAATGAAGGAAGCATAAAACTTGTGGCCAACAAGGGAGTTCAATGAAAAGAGTCTCAGGCGAAGGTGAAGACTCTAGTGCCAAGCGATCTAAAGCCAGAATCGGCAGCTTGGCTTCACTTTCTGAAGAACCGTTTGATGCCAACCACCCACGACAGTACCATCTCAATAGAGAGAGTTATGCTCCTCTACTGTATTATGAAGGGGTTGGAAATCAATGTAGGGAGCATAATTAGGGATGAGATTTTAGCCTGTGGAAGGAAAAAGGCAGGCAAGCTTTTCTTTGGATCACTCATCACCCAGCTTTGTCAGAGGGTGAAGATTGTTCCAGACAAGGACGAGGAGCGTCATTTATTTAAGCCGACCATTGACTTGTCCTTGATAGGGAAGCTCCAACAGAATAGCATCCAGAGGAAAGATAAAGCCTCCATATCTCAGGCCACTCCACCTTCAGGGCCGAGCATGGGTTCTCCATCCCAGCACACTCCTTTCACAGGGCCTTCACGGTCATCAGAAGCCCTAGCTATTGCCTACCTCCAGTTAGATCAAAGCAGGGTCAACCTGAGAACTTATTGGGCATATGCAAAGGAGAGGGATGAAGCCATTAGAGAGTTCTATCTCTCTATTGCCCCGAGTATTGCTCCGGTCTTTCCAGATTTCCCTCAGTCGCTGCTACCTCAAGAAGACAAGGATTTTGATGAAGAGGATGATGAGAATGATGAAGAAGAGAATGAAGAGAAAGAGAGTTCCTCAGACGAGGACTAGGGGAGTTTTCTGACCCCTTTCCTTATTGTTTTTGTATATAACACTGTTTTTGTGCTTGCTGTTTTTTTTTAGTTTTAGCATGTTTACATTCAGTTTTTAGTTATTTAGTTGTTGTTTTGATTATTTTAATTGTTTAGTTGTTAATAGTTTTGATCATAGGGTAGTTTAGATAGTTTGTTGATAGTTTAGGATAGATAAACTTGGGTTTTTATCTTTTCTTGTAAAAAATCTGCTTGCTGTTTTGAGATTACCTATTAAACTTTTTGAAGAAAAAAATCAACTTTAAGAAAAATTGCTTTAAAATGTTTTGGAAGAAAAGCATGTTTTCAAAGTAGTTTTCTTCTAAGCCCTTGATGATGAAAACTAGAGCTTTGTTTTATCTCAAAAGTGCCACCGTCACAACTGAATTGTTTTCTAGTCATAGGTTTTCCATTAGTCTTTTTCTTTTCAGATTTTTCTTAAAGTCTAAACTTCCTCGTGTTTAACCTTTCTGACACTCTAGGAGAGTTTACCCTTGAAGTTTTGGAAAATAAAAAGCCTCATGTCAAGCCCATGCCTCAAAAACAAAGCCAATGAGGACATTGTCTAAATTATATTTGGGGGGTGCTTTATGCTTTATATGTTATACCATGCTTTATGTAAATTTGTACTGCTGGAAAAAGAATATGTGCTTAGTATTTGAGAAAAAAAAGAAAGAAAAATGAAAAAAAAATCGAGAGTTACTCATCCTTCCTAGGGTTTACTAAGTAACTAGGGGCATTCATGACACCCATGGTTTGCCACTGCATGAAAGGTTTACCTAGGGAAGTGAGTATCATTCCAAGCTTGTGAACTTTGCTCGTAGCTAGATATCTTCACCATAAAGTGTCGATAAGCTAGAACAAAGGTAAAGATGATAGCAAGAATGCTCTTAGGAGAAAAAGAAGCTGAATAAAAAGAGCACCAGTAGTCAAATAAGTTTGGGAGAGATAGAAAAGGTCTAGTAATTCATGTATGCTCATTTTTTCCTCAAGATTGTTTTTCTTAACTAAAAGGACGACCCTAGGCTCTATGAGTAGAAGTTAGGTAGTTTAAGCACACTGGTTAGGATGGATTAGGGAGAGTTTTGTTTTGAAACAGAACAATAGAAATCTTCATGCCTAGGAAACTCAGACGTTGTGACTGGCACTAGAGTAGAACCTTCTCCTGAAAGGCAAACTTTTTAGAAAACGATCTTGAAAAACATGTTTACTTGATTTGAAATTTAAAGTTGATACTAGTACCATGATTGATTAATATACATGAACTCTAACTTTTTGATTTGCAATTGATATTTGAGCTCTTACATTCTGATTTGCAATTACAAAGTTGATCTCTAACATTTTGATTGGCAATTGCTTGAGGACAAGCAATAAGTTAAGTTTGGGGGTATGATAAGGGTAAAAATATACCTATTTTACCCTTATATTTAGCTCATTTCTTTGTCAAATATTGCATGTTTAGATCAATTTTACTATTCCCGAGCTCAAAATATGTTAAAGTTGATAAGTTAGGGTGTTGAGTTTCACTTGTGTCAAATTAAGCTCATTTGTGCTTAAAAAGACTTAAAATTAAAGGAATTTGACTAAGTTTGTTGTTGTGCAGAAAATAAAGGAAAAGTTGGAATTTTCCCAGAAATGCGGATGAAATGCGACCGCATTTCTGGAAAAACCGAGACCGTTCCGAGTCATCCGTGGGTCATTGTTGACGAGTCTTCTTCGCACCTAACCGGTTGTTTTGACCCCGAAACTGACTGGGCTACCTACCAGCACCTATTTCACAGTTCCTCAACCATTTTTCACACTATATAAGCTCGAGATTTGAAGTCAAATTCAAGCATAACTCATTTGGAAGAAGAGGGTGGTGACAGAACCCTAGTTGACGCCTATGAGTAGGGATGCCCGAGGTCCTTCTTAGAAGACTAAATTCTAACCTTAGTTAGACATCAAACCTTAGGGTTTGTAGGGATTTTCACCCATTCCCACTTGTAAAAGCGGGAGAGTGGAGTGTCTAAGCAAACTCTAGAAGGATTGAGTAAATAGAAAACCCATAATATTTAGCTATCTCCATTATTCCCAGCTCTTGATACTTTTCATTATTTTGTATTCTTTACATTCTTATTTCAATGGAAATGTATTCATTTGCTCTTTATCTCACCATGAGTAGCTAAATTCCGTTGAGGGGTTTAATATGGTGAATTCCCTTGTGGTTCAATAGCTTGAAATTGTTTTATTTGCTTAAGTTGTGTTCAATGCATGTCGTTCTTTATTGATTATCACTCTGATCTTGCTGAGTTTAACTTGATCACTTAGACTTTGCATGCTATGTGAGTTTCATCTTGAAAGGGACAGACTATATCGGTTCTCATAAAGGTGATATAAGAGAAAAAGCTCGAAAGAGATTGTTCGGCGGTATAGGGCAAGCTGCCTAAGGCACCCTATATAGACTATAGGGTTATAGGTTACATTCGTGAATTATCTATGTCGGAGTCGAGTCACAGAAATGTGCATAACGGTACTCGCTTAGCCTTCTAACGATTCTTGGGAGCAAGGCCAAATAGAAGTTAAATCTGACCTAATGCGTTGAATAGGCTTAAGATTAAATATTGTATGATTAAAGTTATTACCTTAGGGCTGAACCCATGTTGAATACCTCGTTTATTTATTATTGTTATTCTTTTATTTATTTGTTTGTTTTATTTATTTCTTTAAAAACCAATCATCAATCTTATTTCTTTGGTTACCTATTTCAAAAGCAATCATTTGAGGCAGTTTCTTCATCAAATTTGAATTTCGAATTTAGCCCTCGTGGGATCGATACCCTTGGAATACTTCTAAGGTTTTTATTACTAGGTGCGATAGTGTATACTTGCACTAAGGTAGGCTGAATATATCTTTATTACTATTTTTTTTTATCTTATCTCACATTCATCCATTCAGCCGCTACCGCACCATCAGCACTTAAACGAACAACCTCTCTACTATCCCTAAAGTCGGGTAGGACTAAATTCAATCTTGCAGGGCTATGTCCCCAACTATCTACTCGATCTTATAACCAAAGTGGTGGGCTTATCGAGCGACGCTTATGGGCCACTCTGGAAATCAAAGGATAATCTGGAATAAACAGGAGTTCATAGTTAGCTAGGTCATCGCTTGAAATATGTCGATTTCATAGTAAACGACGTTATAAAATGAAAGTGACTTATTTCGCGGTCCGATCTTATACAAACTCATTTGCATAGGACGCCCCCACTCACATGTCTCTACATGAACGATTTAGGATCACATCGTTTGTACTAAAACAAAGTGGGTTGCGTCACATAGTTTTTCCTAGGATAAGGTACCTAGTCTTATTCCTATACTATAGACCGTTTAGGCTATCACTCAAACTCGATCAACTTTTATGTCCCTACATAAAGTTCGAGTGTTTCAAAAAGGAAACTCTCTTGGTGAAGTTTTACGTCCCTATATTTACAACGTGAGGTTCATGCTCAGCTTTGTGTCGCCCTGGACGCGGCCTCCATTCAGAAAGTGTTTGCATGGGTAAAGGATTGTTGTAACCTACGCTTAATTGACCTTAGTTTGAACTTACCCACTCACTAACGACTTCAAATCTATAGATTTAGATATGTTTTAATGCCAACTGATAAGACCAATTTATTATACACCTAGAATCTCCCAATTTGCTTATCTTAGTTGAATTCCTTGCGAAAAATGCTTTAAAATGAGTATAATATGTCTATAGGTCCTCACCGGAGCTTTGGAAGCGATTCGGGGCTTAAACGAGCAAAATCGGAGCGTAAAATGACCATTGTGCACTTGGAGCTTAAATAGCGTCGAGACGCTCGTCAACAGAGCCAAGACGCTACAGTGTCGACTCGCTTGTCGCACAGAGTCGTAACGCTAGACAATTTCCAGAATTGAAATTTTCCAAATTTGGCTGGGATTTTTTTCATGTTTGAAGACCTAATTCAGCACCATTCTACCACGAATTGAAGGCCAAGAAACTCTATAAATAGAGGCCTTTGGTGTAGGTTTAGAATCATCCCTCAATACACAATTCACTACAACATTGTAGTCCATCTCCCTCCCCCTTTCCACCATTCTTCTTAGTTTTTCTTGCTTTCCTTTATGTATCAAGCTTGTTCTTGCTCCATAAGAGGCTAGATTCTCCATTCATGTAATCGGGAAGTCAAGAGTAAGCTCATATTCTATTCATGAAATTTCTTGTTTAAATTATCAGAGCATGTTTATGTGATTTTAGTTCTTTTTCTATAAATTTAGTTTGTGGTAGGAATGATTAACAACCTTGACCGCGCCCTCTCTAAATTTACTTGCTAATTCTTAGTAGCATATAGGTTAACGTTATGTCCATACGCATGCGTCCCTAGAACTAAATGATTTAATCAATTGTAATTGTGGTTTGTTGCCCGTTGCATGTGAATTAATTCGGTTAGGTCCCTATGCGGTTTAGATTAGTTAATTGGATAATTAATTAGTTTAAATTAGAATCAAACTTAGCGTTTGCATGTTTGTGATAGTGGATCATGATTCTCGGTTTGTTGTCGGAATACGCATGGCTTAAACTTGTTTTGACTTATTAGTGAAATTGATGATTTAATTGAACTGAACTTACCATGACTATCCCGGTTGCATGACTTTTGAGGTATTGTTATTTCTTCTTTCTTTAATTCTCTTACTTTCCTTTTACAACATTTTTCATAATTAGTTTTATTTCCTTGTTTACTTTCTTTTCCATATATATAAACCCCCCATTAGTCCGGTCATCACAATAAATCTATGATAAACAAGTTATAATCGTGCTCCTTGTGTTCGACCCCGACCACTACTGCTACAAGTTCGCTTTAGAGGTTGTGGATTATAAATTTATTTGATAAGAGACCTGGACAATCTCTTTCGTCAAATTGGCACCGTTGTCGGGGAGCCAAGTTTAATTTGTTTATAATAGGTTTATTGTGATATCTGCTTTTAATTGTTCTTATTGTTTGTTTTTAATTGAATCGATTTTTTATGGCATATCCTTCGAGGAGGGAAAGAGAAGCTCAATTAGTGAAGGAGGTAGGATTGCTCGACAATAAACTATCAATGTTAACTTCTTTGTGCGAGCAATTAGTGCATGGATATCAAATCAAACAACCACGTCAGCACTATCGACCTTCCAATATAGGTAAATCTCTTGAGAATCAAATTTATGAGCTTGCTAATAATACTCTTCGGTTTCAGGAAAGTACTCGAGCTAAGTTGAAAGACATGTCTGACAATATTGATAAGATAGAAACATATGTGACGAAATTGGAAAAGCATGTAGAGCAACAAGCACAACTGACCCAAGAGACAATCCTTACAATAGAAGTTCCCTTCGCTGCAAAGGTTGATAATGAAGAAATTGGATGTCCATTGCCATCTCACGATCGATCATGTGAGGTTAAAGAAGAGTCTGAACTAGATTGCAAGGAAATTCAGGTGATAGAGTTTCAGGCTGACGAGTCTGAATTTGTTCTTCCCCTTGATCTCCCTTCATCTAATTTATCTTATAAGCTGTCTCACAAAATTTTATCCTTTGAGTCTTTATCTTTTGATTTTTCCTCTTTTCAAAAATAAAAAAAATATAATGCATCTTCTGGGTCCCATGAAAAATGGGCAAGCCTGCTTCTGTTTGCAGGTTTCGTGGATTCGAGAAAGAAGGACCCAAAGAAATATGAGAATTTTTATGTACCCTAATAGGAAGATGAGAATCCCGTCAAGCATAACGACGCTAAAAAATTGCGCTTATGGGAGGCAACCCAATTAGTTTTATCCCTTTCTTTTCAATTTAATAGTTTATTCCTTTAAATGTTTTCTTAATTGTCTTTCTTTATTGTTCTATATGACCCCTACACCAAATCTCTGAAATTTTTGCCAATCGTGGAAGTTTCCATCCTTGCCAATCAATGCTTAAACAGGGGAGGTATTTTGTTCCCTTTTACTTTTTGTCTCTTACTTTCCATGTTTAATTTACATTAGGGACAATGTAGTGTTTAGGTTGGGGGTGGGAACATATACATGTTTGCTCTATGCTTTATTGGACCTATTATTTTAAGCAATTTAAAAATAAATTAGAACCTGAATCGTCAAAGTTCTGTCTAAGGTTGGAGGTATTTAAGATGACGGTTTACGGAACAGCTCCTACCTAGGAATTGACCCGAACCAGTGAAGTTCTGTCTAAGGTTGGGGGTATTTAAGTTGACGATTTACGGAACACCTCCTACCTGGGAACTGATCTGAATCAGATCAGTTCGAGCAATTTTACAAAGAGATGAATTGTTGAGTTTATTAGGTTGCTTGAAGTTTAGTTATGAAGATCAATGAGACACTCTTTTGAACTATTCTAATTGTTTTAAGGATTGTGAAGCATTTACAAAAAATTGACCATTTTTTAAAATTTTTCTAGATTTTTCTTGCACATATTGAGCACTTGGCTTTTCCTTATGAAGTTTTGAAAGCTTAGGATCATCTTATGGGTTCCATATGTTCGTTGTCACCTCGATATGCTAGATTTAACTAGATGGTAATTTAAAAAATGATTGCTGGTAATGCCTTGCTTAGGAATGATAAAAGAAAATATGTCTGGTGTGCTTAAAAGAAAAATCATTCTTATATATAAAAGAAAAAAAATAATGAAAGAAAGAAAAGACGTCTTATGAGCGCTCTGCAATATTTAAAAATGTTAAGGCAAAAAGAGCTACCCTTGTGATCAGTTAGGCCAACCAAAGGGTTAAACTCAGGTTACGGGTCCCTGCAATAGGTGTGTGAAAGCTAGTGCCATCTTATAAATGCAAAATATAATTTGTTTCTATTTTTAGGCGCCTAGTAATGTATTACTCGTTCGACTATTTGGATTACTTAATGGTTAGGTCCTTGGCCAGTGTAAGGGGATGATGAGTTGAGGTTCTCATATGGTTATCTCGGGTTAGTAAAAGCACCTTAGGAAAGCTCCCCACACACACGCGCAAGAGAAATTCATGAAAATTTTGATTTGTTTAATTCTTGCTTAACTGTGTTAGCATGCTTCGAATAAATTGAATGATTCTTTTGAATGTTAAAGTTGGAGCTATATGAATTGCAACTAAATAAATCTCAATTATTCTTGATCTTATTCTATGCTTGCTCGAGGACTAGCAAGGTTTAGGTTGGGGGTACTTGATAAGACCAATTTATTATACACTTAGAATCTCCCAATTTGCTTATCTTAGTTGAATTCCTTGGAAAAAATGCTTTAAAATGAGTATAATATGTCTATAGGTCCTCACCGGAGCTTTGGAAGCGATTCGGGGCTTAAACGAGCAAAACCAGAGCGTAAAATGACCATTCTGCCCCTGGAGCTTCAACAGCATCGAGACGCTCGTCAACAGAGTCGAGACGCTACCGCACAGCGTCGCGACGCTAGGCAATCCGAGAAATATTTTCCAAAATTGAATGGGCAGCGTCGAGACGCTTGCCGCACAGCGTCGCGACGCTAGACAATTTCTAGAATTGAAATTTTCCAAATTTGGCTGGGATGTTTTCCATGTTTGAAGATCCAATTCAACACCATTCTACCACGAATTGAAGGTCAAGAAACTCTATAAATAGAGGCCTTTGGTGTAGGTTTAGAATCATCCCTCAATACACAATTCACTACAACATTGTAGTCCATCTCCCTCCCCCTTTCCACCATTCTTCTTAGTTTTTCTTGCTTTCCTTTATGTATCAAGCTTGTTCTTGCTCCATAAGAGGCTAGATTCTCCATTCATGTAATCGGGAAGTCAAGAGTAAGTTCATATTCTATTCATGAAATTTCTTGTTTAAATTATCAGAGCATGTTTATGTGATTTTAGTTCTTTTTCTATAAATTTAGTTTGCGGTAGGAAATATTGACAACCTTGACCGCGCCCTCTCTAAATTTACTTGCTAATTCTTTGTAGCATATAGGTTAACATTATGTCCATACGCATGCGTCCCTAGAACTAAATGATTTAATCAATTGTAATTGTGGTTTGTTGCCCGTTGCATGTGAATTAATTCGGTTAGGTCCCAATGCGGTTTAGATTAGTTAATTAGATAATTAATTAGTTTAAATTAGAATCAAACTTAGCGTTTGCATGTTTGTGATAGTGGATCATGATTCTCGGTTTGTTGCCAGAATACGCATGGCTTAAACTTGTTTTGACTTATTAGTGAAATTGATGATTTAATTGAATTGAACTTACCATGACTATCCCGGTTGCATGACTTTTGAGGTATTGTTATTTCTTCTTTCTTTAATTCTCTTACTTTCCTTTTACAACATTTTCCATAATTAGTTTTCTTTCCTTGTTTGCTTTCTTTTCCAAATATAAAACCCCCCATTAGTCTGGTCATCACAATAAATCTATGATAAACATGTTATAGTCGTGCTCCCTGTGTTCGACCCCGACCACTACTGCTACAAGTTAGCTTTAGAGGTTGTGGATTATAAATTTATTTGATAAGAGACGTCGACAATCTCTTCCGTCACCAACCAATGAGCTTTTGGGCTCTAATCTAGTGTTCGACATTTACCCACAAACTGAACAGCTTGGATTCAGATTACCCATGGCTCGATAGCTTAAGTTTTGCAATTTTTAACTCTGGCATGTTTGGTACTATTTGGAGAAGTTTAGTAAGTTTTAACGCTTGGTAGACTCTTTCGGATTAGATTAATTTGGTTTAGATCATTCTGTAACACTTGAAAGGCTCTTGTTTGTGGATTCAGGCTCATTCGGTCACTTCTAGCCAAGATCCAAGTCTTTTCGGTAAGTATTAGGTAGCAAAGCTTCAAGCTAGTTTGTATGTTGTGAACGAGTTTCTAACCTTTGAGAAAATTTTCTTATAGTATCGGTTTGGTTTCAAAGTGTTCAAATCCTAGCCTTGAACCTTGTATTCTATATTGCAGGAGCTCGTTAGACTAATTTAAGAGTGCTTTAGAGCTATTAGTAAGTGCAATTCTACCTTTTGAGTTTATTTGCTCGTGTGCTAGCATGTTGTGTGTTTTTATTTGTTTGGTTTTGATATATGTTGGATGTATGTATACATTATGCAAATGATGAGTTTTGAGCATGCTGGGTTCTTGTGGCATCTGATGTGTCGAACTGTTGTGCTTAAGTATGTTGAACTGTTGTAGTGCGATATTGTCGTGATAAGCATGTGGTTATCATATTGTGGTTGGTTGTAAAGCAGGATTTTGCTGTGAGCATATGTTGAAATTTTGGTTGTTGCATTGACTAAAAGCATGACATGAGTTAGAAAGCATGTTTGGGATGTGCATTCTGAGTTGTGAGCATGTCATTGGCATAAATCATGGTCTAGAAGCATGATGAGTAGGATTCATGCGTTCTCGTGAGATTGTGAGGTCAGAGGACCTTATGTGTTGAAAAAGATAGTTAGGTGAATACCAGGTGCCTCGGGTAAAAATGGTCGAGGGGTGGTATGTCACCAATGGATTAAGAGGAGCATCAGATGCCTTGGGTAATATGGCCAACGGGCGGTGTATTGTTTGATCATGAAGTCATCGGGTGCCTTGGGTAATATGACCAGTGGGCGATGCACAGTTCGGGGCCTTGGGTAATATGGTCAAGGGTCGAACACTAAGCGCCGTAGAGAAATGTCGAGGCCCTGGGTAATATGGTCAAGGGTCGGCGTGACTCGAAGGAATCAGTCTCAGAGAGCTTTGTGAGGGCTATGAGTGTTGAGTCAGCTCATGGAGCTTGAGTGGTAACAGAATGTGCATGGCATGATGCGAGAATTCATGTGTTAGGTGCATGGTTGTTGCACGATTGCATTGGTTGAGTATGTTATTATATATGTGTTGTTTACCTCATATATAAGGCATGTTATTGTAATTGAAAAACATGTTTTTTTGTCTTGTATGTCATATGTTGTTTGATGGCTCTTCAGGTGTGAGCCACTTACTCAATACTGTGGTTTTATACTAACTCACCACCAAATTTTGCAGGTGATGAGAAATACCACGAGCCTGGTGATGCTGAGGAGAAGGTCTGAGAAAGAATGAGACATTAGATGAATTTTAATACTTTGTAGTTGAGTTTTGACTTCTTATGGTCTTGTTTTCTCCCATTTTATGTTACATGTCTTTAGGCTTAAAGTTAAGTTGGATTGTGTTGTAGTTGTTGTTCGGTTTCGAAATGTAATTGAGTAAAGGTTGGTAATATTTGAAGTTAGTGTTGTTTGAAAGTTGAGAGTTCGTTCTAGGATTTCTACTTTTACTCGGTAGTTGTTAAAGTTTGTATAGTTGGGAGTTTGTGGATGTTATGTTGTGCCTGATGTGAAATGGAGATGTCGGTTGGTTATTTAGAACTATAGGAGTGTATAAATCTTGTTTTCAGGTAATAACTAAATTTTGGGATAGTTATAGTTACGACGTTATGCTGTCGAAATTTTCAGAGCATCAGGTTGTCATGATTGTAAATATTTAGTAACGTTTCCTTAGGTTAAATTTTTGGGGGCGTTACAAGATTTAGCTTGGATCCTGATTGCATGACTTAAGTAAAATTCTAAGATCGAGAGATTTAGAATAACTTTAGAAGTTGTAAAAAGGACTAGACTCAAGGCCTTACATGTTAATGAACTTAGATAGGGATATCAGGTTTATTTTGTGCATGAGAATCATTTGTGCTCGGGAGAGATAAATCTAAATTGATGAAATCAAATCCCTAAGAATTTTTCCAATTGAATTTCCATCCTTTAATTTGCATTACTTTTGATTCATTAATCTCATTCCATTGTGATCTCTAAATAAAATTGGGAAAAAGTATTCAAGGTACTTAATCTAATTAGAAAACCAAATCCAGATGACGACATTCAATTTCTTAATCACTATATTATTACTTGCCTGTACACTTGCAGTAGCAAAATTGTGCATCAACAGTGAAACGTTATATTTACTATCTACGAGTTTTAGGGCATAAAACCCAACACATTTCGACTTCGAGGCTTGATTCGAGTTACAGATTGTGTGGCTTTGGGCTAAATTGTAATCTTCTATATATTCAAGTATTCTTTATTTTTCATTTTTATTTTATAAGCATCTGGTACCGATCGATTTAATTCCTTGATTGATATTGATTATTCTATCACTAAGCATAAATTTATGATTCCTAATAATCATGAATGAGTGAACTACGTAGCAAAAGAGATGACTCGTGTGTGTGTAACTAAGACTTTTCTTTGTTATGATAGACTTTAGAAATAAATAAGCAAAACATAAAGAAAAAAGTAGTTGTTGAAGAAAGAAAAAGGGAAAGAAAGAGAATGAGAAAAAAAATATATAAAGCTTGTAATGCTTCGTATGTTTTTGGTAAAAAAAGCTACCCCTATTGTGATTAGTTAGGACATCAATCGAGGGAGCCTCTATAATAAGGACCTTTGTAATGCATTTTAAGTTGTTTGTTTTTATTACTTTTTAGTGTTATCCTACTAACTAGTGTAGAGGGAAGATAGAATTAGGATCCTATAAATCTATCTGATAGCTTGCAAAAATGTTGTATTTTTAGCCCTAAATTTGAGCTTATTCCATGCTTAATATGGGTGTCCACTTACCCCGCAGGGACCCACCCCGAACAGGGCAGGAATGGGGGAGGGAGTGGGAAGAAAATTTTCCACATTCTCTAACCGGGGGCGGGGATGGGGATTATATTCCTCGTCCCCAGCCCCCTGCTCCATTCCTCGACCACGCCCCGCTCTATTTATAATAATATATAATAATAATAATAATAATAATAATAAAAATATAATGTAATATATTTTAATTTATATTATTATAATATTATGGTGTAATTTGTAAGTATGAATGGTAAAACCCTAGCTTTGTTGTTGTTGTAATTTTTATTTTTAGGGTCCGTTTGGAATACAATTTAATTTCAATGTTTTTCAAGAATACATTTTTTAAAAACATTTTGTACAAAAACTTTTTAGAATTTAAACACTCATATGTTGTAGGATTTGGAATTCCCCAATTCCGATAAAGCGGAAGCGTAATTGGGACCGATTCGTAGTTAATTTTTTTTATCCAAAAATACTATTACATTGGCAAAAAAACATATAACAAATTCTATACAAACTTAAGGCTAAGCATACAAAAATTTTTAGATCTAAATCTAAAGGGGATAAGCAAACATATCGTCGTTGACGACTCTGAATACTTCAACGGACACCTTTCTTGATTTTGGACCAAGCATCAACAATTGGGACACCACCAATTGATCTTCCCCGCTATGACTCTGAGATTAGGAACGTGGTTGTGGGACTACCTAATCTAGAATGAGAAAAAACTCTAGAGAGAAAATTCTCCCTAGAGTTCTTGGGTTGAGAGAATATGAGAGGGATGCTAGAAAGAATGCAAGAATGCATTCTTGTGGCCTTATGTTGCTGTACCTAAACCCTAGGTTTAGTGTTCTATTTATAGGAGAAAGGTCATGAATAAAATATTCATTTAAAATCAATTATTTCCATAACTGATTTAATCTTTTCCATAATTAATCAATTCCATGACCAACCAATTCCATGACCAATCAATTCCATAATTGATTAATCTTTTCCATAAATGATTGATCACTTCCATAAGTGATTAAATCATTTCCATAAATGATTAATTACTTCCGTAAGTGATTAATCATTTTCATAATTGATTAATTTCCAATAAATTAATTCTTTAATTAATTAATCACCAATTAAATATCATATATTTAATTTCAGCCATTCTATTAGTTAATTAATTAATTACCCAATTAAATATCGTATATTTAATTTCAGACCATCAATTAGTTAATTCTATAATATAAATCAAATTCATATTAAAATTTGGACTCCTCCAAATTCTCTTATATCCTATAAATTTAATATGAATCAAATTCATATTAATATTTGAACTTCTTCAAATATTTATTTCTCTCATAGACTATAGTTTAATTAAATCTCATTTAATTTAAACTAAATTGAATAATTAATTAATTCATAATTAATTAATTCATCTTCTAATTAAATAACATATAATTAATTAGACATATATTTGAACTATTTCAAATATATCAATCTCTCAATATTATAAAGTTTAATCTCAAATTAGACTTTATATTTTAATGCATCACTATACATTATATTAATTTGTATCTCGTACAATTAACTTAATTCCCAATATGAATTTGAACTATTCAAAATCTCTCAAGATATATTTGTTCCTAATTACTCTTTACGAGCTAGCAAGGGGACCTAATGGACCTACAGATCAGAAGCTCCAATGATATTAGGTTAATAGATTAAACTCATTAATCAGGTTAACTAATAACTGTGGGTCATTCCACTAAAGACCCACAGCTGAACTCTTCTCCCTGTAGAACATTTCTGTGTCCATGGATGTAGACCTATGCCGGTAAGTCAATCCTTCACGAGTGTCCGTAATCACAGCTGGGTCAAATTACCGTTTTACCCCTGTGTTACATCTGTCTCCTTAAGTACCAGCGCTCCTCTAATGAACAACCTGTTTATGGTCCAACCATTAAACAGAAAGTCCCTCTCGGGCCAGTGAGAGGGCGGGATCCCTTTGTTCAAGTCCCGGAGTCACCACTTAAGGGAACACTCATCTACTTCACCTAGAAGCGGGAATAAGTGAATTCCTTCTTGTGTTGTCATGTCCCCAACCTCCCACTCGGTCTTGTCCCCAAAAAGGAAGGCATATTGAGTCGGCGTATTGGCCACTCTCACCCATGCTAATCAAATGACAATCCCTCATGAGAAGGAGTTCATGATACACTCAGGGTTAATACTGAGTTACCTAGGTCATCGTATTGAAACAGTAACCTAATTAGTTAACAGTGTTATAACTAATGGTTGACTATTCCGTGGTCCGGTCTTATGCAAACTCATTGCATAGGATACCCCCACTTGCATGTCTACTACATGGACGTTTTGGATCAATACGTCTGTATCAAATACAAAGCGGGTCGTATCTCATAGTGTTACCAGGATAAGGTACCCAACCTTATCCTTGTACTATAGACCTTTTAGGTTGTTACTTGAACATCGATCCTCGTATGTCCCCACATACTAGTTCAAGTTACATACAAACAACCTTGGATCTTAGTTTATTGGATTTGGGTCAAATTGTGCAATATTTAACGATAACACTTTATTGTAGAAACTCAATAACACTTTATTGAAACAAGTATACAATTTGTTTACATTAACTATCTACGAGTTTTAGGGCATAAAACCCAACATATGTTTGGTTGCATTTCCTTATAGATGTTTTTATACACAAATTATTGTATGCTAAAGACTATTTTCAAAAAAATTGATTTCAAGTGTTTCTCTCAAAATGGTTTATTTATCAATCTCATTTTCTAATAAGTCATTTTTAGTGGTTGTCAAACACTAGAAATTTTTTCAAAATGTTTTTTTTTTCAAAATTAAACACTTAAAAAGTTAAATCAAACACATCCTTAGACTTTTTATTTTATTGTTGTTATTATTTTAAGATTTGTTATATTTGAGACTATGTTGTAATTGTGTAATATTTAAGTTGAAAACTATATTGTTTAAACTTTTAGAAATAATGTTCGAAGATTTTAAATTCTATCATGAAATATTATTGTTTACATTTTTAAAAAAGAATTGGAATGGATTGGAATTTAATAAAAATTTTAAAAAATGGGGAATAATTCCCCACGAGGAACCCGATCCCCGCAAATTCCCCACGGGGAATACCCGTCCCGATCCCCTCAAAATTAAATGGGGAATTTTGTGGGGACAAGGAATGATTTAGGGGGTAAGGAAGACTTCCCCGTCCTCGCCCCGCCCCATGAGCATCCCTAATGCTTAATTTGGTACTTAATTGCTTTAATTTATCGATTTAAGATTTTTTAGTCCTAAAAGGAGCAATTGATGAAATTTTGAGAAATTGACGCTAAACAGGCCCAATTGGGAGATTATTTGATGAGTTAGAAGCTTGACACATGGGAAGCTTGACGCTGTAGAAGCCTGGTGCATGGAAGCTTGATGTTATAGAAGCTTGGTGCATGGGAAGCTTGATGTTGTAGAAGTTTGATGCTATAGAAGCTTGACGCATGGGAAGCTTGACGTTGTCAAAGCTTGGCGCAAGGGTGAAAAACATTGAGTAGGGAGCAAGTTTTCATCTGAGAATGATTCTTTGGCTCCATGAATGACCCTTTGGCTCCCAGAAAGAAAATATTATAAATAGAGGGGAGAAGAGAGGGGAAAATCATCCAAGGCATTACTACATTTGTATGTTTTATTGCATTGTGTGCTTTATAATGTAGCTTGAAGTAATTTTTTTTTTATCAAGGCTTAGCCTAGGTGCCCATGTGGCTTTAAGAATATTTTTGTATGTGCTACAATGAATCAATGACATTGATCCTTTCTACATAGATGCAGTAATTTTTTCATTACTGATATCTTTCTGGCCAACCGATAAAGGTGACAACATGATAAATCCCGGAAGGGTAACACATGTGGACGTATCTAAGTAGAGCAAGATAATGCATTACATGTAGTTTGGTTGGGTTAGGAATAACTCAACCGCATAGGATATTTCATGAATGTGTCTTTTGGTTGTCTTAGGGATAATTTAACCGCTTGCAAGCATATAAAGGGTTGCGCCAACACATGAGTTAAGTAATAGAAACGTTCTTAGTTCTACGCAAAATGCATGTGTAATATCGGGAGGGAACCGCATGATTATTTCTCTCTTAGGCATCAATATTCTGTCGATTCATTGTTATGCGCTGCACTAGCTAATATCTTATTTGTCATATGTGGTTGCTATGGTGAAAGCTTTGATAGCTCGTCTCTCACTGTTTTTTCCTTTATTGCATAACTTTTGTTTTTATATTATCGCATGTTTATTTTACTGCATCTCAACCTCTTTTTAATTCCTAACACCCATGCATTAGAATAGGATTAAAGGAAAGACACTTTTACCACTCGCCCCTTCCCTATGGATCTAACCCTCGAATACTCTAGGTATTACTTGGTAGTGAATAATTTCTACTTGGATTAATACACAACAACAACATATTCTTTAATTAATTCAATACAATAAGAAGAGAATATAGTTCACACCACTATCTGAGGCCTATTAGAATTTTCCTAGGAAAGGCAATGCACACGCTCGTGTAGGAAAATTTTGGAAAGGATTTTATCTCAATTTTGTTTTATGCTCGATCTTCATTTAGGCAAAATCATGATCATGCATTGACTATGAGGCTTGAGGTTTGAGTCTTGAAATATGCAAACACTTGAATCTCTATCTTTTTTATGCTTGCTTGAGGATTAAAAAGGTTTAAGTTGGGGGTAATTTGATAGCACGGGTTTCGTGCTAGTTTATTTGCCTAAATATTGCATGATGTTTCTTAATGATGTGCGTAAAATGATTATTTTCAAGATAAATTGATATTGAGGACATTTGGTAGTTTTCCAGATCAAGAGGACATTTTTTGGAATATAAAAAAATCAAATTTTGTCGAAGAAAGTGAAGGTAAAGGTAAAAGTTAATAGTGGCTGAATTGGAGCTGAAAAGGCAAAGAGCACAACGTCGAGGCACATTGATCAATATTGTAGCAAAGGTCCAACAACGTCGCGACGCTGTCGCTAGCGTCTTGAAGTCAAAAACGTGTGCAAGGCAACGTAGCCTTATCTAAATTCAAAGCATTGATATGTTTAAATTTCTACACCCGTTGCTGCTGCCAGCAAGTGCTTATGATCTGACAATTGAAGGGCTTGCTGCACGCTAGAGATGGCAACTGGAGAAATTGATGTTTACCAAAATTTATCCGCGTTACACTTCCCTCTTAGTAGTTTTTGTTTATTTTCTATGATGTGTAGCTAAAATTTTGTTTCTAATTCAAGGGGGATTAGTTCTAGTTGTAATAATTTTTTTTTGAGGCTTTGGACCAAATAAATTTTATTTTATTTAAGAATTTTTTGTTTCATAATTTTTATTTTGTAGTAATAATTTGATATTTAATTTATTGAAAAATTAATTTAATAATTTAATTTTTAATTTTATTCCATTTTAATCCACATCTTCTCTATGATTGTTAGAAATAATATTTATGGAATAGAAATTTCTGAAATAATAAACATAAATACATTAGTAATTAAACACCAATAAAATAAAAGATAAGAGAGAAGTCTATAATTGTAGGTGTTAATATCACATGCGGAAGCAATTTTGGATCTTAGGCACACAATTTGATCAATTTAATTCTTGAAGTCATGTTGTTCATAAGAACCAAAAACAGAGTAATAAGGTACCTACCTCTTGAAGCTCCCAATTCGTATAATTCGATGCTTTATAATTCACACCAATGGCTTTTGGACAACCACTTGGATCTTCTCTACTATCCTCAAGCCTTGGAACGGATTGTGAGATCCTCAATTGACAGAAATTGGAAAGGAAAGCTTATGGGTATAAGTAAGCTTGAGAGTATGAACATGGAAGTTCTTGGGAGAATTTTGGCAGCATTTTAGGTTGAAGAAGTCCACCAATTTTCATCAGCTCATCTTCTATAAATAGGGAAAAATCATGCATAAGAATTGCACAAAAAATTGACAACAATTTGGGAGTGATTTTAGTCATGGATTAGGTGGTGCAAGAAGGCTAATCTAAGGTAATTAGTCATTAAGCACCACCTCCAAAAATTACCAACTTTTTAAATTTCTTTTAAATTCAAAATTTTGTAATTTTAAATATAAAATCTGAACAATCCCACTCAATTATGATTTTATTTTAATTTAAATAAAAATTTATTTAATTAAAAATAAAATCATTTAATTTAATATCTTATATTAAATCAATACCACTTGTGCAATCTTGGTTTTTGTCCCAACGAAATTTCTCGAACATGAATCTTTATTCACGTGTTTAATATTTAAATCATATTTAAATACATCCAACTCTCATTTTAAAGTTTAATTCGTAATTAAATTAATATGTCGTTAAATATCGCATATAACCGACTTTTGTATCCTTTTCCAAATTTGAATGTTTCAAATATTAACCTATCATATTGTTTCAAGTTTTATTCCTATTGAGCTAGTAGAGGGACCTAATGGACCTACAGATCATGGGCTCCAACGAAATGATGATAACCGGTATTAATCTCATTAATCTAGTCATTCATCATTCTTTAGCTTCCGGGACACTCCACTATAGCCCGTAGCTGAACTCCCCTCACTGTAGATATATTTCTTGTCCACTTTAGATAACCATGATTAGTAAGTCGACCCTTCACCAGTTGTTCGTAACTAGAGCTAGGTCAAATATCCGTTTTACCCCTATAGTTACATCTTGTTACTTAAGTTCCACTGATCCTCTAATGAACAACTAGTTCGCGATACAATCACTGAACCAAGTCCCTCTCAAGGTTATGAGAGGGCAGGGCCCCTTTGTTCAAGACTCGGAGTCAACACTTAAGATAATAACCTTTACTAACCCTAAAATGGGTAGTAGTGAATTCCATCATTGCAAAGCTATGTCCCTAGCTATCCATTTAGTCTTATCCCCAAAATGGTAGGCTTATTGAGTCGGCGATGTTTGGTCACTCTCACCCATGCAAATCAAAGGATAATTCTAAATAAACAGAAGTTCATAGTTAGCTCAGGATTAAAGTCGACTTACCTAGGTTATATGTATGAGATGTTCAGTTTCAACAGTAAATGGTGTTGTAGAGTGAAAGTGACTTATCTCCTGGTCCGATCTCTATGCAAACTCTTTGCATATGACGCCCTCACTCATATGTCTTAAACATTAACCATTAGGATCACATCGTCTGTCTTTAAAGAACAAAGCAAGCCTTGCCAATAGTGTCCCCGGGATTAAGGTACCCAACCTTATCCATATACTATAGATCGTTTAGACTATTTACTTGAACTTGATCCATACTTATGTCACACATAATCTTCAAGTATACATAATATAGTCATGAGTTTTTAGTTTATTGGATTTGTGGTTATATTTAGGCAAAACAAATATATAGAAATAATACTTCATTGAAGCAAGTCAAATGTTACATTTACTATCTACGAGTTTTAGGGCATAAAACCCAACAATAATATATGGATTGAGGCACGTTAATAAATGTTGTCCATAGAGAAGATGTGCCCCCACTAGCACTGAGTTATTTGGCACTCCAATTCGAAATACAACAATTCTTTAAGAGAACTTTTGTGCATCTAAGCCCTTTTACGAATCCCCGATTGCTTGTATGCTCAAAAATATAAAAGAAATCAATAACCAAAGCATTTTTGTTTTACAAGAAAATGACAACCCAAAGATCAACTACATGAGTCAACTAACAGAATTACTTCGCCGTAAAGACTCTCAAAGTTCCCATTTATAATAGGGAGATTTGTTAGTCAAGTCAGTTAAACAACTAGTTATTCAACCTCCTATTTAACAGGGAGAGTGAATTGACTAGTTAAAAATAGTAATGGAAAATAATAATAAAATAATAAATCAAAATATCTTTAAAATATCCAACAATCCCCCACTATTTTTATGATTTTGAAAATAAAAAATATAAACAAAGACGAGCATTTTTACTATGCAATGGGTGTAGGTACCTTCTGGGTCTGAACCTCCACTTAGTGTTAGCAAGTGTGCATTTGAAAGAACCATAGTGAACTGAGTCTTGAACTAGGTCTTTTGAGCCAAATTTCCACTTACCACAAACATAGTACAAGCAATATGTAGGGTATTCTTTCATCTGGGTTGCGCGTTAGACAGTCATGTGCATGTATCTTATTCATGAGTGTTTTAAGGGAGTAGTCCAAACCCCTATTGTAGCAACCTCACTACAACACCCACATAGGTGAAAACTTCCCGGGTTGTTTGTGACCAACACCCTACATATAGAACATGCCTTGGTTTTCATTCAGAGTTTCAACTCTTCCTGGTCGTCACATTATGAAAGCACTACCACCTTAGGAATGGGATGAGAGATATTTTAATTAATCAGTGCTCTCCCTAGTCACACTTCAACTTCGTTTTTACCCATTGAACCTCTTTCATGAGATCTCCAATCTTTGAGGTTGGGTGTCCATTGTGGTGACTATCTTATGGACTTTAGTCCCATTTCCCTCAATGTTTTCAACAATTTATTTGATTGGCTCAATCAAGCTATCTTTGCATATAAACCCGCACAACTCAATCAATATTCATTAGCAAAATCAAATGATTTTTTTCTTTTATGTTGATTGTTGGATTTAAACTATTTTAGCCCCCACATCTGTAGATATATTGCATATATGCTTTAATGTCTCAAACATATAATTTATGCACGCATACACAATTAAGATCACCACAATAAAATTGATATATATATATACTAACATATTGTAAGTGCAGACCACGTGGGAGATTATCACAGCAACACGTCCCACAACACTTAGCACCAATATGCGAAACACGCACCACCAGGACAAACGAACACAAAGAAGCCAATTCAGATCAACAGAAGAATTGAGTAAACCACAGAGCTTCTAAGGAACATGCAAACATGGAGAATAACGCAAGAGAAGGAAGAAGAATAATCAAGACAGAGTTTATAGTGGTTCGGCAAGCTGAGGCCTACATCCACTTTCGAAGGGAGTTGGAGAACTTTATTCAGAGTAAACAAAGGAGAGATTACAAGTAAGTACAATACTATTCATCAAACTACTTCAGTATTTATACTACTCAGTACAAGCTCTTTTTACAGATTCATCTTGGCTCGTTGGTTGCAACCGTTTACTCAAGGTAAATTTCTAACAATCTCCACCTTTGTAAGCAACAAGTCCTTCATCAATTTCTCCCTTCGATTGAAGAAAACTCTTCATCCTTTTTCAGGTAAATGAAACCCTACTAGGTCCAGACATCGCTGGAACTTCAATTGTGCTAAGGGTTTCGTGAGTATGTCTGCAACATTGTCTGAGGTATGAATTTTCACTACCTCAATTTCTCCTTTTTCTATTTCCTCCCTTATGAAGTGAAACTTTATGTCGATGTGCTTTGTTCTTGTAACGCCCCGTGTTTCGGAATCAAGTCGTTTTGAGTTATTGAGCGTTCTTGTTCTAATTTGGGAAATTAGAATTTTAACTTTGGCCTTGGGTCGTTAAACTAAATTTCTAAAATTTAGGGGAAAGAGATTTTTAATTAAATCTTTAAACTTCCTAAAGTTAGAGGTTTAATATTTGATATTTATTTTAAATATCAAAAGACCCAAAATCTTCCTAATCAGTTTTAATCCCAAATCTTTCGGAATTAATAGTGGGTTTAAAATTCAATTTGGGATTTTAATTAGAATCCTAGATTAAATCTCATTTATGTTTTAAATGGGGTTTTTCTCTTCTTAGGGTTTTATTTTGAGTAAAAGGGAAAAACAAAAGAAACCCTAGAGCCTTCTCCATCTCTCTTTCTCTTCAGCAGCCTCGTGAAGCCCCCTCCTAGCCGTCGCCGCTTGGGCTCCAGCGCCGCCGTCGCCGTGCTCGTCGCGCAGCCACTCTCCTTCGCGAGCTCTCTCTCTCTGTGAGCTCTCTCCTTGCGCTGCCTCTTCCTCTCAGTTCCTCCCTGTTGCGAAGCCAATCGCGCGCGCCGCCGTTCGTGAGTCGAGCCGCGTCACTGCCCAGATCGAAGCTACCGACGCTGTCGACACACCTAGCCGCGGGTCACCCCCTCTTCGCGAGATCTCCTTCTGCGAGCTGTCCATTCCCACGCCGTTTTCTCTCTTTTTCGTGCGTTTTTGGTCAAGAAAGATCATGGGTAAGTCTCCTTCCTTTCGATCTAGGTGACTTAAGGCCCGATCTAACTCCTTCTTGCTCGTATTGGTTAGATCTCGCGCAGGCAGCACCTCGTAGCAACGTTTCCTCCGCGTTTCAGCCTTAGGAAGTCGTGGGTAAGCCTTTTTCTTCTCTTTCCTTATGGTTTAAGGTTGGATCTAAGTTCCTCTGGGTTCGTTTTGGTTAGATCTCGCGTGCCTAGCAGTTCGGAGTCCCGTCGCCCTCGTTTCAGCCGATTCCGCCTCTGTCCAGCAGCATTCTTGGCTGTTTTTGGTGTCGTTTGGCCTGAGGTCGCTCCGGGAGGTGAGTTTATGCTTTACCCACTCTTGGTTGAAGCTTAAATTTGATTACCCATTGGCTTTAGGTGCTGAAAAGTTTAATGTTGTTCGATTTTCTGATCTGCAGCGCCGTCTAGGTGTTCGATTAGGTTCGAAACACATCGACTTGAATATCCACTGCCCAAGGATCGTTCTAGTGCGTTGTTCGAGGTTGTTATAACCCGTCTTGCGTGATATCGAGTCCGTTGGGTAAGGTTCATCGCTGTTGTTAGTTTTATAGCTTAAGTGTTCGATACCCATTAGAGATTAAAGCCTTAAACCATGTTTTAATCGATACCCATTCGTTACCGACCTTATAATTGCAGGATTTAAGTGTGTTCGGTTGCTGTTCATCGAGCATTTGATCTCAAAGATCGTGTTCAGCGAATACCCACAACTTGAAAGACCTTGATTTTGGTTACCCATAACCCGGTGACTTGGGATCTTGGTTGTTGGGTCGTTTCGAACACAAGTCGGCTTGTCTCAAGGTTGTTTGAGCACTAAGCGGTAAATTCCAGCACCCTTTACCTTCCTTTATTAAGTCTCTTGGGTGTTGTTTATCAATTCCTGACCCTTAGAAGTCGTTGCTTGTAGTTTGAGCTCTTTTAGGCTCTTCCGGTTGAGAACCAAGTGGTTTCGGTAAGTAATCCATTCTCTAAGCATTCTTTAGTTATCATTAGGTTCTTAAGCTTGGTTTTGACTCGTAGTATTTATCCTGATGTTTAGGAGCTCCGTTGGCCTGTTTAGGATCGCTTAGGAGCGCTTGTGTAAGTAGTTCTTACTTGCTGAAGTCTATTTGACTGTGTGGTGCATGCTGACTGTTTACTCGCTTTATAACTGTTCCCTTGTTCCTTGTTTCTCTGAATAAATTTTTATATATATGAATTCTTTGAAAAGCATGTACTGTTGTGGCGTGTTGATTGGTTGTTGTAAAGCATGTTGGTTCTGTTTTGCATTTGTGAGATAAGCATGAGTTGGGAGCAGGTGATTACATGTATATGCTTGGTGGGCATAGTTCTTGAGTCTAGAAGTCTAATGCAGGGCATATGCATTCTAGATAAGTTTGAGAAAAGAGGTCAGGGACCTAAGAGGCAGCTTCAGCCCAGTATCTCTCCGACAACATTGCATCTGCAAGTTGACAGCGAACTCTCTCCATAACTGTTCTATTCAGCCTCTCTGCAACCCCATTCTGTTGAGGGGTATGTTTGACTGTTCTGTGCCTCATAATTCCATTGCTTTTACAAAAAATTATCAAATAGCTCATTACAAAACTCCAATCCATTATCGGTTCTTAGACATTTGAGTACCTTATTAGTCTGTTTTTCAATCAAGGTTTTCCATTCCTTAAATTTCTCAAACACTTGGTCTTTTGTTTTTAAGAAAAAATATCCAGCTTTTTCTTGAGAAATCATCAATTATAGTAAGGAAATACTTTGATCCACTTAGTGAGGAAGTTGAGGTTGGCCCCCACAGATCAGAATGTACATACTGAAGGATTTCTTTAGTATTTTGTTGAGCCTTGTTGAAGTTGTGTCTTGTGGCCTTTCCGACAACAAAGTGCTCACAAAAGGACATGTGATCTCCTACTCCATGTGGAAGTATTCCCTGTTTGGACAATACCTGAAGTCCTTTGATACTGATGTGAGAAAGTCTCTTATGCCAGAGATCATCATCAGTCAAGTTTTCCCCTGAGACAGTTAAGGCTGCTTGAACCATTTCCACATCTTTAACCACATAAAGGCCATTGATTTTGACTCCAATCAAGACTGTTCTTTGCTCCTTTTTAATCTCAATTGTACCTCCACTGCCACCATAGGTACATCCAATTGAATCTAGCATGCCAAGGGATATGAGATTTCGTTTGAGATTAGGGACATGTCTCACATTCCTCAACAATTTAACACTGCCATCTTTTAATTTCAAGGAGACTGGCCCTATTCCCACAACTCTACAGGTATTATTATTGCCCATATACACAATACCTCCATCCCATTCTCTGTAGGTGCTGAACCAACCCTTGTATACTACTCCATCCCATTCTCTGGGGGTCATATGAAAAGAGCACCCGGAGTCGATCACCCAGTCATGCTTATCTGAAGGTTCTTGTATACTACTGCACTAATCTGAGGTAGCAAGAGCATCCGAATATGAAATGGAATTCTCTCCAACTGAAGCTTCAGATTGCTTGTTCTTCTTAAACCTCTGATTTTGATTCTTTCTTTTCAAAGAGTAACAATCTCTCTTGATGTGCCCCTCTTTGTGACAGTAGTTGCATTTAACCTTGGCCTTATTCTTATCTTCAATCCGATTCTTGACTTCTTTGCCTCTGTTTTTACCCTTAACAAACAGTCCTTCATTCACTTCTTTTTTAGATGACTGCAGCTCCAGTTCTTTGGTGCGTATGGCCGACATAATTGCACCAGTTGTAATAGACTCACGACCATATTTCAGTGCTGTTTTAACATCTCGATAAGCTTCTGGAAGTGAGTTGAGCAACACAAACGCTTCATTTTCATCTCCTATCTTCTCTCCTAGATTTTTGAATTCAGAAGTCATTCTTTTGAATTCATCTAGGTTCTCGGTTAGAGTCTTGATAGGATCCATCTTGAATGTAAAGAATTTTTCTCTCATATACATCAAGTTGTGTGCGTCTTTAGTCTCATACAAGGAGTTTAACTTGAGCCAGGTTTTATATGGAGTATCTTCATCAATTACTTGTCGCAAGACTCCATTACTTAGATTCAAGATTATAGTCCCATATGCATTTGTATTCATAGTCTCATTCTCTTCTTCATTTATTGATGCGGGCAATTTTGAAGGATCTATGTCAATGCCTTTAAAGCCTTTTGCTGACCAAGTATGACTTTAATTTTAGCTTTCCACAGATCGAAGTCACCCTTTCCATCGAACTTTTCTATATCATATCTTGCCACTGCCATGTTCTGTTCCAAGAATTGAATTCTTGATTGTGTTCTTGAGGCTCTGATACCACTTGTAAGTGCATACAACGTGGGAGATTATCACAGCAACACGTCCCACAACACTTAGCACCAATGTGCGAAACATGCACCACCAGGACAAACGAACACAAAGAAGCCAATTCAGATCAACAGAAGAATTGAGTAAACCACAGAGCTTCTAAGGAACATGCAAACATGGAGAATAACGCAAGAGAAGGAAGAAGAAGAATCAAGACAGAGTTTATAGTGGTTCGGCAAGCTGAGGCCTACATCCACTTTCGTAGGGAGTTGGAGAACTTTATTCAGAGAAAACAAAGGAGAGATTACAAGTAAGTACAATACTATTCATCAAACTACTTCAGTATTTATACTACTCAGTACAAGCTCTTTTTACATATTCATCTTGGCTTGTTGGTAGCAACCGTTTACTCAAGGTAAATTTCTAACACATATAAATGGACAAAAAAAGTGCATCACAAATTAATTATTCTCCCAATAATTAAATAAATTTCACATATCATACAATTCAACATATTGCTAGATTCTCACAAATCATACAAAAATCTAAAATCTCGAAATATAGGAAGCTAAGCCTATCTAAAAACTCATTCAAAATTAAAGAATTGTTCAACAACTTAGCTTGCATTTGTGGAGATAATGTATTTACCTAACAAAAATTTAGAAATATCTATCAAATATATTATAAGGCTACAAGTTCACATAAGGGAATTAATCACATAAAATGTGAATTCCACCAATTGAGTAAACATAGTATATGTAAATATATTTAAATTGCAATTAGTGAATAATTATGTTTCACTAGATTGTGAATTTACCATGTGAAAGCCTCCATGCCATGACAATTATTTGTATAAAATTAAAGGAGCAACAACTTGTTTTTATGCATCCCTATGAGGAAGAACCACTATTTTGATCTTAAAAATGTATTGTGGGATTGGAAATCTAGCAATTGGAATCCAGAACAAAGACCAAACTTGTATTGGAATTCAAGAATCATCAATTGGAGACCTAAAAAGCGACACATACTATTCAATTTCAGCCAATAGAGAATGATGGACAACATGCCCCAGCCCAATTGAAGATGAAATATTTGTCTAAAATATTTTAACAAAATCTAAATAAGATGGCTGGCTAGGTAACCAAATCTCAATGTTTAAGTCAATAATTCCTCTAAAAAAAATTAATAATAATAAACACAATATTCATAGATTGAACTTGAAGTAACAAAAATGGATTAGTCAAGAACGTTAACCTTTGTTACTACATACTATATCACCAAGGAAGAAAGCTTCCAATGATAAAGAGCCTGACCTTTTTTCCTTTTTCTTTTTCATTTTTTTTGCTCGTAAAACCGTGTAAGAAATATTCTAGGCTTCGATCCTCGAATGAGGAAGACCACTTCAAGCGCCTAAAGCCCGGCAACATGCAGCTGCCTGCAGTCACCGAGGTCGCAACTGGCAAGATCTTTTATGTTGGCATATTAGGAAAAATGGCCACAATGGGAAGGAAAAATAATAATCCATCAGCCCCATATTAAACAAACAAATAAATAAATAGACGGCAACATTCTCGAGTTTTTCAATCAAACTAAAACACATTCCAAGAGAATTTGTATATCAACAATTTTTAAGTGGCAAATGAACATAACCATGCTTCAGATTCCTTGTGAAATAGTTCCCGAATTTTCAACAGAGAATATTGGGCAATTTCAATTTGCATGCCAAACTTCGAAAATTAAGTGATCACAAAGCTATCAAATAAAATACTCGCATCACAAGTCACAAACAGAATCAGGAAACTCGAAACGCTCAATTTCAATAGCGATAGATCGACAAAAATTAACAGAAACCAAAACACTGTTAAGCTCAATTAACAGAAACCAAAAGTTTAACCAATTCATTTAGCAAAACCAATCCTTTGACCCCAAGAAAATTCCTTGTGCTAACCATTTTCCATTTTAATCCACATCAAATGAAAATAAAAAATAAGAGCACACAATCTATGTCATACTAAAATTTTAGAAATTTCCATACGCATTTTTTCTATGATTGTTAGAAATATATTTAGAAATTTCTATTCCCTAAATATTATTTCTAACATGTAATTGTCATGAATGATTTAATTTAGTAGTAAGGAGTTTGCTTTAAGTGTGGGTAAGTATGACTTTTACCTAACTTGCATAATAAACTCTAGGGTAATAAAGGGACAAAATTAATTAAGTTGCAATTATCTCAACTAATTGAATTTGGTTTTTAGTCATTCCTATATAGATATATTTTTAATGCTATCATTAAATCGATATTGAACACTACCGTGCCCAATTCACTAAATGATAAGTTTTTATTTTGATGCTTGGTTAGAATCAAATAAATAGGGAATGTATAGGTACACATTAATTATGGCTTTTCCAAATAATTAGATTAAGTTCTTGAATTGATTTTTTTTTTCAAGTATGTGATCAAGATTACACTAGGATAGATTTTGCGCCTTTGATTTGAAATTTGGTAATTTTATTTTTATATTCACCTCTTCATTGCTTAATTTTAATCTTAGTTCAACATTTCAAGACCCCCTATTTTATGCTAACAAGAGCTTAGCTCAATTGGGATAAAGTTGTATTGATAACCACGGTCTGTGGTTTGAATCTCCACCCCACATATTATCAAAAAAAAAAAACCCCTATTTTATTTTAGTTTTTTTAAACCTTGAGAAATTAATTTGACTAGTTGTGTTGAGATATATCTCTCTACAAGTTAGATTAGAAGGATTAGTTATTACTTTGAAGCGCCTCGACAACCCGACCAATATCCATTAGTAGTCAATTAACATCTTATTGGATTAAACCTTTATATTCTTTCCTATCTACTTAATTTCTTTTAATGTATTCCAAAATTCTTTCTATCACATTTGGAATCGAAAATCTAAATTTGACGTAGAAAAATCCAAGATGAGAACTGTAACGGTAAAAAATTTCAACAAGTTAGAATTTATACTTAATTAAACCTTTATATTCTTCCATATCTAATATTTTATGTTCTAAAATATTTGTGCTTATTCTTTTTTAGTCAATACAAAAGTCAAGAGCTTTAATTAACAAGTTTGAATGTATACTTAATTTATTTCAATTCTTTCTATCACAATTTTAATCGAGAATCCAAGAATGGGGGAGGAAGAAGAGGGGAAAGAGAGAAAAAAATAAATAAATTGAAAGTGTTAATATCTAAAAAGCGGAAACAATTTCGGATCTTAAGTACATAAGAAGCTCAATTTGATCACCAAAGACATGCTATTCATATGAAGAAAAACAGAGACAGCTTACCTACCTTGTGCTCAATGGAGAAATTGGTTGGATTAGCTTCTTGTTTTTCTTCACCAATGAATCACGAACCACCAAAGGATCTTCCTTGCTATCCTCAAGCTTTTGGAATGGATTGTGGGATCCTTAAGTGATGGAATTTGAGAGAGAAAGTTTGAAAAACATGCTTATGAAAGTCGGTGGTGTGAGTATGGATTTTGGCAAAATTTCAGTATCTCTCTTGCTTGGTTCTTTTAGCCTTCTTCTTCAGTTATATAGAGGGATTAAGCATGAAGAAAAGGCCCAGGGATTGCCACCAAATCAGCTCCAAATTAATGGAGTATTAAGTAGCTTAAGAAAGGGGAGTGCATGGGTTTAGTCACCATGCACTCCACCTCTAAAAAATAAAATTTCATTTTGAATTTAATTAATTCAAGATTATCTTGAATTAATCCACTAACTAATTTAATTTAATTAATCTGAAATTTGAAAAATCATTTTCAATTTCTTAATTTTAAATTAATTAAAAATTAATTTAAAAATTAATTATTAATTTAATATTTTAATATTAAAATAATATTTTGCCACTTTACCCGAACATTTCCGAAATGTTATTTTTCCTATCATGTTTTCGATATTTAAATCATATTTAAATATTAAAATCAAGACATACTCGATTTTCACAAAACCCGACATACCGTCAACACCTATCACCTCTATTCATTTTTCTCAACATGAACTTAAAGTAATTCGTATTTTATCCATCATATTGTTCCAAAGTTAGTCTCGAGCTAACAAGGGGACCTAATGGACCTACAAATCATGGGCTCCAACGGTACGAGGCTAAACTAGTCAAACTCTTTTAAGATAGTTAACCAACATCCGTTAACTACCGGGACACTCCACTATAGCCTAGTAGTTGAATTGCCCTCACTATAAATATATTTCCATCCACTCGATATAACCATGATTAGTAAGTCAATCATTCACAGGTCGTTCGTGTTGAGGATCCCACATTGAAAAGATTAGTGGAGACCTCACAATATATAAGCTACAAGGGTCACTCCACTCATTGCCAATTGGTTTTGAGATGGAAGCCCATGTAATATAATATGATATCAGAGCCCATTAAACCCAAACGGGTATTCGGTCCAATAAAAAGAAATTGGGATCCGATCCAAGAATGGTGAGCCAATTGGTTTCGAGATGGAAACCCATATAATATAATATGATATCAGAACCCATTAAACCCAAACGGGTATTCGGTCCAATAAAAAAAAATTGGGATCCAATCCAAGAATGGTGAACCCAAAGAGGCACCATCTTGAGGGGGCATGTTGAGGATCCCACATTGAAAAGATTAGTGGAGACCTCACAATATATAAGCTACAAGGGTCACTCCACTCATTGCCAATTGGTTTTGAGATGGAAGCCCATGTAATATAATACTTCAGGCGTCAGATGACAAGCACTTGATGGCAATAGCAATGGGTGTAGAAATTTAAACGTATCAATGCTTCGAATTTTGATGAGGCTACGTTGCCTTGCACATGTGTAACGACCCGACTAAAGAGGGAATAAAAACATACAAGGGGGTCGCTACTTCATGCACGAGTACATAAAACCTTGTAAACTTTAAAGCGGAAAACAACAATGTCTTTCATCTAAGTCAAATAGGGCCCAAAACATGAATAAGTTCAATGGTTAAAGAACAATGTAACACGCTTGAAAAAGAATCTCAAAAGTAGACAATCGTTTTCAAAATGAGTGTTCAACATTAAGTTTGACCCTAGAATGAATGAGAACTGAGAGTTCTAAGGAGTGAGACATGATCTGCAGCTGCAACCCCTAGCCAATCAAGCCACGACCCTCGCCAATTGCCAACGCTCTCAAGTACCACCTGAAAAAGGAAAGACATGTAGCATGGGTGAGTATATATGAATATACTCAGTAAGTAGCCCACTTAAGAGCCGAAACTGAAAACGTGAGATCTAGTAACTTGAAACTGAGTTCCTGAATTTTTGGGTCTCAGCGACATAGGGACCTATTGGAATAACATTTGGGTTTTTAACCTTAGGGCCACAACTGATCACATAAACATGTTCTATCTAGGGTGTTAACCTATCCCCAACCTGTGCCAACTAGAGTGTTGTGTGGGTCAATCGGTTAAGGTAAGTAAATTAGAGACTAGCTGGCCACCTCTAGCAGAACTACACCTTTCCCAACACAACACCCCTGAATGTAAAGATAAAAATACAGTGGAGCAACTGACGCATGTAAACATACCTGGTGCCAAATGGCGCACGAAAAACGTGCCTGATCATAAGCTCAACACCGTCCTGAACTGAGAGAGCGCAGAGCTCTCACAGTCAACTAATAGAACACACGTAAACGTGCCTGATAACTAAGTTCTATCAGTCTTGAGATGGGGAAGGAACACACTCTAGCTATGTAAGACTCAAGGAATCTAATAAGTCTTCCTGAGGCCCTAAAACGTGGTCGAGGTCCTTATTCTAAGCCTTTCCTCAATAGGGAAGTATGATTCCTAAACCATTATGAGGCTACCGAAAATTCGGCAGCATAACGACATACATATAGGGAACCCAAAATTTTTATACACCTGGAAACAATAACGATGCACTTCTATAAACACAACTGAGTCAGAATTCACAACCAACTCCAATCATAGCTCCATTGAACATTAACCCATCCTCTGTATCATTAACACAATTCAGAGCAAACATGAATTAAACATTCCAACATACTTACTTAGTCCTACAAGCATAGCAACAATTAAGTCATGTCCAAGTAATCAATACTTAAACCATATCCAAGTAAGCATACCATGATTTCAAAAAACTACTTCATGTCCAAAAGCTACTCACTCCGACCACCAACACTTCATAGGAAAAGTCATAATCATCATTTCCAAATAGCTACTTACACCCAAAAACAACATTTAACTTGAACCCATGCCACACTTATATAACCACTTTCACACATGGTACAATGCAAATAATTAGGATCCAATGACTACTTACGTTAAGGCTAACTCATCATGCTACAACAAACCTTAACTTTTTTATACAATCTTCTTGCTTCAAACTGAGTCATTTATGCTTATTGGAACCCAAGAGTAAAACTTAGATATTAAGTCCAACTCATGTTGCACATTTGAATACACAATTAAATGGGTTCAAGTATAAACTTAATCCAATGGCTACTTACATTAGCTAAATAATTTGCTTGACACAAATGTGCTCCTTAGCTTCCAAACTCCCTAATAACAGAAACGGAGCTTGCTGTCTGGGCTAACAAGTCCACTCCAAAGCGACTATTAAAATCTCGAACGCTAAGAAGTCCATGAAAACAAAAACCACAATTAATGGGTAAGCCCCTAACACCATAGAACCAACGAAACTCAACCTTAAAGCGCTTACCCACCACCGATAATGCTCCACGACATTGAAACTCGAAGACCCACTGCGAGAACCACCGAAAACGAAGCAAAACGCTTGCTGAACGGAAAGGAAAGTGAATGGGTAAATGTTTAAATGCAAGAACTATCCCACATAAGCCTCAAACCAACTTACCCAATACGAGAACTCACCTACAACACCCGAAAAATGCAGAAAACGGCAATCACTGCTATCCGCGGCTACGATACTGTTGCCGGAAAAACAACACTAATCACTCCCACCCACGCTGCTACAACACGCAACACAAAGCAGAGAGATTTTGGGAGAGATGTTGGGCGTGAGGGAAAAGATATTCGCGAGATAAACACTCAAAAGGAGAAACGAAAACGGAACAACTCACCTGCTGTTAGCCGAAGAGACGAACTGCCGCTGCACCTGCTGCTCACGCCGCCGAAGGGGAGACGCACGGACACGCGACCTGCGGGAGCTTGGAGACTGGCCGGAAAACGCAAGAAACGAGGGAGATGCGAGATGAAGGCTTGCCGAATCGAAGAAGGGGACGGTTTGCTGCAGAGGGAGGCTCACGAAGAAGAAAAAAATAAGGCTGCTGAAAGGGTGGCTGGCGGCTAGGCTCAATTTTAAGGAGGGGATAGGGCTAACTTCAGCTTGAGGAAATTACAGAAATGCCCCTCAGCTATACCAATTAACAAAAACCCATCAATTTGAAGCATAACTTCACTTAAACTCTTAATTTAAACCCAAATAAATCACAAAATTAGGAAAATCAAGCTTTACCTCAATTTGCCAACGTTACAACATGTTTCTGGCTTCAAGACGTTGGCGATAGCGTCACGACGTTGTTGGACCTTTGGTACAACATTGAGCAATGCATCTCGACGTTGTGAATTTAGTTCTTCAATCTCCAATTTCTCGATTTCTCTCCAATCTTGCTCTTGCTCTAGCTTCTCGCTTTTTGCTCTCTCTCCAAATTCTCCCTCCAATCTCTTATTCTCTCTCTAGTTTCTCTATTCAATCTCTTACTGTCTTCCCAATCTCGCTCTCGCTCTTAAATGCCTTAAATACGCATTTTCATATAGAGAGTAAAATGGTAATTTTGTTAGGATGACAACGTAAGCAAAATGACATATATCCTTGAATTGAAAATGTATGACATTTTTCATTTTTGCCTGTCCAATGGGTTATCCACACAATTGTTTCAATAAAATTTAGGGAAAAATACACTTTTAGTGTGGTTTGGGATAGATTACATTTTGGTCCATAAGTTTCAAATTCAACAATTTTACTCCTAAGGTTTGGATTTTGTTATACTTCTAGTCTCTTTCTTAACTTTTCTGTTAATTACTAACAGAAAACTGATGTGACAATTTTTGTAATAAAAAAAATTATTGTTTTTCAAAATTATTTTCTCAATTAAAAACATTTTATTCGTTTATTTATTTTTCTCTCTCTTACTCCTCTTCTTCCTCCCCCATTCTTAGATTCTCTATTTAAAATGTAATAGAAATAATTATGTTAATTAAAGATCTTGACTTTGGTGTTGACTCAAAAAGAATAAGCACAAATATTTTAGAATATAAAATATTAGATATGGAAGAATATAAAAGTTTAATTAATTATACATTCTAACTTGTTGAAATTTTGGACGCAGTTCTCATGTTAGATTTTTTAAAGTCAAATTTCGATTCTCGATTCCAAATGTGATAGAAAGAATTTTGGAATACATTAAAAGATATTAAGTGTAGATATATATGGAAGAATATAAAGGTTTAATCCAATAAGATGTTAATCGACCACTAATGGATATTGGTTCGGTTTTCGAGGTGCTACAAAGTAATAACTGATCCTTCTAATGTAATTTGTAGAGAGATAGTGAAACTAAGTTGTATCTCAAGAGTACTAGAAAAATTAATTTCTCAAGGTTTAAGAAAACTAAAATAAAATAAGGGTTTTGAAATGTTGAACTAAGATAATTAAGCAAAGAAGTGAATATAAAAATAAAATTACAAAATTTCAAATCAAGGGCAAATTCTATCCCAGTGTAATCTTGATCACATACTTCAAAAAAAAAAAAAATAAATAAATAAAATTCTCAATTCAAAAACTTAGGCCCCGTTTGATAATCATTTGGTTTTTGGTTTTTGAAAATTAGACTTGTTTTCTTTAAATTTCCTCACCATGGTTTTCGTTTTTGTTAAAGACATGCTTGAATTCCTAACGAAATTCTAAAAACAAAACCAAGTTTTTGAAAACTACTTTTTTTAGTTTTAAAAATTGGCTTGGTTTTTAAAAACATGGGAAGAAAGTAGGTGGAAAGCCAAAGAAACTTAGAGTTGAGAGTGATGTTTATAAGCTTAAAAACCAAAAACAAATAACCAAATGGTTATCAAACGGGGCCTTAATTATCTACTTATTTGGAAAAGCAATAATTTGTGTGTTCATTCTCTATTTATTTGTGTTGATAAACAATGTTGCAAACAAGACCTTAAAGAAATTGACCAACCTAAAACAGAGACTTCCTCAGACCAGTAATGACCAACCAATTAGAAGAAGAACAGAGAGGAAGTGAGTTGCACACAGAGTTTTATAGTGGTTCGACCAAACAAACTGAGTCTACATCCACTCTTAGTCACTGATATTATTATGAGTAGCAATTACAGAGATATATAAACTTATCTCAGCCGAATAACCCGAAGCACAACGATGAAGAATTCCCAAAGCTCTCGAGCAATCCTTCAGCGTTCTTCACACAACTTTACAAGCTTTCAATCGACATCAGGATCTTCACTTTCTCACTCAAATTCCCAAGTGCACAACAGTACACTTTTACAGAGAATACTCACACTCTAATCCTCTCGATTTTACCTCTCCCCAGCTCTCCCTCACAGCTCTCAAAACTCTACCCTCTTTCCAGAAGAATTTTTAATATATACTGTCGCAACGTCATCGCGACGCGGAGCGGCCGACATCCTTTCTTGGGTTTTTTAGAAGAAAATTGGAGTCGCCACCAATCATTGAGGGTGTGATTGGTCACCTTTAAAATAAAAAACAAAACTAGTCTTAGAAAACCAGAAATTAGGTTCGGGAGTCGTTTGAGTGTAGGGAAGGTATTAGCACCCTACAACACCCGTTTAAGAAAACGATTACCACAGTATCTTAAATTGTCCAATTAAATGAATAAAAACAGTCCTTTATTTTATTTTTCTTAAAAAAATGATAGATATGAAAATAAAACTCAAAATGCAATACTGAACACAAGATGTCTCATTCGTTTTTACCTTAACTTTAGAAATAAAGCAAGGATTAAACATTATGAGTTGGATATCCAATTTAATATAAATCATGCCTAATCTCCCTTTTAATTAAAGGAACATGGGTGTACATGATTATGTTTACTAAAAATATTTTTTTAAAATAAAAAGGATGTAAAAGAAGAAAAATTATTCAAAGAGTAAATTCTTTTAAAAGGGAAAATGAGAATTTTCATACGCCTACACGGGAGTTGAACTCCACGAAGGCACATTACTCAGTTCCCATAATCCCTTTCAAAAGAAAACCAAAGCAATAACAATAATTGAAATTGACAAAGCAGAATTAAAGATTAGATTAAAGCAATTTGGAGAATGAAAGGAAAAAACAAATAAATTAGAAAGTATAAAAAAATGAAGTTGGCAAAGTGCAAAAAGTGAACTAAAATGAGAGAGAAATTAAAAATGATAATCATAATGATGACGATAATAATAATAATAATAATAATAATAATAATAATAATAATAATAATAATAACAACAACAACAATAATAACAAAACAAAAAACAAAGGAAATAGAAAAACAAAACCCAACCTTTTTTACTTCTCTCTTCCTTCTTTTTTCCTTCTTTCTTACCCAATGTTTTCTCTCCCCGTATACTCCTCCCTCCTCCTCTTTTTTCCTCTTTTCCTCTTCTCCTCTTCCACTTTCTTTCCTCTCTTTTTCTATCACTCTCTAAGCTAAACTCTTATTCAAATGCCTAAACTCTCTCAAGCTCACTTTTACTCTAAACTTCTTCTCTTTTTTTCTCTCCTTTTCTATCACTCTCTAAGCTAAACTCTTATTCAAATGCCTAAACTCTCTCAAATGCCTAAACTCTCTCAAGCTCACTTTTACTCTAAACTTCCTCTCCTTCTTCTTGTTTTCCGTCCCTTTCATCCTCCATCTCCCCCCTTTTTATACTTGAAGGGTTACTAAATTAGGGGGAGGATGGATGAGAAAATGGTGGAAAAAAGAAAAAAAATAAAAAAAATAAAAAAATGAGAGCCATGGAAAGTCTTTTGAATAGGTAAACTTCCCCTTGAATAGGAATGGGGAAGACCAAAAAAAAAAAAAAAAAAAAGTGTGGGGAAAGGGATTTGAAACACAGACCTCATGATTATCAATACAACTTCATGCCAGTTGAGCTATGCTCTTGTTGACATACAAGAAAAAACAAATTGACCACCAAATATTGGAAACCTTCAAACATTATTACTGAAAATCAAGCCGGACCAAATACGGTGTCTACATATACAATCCCTAAAAGCTTTAATTTCTTCAGCTCTCCACCAAGGTGAAAGAAAGACGTTGGAATGCCAACAACCCACTTACTCTGTGACGCGTCTTAAGCAGTGGGCAACCGAGAGTTAGTTATTCCACTAACAACTCACGTGACTTGCACCTTGTAGCACATTCCAAGCAACTCAAGCCTGATGGATTAACCAAGCTATAATAGGATAACTAAACATAATGATTAATTTATCAAAATTAACAATTTGATTCTAACTAAGCATCAAAATAAAAACTTATCATTTAATCAATTGGGCACTATAATGTTCAATATCGATTGAATGATAGCATTAAAAATAAATCTATATGAGAATGACTAAAAACCAAATTCAATTAATTGAGATAATTACAACTTTATTAATTTTGTCCCTTTATTGCCTTCTAGAATTTATCAATATATATATATATTTTTTGATAAAAGAACAATCTATACTTAATTAAACCTTTATATTCTTCCATATCTAATAATCTATACTTTAGCATTTCTCCCTTTCATTTTAGTTTGACTAAATTACATGGTAAATTAATTAGTTTCCATGAAGAATATTTGAAAATGAAGACAACAGAAGAATGTTATCGAGTAAACAAATTTTATTCGAAGCTATCTTTTAATTAGCTATGAAATTCGTATTGGCCAACTCATTTTTTATGAAATCCACATATCAAGATTCCATGTATTAAGTTACTATTGAACGACTCTTAACTCCACAAATAATTCCCTTGGACGATATTCATTTCTAGGGATCAAACACAATTCTATAAATATCAAACTAGCATTTTAGGTGAAGAGCAAACGACCCGCTTACAAAATTTTGTTTAGGTGGAAACTATCAATCAAAAGTTAGGATGAGTTCTTCTGGACAAGATGATTGGAAACAAATAGAGAACATTAACGACGATCCGTATGTGCAAGAGATCGCAAAGTTTGCAGTGACGAAGAGAAAACACGGTATATCTGGGGCTAGATGGACATCCAATCGAGTTTTGAGTGGTAAGGTTGTAGACGTGGTAGAAGGAAAAAAGTACTGTCTTGAGGTGGAGGCGAAAATAGTGATAATAATACTGAATCCTAATGTTGTTATGTTGGATCTCCCAACTAAATATGAGACAGGTAAGGTTGTTGTGCTGGATCGTAAACCACCTGTCGAATCTTGGGAACTCTTAGATTTTGATTTTCCCAATTAGCCTTTTGGCCTTGGCGCCCTTTACTCCTCAACTCCCACTTTGTTGAGGGGACCAACCCTTATCTACTTTAGATAATGCTTACATGGCATTATCCTTATGTATGGATACTATAGTAATATGAGAATAAAGTAAGGGATGTATCAATGTCTAATTCTATGTTTAAACGAGTGTCGTTAGTTTTTCTTTTCTTTTCTTCCCTCTTTATTATAAACCTAACTACATTAACTACTAACGCTCTGTTTGATAAACTATTTAGGCCCCGTTTGGTAACCATTTCGTTTTTTCTTTTTGGTTTTTGAAAACTAAACCTATAAACACTACTTTTATCCACAAATTTCTTTTAAACAATCTACTATATATAAGATTGAATTTTATACCTATTGATACTCTAAACTTCGACTTTTATATCTAGTAAGCTTGTGACTTTTACAAAATTTTGAATAAGTTAAGGACTTATTAGACACAAAATTAAAAGTTGAGGAACCTATTGGACACAAAAGTGAAAATTTTTAAGAACCTATTGGAAACAAAATTGAAAGTTCGAGAACTTATTTGAAACTATCTAAAGTTCAAGGACTAAATTGATACTACCCTGAAAGTGTTCAAGGGCTAAACATGTAATTTAACCCTTAGTTTTTAAAATTACTTGACTTGGTTTTTTAAAACATGGGAAGGTAGAAAACAAATACAAATAAACTTGATGAAAGTAGTGTTTATGAACTTAAATTTCAAAATCCAAATACATATCAAACGAAATTTCAACAATTCATAATTATGAACCAAATTTAATTCCAATTATTAGCTAGGGTTTTATTTATAGCTATCTCCCATATGTTAATATGTTTTTTTTTCTTTAAATTTTGAGGCAAATGTTTAGTTTAACTATACGAAATGTTTGCAAAATCTAAGAAAGTTCATGGGCAAAGTAAATAAATACCATTGAGAATTTCTCGGCACCTAAGAGATAAATAGAAAATTTCTAATTTTTTTCTACAAAAGAAATGAAGGGTGACAAGATTCAAACCCGATAAGAATTATTGAAATTAACTCAATTTTTCAGTTCAACAATCATTGTATGACATATTGATTAATAATTATTTAATGTTTAGGTTAAAAATCACTTGTAGTCCTAAACTCTTATGAAAGTAACAATTTAGTTCCACTTTTATTTGCAAGAATTTTAGTTTCTCTTCATTTTTGTAACAAAATTTAACCCTCGAACTTTAGTTACGTAACAATTTTTTTCCTCATATTTTAAAATATGTAACAATTTAGTTCCTACTAAAGCTGAAGTTGTTGAAGTTTTAGATCAAATAAAATTTATAATCTTCGAACTTAGGGAGAAGTTGGTTTATTTCTAACTTCTTTTATGGAGGGTGAGGTTGAAAAATGATTAAATGAATGAAAAAATGAAAAAAAAAAGAAAATTGCGAAAAAATAAAATTGGGATGGCTAATTATGCTTTAAAATCATGAAATCAGGCCCTTGGTATTGACTTTGGTTAATTCAATGGTTAGTTCAATAATTGATTATCTATATATTGATTTTAATCGTCTAAGTCTATCGAACTCCTAGAATAACCATAGAGCCATATTATTATTCCTATTATCCTAGTCTAACAAACACATCAATGCTATTGCAGTTGTACATTAATCAATCAGGCCTAATTAACTAGCAACAATTGCATTAAGATTATAATAGTTAGATAACCAATTTTATAACTAGAAAAGGCCTAAAATTAATTAGGAATTGACTAAGTGTCAATTCTAGGGAGGCATGCAAAATTGTTTATTTAGAGACAACACGCTTAAATTCCAAGATCATGTTGCAACCTAATCGCTACCGGCTAACAAATATAATTAGAGTGACTGTGATTGGGTTTATCAGACCCTCCTAAACTAATTATGATAAAATAGAATTCAAATCACCAAGATAATTGAAATCATAAATTAATCATCAAAACCTCAAGAAAATAATCCAAACTTACGTAACTGAGTAATCGATTACTCGATTAACACCTAGTCCACCATCGAAATGCCTCAACCTGACATTGAAGCTTCACTAGCTACCTAACATATACTAAAACTAAGCCTAAATCACAAGGGAAATTCATTACAATGAAAAGAAGAAGAAAATGGTTGGGGAAATTTTGGGAAAAGATCACCCTAAAATCAGAAAAGAACAATATATAGCAGCAAGCAGTGACGTTTAGACGTTACACACAACGTCTCAATGCTACATCTTCGATTGACGTAATTAGCGTGCACGTGAGGGCATGACAGATCGAAGTTTTCGAGACTTCGGATCAAATAAATGTATAATCACCGACACCTAAAGCTAACACATAGAGTGCGTTCATAATTTTTCTATCTTAGATTTATTGTGACGATGAGACTAATGGGGGGATTTAGATATGCGAGAGATAATTGCGAGGAAAGATAAATTGCAAGAATTTAATTAAATGATAGAAAATTAAATGCATAAAATAAAAGGATGGGCAGGTTAATCTTACCACAAGGATCACTATAATCGAAGACGCTCGGATTTCAGTATGATTTATTTCATTCATTGATTATCGAAAAATTAATTTACAAATTGAAAACCTAATCGACTTAACTGGAAAAGTCAACAAGCATATAATATCTCTAAATTCCTAAGTCCGACCAAGGCATCGAGACTAGTCCTAACTGATTAATAAGCTAATCGGGCACATTAACTACTAATTGATTGCATTAAGCTTAGGATGATTAAATTGTACTATATTAACTAGGTGATGGAATGACTTGTCGAGGGTCGTGTCAAATAAATTTATAATCCTCAACCGCTAAAGCTAACTTGTAGCAGTAGTGGCCGGAGTCGATCATAGGGAGTCTATGCAAACAAATCTTTATTTCCTTTATTGTTTTAGGTAACCAAAAGGGGGGTTTTATATTTTTAAAGAAAACAGTTATGGAATGAAAACTAATTATGGAAAATATTGAAAAAGGAAAGAAAGAGAATCAAGTAAAAGGAAAGAAACCAATACCTCAAAGATCATGTTACCGGGATTGTCATGGTAAGTTCAATTCAATCAAATCATTAAACTCACTAATTAGTCAAAACAAGTTTAAGTCCGGGTATTTCGACAACAAACCGAGAACAATGATCCAACTATCACAAACATGCAAATGCTAAGTTTGATTCTAGTTTAAATTAATTAATTGGCCGATTAAATAATCTAAACTGCATTGGGATCTAGCCGAAATAATCACATGCAATGGGCATCAAACCACAATTACAATTGATTAAATCATTTAGTTCTAGGGACGCATGAGTAATATCAAAATGTTAGCCTATTTGCTACTTAGATTTAGCAAGTAAATTTATAGAGGGCGTGGTCAAGGTTGTCAATCTTTCCTACCATAATCTAAACTTATAAACAAAGAACTAAGCTCACATAAAACATTCTTTGAGAATTCAAACAAGAGATTTCATTAAGGGAAATTGAACTTACACGTTGACGTCCCGATTACATGAATGAAGAGTCTAGCCGCTCATAGAACAAGAATGAGCTGAATTCTTCATGGAGTACATCATGAAAAGCAAGAAATGTAACAACCCGGCTTCTTAAATAATAGTTTTGGGACCGTTACGACAATGCATGCTTTGGAGGCCTTTTTGAATAAAAATAATTTGAAACATAAACACTAATTTAAGCAAAAACTTTAAAACAAAACTTTTATTCGGGATCCCTAAATTTTAAAAGTTTTAAATAGTTTCTAAAATATAAATATTCATGGCCTCTAGAAAATTTCTCAAACAAATTTACAAATCAATAAAGTAGAAGAGAGTTCTTAAAGCGGAAGAAAAATATGAAATTCAGGTCCTCTTATGGCTGTCTAACGCATTCTCATCAATCGCCTTTCACCTGCCCTTGCAATTACCTGAAAAAAAATATTTTTGAAAAGAATGAGTATTTAAAATACTCAGTAAGTGACCCTACTATTGAGGTTGGGTCACACTTTAAACACGTATTGAAAATCAACAACAAATATCTTTTTGGTGGCTCTTAAACTTTATTTTAAACTTACTAATGAGAGAGGATATACATCAATTTTATGCATATCCTAGACACATCAATTTCATGTGTCTCCTATGGAGGCCGTCAATTTCACGAAACCTCGAGGTCGTCAATTTCACAAACATCGACTTAGGTACATCAATTTCATGTCCCTAAGTCCTGTGTAGGCATCTCTGAATGTACATCAATTTCATGTACACTTATAAAATTTAAGAACTCATAAATCATTTAAAACTCATACATATAATGGAATTTTGAGAGACCACCAACTCAAATATTTCAACATTAACGATTACAAGCAATAATAATAAATTTCATGTTTTCAATAATTTTCATAAACGAAAATATAATCAAACAATTCATAAAGCACGAGAATTTTGGAAAATCAAACACGCACACCCAATCCAAAATCCAAACAATTCATAACCCGTCTGGTGCCGCTGGAAAAACCGCCGGAGATGGAGGTCTCGAGGCTTCTGGTCGGGTGTTTACGGGAAGGAAGATGAAGATGGTGTTGGGTTTTACGCCCTAAAACTCGTAGATAATAAATGTACATTTGACTGGACATTAATAAAATGATGTACTATTCATTTATCTTGTTTGTATTAAGTAAATCTTGTCTTATTAACCCTAATTAGATAAACTAAGTGCATGTTTGGGAGTGATTTTAAAATGGTCAAATTCACTTTTATTATATTCAAAATCACTTCGAAACATGCCTTTAATAATTCAAAATTAATTTTGATGGTATGAAATCACATTTAAAAGTATGAAATCAAACATAAAATTGATTTTGAATAATTAAAAATATGTTTCGGGGTAATTTCGAACATGACAAAAGTGATTTTAGTCATTTTAAAATCACTCCCAAACATGCACTAAACATCCTAGGCTGTTAGTATGAGGCTTGAACTAATATGTAGGGACATACGGGGATCAATGTTCAAGATACAACCTAAAGGGTCTATAATATAGGGATAAGGTTGGGTACCTTATCCTGGTGACACTATGGATACGCCCCGCTTTGTATTATGAAACAAACGCAATGATCCAACGCGTTCGTGTAGTGGACGTGCGAGTGGGGGTATCCTGTGCAATTAATTTGCACAAGATTGGACCGTGAGATAGTTAACCACTAGCTCTAACACCGTTAGCTAGTTAGGTTTCTATCTCACTAGGATGACCTAGGCAACTTGGTCTAAATCCTGAGTGAATTATGGACTCCTGTTCACGAGGGGTTGTCCTTTGATTTGTATGGGTGAGAGTGGCCTGCACGCCGACTCAATAAGCCTACCATTTTGGGGACAATACCGAGTGAAAAGCTGGGAACATAATCACACAAGATGGAATTCACTCCTTCCCGACTTTAGCAAAATTTCAAACACAAAATTAAGATTTTGAAAACTACTTTTAGTTTTGGTTTTATTACAAGTGAAAGTTTTTAAGAACCTATTGGAAACAAAATCGAAAGTTCGAGAACTTATTTGAAACTTTCTAAAGTTCAAGGACTAAATTGATACTACCCTAAAAGTGTTCAAGGACTAATCATGTAATTTAACCTTTAGTTTTTAAAATTACTTGACTTGGTTTTTTAAAACATGGGAAGGTAGAAAACAATACAAATAAACTTGGTGGAAGTAGTGTTTATGAACTTAATTTTCAAAATCCAAATAGATATCAAACCAAATTTCAACGATTCAATTATGAACCAAATTTAATTCCAAATATTAGCTAGGGTTTTATTTATAGCTATCTCGCATATGTGAATATGATTTTTTTTTTTTTTACAATATGTGAATATGAAATTTTGTGGGAGATGTTTAGTTAAACTACTCGAATCGTTGGCAAAATCTAAGAAAGTTCATGGCCAAAGTAAATAAATACCATTGAGAATTTCTCAGCACGCTACAGATAAATAGAAAATTTCTGATTTCTTACTACAAAAGAAATGGGGGGTCACAGGATTGAAACCCAATAAGATTTAAAAAAAAAAAAAAATAACTCAATTTTTCAGTTCAACAATTGTTATTGGACATATCGATTAATGATTATTTAATGTTTAGGTTAAAAATCACTTGTAGTCCTAAACTCTTATGAAAGTAACAATTTAGTTCCACTTTTATTTGCAAGAATTTTAGTTTCTCTTCATTTTTGTAACAAAATTTAACCCTCAAACTTTAGTTACGTAACAATTTTGTTCCTCATATTTTAAAATATGTAACAATTTAGTTGCTACTAAAGCTAAAGTTGTCGAGGTTTTAGATCAAATAAAATTTCTAATTGTCGGTACTAAACTAACTACTTTGCAGTAGTAGCGGCCAAGGTCGAACGCAGAGAGCAGTTGGTTTATTTCTAACTTCTTTTATGGAGGGTGAGGTTGAAAAGTTATTAAATGCATGAAAAAATGACCAAAAATAAAATTGCGAGGAAATAACATTTCGATGACTAATCATGCCTTAAAATCATGCAATTAGGCCCTTGGTATTAACTTTGTTTTATTCAATGGTTAGTTCAATAATTGATTATCTAAAGATTTATTTTAATCATCTAAGTCTAACGAATTCCTAGAATAACCAAAAATCCATATTATTCCTATTATACTAGTCTGAAAAACGCATCAAAGCTATTCTAGTTGAACACTAATCAATCCGGCCTAATTAACTAGCAACAATCGTATTAAGATTATAATAGTTAGATAACAAATTTTATAACTAGAAAAAACCTAAATTAATTACAAATTGACTAAATGCCAATTCTAGGGAGGCATGCAAAATGGTTTATTTAGAGACAACACGCTTAAATTCCAAGATCATTGTGCAAATGATCTAGATATCGAAAAAACAATTTTATAGTGTAGGCGTAGCATCGTGACGTTATGCTTCTGGTTTCAGAATTTGCACGCGTGAAATAGCCAGTATCGAGATGCTAAAAGTTCAATTTCTTTTAATGAAAATTTTCCTATCCTTTAATGCTCAATTGCACGCTTTAGCGATTCTATCCCCATTTATATAAGTTTGAGTAATGTTGGGAAAAGATTGACAACCCTTGACCGCAACTTGCTTAAATTTACTTGCTAATTGAAGTAGTAGTTTGAGTCCTAAACTCTTATGAAAGTAACAATTTAGTTCCACATTTATTTGCAAGAATTTTAGTTTTTCTTCATTTTTGTAACAAAATTTAACCCTCAAAGTTTAGTTCGTAAGAATTTAGTTCCTCATATTTTAAAATATGTAACAATTTAGTTGCGACTAAAGCTGAAGTTGTCGAGGTTTTAGATCAAAAAAAAAATTACAATCGTCGGTACTAAACTAACTACTTTGCGGTAGTAGCAGCCAAGGTCAAACGCAGAGAGCAGTCGATTTATTTCTAACTTCTTTTATGGAGAGGTGAGGTTGAAAAGTGATTAAATGCATGAAAAAATGATAGAAAATAAAATTGCGAGGAAATAAAATTGGGATGGCTAATCGTGCCTTAAAATCGTGCAATCAGGCCCTTGGTATTAACTTTGGTTAATTCAATAGTTATTTAAATAACTCATTATCTAAATATTGATTGTAATCGTCTAAGTCTAACGAAATCGATCCTACAATAACCAGAGAGCCATATTATTCCTATTATACTAGTCTGACAAACGCATCAAAGCTATTCTAGTTGTACACTAATCAATCAGGCCTAATTAACTAGAAACAATCCATTAAGATTATAATAGTTAGATAACCAATTTTATAACTAGAAAAGGCCTAAATTAATTACAAATTGACTAAGTGTCAATTCTAGGGAGGCATGCAAAATTGTTTATTTAGAGACAACGAGCTTAAATTCCAATATCATGTTGCAACTGATAGCGAGCAGAGCTAGCTATTTTTCCTTGATTAATTAAGCTAGTCTTTTACATTCAATTGGCCAAAATTATGCATTTTCATGTTTTATTTTTAGGAAATAAGTATTGGAGCTAATTGTGCGTTCAGGACATGAAAAGAGGTTAAAGAAATGAAAAGAATCGAAGTTGGAAGCACTGTGGACTGACCTTGCCGAGGACCAGCGTCGAGACCCTTGGTTTAGGGCGTCTCAACGTTGGCATTCCATTTTTTATCAGGCAGAAAAAGGTCACATCGTCGCGACGCTGTGACCATAGCGTCTCGATGCTTGCACGTTTTCCAAAACAGATTCTGCGAAAGGGCGAAAACGTCATGACGCTGCCTCTATAGCGTCACAACACTGTGACAGTTTTTCAGCCTATATATATTTTGCAATTAGGTCAATTTGGGGGACTTCTTTTGATGCATTTGTGCCCAAAAACTCAGAGAATTAGGGGTTGTGGAAGTTGAACCAAGTGGAGGAAAGCGGGATTCAAGGCTTTGTTCGTGGAGATCGTGACGGGGACGTGCGGTCTCGGCCTACTTGGCGTTTATTTCTCTTTTCCCTTTACTTTAAGAGTTTTAATGGTTGTTTTAGACTTTAGTTATATTGTAACGCGGTGGATGTTTAGCTAAGTCTTGAATCTTAGGGATTGATGTAGCCGTTGGGCACTTTATGGATTGATTTTATGGATTTTTGCTATTGATTATATTTATGCATATTGTGTTCTTAATGCTTTCAATTTACCGGCCATAAATTGATGGTTGTTTTTGTTTGAATCTAACTCGAGAGAGAGGATTTAACTTAGAAATCTTTATGCATGACTAGGATTTAGCTAGAGATCGGGAGATAATAGTTAATTCTAGAAATCGGTAAAAAGGACTAACCTTAATGCCTTGCATGTTTAATGAATTTAGATAGGGATATTAGGTTCATTGCATGTGAGAAAATTATGTATGCTCGGGAGTGATATGTATGATTGTAGTTTCCTTGATTTATCAATCATAGCATGTTAATAATCCATGAATTAATCCATAATACCAATTGGTGAAATAAACTCCCTCAGACCTTTGCCATCAATTGTTTGTCATTCTTTTAGTTTTGTGTTTAGTTTTACATTCTTTTTCATTAAAGTGTGTTCCCTAAATAAAATTGGTCAAAAGTATTTCCGGCAATTAAATTGGCTAGAAATCCAATCCAGAGGACGACATTCAAAATTATTTTCACTATATTATAACTTGACCTGTACACTTGTAGTTAGCAATTTGCGCATCAAGTTTTTGGCGCGGTTGTCGGGGATTGGCATATTTAGTCAATTTAATATCGTAGAAAAATTGTCCGCTCTTAGTTTAGGGTGTATTTTATTTTTTGTTATTTTTACTATTTTTGTTTTTATTTAGATTGCATTTTTTTCCTTTATTGTTTTTCTTTCCCATAGTTAGATTTTTCCATATTTGTTTGAATTTTCCATAGATAGAATTTTCCTTTTTAGTTTTATCTTTATTATATTAATTTTTTCCTTATTTGGTAGTTTCCAAATTTTTTTTACCATAATTGTTTTTGCATTCCTTATTTGTTTATCTTTTCCTTTTATAGATTATATTTTCTTATTTTAGATTTAGTATTCCCTTTTTCTAGATTCATTCCTAATTTGTTTTATTTCCTTTTCTTTTATTTTCCTTTTTAGGTTAGAATAGTTGGTGCATGCGAAAGGTTAGAGAGTTGGCCATAGTTCCCTTTGATATAGAGATAGAGAGAACATTTAATAAACATCGAGGGGAAAACCAAGAAAATTGTCTATGTCGGTCTTTCAGCAGATCTTTCGGGAGCAACAATCGGGGATTGTCTATGCCCCGATCAATGATAACTATTTCGAGTTGAAAACTGGTCTCATACAGATGGCTCGAGACTGCGCTTACAGAGGATCAACCACAGAGGATCCCAATTCTCACCTAAAATCCTTCCTAGACATCTGTGGGTCAGTAAAATTAAATGGAGTTTCTAAAGATGTCATTCCCTTACGTTTGTTTCCTTTTTCGTTGCAGGATAAAGTTGGTTGCAAACGATTCCACCTGGGAGTATTACTACTTGGGATGCTTTGGTCCAGGCGTTTTTAAAGAAATTCTTCCCTCCTACCAAGACGATCAAGCTGAGGACCGAAATTGGGACATTCCAGCAATAATTTGATGAGCAACTCTTCAAGGCGTGGGAGTGATTTAAAGAGCTACTGAGGAAGTGCCCTCAGCATGGCTATCCCAACTGGCTTCAGGTTCAATTATTCTATAATGGCTTAACCCATAGTAAAAAAATCATCGTTGATGCAGCTGCAGGTGGGACTCTGTTGTCGAAGATCATGGAGAACACGCGCACACTTCTGGAGGATATGGCCACCAACAGCTATCTGGTCATCTGAGTGGGCTGCACCTAAAAAGATTGATGCTAGAGTGTTCGAGATTTACAACGTAAGTGCACTTCAGGCCCAAATGTCTTCCCTTCCTTATGCTTTTCTGAAATTTTCAGGTACAGGGAGTGCTCAATCGATAGAGTCTGCAGTTGCCCTTGCATCACAGTCTTAGGAGGAGAATCTTGAGCAGGTTTAATATGTTCCTAATTTTAATTCTAGGGGATATAATAATAATTCTACACCTACACATTATCACCCTAGTAATAGAAATCATGAGAACTTCTCCTATAAAAATAATAAAAATGTGTTAAATCCTCCTGGTTTTGCCCCTCAAAGTCAAGAAAGTAAAAAATCTTTAGAAGATCTTGTTGGAGCTTTTATTGCAGAATCAAGTAATAAGACGAACAAGCTAGAGGAGGCCGTGATTGCCATAAACACTAGATGGCCATTTTGCAGCCATCAAGAACATTAAGACTCAGCTAGGACAACTGGTAAGTGTTGTCAACACTATGAACAAAGGTAAGGCCCTAGTTGACCAGGAAAAATCTCAGTTGGAGTACTGCAAGGCCATCACTGTGCATCAGGAGGAGGAGACTCAAGTAGCTGAGGAGGAGGAGACTACTGAACTAGAGGAACTTACTGACGAAGCTGAAGAGGGAACCACTTCAAACAAAGCTGAAAAGCTTAATCTTGAGCCCTCTATCCCTTCTCCTACTGTTTTAGTTCCTAATTTAAAGAATAAGAAAAAGAAAAATTCTAAGGCTAAGTTTGAAAAATTTCTAGATGCTTTTATGGGATTGAATGTTAATATTCCTTTTTCAGATGCCCTGGAGCAAATGCCTCATTAGAAGAAGTTCATGAAGGAATGGCTCAACAAAAAGAAGAAGGAAAAGCAGATGGAGATCGTGTACCTTGCATCAACTTTGAGTGCACGACTTCAGCAGAAAGTACCTGACAAACTGGTTGATCCAGGGAGATTTTCTATCCCTTGTAATTTTGGTACTTACTCCTGTAGAGAATTGTGTGATCTAGGTGCTAGCATAAATATTATTCCCTTGTTTTTATGCAATAAATTGAATATAGGAGAAATAAATTCTACTTCTGTTAGGCTCCAGTTGGCTGACCAATCTGTGGTTAGCTCATATGGGATTGTTGAAAATGTATTAATTAAAGTAGGTAAATTTCTCCTACCTGTTGATTTCTTTGTGATGGACATTAAGGTAAATCCTGTTATGCCTATTATATTAGGGAGACCATTTCTTGCTATAGGGAGAGCTATAATTGACATTGAGCGCAGAGAGCTTATCATTCGGGTCCAACATGAGAAGGAGATTTTGAAGGCATTTGAGGACCCTCATAGCACACCAGAGACATTTGTTGTGGGCTATAGGAAAGGTGCTAGGAAGAGCACCATTGATGGAACGCCAGACATTAGACCACCATGATGCCTATTCGGTCAACACGTCGAGCTAATGACGTTAAACAAGTGCTTATGGGAGGCAACCCAAGTAAGTTCAGTCGTGTTTTTCGTTTTGAGTTTGATTTGCTTGTTGTTTTTGTTTTGTAGGTCTTGGTTCCAGTTTCTTCTTTGCTTGCAAGTTTCCATAGAGATCATCGTCATGTCAGGGTAGTATTGTTCACTCCTTCCACTCTTTATTTGTTCTCATGCCTGATTATGCCTTATTTTCTTTATACATTGAGGACAATGCATGTTTTAAGTTTGGGGGTGGAATATCATGTTTGTGGAGCCCTTGAGCATCTGAGTTCGGGCTATAGTTTTGAGCTTTCTTTGAATTGAGCATATGGTTGTTTTCTGGATGCTATTTTTGCATGACTATGATTTCCTAGGATAGGCTTTCCTGTCAATTTTCAAGCTTTTGATGAGTTGTAAGCATGAGTGCCAAAAAAATGAGACTTTTTAAACTTTTTCTAAGAGATGTCTTGCATGAGTTAAGTATTTTTCTTGGCTGGAGTTAGATTTGAATGCTTAGGAGCGAATTATTAGGTTCATATGCTTGTTGTCACCTCGATAGGTGTAGGGAAGAGCTAAAGAGTTAATTTTTTTTTGCAAATTAGCATGTTTAATCTTGCCTAGGGAGGAAAGAAAAAAAATATATGCTTATCATGCCCATAAAGAAAAAAAATCATTCTTGTTGTTACAAATTGAAAGAAAAATAAAGTCATGACTTATGCGTGCAATGCAATGTTTAATAAAGATTTAGGCAAAAAGAGCTACCCCTGTTGTGATCAGTTAGGCCAACCAAAGAGTAAGACTCGGGTTAAGGGTCCCTGCAATAGGTGTGTGTAAACTAGTGCCACATATAAATGCTTATTGTAATTTTCAATTATAAGCACCTAAGTATGGATGGAAACAAAATAATTTGTTTCATTGACTTGTTAGTAAATCCTTAGTGCCAGTATAGAGGAAAGATGAGTTGAGAGTTTAATAATCCAATCTCGAGCTATTAGAGTCTAGTCTAGCTAAGTTAGAGACCCTTGGTTTAGGGCGTCTCGACGTTGGGATTCAATTTTTGATCAGGCGGCAAAAGGTCACAGCGTCATGACGCTGTGACCATAGCATCTCGACGTTTGTAGGTTTTCCAAAACAGATTCTGTGAAGGGCGACAGTGTCGCAACGCTGCCCCTATAACGTCGCGACGCTGTGACGATTTTTCAGCCTATATATATTTTGTGATTAGGTTAACTTGGGGGACTTCTTTTGATGCATTTGTGGCCGAAAACTCAGAGAATTAGGGGCTGTGGAAGCTGAACCAAGTGGAGGAAAGCGGGATTCAAGGCTTTGTTCGTGAAGATCAGGACGGGGACGTGCGGTCTCAGCCTACTTAGCGTTTATTTCTCTTTTCCCTTTACTTTAGGAGTTTTAATGGTTGTTGTAGACTTTAGTTATATTGTAACGCGGTGTATGTTTAGCTAAGTCTTGAATCTTAGGGATTGATGTAGCCGTTGGACACTTTATGGATTGATTTTATGGATTTTTGCTATTGATTACATTTATGCATATTGTGTTCTTAATGCTTTCAATTTATCGGCCATAAATTGATGGATGTTTGTGTTTGAATCAAACTCGGGAGAGAGGATTTAACTTTGAAATCATTATGCATGACTAGGATTTAGCTAGAGATCGGGAGATAATATATAATTCTAGAAATCGGTAAAAAGGACTAACCTTAATGTCTTGCATGTTTAATGAATTTAGATAGGGATATCGGGTTCATTGCATGTGAGAGAATTATGTATGCTCGGAAGAGAATGTATGATTGTAGTTTCCTTGATTTATAAATCATAGCTTGTTAATAATCTATGAATTAATCCATAATCTCAATTGGTGAAATCAACTCCCTAAGACCTTTGCCATCAATTGTTTTTCATTCTTTTAGTTTTGTGTTTAGTTTTACATTCTTTTTCATTAAAGTGTGTTCCCTAAATAAAATTGATCAAAAGTATTTTCGGTAATTAAATTGGGTAGAAACCCAATCCAGAGGACGACATTCGAAATTATTTTCACTATATTATAACTTGACCAGTACACTTGCGGTTAGCAATTTGTGCATCAGCAACCTAATCGCTACCGGCTAAGAAATATAATTAGAATGACTGCGCTCGAGTTTATCGAACCTTCCTATCATAACTAATTATGAGAAAATAGAATACAACTCACCAAGATAATTGAAATTAGAAATTAAATATCAAAACCTTAATAAAATAATCCGAACTTACATAACTGAGTGCCCAATTACCCGATTAACACCAAGTCGACCATGGAAATGTGGCACCCCGACATTAAAGCTTGATTAGCTACCCAAACTATGCTAAAAGTAAGCCTAAATTACAAGGTAAATTCATTACAATGAAAAGAAGAAGAAAATAGTTGGGGAAACTTTCGGGAAAAGATCACCCTAAAATCAGAAAAGAGCAATATATAGCAGCAGGAAGTAACGTTTAGACGCTACACACAGCATCTCAACGCTACATCTTCGATTGATGTAACTAGCGTGCGCATGAGGGCATGACAGATCAAAGTTGTCGCGGCTTCAGATCAAATAAATTTATAATCACTGACACCTAAATCTAACTTGTAGCAGTAGTGGTCGAGTTCGAACACACATGTAGTGCGTTTATAATTTCTCTATCCTAGATTTATTGTGACGATGAGACTAAAGGGAGGATTTGGATATGAAAGAGATAATTGCGAGGAAAGATAAGTTCGAGAATTTAATAAATGACGGAAAATTAGATTCATAAATTAAAAGGATGGGCAGGTTAATCTTACCACAAGGTTCACTATAATCGAAGACGCTCATGTTTCACTATGATTTATTTCATTCATTGATAATCGGAAAATTAATTTACCAATTGAAAGCCTAATCGGCTTAACTGGAAAAGCCAGCAAGCATAATATCCCTAAATTCCTAAGTCCGCCAAAGCTTTGAGACTAGTCCTAACTGATTAATAAGCTAATCGTGCACATTAACTACTAATCGATTGCATTAAGCTTAGGATGATTAAAATGTACTAGATTAACTAGGAAAAGCCTAAATTAATTTCAAGCACATGCTTAGACCCTAGATCTTTCATCCCAATTGCTAAATTTGGATAACAACCAAATCACTACATGCTTAGACCTATTCGCTACTTTAATTAGCTTATGAATTTAGTTAAATTGCGGTCGAGGTTTTCAATCTTGTTGGGTTTTATGCCCTAAAACTCGTGGATAGTAACAAGTTAATTAATAATATCAATAAAGAGATTGAAATTAATAAAAAAGGAGATATTCAATTTTTTATTCTTAGTCTTGCAATAAAAATCCAATAAACTACACATCCAAGGTTATTTTATCAAACTTGAACTGTATGTGGAGACATACGGGGATCAATGTTCAAGTAACAACCTAAAGGGTCTATAGTATAGGGATAAGGCTGGGTACCTTATCTTGGCGATAATATGTGATACTGTCCACTTTGTATTCGATACCAACGCATTGATCCAACGCGTTCATGTAGTAGACATGCAAGTGGGGGTATCCTATGCAGTGAGTTTGCATAAGACCGAACCGCAAAATAGTAACCACTAGATGTAACACCATTGACTAGTTAGATTTCTATTTGAATAGGATGGCCTAGGTAACTCAATTTTAACCTTGAGTGTGTTATTGACTCCTTTTCATGAGGGATTATCCTTAGATTTGTATGGGTGAGAGTGGCCAGATTCGCCGACTCAATAAGCCTACCATTTCAGGGATAAGACTGAGTGGGGGCTGGGAACATAATAACACAAGATGGAATTCACTTATCCTCGTCTTTAGGGCAAGTAGCTGAGTGTTCCCTTCAGGGCTGATTCTGGGTCTTGAACAAGGGTGCACATCCTCTCTTGGCCCGAGAGGAACTTCCATTTACTAGTTGGGCTATAAAAGGGTTGTTCATTAGAGGAATCAATAGTACTTAAGGAGACAGAGGTAACCCAGGGTTAAAATGGTAATTTGACCCAATTGGCATTACGAACACTCGTGAAGGATTGACTTACCATTATTGGACTATTTCCATGGACACATAAATAATCTACACTGAGAAGAGTGTAGCTGTGGGTCTTTAGTGGAGTGACCCGCAGTTAATGAACATTGGTTAAACTGATTAATGAGTTTAGTCATTTAACCTCATATCATTGGAGCTTCTGATCTGTAGGTCTATTATGTCCCCCTGCTAGCTCATAAAGGGTAATTAGGAACAATTAGTCTTGAAAGGAATTTGAATAGTTCAAAATCCATTATGGGAAATCAAGTTAATTGTATGAGATACAATTAATATAATATATGTGATATGTTATAATATAAAGTTTAATTTAAGATTAAACTTTATTAAATGAGAGAAATACAATTAAATACGATTTAATTGTAGGCTTAAATTAAATATGAGATATTTAATTTAGTAATTAATTAATTGGAGAATTTATTAGGCCCCGTTTGATAACCATTTGGTTTTTGAAAATTAAGCTTATAAACCCTACTTCTACATACAAGTCTTTGTTTTTCTAATACCCATTTTTCCATGTTTTTAAAAATCAAGCCAATTTTTGAAAACTAAAAAAAGTAGTTTTCAAAAACTTGTTTTTGTTTTTGGAATTTGGCTAGGAATTCAAATATGTTGTTGACAAAGCTGAAAACCATAGTAGGGAAATTTGGAGAAAACAAGCATAATTTTCAAAAATCAAAAACCAAAAACCAAAAACCAAATGGTTATCAAACAGAGCCTTAATTAGTTAATTGAATTAAATTTGATTTAATTAAAAACTATAGGTTATGTGAGAGATATTCATTTAAACATGATTTAAATGAAATGAAATTAAATTTGATTTAATTATTGATTTAATTAATTACTTAAATGAATCCCCATCCTATTACAATTGGGAAGAGTAATTAATTATTAATTAATTAAATATATCTCTAACCTATTATGAATAGAAAAAGGATATGACACTTTATATAAAGGACATACTGCCTTCCCAATTGACATAACTCATAACAGAAGACTTTGCTCTCAAGCAAAAATTTCTCTCTAGGAATTTCACAACATTCTATTGAAATTCTTCTTCCCAAAATTCAAGAACACCAAGTCCCACAACTTGGTTCATTCTTTTAATTATTTGATTTAGATCTAATGCATGCTTAGCCTAGTTTATATATAAAATTGTTCTGTATGATTTGCCAATGTAATGATATTTTAGAAAGCTTAATTAAAATATGAATCGGTCCTATATGCTTCCCCTAGGAATTTAGGAATTCCAATCCTCCAAATCTCTCCTAACATTACTAAATTTATGAATCATGTAGTCTAAAGAGCATTCAATACAGTAAATCATGCAAGAAGTAATAAGAATCTCATGAAATAAAAACATAGATACTAACCGAGGTCTCAATTCCAACAATCCAAACTTAGACAACCATAGAGGAGCCAAATCTAAGCCCTAAGGCTTGATTAGCCACCTGATAGCTCGCATAGTGAGTTATTTTTCCCTGTTCATTTTAGTTAGTCTTTGAGTATTATTTGGCCAATTTGATAAACTTTCCCGTTCTGTTTGTAGGAATTAATTATTGGAGCTAAATCAAGAAATTGGAGTTGATCGGGTATTCGGAACGCTAAAAGAAGCCAAAAGAACGAAAAGGAATCAAGTTGGAGGCTTATCCAAAGTGGAAGAGCTGAGAGGTAGCGTCTCGATGCTGCCATTTTGGCAACTCGACTCTGCTAAAATACCCTTAAACAGAGTGGGCGGTAAAGGTGACAGCGTCAGGACGCTATCAAGAGTTTCCATATCATAATAAGGAGCAAGCGACAACGTCGTAAAGCTGGCGTCTCGACGCTGTCGACAGATTCCTATAAAAACAATCTTATGTTCTACGGCCAAACAACGTGTTCAATTTGAGAGATTTTAGCCCTAATTTCGACTAGAGACCTTCTATGGGATCTGAACCAAGGACAAGGAGTGGAAACCAAGCTTGAAGATGTGGAAATCGTGACAGGAACGTGTCGGTTTCAATGGATTCAAGAGTTTTTCTTTCTATTCCTTACCTCTAGTTAGCTTTTAAATGTTTTCAGTTACTTGATCACTAATTGAATGATTTAAGTGTTGAATCTTGCGCGGGAGAGGGAATTTAGCGTAGACTACTAAATTGCATAGCTAAAGTAGAATTCTAAGATCGGGCGATCTAGAATAGCTTTAGAAGTTGTTAAAAGAACTAAAATCCTTGCATGTCAATGAACATAGATAAGGATATCAAGTTAATTATATGCATCAGAATCAATTATGCTCGGGAGAGATAGTTGTGATTAAAGGTTCTTAGACTTTTAAAATAATTGCTCGTTACAATTCATTCCCTTTAATTAATCCTAAACTAAACTGACGAAACCAATTCCCTAAGAATTCTTTAAATTGAATTTCAAATCTTTAATTTTCATCATCTTTGTTTTAAAGATTTCACAACTTTTTTATCCTTAAATAAAATTGAGCAAAAGTATTCACGGTACTTAGTTTAACTTAAAAACCAATCTAGAGGACGACATTCAATTTCATAATCACTATATTATAACTTGACCCGTACACTTTCGGTAAGCAATTCATGCATCACCACCCTCAAACTCACATAAACCAGGGAGAAATAAAAAGTAGAATGAAAAACGAGAAGAACAGTGAAAGAATCACTAAAAACGGAGTTCAGATGACCTAGATACCGAAAAACAATTTTATACCACAGGCGTAGCGTCGTGACGCTATGCTTCTGGCTTCAGAATTTGCACGAGTGAAATAGCCAGTATCGAGACGCTATAAGTTCAATTTCTTTTAATAGAAAATTTCCTATGCTTTAATGTTCATTTGCACGTTTTAACGATTCTATCCCCATTTATATAAGTTTGAGTAATGTTAGGAAAAGATTGACAACCTTTGACCGCAACTTGCTTAAATTTACTTGCTAATTGAAGTAGTAAATGTAATAGATGATTTATTTATTGTAATAAAAACGTTAATTCCCCCTAATTGCATGCATGGCTAATCTAGTTAGTTCTCAATGCAGTGTAAATTAATTAATCAACCAATTAGTTAGTTTAGGCTAGATAATTGGGCAAAGTGTGTTGGCTTGTATGTGATAGTAGAACACGACTCTTGGTAACTCTCGAGTTCGCTAGACTTTAGTGTTGTAATTGAGATATTTTGTGAAATTTATTATATACTAGCATTGAACTAAGTCACGATAACCTCAATTACATGATTTTCAAGTATTGATTCAACTTTCTCTTTTGATTTAATTCTTAAAAACTTTTGTTTTCAATATTTTTGTTTCCATTATTTCATTCATAAAACCCCCTTTTCGTTACCAAATGGAAAAGAGAATTGAACTCCGTGTGTTAAGACTCTTTGTGATCGACCTCGACCACTAGATGTACAAGTTAGTTTTGATATCGTGTATTATAAATTTAATTGACAAGAGACCTGAACAATCCCTTCCGTCAAGATTCAACCTTGTTGGAGTTGGACTAAGAAGATTAAATACCTGCCAGAATTTTCCCCATTACTTTCATGGTATTTAATTTTCTAAACCAATTATTTAGTTTAATTCTAAATAATTCAAAGTCGTTCCAATGCTTCTGCTGCGGAGTGAATTGTTCATTCCTATCAATTGGTATCAGAGCAATCTTTGATTCTTATTTAGAACTATTGCTCAAGCATGGTTGGTATTTTAATTATATATATGTGTGTGTTATATGTGGTTTGCAAATGGATTGTTTAGGCATAATTGAAGTGCTCTCTTGGTTGACTTTGAAGCTTGGTAGCGTTGAGACACTCTTCTCTAGGGTAGTGTCTCAACGCTACAAACCTAGATTTCTACACCAAGTTCTCCATTTCTTTAGCCTGTTGATGCTTGTTTCGGGGTTTGAGGCGCTATGCCTTCTGTCTTTTCACCTCCTCTTCACCCATTGGACTCCAAAGTGGCTCAAAAACATGCTAAAATTCCCAAATTAATGTTTACTCGCACAAATTGACTTCTAAAACCTCTTATACTAGATCCTCTACCAAATACACGAATTATACATAAAAAATCATGATAACTAGCATAAATTCATGGATATAAAATAACACTAAAAAGGTGCTATCAACTTTTAACACTAAAATCACATTTATAAAGTAATCTATGATCAACGTTGTCAAGAAATTCGGTGTTCTCTGAATCGTTGTACAATTGGTAAGATAGTCGTTATTTTCTCACTTTTTTCATTTAATTTCATGTTTAATTGCTTTTACCCCAAAACCCCATTTTGGTTACTTTAAAACCCAAAAACAGTTAGAAATTATTACTAGCGCGTTCCTTATGTTTGACCCGACCTACTTTTGCTAAAAATTTAGTTTGGTTATAAGCTTAATTTGATAGACCCTTGACAAGCCTTCATTAGTCTTGACACTCAAGTTGATCAAGCCAATTCACCAGCAAAGAAAAGTGTTAGGCTCTATGATAGGACCTAAATAGTCCTATTTTATCGCCTCTAATCTAAGCTTGTTAGAGTCATTTTATGTTTTACTTGTCCTATTTACAGGTTAATTGAGCTTAGGCTATGTAGAGAGCCGATCATGCTAATTGGTGTTAATTCAGGCCAATTACGGAGTTTTTGGAGCCATCTCGATGTCTTGGACGGTGAGGAGGTGAAGAGACCCAATTGTGCTGAAGCGGGCCTGAATTGTGACACCAAAAGCCAAAGATTGTAGCCCCAAACCGAGAAGAAGTGAGACAAAGCTGAGAAATAAAGCAGGAAGTCGAGTCATGAGGCTGGCATCTCGACGTCGACGCGAATTCGGGCTGAAGAAGAATGTTCGCAGTGTCTCGACGATGCGCCTTGGCGTCTCGACGTCGACGTGTTTTCTATATATATGTAGTATCGGTTTAGTCTGCCGTTAGGTTAGAATTTTGGTCCCTTTTACGATTTCTTTGCCTTTTTTACATTCCAGCACTTTTGTAGACCATTGTTGGTCATGTCATATCTTATGGATTCTTTTATGTTATTTGTTGTTTTTTCTTCATCTATGCGTAGCTAAACTCGTTTAGATCGTTGGATTGATTTTATGTCTTGATTCTAAATAATATTGGCTAAGTTTTCTGGTTTATACCTTCTGTTCTTGCTGTATTTTCATTGAATTTTACATGTAATCCTATTTAAACCAATACATGAGGCTAGTCAATTAGGATTGACGCCCTATGCGATTACCGCTTGTGTATTCTATCAGTTAATTTTAGATAGCCACTAGGTTGAGGCAAGCCACTCTCTACACTAGACGATCCTTGATAGGCATAGGTGATAGCGAGCATAGCTAGCTAGTTTTCCCTAATTAATTTAGCTAGTCTTTGCTGATTTATTGGCCATTTTATTGCACTTATTTGTTTATTTTGTAGGAAATGGTTGATTGGAGCTAAAGCGCGATATTGGAGTTAATCGGGTGCTCGAGACGTGAAAAGTTGCAAAAGAACCAAAGAGAATCAAAGAAGGAAAAGTCAAAGTAGGGTCAACTGCAGGCCGACACTAGCTCTTGAGCGTCTCGACGCTAGCATTCCATATCTGAATAGGCGCTAAAAGGTCACAGCGTCTCGACGCTGCGACCTTAGCGTCTCGACGCTGCGAGTTTTCCTTTCCAGAAACGCGCATTTTGAAGGCAGCGTCTCGACGCTCTCTTGACAGCGTCTCGACGCTATGACGAAAAAACAGAATATAAGCTTCTTTTCGGCTAGTTTTTTGGGGGAACTTTTTTGGATACTTTTGGAGTCGTAAAACAGAGGAGAAAACAGAGGATTGAGGCTGAACAAGAGGGATAAAAGCGGAAATCAACCCATTGTTCGTGGGGATCGTGACGAAGACGTTCGGTTTTGGCCTACATTGAGTTTTCTTTTCCCTTTCCTTTTCTCTAGCTAGATTTATGGCTTTGTTATGTTTAGTTGAGCTTGTAATTTCATTCATGAGTAGCTAAACTTGTAGCTTAGGGATTGATGTAGTTGATTTTGTTTATGGATTAATTTATGGTTTAAGTTGTGCAATGGTTATTATGTTGTAATCTTGATTTAATGCTTCAATTAATTGGCCATTAGTTGAATGATTTGAGTTTTTATTCTTGCTCGGGAGAGGGGATTAAATGTAGACTTACTCAAGATTGCATGACTAAGGTTTATTTTCTAATTCGTGATGGTTTTAGATTAACTTTAGAATTGGTCAAAAGATCTCATTTCCTTGCATGTTAATAAACTTAGATAGGGATATCAAGTAGATTAATTTGCATGAGAATCAATTATACTCGGGAGAGGTAGTTGTGATTAAAGGGTCTTAGGCTCATAATTCCATTGTGCATAATAACTTACTCCTTAAAATCAATCCTAGACTAAATCGGCGAAATCAATTCCCTAAGTGTTTTTCCAATTGAATTTCCACTTTTTTCTTGCTTTGATTTAGTTTTCATATCATTCACTCACTACTTTTTGATCCCTAAATAAAATTGAGCAAGATAATTCACAATACTTGATTTGCTTAAAAATCCAATCCAGAGGATGACACTCGTTTATACGAACACTTTATTATTACTTGACCCATGCGCTTGCGGTAAGAAAAATTCCACATCAATAGGATGCATTTTAAAGGTTGTAGTTATTAGATTTAAATTGTATTTGAATTTAGTTCTTATGATTTCAGACCCACGATCCCAAAGCGACTAGTTATAATAGGTGGTTGCAAAATTGCTTGTTAATAAACTAGTTAGATATAAGTAGTAACCGTTGCAGAGGGCTCGAATGGTTGCTACATTATGCAAAAGGGGTGGCGAGGGATAGAGTTTATATTAATTAATCTTGTTAATTGCCGAATTCACGATTAACTAGTTAATTAGCACAAGTTAGTGTAGGGGGATCCTCCGAGTAACCCAGAATCCGACCGGACTAATGAAATAAGTTTAGAATGATTATTAGAGAAAACTAGGAAGCCAATGAATTAGAATCAAGCATAATAAATCCCAATCCAACGATCCCTTTTAATGTTATTGATCCCGTCTAATTTTTCTTCTGCATATTTATTTCACGTCTTTTAAAATTCAACATCCAATTATTTTATTTTATTTTACTTTTGCTTGTCCTTCATCATAAAAAATCCCCCCTATTTTCATAAGCATGAAATTCTACACTTACTAGTTCCCCATTCCCTGTGTTCGACCCCGACCGCTATTGCTACAAAAATAGTACTAGTGTCGTGGATTATAAATTTTATTTGACAACTTAGGGAGAATTCGACACCCTCCTGGCAGTCACGTCACTCTATCCATAGCGTCTTGACGCTTCGAATTTTATGTACAAAAATCTCTCTCATCAATCAAACTGATATCTCTTCCAACTTTCGCCCCCTCGGTACCTCTGATTTCCATATTTGTATTACGTTTTTTCTTATGACCTATAAATGTATCATTTCCTATCTCAAGTTGGAACATCTTGTGCACGGTTTTAGGCCATCTTTAGGTACTTTAAGATAATTTGTTTTTGGAAATTTTTTGTTGAGCTTTTGTAATATCGAACCAATTTCGAATTTTGGTCATCTTGTTGTTGGGTTTTATGCCCTAAAATGCGTAGATAGTAAATGTAAACTATTGACTGTTATCAATAAAGCGTCATTGATTGTTATTCTATAAAGGGTTATAGAATTATTAGTTGTTTTGTCGTAAATAAACCTAAATCCAATAAACTAACATCCTAGGTTGTTACATGAGTCTTGAACTGTATGTGAAGACATACAGGGATCAGTGTTCAAGATACACAGCCTAAAGGGTCTATAGTATAAGGATAAGGTTGGGTACCTTATTGATAGGATCAATTTTGTCCTATTTATTTAGTCTTAATCTGGCTAGTTTTATACTTAATCATGTGCTTAATTATATTATTTTGTGGGTATTTGGTGTTAGAGCTTTCTAGGAGCACTTTGGAGCAAAAAGTACTTAAAAGGAGCAAATTAGGCCAAATCCTGAGCATTGGAAGCAAGTTGAAAAAAGCCAAATAAGCTGGACCCTAGAGGTAGCATCTCGATGCTACCCTCACAGCCTCTCGACGCTACGCACTTCAAAGGGTAAAGCTACTTACCGTCAGCATCTAAATGTTGGCCTTAGTGTCGAGGTGTTGTCACAATTATTTAAATGCAAATTTTCACCGAATTAGGTCATTCAACAGAAACTCTTCGCCGTTTTACTTTGTTTCAGTCGTCTTCCTCTCTGATTCTTCTCTGTTTTCTGTATTTCTTTAATCTTGTTTAGATTTATGGAGGTTAATCAAGCCTTCGGGCTTAGAATAGGCTTGTCTATGGTTGTCTAAGCGTCGTTCGTTGTAGTTGGAACCTTATGGCTGTAAGTACATTCTGTTTTCATGAGATTCTTGAGTTAAATTGTTGTATTGTTGCGGTTTAATTGTTGTTTGTGATTTAGATTATCGTTTCTATTACTAGCATGCACAGTAGGTTAGATTTGAAGGATTGGAATTCCGTAATTCCATAAAGCGGGAGCGTGATTGGGACAGATTCGTAATTAATTTTGTTTAATCTAAAATACGAATACATTGGCAATAATCTTAGAACTATTCTAAATTTATATTAAGGCTAAGCATACAAAAATATTAGATCTAAATTTAATTTATATAGTAACAAATTACTTACTCTCGCTGACGACTCAGATTAAATTTACGAACTGCTTGTGAAATAATTACGAACTACTGCGGACACCACCACTATGGCTACATCGGTATGACTCTAAGACTTCTAGAGGAAGGAGACTGGTGGGAGTCTAGAGGGAGCCGTCAGGGGAATTCTCTGAGAGTAGGAGAATGAATGAGATGTCTTTCACCCCACCCTAGGGGTCCTATTTATAGGAAAAAAGCCAAGACGTTTTCCTTATAAGAAAAAGTCATGAATAAGATCTAATCAAATCTATTATCTTATTCATATTTAATTTAATAAATAATTAATTAATTCCATAATTAATTAATTACCCTATTCAATATCATGTATTTAATCTTAGGAATTTTATTAAATTATTTATATAAATATGAATCCAATTCATATTAATTATTTGAACTCTTTCAAATATTTTCTCTCAAGAATTAATTTTGAAATCAATTCAAAATGAAATTATAAGGTTTCATAAACTTTATATTATAATGTATCAATACACATTATATGATTCCCCTAAATAAATTAAACACTTTCAAATTACAATTTATACTTAATTGCCTCAAGTATCTTTACGAGCTACCAGTGGGACCTAGTGGACCTACAGATCAGAAGCTCCAACGACATGAGACTAATTGGCTACACTCATTAACCAAGTTAGTCAACATTCGTTAACTGTGGGTCACTCCACTAAAGACCCACAACTGCACTCTTCTCACTGTAGAATATTTATGTGTCCACGGATATCGACCAATGCAGTAAGTCAATCCTTCACGTGTGTTCGTAACACCAACTGGGTCAAATTACCAATTTACCACTAGGTTACCTCTGGTTCCTTAAGTACCACTAATCCCTCTAATGAACAAGTTGTTTAGGGTCCAATCACTAAACAGGAGTTCCTTTCGGGCCAGGAGAGGACGACACGCCTTTGTTCAAGCCCTAGAATCAGCCCTTAAGTGAATACACATCTACTTACCCCAATAGGGGAATGAGTGAATTTCATCTTGTACTGTTATGTTCCCAGCCCCTATTCGGTCTTGCCCCTGAAATGGTAGGATTATTGAGTAAGCGAACTGGCCACTCTCACCCATACAAATCTAAGGACAATCCCTCCTGAAAGAATTTAATAACAGACTCAAGATTGAGATTGAGTTACCTAGGTCAACCTATTGAAATAGAAACCTAAACTAGTTAACAGTGTTACATCTAGTGGTTACTATTTCACGATTCGATCTTATGCAAACTCATTGCATAGGATACCCCCACCCGCATGTCTCCTACATGGATGCTTTGGATCATTGCATCTTTATCGAATACAAGGTGGGTCGTATCACATAGTGTCACCAGGATAAGGTACCCAGCCTTATCCCTATACTATAGACCTTTTAGGTTGTTACTTGGACACCCATCCCCATATGTCCCTACATACTAGTCCAAGTTTCACTTAAACAACCTTGGATCTTAGTTTATTGGATTTAGGGTTTATTAATGCAAACTCGATTATTCAATAACCAAATCACTGAACACTCAAATAACGCTTTATTAAGATCGATTAATTTGTTTCATTTACTATCTACGAGTTTTAGGGCATAAAACACAACAACTCTCACTTGAACTAAAACTCTAGTGGGCAATGTACATCAACAATCAAAATTTAATGAATAATAATTGAAGAAGGAATAGTAGTTTGTATTAATACTGTATAATACATGAAAAGTACAAATAAAGATAAATACAATAAACTAGGGCATTCACAATACCTATTACACTTCTCCCACTTGCCCTAGATTATTTTATGTACATATCTTGCAAACCTAGACCCTCTAGATGACCCTCGAACACTTTAGTCGTGAGAGCCTTCGTAAGTGGATCAACAATATTGTGCTCAGAGTCTACCTTCGTGACGATCACGTCCCCTCGTTGCACAATCTCTCTGATGAGATGATATTTTCGCTCATGTGCTTGCCTCTTTTGTGACTGCGAGGTTTTTTAGAATTTGCCACTGTACCACTATTATCACAGTAAAGGGTGATTGGCAAGTTCATATTTGGAACAACTTCCAAATTCATCAAGAATTTTCGAAGCCATACAGCCTCCTTAGCTGTTTCACAAGCAGCGACATATTTGGCGTCCATGGTGGAGTCTGCAATGGATCCTTGCTTGATGCTACGCCAGACTACAGCCCCCCGGTTGAGGGGGAATACTGGCCCTGATGTGGATTTCCTAGAATCCTTATTAGTCTTAAAGTCAGAGTCTGTGTATCTTTTAAGGATCAAATCCTTAGAGCCATACACAAGCTGATAGTCCCCCTTCTCCAAAGATACTTGAGGATGTTTTTAACTGCAGTCCAGTGGTCTAACCCTGAATTGGTCTGGTACCTGCTGACTATCCCAACTGCATAGAAAATGTCAGGCCTTGTACACAACATGGCATACATAAGACTGCCCACAGCTGAAGCATAAGGGATTCGTCTCATATCCTCAATTTCTTGAGGTGTCTTAGGACACTGTTCCTTAGACAAATGAACTCTATGCCTGAAGGGTAGTAAACCCCTCTTGGAATTCTACATCTTATATCAAGACAACATCTTGTCTATATATGATGCTTGAGACAAGGCTAAAGTTCTGTTCTTACGATTCCTGATAATTTGAATCCCTAGAACATACTGAGCTTCACCCAAATCTTTCATTTGAAACTCAGTCGATAGCCATTTTTTAATGTCAGCTAGATATTCTACATCATTCCCAATGAAAAGAATATCATCTACATACAACACTAGAAAAGCTACTGAACTGTTGATAATCCTGTAACGACCCCACTTCTTAATAAGCCTTTAAGGGACCGTTACGACAATGCATGCTTTGGTGGCATTTTTAAATAAAATTATTTTGAAACATAAACTCTAATTTAAGTAAAAACTTTAAAACAAAACTTTTATTTGGGATCCCTAATTTTAAAGGTTTTAATTATGCTAAAATAATTTCTAAAATATAAATGTACATGGCCTCTGGAAAAAATTATCTCAAAACAAATTTACAATTCAATAAAGTAAAACAGAGTTCTTAAAGCGGAAGAAAAATAAAATATGAAACTCAAGTCCTCTCATGGCTGTCTATTGGGTTCTCATCAATCGCCTTCCATCTGCCCTTGCCTTTACTTGAAAAAAATATTTTTGAAAAGAATGAGTATTTTAAATACTCAGTAAGTGACCCTACTATTAAGGTTGGGTCACACTTTAAAAACATTTTAAAAAACAAACAACAAATAAAATTTTGGTGGCTCTAGACTTTATTTTTAAACTTACTAAAGATATACATCAATTTAATGCATATCCTAGACACATCAATTTCATGTGCCTTCTATGGAGGCCATCAATTTCGCACCCAAGTAAAAGTTCAACAGTAAGTTCACTTACTTTGACTTTTAACTCCTTAACTTAAATCGAGAATTGAATCTTAGCAAAACCTATTTCACTTCTAATAGAACTAAGCGATTCTCGAAATTTCAATTAGCGGCTGATTGGGCTCCCAAAAATGCTCCAATTTGATAATTAAACTTCCACACGCTAAGAGGACCTTTATATCGAAACCCACAACTAATGGGTATGATTGATAAAACGATAAATAGGCTAAATCCACTCTAAAACTTACTTACTCATGCCAAAATCACATAAAAACACTAGAGTTTGAAGCTTACAGCCACTGGTATGCCGAAAAATCGCACAAACGTTACTGACCGTCGCTGGAAATCGCCTGTACCGCCGACCTTTGTTGTTGGAACCTGCCACCAGAAATGGCCCACGAAGAGACGCTGGAGATCGCTCGTTTGAAGCTGCTCGACCGCGCACGAACGCCTGCTGCCGTCGTGCATCGAGACGCGCCACCGCATACCCTGTGAACGCCGGAGAAGACGAGAGAGAAAAGGAGAAGCCGTCGCTGAAGGAGAAGACCCGCCGCCTTGCTTGCCGCCACAACACCAAGTACACGTCGGAGATCACTGCAGAACTCGCCGAAGCACTGTAGGTGACGTCGCCGGACGGTGAACGTCGACTGAAGGCTGTTGTTGACTGCCGGCCGAGAAGAGGAAGACAGGGCTAGTTTCTCGATTTTTTGTTGGGTTTTCTGCCCTAAAACTCGTAGATAGTAAATGAAACAAATTAATCGATCTCAATAAAGTGTTATTTGAGTAATTCAGTAATTTGGTTATTGAATAATCAAGTTTGCATTAATAAACCCTAAATCCAATAAACTAAGATCCAAGGTTGTTTAAATGAAACTTGGACTAGTATGTGGGGACATACAGGGATCAGTGTCCAAGGAACAACCTAAAAGATCTATAGTATAGGGATAAGGCTGGGTACCTTATCCTGGTGACACTATGTGATACGACCCACCTTGTATTCGATACAAATGCAATGATCCAAAGCATCCATGTAGGAGACATGCGGGTGGGGGTATCCTATGCAATGAGTTTGAATAAGACCGGACCGCGAAATAGTAACCACTAGATGTAACGTCGTTAGCTAGTTTAGGTTTCTATTTAAATAGGATGACCTAGGTAACTCAATCTCAATCCTGAGTCTGTTATGAACCCCTTTCAGGAGGGATTGTCCTTAGATTTGTATGGGTGAGAGTGGCCAGTTCGCCAACTCAATAATCCTACCATTTTAATGGCAAGACCGAATGGGGGCTGGGAACATAACAGTACAAGATGGAATTCACTCCTTCCCGTACTGTGGTAAGTAGATGTGTGTTCCCTTAAGGGCTGATTCCGAGGCTTGAACAAAGGCGCGCCGTCCTCTCCTGGCCCGAGAGGAACTCCTGTTTAGTGGTTGGATTCTAAACAACTTGTTCATTAGAGGAATCAGTAGTACTTAAGGAACAAGAGGTAACCGAGGGGTAAAACGGTAATTTGACCCAGCTGGTGTTACGAACACACGTGAAGGATTGACTTACTGCTTGGTCGATATCCATGGACACAGAAATATTCTACGGTGAGAAGAGTGCAACTGTGGGTCTTTAGTGGAGTGACCCACAGTTAACGAATGTTGACTAAATTTGGTCAATGAGTTTGGCCAATTAGTCTCGTATCGTTGGAGCTTCTGATCTGTAGGACCATTAGGTCCCACTGGTAGCTCGTAAAGAGACTTGAGGCAATTAAGTATAAATTGTAAATTGAAAGTGTTCAATTTATTTGGGGAATCGTATAATGTATATTGATGCATTATAATATAAAGTTTATGAAACTTTATAATATAATTTTTGAATTAATTTCAAAAATTAATTCTTGAGAGAAAATATTTGAAAGAGTTCAAATAAATTTAATATGAATTGGATTCATATTAATTTTAATTTTAATAAAATCCCTAAGATTAAATATATGATATTTCATTGGGTAAATTAATTAATTATGGAATTAATTAATTATTTATTAAAATTAGAGACCTTTTCCTATTAGGAAAGAAAATATTTGAAAGAGTTCAAATAAATTTAATATGAATTGGATTCAAATTAATTTTAATTTTAATAAAATCTCTAATATTAAATATATGATATTTAATTAGGGAAATTAATTAATTATGGAATTAATTAATTATTTATTAAAATTAGGGACCTTTTCCTATTAGGAAAAGGTCTTCCTTTTCCTATTAGGAAAAAAGTCTTGGCCTTTACCTATAAATACGACCCCTGAGGTGGGGGTGAAAGGCATCCCATTCATTCTCCTTCTCTCAGAGAATTCCCCTCAAGGCTTCCTCTAGACTCCCACCAGTCTTCTGTCTCTAGAAATCTCAGAGTCATATCGGTGTAGCGATAGTGGTGGTGTTCACACTAGTTCGTGATCAATTCATATGCAGTTGGTGAATTTAATCTGAGTCGTCAACGATAGTAAGTAATTTGTTACTTTATAAATTAGATTTAGATTTAATATTTTTGTATGCTTAGCCTTAATATATATTTAGAATAGTTCTAATATTATTGCCAATGTATTGGTATTTTAGATTAAACAAAATTAATTACGAATCGGTCCCAATCATGCTTCCGCTTTACGGAATTACAGAATTCCAATCCTTCAATTGGTATCAGAGTCGATCTTAGATCTAATTTTGTTTCTCTATAATTTGCATTGGCTATTGGTGGGATTGATTAATGCATAAATGGTTTGCATTGAACTGTTTAGGTTAATTTTATGGCCATAGATTTTACTGTTTTTATGTGATTTTATCATGTAAGGGCCCGGTGTTTCGAGTATTTTATGTAAAATCGAGTCCTATGTAAGTCCGGGTCTAGAATAGGTTTTTATGAGATAAAAATCAGAGCAATCGCGATGCTATCACGATTACAGCACGCGTTAGGGATTCGCAGTAGGACGGTTCAAGGCGGTTGGGCGGTCCGGTTCACGCGGTATGGCTGGGCTGGGACCGATTTGGTCCGGTTCAGTTGGAATTTGGCTTGGTTCGTGGTTTTCGTAGTTGGTTCGAAGTGGTTTGGGTGTGTTCAGGCGGTCTAGACCAGTATTTGGAGCTGCAGAAGGACTTTTAGGATAAAATTTAGCTATAATTATTGTAATTTATGCTTTATTTTATCCTAGGGGCCAAAATTAACCGGTCCAATTGCTATTTATTTGCTTTATGGATGTCATATAGCTTAAATTCCCACCATAGGTTAAGCATGTTTTCATGCATATTTATGTTACTATTGTTATAATATATGGTAATTATGCATGAATTTAATTTCATGAGTTATTTAATATAATCGTTATATTAAATATATGAAATTGGTGAAGCATGATGCAAGACATTAATTTAGCTAAATATAATTGTTATATTTAATTAATGTAGCATGCATGTTTAGGACTATTTTCATGAGCATTAATATAACTAGTTATATTATGAATGAAATAATAAATATAAATCAATGCTTGTTTTCATGTATGATTTAATATAAAATGTTATATTAATTAAATGAAAATGGAATAGCATTGAGCATGACATTAATTATATTTATATAAGAGTTATATTATATTAATGTCAAATTTCATGTAATTTAATTTCATGGATGTTTAATTAATATAATCGATATTAATTAAATGAAATTGAAATTGCAGCATGAAGCATGACACCACTTAAGATTAATATAATCATTATATTATCGTTATCAGTGTCATAATAATATGGTGTTTAATAATTAGAATATGATTGTTATTTTTCCAACACCATAAAAGCATGTTATAGGGCTAATCATTAAAATTTTATAATAAGTTATAAAATTGATTAGAAACCGTCAGCCTATAACAAATAGTTGCATGCAAACATAGGACCTTAGGTTAAAATGCATTAATTTTAAAAATTTTAAAATTAATTAGACCTAAGCTCATTATAATTCTAACATGATTAGAATTATTTTCTTACTTAGAATTAAAAATAGTTTAAATTGACTAAGTAGGAAAAAAATTACTATGATTATAAGGGAACTCCACCGGTTAAGTTCTGTCTAAGGCTGGGGTACTTAAGATGACGGTTTACAGAATACCTCCTACCTGGGAACTAACTCGGAATACAGGAGTTGAATTAATCATAGCTAAATGTTAGCTTGCAATGTCACTAGGTTTATTAAAAGAGTTTAATTCACCTAGATCTTTAGAGTAAAGAGTTTACATTACTATGGTTATAAGGGAACTCTCTCGATAAAGTTCTGTCTAAGGTTGGAGGTACTTAAGATGACGGTTTACGGAACACCTGCTACCTGGGAGCTAACTCAGAACTTTAGTTGAATTAACCATAGTTATGTTAGCATGCAATATCACTAGGTCAATTAAAAGAGTTTAATTCACCTAGATCTTTAGAGTAAAGATTTATCATAACTATTGGTTATAAGGGAACTCTACCAGTAAAGTTATGTCTAAGGCTGGAGGTACTTAAGATGACGGTTTACGGAACACCTGCTACCTGGGAACTGAGTCGGAACTTAAGTTGAATTAACCATAGTTATATTAGCATGCAATGTCTCTAGGTAATTAAAAGTGTTTAATTCACCTAGACATCAGAGAAAAGACCTATATATATAAAGGTTATATGCAGACATAGGCTTAGATAGATTCACTTAGTCGGAATTTACCTAAGTAATAGACCCTATAATTATAAAAATACTTAGTGGGAGGAAATATATCAAAACAAGATTTTCATAAATCAAGTTTTGCTCTCACGTCCTCAAAAGTTCACAACGTGAGGTTCGTGCTTGGCCTCGAGTCACCCTGGGAGTGACCCCCTACGGATGGTGTTTGCATGGATTAATATCAAGGTGAATGAGGGAGTATTTTATAGTAAGTGGGAGCAAGACACGTGTCAACGTATCCTACGGTCTCCTCCATTAGGTTGCACCGTGAGATGCCCATGATCTGCCTGTGAGTCGCCCTGGGAGCGATCACCCTACGGAGGGCTTGATCATGGGAGTCGGAATAGTGCAAACTCCAGAAATGGATAGGGTTTCTTAGGTCCATTTCCAACTTTGACTTTCCCTACGGTAGCATTGTTGGGGCCGACCTCTGAAATCTGAAAAATGGAGGGTCACACTTACGGGAAATTGTTAAGGTGTTAATAATTTCCTGACCGAAAAAACAGTAGCTAAGAACTATTGGAATATGAGTTATTCCGGGAATAGGGATTGGCTGAGATTGTCTCAATTCAGAGGAGGAGTAGCTGACTACCCTATGGTAGCTGTTGTTCTAAACCTCTGAAGTATCGTTGCAAAATGAATGTTTATTCTATGGGTTGATCATTACTTTTGCTAAATTGATTGGATTAAAATAATAATATTATTTTGTGTAATGGGTTAAAGCAACAATACTTATTAAGTTAATTTGTTTGTTCTATCAACAATGAAACGTTCTTTGTATGCCTCTAATAACGCCAATTACAAAACTGGTATTTCTAATACAACTAAGAAAATGAACTCAAACACTAAATGTGTGGAATTGGTCTTAACTAAGGACGGTCCTCAAGCCCATATGTCTAATTTATCCCAAATTGTTCATGATGAATATGACATAGGCTGCTGTTCACACGTAACTTCGGAGATGGAGACATGTGGAATAAACAATATATTCGTATTGAAATTTGTATGTGTGTGGGTGTACAATCTCTAACTTTTATCCTCTGATTCTCTCTCTTATGTGTGTGTGATTGTGTTTCACTCGAGGGTTGGAACGCTTGATCTCGAGTTTGAAGCTTTAATCAATTGCTTGGAGTCTTGAAGAGTCTTTGATCTTCAAGGATTGTTGAGGTCTTCCGGTCTTGAAGAGTCTTCAGTCTTCAAGAAGTCTTGAGGTCTTGAAGAATGTTTGGTCTTCAAGAAATGTTTAGATCTTAAAGAGCATTTGGTCTTCAAGAAATGTTTAGATCTTGAAGAGTGTTCGGTCTTCAAGGAGTGTGAAATCCTGAAGAGTTTTTGATCTTCAAGGAGTGTTGAAGTCTTGAAGAGTGTTTGGTCTTCAAGAAGTGTTCAACACTTGAACTTATGAATTGGAGAGAGTCTTCGGTCTTCAGACTTGGTGGAGTCTCTCTGAATTCTCTGGTTCTGCTTGAGAGCTTTGAAACTCTGAACTCTTCTAGTCTTGAAGGGTCTTCAGCCTTCAAGAAGTCTTGGGGTCTTGAAGTCTCGAAGAGTCTTTGGTCTTCAAGGGTTGCTGAAGTCTTTTAGTCTTGAAGGGTCTTCAGTCTTCAAGAAGTCTTGGGATCTTGAAGTCTTGAAGAGTCTTTGGTCTTCAAGAAGTCTTGAAGAGTCTTTGGTCTTCAAGGAGGAGGAATGGAGCTTCAATCTTCAGAGCTTTCTGAGAGCTTCAATCTTTCTTCTCTTCCTTTCTTTCTACCCCCATTAAAATGGAAGAGAACCTCTCTATTTATAGAGTTTTCACTAGATGGGCCCTGGTGACTTTTGAGCCAACAACTTGGGCTTGGGCTTTATTGGTCTTGGGCTCAACTATTTAGTTTTGGGTCTGGTTCATATTTGACCCAAGACCATATGACCCAAATATTTAAAAAAAAAACCCAAATTCGATCCAAATAATAATTATTTTTTAATTATTTGGTCAAATTAATTAATTTGATCAAAATAATTTAATTTTAATTACTTGATCAAATAGAAATTTGGCTCTATAAACTTATAATTGGCCAAATTTGCCTTCAAATTAAATTTGGGACACATGTCAATTTATAATTGGTCCCAAATTTAATTGTTTGTAATTTCGTCATTAATTTTAAATAATGACGTGGCAATTTGTGATTGGTCAAAATTTCTCCTTCAACAACTGCTTAGCACATCTCAATGAAAATAAATTTGATTTATTGATCATTGAAACGTGTATAGTGGAAAATGATGATACAGTCTGGATCCTTGATTTAGGTGCCACTCATCACGTATGCTTTTCCTTTGAGGGAATGAGCTCCTGGCAACAGTTAGATGCTGGGGAAATGACTCTCAGAGTTGGGACTGGGGAGCTCATTTCAGCTAAAGAAGTGGGAGATATTAAAATGTTCTTCTCCAGGGAACGCTATATGTTATTAGATAATGTATATATAGTTCTCAGAATAAAAAGAAATTTGATTTCTATTTCTTGTTTGCTAGAACAAGGTATTCAGTGTCCTTTTCTGTGAATGAAGCTTTCATTACTAAAAGGGGTGCTGATATATGTTCTGCAAAAATGGAGAACAATTTGTATGTCTTAAGACCAATAGAGTCTAGGGCTATTTTGAACAATGAAATGTTTAAAATAGTTGAGACTCAACAAAAAAGGCAAAACGACCTAGACTCTATTGGCACTTGAGACTTGGCCACATAAATCTGCATTGGATTGGGAGATTGGTTAAGAACGGACTTCTAAGCCAGTTAGAAGATGGTACTTTACCTCCATGTGAGTCATGTCTCGAAGGTAAGATGACCAAACGACCTTTTACTGGAAAAGGTTATCGTGCCAATGAGCCCTTAGAACTCGTACATACGGATCTCTGTGGTTCAATGAACGTAAGAGCTCGAGGAGGGTATGAATATTTCATCTTTTTTATAGAAGATTAATCAAGGTATGGTTATTTATACCTAATGAGTCATAAATCTGAAGCCCTTGAAAAGTTCAAGGAGTACAGACTGAAGTTGAGAACTTGTTAGGTAAGACCATTAAAACACTTCGATCTGATCGAGGTAGAGAGTATTTGGACTTAAAATTCCAAAACTATTTGATAGAACATGGAATATCGTCCCAACTTTCAGCACCAGGTACACCTCAGCAGAATGGTGTATCTGAAAGGAGAAACAGAACCTTGTTAGACATGGTTCGATCTATGATGAGCTATGCTCAGTTGCCTAGTTCTTTTTGGGAATATGAAGTAGATTTGCAGTTTATATTTTGAATGTTGTTCCCTCAAAAAGTGTTTCTAAAACACCATTTGAGCTCTGGAAAGGGCGTAACGCTAGTTTACGTCATTTCAAAATTTGGGGTTGTCCTGCGCATGTGTTAGTAGCAGACCCAAAGAAATTGGATACACGTTCAAAATTATGCTTATTCGTAGGCTACTCAAAAGAAACAAGAGGTGGATACTTCTTCGATCCAAAAGAAAATAAAATGTTTGTATCGACAAATGCTACTTTCTTGGAAGAAGACCACGTTAAAGAACACATACCACACAATAAAATTGTGTTAAGTGAACTTTCTGGTAAAGCTACAAATGAATCAACAACAGTTGTTGATGAGCCCAGTTCAGAGGCTGGACCTTCAACAAGAGTTATTGATGAGCCCAGTACATCTGGTCAAGCCCATCCTTCTCAAGAGTTGAGAATGTCTCGACGTAGTGGGAGGGTTGTTATTCAACCTGAACGCTATCTGAGTTTAGCAGAAACTCCAACTATCATACCTGATGATGGGGTTGAAGATCCATTGACCTTTAGATAGGCAATGAATGATGTGGACCATGACCAGTGGGTCAAAGCTATGGACCTAGCGATGGAGTCTATGTACTTCAATCAAGTCTGGGATCTTGTAGACCTACCTGAAGGGGTTAAACCCATAGGGTGCAAATGGATCTACAAGAGAAAACGAGGCGCAGCAGGGAAAGTACAAACTTTCAAAGCTCGACTTGTGGCAAAGAGTTATACCCAAAAGGAGGGGGTGGACTATGGGGAAACCTTCTCCCCAGTTGCCATGTTAAAGTTGATAAGAATTCTCTTGTCCATTGCCACCTTTTATGATTATGAGTTTTGGCAAATGGACGTCAAGACTGCCTTTCTAAATGGCAATCTTGATGAGAACATCTTTATGTCTCAACCAGAGAGGTTCGTTGCTCAAGGTCAGGAGCAAAAAGTTTGCAAGCTTAGACGATCCATTTATGGGTTGAAGCAAGCTTCCAGATCTTGGAATATAAAGTTTGACACTGCTGTCAAATCTTATGGCTTTGAGCAGAACGTTGATAAGCCTTGTGTTTACAAAAGGATTATCAACAGTTCAGTAGCTTTTCTGGTGTTGTATGTAGATGATATTCTTCTCATTGGGAATGATGTAGAATATCTAGCTGACATTAAAAAATGGCTATCGAATGAGTTCCAAATGAAAGATTTGGGTGAAGCTCAGTATGTTCTAGGGATTCAAATTATCAGGAATCATAAGAACAGAACGTTAGCCCTGTCTCAAGCATCATATATAGACAAGATGTTGTCTAGATATAAGATGCAGAATTCCAAGAGGGGTTTACTACCCTTCAGGCAAGGAGTTCATTTGTCTAAGGAACAGTGTCCTAAGACACCTCAAGAAATTGAGGATATGAGACGGATCCCTTATGCTTCAGCTGTGGGCAATCTTATGTACGCCATGTTGTGTACTAGGCCTGACATTTGCTATGCAGTTGGGATAGTTAGCAGGTACCAGTCCAATCCAGGGTTAGACCACTGGACTGCAGTTAAAAACATCCTAAAGTATCTTCGGAGAACGAGGGACTATCAGCTTGTGTATGGCTCTACCGATTTGATCCTTACAGGATACAAAGACTCTGACTTTTAGACTGATAAGGATTCTAGGAAATCCACATCAGGGTCAGTATTTACCCTCAACGAGGGAGCTGTAGTCTGGTGTAGCATCAAGCAAGGATGCATTGCAGACTCCACCATGGAGGCTGAATATGTCGCTGTTTGTGAAGCAGCTAAGGAGGCTGTATGGCTACGGAAGTTCTGGATGGATTTGGAAGTTGTTCCTAATATGAACTTGCCAATCACCCTTTACTGTGATAATAGTGGTGCAATGGCAAATTCTAAAGAACCTCGTAGTCATAAAAGAGGCAAGCACATAGCGCGCAAATATCATCTCATCAGAGAGATCGTGCAACGAGGGGACGTGATCGTCACGAAGGTAGCCTCTGAGCACAATATTGTTGATCCATTTACGAAGGCTCTCACGGCTAAAGTGTTTGAGGGTCATCTAGAGGGTTTAGGTCTACGAGATATGTACATAGAATAATCTAGGGCAAGTGGGAGAACTGTAATGGGTATTGTGAATGCCCTAGTTTATTGTGTTTATCTGTATTTGTACTTTTCATGTATTATATAGTATTAATACAAACTACTATTCCTACTTCAATGATTATTCAATTTTGATTGTTGATGTACATTTCCCACTAGAGTTTTAGTTCAAGTAGGAGTTGTTGGGTTTTATGCCCTAAAACTCGTAGATAGTAAATGAAACAAATTAATTGATCTCAATAAAGTGTTATTTGAGTAATTCAGTAATTTGCTTATTGACTAATCGAGTTTGCATTAATAAACCTTAATTCCAATAAACTAAGATCCAAGGTTGTTTAAATGAAACTTGGACTATGATGTGGGGACATACGGGGATCAGTGTCCAAGTAACAACCTAAAAGGTCTATAGTATAGGGATAAGGCTGGGTACCTTATCCTGGTGACACTATGTGATACGACCCACCTTGTATTCGATACAGATGCAATGATCCAAAACATCCATGTAGGAGACATGCGGGTGGGGGTATCCTATGCAATGAGATTGCATAAGACCGGATCGTGAAATAGTAACCACTAGATGTAACGCTGTTAACTAGTTTAGGTTTCTATTTCAATAGGATGACCTAGGTAACTCAATCTCAATCCTGAGTCTGTTATGAACCCTTTTTAGGAGGGATTGTCCTTAGATTTGCATGGGTGAGAGTGGCTAGTTTTCCGACTCAATAATCCTACCATTTCAGGGGCAAGACCAAATGGGGGCTGGGAACATAACAGTACAAGATGGAATTCACTCATTCCCCTATTGGGGTAAGTAGATGTGTGTTCCCTTAAGGGTTGATCTCGGGGCTTGAACAAAGGTGCGATGTCCTCTCCTGGCCCGAGAGGAACTCCTGTTTAGTGGTTGGACTCTAAACAACTTGTTCATTAGAGGAATCATTGGTTCTTAAGGAACCAGAGGTAACCCAGGGGTAAAACGGTGTTACGAACACACGTGAAGGATTGACTTACTGCTTGGTCGATATCCATGGACACAGAAATATTCTATAGTGAGAAGAGTGCAGTTGTGGGTCTTTAGTGGAGTGACCCACAGTTAACGAATGTTGACTAAGCTTTGTCAATGAGTTTGGCCAATTAGTCTCGTATTGTTAGAGCTTCTGATTTGTATGTTCAGTAGGTCCCACTGGTAGCTCGTAAAGAGACTTGAGGCAATTAAGTATAAATTGTAAATTGAATGTGTTCAATTTATTTGGGGAATCATATAATGTATATTGATGCATTATAATATAAAGTTTATGAAACTTTACAATATAATTTTTGAATTAATTTCTTGAGAGACAATATTTGAAAGAGTTCAAATAAATTTAATATGAATTGGATTCATATTAATTTTAATTTTAATAAAATCCCTAAGATTAAATATTTGATATTTAATTAGGTAAATTAATTAATTATGGAATTGATTAATTATTTATTAAAATTAGAGACCTTTTCCTATTAGGAAATAAAATATTTGAAAGAGTTCAAATAAATTTAATATGAATTGGATTCATATTAATTTTAATTTTAATAAATCCCTAATATTAAATATATGATATTTATTGAATTAACTGATCAACTTGCTTTTCCATCGAACATTGATTTTGGATTTTAATAATTTTCTAAACAAAAAAATGTCGACATATTTCACAAATTTTCTGAATGGAGGCCCTTATTTTCATATTTGTCATTCCTTACCTTAATTCTGAATCTACTTAATTAGGGAAATTAATTAATTATGGAATTAAAATTAGAGACCTTTTCCTATTAGGAAAAAATCTTCCTTTTCCTATTAGGAAAAAGGTCTTGGTCTTTACCTATAAATAGGACCTCTGAGGTGGGGTGAAAGGCATCCCATTCATTCTCCTTCTCTAAGAGAATTCCCCTCAAGGCTTCCTCTAGACTCCCACCAGTTTTCTGCCTCTAGAAGTCTAAGAGTCATACCGGTGTAGCCATAGTGGTGGTGTTCACACTAGTTCGTGATTAATTCACATGCAGTTGGTGAATTTAATCTGAGTCGTCAACGAGAGTAAGTAATTTGTTACTTTATAAATTAGATTTAGATCTAATATTTTTGTAGGCTTAGCCTTAATATATATTTAGAATAGTTCTAATATTATTGCCAATGTGTTGGTATTTTAGATTAAACAAAATTAATTACGAATCGGTCCCAATCACGCTTCCGCTTTATGGAATTACGGAATTTCAATCCTTCATTTTTCACGTGGAGAAGAAGAGGGAAGATGAAGTTCAGCTTCCCTAGGCTACATGTTGTCCTTTAAAAGACCCAATGGGCTTGGGCTTGGCTCAAGATTAAGCATATTTACAAAAATGTCACTCAGCCTCAATTTTAAATATTACACCCAATTTTTAAAATTTCAAAATTCCCTCTTAACTCAAAAATTAACACCAACTTAGGAAAATTTGAAATTTATCTTAAATAACGGGTGTTACATAATCCTTCTGTAAACACAAGGCTCATCAACGTTCTGGTCAAAGCCATAAGATTTGACAGTGGTGTCAAACCTTATATTCCAAGATCTGGAAGCTTGCTTCAACCCATAAATGGATTGTCTAAGCTTGCAAACTTTTTGCTCATGACCTTGAGCAATGAACCCCTCTGGTTGAGACATAAAGACATTCTCATCAAGATTGCCATTCAGGAAGGCAGTCTTGACATCCATTTGCCAAATCTCATAATCATAAAACGTGGCAATGGACAAGAGAATCCTTATTGACTTTAACATGGCAACTGGGGAGAAGGTTTCCTCATAGTCCACCCCCTCCTTTTGGGTATAACCCTTTGCAACCAGTTGAGCTTTGAAAGTCTGTACTTTCCCAGTTGCGTCTCGTTTTCTTTTGTAGATCCATTTGCACCCTATGGGTTTAACCCCTTCAGGTAGGTCTACAAGATCTCAGACTTGATTGAAGTACATAGACTCCATCTCTAGGTCCATAGCTTTGACCCACTGGTCATGGTCCACATCATTCATTGCCTGTCTAATGGTCAATAGATCCTCAACTCCATCATCAAGTATGACAGTTGGATTTTCTGCTAAACCCAGATAGCGTTCAGGTTGAGTAACAACCCTCCCACTACGTCGAGGCATTCTCAACTATTGAGAATGATGGGCTTGACCAGAAGTACTGGGCTCATCTAAAACTCTTGTTGAAGGTCCAGTCTGTGTACTAGGCTCATCAACAACCCTTGTTGAAGGTCCAACCTCATCAACAACTCTTCTTGTTGATTCATTTGTAGCTTCACCAGAAAGTTCACTTAACACCATTTTACTGAGGCTTGTGTTCTTGAATGTGGTATTCTTCTAAGAAAGTAGCATTTGTCAAAACAAACACTTTATTTTCTTGTGGATTGAAGAAGTATCCACCTCTTGTTTCTTTTGGGTAGCCTACGAATAGGCATAATTTTGAACGTGAATTCAATTTCTTTGGGTTTGCTACTAGCACGTGCAGGACAAGCTCAAATTCTAAAATGACGTAAACTAGCTCTACGCCCTATCCAGAGCTCAAATGGTGTTTCAGAAACACTCTTTGAGGGAACTACATTCAAAATATAAACTGAAGTCTCTACTGCATAACCCCAAAAAGAACTAGGCAGTTGAGCATAGCTCATCATAGATCGAACCATGTCTAACAAGGTTCTGTTTCTCCTTTCAAATACACCATTCTGTTGAGGTGTACCTGGTGCTGAGAGTTGAGACAAGATTCCATGTTCTATCAAATAGTTCTGGAATTTTAAGTCCAAATACTCTCCACCTCGATCAGATCGAAGTGTTTTAATGGTCTTACCTAACAAGTTCTCAACTTCAGTCCCGTACTCCTTGAACTTTTCAAGGGCTTCAGACTTATGACTCAGTAGGTATAAATAACCATATCTTGAATAATCATCTATGAAAAAAAATGAAATATTCATACCCTCCTCGAGCTTTTACATTCATTGGACCACAGAGATCCGTATCTATGAGTTCTAAAGGCTCCTTGGCACGATAACCTTTTCCAGTAAAAGGGCGTTTGGTCATTTTACCTTCGAGACATGACTCACACGGAGGTAAAGTACCATCTTCTATCTTGTTTAGAAGTCCGTTCTTAACCAATCTCCCAATCCTATTGAGATTTATGTGGCCAAGTCTCAAGTGCCAAAAATAGGTACTTTGAGAAACTTTATGCGTTTTTGGTTGAGTCTCAGCTGTTTTAAACATTTCATTGTTCAAAATAGCCCTAGACTCTATTGGTCTTAAAACATACAAATTGTTCTCCATTTTTGTAGAATAGATATCAGTACTCCTTTTAGTAATGAAAGCTTCATTCATAGAAAAGGACACTGAATATCCTTGTTCTAGCAAACAAGAAATAGAAATCCAATTTCTTTTTATTTTCGGAAATATATATATATTATCTAATAACATATAGCATTCCCTGGAGAAGAACATTTTAATATCTCCCACTGCTTTAGCTGAAATGAGCTTCCTAGTTCCAACTCTGAGAGTCATTTCCTCAGCATCCAACTGTTGCCAGGAGCTCATTCCCTCAAAGGAAGAGCATATGTGATGAGTGGCACCTCAATCAAGGATCCAGGCTGTATCATCATTTTCCACTATACACGTTTCAATGACCAATAAATCAAATTTATTTTCATTGAGATGTGCTAAGAAGTCCATGTCATATTCATCATGAACAATTTCAGATGAATTAGACATGTGGGCTTGACGACTGTCTCCAGTTAAGACCAATTCCACACAATTAATGTTTAAGTTCATTTTCTTAGTTGTATTAGAAATACAAGTTATGTAATTGGCGTTATTGTTATGCCAATACCCCAAGTGCACGGGCCGCAAGTAATATAAAACAAAAATATTCCGAGTATCGAATACACATGGAGGTGAAGCGATATTAAGCAAAATAATTAATTCTTGAACATTAAAAATACTTGGGCGAAATAATATTTAGGGACCAACTCATGAAGCAAAAATGAATAAAATTAAAGCAATTAAAGATTGAAAATGATCAATCAAGAAATAAAAAAAAATATGGAGAAAGAGTTTTGAGTGAGAAGCGGGGTCTTGACAATCAATTAATAGCTAAATAATTATTACAATTATCCTATCTCATTGCCCAACTAACTATAATCCTAGAATCTTCGTTAGTCACATAGATTCTCCTATCGGTTTCCCCTAATTATAATTAATCCATTTTAACAACCTAAGTGTCCTTAGCGCCATTAAAATCCGTTAATTATTACGCTCTGATTCATTAGTGGAATCTAAGTTTAATCAATTAATCTCGTTGTCACTACGGGCAATTAAACTAGTTGCATGGATTATGATCTATCCTAATTTCTCTCCGTCGAGTTTCCATTAAGAATCGGATCAATATACAATTAGCCCGATTGCATATAGCATTACGAGCATCCATACAAATAATTAGTAAAAAGGGCAAGAGATAGGCAATTATAATAACATTTAACTATGTATTTTCATTTCAGGACCCAAAATTGGGGGTTTAGCTATACATGGCTATAATATCTATGAAATATACAATGGAAAACATAATTTGGAGCAAAATAAGAGAAAAGGAAATGACCGTCGAGAACCCCGTTGCTAATGCTTAGAGTCCCTCGTTCACGTCCCGAGCCTCCTAGAATGCTCACTCTAAGCTCTCCACAAAATTTCCCACTCTAAACTCTCAAAAAGGCTAAAAAGCCTTGAGAGAATGCTCAATGAGAGCAAAGGAAAGGAAGGAAAGGAATGGTGGTGAAATGATTGATGATGAAAATGGGCACCAAGGGGGTCTTTATATAGGCCCGAAATAGGGACAGCGTCGCAACGCTGTGACGTCATCAACTTGTCCGCCAAGAAATAACACTGTCCCCAAAGCATCTCGACGCTGTTCGGTTTCCAGAACAATCAGGGGCGGATTTGGGCTTGAAACTTGGGCCAACTTCAATTCGTTTTGGATCTTCTCTTGCATGGTTGACTCTTGGGCTCCCCCTTTGACCCATGGTTGGATATTTGGCTTAGAATGCTCATTTTTTGGCATTTTCCACCAAAAATCCATAAAATGCTCCTAAAGACAAAATAGTAAATTATTTAAGATTTCTTCAATAAAAACACAAGTAAAGCGCTCAAAAGCTTAATAATTCAGGACTAAAATAGTGACATTTCTGCTCGCTATCAGTTATTCGAGGCATACAAAGAACGTTTCATGCTGAGAACAAACAAATTAACTTAATAAGTGATGTTGCATTAACCCATTAAACAAAATAATAGTATTATTTTAATCAAATCAATTTAGCAAAAGTAATGATCGACCTTAGAGTAAACATTCATTTTGCAACGATACTTCAGAGGTTTAAAACAACAGCTACCGTAGGGCAATCAACTACTCCTCCTCTGAATTGAGACAATCTCAACCAATCCCTATTCCCAGAATAACTCATATTCCAATAGTTCTTAGCTACCGTTTTTTTTCGGTCAGGAAATTATTAACACATTACCAATTTCTCGTAAGTGTGACCCTCCATTTTTCAGATCTCAGAGGTCGGCCCCAACAATGCTACCGTAGGGAAAGTCAAAGTTGGAAATGGACCTAAGAAACCCTATCAATTTCTGGAGTTTGCGTTGTTTTGACTCCCATGATCAAGCCCTCTGTAGGGTCATCGCTCCAAGGGTGACTCGCGGTATATCATGGGGATGTCACGGTGCAACCTAATGGAGGGACCGTAGGATACGTTGACACGTGTCCTACTCCCACTTACTATAAAATACTCCCTCATTCACCTTGATATTGATCCATGCAAACACCATCCGTAGGGGGCCACTCCCAGGGTGACACGAGGCCAAGCATGGACCTCACGTTGTGAACTTTTGAGGAACGTGAGAGCAAAACTTGATTTATGAAAATCATGTTTTAATATATTTCCTCCCACTAAGTATTTTTATAATTATAGGGTCAATTACATAGGTAAGTTCTGGCTAAATGAATCTATCTAAGTCTATGTCTCCAAGCCAAGCACGCTTAACTTCAAAGTTCCTATGACTGAGCCACCGAAAAGGAAGGTGCACCTTGTTGGAATAGGTAGTTTCTATCAATTCTTTTAAGCTTGTCTTGACCATATTTCATGTCCACAGGATCCCTCTCATTCGGATGTGGCCTCGGTTCATTCATGTACCCCTCCTAACTCGGGTGTTACATGCCCACCAGCTTCCGCCTTAGTTCATCCCTGAACCACATCTTACTGGGAGAGGTTCTGCTCTGATACCATCTGTAACACCCAGGCCCAGGATTCGGAATCTGGATTCGACACTCACGACCCCGACATTCCCCTACATCCTCTGCGGCCTGGCGACATTACTATACTCGTCTTATACCGCTTCTAAGAGTGAAGATTGTCCCCACAAACCAACACGGGGTCCTTTTAGCATGTTTTGCCCTCACTCACATGCTTCATAGGAAAATTCCCAGGAGGTGGCTCAATCATAGGAACTTTGAAGTTAAGCGTGCTTGGCTTGGAGAAGTTCTATGTTGAGTGACCTCCTGGGAATTTTCCTATGAAGCATGTGAGTGAGGGCAAAGCATGCTAAAAGGACCCCGTGTTGGTTTGTGGGGACAGTCTTCACTCTTGGAAGCAATTTATGACGAGTATGGTAACGTCGTCAGGTCGTAGGGGAATGTCGGGGCCTTAAGTGCCGAATCCAGATTCCGAATCCTGTGCCTGGGGCGTTACATTAAACATCTATGAAAATAAAATTCATATATATTTCATACATTAAAATATTTATAATAATAAATATGCATGAATTTTGGCCCCAAGGATAAAATAAAGAATTTTGGCCCATAGGATAAAATAAAGAATAAATTACAATAATTATAGCTAAATTCTATCCTAAAAGACCTTCTACAACTCCAAATATTAGTCTAGACCGCCCGACTTGACCCGAACAACTTCGAACCAGCCACGAAAAACACGAACCGAGTCAAATTCTAGCTGAACCGGACCAAATCAGTCCCAGCCCTGATGGACTGTGCGAACCAGACCGCCAGCTACCTTAAACCGCCTGAAACACGTCCTCGCGAAACCCTAACACGTGCCGCACATCGTGATAGCGTGGCCGACGCTAGCAACACAGCGTCACGACGTTGCGGCTTCTTTTCACCGTTTGCGTCTGCGAATCGAGACAGTGTCACGACGCTGTAGCGTTTGAAGCACTTTCTGGGCAAAAACAACGTATGTTCTTTGTCTTTTTCTTCGATTTCAGCCGTGAATTCAATGTTTTTCATCTCACAAAAAACTTAATCTAGACCCAGACTTACAAAGGACTCGATTTTACATAAAATACCCAAAACACCGGTGTCCTTACATGATCAAATCACATAAAAAAATATTAAAATCTATGGCCATAAAATTAACCTAAATAGTCCAATGCAAACCATACATACATTATGCAATAATCAATCCCACCAATAGCCAATGCAAATTTTAGAGAAACAAAATTAGATCTACGATCGACTCTGATACCAATTGAAGGATTGGAATTCCGTAATTCCATAAAGCAGAAGCGTGATTGGGATCGATTTTTAATTAATTTTGTTTAATCTAAAATATCAATACATTGGCAATAATCTTAGAACTATTCTAAATTTATATTAAGCCTAAGCATACAAAAATATTAGATCTAAATCTAATTTATATAGTAACAAATTACTTACTTTCGTTGACGAATCAGATTAAATTCACCAACTGCTTGTGAAATAATTACGAACTACTACGGACACCACCACTATGGCTACACCGGTATGACTCTGAGACTTCTAGAGGAAAAAGACTGGTGGGAGTCTAGAGGGAGCCTTCAGGAGAATTCTCTGAGAGTAGAAGAATGAATGAGATTCCTTTCACCCCACCTCAGGGGTCCTATTTATATGAAAAAGGCCAAGACCTAAGGTCATGAATAAGATCTAATCAAATTTATTATCATATCCATATTTAATTTAATAAATAATTAATTAATTCCATAATTAGATAATTACCCAATTAAATATCATGTATTTGATCTTAGGGATTTTATTACATTATTTATATTAATATGAATCCAATTCATATTAATTATTTGAACTCTTTCAAATATTTTCTCTTAAGAATTAATTTTGAAATTAATTCAAAATTATATTATAAAGTTTCATAAACTTTGTATTATAATGTATCAATATCATTATATGATTCCCCTTAATAAATTGAACACTTTCAATTTACAATTTATACTTAATTGTCTCAAGTCTCTTTACGAGCTACCAGTGGGACCTAATGGACCTACAGACCAGAAGCTCCAACGATACGAGACTAATTGGCTAAACTCATTAATTAAGTCAGTCAACATTCGTTAATTGTGGGTCACTCCACTAAAGACCCACAACTACACTCTTCTCACTGTAGAATATTTCTGTGTCCACGGATATCGACCAATGTAGTAATTCAATCTTTCACGTGTGTTCGTAAACCCAGCTGGGTCAAATTACCGTTTTACCCCTAGGTTACCTCTGGTTCCTTAAGTACCACTGATTCCTCTAATGAACAAGTTGTTTAGGGTCCAATCACTAAACAGTAGTTCCTCTCGGGCCAAGAGAGGACGACGCGCCTTTGTTCAAGCCCTGGAATCAGCCCTTAAGGGAACACACATCTACTTACCCCAATAGGGGAAGAAGTGAATTTCATCTTGTACTGTTATGTTCCCACCCCCCATTCGGCCCTGCCCCTGAAATGGTAGGATTGTTGAGTCGGCAAACTAGCCATGCTCACCCATACAAATCTAAGGACAATCCCTCCTGAAATGAGTTCATAACAGACTCAAGATTAAGATTGAGTTACATAGGTCATCCTATTGAAATAGAAACCTAAACAAGTTAACGACGTTACATCTAGTGGTTACTATTTCGCGGTCTAGTCTTATGCAAACTCATTGCATAGGATACCCCCACCTGCATGTCTCCTACATGGATGCTTTGGATCACTGCATCTGTATCGAATACAAGGTGAGCCGTATCACATAGTGTCACCAGGATAAGGTACCCAGCCTTATCTCTATACTATAGACCATTTAGGTTGTTACTTGGACACCGATCCCCGTATGTCCCCACATACTAGTCCAAGTTTCATTTAAACAGCCTTGGATCGGTTTATTAATGCAAACTCGATTATTCAATAACCAAATTACAGAACACTTAAATAACGCTTTATTGAGATCGATTAATTTGTTTCATTCACTATCAACGAGTTTTAGGGCATAAAACCCAACAAGATTGACGCCCTAACTCGCAGCTTGTATGTTAGTAAACTGCTAAGAAATTGAAATCCACATAGCTAATGGAATTTTAATTTGTAGTTAGCAATAGTTCGATTGATGGTCAGCGTCCCAAGAGCAGTTCTCTAATTTTGTTGCTCTGCATGATAGGTCTATGGTCTAAATCAATATTTGTAATTAAATTAGTCTTTCCTAATTAATTGTGGGTACTCTAGCCTAGAGCAACGATTAATTGGTTTATTGATCACGGTTGGGTTAATTAATTAATTAATTGGATGTTGGTTCGACGGATTAGTTGGGTTAGCGTTCTAGGGGTATCTTGGTCTTTATGCAATTGCTGAATTAGTTAATTTTGACGCATTAGTATGGGTTAATTAATGAGTAATTAGGAATTGAATCGATATACAATGGTATCGAGTCAATTGATTTAGAGTACCAATTCGACAACACACATTTAAATCATTGTTTGGTATTCAATGAATGAAACCAAATGTACTGAAACTCGAGTGTCTCCAGCTACAGTGATCGCCAAGGTGAGATTAACCAAATGTCTTTAATTTCCTGTTATTAATTTTTTTTCCTTTTACTTTCTCGCATTTTATATTCCCTACAATTTATTCCCTTCGTCAATCCCCTTCTGTTACCATCAAATATAAAAGCGATTATAGGTAAACTAGTTGTTCCCTGTGATCAACGCCGACCACTACTACTGCAAAGTACTTTAGTGCTCGATGAACATACAAATTTATTTGACGCGACCCTCGACTAGTTGTTTTGTCACTTATCCTGGTAACACTATTGATACGATCCACTTTGTATTTGATACAAACGCAACAATCCAACGCGTTCATGTAGGGGACACACGGGTGGGGGTATCCTATGCAATGAGTTTGCATAAGATCGAACCGCGAAATAGTAACCTCTAGATGTATCTCCATTGTTAGCCTACGATTTTGGGGAAAAATCGAGTGGGTGGTTGGAAACATAATCACACAAGATGGAATTCACTCCTTTCCAACTTCATTGTAAGTAGAAGAGTGTTCCCTTAAGTCGTGTCTCTAGGTCTTGAGCAAAGGGCCCTTACCCTCTTACTGGCACGAGAGGGGTTTTTGTTTTTTGGTTGGACCATAAACAAGTTGTTCATTAGAGCAGCACTGGTACTTAAGGATATAGAGGTAAACCAGGGGTAAAACGATAATTTGACCCATGTGGTGTTACGAACACTCGTGAAGGACTAACTTGTTGTTATTGGTCTATATCCGTGGACACAGAAATATTCTACAGTGAATAGAGTGCAGCTATGGGTCTATGGTGATGTGTACCCACAGTTAACGACATTGATTAATTTGGTTAATGAGTTTAGCCAATTAATCTCATATCGTTCGAGCTTCTGAAGTGTAGGTTCATTAGGTCCCACTGGTAGCTCGTAAAGGGAAATTGAGGAAATTAAGTCTTGATTAATAAGGAAAATAATGTAATGTAAATTTAATTTTGGATATGATTCAAAATTAATTGAATATTTGAATGAGTTCAAATATTATTATGAATTAGATTCATATTAAAACTATAGGTTATGTGGGAGCTAGTTGTTCATTTAAAAAAGACTTAAATGAAATGATTTAATTAATTATTATATTAAATAAATCCCAATCCTATTACAACTAGGAAGAGTAATCAATTATTAATTAATTAAACATATCCCTAACCTATTACAAATAGGAAAGGGATATGACATCCTATATAAGCCATAGAATGCCTCCCAGTTGATTCATTCTTAACACTCTCAAATTAATTGAATTCTACCTAAAATCAAGAAGAAGGTTCCCACTACCTTGGCCTCAAATTCCCCAGAGAATACCAGTGTTTCCCTATGGTAGTGTTCCAAGTTGTTCGTGATTATTTTTCAAGCAGTTGGTGAAATTAATCTGAGTCGTCAACGAGAGTAAGTAACTCATTAGTTTGTGTAAATTAGAATTAGATTCTATAAAGCATGCTTAATCTAGATATACAATAGATTGTGAATGTATGTATGTTGCTAGTGTATTGGTATTTCATGATTCTAAATTAATTGTGAATTGTTCCTGAAACCACTTCTGTTGCGCTGGGACCCCCGTCCCTACACTTGTCACAATGAGCGGCTAGATTGTACATTTTAAAAGAGTTAATATTAATAATGCAGAAGCAATTTATTATCGAAGACACTTAATTCCATCAATTTTAGGACTAAACATGCATTGTTCAAACAACCCGAAAACAAAGTTTCAAGGCCTACCTCTTGTAGCTCCCAATTGAACCAATTCGTTGGTTGTTTTTCATCATCGATTGATTACGGACCACCACTAGGATCTTTCTTGCTATTCTCTGGCCTTAGAATTAATTGTCGGGTTCTTTAGTGATGGGAATTTGGAAGGGAATTGCTTGAGGTTCAAGCTTTGAGATGATTTTTGTTCCTGGTCATTGGGAATCAATTTGGCAGCATAACATTATTACTGATCCTTAATCTCTTCAGCAATCTATCCTCTATATATATAGAGGATTTCATGAAATCCAAAACCCCCTAAATTAGACACCAAGATATCTTAATTAGGGAGTGGGATTAGGTGGTGTTCTTGGGTTAAATGCATGGAGGTGGTATAATCCACCACCTCCTAAAAATCTTTTGATTTTTCTATTAAATTAATTTTTAATTTTTTTTAATTTAAAATAATTCATAATTATTTCAAATAATAATTAACTAAATTTAATTAATTATATTATATTAATTTAATATCGAATATTTAATTAATATTTTTGCATCCAATCTCGACGTCTATCAAAACCGTCTTTTCGAACATGAATCACTATTCACAAATATGATATTTAAATCACATTTAAATATTTCAAACTCTAAAAAATATAGTTTAATTCATAATTAAACTAATATGTCCATAATATTGTATATAACCGACATTAACTCCCTAAATTGAATTTGAACGATTCAAACTTTTCCATCACACTGTTCTAAGGTTTATTCTGATGTGAGCTAGCAAGGGGACCTAATGGACTTAAGATCATGGGATCTAACGATCCGAGGTTAATCGCTAAACTCATTAATCTAGTTAACCACTATTCGTTAACTAACGATACACTCCTCTATAGCCTAGTAGTTGCACTCACCTCACTGTAGATATATTTCTGTCCACTCGATATAACCATGATTAATAAGTCGACCCTTCACAGGGTCTTTGTATCTATAGATAGGTCAGATGTTTGCTTTACCCCTATAGTACCTCTTGCTTCTTAAGTCCCACTGATCCTCGAATGAACAATTGGTTTGTGATCCAACCAACAAACCGAGTCCCTCTCAAGCCAATGAGAGGGTGGGGCCCCTTGTTCAAGTTATGAGTAAGCACTTAAGGGAACAACCTCTCTATTATCCATAAAATAGGTATGAGTGAATTCTGTCTTGCAGGCCTATGTCCCCAACCATCTACCTGATCTTACCCCCAAAATGGTAGGTTTATTGAGTCAGCGAACTCGACCCTTTCTCACCCATACAAACCAAAGGATAATCCAGAATAAACAGGAGTTCATAGTTAGCCTAGGATTAATTAAGATCGAGTTACCTAGGTCATCGCATGAAATAGTCAGTTTCATCAGTAAACGACGTTATAATGTGAAAGTGACTTATCTTGCAGTCCGGTCTTTAGCAAACTCATTGCATAGGACGCCCCCACTCACATGTCTCCAAATGAGCGATTCAGGATCACATCGTTTCTACTAAATACAAAGTGAGTCGCGTCCACAGTGTCCCCAAGATAAGGTACCCAACCCTATCCCTGTACTATAGAATATTTAGGCTATTATTTGAACTTGATCCACTTTTATGTCACTACATAAAGTTCAAGTATTCATACTATAACCAGTGGTTCTTAGTTGATTGGATTTGTGGTTATTTAGGCAAGACTATTACAAACATACAATAACACATTATATTGAAATAACTTTAATAACTCTTTATTAACGAACAATTGAAAGCACACATAGAGAGCTTTTTTCCCCGGTTAATTTTAATTAGTCTTTGAGATTTATTTGGTCAATTTTACACACTTTTTGGTTCTTTTGTAGGAATTGATCATAATGATGGAAATTGATGTTATGGAAGAAAAATGGTGATTTGCAAGCAATTGAAAGAGTTCAAGTGAAAAAAAGAAGAGAAATAAGCAAACTCAAGTCATCCAACCTGAGAAGACAGCGTTGAGACGCTGCCTTTGGGCATACGCTGCCATGAAAACAGTAGGCGTGGATTTGAGGTAGCATGAGATGCTGCCCCTTAGCGTCTCCACGCTCACAGTTTTCCTTATTTATTAGTGGCGGCAAGAGGATAGTTTTCCTTAACGCCCCGTGCGCTTGGGTGTATTTAAATCCCGAGTTTAGAGTTGAAAGAAAAATATAAACTCTATTTTGGCCTGAAGTTAGGGATTTAATTATATACTAAGGTGTTTAGGGAAAATTAAGCGTTATTAAAAATAAAATCCCTCCTTAAGGTTTGTTGGTCGTGGTTTGATTTCAATTAAGCGTTATAATTTAATTATATGCTGAATAACGGGTTTCGGTTGGGTGAGTGGCTATTTTTAGGGCTTATGGTTATTAAGGAAAAGAAAAGAAACTCTAAGGAAGAGTAAAAATAAGAAAAAGCCCTAGTTTTCCTTTCCCCCCCTCTCATCTCTTTCCTTCATCATCGTGCAACACCCCCCCCCCCCGAGCTGCCGTTGTCCTCGCGTCGTCGTCGCCATCCTCGCCGCGCCGCCTGAATCCGTCGCGTCGCCGCAGTCGCGTGGTTCTTCTTCCCCGCGAGCTCTCTTTCCTTCCGCGGTCTCTCCCTCTCTCTGCAGATATTTCTCCCTCTTCTTCTTGCCGTGGAAGTCGCCCAGCCCTTGCCGTCGAGGAACGCCACCGTGGGTTACCGCTGCTCGAGATCCAGCCACCACTGTCCCTATTCCGATCACGTCGTCGCCGTGGAGTCGTGCGAGTCTCTCTATCCGTATGTTTTTCGGCCAAGAAACTTTGTGGGTAAGCCATTTTCCTTCCGTTCTTGTTGATTTAAGGCCGATCTAAGACTCCCTCATGTCTGTATGGTTAGATCTTACACGGACAGCAGCTTGAAGCACCGTTTCCTCCGCGTTTTAGCCTTAGAAATTCGTGGGTAAGCCTTTTTCCTTTCTTTTTCCATGTGGTTTAAGGTCGATCGAAGGTTTCTCTTGGTTTAGTGTTGATAGATCTCGCATGCCTAGCGATTCGAAGTCCCGTCGACCTCATTACAGCCGATTCTGCCTCTGCCCAGTAGCATTCTTGGTTATTGTTGGCATCGTTTGGCATTTCCGGTAAGTCTAATCCCTTACCCTTGTTTGTATGGTGTTAGGATTAGAATACACATTCTTGTTTAGTGCTTTAAAGGAATGCCCATTAGTATTAGGTGCTGGAAAATTGAGTTTGGTTTGATTTTCTGATCTGCAACGCCGTCTAGGTGTTCGATTGAGTTCGAAACACTTCTACTTGATCACCCACTGCCCAAGGACTATTCTAACACATCGTTAGAGGTTTGTATCCGTCTAGCGCGAAAGTGAGTCCGTTTGGTAAGGTTCCTTGTTGTCCCTTTGCTTTTAGCATTGTAGGTTGCTGTCCATTAGCCATGTTAGCCTTAGAATCATGATTTTATCATTACCCATTGCATAGCTACGTTCTTACGTGTTGCCCCAACCCTTAAAGGTCCTAGAGCATGTTTTTAAGTGAGTTATCGTGGATGTTTTGCTAGAAACTTGTAGTTTCTCAATGCCCATTAAGTCTCGTTGCCTTAGAGTGTTTCTCGATCCCTATAGGTTCTTGAAGCATGAGTTAATGAGCTTTTCCTTGCTGGTTGTGGCTTAAAAAGCATGCTAGAGTAGGCCTCCATTAATTGTCTTAGTCTTGGTAGCGTGTCCGGTCCTTAGGAGTTCTTAGTGTGCTTTATGTGGGTCGTTTACTTGTTGTCCATCGGCTGAAAAGCCTTATCTGGAGCCGTTTGGCGAACACCCATTGCCCGTTGTGCCTTATACATGGTTGCCCATGGTCTAAAGGTTTTGAGTTTTCATTGTGGGGTATGTTTAAAGGCTGCCCAATAAAGAATTGAGCTGGATAAAGTGGTTTTGGCCCCTAGTAGCTTATTAGGTCGTTTTCTCTTAGTTAGTCTTTGATGGTAGTGTTTTTGGTTGTAGTTCGAGGTGCTTGTGGAGCTTGGTGCAAGTGTTACCTCGTTGGTATTTGGAAACGTGTTTTATAAGTAGTTTCTACTTGCTCGATCTTGTTTGATTGTGTGAAGCACGACGTTCGTTTATGCTTTATCTTTATTCTTGTGAAAGCATGTTCTATTGTTTATAATCGTTCTGAAACGCTTGAGATGAGCATGTCCTTTTGAGTGCTTGAGATAAGCATGTCTTGTTGTGGTTGTTGTCTAGCATGATCTATTGGGAGTCAAGCATGTTGGTTAGGCTAGCTTGTGTCATGGGAAGTGTAGCATAAGCCTAGCGGTAGCGTTGCATGACGTGTAATTCATGTGTAGGTGTGCAACGTGGCGCGTAATTCACGTGTTTGGTTTAGCGTAGCATGACGCGTAATGCATGCGAGTGGTTGTGTAGCATGACGCGTAATGCATGCGAAAGGATTTGCGTAGCGTGGCGCGTAATGCACGTGTTGGTTTGCGCAGCATGGCTTGTAATTCATGTGTTAGATGCGGAGCATGACGTGTAAATCATGTGTGGTCTAGTATAGTGTGGGTGCATAGTGTGGGAGGCATATGCATGATGTGGTTTTGGTGTTTGTAAGCATGTTGTTGGTTTATTTCTTTCTAAGCATGATGAGTTTTACTGCTTTTGGAAGCATGATGTATGCGTGTGAGAAACATGCTGTTTGAAATTGTTTGATGCTTGTGATCTAGCTCGTGTGAGCTACTTACCAGTATCACGGTTGTACTAATACCCCCTTCCCCATCTTCCCCCCAACATTTTAGATGTTGCAGGTATCGAGGATGATCCGGACCTTGGTGGCGAGGAGGAGAACTGCGAGGAAATATTCCTAGAGAGTTGCTTTCTGTTGTTAAGTTTCATAATGCTTTAGTAGGTAGATTGAGTTGTTTTGATTTGTAGTTCTGTGATGGTGAGGGAATCACCTGAGAATGGTTAAGTTTATAAACTAGACTTGTTGGTTTTGGTTAAGTCTTATAATATGTATAGCTAGTGGACTATCTCTTGTTTTTAATAATGTTTTTATGATCCACTGATTGAATGGTTTTGTGTTGAATCCAACTCGAGAGAGAGGGTTTAGCTTAGATCTTGATTGCATGACTTAAGTAAAGTTCTGAGATGGGGAGATTTAGAATAACTTTAGAAGTTGTAAAAAGGACTAGACTCAATGCCTTGCATGTTGATGAACTTAGATAGGGATATCAGATTTATTGTGTGCATGAGAATCATTTGTGCTCGGGAGAGATATTTGTGATTTAAGTTTCCTTGACTTATAAAATAATTTCACATTAAATTTCATTCCCCTTAATTAATCCTAAACCTAAATTGATGAATTCAAATCCCTAAGAATTTTTTCAATTGAATTTCCATCCTTTAATTTGCACTAATTTTGATTCATTAAACTCATTCCATTGTGATCTCTAAATAAAATTGGACAAAAGTATTCACAGCACTTAATCTAATTAGAAAATCAATCCAGTGGACGGCATTCGATTTCTTAATCACTATATTGTTACTTGACCCGTACACTTGCGGTAGCAAAATTGCCATCAACAGTCCGTTGGGTTTTATGCCCTAAAACTCGTAGATAGTAAATGTAAAAATTGACCGAACATAAATAAAGTATTTTTTTTATGTTTTTCAACAAAGAGTTATTGTCTATATTATGTACATCTTGCCTAAATAACCTTAATCGAATAAACTAAACATCCTAGGCTGTGGGATGAGTCTTGAACTGTATGTTGAGACATACGAGGATCACTGCTCAAGAAACAACCTGAAGGGTCTGTAGTATAGGGATAAGGTTGGGTACCTTATCCTTGCAACACTATGGATACGACCCATTTTGTATTTGATACAAACGCAACGATCCAACGTGTTCGTGTATGGGACATGCAAGTGCGGGTATCCTATGCCATGAGTTTGCATAAGACCGGACCGCGAAATAGTAACCACTAACTATAACACCGTTAACTTGTAAGGTTTCTATTTCACTAGGATGACCTATGCAACTTAGTATGAATCCTTAGTGGATTATGAACTCCTGTTCACGAGGGATTGTCCTTTCATTTGTATGGGTTAGCGTGACCAGTACGCCAACTCAATAAGCCTACCATTTTTGGGACAAGAACGAGTGGAGAGCTGAAACATAATCAGACAAGATGGAATTCACTCCTTCCCGACTTTTGAGGAAGTAGATGAGTGTTCCCTTAAGTGGTGTCTCTGGGTTTTGAACAAAGGGTCTTACCTTCTCAGTAGCCCGAGAGAGGTTTTTGTTTGATGGTTGGGTAATTAATTAATTATTTATTAAAATTAGATATGAATAAGATAATAGATTTGATCTAATTCATGACCTAGGAAAAGGTCTTGGCATTTTCCTATAAATAGGACCCCTGAGGTGGGGTGAAAGACAACCCATTCATTCTCCTACTCTCAGAAAATTCCCCTGAAGGTTCCCTCTAGACTCCCACCAGTCTCCTGCCTCTAGAAGTCTCAGATTCATACTAGTGTAGCCATAGTGGTGGTGTTCGCAGTAGTTCGTGATTATTTCACAAGCAGTTGGTGAATTTAATCTGAGTCGTCAACGAGAGTAAGTAGCGTTTTAATATATAAATTAGAATTAGATTCTATAGATTTTTCAGCATGCTTTAGATATATTTACAGTAGATTATGCATGATAATTATTGTAAATTTTTCCCATCGTATCAGTATTTTGATCTAGATTAAAACACAATCATAGGTCCTTTGATAAATCTTCCACTGCGCTGGGATTTAATTCCTACACAGTCAAACGTTACATTTACTATCTACGAGTTTTAGGGCATAAAACCCAACACATTTCGACTTCAAGGCTTGATTTGAGTTACATATTGTGTGGCTTTGGGCTAAATTGCAATCTTGTATATATTCAAGTATTCTTTATTTCTCATTTTTATTTTATAAGCATTCAGTACTGATTGATTTAATGCCTTAATTGATAGATTATTCTATCACTAAGCATAAATTTATGATTCCTAATAATCATGAATGAGTGAATTAAGTAGCAAAAGAGATAACTCGTGTGTGTGTAATTAAGACTTTTATTTCTTATGATAGGCTTTAGAAATAAATAAACAAAAATTAAAGAAAAGAGTTGTTGTTGAAGAAAGAAAAAGAGAAAGAAAGAGAATGAGAATATATATATATATATATATATATATATACAAGCTTGTAATGCTTCGTATGTTTTAGGTAAAAAAAGCTACCACTGTTGTGATTAGTTAAGCCATCAATTGAGCGAGTACCCTTGATAAGGGTCCCTGCAGCAGCCGGTGAAAGCTACTGCCTCAAAATCATGAAAATGCGAGCTTAGGACCCATTTTGAATTTCAAGCACATTTGTAACGCATTATAAATTGTTTGTTTTTATTACTTTTCAGTGTTGTCCTAGTAACTAGTGTAGAAGGAAGATAAAATAAGGATCCTATAAATCTATCTGATAGCATGCAAAAATGTTATCTTTTTAGCCCTAAATTTGAGCTTATTTCGTGCTTAATTTGTACTTAATTGCATTAATTTGTTGATTTAAGAATTCTTAGTCCTAAAAGGAGCAATTGATGCAATTTTGAGAAATTGACGATAATCGGACCCAATTTGGAGATTATTTGATGAGTTAGAAGGTTGGCGCTTGGGAAGCTTGATGTTGTAGAAGGCTGGCGCATGGAAGCTTGATGCTGTAGAAGCTTGGCGCATGGGAAGCTTGATGTTGTAGAAGTTTGATGCTATAGAAGCTTGGCGCATGGGAAACTTGATGTTGTAGAAGCTTGACACGCAAGGGTGAAAAACATTGAGTAGGGAGTAAGTTTGTGTTGAGTAGGGAGCAAGTTTCCATCCAAGAATGATTCTTTGGCTCCAAGAATGATCACTTGGGTCCAAGAATGACCCTTTGGTCCAAGAAAGAAAAGATTATAAATAGAGGGGAGAAGATAGGGGAAAATCATACAAGGCATTACTACATTTTTATGTTTTATTGCATTGTGTGTTTTATGTTGTAGCTTGATGTAATTTCATTTTATCAAGGCTTAGCCTAGGCACCCATGTGGCTTTAGGACTATTTTTGTATGCGCTACAATGAATCAATGATATTGATGCTTTCTACTTAGATGCGCTAATTTTTTTCATTACTGATATCCGCCTGGCCAGCCAATAGAGTTAGCAACATGATAAATCTCGAGAGGGTAACACATGTGGACATATCTCAGTAGAGCAAAATAATGCATTACATGTAGCTGGTTGTGTTAGGAATAACTCAATCACATATGATATTTCTTGAATGTGTTATGGTTGTCTTAGGAATAATTCAACCACTTGCAGGCATAATGAGAATTGTGCCAACGCATGAGTTAAGTAATAGAAACATTTTTAGTTTTACACCAAATGCATGTGTAATACCGGGAGGGAATCACATGATTATTTCTCGCTTAGGCATCAGTATTTTGTCGATTCATTGTTATGCACTATACTAGCTAATATCTTATTTGTCATATGTGCTTGCTGCGGTTAAAGCATTGATAGCTCATCTCTCACTGTTTTTTCCTTTATCGCATAGCTTTTGTTTTTATATTACCGAATGTTTACTTCACTACATCTCAACCTCTTTTGTAATTCCTAACACCCATGCATTCAAATAGGATTTAAGGAAAGACACTTTTACTACTCGCCCCTTCCTTGTGGATCTGACCCTCAAATACTCCAGGTATGACTTGGTAATGCATAATTTATACTTGGATTAATACACAACAACAACATATTCTTTAATTAATTCAATACAACAAGAAGAAAATATAGTTCACACCACAATGTGAGCCCTATTAGAATTTTCCAAGGAAAGGCCATGCACACACTCGTGCGGGAAAATTTTCGAAAATATTTTATCTCAATTTTGTTTATTGCTCGATCTTCACTTAGGCAAAATCATGATCATGCATTGTGACGCCCCGTGCATTTTTGGTGTTAATTAAATTCCATGAATGTAGTCAAGAGGAATATAATTGTTATTTCGACTTGAACTTAGGGATTTAAATTTTAATACCAAGGCATTCGAAAATTATTCAGGGAATATGAGCGTTAAAATAATTAAGTTTCTTCCTAAAACTCATTAAATTCCTAGTTGTCGTTGTTATAAGGTTGAAGCGTTGAAAAGTTTGCGCTTAGTCAAAGAGATCAGTTGGGAGATCCTATTCTTAGAATCCTATTATTGGGTGTTGGTTTTATGGGTTTAAGAAAAAGCAAAAAGAAAAGAAATAAGGAAAAACAAAATTTTCCAAAACCATCATCCCTCTCTTCTTCTTCACGCGTGAGAAACCCCCTTCCCCCTTGCTGGAGATCAAGCGCCGCCAGCCTTTGTGTCGTCATCGTCGGAGTCCAGCGCCGCCGTCTAAATAGCGATGCCGCCCAGCCTCCATCTCGCGCAGTCGTTTTCTTCTTCTCCGCCCGAGTTCTTCTTTGCAAGCTCTCTCTCTCTCCGTCCAGCCCAAGCGTGTGTCGCCGCCGCCGTGAGCAGTTTTGCCACCGTCGCCTGCTTGTGTTTCAGCAGCCGCGTGTGGAGATTGTTCAACTCGCGAGTCTCCCTCTTTTCCTTGCGTTTTTAGTAAGAAAATCTCGTGGGTAAGCCATTTTCTCCCTCATTTGTAGTCGTTAAGGCCCGATCTTAGTCCCTTTGCGTATGTTTTGGTCAGATCTCGCGTGGCCAGCAGTTTGGAGCCCTATCTTTCGCGATTCGTCTTTGTCCAGCGGCGCTTTCAGATGTTGTTGGTGTCATTTGACATTTTTGGTAAGCCTAATCCCTTACCCATGCTCCTTTGGACCTTTATTCTAGTTTAAGCTAGTACCCACTCGCTGGATTTAAGGATTTAAGGTCTTAATAGCTGTTGTCCGGCGCCGTCCTTGCTAAATTAATGGGTGTTTCGTCGTCGCTTAGTGATTCCGGTATGTTCAGCTCTTACCCATCCTTGTTAGAGCTTAATGTAAAAATGCCCAATGGTTTAGGTGCTGGAATTTTAACATTAGCGTTGATTTTCTGTTCTACAGTGTCGTCTAAGTGTTCGATTGAGTTCGATACACTTCAACTCGAATACCCACTGCCCAAGGATCGTTCTAACGTGTCGTTAGAGGTTAGGATAACCCGTCTAGCGTGGAAACAGGTTCGTTTTGGTAAGGTGCTTGTTGTCCCTTGGTTTGTAGCGTTGTAGTTTTCTACCCATTAGTTGTTTAAGCCTTAGAAGCATGTGTTGGTCGTTATTCTTGGTTTATCTAGGCTCGTAGGTGTTGTTCAACCTTCATAAGTCCTAGAATATGCTTATTAATGGGTCATTTTAGTTTAAATCATATAGTTCATCAATGCCCATTAATTGTTTAGACCTTGTTAGCGTTGCCCAACCTTGATAGGTTCTTAAAGCATGATTTATTGAGTTTTGTTTGCTGTTCATAGGTTAAAAACCATGCCAAATAGGTCTCTATTAATTATCTAAGCCTTTGTCGCAATACCCAAGCTTTAGGAGTACTTAGAATGTCATTCATGTGACTTCTCACTTGCTGTCAAGCGGCTGAAAAGCCTTAGTAATGGTGATGACATGCAAAAATGTGTCATCATTTTCCTATTAATTTCAGCTAGTTTTGTTCATGAATTGTGAGCTTTAATGTATTTCTATGACGATTTTACAGAAATCCGAGTTCGAGCGGCAAAACTGAAATTTTAAGAGAATTTTGGTGAATTTGGAGACTTTTTGGGAAATTTGAAGAATAATCATTGAAGATCCAAGCCCCAAGGTCCAGGAAAAGTAGACAATTGAAGTGGGAGGCCCAAAAAGCCCAAAAGTTTGAAGAAAGGAGGCAAAAATCCGCAAATAAGGCTTCTAGAAGGCCTAGCGTCTCGACGCTGTGACGTAGCGTCTCGACGCTAGGTGATCAGCAAAACGCGCTCCAAAATCGTGATAGCGTCGCGACGCTGTCTACATAGCGTCACGACGCTGCGACGACTTCTGCCCCAAGACAACATGACGTCACAGCGTCGAGACGCCGTCGACTTGTTCAGCAAGAAAGGTCCGGATTTTGCACTATAAAAAGGGCCCTCCCTTTGGTAATCGTCATCCCATTTTGGGGGAGCTCTCCCCTAGCTCAATAGAGAGAAAAAGTGAGAAGAATTGTGGAGAAAATGTTGGAATTGAGCGAGATTCCAAGGCTCAAGATTCGAGATGATCGTAGCGGGAGCTTGGGATTGACTTATCGGTTATTTCTTCCTTACTTCTTTATAATTCCTTGTTGTAATTTGAGTTAGGCCGATGGATCTAGATCACTTGGGCAAAATTATTTCCATTTGTAAGTAGATCTTGAGACCTAGGGTCGTTATTCTAGTTAATTTGATATTGTAGCGCAATTACTTGGAGTATGTAATGAATTTCTTCACATTTCATCTATGCAATTTTTGCTTATTGCTTTTAATCTCTTGATCACGGATTAATTGTTCTGTTGGTCTAAATTGATACTCGATAGAGAGAATTTAGATTAGATCCTAATTGCATGGCTAACGATTACTTGGACCACGAGAGTGAAAAAGAATTGTTAGAAATTGTTTATGAAGTTGTTTAATGCCATACTATGATTAACTAAGGATACGGACACATGAATTAGTTATGTTAGTATGAGATGTGGAAGAGCTTGGAAGAGAAATCCGCTTAACATTACTTCTAGATTTATGAAATTGATGATTATTAGTTACATGCATCCATGTAATTGAGCTACAAATCCAAGAAAGCTAGATAGCACCCTAGGTCAAGCCCCCTTAATTGGATATTTTCATTTCATTATTGCATGTTTATTTTTATTAATTTCTTTAATTTTTGCATTATCATTCGAGTTGATCTTCTAAATAAAATTAAAACATGACGATTCTTGGTACTTAATGGAATTAATTCAATTTCCCTGAGGATTCGATACTCGGTATTACCTACCGTTTTATATTACTTGTGACGACCCGTGCGCTTGCGGAAAATCATTCAACAAGTTTTTGGCGTCGTTGCCGGAGAATTTGCAATTTTTTTCATTAATATTGAGAATTAAGTGTTTGATTTTAAATTAGAAATTTTATTTTGCAATTTAATTTTAGCAAGTGGTGGCAAAATTTTGAGAAGCTATAAGGTGGATAAATTGTTTCTTTGAGATTCAACCATGGCAGATCAAGAGGACAAAGCAATCCGAGATTATTTCTTGCCTAAATTTCCATTAAATTATTATGGAATAGCTTACGAGCCGATCGCGATAGATAATTTTGAGCTCAAAGCTAGTCTCATTCAAATGGTGAAAGAAAATGCTTTCAAGGGCTATCCATCAGAGGATCCACACAATCACCTAAGATCATTTTTGGATATCTGTGGAACGGTAAAAATAGGAGGAGTTAGCTCTAACGCTATTCGTTTGCAATTGTTTCCATTTTCTTTACAAGATAGAGCTAGAGATTGGGTAGACTCGTTAACCTCGAATAGCATTCTCAGTTGGGATGATTTAGTCAAAGTCTTCCTTACAAAGTTTTTCCCATTAGCCAAAATTACCAAGCTTAGAACTGAAATTGGAACATTTAAACAATTAGAGGAAGAGCAATTGTATGAAGCTTGGGAAAGATATAAGGATTTGTTAAGGAAATGTCCACAACATGGATACCCTGACTGGCTTCAGATACAATTTTTCTACAATGGGCTAAAAAGTGATTTTAAGACAATTCTTAACACTGCGGCTAGAGGAAGCTTCTTAGCCAAAACTGTCAAGGATGCTCGAACCCTAGTAGAAGAATTGGCCTTAACAAGTTATCAGTGGCAGTCGGAGCAACCAGAATCCAAAATTAAGGAGAAACCATGTGAGAATGAAGAAGTAAGTGCTTTAAGGTTGCAAGTCGAAGCTCTAACCAAGGTTCTAACCAAGCTTACAGGGGCAGAAATTCCAAATTTTCCCAAGGTTGAAGTGGAGCCTAAACCTGAGGAAATAGTTCAAGAGAAGAAAAACCCTTTGGAGGAAATGCTAGGCAATTTCATAAATGAGACTAGGAATTTATCAGTAAAACAAGATATTGTCATTAGTAAGATGGAAGCAAAAATAGATCAAATGACAATATTTATGAAGGGGATCCAACAAGGAAATTTATCCAATGTCGTCACCATGGACCCACAAGAACAATGCCCTGTCATATCTCTCAGAAGTGGGAAACAGTTGAAAGAAGCTGAAAGAAAAGCACAAGTGGAGTCTTGGAGCACAACTGGAGGCTTGGAGTTCGATTTAACTTGGGATAAATCGGTGAAGCATATACGATGCTTGCTACATCTTTTTTTTTTTTTTTTAACAATTATACATAGTTTGACTATGGATGATAATGAGCATATGTTAATGAGACATTTGAAAGTTTGAAAGTTTGAATGGTCATCAACACACAAGAATATCTTACTCTTTTTGTTCCATTGAATAAAAGAAAAACTCATTCTATCTCAATCAAAGTATTGATTCATATAATCATAGCATAATGTTCAATATTTCATATTCTTTGTATGTTTCTTCCCTTGAACAAGTTTTTATAAATTCTAAGCAAAACATATGGCTTTTACTTTTCTATTTTTTCTCTTGGTCTTAACTCCTCGCTCCTAAAATTTTCCAATATTATAGTAGTTGTTCGAACATCTTTCATACATATTGAAGTAGTTGTTCTTACATTCTTAATTTTTTGTGTGCTAAAAATTTGAAGATTTTATGTGTATCTTTATGAGAAATTTGAAGATTTACATTTTTTGTTGTCTATAAATGATAAGGCAAGCGACTCCGATATATATATATATATATATATATATATATATATATATATATATATATTTTGAAAATATATTTAAATACATTACAGACTAATGTAAGTTGATTTTTCAATATAATAATATTTGAAACAAATGGTAAAGATGTAAACAAAACAATATAATATAATATTAAAAAAACCCACCAAAAGTCAATTAGTATGTCTATCATAGCAAGATTAAAAATGCTATGTAATATTTTCTATAGCATTATTTCACTGGTATAAAAAATGTTATTAAAGACCAATCATAGATTTTTTCTAACGCTGTGTGATTTTTCCATAACATTAGAATTATGCAATAAAAATGGACTTTTTATAGCATTTTTTTAGCGTTGAAAAAACGCTATGAAAAGCTAGAGACTTTCAATAACATCGGCTACGACAACGTCGCAAAAAACGCAATAATATGTCTTTTATAGCGTTTTTTCATGGCTATAAAAAATGCTATGAAAGAGAAATCATAGCGTTTTTTTAACGCTATGATATGAAAAGTTTCCATAACATTAAAATAATGCAATAAAAATAGACTTTCTATAGCCTTTTGGATAGCGGTGAAAAAACGCTATTAAAAGTCTCAGACTTTCAATAACATCGGCTACGACAGCGTTTCGTAAAACGCTATCGTAGCCTTACGATAGCGTTTTTGAAATGCTATCGTATGTGATTTTTCTTGTAGTGTCCCCACCTTTCCCCCCAACATTTTAGATGTTATAGGTATCGAGGATGATCCGGACCTTGGTGGCGAGGAGGAGGACTACGAGGATTCCTAGAGTGTTGGTTTTTCGGTTGTTATGTTTTCTTAGTGGCTTAATAAGTTAGCTTGAGTTGATTTATTGTTGTAGTCCTGTTATGGTGGGAGTTTCACCTGAGAGGTTTTAGGCTTTTGTAAGCAATGTTCTGGCCTTATTGATAGACTTAAGGTTTAATTTTGTTGCTATCTCATTTAAAGAATAACGATGTTTAGTTAGTATTCTTTTGGGATAAGTTGCTAGTGATTATAAAAGTTGAATTAGTAATCTAGTTGGTGCATGTTTTGTTTATGTTTGATGCTATGAGGTCTGACTTGTATAGTGAAGTAGGTTGTGTATCTGAATTGTAGTCTGGAGGAGTTGGGTGGAATGCTTAGAAGTGTTTCCTTGCTTATCAGGTGTTGTAAAAAAATTGGGTTCAGACCATGCGGTACATCCGGTTTAAAAGTGGTTCATATCCGTAGCTAAGGGTTTAAAGTGGTAGTAGAGTCCCTAGGTTAGAGGTTTGGAGATTTTTTCATGAGTTAGAAGCTTGACGCTTGGGAAGCTTGATGTTGTAGAAGGCTGGCGCATGGAAGCTTGATGCTGTAGAAGCTTGGCGCATGGGAAGCTTGATGTTGTAGAAGTTTGATGCTATAGAAGCTTGGCGCATAGGAAACTTGATGCTGTAGAAGCTTGACACGCAAGGGTGAAAAACATTGAGTAGGGAGTAAGTTTGTGTTGAGTAGGGAGCAAGTTTCCATCCAAGAATGATTTTTTGGCTCCAACAATGATCACTTGGGTCCAAGAATGACCCTTTTGTCCAAGAACGAAAAGATTATAAATAGAGGGGAGAAGATAGGGGAAAATAATACAAGGCATTACTACATTTTTATGTTTTATTGCATTGTGTGCTTTATATTGTAGCTTGAAGTAATTTCATTTTATCAAGGCTTAGCCTAGGCACCCATGTGGCTTTAGGACTATTTGTGTTTGCGCTACAATGAATCAATGATATTGATGCTTTCTACTTAGATGCACTAATTTTTTTCATTACTGATATCCGCCTGGCCAGCCAATAGAGTTAGCAACATGATAAATCTCGAGAGGGTAACACATGTGGACATATCTCAGTAGAGCAAAATAATGCATTACATGTAGTCTAGTTGTGTTAGGAATAAGTCAATCGCATATGATATTTCTTGAATGTGTTATGGTTGTCTTAGGAATAATTCAACCACTTGCAAGCATATAGAGAACTGTGCCAACGCATGAGTTAAGTAATAGAAAAATTTTTAGTTTTACACCAATTGCATGTGTAATACTGGGAGGGAATCACATGATTATTTCTCGCTTAGGCATCAGTATTTTGTCGATTCATTGTTATGCGCTATACTAGGTAATATCTTATTTGTCATATGTGGTTGTTGCGATTAAAGCATTGATAGCTCATCTCTCACTGTTTTTTCCTTTATCGCATAGCTTTTGTTTTTATATTATTGCATGTTTACTTCACTACATCTCAACCTCTTTTGTAATTCCTAACACCCATGCATTCAAATAGGATTTAAGGAAAGACACTTTTACTACTCGCCTCTTCCCTGTGGATCTGACCCTCGAATACTCCAGGTATGTGATACGCAAATTGCTAACCGCAAGTGTACGGGTCAAGTTATAATATAGTGAATTTAAATTCGAATGTCGTCCTCTGGATTGGTGTCTAGCTAATTTTTATTACCGAAAATACTCTTGGCCGATTTTATTTAGAGAATCAAATTGAATGAGAATATAATTGAATCAAACACAAAACTCATGCAAAAAGTGACAATCTAATGGGAAAAATTGGTCTTAGGGATTTGATTTCACCAATTGGGATTATGGATTAATAAACGGATTAACAAATACTATGATTCATAAATCTTGGCACTAAAATCACACATATCTCTCCCGAGCATACATGATTCTCCCATATGCAATTGAACCTGATATCCCTATCTAAATCCAATAAACATACAAGACAACAAGGCTAACCTTTATAACAATTTCTAGAATTAACCTTAATCTCCCGATTTTTAGTTAAATTCTAGTTATGCATATTGATTTCTAATTTAAATCCTCTCTCCCGAGTTAGATTCAATCATAAATATCAATCAATTTATGGCCGGTAAATTGAAAGCATTAAGGACACAAAATATGCATAAATGACATCAACAGCATAACAACCGTAAATCAATCCATAACGTGCCCAACGGCTACATCAATCCCTAAGATTTAAAGCCTAGCTATTCATACACAACGTTACAATATAGCAATAGTCTAAAACAACCATAAAAACTAACTAAAGTGAGGGAAGGAAGAATTAAACTCGTTGTAGGCCGAGACCGAACGTCCCCGTCACGATCCCCACGAACAATGGGTTGATTTCCATCTCGCTCCCTTTGTTTCAGCCTCAATAGCCTCTGTTCTGTCCTGTTTTTCGGCTCCAAGAAGTCCCAAATCGAAGTCCCCAAAAACCTAGCCGAAAAGAAACTTATATAGCAGATTTTCGTCGTAGCGTCGAGACGCTGCCTCTTATACGCACGTGTTTGGAAAGGAAATGCGGTAGCGTCGAGACGCTATTGTCACAGCGTCTCGACGCTGTGACCTTATTGCGTCTGATTCGATATGGAATGCCAGCGTCGAGACGCTAAAGGAGCAGCGTCTCGATGCTGGTCAGCCTTTTACCCTAAATTGACTTTTTCTTGTTGATTCCCTTCGGTTCTTTTGTGTCTTTTCACGTCCCGAACACCCGATTGACTCCAATATTACGTTTTAGCTTCAATCAACAATTTCCTACAAAATAAACAATTAAGTACAATAAAATTGCCCATAAATCATAAAAGACTAGCTAAATTAAATAAGTAAAGATAGCTAGCTATGCTCGCTATCAGTATGACTTGGTAATGCATAATTTATACTTGGATTAATACACAACAACAACATGTTCTTTAATTAATTCAATACAACAAGAAGAAAATATAGTTCACACCACTATGTGAGCCCCATTAGAATTTTCCAAGGAAATGCCATGCACACACTCGTGCGGGAAAAATTTCGAAAAGATTTTATCTCAATTTTGTTTATTGCTCGATCTTCACTTAGGCAAAATCATGATCATGCATTCTGATGCCCCGTGCATTTTTTGTGTTAATTAAATTCCATGAATTTAGTCAAGAGGAATATAATTGTCATTTCGGCTTGAACTTAGGGATTTAAATTTTAATACCAAGGCATTGGGAAATTATTCAGGGAATATGAGGGTTAAAGTAATTAAGTTCCTTCCTAAAACTCGTTAAATTCCTAGTTGTCGTTGTTATAAGGTTGAAGCGTTGAAAAGTTTGCACTTAGACAAAGAGATCAGTTGGGAGATCCTATTCTTAGAATCCTATTATTCGGTGTTGGTTTCATGGGTTCAAGGAAAGGCAAAAACAAGAAAAGAAATAAGGAAAAACAAAATTTCCCAAAACCATCATCCCTCTCTTCTTCTTCACGCGTGAGAAACCCCCTTCCCCCTTGTCGGAGATCAAGCGCCACCAGCCTTTGTGCCGTCGTCATCTTCGCTTAGCGCCACCATCAGAGTCCAGCGTCACCATCAGAATTGCGACGCCGCCCAGCCTCCATCTCGCACAGTCGTTTTCTTCTTCTCCGCCCGAGTTCTTCTACCCGAGCTCTCTCTCCGTCCAGCCCAAGCGTGTGTCGCCGCCGCCGTGAGCAATGTTGTCGTCGTCGCCTGCTCGTGTTTCAGCAGCCGCGTGTAGAGATTGTTCAACTCGCGAGTCTCCCTCTTTTCCTTGCGTTTTCAGCAAGAAAATCTCGTGGGTAAGCTGTTTTCTCCCTCATTTGTAGTTGTTAAGGCCCGATCTTAGTCCCTTTGCATATGTTTTGGTCAGATCTTGCATGCCTAGCAGTTTGGAGCCCTGTCTTTCGCGTTCGTCTTTGTCCAACGGCGCTTTCGGATGTTGTTGGTGTCGTTTGACATTTTTGGTAAGCCCAATCCCTTACCCATGCTCCTTTGGACCTTTATTCAATTTTAAGCTAGCTCCCACTTGTTGTGGATTCCTTGCTCAATTCGTGGGTGTTTCTTCGTCACCTAGCGATTTCGGTATGTTCAGCTCTTACCCATCCTTGTTAGAGCTTAAAGTAAAAATGCCCAATGGTTTAGGTGCTAAAATTTTAACATTAGCGTTGATTTTCTGTTCTGCAGTGTCGTCTAAGTGTTCGATTAAGTTCGATACACTTCAACTCGAATACCCACTGCCCAAGGATCATTCTAGCGTGTCGTTAGAGGTTAGGATAACCCGTCTAGCGTGGAAACGGGTTCGTTTGGGTAAGGTGCTTGTTGTCCCTTGGTTTGTAGCGTTGTAGTTTTCTACCCATTAATTGTTTAAGCCTTAGAAGCATGTGTTGGTTGTTATCCTTCGTTTATCTAGGCTCGTAGGTGTTGCTCAACCTTCATAAGTCCTAGAATATGCTTATTAATGGGTCGTTTTAGTTTAAATCATATAGTTCATCAATGCCCATTAATTGTTTAGGCCTTGTTAGCGTTGCCCAACCTTTATAGGTTCTTAAAACATGATTTTATTGAGTTATGTTTGTTGTTCATAGGTTAAAAACCATGCCAAATAGGTCTCTATTAATTATCTAAGCCTTTGTCGCAATACCTAAGCTTTAGGAGTTCTTAGAATGTCATTCCTGTGACTTCTCACTTGCTGTCCAGCGGTTGAAAAGCCTTAGTAATGGTCGTTTAGCATATGCCCATGGCCTGTAGTGCCTTAGACATGGTTGTCAATGGTATAAAGCTTTTGGGTTTTCATTTTGGGGAATGTTTGAAGACTGTTTAACAAGGAAATAGGCCTAGTAGGTGGGATTTGGCTCTTCAAGCTTATCTTAAGGTCTTTAGGTAAATTCTAACCCCTTTTAGCTGCCTTTATAATTTAGGAGCTCATCTTGGCTGCTTTAGGCTTGTTGAGGTTGTCTTGGAAGCACTATAGGTAAGTAGTTTCTACTTACTGAGTTTGTTTGATTGCGTGAAGCCTATTTGTTTGTTACTTGCTTTTCCTATATATTTATGTAATATATGAACTGTTGAGATGTAATGCTTATGTTGCTTGAGATGAGCATGTACTGATTTGTTGCTGGTTATGAGCATGAATTGTACTTGTTATGTTGTGATCGTTGTAGTGCTTGTGTGAAGCATGAGATGTATCTATGTGTTGCTTGAGATAGGCGTGTTTGGGTGTTAAGCATGATGTGATGTCGGGTTAAGCACATTTGAGTGTGGCTTGCATGTTGATGGGGGATATGTAGCATGAGTCGGGTGTGAGGCACAACACATGGTGCGTAATTCATGTGTAGCGGAGCGTGACACGAAAATCACGTTGGTGTGAGTGCGGAGCGTTACGCGAAAATCACGTAAGAGTGGCACAACACATAGCGCGAAATTCATATGGGGTGGGCGCGGAAAATGCCGCGGAAATCATGTAAGTAGCGTAGCACATGGCGCAGAATTCATGTGTAGCGGAGCATGACGCGGAAATCATGTGAGTAGTTGATGTGCAATTTGCTAACTGCAAGTGTACGGGTCAAGTAATAATATAGTCTTTTCGTGTAAAACGAGTGTCGTCCTCTGGATTGGTTTTCTAGTGAATTAAGTACCGTGAATACTTTTGTCCAATTTTATTTAGGGATCAAAACATAAAGATAAAGATAAAACTAAAGACAAAAAAACATAAAATAAAGGGTGGAGACTCAAATGGAAAGATTCTTAGGGAATTGATTTCATTGATTAAGAATGAGGATTGATTAATAGGAATGAATTGACCGTGCAATTATTCTACAAGCCAAGAAAGCTTTTATCACGATTACCCCTCCCGAGTATAATTGATTCTCATGCATATAAACTAACTTGATATCCCTATCTAAGTTCATTAACATGCAAGGCATTATTCGGTTCGGTCCTTGTTATGCTTCTACAGATATTCCAAATCCCATCACAAACTTAGAATTTCTACTCTAGTCATGCAATTAAACAAGGTAAGTCTTAGGCCAAATCCTCTCTCCCGAGTTAGATTCAACACTTAAATCATTCAATTAGTGATCAAGTAATTGAAAGCATTAAACACAAAATTGCATGCATAGAATAAAAGCACATTCATACCAAAAATTAATCCAACAAACTTAAACAATTACATCAATCCCTAAGACAAACAACTAGCAATTCATAGTCTTTAAACCATAAACACTAATTGAAAGAAAAACCATAAAAACTACAAGAGTTAAGGGAAAGAAAAGGGAAAACTCGAATCCGTCGAAACCGGCACGTCCCCGTCACGATCTCCACGTCTTCTCGCTTAATTCCCGCTCCTTGGCCTTGCCTTTAGCTCCCACAAAAGGTCTCTAGTCGAAATTAGGGCTAAAATCTCACCAATTGGGCTCCCCCAATCCGTAGCTGAAAAGAGGAATTTATAGAAAATCTGCGGGTAGCGTCGCGACGCTGTGTACATAGTGTCGCGACGCTAAGGAGATAGCGTCTCGACGCTGTCTCTGTTGCCGCCCAATTCAGAAAAGGAAAGGCAGCGTCGAGACGCTCCAAGAGCAGCGTCCCGACGCTGGCCTTCGGATGGCTCTCTTTTGACTTCTTCTTGGTTGAATCTTTTCCGTTCTTTAGCCAATTTTCGTGTCCCGAACACGTATTTAGCTCCAATTTCTCGATTTAACTCTGAAACATGATTCCTACAAAAAGAACATAAAAATGCATAATTTTGGCCAATTAAATATAAAAGACTAGCTTAATTAATTAGGGAAACATAGCTAGCTATGCTCGCTATCAGTTGCGCAGCACATGGCGCGGAATTCATGTGTAGCGAAGCATGACGCAGAAATCATGTAGTTGCGGAGCATGACGCGAAAATCATGTTGAGTCTAGTGCGTGCGTTACATAGCGTGTGGTGCAATTGCATGAGTTGGTTGTTTTTAAGCATGTTGTTAGGTTGTAGCTTGAAAGTATGCTTCTTATTGTGGTTGTGTAACCTGTTGAATGTGTGTGCCAAGCATGTTGGTTGTTTTGGTTGTTTGTTTGTGGCTTGGTAAGTGTGAGTTGCTTACCAGTACCACGGTTGTACTGATACCCCCTTCCCCACCTTTCCCCCCAACATTTTAGATGTTATAGGTATCGAGGATAATTCGGACCTTGGTGGCGAGGAGGAGGACTACGAGGATTCCTAGAGTGTTGGTTTTTCGGTTGTTATATTTTCTTAGTGGCTTAATAAGTTAGCTTGAGTTGATTTATTGTTGTGTAGTCCTGTTATGGTGGGAGTTTCACCTGAGAGGTTTTAGGCTTTTGTAAGCAGTGTTCTGGCCTTGTTGATAGACTTAAGGTTTAATTTTGTTGCTATCTCATTTAAAGAATAACAATGTTTAGTTAGTATTCTTTTGGGATAAGTTGCTAGTGATTATAAAAGTTGAATTAGTAATCTGGTTGGTGCATGTTTTGTTTATGTTTGATGCTACGAGGTCTGACTCATATAGTGAAGTAGGTTGTGTATCTGAATTGTAGTCTGGAGGAGTTGGGTGGAATGCTTAGAAGTGTTTCCTTGCTTATTAGGTGTTGTAAAAAAATTGGGTTCAGACCATTTTACGGCATTATGTTACTAAAATTTTCGGTACATCCGGTTTAAAAGTGGTTCAGATCCGTAGCTAAGGGTTTAGAGTGGTAGTAGGCGTCTCTAGGTCAGAGGTTGGGAAACCTGGGGCGTTACATGCATTGACTATGAGGATTGAGGTTTGAGTCTTGAAATATTCAATCACTTGAATCTCTATCTTTATATGCTTTTATGCTTGCTTGAGGATTCGAAAGGTTTAAGTTTGGGGTAATTTGATAGCACAACTTTCGTGCTAGTTTATTTGTCTATATAATGCATGATTTTTCTTAATACAGTGCATAAAATGATTGATTTCAAGATAATTTGATGTTCGGGATATTTAGTAGTTCTCCGGATCAAGAGGACATTTTTGGAATATAAAAAAAAATCAAATTTGGTCAAAGAAAGTGAAGGTAAAGGCAATAGTCAGTAGTGGCTGAATTGGAGCTAAAAAGGTAAAGAGCACAACGTCGAGATGCATTGCTCAATGGTGTACCAAAGGTCCAACAGCGACGTTGTTGCCAACGTCTTGAAACTAGAAACATGTGCAAGGCAACGTAGCCTCCTCAAAATTCGAAGCATTGATACGTTTAAATTTCTACACTCGTTGCTGCTGCCATCAAGTGCTTGTGATCTGACGCCTGAAGAGCTTGCTGCGATGGCAGGTGGAGAAGAGAGGCATGGGAGGTTGGCTGGCGATTGCTGCTTCGTCGAGAAAAAAAATGATAAAACTGAAGAAGATGGTGGTGGTATAATTGTGCATTTGTTTAAATTATAAGTTAGGGTTTTGCTAGGCTCCAATTTTCATTTGTTTACAATTTTTCCACAAGAATCAATTAAATCCCTTCCAACCAAATTAAAACTCCAATTAACCCTCCAAAAGTTTCTCAATTAAATTGATGTTTACCGCCTTACACTTGTCTCTTTCTAGTTTTTGTTTTGTTTCTACAATAATGTGTACCTAAATTTCTGTTTCTAATTCAAGGGTGAATTAATTATAGTTGTAATAATTTGTTGAGTCTTTGTACCAAATAGAATTTATTTTATTCAAGATTTGTTTTTCTTTCTTATTCTCTATTTTTTTATTAATAATTTGATATTTAATTAAATTGACAAATTAATTTAATATCGATTGTTCTATATTGTCGTTGATGAATTTGTGATATGTAATTGTCATGAATGATTTAATTTAGCAACAATGAGCTAGTTTGCTTAGGTATGGGTAAGTATAACTTTTCCATTTGACATAACTTGCATAATAAACTCTAGAGGACAATATCTCGATTAATTGAATTTGGTTTTTAGTCATTCCCATATAGATTTATTTTTAATGCTATCATTAAATCGATATTGGACACTATGGTGTCCAATTGATTAAATGATAAGTGTTTTTTTTTTTTTTTTTTTGGAAAAGTTAAATGATAAGTGTTTATTTTGATGTTTGGTTTAGAATCAAATAAATAGAGAATGTACACACTAATTATGGCTTTACCACTTAAGTAGATTAAGTTCTTGAATTGAGAATTTGATTTTTTTTTTTTTTTAAGTTTGTGATCAAGATTACAATGGGATAGAATTTGCGCCCTTGATTTCAAATTTGGTAATTTTATTTTTATATTCACTTCTTCATTTCTTAATTTTTATCTTAGTTCAACATTTCAAAACCTTATTTTATTTTAGTTTTCTTAAACCTTGAGAAATTAATTTGACTAGTTCTCTTGAGATACAACTTAGTTTCACATCTCTCCACAAGTTACATTAGAAAGATCAATTATTACTATGCAGCGCCTCGAAAACCAGACCAATATCCATTAATCGTCGATTAACATCTTATTGGAATAAACCTTTGTATTCTTTCATATATATCTACTTAATATCTTTTAATATATTCCAAAATTCTTTCTATCACATTTGGAATCAAGAATCGAAATTTGACTTGGAAAAATCCAACATGAGAACTGTAACCGCCCAAAATTTCAACAAGTTAGAATGTATACTTAATTAAACTTTTATATTCTTCCATATCTAATATTTTATATTCTAAAATATGTGTGCTTATTATTTTTAGTCAACACCAAAGTCAAGAGCTTTAATTAACAAGTTAGAATGTATATTTAATTCTTTCTATCACATTTTAAATGGAGAATCTAAGAATGGGGGAGGAAGAAGAGAGGAAAGAGAGAGAAAAATAAATAAATGAATAAAATGTTTTTAATTAACAAAATAATTTTGAAAAAATAAATTTATTAAAAAAATTGTCACATCAGTTTTCTGTTAGTAATTAACAGAAAAGTTAACGAAGGGACTAGAGGTATAACAAAATCCAAACCTTAGAAGTAAAATTGTTGAATTTGAAACTTTTGGAACCAAAATGTAACCTATCCCTATCCTGATTAAAAGTGTATTTGTCCCTAAATTTTATTGAAACATTTGCGTGGATGACCCACTCGAGAGGTAGAATAAAAAATGTCCTAAATTTTTATTTATTATTTTTTTTTTATTTGACAATGGACATGCCTTTGTTTAGTGAATAGAATCTCATATAAAATACTTAATAAATATCTCAATTCACATTAAACCATCCACATATGTCATAGCCAAATTTTCAACAAGTTAGAATAATCTATACTTAATTAAACTTTTATATTCTTCCATATCTAATATATTTTATGTTCTAAAATATTTGTGCTTATTCTTATTCTTTTTGGGTCGATACCAAATTTAAGAGCTTTAATTAACACATTAGAATGTGTACTTAATTTATTTTAATGTATTCCAAAATTCTTTCTATCACATTTGGAGTCGAGAATCTAAATTTGACTTAGAAAAATCCAACATGAAAACTGTAACGGTCCAAAATTTCAACAAGTTAGAATAATCTATACTTGATTAAACCTTTATATTCTCCCATATCTAATAATCTATGCTTTAGCATATCTGCCTTTCATTTTAGTTTCACTAAATTACATGGTAAATTAATTAGTTGTCATGAAGAATATTTGAAAATGAAGACATTAGAAGAATGTTGTTGAGTAAACAAATTTTATTCGAAACTATCTTTTAATTAGCTATGAAACTCGTATTGGTCCACTGTTTTTTTATGAAATCTGCATATTAAGATTCCAGGTATTAAGTTACTATTGAACGACTCTTAACTCCACAAATAATACTGTTGGACGATATTCATTGCTTGGGATCAAACACAATTCTATAAATATCAAACTACCATTTTAGGTGAAGAGCAAACGACCCGCTTACAAAATTTTGTTTAGGTGGAAACTATCAATCAAAAGTTAGGATGAGTTCTTCTGGACAAGATGATTGGAAACAAATAGAGAACATTAACGACGATCCGTATGTGCAAGAGATCGCAAAGTTTGCAGTGACGAAGAGAACACACGATATACTTGGGGGCATTGACATTCATTGGAGTGGTGAGTGGTGAGGTTGCAAAGGTGAATGAAGGAGAAAAGTACCGGCTTAAGGTAGAGGTGAAAATAGAGATAGTATCTAACAATCCTCCCCTACCAAAATATATAAAAGTTGTTGTGCTGGATCGTAAACCACCACCAATTGAATCTTGGGAACTCTTAGATTTTGATTTTCCCAATTAGCCTTTTGGCCTTGACGCCCTTTACTCCTCAACTCCCACTTTGTTGAGGGGACCAACCCTTATCTACTTTAGTTAATGCTCACATGGCATTATCCTTATGTATGGATACTAGTAATATGAGAATAAATTAAGGGTTTATCGATGTCTAATTCTATGTTTAAAGGAGTGTTTTTCTTTTCTTTTCTTCTCTCTTCATTAGAAACCTAGCTACATTAACTTCTAAGACTCCGTTTGATAAACTATTTAATTTTTAGTTTTACGTTTTTCAAAATTATGTTTGCTTTCTCCAATTTTCTTAACAATGCTTATGAACTTAATTTTCAAAATCCAAATAGATATCAAACGAAATTTCAACGATTCAATTATGAACCAAATTTAATTCCAAATATTAGCTAGGGTTTTATTTCTAGCTATCTCCGCATATGTGAATATGATTTTTTTTTTTTTTTTACAATATGTGAATATGAAATTTTGTGGCAAATGTTTAGTTAAACTACTCGAATCGTTGGTAAAATCTATGAAAGTTCATGGGCAAAGTAATAAATATCATTGAGAAATTCTCAGCACACTATCCATAAATAGAAAATTTCTGATTTTTTACTACAAAAGAAATATAGGGTCACAAGATTGAAACCCAATAAGATTTTTTTTTTAGTTCAACAATTGTTATAGGACATATCGATTAATGATTATTTAATGTTTGGTTAAAAATCACTTGTAGCCCTGAACTCTTATGGAAGTAACAATTTAGTTCCACTTTTATTTGCAAGAATTTTAGTTTCTCTTCATTTTATTTTTATGAAAGTGTCAATTCTAGGGAGGCATGCAAAATTGTTTATTTAGAGACAACACGCTTAAATTCCAAGATCATGTTGCCACCTAATCGCAATCGGCTAACAAATATAATTAGAATGACTGCGATCTTGTTTATCAGACCCTCCTATCAGAACTAATTATGATAAAATGGAATTCAACTCACCAAGATAATTGAAATCGAAAATTAAGCATCAAAACCTCAAGAAAATAATCAAAACTTACATAACTGAGTAACCAATTACCCGATTAACACCTAGTCGACCATCAAAATGCAGCAACCCGACATTGAAGCATGACTAGCTACCCAACCTATGCTAAAACTAAGCCTAAATTACAAGGAAAATTCATTACAATAATGAAGAAGAAAATGGTTGGGGAACTTTTGGGAAAAGATCTCCAAACAATATATAGCAGCAGGCAATAACGTTTGGGAAAAGATTGACAAGCTTTGACCGCAACTTGCTTAAATTTACTTGCTAATTGAAATAGTAATTGGGATAGATGTAACGTCCTAGGATTTAGAAACTAATCCTAGTGACATTACTAACTCCTAAACAAAACTAACTGAATGCTCCAAAAATTTCGGCAGCATAACGCCATACGTAGGACTGAACCAAAATTTTTATAACACTTGTTAAGCATAAAAACACACTTCTATATATCAATCAGCCACAACTTCACATTCACAACTCACAAATTCGCAACTGATGCACAATTTGCTTATCGCAAGTGTACGAGTCAAGTAATAATATAGTGTTTTCGTGATTAAACGAGTGTCGTCCTCTATATTGGTTTTCTAGCAAATTAAGTACCGTGAATAATCTTGTCCAATTTTATTTAGGGAGCAAAACTCAATGATAAAAGATAAATCTAAAGACAAAAAGCATAAAATAAAGGTGGAGACTCAAATGGAAAGACTCTTAGAGAATTGATTTCATTGTTGAGATTGAGGATAAATTAATGGGATGAATTTAGCATGCAATTATTCTACCAAGTCTAGGAACCTTTTATCACAACTATCTCTCCCGAGCATAATTGATTCTCATGCATGCAACCAACTTGATATCCCTATCTAAGTTCATTAACATGCAAGGCTTTGAGTTTAGTTCTTCAAGCAAGTTCTAAAGTTATTCAAAATCCTGTCACAAACTTAGAATTTCTACTTTAGTCATGCAATTAAATAAAGTAAGTCTTAGACCAAATCCCCTCTCCCGAGCAAGATTCAACACTCAAATCATTCAACTAGTGATCAAGTAATTGAAAGCATTTAACCATAGTTGCATAGGTAAAATAAATGCATATTCATACCACAAATCAATCCAACAAACTAAAACAACTACATCAATCCCTAAGACAAACAACTAGCAATTCATAGCCTTTAAACTACAAACACTAATTGAAAGAAAAGCCATAAAAACTACAAAAGGTAAGGGAAAGAGAAAGGAAAACTCGAATATGTCGAAACCGGCACGTCCCCGTCACGATCTCCACATCTTCTCGCTTGATTCCCGCTCCTTGGCCTTGCTCTAGCTCCCACCAAAGGTTTCTAGTCGAAATTAGGGCTAAAATCTCACCAATTGGACTCTACCAATCCGTAGCACAAAAGGATGAATTTATAGAAAATCTGGCGACAGCGTCGAGACGCTATAGATAATTTGCCGAGAGCGTCGCGGCGCTATTTTTTTTTTTTTTTTTTTGGGTTGAACTCCATTTGACTCCAATTGCTGAATTAAGCTTCAAACACATACTTCCTACAAATAAAACATAAAAATGCATAAATTTGGGCAAATAATTATAAAAGACTAGCTTAATTAATCAGAGAAAGATTGCTAGGTATGCTCGCTATCAAGTACCCCCAAACTTAACATTTTGATAGTCCTCGAACAAACTAAAAATTAAGCATACAGTGGAAGAATGGATGCAACAAACATGACAATCCTCAAGGCTCAAAAGTCAATAGTCAAGCAATCAAGAGACATGCACATAAGGACCAATGAGGGAGACAAATCAAATTTTTTCCAAAATTAACTTGCACAAGCGAGATCTAACTCAACGAGATTAGACTCTACTAGCCCGGGATTGGATTATTAAACTCTCAACTCATCTTCCCTCTACACTGGCACTAAGGATTCACTAACGAGTCAATGGAACAAATTAGTTTGTTTTCATCCATACTTAGGTGCTTAATATTGAAAATTAAGTCAAGCATTTATACGTGACCCTAGCTTTCACACACCTATTGCAGGGACCCTTAACCTGAGTTTTCTCGGGTTGGCCTAACTGATCACAACAGGGGTAGCTCTTTTTGCCTAAATCTTTATTACTCATTGCAAACTGTGCACAGGTCATGACATAATAATTTTTTTCTTTCAAAAGTAACAACAAGAATGATTTTTTCTTTCCTGATCATGATAAACATATATTCTTTTCTTTCCTCCTAAGCAAGATTAAACATGTTAATTTGCAAAAAAAAAATAACTCTTTAGCTCTTCCCTACACCTATCGAGGTGACAACAAGCATATGAACCTAATAATTCGCTCCTAAGCAATCAAATCCAAATCTAGCCAAGAAAAATACTCTACTCATGCAAGACATCTCCTAGAAAAATATTAAAAAGTCTCCCTTTTTGGGCACTCATGCTTACAACTCATCGAAAGCTTGACTATTGACAAGAAAGCCTATCCTAGGACATAATAGTCATGCAAAAATAGCATCCAGAAAACAACCATATGCTCAATTCAAAGAAAGCTCAAAACTATAGTCCGAACTTAGATGCTCAAGGGCTCCACAAACATGATATTCCAAAATACCCCCAAACTTAAAGCATGCATTGTCCTCAATGTATGAAGAAAATAAAGCATAGTCAAGCATGAGAACAAATGAAGAATTGAAGGGGTGAACAATACCGCCCTGGAATGATGACCTTTTCATGAATGTTTGGTACAGACAAGAGCGCGGGAACTCCTACAAAACAAAAACAACAAGACATAAAAAACAATAACGAAGTAACTTGGGTTGTCTCCCATAAGCGCTTGTTTATCATCTTTAGCTCGACGTGCTCGTGCAGTCTGTCAAGGCACATAAAAATTCTCGTATTTCTTTGGGCCCTTCTTCCTTGAATCAATATAATCAACGATCGCTAGCAAACTGACTAGCTTCTCATGGGCCCCTAAAACAGAATTATTTTTTGTATTTTTTTAATAAAAGTAGCATAAAAGGAGAAATATCAAAATAAAGAGAATCTGACTCTAAAACTGACTCGTGAGAATAGAAAAAAGAACAACCAAAATCTACAAAGGATGGAGAAGATAAACCAGACGAAGGCTTTTCAACCTCAAACTCTACCTCCTGAACTTCCTCTGACACTTCAAGCTCATTTTCTTTTTCTTCCTCACAAACATGTTCTTGAAAGGTGCTACAACTCTCCAATTCTTCTCCACTGTCTATGCAACTCACCCCTAAATACTCATACTTAGCAAGATCGAAAGAACTAAGCTTCTGAATGGGTGCCAACGAATCATCGACCACATGACTCACTAGACATCCTATGGAAGTGGATCCCACCTCATTAACTTCCTTTGAGATTTGAAGTCCTCTTATAATTTCATCAAATTTTAAACTCCTCGCTCTAGACTCCTCAATATAATTTTGAACTATGCTTTCCAAGGAAGAATTTTCTTTTAAAGGGGTATAACTTACAGATGAAAAATTGGAGTACGGTGTTGAATAAAAAGCCATTCAAATCAATTAAAGCAACAATGATAATTAGGCTTCCAATCAAATAATAACCCAACAAGAACAAATGACAGAGACTAAAACAAAAAAGGAAAGAAAAATAACAAAGAAAACTAAATACAAAAGGAAATCAAAAACAAAAAAGAAAATCAACCAAATAAGGAAAAAAATCACACAAATAAGGAAAACACTAAAATAGGAATGCAATAAATATGGAAGAAAAAAATGCAATCTACCTAAAAAAAAAATACACCCTAAATTAAGACCGAACAATTTTTCCACAATATTAATTTAACTAAATATGTCAATCCCCGGCAACGACGCCAAAAACTTGATGCTCAATTTGCTTACCGCAAGTGTACGGGTCAAGTAATAATATAGTGTTTTTGTGATTATACGAGTGTCGTCCTCTAGATTGGTTTTCTAGCAAATTCAGTACCGTGAATAATCTTGTCCAATTTTATTTAGGGAGCAAAACTCAATGATAAAAGATAAATCTAAAGACAAAAAGCATAAAATAAAGGTGGAGACACAAATGGAAAGACTCTTAGAGAATTAATTTAATTGTTGAGATTGAGGATAAATTAATGGGATGAATTTAGCATGCAATTATTCTACCAAGTCTAGGAACCTTTTATCACAACTATCTCTCCCGAGCATAATTGATTCTCATGCATGCAACCAACTTGATATCCCTATCTAAGTTCATTAACATGCAAGGCTTTGAGTTTAGTTCTTCAAGCAAGTTCTAAAGTTATTAAAAATCCTGTCACAAACTTAGAATTTCTACTTTAGTCATGCAATTAAATAAAGTAAGTCTTAGGCCAAATCCCCTCTCCCGAGCAAAATTCAACACTCAAATCATTCAACTAGCGATCAAGTAATTGAAAACATTTAACCATAGTTGCATAGGTAAAATAAATGCATATTCATACCACAAATCAATCCAACAAACTAAAACAACTACATCAATTCCTAAGACAAACAACTAGCAATTCATAGTCTTTAAACTACAAACACTAATTGAAAGAAAAGCCATAAAAACTACAAAAGGTAAGGGTAAGAGAAAGGAAAACTCGAATATGTCGAAACCGGCACGTCCCCGTCACGATCTCCACGTCTTCTCGCTTGATTCCCGCTCCTTGGCCTTGCTTTAGCTCCCACCAAAGGTCTCTAGTCGAAATTATGGCTAAAACCTCACCAATTGGACTCTCTCAATCCGTAGCACGAAAGGATGAATTTATAGAAAATCTGGCGACAGCGTCGAGACGCTATGGACGCTGTCGCGATACTGCGATTCTGGAAAATTTGTCGAGAGCGTCGCGACGCTTTTTTTTTTTTTTTTTTTTTTTTTGCACAATTCAACCCATAAATCAATCCATAAACTAAAAAGACTACACCAATCCCTAAGACAAACAACTAGCAATTCATAGTCTTTAAACTACAAACACTAATTGAAAGAAAAGCCATAAAAACTACGAAAGGTAAGGGAAAGAGAAAGGAAAACTCGAATCTGTCGAAACCGGCACGTCCCCGTCACGATCTCCATGTCTTCTCGCTTGATTCCCGCTCCTTGGCCTTGCTTTAGCTCCCACCAAAGGTCTCTAGTCGAAATTAGGGCTAAAATCTCACCAATTGGACTCTCCCAATCCGTAGCACAAAAGGATGAATTTATAGAAAATCTGGCGACAGCGTCGCGACGCTGTCTCGATATTGCGATTCTGGAAAATTTTCCAAAATCGTCGCGACGCAGGTCCTAGAGTCGCGACGCTATTTTTTTTTTTTTAGGGTTGAACTCCATTTGACTCCAATTGCTGAATTAAGCTTGAAACACATACTTCCTACAAATAAAACATAAAAATGCATAAATTTGGGCAAATAATTGTAAAAGACTAGCTTAATTAATCAGAAAAAGATAGCTAGTTATGCTCGCTATCAGGAATAGAACTCCAACCTCCAATTGCACAACCACAATAGGAGTCAGATCTCGCATTCACAACCGACATCAGATTCACAACTTACTAGGTGAAGGAATGCAACTCCATTGCTAGAACAACTTAACTTTATTAAAAATAAGGGTTCGAACTTCAAATAAAACTACTCAAAAGCTAAACCTAACTTCTCAAAATAAAACAACTAAACGAGCCCTTGAATGAAGAAACATAAAACTATTCTATACAACCAGAAAAGTAAAATAACTATTATAAAATAAACTAGATAACAAAACATCTAGGCCAGTGAGGTCACTCCTCGTGCCTTTCCTCAGCACCACCGGGCTCATCGTATGCAAACTCACTTGCATCATCTAAAAATGTTGGGGAGAAAGGGGAGGGGGTCAATACAACCACGGTACTGGTAAGCAGCTCACACCCGGTGAGATGATGGTTTGTCAGTATGATCAGAAAGTTAATCAAAAATATAATCGTAGATATTTATCAATCCAAGATAAATTGACAAAATCAAGTAATACCTGGTGAGTCCAGGGTCGAATCCACAGGGAATGGTTATTTGCAAGGTATTTAACAATATTTACTGATCTAAACTAAAAAACGTATGATATTATATAAAAGAATAATTAATAGAGTTGGTAAGGTTGAAAAATAAAACTTGCAGAAAGCAAAACATGCGACAAGAGTTAAAGGAAAAGTACAAAGGGGAATGGTATCAAGGTTGTTGTGGTTGCAACCTCATGCGTTTATAAGAACCTTGTAGCACATACTTTGATTAATTGATCAATTGATGCCTAAGTGAGAAAGAATCATAAGTTTTCCTTCTGGTACTCCTTTTGCGTTTGGCATAAAACTATCAATTGATTATTTGGCTAGTTCATGCGTTAGGCATAATTCTCTAAAACTTACAAGGGATTGCGTTAGTCACAACGCAGTCTAAGCTCATGTATGCACTATCTTTTAGCAGTAGTGTTTTAATGCTACCAAGACTACATGACATGCACTAACTTGCTCTACTTAGAAAAGTCTGCATGCGTTACCTGTCAGGGGTTTAGCATACTGCTACTGCATCTAGCTGGCCAAGCGGGAGTTAGTAATGAAAATAGTATCGCAACTAAGTAGAAGGCAATTAATGTTTCATTTAAATCAAAATATGCGCTTACAAAATATACTTATCACCGCATGAGGTGCTTGCGCTAAGCCTTAAAGAAGAAATTATCTCATGCGAGCAAAACAAGACATCATGAAATAGAACATTACAAACGCAAGTTTGCTCCTAATCACAGTTCTCTGTTATTTCTCTTTCTCCTTCGTCTTCCTTCCCTTCTCTTGATCTCACCAAAAAAATGAATGATCTCTTTCTTTGAATATGTGTCTTCTATTTATAGGCGAGGGAAGATGACTTCTCCAAGTAATTAGCAACTTGTTTTAATCATCATTAGTCAACTTGCTCAACTTTTCAGCCATTTTTCTGCCCACTTGCATTAGTTGTATCAGTTGTGTCAGCGTTGTCTTTTCATCCATCTTATCTGTCTCTTGATCATCTTGGGATGTGTGCCTACGCTGAGAAGAAACTTTGGAAAACAACTAAATTAGGTGTGTTAGCGCCCTATATTTTATAATTTCTCACCGCATACATGAATATAGCTCGCCGCATAAAATTATCACATTTTTCTTTCTTTTTGCGCTAAAGCAACGCATCATTGTTTCTTTTGGCTTTGTTTTAGCTTAAGTTTAAAGGATAAATAACTTTCTTTTTGCAAGTTATCATGAGCCATCAAGCAACAAACAACACATCAATCATGCTAGGCACACGCATCCAACATACTTTCAAAACAATAAACAACTAATCATGCTTCTTAAAGCAAAAACTCAACAACGAGACTCATGCATACACACAACATGCTATGCAACCCCACATGGTTTCCGCGCCATGCTCGCTTTCTTAGCACATGATTTACGTGTCATGCCACACACTAATACACATGAATTCCGTGCCATGCAACGCAACTTAACACGTGATTTTGGCGTCACGCTCCGCACCAAAACATGATTTCCATGTCATGTAACGCACTCACACCCACCACATGAATTACGCGCCATGCACAGCACACACTCACACGTGATTTGCGCGTCACACTCCGCACCAATAACATGATTTTCGCATCATGTAGCACAATCTTAACACGTGATTTTCGCGTCAACGCTCCTCCACTCACACAACCTGACTCACCTCTCAATGAGCACACAAGACCATGCAACTTGATTCTCATGCAACGTAGTTAAAACGATATTCAACATGCTCGAGATAATGAATAGTTCATCATGTTTAAATCGATCAAACAACACTTCTAACACATAACGCAAGTCATATAACAACCAACAACACATACTAGAAAAGCGAGTAACAACCAACATGCTCATGCAATCAAAAAGACTCAATCGAGCAAGAACTACTTACCAAAAGCTTACGATCGCTCCTAAAGAACTCCTTAAACAGATCAAAAGATCCAGATAAAATCCTAAATAGCAAGAGATAAGTTCTAAAAATTAGAACCAACCTAAATAACTAATGGGTATCGATTAAAACATGATTTTAAAGCTTAACACCTAACGGGCAACTCAACTTAAAGCTAACAAGCTTAGGGACAACGATGAAACTTACCCAAACGGATCTGCTTTCACGCTAGACGGGTTATTCTAACCTCGAACAGCGTGTTAGGACACTCATTGGGCAGTGGGTGATCGAACTGAAGTGATTCGAACTCAATCGAACACTTAGACGGTGCTGCAGAATAGAATTTCAAAGCTATCTTAGAATTTCCAGCACATAAATTAGTGGGTATTTTAATTATAGCACTAACCAAGAATAGGTAACTGCCTAAACTTTTCGGAACTGCCAATCGTCGCCGGAAACACCCAAAAATGTTTCTGAACAGAGGAAAAAACGCGAGAACAAGACACTCTTAGAGGCGGGTCACGCAAAATCTGTAACGCCCCACGTTTCAGAATCGAGCCATTTTGGGGATTGTCGAGAGCTTTATTCTAATTTGGAAAAATTAGAATTTATGTTTAGCCTTGGGTCGTTAAATTAAACTTCTATAATTTAGGGAAAAGAGATTTTCTAATTAAATCTTTGGTTCCTAAAATTTGGAGGTTTAATATTTGATATTTATTTTAAATATCAAAAGACCCAAATCCTAAATCAATTGAGTTATTTTCTTTCTCAAACCTTTTAGGAGTTAATATTCTAATTAGAATCCTAAAACCTAATTAGAATGGGTTTTTCATTCTTAGTTTCTATTTAAAAGAAAATGAATGAAATTTAAGCGTAATTTAATTAAGCTTAAGAAAAGAAAAGAAAGGTCATAGAAAAGAAAAGCCCTAATTTCCCTAACCCTTCTCTCTCCATCTCAAATTCGTGAACGAGCCCCCTATTGCGTTTTGCTTCAGGGTCGCCCCTCCTATGTTTCATTCTCGTCGGCCAGCTACCCGTCCAGCCGTCAGAGATCGCCATCGCTGCTGTCTGTTGAGCAGCGCCGCCGACTAGCGTGGTTCTCACGAATCTCTCACTCTCTCTCTCTAGCTGTGTCGTTTTCGTGAAGCCCAACCGTCGGTGTCCTCGTCATGTCGCCGACAGAACCTCCCAGCTGCCCCGCTGCCTTGAACGTCGTCGTCGTGTCGTAGTGCAGCAGCAGTCGTCAGCATCGTCGTCTTCTTCGCGAACTCTCCCTCTCTTTTGCGTTTTTCAGCCTTAAAATGTGGGCAAGCTCTCTATTCCTTCGATCTTAGTCGTTTAAGGTCCGAACTAAGTGTCTCTTGGTTCGACTCATTAGATCTCGTATCCTAGCAGCTCAAAGCCTCAGTTCCGCACGATTTCGCCTCTGTCCAGCGATGTTTTGACTCCGTTTTGGATCGTTACGACGTTGCTTAACGTTTCCAGTAAGTTTTAACTCTTATCAATTCATGGTTAGAGCTTAAATTAGAATACCCATGTGTTTAGATGCTAGAAATTTAGTTTGGTGATGAATTTCCTATTCTGTAGTGTCGTCTAAGTGTTCGATTGAGTTCGAATCACTTAAGTTCGATCACCCACTGCCCAAGGAACGTTCTAACACACTATTTGAGGTTAGAATAACCCGTCTAGCGTGAAAGAGGGTCCTTTTGGGTAGTTTCTTCGTTGTCCCTGGTTTGATAGCTTTAAAGTTTAGTTGCTCGTTAGGTGTTAAGACTTAAAATCATGTTTTAATCGATACCCGTTCGTTATCGACCTCAAAAATTGCAGGATTAGGTGTATTCGGTTGCTGTTCAGCGAGTGTTTGATCTCAAAGATCATGTTCAGGGAATACCCACAACTCGGAAGGCCTTGATTTTGGTTACCCATAACTCGGTGAGTTGGAATCTTGGTTGTTGGATCGTTTTGAACACAAATCAACTTGTGTTCGAGGCTGTTTTAGTGTTGAACGGTAAATTCTAGCACCTCTAGTTCCTTTTCTAAAGTCTTCTATGTGCTTTAAATTATTTCCTAACCCTTAGAAATTGTCGGTTGTACTTCAGGCTCCTTAGGCTCTTCCGGTTCGTCCTGTTGGTTTCTAGGTTCGCTTAGGAGCCTTTGTTGGTAAGTAGTTCTTACTTGTTGAAGTCTGTTTGACTGTGTGATGCATGCTGATTGATTTCTTGCTTTATAACTGTTCTCACGTTCTTGTTTCTCTGAATATATATGTATATATGAAATCTTTGAAAAGCATGAACTTCTAGGTGTTAATATCACACATGCAGAAACAATTTTGGATCTTAGGCACACAATTTGATCAATTTAATTCTTGAAGTCATGTTGTTCATAAGAACCAAAAACAGAGTAATAAGGTACCTACCTCTTGAAGCTCCCAATTCGTATAATCCAATGTTTTATAATTCACACGAACAACTTTTGGACAACCACTTGGATCTTCTCTACTATCTTCTGGCCTTGGAACAGATTGTGGGATCCTCAATTGATATAAATTGGAAAGGAAAGCTTATTGGTATAAGCAAGCTTGAAAGTATGAATATGGAAGTTCTTGGGAGAATTTTGGCAACATTTTAGGTTGAAGAATTTCACCCATTTTCATCGGTTCATCCTCTATATATAGAGGAAAATCATGCACAAGAATTGTACCAAAAATTGACAGCAATTTGAGAGTGATTTGAGTCATGGATTAGGTTGTGCAAGAAGGCTAATCTTGTGTGATTAGTCACTAAGCACTACCTCCAAAAGATTACCAACTTTTTTTAATTTCTTTTAAATTCAAATTTTGTAATTTAAAACATAAATCTGAATAATCCCACTTAATTATAATTTTATTTTAATTTAAATAAAACTTATTTAATTTAAATAAAATCATTTAATTTAATATCTTATATTAAATTAATACCACTTGTGCAATCTTGGTTTTTCTCCCAACGAAATTTCTCGAACATGAATCTTTATTCACGTGTTTGATATTTAAATCATATTTAAATATATCCAACTCTCATTTTAAGTTTAATTCGTAATTAAACTAATATGTCGTTAAATATCGTATATAAGCGACTTTTGTATCCTTTTCTGAATTTGAACGTTTCAAATATTAACTTATTATATTGTTCCAAGTTTTATTCCTATTGAGCTAGTAGAGGGACTTAATGGACCTACAGATCATGGGCTTCAACGAAATGCTGATAACCGATTAATCCCATTAACCTAGTCATTCATCGTTTGTTAGCTTCCGGGACACTCCACTATAGCTCGTAGCTGCACTCCCCTCACTGTAGATATATTTCATGTCCACTTTAGATAACCATGATTAGTAAGTCGACCATTCACCGGTTGTTCGTAACTAGAGCTAGGTCAAATGTCCGTTTTACCCCTATAGTTACAACTTGTTCCTTAAGTTCCACTCATCCTCTAATGAACAACTAGTTCGCGATACAATCACTGAACCAAGTCCCTCTCAAGGTTATGAGAGGGCGAGGCCCATTTTTTCAAGACTCGGAGTCAGCACTTAAGAGAACAACCTTTACTAACCCTAAAACGAGTAGTAGTGAATTCCATCTTACAAAGTTATGTCCGCCAAAAACTTGTTGCACGATTTTCCGATCACCGCAAGCGTACGGGTCGTCACAAGTAATATCGTGATTTTGTGTATAGAGTATCGTCTCCATAGGGATTGGATTTATTCAATTAATTACCACGAATAATCTTGCTTAGCTTTATTTAGAGAAAAAAATCTAATGCCGAAAAGAATAATAAAAAGCTAATCTAGAAAGCAAAAGATAAATGGAGACACAATTTGGAGGGATAATTCTAGAGTGGTTGATTTCGACAATTGGACCTTTAGTACATAATCAATTAACTAATATAGATTAACTAATCATTTGATTCATAAGTCTAGAAACCTAATGACAAGGACTCTCCTGTCAGTCTCCTCCTATCTCATACCTTTCAATAAAGAATCTCCTTTCGGTCTCATCTTTATTTACTTAGCATGGCATTACGACCCTTCAATACAACTTCTAACGTTATTTATCTTGTCTCGTGTCACCCGGGTAATTTAACATCAGTCATGCATTCAGTTCTAGTCTAAGCTTCTCTCCGTCGAGTTTCCACTTAGTAACGATTCATTTAATCAGTGATCAGTTGATTAAAAGCATTACGGACAAAATGCACAAATGAACAATAATGACAATTAAACCAAATAAATTCATTAATCAAGCAAAGGTTCAACATCTAAATCAATCTCATAGAATTTAGGAATTTACTACTCATAATCACTAAAATTCAATAATTCCTAATCACAACAATTCTAGAAACTAAAACATAAAGGAAAAGGGAAGAGAAATGCTCATAAAAGTGTCGATCTCCTCGATCCCGCGCCGACCTCCATCGATCCCGAGCTCCAAAGATCTTCAACAAAGCTCCAAAACTCTCCCAAAAATCCCCAATTTTAGTGTGGATTCTAGAATGGGGTGAAAACCCACAAATTGGCACACAAAATATGGATGCAAAAGGCTCCTTTTATAGGCTCCCAGCAGGCGTAGCGTCGCGACGCTATGTGGACAGCGTCGCGATGCTCTGACATCATCTTTTCTTGGGCTCCAAGACGTCGCAGCGTCGCGACGCTACCTAGACAGCATCGCGACGCTATCGCGATTCCAGAACTCTCCACGTGGCTGCCTAGCATCAGGACGCTCCAGGCTTAGCGTCTCGACTCTAGGCCCTGAATCTTCAATAATGGCCTGATTTTGACTCCATTTTTGGGCCTCCAACTTTCTTTTGGCTCAAATACTTCATGCAATGGATTTTGGGCACTTTTCTTGACCTAACTTGATAATTTAAAACTTGAAATTCATGAATTTGGGCTTCTAACTCATTCTTCTTGGCTTTTTGGATTTGGGTCTTCAATGAAATTCTCCAAATTGCTCAAAAAGTCTCTAAAATCATCCAAATTCTCTCAAAAATCCAATTTTTCTTCTTTGACTCGGTTTTCTGAAATTTAAACATAAAATTGCATTAAAGCACACAATTTATACACAAACTAGCTAAAATTAATAGGAAAATGATGACATTTTTGCATGTCATCACACCCCCAAACTTAAACATTTGCTAGTCCCAAGCAAAGCTAAAACCTTACATATGAATCAACTATTGCAAATGCATGACTCTAAGTTCAATGATCAAAATAATGAACTCTAACAATTTAAGGAAATATTAAAACATATTCATTCATCACAAAATTTAAATTTAAACTCTTCATCCCTTGCATGTGTGTGTGCGAGCATCCTTATTTGGTCTTTACTAGCCTAGAAAAGGTTTATAAAATCCTCAGTTCATCTTCCCCCTACACTGGCCCTAAGCTCTAATTATCCAGCTTCCCAACAATCAAGAAAGCAATATCCCACTAAGGTGCTTGAAACAACAGGGTATGCCTCCCCCAAACTTGCATTTTTTTTTTCATTTTTTTATGAGAATCCTTTTAGATGCAGCGCCTTTGTTTTGGCTTGCCAACATTGGTGATGAAAGCATCCAACTACGAGCGCCTCATCTTTCAGGATGACGAGGCATGCTCATTTCTTTCCAGTGCTTTCATGCAAAGGCAAACGATGGGTGTCATGAATGCCCCTGGTTACTAACGCTCTCAAGAAAGTGGAGCATTCTTTTTTTTATTTATTTATTTCTTTTCCTTGCAGGCTAATAAACATGATTTTTTCTCTCAAGTAAAACATTACAAACTTTCATCCAGTTCAATCTTTCAAATCAGATCTTAAGCCTATCGGAGTGACAACAAACATCTAGATAATATAATCTAGTTCTAAGCATTTAAAACCATATAAGTAGGCTAAGTGCTCAACATGTGCAAGGAAATCAAAGAAAAAAATTAAATTTACATGAATCTTTAACATGCTTTGATATTTCACAAAAATTGAACAAAATTCATTATCTAGATCATATCATAGATTGTCCTCATCAAAACAGATGTAATAGAATCATCATGAAAAAAAATTTCAATCAGCTCAGATCAGAACAACAAAGCCTCCCCCCCAAACTTAAATCATACATTGTCCTCAATGTATTAATTATTTAGACTAATTAAGCATGCATAATGACGATTAAAAAGATAAAGAGAGAACGGTACTGCCCTGGAATGCGAGAGAAACCATGGGTGTCAACCTTCAAAGTCATCGGGGTTGTTTTTGGAAGAAAATGTGGTCCTCAAGCTCCTTCAAAAATTGATCAACGGGAACAAAAGATCAACATGCCCTAACTACAAAAAAACTGAAAAACAAAGAAAAGAAAATTAACGGAAAAATAAACTTGGGTTGCCTCCCAAGAAGCACTTTTTTAACGTCTCTTAGCTAGACGAGTTTGTGCAGACTTTCAAGGCACATAAAAATTCTCATATTTCTTCGGTCCCTTCTTTCTTGAATCAATGAAGCAGACTATTGCTAGTAAGCTTACTAGCTTTTCATGGGCCCCTGAAGCAAAAATATTTTTGGAATTTTTTAATAATAATAGCATAAAAGGAGAAAGATCAAAATAAATGGACTCGGACTTTGACTCTGACTCGTGAGAACAAGAAAAAGAACACTCATTATCAAGAGAGGATGAAGAGGATAGAACAGACAAAGGCCTTTCAACCTTAAAATCTATCTCTTTATAATACTCAAACACTATAGGCTCATTTTCTTTTTCTTCCTCACAAACTTGTTCTTAATGGGTGCTAGAACTATCCAATTCTTCCTCACAATCTTCACAACTCACCCCTATATGCTCATTTTTAGCCAAATCGAAAGGATTAGGCTCTTGAATTGGCGCTAATGAATCACCGGCCACATGACTCACTAGACACTCTATGAAAGTGGATCCTACTTCTTTTTCTTCCTTTTGGGTCTGGAATTTCTCCATAGATTTTTCTAATTCTAAATTCATGGCTCCCGACTCTTGGATAAAATTTTCAAGCAAGCTCTCTAAGGAAGATTTTTCTTCTATGGAAGCGGATTGCACTTCACTCTCATCCTCTTGGGGATGCAATCTCCCTAGGGATTTTTCTGGAGCTAATTGAGTCACTCTAGTATCCTCAATATAATCTTGAAGCAAACTTTCTAGGGGAGATTTTTCTTCTAAAGGGGGATAATTTGAATAGAAAATATTGGATGATGGTGTTGGTTCTTCGGGCTCAGATTCCCTAAAGGGCCACCCAAAATTATAAAAAGCCATTTAAAACAATTAAATCAACAATAATCAGGCTTTGAGTCAGATGCAAACACCAATTAAATGCACAACAAGAAAAATGGACCAGAATAAAAATAAAACAAAATAAAAAAATTAAAACCTCTAATCTAAAGCAAGCAGTTTCTTCACAATATTAATTGAATGAAATTAGCCAATCCCTGGCAACGGCGCCAAAAACTTGATGCACGATTTTCCGATCACCGCATGCGTACGGGTTGTCACAAGTAATATAGTGATTTTGAGTATAGAGTATCGTCTCCACAAGGATTGGATTTATTCAATTAATTACCACGAAGAATCTTGCTTAACTTTATTTAGAGAACAAAATCTAATGTCGAAAAGAATAATAAAAAGCTAATCTAGAAAGCAAAAGATAAATGGAGACACAATTTGGAGGGATAATTCTAGAGTGGTTGATTTCGACAATTGGACCTTTAGTACTTAATCAATTAACTAATATGAATTAACTAATCATTTGATTCATAAGTCTAACCTAATGACAAGGACTCTCATGTCGGTCTCCTCCTATCTCATACCTTTCAATAAAGAATCTCCTTTCGGTCTCATCTTTATTTACTTAGCATGGCATTACGACCCTTCAATACAACCTCTAACGTTATTTATCTTGTCCCGTGTCACCCGGGTAAATAAACATCAGTCATGCATTCAGTTCTAGTCTAAGCTTCTCTCCGTCGAGTTTCCACTTAGTAACGATTCATTTAATCAGTGATCAGTTGATTAAAAGCATTACGGACAAAATGCACAAATGAACAATAATGACAATTAAACCAAATAAATTCATTAATCAAGCAAAGGTTCAACATCTAAATCAATCTCATAGAATTTAGGAATTTACTACTCATAATCACTAAAATTCAATAATTCCTAATCACAACAATTCTAGAAACTAAAACATAAAGGAAAAGGGAAGAGAAATGCTCATAAAAATGTCGATCTCCTCGATCCCGCGCCGACCTCCATCGATCCCGAGCTCCAAAGATCTTCAACAAAGCTCCAAAACTCTCCCAAAAATCCCCAATTTTAGTGTGGATTCTAGAATGGGGTGAAAACCCACAAATTGGCACACAAAATATGGATGCAAAAGGCTCTTTTTATAGGCTCCCAGCAGGCGTAGCGTCGCTCTGTGGACAGCATCGCGACGCTCTGACATCATCTTTTCTTGGGCTCCAAGACGTCGCAGCGTCGCGAAGCTACCTAGACAGCGTCGCGATGCTATCGCGATTCCAGAACTCTCCACGTGGCTGCCTAGCGACGGGACGCTCCAGGATTAGCGTCTTGACGCTAGGCCCTGAATCTTCAATAATGGCCCGATTTTGACTCCATTTTTGGGCCTCCAACTTTCTTTTGGCCCAAATACTTCATGCAATGGATTTTGGGCACTTTTCTTGACCCAACTTGATATTTAAAACTTGAAATTCATGAATTTGGGCTTCTAACTCATTCTTCTTGGCTTTTTGGATTTGGGTCTTCAATGAAATTCTCCAAATTGCTAAAAAGTCTCCAAAATCATCCAAATTCTCTTAAAAATCCGATTTTTCTTCTTTGACTCGCTTTTCTGAAATTTAAACATAAAATTGCATTAAAGCACATAATTTATACACAAAACTTGCTAAAATTAATAGGAAAATGATGACATTTTTGCAGGTCATCAATATCCCCAGCTATCCATTTAGTCTTATCCCCAAAATGGTTGGCTTATTGAGTCGGTGATGTTTGGCCACTCTCACCCATGCAAATCAAAGGATAATCCTAAATAAACAGGAGTTCATAGTTAGCTCAGGATTAAGATCGAGTTACCTAGGTTATATGTATGAGATGTTCAGTTTCAACAGTAAACAATGTTGTAAAGTTAAAGTGACTTATCTCCTTGTCCGATCTCTATGCAAACTCTTTGCATAGGACGCCCTTATTCACATGTACATGAACGATTAGGATCACATCGTCTGTCTTTAAGGAATAAAGCGAGTCGCGCCAATAGTGTCCCCAGGAATAAGGTACCCAACCTTATCCATATACTATACACATAAACTTCAAGTATACAGAATATAGCCATGGGTTCTTATTTTATTGGATTTGTGGTTATATTTAGGCAAAACAAATATATAGAAATAATACTTCATTGAAGCAAGTCAAATGTTACATTTACTATCTACGATTTTTAGGGGATAAGACCCAACAGAATTGTTGTTGCGTGATAATTGGTTGTAAAGCATGTTGGTTCTGTTTTGCATTCGTGAGTTAAACATGAGTTGAGAGCATGTGGTTACACGTATATGCTTGGTGGACATAGTACGTAAGTCTAGAAGCGTTGCAGGGCATAGGCATTCTAGATAGATGTGAGATAGAGGTTAGGGACCTAAAATGTGAAAGAAAGGAAAGTTGGGTGAGTGTCAGTGCACCTCTGGTACAAATGGTCAAGGGGTGGCATGTTACCATTGGTTTTAAGAGGAGCATCGAGGCCTTGGGTACAAATGGTCAAGGGTCGGTGTGATGAGTCTAGAAAGCAAGTGTTGGGCGCCTGGGGAAGGGTCAATACTTTGCTAAGTCATCGGTGCGCCTTGGGTACAAATGGTCAAGGGGCGATGCACAGTTTGAGGGCTTGGGTACAAATGGTCAAGGGTCGAACGCCGAACTCTGTAGAGAGCATTGTGGCCCTGGGTACAAAAGGTCAGGGGACAGTGCGACTTGAAGGATCAGTCTTGGAGAGCCATGTGAGGGCTAAATATGAGCATTGAGTGAGCTCGTGGAGCTTGAGTGGTTAGCGAGTTGTTTAGCGAGATGCATGAGTTATGGCTTAGGAGAGTCATTCGCTTTACTAGCTTTTGAGCATGTCGTTGTGTTTACCGCTTTAAAAAGCATGTTGTTTGTGCATGAAAGGCATGTTGCTTGCTTGGTTGTTGTTTGATGGCTTCTCAGGTAGGGGCTGCTTACAAGTACCTTAGTGTACTGACCCCCTCCCCTCTCTCTCCCCCCAACTACCAGATTTTGCAGGTTATGAGGACTGCGTGGACCACGGTGATGCAGAGGAGGCATATGAGGAAGGACCTTAGCTAGTTTGCATTGTTTTCCATTTTATTTTCATATTAGATAGCTTGTTGTTTAATTTTGTTGGATAGCTATTGTCCTGTTAGGTTTAGTTCTGAATTATTTTTGTTAAACTCTAGGTCTAGTTGTCTTTACTTTAAAGAACTCAATCTATTCATTTAGTTGTTAATAATTAAGTTTGTTTCGAATGAATTGATGTTATAAGTTTTGTTAAAGTTGTCTTTCTGGTTGGATATAGTTGATAATGCAAGGCCTGTCTGGCTGTTGGTTCTGTGGAGTTCTGTTGTTATGTAGTGTGGTGGAGTCGTTGAATAATGTTGTTCAGAAGTGTTTTATGCTTAGCATGCTAAAGAAAAAATTTGGGTTAGTCCTATGTATGTCGTTATGCTACCGAAATTTTCGGTGCACTCGATTAGTTTTGGTTCAAGAGTTAGTAATGTCACTAGGATAGTTTATAAAATCCTAGGGTGTTATAAGATCTATCCAAAATAGAACAAGGGAATCTTAGATCAGCCTTAAATCACAAGGAATGTGAAGGAGAAAGGCTTACCACGAGATTCTTCTCTTTTGGGCGAAATCCCACAATAAACGAACCTAAAACCGTAGATTCGAACAGCGGTGAAGCGGTGGCGACACACCTTGTTGCAGCGGCGGCGACGCGTCGAGGGGGCAGCGGCTGGATGGGCGACGCGACTTGAGAGGGAGAGAGACTAATGAGAGAGAGAGAGAGAACCCGCCGGAGAGAGAGAGCATGCGAGAAGGCGGGGCGGCGTGATGGCTGATGATGGGATCTGCGACGGCGACGGTGTGATTCCGACCACTCTGTGAGGATCGATGGGGATGAGTTTCCGGCAAGAGGAAAAATTGAGAGGGGGGGCTTGCTTTCACGACAATGAGGGAAAGAGATGGAGAGAGAAGATGAGGGCTAGGGCTTGAGTTTTACTTTTCTTTTCTTTTTTTTTTCGCTTTAATCCCTTTAAGTAAACCTTAATAAAGGAAAACCCCATTTTGATTAGGAATTAGGTTTTATTTAGGATTTTAATTATAATCTCAAACTTAACTCCTAACCGATTTGGGATAGAAAATAATCCAACTGATTAAGGATTTGGGTCTTTTGATATTTAAAATAAATATCAATATTAAACCTCCAAACTTTAGGAATTAAAGTTTTAATTAAAAATCTTTTTTCCCTAAATTGTCGAAATTTAATTTAGCGACCCAAGGCTAAACTCTAATTCTAATTTTCCAAATTACAATAAGAGTGCACAATTAATTTCAAAACGGCTCGATTTCGAAACGTGGGGCGTTACAATCTCCCCACCTTAAGAACTTTCGTCCTTGAAAGTTGCACATCTGATAACTTGCAAAAAGCAAGTTATTTATCCTTTAAACTTAAGCTAAAACAAGGCCAAAAGATAGATTGATGCGTTAATTCAACACAATAAGGAAGGAAAATGTGATGATTCTTTGTGGTAGGCTATATTTATGTATGCGGTGCAAAATTATAAAAATAAAGGGTGCTAACACAATTAATTCAGTTGTTTGTTGCCCAAGTTTCTCTCAGCGCAGGCACACATCCCAAGACGATCATGAGACAGACAAGATGGATGAAAAGACCGTGCTGACACACTAACGCGCAGGTGGGCTGAAGATAACTCAAGCAAGTTTCTAATTCCTTGGAGAAGTTAGTTTCCTTCGCCTATAAATAGAAGCCACCTGCTCAAAGGAAACATATACGATATACGAGATACGAGGGACGAGAGGAGAGAGACGAAGATCAAGGAGTAAGAGAAATCATAGAAAGTTGTGATTAAGAGTAGACTTGTGTTTGCAATGTATTGCGTAATGTATTATTTTGCTTGCACGAGCTAATTTTCTTCATCAAGGCTTAGCACAAGCACCCATGCGATGATAAGTCTATTTTGTAAGCGCATACTTTGATTTAATGAAACATATTTGTCTTCTACTTAGTTGTGATACTATTTTCATTACTAACTCCTGCCTGGCCAGTCAGACATGGTAGCAATGTGCTAAATCCCTGACAGGTAATGCATGCAGACATATCTAAGTAGAACAAGCTAGCGCATTACATGTAGTCTTGGTAGCATTAGACAAATACTACCGCTATAAGATTGTGCATGAATGAGCTTCGATTGCGTTAAGACTAACACAGTCCCTTGTAAGTTTTTAGAGAACTAAGTCTCACGCATGAACTAGCCAAATAACCAATTGATAGTTTTATGCCAAACGCAAAAGGAGTACCAGAAGGGAAACTTGTAATTTTTTCTCACTTAGGCATTAATGGATCAGTTAGTCATGGTATGCGCTATAAGGTTCTTATAAACGCACGCAACAGCCTTGATAACATTCTCCTTAATACTTCTCTTTTTAATCTCATCACATGTTTTACATTCTGCAATATTTATTTATTTATTTATTACTCATCAACCCTGTTATTTAGTTTTCATAATATCACGCGTGTTTGAGTTCAAATCAGTAAAATTATTAAAACTTTGCAAATAACATTTCCCTGTGGATTCAACCCTAGACTCACTAGGTATTACTTGATTTTGTCAATTTATACTTGGATTGATATATATCTGCGACAATTTTGCATTAATTTTCTAAGCATACTGACAACCGATCAACATCTAACCACATTGGATGACTAGCCTTGACTCCAACACTAACTCCTCAAGGCACTTAATTAACCAACGGTTTTTTGCTCATCAAGCTACTTTCCCCTAGAATGCCAAAGTTTAAAACTAAGGCCCAAGAAGAACAGTTGTTGTACGGATAGAAACTCCAAAATGGCTTCCGCTGCCAACTCACCTTTTTGAACCAACCATCCTTTCTAGAATGGCTATGAGATGACACCAACGCCACATTTGGCTCTATCCCACTAGCAACATGCCAAGGTAACTTGCCGCTACGACAACTAATGTTGAGTTTCACGATTCATTGTCAATTCTCAACATCTTCTTGTCTTGGATTGAGACCTTGCTGCGAGAGGGAAATGCTTTGACTCTTGGTCTGAGGATAAATCAACATACTGCCAAGAGCATTATCACGAGCAAGTCTGAGAAGACCTTGAGACTTGGTTCACAAAATCCAAAACAGTTGCAAAACGCTATTCATCCCAAAGACCTCATAGCTAGCTTGCAAAACTCAAACTTGGTTTTGGAAGCAACCTTGGAATGATAATTCCATGACCCTAACTTAAGAAGTTGGATCACAAAACTATCCTAGGAAGATCTTTTTTTTTTTTTTTTTCTTGAAGCTAGCCTATAAAAACTATTTTAAAACTAAGTAAAAATTTATAATCCTATTAGAAAATGATCTTAGGTCTATTTAATTTTAACTAATTTAAAATTAATTCATTTTTAACCTATGGCCGTATGTGAGCATGCATATCTTGATTATAGATTGACGGTTTCTAATCATAAATTTTAAACTATTTCAAAATTTTAATGATTAGTCCTATAATCATGCATACTATAGTTTAATTTAATTAACAATCATATTCGAATTAATAAAATTAAACTATACTATTTTGCATAGCATGAATTTTAATATAACATTTATATTAAACTATGGATATTTCATGCTCAATGCAACTTTGATTTCCATTTATTAATAAATTAATTATTGCCACAAATGGTAAATCATAGTAGCATGCTGCAAACAATTCCATTTAAATATAACTATTATACTTAAACTATGTAATTGCATGCATCATACTATTCCATTTTCATGATTTTAATATAACTCAACTATATATTAAAACACTCATGAAAATAATCCATGCATTTCAATCATATATTATAATCTAATTATAACATACATAAATGCATGAACATGCTTTATAACCTAAGGTGGGATTATATAATTATATGACATCCATAAAGCATATAAAACAGCATATGAACCGATTAATTGGCTTCTAGGATAAGATTAAAGCATAAAATTACATTAATCTTACAAAATTCTACCCTAGAAGTCTTCAGCCGCTCAGACCTGACCAAAAAACGCTTGAACCAGCCCACAAACGTGTGAACCAGGTCAAAAAAAAGGCCAAACCGGACCGAAAAATGCTAAACCAACTCCAGAAACTCGCGAACCGATCAAATTCTTCGGCCTGGTCAACGAACCGTGCGAACCAGACGTGAACCGCACGCAACTAATTGAACCAGTCAACGAACCGGTCAACGTGAGGCTGAACCGCGCCTCTATACGAACCGAACCGCTGACGTCGTGGACCGCGCGCATTGACCCCTTGAGCTGACGTCATCATCGCGTGTGATGACGTCAGCCCTACCCCTAATGCGCTTTTTTTTTTTTGCGTTTCCAGCCGTTGTTCTTCGCCGTTTTTGGCCAAATTTTGTCCCGATCTTTATCGTTCTTCGATCTAAACCAGACCCGGACTTACAGAGACTCGATTTACAATTTAAATGCCCAAAACGCAGGGGCCCTTACATGATCAAATCACATAATAAAGTAAATCTAAGGCCGATTATCCTCCAGTTCATAGCAAATTAACATTCACAATGCAATTTAATCCCACCTAATTAGCCAGTCGCAAATTCTAAATCAAAAAATTTAAAATTAGGATGGCTCTAATACCAATTGAAGGGTTAAAATCCCTTGCGCAGCGGAAAATTTAGAGATCCAAATCCAATTAAATTTTTTATTCGAATACTAATACGAAGGCAAAAATTCAGCAACAATAATCTAATTAAAACATGCTGCACATGGCTATAAAACATGCTAATTATTAATAAGAAATCCTAGATCTAATCTAGATTAATATAAGGTATTCAAAAGAAATAAAGAATACTTACTTCCGTTGACAATCTTGACCGAAATCACCAACTTTCTTGAAGATTTTCTAGCGAATCTTTGTGAACACCACCACGAGAATGACACCGGTATTCTCTAAGGATTGAAAATAGGTTTGCTTGTGGGAGCAAAAACAATTTCTCTGGAGGGATTGTTTTGGGGGAGAAAAAACCATGAGATACCTAAAGAGAATTGTAGAAAAACGTAGTCCCAAGGAAGAGTCAATCAATCACTCTCTTAACTCCTGGAGTAAATGAAGGAGACTTAATCGTGTAACCACCCACGATCAAGCACCCGTAAAACTGATCAAATCAGTTAATTCCTTTTTAACTTAAATTTAATTTTAAAATTAAATTTAAACTAAAACTAATTTAATTAATAAAAAAAATAATTAAATTCATTATAACTAATTAAAATCCCATTTAATTAGTTAATTCATTTAAATTATTATTTAAATGAATTTCCTTCATTTACCTTATAGTTCTAATTAAATCAAATTTAGTAAAACTAAAATGATTAATTAATCATCAAATTGAATATCACATATTCAATTATTTTTCTCTCACATATACTATAGTATTAATGTGCATCCAATGCGCATTAATTTTTAACCTATAGTTTTAATATGAATCCAATTCATATTAAATTTTCCTTAGTAAAATTATCTCAACACCTTATCTGAGCTACCGGTGGGACCTTATGGACCTACAGTTCAGAAGCTCCAACGATATGAGATTAATTGACTAAACTCATTAATCAATTAACCAATATTCGTTAACTGTGGCTCACTTCATTAAAGAACTACAATTGCACTCTTCTGACTGCATATATATTTCTGTGTCCATGGATATTAACCAATAACAGCAAGTCAGTCCTTCACATGTGTTCGTACCCTAGCTAGGTCAAATTACCGTTTTACCCCTGGGTTACCTCTACATCCTTAAGTCCCAGTGCTCCTCTAATGAACAACCTGTTTGAGGTCCAACCAACAAACAGAAGTCCCTCTCGTGCCATTGAGAGGGTAGGACCCTTTGTTCAAGTCCCGGAGACACCACTTAAGGGAACACACCTCTACTTACCCTAATATAGGGTAGGAGTGAATTCCATCTTGTGTGATTATGTTCCTAGCTCCCCACTCGGTCTTGTCCCCATAATGGTAGGCATATTGAGTCGGCTTGCAAGCCACTCTCACTCATACAAATCAAAGGACAATCCCTCGTGAACAGGAGTCCATAATCCACTCAAGATTGAGACTAAGTTGCCTAGGTCATCCTAGTGAAATAGAAACATATCTAGTTAACGGTGTTAAAGCTAGTGGTTAACTCTTTCGTGGTTTGGTCTTATGCAAACTCATTACAAAGGATACCCCCACTCGCATGTCCTCTACACGAACACATTTGATCCATTGCGTTTGTATCATAATACAAAGCGGGTCGTATCCATAGTGACACCAGGATAAGGTACCCAGCCTTATCCTTATACTATAGACCCTTTAGGCTGTAACTTGAACAACGATCCCCGTATGTCCCCACATACTAGTTCAATTCTCATACTAACAGTCTAGGATGTTCAGTTTATTTGATTAGGGTTATTTAGGCAAGATACAATACAAACAATAATGAATAAGACATGAAATATTATTTTATTGATGTTCGGTCAAATGTTTACATTTACTATCCACGAGTTTTAGGGAATAAAACCCAACAGTAACACCATGTATGAGTAACTAAGTTTGTTACTTAGGGATTGATGTAGTCATTTTAGTTTATGGATTGATTTATGGGTTGAATTGTGCAATTGTTTTATGTTTGCATTCATAATTTAATGCTTTCAATTAATTGACCACTAGTTGAATGATCTAAGTGTTGAGTCTTGCTCGGGAGAGGGGTTTTAGCGTAGACTTTATTAAGATTGCATTACTAAAGTAGAATCTCTAAAATCGTGATGGAATTTAGAGTAACTTTAGAATCGGTTAAAAAGAACTAATTGTCTTGCTTATTAAAGAACTTAGATAGGGATATCAAGTTAGTTAATTTGCATGAGAATCAATTATACTCGGGAGAGGTAGTTGTGATTAAAGGTTCTTAGACTCATAAAACCATTGTGCGTTATAATTCATTCCTTAAAATCAATCCTAGATTAAATTAACGAAATCAATTCCCTAAGTATTCTTTCAAATTAATTCCATATCTTTGATTTGCATTACCTTGGTTTCTAAATTTCACTACTTGTTGGTCCCTAAATAAAATTGAGCAAGATTGTTCATGGTAATTGATTTAACTTAAAAATCCAATCCAGAGGACGACACTCGATTTCACGATCACTTTATTATTACTTGACCCGTGTGCTTGCGGTAAGGGAAATTCGACATCAATTGGCCATAGATTTACGTTTCTTGAATGGTTCAATATAAAGGAACCTGCGTTTTTTGGCATAATTTGTAAATCGATTGTCCTCTGTAAGTCCGGGTCTAGAATAGGGTTTTCTATGATGAAGATCGATGAAAACAACGTCCACAATCGAGGCCAAACGCGAAGAGCTGCAGCTGGAATTTCTAGATTTTGTCTCAAGACGCAATAGCGTCGCTACCCTATTCATCGGGCGTCGCGACGTTGTCGCGATTCGCGAAGCGGAGATCTGCGATTGCATCAGCATCGCGACGCTATCTTCAAAGCATCTCGACGCTGACGCGATTTCATGCAGCGTGCGGCTAGGGTTTATAATTGGAGAAATTGATGTTTACCGCGTAACTTCCCTCTTTCTGGTTTTTGTTTTGTTTCTACAATGTGTATCTAAATTGCTTTTTCTAATTCAAGGGTGAATTAATTCTAGTTGTAATAATTTTTTGAGGCTTTGTACCAAACATAATTTATTTTATTTAAGAATTTTTTTGTTTCTTATTCTCTATTTTTTATTAATAATTTGATATTTAATTAAATTGACAAATTCATTTAATATTGGTTGTTCTATATAGTCGTTGATGAATTTGTGATATGTAATTGTCATGAATGATTTAATTTAGCAGCAAGCAGCAAGGAGTTTGCTTAAGTGTGGGTAAGTATGACTTTTCCATTTTACATAACTTGGCTGGCGCATAATAAATTCTAGAGGGCAATAAAGGGACAAAATTAATAAAGTTTCAATTATCTCGATTAATTGAATTTGGTTTTTAGTCATTCTCATATAGATTTATTTTTAATGCTATCATTCAATCGATATTGAACATTATAGTGCCCAATTGATTAAATGATAAGTTTTTATTTTGATGCTTAGTTAGAATCAAATTGTTAATTTTGATAAATTAATCATTATATTTAGTTATCCTATTATAGCTTGGTTAATCCCTCAGGCTTGAGTTGCTTGGAATATGCTACAAGGTGCAAGTCACGTGAGTTGTTAGTGGAATAACTAACTCTCGGTTGCCCACTGCTTAAGACGCGTCACAGAGTAAGTGGGTTGTTGGCATTCCAACGTCTTTCTTTCACCTTGGTGGAGAGCTGAAGAAATTAAAGCTTTTAGGGATTGTATATATTAAAAATTCTTCTGGAAAGAGGGTACGAGTTTTGAGAGCTGTGAGGGAGAGCTGGGGAGAGGTAAAATCGAGAGGATTAGAGTGTGAGTATTCTCTGTAAAAGTGTACTGCTGTGCACTTGGGAATTTGAGTGAGAAAGTGAAGATCCTGCTGTCGATTGAAAGCTTGTAAAGTTGTGTGAATAACGCTGAAGGATTGCTCGAGAGCTTTGGGAATTCTTCATCGTTGTGCTTCGGGTTATTCGGCTGAGATAAGTTTATATATCTCTGTAATTGCTACTCATAATAATATCAGTGACTAAGAGTGGATGTAGACCCCGTTTGTTTGGTCGAACCACTATAAAACTCTGTGTGCAACTCACTTCCTCTCTGTTCTTCTTATAATTGGTTGGTCATTACTGGTCTGAGGAAGTCTCTGTTTTAGGTTGGTCAATTTCTTTAAGGTCTTGTTTGCAACATTGTTTATCAACCAAAATAAATAGAGAATGAACACACAAATTATTGCTTTTCCAAATAAGTAGATAATTAAGGTCCCGTTTGATAACCATTTGGTTATTTGTTTTTGGTTTTTAAGCTTATAAACATCACTCTCAACTCTAAGTTTCTTTGGCTTTCCACCTACTTTCTTCCTATGTTTTTAAAAACCAAGCCAATTTTTAAAACTAAAAAAAGTAGTTTTCAAAAACTTGGTTTTGTTTTTAGAATTTCGTTAGGAATTCGAGCATGTCTTTAACAAAAACGAAAACCATGGTGAGGAAATTTAAAGAAAACAAGTCTAATTTTCAAAAACCAAAAACCAAATGATTATCAAACGGGGCCTAAGTTTTTGAATTGAGAATTTTATTTATTTATTTATTTTTTTTTTTTGAAGTATGTGATCAAGATTACACTGGGATAGAATTTGCCCATGATTTGAAATTTTGTAATTTTATTTTTATGTTCACTTCTTTGCTTAATTATCTTAGTTCAACATTTCAAAACCCTTATTTTATTTTAGTTTTCTTAAACCTTGAGAAATTAATTTTGCTAGTACTCTTGAGATACAACTTAGTTTCACTATCTCTCTACAAATTACATTAGAAAGATCAGTTATTACTTTGTAGCGCCTCGAAAACCAAACCAATATCCATTAGTGGTCGATTAACATGTTATTGGATTAAACCTTTATATTCTTCCATATATATCTACGTAATATCTTTTAATGTATTCCAAAATTCTTTCTATCACATTTGGAATTGAGAATCAAAATTTGACTTTGAAAAATCCAACAGAACTGCGTCCAAAATTTCAACAAGTTAGAATGTATAATTAATTAAACTTTTATATTCTTCCATATCTAATATTTTATATTCTAAAATATTTGTGCTTATTCTTTTTGAATCAACACCAAAGTCAAGAGCTTTAATTAACATAATTCTTTCTATCACATTTTAAATAGAGAATCTAAGAATGGGGGAGGGAGAAGAGGGGTAAGAGAGAGAAAAATAAATAAACCAATAAAATGTTTTTAATTGAGAAAATAATTTTGAAAAACAATAATTTTTTTTATTACAAAAATTGTCACATCAGTTTTCTGTTAGTAATTAACAGAAAAGTTAAAAAAGGGACTAGAAGTATAACAAAATCCAAACCTTAGGAGTAAAATTGTTGAATTTGAAACTTATGGACCAAAATGTAACCTATCCCAAACCACACCAAAAGTGTATTTTTCCCTAAATTTTATTGAAACAATTGTGTGGATGACCCATTGGACAGGCCAAAATGAAAAATGTCATACATTTTCAATTCAAGGATATATGCCATTTTGCTTACGTTATCATCCTAACAAAATTACCATTTTACTCTCGATATGAAAACGTGTATTAAGGCATTTAAGAGCGAGAGCGAGATTGGGAAGATAGTAAGAGATTGAATAGAGAAACTAGAGAGAGAATAAGAGATTGGAGGGAGAATTTGGAGAGAGAGCAAAAGGCGAGAAGCTAGAGCAAGAGCAAGATTGGAGAGAACTCGAGAAATTGGAGAGAAAGCAAGAGATTCGAGAGAGAGCGAAAAGCTAAAGCGAGAGGTTGGAGCGAGTGCAAGAATAGCGAGAGATTGCGAGGTCATAGTAGTGAGTAAAATGGTAATTCTTACTAGGATGTTGACACAAACAAAAGGGCATATATCCTTGATTTTAATAGGCTCTGCTGAGTGACTAGAATCTCATATAAAATACTTAATAAATATCTCAATTCACATTAAGCCATCCACATATGGAAAAATAACCACCAAAATTTCAACAAGTTAGAATAATCTATACTTAATTAAACCTTTATATTAGTCCATATCTAATATATTTTATGTTCTAAAATATTTGTGCTTATTCTTTTTGAGTCAATACCAAATTTAAGAGCTTTAATTAACTGAGTTAGAATGTATACTTAATTTATTTCAATGTATTCCAAAATTCTTTCTATCACATTTTGAATCAATAATCTAAATTTTACTTAGAAAAATCCAACATGAATACTATAATGACCCAAGATTTCAACAAGTTAGAATAATATATATATATTATATATATATATATATATATATATATATATTGATAAAAGAATAATGTATACTTAATTAAACTTTTATATTCATCCATATCTAGTAATTTATACTTTAGCATATCTACCTTTCATTTTAGTTTCACTACATCACATGGTAAATTAGTTACCATAAAGAATATTTGAAAATGAAGACAATAGAAGAATGTTATCGAATAAACAAATTTTATTTGAAGCTATCTTTTAATTAGAGATGAAATTCGTATTGGCCCACTCTTTTTGATTGAAATCGACATATCAAGATTCCATGTATTAAGTTACTATTGAACGCTTAACTCCACAAATAATTCCGTTGGACGATATTCATTCTAGGGAGGAAACACAATTCTATAAATATCAAACTAGCATTTTAGGTGAAGAGCAAACCACCCGCTTACAAAGTATTGTGTAGTTGGAAACTATCAATCAAAAGTTAGGATGAGTTCTTCTGGACTAGAGTATTGGAAAGTAATACAGAACATTAATGACGATCTGTATGTGCAAGAGATCGGAAAGTTTGCAGTGACGAAGAGAACACACGGTATAGTTGGGGCTACATGGACATTCATTCGAGTGGTGAGTGGTGAGTGGTGAGATTCTAAAGGTGAATGAAGGAGAAAAGTACCGGCTTGAGGTGGAGGTGAAAATAGTGATAATGATACCATCTCTCCTAACTAAATATATAAAAGGTAAGGTTGTTGTGCTGCATCGTAAACCACCTGTTGAATCTTGGGAACTCTTAGATTTTGATTTTCCCAAATAGCCTTTTGGCCTTGGCGCCCTTTACTCCTCAACTCCCACTTTGTTGAGGGGACCAACCCTTATCTACTTTAGACAATGCTCACATCGCATTATCCTTATCTATGGATACTATAGTAATATGAGAATAAAGTAAGGGCTGTATCAATGTCTAATTCTATGTTTAAACGAGTGTCGTTAGTTTTCTTTTCTTTTCTTTTCTTCCCTCTTTATTATAAACCTAACTACATTAACAACTAACGCTCCGTTTTATAAACTATTTAATTTTTAGTTTTACGTTTTTGAAAATTATGTTTGCTTTCTCCAAGTTTCTTAACAATGGTTTGCATGTTTGTTAAGGAAACATTTGAATTTTTAGCAAAATTTTTAGCAAAGTTTGAGGATTTACTTGAAACTTTTATAAAGTTGAGGAACTAAATTGATACTACCCTAAAAGTGTTCAAGCACTAAACATGTAATTTAACCTTTAGTTTTTAAAATTACTTGACTTGGTTTTTGAAAACATGGGAAGTTAGATAACAATACAAATAAACTTGATGGAAGTAGTGTTTATGAACTTAACTTTAAAAATCCAAATAGATATCAAACGAAATTTCAACGATTCAATTATGAACCAAATTTAATTCCAAAAATTAGGTTTCTATTTATAGCTATCTCCCATATGTTAATATGATTTTTTTCTTTATTTTACAATATTTGAATATGAAATTTTGTGGCAAATGTTTAGTTAGACTATTCGAATCGTTGGCAAAATCTAAGAAAGTTCATGGCAAAGTAAATAAATACCATTGAGAATTTCTCAGCAGTCTAGAGATAAATAGAAAATTTCGAATTTTTTTCTACAAAAGAAATGGAGGGTCACACAATTGAAACCAAATAAGAATTATTTAAATTAACTCAAATTTTCAGTTCAACAATCGTTATAGAACATATTAATTCAATGGTTAGTTCAATATTGATTATCTAAAGATTGATTTTAATCGTCTAAGTCTAACCAACTCCTAGAATAACCAGAGAGCTATATTATTCCTATTATACTAGTTTGACAAACACATCAAAGCTATTCTAGTTGTACACTAATCAATAAGGCCTAATTAACTAGCAACAATCACATTAAGATTATAATAGTTAGATAACCAATTTTATAACTAGAAAAAACCTAAATTAATTACAAATTGACTAAGTGTCAATTCTAGGGAGGACAGCAAAATGGTTTATTTAGAGACAATGCTCTTAAATTCCAGGATCATTTTGCAACCTAATCGCTACCAGCTAACAAATATAATTAGAATGAATGCGATTGGGTTTATCAGACCCCAACTCACCAACATAATTGAAATCGGAAATTAAGCATCAAAACCTCAAGAAAATAATCCAAACTTACATAACTGAGTGTCCAGTTACTCGATTAACACCAAGTCAACCATCGAAATTCAACAACCCGACATTGAAGCTTGACTAGCTACCCAACCTATGCTAAAACTAAGTCTAAATTACAAGGGAAATTCATTACAATGAAAAGGAGAAGAAAACGGTTTAGGAACTTTTGGGAAAAGATCAACCTAAAATCATAAAAGAACAAAATTTTGCAAGCAATAACGTTTAGACGTTACACACAGTGTCTCAATGTTACATCTTCAATTGACGTAACTAGTGTGCGCGTGAGGGCTTGATGGATCGAAGTTGTCGAGGCTTCGGATCAAATACACATTTATCATCACCGACACCTAAAAATAACTTGTAGCAGTAGTGGCCAGGGTTGAACACATGGAATGCGTTTATAATTTGCCTATCCTAGATTTATTATGACGATTAGAGTAACGAGGGGATTAACATATGCGAGAGATAATTGCGAGGAAAGATAAATAGCAAGAATTTAATTAAATGACGGAAAATTAAATGCATAAAATAGAAGGATGGACATGTTAATCTTACCACAAGGATCACTATAATTGAAGATGCTCGAGTTTCAGTATGATTTATTTCATTCATTGATTATCGAAAAATTAATTTACCAATTGAAAGCCTAATCGACTTAACTGGAAAAGCCAGCAAGAAAAATATCCCTAAATTCCTAAGTTCGACCAAAGCTTCGAGACTAGTCCTAACTGATTAATAAGCTAATCATGCTCATTAACTACTAATCGATTGCATTAAGCTTAGGATGATTATAATGTACTAGATTAACTAGGAAAAGCCTACATTAACTTCAAGCACATGCTTAGACTCTAAATCTTTCATGCCAATTGTTAAATTTGGGATAACAACCAAATCACTACATGTTTAGACCTATTTGCTACTTTAATTAGCTTAAGAATTTAGTTAAATCGTGGTCAAGGTTTTCAATCTCTCCAAACATTAACAAATTTATGAATCATGCAGTCAAAACAACATTCAGTACAATAAATCATGCAAGAAACAATAAGAATCTCATGAAATAAAAACATACGTACTAATCGAGGTCTCAATTACAACAATCCAAGCTTAGACAACTATAGAGGAGCTAAATCTAAACCCCAAGGCTTGATTAGCCACACTCAAACTCACATAAACCAGAAAGAAATAAGAAGTAAAGAGAAAAACGAGAAGAACGACAAAAGAATCACTAAAAACGGAGTTCAGATGACCTAGATAGTGAAAAAACACTTTTATAGCGTAGGGGTATCATCGTGACGCTATGTTTCTGGTTTCAGAATTTGCACGCGTGAAATAACCAGTATCCAAACGCTATAAGTTCAATTTCTTTTAATCAAATTTTTCCTATGCTTTAATGTGTTCAAATGCACGCCTTAGCGATTCTCCCCATTTATATAAGTTTGTCTAATGTTAGGAAAAGATTGACAACCTTTGACTACAACTTGCTTAAATTTACTTGCTAATTGAAGTAGTAATTGGGATAGATGATTTAGTTATTGTAATAAAAGCGTTAATTTCCCCTGATTGCATGCATGTGTTGGGTTTTATGCCCTAAAACTCGTAGATAGTAAATGTAACATTTGACGACTGTTAATAAATAAAGAGTTATTTCCTTCCAATAAAGCATTATTGATTTTATAATGATTAGCCTTGCCTAAATAACCACGAATCCAATAAACTAAGAACCTCGGGCTATGTTATGAAAACTGGAAATTTTTGTAGTGACATAAGGATAGATCAAGTTCAAGTAATAGCCTAAACAGTCAATAGTACAAGGATAAGGTTGCGTACCTTATCCTGGGAACATTATGGACGCGACTCACTTTGTATTTAATGCAAACGATGTGATCTCATTCATGTAATGGCATGCGAGTGAGGGTCTCCTATGCAATGAGTTTTCATAAGACTGAACCACGAGAATAGTCACTTTCACTTTATAACGTCCGTTACTGATGAAACTGACTATCTCATGCAATGACCTAGGTAACTCGACCTTAATCCTAAGCTAACTATGAACTCCTGTTTATTCGAGATTGTCTTTTGATTTGCATGGGTGAGAGTGACCCAAGTTCTCCGACTCAATCAGCTCACCATTTTATGGATGAGGTCGGGTAGATAGCTGGGGACATAGTCCAACATGAAGAAATTCACTCATATCCCTTCTAGGGATAGTAGATCAGTTGTTCCCTTAGGCACTGACTCCGGGACTTGAACAAAGGGATCTTGTCCTCCCATTGGCTCAAGAGGGGTTAGGTTTGGTGGTTGGACCACAAAACAATTGTTCAATAGAGGAGTAGTGGGACTTAAGGAACTAGAAGTAACTTCAGGGGTAAAACAAACATTTGAATAACCGTTATAGTTACGAACAACGTGTGAAGGGTTGACTAACTAATTATGGTTATATCAGGTGGACAGAATTATATCTATAGTGAGGGGAGTGTAACTATCGAGCTATAGTAGAGTGTCCCGGTAGTTAACGAATGTTGATTGACTAGGTTAATGAGTTTAGTCGGATAATCTCGAATCGTTGGAGCCCATGATTTGTAGGTTCATTAGGTCCTCCTGCTAGCTCATACGGAATAAACCTTAGAACAAAGTGATGAAAAGAATTTGAAGCATTCAAATTCGATTTAGGGAGTAAGTGTTAATTATATACTTAACGTGTTTAATTATGAATTAAACTATCAGGAGAGTTTGAAATCATTGACATGTATATGATACATATTTAAGTTAGGGATTCACATTCAAAAATCGGGATTGAGAGAGATTGGGGTTGGTGCAAAGAATTTCTCAGCAGCCTAGAGATAAATAGAAAATTTTTGATTTTTTTCTACAAAAGAAATGGAGGGTCACAAGATTCAAACCTTATAAGAATTTTTTGGATTAACTCAATTTTTCAGTTCAACAATCGTTATAGAACATATTGATTAATAATTATTTAATGTTTAGGTTAAAAATCACGTGTAGTCCTGAACTCTTATGAAAGTAACAATTTAGTTCCACATTTATTTGCAAGAATTTTAGTTTCTCATCATTTTTGTAACAAAATTTAACCCTCAAACTTTAGTTCGTAAGAATTTAGTTCCTCATATTTTAAAATATGTAACAATTTTGTTGCTACTAAAGTTGAAGTTGTCGAGGTTTTAGATCGAAAAAAAATTATAATCATTTGTACTAAACTAACTACTTTGCAGTAGTAGTGGTGAAGGTCGAACGCAGAGAGCCGTTGGTTTATTTCTAACTTCTTTTATGGAGGGTGAGATTGAAAATAGATTAAATGCATGAAAATATGACAAAATAAAATTGGGATGACTAATCGTCCCTTAAAATCGTGCAATCAGGCCCTTGGTATTAACTCTGGTTAATTATGTGACACCCGAGATTAGGAGGGGTACATGAATGAACCGAGAGCACATCCGAATGAGAGGGATCCTGAGGACATGAAAGCATGGTCAAGATAAGCTTAAAAGAATTGATAGATACTACTGATACCAACAAAGGTGCATCTTCCTTTTCGGTGGCTCAATCATAGGAACTTTTTAGTTAAGCGTGCTTGGCTTGGAGAAGTTCTATGTTGGGTGACCTCCTGGGAATTTTCCTAGGAAGCATGTGAGTGAGGAAAAAGCATGCTAAAAGGACCCTGTGTTGGTTTGTAGGGATAATCTTCACTCTTAGAAGCAGTTTTAGAAATGTATGGTACTGCGGATTCCGAATCTTGGACCTGAGACGTTACAAATTCAATAGTTAGTTCAATAACGACTGATTATCTAAAGATTGATTGTAATTGTCTAAGTCTAACGAACTCGATCCTATGTGGGGATAATCTTCACTCTTAGAAGCAGTTTCAGAAAAGTATGGTACTGCGGATTCCAAATCTTGGACCTGGGACGTTACAAATTCAATAGTTAGTTCAATAACTAATTATCTAAAGATTGATTGTAATTGTCTAAGTCTAACGAACTCGATCCTACAATAACCAGAGAGCCATATTATTCCTATTATACTAGTCTCACAAACGCATCAAAGCTATTCTAGTTGTACACTAATCAATTAGGCCTAATTAACTAGCAACATTCGCATTAAGATTATAATAGTTAGATTACCAATTTTATAACTAGAAAAAACCTAAATTAATTACAAATTGACTAAGTGTCAATTCTAGGGAGGCATGCAAATTTGTTTATTTAGAGACAACGAGCTTAAAGTCGAAGATCATGTTGCAACCTAATCGCTACCGACTAACAAATATAATTAGAATGACTGCGCTCGGATTTATCGGACCCTCCTATCAGAACTAATTATGAAAAAATAGAATACAACTAACCAAGATAATTGAAATCAGAAATTAAGCATCAAAACCTCAAGAAAATAATCCAAACTTACATAACTGAATGCCCAATTACCCGCACTACTACAAATTTGGTCTTTGTTAACGACTAAAAAGTATCAACTATCACATTCATTGACGCTTTTTAAAAGTCAATTGAAGTGGTATCAATAAAGCTATAGCGTCTTACTATTATCATTGACGCTTATAGGACGTCAACGAACATGTCTGTGTTGACGTTTATAAACCATCAACAAAGACATTATTGACATGTTCTATCCATCAATGATATTCATAAAGCTTCAACGTAGCCACATCTATTGACGTTTAATAGTCATCAACGAATCTTATTATTGACACATTTTCATTGTCAATTATAGGACCTAAAATGTCAATATATCTATCTTTATTGACACCTTTACACTGTCAATATAGTCTTTTATTGACGTTTAGTAGCCGTCAAGTACCATGCTAAATTGTCAAATATTATAGGGGAATTGTGCTAAATAGCTAGAAAAAAAAAGTCTTCTTGTTTTTTGGCTACAGATGTTCACAATTCGCAGGGGTGGCTACCACATTTTCAGGAACTGCTTTCTAGATTTTTTTTGACATTTTTACCCCTAGTATATACGTCTATAGACAAACGCTATTAACAGATTTTTTTTTTTGTTTTCATTCAGTTTCTCCCCCCTTTTTTTGGGATGGATGAATCCCAATTTATAGGGAGTTCAGTTGGCGGTTTGTGTTCAATTGTATAAAAATATCTACCTATTTTTTAGGCTTAGGTTTCAGCGTTTCCAACAGTAAAAAAAGATTTTATCCCTCACATTTTGCCCCTCATTATCCATGTTACAAAAGGACAACAATAAAAGTCGTAAGTAGCAATGCAAACAGACAGATGACAGTGCATATAAACTACATCGTATATATAACTCATATGGGGGGTGGGACTGGGGTAAGTATGCATACACACAGGATGCATGCAGAACACGTATGTATGTAATACTATAGACAGATATCAGTTATGGCATTCATCAGGTATTTGCATTCAGGTGAACATGGTATGGGGGGTTATTGTGTTTGCATATAACAACACAGACAAAGCCAAAGTGTATTTTTATTGGGCATTCCAGACATACATGATACAAGGGGTGATTAACTCAAATACAGGGGGATTAAGTGTATACACACACAAGTAGACACATCAGACCATTCCATGGATGTATATAATAGTATAGACAAATCAAAGCAATTTTTCTATTAGACATGCCAATGTGTATGCACACATACATATGAGTATACCACAAGCACACTTTTTTCAGAGAAGTTGCAATAACGATGAAATGGTATTTATCAGTACATACCACTCTGGCGGGTTCAACATTTAAGTCAAATCAACACAAACCCTCCACCAAAACCGCCTCCATGTATTTCCTCCCCACACCCGTGCTTTTCGTCTTACAATAGAGCGGTATAATCACGGATTGGAAGGAAAAAATGAATCCCGAAAATATACGGTTTCAAAGGGAATAAACTAAATCCCTAAAATCTTGGGATAATGTATCTGTTTGTTGCAAATATAAGGGAAGGGAAATGAAACCATTACCTAGTTCAAATTTTTTGGTACAATCGTCGCGTAGGGGGAGAATCAATTGAGCATACAAGAGATGGTCATCATCGCGGCAGATGAAGATCGTTGGCATGACGGAGGTGGTTCGTCGGCGTGATATGAGAGGTAGGTAGCGATATACACTCTGTGGTGGCAGTGGGGAATGGTGTGGAATGGGGGTTTTGAGGGTGTGGAATGCTCTCAATGGTGTGGAATGCTCTCAAAGGTTTCGAGTTTTGGAAGAAGAAGATGGATGGACGGCTACTGCATGAAGGCTATTCTGGTGGGAGGTTGGGCGGCGACATGACATTCCATAATTGCAGCATTTAAAGGTATAGTCTTTTTAGGTTATTCAATTTTCTGGGGAAATTAGCAACTTGTTCTTATTTTTTTGTTTTTTAATTTCTGTTCTTCTTAGTTGTAGGTAGTATGTCTTCGGATTGAGAGGACCTTCTTTCAAATTAATGCATTCCGAAGGTGTTTCTCTCTACTGAGGAAGGTTGAACTTTGTACTCCTTCCCGGTGGGACTTGGATATGCAAGAGATAATTGCGAGGAAAGATAAATTCGAGAATTTAATTAATTGACGGAAAATTAGATGAATAAAATAAAAGGATGGACAGGTTAATCTTACCACAAGGATCACTATAATCGAAGATGCTCGGGTTTCAGTATGATTTATTTCATTCATTGATAATCGAAAAATTAATTTACCAATTGAAAGCCTAATCGGATTAACTGGAAAAGCCAACAAGCATAATATCCCTAAATTCCTAAGTCAGCCAAAGCTTTGAGACTAGTCCTAACTGATTAATAAACTAATCGTGCACATTAACTACTAATCGATTGCATTAAGCTTAGGATGATTAAAATGTACTAGATTAACTAGAAAAAGCCTAAATTAATTTCAAGCACATACTTAGACCCTGGATCTTTCATCCCAATTGCTAAATTTAGGATAACAACCAAATCACTACATGCTTAGACCTATTCGCTACTTTAATTAGCTTATGTATTTACTTAAATCGTGGTCGAGGTTGTCAATCTTGTTGGATTTTATGTCCTAAAACTCGTGGATAGTAACAAGTTAATTAATAATATAAATAAAGATTTATTGAAATTAATCGAAAAGGAGTTATTCAATTTTTTATTCTTAGTCTTGCCATAAAAATACAATAAAATACACATCCAAGGTTATTTTATGAAACTTGAACTGTATGTGGAGACATACGAGGATCAATGTTCAAGTAACAACCTAAAGGGTCTATAGTATAGGGATAAGGCTGGGTACCTTATCCTGGTGGTAATATGTGATACGGTCTACTTTATATTCGATACAAACACATTGATCCAACATGTTCATGTAGTGGACATGCGAGTGGGAGTATCCTATGCAATGAGTTTGTATAAGACCGAACTGCGGAATAGTAACCACTAGATGTAACACCGTTGACTAGTTAGGTTTCAATTTCAATAGGATGACCTAGGTAACTCAATTTTAACCCTGAATGTGTTATTAACTCATTTTCATGAGGGATTATCCTTAGATTTGTATGGGTGAGAGTGGCAAGATTCACCAAACTCAATAAGCCTACCATTTCCTCATATCATTGGAGCTTCTCATTTGTAGGTCCATTATGTCCCCCTGGTAGCTCATAACGGGTAATTAGGAACAATTAGTCTTGAAAGGAATTTGATTAGTTCAAAATCCATTATGGGAAATCAAGTTAATTGTATGAGATACAATTAATATAATGTATGTGATACGTTATCATATAAAGTTTAATTTAAGATTAAACTTTATTAATTGACAGGAATATAATTAAATACGATTTAATTGTAGGCTTAAATTAAATACAAAGTGAGTCGCGTCCATAATGTCCCCAAGATAAGGTACCCAGACTTATCCTTGTACTATTGACTGTTTAGACTATTACTTGAACTTGATCAACTTTTATATCACTACAGAAAGTTCAAGTATTCATACTATAGCCAGCAGTTCTTAGTTTATTGGATTTGTGGTTATTTAGGCAAGACTAATACAACTTACAAAAACACCTTTAATGAAATAACTTTAATAACTCTTTATTAAAACGAACAACTGATAGCGCGCATAGCGAGCTATTTTTCTCGGTTAATTTTAGTTAGTCTTTGAGATTTATTTGGCCAATCTTATGCACTTTACGGTTCTTTTGTAGGAATTGATCATAATGATGGAAACTGAAGTTGTGGAAGAAAAAATGTGATTTGGAAGCAATTGAAAGAGTTGAAGTGAAGAAAAGAAGAGAAAGAAGCAAACCCAAGTCATCCAACCCGAGAGGGCAGTGTTGAGACGCTGCCTTTGGGCATCTCAACTGTGCCATGAAAACAGTAGGCATGCATTTGAGGTAGCATCGAGATGTTGTCCCTTAGTGTCTCGACCCTACACAGTTTTCCTTATTTATTAGTGTTGATAAGAGGGCAGCGTCGAGACGCTGTCGGAAGATTTTCTATAAATTTCATATGATGTGCTACGGCCAAGGGGAATTTCAATTTGTAGATTTTTATACCTAATTTCGACGAGGGATCTTCTATGGGAGCTGAAGAAAGGACAAGGAGTGGGAATCAAGCTTGAAGGTGTGGAGATCGTGAAGGGGATGTGCGATTTCGATGGATTTGAGAGTTTTCCCCTTTCTTTCCTTATTTCTTGTAGTTTCTATGGCTTTTCATTCAATTAGTGATTGTAGTTCTAAGACTATGAGTAGCTAAGTTGTATGTCTTAGGATTGATGTAGTCTTTTAGGTTTATGGATTAATTATTGGGATGATTGTGCCTTTATTTTATTCATGCAATTATATTCTCAATGCTTTCAATTAATTGGCCATTGATTGAATGATTTTTTGTTGAATCTTGCTCGGGAGAGAGGGTTTAGCTTTGATCTTGATTACATGACTTAAGTAAAATTCTAAGATAGGGAGATTTAGAATAACTTTAGAAGTTGTAAAAAGGACCAAACTCAAGGCCTTGCAAGTTAATGAACTTAGATAGGGATATCAGATTTATTGTGTGCATGAGAATCATTTGTGCTCGAGAGAGATATTTGTGATTTATGTTTCCTTTACTTGTAAAATAATTGAACATTAAATTTCATTCCCCTTAATTAATCCTAAATCTAAATTGATGAAATCAAATCCCTAAGAATTTTTCCAATTGAATTTCCATCCTTTAATTGAAGGAGTGTACACTAGCGGAAGGGATTAAAAATCTTGGGCACCTAATTTCATTAATTTCTCAAGGAAAACATGCTGTAAAATGCTCAAAAAAAAAAAAAAAAGGCAGCGAGAATACTTAACTTTGGACCTTGAATTAAACCGATTCTTTGAATGCTTCTCAACACGATCGAGTCGTGGACGACCACCAAGATCTTCCCCGCTATTCTCCAGCTGTAGATAGAGCTTGTGAGAGCTCCATAGTGATGAATTGAAGGAGAAAACGAAAGTGAGTTTGAGAGAGTTTTGTTTTGCTGTGAGTGTTTCAAACTAAAAAATGTCCAATAGTCATTATCATATACAAAATCTTTCAAAGCTATTTAAGCTTGAAATCATGCACACCAATATTGACATATCATGACACCAATTTATCCAATAGATAGGTGTTCATTAGGTGGCTGAATATTGTGTCTTTGAAGCGAGAAAGATGTGGGTTTGGTGTCCAATTTTTTGAATTTACCTCTTGATTTAATTTAATCAAGAATTAAATTAAAATTAAATTCTTTTTAATTATTAATCCAAATAATTAATAATTAATTTCATCATTAATTTTAAATAAAACTACTTTTACATAAAATTAATTTAAGATAATTAATTAAACAATTTAATTAATTATTAATTTAATATCCAATATTAAATTTTTCACCAACCCCAATGTCTCTCAATTTTGGTTTTTTGAACGTGAATCCCTATCCACATATATAATATTTAAATCATATTTAAATATTTTCAATTCTCTCAAATTATAGTTTAATTCATGATTAAACTTATACGTTAAATTATATCGAATATAATTAACGATATGTCCATCAATTGAATTTGAACGCTTTCAAATTCTCTTTATCTCTTTATCACATTGTTCTAAGGTTTAGCCCGTTTGAGCTAGTAGGGGGACCTAATGGACCTACAAACATGGGCTCCAATGATTCAAGATTAACCGGTTGAACTCTTTCAATCCTAGTTAACCAACAATCGTTAATTAACGGGACACTCCACTATAGCCCGTAGCTGAACTTCCCTCACTGTAGATATATTTATGTCCACCCGATATAACCATGATTAGTAAGTCGACCCTTCACAGGTTGTTCGTAACTATAGCAACGTCAAAAGTTTGTTTTACCCCTATAGCACTTCTTATTCCTTAAGCCCCCACTGAGTCCCTAATGGACAATAATTGGTTTGTGGTATGACCACTAAACCTTAAACTTCTTGGACCAATGAGAGGGCGGCGCGCCTTTGTTCACGTCTCGGAGTCAGCACTTCAGGGAACAACCTCTCTACTATCCCTAAAGTCGGGTAGGAGTGAATTCCATCTTGCAAGACTATGTCCCCAACTATCTACTCGGTCTTATCCTCAAAATGGTAGGAACTTATTGAGTAGACGATGTTGAGCCACTCTCACCCATGAAAACTAAAGGATAATCTTGAATAAATAGGAGTTCATAGTTAGCTCGGGATTAAGATCGAGTTACTTAGGTCATAACTTGAAATAGTCAATTTCACAGTAAATGACGTTATAAAGTGAAAGAGACTTATTTCGCGGTCCGGTCTTATGCAAACTCTTTTGCATAGGACGCCCCCACTCGCATGTCTCTACATGAACAATTTAGGATCACACGGTTTGTACTAAAACAAAGTGGGTCGCGTCACATAGATTTTCATAGGATAAGGTACCCAGTCTTATCCCTATACTATAGACCATTTAGGCTATTACTTGAACTTGATCCACTCTTATGTCACTACATAAAGTTCAAAGTGGATATCGTAGCCAAGGTTTCCAGTTTATTGGAATTGGGTTAATTAACACATAATTAAAATAATTATTCGACAACTAGAAATTGAATAACCTCGATAACGCTTTATCGATTATATTTTACATTTACTATCCACGAGTTTTAGGACATAAAATCCAACATTAATTTGCATTACTTTTGATTCATTAAACTCAATTATATTGTGATCTCTAAATAAAATTGGACAAACGTATTCACGGTACTTAATCTAATTAAAAAACCAATCCAAAGGACGACATTCGATTTCTTAATCACTATATTATTACTTGACCTGTACACTTGTGATAGCAAAGTTGCGCATCAACAGTCAAACGTTATATTTACTATCTATGAGTTTTAGAGCATAAAACCCAACACATTTTGATTTCAAGGATAGATTTGAGTTACAGATTGTGTGGCATTTGGCTAAATTGTAATCTTCTATATATTCAAGTATTCTTTATTTCTCATTTTTATTTTATAAGCATTGGATATTGATTGGTTTAATGCCTTAATTGATATTGATTATTCTATCACTAAGCATAAATTTATGATTCCTAATAATCATGAATAAGTGAATTAAGTAGCAAAAGAGATGACTCGTGTGCGTGTAATTAAGACTTTTATTTGTTATGATAGACTTTAGAAATAAATAAGCAAAAATTAAATAAAAACGTTGTTTAAGAAATAAAAAGAGAAAGAAAGAGAATGAGAATATATATATATATATATATATATATATATATATATATAAAAGCTTGTAATGCTTCATATGTTTTGGGTAAAAAAGCTACCACTATTTTGATTAGTTAGGCCATCAATTGAACGAGTACGCTTAATAAGGGTCCATGCAGCATCTGGTGAAAGTTAGTGCCTCAAAATCATGAAAATGAAAGCTTATGACCCATTTTGAATTTTCAAGCACCTCTGTAACGAATTTTAAGTTGTTTTTTTTTTTATTATTATTATTACTTTTCATTGTTATCCTAGTAACTAGTGTAGAGGAAATATAGAATTAGGATCCTACAAATCTATCTAATAACATGCAAAAATGTTATCTTTTTAACCCTAAATTTGAGCTTATTTCATGCTTAATTCGTACTTAATTGCATTAATATGTTGATTTAAGAATTTTTAGTCCTAAAAGGAGCAATTGATGCAAAATTTGAGAAATTGTCTCAAATGGACCCAATTTAATTTGGAAATTATTTTATGAGTTAGAAGCTTGGCACATGGTAAGCTTGATTTTGTAGAAGCCTGGTGCATGGAAGCTTGATGTTGTAGAAGTTTGGTGCATGAGAAGCTTGATGCTATAGAAGTTTGATGCTATAGAAGCTTGGCGCATGGGAAACTTCAAGTTGTAGAAGCTTGACACAAGGGTGAAAACATTGAGTAGGAAGTAACTTTATGTGTTGAGTAAGGAGCAAATTTCCATCCAAAGATGATTCATTGGCTCCAAGAATGATCATTTGCGTCCAAGAATGACCCTTTGGCTCCAACAAAGAAAAGACTATAAATAGAAGGGAGAAGAGAGGGGAAAATCATCCAACATTTTTATTTTTATGTTTTATTGCATTGTGTGCTTTATATTGTAGTTGAAGTAATTTCTTTTGATCAAGGCTTAGCCTAGGCACCCATGTGGCTTTAGGACTATTTTTGTATGTGCTACAATGAATCAATGATATTGATGATTTCTACTTAGATGCGCTAATTTTTTTCATTACTGATATCTGTTTGGCCATCTGATACAATATGATAAATCCCAGGAGGGTAACACATGTGGACATATCTAAGTAGAGCAAGATAATGTGTATTACATGTAGTCTGGTTGCGTTAGGAATAACTAAATCACATAGGATATTTCATGAATGTGTTTTGGTTGTCTTAGGGATAATTCAACCGCTTGTAAGCATATAGAGAACTGTGCCAACGCATGAGTTAAGTAATAGAAACGTTCTTAGTTCTACGCCAAATGCATGTGTAATACTGGGAGGGAATTGAAGGAGTGTACAATACACTAGCGGAAGCGATTACGGATCTTAGACACTTAATTTCATTAATTTCGTTGAAAAAACAGAGGCCCGATTTTACTAACATTTGGAGCTCAAATTGGAGCATTTCGTTGGATGATTCTTAGCATGAATACGTCGTGGACGACCACCGAGATCTTCTCCACTATTCTCCAACCTTAGAACGAGCTTGTTGGAGCTTGAGAGTGATGAATTTAAGGGAGAAAGAAAGATTGTGTTCATGGGTTCTTTAGATGAAAGTATACGATTTTGAGAGAGATTATATCTATGTTTTCAATGAAAAGCAACACACACATCAACTCCTGCTCAACTTATCAAGCACTCATATATATGATATTGACCATGCATATTGGAGCTTTCTCAAGAAGACACCAATTGAAGTTTCGTGGAATTTGGTGGCAAGTTTTCAGATCGCCTCTTGGAAATGTTTAAATGAAAAAGAATCTTGAAAACCAATTTTTAAATTTCAAATTTTTAATGAATTTCATAAATTCATCTAATTTCCTTTTCTTTAAATGTTTTGTAAAATTAAAATTAATTCAAATGATCAATTTTAAATACAAAACCAATTATTTAATTTTAATATCCAATATTAAACTATAAATAATTTGCTCCAATCCCGTCTTCTCTCCAAACCCGATAAATTTGATTCACTATTCAAATTTAAACCGAATATCTCGAACGTGAACCCCTATTCACGTGTGTTATAAATCATATTTAAATAATTATAACTCTCTCAAAATATAGTTTAATTTAATACACAATTAAACTTAAATGTTAAATTATATCGAATATAATTAACGATATCTCCCTAAATTGAATTTGAACGTTTTCAAATTCTTTCATCACATTGTTTTAAGGTTATTCCGTTTGAGCTAGCATGGGGACCTAATGGACCTACAAATCATGGGCTCCAACGATCCGAGATTAACTAGTTGAACTCTTTCAATCCAAGTTAACCAACATTCGTTAACTAACGGGACACTCCACTATAGCCCGTGGTTGAACTCCCCTCATTGTAGATATATTTCTGTCAATCCAATATAACCATGATTAATAAGTCGACCCTTCATAGGTTGTTCATAACTACAACTAGGTCAAAAGTCCGTTTTACCCCTATAGCAATTCTTATTCCTTAAGCCTCCACTGAGTCCCTAATGACCAATTAGTTTGGGGTCCCACCACTAAACCTAAAACTTCTCGGGCCACTGAGAGGGCGGTGCACCTTTGTTCACGTCCCAGAGTCATCACTTAAGGGAACAACCTCTTTATTATCCCTAAAGTCGGGTAGGAGTGAATTCCATCTTGCAAGAGTATGTCCTCAGCTATCTACCCGATCTTATCCCCAAAATGGTAGGAACTTATTGAGTCAGCGATGTTGAGTCACTTTTACCCATGCAAATCAAAGGATAATCCCGAATAAATAAGATTTCATAGTTAGCTCATGATTAAGATCGAGTTACCTAGATCATCGCTTTGAAATAGTCAGTTTCATAGTAAACGACGTTATAATGTGAAAGTGATCACTTATTTCGCGGTTCGGTCTTATACAAACTCTCTTTCATAGAAATCCCCCACTCGCATGTCTCCACATGAATTATTTAGGATCACATCGTTTGTACTAAAACAAAGTGGGTCGAGTCACATAGTTTTTTCTATGATAAGGTACCCAGTCTTATCTCTATACTATAGACCGTTTAGGCTATTACTTGAACTTGATCCACTCTTATGTCACTACATAAAGTTCAAATATTCATATCATAGTAAAGGATTCTAGTTTATTGGATTTGGGTTAATTAATACATAATTAAATGCTATTATTTGACAACCAGAAATCGCATAACCTCGATAATGCTTTATCGATTCCAATTGACCTTGTTACATTTACTATCTACGAGTTTTAGGTCATAAAACCCAACAGGAAGCACATGCTTATTTGTAACGCCTCGGAATTTCCAGGTAAAATTCTTTTCAAACCTTGAGTTAACTTTGAATTTAATTAAGGGGGATTTGCACAAATAGAAAAAACCGGCAAAAGTATTGCAAAAATAGCAAAAAAAAAATAGCCTATCAGTCCTTATTATTAATAGTCACTGATAGACTTCGATTAAACGGAGTCTATCAGTGATAAATACTGATAGACTTTGATGATAAGTTTCAATTAATCGGAGTCTATTAGTGATAGTGTAACGCCCCAGGCCCAGGATTCAAAATTCAGATTCAGCCCTTAACGACCCCGACATTCCCCTGCGACCTAGTCACGTTACCATACTAGTCTTAAATTGCTTCCAAGAGTGAAGACTGTCCCCACAAACCAACACGGGGTCCTTTTAGCATGCTCTGTCCTCACTCACATGCTCCCCAGGAAAATTCCCAGGAGGTCACCCAACATAGAACTTCTCCAAGCCAAACACGCTTAACTTCAAAGTTCCTATGATTGAGCCACCGAAAAGGAAGGTGCACCTTGTTGGTATAGGTAGTATCTGTCAATTCTTTTAAGCTTATCTTGAACTTAATTTCATGTCCTCAGGATCCATCTCATTCGGATGTGGCCTTGGTTCATTCATGTACCCCTCTTAACTCGGGTGTTACATGCCCACCAGCTTCTGCCTTGGTTCATCCCCGAACCACATCCTACTGGGAGAGGTTCCGCTCTGATACCATCTATAACGCCCAGGCCCAGGATTTGGAATTCGGATTCGGCCCTTGACGGCCCCGACATTCCCCTACGACCTGGCCACGTTACCATACTAGTCTTAAATTGCTTCCAAGAGTGAAGACTGTCCCCACAAACCAACACGGGGTCCTTTTAGCATGCTTTGTCCTCACTCACATGCTCCCTAGGAAAATTCCCAGGAGGTCACCCAACATAGAACTTCTCCAAGCCAAGCACGCTTAACTTCAAAGTTTCTATGATTGAGCCACCGAAAAGGAAGGTGCACCTTGTTGGTATAGGTAGTATCTATCAATTCTTTTAAGCTTATCTTGAATATACTTTCATGTCCTCAGGATCCCTCTCATTCGGATGTGGCCTCGGTTCATTCATGTACCCCTCCTAACTCGGGTGTTACAGATAGACACTGATATACTTTAATTAATCGAAGTCTATCAGTGTGTATCACTGATAGACTTTGATGATCATAATGTATAAGTTTTTATCGTTTTTAATTCAAGCCTATCAGTGATAGTCGCTGATAGAAAACAATTTAATTCAAGGCTATCAGTTTCTATCCATCAGTTTAATTTAAGTCTATCAGTGATAATCACTAAAAGAAAACCGTTTAATTCAAGGTTATCAGTTTCTACAACTGATAGAAATCAATTTAATTCAAGACTATTAGTTCCTATTACTGATAGAAACCAATTTAATTGAAGTTTATCAGTTTCTATCAGAAATCAATTTAATTAAAGTCTATTGACTTGTATCACTGATGGAAATTAGTTTAATTCAAATCTATCATTTTCTATTGAGGATATAGAAATCAGTTAATTGAAGTCTATCAGTTTCTATCTCGGATAGAAATCAGTTAATTATCAATTAATTGAAGTCTACCAATGATTGTTACTGATAGAAATCAATTTAATTGAAATCTATCAGTAAAGTACTTTGCATTGCAATCATCTCGGTAATTAGAAACTCATCCAAAATTATTATACTACAATCATAAATTGAACAAAAAATTTAAGTCTCTTGTGGTAATTAGAACATAAAATCCAAAAATAACTATTACGAACAAGCGACTCTCAATCAAAAATATAATTTTTAAAGCCTAACACACAAGCTCCGTGACCACGACCATAAAATTGCTATTCTTGTATTCGTTGTATTTCATTATCTATCAATTATAATCTGATAGACTTCGACTAGTAATAGTTAGTGATAGACTACGATTATCCGGAGTATATCAATGATATACTTTGATGTACCTATACAAACACTCACCAAAATGGCTATTTTTTTATTCTTAGCATTCTTGAATTAAAAAGAAGGCCAACAAGAGCTTAGCTCAATTGGCATAAAGTTGTATTGATAATCACAAGGTCTGTGGTTTGAATCCCCCTCCCCACATATTATTAAAAATATAAAATCAAAAAAGAAGAAGAAAAATCCAAAAAAGAAGAAGAAAATGCATTGATACGTTTAAATTTCTACACTCGTTGCTATTGCCATCAAGTGCTTGTGATCTGACGCCTGAAGGGCTTGCTGCACGCTAGAGATGGCAGGTGGAGAAGAGAGGCATGGGAGGTTGGCTGGCGATTGCTGCTTCTTCGAGAAAAAATATGATAAACTGAAGAAGATGGTGGTGGTATAATTTTGCATTTGTTTAAATGATAAGTTAGGGTTTTGCATTTGCTAGGCTCCAATTTTCATTTGTTTACAATTTTTCCACAAGAGTCAATTAAATCCCTTCCAACCAAATTAAAACTCCAATTAACCCTCCAAAAGTTGCTCAATTAAATTTATAATTGGAGAAAATTGATGTTTACCGCGTTACACTTGCCTCTCAAGTTTTTGTTTTGTTTCTACAATAATGTGTACCTAAATTTCTCTTTCTAATTCAAGGGTGAATTAATTCTAATTGTAATAACTTTTTCAGGCTTTGTACCAAATAGAATTTATTTTATTCAAGAATTTTTTTTCTTTCTTATTCTCTATTTTTTTTATTAATAATTTGATATTTAATTAAATTGACAAATTAATTTAATATCGATTGTTCTATATTGTCGTTGATGAATTTGTGATATGTAATTGTCATGAATGATTTAATTTAGCAGCAATGAGTTAGTTTGCTTAGGTGTGGGTAAGCGTATAACTTTTCCATTTTACATAACTTGCATAATAAACTCTAGAGGACAATATCTCGATTAATTGAATTTGGTTTTTAGTCATTCCCATATAGATTTATTCTTAATGCTATCATTAAATCGATATTGGATACTATCGTGTCTAATTGATTAAATGATAAGTGTTTATTTTGATGCTTGGTTAGAATCAAATAAATAGAGAATGTACACACTAATTATGGCTTTTCCACTTAAGTAGATTAAGTTATTGAATTGAGAATTTGATTTTTTCTTTATTTTTTTTAAGTCTGTGATCAAGATTACAATGGGATAGAATTTGCGCCCTTGATTTCAAATTTGGTAATTTTATTTTTATATTCACTTCTTCATTGCTTAATTTTTATCTTAGTTCAACATTTCAAAACCTTATTTTATTTTAGTTTTCTTAAACCTTGATAAATTAATTTGACTAGTTCTCTTGAGATACAACTTAGTTTCACATCTCTCTACAAGTTACATTAGAAGGATCAATTATTACTTTGCAGCGCCTCGAAAACCAAACCAATATCCATTAGTGGCCGATTAACATCTTATTGGATTAAACCTTTGTATTCTTCCATGTATATCTACTTAATATCTTTTAATGTATTCCAAAATTCTTTCTATCACATTTGGAATCAAGAATCGAAATTTGACTTGGAAAAATCCAACATGAGAATTATAATCGCCCAAAATTTCAACAAGTTAGAATGTATACTTAATTAAACTTTTATATTCTTCCATATCTAATATTTTATATTCTAAAATATTTGTGGTTATTCTTTTTGAGTCAACACCAAAGTCAAGAGCTTTAATTAACAAGTTAGAATATATATTTAATTCTTTCTATCACATTTTAAATGGAGAATCTAAGAATGGGGGAGGAAGAAGAGGGGAAAGAGGGTGAAAAATAAATAAACGAATAAAATGTTTTTAATTAACAAAATAATTTTGAAAAAAAAAATTAAAAAAATTATTAAAAAAATTGTCACAACAGTTTTCTGTTAGTAATTAACAGAAAAGTTAACGAAGGGACTAGAGGTATAACAAAATCCAAACCTTAGGAGTAAAATTGTTGAATTTGAAACTTATGGAACGAAAATGTAACCTATCCTATCCTGACTAAAAGTGTATTTTTCCCTAAATTTTATTGAAACATTTGTGTGGATGACCCACTGGAGAGGCAGAATAAAAAATGTCCTAAATTTTTATTTATTAATTTTTCTTTTATTTGACAATGGACATGCCTTTGTTTAGTGACTAGAATCTCATATAAAATACTTAATAAATATCTCAATTCACATTAAACCATCCACATATGGCAAAATAACCACCAAAATTTCAACAAGTTAAAATAATATTGTATGCTTAGGTAAACCTTTATATTCTTCCATATCTAATATATTTTATGTTCTAAAATATTTGTGCTTATTCTTTTTGAGTCGATACAAAATTTAAGAGCTTTAATTAACAAGTTAGAATGTATACTTAATTTATTTCAATGTATTCCAAAATTCTTTCTATCACGTTTTGAATCAATAATCTAAATTTGACATGGAAAAATCCAACATGAAAACGGTAACGACCCAAAATTTCAACAAATTAGAATAATCAATTTAGAGATATATATATATATATTGATAAAAGAATAATCTATACTTAATTAAACCTTTATATTCTTCCATATCTAATAATCTATACTTTAGCATATCTCCCTTTCATTTTAGATTTACTAAATTACATGGTAAATTAATTAGTTGCCATGAAGAATATTTGAAAATGAAGATAACAGAAGAATGTTATGGAGTAAACAAATTTGATTTGAAGCTATCTTTTAATTAGCTATGCAACTCGTATTGGCCAACTCATTTTTTATGAAATCCACATATCAAGATTCCATGTATTAAGTTACTATTGAACGACTCTTAACTCCACAAATAATACCCTTGGACGATATTCATTGCTAGGGATCAAACACAATTCTATAAATATCAAACTACCATTTTAGGTGAATAGCAAACCACCCGCTTACAAAGTTTTGTCTAGCTGGAAACTACCAATCAAAAGTTAGGATGAGTTCTTCTGGACAAGATGATTGGAAACCAATAGACATTAACGATCCGTATGTGCAAGAGATCGGAAAGTTTGCAGTGACGAAGGAAACACACGGTATAGTTTGGGCTATATGGACATTCATTCGAGTGGTGAGTGGTGAGGTTGCAAAGGTGAATGAAGGAGAAAAGTACCGGCTTGAGGTGGAGGTGAAAATACGTATAATATATAGCGATCCTCCCCCACCAATACATGAGAAAGGTAAGGTTGTTGTGCTGGATCATAAACCACCTGTTAAATCTTGGGAACTCTTAGATTTTGATTTTCCCAAATAGCCTTTTGGCCTTGGCGCCCTTTAGCCTTTACTCCTCAACTCCCACTTTGTTGAGGGGACCAACCCTTATCTACTTTAGATAATGCTCACATCGCATTATCCTTATGTATGGATACTATAGTAATATGAGAATAAAATAAGGGTTGTATCAATGTCTAATTCTATGTTTAAAGGAGTCTTTTTCTTTTCTTTTCATCTCTTTATTATAAATCTAAAATAAAATTGCGAGGAAATAAAATTGGGATGGCTAATCGTGCCTTAAAATCATGCAATCAGGTCCTTGGTATTAACTTTGGTAAATTCAATGGTTAGTTCAATAGTTGATTATTTAAAGATTGATTTTAATCATCTAAGTCTAACGAACTCCTAGAATAACCAGAGGGCCATATTATTAAAACTATAGGTTATAATTAATGCACATTAATACTATAGTTTATTTGAGAGAAATATAATTAAATATATATTTTTAATTATAGTATTAATTAATTTTTTAATAAATTAATTATTTGTTTTAATTTAGTTTGATTTAATTTGATTTAATTGAATTACATTAAAACTATAGGTTATGTGGAATATTTATATAAATATGTTTCATATAAATAATATTAAATTAAATGTTAATTTAATTACATGATTAATTAATAATTTTATTTATTAATTAATTTATATTATTTTACATCAGTTTTGTTAACTGAACGTGAATGAGAGGTTTTTAGGAGGAAGTGGTTTTCATCCGTTAGATTAACTTCCTCCCTTAATCGATAATCCCTTTGGATCTCACGTTAGGCAATCTCTCTCATGCTCTATCATTCTCTCGTGTATTCCAAGAAACTCACAGAGAAAAAACTCTCCCAATTCCATGAGTGATCAATCGCTCCCACAAGCAACCTCAACCGTTTATCCAGTGAGAATACCAGTGTGATTATTTGGTGGTGTTCATGGAGAAAATTCCAGCAAAAAAGATCACAGAAGGTTGTTGTATTTGTTGTAGTAAGTAATTTCTTGATCCATCGCCTTCTAGGTTTGCATCTAGATTAGATCTAGGTGTTTTCTATTAAATTTAAGCATGTTTTGTAACCATTTACATCACTTTAATTTTTTTTTTACTACTGTGATTATATTGTCGTCATATTGGTATTCCAATCGACATTTAGATTGAATTGGTCCTCTGATCATTTCCGCTGCGCTAGGGTTTTTATCCCTGCAAACGGTTGGAGAAATTTTGGGAAAAGATCACCCTAAAATCAAAAAACAACAATATATAGCAGCAGGCAGTAACGTTTAGATTGTTGGGTTTTTATGTCCTAAAACTCAAAGTTTGTAATCATTTTGCAATAAATACGTTATTCAGTTAATTGTTTATTTATATACTCTAAATCCAATAGAAACATCCATGGTTATAATATGAAATACTCGAACTATATCGTGGATATGGACATGGATCAAGTTCTAGTATATAACCTAAATGGTCTATAGTATAGCGATAAGGTTGGGTACCTTATCCTTGTGACACTATTGATGCGGCCTACTTTGCGAATGAGGAAAACGACGGGATCCTGGATCGTTCATGTAGAGAAATTTGAGTAGGGGCATCCTGTGTAAAAGATGTTTACATGAGTCCGAACCAAGAAATAAGTCACTCTTACTTTATAACGTCGTTTACTGTTAAGACTGACTATTTCACTCCTGTTTGTTTGGGATTATCCTTTGATCTACATGGGTGAGAGTGGCCCAACAATGCCCCTCAATAAGCCTACCATTTTAGGGATAAGACTGGATGAATAGCTGGGGACATAGTATTGCAAGATGGAATTCACTCCTACCCGAATCAGGGATAGTAGAAAGTTTGTTCCCTTAAGTGCTGACTCCGAGGCTTGCATTAACAAGGGGTCCCACCCTCTCATTGGCCCAAGAGGGACTCTTTTTTAGTGGTTGGATCTTAAACAAATTTTTCATTAGACGACCAGTGGACTTAAGGAATTAAGTTGTGCAATAGGGGTAAAACGGACTTTTTGACCTAGTTGTAGTCACGAACGACCTGTTAAGAATTGATTTACTAATCATGGTTATATCTAGTGGATGAGAATATATCTACAGTGAGGGGAGCTCAACTACTAGGCTATAGTGGAGTGACCCGGTAGTTAATGGATGTTGATTAACTAGGTTAAAAGGGTTTAGTCGGTTAAACCTCAAACCGTTGGAGCCCATGATCTATAAATCCATTAGGCCCCCTTGCTAGCTTGAGAATAACCTTTGGAACAATATGATGGAAGAAATTAGAATAAGTTCAAATTCGGTTTAGGGAAATGGTTGGTCATATTTGATATTACCGACACATCGGGTTTTGGATAAACCGAACTATGAGAGATTTAATATATTTAAATATGATTTAAATATCGAGCACATGAATAGGGATTCATGGTTAAAAAAAATTCGAAAATGTTCAGGATTGGTAACAAAATATTAATTTAATATTAGATATTAAATTAATTATATATTTAATTATTTAGTTAATAATTATTTGGAATTATTTTACAATTGAAAATTGAAAATTAGATTGTAATTTTCACATTATTAATTATGGAAATTAAATAAACTAAAATTTAATTTAATTTGAATTACAAAAATTCAAATTAAAATTGAATTTTAGGAGGTGGAATGCATGGTGACTAAATTCATACACTCCCCCTCATTAACCCACCAAATTACCCACTTACTCTTGGTAATTTGGTGTCAAATGTTGGTGCATCTTCTCAGCCTTAGTTCCTCAATAAATGGAGGTGAAATGACTGAAGAAATTATGCTTGAATCCATAGGGATATGCTGCCAAAATCTCTCCAAAACTCAAGAACACTCAAAACCTCCTTTGAAGCTTGGTTTTAAAGCTCTTTCCCTTCTAAATTCCATCACTAGAGGATCCCACAATCCATTTCAAAGGCTTGAGGATAGCAAGGAAGATCAAGTGGTGGTTTGTGACAATTTTGGGAAGAAAAACAATCAACCAATTCATCCAATTTGAAGAACAAAGAGGTTGGTAATCATGTCCCTGTTTTTCTTCATATGAACATCATGCTTTGTATGATCAAATTGAAGTTATAAAGTGCCTAAGATCCAAAATTGCTTCTACATCTTTGATTGACATAACTAGTGTGTGTGTGAGGGCATGTCGGATCAAAGTTGTCGAGGCTTCAGATCAAATAAATTTATAATCATGGACACCTAAAGCTAACTTGTAGCAGTAGTGGCCAGGGTCGAACACATGGAGTGTGTTTATAATTTTTCTATCCTAGATTTATTGTGACGATGAGACTAATGGGGGGATTTGGATATGTAGGATCGTATGGCAACACTAGAGGGGGGGTGAATAGAGTTGCTAAATAAAATTTAAAACTTTTTGCTAAATTAAAATGAATTGATTTAAACTAAGTAAATTTAATAAGCACTATAAAGCATAAAATATGCTAGAAATATTTTACAATTTTCCTAGGCATGAAATCTACTCATAAAAATGAAATAGTGGAAATTAAAAGAGTAGGAAGAAAGAGATAACACCAGGAAATTTTATAGTGGTTCGGAAATTCCTACTCCACTCCCAAGACTCCTTCTTGGGTATTTTACTGCAACGGCTCTCTTACGGGTGAGAACCAAACCGACTCTTTTTCCAAGTTCAAGAGTAAACCTCTACCGATCCTTTTACAGGCTCAGGACCCAACCTATACTGATCTTTTTAAATGGGTTCAAGATCAAAACCACTACGAACCTTTTAACTGGGTTCAGAATCAAACCACTACAAATCCTTTTTCGGATTTAGGATTAAACCACTCACTCAATTCCCAAGGTGCACTCACACCGTATTACAATTCTCAATAAAGAATACAAAAATCTCACAACAAGATGTACCTCTCAAAGGTAAAATTACACAAATAAGAGCACTCTAATAAAAACCTTACAAAAATAATACTAGGCCAATTTAGGAGCAAGGGAGGACAGTAATGTAACGCCCCGCGTTTCGAGATCGAGCCGTTTTGGAATTTATTGGGCGTTCTTATTCTAATTTGGAAAATTAGAATTAGAATTTAGCCTTGGGTCGTTAAACTAAATTTCTAAAATTTAGGGGAAAGAGATTTTTAATTAAATCTTTAAATTTCCTAATGTTAGAGGTTTAATATTTGATATTTATTTTAAATATCAAAAGACCCAAACCCTTTATCAATCGGGTTATTTTTCCTCCCAAGTCTTTTAGGGATTAAGTTAGGGTTTTTAAATAAAATCCTAGATAAGACCTTATTTCCTAATTAAATTGGGATTTTTTTCTCTTAGGTTCTTTTAAAAGAGAGGAATAAGGAAATAAGGAAAAAAAAAAGAAAACCCTAAAAGCATCTCTTTCTTCCCTCTCTTCTTCGTGTAGCAGCAGCAGCCCCCTTCTGCTTTTTCTTCAGCCGCCAGCCGCAGGTCCTTCCTCTCTGCCGTGTGTTGCGCCGCCGCCAGCCCCTTCTCCGGCGTCTTTCCCTCGCGAGCTCTCTCCGTGAGTTCTCTCTTTCGTTCGCGCCGCCTCCATCGTCAAGGTCGAGCCGTGGTTGTGCGTCTTTCTCTCTCTGCGCGTCTCTCTCCCGCGAATCTCCCTCTCTCTCAGTTTTTGGTTCGTGTGGAAGCCGTCGACACCCAAGCCTGCCGCTGCCGGAGCTTGTGCAGCGCCGTCGTCGCGTGAGTCCTCTTTTCCGTGCCGTTTTTAGCAAGAAACCTCGTGGGTAAGTCTCAAACTCACTCATGTGTATTCGTTAAGGCCCGATCTAACTCCTTCTTGCCCGTATTGCGCGGACAGCAGCTCGGAGTCTCCTTTCCTCGCGTTTTCGTTGCTGTCCAGCATCGTCATTGGGCGTTTCCGGCGTCAGTTAGCGTGTCCGGTAAGTTTTGGCCCTTACCCATTCTTGTTTGGAGCCTTTGGTTGAATGCCCATTCATTTTAGGTGCTGAAGCTAAATTGTGTTCAATATTCTGATCTGCAGCGCCGTCTAGGTGTTCGATTTAGTTCGAAACACTTCAACTTGGATACCCACTGCTTAAAGAGCGTTCTAGCTCATTGGTTGTGGTTGGTGTAACTCGTCTAGCGCAGAAGCGGGTCCGTTTGGGTAAGTTTCCTTGCTGTCCCTTTGGTTTTAGCGTTAAGGGTTGCTGCCCAATAGTTATCCAAGCCTTAAACCATGTTTTAATCGATACCCATTCGTTATCGACCTTATAATTGCAGAATTAGGTGTGTTCGGTTGCTGTTCAGCAAGCGTTTGATCTCAAATATCGTGTTCAGCGAATACCCACAGCTCGAAAGACCTTGATTTTTGTCACCCATAACCCGGTGACTTGGGATCTTGGTTGTTGGGTCGTTTCGAACACAGGTCAGCTTGTTCTCAAGGTTGTTTGAGCACTGAACGGTAAATTCCAGCATCCCTAGATCCTTTCCTCAAGTTTATTAGGTGCTCTAAGTTGTTTTCTAACCCATGGTAATCGTTGCTTGTAGTTTGAGCTCTTTAGGCTCTTCCGGTTGTTTCCATTAGTCCTTTAGGATTGTTTAGGAGCATTTGAGCTTCCGGTAAGTAGTTCTTACTTGCTGAGGTCTGTTTGACTGTGTGTTGCATGCTGAATGTTTTCTTGCCTTATAACTGTTCTCTTGTTCCTGTTCTTTGAATATATATATGTATGTATATGATTCTGTGGAAAAGCATGAATTGTTGTTGCGTGATGAATGGTTGCAAGCATGTTGGTTCTATTTGCGTTTTTGAGTCAAGCATGAGTTAAGAGATGTGGTCACATGTGTAATGCTTAGTGGGCATGATTCATGAGTCTAGAAGCATGTTGCAGGGCATATGCATTCTAGTGGATGTGAGATATAGGTCAGGGACCTAAAGTGTGAAAGAGAAGAAAGTTGGGTGAGTGTCAGTGCACCTCGGGTACAAATGGTCGAGGGGTGGCACGTCACCATTGGTTAAGAGGAGCATCGAGGCCTTGGGTACAAATGGTCAAGGGTCGGTGTGATGAGTCTAGAAAGCATGTGTTGGACGCCTGAGGAAGGGCCAATACTTTGCTAAGTCATCGGTGCGCCTTGGGTACAAATGGTCAAGGGGCGTTGCACAGTTTGAGGCCTTGGGTACAAATGGTCAAGGGTCGAACGCCGAGCTCCGTAGAGAGCATTGTAGCCGTGGGTACAAATGGTCAGGGGATAGTGTGACTCGAAGGATCAGTCTTGGAGAGCCATGTGAGGGCTAAATATGAGCGTTGAGTGAGCTCGTGGAGCTTGTGTGGTTAGCGAGTTGCATAGAGAAATGCATGAGATATGGCTTAGAAGAGTCATTCGTTTTACTAGCTTTGGAGCATGATATTATGTTTACTACTTTTAACAGTATGTTGCTTGCGCATGAAAAGCACGTTGTTTGTTGTTTGCTGTTTGATGGCTTCTCAGGTAGGGGCTGCTTACCAGTACCTTAGTGTACTGACCCCCTCCTCTCTCCCCCCAACTACCAGATTTTGCAGGTTATGAGGACCGCGTGGACCATGGTGATGCGGAGGAGGCGTATGAGGAGGAACCATAATTAATATCATGTTCTTGCTTTCATTTTCTTAGGATTTAGTTAGGGCAGTTGTGTTTGCTGCTTTTGAAAGTTGTTAAGTTTGGTTAGTCCTGATTCATTCTTGTTAATCCTTGGAATAAGTTGTTTCCATTTTAAAGAACTCCATTGATTCATTCAGTTAGTGGTTTAATAAGTTTGTTTCGAATGAGGTGTCGTTTCAAGATTTTGTTTAAAGATGTAATTGGTTTTAGCTAATAGTTGATTATGCGAGATCTGTCTGTCTGTTGGTTCTGTTTATGTTTTGCTGAGCTGTGGAGTGGGAAGTAGTTTAGTATTGCTTTGTAGAAGTACTTTTCTTGTTCAGCAGGTGTAGGAAAAATTTTGGGTTAGTCCAATGTACGCCGTTATGCTGCCGAAATTTTCGGTGCTCACGGTTTGTTTTGGTCTAGGAGTTAGTAATGTCGTTGGGTTAGCTTTTAAAATCCTGGGGCGTTACAAGTAATTTGAGAATAGGGAGACTTGAGAGAATAAGACTTTCATAGCTTTTTGGTGTGGATATGAAGAGTAAAATCGAGTCGAATTTATAGGCGAGGAGGATAAATATTGGCCGTTAGATCAAATTAAAGATGGAGGGTGGAGATTGAATTTAAAATAGAAATGGAAAGGATTTGAAATTAAGAGAGGAATCTTGAGAGATTGGAATTATTACGATTTGGAGAATAAATCAAGGATTTTAAGAATGAATTTTGGAAACAATTGAGATTTGAATTGGAGGAATTTTGGTGAAATTTTGGATTAAAAAGATATGTGAAAGGATTAAATTTAAGAGATAATAGGAATTAAAATTAGGATTAAAATTAAGAGAAAAATAGAGGAAGTTGATCATTCACATCAGCTGCCACGTTGGATGCCACGTCACTGCCACGTAGGCTTTTTATTCCAATATTCTTTTGCTTGTAACTTTCTCGTTTGAACTCCGATTTGAGCCATTCAAAATGCGTTGGAATCGTCTTTCCAAGCTATACAGTATGAACACTTTAAAACACTAAAACCATTAGTAAATTAAAGTTTGTTATCATCAAAACATATAGTATGATTGAAGCTCGTAAAGCTAACAGGATATGCGAGAGATAATTGTGAGGAAAGATAAATTGCGAGAATTTATTTAAATGAAGGAAAATTAAATGAATAAACTTAAAGGATGGGCAGGTTAATCTTACCACAAGGATCACAATAATCGAAGACGCTCGAGTTACAGTATGATTTATTTCATTCATTGATTATCGAAAAATTAATTTACCAACTGAAAGCCTAATCAGCGTAACTGGAAAAGCCAGCAAGCATAATATCCCTAAATTCCTAAGTCCGACCAAAGCATCGAGACGAGTCCTAACTGATTAATAAGCTAGTTGTGCACATTAACTACTAATCAATTGTATTAAGCTTAGGATGATTAGAATGTACTAGATTAACTAGGAAAAGCCTAATCTAATTTCAAGCACATGCTTAGACCCTAGAGCTTTCATCCCAATTGCTAAATTTGGGATAACAACCAAATCACTACATGCTTAGACCTATTTGCTACTTTAATTAGCTTATGAATTTAGTTAAATCGTGGTCGAGGTTGTCAATCTCTCCTATCATTATTAAATTTATGAATCATGCAGTCTCAACAACATTCAATACAGTAAATCATGCAAGAAACAATAAGAATTTAATGAAATAAAAAGATACATACTAATCGAGGTCTCAATTTTAACAATCCAAGCTTAAATAGCCATAGAAGAGCCAAATCTAAGCCCTAAGGCTTGATTAACCACCCTCAAACTCAGATAAACTAGGGAGAAATAAAAAGTAGAGAGAAAAACGAGAAGAACGGTGAAAGAATCAATAAAAACGAAGTTCAAATGACCTAGGTATTGAAAAACAATACATGTTCAATTTCTTTCAATGAATTTTTTTCTATGCTTTAATGTTCAATTGCATGCTTTAGTGATTCTATCCCCATTTATATAAGTTTGAGTAATGTTAGGAAATGATTGACAACCTTTGACCTCAACTTGCTTAAATTTACTTGCTAATTGAAGTAGTAATTGAGATAGATGATTTAGTTATTGTAATAAAAGCATTAATTCCCCCTGATTGCATGCATGTGTTGGGTTTAATGCCCTAAAACTCGTAGATAGTAAATGTAACATTTGACGACTGTTAATAAATAAAGAGTTATTTTCTTTCAATAAAGCGTTATTGATTTTATAACGATTAGTCTTGCCTAAATATCCACAAATCCAATAAACTAAGAACCTCGTCCTATGTTATGGAAACTTGAACTTTATGTAGTGACATAAGGTTGGATCAAGGTCAAGTAATAGCTTAAACCATCTATAGATAGAGATAAGGTTGGGTACCTTATCCTGGGGACACTATGGACGTTAATGCAAACGATGTGATCTTGAATTGTTCATGTAATGACATGCGAGTGAGGGTGTCCTATTGATAACTGCCCAAAAGGTAGTTATTTAGGCCTCATTTCTATATTGAGTTGTGTGTCTTTTGTGCTTAATAGGGTTGGTTTTGGATAGATATTACATGTTTTAACCCATTTGGAAGAATGGAAGCTTTGGAAATCATTTTTGTGCAGAATCTGTTGCTGGGCGACTAGAGGGAGCAAATTCTGTGCTGTAGCAAAAAACTGGGAGAAAAACTGCCACGTCACAGCTCGTTAGCCAATTTCATGAACCGACTTCTGTTGAGTTATTTTCGGGATAAAGAAGAAAGGAGAGCCCTACACGTGTCTAGGTTGACCTAATTCAAGTCTCCTATCCTTCTATAAAAGGGAGTAGCCACCCAAGTCAAAGTCATTCCACTTTTTGGAGAAAACATTCCATTCTTGGAAAGTTCCTTCCATCTTTGGGAGCCGAATAGTAAACAGAGATTGGAGACCACCTAGAAGACCATCATTGCGAGCTGATCGAGGAGATTTGTATTTTCTTTTATTATCTTGTAATTATGGACATGCCTACTCATATTGTAATATGTGTTTCCATGCATCTTATGAACTAAGTAGCTTAGGCGTTGGTTAGGGAATATGTAGTTGTCGTGCTTAACTCTAATAATATATATTGATTATTGCATCTTGGTTAATTGTTGTGCTTGTTTCTATTTTATGCCCGCCTGGCCAGCCGATATGAATACCTCTCTCTAGTTTCAGGGATGATTTAGAGAGTGTGTGGTGATTAATCACACTACGATCATTGTGTATTGGTGAACGCCAGTGACTGAGCTGGGGATAGCCAGTTGCCTAGTGCTTAAGCCTAGAACAAAAGATAGGAAGCTTTGAATCGTTCAAAAATCGGGAAAAAGGATATTATCGTAAATTGTGTTTGACACAATAATTTAATTATGAATTAAATTAGAAAATGAGAGATGGAGTATTTAAAAGTGTTTTGAATACCATATATATGTATTAGGAATCATATATGATTTATTGCACAAGATTAGAATGATTAATTGGATTAATCATAAGAAATAATTTTGTAATGCCTCAAAATCAATTACCTAGTGTTAAATTCAAATTGGAATTGAAATGAACATTAAATTGCAAGCTTGAAATTAGATTTCAATTTGTATTTGGTGGATTTAGTTGGAAATCCACTTATGCATGAACATTCAAAGTGGAAAGACAACTCACTCATGCATTGTTGCATGTCTTGTGAGATGTACACCTAGAATCCACTTGAACTTTCAAATACACCATGTGTCTTGTGTCTTGAGGCTTGGCTTTGCATGGAGAATGTCTTTAAAACGAGCTTGAATCAGATTCAAATTTATGAGAGCCATTTCCTTAATGTTATGCTGCTGGAATTTGGACTCAAAGTTCTCTCATCTCTCATTCTTCTCCATTGCTTGATGCTTCAAGCATTCCCTTCCCATTCCCTATCTTATATAGACTCCCACAAGTCGTTCTTGGCCCGGAGTATAGTAGGGAAGACTCTAGAGGTTGTCCAAGGAGCATAGGAGAGGCAAACACCACAAGGAGTTCAACATAAGTGAGCTACAAAGGTTGATGTTTTCTAAACTCTCTATTCTGTCTTTTCTAGAACATGCATGCTTTAGGAGTAAAATTGAATGTCTTAAGTGCTATCGATCTTCAATTGCTTCCGCATGTGTAATATGTACACCTTCATTGTGTATCAGAGCATGATTAGAGAACTTAATTCGTTTTAATTTTGCTTTGGTGGGTACCATTTTGAAATTTAATTTTCTGTGTGCTAAAATGGAAGTGTTCAGGTTTGGCAATTTTTTGAGCATTCAAACCTTCATGAAATTGTAATTGCTCGGATATGTAAGAGCGTTAATGTGTGTACTATAGTCTGTAATTTTTATAGAGTCATTAGAGTCCATATAGGCTGTAAAATCGAAGAAAACCGGAGAAGACGCAGCAGAAAATGAAAATTCCAACAGCAGTTTTTTTTTTCTTCTTCTATTCCAGAATTTTGGTCCGGTTCAGCTGCTGCCTTTTGGTCCGGTTCGATCTGTTGCAGCCTCATTTCACTCATTGCATGGCCGGTTCATTGCTTGGATGAGCGGTTCGGGATGGTTCGTGAAGCTCGGGCGTGTTGCAAGTTTATTTATTAATTATTATTGTAATAATTAGTGAAATTGCTTGTGTTTTTTTTTTAAAAAATCGCTAAACTATTCCATTTTAGCTTGATTTAATTACTTTATGCATTATGAATGTATGATTTAATTAAATGGATGTATGTGCATTATGAGCATGCCATATAGTTTTAAAACCCCACCATAGGAAAGCATGTTCATGCACTTGTTTAATTTTAATAAGTGTTATTGATTAATTCAAATGCATGAGGGAAATTTCATGTTTTATTAATATAAGAGTTGTATTAATTTAGGGAGATTCATGCTTCAATGGTTAATTAAAATTGATTAATTCTTATAATAGTTATAATTATTAAAAGATAAAATTAACCAAGCATGTAGCATGAAATTTCTTTAGTTTGTTTATAAGTGTTATATTCAAATTAGACTTGTTATGGATTGATTTTATAATCGTTATAAAAAGAGATAGAAATCTAAAATCTATAACAAGATTAAGTGCATGCTCACTTAGGTTAATGAACCTTCAACGATTCGATCAACTTGCATAGTTTAGGTCGATATCTTGTAAAACAATGGTTACGAGAGAACTCACCCGACTGATGCTGTCTAAGGCTGGAGGTATTTAAGTTGACGGTTTACGGAACACCTCCTACCTGGGCATCGAGTCGGTTATTGAGTTAAGTTAACTCGAGTTTTATGAGCATGCGTGAGCGGTGTGAGGTTTTAAAGAGTTATCACCTAGACATCGTAGTATAAAGTGTTATACAAACCTAGACATAGGTTGTTTCTAAATGGTGCTTTTCTTATAACTTGAATGATTGATTGTTATATGCTTTTAAACACCATTAGAAAGCATGTTATAGGGTTAATTCATTACAAGTTATAAGAGTTATAATAGTTAATGAATAGAAACCGTAAAACCTACAACAAAGAGTTGCATGCTAACATAGGATCTTAGGATCTTGTCATTCTTTAAATGGTTTAAAATGAAGTAGACCTAAGATCGCCTTTTCTAATAGGATTAGAAATATGTCTTACTTAGTTTTTAAAATAGTTTTAAAAATTTGAGTAAGTAGGGCATGAGACCTTGGTTATAAGGGAACTCTCCCGGCAAATGGTTCGGAACCTGAGTTGAATTAACAAAAGTCTTACTAGCATGCAATGTCACTAGGTTATTAAAAAAGTTTAATTCACCTAGACATTTAGTTTAAAGACCTTGTTTAATAAGGCATAGACTTAGATAGATTCATTTAGCCGGAATTTACCTAAGTAATGGACCCTAAAACCTTACGACACTTTAGTGGGAGGAAAAGTATAGAAATGAAATATTGATATTAAGTTTCTACTCTCACGTTCCCCTGAGTTCACACCGTGAGATCCATGCTTGGCCTCGAGGCACCCTGGGAGCGTCCCCCTACGGATGGTGTTTGCATGGGTTAATATCAAGGTGAATGGGGAAAGTGTTCATAGTAAGTGGGAGAAGGAAACGTGTCAAACGTATCCTGCGGTCTCCATCATTAGGTTGCACCGTGAGATTCCTATGTGCTGTCTGCGAGTCGCCTTGGGAGCGATCACCCTACGGAGGGCTTGCGCATGGGATTCGGAACAACGCAAACTCCAGAAATGGATAGGATTTCCTAGGGCCATTCCCAACATTAGCTCTTCCCTACGGTGGCATTGTTGGGGCCGCCCTCTGCGATCTGAAAATGATGGGTAACACTTACAAGATGGTCTTGACCAAATTAACGTTAGCTAATAACTATTGGAGTAAGAGTTATTCTGGGAATAGTATTTGGCCGAGATTGTCTCGATTCAGAGGAGGAGTAGCTGACTGCCCTACGGTAGAGGTTATTCTAAACCCCTAAAGTATCGTTGCAAATAAATCAATTGTATACATGGGTCGATGATTGCTTTTGCTAAATTTGATTGAATAGATGTGATTAATGGGCTTAGTGCATGTTTCTAATAGAGATTAATTTGTTTGTTTCAGCAATATGTCGAAAAACGTATGTGTTTTGTCAAATGCCAAATTAAACGATTTAGTACATACGACTAAGAATACTTGCTTGAACGCTCAACACGTGGCAAAAAATTTAGGTTTGGTCTCAACAGAGAAATGTCCTCAAACTAACTGCATAGCCAAGAAAAACATGATCCACGACTCTAAATGCGATTTATTAGTCTTGGAAACGTGTTTAGTGGAAAACGACGATTCTGCCTGCATACTCGATTCAAGTGCCACTAATCACGTATGTTCTTCATTTCAAGGAATGAGTTCCTGGCAACAGCTAATAGCTGGAGAGATGACTCTTAAAGTTGGAACAGGAGAAGTCATCTCGGCTATTGCAGTGGGAGACATAAAATTATTCTTCGCCAAGGAACGTTACATGATATTAGATAATGTGTACATAGTTCCGAAAATTAAAAGAAATTTGATTTCTTTATCTTGTTTATTGGAACAAGGTTACTCAATTTCTTTTTCTGTTAATGAAGCGTTCATAACTAAAAGAGGTATTAATGTTTGCTCTGCAAACTTGAAGAATAAATTGTATGTTTTGAGACCAATTGAGTCTAAAGCTATTTTAAATCACGAGATGTTTAAAACCGCTGAGACTCAACCTAAAAAATGAAGAGTTTCTCAAGATACCTATCTCTGGAACTTGAGGTTAGGCCATATCAACCTCAATAGAATTGGGAGATTGGTCAAGAGTGGACTTCTAAACAAGTTAGAAGATGACTCGTTGCCTCCTTGTGAGTCATGCCTTGAGGGCAAGATGACCAAACGACCTTTTACCGAAAAAGGTTATCGTGCCAAAGAGCCCCTAGAGCTCATTCATTCGGACCTCTGTGGACCAATGAACATTAAAGCTCGAGGAGGGTACGAATATTTCATCAGTTTCATTGATGATTATTCGAGGTATGGCTATCTCTACCTGATGCTTCATAAGTCCGAAGCTTTTGAAAAGTTCAAAGAATACAAGGCCGAGGTTGAGAACCTATTAGGTAAGACGATAAAAACACTTCGATCCGATCGAGGTGGAGAGTATATGGACTTAAGTTTTCAAGACTATTTGATAGAGCATGGAATTACGTCCCAACTCTCAGCCCCTGGTACACCTTAGCAAAACGGTGTATCGGAAAGGAGAAATAGAACCTTGTTAGACATGATTCGTTCAATGATGAGTTATGCTCAGTTGCCGAACTCGTTTTGGGGTTATGCAGTAGAGACTGCAGTTTATATCTTGAACGTAGTTCCCTCAAAGAGTGTTTCTGAAACACCGTTTGAGCTCTAGAAAGGTCGTAAAGCTAGTTTACGACATTTCAGAATTTGGGGGTGCCCTGCATACGTGCTAGAAGCAAACCCAAAGAAATTGGAGCCTCGTTCCAGATTTTTGCCTATTTGTAGGCTATCCCAAAGAAACGAGAGGTGGATACTTCTTCGACCCAGAGGAAAATAAAGTACTTGTATCGACAAATGCTACATTCCTAGAAGAAGACCACCTCAGAGATCACAAGCCACGAAGTAAAGTCGTTTTAAGTGAACTATCAAACGAAGCTACAGAAACATCAACAAGGGTTGTTGATGATACTGACACCTCGAGTCAATCGCGTCTTTCTCAAGATATAAGAGAACCTCGACGTAGTGGGAGGGTTGTTAGACAACCTGATCGCTATTTGGGTTTAACTGAAACTCCAGTCGTCATACCTGATGAGGGAATCGAGGATCCATTAACCTTTAAACAGCCAATGGACGATGTTGACAAGAACGAGTGGATTAAAGCCATGGACTTGGAAATCGAGTCCATGCATTTTAATTCAGTATGGGATCTTGTAGATCAACCTGAAGGGGTTAGACCCATAGGGTGTAAATGGATCTACAAGAGAAAACGAGATGCTGCTGGAAAGGTACAGACCTTTAAGGCACGACTTGTGGCAAAGGGTTTTACCCAGGGGGAGGGGATTGATTATGAAGAAACTTTCTCCCCTGTTTCCATGTTAAAGTCGATCCGGATACTTTTGTCCATTGCCACATTTTACGATTATGAAATATGGCAAATGGATGTCAAGACTGCCTTTCTGAACGGTAATCTTGAAGAAAGTATCTACATGTCTCAGCTAGAGGGGTTCATAGCTCAGGATCAAGAGCAAAAAGTTTGCAAGCTTAAACGATCCATTTATGGATTGAAACAAGCATCTAGATCCTGGAATATGAGATTTGATATTGCGATCAAATCTTACGGCTTTGAACAAAATGTTGATGAGCCTTGTGTTTACAAAAGGATCATCAACAACTCCATAGCTTTCTTAGTACTGTATGTAGATGATATCCTACTCATCGGGAATGATTTAGGTTATCTAACTGACAATAAACTATGGCTAGCAACTCAATTCCAAATGAAAGATTTGGGTGAGGCACAATTTGTTCTAGGGATCCAAATTGTTCGAAACCGAAAGAACAAAACGCAAGCCCTGTCTCAAGCGTCTTATATCGACAAATTGTTAGATATAAAATGCAAAATTCCAAGAAATGACTATTACCTTTCAGGCACGGAATAAACTTGTCTAAGGAACAGTGTCCTCAGACACCTCAAGAAGTTGAGGACATGAGACGTTTTCCCTATGCCTCTACAGTAGGTAGCCTAATGTATGCCATGTCGTGTACAAGGCCTGACATTTGTTATGCAGTAGGGATTGTCAGTAGATATCAATCCAATCCAGGATTCGATCACTGGACAGCCGTTAAAAATATCCTCAGGTATCTAAGGAGAACGAGGGACTATCTGCTCGTGTATGGTTCGAAGGATTTGATCCTTACAGGATACACTGATTCTGATTTTCAAACCGATAAAGATTCGAGGAAATATACATCGGGGTCAGTATTCACTCTAAATGGAGGAGCAATAGTATGGCGTAGCATCAAGCAAGGATGCATTGCAGACTCGACCATGGAGGCCGAATATGTAGCCGCTTGCGAAGCAGCAAAAGAAACAGTATGGCTCAGGAAGTTCCTAACTGACTTGGAAGTCATTCCGAATATGCATCTGCCTATCACCTTGTATCGTGATAATAGCGGCGCAGTTGCAAACTCAAAGGAACCTCGCAGCCATAAGAGAGGCAAGCACATCGAAAGGAAATACCATCTCATTAGGGAGATTGTGCACCGAGGAGACGTGATCGTCACGAAGATAGCATCGGAGCACAACATTGCTGATCCATTCACAAAGGCTCTCACGACTAAAGTGTTCGAGAGTCATCTAGAAGGTCTAGGTCTGCGAGGTATGTACGAGAAATAATCTAGGTCAAGTGGGAGATTTGTAACCGGTATTTTGATACCTTTGCATACTGGGTATTTAGATGCCCTAGTTTATTGTATTTTTACTCTGTTATTAATACAAGTATTTATTCACCCACTGTTGTTATAGATTATAGTACATCCCACTAAACTAAGAGTTTTAGCTTAAGTGGGAGATTGTTGGGATAGGTGTCCTAAAACTCGTAGATAGTGAATGATAAACGAATTTTATACTTGTTCGATAAAGGCGTTATCGAGACTAATTCAGTAAAGTTATTACTGAATAAAGTAAATTGCACATATAATTACCCAAATCCAATAAACTAAGATCCATGGCTATAGGATGAACTCTTGAGCTTTATGTAGAGACATAAAAGTGGATCAAGCTTGAGTAATAGCCAAAACGGTCTATAGTATAGGAATAGGGTTGGGTACCTTATTCTGGGGACACTATGAGACGCGACCCACTTTATAGATGGTATAGACGATGTGATCCTAAATCGTCCATGTAGAGACATGCGAGTGGGGGCGTCCTATGCAATGAGTTTGCATAAGACCAGAACCAAGAAATAAGTCACTCTCGCTTTATAACACTGTTTACTGACGAGACTGACTATTTCATGTGATGACCCAGGTAACTTGATCTTAATCCTGAGCTAATTATGAACTCCTGTTTATTCGGGCTTATCCTTAGATCTGCATGGGTGAGAGTGGCTTAGTATCGCCGACTCAATAAGCCTCCCATTTCAGGGATAGGAACGGGTAGATAGTTGGGGACATAATCGTGCGAGAAGGAATTCACTCCTACCCAAAATAGGTATAGTAAAGAGGTTGTTCCCTTAAGTGCTGACTCTGGGGCTTGAACAAAGGCATCCCACCCTCTCATTGGCCTGAGAAAGACTTGGTTTATTGGTTGGACCATAAACCAATTGTTCATTAGAGGATTAGTGGGACATAAGGAATTAGAAGTACTATAGGGGTAAAACGGTTTTTTGACCTAGCTATAGCTACGAACAACCTGTGAAGGATTGACTTGCTAATCATGGTTAAATCAAGTGGACGAAAATATATCTATAGTGAGGGGAGTGCAACTATCGGGCTATAGTGGAGTGTCCCGGTAGTTAACGAATGTTGGCTAGCTTTGATAATGAGATTAGTCGGTTAGCCTCAAATCGTTGGAGCCCATGATCTATAGGTCCATTAGGTCCCCCTACTAGCTCATATCGGAATTAAGCCTAGAACAAAAGATAGGAAGCTTTGAATCGTTCAAAAATCGGGAAAAAGGATATTATCGTAAATTGTGTTTGACACAATAATTTAATTATGAATTAAATTAGAAAATGAGAGATGGAGTATTTAAAAGTGTTTTGAATACCATATATATGTATTAGGAATCATATATGATTTATTGCACAAGATTAGAATGATTAATTGGATTAATCATGAGAAATAATTTTGTAATGCCTCAAAATCAATTACCTAATGTTAAATTCAATTTGGAATTGAAATGAACATTAAATTGCAAACTTGAAATTAGATTTCAATTTGTATTTGGTGGATTTAGTTGGAAATACACTTATGCATGAACATTCAAAGTGGAAAGACAACTCACTCATGCATTGTTGCATGTCTTGTGAGATGTTCACCTAGAATCCACTTGAACTTGTAAATACACCATGTGTCTTGTGTCTTGAGGCTTGGCTTTGCATGGAGAATGTCTTTAAAAGGAGCTTGAATCACATTCAAAGTTATGAGAGCCATTTCCTTAATGTTATGCTGTTGGAATTTGGACTCAAAGTTCTCTCATCTCTCATTCTTCTCCATTGCTTGATGCTTCAAGTATTCCCTTCCCATTCCCTATCTTATATAGACTCCCACAAGTCGTTCTTGGCCCGGAGTATAGTAGGGAAGACTCTAGAGGTTGTCCAAGGAGCATAGGAGAGGCAAACACCACAAGGAGTTCAACATAAGTGAGCTACAAAGGTTGGTGTTTTCTAAACTCTCTATTCTGTCTTTTCTAGAACATGTATGCTTTAGGAGTAAAATTGAATGTCGTAAGTGCTTTCGATCTTCAATTGCTTCGGCATGTGTAATATGTACACCTTGAGCCTATGAAATTTTAGAGAGAATATGTACTAATAGTTGTCAGTGGTCGGATGTTAGAGGCACTAGTAAAAAGGTTAAGAGTGTATTAGAGGTTGATGGTGTGTCCACCATTAGGGTTGATCTTGCAATGATTGCTAACGCTCTTAAGAATGTGACAGTAATTAGTTATCAGCAGCCACCAGCTGTGGAGCCTACTGCAGTGGTGAACCAAGTCACAGAGGAAGCATGTTTCTATTGCGGTGAAGGCAACAACTACGAGTTTTGCCCCAACAATCCAACTTCTGTGTTTTTTGTAGGTAATCAGAGGAATAACCCTTATTCTAACTTTTATAATCCAGGTTGGCGCAACCACCCCAACTTCTCATGGGGAGGACAAGGAAGTAGTATGCAAGCGCAACAAAAAGTGAACCAGTCGGGATTTACGAAAGCATAGGTATTGCCCCAGCAAAATTCAGGGAATTCTCTTGAGGCAATGATGAAAGAATTTATGGCTCGTACAGACGCCACAATTCAAAGTAATCAAGCTTCAATGAGAGCCTTGGAATTGCAAGTGGGTCAGTTAGCTAATGAGCTGAAGGCAAGGCCTCAAGGGAAACTTCCCTCAGATACTGAACACCCTCGAAGGGAAGGTAAGGAGCAGGTAAAGGCGGTAACTCTTAGGAGTGGTAAGCCACCAGAAGAGCCTAGAAAAACCCAGGATATAGAAAAGAATAGTGATAAAAATGTTGTTGTTGAGAAAGTGTTGGAGACTGGTCAGGGTGCTGGAGGCAGCAATAAAGATGCTGGAGCATCTAGTTCTGTTCCAAATGTGGAACCACCTTATGTGCCGCCCCCACCTTATGTACCACCTCTACCTTTTCCACAAAGGCAAAAGCGTAAAAATCAAGATGGTCAATTTAAAAAGTTTTTAGAGATTCTTAAGCAATTGCATATAAATATCCCTTTAGTAGAAGCTATTGAGCAAATGCCTAATTATGCTAAATTTATTAAGGATATTTTAACTAAAAAGAAGAGGTTAGGTGAGTTTGAAACTGTATCTCTTACTGAGGAGTGTAGTGCTATTCTTATGAATGGGCTACCACCCAAGACTAAGGATCCAGGATCATTTACCATACCTGTATCTATAGGTGGAAAAGAATTAGGTTCAGCACTCTGTGATTTAGGTGCAAACATTAACCTTATGCCTCTTTCGGTCTATCGAAAGCTAGGTATTGGTGAAGCTAGGCCTACCACGGTGACACTCCAACTAGCTGATAGGTCTATCACGTATCCAGAGGGTAAAATTGAGGATGTCTTAGTGAAAGTGGATAAATTCATATTCCCTATTGATTTTATCATTTTAGACTATGAGGCTGACAAAGATGTCCCAATTATTTTAGGTCGTACATTTTTTGCTATTGGTAGGGCGTTAATAGATGTTCAAAAAGGGAAATTAACAATGAGAGTCTGTAATGAGGAAGTAAGATTTAATGTGTTTAAAGCCATGAAATATCCAGACGAAATGGAAGATTGCTCTTTCATTAGGATTCTGGAGAGCACAATTGTTGAGACAGCAATACAGGATTCGACTGATAAGCATTTCGAAGATCATGGAGAGGTTAGTGTAGGAGATTTAGAAGTTTGTTTATTAGAAAGAACAAATGAAAAAGAATTGTTTTGGTGTGAGGATGTTTTTGAGTCTTTAAATTTAGATCAAAGGAAGGCTCCTCCTATTAAGTCATCCCTGATTGAGGCACCTACTTTGGATTTGAAGCCCTTGCCGGATCATCTAAAGTGTGTGTATCTTGGGGAAGGTGAGACGTTGCCCATTATTGTTGCATCAGACTTAATGTCAAAGCATGAAGAGGCCTTAATAAAGTTGCTGCAGCAATACCGCAAGGCTATAGGTTGGACATTGGCTGACATTCAGGGAATTAACCCATCTTTTTTTATGCACAAAATCATTCTAGAGGAGGGATCCTTTAGGAGTATTGAGCAACGAAGAAGGCTTAACCCTGCAATGAAAGAGGTGGTTAAAAAGGAGGTGATTAAATGGTTGGATGTTAGGATCATTTATCCAATTGCCGATAGCAATTGGGTAAACCCTGTCCAATGTGTTCCTAAGAAAGGAGGTATCACTGTGGTAAGCAATAAAGACAACGAGTTGATCCTGACTAGGACAGTAATTGGCTGGAGGGTTTGCATGGATTACAGGAGGCTTAATAAAGCTACCCGTAAGGACCATTTCCCTCTACCATTTATTGACCAGATGTTGGATAGATTGGCTGGTCAGACCTACTACTATTTCTTAGATGGTTATTCTGGGTATAACCAAATTACTATTGCTCCTGAGGATCGGGAAAAAACCATTTTCACCTGCCCTTATGGGACGTTTGCTTTTAGGCGAATGCCTTTTGGCCTTTGCAATGCTCCAGCAACATTTCAGTGGTGTATGTTGGCGATTTTTTTTTATATGATTGAGTCCACTGTCGAGGTATTCATGGACGATTTTTCAGTGTTTGGAGGGTCTTTTCAGAGTTGTTTAGATAATTTAGGTCAGGTGTTAAAGAGATGTGAGGATACCAATCTAGTTTTAAATTGCGAGAAATGTCACTTCATGGTGAAAGAGGGCATAGTGTTAGGCCATAAGATTTCTAGGAATGGTCTAGAAGTGGATAGAGCAAAAATTGAGGTTATTGAGAGATTAGAACCACCGAGTTCAGTGAAGGGAATTCGGAGTTTTTTAGGTCATGCTGGATTTTATAAGAGGTTCCTAAAGGATTTTTCAAAAATCAGTAAACCTCTTTGTAACTTATTGTGTACTGATCATGTTTTTTACTTTCATGTAGATTGTAGGAAGGCTTTTAAGACTTTTAAAGCTGCTTTAATCTCAGCACCCATTCTTTGTGCACCTAATTGGAGTTTACCATTTGAGGTAATGTGTGATGCGAGCGATGCTGCGGTAGGTGCTATGCTGGGGTAAAAACAGGGCAAATTTATCCATCCTATATATTATGCAAGCAGGGTTTTAAATGAAGCACAAGTCAACTACACAACTACTGAAAAGGAGTTGTTAGCTGTTGTGTTCGCTTTTGAGAAATTTCGCCCGTATTTGGTTGGATTCAAAGTCACGGTGTTCACGGATCATGCGACAATAAGGTATTTAATGTCTAAGAAAGATGCAAAGCCTAGACTAATTCGTTGGGTTTTATTATTGCAGGAGTTCAACTTAGAGATAAAGGACAAGAAGGGATTAGAAAATGTCATTGCAGATCATTTATCTCGTCTTGATCCATCGTCATCTTTGCTGGAGCAATCTGCCATTTCAGATTCTTTTCCGGATGAACAGTTTTTTGCTGTTGAGGTAAAGGTAGTCAGGGATGTCCCTTGGAATGCTGATATTGCCAACTTTTTGGTAAAGGGAGTCACTCCTATTGACATGGATTGGAGGCAGAAGAAAAAGTTTAAGCATGATGCGAATTTTTTCTATTGGGATGAGTCGTTTATGTACAAGCAATGCTCTGACGGTATTATTCGTAGGTGTGTTTCAGGTGATGAAGCAAAGGAAATCCTGGAGCAATGTCATTTTTCGCCGTATGGAGGTCATTTCAGCGGTCAGAGGACAGCGATGAGGATTCTGCATTGTGGATTATTCTAGCCTACCTTATTTAAGGATGCCCGTTGGTTTTACAAGCAATGTGATGCTTGCCAAAGGAGAGGAAATTTAGGGTCTAGAGATGAAATGCCTCTTACTTACATTTTAGAAGTTGAATTATTCGATGTATGGGGTATTGATTTTATGGGTCCATTTCCCCCTTCTAATGGTAATGTTTTTATCTTATTGGCAGTTGATTACGTGTCCAAGTGGGTGGAGGCCATCGCATGCCATCAGAGTGATGCCAAGACAGTTGCAAGGTTTCTTCAATCGCACATCTTTGCGAGGTTTGGACACCTAGAGCTCTAGTGAGTGATGAGGGTAAACATTTTGTTAATAATATATTAGCTAAGCTGTTAACTAAGTATGAGATTAAGCATATGATAGCTACCCCTTATCACCCACAAGCAAATGGTCAAGTTGAAATTAGTAATAGAGAAATTAAAGCTATTCTAGAGAAAGTAGTTCATCCATCAAGAAAGGATTGGTCTTTTAGGTTGGATGAGGCACTTTGGGCTTATAGGACAGCCTATAAGACTCCTCTAGGTATATCTCCCTATAGGTTAGTATATGGGAAAGCTTGCCATTTACCACTAGAGCTAGAGCATAAAACATTTTGGGCTTTGAAAAAGTTAAATTTGATCTGAGTCGTGCAGGAGCAATAAGAATGGTGCAGCTTAACGAATTAGAGGAATTTCGCCAATTTTCTTATGAGAATGTGAAAATGTATAAGGAAATAACTAAGTTGTGGCATGACAAGAAAATTAAATCTAAAGAGTTTGTCAAGGGTCAGAAGGTTTTGCTTTATAATTCTAGATTAAAATTGTTTCCCGGGAAGCTAAAATCTAAATGGTCAGGACCGTTTGTTGTGATTGAGGTTTTCCCCCATGGAACAATTACTTTGCAGGATGAAAAAGATGGGAGAGTGTTCAAGGTGAATGGACAGCATGTGAAACATTATTGGGGTGAGGAGTTTCAGTTGAAATATCCTTCCCTAAGGTTGATTGATGATTGAGAGAGCAAGATGATTGCGGGAGCATTTTACAGAGCAATATTTTGAGCTCCCAGTGTTTGTTTTGATTTTTCGCTGATTTATTTTTAATTTCGATTAGGTGAGATTTTGTTTATTTAAATTTTGCAGGATTTATTTTCAGTCTGTTGGTATTTTTAAATTCCGTAGAATTTATTTTAGATTTTATCTACGTCGATTTGAATTTTATTTGATTTTGTTGGATTTTATTTTCGGTTTATTTATTTATTGAATTATCTTAGTTCAAATTAAATTTTATTTTAGTTTAGATTTAGATTTTATTTTCAGTTATTTTAATTTTGTTTAGCTTCAGTTTAATAAAGATTTTCTCTAATTAATTTGGCTGCAATAATAGAAAGGATTAGATTTGATGTGATCGGTTAAATTTAAATTTGAAATTAAAAGATTTGATTTTCCTGCTTCAAAATTTGAATTCCATATCCAAGATTTTTCAGGTTCAGAAGGTTGTTGCGGCAAAGTTATGGCTGAAGCAAATCGTCCGAATAGGAAGGGGTTTGTTGGAGTAATTATTTTTACCGTTAGATTTTAAATTTTCTATGGGCAGGTAGATTGCATGGATGCTGCCACGTGTCATGCAGGAATGATCCAACGGTCTGGTTATTTGACAACGCATAATTATTTACCATGGGCATTTAAATTCCAAATTTTACCGTTTGATGGTTTAATTCTACCGATTGTATGCGATTTAAAGTGATAATTTCAATTTAATGAGAGCAAGATCTTTCTGTTAGGATTTTATTTTGCTGAAGCCTTATTTATTGGCAACCCTCGGTACGTTTCTCTTACTTCATCTTCTTGCTTCGATCTTTTGCTTTCTTTTTCGCTTTCTTTCTCTGTAAAACCCTTGAGTCCTTCATGGCAAAAACAAGAGCGAGGAAAGAAAGAGAGAATGAGGAGGAAGAGATACCAATTACCCCTGAGGTACAGAAGGTAAAGACGAAGAAGAAAAAGACACCGGAGGAGAAAGGAGCCAAGAGAAGAAGGAGGCAACAGAGGGTTGCAGAACAAGAAGAGGTTCAGGAGGTGGTAGAGGATGTTGCCACTACAGTAGAAGAAGAAGACCCGCAAGAACCTGATGTACAGAACCTAGAGGAGGTTGAGCCGAGAATGGTGGATACAGAGGAAGTTCAAGAAGAGGGACATACTGAGGAACGTCAAGAGAAACAGAATGAGGATGTGCAGGTAGAGGTTGTGACTGAAAGAGAGCCAGTTCAGGAGGCTCGTGTTGAGGTCATCATGCCCGAACCTCCGAAATGTCGCTGCATTAAGCAGAAGGTTGGGCGCATACAAGTGATTCGGACTGATACCCCATCACCACCATCGTCGGATTCTGAGAAAGAGAAGGTAGAGCGAGAGGAACGAGAGAAAAAAGAAGCTGAAGAAAAGGCAAGAGAAGAAGTAGAGAAGAAGGCTGAGGAAGAGCGACTGCTCAAGCGAAGGACAGAAAAGGGCAAAAGTGTTGCTGAAGCATCGGAGGAACATGATGAAATAGAAGAACCACAGTTACCATATGAACGCTGTTGGGTTTTATGCCCTAAAACTCGTAGATAGTAAATGAAACAAATTAATCGATCTTAATAAAGTGTTATTTGAGTAATTCAGTAATTTGGTTATTGAATAATCGAGTTTGCATTAATAAACCCTAAATCCAATAAACTAAGATCCAAGGTTGTTTAAATGAAACTTAGACTAGTATGTGGGGACATACGGGGATGAGTGTCCAAATAACAACCTAAAAGGTCTATAGTATAAGGATAAGGCTGGGTACCTTATCCTGGTGACACTATGTGATACGACCCACCTTGTATTCGATACAGATGCAATGATCCAAAGCATCCATGTAGGAGACATGCGAGTGGGGGTATCCTATGCAATGAGTTTGCATAAGACCAGTCCGCGAAATAGTAACCACTAGATGTAACACCGTTAACTAGTTTAGGTTTCTATTTCAATAGGATGACCTAGGTAACTCAATCTCAATCCTGAGTCTGTTATGAACCCCTTTTAGGAGGGATTGTCCTTAGATTTGTATGGGTGAGAGTGGCCAGTTCGCCAACTCAATAAGCCTACCATTTCAGGGTCAAGACCGAATGGGGGCTGGGAACATAACAGTACAAGATGGAATCCACTCCTTCCCCTATTGGGGTAAGTAGATGTGTGTTCCCTTAAGGGCTGATTCTAGGGCTTGAACAAAGGTGCGCCGTCCTCTTCTAACCTGAGAGGAACTCCTGTTTAGTGGTTGGACCCTAAACAACTTGTTCATTAGAGGAATCAGTGGTACTTAAGGAACCAGAGGTAACCCAGGGGTAAAACAGTAATTTGACCCAGCTGGTGTTACGAACACACGTGAAGGATTGACTTACTTCTTGGTCGACATCCATGGACACAGAAATATTCTACAGTGAGAAGAGTGCAACTGTGGGTCTTTAGTGGAGTGACCCACAGTTAAAGAATGTTGACTAAACTTGGTCAATGAGTTTGGCCAATTAGTCTCGTATCGTTGGAGCTTCTGATCTGTAGGTCCATTAGGTCCCACTGGTAGCTCGTAAAGAGACTTGAGGCTATTAAGTATAAGTTGTAAATTGAAAGTGTTCAATTTATTTGGGGAATCGTATAATGTATATTGATGCATTATAGTATAAAGTTTATGAAACTTTATAATGTAATTTTTGAATTAATTTCAAAAATTAATTCTTGGGAGAAAATATTTGAAAGAGCTCAAATAAATTTAATATGAATTGGATTCATATTAATTTTAATAAAATCCCTAAGATTAAATATAGGGGCAATTGCAAGAATAGCAAAAAATAAAATGGAATTTGCAACCATGTCATCAGTTTTTTAATGTTGCAAATATAGCAAAAAAACGTAGGCCCGCCTAAACATTAAAGTTGAAAAGTCAAAAAAACCCCTTAAACACGCTGGAAGTTTAAAAAGTATATCAATGGTGTTATTGATATATTGTATATCAAGTATATCATCCATTTATTTAGTGTATTTATATACTAGATATTTGGTATATCAATCAACTGATATACTAAAATACAATATATCAGATGTATATTTCGTGAATATAATATACTTCATTTATGAAGTATACACATGAGCTTTCATTAGTTTAAATATCTTTGATATACTTCATCAATAAATAGTTAGATATATTAGCTTTATTTTGGGACAATATGTGTGGTAGGAGATTTAAACCTCCAACCTTTTGGTTGAATTGAATGTGTATATCTTATGCTAGTTGAGTTATGCTCATGTTGGCAAATATGTCATCAATATACTATACATCATCTTAATAATATATTACTGATACACTAATGATGTACTTGAAATTACACTTTTAGTAAGTACTAATACACTAATGATATACTTAAAATTACATCTTATTGATATACTTGTAACAAATTTTGCATTCTACGACCTTCATAATACACCAACAATTAAAAATATATATCAGTGATTTTTTTTTAATAACAGGTTTATCATTGATGTATTTAGCTACTCAAATCAGGTATATCAATGTTATTAATTATTTGAGTAGTATAAAAAATGAGGTAAGTTAAAAAAAAAAAAACAAATGAGGTATATCAATGGTATATCAACATTCATAACAGGTATAGAAGATAAACATTTATGTTATAGAAGACAAACATTTCATTTAAAATATGTAAATAACACAACATAATTCAATAAAGAGAAATAAAACATAACAAATATAAGTAAAGAAAGTAACATATCAAGTATATCATTGGTATATCAACATTTAATCAGTCATATCAAATGTTATGCTTATAATCAAGTATATATTAGATATATCATTAGTATATCATGTATATCATTGTATTCATTCGATTATATCAAATTTGGTGTATCACTTAACTAATATACTTTATATTTCGTATATCAATAAATATAAAATATATCAGATATACTACTAATATACTTGTTGATATATCAACAAGGGTAAAATTGGAATAATAAAAAAACGGAAATCAGATTTTTAAAATTTTGCTATGTTTGCAAATCTAAATAAATCATAACTATATTTGCAAATATCCTAATATTTTTTGCTACCCATTGCAATTTCCCTTAAATATATGATATTTAATTGGGTAAATTAATTAATTATGGAATTAATTAATTATTTATTAAAATTAGAGACCTTTTCCTATTAGGAAAGTAAATATTTGAAAGAGTTCAAATAAATTTAATATGAATTGGATTCATATTAATTTTAATTTTAATAAAATCCCTAATATTAAATATATGATATTTAATTAGGGAAATTAATTAATTATGAAATTAATTAATTATTTATTAAAATTAGAGACCTTTTCCTATTAGGACCCCTGGGGTGGGGTGAAAGGCATCTCATTCATTCTCCTACTCTCAGAGAATTCTCCCAAAGGCTCCCACAAGTCTCCTGCCTCTAGAAGTCTCAGAGTCATACCGGTGTAGCCATATTGGTGGTGTTCGCACTAGTTCGTGATTAATTCACAAGCAGTTGGTGAATTTAATCTGAGTCGTCAACGAGAGTAAGTAATTTGTTACTGTTGAAGGAGAAATTTTGGCCAATGACAAATTGCCACGTCATTATTTAAAATTAATGACAAAATTATAATTAATTAAATTTGGGACCAATTATAAATCGACATGTGTTCCAAATTTAATTTGAAGACAAAGTTGGCCAATTATAAATTTTTAGGCCAAATGTCCATTTGATCAATTAATTAAAAATAAATTATTTTGATCAGATTAATTGATTTGGCCAATTAATTAAAGAAAATAATTAATTGGATCAAATTTGGGTCTTTTAAATATTTGGGTCATATGGTTTTGGGTCAAATATAAACCAGACCCAAGCCCAATAAAGCCCAAGCCCAAGTTGTTAGGCCCAAAAGTCACCAGGGCCCATCCAGCGAGAACTCTATAAATAGAGGGGTTCTCCTCCATTTCAGGGGTTCAGAAAATTCTACACTCTCACAAAGACAAGAGTTCAGAGTTTCAAAGCTCTCAAGCAGAACCAAAGAATTCAGAGAGACTCCACCAAGTCTGAAGACCGAAGACTCTTTGCAATCCATAAGTTTAAGTGTTGAACACTTCTTGAAGACCAAACACTCTTCAAGACTTCAACACTCCTTGAAGACCAAACACTCTTCAAGACTTCAACACTCCTTGAAGATCAAAGACTCTTCAAGACTTCAACACTCCTTGAAGACCAAACACCCTTCAAGACTTCAACACTCTTTGAAGATCAAATACTCTTCAGGACATCAACACTTCTTGAAAACCAAACGCTCTTCAAGACCTCAACACTCCTTGAAGATCAAAAACTCTTCAGGACATCAACATTTCTTGAAGACCAAACACTCTTCAAGACTTCAACACTCCTTGAACATCAAAGACTCTTCAGGACATCAACACTTCTTGAAGACTGAAGACTCCTTCAAGACTAGAGGACTTCAAGCTCCAAGAATCCATTGAAGCTTCAGACTCGGGATCAAGCGTTCCAGCCCTTGAGTGAAACACATTCACACACAAGAGAGAGAATCAGAGGATTAAAGTTAGAGATTGTACACCCACACACATATTACATTAATACAAATATATTATTTATTCCACGTGTCTCCATCCCCGAAGTTACGTGTGAACAGTTACTTTATAAATTAGATTTAGATCTAAGATTTTTGTTTGCTTAGCCTTAATATATATTTAGAATAGTTCTAATATTATTGTCAATGTATTGGTATTTTAGATTAAACAAAATTAATTACGAATCGGTCCCAATCACGCTTCCGCTTTACGGAATTACGGAATTCCAATCCTTCAAACGCTTCGTCAAGAATTTTGCCAGAGCAAAATTCGCTGAGCTACTAAAAAGAGACGTCCTGTTTAAGAGAGGATTCAGCGGTGTTCTTCCGCATTTTCTGAGGATTGGTATTGCAGACCACGACTGGGAGTTGTTTTGTGCGAAGCCTGAGTCTGTAAACGCGTAGGTGGTGCCTGCATTTTATGCTAATATTGCAAAAGAAGATGGTTTCCTGGTGATTGTTCGAGGAGTCGAGGTAGACTGGAGTCCTAGTGCTATCAACACACTGTATAACCTTCAGAATTTCCCCCATGCAGCATATAATGAGATGGTTGTAGCGCCATCTAATGAGCAGCTGAGTGAGGCTGTGCGGGAGGTAGGTATTGAAGGGGCACAGTGGCAACTGTCCAAGACAGAGAAGAGGACATTCCAGTCGGCTTATTTGAAAAGGGAAGCGAACATGTGGATGGGATTTATCAGACAAAGGATGCTTCCAACGACACATGACTCGACAATCTCCAAGGAACGGGTTCTTCTAGCTTTTGCGATTTTACGGTCTCTCAGCATCGATGTGGGAAATATCATTTTTAATGAAATATCTGGCTGTTGGAAAAAGAAGGTCGGGAAGCTGTTTTTCCCGAATACCATTACCATGCTTTGCAAGAGAGCAGGGGTTCCAGTGGATGAAGGAGATGTTATTCTGTTTTACAAGGGAATCATCGACACGCCCAATTTGGCACAGCTTCAGCGTATGCAGGAGGTACGTCAAGGTGGGCTTGTCTACGACATCAACGCGATTTTAGAACAACTGGCACTTTCGGCCAGTAGGCAAGAGTTTGCCGGGAGGCAAGCTTTGACCTTCTGGAACTATGTTAAAAATCGTGATGCCAATCTAAGGAAGGCGCTTCAAGAGAATTTTTCCAAGCCATATCCAGCCCTTCCTACATTCCTTGAGGATCTGTTGAACCCCTGGATTCCACCCCCACTGGTTGAAAGAGGAGAAGAGGATGATGAGAATGAGCCGGGCCAGGAGGATTGAAGGATGTAGTGGCCTTGAACGAGCATAATTTTTGTTCTTAAATTTTTGTTTGCTCGCTCATTTTCTAATCTCCTTTTCTGTTAAATGATATGTTTGCTTCTTTTTAAATTTTCTGCTGCTAAAAAAAATATATCTGCTTTTGTAATTGTTTTTTCTATGTTTTAATGAAATTTCCTAGATATTTCTGTTCTATGAGCACTGAGTAACTCTAACTTAACTGTTTTCTTATGAATTTTTGAAGCTTGGACTGGTTAAGCTTAATTAGATCAAGGTATTCTGATCTCCAAAAACCTTTTGCTTGAGCATTTCTTCTAGCCTGGTCGGTGCTGCGGCAAAGAAGATTTTGGAGGTAGTGTCGACTTTTATGATCCACTTTACGCTTAGTTTTAGTCCCACGCTCAGTTTAAAATTCAGATAGAAAAATTTAAGTTTGGGGGTATAATTGCAAAATTGATGATTCATTAGGGACAATGAATAATTTAACTTTGGGGGACTTTTTGCTACTCCAATTGTTTTGCTCGAGCATTCCTCTCCTTCATTTAAAAATTTGTTAGGTTATTGAGTAACCGGGGACATTTGTGATACCCACAGTTTGTCTTCGCGTCAAAAGATGACCTATGAAATAGGAAAAATGAGAAAAAAATATTTGCTGAAAAGAAAAATTTTGGAAAATTTTGTTGAGAAAATTCATAAAGCAAAAAATTTTGAAGGATGAATGATGATCCAGCAGTTTTTCTGTCTCCCAGAACTTAGGTGAGCTTCATCATAAAATGTCGCCATTTTGAGGGGCAAGAGATAGAATAACTAAGGATTTTTGAGCTTTTCAAAGAGTATTTAGTCTAGTTGGTGATAAGTTTGAGGCAAGGGTATACTGCACCATAAAGTGGGTCATCCCATGCTTAAGAGCTTATGACTGTAGGGCTGCTTAAAGTCTGAAAGACAAAAATATAAACCCCTTGAAAATGTGTTTTAACATGTCTGATAATAGAACTAGGCTGTGGCAAGTTCTTAGAATTGAGTTAAAAGTGGTGATTATTTTTCCATGCCGGAAGAATCATTTTGCTGCAGCAGAGCTTGGTTTTGCAGAGTGCTCAGGTAATGGTTGAAGGTAGTTTTGGATTGTCTGGTTTGATTAAGCTATTCTTTGTCTAATGTTTTGAATTCTTAAGGGAAGGTTGGTTAGTATTGCTCGGGGCGCGCAATAGTTCAAGTTTAGGGGTGTGATAACTGCCCAAAAGGTAGTTATTTAGGCATCAATTCTATATTGAGTTGTGTGTCTTTTGTGCTTAATAGGGTTGGTTTTGGATAGATATTACATGTTTTAACACATTTGGAAGAATGGAAGCTTTGGAAATCATTTTTGTGCAGAATCTGTTCCTGGGCGACTGGAGGGAGCAAATTCTGTGCTGCAGCAAAAACTAGGAGAAAAACTGCCATGTCACAGCTCGCTAGCCAACTTCATGAACCGACTTCTGTTGAGTTATTTTCGGGATAAAGAAGCAAGGAGAGCCCTACACGTGTCCAGGTTGACCTAATTCAAGCCTCCTATCATTCTATAAAATGGAGTAGCCGCCTAAGTCAAAGTCATTCCACTTTTGGGAGAAAACATTCCATTCTTGGAAAGTTCCTTCCATCTTTAAGAGCTGAATAGTAAAGAGAGATTGAAGACCACCTAGAAGACCATCATTGCGAGCTGATCGAGGAGATTAGTATTTCCTTTTATTATCTTGTAATTATGGACATGCCTACTCAAATTGTAATGTGTGTTTCCATGTATCTTATGAACTAAGTAGCTTAGGCTTTGGTTAGGGAATATGTAGTTGCCGTGCTTAACCCTAATAATATATATTGATTATTTCATCTTTGTTAATTGTTGTGCTTGTTTCTATTTTATGCCCGCCTGGCCAGCCGGTATGAATACCTCTCTCTAGTTTCAGAGATGATTTAGAGAGTGTGTCGCGATTAATCACACTACGATCATTGTGTATTGGTGAACGCTAGTGACTGAGCATGGATAGCCAGTTGCCTAGTGCTCGATTGGTCGTGCTTCATTGGGGTTGAAACACATTCCAAAAAATATGGAGTTCCAGGAGGAATCCGCTAATAATACTGCGAGAGTTTGCATGATCAATAATATTGCTAGAGCATCTTTTAAAACAATTACTGAATCCTGACCAACGTCTGTTTCTAATCTTTCTGCCTATTTGTTTATTCTTTATTCTGTCATTTATTTTGCTTCAACATTATTCTTATAATAACCAGTCATTTTTACCATCTTTGAAACCATTAAAGAATCATACAAAATAGATAAAGTTGGAAGCTAATTCAGGCCTTGGATTGATAATACTTATTACTTGTTGCGGACTGTGTATACTTGCACAGAGTTCTAGAGTATTTTATACCACATTTTTACTCACTCTAGGAACCCAACACTTATACAATGAGTTTGTAGAAGACCAAACCACGAGAATAGTCACTTTCACTTTATAACGCCGTTTACTAATGAAACTGATTATCTAATGCGATGACCTAGGTAACTCGATCTTAATCCTAAGCTAACTATGAACTCTTGTTTATTCGGGATTGTCCTTTGATTTGGATGGGTGAGAGTGGCATGAGTTCGACGACTCAATAAGCCTAGCATTTTGGGGATGAGACTGGGTAGATAGCTGGGGACATAGTCCAGCAAGACGGAATTCACTCATATCCCTTCTAAGGATAGTAGATAGGTTGCTGAAGGTGTTAATATCTAACATGCGGAAGCAATTTTGGATCTTAGACACTTAATAACTTTAATTTGATCATACAAAGCACGTTGTTCATATGAAGAAAAACAGGGCCAGTGAGTACCAACCACTTTGTTCTTCAAATCGGATGAATTGGTTGCTTTTTTTTCTTCACTAAATTGTCACGAACCACCACTTGATCTTCCTTGCTATCCTCAAGGCTTTGGAATAGATTGTGGGATCCTCTAGTGATGCAATTTGGAAGGGAAAGAGCTTGAAAACCAAGCTTCAAAGGAGGTTTTGTGTTCTTGAGTTTTGGAGAGATTTTGGCAGCATTTCCTTATCAGATTCTGCATACTTTCTTGAGCAAATTTACCTCCATTTATAGAGGAACTCAAGCCGAGAAGAAGCACCAAGATTTGACACCAAATTACCCAAAGTTTAGTGGGTAATTTGGTGGCTTAATAAGGGGGAGTGCATGGGTTTAGTCACCATGCACTCCACTTCCTAAAATTCAAATTTAATTTGAATTTCTTAATTCAAATTAAATTGAATTTTAGATTATTTAATTCCCACATTTAATAATCTGAAAATTAAAAAAAAAATCAATTTTCAAATTAATTTAAAATAATTATTAATTAAATAATTTAATATAGAATTAATTTAATATAGAATATTAAATTAATATTTTGCTACCAATCCCGAAAATTTTCGAAATGTTATTTTTAACCATGAATCCCTATTCATGTGCTCGATATTTAAATCATACTTAAATATATTAAAACTCTCATAGCTCGATTTATCCAAAACCCGACATGTCGGTAATAGCAAATATGACCAACTATTTTCCTAAACCGAATTCGAATTTATTTTAATTCTTTCCATCATATTGTTCCAAAGGTTATGGGCTCCAACGGTTCGAGGTTTAAACGGCTAAACCCTTTTAACCTAGTTAACCAACATCCGTTAACTACCGGGTCACTCCACTATAGCCTAGTAGTTGAACTCCCCTCACTGTATATATTTTTTCGTCCACTCGATATAACCATGATTAGTAAGTCAATCCTTCACAGGTCGTTCGTAACTATAGCTAGGTCAAAAATTCTATTTTACCCTTATTCCACATTTTGATTCCTTAAGTCCATTGGTCCTCTAATTAACAATTTGTTTACGATCAAACCACTAAAAAGGAGTCCCTCTCAAGCCAATGAGAGGTTGGGGCCCCTTGTTCAAGCCTCAGAGTCAACACTTAAGGGAACAACCTTTCTACTATCCCTGATTCGGTTAGGAGTGAATTTCATCTTGCAATACTATGTCTCCATCTATTCATCCAATCTTATCCTCAAAATGGTAGGCTTATTGAGTGCCGTTGTTGGGCCACTCTCACCCATGCATATCAAAGGATAATCCCAATCAAACAGGAGTTCATAGATAGCTCAGGATTAAGATCGAGTTACCTAGGTCATCGCATGAAATAGTCAGTCTTAAAAGTAACGACGTTAGAAAGTAAGAGTGACTTATTTCTTATTCTGGTCTTGTGTAAACATTTTTTACACAGGATGCCCCTACTCGCGTGTCTCTACATGAACGATCTAGGATCACGTCATTTGCCTCGTTTGCAAAGTAGGTTGCATCCATAGGATCACAAGGATAAGGTACCCAGCTATATCCTTATACTATAGACCATTTAGGAGTGATGCACTTTCATACGGGCTCATCCGCGGTTTTTTCTATCCTTTCCCTTATTTTTTTTCTTTATTTTTATTTCATAGCTTGTTCAGCTTTTATTTTTCCTGTTTTATTTATTTTCTTTTTTGTAGATTTCGGCAGAATTAATATGGGGGCATTGAATTTTGGATCCAGCCAGCTTCTGACCATATACTAAGGGAGGTTTTTTGTTCCCTATTCTAGTTGTCCCTTACTCTTTCTACTTGATATATACATTGAGGACAATGTAGAATTTAGGTTGGGTGTGGGGTCTGTGCTTTGCTTTGCTTTGGCTGCATATGTTTTGTATGAGTAATGATGCAAATGCATCTAGCATCACTTCTTTATTATGCATGCATAGTTTTACATGCTTTGCTCTAATTAGATCAAGGCCATGCACCTGAGCATTGGACCTAAATTGTGAGCAAATTTTAAAATTTTTGAATGCTTCGGTGTGGATGACACTGTTACTTTTCTTAGGATTATGAAAATCCATGACATGCCATTTATGTTTATTTCATTGCTTTTATTAAATGATAAGCATGTTGCCCAGAAATTGAGCATTTGTAAAATTTTTCTAGTACTTTTCTTACAAGAGTAAACCTTAGCATGCCTAGGATTAGTTTGAAAGCTTAGGAGCGAATTATAGATCCATATGCTAGTTGTCACCTCGATAGGTGTAGGGATGAGCTAGAGAGTCAAATGTCTAAAAATTAGCATGTAATATCTTGCCTAGGAGAAAAGAAAGAAAATATGCCTAAAGAAAAAGAAAAGAGTGAAAAGAAAAAAAAAGGATAAAGAAAGAAAAAGAAAAAAAATGAGCGTGAACTTAAAAAGAAAATCATATGCTCTTTTGCATTACTTTTATTTTCAAGAAAAACATGCTTTATTATAGTGGGTAAAAAGAGTTACCTGTCGTGTGATCAGTTAGGCCAACCAAGAGTAAAACTTGGGTTATGGGTCCCTGCATTGTAGTGTGAAAGCTAGTGCCCCGAAAAAAAAGAGAGAGAAAGAAGAGTGCAGAAAGAAAATGTCTTTTATTTTTCACGCACCTGGGTAAAGAGAAAAATAGTCTAATTTGTTTTGTCTGCTGCTTGGTAAATTCCTACTGCCAGTGTAGAGGGAAGATAGTTTGAGGGTTGTATAATCCAATTTCGGGCTAGTAGGATTGATTCTAAGTAGACTAAGCGTGAGCTTTAGCAAGAAACCTCGTGAAAAATTTTGATTTGTCTCTTATTCGGACGATGTGTGCATGATTCTTAATTGCAATGATTTCGACATCTTTGGCATTGAGATTCCATTTTATAAGATTTGTGACTTTTGAATCCTATACTTTTGATTTATATGCTTGCTCGAGGACTAGCAAGGTTTAGGTTGGGGGTATTTGATAGGAACAAAATAGTCCTATTTATTTGTTGTTAATCTAGACTTGTTAGGGTGCACTTTATGCTTTATTTGTTTGTTTTGTAGATGATTTGTGCATTCAGGGCATTATGGGTGAGCATCATAGACCGAAAAACCGAGTAGACCGACCAAAACCGATCGAACCGACGGGTCGATTTTTTTATTATATCTATCAGAGTCGATTTTTCTATAAAAAGAACCGACTGGTCGGTTGGTTCGTCAGCCTAAAAAGGCTCAAACCGACCGGAACCGACCGATTATATATATATATATATATATATATATATATATATATATAAAGGTAAAAGTCACTTCACACGTATGTGACAGAGCTGATGCTGCAGCTCCCTTGGGAAGATCATCACCGATAGTCTTCCCAAGGCACAATTAAAACAATTTAAGTTTTTAATTTTTTTTTCATTTCTTTTTTATTTTTATTTTTTTCTTCCTTTGTTTCTCTGTTTCCTCTCCCTCTCATTTTCATTTTTTTTTCTTCTCAGCACCTCTTTTTTCTTTATTCTCTTCTTCTTTCCTCATTTTTTTTCACCTCCTTCTCCACCATTCTTCTTCATTCTTATTCCACCTTTTTCCTTTTCGATTTTTTTCTTATTTCTCTTCCTTTCTTCTCATTCTCTATATTTTTTTTCATTTTATGATTTGTTGTCTTCTCTCCTTGACTCCTTTAGTTCTTTTTTCTCCAGTTTCTCTATTTTTTCTTTTTTATGGTTGGTTGTCTTCTCTCCTTCTCTATTTTTTGATGGTTCGTTCGTTCCTTCTCTTCCGTTCATCAACTTTACAAAACTGACCCAATTCGACCGACCGTCGGTTTGGTCGGTCGGTTGGCGCACTAAACAGCTTCAAAACCAACTTAAACCGACTGACCAAAACTGATAGGTCACTGGTCGGTGTCGATTTGAGCCCCAAACCGTCGCTGACCGACGTATGATCACCCCTATAGAGCATCAAGGTCAAACTACACAAATTGGAGTTAATTCGGGCTATTTAAGGAGTTTTCGAGCTAACTTGTTGGCCATGGATCTCGAGGAGGTGAGAAGACCGTGAGGAGCCCGAAAAATTGTTCCAAGGAGTCAAAGGTTCAAGACCTGAATCAAGCAAGAAACAACGAAGAATGAAGTCAAAGCACGCTGAAAATAGGCCAGACGTTTTGAGACGTCGTGGCCAGCGTCGAACCAAGAAACGAGCAAGAAACGACGAAGACTAAAGTCAAAGCACGCTGAAAATAGGCCAGACGTCGAGACGCTGGCCTGTTTCCAACCTTAGGCCCATATGGCATGGCGTCGAGGGGATTTAATATAGACTTACTCAAGATTGCATGACTAAAGTTTACTTTCTAATTCGTGACGGTTTTATATTAACTTTAGAATTGGTCAAAAGATCTCATTGCCTTGCATGTTAATAAACTTAGATAGGGATATCAAGTAGATTAATTTGCATGAGAATCAATTATACTCGGGAGAGGTAGTTGTTATTAAAGGGTCTTAGGCTCATAATTCCATTGTGCATAATAACTTACTCCTTAATATCAATCTTAGACTAAATCGGCGAAATCAATTCCCTAAGTGTTTTTCCCAATTGAATTTCCACACTTTTTACTTGCTTTGAATTAGTTTCCATATCATTCACTCATCACTTTTTGATCCTTAAATAAAATTGATCCAATCCAGAGGACGACATTCGAATTACATTCACTATATTATTACTTGACCTTTGCACTTGCGGTAGGAAAAGTCCACATCACACTCCAGCAGCAATCTTTTTAGGTGTAGACCGCTCAGATGGCCACTGATAGCTGTTGGTGGCCATATCCTCTAGAAGTGTGCGAGCATTTTCCACGGTCTTGGACAACAGAGTCCCACCTGCAGCTGCATCAACAATCGTTTTTGTACTAGGAGTTAAACCATTATAAAACAATTGAACCTGAAGCCAGTCGGGGTAGCCATGCTGAAGGCACTTCCTCAGTAGCTCTTTAAATCGCTCCCAGGCCTCGAACAACTGCTCATCATATTGTTGTTGGAATGTCCAAATCTCGGTCCTCAGCTTGACCGTCTTTGCAGGAGGGAAAAATTTCTTTAGAAAAGCTTGGACCAAAGCATCCCAAGTGGTGATGCTCCTAGGGGAATAGACTGCAACCAGTCTCCTGCTTTATCCTGCAAAGAAAAAGGAAACAAGCGTACACGAATGACATCCTCAGAAACTCCATTTATTTTTACTGTCCCACAAATGTCCAAAAATTATTTAAGATGAGAATTTGGATCCTCGGTGGGCGATCCTCTATAAGCACAATCTCGAGCCATCTGAATGAGACCGGTCTTCAGCTTAAAGTTGTTGGCATTGATCGGGGCATAGACGATCCCCGATTGTTGCCCCTGAAACACGGGCTGAAAGTAGTCTCTAATAGGCCTAGGCTCCTCAGGTGGATTTTGGTCCGCCATTTGAATAATTTCTCTATTTTCCCTTCGAAGCCTATGAATTGTTCTCTTGATCTCGGGATCCAACGGTATCAATACTCTACTACTACGCATAAACAAACAAAACTACCCTAAAAAGGAAAGAACACAATTATGGAAAGAAACAAAGAAAAGAAAAGAACTAATCTAAATAAAGAAAATATAATCTAGAAAAGGAAAATACTATCTAATTATGGAAAGCAAGAAACAAATATGGAAAATTACTGATAACTGCCCAAAAGGTAGTTATTTAGGCCTCAATTATATAGGGATTTGTTTGTCCTTTATGCTTATTAGGGTTGGTTTTAGAGATACATTACATGATTTAACCCATTTGGAAGAATGAAAGCTTTGGAAATCACTTTGTGCAGATTATGCTGTTGAGCGACTGGAGGGAGCAGATTCTATGCTGCAGCAAAACTGGGAAAAGAAACTGCCACATCACAGCTCGTTAGCCAACTTCATGAACCGACTTCTATTGAGATATTTTCGTGATAAAGGATCAAGGAGAGCCTTACACGTGTCCTAGTTGACCTAATTCAAGCCTCCCATCCTTCTATAAAAGGAAGTAGCCGTCAAAGTCAAAATCATTCTATGTTTTCCCTTGGAAGCCGAATAGTGTAGAGGTTGAAGATCATCAAGAACACCATCATCCGCAAGCTGATTAGGGAGTTTATTTTCCTTCTTAATTTGTGGTTATGGACATGCTTACTCAGATTGTAATTCGTATTCCTATGCATGTTATGAACTAAGTAGCTTAGGGTGTTGGTTAGGAATAATGTGATTACTGTGCTTCATCTCTAGTAATAAATTGACTATAGCATTTTGGTTAATTGTTGTGCTTATTCTTATTTTATGCCCGCCTGGCCAGCCGGTATGAATAGCTCTCTCTAGTTTCAGGGATGATTTAGAGAGTGTGTGGCAATTCTCCACATTACGATCATTGTGTATTGGTGAACGCTAGTGACTGAGCTAGGGATAGCCAGTTGCCTAGTGCCTGATCGGTCGCACTTCATTGGGGTTGAAACACATCCCAAAAGATCCGGAGTTCCGGGAGGAATCCGCTAATAATACTGCGGGAAATGCATGATCAATAATGTTGCTAGAGCATATCTTAAAACAATCACTAAAGCCTAACCAGCGCCTGTCTTTAATCTGTCTATCTATTTGTTTACTTGTTGTTCTGTCATTTATTTTGCTTCAGCATAATTCCGATAAAACCCAATCATTTTTATTATCTTAGAAACCATTAGAAAATTGCACAAAGTAGGTAAAGTGGAGATTTATTCAGACCTTGGATTGATAATATTACTTGCTGCAGACTGTGTATACTTGCACAGGAATTCTAGAGTATTTTATACTATATTTTTACTCACTCTAGGAACCCAACAAGTTTTTGGCGCCGTTGCCGGGGACTTGAATAAGTTTTTATCTGATCTTTTTTGTGTATGTGTTTTAGTGGTTTGGTGCTAGAACTTTTTGATTGTCTCTTTTGTTTTTGCAGGTGTGATTTTGGTGCATGAGCGATCCGCCTGGGGTACGGTTTGAGCTTGATCCAGAAATTGAAAGGACATTTAGGAACAGAAGGAGGGAGCAGCGTAGAAACCAGATGGAGAACGCCCCGCAACTTCCGCAGGTTCATGAAGGTCCAGTAGCAGTGAACCCCCAGCAGAATCCGTTGCTGCAGCAAAACCCACTGTTTGAGCAAAATGAGCAGCGAAATAATCAGGCTGAGAATCCTATCTTGATAGCGAACGATAGGACCAGAGCCATTCGAGCATATGTTGTCCCAATGTTTAACGAGTTGAATCCAGGGATTGCACGTCCCCAAATCCAAGCAGCAAATTTTGAAATGAAACCGGTAATGTTTCAGATGTTGCAAACCGTGGGGCAATTCCATGGTTTGACATCTGAAGACCCTCATTTACATCTTAAGTCTTTTCTAGGAGTTAGTGATTCTTTTGTAATTCAAGGAGTGCCTAGAGATGCTCTTAGATTAACTTTGTTCCCATATTCTCTTAGAGATGGAGCAAAGTCATGGTTAAACTCTTTTACTCCAGGATCAATTAGGACGTGGGATGAGTTAGCTGGAAAATTTTTGAGTAAATATTTCCCACCTAATAGAAATGCTAAATTAAGGAGTGAAATAGTAGGGTTTAGGCAACTTGAAGATGAGACTTTTAGTGAGGCTTGGGAGAGGTTTAAGGAGCTTTTACGAAAGTGTCCCCACCATGGGTTACCTCATTGCATTCAAATGGAAACATTTTACAATGGTTTGAATGGAGTAACCCAAGGTATGGTCGATGCTTCGGCTGGAGGGGCCCTTTTGGCAAAAACTTTTGATGAAGCCTATGAAATTTTAGAAAGAATATCTATTAATAGTTGTCAGTGGTCGGATGTTAGAGGCACGAATAAAAAGGTTAAGAGTGTATTAGAGGTTGATGGTGTGTCCACCATTAGGGCTGATCTTGCTATGATTGCTAATGCTCTTAAGAATGTGACAGTGATTAGTCATCAGCAGCCACCAGCTATGGAGCCTGCAGCAGTGGTGAACCAAGTCACGGACGAAGCATGTGTCTATTGCGGTGAAGACCACAACTACAAGTTGTGCCCCAGCAATCCAGCTTCTGTATTTTTTGTAGGTAATTAGAGGAACAACCCTTATTCTAACTTCTATAATCCAGGTTGGCGCAACCACCCCAACTTCTCATGGGGAAGTCAAGGAAATAACGTACAAGCGCAACAGAAGATGAACCAGCCGAGATTTGCTAAAGCGCAGGTAATGCCCCAGCAAAATAAACAGGCTTTGCCCCAGCAAAATTCGGGAAATTCTCTCGAGGCGATGATGAAAGAATTTATGGCTCGCACAGATGCCACAATTCAAAGTAATCAAGCTTCGATGAGGGCAATGGAATTGCAAGTGGGTCAGCTAGCTAATGAGCTAAAGGCAAGGCCTCAAGGGAAACTTCCATCAGATACTGAACACCCTCGAAGGGAAGGTAAGGAGCAGGTAAAGGCAGTAACTCTTAGGAGTGGTAAGCCATTAGAAGAGTCTAGAAAGACCCAGGATTTAAATAGTAATAGTGATAATATTGTTGTTATTGAAAAAGAGTTGGAGTCTGGTCAGGGTGCTGGAGGCAGCAAAGAGAATGTTGGAGCATCTGGTTCTGTGCCAGATGTAGAACCACCATATGTGCCGCCCCCACCTTATGAACCACCTCTACCTTTTCCACAAAGGCAAAATCCTAAGAATCAGGATGGTCAATTTAAAAAGTTTTTAGAGATTCTTAAGCAGTTGCATATAAATATCCCTTTAGTAGAAGCTATTGAGCAGATGCCAAATTATGCTAAATTTCTTAAGGATATTTTGACTAAAAAGAAAAGGTTAGGTGAGTTTGAAACTTTATCTCTTACTGAGGAGTGTAGTGCTATTCTTAAGAATGGGCTACCCCCCAAGGCTAAGGATCCAGGGTCATTTACTATACCTGTGTCTATAGGTGGAACGGAGTTAGGTAGAGCGCTCTGTGATTTGGGTGCAAGCATTAACCTTTTGCCTCTTTCGGTCTATCGGAAGTTAGGTATTGGTGAAGCTAGGCCTACCACAGTTACACTCCAACTAGCTGATAGATCTATCACATATCCAGAGGGTAAAATTGAGGATGTCTTAGTAAAAGTTGATAAATTCATATTTCCTGTTGATTTTATTATTTTAGATTATGAGGCTGATAAAGATGTCCCAATTATTCTAGGTCGTCCATTTTTGGCTACTGGTAGGGCATTAATAGATGTTCAAAAAGGAGAATTAACAATGAGAGTCTGTAATGAGGAAGTGAAATTTAATGTCTTTAAAGCCATGAAATATCCAGACGAAATGGAGGATTGCTCTTTCATCAGGATTCTTGAGAGCACAGTTATTGAGACATCAATACAGGATTCGGCTGATAAGCATTCGGAAAAGCATGGAGAGGTTAGTGTAGAAGATTTTGAATTTTGTTCTTTAGATAGAAAAAATGAAAAAGAATTGTTTAGGTGTGAGGATGTTTTTGAGTCTTTAGATTTAGATCAAAGAAAGGCTCCCCCAATTAAGCCATCCCTAATTGAGGCACCCACTTTAGATTTGAAACCTTTACCGGATCATCTAAAGTATGTGTATCTTGGGAAAAGTGAGATGTTGCCCATTATTGTTGCATCAGATTTAATGCCGGAGCATGAGGAGGCCTTAATAAAGTTGCTGCAGCAATACCGCAAAGCTATAGGTTGGACATTGGCTGATATTCAGGGGATTAGCCCATCTTTTTGTATGCACAAAATCACTCTAGAGGAGGGATCCTTTAAGAGTATTGAGCAACAAAGAAGGCCTAACCCTGCTATGAAAGAGGTTGTTAAAAAGGAGGTAATTAAATGGTTGGATGCTGGGATCATCTATCCAATTGCCGATAGCAATTGGGTAAGCCCTGTCCAATGTGTTCCTAAGAAAGGAGGTGTCACTGTGGTGAGCAATAAAGATAGCGAGTTGATCCCCACAAGGACAGTAACTGGCTGGAGGGTTTGTATGGATTACAGAAGGCTTAATAAAGCCACCCGAAAGGATCATTTCCCTCTACCATTTATCGACCAAATGTTGGATCGATTGGCTGGTCAGGCCTATTACTGTTTCTTGGATGGTTATTCTGGGTATAACCAGATCACTATTGTTCCTGAGGATCAGGAGAAAACCACTTTCACCTGCCCTTATGGGACATTCGCTTTTAGGAGAATGCCTTTTGACATTTGCAATGCTCCAACAACATTTCAGCGGTGTATGCTAGCAATTTTTTCTGATATGATTGAGTCCACTGTTGAAGTCTTTATGGACGATTTTTCAGTGTTTGGAGGGTCTTTTCAGAGTTGTTTAGATAATTTAGGAAAGGTATTAAAAAGATGTGAGGATACCCATCTAGTTCTTAATTGGGAGAAGTGCCACTTCATGGTGAAGGAGGGCATAGTGTTAGGCCATAGGATCTCTAGGAATGGTCTAGAAGTTGATAGAGCAAAAGTTGAGGTTATTGAAAGACTAGAGCCACCAAATTCAGTGAAGGGGATTCGGAGTTTCTTAGGGCATGCTAGATTTTATAGGAGGTTCATAAAGGATTTTTCCCAAATCAGTAAACCTCTTTGTAACTTATTATGCACTGATCATGTTTTTGACTTTAATGCAGATTGTAGGAAGGCTTTTGAAACATTAAAAGCTGCTTTAATCTCAGCACCCATTCTCTGCGCGCCTAATTGGAATTTGCCATTCGAGGTAATGTGTGATGCGAGTGATGCTGCGGTAGGAGCGATGCTGGGGCAAAAGCAGGGCAAATTTATTCATCCTATATATTATGCAAGCAAGGTTTTAAATGAAGCACAAGTCAACTACACAACTACTGAAAAGGAGTTGTTAGCTGTTGTGTTTGCTTTTGAGAAATTTCGGCCATATTTGGTTGGATCCAAAGTCACGGTGTTCACGGATCATGCAGCAATAAGATATTTAATGTCTAAGAAGGATGCAAAGCCGAGACTAATTCGTTGGATTTTATTATTGCAGGAATTTGACTTGGAGATAAAGGACAAGTAGGGATCAGAGAATGTCATTGCGGATCATTTGTCTCGTATTGATCCATCATCATCTTTGCTGGAGCAATCTGCCATTTCCGATTCTTTTCCAGATGAACAGCTTTTTGCTGTTGAGGTAAAGGTAGTTAGGGATGTCCCTTGGTATGCTGATATTGCCAACTTCTTAGTGAAGGGAGTCACCCCTATTGATATGGATTGGAGGCAGAAGAAAAAGTTTAAGCATGATGCAAAATTTTTCTATTGGGATGAGCCGTTTATGTATAAGCAATGTTCTGATGGTATTATTCGTAGGTGTGTTTCAGGTGCTGAAGCAAAGGAAATCCTGGAGCAATGTCACTCTTCGCCGTATGGAGGTCATTTCAGCGGTCAGAGGACAACTATGAGGATTTTGCAGTGCGGATTTTTCTGGCCTACGTTATTTAAAGATGCCCATTGGTTCTACAAGCAATGTGACACTTGCCAAATGAGAGGAAATTTGGGGCCTAGAGATGAAATGCCTCTTACTTACATTTTAGAAGTTGAATTATTTGATGTATGGGGTATTGACTTTATGGGGCCATTTCCCCTTCTAATGGCAATGTTTTTATCTTATTGGCAGTTGATTATGTGTCCAAGTGGGTAGAGGCCATCGCATGCCATCAGAGTGATGCCAAGACAGTAGCAAGGTTTCTTCAATCGCACATCTTTGCACGGTTTGGGACACCCAGGGCTCTAGTGAGTGATGAGGGTACACATTTTTTTAATAATATCTTAACTAAGTTTTTAGCTAAGTATGGGATTAAGCATAGGATAGCTACCCCTTATCACCCACAAGCAAATGGACAAGCTGAAATTAGTAATAGGAAAATAAAAGCTATTTTAGAGAAAGTAGTCCATCCATCTCGAAAGGATTGGTCCTTTAGGTTGGATGAGGCTCTTTGGGCTTGTAGGACAGCTTATAAGACTCCTCTAGGTATGTCTCCCTATAGGTTAGTATATGGGAAAGCTTGTCATTTACCGTTAGAGCTGGAACATAAAACGTTTTGGGCTTTGAAAAAGTTAAATTTTGATCTGAGTCGTGCAGGAGCAATAAGAATGCTGCAGCTTAATGAGTTAGAGGAATTTCGCCAATTTTCTTACGAGAATGCGAAAATGTATAAAGAGAAGACTAAGCTGTGGCATGACAAGAAAATAAAGTCTAAGGAGTTTGTAAAAGGTCAAAAAGTTTTGCTTTATAATTCTAGATTAAAATTATTTCCTGGAAAATTAAAATCTAAATGGTCAGGACCGTTTATTGTGATTGAGGTTTTTTCCAATGGAGCAATTACTTTGCAGGATGAAAAAGATGGGAGAGTGTTCAAGGTGAATGGACAGCGTGTGAAACATTATTGGGGTGAGGAGTTTCAGTCGAAATATCCTTCCCTAAGATTGGTTGGTGATTGAGAGAGCAGGACTTTTGCGGTAGCATTTCACAGAGCAAAATTTTGAGCTCCCAGGATTTGTATTGATTTTATTTGTCGTTGATTTGATTTTAATTGTAGGTAGGTTAGATTTGATTTTGCGAGGTTTATTAGATTTTGTCTTTAAATATTTGATTAGATCTTATCTATTTCGTTTTGAATTTGATTTGATTTTAGGATTATTTATTTTGATTATCTTTGGATTATCTTTTAATTAAGTAGATTTTATTAGATTTTATATAGATTTTATTTTTGGTTATTTGAATTCTAGTTTTAATTAAATAGAGATTTTCTCTAATTCATTCGGCTTCTTTTAAGAATAACAGGTTAAGTTTGCTTTGATCGGTTTAATTTGAATTAAAAGGATTTGATTTGTCTATTTTGAAATTCGAATTCCGTATCTGAGATTCTTCAGGTTCAGCAGATTGTTGCGGCAAAGATATTGCTGGAGCAAAATATTCCGAGTTAGAAGGGTTTCCGTTGGAATTTATTATTGTTACCGTTAGATTTAGCTTTAAATTCTCGCAGGTAAATGTGAGTGCATCATCTGATGAGGCCACATGTCGCAGAGTAATTATCTGAAGTCTTCAATGATGACAGCACATCAATTTTACCATGGCCGTTTGGAATTCGCAATTTTACCGTTGGTAATTTTTGAATTTCAGGTTTGCATTTTTAATTGCAACGGTAATATTAGTTATGGCAGGGCAAATCTTTTCGGTTAAGATTCTTGTTTGCTGCAGCTCTATTTATTCGCAATCTCTGGTAAGTGCGTTTCACTTCGTCTTATTGAATCTTTGTGAGTGTTATTCTTTCTTTCTCTGCACTCTCTATCAAAACCCTTTTACACCTTCAATGGCTAAAACAAGAGCTCGAAAAGAAAGGGAGAGTGAGGAGGAAGAGATACCGGTCACACCAGAAGTTAAAAAAGAAAAGTCTAAAAAGAAGAGGACGCCAGAGGAAAAGGAAGCAAAGAGAAGAAGAAGGCAACAGAGGGCTACAGAACAGAAGGAAGTTCAGGAGGTGGCAGACGTTGTTGCCACTACTGCGGAGGAAGGAAGTACTCAAGAACCTGCAATACAAAACCCAAATACGGTTCAAGAACAGATTGCTGAGAAAAATCAAGAAACAGAGGCTGAAGGTGCGCATAACAAGGAGAAAACGCTGGAGACGGTGCATGAGGCCCATGTTGAAATTATTATGCCTGAACCACCCAAGCACCGCCGCATCAAAAGGAAGGCGGGTCGCGTGAGGGTGGTTTGGACCACGCCATCACCTCCGACGTCGGACTCTGAGGAAGAAAGAAGGGAAGCTGAGAATAAGGAAAAAGAAGAAGAGGCGAGAAAGGCAGAGGAAGAACGTTTGCGTATACAGAGAGAAAACAGGGGCAAAGGAATTGCCGAAGCATCAGGAGAAATTGAGGAGCCGAGGGCGCCATTCATTCGCTTCGTCAACGATCTTGCTCGAGCAAAATACCAGGAGGTGCTGAAACGGGACTTCTTGTTCGAACGTGGATTTGGCAATGATTTACCTAGGTTTTTGGAGTCTGGAATAGTGAACCTCGGTTGGAGGCAGTTTTGTGCGAAACCAGAACCTGTCAATGCCAACATTGTTCGAGAGTTTTATGCCAATCTTGACGTTAAGAATGATTTTGAGGTTATCGTTCGAGGAGTGCCTGTACAGTGGAGTCCTGAGGCCATTAATGAACTGTTCGATCTCCAAGATTTTCCGCATGTCGTTTTTAATGAGATGGTGGTTGCACCATCTAGTGATCAATTGAGTGCGGCTGTTCGGGAGGTAGGCATTGAGGGGGCTCAATGGAGGGTGTCGCAGACGCGGAAGCATACGTTTCAAGCTGCTTATTTAAAGAGTGAAGCCAACACTTGGATGGGGTTCATCAGGCTACGCTTGCTGCCGACAACACACGACTCCACGGTATCTCGGGATAGGGTATTGCTTGCTTTTGCCATTCTTCGCTCGATGAGTATTGATGTAGGAAAAATTATTTCTTTTGAGATTGTTGATTGCTGGAAAAAGAAGGTGGGGAAGCTGTTCTTTCCAAACACGATTACGATGTTATGCAGCTGGGCAGGAGTGCCCACGGTTCCAGAAGATATGATCATGATTGATAAGGGAATCATTGACACACCTAATCTGGTGCGGCTTCAGCGTATGCAAGAGGTTCGCCAGGGTGGGCTTGTGTATGGCATCAATCAAATCCTAGAGCAACTGTCAGTGTTGACCAGTAGGTTAGAGTTTGTTGAAAGGCAAGCTCAGACCTACTGGACTTATGCTAAGAGGAGAGATGATGCGCTCAGGGGGGCCTTGCAAACAAATTTCTCAACACCGTATCCGGCCTTTCCAATGTTTCCCGATCATTTGTTTAATCTTTGGATACCACCCCCACCTGTTGAACGAGAAGAGGATGTTGATGAGGAGTAGGGTCAGGAAGATTGACTGATGGGATGACCTGGAGCGAGCATTATTTTTGTTTTTCCATTTTTGTTTGCTCGCGCATATTGACCCTGCTCACTGTTATAACTGCTTATCTTGTTTCTTTCTAATCTTTTTAATTTTTACTTTGAAAAAAATATCTGCTTTGTAATATTTTTCTATGATTTTAATGAAATTTCTGAATGTTTCTATTCCATGAGCACTGACTAACTCTAACTTAACTATTTTCTTCTGAATTTTTGAAGCTTGGACTGACTATGCTTAGTTAGATCAAGGTATTCTGATCTCCAAAAACCTTTTGCTTGAGCATTTCTTCTAGCCTGGACTGTTGCTGCGGCAAGAAGATTTTGACGGTAGTATTGACTTATATGATCCACTTTAAGCTTAATCCTAGTCCCATGTTTAGTTTAAAAATTCAGATAGAAAAATTTAAGTTTGGGGGTATAATTTTTTAGTTAATGATTCATTGGGGACAATGAATAATTCAAGTTTGGGGGACTTTTTGCTACTCCAATTATTTTGCTCGAGCATTCCTCTCCTTCAAAATTAAAATTTGCTAGGTTATTGAGTAACCGGGGACATTTGTGATACCCACAGTTTGTCTTCGCGTCAAAAGATGACCTAGGAAATGTAAAAAATGATGAGAAAAATTATTTTGCTGAAAATTTATTTGTTGAAGATTTTGCTGAAAAAATTGACAGAGCAAAAGTTTTGAGGGATGAATGATGATCCAGCAGTTTTTCTGTCTTCCAGAACTTAGGTGAGCTTCATCATAAAATGTCGCCATTCTGAGGGGCAAGAGATGGAATAACTAAGGATTTTTGAGCTTTATAATGAGTATTGAGTCTAGTTGGTGATGAGCTTGAGGCAAGGGTATACTGCACCATAAAGTGGGTCATCCCGTGCTTAAGAGCTTATGACTGTAAGGCTGCTTTAAGTCTGATAAATAATGATATGAACCCCTTTAAAAATATGTTTTGAAATGTCTGATAATAGAGCTAGGCTGTGGTGAGTTCTTAGAATTAAGTTGAAAAGTGGTGATTATTTGTCCCTGCTGAAGGAATCATTTTGCTGCAGCAGAGCTTGGTTTTGCAGAGTGCTCAGGTAAAGGTTAAAGGTATTGTTGGATTGTCTGGTTTGATTAAGCTAATTCTTTGTCTAATGTTTTTTAATTCTTGAAAGAAGGTTGGTTAGTATTGCTCGGGACGCGCAATAGTTCAAGTTTGGGGGTATGATAACTGCCCAAAAGGTAGTTATTTAGGCCTCAATTATATAGGGATTTGTGTGTCCTTTATGCTTATTAGGGTTGGTTTTAGAGATATATTATATGGTTTAACCCATTTGGAAGAATGGAAGCTTTGGAAATCACTTTGTGCAGATTATGCTGCTGAGCGACTGGAGGGAGCAGATTCTATGCTGCAGCAAAACTGGGAACAAAAACTGCCACATCACAGCTCGTTAGCCAACTTCATGAACCGACTTCTATTGAGATATTTTCGTGATAAAGGATCAAGGAGAGCCTTACACGTGTCCTAGTTGACCTAATTCAAGCCTCCCATCCTTCTATAAAAGGAAGTAGCCGTCAAAGTCAAAATCATTCCATGTTTTCCCTTGGAAGCCGAATAGTGTAGAGGTTGAAGATCATCAAGAACACCATCATCCGCAAGCTGATTAGGGAGTTTATTTTCCTTCTTAATTTGTGGTTATGGACATGCTTACTCAGATTGTAATTCGTATTCCTATGCCTGTTATGAACTAAGTAGCTTAGGGTGTTGGTTAGGAATAATGTGATTACTGTGCTTCATCTCTAATAATAAATTGACTATAGCATTTTGGTTAATTGTTGTGCTTATTCTTATTTTATGCCCGCCTGGACAGTCGGTATGGATAGCTCTCTCTAGTTTAGGGGATGATTTAGAGAGTGTGTGGCAATTCTCCACATTACGATCATTGTGTATTGGTGAACGCCAGTGACTGAGCTAGGGATAGCCAGTTGCCTAGTGCCTGATCGGTCGCACTTCATTGGGGTTGAAACACATCCCAAAAGATCCGGAGTTCCGGGAGGAATCCGCTAATAATACTGCGGGAAATGCATGATCAATAATGTTGCTAGAGCATTTCTTAAAACAATCACTAAAGCCTAACCAGCGCATGTCTTTAATCTATCTATCTATTTGTTTACTTGTTGTTCTGTCATTTATTTTGCTTCAGCATAATTCTGATAAAACCCAATCATTTTTATTATCTTAGAAACCATTAGAAAATTGCACAAAGTAGGTAAAGTGGAGATTTATTCAGACCTTGGATTGATAATATTACTTGCTGCAGACTGTGTATACTTGCACAGGAATTCTAGAGTATTTTATACTATATTTTTACTCACTCTAGGAACCCAACAATTACTAATAAGGAAAAATACTAACAAGGAGAATATCTAACTAAAGAAACAAAGAAAATCAAAGAAAATAACGAAAAAGGAAAAGATTACACAACTAAAAGAAAAACTAAACTAGAAAAACAAATATGGAAAGAAAAACAAATAAGGAAAACAATGCAAACGACCTAGAAAAATAAAAATACACCCTAAATTAAGACCGAACAATTTTTTCACAATATCAATCTAACTAAATGTGCCAATCCCCGACAATGGCGCCAAAAACTTTATGTGGAATTTTCCTTACCGCAAGCGCACGGGTCAAGTAATAATAAAGTGTTCGTATAAACGAGTGTCGTCCTCTGGATTGGATTTTTAAGCTAAATCATCAAGTATTGTGAATTATCTTGCTCAATTTTATTTAGGGAACACAAACTAATGAGTGATAGATCGAAAACTAAATCAAAACAAGCAAAAAGTGGAAATTCAATTCGAAGAATACTTAGGGAATTGATTTCGCCGATTTAGTCTATGATTGATTTTAAGGAATAAGTTATTATGCACAATGGAATTATGAGCCTAAGACCCTTTAATCACAACTACCTCTCCCGAGTATAATTGATTCTCATGCAAATTAACCAACTTGATATCCCTATCTAAGTTTATTAACATGCAAGGCAATGAGATCTTTTGACCAATTCTAAAGTTAATCTAAAAACCGTCATGAATTTAGAAAATAAACTTTAGTCATGCAATCTTGAGTAAGTCTACATCAAATCCACTCTTTCGAGCTAGATTCAAAACGTAAATCATTCAACTAATGGCCAATTAATTGAAAGCATTAAATCAAGATTACAAACATAATAACCATTGCACAACTTAAACCATAAATCAATCCATAAATTAAATCAACTATATCAAACCCTAAGCTACAAGTTTAGCTACTCATGAATGGTATTACAAACACAACTAAACATGACAAAATCATAAAATCTAGCTAGAGAAAAGGAAAAGGGAAGGAAAAACTCAATGTAGGCTGAGACCGAACGTCCCCGTCACGATCCCCACGAACAATGGGTTGATTTCCACCTCGATCTACTTTGTTCAACCTCAATCCTCTGTTTTACGGCTCCAAAAGTGTCCAAAAGAATCCCCTCCAAAAACCTAGCCGAAAATAACCTTATATTCTGATTTTTCGCCGTAGCGTCGAGACGCTGTCAAGACAACGTCTCGACGCTGCCTCTAAAACACGCGTGTCAGGAATGGAAATTACACAGCATCGAGACGCTAAGGTCGCAGCGTCGAGACGCTGCGACATATGCGTGCCTAATCAAAAAAGGAATGCTAGCGTCGAGACGCTCAAGGGCTGGCGTCTCGACGCTAGCCTGCGGTTGACCCAACTTTTACTTTTTTCCTCTTTGACTCTTTTACATTCCTTTGCATCTTTTCGCGTCCCGAGCACCTGATTAACTCCAATATTTCTCTATAGCTCCAATCAACCATTTCCTACAAAATAAACATTTAAGTGCAATAAAATGGCCAATAAATCATCAAAGACTAGCTAAATTAATTAGGGAAAACTAGCTAGCTATGCTCGCTATCAGCCGCTTGAATCTGTCGCGCTGCCGTAGTCGTGCAGTTCTTCTTCCCCGCGAGCTCTCTTTCCTTCTGCGGTCTCTCCCTCTCTCTGCAGATATTTCTCCCCCTTCTTCTTGCCGTGGAAGTCGCCCAACCCTTGCCGTCGAGGAACGCCACCATGGGTTGCCGCCGCTCGAGCTCCAGCCGCTGCCGTCCCTGTTTCGATCGCGCCGTCGCCGTGGAGTCACGCGGGTGTCTCTGTCCGTGTGTTTTTCGACCAAGAAACCTTGTGGATAAGCCTTTTCCCTTCCGTTCTTGTTGATTTAAGGCCGATCTAAGACTCCCTCATGTCTGTATGGTTAGATCTTGCGCGGACAACAGCTCGAAGCACCGTCTCCTTCGCGTTTTAGGCTTAGAAATTAGTGGGTAAGCCTTTTTCCTTTCCTTTTCCATGTGGTTTAAGGTCGATCTAAGTTTTTCTTGGTTTAGTGTTGATAGATCTCGCATGCCTAGCGATTCGGAGTCTCGTCAACCTCATTTCAGCCTATTCCGCCTCTATCCAGTAGCATTCTTGGTTGTTGTTGGCATCGTTTGGCGTTTCCAGTAAGTCTAATCCCTTACTCTTGTTTGTATGGTGTTAGGATTAGAATACTCATTCTTGTTTAGTGCTTTAAATGGAATGCCCATTAGTATTAGGTGTTGGAAAATTGAGTTTGGTTTGATTTTCTGATCTGCAGCGCCGTCTAGGTGTTCGATTGAGTTCAAAACACTTCTACTTGATCACCCACTGCCCAAGGACTATTCTAGCGCATCGTTAGAGGTTTGTATAACCCGTCTAGCGTGGAAGCGAGTCCGTTTGGTAAGGTTCCTTGTTGTCCCTTCGCTTTTAGCATTGTAGGTTGCTGTCCATTAGCCATGTTAGCCTTAGAATCATGATTTTATCATTACCCATTGCATAGCTAGGTTCTTACGTGTTGCCCCAACCCTTAAAGGTCCTAGAGCATGTTTTTAAATGAGTTATCGTGGATGTTTTGCTAGAAGCTTGTAGTTTCTCAATGCCCATTAAGTCTCGTTGCCTTAGAGTGTTTCTCGATCCCTATAGGTTCTTGAAGCATGAGTTAATGAGCTTTTCCTTGCTGGTTGTGGCTTAAAAAGCATGCTAGAGTAGGCCTCCATTAATTGTCTTAGTCTTATGAGCGTGTCCGGTCCTTAGGAGTTCTTAGTGTGCTTTATGTGGGTCGTTTACTTGCTGTCCAGCGGCTGAAAAGCCTTATCTGGAGCCGTTTGGCGAACACCCATTGTTCGTTGTGCCTTAGACATGGTTGTCCATGGTCTAAAGGTTTTGGGTTTTCATTGTGGGGTACGTTTAAAGGTTGTCCAGCAAAGAAATGAACTGGGTAAAGTGGTTTTGGACCCTAGAAGCTTATTAGGTCGTTTTCTCTTTGTTAGTCTTTGATGGTAGTGTTTTTGGTTGTACTTCGAGGTGCTTATGGAGCTTGGTGCAAGTGTTACCTCATTGGTATTTGGAAGCGTGTTTTGTAAGTAGTTTCTACTTACTTGGTCTTGATTGATTGTGTGAAGCATGACGTTTGTTTATGCTTTATCTTTTTTCTTGTGAAAGCATGTTCTGTTTTTTATAATCGTTCTGAAACGCTTGAGATGAGCATTTCCTATTTAGTGCTTGAGATAAGCATGTCTTGTTGTGGTTGTTGTCTAGCATGATGTATTGGGAGTTAAGCATGTTGGTTAGGCTAGCTTGTGTAACGGGAAGTGTAGCATAAGTCTAGCGGTAGCGTTGCATGACGCGTAATTCATGTGTAGGTGCGCAGAATGGCGCGTAATTCACGTGTTTGGTTTAGCGTAGCATGACTCGTTATGCATGCAAGTGGTTGCGTAGCATGGCGCGTAATGCATGCGAGTGGTTGTGTAGCATGGCGCGTGATAACTGCCCAAAAGGTAGTTATTTAGGCCTCATTTATATAAGGATTTGTGTGTCTTTAATGCTTAATAGGGTTGGTTTTAGAGAGATATTATATGATTTAACCCATTTGGAAGAATGGAAGCATTGGAAATTATTTTGTGCAGATTATGCTGCTGAGCGACTGGAGGGAGCAAATTCTATGCTGCAGCAAAACTGGGAACAGAAACTGCCACATCACAGCTCGTTAGCCAACTTCATGAACCGACTTTTGTTGAGTTATTTTCGGGATAAAGGAGCAAGGAGAGCCTTACACGTGTCCTAGTTGACCTAATTCAAGCCTCCTCTCTTTCTATAAAAGGAAGTAGCCGTCCAAGTCAAATTCATTCCATGTTTTCCCTTGGAAGCCGAATAGTGTAGAGATTGAAGATTATCAAGAACACCATCATCCGCAAGCTGATTAGGGAGTTTATTTTCCTTCTTAATTTGTGGTTATGGACATGCTTACTCAGATTGTAATTCGTATTCCTATGCTTATTATGAACTAAGTAGCTTAAGGTGTTGGTTAGGAGTAATGTGATTACTGTGCTTCATCTCTAGTAATATATTGACTATCGCATTTTGGTTAATTGTTGTGCTTATTCTCATTTTATGCCCGCCTGGCCAGCCGGTATGGATAGCTCTCTCTAGTTTCAGGGATGATTTAGAGAGTGTGTGGCAATTATCCACACTACGATCATTGTGTATTGGTGAACGCCAGTGACTGAGCTAGGGATAGCCAGTTGCCTAGTGCTTGATCGGTCGCTCTTCATTGGGTTTGAAACACATCCCAAAAGATCCAGAGTTCCGGGAGGAATCCGCTAATAATACTGCGAGAAATGCTTGATCAATAATATTGCTAGAGCATATCTTAGAAAAATCACTGAAACCTAACCAGCGCCTGTCTTTAATCTGTCTATCTATTTGTTTACTCGTTGTTCTGTCATTTATTTTGCTTCAGCATAATTCCGATAAAACCCAACATTTTTATTATCTTCGGAACCATTAGAAAGTTATACAAAATAGATAAAGTGGAAACTTATTCAGACCTTGGATTGATAATATTACTTGCTGCAGACTGTGTATGCTTGCACAGGAATTCTAGAGTATTTTATACTATATTTTTACTCACTCTAGGAACCCAACAAGTTTTTGGCGCCGTTGCCGGGGACTTGAATAAGTTTTTATCTGATCTGTTTTGTGTATGTGTTTTAGTGGTTTGGTGCTAGAACTTTTTGATTGTTTCTTTTGTTTTTGCAGGTGTGATTTTGGTGCATGAGCGATCCGCCTGGGGTACGATTTGAGCTTGATCTAGAAATTGAAAGGACATTTAGGAACAGAAGGAGGGAGCAGCGCAGAAACCAGATGGAGAACGCCCCGCAACTTCCGCAGGTTCATGAAGGTCCAGAAGTAGCAAACCCCCAGCAGAATCCGTTGCTGCAGCAAAACCCACTGTTTGAGCAAAATGAGCAGCGAAATAATCAGGCTGAGAATCCTATCTTGATAGCGAACGATAGGACCAGAGCCATTCGAGCATATGCTGTCCCGATGTTTAATGAGTTGAATCCAGTGATTGCACGTCCCCTAATCCAAGCAGCAAATTTTGAAATGAAACCGGTAATGTTTCAGATGTTGCAAACCGTGGGGCAATTCCATGGTTTGTCATCTGAAGACCCTCATTTACATCTTAAGTCTTTTCTAGGAGTTAGTGATTCTTTTGTAATTCAAGGAGTGCCTAGAGATGGTCTTAGATTAACTTTGTTCCGGTATTCTCTTAGAGATGGAGCAAAGTCATGGTTAAACTCTTTTGCTCCAGGATCAATTAGGACGTGGGATGAGTTAGCTGAAAAATTTTTGAGTAAATATTTCCCACCTAATAGAAATGCTAAATTAAGGAGTGAAATAGTAGGGTTTAGGCAACTTGAGGATGAGACTTTTAGTGAGGCTTGGGAAAGGTTTAAGGAGCTTTTACGAAAGTGTCCCCACCATGGGTTACCTCATTGTATTCAAATGCAAAACATTTTACAATGGTTTAAATGGAGTAACCCAAGGTATGGTCGATGCTTCGGCTGGAGGGGCCCTTTTGGCAAAAACTTTTGATGAAGCCTATGAAATTTTACAAAGAATATCTATTAATAGTTGTCAGTGGTCGGATGTTAGAGGCACAAATAAAAAGGTTAAGAGTGTATTAGAGGTTGATGGTGTGTCCACCATTAAGGCCGATCTTGCTATGATTGCTAACGCTCTTAAGAATGTGACAGTGATTAGTCATCAGCAGCCACCAGCTATGGAGCCTGCAGCAGTGGTGAATCAAGTCGCGGACGAAGCATGTGTCTATTGCGGTGAAGACCACAACTACGAGTTTTGCCCCAGCAATCCAGCTTCTGTGTTTTTTGTAGGTAATCAGAGGAACAACCCGTATTCTAACTTCTATAATCCAGGTTAGCGCAACCACCCCTACTTCTCATGGGGAAGTCAAGGAAATAACGTACAAGCGCAACAGAAGATGAACCAGCCGGGATTTGCTAAAGCGCAGGTAATGCCCCAACAAAATAAGCAGGCTTTGCCCCAGCAAAATTCGGGAAATTCTCTCGAGGCGATGATGAAAGAATTTATGGCTCGCACAGATGCCGCAATTCAAAGTAATCAAGCTTCAATGAGAGCCCTGGAATTGCAAGTGGGTCAGCTAGCTAATGAGCTAAAGGCAAGACCTCAAGGGAAACTTCCATCAGATACTGAACACCCTCGAAGGGAAGGTAAGGAGCAGGTAAAGGCAGTAACTCTTAGGAGTGGTAAGCCATTAGAAGAGTCTAGAAAGACCCAGAATTTAAAAAGTAATGGTGATAATAATGTTGTTGTCGAGAAAGAGTTGGAGTCTGGTCAGGGTGCTGGAGGCAGCAAAGAGAATGCTGGAGCATCTGGTTCTGTGCCAGATGTAGAACCACCATATGTGCCGCCCCTGTTGGGTTTTATGCCCTAAAACTCGTAGATAGTAAATGTACATTTGACCGAACATTAATAAAGTGATGTCTTATTCAATGTTTGTATCATATCTTGTCTTATTAACCCTAATCCAATAAACTAAACATCCATGGCTAATATAATGAGGCTTGAACTAGTATGTAGGGACATACGGGGATCAATGTTCAAGTTTTAGCCTAAAGGGTCTGTAGTATAGGGATAAGGCTGGGTACCTTATCCTGGTGACACTATGGATACGGCCCGCTTTGTATATTGATACAAACGTTGTGATCCAACGCGTTCATGTGGTTGACATGCGAGTGGGGGTATCCTGTGCAATGAGTTTGCACAAAGACCGGACCGCGAAATAGTTAACCACTAACTTTAACACCGTTAGTTAGCTCGGTTTCTATTTCACTAGGATGACCTAGGCAACTTGGCCTTAATCCTGAGTGGATTATGGACTCCTGTCCATGAGGGATTGTCCTTTGATTTGTACGGGTGAGAGTGGCCAGTTCACCGACTCAATAAGCCTACCATTTTGGGGACAAGACCGAGTGGGGAGCTGGGAACGTAGTCTTACAAGATGGAATTCACTCCTTCCTGATATGAGGGTAAGTAGAGGTGTGTTCCCTTAAGTGGTGTCTCCGGGTCTTGAACAATGGGCCCTACCCTCTTTATGGCACGAGAGGTTTTTTCTGTTTGATGGTTGGACCATAAACAGGTTGTTCATTAGAGGAGCACTGGTACTTAAGGATCAAGAGGTAGCCCAGGGGTAAAACGGTAATTTGACCTAGCTGGGGTACGAACACACGTGAAGGGCTAACTTGCTGTTGACGGTCAATATCCGTGGACACAGAAATATATCTGCAGTGAGAAGAGTGCAGCTGTGGTTCTTTAGTGGAGTGAACCACAGTTAACGAATATTGATTAACTTGGTTAATGAGTTTAACCAACTAATCTCATATCGTTGGAGCTTTTGATCTGTAGGTCCATTAGGTCCCACCGGTAGCTCATTTAGGGCGTTGAGGTAAAATTCTAAGGATGGATTGAATATTCAAAGGTGTTTGAATATTATACTAAAATATGAAGTGGTTCATATTAAAACTATAGGTTATAATTAATATGCATTGGATGTATATTAATACTATAGTTTTGAGAGAGAAAATAGTAATTGAATATGTGATGTTCAATTTTATTTTATTAATTAATTTCGAATTAATTAATTAATTTAGTTTAATTAAATTTGATTTAATTAAACTATAAGATAGGAGGGATATTAATTTAAATTGGATTTAAATTAATGTTATTTTAATTAATTTAGATTAATTAAAATATAATTAATTGTAATTTTAAAATTATGATTTAAAAATTATATTTAATTAAAAATATCAGATAACTGATATTTCAGTTATCTGATATTATGGTTTTTTAAAAAGGAGACGTGGTCAGTGCAGTTGCTTGAATCTCTCTCAGTCTCACGTCTCTCACGCCCATCTCTCCCTATCTATCGCTCTCTCTCACTCTGCACTCTCGCTCAGAGAATACAGAACGATTGATCCAGAGAAAATCCTTAGATTTTTGGGCTCCCACAAGCACCTAACGCAATATCCTATTGGAGAATACCGGTGTATCCTTGTGGTGGTGTTCGTGCAATTTTTCCCAGCGAAATCAAGGTGTGATTGCTGCTGTTTTTGGGAGAAATTCAGAGAGAATTGGCGAAAAGTTCAAGGATTTCTTCAAGGGTAAGGTTTTTCTTGAACTAGGGTCAATAGGACCCAATTCTAGATTAGATCTAGAATTTTTCCTCTTGTTTTAAGCATGCTTGTATCTATTTTATAGCAGAGTATTGTTTTTGTTATCGCTGTAAATTTATTGATTTTGCCGTCATATTGGTATCCCAATCGGCGTTTTTATTCGAAAAGGTCTTTGTGGTTTTCCGCTGCGCAAAGGGTTTTTATCCCTACAATTGGTATCAGAGCCATTTCGAATTAAAACGTTGTTTTGAGATTTACGATTGGCTGTGTATGGTGGGATTAATTGCATTATGAATGTGGGTTTGCGATAAACTGTTTTGATTTAATTTGGCCATAGATTTATCGGAATTTTATTGATTTGATCATGTAAGGCCCCTGCGTTTTTGGGCAAAATTCTGTAAATCGAGTCTGTATTAGTCTGGGTCGTGTTTAGGCTTGAAAATCGATGAAGATCGCAGAAGAAATTGGTGAAAATCGTGAAGAACAGTCGCGTTTCTGCCCAGAAATCAGCTCCAGACGCAACAGGGTCGGGACGCTTAGCCTTGCGCGTCTCGACGCTGTCGCGATTCTACGCTCCAGACGGTTGAAGTCGAGCCAGCGTCGGGACGCTTTCTTCACAGCGTCTCGACGCTGTCACGATTTCGTGCGGCGCCAGGATTTTCGCGAGAACGTGAGTGGTGCCCTAATTTGGCCGGTTCGGTTCGAGCGGTTTAGGTCAGCTGGGACCGGTTCGGTCCGGTTTGACCCGTTTTGGGTGCGGTTCGAGTTTTTCAAGTCCGGTTCGAAGTGGTTCGGGTCGGTTCAAGGCTTAGGCTTGTTGAGGTTGTCATGGTAGCACTATAGGTAAGTAGTTTCTACTTACTGAGTTTGTTTGATTGCGTGAAGCCTATTTGTTTGTTACTTGCTTTTCCTATATATTTATGAAATATATGAACTGTTGAGATGTAATGCTTATGTTGCTTGAGATGAGCATGTATTGATTTGTTGCTGGTTATGAGCATGAATTGTACTTGTTATGTTGTGATCGTTGTAGTGCTTGTGTGAAGCATGAGATTTATCTTTGTGTTGCTTGAGATAGGCGTGTTTGGGTGTTAAGCATGATGTGATGTCGGGTTAAGCACATTTGAGTCTGGCTTGCATGTTGATGGGGGATGTGTAGCATGAGTCGGGTGTGAGGCACAACACATGGTGCGTAATTCATGTGTAGCGGAGCGTGACGAGAAAATCACGTGGGTGTGAGTGCGGAGCGTGACGCGGAAATCACGTGGGTGTGAATGTGGAGCGTGACGCGGAAATCACGTAAGAGTGGTGCAACACATAGCGCGAAATTCATGTGGGGTGGGTGTAGAACATGACGCGGAAATCATGTAAGTAGTGCATCACATGGCACAGAATTCATGTGTAGCGGAGCATGACGCGGAAATCATGTGGAGTCTAGTGCGTGTGTTGCATAGCGTGTGGTGCAATTGCATGAGTTGATTGTTTTTAAGCATGTTGTTAGGTTTTAGCTTGAAAGTATGTTTCTTATTGTGGTTGTGTAACATGTTGAATGCGTGTGCCAAGCATGTTGGTTGTTTTGGTTGTTTGTTTGTGGCTTGGTAAGTGTGAGCTGCTTACCAGTACCACGGTTGTACTGATACCCCTTTCCCCACCTTTCCCCCCAACATTTTAGATGTTACAGGTATCGAGGATAATCCGGACCTTGGTGGCGAGGAGGAGGACTACGAGGATTCCTAGAGTGTTGGTTTTTCGGTTGTTATGTTTTCTTAGTGGCTTAATAAGTTAGCTTGAGTTGATTTATTGTTGTAGTCCTGTTATGGTGGGAATTTCACCTGAGAGGTTTTAGGCTTTTGTAAGCAGTGTTCTGGCCTTGTTGATAGACTTAAGGTTTAATTTTGTTGGTATCTCATTTAAAGAATAACGATGTTTAGTTAGTATTCTTTTGGGATAAGTTGCTAGTGATTATAAAAGTTGAATTAGTAATCTGGTTGGTGCATGTTTTGTTTATGTTTGATGTTACGAGGTCTGACTCGTATAGTGAAGTAGGTTGTGTATCCGAATTGTAGTCTGGAAGAGTTGGGTGGAATGCTTAGAAGTGTTTCCTTGCTTATTAGGTGTTGTAAAAAAATTGGGTTCAGACCATTTTACGCCGTTATGCTGCCTAAATTTTCGGTACATCCGGTTTAAAAGTGGTTCAGATCCGTAGCTAAGGGTTTAGAGTGGTAGTAGGCGTCTCTAGGTCAGAGGTTGGGAAACTTGGGACGTTACATGCATTGACTATGAGGATTGAGGTTTGAGTCTTGAAATTAGGGCTGATCATCGGTCGGTCGGCATCGGTTTTGGGCTCAAACCGACGCCGACCACCGACCTATCGGTTTTGGTCGGTCGGTTTAAGTCGGTTTTGAAGTTGTTTAGTGTGTCGACCGACCGACCATACCAACGGTCGGTCGGATTTGGTCGGCTTTGTAACGTTGATGAACTGACGAGAAGGAAAAAACGAACCTTAAAAAAAATAGAGAAGGAGAGAAGACAACCAACCATAAAAAAAATAGAGAAGTTGGAGAAGAAATGAAGAGAATGAGTCAAGGAGAGAAGACAACAAATCATAAAAAGAAAAAAAAAATAGAGAATGAGAAGAAAGGAAGAGAAATAAGAAAAGAATCAGAAAAGGAAATGTGGAATAAGAATGAAGAAGAACCGTGGAGAAGGAGATGGAAAAAAAGTGAGGAGAGAAGAAGAGAAAGAAAACAAGAAGTGCTGAGAAGAAAAAAAAATGAAAATCAAAGGGATAGGAAACGGAGAAACAAAGGAAGAAAAAAAAATTAAAAAGAAATGAAAAAAAAAATTAAAACTTAAATTGTTTTAATTGTGCCTTGGGAAGACCATCGCTGATGGTCTTCCCAAGGGCTGCTGCAGCACTGCAGCAGCTTTGTCACTTCACGTGTGAAGTGACTTTTGCTTTTTACTTTTTTTTTAATATATAATCGGTCGGTTCTGGTCGGTTTGAACCTTTTTAGGCTCACCGACCGACCGACCAGTCGGTTCTTTTCATAAAAAAACTGATTCCGACCGATAGAATAAAAAAACCGACCGACCGACGTCGGTTCGGTCGGTCGGCTCGGTTTTTCGGTCTATGATGCTTACCCCTACTTGAAATATTCAATCACTTGAACCTGTATCTTTTTATGCTTTTATGCTTGCTTGAGGAAACATGTGCAAGGCAACGTAGCCTCATCAAATATCAGAGCATTGATACGTTAAAATTTCTACACTCGTTGTTGCTGCCATCAAGTGCTTGTGATCTGACGCCTGAAGAGCTTGCTGCGATGGCAGGTGGAGAAGAGAGGCATGGGAGGTTGGCTGGCGATTGCTGCTTCTTCGAGAAAAAATATGATAAACTGAAGAAGATGGTGGTGGTATAATTTTGCATTTGTTTAAATGATAAGTTAGGGTTTTGCATTTGCTAGGCTCCAATTTTCATTTGTTTACAATTTTTCCACAAGAGTCAATTAAATCCCTTCCAACCAAATTAAAACTCCAATTAACCCTCCAAAAGTTGCTCAATTAAATTTATAATTGGAGAAAATTGATGTTTACCGCGTTACACTTGCCTCTCAAGTTTTTGTTTTGTTTCTACAATAATGTGTACCTAAATTTCTCTTTCTAATTCAAGGGTGAATTAATTCTAATTGTAATAACTTTTTCAGGCTTTGTACCAAATAGAATTTATTTTATTCAAGAATTTTTTTTCTTTCTTATTCTCTATTTTTTTTATTAATAATTTGATATTTAATTAAATTGACAAATTAATTTAATATCGATTGTTCTATATTGTCGTTGATGAATTTGTGATATGTAATTGTCATGAATGATTTAATTTAGCAGCAATGAGTTAGTTTGCTTAGGTGTGGGTAAGCGTATAACTTTTCCATTTTACATAACTTGCATAATAAACTCTAGAGGACAATATCTCGATTAATTGAATTTGGTTTTTAGTCATTCCCATATAGATTTATTCTTAATGCTATCATTAAATCGATATTGGATACTATCGTGTCTAATTGATTAAATGATAAGTGTTTATTTTGATGCTTGGTTAGAATCAAATAAATAGAGAATGTACACACTAATTATGGCTTTTCCACTTAAGTAGATTAAGTTATTGAATTGAGAATTTGATTTTTTCTTTATTTTTTTTAAGTCTGTGATCAAGATTACAATGGGATAGAATTTGCGCCCTTGATTTCAAATTTGGTAATTTTATTTTTATATTCACTTCTTCATTGCTTAATTTTTATCTTAGTTCAACATTTCAAAACCTTATTTTATTTTAGTTTTCTTAAACCTTGATAAATTAATTTGACTAGTTCTCTTGAGATACAACTTAGTTTCACATCTCTCTACAAGTTACATTAGAAGGATCAATTATTACTTTGCAGCGCCTCGAAAACCAAACCAATATCCATTAGTGGCCGATTAACATCTTATTGGATTAAACCTTTGTATTCTTCCATGTATATCTACTTAATATCTTTTAATGTATTCCAAAATTCTTTCTATCACATTTGGAATCAAGAATCGAAATTTGACTTGGAAAAATCCAACATGAGAATTATAATCGCCCAAAATTTCAACAAGTTAGAATGTATACTTAATTAAACTTTTATATTCTTCCATATCTAATATTTTATATTCTAAAATATTTGTGGTTATTCTTTTTGAGTCAACACCAAAGTCAAGAGCTTTAATTAACAAGTTAGAATATATATTTAATTCTTTCTATCACATTTTAAATGGAGAATCTAAGAATGGGGGAGGAAGAAGAGGGGAAAGAGGGTGAAAAATAAATAAACGAATAAAATGTTTTTAATTAACAAAATAATTTTGAAAAAAAAAATTAAAAAAATTATTAAAAAAATTGTCACAACAGTTTTCTGTTAGTAATTAACAGAAAAGTTAACGAAGGGACTAGAGGTATAACAAAATCCAAACCTTAGGAGTAAAATTGTTGAATTTGAAACTTATGGAACGAAAATGTAACCTATCCTATCCTGACTAAAAGTGTATTTTTCCCTAAATTTTATTGAAACATTTGTGTGGATGACCCACTGGAGAGGCAGAATAAAAAATGTCCTAAATTTTTATTTATTAATTTTTCTTTTATTTGACAATGGACATGCCTTTGTTTAGTGACTAGAATCTCATATAAAATACTTAATAAATATCTCAATTCACATTAAACCATCCACATATGGCAAAATAACCACCAAAATTTCAACAAGTTAAAATAATATTGTATGCTTAGGTAAACCTTTATATTCTTCCATATCTAATATATTTTATGTTCTAAAATATTTGTGCTTATTCTTTTTGAGTCGATACAAAATTTAAGAGCTTTAATTAACAAGTTAGAATGTATACTTAATTTATTTCAATGTATTCCAAAATTCTTTCTATCACGTTTTGAATCAATAATCTAAATTTGACATGGAAAAATCCAACATGAAAACGGTAACGACCCAAAATTTCAACAAATTAGAATAATCAATTTAGAGATATATATATATATATTGATAAAAGAATAATCTATACTTAATTAAACCTTTATATTCTTCCATATCTAATAATCTATACTTTAGCATATCTCCCTTTCATTTTAGATTTACTAAATTACATGGTAAATTAATTAGTTGCCATGAAGAATATTTGAAAATGAAGATAACAGAAGAATGTTATGGAGTAAACAAATTTGATTTGAAGCTATCTTTTAATTAGCTATGCAACTCGTATTGGCCAACTCATTTTTTATGAAATCCACATATCAAGATTCCATGTATTAAGTTACTATTGAACGACTCTTAACTCCACAAATAATACCCTTGGACGATATTCATTGCTAGGGATCAAACACAATTCTATAAATATCAAACTACCATTTTAGGTGAATAGCAAACCACCCGCTTACAAAGTTTTGTCTAGCTGGAAACTACCAATCAAAAGTTAGGATGAGTTCTTCTGGACAAGATGATTGGAAACCAATAGACATTAACGATCCGTATGTGCAAGAGATCGGAAAGTTTGCAGTGACGAAGGAAACACACGGTATAGTTGGGGCTATATGGACATTCATTCGAGTGGTGAGTGGTGAGGTTGCAAAGGTGAATGAAGGAGAAAAGTACCGGCTTGAGGTGGAGGTGAAAATACGTATAATATATAGCGATCCTCCCCCACCAATACATGAGAAAGGTAAGGTTGTTGTGCTGGATCATAAACCACCTGTTAAATCTTGGGAACTCTTAGATTTTGATTTTCCCAAATAGCCTTTTGGCCTTGGCGCCCTTTAGCCTTTACTCCTCAACTCCCACTTTGTTGAGGGGACCAACCCTTATCTACTTTAGATAATGCTCACATCGCATTATCCTTATGTATGGATACTATAGTAATATGAGAATAAAATAAGGGTTGTATCAATGTCTAATTCTATGTTTAAAGGAGTCTTTTTCTTTTCTTTTCATCTCTTTATTATAAATCTAAAATAAAATTGCGAGGAAATAAAATTGGGATGGCTAATCGTGCCTTAAAATCATGCAATCAGGTCCTTGGTATTAACTTTGGTAAATTCAATGGTTAGTTCAATAGTTGATTATTTAAAGATTGATTTTAATCATCTAAGTCTAACGAACTCCTAGAATAAAAAGAGAGTCAATTATACTAGTCTGACAAATGCATCAAAGCTATTCTAGTTGTACACTAATCAATGAGGCCTAATTAATTATTCGAATCGTTGGCAAAATCTAAGAAAGTTCATGGCAAAGTAAATAAATACAATTGAGAATTTCTCAGTAGTCTAGAGATAAACAAAAAATTTCGGATTTTTTTCTACAAAAGAAATGGAGGGTCACACGATTGAAACCCAATAAAAATCATTTAAATTAACTCAAATTTTCAGTTCAACAATCGTTATAGAGCATATTGATTCATGATTATTTAATGTTTAGGTTAAAAATAACTTGTAGTCCTGAACTGTTATGAAAAGAACAATTTAGTTCCACTTTTATTTGCAAAAATTTTAGTTTCTCTTCGTTTTTTGTAACAAAATTTAACCCTCGATCTTTAGTATGTAAGAATTTAGTTCCTCATATTTTAAAATATGTATAAACTTAGATGCTACTAAAGCTGAATTTGTCGAGGTTTTAGAACAAATAAAATTTCTAATTGTTGGTACTAAACTATCTACTTTGCAGTAGTAGTGGTCAGGGTCGAACGCAGAGAGAAGTCGGTTTATTTATAAATTCTTTCATGGAGGGTGAGGTTGAAAAGTGATTAAATGTAGGAAACGAAAATAAAATTGGGATGACTAATCATGCCTTAAAATCATGCAATCAGACCTTTGGTATTAACTTTGGTTAATTCAATGGTTAGTTCAATAATTGATTATCTAAACATTGATTTTAATCATCTAAGTCTAACGAATTCCTAGAATAACCAGAAAGCCATATTATTCCTATTATACTAGTCTGACAAACGCATCAAAGCTATTGAAGTTGAAAACTAATGAATCTGGCCTAATTAACTAGCAACAATCGTATTAAAGATTATAATAGTTAGATAACCAATTTTATAACTAGAAAAAGCCTAAATTACTTACAAATTGACTAAGTGCCAATTCTAGGGAGGCATGCAAAATGGTTTATTTAGAGACAACGCGCTTAAATTCCAAGATCATGTTGCAACCTAATCGCTATCGGCTAACAAATATAATTAGAAAGACTGCAATCTGGTTTATCAGACCCTCCTATCAGAACTAATTATGATAAAATAGAATTCAACTCACCAAGATAATTGAAATCAGAAACTAAGCATCAAAACCTCAAGAAAATAATCCAAACTTACATAACTGAGTAACCAATTACCCGATTAACACCTAGTCGACCATCAAAATGCGGCAACCTGACATTGAAGCATGACTAGCTACCCAACCTATGCTAAAACTAAGCCAAAGTTACTAGGAAAATTCATTACAATGTAAAGAAGAACAAAATGGTTGGGGAACTTTTGGGAAAAGATCTCCAAACAATATATAGCAGCAGGCAGTAACGTTTAGACGTTACACACAATGTCTCAATGCTAAATCTTCGATTGACGTAACTAGCATGTGCGTGAGGACATGACGGACCGAAGTTTCTGAGGCTTCGAATAAAATAAAATTATAATCACCGACACCAAAAGCTAACTTGTAGTTGTAGTGACCGAGGTCGAACACATGGAGTGCATTTATAATTTGTCTATCCTAAATTTATTGTGACAATGAGACTAGTGGGGGGATTTGGATATGCGAGAGATAATTGTGAGGAAAGATAAATTGGGAGAATTTAATTAAATGATTTATTTTATTATGATTATCGAAAGATTAATTTACGAATTGAAAGCCTAATCAGTTTAACTGGAAACAAAGATGCTCAGGTTTCAGTATTATTTATTTTATTCATTGATTATTGAAAAATTAATTTACGAATTGAAAGCCTAATCAACTTAACTGAAAAAGCCAGCAAGCATAATATCCCTAAATTCCTAAGTCTGACCAAGCATCGAGACTAGTCCTAACTGGTTAATAAGCTAATCGTGCTAATTAACTACTAAATTAACTAGGAAACGCCTAAATTAATTTCAAGCACATGCTTAGACCCTAGATCTTTCATCCCAATTGCTAAATTTGGGATAACAGCCAAATCACTACATGCTTAGACCTATTCACTACTTTAATTAGCTTATGAATTTAGTTAAATTGTGGTCGAGGATGTCAATCTTTCCTAACATTACTAAATTTATGAGTCATGCAGTCTAAACAACATTCAATACAGTAAACCATGCAAGAAACAATAAGAATCTCATGAAATAAAAATATACATACTAACCGAGGTCTCAATTACAACAATCCAAGCTTAGACAGCCATAGAGGAGCCAAATCTAAGTCCTAAGACTTGATTAGCGACCCTCAAACTCACATAAACTAGGGACAAATAAAACGTAGAGAGAAAAATGAGAAGAACAACGAAAGAATCACTAAAAACGAAGTTCATATGACCTAGACATCGAAAAAACAATTTTATAGCGTAGGCGTAGCATCGTGACGTTATGATTCTAGTTTCAGAATTTGCACGCGTGAAATAGCCAGTATCGAGATGCTATAAGTTCCATTTCTTTTAATGATAATTTTCCTATCCTTTAATGTTCAATTGCACGCTTTAGCAATTCTATCCCCATTTATATAAGTTTGAGTAATGTTAGGAAAAGATTGACAACCTTTGACCGCAACTTGCTTAAATTTACTTGCTAATTGAAGTAGTAATTGGGATCGATGATTTAGTTATTGTAATAAAAGTGTTAATTCCCATTGATTGCATTCATGTGTTGGGTTTTATGCCCTAAAGCTCGTAGATAGTAAATGTAACATTTGACAACCATTAATAAATAAAGGGTTATTTCCTTTCAATATAGCATTATTGATCTTATAATGATTAGCCTTGCCTAAATAACCACAAATCCAATAAACTAAGAACCCCGAGCTATGTTATGAAAACTTGAACTTTATGTAGTGACATAAGGATGGATCAAGTTCAAGTAATAGCCTAAACGGTATATAGTATAGGGATAAAGTTGGGTACCTTATCCTAGGGACATTATGGATGCAACTCACTTTGTCTTTAATGTAAACGATGTGATCCTGAATCGTTCATGTATTGACATGCGAGAGAGGGCATCCTATGCAATGAGTTTGCATAAGACCGGACCACGAGAATAGTCACTTTCACTTCATAACGTCATTTACTGATGAAACTGATTATCTCATGCGATGACCTAGGTAACTCGATCTTAATCCTAAGCTAACTATGAACTCCTATTTATTCAGGATTGTCCTTTGATTTGCAAGGGTGAGAGTGGCCTGAGTTCGCCGACTCAATAAGCCCACCATCTTAGGGATGAGACCAAGTAGATAGCTGGGGACATAGTCCAGCAAGACAAAATTCATTCATATCCCTTCTAGGGATAGTAGGGAGGTTGTTCCCTTAAGTACTGACTCTGGAACTTGAACAAAGGGATCCTGCCCTCTCATTGGCTTGAGAGGGATTAGGTTTGGTGGTTGGACCACAAACCAATTGTTCATTACAGGATCAGTGGGACTTAAGGAACTAGAAGTAACTTCAGGGATAAAACGGACATTTAGAATCGTTGTAGTTACGAACAACCTGTGAAGCGTCGACTTACTAATCATGGTTATATCAGGGTGGACAGAAATATATCTATAGTGAAGGGAGTGCAACTATCAGGCTATAATGGAGTGTCTCGGTAGTTAACAAATGTTGATTTACTAGGTTAATGAGTTTAGAGGGTTAATCTCGGAACGTTGGAGCCCATGATCTGTAGTTCCATTAGGTCCCCATGCTATCTCATACAGAATAAACCATAGAACAAAGTGATGAAAAGAATTTGAAGCGTTGAAATTCGATTTAGGGAGTAAACGTTACTTATATACTTAACGTGTTTAATTATAAATTAAAGGGAAAAATACACTTTTGGTCCCTGAGGTTTGGTTTAAGTGACACTTCGGTCCCCGAGTTTTCAAACTCAACAAAAATACCCCCGAGGTTTGAGATAAGGAGCAATTTGGTCCCTGCCGTCAATTTTTCTGTTAAACCCTAACGGTAAGCTAACGTGGCACTATTATTTTAATTAAAAAATTAATTTTTAATTTTTTTAAATAAAAAAATAAAAAAATATTAAATATATTATTATTTTATTATTATTTTTAAAATTCTCTCTCTTTCTTCTCCATCTTCCTTCTCCCTCCATCTTCTTCCTTCCCCATCCCATCTTCTTCAGCTCCGGTGGCCGGCGGTCGCCGGAATTGTTTTTTCCTTCTTTCTTCTTCTTCTCTTCTTCTCTTCTTCCCTTCTTCTTTCTCTTCCTTTTTTCTGTTTTTTTTTTTTTAAGAAGGGAGTTTCGGGGAGGAGGAGCTCCTCCTCCCCCTTCCATTTCAGAGCTCCTCCTCCCCGAAACTCCCTTCTTTTTTCTTTTTAAAAAAAACAGAAGAAAGGAAGAGAAAGAAGAAGGGAAGAAGGGAAGAAGAGAAAAAGAAGAAAGAAGGCAAAAAAAAAAAATTCCGGCGACCGCCGCTGCCGCCGCCGTTCGCCGACCACTGGAGATGAAGAAGATGGGAGGGGGAAGGAAGAAGATGGAAAAGATAGAGAGAGAATTTTAAAAATAATAATAAAATAATAATATATTTAATATTTTTATATTTTTTATTTAAAAAAAATTAAAAATTAATTTTTTTAATTAAAATAATAGTGCCACGTCAGCTTACCGTTAGGGTTTAACAGAAAAATTGACGGCAGGGACCAAATTGGTCCTTATCTCAAACCTCGAGGGTATTTTTGTTGAGTTTGAAAACTCGGGGACCAAAGTGTCACTTAACCCAAACCTCAGGGACCAAAAGTGTATTTTTCCCTAAATTCAACTATCAGGAGATTTTGAGACCATTGACATGTATATGATACATATTTAAGTTTGGATAAGAATAGGGATTCATATTAAAAAATCTGGATTGAGAGAGATCGGGGTTGGTGCAAAGAATTTCTCGGCAGCCTAAAGATAAATAGAATTTTTTTTTTTCTACAAAAGAAATGGAGGGTCACAACATTCAAACCCAATAAGATTTATTTAAATTAACTCAATTTTTCAGTTCAACAATCGTTATAGGACATATTGATTAATAATTATTTAATGTTTAGGTTAAAAATCACTTGTAGTCCTCAAATTTTATGAAAGTAACAATTTAGTTCCACTTTTATTTGCAAGAATTTTAGTTTCTCTTCATTTTTGTAACAAAATTTAACCCTCGAAATTTAGTACGTATGAGTTTAGTTCCTAATATTTTAAAATATGTATAAATTTAGATGCTACTAAAGCTGAAGTTGTCGAGGTTGTAGATCAAATAAAATTTAAAATTGTCGGCACTAAACTAACTACTTTGCAGTATAGCGGCCAAGGTCAAACGCAGAGAGCAATCAGTTGATTTCTAACTTCTTTTATGGAGGGTGAGGTTGAAAAGTGTTTAAATGCATGAAAAAATGACAAAAAATAAAATTGCGAGGAAATAAAATTGGGATGGCTAATCGTGCAATCAGGTCCTTGGTATTAACTTTGGTTAATTCAATGGTTAGTTCAATAACTGATTATCTAAAGATTGATTTTAATCATCTAAGTCTAACAAACTCCTAGAATAACCAGAGAGCCGTATTATTCCTATTTTACTAGTCTGACAAACGCATCAAAGCTATTCTAGTTGTACACTTATCAATCAGGCCTAATTAACTAGCAACAATCGCGTTACAATTACAATAGTTAGATAACAAATTTTATAACTAGAAAAAGCCTAAATTAATTACAAATTGACTAAGTGGAAATTTTAGGGAGGCACGCAAAATTGTTTATTTAGAGACAACGCACTTAAATTCCAAGATCATGTTGCAACCTAATTGCTACCGGCTAAATAATAAAATTAGAATGACTACCGCTCTAGTTTATCAGACCCTCCCTTCGCACGCGATTCTTCCCTCCACGAGCTCTCTCTCTCTCCCTGCGACCTCTCTCCTTGTGGGTTTGGTTGTGAAGCCGTCGCCGACCTTGTCGGAGAAGACCCAACCGCTGGAAGCATTGTCGCCGATCTCTCCCTCGCGTGATTCCTCATTCCCGCATGGTTTCCTCTCTATTTCGTGGGTTCAAGGTGCAGATCTCCCTATTCCGTGCGTTTTTTGCCAAGAGAGATCGTGGGTAAGTCTCTTCTCCCTCAATCTAGTTGATTTGAGGTTCGATCTAACTCCCTTGTGTCTATATTGGTTAGATCTTGCGCGGACAGCAGCTCGAAATCTTGTTTCTTCCGTGTTTCAGCTTTAGAAATCGTGGGTAAGCCTTTTCCCTTTCCTTTTCCATGTGGTTTAAGGCTTGGTCTAAGTTTCTCTTGGTTTGGTGTTTTTAGATCTCGCGTGTCTAGCGATTCGAAGTCCCATCAACCCCGTTTCAGTCAATTTTGCCTCCGTCCAGCATCGTTTTTTGGTGTTTTCGGCACGGCTTGACTATCCCGGTAAGTTTAGACGCTTACCCATGTTCAGTTGGTGCTTAGGATTAAATACCCATTCATTTGAGTGCTAGAATTTATGCTTTGATTTTGAATTTCTAATCTGTAGCGCTATCTTTGCTCAGTTTGTGAGTGTTTCGGCGTCAATTATCGTTCCCGGTAAGTTTATCCCTTACCCACCCATGTTTAGAGATTTAAGTAAAATGCCCACTAGCTTTAGGTGCAGGAAAAGTTAATTGTGGTTGATTTTCTGATCTGCCACGCCGTATAAGTGTTCGATTAAGTTCGAAACACTTTAATTCAAATATCCACTGCCGAAGGACTATTCTAGCACATCGTTAGAGGTTAGAATAACTCGTCTAGCGTGGAAGCGGGTCCGTTTGCGTAAGTTTTCTTGTTGTCCCTTCGCTTTTAGCGTTAAAGGTTGTTGTCCATTAGTTATGTTAGTCTTAGAATCATGATTTTATCGTTACCCATTGCATAGCTAGGATCTTAGGTGTTGCCCCAACCCTTAAAGGTCGTAGAGCATGTTTTAAAATGGGTTATCATGGCTTTGTTGGTTAAAATCAAGTAGTTCTTCAATGCCAATTAAGCCTCGTTGTCTTAGAATGTTTCCCGACCCTTTTAGGTTCTTAAAGCATGATTTATGAGCTTTTGGTTGTTGTGCATTGTCTAAGGTTTAGGAGCTCTTAGGTTGTCGTTCATGTATTTTAGGTGGTTGTTTGATGTGGACTTTTCCTAACCGCAAGCGCACGGGTCAAGTAATAATATAGTGAATAGTAAATTCGAATGTCGTCCTCTGGATTGGATTTTTAAGCAAATCAAGTATTGTGAATTATCTTGCCCAATAAAGTGATGAAAAGATGATAATAAAACCAAATCAAAGCAAGTAAAAAGAATGGAATTTCAATTGGGAAAACTACTTAGGGAATTGATTTCGCCGATTTCGTTTAGGATTGATTTTAAAGAATAAGTTATTATGCACAATGAAATTATGAGCCAAAGACCCTTTAATCACAACTACCTCTCCCGAGTATAATTGATTCTCATGCAAATTAATCTACTTGATATCCCTATCTAAGTTTATTAACATGCAAGGCAGTGAGATCTTTTAACCAATTCTAAAGTTAATCTAAAACCGTCACGAATTAGAAATAAACTTTATTCATGCAATCTTGAGTAAGTCTCAATCAAATCCCCTCTCCCGAGCTAGATTCGAAACTTAAATCATTCAACTAATGGCCAAATAATTGAAAGCATTAAATCAAGATTACAAACACAATAACATTGCACAACTTAAACCATAAATCAATCCATAAACTTAATCAACTACATCAATCCCTAAGCTACAAGTTTAGCTACTCATGAATGTAAATACAAGCTCAACTAAACATGTGAAAGCCATAAATCTAACTAAAGAAAGGAAAGGGAAAAGAAAACTCAATGTAGGCCGAGTCCGACGTCCCCGTCACGATCCCCACGAACAATGGGTTGATTTCCAAATCTCCCTCTTTGTTTTCAGCCTCCAAGTGCTCTGTTCTGCCCTGTTTACGGCTCCAAAAGGTCCCAAATCGAACTCCCCTAAAACCTAGCCGAAGAGAAGCTTTTATTGCAGATTTTTCGTCTTAGCGTCGAGACGCTGTCAAGACAGCGTCGCGACGCTGCCTCTTATACGCGCGTTCTGAATAAGGAAAAACAGTAGCGTCGGGACACTTCCTATCATAGCGTCTCGACGCTGTGAGCTTTACGCGCCTAATCTGATATGGAATGTGAGCGCCGAGACGCTCAAGAGCTAGCGTCTCGACGCTAGCCTGTTTTTGACCGAGATTTGACTCTTTTCCATTTTTACTCTTTTCATTCATTTGCATCTTTTCACGCCCCGAGCACCCGATTAACTCTGATATTGCATTATAACTCCAATCAACCATTTCCTACAAAATAAACAATAAAGCACAATAAAATGGCCCAAAAATCATAAAAGACTAGCTAAATTGAATAAGTAAAGATAGCTAGCTATGCTCGCTATCAAATACCCCCAAACTTAAGCTTTTGCTAGTCCTCGAGCAAACTCTAAATCAGACATACAATGGAAGAATGGATGCAACAATCATAACTCAATCCTCAGGGCTCAAAAGTCAATAACCAAGCAAGCAAGAGGTATGCACACAAGGACCAATGAGGGAGACAAATTAAAATTTTTCCAAAATTAACTTGCACAAGCGAGATCTAACTCAACAAGATCAGACTCTACTAGCTCGGGATTGGATTATTAAATTCTCAGCTCATCTTCCCTTTACACTGGCACTAAGGCTTCACTAATGAGTTAATGCAACAAATTAGTTTGTTTATCTCCATACTTAGGTGCTTTTAATTAACAATTGAATTAAGCATGTAAATGTGGCACTAGCTTTCACACACCCATTACAGGGACCCTTAACCTGAGATTTCTCTGGTTGGCCTAACTGATCACAACAGGGGTAGCTCTTTTTGCCTAAACTTTATTAAACAATGCAAACTGTGCACAGGCCATGGCATAATTTTTTTTTTCTTCAACAGTAACTACAAGAATGATTTTTCTTTATGAGCATAAATAGCATATATTCTTTTCTTTCCTCCTAAGCAAGATCAAACATGCTAATTTGCAAAACATTAACTTTTTAGCTCTTCCCTACACCTATCGAGGTGACAACAAGCATATGAACCCAATAATTCGCTCCTAAGCATTCAAATCCAAATCTAGCCAAGGCAAATACTCTACTCATGCAAGCCATCTCCTAGAAAAATTTTAAAAAGTCTCCCTTTTTGGGCACTTATGCTTACATCTCATCACAAGCTTGAAAATTGACAAGAAAGCCTATCCTAGGACATCATAATCATGCAAAAGTAACATCCAGAAAACAACCATATGCATAATTCAAAGAAAGCTCAAAACTATAGCCCGAACTCAGATGCTCAAGGGCTCCACAAACATGCTAATCCACCCCCAAACTTAAAATATGCATTGTCCTCAATGTATAAAGAAAATAAGGCATAAACAAGCATGAGAACAATAAAAGAATGACAGGAGTGAACAATACTGGCCTGGAATGATGATGACTTCTTGTTTGAGAGCTTGGAATCTTGAAAGCTTGAAAGCAAAGGAGAAAAAGAAAACAAGACCTACAAAACAAAAACAAACAATAAATCAAAAACAAAAAGAAAACACACTAAACTTACTTGGGTTGCCTCCCATAAGCGCTTGTTTAACGTCATTAGCTCGACGTGTTGCACGTGCTTCAAGGAGGCTTTTGTTCTGTGAATCCAACAGAGGTGCTCTTTCTTTCACCTTTCCTGTAGCCCATGAAAAGCACTTCATCTTTAGAGTCTTCAACTGTTTTAAAGATTTCTTTTTCGTTCTTGACTCTAATAGTGAGCTCCCTGCGCTCAATATCTATAATCAATCGCCCAGTAGCGAGGAATGGTCTTCCTAATATGACAGGCATTGAAGGATTTTCTATCATGTCCATAACATATAAATCAATAGGGAGGAAAAATCTACCTACTCTGATTAACACATTTTCTACAATACCAACTGGTCTCACCACAGATTGATCAGCCAATTGGAGCTTTACAGGAGTAGACTTAATCTCACCTATATCTAACTTTTTACACAACGATAGAGGAATGATATTAATGCTAGCACCTAAATCACATAATGCTCTGAAAGAGTAAGTACCAAAACTACAAGGAACAGAAAAACTCCCTGGATCTGCTACTTTTTCAGGTACTTTCTGTTGTACTCTGGTGCTGCATGTGGAAGCAAGATAGACAGTGTCAACCTTCTTTTCCTTTCGCTTCTTTGCTAACCACTCCTTCATGAACCTGTTGTATTGGGGCATTTCTAATGCCTCTGCAAAAGGAATATTAATATTCAGATTCATAAAAACATTCATAAATTTATCAAACTGAACCTGATTATTCTTTTTCTTCTTTTTCTTTTTCTTTTCCTTGGGAACCAACAGTGTGGGAGAAGGAATAGGAGGCTCAAGGTTAGGCTTTTCAGCCTCATCAGATGATGTGTCCTCCTCAGCTTCCCCTGTAGGTGTTTCATAGTCCTCAGATTCAGGTTCCTCTTCAGATTCCTCTTGGTGCACAGTGATTGCCTTACAGTACTCCATCTGAGGTTTCTCTTGTTCAGCTGGGGCCTTACCTTTATTCATGGTGCTTACAACATTCACCAACTGTCCCAGCTGAGTCTTAATGTTCTTTATAGCTGTACTGTGGCCATTCACTGTTGAGTTGATGGCAATGACTGCCTCCTCTAATTTGGTTGTCCTGTTACTAAACTCTGCAATGAAAGCTCCAACAAGATCTTCTAACTTTTTATTATCTTGAGTTTGAGGGGCAAAACCAGGAGGATTAAGAACATTCTTAGTATTAGCATAAGAGAAATTTTCATGGTTCCTATTGTTAGGGTGATAATGTGTAGGTGTAGAACTATTATTATATCCCCTAGAATTAAAATTTGATACATACTGAACCTGCTCAATGGTCTCCTCATGAGGTCTGGATGCTAAAGCAGCAGCTGATTCAATTGATTGAGCACTCCCTATACCTGAAAATTTCATAAAAGCATTAGCGAGGGAAGTCATCTGGGCCTGGAGTGCACTTACTTTATCAACCTCAAACACTCCAGCAGCAATCTTTTTAGGTGTAGACCGCTCAGATGGCCACTGATAGCTGTTGGTGGCCATATCCTCTAAAAGTGTGTGAGCGTTTTCCACGGTCTTGGACAACAGAGTCCCACCTGCAGCTGCATCAACAATCGTTTTTGTACTAGGAGTTAAACCATTATAAAACAACTGTACCTGAAGCCAATCGGGGTAACCATGCTGAGGACACTTCCTCAGTAGCTCTTTGAATCGCTCCCAAGCTTCGAACAGCTGCTCATTATATTGTTGTTGGAATGTCCCAATCTCGGTCCTCAGCTTGACCGTCTTTGCAGGAGGGAAAAATTTCTTTAGAAAGGCCTGGACCAAAGCATCCCAGGTGGTGATGCTCCCAGGGGTAATAGACTGCAACCAATCTCGTGCTTTATCCTGCAAAGAAAAGGGAAATAAACGTAAGCGAATAGCATCCTCGGAGACTCCATTAATCTTTACAGTCCCACAAATGTCCAAGAATGATTTAAGATGAGAATTTGGATCCTCAGTGGGCGATCCTCTGTATGCACAGTCTCGAGCCATCTGAATGAGAGCGGTCTTCAGCTCAAAGTTATTAGCATTAATCGGGGCATAGACAATCCCTGATTGCTGTCCCTGAAACACAGGCTGAAAATAATCTCTAATAGGCCTAGGCTCCTCAGGTGGATTTTGGTCTGCCATTTGAATAATTTCTCTATTTTCTCTCCGAAGCCTATGAATTGTTCTTTCAATCTCAGGATCCAACGGTATAAAATCTCTACTACTACACATAAACAAATTAACCTAAAAAGGAAAGATAAACAATTATGGAAAGCAACAAAGAAAATAAAACAACTAATCTAAAAAAAAGGAAAATATAATCTATAAAATGAAACAAAAAAAACTAATATGGAATGCAAAAATAAATATGGAAAACACAAATAAGGAAACTAATCTAGAAAAGGAAAAACAAGAACAAATAAGGAAAAGATTACACAACAAAAAGAAAACTAACCTAGAAAATCAAATAAGGAAAGAAAAACAAATAAAGGAAAAAAAAAGTACAATACACCCTAAATTAAGATCAAGCAAATTTTCCACAATATCAATCTAGCTAAATGTGTCAATCCCCGGCAACGGCGCCAAAAACTTGATGTGGACTTTTCCTAACCGCAAGCGCACGGGTCAAGTAATAATATAGTGAATAGTAAATTCGAATGTCGTCCTCTGGATTGGATTTTTAAGCAAATCAAGTATTGTGAATTATCTTGCCCAATAAAGTGATGAAAAGATGATAATAAAACCAAATCAAAGCAAGTAAAAAGAATGGAATTTCAATTGGGAAAACTACTTAGGGAATTGATTTCGCCGATTTCGTTTAGGATTGATTTTAAAGAATAAGTTATTATCACTACAACAAATTATGCTTTCCATGTCGGACGGAAAAAAATGTGCGGGCCTTTTAATGTCGGACGAAAAAATGCGCGGCCTTTTAATGTCGGATGGCGGGTTTTAAAAATTTCAGACTTTTAATGTCGGGCAATGCCCGACATTAAAAACCTCTTTTAGTGCCCGAATTAAAACCCCTTTTTTAAAAAATTAATTCCTGGCATTTTTAAAAGCAAAAGTTTCTAAGCAAAAGTTTCTCTCTCCTTGTGCAGCTTTACTTTTTCTCTCCCTGATATCTCTCGTCTTCTCTCTTCCCCCTTTCCTCATCTCTTCACTTTCGTCTTCTCTCGTCTTCACGAATTGGAAGCTTACGGACGGCGACGGAAAGCTCATCGACGGCGACTTGAAGCAGTACATCTCCGGCGCGGTTTCCATTCTCTCGTCTTCCAAACGCATGGGTTTTTTTGTTCGGCGCGGTGACTAGAAGCTTATCGATGGTGACTTGATCTCTTCCCCTCGCCGTCGGTCACTGAGCTCTTCATCTCCGGTACGACGTGGGTTTTTTGTTTAATCTAAATCATTTGAGTAAAGTTTAGATCTCTTCCCCAAAATCTAAGCCCTAGATCTTGAATCTCTTTAGCTTTAACTTTCTTTTACTTGTTCTTTTGCTTTTTTGTTTCCCTTAATACTTTATGTCACCCATTTCCTCCGCTGAAATTTTGCAAGAGCTTTCTTCTCTGTGTTTCCATCACATCAGGCAATGTACGAAAATAGTGATTCTTTTGTAGTTTCACTTACAATGGTAGTTTGCATCCTTAAACACTTAGTTTCATTTCATTAATCAGTGAAAAGTTTGTTTCTTCTATATGTGTGTGTGTGAGTATATAGCAAGTGTTGCACCCACTTCCAGTTCCCATATGTGCTACAAATTGTGCAAACCGGAGATAACCGAATTTTCCTCCATGGGAAATTTTCTACATTATAAAACACACCCTTCGTGGCCTCCAAAAAATAAAAGGCAAAAGAATAAATGGAAGAAATGTGTTGAAGGATGGGGGAAGAGAGGAAGCTGCTTAAAAAAATTCAATGATTATTGTCTAAATAGAAAAAGTAATAGGAAGAAGCAATTTAATATGCAATTCAATGTTTAAATAAACATTATTTGAATAAATGCATTTTACAGTTGTTGCTAGTCTAAATCAGACTAGAAAAAGAAACTCGAGTATAGATAAAGGTCTAGAGTGTACTTAACCTCTCTCTTTAACAACGCATAGAAAGAAATCAAATCAGGGAGTTAATGTAATAGGTTTCTTGAAAAGATTCTAAAGTAAGTGAATTACAGTGGTAAAAAAAAAAAAAAAAAAAAAAGGCAACGACAAAAGTGAAAGTCTTTCACTGGGAAACAGAATAGAAGGCAAGAGCCTTAAGGCAATAGCACATTTAAAGATTGTTAGAATACTCACACTTTAAGTCTCATTCCCAAATCTCGGAGAAATGTACAGTATGACTTGCGTAAATATGTCTCCTTTTTCAAGTCAATCCCATCTTGTTTAGAAGGTGAATATTCTTCTAATTCCTTCCTAGAAAAATACCATCGAGAGCCATCCTCCAACCCATCCTGTGATTGCTTTGAATCACTATTTTCGTACATTGTCTGATGTGATGGATCACTAGATGATAAATTCTCCATATGCATATCTGTTACCCAACATACGAAAGTTTCAGCGATTGCTTTGAATCTCTTTAGCTTTAACTTTCTTACACTCATTGTACTCTTTTGTAGGCTGATCAAAAATTTTTATTTTTTCAATATTTAGTTCTTTCTTAGCCTTGTAAGGTCCTATTCAGTTATAAGTGGAACAACAACATCTTATGAAACTTACAAACTCCAAAATTTGGTACATGAACAAAATTATTGTATTTATTTATTGATGCTTCTTCCCATTTTATGGTAGAAAAAAAGAGACAGGATAACAAAGCTTGTGGTTCTACCTTACTGGTATCAGCGTGAAGGATACATAAAGGTCATGGCAGACTTGTTTGAAAATGATAACGAATAGCTGCACCTTTTCTTATCAGATCAACTTGGGGGGGGGGGGGTGATAAGATGGAGAGATTAAATGAGGAAGGTAAGGAATGAGCTTATCATGATTTTGTGCTTTGTTATGATATTTCAGAATGCTTTGTTATGATATTGTCCATATGAAGTTTCTGTTCTACCCAAGGGGGGAAGCCATTAGGTTTGGGATTTACCATAACAGGTTCTCTTGTGCGTTCAAGTGCTTGACCGTGTTATCTGCACCTTCTGTTTAGGACGTAAGCAATAAGTAAGCTTCAATTTTTTTGGATTCCTTTGACTTGAATGAATTATGGAATAGTTGCAATGACGTTTTCTAGTAATGACATGATTTAGATGTCAATGCCTTCCAACGTTGACCAACTGTTGTGACCCAAATACATTATTTGTCACTTACATTATTTTAGCAATGTTTCCTCTAGTTATGGGTATAGAAAAGGTGAGGTGTTGTTTGTGTATATTTCCTTGTTAACAATTTCTACCTGGTACTGTTCTTTGGAAGAGAAGTGAGATGGTTATGCTTACGATTTGTTTTCCTAGTTTCTTTTATATATTTCCTTTTCTTTCTTATTAAGTTGCAATTATGTATAGTAACAGTATAGTTTTTATATTCTCTCTAAGAGAAGTGACATAGTTTAAGGTTTTGATTGGAGATGTGTGCTGGTTGTATTTCACTTATACGTTTTTTATTTGTATAAGGTTTGGAATTCATCTTGTTAAGCGAGAATTGTTGCAGATGATGAAATGAATATTCTTGAAAAGAAGTTCGAAGATGAACTTGGGAAAGAGCATTATTTAAGGCCTCATGCTCTGGTAATTTCCTCAATGCTCTGTTTCTCGTTCTGTTCTTCATTTACTCACAAACTTACAACATTAACTTCTCCATTGTCAATGCAAATTACTGCACACCAAGTGTTCTATAATCCTCTAGATGTTGTTGGTTATTAGCTCTAATTTACTCATATGTTTTGGAGCTTTAGTTTTAGTTTAAGGTTTTGATTGGAGATATGTGTCGATTGTATTTTACTTACGTTTTTGCTTTGTATAAGGTTTGGAATTCATCTTGTTAAGCGAGAATTGTTGCAGATGATGAAATGAATATTCTTGAAAAGAAGTTCGAAGATGAACTTGGGAAAGAGCATTATTTAAGGCCTCATGCTCTGGTAATTTCCTCAATGCTCTGTTTCTCGTTCTGTTCTTCATTTACTCACAAACTTACAACATTAACTTCTCCATTGTCAATGCAAATTACTGCACACCAAGTGTTCTATAATCCTCTAGATGTTGTTGGTTATTAGCTCTAATTTACTCATATGTTTTGGAGCTTTAGTTTTAGTTTAAGGTTTTGATTGGAGATATGTGTCGATTGTATTTTACTTACGTTTTTGCTTTGTATAAGGTTTGGAATTCATCTTGTTAAGTGAGAACGGTTGCAGATGATGAAATGAATATTCTCGAAAAAGAGCTCGAGGAGGAACTTGGCCGGAGGAGCGTAGAAGGAGTTGTGTACTTATTTTACTTTTTCTTTGTAAATTAGTTCATGGATGTGATTTGTGGATAGACGGAAAGTTCCATGTATTATATACACTATTATATTTTATTAATTAAATCCATGTTCGTTGAGTTGTGTAAAAATACTTTCGAGATTTTATTTTGTGTGTATGTTGAAATTTTATTTTGTTTATAGGTTTTTAACAAAAGGAAGAAATAGTATTGTTGGTTAGCTATTTGTGCAACCAACAATTTTTTTTTAATTTAATATTGCACATTTAATGTCGGACACTTTTAATGTCGCACATTTAATGTCGGACACTTTTAATTTCACGGCTTTTAATGTCGGGCAATGACCGACATAAAAAAACTGACCGACATTAAAAGTGACTTTTAATGTCGGTCAAAGACTGGTTGACTAACATTAAAAGGGTACTTTTAATGTCGGTCAGCATTGACCGACATTAAAAGCACCCTTTTAATGTCGATCAGAGCTTTTAATGTCGGGCAATGCCCGACATTAAAAGTGTCTGACATTAAAAGTCACTTTTAATGTCGGGCAATGCCCGACATTAAAAGCGACCGACATTAAAACTTTTAATGTCGGTGTTTTTAATGTCGGTCAGTGACCGACATTAAAGGCTTTTAATGTCGGGCAATGCCCGACATTAAAAGCCAAATTTGTTGTAGTGTATGCACAATGAAATTATGAGCCAAAGACCCTTTAATCACAACTACCTCTCCCGAGTATAATTGATTCTCATGCAAATTAATCTACTTGATATCCCTATCTAAGTTTATTAACATGCAAGGCAATGAGATCTTTTAACCAATTCTAAATTTAATCTAAAACCGTCACGAATTAGAAATAAACTTTATTCATGCAATCTTGAGTAAGTCTCAATCAAATCCCCTCTCCCGAGCTATATTCGAAACTTAAATCATTCAACTAATGGCCAAATAATTGAAAGCATTAAATGAAGATTACAAACACAATAACATTGCACAACTTAAACCATAAATCAATCCATAAACTTAATCAACTACATCAATCCCTAAGCTACAAGTTTAGCTACTCATGAATGTAAATACAAGCTCAACTAAACATGTGAAAGCCATAAATCTAACTAAAGAAAGGAAAGGGAAAAGAAAACTCAATGTAGGCCGAGTCCGACGTCCCCGTCACGATCCCCACGAACAATGGGTTGATTTCCAAATCTCCCTCTTTGTTTTCAGCCTCCAAGTGCTCTGTTCTGCCCTGTTTACGGCTCCCAAAGGTCCCAAATCGAACTCCCCTAAAACCTAGCCGAAGAGAAGCTTTTATTGCAGATTTTTCGTCTTAGCGTCGAGACGCTGTCAAGACAGCGTCGCGACGCTGCCTCTTATACGCGCGTTCTGAATAAGGAAAAACGGTAGCGTCGGGACGCTTCCTATCATAGCGTCTCGACGCTGTGAGCTTCACGTGCCTAATCTGATATGGAATGTGAGCGTCGAGACGCTCAAGAGCTAGCGTCTCGACGCTAGCCTGCTGTTGACCAAGATTTGACTCTTTTCCACTTTTACTCTCTTCATTCCTTTGCATCTTTTCACGCCCCGAGCACCCGATTAACTCTGATATTGCATTATAGCTCCAATAACCATTTCCTACAAAATAAACAATAAAGCACAATAAAATGGCCCAAAAATCATAAAAGACTAGCTAAATTGAATAAGTAAAGATAGCTAGCTATGCTCGCTATCATTGTTCCTTGCTGTCCAGTGGTTGTATAGCCTTAATATCGTCAACTAACAAATACCCACCGCCCGTAACGCCTTACACGTTGTTGCCCATGGTTTAATGGCGTTGGGTTTTCAATTTGGGTTATGTTTAGATGCTGTCCAGCAAGGAAATAAACCGTTATTGGTTCTGTTTCGCCTTTAGCATCTTGTTTTAGGGTGCTTCCATTTAGTTTAGACTTCCCTTAATGCTTAGTAGTTTAATTGTAGCTGGAAGCTCGTTTTGGAGCGTGTTTGTGCAGTTCCAGCTAGCGTTGGTTTTTAAAAGTGATTTGTAAGAAGTTTCTACCTACTGAGCTTGTTTGACTGCATGAAGCATGATCGCTTGTTTATCTTCTTTTCTTATATTTGTATAAAATGTTATATATATGAACTGTTGTGCTGTGATCCTTAAAGTGCTTCGTATGAAGCATGAATTGTATCTTCTGTGTTGCTTGAGTTGTATTCGCTTAAGCTGTTTAAGCATGATGAGTGTTTGTCTTGTGTATGGCGAATGTTGAGTTTAGCTTTTGAGTCTGGCTTGCATGTTGCATGGGGGATGTGTAGCATGAGTCGGGTGTGAGGCACAACACATGGTGCGTAATTCATGTGTAGCGGAGTGTGACGTGGAAATCACGTATGAGTGGCGCAGCGCATGGCGCGAAATTCATGTGGGGTAGGTGCGGAGCATGACGCGGAAATCATGTAATTAGCGCAGCACATGGAGCGAAATTCATGTGTAGCGGAGCATGACGTGGAAATCATGTGAGTAGCGCAGCACATGGCGTGAAATTCATGTGTAGCGGAGCATGACATGGAAATCAAGTGGAGTCTAGTGCATGTGTTGCATAGTGTTGATATGCCTTGAATCTGATATGAAGCGCTTCGAACGACCCAGTACGGGGGTCTCACTGTATATAAACCCTCTTAACTTATTTTTGTCCTAATCTCTGTATTTTGAATACTCCTCACATAATAAGATCGCTCTCTCCCTCTGCCCGTGGACGTAGCTAACACACCGTTAGTGAACCACATATATCTGTGTGTTGTTTCTCTTCGCCTTTTCGTTCTTTTTATGTTGTTACTGTTTTCGTCATAACAAGTGGTATCAGAGCTATGGTTCGTGTTTTTCCGCAATAGTTTTTTAACGTACAAGGATGTCAGCTATGAACGTGAAGATCGACAAATTCACCGGGAGGAACAGTTTTGGTCTGTGGCAGATCAAGATGCGGTCTATGCTAAAGCAGCAGGGATTATGGGCGCCGCTGTCTGGTACGAAGAAGGCGGGCACTGATGAAGAAGAATGGAAAACCTTGGAGGAGAAGGCCCATTCAATGATTATGTTATGTCTGGTTGATGACGTCATCATCGAGGTCGCGGATATGGATACTGTCGCCGGGCTCTGGTCTAAGCTCGAGAGCCTCTACATGACGAAGTCTTTGACTAAGAAGTTGTTCTTGAAGCAACGTCTGTTCAGTTTGCGAATGCAGGAAGGTACGCCCCTTAGAGATCACATACACTAGTTGAACTCTATTCTGTTAGATCTACGTAATCTTGAGGTTAAGGTAGATGATGAGGATGCTGCTTTGATTCTGTTCGTATCTTTGTCGTTGTCATATGAGAATTTTGTAGATTCTTTTATTAGTGGTAAAGATAAGTTGTCTCTAGAAGAAGTAAAAACTGTCCTTCTGACTAGAGAAGTCCGTCATAAAGTAGCAAGTTCGGTTATAGAAAATCAGGCATATGGGTTGGTTGCTTCGAGTAGTAAGGGACATAGGAAATCTGGTAAAAAGAAGTCTAATGGTAAGAATTCGAAGCCTATTGAAGCTAATCCTAGAGCGAATGACATCTATAATTACTGTAAAGAAAAGGGGCATTGGAAATATGATTGTAAAAGGAAGAGTAATATGTATAAAAAGAAGGAAGGTTCTGTCGCTGTGGCAGAAGCTAATATTGATTCAGATGATGACTTAGCCCTAGCTGTAAATGAAGAACCGTGTCTTAAAGATCTGTGGGTTCTTGATTCTGGGGCGTCGTATCATATGTGTCCAAATAAAGAGTGGTTTTCGACTTATCAGCAGGTAGATGGTGGTAATGTCACTATGGCTAACAACGCTGTCTGTAAGGTAGTTGGGATAGACTCAGTCAGGATACGGACACATGATGGTTTTTTCTGCACTTTGGATGAGGTCAGGCATGTTCCACTGATGACCAAGAGTCTGATATCTTTGAGTGTTTTAGACAGTAAGGGTTTCAGTTTCAGAGGTGAAGGTGGAGTTACTTATGTCTGTAAGGGTTCTAAGGTGGTTCTGAAAGGTGTCAAACGTGGAACTCTGTATTATCTGGAAAGTTCTACGCTGACTCGTTTTGCTGTTGTTGCATCCTCTACAGTTCGCAAAGATGATATGACTAAGTTGTGGCATATGAGACTTGGTCATATGAGTGAAAGAGGGATGCAAATTTTTTCAAAGAGAGATCTTCTTTGTGGACACAAGGTGCAGGATCTGGAATTTTGTGAGCACTGTGTGTTTGGAAAGCTTCATCGCAGTAAGTTTCCAAAGGGTGTTCACAGTACGAAGGGAACACTTGATTATGTTCACTCTGACTGTTGGGGTCCTTCTCAAGTTGAATCTGTTGGAGGTAGTAGATATTTTTTGTCTATCATTGATGACTACTCAAGAATGACTTGGGTTTTTATGATGAAGCACAAAAGTGAAGCCTTCAAGAATTTCAAGCAGTGGAAGACCATAGTAGAAAATCAAACTGGAAAGAAGATCAAAAGGCTACGAACTGATAATGGTCTGGAATTCTGTGGGTCTGAGTTCAATGAGTTTTGCAAGAATGATGGGATTGCCCGTCATCGCACCGTTAGAGATACACCACAACAAAACGGGGTGGCAGAACGAATGAATCAGACACTTCTTGAGAGAGCAAGATGTATGCTTCCTAATGCTGGGTTACCTAGAAGATTTTGGGCAGAAGAAGTAAGCACAGCATGTTATTTGATTAACCGAGGACCTCATATAGGTATTGATTGCAAAACACCTTATGAGGTGTGGCCTGGTAAGCCTGCAGATTACTCTTTGCTGAAAGTTTTTGGTTGTTCAGTTTATTATCATGTGAATGAGGGTAAATTAGAACCTAGAGCTAAAAAGGGTATATTTGTGGGATTTGGTGATGGGGTCAAAGGTTATAGGATTTGGTCACCTTCTGAAAATAGAGTTATACTCAGTAGAACTGTTGTGTTTGATGAAAATCCTATGGTTAACTTTGTTGTGAAGCCCACTGTTGCAGAAGAAAGTAGTGATGTTGATAAACAGGTGGAGCTGCAATTCACTTCTGGTCAGGATGAATTACAGCACGAAGGTGGAGAAGATCAACATGCTACTATAGAAACTGATGTGTCAGTTGTTGATACAGGTACAAGAATAGATGAGCCAGAGTCTTCTAGTTCAGAAACAGCACGTCAGCCAAGTATAACTCTTGATAGAGATAGGAGAGTTGGCATTCGACCCCCACAGAGGTATCGTTTTGAGGATATGATTGCTTATGCACTACAGGTTGCTGAAGAGGTGGATCCCCATGAGTCGTCCACCTATAAAGAAATTGTTTCGAGTAGTGAGTTTGCTCAATGGCTTGCTGCAATGGGAGATGAGATTGAGTCACTTGATAAAAATCAGACTTGGGAGCTAGTCAGACGACCTAAGGAAAGAAAGATTGTTACTTGCAAATGGGTCTTTAAGAAAAAGGAAGGAATCTCACCTACAGAGGGTATTAAGTTTAAAGCACGAGTTGTTGCAAGAGGGTTTACACAGAGAGAAGGAGTTGACTACAATGAAATATTTTCACTAGTTGTCAGACATACTTCCATCAGGGTGCTTCTAGCCATGGTTGCACATCAGAATTTAGAACTTGAGCAACTAGATGTGAAGACAACTTTCTTACATGGAGAGTTGGAAGAGGAGATTTATATGACCCAACTAGAGGGGTTTCAGTGTCCTGGTAAGGAAGACTATGTTTGCAAGTTGAAGAAGTCTTTATATGGGCTCAAGCAGTCTCCACGACAGTGGTATAAGAGGTTTGACAGTTATATGATTGAGTTAGGCTACAACAGAAGTCCGTATGATTGTTATGTGTATCACAACGAGCTTGGTGATGGATTGAAGATTTATCTGGTTTTGTATGTAGATGACATGTTAATAGCTGCTAAGTCCAAGTCTGATATTCTGAAGTTGAAAGACCTTCTCAGTGTTGAATTTGAGATGAAAGATTTAGGTGCTGCTCAGAAAATTTTGGGTATGGAGATTTATAGGGAAAGAGATAAAAAGAAGCTTTTTTTTTTTTGTCACATAAAGGATATATTCAGAAGATATTGTCCAGGTTTGGGATGTCTTCAGCTAAACCTATAGATACTCCTAGTGCTGCAAGTGTTCGTTTGTCTTCTGTACTTGCATCACAATCGAAGGAGGGAGGTCCTCTCTCCCTCCCCGTTTCAGATCCAAAACAGGGAGGGAGGGAAGACCTCCCTCCTTCGATTTTCCGGCCAGAGAATCGAAGGAGGGAGGTCCTCCCTCCCTCCTTTGATTCTCCGGCAACCATTTATAAAAAAAAAAATTGTAGAAAGTGAGAAAAAGAAGAAGAAGAAAAGATGAGAGAAGGGAAAAAAAAAAAAAAAAAAGAAGTCGCCGCCGGCAACATGTTGAAGAAGAAGATAAGGTTGAAGATGAAGTTGAGGTTGGAGAAGAAAGAAGAATAAGAGAGATGGAGGGAAAATAAAAATAAATAATAAAATAATAATATTTTATTATTATTTTAATATATTTTTATTTAAAAAAAATTAAAAATTAATTTTTTAATTAAAATAATCGTGCCATGTCAACCCTCTGTTAGATTTAACGGTAAAATGGATGGCAAGGACCAAATTGCTCATTATCTCAAACCTTAGGGGTATTTTTGTTGAGTTTGAAAACTCAGGGACCAAAGTATCACTTAACCCAAACCTCAGGGACCAACAGTGTATTTTTCCCAAAATTATATTATAAAGTTTCATACACTTTATATTATAATGTATCAATATACATTATATGATTCCTCTAAATAAATTGAACACATTCAATTTAAAACTAACTAAACCTTACCAAACGAGATTGAACACTTGCATGGAAGGAGTTCAAATCTACAAACGACAAATACCCAAGGATTAGAGGCTCACCTAAACTAATATAAACGAGGTCGAAAGAATTTAAACTACTTTAGAACACTTTAAACGAGTGTGGGAGGGTTGAAGTGCAAGGTTACCTACTGAACGCCTCCAAACGGCCTCGAGACCTTGCTGGTCGGTGACCAAAGGTGTTTGACAATGGCCAATCGAAGCTACAGAACTATGGGTAAACTGATTTAAGGTCGTCCGATCTGTGGTTAATCGCCAAAAGCAATCTTTGAGTCCAAAACCTCCCGAGTTGATGTCCAAACAAGGTTAAACCTGCATATTTTGAGTTGTTAAGGAGTTGAACAACTCAATCAAAGGCCAAAACATGTGGGTAAGAGTGAAATCTTACCAAAGAGGGCGAGAGTCGAGGTTGCTAGCTGAAACACGCACAAAAGGCACGCGTAGGGGTCCAATCCGCGAACGGCTAGACTTGGTGGCCGAAAAGGAAGAAAGCACACAGGAGAGAAGGCAATTCGCGGTTGGTTCGTGAAGGACGATGCCGACACCACCACTCGAGCTGCAGGAATTTGGTGTGAGGATGGGTGTTGTGCGTGCAACTGGATCTCGAAGAAAGGGAGAGATGATCGAGAGAGAGACCCAGGAGAAGAAAGCTTGGCCGCGAGAGAAGAGGAATAGACTGATGGTCGTGGGTCTTGGTCGAGCTTACGTAGATTGTCTACTGGAAGAATACATTGTCGAAGGCTTTGTTGCTCGCATCAATGTACACCTCGAGTCGTCGTGGGTCTCAATTGCTCGTGCCGAAGAATGCACAACTGGGCTTGTTCGATGAAGAATAAAACACGAAGGAGAGAGAGAGAAGGAGAAAACAAGAGATAGATAATGTCATCCTCTGGAACTGTAGTTGGGATTCATGAGATAGATAATGTCTCAGCTTTACAAGCTCAAATGCACTCTTTGGCTAATGCTTTTATGAAATTCTCTGCTACAGGGAATTCACAACCCATTGAGTCGGTTGCAGCTGCTGAGGCATCCCAATTTTTCGATAATTCAAACATAGAGCAGGCACAGTATGTGAATAACAGAAATTCTGGTTTTAGAGGTAATCAAAATTCTTTACCTACTCATTATCATCCAAGGCTTAGAAATCATGAAAATTTTTCCTATGCCAACAATAAAAATGTCTTGCAACCACCTCCTGGATTTATGTCTGCACCTGCACCACAAGAAAAGAAATCTTCCTTAAACGACTTAGTTGGCCAATTTATGAGTGAGTCTAGGTCTATGACTAATAAGATTGAGAACATGCTAGACACTGTTAGTAGCACTGTTAATAGTCATGGGACTGCCATTAAAAACATGGAGGTTAAGATTAGTCAAATTGTATCTTCCTTGAATGCCATGCAAAAAGGTAAGTTCCCTAGTGACACTGAGGTAAATCCACGAGAGCACTGTAAAGCTATTATTTTGAGGAGTGGAAAGCAGCTTGAGGTTCCAGAAAAGCAGCCTGTTGAGGATCCTATCATCAGTAAGGAAAAGGAGATTGAAGCACAGACCGAAAAGGGAGCAGCATCGACTTCGAAGATTGAAAATTCTACTAGTTCTATTCTTCCTACTCATTCTACTTCTATTCCTTATCCTCAACGTTTTCAAAAGAAAAAGATTGATGCTCAGTTTGCTAAATTTCTTGATATTTTTAAGAAACTCCATATTAACATTCCTTTTGTAGATGCTTTAGAACAGATGTCTAACTATGTTTAATTCATGAAGGAAACAATGACCAAAAAGAGGAAGTTATAGGCTTATGAAACTGTGAATCTCACTGAGGAGTGTAGTGACATATTACAGAGAAAGTTACCCCAGAAACTGAAAGATCTAGGGAGTTTTACTATTCCTTGCAATATTGGTAGTTCTTCTTTTAATAAAGCATTATGTGATCTTGGTGCTAGTATTAATCTGATGCCTCTGTTTGTGTTTAAAAAACTAGGTCTTGGAGACGTACAACCTACTACTATTTCTTTGCAGTTGGCTGATAGATCGATGACATATCCTAGAGGTGTGATAGAAGATGTTTTAATTAAAGTTGACAAATTTATCTTTCCTGCAGATTTCGTGGTTTTAGACATGGAGGAGGATGCTGAGATCCCCATTATTTTGGGTAGATAATTCCTTGCCACGGGTCGTGCCTTGATTGATGTGCAGCAGGGTAAGCTAACTTTGAGGGTCAACGAAGAAGAGGTAGTTTTCAACATTTATCGATCCATGAAATATCCAGATGAGGTTAGTACATGTCATAGGATAGATATTGTTGATGCTACTATTGCAGAGATTAGAGATGTTGTTATGCCTGCTGATCCTCTGAAAATAAGCATGTTAGATCTAGCTTTTGAGCATTTAGGTGATTTAGACCAGGATATTGCTTTCTTCTGTGATGCTTTGAATCATTTACCTGTTGAGCGAAAAATGAAATGCAAGGTCATGGAATTAACTGCTAAGGATGATGCTCCTATTAAAGTTTATACACCTGAGTTGAAACAATTACCTGCACATCTGAGATATGCTTTCTTAGGAGAGTCATCCACGTTTCCTGTTATTATATCTTCTTTTCTAAATAATGTAGAGGAAGAAAGACTGTTGAGAGTACTGTGTGATCATAAATCTGCTTTAGGTTGGTCCATCGCTGATATAAAAGGTATTAGTCCATCCATAGTCATGCATAAAATTTTAATGGAGGATACCTTTACCCCATCAGTTCAACCTCAGAGACGTTTGAACTCAACCATGAAATATGTGGTAAAAGCTGAGGTATTGAAACTTTTAAATGCAAGGATTATTTATACCATATCTGATAGTTCTTGGGTGAGTCTTGTGCAGGTTGTACCAAAAAAGGGAGGGATGACTGTAGTTAAGAATGAAAAGAATGAATTCATCTCCACTAGGACTGTGACTGGGTGGAGAGTGTGTATTGACTACATGAAGTTGAATAATGCTACTAGAAAAGATCATTTTCCTCTCCCTTTTATTGATCAGATGCTTGATAGACTTGCAAGTTATCCTTACTATTGTTTTCTTGATGGTTATTCAGGTTACAATCAAATTGCTATTGCTCCTGAGGACCAAGAGAAAACGACATTCACATGTCCTTATGGTACTGATAACTGCCCAAAAGGTAGTTATTTAGGCCTCAATTATATAGGGATTTGTGTGTCCTTTATGCTTATTAGGGTTGGTTTTAGAGAGATATTACATGATTTAACCCATTTGGAAGAATGGAAGCTTTGGAAATCACTTTGTGCAGATTATGCTGCTGAGCGACTGGAAGGAGCAAATTCTATGCTGCAGCAAAACTGGGAGCAGAAACTGCCACATCACAGCTCGTTAGCCAACTTCATGAACCGACTTCTATTGAGATATTTTCGTGATAAAGGATCAAGGAGAGCCTTACACGTGTCCTAGTTGACCTAATTCAAGCCTCCCATCCTTCTATAAAAGGAAGTAGCCGTCAAAGTCAAAATCATTCCATGTTTTCCCTTGGAAGCCGAATAGTGTAGAGGTTGAAGATCATCAAGAACACCATCATCCGCAAGCTGATTAGGGAGTTTATTTTCCTTTTTAACTTGTAGTTATGGACATGCATACTCAGATTGTAATTCGTATTCCTATGCTTATTATGAACTAAGTAGCTTAAGGTGTTGGTTAGGAATAATGTGATTACTGTGCTTCATCTCTAGTAATATATTGTCTATAGCATTTTGGTTAATTGTTGTGCTTATTCTTATTTTATGCCCGCCTGGCCAGCCGGTATGGATAGCTCTCTCTAGTTTCAGGGATGATTTAGAGAGTGTGTGGCAATTCTCCACATTACGATCATTGTGTACTGGTGAACGCCAGGGACTGAGCTAGGGATAGCCAGTTGCCTAGTGCCTGATCGGTCGCACTTCATTGGGGTTGAAACACATCCCAAAAGATTCGGAGTTCCGGGAGGAATCCGCTAATAATACTGCGGGAAATGCATGATCAATAATATTGCTAGAGCATATTCTATAACAATCACTAAAGCCTAACCAACGCCTGTCTTTAATCTGTCTATCTATTTGTTTACTCGTTGTTCTGTCATTTATTTTGCTTCAGCATAATTCCGATAAAACCCAATCATTTTATTATTCTTGAAACCATTAGAAAAATTGCACAAAATAGGTAAAGTGGAGATTTATTCAGACCTTGGATTGATAATATTACTTGCTGCAGACTGTGTATACTTGCACAGGAATTCTAGAGTATTCTATACTATATTTTTACTCACTCTAGGAACCCAACAAGTTTTTGGCGCCGTTGCCGGGGACTGAATAAATTTTTATCTGATCTGTTTTGTGTGTTTTAGTGGTTTGGTGCTAGAACTTTTTTATTGTTTCTTTTATTCTTGCATGTGTGATTTTGGTGCATGAGCGATTCGCCTGGGGTACGGTTTGAGCTTGATCCAGAAATTGAAAGGACATTTAGGAACAGAAGGAGGGAGCAGCGCAGAAACCAGATGGAGAACGCCCCGCAACTTCCGCAGGTTCATGAAGGTCCAGTAGCAGTGAACCCCCAGCAGAATCCGTTGCTGCAGCAAAACCCACTGTTTGAGCAAAATGAGCAGCGAAATAATCAGGCTGAGAATCCTATCTTGATAGCAAACGATAGGACCAGAGCCATTCGAGCATATGTTGTCCCAATGTTTAACGAGTTGAATCCAGGGATTGCACGTCCCCAAATCCAAGCGGCAAATTTTGAAATGAAACCGGTAATGTTTCAGTTGTTGCAAACCATGGGGCATGACATCTGAAGACCCTCATTTACATCTTAAGTCTTTTCTAGGAGTTAGTGATTCTTTTGTAATTCAAAGAGTGCCTAGAGATGCTCTTAGATTAACTTTGTTCCCATATTCTCTTAGAGATGGAGCAAAGTCATGGTTAAACTCTTTTGCTCCAGGATCAATTAGGACGTGGGATGAGTTAGCTGAAAAATTTTTGAGTAAATATTTCCCACCTAATAGAAATGCTAAATTAAGGAGTGAAATAGTAGGGTTTAGGCAACTTGAAGATGAGACTTTTAGTGAGGCTTGAGAGAGGTTTAAGGAGCTTTTACGAAAGTGTCCCAACCATGGGTTACCTCATTGTATTCAAATGGAAACATTTTACAATGGTTTGAATGGAGTAACCCAAGGTATGGTCGATGCTTCGGCTGGAGGGGCCCTTTTGGCAAAAACTTTTGATGAAGCCTATGAAATTTTAGAAAAAATATCTATTAATAGTTGTCGGTGGTCAGATGTTAGAGGCACAAATAAAAAGGTTAAGAGTGTGTTAGAGGTTGATGGTGTGTCCACCATTAGGGCGGATCTTGCTATGATTGCTAACGCTCTTAAGAATGTGACAGTGATTAGTCATCAGCAGCCACCTATGGAGCCTGCAGCAGTGGTGAACCAAGTCACAGACGAAGCATGTGTCTATTGCGGTGAAGACCACAACTACGAGTTTTGCCCCAGCAATCCAGCTTCTGTATTTTTTGTAGGTAATCAGAGGAACAACCCTTATTCTAACTTCTATAATCCAGGTTGGCGCAACCACCCCAACTTCTCATGGGGAGGTCAAGGAAATAACGTACAAGCGCAACAAAAGATGAACTAGCCGGGATTTGCTAAAGCGCAGGTAATGCCCCAGCAAAGTAAGTAGGTTTTGCCCCAGCAAAATTCGGGAAATTCTCTCGAGGCGATGATGAAAGAATTTATGGCTCGCACAGACGCTGCAATTCAAAGTAATCAAGCTTCGATGAGGGTCCTGGAATTGCAAGTGGGTCAGCTAGCTAATGAGCTAAAGGCGAGGCCTCAAGGGAAACTTCCTTCGGATACTGAACACCCTAGAAGGGAAGGTAAGGAGCAGGTAAAGGCAGTAACTCTTAGGAGTGGTAAGCCATTAGAAGAGTCTAGAAAGACCCAGGATTTAAATAGTAATAGTGATAATAATGTTGTTATCGAGAAAGAGTTGGAGTCTGGTCAGGGTGCTGGAGGCAGAAAGGAGAATGCTGGAGCATCTGGTTCTGTGTCAGATGTAGAACCACCATATGTGCCGCCCCCACCTTATGTACCACCTCTACCTTTTCCACAAAGGCAAAAGCCTAAGAATCAGGATGGTCAATTTAAAAAGTTTTTAGAGATTCTTAAGCAGTTGCATATAAATATCCCTTTAGTAGAAGCTATTGAGCAAATGCCAAATTATGCTAAATTTCTTAAGGATATTTTGACTAAAAAGAAAAGGTTAGGTGAGTTGAAACTGTATCTCTTACTGAGGAGTGTAGTGCTATTCTTAAGAATGGGCTACCCCCCAAGGCTAAGGATCCAGGGTCATTTACTATACCTGTGTCTATAGGTGGAAGGGAATTAGGTAGAGCACTCTGTGATTTAGGTGCAAGCATTAACCTTATGCCTCTTTCGGTCTATCGGAAGTTAGGTATTGGTGAAGCTAGACCTACCACAGTTACACTCCAACTAGCTGATAGATCTATCACATATCCAGAGGGTAAAATTGAGGATGTCTTAGTAAAAGTTGATAAATGCATATTTCCTGTTGATTTTATTATTTTAGATTATGAGGCTGATAAAGATGTCCCAATTATTCTAGGTCGTCCATTTTTGGCTACTGGTAGGGCATTAATAGATGTTCAAAAAGGAGAATTAACAATGAGAGTCTATAATGAGGAAGTGAAATTTAATGTCTTTAAAGCCATGAAATATCCAGATGAAATGGAGGATTGCTCTTTCATCAGGATTCTGGAGAGCACAGTTAATGAGACAACAATACAGGATTCGGCTGATAAGCATTCGGAAAAGCATGGAGAGGTTAGTGTAGAAGATTTTGAATTTTGTTCTTTAGATAGAAAAAATGAAAAAGAATTGTTTAGGTGTGAGGATGTTTTTGAGTCTTTAGATTTAGATCAAAGAAAGGCTCCCCCAATTAAGTCATCCCTAATTGAGGCACCCACTTTAGATTTGAAACCTTTACCGGATCATCTAAAGTATGTGTATCTTGGGGAAAGTGAGACGTTGCCCATTATTGTTGCATCAGATTTAATGTCGGAGCATGAGGAGGCCTTAATAAAATTGCTGCAGCAATACCGCAAAGCTATAGGTTGGACATTGGCTGATATTCAGGGAATTAGCCCATCTTTTTGTATGCATAAAATCACTCTAGAGGAGGGATCCTTTAGGAGTATTGAGCAACAAAGAAGGCTTAACCCTGCCATGAAAGAGGTTGTTAAAAAGGAGGTAATTAAATGGTTGGATGCTGGGATCATCTATCCAATTGCCGATAGCAATTGGGTAAGCCCTGTCCAATGTGTTCCTAAGAAAGGAGGTGTCACTGTGGTGAGCAATAAAGATAATGAGCTGATTCCAACCAGGACAGTAACTGGCTGGAGGGTTTGTATGGATTACAGAAGGCTTAATAAAGCCACCCGAAAGGATCATTTCCCTCTACCATTTATCGACCAGATGTTGGATCGATTGGCTGGTCAGGCCGATTACTGTTTCTTGGATGGTTATTCTGGGTATAACCAGATCACTATTGCTCCTGAGGATCAGGAGAAAACCACTTTCACATGCCCTTATGGGACATTCGCTTTTAGGAGAATGCCTTTCGGCCTTTGCAATGCTCCAGCAACATTTCAGCGGTGTATGCTAGCAATTTTTTCTGATATGATTGAGTCCACTGTGGAAGTCTTTATGGACGATTTTTCAGTGTTTGGAGGGTCTTTTCAGAGTTGTTTAGATAATTTAGGAAAGGTATTAAAAAGATGTGAGGATACCCATCTAGTACTTAATTGGGAGAAGTGCCACTTCATGGTGAAGGAGGGCATAGTGTTAGGTCATAGGATCTCTAGGAATGGTCTAGAAGTTGATAGAGCAAAAGTTGAGGTTATTGAAAGACTAGAGCCACCGAATTTAGTGAAGGGGATTCGGAGTTTCTTAGGGCATGCTGGATTTTATAGGAGGTTCATAAAGGATTTTTCCAAAATCAGTAAACCTCTTTGTAACTTATTGTGCACTGATCATGTTTTTGACTTTAATGCAGATTGTAGGAAGGCTTTAGAAACATTAAAGGCTGCTTTAATCTCAGCACCCATTCTTTGCGCACCTAATTGGAATTTGCCATTCGAGGTAATGTGTGATGCGAGTGATGCTGCGGTAGGTGCGATGCTGGGGCAAAAGCAGGGCAAATTTATTCATCCTATATATTATGCAAGCAAGGTTTTAAATGAAGCACAGGTCAACTACAAAACTACTGAAAAGGAGTTGTTAGCTGTTGTGTTTGCTTTTGAGAAATTCCGGCCATATTTGGTTGGATCCAAAGTCACGGTGTTCACGGATCATGCAACAATAAGGTATTTAATGTCAAAGAAAGATGCTAAGCCTAGATTAATTCGTTGGATTTTATTATTGCAGGAATTTGACTTGGAGATAAAGGACAAGAAGGGATCAGAGAATGTCATTGCGGATCATTTGTCTCGTCTTGATCCATCATCATCTTTGCTGGAGCAATCTGCCATTTCCGATTCTTTTCCAGATCAACAGCTTTTTGCTGTTGAGGTAAAGGTAGTTAGGGATGTCCCTTGGTATGCTGATATTGCCAACTTCTTAGTGAAGGGAGTCACCCCTATTGATATGGATTGGAGGTAGAATAAAAAGTTTAAGCATGATGCAAAATTTTTCTATTGGGATGAGCCATTTATGTATAAGCAATGCTCTGATGGTATTATTTGTAGGTGTGTTTCAGGTGCTGAAGCAAAGGAAATCCTGGAGCAATGTCACTATTCGTCGTATGGAGGTCATTTCAGCGGTCAGAGGACAACTTTGAGGATTTTGCATTGCGGATTTTTCTGGCCTATGTTATTTAAAGATGCTCATTGGTTCTACAAGCAATGTGATGCTTGCCAAAGGAGAGGAAATTTGGGGCCTAGAGATGAAATGCCTCTTACTTACATTTTAGAAGTTGAATTATTTGATGTATGGGGTATTGACTTTATGGGACCATTTCCCCTTCTAATGGCAATGTTTTTATCTTATTGGCAGTTGATTATGTGTCCAAGTGGGTGGAGGTCATTGCATGCCATCAGAGTGATGCCAAGACAATAGCAAGGTTTCTTCAATCGCACATCTTTGCGCGGTTTGGGACACCTAGGGCTCTAGTGAGTGATGAGGGTACACATTTTGTTAATAATATCTTAACTAAGCTTTTATCTAAGTATGGGATTAAGCATAGGATAGCTACCCCTTATCACCCACAAGCAAATGGTCAAGCTGAAATTAGTAATAGGGAAATTAAAGCTATTTTAGAGAAAGTAGTCCATCCATCTCGAAAGGATTGGTCCTATAGGTTGGATGAGGCTCTTTGGGCTTATAGGACAGCTTATAAGACTCCTCTAGGTATGTCTCCCTATAGGTTAGTATATGGGAAAGCTTGCCATTTACCATTAGAGCTTGAGCATAAAACATTTTGGGGTTTGAAGAAGTTAAATTTTGATCTGAGTCGCGCAAGAGCAATAAGAATGCTGCAGCTTACTGAGTTAGAAGAATTTCGTCAATTTTCTTACGAGAATGCGAAAATGTATGAGGAAAAGACTAAGCAGTGGCATGACAAAAAAATTAAATCTAAGGAGTTTGTCAAGGGTCAGAAAGTTTTGCTTTATAATTCTAGATTAAAATTATTTCCTGGAAAATTGAAATCTAAATGGTCAGGACCGTTTATTGTGATTGAGGTTTTCTCCAATGGAGCAATTACTTTGCAGGATGAAAAAGATGGGACAGTATTCAAGGTGAATGGACAGCGTGTGAAGCATTATTGGGGTGAGGAATTTCAGGCGAAATATCCGTCCCTACGATTAGTTGATGATTGAGGGAGCAGAACTTTTGCGGGAGCATTTCACAGAGCAAAATTTTGAGATCCCGAAGTTTGAATTGATTTTATTTTTCGTTAATTTGATTTCGGTTAGGTTAGATTTCATTTTGCATGAGTTATTAGATTTTATCTTTTAAGTATTTTTATTATTTTTGGTAGGTTAGATTTGATTTGATTTTCGGGTTATTTATTTAAATTATCTTGCAATTATCTTTTAGTTAGTTAGATTTTATTTTATCTAGATTTTATTTTCAGTTATTTGAATTCTAGTTTTAATTAATAGAGATTTTCTCTAATATATTCGGCTTCTTTTGAAAATAAGAGATTGGGATGTTTGGTTAAATTTAAATTCTTTGATTTTTTGTTTTTTTTGAAATTTGACTTCCGTATCTAAGATTCTTCAGGACCAGCAGATTGTTGCGGCAAAGATTTTGCTGGAGCAAAATATTCCGAGTTAAAAGGGTTCCGTTGGAATTTATTATTGTTACCGTTAGATTTAGCTTTGAATTCTTGCAGGTAAATGTGCGTGCATCGTCTGATGAGGCCACGTGTCCCAGAGCAATTATCTGAAGGCTTCAATGATGACAGCACGTCGATTTTACCATGGGCGTTTGGAATCCGAAATTTTACCGTTGGTAATTTTTGACTTTCAGGTTTGCATTTTTAAATTTACAACGGTAATATTAGTTATGGCAGGGCAAATCTTTTCAGTTAGGATTCTTGTTTGCAGGAGCCTTATTTATTCGCAAACGCTGGTAAGCTTCTCCCACTTCGTCTTCTTGATCAAATCTTCGTGTGAGTGTTATTCTTTCTTTCTTCACATTCTCTGTCAAAACCCTTTTACACCTCCAATGGCTAAAACAAGAGCTCGAAAAGAGAGAGAAAGTGAAGAGGAGGAGGTGCCGGTTACACCGGAAGTGCAGAAAGGAAAAACGAAGAAAAAGAGAACGCCAGAGGAAAAAGAGGCTAAACGAAGAAGGAGGCAGCAGAGGGCTGCGGAGCAAGAAACGATTCAAGAAGAGACGGTGAATGTCGCGGATACAGAGGGAACTACACATCCTGAGACAGGACCGATAATTTCTGTTGCGGTTAAAGAAGGGAATGTCGAGAAAAATCAAGAAACAGAGGGTGAAGAGCAGGTCGAAGGTGAGCCTGGCGAGGAGAAAACACCGGAGCAGGAGGCTCATGTTGAAATCATTATGCCTGAACCACCAAAGCGCCGCCGCATCAAAAGGAAGGCGGGTCACGTGAGGGTGGTTCGGACCACGCCATCACCTCCGACGTCGAACTCTGAGGAAGAAAAAAGGGAAGCTGAGAATAAGGAAAAAGAAGAAAAGGCAAGAAAGGCGGAAGAAGAACGTTTGCGCGAACAGAGAGAAAGCAAGGGCAAAGGAATTGTCGAAGCATCGGGAGAAATTGAGGAGCCGAGGGCACCATTCATTCGCTTCGTCAACGAACTTGCCAGAGAAAAATATCAAGAAGTACTGAAGCGTGATTTCTTATTCGAGCGAGGATTTGGCACTAATTTGCCCAGGTTTTTGGAGTCCGGAATAGCGAGCCTTGGGTGGAGACAGTTTTGTGCGAAGCCTGATCCTGTCAATGCCAATATCGTTCGGGAATTCTATGCTAATCTTGATGTGAAGGATGATTTTGAAGTCATAGTGCGAGGAGTGCTTGTCCAATGGAGCCCAGAGGCCATTAATAATTTGTTTGATCTTCAGGACTTTCCACACGCAGTTTTCAATGAAATGGTGGTTGCCCCATCTAGTGATCAACTGAGTGCGGCTGTCCGGGAGGTAGGCATTGAGGGGGCCCAGTGGAGGGTGTCGCAGACAAGGAAGCATACATTTCAAGCTGCTTATTTAAAGAGTGAAGCCAACACTTGGATGGGGTTCATCAGGCTACGCTTGCTGCCGACAACACACGACTCCACAGTATCTCGTGACAGGGTATTGCTTGCTTTTGCCATTCTGCGCTCGATGAGTATTGATGTAGGAAAAATTATTTCTTCTGAGATTGTTGATTGCTGGAAAAAGAAGGTGGGGAAGCTGTTCTTTCCGAACACGATTACGATGTTATGCAGCAGGGCAGGAGTGCCCACGGTTCCAGAAGATATGATCATGACTGATAAGGGAATCATTGACACACCTAATCTGGCGCGGCTTCAGCGTATGCAAGAGGTTCGCCAAGGAGGACTGGTGTATGGCGTTAATCAAATCCTAGAGCAACTGACAGTGTTGACTAGTAGGTTAGAATTTGCTGAAAGGCAAGCTCAGACCTATTGGACTTATGCTAAAAGGAGAGATGATGCGCTAAGGGGGGCCTTGCAAAGCAATTTCTCAAGACCGTATCAGGCCTTCCCAGTGTTTCTCGATGATTTGTTTAATCTTTGGATACCACCCCTGCCTGTTGAACGAGAAGAAGATGTTGATGAGGAGCAGGGTCAGGAAGAGTGATTGATCGGATGACCTGGAGCGAGCATTACGTTTGTTTTCTCATTTTTGTTTGCTCGCGCATAATTGACCCTGCTCATTGTTATAACTGCTTGTCTTTCTTTTTAATTTTCTGCTTCTTTGACAAAAATATATATCTGCTTTGTAATATTTTTCTATGATTTCAATGAAATTTCTAGATGTTTCTATTCCATGAGCACTGACTGACTCTAACTTAACTATTTTCTTCTGAATTTTTGAAGCTTGGACTGATTACGCTTAATTAGATCAAGGTATTCTGATCTCCAGAAACCTTTTGCTTGAGCATTTCTTCTAGCCTGGACTGTTGTTGCGGCAAGAAGATTTGTACGGTAGTATTGACTTATATGATCCACTTTAAGCTTAATCCTAGTCTCATGTTTAGTTTAAAAATTCAGATAAAAAAATTTAAGTTTGGGGGTATAATTGTTTAGTTAATGATTCATTGGGGACAATGAATAATTCAAGTTTGGGGGACTTTTCGCTACTCCAATTATTTTGCTCGAGCATTCATCTCCTTCAAAATTAAAATTTGCTAGGTTATTGAGTAACCGGGGACATTTGTGATACCCACAGTTTGTCTTCGCGTCAAAAGATGACCTAGGAAATGTGAAAAAATGATGAGAAAAATTATTTGCTGAAAAATTATTTGTTGAAGATTTTGCTGAAAAAATTGATGGAGCAAAAGTCTTGAAGGATGAATGAAGATCCAGCAGTTTTTCTGTCTCCCATAACTTAGGTGAGCTTCATCATAAAATGTCGCCATTCTGAGGGGCAAGAGATGGAATAACTAAGGATTTTTTAGCTTTATAATGAGTATTGAGCCTAGTTGGTGATGAGCTTAAGGCAAGGGTATACTGCACCATAAAGTGGGTCATCCCGTGCTTAAGAGCTTATGACTGTAAGGCTGCTTTAAGTCTGATAAATAATGATATAAACCCCTTTAAAAATATGTTTTGAAATGTCTGATAATAGAGCTAGGCTGTGGTGAGTTCTTAGAATTAAGTTGAAAAGTGGTGATTATTTGTCCCTGCTGAAGGAATCATTTTGCTGCAGCAGAGCTTGGTTTTGCAGAGTGCTCAGGTAAAGGTTGAAGGTAGTGTTGGACTGTCTGATTTAATTAAGCTAATTCTTTGTCTAATGTTTTTAAATTCTTGAAGGAAGGTTGGTTAGTATTGCTCGGGACGCGCAATAGTTCAAGTTTGGGGGTATGATAACTGCCCAAAAGGTAGTTATTTAGGCCTCAATTATATTGGGATTTGTGTGTCCTTTATGCTTATTAGGGTTGGTTTTAGAGATATATTACATGATTTAACCCATTTGGAAGAATGGAAGCTTTGGAAATCACTTTATGCAGATTATGCTGCTGAGCGACTGGAAGGAGCAAATTCTATGCTGCAGCAAAACTGGGAGCAGAAACTGCCACATCACAGCTCGTTAGCCAACTTCATGAACCGACTTCTATTGAGATATTTTCGTGATAAAGGATCAAGGAGAGCCTTACACGTGTCCTAGTTGACCTAATTCAAGCCTCCCATCCTTCTATAAAAGGAAGTAGCCGTCAAAGTCAAAATCATTCCATGTTTTCCCTTGGAAGCCGAATAGTGTAGAGGTTGAAGATCATCACGAACACCATCATCCGCAAGCTGATTAGGGAGTTTATTTTCCTTTTTAACTTGTAGTTATGGACATGCATACTCAGATTGTAATTCGTATTCCTATGCTTATTATGAACTAAGTAGCTTAAGGTGTTGGTTAGGAATAATGTGATTACTGTGCTTCATCTCTAGTAATATATTGTCTATAGCATTTTGGTTAATTGTTGTGCTTATTCTTATTTTATGCCCGCCTGGCCAGCCGGTATGGATAGCTCTCTCTAGTTTCAGGGATGATTTAGAGAGTGTGTGGCAATTCTCCACATTACGATCATTGTGTACTGGTGAACGCCAGGGACTGAGCTAGGGATAGCCAGTTGCCTAGTGCCTGATCGGTCGCACTTCATTGGGGTTGAAACACATCCCAAAAGATTCGGAGTTCCGGTAGGAATCCGCTAATAATACTGCGGGAAATGCATGATCAATAATATTGCTAGAGCATATTCTATAACAATCACTAAAGCCTAACCAGCGCCTGTCTTTAATCTGTCTATCTATTTGTTTACTCGTTGTTCTGTCATTTATTTTGCTTCAGCATAATTCCGATAAAACCCAATCATTTTATTATTCTTGAAACCATTAGAAAAATTGCACAAAATAGGTAAAGTGGAGATTTATTCAGACCTTGGATTGATAATATTACTTGCTGCAGACTGTGTATACTTGCACAGGAATTCTAGAGTATTCTATACTATATTTTTACTCACTCTAGGAACCCAACAGGTACCTTTGCCTTTAGGCGAATGCCATTTGGGTTGTGTAACACTCCTGCTACATTCCATCGCTGCATGATGGCTATCTTTGCTGACATGGTCGAGGAGATTATGGAGGTTTTCATGGATGATTTCTCTGTGTTTGGTTCCTCTTTTGATGCTTTTTTACATAATCTTTCTCTTGTTTTGCAGCGTTGTCAAGAAACTAACCTTGTGTTAAACTGGGAAAAATGCCATTTTATGGTAACTGAAGGTATAGTTTTTGGGCATAAAGTATCTGAAAAAGGTTTAGAGGTGGACAGAGCCAAGATAGCAGCCATTGAACAACTACTTCCTCCTACGAATGTAAAGGGAGTCAGGAGTTTTATAGGACATGCAGGGTTTTACAGGCTCTTTATTAAAGATTTTTCGAAAATTGTTAAACCCTGATGTAATTTGCTTGAAAAGGACTCTACTTTTGTCTTCTCTGATGAATGTTTACTAGCATTTAATCTTTTGAAAGATAGGTTGACTACTGCTCCTATTATTGTTGTACCTGATTGGAGTCAACCTTTTGAAATTATGTGTGATGCTAGTGATTATGCTGTAGGAGTAGTATTAGGACAGAGACGTGATAAATTTTTCAGGGCCATTTATTATGCAAGTAGGACTCTGGATAATGCACAGCAAAACTACACTACCACTGAAAAAGAAATGCTTGCTGTAGTGTTTGCTTTTGATAAATTTAGGCCTTATCTGTTAGGGACTAAAGTTATTGTGCATACTGACCATGCAGCCCTCAGGTATTTGTTTGATAAAAAGGATGCCAAACCTCGTTTGATTCGATGGATTCTATTGTTGCAGGAATAGACGAGGTTGTGAGAATGTAGTAGCTGACCATCTTTCTAGAATTGAACAGGACACTACTTTGAAAGCTCTTCCTATTGTTGAAGAATTTCGAGATGAAAGACTTTATAAGGTGGAGTCTACTTTACCTTGGTTCGTTGACTTTGTGAATTTCCTTGTAGGTGGTGTGCTCCCTCCAGATCTAAACTCCCATCAAAAGAGGAAATTTCTTCATGATGTAAGATTTTATTTGTGGGATGATTCATGCTTGTTTAAAATTTGTTCAGATCAGATGATTCGCAGGTGTGTTCCCACATAGGATGTAGTTAATATTTTGCATGATTGTCATTCCTCACCGTATGGTGGGCACTTTGGTCCCACACGCACTGCTGCTAAGGTATTACAATCTGGTTTTTATTGGCCTACTATTTTTAAGGATTGCTATACTTTTGTTAAGTCATGTGACTGGTGCCAACGTACAGGTAATATTTCTAGACATCATGAATTACCTCTGACTCCTATTGTTGAAATTGAATTATTTGATGTTTGGGGGATAGATTTCATGGGACCTTTTCCTTCTTCGCATGGTTATTTATATATCTTGTTAGTTGTGGACTATGTATCTAAGTGGGTAGAGGCTGTGGCTACGAAAACAAATGATGCTCGTGTAGTCTTGAATTTTCTGCATAAAAATATTTTTACACTATTTGGCACACCACGAACGATCATTAGTGATGAGGGTTCACATTTCTGTAATAAATTGTTTAATTCTTTGCTTGCTAAGTATGAAGTTAAACATAAAATTTCTCTAGCCTATCATCCACAGACAAATGGTTTAGCTGAGGTCTCTAACCAAGAAATTAAACAGATTTTGGAAAAGACAGTTAACATTAATAGGAAGGATTGGGCCCTTAAGTTAGATGTTGCTCTTTGGGCCTATCGCACTCCTTTTAAAACTCCAATTGGTATGTCACCATATCGCTTGGTTTTTGGTAAGGCGTGTCATTTACCTGTGGAATTAGAGCATAGAGCATATTGGGCCATAAAAAAATTGAATTTCAACTTGGCCAAAGCAGGGGAGCAAAGATTACTCCAACTCAATGAGATGGAGGAATTTCGATCTCAAGCGTATGAGAATGCAAAAATCTACAAGGAGCGAACCACTCAATGGCACGATCAACGAATTTAGAATAGGCCATTAAAACCTGGACAACAAGTTCTTTTATTTAATTCTCGTTTGCGTTTGTTTCCAGGTAAATTAAAAGTTCGTTGGTCTAGTCCTTTTACTATCAAAGAGGTGTTTTCACATGGAGCAGTCGAGTTGCAGGCTAGCGATGAGCGATCCTTTAAAGTGAATGGGCAGCACGTTAAACTCTACGTTTGTTCAGAAGAGCGACACATTGATAACATCGAGCTCACTAAGCCACAATAGCCTTATAACAGGACGTCAAGCTAACGACGTTAAACAAGCGCTTTTGGGAGGCAACCCAAGTGTTTTTATTCTTTTTATTTTTATTTTTATTTTTATTTGTTTCTCACTTTTTCTTTCTTTTTGATGTAGGTGAAGATGTGTTTTTAAGCAAGAAAGAATAGGAGAGAAAAAGAAAAAAAAATGAAAAAAAAATGCTGGGAGATTTATAAAAAAAGGGGGGCGGGGGGGAAACACGTGTTTTGGGCTAAAATCGCGACAGTGTCGCGACGCTTTAGCCCTTAGCATCGCGACGCTGTTGCGATTCTGGAACTAAAAATTCCAGAATCGCATATGAGAGGGATTTCAAATTTTTCTTCAAACCCTAGCTGCCCAAAGCTTCTTCTTCTTCATTTTTGTTCAGTTTTCTAGCTGCCCAAAGCAATTTCTCCCGTTTAACTCTTAGATTTCATCTTTCTTCTCTCGATTTTTCAGATTGCACAAGTTTCAGCTCGTGGGTTTGTGCGTTTTGGGCGATTTCACCGTGGGTCTCGAGTTCTTGGTAGTTTTCTGACGGGTTTGCAGCGTTTTCAGCCGATTTAGCCGCGGGTCTCACTCATTTGGGTAGATTTCAAGCGAATTCGACTTCCTCTGGCCGAGAGTTTCAAGATTTGGAAATTTTCTAGCGATTTCAGGCGGTTTGCTCGAGGGTTTCGGTATTCTTCAATTTTTCTTGACATATTTGTCACACTACATGCAGTGGGCTGTTTGCTTTTGGAATCTTGACATTTGAATGCTTTTAACTTGGATTTAGAGAGAGCATTGTTGAATCTATGCCCTATTAGATCTTTTAGTTGCTGGATTTCTCTTGTTGGAACCCTTCTTCACTATTTTATTGCTGATTTTGGTCCATTGAATAATGTTGGTGTTAAATCTCATTTGTGCAACTTGTTGGGAGCTCTTGGTGCATTTTGTTGGCTCTTGTGCATTATTTAGAGCTTGTGGACTCATTTGCTGCTGTATTAAGCTCTCTTGCTGCTGTTTTTAAATTATATCTGAGGTGGACGGGTTTGGTTGTTATAGTTGGAGTTTATTGGTTGGTTGTTGTGGCTAATTTGTGCATTCTTTTCTGTGGCGGACGGGCTATTTTTGTAGTTGGTGGCTGTGTTTTTGTTGGCTTGGGACTGTTTAGAGCTTACTTTCTCACCTAGATTTTTCATACCCTTCCCTTAATCACCATGAACAAAAGGTCTAGGAGACACGCTGCCGCTTCCTCCTCCTCCTCCACTCCTTTTGACCTCGATAGGTTCATTAGTAACGCAGCCGCAGAGCAATTTGAAAAATATGTGGAGAGTAGGAATTTTATTCCTGAGCGAGGTTTCAGCCTTGACCCTGAGAGGCAACCAAACTTAGTAAACAACATTGTTGCGAGGGGTTGGGGTGACTTTGTGAGTCATCCTGCGCCCGGGGTAGCATCCATAGTGAGGGAGTTCTATGCTAACATGGAAGAAATTTCTTTTTCATCCTTTTTGTTCGAGGACACCGTGTCCCTTACGACTCTCTCACCATCAATAAGTTTTATAGGTTGCCCGACTTTGAGAGGGATGATTATAGTACATACCTTCATGGCCACTTAGATGTCAATGAGGTCATTCAGACGGTATGTAGGCCAGGGGCCGAATGGGCTATGACAGGAGCGGAGGTGGTGAGATTCAGGACCACCGATCTGTTTGTAGACTACAGGGTGTGGCACACTTTCCTCTGCGCCAAGTTGATGTCTGTGGCGCATCTAAGCAATGTTACCAAGAGTCGTGCCATCCTCCTATTCGCTATCGCCACAGGCCGCTTGGTGAATGTCGGGTAGGTTATTCATCAGTCTATGCGCCACATCCGCCGGCGTAGCACGACAGTAGGGCTTGGGCATCCATCACAGATCACAGCCCTTTGCCGAGCCGCTGGTGTCGTATGGCATGCCCAGGAGGGGTTGGTCCACCTCGGGGCGATTATAGACAAGAATTTCATCAGTCGCTACCGAGGGCCTGGACCATAGGGTGCACAGCCAGTTTTTCCCATCCATGTAGAGCCAGAGCATCCTGAGCAGCCTGCAGAGCCTGAGCAGTAGGAGCAGGAGGTCTCACCTCCCACCATCGAGGAGCAGCTGCGCATGGAGTTCTAGAGTCACCGGCTGGAGTTCCAGACTCACCGGTAGGAGCTCCAGAGTCAGCAACGCGATTACCTGAGAGAGAGGCGCAGGGATCGTCGTCATTTCCTCTACACTACGAGCATGCATGCCCACTCCTATCAGTGTCAGGTGGCTTTTAGTACGGGTCAGCCTTTGTCGCCACCTTTACCACCGTACGAGTCGCCTGAGGACGAGGACGAGAATGAGTGATGCTCTGCCGCCTTCCCTCTGTACACGGTTGTTTCTTCCCCCCTCATTCCTATTTTTCATTGTATTTGTTCTCATATTGGTCTGTATATCTTATTATTTTACATTGAGGACAATGTAATTTTTAAGTTTGTGGGTGGAAAGTATTCACTTTTACTTTTGGTCTGTAATTATTATTTGTTATATCTCCTTTGACTATTTTTGGATTATCAGGTGTATTTTTGTGATTATACTCAGGTTACCAGAGTAGGGGGAAAACGAGCGAAGGGCTGCATAAAACTGTTTCGGGATTAAAGGATCGAGATAAGGAGGACTAGTCACACACACACGTGAGAGATGAATGAAATAAATGAGGCTTATCATGATGAATGTGTTTAATCATTAATGTTTCAGTGTGATTTATCTGTGATTTGGGATTCCTGAGGCAAGAGTCATTAGCAACACTCCCCCATGTATTTTTGTTGACAGATTATTTTGATGCTTACTTTGCTCGGGACTAGCAAATGCTTAAGTTTGGAGGTATTTGATAGCGCAATTTATTGTGCTATATTTTATACTATTTTAGCGTTAGTCTTGAGTACTTTTTGGCCAATTTTATGTCTATTTGGTTTTGTTTTGTAGGAATAAAACATTTCAATGGAAATCAACGTTTTTGAAGATTACCGGTGAGTTTAGAGATGAAGAATGAGTTCGAGCCAAGAAAAGAAGCTAAGGAAATAAAATTTTAGGCCTAGCGTTGAGACGCTAGCCCTTGGAGCGTCTCAACGCTAGGGATATGGCTGGAAACGTGCGCATTCGAGGCAGCGTCGAGACGCTACCTCCACAGCGTCTCGACGCTCGGAGACTTTCCGCATTTGTTAGGGCGTACATTGACACAGCGTCGAGACGCTATGTCCTTAGCGTCTCGACGCTGTCACGCAGAATTGGCAGTATATAAGGAAAACGATGCTATCTGATTGAGGGAGCTGTTTATGAGAGAGAAAGACGACTTCTAGAGATAGAAAACGGACAAAACAGTGGAGAAAGAGTGGGAGCTTGATTTTAGGAGCTTGGATCGGGAAGATCGTGACGGGAACGCACGAGAATCACGGCTAGAGAGTTTACTCTTTCTCCCTTATTTCTCTTACTGGTTTTTAGCATGTCTGGGACTAATTTCGCTTGTATTTTAGAGATCATTTGTAGCTAAATTTCGTTTCTTAGGGGCTTGATGTAGCCATTAGCTTGTATGAATTAATTTACGGATTTTTTAGGACGTTTCGTAACGTGGTTTATTTATGCAATTGTATGCTTATTGCTTATAATCCCTTGATCACGGATTGTATGATTTTTGTTTCTGAACTAATTGCTCGGGAGAGGGTAGTTTAGATTAGACCATCAATTGCATAACTTAGGTAATTCTTTAATCGGGAGATTTGGGATTGCTTGAGAAACCGTTATAAGGATTGTTCTTATTGCTTATGTTTGTTGTTGAAATTAGATAGGGATATCAATTTCGTAATTTGCATAAAGAATTAATTGCACTCGGGAGAGGCTTTTAAGTATCGATAATCCTTGGTTTATGAACTTGTTACGAATTTGTTCCTACTTATTCTTTAAATTAATTCATGCATCTAATAGGTGAAATCAATTCCCTAAGGCCTTTCTCCATTGAGTTTCCATATTTTATTGCTTTGATTAGTTTTTCATTGATTTGCATATATCTCGTTTATTTTCTCTAAATAAAATTGGGCGAATATACCTTTAATAATTAGGGGAACTAGAAAACCGATCCAGAGGACGACATTCGATTTTAAATCACTATATTATAACTTGGATTCGTACACTTGCGGTTAGCAATTTGCGTATTAGGCGCATGGGAAGCTTGATGTTGTAGAAGCCTGGCGCATGGAAGCTTGATTTTGTAGAAACTTGGTGCATGGGAAGCTTGATGCTGTAGAAGTTTGATGCTATGGAAGCTTGGCGCATGGGAAACTTGATGTTGTAGAAGCTTGACGCAAGGGTGAAAAGCATTGAGTAGGGAGTAAGTTTGTGTTGAGCAGGGAGCAAGTTTCCATCCAAGAAGAATTCTTTAGCTCAAAGAACGATCATTTGGGTCCAAGAATGACCCTTTGGTCCAAGAAAGAAAAGATTATAAATAGTGGGGAGAAGAGAGGGGAAAATCATCTAAGGCATTACAACATTTTTATGTTTTATTGCATTGTGTGCTTTATATTGTAGCTTGAAGTAATTTCTTTTTATCAAGGCTTAGCCTAGCTAGGCACCCATGTGGCTTTAGGACTATTTTTGTATACGCTACAATATTGATGCTTTCTACTTAGTTGTGCAAATTTTTTTCATTACTGATATCCGTCTGGCCAACCGATAGAGTTAGCAACATGATAAATCCCGGGAGGGTAACACGTGTGGACATATCTCAGTAGAGCAAGATAATGCATTACATGTAGTTTTGTTGCGTTAGGATTAACTCAATCGCATAGGATATTTCATGAATGTGTTTTGGTTGTCTTAGGAATAATTTAACCGCTTGTAAGCATATAAAGAACTATGCCAACGAATAAGTTAAGTAATAGAAACGTTCTTAGTTCTACGCCAAATGCATGTGTAATACTGGGAGGGAATCGCATGATTATTTCTCACTTAGGCATCAGTATTCTGTTGATTCATTGTTATGCGCTGCACTAGCTAATATCTTATTTATCATATGTGGTTGCTGCGAATAAAATCTTGATAGCTCATCTCTCATTGTTTTTTCCTTTATCACATAGCTTTTGTTTTTATATTATCGCATGTTTATTTCATCGCATCTTAACATCTTTTGTAATTCGTAACACCCATGCATTAGAATAGGATTTAAGGAAAGACACTATGACTACTCGCCCCTTCCCTGTGGATCTGATCCTCGAATACTCCAGGTATGACTTGGTAATGCATAATTTATACTTGGATTAATACACAACAACAACATATTCTGTAATTAATTCAATACAACATGAAGAAAATATAGTTCACACCACTATGTGAACCCTATTAGAATTTTCCAATGAAAGGTCATTGACGTGACCCGCAGGAGGATGTTGAATTCTCCCTAAGTCGTCAAATAAAATTTATAATCCATGACACTACTACTATTTTGTAGCAATAGTGGTCGAGGTCGAACACGGGGAAGGGGGATCTAGCAAGTGTAGAATTTCGTGCTTATGAAAACAGGGGGGTTTTTAGAATGAAGGACAAGCAAAAGAATAATAAAATACTGAATTTAAAAGACAGAAAACTTAAGCATGCAGGAGAGAAAATAGACAGAAACAATAACATAAAAAAGGATTGTTGGATTGGGATTTATTATGTTTTATTCTAATTCGTTGGTTTCCTAGTTTTCTCTAATTATTATTCTAAACTGATTTTATCAGTCCGGTCGACTTCTGGGTTACTCGGAGGACCCCCTACACTAACATGTGCTAATTAACTTGCTAACCGTGAATTCTACAATTAACAAGATTAATTAATATGGACTCTATCGCTCGCCACCCCTTATACATAATTTAGCAAGCATCTGAGACCTCTGCAACGGTTACTAATTATATCTAACTAGTTTTAGATTAAGCAATTTCACAAGCATCTATTTAAACTAGGCGCTTTGGGATCGTGGGTCCGAAATCACAAGAACTAAATTCAAATACAATTTAAATCTAATTCCTACAACCTTTAACATGCATCCAAGGCCTATCAAGGGTCGTCTCGCGTAGAGAGTGGCTTGCCTCAACCTAGTGGCTATCTAAAAATAACTGATAGAATACACAAGCGGCAATCGCATAAGGCATCAATCCTAATAGACTAGCCTCATGTATTGGTTTAAATGGGATTACATGCAAAACTTAATAAAAATACAACAAGAACAGCAAGTATAACTTAGAAAACACAGCCAATCATATTAAGAGTCAAGACATAATCTCAATCCAACGATCTAAACGAGTTTAGCTACGCATAGATGACGTAAAAGCAACAAAGAACATAAAAGAATCCATAGAATATGACCAAGAATGGTCTACAACAGTGCTGGAATGTAAAAGAGGCAAATAAATCGTAAAAGGGACATAAATTCTAACCTAACGGCGGACTAAACCGAGGCTACATATACATAATACGGCAGCGTCGAGACGCCAGCCTCATATCTCGACTTTCTGCTTTATGTCTCGGCTTTGTCTCGCTTCTTCTCGATTTGGGGCTTCAATCTTTGGCTTTTGGTGTCATTCTTTAGGCCCGCTTCAGCACAATTGGGTCTCTTCACTTCCTCGAGATGGCTCCAAAACTCTGTAATTGGCCCGAATTAACACCAATTAGTGTGATCGGCTCCCGACATAGCCTAAGAGCATTTTTTTCCTTATTTGTTTTTCTAGGTTAGTTTTTCTTTTAGTTGTGTAATCTTTTCGTTATTTGTTTTCTTTAGTTATTTTTCTTTGATTTTCCTTATCTCTTTAGTTAGATATTTTCCTTGTTAGTAATTTGCCTTAATTGTGATTTTCCATATTTGTTTCTTGTTTTCCTTAATTAGATAGTATTTTCCCTTTCTAGATTATATTTTCCATATTTAGATTAGTGGTTTCTTTTCTTTATTTTTTTCCTTATTTGTTTTCTTTCCTTTTTTAGGATAGTATAGGTTGTTTATGCGTAGGAATAAAGATTTAATTTTGGCACCTTTGGATCCCGAGATCGAGAGAACAATTCATAGGCTTCGAAGGGAAAATAGAGAAATTATTCAAATGGCCGACCAAAATCCACCTGAGGAGTCTAGGCCTATTCGAGACTACTTTCAGCCCGTGTTTCAGGGGCAACAATCGGGGATTGTCTCATCTCCGATTAATGCCAACAACTTTGAGCTGAAGACCGGTCTCATTCAGATGGCCCGAGACTGTGCATACAGAGGATCGCCCACCGAGGATCCATATTCTCACCTAAAATCATTTTTGGATATTTGTGGGACGGTAAAAATTAACGAAGTTTCTGAGGATGCTATTCGCTTACGTTTATTTCCTTTTTCTTTGCAGGATAAAGCACGAGATTGGTTGCAATATATTCCCCCTGGGAGCATCACCACCTGGGATGCTTTGGTCCAGGCTTTTCTAAAGAATTTTTTCCCTCCTGCAAAGACGGTCAAGCTGAGGACCGAGATTGAGACATTCCAACAACAATATGATGAGCAGGTGTTCGAAGCTTGGGAGCGATTTAAAGAGTTACTGAGGAAGTGCCCTCAGCATGGATATCCCGACTGGCTTCAGGTTCAATTGTTTTATAATGGTTTAACTCCTAGTACAAAAACGATTGTTGATGCAGCTGCAGGTGGGACTCTGTTGTCCAAGACCGTGGAGAATGTTCTTAATCCTCCTTGTTTTGCCCCTCAAACTCAAGAAAATAAAAAGTTAGAAGATCTTGTTGGAGCTTTCATTGCAAAATCTAGTAACAGGACAACTAAATTGGAGGAGGCAGTCATTGCCATCAACTCAACTGTGAATGGCCACAGTGCAGCCATCAAGAACATTGAGACTCAGTTGGGACAGTTGGTAAGTGTTGTGAGCACCATGAATAAAGGTAAAGCCCCGGCTGAGCAAGAGAAAACCTAGATGGAGTACTGTAAAGCCATCACTGTACACCAGGAGGAAGCTAAAGAGGAACCTGAGTCTGAGGATTATGACACTCCTACTGGAGAAGTTGAGGAGGACACATCATCTGATGAAGCTGAAAAGCCTGAACCTGAGCCTCTTATTCCTTCTCCTCCCTTGATGGTCCTCAAAGACAAGAAAAAGAAAAAAGAAGAAAAAGAACAATCAGGTTCAGTTTGACAAATTTATGAATGCTTTTATGAATCTGAACATTAATATTCCTTTTGCAGAGGCGTTAGAGATGCCCCAGTATAACAGGTTCATGAAGGAGTGGTTAGCAAAGAAGCAAAAGGAAAAAAAGGTTGACACTGTATATCTTGCTTCCACGTGCAACACCAGAGTACAACAGAAAGTACCTGAAAAAGTAGCAGATCTAGGGAGTTTTTCTGTTCCTTGCAGTTTTGGTACTTATTCTTTCAGAGTGTTATGTGATTTAGGTGCTAGCATCAATATCATTCTTCTATCTCTGTGCAAAAAGTTAGACATAGGTGAGATTAAATCTACTCCTGTAAAGCTCCAATTGGCTGATCAGTCTGTGGTTAGACCAGTTGGCATTGTAGAAAATGTTTTAATGAGAGTAGGTAGATTTTTCCTCCCTATTGATTTGTATGTTATGGACATGATAGAAAATCCTTCAATGCCTGTCATACTAGGAAGACCATTCCTAGCTACTGGGTGAGTGATTATTGATATTGAGCGCAGGGAGCTCACTCTTAGAGTTAGGAACGAAAAAGAAATTTTTAAGGCAGTTGAAGACTCTAAGGGACAATCTGAAGTGCTTTTCATGGGCTACAAGAAAGGTGCAAGAAAGAACACCTCTGTTGGATTCACAGAAAAGAAGCCTCCTTGAAGCACAGCCAACACGTCGAGCTAATGACGTTAAACAAGCGCTGATGGGAGGCAACCCAAGTAAGTGTAGTTGTGCTTTTCTGTTTGCTTTTGATTTATTGTTTGTTTTTGTGTTGTAGGTCTTGGTTCCAGTTTCTCCTTTGCTTTCAAGCTTCCATGAGAAAGGTCATCATCATTCCAGGGCAGTATTGTTCACTCCTTTCATTCTTTCTTTGTTCTCATGCTTGATTATGCCTTATTTTCTTTATACATTGAGGACAATGCATGTTTTAAGTTTAGGGGTGGAATAGCATGTTTGTGGAGCCCTTGAGCATCTGAGTTCGGGCTATAATTTTGAGTTTTTTTTTAATTGAGTATATGGTTGTTTTCTGGATGCTATTTATGCATGACTATGATGTCCTAAGATAGGCTTTCTTGTCAATTTTCAAGCTTGCGATGAGTTGTAAGCATGAATGCCCAAAAGGGAGACTTTTTAAACTTTTTCTAGGAGATGGCTTGCATGAGTAGAGTATTTGCCTTGGCTAGATTTGAATTTGAATGCTTAGGAGCGAATTATTAGGTTCATATGCTTGTTGTCACCTCGATAGGTGTAGGGAAGAGCTAAAGAGTTAATTTTTTGCAAATTAGCATGTTTGATCTTGCTTAGGAGGAAAGAAAAGAATATTTGCTATTTATGCTCATAAAGAAAAATCATTCTTGTTGTTACTGTTGAAAAGAAAATTATTATGCCATGGCCTGTGCACAGTTTGCAATGTTTAATAAAGATTAAGGCAAAAAGAGCTACCCCTGTTGTGATCAGTTAGGCCAACCAGAGAAAACTCAGGTTAAGGGTCCCTGCAATGGGTGTGTGAAAGCTAGTGCCACATATACATGCTTAATTTAATTGTTAATTATGAGCACCTAAGTATGGAGGAAAACAAACTAATTTGGTCCATTAACTCATTAGTGAAACCTTAGTGCCAGTGTAGAGGGAAGATGAGCTGAGAGTTTAATAATCCAATCCCGGGCTAGTAGAGTCTGATCTTGTTGAGTTAGATCTCGCTTGTGCAAGTTAATTTTGGAAAAATTTTAATTTGTCTCCCTCATTGGTCCTTGTGTGCATGTCTCTTGCTTGCTTGTCTATTGACTTTTGAGCCTTGAGGATTGAGTCATATTTGTTACATCCATTCTTCTACTGTATGCTTGATTTTTAGTTTGCTCGAGGACTAGCAAAAACTTAAGTTTGGGTGTATTTGATAGCGAGCATAGCTAGCTAGTTTTCCCTATTCAATTTAGCTAGTCTTTTATGATTTTAAGGTAATTTTAGTGTGCTTTAATGTTTATTTTGTAGGAAATGGTTGATTGGAGCTAAAATGCAATAGTGGAGTTAATCGGGTGTTTGGGACACGAAAAGATGCAAAGGAATGAAAAAGAGTCAAAGAGGAGAAAAGTCAAAATAGGGTCAAACGCAGACTAGCGTCTCAACGCTAGCCCTTGAGCGTCTCGACGCTAGCATTCCTTATCTGAATAGGCGCGAATCGGTCACAGCGTCTCGACGCTGCGACCTTAGCGTCTCGACGCTGTGTAATTTCTATTCCAGACCCGGTGTTTTAGAGGCAGCGTCGAGACACTGTCTTGACAACGTCTCGACGCTACGGCAAAAATCTGCTATATAAGTTATTTTCGGCTAGGGTTGAAGGGGGGATTCTTTTGGACACTTTTGTAGCCGTAAAACAGAGGAGAAAACAGAGGATTGAGGCTGAACAAAGTAGATCAAGGTGGAAATCAACCCATTGTTCGTAGGGATCGTGACGGGGACGTTCGGTCTCGGCCTACATTGAGTTTTTCCTTTCCTTTTCCTTTTCCTTTTCTCTAGCTAGATTTTATGGTTTTGACATGTTTAGTTGTGCTTGTAATACCATTCATGAGTAGCTAAACTTGTGGCTTAGGGATTGATGTAGTTGATTTAGTTTATGGATTGATTTATGGTTTAAGTTATGCAATGGTTATTATGTATGCAATCTTGATTTAATGCTTTCAATTAATTGGCCATTAGTTGAATGATTTGAGTTTTGATTCTTGCTCGGGAGAGGGGATTAAATGTAGACTTACTCAAGATTGCATGACTAAAGTTTATTTTCTAATTTGTGACGGTTTTTAGATTAACTTTGGAATTGGTCAAAAGATCTCATTGCCTTGCATGTTAATAGACTTAGATAGAGATATCAAGTTGGTTAATTTGCATGAGAATCAATTATACTCGGGAGAGGTAATTGTGATTAAAGGTTCTCAGGCTCATAATTCCATTGTGCATAATAATTTATTCCTTAAAATCAATCCTAGACTAAATCGGCGAAATCAATTCCCTAAGTATTCTTCCAATTGAATTTCCACTTTTTACTTGTTTCTATTTAGTTTTCGATCTATCACTCATTACTTTGTGTTCCCTAAATAAAATTGAGAAAGATAATTCACAATACTTGATTTACCTTAAACATCCAATCCAGAGGACGACACTCGTTTATACGAACACTTTATTATTACTTGACCCGTGCGCTTGCGGTAAGGAAAATTCCACATCAGACCACCCCTACAGGCTACTCAGATCACCCAATAAAATGGGGACTGGTCTAGCAGGAGTGCATCACTGAAGGCAAGTCTGGTGACTACCCCTACAGGCTACTCAGATCACCCAATAAAATGGGGACTGGTCTAGCAGGAGTGCATCACTGTAGGCAAATCTAGGTGACTACCCCTCCAGGCTACTCAGATCACCCAATAAAATGGGGACTTGTCTAGCAGGAGTGCATCACTGTAGGACAATCTAGGTGACTACCCCTACAGGCTACTCAGATCACCCAATAAAATGGGGACTGGTCTAGCAGGAGTGCATAACTGTAGGCAAATCTGGTGACTACTTCTGCAGGCTACTCAGATCACCTAATAAAATAGGGACTAGTCTAGTAGGAGTGCATCACTGTAGGCAAATCTGGTGACTACCCCTACAGGCTACTCAGATCATCTAATAAAATAGGGACTGGTCTAGCAGAAGTGCATCACTGTAGGCAAATCTGGTGACTACCCCTGCAGGCTACTCAGATCACCCAATAAAATAGGGGACTGGTCTAACAGGAGTGAAATCACTGCAAGCGAATTTGGTGACGACTGTTGCACAAAGCTTACACATTCAAGGAAGAAAGAAACAAATTGCAAAAAAAAAAAAAAAAAAACGAAAATTAAAAAAAAAAAGAAAAAGAAAAAGAAAGTTTCCTACTTGGATCCCTTCTTGAATGCTCTCTGCAATTGATGTGTGCTCTCCCCTACTGAGGTGCAGTCTTATTTATAAGGGGGAGTTTTAAGTTCAAATCAAAGGTTTAGATAAAGATTTGATTCAAATGAAATCCTATCTCCGGTTCAAAATTTTATGAAATAATCTTTATGTTTATCTGAACCAACTTGATTAAATTGAAATTCCTAAAAGACAAGTGTTTCAATTCAAATCAATTTGGGAATTCAAATTTTATCCAAATAATTTTATTTATCTATTTTATTTGCGCATACTCCAAATTTTTCTTCCAAATCAAAATTTGAGATTCAAACATCAAATTCTATTCCAAATGCAAGTTTGAATTTGGTAAAATTTTACCTCAAATTAAATTTTGGCCAGAATCCAAATTCTATCCCAAATGGACCAGAGTCCAAACCTCAAGTTCTATTTCATATGCAAGTTAAAATTCAGTAGGATTTTACCTCAAATCAAAATTTGGGTATAAACCAAATTTTGCCCAAACTTGAAATCAAAGTTTGCTGCCAAACAAGGAAAATCAAAATTTTGACCAAACCTCAAATTTTGATTAATTGGTGATAGCGAGCATAGCTAGCTATTTTTCTCTGATTAATTAAGCTAGTCTTTTACAATTATTTGCCTAAATTTATGCATTTTTATGTTTTATTTGTAGGAAGTATGTGTTTGAAGCTTAATTGAGCAATTGGAGTCAAATGGAGTTTCCAATCTTAAAAAAAAAAATAATAATAATAAAAAATAATAAAAAAAAAAAAATAGCGTCGCGACGTTATCGGCAAATTTTTCAAAAACGCGGTATCGCGACAGCGTCTCGCCAGATTTTCTATAAATTCGTCTTTTCATGCTACGGCCAAGGGAAGCCCAATTGGTGAGATTTTAGCCCTAATTTCGACTAGAGACCTTTTGTGGGAGCTAAAGGCAAGGCCAAGGAGCGGGAATCAAGCGAGAAGACGGGGAGATCGTGACGGGGACGTGCCGGTTTCGACGGATTCGAGTTTTCCTTTCTCTTTCCCTTAATTCTTGTAGTTTTTATGGTTTTTCTTGCAATTAGTGTTTGTGATTCAAAAACTATGAATTGCTAGTTGTTTGTCTTAGGGTTTGATGTAATTGTTTAAGTTGTTGGATTGATTTTAGGTATGAATGTGTTTTTATTTTATTCATGCAATTTTGTTTAATGCTTTCAATTATTTGATCACTAATTGAATGATTTAAGTGTTGAATCTAACTCGGGAGGGAGGATTTGGCCTAAGACTTACTTTGTTTAATTGCATGACTAGAGTAGAAATTCTAAGTTTGTGACGGGATTTGGAATATCTTTAGAAGCGTAAGAATGACCGAACCAAATAATACTTTGCATGTTAATGAACTTAGATAGGGATATCAAGTTAGTTTATATGCATGAGAATAAATTATACTCGGGAGAGGTAATCGTGATAAAAGTTTCCTTGGCTTGTAGAATAATTGCACGGTCAATTCATTCCTATTAATCAATCCTCAATCTTAACAATGAAATCAATTCCCTAAGAGTCTTTCCATTTGAGTCTCCACTTTTATTTTTATGCTTTTAGTTTTTACTTTTATCTTTATCATTGAGTTTTGCTCCCTAAATAAAATTGGACAAAAGTATTCACGGTACTTAATTTGCTAGAAAACCAATCCAGAGGACGACACTCGTTTAATCATGAAAACACTATATTATTACTTGACTTGTACACTTGCGGTTAGCAAATTGCGCATCAATTCGCAATAAAAGTGTGTCAAATAAAAAAATCAAAATTTTGATCAAAATTCATATTTTGATTAAATTGATACACCAAATGGAGTCAAAATCAAGAACAAATATCTTGCATTTTTATTCCAAAATATCTTTTTCGAGGTTTACTCACACATAACTTGTGCCTAAATCTCGAAAAGGGGCATTTGTTGAAGGAGAAATTTCAGTCAATCACAAATTGTCACGTCATTAATATAAATTAATGATAAAATAAATTTGGGATCAATTACACATTTACACGTGTGCCTATATTAAATTTATAGACATTAAAATTCGGCAAATCAAAGAATGCCACTTGACTATTAGTGATCCATCAGATAACATCAGCCAAGTTCAATCAAATTATGCCACGTGGCAATTGGACCCAAGCCCAAGCCCATATGAGGTCCATCAAACTCTATAAATAGAGGAGGCCACCATTCATTTGGGGAGGGGAGATTTAGAGACAGAGTCAGAGAACTCAGAGTCCAGAGCATTCTGCCAGAGTCCAGAGTCGTCAAAAGCCAAAGAGTCTAGAGAATTCAGAAGGAATCGAGATTCAAAATTCAAAGGATTCAAGACTCAGAAGGTTTGAAGAATAGAAGACTCTAAGAAGAGATCAACAAGCCAACCGACCCATCAAGAAGATCAACAAGTCAGCAGGTCGATCATCAAAGAAGATCAACAAGCCAACCGATCGATCAAGAGGATCAATAAGTCAGCAGACCGATCATCCAAGAGGATCAACAAGCTAACAAGCCGATCCAACAGATCATCAAGCCAACAGACCGATCAAGAAGATCATCAAGTTAACAGACCGATCATCCAAGAAGATCAACAAGCCAACCGACCGACCAAGAAGATCAACAAGTTAGCAGGCCGATCATCCAATAAGATCAACAAGCCAATCGATCGATCAAGAGGATCAATAAGTCAGCAGGCCGATCATCCAAGAGGATCAACAAGCTAACAAGCCGATCCAACAGATCATCAAGCCAACAGGCTGATCCAAGAGATCATCAAGCCAACAGGCCGATCCAAGAGATCATCAAGCCAACAGGCCGATCCAAAAGATCATCAACCTAGCAGGCCGATCATCCAAGAAGATCAACAAGCCAACTGACCGATCAAGAAGATCAACAAGTCAGCAGGCCGATCATCCAAGAAGATCAACAAGCCAACCGATCGATCAAGAGGATCAATAAGTCAGCAGGCCAATCATCCAAGAGGATCAACAAGCTAACAAGTCGATCCAACAGATCATCAAGCCAACAGGCTGATCCAAGAGATCATTAAGCCAACAGGCCGATCCAAGAGATCATCAACCTAGCAGGTCGATCATCCAAGAAGCTCAACAAACCAGCCCAAGAAGATCAACAAGCTAGAGACCAAAATTTATATATTTAAGAGAGAGAATCAGAGGATTAAAGTTAGAGACTGTACACACACACATATTACATCAATACAAATATATTGTTTATTCTACGTGTCTCCATCTTCGAAGTTACGTGTGAACAATTACAAATAAAATAAATAATAAAAAATCTCACTAAAATAAAATTTAAACAATGCAATGTAACTTTGGGAAAATGTCATGGATGAGCCAATGTGCCATAATCTTGTAAGCCTTTTGTGTCAAGTGGACTCCATCCCAACTAATATTCTCATTCGGGTTTGGGCAAACTGGCACTCCAGGAAATCCACACATTTTCATGAGGTTAAAGTTGTAGTCACCTTCAATCCCACAACATGATTTTTGCAAAGAAGCTTCGTCAAATCCTGCTCATATGAGAGTTCAACACAAAATTTAAAATGTAAGATATATGTAATGCTTCGTAAGTTAATTATATGACATGAAACAATTAATTAGGGTTTCAATTAAGTTCTAATATTTGTACGGTGTTGTAGAAATACATACCAAGTACGAAAGCATGACGAAGAATCCATAGGAATGCATTATAATAGTCACCGTACACGATAACAGTATGTGGATTCTCCTTTTTGAGTACTTCAATGGCTTGCTTGATTTGATCATTGTGATAGCTTGCAAAGTCGTTCAAATCCTTTAGACAATGAAGTTTTTCATAAGCAGTTGTATCATTGGTTTGGAAACCGGTGAGATAGATGGGAAAACATCCGATTGGAAAGTTTCCGGGAACAACAACTCGAGTAGCACCCTAACTTATAACTCTCTACAAACAAAATCATTAAACAAAAAGATCCATAAGAAAAGCCCAAAATTCATATGACTAACAAAAATATAAAAAGAATATAAACACATATATTACCTCAACAGCCCTCTTTATGGTTTGCACAACTTCTGGCACCATGTCTTTCACCTCTTGAATAGTTTTTCCTTGGAACAGTGCATAATTATAATCATTGCCACCGATCTCACCCACCAAGAACAAAGCATCCCTTAATTTCTTGTTGCAATCTAGGAGTATACATTTTGGTTTAGAAAACACATAAAAATAAACATGAAACAAAATATAATGGGAGAAAGTTTAGAATGTGTTAATAAATTAATATTACCTCTTTGATTCTGACAAATGGAGTTGAAATGAGTGAACATCCAATCAAGTTGATGGTCGAGAGAAGAGTTAGTGACTGGAGATAAGATTTTCTTCTGTAAAAGTACCTCAAAAGACAAAGCGGTTGAACCAGCTACTGCGAAGTTGACTCCATGATTTGTCAAAGTATCTTTGTTCAAATAAGGACTCACCAAAGAAAGTCCGGCATCCAAAGCTACAAAGTGAGCATTTATATTATATAAGAATTGTGAGGCTATAAAATTAGTAAAAAAAAAAAAAATAGCAAATAAGAAGGGGAGGTTGAAAATAGTTACCAAAGTAATCAATCATTAGTAGACCGTTGGAGCAGCGACCGGTGGGATTGTTGAAGAATGTTTGGCCATAAGGAAGATGAGAAAATGTAGTGTTGGGGTTTTCGCGGACGAGATTTCCGGTGTCGGAGATGGAGTCGCCAAGTTGATATATGGAGTTGAAGATGCAAGCCTTGAATGGATGAGCGTTGGAGGAAGAAGGAAGAAGAAGAAAAAGAAGAAAAAGAAGAATAGAGGAAGGAGGATTGGTTGAAGCCGCCATTGTCGAAAGAAAAGAAAGCCTATGAATATGTGGAATCACTCTGCCGCGAGGGAATTTCGAGTGGATGAAAACCGGAACGGTGAGAGGTTATTTATAGCTTCAATTTCTTTACTAATGCTTTTGGTAAAATATAAGTCCTTTTGTTTTCGTTCTGAATTTCCTAATCCTTCAACGAGAGGGAAAATATCAAATTTATATTAATTTTAAATTTCTTCCTAGTGCTTTTGGGAAAATAAAAGGATTACATGTGGTCTCTATAATTGATATTAATTTTAACCGTATGATTTTAAAAGTTGATTTTGTTCTTTTAATATTTTTCTGTTAATTTCTAAAATAATCATTAGAAATGTTCATTTTTTGGAAAAACAATCTTGATTAAGTGGAGTATGAAAACATGGGTAGGAAAAAAAAAACACATTTGGTCCCTAAATTTTAATCTATAACAATTAAGTCTCCGCACTTCCAATTTGGTAACGATTTAGTCCTTGTTGTGAAAATTATCGTTAAGATTTAATGAAATTTTTTACATATAATGATCAATAACTTGATTAAGACAAAGTTATGCCAGTTGAGCTAAGCTCTTGTTGACAAGACCGTGTGTATTTGTAAACTACAAAGATTAAGTTATTATATAATAAAACAGATCATTACAAGCAAAAGTTCAAGTACTAAATTATTACTTTTATGGTGTTAAAAAAATTGTTACTTTTATGAAAGTTTAGAGACCAAATATGTATTTAAACCTATGAATCATTTTTTATATATATATATAAAATGACTTATGAATAATTTAATATATTTGAAACATTTTTTTTAGTACATTAACATTTGGGGGTGGGAGATTCGAACCTCTGACTTTTTGGTCGAAAGTGTACATACCAATTACCGCTGAACTAAACTGGCTTTGGTTTTTGAAACATTTGATATGACTTCAACTTCTTAGTTTAGTAATTAAAGCATATGTGCATTGGATGTTAGTTTCACTATTTTAACTAAAAGTTAAAAAAAAAAAAGTATTTACAACTATGTATATTGTCTAGTAATTTAGAATTAATATGATATGTGTTGGGTATGATTTAAAATATTTGGAATATAATTTTTTTAATAGAGAAATTTAAAATTTGAATTAATATACTTTTCATTGAATTTAAATACTAAATATATTACGTAAAATTAAAAAGTAATGAAACATAAACTTTTTTATAAATAACAAAAGAATAATTAAAATTAAAATTAAAATAATGTGCCTTAAAGTAAAAGTTGGGAAGGAAAATTTATAAAGAAGTGATATAAGAGGATTATTTATTAACTTATAAGAAGATATAGTTTATTACCTAAAGTGCAATCCTTTTGTATTCTTTAAGGACTGGTCTTTGGAGAAAAATATAGAAAGAAAAATTTGATTATGAAAACTGAAATAAGTGTTAATAAGTTGGACCTTGATTTAAGGATAACAACCTCTTTACAAACAACATTTTTCATATTTTTAGAAGACAAATTTTGATTATCAATTGATTCGATAAGTTGTTTTTGACATTGAACTTCTCTTAAGAATGCAACGTAAAGTTGTCCATATGAAAGTATACGTTGAAAAAAATATTTTTAAAAAAAATAGTTGAAATTTTTTATTCTGATTTCTTAAATGAAGAAAGTGGAATGATCTTTCATTTATATGGAATAAATATGTAAATGAAAGTATTTCTTTATTTTCAAGCTACAAATAAATCGTGCTTTCCAATTTAAATTTAATTGTTCGAGAATTTTCATGCTAAAAAAATGGGAAGGATCCCTTTTGTTTCAATTTCCAAAACAAAGTTTTTGAATTCTTGATGCTTCATTGTGATAGGTTCAGTGTTTTTTCTTACCAAGAAAACAAATACTTTTAATTTTCATTCACTTTGACATTTTGATAGAAAAGTAGACCAGGTATGTATTGACAATTTTGTTTATTTCTTTTCATGCATGGATTGCATCTATATATAAATGAATGAATCAATTCAATGTGTCACCTACACCTAAATAATCATGTCCGTTGTTATAAACGGCACATATTTGACTTAAAAGTTTAATTTTTAAATATATTTTTTTAAGTCAAAATGTAACGTCGCGTTTCGGAATCGAGTCATTTTGGGATTTGTTGAGCGTTTTATTCTAACTTGGAAAATTAGAATTTAAGCTTAGTCCAAGTTAGAATTTAAGCTTAGCCTTGAGTCGTTAAGTTAAATTTCTATAATTTAGGAAAAAGAGATTTTCAAATTAAATCTTTAATTTCCTAAAGTTTGGAGGTTTAAAATTTGATATTTATTTTAAATTTTAAAAAGACCCAGATCCCAACTCAATTGGGTTATTTTCTTTCCCAAGTCTTTTAAGAGTTAAGTTTGAAATTTTTAATTAGAATCCTAAATAAGGTTTAACCCTTATTTTAAATGGGTTTTTCTTTTCTTAACTTGTATTTTTTAAAAAAAGAAAAAGAAAAAGAAAAGGGAACCCTAAGTCTTCATCTTCCTCACTCTCTTTTGTGCAGCCTTGAGCCCCCCCCCCCCCCCCCCATCCTCTCCTTCCTAGCGTGAAGTCGTCAACTGCCTCCCTGATGGAAGAGATTGTTGAGGTTTCTTATCAAATAAATTTATAATCCTCAACCTCTAAGCTAACTTGTAGCAGTAGTGTAATTAATTAATTTAATTAGACTTCTCAATTAGTAACAAAAGAAGGGGGTTTGAAAGATGGATTGATTAGAAACGTAAAGTTGCAACAAAGTAAAATAGCGGAACAGTAAAAATAAGCTAGTTAATCTCACCTCGGTATAGCGCAATTGGTTATTCTAACTTGGGTTTGGCAACTCAATCATTGACACTCGAATTTAAAGAATTATTATTGATTACTCAACATTCATTGGAACCAATGATTATGATCTATATTTTGTTTCAACTTGACAAATGCATCAAAGATAGAATCTAATTAGTATTCATAAACATGAACCTAATCGCATTAAGAGAATTGGATCATTGAGTAAATTTGCATGAACTAGGAACAACCTAAATTCATACAATTCTAAGCTCAAATTCCTAAATCTATCATGCAATTATATTAATCGAGATAACACTCTTTTCAACACAATCACACAATACATCTATCACTAACCAATTTAGTAAAGCAATTACTTTAAATCAAGCAAATAGTTTGTCAAACTATTCTATCAAAGCAATTGTAATTTAAGAATGAGAATTCAATACATAACCAACAATAATTCATCTAAAATCATAAGCAAGGTCTCAAGAATGTGCCAAACTTACATTAGAAGTCCCCAATTGCAACAACGTATATTTAGCCGGTCATCGAAACGCTCCAACTAAGCTCCTCGGCTCGATTAACCATCCCAAAATATAATAAAACTCACTAAAATTACAAGGGAATTTAGAATAGTACAGGGAAGAAGAGGGAGAAATCAGGTCTAGGGGGAAAAAGCCAAGAAGAAACGCAAAAATCTGCAAACACCCAGTCGCAGCGTCGCGACGCTACCCCCTGTAGAATAGGAAAAAAAGTCTCGGGTTGTCCTAGTGTCGCGACGCTAGGGCAACAACGTCTCGACGCTCTCGCTTCGCGTGCGAACTCCAGGATCCTTTTCTAATTTGCGCAACGTCCCGACGCTTGGATGGTAGCGTCTCGACACTGTGACGGCACCAAGGGCAGAATAGTCATTTTACGCTCCGATTTCGCTCATTTAAGCCCTGAATCGCTTCCAAAGCTCTGGTGAGGGACCTATGGACATATTATACTCATTTTAAAGCATTTTTCGCAAGGAATTCAACGAAGATGAGCAAATTGGGAGATTCTAAATGTATAAAAAATTGGACTTATCACTCCCCTGAAAAAAATCTCGTCCTCTTCGCGTGGGGGTTGTAGCCGTGGGGTCTCTTCGGCGTCCCTCTCTATCTCGGTCTCTCCTCTGGTATATATATCTCTTTCTCGCCGTTTTTCCGTCCAAGATCGAGCAGCCGCACCGCTGCCGTCTGAGTCGCGCTACTGCCGTGAAGCCAGTTCCGTCGCGGCGCTCCTGCTCGTGGTCTCTCTTCCCGTGGGTTTGTTCGTCCGTGGCTCCCTCTCTCTCAGCGTTTCTCCTCCTGTAGCGTCGTACTTCACCAGAAATCAAGACCCAAGCACCGCCAGCAGTGAGAACCCAGCCTGTGAGTAGGAGGTCGAATCTTCCTTGTTCCCGTGTTTTGGACTCGTTCAGGTTGGTTTAAAGTTTGTTCCGGTGTGTTTGGGCTCTTTTGGTAAGTTTTCAACGTAACCCATGTTGTTTATGTGCTGGAAATTCAGTTTAGTGATGAGTTTCTATTATGCAACGCCGTCTAAGTGATCGATTGAGTTTGAATCACTGTAAACTTGAATACCCACTACCCAAGGATCATTCTTGTTTAATAGTGTATAAAAACCTGGGGCGTTACACAAAATTTGAAGAATCACCTTCATTGTCTTCACATATCTTAGTGGACACATAAACTTGAACAATCACATCCTAAAGATTAAATAGTCACCTCCATTGTACATATTTCTATCAATGGACATCTCAATTTAAAGAGTTATGTCCCATAAAAAAATAGTGAAGAACAAAATAGGAATTGAATAAAATTGAAAGGGAAAAATAGGGATATGTTGAATATTAAGATGAATCAGATAAATCATAAAAGGTTGAAGGAAAAAAAAAAGGTTTAAAAACCTATTTTGGTCCCTAACTTTCAATTTTATTATATTTTTGTCCTGGAACTTTTAAATTGTCCATTTTAGTCCCTAAACTTTAAATTTTTTTTTTATTTTGGACCCTAAATTTTTAAAATATTTATTTTAGTCCTTGAACTTAAAAAAAAAAAAAAAAAAAAAAAAAAAAAAAAAAAAAACTATTTTGGTCCTCACTTTTATTTCAATTTTAACAAATTAAAGACGTAGCTTTGAGTATGTATTAGCATACTAATATGTAACGCCCTGCGTTTAGAAATCGAGCCATTTTTGAATTTATTGGGCGTTCTTATTCTAATTTGGAAAATTAGAATAAGTTTAGCCTTGGGTCGTTAAACTAAATTTCTAAAATTTAGGGGAAAGAGATTTTTAATTAAATCTTTAAGTTTCCTAACGTTAGAGGTTTAACATTTGATATTTATTTTAAATATCAAAAAGGCCCAAACCCTTTTATCAGTCGGGTTATTTTCTATTTCCAAATCTTTCAAGAATTAAGTTTGGGTTTTTAAATTTGAAACCTAGATAAGATCTCCTTATTTTAATGGAGATTTTCTATTCTTGGGTGTGTTTAAAAATAAAGAAAAGAAAAGAAAGAAAATGGAATAGAATAATAAAAAGAAGAAAGCCCTAAACCTATTTCCTTTCCCTCTTCTTTTTTTGTAGCAGCCGCAAACCCCCTCCCCTTCTGCGTTTTCTTCAGTCGCCAGCCGCAGATCTTCCTCTCTTGCTCGTGTGTTGCGCCGCCGCTAGCAGTAGGTTCGCGTCCCATCTCCGTCGATCTCTCCCTCCCTCTCGCGAGTCTTCTCCTCCACGCAAGCAGTCGACCTCGCGCGTCCTTCTCTCTCTGCGCGTCTCTCTCCCGCGAATCTCCCTCTCTCTCGGTTTCTGGTTCGTGTGGAAGCCGTCGACGCCCAAGCTTGCCGCTGCCGGAGCTTGTGCAGCGCTGTCGTCGCGTGAGTCCTCTTTTCTGTGCCGTTTTTTTTAGCAAGAAACCTCGTGGGTAAGTCTCAAACTCACTCATGTGTATTCGTTAAGGCCCGATCTAACTCCTTCTTGCCCGTATTGCGCAGACAGCAGCTTGAAGTCTCCTTTCCTCGCGTTTCCGTTGCTGTCCAGCAGCGTCATTGGGCGTTTCCGGCGTCGGATAGCGTGTCTGGTAAGTTTTGGCCCTTACCCATTCTTGTTTGGAGCCTTTGGTAGAATGCCCATTCCTTTTAGGTGCTGAAAGCTAAATTGTGTTCAGTATTCTGATCTGCAGCGCCGTCTAGGTGTTCGATTATTTTCGAAACACATCGACTTGCATACCCACGGCCCAAGGATCGTTCTAGTGCGTTGTTCGAGGTTGTTGCAACCCGTCTTGCGTGATATCGGGTCCGTTGGGTAAGATTCAATGTTGTTATTAGTTTTATAGCTTAAGTGTTCGATACCCATTAGAGATTAAAGCCTTAAACAATGTTTTGATCGATACCCATTCGTTATCGACCTTATAATTGCAGAATTAGGTGTATTCGGTTGCTGTTCATCGAGCGTTTGATCTCAAATATCGTGTTCAGCGAATACCCACAACTCGAAGGATCTTGATTTTGGTTACCCATAACCCGGTGACTTGGGATCTTGGTTGTTGGGTCGTTTCGAACACAAGTCGGCTTGTCTCAAGGTTGTTTGAGCACTAAGCGGTAAATTCCAGCACCCTTTACCTTCCTTTATTATGTCTCTTGGGTGTTGTTTATCAATTCCTAACCCTTAGAAGTCGTTGCTTGTAGTTTGAGCTCTTTTAGGCTCTTCCGGTTGAGAACCAAGTGGTTTCGAAGCTCCGTTGGCCTGTTTAGGATCGCTTAGGAGCGCTTAAGTAAGTAGTTCTTATCTGATGTAGTCTGTTTGTCTGTGTGATGCATGCTGATTGATTTCCCGCTTTATAACTGTTCTCTTGTTCCTTGTTTCTTCGAATAAAAATGTATATATATATGAAATCCTTGGAAAGCATGAATTGTTGTTGTGTGTTGATTGGTTGTAAAGCATGCTGGTTCTGTTTGGTATTCGTGAGATAAGCATGAGTTGAGAGCCTGTGATTACATGTATATGCTTGGTGGGCATAATACGTGAGTCTAGAAGCGTTGCGGGGCATACACATTCTAGATAGAGGTGAGATAGAGGTCAGGGACCTAAAGTGTGAAAGAAAGGAAAGTTGGGTGAGTGTCAGTGCACCTCGGGTACAAATGGTCGAGGGGTGACATGTCACCATGGGTTTAAAGAGAACTAGCATTGTGATTGAGTTATCAGGGTCTCGGGTATAAATGGTCGAGGACTGATAATGTTTCAAGGAAAGTAAAGTGATTATCAGGGCCTCGGGTATAAAAGGTCGGGGACTGATATATCACTATTGGTGTCGATGCCTCGGGTATAAATGGTCGAGGATCGATATGCCAATGTTAGATAAAGAGGAGCATCGAGGCCTTGGGTATAAATGGTCAAGGGTCGGTGTGATGAGTCCTGAGGCAAGTATTGAGGCCTTGGGTATAAATGGTCAAGGGTCAATACGTTGCTTAGTCATCGAGGCCTTGGGTATAAATGGTCAAGGGTCGATGCACAGTTCGAGGCCTTGGGTATAAATGGTCAAGGGTCGAATGCCGAGCTCTGTAGAGAAGTGTCGAGGTCCTGGGTATAAATGGTCAGGGGTCAGTACAACTCGAAGGGTGAGTCTTGGAGAGTTTTGCAGAGCGTGACGCGGAAATCACGTGTGAAGAGCCATGTGAGGGCTAATTATGAGCGTTGAGTGAGCTCGTGGAGCTTGAGTTGTTAGCGAGTTGCATAGAGAGATGCATGAGTTATGGCTTAGGAGAGTCATTTGTTACTAGCTTTTGAGCATGATGTTGTGTTTACCGCTTTTAAGAAGCATGTTGTTTGCGCATGAAAAGCATGTTGGTTGTTGTTTGCTGTTTGATGGCTTCTCAGGTAGGGGCTGCTTACCAGTACCTTAGTGTACTGACCCCCTCCTCTCTCCCCCCAACTACCAGATTTTGCAGGTTATGATGACTGCGTGGACCATGGTGATGCGGAGGAGGCTTATGAGGAGGAACCATAGCTTGTAGCTTGTTCTTATCCATCTATTTCTCTTGGTTTAGCTAGGATAGATGTGCTTGTCATTTTGAAAGATGTTGGGCTTGGTTAATTCTGATTTACTTTTGTTAGTCTCTAGGTTTAGTTGCATTATTTTAAGGAACCCTATTGTTTCATTCAGTTAGTGGTCAATAAGTTGAATTCTAGCGTTTAATGTTAAAGGCTCCGTTATCGTTATGTTTCTGATTAGTTATTAGTTGTGACGTGTGGCATGTCTGGCTGTTAGTTTCTGCGAAGCTCTGTTGTGTTGTAGTTGATGGAGTTTGTTGAATAATGTTGCTTAGAAGTGTTTCTTTTGCTTAGCAGGTTTAGTAAAAATTTTGGGTTAGTCCAATGTACGTCGTTATGCTGCCGAAATTTTCGGTGCTCACGGTTTGTTTTGGTCTAGGAGTTAGTAATGTCGCTGGGTTAGCTTTTAAAATCCTGGGGCGTTACACTAATATGAACATGATTTCAAACCAAATAAATAAGAGATAAACTCAGGCAAAGCGGGTTTAGGGTAGAAAAGTCACATAGCAAGGACCAAAATATTTATTTTTAAAAAGTTTAGGGACTAAAATATACATTCTAAAAGTTCAGGGATTAAAATAGAATAAACTTTGAAGTTTAAGGATCAGAATAAAAATTTTTAAAGTCTAAGGACCAAAATAGAACAAAATTTGAAAATTTGAGATTAAAATTAAAAATATATATATCTATCCACTATACCCCAATAAATCCCACGTCTGTTCTTTTTTTTTTTCGAAAAAATAAATTTTAACCTTAAACTTTGGGGGTGTATCAATCAATTTGAACCATAAACTTAACTAGTCATATCAGTTTTAACCCTTTCCGTTTGATTAACTATTTCTTCTTTTTTTTTTTCTCAATTCATATTGCACCTAAATTAGTTTCTTATAAATAAAATATTGGAGAAACTTTGTTTTAGATGATCTTTTTTATTGTTGAGAACTTTGTGGATTTTTTTTTTCGGTTATACCAAATGACGAAAATAAAGTAATTTTTTATCTTCAAATATTTACTTGGTTTTTTCTTGTTGGTATGAACTTTTTGGGCTTTCTTTTTTTAAACTTTTTTTTCTGTTCCTAATTAGAAGAATGTACAAATATAGGAAACAAAAACAAAGAAATTTAAAAAAAAAAATTATTTTTCATATTTGCTGGATTTTTTTTTTGTTGCCAATAACTTTGTGATATTTTTTTTTTTTTGGATAACAATGAGAAGAGTAATCTAAGATATATGATTTATTCTGATAAAGAGTTTCTTCAACAAATTTCTTACCAAACATAAACTCAGGTGCAATGTGAATCAACAAAAAAAAAAAATTGTCAATTAAATGCTTTAATGGTAATTCAAACAAAAAGTTGGCCACAAATCTACATTGCAAGTTTGAGGTTCAAAATTGATTTTTTTTTCCTTTCTTTTATTTTTTTCCCGAAAGTGCAGCCCAATTTTTTAGAAAGAAGCTAACTGTTCCACGCCATTTCTTCATCTTCTTCATCTTCACGCCGTCTCCTCCTCCATTTCAGCAGCTCAGTGTCACCGTCGCCTCCCTCCCGTTCATTGCTACCGCCTCCGTCGTCTTTCTTCCGTTCGTACTGCCGCAGCCTCCCCCGATTTTCTATTCCCTTGTTGTTACTTGAAAAACACAAATTAGAACTTGTATAATGAGAGAATAGAGGAGTTGGTTTGATTTTTCCTTTTTTAATATTTAATAACAATTGCCGAATAGTAGTAAAAAAAAAGGAACAGAAACGGGAGAGGTTGTTTTCGAGGGCGCAATTGGTACATATACGACATAAAGATGGTTTTGAGATACTCAATTCTTGGTAGAGAAAAAGGATTTGGATTGAAAAAAAAACCAAACCAAATCAGAGGTGTTGTACTTGTTTGTGAATTGTCCTTAATTCCACCAGACAACTCAAATTAGGATTTAGTTTGAGGGTACAATTATAATAGATGTTGATGAGTTATTGAATTAAAGTTCTTCTGTAGGAAGCCAATGGACCATTTTCTGAAAATGGAAGTGACAACTTCAGATTCTCAATAGATGGTACTTAGAATGAGAAGAGTTCATAGGTTTTTGTGTAATATTAAAAACAGAGAGATACGTTAATTAATAGCAGATAGTAAATTGAAAAGCCAGCTTGGTAGGGTTGTGGGACAACGATCTTGAACCACCCCCACTTCCTCTTTCCCAACTTGCATTTTGTCCCGATTCCATTACATTCAATGGATGTACTTAAAAGAATTAGGTAAAATATGCATATGTTTAAAATTTGGAGGGAAAAATGGGAGATAAAATTTCTTCCAATAGTCACTTTTATATATAGTATAGATATAGATATAGATATAGATATAGATGATTTAATTGTTGAATTAGAATCTTTTGGATTATTGATGGTTTGGGTTTTGTTGTATTTGTTTATGCTACTGTGGAATAACTTATACTTTGAAACCTGAAATGTGTGAATTATTGGAAGAGTATTGTTGGGTGGGACATAAAGTTTCATTTTTACTTAATATTTGGGTTTTCCTGTTTGTTACTCTGTTTTTGTTTAACTTGTAAGTGTTCATAATATATTTAGATATGCACAAAAGTCTTGTAAAAAGGAATTTTCATGAAATTCCAGCTTGATGGTGTGTGTGAAAATTTTCGCTATTTGAAGTGATTGTTCTCATTTGTATGTTGCAAGTAGATTTGATTTATCCATTTAATTGGTCTGTTGTCGTTGTAGCTGATGGTGTCGAATATGTTAAAACCAAGCAAAGTTTTTGACAACGTTCTCGATAGATTAGCTTGCTGCTTTAATAACAAAAAGATCATCTTATCTCCAAAATTGTCTCCAAGACGCACTACTTTTTCCCTTCTTCTTTTCTTAGTTTCTCTACTTCACTACCTTCCAAGCTTTCAGTTTTTTCAACTGCTGGATAATGTAAACACATGCATTGCTTTTCTACAATCATGTGCTGACCACAAGAATCTCAACAAAGGAAAACAGCTTCATTCCCTTATGATCACCTATGGTTTTTCTCATTCACCTTCATCCATCACTAGCTTAATCAACATGTACACCAAATGTGGTCATATGGAGGAGGCCATTTTGGTTTTCCATGATCCGTGTCATGAGCGTAATGTATTTGCATATAATGCTTTAATTTCCGGGTTTGTCTCTAATGGACTTGCTTCAGATGGGTTTCAGTTTTATAAGCAAATGAGGGTAGAGGGTGTAATGCCTGATAAGTACACTTTTCCATGTGTAGTTAGATCTTGTTGTGAGGTTATGGAGGTGAAGAAGGTTCATGGATATTGGTTTAAAATGGGGTTGGAGTTGGGTTTGTTTGTTGGCAGTGCTCTGGTTAATACTTACTTGAAGATTGGCTCAATGGAGGATGCACAAGAAGTGTTTGAAGAACTCTCAATAAGAAATGTTGTACTTTGGAATGCAATGATCAATGGTTATGCCCAAAATCGTTGCCTTGATGAGGCATTAGAGGTTTTCAGAAGAATGCATATAGAAGGGACTGCACCTAGTAGGTTTACAATTACTGGCATCTTATCAATTTTTGCTTTAAGGGGAGACTTAGGCAATGGGAGAACAGTTCATGGGATTGTGATGAAAATGGGCTATGATTCAGGAGTTGCGGTTTCAAACGCATTAATTGATTTGTATGGGAAATGCACACATATTGGAAATGCTTTAATGATTTTTGAGATGATAAATGAGAAGGACATATTCTCATGGAATCCAATTATATCAGTTCATGAACAATGTGGTGATCATGATGGTACCTTGAGGCTTTTTGATAAGATGTTAGGTTCTGGGATCCTACCTGATTTGGTAACTGTCACAACCGTACTTCCAGCTTGCTCTCATTTGGCTGTCCTCATGCATGGTAGAGAAATTCATGGATATATGATTGTTAATGGATTGGGAAAGGATAGAGAGACAATGGAGCTGTAGATGATTTGCTTGTGAATAATGCTGTTATGGATATGTATACAAAATGGAATCTAAATTCGGTGTTATTCCAACTATTGAGCATTGTACACGTGTAATTGATATGCTTGGTCGAGCTGGGCATTTGGAGGATGCTTATGTGTTTGCTCAGAAAATTCCTCTCCAAGCCAATCCCGTCGTGTGGAGGGCTTTATTGGGTGCATGTCGACTTCATGGGAATGCAGAGCTGGCCGAAGTTGCTGCACGACAAGTAATGCAACTTGAACCAGAGCATTGTGGGAGTTATGTATTGATGTCTAATGTTTATGGAGTTGTAGGTCGATATGAAGAGGTGTTGGATGTAAGAAAAACAATGAAGGAACAAAATGTCAAGAAGACACCTGGTTTTAGTTGAATAGAACTCAAGGATGGGGTGCACGTTTTTGTTACCGGAGATAGGGCACATTCAGAATTGAATGCGTTGACTAGTCAACTTTGTGATATTTGATTCATTTTAGATGAAGTTTTGAATTTATATTGAGATATGGTAGTATATGCAATTGCAATAACCTTTTCTTTCATCGAAAAATTGATGAGCGACCTAAAAAAATCAACGATTCACATAATAATAGTAATCGTCACGAAGGTAGCCTCTGAGCACAATATTGCTGATCCATTTATGAAGGCTCTCACGGCTAAAGTGTTCGATGGCCATCTAGAGGGTTTAGGTCTGTGAGATATGTACATAGAATAATCTAGGGCAAGTGGGGGAAGTGTAATGGGTATTGTGAATGCCCTAGTTTATTGTATTTATCTATATTTGTACTTTTCACGTATTATACAGTATTAATACAAACTACTATTCCTACTTCAATGATTAATCATTCAATTTTGATTGTTGATGTACATTGCCCACTAGAGTTTTAGTTCAAGTGGGAGTTGTTGGGTTTTATGCCCTAAAACTCGTAGATAGTAAATGAAACAAATTAATTGATCTCAATAAAGTGTTATTTGAGTAATTCAGTAATTTGGTTATTGAATAATCGAGTTTGCATTAATAAACCCTAAATCCAATAAACTAAGATCCAAGGTTGTTTAAATGAAACTTGGACTAGTATGTGGGGACATATGGGATCAGTGTCCAAGTAACAACCTAAAAGGTCTATAGTATAGGAATAAGGTTGGGTACCTTATCCTGGTGACACTATATATGTGATACGACCCACCTTGTATTCGATACAGATGCAATGATCCAAAGCATCCATGTAGGAGACATGCGGGTGGGGGTATCCTATGCAATGAGTTTACACAAGACCGGACCGCGAAATAGTAACCACTAGATGTAACGTCGTTAACTAGTTTAGGTTTCTATTTCAATAGGATGACCTAAGTAGCTCAATCTCAATCCTGAGTCTATTATGAACCCCTTTCATGAGGGATTGTCCTTAGATTTGTATGGGTGAGAGTGACCAGTTTGCTGACTCAATAATCCTACCATTTTAGGGGCAAGACCGAATGGGGGCTGGGAACATAATAGTACAAGATAGAATTCACTCCTTCCCCTATTGGGGTAAGTAGATGTGTGTTCCCTTAAAGGTTGATTCCGGGGCTTGAACAAAGGCGTGTAGTCCTCTCCTGGCCCGAAAGGAACTCCTGTTTAGTGGTTGGACCCTAAATAACTTATTCATTAGAGGAATCAGTGATACTTAAGGAACCAGAGGTAACCCAGGGGTAAAACGGTAATTTGACCCAGCTGGTGTTACGAACACACGTGAAGGATTGACTTACTGCATTGGTCGATATCCGTGGACACAAAAATATTCTACAGTGAGAAGAGTGCAGTTGTGGGTCTTTAGTGGAGTGACCCACAGTTAACAAATGTTGACTAACTTGGTTAATGAGTTTGGCCAATTAGTCTCGTATTGTTGGAGCTTCTGATCTGTAGGTCCATTAGGTCCCAGTGGTAGCTGGTAAAAGAGACTTGAGGCAATTAAGTATAAATTGAATTGAAAGTGTTCAATTTATTTGGGGAATTGTATAATGTATATTGATGCATTATAATATAAAGTTTATGAAACTTTATAATATAATTTTTGAATTAATTTAAAATTTTAATTTTTGAGAGAAAATATTTGAAAGAGTTCAAATAAATTTAATACGAATTAGATTCATATTAATTTTAATTTTAATAAAGTCTTTAAGATTAAATATATGATATTTAATTGGGTAAATTAATTAATTATGAAATTAATTATTTATTTATTAAAATTAGAGACCTTTTCCTATTAGGAAAGAAAATATTTGAAAGAGTTCAAATAAATTTAATATGAATTTGATTCATATTAATTTTAATTTTAATAAAATCCCTAAGTTTAAATATATGATATTTCATTAGGGAAATTAATTAATTATGAAATTAATTAATTATTTATTAAAATTAGAGACCTTTTCCTATTAGGAAAAAAGTCTTGGCCTTTACCTATGAATAGGACCCCTGGGGTGGGGTGAAAGGCATCTCATTCATTTTCCAAATCTCAGAGAATTCCCCTCAAGGTTTCCTCTAGACTCCCACCAGTCTCCTGCCTCTAGAAGTCTCAGAGTCATACCTGTGTAGCCATAGTGGTGGTGTTCGCACTAGTTCGTAATTAATTTACACGTAGTTGGTGAATTTAATTTGAGTCGTCAACGAGAGTAAGTAATTTTTTACTATATAAATTAGATTTAGATCTAATATTTTTGTATACTTAGCCTTAATATAAATCTAGAATAGTTCTAAGTTTATTGTCAATGTATTGGTATTTTAGATTAAACAAAATTACTTACGAATCGGTCCCAATCATGCTTCTGTTTTACAGAATTACGAGATTCCAGTCCTTCAATTGGTATCAGAGTCGATCGTAGATCTAATTTTGTTTCTCTAAAATTTGCATTGACTATTGGTGGGATTGATTAATGCATAATGTATGTATGATTTGCATTGAACTGTTTAGGTTAATTTTATGACCATAGATTTTACGGTTTTTATGTGATTTGATCATGTAAAGAAAGCTTCCCAGTGAAACCTGTACATCGGTGATCTAACAAGTAAGAGGATGGAGAAGAAAATAACCATCGCTTGAAGAAATCACGAAAGGAGGGTTACACAAAGAGGTCATCAAGACGAACAACGACTATAAGACGAAAAGTGCGAAGGCAGAGGCAGAGGCCAACCATAGATGTTCATCCAGACCGATTAGGAGGAAACCCCACAGGAGATCAGGACCATCTTTGGAGGACGAATAAAAAACAAACACTAGCCTTGACCAGATCGAAGACACCAAGAAAAAAAAGACCATTGAAGAGTTAAAAGTCATTCCATTAACATCCATGACTAAGGAAATGAACACTGGAACAAGACTGGGGGCTAAAAGAAGAAGCTACTAGGTTGAGGTCAACCCTGGATCCAAGCCAAGGCCGACCTTCCAAGGCCTCAAAAGTGTCCCCATGATCACATGATCAATGCAAATTTAATTGCCAATGGAATTGAACACATGGCGAGATCAAGATTGAAGCAAAGAGGCCAGATACGAAAGACGATAGACTGTTTGAGACTGAGGCCGAGGTCGAGCCTGACCCTCGCCATGGTCGAGGCCGAGGCCAACCATAGCCATGCTCGAGGCCGAGCTCGACCCCAACCATGGTCATGACAAGGTCAATCCTATTGATACAAGCGAAGATCGAGCACCATGCGAGCCCACGTTTACTAGCCTTGACCAGATCGAAGACACCAAGAAAAAAAAGACCATTGAAGAGTTAAAAGTCATTCCATTAACATCCATGACTAAGGAAATGAACACTGGAACAAGACTGGGGGCTAAAAGAAGAAGCTACTAGGTTGAGGTCAACCCTGGATCCAAGCCAAGGCCGACCTTCCAAGGCCTCAAAAGTGTCCCCATGATCACATGATCAATGCAAATTTAATTGCCAATGGAATTGAACACATGGCGAGATCAAGATTGAAGCAAAGAGGCCAGATACGAAAGACGATAGACTGTTTGAGACTGAGGCCGAGGTCGAGCCTGACCCTCGCCATGGTCGAGGCCGAGGCCAACCATAGCCATGCTCGAGGCCGAGCTCGACCCCAACCATGGTCATGACAAGGTCAATCCTATTGATACAAGCGAAGATCGAGCACCATGCGAGCCTAAGCATTCCAACTTAGTGCACACTCTTATATGCGAGCCTAAGCTCTTCAGCTTAGAGCCCACGCACTCATGCGAGCCTAGGCTTTTCAACTTAGAGCCCACGTTTACATGCGAGCATGAGCTCTTCAGCTTAGTGTCCACGCCTTCATGCGAGCCCGAGCCCTCGGGCTTGGTGCCCACGCCAACATGCGAACCTAAGATGTTCAGCTTAGAGCCCACGCCTACATGCAACCCTAAATTTTTCAACTTAGAGCCCACACCTACATGCGAGCCTAAGCTTTTCAGCTTAGAGCCCACGCCTTCATACGAGCCCGAGCCCTTCGAGCTTGGTGCCCATGCCTACATGCGAGCCTAAGCTTTTCAGCTTAGAGCCCACGTCTACATGTGAGCCCAAGCCCTCGAGCTTGGTGCCCAGACCTACATGCGAGCCTAAGTTTTTCAACTTAGAGCCTACACATACATGCGAGCCTAAACTTTCCAGCTTAGTGCCCATGCCTACATGCAAGTTTAAGTTTTTCAGCTTAGAGCCCACGCTAATATCAAGACCAAAGTTGAGCCAAGCCATCTGGCTGAGGTCGAGACCGGGTTATTTCTTCAACCCCTCTTTTCTCCCACGTTTCTCTTACCTAACCCCTATTTAGGGAATTTCTGCTTTGTCTAGTTTTTTCCTATCTTGTAGGATAACAAGAAATCTGCACATAAGTCAGTATAGGGCGATATGCATACTCTTAAATTGGGCTCAAAGAGTTCGACTTATAACGATAAGCCTCACCTGAATCCCAATTCAAGAGTGGGGGCTTAATGTTATAGGTGATTTTGGACCACCCCAGAATTGAAGGCCTAAGTAGGACAATGCAACACCTAGGACACAATTGAAAGATGAATCCCGACAACCCCACGTGGGCCATGCTTGGCCCACTTACGTGGGTTGAGTCCTTTCGCCTACGTTCGGTCCCTGGTGCCCCTGGGCACCCCGGTTTCACTTGGTTCAACCCAAATTGTCTCTGAAACCTTAGAAACCCTAGAGCTTGAACATGTATATAAACCCTTCTTCATCACTGAAGAAAGGATCCCAAATTCTAATCTCTGAAATCTACTTCTCCTCTTGCTCTCTTGCTCTCCTCTTTCAGCTTTCTGACTTAAGCAACGGAGGCAGTGTGACAAGCACCACATCAGTGTGCAGGTTTCTTCTGTCTTGCAGGCCACGTCTTCCCCCTCTTCAAAAAAAGTTACCGTTGGTGGCACGTGAAGGTCAGGTGAGTTCCCCCTGACCAAATTTGACCATCAACATCCAATACACATTCTTCGAGAATCGATCGCCGACCGACAATAAATCTGATCGAAAAATAAATCCCTTCATGGTGGAGATATCCTAGCAAACGGGTGAAGCCGTCAGTATATCCTCTTACTCTAAAGTAGACTTCCTCCACTGACATGTCTTCACCATAAATTTTCTCGTTCTCATCCACCCCCCACATAATTCTGCTATTGAAACAATGAAGCTTATATCAGGGATGTTATTTTAGAGTCCATCAGACAATTTTTCATATATTACAAGTATCATATATGGTATGATACCTATATGTAGAGAGAGACGGCAGGGGTTGGTCTGGCAAAGGTGTTTATAATTATATGAATTATCATTCTAATTTGTATTTACTCATTGGAGTTCTTCTGTTTCTAAGTAATTTGTTATTCTATGAACTTTATCAAATTAATACTATCTTAGTTTGCACCGAGCTTGGTTGTCGTCCTCTTTATAAATAATTTTGGCTGATGATGTAAAAGATACTCGATCGTGGCTATAGCAGTTTGCTCTTAAAGTGCATTTCTTTTTCTTTTTGAACAAGGAATGGAACTTTTTATTGAAATAATGAAAAGAGACTAATGTTCAAAAAGATACAAACTCCAACAAGGAATGAGGAAAAAAAAAAGAAAATAACAATTACAAATGAACAATATAAGCATGCCAATTTAAATAAATATCATATAAAGAGAAAGCAACAAGAGGCTTGGAAAGAGAACACTAGGAATAAGATTTTAAATAAGCTGATTCAAAATGATCCGTCCAAGAAAGATGCTTGTCTTCAAAAACTCTCTGATTTCTCCCCAACAATAATTTGCAATCTGAAGAAACTATCCACAGAGAAGCTTTGAGATTTGCAATCGAAAGGTAACTGGGATATAAGGGGTTTTTTAGAAAAGTAGAAAAAAAAAAGAAAAAAAAATTAGAAAAAGAAGGGAGTTTGAAAAATAATTAGAGATAAAGGGTGTCGCATATCTTGAACATACGCGACACCCTCCTTCGTACTGTTGCGCCTCTTGAGAGGCATGACATACCTTTTTTTTATTTCGTTTTTTATTTATTTATTTCTTTCTTTCTTTATTTTTTAAAATATTATTATTATATTAAATTTATTTTATTTAATGAATATGACTTTTTAAAAATATTAGTTTCCATTTCATTTCCCAAATAATGAATCAAATGATTATGTTTTTTTAATAATTGTTTTTTTTTTATTTTAAAGTTTTGCATTTTTAATATATATCTATAATTTAGATGTTTTGAAGTTTGCATTTGTTTTTGTTGTCTATATCATTTTTCAATACAAAACACCATATATTAAATCTTTTAGCAATATCATTCTCAAGTTAAACATAATTAAACATAATTGAGATTTTAAAAAAAATTATTACAAGGTAAATTGAGAGCTCTTATTTCAAATTTTTTTGGTTACAAATAATTATTAACATATTTAAAAACATTTTAACTTTATCTCAATAATTAGATTATCAATTTCTACAAGAATATATCTATCACTTAGGTATCGGTATTTTGTCGATTCATTGTTATGTGCTGCACTAGCTAATATCTTATTTGTCATATGTGGTTGTTGCAGTTAAAGTCTTGATAGCTCATCTCTCATTGTTTTTTCCTTTATCGCATAACTTTTGTTTTTATATTATCACATGTTTATTTCACTGCATCTTAACCTCTTTTGTAATTCCTAACACTCATGCATTAGAATAGGATTTAAGGAAAGTCACTTTGACTACTCGCCCCTTCCCTGTGGATCTGATCCTCGAATACTCCAGGTATGACTTGTAAATGCATAATTTATACTTGGATTAATACACAACAACAACATATTCTTTAATTAATTCAATACAACAAGAAGAAAATATAGTTCACAACACTATGTAAACCCTATTAGAATTTTCCAATGAAAGGCCATTGACTTGACCCGCAGGAGGATGTCGAATTCTCCCTAAGTCGTCAAATAAAATTTATAATCCACAGCACTACTACTGTTTTGTAGCAATAGCGGTTGGGGTCGAACACAGGGAAGGGAGATCTAGCAAGTGTAGAATTTCGTGCTTATGAAAACAAGGGGGGTTTTTTATAATGAAGGACAAGCAAACGAATAATAAAATACTGAATTTAAAAGACAGAAAACTTAAGCATGCAGGAGATAAAATAGACAAAAATAATAACATAAAAAGGGATCGCTGGATTGAGATTTATTATGTTTGATTCTAATTCGTTGGCTTCCTAGTTTTCTCTAATGATTATTCTAAACTAATTTTATTAGTCCGGTCGACTTCTGGGTTACTCGGAGGACCCTCCTACACTAACCTGTGCTAATTAACTTGCTAACTGTGAATTCTACAATTAACAAGATTAATTAATATGGACTCTATCGCTCGCCACCCCTTATACATAATTTAGCAACCATCCGAGACCTCTGAAACGGTTACTAATTATATCTAACTAGTTTTAGATTAAGCAATTTCACAATCACCCATTTAAACTAGTCACTTTGGGATTGTGGGTTCGGAGTCGCAAGAACTAAATTCAAATACAATTTAAATCTAATTCTGACAACCTTTAACATGCATCCTAGGCCTATCAAGGCTCGTCTCGCGTAGAGAGTGGCTTGCCTCAACCTAGTGACTATCTAAAAATAACTGATAGAATACACAAGCGGTAATCGCATAGGGCATCCATCCTAATAGACTAGCCTCTTGTATTGGTTTAAACGGGATTAAATGCAAAAGTTAATAAAAATACAACAAGAACATCAAGTATAACTCAGAAAACTCAGCCAATCATATTAAGAGTCAAGACATAATCCCAATCCAACGATCTAAACGAGTTTAGCTACGCATAGATGAAGTAAAATCAACAAATAACATAAAAGAATCCATATAATATGACAAAGAATGGTCTACAACAGTGTTGGAATGTAAAAGAGGCAAAGAAATCGTAAAAGGGACCAAAATTCTAACCTAAGGCGAACTTAACCAAGGATACATATACATAGAAAATACGGCAGCGTCGAGAAGCCAGCCTCATATCTCGAGTTTCTGCTTTATGTCTCGACTTTGTCTCGCTTCTTCTCAGTTCGGGGCTTCAATCTTTTGCTTTTGGTGTCATTCTTCAGGCCCGCTTCAGCACAAGTGGGTCTCGTCGTCCAAGATGTCGAGATGGCTCCAAAACTCTGTAAGTGGCCCGAATTAACACCAATTAGCGTGATCGGCTCCCGACATAGCCTAAGCTCAATTAACCTGTAAATAAGACAAGTAAAGCATAAAATGACTATAACAAGCTTAGATTAGAGGTGATAAAATAGGACTATTTAGGTCTTATCAGCCATGCACACACTCGTGCGGAAAATTTTCTAAAAGATTTTATCTCAATTTTGTTTTATGCTCGATCTTCAGTTAGGAAAATCATGATTATGCATTGCATGTGAGGCTTGAGGTTTGAGTCTTGAAATATGCAAACACTTGAATCTCTATCTTTTTTATGCTTTTTTGCTTGCTTGAGGATTAGAAAGGTTTAAGTTTTGGGTAATTTGATAGCACGAATTGCGTGCTAGTTTATTTGCCTATATATTGCATGATTTTTCTTAATGTAGTGTGTAAAATGATTGATTTCAAGATAAATTGATGTTCGGGATATTTAGTAGTTCTCCGGATCAAAAGGGCATTTTTGGAATATTAAAAAAATAAAATTTGGTCAAAGAATGTAACGCCCCAGGTTCTCTAATCTCTAGCCTAGCGACGTTACTACTTACTCTAGACCCTTAAGCAACTAGGACAACTCACTTTAGACCAAATGTGTCGAATATTTTGGTAGCATAACGACGTAAAACTGGTTATCCCAAAATTTTACTTCACCTTATAAAAGACATTTAGCACTTCTAAACAGGCAACCAGCCAGGCTCCACCAAACTACAGTCAGATTTCACAACCTATCTTCTCTAGACAAGACATACTTTACCAAAACATGCAATAAGCCAAAACCATGCTATAAAAACATCTTATTAACAAGAATAACTAACCCACTAACTATAACATATTATTAAACTCTGCCAGACTATCCAGTCTAGTTTTAAGCTCAAAAACAAAAACCTTTCTCAGGTGAATCCCTCATCGTCACAGAACCACAAAATAAAACATTTTGGGCTAACTAATACAACAACTAAGAAAAGTAGAACACGAAATAACTCAACGCCTAGGGATTTTTCTCATAGTCCTAGTCCTCACCACCAAGGTCCGGATCATCCTCGATACCTGCAACATCTAAAATGTTGGGGGTAAGGTGGGGAAGGGGGTATCAGTACAACCGCGGTGCTGGTAAGTAGCTCACACGAGCCAGATCACTAGCATCAAACAAGGCAAACAGCATGCTTCTCACACGCATACATCATGCTTCCAAAAGCAGTAAAAACCCATCATGCTTAGAAAGCAATAAATGACAACATGCATATGCTGCCCACACTATGCACCCACACTCTACTAGTCCACACACGATTTACGCGTCATGCTACGCTATCATCCACATGCATTACGCGTCATGCCACGCTAAACTAACTGCATGCATTACGCGCCATGCTACGCAAAACCTTACACTTGAATTACGCGCCCCGCTATGCAAAACTATTCACATGCATTACGCGTCATGCTACGCTAAACCGAACACGTGAATTACGTGCCACGCCGCTCACCTACACATGAACTAGGCGTCATGCAATACTACCGCTAGGCTCATGCTACACTTCTCGTGACACAAGCTAGCCTAACCCATCATGCTCGACCCAATGCAACATGCTTAATCAACATCCAAAACTCATCAAACACACATTTCATGCTTTAACAATATCACACATGCTTATCCCAAGCACTAAACATAATAAGCTCATCTCAAGCGTTTCAGAACAAATATAAACATCATAACATGCTTTTCACAAGAACAAGGATAAAACATAAATTACAAACATCATGCTCACACAATCAACCACAATTTAGCAAGTAGAAACTACTTACAAAATCACCCTTAAAAATAACCCACGCTAGCTGGAAACTACAGGAGCAAGCTCTAAACGAACCTACAAGCACAACCAAGGCTCTTAGAGATTAGGGAATAGCTTAACAACCATCCAAACACCTAAGGGAAGCTAAAACGAATAACAAGGAACTAAAACTCACCCAAATAGGGGCTGAACCTTGCTGGAACAACCTAATACAGCACTGAAACTCCTTAAATGGGTGTTGTCCAGAGTCCGAAATCACACAAAACTGACACCAAAAGGTACCCAAGGGTTAGAAATTGAACTAAAGCCAACCACGACAATTATCAAAGGTTTTCGGGCACGATGACTTACTGATCAGCACCAAACAGACACGACTAAGTGTTGTACAGTGGCTGCAAATGGCTCAAACCTGTAATTTGGAAGTCGTTATGGCTTGGGTAACCGAGATTTGAAGCGAGAACACAATGGGTCAAGCTAGACTTATAGGGGGTAGCCCAAAAACACCCAAAGAAGGCTGAAACCTCACCAACTCGAGATATTTAAGGCCGAATGCTTCCTAGACGGCGCTGCAGAGCAGAATGACAAACACAACTTAATTTTCCAGCACCTAACGCTAATGGGTAAACATATTTATGAACCAAAGGTTGAAGATTAGCACTTAAAACTTACCGACAAGGCTAGGCGATGCTGCAAAAGGTCCAGAACGGAGTCAAAACGCCGGTGGACAGAGGCAAGGATGCTCGAAAGTGAGGCTCAAGTTTCTGGACGCGTGCGGATCAGACTAAACGAGAGAGGAAACAGTGAGATCAAGCCTTAAACCAACTAGATCGAAGGGAAAAAGCTTACCCACGACTCTCCTTGGCCGAAATCGCGCGAACAAAGAGGGAGGGGGCGGTGACGCTCGGCTTGGATGGAGGGAGAGAGATCCACGGAAAGAGGGAGAGACGCACGGAGGAAGAGAGACGTCGCAAAGAGAGAGCTCGCGAAGAGAAGAATCGCGTAGAGAAAGAGCGACCCACGGCTCGGCGTGTCGACGACGTTGGCTACAGGTCTGGGCATAATTTTGCATTTGTTTAAATGATAAGTTAGGGTTTTGCTAGGCTCCAATTTTCATTTGTTTACAATTTTTCCACAAGAGTCAATTAAATTCCTTCCAAGCAAATAAAAACTCCAATTAACCCTCAAAAAGTTGCTCAATTAAATTTATAATTGGAGAAATTGATGTTTACCGCGTTACACTTCCCTTCTTTCTAGTTTTTGTTTTGTTTCTACAATGTCTACCTAAATTTATCAAGGGTGAATTAATTCTCGTTGTAATACTTTTTTGAGGCTTTGTACCAAATAGAGAATTTATTTTATTCAATAATTTTTTTTCTTTCTTATTCTCTATTTTTTATTAATAATTTGATATTTAACTAAATTGAAAAATTAATTTAATATATATTGTTCTATATTGTGGTTGATGAATTTGTGATATGTAATTGTCATGAATGATTTAATTTAGCAGCAAGGAGTTTGCTTAAGTATGGGTAAGTATAACTTTTCCATTTTACATAACTTGCATAATAAACTCTAGAGGGCAATAAAGGGACAAAATTAATAAAGTTGCAATTATCTCAATTAATTGAATTTGGTTTTTAGTCATTTCCCATATAGATTTATTTTTAATGCTATCATTAAATCGATATTGAAAATTGATTAAATGATAAGTTTTTATTTTGATGCTTGGTTAGAATCAATTAATTAGAGAATGTACACACTAATTATGGCTTTTCAAAATAAGTAGATTAAGTTCTTGAATTGAGAATTTGATTTTTTTTTTTTTTTTTAAGTCTATGATCAAGATTACACTGGGATAGAATTTGCACCCTTGATTTGAAATTTGGTAATTTTATTTTTATATTCACCTCTTCATTGCTTAATTTTTTTCTTAGTTTAACATTTCAAAACCCTTATTTTATTTTAGTTTTCTTAAACCTTGAGAAATTAATTTGACTAGTTCTCTTATGATACAACTTAGTTTCACTGTCTATCTACAAGTTACATTAGAAGGATTAGTTATTACTTTACACGCCTCGACAACCGGACCAATATCCATTAGTTGTCGATTAACATCTTATTGGATTAAACCTTTATATTCTTCCATATCTACTTACTATATTTTAATGTATTCCAAAATTCTTTCTATCCCATTTAGAATCGAAAATCGAAATTTGACATGGAAAAATCCAACATGAGAACTGAAACCGTCCAAAATTTCACAAGTTATAATCTATACTTAATTAAACCTTTATATTCTTCCATATCTAATATTTTATGTTTTAAAATATGTGTGCTTATTCTTTTTGAGTCAATACCAAAGTTGAAAGTTTTAATTAACAAGTTAGAATGTATACTTAATTTATTTTAATTCTTTCTATCACATTTTAAATTGAGAATCTAGGAATGGGGGAGAAAGGAGAGGGGAAAGAGAGAGAAAAAGAAATAAATGAATAAAATGTTTTAAATTAAGAAAATAATTTTGAAAAAACAATTAAATTTTTTTTATTAAAAAAATTACCACATCAATTTTCTGTTGGTAATTAACAGAAAAAGTTAACGGATGGACTAGAAGTATAACAAAATCCAAACCTTAGGAGTAAAATTGTTGAATTTGAAACTTATGGACCAAAATGTAACTTATCCCAAACCTGACTAAAAGTGTATTTTTCCCTAAATTTTATTGAAACAACTGCGTGGATGACCCATTTGGAGAGGCCAAAATGAAAAAATGCCCTGCCTTTTCAATTCAAGGATATATGTCATTTTGCTTATGTCATCATCCTAGTAAATTACCATTTTACTCTCTATGTGAAAAACATGCATTTAAGAGCGAGATTTGGGAGAGAGTAAGGGATTGAAGATAGAAATTAGAGAGAGTAAGAGATTGGAGGGAGAAATTGGAGAGAGAACAAAAAGCAAAAAGCGAGAGCGAGAGCAACATTGGAGAGAAAGCAAGATATTAGAAAGAGTACGAGAGATTGGAGAGAGAGTGAGAAGCTAAAGCAAGAGGTTGGAGGGAGAGCGAGAGGAGTGGACATGCTTTTAACTATTTATTCACTTATTAAATTGTCTAATAGGCTCTTGTGCATTTATGTTAGATATTGGATCCTCCGCTAACTAATATGAGTTTGTTGTTTGGTGTGGATATATATATATATATATTTTTTTGACAATGGACATGCCTCTGTTCAGTGACTAGAATCTCAGGTAAAATACTTAATAAATATCTCAATTCACATTAAACCATCCACATATGTCAAAAGAAACCCCAAAATTTCAACAAGTTAGAATAATCTATACTTAATTAAACCTTTATATTCTTCCATATCTAATATATTTTATGTTCTAAAATATTTGTGCTTATTCTTTTTGGGCCGATACCAAATTCAAGAACTTTAATTAATAAGTTAGAATGTATACTTAATTTATTTTAATGTATTCCAAAATTCTTTCTATCACATTTTAAATCAATAATCTAAATTTGACTTAGAAAAATCCAACATGAAAACCGTAACGGCCCAAGATTTCAATAAGTTAGAATAATCTATATATATATATTTGATAAAAGAATAATCTATTCTTAATTAAACCTTTATATTCTTCCATATCTAATAATCTATACTTTAGCAATCTCCCTTTCATTTTTGTTTCACTAAATTACACATGGTAAATTAATTAGTTACCATGAAGAATATTTGAAAATGAAGACATTAGAAGAATGTTGTCGAGTAAACAGATTTTATTCGAAACTATCTTTTAATTAGCTATGAAACTCGTACTGGCCCACTCTTTTTTTATGAAATCCGCATACCAAGATTCCAGGTATTAAGTTACTATTGAACGACTCTTAACTCCACAAATAATTCCCTTGGACGATATTCATTTCTAGGGATGAAACACAATTCTATAAATATCAAACTACCAGTTTAGGTGAAGAGCAAACCACCCGCTTACAAAGTTTTGTTTAGCTGAAACTATCAACCAAAAGTTAGGATGAGTTCTTCTGGACTAGAGTATTGGAAAGTAATACAGAACATTAATGACGATTCGTATGTGCAAGAGATTGGAAAGTTTGCAGTGATGAAGAAAACACACGGTCTAGTTGGGGGAGCGAGAGATTCAAACGAGTGGTGAGTGGTGAAGTTCTAAAGGTGAATGAAGGTGAAAAGTATCAGCTTGAGGTGATAATAATATCATCTCCTCCCCCACTAGAATATATAACAGGTAAGGTTGTTGTGCTGGATCGTAAACAACCTGTTGAATCTTGGGAACTCTTAGATTTTGATTTTCCCAAATAGCCTTTTCGCCTTGGCGCCCTTTACCCCTCAACTCCCACTTTGTTGAGGGGAGCAACCCTTATTTACTTTAGATAATGCTCACATCGCATTATCCTTATCTATGGATACTAGTAATATGAGAATAAATTAAGGGTTTATCAATGTCTAATTCTATGTTAAAAGAAGTGTTTTTCTTCTCTCTTTATTATAAACCTAGCTATATTAACTACTAAGACTCCGTATGATAAACTATTTAATTTTTAGTTTTACGTTTTTCAAAATTATGTTTGCTTTCTCCAAGTTTCTTAACAATGTTTATGAACTTAATTTTCAAAATCCAAATAGATATCAAACGAATTTCAACGATTCAATTATGAACCAAATTTAATTCCAAGTATTAGCTAGGGTTTTATTTATAGCTATCTTGCATAGGACATATCGATTAATGATTATTTAATGTTTGGTTAAAAATCACTTGTAGCCCTGAACTCTTATGAAAGTAACAATTTAGTTCCACTTTTATTTGCAAGAATTTTAGTTTCTCTTCATTTTTGTAACAAAATTTAACCCTCGAACTTCTATGTAAGAATTTAGTTCCCCATATTTTTAAAATATGTAACAATTTAGTTGCTATTAAAGTTGAAGTTGTTGAGGTTTTAGATCAAATAAAATTTCTAATTGTCGATACTAAACTAACTACTTTGCAGTAGTAGCGGCCAAGGTCGAACGCAGAGAGCAGTCAGTTTATTTCTAACTTCTTTTATGGACAATGAGGTTGAAAATTGATTAAATGCATGAAAAAATGACTGAAAATAAAATTGCGAGGAAATAAAATTGGGATGACTAATCATGCCTTAAAATCCTGCAATCAGGCACTTGGTATTAACTTTGGTTTATTCAATAGTTAGTTCAATAATTGATTATCTAAAGATTGATTTTAATCATCTAAGTCTAACGAATTCCTAGAATAACCATAATGCCATATTCTTCCTATTATACTAGTCTGACAAAAGCACCAAAGCTATTCTAGTTGAACACTAATCAATCCGGCCTAATTAACTAGCAACAATCGTATTATGATTATAATAGTTTGATAACCAATTTTATAACTAGAAAAAGCCTAAATTAATTACAAATTGACTAAGTGCCAATTCTAGGGAGGCATGCAAAATGGTTTATTTAGAGACAACACGCTTAAATTCCAAGATCATGTTGCCACCTAATCGCTATTGGCTAACAAATATAATTAGAATGACTGCAATCTTGTTTATCAGACCCTCCTATCAGAACTAATTATGATAAAATAGAATTCAACTCACTAAGATAATTGAAATCGGAAGTTAAGCATCAAAACCTCAGGAAAATAATCAAGATTTACATAACTGAGTAACCAATTACCCGATTAACACCTAGTCGACCATCAAAATGCAGCAACCCGACATTGAAGCATGACTAGCTACCCAACCTTTGCTAAAACTAAGCCTAAATTACAAGGAAAATTCATTACATTTTAAAGAAGAAGAAAATGGTTGGGGAACTTTTGGGAAAAGATCTCCAAACAATATATAGCAGCAGGCAATAACGTTTAGACGCTACACACAGCGTCTCAATGCTACATCTTCGATTGACGTAACTAGCGTGTGCGTGAGGGCATGACGGACCGAAGTTGTCGAGGCTTCGGATCAAATAAATTTATAATCACCGACACCTAAAGCTAACTTGTAGCTGTAGTGACTGGGGTCGAACACATGGAGTGCGCTTATAATTTGTCTATCCTAGATTTATTGTGACGATGAGACTAATGGGGGGATTTGGATATGCGAGAGATAATTGTGAGGAAAGATAAATTGCGAGAATTTAATTAAATGATTTATTTTATTATGATTATCGAAAGATCAATTTACGAATTGAAAGCCTAATCGGCTTAACTAGAAACGAAGATGCTCAGGTTTCAGTATGATTTATTTTATTCATTGATTATCGAAAAAATTAATTTACGAGTTGAAAGCCTAATCGACTTAACTAGAAAAGCCAGCAAGCATAATATCCCTAAATTCCTAAGTCCGACCAAGCATCGAGACTAGTCCTAACTGGTTATGAATTTAGTTAAATCGTGGTCGAGGTTGTCAATCTTTCCTAACATTACTAAATTTATGAGTCATGCAGACTAAAAAACATTCAATACAGTAAATCATGCAAGAAACAATAAGAATCTCATGAAATAAAAATATACATACTAACCGAGGTCTCAATTAATTACAACAATCCAAGCTTAGACAGCCATAGAGGAGCCAAATTTAAGCCCTAAGGCTTTACCAGCGACCCTCAAACTCACATAAACTAGGGAGAAATAAAACATAGAGAGAAAAACAAGATAAACAACGAAAGAATCACTAAAAACGGAGTTTAGATGACCTAGATATCGAAAAACAATTTTATAGCATAGGCATAGCATCATGACGTTATGCTTTTGGTTTCAGAATTTGCGCGCGTGAAATAGCCAGTATCGAGATGCTATAAGTTCAATTTCTTTTAATGAAAATTTTCCTATCCTTTAATGTTCAATTGCACGCTTTAGAGATTCTATCCTCATTTGTATAAGTTTGAGTAATGTTAGGAAAAGATTGGCAAGCTTTGACTGCAACTTGCTAATTGAAATAGTAATTGGGATTAGATGTAACGCCCCAGGATTTCGAAACTAATCCTAGTGACATTACTAACTCCTAAACAAAACTAATCGAATGCTCCGAAAATTTCGGCAGCATAACGACATACGTAAGACTGAACCAAAATTTTTATAACACCTGTTAAGCATAAAAACACACTTTTATATATCAATCAACCACAACTTCACATTCACAACTCACAGATTCGCAACAGAACTCCAACCTCCAATTGCACAACCACAATAGGAGTCAGATCTCGCATTCACAACCGACATCAGATTCACAACTTACTAGGTAAAGGCATGCAACTCCATTGCTAGAACAACTTAACTTTATTAAAAATAAGGGTTCAAACTTCAAATAAAACTACTCAAAAGCTAAACCTAATTTCTCGAAATAAAACAACTAAACGAGCCCTTGAATGAAGAAACATAACACTATCCTATACAACCAGAAGAGTAAAATAACTATTATAAAATAAACTAGATAACAAAACATCTAGGCCAGTGAGGTCACTCCTCGTGCATCTCCTCAGCACCACTGGGCTCATCGTATGCAAAGTCACCTGCATCATCTAAAAATGTTGGGGGGAGAAAGGGGAGGGGGTCAGTACAACCACGGTACTGGTAAGCAGCTCACACCCAGTGAGATGATGGTTTGTCAGTATGTTCAGAAAGTTAATAAAAAATATAATCGTAGATATTTATCAATCCAAGATAAATTGACAAAATCAAGTAATACTTGGTGAGTCCAGGGTCGAATCCACAGGGAAGGGTTATTTGCAAGGTATTTAACAATATTTACTGATCTAAACTAAAAAACGCATGATATTAAATAAAAGAATAATTAATAGAGTTGGTAAGGTTGAAAAATAAAACTTGCAGAAAGCAAAACATGCGACAAGAGTTAAAGGAAAAGTACAAAGGGGAATGGTATCAAGGTTGTTGCGGTTGCAACCTCATGCGTTTATAAGAACCTTGTAGCCCATACTTTGATTAATTGATCAATTGATGCCTAAGTGAGAAAAAATCATAAGTTTTCCTTCCGGTACTCCTTTTGCGTTTGGCACAAAGCTATCAATTGATTATTTGGCTAGTTCATGCGTTAGACGTAGTTCTCTAAAACTTACAAGGGATTGCGTTAGTCACAACGCAGTCTAAGCTCATGCATGCACTATCTTTTAGCAGTAGTGTTTTAATGCTACCAGGACTACATGACGTGTGCTAACTTGCTTTACTTAGAGAAGTCTGCTTGCGTTACCTGTCAGGGATTTAGCATATTGCTACCGCATCTGGCTGGCCAAGCGGGAGTTAGTAATGAAAATAGTATCGCAACTAAGTAGAAGGCAATTAATGTTTCATTTAAATCAAAATATGCGCTTACAAAATATACTTATCACCGCATGAGGTGCTTGCGCTAAGCCTTAAATAAGAAATTAGCTCATGCGAGCAAAACAAGACATCATGAAATAGAACATTACAAATGCAAGTTTGCTCCTAATCCCAGTTCTCTGTGATTTCTCTTTCTCCTCCGTCTTCCTTCCCTTCTCTTGATCTCACCAAAAAAATGAATGATCCCTTTCTTTGAATATGTGTCTTCTATTTATAGGCGAGGGAAGATGACTTCTCCAAGTAATTAGCAACTTGTTTTAATCATCAATAGTCAACTTGCTCAACTTTTCAGCCCTTTTTCCCCCCACTTGCATTAGTTGTATCAGTTGTGTCAGCGCTGTCTTTTCATCCATCTTATCTATCTCTTGATCATCTTGGGATGTGTGCCTGCACTGAGAAGAAACTTTGGAAAACAACTAAATTAGTTGGGTTAGCGCCCTATATTTTATAATTTCTCACCACATACATGAATATAGCTCGCCGCATAAAATTATCACATTTTTCTTTCTTTTTGCACCGAAGCAACGTATCATTGTTTCTTTTGGCTTTGTTTTAGCTTAAGTTTAAAGGATAAATAACTTTCTTTTTGCAAGTTATCATGAGCCATCAAGCAACAAACAACACATCAATCATGCTAGGCACACGCATCCAATATACTTTCAAAACAATAAACAACTAATCATGCTTCTTAAAGCAAAAACTCAACAACGAGACTCATGCATACACACAACATGCTATGCAACCTCACATAGTTTCCGCGTCATGCTGGCTTTCTTAGCACATGATTTACGTGTCATGCCACACACCAATACACATGAATTCTGTGCCATGCAACACAACTTAACACGTGATTTCGGCCTCACGACCCGCATTGCGCAGCACACACTCACACGTGATTTACGCGTCACACTGCGCACCAATAACATGATTTCCGCGTCATGTAGCACAATCTTAACACGTGATTTCCGCGTCACGCTCCGCTCACACAACCCGACTCACCTCTCAATGAGCACACAAGACCATGCAACTTGACTCTCATGCAACGTAGTTAAAACGATATTCAACATGCTCGAGATAACCAATAGTTCATCATGCTTTAAATCGATCAAACAACACTTCTAACACATGACGCAAGTCATATAACAACCAACAACACATACTAGAAAAGCGAGTAACAACCAACATGCTCATGCAATCAAACAGACTCAATCGAGCAAGAACTACTTACCAAAAGCTTACGAGCGCTCCTAAAGAACTCCTTAAACAACTCAAAAGATCCAGATAAACTCCTAGACAGCAAGGGATAAGTTCTAAAAATTAGAACCAACCTACTGAATACTTTAAACATGCTAGAAAGGCCTAAATCAACTAAGGAAAGTCTATTTCCTTGCTGGACAGCCACTCAAAATTCTCCAAAACCTTTAGACCATGGGCAACCACGTCTAAGGCACAACTGACAATGGGTATTCGTTGAATGGCCATATTTAAGGCTTTTTAGCCGCTGGACAACAAGTAAATAACACATATTTTAACATTCTAAGAACGTATAGGAGTTGGGCAAAGCTTTTAAGGACTAAATAACTAATGGGTATCGATTAAAACATGATTGTAAAGCTTAACACCTAACGGGCAACTCAACTTAAAGCTAACAAGCTTATGGACAACGATGAAACTTACCCAAACGAATCTGCTTTCACGCTAGACGGGTTATTCTAACCTCGAACAGCGTGTTAGAACGCTCCTTGGGCAGTGGGTGATCGAACTTAAGTGATTCGAACTCAATCGAACACTTAGACGATGTTGCATAATAGAATTTCAAAGCTATCTTAGAATTTCCAGCACATAAATTAGTGGGTATTTTAATTCTAGCACTAACCAAGAATAGGTAAGTGCCTAAACTTTTCGGAACTGCCAACCCAAAAATGTTTCTGGACAGAGGAAAAAACGAGAGAACAAGACACTCTTAGAGGCGGGTCATGCAAAATCTGTAACGCCCCACGTTTTAGAATCGAGCCATTTTGGGGATTGTCGAGAGCTTTATTCTAATTTGGAAAAATTAAAATTTAAGTTTAGCCTTGGGTCGTTAAATTAAATTTCTATAATTTAGGGAAAATAGATTTTCTAATTAAATCTTTGGTTCCTAAAGTTTGGAGGTTTAATATTTGATATTTATTTTAAATATCAAAAGACCCAAATCCTAAATCAATTGAGTTATTTTCTTTCCCAAACCTTGTAGGAGTTAATATTCTAATTAGAATCCTAAATCCTAATTAGAATGGGTTTTTCATTCTTAGCTTCTATTTAAAAGAAAATGAATGAAATTTAAGCTTAATTTAATTAAGCTTAAGAAAAGAAAAGAAAGGTCATAGAAAAGAAAAGCCCTAATTTCCCTAACCCTTCTCTCTCCCTCTCAAATTCGTGAACGAGCCCCCCTTGCGTTTTGCTTCAGCGTCGCCCCTCCTGTGTTTTATTCTCGTCAGCCAGCTACCCGTCCAGCCGTCGGAGCTCGCCATCGCTGCTATCTGTTGAGCAGCGCCGCCGACCAGCCGTGGTTATCACGAATCTCTCCCTCTCTCTCTCTAGCTGTGTCGTTGTCGTGAAGCCCAGCCACCGGTGTCCTCGTCACGTCGCCGCAGAACCTCCCAGCTGCCCCGCCGCCTTGAATGTCGTCGTCGTGTCGTAGTGCAGCAACAACCGTCAGCATCGTCGTCTTCTTCGCGAACTCTCCCTCTCTTTTGCTTTTTTCAGCCTTAAAATGTGGGTAAGCTCTCTCTTCCTTCGATCTTAGTCGTTTAAGTCCCGAACTAAGTGTCTCTTCGTTCGATTCATTAGATCTTGTATCCTGGCAGCTTGAAGCCTCAGTTCCGCGCGATTTCGCCTCTTTTCAGCGGTGTTTTGACTCCGTTTTGGATCGTTATGACGTTGCTTAACGTTTTCGGTAAGTTTTAACTCTTACCCATTCATGGTTAAAGCTTAAATTAGAATACCCATGTGTTTAGATGCTGGAAATTTAGTTTGGTAATGAATTTCCTATTCTGCAGTGTCGTCTAAGTGTTCGATTGAGTTCGAATCACTTAAGTTCGATCACCCACTGCCCAAGGAACGTACTAACACGCTATTTGAGGTTAGAATAACCCGTCTAGCGTGAAAGCGGGTCCTTTTGGGTAGTTTCTTCGCTGTCCCTGGTTTGATAGCTTTAAAGTTGAGTTGCCCATTAGGTGTTAAGCCTTAAAATCATGTTTTAATCGATACCCGTTCGTTATCGACCTCAAAAATTGCAGGATTAGGTGTATTCGGTTGCTGTTCAACGAGTGTTTGATCTCAAAGATCGTGTTCAGCGAATACCCACAATTCGGAAGGCCTTGTTTTTGGTTACCCATAACCTGGTGACTTGGAATCTTGATTGTTGGATCGTTTTGAACACAAATCAATTTGTGTTCGAGGCTGTTTGAGTGTTGAACGGTAAATTCTAGCACGTCTAGTTCCTTTTCTCAAGTCTTCTATGTGCTTTAAATTATTTCCTAACCCTTAGAAATTGTTGGTTGTACTGCGGGCTCCTTAGGCTCTTCCGGTTCGTCTTGTTGGTTTCTAGGTTCGCTTAGGAGCCCTTGTTGGTAAGTAGTTATTACTTGTTGAAGTCTGTTTGACTGTGTGATGCATGCTGATTGATTTCGCGCTTTATAACTGTTCTCATGTTCTTGTTTCTCTGAATATATATGTATATATATGAAATCTCTGAAAAGCATGAACTTGTAGGTGTTAATATCACACATGCAGAAGCAATTTTGGATCTTAGGCACACAATTTGATCAATTTAATTCTTGAAGTCATGTTGGTCATAAGAACCAAAAACAGAGTAATAAGGTACCTACCTCTTGAAGCTCTCAATTCGTATAATCCGATGTTTTATAATTCACACGAACAACTTTTGGACAACCACTTGGATCTTCTCTACTATCCTCAGGCCTTGGAAAGGATTGTGGGATCCTCAATTGATATAAATTGGAAAGGAAAGCTTATGGGTATAAGCAAGCTTGAAAGTATGAATATCGAAGTTCTTGGGAGAATTTTGGCAACATTTTTGGTTGAAGAATTCCACCCATTTTCATCGGTTCATCCTCTATATATAGAGGAAAATCATGCACAAGAATTGCACCAAAAATTGACAGCAATTTGGGAGTGATTTGAGTCATGGATTAGGTGGTGCAAGAAGGCTAATCTTATGTGATTAGTCACTAAACACTACCTCCAAAAAATTACCAACTTTTTTGAATTTCTTTTAAATTCATGTTTTGTAATTTAAAACAAAAATCTAAATAATCCCACTTAATTATAATTTTATTTTAATTTAAATAAAACTTATTTAATTTAAAATAAAATCATTTAATTTAATATCTTATATTAAATTAATACCACTTGTGCAATCTTGGTTTTTCTCCCAACGAAATTTCTCGAACATGAATCTTTATTCACGTGTTTAATACTTAAATCATATTTAAATATATCCAACTCTCATTTTAAGTTTAATTCGTAATTAAACTAATATGTCGTTAAATATCGTATATAAGCGACTTTTGTATCCTTTTCTGAATTTGAACGTTTCAAATATTAACCTATTATATTGTTCCAAGTTTTATTCCTATTGAGCTAGTAGAGGGACTTAATGGACCTACAGATCATGGGCTCCAACGAAATGATGATAACCGATTAATCTCATTAACCTAGTCATTCATCGTTCGTTAGCTTCTGGGACACTCCACTATAGCTCGTAGTTGCACTCCCCTCACTGTAGATATATTTCTTGTCCACTTTAGATAACCATGATTAGTAAGTCGACCATTCACCGGTTGTTCGTAACTAGAGCTAGGTCAAATGTCCGTTTTACCCCTATAGTTACATCTTGTTCCTTAAGTTCCACTGATCCTCTAATGAACAACTAGTTCGCAATACAATCACTGAACCAAGTCCCTCTCAAGGTTATGAGAGGGTGAGGCCCATTTGTTCAAGACTCGGAGTCAACACTTAAGAGAACAACCTTTACTAACCCTAAAACGGGTAGTAGTGAATTCTATCTTACAAAGTTATGTCTCCAGCTATCCATTTAGTCTTATCCCCAAAATGGTAGGCATATTGAGTCGGCGATGTTTGGCTACTCTCACCCATGCAAATCAAAGGATAATCCTAAATAAACAGGAGTTCATAGTTAGCTCAGGATTAAGATCGAGTTACCAAGGTTATATGTATGAGATGTTCAGTTTCAACAGTAAACAGTGTTGTAAAGTTAAAGTGACTTATCTCCTTGTCCGATCTCTATGGAAACTCTTTGCATAGGACACCCTCACTCACATGTCTTATACATGAACGATTAGGATCACATCGTCTGTCTTTAAGGAATAAAGCGAGCCGCGCCAATAGTGTCCCCAGGAATAAGGTACCCAACCTTATCCATATACTATAGATCGTATAGACTATTTACTTGACTTGATCCATACTTATGTCACACATAAACTTCAAGTATACAGAATATAGCCATGGGTTCTTAGTTTATTGGATTTGTGGTTATATTTAGGCAAAACAAATATATAGAAATAATACTTCATTGAAGCAAGTCAAATGTTACATTTACTATCTATGAGTTTTAGGGCATAAAACCCAACAGAATTGTTGTTGCGTGATGATTGGTTGTAAAACATGTTGGTTCTGTTTTGCATTCATGAGTTAAGCATGAGTTGAGAGCATGTGGTTACACGTATATGCTTGGTGGGCATAGTACGTGAGTCTAGAAGCGTTGCAGGGCATATGCATTCTAGATAGATGTGAGATAGAGGTTAGGGACCTAAAATGTGAAAGAAAGGAAAGTTGGGTGAGTGTCAGTGCACCTCTGGTACAAATGGTCGAGGGGTGGCATGTCACCATTGGTTTTAAGAGGAGCATCGAGGCCTTGCATACAAATGGTCAAGGGTCGGTGTGATGAGTCTAGAAAGCAAGTGTTGGGCGCCTGGGGAAAGGCCAATACTTTGCTAAGTCATCGGTGCGCCTTGGGTACAAATGGTCAAGGGGCGATGCACAGTTCGAGGCCTTGGGTACAAATGGTCAAGGGTCGAACTCGGAACTCTGTAGAGAGCATTGTGGCCCTGGGTACAAATGGTCAGGGGACAGTGCGACTTGAAGGATCAGTCTTGGAGAGCCATGTGAGGGCTAAACATGAACGTTGAGTGAGCTCGTGGAGCTTGAGTGGTTAGCGAGTTGTTTAGAGAGATGCATGAGTTATGGCTTAGGAGAGTCATTTGCTTTACTAGCTTTTGAGCATGTCGTTGTGTTTACCGCTTTAAAAATCATGTTGTTTGTGCATGAAAGGCATGTTGCTTGCTTGGTTGCTGTTTGATGGCTTCTCAGGTTGGGGTTGCTTACCAGTACCTTAGTGTACTGACCCCCTCCCCTCTATCTCCCCCCAACTACCAGATTTTGCAGGTTATGAGGAGTGCGGGGACCACGGTGATGCAGAGGAGGCATATGAGGAAGGACCTTAGCTAGTCTGCATTGTTTTCAATTTTATTTTCATATTAGATAGCTTGTTGTTTAATTTTGTTGGATAGCTGTTGTCCTGTTAGTTTAGTTTTGAATTATTTTTGTTAAACTCTAGGTCTAGTTGTCTTTGCTTTAAAGAACTCAATCTATTCATTTAGTTGTTAATCATTAAGTTTGTTTCAAATAATTAATGTTATAAGTTTTGTTAAAGTTGTGTTTCTAGTTAGATATAGTTGATAATGCAAGCCCTGTCTGGTTGTTGGTTCTGTGGAGTTCTGATGTTATGTAGTGTGGTGGAGTCGTTGAATAATGTTGTTCAGAAGTGTTTTATGCTTAGCATGCTAAAGAAAAAATTTGGGTTAGTCCTATGTATGTCGTTATGCTGCCGAAATTTTCGATGCACTCGGTTAGTTTTGGTTCAAGAGTTAGTAATGTCGCTAGGATAGTTTATAAAATCCTGGGGTGTTACAAGATCTATCCAAAATAGAACAAGGGAACCTTAGATCGGCCTTAAATCACAAGGAATGTGAAGGAGAAAGGCTTACCACGAGTTTCTTCTCTTTTGGGCGAAAACCCACAATAAACGAACCTAAAACCGTACATCTGAACAGCGGTGAAGCGATGGCGACACACCTTGTTGCATGATAGCGAGCATAGCTAGCTATCTTTCCCTATTTAATTCAGCTAGTCTTTTATGATTTATTGGCCATTTTATTGCACTTAATTGTTTATTTTGTAGGAAAGCGTTGATTAGAGCTAAAACAGGGAATTGGAGTTAATCGGGTGTTCGGGACGTGAAAGGATGCCAAAGATCCAAAAAGACTCAAGCAACAAGGAGCCAAGAGAGGGCATTATGCCTATCAGCGTCGAGACGCCACTCTTGGAGCGTCTCGACGCTACGTTTCCTTAATTAAAATAGGCGGCAGACTCACAACGTCGAGACGCTGTGATAAGAGCGTCTCGACGCTCCCGTTTTTCCCTTATTCAGAACGTGCGTTTAAGAGGCAGCGTCTCGACGCTATCGGCAGATTTTCCTATTTAACTTTCTTTTCTTGCTACAGATTGGGGGAGGCCAAATTGAGAGATTTTAGCCCTAATTTCGACTAGAGACCTACTGTGGGAGCTGAAGCAAGGACAAGGACCGGGAATCTCACTTGGTGGCACAAATATCGAGACGGGGACGTATCGGGATCGACGACATTAAGTGTTTCCTTTTCTTTTCCTTATCTCTAGCTAGATTTAATGGTTTTTTCATGTTTAGTTGAGCTTGTAACGCCATGTATGAGTAGTTAAACTTGTGGCTTAGGGATTGATGTAGTTGATTTAGTTTATGGATTAATGTATGGTTTAAGTTGTGCAATTGTTATTATGTATGTTATCTTGATTTAATGCTTTCAATTAATTGGCCATTAGTTGAATGATTTGAGTTTTCATTCTTGCTCGGGAGAGGGGATTAAAGGTAGACTTACTCAAGATTGCATGACTATAGTTTATTTTCTAATTCGTTACGGTTTTTATATTAACTTTAGAATTGGTCAAAAGAAGTCATTGCCTTGCATGTTAATAAACTTAGATAGGGATATCAAGTTGGTTAATTTGCATGAGAATCAATTATACTCGGGAGAGGTAGTTGTGATTAAAGGTTCTTAGGCTCATAATTCCATTGTGCATAATAACTTATTCCTTAAGATCAATCCTAGATTAAATTGGCGAAATCAATTCCCTAAGTGTTTTTTCTCAATTGCATCTCCATTGTTTACTTGTTTGATTTAGTTTTTGTTCTATCACTCATCACTTTGTGTTCCCTAAATAAAATTGAGCAAGATAATTCACAATACTTGATTTAGCTTAAAAATCCAATCCAGAGAACGACACTCGTTTATACGAATGATGTGGAATTTTCCTTACCGCATGCGCATGGGTCAAGTAATAATAAAGTGTTCGTATAAACGAGTGTCATCCTCTGGATTGGATTTTTAAGCTAAATCAAGTATTGTGAATTATCTTGCTCAATTTTATTTAGGGAACACAAAGTAGTGAATGATAGATTGAAAACTAAATTAAAACAAGCAAACAATGGATATGCAATTGAGAGAACACTTAGGGAATTGATTTCGCCAATTTAATCTGGGATTGATTTTAAGGAATAAGTTATTATGCACAATGGAATTATGAGCCCAATAACCTTTAATCACAACTACCTCTCCCGAGTATAATTGATTCTCATGCAAATTAACCAACTTGATATCCCTATCTAAGTTTATTAACATGCAAGGCAATGAGTCCTTTTGACCAATTCTAAAGTTACTCTAAGAACCGTCACGAATTAGAAAATAAACTTTAGTCATGCAATCTTGAATAAGTCTACGCTAAATCCCCTCTCCCGAGCAAGAATCAACACTTAAATCATTCAACTAATGACCAATTAATTGAAAGCATTAAATCAAGATTGCATACATAATAACCATTGCACAACTTATACCGTAAATCAATCCATAAATTAAAACGACTACATCAATCCCTAAGCTACAAGTTTAGCTACTCATACATGGCGTTACAAGCTCAACTAAACATGAAAAAGCCATAAAGTCTAGCTAGAGAGAAGAAAAAGGGAAGGAAACACTTAATGTCGTCGAACACGGCACGTCCCCGTCTCGATATCTGCACCACCAAGTGAGATTCCCGATCCTCGTCCTTGCTTCAGCTCCCACAGTAGGTCTCTAGTCGAAATTAGGGCTAAAATCTCTCAAATTGGCCTCCTCCCATCGTAGTAAGAAAAGAAAGTTAAATAGGAAAATCTACCGATAGCGTCGAGACGCTGCCTCTTTAACGCGCGTTCTGGTTATGGAAAAATTGAGAAAGTCGGGACGCTCTTATCACAGCGTCTCGACGCTGAGACTGTTGCCGCCCAAAATAAACAAGGAAAGAGAGCGTCGAGACGCTCCAAGAATGGCGTCTCGACGCTGATAGGAAGAATGCTCTCTCTTTGTTCCTTGTTGCTTGAATCTTTTCGGTTCTTTGGCATCTTTTCTCGTCCCGATCACCCGATTAACTCCAATTCCACGTTTTAGCTCTAATCGACACTTTCCTATAAAATAAACAATTAAGTGCAATAAAATGGCCAATAAATCATAAAAAACTAGCTGAATTAAATAGGGAAAGATAGCTAGCTATGCTCGCTATCAACGAACACTTTATTATTACTTGACCCGTGCGCTTGCGGTAGGGAAATTCCATATCAAGTTTTTGGCGCCGTTGCTGGGGATTGGCACATTTAGTTAGATTGATATTGTGAAAAAATTGTTTGATCTTAATTTAGGGTGTATTGTTACTTTTCTAAGTTGATTGCATTGTTTTCCTTATTTTTTTTTCTTTACATATTTGTTTTTCTAGTTTAGTTTTTCTTTTAGTTGTGTAATCTTTTCTTTCTTTTTTTTTTGTTTTCTTTAGTATTTTTCTTTGATTTTATTTGTCTCTTTAGTTAGATATTTTCCTTGTTAGTAATTTTCCTTAGTTGTAATTTTCCATATTTGTTTCTTGTTTTCCTTAATTAGATAGTTTTTGCCTTTTCTAGATTATATTTTCCATATTTAGATTAGTTGTTTTATTTTCTTTATTTCTTTCCTTATTTGTTTTCTTTCCTTTTAGGATAGTGTAGGTTGTGTATGCGTAGGAATAAAGATTTAATTTTGGCACCTTTGGACCCCGAGATCGAGAGAACAATTCATAGACTTCGAAGGGAAAATAGAGAAATTATTCACATGGCTGACCAAAATCCACCTGAGGAGCCTAGGCCTATTAGAGACTACTTTCAGCCCGTGTTTTAGGGGCAACAATCGATGATTGTCTATGCCCCGATCAATGCCAACAACTTTGAGCTGAAGACCGGTCTCATTCAGATGGCTCGAGATTGTGCTTATAGAGGATCGCCCACCGAAGACCCAAATTCTCATCTAAAATCATTTTTAGACATTTGTGGGACGGTAAAAATTAATGGAGTTTCTGAGGATGCCATTCACTTACGCTTGTTTCCTTTTTCTTTGCAAGATAAAGCACGAGATTGGTTGCAGTCTATTATCCCTGGGAGCATTACCACTTGGGATGCTTTGGTCCAGGCCTTTTTGAAGAAATTCTTCCCTCCTGCAAAGACGGTCAAGCTGAGGACCGAGATTGGGACGTTCCAACAACAATATGATGAGCAGCTGTTCGAGGCCTGGGAGCGATTTAAAGAGTTGCTGAGGAAGTGCCCTCAGCATGGATATCCTGACTGGCTTCAGGTTCAATTGTTTTATAATGGTTTAACTCCTAGAACAAAAATGATTGTTGATGGAGTTGCAGGTGGGGACTCTGTTGTCCAAGACCGTGGAAAATGCTCGCACACTTCTAGAGGACATGGCCACCAACAGCTATCAGTGGCCATCTGAGCGGTCTGCACCTAAAAAGATTGTCGTTGGAGTGTTTGAGGTTGATAAGGTAAGTGCACTCCAGGCCCAGATGACCTCCCTTGCTAATGCTTTTATGAAATTTTCAGGTACAGGGAGTGCACAATCAATTGAATCAGCTGCTGCTTTAGCATCTAGACCTCAGGAGGAGACCATTGAGCAGGTTCAGTATGTATCAAATTCTAATTTTAGGGGACATAATAATAATTCTACACCTACACATTATCACCCTAACAATAGGAACCATGAAAATTTCTCTTATACAAATACTAAGAATGTTCTTAACCCTCCTAGTTTTGCCCCTCAAACTCAAGAAAATAAAAAGTTAGAAGATCTTGTTGGAGCTTTCATTGTAGAGTCTAGTAACAGGACAACCAAATTGGAGGAGGCAGTCATCGCCATCAACACAACAGTGAATGGCCACAGTGCAACCATCAAGAACATTGAGACTCAGCTGGGATGGTTGGTAAGTGTTGTAAGCACCATGAATAAAGGTAAGGCCCCAGCTGAGCAAGAGAAAACCCAGATGGAGTACTGTAAGGCAATCACTGTGCACCAGGAGAGCGTTGAAGAGGAGCCTGATTCTGAGGAGTATGACACTCCTACTGGGGAAGCTGAGGAGGACACATCATCAGATGAAGCTGAAAAGCCGGAACCTGAGCCTCCTATTCCTTCTCCTCCATTGATGGTCCTCAAAGTCAAGAAAAAGAAAAAGAAGAAAAAGAACAATCAGGTTCAGTTTGATAAGTTTTTAAATGCTTTTATGAATCTGAAATTTAATATTCCTTTTGCAGAGGCGTTAGAGATGCCCCAGTATAACAGGTTCATGAAGGAGTGGTTAGCAAAGAAGCGAAAGGAAAAGAAGGTTGACACGGTATATCTTGCTTCCACATGCAGCACCAGAGTACAACAGAAGGTACCTTAAAAAGTAGCAGATCCAGGGAGTTTTTCTGTTCCTTGCAGTTTTGGTACTTATTCTTTCAGAGCATTATGTGATTTAGGTGCTAGCATTAATATTATTCCTTTGTCCTTGTGTAAAAAGTTAGATATAGGTGAGATTAAATCTACTCCTGTAAAGCTCCAATTGGCTGATCAATCTGTGGTTAGACCAGTTGGCATTGTAGAAAATGTTTTAATCAGAGTAGGTAGATTTTTCCTCCCTATTGATTTATATGTTATGGACATGTTAGAAAATCCTTCAATGCCTGTTATATTAGGAAGACCATTCCTCGCTACTGAGCGAGTGATTATTGATATTGAGCGCGGGGAGCTCACTGTTAGAGTCAGGAATGAAAAAGAAATATTTAAAGCAGTTGAAGACTCTAAGGGACACTCTGAAGTGCTTTTCATGGGCTACAAGAAAGGTGCAAGAAATAGCACCTCTATTGGATTCACAGAAAAGAAGCCTCCTTGATGCACGATCAACACGTTGAGCTAATGACGTTAAACAAGCGCTTATGGGAGGCAACCCAAGTAAGTTTAGTTGTGCTTTTCTGTTTGCTTTTGATTTATTGTTTGTTTTTGTGTTGTAGGTCTTGGTTCCAGTTTCTCCTTTGCTTTCAAGCTTCCATGAGAAAGGTCATCATCATTCCAGGGCAGTATTGTTCACTCCTTTCATTTTTTCTTTGTTCTCATGCTTGATTATGCCTTATTTTCTTTATACATTGAGGACAATGCAAGTTTTAAGTTTGGGGGTGGAATAGCATGTTTGTGGAGCCCTTGAGCATCTGAGTTCGGGCTATAGTTTTGAGCTTTCTTTGAATTGAGCATATGGTTGTTTTCTGGATACTATATTTGCATGACTATGATGTCCTAGGATAGACTTTCTTGTCAATTTTCAAGCTTGCGATGAGTTGTAAGCATGAGTGCCAAAAAAGGGAGACTTTTTAAACTTTTTCTAGGAGATGGCTTGCATGAGTAGAGTATTTGTCTTGGCTAGATTTGGATTTGAATGCTTAAGAGCGAATTATTGTGTTCATATGCTTGTTGTCACCTCGATAGGTGTAAGGAAGAGCTAAAGAGTTAATTTTTTTGCAAATTAGCATGTTTGATCTTCCTTAGGAGGAAAGAAAAGAAGATATGTTTATCATGTTCGTAAAGAAAAATCATTCTTGTTGTTACTGTTGAAAATAAAAATTATGTCATGGCCTGTGCACAGTATGCAATGTTATTAAAGTTTAGGCAAAAAGAGCTACCCCTGTTGTGATCAGTTAGGCCAACCAGAGAAAACTCAGGTTAAGGGTCCCTGCAATAGGTGTGTGAAAGCTAGTGCCACATATAAATGCTAAATTTAATTGTAATCTATAAGCACCTAAGTATGGAAGAAAAAAAACTAATTTGTTCCATTAACTCATTAGTGAAGCCTTAGTGCCAGTGTAGAAGGAAGATAAGCTGAGATTTTAATAATCCAATCCCGGGCTAGTAGAGTCTGGTCTCGTTGAGTTAGATCTCGCTTGTGCAAGTTAATTGTGGAAAAATTTTAATTTGTCTCCCTCATTGGTCCTCATGTGCATGTCTCTTGCTTGCTTGACCATTGACTTTTGAGCCTTAAGGATTGAGTCATGATTGTTGCATCCATTCTTCTACTGTATGTTTGATTTGTAGTTTGCTCGAGGACTAGCAAAAGCTTAAGTTTGGGGGTATTTGATAGCGAGCATAGCTAGCTATCTTTCCCTATTTAATTCAGCTAGTCTTTTATGATTTATTGGTCATTTTATTGCACTTAATTGTTTATTTTGTAGGAAAGCGTTGATTAGAGCTAAAACAGGGAATTGGAGTTAATCGGGTGTCCGGGACGTGAAAGGATGCCAAAGATCCGAAAAGACTCAAGCAATAAGGAGCGAAGAGAGGACATTCTGCCTCTCAGCGTCGAGACGCCACTCTTGGAGCGTCTCGACGCTACGTTTCCTTAATTAAAATAGGCGGCAGACTCACAGCATCGAGACGTTGTGATAAGAGCGTCTCGACGCTCCCGTTTTTCCCTTATTCAGAACACGCGTTTAAGAGGCAGCGTCGAGACGTTGTATTGACAGCGTCTCGACGCTATCAGCAGATTTTCCTATTTAACTTTCTTTTCTTGCTACGGATTGGGGGAGGCCAAATTGAGAGATTTTAGTCCTAATTTCGACTAGAGACCTATTGTGGGAGCTGAAGCAAGGACAAGGACCGGGAATCTCACTTGGTGGCACAGGTATTGAGACGGGGACGTACCGGGATCGACGACATTAAGTGTTTCCTTTTCTTTTCCTTATCTATAGCTAGATTTAATGGCTTTTTCATGTTTAGTTGAGCTTGTAACGCCATGTATGAGTAGCTAAACTTGTGGCTTAGGGATTGATGTAGTTGATTTAGTTTATGGATTAATGTATGGTTTAAGTTGTGCAATGGTTATTATGTATGCTATCTTGATTTAATGCTTTCAATTAATTGGCCATTAGTTGAATGATTTGAGTTTTGATTCTTGCTCGGGAGAGGGGATTAAAGGTAGACTTACTCAAGATTGCATGACTAAAGTTTATTTTCTAATTCGTGACACGTTTTAGATTTAACTTTAGAATTGGTCAAAAGAACTCATTGCCTTGCAAGTTAATAAACTTAGATAGGGATATCAAGTTGGTTAATTTGCATGATAATCAATTATACTCGGGAGAGGTAGTTGTGATTAAAGGTTCTTAGGCTCATAATTCCATTTTGCATAATAACTTATTCCTTAAGATCAATCCTAGATTAAATTGGCGAAATCAATTCCCTAAGTGTTTTTTTCTCAATTGCATCTCCATTGTTTACTTGTTTGATTTAGTTTTTGTTCTATCACTCATCACTTTGTGTTCCCTAAATAAAATTGAGCTAGATAATTCACAATACTTGATTTAGCTTAAAAATCCAATCCAGAGGACGACACTCGTTTATACGAACACTTTATTATTACTTGACCCGTGCGCTTGCGGTAGGGAAATTCCACATCATTGCAGCGGGGGAGACTAGATGGGCGACGTGATTTGAGAGAGAGAGAGAGAAACCCGTCAGAGAGAGAGAGTGTGCGAGAAGGTGGGGCTGGGGCGGTGTGACGGCTGATGACGGGATCAGCGGCGGCGACGGTGCGATTCCGACGACTCTGTGAGGACCGACGGGGATGAGTTTCCGGCAAGAGGAAAAATCGAGAGGGGGGGTTGGCTTTCACGACAGTGAGGGAAAGAGATGGAGAGAGAAGATGAGGGCTAGGGCTTGAATTTTCCTTTTTTTTTTTTTTTGTGCTTCAATCCCTTTAAATAAACCTTAATAAAGGAAAAACCCATTTTGATTAGGAATTAGGTTTTATTTAGGATTTTAATTAAAATCCCAAACTTAACTCCTATACGATTTGGGATAGAAAATAATCAAACTGATTAAGGATTTGGGTCTTTTGATATTTAAAATAAATATCAATATTAAACCTCCAAACTTTAGGAATTAAAGATTTAATTAAAAATCTCTTTTCCCTAAATTGTCGAAATTTAATTTAGCCACCCAAGGCTAAACTCTAATTCTAATTTTCCAAATTAGAATAAGAGTGCACAATTAATTTCAAAACGGCTCGATTTCGAAATGCGGGGCGTTACAATCTCCCAACCTTAAGAACTTTCGTCCTCGAAAGTTGCACATCTGATAACTTGGAAAAAGCAAGTTATTTATCCTTTAAACTTAAGCTAAAACAAGGCCAAAAGATACATTGATGCGTTACTTCAATGCAAAAACGAAGGAAAATGCGATGATTCTTTGCGGTAGGCTATATTTATGTATGCGGTGCAAAATTAAAAAAATAAAGGGTGCTAACACAATTAATTCAGTTGTTTGTTGCCCAAGTTTCTCTCAGCGTAGGCACACATCCCAAGACGATCATGAGGCAGACAAGATGGATGAAAAGACCATGCTGACACACTGACGCGCAAGTGGGTTGAAGATAACTCAAGCAAGTTTCTAATTCCTTGGAGAAGTTAGTTTCCTTCGCTTATAAATACAAGCCACCTGCTCAAAGGAAACATATACGATATACAAGATACGAGGGACGAGAGGGAAGAGACGAAGATCAAGGAGTAAGAGAAATCACAAAAAGCTGTGATTAAGAGTAGACTTGTGTTTGCAATGTATTGCGTAATGTATTATTTTGCTCGCATGAGCTAATTTTCTTCATCAAGGCTTAGCACAAGCACCCATGCGGTGATAAGTCTATTTTGTAAGCACATACTTTCATTTAATGAAACATTATTGCCTTCTACTTAGTTGTGATACTATTTTCATTACTAACTCCTGCCTGGCCAGTCGGACGCGGTAGCAGTAGCGCAGGCACCCATGCGGTGATAAGTCTATTTTGTAAGCGCATACTTTGATTTAATGAAACATTATTGCCTTCTACTTAGTTGTGATATTATTTTCATTACTAACTCCTGCCTGGCCAGTCGGACATGGTAGCAGTGTGCTAAATCCCTGACAGGTAATGCATGCAGACATATCTAAGTAGAACAAGCTAGCGCAGTGCATGTAGTCTTGGTAGCATTAGAAAAATACTACCGCTATAAGATAGTGCATGAATGAGCTTCGATAGCGTTAAGACTAACACATTCCCTTGTAAGTTTTTAGAGAACTAAGTCTCACGCATGAACTACCCAAATAACCAATTGATAGTTTTATGCCAAATGCAAAAGGAGTACCAGAAGGGAAACTTGTGATTTTTTCTCACTTAGGCATTAATGGATCAGTTAGTCATGGTATGCGCTATAAGGTTCTTATAAACGCACTCAATAGCCTTGATAACATTCTCCTTAATACTTCTCTTTTTAATCTCATCACATGTTTTACTTTCTCCAATATTTATTTTTTATTTTTTACTCATCAACCCTCTTATTTAGTTTTCATAATATCACGCGTGTTTGAGTTCAGATAAGTAAAATTATTAAAACTTTGCAAATAACATTTCCCTGTGGATTCGACCCTAGACTCATTAGGTATTACTTGATTTTGTCAATTTATACTTGGATTGATATATATCTGCGACAATTTTGCTTTAATTTTTTAAGCATACTGACAGCCGATCAACATCTAACCACATTGGATGACTAGCCTTGACTCGAACACTAACTCCTCAAGGCACTTAATACCAACGGTTTTTTGCTCATCAAGCTACTTTCCCCTAGAATGCCAAAGTTTAAAACTAAGGCCCAAGAAGAACAGTTGTTGTACGGATAGAAACTCCAAAATGGCTTCCACTGCCAACTCACCTTTTCGAACCAACCATCCTTTCTAGAATGGTTATGAGATGACACCAACGCCACATTTGGCTCTATCCCACTAGCAACATGCCAAGGTAACTTGCCGCTACGACAACTAATGTTGACTTTCACGATTCATTATCGATTCTCAACATCTTCTTGTCTTGGATTGAGACCTCGCTGCAAGAGGGAAATGCTTTGTCTCTTGGTCTGAGGATAAATCAACATACTGCCAATAGCATAATCACGAGCAAGTCTGAGAAGACCTTGAGACTTGGTTCACGAAATCCAAAATAGTTGCAAAACTCTATTCAGCCCAAAGACCTCATAGCTAGCTTGCAAAACTCGAACTTGGTTTTGGAAGCAACCTTGGAACGATAATTCCATGATCCTAACTTAAGAAGTTGGATCACAAAACTATCCTAGGAAGATCTTTTTTTTTTTCTTGAAGCTAGCCTATACAAGAAGGTTCGCCAAGCTTCACCTATTACAAGGAAATCTTTCGACTCCTTAGAATCAAGGTGATGCTTGGTAGAGCTTGGAAACCAACTTACTAGCTTCCACTAACTTCATAGGAATGAAAGATCTAACCAATGCAACAAAAAAAGCAAGCCTAAGGACTCACATCATAAATAATGGATTCAGATGACAAGGCACCAAAAGAAGAAGGGTAATTCCAGAGCAATAGATAACTCCAAGTTTGTGTTGGTTTGTGTTCGAATTAACCCCAACAACCAAGTTCCCAAGCCGATGGGCTATGAGTAACTCGATTTAAGGTCGTTCGAGTTATGGGTATTCGTCGAAAACCAATTTCAAGTCCAAACGCTCGCTGGTTGCCTTTCAAAGAACCTTAAACCTGTAAAATTGAAGCTACTAAATAGTGGGGAACCCGAATTCTAAGTCGAATAAGCATGAGTCATGATCTAGAACAATTTCGAAATCTAAAACTACATGCGCATAAAGTTGAAAAATGAAGAAATCGAGTGGGTCGAGGCGGAACCTACCAAAAGGGGCTGAACTTACCAAAATTCTAAAACGGTGGGTTGAACGACAGTGCTTGTGCGAGCTGAACGACGGGTTGAACGATAGTGTTGGGGCAAGCTTAACAGGTGGCTGAATGCCTGGCTGAAGGGCGGCTGAACCGTATGACAAAAAACGGCGGCGCGCGAAGACGAAAAAGGGCGGGGGGTGGGGGTGCGCAAAGACGAAAACGGCGAGGTGTGCGAAGACGAAAAACGGCGGGGTGCACGAAGACGAAAACGAACGACAGGGTATCTCAGGGTTGAACGGCGTGAAGAGCAATGCGCGAAGAAGGGAGGGTTACGTGAACGAGAAAGAGAGGGAAAAAGAAAGGAGTAAGGAGTCTTAGGGTTTGTTTTTCTTTTCTTTATTTTTTATTTTTTCCTTTTTCTTTTATTTCTTTTAATCCACCCAAATAAACAAAACAAATGAGAGTCTTGAGTTTCTTTTTTATCCAAGTTTATCTCCTTTTCAATTACAAACCCAATTTAAACTCCTAAAATCACTTTAAAGTTGGGAGTAATTTAAACTTAAATGTAAAATCCCCAAAAAATTTAAATTTTTTGACGTTTAATACCTGTCAAGAAACCCCCATTAATATTGGTGTGTATTGCACGTCAATATAGTAGTGTTTATTGACACTTATTAGCTATCAATGAATGTTATTTTCTTTGACGGCTAATAAATATCAATAAAACCGTCAACAAAACCATTTTCATTGATGACTTTTTACTGTCAACTATATGAAAAGCGGAGTTGGATGAAAATTTACGAAATTTAGTCTTTTAATCACATTCATTGACGTTTTTTAACTGTCAACATAAATCAGATCATTTCTTGACATCATATAAACGCCAATACACCTATTTATATATCAATATTTTATTTTAAAGTGCAAATGATACATTTATTGACGTTTTCTTGATACAAATGTCAGCAAATCTAAAAAGGCAAGCGCAAATAAAATTTCAATAAAGTGTCAAATCTATTTATTTATTAATAGTTTTGTTTTGCAACGAGTTTTTCAAACTAAAAAATGTCCAGCAACCATGATCATATACCGAATCTTTCAAGGCTATTTAAGCTTGAAATCATGTACACCAATATTGCCATATCATGACACCAATTTATCCAATAGATAGGTGTTCATTAGGTGGTTGAATATTGTGTCTTTGAAGTGAGAAAGATGTGGGTTTGGTGTCCAATTTTCTGAATTTACCTCTTGATTTAATTTAATCAAGAATTAAATTAAAACCAAATTCTTTTTAATTATTAATTAAAATGAATAATAATTAATTTCATTATTAATTTTAAATAAAACTACTTTTAAATAAAATTAATTTAAGATAATTAATTAAACAATTTAATTAATTATTAATTTAATATCCAATATTAAATTTTTCACCAACCCCGATCTCTCTCGATTCAGGTTTTCGAACGTGAATCCCTATCCACATATATAATATTTAAATCATATTTAAATATTTTAAATTCTCTCAAATTATAGTTAAATTCATGATTAAACTTATACGTAAACTTATACGTTAAACTATATCGAATATAATTAACGATATGTCCCTCAATTGAATTTGAATGCTTTCAAATTCTCTTCATCACATTGTTTTGAGGTTTAGTCCGTTTGAGCTAGTAGGGGAACCTAATGGACCTACAGATCATGGGCTCCAACGATCTGAGATTAACCGGTTGGACTATTTCAATCCTAGTTAACCAACATTCGTTAACTGACGGGACACTCCACTATAGCCCGTAGTTGAACTCCCCTCACTATAGATGTATTTCTGTCCACCCGTTATAACCATGACTAGTAAGTTGCAAAGGTTTTTCGTAACTACAGCTAGGTCAAAAATCCGTTTTACCCCTATAGCACTTGTTGTTCCTTAAGCCCCCACTAAGTCCCTAATAAACAATTGGTTTGTGGTCCGACCACTAAACCTAAAACCTCCTAGGCCAATGAGAGGGCGGTTCGACTTTGTTCACGAACCGGAATCAGCACTTAAGGGAACAACCTCTCTACTATCCCTAAAGTCGGGTATGAGTGAATTCCATCTTGCAAGACTATGTCCCCAGCGATCTACTCGGTCTTATCCCCAAAATGGTAGGAACTTATTGAGTCGGTGATGTTGAGCCACTCTCACCCATGCAAATCAAAGGATAATTCTGAATAAAAAGGAGTTCATAGTTAGCTCAGGATTAAGATCGAATTACCTAGGTCATCACATGAAATAGTCAGTTTCACAGTAAACAACGTTATAAAGTGAAAGTGACTTATTTCGTGGTCCGGTCTTATACAAACTATTTTGCATAGGACGCCCCCACTCGCATGTCCCTACATGAAAAATTTAGGATCACATCGTTTGTACTAAAACAAAGTGGGCCGCATCACATAGTTTTTGAAGGGGATGAAAGCCCCTACGCAGCGGAAGCGCATCGATTGGACCTTACGCCGTAGATTAATTAACATTAAAATACCGTTGCGAAAGGGCAAGATAAAACTTTAAACATGCTTTAAAGTTGTTGGAAATTGATATACACATGCTGGTAAAATAAATCTAAATTTATTTTCATGCTTTTCTAAAGAAACGGGAAAGAACCGTTACAAACCTTCGTTGTAGACTTGACGGTTCTTCGCCAACGACGCTTCAACGAACAAAAAACGCAATAGCCTTCTTGTAGTTTCTTCGCTGAAAATTTCTTCTTCAAAGACACAATAACCACAGAGGTTACACTTGTATGTCTCTAAGTCTAGGAGGTAAAAGACTTGTGGGAGTCTTTCTCTAAAAGGGAGGCTAGAGAGAATTCTAAGGTCTTGTCTTGTGAGTCTAAGAGCAAGAGGGCTACTAAACCAATTAGGTCTAGTGTTCTATTTATAGAAGAGTGGCCATGAATAAAATATTCAATTAAATCAATCTTTTCCAAAATTGATTCAATCTTATTCCTTATTTAATCAATCCAAGATCAATCAATTCCATAATTGATTAATCTTTTCCACAAATGACTAATTACTTCCATAAGTGATTAGATCATTTCCATAAATGATTAATCACTTCCATAAGTGAATAATTATTTTCATAATTGATTAATTCCCGATTTATTAATTCTTTAATTAATTAACCATCAATTAAATATCACATATTTAATTTTCGGCATTGAATTAATTATTTTGCCCAAATGGATTTTAGGCCTTAAAATTAATTAATTCATATTTGAACTCTTTCAAACTTCCATAAATTTAATGTGACTCAAATTTATATTAATATTTGAATTTTTTCAAATATTAATTTCTCCTATAATAATATATCAATATATATTATATTGTTTCCCTTAGTAAATTGAACATTTTCAATTTACATTTATTACTTACTTGCCTCAAATTACTTTATGAGCTACCAGTGGGACCTAATGGACCTGCAGATTAGAAGCTCCAACGACGTGAGATTAATTTGTCAAACTCATTAACCAAATTAATCAATATTCGTTAACAGTGTGTACATTCCACTATAGACTCACAGTTGCACTCTTCTCACTGCAGACATATTTTCTGTGTCTACGGATATAAACTAATATCGACTAGTTAGTCCTTCACGAGTGTCCGTAACACCAGCTGGATCAAATTACCATTTTACCCCTGGGTTACCTCTATTTCCTTAAGTACCAGTTTTCCTCTAATGAACAACCTGTTTGTGGTCCAACCATCAAACAGAAAACCCTCTCGTGTCATTGAGAGGGTAGGGTCCTTTGTTCAAGACTCGGAGTGACCACTTAAGGGAACACTCATCTGCTTCCCTAAAGTCGGGAAGGAGTGAATTCTATCTTGTACGATTATGTTCCCAGCTCCCCAAAATGGTAGGCTTATTGAGTCGGCGTATTGGCCACTCTCACCCATACAAATCAAAGGACAATCCCACATGAGCAGTTGTCTAGGTCGTCCTAGTGAAATAGAAAACCAACTAGTTAACAGTGATATAACCAGTGGTAGGGGTGCAAGCGGCTCGGTTTTGCTCAGTTACTGTGCAAAACTGAAGCCGAACCGCTTATTTGGATAAGAAAACACTAAAACCGCTACCGAACCGGTTAATGTACAAAACCGCGACAAACCAACCACTGAACTGACAGTTCGGCTCGGTTAATTAATCGGCGAACCACGCGCCTTGGATTGGATCACGAGTCAGGTTGCGGATCTTATCAGACCGCTACGCATTACTTTTGTGATTTGTACTTTGTATTCTGGCTGGTGCTTCTTTTATAGCTTTGAAATTTGCAACCCTAACTTAATCTTAACGATGTGGGGCAGACTGTGTCTGTGATGTGGGACTCTGGGTGTGGGATGTGGATCACTATCTGACATTTTAAAAATATTCTATTTGAAAGCTTTCGCAGAAGTTTTTTTTTTAAGAATGGTTTTCTTTTTGCTCCTTTGTTTTCTTCTTTTCTTTAAAGAAAATGTCAAAATGGTTGAGATGCATTTTTTTTACTTTCCTTTTTTTATTTATTTATTTCTCTCATTTCTTAATTTTCCCTTTCCAATTTTTTAATCCTTTCTTTTATTGGTTGTTTTTTGTCCTTATTTTCAGTTTTTCTTTTACAATTTATAATATAATTGAATTGAAAGTAAAATAATACATCCCTTTGCTTCAAAAAATAACTTTAATATAATAAATAATGCAATTCAAGATCCCTCTAAGGAATAAGGATAACAAAATAACTTCTTCTCAAAAAAAAAAAGGATAACAAAATAACAAAAGCTTTTAATACACTACAAAATTAAAAAATTACAAACTAAATTAAATTCTAAAAAAACAACAAATTTGTATTAATGTGTTTAAAGTTCTTGTTCTGTTCTTCATATATTGTTGCAGTTGAGTTGTATTGTATCTCAAATTGCCCACAAATAATTAAGGAATATATTTTGGAAACTACAAATTTTAAAATTTGGAAATTGAAATTTGAAACGTTGTAATTGGAATTTGGAAAAAACTTGGAGCATAAGGTTAGCCAAAAATTGGAAAAAAAAAATAATTGGTAATTTTAATTTAAAATTGAAAATGTAAAAAAGGAAAATCAAATATAGAAAATCAAATTAAATAAATATGACAAAATCGTGAAAAATGAAATTAAAAATGAAATCATGAAGAATAATGAAATCAAGCCCAATCCAATTTATGGAATGGAAAAAGAAATTGTGAGACGTGAAGTGAATTACGGAGAAGAGACGGAATGGAAGTTACGGACTCTGACTCACACACGTCGCACAAAAATCGGTCGGATCAGTTGAATTTATGACCGCATTGAAGTGTGAACTGTCGCCGACCGCTTATCTTCGGTTTCTGCAATCTTCAAACCGCCTCCGATCACCTAGACCGAACCGAAACCGACTAGTAGAGGTTTCGATCAGTTTAGGCGGGTTTTTCAGTTTTTTCGATTGGTTCTTGCACCCCTAACCAGTGGTTACTATTTCGCAGTCCGGTCTTATGCAAACTCATTGCATAGGATACCCCTACTCACATGTTTCCTACACGAGCACGTTGGATCATAGCGTTTGTATCAAATACAAAGTGGGCCATATTCATAGTGTCCCCAGGATAAGGCACCCAGTCTTATTCCTATACTATAGACCCTTTAGGAGGTTTCTTGAACAGTGATCCCCATATGTCGCCACATTTAGTTCAAATCTCATATTACAGCCTAGGATGTCTAGTTTATTGGATTATGGTTATTTTAGGCAAAGACAAATATACAATAACTAATAAAATTTGTTGAGTTTAACTCCACAACCGAACAGATCACAACACAAAGCAATCGAACAGTAGACAAACAAAGTTTCACGCAGATTACAAACTAACGAAACAATGGTAGATCAGAAACCATACGAAACAGGGGAGAACAATTTAAAAGGACTGAACACGCAAGAATTATAGTGGTTCGACCCCAAAAAGATGGTCTACATCCACTTAGCCATTCTCATTAATTTCACTAGCAGAGGAATTACAAGAACACAGTTTATACAGAGATAAAACTCTATAACTTGGAAACCCAGCCAACAATGCTTCTACTTAGCTTGTTGGAACGATCGTGAGCTACAAAACAGAGCAATACCAAGGCTATCTGGATTCCAAGAGACTATCAGCTATATTCCATTTGAATCTCACCGAAACCTTTACCTTCGTCTTCTTCAAGTCACCCTCTCGAAAAATACCACAGAGAATGAACGCTCTCAGAAGAAAACGGAAGGGAAAATGATGCTCTCTCTTTCACTCTCTGCTGAACAATTCCACTTGAAGGAATATATCTTCGATCCTTCTCAAATCGGTTAGAAAGTGACGTTGGCCATATGTCACCGTTTACCACGTTGGACGCCATGGACAATGGAGCTTGTCTGAGATGTCTAACCATTTGTAATTACTCATACACATCAGCTCCATTTAACCAAGTCAGTAGAGGACATTTCCAACTCAACAATTTTACTTGTACTGCCAAAATCAACAATCTCCACCTTGGTAGCATAAGTCCCTATGTTACTGCCTCTTTCTAAGAAAAGGAGAATGGCTTTGTTCATCAACAATCAACAACCTGCACCAACCTTGAGAGTATGCAAACAACTCTCAAGTTTACTAAGAGATAAAGCTTTAGTAAAAGCATCAGCAGCATTATCATGAGTACTTATCTTCACAAGTTTAAACTGACCAGCATACAACACATCCCTCAAAAAATGATAATGAATGTCTGTGTTTGGTACGCTCATGATAAGTTTGGTTTTTGGATAGGTAAACAGCACTTTGGCTATCACAGTTTACCTCAACAACCTGGCTGTCTTCAAATAATTTAGTTGTTATTTCCCTCAACCAGATGGCCTCTTTGATGGCTTCGGTGGCTACTATGTATTCTGCTTCAGTGGTTGACAAAGCAACCACTGATTCTAGAGACGATCTCCAACTTACCGTCTTTCCCATGTAAGTAAAAACCATTCTAGATAAAGACCTCCGCTTATCTATATCTGTAGCATAATCAGCATCCACGAAACCTACAAGAGTTTTCTCACAGTCCTGATTTTTAGAATATGTCAAACAATAAATCAGTGTTCCTTTTATGTATGGAATTACCCACTTAACAGCCTTCCAATGTTGCATCCCGGGGTTTGCCATAAATCTACTGATAATACTCATACAATGAGCCAAATCTTGACGTGTACAAACCATCAAATACATTAAACTCCCCACAGCGCTAGCATAAGGAATACTAGCCATTTCAGTTTTCTCCTTCTCTGTTTGTGGTGCTTGAATCATGGACAACCTAAAATGTTTAGCAAATGGAAGAGATACAGGCTCACACATACTCATGTTAAATTTCTTAAGCATTTTAACAGAGTAATTATATTGAGACAACCTTAATGTTCCATTTCTTCTGTCCCTACTGATATCAATGCCCAGTATTCTTTTTGCTTCTCCTAATTCTTTCATATCAAACATTCCCTTGAGTTTACACTTAAGTTTTTGCATTTCATCAACATCTTTACTAGCTAGAAGCATGTCATCAACATATAGTAGTAAGTAAATAGATGACTTATTTTCTATATGTTTGAAATATACACAATGATCTAGCTTGCTCCTACTAAAACCACAGGACAAGATGAACGAATCAAACTTAAGATACCACTGCCTTGGGGATTGTTTTCAGCCATACAAGGATTTCTTTAATAAACATACCTTGTTGGTTGTTTTAGGAGAAGTATACCCCAATGGTTGCTGCATATAGATAGTTTCCTCAAGATCTCCATGCAAGAAAGCCGTCTTGACATCAAGTTGTTCAAGCTCTAAATCTAGAGCTGATGTTAGGGATAGCAAGATCCTTATAGATGTATGCCGAACAACTGGTGAGAAGATCTCTATAAAGTCTACACCTTCTGTTTGTGTATACCCCTTAGCCACTAATCTCGCCTTATACTGGATTGGTTCCTTCGGATCTACACTTTCTATCAACTTGAAGATCCATTTGCATCCAACAAGTTTCTGATTTAGTGGTCGATCTACTAATTCCCAAGTGCCATTAGTGATAAGAGAGTCTATTTCTTCATCCATTGCAGCTAGCCATTTTTCTTTGTCAGGTGAATTCATTGCTTCACTGTAAGATTCTGGTTCCCTGTCTTCTAAACTCAATTCTGTGTTTAAAGCATAATATACCAGATCTGCATAAGCATATCTCGTGGGGGGTCTTATATTTCTTCTTTCTCTGTCTCTAGCCAATCTATAGTTTTGTAACTTAGCAGGTTGTCTGGTTTGTGGTTCATGCTGTGAGGAAGATTCACCAACTTCACTAGTTGATTCTGGCTGGACAACGACCTCTGTTTCTGACCCTTGGGGATTATTTTCATCTGTCTCATTTACATCTCCACCTTCATCCATGTTCCTCCACTGATTTCCAGTATCTAGTACCATATCAAAGTGTGTGTTGTGTTAGTTATCTGCAAACTTACCTTTCTCATTCTTTTCCTCAACAAAAGAATTCTCATCAAATATAACATCCCTGCTTATAAAACATCTCTCTCCTTCCTTTTCAAGGTTCCACAGACGATAGCCTTTTAAACCTTGAGGATACCCCAAAAACACACACTTTTTAGCTCTCGCATCAAGTTTACCTTCTCTTTTGTGAGCATACGCTATGCAGCCGAATACTTCTAGATTGGACAGATCTGGAGGATGCCCTGACCATTTTTCCATCGGTGTTTTGAAGTCTATGGCTGATGAGGGACACCTATTAATCAAGTAGGCAACAGTTACCTCGACCTCTCCCCAAAATTTCTTCTCGAGATTAGCATTTGAGAGTAAACATCTCACTCGTTCAAGGAGGGTACGATTCATTCTTTCTGCTAGCCTGTTTTGTTGTGGTGTTCCTCTCACGGTTAAATGTCTTTCTATCCCTTTTTTCAGGCACATACTCTTGAATTCTTGGTTAAGGAACTCGAGACCATTATCAGTTCGAATACATTTAAGTTTCTTTCCTGTTTTTCTTTCAACAGCAAGCTTCCACTCTTCAAACTTCCTAAAGGTTTGATCCTTTGTTTTCAAAGGAAACACCCACACTCTCCTTGAAAAGTCATCAACAATGGAGAGAAAATACCTTGCTCCACCTAATGTAGGTGTTTTTTCAGGCCCCCATAAATCTAAGTGTACATACTCCAAAATATCTTTGGATGTGTGTTTTCCTTTCCCAAATGATACTCGAGTGGTCCATATATACAATGTTCACACATGTCAAGTGATCCGATTGTTGCTTTCCCCAACAAGCCTTGCTTCATTAATTCAGACAATCCCTTCTCACTGACCTGACCGAGCCTACAATGCCAAATTTTGGCATTTTGTTGTCCATTGTAAGATGCAACAGCTACTGTCGCAAACACTGTCTGGCCTTCTAAGACATATAAACCGTTCTTCAACTTCCCCCTAAGTTTCACCAAAGCACCTTTAATCACTTTCATTGTTCCTCTTTCAGATTTGCAAACATAACCGGCTCTGTCAAAAACACCCAGAGACAATAAGCTTCTCTTAAGGTCAAGTACGTATCTCACTTGTGAAATCACCCTTGTTTGATTATCAAACATTTTAACTTGGATAGAACCTATTCCTTTGATGTTGCACTCATGGTGATTACCAAGTAACACTTTGCCATCCTCAACACTCTCAAACTCTTGAAACCAGTGTCTGTTTGGGGTCATATGAAATGAACACCCTGAATCCAATATCCATTCAGAGTCAATCACCCCCTCAGACACTGTTAAAACCTCGGTTGAGTCATATCCTTCTGTCAGATTTGCATTATTCGGTTCTTCAGGTCGTTTAGTCTCTCCCTTCCTCTTATTTCTTAGTTCATAATAGTTTCTTCGAAGATGCCCCTCTTTATGACAGTGGTAGCATCTTTTAGTGTTCTTGGACTGTGATTTAGACCTTCCTCTACTCTGCTCAGACTTCCCCCTACTGCCATTTCCCTTTGTTGTTTTCTTTTCTGGTCGGCCCCTTGCAAAATGAGCCTCATTCTTCTTCCCATTTCCTTTTTTCTTTTCTAAATCATGAGATCTCAAGGCATTTGTAACAATGTCCATTGTCAAGCTATCTCTACCATATCTTATAGCATTTTTTATTTCATTATAGGAAGCTGGCAGGGAATTAAGAAGAATTATATCTTTGTTTTCATCATCTATCTTTTCACCTATATTCATTAGGTCAATGGTAATTCAGTTGAATTCATCTAGATTACCTTCTAAGTCTTTAGCAACATCCATCTTGAATCCAAAGAATCTCTCTTTGAGGTAAAGTTTGTTTGTAAGAGACTTAGTTAGTTAAATCTTATCTAGCTTTGCCCAGACTTCCTTTGCTCTATTTTGCTCATTTACTTGCCTCAGAACATTGTCAGCAAGGTACAATATAATTGTGCTAAAGGCAATTTCCTTCATCTCAGCAAATTGAGCATCAGTCATCTCATCAGGTTTAGTACCATCCTCATCAAGGGCCTTAGCAACATTTTGTTGCACTAAAAGTGCCTTCATCTTCTTTTTCCACAGGAAGAAGTCACCTTTTCCATCAAACCTTTCGATTTCAAATTTGGCAGCCATTTCGATAACCTAGTCAATTTTAATCGGATGAAATAATACAACAAATTCCAAATCCCAAGCTCTGATACCACTTTTTGAGTTTAATTCCACAACCGAACAGATCACAACACAAAGCAATCAAACAGTAGACAAACAAAGTTTCACGCAAATTACAAACTAACGAAACAATGGCAGATCAGAAACCATACGAAACAGGGGAGAACAATTTAAAAGGACTGAACACACAAGAATTATAGTGGTTAGACTCCAAAAAGATGGTCTACATCCACTTAGCCATTCTCATTAAGTTCACTAACAGAGGAATTAGAAGAACACAGTTTATACAGAGATAAAACTCTATAACCTGGAAACCCAGCCAACAATGCTTCTACTGAGCTTGTTGAAACGATCGTGAGCTACAAAACAGAGCAATACCAAGGCTATCTGGATTCCAAGAGACTATCAACTCTATTCCATTTGAATCTCACCGAAACCTTTACCTTCGTCCTCTTCAAGTCACCCTCTCGAAAAATACCACGGAGAATGAACGCTCTTAGAAGAAAACGGAAGGGAAAATGATGTTCTCTCTCTCACTCTCTGCTGAACAATTCCACCTGAAGGAATATATCTTCGATCCTTCTTAAATCGGTTAGAAAGTGACGTTGGCCATATGTCACCATTTACCACGCTGGACGCCATGGACAATGGAGCTTGTCTGAGATGTCTAACCATGTGTAATTACTCATACACATCAGCTCCATTTAACCAAGTCAGTAGAGGACATTTCCAGCTCAGCAATTTTACTTGTGCTGCCAAAATCAACAACATTTAATGGAAAAATATATCAATATTATTTCATTAATATTCGGTCAACGGCTACATTCACTATCTACGAGTTTTAGGGCATAAAACCCAACAGTTTTTCCTCGGATAAGGTACCCAGTCTTATCCCTATACTATAGATCATTTAGGCTATTACTTGAACTTGATCCACTCTTATGTCACTATATAAAGTTCAAGTGTTCATACCATAGCCAAGGATTCTAGTTTATTGGATTTGGGTTAATTAATACATAATTAAAATAACTATTTGATCACCAGAAATTGAATAACCTCGATAACGCTTTATCGATTGTATTTTACATTTACTATCCACGAGTTTTAGGACATAAAACCCAACATTAATTTGCATTACTTTTGATTCATTAAACTCATTCTATTGTGATCTCTAAATAAAATTGGACAAAAGTATACACGGTACTTAATCTAATTAAAAAACCAATCCAGAGGACGACATTAGATTTCTTAATCACTATATTATTTCTTGACCCGTACACTTGCGATAGCAAAATTGCGCATCAACAGTCAAACATTACATTTACTATCTACAAGTTTTAGGGCATAAAACCCAACACATTTCGATTTCAAGGCTTGATTTGATTTACAGATTGTGTGGCCTTGAGCTAAATTGTAATCTTCTATATATTCAAACATTCTTTATTTCTCATTTGTACTTTATAAGCATTTGGTACTTATTGATTTAATGCCTTAATTGATATTGATTATTCTATCACTCAGCATAAATTTATGATTCCTAATAATCATGAATAAGTGAATTAAGTAGCAAAAGAGATGACTCGTGTGTGTGTATGTAACGCCCCAACTTTTTTTTTTAAACCTAACTACTGACTAGAGACGCCCGGTTGCTCGGACCCTACAGACATAAACCCCTCCCAGCATCTTTGTGGATGGACTCCGACGAACTGGATCAATACGACACCAATGATGATATGGATTTTGTCAACAATGAGGAGGCCCAACACATGGCATCTAAGAGCCACCGTGATCCTGTCCTTAGAATGTAGGGCCAAACACATGTGTCATTGGACACTTCACCATCTCCTCCCGTCAAAATCATTTTCCACATCCGGATGGCAAAGACTATCACTTGAACGGATAAGGATCTACCGAAGGCAGGAATGAACCATAACAAAGCCTTACACATTAAAGTGATCACTACAGGGAAAAGGGTGCCAATGGTTCTGGTTGACAATGGATCGGCCCTGAACGTGTGCCCATTCAGAACTGCTACTTGCTTAAGATATCAGCAAAAAGATTTCGCAGTCTTAGCGCAGGCCATTAGAGCATATGACAACACAGGGGGGTAATGGGCATCCTGGCCTTAGAATGAACTACAAGGCCGGTCCTGTTTAAGGAAAAACTCCAGGTACTAGACATCCCGACTTCCTTCAACCTGCTACTTGGAAGGTCGTGGATTCATGCCATAGAAGCGGTCCCCTCTACTTTGCATCATCAAGTCGACGTTCATACAAGGGAATCATTCAATTTCGATCTTTGGAGATCCAGAAGAGTCGGTGCTGGACCCTATCCCAGTGCGAGAAATTCAGCACGATGAGAACTTGGAATTGGCAGGATTCCAGTTCAAGCAAGTGCAGGTCATTGAGTTGGCAGAACCAGTCAAGGAATATTTAGCCTTGCCCGATTTTAGTGATAATGTCTTTGTCAGGGAAATATTCCGATCAATGTGCCACCTCCCCGGATCAGGACTCGGCCGGTGTCACCAAGGAATCGTGGAGCCAATTCATGTCCAGGCAATTGAGCCACCTTTTGGGTTGGGGTATATACCTACGAAAGAAGATCTCCAAAAATTGGAAGACAAGAAGAAGAAAAAGAAGAATAAGAGTCTCGTAAGAAAGCTTTTAAATATCTTCAGACTCTAAATGGGCGATTAGTCAAAGAAAGATATAACTTTCCCTTTTTCGGTTTTCTGGAGCCATGGATCGATGCTAGCGGGAACCACGTGCCGGGTTTCTAAATAAATATTCTTTACAGATAAAGTAACCTGGAAGCTTGATGAGGGGAAAGAAAAAATGATCGACCAGTGGGAAGAACCAAGGATCTTGACCTGGTATCCAGAGAAGAAAGGAGAAAAGGAAGGCTGTTGAATCAGAGATTGAGGAAGAATACCAGCTTCAACTTATGTTTACTCAGGACGGTGCAGCAGGGGAACAAGGGATGGTGTCCATGAAAATTGCGAACCCAGTGGCAAAAGACCCATCCACTCTCATCATCCCAACCGATGGAGCACCACCCAATTGGTCTTCTCTTCCTCAGCTTCAGTCTTTTAGTGTCCGAGATGAACCAGTCTTAGTCAAGTCTGTTGAGTCCCTGTTTAATGTAACATCTTTGGAGGATGGTCTTCAGTCTGTCCCGTCAGTGTCTGTTATCATTTCTGAAGTCGAGTTGGCCCTGGAGGCCAGAGAGTCTGTAATCAAGGAACTTATGGTTTGCAATGAAATGAAATCTAGGGTTGCTTATGTGTCGGAGTGATGATGAGAAAGAAAAAGGAATATCGAAAAAAAGGAAGAAAACAAATAGCAGACCTTAGCTCCCCTTCCAATGATCACTGCCTCATGCAGGCAGATGAGGAAGAAACCTATGTTTAAACTCCTCCTTCACTCTTAGAAATGGTGGAGAGATCAGAGGAAATGAAGGTTCAACCCATCATGGAAGAAACCCAACCCATTCATTTAGGGACTACAGACGAACCCCAAGAGGTTAGGATAGGAACCACTTTGACTCTCGAAGAATGGCTTGACCTTTTGAAAGAATACAAGGATGCCTTTGCATGGTTCTACGATGATATGCCTGGACTCAGCACAGAAAGAATTTCGAAAACATCCCTTTGTATCCTTGATGCCAAGCTAGTCAAGCAGAAACTTTGGAGAATGAGGCTCGAATAGACATTTGAAAATCAAAGAGGAAGTAGAGAAGCAGCTAAAGGTAGGATTTCTTGTAGTGACGGAATACCCCGAATGGTTAGCCAACATAGTTCTTGTCCCGAAAAAGGACGGCAGAGTCCGCATGTGCGTTGACTTTCGTGACCTCAACAAAGCCAGTCCCAAGGATGATTTCCCTTTGCCACACATTGACATCTTGGTTGACAATAAAGCGGGGCATGAATTATTAGATGGGTTCTCAGGGTACAATCAAATAAAGATGGCGCCAGAAGATATGCATAAACCCTCAGTATTCCCCAATGGGGAACATTTTGCTACCGTGTCATGTCTTTTGGTCTCAAACTGGGGCAACAACGTTACATATACCATACTGCTATGACTGTAATCTTTCACGATATGTTGCATGTATTATAATAAATGTTGAGGTGTACGTCGACGATATACTTTTCAAATCCAAGACAGGAGAAGGACATTCGGAAGCTCTACAAAGGGTTCTTGAAAGATCAAGAAAATCCCAGTTGAAGATGAACCCCCTAGGTAATAGTATCGTGCGCCTTCGAAGTAACATCAGGGAAATTTCTTGGTTATTTGGTGAATCGACAAGGCACGAATGTAGACCCAGCTAAAACAAAAGCAGTGCTCGATATGCCAGAGCCAACCTCGGCAAAAGAGTTGAAGTCATTTTTATTTTAGGAAAAGCTTCCTACTTGAGAAGGTTCTTACCAGGATTAGCAACCTTATCGGCCGCTCTTATGGAATTACTAAAGAAAAAGGTAGAGTACAAATGGGAAGAGGTCCATCGACAAGCCTTTGCGAAAATCAAGGAGACCTTAGCGAACGCCCCAGTGATGATGGCTCCAATAGCAGGTAAGGAACGTTAGTTATATCTTGCTTTTAATGATAATGCTATCGGAATAGTGCTAGTGTTGGATGATCAAAATGGTCAAGAAAAGCCAATATACTATTCTTGCTAGTAGAATTCTCAAAGAAGCTGAAGTGTTATACACTAAAGCAGAGAAAAATCGTTTAGCGCTTATATATTTATATGCAGCCAAAAAGTTCAGACATTATATGCTGGAGCACAAGATAAAATAGGTTGTGGGGGCTAATCAGATAAGGTACTTGTTGTCAAGGCCAGCCCTATCGGGAAGGACAGCACGCTGGTTGTTACAACAGTCAGAATTTGACATAGAATGTTTCACTCATTTTTTTTGCGATAAAGGATGCGATAAAGGGGCAACTTTTTGCAGATCTACTGGCCCATCAAAAGACCCTATCGAGCTTTCTGAAGAAATTTCTGGTGATCTCGAACAGATTGCAACATTAGAAGATGGGCAATGGACCTTATACTTTGATGAATCATCCACAGCCAAGGAAGAAAGAAGGTGGTGTAGGAATCATTTTTGAAATCATCAAAAGGAGAGTCCACATCTTTATCGTTTTAATTTGAGTTTCCATGTACCAATAACAGTGAAGAATATGAGGCCTTAGCGATAGGATTGTCTTTCGCTAAAGAAATGAAGATCAAGAAGTTCAAAGTGGTTGGTGACTCAAATTTGGCGGTTCGACAGACAAATGGGACATTCGCACTGAAGGAGATTTCCCTAGCACCTTATCAGTTCCTTGTGCTGAAGCTGTGTTATGAAATTGATGTGGAATTAACCCATGTCAATAGGTCTACCAATCGACATGCTGATTCTTTGGCCACTCTAGCTTCAAAGATCAAGTTCGAAGATGATGAAGCTGTCATTAAGATCAGCAAGCGACAACTCCAGCTCATGGAACTTTAATTATAAGCTATATGAAGACGTCATTAAAGAAGGAGATGTTCGAAATGCTGTGATTCAAGAACTAAAGCAATCAATGTCATCAGTGCACATGGCCAGGAAAGACTTGAAATGCGGAACAAAATGTTGTGGCAATTTGGACTACAAGATGTCCGATGGGGTCTTAGCTCGGTGCCTTGGCGTTGAAGAAGCAGCAAAGAGACTTGAAGAAGTTCATGATAAGGTCTGTGGGACAACAACACCGGTAAACCTCTACAGAAGATTGCAAGGACAAGGTTACTATTGGCCCTAGCCTGATATGATATGGCTAGGGATGCAAAAGCTCGAGAAGAGGCTTGTCTAAAATGCACATGGATGCCCTCTCAAGCAGAATGTGCATTTATCGATGTAGTGGATTGGAGACAGCCATATATCGAGTATCTGACAAAAGGAACCTTACCGGATGATAGATACGAAGCGAATAAGCTAAAGAAGATAGCCAACCTAAAGGTATATCGAAAATGATGGTAAGCTATTCAAAAGAGGCTTATCGGGAATGAAGTTGAGGTGTCTATCAGGTGATGAAGCGATGGAGATCATGCACCAATCACATGCTGGCATCTTGGCGAGCACCAAGGAGGACGAAAGCTGTTTCAGTATTTGCTGCAATCATCAAAAAAAGGGAAATCCCGGCGGGACCCTTGTTCGTCGTTACTGGAAGGTACTCGACTCCTTCTAGAAAAGTCAGGTCGATCGCCTTGGCTAAAAAAGAATGAATCTCAGTCAATGCGAGGGGTAGGGAGCGCCTGCCCTATCGAAAATGACGAGCGGCTCGACTGTTTGGCAAGCCGGTCTAGGGGGTCTGTAACTCCCCAAATCACTGATTCAAAGCTTGAAAGTGATTTCGCTTAACACATGCAAATCGAGCTGTGATTCACTAACAAACACGCGTCAAAACCAAATAACTCAGGGCATCCAATCGGCAGCGTTGGGATACCTCACCTCCTGGGTCGACATGTGGAGTTTGCTGGTAAAGTTCTTGGGTTGGTTTGGCATGTCCCTGCGGGAACTCTGGCGGAAGTCTAAGGCTCTTCCCGGCTATCAGGGCAGTTAAAACCCCCTGCTCTGGTAGCTCCTCGGAACCCAAACCCTTCTTCAACTTGCCCCTATCTAGTAAGGTTTGTGCTTTCTTTGTTTGCTAGTATAGTTAGTCTGTTGTTTGTTTATTTTATTTTATTTTTTCAAATGATTGTTATAGTACGTGTGACCTGCCTGCTAGGGAAACTGTTACTGGATTCGTGCCCAGCGCACCTTACCGTAAGTGGTCTTGGGAAGCTTCAGTTCTCTAGTTGGATTCTTATTCTTTCTTGTTTCTTTTATTACAACTTGGAGCCCATGGACAATATTCTTCGCCAATCTGAGTTTTGCTCACGTCTCGAATGAATTCAATGACATATTCGAAGAAATTCTGACCGTCAGTAGGAACGGTTTGCGGATTACGAACAACTATAATGGCTGAACCTAATAAGATAACAATTACAACCCAAGAAGTAATAAGTACTTGGGCATGTACTTGGAAACCTCCTATTTGCCAATACAAATGTTGGCCGACTTCCACATCAGATATATCGAATACCCTTTTTGTGTGTAGATAGAACATAATAGAATATTCATATTTCCCTCTGAAGGAAATAGAACTGTAAAAGAAATTATTTTGATTCGACTGTCTTTTTTTCGACTTGCCTTGAGTTGTCTATTTTTTATACCAACTTATTACATTACAATATCCCTAGTTTTTTTTATCTCTTTTGTGTGATTCGGGAATAGTAACCAATTCCCTAAATCTATGGAGTTCCCTCCAAAATAGATTTTTCTTATTATTAATCAATAATTTCGTATAGAGCTAGAACGACCCTCACAAATTGCAAATACTAATTTGTTAAGAATTAATCGGATTGAAGCTATAGCATCATCATTCGCTGGAATCGAAATATCTGCGAGATCCGGGTCACAATTTGTATCAATTAAACAAATAGTTGGAATTCCCAACGTGATACATTCTTGAAGAGCCCGATATTCTTCTTGCTGATCGACGATTATTACAATATCGGGTAACCCTGTCATATATTTAATCCTGCCCAGATATGTTTGCAAGTGAGATAATTGTCTCTTCAACATAGCGGCATCTCTTTTCGGAAGACGGTTGAGTCCCCCCGTCTTTTGTTCCGTTCTTAAGTCCCTGAACTTATGAAGTCTCGTTTATGTAGTAGACCAATTTTTTAACATACCCCCGAGCCATTTTTTATTAACATAATAACACCGAGCCCTTGTTGCAGCCCAGGCTACTGAATCCGCTGCTTTATTTTTGGTACCAACAATTAAGAATTGTTTTCCCATACTTGCTGCATCAAAAACTAAATCACAAGCTTCTGATAAAAAACGAGCAGTTCTAGTAAGATTTATAATATGAATACGTTTATGTTTTGCAGAGATATAAGGTGCCATTCTAGGATTCCATTTCCTAGTACCATGACCAAAATGAACTCCTGCTTCCATCATCTCGCTAACAATGAAATGAGTAGACGACTTTTTCATAAGTAACTCAGCGCATGTGTGTCAAGTAGTCCAGAGGGAAAACAAGATAAAAGAAAGATCATGCAAGCAATGAGCCAACATAAAGAACCACGCGATCCCATAAAGCGATTGCAAACATCTTCCAAATGGAAGGGAATCCTGCCCACTAGGGCCTTATCACCTTTCACCAGAGATGAAGACCTGAAAGGACGCCAATTCAGGCCCACCTCCATAGGGATGGAAGGCTGTTCTGACACAGACCTTAAGAAAAGGTCATGAACTAGGATACCTTACTTCTCCAAAACACTCTCGATGTCTGTCGACGGGTCGTCCACAATGCTACTAAACTGATAGTTGCTCTGTTTAGGAACAAGAATCCGCTTAGACACTGAAACATGGATAAATACATTTGTTCTAATCTGGCTGCCCGAACGTCATGACGACGAATTAGTCTTCTATGGAAGTAAGGTATCATATCACTCGAGGTCTCTCGAGCCTTGCTAGGGGTATCGGATGCGGTAAGGATTCGTGTCGATCTCAACACCCGCCATAGGCGCGCATAAGCGACACACTACAACATTTAACATAGAAAGCTGTTTTGAGCCAACTAGCTCGCTTAACCATATCCTTAAACACCTTTTACAAACAAACAGATATAGTTATTCCCCCCTGAAAGAAATAATAACAAACAAAGGAGAAGGGACGAGTGGCTCTAATATATGTCACAAGATATAGTTAGACAACCAGAAAGACTTTGTCTGATCCACTTGCTTTCTCGCTTGACTTGGAAACTGGAAAAACTCGGCTGCTATCGGGAAGAAAACAAGGAGTTTACTACGCAGGCTTTTTTTTTATGGAGAGAGAGTTAAGTCAGGGGGGTTTGCTTACTGGCTCTCAAGGCTTCTCGTCGGTTTTTTTTTAGGTATTCCCTTTCATTAGCTACGCGAGGTTAGACCTTGACTGAAAAGAAAGGAGAAGGGACGAGTGGCTCTAATAACACATAGAACGCTGTTTTTTATAGCACCGCTTCACCTGTTGCCACTCACTGGCTCCATATCTCCTTCCCTTTTTCTCGGTCCCTCCGAAAAAGCGATATAGTTATTCCCCCCTGAAACTCTGTACTATAGTTGTTGGGTTTTATGTCCTAAAACTCGTAGATAGTGAATGTTAACGAATTATACACTTGTATCAATAAAGTGTTATTGAGGTTTATGCAATAAATTGTCATTGTTAATTTAAGTCTAAAATTGCACAATATGACCCAAATCCAATAAACTAAGATCCAAGGTTGTTGATATGTAACTTGAACTAGTATGTGGGGACATACGGGGATCAGTGTTCAAGTAACAACCTAAAAGGTCTATAGTACAGGGATAAGGCTGGGTACCTTATCCTGGTAACACTATGTGATACGGCCTGCTTTGTATTCGATACAGACGTATTGATCCAAGGCATCCATGTAGGAGACATGCGATCGGGGGTATCCTATGCAATGAGTTTGCATAAGACCGGACCACGAAATAGTAAACCACTAGATGTAACACCGTTAACTAGTTAGGTTACTGTTTCAATAGGATGACCTAGGTAACTCAGTCTTAATCCTGAGTGTGTCATGAACTCCTTCTCATGAGGGATTGTCCTTTGATTAGTACGAGTGAGAGTGGCCTGCACGCCGACTCAACAGGCCTACCTTCTTGGGGACAAGACCGAGTGGGGGGCTGGGGACATGACAACACAATATGGAATTCACTCCTTCCCGCTTCTAGGAGAAGTAGATGAGTGTTCCTTTAAGTGGTGACTCCGGGTCTTGAACAAAGGGATCGCGCCCTCTCATTGGCCCGAGAGGGACTTTCTGTTTACTGGTTGGACCATAAACAGGTTGTTCATTAGAGGAGCACTGGTACTTAAGGAGCCAGAGGTAACTTAGGGGTAAAACGGTAATTTGACCCAACTGAAGTTACGAACACTCGTGAAGGATTGACTTACCGTTATTAGTCAATATCCGTGGACACAGAAATATTCTACAGTGAGAAGAGTGCAACTGTGGGTCTTTAGTGGAGTGACCCACAGTTAATGACTATTGGTTAACTCGATTAATGAGTTTAGTCAGTTAACCTCATATCATTGGAGCTTCTGATCGGTAGGTCCATTAGGTCCCCCTGCTAGCTCGTAAAGAGTAATTGGGAACAATTTATCTTGAAAGAATTTGCAGAGTTTAAATTCAATTTTGGAAATCAAGTTAATTGTATAAGATACAATTAATATAATGTATGGTGATACATTATAATATAAAGTTTAATATATGTGATTAAACTTTATTAAATGAGAGAATAATATATATTTGAAAGAGTTAAAATATATATATTTAATTAAATATATGATATTTAATAAATTAATTAATTAATTAATTGTGAATTAATTAATTATTCATTTTAGTTTGAATTAAATTTTATTTAATAAAACTATAGGTTATAAGAGAGATGCACATTTGAATATGGTTCAAATGTTTGATTAATTAAATATGTGATATTTAATTGGTCAAAGAATTAATTAATTGTGTAGTTTAATTAATTTAATTAAATGTGATTTAATTAATTTTAATTAAAACTATATATTATGTGAGGGCAATGTATTTAAATATGATTTGAATGCGAGTATGCTTAATTAATTAATATGATTAATTTATTAGCATATAATTAATTAATTAAATCTATTTTTATTAATTTATTTTAATTAATAGTTTTGATTAATTAAATTGGTTATTTGATAACAAATTCCTAACTCACGTAAGATAGATTTAAGGGGGTCTTGGCAATTTTGAACATAAGCTGTCATTTTGACTCTCTGACACAATCTCTCACTCTCGAATAACTCTCTTCATTCTCCCTCAATAAGAAACACAGAGAAGAAGATTTTTTTTTCTCTGTTACTTCCCAAATTCTAGAAAGATGAGATCCCACAATCTTGTTTCCAAACTCAGAGGATAGCAGGGTAATCTTGTGGTGGTGTCCCAAGATTTCATTTTTGGTCCCTGGCATTCAAGAAGGTGTTCTTGAAGAATTCGGAGTCGTCAGACGATGGTGAGTTTGCTTAACCTTAGTTTTGTAGAATTATGAATTCGTTTTTGCCAATGTATGAGTATTTTGCGAAACGAAATTAAATACCGAATCGGTCCAATTGCTTCCGCTGTAACGGAATTGGGAATTCCAATCCTTCAATAGCTATCCAGCTGACGAGTTTACCCTAGCTCTTGTGCTCCGGGGAATAATCCCAGAAGGTGTCTAAAAAAGGAAGCAGAGGTTCTTCACTTCACGCGAAATAGCTACGCTCAGGTTTCACTAACTTCGCGTCGGGTTCACTTCCTTGAAATCTTGTTAAAGCAAACCAACGGTTGGTTGAACCTTAGGACGGTAGCGAAAGGAACCTTCTAGCTAATCGGGTCAATTCAAACTCACTACATATGAAATAGAATTGAGAAGCTGTAGGAACTAGAATGAACAGTGCTGTAGCAATAAATGCGACAAGATTGAGACTTTTTGCAAAAGCCGCCCTCCGAGGTCGTATCGATTGATTGAGAGGTCTGAAAGAGAACGTTGTTCTAAGAGGAATGATACCCGTTGGTACCGGATTCAGAGAATTAGCGCACCGTTCGAGGCAACATAACAATATTCCTTTAGAAACAAACCCCCAAAAAAAAAATTTCGAGGGGGAAATGAGAGATATTTTGTTCCACCACAAAGAATTATTTGATTTTTGCTTTTCGACGAATTTACATGATACATCAGAACAAGCATTTCTAGGATTTAATGATTCATAAAAGTGGAGTCATCCTGTTAACTATCCGCGTTGATTTGGTAATAATAAAGATAATAACGAATAGAAAAAAATTAATGGCTTGGATCGTGTATCAATAGTCAATCCCCGGTCGAGGTAGAGGATAAGGTTCCGAACAATTATTTATTTCTATTTCAGCTCGTCTCTTTTTTTTTCTTAAAAAAAGTGAGTAAGTGGGGGGAGAAATGACAAGAAGATATTGGAACATCCATTTGGAAGAGACTATGGAAGCAGGAGTTCATTTTGGTCATGGTACTAGGAAATGACTACATGCATGAATGATTCAAAGGACTATGAAGTTAATTTTTTTTTTCTTGAAGCCTAGAATGCATAAAATAGACAAATAATTTTAGAGAGTCATTTATTTGGGATCCCAAGAAAACTTTGCAAAACATAAAAACATTTGGAAAGCTCAAGTGCAACAAATGGATTAAAACTTTGAATAATTACACAGAAAACTCAAAAACAGAAACTAATTTGCCGAAGTAAAATATGCTGACACCGTCCACCATGGCACCACTAGCAAGTACTCTTGATCAGTCGCCTAACACACTCTCGTCCTTGCCTAAAAAAAAATTAAAATAAACAAGAACGAGTATTAAAAATACTCAGTAAGTAACCCCTCTACCAGGGTTGATTATGCAAGCACAAACATTTGTGAGGGGACGTAAACTTTGTTTTATAACAACTTTTCTTCTTGGCCATAACAACAAACGTGACCCTATCACCACGAACTATTTTGTGACCATTATCGCCCCTAAAACTTATTCGTGACCTTATCGCCACTTGTCACCATGACCATATCGCCAAGCTTTGAAAATAGGTACAAAAAATCATTCTCTTTACCATATCGCCAAGTTTCAAGAAAATTAATAAAAATCATGTCTTGACCATATCGTCAAGTTTTAAGAAAATTATTTAAAATCCACATCTTGACCATATTGCCAAGTTTTTCAAAGTTAAAATTTTCAAGGACGTTCATACCATGAATCACACATATGCAAGTTTGAGGTCCCCTAACTAGCTTTATGATAATATCACACATGGAAATTCACATTTCATTCATATAACTTTTCACAACAAACACCAAATTTCTAATTTCCAAAACATATAAATCATAGGAAATTTTACATGATCAATTTAAATACAAGCACCACTATCAGAATAGATCAACCCCCAACATTTTTTACAATTATCTTGGCAACCAACGATTTACATTCCAAAAATAAATTTTCAACATGCTGATAGGGGAGTCACTTACACAGTACCGCCCAAGGATTTTACTCAAAATTCTTACTCCAACGACTTTCTAAAACCTTAGCCAATAATGCCCACAACAAAAAATTCCAACACAGTGGCTGGATAGTGCTTAAATTTGGTGAAATTTCGCGAATACGGTGCCGGAATGGAATGGGTAAAGCTGAAATGAAACCAACAACCAAGGGTCACCTCAGATTACAAAAACACACACTAATGGGATACAATTGAAGAAGGAAACTCACCCAAATTGATAATTTATCTGTTGGACAACAACTAAGATTGATTAATATTCAAATTCCAACATCACAAATGTGGCCACGAGTTTGAAATTTAGATGGAGAACTTATGGGTAATTTTCTAAGTAACTCAGCAATCGCCAAAACTCAATTGGACAAGAAATATTATCAAAAGCTACCTCAATCCATACCAAAACGAGATTTATGAACTACTGCTAATCCTCACCGAAGGCGACGATGCGAGCAGAGGGGCGTAAGGGCAGTGGGCGGCGGCGGCGGACCTTACAGTCGAGAGAGAGAATGAGTGAGAAGTCGAGAGGGAGAAAGAGCCGAGAGAGAGAGCGTGAGAATTCACCGGCGGCGGCGTGGGAGGTTAACGACGGTGGCAGCGTGGAGGAAGGCGGCGACGTTCGGTTACAGAGAGAGAGAGAGCTGAGAGAGAGAGAATGGTGAGGGAGGGGAAAAAAACGGGGAAGGAGAAGAGACATGATATATTTTTTTATTATTATTACTTATTTTTTACTTTTTTTTTTATTTTAAAAAAGTCGCCCACTTGACCGCATTTGGGGGGAAAGTTTGCGTGATTTCCCCCATTTTCCTCCCCTTCTGATCGAGGAAAAAAAAACTTCTATCCTTTTTTTTTTCTAATATTTTAGGGCTGCTACAGTGTAACTAAAACTTTTATTTATTATGATACGCTTTAGAAATAAATAAGTAAAAAATTAAAGAAAAAAGTTGTTGTTGATGAAAGAAAAAGAGAGAAAGAGAATGAGAAAATATATATATATAAGCTTGTAATGCTTCATATGTTTTGGGTAAAAAAAGCTACCACTATTGTGATTAGTTAGGCCATCAATTGTGATTAGTTAGGCCATCAATTGAGCGACCCTTTGGCTCCAAGAAAGAAAAGACTATAAATAGAGGGGAGAAGAGAGGGGAAAATCATCCAAGGCATTACTACATTTTTATTTTTATGTTTTATTGCATTGTGTGCTTTATATTATATGGGTGAGAGTGGCAAGATTCACCGAACTCAATAAGCCTACCATTTCAATGATAAGACTGAGTGGGGGCTAGAAACATAATAACACAAGATGAAATTCACTCATTCTCGTCTTTAGGACAAGTAGATGAGTGTTCCATTCAAGGCTAATTCTAGGTCTTGAACAAGGACGCCCATCCTCTCTTGGCCTGAGAGGAACTTCCGTTTACTCGTTGGACCATAAATGGGTTGTTCATTAGAGGAATCAGTGGTACTTAAGGAGACAGAGGTAACCCAGGGGTTAAATGGTAATTTGATCCAACTTGCGTTACGAACACTCGAGAAGGATTGACTTACCATTATTGGACTATATCCGTGGACACAGAAATAATCTACAGTGAGAAGAGTGCAGTTGTGGGTCTTTAGTGGAGTGACCCGCAATTAATGAACATTGGTCAAACTGATTAATGAGTTTAGTCATTTAACCTTATATCATTGGAGTTTCTGATTTGTAGGTCTATTATGTCCCCTGGTAGCTCTTAAAAGGTAATTAGGAACAATTAGTCTTGAAAGGAATTTGAATAGTCCAAAATCCATTATGGGAAATCAAGTTAATTATATGAGATACATTTAATATAATGTATGTGATACGTTATAATATAAAGTTTAATTTAAGATTAAACTTTATTAATTGATAGAAATACAATTAAATACAATTTAATTGTAGGCTTAAATTCAATACAAAGTGAGTCGCGTCCATAATGTCCCCAAGATAAGGTACCCAGATCTATCCTTGTACTATTGACTGTTTAGACTATTACTTGAACTTGATCAACTTTTATATCACTGCATAAAGTTCAAGTATTCATACTATAGCCAGTAGTTCTTAGTTTATTGGATTTGTGGTTATTTAGGCAAAACTAATACAACTTACAATAGCACCTTTAATGAAATAACTTTAATAATTTTTTATTAACGAACAATTGATAGCGCGGATAGCGAGCTATTTTTCTCGGTTAATTTTAGTTAGTCTTTGAGATTTATTTGGCCAATCTTATGCACTTTACGGTTCTTTTGTAGGAATTGATCATAATGATGGAAATTGAAGTTGTGGAAGAAAAATTGTGATTTGGAAGCAATTGAAAGAGTTGAAGTGAAGAAAAGAAGAGAAAGAAGCAAACCCATGTCATCCAACCCGAGAGGGCAGCGTTGAGACGCTGCCTTTGGGCATCTCAACTCTGCCATGAAAACCGTAGGCATGCATTTGAGGTAGCATCGAGATGTTGTCCCTTAGCGTCTCGACGCTACACAATTTTTCTTATTTATTAGGGGCGACAAGAGGGCAGCGTCGCGACGCTGTCGGAAGATTTTCTATAAATTTCATATGATGTGCTACGACCAAGGGGAATTTCAATTTGAAGATTTTTATACCTAATTTCGACGAGGGAACTTCTATGGGAGCTAAAGAAAGGACAAGGAGTGGGAATCAAGCTTGAAGGTGTGGAGATCGTGAAGGGGATGTGCGGTTTCGATGGATTTGAGAGTTTTCCCCTTTCTTTCCTTATTTCTTATAGTTTCTATGGCTTTTCATTCAATTAGTGATTGTAGTTCTAAGACTATGAGTAGCTAAGTTGTATGTCTTAGGATTGATGTAGTCTTTTAGGTTTATGGATTAATTATTGGGATGATTGTGCCTTTATTTTATTCATGCAATTATATTCTCAATGTTTTCAATTAATTGGTCATTGATTGAATGATCTTTTGTTGAATCTTGCTCGGGAGAGAGGGTTTAGCTTTGATCTTGATTACATGACTTAAGTAAAATTCTAAGATAGGGAGATTTAGAATAACTTTAGAAGTTGTAAAAAGGACCAAACTCAAGGCCTTGCAAGTTAATAGACTTAGATAGGGATATCAGATTTATTGTGTGCATGAGAATCATTTGTGCTCGAGAGAGATATTTGTGATTTACGTTTCCTTTACTTATAAAATAATTGAACATTAAATTTCATTCCCCTTAATTAATCCTAAATCTAAATTGATGAAATCAAATCCCTAAGAATTTTTCCAATTGAATTTCTATCCTTTAATTGAAGGAGTGTACGATACACTAGCGGAAGCGATTACGGATCTTGGGCACCTAATTTCATTAATTTCTCAAGGAAAATTGATAGCGAGCATAGCTAGCTATCTTTACTTATTTAATTTAGCTAGTCTTTGATGATTATTGGCCATTTTATTGCACTTAATTGTTTATTTTGTAGAAAATGCTTGATTGGAGCTATTGCGCAACATTAGAGTTAATCGAGTGCTCGGGACGTAAAAAGATGCAAAGGAATGAAAAGAGATAAAGAGAAAAAAACCAAATTTCGGTCAACAGCAGGCTAGCGTCGAGACGCTAGCTCTTGAGCATCTCGACGCTCACATTCCATATCTGATTAGGCGCGTAAAGGTCACAGTGTCGAGACGCTGCGACCTTAGCGTCTCGACGCTGTGTTATTTCGCTTACTGAAACGCACGTTTTGAAGGCAGCGTCTCGACGCTACGACGAAAAAAACAGAATATAGGTCTTTTGCGGTTAGGTTTTTGGGGAGTCAATTTTGGGACTTCTTGGAGCCGTAAACAGGGCAGAAACAGAGGAATTGAAGGCTGAAACAAAGGAAGAGATTCGGAAATCAACCCATTGTTCGTGGGGATCGTGACAAAGACGTTCGGTCTCGGCCTACATTGAGTTTTCTTTTCCCTTTCCTTTTCTTTAGCTAGAGTTTATGGCATTATTATGTTTAGTTGAGCTTGTATTTACATTCATGAGTAGCTAAACTCATAGCTTAGGGATTGATGTAGTTGATTTTGTTCATGGATTGATTTATGGTTTAAGTTGTGCAATGTTTATTATGTTTGTAATCTTGATTTAATGCTTTCAATTAATTGGCCATTAGTTGAATGATTTAAGTTTTGAATCTAGCTCGGGAGAGGGGATTTAATATAGACTTACTCAAGATTGCATGACTAAGGTTTATTTTCTAATTTGTGACGGTTTTACATTAACCTTGGAATTGTTCAAAAGATCTCATTGCCTTGCATGTTAACAAACTTAGATAGGGATATCAAGTTGATAAATTTGCATGAGAATCAGCTATACTCGGGCGAGGTAGTTGTGATTAAAGGGTCTTAGGCTCATAATTTCATTGTGCATAATAACTTACTCCTTAAAATCAATCCTAGACTAAATCGGCGAAATCAATTCCCTAAGTATTTTTCCCAATTGAATTTTCACACTTTTTACTTGCTTTGATTTGGTTTTCATATCATCCACTCACTACTTTTTGATCCTTAAATAAAATTTAACAAGATAATTCACAATACTTGATTTGCTTAAACATCCAATCCAGAGGACGACATTCGAATTACATTTACTATATTATTACTTGACCCGTGCGCTTGCGGTAGGAAAAGTCCACATCAAGTTTTTGGCGCCGTTGCCGGGGATTGGCACATTTAGCTAGATTGATATTGTGAAAAAATTGTTTGATCTTAATTTAGGGTGTATTTTTACTTTTTTAGGTTGATTGCATTTTTTTCCTTATTTGTTTTTCTTTCCATATTGGTTTTTCTAGCTTAGTTTTTCTTCTAGTTGTGTAATCTTTTCCTTATTTATTTCCATAATTGTTTTCTTTCCTTTATAGGGTAGTTTTGCTTTTGTATGCGTAGTAATAGAGAATTAATACCGTTGGATCTCGAGATCAAAAGAACAATTCATAGGATTCGAAGAGAAAACAGAGAAATTATTCAAATGGCTGACAAAAATCAACCTGAGGAGACTAGGCCTATTAGAGATTATTTTCAGCCCGTGTTTCAGGGGCAACAATCGGGGATTGTCTATGCCCCGATTAATGCCAACAACTTTGAGCTGAAGACCGGTCTCATTCAGATGGCCCGAGACTGTGCATATAGAGGATCGCCCACTGAGGATCCAAATTCTATCTTAAATCATTTTTTTGATATTTATGGGACGGTAAAAATTAATGGAGTTTCTGAGGATGCTATTCGCTTATGCTTATTTCCTTTTTCTTTGCAGGATAAAGCACGAGATTGGTTGCAGTCCATTCCCCCTGGAAGCATCACCACTTGGGATGCTTTGGTCCAGGCCTTTTTAAAAAAAAAATTCCCTCCTGCAAAGACGGTCAAGCTGAGGACCGAGAGAGGGACATTCCAACAACAATATGATGAGTAGCTGTTCGAAGCCTGGGAGCGATTTAAAGAGCTACTGAGAAAGTGCCCTTAGCATGGATACCCCGACTGGCTTCAGGTTCAATTGTTTTATAATGGTTTAACTACTAGTACAAAAACAATTGTTGATGCAGCTGCAGGTGGGACTCTGTTGTCCAAGACCGTGGAAAATGCTCGCACACTTCTAGAGGATATGGCCACCAACAGCTATCAGTGGCCATCTGAGCGATCTGCACCTAAAAAGATTGCTGCTGGAGTGTTTGAGGTTGATAAAGTAAGTGCACTCCAGGCCCAGATGACCTCCCTTGCAAATGCTTTTATGAATTTTTCAGGTACAGGGAGTGCACAGTCAATTGAATCAGCTGTTGCTTTGGCATCGAGACCTCAGGAGGAGACCATTGAACAAGTTCAGTATGTATTAAATTCTAATTTTAGGGGATATAATAATAATGTTACACCTACACATTATCACCCTAACAATAGGAACCATGAAAATTTCTCTTATGCAAATACTAAAAATGTTCTTAACCCCCCTGGTTTTGCCCCTCAAACTCAAGAAAATAAAAAGTTAGAAGATCTTGTTGGAGCTTTCTTTGTAGAGTCTAGTAACAGGACAACTAAATTGGAGGAGGCAGTCATTGCCATCAACTCAACAGTGAATGGCCACAGTGTTGCCATCAAGAATATTGAGACTCAGCTGAGACAGTTGGTAAACGTTGTAAGCACCATGAATAAAGGTAAGGCCCCAGCTGAGCAAGAGAAAACCCAGATGGAGTATTGTAAGGTAATCACTGTGCACCAGGAGGAAGCTGAAGAGGAACCTGAGTCTGAGGATTATGACACGCCTACAGGGGAAGCTGAGGAGGACACATCATCAGATGAGGCTGAAAAGCCTAAAACTGATCCTCATATTCCTTCTCCCACACTGATGGTTCCCAAAGAAAAGAAGAAGAAAAAGAAGAAAAAGAATAATCAGGTTCAATTTGATAAATTTATGAATGCCTTTATGAATTTGAACATTAATATTCCTTTTGCAGAGGCATTAGAGATGCCCCAATACAACAGGTTCATGAAGGAATGGTTAGCTAAGAAGCAAAAGGAAAAGAAGGTTGACACCATATATCTCGCTTTCACATGCAGCACCAGAGTACAACAGAAGGTACCTGAAAAAGTAGCAGCCCCTGGGAGTTTTTCTATTCTTGCAGTTTTGGTACTTATTCATTTAGAGCTTTATGTGATTTAGGTGCTAGCATTAATATTATTCCTCTATCTCTGTGCAAAAAGTTAGATATAGGTGAGATTAAATCTACTCCTGTAAAGCTCCAATTGGCTGATCAATCTGTGGTTAGACCAGTTGGCATTATAGAAAATGTTTTAATCAGAGTAGGTAGATTTTTCCTCCCTATTGATTTGTATGTTATGGATATGGTGGAAAACCCTTCAATGCCTGTTATATTAGGAAGATCATTCCTCGCTACTGGGCGAGTGATTATTGATATTGAGCGCAGGGAGCTCACTATTAGAGTCAAGAACGAAAAAGAAATTTTTAAAGCAGTTGAAGACTCTAAAGATGAAGTGCTTTTTATGGGCTACAGGAAAGGTGCAAGAAAGAGCACCTCTGTTGGATTCACAGAAAAGAAGCCTCCTTGAAGCACGGTCAACACGTCGAGCTAATGACGTTAAACAAGCGCTTTTGGGAGGCAACCCAAGTAAGTTTAGTGTGTTTTTTATTTATTTTTTGTTTTTGTTTTGTAGGTCTTGTTTTCTTTCTCTCCTTTGCTTTCAAGCTTTCAAGATTCCAAGCTTTCAGTCAAGAAGTCAACATTATTCCAAGCCAGTATTGTTCACTCCTTTCATTCTTTTATTGTTCTCATGCTTGTTTGTGTTTTATTTTCTTTATACATTGAGGACAATGCATGTTTTAAGTTTGGGGGTGGACTAGCATGTTTGTGGAGCCCTTGAGCATCTGAGCTCGGGCTATAGTTTTGAGCTTTCTTTGAATTATGCATATGGTTGTTGTCTGGATGTATTTTTGCATGATTATGACGTCCTAGGATAGACTTTCTTGTCAATTTTCAAGCTTGTGATGAGTTGTAAGCATGAGTGCCCAAAAAGGGAGACTTTTTATAATTTTTCTAGGAGATGGTTTGCATGAGTAGAGTATTTGTCTTGGCTAGATTTGGATTTGAATGCTTAGGAGCGAATTATTGGGTTCATATGCTTGTTGTCACCTCGATAGGTGTAGGGTAGAGCTAAAGAGTTAATTTTTTGCAAATTAGCATGTTTGATCTTGCTTAGGAGAAAAGAAAAGAATATCTGCTTATCATGTTCATAACAAAATCATTCTTGTTGTTATTATTGAAAAAGAAAATAGTCATGACTTATGCGCGCAATATGCAATGGTTAATAAAGATTAAGGCAAAAAGAGCTTCCCCTGTTGTGATCAGTTAGGCCAACCAGAGAAAACTCAGGTTAAGGGTCCCTGCAATGGGTGTGTGAAAGCTAGTGCCACATATACATGCTTAATTTAATTGTTAATTAAAAGCACCTAAGTATGGAGAAAAACAAACTAATTTGTTCCATTAACTCATTAGTGAAACCTTAGTGCCAGTGTAGAGGGAAGATGAGATGAGAGTTTAATAATCCAATCCCGAGCTAGTAGAGTCTGATCTTGTTGAGTTAGATCTCGCTTGTGCAAGTTAATTTTGGAAAAATTTTAATTTGTCTCCCTCATTGGTCCTTATGTGCATGTCTCTTGCTTGCTTGGTTATTGACTTTTGAGCCTTGAGGATTGAGTTATGATTATTGCATCCATTCTTCTACTGTATGTTTGATTTGTAGTTTGCTCGAGGACTAGCAAAAGCTTAAGTTTGGGGGTATTTGATAGCGAGCATAGCTAGCTATCTTTACTTATTTAATTTAGCTAGTCTTTGATGATTATTGGCCATTTTATTGCACTTAATTGTTTATTTTGTAGGAAATGGTTGATTGGAGCTATAGCGCAATATTAGAGTTAATCGAGTGCTCAAGACGTGAAAAGATGCAAAGGAATGAAAAGAGTTAAAGAGAAAAAAAGTCAAATTTCAGTCAACAGCAGGCTAGCGTCTCACATTCCATATCTGATTAGGCGCGTAAAGGTCACAGCGTCTCGACGTTGTGTTATTTCGCTTACTGAAACGCGCGTTTTGAAGGCAGCGTCTCGACGCTACGACGAAAAAAACAGAATATAGGTCTTTTGCGGCTAGGTTTTTGGGGAGTCAATTTTGGGACTTCTTGGAGCCGTAAACAGGGCAGAAACAGAGGAATTGAAGGCTGAAACAAAGGGAGAGATTCGGAAATCAACCCATTGTTCTTGGGGGTCGTGACGGGGACGTTCGGTCTCGGCCTACATTGAGTTTTCTTTTCCTTTTCCTTTTCTTTAGCTAGAGTTTATGGCATTATTATGTTTAGTTGAGCTTGTATTTACATTCATGAGTAGCTAAACTCATAGCTTAGAGATTGATGTAGTTGATTTTGTTCATGGATTGATTTATGGTTTAAGTTGTGCAATGTTTATTATGTTTGTAATCTTGATTTAATGCTTTCAATTAATTGGCCATTAGTTGAATGATTTAAGTTTTGAATCTAGCTCGGGAGAGGGGATTTAATATAGACTTACTCAAGATTGCACGACTAAGGTTTATTTTCTAATTCGTGACGGTTTTAGATTAACCTTGGAATTGGTCAAAAGATCTCATTGTCTTGCATGTTAACACACTTAGATAGGGATATCAAGTTGATTAATTTGCATGAGAATCAACTATACTCGGGAGAGGTAGTTGTGATTAAAGGGTCTTAGGCTCATAATTTCATTGTGCATAATAACTTACTCCTTAAAATCAATCCTAGACTAAATCGGCGAAATCAATTCCCTAAGTATTTTTCCCAATTGAATTTCCACACTTTTTACTTGCTTTGATTTGGTTTTCATATCATCCACTCACTACTTTTTTTATCCCTAAATAAAATTGAACAAGATAATTCACAATACTTGATTTGCTTAAACATCAAATCCAGAGGACGACATTCGAATTACATTCACTATATTATTACTTGACCCGTGCGCTTGCGGTAGGAAAAGTCCACATAAAAAACATGTTGTAAAATGCTCAAAAAAAAAAAAAAAGGGCAGCGAGAATACTTAACTTTGGACCTCGAATTAAACTGATTCTTCGAATGCTTCTTAACACGATCGAGTCGTGGATGACCACCAAGATCTTCCCCGCTATTCTCCGACTGTAGAAAGAGCTTGTGGGAGCTCCATATTGATGAATTGAAGGAGAAAAAGAAATTGAGTTTGAGAGAGTTTTGTTTTGCTGTGAGTTTTTCAATAGCCATTATCATAAACAGAATCTTTCAAAGCTATTTAAGCTTGAAATCATGCACACCAATATTGACATATCATGACACCAATTTATCCAATAGATAGGTGTTCATTAGATGGCTGAATATTGTGTCTTTGAAGTGAGAAAGATGTGGGTTTGGTGTCCAATTTTCTGAATTTACCTCTTGATTTAATTTAATCAAGAATTAAATTAAAATTAAATTCTTTTTAATTATTAATCCAAATAATTAATAATTAATTTCATCATTAATTTTAAATAAAACTACTTTTAAATAAAATTAGTTTAAGATAATTAATTAAACAATTTAATTAATTATTAATTTAATATCCAATATTAAAATTTTCACCAACCCCAATGTCTCTCAATTCTAAATTTTGAACGTGAATCCCTATCCACATATATAATATTTAAATCATATTTAAATATTTTCAATTCTCTCAAATTATAGTTTAATTCATGATTAAACTTATACGTTAAATTATATCGAATATAATTAACGATATGTCCCTCAATTGAATTTGAACGCTTTCAAATTCTCTTTATCACATTGTTCTAAGGTTTAGCCCGTTTGAGCTAGCAGGGGGAACTAATGAACTTACAGATCATGGGCTCCAACGATTCGAGATTAACCGGTTGAACTCTTTCAATCCTAGTTAACCAACATTCGTTAATTAACGTGACACTCCACTATAGCCCGTAGCTGAACTTCCCTCACTGTAGATATATTTCTGTCCACCCGATATAACCATGATTAGTAAGTCGACCCTTCACAGGTTGTTCGTAACTATAGCAACGTCAAAAGCTTTTTTTACCCCTATAGCACTTCTTGTTCCTTAAGCCCCCACTGAGTCCCTAATGAACAATAACCATGATTAGTAAGTCGACACGCCTTTGTTCACGTCTCGGAGTCAACAATTTAGGGAACAACCTCTCTACTATCCCTAAAGTCGGGTAGGAGTGAATTCCTGGCCTCTTGCAAGACTATATCCCCAACTATCTACTTGGTCTTATCCCCAAAATGGTAGGAATTTATTGAGTCGACGATGTTGAGCCACTCTCACCCATGAAAATCAAAGGATAATGTTGAATAAATAGGAGTTCATAGTTAGCTCAGGATTAAGATTGAGTTACCTAGGTCATCACTTGAAATAGTCAGTTTCACAATAAACGACGTTATAAAGTGAAAGAGACTTATTTCGCGGTCCGGTCTTATGCAAACTCTTTTGCATAGGATGCCCCCACTTGCATGTCTCTACATGAACAATTTAGGATCACACTGTTTGTACTAAAACAAAGTGGGTCGCGTGACATAGATTTTCCTAGGATAAGGTACCCAGTCTTATCCCTATACTATAGACCATTTAGGCTATTACTTGAACTTGATCCACTCTTATGTCACTACATAATGTTCAAAGTGCATATCATAGCCAAGGTTTCCAGTTTATTGGATTTGGGTTAATTAACACATAATTAAAATAATTATTCGACAACCGGAGATTGAATAACCTTGATAACGCTATATCGATTATATTTTACATTTACTATCCACGAGTTTTAGGACATAAAATCCAACATTAATTTGCATTACTTTTGATTCATTAAACTCATTATATTGTGATCTCTAAATAAAACTGGATAAAAATATTCACGGAACTTAATCTATTTAAAAAACCAATCCAAAGGACGACATTCGATTTCTTAATCACTATATTATTACTTGTCCTGTACACTTGCGATAGCAAAATTGCGCATCAACAGTCAAACGTTACATTTACTATCTATGAGTTTTAGGGCATAAAACCCAACACATTTCGATTTCAAGGATAGATTTGAGTTACAGATTGTGTGGCCTTGGGCTAAATTGTAATCTTCTATATATTCAAGTATTCTTTATTTCTCATTTTTATTTTATAAGCATTCGATATTGATTGATTTAATGCCTTAATTGATATTGATTATTCTATCACTAAGCTAAATTTATGATTCCTAATAATCATGAATAAGTGAATTAAGTAGCAAAAGAGATGACTCGTGTGCATGTAATTAAGACTTTTATTTGATATGATAGACTTTAGAAATAAATAAGCAAAAATTAATGAAAAATGTTGTTTAAGAAATAAAAAGAGAAAGAAAGAGAACGAGAAAAAATATATATATAAGCTTGTAATGCTTCGTATGTTTTGGGTAAAAAAAGCTACCACTATTTTGATTAGTTAAGCCATCAATTGAGCGAGTACCCTCAATAAGGGTCCATGCAGCATCTGGTGAAAGTTAGTGCCTCAAAATCATGAAAATGAAAGCTTAGGACCCATTTTGAATTTTCAAGCACCTCTGTAACGAATTTTAAGTTGTTTTTTTTTTTTATTATTACTACTTTTCATTGTTATCCTAGTAACTAGTGTAGAGGAAATATAGAATTTGGATCCTACATTCCTATCTGATAGCATGCAAAAATGTTATCTTTTTAGCCCTAAATTTGAGCTTATTTCATGCTTAATTCGTACTTAATTGCATTAATATGGTGATTTAAGAATTCTTAGTCCTAAAAGGAGCAATTGATGCAAAATTTGAGAAATTGTCTCAAATGGGCCCAATTTGGAAATTATTTTAGGGCTAACCGCATGGATGGCCAAATAAAAAACGTGGTTTTGAAAAAAGTCAAAAACTCATTTTCGTTGAAAAAATGTCCAAAGGGTAAAATGGGGAAAACATTAATTGCTATGGATCGACGAAAATGCCCCTGAATTTAAAAAGACAGTGTACTCCCTACTTTCAAGCATATTGTTGTGGGGGTGTATCTCTGAAAACCAAATCTACCTACAGAATCGGGAAAAAAACGTTCGCTTTTTTTTAAAAAAAACAAACGGAAAACTATATCCCAAAAACCAAAAAATGTACATGATTTTCTGAATGCCAAAATACCAAATACAGGGGCATTTTCTGTATCAAGCATTAAAACTAAATACCAAAATACTTTGTAATTCAAGCATTAAAACTAAATACCAAAATACCAAATACAGTGTATATGTGGGTGACCGAATTGTGTTTGTAATGTCTAATTGTGTTTGTAATGTGTAAGACATTGACCTGAGATAGTGTATATGTGAGTAACCGAATCGTGTGTGTAATGTGTAAGACATTAAACTTAAGAGTTAACAAAGCAGTACCTTGTTAAACCATCGTATAAAATACCAAATACAATGTATCTGTGGGAGAACGGTCGAGTTGCATGTGTAATGTGTAAGACAGCTTGAGAACAACAGAATGGGTGATCGTCAAATAAGCTCAAGAACAACAAATCAACCTTGCAGTACATACATTGATGTTGATCCCCAACATCTTATGTATCATTTGGATAAGATTCGTATCTATATCGAGACTATCAAGATCTATTTCTTGATCTACTTGGTCCATGTTTCCACTAAGTTTTCGATACCATAGGCAAAAACCTCAACTTTCACCCACAACTATTCCTCTCTATGCATACCTTCAAATGATTCTCATCCAAATGAGTTTGATTCTCATCCAAATGAGTTTCTTATGGAAAAATCCACTTTTTCTTCACGCTGCAAACCAAAAAAAATCCCCTTCACAACAATCAAAGTGTTGAAAACAATTCATGCTCCAGACTAGACAATCAAGAACCTTTAGGACAATGACAAAATAACACCATCTCCCTTTCCCTTCAAACCATTAATGTGCAGCATTTGTGCTTGATCGGTGATGATATTTTGCATAAAATTTGAGCAACAAAAATTTTGCAGCAATGGATCTGTAGATGGAGTTGTCGTGGTGAAAGGGTTGCGCTGAAGAAGATGATTGCATGGAAGTGTGAAACTCGTCAAATAATGCTTCTACCGTTGATGGAGAGGTGGTCGATTGCCATAGTTGTTGACGAGGAATCTACTGCAGGGAGGGAATGTTGGGCAAATAAGTAGTGATCGATTTGGCAAGATCTATTATTTGATTTTAAATCAAATACCTAGATTTGATTTTAAAAAATTTCAAAGATATAAGATTCTTAAATCTAGGGGAGGCGTTATTCAGTTGCTCCAGTGTGAGGGCATGTTCGGAATTAAAAAAAAAAGTTTGGTCATGTGGTTCTCACATGTTGCCATATCTCATTTGTTTTTTTATTTTGGCTGTGTTTCAGTTTCGCCCCCCACTAACCAGCTATATCTCCAAATTTCTCATTATTTTATGAGTTAGAAGCTTGGCGCATGGGAAGCTTGATTTTGTAGAAGCCTGGCACATGGGAAGTTTGATTTTGTAGAAGCCTGGTGCATGGAAGCTTGATGTTGTAGAAGTTTGGTGCATGAGAAGCTTGATGCTATAGAAGTTTGATGCTATAGAAGCTTGGCGCATGGGAAACTTCATGTTGTAGAAGCTTGACACAAGGGTGAAAACATTGAGTAGGGAGTAAGTTTATGTGTTGAGTAAGAAGCAAATTTCCATCCAAGAATGATCATTTGGGTCCAAGAATGACCCTTTTGCTCCAACTAAGAAAAGACTAGAAATAGAGGGGAGAAGAGGGGAAAATCATCCAACATTTTTTTTTTATGTTTTATTACATTGTGTGCTTTATATTGTAGCTTGAAGTAATTTCTTTTGATCAAGGCTTAGCCTAGGCACCCATGTGGCTTTAGGACTATTTTTGTATGTGCTACAATGAATCAATGATATAGATGATTTCTACTTAGATGCGCTAATTTTTTTCATTACTAATATCTGTTTGCCCATATGATAGAGTTAGCAATATGATAAATCCCAGGAGGGTAACACATGTGGGCATATCTAAGTAGAGCAAGATAATGTGTGTATTACATGTGTTGGGTTTTTGGCAAAATATTAGAAGTGTCTATGTCCCACATCGGAAAGGTTCAAGGAAGTGATGGGCTCCAAGTACTATAAAAGGAGTCTATGGCTTTGGTTTCAAAGCATCCCATTTCAGAATCACTTTAAGCTTGTATACTCTAGTAGTGTGAGTGATATAAAGCTTTGAGAGAGTGTGTTCTTGTAATTGGGGTCGAGGAGAGAATTCTGTGTGATTGTAACAATTTTTCACATAGTGGATTTCTTTCTGTGAGCCGTGGTTTTTTCTCCGCTTTGGAATTTCCACGTAAATTCTTGTGTTTCTTATTTTGTTGCTTTATTTTAATTTCTCTACTATTTTCTGCTTATTCCTGCGGTAGAATTGGGGGTTTTTCCCAACATAGTGGTATCAGAGCTTTAGGTTTGTAGTTTCTTGATTTCTGAGTATGCTCTGTGGTTGCAGCTTTGTCTGACCTTCCACATCAGAAAAGATTTCTAGAAACAAACTTGGGTGTTGTGAATAGTGTGGGTTGTTCACTATTTGCAGATTAGCTAGGAGTGAGGCAGAAATGTCAAGCTTCATGAGTCCAGTGAAGATGGACGTGGAGAAATTTGATGGAAGGATGAACTTCGGCTTGTGGCAAGTGCAAGTCAAGGATGTGTTGATACAATCTGCGTTACACAAGGCTTTGAAGGGAAGACCAAGCGATGGTGCTTCTGACAGCGGTGAGGGTGGTCCAGTGGAGTCCAGTGGCGGTTCCAGTAGAGGTTCGAAGAAGTCCAGTATGAGTGATGAAGATTGGGAGGAAATGGATTTGAGAGCTGCAAGTGCAATCAGACTCAATTTAGCTAAGAACATTCTTGCAAATGTGCATGGAATTTCGACAGCCAAAGAGCTTTGGGAGAAGCTTGAAGCAATGTATCAGGCAAAGAACATCTCGAATCGGTTGTACCTGAAGGAGCAGATTTACACGCTGCGAATGGAGGAAGGTACGAAAATCTCAGATCATCTGAGTGTTCTCAATGGCATCATTTCGGAGCTGGAGGTGATCGAAGTTAAGATAGAGGATGAGGATAAGGCACTTAGGCTTATCTTGTCACTTCCAACTTCTTATGAACACATGAAGCCAATCTTGGTGTACGGGAAGGAAACTTTAAATTTTGCTGATGTTACTAGTAAAATCTTATCAGAAGAAAGAAGGTTGAAGAGTGAAGGGCGTACTTCACAGGAGGATTCAGCACTAGTAGCTAGCAATTGGAAGAAGAAGAAAGAGTCCATGCAGAAGAAAGGTTGCTGGGAATGCGGGCAGTCTGGACACATGAAAAAGAATTGTCCTAACAGAGCAGGTTCGTCAAAGGGCTCTGGGTCGGATGCTGACGTTGTCTCTCTTGTCAGGGGAGACAGTGAATTCCTCTGAAGAAAGATAGAATTCATCCTCATGGTGTGTCCGCTTTACCATGATAGAGGATGTGATGTTAGCGGTTCCACAAGTTTGCACACGGGCATTGGCTTGGCAGTTATGCAAGGTGTGTGGTGGAAGTTATGTCGATGGCTGAAGAACTTCCAGGTGAGCCAAGTAGGTGGAAGTTGCACCATAAATTTTAGTAGGATTTATCGACATGTGACAAAGAAGAAAATTCTTGGAAGGTGATGTCCAAGTGGTCTATTCTGTATGGTGGGGTAGGTTATAGTTCTCTGATATTAGAATTATGATTGTCGGTGAAGACAATGATTTGTAGCAAAAGTTGTGGATTCTTCAAATATCTTGCCAAGGTGGAATTTGTTGGGTTTTTGGCAAAATATTAGAAGTGTCTATGTCCCACATCGGAAAGGTTCAAGGAAGTGATGAGCTCCAAGTACTATAAAAGGAGTCTATGGCTTTGGTTTCAAAGCATCCCATTTCAGAATCACTTTAAGCTTGTATACTCTAGTAGTGTGAGTGATATAAAGCTTTGAGAGAGTGTGTTCTTGTAATTGGGGTCGGGGAGAGAATTCTGTGTGATTGTAACAATTTTTCACATAGTGGATTTCTTTCTGTGAGCCGTGGTTTTTTCTCCGCTTTGAAATTTCCACGTAAATTCTTGTGTTTCTTATTTTGTTGCTTTATTTTAATTTCTCTACTATTTTCTGCTTATTCCTGCGGTAGAATTGGGGGTTTTTCCCAACAACATGTAGTCTGGTTGCGTTAGAAATAACTCAATCACATAGGATATTTCATGAATGTGTTTTGGTTGTCTTAGGGATAATTCAACCGCTTGTAAGCATATAGAGAACTGTGCCAACGCATGAGTTAAGTAATAGAAACGTTCTTAGTTCTACGCCAAATGCATGTGTAATACTGGGAGGGAATTGAAGGAGTGTACGATACACTAGCGGAAGCGATTACGGATCTTAGGCACTTAATTTCATTAATTTCGTTGAAAAAATAGAGGCTCGATTTTACTAACATTTGGAGCTCAAATTGGAGCATTTCGTTGGATGATTCTTAGCATGAATACGTCGTGGACGACAACCGAGATCTTCCCCACTATTCTCCAACCTTAGAATGAGCTTGTTGGAGCTTGAGAGTGATGAATTTAAGGGAGAAAGAAAGCTTGTGTTCATGGGTTCTTTAGATGAAAGTATACGATTTTGAGAGAGAGATTTTATCTATGTTTTCAATGAAAAACAACACACGCATCAACTCCTGCTCAACTTATCAAGCACCCATATATATATGATATTGACCATGCATATTGGAGCTTTCTCGAGAAGACACCAATTGAAGTTTCGTGGGATTTGGTGGCAAGTTTTCAGATTGCCTCTTGGAAATGTTTAAATGAAAAAAGAATCTTGAAAACCAATTTTTAAATTTCAAATTTTTAATGAATTTCATAAATTCATCTAATTTCCTTTTCTTTAAATGTTTTGTAAAATCAAAATTAATTCAAATGATCAATTTTAATTACAAAACGCATTATATAATTTTAATATCCAATATTAAACTATAAATAATTTGCTCCAATCCCGAATTCTCTCCAAACCCGATAAATTTGAATCACTATTCAAATTTAAACCGAATATCTTGAACGTGAATCCCTATTCACGTGTGTTATATTTAAATCATATTTAAATAATTATAACTCTCTCAAAATATAGTTTAATTTAATACACAATTAAACTTAAACGTTAAATTATATCGAATATAATTAACGATATCTCCCTAAATTGAATTTGAACGTTTTCAAATTCTTTCATCACATTGTTTTAAGGTTAATCCGTTTGAGATAGCATGGGGACCTAATGAACCTACAGATCATGGGCTCCAACGATCCGAGATTAACTGGTTGAACTCTTTCAATCCAAGTTAACCAACATTCGTTAATTAACGGGACACTCCACTATAGCCCGTGGTTGAACTCCCCTCATTGTAGATATATTTTTGTCCACCCAATATAACCATGATTAGTAAGTCGACCCTTCACAAGTTGTTCATAACTACAACTACGTCAAAAGTTCGTTTTACCCCTATAGCAATTCTTATTCCTTAAGCCTCCACTGAGTCCCTAATGACCAAATGGTTTGTGGTCCCACCACTAAACCTAAAACTTCTCGGGCCACTGAGAGGGCGGTGCACCTTTGTTCACGTCCCAGAGTCATCACTTAAGGGAACAACCTCTCTACTATCCCTAAAGTCAGGTAGGAGTGAATTCCATCTTGCAAGAGTATGTCCCCAACTATCTACCCGATCTTATCTCCAAAATGGTAGAAACTTATTGAGTCGGTGATGTTGAGCCACTCTCACCCATGCAAATCAAAGGATAATCCTGAATAAACAGGATTTCATAGTTAGCTCAGGATTAAGATCGAGTTACCTAGATCATCGCTTTGAAATAATCAGTTTCATAGTAAACGACGTTATAATGTGAAAGTGACTTATTTCGCGGTTCGGTCTTATACAAACTCTCTTTCATAGAAAGCCCCCACTCGCATGTCTCTACATGAATGATTTAGGATCACATCGTTTGTTCTAAAACAAAGTGGGTTGAGTCACATAGTTTTTCCTAGGATAAGGTACCCAGTCTTATCTCTATACTATAAACCGTTTAGGCTATTACTTGAACTTGATCCACTCTTATGTCACTACATAAAGTTCAAATATTCATATATATCATAGCAAAAGATTCTAGTTTATTGGATTTGGGTTAATTAATACATAATTAAATGTTATTATTTGACAACCAGAAATCGCATAACCTCGATAACGCTTTATCGATTCCAATTGACCTTGTTACATTTACTATCTACGAGTTTTAGGACATAAAACCCAACAGGAAGCACATGCTTATTTGTAATGCCTCGGAATTTCCAGGTAAAATTCTTTTCTAACCTTGAGTTAAGTTTGAATTTAACTAAGGGGGATTTGCACAAATAGCAAAAACTGGCAAAAGTATTACAAAAATAGCAAAAAAATAAAATTATTTGCTGAAATAGCAAAAAATACGTTAAATTACGAAAATACCCTTAGTATCTCCAATAGTCTATCAGTTCCTATTATTGATAGTCACTGATAGACTTCGACTAATCGGAGTCTATCAGTGATAAATACTGATAGACTTTGATGATAAGTTTCAATTAATCGGAGTCTATCAGTGATAAACACTGATATACTTTGATTGATCGAAGTCTATCAGTGTGTATCACTGATAGAATTTGATGATAATAATCTATAAGTTTTTATCGTGTTTAATTCAAGCCTATCAGTGATAGTCGCTGATAGAAAACAATTTAATTCAAGGCTATCAGTTTCTATCCATCAGTTTAATTTAAGTCTATCAGTGATACTCACTAATAGAAAACCGTTTAATTCAAGGTTATCAGTTTCTACAACTGATAGAAATCAATATAATTCAAGACTATTAGTTTCTATCACTGATAGAAACCAATTTAATTGAAGTTTATCAGTTTCTATCAGAAATAAATTTAATTAAAGCCTATTGACTAGTGTTACTGATGGAAATTAGTTTAATTAAAATCTATCATTTTCTATTGAGGATATAGAAATCAGTTAATTGAAGTCTATCAGTTTCTATCTCGGATAGAAATCAATTAATTATAAATTAATTGAAGTCTACCAATGATTGTTACTGATAGAAATCAATTTAATTGAAATCTATCAGTAAAGTACTTTGCATTGCAATCATCTCGGTAATTAGAAACTCATCCAAAATTATTATACTACAATCATAAATTGAACAAAAAATTTAAGTCTCTTGTGGTAATTAGAACATAAAATTCAAGAATAACCATTACGAACAAGCGACTCTCAATCAAAAAAATAATTTTTAAAGCCTAGCACACAAGCTCCGTGACCACCACCATAAAATTGCTATTCTTGTATTCTTTGTATTTCATTATCTATCAATTATAACCCTGATAGACTTCGACCAGTGATAGTTAGTGATAGACTACGATTAACCGGAGTATATCAGTGATATATTTTGATATACCTATACAAACACTGACCAAAATGGCAATTTTTGTATTCTTGGAATTCTTGAATTAAAAAGAAGGCCAACAAGAGCTTAGCTCAATTGGCATAAAGTTGTATTGATAACCACAAGGTCTATGGTTCGAATCCCCCTCCCCACATATTATTAAAAATAAAAATATAAAATCAAAAAAGAAGAAGAAAATGCAAAAATCGTAACAGCTCATAAATGCACAAAAAAATAAAAATAAAATAAAAAATAATACACAAGAAATGGGGGAAGAAAGGGTAAATGGAAAGTGAGAGAAAGAGAAGTATAAAATGGAAATATTCTAATTTTTTTGCCATATTTGCAATTCTTTTTACCTTGTGCTAAATTTTCTATTATATATAATTAATTTGCCACCCACTGCAATTACTCTTTAATTAATTCTTCATGTTGGTATTAAATATATATGTGTTGAAATTTTGTCGGAATTTATTTTACCTTCATGAATTCTCGAATTTAAAGAATTAAGAGGGGAAGGTTGGAATGGTAGGGTCCAATTGTTATTTCGTTTGAAAATCAATTTGGACCTTAATTATAAAAGGAAACCCTGAGTGAATAATTGAAAAAGAAAAAAGAAAAATGAAGTAATCTCTTATTCCCTTTCAGCCGCCCACACAAACCCCTCCCCTTCGTGCGTCTGTGTTTTCTTCCTCCAGCCACGGTCTCTCTCCCTCTCGTTTTGTTGTTCGACCGCTGCCGCCTGAAGCTCTAGACGTCGTCGACTATTGAGTTGCCGCCGTCCGTCATGTGGTTCCAGCCCTCGTCGAGGTCGTCTCACGTCCTTGGAGTTTCAGCAGTGTGAGTATTGGCTGTTGTTGGGTACATTTTTTTGAGTTAGTTGTTTCCCATGTTGAGCTTTATCGTTGGTTTATTGGAGATTTAGATAACTCAATATGTTCGAAATTTAGTTTCAGTCTTAATTAGTCGTTCTCGATGTTCAAGCTTCCAAACTCAGCCATTTACGCTTCTATCCAGCGAAGTGGCTTAGTTTGGGTAAGGTTCCTTGTTCGTTGAGTCTCATTCTTAGTTATGTTGTTAATTGGAGCTAACCCATTCCCCATTAAACTCGCTTTTGTGTTACCCATTCGATTTCGGGTTGAAAATTTCAGAATTTAGCTATTCAGAGGTGCTGTCCAGCAGAGGTTGAGGCTAGTTTTCGAGTGGGTCTTTGTGTTGTGTGCTTTATTTTGGCTAAGGACGAGGAGGGGACTTAAAGGACGGAATTAGTGAGTTGCTCTCGTTTGAGTTTAGGTAATTTATCGACTGAACAAACTTCCAAACTTCCAACTTAAGTGTTGACTTTATAGATTGTGATGTATTGTAGGTTCGAAAGTAGATTTTGTTTGGGAGGTTGTTGGTTGTGTGGTTGCGTTGGTTGCTAATTCAGGTCAGTAACCTTACTACTAGAAGGCTTATGCTAGGTTGAAACTGTGTGCTGGTAGCATAAGCTTCATGTGTGAACTTTTCTTATGTATGTGGCTCATGCTATAAGATGTCGTGTACCTATGGATATATGAGTGATTGAGGAGGATCTATGTTATTACGCTGTTGTACATGTATGAAGTTTATGTTCCTGAGAGGAAGAATGCCTCATGATCAGTATTCTGTCGATTCATTGTTATTTGTCGTATGCGGTTGTTGCGGTTAAAGCCTTGATAGCTCATCTCTCACTGTTTTTTCCTTTATCGCATAGCTTTTGTTTTTATATCATCGCATGTTTATTTCACCGCATCTCAACCTCTTTTGTAATTCCTAACGCCCATGCATTAGAATAGGATTTAAGGAAAGACACTTTTACTACTCGCCCCTTCCCTGTGGATCTGACCCTCGAATACTCCAGGTATTACTCGGTAATGCATAATTTATACTTGGATTAATACACACCAACAACATATTCTTTGATTAATTCAAGACAACAAGAAGAAAATATAGTTTACACCACTATGTGAGCCCTATTAGAATATTCCAAGGAGAGGGCATGCACACACTCGTGTGGGAAAATTTTTGAAAAGATTTTATCTCAATTTTGTTTTATATATGCTCGATCTTCAGTTAGGCAAAATCATGATCATGCATTGACTATGAGACTTGGTTTGAGTCTTGACATATGCAAACACTTGAATCTCTATCTTTTTTATGCTTTTATGCTTGCTTGAGGATTAAAAAGGTTTAAGGTTCAATGTTGTACCAAAGGTCCAATAACGTCGTGACGTTGTCGCCAACGTCTTGAAGCCAAAAACATGTGCAAAGCCTCATCAAATATCAAAGCATTGATTCGTTTAAATTTCTACACTCGTTGCTATTGCCATCAAGTGCTTGTGATATGACGCCTGAAGGGCTTGCTGCACGCTAGAGATGGCAGGTGGAGAAGAGAGCCATGGGAGGTTGGCTGGCGATTGATGCTTCGTTGAGAAAGAAAATGATAAAACTAAAGAAGATGGTGGTGGTATAATTTTGCATTTGTTTAAATGGTAGGAACTTATTGAGTCAACGATGTTGAGCCACTTTTACCCATGCAAATCAAAGGATAATCCCGAATAAACAGGATTTCATAGTTAGCTCATGATTAAGATCGAGTTACCTAGATCATCGCTTTGAAATAGTCAGTTTCATAGTAAACGACGTTATAATGTGAAAGTTGTTGGGGTTTATGTCCTAAAACTCGTGGATAGTAAATGTAACAAATTTATATATAAAAAACTTATTAGAATAGCTTTTATTATGGTTGTTGAAAGAGTAGTTTAACTATGTTTTTATTAACCCAAATCCAATAAAACTAGAATCCATGGCTATGAGATGAATGCTTGAACTCTATGTAGTGACATATAAGTGGATCAAGTTCAAGTACATAGCCTAAAATGGTCTATAGTATAGGGATAAGACTGGGTATCTTATCCTAGGAAAAACTATGTGACGAGGCCCACTTTGTTTTAATACAGACGATGTGATCCTAAATCGTTCGTGTAGAGACATGTGAGTGGGGGCGTCCTATGCAAAAGAAGTTTGTATAAGACCGGACCGTGAAATAAGTCACTTTCACTTTATAACGCCGTTTACTGTGAAACTGACTATTTCAAAGTGATGACCTAGGTAACTCGATCTTAATCCTGAGCTAACTATGAACTCCTGTTTATTCGGGATTATCCTTTGATTTGCATAGGTGAGAGTGGCCCATAAGCGCCGCTCAATAAACCTGCCACTTTGGGGACAAGACCAAGTAGATAGCTGGGGACATAGTCATGCAAGATGGAATTCACTCCTACCCGTCTTTAGGGATAGTAGAAAGGTTGTTCCCTTAAGTGCTGACTCCGGAACGTGAACAAAGGTGCGCCGCCCTCTCATTGGCCCGAGAGGTTTTAGGTTTAGTGGTGGGACCACAAACCAATTGTTCATTAGGGACTCAGTTGAGACTTAAGGAACAAGAAGTGCTATAGGGGTAAAACGGACTTTTTGACCTAACTATAGTTACGAACAACCTGTGAAAGATTGACTTACTAATCATGGTTATATCGGGTGGACAGAAATATATCTACAGTGAGGGGAGTTCAGCTACGGGCTATAGTGGAGTGTCCCGTTAGTTAACGGATGTTGGTTAACTAGGATTGAAAGAGTTCAACCGGTTAATCTCGGATCGTTGGAGCCCATGATCTGTAGGTCCATTAGGTCCCCCTGCTAGCTCAAACAAATTAACCTTAGAACAGAGTGATGAAAGAATTTGAAAGTCGTTCAAATTCGATTTAGGGAGATATCGTTAATTATATTTTATATAATTTAACATAACGGTTTAATTATTAATTAAACCATAATTTAAGAGAGATATAGTTATTTAAACATGATTTAAATAAAACACATGTGAATAGGGATTCACGTTCAAAATATTCAGTTTGAACTTGAATTGGGATTCATATTCAATTAGTCGGTTTTTAGAGATATGTCGGGATTGGTGAATAAAATTAATTTAATATTTGATATTAAATTAATATTAACTAAATAAGTTTAGTTAATTATTTAATATTAATTTTATTTAAAATTAATTCAGAATTTCATGTAATTAAGTTTTTGAAATTCAAAATTGAATTTACATGCATGAAATTTGGTGATGACACCTTAAATAGTACACCTACACCAAAAGGAGTTTGGTGTCTAAATTCCCTTCAATTTCTTGCATGATGATCCATTATATAAAGCTTGAATTATGTACAAAGATAGGAGGGAGCTTGCTGGATGAAAAACACAACACACATGCTGAATTTTCTCTAAAAATTCAAAGAAAAACCAAGAGAACATCTCTTTTAAAAACCCATCTCTCTTCTCACTCAATTCATCATGCTCGGGTTCCCACAAGCCCGTTCTAAGGCCAGAGAATAGCGGGGAAGATCACGGTGGTCGTCCATGTCGAGTTCGTGAAAAGAAACAACCAAAGGAATCCATGAATTTGAAGATCAAAGGTTGGTTTTACTAATGCTCTGTTTTTCGTATATGTTTTAACATGCTTTAAATCCTCGAAATTAATGAAAATCGATGCCCAAGATCCGCTAACGCTTCCGCTCGAGTGTTCTTCACTCCATCAAAAGTGACTTATTTCACGGTTCGGTCTTATACAAACTCTCTTTCATAGAAATCCCCCACTCGCATGTCTCTACATGAATTATTTAGGATCACATCGTTTGTACTAAAACAAAGTGGGTCGAGTCACATAGTTTTTTCTATGATAAGGTACCCAGTCGTATCTCTATACTATAGACCGTTTAGGCTATTACTTGAACTTGATCCACTCTTATGTCACTACATAAAGTTCAAATATTCATATCATAGCAAAGGATTCTAGTTTATTGGATTTGGGTTAATTAATACATAATTAAATGCTATTATTTGACAACCAGAAATCGCATAACCTTGATAATGCTTTATCAATTCTAATTGACCTTGTTACATTTACTATCTACGAGTTTTAGGTCATAAAACCCAACAGGAAGCACATGCTTATTTGTAACGCCGCGGAATTTCCAGGTAAAATTCTTTTCAAACCTTGAGTTAACTTTGAATTTAATTAAGGGGGATTTGCACAAATAGCAAAAACCGACAAAAGTATTGCAAAAATAGCAAAAAAAAAAAATAAAATTATTTGCAGAAATAGCAAAAAATACGTTAAATTACAAAAATACCCTTAGTATCTCCCATAGTCTATCAGTCCCTATTATTAATAGTCACTGATAGACTTCGATTAAACGAAGTCTATCAGTGATAAATACTGATAGACTTTGATGATAAGTTTCAATTAATCGGAGTCTATTAGTGATAGTGTAACGCCCCAGGCCCAGGATTCGAAATTCAGATTCGACCCTTAACGACCCCGACATTCCCCTGCGACCTAGTCACGTTACCATACTAGTCTTAAATTGCTTCCAAGAGTGAAGACTTCCCAGGAGGTCACCCAACATAGAACTTCTCCAAGCCAAGCACGCTAAACTTCAAAGTTCCTATGATTGAGCCACCGAAAAGGAAGGTGCTCCTTGTTGGTATAGGTAGTATCTATCAATTCTTTTAAGCTTATCTTGAACTTACTTTCATGTCCTCAGGATCCATCTCATTCGGATGTGGCCTTGGTTCATTCATGTACCCCTCCTAACTCGGGTGTTACATGCCCACCAGCTTCCGCCTTGGTTCATCCCCGAACCACATCCTACTGGGAGAGGTTCCGCTCTGATACCATTTGTAACGCCCCAGGCCCAAGATTCGGAATTCGGATTCGGCCCTTGACGGCCCCGACATTCCCCTGCGACCTTGCCACGTTACCATACTAGTCTTAAATTGCTTCCAAGAGTGAAGACTCTCCCCACAAACCAACACGGGGTCCTTTTAGCATGCTTTGTCCTCACTCACATGCTCCCCAGGAAAATTCCCAGGAGGTCACCCAACATAGAACTTCTCCAATCCAAGCACGCTTAACTTCAAAGTTTCTATGATTGAGCCACCGAAAAGGAAGGTGCACCTTGTTGGTATAGGTAGTATCTATCAATTCTTTTAAGCTTATCTTGAACATACTTTCATGTCCTCAGGATCCCTCTCATTCGGATGTGGCCTCGGTTCATTCATGTACCCCTCCTAACTCGAGTGTTACAGATAGACACTGATATACTTTGATTAATCGAAGTCTATCAGTGTGTATCAATGATAGACTTTGATGATCATAATGTATAAGTTTTTATCGTTTTTAATTCAAGCCTATCAGTGATAGTCGCTGATAGAAAACAATTTAATTCAAGGCTATCAGTTTCTATCCATCGGTTTAATTTAAGTATATCAGTGATAATCACTAATAGAAAACCGTTTAATTCAAGGTTATCAGTTTCTACAACTAATAGAAATCAATTTAATTCAAGACTATTAGTTTCTATCACTGATAGAAACCAATTTAATTGAAGTTTATCAGTTTCTATCAGAAATCAATTTAATTAAAGTCTATTGACTTGTATCACTGATGGAAATTAGTTTAATTCAAATCTATCATTTTCTATTGAGGATATAGAAATAAGTTAATTGAAGTCTATCAGTTTCTATCTCAGATAGAAATCAGTTAATTATCAATTAATTGAAGTCTACCAATGATTGTTACTGATAGAAATCAATTTAATTGAAATCTATAAGTAAAGTACTTTGCATTGCAATCATCTCGGTAATTAGAAACTCATCCAAAATTATTATACTACAATCATAAATTGAACAAAAAAATTTAAGTCTCTTGTGATAATTAGAACCTAAAATCCAAAAATAACCATTACGAACAAGCCACTCTCAATAAAAAAAATATAATTTTTAAAGCCTAGCACACAAGCTCTGTGACCCACGACCATAAAATTGCTATTCTTGTATTCTTTGTATTTCATTATCTATCAATTATGACCCTAATAGACTTCGACCAGTGATAGTTAGTGATAGACTACGATTAACTGGAGTATATCAACGATATACTTTGATATACCTATACAAACACTCACCAAAATGGCTATTTTTGTATTCTTAACATTCTTGAATTAAAAAGAAGGCCAACAAGAGCTTAGCTCAATTGGCATAAAGTTGTATTGATAACCACAAGGTCTGGGTTCAAATCCCCCTCCCCACATATTATTAAAAATATAAAATCAAAAAAGAAGAAGAAAAATTCAAAAAAGAAAAGAAAATGCAAAAATTGTAACAATTTTAATTTTTTTGCCATATTTGCAATTCTTTTTACCTTGTGCTAAATTTGATATTATATATAATTAATTTGCCACCCACTGCAATTACTCTTTAATTAATTCTTCATGTTGGTATTAGATATATATATGTTGAAATTTTGTCGGAATTTATTTTACCTTCATGAATTCTCGAATTTAAAGAATTAAGAGGGGAAGGTTGGAATGGTAGGGTCCAATTGTTATTTCGTTTGAAAATCAATTTGGACCTTAATTATAAAAGAAACCCTAAGTGAATAATTGAAAAAAAAAAACAGAAAAAGGAAGTAATCTCTTATTCCCTTTCAGCCGCCCACACAAACCCCTCCCCTTCGTGTGTCTGCGTTTTCTTCCTCCAGCCACGGTCTCTCTCCCTCTAGCTTTGTTGTTCGACTGTTGCCGCCTGAAGCTCTAGACGTCGTCGACTATTGAGTTGTTGCCGTCCGTCATGTGGTTTCAGCCCTCGTCGAGGCCATCTCACGTCCTTGGAGTTTCAACAGTGTGAGTATTGGCTAGTGTTGGGTACATTTTTTTGAGTTAATTGTTTCCCATGTTGAGCTTTATTGTTGGTTTATTGGAGATTTAGATAACTCAATATGTTTGAAATTTAGTTTCAGAGCTTTATTGTTGGTTTATTGGAGATTTAGATAACTCAATATGTTTGAAATTTAGTTTCAGCCTTAATCAGTCGTTCTCGGTGTTCAAGCTTCCATACTCAGCCATTTACGCTTCTATCCAGCGAAGTGGCTTAGCTTGGGTAAGGTTCCTTGTACGTTGTGTCCCATTCTTAGTTATGTTATTAATCGAAGCTAACCCATTCCCCATTGAACCCGTTTTTGTGTTACCCATTCAATTTCAGGTTGAAAATTTCAGAGTTTAGCTATTCAGAGGTGCTGTCCAGCAGAGGTTAAGGCTAGTTTTCGAGTGGATCTTTGTGTTGTGTGCTTTATTTTGGCTAAGGACGAGGAGAGGACTTAAAGGAAGGAATTAGTTAGTTGTTCTCGTTTGAGTTTAGGTAATTTATCAACTAAACCTACTTCCAAACTTCCAACTAAAGTGTTGACTTTACAGATTGTGATGTATTGTAGGATCGAAAGTAGATATTGTTTGGGAGGGTTGTTGGTTGTGTGGTTGCGTTGGTTGCTAATTCAGGTCAGTAACCTTACTACTAGGAGGCTTATGCTAGGTTGGAACTGTGCGCTCGTAGCATAAGCTTCATGTGTGAACTTTTCTTATGTATGTGGCTCATGCTATAAGATGTCGTGTACCTATGGATATATGAGTGATTGAGGAGGATCTATGTTGTTACGCTGCTGTACATGATGAAGTTTATGTTCCTGGGAGGAAAAATGTCTCATGATCAGTATTCTGTCGATTCATTGTTATTTGTCATATGCGGTTGTTGCGGTTAAAGCCTTGATAGCTCATCTCTCACTGTTTTTTCCTTTATCGCATAGCTTTTGTTTTTATATCATCGCATGTTTATTCCACCGCATCTCAACCTCTTTTGTAATTCCTAACGCCCATGCATTAGAATAGGATTTAAGGAAAGACACTTTTACTACTTGCCCCTTCCCTGTGGATCTGACCCTCGAATACTCCAGGTATTACTTGGTAATGCATAATTTATACTTGGATTAATACACACCAACAACATATTCTTTGATTAATTCAAGACAACAAGAAGAAAATATAGTTTACACCACTATGTGAGCCCTATTAGAATATTCCAAGGAGAGGCCATGCACACACTCGTGTGGGAAATTTTTTTAAAAGATTTTATCTCAATTTTGTTTTATATATGCTCGATCTTCAGTTAGGCAAAATCATGATCATGCATTGACTATGAGACTTGGTTTGAGTCTTGAAATATGCAAACACTTGAATCTCTATCTTTTTTATGCTTTTATGCTTGCTTGAGGATTAAAAAGGTTTAAGGTTCAATGTTGTACCAAAGGTCCAATAACGTCGTGACGTTGTCGCCAACGTCTTGAAGCCAAAAACATGTGCAAAGCCTCATCAAATATCAAAGCATTGATACGTTTAAATTTCTACACTCGTTGCTATTGCCATCAAGTGCTTGTGATATGACGCCTGAAGGGCTTGCTGCACGCTAGAGATGGCAGGTGGAGAAGAGAGCCATGGGAGGTTGGCTGGCGAATGATGCTTCGTTGAGAAAGAAAATGATAAAACTAAAGAAGATGGTGGTGGTATAATTTTGCATTTGTTTAAATGATAAGTTAGGGTTTTGCATTTGCTAGGCTCCAATTTTCATTTGTTTACAATTTTTCCACAAGAGTCAATTAAATCCCTTCCAACCAAATTAAAACTCCAATTAACCCTCCAAAAGTTGCTCAATTAAATTTATAATTGGAGAAAATTGATGTTTACTGCATTACATTTGCCTCTTTCAAGTTTTTGTTTTGTTTCTACAATAATGTGTACCTAAATTTTTGTTTCTAGTTCAAGGGTGAATTAATTCTAGCTGTAATAACTTTTTGAGGCTTTGTACCAAATAGAATTTATTTTATTCAAGAATTTTTTTTCTTTCTTATTCTCTATTTTTTTTATTAATAATTTGATATTTAATTAAATTGACAAATTAATTTAATATCGATTGTTCTATATTGTCGTTGATGAATTTGTGATATTGTAATTGTCATGAATGATTTTAATTTAGCAGCAATGAGTTAGTTTGCTTAAGTATGGGTAAGTATAACTTTTCCATTTCACATAACTTGCATAATAAACTTTAGAGGACAATATCTCAATTAATTGAATTTGGTTTTTAGTCATTCCCATATAGATTTATTTTTTATGCTATCATTAAATCGACATTGGACACTATCGTGTCCAATTGATTAAATGATAAGTGTTTATTTTGATGCTAGGTTAGAATCAAATAAATAGAGAATGTACACATTAATTATGGCTTTTCCACTTAAGTAGATTAAGTTCTTGAATTGAGAATTTGATTTTTACTTTTTTTTTAAGTCTGTGATCAAGATTACAATGGGATAGAATTTGTGCCCTTGATTTCAAATTTGGTAATTTTATTTTTATATTCACTTCTTCATTGCTTAATTTTTTTCTTAGTTCAACATTTCAAAACCTTATTTTATTTTAGTTTTCTTAAACCTTTAGAAATTAATTTGACTAGTTCTCTTGAGATACAACTCAGTTTCACATCTCTCTACAAGTTACATTAGAAGGATCAATTATTACTATGCAGTGCCTCAAAAACCAGACCAATATCCATTAGTCGTCGATTAACATTTTATTGGATTAAACCTTTGTATTCTTCCATATATATCTACTTAATTAATATCTTTTACTATATTCCAAAATTCTTTCTATCACATTTGGAATCGAGAATCGAAATTTGACTTGGAAAAATCCAACATGAGAACTGTAACCGCCCAAAATTTCAACAAGTTAGAATGTATACTTAATTAAACTTTTATATTCTTCCATATCTAATATTTTATATTCTAAAATATTTGTGCTTATTCTTTTTGAGTCAACACCAAAGTCAAGAGTTTTAGGGTGTGTTTGGTTTTACTTTTCAAGTGTTTAATTTTGAAAATAAATCATTGTGAAAAAATTTCTAGTGTTTGGCAACCACTAAAAATGATTTATTAGAAAATGAGATTGATAACATTTTGAGAGAAACACTTGAAACCAACTTGTTAAAAAAGACTTCTTGTGTAAACAATAACTTGTGTATGAAAACATTTGTGAAGAAATGCAACCAAACATATGAGTGTTTAAATTCTAAACAATTTTTATACAAAATATTTTTTAAAAAATGCATTCTTGAAAAACAATTAAACTAAAATGTATTCCAAACGGATCCTTAATTAACAAGTTAGAATGTATATTTAATTCTTTCTATCACATTTTAAATGGAGAATCTAAGAATGGGGGAGGAAGAAGAGGGGAAAGAGACAGAAAAATAAATAAACGAATAAAATGTTTTTAATTAACAAAATAATTTTGAAAAAAAATTAAAAAAAATTATTAAAAAAATTGTCACATCAATTTTCTGTTAGTAATTAACAGAAAAGTTAATGAAGGGACTAGAGGTATAACAAAATCCAAACCTTAGGAGTAAAATTGTTGAATTTGAAACTTATGGAACCAAAATGTAACCTATCCTATCCTCACTAAAAGTGTATTTTTCCCTAAATTTTATTGAAACATTTGTGTGGATGACCCACTGGGGAGACAAAATAAAAAATGTCCTAAATTTTTATTTATTATTTTTTTTTATTTGACAATGGACATGCCTTTGTTTAGTGACTAGAATCTCATATAAAATACTTAATAAATATCTCAATTCACATTCAACCATCCACATATGGCAAAATAACCACCAAAATTTCAACAAGTTAAAATAATCTATGCTTAGTTAAACCTTTATATTCTTCCATATCTAATATATTTTATGTTCTAAAATATTTGTGCTTATTCTTTTTGAGTCGATACCAAATTTAAGAGCTTTAATTAACAAGTTAGAATGTATACTTAATTTATTTCAATGTATTCCAAAATTCTTTCTATCACGTTTTGAATCAATAATCTAAATTTGACTTGGAAAAATCCAACATGAAAATGATAACGACCCAAAATTTCAGCAAATTAGAATAATCTATATATATATATATATATATATATATATATATATATTTATTGATAAAAGAATAATCTATACTTAATTAAACCTTTATATCCTTCCATATCTAATAATCCATACTTTAGCATATCTCCCTTTCATTTTAGTTTCACTAAATTACATGGTAAATTAATTAGTTGCCATGAAGAATATCTAAAAATGAAGACATTATAAGAATGTTTGTAGAGTAAACAGACTTTATTCGAAACTATCTTTTAATTAGCTATGAAACTCATATTGGCCCACTCTTTTTTTTATGAAATCCACATATCAAGATTCCATGTATTAAGTTACTATTGAACTCTTAACTCCACAAATAATTCCATTGGACGATATTCATTTCTAGGGATGAAACAAATTCTATAAATATCAAACTACCATTTTAGGTGAAGAGCAAACCACCCGCTTACAAAGTTTTGTTTAGCTGGAAACTATCAATCAAAATTTGGGATGAGTTCTTCTGGACAAGATGATTGGAAACCAATAGACATTAACGATCCGTATGTGCAAGAGATCGGAAAGTTTGCAGTGACGAAGGGAACACACGGTATAGTTGGGGCTACATGGAGATTCATTCGAGTGGTGAGTGGTGAGGTTGCAAAGGTGAATGAAGGAGAAAAGTACCGGCTTGAGGTGGAGGTGAAAATATGTATAATATATGAGACAGGTAAGGTTGTTGTGCTGGATCGTAAACCACCTGTCGAATCTTTGGAACTCTTAGATTTTGATTTTCCCAAATAGCCTTTTGGCCTTGGCGCCCTTTAGCCTTTACTCCTCAACTCCCACTTTGTTGAGGGGAGCAACCCTTATCTACTTTAGATTGTGCTTACATGGCATTATCCTTATGTATGGATACTAGTAATATGAGAATAAAGTAAGGGTTGTATCAATGTCTAATTCTATGTTTAAAGGAGTTTTAGTTTTTCTTTTCTTTTCTTTCCTCTTTATTATAAACCTAACTACATTTACCACTAACGCTCCGTTTGATAAACAATTTAATTTTTAGTTTTACGTTTTTGAAAATTATGTTTGCTTTTCTCCCAATTTCTTAACAATGGTTTGCATGTTTGTTAAGGAGACATTTGAATTCTTAACAAAATTTCAAACAAAAAAATAAGATTTTGAAAACTACTTATAGTCTTTGTTTTATTACAAGTTTAGTCCTTGAACTTTTAGGATTGTTACAATTAGGTGCCTGAACATTAAAAAGAGTCTAATAGGTCCCTAAACTATAAAAATATCTAATAATTAAGTCCCTAAACTTTCAATTTTGTGTCTAATAGGTCCCTCACATATTCGAAAATTTTTAAAATAAATCAATCTACTATATATAAAATAGAATTTTATGCCTATTGAGACTCTAAACTTCGACTTTTATATCTAGTAAGCTCGTGAATTTTTTTTTAAAAAAAAAATCGAGTAAGTTAAAGACTTATTAGACACAAAATTAAAAGTTGAGGGACCTATTCGACACAAAAGTAAAAGTTTTCAAGAAACTATTGGAAACAAAAAAAAAATTAAAAGTTCAAAAGAACTTATTTGGAACTTTCTAAAGTTCAGCGATTAAATTGATACTACTCTAAAAGTGTTCAAGGACTAAACATAGAAGTTAACTTTTAGTTTTAAAAATTACTTAACTTGGTTTTTGAAAACATGGGAAGGTAGATAACAATACAAATAAACTTGAATACTTGATGGAAGTAGTGTTTATGAACTTAATTTTCAAAATCCAAATAGATATCAAACAAAATTTCAACGATTCAATTATGAACCAAATTTAATTCCAAATATTAGCAAGGGTTCTATTTATAGCTATCTGGCATATGTGAATATGATTTTTTTTTTCTTTACAATATGTGAATATTAAATTTGGTGCCAAATGTTTAGTTAAACTATTCAAATCGTTGGCAAAATCTAAGAAAGTTCATGGGCAAAGTAAATATTCAAAATCGTTGGCCATATTACCCAAGGCACCCGATGACTTTCATAATGTATAGACTCATCACATCGCCCCGCCATATTACCTAAGGCACCCGATGCTCCTCTTAGTCCATTTGTGACATACCACCTCTCGACCATTTTTATCCGAGGCACCTGGTAATCAACTAACTTTCCTTTTTAAAACACAAGGTTCTCTGACCTCACAATCTCACTAAAATGCATGAATCCTACTCATCATGCTTATAGACCATGTTTATGCCAATGACATGCACACAACCCAGAATGCTCATTCTAACCATGATTGTAACGCCTCCGCATTTTCAGGTGCGAATAAATCAGCCCGAACGAAACTTTGCCTTCTACCCACGAGTTTGACCGAAAAACGCAAGGAAGAGGGATTAAACTCTTTTTTTTTTGCTGAACTTGATAGGAAATGAACGGACGATAAAGTAGCTAACTGAACTAGAAGAAGAAAACGAGAGGGACGACTTACGACTATTCGGGAATGAGGGAGACGGGACGGCAACGCAAGCTTGAACGGCGGGGAACTGCTGCTGCCTGCGGACGCGACGATGCAAGAGAGAGAATAAGGGATACGACTTCGTGGGTCTCATTGTCGACGCTCGAACAACACGAGAGAGAGAACGATTGAGGCAGACGCCACTGTTGCACGCGAGGAGAAACAACAGCGTGGGTTAGCTGCTGATGACGACGGCTCACGGGAGAGAGGGAGAAGTCGGCGAGCATGAGGGAGAACGAGAGAGAGAGACGACGGAGATGGGTCTTCGGGGAAACATGGTTGTGTGGGTGAAGGAGAAGAAAAACGGGAGGAGAGGAAGGGGCTGGCAGTTGGAAACGCACGAAGAATGGGGGGGTCTGGCGGCTTCACGAAGAAGAAGAGAGGGAAATTAGAATTTAGGCTTCCTTCTTTTTCTTTTCATAAATTAAAAGCTTGAATTAAAAAAATATAACATACCCTCACATTTAAAGACTCAATTAAGGCCCTTCAAGCCCAAATCGACTCTTAGAACGTCTATAAGGATTAGGCCAAATTTTAAATTCTAAATTTCGAAGGAAAAAAGAAACTCTTGGCTTAAATAAAATTAACCCACTCCAAGCAACCACAAAAAATAATAATTAACTTAAAGCAGCCAAACAGGAACTAAAACTCCAAATTAAATTATAATTTAAGAGAGTTCTTCGTACCTGAAAATACGGGGCGTTACAGTTATGCCCATATTGGTAGCCTTGATGAGGCATTAGAGGTTTTCAGAAGAATGCATATAGAAGGGATTGCACCTAGTAGGTTTACAATTACTGGCATCCTATCAATTTTTGCCTTAAGGGGAGACTTCGGCAATAGGAGAACAGTTCACGGGATTGTGATGAAAATGGGCTATGATTCAGGAGTTGCGGTTTCAAACGCATTAACTGATATGTATGGGAAATGCAAACATATTGGAAATGCTTTAATGATTTTTGAGATGATAAATGAGAAGGACATATTCTCATGGAATTCAATTATATCAGTTCATGAATAATGTGGTGATCATGATGGTACCTTGTGGCTTTTTGATTAGATGATAGGTTCTGGGATCCTACCTGATTTGGTAACTGTCACAACCGTACTTCCAGCTTGCTCTCATTTGGCTGTCCTCATGCATGGTAGAGAAATTCATGGATATATGATTGTTAATGGATTGGGAAAGGATAGAGACAATGGAGCTGTAGATGATTTTCTTGTGAATAATGCTGTTATGGATATGTATACAAAATGGAATCTAAATTCGGTGTTATTCCAACTATTGAGCATTGTACACGTGTAATTGATATGCTTGGTCGAGCTGGGCATTTGGATGATGCTTATGAGTTTGCTCGGAAAATTCCTATTCAAGCCAATCCCGTCGTGTGGAGGGCTTTATTGGGTGCATGTCGACTTCATGGGAATGCAGAGCTGGCCGAAGTTGCTGCACGACAAGTAATGCAACTTGAACCAGAGCATTGTGGGAGTTATGTATTGATGTCTAATGTTTATGGAGTTGTAGGTCGATATGAAGAGGTGTTGGATGTAAGAAAAACAATGAAGGAACAAAATGTCAAGAAGACACCTGGTTTTAGTTGGATAGAACTCAAGGATGGGGTGCATGTTTTTGTTACCGGAGATAGGGCACATTCAGAATTGAATGCGTTGACTAGTCAACTTTGTGATATTTGATTCATTTTAGATGAAGTTTTGAACTTATATTGAGATATGGTAGTATATGCAATTGCAATAACCTTTTCTTTCATCGAAAAATTGATGAGCGACCTAAAAAAATCAACGATTCACATAATAATAGTAATTGTCACGAAGGTAGCCTCTGAGCACAATATTGCTGATCCATTTACGAAGGCTCTCACGGCTAAAGTGTTCGAGGGCCATCTAGAGGGTTTAGGTCTGTGAGATATGTACATAGAATAATCTAGGGCAAGTGGGAGAAGTGTAATGGGTATTGTAAATGCCCTAGTTTATTGTATTTATCTATATTTGTACTTTTCACGTATTATACAGTATTAATACAAACTACTATTCCTACTTCAATGATTAATCATTCAATTTTGATTGTTGAAGTACATTGCCCACTAGAGTTTTAGTTCAAGTGGGAGTTGTTGGGTTTTATGCCCTAAAACTCGTAGATAGTAAATGAAACAAATTAATTGATCTCAATAAAGTGTTATTTGAGTAGTTCAGTAATTTGGTTATTGAATAATCGAGTTTGCATTAATAAACCCTAAATCCAATAAACTAAGATCCAAGGTTGTTTAAATGAAACTTGGACTAGTATGTGGGGACATACGGGGATCAGTGCCCAAGTAACAACCTAAAAGGTCTATAGTATAGGAATAAGGTTGGGTACCTTATCCTGGTGACACTATATATGTTATACGACCCACCTTGTATTCGATACAGATGCAATGATCCAAAGCATCCATGTAGGAGATATGCGGGTGGGGGTATCCTATGCAATGAGTTTACACAAGACCGGACCGCGAAATAGTAACCACTAGATGTAACGCCGTTAACTAGTTTAGGTTTCTATTTCAATAGGATGACCTAGGTAACTCAATCTCAATCCTGAGTCTGTTATGAACCCCTTTCAGGAGGGATTGTCCTTAGATTTGTATGTGTGAGAGTGACTAGTTCGCTGATTCAATAATCCTACAATTTTAGGGGCAAGACCGAATGGGGGCTGGGAACATAACAGTAGAAGATGGAATTCACTCCTTCCCCTATTAGGGTAAGTAGATGTGTGTTCCTTTAAAGGTTGATTCCGGGGCTTGAACAAAGGCGTGTACCTCTCCTTGCCCGAAAGGAACTCCTGTTTAGTGGTTGGACCCTAAATAACTTGTTCATTAGAGGAATCAGTGGTACTTAAGGAACCAGAGGTAACCCATGGGTAAAACGGTAATTTGACCCAGCTGGTGTTACGAACACACGTGAAGGATTGACTTACTGCATTGGTCGATATCCATGGACACAGAAATATTCTACAGTGAGAAGAGTGCAGCTGTGGGTCTTTAGTGGAGTGACCCATAGTTAACGAATGTTGACTAACTTGGTTAATGAGTTTGGCCAATTAGTCTCGTATCGTTGGAGCTTCTGATCTGTAGGTCCATTAGGTCCCAGTGGTAGCTGGTAAAAGAGACTTGAGGCAATTAAGTATAAATTGAATTGAAAGTGTTCAATTTATTTGGGGAATCGTATAATGTATATTGATGCATTATAATATAAAGTTTATGAAACTTTATAATATAATTTTTGAATTAATTTAAAATTTTAATTCTTGAGAGAAAATATTTGAAAGAGTTCAAATAAATTTAATACGAATTGGATTCATATTAATTTTAATTTTAATAAAATCCTTAAGATTAAATATATGATATTTAATTGGGTAAATTAATTAATTATGGAATTAATTATTTATTTATTAAAATTAGAGACCTTTTCCTATTAGGAAAGAAAATATTTGAAAGAGTTCAAATAAATTTAATATGAATTTGATTCATATTAATTTTAATTTTAATAAAATCCCTAAGTTTAAATATATGATATTTCATTAGGGAAATTAATTAATTATGAAATTAATTAATTATTTATTAAAATTAGAGACCTTTTCCTATTAGGAAAAAAGTCTTGGCCTTTACCTATGAATATGACCCCTGGGTGGGGTGAAAGGCATCTGATTCATTTTCCAAATCTCTCAAGGCTTCCTCTAGACTCCCACCAGTCTTCTGCCTCTAGAAGTCTCAGAGTCATACCTGTGTAGCCATAGTGGTGGTGTTCGCACTAGTTCGTAATTAATTTACAAGCAGTTGGTGAATTTAATCTGAGTCGTCAACGATAGTAAGTAATCTTTTACTATATAAATTAGATTTAGATCTAATATTTATGTATACTTAGCCTTAATATAAATCTAGAATAGTTCTAAGTTTATTGTCAATGTATTGGTATTTTAGATTAAACAAAATTACTTACAAATCGGTCCCAATCATGCTTCTGTTTTACAGAATTACGAGATTCCAATCCTTCAATTGGTATCAGAGCCGATCATAGATCTAATATTGTTTCTCTAAAATTTGCATTGACTATTGGTGGGATTGATTAATGCATAATGTATGTATGATTTGCATTGAACTGTTTAGGTTAATTTTATGACCATAGATTTTACAGTTTTTATGTGATTTGATCATGTAAAGAAAGCTTGCCAGTGAAATCTGTACATCGGTGATCTAACAAGTAAGAGGATGGAGAAGAAAATAACCATCGCTTGAAGAAATCACGAAAGGAGGGTTACACACAGAGGTCATCAAGACGAACAACGACTACAAGACGAACAGTGCGAAGGCAGAGGCAGAGGCCAACCAGAGATGTTCATCCAGACCGATTAGGAGGAAACCCCACAGGAGATCAGGACCATCTTTGGAGGACGAATAAAAAACAAACACTAGCCTTGACCAGATTGAAGACACCAAGAAAAAAAGACCATTGAAGAGTTAAAAGTCATTCCATTAACATCCATAACTAAGGAAATGAACACTGGAACAAGACTAGGGGCTAAAAGAAGAAGCTACTAGGTTGAGGTCAACCCTGGATGGATCCAAGCCAAGGCCGACCTTCCAAGGCCTCAAAAGTGTCCCCATGATCACATGATCAATGCAAATTTAATTGCCAATGGAGTTGAACACATGGCGAGATCAAGATTGAAGCAAAGAGGCCAGATACGAAAGACGATAAACTGTTTGAGACTGAGGCCGAGGTCGAGTGTCGGGTTCCTAGAGTGAGTAAAAATTTAATGTAAAATTCCCTAGAATTCCTGTGCAAGTATACACAGTCTGCAGCAAGTAGTATTATCAATCCGAGCCCTGAATGAGTTTCCAATCTACCTATTTTTGTGTAACTTTTTAATGATTTCAAGAATAATAAAATGATTGGGTTTTATCTGAATTATGCTGAAGCAAAATAAATGGCAGAACAATAAGTAAACAAATAGATAGACAGATTAAAGACAGACGCTGGTTAGGTTTTAGTGATTGTTATAAAATATGCCCTAGCAATATTATTGATCATGCATTTCTCGCAGTATTATTAGCGGATTCCTCCCGGAACTCCGGATCTTTTGGGATGTGTTTCAACCCCAATGAAGTGCGACCGATCAAGCACTAGGCAACTGGCTATCCCTAGCTCAGTCAGTGGTGTTCACCAATACACAATGATCGTAGTGTGGATAATTGCCACACACTCTCTAAATCATCCCTGAAACTAGAGAGAGCTATTCACACCGGCTGGCCAGGCGGGAGTAAAATGAGAATAAGCACAACAATTAACCAAAATGCGATAGTCAATATATTACTAGAGATGAAGCACAGTAATCACGTTATTCCTAACCAACACCTTAAGCTACTTAGTTCATAACAGGCTTAGGAATACGAGTTACAATCTGAGTATGCATGCCCATAACCACAAGTTAATAAAGAAAATAAACTCCCTAATCAGCTTGCGGATGATGGTGTTCTTGATGATCTTCAATCTCTCTACACTATACGGCTTCCACGAGAAAACTTGGAATATTCTCTCCCAAAAGTCGAATTAATTGGACTTGGGCGGCTCCTTTCCTTTTATAGAGGTGATAGGAGGCTTTGATAGCGAGCATAGCTAGCTACTTTTACTTATTTAATTTAGCTAGTCTTTTATGATGTTTGGGCCATTTTATTGTGCTTAATTGTTTATTTTGTAGGAAAGCATTGATTAGAGCTAAAACGTGGAATAGGAGTTAATCGGGTGTTTGGGACGTGAAAAGATGCCAAAGAACCGAAAAGATTCAAGTAACAAGGAGCCAAGAGAGGGCATTCTGCCCATTAGCGTCGAGACGCCACTCTTGGAGCGTCTCGACGTTACGTTTCCTTAATTAGAAGTTGCGGCAGACTCACAGCGTCGAGACACTGTGATAGGAAGCGTCTCGACGCTATCGGCAGAATTTCCCTATTTAATCTTTCTTGCTTGCTACGGATTGGAGGAGGCCAAATTGAGAGAATTGAACCCTAATTTCGACTAGAGACCTACTGTGGGAGCTGAAGCAAGGACGAGGACCGAGAATCTCACTTGGTGGCGTGGATATCGAGACGGGGACGTGCCGGGATCGACGACATTAAGTGTTTCCTTTCCTTTTACTTATCTCTAGCTAGATTTTATGGCTTTTACATGTTTAGTCAAGCTTGTAATTTTATTCATGAGTAGCTAAACTTGTAGCTTAGGGATTGATGTGGTTGATTAAGTTTATGGATTGATTTATGGTTTAAGTTGTGCAATGTTATTGTGATTGTAATCTTGATTTAATCCTTTCAATTAATTGGCCATTAGTTGAATGATTTAAGTTTCGAATCTAGCTTGGGAGAGGGGATTTGATTTAGATTTACTCAAGATTGCATGAATAAAGTTTATTTCCTAATTCGTGATGGTTTTAGATTAACTTTAGAATTGGTTAAAAGATCTCATTGCCTTGCATGATTAATAAACTTAGATAGGGATATCAAGTTGGTTAATTGCATGAGAATCAATTATACTCGGGAGAGGTAGTTGTGATTAAAGGGTCTTTGGCTCATAATTTCATTGTGCATAATAACTTATTCCTTAAAATCAATCCTAAACTAAATCGGCGAAATCAATTCCCTAAGTAGTTTTCCCAATTGAATTTCCATTCTTTTTACTTGCTTTGATTTGGTTTTATTATCATTCATTCATCACTTTTTGATCCCTAAATAAAATTGGGCAAGATAATTCACAATACTTGATTTGCTTAAAAATCCAATCCAGAGGACGACATTCGAATTTACTTTCACTATATTATTACTTGACCCGTGCGCTTGCGGTAGGAAAAGTCCACATCAAGTTTTTGGCGCCGTTGCCGGGGATTGGCACATTTAGCTAGATTAATATTGTGAAAAAATTGTTTGATCTTAATTTAGGGTGTATTTTTACCTTTTTAGTTGATTGCATTTTTTTCCTTATTTGTTTTGCTTTCCATATTTGATTTTCTAGGTTAGTTTTTTTTTAGTTGTGTAATCTTTTCCTTATTTGTTCTTGTTTTTCCTTTTCTAGATTAGTTTCCCTATTTGAGTTTTGCCATATTTATTTTTGCATTCCTTATTAGGCTATTTTGTTTCCTTTTCTAGATTATATTTTCCATCTTTAGATTAGTTGTTTTCTTTTCTTTGTTGCTTTCCATAATTATTTTCTTTCCTTTTTAGGGTAGTTTTGTTTGTTTATGCGTAGGAATAAAGATTCAATTTTAGCACCTTTGGATCCCGAGATAGAAAGAACCATCCATAGGCTTCGAAGGGAAATTAGAGAAAATTTTCAAATGGCTGACCAAAATCAACCTGAGGAGCCTAGGCCTGTTAGAGATTATTTTCAGCCTGTGTTTCAGGGACAGCAGTCGGGGATTGTCTATGCACCGATTAATGCCAACAACTTTGAGTTGAAAACCGGTCTTACTCAGATGGCTCGAGATTGTGCTTATAGAGGATCGCCCACCGAGGATCCAAATTCTCATCTTAAATCATTTTTGGATATTTGTGGGGCGGTAAAGATTAATGGAGTGTCTGAGGATGCTATTCGCTTACGTTTATTTCCCTTCTCTTTGCAGGATAAAGCACGAGATTGGTTGCAGTCTATTACTCCTGGGAGTATCACCACTTGGGATGCTTTGGACCAGGCCTTTCTGAAGAAATTTTTCCCTCCTGCAAAGACGGTCAAGCTGAGGACCGAGATTGGGACATTCCAACAACAATATGATGAGCAGTTGTTCGAAGCTTGGGAGCGATTCAAAGAGCTACTGAGGAAGTGTCCTCAGCATGGTTACCCTGATTGGCTTCAGGTACAGTTGTTTTATAATGGTTTAACTCCTAGTACAAAGACGATTGTTGATGCAGCTGCAGGTGGGACTCTGTTGTCCAAGACCGTGGAAAACACTCGCACACTTCTAGAGGATATGGCCACCAACAGCCATCAGTGGCCATCTGAGCGGTCTACACCCAAAAAGATTGTTGCTGGAGTGTTTGAGGTTGATAAAGTAAGTGCACTCCAGGCGCAGATGACCTCCCTCGCTAATGCTTTTATGAAATTTTCAGGTACAGGGAGTGCATAGTCAATTGAATCAGCTGCTGCTTTAGCATCTAGACCTCAGGAGGACACCATTGAACAGGTTCAGTATGTATCAAATTTTAATTCTAGGGGATATAATAATAGTTCTACACCTACACATTATCACCCTAACAATAGGAACCATGAAAATTTCTCCTATGCTAATACCAAGAATGTTCTTAATCCTCCTGGGTTTGCCACTCAAACTCAAGATAATAAAAAGTTAGAAGATCTTGTTGGAGCTTTCATTGCAGAGTCTAGTAACAGGACAACCAAGCTAGAGGAGGCAGTCATTGCTATCAACACCACGGTGAATGGCCACAGTGCAGCCATCAAGAACATTGAGACTCAGCTGGGACAGTTGGTAAATGTTGTAAGTACCATGAATAAAGGTAAGGCCCCAGCTGAACAAGAGAAACCTCAGATGGAGTACTGTAAGGCAATCACTGTGCACCAGGAGGAATCTTAAGAGGAACCTGAATCTGAGGACTATGAAACGCCTACAGGGGAAGTTGAGGAGGACACATCATCTGATGAGGCTGAAAAGCCTAACCTTGAGCCTCCTATTCCTTCTCCCACACTGTTGGTTCCCAAGGAAAGGAAAAAGAAAAAGAAGAAAAAGAACAATCAGGTTCAGTTTGATAAATTTATGAATGCTTTTATGAATCTGAATATTAATATTCCTTTTGCAGAGGCATTAGAGATTCCCCAATACAACAGGTTCATGAAGGAGTGGTTAGCAAAGAAGCGAAAAGAAAAGAAGGTTGACACTGTTTATCTTGCTTCCACATGCAGCACCAGAGTACAACAGAAAGTACCTGAAAAAGTAGCAGATCCAGGGAGTTTTTCTGTTCCTTGTAGTTTTGGTACTTACTCTTTTAGAGCACTATGTGATTTAGGTGCTAGCATTAATATCATTCCTCTATCATTGTGTAAAAAGTTAGATATAGGTGAGATTAAATCTACTCCTGTAAAGCTCCAATTGGCTGATCAATCTGTGGTGAAACCAGTCGGTATTGTAGAAAATGTGTTAATCAGAGTAGGTAGATTTTTCCTCCCTATTGACTTGTATGTTATGGACATGATAGAAAATCCTTCAATGCCTGTTATATTAGGACGACCAGTCCTCGCTACTGGGCGAGTGATTATAGATATTGAGCGCAATGAGCTCACTATTAGAGTCAAGAACGAAAAAGAGATCTTTAAAGCAGTTGAAGACTCTAAAGATGAAGTGCTTTTCATGGGCTACGGGAAAGGTGCAAGAAAGAGCACCTCGGTTGGATTCACAGAACAAAAGCCTCCTTGAAGCATGGTCAACACGTCGAGCTAATGACGTTAAACAAGCGCTTATGGGAGGCAACCCAAGTAAGTTTAGTGTGTTTTCTTTTTGTTTTTGATTTATTGTTTGTTTTTGTTTTGTAGGTCTTGTTTTCTTTCTCTCCTTTGCTTTCAAGCTTTCAAGATTCCAAGCTCTCAAGCAAGAAGTTATCATCATTCCAGGCCAATATTGTTCACTCCTGTCATTCTTTTATTGTTCTCATGCTTGTTTATGCCTTATTTTCTTTATACATTGAGGACAATGCATATTTTAAGTTTGGGGGTGGATTAGCTTGTTTGTGGAGCCCTTGAGCATCTGAGTTCGGGCTATAGTTTTGAGCTTTCTTTGAATTATGCATATGGTTGTTTTCTGGATGCCACTTTTGCATGATTATGATGTCCTAGGATAGGCTTTCTTGTCAATTTTCAAGCTTGTGATGAGTGCCCAAAAAGGGAGACTTTTTAAAATTTTTCTAGGAGATGGCTTGCATGAGTAGAGTATTTGTCTTGGCTAGATTTGGATTTGAATGCTTAGGAGCGAATTATTGGGTTCATATGCTTGTTGTCACCTCGATAGGTGTAGGGTAGAGCTAAAGTGTTAATTTTTTGCAAATTAGCATGTTTGATCTTGCTTAGGAGAAAAGAAAAGAATATCTGCTTATCATGTTCATAACGAAAAATCATTCTTGTTGTTATTGTTGAAAAAGAAAAAAAAAAGTCATGACTTATGTGCGCAAAATGCAATGGTTAATAAAGATTAAGGCAAAAAGAGCTACCCTTGTTGTGATCAGTTAGGCCAACCAGAGAAAACTCAGGTTAAGGGTCCCAGCAATGGGTGTGTGAAAGCTAGTGCCACATATAAATGCTTAATTCATTTATTAATTAAAAGCACCTAAGTATGGAGATAAACAAACTAATTTGTTGCATTAACTCATTAGTGAAGCCTTAGTGCCAGTGTAGAGGGAAGATGAGCTGAGAGTTTAATAATCCAATCTCGAGTTAGTAGAGTCTGATCTGGTTGAGTTAGATCTCGCTTGTGCAAGTTAATTTTGGAAAAATTTTAATTTGTCTCCCTCATTGGTCCTTATGTGCATGTCTCTTGCTTGCTTGGTTATTGACTTTTGAGCCTTGAGGATTGAGTTATGATTGTTGCATCCATTTTTCTACTGTATGTTTGATTTATAGTTTGCTCGAGGACTAGCAAAAGCTTAAGTTTGGGGGTATTTGATAGCGAGCATAGCTAGCTACTTTTACTTATTTAATTTAGCTAGTCTTTAATGATGTTTGGGCCATTTTATTGTGCTTAATTGTTTATTTTGTAGGAAAGCGTTGATTAGAGCTAAAACGTGGAATAGGAGTTAATCGGGTGTTCGGGACGTGAAAAGATGCCAAAGAACCGAAAAGATTCAAGTAACAAGGAGCCAAGAGAGGGCATTCTGCCCATTAGCGTCGAGACGCCACTCTTGGAGCGTCTCGACGCTACGTTTCCTTAATTAGAAGATGCGGCAGACTCCCAGCGTCGAGACGCTATGATAGGAAGCGTCCCGACGCTACCGTTTTTCCCTTATTCAGAACGCGCGTATAAGAGGCAGCGTCTCGACGCTGTCTTGACAGCGTCTCGACGCTATCGGCAGAATTTCCCTATTTAATCTTTCTTGCTTGCTACGGATTGGAGGAGGCCAAATTGAGAGAATTGAACCCTAATTTCGACTAGAGACCTACTGTGGGAGCTGAAGCAAGGACGAGGACCGGGAATCTCACTTGGTGGCGTGGATATCGAGACGGGGACGTGTAGGGATCGACGACATTAAGTGTTTCCTTTCCTTTTACTTATCTCTAGCTAGATTTTATGGCTTTTACATGTTTAGTCAAGCTTGTAATTTTATTCATGAGTAGCTAAACTTGTAGCTTAGGGATTGATGTAGTTGATTAAGTTTATGGATTGATTTATGGTTTAAGTTGTGCAATGTTATTGTGTTTGTAATCTTGATTTAATGCTTTCAATTAATTGGCCATTAGTTGAATGATTTAAGTTTCGAATCTAGCTCGGGAGAGGGGATTTGATTTAGATTTACTGAAGATTGCATGAATAAAGTTTATTTCCTAATTCGTGACGGTTTTAGATTAACTTTAGAATTGGTTAAAAGATCTCATTGCCTTGCATGATTAATAAACTTAGATAAGGATATCAAGTTGGTTAATTGCATGAGAATCAATTATACTCGGGAGAGGTAGTTGTGATTAAAGGGTCTTTGGCTCATAATTTCATCGTGCATAATAACTTATTCCTTAAAATCAATCCTAAACTAAATCGGCGAAATCAATTCCCTAAGTAGTTTTCCCAATTGAATTTCCATTCTTTTTACTTGCTTTGATTTGGTTTTATTATCATTCATTCATCACTTTTTGATCCCTAAATAAAATTGGGCAAGATAATTCACAATACTTGATTTGCTTAAAAATCCAATCCAGAGGACGACATTCGAATTTACTTTCACTATATTATTACTTGACCCGTGCGCTTGCGGTAGGAAAAGTCCACATCAGGCTTGAATTAGGTCAACTAGGACACGTGTAAGGCTCTCCTTGCTCCTTTATCCCGAAAATAACTCAACAGAAGTCGGTTCATGAAGTTGGCTAACGAGCTGTGACGTGGCAGTTTCTGCTCCTAGTTTTGCTGCAGCACAGAATTTGCTCCCTCCAGTCGCCCAGCAGCATAATCTGCACAAAGTGATTTCCAAAGCTTACATTCTTCCAAATGGGTTAAATCATGTAATATCTCTCTAAAACCAACCCTATTAAGCATTAAAGACACACAAATCCTTATATAAATGAGGCCTAAATAACTACCTTTTGGGCAGTTATCACACCCCCAAACTTGAACTATTGCGCGTCCCGAGCAATACTAACCAACCTTCCCTTCAAGAATCCTAAACTTTAGACAAAGATTAGCTTAATCAAACCAGACAATCCAATACTACCTTTAACCTTTACCTGAGCACTCTGCAAAACCAAGCTCTGCTGCAGCAAAATAATTCTTCCGGCATGGACAAATAATCACCACTTTTCAACTTAATTCTAAGAACTTGCCACAGCTTAGCTCTATTATCAGACATTTCAAAACATATTTTTACAGGGGCTTATTTATCAGACTTAGAGCAGCCTTACAGTCATAAGCTCTTCAGCATGAGATGACCCACTTTATGGTGCAGTATACCCTTGCCTCAAGCTCATCACCAACTAGGCTCAATACTCATTATAAAACTAAAAAATCCCTAGTTATTCTTTCTCTTGCCCCTCAGAATGCCGACATTTTATGATGAAGCTCACCTAAGTTATGGGAGACAGAAAAACTGTTGGATCATCATTCATCCTTCAAAACTTTTGCTCCATCAAATTTCTTAGCAAAATCTTCAACAAATAATTTTTCAGCAAATAAATTTTCTCATCATTTTTTCATATTTCCTAGGTCATCTTTTGACGCGAAGACAAACTGTGCGTATCACAAATGTCCCCGGTTACTCAATAACCTAACAAATTTTTACTTGAAGGAGAGGAAGGCTAGAGCAACATAATTGGAGTAGCAAAAAGTCCCCCAAACTTGAATTATTCATTGTCCCCAATGAATCATTAATAAAGAAATTATACCCCCAAACTTAAATTTTCCTATCTGAATTTTTAACCTAAGTGCGGGACTAGAACTAAGCTTAAAGTGGATTATATAAGTCAACACTACCTCCAGAATTTTTCTTCGCCGCAGCAACAGTCCAGGCTAGAAGAAAATGCTCAAGAAAAAGGTTTCTGGAGATCAGAATACCTTGATCTAATTAAGCGTAATCAGTCCAAGCTTCAAAAATTCAGAAGAAAATTAGTTAAGCTGGGCATTACTCAGTGCTTCATAGAACAGAAACATCCAGAAATTCATTAAAAACATATAAAAAGAAATTACATCAGCAGATATATTTTTGTTTAAGAAGCAGAAATATGAAAGAGAAACAAACATAACATCAACAGAAAAGGAAAGTAGAAAATACGCGAGCAAACAAAAAGTCAGAACAAAAATCATGCTCGCTCTGGGCCACTTCATCCTTCAGTCCTCGTGGCCCGGTTCATTTTCATTTTCCTCTCCTCCTCCTTCCATTGGTGGGGGTGGAATCTAGGGGTTGAATAAATCTTCAGGGAATGCTGGAAGGGTTGGATATGGTTTCGAAAAATTTTCTTGCAGCGCCTTCTTGAGATTGGCATCACGATTTTTAACATAGCTCCAGAAAGTCAAAGCTTGCCTTTCAGCAAACTCCGGCCTGCTGGCCAAAAGTGCGAGTTGTTCTAAAATCGTGTTGATGGCGTGGACCATCCCACCCTGATGCACCTCCTGCATTCGCTGAAGTCGCGCCAAATTGGGCGTATCAATGATTCCCTTATCAAACAAAATTACATCATTTTCATCCACCGGAACCCCTGCGTTTCTGCACAACATAGTAATTGTATTTGGGAAGAACAACTTCCCCACCTTCTTTTTCCAGCAGTCAACAATCTCAGAAGAAATTAGTTTCCCTACATCTATGCTCATTGATCGAAGGATGGCAAAAACAAGCAACACTCTGTCCCGCGATATAGTTGAGTCATGCGTTGTCGGCAGTAAGCAGAGTCTAATGAAACCCATCCAAGCGTTGGCTTCACTTTTCAAATAAGCAGCTTGAAATGTGTGCTTCCGTGTCTGCGACACCCTCCATTGAGCCCCCTCAACACCTACCTCTCGGACCGCCGCGCTTAATTGGTCGCCCGATGGGGCAACCACCATTTCATTGAAAACTGCGTGTGGAAAGTCCTGAAGATCAAACAAATTATTAATGGCCTCTGGGCTCCATTGGACAGGCACTCCTCGCACTATGACTTCGAAATCATCCTTCACGTCCAGATTGGCGTAGAATTCCCGAACGATGTTGGCATTGACAGGATCAGGCTTGGCACAAAACTGTCTCCACCCAAGGCTCGCTATTCCGGACTCCAAGAACCTGAGCAAATCACTGCCAAAACCTCGTTCGAATAAGAAATCACGCTTCAGTACTTCCTGATACTTTGCTCTGGCAAGTTCATTGACGAAGCGAATGAATGGTGCCCTCGGCTCCTCAATCTCACCCGATGCTTCGGCAATTCCTTTGCCTTTGCTTTTTCTCTGTTCTCGCAAACGCTCTTCTTCTGCCTTCCTTGCCTCTTCTTCTTTTGCCTTATTTTCCGCTTCCCGTTTCTCTTCTTCTCTTTCTGCATTCTCTCTTTCAGAATCAGTGGTTGGAGGCGAGGGGGTATCAGTTCGAACTACTTGAATACGGCCGGCTTTTCGCTTAAAGCGGCGACGCTTAGGTACCTCCGGTATGATCACCTCCACTCGAGCCTCCTGAACTGGCTCATTCTCAGTCGCAACCTCTGTCTGTTCATCCTCATTCCGTTTTTCTTGACTCTCCTCTCGAACTACCTCTGTATCTGCAACTCTTTGCTCAGCCTGTTCTGGGTTCTGTTCTTCTGGTTCTTTCGGGATTTCTTCAACTTCATCTGCTGCCTCCTGGACCTCTTCTTGTTCCGCAGCTCTTTGCTGCCTTCTCCTTTTCTTCGCTTCTTTTTCCTCCGGCGTCCTCTTCTTTTTCATTTTCGCTTTCTGAACCTCGAGGGTAACAGGTATCTCTTCTCCCTCATTCTCTCTCTTTTCTTGCTCTTGTTTTGGCCATTGAAGGTTCAAAGAGTTTGGCAGAGAATACCAACAAAGAAAGAAGAATGCACACAACAAAGATTCAAATCAAGAAGACGAAGTGGAAAGAACTTAACAGCGGTTGTGAATAAATAAGGCTTCAGCACATCGAATCCTAACCGAAATGATTTGCTCAACATTAAATAATATTACCGTTTAATTTGAAGTAAATGTATCCTGAAAATTTGAAACCAACAACGGTAAAATCGTGGATTCCAAACGCCCATGGTAAAAATTGGTGTGCTGTCCATCATTGAAGCCTTCGAATGATTACTCTGCGACACGTGGCGTCATCAGATGATGCATGCAATTTTACCTGCGAAAATTCAAAGAAAATCTCAACGGTAAAAATAATAAATTTCCAACGGAAACCCTTGTAATTCAGATGATTTTGCTTTCGCCATATCTTTGCCGCAACAATCTGCTGAACCTGAAGAATCTTAGATACGGAATTCGAATTTCAAAGCAAGAAAAATCAAAGATTTTTTTTCTTTAAATTCAAATTGAATTTTAACCAATCATCCCAATCTTTTATTTTCAAAAGAAGTCGAATAAATTAGAGAAAATCTCTATTAATTAAAACTAGAATTCAAATAACTGAAAATAAAATCTAGATAAAATCTAATAAAATCTAACTAATTAAAAGATAATTGAAAGATAATTTAAATAAATAACCCGAAAATCAAATCAAATTCAAAACAAAATAGATAAGATCTAATCAAATATTTAAAGACAAAATCTAATAAATCTCGCAAAATCAAATCTCACCTAACCGCAATTAAAATTAAATCAACGAAAAATAAAATCAATACAAATCCTAGGAGCTCAAAATTTTGCTCTGTGAAATGCTCCCACAAAAATCCTGCTCTCTCAATCATCAACCAACCTTAGGGAAGGATATTTTGACTGAAACTCCTCTCCCCAATAATGCTTGACACGCTGACCATTCACCTTGAATACTCTCCCATCTTTTTCATCTTGCAAAGTAACTGCTCCATGGGGGAAAACCTCAATCGCAACAAACGGACCAGACCATTTGGATTTTAGTTTCCCAGGAAACAATTTTAATCTAGAATTATAAAGCAAAACTTTTTGACCTTTGACAAATTCTTTAGGTCTAATTTTCTTGTCATGCCACAACTTAATCTTTTCTTTATAAATTTTCGCATTCTCATAAGAAAAGTGGCGAAATTCTTCCAATTCGCTGAGCTGCAGCATTCGCATTGCTTCTGCACTACTCAGATCAAAATTCAACTTTTTCAAAGCCCAAAACGTTTTATGTTCCAGCTCTAATGGTAAATGACAAGCTTTCCCGTATACCAACCGATAGGGAGACATACATAGAGGAGTCTTATAGGCTGTCCTATAAGCCCAAAGAGCCTCATCCAACCTAAAAGGCCAATCCTTTCTAGATGGATGGACTACTTTTTCTAGAATTGATTTAATTTCCCTATTACTTATCTCAGCTTGACCATTAGCCTGTGGGTGATAGGGGGTAGCTATCCTGTGCTTGATTCCATACTTAGCTAAAAGCTTAGTTAAGATATTATTAACAAAATGTGTACCCTCATCACTTATTAGAGCTCTAGGTGTCCCGAACCGCGCAAAGATGTGCGATTGGAGAAACCTTGAAACCGTCTTGGCATCACTCTGATGGCATGCGATGGCCTCCGCCCACTTGAACACGTAATCCACTGTCAATAAGATAAAAACATTGCCATTAGAAGGGGGAAATGGCCCCATAAAATCAATACCCCATACATCGAATAGTTCAACTTCTAAAATGTAAGTAAGAGGCATTTCATCTCTAGGCCCCAAGTTTCCTCTCCTTTGACAAGCGTCACATTGCTTGTAGAACCAGTGGGCATCCTTAAACAAGGTAGGCCAGAAGAATCCGCAATGCAAAATCCTCATAGCTGTCCTTTGACCGTTGAAATGGCCTCCATACGGCGAAGAGTGACATTGCTCCAGGATTTCGGTTGCTTCATCACCTGAAACGCACCTACGAATAATACTGTCAGAGCATTGCTTATACATAAATGGCTCATCCCAATAGAAAAATTTGCATCATGCTTAAAATTTTTCCCAATCCATATCAATAGGGGTGACTCCCTTCACTAAAAAGTTGGCAATATCAGCATACCAAGGGACATCCCTGACTACCTTCACCTGAACAGCAAAAAGCTGTTCATCTGGAAAAGAATCGGAAATGGCAGATTGCTCCAGCAAAGATGATGATGGATCAAGACGAGACAAGTGATCTGCAATGACATTCTCTGATCCCTTCTTGTCCTTTATCTCCAAGTCGAATTCCTGCAGTAATAAAACCCAATGAATTAGTCTAGGCTTTGCATCTTTCTTTGACATTAAATACCTTATTGCTGCATGATCCGTGAACACCGTGACTTTGGATCCAACCAAATATGGCCGGAATTTCTCAAAAGCAAACACAACAGCTAACAACTCCTTTTCAGTAGTTGTGTAGTTGACCTGTGCCTCATTTAAAACCTTGCTTGCATAATATATAGGATGAATAAATTTGCCCTGCTTCTGCCCCAGCATTGCACCTACTGCAGCATCACTCGCATCACACATTACCTCGAATGACAAATTCCAATTAGGTGCGCAGAGAATGGGTGCTGAGACTAAAGCAGCCTTCAATGTTTCAAAAGCCTTCCTACAATCTGCATTAAAGTCAAAAACATGATCAGTGCACAATAAGTTACAAAGAGGTTTACTGATTTTGGAAAAATCCTTTATGAACCTCCTATAAAATCCAGCATGCCCTAAGAAGCTCTGAATTCCCTTCACTGAATTCGGTGATTCTAATCTTTCAATAACCTCAACTTTTGCTCTATCAACTTCTAGACCATTCTTAGAAATCCTATGACCTAACACTATGCCCTCCTTCACCATGAAGTGGCACTTCTCCCAATTAAGAACTAGATGGGTATCCTCACATCTTTTTAACACCTTACCTAAATTATCTAAACAACTCTGAAAATACCCTCCAAAAACTGAAAAAATCGTCCATAAAGACCTCAACAGTGGACTCAATCATATCAGAAAAAATTGCTAACATACACCGCTGAAATGTTGCTGAAGCATTACAAAGGCCAAAAGGCATTCACCTGAAAGCAAACGTCCCATAAGGGCAGGTGAAAGTGGTTTTTTCCTGATCTTCAGGAGCAATAGTAATCTTGTTATACCCAGAACAACCATCCAAGAAACAGTAGTAGGCCTGACCAGCCAATCGATCCAACATCTGGTCAATAAATGGCAAAAGGAAGTGGTCCTTACGGGTAGCTTTGTTAAGCCTCCTGTAATCCATGCAAAACCTCCAACCAGTTACTGCCCTAGTTGGGATCAACTCATTGTCTTTATTGCTTACCACAGTGACACCTCATTTCTTAGGAACACATTGGACAGGGCTCACCCAATTGCTGTTTGCAATCGGATAAATGATGCCAGCATCCAACCATTTAATCACCTCCTTTTTAACCACTTCTTTCATTGCAGGGTTAAGCCTTCTTTGTTGCTCAATACTCCTCAAGGACCCCTCCTCTAGAGTGATTTTATGCATACAAAAAGATGGGCTAATCCCCTGAATGTCAGCCAATGTTCAACCAATAGCCTTGCGGTATTGCTGCAGCAACTTTATTAAGGCCTCTTCATGCTCCAGCATTAAATCTGATGCAATAATAATGGGCAACGTCTCACCTTCCCCAAGATACACATACTTCAGATGATCCGACAAGGGCTTCAAATCTAAAGTAGGTGCCTCAATCAGGGACGACTTAATTGAAGGAGCCTTCCTTTGATCTAAATCTAAAGATTCGAAAACATCCTCACACCTAAACAATTCTTTTTCATTTTTTCTATCTAAAGAACAAACTTCTAAATCCTCTACACTAACCTCTCATGATTTTCCAAATGCTTATTAGCCGAATCCTGAATTGCTGTCTCAACAATTGTGTTCTCCAGAATCCTAATGAAAGAGCAATCTTCCATCTCGTCTGGATACTTCATGGCCTTAAACACATTAAATTTTACTTCCTCATTACAAACTCTCATTGTTAATTCCCCTTTTTGAACATCTATTAACGCCCTACCAGTAGCCAAAAATGGACGTCCTAGAATAATTGGGACATCTCTATCAGCCTCATAATCTAAAATAATGAAATCAACAGGAAATATGAATTTATCCACTTTTACTAAGACATCCTCAATCTTACCCTCTGGATATGTGATAGACCTATCAGCTAGTTGGAGTGTAACTGTAGTAGGTCTAGCTTCACCAATACCTAACTTTCGATAGACCGAAAGAGGCATAAGGTTAATGCTTGCACCTAAATCACAGAGTGCTCTACCTAACTTTTTTCCACCTATAGACACAGGTATAGTAAATGATCCTGGATCCTTAGCCTTGGTTGGTAGCCCATTCTTAAGAATAGCACTACACTCCTCAGTAAGAGATACAGTTTCAAACTCACCTAACCTCTTCTTTTTAGTTAAAATATCCTTAAGAAATTTAGCATAATTAGGCATTTGCTCTATAGCTTCTACTAAAGGGATATTTATATGCAATTGCTTAAGAATCTCTAAAAATTTTTTAAATTGACCATCCTGATTCCTAGGCTTTTGCCTTTGTGGAAAAGGTAGAGGTGGTACATAAGGCGGGGGCGGCACATAAGGTGGCTCCACATCTGGAACAGAACCAGATGCTCCAGCATCTTTATTGCTGCCTCCAGCACCCTGACCAGACTCCAACTCTTTCTCGACAACAACATTTCTATCACCATTTTTATCTATATCCTGGGTTTTACTAGGCTCTCTTCTTTCTTCTAGTGGCTTACCACTCCTAAGAGTCACTGCCTGCACATGCTCCTTACCTTCCCTTCTAGGGTGTTCAGTATCTGATGGAAGTTTCCCTTGAGGCTTTGCCTTGAGCTCATTAGTTAGCTGACCCACTTGCAATTCCAGGGCTCTCATTGAAGCTTGATTACTTTGAATTGCAGCGTCTGTACGAGCCATAAATTCTTTCATCATTGCCTCGAGAGAATTCTTCGAATTTTGCTGGGGCAAAGCCTGCTTATTTTGCTGGGGCATTACCTGCGCTTTTGCAAATCCCGGCTGGTTCACCTTTTGTTGTGTTTGCACATTACTCCCTTGTCCTCCCCACGCGAAGTTGGGGTGGTTGTGCCAACCTGGATTATAGAAGTTAGAATACGGGTTGTTCCTCTGATTACCTACAAAAAACACAGAAGCTGGATTGCTGGGGCAAAACTCGTAGTTGTGATTTTCACCACAATAGACACATGCCTACTCTGTGACTTGGTTCACCACTGCAGCAGGCTCCACAACCGGCGGCTGCTGATGACTAATCACTGTCACATTCTTAAGAGCGTTAGCAATCATTGCAAGATCAGCCCTAATGGTGGACACACCATCAACCTCTAATACACTCTTAACCTTTTTATTTGTGCCTCTAACATCCGACCACTGACAACTATTAATAGATATTCTTTCTAAAATTTCATAAGCTTCATCAAAAGTTTTTGCCAAAAGGGCCCCTCCAGCCGAAGCATCGACCATACCTTGAGCTACCACATTTAATCCATTGTAAAACGTTTCCATTTGGATACAATGTGGTAGGCCATGGTGAGGACACTTTCACAAAAGCTCCTTAAACCTCTCCCAAGCCTCACTAAAAGTCTCATCTTCAAGTTGCCTAAACCCTACTATTTCACTCCTTAATTTCGCATTTCTATTAGGTGGGAAATATTTACTCAAAAATTTTTCAGCTAACTCATCCCATGTCCTAATTGACCCTGGAGCAAAAGAATTTAACCATGACTTTGCTCCATCTCTAAGAGAATACGAGAACAAAATTAACCTAAGAGCATCTCTAGGCACTCCTTGAATCACAAAAGAATCACTAACTCCTAGAAAAGACTTAAGATGTAAATGAGGATCTTCAGATGTCAAACCATGGAATTACCCCACGGTTTGCAACATCTGAAACATTACCGGTTTCATTTCAAAATTCGCCGCTTGGATTTGGGGACGTGCAATCCCTGGATTCAACTCATTAAACATCGGAACAGCATATGCTCGAATGGCTCTGGTTCTATCGTTCGCTATCAAGATAGGATTCTCAACCTGATTATTTTGTTGCTCATTTTGCTCAAACAGTGGGTTTTGCTGCAGCAACGGATTCTGCTGGGGGTTCACTGCTACTGGACCTTCAGGAACCTGCGGAAGTTGCGGGGCGTTCTCCATCTGGTTTCTGCGCTGCTCCCTCCTTCTGTTCCTAAATGTTTTCTCAATTTCTGGATCAAGCTCAAACCGTACCCCAGGCGGATCGCTCATGCACCAAAATCACATCTGCAAAAACAAAAGAAACAATCAAAAAGTTCTAGCACCAAACCACCAAAACACGTACACAAAACAGATCAGATAAAAACTTATTCAGTCCCCGGCAACGGCGCCAAAAACTTGTCGGGTTCCTAGAGTGAGTAAAAATTTAATGTAAAATTCCCTAGAATTCCTGTGCAAGTATACACAGTCTGCAGCAAGTAGTATTATCAATCCGAGCCCTGAATGAGTTTCCACTCTACCTATTTTTGTGTAACTTTTTAATGGTTTCAAGAATAATAAAATGATTGGGTTTTATCTGAATTATGCTGAAGCAAAATAAATGGCAGAACAATAAGTAAACAAATAGATAGACAGATTAAAGACAGGCGTTGGTTAGGTTTTAGTGATTGTTATAAAATATGCCCTAGCAATATTATTGATCATGCATTTCTCGCAGTATTATTAGCGGATTCCTCCCGGAACTCCGGATCTTTTGGGATGTGTTTCAACCCCAATGAAGTGCGACCGATCAAGCACTAGGCAACTGGCTATCCCTAGCTCAGTCAGTGGTGTTCACCAATACACAATGATCGTAGTGTGGATAATTGCCACACACTCTCTAAATCATCCCTGAAACTAGAGAGAGCTATTCACACCGGCTGGCCAGGCGGGAGTAAAATGAGAATAAGCACAACAATTAACCAAAATGCGATAGTCAATATATTACTAGAGATGAAGCACAGTAATCACATTATTCCTAACCAACACCTTAAGCAACTTAGTTCATAACAGGCTTAGGAATACGAGTTACAATCTGAGTATGCATGCCCATAACCACAAGTTAATAAAGAAAATAAACTCCCTAATCAGCTTGCGGATGATGGTGTTTATGATGATCTTCAATCTCTCTACACTATACAGCTTCCACGAGAAAACTTGGAATATTCTCTCCCAAAAGTCGAATTAATTGGACTTGGGCGGCTCCTTTCCTTTTATAGAGGTGATAGGAGGCTTGAATTAGGTCAACTAGGACACGTGTAAGGCTCTCCTTGCTCCTTTATCCCGAAAATAACTCAACAGAAGTCGGTTCATGAAGTTGGCTAACGAGCTGTGACGTGGCAGTTTCTACTCCCAGTTTTGTTGCAACACAGAATTTGCTCCCTCCAGTCGCCCAGCAGCATAATCTGCACAAAGTGATTTCCAAAGCTTCCATTCTTCCAAATGGGTTAAATCATGTAATATCTCTCTAAAACCAACCCTATTAAGCATTAAAGACACACAAATCCTTATATAAATAAGGCCTAAATAACTACCTTTTGGGCAGTTATCATCGAGCCTGACCCCCGCCATGGTTGAGGCCGAGGCCGTGGCTGACCCCTGCTATGGTCGAGGTCGAGGCCAAGGCTAATCCCTACCATGGTCGAGGTCGAGGCCAACCATAGCAATGCTCGAGGCCGAGCTCGACCCCAACCATGGTCATGGACAAGGTCAATCCTATCTATACAAGCGAAGATCGAGCACTATGCGAGCCTAAGCATTCCAACTTAGTGCAAACTCTTATATGCGAGCCTAAGCTCTTCAGCTTAGAGCCCACGCACTCATGCGAGCCTAGGCTTTTCAACTTAGAGCCCACGTTTACATGCGAGCCTGAGCTCTTCAGCTTAGTGTCCACGCCTTCATGCGAGCCCGAGCCCTCGGGCTTGGTGCCCACGTCAACATGTGAACCTAAGATGTTCAGCTTAGAGCCCACGCCTACATGCGACCCTAAGTTTTTCAACTTAGAGCCCACACCTACATGCGAGCCTAAGCTTTTCAGCTTAGAGCCCACACCTTCATACGAGCCCGAGCCCTTCGAGCTTGGTGCCCACGCCTACATGCGAGCCTAAGCTTTTCAGCTTAGAGCCCACGTCTACATGTGAGCCCAAGCCCTCGAGCTTGGTGCCCAGACCTACATGCGAGCCTAAGTTTTTCAACTTAGAGCCCACACATACATGCGAGCCTAAACTTTCCAACTTAGTGCCCATGCCTACATGCAAGTTTAAGCTTTTCACCTTAGAGCCCACGCTAATATCAAGACCAAAGTTGAGCCAAGCCATCTGGCTGAGGTCGAGACCGGGTTATTTCTTCAACCCCTATTTTCTCCCATGTTTCTCTTACCTAACCCCTATTTAGGGAATTTCTGCTTTGTCTAGTTTTGTCCTATTGTTGGGTTTCCTAGAGTGAGTAAAAATATAGTATAGAATACTCTAGAATTCCTGTGCAAGTATACACAGTCTGCAACAAGTAATATTATCAATCCAAGGTCTGAATAAGCTTTCACTTTACCTATTTTGTGCAATTTTCTAATGGTTTCAAGAATAATAAAATGATTGGGTTTTATCGGAATTATGCTGAAGCAAAATAAATGACAGAACAACGAATAAACAAATAGACAGATAGATTAAAGACAGGCGCTGGTTAGGTTTTAGTGATTGTTATAAAATATGCTCTAGCAATATTATTGATCATGCATTTCTCGCAGTATTATTAGCGGATTCCTCCCGGAACTCCGAATCTTTTTTTATGTGTTTCAACCCCAATGAAGTGAGACCGATCAAGCACTAGGCAACTGGCTATCCCTAGCTCAGTCACTGGCGTTCACCAATACACAATGATCGTAGTGTGGATAATTGCCACACACTCTCTAAATCATCCCTGAAACTAGAGAGAGCTATTCACACCGGCTGGCCAGGCGGGAGTAAAATGAGAATAAGCACAACAATTAACCAAAATGTGATAGTCAATATATTACTAGAGATGAAGCACAGTAATCACATTATTCCTAACCAACACCCTAAGCTACTTAGTTCATAACAGGCATAGGAATACGAATTACAATCTGAGTAGGCATGTCCATAACCACAAGTTAAGTGATGTGGACTTTTCCTAACCGCAAGCGCACGAGTCAAGTAATAATATAGTGAATAGTAAATTCGAATGTCGTCCTCTGGATTGGATTTTTAAGCAAATCGAGTATTGTGAATTATCTTGCCCAATTTTATTTAGGGATCAAAAAGTGATGAAAAGATGATGATAAAACCAAATCAAAGCAAGTAAAAAGAATGGAAATTCAATTGGGAAAACTACTTAGGGAATTGATTTCGCCGATTTCGTTTAGGATTGATTTTAAAGAATAAGTTATTATGCACAATGAAATTATGAGCCAAAGACCCTTTAATCACAACTACCTCTCCCGAGTATAATTGATTCTCATGCAAATTAACCAACTTGATATCCCTATCTAAGTTTATTAATATGCAAGGCAATGAGATCTTTTAACCAATTCTAAAGTTAATCTAAAACCGTCACGAATTAGAAAGTAAACTTTATTCATGCAATCTTGAGTAAGTCTAAATCAAATCCCCTCTCCCGAGCTAGATTCGAAACTTAAATCATTCAACTAATGGCCAATTAATTGAAAGCATTAAATCAAGATTACAAACACAATAACATTGCACAACTTAAACCATAAATCAATCCATAAACTTAATCAACTACATCAATCCCTAAGCTACAAGTTTAGCTACTCATGAATGTAAATACAATCTCAACTAAACATATGAAAGCCATAAATCTAACTAAAGGAAGAAAAGGGAAAACAAAACTCAATGTAGGCCGAGTCCCGACGTCCCCGTCACGATCCCCACGAACAATGGGTTGATTTCCAAGCTCCTCCTTTGTTTGCAGCCTCAAAATCCTCTATTCTGTCCTCTTTACGGCTCCAAAAGGTCCCAAATTGAACTCCCCAAAAACCTAGCCGAAAATAAGCTTTTATTCTGATTTTTCGTCTTAGCGTCGAGACGCTGCCTCTTATACGCGCGTTCTGAATAAGGAAAAACGGAAGCGTCGGGACGCTTCCTATCATAGCGTCTCGACGCTGTAAGCTTTACGCGCCTAATCTGATATGGAATGTGAGTGTCGAGACGCTCAAGAGCTAGCGTCTCGACGCTAGCCTGCTGTTGACCGAGATTTGACTCTTTTCCACTTTTACTCTTTTCATTCCTTTGCATCTTTTCACGCCCCGAGCACCCGATTAACTCTGATATTGCATTATAGCTCCAATCAACCATTTCCTACAAAATAAACAATAAAGCACAATAAAATGGCCCAAAAATCATAAAAGACTAGCTAAATTAGATAAGTAAAGATAGCTAGCTATGCTCGCTACCAAATACCCCCAAACTTAAGCTTTTGCTAGTCCTCGAGCAAACTCTAAATCAGACATACAATGGAAGAATGGATGCAACAATCATAACTCAATCCTCAGGGCTCAAAAGTCAATAACCAAGCAAGCAAGAGATATGCACACAAGGACCAATGAGGGAGACAAATTAAAATTTTTCCAAAATTAACTTGCACAAGCGAGATCTAACTCAACAAGATCAGACTCTACTAGCCCGGGATTGGATTATTAAACTCTCAGCTCATCTTCCCTCTACACTGGCATTAAGGCTTCACTAATGAGTTAATGCAACAAATTAGTTTGTTTATCTCCATACTTAGGTGCTTTTAATTAACAAATGAATTAAGCATTTATATGTGGCACTAGCTTTCACACACCCATTGCAGGGACCCTTAACCTGAGATTTCTCTGGTTGGCCTAACTGATCACAACAGGGGTAGCTCTTTTTGCCTAAACTTTATTAAACATTGCAAACTGTGCACAGGCCATGGCATAATATTTTTTTTCTTCAACAGAAACTACAAGAATGATTTTTCTTTATGAGCATAAATAGCATATATTCTTTTCTTTCCTCCTAAGCAAGATCAAACATGCTAATTTGCAAATCATTAACTTTTTAGCTCTACCCTACACCTATCGAGGTGACAACAAGCATATGAACTTAATAATTCGCTCCTAAGCATTCAAATCCAAATCTAGCCAAGACAGATACTCTACTCATGCAAGCCATCTCCTAGAAAAATTTTAAAAAGTCTCCCTTTTTGGGCACTTATGCTTACATCTCATCACAAGCTTGAAAATTGACAAGAAAGCCTATCCTAGAACATCATAATCATGCAAAAGCAGCATCCAGAAAACAACCATATGCATAATTCAAAGAAAGCTCAAAACTATAGCCCGAACTCAGATGCTCAAGGGCTCCACAAACATGCTAATCCACCCCCAAACTTAAAATATGCATTGTCCTCAATGTATAAAGAAAATAGGGCATAAACAAGCATGAGAACAATAAAAGAATGACAGGAGTGAATAATACTGGCCTGGAATGATGATGACTTCTTGCTTGAGAGCTTTGAATCTTGAAAGCTTGAAAGCAAAGGAGAGGAAGAAAACAAGACCTACAAAACAAAAACAAACGATAAATCAAAAACAAAAAGAAAACACACTAACTTACTTGGGTTGCCTCCCATAAGCGCTTGTTTAACGTCATTAGCTTGACGTGTTGCACGTGCTTCAAGGAGGCTTTTGTTCTGTGAATCCAACAGAGGTGCTCTTTCTTGCACCTTTCCTGTAGCCCATGTAAAGCACTTCATCTTTAGAGTCTTCAACTGCTTTAAAGATTTCTTTTTCGTTCTTGACTCTAATGGTGAGCTCCCTGCGCTCAATATCTATAATCGCTCGCCCAGTAGCGAGGAATGGTCGTCCTAATATGACAGGCATTGAAGGATTTTCTATCATGTCCATAACATACAAGTCAATAGGGAGGAAAAATCTACCTACTCTGATTAACACATTTTCTACAATGCCAACTGGTCTCACCACAGATTGATCAGCCAATTGGAGCTTTACAGGAGTAGATTTAATCTCACCTATGTCTAACTTCTTACACAAGGACAATGGGATAATATTAATGCTAGCACCTAAATCACATAATGCTCTAAAAGAGTAAGTACCAAAACTACAAGGAACAGAAAAACTCCCTGGATCTGCTACTTTTTCAGGTACTTTCTGTTGTACTCTGGTGCTGCATGTGGAAGCAAGATACACAGTGTCAACCTTCTTTTCCTTTCGTTTCTTTGCTAGCCACTCCTTCATGAACCTGTTGTATTGGGGCATCTCTAATGCCTCTGCAAAAGGAATATTAATATTCAGATTCATAAAAGCATTCATAAATTTATCAAACTGAACCTGATTGTTCTTTTTCTTCTTTTTCTTTTTCCTTTCCTTGGGAACCAACAGTGTGGGAGAAGGAATAGGAGGCTCAAGGTTAGGCTTTTCAGCCTCATCAGATGATGTGTCCTCCTCAGCTTCCCCTGTAGGCGTTTCATAGTCCTCAGATTCAGGTTCCTCTTCAGATTCCTCCTGGTGCACAGTGATTGCCTTACAATACTCCATCTGGGGTTTCTCTTGTTCAGCTGGGGCCTTACCTTTGTTCATTGTACTTACAACATTTACCAACTGACCCAGCTGAGTCTCGATATTCTTGATGGCAGCGCTGTGGCCATTAACTGTTGAATTGATGGCAAGGACTGCCTCCTCTAATTTGGTTGTCCTGTTACTAGACTCTGCAATGAAAGCTCCTACAAGATCTTCTAACTTTTTATTATCTTGAGTTTGAGGGGCAAAACCAGGAGGATTAAGAACATTCTTGGTATTAGCATAAGAGAAATTTTCATGGTTCCTATTGTTAGGGTGATAATGTGTAGGTGTAGAACTATTATTATATCCCCTAGAATTAAAATTTGATACATACTGAACCTGTTCAATGGTCTCCTCCTGAGGTCTAGATTCTAAAGCAGCGGCTGATTCAATTGATTGAGCACTCCCTGTACCTGAAAATTTCATAAAAACATTAGCAAGGGAAGTCATCTGGGCCTGGAGTGCACTTACTTTATCAACCTCAAACACTCCAGCAACAATCTTTTTAGGTGTAGACCGCTCAGATGGCCACTAATAGCTGTTGGTGGCCATATCCTCTAGAAGTGTGCGAGCGTTTTCCACGGTCTTGGACAACAGAGTCCCACCTGCAGCTGCATCAACAATCGTTTTTGCACTAGGAGTTAAACCATTATAAAACAACTGTACCTGAAGCCAATCGGGGTAACCATGCTGAGGACACTTCCTCAGTAGCTCTTTGAATCGCTCCCAGGCTTCAAACAGCTGCTCATCATACTGTTGTTGGAATGTCCCAATTTCGGTCCTCAGCTTGACCGTCTTTGCAGGAGGGAAAAATTTCTTCAAAAAGGCCTGGACCAAAGCATCCCAGGTGGTGATGCTTCCAGGGGTAATAGACTGCAACCAATCTCGTGCTTTATCCTGCAAAGAAAAGGGAAATAAACGTAAGCGAATAGCATCCTCAGAGACTCCATTAATTTTTACCGTCCCACAAATGTCCAAGAATGATTTAAGATGAGAATTTGGATCCTCAGTGGGCGATCCTCTGTATGCACAATCTCGAGCCATCTGAATAAGACCGGTCTTCAGCTCAAAGTTGTTGGCATTAATCGGTGCATAGACAATTCCCGATTGCTGTCCCTGAAACACAGGCTGAAAATAATCTCTAATAGGCCTAGGCTCCTCAGGTGGATTTTGATCTGCCATTTGAATAATTTCTCTGTTTTCCCTTCGAATCCTAAGAATTGTTCTCTCTATCTCGGGATCAAATGGTGCTACTTCTCTACTATTACGCATGCAAAAATCAAAACTACCCTAAAAAGAAACGAAAAAAAAAACAATTATGGAATGAAATAAAGAAAAGGAAACAACAAATCTAAATAAGGAAAATATAATCTAGAAAAGGAAACAAAGTAACCTAATAAGGAATGCAAAAATAAATATGACAAAATGCAAATAAGGAAACTAACCTAGAAAAGGAAAAACAAGAACAAATAAAGGAAAAATTACACAACTAAAAGAAAACTAACCTAGAAAATCAAACATGGGAAGAAAAACAAATAAGGAAAAAAATGCACAAACCTAAAAAATAAGAATACACCCTAAATTAAGATCAAGCAATTTTTTCACAATATCAATCTAGCTAAATGTGCCCATCCCCGGCAACGGCGCCAAAAACTTGATGTGGATTTTTCCTAACCGCAAGCACACGGGTCAAGTAATAATATAGTGAATAGTAAATTCGAATGTCGTCCTCTGGATTGGATTTTTAAGCAAATCGAGTATTGTGAATTATCTTGCCCAATTTTATTTAGGGATCAAAAAGTGATGAAAAGATGATGATAAAACCAAATCAAAGCAAGTAAAAAGAATGGAAATTCAATTGGGAAAACTACTTAGGGAATTGATTTCGCCGATTTCGTTTAGGATTGATTTTAAAGAATAAGTTATTATGCACAATGAAATTATGAGCCAAAGACCCTTTAATCACAACTACCTCTCCCGAGTATAATTGATTCTCATGCAAATTAACCAACTTGATATCCCTATCTAAGTTTATTAATATGCAAGGCAATGAGATCTTTTAACCAATTCTAAAGTTAATCTAAAACCGTCACGAATTAGAAAGTAAACTTTATTCATGCAATCTTGAGTAAGTCTAAATCAAATCCCCTCTCCCGAGCTAGATTCGAAACTTAAATCATTCAACTAATGGCCAATTAATTGAAAGCATTAAATCAAGATTACAAACACAATAACATTGCACAACTTAAACCATAAATCAATCCATAAACTTAATCAACTACATCAATCCCTAAGCTACAAGTTTAGCTACTCATGAATGTAAATACAATCTCAACTAAACATATGAAAGCCATAAATCTAACTAAAGGAAGAAAAGGGAAAACAAAACTCAATGTAGGCCGAGTCCCGACGTCCCCGTCACGATCCCCACGAACAATGGGTTGATTTCCAAGCTCCTCCTTTGTTTGCAGCCTCAAAATCCTCTATTCTGTCCTCTTTACGGCTCCAAAAGGTCCCAAATTGAACTCCCCAAAAACCTAGCCGAAAATAAGCTTTTATTCTGATTTTTCGTCTTAGCGTCGAGACGCTGTCAAGACAGCGTCGCGACGCTGCCTCTTATACGCGCGTTCTGAATAAGGAAAAACGGAAGCGTCGGGACGCTTCCTATCATAGCGTCTCGACGCTGTAAGCTTTACGCGCCTAATCTGATATGGAATGTGAGCGTCGAGACGCTCAAGAGCTAGCGTCTCGACGCTAGCCTGTTGTTGACCGAGATTTGACTCTTTTCCACTTTTACTCTTTTCATTCCTTTGCTTCTTTTCACGCCCCGAGCACCCGATTAACTCTGATATTGCATTATAGCTCCAATCAACCATTTCCTACAAAATAAACAATAAAGCACAATAAAATGGCCCAAAAATCATAAAAGACTAGCTAAATTAGATAAGTAAAGATAGCTAGCTATGCTCGCTATCAAATACCCCCAAACTTAAGCTTTTGCTAGTCCTCGAGCAAACTCTAAATCAGACATACAATGGAAGAATGGATGCAACAATCATAACTCAATCCTCAGGGCTCAAAAGTCAATAACCAAGCAAGCAAGAGATATGCACACAAGGACCAATGAGGGAGACAAATTAAAATTTTTCCAAAATTAACTTGCACAAGCGAGATCTAACTCAACAAGATCAGACTCTACTAGCCCGGGATTGGATTATTAAACTCTCAGCTCATCTTCCCTCTACACTGGCATTAAGGCTTCACTAATGAGTTAATGCAACAAATTAGTTTGTTTATCTCCATACTTAGGTGCTTTTAATTAACAAATGAATTAAGCATTTATATGTGGCACTAGCTTTCACACACCCATTGCAGGGACCCTTAACCTGAGATTTCTCTGGTTGGCCTAACTGATCACAACAGGGGTAGCTCTTTTTGCCTAAACTTTATTAAACATTGCAAACTGTGCACAGGCCATGGCATAATATTTTTTTTTCTTCAACAGAAACTACAAGAATGATTTTTCTTTATGAGCATAAATAGCATATATTCTTTTCTTTCCTCCTAAGCAAGATCAAACATGCTAATTTGCAAATCATTAACTTTTTAGCTCTACCCTACACCTATCGAGGTGACAACAAGCATATGAACTTAATAATTCGCTCCTAAGCATTCAAATCCAAATCTAGCCAAGACAGATACTCTACTCATGCAAGCCATCTCCTAGAAAAATTTTAAAAAGTCTCCCTTTTTGGGCACTTATGCTTACATCTCATCACAAGCTTGAAAATTGACAAGAAAGCCTATCCTAGAACATCATAATCATGCAAAAGCAGCATCCAGAAAACAACCATATGCATAATTCAAAGAAAGCTCAAAACTATAGCCCGAACTCAGATGCTCAAGGGCTCCACAAACATGCTAATCCACCCCCAAACTTAAAATATGCATTGTCCTCAATGTATAAAGAAAATAGGGCATAAACAAGCATGAGAACAATAAAAGAATGACAGGAGTGAATAATACTGGCCTGGAATGATGATGACTTCTTGCTTGAGAGCTTTGAATCTTGAAAGCTTGAAAGCAAAGGAGAGGAAGAAAACAAGACCTACAAAACAAAAACAAACGATAAATCAAAAACAAAAAGAAAACACACTAACTTACTTGGGTTGCCTCCCATAAGCGCTTGTTTAACGTCATTAGCTTGACGTGTTGCACGTGCTTCAAGGAGGCTTTTGTTCTGTGAATCCAACAGAGGTGCTCTTTCTTGCACCTTTCCTGTAGCCCATGTAAAGCACTTCATCTTTAGAGTCTTCAACTGCTTTAAAGATTTCTTTTTCGTTCTTGACTCTAATGGTGAGCTCCCTGCGCTCAATATCTATAATCGCTCGCCCAGTAGCGAGGAATGGTCGTCCTAATATGACAGGCATTGAAGGATTTTCTATCATGTCCATAACATACAAGTCAATAGGGAGGAAAAATCTACCTACTCTGATTAACACATTTTCTACAATGCCAACTGGTCTCACCACAGATTGATCAGCCAATTGGAGCTTTACAGGAGTAGATTTAATCTCACCTATGTCTAACTTCTTACACAAGGACAATGGGATAATATTAATGCTAGCACCTAAATCACATAATGCTCTAAAAGAGTAAGTACCAAAACTACAAGGAACAGAAAAACTCCCTGGATCTGCTACTTTTTCAGGTACTTTCTGTTGTACTCTGGTGCTGCATGTGGAAGCAAGATACACAGTGTCAACCTTCTTTTCCTTTCGTTTCTTTGCTAGCCACTCCTTCATGAACCTGTTGTATTGGGGCATCTCTAATGCCTCTGCAAAAGGAATATTAATATTCAGATTCATAAAAGCATTCATAAATTTATCAAACTGAACCTGATTGTTCTTTTTCTTCTTTTTCTTTTTCCTTTCCTTGGGAACCAACAGTGTGGGAGAAGGAATAGGAGGCTCAAGGTTAGGCTTTTCAGCCTCATCAGATGATGTGTCCTCCTCAGCTTCCCCTGTAGGCGTTTCATAGTCCTCAGATTCAGGTTCCTCTTCAGATTCCTCCTGGTGCACAGTGATTGCCTTACAATACTCCATCTGGGGTTTCTCTTGTTCAGCTGGGGCCTTACCTTTGTTCATTGTACTTACAACATTTACCAACTGACCCAGCTGAGTCTCGATATTCTTGATGGCAGCGCTGTGGCCATTAACTGTTGAATTGATGGCAAGGACTGCCTCCTCTAATTTGGTTGTCCTGTTACTAGACTCTGCAATGAAAGCTCCTACAAGATCTTCTAACTTTTTATTATCTTGAGTTTGAGGGGCAAAACCAGGAGGATTAAGAACATTCTTGGTATTAGCATAAGAGAAATTTTCATGGTTCCTATTGTTAGGGTGATAATGTGTAGGTGTAGAACTATTATTATATCCCCTAGAATTAAAATTTGATACATACTGAACCTGTTCAATGGTCTCCTCCTGAGGTCTAGATTCTAAAGCAGCGGCTGATTCAATTGATTGAGCACTCCCTGTACCTGAAAATTTCATAAAAGCATTAGCAAGGGAAGTCATCTGGGCCTGGAGTGCACTTACTTTATCAACCTCAAACACTCCAGCAACAATCTTTTTAGGTGTAGACCGCTCAGATGGCCACTAATAGCTGTTGGTGGCCATATCCTCTAGAAGTGTGCGAGCGTTTTCCACGGTCTTGGACAACAGAGTCCCACCTGCAGCTTCATCAACAATCGTTTTTGTACTAGGAGTTAAACCATTATAAAACAACTGTACCTGAAGCCAATCGGGGTAACCATGCTGAGGACACTTCCTCAGTAGCTCTTTGAATCGCTCCCAGGCTTCAAACAGCTGCTCATCATACTGTTGTTGGAATGTCCCAATTTCGGTCCTCAGCTTGACCGTCTTTGCAGGAGGGAAAAATTTCTTCAAAAAGGCCTGGACCAAAGCATCCCAGGTGGTGATGCTTCCAGGGGTAATAGACTGCAACCAATCTCGTGCTTTATCCTGCAAAGAAAAGGGAAATAAACGTAAGCGAATAGCATCCTCAGAGACTCCATTAATTTTTACCGTCCCACAAATGTCCAAGAATGATTTAAGATGAGAATTTGGATCCTCAGTGGGCGATCCTCTGTATGCACAATCTCGAGCCATCTGAATAAGACCGGTCTTCAGCTCAAAGTTGTTGGCATTAATTGGTGCATAGACAATTCCCGATTGCTGTCCCTGAAACACAGGCTGAAAATAATCTCTAATAGGCCTAGGCTCCTCAGGTGGATTTTGATCTGCCATTTGAATAATTTCTCTGTTTTCCCTTCGAATCCTAAGAATTGTTCTTTCTATCTCGGGATCAAATGGTGCTACTTCTCTACTATTACGCATGCAAAAATCAAAACTACCCTAAAAAGAAACGAAAAAAAAAACAATTATGGAATGAAATAAAGAAAAGGAAACAACAAATCTAAATAAGGAAAATATAATCTAGAAAAGGAAACAAAGTAACCTAATAAGGAATGCAAAAATAAATATGACAAAATGCAAATAAGGAAACTAACCTAGAAAAGGAAAAACAAGAACAAATAAAGGAAAAATTACACAACTAAAAGAAAACTAACCTAGAAAATCAAACATGGGAAGAAAAACAAATAAGGAAAAAAATGCACAAACCTAAAAAATAAGAATACACCCTAAATTAAGATCAAGCAATTTTTTCACAATATCAATCTAGCTAAATGTGCCAATCCCCGACAACGGCGCCAAAAACTTGATGTGGACTTTTCCTAACCGCAAGCGCACGGGTCAAGTAATAATATAGTGAATAGTAAATTCGAATGTCGTCCTCTGGATTGGATTTTTAAGCAAATCGAGTATTGTGAATTATCTTGCCCAATTTTATTTAGGGATCAAAAAGTGATGAAAAGATGATGATAAAACAAAATCAAAGCAAGTAAAAAGAATGGAAATTCAATTGGGAAAACTACTTAGGGAATTGATTTCGCCGATTTCGTTTAGGATTGATTTTAAAGAATAAGTTATTATGCACAATGAAATTATGAGCCAAAGACCCTTTAATCACAACTACCTCTCCCGAGTATAATTGATTCTCATGCAAATTAACCAACTTGATATCCCTATCTAAGTTTATTAATATGCAAGGCAATGAGATCTTTTAACCAATTCTAAAGTTAATCTAAAATCGTCACGAATTAGAAAGTAAACTTTATTCATGCAATCTTGAGTAAGTCTAAATCAAATCCCCTCTCCCGAGCTAGATTCGAAACTTAAATCATTCAACTAATGGCCAATTAATTGAAAGCATTAAATCAAGATTACAAACACAATAACATTGCACAACTTAAACCATAAATCGATCCATAAACTTAATCAACTACATCAATCCCTAAGCTACAAGTTTAGCTACTCATGAATGTAAATACAATCTCAACTAAACATATGAAAGCCATAAATCTAACTAAAGGAAGAAAAGGGAAAACAAAACTCAATGTAGGCCGAGTCCCGACGTCCCCGTCACGATCCCCACGAACAATGGGTTGATTTCCAAGCTCCTCCTTTGTTTGCAGCCTCAAAATCCTCTATTCTGTCCTCTTTACGGCTCCAAAAGGTCCCAAATTGAACTCCCCAAAAACCTAGCCGAAAATAAGCTTTTATTCTGATTTTTCGTCTTAGCGTCGAGACGCTGTCAAGACAGCGTCGCGACGCTGCCTCTTATACGCGCGTTCTGAATAAGGAAAAACGGAAGCGTCGGGACGCTTCCTATCATAGCGTCTCGACGCTGTAAGCTTTACGCGCCTAATCTGATATGGAATGTGAGCGTCGAGACGCTCAAGAGCTAGCGTCTCGACGCTAGCCTGCTGTTGACCGAGATTTGACTCTTTTCCACTTTTACTCTTTTCATTCCTTTGCATCTTTTCACGCCCCGAGCACCCGATTAACTTTTATATTGCATTATAGCTCTAATCAACCATTTCCTACAAAATAAACAATAAAGCACAATAAAATGGCCCAAAAATCATAAAAGACTAGCTAAATTAGATAAGTAAAGATAGCTAGCTATGCTCGCTATCATTAAGAAAGAAAATAAACTCCCTAATCAGCTTGCGGATGATGGTGTTCTTGGTAATCTTCAATCTCCCTATACTATTCGGCTTCCAAGGGAAAAACATGGAATGAATTTGACTTTGACGGCTACTTCCTTTTATAGAAGGATGGGAGGCTTGGATTAGGTCAACTAGGACATGTGTAAGGCTCTCCTTGATCCTTTATCACGAAAATAACTCAACAAAAGTCGGTTCATGAAGTTGGCTAACGAGCTGTGATGTGGCAGTTTCTGTTCCCAGTTTTGCTGCAGCATAGAATTTGCTCCCTCCAATCGCTCAGCAGCATAATCTGTACAAAGTGATTTCCAATGCTTCCATTCTTCCAAATGGGTTAAAACATGTATTATCTATCCAAAACCAACCCTAATAAGCATAAAGGACACACAAATCCTTATATAAATGAGGCCTAAATAACTACCTTTTGGGCAGTTATCATACCCCCAAACTTGAACTATTGCGCGTCCCGAGCAATACTAACCAACCTTCTTTCAAGAATTCAAAAACATTAGACAAAGAATTAGCTTAATCAAACCAGACAGTCCAACACTACCTTTAACCTTTACCTGAGCACTCTGCAAAACCAAGCTCTGCTGCAGCAAAATGATTCCTCCGGCATGGACAAATAATCACCACTTTTCAACTTAATTCTAAGAACTCACCACAGCCTAGCTCTATTATCAGATATTTCAAAACATATTTTTAAAAGGGTTTATATAATTATTTATCAGACTTAGAGCAGCCTTACAGTCATAAGCTCTTAAGCACGGGATGACCCACTTTATGGTGCAGTATACCCTTGCCTCAGGCTCATCACCAACTAGACTCAATACTCATTATAAAGCTAAAAAATCCTTAGTTACTCCATCTCTTGCCCCTCAGAATGGCGACATTTTATGATGAAGCTCACCTAAGTTCTGGGAGACAGAAAAACTGCTGGATCATCATTCATCCTTCAAAACTTTTGCTCCGTCAATTTTTTCAGCAAAATCTTCAACAAATAATCTTTTTTCCACAAATAATAATTTTTCTCATATTTCTCATTTTTCCATATTTCCTAGGTCATCTTTTGACGCGAAGACAAACTGTGGGTATCACAAATGTCCCCGGTTACTCAATAACCTAGCAAATTTTAATTTTGAAGGAGAGGAATGCTTGAGCAAAATAATTGGAGTAGCAAAAAGTCCCCCAAACTTGAATTATTCATTGTCCCCAATGAATCATTAATTAAGGAATTATACCCCCAAACTTAAATTTTTCTATCTGGATTTTTAAACTAAACATGGGACTAGAATTAAGCTTAAAGTGGATCATATAAGTCAATACTACCGTCAAAATCTTCTTGCCGCAGCAACAGTCCAGGCTAGAAGAAATGCTCAAGCAAAAGGTTTCTGGAGATCAGAATACCTCGACGTAATTAAGCTTAATCAGTCCAAGCTTCAAAAATTCAGAAGAAAATAGTTAAGTTAGAGTTAGTCAGTGCTCATGGAATAGAAACATTCAGAAATTTCATTAAAATCATAGAAAAACATTACAAAGCAGATATATATATTTAACGCAGAAAAATTAAAAAGAAACAAGGCAAGCAATCATATAAAAGATGGGGTCAGGAATGCGCCAGCAAACAAAATATCTCATCAAAAAGCTTGTGCGCTCAGATCCCTCTTCAATCCTCCGACCCAGATCTTCCTCTTCATCTTCTTTCTCAGCAGGCGGCGGTGGAATCCAGGGGTTCAGCAGGTCTTCGGGGAATGCAGGGAGGGCCGGATAAGGTTTTAAAAAATTTTCTTGCAGCGCCCTCTTCAAACCAGCATCACGATTCTTAACGTAAGTCCAGAAGGTTAAAGTTTGCCTATCAGCAAACTCCTGCCTATTGGCCAGCAGTGCCAGTTGTTCTAGAATCGTATCGATGCTGTAGATAAGCCCACCTTGACGTATCTCCTGCGTGCGCTGGAGCCGCGCCAAATTGGGCGTATCAATGATCCCTTTATCAAATAGAATTGCATCACTCTCCTCCATTGGAACCCCTGCGTGTCTGCATAGCATAGTAATTGTGTTCGGGAAGAATAGCTTCCCCACCTTTTTCTTCCAGCAGCACACTATTTCATTACAAATAATTTTTCCTACGTCAATACTAAGAGACCTTAAGATAGCAAAAGCCAAAAGAATTCGTTCCCTGGATACTTTCGAGTCGTGCGTTGTCGCAAGCAACCTCTGTCTGATGAAACCCATCCATGTGTTCGCTTCCTTTTTCAAATAAGCCGACTGGAATGTCCGTTTCTGAGTCTTAGATAGTTGCCACTGCGCCCCTCGATTCCTGCCTCCCTCACAACATTACTTAACTGCTCCTCAGATGGCGCGACTGCCATTTCATTGAATGCCGCGTGGGGGAAGTTTTGAAGATGGTACAATGCGTTGATCGCACTTGGACTCCAATCTATCTCGACTCCTCTGACAATTACCAGGAAACCCTCTTCTTTATCAATGTTGGCATAGAATTCACGCACCACCTGTGCGTTCATAGCCTCCGGCTTAGCACAAAACAGCTCCCAGCCGTGGTCAGCTATGCCGGTCCTTAGAAATGGCGGAAGATCACCGCTGAAACCTCTTTCGAACAGAAAATCCCTTTTCAGGAGCTCAGTGTATTTTGCTCTAGCAAAATTATTGACGAAGCGATCGTATGGCACCTGTCGCTCTGCTATTTCATCATGCTCCTCTGATGCTTCAACAATCTTTTTGCCCTTCTCTTCTCTCCGCTTCAGCAACTGTTCCTCCTCTGCCTGTTTTTCTGCTTCTTCTCGCCTTCTTTCCTCAGCCTCTTTTTTCTCTCGTTCCTCTTGCTCGACCTTCTCTTTCTCGGAATCTGATGATGGAGGTGATGGGGTATCAGTCCTGATCACTGGAATGCGCCCAGCCTTCCGCTTAATGCGGCGTCGTTTCGGAGGTTCATGTACGATAACCTCCACACGAGCCTCCTGAACTGGCTCTCTGCCTTCTTCCTCTACAGCCTTCGTCTGCATAACCTCACTCTGTTTCGCCTGAATTTCCTCTCGAGCCTCTTCTATAGTTGCCACTGCCTGTCCAACCTCTTCTTGATTCTGTCTGTCAGATTCTTTTTGGTCTCATTCTTCTTCTGCAACAACCTCATCCTCTCTCGCTTTTTCTTGTTCTTCAACTCTCTGTTGTCGTTTTCTTCTTTTCGCTTCTTTCTCCTTCGGTGTCCTTCTCTTCTTGGTTTTTACTTTCCGAACTTCGGGGGTTACGGGTATCTCTTCTTCCTCACTCTCCCTCTCTTTTCGAGCTCTTGTTTTAGCCATTGAAGGTGTAATAGAGTTTTGACAGAGAATGCAAAGAAAGAAAGAATAATACACGCACAAAGATTTGATCAAGAAGACGAAGTGAAAACGTGCTTACCAGAGATTGCGAATAAATAGGGCTGCAGCAAACAAGAATCCTAACCAAAAAGATTTTCCCTGCCATAACTAATATTACCGTTGCAATTTAAAAATGCAAACCTGAAATTCAAAAATTACCAACGGTAAAATTGCGGATTCCAAACGCCCATGGTAGAAATCAATGTGCTGTCATCATTGCAGCCTTCGGATAATTGCTCTGCGACACGTGGCCTCATCAGATGATGCACGCACATTTACCTGCGAGAATTCAAAGCTAAATCTAACGGTAACAATAATAAATTCCAACGGAAACCCTTCTAACTCGGAATATTTTGCTCCAGCAATATCTTTGCCGCAACAATCTGTTGGTTCTGAAAAATCTTGGATACAGAATTTAAATTTCAAAATCAGAAAAATCAAAGATTCAAAATAAATTTGAATCACTCATCCCAATCTTTTATTTTCAAAAGAAGCCGAATAAATTAGAGAAAATCTCTATTAACTAGAATTCAAATAAATCAAATCTAGATAAAATCTAATAAAATCTAACTAACTAAAAGATAATTGAAAGATAATTTAAATAAATAACCCGAAAATAAAATCAAATCAAAACGAAACAAAATCTAAAATAATAAAAATACTGAGATCTAACAAACTATGCAAAAATCAAACCTAACCTAATCGGAATTAAAAACAAAACTTAAAATCAATACAAAGTATGGGAGCTCAAAATTTTGCTCTTTAAAATGCTCCCGCAAACATCTTGTTTTCTCTAAATCTGCCAACAACTTGAAAGAAAGATATTTGAAAGAAAACTCCTCTCCCAATAATGCTTAACATGCTGCTCATTCACTTTGAACACTCTCCCATCGTTTTCAACACATTGTTTAACCATAGATGCATCATTCGATAAATAAAACTTCACCCCATGGAAAAATTCTTTCATTTGTTCTTTTGATAAACCAGGAGGAAAATTTTCAAAATCAAGGTAATCGAAAAAGTCATCATACCAAGGTGTTTTCACTGCCTTAATATGGATTATAGTTAAATCTGATGCAACAATAATGGGCAACGTCTCACTTTCCCCAAGATACACATACTTTAGATGATCCGATAAGGGCTTCAAATCTAAAGTGGGTGCCTCAATCAGGGATGGCTTAATTGGTGGAGCCTTTCTTTGATCTAAATCTAAAGACTCAAAAACATCCTCACATCTAAACAATTCTTTTTCTTTTTTTTCTATCTAAAGAACAAAATTCAAAATCTTCTACACTAACCTCTCCATGATTTTCTGAATGCTTATCAGCTGAATCCTGTATTGCTGTCTCAATAACTGTGCTCTCCAGAATCCTAATGAAGGAGCAATCTTCCATTTCGTCTGGATATTTCATGGCTTTAAAGACATTAAATTTTACTTCCTCATTACAGACTCTCATTGTTAATTCTCCTTTTTGAACATCTATTAATGCCCTACCAGTAGCCAAAAATGGACGACCTAGAATAATTGGGACATCTTTATCAGCCTTATAGTCTAAAATAATAAAATCAACAGGAAATATGAATTTATCAACTTTTACTAAGACATCCTCAATTTTACCCTCTGGATATGTGATAGACCTATCAGCTAATTGAAGTGTAACTGTGGTAGGTCTAGCTTCACCAATACCTAACTTTCGATAGACCGAAAGAGGCATAAGGTTAATGCTTGCACCTAAATCACAGAGTGCTCTACCTAACTCTTTTCCACCTATAGACACAGGTATAGTAAATGACCCTGGATCCTTAGCCTTGGGGGGTAGACCATTCTTAAGAATAGCACTACACTCCTCAGTAAGAGATACAATTTCAAACTCACCTAACCTCTTCTTTTTAGTCAAAATATCCTTAAGAAATTTAGCATAATTAGGCATTTGCTCAATAGCTTCTACTAAAGGGATATTTATATGCAACTGCTTAAGAATCTCTAAAAAGTTTTTAAATTGACCATCTTGATTCTTAGGCTTTTGCCTTTGTGGAAAAGGTAGAGGTGGTACATAAGGTGGGGGCGGCACATATGGTGGTTCTACATCTGGCACGAAACCAGATGCTCCAGCATTTTTATTGCTGCCTCCAGCACCCTGACCAGACTCCAACTCTTTCTCAACAACATTATTATCACTATTACTATTTAAATCCTGGGTCTTTCTAAACTCTTCTAGTGGCTTACCACTCCTAAGAGTTACTGCCTTTACCTGCTCCTTACCTTCCCTTCGAGGGTGTTCAGTATCTGATGGAAGTTTCCCTTGAGGTCTTGCCTTTAGCTTATTAGCTAGCTGACCCACTTGCAATTCCAGGGCTCTCATTGAAGCTTGATTACTTTGAATTGCGGCATCTGTGCGAGCCATAAATTCTTTCATCATCGCCTCGAGAGAATTTCCCGAATTTTACTGGGGCAAAGCCTGCTTATTTTTCTGGGGCATTACCTGCGCTTTAGCAAATCCTGGCTGGTTCATCTTTTGTTGTGCTTGTACAATATTTCCTTGACCTCCCCATGAGAAGTTGGGGTGGTTGCGCCAACCTGGATTATAGAAGTTAGAATAAGGGTTGTTCCTCTGATTACCTACAAAAAACACAGAAGCTGGATTGTTGGGGCAAAACTCGTAGTTGTGGTCTTCACCACAATAGACACATGCTTCGTCTGTGACTTGGTTCACCACTGCTGCAGGCTCCATAGCTGGTGGCTGTTGATGACTAATCACTGTCACATTCTTAAGAGCGTTAGCAATCATTGCAAGATCAGCCCTAATGGTGGACACACCATCAACCTCTAATACACTCTTAACCTTTTTATTTGTGCCTCTAATATCCGACCACTGACAACTATTAATAGATATTCTTTCTAAAATTTCATAGGCTTCATCAAAAGTTTTTGCCAAAAGGGCCCCTCCAGCCGAAGCATTGACCATACCTTGAGTTACTCCATTTAAACCATTGTAAAATGTTTCCATTTGAATACAATGAGGTAACCCATGGTGGGGACACTTTCGCAAAAGCTCCTTAAACCTCTCCCAAGCCTCACTAAAAGTCTCATCCTCAAGTTGCCTAAACCCTACTATTTCACTCCTTAATTTAGCATTTCTATTAGGTAGGAAATATTTATTCAAAAATTTTTCAGCTAACTCATCCCACGTCCTAATTGATCCTGGAGCAAAAGAGTTTAACCATGACTTTTCTCCATCTCTAAGAGAATACGGGAACAAAGTTAATCTAAGAGCATCTCTAGGCACTCCTTGAATTACAAAAGAATCACTAACTCCTAGAAAAGACTTAAGATGTACATGAGGGTCTTCAGATGACAAACCATGGAATTGCCCCACGGTTTGCAACATCTGAAACATTACCGGTTTCATTTCAAAATTTGCCGCTTGGATTTGGGGACGTGCAATCCCTGGATTCAACTCATTAAACATCGGGACAGCATATGCTCGAATGGCTCTGGTCCTATCGTTCGCTATCAAGATAGGATTCTCAGCCTGATTATTTCGCTGCTCATTTTGCTCAAAAAGTGGGTTTTGCTGCAGCAACGGATTCTGCTGGGGGTTTGCTGCTGTTGGACCTTCAGGAACCTGCGGAAGTTGCGGGGCGTTCTCCATCTTGTTTCTACGCTGCTCCCTCATTCTGTTCCTAAATGTCCTTTCAATTTCTGGATCAAGCTCAAACTGTACCCCAGGCGGATCGCTCATGCACAAAAATCACACCTGCAAAAACAAAAGAAACAATCAAAAAGTTCTAGCGCCAAACCACTAAAACACATACACAAAACAGATCAGATAAAAACTTATTCAAGTCCCCGGCAACGGCGCCAAAAACTTGTTGGGTTCCTAGAGTGAGTAAAAATATAGTATAGAATACTCTAGAATTCCTGTGCAAGTATACGCAGTCTACAGCAAGTAATATTATCAATCCAAGGTCTGAATGAGCTTCCACTTTACCTATTTTGTGAAATTTTCTAATGGTTTCAAGAATAATAAAATGATTGGGTTTTATCGGAATTATGCTGAAGCAAAATAAATGACAGAATAACGAATAAACAAATAGACAGATAAATTAAAGACAGGCGCTGGTTAGGTTTTAGTGATTGTTATAAAATATGCTCTAGCAATATTATTGATCATGCATTTCTCGCAGTATTATTAGCGGATTCCTCCCGGAACTCCGAATCTTTTGGGATGTGTTTCAACCCCAATGAAGTGCGACCGATCAAGCACTAGGCAACGGGCTATCCCTAGCTCAGTCACTGGCGTTCACCAATACACAATGATCGTAGTGTGGATATTTGCCACACACTCTCTAAATCATCCCTAAAACTAGAGAAAGTTATCCATACCGGCTGGCCAGGCGGGCATAAAATGAGAACAAGCACAACAATTAACCAAAATGCGATAGTCAATATATTACTAGAGATGAAGCATAGTAATCACATTATTCCTAACCAACACCCTAAGCTACTTAGTTCATAACAGGCATAGGAATACGAATTACAATCTGAGTATGCATGTCCATAACCACAAGTTAAGAAAGAAAATAAACTCCCTAATCAGCTTGCGAATGATGGTGTTCTTGGTAATCTTCAATCTCCCTATACTATTCGGCTTCCAAGGGAAAAACATGGAATGAATTTGACTTTGACGGCTACTTCCTTTTATAGAAGGATGGGAGGCTTGGATTAGGTCAACTAGGACACGTGTAAGGCTCTCCTTGATCCTTTATCACGAAAATAACTCAACAGAAGTCGGTTCATGAAGTTGGCTAACGAGCTGTGATGTGGCAGTTTCTGTTCCCAGTTTTGCTGCAGCATAGAATTTGCTCCCTCCAGTCGCTCAGCAGCATAATCTGTACAAAGTGATTTCCAATGCTTCCATTCTTCCAAATGGGTTAGAACATGTAATATCTATCCAAAACCAACCCTAATAAGCATAAAGGACACACAAATCCTTATATAAATGAGGCCTAAATAACTACCTTTTGGGCAGTTATCACCTATCTTGTAGGATAACAAGAAATCTGCACATAAGTCAGTATAGGGCGATATGCATACTCTTAAATTGGGCTCAAAGAGTTCGACTTATAACGATAAGCCTCACCTGAATCCCAATTCAAGAGTGGGGGCTTAATGTTATAGGTGATTTTGGACCACCCCAGAATTGAAGGCCTAAGCAGGACAATGCAACACCTAGGACACAATTGAAAGATGAATCCCGACAACCCCACGTGGGCCATGCTCGGCCCATTTGCGTGGGTTGAGTCCTTTCGCCTACGTTCGGTCCCTGGTGCCCCTGGGCGCCCCGGTTTCACTTGGTTCAACCCAAATTGTCTCTGAAACCCTAGAAACCCTAGAGCTTGAACATGTATATAAACCCTTCTTCATCATTGAAGAAAGGATCCCAAATTCTAATCTCTGAAATCTACTGCTCCTCTTGCTCTCTTGCTCTCCTCCTTCAGCTTTCTGACTTAAGCAACGGAGGCGGTGTGGCAAGCACCACATCAGTGTGCAGGTTTCTTCTGTCTTGCAGACCACGTCTTCCCCCTCTTCAAAAAATTTTACCATTGGTGGCACGTGAAGGTCAGGTGAGTTCCCCCTGACCAAATTTAACCATCAACATCCAATACACACTCTTCGAGAATCGATCGCCGACCAACAATAAATCTGATCGAAAAATAAATCCCTTCATGGTGGAGATATCCTAGCAAACGGATAAAGTCGTCAGTATATCCTCTTACTCTAAAGTAGACTTCCTCCACTGACATGTCTTTACCATAAATTTCCTCGTTCTCATCCACCCCCCACATAATTCTGCTATTGAAACAATGACACTATATCAGGGATGTTATTTTAGAGTCCATCAGACAATTTTTCATATATTACAAGTATCATATATGGTATGATACCTATATGTAGAGAGAGACGACAGGGGTTGGTCTGGCAAAGGTGTTTATAATTATATGAATTATCATTCTAATTTATATTTACTCATTGGAGTTCTTCTGTTTCTAAGTAATTTGTTATTCTATGAACTTTATCAAATTAATACTATCTTAGTTTGTACCGAGCTTGGTTGTCGTCCTCTTTATAAATAATTTTGGCTGATGATGTAAAAGATACTCGATCGTGGCTATAGCAGTTTGCTCTTAAAGTGCATTTCTTTTTCTTTTTGAACAAGGAATGGAACTTTTTATTGAAATAATGAAAAGAGACTAATGTTCAAAAAGATACAAACTCCAAGGGAATGAGGAAAAAAAAAAGAAAATAACAATTACAAATGAACAATATAAGCATGCCAATTTAAATAAATATCATATAAAGAGAAAGCAACAAGAGGCTTGGAAAGAGAACACTAGGAATAAGATTTTAAATAAGCTGATTCAAAATGATCCGTCCAAGAAAGATGCTTGTCTTTAAAAACTCTCTGATTTCTCCCCAACAATAATTTGCAATCTGAAAAAACTATCCACAGAGTAGCTTTGAGATTTGCAATCGAAAGGTAACTGGGATATAAGGGGTTTTTTAGAAAAGTAGAAAAAAAAAGAGAAAAAAATTAGAAAAAGAAGGGAGTTTGAAAAATAATTAGAGATAAAGGGTGTCACATATCTTGAACATACGCGACACCCTCCTTCGTACTGTTGCGCCTCTTGAGAGGCATGACAGACCTTTTTTTTTCGTTTTTTTATTTATTTCTTTCTTTCTTTATTTATTTTTAAAAATATTATTATTATATTAAATTTATTTTATTTAATGAATATGACTTTTAAAAAATATTAGTTTCCATTTCATTTCCCAAATAATGAATCAAATGATTATGTTTTTTTAATAATTGTTTTTTTTTTAATTTTAAAGTTTTGCATTTTTAATATATATCTATAATTTAGATGTTTTGAAGTTTGCATTTGTTTTTGTTGTCTATATCATTTTTCAATACAAAACACCATATATTAAATCTTTTAGCAATATCATTCTCAAGTTAAACATAATTAAACATAATTGAGGTTTTAAAAAAATTATTACAAGGTAAATTGAGAGCTCTTATTTCAAATTTTTTTGGTTACAAATAATTATTAACATATTTAAAAACATTTTAACTTTATCTCAATAATTAGATTATCAATTTCTACAAGAATATATCTATCACTTAGGTATCGGTATTTTGTCGATTCATTGTTATGTGCTGCACTAGCTAATATCTTATTTGTCATATGTGGTTGTTGCAGTTAAAGTCTTGATAGCTCATCTCTCATTGTTTTTTTCCTTTATCGCATAACTTTTGTTTTTATATTATCACATGTTTATTTCACCGCATCTTAACATCTTTTGTAATTCCTAACACCCATGCATTAGAATAGGATTTAAGGAAAGTCACTTTGACTACTCGCCCCTTCCCTGTGGATGTGATCCTCGAATACTCCAGGTATGACTTGGTAATGCATAATTTATACTTGGATTAATACACAACAACAACATATTCTTTAATTAATTCAATACAACAAGAAGAAAATATAGTTCACACCACTATGTAAGCCCTATTAGAATTTTCCAATGAAAGGCCATTGACGTGACCCGCAGGAGGATGTCGAATTCTCCCTAAGTCGTCAAATAAAATTTATAATCCACAGCACTACTACTGTTTTGTAGCAATAGCGGTTGGGGTCGAACACAGGGAACGGAGATCTAGCAAGTGTAGAATTTCGTGCTTATGAAAACAAGGGGGGTTTTTTATAATGAAGGACAAGCAAACGAATAATAAAATACTGAATTTAAAAGACAGAAAACTTAAGCATGCAGGAGATAAAATAGACAGAAATAATAACATAAAAAGGGATCGCTGGATTGAGATTTATTATGTTTCATTCTAATTCGTTGGCTTCCTAGTTTTCTCTAATGATTATTCTAAACTAATTTTATTAGTCCGGTCGACTTCTGGGTTACTCGGAGGACCCCCCTACACTAACCTGTGCTAATTAACTTGCTAACTCTGAATTCTACAATTAACGAGATTAATTAATATGGACTCTATCGCTCGCCACCCCTTATACATAATTTAGCAACCATCCGAGACCTCTGAAACGGTTACTAATTATATCTAACTAGTTTTAGATTAAGCAATTTCACAATCACCCATTTAAACTAGCCACTTTGGGATTGTGGGTCCGGAATCGCAAGAACTAAATTCAAATACAATTTAAATCTAATTCTGACAACCTTTAACATGCATCCTAGGCCTATCAAGGCTCGTCTCGCATAGAGAGTGGCTTGCCTCAACCTAGTGACTATCTAAAAATAACTGATAGAATACACAAGCGGTAATCGCATAAGGCATCAATCCTAATAGACTAGCCTCATGTATTGGTTTAAACGGGATTACATGCAAAAGTTAATAAAAATACAACAAGAACAGCAAGTATAACTCAGAAAACTCAGCCAATCATATTAAGAGTCAAGACATAATCCCAATCCAACGATCTAAACGAGTTTAGCTACGCATAGATGAAGTAAAATCAACAAATAACATAAAAGAATCCATATAATATGACAAAGAATGGTCTACAACAGTGCTGGAATGTAAAAGAGGCAAAGAAATCGTAAAAAGGGACCAAAATTCTAACCTAAGGCGGACTTAACCAAGGATACATATACATAGAAAATACGGCAGCGTCGAGAAGCCAGCCTCATATCTCGAGTTTCTGCTTTATGTCTCGGCTTTGTCTCGCTTCTTCTCGGTTCGGGGCTTCAATCTTTTACTTTTGGTGTCATTCTTCAGGCCCGCTTCAGCACAAGTGGGTCTCGCCGTTCAAGATGTCGAGATGGCTCCAAAACTCTGTAAGTGGCCCGAATTAACACTAATTAGCGTGATCGGCTCCCGACATAGCCTAAGCTCAATTAACTTGTAAATAAGACAAGTAAAGCATAAAATGACTATAACAAGCTTAGATTAGAGGTGATAAAATAGGACTATTTAGGTCCTATCAGCCATGCACACACTCGTGTGGAAAATTTTCTAAAAGATTTTATCTCAATTTTATTTTATGCTCGATCTTCAGTTAGGAAAATCATGATTATGCATTGCATGTGAGGCTTGAGGTTTGAGTCTTGAAATATGCAAACACTTGAATCTCTATCTTTTTTATGCTTTTTTGCTTGCTTGAGGATTAGAAAGGTTTAAGTTTGGGGTAATTTGATAGCACGAATTGCGTGCTAGTTTATTTGTCTATATATTGCATGATTTTTCTTAATGTAGTGTGTAAAATGATTGATTTCAAGATAAATTGATGTTCGGGATATTTAGTAGTTCTCCGGATCAAGAGGGCATTTTTGGAATATAAAAAAAAATTTGGTCAAAGAATGTAACGCCCCAGGTTCTCTAACCTCTAGCCTAGCGACGTTACTACTTACTCTAGACCCTTAAGCAACTAGGACAACTCACTTTAGACCAAATGTGTCGAAAATTTCGGCAGCATAACAACGTAAAACTGGTTATCCCAAAATTTTACTTACCTTATAAAAGACATTTAGCATTTCTAAACAGGCAACCAGCCAATCTCCACCAAACTACAGTCAGATGTCACAACCTATCTTCTCTAGACAAGACATACTTTACCAAAACATGCAATAAGCCAAAACCATGCTATAAAAACATCTTATTAACAAGAATAACTAACCCACTGACTATAACATATTATTAAACTCTGCCAGACTATCCAGTCTAGTTTTAAGCTCAAAAACAAAAACCTTTCTCAGGTGAATCCCTCACCGTCACAGAACCACAAAATAAAACATTTTGGGCTAACTAATACAACAACTAAGAAAAGTAGAACACGAAATAACTCAACGCCTAGGGATTTTTCTCATAGTCCTAGTCCTCGCCACCAAGGTCCGGATCATCCTCGATACCTGCAACATCTAAAATGTTGGGGGGAAGGTGGGGAAGGGGGTATCAGTACAACCGCGGTGCTGGTAAGTAGCTCACACGAGCCAGATCACTAGTATCAAACAAGGCAAACAACATGCTTCTCACACGCATACATCATGCTTCCAAAAGCAGTAAAAACCCATCATGCTTAGAAAGCAATAAACGACAACATGCATATGCTTCCCACACTATGCACCCAAACTCTACTAGTCCACACACGATTTACGCTTCATACTACGCTATCATCCACATGCATTACGCGTCATGCCACGCTAAACTAACTGCATGCATTACGCGCCATGCTACGCAACACCTTACACTTGCATTACGCTCCCGGCTACGCAGAACTATTCACATGCATTACGCGTCATGCTACGCTAAACCGAACACGTGAATTACGTGCCACGCCGCGCACCTACAAATGAACTAGGCGTCATGCAATACTACCGCTAGGCTCATGCTACACTTCTCGTGACACAAGCTAGCATAACCCATCATGCTCGACCCAACGCAACATGCTTAATCGACATCTAAAACTCATCAAACACACATTTCATGCTTTAACAATATCACACATGCTTATCCCAAGCACTAAACAGAATAAGCTCATCTCAAGCGTTTCAGAACAAATATAAACATCAGAACATGTTTTTCACAAGAACAAGGATAAAACATAAACAAACATCATGCTCACACAATCAACCACCATTTAGCAAGTAGAAACTACTTACAAAATCACCCTTAAAAATAACCCACGCTAGCTGGAAACTACAGGAGCAAGCTCTAAACGAACCTACAAGCACAACCAAGGCTCTTAGAGATTAGGGAATAGCTTAACAACCATCCAAACACCTAAGGGAAGCTAAAACGAATAACAAGGAACTAAAACTCACCCAAATAGGGGCTGAACCTTGCTGGAACAACCTAATACAACACTGAAACTCCTTAAATGGGTGTTGTCCAGAGTCCGAAATCACACGAAACTGACACCAAAAGGTACCCAAGGGTTAGAAATTGCACTAAAGCCAACCACGAAAATTATCAAAGGTTTTCAGGCACGATGACTTACCGATCAGCACCAAACAGACACGACTAAGTGTTGTACAGTGGCTGCAAATGGCTCAAACCTGTAATTTGGAAGTCGTTATGGCTTGGGTAACCGAGATTTGAAGCGATAACACAATGGGTCAAGCTAGACTTACAGGGGGTAGCCCAAAAACACCCAAAGAAGGCTGAAACCTCACCAACTCGAGATATTTAAGGTTGAATGCTTCCTAGAAGGCGCTGCAGAGCAGAATGAAAAACACAACTTAATTTTCCAGCACCTAACGCTAATGGGTAAACATATTTATGAACCAAAGGTTGAAGATTAGCACTTAAAACTTACCGACAAGGCTAGGCGATGCTGCAAAAGGTCCAGAACGGAGTCAAAACGCTGGTGGACAGAGGCAAGGATGCTCGAAAGTGAGGCTCAAGTTTCTGGACGCGTGCGGATCAGACTAAACGAGAGAGGAAACAGTGAGATCAAGCATTAAACCAACTAGATCGAAGGGAAAAAGCATACCCACGACTCTCCTTGGCCGAAATCGCGCGAACAAAGAGGGAGGGGGCGGCGACGCTCGGCTTGGACGGAGGGAGAGAGATCCACGGAAAGAGGGAGAGACGCACGAAGGAAGAGAGACGGCGCGAAGAGAAGAATCGCGTAGTGAAAGAGCGACCCACGACTCGTCGTGTCGACAACGTTGGCTACAGGTCTGGGCATAATTTTGCATTTGTTTAAATGATAAGTTAGGGTTTTGCTAGGCTCCAATTTTCATTTGTTTACAATTTTTCCACAAGAGTCAATTAAATTCCTTCCAAGCAAATAAAAACTCCAATTAACCCTCAAAAAGTTGCTCAATTAAATTTATAATTGGAGAAATTGATGTTTACCGCCTTACACTTCCCTTCTTTCTAGTTTTTGTTTTGTTTCTACAATGTCTACCTAAATTTATCAAGGGTGAATTAATTCTCGTTGTAATACTTTTTTGAGGCTTTGTACCAAATAGAGAATTTATTTTATTCAATAATTTTTTTTCTTTCTTATTCTCTATTTTTTATTAATAATTTGATATTTAACTAAATTGAAAAATTAATTTAATATATATTGTTCTATATTGTGGTTGATGAATTTGTGATATGTAATTGTCATGAATGATTTAATTTAGCAGCAAGGAGTTTGCTTAAGTATGGGTAAGTATAACTTTTCCATTTTACATAACTTGCATAATAAACTCTAGAGGGCAATAAAGGGACAAAATTAATAAAGTTGCAATTATCTCAATTAATTGAATTTGGTTTTTAGTCATTTCCCATATAGATTTATTTTTAATGCTATCATTAAATCGATATTGAAAATTGATTAAATGATAAGTTTTTATTTTGATGCTTGGTTAGAATCTAATAAATAGAGAATGTACACACTAATTATGGCTTTTCAAAATAAGTAGATTAAGTTTTTGAATTGAGAATTTGATTTTTTTTTTAAGTCTATGATCAAGATTACACTGGGATAGAATTTGCGCCCTTGATTTGAAATTTGGTAATTTTATTTTTATATTCACCTCTTCATTGCTTAATTTTTTTCTAGCGACCCTCCAACTCACATAACCTAGGGAGAAATAAAACATAGAGAGAAAAACGAGAAGAACAACGAAAGAATCACTAAAAACGGAGTTCAGATGACCTAGATATCGAAAAACAATTTTATAGCGTAGGCATAGCATCATGACGTTATGCTTTTGGTTTCAAAATTTGCAGGCGTGAAATAGCAATTATCGAGATGCTATAAGTTCAATTTCTTTTAATGAAAATTTTCCTATCCTTTAATGTTCAATTGCACGTTTTAGCGATTTTATCCCCATTTATATAAGTTTGAGTAATGTTAGGAAAAGATTGACAAGTTTTGACTGCAACTTGCTTAAATTTACTTGCTAATTGAAATAGTAATTGGGATAGATGTAACGCCCTAGGATTTTGAAACTAATCCTAGTGACATTACTAACTCCTAAACAAAACTAATCGAATTCTCCGAAAATTTCGGCAGCATAACGACATACGTAGGACTGAACCAAAATTTTTATAACACCTTATAAGCATAAAAACACACTTCTATATATTAATCAACCACAACTTCACATACACAACTCACAGATTCGCAACAGAACTCCAACCTCCAATTGCACAACCGCAATAGGAGTCCAATCTCGCATTCACAACCGACATCAGATTCACAACTTACCAGGTAAACGCATGCAACTCCATTGCTAGAACAACTTAACTTTATTAAAAATAAGGGTTCGAACTTCAAATAAAACTACTCAAAAGCTAAACCTAATTTCTCGAAATAAAACAACTAAACGAGCCCTTGAATGAAGAAACATAACACTATCCTATACAACCAGAAGAGTAAAATAACTATTATAAAATAAACTAGATAACAAAACATCTAGGCCAGTGAGGTCACTCCTCGTGCATCTCCTCAGCACCACCGGGCTCATCGTATGCAAAGTCACCTGCATCATCTAAAAATTTTGGGGGGAGAAAGCGGAGGGGGTCAGTACAACCACGGTACTGGTAAGCAGTTCACACCCGGTGAGATGATGGTTTGTCAGTATGTTCAGAAAGTTAATAAAAAATATAATCGTAGATATTTATCAATCCAAGATAAATTGACAAAATCAAGTAATACCTGGTGAGTCCAGGGTCGAATCCACAGGGAAGGGTTATTTGCAAGGTATTTAACAATATTTACTGATCTAAACTAAAAAACGCATGATATTATATAAAAGAATAATTAATAGAGTTGGTAAGGTTGAAAAATAAAACTTGCAGAAAGCAAAACATGCGACAAGAGTTAAAGGAAAAGTACAAAGCGGAATGGTATCAAAGGTTGTTGCGGTTGCAACCTCATGCGTTTATAAGAACCTTGTAGCCTATACTTTGATTAATTGATCAATTAATGCCTAAGTGAGAAAAATCATAAGTTTTCCTTCTTGTACTCCTTTTGCTTTGGGCACAAAACTATCAATTGATTATTTGGCTAGTTCATGCATTAGGCGTAGTTCTCTAAAACTTACAAGGGATTGCGTTAGTCACAACGCAGTCTAAGCTCATGCATGCACTATCTTTTAGCAATAGTGTTTTAATGCTACCAAGACTACATGACATGCGCTAACTTGCTCTACTTAGAGAAGTCTGCATGCGTTACCTGTCAGGGATTTAGCATACTGCTACCGCATCTGGTTGGCCAAGCGGGAGTTAGTAATGAAAATAGTATCGCAACTAAGTAGAAGGCAATTAATGTTTCATTTAAATCAACATATGCGCTTACAAAATATACTTATCACCGCATGAGGTGCTTGCGCTAAGCCTTAAAGAAGAAATTAGCTCATGCGAGCAAAACAAGACATCATGAAATAGAACATTACAAAGGCAAATTTTCTCCTAATCACAATTCTCTGTGATTTCTCTTTCTCCTTCGTCTTCCTTCCCTTCTCTTGATCTCACCAAAAAAATGAATGATCCCTTTCTTTGAATATGTGTCTTCTATTTATTGGCGAGGGAAGATGACTTCTCCAAGTAATTAGCAACTTGTTTTAATCATCATTAGTCAACTTGCTCAACTTTTCAGCCCTTTTTCCACCCACTTGCATTAGTTGTATCAGTTGTGTCAGCGCTGTCTTTTCATCCATCTTATTTGTCTCTTGATCATCTTCGGATGTGTGCCTGCGCTGAGAAGAAACTTTGGAAAACAACTAAATTAGTTGTGTTAGCGCCCTATATTTTATAATTTCTCACCGCATACATGAATATAGCTCGCCGCATAAAATTATCACATTTTTCTTTCTTTTTGCGCTGAAGCAACGCATCATTGTTTCTTTTGGCTTTGTTTTAGCTTCAGTTTAAAGGATAAATAACTTTCTTTTTGCAAGTTATCATGAGCCATCAAGCAACAAACAACACATCAATCATGCTAGGCACACTGTTGGGTTCCTAGAGTGAGTAAAAATATAGTATAAAAGACTCTAGAATTCCTGTCCAAGTATACACAGTCTGCAGCAAGTAATATTATCAATCCAAGGTCTGAATGAGTTTCCACTCTACCTATTTTTGTGTAACTTTTTAATGGTTTCAAGAATAATAAAATGATTGGGTTTTATCGGGATTATGCTGAAGCAAAATAAATGACAGAACAACGAGTAAACAAATAGACAGACAGATTAAAGACAGGCGCTGGTTAGGTTTTAGTGATTGTTATAAAATATGCTCTAGCAATATTATTGATCATGCATTTCTCGCAGTATTATTAGCGGATTCCTCCCGGAACTCCGGATCTTTTGGGATATGTTTCAAACCCAATGAAGAGCGACCGATCAAGCACTAGGCAACTGGCTATCCCTAGCTCAGTCACTGGCGTTCATCAATACACAATGATCGTAGTGTGGATAATTGCCACACACTCTCTAAATCATCCCTGAAACTAGAGAGAGCTATTCACACCGGCTGGCCAGGTGGGCATAAAATAAGAATAAGCACAACAATTAACCAAAATGCGATAGTCAATTTATTACTAGAGATGAAGCACAGTAATCACATTATTCCTAACCAACACCTTAAGCTACTTAGTTCATAATAGGAATAGGAATACGAATTACAATCTGAGTATGCATGTCCATAACCACAAGTTAATAAAGAAAGTAAACTCCCTAATCAGCTTGCGGTAGATGGTGTTCTTGATCTTCAATCTCCCTATACTATTCGGCTTCCAAGGGAAAACATGGAATGACTTTGACTTTGACGGCTACTTCCTTTTATAGAAGGATGGGAGGCTTGAATTAGGTCAACTAGGACACGTGTAAGGCTCTCCTTGATCCTTTATCACGAAAATAACTCAATAGAAGTCGGTTCATGAAGTTGGCTAACGAGCTGTGATGTGGCAGTTTATGTTCCCAGTTTTGCTGCAGCATAGAATTTGCTCCCTCCAGTCGCTCAGCAGCATAATCTGCATAAAATAATTTCCAATGCTTCCATTCTTCCAAATGGGTTAAAACATGTAATACCTATCCAAAACCAACCCTAATAAGCATAAAGGACACACAAATCCCTATATAATTGAGGCCTAAATAACTACCTTTTGGGCAGTTATCACACACGCATCCAACATACTTTCAAAACAATAAACAACTAATCATGCTTCTTAAAGCAAAAACTTAACAACGAGACTCATGCATACACACAACATGCTATGCAACCCCACATGGTTTCCACGCCATGCTCGCTTTCTTAGCACATGATTTACGGGTCATGCAACACACCAATACACATGAATTCCGTGCCATGCAATGCAACTTAACACGTGATTTCGACCTCACGACGCGCCATGCGTGGCACATACTCACACGTGATTTACGCGTCATACTCCGCACCAATAACATGATTTCCACGTCATGTAGCGCAATCTTAACACGTGATTTCCGCGTCACGCTCCGTTCACACAACCCGACTCACCTCTCAATGAGCACACAAGACCATGCAACTTGACTCTCATGCAACGTAGTTAAAACGATATTCAACATGCTCGAGATAACCAATAGTTCATCATGCTTTAAATCGATCAAACATCACTTCTAACATATAACGCAAGTCATATAACAACCAACAACACATACTAGAAAAGCGAGTAACAACCAACATGCTCATGCAATCAAACAGACTCAATCGAGCAAGAACTACTTACCAAAAGCTTACGAGCGATCCTAAAGAACTCCTTAAATTGCTCAAAAGATCCAGATAAACTCCTAAACAACAAGGGATAAGTTCTAAAAATTAGAACCAACCTACTGAATACTTTAAACATGCTAGAAAGGCCTAAATCAACTGAGGAAAGTCTATTTCCTTGCTGGACAGCCACTCAAAATTCCCCAAAACCTTTAGACCATGGGCAACCACATCTAAGGCACAATTGACAATGGGTATTCGTTGAATGGCCATATTTAAGGTTTTTCAGCCGCTGGACAACAAGTAAATAACACATATTTTCACATTCTAAGAACGTATAGGAGTTGGGCAAAGCTTTTAAGGACTAAATAACTAATGGGTATCGATTAAAACATGATTTTAAAGCTTAACACCTAACGGGCAACTCAACTTAAAGCTAACAAGCTTATGGACAACGATGAAACTTACCCAAACAGATCTGCTTTCACGCTAGACGGGTTATTCTAACCTCGAACAGCGTGTTAGAACGCTCCTTGGGCAGTGGGTGATCGAACTTAAGTGATTCGAACTCAATCAAACACTTAGACGGTGTTGCAGAATATAACTTCAAAGCTATCTTAGAATTTCCAGCACATAAATTAGTGGGTATTTTAATTCTAGCACTAACCAAGAATAGGTAAGTGCCTAAACTTTTCGGAACTGCCAATCGTCGCCGGAAACACCCAAAAATGTTTCTGGACAGAGGAAAAAACGCGAGAGCAAGACACTCTTAGAGGCAGGTGTTGGGTTCCTAGAGTGAGTAAAATATGATATAAAATACTGTAGAATTCCTGTGCAAGTATACACAGTCTGCAGCAAGTAATATTATCAATCCGAGCCCTGAATTAGTTTCCACTCTACCTATTTTTGTGTAACTTTCCAATGGTTTCAAGAATAGTAAAATGATTTGGTTTTATCGGAATTATGTTGAAGCAAAGTAAATGACAGAACAAAGAATAAACAAATAGATAGACAGATTAAAGACAAACGCTGGTTAGGATTTAGTGATTGTTCTAAAATATGATCTAGCAATATTATTGATCATGCATTTCTCGCAGTATTATTAGCGGATTCCTCCCGGAACTCCGGATCTTTTGGGATATGTTTCAAACCCAATGAAGAGCGACCGATCAAACACTAGGCAACTGGCTATCCCTAGCTCAGTCACTGGCGTTCACCAATACACAATGATCGTAGTGTGGATAATTGCCACACACCCTCTAAATCATCGCTGAAACTAGAGAGAGCTATTCACACCGGCTGGCCAGGCAGACATAAAATGGAAATAAGCACAACAATTAACCAAAATGCGATAGTCAATTTATTACTAGAGATGAAGCACAGTAATCACATTATTCCTACCGAACACCTTAAGCTACTTAGTTCATAATAGGCATAGGAATACGAATTACAATCTGAGTATGCATGTCCATAACCACAAGTTAATAAAGAAAATAAACTCCCTAATCAGCTTGCGGAAGATGGTGTTCTTGATGATCTTCAATCTCTCTAAAATATTCGACTTCCAAGGGAAAACAATGAATACTTTTGACTTGGACGGCTACTTCCTTTTATAGAAGGATAGGAGACTTGAATTAGGTCAACTTGGACATGTGTAGGGCTCTCCTTGCTCCTTTATCCCGAAAATAACTCAATAGAAGTCGGTTCATGAGGTTGACTAACGAGCTGTGATGTGGCAGTTTTGTTCCCAGTTTTGCTGCAGCACAGAATTTGCTCCCTCTAGTCGCTCAGCAACATAATCTGCACAAAATGATTTCAAAAGCTTCCATTCTTCCAAATGGGTTAAATCATGTAACATCTCTCTAAAACCAACCCTATTAAGCATTAAAGACACACAAATCCTTATATAAATGAGGCCTAAATAACTACCTTTTGGGCAGTTATCATACCTCCAAACTTGAACTATTGCGCGTCCCGAGCAATACTAACCAACCTTCCTTCAAGAATTAAGAACATTAGACAAAGAATAGCTTAATCAAACCAGACAGTCCAACACTACCTTCAACCTTTACCTGAGCACTCTGCAAAACCAAGCTCTGCTGCAGCAAAATGATTCCTCCAGCACGGACAAATAATCACCACTTTTAACCTTAATTCTAAGAACTTCACCACAACCTAGCTCTATTATCAGACATTTCAAAACATATTTTTAAAGGGGTTTATATCCTTGTTCATCAGACTTAAAGCAGCCTTACAGTCATAAGCTCTTAAGCATGAGATAACCCTTTTTATGGTGCAGTATACCCTTGCCTCAAGCTCATCACCAATTAGGCTCAATACTCATTATCAAGCTAAAAAATCCTTAGTTATTTTATCTCTTGCCCCTCAGAATGGCGACATTTTATGATGAAGCTCACCTAAGTTATGGGAGACAGAAAAACTGCTGGATCATCATTCATCCCTCAAAACTTTTGCTCCATCAATTTTTTCAGCAAAATTTTCAACAAATAATTTTTTTTCCGCAAATAATAATTTTCTCATATTTTCACATTTCCTAGGTCATCTTTTGACGCGAAGACAAACTGTGGGTATCACAAATGTCCCCGGTTACTCAACAACCTAGCAAATTTTTACTTGAAGGAGAGGAATGCTCGAGCAAAACAATTGGAGTAGCAAAAAGTCCCCCAAACTTGAATTATTCATTGTCCCCAATGAATCATTAATTTAACAATTATACCCCCAAACTTAAATTTTTCTATCTGAATTTTAAACTAAGTGTGGGACTAAAACTAAGCTTAAAGTGGATCATATAAGTCAAAACTACCTCCAAAATCTTCTTTGTCGCAGCAACAATCCAGGCTAGAAGAAATGCTCAAGCAAAAGGTTTCTGGAGATCAGAATACCTTGATCTAATTAAGCATAATCAGTCCAAGCTTCAAAAATTCAGAAGAAAATTAGTTAAGTTAGAGTTACTCAGTGCTATAAAACAGAAACAACTCTGGAAATTTCATTAAGAACCGAGAAAAATATACATCAGCAGATATTTTTGTCGCCTAGAAACAGAAAACAAAAACTAGAGTTCTCTTCTTTTTAGCTTTCTTTTTCGGAGCATCAGATGTATTAGGTTCAACTTCTTCTACATCCCTTTCCTTGTGGCTTCTCGTTTTCTCTATTATAGACTTGAAGAAATTTGTTTTCACTTCGAAGAATGGAAAGAAACATAAGGAAAAAGAATGGAAGAAGAAACAAACCTGAGTGGTGTTTAAATGGGGCTTCATAAAATAAAATAATCAGTGACAAATCTTCCCCCATTAATATCTTTTACCGTTTAAACCTGCAAGTAATTAATCAAATTAAATTTTCAAAACGGTAAGATTTTACCATAATGATGTGCTGTCCAACAGCTCTACCGTTCGATTTCCCTATGCAACACATGGAAACACCTGATCTTCATGCAATATTACCTGCTCACAAAAAATTTAAATCCCAACGGTAAAAATATTCTTAACCACATCCGTAATATTCTGATGATATATTCACACTAACCAGAAGATTGCAAAAACAAACTGGGTAACAAGATTTTCTTCTAGAAGAATCTTTTCACACGGAAAATTCAAATTCAAACCGCCAAAATCAAATCCTATCTTATTATTAACTTCAGCCGAATATGTAATTCTTATCTTGTCTTATCTTTTCACACTGAAATATTATTAAATCTAAACCTAAACAGAAATTCAAATAACCGAAAATAAAAACTAAATAAAATCTAACTAAATCTAATTAATTCAAAGATAATTCAAAGATAATCCAAATAAATAACCCGAAAATAAAATAAAATCAAATTTAAAAATGGATAAAATCTAAACTACCAAAAATAATAAAAATACTCGTAAAGATAAAATCTAATAAACCATGCAAAATCAAATCTAACCTAACCGTAATTAAAACCAAATCAACGAAAAATAAAACTAATACAAACTCTGGGAGCTCAATATTTTGCTCTGTGAATGCTCCCGCAAAAGTCCTACTCTCTCAAACATCGACCAACCTTAGGGAAGGATATTTCGACTGAAACTCCTCACCCCAATAATGCTTCACACGCTGCCCATTCACCTTGAACACTCTCCCATCTTTTTCATCCTGCAAAGTAACTGCTCCATGGGGAAAAACCTCAACCACAGTAAATGGTCCTGACCATTTAGATTTTAGTTTTCCAGGAAACAATTTCAATCTAGAATTATAAAACAAGACTTTTTGACCCTTGACAAACTCTTTAGATTTTATTCTCTTGTCATGCCACAGCTTAGTCTTTTCTTTATACATTTTCGCATTCTCATAAGAAAATTGGCGAAATTGCTCTAATTCATTAAGCTGCAGCATTCTTATTGCTCATGCGCGACTCAGATCAAAATTTAACTTTTTCAAAGACCAAAACGTCTTATGCTCTAGCTCCAATGGTAAATGGCAAGCTTTCCCATATACTAACCTATAGGGAGACATACCTAGAGGAGTCTTATAGGCTGTCCTATAAGCCCAAAGAGCCTCATCCAACCTAATAGACCAATCCTTTCTAGATGGATGGACTACTTTCTCTAACATTGATTTAATTTCCCTATTACTGATTTCAGCTTGACCATTTGCTTGTGGGTGATAAGGGGTAGCTATCCTATGCTTAATCCCATACTTAGCTAAAAGCTTAGTTAAGATATTATTAACAAAATGTGTACCCTCATCACTCACTAGAGCCCTAGGTGTCCCAAACCGCGCAAAGATGTGTGATTGAAGAAACCTTGCTACTGTCTTGGCATCACTCTGATGGCATGCAATGGTCTCCACCCATTTGGACACGTAATCAACTGCCAATAAGATAAAAACATTGCCATTACAAGGGGGAAATGACCCCATAAAGTCAATACCCCATACATCAAATAATTCAACTTCTAAAATATAAGTAAGAGGCATTTCATCTCTAGGCCGCAAATTTCCTCTCCTTTGGCAAGCATCACATTGCTTGTAGAACCAATGGGCATCCTTGAATAACGTAGGCCAGAAAAATCCGCAATGCAAAATCCTCATAGCCGTCCTCTGTCCGCTGAAATGACCTCCATACGGCGAAGAGTGACATTGCTCCAGGATTTCCTTTGCTTCAGTACCTAAAACACACCTACGAATAATACCGTCAGAGCATTGCTTATACATAAATGGCTCATCCCAATAGAAAATTTTCGCGTCATGCTTAAACTTTTTCTTCTGCCTCCAATCCATGTCAATAGGAGTGACTCCCTTTACCAAGAAGTTGGCAATATCAGCATACCAAGGGACATCCCTAACTACCTTTACTTCAACAGCAAAGAGCTGTTCATCTGGAAAAGAATCGGAAATGGCAGATTGCTCCAGCAAAGATGATGACGGATCAAGACGAGATAAATGATCTGCAATGACATTTTCTGATCCCTTCTTATCCTTTATTTCCAAGTCAAATTCCTGCAATAATAAAACCCAACGAATTAGTCTAGGCTTTGCATCCTTCTTAGTCATTAAATACCTTATTGCTGCATGATCCGTGAAAACCGTGACTTTGGATCCAACCAAATATGACCGGAACTTCTCAAAAGCAAACACCACAGCTAACAACTCCTTTTCAGTAGTTGTATAGTTGACTTGTGCCTCATTTAAAACCTTGCTTGCATAATATATAGGATGGATAAATTTGCCCTGCTTTTGCCCCAGCATAGCACCTACCGCAGCATCACTCGCATCACACATTACCTCAAATGGCAAATTCCAATTAGGTGCGCAAAGAATGGGTGCTGAGATTAAAGTAGCCTTTAAAGTCTCAAAAGCCTTCCTACAATCTGCATCAAAGTGAAAAACGTGATCAATACACAATAAGTTACAAAGAGGTTTACTGATTTTGGAGAAATCCTTTATGAACCTCCTATAAAAACCAGCATGTCCTAAAAAATTCCGAATTCCCTTCACTGAATTCGGTGGCTCTAGTCTTTCAATAACCTCAACTTTTGCTCTATCAACTTGTAGACCATTTTTAGAAATTTTATGACCTAACACTATGCCCTCCTTCACCATGAAGTGACATTTGTCCCAATTAAGAACTAAATGGGTATCTTCACATCTCTTTAATACCTTACCTAAATTTTCTAAACAATTCTGAAAAAACCCTCCAAACACTGAAAAATCGTCCATAAATACCTCAACAGTGGACTCAATCATATCAGAAAAAATTGCTAACATACACCGCTGAAATGTTGCTGGAGCATTGCAGAGGCCAAAAGACATTCGCCTAAAAGCGAATGTCCCATAAGGACAGGTGAAAGTGGTTTTCTCCTTATCCTCAAGAGCAATAGTAATCTGGTTATACCCAGAATAACCATCCAAGAAACAGTAGTAGGCCTGACCAGCCAATCGATCCAACACCTGGTCGATAAATGGTAAGGGAAATGATCCTTTCGTGTAGCTTTAATAAGCCTCCTGTAATCCATGCAAACCCTCCAGCCAGTTACTGTCCTGGTTGGAATCAACTCATTATCTTTATTGCTCACCACAGTGACACCTCCTTTTTTAGGAACACATTGGACAGGGCTTACCCAAATGCTATTGGCAATTGGATAAATGATCCCAGCATCCAACCATTTAATTACCTCCTTTTTAACAACCTCTTTCATTGTAGGGTTAAGCCTTCTTTGTTGCTCAATACTCCTAAAGGATCCCTCCTCAAGAGTGATTTTGTGCATACAAAAAGATTATGCTAATTCCCTGAATATCAGCCAATGTCCAACCTATAGCTTTGCGGTATTGCTGCAGCAATTTTATTAAGGCCTCCTCATGCTCCGGCATTAAATCTGATGCAACAATAATGGGCAACGTCTCACTTTCCCCAAGATACACATACTTTAGATGATCCGATAAGGGTTTCAAATCTAAAGTGGGTGCCTCAATCAGGGATGAGTTAATTGGGGGAGCCTTTCTTTGATCTAAATCTAAAGACTAAAAAACATCCTCACATCTAAACAATTCTTTTTCTTTTTTTCTATCTAAAGAACAAAATTCAAAATCTTCTACACTAACCTCTCCATTCTTTTCCGAATGCTTATCAGCCGAATCCTGTATTGCTGTCTCAATAACTGTGCTCTCCAGAATCCTGATGAAGGAGCAATCCTCCATTTCGTCTGGATACTTCATGACTTTAAACACATTAAATTTCACTTCCTCATTATAGACTCTCATTGTTAATTCTCCTTTTTGAACATCTATTAATGCCCTACCAGTAGCCAAAAATTGACGACCTAGAATAATTGGGACATCTTTATCATCCTCATAGTCTAAAATAATAAAATCAACAGGAAATATGAATTTATCCACTTTTACTAAGACATCCTCAATTTTACCCTCTGGATATGTGATAGATCTATCAGCTAGTTGGAGTTTTACTGTGGTAGGCCTAGCTTCACCAATACCCAACTTCTGATAGACCGAAAGAGGCATAAGGTTAATGCTTGCGCCTAAATCACAGAGTGCTCTACCTAATTCTTTTCCACCTATAGACACAGGTATGGTAAATGACCCTGGATCCTTAGCCTTAGGGGGTAGCCCATTCTTAAGAATAGCACTACACTCCTCAGTAAGAGATACAGTTTCAAACTCACCTAATCTTTTCTTTTTAGTCAAAATATCCTTAAGAAATTTAGCATAATTAGGCATTTGCTCAATAGCTTCTACTAAAGGGATATTTATATGCAATTGCTTAAGAATCTCTAGAAACTTTTTAAATTGACAATCCTGATTCTTAGGCTTTTGCCTTTGTGGAAAAGGTAGAGGTGGTACATAAGGTGGGGGCGGCACATATGGTGGTTCTACATCTGGCACAGAACCAGATGCTCCAGCATTTTTATTGCTGCCTCCAGCACCCTGACCAGACTCCAACTCTTTCTCAACAACAATATTTTTATCACTATTATTATTTAAATCCTGAGTCTTTCTAGACTCTTCTAGTGGCTTACCACTCCTAAGAGTTACTGCCTTTACCTGCTCCTTACCTTCCCTTCGAGGGTTTTCAGTATCCGAGGGAAGTTTCCCTTGAGGCCTTGCCTTCAGCTCACTGGCCAGCTGACCCACTTGCAATTCCAGGGCTCTTATCGAAGCTTTATTACTTTGAATCACGGCATCTGTACGAGCCATAAATTCTTTCATCATCGCTTCGAGAGAATTTCCCGAATTTTGCTGGGGCATTACCTGCGCTTTAGTAAATCCCGGCTGGTTCATCTTTTGTTGCGCTTGTACATTACTTCCTTGACCTCTCCATGAGAAGTTGGGGTGATTACGCCAACCTGGATTATAGAAATTAGAGTAAGAGTTATTCCTCTGATTACCTACAAAAAACACAGAAGCTGGATTGCTGGGGCAAAACTCGTAATTGTGGTCTTCACCACAATAGACACATGCTTCGTCCGTGACTTGGTTCACCACTGCAGTAGGCTCCATAGCTGGTGGCTGCTGATGACTAATCACTCTCACATTCTTAAGAGAGTTAACAATCATAGCAAGATCAGCCCTGATGGTGGACACACCATCAACCTCTAACACACTCTTAATTTTCTTATTCGTGCCTCTAACATCCGACCACTGACAACTATTAATAGATATCCTCTCTAAGATCTCATAGGCTTCATTAAAACTTTTTGCCAAAAGGGCCCCTCCAGCCGAAGCATCAACCATACCTTGGGTCACTCCATTTAAACCATTGTAGAATGTTTCCATTTGAATACAATGAGGTAAACCATGGTGGGGGCACTTTCGCAAAAGCTCCTTAAACCTTTCCCAAGCCTCACTAAAAGTCTCATCTTCAAGTTGCCTAAACCCTACTATTTCACTCCTCAATTTAGCATTTCTATTAGGTGGGAAATATTTACTCAAAAAATTTTCAGCTAACTCATCCCACGTCCTAATTGATCCTGGAGCAAAAGAGTTTAACCATGCCTTTGTTCCATCTCTAAGAGAATACGGGAACAAAGTTAACCTAAGAGCATCTCTAGGCACTCCTTGAATTACAAAAGAATCACTAACTCCTAGAAAAGACTTAAGATGTAAATGAGGGTCTTCAGATGTCAAACCATGGAATTGCCCCACGGTTTGCAACATCTGAAACATTATCGGTTTCATTTCAAAATTTGCCGCTTGGATTTGGGGACGTTCAATCCCTGGATTCAACTCATTAAACATCGGGACAACATATGCTTGAATGGCTCTGGTCCTATCGTTCGCTATCAAGATAGGATTCTCAGCCTGATTATTTTGCTACTGATTTTGCTCAAACAGTGGGTTTTGCTGCAGCAACGGATTCTGCTGGGGGTTTGCTGCTGCTGGACCTTCATGACCCTCCGGAAGACGTGGCACGTTCTCCATCTGGTTTCTGCATTGCTCCTCCTTCTGTTCCTAAATGTCTTTTCAATTTCTATATCAAGCTCAAACCGTACCCCAGGTGGATCGCTCATGCACCAAACTCACACCTACAAAAACAAAAGAAACGATCAAAAAGTTCTAGCACCAAACCACTAAAACACATACACAAAAATAATCAGATAAAAACTTATTCAAGTCCCCGGCAACGGCGCCAAAAACTTGTTGGGTTCCTAGAGTGAGTAAAATATGATATAAAATACTCTAGTATTCCTGTGCAAGTATACACAGTCTGCAGCAAGTAATATTATCAATCCGAGCCCTGAATTAGTTTCCACTCTACCTATTTTTGTGTAACTTTCCAATGGTTTCAAGAATAGTAAAATGATTTGGTTTTATCGGAATTATGCTGAAGCAAAGTAAATGACAGAACAAAGAATAAACAAATAGATAGACAGATTAAAGACAAGCGTTGGTTAAGTTTAGTGATTGTTCTAAAATATGCTCTAGCAATATTATTGATCATGCATTTCTCGCAGTATTATTAGCGAATTCCTCCCGGAACTCCGGATCTTTTAGGATATATGTCAAACCCAATGAAGAGCGACCGATCAAGCACTAGGCAACTGGCTATCCCTAGCTCAGTCACTGGCGTTCACCAATACACAATGATCGTAGTGTGGATAATTGCCACACACCCTCTAAATCATCCCTGGAACTAGAGAGAGCTATTCACACCGGCTGGCCATGCGAGCATAAAATGGAAATAAGCACAACAATTAACCAAAATGCGATAGTCAATTTATTACTAGAGATGAAGCACAGTAATCACATTATTCCTACCCAACACCTTAAGCTACTTAGTTCATAATAGGCATAGGAATACGAATTACAATCTGAGTATGCATGTCCATAACCACAAGTTAATAAAGAAAATAAACTCCCTAATCAACTTGCGGAAGATGGTGTTCTTGATGATCTTCAATCTCTCTAAAATATTCGGCTTCCAAGGGAAAACATGGAATACTTTTGACTTGGACGGCTACTTCCTTTTATAGAAGGATAGAAGACTTGAATTAGGTCAACTTGGACACGTGTAGGGCTCTCCTTGCTCCTTTATCCCGGAAATAACTCAACAGAAGTCGGTTCATGAGGTTGGCTAACGAGCTGTGATGTGGCAGTTCTGTTCTCAGTTTTGCTGCAGCACAGAATTTGCTCCCTCTAGTCGCTCAGCAACATAATCTGCACAAAATGACTTCCAAAGCTTCCATTCTTCCAAATGGGTTAAATCATGTAATATCTCTCTAAAACCAACCCTATTAAGCATTAAAGACACACAAATCCTTATATAAATGAGGCCTAAATAACTACCTTTTCGGCAGTTATCAGCGGGTCACGCAAAATCTGTAACGCCCCACGTTTCAGAATCGAGCCACTTTGGGGATTGTCGAGAGCTTTATTCTAATTTGGAAAAATTAGAATTTAAGTTTGGTCTTGGGTCGTTAAATTAAATTTCTATAATTTAGGGAAAAGAGATTTTCTAATTAAATCTTTGGTTCCAAAAGTTTGAAGGTTTAATATTTGATATTTATTTTAAATATCAAAAGACCCAAATCCTAAATCAATTGAGTTATTTTCTTTCCCAAACTTTGTAGGAGTTAATATTCTAATTAGAATCCTAAATCCTAATTAGAATGGGTTTTTCATTCTTAGCTTCTATTTAAAAGAAAATGAATGAAATTTAAGCTTAATTTAATTAAGCTTAAGAAAAGAAAAGAAAGGTCATAGAAAAGAAAAGCCCTAATTTCCCTGACCCTTCTGTCTCCCTCTCAAATTCGTGAACGAGGCCCCCCTTGCGTTTTGCTTTAGCGTCGCCCCTCCTGTGTTTTATTCTCGTCGGCCATCTACCCGTCCAGCCGTCGGAGCTCACCATCGCTGCTGTCTGTTGAGCAGCGCCGCCGACCAGCTGTGGTTCTTACAATCTCTCCCTCTCTCTCTCTAGCTGTGTCGTTGTCGTGAAGCCCAGCCACCGGTGTCCTCGTCACATCGCCGCCAGAACCTCCCCGCTGTCCCGCCGCCTTGAATGTCGTCGTCGTGTCGTAGTGCAGCAGCAGCCGTCAGCATTGTCGTCTTCTTCGCGAACTCTCCCTCTCTTTTGCTTTTTTCAGCCTTAAAATGTGGGTAAGCTCTCTCTTCCTTCGATCTTAGTCGTTTAAGACCCGAACTAAGTGTCTCTTGGTTCGATTCATTAGATCTCGTATCCTAGCAGCTAGAAGCTTCAGTTCCGCGCAATTTCTCCTCTGTCCAGCGGTGTTTTGACTGCGTTTTGGATCGTTATGACGTTGCTTAACGTTTTCGGTAAGTTTTAACTCTTACCCATTCATGGTTAGAGCTTAAATTAGAATACCCATGTGTTTAGATGCTGGAAATTTAGTTTGGTGATGAATTTCCTATTCTACAGTGTCGTCTTAGTGTTCGATTGAGTTCGAATCACTTAAGTTCGATCACCCACTGCCCAAGGAACGTTCTAACACGCTATTTGAGGTTAGAATAACCCGTCTAGCGTGAAAGCGGGTCCTTTTGGGTAGTTTCTTCGTTGTCCCTGGTTTTATAGCTTTAAAGTTGAGTTGCCCATTAGGTGTTAAGCCTTAAAATCATGTTTTAATCGATACCCGTTCGTTATCGACCTCAAAAATTGCAGGATTAGGTGTATTCGGTTGCTGTTCAGCGAGTGTTTGATCTCAAAGATCGTGTTCAGCGAATACCCACAACCCGAAAGGCTTTCATTTTGGTTACCCATAACCTAGTGACTTGGAATCTTGATTGTTGGATTGTTTTGAACACAAATCAACTTGTGTTCGAGGTTGTTTGAGTGTTGAACGGTAAATTCTAGCACCTCTAGTTCCTTTTCTCAAGTCTTCTATGTGCTTTAAATTATTTCCTAACCCTTAGAAATTGTTGGTTGTACTGCGAGCTCCTTAGGCTCTTCCGGTTCGTCCTGTTGGTTTCTAGGTTCGCTTAGGAGCCCTTGTTGGTAAGTAGTTCTTACTTGTTGAAGTCTGTTTGACTGTGTGATGCATGCTGATTGATTTCTCGCTTTATAATTGTTCTCATGTTCTTGTTTCTCTGAATATATATGTATATATATGAAATCTCTGAAAAGCATGAACTTGTAGGTGTTAATATCACACATGCATAAGTAATTTTGGATCTTAGGCACACAATTTGATCAATTTAATTCTTGAAGTCATGTTGTTCATGAGAACCAAAAACAGAGTAATAAGGTACCTACCTCTTGAAGCTCCCAATTCGTATAATCCGATGTTTTATAATTCACACGAACAACTTTTGGACAACCACTTGGATCTTCTCTACTATCCTCAGGCCTTGGAACGGATTGTGGGATCCTCAATTGATATAAATTGGAAAGGAAAGCTTATGGGTATAAGCAAGCTTGAAAGTATGAATATGGAAGTTCTTGGGAGAATTTTGGCAACATTTTAGGTTGAAGAATTCCACCCATTTTCATCGGTTCATCCTCTATATATAGAGGAAAATCATGCACAAGAATTGCACCAAAAATTGACAGCAATTTGGGAGTGATTTGAGTCATGGATTAGGTGGTGCAAGAAGGCTACTCTTATGTGATTAGTCACTAAGCACTACCTCCAAAAAATTACCAACTTTTTTAAATTTCTTTTAAATTCAAGTTTTGTAATTTACAACATAAATCTGAATAATCCCACTTAATTATAATTTTATTTTAATTTAAATAAAACTTATTTAATTTAAAATAAAATCATTTAATTTAATATCTTATATTAAATTAATACCACTTGTGCAATCTTGGTTTTTCTCCTAACGAAATTTCTCGAACATGAATCTTTATTCATGTGTTTAATATTTAAATCATATTTAAATATATCCAACTCTCATTTTAAGTTTAATTCGTAATTAAACTAATATGTCGTTAAATATCGTATATAAGCGACTTTTTTATCCTTTTCCGAATTTGAACGTTTCAAATATTAACCTATTATATTGTTCCAAGTTTTATTCCTATTGAGCTAGTAGAGGGACTTAATGGACCTACAGATCATGGGCTCCAACGAAATGATGATAACCGATTAATCTCATTAACCTAGTCATTCATTGTTCGTTAGCTTCCGGGACACTCCACTATAGCTCGTAGCTGCACTCCCCTCACTGTAGATTTATTTCTTGTCCACTTTAGACAACCATGATTAGTAAGTCGACCATTCACCGGTTGTTCGTAACTAGAGCTAGGTCAAATGTCTGTTTTATCCCTATAGTTACATCTTGTTCCTTAAGTTCCACTGATCCTCTAATGAACAACTAGTTCGCGATACAATCACTGAACCAAGTCCCTCTCAAGGTTATGAGAGGGCGAGGCCCATTTTTTCAAAACTCGGAGTCAGCACTTAAGAGAACAACCTTTACTAACCCTAAAATGGGTAGTAGTGAATTCCATCGTACAAAGTTATGTCCCTAGCTATCCATTTAGTCTTATCCCCAAAATGGTAGGCTTATTGAGTCGGCGATGTTTGGCCACTCTCACCCATGCAAATCAAAGGATAATCCTAAATAAACAGGAGTTCATAGTTAGCTCAGGATTAAGATCCAGTTACCTAGGTTATATGTATGAGATGTTCAGTTTCAACAGTAAACAGTGTTGTAAAGTTAAAGTGACTTATCTCCTTGTCCGATCTCTATGCAAACTCTTTGCATAGGACACCCTCACTCACATGTCTTATACATGAACGATTAGGATCACATCGTCTGTCTTTAAGGAATAAAGCGAGTCGCGCCAATAGTGTCCCCAGGAATAAGGTACCCAACCTTATCCATATACTATAGATCGTATAGACTATTTACTTGACTTGACCCATACTTATGTTACACATAAACTTCAAGTATACAGAATATAGCCATGGGTTCTTAGTTTATTGGATTTGTGGTTATATTTAGGCAAAACAAATATATAGAAATAATACTTCATTGAAGCAAGTCAAATGTTACATTTACTATCTACGAGTTTTAGGTCATAAAACCCAACAGAATTGTTGTTGCGTGATGATTGGTTGTAAAGCATGTTGGTTCTATTTTGCATTCGTGAGTTAAGCATGAGTTGAGAGCATGTGGTTACACGTATATGCTTGGTGGGCATAGTACGTGAGTCTAGAAGCGTTGCAGGGCATATGCATTCTAGATAGATGTGAGATAGGGGTTAGGGACCTAAAATGTGAAAGAAAGGAAAGTTGGGTGAGTGTCAGTGCACCTCTGGTACAAATGGTCGAGGGGTGGCATGTCACCATTGGTTTTAAGAGGAGCATCGAGGCCTTGCGTACAAATGGTCAAGGGTCGGTGTGATGAGTCTAGAAAGCAAGTGTTGGACACCTGGGGAAGGGCCAATAATTTGCTAAGTCATCGGTGCACCTTGGGTCCAAATGGTTAAGGGGCGATGCACAATTCGAGGCCTTGGGTACAAATGGTCAAGGGTCAAACTCGGAACTCTGTAGAGAGCATTGGGGCCCTGGGTACAAATGGTCAGAGGACAATGCGACTTGAAGGATCAGTCTTGGAGAGCCATGTGAGGGCTAAACATGAACGTTGAGTGAGCTCGTGGAGCTTGAGTGGTTAGCGAGGTTTTTAGAGAGATGCATGAGTTATGGCTTAGGAGAGTCATTTGCTTTACTAGCTTTTGAGCATGTCGTTGTGTTTACCGCTTTAAAAAGCATGTTGTTTGTGCATGAAAGGCATGTTGCTTGCTTGGTTGCTATTTGATGGCTTCTCAGGTAGGGGCTGCTTACTAGTACCTAAGTGTACTACCCCCTCCCCTCTCTCTCCCCCCAATTACCAGATTTTGCAGGTTTTGAGGAGTGCGTGGACCACGGTGATGCAGAGGAGGCATATAAGGAAGGACCTTAGCTAGTCTGTATTGTTTTCCATTTTATTTTCATATTAGATAGCTTGTTGTTTAATTTTGGTTGGATAGTTGTTGTCCTGTTAGTTTAGTTTTGAATTATTTTTGTTAAACTCTAGGTGTAGTTGTCTTTGCTTTAAAGAACTCAATCTATTCATTTAGTTGTTAATCATTAAGTTTGTTTCGATATAATTAATGTTATAAGTTTTGTTAAAGTTGTGTTTCTGGTTAGATATAGTTGATAATGCAAGCCCTGTCTGGATGTTGGTTCTGTGGAGTTCTGTTGTTATGTAGTGTGGTGGAGTCGTTGAATAATGTTGTTCAGAAGTGTTTTATGCTTAGCATGCTAAAGAAAAAATTTGGGTTAGTCCTATGTATGTCGTTATGCTGCCGAAATTTTCGTTGCACTCGGTTAGTTTTGGTTCAAGAGTTAGTAATGTCGCTAGGATAGTTTATAAAATCCTGGGGTGTTACAAGATCTATCCAAAATAGAACAAGGGAACCTTAGATAAGCCTTAAATCACAAGGAATGTGAAGGAGAAAGGCTTACCACGAGTTTCTTCTCTTTTGGGAGAAATCCCACAATAAACGAACCTAAAACCGTAGATCTGAACAGTGGGGAAGCGGTGGCGACACACCTTGTTGCAGCGGCGTCAACGCGTCGAGGGGGCGGCGGCTGGATGGGCGACGCGACTTGAGAGGGAGAGAGACTAATGAGAGAGAGAGAGAGAAACCCGTCAGAGAGAGAGAGCATGCGAGAAGGCGGGGCGGCGTGACAGCTGATGACGGGATCTGTGGCGGCGACGGTGCGATTCTGACGACTCTGTGAGGACCGACGGGGATGAGTTTCCGACAAGAGGAAAAATCGAGAGGGGGGGCTGGCTTTCACGACAATGAGGGAAAAAGATGGAGAGAGAAGATGAGGGCTAGGGCTTGAATTTTCCTTTTCTTTTCTTTTTTTTTTTTTTTTTTGCTTTAATCCCTCTAAATAAACCTTAATAAAGGAAAAAACCCATTTTGATTAGGAATTAGGTTTTATTTAGGATTTTAATTAAAATCTCAAACTTAACTCCTAAACGATTTGGGATAGAAAATAATCCAACTGATTCAGGATTTGGGTCTTTTGATATTTAAAATAAATATCAATATTAAACCTCCAAACTTTTGGAATTAAAGATTTAATTAAAAATCTCTTTTCCCTAAATTGTCGAAATTTAATTTAGCGACCCAAGGCTAAACTCTAATTCTAATTTTCCAAATTAGAATAAGAGTGCACAATTAATTTCAAAACGACTCGATTTCGAAACGCGGGGCGTTACAATCTCCCCACCTTAAGAACTTTCGTCCTCGAAAGTTGCACATCTGATAACTTGCAAAAAGCAAGTTATTTATCCTTTCAACTTAAGCTAAAACAAGGCCAAAAGATACATTGATGCGTTACTTCAACGCAAAAAGGAAGGAAAATGCGATGATTCTTTGTGGTAGGCTATATTTATGTATGCTGTGCAAAATTATAAAAATAAAGGGTGCTAACACAATTAATTCAGTTGTTTGTTGCCCAAGTTTCTCTCAGTGCAGGCACACATCCCAAGACAATCATGAGACAGACAAGATGGATGAAAAGACCGTGCTGACACACTGACGCGTAAGTGGGCTGAAGATAACTCAAGCAAGTTTCTAATTCCTTGGAGAAGTTAGTTTCCTTCGCCTATAAATACAAGCCACCTGCTCAAAGGAAACATATACGATATACGAGATACAAGGGACGAGAGGGAAGAGACAAAGATCAAGGAGTAAGAGAAATCACAGAAAGCTGTGATTAAGAGTAGACTTGTGTTTGCAATGTATTGCGTAATGTATTATTTTGCTCGCATGAGCTAATTTTCTTCATCAAGGCTTAGCGCAAGCACCCATGCGGTGATAAGTCTATTTTGTAAGCGCATACTTTGATTTAATGAAACATTATTGCCTTCTACTTAGTTGTGATACTATTTTCATTACTAACTCCTGCCTGGCCAGTCAGACACGGTAGCAGTAGCGCAAGCACCCATGCGGTGATAAGTCTATTTTGTAAGCGCATACTTTGATTTAATGAAACATTATTGCCTTCTACTTAGTTGTGATACTATTTTCATTACTAACTCCTGCCTGGCCAGTCGGACACGGTAGCAGTAGCGCAAGCACCCATGCGGTGATAAGTCTATTTTGTAAGCGCATACTTTGATTTAATGAAACATTATTGCCTTCTACTTAGTTGTGATACTATTTTCATTACTAACTCCTGCCTGGCCAGTCGGACATGGTAGCAGTGTGCTAAATCCATGACTGGTAATGCATGCAGACATATCTAAGTAGAACAAGCTAGCGCATTGCATGTAGTCTTGGTAGCATTAGACAAATACTACCGCTATAAGATAGTGCATGAATGAGCTTTGATTGCGTTAAGACTAACACAGTCCCTTGTAAGTTTTTAGAGAACTAAGTCTCACGCATGAACTAGCCAAATAACCAATTGATAGTTTTTTGCAAAATGCAAAAGGAGTACCAGAAGGGAAACTTGTGATTTTTTCTCACTTAGGCATTAATGGATCAATTAGTCATGGTATGCGCTATAAGGTTCTTATAAACGCACGCAACAGCCTTGATAACATTCTCCTTAATACTTCTCTTTTTAATCTCATCACATGTTTTACTTTCTGCAATATTTATTTATTTATTTTTACTCATCAACCCTCTTATATAGTTTTCATAATATCACGCGTGTTTGAGTTCAGATCAGTAAAATTATTAAAACTTTACTAATAACATTTCCATGTGGATTCGACCCTAGACTCACTAGGTATTATTTGATTTTGTCAATTTATACTTGGATTGATATATATCTGCGACAATTTTGCATTAATTTTCTAAGCATACTGACAGCCGATCAACATCTAACCACATTGGATGACTAGCCTTGACTCCAACACTAACTCCTCAAGGCACTTAATACCAACGGTTTTTTGCTCATCAAGCTACTTTCCCCTAGAATGCCAAAGTTTAAAACTAAGGCCCAAGAAGAACAGTTGTCGTACGGATAGAAACTCCAAAATGGCTTCCGCTGCCAACTCACCTTTTCGAACCAACCATCCTTTCTAGAATGGCTATGAGATGACACCAAAGCCACATTTGGCTCTATCCCACTAGCAACATGCCAAGGTAACTTGCCGCTACGACAACTAATGTTGAGTTTCACGATTCATTATCGATTCTCAACTTCTTCTTGTCTTGGATTGAGACCTCGCTGCGAGAGGGAAATGCTTTGACTCTTGGTCTGAGGATAAATCAACATACTGCCAAGAGCATTATCACGAGCAAGTCTGAAAAGACCTTGAGACTTGGTTCACGAAATCCAAAACAGTTGCAAAACGCTATTCAGCCCAAAGACCTCATAGCTAGCTTGCAAAACTCGAACTTGGTTTTGGAAGCAACCTTGGAACGATAATTCCATGACCCTAACTTAAGAAGTTGGATCACAAAACTATCCTAGGAAGATCTTTTTTTTTTTTTTTCTTGAAGCTAGCCTATACAAGAAGGTTCGCCAAGCTTCACCGCTTACAAGGAAATCTTTCGACTCCTTAGAATCAAGGTGATGCTTGGTAGAGCTTGGAAACCAACTTACAAGCTTCCACTAACTTCATAGGAATGAAAGATCTAACCGATGCAAAAAAACATACTAAAGCAAGCCTAAGGACTCACATCATAAATAATGGATTCAGATGACAAGGCACCCAAAGAGGAAGGGTAATTCCAGAGCAATAGATAACTCCAAATTTGTGTTGGTTTGTGTTCGAATTAACCCCAACAACCAAATTCCCAAGCCGATGGGCTATGAGTAACTCGATTTAAGGTCGTTCGAGTTATGGGTATTCGTCGAAAACCAATTTCAAGTCCAAACGCTCGCTGGTTGGCTTTCAAAGAACCTTAAACCTGTAAAATTGAAGCTACTAAATAGTGGGGAACCCGAATTCCAAGTTGAATAAGCATGAGCCATTATCTAGAACAATTTCGAAATCTAGAACTACATGTGCATAAAGTTGAAAAATGAAGAAATCGAGTGGGTTGAGGTGGAACCTACCAAAAGGGGCTGAACTTACCAAAATTCTAAAACGGTGGGTTGAACGGTAGTGCTTGTGCGAGCTGAACGACAGGTTGAACGATAGTGTTGGGGCGAGCTTAATGGGTGGCTGAATGCCTGGCTGAACGGCGGCTGAACCGTGCGACAAAAAGCGGCGGCGCACGAAGACGAAAAACGACGGGGTGTGCGAAGACGAAAACGAACGACAGGGTATCTCAGGGTTGAACGGCGTGAAGAGCAATGCGCGAAGAAGGGAGGGTTGTGTGAACGAGAAAGAGAGGGAAAAAGAAAGGAGTAAGGAGTCTTAGGGTTTGTTTTTCTTTTCTTTATTTTTTATTTTTTCCTTTTTCTTTTCTTTCTTTTAATCCACCCAAATAAACAAAACAAATGAGAGTCTTGAGTTTCTTTTTTATCCAAGTTTATCTCCTTTTCAATTAAAAACCCAATTTAAACTCCTAAAATCACTTTAAAGTTGGGAGTAATTTAAACTTAAATGTAAAATCCCCAAAAAATTTAAATTTTTTGACGTTTAATACCTGTCAAGAAACCCCCATTAATATTGGCGTGTAACGCCCCGCGTTTAAAATTATGTCATTTTGGATTAATCAAGTTTAAATTCAATTGGAATTTAAGTTTAACTTTTAATTGATATTTTAAATCCAAATGGGATATTTTATTTTCCCTCATTTTCGTGTGTTGATGTTGAGTGGTTAGTGTTAGTTAGTTTTTGCAAGACTAGTGGGGAATGTATCGTGCGTTTTTTCTGCATAGTGGGCTTTGGAAGTTGCCTTAAGGCTATGGTTAAAAAAAAAAAAGAAAAGAATAGGAAAACAACTCTTTCTCTCTCCCTCACACGCGTTAGACCCCCTCCCCATCTCTTCTTCCGTTTTTTTTCTTTTTCTCCTAGCCGCTAGCCTCATCTTCACTTGCATATTCTTCTTCGCTGATCCCGTCTTCTCGTGCTGCCGCCTCCATCTTTTTCCCTCGTCTCTCTTTTCCGTTGGTAGCAAAGAAACTCGCGCCACTCTGTTTCTTCTTCTTCCCCTTCCTGTCGCCACCTATCCTCCCGCGTCGCCGTCGATTCTTGCCAGAAATAGAAGACCCACGCACCGCGCCACCCTTCTCCGTTCCTTCCTCGCTGGAAGTTAGTACCCACACCGTAAGACTCGTCAGATCTCTCTCTCCTTCACGTTTCAAGTCAAGGGCAGCAAAGGCTTCACGCATTCGGCATGGGTTCAGCCTCTTTCGACGTTGATTTGGTAATCCAGTAAGGTTTGGCTTAAGACCCACATTATTTTCATAAGATTCAGCATTTACCCATTTGATTTTAGACTCTAAATCATGACCCCAGCTCAATCGAGCTTCGTTTTATTTACCCACTTCGTAACAACATTGTATCTCCAAATTTAGGCTATTTCAAACAGCAACCAACGAGCGTTCGGGCTCAAAGTTGACTTACGACACTTGCCCATAAGTCGAAAGACCTCGAATAGGTTTACCCATAAGCATGGGAGTTGGAATCCATGTTTTCGGACTTAGGCAATCATTTTCCAGCACGTATTTGAGGTTGTTTGGGTACTGATTGGTAAGTTCTGATGCCCTTAAACCTTTAGAATTCATTTAGTTTCACTTTAGAATAGTGTATAACCATTGGGTGCTCTTTAAAGTGTAGTTTGGGCCCATTATGGATCCTGAACAACACTTAATCACAGAGTTTTGGTGTTGTTCAACATATTCCAGCAAGGTTCCTGCCCCTTTTCGGTAAGTTTCAACACCTTGTAGCATGCTTTAGGTCCCTTTTATTATATGTTAGGTGTTGGAAAGATTGTTGGGATATTCTCTAACCTTTAGAAGGTCTCTATTGCATTCGTAGGTCCACTTAGAACCTATTCTAATATTTTCCAGCAAGCGTTAGCTGGATTTAGGAGCGCTTTTAAGTATTGTAAGTAGTTTCTACTTGGATGGGCTTGTTTGTTTGTTTGAGCATGCTATCGTTTTACTTGTTTTGTTACTATATGTGTGTCCACTATTGTTTGTAGCTCTTTGTGTTCAAGAATGATGCTTTGTTGGATACTTAAGCATGTGGGTTTAATGGTTCATAAGTACGCTGTTTGTTTAATTCATGAGCATGAGATACTCTGGTTATTGGCTATGTTGCATGGGTCTTGTCTGCATGGTGTGTGATCATTGGGGAGAGGCGGAGCATGACGCATAAATCATGTGTTGGGTGTGTGTGCGGAGCGTGACGCGGAAATCACGTGTGGGTGTGAGTGCGGAGCGTGATGCAGAAATCACGTGTGAGTGGCGTTGCGCATGGCGCGTAATAATACATGTGTTGGGTGGGTTTGCAGAGCGTGACGCAGAAATCACGTGTGGGTTGTGAGTGCAGAGCGTGACGTGGAAATCACGTGTGAGTGTGCGGGCATGGCACGGAAACCATGTGGGGGTGCATAGCATGATGCGTGGATTCATGTTGTCGTCCCATTTTTGCATGAGCACATGTTCGCATTATTGTTTTCGTGTTCAAGAGCATGTTGAGTTGTTTATCGCTTTCCCAAGCATGTTGTGTGTGCACCGTATGTTGTTGCCGATGTTTGTTGCTTGGTGGCTCACCGGGTGTGAGCTACTTACCAGTACTGTGGTTGTACTGATACCCCTCCCTTTTTCTTCCCCCCAACATTTTCAGATTTTGCAGGAGTTGGCGAGTTTTATGTGCCCGGTGATGTTGAGGAGGTGGCTCACGAGGAATGACCCTAGTAGCTGAACTTGTATCATTTACTTACCTATTGAGATAGGACTTAGATGTGGATCGAGTCGGTTAGGTGGATTTAGTCTTATGTCTCTTTTGTAATATGTTTAAGCTCTAAATTATTTATTCATCTTTTCGCTTCCAGTTGCACATAGTTCAATAAAGTGGAGTTATCTTTAGGAGTTAAGTGCATTTCTATTTTTGTTAAGGTTGTGGTTTTGATGTTAGTTGTGAATACGGGACCTGATTCGTATTGATTGGTGAAGTTGGTTTCTGATGTATTGAAGTGAGGTGGAGTAGTTGGGTTTAATATAGAAGTGTGGTTTGGTTTTTATCAGGTGTTAAAAATTTTGGTTTCGTCTTATGTATGCCGTTATGCTGCCGAAATTTTCGGAGCTCTCGGTTAGTTTGAATAGGAGTTTAGTAATGTCACTAGGTTAGATATTAATGAAACCTGGGGCATTACATGGCGTGTATTGCACGTCAATATAGTAGTGTTTATTGACACTTATTAGCCATCAATGAATGTTATTTTCTTTGACGGCTAATAAATATCAATAAAACCGTCAACAAAACCCTTTTCATTGATGATTTTTTACCGTCAACTATATGAAAAGCGGAGTTGGATGAAAATCTACGAAATTTAGTCTTTTAATCACATTCACTGACGTTTTTTAACGGTCAACATAAATCAGATCATTTCTTGACATCATATAAATGTCAATACATCTATTTATATATTAATAATTTATTTTAAAGTGCAAATGATACCTTTATTGACGTTCTCTTGATACAAATGTCAACAAATCTAAAATTCCAAGCACCAATAAAATGTTAATAAAGCGTCAATAAAGCGTCAATAAAGCGTCAAACCTATTTATTTATTAATAGTTTTGTTTTGCAGTGAGTTTTTCAAACTAAAAAATGTCCAGCAACCATGATCATATACCGAATCTTTCAAGGCTATTTAAGCTTGAAATCATGTACACCAATATTGCCATATCATGACACCAATTTATCCAATAGATAGGTGTTCATTAGGTGGTTGAATATTGTGTCTTTGAAGTGAGAAAGATGTGGGTTTGGTGTCCAATTTTCTGAATTTATCTCTCTATTTAATTTAATCAATTAAAACCAAATTCTTTTTAATTATTAAATAAAATGAATAATAATTAATTTCATTATTAATTTTAAATAAAACTACTTTTAAATAAAATTAGTTAAAGATAATTAATTAAACAATTTAATTAATTATTAATTTAATATCCAATATTAAATTTTTCACCAACCCCGATCTCTCTCGATTCAGGTTTTCGAACGTGAATCCCTATCCACATATATAATATTAAAATCATATTTAAATATTTTCAATTCTCTCAAATTATAGTTAAATTCATGATTAAACTTATACGTTAACTTATAGGTTAAATTATATTGAATATAATTAACGATATGTCCCTCAATTGAATTTGAACGCTTTCAAATTCTCTTCATCACATTGTTTTGAGGTTTGGTCCATTTGAGCTAGTAGGGGGACCTAATGGAGCTACAGATCATGGGCTCCAACGATCTGAGATTAACCGGTTGGACTCTTTCAATCCTAGTTAACCAACATTCGTTAACCGACGGGACACTCCACTATAGCCCGTAGTTGAACTCCCCTCACTATAGATGTATTTCTGTCCACCCGTTATAACCATGACTAGTAAGTTGCAAAGGTTTTTCGTAACTACAGCTAGGTCAAAAATCCGTTTTACCCCTTTAGCACTTGTTGTTCCTTAAGCCCCCACTGAGTCCCTAACGAACAATTGGTTTGTGGTCCGACCACTAAACCTAAAACCTCCTGGGCCAATGAGAGGGTGGTTCGACTTTGTTCACGAACCAGAATCAGCACTTAAGGGAACAACCTCTCTACTATCCCTAAAGTCGGGTATGAGTGAATTCCATCTTGCAAGACTATGTCCCCAGCTATCTACTCGGTCTTATCCCCAAAATGGTAGGAACTTATTGAGTCGGTGATGTTAAGCCACTCTCACCCATGCAAATAAATGGATAATCCTGAATAAACAGAAGTTCATAGTTAGCTCAAGATTAAGATCGAGTTACCTAGGTCATCACATGAAATAGTCAGTTTCACAATAAACAACGTTATAAAGTGAAAGTGACTTATTTCGTGGTCCGGTCTTATACAAACTATTTTGCATAGGACGCCCCCACTCGCATGTCCCTACATGAAAAATTAAGGATCACATCGTTTGTACTAAAACAAAGTGGGTCGCATCACATAGTTTTTAAAGGGGATGAAAGCCCCTACGCAGCGGAAGCGCATCGATTGGACCTTACGCCGTAGATTGATTAACATTAAAATACCGTTACGAAAGGGCAAGATAAAACTTTAAACATGCTTTAAAGTTTCTGGAAATTGATATATACATGCTGGAAAAATAAATCTAAATTTATTTGCATGCTTTTCTAATGAAACAGGAAAGAACTGTTACAAACCTTCGTTGTAGACTTGACCGTTCTTCGCCAACGACACTTCAACGAACAAAAACGCAATAGCCTTCTTGTAGTTTCTTCGCTGGAAATTTCTTCTTCAAAGACACAATAACCACAGAGGTTACCCTGGTATGTCTCTAAGTCTAGGAGGCAAAAGACTTGTGGGAGTCTTTCTCTAAGAGGAAGGCTAGAGAGAATTCTAGGGTCTTGTCTTGTGAGTCTAAGAGCAAGAGGGCTACTAAACCAATTAGGTCTAGTGTTTTTTTTTATAGAAGAGTGGCCATGAATAAAATATTCAATTAAATCAATTTTTTCCAAAATTGATTCAATCTTATTCCTTATTTAATCAATCCAAGATCAATCAATTCCATAATTGATTAATCTTTTCCACGAATGACTAATTACTTCCATAAGTGATTAGATCATATCCATAAATGATTAATCACTTCCATAAGTGATTAATTATTTTCATAATTGATTAATTCCCGATTAATTAATTCTTTAATTAATTAACCACCAATTAAATATGTGACATGTTTAATTTCTGGCCTTGAATTAATTATTTTGCCCAAATGGATTTTAGGCCTTAAAATTAATTAATTCATATTTGAACTCTTTCAAACTTCCATAAATTTAATGTGACTCAAATTTATATTAATATTTGAATTTTTTCAAATATTAATTTCTTTCATAATAATATATCAATATATATTATATTGTTTCCCTTAGTAAATTGAACATTTTAGATTTACATTTATTACTTACTTGCCTCAAATTACTTTATGAGCTACCAGTGGGACCTAATAGACCTGCAGATCAGAAGCTCCAACAATGTGAGATTAATTTGTCAAACTCATTAACCAAATTAATCAATATTTGTTAACAGTGTGTTCATTCCACTATAGACTCACAGTTGCACTCTTCTCACTGCAGACATATTTTCTGTGTCCACAAATATAAACTAATATCGACTAGTTAGTCCTTCACGAGTGTTCGTAACACAAGTTGGGTCAAATTACCGTTTTACCCCTGGGTTACTTCTATTTCCTTAAGTACCAGTTTTCCTCTAATGAACAACCTGTTTGTGGTCCAACCATCAAACAGAAAAACCTCTCTTGCCATTGAGAGGGTAGGGCCCTTTGTTCAAGACTCGGAGTCACCACTTAAGGGAACACTCATCTGCTTTCCTAAAGTCGGGAATGAGTGAATTCCATCTTGTACGATTATGTTCCCAGCTCCCCAAAATGGTAGGCTTATTGAGTCGGCGTATTGGCCACTCTCACCCATACAAATCAAAGGACAATCCCACATGAGCAGGAGTCCATAATCAATTCAGGATTAAGACTAAGTTGTCTAGGTCGTCTTAGTGAAATAGAAAACCAACTAGTTAACAGTGATATAACCAGTGGTAGGGGTGCAAGCGGCTCGGTTCGGCTCGGTTACTGTGCAAAACCGAAGCCGAACCGCTTATTTGGATAAGAAAACACTAAAACCGTTACCAAACCGGTTAATGTACAAAATCGCGGCGAACCGACCACTGAACTGACAGTTCGGCGCCTTGGACTGGATCACGGGTCAGGTTGCGGATCTGATTAGACCGCCGCACATTACTTCCGTGATTTGTACTTTGTATTCTGGCTGGTGCTTTTTTTATAGCTTTGAAATTTGCAACCCTAACTTAATCTTAACGATGTGGGGCAGACTGTGTCTGTGATGTGGGACTCTGGGTGTGGGATGTGGATCACTATCTGACATTTTAAAACTATTCTATTTGAAAGCTTTCGCAGAAGTTTTTTTTTAAGAATGGTTTTCTTTTTGCTCCTTTGTTTTCTTCTTTTCTTTAAAGAAAATGTCAAAATGGTTGAGATGTATTTTTTTTACTTTCCTTCTTTTTTTTTTTTTTTTTTTTTATTTCTCTCATTTCTTAATTCTCCCTTTCAAATTTTTTAATCCTTTCTTTTATTGGTTTTTTTGTCCTTATTTTTAGTTTTTCTTTTACAATTTATAATATAATTGAATTGAAAGTAAAATAATACATCCCTTTGCTTCAAAAAATAACTTTAATATAATAAATAATGCAATTCAAGATCCCTCCAAGGAATAAGGATCACAAAATAACAAAAACTTTTAATACACTACAAAATTAAAAAATTACAAACTAAATTAAATTCTAAAAAAACAACAAATTTGTATTAATGTGTTTAATGTTCTTGTTCTGTTCTTCATATATTGTTGCAGTTGAGTTGTATTGTATCTCAAAATGCCCAAAAATAATTAAGGAATATATTTTGGAAACTACAAATTTTAAAATTTGGAAATTGAAATTTGAAATGTGGTAATTGGAATTTGGAAAAAACTTGGAGCATAAGGTTAGCCAAAAATTGGAAAATAAAAAATAATTGGTAATTTTAATTTAAAATTGAAAAGGTAAAAAAGGAAAATAAAATATAGAAAATCGAATTAAATAAATATGATAAAATCGTGAAAAATGAAATCATGAAGAATAATGAAATCAAGCCCAACCCAATTTATGGAATGGAAAAGGAAATTTTGAGACGTGAAGTGAATTACGGAGAAGAGACGGAATGGAAGTTACCGACTCTGACTCATACACGCCGCACGAAAATCGGTCGGATCAGTTGAATTTATGACCGCATGAAGTGTGAACCGACGTCGACCGCTTATCTTCAGTTTCTGCAATCTTCAGACCGCCTCCGATCAAGTAGACCGAACCGAAACCGAACTAGTAGCGCTTTCGATCGGTTTAGGCGAGTTTTTCAGTTTTTTCGATTGGTTCTTGCACCCCTAACCAGTGGTTACTATTTCGCAGTCCGGTCTTATGCAAACTCATTGCATAGGATACCCCTACTCGCATGTTTCCTACACGAACGCGTTGGATCATAGCGTTTATATCAAATACAAAGTGGGCCATATTCATAGGGTCACAAGGATAAGGCACCCAGTCTTATTCCTATACTATAGACCCGATAGCGCAATTTATTGTTCTATATTTCATATGATTTTATCGTTAGTCTTGAGTATTATTTGGGCATTTTTATCTCTATTTGGTTTTGTTTTGTAGGAATCAAGTATTTCAATGGAAATCGACGTTTTTGAACACTACCGGTAATTTAGGAGCGAAAGAATGAGTTCGAGCCAAGAAAAGAAGCTAAGGAAATGAAATTAAAGGCCTAGCGTTGAGACGCTAGCCCTTAGAGCGTCTCAACGTTGGGCGCAAGTATTTTGCTCATTTACTTGCCTCAGCACATTGTCAGCAAGGTACAATATAATTGTGCTAAAGGCAATTTCCTTCATCTCAGCAAATTGAGCATCAGTCATCTCATCAGGTTTAGTACCATCCTCATCAAGGGCCTTAGCAACCTTTTGCTGCACTAAAAGTGCCTTCATCTTCTTTTTCCACAGGGAGAAATCACCTTTTCCATCAAACCTTTCGATTTCAAATTTGGCAGCCATTTCGATAACCTAGTCAATTTTAATCGGATGAAATAATACAGCAAATTCCAAATCCCAAGCTCTGATACCACTTGTTGAGTTTAATTCCACAACCGAACAGATCACAACACAAAGCAATCAAACAGTAGACAAACAAAGTTTCACGCAGATTACAAACTAACGAAACAATGGCAGATCAAAAACCATACGAAACAGGGGAGAACAATTTAAAAGGACCGAACACACAAGAATTATACTGGTTCGACCCCAAAAAGATGGTCTACATCCAATTAGCCATTCTCATTAAGTTCACTAGTAGAGGAATTACAAGAGCACGGTTTATACAGAGATAAAACTCTATAACCTGGAAACCTAGCCAACAATGGTTCTACTAAGCTTGTTGAAACGATCGTGAGCTACAAAACAGAGCAATACCAAGGCTATCTGGATTCCAAGAGACTATCAACTCTATTCCATTTGAATCTCACCGAAACCTTTACCTTCGTCTTCTTCAAGTCACCCTCTCAAAAAATACCACGGAGAATGAACGCTCTCAGAAGAAAACAGAAGGAAAAATGATGTTCTCTCTCTCACTCTTCGCTGAAAAATTCCACCTGAAGGAATATATCTTCGTTCTTTCTCAAATCGGTTAGAAAGTGATGTTGGCCATATGTCACCATTTACCACGCTGGACGCCATGGACAATGGAGCTTGTCTGAGATGTCTAACCATGTGTAATTACTCATACACATCAGCTCCATTTAACCGAGTCAGTAGAGGACATTTCCAGCTTAGCAATTTTACTTGTGCTGCCAAAATCAACAACATTTAATGGAAAAATATATCAATATTATTTCATTAATATTCGGTCAACGGTTACATTCACTATCTACGAGTTTTAGGGAATAAAACCCAACAGTTTTTCCTCGGATAAGGTACCCAGTCTTATCCCTATACTATAGACCATTTAGGCTATTACTTGAACTTTATCCACTCTTATATCACTACATAAAGTTCAAGTGTTCATACCATAGCCAAGGATTCTAGTTTATTGGATTTGGGTTAATTAATACATAATTAAAACAACTATTTGACAACGAGAAATTGAATAACCTCGATAACTCTTTATCGATTGTATTTTACATTTACTATCCCCGAGTTTTAGGACATAAAACCCAACATTAATTTGCATTACTTTTGATTCATTAAACTCATTCTATTGTGATCTTTAAATAAAATTGGACAAAAGTATACACGATACTTAATCTAATTAAAAAAGCAATCTAGAGGACGACATTTGATTTCTTAATCACTATATTATTTCTTGACCCGTACACTTGTGATAGCAAAATTGCGCATCAACAGTCAAACGTTACATTTACTATCTACGAGTTTTAGGGCATAAAACCCAACACATTTCGATTTCAAGGATAGATTTGAGTTACAGATTGTGTTGCCTTGGGCTAAATTGTAATATTCTATATATTCAAGTATTCTTTATTTCTCATTTGTATTTTATAAGCATTCGGTACTTATTGATTTAATGCCTTAATTGATATTGATTATTCTATCACTAAGCATAAATTTATGATTCCTAATAATCATGAATAAGTGAATTAAGTAGCAAAAGAGATGACTCGTTTGTGTGTATGTAACGCCCCAACTTTTTTTTTAAAACCTAACTACTGACTAGAGACGCCCGGTTGCTCGGACCCTACAAACCTAAAACCCCTCCCTGCATCTTTGTGGATGGACTCCGACGAACTGGATCAATATGGCACCAATGATGATATGGATTTTGTCAACAATGAGGAGGCCCAACACATGGCATCTAAGAGCCACCGTGATCCTGTACTTAGAATGCAGGGCCAAACACATGTCATCATTTTCCTATTAATTTTAGCTAGTTTTGTGCATGAATTGTGAGCTTTAATGTATTTTTATGTTGATTTTACAGAAAACCGAGTTCGGACAGCAAAACTGAGATTTTAAGAGAATTTGGGTGAATTTGGAGACTTTATGGGCAATTTGAAGAATAATCATTGATGATCAAAGCCCTAAGGTCCAAGAAAAGAAGACAATTGAAGTGGGAGGCCCAAAAAGCCCAAAAGTTTGAAGAAAAGAGGCAAAAATCCGCAATTAGGGCTTTTAGAAGGCCTAGCGTCGAGACGCTAGGACCGTAGCGTCTCAACGCTAGGTGGTCAGCATAGCGCGTGCCAAAATCGCGACAGCGTCGTGACGCTGTCTGCGTAGCGTCGCGACGCTGCGACGACTTCTGCCCCAAGACAACATGACGTCACAACGTCTCGACGCTGTGACGTAGCGTCTCGACGCTGTCGACTTGTTCAGCAAGCAATTTCCAGCCCCTTCCACTATAAAAAGGCCCCTTCCCTTTGGTTCAAATCATCCCAAATTTGGGGGAGCTCTCCCCTAGCTCAATAGAGAGAAAAAGTGAGAAGAATTGTGGAGAAAAAGTGGGAATTAAGCGAGATTCTAAGGCTCAAGATTCGAGATGATCGTAGCGGGAGCTTGGGATCAACTTATCGGTTATTTCTTCCTTACTTCTTTATAATTCCTTGTTGTAATTTGAGTTAGGCCTATGGATCAAGATCACTTTGGCACAATTATTTCCATTTGTGAGTAGATCTTGAGACCTAGGGTCGTTATTCTAGTTAATTGGATATTGTAGCGCAATTACTTGGATTATGTAATGAAATTCTCCATATTTCATCTATGCAATTCTTGCTTAATGCTTTTAATCTCTTGATCACGGATTAATTGTTATGATGGTCTAAATTGATACTCGACAGAGAGAAATTAGATTAGATCCTAATTGCATGGCTAAAGACTGCTTGGAACACGAGAGTGAAAGAGAATTGTTAGAAATTGATTATGAAGTTGCTTAATGCCATACCATGATTAACTAAGGAGATGGACACATAAATTAGTTATGTTAGTATGAGATGTGGAGGAGCTTGAAAGAGAAATCCACTTAAAATTTCTTCTAGATTTATGGAATTGAAGATTATTAGTTACATACATCCATGTAATTGAGCTACAAATCCAAGAAAGCTAGATAACACCCTAGGTCAAGTTCCGTTATTTGGTTATTTTCATTTCATTATTACATGTTTATTTTTATTTTCGCACTATCATTCGAGTTGATCTTCTAAATAAAATTAAAACATGATGATTCTTGGTACTTAATGGAATTAATTCAATTTCCCTAAGGATTCGATACTCGGTATTACCTACCGTTTTATATTACTTGTGACCCGTGCGCTTGCGGAAAATCGTACCAACAAGTTTTTGGCGCCGTTGCCGGGGAAATTGTAATTTTTTTCGTTAATATTGAGAATTAAGTGTTTGATTTTAATTTAGAATTTTATTTTTCTGCATTTAATTTTTTTTTGTTTTGTGGAGCTATAAGGTGGATAATCTGTTCTTTTGAGATTTAATCATGGCAGAAGACAAAGCAATCCGAGATTATTTCTTGCCTGAATTTCCATTAAACTATTCTGGAATAGCTTACGAGCCAGTCACTGTCGATAATTTTGAGCTCAAGGCTAGTCTCATTCAAATGGTGAGAGAGAATGCTTTCAAAGGCCATCCATCAGAAGATCCTCACCATCACCTAAGATCATTTCTGAATATATGTGGAACTGTCAAAATGGGAGGAGTTAGCCCTGACTCAATTCGGTTGCAGTTATTTCCATTTTCTTTACAAGACAAGGCCAGAGATTGGTTAGACTCGTTAACCTCAAATAGCATCCTTGGCTGGAATGATTTAGTCAAAGCTTTCCTTGCAAAATTTTTCCCATTAGAAAAGATTACCAAGCTTAGAGCTGAAATTGGAAAATTTCAACAACTAGAGGAAGAGCAATTATATGAAGCTTGGGAGAGATATAAGGATTTGTTAAGGAAATGCCCTCAACATGGATATCCTGATTGGCTTCAAATTCAACTTTTCTACAGTGGGTTAAATAGGAATTTAAAGACAATTCTTGACACTACGGCTGGAGGAAACTTTTTAGCCAAAACTGTCAAGGAGGCACGAACCATAGTAGAATAGTTGGCTTTGACAAGTTACCAATGGCAACCAGAGTCCAGAATTAAGGAGAAACTATGTGAAAATGAAGGAGTGAGTGCTTTAAGGTTGCAAGTCGAAGTTCTAACCAAGGCCCTAAACAAACTCACGGGATCAGAAATTTCTAATGCACCGAAAGCCGAAGTAAAAGAAGAACCTAAACCTAAAGAAAAGAAAAGCCCTTTGGAAGAAATGCTAAGAAACTTCATGAATGAGACTAGAAATTTGAATGAAAATGTGCAAGCCAAAGTAGATATTGTTATGGATCAAATGACAATATTTATGAAGGAAATCCAGCAAAGAAATTTATCCAATATCGTCACCATGGACCCACACGAACAATGCCCCGCCATATCTCTTAGAAGTGGGAAACAGTTAAGAGAAATTGAAAGAAAAGAAGAAACAAACCCCATCACTAGAAGGATAGTGGATGAGGAAGATGAACACAACCTAGAGGAAGAGTCAGCACCATCAGTGCCAGATAAGTCTTCTGATTCTATTCCTTTAGTTCTTAACCAGATTCCCTATCCTACGAGATTTCAAAAGAAAAAGTTGAATGCTGAATTTTCAAAGTTTCTTGATATTTTTAAATAGCTTCATATTAACATTCCTTTTGCTGATGCTTTGGAACAGATGCCACATTATGCCAAGTTTATGAAGGAAATATTGTCAAAGAAAAAGAAATTCGAGAACCATGAGACAGTGAATATGACAGCCGAGTGCAGTGCCATAATCCAGAAACATCTCCCACCAAAATTAAAAGATCCAGGGAGTTTCACTCTTCCTTGTACTGTTGGTAGTTTGTCTATAAAAAAGGCTCTATGTGATTTAGGGGCAAGTATAAACCTAATGCCATTCAGTGTTTACAGGAAACTTGGTTTGGGGGAATTAAAGTCAACTACAATTGCTCTGCAATTAGCAGATCGTTCGATGACATACCCCAAAGGTGTGTTAGAGGATGTTCTGATCAATGTCGACAAATTCATATTCCCTGCGGACTTTGTAGTCTTAGACATGGAAGAAGACCCTGAAGTCCCGATCATTCTTGGGAGACCATTTTTGGCAACCGCTCGTGCTCTAATTGAGGTGCAGAAAGGAACCCTGACTCTCAGAGTGGAAGACGACGAGGTAGTGTTTAACCTTTTTAATGCACTAAAACATCCAGAAGAGGTTAGCTCCTGCTTCTCGATTGATTCAGTTGACGCTATTATCAATGCATGTGTAGAGTCAGAGTCTCCTGTTGATCATTATGAGATAAGCATGCCTGATATGTTTGGAGATGAATTATTAGATGTTGATCAGGAAAATGCTTTAATTGATAGATCCTTAGGAAGGGAAGAAACGTTATCATTAGATATTTGTGCTCAAGTTCATGTACCTTCCCCTGAATTAAAACAATTGCCTGCCCACTTGCGCTATGCATTCTTAGGATACTCTTCTACTTTTCCCGTTATCATTTCTGCTGATTTAAGTAAAGAAGAAGAGGAAAAATTGTTGGATGTTTTGAAAAAGCATAAATCTGCCTTAGGTTGGTCCATTAGTGATATTAAAGGAATTAGTCCTTCAATTGTTATGCATAAAATCTTAATGGAAGATGCCTTTAATCCTACAGTAGAACACCAAAGGAGATTAAACCCAACAATGAAGGAAGTGGTAAAGGCCGAGGTGTTAAAATTATTAAATGCAGGAATTATTTATGCTATATCTGACAGCCCTTGGGTAAGTCCTGTGCAAGTTGTGCCTAAGAAAGGGGGAATGACTGTTGTTAAGAATGAGAAAGATGAATCCATTTCTACTAGGACGGTCACCGGTTGGCGTGTGTGTATTGATTATAGGAAGTTAAACAAAGCCACCAGAAAAGACCATTTCCCCCTCCCTTTTATTGATCAAATGCTTGATAGGCTAGCCGGGTATCCATATTATTGTTTTCTTAATGGTTATTCGGGCTATAATCAAATTGCGATTGCGCCCGAAGACCAAGAGAAAACAACATTCACGTGTCCCTATGGCACTTATGCTTTCCGGCGTATGCCATTTGGACTATGCAACGCTCCAGCTACCTTTCAACGTTGTATGATGGCCATATTTTCAGACTTTGTAGAAGAGATCATGGAAGTATTTATGGATGATTTCTCTGTTTTTGGTTCATCCTTTGATAACTGTTTGCATAATCTCTCTCGTGTTTTGCAAAGATGCCAAGAGACTAACCTTGTTTTAAATTGGGAAAAATGCCATTTTATGGTAAAAGAGGGGATAGTCTTAGGCCACAAGGTGTCTGAAAAGGGTTTGGAGGTTGATAAAGCTAAGATTTCTGCTATTGAGCAACTTCCTCCACCCATTAATGTTAAAGGAGTTCGTAGTTTCTTAGGCCACGCAGGGTTTTACAGGCGTTTTATAAAAGATTTTTCTAAAGTTGCTAAACCCCTGTGCCATTTGCTTGAAAAGGATGCTCCATTTGTGTTTTCAAAAGAGTGTTTGCTAGCATTTAATCTTTTGAAGGAAAAATTGATTTCTGCACCCATCATTGTTGTTCCTGACTGGAGTCAACCATTTGAAATCATGTGCGATGCTAGTGATTATGCTTTGGAAGCTGTCATAGGGCAACGTCGAGATAAGTTCTTTAGGGCGATTTATTATGCAAGTAGAACTCTAGATAGTGCTCAGCAAAACTATACCACTACAGAGAAGGAGATGCTTGTTGTGGTGTTCGCTTTCGATAAATTTAGGCCCTATTTACTCGGTACAAAGGTTTTAGTGCATACTGACCACGCTGCTATTCGTTATTTGAGTAGTAAAAAGGATTCCAAGCCCAGACTCATAAGATGGATTCTGTTATTGCAAGAATTTGACTATGAGATCAAGGACAGAAAAGGTTGCGAGAATGTAGTCGCAGACCATTTGTCTCAGATAAAGCATGAAAAGAACATCGCAACCTTTCCCATTAAAGAAGTTTTTCCTGATGAAAGGTTATATGCTGTTAAAACTTCTTTTCCTTGGTACGCCGATTTTGTAAACTTTCTTGCAGGAAAAGAAATACCTCCAGACTTAAATGCTCAGAAAAGAAAGAAGTTTTTTCATGATGTGAAGTCCTATCTGTGGAATGACCCATTTCTCTTCAAAGTATGTTCTGACCAAATCATTCGAAGGTGCATTCCAGCAGAAGAAGTAGGTAGGATTATATTCGATTGTCATGCCTCTCCTTATGGTGGTCATTTTGGACCAACTCGTACTGCAGCAAAGGTACTCCAATCTGGTTTTTATTGGCCTACTTTATTTAAAGATTGTTATACCTTCGTGAGAACATGTGATAGATGTCAAAGGACAGGAAATATTTCTAGACGCCATGAAATGCCTCTAACCCCAATTCTCGAAGTTGAACTTTTTGATGTATGGGGCATGGACTTTATGGGCCCTTTTCCCTCGTCCAATGGATACTCGTACATCTTAGTTGCTGTTGATTACGTTTCTAAATGGGTAGAGGCAGTAGCCACTAAGACTAATGATGCACGTGTTCTGTTACGTTTTCTGCATAAAAATATTTTCACTAGATTTGGCACACCGCGAGCTATAATTAGTGATGAGGGGTCTCATTTTTGCAATAAATTGTTTGAATCATTACTTAGGAAATATGGTGTCAAGCATAAGACTTCTTTAGCATATCATCCCCAGACTAACGGGCAAGCTGAGATTTCTAACAGGGAGATTAAGCAAATTCTGGAGAAGACAGTTCGTATCAACAGAAAGGACTGGGCATACAAGTTGGACGATGCTTTATGGGCCTACCGGACAGCTTTCAAAACTCCAATCGGTACATCCCCTTATCGATTAGTGTATGGTAAGGCCTGTCACCTGCCTGTGGAACTTGAGCACAAAGCATATTGGGCTATCAAGAAGCTGAACTTGGACGCGGAGAAGGCTAGGGAACAACGTCTTCTGCAGCTCAACGAATTAGAAGAATTCAGGAGCCAGGCGTATGAAAACGCAAAACTCTATAAGGAAAGAACCGCAAGATGGCATGATAATATAATCCAGAAGCGTTCTTTTGAGCTAGGGCAGCAAGTTCTTCTATTCAATTCTCGATTGCGATTGTTCCCAGGAAAATTGAAGTCAAGATGGTCCGGTCCATTCATAATCAAGGAAGTATCCCCATATGGACCAATTGAATTAATGGATAGCAACGGGTTAACTTTTAAAGTCAATGCTCAGAGAGTGAAGCACTATTGTGGATTCGAAGAATGCAAGGTCGAAAAAATGATTTTAACGGATCCAGGGTGACCAAGCCCCGTCTAGCTCAGGACGTTAAACAAGTGCTTCTTGGGAGGCAACCCAAGCTGTTTAAGTTTTTTTTAGATTTCATTTTTGTTTTTCGTATTGACCCTAATGCTCCCTCGAGATTGATCCTTATGCAGGAAGTTTGTGAAATCATGCCTAGCTTCTCATTCTTTCCTCGGGCGACAATTCAAGACGTTTCAGATTCTCTCGCTTTTTCAGGACAGTATCGATCTCTCTTTATCTGATTAAATGTTCATACATTGGGGACAATGTATAGTTTAAGTTTGGGGGGGAGATTCGCTCTGCTTAGGTTTTGCTTAAAGCAAAGTAATGCTTATGATGAATTAAATGCATGTTGATGATGATGACGTCTGATGATTTGCTTTTAGCCATGATTCTCTCTTATTGTTACAAATTTGGAAGCATGTCTAAATTCAAGAAAATTTAAAATTTTTCTTTGATCCCCTTGCAAAGTATGATGATTCACTTGTTTTATTATGATTTTGAAAGCCTAGATGAAAGTTATATGCTTTGGAAGTTTGTTGTCACTCCGAAAGGTGTAAAGTTTGTCTAGATAGCTTTCTTGTGTAATAGTTGGTAATACTGAGCTTTGGGAAAAAGAAATGATTTGCTCAATAATAATAATAATAATAAATGCTCCACTTTCTTGAAAGTGTTAGTAACCAGGGGCATTCATGACACCCATCGTTTGCCTTTGCATGAAAGCACTGGAAAGAAATGAGCATGCCTCGGCAACCTGAAAGATGAGGCGCTCGTAGTTGGATGCTTTCATCACCAATGTTGGCAAGCCAGAACGAAGGCGCTACATCTAAAAGGATTATCGCATCTAAAAAATAAATAAATAAATAAATAAATAAAAGAGAAAAGTTTGGGGGACGCCTCAAGAATTTTGGGCACCTTAGTAAGGTAATGCTTGCTAGATAAGCATGATGGCTAAAAGGGCGAGCTTTAGTGCCAGTGTAGGGGGAAGATGAATGGAGGAGTATATAAATGATTCCGGGCAAGTAAAGATTATGATAAAACAAATGATGATTCATTTTTTGCAAGGGAGGATAGGATTAAATTTTAAACTTCTTGATGTTTGTTCATGCTTACTTATTTGTTTCAATAGTTTGCATTCATGGCTAGAAGCATTGAAGATAGAGTTGTTAGCATGCAAGTTATGATTCATATGTATCACTTTATTTTGCTCGGGACTAGCAAAACTTTAAGTTTGGGGGTGTGATGACATGCAAAAATGTCATCATTTTCCTATTAATTTTAGCTAGTTTTGTGCATGAATTGTGAGCTTTAATGTATTTTTATGTTGATTTTACAGAAAACCGAGTTCGGACCGCAAAACTGAGATTTTAAGAGAATTTGGGTGAATTTGGAGACTTTATGGGCAATTTGAAGAATAATCATTGAAGATCAAAGCCCTAAGGTCCAAGAAAAGAAGACAATTGAAGTGGGAGGCCCAAAAAGCCCAAAAGTTTGAAGAAAAGAGGCAAAAATCCGCAATTAGGGCTTCTAGAAGGCCTAGCGTCGAGACGCTAGGACCGTAGCGTCTCAACGCTAGGTGGTCAGCATAGCGCGTGCCAAAATCGCGACAGCGTCGCGACGCTGTCTGCGTAGCGTCGCAACGCTGTCTGCGTAGCGTCGCGACGCTGCGACGACTTCTGCCCCAAGACAACATGACGTCACAGCGTCTCGACGCTGTGACGTAGCGTCTCGACGCTGTCGACTTGTTCAGCAAGAAATTTCCAGCCCCTTCCACTATAAAAAGGCCCCTTCCCTTTGGTTCAAATCATCCCAAATTTGGGGGAGCTCTCCCCTAGCTCAATAGAGAGAAAAAGTGAGAAGAATTGTGGAGAAAAAGTGGGAATTAAGCGAGATTCTAAGGCTCAAGATTCGAGATGATCGTAGCGGGAGCTTGGGATCAACTTATCGGTTATTTCTTCCTTACTTCTTTATAATTCCTTGTTGTAATTTGAGTTAGGCCTATGGATCAAGATCACTTTAGCACAATTATTTCCATTTGTGAGTAGATCTTGAGACCTAGGGTCGTTATTCTAGTTAATTGGATATTGTAGCGCAATTACTTGGATTATGTAATGAAATTCTCCATATTTCATCTATGCAATTCTTGCTTAATGATTTTAATCTCTTGATCACGGATTAATTGTTATGATGGTCTAAATTGATACTCGACAGAGAGAAATTAGATTAGATCCTAATTGCATGGCTAACGATTGCTTGGAACACGAGAGTGAAAGAGAATTGTTAGAAATTGATTATGAAGTTGCTTAATGCCATACCTAGTTATGTTAGTATGAGATGTGGAGGTGCTTGAAAGAGAAATCCACTTAAAATTTCTTCTAGATTTATGGAATTGAAGATTATTAGTTACATACATCCATGTAATTGAGCTACAAATCCAAGAAAGCTAGATAACACCCTAGGTCAAGTTCCCTTATTTGGTTATTTTCATTTCATTATTACATGTTTATTTTTATTTTCGCACTATCATTCGAGTTGATCTTCTAAATAAAATTAAAACATGATGATTCTTGGTACTTAATGGAATTAATTCAATTTCCCTGAGGATTCGATACTCGGAATTACCTACCGTTTTATATTACTTGTGACCTGTGCGCTTGCGGAAAATCGTACCAACACACATTAAAGTGATCACTACAGGGAATAGGGTGCCAATGGTTCTGGTTGACAATGGATCAGCCCTGAACGTGTGCCCATTCAGAACTGCCACTTGCGTAAGATATCAGCAAAAAGATTTCGCAGTCTTAGTGCAAGCCATTAGAGCATATGACAACACAGGGGGCAATGGGCATCCTGGCCTTAGAATGAACTGCAGGGCCGGTCCTGTTTAAGGAAAAACTCCAGGTACTAGACATCCCGGCTTCCTTCAACCTGCTACTTGGAAGGTCGTGGATTCATGCCATAGAAGCGGTCCCCTCTACTTTGCATCATCAAGTCGACGTTCATACAGGGGAATCATTCAATTTCGATCTTTGGAGATCCAGAAGAGCCGGTGCTGGACCCTATCCCAGTGCAAAAAATTCAGCACGATGAGAACTTGGAATTGGCAGGATTCCAGTTCGAGCAAGTGTTGGTCATTGAGTTGGCAGAACCAGTCAAGGATTATTTAGCCCTGCCTGATTTTAGTGACAATGTCTTTGTTAGGGAAATGTTCCGATCAATGAGCCACCTCCCCGGATCAGGACTCGACTGGCGTCACCAAGGAATCGTGGAGCCAATTCATGTCCAGGCAATTGAGCCACCTTTTGGGTTGGGGTATATACCTAAGGAAGAAGATCTCCAAAAATTGGAAGACAAAAAGAAGAAAAAGAAGAATAAGAGTCTCGTAAGAAAGCTTTTAAATATCTTTAGACTCTGAATGGGCGATTAGTCAAAGAAAGATATAACTTTCCCTTTTTCGGTTTTTTGGAGCCATGGGTCGATGCTAGCGGGAACCGCATGCCGGGTTTCTAAATAAATATTATGTATAGATAAAGTAACCTGGAAGCTTGATGAGGGGAAAGAAAAAATGATCGACCAGTGGGAAGAACCAGGGATCTTGACCTGGTATCCAGAGAAGAAAAGGAAGGCTGTTGAATCAAAGATTGAGGAAGAATACCAGCTTCAACTTATGTTTACCCACGACGGTGCGGCAGGGGAACAAGGGATGGTGTCCATGAAAATTGCGAACCCAGTGGCAAAAGACCCATCCACTCTCATCATCCCAACCGATGGAGCACCACGCAATTGGCCTTCTCTTCCTCAGCTTCAGTCTTTCAGTGTTCGAGATGAACCAGTCTTAGTCAAGTCTGTTGAGTCCCTGTTTAATGTAACCTCTTCGGAGGATGGTCTTCAGTCTGTCTCATCAGTGTCTGTTATAATTTCTGAAGTTGAGTTGGCCTTGGAGGCCAGAGAGTCTGTAATCAAGGAACTTGTGGTTTGCAATGAAATGAAATCTAGGGTTGCTTATGTGTCGGAGTGATGATGAGAAAGAAAAAGGAATATCGAAAAAAAAGAAGAAAACAAATAGAAGACCTTAGCTCCCCTTCCAATGATCACTGCCTCATGTAGGTAGATGAGGAAGAAACCTATGTTGAAACTCCTCCTTCACTCTTGGAAATGGTGGAGAGATCAGAGGAAAGGAAGGCTCAACCTGTCATGGAAGAAACCCAACCCATTCATTTAGGGACCGCAGACAAACCCCAAGAGGTTAGGATAGGAACCACTTTGACTCTCGAAGAACGGCTTGACCTTTTGAAAGAATATAAGGATGCCTTTGCATGGTCCTACGATGATATGCCTGGACTCAACACAGACAGAATTTCGAAAAAAATCCCTTTGTATCCTTGATGCCAAGCTAATCAAGAAGAAACTTTGGAGAATGAGGCTCGAATAGACATTTGAAAATCAAAGAAGAAGTAGAGACGCAGCTAAAGGCAGGATTTCTTGTAGTGACAGAATACCCCGAATGGTTAGCCAACATAGTTCCTGTCCCGAAAAAGGACGGCAGAGTCCGCTTCTGCTTTGACTTTCGTGACCTCAACAAAGCCGGTCCCAAGGATGATTTCCCTTTGCCACACATTGACATCTTGGTTGACAATAAAGCAGGGCATGAATTATTAGATGGGTTCTCAGGGTACAATCAAATAAAGATGGCGCCAGAAGATATGCATAAACCCTCAGTATTCCCCAGTGGGGAAATTTTGCTACCGTGTCATGTCTTTCGGTCTCAAACTGAGGCAACAACGTTACATATACCATACTGCTATGTCTGTAATCTTTCACGATATGATGCATGTATTATAATAAATGTTGAGGTGTACATCGACGATATACTTTTCAAATCCAAGACAGGAGAAGGACATCCGGAAGCTCTACAAAGGGTTCTTGAAAGATCAAGAAAATCTCAGTTGAAGATGAACCCCCTAGGTAATAGTATCGTGCGCCTTCGAAGTAACATCAGGGAAATTTCTTGGTTATTTGGTGAATTGACAAGGCACGAATGTAGACCCAGCTAAAACAAAAGCAGTGCTCGATATGCCAGAGCCAACCTCGATGAAAGAGTTGAAGTCATTTTTATTTTAGGAAAAGCTTCCTACTTGAGAAGGTTCTTACAAGGATTAGAAGCCTTATCGGCCCCTGTTGGGTTCCTAGAGTGAGTAAAAATATGATATGAAATACTCTAGAATTCCTGTGCAAGCACACACAGTCTGCAGCAAGTAATATTATCAATCCAAGGTCTGAATGAGTTTCCACTTTACCTATTTTGTGTAACTTTCTAATGGTTTCAAGAATAATAAAATGATTTGGTTTTATCGGAATTATGCTGAAGCAAAATAAATGACAGAACAACGAGTAAACAAATAGATAAACAGATTAAAGACAGGCGATGGTTAGGTTTTAGTGATTGTTATAAAATATGCTCTAGCAATATTATTGATCATGCATCTCTCGCAGTATTATTAGCGGATTCCTCCCGGAACTCCGGATCTTTTGGGATATGTTTCAAACCCAATGAAGAGCGACCGATCAAGCACTAGGCAACTGGCTATCCCTAGCTCAGTCACTGGCGTTCACCAATACACAATGATCGTAGTGTGGAGAATTGCCACACACTCTCTAAATCATCCCTGAAACTAGAGAGAGCTATCCATACCGGCTGGTCAGGCGGGCATAAAATAAGAATAAGCACAACAATTAACCAAAATGCGATAGTCAATTCATTACTAGAGATGAAGCACAGTAATCACATTATTCCTAACCAACACCCTAAGCTACTTAGTTCATAATCAACATAGGAATACGAATTACAATCTGAGTATGCATGTCCATAACTACAAGTTAATGAAGAAGATAAACTCCCTAATCAGCTTGCGGTTGATGGTGTTCTTGATGATCTTCAATCTCCCTATACTATTTGGCTTCCAAGGGAAAACATGGAATGACTTTGACTTTGACGGCTACTTCCTTTTATAGAAGGATGGGAGGCTTGAATTAGGTCAACTAGGACACGTGTAAGGCTCTCCTTGATCCTTTATCACGAAAATAACTCAATAGAAGTCGGTTCATGAAGTTGGCTAACGAGCTGTGATGTGGCAGTTTCTGCTCCCAGTTTTGCTGCAGCATAGAATCTGCTCCCTCCAGTCGCTCAGCAGCATAATCTGCACAAAATAATTTCCAATGCTTCCATTCTTCCAAATGGGTTAAATCATGTAATATCTCTCTAAAACCAACCCTATTAAGCATTAAAGACACACAAATCCTTATATAAATGAGGCCTAAATAACTACCTTTTGAGCAGTTATCATACCCCCAAACTTTAACTATTGCACGTCCCGAGCAATACTAACCAACCTTCCTTCAAGAATTCAGAACATTAGACAAAGAATTAGCTTAATCAAACAAGACAGTCCAACACTACCTTTAACCTTTACTTGAGCACTCTGCAAAACCAAGCTCTGCTACAGCAAAATGATTCCTTCAGCAGGGACAAATAATCACCACTTTTCAACTTAATTCTAAAAACTCTCCACAGCTTAGCTCTATTATCAGACATTTCAAAACATATTTTTAAAGGGGTTTATATCATTATTTATCAGACTTAAAGCAGCCTTACAGTCATAAGCTCTTAAGCACGGGATGACCCACTTTATGGTGCAGTATACCCTTGCCTCAAAGCTCATCACCAACTAGGCTCAATACTCATTATAAAGCTAAAAAATCCTTAGTTATTCCATCTCTTGCCCCTCAGAATGGCGAAATTTTGTGATGAAGCTCACATAAGTTCTGGGAGACAGAAAAACTGCTGGATCATCATTCATCCCTCAAAACTTTTGCTCCGTCAATTTTTTTCAGCAAAATCTTCAACAAATAATTTTTTAACAAATAATTTTTCTCATCATTTCTCATTTTTCACACTTCCTAGGTCATCTTTTGATGCGAAGACAAACTGTGGATATCACAAATGTCCCCGGTTACTCAATAACCTAGCAAATCTTAATTTTGAAGGAGAGGAATGCTCGAGCAAAATAATTGGAGTAGCAAAAAGTCCCCCAAACTTGAATTATTCATTGTCCCCAATGAATCATTAATTAAATAATTATACCCCCAAACTTAAATTTTTCTATCTGAATTTTTAAACTAAACATGGGACTAGGATTAAGCTTAAAGTGGATCATATAAGTCAATACTACCGTCAAAATCTTCTTGCCGCAACAACAGTCCAGGCTAGAAGAAATGCTCAAGCAAAAGGTTTCTGGAGATCAGAATACCTTGATCTAATTAAGCGTAATCAGTCCAAGCTTCAAAAATTCAGAAGAAAATTAGTTAAGTTAGAGTTACTCAGTGCTCATGGAATAGAAACATTCAGAAATTTCATTAAAATCATAGAAAAAACATTGCAATGCAGATATATTTTTTCAGTAAAAATTAAAAGGAAACAAGACAAGCAGTTATAACAGTGAGCAGGGTTAATATGCGCGAGCAAACAAAAATGGAGAAACAAAAGTAATGCTCACTCCAGGTCATTCTATCAGTCAGTCTTCCTGACCCTGCTCCTCATCAACATCCTCTTCTCGCTCAACAGGTGGGGGTGGTATCCAAAGATTTAAACAAATCATCGGGAAACATTGGAAAGGCCGGATACGGTGTTGAGAAATTGGTTTGCAAGGCCCCCCTGAGCGCATCATCTCTCCTCTTAGCATAAGTCCAGTAGGTCTGAGCTTGCCTTTCAGCAAATTCTAACCTACTGGTCAACACAGCCAGTTGCTCTAGGATCTGATTAACGCCATACACAAGCCCACCTTGGCGAACCTCCTGCATACGTTGAAGTCGCGCCAGATTAGGTGTGTCAATGATTCCCTTATCAGTCATGATCATATCTTCTGGAACCGTGGGCACTCTTGCCCTGCTGCATAACATCGTAATCATGTTCGGAAAGAACAGCTTCCCCACCTTCTTTTTCCAGCAATCAACAATCTCAGAAGAAAGAATTTTTCCTACATCAATACTCATCGAGCGAAGAATGGCAAAAGCAAGCAATACCCTGTCCCGAGATACCGTGGAGTCGTGTGTTGTCGGCAGCAAACGTAGCCTAATGAAACCCATCCAAGTGTTGGCTTCACTCTTTAAATAAGCAGCTTGAAACGTATGCTTCCGCGTCTGCGACACCCTCCATTGAGCCCCCTCAATGCCTACCTCCCGGACAGCCGCACTCAATTGATCACTAGATGGTGCAACCACCATCTCATTACAAACGGCATGCGGAAAATCTTGGAGATCGAACAGTTCATTAATGGCCTCAGGACTCCACTGTACAGGCACTCCTCGAACGATAACCTCAAAATCATTCTTAACGTCAAGATTGGCATAAAATTCTCGAACAATGTTTGCATTCATAGGTTCTGGCTTCGCACAAAATTGCCTCCAACCGAGGTTCACTATTCCAGACTCCAAAAACCTAGGTAAATCATTGCCAAATCCACGTTCGAACAAGAAGTCCTGTTTCAGCACCTCCTGGTATTTTGCTCGGGCAAGATCGTTGACGAAGCGAATGAATGGCGCCCTCGGCTCCTCAATTTCTCTTGATGCTTCGGCAATTCCTTTGCCCCTGCTTTCTCTCTGGATGCGCAAACGTTCTTCCTCTGCCTTTCTCGCCTCTTCTTCTTTTTCCTTATTCTCAGCTTCCCTTTTTTCTTCCTCAGAGTCCGACGTCGGAGGTGATGGCGTGGTCTGAACCACCCTCACGCGACCCGCCTTCCTTTTGATGCGGCGGCGCTTGGGCGGTTCAGGCATAATGATTTCAACATGGTCCTCCTGCACCGGCTCCGGTGTTTTTTCCTTGTTATGCTCACCTTCATTCTCTGTTTCTTGATTTTTCTCAGCAATCTGTTCTTGAACCGTATCTGGGTTTTGTATTGCAGGTTCTTGAGTACTTCCTTCCTCCGCAGTAGTGGCAACAACGTCCGCCACCTCCTGAACTTCCTTCTGTTCTGTAGCCCTCTGTTGCCTTCTTCTTCTCTTTGCTTCCTTTTCCTCTGGCGTCCTCTTCTTCTTAGACTTTCCTTTTTGAACTTCTGGTGTGACGGGTATCTCTTCCTCCTCACTCTCCCTCTCTTTTCGAGCTCTTGTTTTAGCCATTGAAGGTGTAAAAGTGTTTTGATAGAGAGTGCAGAGAAATAAAGAATAACACTCACAAAGATTCAAGAAGACGAAGTGAAACGCACTTACCAGAGATTGCGAATAAATAGAGCTGCAGCAAACAAGAATCCTAGCCGAAAAGATTTGCCCTGCCATAACTAATATTACCGTTGCAATTAAAAATGCAAACCTGAAATTCAAAAATTACCAACGGTAAAATTGCGAATTCCAAACGGCCATGGTAAAATTGATGTGCTGTCATCATTGAAGCCTTCAGATAATTACTCTGCGACACGTGGCCTCATCAGATGCACGCACATTTACCTGCGAGATTTCAAAGCTAAATCTAACGGTAACAATAATAAATTCTAACGGAAACCCTTCTAAATCGGAATATTTTGCTCCAGCAACATCTTTGCCGCAACAATCTGCTGAACTTGACGAATTTCAGATACGGAATTCGAATTTCAAAATAGACAAATCAAATCCTTTTAATTCAAATTAAACCGATCAAAGCAAACTTAACCTGTTATTCTCAAAAGAAGCCGAATGAATTAGAGAAAATCTCTATTAATTAAAACTGAAAATAAAATATAGATAAAATAAAATCTAACTATCTAAAAGATAATTGCAAGATAATTCAAATAAATAACCCGAAAATCAAATCAAATCAAATCTATCCTACCAAAAATAATAAAAATACTTAAAAGATAAAATCGAATAAATCATGCAAAATCTATCCTAACCGAAATTAAAATCAAATTAGCGAAAAAAATAAAATCAATACAAATTCTGGGAGCTCAAAATTTTGCTCTGTGAAATGCTCCCGCAAAATACCTGCTCTCTCAATCATCAACCAATCGTAGGGAAGGATATTTCGACTGAAACTCCTCACCCCAATAATGCTTCACCCGCTGTCCATTCACCTTGAACACTCTCCCATCTTTTTCATCCTGCAAAGTAATTGCTCCATTGGAAAAAACCTCAATCACAATAAACGGTCCTGACCATTTAGATTTTAATTTTCCATGAAATAATTTTAATCTAGAATTATAAAGCAAAACTTTCTGACCCTTGACAAATTCCTTAGACTTAATTTTTTTGTCATGCCACAGCTTAGTCTTTTCCTTATACATTTTCGCATTTTCGTAAGAAAATTGACGAAATTCTTCTAACTCATTAAGCTGCAGCATTCTTATTGCTCCTGCACGACGTAGATCAAAATTTAACTTTTTCAAAGCCCAAAATGTTTTATGCTCTAACTCTAGTGGTAAATGGCAAGCTTTCCCATATACTAACCTATAGGGAGACATACCTAGAGGAGTCTTATAAGCTGTCCTATAAGCCCAAAGAGCCTCATCCAACCTAAAGGACCAATCCTTTCGAGATGGATGGACTACTTTCTCTAAAATAGCTTTTATTTCCCTATTACTAATTTCAGCTTGACCATTTGCTTGTGGGTGATAAGGGGTAGCTATCCTATGCTTAATCCCATACTTAGCTAAAAGCTTAGTTAAGATATTATTAACAAAATGAGTACCCTCATCACTCACTAGAGCCCTAGGTGTCCCAAACCGCGCAAAGATGTGCGATTGAAGAAACCTTGCTACTGTCTTGGCATCACTCTGATGGCATGCGATGGCCTCCACCCACTTGGACACATAATCAACTGCCAATAAGACAAAAACATTGCCATTAGAAGGGGGAAATGGTCCCATAAAGTCAATACCCCATACATCAAATAATTCAACTTCTAAAATGTAAGTAAGAGGCATTTCATCTCTAGGCCCCAAATTTCCTCTCCTTTGGCAAGCATCACATTGCTTGTAGAACCAGTGGGCATCCTTGAATAACGTAGGCCAGAAAAATCCGCAATGCAAGATCCTCATAGCCGTCCTCTGTCCGCTGAAATGGATGGACTACTTTCTCTAAGATAGCTTTTATTTCCCTATTACTAATTTCAGCTTGACCATTTGCTTGTGGGTGATAAGGGGTAGCTATCCTATGCTTAATCCCATACTTAGCTAAAAGCTTAGTTAAGATATTATTAACAAAATGAGTACCCTCATCACTCACTAGAGCCCTAGGTGTCCCAAACCGTGCAAAGATGTGCGATTGAAGAAACCTTGCTACTGTCTTGGCATCACTCTGATGGCATGCGATGGCCTCCACCCACTTGGACACATAATCAACTGCCAATAAGACAAAAACATTGCCATTAGAAGGGGGAAATGGTCCCATAAAGTCAATACCCCATACATCAAATAATTCAACTTCTAAAATGTAAGTAAGAGGCATTTCATCTCTAGGCCCCAAATTTCCTCTCCTTTGGCAAGCATCACATTGCTTGTAGAACCAGTGGGCATCCTTGAATAACGTAGGCCAGAAAAATCCGCAATGCAAGATCCTCATAGCCGTCCTCTGTCCGCTGAAATGACCTCCATACGGCGAAGAGTGACATTGCTCCAGGATTTCCTTTGCTTCAGTACCTGAAACACACCTACGAATACTACCGTCAGAGCATTGCTTATACATAAACGGCTCATCCCAAAAGAAAAATTTCGCATCATGCTTAAACTTTTTCTTCTGCCTCCAATCCATATCAATAGGGGTGACTCCCTTTACTAAAAAGTTGGCAATATCAACATACCAAGGGACATACCTGACTACCTTTACCTGAACAGCAAAAAGCTGCTCATCTGGAAAAGAATCGGAAATGGCAGATTGCTCCAGCAAAAATGATGATGGATCAAGACGAGATAAATGATCTGCAACGACATTCTCTGATCCCTTCTTGTCCTTTATCTCCAAGTCAAATTCCTGCAGTAATAAAATCCAACGAATTAGTCTCGGCTTTGCATCCTTCTTAGACATTAAATACCTTATTGCTGCATGATCCGTGAACATCGTGACTTTAGATCCAACCAAATATGGCCGAAATTTCTCAAAAGCAAACACAACAGCTAACAACTCCTTTTCAGTAGTTGTGTAGTTGACCTGTGCTTCATTTAAAACCTTGCTTGCATAATATATAGGATGAATAAATTTGCCCTGCTTTTGCCCCAGCATCGCTCCTACCGCAGCATCACTCGCATCACACATTACCTCGAATGGCAAATTCCAATTAGGCGCGCAGAGAATGGGTGCCGAGATTAAAGCAGCCTTTAATGTTTCAAAAGCCTTCCTACAATCTGCATTAAAGTCAAAAACATGATCAGTGCACAATAAGTTACAAAGAGGTTTACTGATTTTGGAAAAATCCTTTATGAACCTCCTATAAAATCCAGCATGTCCTAAAAAACTCCGAATTCCCTTCACTGAATTCGGTGTCTCTAGTCTTTCGATAACCTCAACTTTTGCTCTATCAACTTCCAGACCATTTTTAGAAATCCTATGACCTAACACTATGCCCTCCTTCACCATGAAGTGGCACTTCTCCCAGTTAAGTACTAGATGGGTATCCTCACATCTTTTTAATACCTTTCCTAAATTATCTAAACAACTCTGAAAAGACCCTCCAAACACTGAAAAATCGTCCATAAAGACTTCAACAGTGGACTCAATCATATCAGAAAAAATTGCTAGCATACACCGCTGAAATGTTGCTGGAGCATTGCAGAGGCCAAAAGGCATTCTCCTAAAAGCGAATGTCCCATAAGGGCAGGTGAAAGTGGTTTTCTCCTGATCCTCAAGAGCAATAGTAATCTGGTTATACCCATAATAACCATCCAAGAAACAGTAATAGGCCTGACCAGCCAATCGATCCAACATCTGATCGATAAATGGTAGAGGGAAATGATCCTTTCGGGTGGCTTTATTAAGCCTTCTGTAATCCATACAAACCCTCCAGCCAGTTACTGTCCTTGTGGGGATCAGCTCATTATCTTTATTGCTCACCACAGTAACACCTCCTTTCTTAGGAACACATTGGACAGGGCTTACCCAATTGCTATCGGCAATTGGATAAATGATCCCAGCATCCAACCATTTAATTACCTCCTTTTTAACAACCTCTTTCATTGCAGGGTATAGCCTTCTTTGTTGCTCAATACTCCTAAAGGATCCCTCCTCTAGAGTTATTTTGTGCATACAAAAAGATGGGCTAATTCCCTGTATATCTGCCAATGTCCAACCTATAGCTTTGCGGTATTGCTACAGCAATTTTATTAAGGCCTCCTCATGCTCCGGCATTAAATCTGATGCAACAATAATGGGCAACGTCTCACTTTCCCCAAGATACACATACTTTAGATGATCCGGTAAAGGTTTCAAATCTAAAGTGGGTGCCTCAATTAGGGATGGCTTAATTGGGGGAGCCTTTCTTTGATCTAAATCTAAGGACTCAAAAACATCCTCACACCTAAACAATTCTTTTTCATTTTTTCTATTTAAAGAACAAAATTCAAAATCTTCTACACTAACCTCTTCATGCTTTTCCGAATGCTTATTAGCCGAATCCTGTATTGCTGTCTCAATAACTGTGCTCTCCAGAATCCTGATGAAGGAGCAATCCTCCATTTCATCTGGATATTTCATGGCTTTAAACACATTAAATTTCACTTCCTCATTACAGACTCTCATTGTTAATTCTCCTTTTTGAACATCTATTAATGTCCTACCAGTAGCCAAAAATGGACGACCTAGAATAATTGGGACATCTTTATTAGCCTCATAGTCTAAAATAATAAAATCAACAGGAAATATGAATTTAGCCACTTTTACTAAGACATCCTCAATTTTCCCCTCTGGATATGTGATAGACCTATCAGCTAATTGGAGCGTAACTGTGGTAGGCCTAGCTTCACCAATACCCAACTTCCGATAGACCGAAAGAGGCATAAGGTTAATGCTTGCACCTAAATCACAGAGTGCTCTACCTAATTCCTTTCCACCTATAGACACAGGTATAGTAAATGACCCTGGATCCTTAGCCTTGGGGGGTAGCCCATTCTTAAGAATAGCACTACACTCCTCAGTAAGAGATACAGTTTCAAACTCACCTAACCTTTTTTTTTTAGTCAAAATATCCTTAAGAAATTTAGTATAATTAGGCATTTGCTCTATAGCTTCTACTAAAGGGATATTTATATGCAACTGCTTAAGAATCTCTAAAAACTTTTTAAATTGACCATCCTGATTCTTAGGCTTTTGCCTTTGTGGAAAAGGTAGAGGTGGTACATAAGGTGGGGGCGGCACATATGGTGGTTCTACATCTGGCACAAAACCAGATGCTCCAGCATTCTCTTTGCTGCCTCCAACACCCTGACCAGACTCCAACTCTTTTTCAATAACAACAATATTATCACTATTACTATTTAAATCCTGGGTCTTTCTAGACTCTTCTAATGGTTTACAACTCCTAAGAGTTACTGCTTTTACCTGCTCCTTACCTTCCCTTCGAGGGTGTTCAGTATCCGAAGGAAGTTTCCCTTGAGGCCTCGCCTTTAGCTCATTAGCTAGCTGACCCACTTGCAATTCCAGGGCCCTCATCGAAGCTTGATTACTTTGAATTGCGGCGTCTGTGCGAGCCATAAATTCTTTCATCATCGCCTCGAGAGAATTTCCCGAATTCTGCTGGGGCAAAACCGGCTTATTTTGCTGGGGCATTACCTGCGCTTTAGCAAATCCCGACTGGTTCACCTTTTGTTGCGCTTGTACGTTATTTCCTTGACCTCCCCATGAGAAGTTGGGGTGGTTGCGCCAACCTGGATTATAGAAGTTAGAATAAGGGTTGTTCCTCTGATTACCTACAAAAAACACAGAAGCTGGATTGCTGGGGCAAAACTCGTAGTTGTGATCTTCACTGCAATAGACACATGCTTCGTCTGTGACTTGGTTCACCACTGCTGCAGGCTCCATAGCTGGTGGCTGCTGATGACTAATCACTGTCACATTCTTAAGAGCGTTAGCAATCATAGCAAGATCGGCCCTAATGGTGGACACACCATCAACCTCTAACACACTCTTAACCTTTTTATTTGTGTCTCTAACATCCGACCACTGACAACTATTAATAGATATTCTTTCTAAAATTTCATAGGCTTCATCAAAAGTTTTTGCCAAAAGGGCCCCTCCAGCCGAAGCATCGACCATACCTTGGGTTACTCCATTCAAACCATTGTAAAATGTTTCCATTTGAATACAATGAGGTAACCCATGGTGGGGACACTTTCGCAAAAGCTCCTTAAACCTCTCCCAAGCCTCACTAAAAGTCTCATCTTCAAGTTGCCTAAACCCTACTATTTCACTCCTTAATTTAGCATTTCTATTAGGTGGGAAATATTTACTCAAAATTTTTTCAGCTAACTCATCCCATGTCCTAATTGATCCTGGAGCAAAAGAGTTTAACCATGATTTTGCTCCATCTCTAAGAGAATACGGGAACAAAGTTAATCTAAGAGCATCTCTCGGCACTCCCTGAATTACAAAAGAATCACTAACTCCTAGAAAAGACTTAAGATGTAAATGAGGGTCTTCAGATGACAAACCATGGAATTGCCCCACGGTTTGCAACATCTGAAACATTACCGGTTTCATTTCAAAATTCGTCGCTTGGATTTGGGGACGTGCAATCCCTGGATTCAACTCATTAAACATCGGGACAGCATATGCTCGAATGGCTCTGGTCCTATCGTTTGCTATCAAGATAGGATTCTCAGCCTGATTATTTCGCTGCTCATTTTGCTCAAACAGTGGGTTTTGCTGCAACAATGGATTCTGCTGGAGGTTTGCTGCTGCTGGACCTTCAGGAACCTGCGGGAGTTGCGGGGCGTTCTCCATCTGGTTTCTGCGCTGCTCCCTCCTTCTGTTCCTAAATGTCCTTTCAATTTCTGGATCAAGCTCAAACCGTACCCCAGGCGGATCGCTCATGCACCAAAATCACACCTGCAAAAACAAAAGAAACAATCAAAAAGTTCTAGCACCAAACCACTAAAACACATACACAAAACAGATCAGATAAAAACTTATTCAAGTCCCTGGCAACGGCGCCAAAAACTTGTTGGGTTCCTAGAGTGAGTAAAAATATGATATGAAATACTCTAGAATTCTTGTGCAAGCATACACAGTCTGCAGCAAGTAATATTATCAATCCAAGGTCTGAATGAGTTTCCACTTTACCTATTTTGTGTAACTTTCTAATGGTTTCAAGAATAATAAAATGATTTGGTTTTATCGGAATTATGCTGAAGCAAAATAAATGACAGAACAACGAGTAAACAAATAGATAAACAGATTAAAGACAGGCGCTGGTTAGGTTTTAGTGATTGTTATAAAATATGCTCTAGCAATATTATTGATCATGCATCTCTCGCAGTATTATTAGCGGATTCCTCCCAGAACTCCGGATCTTTTGGGATATGTTTCAAACCCAATGAAGAGCGACCGATCAAGCACCAGGCAACTGGCTATCCCTAGCTCAGTCACTGGCGTTCACCAATACACAATGATCGTAGTGTGGAGAATTGCCACACACTCTCTAAATCATCCCTGAAACTAGAGAGAGTTATCCATACCGGCTGGCCAGACGGGCATAAAATAAGAATAAGCACAACAATTAACCAAAATGCGATAGTCAATTCATTACTAGAGATGAAGCACAGTAATCACATTATTCCTAACCAACACCCTAAGCTACTTAGTTCATAATCAGCATAGGAATACGAATTACAATCTGAGTATGCATGTCCATAACTACAAGTTAATGAAGAAGATAAACTCCCTAATCAGCTTGCGGTTCATGGTGTTCTTGATGATCTTCAATCTCCCGATACTATTCGGCTTCCAAGGGAAAACATGGAATGACTTTGACTTTGATGGCTACTTCCTTTTATAGAAGGATGGGAGGCTTGAATTAGGTCAACTAGGACACGTGTAAGGCTCTCCTTGATCCTTTATCACGAAAATAACTCAATAGAAGTCGGTTCATGAAGTTGGCTAACGAGCTGTGATGTGGCAGTTTCTGCTCCCAGTTTTGCTGCAGCATAGAATCTGCTCCCTCCAGTCGCTCAGCAGCATAATCTACACAAAATAATTTCCAATGTTTCCATTCTTCCAAATGGGTTAAATCATGTAATATCTCTCTAAAACCAACCCTATTAAGCATTAAAGACACACAAATCCTTATATAAATGAGGCCTAAATAACTACCTTTTGGGCAGTTATCAGCCCCTCTTATGGAATTGCTAAAGAAAAAGGTAGAGTACAAATGGGAAGAGGTCCATCGACAAGCCTTTGCGAAAATCAAGGAGACTTTAGCGAACGCCCCAATGATGATGGCTCCAATAGCAGGTAAGGAACGTTAGCTACATCTTGTTTTTAATGATAATGCTATCGGAATAGTGCTAGCGCTGGATGATCAAAATGGTCAAGAAAAGCCAATATACTATGTTTGCTAGTAGAATTCTCAAAGAAGCTGAAGCGTTATACACTAAAGCAGAGAAAAATCATTTAGCGCTTATATATTTATATGCAGCCAAAAAGTTCAGACATTATATGCTGGCGCACAAGATAAAGTAGGTTGTGGGGGCTAATCCAATAAGGTACTTGTTGTCAAGGCCAGCCCTATCGAGAAGGACAGCGCGCTGGTTTTTACAGCTGTTAGAATTTGACATAGAATGTTTCACTCCTTTTTTTGCGATAAAGGATGCGATAAAGGGGCAACTTTTTGCAGATCTACTGGCCCATCAAAAGACCCTATCGAGCTTTCTGAAGAAATTCCTGGTGATCTCGAACAGATTGCAACATTAGAAGATGGGCAATGGACCATATACTTTGATGAATCATCCACAACCAAGGAAGAAAGAAGGTGGTGTAGGAATCGTTTTTGAAATCATCAAAAGGAGAGTCCACATCTTTATCGTTTTAATTTGAGTTTCCATGCTCTAATAATAGTGAAGAATATGAGGCCTTAGCGATAGGGTTGTCTATCGCTAAAGAAATGAAGATCAAGAAGTTCAAAGTGGTTGGTGACTCAAATTTGGCGGTTCGACAGACAGATGAGACATTCGCACTGTAGGAGATTTCCCTAGCACCTTATCAGTTCCTTGTGCTGAAGCTATGTTATGAAATTGATGTGGAATTAACCCATGTCAACAGGTCTACCAATCGACATGCTGATTGTTTGGCCACTCTAGCTTCAAAGATCAAGTTCGAAGATGATGAAGTTGTCATTAAGATCAGCAAGCGACGAACTCCAGCTCATGGAACTTTAACGATAAGCTATATGAAGATGTCATTAAAGAAGGAGATGTTCGACATGCTGTGATTCAAGAACTAAAGCAATCAGTGTCGTCAGTGCACATGGCCAGGAAAGACTTGAAATGCTGAACAAAATGTTGTGGCAATTTGGACTACAAGATGTCCGATGGGGTCTTAGCTCGGTGCCTTGGCGTTGTAGAAGCAGCAAAGAGACTTGAAGAAGTTCATGATAAGGTCTGTGGGACAACAACACCGGTAAACCTCTACAGAAGATTGCAAAGACAAGGTTACTATTGGCCCTAGCCTGATATGATATGGCTAGGGATACAAAAGCTCGAGAAGAGGCTTGTCTAAAATGCACATGGATGCCCTCTCGAGCAGAATGTGCATTTATCGATGTAGTGGATTGGAGACAACCATATATCGAGTATCTGACAAAAGGAACCTTACCGGATGATAGACACGAAGCAAATAAGCAAAAGAAGATAGCCAACCTAAAGGTATATCGAAAATGATGGTAAGTGATAACTGCCCAAAAGGTAGTTATTTAGGCCTCAATTATATAGGGATTTGTGTGTCCTTTATGCTTATTAGGGTTGGTTTTGGATAGATATTACATGTTTTAACCCATTTGGAAGAATGGAGGCATTGGAAATTATTTTGTGTAGATTATGCTGCTGGGCGACTGGAGGGAGCAAATTTTGTGCTGCAGCAAAACTGGGAGCAGAAACTGTCTCGTCACAGCTCGTTAGCCAACTTCATGAACCGACTTCTGTTGAGTCATTTTCGTGATAAAGGAGCAAAGAGAGCCCTACACGTGTCCAAGTTGACCTAATTCAAGTCTCCTCTCCTTCTATAAAAAGAAGTAGTCGTCCAAGTCAAACTCATTCCATGTTTTCCCTTGGAAGCCGAATAGTATAGAGAAATTAAAGATCATAAAGAACACCATCTTCCACAAGCTGATTAGGGAGTTTATTTTCTTTATTAACTTGTGGTTATGGACATGCCTACTCAGATTGTAATTCGTATTCCTATGCCTATTATGAACTAAGTAGCTTAAGGTGTTGGTTAGGAATAATGTGATTACTGTGCTTCATCTCTAGTAATATATTGATTATCGCATTTTGGTTAATTGTTGTGCTTATTACCATTTTTTGCCCGCCTGGCCAGCCGGTGTGAATAGCTCTCTCTAGTTTCAGGGATGATTTAGAGGGTGTGTGGCAATTATCCACACTACGATCATTGTGTATTGGTGAACGCCAGTGACTGAGCTAGGGATAGCCAGTTGCCTAGTGCTTGATCGGTCGAACTTCATTGGGGTTGAAACACATCCCAAAAGATCCGGAGTTCCAGGAGGAATCCGCTAATATTACTGCGAGAAATGCATGATCAATAATATTGCTAGAGCATCTTTTAGAGCAATCACTAAATCCTAACCAGCGCCTGTCTTTAATCTGTCTATCTATTTGTTTACTTATTGTTCTGTCATTTATTTTTCTTCAGCATAATTTCGATAAAACCCAATCATTTTACTATTCTTGAAACCATTGGAAAGTTACACAAAAATAGGTAGAGTGGAAACTAATTCAGGGCTCGAATTGATAATATTACTTGCTGCAGATTGTGTATACTTGCACAGGAATTCTAGAGTATTTTATATCATGTTTTTACTCACTCTAGGAACCCAACAAGTTTTTGGCACCATTGCCGGGGACTTGAATAAGTTTTTATCTGATCTGTTTTGTGTATGTGTTTTAGTGGCTTGGTCCTAGAATTTCTTGATTGTTTCTTTTGTTTTTGCAGGTGTGAGTTTGGTGCATGAGCGATCCACCTGGGGAACGGTTTGAGCTTGATCCAAAAATTGAAAGGACATTTAGGAACAGAAGGAGGGAGCAGCACAGAAACCAGATGGAGAACGTGTCGCGCCTTCTGGAGGGTCCTTAAGGTCCAGCAAACCCCCAGCAGAATCCGTTGCTGCAGCAAAACCCACTGTTTGAACAAAATGAACAGCAAAATAATCAGGCTGAGAATCCTATCTTGATAGCAAACGATAGGACCAGAGCCATTCGAGCGTATGCTATCCCAATGTTTAATGAGTTGAATCCAGGGATTGCACGTCCCTAAATCTAAGCGGCAAATTTTGAAATGAAACCGGTAATGTTTCAAATGTTGCAAACTGTGGGACAATTCCATGGTTTGACATCTGAAGACCCTCATTTACATCTTAAGTCTTTTCTAGGAGTTAGTGATTCTTTTGTAATTCAAGGAGTGCCTAGGGATGCCCTTAGATTAACTTTATTCCCGTATTCTCTTAGAGATGGAGCAAAGGCATGGTTAAATTCTTTTGCTCCAGGATCAATTAGGACGTGGGATGAGTTAGCTGGAAAATTTTTGAGTAAATATTTCCCACCTAATAAAAATGCTAAATTAAGGAGTGAAATGGTAGAGTTTAGGCAACTTGAAGATGATACTTTTAGTGAGGCTTGGGAGAGGTTTAAGGAGCTTTTGCGAAAGTGTCCCCACCATGGTTTACCTCATTGTATTCAAATGGAAACATTTTACAATGGTTTAAATGGAGTAACCCAAGGTATGGTCGATGCCTCGGCTGGAGGGGCCCTTTTGGCAAAAACTTTTGATGAAGCTTATGAAATTTTAGAAAGAATATCTATTAATAGTTGTCAGTGGTCAGATGTTAGAGGCACGAATAAAAAGGTTAAGAGTGTGTTAGAGGTTGATGGTGTGTCCACCATTAGGGCTGATCTTGCTATGATTGCTAACGTTCTTAAGAATGTGACAGTGATTAGTCATCAACAGCCACCAGCTATGGAGCCTACAGCAGTGGTGAATCAAGTCACAGACGAAGCATGTGTCTATTGTGGTGAAGATCACAACTACGAGTTTTGCCCCAGCAATCCAGCTTCTGTGTTTTTTGTAGGTAATCAGAGGAACAACCCTTATTCTAACTTCTATAATCCAGGTTGGCGCAACCACCCCAACTTCTCATGGGGAGGTCAATGAAATAATGTGCAAACGCAACAAAAGATGAACCAGCCGGGATTTGCTAAAGCGCAGGTATTGCCCCAGCAAAATAAGCAGGCTTTGCCCCAGCAAAATTCGGGGAATTCTCTCGAGGCAATGATGAAAGAATTTATGGCTCGCACAGATGCCGCAATTCAAAGTAATCAAGCTTCGATGAGAGCCCTGGAATTGCAAGTGGGTTAGTTGGCTAATGAGCTGAAGGCAAGGCCTCAAGGGAAACTTCCATCAGATACTGAACACCCTAGACGGGAAGGTAAGGAGCAGGTAAAGGCAGTAACTCTTAGGAGTGGTAAGCCATTAGAAGAAAGAATTGAGCCTAGTAAAACCCAGGTTATAGATAAAAATGGTGATAATAATGTTGTTGTCGAGAAAGAGTTGGAGTCTGGTCAGGGTGTTGGAGGCAGCAATAAAGATGTTGGAGCATCTGGTTTTGTTCCAGATGTGGAGCCACCTTATGTACCGCCCCCACCTTATGTACCACCTCTACCTTTTCCACAAAGGCAAAAGCCTAAGAATCAGGATCAAGATTGTCAATTTAAAAAGTTCTTAGAGATTCTTAAGCAATTGCATATAAATATCCCTTTAGTAGAAGCTATTGAGCAAATGCCTAATTATGCTAAATTTCTTAAGGATATTTTAACTAAAAAGAAAAGATTAGGTGAGTTTGAAACTGTATCTCTTACTGATGAGTGTAGTGCTTAGGGGTGTAAAAAATTCGGGTCGGGTCGGTTGTACGGACAAACCGACCCGACCCGACCCAACCCAAACCGGGTCAGCTTTGACCCAAACCGGTTCGGGTCGGGTCGGCCCATGCGCGGTTTTTTTTCCCCGCTCTCTCTCTCTCTGGTAGTCGAGTGTTCATTTTCATCTTATGTATTACACAACTTTCACCTATAAGCTTTGTTTATACAAACACCTCCAGTTCTCCCAATCAAATCCATTTTCAAGCACCCTGAATACAAAGTACAAACACCATGTTCAAGCAACCTGAATACAAACACCATTTTCAAGCAACCTAAATACAAACACCATTTTCAAGCAAATAGGAATTTAGTGGCGAAATAGAGATTAAAGAAATCTAAATACAAACACCATTTTTAGATTTGTATTTCAACAAATTTTACAAATAGAGATTAAAGAAAATAGGATCTTAAAGCTCGTTGAATCGACGATGTGAATCAAAGCAATGCTAATTGAGTTGCATTTAAGCGGATTGAGAATTTAGAGGCTTTGTTCTTGGCTGTTGAGACATAAATCTTTCAAAATACTTCTTCATGTGGCGATGCACATTCTCCAGCTGTTGAGACATAAACTTCATAGAACCTACAATATCTCAAGTTTCCCGTATGCTTTATCATCTAAATATGTTCTACTATATCATCCAAACGCGTACTCGGTTACTCAAGCAAAAGCAGCAGCATGTCCATTAACAAAGGAAATCATATCTGTCTCTTAATATACAACAAAAAGAGGGTCACCAACCAACCTCAAGAACAACAATCCTATCTTCAGGAATGACTACATTCACAATTCTCAGCTAAACTCAGCTTGGATTCGACAAAAAAGAACTAATCCCCATTAACTATCAACAAAAAGTTTCAGGAGAAATTTCTTCAAATCAATCCTTCCCAGTTTCTAGAACAAAGCAACAGAGATTTCTAAATTAATCTAACCAGTAATGCTATACACCTAAACAATTTCAGAGTTATATATATATCAAAGCAGGAATGCTATACATCTAAAACCTCTTAACTAGATTAAATAACCAAGTACCATAGTTCTTATCAAAGTTTTAAATTGCAGTGAACAATCGAATTAAAGGTAACTGTAAAAATGTACTATTGTTGACCTATCTCCATCATGTAAGTGCACTTATCCTATAACATTGTGCTTTTATTAGAGATGTCCTCTATGAAGAAAAAAAAAATCAAATAATTTTATTTGGTGTATATGGCCTTGGTCCTCAAGTATGACAGCAAATGGTTGTGGTAATGTGAAACATGTTGATGGCTCACAAAAACAGAAGCTAAAATTTACATGGCATGGATATAAAAGATCCAAGAAGCTTGCTTGAGTAAAAATTATGAGCCAATCAAAATCACCGTCAACAATTATCCAAACTGATCAACTGCCTTAATTGCTTGAGTATATGTAATAATTGGCCCAACAAAACAGCAAACGAACTTATCCAGAGAACTTCAAAGCCATAGCAGAAACAAAACAAGAGAATATCAATCGAAGAAATATTGAAACACAACAATTCCAGTTTAAAATAAAATCAGAGAGTAAGGGAGAAAGAGAATGGCACACAAATGTATAGTGGTTCAATCAATAAACATGTATATATCCACTTTCAGGCTATCCACTCTTTCAATCAGTAATCAACAGACTACAAGAAACAAATCTCAGCTTCTTCTCAATACCCCAACGCACTCAGTGAGCAAAATAGCTCTTATAATGCACTCAATACAGCTTCTACAATGAACTCTCTTCTTACAAAGCATTTGAAGAAATTAGAGATTACAGAACCCACAATGCTCACACTCTCACTCTTTCTCCTGGTGCTCAAAGCACTATTAAATTTATCACACACCCATACTCTCTCCTATTAACGAACTCAAAGCTTAAAATAGAGTATGGAAAACACTAAACAACAAGTGTTTCACAAATGAATGAATGAAAAAACAACCCCCCAAATCATAGTCCCGAAGCAATTCCCAGAAAACCCAAACCATAAGAAGGGGAAAAGAACAGATGGAAAGAGGGGAAACAGAGAGAAAGAAAGACCAAGAAGACTGAGTAAAGAAGTTACCCAAATCCGACAATTGGATTGAAGAGCAAGAATCAGATCGGCGCCGACGACACAGCTTCGACGACAGCGGAAATCCAGAAAGAAAACTACGACAGTGGGGACGAGCACGAAGAAGATGCGAGAGGAGATGAAGCTCCAAAGACGGCGACAAGCGCGAGACAAGATGAAGCTCCGAAGAGTGAAGACGGCTGCGACTACGCGACTGTGAAGAGTGAAGACCGAAAAATAAAATCGAGGAAAGAAGATGCGCGATGGAACCCTAAAAAGAAAATCGACTACGCGACTGTGTATCAGTTCGGGTAAATAATTTGTGAGGACCGAACCGAACCTTTCGGTTCGGTTCGGTTCGGTCACTAATGAAGTTGAAAACCGACCCGAACAAGACCGGTTCGGTTCGGTTCTCCGGTTCGGTTCAGTTTCTTACACCTCTAGTAGTGCTATTCTTAAGAATGGGCTACCCCCAAGGCTAAGGATCCAGGGTCATTTACTATACCTGTGTCTATAGGTGAAAAAGAATTAGGTAGAGCACTCTGTGATTTAGGCGCAAGCATTAACCTTATGCCTCTTTCGGTCTATCAGAAGTTAGGTATTGGTGAAGCTAGGCCTACCACAGTTACACTCTAATTAGCTGATAGGTCTATCACATATCCAGAGGGTAAAATTGAGGATGTCTTAGTGAAGGTAGATAAATTCATATTTCCTGTTGATTTCATTATTTTAGACTACGAGGCTGATAAAGATGTCCCAATTATTCTAGGTCGTCCATTTTTGGCTACTGGTAGGGCGTTAATAGATGTTTAAAAAGGGGAATTAAAAATGAGAGTCTGTAATGAGGAAGTGAAATTTAATGTGTTTAAAGCCATGAAATATCCAAACGAAATGGAGGATTGCTCCTTCATCAGGATTCTGGAGAGCACAGTTCTTGAGACAACAATACAGGATTCGGTTGATAAGCATTCGAAAAAGCATGGAGAGGTTAGTATAGAGGATTTTGAAATTTGTTCTTTAGATAGAAAAAAATGAAAAAGAATTGTTTAGGTGTGAGGATGTTTTTGAGGCTTTAGATTTAAATCAAAGGAAGGCTCCTCCCATTAAGCCATCCCTGATTGAGGCACCTACTTTAGATTTGAAGCCCTTGCCGGATCATCTAAAGTACGTGTATCTTGGGGAAAGTGAGACGTTACCCATTATTGTTGCATCAGATTTAATGTCAGAGCATGAAGAGGCCTTAATAAAATTGCCGCAGCAATACCGCAAGGCTATAGGTTTGACATTGGTTGATATTCAGGGAATTAGCCCATCTTTTTGTATGCACAAAATCACTCTAGAGGAGGGATCCTTTAGGAGTATTGAGCAACAAAGAAGGCTTAACCCTGCAATGAAAGAGGTTGTTAAAAAGGAGGTAATTAAATGGTTGGATGCTGGGATCATTTATCCAATTGCCGATAGCAATTGGGTAAGCCCTGTCCAATGTGTCCCTAAGAAAGGAGGTGTCACTGTGGTGAGCAATAAAGATAATGAGTTGATCCCCACAAGGACAGTAACTGGCTGGAGGGTTTGCATGGATTACAGAAGGCTTAATAAAGCTACCCGAAAGGATCATTTCCCTCTACCATTTATCGACCAGATATTGGATCGATTGGCTGGTCAGGCCTACTACTGTTTCTTGGATGGTTATTCTGGGTATAACCAGATTACTATTGCTCTTGAGGATCAGGGGAAAACCACTTTCACCTGTCCTTATGGGACATTTGCTTTTAGGAGAATGCCTTTCGGCCTCTGCAATGCTCCAACAACATTTCAGCGGTGTATGTTAGCAATTTTTTTCTAATATGATTGAGTCCACTGTTGAGGTATTTATGGATGATTTTTCAGGGTTTGGAGGGTCTTTTCAGAATTGTTTAGATAATTTAGGAAAGGTGTTAAAAAGATGTGAGGATACCCATCTAGTTATTAATTGGGAGAAATGCCACTTCATGGTGAAGGAGGGCATAGTGTTAGGACATAAAATTTCTAAAAATGGTCTAGAAGTTGATAGAGCAAAAGTTGAGGTTATTGAAAGGCTAGAGCCACCGAATTCAGTGAAGGGAATTTGGAGTTTTTTAGGACATGCTGGATTTTATAGGAGGTTCATAAAGGATTTTTCCAAAATCAGTAAACCTCTTTGTAACTTATTGTGCACTGATCACGTTTTTGACTTTAATGCAGATTGTAGAAAGGCTTTTGAAACTTTAAAGGCTGCTTTAATCTCAGCACCCATTCTTTGCGCACCTGATTGGAATTTACCCTTTGAGGTAATGTATGATGCGAGTGATGCTGCGATAGGTGCGATGCTGGGGCAAAAGCAAGGCAAATTTATCCATCCTATATATTATGCAAGCAAGGTTTTAAATGAAGCACAAGTCAACTATACAACTACTGAAAAGAAGTTGTTAGCTGTGGTGTTCGCTTTTGAGAAGTTCCGGCCATATTTGGTTGGGTCCAAAGTCACGGTTTTTACGGATCATGCAGCAATAAGGTATTTAATGTCTAAGAAAGATGCAAAGCCTAGACTAATTCGTTGGATTTTACTGTTGCAGGAATTCGACTTGGAAATAAAAGACAAGAAGGGATCAGAAAATGTCATTGCAGATCATTTATCTCGTCTTGATTCGTCATCATCTTTGCTGGAGCAATCTGCCATTTCCGATTCTTTTCCAGATGAACAGCTCTTTGCTGTTGAAATAAAGGTAGTAAGGGATGTCCCTTGGTATGCTGATATTGCAAACTTTTTTGTAAAGGGAGTCACCCCTATTGACATGGATTGGAGGCAGAAGAAAAAGTTTAAGCATGATGCGAAGTTTTTCTATTGGGATGAGCCATTTATGTATAAGCAATGCTCTGACGGTATAATTCGTAGGTGTGTTTCAGGTGCTGAAGCAAAGGAAATCCTGGAGCAATGTCACTCTTCACCGTATGGAGGTCATTTCAGCGGTCAGAGGACAACTATGGGGATTTTGCATTGCGGATTTTTCTGGCCTACATTATTCAAGGATGCCCATTGGTTCTACAAGCAATGTGATGCTTGCCAACGGAAAGGAAATTTAGGGCCTAGAGATGAAATGCCTCTTACTTACATTTTAGAAGTTGAATTATTCGATGTACGGGGTATTGACTTTATGGGGCCATTTCCCCCTTCTAATGGCAAAGTTTTTATCTTATTGGCAGTTGATTACGTGTCCAAGTGGGTGGAGGCCATTGCATGCCATCAGAGTGATGCCAAGACAGTAGCAAGGTTTCTTCAATCGCACATCTTTGCGCGGTTTGGGACACCTAGGGCTCTAGTGAGTGATGAGGATACACATTTTGTTAATAATATCTTAACTAAGCTTTTAGCTAAGTACGAGATTAAGCATAGGATAGCTACCCCTTATCACCCAAAAGCAAATGGCCAAACTGAAATTAGTAATAGGGAAATTAAAGCTATCTTAGAGAAAGTAGTCCATCCATCTCGAAAGGATTGGTCCTTTAGGTTGGATGAGGCTCTTTGGGCGTATAGGACGGCTTATAAGACTCCTCTAGGTATGTCTCCCTATAGGTTAGTGTATGGGAAAGCTTGCCATTTACCATTAGAGCTTGAGCATAAAACATTTTGGGCTTTGAAAAAGTTAAATTTTGATCTGAATCGTGCAGGAGCAATAAGAATGCTGCAGCTTAATGAGTTAGAAGAATTTCATCAATTTTCTTATGAAAATGCGAAAATGTATAAAGAAAAGACTAAGCTGTGGCATGACAAGAAAATTAAATCTAAGGAGTTTGTCAAGGGTCAAAAAGTTTTACTTTATAACTCTAGATTAAAATTATTTCCTGGAAAATTAAAATCTAAATGGTCAGAACCGTTTATTGTGATTGAGGTTTTCCCCAATGGAGCAATTACTTTGCAGGATGAAAAAGATGGGAGAGTGTTCAAGATGAATGGACAGCGTGTGAAGCATTATTGGGGTGAGGAGTTTCGGTTGAAATATCCTTCCCTAAGGTTGGTTGATGATTGAGAGAGCAGGACTTTTGTAGGAGCATTTCACAGAGCAAAATTTTGAGCTCCCAGACTTTGTATTAATTTTATTTTTCGCTGATTTGATTTTAATTGTGGTTAGGTTAGATTTGATTTTGCATGGTTTAGTAGATTTTATCCTTCAGTATTTTATTATTGGTAGTTTAGATTTTATCTATTTCATTTTTTAATTTGATTTGATTTTACTTTCGGGTTATTTATTTAAATTATATCTTTGAATTATCTTTTAATTGGTTTGATTTTATCTAGATCTTATCTTCAGTTATTTGAATTCTGTTTAATTTAAATTCTCTCTTATTTATTTGGCGTCAATTAGAAATAAAAGATAAGATTAAATTTGATTTGGTCGGTTAAATTTCAATTTAAATTTGAAAAAAGAGATTTTCCCATTTTTGAAATTTGATTTCCGTATTAAAGATTCTGCAGGGTCAGAAGGTTGTTGCAGCAAGATTATGGCTGTAGCAAAATAATCCGAAGGAAAAGGGTTACCGTTGGAAATTTATTATTTTTACTGTTGGGATTTGGCTTTGAATTTTCGCAGGTAAATTTGCATGCATCATCTGATGAGGCCACGTGTCGCAGAGCAATTATCCGAAGGCTTCAATGATGGCAACACATCAATTTTTACCATGGGCGTTTGGAATCCACGATTTTACCGTTGATGATCTTTGAATTTCAGGTTTGCATTTTGAAATCAAAACGGTAATATTAGTTATTGCAGGGCAAATCTTTTCGGTTAGGGTTGCATTTTGCTGGAGCCTTATTTATTTACAACCGCTGGTAAGTTTCTTTGCACTTCGTCTTCTTGATCTCATTTTTGTCGTCTGCATTCTTTCTTTTTCCCTTCCATTCTCTGTCAAACCGTTGAGTCCTCCATGGCTAAGACTAGAGCTAGGAAAGAAAGAGAGAGTGAAGAGGAGGAGGTGCCGGTCATGCCGGAAGTGCAGAAAGGAAAAACTAAGAAGGCGGCAGCAGAGGGCTGCGGAGCAAGAAGTTGTTCAAGAAACGGAGAATGTTCAAAATCTTGAGACAGAACCGATAATTTCTGCTACGGTTCAAGAAGGGGATGTTGTGAAAAATCAGGAAACGGAGGCTGAAGAGCAAGTCGCAGGTGAGCCTGGCGAGGAGAAAACATCGGAGCTGGAGGCTCATGTTGAAGTCGTAATGCCTGAACCACCAAAGCACCGCCACATCAAAAGGATGGCGGGTCGCATGACGGTGGTTCGGAACACTCCATCGCCTCCGACGTCGTACTCTGAGGAAGAAAAGAGGGAAGCTGAAAATAAGGCAAAAGAAGAGGAGGCAAGGAAGGCAGAAGAAGAGCGTTTGCGCGAACAAAGAGAAAACAGGGGCAAAGGAATTGTCGAAGCATCGAGTGAGATTAAGGAGCCGAGGGAACCATTCATTCGCTTCGTCAACGAACTTTCCAGAGCAAAATATCAGGAAGTACTGAAGCGTGATTTCTTATTCGAGTGGGGATTTGGCAGTGATTTGCCCAGGTTTTTGGAGTCTGGAATAGCGAGCCTTGGGTGGAGGCAGTTTTGTGCGAAGCCTGATCCTGTCAATGTCAACATCGTTCGGGAATTCTATGCCAATCTTGACGTTAAGGATGATTTCGAAGTCATAGTGCGAGGAGTGCCTGTCCAATGGAGCCCATACGCTATTAATAATTTGTTTGATCTCCAGGACTTTCCACACGCAGTTTTCAATGAGATGATGGTTGCCTCATCGAGCGACCAATTAAGTGCGGCAGTCCGAGAGGTAGGTGTTGAGGGGGCTCAATGGAGGGTGTCGCAGACGCGGAAGCACACATTTCAAGCTGCCTATTTAAAGAGTGAAGCCAACGCTTGGATGGGCTTCATTAGGCTCCGCTTACTGCCGACAACGCATGACTCCACTATATCTCGGGATAGAGTGTTGCTTGCTTTTGCCATCCTTCGATCAATGAGCATAGATGTTGGAAAAATAATTGCTACTGAGATTGTGGACTGTTGGCGCAAGAAGGTGGGGAAGCTGTTCTTTCCAAACACGATTACAATGTTATGCAGCAGGGCAGGAGTGCCCACGGTTCCAGAAGATATGATCATGCTTGATAAGGGAATCATTGACACACCTAATCTGGCACGGCTTCAGTGTACGCAAGAGGCTCGCCAGGGTGGGCTTGTATATGGCGTTAATCAGATCCTAGAGCAACTGACAGTGTTGGCCAGTAGGTTAGAATTTGCTGAAAGGAAAGCTCAAACCTATTGGACTTATGCTAAAAGGAGAGATGATGCGCTTAGGGGGGCCTTGCAAACCAATTTCTCAAAACCATATCAGGCCTTTCCAGTGTTTCCCAATGATTTGTTTAATCCCTGGATTCCGCCCCCACCTGTTGAAAGAGAAGTAGAGAATGATGATGACGAGCAGGGTCGGGAAGATTGATGGATGAGATGATCTTCAGCGAGCATTATTTTTGTTCTTATCATTTTGTTTGCTCGTGCATATCTGACCCCGCTTGCGAAATATGTTTGCTTGTTTCTTTTAATTTTTCTGCTTCTTGGAAAAAAATATATATCTTTGCTTTTGTAATATTTTTTTTTTCGATTTTTAATGAAATTTCCGGATGTTTTTCATTCTATATGCACTGAGTAATGCCTAACTTAACTAATTTTCTTCTGAATTTTTGAAGATTGGACTGATTACGCTTAATTAGATCAAGGTATTTTGATCTCCACAAACTTTTTGCTTGAGCATTTCTTCTAGCTTGGACTGTTGTTGCGGCAAAGAAGATTTTGATGGTAGTATTGACTTATATGATCCACTTTAAGCTTAATCTGAGTCCCATGTTTAGTTTAAAAATTCAGATAGAAAAATTTAAGTTTGGGGGTATACTTGCTTATATAATGATTCATTGGGGACAATGAATAATTCAAGTTTGGGGGACTTTTTGCTACTCCAATTATTGTGCTCGAGCATTCCTCTCCTTCAAATTAAAATTTGTTAGGTTATTGAGTAACCAGGGACATTTGTGATACCCACAGTTTATCTTCGCGTCAAAAGATGACCTAGGAAATATGGAAAAAAATAATGAAATGATTTGCTGAAAAGAATTGATTGTTGAAAATTTTGCTGAAAAAATTGACAGAGCAAAAGTTTTGAGGGATGAATGATGATCCAGTAGTTTTTCTGTCTCCCAGAACTTAGGTGAGCTTCATCATAAAATGTCGCCATTCTGAGGGGCAAGAGATAGAATAAGTAAGGATTTTTTAGCTTTATAATGAGCATTGAGCCTAGTTGGTGATGAGCTTAAGGCAAGGGTATACTGCACCATAAAGTGGGTCATCCCATGCTTAAGAGCTTATGACTGTAAGGTTGCTTTAAGTCTGATAAACAATGATATAAACCCCTTTAAAAATATGTTTTGAGATGTCTGATAATAGAGCTAGGCTGTGGTGAGTTCTTAGAATTAAGTTGAAAAGTGGTGATTATTTGTCCATGCCGGAGGAATCACTTTGCTGCAGCAGAGCTTGGTTTTGCAGAGTGCTCGGGTAAAGGTTAAAGGTAGTGTTGGACTGTCTGGTTTGATTAAGCTATTCTTTGTCTAATGTTTTGAATTCTTGAAGGAAGGTTGGTTATTATTGCTCGGGACGCGCAATAGTTCAAGTTTGGGCGTATGATAACTGCCCAAAAGGTAGTTATTTAGGCCTCAATTATATAGGGATTTGTGTGTCCTTTATGCTTATTAGGGTTGGTTTTGGATAGATATTACATGTCTTAACCCATTTGGAAGAATGGAGGCATTGGAAATTATTTTGTGTAGATTATGCTGCTGGGCGATTGGAGGGAGAAAATTCTGTGCTGCAGCAAAACTGGGAGCAGAAACTGCCTCGTCACAGCTCGTTAGCCAACTTCATGAACCGACTTCTGTTGAGTCATTTTCGTGATAAAGAAGCAAGGAGAGCCCTACACGTGTCCAAGTTAACCTAATTCAAGTCTCCTCTCCTTCTATAAAAGGAAGTAGCCGTCCAAGTCAAACTCATTCCATGTTTTCCCTTGGAAGCCGAATAGTATAGAGAAATTAAAGATCATAAAGAACACCATCTTCCACAAGCTGATTAGGGAGTTTATTTTCTTTATTAACTTGTGGTTATGGACATGCCTACTCAGATTGTAATTCGTATTCCTATGCCTATTATGAACTAAGTAGCTTAAGGTGCTGGTTAGGAATAATGTGATTATTGTGCTTCATCTCTAGTAATATATTGATTATCGCATTTTGGTTAATTGTTGTGCTTATTACCATTTTATGCCCGCCTAGCCTGCCGATGTGAATAGCTCTCTCTAGTTTCAGGGATGATTTAGAGGGTGTGTGGCAATTATCCACACTACGATCATTGTGTATTGGTGAACGCCAGTGACTGAGCTAGGGATAGCCAGTTGCCTAGTGCTTGATCGGTCGAACTTCATTGGGGTTGAAACACATCCCAAAAGATCCGGAGTTCCAGGAGGAATCCGCTTATAATACTGCGAGAAATGCATGATCAATAATATTGCTAGAGCATCTTTTAGAGCAATCACTAAATCCTAACCAGCGTCTGTTTTTAATCTGTCTATCTATTTGTTTACTTATTGTTCTGTCATTTATTTTGCTTCAGCATAATTCCGATAAAACCCAATCATTTTACTATTCTTGAAACCATTGGAAAGTTACACAAAAATTATAGGTAGAGTGGAAACTAATTTAGGGCTCGGATTGATAATATTACTTGTTGCAGACTGTGTATACTTGCACAGGAATTCTAGAGTATTTTATATCATATTTTTACTCACTCTAGGAACCCAACAGTAAGTTATTCAAAATAGGCTTATCGGGAATGAAGTTGAGGTGTCTATCAGTTGATGAAGCGATGAAGATCATGCACCAATCACATGCTGGCATCTTGGCGAGCACCAAGGAGGGCGAAAGCTGTTTCAGTATTTGCTGCAATCATCAAAAAAAGGGAAATCCCGGCGGAACCCTTGTTCGCCGTTACTGGAAGGTACTCGACTCCTTCTAGAAAAGTAGGGCCGATCGCCTTGGCTAAAAAAGAATGAATCTCAGTCAATGCGAGGGGTAGGGAGCGCCTGCCCTATCAAAATGACGAGCGGTTCGACTATTTGGCAAGTCGGTCGAGGGGTGTCTGTATCTCCCATACTCACTGATTCAAAGCTTGAAAACGAGTTCGCTTAACACACGCAAGTCGAGCTGTGATTCACTAACAGACACGCGTCAAAACCAAATGACTCAGGGCATCCAATCGACAGCGTTGGGAGACCTCACCTCCTGGGTAGACGTGTGGAGTTTGCTGGTGAAGTTCCTGGGTTAGTTTGGCCTGTCCCTGCGGGAACTCCGACGGAAGTCTAAGGCTCTTCCCGGCTATCAGGGAAGTTAAAACCCCCTACTCTGGTAGCTCCTCGAAACCCAAACCCTTATTCAACTTGCCCCTATCTAGTAAGGTTTGTGCTTTCTTGGTTTGCTAGTATAGTTAGTCTGTTGTTTGTTTATTTTATTTGATTTTTTCAAATGATTGTTATAGTACGTGTGACCTGCCTGCTAGGGAAACTGGCTACTGGATTCGTGCCCAACGCACCTTACCGTAAGTGGTCTTGGGAAGCTTCAGTTCTCTAGTTGGATTCTTATTCTTTCTTGTTTCTTTTATTACAACTTGGAACCCATGGACCATATTCTTCGCCAATCTGAGTTTTGCTCACGTCTCGAATGAATTCAAGGACATATTCGAAGAAATTCTGACCGTCAGTAGGAACGGTTTGTGGATTACGAACAGCTATAATGGCTGAACCTAATAAGATAGCAATTACAACCCAAGAAGTAATAAGTACTTGGGCATGTACTTGGAAACCTCATATTTGCCAATACAAATGTTGGCCGACTTCCACACCAGATATATCGTATAACCCTTTTTGTGTGTTGATAGAACATAATAGAATATTCATATTGCCCTCTGAAAGAAATAGAACTGTAAAAGAAATTATTTTGATTCGACTGTCTTTTTTTCGACTTGCCTTGAGTTGTCTATTTTTGATACCAACTTATTACATTACAATATCCCTAGTTTTTTTTTTTTTATCTCTTTTGTGTGATTCGGGAATAGTAACCAATTCCCTAAATCTATGGAGTTCCCTCCAAAATAGATTTTTCTTATTATTAATCAATAATTTCGTATAGAGCTAGAATGACCCTCACAAATTGCAAATACTAATTTGTTAAGAATTAATCGGAATGAAGCTATAGCATCATCATTCGCTGGAATCGAAATATCTGCGAGATTTGGGTCACAATTTATATTAATTAAACAAATAGTTGGAATTCCCAACGTGATACATTCTTGAAGAGCCTGATATTCTTATTGCTGATCGACGATTATTACAATATCGGGTAACCCTGTCATATATTTATTCCTGCCCAGATATGTTTGCAAGTGAGATAATTGTCTCTTCAACATAGCGGCATCTCTTTTCGGAAGACGGTTGAGTCCCCCCGTCTTTTGTTCCGTTCTTAAGTCCCTGGACTTATGAAGTCTCGTTTCTGTAGTAGACCAATTTTTTAACATACCCCCGAGCCATTTTTTATTAACATAATGACACCGAGCCCTTGTTGCAGCCTGGGCTACTGAATCCGCTGCTTTATTTTTGGTACCAACAATTAAGAATTGTTTTCCCCTACTTGCTGCATCAAAAATTAAATCACAAGCTTCTAATAAAAAACGAGCAGTTCTAGTAAGATTTATAATATGAATACCTTTATGTTTTGCAGAGATATAAGGTGCCATTCTAGAATTCCATTACCTAGTACCATGACCAAAATGAACTCCTGCTTCCATCATCTCGCTAACAATGAAATGAGTAGACGGCTTTTTCATAAGTAACTCAACGCATGTGTGTAAAGTAGTCTAGAGGGAAAACAAGATAAAAGAAAGATCATGCAAGCAATGAACCAACATAAAGAACCCCGCGATCCCATAAAGCGATTGCAAACATCTTCCAAATGGAAGGGAATCCGACCCACTAGGGCTTTATCACCTTTCACCGGAGATGAAGACCTGAAAGGACGACAATTCAGGCACACCTCCATAGGGATGGAAGGCTGTTTTGACACAGACCTTAAGAAAAGGTCATGAACTAGGATACCTTACTTCTCCAAAACACTCTCGACGTCTGTTGACGGGTCGTCCACAATGCTACTAAACTGATAGTTGCTCTGTTTAGGAACAAGAATCCGCTTAGACACTGAGAACATGGATAAATACATTTGTTCTAATCTGTCTGCTCGAACGTCATGACGACGAATTAGTCTTCTATGGAAGTAAGGTATCATATCACTCGAGGTCTCTCGAGCCTTGCTAGGGATATCGGATGCGGTAAGGATTCGTGTCGATCTCAACACCCGCCATAGGCACGCATAAGCGACACACTATAGCATTTAACATAGAAAGCTGTTTTGAGCCAACTAGCTCGCTTAACGATATCCTTAAACACTTTTTACAAACAAACAGGTATACCGCCACACAGTACTCTTTGGTGAGACAACCAGAAAGACTTTGTCTGATCCACTTGCTTTCTCGCTTGACTTGAAAACTTGAAAAACTCGGCTGCTATCGAAAAGAAAAGAAGGAGTTTACTACGTAGGCTTTTTTATGGAGAGAGAGTCAAGTCAGGGGGGTTTGCTTGCTGGCTCTTAGGGCTTCTCGTCGGTTTTGTTTTAAGGTATTCCTTTTCATTAGCTACGCGAGGTTAGACCTTGACTGAAAGGAAAGGAGAAGGGACGAGTGGCTCTGATAACACATAGAACGCTGTTTTTGATAGCACCGCTTCACCTGTTGCCACTCACTGGCTCCATATCTCCTTCCCTTTTTCTCGGTCCCCCCAAAAAAGCGATATAGTTATTCCCCCCTGAAACTCTGTACTATAGCTATCCAGCTGACGAGTTTATCCTAGCTCTTTTGCTCCGGGGAATAATCCCAGAAGGTGTCTAAAAAAGGAAGCAGAGGTTCTTCACTTCACGTGACATAGCTACGCTCAGGTTTCACTAACTTCCCGTCGGGTTCACTTCCGTGAAATCTTGTTAAAGCAAACCAACGGTTGGTTGAACCTTAGGACGGTAGCGAAAGGAACCTTCTAGCTAACCGGGTCAATTCAAACTCACTACATATGAAATAGAATTGAGAAGCTGTAGGAACTAGAATGAACAGTGCTGTAGCAATAAATGCGACAAGATTGAGACTTTTTGCAGAAGCCGCCCTCCGAGGTCGTATCGATTGGTTGAGAGGTCTGAAAGAGAACGTTGTTCTAGGAGGAATGATACTCGTTGGTACAGGATTCAGAGAATTAGTGCACCGTTCGAGGCAACATAACAATATTTCTTTAGAAACCCCCCAAAAAAAAAAATTTTGAGGGGGAAATGAGAGATATTTTGTTCCACCACAAAGAATTATTTGATTTTTGCATTTCAACGAATTTACATGATACATCAGAACAAGCATTTCTAGCATTTAATGGTTCATAAAAGTGGAGTCATCCTGTTAACTATCCGTGTTGATTTGGTAATAATAAAGTTAATAACGAATAGAAAAAAATTAATGGCTTGGATCGTGTATCAGCATTCAATCCCCGGTTGAGGTAGAGGATAAGGTTCCGAACAATTATTTATTTCTATTTCAGCTCGTCTCTTTTTTTTTCTTAAAAAAAGGTGAGTAAGTGGGGGGAGAAATGACAAGAAGATATTGGAACATCCATTTGGAAGAGATGATGGAAGCAGAAGTTCATTTTGGTCATGGTACTAGGAAATGACTACATGCATGAATGATTCAAAGGACTATGAAGTTATTTTTTTTTTCTTGAAGCCTAGAATGCATAAAATAGACAAATAATTTTAGAGAGTCATTTATTTGGGATCCCAAGAAAACTTTGCAAAACATAAAAACATTTGGAAAGCTCAAGTGCAACAAATGGATTAAATCTTTGAATAATTACACAGAAAACTCAAAGATAGAAACTAATTTGCGGAAGTAAAATATGCTGACACCGTCCACCATGGCACCACTAGCAAGTACTCTTGATCAGTCGCCTAACACGTTCTCGTCCTTGCCTAAAAAAAATTAAAATAAACAAGAATGAGTATTAAAAATACTCACTAAGTAACCCCTCTACAAGGGTTGATTATGCAAGCACAAACATTAATTGTGAGGGGACGTAAACTTTGTTTTATAACAACTTTTCTTCTTGGCCATAACGCCAAACGTGACCCTATCGCCACGAACTATTTTGTGACAATTATCGCCCCTAAAACTTATTCGTGACCTTATCGCCACTTGTCACCATGGCCATATCGCCAAGTTTTGAAAATAGGTACAAAAAATCATTCTCTTTACCATATCGCCAAGTTTCAAGAAAATTAATAAAAATCATGTCTTGACCATATCGTCAAGTTTTAAGAAAATTATTTAAAATCTACATCTTGACCATATCGCCAAGTTTTTCAAAGTTAAAATTTTCAAGGACGTTCATACCATGAATCACACATATGCAAGTTTGAGGTCCCCTAACTAGTTTTATGATAATATCAATGTTGGGTTCCTAGAGTGAGTAAAAATATAGTATTAAATACTCTAGAATTCCTGTGCAAGCATACACAGTCTGCAGCAAGTAATATTATCAATCCAAGGTCTGAATGAGTTTCCACTTTACCTATTTTTTGTAACTTTCTAATGGTTTCAAGAATAATAAAATGATTTGGTTTTATCGGAATTATGCTGAAGCAAAATAAATGACAGAACAACGAGTAAACAAATAAATAGACAGATTAAAGACAGGCGCTGGTTAGGTTGTAGTGATTGATTTAAGATATGCTCTAGCAATATTATTGATCATGCATTTCTCACAGTATTATTAGCGGATTCCTCCCAGAACTCCGGATCTTTTGGGATGTGTTTCAACCCCAATGAAGAGCGACCGATCAAGCACTAGGCAACTGGCTATCCCTAGCTCAGTCACTGGCGTTCACCAATACACAATGATCGTAGTGTGGATAATTGCCACACACTCTCTAAATCATCCCTGAAACTAGAGAGAGCTATTCACACCGGCTGGCCAGGCGGGCATAAAATAAGAAGAAGCACAACAATTAACCAAAATGCGATAGTCAATTTATTACTAGAGATGAAGCACAGTAATCACATTATTCCTAACCAACACCTTAAGCTACTTAGTTCATAACAGGCATAGGAATACGAATTACAATCTGAGTATGCATGTCCATAACCACAAGTTAATAAAGAAAGTAAACTCCCTAATCAGCTTGCGGAAGATGGTGTTCTTGATGATCTTCAATCTCCCTATACTATTCGGCTTCCAAGGGAAAACATGGAATGACTTTGACTTCGACGACTACTTCCTTTTATAGAAGGATGGGAGGCTTGAATTAGGTCAACTAGGACACGTGTAAGGCTCTCCTTGATCCTTTATCACGAAAATAACTCAACAGAAGTCGGTTCATGAAGTTGGCTAACGAGCTGTGATGTGGCAGTTTCTGTTCCCAGTTTTGCTGCAGCATAGAATTTGCTCCCTCCAGTTGCTCAGCAGCATAATCTGTACAAAGTGATTTCCAATGCTTCCATTCTTCCAAATGGGTTAAAACATGTAATATCTATCCAAAACCAACCCTAATAAGCATAAAGGACACACAAATCCTTATATAAATGAGGCCTAAATAACTACCTTTTGGGCAGTTATCATACCCCCAAACTTGAACTATTGCGCGTCCCGAGCAATACTAACCAACCTTCCCTCAAGAATTTCAAAACATTAGACAAAGAATTAGCTTAATCAAACAAGACAATCCAACACTACCTTTAACCTTTACCTGAGCACTCTGCAAAACCAAGCTCTGCTGCAGCAAAATGATTCCTTCAGCAGGGACAAATAATCACCACTTTTCAACTTAATTCTAAGAACTCACCACAGCCTAGCTCTGTTATCAGATATTTCAAAACATATTTTTACAGGGGTTTATATCATTATTTATTAGACTTAGAGCAGCCTTACAGTCATAAGCTCTTAAGCACGGGATAACCCACTTTATGGTGCAGTATACCCTTGCCTCAGGCTCATCACCAACTAGACTCAATACTCACTACAAAGCTAAAAAATCCTTAGTTATTCCATCTCTTGCCCCTCAGAATGGCGACATTTTATGATGAAGCTCACCTAAGTTCTGGGAGACAGAAAAACTGCTGGATCATCATTCATCCTTCAAAACTTTTTCTCTGTCAATTTTTACAGCAAAATCTTCAACAAATAATCTTTTTTCCGCAAATAATAATTTTTCTCATATTTCTCATTTTTTCATATTTCCTAGGTCATCTTTTGACGCGAAGACAAACTGTGGGTATCACAAATGTCCCCGGTTACTTAATAACCTAGAAAATTTGAATTTGAAGGAGAGGAATGCTCGAGCAAAATAATTGGAGTAGCAAAAAGTCCCCCAAACTTGAATTATTCATTGTCCCCAATGAATCATTAATTAAGGAATTATACCCCCAAACTTAAATTTTTCTATCTGAATTTTGAAACTAAACATGGGACTAAGATTAAGCTTAAAGTGGATCATATAAGTCAATACTACCGTCAAAATCTTCTTGCCGCAGCAACAGTCCAGGCTAAAAAGAAATGCTCAAGAAAAAGGTTTCTGGAGATCAGAATACCTTGATCTAATTAAGCGTAATCAGTCCAAGCTTCAAAAATTCAGAAGAAAATAGTTAAGTTAGAGTTAGTCAGTGCTCATGGAATAGAAACATTCAGAAATTCCATTAAAATCATAGAAAAAAAAAACATTACAAAGTAGATATATTTTGAAAGCAGAAAAATTAAAAAGAAACAAGATAAGCAGTTATAACAGTGAGCAAGGTCAATATGCGCGAGCAAACAAAAATGGATCAACAAAAGTAATGCTCGCTCCAGATCATCCCATCAATCAATCTTCCTGACCCTGCTCCTCATCAACATCCTCTTCCCGTTCAACAGGCGGGGGTGGTATCCAAAGATTAAACAAATCATCGGGAAACACTGGAAAGGCCGGATACGGTGTTGAGAAATTGGTTTGCAAGGCCCCCTTGAGCGCATCATCTCTCCTTTTAGCATAAGTCCAGTAGGTCTGAGCTTGCCTTTCAGCAAATTCTAACCTACTGGTCAACACTGTCAGTTGCTCTAGGATCTGATTAACGCCATACACAAGCCCACCCTGGCGAACCTCTTGCATACGCTGAAGCCGCGCCAGATTAGGTGTGTCAATGATTCCCTTATCAGTCATGATCATATCTTCTGGAACCGTGGGCACTCCTGCCCTGCTGCATAACATTGTGATAGTGTTTGGAAAGAACAGCTTCCCCACCTTCTTTTTCCAGCAATCAACAATCTCAGAAGAAATAATTTTTCCTACATCAATACTCATTGAGCGAAGAATGGCAAAAGCAAGTAATACTCTGTCCCGAGATACTGTGGAGTCGTGTGTTGTCGGCAGTAAGCGTAGCCTGATGAAACCCATCCAAGTGTTGGCTTCACTCTTCAAATAAGCAGCTTGAAACGTATGCTTCCGCATCTGCGACACCCTCCATTGAGCCCCCTCAATGCCTACCTCCCGGACAGCCGCACTCAGTTGATCACTAGATGGTGCAACCACCATCTCATTAAAAACGGCATGCGGAAAATCTTGGAGATCGAACAACTCATTAATGGCCTCAAGACTCCACTGCACAGGCACTCCTCGAACTATAACCTCAAAATCATTCTTAACGTCAAGGTTGGCGTAAAATTCCCGAACAATGTTGGAATTAACAGGTTCCGGTTTTGCACAAAATTGCCTCCATCCGAGGTTCACTATTCCAGACTCCAAGAACCTGGGCAAATCACTGCCAAATCCCCGTTCGAACAAGAAGTCCCGTTTCAGCACCTCCTGGTATTTTGCTCGAGCAAGATCGTTGACGAAGCGAATGAATGGTGCCCTCGGCTCCTCAATTTCTCCCGATGCTTCGGCAATTCCTTTGCCCCTGCTTTCTCTCTGGACACGCAAACGCTCTTCTACTGCCTTTCTTGCCTCTTCTTCTTTTTCCTTATTCTCAGCTTCCCTTCTGTTTCCCTCAGAGTCCGACGTCGGAGGCGATGGAGTATTCCGAATCACCCTCACGCGACCCGCCTTCCTCTTGATGCGGCGACGCTTGGGTGGTTCAGGCATAATGATTTTAACATGGGCCTCCTGCACCGGCTCTGGTGTTTTCTCTTTTTCAGGCACACCTGCGACTTGTCCTTCGACCTCTGTCTCATGTTCCTTCTCAGTATTCCCTTCCTGAACCGTAGCAGAAACTATCGGTTCTGTCTCAAGATCCTGCACAGCCTCTGTTTCTTGAATGACTTTTTGTTCCGCAGCCCTCTACTGCCGTCTTCTTCGCTTAGCCTCCTTCTCTTCTGGCGTTCTCTTTTTCTTAGTTTTTCCTTTCTGCACTTCCGGTGTGACGGGTATCTCTTCCTCCTCACTCTCCCTCTCTTTTCGAGCTCTTGTTTTAGCCATTGAAGGTGTAATAGGATTTTGACAGAGAATGCAAAGAAAGAAAGAATAATACACGCACAAAGATTTGATCAAGAAGACGAAGTGAAACGTGCGTACCAGAGATTGCGAATAAATAGGGCTGCAGCAAACAAGAATCCTAACCGAAAAGATTTGCCCTGCCATAACTAATATTACCGTTGTAATAAAAAAATACAAACCTGAAATTCAAAAATTACCAACGGTAAAATTGCGGATTCCAAACCGCCATGGTAAAAATTAATGTGCTGTCATCATTGAAGCCTTCGGATAATTGCTCTGCGACACGTGGCCTCATCAGATGATGCACGCACATTTACCTGCGAGAATTCAAAGCTAAATCTAACGGTAACAATAATAAATTCCAACGGAAACCCTTCTAACTCGGCATATTTTGCTCCAGCAATATCTTTGCCGCAACAATCTGCTGAACCTGAGGAATCTTAGATACGGAATTTAAATTTCAAAATAGGCAAATCAAATCTTTTAAACTCAAATTAAACTTTAACCGATCAAATCCAACTTAATCTTTTATTCTCAAAAGAAGCCGAATAAATTAGAGAAAATCTCTATTAACTAGAATTTAAATAAATAAAATCTAGATAAAATTTAATAAAATCTAACTAAAAGATAATTGAAAGATAATTTAAATAAATAACCCGAAAATCAAATCAAAACGAAATAAAATCTAAAATAATAAAAATACTGAGATCTAACAAACTATGCAAAAATCAAACTTAACCTAATCGGAATTAAAAACAAAACTTAAAATCAATACAAAGCCTGGGAGCTCAAAATTTTGCTCTGTGGAATGCTCCCGCAAAAATCCTGTTCTCTCAAACATCGACCAACCTTAGGGAAGGATATTTCGCCTGAAATTCCTCACCCCAATAATTTTTCACACGATGTCCATTCACCTTGAACACTCTTCCATCTTTTTCATCCTGCAAAGTAATTGCTCCATTGGGAAAAACCTCAATCACAATAAACGGTCCTAACCATTTAGATTTTAATTTTCCAGGAAATAATTTTAATCTAGAATTATAAAGCAAAACTTTTTGACCCTTGACAAATTCCTTAGATTTAATTTTCTTGTCATGCCACAGCTTAGTCTTTTCCTTATACATTTTCGCATTTTCGTAAGAAAATTGACGAAATTCTTCTAACTCATTAAGCTGCAGCATTCTTATTGCTCTTGCACGACTCAGATCAAAATTTAACTTTTTCAAAGCCCAAAATGTTTTATGCTCAAGTTCTAATGGTAAATGGCAAGCTTTCCCATATACTAACCTATAGGGAGACATACCTAGAGGAGTCTTATAAGCTGTCCTATAAGCCCAAAGAGCCTCATCCAACCTAAAGGACCAATCCTTTCTAGATGGATGGACTACTTTCTCTAAAATAGCTTTAATTTCCCTATTACTAATTTCAGCTTGACCATTCGCTTGTGGGTGATAAGGGGTAGCTATCCTATGCTTAATCACATACTTAGCTAAAAGCTTAGTTAAGATATTATTAACAAAATGTGTACCCTCATCACTCACTAGAGCCCTAGGTGTCCGAAACCGCGCAAAGATGTGCGATTGAAGAAACCTTGCTACTGTCTTGGCATCACTTTGATGGCATGCGATGGCCTCCACCCACTTGGACACATAATCAACTGCCAATAAGATAAAAACATTGCCATTAGAAGGGGGAAATGGCCCCATAAAGTCAATACCCCATACATCAAATAATTCAACTTCTAAAATGTAAGTAAGAGGCATTTCATCTCTAGGCCCCAAGTTTCCTCTCCTTTGACAAACGTCACATTGCTTGTAGAACCAGTGGGCATCCATGAATAACGTAGGCAAGAAAAATCCGCAATGCAAAATCCTCATAGCTGTCCTCTGACCGCTGAAATGACCTCCATACGGCGAAGAGTGACATTGCTCCAGGATTTCCTTTGCTTCAGCACCTGAAACACACCTACGAATAATACCGTCAGAGCATTGCTTATACATAAACGGCTCATCCAAATAGAAAAATTTTGCACCATGCTTAAACTTTTTCTTCTGCCTCCATTCCATATCAATAGGGGTGACTCCCTTCACTAAAAAGTTGGCAATATCAGCATACCAAAAGACATCCCTAACTACCTTTACCTCAACATCCAAAAGCTGTTCATCTGGAAAAGAATCGGAAATGGCATATTGTTCCAGCAAAGATGATGATGGATCAAGACGAGACAAATGATCCGCAATGACATTCTCTGATCCCTTCTTGTCCTTTATCTCCAAGTCAAATTCCTGCAATAATAAAATCCAACGAATTAATCTAGGCTTTGCATCTTTCTTTGACATTAAATACCTTATTGCTGCATGATCCGTGAACACTGTGACTTTGGATCCAACCAAATATGGCCGGAATTTCTCAAAAGCAAACACAACAGCTAACAACTCCTTTTCAGTAGTTGTGTAGTTGACCTGTGCTTCATTTAAAACCTTGCTTGCATAATATATAGGATGAATAAATTTGCCCTGTTATTGCCCGAGCATCGCACCTACCGCAACATCACTCACATCACACATTACCTCGAATGGCAAATTCCAATTAGGTGCGCAGAGAATGGGTGCTGAGATTAAAGCAACCTTCAATGTCTCAAAAGCCTTCCTACAATCTGCATTAAAGTCAAAAACATGATCAGTGCACAATAAGTTACAAAGAGGTTTACTGATTTTGGAAAAATCCTTTATGAACCTCCTATAAAATCCAGCATGTCCTAAAAAACTCTGAATTCCCTTCACTGAACTCGGTGGCTCTAGTCTTTCAATAACCTCAACTTTTGCTCTATCAACTTCTAGACCATTCTTAGAAATCCTATGGCCTAACACTATGCCCTCCTTCACCATGAAGTGTCACTTCTCCCAATTAAGAACTAGATGGGTATCCTCACATCTTTTTAACACCTTACCTAAATTATCTAAACAACTCTGAAAATACCCTCCAAAAACTGAAAAATCATCCATAAAGACTTCAACAGTGGACTCAATCATATCAGAAAAAATTGCTAACATACACCGCTGAAATGTTGTTGGAGCATTGCAAAGGCCAAAAGGCATTCTTCTAAAAGCGAATGTCCCATAAGGGCAGGTGAAAGTGGTTTTTTCCTGATCTTTAGGAGAAATAGTAATCTGGTTATACCCAGAATAACCATCCAAGAAGCAGTAATAGGCCTGACCAGCCAATCGATCCAACATCTGATCGATAAATGGTAGAGGGAAATGATCCTTTCGGGTGGCTTTATTAAGCCTTCTGTAATCCATACAAACCCTCCAGCCAGTTACTGTTCTTGTGGGGATCAACTCATTATCTTTATTGCTCACCACAGTGACACCTCCTTTCTTAGGAACACATTGGACAGGGCTTACCCAATTGCTATCGGCAATTGGATAAATGATCCCAACATCCAACCATTTAATTACCTCATTTTTAACAACCTCTTTCATTGCAGGGTTAAGCCTTATTTGTTGCTCAATACTCCTAAAGGATCCCTCTTCTAGAGTGATTTTGTGCATACAAAAAGACGGGCTAATCCCCTGAATATCAGCCAATGTCCAGCCTATAGCTTTGCGGTATTGCTGCAGCAATTTTATTAAGGCCTGATGCAACAATAATGGGCAACGTCTCACTTTCCCCAAGATACACATACTTTAGATGATCCGGTAAAGGTTTCAAATCTAAAGTGGGTGCCTCAATCAGGGATGGCTTAATTGGGGGAGCCTTTCTTTGATCTAAATCTAAAGACTCAAAAACATCCTCACACCTAAACAATTCTTTTTCATTTTTTCTATCTAAAGAACAAAATTCAAAATCTTCTACACTAACCTCTCCATGCTTTTCCGAATGCTTATCAGCCGAATCCTGTATTACTGTCTCAATAACTGTGCTCTCCAGAATCCTAATGAAGGAGCAATCCTCCATTTCGTTTGGATATTTCATGGCTTTAAAGACATTAAATTTTACTTCCTCATTACAGACTCTCATTGTTAATTCCCCTTTTTGAACATCTATTAATGCCCTACCAGTAGCCAAAAATGGACGACCTAGAATAATTGGGACATCTTTATCAGCCTCATAGTCTAAAATAATAAAATCAACAGGAAATATGAATTTATCAACTTTTACTAAGACATCCTCAATTTTACCCTCTGGATATGTGATAGACCTATCAGCTAGTTGGAGTGTAACTGTGGTAGGTCTAGCTTCAACAATACCTAACTTTCGATAGACCGAAAGAGGCATAAGGTTAATGCTTGCACCTAAATCACAGAGTGCTCTACCTAACTCTTTTCCACCTATAGACACAGGTATAGTAAATGACCCTGGATCCTTAGCCTTGGGGGGTAGCCCATTCTTAAGAATAGCACTACACTCCTCAGTAAGAGATACAGTTTCAAACTCACCTAATCTTTTCTTTTTAGTCAAAATATCCTTAAGAAATTTAGCATAATTAGGCATTTGCTCTATAGCTTCTACTAAAGGGATATTTATATGCAACTGCTTAAGAATCTCTAAAAACTTTTTAAATTGACCATCCTGATTCTTAGGCTTTTGCCTTTGTGGAAAAGGTAGAGGTGGTACATAAGGTGGGGGCGGCACATATGGTGGTTCTACATCTGGCACAGAACCAGATGCTCCAGCATTTTCTTTGCTGCCTCCAGCACCCTGACCAGACTCCAACTCTTTCTCAACAACATTATTATTTCTATCACCATTATTACTTATAACCTGGGTTTTACTAGGCTCAATTCTTTCTTCTAATGGCTTACCACTCCTAAGAGTAACTGCCTTTACCTGCTCCTTACCTTCCCTTCTAGGGTGTTCAGTATTTGATGGAAGTTTCCCTTGAGGCCTTGCCTTGAGCTCATTAACTAGCTGACCCACTTGCAATTCCAGGGCTCTCATCGAAGCTTGATTACTTTGAATTGCAGCGTCTGTGCGAGCCATAAATTCTTTCATCATCGCCTCGAGAGAATTTCCCAAATTTTGCTGGGGCAAAGCCGGCTTATTTTGCTGGGGCATACCTGCGCTTTAGCAAATCCCACCTGGTTCATCTTGTGTTGCGCTTGTACGTTATTTCCTTGACCTCCCCATGAGAAGTTGGGGTGGTTGCGCCAACTTGGATTATAGAAGTTAGAATAAGGGTTGTTCCTCTAATTACCTACAAAAAACACAGAAGCTGGATTGCTGGGGCAAAACTCGTAGTTGTGGTCTTCACCACAATAGACACATGCTTCATTCGTGACTTGGTTCACCACTGCTGCAGGCTCCATAGCTGGTGGCTGCTGATGACTAATCACTGTCACATTCTTAAGAGCGTTAGCAATCATAGCAAGATCGGCCCTAATGGTGGACACACCATCAACCTCTAATACACTCTTAACCTTTTTATTTGTGCCTCTAACATCCGACCACTGACAACTATTAATAGATATTCTTTCTAAAATTTCATAGGCTTCATCAAAAGTTTTTGCCAAAAGGGCCCCTCCAGCCGAGGCATCGACCATACCTTGGGTTACTCCATTTAAACCATTGTAAAATGTTTCCATTTGAATACAATGAGGTAACCCATGGTGGGGACACTTTCGCAAAAGCTCCTTAAACCTCTCCCAAGCCTCACTAAAAGTCTCATCGTCAAGTTGCCTAAACCCTACTATTTCACTCCTCAATTTCGCATTTCTATTAGGTGGGAAATATTTACTCAAAAATTTTTCAGCTAACTCATCCCATGTCCTAATTGATCCTGGAGCAAAAGAGTTTAACCATGACTTTGCTCCATCTCTAAGAGAATACGGGAATAAAGTTAATCTAAGAGCATCTCTAGGCACTCCTTGAATTACAAAAGAATCACTAACTCCTAGAAAAGACTTAAGATGTAAATGAGGGTCTTCAGATGTCAAACCATGGAATTGCCCCACGGTTTGCAACATCTGAAACATTACTGGTTTCATTTCAAAATTCGCCGCTTGGATTTGGGGACGTGCAATCCCTTGATTCAACTCATTAAACATCGGGACAGCATATGCTCAAATGGCTCTGGTCCTATCGTTCGCTATCAAGATAGGATTCTCAGCCTGATTATTTCGCTGTTCATTTTGCTCAAACAATGGGTTTTGCTGCAGCAACGGATTCTACTGGGGGTTTGCTGCTGCTGGACCTTCATGAACCTGCGGAAGTTGCGGGGCGTTCTCCATCTGGTTTCTGCGCTGCTCCCTCCTTCTGTTCCTAAATGTCCTTTCAATTTCTGGATCAAGCTCAAACCGTACCCCAGGCAGATCGCTCATGCACCAAAATCACACCTGCAAAAACAAAAGAAACAATCAAAAAGTTCTAGCACCAAACCATTAAAACACATACACAAAACAGATCAGATAAAAACTTATTCAAGTCCCCGGCAACGATGCCAAAAACTTGTTGGGTTCCTAGAGTGAGTAAAAATATAGTATTAAATACTCTAGAATTCCTGTGCATGCATACACAATCTGCAGCAAGTAATATTATCAATCCAAGGTCTGAATGAGTTTCCACTTTACCTATTTTGTGTAACTTTCTAATGGTTTCAAGAATAATAAAATGATTTGGTTTTATCGGAATTATGCTGAAGCAAAATAAATGACAGAACAACGAGTAAACAAATAAATAGACAAATTAAAGATAGGCGCTGGTTAGGTTGTAGTGATTGATTTAAGATATGCTGTAGCAATATTATTGATCATGCATTTCTCGCAGTATTATTAGCGGATTCCTCCCGGAACTCCGGATCTTTTGGGATGTGTTTCAACCCCAATGAAGAGCGACCGATCAAGCACTAGGCAACTGGCTATCCCTAGCTCAGTCACTGGCGTTCACCAATACACAATGATCGTAGTGTAGATAATTGCCACACACTCTCTAAATCATCCCTGAAACTAGAGAGAGCTATTCACACCGGCTGGCCAGGCGGGCATAAAATAAGAAGAAGCACAACAATTAACCAAAATGCGATAGTCAATTTATTACTAGAGATGAAGCACAGTAATCACATTATTCCTAACCAACACCTTAAGCTACTTAGTTCATAACAGGCATAGGAATACAAATTACAATCTGAGTATGCATGTCCATAACCACAAGTTAATAAAGAAAGTAAACTCCCTAATCAGCTTGCGGAAGATGGTGTTCTTGATGATCTTCAATCTCCCTATACTATTCGGCTTCCAAGGGAAAACATGGAATGACTTTGACTTCGACGGCTACTTCCTTTTATAGAAGGATGAGAGGCTTGAATTAGGTCAACTAGGACACGTGTAAGGCTCTCCTTGATCCTTTATCACGAAAATAACTCAACAGAAGTCGGTTCATGAAGTTGGCTAACGAGCTGTGATGTGGCAGTTTCTGTTCCCAGTTTTGCTGCAGCATAGAATTTGCTCCCTCCAGTCGCTCAGCAGCATAATCTGTACAAAGTGATTTCCAATGCTTCCATTCTTCCAAATGGGTTAAAACATGTAATATCTATCCAAAACCAACCCTAATAAGCATAAAGGACACACAAATCCTTATATAAATGAGGCCTAAATAACTACCTTTTGGGCAGTTATCAATCACACATGGAAATTCACATTTCATTCACATAACTTTTCCAAACACCAAATTTCTAATTTCCAAAACATATAAATCGTAGGAAATTTCACATGATCAATTTAAATACAAGCACCACTATCAGAATAGATCAACACCCAACATTTTTTACAATTATCTTGGCAACCAACGATTTACATTTCAAAAATAAATTTTCAACATGCTGATACGGGAGTCACTTACACAGTACTGCCCAAGGATTTTACTCAAAATTCTTACTCCAACGACTTTCTAAAACCTTAGTCTATAATGCCCACAACAAAAAATTCCAACACAGTGGCTGGATAGTGCTTTAATTTGGTGAAATTTCGTGAATACGGTGCCGGAATGGAATGGGTAAAGCTGAAATGAAACCAACAACCAAGGGTCACCTCAGATTACAAAAACACACACTAATGGGATACAATTGAAGAAGGAAACTCACCCAAATTGATAATTTATCTGCTGGATAGAAACTAAGATTGATTAATATTCAAATTCCAACATCACAAATGTGGCCACGAGTTTGAAATTGAGATGGAGAACTTATGGGTAATATTCTAAGTAACTAAGCAATCGCCAAAACTCAATTGGACAAGAAATATTATCGAAAGCTACCTCAATCCATACCAAAACGAGATTTATGAACTACTGCTAATCCTCACCGGCGGCGACGACGCGAGCAGAGGGGCGCAAGGGCAGCGGGCGGTGGCGACGAACCTTACAATAGAGAGAGAGAACGAGTGAGAAGTCGAGAGGGAGAAAGAGCCGAGAGAGAGAGCGTGAGAACTCACCGGCAGCGGCGTGGGAGGTTAACGACTGTGGCGGCACGGAGGAAGGCGGCGGCGTTCGGTTACAGAGAGAGAGAGAGCTGAGAGAGAGAGAGAATGGCGAGGGAGGGGAAAAAACGGGGAAGGAGAAGAGACATGATATATTTTTTATTATTATTACTTATTTTTTACTTATTTTTTTTTTTAAAAAAAAAAGCCACCCACTTGACCGCATTTGGGGGGAAAGTTTGCGTGATTTCCCCCATTTTCCTCCCCTTATGATCGAGGAAAAAAAAAACAACTTCTATCCTTTTTTTTCTAATATTTTAGTGCTGCTACAGTGTAACTAAAACTTTTATTTATTATGATAGGCTCTAGAAATAAATAAGTAAAAAATTAAAGAAAAAAGTTGTTGTTGAAGAAAGAAAAAGAGAGAAAGAGAATGAGAAAATATATATATATAAGCTTGTAATGCTTCATATGTTTTGGGTAAAAAAAGCTACCACTATTGTGATTAGTTAGGTCATCAATTGAGCGACCCTTTGGCTCCAAGAAAGAAAAGACTATAAAAATAGAGGGGAGAAGAGAGGGAAAATCATCCAAGGCATTACTACATTTTTATTTTTATGTTTTATTGCATTGTGTGCTTTATATTATATGGGTGAGAGTGGCAAGATTCACCGAACTCAATAAGCCTACCATTTCAGGGATAAGACTGAGTGGGGGCTGGAAACATAATAACACAAGATGAAATTCACTCATTCTCGTCTTTAGGGCAAGTAGATGAGTGTTCCATTCAGGGCTGATTCTAGGTCTTGAACAAGGACGCCCATCCTCTCTTGGCCTGAGAGGAACTTCCGTTTACTGGTTGGACCATAAATGGGTTGTTCATTAGAGGAATCAGTGGTACTTAAGGAGACAGAGGTAACCCAGGGGTTAAATGGTAATTTGATCCAGCTTGCATTACGAACACTCGGGAAGGATTGACTTACCATTGTTGGACTATATCCGTGGACACAGAAATAATCTACAGTGAGAAGAGTGCAGTTTGTGGGTCTTTAGTGGAATGACCCGCAGTTAATGAACATTGGTCAAACTGATTAATGAGTTTAGTCATTTAACCTTATATCATTGGAGTTTCTGATTTGTAGGTCTATTATGTCCCCTGGTAGCTCTTAAAAGGTAATTAGGAACAATTAGTCTTGAAAGGAATTTGAATAGTCCAAAATCAATTATGGGAAATCAAGTTAATTATATGAGATACAATTAATATAATGTATGTGATATGTTATAATATAAAGTTTAATTTAAGATTAAACTTTATTAATTGATAGAAATACAATTAAATACAATTTAATTGTAGGCTTAAATTCAATAAAAAGTGAGTCACGTCCATAATGTCCCCAAGATAAGGTACCCAGACCTATCCTTGTACTATTGACTGTTTAGACTATTACTTGAACTTGATCAACTTTTATATCACTATATAAAGTTCAAGTATTCATACTATAGCCAGTAGTTCTTAGTTTATTGGATTTGTGGTTATGTAGGCAAAACTAATACAACTTACAATAACACCTTTAATGAAATAACTTTAATAACTCTTTATTAACAAACAATTGATAGCGCGGATAGCGAGCTATTTTTCTTGGTTAATTTTAGTTAGTCTTTGAGATTTATTTGGCCAATCTTATGCACTTTACGGTTCTTTTGTAGGAATTGATCATAATGATGGAAATTGAAGCTGTGGAAGAAAAATTGTGATTTGGAAGCAATTGAAAAGGTTGAAGTGAAGAAAAGAAGAGAAAGAAGCAAACCCAAGTCATCCAACCCGAGAGGGCAGCGTTGAGACGCTGCCTTTGGGCATCTCAACTCTGCCATGAAAACAGTAGGCATGCATTTGAGGTAGCATCGAGATGTTGTCCCTTAGCGTCTCGACGCTACACAATTTTCCTTATTTATTAGGGGCGACAAGAGGGCAGCGTCGAGACGCTGTCGGAAGATTTTCTATAAATTTCATATGATGTGCTACGACCAAGGGGAATTTCAATTTGTAGATTTTTATACCTAATTTCGACGAGGGAACTTCTATGGGAGCTAAAGAAAGGACAAGGAGTGGGAATCAAGCTTGAAGGTGTGGAGATCGTGAAGGGGATGTGCGGTTTCGATGGATTTGAGAGTTTTCCCCTTTCTTTCCTTATTTCTTATAGTTTCTACGGCTTTTCATTCAATTAGTGATTGTAGTTCTAAGACTATGAGTAGCTAAGTTGTATGTCTTAGGATTGATGTAGTCTTTTAGGTTTATGGATTAATTATTGGGATGATTGTGCCTTTATTTTATTCATGCAATTATATTCTCAATGCTTTCAATTAATTGGCCATTGATTGAATGATTTTTTGTTGAATCTTGCTCGGGAGAGAGGGTTTAGCTTTGATCTTGATTACATGACTTAAGTAAAATTCTAAGATAGGGAGATTTAGAATAACTTTAGAAGTTGTAAAAAGGACCAAACTCAAGGCCTTGCAAGTTAATAGACTTAGATAGGGATATCAGATTTATTGTGTGCATGAGAATCATTTGTGCTCGAGAGAGATATTTGTGATTTAAGTTTCCTTTACTTATAAAATAATTAAACATTAAATTCCATTCCCCTTAATTAATCTTAAATCTAAATTGATGAAATCAAATCCCTAAGAATTTTTCCAATTGAATTTCCATCCTTTGATTGAAGGAGTGTACAATACACTAGCGGAAGCGATTACGGATCTTTGGCACCTAATTTCATTAATTTCTCAATAGCCATTATCATATACAGAATCTTTCAAAACTATTTAAGCTTGAAATCATGCACACCAATATTGACATATCATGACACCAATTTATCCAATAGATAGGTGTTCATTAGATGGCTGAATATTGTGTCTTTGAAGTGAGAAAGATGTGGGTTTGGTGTCCAATTTTCTGAATTTACCTCTTGATTCAATTTAATCAAGAATTAAATTAAAATTAAATTCTTTTTAATTATTAATCCAAATAATTAATAATTAATAGCATCATTAATTTTAAATAAAACTACTTTTAAATAAAATTAATTTAAGATAATTAATTAAACAATTTAATTAATTATTAATTTAATATCCAATATTAAAATTTTCACCAACCCCAATGTCTCTCAATTCTAAATTTTGAACGTGAATCCCTATCCACATATATAATATTTAAATCATATTTAAATATTTTCAATTCTCTCAAAATATAGTTTAATTCATGATTAAACTTATACGTTAAATTATATCGAATATAATTAACGATATGTCCCTCAATTGAATTTGAACGCTTTCAAATTCTCTTTATCACATTGTTCTAAGGTTTAGCCCGTTTGAGCTAGCAGGGGGAACTAATGGACCTACAGATTATGGGCTCCAACGATTTGAGATTAACCGGTTGAACTCTTTCAATCCTACTTAACCAACATTCGTTAATTAACGGGACACTCCACTATAGCCCGTAGTTGAACTTCCCTCACTGTAGATATATTTCTGTCCACCCTATATAACCATGATTAGTAAGTCGACCCTTCACAGGTTGTTCGTAACTATAGCAACGTCAAAAGCTTTTTTACCCCTATAGCACTTCTTGTTCCTTAAGCCCCCACTGAGTCCGTAATGAACAATAATTGGTTTGTGGTCCGACCACTAAACCTAAAACCTCTTGGGCCATTGAGAGGGCGACACGCCTTTGTTCACGTCTCGGAGTCAGCACTTTAGGGACAACCTCTCTACTATCCCTAAAGTCGGGTAGGAGTGAATTCCATCTTGCAAGACTATATCCCCAACTATCTACTTTGTCTTATCCCCAAAATGGTAGGAACTTATTGAGTCGACGATGTTGAGCCACTCTCACCCATGAAAATCAAAGAATAATCCTGAATAAATAGGAGTTCATAGTTAGCTCAGGATTAAGATTGAGTTACCTAGGTCATCACTTGAAATAGTCAGTTTCACAGTAAACGACGTTATAAAGTGAAAGAGACTTATTTCGCGGTCCGGTCTTATGCAAACTCTTTTGCATAGGATGCCCCCACTCGCATGTCTCTACATGAACAATTTAGGATCACACTGTTTGTACTAAAACAAAGTGGGTCACGTCACATAGATTTTCCTAGGATAAGGTACCCAGTCTTATCCCTATACTATAGACCATTTAGGCTTTTACTTGAACTTGATCCACTCTTATGTCACTACATAAAGTTCAAAGTGCATAACATAGCCAAGGTTTCCAGTTTATTGGATTTGGGTTAATTAACACATAATTAAAATAATTATTCGACAACCGGAGATTGAATAACCTCGATAACGCTATATCGATTATATTTTACATTTATTATCCACGAGTTTTAGGACATAAAATCCAACACTAATTTGCATTACTTTTGATTCATTAAACTCATTATATTGTGATCTCTAAATAAAACTGGACAAAAATATTCACGGTACTTAATCTAATTAAAAAACCAATCCAAAGGACGACATTCGATTTCTTAATCACTATATTATTACTTGTCCTGTACACTTGCGATAGCAAAACTGCGCATCAACAGTCAAACGTTACATTTACTATCTATGAGTTTTAGGGCATAAAACCCAACACATTTCGATTTCAAGGATAGATTTGAGTTACAGATTGTGTGGCCTTGGGCTAAATTGTAATCTTCTATATATTCAAGTATTCTTTATTTCTCATTTTTATTTTATAAGCATTCGATATTGATTGATTTAATGCCTTAATTGATATTGATTATTCTATCACTAAGCTAAATTTATGATTCCTAATAATATTGAATAAGTGAATTAAGTAGCAAAAGAGATGACTCGTGTGCATGTAATTAAGACTTTTATTTGTTATGATTGACTTTAGAAATAAATAAGCAAAAATTAATGAAAAACGTTGTTTAAGAAATAAAAAGAGAAAAAAAAGAGAACGAGAAAAAATATATATATAAGCTTGTAATGCTTTGTATGTTTTGGGTAAAAAAAGCTACCACTATTTTGATTAGTTAGACCATCAATTGAGCCTTAATAAGGGTCAGCTGGTGAAAGTTAGTGCCTCAAAATCATGAAAATGAAAGCTTAGGACCCATTTTGAATTTTCAAGCATCTGTAACGAATTTTAAGTTGTTGTTTTTTATTATTATTATTATTATTACTTTTCATTGTTATCCTAGTAACTAGTGTAGAGGAAATATAGAATTAGAATCCTACAAATCTATCTAATAGCATGCAAAAATGTTATCTTTTTAGTCCTAAATTTGAGCTTATTTCATGCTTAATTCGTACTTAATTGCATTAATATGTTGATTTAAGAATTTTTAGTCCTAAAAGGAGCAATTGATGAAAAATTTGAGAAATTGTCTCAAATGGGCCCAATTTAATTTGGAAATTATTTTATGAGTTAGAAGCCTGGCGCATGGGAAGCTTGATTTTGTAAAAACCTGGTGCATGGAAGCTTGATGTTGTAGAAGTTTGGTGCATGAGAAGTTTGATGCTATAGAAGCTTGGCGCATGGGAAACTTCAAGTTGAAGAAGCTTGACACAAGGGTGAAAACATTGAGTAGGGAGTAAGTTTATGTGTTGAGTATGAAGCAAATTTCCATCCAAGAATGATTCATTGGCTCCAAGAATGATCATTTGGGTCCAAGAATGACCCTTTCGCTCCAACAAAAAAAAAGACTAAAAATAGAGGGGAGAAGAGGGGAAAATCATCCAACATTTTTATTTTTATGTTTTATTGCATTGTGTGCTTTATATTGTAGCTTGAAGTAATTTCTTTTGATCAATGCTTAGCCTAGACACCCATGTGGCTTTAGGACTATTTTTGTATGTGCTACAATGAATTAATGATATTGATGATTTCTACTTAGATGCGCTAATTTTTTTCATTACTAATATCTGTTTGCCCATCTGATAGAGTTAGCAACATGATAAATCCCAGGAGGGTAACACATGTGGGTATATCTAAGTAGAGCAAGATAATGCGTATTACATGTAGTCTGGTTGCGTTAGAAATAACTCAATCACATAGGATATTTCATGAATGTGTTTTGGTTGTCTTAGGGATAATTCAACCGCTTGTAAGCATATAGAGAACTGTGCCAACGCATGAGTTAAGTAATAGAAACGTTCTTAGTTCTATGCCAAATGCATGTGTAATACTGGGAGGGAATAATTGAAGGAGTGTACGATACACTAGCGGAAGCGATTATGAATCTTAGGCACTTAATTTCATTAATTTCGTTGAAAAAACAGAGGCTCGATTTTACTAACATTTGGAGCTCAAATTGGAGCATTTCGTTGGATGATTCTTAGCATGAATACGTCGTGGACGACCACCGAGATATTCCCCACTATTCTCCAACCTTAGAACGAGCTTGTTGGAGCTTGAGAGTGATGAATTTAAGGGAGAAAGAAAGCTTGTGTTCATGGGTTCTTTAGAGGAAAGTATACGATTTTGAGAGAGAGATTTTATCTATGTTTTCAATGAAAAACAACACACGCATCAACTCCTGCTCAACTTATCAAGCACCCATATATATATGATATTGACCATGCATATTGGAGCTTTCTCGAGAAGACACCAATTGAAGTTTCGTGGGATTTGGTGGCAAGTTTTCAGATTGCCTCATGGAAATGTTTAAATGAAAAAAGAATCTTGAAAACCAATTTTTAAATTTCAAATTTTTAATGAATTTCATAAATTCATCTAATTTCCTTTTCTTTAAATGTTTTGTAAAATTAAAATTATTTCAAATGATCAATTTTAAATACAAAACCAATTATTTAATTTTAATATCCAATATTAAACTATAAATAATTTGCTCCAATCCCGAATTCTCTCCAAACCCGATAAATTTGAATCACTATTCAATTTTAAACCGAATATCTTGAACGTGAATCCCTATTCACGTGTGTTATATTTAAATCATATTTAAATAATTATAACTCTCTCAAAATATAGTTAAATTTAATACACAATTAAACTTAAACGTTAAATTATATCGAATGTAATTAACGATATCTCCCTAAATTGAATTTGAACGTTTTCAAATTCTTTCATCACATTATTTTAAGGTTAATCCGTTTGAGATAGCATGGGGACCTAATGGACCTACAGATCATGGGCTCCAACGATCCGAGATTAACTGGTTGAACTCTTTCAATCCAAGTTAACCAACATTCGTTAACTAACGGGACACTCCACTATAGCCCGTGGTTGAACTCCCCTCATTGTAGATATATTTTTGTCCATCCAATATAACCATGATTAGTAAGTCGACCCTTCACAAGTTGTTCATAACTACAACTAGGTCAAAAGTTCGTTTTACCCCTATAGCAATTCTTATTCCTTAAGCCTCCACTGAGTCCCTAATGACCAATTGGATTGTGGTCCCACCACTAAACCTAAAACTTCTTGGGCCACTGAGAGGGCGGTGTACCTTTGTTCACGTCCCAGAGTCATCACTTAAGGGAACAACCTCTATACTATCCCTAAAGTCGGGTAGGAGTGAATTCCATCTTGCAAGAGTATGTCCCCAACTATCTACCCGATCTTATCTCCAAAATGGTAGAAACTTATTGAGTCGGCGATGTTGAGTCACTCTCACCCATGAAAATCAAAGGATAATCCCGAATAAATAGGATTTCATAGTTAGCTCATGATTAAGATCGAGTTACCTAGATCATCGCTTTGAAATAGTCAGTTTCATAGTAAACGACGTTATAATGTGAAAGTGACTTATTTCGTGGTTCGGTCTTGTCTCTAGTAAACGACGTTACAAACTCTCTTTCATAGAAAGCCCCCACTCGCATGTCTCTACATGAATGATTTAGGATCACATCGTTTGTTCTAAAACAAAGTGAGTTGAGTCACATAGTTTTTCCTAGGATAAGGTACCCAGTCTTATCTCTATACTATAGACCGTTTAGGCTATTACTTGAACTTGATCCACTCTTACGTCACTACATAAAGTTAAAATATTCATATCATAGCAAAATATTCTAGTTTATTGGATTTGGGTTAATTAATACATAATTAAATGCTATTATTTGACAACCAAAAATCGCATAACCTCGATAACGCTTTATCGATTCCAATTGACCTTGTTACATTTACTATCTACGAGTTTTATGACATAAAACCCAACAGGAAGCACATGCTTATTTGTAACGCCTCGGAATTTCCAGGTAAAATTCTTTTCAAACCTTGAGTTAAGTTTGAATTTAATTCAGGGGGATTTGCACAAATAGAAAAAAATGGCAAAAGTATTGCAAAACTAGCAAAAAAATAATATTATTTGCGGAAATAGCAAAACATACGTTAAATTACGAAAATACCCTTAGTATCTCCAATAGTCTATCAGTCCCTATTATTGATAGTCACTGATAGACTTCGACTAATCGGAGTCTATCAGTGATAAATACTGATAGACTTTGATGATAAGTTTCAATTAATCGGAGTCTATCAGTGATAGACACTGATATACTTTGATTGATCGAAGTCTATCAGTGTTTATCACGGATAGACTTTGATGATCATAATCTATAAGTTTTTATCGTGTTTAATTCAAGCCTATCAGTGATAATCGCTGATAGAAAACAATTTAATTCAAGGCTATCCGTTTCTATCCATCAGTTTAATTTAAGTCTATCAGTGATAATCACTAATAGAAAACCGTTTAATTCAAGGTTATCAGGTTCTACAACTGATAGAAATCAATATAATTCAAGACTATTAGTTTCTATCACTGATAGAAACCAATTTAATTGAAGTTTATCAGTTTCTATCAGAAATACATTTAATTAAAGTGTATTGACTTGTATTACTGATGGAAATTAGTTTAATTCAAATCTATCATTTTCTATCGAGGATATAGAAATCAATTAATTGAAGTCTATCAGTTTCTATCTCAGATAGAAATCAATTAATTATCAATTGATTGAAGTCTACCAATGATTGTTACTGATAGAAATCAATTTAATTGGAATCTATCAGTAAAGTACTTTGCATTGCAATCATCTCGGTAATTAGAAACTCATCCAAAATTATTATACTACAATCATAAATTGAACAAAAAAATTAAGTCTCTTGTGATAATTAGAACATAAAATCCAAAAATAACCATTACGAACTAGCGACTCTCAATCAAAAATATAATTTTTAAAGCCTAGCACACAAGCTTGATAGCGAGCATAGCTAGCTACTTTTACTTATTTAATTTAGCTAGTCTTTTACGATATTTGGGCCATTTTATTGTGCTTTATTGTTTATTTTGTAGGAAATGGTTGATTGGAGCTATAGCGCAATATTAGAGCTGATCGGGTGCTCGGGACTTGAAAAGATGCCAAAGAACCGAAAAGATTCAGTAGCAAGGAGCCAAGAGAGGGCATTCTGCCCATTAGCGTCGAGACGCCACTCTTGGAGCGTCTCGACGCTACCTTTCCTTAATGAGAATACGCGGCAGACTCACAGCGTCTCGACGCTGTGGTAGGAAGCGTCCCGACGCTACCGCATTTCCTTTTCTGAAACGCGCGGTTTGGGGAGCTGTTTTGGGGAGAGAAAAACGATTTCTAGTGAGAGAAAACGGACAGAACAAGGCAGAGAGCGAGGGAGCTTGATTCGAGGAGCTTGGATCGAGAGGTTTGTGACGGGAACGCACGGGAATCACGGCCAACGAGTTTAATCTTTCTCCCTTATTTCTTGTATTGATTTGTAGCATGTTTGGGACAGATTTCGATTGTATTTTAGAGACCATGTGTAGCTAGATTTCGTTTCTTAGGGGCTTGATGTAGCCATTAGTTTGTATGGATTAATTTACGGCTTTTTAGGACGTTTCGTAACGCGGTTTATTTATGCAATTGTATGATTAATGCTTATAATCTCTTGATCACGGATTGTATGTTGTTGTTTCTGAACTAATCGCTCGGGAGAGGGTAGTTTAGATTAGACTTTCAATTGCATGACTTAGGTAATTCGTAAATCGGGAGATTTGGAATTGCTTGAGAAACCGTCATGAGGGTTGTTCTTATTGCTTAGGCTTATTGTTGAAATTAGATAGGGATATCAATTTCTTAATTTGCTTAAAGGATTAATTGCACTCGGGAGATGCTTTTAATTATTCATAATCCTTGGTTTATAAACTTGTTATGAATTTGTTCTTAATTATTCGTTAAGTTAATTCATACATCTAATAGGTGAAATCAATTCCCTAAGGTCTTTCTCCATTGAGTTTCCACATTTTATTGCTTTTATTAGTTTTTAATTGTTTTACATATCTCTCGTTTATTTTCTCTAAATAAAATTGGGCAAATATACCTTTAATAATTAGGGGAATTAGAAAACCAATCCAGAGGACGACATTCGATTTTAAATCACTATATTATAACTTGGGCCCGTACACTTGCGGTTAGCAATTTGCGTATCAAAGCTCCGTGACCACCACCATAAATTTGCTATTCTTGTATTCTTTGTATTTCATTATATATTAATAATAACCCTGATAGACTTCGACCAGTGATAGTTAGTGATAGACTACGATTAACAAGAGTATATCAGTGATATCCTTTGATATACCTATACAAACACTGACCAAAATGACTATCTTTGTATTCTTGGCATTCTTGAATTAAAAAGAAGACCAACAAGAGCTTAGCTCAATTGACATAAAGTTGTATTGATAACCACAAGGTCTGTGGTTCGAATCCCCCTCCCCACATATTATTAAAAATATAAAATCAAAAAAGAAGAAGAAAATTCCAAAAAAGAAGAAGAAAATGCAAAAATCGTAACAGCTCATAAATGCACAAAAAAATAAAAATAAAATATAAAATAATACACAAGAAATGGGGGAAGAAAGGGTAAATGGAAAGTGAGAGAAAAAGAAGGGTAAAATGGAAATATTCTAATTTTTTTGCCATATTTTCAATTCTTTTTACCTTGTGCTAAATTTTCTATTATATATAATTAATTTTCCACCCACTGCAATTACTATTTAATTAATTCTTCATGTTGGTATTAGATATATATATGTTGAAATTTTGTCGGAATTTATTTTACCTTCATGAATTCTCGAATTTAAAGAATTAAGAGGGGAAGGTTGGAATGGTAGGGTCCAATTGTTATTTCGTTTGAAAATCAATTTGGACCTTAATTATAAAAGGAAACCCTAAGTGAATAATTGAAAAAAAGAAAAAGAAAAAGGAAGTAATCTCTTATTCCCTTTCAGCCGCCCACACAAACACTACTACAAAAATCACTTTTAATGACGGGCATTGCCCGTCATTAAAGACTTTTCATGACGGACGGCGTCCGTGATCTATACGAGTGTCATGGTAACTTTTCATGACGGACGACTTTTAATGACAGGCAATGCCCGTCATTAAAAGCCGTCAGTCATGAAAAGTTACAATGACGGACAGTTTTAATGACGGGCATTGCCCCTCATTAAAAGACGTCCGTCATTAAAAGTCTGTCATCAAAAGTGTATTTTTCCAACCAAGTGTCCGTCATTAAAGGTGTCCGTCATTAAATGTCCGTCATTAAATATATTTTTTAATGACAGGCATTGCCCGTCATCATTTTGTTCATAATTTAATAAAAACAAATTGTTGGTTGCACGGTGGGCATACAAACAATATTTTTTTCATTTGTCAACCTGTAAAGAAAGTAATCTTAATCTTAAATGTGCAAAATTGTATAGAAATCAAATATTTGTCAAATTTCATTCCAATAAGCCAATGAACCAAATTTGTTCATACAATTATTATTCATATAAGTATGATATAAAAATAAAATTACAAACATTTACACTTAAAGGCCTCAAAATTACTAAACACCTATGATTAAAAGTCTACACCTACACTAAAAAACAAAAATTCTCGTACATGTCGCTTTCATTCCTGTCACCATAATCTTGCTCGTACATCAAACTTGAAGAATCTAAGAAAAACAAATTGTAATTAAGTTCGATACAACACCAAAACAAGAACTCACATAACAAACATATGTCCAACAACTCGAAGAACCTAAGAAAAACAAATTAAGTTAACAATAAAATACACAAAAAAAACAAAACAATTCTCAATGAGTATCGGAAAAAATTGTTAGAAAACTCAATAAACTCCAAAAGCTTACAAACTTCAAGATATCAAGTTTAACCCCTTCAGAGAACCTGTAATGCTCTAGGTTTCTATACTTAACATAGAGACATTACTAAATCATCTATCCTAATTCTAACCGGTTGCTCTAAAAATTTCGACAGCATAACAACATACATATGACTAACCCAAAAATTTTTAAACCTGTTAAACAAGATAAACACACTTCTATACGAAAAAAATCACCCAACTACAGCCTCACAATACTTCAGGTTCACAACAAGACCCCAAATATCCTAAAACTAAGCAAGAAACAAACTTTTCATTATGATTCAATCCTCTAAGAACAACAAAATGGTTCTAGATCTTCAATCCCCTAATAACAAAGTCCAATAAAATGAAGATAGTTAATAGATATATGCCTAATAAACTGAAGATGCAATATATTCATTTTCTCTATAGACAAGAATATCCAAGTTTCTAACGCTTTCAACGAACGAGAAAACGATTTTCTCTTGGAATACAGGGTTTTGGCCTACACCTAACCATTCAAATTCAAAGTAATTTCATTTAAATCCAAACCCACAAGCTTGAGAAAGTAAAGATTTTTTTTAAAAAAAAACAAAACAGACACACATACCTAACCATGGTGTGGTTTGCTTTGTGGATCCATTATATACAAGGTCGCATAAGTAATCAGTCTCAAACAGCCCTCTGTTCTCCAAGTCGCAGCAATCAACAACTACAGATTCAATGAAACAAAAAGGTCAAATAAAGAAAAGGTCAAATAAAGAAAAGGTCAAGTTGTAGCCTTCCGCCGTAGCCACTAAGGGCTCTTTGTGTAGGTTGATGGTGTAGCCTCTTGGACCACCTCCTCCTTCCTCCCCTTCATTTTCTCAGCCATATTTGTAGTCGGTTTTTTCGATTACACCTACAACCAGTTGAAAGAGTTCATAAAGAATGTAAACAACAACATGAAATTGATAAAACAATCTCGATGAATCGACATCTGAAGCGAGAGCAGTGTAAAATAAAAAAACAACAATGTCAGAGGCAATCTATTTCAATCCGTTTGAGCAAAGAAATCAGAACTTTAGGTAACCTAAAAATGGAAGATCGAGAGAGACCTCTTGTGTCATATGTTGACTTGCTCAATGATATTGTGTTAGAGTATATCCCTTGCACCTGAGACGAGATGATAATAATTAAAAAATTCTTAGATCTTTTTAGAGTATATCCTAAAAGTTTAGGAAGATAGTTAAATGCAATTCAAATGCACCATAGTAAGGAAAGTTAAATGCAATTCAAATGCACCATAGTAAGAAAGATAGTTAAATGCAGATATTATTTAGGCAAGATTAAGTAGGATCTTTTTGGATAACTATTATACTTCAATTACAAACTACCTCAATGAACCCCACACAGACCCCCACATAAACACCAACGGAACCAAAATTATGCTGCCATGAAAGTTTGAACCAACTTTTTTTTATAGTTCTTCCCACATGAGCTCAATCATTTACAAATATGTATGTTATATGACCCACATCTATTGCACCCAATCAAAGACTTGACACAAAATCAGATGCTAGGTACCCATTATCAAAACAACCACCATGCTGACATAATAAACCTTTGAACATCTCTAGTTTTCTTATAATTCTTAGATAGAACCAGAAACCTTATAAAAAAATAGCAGTCTATTTTAGCTAAACTTATATATTTAACATTCATTCATGTGTTCTTTAAGGAAATGGGTACAATTCAATCATTATACCTTAATCATTACTGGATAGCCAATTTCCTATACGAGTTTTATTGCTTCTTCGATGCTCTGGAATATGAGACAACCACAACATATTAAAGGTATGAAAAAATAATTGCTTTGCTAAGTCAGTTGCAAAGCAAGCAAATAACATGATGCCTACTGACCAACGATATACTTGTAAAAGACCATCACTTCCTGGAACAGTTGGTACACTTGCTTTTTTCATTGTATAGTGACAGTTGATTTCTCACCCATAACTCGGATGCCGTCCGGCTGCACAATGCATCAAGAGTTTCAGTTTCCCCCACAAAATGTATAAACGATTATAGCAGCTTGGAATTGAATATTACATCAGCCACATTAACTAGGAAATCTTAAAGCACTAACATTAGGTCCAATAAAATTGATTCCATGTTCTCTTGGCCAAGGATTTTATGGAAGCAATATAACCATTGGAGCAAGAAAAAGGAAAGTCATTTACTCACATAAGAAAGTTATAAACAAAGCATACATAAAAGACCACAGCTTTCTCCCCAAAAATCCCTGCACAAATAAATCATACATCCCCTCATTTTACAGCCTACACAACCAAACAAAACCCCCCAAAATTTCCCATATGAAGTCCCAGTTTCAAACAAGCCACAAAGAAACACATCTTCAACATTCACCAACAGCAGAAGGAAAAAAAATCTATACAAGTTCAGCAAGAAAAAAAGGGTAAAGTTACCAGTTTAGGTGAATTTCATTTTTTTAAAAACTTCAGCGCCTTTTCTTTTCATCCATCATTAAATCTCCACGTTTTCTTTTTCATGACTGTCATTATAGACTTCACCCTCCAATTAATTGAAAAATAACAAAATAATTGAAATTCCAATGTCAACCATCAATTGCCTAGTACTCAACTTCGAACCTACAGTTCAACACACTCCCTTTTACCTCCAGAATACATAAACTTCCACAGAAACAAAAACTTCAAAACGACACAATGTAATACAGTAGAGCCCAAAAAATAAAAAAAATAAATAAAGAAGTAGTTAAAGAGAAGAGAAATGCGGAGTAAACGAGCAAGAAAAGGATGAACAAACCTTGCTTGGACTTCTTGAAGCCGCCATTAGCATTTAAGCCAACTTCAGTCCTCCCTCTCTTGCGCGTATCCATTGCTAAGAAACCCAGATCGAGATCCACAGCAAACTAACGAACTCGAAAAGAAAAAACCAAAGAATAATCCTAAAACGATAAGATTAAGGACATAAATTCTACAAAAAGGAAGGGAGAAGTAGCTGACTTCGTGGGTCAGAACCTCCGAAGGAAGAAGCTGCACCGTCCAAAAATGTATGTTGTCGGTGTTGAAGTTGTTGCGGTACTCGTGGGTAGTTTGAATCAACTTCACGAAGAAGGGAGGATAGGAAGCTAGGGCGGGCGAAGGTTGAAGGAAGGGAGGCTAGGGTTTTTCGAATACTTTCGGGGAGAGAGAAAAGCGAAATTTGGGCTTTTTACCATTTTAAAAAATTAAAAAAAAAACTGGGCTTTTAATTGCCCGCCATTAAAGCCTGTTTTTAATGAGGGGCATTGCCCGTCATTAAAGGTCAATTTTTCCAGAAAAACGTGCGTCCGACATTAAAAGTGGCGCGCGTTTTTCGTCCGTCATTAAAGGTCAGCGCCCCTTTTTCTGTCTGTCATTAAAACCTGTTTTTGTAGTAGTGAAACCCCTCCCCTTCGTGCGTCTGTGTTTTCTTCCTCCAGCCACGGTCTCTCTCCCTCTTGCTTTGTTGTTCGACCGCTGTCGCCTGAAGCTCTAGACGTCGTCGACTATTGAGCTGCTGCCGTCCGTCATGTGGTTCCAGCCCTCGTCGAGGTCGTCTCACGTCCTTGGAGTTTCAGCAGTGTGAGTATTGGCTGGTGTTGGGTACATTTTTTTGAGTTAGGTGTTTCCCATGTTGAGCTTTATCGTTGGTTTATTGGAGATTTAGATAACTCAATATGTTCGAAATTTAGTTTCAGCCTTAATCAGTCGTTCTTGATGTTCAAGCTTCCATACTCAGCCATTTACGCTTCTATCCAGCGAAGTGGCTTAGTTTGGGTAAGGTTCCTTGTGAAGGGAATAAAAGTCCCCACGCAGCGGAAGCGCATCGATTGGACCTTACGCCGTATATTAATTAACATTAAAATACCGTTACGATAACTCAAACAAAACATTAAACTAACTTTAAAGTCGCTGTAAAACGGTTTAAACATGCTAAAATAAATCTGAATTTATTTTTAAAACTTTTCTAACGAAAAGAGTAAGAATCGTTACGAACCTCCGTTGTAGACTTGACCGTTCTTCGCCAACGACGCTTCGACGATCGAAAACGCAGCAGCCTCCTCGCCTATTGATCGCTGGAATTTTCTTCTTTGAATGACACAATAACCACAGAGGTTACACCGGTATGTCTCTAAGTCTAGGAGGCCAAAGACTTGTGGGAGTCTTTCTCTAAGAGGGAGGCTAGAGAGAATTCTAGGTCTTGTCTTACAAGAGTGTCATGACCAATTAGGTCTAGTGTTCTATTTATAGAAGAGAGGCCATGAATAAAATAATCAATTAAATCAATCTTTTCTATAATTGATTCAATCTTATTCCTTAATTAATCAATCATGATCAATCAATTCCCCAATTGATTAATCTTTTCCATAAATGACTAATTACTTCCATAAGTAATTAGATCATTCCCATAAATGATTAATCACTTCATTAAGTGATTAATTATTTACATAATTGATTAATTCCCGGTTAATGAATTCTTTAATTAATTAACCACCAATTAAATATCACATATTTAATTCCCGGCCTAGAATTAATTAATTTGCCCAAACACATTTTAGGCCTTAATTAACTCATTATTTTGAACTCTTTCAAACTTCCACAAATCTATATTTGAACTTTTCAAATATTAATTTCTCTTATAATAATATATCAATATATATTATATTTATTTTCCCTTAGTAAATTGAACATTTTCAATTTACATTTAATTACTTAGTTGCCTCAAATTACTTTACGAGCTACCAGTGGGACCTTATGGACCTGCAGATCAGAAGCTCCAACGATGTGAGATTAATTGGTTAAACTCATTAACCACAATAATCAATATTCGTTAACTGTGTGTACATTCCACTATAGACTCACAGTTGCACTCTTCTCACTGCAGACATATTTTCTGTGTCCACGAAACTTAGACCAATATCGACTAGTTAGTCCTTCACGAGTGTCCGTAACACCAGCTGGGTCAAATTACCGTTTTACCCCTGGGTCACCTCTATTTCCTTAAGTACCAATTCTCCTCTAATGAACAATCTATTTATGGTCCAACCATCAAACAGAAAACCCTCTCGTGCCATTGAGAGGGTAGGGCCCTTTGTTCAAGACTCGGAGTAACCACTTAAGGGAACACTCATCTGCTTCCCTAAAGTCGGGAAGGAGTGAATTCCATCTTGTACGATTATGTTCCCAGCTCCCCATTCGATCTTGTCCCCAAAGTGGTAGGCTTATTGAGTCGGCGTATTGGCCACTCTCACCCATACAAATCAAAGGACAATCTCTCATGAGCAGGAGTCCATAATCAACTCAGGATTAAGACTAAGTTGTCTAGGTCGTCCTAGTGAAAATAGAAAACCAACTAGTTAACGGTGTTATAACTAGTGATTACTATTTCGCGGTCCGGTCTTATGCAAACTCATTGCATAGGATACCCCCACTCGCATGTCTCCTACACGAACACGTTGGATCGCAGCGTTTGTATCAAATACAAAGTGGGCCGTATCCATAGTGTCACCAGGATAAGGCACCCAGTCTTATCCCTATACTATAGACCCTTTAGGCTGTTTCTTGAACAATGATCCCATATGTCGCTACATATAGTTCAAGACTCATATTACAGCCTCGGATATCTAGTTTATTGGATTAGGGTTATTATTAGGCATAGACAAATATAAAATAACTAATAACAATTAATGGAAAAATATATCAATATTATTTCATTAATATCCGGTCAACGGTTACATTCACTATCTACGAGTTTTAGGGCATAAAACCCAACACCTTGTTCGTTGAGTCTCATTCTTAGTTATGTTGTTAATCGAAGCTAACTCATTCCCCATTGAACCCGTTTTTGTGTTACCCATTCAATTTCGGGTTGAAAATTTCAGAATTTAGCTATTCAGAGGTGTTGTCCAGCAGAGGTTGAGGCTAGTTTTTGAGTGGGTCTTTGTGTTGTGTGCTTTATTTTGGCTAAGGACGAGGAGAGAACTTAAAGGAAGGAATTAGTGAGTTGCTCTCGTTTGAGTTTAGGTAATTTATCGACTAAACATACTTCCAAACTTCCAACTTAAGTGTTGACTTTACAAATTGTGATGTATTGTAGGTTCGAAAGTAGATTTTGTTTGGGAGGTTGTTGGTTGTGTGGTTGCGTTGGTTGCTAATTCAGGTCAGTAACCTTACTACTAGGAGGCTTATGCTAGGTTGAAACTGTGTGCTGGTAGCATAAGCTTCATGTGTGAACTTTTCTTATGTATGTGGCTCATGCTATAAGATGTCGTGTACCTATGGATATATGAGTGATTGAGGAGGATCTATGTTGTTACGCTGCTGTACATGTATGAAGTTTATGTTCCTGAGAGGAAGAATGTCTCGTGATCAGTATTCTATCGATTCATTGTTATTTGTCGTATGCGGTTGTTGCGGTTAAAACCTTGATAGCTCATCTCTCACTGTTTTTTCCTTTATCGCATAGCTTTTGTTTTTATATCATCGCATGTTTATTTCACCGCATCTCAACCTCTTTTGTAATTTCTAACGCCCATGTATTAGAATAGGATTTAAGGAAATACACTTTTACTACTCGCCCTTTCCCTGTGGATTTGACCCTCGAATACTTCAGGTATTACTTGGTAATGCGTAATTTATACTTGGATTAATACACACCAACAACATATTCTTTGATTAATTCAAGACAACAAGAAGAAAATATAGTTCACACCACTATGTGAGCCCTATTAGAATATTCCAAGGAGAGGCCATGCACACACTCGTGTGGGAAAAATTTCGAAAAGATTTTATCTCAATTTTGTTTTATATATGCTCGATCTTCCGTTAGGCAAAATCATGATCATGCATTGACTATGAGGCTTGAGGTTTGAGTCTTGAAATATGCAAACACTTGAATCTCTATCTTTTTTATGCTTTTATGCTTTTATGCTTGCTTGAGGATTAAAAGGGTTTAAGGTTCAATGCTATACCAAAGGTCCAATAGCGTTGTGACGTTGTCGCCAACGTCTTGAAGCCAGAAACATGTGCAAGGCAGCGTAGCCTCATCAAATATCAAAGCATTGATACGTTTAAATTTCTACACTCGTTGCTATTGCCATCAAGTGCTTGTGATCTGACGCCTGAAGGTCTTGCTGCACGCTAGAGATGGCAGGTGGAGAAGAGAGGCATCAGAGGTTGGCTGGCGATTGCTGCTTCATTGAAAAAAAAAATGATAAAACTGAAGAAGATGGTGGTGGTATAATTTTGCATTTGTTTAAATGATAAGTTAGGGTTTTGTTTACAATTTTCATTTGTTTACAATTTTTCCACAAGAGTCAATTAAATCCCTTCCAACCAAATTAAAACTCCAATTAACCCTCCAAAAGTTGCTCAATTAAATTTATAATTGGAGAAAATTGATGTTTACTGCATTACATTTGCCTCTTTCAAGTTTTTGTTTTGTTTCTACAATAATGTGTACCTAAATTTCTGTTTCTAATTCAAGGGTGAATTAATTCTAGTTGTAATAACTTTTTGAGGCTTTGTACCAAATAGAATTTATTTTATTCAAGAATTATTTTTCTTTCTTATTCTCTATTTTTTTTATTAATAATTTTATATTTAATTAAATTGACAAATTAATTTAATATCGATTGTTCTATATTGTCGTTGATGAATTTGTGATATGTAATTGTCATGAATGATTTAATTTAGCAGCAATGAGTTAGTTTGCTTAAGTATGGGTAAGTATAACTTTTCCATTTTACATAAGTTGCGTAATATTCAAGGGTATGTATTGTTAAAGATAATGGTTTCTTTCATCGTTTTCCTTTTAGTGACACATAGGAATGGACTTTTCATGTACTAGGTTTATCTATTGAAGAAATTCAAGGTTGCTTTTTTTTTTTTTTTTTTTTAGTTTGTGATCAAGATTATAATGGGATAGAATTTGCGCCCTTGATTTCAAATTTGGTAATTTTATTTTTATATTCACTTCTTCATTGCTTAATTTTTATCTTATTTCAACATTTCAAAACCTTATTTTATTTTAGTTTTCTTAAACCTTGAGAAATTAATTTGACTAGTTCTCTTAAGATACAACTTAATTAGTTTCACATCTCTCTACAAGTTACATTAGAAGGATCAATTATTACTATGCAGCGCCTCGAAAACCAGACCAATATCCATTAGTCGTTGATTAACATCTTATTGGATAAACCTTTGTATTCTTCCATATATATCTACTTAATATCTTTTAATGTATTCCAAAATTCTTTCTATCACATTTGAAATCGAGAATCGAAATTTGACTTGGAAAAATCCCACATGAGAACTGTAACCGCCCAAAATTTCAACAAGTTAGAACGTATACTTAATTAAACTTTTATATTCTTCCATATCTAATATTTTATATCCTAAAATATTTGTGCTTATTCTTTTTGAGTCAACACCAAAGTCAAGAGCTTTAATTAACAAGTTAGAATGTGTAGTTAATTCTTTCTATCACATTTTAAATGGAGAATCTAAGAATGGGGAGGTAGAAGAGGGGAAAGAGAGAGAAAAATAAATAAACGAATAAAATGTTTTTAATTAACAAAATAATTTTGAAATTTTTTTTTTTAAAATTATTAAAAAAATTGTCACATCAGTAAAATTGTGAAATTGTTTGATTTGAAACTTATGGAACCAAAATGTAACCTATCCTATCCTGACTAAAAGTGTATTTTTCCCTAAATTTTATTAAAACATTTGCGTGGATGACCCACTGGAGAGGTAGAATAAAAAATGTCCTAAATTTTTATTTATTATTTTTTTTTATTTGACAATGGACATGCATTTGTTTAGTGACTAGAATCTCATATAAAATACTTAATAAATATCTCAATTCACAGTAAACCATCCACATATGGCAAAATAACCACCAAAATTTCAACAAGTTAAAATAATCTATGCTTAGTTATTAAACCTTTATATTCTTCCATATCTAGTATATTTTATGTTCTAAAATATTTGTGCTTATTCTTTTTGAGTCGATACCAAATTTAAGAGCTTTAATTAACAAGTTAGAATGTATACTTAATTTATTTCAATGTATTCCAAAATTCTTTCTATCACGTTTTGAATCAATAATCTAAATTTGACTTGGAAAAATCCAACATGAAAACGGTAACGACCCAAAATTTCAACAAATTAGAATAATCTATATAGATATATATATATATTTTGATAAAAGAATAATCTATACTTAATTAAATCTTTATATTCTTCCATATCTAATAATATATACTTTAGCATATCTCCCTTTCATTTTAGTTTGACTAAATTACATGGTAAATTAATTAGTTGCCATGAAGAATATTTGAAAAAGAAGACATTAGAAGAATTTTATCGAGTAAACAAATTTTATTTGAAGCTATCTTTTAATTAGCGATGAAATTCGTATTGGCCCACTCTTTTTGAATGAAATCGACATATGAAGATTCCATGTATTAAGTTACTATTGAACGCTTAACTCCACAAATAATTCCGTTGGACGATATTCATTTCTAGAGATCAAACACAATTCTATAAATATCAAACTACCATTTTAGGTGAAGAGCAAACCACCCGCTTACAAAGTTTTGTTTAGTTGGAAACTATCAATCAAAAGTTAGGATGAGTTCTTCTGGACAAGATGATTGGAAACAAATAGAGAACATTAACGACGATCCGTATGTGCAAGAGATCGCAAAGTTTGCAGTGACGAAGAGAAAACACGGTATATCTGGGGCTAGATGGACATCCAATCAAGTTGTGAGTGGTAAAGTTGTAGACGTGGTAGAAGGAAAAAAGTACTGTCTTGAGGTGGAGGCGAAAATAGTGATAATATATCCCGATCTCCCAACTATATATAAGAAAGGTAAGGTTGTTGTGCTGGATCGTAAACCACCTGTTGAATCTTGGGAACTCTTAGATTTTGATTTTTCCAAATAGCCTCTTCGCCTTGGCGCCCTTTACTCCTCAACTCCCACTTTGTTGAGGGGACCAACCCTTATCTACTTTAGATAATGCTCACATCGCATTATCCTTATGTATGGATACTAGTAATATGAGAATAAAGTAAGGCCTATATCAATGTCTAATTCTATGTTTAAACTGTAGGAGTGAAGAACACTCGAGCGGAAGCGTTAGCGGATCTTGGGCCTTGATTTTCATTAATTTCTAAGATTAAAGCATGTTGAAAACAAGAACAAAAAACAGAGTTTTGTAAAACCAACCTTTGATCTTCAAATTCGTGGATTCCTTTGGTTGTTTCTTTTCACGAACTCGACATGGACGACCACCGTGATCTTCCCCGCTATTCTCCGGCCTTAGAACGGGCTTGTGGGAACCCGAGCATGATGAATTTAAGAGAGTGAAAGCTTGAGAGAACCATGGGTTTTATGAGAATATAAACTTCCAGCAAGCTCCAATCTTTGTTGCTTTTTCCATCTACTTTGTTTGTCATTTTCTTTCACTTTATATAGGAGAAATGCATGCATTTCAAGTGCATTATACACAGCCAGCAAATATCATGACTCAAAAGCTAAGATGTTGGTGTCACTTGATGAAGGAAACAACAAAATTGATTTTTCAAGTTTAAAATTCAATTTTGATTTTCATTATATCAATATTCTAATTAAAGTTAATTCAGAATTAATTTTAATTAGACTAATTAATTAAACAAATTTTAATTAACTATATTTATTTAATTTAATATCAAATATTAAATCAAATAATTGCACCAAACCCGATATCTCTTTAACCCGATATATTTGAATCACTATTCAAATTTAAACCGAATATGTATCAAATACATTTTCAAATATTTAAATCATATTTAAATAATTCTAACTCTCTTTAATAGTTTAATTCAAAAATTAAACTAAAACACGTTAAGTACATCGTATATAGTTAACATCAATTCCCTAATTAAAATTTGAACGACTTTCAAATTCTTTCATCACTCTGTTCTAAGGTTTAATCCGTTTGAGCTAGCAGGGGGACCTAATGGACCTACAGATCATGGGCTCCAACGATCCGAGGTTAACCGGTTGAACTCTTTCAATCCTAGTTAACCAACATTCGTTAACTAACGGGACACTCCACTATAGCCCGTAGTTGAACTCCCCTCACTGTAGATATATTTCTGTCCACCCGATATAACCGTGATTAGTAAGTCAATCCTTCACAGGTTGTTCGTGACTATAGTAAGGTCAAAAGGTCCGTTTTACCCCTATAGCACTTCTTGTTCCTTAAGCCTCAACTGAGTCCCTATTGAACAATTGGTTTGTGGTCCAACCACTAAACCTAAAACCTCTCGGGCCAATGAGAGGGCGGCGCGCCTTTGTTCACGTCCCGGAGTCAGTACTTAAGGGAACAACCTCTCTACTATCCCTAAAGACGGGTAGGAGTGAATTCCATCTTGCAGGACTATGTCCCCAGCTATCTATCCGGTCTTATCCCCAAAGTGGCAGGTTTATTGAGCGGCGCTTATGGGCCACTCTCACCTATGCAAATCAAAGGATAATCCCAAATAAAAAGGAGTTCATAGTTAGCTCAGGATTAAGATCGAGTTACCTAGGTCATCACTTTGAAATAGTCAGTTTCACAGTAAACGGCGTTATAAAGTGAAAGTGACTTATTTCACGGTCCGGTCTTATACAAACTTCTTTGCATAGGACGCCCCCACTCACATGTCTCTACATGAACGATTTAGGATCACATCATTTGTATTAAAACAAAGTGGGCCTTGTCACATAGTTTTTCCTAGGATAAGATACCCAGTCTTATCCCTATACTATAGACCGTTTTAGGCTATGTACTTGAACCTGATCCACTTTTATGTCACTACATAAAATTCAAGCATTCATCTCATAACCAAGGATTCTAGTTTTATTGGATTTGGGTTAAAAAACATAGTTAAACAAATCTTTTGACAACCATAATAAAAACTAACTCAATAAGTTTTATATATAAATTTGTAACATTTACTATCCACGAGTTTTAGGACATAAACCCCAACAAACTCCCACTTGGACTAAAACTCTAGTGGGTTGTTCAACTCGTAGACCTAGACCATCTAGATTTCCCTCGAACACTTTTAGCCGTGAGGGTCTTCGTAAATGTTTCAGCAATATTTTATTTTTGAGGATTTCCTCGTGACAATCACATCCCCTTAACTTATTAATCTCCTAGATGAGATGCACGTTCTTGTTCTATACAATGCCTCATATTTGGAACAACTTTTCAAATGAACTTCCTAAGTCCTACAGACTCTTGAATTTGCTTTATAAGTAGCAACTTATTTGGCCTTCAAGATAAAGTCTATGATACACCCTTACTCGATGCTATGCCAACATATAGCTCCCTGTTAAGGGTGAACTCTGATGCCGAAGTGGATTTCCATGAATCTCGATCGATGTGCTAATCAGAATTAGTGTATCCTTTAAGGATAAAATCCTTAGCACCATACACGAGCCTATAAGCCCTCGTTCTCCTAAGATACTTGAGGATATCTATACTGTAGTCCAACAGCCTCATCATGGACTAAATTGGTATCTACTGACAATCCCTATTGCATACCTTATGCTAAGCCTGACAACTGATTGTCTAGGCACGAGAATTTCATCTCAAGTCCTCAACCTTTTGAGGCATCTCAGGACATTGTTCCTGTGATAAATGAATTCCATATTTGAAAGGCAAACTACCTTTCTCGGAATTCTAATCTTATATCTAGCCAACATTTTTGTCCATATAAGATACCTGAGACTGAGCTAGCGATCTTTGTTCTTGCTATTCCAAACGTTTGGATTCTAGGAACATACTAAGCCTTTCCAACTCTCTTATTTGGAACTAGGCTGCTAGCTCATTTTTAATTGTCAGTATTGATAATCTACATCATTCCTAATGAATAAGATATTAATAATATACTAAACTAATAAAGCTACCAAACAAATTGTAATTCTTCGGCTGACACAAGTCTGGTCAAAAAACCATAAGTTTAATCATGCATTAAATCTTATGTTCGAAGATCGAAACCTTTAATTCAAACCAAAAATGGATTGGTTAAGGTTGCAAACCTTTCGCTCTAAATCTTGGATTATGAACTTCTTTTGGTCTATACCAAAATGAATTGAAATATGCGTATTTCATTCCCAGGTTCATAATTTTGACTTCATTGTCCTTATCCATGTCATTCATTACTTCGTTAAAGGTCAATGAATCCTCGATATTGTCATCAGGCATGACAATCGGAGTTTCACTTAAACTCACATAGTTTTCATTAGGTTGATATACAACCCTCCCACTGCATCGAGGCTCTCTCAACAATTAAAAAGGATAGGACTAATTTAAAGTGTCAGTTTGATCAACAACCCTTTGTTGAAGAACCAGTTTGATCAACAACTCTTTGTTGAAACAAATCTTATCAACAACTCTTTTGTTGATATATTTATAGTTTTACATATAATTTACTTAACACCCTTTTACTTCGTGGTTGTGATTTCTAACGTGGCCTTCTTTTAAGAAAGTAACATTTGTCCATACAAATACTTTATTTTAAATAAAGAAGTATCCATAACTTGTTCCTTTTTGGGACAACCTAAAATAGGCACCTTTTTGAATGAGGTTCTATTTCCTTCAGGATTATCTCAAATGAGGATATCCCTAAATAACAACATAAACACATTTTATGCCTTTTCAGGGTTCGAATAATGTATCAGAAACATTCTTTTGAAAGAACCATATTCGTATTTTAAATTGCAGTCAATACTACATATCCCAAAACAAGTTTAGGCAACTCATTTATCAAATGAACCATGTCTAACAAGGTTTTGTTTCTCCTTACCGATACACCACTCTTCTATGATGTACTAGGTATTGAGAGTTTAGGACATAATTCCATGTTCTATCAAATAGACGTGGAATTTCAAGTCCATATACTCTCTACTTTGATCCCATCCGAGTGTCGTTTTTATTTTACCTAACTCGGATCTTATATATCCTCAGTGTTATACTATCTGAACTTTAAGAGTTCGGATGATACACTAGGTAAACATAGAGCACCTTGAATAATCATCAATGAAACAAATGAATTATTCATTCCTTTTCGAGTATTAACATTCAGAATGTATTAGCTCTAGGGTTTCTTTTGCACGATAACCTTTTTCCTGAAAGGTCATTAAGTCAGTCTACTTTTAAGGCATGACTTATAGGGAGGCAATGAGTCGTCTTCTAACCTGTTTATAAGTTCATTTTAGACTAGCCTTCAATCTTATTGAAATTTAGTTCGGCCTAACCTTAAGTGCAAAAGATAGGTGCCTTGAGAAACACGTCGCCTTTTTCTTTTGAGTCATAGCGGTTTAAATATCTCATATATTAAAATCGCTCTGGGCTCTATCGGTCTTATAACGTATATGTTATTCTTTATGTTTGTAGAACAAATATTGGCATCCTTTTCGATATGAACGGTTCATACATAAAAAGGTAATATAATAGCCTTGTTCTAGAAAACAAGATATTTGAAATCAAATTTTCTTGTAATGTTAGGAACCATATACATTATGTATTGTTCCTTGAAAGAATAACTTTTTGTCTCCCACTGCCTTAGCCGAGATGAATTCTTCTATTTAAAGTCTAAGAGTTATCTTAACTAGTTCACGACTAGCACTTAGGAACTCTTTCCTGGAAAAAGAACATACGTGATTTAGTGGGTCCTGAATTGAATATCCAGGTTGAATCACTATTCTTACCAAGCACGCTTTCAAGACGAATAAATCATATTTCTAGTCTTGAATCATGTTCTTTTTGGCTAGGCAATTTTCTATGTTATATTTATTGCGAGAATAAAATAGATATAACATCTTGAGGACATATTACATTTTAAGACTGTCTACAAATCACTTACCACGATATAGTGTATAAGGTTTGTTTAGTAGTATATTTCTATACCAATGACGAATTTGGCGTATTTAAAGAGGCATTTTATAGAACCTATACTAATCGCTGAATAATAACAAATAAACGTAAAAACCGGTTGTCTTTAAAAGTTTTAACCCTTTTTCTAATCCAAAGAATTTAGCAAAAGCAATTACACGCCCTATATTCATAATTCTTTTGCTACGATACTTCAGAGGTTTAGAGTAACTGCCACCGAGGGGTGGTCAGCTAGTCCTCCTCTGAACTGAGACATTCTCAACTAAACGTTAACACCATAATCGCTCATATCTTGTTATTACGTTTAGTTACCGTTGTTTGGTCAAGAATAAGCTAACCATTAGTTTTATCTTGTAAGTGTGACCCTCCATTTTTTTAAATCTCAGAGAGCGGTCCCAACAATGCTACCGAATGGAAAAACTAATGCTGGGAACGGCCCTAAAAAATCCTTTATCCATATGGGGTGTTCACTGTGCTACAATCTCTATGTTACAACCCTCCGAATGGTGTAGCAGCTCCAGGGCGTGCTTAGCAGGCGAACATAGAGATCTCGCTATGTAAACCAATGGAGGAGACCGTAGGATGCGTTGACACGCTTCCTTCTCCCACTTACTATAAATACTTTCTCCATTCACCTTGATATTGATTTATGTCATCACCTTCCGAATGGAATGGTTACGTTAGTAAGTAACAAGAGGCTATGCATAAATCTCACGGTGTGAATTTTAGGAATAAGCGTGAGAAGAAAAAGGTTTTGTTTTCATATAAATACTTTCTCTGTTCACTTTGATGATGATTTATGCAATCACCCTCCGAATGGAATGGTTACGTTAGAAAGTAACAAAAGGCTATACATAAATCTCACCGTGTGAACTCTATGGAGAACTTGAGAAGAAAACGATTTTTCATAGACCTTTTCCCTCCCACTAAGTATTTTAAAATTTAGGGTCTTTTACTTAGGTAAATCCCGGCTAAACGAATTTATCTAAGTTAACTCCTTATAAAAAACTATTTTAAAATAAGGCCTTTATTCTAATGTCTAGGCGAATTAAACCCTTTTAATACCCTAGCGACATTGCATACTAATAAGACTATGGTTAATTCAACTCCGGTACCGGATTACCGGGAGAGTTCCCTTATAACCAATGTCTTATATCCTACTTATCGAATTTTAATTCTATTAAAACCTTTAAGCAGGAAGCTCTTCTAATCCTATTAGAAAGTCGTGATCTTAGGTCTAATCAATTTTAAACGTTTTAAAATTAACACGTGCTACCTAAGATCCTATGTTAGCATGCAACTCTTTGTTATAGGTTTGACGGTTTCTATTCATTAACCTTATAACTATTTATAACTTTTAATGAATTAATCCTATAACATGCTCCTAATGGTGATGAAAACATATAACAATCATAATTCAAGTTATATAAATCACCATTCAAAAAGCTTTAAACGTTTTGAAACAACCTAAGTCTAGGTGATTTCCAACGACATAACTATTACGATATGATGTCTAGGTGATAAAACCTCACATCTCTCACGCATGCTCATAAAACTAGGTTAACTTAACTCAAGTACCGGCTCGATGCCCAGGCAGGAGGTGTTCCGTAAACCGTCATCTTAAATACCTCCAGCCTTAGACAGCATCTCGCCGGGTGAGTTCACTTGTAACCTTAGCTTTTCAAGATATCGACCTATTCTATGCGAATCATTCGAAATTGGATTTCGTTAACCCTCGGTGAGCATGCATTTATCTTTGTTATAGGTTTTAACGTCTATCTCGATTTTTATAACACTTTATAATATAGACAACCTATAACATACATCTATGCTAAGGTGGTTTCATGCTGCATGCTTGTTCGTTTTCGTTTATTAATACAACGCTTATATTAAAACATCCATAAACGAAAAATTAAAACAAGCAACATGCATCTAATACGAAACCTAACATGCATTCCTTTTATTATAACCCTTATAATTATTTACTAATGCATGAACATGCTTTCCTATGGTGGGATTTTAAATCTATATGACATACATTATGCATATTTAATTCTAATTTAATTATAACATACATTCCTAATGCATAAATAATTAAACACACTAAAGCGGACCGGTTTTGGCATCCAAACAAACTAATTAAGTTAAATTATTACAATAATAATTAAATAAATAAGAGAAACGCCTTGGACAGCTCCTGAACCGGCCCCGAACACCTCGAAACAGCTTGAACCATCCATAAAAGTCTTGAACCGAACCAAAGGAGTTGAAAAATGGCTTGAACTGGCTTGAACTGACCGAACCGGTCCAGAAAAATAACCCCTAAACCGAACCACCGCCAAAATTCAAACTTTTTGAATTTTGGCGGTAGCGTCGAGACGCTGTCAAGACAGCGTCTCGACGCTGTTCATACAGCAACCCAGAAAACGCAGATTTCTGCGTGCTCTGTTTTTCCAGCCAGCGACCACTTCGTCTTCTTCGTTCGATTACAACCTAAATTCAACTCTAATGACTCCCAAATTGATACAGACTCTTGCCAAGACATTAATGCCCATATACATGAAGGCAATTACAATTTAAACAAGGATTAAAGGCTTAATTTGATGCCAAAACCGAGAATCCAACTTTAGCAACCATAACAGATTCAATAATCGAAATTCACCCACCAAACTCGAATTAATGGAAATCAAGTGCCCAAACCACGCTCTGATACCAATTGTAGGAGTGAAGAACACTCGAGCGGAAGCGTTAGCGGATCTTGGGCCTTGATTTTGATTAATTTCTAAGATTAAAGCATGTTGAAAACAAGAACAAAAAACAGAGTTTTGTAAAACCAACCTTTGATCTTCAAATTCGTGGATTCCTTTGGTTGTTTCTTTTCACGAACTCGACATGGACGACCACCGTGATCTTCCCCGCTATTCTCCGGCCTTAGAACGGGCTTGTGGGAACCCGAGCATGATGAATTTAAGAGAGTGAAAGCTTGAGAGAACCATGGGTTTTATGAGAATATAAACTTCCAGCAAGCTCCAATCTTTGTTGCTTTTTCCATCTACTTTGTTTGTCATTTTCTTTCACTTTATATAGGAGAAATGCATGCATTTCAAGTGCATTATACACAGCCAGCAAATATCATGACTCAAAAGCTAAGATGTTGGTGTCACTTGATGAAGGAAACAACAAAATTGATTTTTCAAGTTTAAAATTCAATTTTGATTTTCATTATATCAATATTCTAATTAAAGTTAATTCAGAATTAATTTTAATTAGACTAATTAATTAAACAAATTTTAATTAACTATATTTATTTAATTTAATATCAAATATTAAATCAAATAATTGCACCAAACCCGATATCTCTTTAACCCGATATATTTGAATCACTATTCAAATTTAAACCGAATATGTATCAAATACATTTTCAAATATTTAAATCATATTTAAATAATTCTAACTCTCTTTAATAGTTTAATTCAAAAATTAAACTAAAACACGTTAAGTACATCGTATATAGTTAACATCAATTCCCTAATTAAAATTTGAACGACTTTCAAATTCTTTCATCACTCTGTTCTAAGGTTTAATCCGTTTGAGCTAGCAGGGGGACCTAATGGACCTACAGATCATGGGCTCCAACGATCCGAGGTTAACCGGTTGAACTCTTTCAATCCTAGTTAACCAACATTCGTTAACTAACGGGACACTCCACTATAGCCCGTAGTTGAACTCCCCTCACTGTAGATATATTTCTGTCCACCCGATATAACCGTGATTAGTAAGTCAATCCTTCACAGGTTGTTCGTGACTATAGTAAGGTCAAAAGGTCCGTTTTACCCCTATAGCACTTCTTGTTCCTTAAGCCTCAACTGAGTCCCTATTGAACAATTGGTTTGTGGTCCAACCACTAAACCTAAAACCTCTCGGGCCAATGAGAGGGCGGCGCGCCTTTGTTCACGTCCCGGAGTCAGTACTTAAGGGAACAACCTCTCTACTATCCCTAAAGACGGGTAGGAGTGAATTCCATCTTGCAGGACTATGTCCCCAGCTATCTATCCGGTCTTATCCCCAAAGTGGCAGGTTTATTGAGCGGCGCTTATGGGCCACTCTCACCTATGCAAATCAAAGGATAATCCCAAATAAACAGGAGTTCATAGTTAGCTCAGGATTAAGATCGAGTTACCTAGGTCATCACTTTGAAATAGTCATTTCACAGTAAACGGCGTTATAAAGTGAAAGTGACTTATTTCACAGTCCGGTCTTATACAAACTTCTTTGCATAGGACGCCCCCACTCACATGTCTCTACATGAACGATTTAGGATCACATCATTTGTATTAAAACAAAGTGGGCCTTGTCACATAGTTTTTCCTAGGATAAGATACCCAGTCTTATCCCTATACTATAGACCGTTTTAGGTTATGTACTTGAACCTGATCCACTTTTATGTCACTACATAAAATTCAAGCATTCATCTCATAACCAAGGATTCTAGTTTCATTGGATTTGGGTTAAAAAACATAGTTAAACAAATCTTTTGACAACCATAATAAAAACTAACTCAATAAGTTTTATATATAAATTTGTTACATTTACTATCCACGAGTTTTAGGACATAAACCCCAACATAAACGAGTGTCGTTAGTTTTCCTTTTCTTTTCTTCCCTCTTTATTATAAACCTAACTACATTAACAACTAACGCTCCGTTTTATAAATTATTTAATTTTTAGTTTTACGTTTTTGAAAATTATGTTTGCTTTCTCCAAGTTTCTTAACAATGGTTTGCATGTTTGTTAAGGAAACATTTGAATTTTTAGCAAAATTTTTAGCAAAGTTTGAGGATTTACTTGAAACTTTTATAAAGTTGAGGAACTAAATTGATACTACCCTAAAAGTGTTCAAGCACTAAACATGTAATTTAACCTTTAGTTTTTAAAATTACTTGACTTGGTTTTTGAAAACATGGGAAGTTAGATAACAATACAAATAAACTTGATGGAAGTAGTGTTTATGAACTTAACTTTAAAAATCCAAATAGATATCAAACGAAATTTCAACAATTCAATTATGAACCAAATTTAATTCCAAAAATTAGGTTTCTATTTATAGCTATCTCCCATATGTTAATATATATGATTTTTTTTCTTTATTTTATAATATTTGAATCTGAAATTTTGTGGCAAATGTTTAGTTAGACTATTCGAATCGTTGGCAAAATCTAAGAAAGTTCATGGCAAAGTAAATAAATACCATTGAGAATTTCTCAGCAATCTAGAGATAAATAGAAAATTTCGGATTTTTTTCTACAAAAGAAATGGAGGGTCACACAATTGAAACCAAATAAGAATTATTTAAATTAACTCAAATTCAGTTCAACAATCGTTATAGAACATATTAATTCAATGGTTAGTTCAATATTGATTATCTAAAGATTGATTTTAATCGTCTAAGTCTAACCAACTCCTAGAATAACCAGAGAGCTATATTATTCCTATTATACTAGTTTGACAAACACATCAAAGCTATTCTAGTTGTACACTAATCAATCAGGCCTAATTAACTAGCAACAATCACATTAAGATTATAATAGTTAGACAACACATTTTATAACTAGAAAAAACCTAAATTAATTACAAATTGACTAAGTGTCAATTCTAGGGAGGATAGCAAAATGGTTTATTTAGAGACAATGCTCTTAAATTCCAAGATCATTTTGCAACCTAATCGCTACCAGCTAACAAATATAATTAGAATGAATGCGATTGGGTTTATCAGACCCTCCTATAAGAATTAACTATGATAAAATAGAATTCAACTCACCAACATAATTGAAATCAGAAATTAAGCATCAAAACCTCAAGAAAATAATCCAAACTTACATAACTGAGTGTCCAGTTACCCGATTAACACCAAGTCGACCATCGAAATGCAACAACCCGACATTGAAGCTTGACTAGCTACCCAACCTATGCTAAAACTAAGTCTAAATTACAAGGGAAATTCATTACATTGAAAAGGAGAAGAAAACGGTTTAGGGACTTTTGGGAAAAGATCAACCTAAAATCATAAAAGAACAAAATATTGCAAGCAATAACGTTTAGACGTTACACACAGTGTCTCAATGTTACATCTTCAATTGACGTAACCAGTGTGCGCGTGAGGGTATGATGGATCGAAGTTGTCGAGGGATCAAATACACATTTATCATCACCGACACCTAAAAATAACTTGTAGCAGTAGTGGCCAGGGTTGAACACATGGAATGCGTTTATAATTTGCCTATCCTAGATTTATTGTGACGATTAGAGTAACGAGGGGATTAACATATGCGAGAGATAATTGCGAGGAAAGATAAATAGCGAGAATTTAATTAAATGACAGAAAATTAAATGCATACAATAAAAGGATGGACAGGTTAATCTTACCACAAGGATCACTATAATTGAAGACGCTCGAGTTTCAGTATGATTTATTTCATTCATTGATTATCGAAAAATTAATTTACCAATTGAAAGCCTAATCGACTTAACTGGAAAAGCCAACAAGAAAAATATCCCTAAATTCCTAAGTTCGACCAAAGCTTCGAGACTAGTCCTAACTGATTAATAAGCTAATCGTGCTCATTAACTACTAATCGATTGCATTAAGCTTAGGATGATTATAATGTACTAGATTAACTAGAAAAAGCCTACATTAACTTCAAGCACATGCTTAGACTCTAAATCTTTCATGCCAATTGTTAAATTTGGGATAACAACCAAATCACTACATGCTTAGACCTATTCGCTACTTTAATAAGCTTAAGAATTTAGTTAAATCGTGGTCAAGGTTTTCAATCTCTCCAAACATTAACAAATTTATGAATCATGCAGTCAAAACAACATTCAGTACAGTAAATCATGCAAGAAACAATAAGAATCTCATGAAATAAAAACATACGTACTAATTGAGGTCTCAATTACAACAATCCAAACTTAGACAACTATAGAGGAGCTAAATCTAAACCCCAAGGCTTGATTAGCCACTCTCAAACTCACATAAACTAGGGAGAAATAAGAAGTAGAGACAAAAACGAGAAGAACGACAAAAGAATCACTAAAAACGGAGTTCAGATGACCTAGATAGCGAAAAAACACTTTTATAGCGTAGGGGTAGCATCGTGACGCTATGTTTCTGGTTTCAGAATTTGCACGCGTGAAATAACCAGTATCCAGACGCTATAAGTTCAATTTCTTTTAATCAAATTTTTCCTATGCTTTAATGTGTTCAAATGCACGCCTTAGCGATTCTCCCCATTTATATAAGTTTGTCTAATGTTAGGAAAAGATTGACAACCTTTGACTGCAACTTGCTTAAATTTACTTGCTAATTGAAGTAGTAATTGGGATAGATGATTTAGTTATTGTAATAAAAGCGTTAATTTCCCCTGATTGCATGCATGTGTTGGGTTTTATGCCCTAAAACTCGTAGATAGTAAATGTAACATTTGACGACTGTTAATAAATAAAGAGTTATTAATTTCCTTCCAATAAAGCATTATTGATTTTATAATGATTAGCCTTGCCTAAATAACCACGAATCCAATAAACTAAGAACCTCGGGCTATGTTATGAAAACTTGAAATTTTTGTAGTGACATAAGGATAGATCAAGTTCAAGTAATAGCCTAAACAGTCAATAGTACAAGGATAAGGTTGGGTACCTTATCCTGGGGACATTATGGACGCGACTCACTTTGTATTTAATGCAAACGATGTGATCTCATTCATGTAATGGCATGCGAGTGAGGGTCTCCTATGCAATGAGTTTTCATAAGACCGAACCACGAGAATAGTCACTTTCACTTTATAACGTCCGTTACTGATGAAACTGACTATCTCATGCAATGACCTAGGTAACTCGATCTTAATCCTAAGCTAACTATGAATTCCTGTTTATTCGAGATTGTCTTTTGATTTGCATGGGTGAGAGTGACCCAAGTTCTCCGACTCAATAAGCTCACCATTTTATGGATGAGGTCGGGTAGATAGCTGGGGACATAGTCCAACATGAAGAAATTCACTCATATCCCTTCTAGGGATAGTAGATCGGTTGTTCCCTTAGGCACTGACTCCAGGACTTGAACAAATGGATCATGTCCTCCCATTGGCTCAAGAGGGGTTAGATTTGGTGGTTGGACCACAAAACAATTGTTCAATAGAGGATCAGTGGGACTTAAGGAACTAGAAGTAACTTCAGGGGTAAAACAAACATTTGAATAACCGTTATAGTTACAAACAACATGTGAAGGGTTGACTAACTAATTATGGTTATATCGGGTGGACAAAATTATATCTATAGTGAGGGGAGTGTAACTATCGAGCTATAGTGGAGTGTCCCGGTAGTTAACGAATGTTGATTGACTATGTTATAGAACATATTGATTAATAATTTTTTGGATTAACTCAATTTTTCAGTTCAACAATCGTTATAGAACATATTGATTAATAATTATTTAATGTTTAGGTTAAAAATCACGTGTAGTCCTGAACTCTTATGAAAGTAACAATTTAGTTCCACATTTATTGCAAGAATTTTAGTTTCTCATCATTTTTGTAACAAACTTTAACCCTCAAACTTTAGTATGTAAGAATTTAGTTCCTCATATTTTAAAATATGTAACAATTTTGTTGCTACTAAAGTTGAAGTTGTCGAGGTTTTAGATCGAAAAAAAATTATAATCATCTGTACTAAACTAACTACTTTGCAGTAGTAGCGGTGAAGGTCGAACGCAGAGAGTCGTTGGTTTATTTCTAACTTCTTTTATGGAGGGTGAGATTGAAAATAGATTAAATGCATGAAAATATGACAAAATAAAATTGGGATGGCTAATCGTCCCTTAAAATCGTGCAATCAGGCCCTTGGTATTAACTCTGGTTAATTATGTGACACCCGAGATTAGGAGGGGTACATGAATGAACCGAGAGCACATCCGAATGAGAGGGATCCTGAGGACATGAAAGCATGGTCAAGATAAGCTTAAAAGAATTGATAGATACTACCAATACCAACAAGGTGCATCTTCCTTTTCGGTGGCTCAATAGTTAGTTCAATAACTGATTATCTAAAGATTGATTGTAATTGTCTAAGTCTAACGAACTCGATCCTACAATAACCAGAGAACCATATTATTCCTATTATACTAGTCTCACAAACGCATCAAAGCTATTCTAGTTGTACACTAATCAATCAGGCCTAATTAACTAGCAACAATCACATTAAGATTATAATAGTTAGATTACCAATTTTATAACTAGAAAAAGCCTAAATTAATTACAAATTGACTAAGTTTCAATTCTAGGGAGGCATGCAAAATTGTTTATTTAGAGACAACGAGCTTAAAGTCCAAGATCATGTTGCAACCTAATCGCTACCGACTAACAAATATAATTAGAATGGCTGCGCTCGGGTTTATTGGACCCTCCTATCATAACTAATTATGAAAAAATAGAATACAACTAACCAAGATAATTGAAATCAGAAATTAAGCATCAAAACCTCAAGAAAATAATCCAAACTTACATAACTGAATGCCCAATTACCCGCACTACTACAAATTTGGTCTTTGTTAACGGCTAAAAAGTATCAACTATCACATTCATTGACGCTTTTTAAAAGTCAATTGAAGTGGTATCAATAAAGCTATAGCGTCTTACTATTATCATTGACGCTTATAGGACGTCAACGAACATGTCTGTGTTGACGTTTATAAACCATCAACAAAGACATTATTTACACGTTCTATCCATCAATGATATTCATAAAGCGTCAACGTAGCCACATCTGTTGATGTTTAATAGTCATCAACAAATCTTATTATTGACCCATTTTCATTGTCAATTATAGGACCTAAAATGTCAATATATCTATCTTTATTGACACATTTACACTATCAATATAGTCTTTTATTGACGTTTAGTAGCCGTCAAGTACCATGCTAAATTGTCAAATATTATAGGGGAATTGTGCTAAATAGCTAGAAAAAAAAAGTCTTCTTGTTTTTTGGCTACAGATGTTCACAATTCGCAGGGGTGGCTACCACATTTTCAGGAACTGCTTTCTAGATTTTTTTTGACATTTTTACCCCTAGTATATATGTCTATAGACAAATGCTATTAACAGATTTTTTTTTTGTTTTCATTCAGTTTCTCCCCCCTTTTTTCGGGATGGATGAATCCCGATTTATAGGGAGTTCAATTGGCGGTTTGTGTTCAAGTGTATAAAAATATCTACCTATTTTTTAGGCTTAGGTTTCAGCGTTTCCAACAGTAAAAAAAGATTTTATCCCTCACATTTTGCCCCTCATTATCCATGTTACAAAAGGACAACAATAAAAGTCGTTAGTAGCAATGCACACAGACAGATGACAGTGCATATAAACTACAACGTATATATAACTCATATGGGGGGTGGGACTGGGGTAAGTATGCATGCACACAGGATGCATGCAAAACACGTATGTATGTAATACTATAGACAAATATCAGTTATGGCATTCATCAGGTATTTGCATTCAGGTGAACATGGTACGGGGGGTTATTGTGTTTGCATATAACAACACAGACAAAGACAAAGTGTATTTTTATTGGGCATTCCAGACATACACGATACAGGGGGTGATTAACTCAAATACAGGGGGATTAAGTGTATACACACAAGTAGACACATCAGACCATTCCATGGATGTATATAATAGTATAGACAATTCAAAACATTTTTTCTATTAGACATGCCAATGTGTATGCACACATACTTATGAGTATACCACAAGCACACTTTTTTCAGAGAAGTTGCAATAACGATGAAATGGTTTTTATCAGTACATACCACTCTGGCGGGTTCAACATTTAAGTCAAATCAACACAAACCCTCCACCAAAACTGCCTCCATGCATTTCCTCCCCACGCCCGTGCTTTTCGTCTTACAATAGAGCGGTATAATCGTGGATTGGAAGGAAAAAATGAATCCCAAAAATATACGGTTTCAAAGGAAATAAACTAAATCCCTAAAATCTTGGGATAATGTATCTGTTTGTTGCAAATATAAGGGAAGGGAAATGAAACCATTACCTAGTTCAAATTTTTTGGTACAGTCGTCGCGTAGGGGGAGAATCAATTGAGCATGCAAGAGATGGTCATCAACGCGGCAGATGAAGGTCGTTGGCACGACGGATGTGGTTCGTCGGCGTGATATGAGAGGTAGGTAGCGATATACACTCTGTGGTGGCAGTGGGGAATGGTGTGGAATGGGGGTTTTGAGGGTGTGGAATGCTCTCAATGGTGTGGAATGCTCTCAAAGGTTTCGAGTTTTGGAAGAAGAAGATGGATGGACGGCTGCTCCATGAAGGCTATTCTGGTGGGAGGTTGGGCGGCGACATGAAATTCCATAATTGCAGCATTTAAAGGTATAGTCTTTTTAGGTTATTCAATTTTCTGGGGAAATTAGCAACTTGTTCTTATTTTTTGTTTTTTAATTTCTGTTCTTCTTAGTTGCAGGTAGTATGTCTTTGGATTGAGAGGACCTTCTTTCCAATTAATGCATTCCGAAGGTGTTTCTCTCTACTGAGGAAGGTTGAACTTTGTACTCCTTCCCCAATAAAGGTATTGACTCCTTTTTCTAGGAAGCAACTTTTTTTCCGGGATGCAAATTTTTCTAGTAGTAACTGTCGCAACGTCATAGCGACGCGGAGCGGCCGACATTCTTTCTTGGGTTTTTTTTAGAAGAAAATTGGAGTCGCCACCAATCATTGAGGGTGTGATTGGTCACCTTTAAAATAAAAAACAAAACTAGTCTTAGAAAACCAGAAATTAGGTTCGGGAGTCGTTTGAGTGTAGGGAAGGTATTAGCACCCTACAACACCCGTTTAAGAAAACGATTACCACAGTATCTTAAATTGTCCAATTAAATGAATAAAAACAGTCCTTTATTTTTATTTTTCTTAAAAAGAATGATAAATATGAAAATAAAACTCAAAATGCAATACTGAACACAAGATGTCTCATTCGTTTTTACCTTAACTTTAGAAATAAAGCAAGGATTAAACATTATGAGTTGGATATCCAATTTAATATAAATCATGCCTAATCTCCCTTTTAATTAAAGGAACATGGGTGTACATGATTATGTTTACTAAAAAAATATATTTTTTTTAAAATAAAACGGATGTAAAAGAAGAAAAAAATTATTCAAAGAGTAAATTCTTTTAAAAGGGAAAATGAGAATTTTCATACGCCTACACGGGAGTTGGACTCCACGAAGGCACATTACTCAGTTCCCATAATCCCTTTCAAAAGAAAATCAAAACAATAACAATAATTGAAATTGACAAAGCAGAATTAAAGATTAGAATAAAGCAATTTGGAGAATGAAAGGGAAAAACAAATGAATTAGAAAGTTTAAAACAATGAAGTTGGCAAAGCGCAAAAGTGAACTAAAACGAGAGAGACATTAAAAATGATAATGATAATGATGATAATAATAATCATAATAATAATAATAACAATAATAACTAAACAAAAAAAAAAACAAAAAAAAACAAAACCCCACCTTTTTTACTTCTCTCTTTCTTCTTTTTTCCTTTTTTCTTACCCAATGTTTCCTCTCCCCGTATACTCCTTCCTCCCCCTCTTTTTTCCTCTTTTCCTCTTCCACTTTCTTTTCTCTCTTTTTCTATCACTCTCTAAGCTAAACTCTTGCTCAAATGCCTAAACTCGCTCAAGCTCACTTTTAATCTAAACTTCTTCTCTTTTTTTCTCTCCTTTTCTATCACTCTCTAAGCTAAACTCTCTCTAGCTCACTTTTACTCTAAAATTCCACTCATTCTTCTTGTGTTTCCATCCTCCATCTCCCCCCCCTTTTTATACTTGAAGTGTTACTAATTTAGGGGGAGATGGATGAGAAAATGGTGGGGAAAATAAAAAATAAAAAAAATAAAAAAATACTAACCATGGAAAAAGCTTTAGAATAGGTAATGGGTGAGTTTTTCATGAAAACTTCCCATTGAATAGGAATGGGGAAGACCAAAAAAAAAAAAAAAAAAAAAAAAAAAAAGTTTGGGGAAGTGGATTTGAAACACAGACCTCGTGATTATCAATACGACTTCATGTCAGTTGACCTATGCTCTTGTTGGCATATCATAAAAACAAATTGACCACCAAATATTGGAAAACTTCAAACATTATTACTTAAAATCAAGCCGGACCAAATACGGTGTCTACAGTTTGCCCCCCTTTGTGTATCCTTGAAGGATTGAAAGGGTAGACAAAGGAAAGAGACTAAGTACTGGGGAGGCGAAGATTTGTTCGGTAAAAATTTGAATTTAGAAAGGAAAATGCGCTTGACTTAATCACGTCTCAACCACAATTTAATAGTCAGGTTTGGTTTAACCGTGAGAAAAACTGAAAACGAACACGGATTGACACAGGCTTCGACCTCGACTGAATAGTCGGGTTTGATTTAACCGAGAGAAAAATTGAAAACGGACCTGGATTGACACATGCTTCGACCTCGACTGAATAGTCGGGTTTGATTTAACCGAGAGAAAAATTGAAAACGGACCTGGATTGACACAGGCTTCGACCTCGACTGAATAGTCGGGTTCGATTTAACTAAGAGAAAAAACTTAAAACGGACCTGGATTGACACAGGCTTTGACCTCGACTAAATAGTCGGGTTCGATTTAACCGAAAGAAAAAACTGGAAATGGACCTGGATTGACACAGGCTTCGACCTCGACTGAATAGTCGGGTTCGATTTAACCGAGAGAAAAACTGAAAACGGACCTGGATTGACACAGGCTTCGACCTCGACTGAATAGTCGGGTTCGATTTAACCGAAAAAAAAACTTAAAACGGACCTGGATTGACACAGGCTTCGACCTCGGCTGAATAGTCGGATTCGATTTAACCGAAAAAACTAGAAATGGACCTGGATTGACACAGGCTTCGACCTCGACTGAATAGTCGGGTTCGATTTAACCGAAAATAAATTTTCTTTGCAATGCACGCTAAACTTGAATGCTTGAATACATGGGGTGCAGATTTAGCATTATCTGAAAACTATGATACAAATTTCTTTAAAAGATATTTGATAGCTCGGGCACCCCATTCGCATCACCCTTGGTAATAGACCTTAATTGGATCATGAACTCGCTAAACAACTTGTTCTTTGTTTGATGACAAAAAATGTATCCATAACGACTTTGCTCCTGTAATAATAATGGTTTTGCCCCAGTTTGAGAAGACCAAAATAATCGTTTTGCCCCAGTTCAAGACTTTGTCATGTTGAAATGACGGTTTTGTCCTCCATGATGACATTCCATCAACCTTCATGATCACGGTGCTCTTGGAAAAATATTGTCTTTGGATTCTTTGTTTGGACATATGTATTTCACATCGAATCGTTTAAGTTACCACCATTGATTTGAAATATCGCGTTTATGTAACTTTTTGTTTATTCAATTGTAATGATAATACAGGTAAACATGCCAACATTCATAGTTGAGGAAATACTATGGAGAGTGGGGGAGAAAAAATGGACAAGATATGCCATGCTTCGAGAAGGGAGCTTTGATTTATGACTAAAATTCAATAGACATATGTGTCAATGTTAAGGTTCTAGAACTTGAGACAAAAGTAACCTCTTAAACATGATATAGAAATTGAAGCGTAATTCTCCTAGACACTTGTTGAATTCCCGCAACTTTGCCGAATCCTTTGATACACAAGTAGCCTATGCGTAATATCTTCGAACTTGATCTGAATTAACTGGACTTGGCAGCTCATTACCATCCATGTTAGTCAAGACTAAAGCTCCTCCAGAGAAAGCTTTCTTCACCACGAATGGTCCTTCATAGTTTGGGGTCCACTTGCCTCGGTGATCTTTTAGAAAAGGAAGAATTCGTTTTAAGACTAAATCCCCTTCTCTGAATACTCTAGGACGCACTTTCTTATCATAGGCTTTCATCATTCGTCTTTGGTAAAGTTGACCTCTGCACAATGCTGTCAATCTCTTTTCTTCAACAAAGTTGAGCTGCTCATAGCGGTTTTGGATCCATTCAGCCTCTTCTAAATTAGTCTCCATGAGGACCCTTAATGATGGAATTTCCACTTCAATGGGAAGAACAACTTCCATACCATAAACTAATGAAAATGGTGTTGCCCCAGTTGAAGTGCGAACCGATGTGCGATATCCATGTAATGCAAAAGGAAGCATTTCATGCCAATCCTTATACGTCACCGTCATTTTTTGCACAATCCTTTTTATGTTTTTATTGGCAGCTTCCACTGCTCCATTCATCTTTGGTCTATACGGAGTTGAGTTGACATGCTTGATCTTGAATTTCTCACATAACTCAGTCATCAATTTATTGTTCAGATTTCGTGCATTATCAGATACTATGGTCTCAGGAAGACCAGCGACATATAATCTCCTTCTTGATGAATTTGATCACAACTCCTTTCGTCACCTGTCGATAGGACATTGCTTCTACCCATTTTGTAAAATAATCTATTGCCACCAAGATGAATCGATGTCCGTTTGAGGCTTTTGGGTCAATAGGGCCTATAACGTCCATTCCCCACATGGAAAATGGCCATGGTGTCGTCATAACGTGCAACTGAGATGCTGGAGCATGAGCTTTATCTGCGTAAATCTGACATTTGTGGCATTTTCGGGCATATTTGATACAGTCAGCTTCTATGGTTAACCAGTAATAGCCAGCCCTTAATGCCTGTCTGGCCATCATGTGTCCATTTGCATGGGTGCCGCAAATTCCCTCATGAATTTCTTTCATAATCGCGTTGGCTTCATTTGTATCTACACACCTTAGAAGTACCATATCATGATTTCTTTTGTAAAGTATTTCTCCATTTAGGAAGAACTTCATTGCTAACTTTCTAAGTGTGCGCTTGTCATTTTCTGAGGCATTCAGAGGATAGGTTCCACATTTCAAATAATGTTTGATGTCTTGAAACCACGGCTTGTCATCAAACTCTTCTTCTATATTCATGCAAGAGGCTGAAACATCTACCATTCCCATCTTAATAGGTTGTACCTCGTGATTGGGGTCTATGTTGAACATGACTGCAAGCGTAGCCAAGGCGTCTGCTATTTGATTACTCTCCCTTGGTAAATAGTCAAAAGTGATTTCTTCAAATTTATGAGACAAATCTAATATAAGCTTTTTATAAGGCAATAGCTTAGTGTCTCTTGTTTCCCATTCTCCTCTCAATTGATGAATCACCAACATAGAATCTCCCAAGACTCGAAGTTTCTTTATCTTCATATCCAATGCAGTTTGGATACCCATAGAACAAGCTTCATATTCAGCCATATTATGAGTACAATCAAAACTTAATTTGGCGGTGAGAGGGAACAACTTTCCTTCAGGCGATATTAATACAACACCTATCCCATGACCTAACTCATTGGAGGCCCCATCAAACAACATGGTCCATGTTTCCAAGTCTGATATTTCTTTTTCCACCATTATAGTGGAGACAAATTCATCAGGGAAATCAAATTTCATTGGTTCATAATCGTCTATAGGTTGCTCGGCCAAATGATCGGCTAGTGCACTTCCTTTTATTGACTTTCGAGTAACATAGACAATATCATACTCGGATAAAAGAACCTGCCATCTAGCAATTCTACCAGACAAAGACGGCTTTTCAAAGATGTATTTGATAGGATCCATCTTTGAGATAAGCCATGTTGTGTAGTACAACATATATGGTCTCAAACGACGAGCGGCCCAAGCTAGAGCACAACAAGTTCTTTCTAAAAGAGAATATCTGGTTTCGCAATCAGTGAACTTTTTGCTTAAATAATATATGGCTTGCTCTTTTCTACCTGAACTGTCATGCTGTCCCAGTACACACCCCATTGAATTTTCTGTCACTGTAAGATATAGGATAAGTGGACGATTTGGAGTTGGAGGTACAAGAACAGGAGGGTTTTGTAGGTATTGTTTGATCTTTTCAAATGCTTTTTGACAGTCATCATTCCATATGCATGTATTGTTCTTACGAAGTAGCTTGAAGATTGGTTCACATGTTGCTGTAAGATGTGATATGAATCTTGCAATATAATTCAATCTTCCCAAGAAACCTCTGACTTCTTTTTGAGTACGTGGTGGTGGCATTTCTAGAATGGCTTTGACTTTGTCTGGGTCAACTTTAATTCCCTCATGGCTTACGACGAAACCCAACAACTTGCCAGAAGTGACCCCAAATGTGCATTTACTCGGATTCAGTTTCAACTTGAATTTCCTCAATCGCTCGAATAACTTTCGGAGAATGGTTGCATGCTCTTCCCCTGGTTTTGACTTAGCAATCATGTCATCAACATACACTTCGATCTCCTTATGCATTAGGTCATGGAAGAGAGTAACCATGGCCCGTTGGTAGGTTGCCCCAGCATTTTTCAATCCGAACGGCATGACCTTATAACAAAAGGTTCCCCATAATGTGATGAATGTAGTTTTCTCTTGATCTTCAGGTGCCATTTTGATTTGATTGTAACCTGAGAATCCATCCATAAAGGAAAAAGTTGAGAATCCAGCTGTATTATCTACCAGTACATCAATATGAGGAAGTGGGAAGTTATCCTTTGGGCTTGCTCGATTCAAATCTCTATAATCAACACACATTCGGACCTGTCCATTCTTTTTAGGTACTGGCACAATGTTAGCTACCCATTCTGGATAATTAGCAACTGTTAAGAATCCTGCATCAATTTGTTTCATGACTTCCTCTTTTATTTTGATTAACATGTCTGGCTTCATCTTGCGTAACTTTTGTCTCACTGGCTTGCATTCAGGCTTAAGTGGCAAATGATGCACCACAATACTTGTGTCTAAACCAGGCATATCTTGATAAGACCAGGCAAAAACATCAATGTATTCATGAAGCAATGTTATTAACCCTTGACGGCTTTCAGCAGACATGTTGGTCCCGATTTTAACTTCTTTAATCTCTACTTGAGATCCCAAGTTAATCGTCTCTATCAACTCTTCATGTGGTCCCAATATCCTCTCTTCTTCTTCAATCATTCTCAACAATTCAGGAGTAAGTTCTAGATCTTCCTCATTACCACTTGTTCTCTCATCGGACTCAACATCGTATGTAGGAGAATCAAGTTCGTATTTAAGATCATTAACGCTTTCAATCCAAATTTCGCTGTTTAAGAGAGGGATTATTCAGTGTGATGAAAGAAGATAAATGAAGGAATGGAATAAATGAAATCAATGCTAAAAGAAGTAGACACAAGAGAGATTCATTGGATGATGGGAAAGGAAGGAAAAAAAAATGCTTCTTCATTAACAAATGAAATATTGACATAGAGCACATAAATCATCAAAACAAAAAACAAACAAAAAGTTTAAAAATTACTTTGATATCTCATTAACAAATGATGGTAGCTCCATTACAGTCCAATTATTGAGTTCAAAGTCTTCTGGGCACAGATAAACTAAGGGACCGGCTTCTTTGTTCTGTTCGATTATAGCCATGACTGCAGGGTCTTGAGATTCTGAATGAATTATTCCAGCAAAGATGAAGGTATCATGAAGATGAGGAATGATATTCATTTGATACTTCGGCTCACGGTTCTCCAATCTAGCCAGTCGTTTTTCTTTCTCCTGCCTGTGTGCTTTAATCATATCTTTTTTGCTTGGTTTATATCCCAAACCAAACCTCTTCATATTTTTTGACATATTCAACAAATTTTCGAGGCTTTGGTTGCTTCCTGTTAAGGAGAGTTTTGAAAGTTGCAGCTCCATTTTCCCTATCTCTCCGTATAAAGTTGTGGCATTTGCAATCTCAAAAGCTTGAAATGATGACTCAAAAACCTCTTCTGCTGCTTCTATGTAGGGCATTGAAGAGGGTCTTGACACTAAGATATCCTCTTGTCCAGATATGATTACTAGTTTGCGGTCGACCACAAATTTAAGTTTTTGGTGTAATGATGATGGGACCACTCCAGCTGAGTGAATCCAGGGACGCCCTAACAAGAAGCTGTAGGCCGAATTAATGTTCATAACCTGAAAGGTTATATCGAAGGTGCATGGACCTATCTGGATGGGCACTTCTATGTCTCCAACAACTTCACTACGTGCCCCATCAAAAGCTCGTACGATCATAGTGCTGGGCCTTATATGAGACATATCAACAGGCAATTTCTCCAACGTGGATTTAGGCATTATGTTCAAGGAGGAACCATTATCAACTAGAACTTTTGCCACAGCAAAATTTTTGCACTTAACTGTAATGTGCAAGGCTTTAGTGTGTCCGGTGCCTTCTGGTGGTAACTCATCATCTGTGAAGGTTACTGAACTGGATGCAGTTATGTTTCCAACAATGTTATCCAAGTTGTCCACCGTAATATCCTGCGGAACATAAGTTTGATTCAAAATGTCCAACAAAGTCTTACGATGCGTATCTGAAGCCAGTAACAAAGCCAGTATGGAAATCTTTGCAGGGGTTCGACCTAACTGTTCAACCACTTTATAATCACTTTGCTTAACCAACTTCAAAAATTCTTGGATGTCCTCTTCAGATGCTGGCTGTTTAACATCTAGGCTCTTCGCTACAATGGGCTCTTCTATTTTCTCCTTGATATCTTCAGTGATCTTGGCTTTTCCTTTTTCTTTACCATTGGGTTTCAATAGGTCTTCTGGTGTATAGCACTTCCCGCTTCGTGTTAGACCTCCCATCCCACTGATATTATGGATTGGAAGGGGTTCAGAATCAACAGTTACCTTATATTCATAGTTCCAAGGTACTGCTTTTGAACTTTTATATTCAAATGGAGTCGGAATCTGGATGGTAATCGGTCTTGGCTTGGAATTTGGGGTACTGGGCTTCTCGCGATAAGAAATTGTTAACGGTTTTGGCTTGAGAGACAACCTTGAGCATTCTTCTATAATATCAACTTCCCCATACTGAGGGAGCTGAGTCATCTTTTGAGAAACTGTTAAAAAATGTGAATCTAACAACTCCTGGACCTTCAGACGAAAATGAGAACATTGGTCGATAGAATGCCCTTTTGCCCCAGTGTGATAAGAACACATCAAACTGTCATCGTATGTTCTGACACCCAAATCTGATTGGAAGCGCTCTACTCCAATGTATCCATTACTGAATAATATTTCGAATAGTTCTCCCATGGGAGTCACTACGCTCTCAACATTCTTTTTCAAATCAGCTTCATGAACCTCTATCGCATTTACTTGTGCATTCTGATGGTTTGGCAGAGGATTGTTGTTGACATCTGGCCCATCTTCTTTCTTAAAGTTCAACCATCCTGCCTTGATCAATGCTTGCACCCTATGCTTGAGTGCAGTACAGTTTTCAGTGGAATGTCCAATTGCTCCTGCATGGTAGTCGCAACAGGAATTTGGGTCATACCACTTTGGGTAAGGTGGCTTTACTGGGTCTATTGGCACGGGTGCCAGCTGATTATTCTGGAAGAGTTGGGGAAGAAGTTCAGTATATGTCATAGGAATCGGATCAAAATGAGTCTGTCTACGGACGTCTTTATTGTTTTGGTGTCCTAGGACATAAGGAGTGTTCTGTTGATTCCGAGGCTGGTAGCCTTGAGTAGGACGAGGATTTTGGACGTAAGGTGATGAGTATTGGGCTGACGTATTATTGATATAGGGTTGAGGGTAAACATATGGAGGTGGATAGTGATATTGTGGCACTCCGGCATTAGGGTATGGTTGTCTTGAATTGAAACCAATCATCTGAACTTCTCCCTCTTTTTTCTTCGATGGAACCCCCTTTTTCGTTGTTGATGATCCAGCCGTATCAGTTATCTTTCCATGCTTAATTCCGTACTCGATTCTCTCTCCAATTGTCATTATGTCAGAGAAATTGGTAGAGGCACTCCCAATCATCTTATCATAGAAAGGAGATTTGAGAGTATTAATAAACATGGTTGACAGCTCCTTATCTGCTAAAGGTGGTTGCACCTGAGCAGCAGTATCCCTCCACCTTTGGGCATACTCTTTAAAGCTTTCTGTGCTCTTCTTTTCCATCCTCTGGAGGTCTAGGCGGTCAGGAGCCATATCTATGTTGTGCTTATATTGCTTTAAAAATGAATCGGCTAGATTCTTCCATGAACATATATGAGTGCTGTCTAACTGCATATACCATCGAGATGCGGGACCAGTAAGACTGTCCTGGAAGCAGTGAATTAACAGCTTGTCATTTTGGACGTATGCTGCCATCTTCCTACAATACATGATGAGATGGTTCTTAGGACAGGATGCTCCATCATACTTTTCAAACTCGGGCACCTTGAATTTTGGAGGGAGGATTACATCTGGTACCAAGCATAGCTTGGTCGCATCTATATTTCCGAAGACGTCTGTTCCTTCTACTGCCCTTAATCTTTCCTCCAGGACTTCAAGCTTTTCACTAGAAGAGACTTTCTCACCTCCCGTTAGCTCTTTTCTGATTTCAGGATCATCTAAATTGGGAACTGTAATGGTCACCTTGGGAGGTATCTCTGTGGGTAGTGAAAATCCAGGTTGATTGTGTACAGGCACTTGCTCATTCTTGAAAAATGGAAACGGGTGCTGCTCTACTGGAATATTGTACAATGGATGATATTTTGGAGTAGTACCCTCTGTTGATTGCCGGATTGGAGGGTCGTTCATTGTATGGCTGGACTGAGCAATATCAGGTATTATTTTGCCTCTTTCTAGGGCGACAAGAATGGCATCCATTTTTTCTCGTAACTCCTCAATATCTTTCCTTGTTTTCTCCATCTCAGTACTCTGCTCTTCCATGATCCTTGTCCTGTATCTTGTGACGTAGGTGCGGTGGATTCGAGGTGACCGAGCTATCTTATGATTCTGTTTATATTTTTAATGAAAAGAGATTTTAGAGTAAGAAAAGAGAAAGACAAAACGAAACAAAAAAAAAGTGATAGAAGAGAAGGAAAAAAATGGCTTTGATATTAAATTTGAAAATGATAAAACAATGTAGCAGCAAAATTTGTGCAAAATTGAATTACAAGATATTTCAACTATCTAAATAAAACATAAACTAAAGTAAAGAGTTAATAAAATTGCCCCCAATACTCTAAACTTATACGAAGTTTTCCCAGAAACTTGAGCACATTCTTGCTATTCGGCTGTGTAGGTGCTATGACTTTAGAGAGAGTACGTGCATCTTCTGCTAGTTCATCTGCCCTTCGAGTGACTCTCCTAATCTGAGTGAGCATATGTTCCGCTTTACTTCGTAGTGTCGCGTGGTTCTGTCTCGCAAACCCAAAATCATCGCTTAATCTGTCGTACTGCTCCTTTAAATAGGTATAGTCTTTCATTAATCTATCAGTGGCATCCTGATACTTACCGAGGCGAACATTAAGTGACTGAACGGACTCTCTTAGACCCTTGTTGTCGTTGATGAGGTCCCCTAGTTGATCTTCTCTAATCTTGAGCGTTAATTGTAGGTCGTCAATTGTTCGACATAGCGTTCCATTTTTTTCTTCTACCTCAGTAATCGTTTGGTTCCTCAAACTAATGCAATCTTCGAGCTCTTTCATCAACTCATGAAGTGAGGCAATCTCAGATTGTTGCTTCAAAACTTGGTCATTCCTTGACTTGAGAGTTGCTTGGGAGACTTCATTATCCCTTCTTAATCGATGCATTCTTCTGTTCAGGTCGCGGGCCTCTGTGTCTAATGCTGAAATTTCTTTTTCTAACTGTTCTTGTTTGCTAACACTGCCCTTTAATCGGTTCAACTCTTTTTCTAGTTCAACATTGCGCAACAAACCTTGCTTTACCTCTAATTGCAACCTTTCATTTTCTTGAACCAATGATGAATTCGCTTTTCTCAATTCATCACATTCCTTTTCGAGTGCTGCTTGTTCTGTCTGTTGATCTGGTATCACCTTTGTATTAAGTTTTATCTTGGTTTTCAATTTTGGTGACACAAGCACGGTTTTAGCTCTGTTCGCATGCCATGTTTTGTACGCCTCTGTGGTATCATCATGAAACTGACCACTCTGGATTTTAGTGATCATTTTCCATGCTCTCACAATTTTCTGAATTCTATCTTTACAGAAACCTTTATCATAAGCAAATTCGAAATCCTTCAACTCATGCGTAGCAGGGATGAATTGTCGGACCCAAATTTGGCGTACTACCAATAAAGGAGCATAAGATATACATCCCCAAGGACCCAAAAGAGGTAAACTTTGAAATTTACCACATTTATAGATCATTGGCCTAGTTGACATCCAAGGGGCTCTCCATATTACATCTTCTATCTTTAGTTCGGAGAAAAAGACTTCCCAAGCGCTCCTTTCAGGGGAGGATGAACTCCAACCTGATTGCACGAACTCTGAGATGGGATTTTGCAGCTTATTCCAGGAACTTGAAAATTTGATCTCTGGACATTTGAATTCGGGTGGACACTTCACATGACTAAGGACCCAAATGTACAATAATGGTGCACACCCTATAAATCTTCCTGTTCCTTTTGTTCTGCAATAATTCAATGAACGAAAAGTTTCTGCCAATACAGGAATAATGGGATCAATTCCTATTTCTATCTTAGCAAACAACTTGACCACGCGTTCCTCAACATATCCACATACTTTAGGAAACAAAACAACATTAAAGATACACAATGCCAGTAAAGTTAACTCCTTGTCTTCATTTGCAAATTTTTGTTGAAGAGTAAGGATGTAGTCTAAGGGTAGGCATGTGTTCTCTCCTTTTATCTTTACTTGTTTCTCAATGTCGCTCGTACGAATCTTGCCCAAAAGAGTAGATAATGCTCTTTTCATTGTAAGCTCTTGATCGTAAGAATAAGCTTCAACCTCTGTTCGTGTTGGCATATGCAGAAGGGATTGATATTCCTCTATTGTAGGAGTCATGTCAATTGAGCCAAATGTGAAACATCTGTAGGCTGGATCCCAATGTCGAATCAAAGCTTTTAATACAGAATAATTAACTTGTACATACATGAGCTGAGCTAGATAGCCATATTTGCTTGTAAATTTAGCCTTCCTATCTACAGTTAATTTTTCCCAAGCCTGTTTCACTGCTTCTAATTGACTTTCTGGAAAACTGACATCCTTAAATTGAGAAATAACATTTTCTACTAAAGAATCTCCGTGGATTTGTTGTACATTTTCTGACCATTGGCGTACTGTTGCTTGATCTTCTATACCCATTTCTTGTATTGGAGGGGGTGATTTTATTTTACTCATACTTTAGTCTCTGCCAATGCAAATAATCGAAAAATCTTGTTAATTTAATTTGCACAATTTTCTTAACTACATTAAAAGAGATTTCAAAGGATACTTTCAATGAGCGAAAATTGAAAATTGATATAAGATACAAGGGAAAGAAGAAAAATAAATAAATAAATAAACTTTGACAATAATGCATGTAATAAGTCAAATCCTAGAACTATATGAGTGGAGTTTAACTCTAAGGCATCCTAGAAAAGGTCCCCAAGCTTACCCACCGATTTAACGATGTAGTAGGCTTGAGTGGAGAATTTCATGCGCCTGCACGGGAATTGAAATTCCACGAAGGTCACACTACTCAGTCTCCGAGTCTAGTCCTAAGGTAGAGCCCGGGTAGAAGGCTAGTGAAAGTGTGTGAAATGCATGATTAATAAGATGACATACAAATGAATGACATAACAATTACAACATAAAAAAAAATGGTAACAATAAGATGACATGCAAATGAATGACATAACTAAGATAAAGTAATTACAACATAAAAAAAAAATGGTAATAGACAAGTGAATAACAATATGCCAAACAAATCATAATATAAAGGAAAACAAAATAAATAAATAACAAAACAATAACAAAAGGACCTGAAGAAAAATTCAATTCAAAGGACAATAAAGATATTCATGGCTTGACCCTCAAAATCCCCAGTGGAGTCGCCAAGCTGTCGCAACGTCATAGCGACGCGGAGCGGCCGACATCCTTTCTTGGGTTTTTTTTAGAAGAAAATTGGAGTCGCCACCAATCATTGAGGGTGTGATTGGTCACCTTTAAAATAAAAAACAAAACTAGTCTTAGAAAACCAGAAATTAGGTTCGGGAGTCGTTTGAGTGTAGGGAAGGTATTAGCACCCTACAACACCCGTTTAAGAAAACGATTACCACAGTATCTTAAATTGTCCAATTAAATGAATAAAAACAGTCCTTTATTTTTATTTTTCTTAAAAAGAATGATAAATATGAAAATAAAACTCAAAATGCAATACTGAACACAAGATGTCTCATTCGTTTTTACCTTAACTTTAGAAATAAAGCAAGGATTAAACATTATGAGTTGGATATCCAATTTAATATAAATCATGCCTAATCTCCCTTTTAATTAAAGGAACATGGGTGTACATGATTATGTTTACTAAAAAAATATATTTTTTTTAAAATAAAACGGATGTAAAAGAAGAAAAAAATTATTCAAAGAGTAAATTCTTTTAAAAGGGAAAATGAGAATTTTCATACGCCTACACGGGAGTTGGACTCCACGAAGGCACATTACTCAGTTCCCATAATCCCTTTCAAAAGAAAATCAAAACAATAACAATAATTGAAATTGACAAAGCAGAATTAAAGATTAGAATAAAGCAATTTGGAGAATGAAAGGGAAAAACAAATGAATTAGAAAGTTTAAAACAATGAAGTTGGCAAAGCGCAAAAGTGAACTAAAACGAGAGAGACATTAAAAATGATAATGATAATGATGATAATAATAATCATAATAATAATAATAACAATAATAACTAAACAAAAAAAAAAAAAACAAAAAAAAACAAAACCCCACCTTTTTTACTTCTCTCTTTCTTCTTTTTTCCTTTTTTCTTACCCAATGTTTCCTCTCCCCGTATACTCCTTCCTCCCCCTCTTTTTTCCTCTTTTCCTCTTCCACTTTCTTTTCTCTCTTTTTCTATCACTCTCTAAGCTAAACTCTTGCTCAAATGCCTAAACTCGCTCAAGCTCACTTTTAATCTAAACTTCTTCTCTTTTTTTCTCTCCTTTTCTATCACTCTCTAAGCTAAACTCTCTCTAGCTCACTTTTACTCTAAAATTCCACTCATTCTTCTTGTGTTTCCATCCTCCATCTCCCCCCCCTTTTTATACTTGAAGTGTTACTAATTTAGGGGGAGATGGATGAGAAAATGGTGGGGAAAATAAAAAATAAAAAAAATAAAAAAATACTAACCATGGAAAAAGCTTTAGAATAGGTAATGGGTGAGTTTTTCATGAAAACTTCCCATTGAATAGGAATGGGGAAGACCAAAAAAAAAAAAAAAAAAAAAAAAAAAAAAAAAAAGTTTGGGGAAGTGGATTTGAAACACAGACCTCGTGATTATCAATACGACTTCATGTCAGTTGACCTATGCTCTTGTTGGCATATCATAAAAACAAATTGACCACCAAATATTGGAAAACTTCAAACATTATTACTTAAAATCAAGCCGGACCAAATACGGTGTCTACAGTAACAATATGATACACCTAGATTTTCAAACTAGTTTTGTTTCTTAGATTTTTGAATTTCAAACTTCCTAAAATGTCTCCAACTTATTTTTGGGGTATATTTTATCTCTTAAACTCTGATTTTGGTTTTAAACGTTAAGAATATGTTAGGCAGATTGTTGGGGGGCATATTTGTCTTTTACAAATAGGTATTTATTAATCATTAAATCGTTTAGCCATCTATTTAATTTATAAACGTTTGTAGCTATATTTCAAGCCACCTATTTATTTTTAGCCATATTTCTTGTTGCCCCAATATGGGGTATATTTTCATTGACGATTAATATCCATCAATTATTGTGTTTTTAATGACATTTTTTAACCGTCAATATACATATTTGGAAAAAAAAAACCTCCCAATTATTTTTACCCCTCTTTTACAACCTGCATTTACACAAAAGCAGCAAGTTTGATGATACCAATAATTCGGCAACATAACAACATAATTATAACTAACCAAAAAATTTAGGCACCTGAAAAAACAGAAATATGCACCTCTAAACCCATAACACAACCTTCACTTCACTTGACAACAATACGACATGCTCAATACACTATGAAGCTAACACCAAAACTCAAGTATAAATAATGAGTCGGATCTCGTAAGAAGCACATTATTGTTCATCTAGAAATACAGAATCAAATGAATCCTACTTTCAACCAAATATAAAATTATAATGAACTAATAAATTTCATTACAATGGTTGTTCAAAATTTCATTATCACAACTTGCTTGCTGGCAAGTAATTACAAGATTTTTCCATCTAGAAATAGAGTTCAAAAGAAAAAAACTATAAAAATTGTATATTCAAACACAATTTCCTCAAAAAATATAATAATAATAAACTAACAGATTTTCGTTAACCAATAAGTTATCTAAGATCTAAAAATCAACTAAAGAAAAGCATCACATCAGGTCTTGTGGATACATTTGCACCATCTCCAATTTAGGAACTCCTGCTGAAGAAAAGAACCAATACTAGAATGCAAATAATCCTCAATATGAACTGGATAATCACAGTTTCTCAAATATAATCCAATCTGTCAAAGATGTGAGGAGAAGAAAAAAGGGATAATGAATAAATAGCTACACACTCGGAAATCAAAGTACTTCAAAATTGAGGAACGACACCTGAAAATGTGAAAGCAAGTATAGAATTACATGAACAAATGATCCAAATAATGAAACAATAACTCCAAATCATAGTTTTCTCTGCTCAGTTATTTTGCACAAGTGGATCCTGTGATGAAAGTTAGCAAACAAACAAATACAGAATATAAACTGAAAATTGAGAGAGAGTAAGAGAGAAAGACAAAACACTCGGTTTATAGTTGTTAAACCATATTTCTATGGTCTACATCCACTTTCTTAAAGGGGGCAGGGCAACTGATCTTATTCCAAAGAAGAATCCATCGAAAAATTACAGAAATGGAGGAGATAGAACTCCTCAGCATCACTCAAAACCTCACTTCCCTGATTTCCCAAGCTCACAGACACTCTTTCTCTCCCCAGGACACTCTGCGTAAATTGATGGGAGAAAGGATGTATTTATACACATCCTAATAGGGTTACAAATAGTGGGCTTCTCAAATAATGAAGGCCCATACAAATTAAAAGAGAAATAAAGTGGACTTTGGCGTAAAATCTTCCAGCTTTTACAAATGCATATATATGGGTCAAATTTCCACAAATCTCCCTCTTGAACCATGTATATGTTTGGTATACGATCAGTAAGCTTGCTGCCCCCAGTATATCCATCATAAAACTGAAATGATTAGCCAACACCTTCTTTCAGTAGGTTCATCAAATATGCAATTCTTAAGCCAGTGAGAGTTTTGGTAAGCATATCAGCAGGGTTCTCAGATGAAGCAATCTTTTCCAAACATATTTCATTATTAATCACCTTTTCTCTAAGATAATGAAATCGAATATCAATATGCTTGGACCTATCATGATATAAAGGATTTTTAGATAAAGCAATTGCACTTTGGCTGGCACTATACACAGTAAGGATATTAGTACTACCAATCAGCTCATTAACCAATCCATTTAACCATATACCTTCCTTAACAGCATCAGCAAGAGATATATATTCAGATTCTGTAGTAGAAAGTGCAACAACACACTGCAATGAAGATTTCCAGCTAATTACATTCTGAAATAAAGTAAAAACATACCCAGAAGTTGACTTTCTCTTGTCTAAATCAGCTGCAAAATCTGCATCAGCATAGCCAACTAAGTAATTATCATTTAAATCCCCTTTAGTATAAACCAACCTTGTGTTTATGCTGCCTTTTACATAACGAATAATCCATTTTACTGCTTCCCAATGTGTCTTGCCCGGATTACTCATGTATCTACTTACTAAACTCATAGCAAAAGCAAGATCTGGCCTAGTACAAGTCATCCCATACATTAAGCTCCCTACTGCATTAGAATAAGGAATTTTCAACATTTCATTCTTATCTTCCTCTGTTTTAGGTGACTGCTCTTTAGACAATCGAAAATGTTGTGCTAATGGAATAAACACATTTTTGGCAGCTTCTAACTTAAACCTCTTAACTACTTTCTCAAAATATTCAAATTGAGTCAAAGTTAAAACACTGTTTGCTCGGTTTCTTGTGATTTCCATCCCTGATATTTTAGTGGCTGCACCTATATCTTTCATTTCAAATTCAGATTTCAGTTGCTGTTTTAATTCCTCAATTTTACTAAATTCTTGTCAGGCTAACAACATGTCGTCTACATAAAACAATAAGAACACAGATGCTTCAGCTTTAACATGTTTTATATACACACAACTGTCATACAAGCTTCTTTTAAAACCACAATTCTGAATAAAAGCAACAAAACGTTTGTACCATTGTCGTGTGGATTGTTTTAATCCATACAATGATTTTAAGAGCTTGCACACAAGATGTTTTTCATTCTCTTTTTCAAAACCGGGTGGCTGTTTCATATAAATTTATTCTTCTAATTCTCCATGTAAAAAAGTCGTGGTTACATCCATTTGCTCTAATTCTAAATTGAATTGAGCTACCAAAGATAACATCACACGAATTGAAGAATATCTAACCACGGGGGAGAATATCTCGGTGTAATCAACACCATACTCTTGAGTAAACCATTTGGCTACTAGTCTAGCCTTAAATCTAGGTTTATTATCACCTTTTAGACTAGCTTTTATTTTATACAACCACTTGCAATCAACTACCTTGTGACCCTCAGGTAATTCTACTAACTTCCAAGTTTTGTTTTTCTCAAGCGAACTCATCTCATCAACCATGGCTTCAAACCACTCATTTTTATGTTCAGAATTCATGGCTTGGTTGTAAGATGTTGGTTCTGAATTTTCAAAAGAATCATCATAGAACAAGGCATATGCAGCAGCATCAAAAGCATCCATATTGCAGTCAGCATAATCAAACCTAGCAAGAGGTTTAATGACTCTTTTCTGTCTATCTCGGGTCAATTGGTAATTTGCTAAGTTTTCTTTAGTGTTTTGGGCCTGAATGTTTCTGATTTACACTGTCTATTTCTTGCAAAACTTCAGTATTTCCAGTATTATGATCAAATTGTTCATTAGTAGCTTGACTTGAACCCTCTGGACTAATGTTCTGATCTTCATTTTCTAGTTCAATATCAAAAGAGGTCTCTATTTCTAATTTAGTTTTCTGATAATTGAAGCTTCCCTCAGATTCCCATGGCATTTCTTCTTCATTAAATTTAACATCCCTACTGATTATACATCTTATTTCTCCCTGAGTTAAGGTCCACAACTTGTACCCTTTTACTCCTTTTGGATACCCTAAAAAGATGCATTTTTGGGATCTAGGAGCTAACTTATCTTGTTTAATGTGGGCATTTGTTGAATAACCGAATACTCTTAAGTGGCTTAGATCTGGAGGCTTCCCAGTCCAAATTTCCTGAGGTGTTTTTAAGTTTAATGCCAAGGAAGGACTTTTATTGATCAAATAAGTTGTTGTATCTACAGCTTCTCCCCAAAAAGTTTTTGGTAACTTGGCATTTGCTAACATACACCTAACCCTCTCTAAAATGGTCCTATTATACCTCTCAGCTAGGCCATTTTGTTGAGGGGTGTTTGGGACTATTAAATGTCTTTGGATTCCAGCTTTTACACACATATTTTTAAAGCTTTCACTTAAATATTCTAAGCCATTGTCTGTTCTTATCACCATTATTTTCCTGTTTGTTTGATTTTCATAAAAAATTTTCCACTGCATAAAGGTTTCAAAAACATCAGCTTTGCTTTTCAACAAATAAACCCAAAATTTTCTAGAATGATCATCGATTATACTTAAGAAATATTTAGCTCCCCCTAATGTAGAGACTCTAGCTGGCCCCCATAAATCAGAGTGAACATAGTCAAGGAGACCCTTAGTTTTATGTAGTGATCGATTAAATTGAACTCTTGTGGCTTTCCCCAATGTAGAATGCTCACAGAATGGTAGGCTCACAGATTTAGTTTTACCTAACAAACCTTGCTTACTTAATTCAACTAGGCCTCTTTCACTGATGTGGGCTAATCGCTTATGCCATATGATTGCTTCATTATTAGTTTCAACAGTAGTAGCTATGGTCACATCTCCTATACTTGTTGTACCATTTAAAGTATACACGTCATTTTTTAAGGTTCCCGTCATTTTCAGCAAAGACCCCTTATATATTTTCATAATACCTCCCTTTGATTTATACTTGTATCCAGCTTTATCAAGAGTTCCTAGGGAAATAAGATTGCGTTTTAAAGCTTGTACATATCTCACAGAAGATAATATTTTATATGAACCATCAGTTAAACTCAATCTTATCGATCCAATGCCCTTAATCTCACATTGTTGATTGTTTCCCATTAGAACTTTACCACCATTTAAGTCTTTTAAGTCCATAAAATAGTGTTTATGTGGGGTCATTGTTGGGGTTTATGTCCTAAAACTCGTGGATAGTAAATGTAACAAATTTATATATAAAACTTATTGAGTTAGTTTTTATTATGGTTGTCAAAAGATTTGTTTAACTATGTTTTTTAACCCAAATCCAATAAAACTAGAATCCATGACTATGAGATGAATGCTTGAACTTTATGTAGTGACATATAAGTGGATCAAGTTCAAGTACATAGCCTAAAACGGTCTATAGTATAGGGATAAGACTGGGTATCTTATCCTAGGAAAAACTATGCGACGAGGCCTACTTTGTTTTAATACAAACGATGTGATCCTGAATCGTTCATGTAGAGACATGTGAGTAGGGACGTCCTATGCAAAAGAAGTTTGTATAAGACCGGACCGTGAAATAAGTCACTTTCACTTTATAACGCCGTTTACTGTGAAACTGACTATTTCAAAGTGATGACCTAGGTAACTTGATCTTAATCCTGAGCTAACTATGAACTCCTGTTTATTCGGGATTATCCTTTGATTTGCATAGGTGAGAGTGGCCCATAAGCGCCGCTCAATAAACCTGCCACTTTGGGGATAAGACCGAGTAGATAGCTGGGGACATAGTCCTGTAAGATGGAATTCACTCCTACCCATCTTTAGGGATAGTAGAAAGGTTGTTCCCTTAAGTGCTGACTCCGGAACGTGAACAAAGGCGCGCCGCCCTCTCATTGGCCCGAGAGGTTTCAGGTTTAGTGGTTGGACCATAAACCAATTGTTCATTAGGGACTCAGTTGAGGCTTAAGGAACAAGAAGTGCTATAGGGGTAAAACGGACTTTTGACCTTACTATAGTTACGAACAACCTGTGAAGGATTGACTTACTAATCACGGTTATATCGGGTGGACAGAAATAAATCTACAGTGAGGGGAGTTCAGCTACGAGCTATAGTGGAGTGTCTCGTTAGTTAACGAATGTTGGTTAACTAGGATTGAAAGAGTTCAACCGGTTAATCTCGGATCGTTGGAGCCCATGATCTGTAGGTCCATTAGGTCCCCCTGCTAGCTCAAATGGATTAACCTTAGAACAAATTGATGGAAGAATTTGAAAAACATTCAAATTCAGTTTTTTGTGAGATATCGTTAATTATATTCGATATAATTTTACTCGTCGGTTTAATAGTTAATTAAACCATATTTTAAGAGAGTAATAGTTGTTTAAATGTGATTTAAATACAACACACGTGAATAGGGATTCACCTTCGAGATATTGGGTTTGAATTTGAATAGTGATTCACATTGACCGGTTTTTTGAGAGAAACGGGAATGGTGCATTATTAATATGTGATATTAAAATTGAAATTATTAAATAAATTAGATTTATTTAAAGAATTTAAATTAGTTTCATTTAAAGTTAATAAGATTAATTTTAAATTGAAATTAATTGAACAAAATGAATTTTGGAAATTCATTTAAATTCATAAGTTGAAATGCCCATAAAATGACACCAATTTCATGTGTTTACATTCATCAATGTGCTGTCAAATTGTGAAGCTCACAAGAAGCATCTAACCTCCATATATATATATACTTTAAGAGGTGGAGAAAGATGTAATTTGGATGATGTAAAATGGAGCTTGCTGGAAGTTCAATTTTGTTTACAAAAACCCACATATCTCTCAAGTTTTCTTTCTCTCAATTCATCATGCTCGGGTTCCCACAAGCCCGTTCTAAGGCCGGAGAATAGCGGGGAAGATCATGGTGGTCGTCCATGAAGTGATCGTGTAGAAAATCATCCAACGGAATGCTTGAATTCGAAGCTCCAAGAGGTTTGTTGTTCATGCTCTGTTTTTCGTTCTTATTTTCAGCATGCTTTAATCTTAGAAATTAATGAAAATCAAGGCCTATGATCCGCTAACGCTTCCGCTCGAGTGTTCTTCACTCCTTCAGTCATATGATAGGAACATCCTGAATCTAATATCCATTTTTCAGTTGGATCAATTTCAGTTACAGCAAGGACTTCGGCTAACTCATAGCTCTCATGAACATTAGCTGAAGTTTGACCCTCTTTCTTATTTTGAAACTTATTTTTATACTGAAGCTTTCTACAATCTTTTATGAGGTGCCCAGATTTATGACAATAAAAGCACTCACGAGTTTCCTTTCCCTTAGACTTAGATCTGTGTTTACTGTGATCTTTCTTTGTATTTTTAGACTGATTTGACCTAGTTTCTGATCTTCCTCTTACTGTCAAAGCTTCTGTTTCCTTTTTCTGAGGTCTGGATTCTAGCTCTTTTGATCGAAGAGCATTTAAAACTAGGCTCATCGAAAGAGAATCCCTCCCATATTTTATGGCTGCCCTTATTTCTTTATAACTCTCTGGTAGTGAGTTTAGTAATATAATGGCTTGATTTTCATCATCAATATTTTCCCCTATGTTTGTGACATCTAAACAAATTTTAATGTATTCGTCTAGATTATCTTCAAGGGGCTTAGAGGGATCCATTCGATATCCAAACAATCTTTCTTTTAGAAGAATCTTATTAGACAAAGACTTATTTAAGAACATTTCATCTAACTTTTTCCACAGATCTACAGCCGTAGTTACTTCATTTACTTGTCTTAACACCGTATCTGAAAGGTACAGAATCATAGTGCTAAAAGCTATTTCATCCATTTCCTGTTTTTTCTCCTGTGTTACAGTATCGGGGATATTCTCAGGCTTATCAAGAATGTTAGCAACCTTCAATTAAACTAGCAGAGCTTTCAATTTCTTTTTCCACAAACTAAAATCCCCTTTCCCATCAAACTTTTCTAATTCGAATTTAGCAGACATGGTTTAACAAGAACACAGAAGCAAATTCCAGCAGTCTCAAATTCCAACAGTCTCAAAAAACAAATTCCAGCAGTCTCAAAGATTATTTCCAGCAGACGGATATATTCGCAGAGAGGAAAAAACGAATAAACCTTAACTAACCTCTTATTGAGATTAAATCTCACCAAAGGAAAAAGAAGCAAGCAGCGAATTGATTCCTTAGCAGCTTCAATCGAACGATTACGAACTCTCTGCCTCTCCTTTCATCACCGATTACTGCTCCAATACCAATTGTGATGAAAGTTAGCAAACAAACAAATACAGAATATAAACTGAAAATTGAGAGAGAGTAAGGGAGAAAGACAAAACACTCGGTTTATAGTGGTTCAACCATATTTCTATGGTCTACATCCACTTTCTTAAAGGGGGCAGGGCAACTGATCTTATTCCAAAGAAGAATCCACCGAAAAATTACAGAAATGGAGGAGATAGAACTCCTCAGCATCACTCAAAACCTCACTTCCCTGATTTCCCAAGCTCACAGACACTCTTTCTCTCCCCAGCACACTCTGCGTAAATTGATGGGAGAAAGAATGTATTTATACACATCCTAATAGGGTTACAAATAGTGGGCTTCTCAAATAATGAAGGCCCATACAAATTAAAAGAGAAATAAAGTGGGCTTTGGAGTAAAATCTTGGGGCAACAAGAAATATGGCTAAAAACAAATAGGTGGCTTGAAATATAGCTACAAACGTTTAAAAATTAAATAGATGGCTAAACGATTTAATGATTAATAAATCCATATTTGTAAAAGACAAATATGCCCCCAACAAACTGCCTAACGTATTCTTAACGTTTAAAATCAAAATCAGAGTTTAGGAGAGATAAAATATACCCCTAAAAAAAGTTGGAGACATTTTAGGAAGTTTGAAAAATAAAATATCCAAGAAACAAAACTAGTTTGAAAAACAAAACTAGTAGTAGGTGTTACTACTGAAAAAATTTGCACCCCCGAAAAAGTTGCTACCCGGAAAAAAGGAGTCAATACCTTTATTGGGGAAGGATAACAAAGTTCAACCTCCCTCAGTAGAGAGAAATACCTTCAGAATGCATTAATTGGAAAAAATGTCCTCTCAATCCAAAGACATACTACCTGCACCCAAGAACATCAGCAATTAAAAACCCAAAAAAATAAGAACACCAGCAACCCGAAGACATACTAATTTTCCCCCAAAAATGAATAAGCTAAAAAGAAGATACCGCCCACCCTCACCACCAGAATGAATAATTGCAATTAAATACTGCAAAACACATCTCTGTTCTCGGAAATGGCGTAAACGACGTCTGTAAATAACCGTAAATACAAGGGGTAAAAACGTCATGTCACCACCCACCCTCACCACCAGAATAGCCTTCATGCAGCAGCCCACCCGTTCATCTTCTTCCTCCAAAAGTAGAAACCCTTGAGAGCATTCCACACCACTTGAGAGCATTCCACACCCCCGAACTCTCCATTCCACACCATTTCCCACTGCCAAACAGAGTGAATATCACTACCTACCTCTCACACCACGCCGACGAACCATCTCCGCCGTGTCAACGACCTTCATCCGTCGCGTCGACAACCATCTCTTGCATGATCGTTTCTCCCCCTACGCGACTACTGTACCAAAAAAATTGAAATAGGTAACGGTTTCGTTTCCCTCCCCTTATATTTGCAACAAACAGATACTAAAATCCCGAGTTTTTAGGGATTTAGTTTACTCCCTTTGAAACTGTCCCCATGGGGTGTATACTAGTATTGACACTCGGGATGTCAACGACTACACAACACCCCTTGTATGTACCGTTTTGAAATTCGTTCACCATCCAAAACACATCTTTGTCCTCGGAAATGACGTAAACGGCGTCTGTAAATAACCGTAAATATAAGGGGTAAAAACGTCATGTCACCGCCCACCCTCACCACCAGAATAGCCTTCATGCAGTGATAGCGAGCAGAAATGTCGCTATTTTAGTCTCAAATTACTAAGCTTTTTGGTGCTTTAATCGTGTTTTTAATGAATATATTTAATGAATTTTGTTATTTGGTCCTTAGGAGCTAAGTTGGTGAATTTGGGAGAAAAAGAGCCAAAATTGAAGTCATTACAGCCCAAATCCTAGCTTGATGGAATTGAAGGCCCAAAGAAGACATCTATGAAGAAAAGACCAAGAGAAATGAAGAAGAAGGCCCAAAAATCAGCCCAAAAGGAAGCTGATTTTTCTGGAAAATCTGGACAGCGTCGAGACGCTTAGCAAGGCAGCGTCGCGACGCTGCCCTTTCTTGTTGCCCAAGCCGCGTGCGCAGCAGCGTCGCGACGCTTGGCAAGGCAGCGTCGCGACGCTACCCCTATTCCAGGCCTATAAATAGGCGCCCTTGGTGCCTCATTTGGGGCATCAATCATTATTCAATCATCCATTCCTTTCTTTCCTTTCTTAAGACTCCTTTTTTGGAGCCCCTCTCAAGGCTCTTGAGCCTTTTTGAAAGGGTTCTTCTAGTGGGGAAATTTTGGGGAATTTTGGGAAGCAATCATAGAGGCTCGAGGAGTAGTCAGCGGGGGCTCCAAGCAACAGCAAGGGGTTTTTTCGACGGTCAGTTCCTTTTCCTTTATGCTTTTTATTATGCTTTCCCTTGTAATTATTGTGGATATTATGTGTAGCTAAACCCCTCTTCCCATTTCAAGAAAACTCTTTCTCCACATTTTATTTCTGATTGATCAAATTTGTTTTCTTTAATCATTTTAAAATTCAAATTCTTTTTATTACATGAAAATGGTCCCTAAATATTATTTCACCTAAGTATTTTCAGTGCTCTAGAGAATTTTAATTAATTGCTTAAGTTTCGCTTCGCCTCCCTGAGGATTCGATACTCGGAATACTTTCCGTTTTATATTACTTGTGGCCCGTGCGCTTGCGGATAATCGTATCACACCCCGAACAAGTTTTTGGCGCCGTTGCCGGGGAGGCTTGATTTTTAAGCAAAAAATTAATTTTTCTTGACATCGAAAAGAAAAGGGTAAATGGTAATTTAGGTGTAAATATTTTTTTCTTTCATCATTTTGTGAATATTATTTTAGTTTCATTTTTGTTTGGTTCTTTTTGTTATCTGGGAGCATTGCATGCGAAGAAACAAGGTGGTTGATTTGTTTCCGTTAGATCTTGAGATTAACAGGACTCTAAAATTCATTAGAAAAGAAAAAAGATTAACAGAAACGATGGCCCACCAAGAAGAAGCTCCCAAGGCAATTAGAGATTTTCTGCAGCCAGTTCTTCCTACCGAGAATTCTGGGATTGTTTACGCCCCCATCCAAGCTACAAATTTTGAGCTCAAAACAGGGTTGATTCAGATGGCGCGCGATAACTTGTTCAAGGGACATCCTTCCGAGGACCCCCACTCTCATCTGCGATCATTCCTAGAAATATGTGGGACGGTAAAGATGAACGGAGTTCCGGCCGACGCAATCAGATTGAGGCCGTTTCCATTTTCCCTACAGGATAAAGCAAAAGATTGGCTCGAATCAGTCGAGACGGGCAGCATCAGTACTTGGGACGAGCTTGCCCAGGCTTTTCTGACAAAATTTTTTCCACCAGCTAAGACTACCAAGCTGCGGACTGAAATTGGAACATTCAGACAGCTTGATGAGGAGCAGTTATACGAAGCGTGGGAAAGATATAAGGAAATGCTTAGGCGATGCCCCCAACACGGATATCCTGATTGGCTTCAGGTACAGTTATTCTATAATGGATTAAACCCCTCCACAAAGACAGTCTTAGACACATCAGCAGGAGGGAGTTTTCTTTCAAAAACGGTAACAGAAGCCAAGGACCTGCTTGAGGAAATGGCGGCAACAAGCTATCAATGGCCAACGGAGAGAGGAACATTTACAAAGAAGGCTGGATTGTATGAATTGGATGAGTCAAGTTCACTGAAAGCGCAACTGGCATCTCTGACCAATGCACTAAACAAATTGACATCATCTGAGGTGGTTAAGTCCATTTCCACCTTAGCTGAAGGTCATTCGAAGAAAGAAGGTCAAGACGTGGAAGAAGTTCAATACATAGGAAATAGATCATATACTCAAGGAGTACCAAACTTCTACCACCCCAGTTTGCGCAATCATGAGAACTTCTCATATGCGAATATGAAGAATGTTTTGCAGCCACCCCCAGGTTTTGCATCGACAAGTACTCCTGAGAAGAAAAATAATCTGGAGGAGATGGTGGCTTTATTCATCAAGGAACAAAGAATATTGAATGTGAGTCTCCAGACATCAGTGATCAACCACGACGCAGCTCTAAAGAATATGGAAGTACAGATAGGTCAGATTGCTTCAGCAGTAAATGCCCTGCAGAAGGGAAAATTTCCAAGCGATACTGAGCCTAACCTGAAAGAGCAGTGTAAGATGGTGGTTTTGAGAAGTGGCAGAAGACTGGAGGACAGTGTAGAGAAGAAAAAGGAAGAAGAAAAGAGACGGGATGAAGATGAAGGAGCTGAGGCACAAAAAGCCTCCTCTGAAAGGTTCCAACATCCTCCCAACTCTATTGAATTAAAATGTGATTTTTCTAACAGCTGTGCAGGTAGAAAAGAAGAAGAGAGGCAGGATGACAATAAAAAGATGACTGAGGAAGAAGTGGTTCCATGCAACCACCATGACAGAGGTTCGCATATTAGCCCGCCCAAGCGGAGGGGCGAATGTCCAACCTTTGATTACAGGGAGTTACCTTTTCCTCAGAGATTTAAAAATGTCAAATTAGATGAACAATTTCAAAAATTTTTAGAAATGTTTAAAAAGTTGACTGTGAATATTCCTTTGGTAGAATCTTTGTATAATATGCCAAATTATGGAAAATTCATGAAGGAAATGCTTTCTAAAAAGAAAAGTCTGAAAAAAGAAGTTTTTAATTTATCTGAGAGTATCAGTACCATTATTTCTGGTAGGATACCCTCTAAGCAGAAAGACCCAGGGAGTTTTACTGTTCCCTGTACCATAGGAGAAGTATCCTTCGATAGGGCTCTGTGTGATTTAGGAGCAAGTATAAATTTGATGCCCTACTCTGTGTACAGGAAGATTGGTTTATCAGGTATGACAGACACTGACGTCACTCTCCAGCTTGCTGATAGATCGATTACCCACCCGATGGGTGTGGTGGAGGACGTGTTGGTGAAAGTCAACAAATTCATCTTCCCTGTAGATTTTGTGGTACTAGACATGAAGGAGGACAAAGAAGTGCCAATTATCTTAGGCAGACCTTTCCTAGCCACTGGTAAGGCTGAGATTAGCGTGCATACAGGTAAACTTACCTTGAACATTGATGATGAAAAAGTCGTGTTTAGTATTTTTGGCCAAGATGAATCTGTTTGTAGTTTGCATACATGTTTTTCTGTTGGGCCTGAATACTTGACTGATGATGATGAAGAGGTAGATTATAATCTTGGCCTAGGCTTAGGAGAAATGCTTGTTGATAATATGGATTTTGATCATGATGCATATGTGGATAATCCTCTGTTTGAAAATGATTTGGATCTGCCTGACTTTGAAAATGAATTAGACTTGCCTGCTTGTGATAATGAAAGATCTGCAGTTGATGATTTACCTTCCTTTGAAAATGAATTGGAATTGCCTGAACTGAATAATTTTGATGATGATATTGAATTGCCTGACATTGAGCACAAACATAAAAGGCATAAAAAAGATTGCTCGATAGATAATTTTGAGTCTGACCATGATTACAGTGAATCTATTGAGTCTGATCTTGACATTCCTGAATGCATGAATCCTGACAATGTGAATACCTTCTTTTCATGTCCTGATGATGTGTATAGCATAGAATCTGACCCAGAAGAACTTGAATCTGTGCATAGTATAGAATCTGATCCTGAAATTCTTGAATTCTTTAATTCTTCTGAGGATGAGTCATGTGATAGCTTAGTTGAATCAATTTTTAATTCTGAGTCTGAAGGATCTGCTGAGCATGTAGATATTTTTTCTGATGAATGGACTGGCATGATTGATAGGCCATCTCTAGATCCTAGACCAGTAGATATTATAACGCTTGATGACTCTGTTAACAACTGTTTTGAAAATAGAGATTTAGAAAAGAGATTTGATGCGGCTGATTATTTTCTAAAATGTTATTATGAGAATCTCTTTAGTGAAGATGGGCCAGGGGAAAGTTTTTTTTCTCCCCTGTTTGTAGTTTGCAATTCGGTGCGTGATTTCTTGCAGAGCCCGGAGGATGATGAAAATTTTTATTTTGAGCCTCCGTAAGCGTGCCGAGCCTAGTCTAGCTAAAGACGTTAAAGAAAGCGCTGCTTGGGAGGCAACCCAAGAATTAAAGTTTAGTTGTTTTTGCGGTAAATAATTTTCTTTGCTCCGTGATCCAATTTTGCTTTGCAGGATCACCTTAGCAAATCCCGAAATTCCACATTTCCCATTTTTCATGGATCCAAAGGAAGAGGATGAAGCGCTCCTAGCTCAGGGAAGTCTCAGTATCTCTCTTTACGCTTTTCTGTTTTAAAAACATTGGGGACAATGTTTAGTTTAAGTTTGGGGGGGAGGTTTCCGCTGTGTTGAGCATATTTAAATTCTGTTGGATGCATGAATAGATAGCCATGATAGCCAAGGATGTGATTTTTGAAATTTTGGGAGAAAATGGTTTATATGATTGTGGAATCTGGGAGCACGGCAGAAATTGTGAAATTTTAAAATTTTTTGATACTTAGTTTTGATGTCTAAAGCATGCAATAGTCTTATCTAATGACGTCTTTGAAAATCTAGATTCTTATTATGGTTTTCAAAGTTGTTGTCACCCCGATAGGCTTAGTTTCTAATATCAGGAAGTTCATGCTTGATTGCTCTAAAGAACTAGGTAGGAAAAAATGCTATGCCTGCTGAGAGAAAAGCAAAAGCAACAAAAGAAAATGTGAGAAAAAAGAAAATCTGTTGAAAAAGAATTTTTGCTTGCTCAAAAGAAAAAAAAGCCTAGGGGTAAAAAGAGCTACCTGCGGTGTGATCAGTTAGGCCAACCAGAGAATAAAATTCGGGTTAAGGGTCCCTGCACCGTAGTGTGAAAGCTAGTACCATTAGATATCATAATGCAAGTTTGGGGGAGGAGCAAAAGAAAAGAAAAAGAAAAGAAAATGAAAAATCATTTGTGAGTTTCGCTCCCCCATGAAAAAGAAAAAGATGACAGGCACCCTAGTTACTTTTTTTTGCATGATAGAAAGACTCCGAAGTATTAGGGGCTCTTAGCCAGTGTAGGGGGAAAACAAATGGAGAAAGCCATAAGACTAATCTAGGTTAGTAAAAGAATCAATAGATAAGTCTTGAGCATGCTATTCATTAATCTTAAGTTCAAACTAGTTTAAGATTTCTTCAAGAGTATGCGGTGCTTGCTTATTCCACTTGCATGTTTTCCATTCGATCCTAAGAATTCAAAAATCATTGAGGGTTGAGCGATTCTATTTCATGCATCTTTAGAATTTATTTTGCTCGGGACTAGCAAAAGCTTAAGTTTGGGGGTGTGATAGCGAGCAGAAATGTCGCTATTTTAGTCTCAAATTACTAAGCTTTTTGGTGCTTTAATCGTGTTTTTAATGAATATATTTAATGAATTTTGTTATTTGGTCCTTAGGAGCTAAGTTGGTGAATTTGGGAGAAAAAGAGCCAAAATTGAAGTCATTACAGCCCAAATCCTAGCTTGATGGAATTGAAGGCCCAAAGAAGACATCTATGAAGAAAAGACCAAGAGAAATGAAGAAGAAGGCCCAAAAATCAGCCCAAAAGGAAGCTGATTTTTCTGGAAAATCTGGACAGCGTCGAGACGCTTAGCAAGGCAGCGTCGCGACGCTGCCCTTTCTTGTTGCCCAAGCCGCGTGCGCAGCAGCGTCGCGACGCTTGGCAAGGCAGCGTCGCGACGCTACCCCTATTCCAGGCCTATAAATAGGCGCCCTTGGTGCCTCATTTGGGGCATCAATCATTATTCAATCATCCATTCCTTTCTTTCCTTTCTTAAGACTCCTTTTTTGGAGCCCCTCTCAAGGCTTTTGAGCCTTTTTGAGAGGGTTCTTCTAGTGGGGAAATTTTGGGGAATTTTGGGAAGCAATCATAGAGGCTCGAGGAGTAGTCAGCGGGGGCTCCAAGCAACAGCAAGGGGTTTTTTCGACGGTCAATTCCTTTTCCTTTATGCTTTTTATTATGCTTTCCCTTGTAATTATTGTGGATATTATGTGTAGCTAAACCCCTCTTCCCATTTCAAGAAAACTCTTTCTCCACATTTTATTTCTGATTGATCAAATTTGTTTTCTTTAATCATTTTAAAATTCAAATTCTTTTTATTACATGAAAATGGTCCCTAAATATTATTTCACCTAAGTATTTTCAGTGCTCTAGAGAATTTTAATTAATTGCTTAAGTTTCGCTTCGCCTCCCTGAGGATTCGATACTCGGAATACTTTCCGTTTTATATTACTTGTGGCCCGTGCGCTTGCGGATAATCGTATCACACCCCGAACATGCAGCAGCCCACCCGTCCATCTTCTTCCTCCAAAAGTAGAAACCCTTGAGAGCATTCCACACCATTTGAGAGCATTCCACACCCCCGAACCCTCCATTCCACACCATTTCCCACCGCCAAACAGAGTGAATATCACTACCTACCTCTCATACCACGCCAACGAACCATCTCCGCCGTGCCAACGACCTTCATCCGCCGCTTCGACAACCATCTCTTGCATGCTCGGTCGTTTCTCCCCCCACGCGACGACTGTACCAAAAAAATTGAAATAGGTAACAGTTTCGTTTCCCTCCCCTTATATTTGCAACAAACAGATACTAAAATCCCGAAATTTTAGGGATTTAGTTTACTTCCTTTGAAACTGTCCCCACGGGGTATATACCAGTATTGACACTCGGGATGTCAACGACTACACAGCACCCCCTGTATGTACCGTTTTGAAATTCGTTGACCATCCAAAACACATCTCTGTCCTCGGAAATGACGTAAACGGCGTCTGTAAATAACCGTAAATACAAGGGGTAAAAACGTCTAAAATAATCCAGTAAACAGTTCCCTAAAATGTCGGTAGCCATGCCTGCAAAATCCAAACTTCCGTAGCCAAAAATCAAGAATGCTTTTTTTTTGTAGTCATTTATCACAATTTCCCTAAAATCTTCCAGCTTTTACAAATGCATATATATGGGTCAAAATTTCCACAGATCCAAGACTAAAAGAGAAAACACTCATAATCATAAAACTATCAGGGACCAAAGTACATAGGAAAAGAAAATGTAATTTAAAGAAAAATCACATGATCAAATAGAGATGAAAACATAAAAAAAAGGTGATTAGTGGAATTTTTTATAAAGTTAAAATGAAGAGGGAAAACATCAATGGATGTTATTCCACACAAAATTTAAAGGCAACCTAAATCAAATAACAAACAGTATCAGAGAACACAAATTCAAAGCAATCAAAGGGGTATTCCCATATGAGATACCCAAGATTCATACATTTTAGATAAGGTGTAAATCAACTAGAACCAATTCTCAGAATCCACTATTAAGCTACATAAACTTACAGATTCAATAACCTTGTATCTAGTGACGATATTTTTAAGCAGAACCCTCTTTCACAATAACAAGCTAAGAAAATTTTAGTCATTTAATAACCTCGTACCTGGTGAAGATACTCTTGTCGTTATCCCATTCAATGTCATTTAGAACATCAATCTGTAAGTAAAAACAATCAGTACTGCTAAATTAGGCGATTGAAGACCTAGTTATGTCAAATGTACATTAAGAAACGGGAAAAAAGTATAATAGAATGCTTGTTTCATTCAAGAATTTTCAAAAAAAAAAAAAAAGAATGTTTCATTCAAGAATATAAGATTTCTTCGACAACTTGTCAAATGAATCATCCATTAAATATTTTATATCACAACCATAATCAACATAATAATAGCCATTTAAATCTGACTGAAGTGCTTACTTGTTTCCCCTCTTGCAATAATTTTCATCTGTAACATGAAATATAAAAAAAGTAAGATTAATGTGAATTTCTACAGATGGTGTGAAACTTCGTTAAAATTCTGCAAAACACACCACAATATTAAAAGCAAAACCTCAAAGTTGAGAGGAGAACTCATCCAAGCACACTTCCATCATGTATTGAGATTCTGATGATTCAATCAGTCTATAGAGTAGAACATTCAATTCAATCTTTTAACCGTGCAGAGAAAAAATAAGGTTAATCCCAAACAAAGTCAAAAAATTTTATACATAAAATGTTTGCTACACTCTCTTCTCTTCTACTCCAGACTTTTTGTCTTCCCCTCATTCTATATATTTGATATTTTTTACACAAAATATATGCACTCTATTAGTATGGTGATTTTGGCTTTTGTTACGTTAAACAATATGTGAGATGAAGATTCAAAGCTCTATCTTTTATTCCCAAATTGGCTTGATGTTTCTAATTTTAATTTCTAGACTATTTTTGCAACAAAGAACAATTTATTGAAGAATGATAGTGTTATTGGAGCATGTTAATCTTACTACTAAAAAAAACTGGAACAAAAGTGTAGTAATAATAAAATGTAACATAATGGAGAAACATAAGAGAGAAAGAAATAGAGAGAATTGTAATAATGAATGTTTAATCTAGAACCCACATATTTAGAGGACTTTTTTGGTGTAAACAATGAGAAGTGGACAAAGAATGTCGTAAGAAAAGGAAAGGAAAAGGAAAGGGCTGCCAATGGGTAATACTCGACAACAAAGTCTATATATTTAGAGTGGCGGAAGTGTGCCGAAAGGAAAAATAAGAAAGCATCCAAAAACATCCCCTTTAACCCAAGTTAAGGGGATATTAGTTACTTCATGATGTTTGTTTGCAAATCATTATAGTTTTTCTAAGAAAACTATATACTAACTAGAGGTTTCAAGAAGTTGCTGCTGTTAACCCTATTAGATTATATGGGCTTCCATCTCAAAACCAATTGGCAATGGGTGGAGTGACCCTTGTAGCTTATATGTTGTGAGGTCTCCACCAATCTTTCCGATGTGACCTATCTTTCCGATGTGGGATCCTCAACATGCCCCCTCAAGATGGTGCCTCTTTGGGTTCACCATTCTTGGATCGGATCCCAATTTCTTTTTATTGGACCGAATACCCGTTTGGGTTTAATGGGCTCTGATACCATATTAGATTATATGGGCTTCCATCTCAAAACCAATTGGCAATGGGTGGAGTGACCCTTGTAGCTTATATGTTGTGAGGTCTCCACCAATCTTTCCGATGTGGGATCCTCAACAAACCCAAGTTCAAAAGTATACGAGTAAGTAGAAACTCTACCATAAAAAAAACACTTTACATAATTGACGTCTAATATCACTCAAGAATGAGTATCATTTCAGACCCTCAAATTTATTCAGTTTCCTTGAGAATATGGTATACAATCAAGCAAACGCTTTCTTTTCTTCAAGATTTTAGATAAAAGCACTAAGTTTAAAGAGAAAGTAACGAAACCTATACTTTTGTACATCAATCAATTGACAAATTTCTTTTGTATCATCTTGATGAAAAAACATACTCACGTTTTATTTGCTAAGGATATAAAAAGCAACAGTGTCAAAGCCTGAGAGTCAACTTGATTTTGGTATATTATGTCTACTTCTAGGTCCAAATAAATTATTGTATTTCCCATAGTTAAAAGAAACATATAATTACTAACATCAATTGATAGAGACAACTTACATGGTCACCGTATTAACATGGACAATTTCATAATATCATCAGCACTTCATCAACCCAAATGTGGAATCATAGAACCTCTTGAAATCCTACAAAAAGATAGCAAATAGAAGAACATTTAATATCACTAAAATAACACACCGTCGGTCAACAAAAAAAGAAGGAAGAAGAAAAATACACTGCAGCAAATACATACACATGCCTAACAGAAACCGGTTAGAAACAGTCAAATGTTGAACTAAAACAAACGAGAAAGCTAAGGAAGGTAGAAAAACTTAAATTTCCTCAACCAACACGAAGGACTGGTCTAAGGCTGAGGCTGAATTAAAAATTAAGCAAAGTACAGCTTCTATAACTTTTGGATCCCCACAATATTCGCTTCTTTCTAACTTTTTCCTCCTAGGCAACGAGATGTTGGGGTCGGAGCAAGCGGAGGTGAGGGAGGTCAGGGTTGGAGGCGAACGGGGTAGTGTAGTGAAGGGGAAAAAAATAGAAAGATGTGTGTGGAGATGGCTAAAATCAAGGGAGTTAGGGCATTTAAAGATAAAAGAACCGCCTTCGTTTTTTAAAAATTGTACTGAGTTTTTTGCAAGATTTGCGACCCGTTTGGTAACATTCTCGTTTCTTGTTTTCGTTTCTTCATTTTTAATAAAGAAAAATAGAATTTCATGACTCTAACACCTATACATTCAATAATAATAAGCCGATATTCATTTGGAAAAAATTGGAAACAAGAACAAAAAAGGAGAAACTAGTTTTAGTTTTTCCCCAAAGTTCTATACAAATTTTGGGAGTGTTTCTAAAAAATGAGAAACAAGAAACATACATAGTTATTAAATGCTTAGATTTCTTAATAAAATTGGAAACAAGAAACAAGAAACGAGAACGTTATCAAACGGGCCTAAAAAGAGAAAAATTGGACTTAACTTTATTTAAAAATCTAACCAATATTAAATTGTTGAGCTTTTAGATTTTAGACTTAATTCTAAAAACAAAATCTCTTATCCAAAATTTGAAAACTTAATTTTTTTTTAAAGAATTTAAAAACTTAATTATCTGAAGTTAAATCCACCTAAATTAAAATTCCTCAATTACCTTAACATTATTTTTTAAAAAAATAAAATAAAATTTACAACTTAAATAGTATATAATATGATAGTTAAATAAAATTATTTTCTAGACCATTTTTGGCCATCAACTATAAACGCTTTATTGACAGTTAAAATACGTCAATACAACAATCTTTTATTAACATTTAATGCCCATCAATAATAACATCTTTCTTGACATTTTTTAGCCGTCAATAAAACTATGTAATGTTGACGGCTAAAAAGCGTCAATGATGTGAAAATACGGAGCTTGACCAAAACGAACGGAAAATTACGGAAAACGCGTCAACAAAACTATCAAAGTTGACAGTTTATTGCGTCAACTTAAATATAAAAAGTTATTGACGTTTTATAGCTGTCAATATATGTATTTTTAATTAACAATTTGTTTTAAGTTGAAAAACTAAAGATTTGTTGACGGTTTTTTGCGACAAGCGTCAACTAAACATAAAGGTCACGAAAGGCCAAATTTGTTGTAGTGCCGATTAACACCAAGTCGACCATGGAAATGTGGCAACCCGACATTGAATCTTGATTAGCTACCCAACCTATGCTAAAAAGAATCCTAAATTACATGGGAAATTCATTACAATGAAAACAAGAAGAAAACAGTTGGGGAAAGTTTTGGGAAAAGATCACCCTAAAATCAAAAAATAAAAATATATAGCAGCAGATAGTAACGTTTAGACGCTACACACAGCACCTCAACGGTACATCTTCGATTGAAGTAACTAGCATGCGCGTGAGGGAATGACGGATCGAAGTTGTCGCGACTTTGAATCAAATAAATTTATAATGACCGACACCTAAAGCTAAGTTGTAGCAGTAGTGGTCGGGTTCAAACACACATGTAGTGCATTTATAATTTGTCTATCCTACATTTATTTTGACGATGAGACTAATGGGGGGACTTGGATATGCAAGATATAATTGCGGGGAAAGATAAATTCGAGAATTTAATTAATTGATGGAAAATTAGATGAATAAAATAAAAGGATGGGCAGGTTAATCTTACCACAAGGATCACTATAATCGAAGATGCTCGGGTTTCAGTATGATTTATTTCATTCATTGATGATCGAAAAATTAATTTACCAATTGAAAGCCTAATCGAATTAACTGGAAAAGCCAACAAGCATAATATCCCTAAATTCCTAAGTCAGCCAAAGCTTTGAGACTAGTTCTAACTGATTAATAAGCTAATCGTGCACATTAACTACTAATCGATTGCATTAAGCTTAGGATGATTAAAATGTACTAGATTAACTAGAAAAAGCCTAAATTAATTTCAAGCACATACTTAGACCCTGGATCTTTCATCCCAATTGCTAAATTTGGGATAACAACCAAATCACTACATGCTTAGACCTATTCGCTACTTTATTTAGCTTATGTATTTAGTTAAATCGTCGTCGAGGTTGTTAATCTTGTTGGATTTTATGTCCTAAAACTCGTGGATAGTAACAAGTTAATTAATAATATCAATAAAGATTTATTGAAATTAATCGAAAAGGAGTTATTCATTTTTTTATTCTTAGTCTTGCCATAAAAATATAATAAAATACACATCCAAGGTTATTTTATGAAACTTGAACTGTATGTGGAGACATACGAGGATCAATGTTCAAGTAACAACCTAAAGGGTCTATAGTATAGGGATAAGGCTGGGTACCTTATCCTGGCGGTAATATGTGATATGGTCTACTTTATATTCGATACAAACGCATTGATCCAACGTGTTTATGTAGTGGGCATGCAAGTGGGGGTATCCTATGTAATGAGTTTGCATAAGACCGAACTGCGGAATAGTCACCACTAGATGTAACACCGTTGACTAGTTAGGTTTCTATTTCAATAGGATGACCTATGTAACTCAATTTTAACCCTGAATGTGTTATTGACTCCTTTTCATGAGGGATTATCCTTAGATTTGTATGGGTGAGAGTGGCAAGATTCACCGAACTCAATAAGCCTACCATTTCAAGGATAAGACTGAGTGGGGGCTGGAAACATAATAACACAAGATGAAATTCACTCATTCTCGTCTTTAGGGCAAGTAGATGAGTGTTCCATTCAGAGCTGATTCTAGGTCTTGAACAAGGATGCTCATCGTCTCTTGGCCCGAAAGGAACTTCTGTTTACTGGTTGGACCATAAACGGGTTGTTCATTAGAGGAATCAGTGGTACTTAAGGAGACAGAGGTAACCCAGGGGTTAAATGGTAATTTGACCCAGCTTGCATTACGAACACTCGGGAAAGATTGACTTACCATTGTTGGACTATATCCGTTGACACATAAATAATTTACAGTGAGAAGAGTGTTGTTGTGGGTCTTTAGTGGAGTGACCCGCAGTTAATGAACATTGGTCAAACTGATTAATGAGTTTAGTCATTTAACCTCATATCATTGGAGCTTCTTATTTGTAGGTCCATTATGTCCCCCTGGTAGCTCATAAAGGGTAATTAGGAACAATTAGTCTTGAAAGGAATTTGAATAGTTCAAAATCCATTATGGGAAATCAAGTTAATTGTATGAGATACAATTAATATAATGTATGTGATACGTTATCATATAAAGTTTAATTTAAGATTAAACTTTATTAATTGACAGAAATACAATTAAATACGATTTAATTGTAGGCTTAAATTAAATACAAAGTGAGTCGCGTCCATAATGTCCCCAAGATAAGGTACCCAGACCTATCCTTGTACTATTGACTGTTTAGACTATTACTTGAACTTGATCAACTTTTATATCACTACATAAAGTTCAAGTATTCATACTATAGCCAGTAGTTCTTAGTTTATTGGATTTGTGGTTATTTAGGCAAGACTAATACAACTTACAAAAACACCTTTAATGAAATAACTTTAATAACTCTTTATTAACGAACAATTGATAGCACGCATAGCGAGCTATTTTTCTCTGTTAATTTTAGTTAGTCTTTGAGATTTATTTGGCCAATCTTATGCACTTTACGGTTCTTTTGTAGGAATTGATCATAATGATGGAAATTGAAGTTGTGGAAGAAAAATTGTGATTTGGAAGCAATTGAAAGAGTTGAAGTGAAGAAAAGAAGAGAAAGAAGAGTCATCCAACCCGAGAGGGCAACATTGAGACGCTGCCTTTGGGCATCTCAACTCTGCCATGAAAACAGTAGACATGCATTTGAGGTAGCATCGAGATGTTGTCCCTTAGCGTCTCGACGCTACACAGTTTTCCTTATTTATTAGTGGCGACAAGAGGGCAGCGTCGAGACGCTGTCGGAAGATTTTCTATAAATTTCATATGATGTGCTACGACCAAGGGGAATTTCAATTTGTAGATTTTTATACCTAATTTCGACGAGGGATCTTCTATGGGAGCTGAAGAAAGGACAAAGAGTGGGAATCAAGCTTGAAAGTGTGGAGATCGTGAAGAGGATGTGCGATTTCGATGGATTTGAGAGTTTTCCTCTTTCTTTCCTTATTTCTTGTAGTTTCTATGGCTTTTCAGTCAATTAGTGATTGTAGTTCTAAGACTATGGGTAGCTAAGTTGTATGTCTTAGGATTGATGTAGTCTTTTAGGTTTATGGATTAATTATTGGGATGATTGTGCTTTTATTTTATTCATGCAATTATATTCTCAATGCTTTCAATTAATTGGCCATTGATTGAATGATTTTTTGTTGAATCTTGCTCGGGCGAGAGGGTTTAGCTTTGATCTTGATTACATGACTTAAGTAAAATTCTAAGATATGGAGATTTAGAATAACTTTAGAAGTTGTAAAAAGGACCAAACTCAAGGCCTTGCAAGTTAATGAACTTAGATAGGGATATCATATTTATTGTGTGCACGAGAATCATTTGTGCTAAGTTTCCTTTACTTATAAAATAATTGAACATTAAATTCCATTCCCCTTAATTAATCCTAAATCTAAATTGATGAAATCAAATCCCTAAGAATTTTTGCAATTGAATTTCCATCCTTTAATTGAAGGAGTGTACGATACACTAGCAGGAGCGATTACAGATCTTGGGCACCTAATTTCATTAATTTCTCAAGGAAAACATGCTGTAAAATGCTCAAAAAAAAAAAAAAGGCAGCGAGAATACTTAACTTTGGACCTCGAATTAAACCGATTCTATGAATGCTTCTCAACACGATCGAGTCGTGGACGACCACCAAGATCTTCTCCGCTATTCTCCAGCTGTAGAAAGAGCTTGTGGGAGCTCCATAGTGATGAATTGAAGGAGAAAAAGAAAGTGAGTTTGAGAGAGTTTTGTTTTGCTGTGAGTTTTTCAAACTAAAAAATGTCCAGTAGTCATTATCATATACATAATCTTTGAAAGCTATTTAAGCTTGAAATCATGCACACCAATATTGACATATCATGACACTAATTTATCCAATAGATAGGTGTTCATTAGGTGGCTGAATATTGTGTTTGAAGTGAGAAAGATGTGGGTTTGGTGTCCAATTTTCTGAATTTACCTCTTGATTTAATTTAATCAAGAATTAAATTAAAATTAAATTCTTTTTAATTATTAATCCAAATAATTAATAATTAATTTCATCATTAATTTTAAATAAAACTACTTTTAAATAAAATTAATTTAAGATAATTAATTAAACAATTTAATTAATTATTAATTTAATATCCAATATTAAAATTTTCACCAACCCCAATGTCTCTCAATTCTGGTTTTTTGAACGTGAATCCCTATCCACATATATAATATTTAAATCATATTTAAATATTTTCAATTCTCTCAAATTATAGTTTAATTCATGATTAAACTTATACGTTAAATTATATCGAATATAATTAACTATATGTCCTTCAATTGAATTTGAACGCTTTCAAATTCTCTTTATCACATTGTTCTAAGGTTTAGCCCGTTTGAGATAGTAGGGGGACCTAATGGACCTACATGGGCTCCAATAATTCGAGATTAACCGGTCTAAATCTTTCAATCCTAGTTAACCAACATTCGTTAATTAACGGGACACTCCACTATAGCCGTAGCTGAACTTCCCTCACTGTAGATATATTTATGTCCACCCGATATAACCATGATTAGTAAGTCGACCCTTCACAGGTTGTTCGTAACTATAGCAACGTCAAAAGTTTGTTTTACCCATATAGCACTCTTATTCCTTAAGACCCCACTGAGTCCCTAATGAACAATAATTGGTTTGTGGTACTACCACTAAACCTAAAACCTCTTGGGCCAATGAGAGGGCGGCGCGCCTTTGTTCACGTCTAGGTCATCACTTGAAATAGTCAATTTCACAGTAAATGACGTTATAAAGTGAAAGAGACTTATTTCGCGGTCCGGTCTTATGCAAACTCTTTTGCATAGGACGCTCCCACTCGCATGTCTCTACATGAACAATTTAGGATCACACCGTTCGTACTAAAACAAAGTGGGTCGCATCACATAGATTTTCATAGGATAAGGTACCCAGTCTTATCCCTATACTATAGACCATTTAGGCTATTACTTGAACTTGATCCACTCTTATGTCACTACATAAAGTTCAAAGTGGATATCATAGCCAAGGTTTCCAGTTTATTGGATTTGGGTTAATTAACACATAATTAAAATAATTATTCGACAACTAGAAATTGAATAACCTTGATAACGCTTTATCGATTATATTTTACATTTACTATCCACGAGTTTTAGGACATAAAATCCAGCATTAATTTGCATTACTTTTGATTCATTTAACTCAATTATATTGTGATCTCTAAATAAAATTGGACAAACGTATTCACGGTACTTAATCTAATTAAAAAACCAATCCAAAGGACGACATTTGATTTCTTTATCACTATATTATTACTTGACATGTACACTTGTGATAGCAAAGTTGCGCATCAACAGTCAAACGTTACATTTACTATCTATGAGTTTTAGGGCATAAAACCCAACACATTTCGATTTCAAGGACAAATTTGAGTTACAAATTGTGTGGCCTTGGGCTAAATTGTAATCTTCTATATATTCAAATATTCTTCATTTCTCATTTTTATTTTATAAGCATTCAATATTGATTGATTTAATGCCTTAATTGATATTGATTATTCTATCACAAAGCATAGATTTATGATTCATAATAATCATGAATAAGTGAATTAAGTAGCAAAAGAGATGACTCGTGTGCGGGTAATTAAGACTTTTATTTGTTATGATAGACTTTAGAAATAAATAAGCAAAAATTAAATAAAAACGTTGTTTAAGAAATAAAAAGAGAAAGAAAGAGAATGAGAATATATATATATATATATATATATATATATATATATAAGCTTGTAATGCATCATATGTTTTGGATAAAAAAGCTACCACTATTTTGATTAGTTAGGCCATCAATTGAGCGAGTGCCCTTAATAAGGGTCCATGCAGCATCTTGTGAAAGTTAATGCCTCAAAATCATGAAAATGAAAGCTTAGGACCCATTTTGAATTTTCAAGCACCACGGTAACAAATTTTAAATTGTTTTTTTTAATTACTTTTCATTGTTATCCTAGTAACTAGTGTAGAGGAAATATAGAATTAGGATCCTACAAATCTATCTGATAGCATGCAAAAATGTTATCTTTTTAGCCCTAAATTTGAGCTTATTTCATGCTTAATTCGTACTTAATTGCATTAATATGTTGATTTAAGAATTCTTAGTCCTAAAAGGAGCAATTGATGCAAATTTTGAGAAATTGTCGCAAATGGGCCCAATTTGGAAATTATTTTATGAGTTAGAAGCTTGGCGCATGGGAAGCTTGATTTTGTAGAAGCTTGGAGCATGGAAGCTTGATGTTGTAGAAGTTTGGTGCATGAGAAGCTTGATGTTATAGAAGTTTGATGCTATAGAAGCTTGGCGCATGGGAAACTCCATGCTGTAGAAGCTTGACACAAGGGTGAAAAACATTGAGTAGGAAGTAAGTTTATGTGTTGAGTAAGGAGCAAATTTCCATCCAAGAATGATAATTTGCGTCCAAGAATGACACTTTGGCTCCAACAAAGAAAAGACTATAAATAGAGGGGAGAAGAGAGGGAAAAATCATCCAACATTTTTATTTTTATGTTTTATTGCATTGTGTGCTTTATATTGTAGCTTGAAGTAATTTCTTTTGATCAAGGCTTAGCCTAGGTACCCATGTGGCTTTAGGACTATTTTGTATGTGCTACAATGAATCAATGATATTGATGATTTCTACTTAGATAAGCTAATTTTTTTCATTACTGATATCTGTTTGTCCATCTAATAGAGTTAGCAACATGATAAATCCCAGGAGGGTAACACAAGTGGACATATCTAAGTAGAGCAAGATAATGTATATTACATAGGATATTTCATGAATGTGTTTTGGTTGTCTTAGGGATAATTCAACCGCTTGTAAGCATATAGAGAACTGTGCCAACGCATGAGTTAAGTAATAGAAACGTTCTTAGTACTACGCCAAATGCATGTGTAATACTGGGAGGGAATTGAAGGAGTGTACGATACACTAGCGGAAGCGATTGCGGATCATAGGCACTTAATTTCATTAATTTCGTTTAAAAAACAGAGGCTCGATTTCACTAACATTTGGAGCTCAAATTGGAGCATTTCGTTGGATGATTCTTAGCATGAATACGTTATGGACGACCACCGAGATCTTCCCCACTATTCTCCAACCTTAGAACGAGCTTGTTGGAGCTTGAGAGTGATGAATTTAAGGGAGAAAGAAAGCTTGTGTTCATGGGTTCTTTAGATGAAAGTATACGATTTTGAGAGAGAGATTTTATCTATGTTTTCAATGAAAAACAACACACACATCAACTCCTGCTCAACTTATCAAGCACCCATATATATGATATTGACCATGCATATTGGAGCTTTCTCAAGAAGACACCAATTGAAGTTTCATGGAATTTGGTGGCAAGTTTTCAGATTGTCTCTTGGAAATGTTTAAATGAAAAAAGAATCTTCAAAACCAATTTTTAAATTTAAAATTTTTAATGAATTTCATAAATTCATCTAATTTCCTTTTCTTTAAATGTTTTGTAAAATTAAAATTAATTCAAATCATCAATTTTAAATACAAAACCAATTATTTAATTTTAATATCCAATATTAAACTATGAATAATTTGCTCCAATCCCGAATTCTCTCCAAACCCGATAAATTTGAATCACTATTCAAATTTAAACCGAATATCTCGAACGTGAATCCCTGTTCACGTGTGTTATATTTAAATCATATTTAAATAATTATAACTCTCTCAAAATATAGTTTAATTTAATACACAATTAAACTTAAACGTTAAATTATATCGAATGTAATTAACGATATCTCCCTAAATTGAATTTGAACGTTTTCAAATTCTTTCATCACATTATTTTAAGGTTAATCCATTTGAGATAGCATGGGGACCTAATGGACCTACAGATCATGGGCTCCAACGATCCGAGATTAACTGGTTGAACTCTTTCAATCCAAGTTAACCAACATTCGTTAACTAACGGGACACTCCACTATAGCCCGTGGTTGAACTCCCCTCATTGTAGATATATTTTTGTCCACCCAATATAACCATGATTAGTAAGTCGACCCTTCACAAGTTGTTCATAACTACAACTAGGTCAAAAATTCGTTTTACTCCTATAGCAATTCTTATTCCTTAAGCCTCCACTGAGTCCCTAATGACCAATTGGTTTGTGGTCCCACCACTAAACCTAAAACTTCTTGGGCCACTGAGAGGGCGATGTACCTTTGTTCACGTCCCAGAGTCATCACTTAAGGGAACAACCTCTATACTATCCCTAAAGTCGGGTAGGAGTGAATTCCATCTTGCAAGAGTATGTCCCCAACTATCTACCCGATCTTATCTCCAAAATGGTAGAAACTTATTGAGTCGGCGATGTTGAGTCACTCTCACCCATGAAAATCAAAGGATAATCCCGAATAAATAGGATTTCATAGTTAGCTCATGATTAAGATCGAGTTACCTAGATCATCGCTTTGAAATAGTCAGTTTCATAGTAAACGACGTTATAATGTGAAAGTGACTTATTTCGTGGTTCGGTTTTATACAAACTCTCTTTCATAGAAAGCCCCCACTCGCATGTCTCTACATGAATGATTTAGGATCACATCGTTTGTTCTAAAACAAAGTGAGTTGAGTCACATAGTTTTTCCTAGGATAAGGTACCCAGTCTTATCTCTATACTATAGACCGTTTAGGCTATTACTTGAACTTGATCCACTCTTATGTCACTACATAAAGTTAAAATATTCATATCATAGCAAAATATTCTAGTTTATTGGATTTGGGTTATTTAATACATAATTAAATGCTATTATTTGACAACCAAAAATCGCATAACCTCGATAACGCTTTATCGATTCCAATTGACCTTGTTACATTTACTATCTACGAGTTTTATGACATAAAACCCAACAGGAAGCACATGCTTATTTGTAACGCCTCGGAATTTCCAGGTAAAATTCTTTTCAAACCTTGAGTTAAGTTTGAATTTAATTCAGGGGGATTTGCACAAATAGCAAAAACTGGCAAAAGTATTGCAAAAATAGCAAAAAAATAATATTATTTGCGGAAATAGCAAAACATACGTTAAATTACGAAAATACCCTTAGTATCTCCAATAGTCTATCAGTCCCTATTATTGATAGTCACTGATAGACTTCGACTAATCGGAGTCTATCAGTGATAAATACTGATAGACTTTGATGATAAGTTTCAATTAATCGGAGTCTATCAGTGATAGACATTGATATACTTTGATTGATCGAAGTCTATCAGTGTTTATCACGGATAGACTTTGATGATCATAATCTATAAGTTTTTATCGTGTTTAATTCAAGCCTATCAGTGATAATCGCTGATAGAAAACAATTTAATTCAAGGCTATTCGTTTCTATCCATCAGTTTAATTTAAGTCTATCAGTGATAATCACTAATAGAAAACCGTTTAATTTAAGGTTATCAGGTTCTACAACTGATAGAAATCAATATAATTCAAGACTATTAGTTTCTATCACTGATAGAAACCAATTTAATTGAAGTTTATCAGTTTCTATCAGAAATACATTTAATTAAAGTGTATTAACTTGTATTACTGATGGAAATTAGTTTAATTCAAATTTATCATTTTCTATCGAGGATATAGAAATCAGTTAATTGAAGTTTATCAGTTTCTATCTCAGATAGAAATCAATTAATTATCAATTGATTGAAGTCTACCAATGATTGTTACTGATAGAAATCAATTTAATTGGAATCTATCAGTAAAGTACTTTGCATTGCAATCATCTCGGTAATTAGAAACTCATCCAAAATTATTATACTACAATCATAAATTGAACAAAAAAATTAAGTCTCTTGTGGTAATTAGAACATAAAATCCAAAAATAACCATTAGGAACTAGCGACTCTCAATCAAAAATATAATTTTTAAAGCCTAGCACACAAGCTTGATAGCGAGCATAGCTAGCTACTTTTACTTATTTAATTTAGCTAGTCTTTTACGATATTTGGGCCATTTTATTGTGCTTTATTGTTTATTTTGTAGGAAATGGTTGATTGGAGCTATAGCGCAATATTAGAGCTGATCGGGTGCTCGGGACTTGAAAAGATGCCAAAGAACCGAAAAGATTCAAGTAGCAAGGAGCCAAGAGAGGGCATTCTGCCCATTAGCGTCGAGACGCCACTCTTGGAGCGTCTCGACGCTACCTTTCGTTAATGAGAATACGCGACAGACTCACAGCGTCTCGACGCTGTGGTAGGAAGCGTCCCGACGCTACCGCATTTCCTTTTCTGAAACGCTCGTTTTGAAAGCAGCGTGACAGCGTCTCGACGCTAAGACGAAAAATCTGCTATATAACCTTCTTTTCGGCTAGGTTTGGGAGGACTTCGATTTGGGGAGCTATTTTGGGGAGAGAAAAACGATTTCTAGTGAGAGAAAACGGACAGAACAAGGCAAAGAGAAAGGGAGCTTGATTCGAGGAGCTTGGATCGAGAGGTTCGTGACGGGAACGCACGGGAATCACGGCCAACGAGTTTAATCTTTCTCCCTTATTTATTGTATTGATTTGTAGCATGTTTGGGACAGATTTCGATTGTATTTTAGAGACCATGTGTAGCTAGATTTCGTTTCTTAGGGGCTTGATGTAGCCATTAGTTTGTATGGATTAATTTACGGCTTTTTAGGACGTTTCGTAACGCGGTTTATTTATAATTGTATGATTAATGCTTATAATCTCTTGACCACGGATTGTATGTTGTTGTTTCTGAACTAATCGCTCGGGAGAGGGTAGTTTAGATTAGACTTTCAATTGCATGACTTAGGTAATTCGTAAATCGGGAGATTTGGAATTGCTTGAGAAACCGTCATGAAGGTTGTTCTTATTGCTTAGGCTTATTGTTGAAATTAGATAGGGATATCAATTTCTTAATTTGCTTAAAGGATTAATTGCACTCGGGAGAGGCTTTTAATTATTCATAATCCTTGGTTTATAAACTTGTTATGAATTTGTTCTTAATTATTCGTTAAGTTAATTCATACATCTAATAGGTGAAATCAATTCCCTAAGGCCTTTCTCCATTGAGTTTCCACATTTTATTGCTTTTATTAGTTTTTAATTGTTTTGCATATCTCTCGTTTATTTTCTCTAAATAAAATTGGGCAAATATACCTTTAATAATTAGGGGAATTAGAAAACCAATCCAGAGGACGACATTCGATTTTAAATCACTATATTATAACTTGGGCCCGTACACTTGCGGTTAGCAATTTGCGTATCAAAGCTCCGTGACCACCACCATAAAATTGCTATTCTTGTATTCTTTGTATTTCATTATATATTAATAATAACCCTGATAGACTTCGACCAGTAATAGTTAGTGATAGACTACGATTAACCAGAGTATATCAGTGATATCCTTTGATATACCTATACAAACACTGACCAAAATGACTATTTTTGTATTCTTGGCATTCTTGAATTAAAAAGAAGGCCAACAAGAGCTTAGCTCAATTGACATAAAGTTGTATTATAACCACAAGGTCTGTGGTTCGAATCCCCCTCCCCACATATTATTAAAAATATAAAATCAAAAAAGAAGAAGAAAATTCCAAAAAAGAAGAAGAAAATGCAAAAATCGTAACAGCTCATAAATGCACAAAAAAATAAAAATAAAATAAAAAATAATACACAAGAAATGGGGGAAGAAAGGGTAAATGGAAAGTGAGAGAAAAAGAAGGGTAAAATGGAAATATTCTAATTTTTTTGCCATATTTTCAATTCTTTTTACCTTGTGCTAAATTTTCTATTATATATAATTAATTTTCCACCCACTGCAATTACTATTTAATTAATTCTTCATGTTGGTATTAGATATATATATGTTGAAATTTTGTCGGAATTTATTTTACCTTCATGAATTCTCGAATTTAAAGAATTAAGAGGGGAAGGTTGGAATGGTAGGGTCCAATTGTTATTTCGTTTGAAAATCAATTTGGACCTTAATTATAAAAGGAAACCCTAAGTGAATAATTGAAAAAAAAAAAAAAAAGGAAGTAATCTCTTATTCCCTTTCAGCCGCCCACACAAACACTACTACAAAAATCACTTTTAATAACGGGCATTGCCCGTCATTAAAGACTTTTCATGACGGGCGGCGTCCGTGATCTATACGAGTGTCATGGTAACTTTTCATGACGGAAGACTTTTAATGACAGGCAATGCCCGTCATTAAAAGCCGTCAGTGACGGACAATTTTAATGACGGGCATTGCCCCTCATTAAAAGACGTCCGTCATTAAAAGTCTGTCATCAAAAGTGTATTTTTCCAACCAAGTGTCCATCATTAAAGGTGTCCGTCATTAAATGTCCGTCATTAAATATATTTTTTAATGACAGGCATTGCCCGTCATCATTTTGTTCATAATTTAATAAAAAAAAATTGTTGGTTGCACGGTGGGCATACGAACAATGTTTTTTTCATTTGTCAACCTGTAAAGAAAGTAATCTTAATCTTAAATGTGTAAAATTGTATAGAAATCAAATATTTGTCAAATTTCATTCCAATAAGCCAATGAACCAAATTTGTTCATACAATTTTTATTCATATAAGTATGATATAAAAATAAAATTACAAACATTTACACTTAAAGGCCTCAAAATTACTAAACACCTATGATTAAAAGTCTACACCTACACTAAAAAACAAAAATTCTCGTACATGTCGCTTTCATTCCTGTCACCATAATCTTGCTCGTACATCAAACTTGAAGAATCTAAGAAAAACAAATTGTAATTAAGTTCGATACAACACCAAAACAAGAACTCACATAACAAACATATGTCCAACAACTCGAAGAACCTAAGAAAAACAAATTAAGTTAACAATAAAATACACAAAAAAAAACAAAACCAATCTCGATGAGTATCGGAAAAAATTGTTAGAAAACTCAATAAACTCCAAAAGCTTACAAACTTCAAGATATCAAGTTTAACCCCTTCAGAGAACCTGTAATGCTCTAGGTTTCTATACTTAACATAGAGACATTACTAAATCATCTATCCTAATTCTAACCGGTTGCTCTAAAAATTTCGACAGCATAACAACATACATATGACTAACCCAAAAAATTTTAAACCTGTTAAACAAGATAAACACACTTCTATACGAAAAAAATCACCCAACTACAGCCTCACAATACTTCAGGTTCACAACAAGACCCCAAATATCCTAAAACTAAGCAAGAAACAAACTTTTCATTATGATTCAATCCTCTAAGAACAACAAAATGGTTCTAGATCTTCAATCCCCTAATAACAAAGTCCAATAAAATGAAGATAGTTAATAGATATATGCCTAATAAACTGAAGATGCAATATATTCATTTTCTCTATAGACAAGAATATCCAAGTTTCTAACGCTTTCAACGAACGAGAAAACGATTTTCTCTTGGAATACAGGGTTTTGGCCTACACCTAACCATTCAAATTCAAAGTAATTTCATTTAAATCCAAACCCACAAGCTTGAGAAAGTAAAGATTTAAAAAAAAAAAAAAAAACAAAACAGACACACATACCTAACCATGGTGTGGTTTGCTTTGTGGATCCATTATATACAAGGTCGCATAAGTAATCAGTCTCAAACAACCCTCTGTTCTCCAAGTCGCAGCAATCAACAACTACAGATTCAATGAAACAAAAAGGTCAAATAAAGAAAAGGTCAAGTTGTAGCCTTCCGCCGTAGCCACTAAGGGCTCTTTGTGTAGGTTGATGGTGTAGCCTCTTGGACCACCTCCTCCTTCCTCCCCTTCATTTTCTCAGCCATATTTGTAGTCGGCTTTTTCGATTACACCTACAACCAGTTGAAAGAGTTCATAAAGAATGTAAACAACAACATGAAATTGATAAAACAATCTCGATGAATCGACATCTGAAGCGAGAGCAGTGTAAAATAAAAAAACAACAATGTCAGAGGCAATCTATTTCAATCCGTTTGAGCAAAGAAATCAGAACTTTAGGTAACCTAAAAATGGAAGATCGAGAAAGACCTCTTGTGTCATATGTTGACTTGCTCAATGATATTGTGTTAGAGTATATCCCTTGCACCTGAGACGAGATGATAATAATTAACAAATTCTTAGATCTTTTTAGAGTATATCCTAAAAGTTTAGGAAGATAGTTAAATGCAATTCAAATGCACCATAGTAAGGAAAGTTAAATGCAATTCAAATGCACCATAGTAAGAAAGATAGTTAAATGCAGATATTATTTAGGCAAGATTAAGTAGGATCTTTTTGGATAACTATTATACTTCAATTACAAACTACCTCAATGAACCCCACACAGACCCCCACATAAACACCAACGGTACCAAAATTATGCTGCCATGAAAGTTTGAACCAACTTTTTTTATAGTTCTTCCCACATGAGCTCAATCATTTACAAATATGTATGTTATATGAGCCACATCTATTGCACCCAATCAAAGACTTGACACAAAATCAGATGCTAGGTACCCATTATCAAAACAACCACCATGCTGACATAATAAACCTTTGAACATCTCTAGTTTTCTTATAATTCTTAGATAGAACCAGAAACCTTATAAAAAAAGAGCAGTCTATTCTAGCTAAACTTATATATTTAACATTCATTCATGTGTTCTTTAAGGAAATGGGTACAATTCAATCATTATACCTTAATCATTACTGGATAGCCAATTTCCTATACGAGTTTTATTGCTTCTTCGATGCTCTGGAATATGAGACAACCACAACATATTAAAGGTATGAAAAAATAATTGCTTTGCTAAGTCAGTTGCAAAGCAAGCAAATAACATGATGCCTACTGACCAACGATATACTTGTAAAAGACCATCACTTCCTGGAACAGTTGGTACACTTGCTTTTTTCATTGTATAGTGACAGTTGATTTCTCACCCATAACTCGGATGCCGTCCGGCTGCACAATGCATCAATAGTTTCAGTTTCCCCCACAAAATGTATAAACGATTATAGCAGCTTGGAATTGAACTATTACATCAGCCACATTAACTAGGAAATCTTAAAGCACTAACATTAGGTCCAATAAAATTGATTCCATGTTCTCTTGGCCAAGGATTTTATGGCAGCAATATAACCATTGGAGCAAGAAAAAGGAAAGTCATTTACTCACATAAGAAAGTTATAAACAAAGCATACATAAAAGACCACAGCTTTCTCCCCAAAAATCCCTGCACAAATAAATCATACATCCCCTCATTTTACAGCCTACACAACCAAACAAAACCCCCCAAAATTTCCCATATGAAGTCCCAGTTTCAAACAAGCCACAAAGAAACACATCTTCAACATTCACCAACAGCAGAAGGAAAAAAAATCTATACAAGTTCAGCAAGAAAAAAAGGGTAAAGTTACCAGTTTAGGTGAATTTCATTTTTTTAAAAACTTCAGCGCCTTTTCTTTTCATCCATCATTAAATCTCCACGTTTTCTTTTTCATGACTGTCATTATAGACTTCACCCTCCAATTAATTGAAAAATAACAAAATAATTGAAATTCCAATGTCAACCATCAATTGCCTAGTACTCAACTTCGAACCTACAGTTCAACACACTCCCTTTTACCTCCAGAATACATAAACTTCCACAGAAACAAAAACTTCAAAACGACACAATGTAATACAGTAGAGCCCAAAAAATAAAAAAAAAATAAATAAAGAAGTAGTTAAAGAGAAGAGAAATGCGGAGTAAACGAGCAAGAAAAGGATGAACAAACCTTGCTTGGACTTCTTGAAGCCGCCATTAGCATTTAAGCCAACTTCAGTCCTCCCTCTCTTGCGCATATCCATTGCTAAGAAACCCAGATCGAGATCCACAGCAAACTAACGAACTCGAAAAGAAAAAACCAAAGAATAATCCTAAAACGATAAGATTAAGGACATAAATTCTACAAAAAGGAAGGGAGAAGTAGCTGACTTCGTGGGTCAGAACCTCCGAAGGAAGAAACTGCACCGTCCAAAAATGTATGTTGTCGGTGTTGAAGTTGTTGCGGTACTCGTGGGTAGTTTGAATCAACTTCACGAAGAAGGGAGGATAGGAAGCTAGGGCGGGCGAAGGTTGAAGGAAGGGAGGCTAGGGTTTTTCGAATACTTTCGGGGAGAGAGAAAAGCGAAATTTGGGCTTTTTACCATTTTAAAAAATTAAAAAAAAACTGGGCTTTTAATTGCCCGCCATTAAAGCCTGTTTTTAATGAGGGGCATTGCCCGTCATTAAAGGTCAATTTTTCCGGAAAAACGTGCGTCCGACATTAAAAGTGGCGCGCGTTTTTCGTCCGTCATTAAAGGTCAGCGCCCCTTTTTCTGTCTGTCATTAAAACCTGTTTTTGTAGTAGTGAAACCCCTCCCCTTCGTGCGTCTGTGTTTTCTTCCTCCAGCCACGGTCTCTCTCCCTCTTGCTTTGTTATTCGACCGCTGACGCCTGAAGCTCTAGACGTCGTCGACTATTGAGCTGCTGTCGTCCGTCATGTGGTTCCAGCCCTCGTCGAGGTCGTCTCACGTCCTTGGAGTTTCAGCAGTGTGAGTATTGGCTGGTGTTGGGTACATTTTTTTGAGTTAGGTGTTTCCCATGTTGAGCTTTATCGTTGGTTTATTGGAGATTTAGATAACTCAATATGTTCGAAATTTAGTTTCAGCCTTAATCAATCGTTCTTGATGTTCAAGCTTCCATACTCAGCCATTTACGCTTCTATCCAGCGAAGTGGCTTAGTTTGGGTAAGGTTCCTTGTTCGTTGAGTCTCATTCTTAGTTATGTTGTTAATCGAAGCTAACTCATTCCCCATTGAACCCGTTTTTGTGTTACCCATTCAATTTCGGGTTGAAAATTTCAGAATTTAGCTATTCAGAGGTGCTGCCCAGCAGAGGTTGAGGCTAGTTTTTGAGTGGGTCTTTGTGTTGTGTGCTTTATTTTGGCTAAGGACGAGGAGAGAACTTAAAGGAAGGAATTAGTGAGTTGCTCTCGTTTGAGTTTAGGCAATTTATCGACTAAACATACTTCCAAACTTCCAACTTAAGTGTTGACTTTACAAATTGTGATGTATTGTAGGTTCGAAAGTAGATTTTGTTTGGGAGGTTGTTGGTTGTGTGGTTGCGATGGTTGCTAATTCAGGTCAGTAACCTTACTACTAGGAGGCTTATGCTAGGTTGAAACTGTGTGCTGGTAGCATAAGCTTCATGTGTGAACTTTTCTTATGTATGTGGCTCATGCTATAAGATGTCGTGTACCTATTGATATATGAGTGATTGAGGAGGATCTATGTTGTTACGCTGGTGTACATGTATGAAGTTTATGTTCCTGAGAGGAAGAATGTCTCGTGATCAGTATTCTATCGATTCATTGTTATTTGTCGTATGCGGTTGTTGCGGTTAAAACCCTGATAGCTCATCTCTCACTGTTTTTTCCTTTATCGCATAGCTTTTGTTTTTATATCATCGCATGTTTATTTCACCGCATCTCAACCTCTTTTGTAATTCCTAACGCCCATGTATTAGAATAGGATTTAAGGAAATACACTTTTACTACTCGCCCTTTCCCTGTGGATTTGACCCTCGAATACTCCAGGTATTACTTGGTAATGCGTAATTTATACTTGGATTAATACACACCAACAACATATTCTTTGATTAATTCAAGACAACAAGAAGAAAATATAGTTCACACCACTATGTGAGCCCTATTAGAATATTCCAAGGAGAGGCCATGCACACACTCGTGTGGGAAAAATTTCGAAAAGATTTTATCTCAATTTTGTTTTATATATGCTCGATCTTCCGTTAGGCAAAATCATGATCATGCATTGACTATGAGGCTTGAGGTTTGAGTCTTGAAATATGCAAACACTTGAATCTCTATCTTTTTTATGCTTTTATGCTTTTATGCTTGCTTGAGGATTAAAAGGGTTTAAGGTTCAATGCTATACCAAAGGTCCAATAGCGTTGTGACGTTGTCGCCAACGTCTTGAAGCCAGAAACATGTGCAAGGCAGCGTAGCCTCATCAAATATCAAAGCATTGATACGTTTAAATTTCTACACTCGTTGCTATTGCCATCAAGTGCTTGTGATCTGACGCCTGAAGGTCTTGCTGCACGCTAGAGATGGCAGGTGGAGAAGAGAGGCATCAGAGGTTGGCTGGCGATTGCTGCTTCATTGAAAAAAAAAATGATAAAACTGAAGAAGATGGTGGTGGTATAATTTTGCATTTGTTTAAATGATAAGTTAGGGTTTTGTTTACAATTTTCATTTGTTTACAATTTTTCCACAAGAGTCAATTAAATCCCTTCCAACCAAATTAAAACTCCAATTAACCCTCCAAAAGTTGCTCAATTAAATTTATAATTGGAGAAAATTGATGTTTACTGCATTACATTTGCCTCTTTCAAGTTTTTGTTTTGTTTCTACAATAATGTGTACCTAAATTTCTGTTTCTAATTCAAGGGTGAATTAATTCTAGTTGTAATAACTTTTTGAGGCTTTGTACCAAATAGAATTTATTTTATTCAAGAATTATTTTTCTTTCTTATTCTCTATTTTTTTTATTAATAATTTTATATTTAATTAAATTGACAAATTAATTTAATATCGATTGTTCTATATTGTCGTTGATGAATTTGTGATATGTAATTGTCATGAATGATTTAATTTAGCAGCAATGAGTTAGTTTGCTTAAGTATGGGTAAGTATAACTTTTCCATTTTACATAAGTTGCGTAATATTCAAGGGTATGTATTGTTAAAGATAATGGTTTCTTTCATCGTTTTCCTTTTAGTGACACATAGGAATGGACTTTTCATGTACTAGGTTTATCTATAGAAGAAATTCAAGGTTGCTTTTGTAAAGGTAAGAATGTCTAAGTCTATTGAAGAATTTTTTGGTTTTAGCCAAGCTTGAACTTTTAAAAAAGAATCTTCTTGGTTGCTTCTGGGAAGGTAAGAATATCTAAGTCACTGGTCAGCCACTTTCCATTTTTTTCCAAGGATTTTGCATCCATTGAGGGTTGAGTTTGTTTGATTTGTTTGCTTCACTGAGATTCATTTTTTATGGAAAATTTGATCAAGTGTCCATGAAGATGCTCTAACTTAGGATTTGATGTGTCACTCATTTTTATGGAGCTATGTGGTTGTCATAAACTAATTTTGATTGGAGAATTTTATTTTCTTTGACAATAGAATTTTATTTTGACAACGGTTATTGTAAATGGTTTTGAGCGGTGAAAAAGTTTAGGAGAATTAGCCTTGTAACTTTGTTGTGATATTTTGCTTATAAAATAAGTGAAAGTTGGTTGAAAGAAGACTTAGAGGGTTTTGCTTAGTTTGAAGACAGACGGAGGGAATGCTATATGGTTTAAGAAAGTTAAACTTGGTACTTTGTGTTGGTTTCTTGACTTCGTCTTGCTCTTGTGGCTTTTGCTTTCTTTATTTTAAACTCTATTTTTGGTTGGCTAGTGTAACTAGTTTTGTTGGAGACATTGAGCAAAAGAAAGTTTGAGACATTTGTAGGACCTTCCAAAGTTTCCATTACTAAAATTTTGAGCATGTGAACTCTTTGGTTCTGCCACCTTCTAATTGAAGTTGTAAGATTGCCAAAGCATTAGTAGCAGCAAAAAATTGTAAGGGTTATCGGGCCTCAATTTTTGTTGGGTTAGTGATTGGATGTTCTTTTTAGTTCTTTGTGGAGATTTCACAATTAGTATTCTTTTTCTCTTGATAAAAGCTTACATGATTTTCATTCTGTATTTTTTCCTTTTTAGAACATTCATAAAAAGTTTTGTTTGCTTAATCAAGAAAAAAAAATAAGATTTGTGATTCTTGCACCGCTTAATGCCTTACTATATATAGCTTAATGTTTATGAAGAAGAGTTGAAACTTCCAATGCCTTATTGCTTAATGAAATATGCTTTCATATAGCATGACAATGTGTGGTTATGGTTTTGTGGTTGTAGTTTGTTACTAGATACGGGATAGTAACGGTTGTTACTAGATATTTTTTTAATCTGCAAGAACTATTTCAAGGCAAAGAAAAAGGCTTTGACGTGGAAAAGGCTCTCAAAGCTAAATCTCTGCACGATTTTGAAAAATTAGTATCTAGTGTATCTCATGGTTTCAATTATGTAGAATATTTCTACTCAAAATCAAGCACAAGAAGCATAGTTGGGAGTGTGAAGATCCCTATTCTTTATATCCAGGTACATGTTTTCTACATGGTTTTTCTTTGAGTTCTGCTATTAGAATGCTGAAAAAGACATCGTAAAACCAAACAAGGTGCCACTTTGCACGATAAGTATAGTGAATGATAGTTTTAGGCTATAGTGCTTTTGTAGCTCCTATAAAAAGTTGTGTTATTAAGTGCATTCCTTTTTCTTCTTCCTGACTTATTATCATTAAGTGCATTCTTTTTCTTCTTTGTGACTAATCATTTTCTTGTCCATTAGAAAGTAGGGGTTGTTAGTTGTGTCCAATTAGGGGAAATAACATTTGGGGAGTGGAAAGAGACATGGAATGACTGCTAAAGTAAATGTTGCAGTTTATGCTTCTTGTGCTGGCATTCCTGTTGTCATTACAAGGTATGTAACAAAATCCCATATTGTCAATTGGGCATGAATTTTCTTGTTGTATCAATCTAATTTGGATGAATTCTAGTGCAGTGGTTTTGCCATTGATAACATAATAAAAGTATTGCAAGGTGAGAGGAAAGGAACTCTCTTTCACAAAGATGCCCATTTGTGGACTCCGGTTAAGGAAGTTTCTGCAAGAGAGATAGTGGTCGCTACTCGGGAAAGTTCAAGGCAGCTTCAGGTAGTGAAAGGGAACAAGTTTTTATTTATGTGAGTTTGTACTCTTGGTTATATTAAATGTTTTGTTGTTTCTCCTATCAAATTCAAAGATAGGAGAAACATATTGTTGGATGTAGCTGAAAATATGATTATGGCTGAGAACTATGTTGATATTAAAGCTACTGAGGATGTTGGTTATGAGAAGTCTTTGATATCTCGTTTGGCTCTAGAGCTTGGAAAGGTACTATTTATATTTGTTTATTCTTAGTTTCTTTGGCTGCCTGAGAGTGGTTTTGATGGTCAGAAAGCTTTTTTTTCTTTCATACTATTATTGTGTATTTCAAAATTGATGAATGCAAAAGCTAATCACTCAAATGGGTTAATTTACACGTTAACCAAGGAGTTTTAACCCATCAATTCTGATATCGCTATATAAGTCTGATTGTGGTGTGCATTTTTGTCAAGTACCTCTTAAAGATGAGTCCTAATGTCTATAGTTTTAACTATTTCTTTTACTTTCAACATTTCTGATTTGACATAGTACGTCCCACCAAACGAGCGTTAGCGTGCTTCATGTACTTCTTGACTTTCTTTGTGATCTATTGAGGTGGATACTATGCACTTGAAATTGGTTGAAAAAGATTTTATAGGTTTTTTTTTTGTTGGGGGGGGGGGGGCTTAGGAGAGTTAGCTTTGTGAGTTTATATTGATATTTTCATGTAGAAACCTGGTTTCAAAGTGACTTCAATGATTTTGTTTGGTTCGGGTGAGGGAGTGAAGAGTTTAGGAGACACCTTGTAACTTTGTTTTGGGGGGGGGGGGGACAGAGAGAATAAGTGAAATTTTGTTAAAAAAGACTTCAAGGGTTTTGCTTTATTGTTTTATGGAAAATGAGAAAGACTACGAGAGTTAACTTTGTGACTTTCTTTCCCGATTTATTGTGTTTTTAGTGGTAGTTAAGTTTGACATGGTATAGTTTTTCTTAAAAGAAGTAAAGTTAATAGTATCGTGGTTTGTACTGATCCACCACTAAATTTTGCAGGTGATGAAGATTACTACGAATTGGGTGATGCTGAGGAGGAGGTCTGAGGAAGAATAACTCTCTAAGTCTTAATTTCATTCTTATCTTTTACTGAAATAGTGGTTGTTAGAAGGACATAGCCGTTTTATTCAATTGAGTGTTATTTAATTCAAGGGATGTATCTTATTCTTGTGGTTAGGATTGTGTTAGACTTATAAGTTTATTCGAGTTATTGAAATGGAATTTGTTACGAGATCTGAATCGTAATTATATTTGGAATTTTCTAAAGTTATTTGTTGTCTTAGCAGGTGGTTGAACTTTTTAGGTTAGCTACAGTTATGTCATTATGTTGTCGAATTTTTTGGTAGCCTTTTAGTGAATTATAGGATTAAGTCTGGTAATGTCACTTATAGTAAGTAAATTTTGTGGGCATTACACTATACATGAAAAGACAAGCGACTTTAATAGATATATATGTTTTTCCTTCTGCAAATGTATTTAAATATATTATGAATTAATTTAAGTTGATTTTTTAATATAATGACATTTGAAACAAATGGTAAAAAAAAACATAATTAAAAAAAAATCTATTAAAAGTCAATTAGTGTGTCTATCATAGCAAGATTAAAAATGCTATGTTATATTTTTATAGCATTATTTCAATGTTATAAAAAATGTTATTAAAGACCAATCATAACATTTTTCTAATGCTGTGAAAATTTGTCATAACATTAGAATTACGCAATAAAAAATGGACTTTTTATAGCGTTCTCTATAGCGTTGAAAAAACGCTATGAAAAGTTAGAGACTTTCAATAACATCAGCTACAACAACGTGGCAAAAAACGATATGATATGTCTTTTATAGCATTGTTTTACAGTTATAAAAAACGCTATAAAAGAGAAACCATAGCGGTATTTTAACGCTATGAAAGATTTCCATTACATTAGAATAACGCAATAAATATAGATTTTCTACAGCGATTTCAATAGCAGGAAAAAAACGCTATTAAAAGTCTCAGACTTTCAATAACATGGGCTACGACAGCATTTCATAAAACGCTATCGTAGCCTTACGATAGCGTTTTTTCAATGCTATCGTATGTGATTTTTCCTGTAGTGGCATTTGCATAAGTAGCAAAAAAAAAAATCAATAATTGCAGGCGTGTCTTTGATTTATTGGGTTTGCAGATATAGCAAAAAACGTTTGCCCCGACCCAGACAATAACGCCAAAAGACTAAAAAATAACCTCAGCTCGTCGCCCACTGATATACCAAATATCTAGTATATTAAACCCTAAAAATATACTAGATATTTGGTATATCAATCAACTGATATACTAAATATATAGTAAATATATAGTATATCATATGTATATTTCGTGAACATAATGTATTAGATATTTGGTATATCAATCAATTGATATACTAAATATATAGTATATCAGATGTATATTTCGTGAATATAATATACTTTACAATGAGCTTTCATTAGTTTAGATATCTTTGATATACTTCATCAATAAAGAATTAGATATATTAGCTTTATTTTGGGACAATATGTGTGGTAGAGGATTTAAACATCTAACCTCTCGGTTGAATGTGTATATATCAATGATTTTTTTTAATAACAAGTCTATCATTGATGTATTTAGCTACTCATAATCAGGTATATTTATTAATTATTTGACTAGTAAAAAAAATGAGGTATATCAACGGTGTATCAACTTTCATAACATGTATAGAAGACAAATATTTATTTTATAAAAGACAAACATTTCATTTAAAATATGTAAATAATACAACATAATTCAATAAAGAGAAAAGAAAATATAACAAATATAAGTAAAGAAAGTAACATATCAAGTATATCATTGGTATATAAAATATTATGTTTATGAAATCAAGTATATATTTGATATATCATTAGTATATTAGGTATATCATTGTATTCATTCGAGTATATCAAATTTGGTATACTTTATATTTCGTATATCAGTAAATATAAAATATATCAGATATACTACTAATATACCTATTGATATACCAACAAGGGTAAAATTGGAATAATAAAAAAACGGAAATCAGATTTTTAAAATTTTGCTATATTTGCAAAACTAATAAATCATAGTTAAATTTGCAAATATCCTAATACTTTTTGCTACCCATTGCAATTCCCCTAAATGATAAGTGTTTATTTTGATGCTTGGTTAGAATCAAATAAATAGAAAATGTACACACTAATTATGACTTTTCCACTAAAGTAGATTAAGTTGTTGAATTGAGAATCTTTTTTTTTTTTTTTTTTTTTTTTTTTTTTTTTTTTTTTTTTTTAGTTTGTGATCAAGATTATAATGGGATAGAATTTGCGGCCTTGATTTCAAATTTGGTAATTTTATTTTTACATTCACTTTTTCATTGCTTAATTTTTATCTTATTTCAACATTTCAAAACCTTATTTTATTTTAGTTTTCTTAAACCTTGACAAATTAATTTGACTAGTTCTCTTAAGATACAACTTAGTTTCACATCTCTCTACAAGTTACATTAGAAGGATCAATTATTACTATGCAGCGCCTCAAAAACCAGACCAATATCCATTAGTCGTTGATTAACATCTTATTGGATTAAACCTTTGTATTCTTCCATATATATCTACTTAATATCTTTTAATGTATTCCAAAATTCTTTCTATCACATTTGGAATCGAGAATCGAAATTTGACTTGGAAAAATCCCACATGAGAACTGTAACCGCCCAAAATTTCAACAAGTTAGAATGTATACTTAATTAAACTTTTATATTCTTCCATATCTAATATTTTATATTCTAAAATATTTGTGCTTATTCTTTTTGAGTCAACACCAAAGTCAAGAGCTTTAATTAACAAGTTAGAATGTATTCTTAATTCTTTCTATCACATTTTAAATGGAGAATCTAAGAATGGGGGAGGAAGAAGAGGGGAAAGAGAGAGAAAAATAAATAAACGAATAAAATGTTTTTAATTAACAAAATAATTTTGAAATTTTTTTTTTTAAAATTATTAAAAAAATTGTCACATCAGTAAAATTGTGAAATTGTTTGATTTGAAACTTATGGAACCAAAATGTAACCTATCCTATCCTGACTAAAAGTGTATTTTTCCCTAAATTTTATTAAAACATTTGCGTGGATGACCCACTGGAGAGGTAGAATAAAAAATGTCCTAAATTTTTATTTATTATTTTTTTTTATTTGACAATGGACATGCATTTGTTTAGTGACTAGAATCTCATATAAAATACTTAATAAATATCTCAATTCACAGTAAACCATCCACATATGGCAAAATAACCACCAAAATTTCAACAAGTTAAAATAATCTATGCTTAGTTATTAAACCTTTATATTCTTCCATATCTAGTATATTTTATGTTCTAAAATATTTGTGCTTATTCTTTTTGAGTCGATACCAAATTTAAGAGCTTTAATTAACAAGTTAGAATGTATACTTAATTTATTTCAATGTATTCCAAAATTCTTTCTATCACGTTTTGAATCAATAATCTAAATTTGACTTGGAAAAATCCAACATGAAAACGGTAACGACCCAAAATTTCAACAAATTAGAATAATCTATATAGATATATATATATATTTTGATAAAAGAATAATCTATACTTAATTAAATCTTTATATTCTTCCATATCTAATAATATATACTTTAGCATATCTCCCTTTCATTTTAGTTTGACTAAATTACATGGTAAATTAATTAGTTGCCATGAAGAATATTTGAAAAAGAAGACATTAGAAGAATTTTATCGAGTAAACAAATTTTATTTGAAGCTATCTTTTAATTAGCGATGAAATTCGTATTGGCCCACTCTTTTTGAATGAAATCGACATATGAAGATTCCATGTATTAAGTTACTATTGAACGCTTAACTCCACAAATAATTCCGTTGGACGATATTCATTTCTAGAGATCAAACACAATTCTATAAATATCAAACTACCATTTTAGGTGAAGAGCAAACCACCCGCTTACAAAGTTTTGTTTAGTTGGAAACTATCAATCAAAAGTTAGGATGAGTTCTTCTGGACAAGATGATTGGAAACAAATAGAGAACATTAACGACGATCCGTATGTGCAAGAGATCGCAAAGTTTGCAGTGACGAAGAGAAAACACGGTATATCTGGGGCTAGATGGACATCCAATCAAGTTGTGAGTGGTAAAGTTGTAGACGTGGTAGAAGGAAAAAAGTACTGTCTTGAGGTGGAGGCGAAAATAGTGATAATATATCCCGATCTCCCAACTATATATAAGAAAGGTAAGGTTGTTGTGCTGGATCGTAAACCACCTGTTGAATCTTGGGAACTCTTAGATTTTGATTTTTCCAAATAGCCTCTTCGCCTTGGCGCCCTTTACTCCTCAACTCCCACTTTGTTGAGGGGACCAACCCTTATCTACTTTAGATAATGCTCACATCGCATTATCCTTATGTATGGATACTAGTAATATGAGAATAAAGTAAGGCCTATATCAATGTCTAATTCTATGTTTAAACGAGTGTCGTTAGTTTTTCTTTTCTTTTCTTCCCTCTTTATTATAAACCTAACTACATTAACAACTAACGCTCCGTTTTATAAATTATTTAATTTTTAGTTTTACGTTTTTGAAAATTATGTTTGCTTTCTCCAAGTTTCTTAACAATGGTTTGCATGTTTGTTAAGGAAACATTTGAATTTTTAGCAAAATTTTTAGCAAAGTTTGAGGATTTACTTGAAACTTTTATAAAGTTGAGGAACTAAATTGATACTACCCTAAAAGTGTTCAACATGTAATTTAACCTTTAGTTTTTAAAATTACTTGACTTGGTTTTTGAAAACATGGGAAGTTAGATAACAATACAAATAAACTTGATGGAAGTAGTGTTTATGAACTTGACTTTAAAAATCCAAATAGATATCAAACGAAATTTCAACAATTCAATTATGAACCAAATTTAATTCCAAAAATTAGGTTTCTATTTATAGCTATCTCCCATATGTTAATATGATTTTTTTTCTTTATTTTACAATATTTGAATCTGAAATTTTGTGGCAAATGTTTAGTTAGACTATTTGGCAAAATCTAAGAAAGTTCATGGCAAAGTAAATAAATACCATTGAGAATTTCTCAGCAGTCTAGAGATAAATAGAAAATTTCGGATTTTTTTCTACAAAAGAAATGGAGGGTCACACAATTGAAACCAAATAAGAATTATTTAAATTAACTCTAAATTTTCAGTTCAACAATCGTTATAGAACATATTAATTCAATGGTTAGTTCAATATTGATTATCTAAAGATTGATTTTAATCGTCTAAGTCTAACCAACTCCGAGAGCTATATTATTCCTATTATACTAGTTTGACAAACACATCAAAGCTATTCTAGTTGTACACTAATCAATCAGGCCTAACTAACTAGCAACAATCACATTAAGATTATAATAGTTAGACAACACATTTTATAACTAGAAAAAACCTAAATTAATTACAAATTGACTAAGTGTCAATTCTAGGGAGGACAGCAAAATGGTTTATTTAGAGACAATGCTCTTAAATTCCAAGATCATTTTGCAACCTAATCGCTACCAGCTAACAAATATAATTAGAATGAATGCGATTGGGTTTATCAGACCCTCCTATAAGAATTAACTATGATAAAATAGAATTCAACTCACCAACATAATTGAAATCAGAAATTAAGCATCAAAACCTCAAGAAAATAATCCAAACTTACATAACTGAGTGTCCAGTTACCCGATTAACACCAAGTCGACCATCGAAATGCAACAACCCGACATTGAAGCTTGACTAGCTACCCAACCTATGCTAAAACTAAGTCTAAATTACAAGGGAAATTCATTACATTGAAAAGGAGAAGAAAATGGTTTAGGGACTTTTGGGAAAAGATCAACCTAAAATCATAAAAGAACAAAATATTGCAAGCAATAACGTTTAGACGTTACACACAGTGTCTCAATGTTACATCTTCAATTGACGTAACCAGTGTGCGCGTGAGGGTATGATGGATCGAAGTTGTCGAGGGATCAAATACACATTTATCATCACCGACACCTAAAAATAACTTGTAGCAGTAGTGGCCAGGGTTGAACACATGGAATGCGTTTATAATTTGCCTATCCTAGATTTATTGTGACGATTAGAGTAACGAGGGGATTAACATATGCGAGAGATAATTGCGAGGAAAGATAAATAGCGAGAATTTAATTAAATGACAGAAAATTAAATGCATAAAATAAAAGGATGGACAGGTTAATCTTACCACAAGGATCACTATAATTGAAGACGCTCGAGTTTCAGTATGATTTATTTCATTCATCGATTATCGAAAAATTAATTTACCAATTGAAAGCCTAATCGACTTAACTGGAAAAGCCAACAAGAAAAATATCCCTAAATTCCTAAGTTCGACCAAAGCTTTGAGACTAGTCCTAACTGATTAATAAGCTAATCGTGCTCATTAACTACTAATCGATTGCATTAAGCTTAGGATGATTATAATGTACTAGATTAACTAGAAAAAGCCTACATTAACTTCAAGCACATGCTTAGACTCTAAATCTTTCATGCCAATTGTTAAATTTGGGATAACAACCAAATCACTACATGCTTAGACCTATTCGCTACTTTAATTAGCTTAAGAATTTAGTTAAATCGTGGTCAAGGTTTTCAATCTCTCCAAACATTAACAAATTTATGAATCATGCAGTCAAAACAACATTCAGTACAGTAAATCATGCAAGAAACAATAAGAATCTCATGAAATAAAAACATACGTACTAATTGAGGTCTCAATTACAACAATCCAAGCTTAGACAACTATAGAGGAGCTAAATCTAAACCCCAAGGCTTGATTAGCCACTCTCAAACTCACATAAACTAGGGAGAAATAAGAAGTAGAGACAAAAACGAGAAGAACGACAAAAGAATCACTAAAAACGGAGTTCAGATGACCTAGATAGCGAAAAAACACTTTTATAGCGTAGGGGTAGCATCGTGACGCTATGTTTCTGGTTTCAGAATTTGCACGCGTGAAATAACCAGTATCCAGACGCTATAAGTTCAATTTCTTTTAATCAAATTTTTCCTATGCTTTAATGTGTTCAAATGCACGCCTTAGCGATTCTCCCCATTTATATAAGTTTGTCTAATGTTAGGAAAAGATTGACAACCTTTGACTGCAACTTGCTTAAATTTACTTGCTAATTGAAGTAGTAATTGGGATAGATGATTTAGTTATTGTAATAAAAGCGTTAATTTCCCCTGATTGCATGCATGTGTTGGGTTTTATGCCCTAAAACTCGTAGATAGTAAATGTAACATTTGACGACTGTTAATAAATAAAGAGTTATTAATTTCCTTCCAATAAAGCATTATTGATTTTATAATGATTAGCCTTGCCTAAATAACCACGAATCCAATAAACTAAGAACCTCGGGCTATGTTATGAAAACTTGAAATTTTTGTAGTGACATAAGGATAGATGAAGTTCAAGTAATAGCCTAAACAGTCAATAGTACAAGGATAAGGTTGGGTACCTTATCCTGGGGACATTATGGACGCGACTCACTTTGTATTTAATGCAAACGATGTGATCTCATTCATGTAATGGCATGCGAGTGAGGGTCTCCTATGCAATGAGTTTTCATAAGACCGAACCACGAGAATAGTCACTTTCACTTTATAACGTCCGTTACTGATGAAACTGACTATCTCATGCAATGACCTAGGTAACTCGATCTTAATCCTAAGCTAACTATGAATTCCTGTTTATTCGAGATTGTCTTTTGATTTGCATGGGTGAGAGTGACCCAAGTTCTCCGACTCAATAAGCTCACCATTTTATGGATGAGGTCAGGTAGATAGCTGGGGACATAGTCCAACATGAAGAAATTCACTCATATCCCTTCTAGGGATAGTAGATCGGTTGTTCCCTTAGGCACTGACTCCAGGACTTGAACAAATGGATCATGTCCTCCCATTGGCTCAAGAGGGGTTAGGTTTGGTGGTTGGACCACAAAACAATTGTTCAATAGAGGATCAGTGGGACTTAAGGAACTAGAAGTAACTTCAGGGGTAAAACAAACATTTGAATAACCGTTATAGTTACAAACAACATGTGAAGGGTTGACTAACTAATTATGGTTATATCGGGTGGACAGAATTATATCTATAGTGAGGGGAGTGTAACTATCGAGCTATAGTGGAGTGTCCCGGTAGTTAACGAATGTTGATTGACTAGGTTAATGAGTTTAGTCGGATAATCTCGAATCGTTGGAGTCCATGATCTGTAGCTTCATTAGGTCCTCCTGCTAGCTCATACGGAATAAACCTTAGAACAAAGTGATGAAAAGAATTTGAAGCATTCAAATTCGATTTAGGGAGTAAGCGTTAATTATATACTTAGTTTAATTATGAATTAAACTATCAGGAGAGTTTGAAATCATTGACATGTATATGATACATATTTAAGTTAGGGATTCACATTCAAAAATCAGGATTGAGAGAGATCGGGGTTGGTGCAAAGAATTTCTCAGCAGCCTAGAGATAAATAGAAAATTTCTGATTTTTTTCTACAAAAGAAATGGAGGGTCACAAGATTCAAACCTGATAAGAATTTTTTGGATTAACTCAATTTTTCAGTTCAACAATCGTTATAGAACATATTGATTAATAATTATTTAATGTTTAGGTTAAAAATCACGTGTAGTCCTGAACTCTTATGAAAGTAACAATTTAGTTCCACATTTATTGCAAGAATTTTAGTTTCTCATCATTTTTGTAACAAAATTTAACCCTCAAACTTTAGTATGTAAGAATTTAGTTCCTCATATTTTAAAATATGTAACAATTTTGTTGCTACTAAAGTTGAAGTTGTCGAGGTTTTAGATCGAAAAAAAATTATAATCATCTGTACTAAACTAACTACTTTGCAGTAGTAGCGGTGAAGGTCGAACGCAGAGAGCCGTTGGTTTATTTCTAACTTCTTTTATGGAGGGTGAGATTGAAAATAGATTAAATGCATGAAAATATGACAAAATAAAATTGGGATGGCTAATCGTCCCTTAAAATCGTGCAATCAGGCCCTTGGTATTAACTCTGGTTAATTATGTGACACCCGAGATTAGGAGGGGTACATGAATGAACCGAGAGCACATCCGAATGAGAGGGATCCTGAGGACATGAAAGCATGGTCAAGATAAGCTTAAAAGAATTGATAGATACTACCAATACCAACAAGGTGCATCTTCCTTTTCGGTGGCTCAATAGTTAGTTCAATAACTGATTATCTAAAGATTGATTATAATTGTCTAAGTCTAACGAACTCGATCCTACAATAACCAGAGAGCCATATTATTCCTATTATACTAGTCTCACAAACGCATCAAAGCTATTCTAGTTGTACACTAATCAATCAGGCCTAATTAACTAGCAACAATCACATTAAGATTATAATAGTTAGATTACCAATTTTATAACTAGAAAAAGCCTAAATTAATTACAAATTGACTAAGTTTCAATTCTAGGGAGGCATGCAAAATTGTTTATTTAGAGACAACGAGCTTAAAGTCCAAGATCATGTTGCAACCTAATCGCTACCGACTAACAAATATAATTAGAATGACTGCGCTCGGGTTTATTGGACCCTCCTATCAGAACTAATTATGAAAAAATAGAATACAACTAACCAAGATAATTGAAATCAGAAATTAAGCATCAAAACCTCAAGAAAATAATCCAAACTTACATAACTGAATGCCCAATTACCCGCACTACTACAAATTTGGTCTTTGTTAATGGCTAAAAAGTATCAACTATCACATTCATTGACGCTTTTTAAAAGTCAATTGAAGTGGTATCAATAAAGCTATAGCGCCTTACTATTATCATTGACGCTTATAGGACGTCAACGAACATGTCTGTGTTGACGTTTATAAACCATCAACAAAGACATTATTTACACGTTCTATCCATCAATGATATTCATAAAGCGTCAACGTAGCCACATATGTTGATGTTTAATAGTCATCAACAAATCTTATTATTGACACATTTTCATTGTCAATTATAGGACCTAAAATGTCAATATATCTATCTTTATTGACACATTTACACTATCAATATAGTCTTTTATTGACGTTTAGTAGCCGTCAAGTACCATGCTAAATTGTCAAATATTATAGGGGAATTGTGCTAAATAGCTAGAAAAAAAAAAGTCTTCTTGTTTTTTGGCTACAGATGTTCACAATTCGCAGGGGTGGCTACCACATTTTCAGGAACTGCTTTCTAGATTTTTTTTGACATTTTTACCCCTAGTATATATGTCTATAGACAAATGCTATTAACAGATTTTTTTTTTTTTTCATTCAGTTTCTCCCCCCTTTTTTCGGGATCGATGAATCCCGATTTATAGGGAGTTCAGTTGGCGGTTTGTGTTCAAGTGTATAAAAATATCTACCTATTTTTTAGGCTTAGGTTTCAGCGTTTCCAACAGTAAAAAAAGATTTTATCCCTCACATTTTGCCCCTCATTATCCATGTTACAAAAGGACAACAATAAAAGTCGTTAGTAGCAATGCACACAGACAGATGACAGTGCATATAAACTACAACGTATATATAACTCATATGGGGGGTGGGACTGGGGTAAGTATGCATGCACACAGGATGCATGCAAAACACGTATGTATGTAATACTATAGACAAATATCAGTTATGGCATTCATCAGGTATTTGCATTCAGGTGAACATGGTACGGGGGGTTATTGTGTTTGCATATAACAACACAGACAAAGACAAAGTGTATTTTTATTGGGCATTCCAGACATACACGATACAGGGGGTGATTAACTCAAATACAGGGGGATTAAGTGTATACACACAAGTAGACACATCAGACCATTCCATGGATGTATATAATAGTATAGACAATTCAAAACATTTTTTCTATTAGACATGCCAATGTGTATGCACACATACATATGAGTATACCACAAGCACACTTTTTTCAGAGAAGTTGCAATAACGATGAAATGGTTTTTATCAGTACATACCACTCTGGCGGGTTCAACATTTAAGTCAAATCAACACAAACCCTCCACCAAAACCGCCTCCATGCATTTCCTCCCCACGCCCGTGCTTTTCGTCTTACAATAGAGCGGTATAATCGTGGATTGGAAGGAAAAAATGAATCCCAAAAATATACGGTTTCAAAGGGAATAAACTAAATCCCTAAAATCTTGGGATAATGTATCTGTTTGTTGCAAATATAAGGGAAGGGAAATGAAACCATTACCTAGTTCAAATTTTTTGGTACAGTCGTCGCGTAGGGGGAGAATCAATTGAGCATGCAAGAGATGGTCATCAACACGACAGATGAAGGTCGTTGGCACGACGGAGGTGGTTCGTCGGCGTGATATGAGAGGTAGGTAGCGATATACACTCTGTGGTGGCAGTGGGGAATGGTGTGGAATGGGGGTTTTGAGGGTGTGGAATGCTCTCAATGGTGTGGAATGCTCTCAAAGGTTTCGAGTTTTGGAAGAAGAAGATGGATGGACGGCTGCTCCATGAAGGCTATTCTGGTGGGAGGTTGGGCGGCGACATGAAATTCCATAATTGCAGCATTTAAAGGTATAGTCTTTTTAGGTTATTCAATTTTCTGGGGAAATTAGCAACTTGTTCTTATTTTTTGTTTTTTTAATTTCTGTTCTTCTTAGTTGCAGGTAGTATGTCTTTGGATTGAGAGGACCTTCTTTCCAATTAATGCATTCCGAAGGTGTTTCTCTCTACTGAGGAAGGTTGAACTTTGTACTCCTTCCCCAATAAAGGTATTGACTCCTTTTTCTGGGAAGCAACTTTTTTTCCGGGATGCAAATTTTTCTAGTAGTAACAATATGATACACCTAGATTTTCAAACTAGTTTTGTTTCTTAGATTTTTGAATTTCAAACTTCCTAAAATGTCTCCAACTTATTTTTGGGGTATATTTTATCTCTTAAACTCTGATTTTGGTTTTAAACGTTAAGAATATGTTAGGCAGATTGTTGGGGGGCATATTTGTCTTTTACAAATAGGTATTTATTAATCATTAAATCGTTTAGCCATCTATTTAATTTATAAACGTTTGTAGCTATATTTCAAGCCACCTATTTATTTTTAGCCATATTTCTTGTTGCCCCAATATTATATTTTCATTGACGATTAATATCCATCAATTATTGTGTTTTTAATGACATTTTTTAACCGTCAATATACATATTTGGAAAAAAAAACCTCCCAATTATTTTTACCCCTCTTTTACAACCTGCATTTACACAAAAGCAGCAAGTTTGATGATACCAATAATTCGGCAACATAACAACATAATTATAACTAACCAAAAAATTTAGGCACCTGAAAAAACAGAAATATGCACCTCTAAACCCATAACACAACCTTCACTTCACTTGACAACAATACGACATGCTCAATACACTATGAAGCTAACACCAAAACTCAAGTATAAATAATGAGTCGGATCTCGTAAGAAGCACATTATTGTTCATCTAGAAATACAGAATCAAATGAATCCTACTTTCAACCAAATATAAAATTATAATGAACTAATAAATTTCATTACAATGGTTGTTCAAAATTTCATTATCACAACTTGCTTGCTGGCAAGTAATTACAAGATTTTTCCATCTAGAAATAGAGTTCAAAAGAAAAAAAACTATAAAAATTGTATATTCAAACACAATTTCATCAAAAAAATATAATAATAATAAACTAACAGATTTTCGTTAACCAATAAGTTATCTAAGATCTAAAAATCAACTAAAGAAAAGCATCACATCAGGTCTTGTGGATACATTTGCACCATCTCCAATTTAGGAACTCCTGCTGAAGAAAAGAACCAATACTAGAATGCAAATAATCCTCAATATGAACTGGATAATCACAGTTTCTCAAATATAATCCAATCTGTCAAAGATGTGAGGAGAAGAAAAAAGGGATAATGAATAAATAGCTACACACTCGGAAATCAAAGTACTTCAAAATTGAGGAACGACACCTGAAAATGTGAAAGCAAGTATAGAATTACGTGAACAAATGATCCAAATAATGAAACAGTAACTCCAAATCATAGTTTTCTCTGCTCAGTTATTTTGCACAAGTGGATCCTGTGATGAAAGTTAGCAAACAAACAAATACAGAATATAAACTGAAAATTGAGAGAGAGTAAGGGAGAAAGACAAAACACTCGGTTTATAGTTGTTAAACCATATTTCTATGGTCTACATCCACTTTCTTAAAGGGGGCAGGGCAACTGATCTTATTCCAAAGAAGAATCCATCGAAAAATTACAGAAATGGAGGAGATAGAACTCCTTAGCATCACTCAAAACCTCACTTCCCTGATTTCCCAAGCTCACAGACACTCTTTCTCTCCCCAGGACACTCTGCGTAAATTGATGGGAGAAAGGATGTATTTATACACATCCTAATAGGGTTACAAATAGTGGGCTTCTCAAATAATGAAGGCCCATACAAATTAAAAGAGAAATAAAGTGGACTTTGGCGTAAAATCTTCCAGCTTTTACAAATGCATATATATGGGTCAAAATTTCCACAAATCTCCCTCTTGAACCATGTATATGTTTGGTATACGATCAGTAAGCTTGCTGCCCCCTGTATATCCATCATAAAACTGAAATGATTAGCCAACACCTTCTTTCAGTAGGTTCATCAAATATGCAATTCTTAAGCCAGTGAGAGTTTTGGTAAGCATATCAGCAGGGTTCTCAGATGAAGCAATCTTTTCCAAACATATTTCATTATTAATCACCTTTTCTCTAAGATAATGAAATCGAATATCAATATGCTTGGACCTATCATGATATAAAGGATTTTTAGATAAAGCAATTGCACTTTGGCTGTCACTATACACAGTAAGGATATTAGTACTACCAATCAGCTCATTAACCAATCCATTTAACCATATACCTTCCTTAACAGCATCAGCAAGAGATATATATTCAGATTCTGTAGTAGAAAGTGCAACAACACACTGCAATGAAGATTTCCAGCTAATTACATTCTGAAATAAAGTAAAAACATACCCAGAAGTTGACTTTCCCTTGTCTAAATCAGCTGCAAAATCTGCATCAGCATAGCCAACTAAGCAATTATCATTTAAATCCCCTTTAGTATAAACCAACCTTGTGTTTATGCTGCCTTTTACATAACGAATAATCCATTTTACTGCTTCCCAATGTGTCTTGCCCGGATTACTCATGTATCTACTTACTAAACTCATAGCAAAAGAAAGATCTGGCCTAGTACAAGTCATCCCATACATTAAGCTCCCTACTGCATTAGAATAAGGAATTTTCAACATTTCATTCTTATCTTCCTCTGTTTTAGGTGACTGCTCTTTAGACAATCGAAAATGTTGTGCTAATGGAATAAACACATTTTTGGCAGCTTCTAACTTAAACCTCTTAACTACTTTCTCAAAATATTCAAATTGAGTCAAAGTTAAAACACTGTTTGCTCGGTTTCTTGTGATTTCCATCCCTGATATTTTAGTGGCTGCACCTATATCTTTCATTTCAAATTCAGATTTCAGTTGCTGTTTTAATTCCTCAATTATACTAAATTCTTGTCAGGCTAACAACATGTCGTCTACATAAAACAATAAGAACACAGATGCTTCAGCTTTAACATGTTTTATATACACACAACTGTCATACAAGCTTCTTTTAAAACCACAATTCTGAATAAAAGCAACAAAACGTTTGTACCATTGTCGTGGGGATTGTTTTAATCCATACAATGATTTTAAGAGCTTGCACACAAGATGTTTTTCATTCTCTTTTTCAAAACCGGGTGGCTGTTTCATATAAATTTATTCTTCTAATTCTCCATGTAAAAAAGTCGTGGTTACATCCATTTGCTCTAATTCTAAATTGAATTGAGCTACCAAAGATAACATCACACGAATTGAAGATTATCTAACCACGGGGGAGAATATCTCGGTGTAATCAACACCATACTCTTGAGTAAACCATTTGGCTACTAGTCTAGCCTTAAATCTAGGTTTATTATCACCTTTTAGACTAGCTTTTATTTTATACAGCCACTTGCAATCAACTACCTTGTGACCCTCAGGTAATTCTACTAACTTCCAAGTTTTGTTTTTCTCAAGCGAACTCATCTCATCAACCATGGCTTCAAACCACTCATTTTTATGTTCAGAATTCATGGCTTGGTTGTAAGATGTTGGTTCTGAATTTTCAAAAGAATCATCATAGAACAAGGCATATGCAGCAGCATCAAAAGCATCCATATTGCAGTCAGCATAATCAAACCTAGCAAGAGGTTTAATGACTCTTTTCTGTCTATCTCGGGTCAATTGGTAATTTGCTAAGTTTTCTTCAGTGTTTTGGGCCTGAATGTTCTGATTTACACTGTCTATTTCTTGCAAAACTTCAGTATTTCCAGTATTATGATCAAATTGTTCATTAGTAGCTTGACTTGAACCTTCTGGACTAATGTTCTGATCTTCATTTTCTAGTTCAATATCAAAAGAGGTCTCTATTTCTAATTTAGTTTTCTGATAATTGAAGCTTCCCTCAGATTCCCATGGCATTTCTTCTTCATTAAATTTAACATCCCTACTGATTATACATCTTATTTCTCCCTGAGTTAAGGTCCACAACTTGTACCCTTTTACTCCTTTTGGATACCCTAAAAAGATGCATTTTTGGGATCTAGGAGCTAACTTATCTTGTTTAATGTGGGCATTTGTTGAATAACCGAATACTCTTAAATGGCTTAGATCTGGAGGCTTCCCAGTCCAAATTTCCTGAGGTGTTTTTAAGTTTAATGCCAAGGAAGGACTTCTATTGATCAAATAAGTTGTTGTATCTACAGCTTCTCCCCAAAAAGTTTTTGGTAACTTGGCATTTGCTAACATACACCTAACCCTCTCTAAAATGGTCCTATTATACCTCTCAGCTAGGCCATTTTGTTGAGGGGTGTTTGGGACTGTTAAATGTCTTTGGATTCCAGCTTTTACACACATATTTTTAAAGCTTTCACTTAAATATTCTAAGCCATTGTCTGTTCTTATCACCATTATTTTCCTGTTTGTTTGATTTTCATAAAAAATTTTCCACTGCATAAAGGTTTCAAAAACATCAGCTTTGCTTTTCAACAAATAAACCCACAATTTTCTAGAATGATCATCGATTATACTTAAGAAATATTTAGCTCCCCCTAATGTAGAGACTCTAGCTGGCCCCCATAAATCAGAGTGAACATAGTCAAGGAGACCCTTAGTTTTATGTAGTGATCGATTAAATTGAACTCTTGTGGCTTTCCCCAATGTAGAATGCTCACAGAATGGTAGGCTCACAGATTTAGTTTTACCTAACAAACCTTGCTTACTTAATTCAACTAGGCCTCTTTCACTGATGTGGGCTAATCGCTTATGCCATATGATTGCTTCATTATTAGTTTCAACAGTAGTAGCTATGGTCACATCTCCTATACTTGTTGTACCATTTAAAGTATACACGCCATTTTTTAAGGTTCCCGTCATTTTCAGCAAAGACCCCTTATATATTTTCATAATACCTCCCTCTGATTTATACTTGTATCCAGCTTTATCAAGAGTTCCTAGGGAAATAAGATTGCGTTTTAAAGCTTGTACATATCTCACAGAAGATAATATTTTATATGAACCATCAGTTAAACTCAATCTTATCGATCCAATGCCCTTAATCTCACATTGTTGATTGTTTCCCATTAGAACTTTACCACCATTTAAGTCTTTTAAGTCCATAAAATAGTGTTTATGTGGGGTCATATGATAGGAACATCCTGAATCTAATATCCATTCTTCAGTTGGATCAATTTCAGTTACAGCAAGGACTTCGGCTAACTCATAGCTCTCATGAACATTAGCTTAAGTTTGACCCTCTTTCTTATTTTGAAACTTATTTTTATACTGAAGCTTTCTACAATCTTTTATGAGGTGCCCAGATTTATGACAATAAAAGCACTCACGAGTTTCCTTTCCCTTAGACTTAGATCTGTGTTTACTGTGATCTTTCTTTGTATTTTTAGACTGATTTGACCTAGTTTCTGATCTTCCTCTTACTGTCAAAGCTTCTGTTTCCTTTTTCTGAGGTCTGGATTCTAGCTCTTTTGATCGAAGAGCATTTAAAACTAGGCTCATCGAAAGAGAATCCCTCCCATATTTTATGGCTGCCCTTATTTCTTTATAACTCTCTGGTAGTGAGTTTAGTAATATAATGGCTTGATTTTCATCATCAATATTTTCCCCTATGTTTGTAACATCTAAACAAATTTTAATGTATTCGTCTAGATTATCTTCAAGGGGCTTAGAGGGATCCATTCGATATCCAAACAATCTTTCTTTTAGAAGAATCTTATTAGACAAAGACTTATTTAAGAACATTTCATCTAACTTTTTCCACAGATCTACAGCCGTAGTTACTTCATTTACTTGTCTTAACACCGTATCTGAAAGGTACAGAATCATAGTGCTAAAAGCTATTTCATCCATTTCCTGTTTTTTCTCCTGTGTTACAGTATCAGGGATATTATCAGGCTTATCAAGAATGTTAGCAACCTTCAATTAAACTAGCAGAGCTTTCAATTTCTTTTTCCACAAACTAAAATCCCCTTTCCCATCAAACTTTTCTAATTCGAATTTAGCAGACATGGTTTAACAAGAACACAGAAGCAAATTCCAGCAGTCTCAAATTCCAACAGTCTCAAAAAACAAATTCCAGCAGTCTCAAAGATTATTTCCAGCAGACGGATATATTCACAGAGAGGAAAAAACGAATAAACCTTAACTAACCTCTTATTGAGATTAAATCTCACCAAAGGAAAAAGAAGCAAGCAGCGAATTGATTCCTTAGCAGCTTCAATCGAACGATTACGAACTCTCTGCCTCTCCTTTCATCACCGATTACTGCTCCAATACCAATTGTGATGAAAGTTAGCAAACAAACAAATACAGAATATAAACTGAAAATTGAGAGAGAGTAAGGGAGAAAGACAAAACACTCGGTTTATAGTGGTTCAACCATATTTCTATGGTCTACATCCACTTTCTTAAAGGGGGCAGGGCAACTGATCTTATTCCAAAGAAGAATCCACCGAAAAATTACAGAAATGGAGGAGATAGAACTCCTCAGCATCACTCAAAACCTCACTTCCCTGATTTCCCAAGCTCACAGACACTCTTTCTCTCCCCAGCACACTCTGCGTAAATTGATGGGAGAAAGGATGTATTTATACACATCCTAATAGGGTTACAAATAGTGGGCTTCTCAAATAATGAAGGCCCATACAAATTAAAAGAGAAATAAAGTGGGCTTTGGAGTAAAATCTTGGGGCAACAAGAAATATGGCTAAAAACAAATAGGTGGCTTGAAATATAGCTACAAACGTTTAAAAATTAAATAGATGGCTAAACGATTTAATGATTAATAAATCCATATTTGTAAAAGACAAATATGCCCCCAACAAACTGCCTAACGTATTCTTAACGTTTAAAATCAAAATCAGAGTTTAGGAGAGATAAAATATACCCCTAAAAAAAGTTGGAGACATTTTAGGAAGTTTGAAAAATAAAATATCCAAGAAACAAAACTAGTTTGAAAAACAAAACTAGTAGTAGGTGTTACTACTGAAAAAATTTGCACCCCCGAAAAAGTTGCTACCCGGAAAAAAGGAGTCAATACCTTTATTGGGGAAGGATAACAAAGTTCAACCTCCCTCAGTAGAGAAAAATACCTTCAGAATGCATTAATTGGAAAAAATGTCCTCTCAATCCGAAGACATACTACCTGCACCCAAGAACATCAGCAATTAAAAACCCAAAAAAATAAGAACACCAGCAACCCGAAGACATACTAATTTTCCCCCAAAAATGAATAAGCTAAAAAGAAGATACCGCCCACCCTCACCACCAGAATGAATAATTGCAATTAAATACTGCAAAACACATCTCTGTCCTCGGAAATGGCGTAAACGACGTCTGTAAATAACCGTAAATACAAGGGGTAAAAACGTCATGTCACCACCCACCCTCACCACCAGAATAGCCTTCATGCAGCAGCCCACCCGTTCATCTTCTTCCTCCAAAAGTAGAAACCCTTGAGAGCATTCCACACCCCTTGAGAGCATTCCACACCCCCGAACTCTCCATTCCACACCATTTCCCACCGCCAAACAGAGTGAATATCACTACCTACCTCTCACACCACGCCGACGAACCATCTCCGCCGTGTCAACGACCTTCATAAGCCGCGTCGACAACCATCTCTTGCATGATCGTTTCTCCCCCTACGCGACTACTGTACCAAAAAAATTGAAATAGGTAACGGTTTCGTTTCCCTCCCCTTATATTTGCAACAAACAGATACTAAAATCCCGAGTTTTTAGGGATTTAGTTTACTCCCTTTGAAACTGTCCCCATGGGGTGTATACTAGTATTGACACTCGGGATGTCAACGACTACACAACATCCCTTGTATGTACCGTTTTGAAATTCGTTCACCATCCAAAACACATCTTTGTCCTCGGAAATGACGTAAACGGCGTCTGTAAATAACCGTAAATATAAGGGGTAAAAACGTCATGTCACCGCCCACCCTCACCACCAGAATAGCCTTCATGCAGCAGCCCACCCGTCCATCTTCTTCCTCCAAAAGTAGAAACCCTTGAGAGCATTCCACACCATTTGAGAGCATTCCACACCCCCGAACCCTCCATTCCACACCATTTCCCACCGCCAAACAGAGTGAATATCACTACCTACCTCTCATACCACGCCGACGAACCATCTCCACCGTGCCAACGACCTTCATCCGCCGCTTCGACAACCATCTCTTGCATGCTCGGTCGTTTCTCCCCCCACGCGACGACTGTACCAAAAAAATTGAAATAGGTAACAGTTTCGTTTCCCTCCCCTTATATTTGCAACAAACAGATACTAAAATCCCGAAATTTTAGGGATTTAGTTTACTTCCTTTGAAACTGTCCCCACGGGGTATATACCAGTATTGACACTCGGGATGTCAACGACTACACAGCACCCCCGGTATGTACCGTTTTGAAATTCGTTGACCATCCAAAACACATCTCTGTCCTCGGAAATGACGTAAACGGCGTCTGTAAATAACCGTAAATACAAGGGGTAAAAACGTCCAAAATAATCCAGTAAACAGTTCCCTAAAATGTCGGTAGCCATGCCTGCAAAATCCAAACTTCCGTAGCCAAAAATCAAGAATGCTTTTTTTTTTGTAGTCATTTATCACAATTTCCCTAAAATCTTCCAGCTTTTACAAATGCATATATATGGGTCAAAATTTCCACAGATCCAAGACTAAAAGAGAAAACACTCATAATCATAAAACTATCAGGGACCAAAGTACATGGGAAAAGAAAATGTAATTTAAAGAAAAATCACATGATCAAATAGAGATGAAAACATAAAAAAAAGGTGATTAGTGGAATTTTTTATAAAGTTAAAATGAAGAGGGAAAACATCAATGGATGTTATTCCACACAAAATTTAAAGGCAACCTAAATCAAATAACAAACAGTATCAGAGAACAAAAATTCAAAGCAATCAAAGGGGTATTCCCATATGAGATACCCAAGATTCATACATTTTAGATAAGGTGTAAATCAACTAGAACCAATTCTCAGAATCCACTATTAAGCTACATAAACTTACAGATTCAATAACCTTGTATCTAGTGACGATATTTTTAAGCAGAACCCTCTTTCACAATAACAAGCTAAGAAAATTTTAGTCATTTAATAACCTCGTACCTGGTGAAGATACTCTTGTCGTTATCCCATTCAATGTCATTTAGAACATCAATCTGTAAGTAAAAACAATCAGTACTGCTAAATTAGGCGATTGAAGACCTAGTTATGTCAAATGTACATTAAGAAACGGGAAAAAAGTATAATAGAATGCTTGTTTCATTCAAGAATTTTCAAAAAAAAAAAAAAAGAATGTTTCATTCAAGAATATAAGATTTCTTCGACAACTTGTCAAATGAATCATCCACTAAATATTTTATATCACAACCATAATCAACATAATAATAGCCATTTAAATCTGACTGAAGTGCTTACTTGTTTCCCCTCTTGCAATAATTTTCATCTGTAACATGAAATATAAAAAAAGTAAGATTAATGTGAATTTCTACAGATGGTGTGAAACTTCGTTAAAATTCTGCAAAACACACCACAATATTAAAAGCAAAACCTCAAAGTTGAGAGGAGAACTCATCCAAGCACACTTCCATCATGTATTGAGATTCTGATGATTCAATCAGTCTATAGAGTAGAACATTCAATTCAATCTTTTAACCGTGCAGAGAAAAAATAAGGTTAATCCCAAACAAAGTCAAAAAATTTTATACATAAAATGTTTGCTACACTCTCTTCTCTTCTACTCCAGACTTTTTTTCTTCCCCTCATTCTATATATTTGATATTTTTTACACAAAATATATGCACTCTATTAGTATGGTGATTTTGGCTTTTGTTACGTTAAACAATATGTGAGATGAAGATTCAAAGCTCTATCTTTTATTCCCAAATTGGCTTGATGTTTCTAATTTTAATTTCTAGACTATTTTTGCAACAAAGAACAATTTATTGAAGAATGATAGTGTTATTGGAGCATGTTAATCTTACTACTAAAAAAACTGGAACAAAAGTGTAGTAATAATAAAATGTAACATAATGGAGAAACATAAGAGAGAAAGAAATAGAGAGAATTGTAATAATGAATGTTTAATCTAGAACCCACATATTTAGAGGACTTTTTTGGTGTAAACAAAGAGAAGTGGACAAAGAATGTCGTAAGAAAAGGAAAGGAAAAGGAAAGGGCTGCCAATGGGTAATACTCGACAACAAAGTCTATATATTTAGAGTGGCGGAAGTGTGCCAAAAGGAAAAATAAGAAAGCATCCAAAAACATCCCCTTTAACCCAAGTTAAGGGGATATTAGTTACTTCATGATGTTTGTTTGCAAATCATTATAGTTTTTCTAAGAAAACTATATACTAACTAGAGGTTTCAAGAAGTTGCTGCTGTTAACCCTATTAGATTATATGGGCTTCCATCTCAAAACCAATTGGCAATGGGTGGAGTGACCCTTGTAGCTTATATGTTGTGAGGTCTCCACCAATCTTTCCGATGTGACCTATCTTTCCGATGTGGGATCCTCAACATGCCCCCTCAAGATGGTGCCTCTTTGGGTTCACCATTCTTGGATCGGATCCCAATTTCTTTTTATTGGACCGAATACCCGTTTGGGTTTAATGGGCTCTGATACCATATTAGATTATATGGGCTTCCATCTCAAAACCAATTGGCAATGGGTGGAGTGACCCTTGTAGCTTATATGTTGTGAGGTCTCCACCAATCTTTCCGATGTGGGATCCTCAACAAACCCAAGTTCAAAAGTATACGAGTAAGTAGAAACTCTACCATAAAAAAAACACTTTACATAATTGACGTCTAATATCACTCAAGAATGAGTATCATTTCAGACCCTCAAATTTATTCAGTTTCCTTGAGAATATGGTATACAATCAAGCAAACGCTTTCTTTTCTTCAAGATTTTAGATAAAAGCACTAAGTTTAAAGAGAAAGTAACGAAACCTATACTTTTGTACATCAATCAATTGACAAATTTCTTTTGTATCATCTTGATGAAAAAACATACTCACGTTTTATTTGCTAAGGATATAAAAAGCAACAGTGTCAAAGCCTGAGAGTCAACTTGATTTTGGTATATTATGTCTACTTCTAGGTCCAAATAAATTATTGTATTTCCCATAGTTAAAAGAAACATATAATTACTAACATCAATTGATAGAGACAACTTACATGGTCACCGTATTAACATGGACAATTTCATAATATCATCAGCACTTCATCAACCCAAATGTGGAATCATAGAACCTCTTGAAATCCTACAAAAAGATAGCAAATAGAAGAACATTTAATATCACTAAAATAACACACCGTCGGTCAACAAAAAAAGAAGGAAGAAGAAAAATACACTGCAGCAAATACATACACATGCCTAACAGAAACCGGTTAGAAACAGTCAAATGTTGAACTAAAACAAACGAGAAAGCTAAGGAAGGTAGAAAAACTTAAATTTCCTCAACCAACACGAAGGACTGGTCTAAGGCTGAGGCTGAATTAAAAATTAAGCAAAGTACAGCTTCTATAACTTTTGGATCCCCACAATATTCGCTTCTTTCTAACTTTTTCCTCCTAGGCAACAAAACAGAAACAGTAAGAGAAAAGTAACCAGTGCTTGGAAGGTCCAACGAGGTGCAGCAACATTGTCCTTACAGCGGTCGCCATTGCTTAAACACTGAGGAGGTGAAAGAGAAAAGAGATTGGAATGGTGCAACAATGGAAGAATAGTCTCTCCTCCATCAACTCGACCTCTTGGAGTAACATTATCTGTAAGATACGGCTGCTTCTCCTTACCAGAAGACAACGGCGGCCACGACAGCAACGAGATGTAGGGGTCGGAGCAAGCGGAGGTGAGGGGGGGCAGTGTAATGAAGGGGAAAAAAATACAAAGATGTGTGTGGAGATGGCTAAAATCAAGGGAGTTAGGGCATTTAAAGATAAAAAACCGCCTTCGTTTTTTAAAAACTATACTGAGTTTTTTGCAAGATTTGGGACCCGTTTGGTAACATTCTCGTTTCTTGTTTCCGTTTCTTCATTTTTAATAAAGAAAAATAGAATTTCATGACCCTAACACCTATACATTCAATAATAATAAGCCTATATTCGTTTGGAAAAAATTGGAAACAAGAGCAAAAAAGGAGAAACTAGTTTTAGTTGTTCCAAAAAGTTTTATACAAATTTTGGGAGTGTTTCTAAAAAATGAGAAACAATAAACATACATAGTTATTAAATGCTTAGATTTCTTAATAAAATTGGAAACAAGAAACAAAAAAACGAGAACGTTATCAAACGGGCCTAAAAAGAGAAAAATTGGACTTAACTTTATTTAAAAATCTAACCAATATTAAATTGTTGAACTTTTAGATTTTAGACTTAATTCTAAAAACAAAATCTCTTATCCAAAATTTAAAAACTTCATTTTTTTCTTTTGAAAGAATTTAAAAACTTAATTATCTTAAGTTAAATCCATCTAAATTAAAATTCCTCAATTACCTTAACATTATTTTTTTAAAAAATAAAATAAAATGTACAACTTAAATAGTATATAATATGATAGTTAAATAAAATTATTTTCTAGACGATTTTTGGCCATCAACTACAAACGCTTTATTGACAGTTAAAATACGTCAATACAACAATCTTTTATTGACATTTAATGCCCAACAATAATAACATCTTTCTTGACATTTTTTAGCAGTCAATAAAACTACGTAATGTTGATGGCTAAAAAGCGTCAATGATGTGAAAATACGGAGCTTGACCAAAACGAACGGAAAATTACAGAAAACGCGTCAACAAAACTATCAAAGTTGACAGTTTATTGCGTCAACTTAAATATAAAAATTTATTGATGTTTTATAGCTGTCAATATATGTATTTTTAATTAACAATTTGTTTTAAGTTGAAAAACTAAAGATTTATTGACGGTTTTTTTGCGACAAGCGTCAACTAAACAAAAAGGTCACGCGTCAATAAAGGCCAAATTTGTAGTAGTGCCGATTAACACCAAGTCGACCATGGAAATGTGGCAACTCGACATTGAATCTTGATTAGCTACCCAACCTATGCTAAAAAGAATCCTAAATTACAAGGGAAATTCAGTACAATGAAAACAAGAAGAAAACGGTTGGGGAAAGTTTTGGGAAAAGATCACCCTAAAATCATAAAAGAAAAATATATAGCAGCAGATAGTAACGTTTAGACGCTACACACAGCAGCTCAACGGTACATCTTCGATTGATGTAACTAGCATGCGCGTGAGGGGAATGACGGATCGAAGTTGTCGCGACTTTGAATCAAATAAATTTATAATCATCAACACCTAAAGCTAACTTGTAGCAGTAGTGGTCGGGTTCGAACACACAAGTAGTGCATTTATAATTTGTCTATCTTACATTTATTGTGACGATGAGACTAATGGGGGGGACTTGGATATGCGAGAGATAATTGCGAGGAAAGATAAATTCGAGAATTTAATTAATTGACAGAAAATTAGATGAATAAAATAAAAGGATAGGCAGGTTAATCTTACCACAAGGATCACTATAATCGAAGACATACGAGGATCAATGTTCAAGTAACAACCTAAAGGGTCTATAGTATAGGGATAAGGCTGGGTACCTTATCCTGGCGGTAATATGTGATACGGTCTACTTTATATTCGATACAAACACATTGATCCAACGTGTTCATGTAGTGGACATGCGAGTGAGGGTATCCTATGCAATGAGTTTGCATAAGACCGAACTGCGGAATAGTAACCACTAGATGTAACACTGTTGACTAGTTAGGTTTCAATTTCAATAGGATGACCTAGGTAACTCAATTTTAACCCTGAATGTGTTATTAACTCATTTTCATGAGGGATTATCCTTAGATTTGTATGGGTGAGAGTGGCAAGATTCACCAAACTCAATAAGCCTACCATTTCCTCATATCATTGGAGCTTCTCATTTGTAGGTCCATTATGTCCCCCTGGTAGCTCATAACGGGTAATTAGGAACAATTAGTCTTGAAAGGAATTTGAATAGTTCAAAATCCATTATGGGAAATCAAGTTAATTGTATAAGATACAATTAATATAATGTATGTGATACGTTATCATATAAAGTTTAATTTAAGATTAAACTTTATTAATTGACAGAAATATAATTAAATACGATTTAATTGTAGGCTTAAATTAAATACAAAGTGAGTCGCGTCCATAATGTCCCCAAGATAAGGTACCCAGACTTATCCTTGTACTATTGACTGTTTAGACTATTACTTGAACTTGATCAACTTTTATATCACTACAGAAAGTTCAAGTATTCATACTATAGCCAGTAGTTCTTAGTTTATTGGATTTGTGGTTATTTAGGCAAGACTAATACAACTTACAAAAACACCTTTAATGAAATAACTTTAATAACTCTTTATTAAAACGAACAACTGATAGCGCGCATAGCGAGCTATTTTTCTCGGTTAATATTAGTTAGTCTTTGAGATTTATTTGGCCAATCTTATGCACTTTAGGGTTCTTTTGTAGGAATTGATCATAATGATGGAAATTGAAGTTGTGGAAGAAAAATTGTGATTTGGAAGCAATTGAAAGAGTTGAAGTGAAGAAAAGAAGAGAAAGAAGCAAACCCAAGTCATCAAACCCGAGAGGGCAGCGTTGAGACGCTGCCTTTGGGCATCTCAACTGTGCCATGAAAACAGTAGGCATGCATTTGAGGTAGCATCGAGATGTTGTCCCTTAGTGTCACGACGCTACACAGTTTTCCTTATTTATTAGTGTCGATTAGAGGGCAGCGTCGAGACGCTGTCGGAAGATTTTCTATAAATTTCATATGACGTGCTACGGCCAAGGGGAATTTCAATTTGTAGATTTTTATACCTAATTTCGACGAGGGATCTTCTATGGGAGCTGAAGAAAGGACAAGGAGTGGGAATCAAGCTTGAAGGTGTGGAGATCGTGAAGGGGATGTGCGATTTCGATGGATTTGAGAGTTTTCCTCTTTCTTTCCTTATTTCTTGTAGTTTCTATGGCTTTTCATTCAATTAGTGATTGTTGTTCTAAGACTATGAGTAGCTAAGTTGTATGTCTTAGGATTGATGTAGTCTTTTAGGTTTATGGATTAATTATTGGGATGATTGTGCCTTTATTTTATTCATGCAATTATATTCTCAATGCTTTCAATTAATTGGCCATTGATTGAATGATTTTTTGTTGAATCTTGCTCGGGAGAGAGGGTTTAGCTTTGATCTTGATTACATGACTTAAGTAAAATTCTAAGATAGGGAGATTTAGAATAACTTTAGAAGTTGTAAAAATGATCAAACTCAAGGCCTTGCAAGTTAATGAACTTAGATAGGGATATCAGATTTATTGTGTGTATGAGAATCATTTGTGCTCGAGAGAGATATTTGTGATTTAAGTTTCCTTTACTTATAAAATAATTGAACATTAAAATTCATTCCCCTTAATTAATCCTAAATCTAAATTGATGAAATCAAATCCCTAAGAATTTTTCCAATTGAATTTTCATCCTTTAATTGAAGGAGTGTACACTAGCGGAAGGGATTAAAAATCTTGGGCACCTAATTTCATTAATTTCTCAAGGAAAACATGTTGTAAAATGCTAAAAAAAAAAAAAAAAAAAGGCAGCGAGAATACTTAACTTTGGACCTCGAATTAAACCGATTCTTTGAATGCTTCTCAACACGATCGAGTCGTGGATGACCACCAAGATCTTCCCCGCTATTCTCCAGCTGTAGATAGAGCTTGTGGGAGCTCCATAGTGATGAATTGAAGGAGAAAAGGAAAGTGAGTTTGAGAGAGTTTTGTTTTGCTGTGAGTTTTTCAAACTAAAAAATGTCCAGTAGTCATTATCATATACAAAATCTTTCAAAGCTATTTAAGCTTGAAATCATGCACACCATTATTGACATATCATGACACCAATTTATCCAATAGACAGGTGTTCATTAGGTGGCTGAATATTGTGTCTTTGAAGTGAGAAAGATGTGGGTTTGGTGTCCAATTTTCTGAATTTACCTCTTGATTTAATTTAATTTCAAGAATTAAATTAAAATTAAATTATTTTTAATTATTAATCCAAATAATTAATAATTAATTTCATCATTAATTTTAAATAAAACTACTTTTAAATAAAATTAATTTAAGATAATTAATTAAACAATTTAATTAATTATTAATTTAATATCCAATATTAAATTTTTCACCAACCCCAATGTCTCTCAATTCTGGTTTTTTGAACGTGAATCCCTATCCACATATATAATATTTAAATCATATTTAAATATTTTCAATTCTCTCAAATTATAGTTTAATTCATGATTAAACTTATACGTTAAATTATATCGAATATAATTAACGATATGTCCCTCAATTGAATTTGAACGCTTTCAAATTTTCTTTATCACATTGTTCTAAGGTTTAGCCCGTTTGAGCTAGTAGGGGGACCTAATGGACCTACAAACATGGGCTCCAATGATTCGAGATTAACCGGTTGAACTCTTTCAATCCTAGTTAACCAACAATCGTTAATTAACGGGACACTCCACTATAGCCCATAGCTGAACTTCCCTCACTGTAGATATATTTATGTCCACCCGATATAACCATGATTAGTAAGTCGACCCTTCACAGGTTGTTTGTAACTATAACAACGTCAAAAGTTTGTTTTACCCCTATAGAACTTCTTATTCCTTAAGCCCCCATTGAGTCCCTAATGGACAATAATTGGTTTGTGGTACGACCACTAAACCTTAAACCTCTTGGGCCAATGAGAGGGCGGTGCGCCTTTGTTCACGTCTCGGAGTCAGCACTTCAGGGAACAACCTCTCTACTATCCCTAAAGTCGGGTAGGAGTGAATTCCATCTTGCAAGACTATGTCCCCAACTATCTACTCGGTCTTATCCTCAAAATGGTAAGAACTTATTGAGTCGACGATGTTGAGCCACTCTCACCCATGAAAACTAAAGGATAATCCTGAATAAATAGGAGTTCATAGTTAGCTCGAGATTAAGATCGAGTTACTTAGGTCATAACTTGAAATAGTCAATTTCACAGTAAATGACGTTATAAAGTGAAAGAGACTTATTTCGCGGTCCGGTCTTATGCAAACTCTTTTGCATAGGACGCCCCCACTCGCATGTCTCTACATGAACAATTTAGGATCACACCGTTTGTACTAAAACAAAGTGGGTAGCGTCACATAGATTTTCATAGGATAAGGTACCCAGTCTTATCCCTATACTATAGACCATTTAGGCTATTACTTGAACTTGATCCACTCTTATGTCACTACATAAAGTTCAAAGTGGATATCGTAGCCAAGGTTTCCAGTTTATTGGATTTGGGTTAATTAACACATAATTAAAATAATTATTTGACAACTAGAAATTGAATAACCTCGATAACGCTTTATCGATTATATTTTACATTTACTATCCACGAGTTTTAGGACATAAAATCCAACATTAATTTGCATTACTTTTGATTCATTAAACTCAATTATATTGTTATCTCTAAATAAAATTGGACAAATGTATTCACGATACTTAATCTAATTAAAAAACCAATCCAAAGGACGACATTCGATTTCTTAATCACTATATTATTATTTGACATGTACACTTGTGATAGCAAAGTTTCGCATCAACAGTCAAACGTTATATTTACTATCTATGAGTTTTAGGGCATAAAACCCAACACATTTCGATTTCAAGGATAGATTTGAGTTACAGATTGTGTGGCCTTTGGCTAAATTGTAATCTTCTATATATTCAAGTATTCTTTATTTCTCATTTTTATTTTATAAGCATTCGATATTGATTGGTTTAATGCCTTAATTGATATTGATTATTCTATCACTAAGCATAAATTTATGATTCCTAATAATCATGAATAAGTGAATTAAGTAGCAAAAGAGATGACTCGTGTGCGTGTAATTAAGACTTTTATTTGTTATGATAGACTTTAGAAATAAATAAGCAAAAATTAAATAGAAATAAAAAGACAAAGAAAGAGAATGAGAATATATATATATATATATATATATATATATATATATATATATATATATAAAAGCTTGTAATGCTTCATATGTTTTGGGTAAAAAAGCTACCACTATTTTGATTAGTTAGGCCATCAATTGAACGAGTACGCTTAATAAGGGTCCATGCAGCATCTGGTGAAAGTTAGTGCCTAAAAATCATGAAAATGAAAGCTTAGGACCCATTTTGAATTTTCAAGCACCTCTGTAACGAATTTTAAGTTGTTTTTTTTTTATTACTTTTCATTGTTATCATAGTAACTAGTGTAGAGGAAATATAGAATTAGGATCCTACAAATCTAACTGATAGCATGCAAAAATGTTATCTTTTTAGCCCTAAATTTGGACTTATTCCATGCTTAATTCTTACTTAACTGCATTAATATGTTGATTTAAGAATTCTTAGTCCTAAAAGGAGATATTGATGCAAATTTTGAGAAATTGTCGCAAATGGGCCCAATTTGGAAATTATATTATGAGTTAGAAGCTTGGCGCATGGGAAGCTTGATTTTGTAGAAGCCTGGAGCATGGAAGCTTGATGGTGTAGAAGTTTGGTGCATGAGAAGCTTGATGCTATAGAAGTTTGATGCTATAGAAGCTTGGTGCATGAGAAAATCCATGTTGTAGAAGCTTGACACAAGGGTGAAAAACATTGAGTAGGAAGTAACTTTATGTGTTGAGTAAGGAGCAAATTTCCATCCAAGAATGATTCATTGGCTCCAAGAATGATCATTTGCGTCCAAGAATGACCTTTGGCTCCAACAAAGAAAAGACTATAAATAGAGGGGAGAAGAGAGGGGAAAATCATCCAACATTTTTATTTTTATGTTTTATTGCATTGTGTGCTTTATATTGTAGTTGAAGTAATTTCTTTTGATCAAGGCTTAGCCTAGGCACCCATGTGGCTTTAGGACTATTTTTGTATGTGCTATAATGAATCAATGATATTGATGATTTCTACTTAGATGCTCTAATTTTTTTCATTACTGATATCTGTTTGCCCATCTGGTAGAGTTAGCAACATGATAAATCCTAGGAGGGTAACACATGTGGACATATCTAAGTAGAGCAAGATAATGTGTATTACATGTAGTCTGGTTGCGTTAGGAATGACTCAATCACATAGGATATTTCATGAATGTGTTTTGGTTGTCTTAGGGATAATTCAACCGCTTGTAAGCATATAGAGAACTGTGCCAACGTATGAGTTAAGTAATAGAAACGTTCTTAGTTCTACGCCAAATGCATGTGTAATACTGGGAGGGAATTGAAGGAGTGTACAATACACTAGCGGAAGCGATTACGGATCTTAGACACTTAATTTCATTAATTTTGATGAAAAAACAGAGGCTCGATTTTACTAACATTTGGAGCTCAAATTGGAGCATTTCGTTGGATGATTCTTAGCATGAATACGTCGTGGACGACCACCGAGATCTTCTCCACTATTCTCCAACCTTAGAACGAGCTTGTTGGAGCTTGAGAGTGATGAATTTAAGGGAGAAAGAAAGCTTGTGTTCATGGGTTCTTTAGATGAAAGTATACGATTTTGAGAGAGATTATATCTATGTTTTCAATGAAAAGCAACACACACATCAACTCCTGCTCAACTTATCAAGCACTCATATATATGATATTGACCATGCATATTGGAGCTTCCTCAAGAAGACACCAATTGAAGTTTCGTGGAATTTGGTGGCAAGTTTTTAGATCGCCTCTTGGAAATGTTTAAATGAAAAAAGAATCTTAATTTTTAAATTTCAAATTTTTAATGAATTTCATAAATTCATCTAATTTCCTTTTCTTTAAATGTTTTGTAAAATTAAAATTAATTCAAATGATCAATTTTAAATACAAAACCAATTATTTAATTTTAATATCCAATATTAAACTATAAATAATTTGCTCTAATCCCGATTTCTCTCCAAACCCGATAAATTTGATTCACTATTCAAATTTAAACCGAATATCTCGAACGTGAATCCCTATTCACGTGTGTTATATGTAAATCATATTTAAATAATTATAACTCTCTCAAAATATAGTTTAATTTAATACACAATTAAACTTAAACGTTAAATTATATCGAATATAATTAACGATATCTCCCTAAATTGAATTTGAACGTTTTCAAATTCTTTCATCACATTGTTTTAAGGTTAATCCGTTTGAGCTAGCATGGGGACCTAATGGACCTACAGATCATGGGCTCCAACGATCCGAGATTAACTAGTTGAACTCTTTCAATCCAAGTTAACCAACATTTGTTAACTAACGGGACACTCCACTATAGCCCGTGGTTGAACTCCCCTCATTGTAGATATATTTCTGTCGACCCAATATAACCATGATTAATAAGTCGACCCTTCACAGGTTGTTCATAACTACAACCAAGTCAAAAGTCCGTTTTACCCCTATAGCAATTCTTATTCCTTAAGCCTCCACTGAGTCCCTAATGACCAATTAGTTTGTGGTCCCACTACTAAACCTAAAACTTCTCGGGCCACTGAGAGGGCGGTGCACCTTTGTTCACATCCCAGAGTCATCACTTAAGGGAACAACCTCTTTATTATCCCTAAAGTTGGGTAGGAGTGAATTCAATCTTGCAAGAGTATGTCCTCAGCTATCTACCCGATCTTATCCCCAAAATGGTAGGAACTTATTGAGTCAACGATGTTGAGCCACTTTTACCCATGCAAATCAAAGGATAATCCCGAATAAACAGGATTTCATAGTTAGCTCATGATTAAGATCGAGTTACCTAGATCATCGCTTTGAAATAGTCAGTTTCATAGTAAACGACGTTATAATGTGAAAGTGACTTATTTCACGGTTCGGTCTTATACAAACTCTCTTTCATAGAAATCCCCCACTCGCATGTCTCTACATGAATTATTTAGGATCACATCGTTTGTACTAAAACAAAGTGGGTCGAGTCACATAGTTTTTTCTATGATAAGGTACCCAGTCTTATCTCCATACTATAGACCGTTTAGGCTATTACTTGAACTTGATCCACTCTTATGTCACTACATAAAGTTCAAATATTCATATCATAGCAAAGGATTCTAGTTTATTGGATTTGGGTTAATTAATACATAATTAAATGCTATTATTTGACAACCAGAAATCGCATAACCTTGATAATGCTTTATCGATTCTAATTGACCTTGTTACATTTACTATCTACGAGTTTTATGTCATAAAACCCAACAGGAAGCACATGCTTATTTGTAACGCCTCAGAATTTCCAGGTAAAATTCTTTTCAAACCTTGAGTTAACTTTGAATTTAATTAAGGGGGATTTGCACAAATAGCAAAAACCGACAAAAGTATTGCAAAAATAGCAAAAAAAAAAATAAAATTATTTGCAGAAATAGCAAAAAATACGTTAAATTACAAAAATACCCTTAGTATCTCCCATAGTCTATCAGTCCCTATTATTAATAGTCACTGATAGACTTCAATTAAACGGAGTCTATCAGTGATAAATACTGATAGACTTTGATGATAAGTTTCAATTAATCGGAGTCTATTAGTGATAGTGTAACGCCCCAGGCCCAGGATTCGAAATTCAGATTCGACCCTTAACGACCCCGACATTCCCCTGCGACCTAGTCACGTTACCATACTAGTCTTAAATTGCTTCCAAGAGTGAAGACTGTCCCCACAAACCAACACGGGGTCCTTTTAGCATGCTTTGTCCTCACTCACATGCTCCCTAGGAAAATTCCCAGGAGGTCACCCAACATAGAACTTCTCCAAGCCAAGCACGCTTAACTTCAAAGTTCCTATGATTGAGCCACCGAAAAGGAAGGTGCACCTTGTTGGTATAGGTAGTATCTATCAATTCTTTTAAGCTTATCTTGAACTTACTTTCATGTCCTCAGGATCCATCTCATTCGGATGTGGCCTTGGTTCATTCATGTACCCCTCCTAACTCGGGTGTTACATGCCCACCAGCTTCCGCATTGTTTCATCCCCGAACCACATCCTACTGGGAGAGGTTCCGCTCTGATACCATTTGTAACGCCCCAGGCCCAAGATTCGGAATTCGGATTCGGCCCTTGACGGCCCCGACATTCCCCTGCGACCTTGCCACGTTACCATACTAGTCTTAAATTGCTTCCAAGAGTGAAGACTCTCCCCACAAACCAACACGGGGTCCTTTTAGCATGCTTTGTCCTCACTCACATGCTCCCCAGGAAAATTCCCAGGAGGTCACCCAACATAGAACTTCTCCAATCCAAGCACGCTTAACTTCAAAGTTTCTATGGTTGAGCCACCGAAAAGGAAGGTGCACCTTGTTGGTATAGGTAGTATCTATCAATTCTTTTAAACTTATCTTGAACATACTTTCATGTCCTCAGGATCCCTCTCATTCGGATGTGGCCTCGGTTCATTCATGTACCCCTCCTAACTCGAGTGTTACAAATAGACACTGATATACTTTGATTAATCGAAGTCTATCAGTGTGTATCACTGATAGACTTTGATGATCATAATGTATAAGTTTTTATCATTTTTAATTCAAGCCTATCAGTGATAGTCGCTGATAGAAAACAATTTAATTCAAGGCTATCAGTTTCTATCCATCGGTTTAATTTAAGTATATCAGTGATAATCACTAATAGAAAACCGTTTAATTCAAGGTTATCAGTTTCTACAACTAATAGAAATCAATTTAATTCAAGACTATTAGTTTCTATCACTGATAGAAACCAATTTAATTGAAGTTTATCAGTTTCTATCAGAAATCAATTTAATTAAAGTCTATTGACTTGTATCACTGATGGAAATTAGTTTAATTCAAATCTATCATTTTCTATTGAGGATATAGAAATCAGTTAATTGAAGTCTATCAGTTTCTATCTCAGATAGAAATCAGTTAATTATCAATTAATTGAAGTCTACCAATGATTGTTACTGATAGAAATCAATTTAATTGAAATCTATAAGTAAAGTACTTTGCATTGCAATCATCTCGGTAATTAGAAACTCATCCAAAATTATTATACTACAATCATAAATTGAACAAAAAAATTTAAGTCTCTTGTGATAATTAGAACATAAAATCCAAAAATAACCATTACGAACAAGCCACTCTCAATAAAAAAAAATATAATTTTTAAAGCCTAGCACACAAGCTCTGTGACCACGACCATAAAATTGCTATTCTTGTATTCTTTGTATTTCATTATCTATCAATTATGACCCTAATAGACTTCGACCAGTGATAGTTAGTGATAGACTACGATTAACCGGAGTATATCAACGATATACTTTGATATACCTATACAAACACTCACCAAAATGGCTATTTTTGTATTCTTAACATTCTTGAATTAAAAAGAAGGCCAACAAGAGCTTAGCTCAATTGGCATAAAGTTGTATTGATAACCACAAGGTCTGGGTTCGAATCCCCCTCCCTACATATTATTAAAAATATAAAATCAAAAAAGAAAAGAAAATGCAAAAATTGTAACAATTTTAATTTTTTTGCCATATTTGCAATTCTTTTTACCTTGTGCTAAATTTGCTATTATATAGAATTAATTTGCCACCCACTGCAATTACTCTTTAATTAATTCTTCATGTTGGTATTAGATATATATATGTTGAAATTTTGTCGGAATTTATTTCACCTTCATGAATTCTCGAATTTAAAGAATTAGGAGGGGAAGGTTGGAATGGTAGGGTCCAATTGTTATTTCGTTTGAAAATCAATTTGGACCTTAATTATAAAAGAAACCCTAAGTGAATAATTGAAAAAAAAAAACAGAAAAAGGAAGTATACTCTTATTCCCTTTCAGCCGCCCACACAAACCCCTCCCCTTCGTGTGTCTGCGTTTTCTTCCTCCAACCACGGTCTCTCTCCCTCTAGCTTTGTTGTTCGACTGTTGCCGCCTGAAGCTCTAGACGTCGTCGACTATTGAGCTGTCGCCGTCCGTCATGTGGTTCCAGCCCTCGTCGAGGCCATCTCACGTCCTTGGAGTTTCAACAGTGTGAGTATTGGCTAGTGTTGGGTACATTTTTTTGAGTTAATTGTTTCCCATGTTGAGCTTTATTGTTGGTTTATTGGAGATTTAGATAACTCAATATGTTTGAAATTTAGTTTCAGAGCTTTATTGTTGGTTTATTGGAGATTTAGATAACTCAATATGTTTGAAATTTAGTTTCAGCCTTAATCAGTCGTTCTCGGTGTTCAAGCTTCCATACTCAGCCATTTACGCTTCTATCCAGCGAAGTGGCTTAGCTTGGGTAAGGTTCCTTGTACGTTGAGTCCCATTCTTAGTTATGTTATTAATCGAAGCTAACCCATTCCCCATTGAACCCGTTGTGTTACCCATTCAATTTCGGGTTGAAAATTTCAGAGTTTAGCTATTCAGAGGTGCTGTCCAGCAGAGGTTAAGGCTAGTTTTCGAGTGGGTCTTTGTGTTGTGTGCTTTATTTTGGCTAAGGACGAGGAGAGGACTTAAAGGAAGGAATTAGTTAGTTGTTCTCGTTTGAGTTTAGGTAATTTATCGACTAAACCTACTTCCAAACTTCCAACTAAAGTGTTGACTTTACAGATTGTGATGTATTGTAGGATCGAAAGTAGATATTGTTTGGGAGGGTTGTTGGTTGTGTGGTTGCGTTGGTTGCTAATTCAGGTCAGTAACCTTACTACTAGGAGGCTTATGCTAGGTTGGAACTGTGCGCTGGTAGCATAAGCTTCATGTGTGAACTTTTCTTATGTATGTGGCTCATGCTATAAGATGTCGTGTACCTATGGATATATGAGTGATTGAGGAGGATCTATGTTGTTACGCTGCTGTACATGATGAAGTTTATGTTCCTGAGAGGAAAAATGTCTCATGATCAGTATTCTGTCGATTCATTGTTATTTGTCATATGCGGTTGTTGCGGTTAAAGCCTTGATAGCTCATCTCTCACTGTTTTTTCCTTTATCGCATAGCTTTTGTTTTTATATCATCGCATATTTATTCCACCGCATCTCAACCTCTTTTGTAATTCCTAACGCCCATGCATTAGAATAGGATTTAAGGAAAGACACTTTTACTACTCGCCCCTTCCCTGTGGATCTGACCCTCGAATACTCCAGGTATTACTTGGTAATGCATAATTTATACTAGGATTAATACACACCAACATCATATTCTTTGATTAATTCAAGACAACAAGAAGAAAATATAGTTTACACCACTATGTGAGCCCTATTAGAATATTCCAAGGAGAGGCCATGCACACACTCGTGTGGGAAAATTTTTGAAAAGATTTTATCTCAATTTTGTTTTATATATGCTCGATCTTCAGTTAGGCAAAATCATGATCATGCATTGACTATGAGACTTGGTTTGAGTCTTGAAATATGCAAACACTTGAATCTCTATCTTTTTTATGCTTTTATGCTTGCTTGAGGATTAAAAAGGTTTAAGGTTCAATGTTGTACCAAAGGTCCAATAACGTCGTGACGTTGTCGCCAACGTCTTGAAGCCAAAAACATGTGCAAAGCCTCATCAAATATCAAAGCATTGATACGTTTAAATTTATACACTCGTTGCTATTGCCATCAAGTGCTTGTGATATGACGCCTGAAGGGCTTGCTGCACGCTAGAGATGGCAGGTGGAGAAGAGAGCCATGGGAGGTTGGCTGGCGATTCATGCTTCGTTGAGAAAGAAAATGATAAAACTAAAGAAGATGGTGGTGGTATAATTTTGCATTTGTTTAAATGATAAGTTAGGGTTTTGTTTACAATTTTCATTTGTTTACAATTTTTCCACAAGAGTCAATTAAATCCCTTCCAACCAAATTAAAACTCCAATTAACCCTCCAAAAGTTGCTCAATTAAATTTATAATTGGAGAAAATTGATGTTTACTGCATTACATTTGCCTCTTTCAAGTTTTTGTTTTGTTTCTACAATAATGTGTACCTAAATTTTTGTTTCTAATTCAAGGGTGAATTAATTCTAGTTGTAATAACTTTTTGAGGCTTTGTACCAAATAGAATTTATTTTATTCAAGAATTTTTTTTCTTTCTTATTCTCTATTTTTTTTATTAATAATTTGATATTTAATTAAATTGACAAATTAATTTAATATCGATTGTTCTATATTGTCGTTGATGAATTTGTGATATGTAATTGTCATGAATGATTTTAATTTAGCAGCAATGAGTTAGTTTGCTTAAGTATGGGTAAGTATAACTTTTTCATTTTACATAACTTGCATAATAAACTTTATAGAACAATATCTCAATTAATTGAAATTGGTTTTTAGTCATTCCCATATAGATTTATTTTTTATGCTATCATTAAATCGACATTGGACACTATCGTGTCCAATTGATTAAATGATAAGTGTTTATTTTGATGCTTGGTTAGAATCAAATAAATAGAGAATGTACACACTAATTATGGTTTTTCCACTTAAGTAGATTAAGTTCTTGAATTGAGAATTTGATTTTTACTTTTTTTTTTTAAGTCTGTGATCAAGATTACAATGGGATAGAATTTGCGCCCTTGATTTCAAATTTGGTAATTTTATTTTTATATTCACTTCTTCTTTGCTTAATTTTTATCTTAGTTCAACATTTCAAAACCTTATTTTATTTTAGTTTTCTTAAACCTTGAGAAATTAATTTGACTAGTTCTCTTGAGATACAACTTAGTTTCACATCTCTCTACAAGTTACATTAGAAGGATCAATTATTACTATGCAGTGCCTCAAAAACCAGACCAATATCCATTAGTCGTCGATTAACATCTTATTGGATTAAACTTTTGTATTCTTCCATATATATCTACTTAATATCTTTTAATGTATTCCAAAATTCTTTCTATCACATTTGGAATCGAGAATCGAAATTTGACTTGGAAAAATCCAACATGAGAACTGTAACCGCCCAAAATTTCAACAAGTTAGAATGTATACTTAATTAAACTTTTATATTCTTCTATATCTAATATTTTATATTCTAAAATATTTGTGCTTATTCTTTTTGAGTCAACACCAAAGTCAAGAGTTTTAGGGTGTGTTTGGTTTTACTTTTCAAGTGTTTAATTTTGAAAATAAATCATTTTGAAAAAATTTCTAGTGTTTGGCAACCACTAAAAATGATTTATTAGAAAATGAGATTGATAAATAAACCATTTTGAGAGAAACACTTGAAACCAACTTGTTAAAAAAGACTTCTTGTGTAAACAATAACTTGTGTATAAAAACATTTGTGAAGAAATGCAACCAAACATATGAGTGTTTAAATTCTAAACAATTTTTATACAAAATGTTTTTTAAAAAATACATTCTTGAAAAACAATTAAACTAAAATGTATTCCAAACGGACCCTTAATTAACAAGTTAGAATGTATACTTAATTCTTTCTATCACATTTTAAATGGAGAATCTAAGAATGGGGGAGGAAGAAGAGGGGAAAGAGAGAGAAAAATAAATAAACGAATAAAATGTTTTTAATTAACAAAATAATTTTGAAAAAAAATTAAAAAAAATTATTAAAAAAATTGTCACATCAATTTTCTGTTAGTAATTAACAGAAAAGTTAATGAAGGGACTAGAGGTATAACAAAATCCAAACCTTAGGAGTAAAATTATTGAATTTGAAACTTATGGAACCAAAATGTAACCTATCCTATCATGACTAAAAGTGTATTTTTTCCTAAATTTTATTGAAACACTTGCGTGGATGACCCACTGGAGAGGCAAAATAAAAAATGTCCTAAATTTTTATTTATAATGTTGGGCAAATTGCAAAAACCACCCCTCAAGTATGCTAATTGTAACAATTACACCCCTAAACTTTCAATTGTAAAAATTGAACCCCCAAACTTTCAAAAGTGTAAAAATTGAATCCTTAAACTTTAAATGTTAAGGATTTAACATGTTTACGTCCCGATTACATGAATTAAGAGTCTAGCCGCTCATGGAATAAGAACGAGCTGAATTCTTCATGGAGTACATCATGAAAAGCAAGAAATGTAACGACCCGACTTCTTAAATAATCGTTTCGGGACCATTACAACAATGCATTATTTGGAGGCCTTTTTAAATAAAAATAATTTGAAACATAAACACTAATTTAAGCAAAAACTTTCAAACAAAACTTTTATTCGGGATCCCTAAATTTTAAAAGTTTTAAATAATTTCTAAAATATAAATGTTCATGACCTCTAGAAAATTTCTCAAACAAATTTACAAATCAATAAAGTAGAAGAGAGTTCTTGAAGCGGAAGAAAAATATGAAATTTAGGTCCTCTCATGGCTGTCTAATGGATTCTCATCAATCGCCTTTCACCTGCCCTTGCAATTACCTCAAAAAAAATATATATTTTTTTAAAAGAATGAGTATTTAAAATACTCAGTAAGTGACCCTACTATTGAGGTTGGGTCACGCTTTAAACACGTATTGAAAATCAACAAAAAATATCTTTTTGGTGGCTTTTAAACTTTATTTTAAACTTACTAATGAGAGAGGATATACATCAATTTCATGCATATCCTAGACACATCAATTTCATGTGTCTCCTATGGAGGCCGTCAATTTCACAAACATTGACTTAGGTACATCAATTTCATGTCCCTACGTCATGTGTAGGCATCTCTGAATGTACATCAATTTCATGTACACTTATAAAATTTAAGAACTCATAAATCATTTAAAACTCATACATATAATGGAATTTTGAGAGACCACCAACTCAAATATTTCAACATTAACGATTACAAGCAATAATGATAAATTTCATGTTTTCAATAATTTTCATAAACGGAAATATAATCAAACAATTCATAAAGCACGAGAATTTTGGAAAAATCAAACACGCACACCCAATCCAAAATCCAAACAATTCATAAGTCGTCGGGTGCCGCTGGAAAACCTGCCGGAGAGGGAGGTCTTGAGGCTGCTGGTCGGGTGCTTAAGGGAAGGAGGATGAAGATGGTGTTGGGTTTTATCCCCTAAAACTCGTAGATAATAAATGTAACATTTGACTGAACATTAATAAAATGATGTACTATTCATTTATCTTGTTTGTATTAAGTAAATCTTGTTTTATGAACCCTAATCAGATAAACTAAGTGCATGTTTGGGAGTGATTTTAAAATGGTGAAAATCACTTTTATTATATTCAAAATCACTCCGAAACATACCTTTAATAATTCAAAATTAATTTGTTGGTATGAAATCACATTTAAAAGTGTGAAATCAAACATAAAATTTATTTTGAATAATTAAAAGTATGTTTCAGGGTAATTTCGAATATGAAAAAAGTGATTTAGTCATTTTAAAATCACTCCCAAACATGCACTAAACATCCTAGGCTGTTAGTATGAGGCTTGAACTAGTATGTAGGGACATACGGGGATCAATGTTCAAGATACAGCCGAAAGGGTCTATAGTATAGGGATAAAGTTGGGTACCTTATCCTGGTGACACTATGGATACGACCCGCTTTGTATTATGAAACAAATGCAATGATCCAACACGTTGGTGTAGTGGACATGCGAGGGGGGTATCCTGTGCAATGAGTTTGCACAAGACCGGACCGCGAGATAGTTAACCACTAGCTCTAACACCGTTAGCTAGTTAGGTTTCTATCTCACTAGGATGACCTAGGCAATTTGGTCTCAATCCTGAGTGGATTATGGACTCCTGTTCACGAGGGGTTGTCCTTTGATTTGTATGGGTGAGAGTGGTCTGCACGCCGACTCAATAAGCATACCATTTTGGGGACAATACTGAGGGGAAAGCTGGGAACATAATCACACAAGATGGAATTCACTCCTTCCCGACTCTAGGGTAAGTAGAGGTGTGTTCCCATAAGTGGCGTCTCCGGGTCTTGAACAATGGGCCCTATCCTCACTACAAGAAAATTGGGTTATGCCGACGTGATTTTTGCCGACGATAGAAAACGCGTCGAGAGAAGCTGTTTCTCCTGACGCAGACCAAACAACGTCGAGAGAAACAGATGTGAACGCTTTCTCCCGACGCCGTCATTGACAGTGTCGGAAGAGAGTATATCTCTCGACGCACTTGTCAAGAACGTCGGGATAGAGGATACAAGGAAGGACCTCTCCCGACGCCATTAGTAAGGACATCGAGAGAAGCCTTTCTGCCAATGCCATCACTACGGTGTTGACAGAAAATAGATGAAATAGGGAAAAATCGATTTTGCCCTATTTTTGTGTCTTCCTTAAGTTTCTTCGAAAATCAAAAAAGCCATCTCCCCTCTGTCGAGCTCTCTAAGATCCATCCTTTTGATCTTCATCTCACTCTTCACGCCGACTTCCCCTCCTCGTCGACCGTCTCTCCACCGTTCAGTGCCGCCGTCGCCTGCCTTCTCTCTCCACTCTTGTCATCGCCGACGGCTCTCTCCGCTAGTGTCGCTGCCACCACCCATCTTTTTACACTGGCTTTGTACTCTGTTGTTAGAGGTATTCTCACAAACTCAATCAAGTTTTTCTTCTCCACAACTTAAATCTGGACTTGTCTAATGAAAGAAAGGTGCTGTTATAATTGCAAAACAACCTCAGCATGTTTATAGTTCTAGATTATCGTTCGTTTTGATGAATTTTGAGATTAAAACTATTGTTGTGAGGAAGACAATGAGCTTTTTTATGAAAATTGAAGTTCTCTCGCAAAGATCAACCAATCACCAATTGTAGTTTGAATTTACTTGAAATTAGAACAAACCATAGTACTTTATAATTAAGTGAACTGAATACAGAGGAGGGGAAGAGTGGAAATATTCTTCTCTTATTCTCACTTCAACTATGAAATAAGGGCTGCAAATAAAATGGTTTAGGCCCGAACAAAAAGATCACGTGCCAAAACCTCATGTTTCCCAGAAGCTAAATAATCAAAGATTAACGACACTATTAACGTATTTAAGATATGCTCATGGGCAGCAGAGTGTTTAAACTAACTCTCTGTCGTTACTATATATTTTAACCTAGATAGGTATGAATATGAATTTTTATTCGAGGGTATGTGAACCAGGTTTTTGAGAGGGACATTCACTTTCAACTCGCAAGATAGCTACTGTTGTTCCTACAGTGATACCACATATCTCTCTCTTCTCTCATTCAAACTCTTGGTTTCTCCATTCTCCTCTCACGTAAGTTCCCCTCCCTTTCCATTATCTGGATTCTTGTTCTCTCTCCATCACGATTTTTGATTACTTGTCTCCATAAAAGAGTTTAATCATTTCTCTTTGGGAATTACATATGCCATAATGATGGTCAGAAGTTTGTTTTTGGTCTTTCTGGATGGTTTTAATTTGAGATTGCTTGTTAGTCGATATCCTGACATGATTGCAAGTCTGCAGTTGTGATTTTCAGCTGTGCCCCAAAGTGTCTGTTAAAAACTTTTGAAATTTGGAGAATTGTGTTTCCATTGTGTTTTCCATTGTGTTTACCAATTTAGAATGAGTTTGACATGACTTTCGAGAGGAGGGAAAAATAATTTGGATGAAAATCACTTTCCAAAGATATGAAAAAGTGATATGAGAAAGTTATGAAAAAGTTAGTAGAAACTGAAGCTCGATTTTAGAACATTGCTCTCAAACACATTCTGAACGCCTTAACTACGGAAACATATAAGTTTGAGAACTAATATGAGATGATTAAATTAATGCCTTAATAAGAAACCAACAGACGAAATATGCTTGGTAGTCGAAGCTGATTTTCTTATAAAAAGGAAGAAAAAAAAATTGTCTGTGCTTGGTAGTGAAGTGATAAATTTTAGAACATTTCTCTCAAACACATTCTGAACTCATCCATAGTCTTTTCATATTGAATCTCATTTCATTTTGTTTGTTCATGCGAATGTGAATCTCCAGGTTTGAGTTTAGGATTAATTGAACCTTTCAAAAATGAATAGTAGAATGAGACAACCTGTTATAGCATCAAAACTTCATGTTTCCAATCTGAAATCGTTGATTAGGGACCTTCATGGCTGGTTAAGAAGCACGTTTCGTTTATGTCATGGTTGAGAATTCTCTGGCCACATGAATCTCTTTTGGTTTTTGTGTGTTCAAATGCCCAAATATCTTGGGCTCATTCTTGACATTTTTCCTTAGGTTTTTCTTTTTTATGGGCTCAATTTAACTCAATGCATTTAATAATAGAGGAAGTAAAATTTCTCAAGTTTGTATTTGATTGGAAGATAGTAATTTTGAGGAATCTTCTGCTTTCATTCAACATTTTGATTGTTGGGTTACTTGATGTCAAGTTTGTAAATTATATTGTGAGCATATCAAATAGATTATATTTTCTACAAATCTATACATGCGAGCAAACCATAGAACCATTTTAAGTTTGAAGTATCTCTCTTGTTTGTCACATGTACATGACAAAATAACTTCTGTGAAATTGATTTCATCAAATTATCTCGTTAATGATTATCTAATGTGTGCCAAACCATCTAAACCATATATTGACAATTCCAATTTTCCCTATAAAGAAACAAAGTTGGTCACTATCTTGATATCAACATCTGAGACTAAAATGACCTCAAGCTCGGAGCGCAGCCGATTTATATAATCGACACAAGCAGGCATTTCCGGAATGGTTTAAGGCACAGGTGACAATTTCGTTTTTCAAATAAATGTACAAAAAATGAATGGCGCTGACCTTATATTTAATTTTTAACAGGTTCTTTCGTTATGGGAGAGTGGCAATATGTCCGATGATTTGTACTCACTAGCGATGGGACCCGCGTCTGGTGTGCGATCGTATAGTGGATGCATTGTCAACGGGGTTCGATTTCACACGTTTGATCGTGATGCGCGTCGGGCAACACAAAATAGTGGAATTATGGTCCCTAGAGAAAGTGCGAGCGGAGGTGATGAAAGTAATTTCTACAGTGTATTGAACGAAGTTCTAAACCTTCGATATGCTAATAGAAGATGTGTTATGTTGTTCAATTGTACATGGTTCGACACAGATAGTAACAAGAATATGTCACACATGGATTTAGGGTTAAAGTCAATCAATACATCTCGATTTTGGTATGCTGATGAACCTTTCATTCTTGCTAATCAAGCACAACAGGTCTTCTATACCAACGACCCAAAATATGGTGACCCTTGGAAAGTAGTTCAGACAGTCCAACATAAACGCTTGGGGGATGTACCGGAGGCAGGAAATATGGAGGATGATCAACTTGCACCGCTAGAAGCTATTAGTGGAATAGGTGTTGATGAATGGATTGAGGAAGATAACAGAATGTGCAGAGATGAAGTTGAACCCACAATCATAGAAGGACAACTTACTGAGAACAATGATGACAATTTCATAAATGACGAAGAAGATGACGTAGAAGTACCCTCCGACGAAGAATATGACGTAGAACTGGAGGTTGCAACCTCCAGTTCAGAACAAGAAGCCTGACATGAGCCACGCGTAACTATAATTTTCATGTATGAACTAATTATAAGTATGTTTGATTTACTTAACATTGTTTTCTTTCTCTTTTTCAGGTATACGATGGCATAGTCATCATCACGCATACATGACGAGACTGATGGAGAGTATGTCGAGGTGTGCTGCCACCCCCTCCCGCGAACTTACCATCTTCCACGGAGGATACGTCAGGTACATCGTGTAAGTTCAATTTTCATCAAATTTTCTTGTTACTTAAGCGATCAAGTGGTTTCCTGTTTGCCCTCAGATGGTACATCCATGACTGGGAGGAACAAACGTGGATATGGACAGAATCTTCTCTTGGACAACTACGTCACGAAACATGACAAAATTCCAATTACAATCGATCCAGAGGTGAAAAAGCCAGTTGGGAAATGGGCGACACAATTTAGCATATCTATTGGTACGGGCGTATGGGAGTCTTTTTCTATTCGATTCGACACTTGGGATAATGTAACTGAAGAGGCTAAGAAGCTGGTAAAGTCTCGACTGCTGGTGAGTAGAACATCTTCTCGTGTTGTTACATTATGTGCTACATCAAAGTTCCATACTCAGATATCTATTGTTTTTTTGTAGGACCATTTTTCTGCTTGACCTGAATTTACCTGTAGTTGTGCGCTTTATAGATCATAGAATGATGAACGCATATAGGGAGTACAGAGGGGAATTATCTAAACATTACAAATCTTCCGACACTCACGAACAGGCACGGGAGCATCCACCTGAGCGACTGAAAAATTCATTGGATGATTGGCATTATCTTTGCAACAAGTTCCACGACCCGAATTGGAAGGTATGCGAGTATATTCTCGTTGTTGGTTTCGATTTTCTTTCCAAAGTTTAGATCCTTATGTTTGTTAACTTATGTAGAAATCTTCAGAATCGAATAAAAGGAGTCGATCCATGTTGGCGTTCAACCACATGGCAGGGTCAAAATCATTTATAAACATTCAACACGAAATGATAAGATATGAATAAACTAATTAAGTTATCTCTACGATTATCAATAAGCGATTTCTTAAAATTTTACTTGTATTTGAATTGCAGAAAGAGAAGGAGGGTCGAGAAATATATCCGATTGAACTGTTTGAACTGACCCATTCGAAAAATGGAAAGTGGGTGAACCAGGTAGCGGAGGATGCACATGTAAGAATCTAAACTTTAGTTACTTTGTGTAGTTTTAAAGAACTTAATTGTATATTTTATAAATGTAGGGGAAGATGATAGATCTGCGGGATGCTCCTATTCCAGAAGGATCTCAACCACTCAGTAAACCTCAAATATGTGAGACGATTTTGGGTAAACGACCTGACCATGTTAAAGGCATGGGTTGGGGACCTAAGCCATCTCGTTCAAACAGGAGTGGCAGCACATCAGTCAGTTCGGGACCCACGCAGAGAGAACTTGAACAACAAGCAGAGATTAACACCTTGAAGGCCCAATGTGAAAATATACAGAAAGAGCTCCAGACCAGCAAGCAGTCTGCGCAGAAGACGATAGAGGAAGTAAATGTCCTGAAATACATGGTTCGACATCTCGTGGAATCACATAATTTAATCGACTCACAACATATGGACATCCCAAACTTAGGTACGAAGAAGTTCATAATTTAAAGACATGGTTGGATTGTTTTAGTTCTTTATAAGTTAGATGATTTAGTTGGTACAGATATACTTCATTAATATTAGATGTCTATAAGTTAAATTTTTGGTAAATCTACATTGTTGTGTTTTTGGTTTAGGAAAAGTTACTTACCGTTTTGTAATTTTGTTTTACTTAATAAAATTAGATCAACTTGGTTGTTTTTCTTAAATTTGGTGTTTTGCTTGTATAGTTTTGTAATTTCATTAGTTAAATCATAACTTCATTAGTTATGATTTGGATTACTGTGTTATGCGAAATCTGGCTCGCTTGTATTTGGAGATTGTGGTGTTGGTCAGGTGTTATAAGGGCTGTAGTTGGGTGTTTCTAGCTATATTGAAGTGCATTTCTCTTGTTTAGCAGGTCTAACAAAATATGGGTTACTCTTATCTATGTCGTTATGCTGTCGATTTTTTCGGAGCATCTATTTAATAATTTAGATGGTTTAAATTAGTTTAAAACTTAGTGTAAAACTTAGTTTCAAGTTAAAACTTTCGCTTCTAGCATCTAGTTGATTTTCTTCCTTTGATTTTTTGTAGATGATTCGACTCAATCTTGATATGGAAGGACACATTTGCATTTGGAGGCCACCACGAGCTTGTTAGATGTTTTTTCTGTAACTAAAGACTTTCGCTTCTAACTTTTTATTAGAATTATGTGTACCGAACAATATTTTTAATTTCGTGTATTTTTTTATACTTTTAGTTTTTTGTACTTCAATTTATAATGCAGGATTTTATATCTCTCGACTTTCATGTATATGTATAATATCTTGAATTTAATTGAATGCATTTTGATTTTATGTATGTGTAATATCTTGAATGTGTTTCTTTTAGACTTTCAAAACATAAAAAATAGCAAAACGAAATAAATAAATAAATAAGTAAAAAGATAAAAAGATAAATAAAGGCTCTGCCGACGCGTAAGTCAACATGTTGGTAGTGGGCATTTCTGCCAACGCGCAAGTCAACGCGTTGGTAGAAATTGCTCTACAAACTTTTCTGTCGACGCGTTGACTTCCGCGTCGGGAGAGACCATTTCTCCCGACGCACGGTCAACACGTAGGCAGAAAATTGAGTCCATCGCTTTCTGCCGACGCGTTGACCACCGCGTCGGCAGAAATGCTCTATGCCGACGCGAAAGTCAACGAGTCGGCAAAAGCGTCCCTAATTGCTCCCCACATTATGCGTTGGCAGATACGGTCTCTGCCGACACATGACAAATACGCGTCGGCAGAGGCTCTGCCGACACGTTTTTCCCGACTAGTCTCCCGACGTCTGAATACGCGTCAGAGGAACCTTTGCCGACGTGTATTCCGATCTTTCCTGACGCATATGCGCGTCGGGAAAGACCTTAATGGTTGTAGTGCCTCTCTATAGCACGAGAGAGACTTCTGTTTGTTGGTTAGAACTCAAACAAGTTGTTCATTAGAGGAGCACTGGGACTTAAGGACAAAAATGTAACCCAGAGGTAAAACGGTAATTTTGTTAGGTTTTATGCCCTAAAACTCGTAGATAGTGAATGTAAACAAATTATATACTTGTTTTGATAAAATGTTATTGTTAAATATTGCACAATTTGACCCAAATCCAATAAACTAAGATCCAAGGTTGTTTGTATGTAACTTGAACTAGTATATGGGGACATACGGGGATCAATGTCCAAGTAACAACCTAAAAGGTCTATAGTACAAGGATAAGGTTGGGTACCTTATCCTGGTAACCCTATGTGATACGACCCGCTTTATATTTGATACAGACGTATTGATCCAAAGCTTCCATGTAGTGGACATACGAGTAGGGGTATCCTATGCAATGAGTTTGCATAATACCGGACCACGAAATATTAACCGCTAGCTGTAACACCGATAATGTAACACCGCTAATTTAAGGAAAATGTTAATTTCCCCAATCGTAAGTTTATTTGACCGAGTGTTGGTTAATTAAATTGATTTTAGGAGGAAATAGTTGTAGTGTAAAGTGGCTTGGATAAATTATTTGAGTTGAGGTGGCAATTTTGTAATTTCATTGTCTTTTAGCCAAGCCATTGAACCCTAATGTTCTTTTAGCCACAAGAAGCCCTAGGCTTTTGAGCCAAGTCACTTCCCCATCTTCTCCTTCTTCCCCTCTCTTCACGATTTTTCAGCCCCTTTCTCCTCCATCCTTCACGTTTTTTTTTCCTTCTCTTCAACAGCTCGCCTCTCATTTCGTTGCTGTTGCCCGTGCTTTAGCTCCGTCCGGTGTTCGTGGTGTCACTAGCGACGGGTTTTGTTCGCAGCAGGTCGTCGGCGTCGGCGTCAGTGCAGCACCAGTCGCAAAGGGCGTTTTTCCGACGGGTTACAACATTTTCGGGCTGTGTTTTAATGATTTGGTGCGTGGGTATGGTTCCTATTGTGTTTTCTTGTCTCAATCGCCCTCGATCTTTCTTCCAATCTCTCGTTGTCTCTGTTTAGTAGTGTTTTCCGGCGTTTCTGCACGTGAAGCTCGCGACCAGCAGTGTTTTCGCGTGGATCATCATTTTCCTTTGGCGTTCTGGCGAGCTTTAAGCGTGGGTAAATTTGTTTGAGTGTTATAGTGGTTGATTATTACGTTTAATCGAATACCCATTCGTTATTTACGTCGTGCAACGAGCTTTCCTCTTCAATTTGAGCAATTCGAATAGTGGTTCTTCACGTTCCAGCAGCTCCAAGCATATTCAGGTTGTGGGTAAATGAGATTTGAAGTTTTGGGTGTTTTGTTTATGTTAGAAGAGTACACATTAATATTATCTATTGATTTCTAGGTACCCACAACGTTTGAAGGCCCAATCGTCAAGTTGGAGCGATTTTTAGAACTTGGACAGCAAGTTTTAGTGTGAGTTGGGTAAGTTTTTGGGGTACTTAACGTCCCTAAGTTTACTGGCTCCTTGTTGAATGCTTGGATTAATCTCTTATTGATTTGTGAATTCTTTTCCCCACTTCGTGTAGTTTAAATAATGGCCTTGGGAGCTAAGGAGTTAATTTAGAATTCATCAAGCGTCGTTAGCTAAGTAAGTAGCCATTTGGAATAAATTATATGCTTTAAAACCATTTTAGTTGAGAATGGTTTATACTAGCATGAGTTGGATTTCATCCTTAAGTTGCCCTTTGAATTTAAGTAGCTATTTGGATTCAAATTCCATGTCTTAGATTCATTGTATGGTAGTTGGATATGGTAAGTGGTTTTTGAACATGACATAGTTGCTTTTGGAACCATTGTATGCTTAATGGTAGTGAAATGAGGTATTGGATGAGTTTTCATGCTTGGGCCTAGTTCTCTTTGGAATGTTGTATGCTTGAACATGATTTAAGTGTTGCTTACTTGGACATGACTTAAGTGTGGTTATGCTTGTAGAATTAAATAAGTGCAGTATGTTGGGTTGAGTTGTGAAGCATGACAACGCTATGAGGACCTCTTAGTTTTCTGTGACGTCTTCTGATTCTCTACTAAGTATGTTTGGAATGATTCTTGCAAGACTGTTTCAGGATTTTGTTTATGATACTGGAGGATGGGTTGAATGTTTATTGGAGTTGTGATTGGAGTTGGGTTGTAATTCTGACTCATTTATGTCTATAGAAGTGCCTCATTATTGTTTCCAGGTGTATACGAATTTTGGGTTCCATATATGTATGTCGTTATGCTGCCGAATTTTCGGTAGCCTCATAATAGTTTAGGAATCATACTTACCTATTGAGGAAATGCTTAAAATAGGGACCTCGACCACGTTTTAGGGCCTCAGGAAGACTTATTAGATTTTTTAAGTCTTACATAGCTAGAGTGTGTTCCTTCCCCATCTCAGGACTGATAGAACTTAGTTACCAGGCACGTTTACATACGTTCTATCAGTTGACTGTTAGAGCTCAGTTTCAGGCACGCTAGCATGCGCTCTCTCAGTTCAGGACGGTGTTGAGCTTATGATTAGGCACGTTGTTCGTGCGCCACTTGTCACCAGACATGTTTACATGCGTCAGTTGCTCCACCGTATTTTTATCTTTACATTCAGGGGTGTAGTGTTGGGATAGGTGTAGTTCTGCTAGAGGTGGCCAACTAGTCTCTAGTTTACTTACCTTAGCCGACTGACCCACACAACACTCTAGTTGGCACAGGTTGGGGATTGGTTAACACCCTAAACAGAGCATGTTTATGTGATCAGTTGTGGCCCTCGGGTTAGAAACCCAAATGTCATTCCAGTTAGGTCCCTATGTCGCTAAGACCCAGAAATTCAAGAACTCAGTTTCAAGTGTGACTGATTAGGACTGATCCTAGTGTAGGGACCTTAGACTCGATTAGGGCCTCATATGGACTTAAAAGATCCTTAAATCTTACGTTAGCTAGAGTGTCTTCCCTTCCCCATCTCAGGGCTGGTAGAATTCTGTTCGTCAGGCACGTTATCATGTGTTCTATCACTTGACTGTTAGAGCCCAGCTTTAGGCCCATTATCGTGCGCTCTCTCAGTTAAGGACGGCGTTGAGCTTATGATCAGGCACGTTATTTGTGCGCCAGATGGCACCAGGCATGTTTTCATGCGTCAGTTGCTCCACCGTATTTATTATTCATATTTTAGGGGTGTTGTGTTGGGATAGATGTAGTTCTGCTAGAGGTTGCCAGCTAGCCTCTAGTTTACTTGCCTTAATCGACTGACCCACACAACACTCTAGTTGGCATAGGTTGGGGATAGGTAAGCACCCTAGGAAGAACGTCTCATGTACTCTGTTATGGCCCTAGGGTTAGAAACCCGAATGAATGTTTTCAGTTAGGTCCCTATAATGATAAGACCCAGAATCAAGTTTCATGCTATTAGATCTCATGTTATCAGTTTTAACCCTTAAGTGGGCTACTTACTGAGTATATTCTTATATACTCACCCATGCTACATTACTTTCCCTTTCAGGTGGTACTTGATGACATCAGGCGAGTGGCGAGAGCAGTGGATGGCTAGGCTATGGGATGCAGCTGCAAATCATGTCTCTAGGAGTCTAGGATCGAGTTTCCTAGTTTCATGCTTTCAAATGTTATTAGTTTTCAACTTTACGAAAATTGCCTATCATGTTTGGACTATTCTGTTATTGTAAACTGATTTATGGTTTGGACCCAGTTTAATAAATAAAAGATTTTTATCTATGGTCTCTTCCGCCTTTTGAGTTTTAAAAGTTTTACGTTTTCATGCATGTAGTAGCGACCCTTTTGTATGTTATTTTTATTCCCTTTTTAGTTGGGTCGTTACAGTTAATTAGTTAGGTTTCTATTTCACTAGGATGACCTAGGCAACTTAGTCTGAATCCTGAGTGGATTATGGACTCCAGTTCATGAGGGATTGTCCTTTGATTTGTATGGGTGAGAGTGGCCAGTATGCCGACTCAATAAGCCGACCATTTTGGGGACAAGACCGAGTGGGGAGCTGGAAACATAATCACACAAGATGGAATTCACTCCTTCCTGACTTTTGAGGAAGTAGATGAGTGTTCCCTTAAGTGGTGTCTCCGGGTCTTGAACAAAGGGTCCTACCCTCTCACTAGCCTGAGAGGGGTTTCTGTTTGATGGTTGGACCACAAACAAGTTGTTCATTAGAGGAGTGACCCACAGTGAATACTGCAGTGAGAAGAGTGCAGCTGTGGGTCTTTAGTGGAGTAACCCACAGTTAACGAATGTTGACTAACTTGGTTAATGAGTTTAGCCAATTAGTCTCGTATCATTGGAGCTTCTGATATGCAGGTCCATTAGGTCCCACTGATAGCTCGTAAAGAGACTTGAAGCAATTAAGTATAAATTGTAAATTTAAAGTGTTCAATTTATTTAAGGGAATCCTATAAGCAATTATGAAACTTTATAATATAATTTTTGAAAAAATTAATTCTTGAGAGAAAATATTTGAAAGAACTCAAATAATTAATATGGAAATAATTATTTATTTATTAAAATTAGATATGAATACGATAATAAATTTGATCTTATTCATGATCTTTTCCTATTAGAAAAAGGTCTTGGTCTTTACCTATAAATAAGACCCTTGGGTGGGGAGAAAGGTATCTCAGTCATTCTTCTTCTCTCAAAGATCTCTCCTAAAAGACTCCCACCAGTCTCCTGCTTCTAGAAGTCTTAGAGATATACTGGTGTAACGGATCGGTGGTGTTCGCACAAGAAGGTTGATGCGTTTTCAATCTCACAAGCAAGAAAAAGACGAATCGATCTAGGCTTCCTACGAAAGTGAGTTTCCTTGAAATCCTTGATCACTAGGATAATCTATATTAGATCTAGGTAATTTTTAAGCATGTTTATAGCCACTTTACAGCATGTTAAATACGTTTTTATTGCTGTATATTTTTGCAAATTGTATTGGTATTTGATAGCGAGCATAGCTAGCTATTTTTCCTTAATTAATTTAGCTAGTCTTTCATGATTTATTGGCCAAATTTTATGCATTTTCATGTTGTATTTGTAGGAAATTAATATTGGAGCCAATTGGATGTTCGGGGGGCGAAAAGAGGTTAAAGAAGGAAAAAGAGATCAAAGAAGAAGAAGTCAAATTAAAGTCAACCGCAGACCAGCGTCGAGACGCTGCTCCTTGAGCGTCTCGACGCTGCCTTTCCTTATCTGATTAGGCGATAACAGGTCACAGCGTTGAGACGCTGTCTCCGTCGTGTGTTTTTCCATTCCAGATTTTGCGATAAGGCGACAGCGTTGAGACGCTGTCTTCTCAGCGTCTCGACGCTACGACAAAAAATCAGCCTATTTATAATTTTCGATTAGGGCTGATTGGGGGACTTCTTTTTGGACACTCTAGAGCCGTAAAACAGAGGAAATAGACTAATTTCCAGCCTACATAGTGTTTAATTTCCTTTATCCCTTATTTTAGTTAGTTTTTATGGTTGATTCGTACTTAGTTTATGTTGTAATAAGGATTATGTGTAGCTAAGTTGAATTCTTAGGGATTGATGTAGCCGTTGGGCACGTTATGGATTGATTTTACAGTTTTATGCAATTGATTTCATTTATGCATATTTGTGTCCTTATGTTTTCAATTTACCGGCCATAAATTGATTGATGTTTGTGCTTGAATCTTACTCGGGAGAGAGGATTTAGCTTAGAAATCATTATGCATAACTAGGATTTAGCTAGAAATCGAGAGATTATAGTTAATTCTAGAAATCGTTAAAAAGGTTATCCTTATTGCCTTGTATGTTTATTGAATTTAGATAGGGATATCGGGTTCAATTGCATGTGGGAGAATCATGTATGCTCGAGAGAGATATGTGTGATTTTAGTTTACCAAGATTTATGAATCATAGCATGTTGTTAATCCATTAATTAATCCATAATATCCCAATTGGTGAAATCACATCCCTAAGACCATTGTTTCCATTGGATTGTCAATTTTTGCATTGTTTTGTGTTTGCTTTACTTTCATTCTCACTTCATTTGGTTCCCTAAATAAAATTGGGCACGACTATTTTCGGTAATTAAGATTGATTAGAAACCAATCCAGAGGACGACATTCGAATATCACATTCACTATATTATTACTTGACCCATACATTTGCGGTAAGCAATTTGAACATCAGTATTTCAATTAGAATCAAAGACTCTGAGTAGGTTTTGTCTATACGTTCATCTTCTTCCACTGCGCCAAGGGCTCCCATCCCTTCAATTGGTATCATAGCCAACTCTGTTGCTCTTGATTTTAAATTGAAATTTGCAATTTTTTTATGGTTGGATTTATGCATTGTGAATGTTATGGTTTGCGTATAAATGGTTTCAATTAAATTGGTCATAGATTTACGTTTCTTGAATGGTTCAATATAAAGGCCGCAGCATTTTTGGGCATAATTTGTAAATCGATTGTCCTTTGTAAGTTCAGGTCTAGAATAGGGTTTTCTATGATGAAGATCGATGAAAATCACGTCCAGAATCTAGGTCAATCGCGAAGAACAGTCGCTGGAATTCCCAGATTTTGTCTCCAGACGCAATAGCGTCATGACCATGTTCATCGGGCATCGCGACGCTGTCGCGATTTCGCGAAGCGGAGATCTGCGATTGCATCACCGTCGCGACGCTATCTTCAAAGCGTCTCGACGCTGGCTCGATTTCATGCGGCCTGTGGCTAGGGTTTATAATTGGAGAAATTGATGTTTACCGCGTTACACTTCCCTCTTTTTGGTTTTTGTTTTGTTTCTACATAATGTGTATCTAATTTGTTGTTTCGAATTCAAGGGTGAATTAATTCTAGTTGTAATAATTTTTTGAGGCTTTGTACCAAATAGAATTTATTATATTCAAGAATTTTTTTTCTTTCTTATTCTCTATTTTTTATTAATAATTTGATATTTAATTAAATTGACAAATTCATTTAATATTGGTTGTTCTATATTGTCGTTGATGAATTTGTGATATGTAATTGTCATGAATGATTTAATTTAGCAGCAAGGAGTTTGCTTAAGTGTGGGTAAGTATGACTTTTCCATTTTACATAACTTGCATAATAAACTCTAGAGGGCAATAAAGGGACAAAATTAATAAAGTTGCAATTATCTCGATTAATTGAATTTGGTTTTTAGTCATTTTCCATATAGATTTATTTTTAATGCTATCATTAAATCGATATTGAACACTATAGTGTCCAATTGATTAAATGATAAGTTTTTATTTTGATGCTTGGTTAGAATCAAATAAATAGAGAATTTACACACTAATTATTGGTTTTCCAAATAAGTAGATAATTAAGGTCCCATTTAATAACCATTTGATTATTTGTATTTTGTTTTTGGTTTTTAAGCTTATAAACATCACTCTCAACTCTAAGTTTCTTTGGCTTTCCACCTACCTTCTTCCCATGTTTTTAAAAACCAAGCCAATTTTTTAAAACTAAAAAAAGTAGTTTTCAAAAACTTGGTTTTGTTTTTAAAATTTTGTTAGGAATTCAAGTATGTCTTTAACAAAAACGAAAACCATGGTGAGGAAATTTAAAGAAAACAAGTCTAATTTTCAAAAACCAAAAACCAAATTATTATCAAACGGGACCTAAGTTTTTGAATTGAGAATTTGATTTTTTTTTTTAGTCTGTGATCAAGATTACACTGGGATAGAATTTGCCCTCGATTTGAAATTTTGTAATTTTATTTTTATATTCACTTCTTTGCTTAATTTTATCTTCGTTCAACATTTCAAAACCCCTTATTTTATTTTAGTTTTCTTAAACCTTGACAAATTAATTTTGCTAGTTCTCTTGAGATACAACTTAGTTTCACTATCTCTCTACAAATTACATTAGAAGGATCAGTTATTACTTTGCAGCGCCTCGAAAACCAAACCAATATCCATTAGCGGTCGATTAACATCTTATTGGATTAAACCTTTATATTCTTCCATATATATCTACTTAATATCTTTTAATGTATTCCAAAATTCTTTCTATCCCATTTGGAATCGAGAATCGAAATTTGACTTTGAAAAATCCAACATAAAATTGTAACCGTCCAAAATTTCAACAAGTTAGAATGTATAATTAATTAAACTTTATATTCTTCCATATCTAATATTTTATATTCTAAAATATTTGTGCTTATTCTTTTTGAGTCAACACCAAAGTCGAGAGCTTTAATTAACAAGTTATAATGTATACTTAATTCTTTCTATCACATTTTAAATAGAGAATCTAAGAATGGGGGAGGAAGAAGAGAGGTAAGAGAGAGAAAAAGAAATAAACGAATAAAATGTTTTTAATTGAGAAAATAATTTTGAAAAACAATTAAAAAAAATTATTAAAAAAATTGTCACATTAGTTTTCTGTTAGTAATTAACAAAAAAGTTAAGAAAGGGACTAGAAGTATAACAAAATCCAAACCTTAGGAGTACAATTGTTGAATTTGAAACTTATGGACCAAAATGTAACCTATCCCAAACCTGACTAAAAGTATATTTTTTCCTGAATTTTATTGAAACAATTGTGTGGATAACCCATTGGACAGGTCAAAATGAAAAATGTCCTACATTTTCAATTCAAGAATATATGCCCTTTTGGTTACGTCATCATCCTAACAAAATTACCATTTTACTCTCTATATGAAAACACGCATTTAAGGCATTTAAGAGCGAGAGCGAGATTGGTAAGAGAGTAAGAGATTGAATAGAGAAACTAGAGAGAGAGTAAGAGATTGGAGGGAGAATTTGGAGAGAGAGAAAAAAGCGAGAAGCTAGAGCAAGAGCAAGATTGGAGAGCAATCGAGAAATTGGAGAGAAAGCAAGAGATTCGAGAGAGAGCGAAAAGCTAAAGCGAGAGGTTGGAGCGAGTGCAAGAATAGCGAGAGATAGCGAGGTCAGAGTAGAGAGTAAAATAGTAATTTTTACTAGGATGTTGATACAAACAAAAGGGCATATCCTTGATTTTAATAGGCTCTGTTCAGTGACTAGAATCTCATATAAAATACTTAATAAATATCTCAATTCACATTAAACCATCCACATATGGCAAAATAACCACCAAAAATTCAACAAGTTAGAATAATCTATACTTAATTAAACCTTTATATTCTTCCATATCTAATATATTTTATGTTCTAAAATATTTGTGCTTATTCTTTTTGAGTCGTTACCAAATTTAAGAACTTTAATTAATTGAGTTAGAATGTATACTTAATTTATTTCAATGTATTCCAAAATTCTTTCTATCACATTTTGAATCAATAATCTAAATTTGACTTAGAAAAGTCCAACATGAAAGTTGTAACGGCCCAAAATGTCAATAAGTTAGAATACTAATCTATATTTTGTTTTAATAAAAGAATAATCTATACTTAATTAAACCTTTATATTCTTCTATATCTAATAATCTATACTTTAGCATATCTCCCTTTCATTTTAGTTTGACTAAATTACATGGTAAATTAATTAGTTGCCATGAAGAATATTTGAAAATGAAGATAACAGAAGAATGTTATCGAGTAAACAAATTTTATTCGAAGCTATCTTTTAATTAGCTATGAAACTCGTATTGGTCCACTCTTTTTTTATGAAATCTGCATACCAAGATTCCAGGTATTAAGTTACTATTGAACGACTCTTAACTCCACAAATAATTCCCTTGGACGATATTCATTTCTAGGGATGAAACACAATTCTATAAATATAAAAGTACCATTTTAGGTGAAGAGCAAACCACCCGCTTACAAAGTTTTGTTAGCTGGAAACTATCAATCAAAAGTTAGGATGAGTTCTTCTGGACAAGATGATTGGAAACCAATAGAGTATTGGAAAGTAATAACGAACATTAATGACGATTCGTATGTGCAAGAGATCGGAAAGTTTGCAGTGACGAAGGAAACACACAGTTTACTTGGGGCTACATGGACATTCATTGGAGTGGTGAGTGGTGAGATTGCAAAGGTGAATGAAGGAGAAAAGTACCGGCTTAAGGTAGAGGTGAAAATAGAGATAGTATCTAACAATCCTCCCCCACCAATATATGAGAAAGGTAAGGTTGTTGTGCTGGATCATAAACCACCTGTTAAATCTTGGGAACTCTTAGATTTTGATTTTCCCAAATAGCCTTTTGGCCTTGGCGCCCTTTACTCCTCAACTCTCAGTTTGTTGAGGGGACCAACCCTTATCTACTTTAGATAATGCTCACATCGCATTATCCTTATGTATGGATACTATAGTAATATGAGAATAAAATAAGGGTTCTATCAATGTCTAATTCTATGAGTGTTTTTTTTTTTTTCTTCTTCTCTCTCTATTATAAACCTAGCTACATTAACTACTAAGGCTCTGTTTGATAAACTATTTAGGCCCCGTTTGATAACCATTTCAGTTTTTGGGTTTTTGGTTTTTCTGCTTTTGGTTTTTGGTTTTTTGTTTTTTGTTTTTTAAAAACAAAAACCATATATGTTTGATAACTGTTTTTTGTGTTCTGTTTTTAAAAAAATAGAAAACCAAACTTGTTTGATAACTGTTTTTGGTTTTCAGTTTTTTAAAAATTAGAAAGATGAACATATATTTTAGAGAGAAAAAATGTGTAGAGACGTTGAAATAAAAATTTAGAGACACAAATATAAATGTTTTCGAGAGATTTTTTTTTTAAAAGACGAGAGAAAAGTTAAACATAAAAAATAGATGTGAAAGAAAATGTTTAGAGAGAGAATATTAGTTAGACTCAAGAAAAGATATTAGTTGGAGAAAAAATAGAAAAAAAAAAGTTAGAGTAAAAGCGATAAATTTAAGATAAAAAAACAGATTAAATAAAAATAGAAAATTTAAAGAGATAGTAAGGTTAGGAGTAAAAGATATGCTAAAGAAATAACGATGAGTTAGAAAAATAAAGAAAAGTTGTAGCGATAGAAAATTTTGGAGATTTTTTTTTTCAAAAGAAAAATTAGAATATGTTAATTAAGGAGACAAAAGTTATTGATAAGTTTTTAGAAATAGATAAGTTACCGAGAAAAAAAAAAGTTTTAAGAGAGAAAATTTTAGAGAGAGAAAAATAAATTTTATAGAGAGAAAAATGTTTTAGAGAAAAAAAAATAGAAAAAGGAATTTGTTGGAGAGATAGGTAAAAGAGGAGAAAAATAAGGATTAGAAGAAAAATGGGTTTTTGAAAAACAGAAATCTGTTTTTAAAAACTACTTTTTTTGGTTTTTGAAATTTGCTTATAATTTCAAAAACGTTTTTAAAAAACAGAAAACAAAAAACAGAAATGATTAGCAAACACCCCTGTTTTTTTAATATGAAAAACAAAAACAGAAAACAGAAAACGAAATGGTTATCAAACGCCATATTATTCCTATTATACTAGTCTGACAAACGCATCAAAGCTATTCTCGTTGTACACTAATCAATCAGACCTAATTAATTTACTAGCAACAATCACATTAAGATTATAATAGGTAGATAACCAATTTTATAACTAGAAAAAACCTAAATTAATAACAAACTGACTAAGTGCCAATCTTAGGGAGGCATGCAAAATGGTTTATTTAGAAACAACGCGCTTAAAATCCAAGATCATGTTGCAACCTAATCGCTAGTGGCTAACAAATATAATTAGAATGACTGCGCCCCTCCTATCAGAACTAATTATGATAAAATAGAATTCAACTCACCAAGATAATTGAAATCATAAATTAAGCATCAAAACCTCAAGAAAATAATCAAGACTTACATAATTGAGTGCCCAATTACTCGATTAACACCTAATCGATCATCGAAATGGGCCAAACCGACATTGAAGCTTGATTTGCCACCCAACCTATGCTAAGCCTAAATTACAAGGGAAATTCAGAATTATAATGAAATGGAAAAGAAAGCGGTTGGGGGAAATTTGAGAAAAGAACACCCTAAAATCGAAAAAGAACAATATATAGCAGCAGGCAGTAACGTTTAGTCGCTGCACATAGCGTCTCAATGCTACATCTTCGATTGACGGAACTAGCATGTGCGTGAGGCCAGCATCGAGACACTGGGCACAACATCTCAACGCTTCGGACAAGAATGAGCACAACAGCGGGCTTATAATGTCTCAACGCCAAGGTCAGCGTCTCAACACTGAGCCTCGGGTCTGTTGGCAAGACGAGCTTTTCAAATCCTCGTCACCAAATAAAATTTATAAACTCCGACTCTATGCTACTTTTCAGTAGGTTGTGGTCGGGTTGTCTACAAGGAAAGGGTTATCTTTGTTAATTTTTCGATTCTCGCTTAACAGGTGGTTTGCAACGAAAGGGGGGGGGGGGGGGGTTTGGTCTGTTACTAACCTGATTAATTATAGGGTTAAGTACACAGATAGCCCTTATATAAGGCCCATATTTTGTAAATGTCAAACTTCTCCATTTATTTCATAAAAGGCTTGCTGGCCCAATTTCTTTTCACAAATGTCAGGATCCTTTTACATTTTAGCCCTCATACAGTTTTTTGCCTATTATATAATAAAAAATAAAAAACAAAATTAAATAAGGAAATCAGACTGTTTCCTCCCTTAGTTCAAAAAAGATCGTGGAGTGAGATAGAGGAAACAAAATAGGAAAAGGGCAGGATTTGGAAGTTGCGATTTCAACCCACTGGTGCCGGAAAATACTCCTCATTTTTTTCGATGATTTTGCGAACAAGACGACACAGGAACTGCGCGAAGAAGACAGACCTTCGTCTGGTATATTTCAAACTTTGGTGGTATATTGGTTAGGCTTTTATTCAATATTTTTTCCTTGAACATAATCTGGTATATTTCTACCAAATACCTAGTTCATGGGCGATGTCACCAAGATTTTTAGGGTTTTTCTCTTGCACACCATCCCTAAAGCGACAACACTCTATTTTTTCTTAATCGAAATGTTTAGGGTTTTTTTTGTTCTTCATTCTAGCTAAATGCTTGTTATCGTAAAGGTTGTAGAAACTGAAAATACTCTTATGATGATAAGATGTAATCCACATGCATTCGCTCTAATAGCCCCATTAGTAAAAAAATTTGTTATGTTCCTCTTTTTTAGCCAAAACAAAATAGCTCAATGTAGCTTAAGGCCATGAAACATAACAGTGTATTAGGAATGTTATAGAGAATATTAAGAATAGAGGAATTAGGGGATTCTGACATATATTAAAAGACATTTTGAAACTATCACTGAATATTGAAAATCAAAAAGTTAATGGTTCATATATACCATTTTAAGGAATTGAATCTCCAACGGAAGCGATTTTCATAATTGTAAATATAATTTAGTCAATTAGAAAACCAATACATTGGACAAATAGAAACTATTTCTATGTAATACATATTAAGCATGCAAATTATGAGATCTAAACAATTTAGATTTTCGAAGACTTGCGTGATTTAACAGAAGAACTGCACAACGCTCCAAAATCACGTACTGTGAATTTCTCCTCCAAGAACACTACCATCAAGGGACCACCCGCTATGACTCTGGGCCTGAAGATCGTGATGGTGGGATAAAAAAAAACGTCTTGGATAGGGAATTTTGCAGCAATAGATTGTTGTCATTCTAGGGAGAGAATTCAAGAGATTTTTTTAGAGAGCTTATGTGATAACCATAGCAATATGCGTGAGAGTGTATATGAGAGAGTAACCATCAGACCAGAATAATATGTGTGGAGGGAAATTATGTTCCCTAATAGATCTTGGTCATTGATTGGTATCAACAAGATTTGGACCATTAATTATTATCCCATAATAATTAATAATCCAAATAAGTATAAAATAATTTAATTAAACCAACTTTAATTAAATTAATTATAACATAAAGCTTTAATTCAATTAAATCATATTCAATTGAATTAATTACGACAACCAATTGATTCACAATAATATTATATACTTAATTAATTTTACATTTGAATCATATTCAAATGTACCTCTCTCATTTAGCCTACAGTTTTAATGTGCATCATATGTACATTAATTATTCACTATAGAATTAATTTTATTAAATCACATTTATCCAAATTTAATTTAATTAATTAATTATTCAATTAATTAATTCATGAATTAATCAATTTATCACATATTTAATTAGATTCATATTTGAATCATATTCAAATGCATTTTCTCATATACTATAGTTTAACATGAATCTCTATTCATATTATTTTTAACTTATAGTTTAATAAGAATCTAATTCATATTTAATATTTGAACTCTTTCAAATATTTAATTATCTCATTAATTGATTTTGAACCATATCCAAAATTAATTTTATATTATATAGTTTAATTCAATAATTAAAATTATATTATAATGTATCTCTATACATTATATTAATTGCATCACATACAATTAACTAAAATTCCCTTAATGTCCAAGACTACTTAATCTCAGTACCCATTACGAGCTAGTAGGTGGACCTAATGGACCTACAGATCAGAAGCTCAAACGATACGAGATTAACTGGCTAAACTCATTAACCAAATTAATCAACATTCGTTAATTGTGCGTCACTTCACTAAAGGCCCACAGCTACACTCTTCTCATGGTAGAATATTTTTGTGTCCACGGATATCGACCATACCGGTAAGTCAATCCTTCACAAGTGTTCATAACGTCAATTGGGTCAAATTACCATTTTACCCCTGGGTTACCTCTGGATCCTTAAGTACCACTGATCCCTCTAATGAACAAGTTGTTTAGGGTCCAACCACTAAACAAAAATTCCTCTCGAGTCAGGAAAGGACAACACGTTTTTGTTCAAGACCCAGGATCAACCCTTAAGGGAACACACATCTACTTACCCCAATAGGGGAAGGAGTGAATTCCATCTTGTACTGTTATGTTCCCAGCCCCCACTCGGTCTTGCCCCTGAAATGGTAGGATTATTGAGTCAGCGAATTGATAACGGGCAAAAATGTCGCTATTTTAGTCCCAATTTATTAGGCTTTTTTGTGCTTTAATTGTGTTTTTATTGAAAATATTTAATGTATTTTGTTATTTGGTCTTTAGGAGCAAATTATGGATTTTGGTGAGAAAAGTGCCCAAAATGAAGCCATTCAAGCCCAATTTCCATGCTTGGGTCAAGGGGAGTCAAAAGAGGTCAACTATGAAGAAAAAAGGTCCAAAAAGAAATGTGGAGAGGCCCAAATTGAAGCCCAAATTCGTAGCTGAAAGATCGGGAAAACGCCTAGCGTCGAGACGGTGTAAGGACAGTGTCGCGACGCTGTCCATTTCTTGTCCGAAAAGTCAATGACGTCACAGCGTCGCGACACTGAGCCAAATAGCGTCGCGACGCTACCCCCTTTCCGAGCCTATATAAGGCGCCCCTTGATGCCTCATTTTACCATCAATCATCATATTCTTCCATTCCTTTCTTGCTTTCTTGGCTCCTTTGGGAGCCTCTCTCAAGGCTTTCTAGCCTTTTTTAGAGTTTCTTTTGTGGGAAACTTTTGGGGAATTTTGGGGAGCATCCTAGGAGGCTCAAGGAGTGTTTGGAGGGACTCCAAGCGGCAGTAAAGGGGTTTTCGACGGTCAATTCCTTTCCTTTTATTATGCTCTTAATTATGCTTTCCATTGTAAATTTTGTGGATATTTTAGCTCTGTATAGCTAAACCCCAATTTGGGGTCTAGAAATGAAATTATAGTCAAAATGTTGTTATAATTACCTGTCTCTTGCCCTTTTTCCTAATTATTTATATGGATGTGCTTGATGCTTTATGCAATCTGGCCAATTGTGTATTTATCTGATTCTTAATGGAAACTCGACGAAGAGATATTAGGATAGATCGTAATTCATGCAACTAGTTTAATTGCCCGTCGTGACAACGAGATTAGTTTATTAAACTTAGATTCCTAAAATGAATCGGAGCGTAATAATTAATGATTTTTAATGGCACTAAGGACACTTAGGTTGTTAAAATGAATTAAATACAATTAGGGGAGACCGACAGGAGAACCTATGTGATTAACGGAGATTATAGGATTATAATTAGTTGGGCAATGAGATAGGATAATTATAATGAATGTTTAGCTAATAATTGATTTTCAAGACGCCACTTCCCATTAAAAACTCTTTCTCCATATTTTGTCTTTTTTGATTGATCAAATTGATTTCTTTAATTGCTTTAATTTTTAAATTCTCTTAAATTGCATGTTTTGGTCCCTGGATATTATTTGTCCCAAGTATTTTTAGTGCTCAAGGAATCTTTGCTTGCTTAATTTTCGTTTTGCCTCCCTGTGGATTCGATACTCGGTATTACCTACCGTTTTATATTACTTGTGACGACCCGTGCACTTGCGGTAATCGCTCAGCAACACGAACTGGCCACTCTCACCCATATAAATCTAAGGACAATCCCTCCTAAAGATGGGTTCATAACAGACTTAGGATTCAGATTGAGTTACCTAGGTCATCCTATTGAAATAGTAACCTAAACTAGCCAACGACGTTACATCTAATAGTTACTATTTCGCTGTTCGGTCTTATACAAACTCATTACATAGGATACCAAAACTCGCATGTCTCCTACATGGATGCTTTGGATCATTGCATCTGTATCAAATATATAGCGGGTCGTATCACATAGTGTCACTAGGATAAGGTACCCAACCAACCCTATACTATAGACCATTTAGGTTGTTACGTGAACACCGATCCCCGTATGTCCCCTCATACTCGTCCAAGTTTCATTTAAACAACCTTGGATTTTAGGGTTAATTAATGCAAAAAACGATTATTCAATAACAAATTACTGAATCACTCAAGTAACACTTTATTGAGGTTTAATTAATTTGTTTCATTTACTATCTATGAGTTTTAGGGCATAAAACCCAACAACTCCCATCTGAACTAAAAACCTAGTGGGGAATGTACATTAGCAATGATAATCAACGAAGTAGGAATAATGTTTTGTATTAATATTGTATAATACATGAAAAGTACAAATACAAGTAAAATACAATAAACTAGAGCATTCACAATACCCATTACATTTCTCCCACTTGCCCTAGATTATTCTATGTACATATCTTTCAGACCTAGACTCTCTAGATGACCCTTGAACACTTTAGTCGTGAGAGCCTTTGTAAGTAGATCAACAATGCTGTGCTCCAAAGCTATCTTTGTGACGATCACGTCCCCTCGTTGCACGATCTTTGTGATGGGATGATAATTGCGCTCTATGTGTTTGTCTCTCTTGTGGCTGCAAGGTTCTTTAGAATTTGCCACGGAATCATTATTATCACAATAAAGAGTGTATGGGAAGTTCATATTTGGAACAACTTCCAAATCAGTTAAGAACTTCCTAAGCCATACAACCTCCTTAGCTGCTTCACGGGCAGCGACATATTCGGCCTCCATGGTGGAGTTTGCAATGCATCCTTGTTTGATGCTATGTCAGACTATAGCTCCCCCATTAAGGGTAAACACTGACCCTGATGTTGATTTCCTAGAATCCTTATCAGTCTAAAAGTTAGAGTCTGTGTATCCTATAAGGATCAAATCCTTAGCGTCGTACACAAGCTGATAGTCCCTCGTTCTCCAAAGATACTTAAGGATGTTTTTCACTACAGTCCAATGGTCTAACCCTGGATTAGACTAGTATCTACTGACTATCCCAACTGCATACCATATGTCTGACCTTGTACACAACATGGCATACATAAGGCTGCCCACAACTAAAGCATAAGGGATCTATCTCCTATCTTCAACCTCTTGAGGTGTCTTAGGACACTGTTCCTTAGACAAATTAACTCCACGTCTGAAGGGTAGTAAGCCCCTCTTGGAATTCTGCAACTTATATCGAGACAACATCTTGTCTACATAGGATGCTTGAGACAAGGCTAACGTTCTATTCTTACGATTCCTTATTATTTAAATCCTTAAACATACTAAGCTTCTCTCAAATCTTTCATTTGAAACTCAGTTAATAGCAAGGTTTTAATGTCAGCAAGATATGTTACATCATTCCCAATGAGTAGAATACCATTTACATACAGCACTAGAAAAGCTACTAAACTGTTAATGATCCTTTTGTAAACACAAGGTTCATCAACGTTCTAGTCAAAGCCATAAGATTTGATTGTTGTATCATACTTTATATTTCAATATCTGGAAGTTTCTTTCAACCCATAAATGGATAGTTTAAGCTTGCAAATCTTTTGCTCCTGACCTTGAGCAATGAAGCCCTCTAGGTGAGACATAAAGATGCTCTCTTCAAGATTGCCATTCAAAAAAGCAGTCTTGACATCCATTTGCCAAATCTCATAATCATAAAACGTGGCAATGGACAACAGAATCCTTATCGACTTTAACATGGCCACTGCAGAGAAGGTTTCATCATAGTCTACCCCCTCTCTTTGGATATAACCCTTTACCAAAACAAATTTTGCAAAAGTAATAAACCTCAATTTAAAATCAATCTTTAATGCGGGATCCCAAGTTTAAAGAAAAACAAAATCCTCCAAACAAAGTTCAAAGAAAACAACCAAAGTCTCTAATGATTTTCAAAACAACACAACATCATAATAATAAAGATTTGTCCTTTGTAAGTAAAACAAAATTCATCTTCTACTGTCTCCCATGGCTATCCGACCAACTCTGTCAATCGCCTTGAACGCATTTGCCTTTACCTGAAAACAAACATTTTTGGAAAGAGTGAGTATTGGAAATACTCAGTAAGTAACCTCATTACTCAGGTTGAGCTATGCAAATTCATCAATTATAGATCATGTTCCTCTAGGTGGTTGTAAACCATACAATTTTAATGGGACTTAAAATTTTCCTCTTGATTATTTCCTCAATGGCCATGCATGAACAATTACCCAATTTCCTCTTATTCCTCTCCCAACTAAGGTAGGCATCCTCTAGAGATTGCGCCTATCTAACGGTTAGTTGGCACCCAATTAGTAAGAGGCAAGTCTCGCCTATCAATACCTTACTTTCCTCTAGATGTACATCAAGTTTTCCTCCAAGGTAATTTTCATGCAAACATTTAAGGTTCATAAAAAAAAACATCATATTTATGCATGCAGTCCCATAACAATCTATCATATGTTATAAATGCAGCGTAAAACTATAACATGAGGCATTTTTTTCCTCTCAGGCACATTGACATCATACATGTACAGCAGCGTAACAACATAGATCCTCTTCAATCAGCTCATATATCCACAAGTACACGACATCTTATAGTATGAGTCACATACATATGAAAAGTTCACACATGAAGCTTATGCTACCAGCACACAATTCCCAACCTAGCATAAGCCTCCTAGTAGTAAGGTCACTTACCTGAATTAGCAACCAACAACCTCTCAAGCAAAATCTCCTTTCGAACCTACAATACATCACAATTTGTAACGTCAAACACTTAAGTTGGAAGTTTGGAAGTAGGTTCAGTAGATATTACCTAAACTCAAACGAGAACAACTCACCAATTCCTTCCTTTAAGTCCTCTCCTCGTCCTTAGCCAAAATAAAGCACACAACACAAAGACCCACTCGAAAACTAGCCTCAACCTCTGCTGGACAACACCTCCGAATAGCTAAACTCTAAAATTTTCAACCCGAAATCGAATGGGTAACACAAAAACGGGTTCAATGGGCAATGGGTTAGCTTTGATTAATAACATAACTAAGAATGGTACTCAACGAACAAGGAACCTTACCCAAACTAAAGTCACTTCGCTGGACAGAAGCGTAAATGGTTGAGTATCGAAGCTTGAACACCAGAAATGACTGATTAAGGCTAAAACTAAATTTTGAACATACTGGGTTATCTAAATCTCCAATAAACCAACGATAGAGCTCAACATGTGAAACAACTAACTCAAGAAAATGTACCCAACCCAGCCAATACTCACACTGTTGAAACTCCAAAGACGTGCGACGGTGACAGTAACTCGAACAGCAGCAGTGGAACGCGCGGGACGGCCTCAACAAGTGACGCGTGACGGAGAGCTGGAACCACACGACGGTGACGGACAACGCTGGACGCTAGAAGGACGGCGACACACGAGACTACAACCGGCAGCAAGGTGATAGGCGGCAGTGAGAAGAAGCGAGAGATGTTGAAGGTTGCGGCTAGCTTGGGAAGCTGAAGACCGAAAGAAGAAGAAAAAAAAAAGAGACATGGGGGGTTCTGCGTGTACAACGACTGAAGAGAGAAAAGAAATTATTATATCTTTTTTTTCCATCTATTCAATTAGGGTTTCCCAACAATCTGGAAATTAACTACAAATTAACTGCAAATTAACTTAAGACTTGAAAAGAACTTTACCTGAAATTAGGGGCGTTACAACAGTCTGTACTTTCTCAGTTGCGTCTCGCTTCCTCTTGTAGATCCATTTGCACCCTATGGGTTTTACCCCTTCAGGTTGGTCTACAAGATCTCAGACTTGATTGAAGTACATCGACTCTATCTCAAGGTCCATAGCTTTGACCCACTGGTCTTTATCCATATCATTCATTGCCTGGTTAAAGGTCAATGGATCCTCGACCCCATCATCAGGTATGACAGCTGATGTTTGTGCTAAACCCAGATAGCGCTTAGGTTGAATAACAACCCTCCTACTACGTCGAGGCATTCCCAACTCTTAAGAAGGATGGGCCTGACCAGATGTACTGGGCTCATCAAAAACTCTTCTTGAAGGTCCAGCCTCTGTACTGGTCTCATCAAAAACTCTTGTTGAAGGTCCAGCCTCATCAACAACCCTTGTTAATGTATTTGTAGGTTCACAAGAACGTAGACCTAACACCATTTTACTTCGTGGCTTATGTTCTCTAACATGATCTTCTTCCATGAAAGTAGCATTTGTCGATACAAACACATTATTTTCTTGTGGATCAAAGAAGTATCCACCTCTTGTTTCTTTTCGGTAGCCTACAAATAAGCATAATTTTGAACGTGAATTGAATTTCTTTGGGTTTGCCACTAGCACATGTGTAGGACAGCCCCAAATTCTGAAATGACGTAAACTAGCTTTACGCCTTCTCCAGAGCTCAAATGGTCAGAAGCACTCTTTGAGGGAACTACATTCAAAATATAAACTACAGTCTCTACTGCATAACTCCAAAAAGAATTAGGCAATTGAGCATAGCTCATCATAGATCGAACCATGTCCAACAAGGTTCTATTTCTCCTTTCTAATACACCATTTTGCTGAGGTGTACCAGGTGCTGAGAGTTGGGACGTGATTCCATGTTCCATCGAATAGTCTTATACTGCTTGAACTTTTCAAGGGCTTCATACTTATGACTCATTAGGTACAAATAACCATACCTTGAATAATCATCTATGAAAGAGATGAAGTATTCATACCCTCCTCGAGCCCTAACATTCATTGGACCACAGAGATCCATATGTACGAGCTTTAAGAGCTCCTTGGCACGATAGCCTTTTCTAGTAAAAGGTCGTTTTGCTACACCGGTATATCTCTAAGACTTCTTGAAGTAGGAGACTTGTGAGAGTCTTTTGGGAGAGATCTCTGAGAGAAGAAGAGACAATGGGATGCCTTTCACCCCACCTCAAGGGTCCTATATATAGTAAAGGCCAAGACCCTTTTCCTAATAGGAAAAGGAAGACCTTTTCCTAATAGGAAAAAGGTCTCTAATTTTAATAAATAATTAATTAATTTCATAATTAATTAATTACCCAATTAAATATCATGTATTTAATCTTAGGGATTTTATTATAATTAAAATTAATATGAATCCAATTCATATTAAATTTACTTGAACTCTTTCAAATATTTTTCTCTCAATAATTAATTTTTCAAATTAATTCAAAAATTATATTATAAAGTTTCATAAATTTTATATTATAATGCATCAATATACATTATATGATTCCCCAAATAAATTGAATACTTTCAATTTACAATTTATATTTGTTTGCTTCAAGTCTTTTTACGAGCTACTAGTGGGACCTAATGGACCTACAGATCAGAAGCTCCAACGATACGAGACTAATCGGCTTAAACTCTTTAACCAAGTTAGTCTTCATTTGTTAACTGTGGGTCACTCCACTAAAGACCCACAACTGCACAATTCTCACTGCATAATATTTCTGTGTCCACAGATATCGACCAATACTACAAGTCAGTCCTTCACGTGTGTTTGTATCCCAGCTGGGTCAAATTACCGTTTTACCCCTGGTTTACATCTTTGTCGTTATGTCCCAAGTGCTCCTCTAATGAACAACCTGTTTGAGGTCCAACCAACAAACAGAAGTCCCTCTTGTGCCATAGAGAGGGTTGGGCCCATTGTTCAAGTCCCAGAGACACCACTTAAGGGAACACTGTTGGGTTTTATGCCCTAAAACTCGTAGATAGTGAATGTAACTGTTGACCGGATATTAATGAAATAATATTGATATATTTTTCCATTAATTGTTATTAGTTATTTTATATTTGTCTTTGCCTAATAATAACCCTAATCCAATAAACTAGACATCCAAGGTTGTAATATGAGTCTTGAACTATATGTAGCGACATATGGGATCATTCTTCAAGAAACAGCCTAAAGGGTCTATAGTATAGGGATAAGACTGGGTGCCTTATCCTGGTGACACTATGGATACGACCCACTTTGTATTTGATACAAACGCTGCGATCCAACGCGTTCGTGTAGGAGACATGCGAGTGGGGATATCCTATGCAATGAGTTTGCATAAGACCGGACCGCGAAATAGTAACCACTGGTTATAACACCGTTAACTAGTTGGTTTTCTATTTCACTAGGACGACCTAGACAACTTAGTCTTAATCCTGAGTTGATTATGGACTCCTGCTCATGAGAGATTGTCCTTTGATTTGTATGGGTGAGAGTGACCAATACGCCGACTCAATAAGCCTACCACTTTGGGGACAAGACCGAATGGGGAGCTGGGAACATAATCGTACAAGATGGAATTCACTCATTCTCGACTTTAGGGAAACAGATGAGTGTTCCCTTAAGTGGTTACTCCGAGTCTTTAACAAAGGGCCCTACCCTCTCAATGGCACGAGAGGGTTTTCTGTTTGATGGTTGGACCACAAACAGGTTGTTCATTAGAGGAGAATTGGTACTTAAGGAAATAGAGGTAACCCAGTGGTAAAACGGTAATTTGACCCAGCTGGTGTTACGGACACTCGTGAAGGACTAACTAGTCGATATTGGTCTATATCCGTGGACACAGAAAATATGTCTGTAGTGAGAAGAGTGCAATTGTGAGTCTATAGTGGAATGAACACACAGTTAACGAATATTGATTAATGTGGTTAATGAGTTTGACCAATTAATCTCACATCGTTGGAGCTTTTGATCTGCAGGTCCATTAGGTCCCACTGGTAGCTCGTAAAGTAATTTGAGGCAACTAAATAATAAATTGAAAATGTTCAATTTACTAAGGGAAATAAATATAATATATATTGATATATTATTATGAGAGAAATTAATATTTGAAGAAGTTCAAATATAAATTTATGGAAGTTTGAAAGAGTTCAAATAATGAATTAATTAATTTAAGGCCTAAAATGTGTTCGGGCAAAATTAATTAATTCTAGGTCGGGAATTAAATATGTGATATTTAATTGGTGGTTAATTAATTAGAGAATTAATTAACCGGGAATTAATCAATTATGGAAATAATTAATCACTTAAGGAAGTGATTAATCATTTATGGAAATGATCTAATCACTTATGGAAGTAATTAGTCATTTGTGGAAAAGATTAATCAATTATGGAATTGATTGATCATGATTGATTGATTAAGGAATAAGATTGAATCAATTTTGGAAAAGATTGATTTAATTGAATATTTTATTCATGGCCTCTCTTCTATAAATAGAACACTAGACCTAATTGGTCATGACACTTGACACTCTTGCTCTTGCTCTTAGACTCTCAAAGACAAGACCTAGAATTCTCTCTAGCCTCCCTCTTAGAGAAAGACTCCCACAAGTCTTTTGCCTCCTAGACTTAGAGACATACCGGTGTAACCTTTGTGGTTAGTGTGTCAATCAAGAAGAAAATTCCAGCGATTAAGAGGCGAGGAGGCTGTTGTGTTTTCGTTCGTTGGAGCGTCGTTGGCGAAGAACGGTCAAGACTACAACGAAGGTATGTGACGGTTCTTCCCCTTTTCTTTAGAAAAGCATAAAAATAAATATAGATTTATTTTTAAGCATGTTTAAACTGAATTTCCAACAACTTTAAAAGGAGTTTAAAGTTTGATTGAGTTTTCGTAACGGTATTTTAATGTTAATTAATATACAGCGTAAGGTCCAATCGATGCGCTTCCGCTGCGTGGGGACTTTTATTCCCTTCAAACACACCTCTACTTACCCTAGAGTCGAGAAGAAGTGAATTCCATCTTGTGTGATTATGTTTCCAGCTCTCCACTCGGTATTGTCCCTAAAATGGTAGGCTTATTGAGTATGCGTGTGATAGCGAGCATAGCTAGCTATCTTTATTTATTTAATTTAGCTAGTCTTTGATAATTATCTGCCATTTTATTGCACTTAATTGTTTATTTTGTAGGAAATGGTTGATTGGAGCTATAGCGCAATATTAGAGTTAATCGGGTGCTCGGGACGTGAAAAGATGCAAAGGAATGAAAAGAGTTAAAGAGGAAAAAAGTCAAATTTCGGTCAACAACGCTAGCTCTTGAGCGTCTCGACGCTCACATTCCATATCTGATTAGGCGCGTAAAGTTCACAGCATCGAGACGCTGCGACCTTAGCGTCTCGACGCTGTGTTATTTCGCTTACTGAAATGTGCGTTTTGAAGGCAGCGTCTCGACGCTATGACGAAAAAAAACAGAATATAATGTCTTTTGCGGCTAGGTTTTTGGGGAGGAAGTTTTTGGGACGTTTTAGAGCCGTAAAACAGGGCAGAACAGAGCATCTTGGAGCAAAAGCAAAGGGAGCAAGTTGAAAATCAACCCATCGTTCGTGGGAATCGTGACGGGGACTTTCGATCTCGGCCTACATCGAGTTTTCTTTTCCCTTCCTTTCTTTAGCTAGACTTTATGGTTTTTACATGTTTAGTTGAGCTTGTAATTTTAATCATGAGTAGTTAAACTTGTAAGCTTAGGGATTGATGTAGTTGATTGTGTTTATGGATTGATTTATGGTTTAAGTTGTGCAATGTTATTATGTTTGTAATCTTGATTTAATGCTTTCAATTAATTGACCATTAGTTGAATGATTTAAGTTTCGAATCTAACTCGGGAGAGGGGATTTGATTTAGACTTACTCAAGATTGCATGACTAAAGTTTAGTTTCTAATTCGTGACGGTTTTAGATTAACTTTAGAATTGGTTAAAAGATCTCATTGCCTTGCATGATTAATAAACTTAGATAGGGATATCAAGTTGGTTAATTTGCATGAGAATCAATTATACTCGGGAGAGGTAGTTGTGATTAAAGGGTCTTTGGCTCATAATTCCGTTGTGCATAATAACTTACTCCTTAAAATCAATCCTAGACTAAATCGACGAAATCAATTCCCTAAGTATTTTTCCCAATTGAATTTCTATTCTTTTACTTGCTTTGATTTAGTTTTCATACCATTCATTCATCACTTTTTGATCCCTAAATAAAATTGAGCGAGATAATTCACAATACTTGATTTGCTTAAAAATCCAATCCAGAGGACGACATTCGAATTTACTTTCACTATATTATTACTTGACCCGTGCGCTTGCGGTAGGAAAAGTCCACATCAGCGTGCTGGCCACTCTCGCCCATACAAATCAAAGGACAACCCCTCATTAACAGGAGTCTATAATCCACTCAGGATTGAGACTGAGTTGTCTAGGTCATCCTAGTAAAATAGAAACCAAGCCAACTAACGGTGTTACAGTTAGTGGTTAACTATTTCGCGGTCCGGTCTTATGCAAACTCATTACAAAGGATACCCCCACTCGCATGTCAAACACATGAGCGCGTTGGATCATTGTGTTTATATCATAATACAAAGTGGGTCGTATTCATAGTGTCACCAGGATAAGGTACCCAGCCTTATCCTTGTACTATAGACCTTTTAGGTTATTACTTGAACATCGATCCCCGTATGTCCCCACATACTAGTTCAAGTTACATAAAACAACCTGGGATCTTAGTTTATTGGATTTGGGTCAAATAGTACAATATTTAACAATAACATTTTATTGCATAAACTAAATAACACTTTATTAAATACAAGTATAAAATTTGTTTACATTCACTATTTACGAGTTTTATGGCATAAAACCCAACAAACTCCCACTTGAACTAAAACTCTAGTTTAGTGGGATGTACAACAATCTATTCAGCAGTGGGTGTATAAATACATGTATAAAACATATACAATGTACAAATACAATAAACTAGGGCATCACTATACCCATTACATAATGGTATCACTATACACATTACATTTCTCCCACTTGCCCTAGATTTCATCTTTGTACATGGCTCGTAGACCTAGACCTTCTAGATGACTCTCATACCCTTTAGCCGAGAGTGCCTTCGTGAATATTTCAATTTAATTGAATATGCTTGCTTGTCTTGGGCTGCAAAGTTCTTATGAATTTGCCACAGCACCACTGTATCACTATAAAGTCTGATGGGAAAGTTCACATTTGGAACACATTCCAAATCAGTCAAGAACTTTCTAAGCCTTACAGTCTCTTTCGCTACTTCACAAGCAGCTATATTTTCGGCCTATATGGTCAAGACTGTAATTATGTCACACTATAGCTCCTTTGTAAAGTTTGACCATGGATACTGATTGATATCTGCTGACTATCCCTACAACATAATAGATGTCAGGCCTCGTGCAGAGCATTGCATAGATTAAGCTGCCCACAGCGAAGGCGTAGGGAATCTTTCTCATATTCTCAATCTCTTGAGGTGTCATAGGAGACTATTCCTTTAGACAAGTGAACCCCATGTTTGAAAGGCAATAAGCCCTTCTTGGAGTTCTGCATTGAATATCGGGACAACATTTTGTCAATATACGTTGCTTGAGACAGGGCTAGCGTTTTGTTCTTCCGATCACCGATTATTTCGATTCCAAGAACATATCAGGCCTATCCTAAATTTTTCATTTGGAATTGGGCTACTAGTCATTATTTTATGTCAGACAGATATCCTTATCAGTCTTAAAATCCATGTCGATGTATCCTGTAAGGATCAAATCCTTAGTCTCATACACGAGCATATAGTTCCTCTTTCTCCTCAGATACCTGAGGATATTCGTAACGGTTTTCCAATGATCAAATCTTGGATTAGATTGATACTTACTGACAATCCCTATTGCATAGGGCATTCGTCTCATGTCCTCAACTTCTTGAGGTATCTCAGGAAACAATTTCTTAGACAAAATGAATTCCATGCCTGAAAGGTAGTGAACCCTTCTTGGAATTTTGCATCTTATATCGAACTAACATCTTGTAGATATAAGACACTTGAGACAAGGCTAGCTTTTTGTTCTTACGGTTCCTAACGATTTGGATATGAAGAACAAACTTTAGCTTCTCCCAAATTTTCATTTAGAAATGAGCTACTAGCTTATTTTACTAGTCAGTAAGATAACCTACATCATTCCCAATGACTAGGATATCAATCACATACAACACTAATAAATCTACTATACTATTGATGATTTTCTTGTAAAGACAAGATTCATCAATGTTCTTGATCAAAGCCAAAAGATTTGATCACAGTATCAAATCTTATATTCCAAGATCGAATTGCTTAGGTCAATCCATGAATGGATCACTTAAGCTTGCAAACCCCTTTTGCTTCTGATCATGCTAAATGAACCATTCTGCTTGAGACATGTAGATACTCTTCTCAAGATTACCATTCAAAAGGGTAGTCTTGACATCCATTCTTAATGGACAAGAGTTCTAACAGACTTCAACATGACGACATGAGATAAGAATTTTTTACAGTCCTCTGTCTCTGGGTATTTTGCCATAAGTCGAACCATAAGATTATGTCTCGTTTCTTCTTGTAGATACATTTGTAATCCATAGGTGTTACCCCATTAGATAGATCTACAAGATTCTAGATGGAATGGAAATCACATATTTCAATTTCGGGTCCATCACTTTAATCCAATTGGTTGTTGTTAACATTATTCATTGCCTTATTCTAAGACAATGAATCCTCTAAATCATCATCAGGTATGACGATCTCGGCTTCAATTAAGCCCATGTAACGCTCAGATTGTAGAACAATCCTCCCACTATATTGAGGCACTCTCAACTTTTGAGATAGATGTAACTAACTTGTTGTGTTGGCCCTATCAACAACTCTTGTTAAAAGTCCATTACTTTAATCCAATTAGTTCTTGTTAACATCATTCATTGTCTTGCTCTAAGACAATGAATCCTCTAAATCATCATTAAGTATGACGATATGGACTTCAGTTAAGCCCATGTAACAGTCAGATTGTAGAACAATTCTCCCACTTCATCGAGGCACTCTCAACTCTTGAGATAGATGTAACTAACCAGTTGTATTGGCCTTATCAACAACTGTTGTTAAAGCGGTCCAGCAACATCAACAACCCTTGTTGACTTATCAACAACTCTTGTTGATATTTATGTAGCTTCATTAGTTAATTTACTTAAAACGATCTTACTTTGTGGCTTATTATTTCTTATGTGGTCTTCTTTTGAGAATGTAGCATTTGCAGGTACAATTTTTTTTATTCTCTTGCGGATTGAAGAAGGATCCACATCTCTCGTTTTCATGGGGCAGCCTACAAATAGGTATACTGTTTGAACAGTGTTCCAATTTCTTTTTGGGTTGGCCACAAGTACATGTGTTGGACTAAAAAATAACGTAAACTACTTTTACGCTTTATCCACAATTCAAAAGATGTTTAAGAAACACTATAGATGGAACGTTGATCGAAATATGCACTGCAGTCTACATTGCATGACCCCAAAACGAGTCAGGAAAATGAGCATAGCTCATAATGAATCGAACCATATTCAATAAGGTTCGATTTCTCCTATTTGATACACCGTTTTCCTAAGGTGTTTTCAAGGGTTTGAGAGTTGAGATGTAATTTCATGTTCTATCAAATAGTTCTTGGAATCTCAAGTCTCATATCTTCTATACCTCGATCAGATCGAAGTGTTTTTGTCATCTCACCTAACAAGTTTCCAACTTCAGTCTCAAACTGATAGCGAGCATCGCTATTTTTCTCTGATTAATTAAGCTACTCTTTTACAATTATTTGCCCAAATTTATGCATTTTTATGTTTTATTTGTAGGAAGTATGTGTTTGAATCTTAATTCAGCAATTGGAGTCAAATGGAGTTCAATCCAAAAAAAAAAAAAAAATAGCGTCGCGACGCTCTCGGCAAATTTTCCAAAATCGCGATTTCGCAACAGCGTCACGACGTTGTCCATAGCGTCTCGACGTTGTCCATAGCGTCTCGACGTTGTCGCCAGATTTTCTATAAATTCATCCTTTTGTGCTACGGATTGGGAGAGTCCAATTGGTGAGATTTTAGTCCTAATTTTGACTAGAGACCTTTGCTGGGAGCTAAAGCAAGGCCTACCTAGCATTCAATTCTCTTTACCCTTTACTTTGAATTTCTCAAGAGCTTTAGACTTAGTTGCATTAGGTTGAGATACTCATACCTTGAATAATTATCTATAATATAGATGAATTATTCATGCTCTCCCACTACTTTAACATATTGGATCACAAGGATCCAAATGTACAAGCTCCAAGGGCTCTTTGGCTCTATAGTTCTTTTCAAGCAAAAGAATCTATTAGTCATATTTCCCTTAAGGCATGACCTATAAGGTAGCAGAGAGTTATCTTCTAACTTGCTTAGAAGTATACCCTTGACCAATCTCCCAATTATATTGAGATAAATATGTCCTAACCTTAAGTACCAAAGAAAGGCATTTTCCTTTAGGAGAAAACCTTTGCCTTTCATTTCTTTAAGTAGTAGCAGCCTCTAGCAACGCAGTATTTATGACTGCCTTACTCTTGATTAGTCTTAAAAAACATTTTTGTTATTTTCAGTTCAGCTGAACAAAAGTTAACTCCCTTTCTTGAAATGAACTGCGTTAGCAGGGAAAATTAAAGAGTAACATTGTTCCAGCCAATAAGATACAAAAATCAAATTTCTTTGGATTTGAGGAATTATATACACATTATCTAATAATATGCATTTGCTCCCACTGGAAAAAATAACTTAACGTTCCTCATTGCTACAGCCTAGGCAACCTCTCTAATTCAAAATTTTGAGAGTTATCTCAATAGCATGAAGCTATTGCCAATAATTCATTCCTTTTAATAAGAAGAACAAACGTGATTTGTGACTACGAAGGAAATAAATCACAGCATTCGACAATAATTATTTTACTATAATTCTAAGGCTAAAGCATACTGTAAAATTGATTAAGATCTAATCCTAATCATGCAAAACAAAGAGAAAGAAAAACATACGTTAGTTGTCGTCCTGACTGAATTTTTTCCAACTCCTTGGACAATCACGAACAATTTCTTCTCTGCCAAATCTCCAAGATCAACACCAAGGGACACCACCACTTGATCTTCACCATTATTCTCACAGGGAATTATGAGGAGGATAGTTGGATCCTTGCGGTAAGGGAATTTTTCTTGGGAAAATTCCTTTGCTGCAAGAAAAAAAATTGCAGAGCGATCCCTACTCCTCTGGGAGCCCATCGAGGAAAAAACTTTCAGACGTGTAGTGTGGCTACAATTAGGGAGAGGGGGTTGCATCAATTGTGGAGAATAATCCACGTACATATCAATTACCATAACTGATACTTATTAAATTTAAAAATAATTTGATTTAATTAATTAAAATAATAATAATTAATTAATTCACTAATTAATTAATTATCAAATTAAATATCATATATTTAATTTGACCTCTAATTGAATCATATTCAATTATCTTTCTCTTATACAACCTATAGTTTTAATGTGCATCCAATGCACATTAATTTTAACCTATAGTTTTAATATGAACTCACTTCATATTAAAATTAATATTTGAACTCCTTCAAATATTTAATTCTTTCATAAATTAATTTTAAATCGAATTCAAAATAAATGTATATTATCAAGTTTAATCAAAATAAAGATTATTTCAAGCAATTTAAATTGACCCTGATAGTGCTTCTTGGTTACTCGGAGGATCTTCCTAACTAACTGTGTTCAATTAATTAATTAACTCGGGATCCTGCAACTAATCTAATTAATTAATTTAAGGAACTCACCTGCTACCTTGCATGCATAGTCCGATGATCATCAAACTATATCTAATTAATTTAAAATAAACAACCTAAGATCTCGCAATTTCTTAAGAAAATTAATTGCTTTAAACACAAGGGTCGGGAATTGAGTTAATTAAACATAATAAAAATTCAGATTCAACTAAGTCAATTTTTAACATGCATCTTAGGCCTATCAAAAATCTACACTAAACATGCGAGATTAGTGATGGACTTGCCTCAAACTAGTGATTATCTCAAATAATTGATAAATTGCACAAAACTAAATTCTAAGAGGCGTCAATTCTAAGAACTCAATAACATGCATAGGTTTAAACAAGATTACATGGAAAAGCATCAAATAAATAATAGGAAATACAATTATAAACAAGAAAACTCAGCCAAGGTCTCAATTCATTCAAAGCAATCCCCAATCCTACGATTCTATAGAGCTTAGCTACTTATCAGTGAAGGGAAACAACAATAAATCTCAAAAGAATGCATAAGAAACAACCCTAAAAGGTCTAAACAACTCAGAAAACAAAAAGAAAACGAAAGGAATCGTAAAAGTGCGAAATTTCTAACTTAACGACAGACTAAACCGAGACTTAACTTATATACAAATCTGTTGGGTTTTATGCCCTAAAACTCGTAGATAGTAAATGTACATTTGACCGAACATTAATAAAGTGATGTATTATTTAGTGTTTGTATTATATCTTGTCTTAATAACCCTAATCCAATAAACTAAACATCCAAGGCTAATAGAATGAAGCTTGAGCTAGTATGTAGGGACATACGGGGATCAATGTTCAAGTTTTAGCCTAAAGGGTCTGTAGTATAGGGATAAGGTTGGGTACCTTATCCTGGTGACACTATGGATACGGCCCGCTTTGTATATTGATACAAACGTAGTGATCCAACGCGTTCATGTGGTTGACATGCGAGTGGAGGTATCATGTGCAATGAGTTTGCACAAAGACCAGACCGCGAAATAGATTACCACTAACTGTAACACCGTTAGTTAGTTCGGTTTCTATTTCACTAGGATGACCTAGGCAACTTGGCCTTAATCCTGAGTGGATTATGGACTCCTGTCCATGAGGGATTGTCCTTTGATTTGTACGGGTGAGAGTGGCCTGTTCGCCGACTCAATAAGCCTACCATTTTGGGGACAAGACCGAGTGGGGAGCTGGGAACGTAGTCTTATAAGATGGAATTCACTCCTTCCCGATATTAGGGTAAGTAGAGGTGTGTTCCCTTAAGTGGTGTCTCCAGGTCTTGAACAATGGGTCCTACCCTCTTTATGGCACGAGAGGGATTTCTGTTTGTTGGTTGGACCTCAAACAGGTTGTTCATTAGAGGAGCGCTGGTAATTAAGGACCAAGAGGTAACCTAGGGGTAAAACGGTAATTTGACCTAGCTGGGATACGAACACACGTGAAGGGCTAACTTGCTGTTGTCGGTCGATATACGTGGACATAAAAATATATCTGCAGTGAGAAGAGTGCATCTGTGGTTCTTTAGTGGAGTGAACCACAGTTAACGAATATTGATTAAATTGGTTAATGAGTTTAGCTAATTAATCTCATATCGTTGGAGCTTCTGATCTGTAGGTCCATTAGGTCCCACCAGTAGCTCATTAGGGGCGTTGAGGTAAAATTCTAAAGGGGTTTAGAACATTCGAAGGTGTTCGAATGTTGAGTTTAATTATGAATTGGATTCATAATAAAAACTATAGGTTATAATTAATGCACATTTGATGTACATTACAACTATAGTTTATGAGAGAAAAATATAATTAAGTATATGATATTTAATTATAATATTAGTTAATTGATGAATTAATTAATATTGTTTGGTTTTAATTTAATTTAATTAAATTTGATTTAATTACTTTACATTAAAACTATGGGTTATGTGGGAGGATGACATAAATGTGATTTATGGATTTCTTAATATTATTTAATTAATTATTATTAATATAATAATTAATTTAATAATTAATATTTTCTCATTAGTTAAAAATAACTGATAAGAATTAATCCTACCCACTCATGCTGCAATACACACGATGTGGAGTAAGATAAGGAGTTTTTTTAGTAACTGAGTGATTCAGTTAGGGTTTAATCCCAATTTGGTCTCTGAGATCTCTGGCTCTCCCTCAGTCGTGTATCTCTCTCCCTCTCTCAGAAGCTTTCTCTGTGATTTTCCTCTCCAGTGAATTCAGAGAACTCCTCCCAAAACTCCTAGAATTTAATTGGTTCCCACAAACCTCTCAACTCCATTCTCTAAGAGAATATTGGTGCATCCTTTTTTGTGGTGTTCACAAGAGTTTTGCTGCGAAAAAGGAGACCTTTAGTTGCTGGATTTTTCTGCAAACATCAAGGAAAAAAGGCGAAACACATCAAGAACGTCATACAAAGTAAGTGTTCTTGATCTAGGATCATTAGGATCCATTTAGATTAGATCTAGATTTTTCCTAATGAGTTTCAGCATGTTATATAATAAATTTATAGCATGATTTATAGTATTTTACTGTTGTGATTTAATTTGCTAACGTATGGTATTTTAATTCAAATTAAATAAGAGTTAAGGTTCTGTTCGTTTTCGCTGCGCTAGGGCTTTAATCCCTGCAAAATCGTCGTAGCGTCGAGACACTAAAAAAACAGCATCTCGACGCTACGCTACTGCCTTCCATGAAATTTCTCGTCAACGTCTCGATGCTGACCCATTTTCCAGCATGCTGTCTTCTTTTCATTTGCTACATTTGGGGTTCGAACCTTTGACCTTTTGGCACTTCTTTTTAGGCCCGTCATGGTCCACTTGGGTCTTTTTACCTCCTCGCTGTCCATAAATTTCGAGATGGCTAAAAAACGCCCTAATTGGCCCAAATTAACACCAAGATTCGTCGTTGGCTCCCAATGCTACTTATGCTCGAATTACATGAAAATAAGACAATTAAAGCATAAAACTCCTCTAACAAACTTAGATTAGCGGTGATAAGATAGCACGAATTAGGTGTTATTAGCGTTGCACTAATGTCTTATTTGTCACATGTGGTCGCTGTGGTGAAAATCTTGATATCTCAACTCTCACTGATTTTCCACATTAGCTTTTGTGTTATTTCTATTATCGCAGGTTTCTATCACATCTCAAAATTCTTTATAGGTTTTCAGCACTGTCGCACAAGAATAGGAGTTAACAAAGACATTTTTACTACACGCCCCTTCCCTATGTTCTGACCCTAGAATACTCCAAGTATTACTTTGTAGTGCATGATTTATACTTGGATTGATACACAACAACAACATATTCTTCAAATAATTCGATACAATAAGAAGTGAATACGATCTACACCAAGTTTTTGGAACCGTTGTCGAGGAAGGCAACTGAAGTCTTTAAAATGTCTTTTATTAATTTGTATTCTATGTATTGTGCTATTTTAACTACCTGTCTTGAGTGGATCATTTCAGGTGTGTTAGGTGCTTGCGTGCCTCTCGCCGCCTTGACACTATCTTATTTGAATGAGATTCAAATAAGTAAATATATCTTGTAGGAATTTTAAAAGATTTAAATAAGATTTAAATATGTTAAATATACATATTATGATATATTGGATTTTATATTATATTGTCTATTTTTGGCAAAGATTCTATCTTAGGTCTCTATAAATAGGACCCTTAGATTAAGTCAAAATGTGTGTCCTACAACTCTCAAAATTTTCCTCGAAATTCTCCAACCTTTTAAGAAGCTCCCACAAGCTTTGGTCATGTTCGAGGAAGATCGTGTGGAGAAGTCTTTGAGCAATTGTAAGGGTTTAGGAAGTAATGGAGAAATTTCTGACAATAGCTCAAAATCGACTAATCTGGTCGAATTATTTAGATAATTAAAAAATTTGTTGTATAAGGCAAAGACGTATTGTTGCAACATCTCATTGGGAAGACCATCAATAAGGTATAATTATTTTCAAAAAATTATTATTTATTATTTTGGATTTTTCTTTTGTGTTAATTCTTCTTTTTCCTTTCTCTCCACATTAATTCTTTTCCTTTCTTATTTTCATCTTTCCTTCTTTTCCTTTCTTCTTCAGTTTTTCTTCTTTTCTTCTCCAATTTTTCTTCATCCTCTTCTCAGAATTTTCTCCTCTTTTTCTCCTTTTCTTCTTCTTTGATATTTCTTCTCCGTTTTTTCTTTCTTCTTCTTCTTTCCTTTTTTTTCTTCCTTTCTTCTCTGTTATTTATTTCTTCTTCTTCTCTCTTTTTCCATTTTTCCCTTTTTTTGCTTCTTCTTTTTAACATATTTTCATTCACTTTGTCGAAAACATGAAACAGATAAAAACCGATCGATCATTAGGGTGGTTGGTCGATCAACTTATCAACTCCTTCAATGCCACCAAAAACAACCGTTGAAAACTTTTTATATCGGTAATCGGTGTTGGTTTGAGGCCAAAATCGACACCAGTTGATTGATCATCACTCCTAATTGACACATCGTAGTAAATAAACTAATTAGTTTGATCAATATGCTATGTCTTTGTATCAACATTTAAGTAACAATATTTAAAATAAGAAACTAATTAGAACCAAAATCAAAAAGCTAAAGTAGTACCTGAATGTGACGTTTGAGGATTGAAAGGGTGCATGAATGAACCAAGACCAAATCCGAATGAGAGGGATCACGAGGATATGAAAGTATGACCAAGATAAGCTTAAAATAATTAATAATAACTACTCATACCAACGAACTCAATCATAGGAATTGGTACCCTTCTGGAAATTTTCCTAGAAAAAACACGTGTGTAAAGACAAAACGTGTTAAAAGGACTTCACATGTTAGTTTGTGGAGACAGTTTTCACTCTTAAAAGTAATTTCAGACAAGTATGATGACGTGACCAAGTTGTACAGGAATGTCAAGGTCGCCAGGTGACAAATCAAGATTCTTGATTACACCGAAACTTTTTCAAATTTAAAAAGAAAAAAAAATGGAGGACCCCTTCTAGGGTGAGGAGTCACTATTCATTCATGTTTCAAAATTCAGATTTCAAATACTACACTGTTTCGTATTTGTTTTGCCCGAAAAAGGATTTGCAAAAGAGGGTGAAGAAAAGAAAGAAAACATTCCAATCATGCATGAGCCATGGACATGGGTTGTTTTTAGGTTAAATTATCAAAAATACCCCTCGACTTTAGGGTTTGTTTCAATTATACCCCTGGACTTTCAAAAGTTTCAATTATGCCCTTGAAGTTTCAAATTTGTTTCAAAACTACCCTTGGAGACATTTTCCGTTAAATTTATCGACAAAAATTGATGCGTTTACATGTGTTTTTATCGTTTTTTCCACGTATGTGTTCAAATCTATTCACATAAGCAACAATATATATGCAAACACGTCATTTTACATCCATGAATTTAACAAAAAAAAAGCCTTCAAGGGTAGTTTTGAAACAATTTTGAAACTTCAAGGGCATAATTGAAACTTATGAAAGTCTAAGGGCATAATTGAAACAAACCCTAAAGTTTAGGAGTATTTTTGATAATTTAACCTTGTTTTTATAGAGAAGTTGAGTCATCTCTATCCAATTGAATTATTTTCGATATTGACGAAAAAGCCCTTAATAGTGGAACCTGAAAAGCAGAGGGAAAAGCATGTGATGGATCTGACAAAGGGAAAATAGGAAAGAAGAACAAGACAAAAAAGTGCTTAAAATTGCTTTTAATAACAACTTTATCCTGCTTCCCTTTTGGCACACCAAGTTCAAGCTGTTGTTTACTTTTCACGAAGAGCCTCATCAAAAGAATACAACTTTTGAATTTTAACCCTAAAACGGTAATTTCCACCACCACCCTTGAGTATTAATTGTCGTCCCTGCTTGTCGTTTCTTTCAATTCCACCCTTTCACTTTTTCTGTCAAAACTAACTTACTCGGTCACAAATATCCATCTCCATTCTGACCCAAATGTCAATTTTATGGAAACGTTGATGTCAGATGTTTCTGAAAAATATTTTTTTAAAAAAAAATTAATAAATATTTTACATTTGAAAATAAACTAAAATACTTATTATAAATTATTATATTCACATTAGTTATATCTTGTTATTATTTTGTTTATATTTTATGATTTTCTTTACAATATAATGGATGTAGAAATGTCGATGAAAATTTAATACATTGCTCTGTCATCAATTTCCGGGTGGATGTAAAGTTTTTTTTTTTTTTTTTGTCAATTGAATTATTAAATAATATACATGTTAAATTATAAAAATTTTAAATTTGATCTATCTTATTTCATTTTGATCACGGTTTATTTTAGTCCTCAAATTTTGTAGATTTATTTTATTTTCTAAAAGTTGAAAAAAGAAATCTTAATTCTCATAGTTGTTAATCTCGTTTATTGTTTGATAAATCCTAAAAAAAAAAAAAAAAATTGTTTAACGAATGAATAATGTGATTTTGAATATTTGTACTAATATATTGATCATGGCATATGTATTGGAACTACAAAGGTTGACTGAGATAAACTAGATGAGAAGATATTATATGACAAAATAATAGTATTGACCAAAATTATCTTTTAAAAACTTTTAGACTAAAATATATATGAAACCAAAATGGTTACCTATTTTTAAGTCCATGACTAAAATAGACATTTCCATACATTTAATGGAAAAAATAAGGAATAAATTTAAAAGTTTATAAACCAAAATAGAATTTTAAGAAATATTATATAAATATATTGATTACATAAGATTGTACCATTTGGGTTTTACTATTTAATGAGGTTTCTTTTTAAAAAAATATTTTATTTACCACCTCCACTTTGAATTTTGGTTTTAACAAGTCAATGTTATTATTTAAATGTTGATATAACATACTGATTTTTTTTACAACACGTGGGTGGGTATTAAAACCACAAACCTCTTAGTCATTAGTATAAGTTTAATGTTAGTTGAGTTATGTTTATGTTGACAATGTGACATATTGATTAAATTAACAAGTTATGATTTGATATGTCATAGAATAATTGGATAAAAATAAGAATAAACATGTTGAAGATTTCGATGAGAACGTGTGGACCATGAATACAATTTACATTTTCTTTTTCACTCATTCATCTTTATTTAGTCAAACAACACTCCCCTACTACGAGTTGCTACTTTGTACCAAATCATCCTTTTTCAACCAAATTAGTGGGATAGCTTAATATTCAATTAAGATTGTACTACTTGGGTTTTACTATTTAATGAGGTTTCTTTTAAAAAAAAAAACGAAAAAAGAAGATTGCAACTTTAAGGACTTTAGAATTAAAAAACCACTTAGTGTCACGTCAACAATTAGTGTGAAGAAGAAGAAGAAAAAAAAAAAAAGAAGAATGAAGAAGAAGGAGAAATAAAAAAAATAATTTTATTTTAAAAATTAGTGTCACGTCAACAATCTGTTAGTTATTAACGAAAAATTGGACTGAGGGACCAAAATGAAACGAAATCCAAACCCCATAGGCTAAATTGTCAAGTTTGAAAACTCAGAGACCAAAATGAAACCTAACCCAAACCTTAGGGACCAAAAGTGTATTTTTCCTTTTAGTCCTTGACATTTGGGTTGGGTTTCATTTGGGTCATTGACTTTTCAAACTCAACAATTTAGCTCACATGAAGTTTGGTTTTAGTTTCATTTTGGTCCCTCCATCCAATTTTTCGTTAATAAATTTTCAGATTGCTAACATGACACTAATTTTTTATTAAAAAAGTATTTTTAAAATTTTAAAATATAAATATATTAAAATAATAAAAATATTTTTATTTCTTTCACCCTCACTCTCTTCTTCTTCTTCTTCTTCAACACTGGCAACGACGGCCGACCGCCACAAGCGATTTTTTTTCTTTCATTCTTCTCTTTTCTTCTCATTTATCTTCATTTTTGTTTTTTTTTTTAATAGAAAGAGGAGGGAGGAGGAGCTCCGTCCTCCCCATTCTCGGTGTCGGAACGTAGAGGAGGGAGTTCCTCCTCCCTCATCCATTTCAGAAACGGGTGAGGGAGGAGAGGAACTACCTCCTCCCCATTACACGAAATTTGCAGCCTCCATTACACGATAATCAATGGACAAAAAATTAGTGTTAGGATATTAATAGAGAAGTGAAAAGACAAACAAAGAAATGGACAATAAGTACTTAAGTACTACTTTTTCTTGATATATTTATCATGTTTAAGGATGATCCTTCATTAGTCAATCTTGTTCTTTGTTATTCTCCTAGCTTCCATAGACCAACGTTTTCAATTGATCTCCATCTTTCACAATTTTTCTGAAGTTCATTCTAATCTTGACTACTCCTTTCTCCTTCAACTTTTATGATATTTGATTTTTCATACTCAAAGTGGTTGTTGAATTTTACCCGTGCATGACTTTTCTTACAATATGTGGCTTCTCTCACAATTAAAACTAAAACTCTAACTTCCAAATTTATTTCACCCATTAATCGAGACGAAATTATTTTAAATGTAATTAAAACTCTTCAATTTTTTCATAGCTCAATGCCTAAGTATGCTCACATCGAATCTTTATTTTTCAACCAATCACCAAACTATTTTTATATGTCTTTTAACCAGGGAAGGGGGTTTTTTACTAAAAAAATTAGATAAAAAAGATACATTAAAAAATATTTAGACATTTGAGGTGTCGCGTCTCTGCACCGTCCTTAGCTGTCTTTTTTCTTTTTCTTTTTTTTTTAATTATTTAATAATTAAGTTATTTATTTAAGTTATATTATTATATTAAATTAAATCTATTTTGTTTAATGATTTTTCTTATATAAATATTATTTTCTTTTATTTTTCCAAATAATTATACATTTTAAATGATTGTTTTTTTTTATTTTAAAGTTTTCATTTTTGATATATGTCTATAATATACATGTTTTGAAGTTTGATTTTTTTTTATATCATTTTTAATACAAAACACCACATATTAAATTCAACTAATGCTACATATTTAAAAAAAAAAAAAATCAACTAATGCTACGAAAAAAAATTTCAAAAATTATTGTACATTAGTTTTATGAATTTCTCAAAAAAATTTATATAGTTACAACATAATTAAATTTATGTATACATAGAAAACACAATTACATTTTAAAAATTAACAATCTTAAACATCTTCAATTCAATTTCAAATATAATTAATTTAAAAATCGATAACGATTCATTTTTTTTCTGTTAAGAACCATTATTGACTATCAATTTTAGTAAACTATATAATTAAATTGAATTGGAGATGTTTAAGAACCATTAGTTTTTAAAATGTAATTGTGTTTTCTATGTATACATAAATTTAATTATGTTGTAACTATATAAAGTTTTATCGAAAAATTCTTAAAACTAATATACAATAATTTTTGAAAAATCTATTCGTACCATTAGTTGAATTTAATATGTGGTGTTTTGTACTAAAAGAATAATATAGACAAAAAAAAAAAAAAGGTAAATTATAGACACATATTAAAAATGAAAACTTTAAATTTAAAAAATAGGGAAAAAAAATTAATTTTGACCCCTGAACTTTGCAGGTTGTATCAATTTTAACCATCAACTTTCAATTTTATCAAATTGAATCTCAAACTTAACAAATTGTATCAATATGAACCTCCAACTTGCTTAAATGTTGCAATGTAGACCTTTGGTCAACTTTTCATTTGGATTGCTATTAAAACATGTAATTGGTTTTTTTTTTTTAATTTATAATTCACATTGCATCTGAGTTAGTGTTTTTTTTAACAAATTTGTTGGAAAAACTCTTTAAGAAATCGAATACCCCAAACCATTATTCTCACTATTATATATATATAAAAAAAAAATCGCAGAGTTATTGGCAGAAAAATCCATCAAATATGAGAAATAAAAAACTCGAAATTTATTTATTTATGTTTCCTAGATTTGTACATTCTTCTAATTAGCAAGAAAAAAAAAAGAGAAAAATACACTTTTGGTCCCTGAGGTTTGGGTTAAGTGACACTTTGGTCCCTGAGTTTTTAAACTCAACAAAAATACCCCCGAGGTTTGATATAAGGAGCACTTTGGTCCCTGCCGTCAAATTTTTTGTTAACTTTTAACGGTTGCTGACATGGAACTATTATTTTAATATAATTTTTTTTAAATAAAAATATTAAAAAAATATTTTATTATTATTTTCTATTCTTTCTCTCTTTCTCTCCCTCCTCCTTGTTCTTCTCCATCTTCTCCCTCCTCCTTCTTCTTCTTCCTAAGTCTGACGATCGGCGGCCACCGCTCGCCGCCTCCGTCGCCGCCGTCGCCGCCGGCGACTAAAATTTTTTTTTTCTCTTCTTTCTTCTTCTTCTCTTCTTTCTTCTTCTCTTTTTTTTCTTCAATGGATTTTTAAGAAAAAAAATTAAAAAATGAGAAGGGGGAGGGAGGAGAGACCTCCTTCCTCCTTCTCCGGCGCTGAAGACGGAGGATGGAGGTCCCTCCTCCCTCCCCTTTCTCATTATTTATTTATTTTTTTTAAAAAAAACATTGAAGAAAAAGAAGAGAATAAGAAAGAAGAGAAGAAGAAGAAAGAAGAGAGAAAAAACAATCAGTCGCCAGTGGCCGCACGACTGGCGGCGGCGGAGGCGGCGAGTGGTGGCCGCCGGTTGCCGGACTTAGGAAGAAGAAGAAGGAGGAGGGAGAAGATGGAGAAGAAGGAGGAGGGAGAAGATGGGGAAGAAGAAGATGAGAGAGAAAGAGAGAAAGAATAAAAATAATAATAAAATATTTCAAATATTTTTTATTTAAAAAAATAAAAAATAATAATTTTTTATATTAAAATAATAGTGTCACGTCAGCAACCGTTAAAAGTTAACAGAAAATTTGACGGCAGGGACAAAATGCTTCTTATCTCAAACCTCAGGGGTATTTTTGTTGAGTTTGAAAACTCAGGGACCAAAGTGTCACTTAACCCAAACCTCAGGGACCAAAAGTGTATTTTTCCCAAAAAAAACATTAAAAGAAGAAAAAAAATCCTACAAAGTTCTTAGCAACAAGAAAAAAGCAAAGAATATTTGAAGATAAAAAAACTCGAAAACTTATTTGTTTTCGTAATCTTAATTAGTAGCAAAAAAGTCCCCACAAAGTTCTCAACAACAAGAAAAAGTCATCTAAAATAAAGTTTATTTAATATTTTATTTATAAGAACCAATTCAGGTGTAATGTGAATTAAGAAAAAAAAGAAGAAATAATCAATTACGTACCGTGGTTCAAACGGAAAGTTAACTAAATGTATACATTGTCACACTTATGCAAATTTGAGGTTAAAATCAATACGATCTGATAAGTTTGAAGTTCAATTTGATGAAATTTAAAGTTTAGGGTTAAAAATGATTTTTTTCCGAAAAAATATCATTAAAAATATATAATTATTTGGAAAAAGAAATGAAAACTAATATTTATATAAAAATCATTAAACAAATATATTTAATTAAATTTAATAATGATAATAATAATTTAAATTCTTTAAAAAAAATCATAATAATTTAAATAAATATTTTAATAATTAAAAAAAGAAAAAAAAGATTGTCAGGGAGGGTGTTGCGTCTGTGCAACAGACGTGACACCTCAAATCTCCAATTAGTTCTGATCGTACCTTTTTTATCTAGTTTTTTTTTTTTTTTATCTTACTTTTCTAAAAAAAAAAACCAGGGAAGCTAATGAAATAGTTATTTCGAAACAATTTCAATGTTTAAGAGTAAAGAAAAAATATCTTTCTCAAAAAAAAAAAAAGTAAAGAAAAAATATATGCTAAGGGTATAATTAAAACATATCCCAAATAGGTATATAATTTAAACCTACTATTTATGCCACATGTATCCGTATTGGATATGTCATTGTCAGATCACTTTTTCATTTTCACATTTTAACATAAAAGTTGACATAAGGGTTATTTTGAAACAAATTTAAAATTCAAGGATAAAAATGAAACTTTTGAGGATTTTTTTTTTTTTTTTTTTTTTTTTTTTTTTTTTTTAACAAAAGATGAGGAGTTCGAGTATAATTTAGGGTATTTTTAATTTGGTTAGATGGTGAAAGGTACTAATGTCTTGCCCAAATAAATTGTTCTAAAAATAATTGATATGGTTTAATTTATTTCTCATGATAGGTTTCACAGAAAAAGAAAAAAGGAAAAAGAAAAGAGATGAGTGTGCAAATGGAGGAATACTAACAAATAAATAAAAGACCAAAATTGTGTTTTGAACAATGATCGATCATCATTGCGCTTCTTGCACAAATATTAAGAAAGTAAAAAAGAAAATTATCGTTTTTTTTCTTTGTCCTTATTGATCGACTAAGTCAACTTGTGATTTATCCCAACTAAAATAGAAACATTCTCAACACTTTCAGCCCAAAATATTATTAAAGATAAATTTAATAAAGTTTTATATCAATTTTATTAGGACTGATAAATTTAATAAAGTTTAAATAGAACACTGAGTATTTGTGAATTTTCCGTATTTCCTTGATTGAAATTCACTGTAGCAAGACTGCTACTTTTATACAGACAGGCCCCCTAGGGCACAATACAATATCACCAATGTGGGAAAGAATATTTAGGACAGATGTCCAGGGCACTACACTAAACGACAAATCTACTGAATTTTAGATAACAGAATTTGTTAGGAGAGACTTCTGGAAGATATCACAACTTGGCACCCTGACGTGTACCAGCTGACTGTGTAGAGGACTGTGACTTGGCATCTTTACTTTTATCCTTAACATCCCCCTTCAAACGAGAGGGAGCTTCAACGAGCCCGAGTTTGGTGCGAAGATAGTGAAACTGAGTATGAGTGAGTGGCTTGGTTAAGCAATCGGCAATTTGATCATAAGAAGGAATATACCGTACTTCCAAAGCTCCTCGAATAATCTGATCCCTTATGAAGTGAACGTCAATTTCTATGTGTTTCGTTCGAGCATGAAACACAGGATTAGCAGCAAGCGCATTAGCACTTAGATTATCACACCATACAATTGGCTTGGAAGAAGGAGAGCAACCAATTTCCTGTAGAAGCTGTTTTAGCCAGAGTACTTCAGCTGAAGCAAGAGCAAGAGCTCTATATTCCGACTCGGTGCTCGAGCGGGCAACCACCGACTGTTTCTTAGACGACCACGATACTAGGTTGTTCCCAAGGTACACACAATATGCTGCCACAGATTTCCTATCATCAATGTTTGATGCCTAGTCAGCATCAGAGAAAGCTGTGATAGATAGGCTGGATCCAGGTTGAAATAATAATCCCATGTGTTTTGTGCCACTGATGTATCTAAGGACTCGTTTAACTGCCTTCCAGTGCAAATCTGTTGGTCGTTGTAGGAATTGGCTCAATTGATTAACAACAAAGGATATGTCTGGCCTTGTGGTAGTGAGGTACTGCAGTGCTCCTATAGTGCTGCGATAAGTGAAGGGATCTTCTAACTGCTTCCCATCATATAATGACAGTCGATTTCCAACAACACATGGAGTTGGTGCCGGTTTAAGATGTAACATATCTAGCTTGGTTAATAGATCATCAACATATTTGGACTGATTCAGTAGGACCCCATACTGTATATAATTAACCTGAATACCAAGAAAATAATTCAGCTTACCAAGGTCCTTCAGAGCAAACCGACTGTCCAGCTCCTTGATTAGGCGGCTTACCACATTGGAGTTATTGCCAGTCAAGACGACATCGTCCACATAGACCAATAACAAAATACATACCCCTGAGTTTCGAAAAATAAAAAGAGAACTATCTGACCTTGAGTTTAAGAATCCCCAAGATAGTAAAGCGGACTTGAGTGTGGTGTTCCACGCTCTAGGCGCCTGCTTGAGGCCATAAATAGCCTTTCGGAGTTTGCAGACATGATTGGAAAACTCAGAACTAACATAACCAGGTGGTTGTTTCATGTACACAACCTCATCAAGAGCCCCGTTGAGAAACGCATTATTGAAGTCCAGCTGTCGTAGCTCCCAGCCATTCGTGACTGCCAAACTTAAAACAATTCGGATTGTGGAGGCTTTGACTACAGGGCTGAACGTTTCAAAGAAATCTACTCCAGGATATTGATGGAACCCTTTTGCTACCAACCGTGCCTTGTACCTTTGTATCAAGCCATTAGCATCCCTTTTAATGCGAAAAATCCACTTGTTGCCTACCACATTCAAGGACGGGGATTGAGGAACCAATGTCCATGTATTGTTTCTGATCAAGGCATCAAACTCAGCATCCATTGCAGTCTTCCATTGAGGAGTGATTAAGGCATCTTGTATTCGGGTTGGTTCAGTGAGAGCCCAGTCAACCTTTTGCTGAGATAGCCAGGCCTTCGGTTTGAAGACTCCGACTTTCCCTCTGGTGATCATAGGATGAGACGGTTGAAGACATGGATTTGGTGCTGGGATCGGGTTGGGAGACAAGGGTGGTGTTTGATTCTGAGGGCTTTGGTCTCGGGTTTGAGCAGTATTTGGTGATGAGTTAATAGGTGGGGCTACTTCAGGACTATTTGTTGGTGCACTTGAAGACGTTAAAGGAGTAGTAATTGGGGTAGGTATAGTAGGATCTGTAGTGGGAGGGTTGGCCTGATGTGGGACTGATTTGGGGTGTGAAATATCGATTTGAGGAAACCACTGGAGAACAGATGGAGAAGAACCTGTGTTTTCGTTGACTGGCTGCACGTTGGTCTTCCCAAATCCAGTGGCAAAAGGAAATCTTTCTTCGTCAAATTTAACATGCCTTGAAATAAACACTTTGCCTTGTTGATTCATACACCTGTGTCCCTTATGAGATGAACTCAAGCCAAGATAAACACATTGTTCAGTATGAAAATAGAACTTATTTTGCTGATACGGCCTCAAACATGGATAACATGCACATCCAAATGTCTTTAGAGCATCAAAATCTAGTTTCTTAGATAATAAGAGTTCCATTGGAGATTTACCTCCTAACACAGTGGTTGGTAGGCCATTGATCACCCTGGTTGCTGAGACAAACGCATCCCACCAGAAGTTTAGTGGCATGGAAGCTTGAGCTAACAATGTAAGCCCCATTTCTACTACATGGCGATGTTTTCTCTCTGCTCGTCCGTTTTGTGCTGAAGTGTAAGGACAGGAGTAACGAGATTGGATTCCTAATTGACTGCACAACTTATGAATCTTGACATATTCGCCACCATTATCAGATTGAACAGCTTTGATCTGACTCTCAAACTGTGTTTTAACCATTGCCAGGAAGTGATTGAAAGCTGAAAGAGCATCACCCTTTTGTTTTAGTGGATACAACCAGACATAGCGACTAAAGTCATCCACAAAGAGAATGTAATATCTGTAGCCATCACCAGATAACACAGGGGCTGGACCCCAGACATCCGTGTGTACAAGTTCAAAACGATTGGATGCTCTAGACGAAGACAAGGAAAATTTAAGTGCATGAGATTTTCCAAACTGGCATGATTCACAGAACCTAAGTGATTCATTAGCTTTAACAGGAAGGTTGCAGTCGTTAACAACAGAATTTAAAATCTTTTCTGCAGGATGTCCTAACCGTCTGTGCCATATATTCTTGGACACAGCTACATTGATTCGTGTAACATCATTTGACACAACAAAAACAGTCCCTAAACTACTTTTATTTTCTTCCCCTTGTCGCACAACGCTGGAAACAGATGATGGATTCTGCACTTTAATGTCATGAAGTTGATAGAGTCCATCTCTAAGTGTTCCTTTCAGCACCACTCGTCCCGTACTCTTGTCCTTAACAAGGCAAAAATTTTCGTGAAACTCAATAAACACATTGTTATCTTGGGCCAACTTAGACATGCTAACCAAATTTTTAGCTATTTCAGGAATGCACAGCACATGTTCAAGATGTAAAATATGACTTCCATCAGTTAAACTAGATGCACCTATACAAGTTATAGGTAGTTTTCCTCCATTCCCTATAGTAACACATTCATTACCTCCATACTCCGTAGGGTTGACAATGTTCTCATAGTTGTTTGTAACATGATTGGAGGCTCCACTATCAGCATACCAATTTGGGTCTGCTATAGTTTCAGGATTTGCTGCTTGAGTAGTCATAAACACATTTGGCTGCTGATTCATTCCACGGTTCTGATTATAGTTTCCATTTCCACCATTTCCACCACCATTTCCTCTGTTTTGCACAGGAGAGAACTCTTTATCAAAACGGTGATAACAAACTATGGCTGAGTGACCTACCTTTCCACATACTTGACAGGTCTGCCGATTGTTTTGATAATTATTGTACCTGTTGTTGTTGTAGTTGTTGTATCCACGGCCCCTTCCTCGACCGCGATAATTGTTGCTCCTCTGATTGTTATAGTTGTTATTATTCCACGGACGACTTCCATTATTACCTCCCTGGTTTGATGGTTTTGGTGAGCTGACCCCTTTGCTGGATGCCATATTTGCAGATGCATTTTGACTAAATGCCACTGTGTTCTTCACTGAGTTCTGCAGCTCCAGTCGTTTTTCAAACACCAGGAGTTCAGCTTGAAGCTCTGCCCATGTAACATTAGCCCTTCCTTGTATCATTGCTACGACAGCATTATACTCCTCGTCCAATCCTAATAAAACCTGAGACACCAAATTCCTATTCGATACCGGGCTACCAGCTAGGCCCAAGTTGTCAGCATGAGTTTTCATTAATCGAAGGTAATCGTTCATTTTCATGTTACCTTTTCGTGATTGCTGAAATGTTTGTCGAAGAAAGTCCTCCTCTGCCCTGGATTGTACACCAAAGAGTCCCTGAATTTCTGTCCAGAGATCTTGAGAATTTTCAACTCCCATTACCTGGGTTGCGACTTCTGGAGTCATTGAGTTGTATAGCCAGCCTAGGAGTAGTTGATCTACTGCCATCCAAGCTTCATATTGAGGATTTGCTATCATCCTCACTTCAGACGTGGATGCGCCACTTCCACCAGCTTGTGAACTTGACGCTCCTGTTCCTTCTGCCGTAGCATTTTCTACAGTTTCACCTCCTTGACTAACAAGTTGTGGAGGACACGGCTTGGTGCCTAGTAAATGACCTTCTAGTTTGTAGCTGCGCAGGATCGGCATGGCTAAATTCTTCCAAAGTAAGAAGTTACCTCTATCCAACTTGATGGAGGTAATCTGATTCAATAATTGATTCAGTGGCGGGCTTGTAAAGGTTGCTGTGCCGGCAGTCATGGCAGAGGAAGGCGATGAAGAGGCGTTGGCCATGATGCTCTGATACCAAAATAGAACACTGAGTATTTGTGAATTTTCCGTATTTCCTTGATTGAAATTCACTGTAGCAAGACTGCTACTTTTATACAGACAGGCCCCCTAGGGCACAATACAATATCACCAATGTGGGAAAGAATATTTAGGACAGATGTCCAGGGCACTACACTAAACGACAAATCTACTGAATTTTAGATAACAGAATTTGTTAGGAGAGACTTCTGGAAGATATCACAACTTGGCACCCTGACGTGTACCAGCTGACTGTGTAGAGGACTGTGACTTGGCATCTTTACTTTTATCCTTAATAAGTTTTATATCAATTTTATTAGGACGAGAAGCATCTAAAAATTAGTGTATAGTTAGGATTGATTTTGAAATTACTAAAATCACTTTTGTCATACTCAAAATTACGTCGAAACATATTTTTGATTATTTAAAATCAATTTCATATTTGATTTTACACTTTTAAACGTGATTTTTATACCATCAAAATTAATTTTGAATTATTAAAGACATGTTTTGAGTGATTTTAAAAATTAAAAAAAAAAAATTGACTCTTTTAAAATCATTCTCAAAGTAGCACTGAGATAATGTTTATTAACCAGTGCTAAATATGTTAAATGAAGAATAATGGTTCTTTTACAAAAAACAATAAAATGAAGAATAGTGGTTATGCCTTCGAAATATATGAGGACAACGTCAATTGAGAAAACAAACCAATATGTTTATTTTTCAAATTAAATCAAAATAACAAGGAACTTGTAGGGATAATCCTAAAACATTGAATTGCTGTCCTTCCATAAATAATTTAAGTCACTGTCGTTCTAAGACTTCAATCAAGTGACTATAAACAACTAATTTTTAGCTTTATTTATAGCATAACCAATTTCTAAAATGGACATAACAAACATTCATGAATTGTAACAATGAGGGTCAAGAAAACAATCTCCCATATTATATATAACATTTAGACTACACATCGTCTCAGACAATGTTGGCCAATACTCATACTTACATTGAAGAATAATAAGTATGTCAAATGAAAGGAGAAATTAGTCTTAGCTAACGTAAAGTAGTGTTCTTACAAATTAAAGATAACTTGATTATGAAAAAATATTCATACAACCTAGAAGATAGATGATTTCATCCTTCTAAAGGATATCAAATTAGAGTTTAAAAAGAACCTAGTATTTTAACATAATACATATATTCAACGTCATGGTCCTATCTAAGACACATATGTTCAACTGAAATGTCAAAAGTTCGAATTCTCACCACATGTGTTGTTCTAACTCAAAAAATTACTTGGCTAAATATGCTCAACATTAGATTTTGTGACCTATCAACATAGGGACACTATAAAAAGGTCTAATGGGGTGGTTGCAAAACACACTCGAAGATCAAAAACCAAATTAATACTCGAAGATCAAATAACTAAATTAATCCGTGAAGATCTTAACCAATTATTGATTAAAAAATGAACGTTGGGATGATAATGACCAACAATATAGGGCTCGTTTGATAACATTCTTGTTTCCTATTTCTTGTTTTTGTTTCTCATTTTTAAGAAACAAACATGTTTGATAACTCATCTATGTTTCTTATTTCTAAATTTCTAGAAACGTTTCTAGAAAATGGGAAAAATTTGAGAAACTACAAATAGTATCTCAAATTCTGTTTCTGTTTTTTTTTTCTTTCATGTATGTATCCATCTCTCTCTTCCATTCCTAGATCTATCTTTTTTTTTTCCCTACCATCGACCTTCGACTACCGCTGCCATCAACCTCCACCGACCGTCCGTCGCCGAAAACCTCCGCTGACCGACCGACGGCAGCGACTTCTCCAACACTTTTTTCGAAAATTCTTTCGATGACTTTTCTGACGATCGTCGCCATTGTCGACTGGCTGCCACTGCCAACCTCCGCCGATCGACCGCCACCGTCAATCTGCAACTACCGGCTGCCATCAACCTCCACCAACCGACCGTCGTCGCCAACCTTCGCCTACCGGCCACCGCCGACCTCCATCAACCGACCGCTACCGTCAACCTCCAACTACTTGGCGCCGTCAACCAACCACCATCGTCAACCTCCGACTATCGGCCACTGTCGACCCCCACTAACCAGCCTCTGTCGACTGACCGCTACCGTCGACCTCTGACTACCGGGCGCCATCAACCTCTGACTACCGTCGATCGGCCGTCGTCGTCGACCTTCAACTACCGACCAACGTTGACCTCTGCCAACTGACCGCTACCGTCAACCTATGACAACCGGCCTCCGCCGACCCCCACTAACCAGCCTCCATCGACTAACTGCTGCCGTCGACCTTAGACTACAGGACGCCGCTGACCAGCCACTACCGGCAGCCGTCGACCTCTGCAGAACGACCGCCATCGTCGACCTTTGATTACCAGGCGCTGCCAACCTCTGACTACCATCGACCAACCACCGCCGACCGCCTGCCGCCGTCGTCGACCTCCGACTATCGGCCAACGCTGACCTCCGCCAGTCGACCACCACCGTCAACCTACGATAACCAGCCTCGGTCGACCCCCGCTAACTAGCCTCTGTCGACCGACCGCTACCCGGCGCCGTCGACCAACCACCATCGTCGACCTCCTACTATTGGGCACTATCGACCCCTACTGACTAGCCTCCGTCAATTGACCGCTACCGTCAACCTCAGACTACTGGGCGCCGCTGACCAGCCACTACCGTCGACCTCTAACTACCGACAGCCCTCGACCTCCCTGAAGACCGCCACCGTCGACCTCTAACTACCGGACGCCACCGACCTCTGCTGACCGGCCTATGTCGATCAATCACAATCGTCGACCTTCGACTAGTTGCCGCCACCGACCAGCAATTTGAGATGCTCCTTATCTGATACATTGCTTCAAGCTTCTCTCAAAGCTCTTTGGCTGTCGAAATTCTATGCACATTTTGCAAAAATGTTCTTAGCCAAATTTAGTCTGATTGCACTTGCAGCTCTCAAATCCATTTCCTCTCAATCTTCATCACTCATGTTGGACTTCTTCGAACCTCTACTGGAACCACCACTGGACTCCACTAGACCACCATCACCGCTTAATCTTTCAGAAGCACCATCGCTTGGTCTTCCCTTCAAAGCGTTGTGTAATCCAGATTGTATCAACACATTCTTGACTTGCACTTGCCATAAGCCAAAGTTCATCCTTCCATCAAATTTCTCCACGTCAATCTTCACTGGACTCATAAAGCTTGACATATTTGCTTCAGTCCTAACTAATCTGCAAATAGTGAACAACTTACACTATTCACAACACCCAAGCTTATTTCTAGAATTCTTTTCTGATGTGGAAGGTCAGACAATGTTGCAATCACAGAGTATGCTAAAAAATCAAGAAACTACAAACCTAAAGCTCTGATACCACTTGTTGGGAAAACCCCCAATTCTAACTCCAAATCGGAGAAAAAACCACGGCCCACAGAAAGAAACCCACTATGTGAAAAATTTTTACAATCACAAAGAATTCTCTCTCCGACCCCAATTACAAGAAACGCTCTCTAAAAACTTTATACCACTCACACTACTAGAGTATACCAAGCTTAAAGTGATTCTAAATGGGATGCTTCGAAACTAAAACCATAGGCTCCTTCTATTATGGAGCCCATCGCTTTCTTGAACATTTTCGATGTGGGACAAACTTACTTCTAATATTTTGTCAAAAACCCAACAAGACAGAGATGAGACTAGGGCTAGATTTTTATTGCCCCAATTTCTTAAAAATATAAATGTACGTACGTATATGTAATGGCCATTCACACTTATTTTAGCCTTTTATATTTGTAAAATAGTAAGTTATGAATAATATTAGTAAATTTTGTTTTAAGAAAAAGTTAATGCACTTTTAAAAGCATATAAATATGTTTATGAACACACGCAACAAAAAAACTAATAATAAATCTTTATGTCATGTTTCTCATTTGTTCTTTTTTAGTAAAGATAACACGGATTTTTTAGTAATCATATATTCTTGGTCTTTGTTCTTTCTTTTTTATTAAAGAAAAAAAGAAAAGAAATGTGTTTAGCAATCCTTCTTATTTCTTTTTCTCTCCAATTTTAAGTAAAAAACGAAATAATTTACATATAAATTGTTTTCAAAATTAAATATTAAAAAAATTTAGAGAAAAATACATCTCTGGTCCTAAGATTTAGTTTGGGTTGCATTTTAGTCCATGAATTTTCAAACTCAACAAATTTATCGTAAGGTGTGGATTTAGTTTCATTTTGGTCCTTCCATGAGTTTTTCTGATAATTAATCTAAAGTGGCAATCTTTTTTTTATTAAAAAATACTTTTTTATTGATTTTTATTTAAAAATTTAAAATTTAAAAATAATTTTTTTCTTTTTTCTTTTGCTTCTTTCTCCCTCATTTCATTCTTCTTTTTCTTCCATCAATGACTATTGCCTTTAGTCGTTGACGATGGTGTCTGACGATTGCCAACGGTGGTCGTCGGTGATCGCTGGCCAAAAGTGATTGTCGATGAAATAGTTGTCGATGGTCGTTAGTTGAAAATGATTACTAGTGGCTGGAGTATATTGCAGGCAACAATGATGGCCATCAACTAGGGATGACCAAGTCGTGGCTGGCATTGGTCGTTGGTCATAAGTGATTTTCGGTGGTCGGAGCTGGCCAAACGATGTTGCAGACGGGCAGTGATATTCATTAACTAGAGATAGTCTTCGGTGGCTGCGATAGTCCGCAGTGATGGTCGATAACTGAAGGTGACCAACGGTGGTTACCGGTGACAGACGATGATCGTCAATGGCTAGTGGTCGGAGATGAAGAAGATGAAGATTTAGGTGAAGATGGAAGGAAAGAAAAATGGAGAATGAATATAATAAAAAAAGAGATAAAAAATAAAAAAGGAAAAAGATTAAAAATGATTTTTATTTTAAAAAATTAAAAAAATACATATTTTAATTTTTTTAAAAAATATCACTTCATCATTTTGTTAGCTACAATAATAAAAAAAATATTTGATAGAGAGACCAAAATGCTACTAAACTTAAATCTCAGTGGTTAAAATGTTGAATTTGTAAACTTAGGAACCTAAATATAACCTAACCCAAACATCAGGACCAAAAGTTTATTTTGTTTTTCAAAATTCTATGTTATATTCATTTTTAATATTAATTATGCATTCTACAAGTAGAAAATGAATATTAATGGTTTTATTTGTGTTTTTTTAAACAGAAATAATAACAAGGGACAAAACAGTTAGGCTTCTTTGATAACCATTTTGTTTTTTGTCTTTGGTTTTTTAAAATTATGTTTTTTTTTTCTCCTAAATTCCATACCATGACTTTCATCTTTGTTAATCATCCATTTGAATTCCTAGCCAAATTCTAAAAATAAAAACTATTTTTTGAAAACTATTTTTTTTTCAAAATTGAACTTGCTTTTTGAAAACAAGGAAGAATATTGATACTAAAACAAAGAAATTTATAGGTGAAAGTATAGGTGTGTATAAGATTAATTTTCAAAAACCAAATGGTTATCAAACGAGGTTTTAAATGTTTTGTTTCCAAAATTTGTATACAGTTTCGAAAACAATTCTTAAAAATGAGAAGGCACGAACAATTACCAAACATTTATGTTTCCATGAATCAGAAGGTTACAAAACAAACCCAAAAAGGCCAAATAGAAAAATAAATATACAACATACATAGCTTATGATCTCAATCAAGTGAATTTTTTTTCTATGTCGTATTAATGAAAAAAGAACAATCAATAATCAACGTCATTTTGAGCACCTCTCACCAACCTGAACATAGCATAACTAGTTAATGAATATACTTTCGATCGAATCCCACTTCTACATATTGTTGAATTAAAAAGAAAAACTTTAGTATGTCTCAACCTAGTTAGGGTTAGCAGTTCAAATCTCCACTTCCATATATTATTGAACTTAAATTAATAATAAAGGATTTTCAATGTCCAAATTTACCCTTGTTGAAGGAAAAATTTCGGTCAATCACAAATTGCCACGTCATTAATATAAATTAATGATAAAATAAATTTGGGACCAGTTACACATTTACACGTGTGCCTAAATTAAATTAATAGACATTAAAATTCGGCAAATCAAAGAATGCCACTTGCCTATTAGTGATCCATCAGATAACATCAGCCAAGTTCAATCAGATTATGCCACGTGGCAATTGGACCCAAGTCCAAGCCCATATGAGGTCCATCAAACTCTATAAATAGAGGAGGCCACCATTCATTCTGGGGGATTCAGCCAGAGGCAGAGAGGGGGAGAGTCTAGAGCATTATCCCAAGATCCATAGTCGTCAGAATCCAAAGAGTCCAGAGAATTTAGAGATCCGAGATTCAAAATTCAAAGGACTCAAGACTCAGAAGATTGGAAGACTAGAAGACTCTAAAAAGAGATCAACAAGCCAACTGACCGATCAAGAAGATCAACAAGTCAGTAGGCCGATCATCCAAGAAGATCAACAAGCAGACCGATCGATCAACAGGATCAATAAGTCAACATGCCGATCATCCAAGATGATCAACAAGCTAACAAGCCGATCCAACAGATCATCAAGCCAACAAGCCGATCCAACAGATCATCAAGTTAACAGACTGATCATCCAAGAAGATCAACAAGCCAACCGACCGATCAAGAAGATCAACAAGTCAGCAGGCCGATCATCCAAGAAGATCAACAAACCAACTGATCGAACAGATCATCAAGCCAACAGGCCGATCCAAGAGATCATCAAGTCAGCAGGCCGATCATCCAAGAGGATCAACAAGCTAACAAGCCGATCCAACAGATCATCAAGCCAACAGGCCGATCCAAGAGATCATCAAGTCAACAGGCCGATCATCCAAGAGGATCAACAAGCTAACAAGTCGATCCAACAGATCATCAAGCAAACAAGCCGATCCAACAGATCATCAAGTTAACAGACTGATCATCCAAGAAGATCAACAAGCCAACCGACCGATCAAGAAGATCAACAAGTCAGCAGACCGATCATCCAAGAAGATCAATAACCCAACTGATCGAACAGATCATCAAGCCAACAGGTCGATCCAAGAGATCATCAAGTCAGCAGGCCGATCATCCAAGAGGATCAACAAGCTAACAAACCGATCCAACAGATCATCAAGCCAACAGGCCGATCCAAGAGATCATCAAGTCAACAGGCCGATCATCCAAGAGAATCAACAAGCTAACAAGCCGATCCAAGAGATCATCAACCTAGCAGGCCGATCATCCAAGAAGCTCAACAAACCAGCCCAAAAAGATCAACAAGCTAGAGACCAAAGTTTATATATTTAAGAGAGATAATCAGAGGATTAAAGTTAGAGATTGTACACCCACACGCATATTACATAAATACAAATATATTATTTATTCCACGTGTCTCCATCCCCGAAGTTACGTGTGAACAACCCTCCTTTTTTTTTTTTTTTTGCATGAATGTCAATATTTCTATAAGCCATTTGAATTGCTTTTGACTATCAATCAAACCAATCCGAAACAAGTTCTTCAAAAGCTAATAAAGGTCAATGCTAAATTTGAAAGGAATGTAGAATGAATCCTGAATTATCGAATCAAATATGACACAAGTGACCTCCATAGTTAAAGTGAAGCCCTTTTCAAGATTCCAAATAACTTTTGATCCTATCCAATCAATCAACCAAAAAAAAAAAAAAATTGTTGAATTATAAATTTAGTCCTTGTGGTTCCGAAAAAGTTAGAATTTAATTCCTATAATTTTAAAATTAGAATTTTGTCAATATGGTTTGATAAAATCCCATTAAAGAATTTCGTCTCTATCCTGTTAGGTACTAATTTGTTGGTGGCTTCTAACAGTCACGTACTCAATCTATTAGTAACTTTTAATGATAGAAACTATTTAATGAGATTTGGTCAAACTATAGATATGAAATTCTAAATTTTAAACTATGGGACTAGATTCTAACTTTTTTTTTCACACTATTTTATGAACATTTAAAATAACAACTATGGGGATTTGTCTATAGAATCTAAAAGGGAAAAGTTAAACTAAATACAACCAAAAAGTCTTATGAAATGTCACTTTCAAGATGAAATGTCAACCACACAAATGATTATTACTCAAAATATCGAAGCACTCGAATGCATTGGCAAGACAATCTCCTATTTGATATAATTACTAAACCAAACTTATTTGAAGAAGTCACGTGAGAACATATTTGAAATGAAGGTGTAATGATTAAAGCAAATGTATAAATATGATTACTTCGTTTATTTAACAAAACTATAATTAAAATCCTTCGATGCGAAGAAAAAAATAATAATTATTCAGGAAAGATATAAAAATAACATATTTTTTTCCTTTTGTTCTTCATTTTCTAGTCTTTTGTTTCTGCTTTTATTCGATCAGTAGTGATGTTTTTCTTACATATTTTGAATGAAACTTGTCATACTCCTTTGATAACCTATCTTTCGGCATCCATAATTTATCCTTTATGTCATAACCTAATCAAATAAAGTTAATGAACAAGTAATTTTCTATTAATATAAATAAAATAGACAAATATAAAGCACCTAAACCAAAACCTAGCAATTCAAATAAAAATAACTTATAGAAGAACTTCAAAATTTGGATCGATTTAGGAATTCAAACAAAAACATGACAAATTGATCACAAGTTCATGTGTTAGTTTAAAGAGCCACAGAGGGAGACAGACACATTGATACAATCTCTTAGCACCCTAAGAACAAACATATAACTAAGCATATTATTTTTCCTTTGTGAACATTGCAATAACTCGTTGAAGTCAAACAAACGTCACAAAAATATGAAGCATCCTTGATACCTAAGCTAATAAAGCTACTCAATGTTCAAAATCTCCCCAAAGTTATGCATTCATTCCAAATAAAAAAAAAAAACAAACAAACAATGTATATCTCAAACTTCAACAAACAACTAAACTTACATATTCAAAGTTATACAGACAAAAACTAAATGAAATCATCTAAACTCAAAACGATCACTTAGTGTAACGTTCCAGGATTTTAGAACTATCCTAGCGACATTACTATCTCCTAAACCAAACTAACCGAAAGCACCAAAATTTTCGGCAGCATAACGACATACATAGGACTAAACAAATTTTTTTCCTTCACCAGTTAAGCATATAACACACTTCTATAAGCCAAACAACCCACAACTACATACCACAACACCATAGATACACAACAAAACTCCTTCCACAAACTAGTGAGTCAGATCTCGCATTCTCATTTAGCCACAATCAAGCAACAGAAACACCACATACTAGTTAAAGGCTTATAACACAATTACTAGAACAATAACTTTATTAAATGAATGGAATCGAAACTTCAGATGAAGCTAACAATCTTACACTCCACCAATACGATCTCTTAGCACCCTAAGAACGATTACTAAGCATATTCTTTTTCCTTTGTGAACATTACAATAACTCGTTCAAGTCAAAGAAATGTCACAAATATCGAGCATCCTTGATACCTAAGCTAATAAAGCTATTCAATGTTCAAAATCTCCCCAAAGTTATGCATTCATTCCAAAAAAAAAAAAAAAAAAAGAACAAAAACAAACAAACAATGTATATCTCAAATTCCAACAAACAACTAAACTCAAACTCAAACTCCAACAAACAACTAAACTTACATATTCAAAGTTATACAAACAAAAACTAAACGAAATCATCTAAACTCAAAATGATCACTTAACATCCTTAGAACAAACATACTAATAATCTTACACTCCACCAATAAGATCTCTTAGCACCCTAAGAATGAGCATATAACTAAGCATATTATTTTTTCTTTGTGAACATTGCAATAACTAAAAACGATCACTTAGCACCCTTAGAACAAACATATTAATAATCTTACTCTCCACCAATTCGATCTCTTAGCATCCTAAGAATAAACATATAAATAAGCATATTCTTTTTTCTTTGTGAACATTGCAATAACTCGTTCAAGTCAAAGAAACGTCACAAATATAGAGCATCGTTGATACCTAAGCTAATAAAGCTATTCAATGTTCAAAATCTCCCCAAAGTTATGCATTCATTCAAAAAAATAAAAAACAACAACAACAAACAATGTATATCTCAAGCTCCAACAAACAACTAAACTTACACATTCAAAGTTATACAGATAAGCTCATAAACAAGAGGGATAACTTCTAAAGGATTATAACTAACCTAGAGTTGCTTTAAACATGCTTGAAAGGGTTTAAAGAGTATTGATACATCATATACTTCACACAAAAAAATTAGCTCTTTCGCTGAAAATAACTCAAATAAGCTCTAATTGATGCCAAGCTACAAGTAAACAACTTTTAGCATCAGAGACTAATTAGGGAGCCTACCAAGTGATAAGACCAATTTGGCCCTATATATTTGTTATTATTCTTGCTAGTTTTATGTTAATTATTATGCTTAATTGTATTATTTTGTAGGTGTTTGGTGCTAGAGCTTCTCGGGAGCAAATATTCCAAATTGACGTTAATTCGAGGAAATTAACATGGTTTTGATCCAACTTGAAGTCCACGGGATGTCGAGACAGTGAAAGGACCAAAGTGGAGCATTAAAGACTCGAAGACAACATCAAAAGGAGCAAAAATGAAGTAGCCAAACAAGCTAGACCCGAGAGGTTGCGTCTCAACGCTATAAACACAATGGACTGCTCAAATCACTGTCAATGTCTCGACGCCGCTTCGTGATTTAAATGTAGTTTTTGTGTTTTAGGTCATAGTGAGTCGATAATTCCCAGCCGTTTTCCCTTTTCTCTCTTGGTTTTCTCTCTGATTTCTTCATTCTCCTTCTGTATTTTATAGTTTTAGGTTAGTTTAGGTTGGTTTCTCGAGCCTTGGACCTAGATTATTAGGCTTGTCTATGGTTGTCTAAGCGTTTTTCGCTGTAGTTGGAACCTCGGGATTGTAAGTACATTCAGTTTTTATGAGATTTTATGATTTTTTTTAGCTGATTGTGTTATCCTCTTGAGTTTATTGTGCTTAATGTATGTTTTAATTTCTGTTTGTGATTTTAGATTTCCGCTTTTATAATTAGCATGCGCAGTAGGTTAGATTGACGCCTTAACTCACAGCTCGTATGTTAATAATCCGCTAAAGAATTGATTTCCACGTAGCTAATGGATAGTTAATTCATAGTTAGCACATAGACCGATTCATGGGTACGGGTCCCAAGAGCAGTTCTTTGACTTTGTTGCTCTACATGATAGGTCTAGGGTCTAAATTGATGTTCATAATTAATTTAGACCTTTCCTAGTTAATTAGAGCATTCTAGCTTAGAGCACCAATTCATTATTTATTAATCACTGCAGGGTTAGTTAATTAATGATTCACATGTTGGTTCAACGGGTTCGTTGGGTTAGCACTCTAGGGGTATCTTGATCTTAATGCGGCTATTTAATTGATTAATCTCGACGGGTTAGTAGGGGTTAATTAATTAGTAATTAGTAATTGTGTCGATGGACGGTAGGATCGAGTCAATTGATTTAGAGTACCAATTAGGCAGCATGCATTTAAACCATTATTTGCTAATCGATGAGTAAAAACGAATGTACTGATTCCAAGTGTCTCCAGCTACAGTGATCGCCAAGGTGAGATTAACCAACCGCCCATTTACTTTCCTTTCATTTAATTTTTGGTCATTTATTTTATCGCAATTTACTTTTCCCTGCAATTAGATCCCTTGCTCTTCAACCCCCTTCTATTACCAAACACAAAAGAAATTAGAAGTAAACCAGTTGTTCCCTATGATCGACCCCGACCACTACTACTGCAAGTAGTTTAGTGTTCATGGAATATAAATTTATTTGACACGAGTCTCAACAGCTTGCACCCGTCAAATTGGCACCGTTGTCGGGGAACACGATGCTTTATTTCTAATTGATTTTGTGTTTTTCACCTTTTTCTTGTCTCTTGTGTATTCATTTGTTTCTTGCAGATCTAGTGACAAATCTTTATAAGAGAAAACACCTCCTTACTAAGAAGCAAGAAAAGGCAATTAAGCTTCATGGATATGAAGGGAATAAAAGTCCCCACGCAGCGGAAGCGCATCGATTGGACCTTACGCCGTATATTAATTAACATTAAAATACCGTTACGATAACTCAAACAAAACTTTAAACAACTTTTAAAGCCGCTGTAAAATCGGTTTAAACATGCTAAAATAAATCTAAATTTATTTTTAAAACTTTTCTAAAGAAAAGAGGAAGAACCGTTACAAACCTCCGTTGTAGACTTGACCGTTCTTCGCCAACGACGCTCCACGAACGAAAACGCAGCAGCCGCTTTAAGGTTTTCTTCGCTGGAAATTCTTCTTTGATTGACACAATCACCACAGAGGTTACACCGGTATGTCTCTAAGTCTAAGAGGCAAAAGACTTGTGGGAATCTTTCTCTAAGAGGGAGGCTAGAGAGAATTCTAGGTCTTTTCTTTCAAGAGTGTCAAGTATCTCAAGTGTCATGACCAATTAGGTCTAGTGTTCTATTTATAGAAGAGAGGCCATGAATAAAATATTCAATTAAATCAATCTTTTCCATAATTGATTCAATCTTTATTCCATAATTAATCAATCATGATTAATCAATTCCATAATTGATTAATCTTTTCCACAAATGACTAATTACTTCCATAAGTGATTAGATCATTTCCTTAAATGATTAATCACTTCCTTAAATGATTAATTATTTCCATAATTGATTAATTCTCGGTTAATGAATTCTTTAATTAATTAACCACCAATTAAATATCACATATTTAATTCCCGGCCTAGAATTAATTAATTTTGCCCAAACACATTTTAGGCCTTAAATTAATTAATTCATTATTTTGAACTCTTTCAAACTTCCATAAATTTATATTTGAACTTTTCAAATATTAATTTCTCTCATAATAATATATCAATATATATTATATTTGTTTCCCTTAATAAATTGAACATTTTCAATTTACTTTTATTACTTAGTTGCCTCAAATTACTTTACGAGCTACCAGTGGGACCTAATGGACCTGCAGATCAGAAGCTCCAACGATATGAGATTAATTGGTCAAACTCATTAACCACATTAATCAATATTCGTTAACTGTGTGTACATTCCACTATAGACTCACAGTTGCACTCTTCTCACTGCAGACATATTTTCTGTGTCCACGGATCTAAGACCAATATCGACTAGTTAGTCCTTCACGAGTGTCTGTAACACCAGCTGGGTCAAATTACCATTTTACCCCTGGGTTACCTCTATTTCCTTAAGTACCAATTCTCCTCTAATGAACAACCTGTTTGTGGTCCAACCATCAAACAGAAAACCCTCTCGTGCCATTGAGAGGGTAGGACCCTTTGTTCAAGACTCGAAGTAACCACTTAAGGGAACACTCATCTGCTTCCCTAAAGTCGGGAAGGAGTGAATTCCATCTTGTACGATTATGTTCCCAGCTCCCCATTCGGTCTTGTCCCCAAAGTGGTAGGCTTATTGAGTCGGCGTATTGGCCACTCTCACCCATACAAATCAAAGGACAATCTCTCATGAGCAGGAGTCCATAATCAACTCAGGATTAAGACTAAGTTGTCTAGGTCGTCCTAGTGAAATAGAAAACCAACTAGTTAACGGTGTTATAACCAGTGGTTACTATTTCGCGGTCCGATCTTATGCAAACTCATTGCACAGGATACCCCACTCGCATGTCTCCTACACGAACGCGTTGGATCGCAACGTTTGTATCAAATACAAAGTGGGTCGTATCCATAGTGTCACCAGGATAAGGCACCCAGTCTTATCCCTATACTATAGACCCTTTAGGCTGTTTCTTGAACAATGATCCATATGTCACTACATATAGTTCAAGACTCATATTACAGCCTTGGATGTCTAGTTTATTGGATTAGGGTTATTATTAGGCAAAGACATATATAAAATAACTAATAACAATTAATGGAAAAATATATCAATATTATTTCATTAATATCCGGTCAACGGTTACATTCACTATCTACGAGTTTTAGGGCATAAATCCCAACAGGATATCTAGCAGACTCTCGACCTGCTTTCCACTGAGATAGAAAGGGTCGACTGTGCAATGCAAGTCTACCTTTCAGCTCCTAAATATCCACCACCTCCATGCATTATAAATCACGAAGAAAGTAATTCTGTGCCCCTATCTGATTTTATCTTCTTAGTTCCTTCCTTTTTGGTGAACCAGGAGCAGGAGCCTACTTTCATTTATCTGAGTACTTCTCGAGCTGTTCCAAAAGGAAACCCCCAGAGATGTTTGAAGATAATTCAAATTGAGAGTGTTTCCGTATTCACTGCAAGGAGAAGCTAGGAAGTGGGTTTTCTCGTTGCCTTCAAGATCGGTATCTTCTTGGAGCGAGATGAGAAGTATTTTCCTGAAGAAGTACCACCCTACTGCACTGTTGATTGAAGCCACTAGAAGAATTGTCAACGCCACACAAGCGCCTGAGGAGTTGTTCCATGAGTTCGTGAACCGCTTCAATCTATACTACATGGAACATCACACCCCACTTTCCTAGGAGTCCCTGATAGAAAGCTTCTACGAAGGGTTGACGTCTAACGAAAGAAGAATGCTTGACTCAGCTAGTGGTGGTGATGTGCTTGCTACAACACTCGGTGAGGCCTGGGAGATCATTGCAAAGATGGCAGAAATCACTTGATTCCGTGCCACCTCTCCTAATGAGCTAAAATGCCAAATCTCAGAGTAGCAGTAGGAAGGTAAGCTAGAAGAAAATCCCATCGAGGTCAGTGAGCCTGAACTTAACTCTTCCTTTAATTTTGGGTCTGATTCATGTAGTGCTTCATGCATGTTAGGAGAGTTAGAAACTAGGGATGCTGAGCTAAATTTCGATTATTCCATGCCTAATTCTTTTTCTCCTGAAATTCTTAGTTCTGAAAAGCATGATTTAGGCTTAGTGATTCAAGTGGCTGACCAAGTTAAGCCTAGAGTGCATAGAATTAGCATAATTTGGTCGGATGAGGATATTCTGTTTAAAATGTTTTATGTTGTGCACTCTGTGTGCAAGTTGAGTTTCTCTGTGCAGGAGCTGATAAAGAGAAAGAAGAAAGATCCTCTGAGGATCTCAGACGTGGATTTCGGTTGAAAACTGCAAATCCTGTCGAGCAATCGACGTTAAAAATTTGTGCTTCTGGGAGGCAGCCCAGCTTTAAAAATAATTTATATCACTTCTCTTTGTTTTTAGTCATTTGTCTTACTTCTTGTTAGTTTTTATTTATGTTTGTTTGATTTGCTTGTTTTTAGGAATCTATGACCTATTTCTGTGGAAAAGCAATCTTCCGAGTCATGGTGAACCATTCCCTTCCAACCATTGAGCTTAAAATCAGGGGAGGTTTTTTGTTCCCTTACTCTTTGTCCTTTAGATTTTTCATGTTTAGATACATTGAGGGCAATGTATGATATTAGGTTGGGGGTGGAGTTAGCCTTGCATGCTTGTTTTTGTTGAGTCTTGATGCACCTAAGCGTCAGACTATTTTATTTTGCATGCATTGTTTTACTGTTCTATGTTTTTTGGATTGAGGCAATGCATCTGAGCATTGGACCTATTTTTAAGCAAATTTTAAAAATTTGAGTGTTGATGTATGGACGATCTGGTTGTTTTTTCTCTGATTATGAAAATCAACGATGTGTCATTCTGCCAACTTTATTGCTTTTGATGAGTTGTAAGCATGTTGCCCAAAAATTGATCCTTTTTAAAACTTTTCTAGTACTTTTCTTGCAAAAGTAAACCTTAGCATCCTTAGGATTAGTTTGAAGGCTTAGGAGCGAATTATAGAATCCATATGCTTGTTGTCACCTCGATAGGTGTAGGGATGAGCTAGAGAGTCAAATGCCTACAAATTAGCATGTCATATCTTGCATAGGAGAAAAGAAAGAAAATATACCTAAAGAAGAAGAAGAGAAGAAAAAAAAAAGAGTGGAAAAATGAGTAAGTGTGCGCGAGCTTAAAAGAAGAATCATATGCTCGCCTTTCTTGTTTTTATTTTTAAGAAAAAGCATGCTTTGCAATGTTCATGAGTGATAAGGGGTAAAAAGAGTTGCCTGCGGTGTGATCAGTTAGGTCAACCAAGGGTTAAACTCAGGTTATGGGTCCCTGCATCATAGTGTGAAAGCTAGTGCCTAGCCTAAAAAGAATGCAAAAGAAAGAAAATGTCTTTTATTTTTCAGGCACCTGGGTAACGAGAAAAACAGTCTAACTTGTTTTGTTTGCTCCTTGGTTAGTTCCTAGTGCCAGTGTAGAGGGAAGATAGGTTGAGGGTTATATAATCCAATCCCGGGTTTGTAAAATTGGTTCTAGGTAGGCTAGGTGTGAGCTTAAGCAAGAACTTTCATGAAAACTTTTGATTTGTCTCTTTATCGAGCTATATGTAAATGACTCTTGATTGCAATACTTTTGACATTTCAGGCATTGAGATTGGACCCTATGAAATTGCAACTATTGAATCCTATTCTTTTATTTTATATGCTTTCTCGAGGACCAACAAGGTTTAGGTTGGGGGTATTTGATAGGACCATTTTGGCCCTATATATTTGTTCTTAATCTTGCTAGTTTTATGTTAATTATTATGCTTAATTGTATTATTTTGTAGGTGTTTGGTGTTAGAGCTTCTTGGGAGTCAATATTTCAAATTGACGTTAATTCGAGGAAATTAACATGGTTTTGATCCAACTTGAAGTCCACGGGATGTCGAGGTGGTGAAAGGACCAAATCGGAGCATTCAAGACTTGAAGACAACGTCAAAATGAGCAAAAATGAAGTAGCCAAACAAGCTAGACCCGAGAGGTAGCGTCTCGATGCTACCTCACGGCGTCTCGACACAACGAACACAATGGACCGGTCAAATCACCGTCAGCGTCTCGACGCCACTTCATTATTTAAATGAAGTTTTCGCGTTGTTGTCTATAGTTGGAACCTTGGGATTGTAAGTACATTCAGTTTTTATGAGATTTAATGACTTTTTTGAGCTGATTGTGTTATCCTCTTGAGTTTACTGTGCTTAATGTATGTTTTAATTGTTGTTTGTGATTTTAGATTCCCGCTTTTATAATTAGCATGCGCAGTAGGTTAGATTGGCACCCTAACTCGCAGCTCGTATGTTAATAATCCGCTAAAGAATTAATTTCCACGTAGCTAATGGATAGTTAATTCATAGTTAGCGCATAGACCGATTCATGGGCATGAGTCCCAAGAGAAGTTCTCAGAGTTTGTTGCTCTGCATGATAAGTTTAGGGTCTAAATCGATGTTCATAATTAATTTAGGCTTTTCATAGTTAATTAGAGCATTCTAGCTTAGAGCATCAATTCATTGTTTATTAATAGTTGTAGGGTTAGTTAATTAATGATTCGTATGTTGGTTCAACGAATTCGTTGGGTTAGTGCTCTAGGGGTATCTTAATCTTAATGCGGTTATTTAATTGATTAATCTTGACGGGTTAGTAGGGGTTAATTAATTAGTAATTAGTAATTGAGTCGATGGACGGTGAGATCGAGTCAATTGATTTAGAGTACCAATTAGACAACATGCATTTAAACCATTAGCTACTATTCGATGAGTAAAAACGAATGTACTGATTCCGAGCGTCTCTAGCTACAGTGATCACCAAGGTGAGATTAACCAACTGTCCATTTACTTTCCTGTCATTTAATTTTCTGTCATTTACTTTATCACAATTTACTTTTCCCTGCAATTAGATCCCTCTCTCTTCAATCTCCCTTCTATTACCAAACACAAAAGAGATTAGAAGTAAACCAGTTGTTCCCTGTGATCGACCCCAGCCACTACTACTGCAAGTAGTTTAGTGTTCGTGGAATATAAATTTATTTGACACGAGTCTCGACAGCTCGCACCAGTCACAAGAGTTCTAACAAGGCTAAAAGGGTGAAGAAACTTACCGACCCACGCTAAATGAGCTTATAAGCTTGCAGGAATTTGTCAACCAACACTAAATCTCTTTGAATATCCACTGTTTGGGGTCCAAACTGAGTCTAACTACACTTTAAAGAGCACCCAATGGCCATAAGCTATTCACAAGCTAACTTAGAAAAATTTCAAAGGTTTAAAGATGTTGGAACTTACCGAATAACTCCAAATTTCTGCTGGTTTGTGTTTGAATTAACCCCAACAACCAAGTTCCCAAGCCGACGGGTTATGAGTAACTCAATTTAAGGCCAATCAGGTTATGGGTATTCGTCGAAAACCAATTTCGAGCCCAAACACTCGCTGGTTGGCTTTTAAAGAACCGTAAACCTATAAAATTGAAGCTCTGAAAAAGTGAGTAATCTGAAATCCAAGTCGAATAAGCATGGGTCATGATCTAGAACAATTTTGAAGTCTAAAACTACATGGGCATAAGCTGAAAAATTAAGAAATCGAGTGGGTCGAGGCTAAACCTACCAAAAAACGGGGTTGCACGACGAAGAAAACAGGTTTGCGCGAAGAAGAAACCAGGGGGCGTGCGAGCCTGCACGACGAAGAAAAAGGGGTTGAACGGTGGGTCTTTTCAGGGGCGTGCAACCTAGCTGCGCAAAGACGGTGCAGGGGCGTTCAACCTTGCTGCGTGAAGACGAAGAAAATGGCATAGGGGCGTGAACGTGTGTGTAACCGACAAGTCTTCAAAGAAAACGACGTGGGGGCGACCTTGCTGTGCGAAGATGGAAATGGCGAAGGAGGGGCATGCGACTTAGCTGCGCGAAGACGAAAACGGCGGGAGGGGGTGCACGAACGAGAAAACGACAATGTGGGGAGTACCAGTGTGGAGAGGGAAAAAGAGAGAATGAGGAATATGTGCTTAGGGTTTTTTTTTCTTTTCTTTATTTCTTATTTTTCCCGTTTATTTTACTTTTTTTAATCCACCAAAATAAACAAAACAAAAGAGAGTCTTGGGTTTCTTTTTTTTTTTTCCAACTTTATCTTTTTTCCAATTAAAAACTCAATTTAAACTACTAAAATCACTTCAAATTTGGGAGTAATTTAATCTTAAATCCAAAATCCAAAAAAGCTTAAACTTTTTGACGTTTGATACCCGTCAAGAAACCCCCATTAATATTGACGTTGATTGCGCGTCAACATAGTAATGTTTATTTCATTGATGGCTAATAAACGTCAATAAAAACCGTCAACAAAATCCTTTTCATTGATGGTTTTTGTCCGTCAACTATGAGAAAAGGCGAAGTTGGACGAAAATCTACGTAAATTAATCTTTTGATCACATTCATTGACGTTTTTTAACTGTCAAAATAAACCAGATCATTTGTTGACACAATATAACTGCCAATATACCTATTTATTTATTAATCATTTATTTTGAAGTACAAATGATCTCTTATTGACGTTTTCTTCATACAAGCGTCCACAAACCTAAAAATCCAAGCATCAATAAAGGTCAAGTTTTTAGTAGTGACATTCGAGTGGGGGTATCCTATGCAAAGAGTTTGCATAAGGTCGAACCACCAAATAGTAACCACTATATGTAACATCGTTGACTATTTAGGTTTCTATTTCAATAGGATGTCATAGGTAACTCAATCTTAATCCTGAGAGTGTTATGAACTCCTTTTCATGACAGATTATCCTTATATTTGAATGGGTGAGAGTGGCCAAATTCGTCGATTCAATAAGCCTACCATTTCAGGGATAAGACCGAGTGGGGGCAGGGAACATAACAACACAAGATGGAATTCACTCCTTCCCGTCTTTATGGCAAGTAGATGAGTATTCCCTTAAGGGCTGATTTTGGGTTTTGAACAAGGGTGCCCATCCTCTCCTGACCCAAGAGCAACTTCTGTTTACTAGTTGGACCATAAACAGGTTGTTCATTAGAGGAATCAGTGGTACTTATGGAGACATAGGTAACCTAGGGGTAAAACAGTAATTTTACCCAACTGGCGTTACGAACACTCATGAAGGATTGACTTACCGTTATTGGTCTATATCCGTGGACATAGAAACATTCTACAGTGAGAAGAGTGCAGCTGTGGGTCTTTAGTGGAGTGACCCACAGGTAATGAATATTGGTTAACTTGATTAATGAGTTTAGTCAGTTAACCTCATATCATTGGAGCTTCTGATCTGTAGGTTCATTAGGTTCCCAGCTAGCTCATAAAGGGTAATTAGGAACAATTAGTCTTGAAAGAAATTTGAATAGTTCAAAATCCATTATGGGAAATCAAGTTAATTGTATGAGATACAATTAATATAATGTATGTGATACATTATAATATAAAGTTTAATTTGAGATTAAACTTTATTAATTGAGAGAAATACAATTAAATACGATTTCCCAGGATTGACTCAAAATTTTTTTCAAAAATTTATAGCTTTCGATGAGTTGTGACCATGAGTGCTAAAAAATGAGCCTTTTAAAACTTTTCTTGGATATGTCTTGCACGAGTCAGGTGTCTTTCTTGCTTTAAAAGTAGGACTTGAATGCTTAGGAGCGAGTTACCTAGCTTATATTCCTGTTGTCACCCTGATAGGTGTAAGGTTTAACAAGAAAGTCTATTTTTTTTTGCAAAATAGTGTGTGGAGTCTTGCCTAGAAAAGAAAAAGAAAATCCGTCTGCTAAAAAAAACAAGAGGAAAAATGAGTTAGTGAACACGAGCCCAAAAGAAAATTCATATGCTCGTCTTTCTTATTTTTATTTTGAGAAAAAACATGCTTGCATTGTATTGAGCGCTTAGGAGTAAAAAGAGCTACCTACAGTGTGATCAGTTAGGCTAACCAAGGGTTAAACTCGGTTTATGGGTCCCTGCATTGAAGTGTGAAAACTAGTGCCTCATCCTAAAAGAAATGCAAAAAGAAAAAAAAAAGATAGAGAAAAAAAGAAAAGCAAAAGAAAGAGAAAAAGAAAAAGGAATTCCTTATTCAGACACCTAGGCAAAGAGGAAGCAACCTAGTTTGTTCCATTTAGGCCTTTTAGCAAGACCTTAGTGCCAGTGTAGGGGGAAGATAGGATGAGAGTTGAGTAAGCCAATCCCGGGCTAGTGAAGCCTTCTTTAGGTGGGATAGAACTCTCTTGTACAAGATAATCTTTGAAAAATTTTGATTTGTCTCCTCATTTGTCTCTCATGCGAATGTCTCTTGATTGCTTTAGTTTTTGGAATGTTTGAGCCTTGAGGATTAAGTTACTTTTCGATTATATGTACAACATCTTTTTCTTTGGTTTGTGTGTGCCTTGCTCGAGGATTAGCAAGATTTAGGTTGGGGGTATTTGATAGGATCAAAATAGTCCTATTTTATCACCTCTAATCTAAGCTTGTTAAAAGAATTTTATGCTTTACTTGTCTTACTTACAGGTTCTTTGAGCATAGGCAACGTCGGGAGCCAATCGCGCTTAATTGGTGTTAATTCGGGCCAATTATGGAGTTTTGGATCCATCTCGGTGTCCTGGACGGCGAGGAGGTGAAAAGACCCAAGTGTATCAAAGCGGGCCTGAAGAATGACACCAAGAGCTGTAAATTGAAGCCCCGTACCGAGATTTAACGAGACAAAATCGAGAAAAATGACAGTAGGGCTCGGATTAGAAATGGTGTCGAGATGCTGCTGACGAGTCGCGTGTCGCGGGGCTCTATTGTCAAATAAAATTTATAATCCACGACACTACAACTATTTTGTAGAAATAGTGGCCAGTGTCGAACACAGGGAAGGGGATCTAGCAGTTGTAAAATTTCGTGCTTATGAAAAAAGGGGGGATTTTTGGAATGAAGGACAAGCAAAAATAATTAAATACTGAATTTAAAATGGCATAAAATAAGCATGCAGAACAAAAATAAAATGGGAATCAATAACATGAAAGGGATCGTTGGATTGAGACTTCTTATGCTTGATTCTAATTCGTTGGCTTCCTAGTTTTCTCTAATAATCGTTCTATGTTGATTTCATTAGTCCGGTCGACTTCTGGATTACCCAGAGGACCCTCTACACTAACCTGTGCTAATTAACTTGCTAACCGTGAATTCTGCAATTAACAAGATTAATTAATATTAACTTTATCGCTCGTCACCCCTTATTCATAAAATAGCAACCATCTGAGACCTCTGCAATGGTTACTAATTATATCTAACTAGTTTCAGGTTAAACAATTTCGCAATCGCTTATTTAACTAGCCGCTTTATGTTCGTGGGTTTGGAATTGTATGAACTAAACTCAAATGCAATTAGAATCTAATTCCTACAACCTTTAACATGCATCCTAGGCCTATCAAGGGTCATCTCGTGTAGAGAGTGGCTTGCCTCAACCTAGTGGCTATCTAAAAATAACTGATAGAATACACAAACGGTAATCACATACTGTGTAAATCCTAATAGACGAGCCTCATGTATTGGTTTAAATGGGATAACATGCAAAACCGAATGAAAAAGGCAACAAGAACAGCAAGATAAACCAGAAAACTCAGCCAATCTTATTAGAGATCAAAGCATAAACCCAATCCAACGATCTAAATACGATTAACTATGCATAGATGAAGTAAAAACAACAATAGACATGAAAGAATCCATAAAATATGACCTACAAAGGTCTGCAACAGTGCTGGAAAGTAAAAGGAACAAAAGAAATCGTAAAAGGACCAAAACTCTAACCTAACGGTGGACTAAATCGAGGCTACGTATTTATAGAAAACACGGCGGCGTTGAGACGCCAAGGGCAGCATCGAGACGCTATGAACTATACACTCTGGCCAAATTTGACGTCGACGTCGAGATGCCAAGGGCAGCGTCTCGACGCCAGCCTTGATCCACGCCTTGCTGTTTATTTTCTAGGTCTTTTCTCGTTTCTTCTCGGTATGGGGCTTCAATCTTCGGCTTTTGGTGTCATTCTTCAGGCCCGCTTCAACAAAATTGGGTCTTTTTACCTCTTCGTCGTCCAAGACACCGAGATGGCTTCAAAACTCCGTAATTGGCCCGAATTAACACCAATTAATGTGATCAGCTCCCGACATAGCCTAAGCTCAATTATCCTGTAAGTAAGACAAGTAAAGCATAAAATAACTCTAACAAGCTTAGATTAGATGTGATAAAATAGGACTATTTAGGTTCTATCAAATACCCCCAACCTAAATCTTGCTAGTCCTCGAGCAAGGCACACACAGAGACCAACGAAAAAGACGTTGTGCATATAATTGAAAAGTGACTTAATCCTCAAGACTTAAGTATTCCAAAAACTAAAGCAATCAAGAGATGTTTGCAAGAGATACAAATGAGGAGACAAATCAAAATTTTTCAAAGATTATCTTGCATGAGAGAGTTCCAACCTACCTAAAGAAGACTTTACGAGCCCGGGATTGACTTATTTGACTCTCATCCCATCTTCCCCCTACACTGGCACTAAGGTCTTGCTAAAAGGCCCAAATGGAACAAACTAGGTTGCTTCCTCTTACTTAGGTGCCTGATCAAAGAATTCCTTTTTCTGTTTCTTTTCTTTTTCTCTCTCTTTTTTTTTTTTTCCTTTTTGCATTTCTTTTGGATGGGGCACTAGCTTTCACACTATAATGCAAGGACCCATAACCCGAGTTTAACTCTTGGTTAGCCTAACTGATCACACTGTAGGTAGCTCTTTCTACCCCTAAGCGTTTAAGCTCAATGCAAGCATGCTTTTTCTTTCAAAATGAAAATGACGAGCATATGATTTTTCTTTTAGCTCGCGCTCACTGACTTATTTTTCCACTTTTTCTTTTATTGCACACATATTTTCTTTTTCTCTCCTAGGCAAGACTCCACACACTATTTTGCAAAAAAAATAGACTTTCTCTCTTAACCTTACACCTATTGGGGTGACAACAGGAATATGACCTAAGCCCTACTCTAAAGCAAGAAAGACACCCAACATGTGCAAGACATATCCAGGAAATGTTTTAAAAACGCTCCTTTTTTGAACACTCTCGGTCACAACTCATTGAAAGTAATAAATTTTTGAAAAATTTGAGTCAATTCTAGGAAATCATCATCACTTAAACAAGCATATACACAACAAGCATGCAAGACATTCATTAAGCACAAACTCTGGCCTGACGCTCAGGTGCTCATCGACTACATCAATCAATTTTCCATCTATTTCAGGGCATCTAAAAGCAGAAGAATGCATCTCATTATCGGTGACCATGAATGATTTAGAATTTAAAGTGCGATCATTCACTGGGTCAAGTTCAAGCATATAGTATTCAACAGAAGATGCATGAGGATTTTCAATATTGTCAAAGATTTTAAAGTACAGGGTTCTATCCTGAAATCCTACTAATACAACACCTTCATCAACATTAATAACTGTCTTGGCAGTCTTCATAAAGGGACGACCATGAAGTATCGTAGCAGAAGATGGAATTTAATCAGGGTTAGGTGTATCTAAAACATAGAAGTCAGCAGGAAAAACCAAATCCTCCACCCTAACTAAAATGTTTTCAACTATTCCTAGAGGTTTAATGCAAGACTTATCTGCTAGCTGAATGACTATGCCAGATGTTTTAATGTTAGTTAAATTTAATCTTTTATAAACAGACACGGGCATAACATTAACCGATGCTCCTAGATATAACATGGAATATTTTATCTTGCAATCTCCGATCATACACGGTAAAGTAAACATGTCAGGATCATAACACTTTACAGGCAAGTCTTCAGAAAGTAATGCACTTACATTTTCGCTAACCTCTTCTTTACCTGAGGACTTTTCCTTACCTTCATACCAAGTCTTTAAGAACTCAGCATAATCTGGGATTTTCAAGATTGCCTCAAGCAATGGAATATTCACCTTGACTTTTCTGAAAACATCTAAATCATCTTGCACACTTGGAGTAGTAGGGTCAATGAAGTTCACAGGTGAAGTAAGAAAATAATCTTTATCATTTAAATTTAAAGAAGAAAATTTGCCACAAGAAATAGAAAACTTATCAGATGCAACAGGGAATCCAGGGGGACAGTCAGGTGTGGCCACAACACTCCATACTGCGTTCACGTTTGCCTTAAGATTTACCTCAGGTTGGGCAAGCAGCTTACCAGAGCTTTTATTGTTCATCTTACTGACTTGGGTTGCCAGCTGAGTGATTTGGTTTCCCAAATTCTGAATGGCGTTCCTGGTCTCTTGCTGGAACTGTAAAGAGCTGTCAGTAAGTTTCCTGAAGTTGAGGTGGAAGCTTGATTCTGCTTGAACATCAGTGGCTTCTGTTGGTTCCCATAGCTAAAATTTGGATGGTCTCTCCATCCTAGATTGTAAGTGTTGCTGTATGGGTTGTACTGCCTTTGGTTCCCATTGAATCCACCAATGACATTTACCTCTCCATTGTCTTGTATCTCAGGGCTGGCATCTGTAGTGTGGGTAGTCATTGAGCAAAGTCCACAGGCTTTCGCCTGCACCTGTCTTGAACACAAAGAGCGAACAAGTTTAGTTAATTCACTCATTTCAGAGCGCATTTCTCTTACCCTTACTTTTTGTGGCGGGTTGCACAACTGCAGGTGGTCCTCTCGTCCCGAATTGCTGAGAGTTCTCAGCCATACTTGAAATTAGTTGTCTAGCCTCAACAGGTGTCTTGTTGACTAATGCTCCTCCACTAGCAGCATCCACCATACTTCAATCCATCGGTAGTAATCCTTCGTAAAAATACTTGATCAATAACTGATCCGATATCTGGTGATGTGGAAACTGGCACACAAACGCTTAAATCTCTCCTAATATTCGTGGAGTGTCTCCCCAGTGATCAGCGAAATCCCATAAATCTTCTTCCTGATGTTTGCTCTACTGGCAGGGAAGAATTTCTCCAGGAATTGCTTCTTCATCTCATTCCACGTACTGATAGAGCCGGAGGGAAGGTAATATAGTCAATCTTTCGCTGAATCTTTTAGCGAAAAGGGGAATGTCCTCAGTTTCAGCGCTTCCTCTGCCTCATACCAGAACATACAATGTGAAATTCCTACAAATGCTTGTGCTGGTCCTCTCCTGCACTACCACGAAAAATAGGGAGTAAGTGTATTAAACCTGACTTTAATTCAAAGTTACCTGTCGTCTCGGGGTAGGTAATACTGAGTGGCTGCTGGTTCAGATCTGGCGTTGCCAGCTGCCTCAATGTTCTATGAGCCATGGCTGGTGCTTCAACCTCGCCGAGATTATTAACTCTTCTTCTTCTTGCTTGCCTTCTAAATCTCGTCTCCGCTCTAGAAATTTTGGGTTCAAATCTAAGATCGTTTCCCTACGAAGAATGTGTGATCATAAACCATGCAAACAAGAATTAAAACACAAAATAAAAAAAAATACTAGAAAAACGCCATTCCCCGACAACGATGCCAATTTGACGGCTCGCGTGTCGCAGGGCTCTATCGTCAAATAAAATTTATAATCCACGACACTACAACTATTTTGTAGAAATAGTGGCCGGGGTCGAACACAGGGAAGGGGATTTAGCAGTTGTAGAATTTCGTGCTTAAGAAAATAAGGGGGATTTTAGGAATAAGACTAGTCTATTAGGCTTGACGACCCTATGTGATTACTACTTGTGTATTCTATCAGTTATTTTTAGATAGCCACTAGGCTGAGGCAAGACAATCTCTACGGAGTGACGACCCTTGATAGGCCTAGGATGCATGTTAAAGGTTGTATGAATTAGAATTAAATTAAGTTTAAGTTTAGTTAATACAATTCCGGACCCACGATCCTAAAGCGACTAGTTTAAGTAGGTAATTGCAAGATTGCTATTCTAAATTAGTTAGATATAAATTTAGTGGCCATTGCGAGGTCTCAGATGGTTGCTACTTTATGTATGAGGGGTGGCGGTCGATAATGATAAAAATTGATTAATCTTGTTAATTGCAGATTTCTGGGTTAATGGGTTAATTAAACACAGGTTAGTGTAGGGGGGTCCTCCGAGTAACCAAGAAGTTAACCGGACTAATAAAAATCAGCTTAGAACGATTTGTAGAGAAAACTAGGAAGCGAAGTGAAATAGAATTGAGGCATAAGAAATCCCAATCCAACGATCCCATTTTATGATATTGATTTTTGCTCTATTTTTTCCATTACATGCTTTATTCTATTCTCTTTATTTTCAGCTTTTATTTGCTTGTCTGCTTTTCCAAAAACCCCCCTGTTTCATAAACATAAAATTCTACATATGCTAGGTCCCCTTCCCTGTGTTTGACCCCAGCCACTATTTCTACAAAATAGTTTTAGTGTCGTGGACTATAAATTTATTTGACAACTCGAGTCTGGACAACTCGGACTCCGTCACACCTACAACAGAGCTGAATAGAAGTGGGACTTAACTCACAATCTAGTTGTCAGGGTAATTGTGAGCGCAAATAAGAGATGCTATCTGCACCATGTCTATGTGGACAACATAGATAGTGTTTCTCAGTCGATTGCAATGCCTGAGTAATTTGCGAACGCATAGGTGGGCGTAGTCTAATGCTTAAGGTTGAAAGTATTTGAATTCTTCAATTTATCTCATAGAGTTTTTACCATTTTATTTTACTTGCTTATTTCCAATTTTTGTCTTAAATCAAAACCTCAATCAAACTATTTTTCTTGGTTACCAACCGTGGCCGCAAATTTAGAGGAGGCTCTCGTTTTTACAGAATCTTGTGTTTCCCAACTAGTCACCATCTCCCTTGGGTACGATATCCAGAATATTTTCCACTTTATTACTTGAAGTATACTTGCACTCGAGCAGGTGTTACATTAGCAGCATGGGCACGTCAGACTTCCATCCCTTCAATAGGGATAGAGCTTGGGTACCTTATTGATAACTGTCCAAAAGGTAGTTATTTAGGCCTCATTTCTATAGGGATTAGTGTGTCTTTTGTGCTCAATAAGGTTGGTTTTAGATATATATTATATGTTTTAACCCATTTGGAAGGATGGAAGCCTTGGAAATTATTTTGTGCAGATTATGCTGCTGGGCGACTGAAGGGAGCAAATTTTGTGCTGCAGCAAAACTGGGAGCAAAAACTGCCACATCACAGTTCGTTAGCCAAGTTGATAGACCGAATTCTGTTGAGTTATTCTCGTGATAAAGGAGCAAGGAGAGCCCTACACGTGTCTAGGTTGACCTAAGTCAAGCCTCCTATCCTTCTATAAAAGGGAGTAGCCGCCTAAGTCAAAGTCATTCCACTTTTGGAAGAAAACATTCCATTCTTGGGAAGTTCCTTCCACCTTTGGGAGCCGAATAGTGAAGGGAGATTGGAGACCATCTAGAAGACCATTGACTGCAAGCTGTCCAAGGGAATTAATCTTTTCTTGTTTTATCTTGTAGTCATGGACTTGCTTACTCATATTGTAACTTGTGTTTCCATGCATCTTATGAACTAAGTAGCATAGGCGTTGGTTAGGAACAATGTGATTGCCATGCTTAACCTCTAGTAATAAATATTGATGAATGCATCTTGATTAATTGTTGGGTACATTTCTATTTTATGCCCGCCTGGCCAGTCGGTATGAATACCTCTCTCTAGTTTCAGGGATGATTTAGAGAGTGTGTGGCGATTAATCACACTACGATCATTGTGTATTGGTGAACGCCAGTGACTGAGCTAGGGATAGCCAGTTGCCTAGTGCTCGATCGGTAGTACTTCATTGGGGTTGAACGGGTAGATAGTTGGGGACATAGTCTTGTAAGATGGAATTCGCTCCTACCCGCCTTGAGGGATAGTAGAGAGGTTGTTCCTTTAAGTGCTGACTCCAAGTCTTGAACAAGGGGCCCTACCTTCTCATTGGCCCGAGAGGGACTCAGTTTGGTGGTTGGACCACAAACCAATTGTTCTTTAGAGGATTAATGGGACTTAAGGAGTAAAAGGTAACTTCACGGGTAAAAATGATAAGTGCCAAATATGCTTCAGTTTACAAAGCTTGAGGTCCTTCTAGGATCCTTGTAAACAGACACAAATAAGACTAACTTACCGGATGATTCCAACCAAGAGCTTAGTTAGAAGATGAATCACTCTTAGATCAAACTTAGAATCTATGATGGTCACTCCTAGATCCTAAGACGACTCACTCCAGAATTAGATTGATCAAAACTAATCCAATGAATCGATTGAACATCAAACCTAAGACAAGATTTGAAAGAAAATACAACACCAAAGGGGTTGAATAAGCAAAAGCTTTTTACTAATCATAATATTCAACTTGTTTTCAAATGACAAATTACATCCCTATTTATACTAAATGAAAAGACACCATGAAATGACACAACCCTTCATCTATGTGGCCTAAATTCAACCCCTAACTTTTCAAATCCATGCATGAACCTTCATAAATACAAGTTCATGAATTCACAAGATACATAATACATTAAATATGTGAATGAATATCTTTTGGTTGAATAGGTGCCTTTGTGAATCTTGAAAGGATGCAACTTTTCACCATAATAATTGGATTGGACTGGTTGATCACTTATTTCATATTCCAATCAGAAACCTCTAAAGTTTGTAATCATCTTGGGTTCTTGTAGCTTGATTAAGACACCTCGGTTCATATCAAGACATTTGATCCAGCTATAGTTATAAACAACCTGTGAAGGATCAAATTACTAATCATGGTTATATTGGGTGGAAAGAAATATATCTACAATGAAGAGAGTGTAACTACTGGGCTATAGTGGAGTGTCCTGATAGTTAAAGAATGTTGGTTAACTAGGTTAAAGAGTTTAGCCGGTTAATCTCGAATCGTTGGAGCTGATGATTTGTAGGCCCATTAGGTTTCTGGTAGCTCATATCATACTAAACCTTAGAATAATGTGATGAGAGAATTTTAAGTGTTCAATTTTGGTTTAGGGAGTTACCGTTAATTATATGCGATATACTTAACGTGCTATAGTTTAATTATGAATTAAACTATAAGGGAGAGTTGGAAATATTTAAATGTGATTTAAATATCATTTAAATATTGTAAATATGAATATAATACATATTTCGGTTTGAATTTTCTATATGGATAGGAATTCATCGGGTTTTAGAGAAGTTGGGATTGGTGGAACTATTTAATTTAATATTTGATATTAAATTAAATAATTATAATGAATTAAAATGTTTAATTAATTATTTGAAATTAATTGTTTGAATTAATTTTAAAATTAATTAAAGGAAAATCAGAAATTGATTTTCAATTTCAATTTTTCTTTAAAAAAAAAAAGGGGCAACAAGAAATATGGCTAAAAATAAATAGGTGACTTGAAATATAGCTACAAACGTTTAAAAATTAAATAGATGGCTAAACGATTTAATGATTAATAAATCCATATTTGTAAAAGACAAATATGCCCCCAACAAACTGCCTAACGTATTCTTAACGTTTAAAATCAAAATCAGAGTTTAGGAGAGATAAAATATACCCCTAAAAAAAGTTGGAGACATTTTAGGAAGTTTGAAAAATAAAAAATCCAAGAAACAAAACTAGTTTGAAAAACAAAACTAGTAGTAGGTGTTGCTACTGAAAAAATTTGCACCCCAGAAAAAGTTGCTACCCGGAAGAAATGAGTCAATACCTTTATTGGGGAAGGATAACAAAGTTCAACCTCCCTCAGTAGAGAGAAATACCTTCAGAATGCATTAATTGGAAAAAATGTCCTCTCAATCCGAAGACATACTACCTTCACCCAAGAACATCAACAATTAAAAACCCAAAAAAATAAGAACACCAGCAACCCGAAGACATACTAATTTTCCCCCCAAAATGAATAAGCTAAAAAGAAGATACCGCCCACCCTCACCACCAGAATGAATAATTGCAATTAAATACTGCAAAACACATCTCTGTCCTCGGAAATGACGTAAACGGCGTCTGTAAATAACCGTAAATACAAGGGGTAAAAACGTCATGTCACCGCCCACCCTCACCACCAGAATAGCCTTCATGCAGCAGCCCACCCGTCCATCTTCTTCCTCCAAAAGTAGAAACCCTTGAGAGCATTCCACACCCCTGAACTCTCCATTCCACACCATTTCCCACCGTCAAACAGAGTGAATATCACTACCTACCTCTCACACCACGCCGACGAACCATCTCCGCCGTGCCAACGACCTTCATCCGCCGCGTCGAAAACCATCTCTTGCATGCTCGGTCGTTTCTCCCCCTACGCGACGACTGTACCAAAAAAATTGAAATAGGTAACGGTTTCGTTTCCCTCCCCTTATATTTGCAACAAACAGATACTAAAATCCCGAGATTTTAGGGATTTAGTTTACTCCCTTTGAAACTGTCCCCACGGGGTGTATACCAGTATTGACACTCAGGATGTCAACGACTACACAACACCCCCTGTATGTACCGTTTTGAAATTCGTTCACCATTCAAAACACATCTCTGTCCTCGGAAATGACGTAAACGGCGTCTGTAAATAACCGTAAATACAAGGGGTAAAAACGTCATGTCACCGCCCACCCTCACCACTAGAATAGCCTTCATGCAGCAGCCCACCCGTCCATCTTCTTCCTCCAAAAGTAGAAACCCTTGAGAGCATTCCACACCCCCGAACCCTCCATTCCACACCATTTCCCACCGTCAAACAGAGTGAATATCACTACCTACCCCTCATACCACGCCGACGAACCATCTTCGCCGTGCAACCGACCTTCATCCGCCGCGTCGAAAACCATCTCTTGCATGCTCGGTCGTTTCTCCCCCTACGCGACGACTGTACCAAAAAAATTGAAATAGGTAACGGTTTCGTTTCCCTCCCCTTATATTTGCAACAAACAGATACTAAAATCCCGAAATTTTAGGGATTTAGTTTACTCCCTTTGAAACTGTCCCCATGGGGTGTATACCAGTATTGACACTCGGGATGTCAACGACCACACAGCACCCCCTGTATGTACCGTTTTGAAATTCGTTGACCATCCAAAACACATCTCTGTCCTCGGAAATGACGTAAACGGCGTCTGTAAATATTCGTAAATACAAGGGGTAAAAACGTCCAAAATAATCCAGTAAACAGTTCCCTAAAATGTCGGTAGCCATGCCTGCAAAATCCAAACTTCCGTAGCCAAAAATCAAGAATGCTTTTTTTTTATAGTCATTTATCACAATTTCCCAAAAAAAAACCCAAGAGGTAAATTCTAGTTTCTTGCCACCAAAGCCCATGACTCCTTGCATTCACTCATGTATTGTCCTCATTTGCTGCATCTTTTTGAAACTTCTTCTTTATAAAGAGAAGAAAATCTCAAGAGTTTTATTTTTTTTTATTTATTTTATTTTTTTATTTTTTTATTTTTTTTAATGATCATGGGTAATTGTTGAGTTTTACTCTCTCAAAGCCAACTCTCATAGCTTGAATATTCTAGTATTTCCTTCACTAATGCTCAACACAACGTGGCTTCCATTGAAGGATTGGAATTCCTAAATTCTCAGCGGAAACGCATAGGACCAATTCGTATTTTAATTAAGTTTTCTAAAATACCAGTACATTGGCGAATCAACAATTATATATATAAACTAGGCTAAGCATACATTAGATCTAAATCTAATAATTAAAAGAATGAAATACTTACTTGTTGAAGAGTTTCTTCAATGAACTCCCACCAAGAATAATATGATCACAGTAGGGACACTACCACCAAGTTCTTCCACTGTTATATCTCTGGGACTAGGAACCAAGTTGTGGGACTTGGTGTTCTTGAATTTTGGGAAAAAAAGAATTTTACTAGAATGTTGTTAAATTCCTAGAGAGAAATTTTGCTTGAGAGCAAAGTCTTGTGTTATGAGTTATTTTCAATTGGGAAGGCATTATGTCCTTTATATAGAGTGTCATATCCCTTTCCTATTCATAATAGGTTAGGGATATATTTAATTAATTAATAATTAATTACTCTTCCCAATTCTAATAGGATGGGGATTCATTTAATTAATTAGTTAAATAAATAATTAAATCATATTTAATTAATTTCATTTAAATCATATTTAAATGAATATTTTCCACATAACCTATAGTTTGTAATTAAATAAAATTCAATTCAATTAAATAATTAATTAATTCTCCAAATAATTAATTACTAAATTAAATATCTCATATTTAATCTAAGCCTACAATTAAATCGTATTTAATTGTATTTCTCTCAATTAATAAAGTTTAATCTTAAATTAAACTTTATAGGCTAAATTATAACAAAAAAAATACCCCTGAACTATGGGGTTTGTTTAAAAAATGCCCCTGAACTTTGAAAAGTTTAAAAAATACCCCTGAACTTTAAAAAATGTTTCAAAAATACCCTTGCCGTTAATTTTGGATGAAACCGTTAAAGTTTCAATTTCAAAAATACCCTTGAACTTTCAAAAAAATTAAAAAATACCCTTATTGAAAAATGCTTCTTTTTTCCTCCTCTCACCGTAAATTCTTTTTCCATGAAAATTAATGCAAAACTTTGCTTATAAAGGTTGTATGCAACATAATACCAAATAAAAATCAGACTTTGAAATCGAGTTTTCTCTTTTAAAAAGCGTAAAGAAGATAAGTGTGAGAAAACAACATATATATGTATATATATTATTTTCTTTTTCTCTCTCTATTTGTGTATGTTAGTGATAAGAAGAATAAATGTTTATAAGACTGTGGGTTTGGTCCAATTTATAAGATTAATTAATCAAAAGTTTTATATATGATTTTGTTATTATTAATATTTAAGAATGGTTAGAACCCGTATACAACAATAGTTTCATTTATTTTTCATAAAATGAATATAGAGATTGCTAATGGGGTAATAGTTGGTGAGGAAACATTATTGAAAAGGCTACCAACAAATGAAGTCAAGCACATGTAGAATTTCAAGAACAAAACAAAAGTCATCTTGAAGTTTCGATACGAAAATCTAGCTAAGTTCTTTGGATGTGTTGAAAGAGAAAAAAAAAAAGCTCCTAGATTATGAATACATGACAAATAAGTAAAGTTCCTCATTAATTTTCATGGAAGAAGAGTTAATTTACAGTGGGAGAAGGAAAAAAAAAGCATTTTTCAATAAGGGTATTTTTTATTTTATTTTTTTAAAAGTTCAAGGTATTTTTGAAACTGAAACTTTAACGGTTTCCATCCAATATTAATGGCAAGGGTGTTTTTGAAACATTTTTCAATGTTCAAGGGTATTTTTGAAACTTTTTAAAGTTTAGGGGCATTTTTGAAACCAACCACATAGTTCAAGGGTATTTTTTTTGGGAAAAACACACTTTTGGTCCCTGAAGTTTGGGTTAGATTTCATTTTGGTCCCTGAGTTTTCAAACTCAACAAAATTACCCCTGAGGTTTGAGATAAGCAGCAAATTGGTCCCTGTCGTTCAACTTCCGTGAAATCACTAATGGGAGATGATGTGGCGCCCATTTAAATGACATGGCATTCTGACATGAATGTTGACGTGGCTATTTTGACATCTCATTAACTGGGTCAATCTACACCGTAGGATTAACTTTAATAAACTCATCTCCACCGTAGGATTTAAAGAAATTATTCCCATCTGATTTACTTAAAATACATCCATCTGCTAAATAAAATTTGAAAAAAAAAGAAAAGGAAGAAACCCAACGTTCGAAAGAAAATCTCTCGAGAGAAAGAACAGAAACGAACGAGCGGGAGAAGAAAACGAAGACAGTGCTTGCTTCGAAGGTCTCTTCCTTGCGTCGAAGGTAACTAAAAGCTGAAAACTTGTTCTCTCTTGCTTGCTTGGGTGATTCTGAGGCGACATTGTCGTTCGATTTGAAGACGAAGACACAATTTTTTTTTTTACATTTAGGGTTTTTTTGTGCAAACAAAAAGGCGGAAGTAAGACCAGGAGGTTGATGAAAACGAAGCTAAAGGCAAATTTTTTTTTAGGTGAAGCTCGTTGGTGAAATGTAAGTTCCAAAAGTTTTAAAAAAATCACTTTTTTCGCTTTGGTTTCTAGTGTTTCCTTAGATTGAGCTCGATTTCTCGAACATTCAACATGCAGGTCTAGGCGTTTCACCATTACATTTCACTACAATGGGAGAATACAATATAGTCCTAGGGTTGAGTATTTTGGGGGAAAGGTATCTGTGATGAAAGACGTAGAACCCAGTGGCCTAATGATCCTATAATTATCCGTCCTCACAACATACCTAGGTGTATGTAATGTTGCTTGGTTTGGTTACGTGGTGCCAGGTAGAACATTGAGTACAGGATATAAAGCGATTCTGACCAATGACGATATTTTGGATATGGTTGAGATGCTCCCAGAGGATAGGATGATCCATATGTATGTGGAGCACAACCAGAATAGAGAAATTATAGATTTTACGGTACCTATCGCTGAGGTTAAACCAATGTTTTTGGAGTGGTACCCTGAGGAAGCGAGTGTAGAGTCCCTTGATAAGGAAGGAACTGACATTGAAGAAATAAATTCTATTTCTTATAGGGAAATGACAAAAGATGTGGAAGGAACTGGCAAGGAAGAAATGGATTATATGGTTGAGAAGGGAATGGAAAAACATGTGGATGGAAGTGATAAGGAAGAAATAGCATCTATGGAAGGCACTGACCAAAACCATCTGGAAGTTGTAGAGGAAGATCAATTTGAGTATTGTGATGAAGAATGGGATGCAGATGAGTCAGAAGATGACGGTCACGATGATAACGACAAAGATATCGGGGGTACAAGTACAAATGAGACTTGTGAAGAGAATGAAGTTCAATCTGGCAATGTCGAATGTGACTCTAAAGATGATTATGAAAAAGGAGAAGATTCTAGCGATGAGGGTTCTGTGGAGGCGAATGAACCATTCGATGCACACATTTCTATTGACGCAGATGCGAAATCGGATTATCGATCATCGAGTGATTTGAATTTTCCGGTAAATTCAAGTGGAAGAAGAGTGAATGTTGATCCTGAGTTTAGAGAAGATACATATATGGAAAGGATCGAATTTGTTATTGGAATGAAGTTCAACACTTCTAAGGTACTGAAAGATGCTATAAAAGAGTATGCAGTCAGAGGTGGGTACAATATTCGATTGATAAAGAATGACAAGCAACGATGCACAGCTACTTGTGATGGAGGATGTACTTGGAGACTACATGCTAGTGTGGGTAAGGGGGAGGCCACTTTTCAGGTAAAGACCTACAAAAGCGAGCATAGTTATAGTAGGGAGTTCACCAACCGAAACTTGAAATCTTCATGTATTGCTCGAAGATACCTATCAAGGTTTAGACAACAACCGGATTGGAGGTTGGTTGATATTATTGAGACAGTGAAGACTGATCTTAATTGTCAACTTCCGAAGAGCCAAGCGTATAGGGCTAGATAGAAAGCGGTTAAACAGATTAATGGGACCATTCTTGCACAATACAAACGGTTGTGGGATTATTGTGCTGAACTTCGAAGGTTAAATGAAGGTTCATCTGTGAAAATTTTGTGTGATCGGGTGCATGAGGACAATAATCCTATATATAGACGCCTTTACATTTGCTTTAAGGGGTGCAAGGATGGGTTTCTAGTCGGATGTAGACCATTCATTTCATTGGATGCCTGTCACTTGAACGGTCCATGTCAAGGACATCTTATGTCTGTAGTTGGAACGGATGGGAATGACGACATCTACCCTATAGCATGGGCTATAGTTGAAGCAGAAACAAAGACTAGTTGGACATGGTTTCTTCGTCTGCTCGAGAGTGACATAGGATCCTTTTCTGTGAAAGGATATACATTCATGTCTGACCAACAAAAGGTTTGTTCTATTCTATTTTTTTTGTGTTGTTTTGCTCTTAAAGCTTCTAAAATTTTGTTACTTATGTACAAGGATAATTATTGTGTTGTTTTGTTGTGAAAGGTTACCGTTTTGTTGGTTTGCTTTAAATGTCTCATTTCTTGTGCAGGTTTGAAAGTCCCTTTTTGTTGGTTATGTACAAGGATAATTATTGTGTTGGTTTGCTGTGAAAGGTTACCTTTTTGTTGGTTATGTACAAGGATAATTATTTTCTTCTACTGGTTTGAAAGTCTCATTTCTTGTGCAAGTGTATGAATTTACCTATAATGTTTGTGGTGCAGGGATTGGTACCCACCTTCAATAATGTGTTTCAAAGGGTTGATCATCGATTTTGTGTAAGACATTTATATGCCAATTTCCAGAAGCAATTCAAAGGATTGACATTGAAGAATTGGTTTTGGAAAGCTGCCCAAGCAACAACAAAATCTGAGTTCGATGGAGCTATGGACGAGTTGGGAAAACTTGATGTCAATGCCTTTCAATATGTCAAGAACATACCTTCCAAGTATTGGGCACGACACTCTTTCCTAACTAGCTGTAAGTCTGACCTCCTTCTAAACAACAATAGTGAGTCATTTAATGCTTTTATCACTCAAATGCGAGACAAGCCTATAATACAAATGTTAGAAATAATTTGGAAGCTTGTAATGACTAGGATCACAAAGAAGTGTGAAATTTACAGTAGGCTAGAAGGAAATTTAGGGCCGAACATTAAGAGTAAGCTAGAAAAGGAAAAGAAACGTTATGGCAATGCAATACCTGTATGGTCTGGAAACCTGTTGTTTGAGGTTGAGGTGGGGGTTGCTCAATTTGTAGTAGATTTGGAGAAGAGAATATGTAGTTGTCGAAAGTGTGACTTGACTGGAATCCCATGTGTCCATCAATCCAATGTATTTATTTTAAGAAACATAAGCCTGAAGATTATGTGGACAAGTTTTACCATAAAGAGACATTGATGAAGACATACTCGAGCTTCCTCAAACCTGTGAATGGGTCAAATCTTTGGGAAAAAACTACGGCGGACCCGCTACAACCACCTGTACTTAAACGACCACTAGGACGACCAAGAAGGCAACAAAGGAGAGATGCTAGTGAACCTAGACCTTCACAACCTGTGAGAAGACAAACATCTACGGTAACATGTTCAAAATGTAAAAATGTTGGCCATAATGCACGGTCGTGTAAAGGAGAAGTGGCAAGACAAAGAAAGAAGAGGAGAACTACAACCTTTATGGGATTTAACATTCCATCTGCTGTAAGTAACATTCCTCTACCGAATAGGGACCAAATAATGTGTAATCTATATTTTATTTTTGTGTTTCCAACTTCGTTTGAATATATGTTTCGATCATTCCAGGAGGAAGAGTCGTTGCAAGAGGAGGAGCCAATGGAAGTGGAAGTTCTTTGGTCTCAACCTGGATCATCGACTCAAACATCTAGTACTCCAGCTAGAAGGACATATTTCACAAGATCTCATGATGAAGTCGTCAACCCAGTTGGGGATGGGGAGAAGTAAGAGGAGTGGGAATGTACTAGGCATTCTGTAATTTTTTGGGAACGTTGTACAGGGTGGTAAATTTGTAGTAATTTTTGGGCAAAAACACTGTAAAGGGTGTGAAATATGCATTTTTTAATTTTTTGGGGAAGCTGTACAAGGTGGCAAATTAGTAGGAATTTTTTGGGACCAAAACTGTAAAGGGTGGGAGGTAATATGCTTACTTTTCTGCAATTTTTTGTTTACTGCCTAAAAATGGTATCCTCCACATTTTATTGACTGTTTGACAATGCTCTTGGAGGTGTTGAAAATGTATTTGAATATTATCCCTAATGAATGAATGCCACGTGTATTTTGGATGTACTGATTTGTATAAAAGGGACCCTTTGTTGAGTATATTTTGATTGTGTAACCATGTCATTGATTACATATAGTGTGATTGTGTATTATGCTGAAAATGAGGCTGAATGTGTAGATCCTTTTATGCTGAGTTTGTGTACAAAATAAACAGGGTTCTATGCTGAAAATGAAGCAGTATACATCTTTTTATGTTCGCATGGTTTAAACAGGGACCAAAATTGTGAATAGAGCTTTTTTGTGTAAACATGGTTGAATGTGTATGTTGAATGTGTATGCTGAATGAAGTATTTTGTGTAAAAAATAAACAGGGTTCTATTCTGAAAATGAGGCTGAATGGAGCTTTTTTTCTGTGCATCTTAATGTTGAAAAAGTGTGAAAAAAACAGGGGTGTTCCATATTACATGATTTTTATGTGCATATTGTGTTGAAAAAATGTGAGAAAAACAAGGTTCACTGGAGCTATTTTTCTATGTATATTAATGTTGAATGTGTGTAAAAAAACAGGGTTCCAACACTTCAACTGGTACTTATTCATTTACCTTGTTGTTGGCTGAAAGTTCAGAAGGGATATGTTGCAAATTTTTATGTTTAAAATGTGAACAGGTACCAAAGGTGCTGAAGCAGGGACCAAAAGTGCATAACATAACGTACAACAATATACTTTTATGCTCAGAATGTGTCAACATGGATCCAAAATTGAATAGGGACCAAGAAACCTAAATTTTAGTACCAAACCTCAGAAGGTGAATAACTTACAACAACATACTTTTATACATTTTACTACCATGCTCAGAATGTGTCAACATTAATCAGGGACCAAAAGTGAAAAATCATGTAATATGGAACAAAAGAGCAAGATTCAATAGGGACCAAAATTATGTCAGCAATTTAAGGTAAATAACAGAGATGATACGATCACAATTCCGTAACATTAACAACATAGCTACAACATAGATAATCGTTCCAACAACACAAAAACAAATCATCACAACCTTCGTGTATCCATAATTTTTACAGTTCCTCCCAATCAAAACCCAAATACAATCACTAAAATGCCCACCAATACTACAATTATTACACGATACAGCCACTCCAAACGGCGCAAGTTTTGTGCAATCTTCTTCAACCGACCAACTTCATCTCTTAGTTTGTTAATCACTTCTTTGCTGTGTTCTGATACTTCTGGATCACACCAATAAAAAAATCCACATCCCGAACCATTCCCTGACACAACAGAGAAGACGAGCAGCCGAGTATCTAAAACAAATTGCAACCATTCGAAAAATGAATAAACTAGTGACAGTAGCTAGGGTTCTTAGTTTACATACCTTGTAACCAGGACATCCATAGAATCTTCTTCCAGGGTTCCACTTTGTCCATGAAGTGATTAATCGAGCTCGTAACCCACAGTGACAGTAGCTAGGGTTCTTAGTTTCACTATTATCGACTCTTACGAACTCTGAACTTCCATCAAACATGTCCATTGCAATTTTCGAAAGTTTCTGTGGCATTTCTTGTGACATCCAGCTTCAAATTTGGAGTAATTTTAAGAACCCTAATCGAAGGATGAAGAAGACGAACGAAAATGGGGAACACGAAGGAGTCCGGCGCGATTTTCTTTTTTTTTTTTTTAGGTTTCATTTCTTGGAAACACGTGGACTTTAAAATTATGCCACCTCATTCAGTGTAAAATGTCAAAATAGCCACGTCAGCATCCATGTCAGAATGCCATGCCATTTAAATGGGCGCCACATCATCTCCCTGTTAGTGATTTCACAAAAGTTGAACGACAGGGACCAATTTGCTGCTTATCTCAAACCTTAGGGGTTATTTTGTTGAGTTTGAAAACTCAGGGACCAAAATGAAACCTAACCCAAACCTCAGGGACCAAAAGTGTATTTTTCCCTTTTTTTTATAATGTAGCCAACTTTATATTATAACGTATCACATACATTATATTAATAATATCTCATACAATTAACTTGATTTCCCATAATGAATTTTGAACTATTCAAATTCATTTCAAGACTAATTGTTCCTAATTACCCTTTACGAGCCAGCAGGGGGACCTAATGGACCTACAGATCAAAAGCTCAAATGATATGAGGTGAACTGACTAAACTCATTAGTCGAGTTAACCAATATTCATTAACTGGGTCATTCCACTAAAGACACAACTAAACTTTTCTCACAGTAGAACATTTTTGTTTCCATGGATATAGACCTATACCGGTAAGTCAATCCTTCACAAGTGTTTGTAACCACAGTTGGGTCAAATTACCGTTTTACCCTTGTGTTACATCTGTTTCCTTAAGTACCAGCGCTCCTCTAATGAACAACATGTTTATGGTCCAACCATTAAACAAAAAATCTCTCTCGAGCCAGTGAGAGGGTGGGATCCCTTTGTTCAAGTCCCGGAGTTGCCACATAAGGGAACACTTCATCTACTTCTCCTAAAAGTGGGAAGGAGTGAATTCCTTCTTGTGTTGTCATGTCCCCAGCCTCCCACTTAGTCTTGTCCCTAAAAAGGTAGGCATATTGAGTCGGAATATAGGCCACTCTCACCCATGCTAATCAAAGGACAATCCCTCGTGAGAAGGAGTTCATGACACACTCAGGATTAAAACTGAGTTACCTAGGTCATCCTATTGAAACAGTAACCTAACTAGTTAACGGTATTACAACTAGTGGTTGACCATTTCGTGGTCCAGTCTTATGCAAACTCCTTGCATAGGATACCCCCACTCACATGTTTACTACATGGACGCTTTGGATCAATACGTCTGTATCAAATACAAAGCAGGTCATAACACATAGTGTTACCAGGATAAGGTACCTAGCCTTATCCCTGTACTATAGATACTTTAGGTTGTTACTTGAACATCGATCCTCGTATGTCCCCACATATATGTTCAAGTTACATACAAACAACCTTGGATTTTAGTTTATTGGATTTGGGTCATATTGTGCAATATTTAACAATAACACTTTGTTGTAGAAACTTCATAACACTTTATTGAAAAGGTATACAATTTGTTTACATTCACTATCTACGAGTTTTAGGGCATAAAACCCAACACCCACAAGCTTTTCTAAGGCTGGAGGATAGCGGAGAAGACACTTGCGGTGGTCCACGACGCGTTCGTGTTAAAAACCATCCAACGGAGTGCAAGAATTCGAGCTCCCAAGGTTGGTATCTTTCATCCCTTGTTTTTTGGTTTATGATAGCATGTTTTTTCTTTGACAAAATTAATGAAATTAAAGTGCCTAAGATCCTAATTGCTCTCGTTCGAGTGTTCTACGCTTCTTCAATTGGTATCAGAGAATGATTTGGGCACTCAATTTACATTAATTTTAGTTTGATGGGTGAATTTTCATGTGATGAATGTGTTGGGAGCTAAAGTTTTATATATTATGGCTTTGACATCATTTAAGCTTTATTTTTCGGTAATTATTGTAATTTCTCGCTTGTTTATGGGCTTTAAGGTGTGGATAAGAGTCTGTAAATTTGCTAGAGTCATTAGAGTTGGTTTAGGTTGTAAATTGGAGCAAGATCATGTTGAAATCAAAATAGCGGGTTGCTGGCCAAGGGTCGGCGTCGAGACGCTGATGATCAGATTCAAAGAACGTGTGTTTTCTCCAAGTGGCAGTCCAGCACCGATTCGGTTCGGTTCGTTCAAGCCCAGTTCAACCCTTTTAAGCCATTGGAGGTCTGGTTCAAGCATTTTACACCTGGTTCGAGCTGGTTCGAAGGATTTGGGAGCGACTCAACATGTTTTATTTAATTACTATTGTAATCGTTTAGTGATTTGCTTGCCATATATGCCAAAATCGGTCCACTTTAGTGTGTTTAATTAATTATGCATTATGAATGTATGTTTTAATTAAATAGAAATTGTATGTGCATATTGTATTTCATATAGATTTAAAATCTCACCATAGGAAAAGCATGTTTCATTGCTTGCTAACATAACTATGGTTAATTCAACTCAAGTTCCAGGTCAGTTCCCAGGTAGCAGGTGTTCCGTAAACCGTCATCTTAAGTACCTCCAGCCTTAGATAGAACTTCATCGGGAGAGTTCCCTTATAACCATAGTAATGTAAGCTCTTTAATCTAAAGATCTTGGTGAATTAAAATCTTTAAAAAACCTAGTGACATTGCATGCTAACATTTAACTATGATTAATTCAACTCCGGTATTTCGGGTTAGTTCCCAGGTAGGAGGCGTTCCGTAAATCGTCATCTTAAGTACCCCCAATCTTAGACAGAACTTAACCGGTGGAGTTCCCTTATAATCATAGTAATGTTTTTCCTGCTTAAGTCAATTAGAACTATTTTTGAGTCTAAGTAAGAATAATTCTAATCTTATTAGAAATATGATCTTAGGTCTAATTAATTTTAAACATTTTAACATTAATCTAATTTTCCTAAGATCCTATGTTTTTCATACAATTCTTTGTTATAGGTTAACAGATTCTAAATTTTATAACACTTATAAAATTTTAATGAATTAATCCTATAACTAGCTACTATGGTGACATAAATTAACAATCAAATTCTAATTAATTGATAACCATACAATAGCATTTATGACATACGTTAATATAACAATTATATTAAACTAAGGTAATGTCATGCTTAATGCATTTTAATTTTCATCCTTTTAATATAACACTTTATACTAAACATCTATGAAAATAAAATTCATACGTATTTCATACATATGCATGAATATGCTTAACCTAAGGTGGGAATTTAAGCTATATAACATCCATAAAGCAAATAAATAGCAATTGAACCGGTTAATTTTGGCCCCTAGGATAAAATAAAGCATAAATTACAATAATTATAGCTAAATTCTATCCTAAAAGTCCTTCTCCAGCTCCAAATACAGGTCTAGACCAATCGAACCGACCCGAATCACTTCGAACCAGCCATGAAAACCACGAACTGTGCCAAATTCCAGCTGAACCAGACCAAATTGGTCCCAGCCTAGATGGACCGTGTGAACCAGACCGCCAGCTACCTTGAACCGCCTGAAACACGTCCTCGCAAAACCCTAAGGCGCGCCGCACATCGTGATAGCGTTGTGACGCAGCGTCGCGACACTGCAGCTTCTTCTCGCCGTCTGCATCTACGAATCGAGATAGCGTCGCGACTGTTTTGCGTCTAGAGCAATTTCTGGGCAAAAAACAGTGTCTGTTCTTCGTCTTTTTCTTCGATTTCAGCCGTGAATTCAACGTTTTTCATCTCATAAAAAACTTAATCTAGACTTGGACTTACAAAGGACTCGATTTTACATAAAATACCCGAAACATCGAGCCCTTACATGATCAAATCACATAAAAAACAGTAAAATCTATGACCATAAAATTAACCTAAACAGTCCAATGCAAATCATGCATACATTATGCATTAATCAATCACACCAATAGCTAATGCAAATTTTAGAAAAACAAAATTAGATCTACGACCAGCTCTGATACCAATTGAAGAATTGGAATTCTGTAATTTCGTAAAGCGAAAGCGTGATTTGGACCGAATCGTAATTAATTTTATTTAATCTAAAATACCAATACATTGACAATAATCTTAGAACTATTCTAAATTTATATTAAGGCTAAGCATACAAAAATATTAGATCTAAATCTAATTTATATAGTAACAAATTACTTATGCTCGTTGACGACTCAGATTAAATTCACCAACTACTTGTGAAATAATCACGAACTACTGTGAACACCACCACTATGGCTACACCGGTATGACTCTGAGACTTCAAGAAGCAGGAGACTGGTGGGAGTCTAGATGGAGCCTTCAAGGGAATTCTCTGAGAGTAGGAGAATGAATGAGATGCCTTTCACCCCACCCCAGGGGTCCTATTTATAAGAAAAGGCCAAGACCTTTTCCTAATAGGAAAGGATCATGAATAAGATCAAATCTATTATCTTATTCATATCTAATTTTTCTAAATAAATAATTAATTCCATAATTGATTGATTACCCAATTAAATATCACATATTTAATCTTAGAGATTTTATTAAATTGTTTATATTAATATGAATACAATTCATATTAATTATTTGAACTCTTTCAAATATTTTATCTCAAGAATTAATTTTGAAATTAATTCAAAATTATATTATAAAGTTTCATAAACTTTATATTATAATGTATCAATATACATTATATGATTCCCCTAAATAAATTGAACACTTTCAATTTACAATTTATACTTAATTGCCTTAAGTCTCTTTACGAGCTACCAGTGGGACCTAATGAACCTACAGATCAGAAGCTCCAACGATACGAGACTAATTGGCTAAAATCATTAACCAAGTTAGTCAACATTCGTTAACTGTGGGTCACTCCACTAATGACCCACAGTTGTACTCTTCTCACTGTAGAATATTTCTGTGTCCACGGATATCGACCAATAACGACTAGTTAGTCCTTCACGAGTGTCTGTAACACCAGTTGGGTCAAAATACTGTTTTACCCCTGGGTTACTTCTATATCCTTAAGTATCAATGCTTCTCTAATGAACAACCTGTTTGTCGTCCAACCACCAAATAGAAACCCATCTCGGGCCAGTGAGAGGTAGGGCCCTATGTTCAAGACCCGGAGTCACCAATTAAGGAAACACTCATCTGCTTCCCTGAAAACAGGAAGGAGTGAATTCTATCTTGTGTGATTATGTTCCCAGCTCCCCACTCGGTCTTGTCCCCAAAATGGTAGGCTTATTGAGTCGGCGTACTGGTCACTCTCTCCCATACAAATCAAAGGACAATCCCTCGTGAACAGGAGTCCATAATCCACTCAAGATTCAGACTAAGTTTCCTAGGTCATCCTAGTGAAATAGAAACCTAACTAGGTGTTATAGCTAGTGGTTTCTATTTCGTGGTCTGGTCTTATGCAAACTCATTACATAGGATACACCCACTCGCATGTCCCCTACAAGAGCACATTGCATCATTGTGTTTGTATCAAATACAAAGTGGGTCGTATCCATAGTGTCACCGGGATAAGGTAACCTTATCCCTATACTATAGACCCTTCAAGCTGTTTCTTGAACATTGATCTTCATATGTCTCCACATACAGTTCAAGACTCATCCATCAGCCTTGGATGTTTAGTTTATTGGATTAGGGGTATTTAGGCAAGATGTATATAATATAGACAATAACTCTTTATTGAAAAAAAAAACTTCAAACAATACTTTATTTATGTTCGGACAATTGTTACATTTATTATCTACAGGTTTTAGGGCATAAAACCCAACAGGGGAAAGTGTTTATAGTAAGTGGGTGAAGGACACGTGTCAACGTATCCTACGGTCTCTTCCATTAGGTTGCTCCGTAAGATTCTCATGCTCTGTCTAGGAGTCGCCCTGGCAGCGATCACCCTACGGAGGGCTTGAGCATGGGAGTAAGAACAATGCAAACTCTAGAAATTGATAGGGTTTCTTAGGTTCATTCCCAGCATTAGCTTTTCCCTACGATGGCATTGTTGGGGTCGACCTCTAGAATCTGAAAATGGAGGGTCACGGTTGTGGAAAATTATTAAATTGTTAATGATTTCTTAACCAAACAACGGTAACTAAATGCTAATGGAATATGAGTTATTCGGGTGTTAGGGTTTGGTTGAGAATGTCTCAATTCAATGGAGGAGTAGATGATCACCCCTCGATGGTTGTTACTCTAAACCCTTGAAGTATCGTGGCAAAAGAATTATGATTCATAGGATGCTTAATTTCTTTTTCTAAATTGATAGGATTATGTGTCATGGGATTATTGCAATTAACTAAATACAAGTAATTTGTTTATTCTCAGCAATATGTTTAGTTCTACGAGTGCCTCGTCAAACGCCAAATATTTAACGGTATAGATCATACAACTAAGGAAACAAACTTAAATGCTAAACTTGTGGCAAGTGATTTAGAAATGGTCATAACTAAGGAACATCCTCAGGCTCCTGCGTCTAATTCATCTCGAATTATTCATGATGAATATAACATAGGAAACTGCTTAGCCAAAAGGAAATGACCCAAGATCCTAAATATGATTTATTAGTCTTGGAAACGTGTTTAGTGGAGAAGGATGATTCTACCTGGATACTCGATTCAAGGGCCACTAATCACGTATGTTCTTCTTTTTAAGGAATGAGTTCCTGGCAACAGTTTAAAGCTGGTCAGATGACTCTTAGAGTTGGAACATGAGAGATCATCTCGGCTATAACAGTGGGAGACATAAAGTTATTCTTCTCTAAGCAACAATACAATTTATTAGATAATGTGTACGTAGTTCCACAGATTAAAAGAAATTTGATTTCTATATCTTGTTTGCTTGAATAAGACTATTTTATTACTTTTTCTATTAATGAAGCGTTTGTTGAATTTTATGCCCTAAAACTCATGGATAGAAAATTAAACAAATTAATTAATCTCAATAAAGTGTTATTTGAGTTATTCAGTAATTTTTTATTGAATGTGTTATTCGAGTTTTGCATTAATTAACCATAAATCCAATAAACTAAGATCCAAGGTTGATTAAATGAAACTTGAACAAGTATGTGTGGACATACAGGGATCAATGTTCAAGTAACAACCTAAAAGGTCTACAGTATAGTGATAAGGTTAGGTACCTTATCCTGGTGACACTATGTGATACGACCCACTCTGTATTTGATACAGACGCGTTGATCCAAAGCATCCATGTAGTAGACATGTGAGTGGGGTAATCCTATGTAATGAGTTTGCATACGACTGAACCACGAAATAGTAACCACTATATGTAACGTCGTTGGCTAGATAGGTTATTATTTCAATAGGATGACCTAGGTATAACTCAATTTGAATATTGAGTGTGTTATGAACTCCTTTTCCTGAGGGATTGTCCTTAGATTTGTATGGGTGAGAGTGGCCAGTTCGCCGACTACATGAGCCTACCATTTAAGGGGCAAGACCGAGTGGGGGCTAGGAACATAACATTACAAGATGAAATTCAATCATTCCGTTATTGGAGTAAGTACATGACTGTTCCCTTAAGGGTTGATTATGAGTATTGAACAAAGGCATGTTGTCCTCTCCTGACCCAACTGGAACCTCTGTTTATTGGTTGGACCATAAACAACTTGTTTGTTAGAGGGATCAGTGGTACTTAAGGTTCTAGAGGTAACCCAAGGGTAAAATGGTAATTTGACCCAGATGGCATTACGGACACTCGTGAAAGATTGACTTACTGGTATTGGTCAATATCCATGGATACATAAATATTCTACAGTGAGAAGAGTGCAGTTGTGGTCTTTAGTGGAGTGATCCAAAGTTAACGAATGTTGATTAACTTGGTTAATGAGTTTAGCTAACATAATTAATCTCGTATCTTTGGAGCTTCTAATTTGTAGGTTCATTAGATCCACCTGCTAGCTCGTAAAGGGTTCTGAGGTTAACTAGTCTTGAATAGAATTTAAAGTGTTCAAATTCATTTAGGGAATTTTAGTTAATGGTATGTGATGCAATTAATATAATGTATAGAGATACATTATAATATAAGTTTAATTAATGAATTAAACTTTATAGCTAATTTTGGATGTGATTCAAAATTAATTAATGAGAGTATTAAATATTTGAAATGGTATAAACATTAAGTGTGAAATAGATTCATATTGAAACTATAGGTTAAATTTAATATGAATGTGATTCATATTGAAACTATAGGTTATGAGAGAAACATGCATTTGAATATGATTCAAATGTAAAATTAATTAGATATGTGATATTTAATTAATTGGAGAATAAATTAATTAATTAAATTTATTTTAATTTAATATGATGTAATTAAATTAATACTATAGTTTATAATTAATGTACATTGGATGCACATTAAAACTATAGGTTAAAAGAGAGAGGCACATTCGAATATTATTCAAATGTTAAATTAATTAAGTATATGATATTTAATTAATATTGGGAACAATTAATTATTGAATTAATTGGTTGGCATGATTTAATTCAATGAAATATGATTTAATCGAATTGCTTTATTAAAACTAGGGAAAAATACAATTTTAGTCCCTGAGGTTTGAGTTAGGTTTCATTTTGGTCCCCGAGGTTTCAAATTCAACAATTTAGTCCCTGAGGTTTGAGATAAGTAGCAATTTGGTCCCTGCCATCCATTTTGCCCTTAAATCTAATCGGCTGCTGACGTGGCACAATTATTTTAATTAAAAATATTATTTTTTTATTTTTTAAATTAAAAATATATTAAAATAATAAAAAAATATATTTTTTATTATTTTTTTAATTCTTTCTCTCCCTCCCTCTTCTCCTTGTTCTTCCCCATCCCCATCACCTTCTCCCTTCTTCCCCTTCTTCTTCAACTTCGGTGGCCGGCCACCGCCGGCTGCCGCAATTTTTTTTCTTTTTTCTTCTTCTTCCCTCCTTCTTCTCTTCTTCTCTTTCTTCTCTTCTTCTCTTTCTTCTCTTTCTTTTGTGTTTTCTTCTTCTTTTTTTTTTATTTTAATAACAGAGCCTCAAAGAAGAGGAACCATGCCGTCGTGAGCTCCATCTCAGATCTGGGTTCCGGATCTCGCGGTAGACTTCTTATCAATGGCTTCAAATCGTGCCGTCGAGCAGATCCTGAAGTTCGTGCACGTGGGTCTTCCGATTCATGCGCTTCCGACAGCCGTTCCTGAAGTTCGTGCGCCTGGATTTTCAGATAGCACCGTGAGCTTCAGTTCGGCAGCCGCTCCTGAAGTTCGTGCGCTTCCGGCAACCGTGGGCTTCAGATCGCACCGTCGAGCAGTTTTTAAAATTCAGATCTGGAACCACGCCGTCGAAACTCACTGAAACCGGAACTGCGTGTGGGTATTTCGATTTCGGCAGCAGTGGTCTTCAAATCGAGGGTTTTCCGACTCTAGCAGCTGTGGTCTTCAAGCTGTGGGTCTTTCGTTTTTAGAAAAAAGAAAATGAAGAGAGAAAATGAAAAGAAGGAAAGAAGAAGAAAAGAAGTCCCCAAATCTGTTCTGTTAAAAAAACACAGCAGAAGAGAAGAATGAGGGAAAAAGAAGAAAAGAAGAAGAAAAAAAAATTTCGGCAGCCGGCGACGGCCGGCCATCGGAGTTGAAGAAGAAGATGGGAAAGAAGGGAGAAGGTGATGGGATGGGGAAGAAGAAGGAGAAGAGGGAGGGAGAGAAAGAAATAAAAATAATAATAAAAAAAATATATTTTTTATTATTTTAATATATTTTTAATTTAAAAAATAAAAAAGTACTTTTATAATTAAAATAATTTTGCCACGTCAGCAGTCGGTTAGATTTAACGGCAAAATGGATGGCAGGGACCAAATTGCTACTTATCTCAAACCTCACGGACTAAATTGTGGAATTTGAAACCTCAGGGACCAAAATGAAACCTAACTCAAATCTCGGGGACTAAAAGTGTGTTTTTCCCTTAAAACTATATGGTAAAAGTTAATTTAATTGAATTAATATATAGTTTTAATATTTAATTAAATTTTTTGTTATTAAATTCAATAACTTCCCAGCAGTTGCTGGGGAGTGGAGTGGTTATGCCAGATGCCCCATTCCTATCGTGAAGAACATAATGTTGTTCTGTGGGTTACACTCTCTCAAGGATCTTCCAAGTTCTCTCATCTCTTTCAATCTCTCCCAAGAGAAATTACATCATCATTTTGCTTGGCATTTTTTTCCTATCAAGACGAAAGTAATCCCACCATCACGAATCTCACATCCCAGAGGATAGTGGGTGTATTTTGATGGTGGTGTCAGTGGATACAATACGTGAACCAAATGGAGCCTAATGCAGAGAAGTTCGGTCGTCATCACGTAAGTTCTCCCAAACTCTAAATAGTTTAGAGTAATCAGTAACAACATGCTTAATCTGTTAAATTATAGAAATTGTTCTGTAGTTTTTTAGCCAATGTATCGGTGTTTTCTTTGAAACCCAACTAACAACGAAAGGTCTGATACATAGTTCTCATGAGAATTGTTGTTGATAGACTGTTTAGATATTTTTGCCCTATATTTACAATTTCTTTGATTTGATCAATGTAAGGGCCCTTGTTTTTTGGGGTAAATTGTTGTAAATCGAGTCATATAAGTCCGTGTCTAGAAATTAAGATTCAGTTGTTGAATTGCTACTTAAATCGGGGATCAATTTTGGAGATTACAACTGCTACAACGATGAAACAGAGAGCATACCTGAGGTGCAACGTCAAGACGTTGTCCTTCGATGTCTCGATAATGGCCAACGTATGGTGAGAATGATTTATGGGGCAGCGTTCTGACGCCGCTTTCAACACCTCGACGCTGTAGACAGTTCCATGATCGTGAAACGCACAGCGAGAGTGTGTGGTTAGTAGTCCAGTTCAAGTGGTTAACGGTCTGGTTCGTGTGTAGCTGAGCTCGATTCGAGCTAGTTGGGTTCAATTTGGGCTAATTTGATGCGGTTTGGTCTAGTTGAAGCGGTTCAGAGCTTTACATGGCAGTTTAGGGCTAGAATTTGATCAATTAATGTAATTTTTGATTATTATATGCCCTAGGTTGCCAAAATACCAATCTATTTAGTTGTTTAATGTTTTATGAATGTCATATAGATTAAAATTCCACCATAGGTTAAGCATGAATCATGCATAATAGTATGTTATAATAGTTATAATGCATAGAATTTATGTATGATTGTCAATTTCATGATTAATTTAATGTAAGTGTTATATTAAATGTATTAAATTAGAGAAGCATGCAACATGACAATAATTTTGCTTAATATGTCGCATGTATGCTTAGTTTTATTTTCATGTGTATAATATAAGTGTTGTGTTATGGATGGAAATAAAGTCAATGCTTGATTTTCATGTTAATTTAGTATTAGTGTTATATTTATTAAATGAAAATGGAACAGTATTGACCCGACTTCTTAAATAGTCTTTTCGAGACCATTATGACAATGCATGCTTTGGAGGCCTTTCTAAATAAAAACATTTTAAAACATAAACACTAATTTAAGTAAAAACCTCAAAACAAAACTTTAATTCTGGTTTTAAATATTCTTAAATAATTTCTAAATTATAAATATACATGACCTCTAGAAAATTTCTCAAACAAATTTACAAAAAAAAAATCAAATGAAGTAAAACAGAGTTCTAAAAGCGGAAGAAAATAAAATATGAAGTCAAAATAGTTCCCTCATGGCTGCCTCTCAGATTCTCATCAATCGCACTACAACAATTTTGGGCTTAGATGTCAGTTCTGCACCGTTATTAAACCCCTATGATCACGAATTTGAATCCGTTGTTGTTCTGGGTGTGATCTAACCCCTACGATCACGGATTACAACAATAACGGTTTAAAACCGTCATCAAACGCATCCGTGATCTTTCATGTATAATCACGGATTACAACAATCACGGTTTAAAACCGTGGTTGTTTTGGGTGTGATCTAACCCCTACGATCATGGATTACAACAATAACGGTTTAAAACCGTGGTTGTTCTGGGTGTGATCTAACCCCTACGATCACAGATTACAACAATAACGGTTTTAAACCGTCATCACACGCCTCCGTGATCTTTCATGTACGATCACGGATGACAACAATGACAGTTTAAAACCGACATCTTTGTCGACCCCTACGATCACGGATTACAACAATGACAGTTCACAACCGACATATATGACTACATTAATGACGGTTTTAAAATGACATCTTTCCTCATATACCACCTGCAACATATATTTATTGCCATATTTCTAATCCCACATCCTGAATACCTATTATTGCAATGCAAAATATTTTAATTGATCCAATAATCTACAGATATTTAAAACGAACATTGAAGAACAATATTCAATCCAACCACAACAATTGAGAAAACATCAAATATGACCTTTATTTCATTCGATCCAAAAAACTCCAAACGTCACAATACAATATCCAAAACCACTAAATTGTTCCAAACTATATAGTAAACTAAGAGATTTACAAAAAGAATAAAGGAAACAACTAACTACCACTAAATTGTTGTCCATTCAAACTACCACCTATATATATGTCTTGAAAACCCTATCCATATGATCCTATATCGTGTAAAAGGAAACAACTAACTACCACAATGATGAATTCACTTCACATGAAGTTTGACACATGTGAAGCCCATTCAACTCGCACCTCGTCCAGCTGTTCTTGTGTGAAGGGATTCTTAGTATTAAACTGTACAAAAAAAGAGAAGATAGATATTACTATTATATTTAAGGAAAAGTGTGTCTAACCGTATATATAATACACAAGTCTAAGTTTATAAATATCTAAAACTTACGAGAACAGTGATGGGCTTCTCTGGATTATGTAGAATTTCTCTCATAAACTTCATCACGTAGTACCCACATTCAACGCAACCTTGTTGACGAGGACACTTTAAAAAAAAAAAAAACTCATAACAGTATTTAAAATATATTCAAAAACTCATTTGCATAGTATTAAAAATTTACTACTTACCTTTACAGGTATCCAAGAAATCTTTCGTTGTTGCTTCGATGTACTTTGTGCTATACAAACCCTCAATGCTCTATATATATGAAGTTAAAAAGAGATTAAACATACAAAAGAAATACTTAAGTAATGAACAAACTATACGAGTGCATATATACTAGCTTAACAAATAAACTTACGTGTTTATAACATGTTTGATGTCATCCAAGAGACTAGGATGTAAGGAGTCCAATATATAAACGGTATTGTCATTTACATTCACAACACACAATACCCAATGATACCTATATCAAAACCAAAGAAATAAAATTCAATAATTACCAATTATCAAAACTTGTTTAAATCTAACAAACATTGATATATATATATATATATATATATATATATATATATATATTTACTCTTACCCAGGATTATATGGAAGGAGTACCATTTGCCCCGGTTGTACTGAAGAAAATACGGTAGTTAAACTTTTTGCACGACTTTCCTTGGTCCCAAAGACCGGTGCAATGTCATTTGAGTCAACGATCTTAAACATGTCTAGTCTACCAGTATCCTTAAAATGCATCCAAAGGAACCTGTAGCATGCTCATATAAGACTATATACTATTAAATAAATGTAAATGAAATTATAATATTATTAAAATAGTATACTTACGCAATATATACCAATACACAAGTATTTGATATCTCGACCATGCTACAAAATTGCATTATATCATCGGGCATGAGAAAAACTGTTTTGTCTGCTCAAAATATCCTTTCGTTGATGGGCACTCGCATCAAATCACCCTTGCCTAGCTTTTCAGCATAGCGATACAGGAATTTGATAGAGGGAGGTGTGGTTGCCGAATTAGGAAATGAGTGTTTTATCACTGTTTTATTTAAATCAACCAAATCCTCTCGGGTTTTTAATCAATCTCTAGTTTTTCCAGGAATATCAAGTAAGGTGCCGATGATATTAGTGCACACGTTCTTCTCGATGTGCATTACATCTAGACAATGTCTCACATGAAGACGTTTCCAATAGTCTAACTCAAAAAAATAGACTTTTTCTTCCAGTAACTACTTGAAAGTTCTTCTGACCGATTTCGTTTTCCAGCTTGTTTACCCAAAACATTGTGGATTTTATTCATTCTTGCCAAGATTTCCTCCCCAGACAATGCATTTGGTGCTAGTTCAAACTCTTGTTGTCCATTAAACGTCTTTTTCTCCCTTCTATATGGATGATGTCGAGGTAAAAACCGTCGATGTCCAAGGTATGCCATCTTTTTTCCATGCGTCAGTCGAATGGAGGACGTTTGTTCCCCACAAATTGGACATGCATGATAACCTTTAACAGTGCAGCCGCATAGATTTCCGTATGCTGGAAAATCGTTTATGGTCCACAGTAAAACAGCTTTCAAGACAAAAGATTGATCTCTATATGCATCGTAACATGCAACTCCATCAGACCATAGCTTTTTCAAGTCATCAATTAATGGACCTAAGTATACGTCAATGTCATTTCCAGGTTGTTTGGGACCAGATATTATTGTAGCCAGCATCATAAACTTTCGTTTCATGCACAACCAGGGTGGGAGGTTATAAATCACTATTATAACTGGCCAACAACTATATCTACTACTAAGGTCACCATGAGGATTGATTCCATCAGTTGAGATGGCTAAACGGAGATTTCTTGACTCAGAACCAAATTTCGGCCATATGTCATGTACTAATTTCCAAGATGGCGAATATGTTGGATGTCGCAGAAATCCATCTTTTTTCCTTCCTTCAGCATGCCAAGTTAACAATTCTGACATCTTTGCACGCCGAAACATTCGTTGGAATCGAGGGATTGGAGAAAAGTACCACATAACCTTTGCCGGAATACCTTTTTTGACTTCAGTTGAGTTCTTACGAAGCTTCCATCTAGATGTTTTACAAACTGGGCATGAATTTTCATCAGATAGTTCTTTTCTAAACAGGACACAATCGTTGACACATGCATGAATCTTCTGATAATCCATTCCTAGAGTAGACAGGACCTTTTTTGCTTCATACACAGAAGTTGGAATCTCATTCGGATTTGGTAGGAGGTCATGAACTAATGTTAGCAAGTCGGTGAAACTTTTATCACTCCATCCGTATTTGGCTTTCAAGTTATATAATTTTAGTAATGCAGATATTTTAGAAAAATTTTGACAACCTGAGTACAAAGGCTTTTGTGCCTCACTCAATAGTTTGTCAAAATTGTCATCTTTATCTGTAAAATAGTCTTGTGTAGCTTCAAACAACTTAGTGGTGTTTCTTATATCATCACTTTCAGTAAAGTCTTCATCACCACAAGTAGGGTCGTTTTCATCCTTATCCCTGATAGGTAATTCTTCACCATGCCAAATCCATATCTTATAACTCTTATCAATGCCATGGATATACATGTGGTCTCTAACTATGTTAGCATCTTGTTTGAGTGCATTTCCACAGTTTAAGCATGGACACCACATGAACTTCGACCCTTTTGCATGGCGTAGTCCATTTTCAATGAAATTCTCTACACCTATGCTATATTCATCTGACAACCTATCTTTGTTCATCCATGACTTATCCATTGGAAGATATTTTATAAAATCGTTATCTACAAAAACAACAATTGAGAAATGCACACCAATCAGAAATTTGTTTGCAACCAACTTAATAATTTATCAAAAGTAACCTTCTTCATCTAAAAAAAGCGTTAAAAGTGACCTTTTAAAGCTTTGTTTGTTATTTTGCTAGTTCTTTGAGAATATGGTGTCTAGAGTGCTATTTATGTTTACATACTAAATGAACTGTAACGCTTCCAAATTATAAACTAATCTAGAAACATTACTTGAGTGAAACACCCTAAAGCTCCGAAAATTTCGACAGCATAACGACGTAGTTATAGCTACCCAAAAAAATTTACCTGAAAAACAGAAAAGCTACACTCCCAAATTTACCACCACAAACTCCATAACGCTTGAGAAAAAAAACAACACAACTTCACACTCCAAAATAAAAAAATAAATGTAAAATAAAACTTACTGGGGTGTGATTGGATATAAAATACTTAAACTCAACCACATAAACATAAAATACTTAAACTCTAAAGTTTAATTAGCAAACCATCCAAAATTCAACCATAAAATACTTCAACTCAACCACATAAACAGTGAAGACAATAATTTAAAAAATAACAATAAACACCTTTTAACCAAATTGTTTTAAACTGTTAAGATATAGTTTAATTTTAAAAACCATATGAAACTAAAAGACACTCTTTTATTATCTTTTAATTTAATACATCAATTAAAAAACATAAGACCTTATTGATAGTCAACGTGTATGTACATATGAACAATAGAAAATGAAATCAACCCAGCACTCGGACCTTTTATAAATGTCCACTTCCAAACAATTAATGCTTTTAACTTTAACTCATGCGCATGTGAATTGAAGTGCTTTTTGAAAAGTATCTTTTAGACTAAGACAATAACAACCAAACATCTTTGAATAAACTATCTTCTTCTGCTAGAAAGAACTTTCAATATTCTTTTTTGACCGTCGCATAATTGCCACAAAAGAGACACCAAATTCAGCATTTATAACCAACCAAACCAGCAAACACCGCTATGCAAATGGGAAGAAGACTGCTTCTAAAACTTTACCAAGTATATCTTCTGTATACAAGAGATATCTATGTCATTTGAATTTGCAGTCTTGTATTATTACACATTATAATTATGCACATTTCTTCTATCTCACCATCCTTTTGATTTCTTCAATTTTATAAAAATGAAGACAGAATTCCTAGTATAAATTTTTCAACAACAGAAAGCTTGAGATCAATGCTCTTAGACCAGTCAAATGCAACGTTTTTAAAAACATTCTAAGCATACCAGCAAGGAAGCACACAATGGCAGCCACATATGGAAACTCAAAGGAACCCACGTCTAAGCATATCTATAATATATTTCCTGATATCAAAACTTCATTGCAAAATAAAGTTGGAAACTTATTAAGACTGAATTTGTCCATATCCAAAGGAAATCATTTCCAAAGGTACTGTTTTTGAAACTTCATAAACCAATGTCCATGGCAAAGGCCATTTTAGGGATGCTCCTCATATCTTGGAAGCGAAAATTGGAAGCTTTTACTCGCTTTCAGCATTTTGACAAGGATAACAGTGGGTCAGCCTCTCATCCTAGAATATATAAGCATTTATCTGCTTTTTGAAACAACTTATTCTAGTTTGATTGAGTATTTGCTTCTTGTTCTTTCAGTCATATCACAAGAGATGAACTAAAAGCTGCAATGAAAGAGTACGGGATGGGCGATGATGAGACTATTAGAGAAATCATTTCTGAAGTCGATGCAGACAATGTAAGTTTGTTCATTTTTACAATTTGAAGTTCTATCCAGGGTGCTCCATTCAAAATCCTTGCTCCAAAAAACATCCCCATTAAAAGTTAAAACTATAATTGAAACAGTTTATCTTCAAAGATTTTAGACAGCAGAAATTTTGCATAAAAGTTCTCGCCGTGTCACCTTATTTTTAAATGCTCAAGCTCCCACCACTTGGTTCCAAAAGCTAAGAGACATTAAAACAAGTAATGAACTACACACAGTACAAAACGATTACAAGGAAACTTAATAATATTACCTGATTCTGTCGTTTAGCAAAAATGTTCTTGTAACAGTGAATGACGCCGTCTATCGCCGTTACCGCCGTCTAATTTCGTTACGCCGTCGTCAACGCTATAGGTCCCACCGTCGAGAGCTTCAGACCGTCGTCACTGTTTCAGACCACCACCAGCCGCTTCAGATCGCCGTCGATAGCTTCAGATTGCTGTCGAAGAAGATTTTCCGAACACTTTCCAGTTGCAAAGTCGCCGAAGAATTTCCAACCGTCGTCGTGCAGAGAGATCCCACGTTATCAAGCCCTAATAAAAAATTCCTAATCTCAATCCAAAAAGAAAATACAAAACGACGTCGTTTTGCTCTCATTAACCAAAACGACGTCGTTTTAATAACACAAAATGACGTCGTTTAACTAAATAAAAACGACGTCGTTTTAAAGGCTTGGGGGCCGTGCGTTTAAACTCACGAAACGACGTCGTTTTGCATGACGGGCCTTTCAAATCTCGTAGCCCATAACCGTTATCAAAGCCACTTTTGCATGACGGGCCCAACTCGTCATCTCACATGCCATTATCCAACGGCCCATAACCGTTATCGAAGCCACTTTTTAATGAAGGGCTACAACCGACTTGGAATATAACCTTTAATGACGGTGAAGAACCGACATTATTGATACCATTTTCCGAAAAAGTTCCGTCAAAATCCGAATTTAACGGCGCCTTTTTTTGAAATACTATTTAATGACGGTGTTCACCCGTCATTGAACATTAGCTTTAATGACAGTTCGGAACCGTGATCTTTGTGAACCATCGTTTATGACGGGCGATAACTGACATTGTTAATGATATTTTCTGAAAAATTTCCGTCAAAATCCGAATTTTACGGCGCCTTTTTTTAAATTCCCTTTAATGACGGTTTGGGCCCGACATTGAAAGATACCTTTAATGTCAGTTTGGAACCGTGATCGTTGTTATATATTTTCGCGCCAATATTGAAAAACGTATAATGACGGTTGTCGACCGACATGGAAGGGTTTGTGATCACAGATTTTTTTTTCTCACTTTTACATGACGGACATAAACCGTCATTGTACGGTGATCTTTAATAACGGTGCGAAACCGTTATCTTAGCCCAAATTTCCGAAAGTTTCTATTTTTTTTTTAAAAAAAAGTGGCCTCTTTTTAGTAATCCGTTATCTTTGAGTCAATCCGTCATTGTTTAAAAAATACAATCCGACATCGTAGCCCCAAATTGTTGTAGTGTCGCCTTTCACCTGCCCTTGCCTATACCTGATTTTTTTTTTTTTTGAAAAGAATGAGTATTTAAAATACTCAGTAAGTGACCCTACTATTGAGGTTGGGTCACGCTTAAACACATCTTAAAAATCAACATCAAATATATTTTTGGTGGCTCTGAACTTTATTTTTAATCTTATTAATTAGAGAGGATATACATCAATTTCATGCATATCCTAGACACATCAATTTCATGTGTCTCCTACGGAGATCGTCAATTTCACGAACGTCGTGGTCGTCAATTTCACGAACCTCGACTTAGGTACATCAATTTCATGTCCCTAAGTCCTATGTAGGCATCTCTCGTACATCAATTTCATGTACTCTTATAAAATTTAAGAAAACTCATAAATCATTTAAACTCATACATATAATGAAATTTTGAGAGACCATCAACTCAAATATTACAAACATCAACAATTGAAAACAACAATAATAAATCTTCATGCTTTCAACAATTTTATCATAAACGAAACATGTTCAAACAACACATAATACACATGAACTTTTTTGAAAAACAAACACGCGCACCCAATTAAAAATTCAACAGTAACGTCACTTACCTTGACTTAATAATTTTATAAGATCTAAATAAATTCCTTAGCTCCAAGACCTTCAACCAAACAAAATAGAACGACCCTTGCTGCCCGGGGTCTCAAATCCGCTCCAAATCACAAACTAAACCACCCACACGCTACCGGCCTAGAAATCACAACCAAAAGTCAATGGGTATTCAATTTCACACCACAAACAACTTCAAAACCACCATAGAACTCTTACCCATTGCTGGAATTAGCTGAAACCCAACGAAACCAGTTGAAATTTGGGGAAAATCGCGCCCTCTACACTGCCTCGCCGGAAAACATGCCGCACCGTCGCACCTGCCGCCCGAAACCAAGAAACGTCGCCGCGAGCACCTACGACCTGCTGCACACCAACGGAAACTCACCGTCGTGACCTCAGTTGTCGTCGTTCGCTACTTGCTGGAGAAGACGCGAAGAGGAGTCGCACCGACACACAGCACAACGTTGCTGCTGCAACGTCGCCGATGCTGCCGTGGTCCTGGGTTGGTCGGAGAAGATGACTGGAGCACCGCTGGAAAACCGTCAGAGATGGAGTTGCTAGGACAGGCTGCCGTCGGGTATGAGGAAGGAGAAAAATCGAGAATGGGGGAGGGGATGGAGTTAAACTTTGAGTACTATTTGGCCGATTTATACATTTTAATGTTTATTTTTTCAGAAATTGAGTTGTGGAATAAATTGGAGAAATTGGAATTGGTCGAGTGTTCGGGACCTAAAGAAGAGCAAAGGAAGAGAAAAGAATCAAGTTGGAAGCTTAATAAAAGAGGCAAACCCGAGAGGTAGCGTCGAGACGCTACCTCCTTAGCGTCTCAGCGCTATCAATTTTCCTTTTCTGAATATGGCTGTAAATAGGATAGCATCATGACGCTACCGAAAAATTTCCTATAAATACATCTTATTCTTGCACGACCAAGGGGGTTCATTTGGTTAGATTTTAGTCCTAATTTCGACTAGAGACCTTCTGTGGGAGTTGAAGCAAGGCCAAGGAGTGGGAACCAAGCTTGAAGACGTGGAGATCATGACGGGGACGTGTCGATTTCAAAGGATCCAAGAGTTTTCCTTTCTTTCCCTTACCTCTTGTTTGTTTTTATGGCTTTTCTTTCAATTGGTGTTTGTAGTTTCAAGACTATCATTTGCTAGTTGTTTTTCTTAGGGATTGGTGTAGTTGTTTAGTTTGTTGGATTGATCTTTGGTATGAATGTGCTTTTGTTTTACCTATGCAATTATGATTAAATGCTTTCAATTACTTGATCACTAGTTGAATGATTTAAGTGTTGAATCTAACTTGGGAGAGAGGATTTAGCCTAGACTTAATTTACTAATTGCATGACTAAAGTAGAATGTCTAAGATCGTGACGGAATTTAGAATTGCTTTAGAAGTTGTTAGAAGAACTTAACCCAAAGCCTTGCATATTAATGAACTTAGATAGGGATATCAAGTTGGTTGCATGCATGGGAATCAATTATGCTCGGGAGAGATAGTTGTGATAAAAGGTTCCTAGACTTGGTAGAATAATTGCATGCTAAATTCTTCCCATTAATTAATTCTCAATCTCAAACAACGAAATCAATTCCCTAAGAGTCTTTCCATTTGAGTCTCGACCTTTATCTTATGTTTTTTGTCTTTAGATTTATCTCTTTCATTAATTTTTGCTCTCTAAATAAAATTGGACAAGATCATTCACGATAATTAATTTGCTAGAAAGCCAATCCAGAGGGCGACACTCGTTTTACACGAAAACACTATATTATTACTCGATTCGTACCCTTGCTGTAAGCAAATCACACATCAATAGTATTTGGCTGAGATTGTCTCAATTCAGGGGAGGAGTAGTTGACTGCCCAATGGTAGTTGTTGCTCTAAACCTCTGAAGTATCGTTGCAAAATAAATTAATTAAATATGGGTCCATCATTGCTTTTGCTAAATTGGTTGGATTAAATTTTGTGTAATGGGTTAATGTAGATAACTAATTTAAATTAATTTATTGTTTTCAGCATGTATTGTTTTGTGAATGCCTTGAATAACGCCAATAATAACGGTATATCTAATACAACTAAAGAAATGCACTTAGACACTAAACTCATGGCAAGTAATTTGGAATTGATCTTAACTGAGGAATGTTCTCAGGCCCATATGTCTAATTCATCTCGAATTGCTCATGATGAATATGATATAAACCGCCTAGCCAATACCAATGACAGTAAATGTGATTTAGTTGTCATTGAAACTAAGGGTGTGCAGCGGTCGGTTGGAGTTGGTTTTTGGCCAAAACCGACGCCGAAAACCGACCATTCGATTTCAAACGGTCGGTGGTCGTCGGTTCTTGAAGGGTTGGTGACGCCGACCGACCCACTACACCAACGGTCGGTCGGTTATGGTTGGTTTCAACAGTCCGGCGAGATGAATGAAGAAGATTTTAAAAAGTGAAAGTTTCAAGAATCGCACGAAGTGAATGAAGAAGAAGACCAAAGAAAAGGAAAACAAAAAAAAAGAAGATGAAGATGAAGAAAATGAAAGAAAAAAAAAGAAATAAGAAGAAGAAGAGAAAAAAAAATAGGAAAGAAAAGAAGCAGATTAAAACACAAGAAAGAAATAAGAAGATATTAAGAAAAAAGAACTAAGAAAATAAGAAGATAAAAAAAATGAAAGGGAAAAATAAATAAAAAGAAGGAGAGCATGCAAAGAAGAAATGAAGAAGAGATAAAAATGTGAAAAAAGAAGATATCAGAGAAGAAGAAGAAAAATGAGAAAAAATGAGAGAGAAAAAGAAGAAAAAACTTAAAAGAAAAAATAAAAAAATAGTAAATTCAAATTCTTGGGAAGACCATCAGGCTGCAGGCAGCGCATAAATGCTGCCTACAGCACCTCGCAACACGTAAAGTAATTTTTTTCGGTCGGTTCTCGTTTATTTCAGGTGGACCGACCGACCGACCAAAGTCGGTTCGGTCGGTTTCGGTCAGTCGGCTCAGTTTTTCGACTTTTTTTGCTCACCCTTAATTGAAACGTGTATAGTGGAAAATGATGATACAACCTGGATCCTTGATTCAGGTGCCACTCATCACATTTGCTCATCCTTTCAAGGAATGAGCTCCTGGCAACAATTGGAAGTTGGTGTAATGACTTTCAGAGTTGGAATTGGGGAGTTCATTTCAACTGAGGCAGTGGGAGATATTAAGATGTTCTTCTCCAAGAAACGATACACATTATTAGATAATGTGTATATAGTTCCAAAGATAAAAAGAAATATTTTTTCTTTATCTTGTTTGCTTGAACAAAGATATTCAGTATCATTTTATGTTAATGAAGCTTTCATTACTAAAACAAGTGTTGACATTTGTTCAGTGCAAATGGAGAACAACTTGTATGTTTTAAGACCAATAGAGTCTAGGGCTATTTTAGATCATGAGATGTTTAAAACAACAGAGACTCAACCAAAAAGGCAAAAGGTTTCTCAAAGTATCTATCTTTGGCATTTGAAACTTAACCACATTAATCTCAATAGGATTGACAGATGATGTGGACTTTTCCTAACCGCAAGCGCACGGGTCAAGTAATAATATAGTGAATAGTAAATTCGAATGTCGTCCTCTGGATTGGATTTTTAAGCAAATCAAGTATTATGAATTATCTCGCTCAATTTTATTTAGGGATTAAAAAGTGATGAATTAATGAAGTTAAAAACAAATCAAAGCAAGTAAAAAGAATGGAAATTCAATTGGGAAAACTACTTAGGGAATTGATTTCGCCGATTTCGTTTAGGATTGATTTTAAAGAATAAGTTATTATGCACAATGAAATTATGAGCCAAAGACCCTTTAATCACAACTACCTCTCCCGAGTATAATTGATTCTCATGCAAATTAACCAACTTGATATCCCTATCTAAGTTTATTAATAAGCAAGGCAATGAGATCTTTTAACCAATTCTAAAGTTAATCTAAAACCGTCAAGAATTAGAAAGTAAACTTTATTCATGCAATCTTGAGTAAGTCTAGACCAAATCCCCTCTCCCGAGCTAGATTCGAAACTTAAATCATCCAACTAATGGCCAATTAATTGAAAGCATTAAATCAAGATTACAAACACAATAACATTGCACAACTTAAACCATAAATCAATCCATAAACTTAATCAACTACATCAATCCCTAAGTTACAAGTTTAGCTACTCATGAATGAAAATACAATCTCAACTAAACATATGAAAGCCATAAATCTAACTAAAGGAAGAAAAGGGAAAAGAAAACTCAATGTAGGCCGAGTCCCGACGTCCCCGTCACGATCCCCACGAACAATGGGTTGATTTCCAAGTTCCTCCTTTGTTTCCAGCTCCAAAAGCCTCTATTTTGTCCTCTTTTACGGCTCCAAAAGGTCCCCAATCGATCCCCCCAAAAACCTAGCCGAAAATAAGCTTTTATTCTGATTTTTCGTCTTAGCGTCGAGACGCTGTCAAGACAGCGTCGCGACGCTGCCTCTTATACGCGCGTTCTGAATAAGGAAAAACGGAAGCGTCGGGACGCTTCCTATCATAGCGTCTCGACGCTGTAAGCTTTACGCGCCTAATCTGATATGGAATGTGAGCGTCGAGACGCTCAAGAGCTAGCGTCTCGACGCTAGCCTGCTGTTGACCGAGATTTGACCTTTTTCCTCTTTTACTCTTTTCATTCCTTTGCATCTTTTCACGCCCCGAGCACCTGAATAACTCTGATATTGCATTAAAGCTCCAATCAACCATTTCCTACAAAATAAACAATAAAGCACAATAAAATGGCCCAAAAATCATAAAAGACTAACTAAATTAAATGAGTAAAGATAGCTAGCTATGCTCGCTATCAAATACCCCCAAACTTAAGCTTTTGCTAGTCCTCGAGCAAACTTTAAATCAGACATACAATGGAAGAATGGATGCAACAATCATAACTCAATCCTCAAGGCTCAAAAGTCAATAACCAAGCAAGCAAGAGATATGCACACAAGGACCAATGAGGGAGACAAATTAAAATTTTTCCAAAATTAACTTGCACAAGCGAGATCTAACTCAGCAAGATCAGACTTTACTAGCCCGGGGTTGGATTATTAAACTCTCAACTCATCTTCCCTCTACACTGGCACTAAGGCTTCACTAATGAGTTAATGCAACAAATTAGTTTGTTTATCTCCATACTTAGGTGCTTATAATTAACAATCAAATTAAGCATGTATATGTGGCACTAGCTTTCACACACCCATTGCAGGGACCCTTAACCTGAGTTTTCTCTGGTTGGCCTAACTGATCACAACAGGGGTAGCTCTTTTTGCCTTAATCTTTATTAAACATTGCAAACTGTGCACAGGCCATGGCATAATAATTTTATTCAACAGTAACAACAAGAATGATTTTTCTTTATGAGCATAAATAGCAGATATTCTTTTCTTTTCTCCTAAGCAAGATCAAACATGCTAATTTGCAAAAAATTAACTCTTTAGCTCTACCCTACACCTATCGAGGTGACAACAAGCATATAAACCCAATAATTCGCTCCTAAGCATTCAAATCCAAATCTAGCCAAGACAGATACTCTACTCATGCAAGCTATCTCCTAGAAAAATTTTAAAAAGTCTCCCTTTTTGGGCACTTATGCTTACATCTCATCACAAGCTTGAAAATTGACAAGAAAGCCTATCCTAGGACATCATAATCATGCAAAAGTAGCATCCAGAAAACAACCATATGCATCATTCAAAGAAAGCTCAAAACTATAGCCCGAACTCAGATGCTCAAGGGCTCCACAAACATGCTAATCCACCCCCAAACTTAAAATATGCATTGTCCTCAATGTATAAAGAAAATAAAACATAAACAAGCATGAGAACAATAAAAGAATGACAGGAGTGAACAATACTGGCCTGGAATGATGATGACTTCTTGCTTGAAAGCTTGGAATCTTGAAAGCTTGAAAGCAAAGGAGAGGAAGAAAACAAGACCTACAAAACAAAAACAAACAATAAATCAAAAAAAACAAAAAGAAAACACACTAACTTACTTGGGTTGCCTCCCATAAGCGCTTGTTTAACGTCATTAGCTCGACGTGTTGCACGTGCTTCAAGGAGGCTTTTGTTCTGTGAATCCAACAGAGGTGCTCTTTCTTGCACCTTTCCTGTAGCCCATGTAAAGCACTTCATCTTTAGAGTCTTCAACTGCTTTAAAGATTTCTTTTTCGTTCTTGACTCTAATAGTGAGCTCCCTGCGCTCAATATCTATGATCGCTCGCCCAGTAGCGAGGAATGGTCGTCCTAATATGACAGGCATTGAAGGATTTTCTATCATGTCCATAACATACAAGTCAATAGGGAGGAAAAATCTACCTACTCTGATTAACACATTTTCTACAATACCAACTGGTCTCACCACAGATTGATCGGCCAATTGGAGCTTTACAGGAGTAGACTTAATCTCACCTATATCTAACTTTTTACACAAGGACAATGGGATAATATTAATGCTAGCACCTAAATCACATAATGCTCTGAAAGAATAAGTACCAAAACTACAAGGAACAGAAAAACTCCCTGGATCTGCTACTTTTTCAGGTACTTTCTGTTGTACTCTGGTGCTGCACGTGGAAGCAAGATAAACAGTGTCAACCTTCTTTTCTTTTCGCTTCTTTGCTAACCACTCCTTCATGAACCTGTTGTATTGGGGCATCTCTAATGCCTCTGCAAAAGGAATATTAATGTTCAGATTCATAAAAGCATTCATAAATTTATCAAACTGAACCTGATTATTCTTTTTCTTCTTTTTCTTTTTCTTTTCCTTAGGAACCAACAGTGTGGGAGAAGGAATAGGAGGCTCAAGGTTAGGCTGTTCAGCCTCATCAGATGATGTGTCCTCCTCAGCTTCCCCTGTAGGCGTTTCATAGTCCTCAGATTCAGGTTCCTCTTCAGATTCTTCCTGGTGCACAGTGATTGCCTTACAATACTCCATCTGGGGTTTCTCTTGTTCAGCTGGGGCCTTACCTTTATTCATGGTGCTTACAACATTCACCAACTGTCCCAGCTGAGTCTCAATGTTCTTGATGGCTGCACTGTGGCTACTCACTGTTGAATTGATGGCAATGACTGCTTCCTCTAATTTGGTTGTCCTGTTACTAGACTCTGCAATGAAAGCTCCAACAAGATCTTCTAACTTTTTATTATCTTGAGTTTGAGGGGCAAAACCAGGAGGATTAAGAACATTCTTGGTATTAGCATAAGAGAAATTTTCATGGTTCCTATTGTTAGGGTGATAATGTGTAGGTGTAGAACTATTATTATATCCCCTAGAATTAAAATTTGATACATACTGAACCTGCTCGATGGTCTCCTCCTGAGGTCTAGATGCTAAAGCAGCAGCTGATTCAATTGATTGAGCACTCCCTGTACTTGAAAATTTCATAAAAGCATTGGCAAGGGAAGTCATCTGGGCCTGGAGTGCACTTACTTTATCAACCTCAAACACTCCAGCAGCAATCTTTTTAGGTGTAGACCGCTCAGATGGCCACTGATAGCTATTTGTGGCCATATCCTCTAAAAGTGTGCGAGCGTTTTCCACGGTCTTGGACAACAGAGTCCCACCTGCAGCTGCATCAACAATCGTTTTTGTACTAGGAGTTAAACCATTATAAAACAACTGTACCTGAAGCCAATCGGGGTAACCATGCTGAGGACACTTCCTCAGTAGCTCTTTGAATCGCTCCCAAGCTTCGAACAGCTGCTCATCATACTGTTGTTGGAATGTCCCAATCTCGGTCCTCAGCTTGACCGTCTTTGCAGGAGGGAAAAATTTCTTTAAAAAGGCCTGGACCAAAGCATCCCAAGTGGTGATGCTCCCAGGGGTGATGGACTGCAACCAATCACGTGCTTTATCCTGCAAAGAAAAGGGAAATAAACGTAAGCGAATAGCATCCTGAGAGACACCATTAATCTTTACCGTCCCACAAATATCAAAGAATGATTTAAGATGAGAATTTGGATCCTCGGTGGGTGATCCTCTGTATGCACAGTCTCGAGCCATCTGAATGAGACCGGTCTTCAGCTCAAAATTGTTGGCATTAATCGGTGCATAGACAATCCCCGACTGCTGCCCCTGAAACACAGGCTGAAAATAATCTCTAATAGGCCTAGGCTCCTCAGGTGGATTTTGGTCTGCCATTTGAATAATTTCTCTATTTTCCCTTCGAAGCCTAAGAATTGTTCTTTCTATCTCGGGATCAAATGGTGCTAAAATTAAATCTTTATCCCTACGCATAAACAAACAACTACCCTAAAAAAAGAAAGAAAACAATTATGGAATGAAATAAAGAAAAGGAAACAACTAATCTAAATAAGGAAAATATAATCTAGAAAAGGAAACAAAGTAACCTAATATGGAATGCAAAAACAAATATGGCACAATGCAAATAAGGAAACTAATCTAAAAAGGAAAAACAAGAACAAATAAAGAAAAGATTACTCAACTAAAAGAAAACTAACCTAGAAAATCAAATATGGAAAGAAAGACAAATAAGGAAAAAAATGCAACAAACCTAAAAAAGTAACAATACACCCTAAATTAAGATCAAGCAATTTTTCCACAATATCAATCTAGCTAAATGTGCCAATCCCCGGCAACGGCGCCAAAAACTTGATGTGGACTTTTCCTAACCGCAAGCGCACGGGTCAAGTAATAATATAGTGAATAGTAAATTCGAATGTCGTCCTCTGGATTGGATTTTTAAGCAAATCAAGTATTATGAATTATCTCGCTCAATTTTATTTAGGGATTAAAAAGTGATGAATTAATGAAGTTAAAAACAAATCAAAGCAAGTAAAAAGAATGGAAATTCAATTGGGAAAACTACTTAGGGAATTGATTTCGCCGATTTCGTTTAGGATTGATTTTAAAGAATAAGTTATTATGCACAATGAAATTATGAGCCAAAGACCCTTTAATCACAACTACCTCTCCCGAGTATAATTGATTCTCATGCAAATTAACCAACTTGATATCCCTATCTAAGTTTATTAATAAGCAAGGCAATGAGATCTTTTAACCAATTCTAAAGTTAATCTAAAACCGTCAAGAATTAGAAAGTAAACTTTATTCATGCAATCTTGAGTAAGTCTAGACCAAATCCCCTCTCCCGAGCTAGATTCGAAACTTAAATCATCCAACTAATGGCCAATTAATTGAAAGCATTAAATCAAGATTACAAACACAATAACATTGCACAACTTAAACCATAAATCAATCCATAAACTTAATCAACTACATCAATCCCTAAGTTACAAGTTTAGCTACTCATGAATGAAAATACAATCTCAACTAAACATATGAAAGCCATAAATCTAACTAAAGGAAGAAAAGGGAAAAGAAAACTCAATGTAGGCCGAGTCCCGACGTCCCCGTCACGATCCCCACGAACAATGGGTTGATTTCCAAGTTCCTCCTTTGTTTCCAGCTCCAAAAGCCTCTACTCTGTCCTCTTTTACGGCTCCAAAAGGTCCCCAATCGATCCCCCCAAAAACCTAGCCGAAAATAAGCTTTTATTCTGATTTTTCGTCTTAGCGTCGAGACGCTGTCAAGACAGCGTCGCGACGCTGCCTCTTATACGCGCGTTCTGAATAAGGAAAAACGGAAGCGTCGGGACGCTTCCTATCATAGCGTCTCGACGCTGTAAGCTTTACGCGCCTAATCTGATATGGAATGTGAGCGTCGAGACGCTCAAGAGCTAGCGTCTCGACGCTAGCCTGCTGTTGACCGAGATTTGACCTTTTTCCTCTTTTACTCTTTTCATTCCTTTGCATCTTTTCACGCCCCGAGCACCTGAATAACTCTGATATTGCATTAAAGCTCCAATCAACCATTTCCTACAAAATAAACAATAAAGCACAATAAAATGGCCCAAAAATCATAAAAGACTAACTAAATTAAATGAGTAAAGATAGCTAGCTATGCTCGCTATCAACAGATTGGTTAAGAACGGACTTCTAAGCGAGTTAGAAGATGGTTTTTTACCTCCATGTGAGTCATGTCTCGTAGGTAAAATGAAAAAATGATCTTTTACTGGAAAATGTTACAGAGCCAAAGAGCCCTTAGAGCTCATACATTCAGATCTCTGTGGTCCAATGAATGTTAAAGCTCGAAGAGGGTATGAATATTTCATCTCTTTCATAGATGATTATTCAAGGTATGGTCATTTGTACCTAATGAGTCATAAGTCTAAAGCCCTTGAAAAGTTCAAGGAGTATAAGGTTGAAGTAGAGAACTTATTAGGTAAAACCATTAAAACACTTTGATATGATCGAGGTGGAGAGTATATGGACTTAGAATTTCAGAACTATTTGATAGAACATGGAATCACGTCCCAACTCTCAACACTTGGTATACCTCAGCACAATGGTGTATCCGAAAGGAGAAATTAAACTCTGTTAGACATGGTTCGTTCAATGATGAGTTATGCTCAATTGCCTAACTCTTTTTGGGGTTATGCAGTAGAGACTGTAGTATATATTTTGAATGTAGTTCTCTCAAAGAGTGTTTCTGAAACACCTTTTGAGCTCTAGAGAGGGCGTAAAACTAGTTTACATCATTTCAGAATTTTGCGATGTCCTGCACACGTGCTAGTGACAAACCCAAAGAAACTGGATTGACGTTCAAAGTTATGCCTATTTGTAGGCTACCCAAAAGAAACAAGAGGTCGATACTTCTTCGATCCACAAGAAAATAAAGTATTTGTATCGACAAATGCTACTTTCTTAGAAGAAGACCACGTTAGAGAACGTAAGCCACACAGTAAAAGTGTGTTAAGTGAGCTTTTTGGTGAAGCTACAGATACATCAAAAAGAGTTGTTGGTGAGGTTGAACCTTCAACAAGAGTTGTTCATGAGTCCAGTACATTTGGTCAATCTCGTCCTTCTCAAGAGTTAAGAATGTCTCAACATAGTGGGAGGATTGTTATTCAACCTTAACGCTATTGTTAGCATGCATAAATGCTATCTATTTCCTATTATTTTTAGCTAGTTTTGTGCTTAAATTGTGTGCTTTGAAGTTTTTTTATGTTTAAATTTTAGAAAACCGAGCCAAGGAAGAAAAACCGGAGTTTTGAGAGATTTTGGAGGCTTTTGGGAGCAATTTGAAGAAGACCATTGAAGATCCAAGCCCAAACACTACAACAAATTATAGCTTTAATGTTGGACAAAAAAATGGCTCGCAGCTTTTAATGTCGGACAAAAAAACACGTGGGTCTTTTAATGTCGGACGTGCGCATTTTGAAATTTTCGGACCTTTAATGTCGAGCATTGCCCGACATTAAAGGATATTATTATTATTATTATTTTTAAACGATAAAAAGAAAAAGCGGTAAAAGAGTAAACTTTTCTCTCTCCCCGACATACATCTCCTCTCCCCGAAAAAGAACAGTGAAACCCTCATGCTTTCTTTCCCTTCAACCTTTGGACGACGCCACTTTCCCTTCAACCATCGACGACAACTCCCTCTCATCGACGGCGATTGGGTCTCACCGACGACGACTCCATGGCTACAGACCAGTTTTCTCTTCTCACTGACGGAGACGACTGCATTTCTTCTCACTGACGGCAACATTTCTTCTCACCGACGGCGACGGCGGCATTTCATCTCACCGATGGCGACGACGCCATTTCTCTTCTAATCTTCGGCAGGTGGGCTTTCGTGGTGGTCGTGGATCCAGATCTGACGGCGGCATTTCTCTTCTCGTCTCTGCTCATCGGTACGAATTAGTGGTGGTCATGGCCGTTTGTGCGTAGATTTGAGGTCGTGGGTAGCAAATCCAACACGGTTTAGTCCGATCTGTTTGATTTCTAAGATTTGAGTGGTAAATTTTTTTTGCTTCTTTTTAATTTTATAAAATGTAGAGTTAATTGTTTTTGGCCGTTTGTGCATTGGAAGCATGTTTCAAGTTGTTTTTTCAGTCAAGAATGAGAAAAACCAAAGACCTTTATCATTTTTTCAGTCCGTATGATATTTGAACATATTTTCGAAAGAAAGTCAAGAATGAGAAAAACCAAAGACCTTTATCGTTTATCCTCGCCACAAACTCAAGTCCCAACTATATAGAGGTCAAGTTATAGGTATAAAAGTGCCACATTTTGAGAACAGAACTAGTAAAGATCTCAAATTCATGCATTTTCTAGTGAGTACACTTCAAATCTCCACAATAGTAAGTAAAGGATTAGAGAGTAACCTGTTGCTACCCCACAACTAAGGAGGCTACACTCTATAAGGTGAATGAGCGATGGCTAGGGCATGCAGTACTTGTCCCTCCAACTCCTGATGCTCAAACGGTTCATAAATTTGGTTCTCAGGTGTGGTTAGTTGACGTACATGCTTTCATAAATTTTATTTTTCTCTCATAGTTATAGGTTTATTTATTTTATTTGAAATTCTAAAATTTGAATTTTTATAAAAACATATTGTCAGTGTTTGTTGCATCTCTGTTCAACATCCCATCACATTTCAGATTGCCTGGGCAAAGACGTTTTGATAATGCAACACTAGTCATAAACATTTTTATACTTGCATGTGTTTTCAAAAAACAAAAAAAAAACATGAAGTATATTATGCTTTAAATTACATTTTATATTAATTGAAGACACCTCCATTAATTGTAGACACCTCTGTAGTGATATTTACCAGTTGAAGTATAGAAGCCTCAATCTTATTGCTTCTTCCCACATTTACTAATTTGACTCTCAAGCTATCAATATGATCTCTCTCTTTGCTCTCCTTTGCATAAAGCATTTTACAGAACTCAAGAAGCTCTTGAGTTCTTAAAGGTCAAGTGGAATATTGGAAATGAAAGACAACATAAAGAGTAGGGTAGACAGACAAGATATTATTGATTCTTAAAGAAAAGAAAAAAACAAAAAGAAGGCAAAACACAAAGGAAAAATATTCTTGGAAATTACAAAGAAAATCTCAGAAGTTCAGATCATATATACATAAAAAAAAAAAAAGGAAAAAAGGTCAAAATTGTGAGGGACAGAGAGTTGGAAACAGGAAAAACCTCAGTGTGATTTTGTATCATAGTTTTGCTAAACCTAGTAATTAAATATGGGCACTGAGCACAATATATTTTTATCATTATCATTTATATGTAATTGAAATGTTGAAATTGTGTGTTAGTCTTTAGTGGTTGATTAGTTATGTATTTAAGACTTGAAGTTATTTGTGTTAGTTTGGTGATATTTGTTAAGTTTTGTTGTTTGAGGTGGAATGAGTTGAGAACTTGAATTATGGGTTTAGTGGGGGAGGGGTTGAAAAATGCTTGAGTTATTGTGTTAGTTGGATTTATTGGAAAGTTGAAAAATACTTAAGTCATGTTTGAAATGATTTGTTTGAGTTTATTGGGGGGGGGGGGGGTTTGAGAAATACTTGTATTATGGTTTGAAGGTGTTTGTGAGTTTTTGTTTTTAGTTAGATTTATTGGGAAGTTGATAAATACTTAAGTCATGCTTTTAAATGGTTTGTTTGAGTTTATGGTTTTTGTTTAGTTTTTTGGGAAGTTGATTGATACTTAAGATATCTCTTGAAATTGTTTGTTATAATTCGTTATTTTACTTGAGTTTAGTGGAGGAGAAGTTGAGAAATGTTTTAATTAGGATTTTAAAGTTGGTTCTTTTAATTTATGTTTTTAGTTGAGTTTAGGTGGAAGTTGATAGGTACTTGAATTAAGTCTTGAAATTGTTAGTGTTAGTTTGTAAGTTTAGTTAAGTTGAGGGTTGAGAACTACTTAGTTATGGTTTGAATTTTTTTTTTTTTGGGAGGGGGGGGGGGGAGTTGAGAAATACTTGTGTTATGGTTTGAAAGTGTTTGTGAGTTTATGTTTTTAGTTGGATTTATTGGGAAGTTGATGGATACTCAAGTCATGCTTTGAAATGGTTTGTTTGAGTTTATGGTTTTTGTTTAGTTTTTTGGGAAGTTGATTGATACTTAAGATATCTCTTGAAATTGTTTGTTATAATTCGTTATTTTACTTGAGTTTAGTGGAGGAGAAGTTGAGAAACGTTTTAATTAGGATTTAAAGTTGGTTGTTTTAGTTTATGATTTTAGTTGAGTTTAGGTGGAAGTTGATAAATACTTGAATTAAGTTTTGAAATTGTTGGTGTTAGTTTGTAAGTTTAGTTAAGTTGAGGGTTGAGAACTACTTAGTTATGGTTTGAAATTGTTTGTTTGTGTTGGTTTATAAGTTTAGTTGAGTTGGGGGGGGGGAGTTGAGAAATACTTGTGTTATGGTTTGAAGGTGTTTGTGAGTTTATGTTTTTAGTTGGATTTATTGGGAAGTTGATGGATACTTAAGTCATGCTTTGAAATGGTTTGTTGAGTTATCTCTTGCAATTGAGATGTTATATCATGATGTTGACTTTTAGTGTCAAGATCGTGGACTTGAGTGAACAATGAACTCGTTAGTAGTTCAATTTTCACTCATTTTCTTCTTAATGACCTAAAAAGTACACAAGTTTAAGTAATAATTGTTCTTCTTTGTAGATTAACCTCTCAAGCTACAAAATTATAGTAATGGATAAGTCGTGGATGACAAAAATTCGAATGTTAGAAGAATATAGCTTCGGAGTTGAGATGTTCATCTAAAATGGATTACGACATTCGAATAGACCAAATATCATTCGTTGTCCATGTTTGAAGTGTGTGAATGTAAAGTTTCAAAATGTGAATATAGTAAGACACCACTTGTTTGTTCATGGTATCGATCAAAGCTATAAGACATGGATTTGGCATGGTGAATCACCATCGAATAAGGAAGACAATGGAAATGCGACTATTAGTGGAAAAGTTGAAGTTGAAGATGTCGATGATGTTGAGGACACAATAGGAATGTTTGAGGCTGCACAGGATTATTTTAATGACAAATCTAAGGTTTTTGAGGAACTATTAGAAGATGCCAAGAAACCATTATATCCGGATTGTAAGAATTTTACCAAGATATCTACTTTGGTAAAGTTTTATAATTGAAAGGCAAAATTTGAATGGAGCGATAAGAGTTTCACTGAGTTATTGACAATAGTTCGTGCCATCTTACCAAGCCCTAATGAAATTCCAACTTCAACATATCAAGCAAAAAAGACTTTGTGTACTCTTAGAATGAAGTATGGGAAGATACATGCGTGTATTAATGATTGTTGTTTGTTTAGAAAGGAACCGTCTGATGCAGAAGTATGCCCTATATGCGAAACATCAAGATGGAAGCTTCGAAAAAATTCGAACCATGTGATGAAAAATCTTCCAGCAAAAGTTATGTGGTATTTCTCACCTGTTCCAAGATTTCAACGAATGTTTTGAAGTAAAGAAATATCAAATTAGTTGAAGTGGCATGCTGTTGCAATTCTGAAGTGGTTAAAAATATGAGATAAATTAACTCCAGAATACTCTGCAAGTATACACAATCTAACAGCAAGTGATGCGTATTTATTGTATCCACAGGGTCTTGAAATTGCCTACCTCTATTGAGTTAATTTTCCTTTTTAGTGATTTCAAATGATTGGTTAAATTGATTGAGTTTTTAAAATGTTGAAACAAAAGAAATACGAAAGCAGTAAATGATTACGACTAGAGAAAACAGAATGGAAACAGACACAAGTTAAGACTTCTGTAATTTTTTATAAAGATGTTCCAGCAATTCTTTTGATTCGTCAATCTCTCGCAGCATTATCAAGAGGATCCTCCTGGAACTCCGGATTTTTTGGAATATGTTTCAACTCCAATGAAGCTCTACCGATCAAGCGTTAGGAAATTGACTATCCCTAGTTCAACTACTGGCGTTCACCAAAACATAATGGTCTAACGTAAATTATCGCCACACAATTCCTAAATCATCCCTGAAACTAGGAGAAGCTATACATACCGGCTAGCTAGGCAGGCACATAATGAAATTGAAGAACGATAATTCAAGATGATCATAATCAAATAGAATTTCCAGATTTTATAAATATAACAATCACATAATTCTTAACCTACGTCTACAAAGCAATTAGTTCATGATTGAAAACATAAAACACGTTACAATCTCAATAAGCACATCCATAATGCAAAGCACACAAGAAATACTAATCCTTTTAGCAATTGGGGATGAAACGGTTGCTCCAAACCACCAAGAACATGGAAGAACTTCGTCTTCTTGAGAGGAATCGCACTTGGTCTTCTTAGATCTCCATTCTGCCGTCAATTTGCCCTCCATCCGATTGATTCGGTCTCCCCATCATGAATAATTTTATCTTTGACGGCTCCCTCCTTTTAAGATGAGGTTTAACCTAATTAGGTTAATTTAGACACGTGGAGGGCTCTCCAAGCTTCTTAGATCCGAAAATAATTCAGCTAACGCCACTTTATTAAAATGGATTACGAGCCGTTACGTGGCAGTTTTGCTCCCTGCTTTTCTGGATCACAGATTTTGCTCCCTGCTTTGCTGGATCACAGATTTTGCTCCTTCAAGTCGCTCAACAATATTTTTTGCACAAAATAACTTTCAAAGCCTCAATTCTTCCAAATGGGTTAAAACATATAATATTCTTCTAAAAGCAACCCTATTTAACACAAATGACACACAAAACACTATAGAACTAAGACCTAAATAACTCCCTTTTGGAGAGTTATCACATGCCAAAAAATGAGAAAGTGATGGACACTTACGACATCCTGCAGATGCACTATCGCGGAAACAAGTAACCAATTTGTGGCTAGAGTTTGGTTCAGAACCTAGAAATCTTCGTCTGGCTCTTTCTACGGATGGTGTCAATCCACACGGTGATCTTAGTAGTAGATATAGTTGTTGGCAAGTTATGTTGGTGACGTATAATCTACCTCCATGGTTGTGCATGAAACAAAATTTTTTTATGTTAACTGCATTAATATCTGGCCCCAAACAACAAGGAAATGACATTGATGTTTATTTAGCTCCACTAGTTGACGATTTGAAAATGTTTTGGAATGAGGGTGTAGAATGTTATGACATACATGAAGAAAATTTTTTCACTCTCAAAGCTATTTTATTGTGGACTATTAATGATTTTCCTGCGTATGGCAATTTGAGTGGTTGTACCGTAAAAGGATATCATGCATGTCCAATTTCTGGGGAGAAAACTGCATCTACTTATTTGTCTAAAGGAAAAAAGATGGCGTATCTTGGGCATCGAAAGTTTTTACCCCATAACCATCCATTTAGAAAGCAAAAGAAACATTTCAATAGCGAACAAGAATTGGGTTTCGCTCTCGAACCATTAAATGGAGAGGAAATTTTTGCAAAAACAAGCGAATTCAGATATTCATTCGGTAAGAAAGCAGGAAAGGAAAAAAATAATGGAGATCTTGCAAGTAGTTATTGGAAGAAGAAGTCCATTTTCTTTGAGTTATAATATTGGAAATATTTTCATGTGCGACATTGTTTAGATGTGATGCACATCGAAAAGAATGTTTGTGCTAATATTATTGGTACGCTACTTGATATTCATGGCAAAACAAAAGATGGATTAAAAACTAGTTTGGATTTGGTTGAATTGAACATTAGATCAGAATTGGCTCCTTAGTTGGGAGAGAAAAAGATCTTCTTACCTCCAGCATGCTATACACTATCGCGGATGGAGAAATTGAACTTGTGTAAGACACTATTCGTAATTAAAGTACCTAAGGGCTATTCATCCAAAATACAAAATCCAGTGTCGCTCACAGATTTGAAACTTTATGGACTCGTCGCACGATCATCACGTTCTTATGCAACAATTATTGTCTCTGGCAATTCGTGGCATTTTACCAAAGCATGTTAGACTCGCAATTATTCGCCTATGTTTCTTCTTCAATGCTATATGTAGTAAGACAATTGATTCATCCAAGTTAAAAGACTTGCAAGAGGATATAGTGGTCACATTATGCTTGTTAGAGAAATATTTTCCATCAGCATTCTTCACAATAATCACCTTGTGGTGCATCTTGTAAGAGAGGTAGAATTTTGTGGATCAGTGTATTTGAGATGGATGTATCCTTTTGAACGATATATGAAAGTACTGAAAAGTTATGTACGAAATAAAAATCGTCCTGAAGGATGCATTGGAGAAAATTACATCGTAGAAGAGGTGGTAGAATTTTGTTCTGAATTTATCTCTGGAATTGAAAGTATTGGATTGCGCTCATCGACAAGGAAAGAGAATCCAGAAATTGATAGACCATTGTCTGTTGCTTCCTATTTCAGACCGAGTAAGGATCAGTTAAATTAAGCTCATCTTTATGTTCTTCAAAATGTAAACGATGTGCTTCCATATGTAGGGTATGCACACTAATTTAAGTCCTTACACAATTTTCTGATTATGTGACGATCTACTAACTTTGTTATTTAAACGAATCCAATAGGCAACACATGAACACTTTATCCAGACTCAATCCCAGTAAATCTAAAAACAAAAAATGGCTTCAAGACGAGCATAATCGCACATTTAGTAGTTGGTTGTGCACTCGGGTAATTACTAGAGCCATACTCTTTTAGTTACAATACAAAGTTAGTAACTAATTATTTAAATATAAAACTCAGGTTGCACTTGCCCTTGAGGTGCCAAGAAACTTCATACCATCATCTTTAAGATGGATAGCTCATGGGCCTCGACCAGATGTCGCCACTATGCCGGTTACGTGATTAATTGTATTTGCTATCATGCAAAGAAATGTGATGACATTAGGAATGTCCAAAATAGTGGAGTTATGGTAACAGCAAATACTATGCAAGTTTCTAGTGCTAAAGACAAAAATCCAATCATGTCGGACATGACATTTTATGGTGTCATACAAGAAATATCTCTCGTAAGGGATATACAAATCTTGCCAAAGACTTAGTAAGCATGCCTATTTAAAGTAAATGACTTATGAAAATTTTTTCATACCTTTAATAATATGTATGTTTCTACAGGAATTGACCGACGATCCTTTCAATCATGCAATTCTATGGAAGGAAGCACGAAAGGGAAAAAATAAAGAATATTGTGATGAGCTCACTGTAGCACGTGTCAACCGAATTGTAAGTTTATATATATATATTTGAAAGAAGTTTTGGATTATGTGATACTTTAGTAATTGAAAAAATCTTATTGAAATGTTTATGATAGGACGAATTAGCTGCATTGAATGAAGGTAAGGACATCTTGACTGAAGCGTTGGGCACGCCAGAACACAGAGGGCGTGTAAGGGGAGTGGGCGAGTTCGTAACGCCCTCTATGTACTACAATGTTGCAAAAGAGAAGTCAAAATTGAGTGAGCAACCACAAAGCGAAGCTTCGAGTGTCAAGACCGAAGCTCCTCGACGAAAGCAACCACAAAGCAAAGCTTCGAGTGCCACGCAAAGTCAAAAGGAAAAGATGTTGTACGTGAGATACCTGCGAATAAAGAGGTAAATTATTATTATCCTTGTTGGAATTTTGTATATATATATATATACTTAGCTTCGATGTTTTAAACTTTTGTAGGCTGGAACACCTTGTCACCTAGCGATGGACTCTATGGATAACATTGTTGTCGTAGGCACAATGTACGAGTTGTCTTCACAAAATGCAACCATAAATGGAGTTCCATTAGGAGTCGAAAATGTTCGAGTTGTGGTGAACATGGTCATAGGTGATGATTGTGCATTACCGATTCCAATGAACGATGAACTACAAACGTTGCATCAAGCGGTTCGTAATTTTGTGGGATGGCCTCGCAGGCTTGTTATTACTGTAGATGACAAAGAGGTATGTTTATTTTCAATTGAAATAATTTTTTTTAAAAAAATATAGTGACTTTATATTTTTTATAGGAGCCTCCTGCCAAAGCTAAGCCCATAGTACAATCAAGCAAACATACAGATGTCCATGTTACTATTAGGCTCCTAAATAGATACGCGATGTTTTCGATGCAACAAGAAGATACACTAACGATCAATATGCACGAGCGTATCTTGGGAAAGGAAGCATCAGTATTTTTACATCGCGAAGACATCATGCAATATTGTGGGAGTGTTGAGATAGGTTACTCATGCATACTCACGTATATTACGTAAGTAAACAAAGTTATTACACATTTTGATTCATGAGTTTTCTATTTTCTTAGTAGAATGCGATTTTCTTGATATTTAAGACTTGAAGTTGTTTATGTTAGTTTAGGGGGAGATAAATACTTGTATTATGTTTTGAAAGTGTTTGAGTTATGTTTTGGAAGTGTTTGAGTTGATGAATACTTGTATTATGCATTGAAAAATGTTTGACTTAAGTTGTAGTATTGGAGGTGTTGGTTTACTAGATTAGTTGAATTTGGAGGGGGGGAGGTGATGTATTATGCTTTGGAAGTGTTTGAGTTGATGAATAATTGTATTATTTTCTTTGAAAAATGCTTGAACTTAAGTTGTAGTATTGAAGGTGTTGCTTTAAAAGTTTAGTTGAGTTTGGAGGGGGTGATGTATTATGCTTTGGAAGTGGTTGAGTTGATCAATACTTGTATTATGCTTTGGAAGTGTTTGAGTTGATGAATACTTGTATTATGCTTTGAAAAAATGCTTGACTTAAGTTGTAGTATTGGAGGTGTTGGTTTACTAGATTAGTTGAGTTTGGATTTATGCTTTGGAAGTGTTTGAGTTGATGAATACTTGTATTATTTTCTTTGAAAAATGCTTGACTTAAGTTGTAGTATTGGAGGTGTTGCTTTAAAAGTTTAGTTAAGTTTGGAGGGGGGGGGGTGATGTATTATGCTTTGGAAGTGGTTGAGTTGATGAATACTTGTATTATGCTTTGAAAAATGTTTGACTTAAGTTTTAGTATTGGACGTGTTGGCTTTCAAGTTTAGTGGAGTTTGGAGGGGGGTGATGTATTATGCTTTGGAAGTTGTTGAGTTGTTGAATACTTGTATTATGCTTTGGAAGTGTTTGAGTTGATGAATACTTGTATTATTTTCTTTAGGTACCTCTGGACTGTACTTGATCCTAAGATAACAAACAAGTTTTTTGTGGTTGATCAAGCAACAATCTCATCGTACGTGAAGTCTCAAGAACTTTGTTCTTGAAATCTATCTAACAGACTAGATATGGTTGATTTGGATCAACTAGTTCTCATTCCCTTTAACACTGGGTAAGTAATTCTTACTAGCAACATTTACTCCATTGAAACTTTTCTTATTCATAAATAATCATATGATCAAAATTGTGATTCTACATAGTCATCATTGGATGTTGATCACGATCCAGCCTTGGGAAAACACTGTGTATATATTGAATTCTTTGTGCAATAAAGTTGAAGAAGAGTTTAGTGGAACTATAAATACGTAAGTGTGTCTCAAATTTTTGTAGTGTTTAAAAGGAAAAATAAAACTTGAATTGTTCTAATGTTTTAAATTATTTAGGGGGTTGAGAATGTGGCAAGCTAAACACTCGCTTCCTCAATATCGATTTGCTATTAGTTGGAAACTAGTGAAGGTAAATTCACATTCATGATATTATAGACATTGAAATCTTGTATGCATACTCAAGTATGTTCTTTTTCATTGTAGTGCCCCCGTCAATCAGGTTCGACAGAGTGTGGGTATTTTGTGCAAAAATATATAAGAGAAATAATGCACAACTCTACTACCCCTATAACTAAACTTGTAAGTATTATCACTATCCTTACATGTTATTATAATTTATGTTTCCTTTCATTCTTTTGTCATGTAATTGTTTTTGTTTTGTTTTAGTTTAACACAAAGAATGCATTTACACAAGACGAGATTGACGAGGTTCGTATAGAATGGGAAAATTTTGTTGGAGGATTTGTGTAGGCTGGGTGTACTTGAATATACATTAATTAGCTTGAAATGTGTCTATATATAGTGGAGGATTTATTTAGGTGTACATACTTTTCAATAGTGAATGTTCATATGTGTTCTCTCTTCTGAAAATGCTTGATTCTGGAATATTTGGTTGGATCTAATTTGTGGAGGGACGGGTGGTCCAAGTATTATATTGTAAATGATATATGGAAGTGTTTGTATTTCAAGTTGGTTTTGTGACATAAAAAAAATGTGTTTGGATTGAGCTATTTGTATTGGAAGTTATAAAGTCAAATTCTATTTTTGTTTACAGGAAGGAAGAAATAGTATTGTTGGTTAGCTACGTTTGCAACCAACAATTTTTTTTATTTAATACTGAATAAAAATGATGACGGACATTGTTTGTCATTGAAACATACAAGAAATGGATTTTTAATGTCGGACATATTATACGGGAAAATTAAAATTTGCAAACTTATAATGTCGCACATTTAAAGTCGCACGCTTTTGATGTCGCCACTTTTAATGTCGGGCAAGACCGACATTAAAAGGGTACTTTTAATGTCGGACAGAGCTTTTAATGTCGGGCAATGACCGACATTAAAAGCGACCGACATTAAAACCGCCCTATCTATGTCGGTCAACCAAACAATAAAACAGTCTTTTAATGTCGGGTTATGACCGACATTAAAAGGGTACTTTTAATGTCGGACAGGGCCTTTAATGTCGGGCATTGACCGACATTAAAAGCGACCGACATTAAAACTTTTAATGTCGGTGTTTTTAATGTCGGGCAATGCCCGACATTAAAAGCCAAATTTGTTCTAGTGAAAAGCCCGAGAAAAGCAAGTTGGAGGCCCAAAATTGAAGTCCAAGAAGGGCCATTTTGAAGTCGAGATCTGCGGCCTAGCGTCTCGACGCTAGCCTTGGGCGTCTCTACGCTAGGCAAATTGTACAGAAAAATCTGGAAATGGGTCAGCATGGAAACGTTGCCCTCAACGTCTCGACACTGAGGCGACTTGGAGGTCAAGAATACTACGTCACAGCGTCGCTACGCTACTTCTGCTGGACACCTATAAATACATCCATTTGCAACCAGATTTGGGGAGCCAATTTGAGGGTTTTCACCCTATTCTCGATTCAACATTAAAGTTGGGGGTTTTGGGAGAGTTTTGGGAGCCTTGTCGAAGATCTTGGGAGCTCGGGATCGATGGAGGTCGTCATGGGATCGAGGAGATCGACTTGATTATAAGCATTTCTCTTCCCTTTTCCTTTACTTTTAGTTTGTAGAATAGATGTGATTAGGAATTATTAGATGTTTAGTGATTATGAGTAGTTAATTCCTAAATTCTATGAGTTTTGATTTAGTTGTTGAACCTTTGTTTAATTAATGAAGTAATTTGGTTTGATTGTCATTATCATTCATTTGTGCATTTTTTTCCTTAATGCTTTTAATCACCTAAGCACTGATTAAATGAATTGTTTTCTAAGTGGAAACTCGACGGGGAGAAACTTAGACCAAAACTGAATGCATGACTGACGTTTATTTACTCGAGTGACACAGGATAAGGTAAATAGCGTTAGAGGTTATTTTTGAAGGGTCATAATGTCATGCTTAGTAAATAAAGAGGAAACCGAAAGAAGATTCTTTATTAAACAGGCATGAGAATAGGAGGAGACCGACATGAGAGTCCTTGATATTAGGCTTCTAGACTCATGAATCGAATGTCTAATTAATCCTAATTGACTAATTGACTAAGCAATTAAGGGTCCAATTAATGAAATCAACACTCTAGAATTATCCCTCCAAATTGTGTCTCCATTTATCTTTTGCTTTCTAGATTAGCTTTTTAGTTTATCTCTGAATAAAGCTAAGCAAGATTATTCGCGGTAACTAATTGAATAAATCCAATCCTTGTGGAGACGATACTCACATACTCACAATCACTATATTACTTGACGACTCGTGCGCTTGTTGTTCACGTCATCAGCTATCTGGGTTTAGTTGAAACTCCAGCCATTATACCTGATGATGACATAAAGGATCCATTGACTCATATATAGACAAAAAAATGAATGATGTGGATAAGAACCAGTGGGTCAAAGTTATGGACCTTAAAATTGAAGGGAATAAAAGTCCCCATGCAGCGGAAGCGCATCGTTTGGACCTTACGCCGTATATTAATTAACATTAAAATACCGTTACGATAACTCAAACAAAAACTTTAAACAACCTTTAAAGCCGCTGTAAAATTGGTTTAAACATGCTCAAATAAATCTAAATTTATTTTTAAAACTTTTCTAAAGAAAAGAGGAAGAACCGTTACAAACCTTCGTTGAAGACTTGACCGTTCTTCGCCAACGACGCTCCACGAACAAAAACGCAGCAGCCGCCTTTGTTTTTCTTCGCTGGAAATATCTTCTTTGATTGACACAATCACCACAGAGGTTACACCGGTATGTCTCTAAGTCTAGGAGGCAAAAGACTTGTGGGAGTCTTTCTCTAAGAGGGAGGCTAGAGAGAATTCTAGGTCTTGTCTTTCAAGAGTGTCAAGTGTCATGACCAATTAGGTCTAGTGTTCTATTTATAGAAGAGAGGCCATGAATAGAATATTCAATTAAATCAATCTTTTCCATAATTGATTCAATCTTTATTCCTTAATTAATCAATCATGATTAATCAATTCCATAATTGATTAATCTTTTCCACAAATGACTAATTACTTCCATAAGTGATTAGATCATTTCCTTAAATGATTAATCACTTCCTTAAGTGATTAATTATTTCCATAATTGATTAATTCTCGGTTAATGAATTCTTTAATTAATTAACCACCAATTAAATATCACATATTTAATTCCCGGCCTAGAATTAATTAATTTGCCCAAACACATTTTAGGCCTTAAATTAATTAATTCATTATTTTGAACTCTTTCAAACTTCCATAAATTTATATTTGAACTTTTCAAATATTAATTTCTCTCATAATAATATATCAATATATATTATATTTGTTTCCCTTAATAAATTGAACATTTTCAATTTACTTTTATTACTTAGTTGCCTCAAATTACTTTACGAGCTACCAGTGGGACCTAATGGACCTGCAGATCAGAAGCTCCAACGATGTGAGATTAATTGGTCAAACTCATTAACCACATTAATCAATATTCGTTAACTGTGTGTACATTCCACTATAGACTCACAGTTGCACTCTTCTCACTGCAGACATATTTTCTGTGTCCACGGATCTAGACCAATATCGACTAGTTAGTCCTTCACGAGTGTCCGTAAAACCAGCTGGGTCAAATTACCGTTTTACCCCTGGGTTACCTCTATTTCCTTAAGTACCAATTCTCCTCTAATGAACAACCTGTTTGTGGTCCAACCATCAAACAAAAAACCCTCTCGTGCCATTGAGAGGGTAGGGGCCTTTGATCAAGACTCGGAGTAACCACTTAAGGGAACACTCATCTGCTTCCCTAAAGTCGGGAAGGAGTGAATTCCATCTTGTACGATTATGTTCCCAGCTCCCTATTCGGTCTTGTCCCCAAAGTGGTAGGCTTATTGAGTCGGCGTATTGGCCACTCTCACCCATACAAATCAAAGGACAATCTCTCATGAGCAGGAGTCCATAATCAACTCAGGATTAAGACTAAGTTGTCTAGGTCGTCCTAGTGAAATAGAAAACCAACTAGTTAACGGTGTTATAACCAGTGGTTACTATTTCGCGGTCCGGTCTTATGCAAACTCATTACAAAGAAAAATATAAAATAACTAATAACAATTAATGGAAAAATATATTAATATTATTTCATTAATATCCGGTCAACGGTTACATTCACTATCTACGAGTTTTAGGGCATAAAACCCAACAAAAATCAAGTCGATGTACTTCAATACAGTCTGAGATCTTGTAGATCAACCTGAAGGGGTAAAACCCATAGGGTGCAAATGGATCTACAAGAGGAAGCGAGATGCAGCTTGGAAGGTCCAATGACCATATGGGTTACTTTTATGAAAGTGCAAGGACTAGTGTTTTTTTAAATATATCAAACCCCCAAACCTAAAGTTTTAGGTCTGCAACTGTCTGAAAGAGTTCAAATATATGTCTAATTAAGTATATGATATTTAATAAGTAAATAAATTAATTAATTATGAATTATATAATTATTCAATTTAATTAGTTTAGATTAAATGTGATTTAATTAAACTATAGTATATGAGAGGAATATTAGAATAAGATTGTAATATGTGATTAATTGAATATGGTTGATATTTAATTAATTTTGAATTAATTAATTTCTTAATTTACTTTAATTTAATGTGATTTAATTATATTAAAACTATAAATAAGTTTTAATGTGAATTGGATTCATATTAAAACTATAGGTTATAAGAGAGTTGCATATTTGAATGTGATTCAAGTGATGGGTTCATTAAATATGTGATATATAATTAATAATTAATCATTGAATTAATTAATTATAAATGAATTAATTAGTTGGTTTATATAATTTGATTAAATTGGATTTAGATAAATTAATTGAAACTATATATTATGTGAGGGCAATGCATTTAAATATGATTTAAATGCACATAAGATTAATTAATTAATGTGATCAATTAATTAACATAAGTTGATCTCCAGTAGAATCGTGAGCTGCAACAAAATCCACTGTTGGAGCAAATTGGATAACAAAATAATCAGGCTGAGAACCCTATTCTGGTAGCGAATGATAGGGCCAGAGTCATTCGAGTGTATGATTTCCCAATGTTTGATGAGTTAAATCCAGGAATTGTGCGTCCTCAAATTGAGGCAACAAATTTTGAAATGAAATCGGTAATGTTCCAGATGTTGCAAACCATGGGTCAATTCCATGATTTACCATCTGAGGACCCCCCATTTGCATCTTAAGTCTTTTCTAGGAGTTAGTGATTTGTTTGTTATTCAGGGAGTGTCGAGAGATGCCCTTAGATTAACTTTGTTCTCGTATTCTCTTAGAGATGGAGCAAAGGCGTGGTTAAATTCTTTTGCTCCAGGATCAATTATTACTTGGAATGAGTTAGTAGAAAAATTTCTTAGTAAGTATTTTGCACCAACTAGGAACGCCAAGTTGAGGAGTGAGATAGCGAGATTTAGGCAAAATGAAGATTAAACTTTTAGTGAGGCTTGGGAAAGGTTTAAGGAGCTTTTGCGAAAGTGTCCTCACCACGGTTTACCTCATTGTATCCAAATGGAAACATTTTACAATGGGTTAAACGTAGCAACCCAAGGTATGGTCGATGCTTCAGCGGGAGGGGCCATTTTGACAAAAACCTTTAATGAAGCCCATGAGATTTTAGAGAGAATATCAACCAATAGTTATCAGTGGTCAGATATTAGAGACTCTAGTAAGTAAGTGAAGAGTGTGATAAAAGTTGATGGTGTGTCTATCATTAGGGTCAATATTGCAATGTTAGCTAATGCTCTTAAAAATGTAACTATGGTGAGCCATGTTCAGCAGCCGCCAGTGGTGGAGCCTGCTGCAGTTGTAAACCAAGTTTCAGAAGAATCATGTGTCATTGTGGTGAAGAGGATAATTATGAGTTTTGCCCCAGCAATCCAACTTCTGTGTTTTTTATAGGTAATCAAAGGAATAACCCTTACTCAAATTTTTATAATCAAGGTTGGTGTAACCCCCCCCCCCAACTTTTCAAGCCCTCCAAGCACAGCAAAACGTGGTGAACCAGACAGGATTTGCTAAATCGTAGGGAATGCCTCAGGAAAATAAGCCGGCATTGCCCTAGAAAAATTCAGAGAGTTCTCTAGAGTCTTTGATGAAAGAATATATGGCTCGTAATGATGTCACAGTTCAAAGTAATCAAGTTTCATTGAGAGCCCTGGAGTTGCAAGTGGGTCAGCTAACTAATGAGCTGAAGGCACGACCTTAAGGGAAACTTCCTGCGGATACTGAGAACCCCAGAAGGGAAGCTAAGGAGCAGGTGCAGGCAGTGACTCTAAGAACTGGTAAGCCACTAGAAGAGAAAAGAGAGCCTAGTAAACCCCAGGATGTAGAGGAGAGTAGTGATAAAAATAATGTTGTAGAGAAAGAGTTGAAGACTGGTAAAAATGATGGAGGTAGCAATAATAATGTTGGAGCAACTAGTTTTGTTCCAGATGTAGAACCACCTTATGTACTGCGCCCCCCGCCTTATGTACCGCCTCTACGTTTTCAACAAAGGCAGAAGCATAAGAACCAAGATGATCAGTTTAAAAAGTTTGTAGAGATTCTTAAGCAATTGCATATAAATATCCCTTTAGTAGAAGCTATAGAGCAAATATCAAATTATGAGGATATCTTGACTAAAAAGAAGAGGTTAGGAGAATTTGAAACTGTATCTCTTACTGAGGAATGTAGTGTTATTCCTAAGAATTGGCTACCAACCAAGGCTAAGGATCCAGGGTCATTTACTATTCCTGTCTCTATAGGTGGAAAATAGTTGGGTAGAGAACTTTCTGATTTAGGCACGAGCATTAACCTTATGCCTCTTTCGGTTTATCGAAAGCTAGGTATTGGTGAAGTTAGGCCTATCACAGTCATACTTCAACTAACTGATAGGTCTATCATATATCTGGAGGGTAAGATTGAGAATGTCTTAGTTAAAGTAGATAAGTTCATATTTCCTGCTAATTTTATTATTTTAGATTATGAGGCAGATAAAGATATCCCAAAAATTCTTGGTCATCCATTTTTGGTTACTGGTAGGCCATTGATAGATGTTCAGAAGTGGGAGTTAACAATGAGGGTTCATAATGAGGAAGTGAATTTTAATGTTTTTAAAGCCATGAAGTATCCAGATGAAATGGAAGATTGATCTTTCATTCAGATTCTGGAGGACACAATTCTTGAGACAACAATTGAGGATTTGACGGATCAACATTTTGAGGTTTATGGAGAGATTAGTAATGAGGATTTAACAGTTTGTACTTCAGAAAGAAAAACTAAAAAAGAAGTGTCTAGGTGTGAGGATGTTTTTTAGTTTTTAGATTTGACTGAGAGGAATGCTCCTTCTATTAAGTCATCCCTAATTGAGGCACCTACTTTAGATTTGAAGCCTTTATCGGATCATCTAAAGTATGCGTATCTTGAGGAAGGTGAGATGTTGCCCATTATTGTTGCATCAGATCTAGCGTCGGATGATGAAAAGGACTTAGTAAAGTTGCTGCAGCAATATCGCAAAGCAATAGGTTTGACATTGGCTGACATTCAGGGAATTAGCCCATCTTTCTGTATGCATAAAATAACTCTAGAGGAGGGATCCTTTAGAAGTATTGAGCATCAGAGAAGGCTTAACCTTGCAATGAAAGAAGTTGTTAAGAATGAGGTGATAAAATGGTTGGATGTTGGGATTATTCATCCGATGGTAGATAGCAATTGGGTGAGCCATGTCCAACGTGTTCCTAAGAAAGGAGGTGTCACAGTAGTGACTAATAAGGACAATGAGTTGATCCCCACTAGGACAATAACTGGCTGGAGGGTTTGCATGGATTACATGAGGCTCAACAAAGCCACCCGTAAGGACCATTTTCCTATACCATTTATTGACCAGATGTTGGATAGGTTAGTTGGTCAGGCTTACTACTGTTTCTTAGATGGTTATTCTGGGTATTACCGGATTACCATTGCTCTTGAGGACCAGGAAAAAACAACTTTCACCTGCCCGTATGGGACATTTGCTTTTAGGCGAATGCCTTTCGGTCTTTGTAATGCTCCAGCAACATTTCAATTGTGTATGCTAGCTATTTTTTCTGATATGATTGAGTCCACTGTTGAGGTATTTATGGACAATTTTTCAGTTTTTTTTAGGATCTTTTTAGCATTGTTTGAATAATTTAGGAAAAGTGCTAAAGAGATGTGAGGATACTCACCTAGTTCTTAATTGGGAGAAATGTCACTTCATGGTGAAGGAGGGCATAGTGTTAGGTCATAAAATTTCAAAGAAAGGTCTAGAAGTTGATCGAGTAAAAATAGAGGTTATTGAGAGGTTAGAACCACCGAATTCAGTCAAAGGGATTCGTAGCTTTTTATGTCATGTTGGATTTTATAGAAGGTTCATAAAGAATTTTTCTAACATTAGTAAACCTCTTTGTAAATTGTTGTGTGTTGATAGTGTTTTTGACTTTGATGTAGATTGTAGGAAGACTTTTGAGACTTTGATGCAGATTGTAGGAAGACTTTTGTGCATCCAACTGGAGTTTGCCATTCGAGGTGATGTGCGATGCCAGTGATGTGGCAGTAGGTGCAATGTTGGGGCAAAAGCAGGGCAAAGTTATCCATCCTATTTATTATGCAAGCAAGGTTTTGAATGAAGCACAAATCAACTATACAACTACTGACAAGGAGTTGTTAGCGATTGTGTTTGCCTTTGAGAAATTCCGCCCATATTTAGTTGGATCCAAAGTCACGGTGTTTACAGATCATGCAACAATAAGGTACTTAATGTCTAAGAAAGATGCGAAGCCTAGATTAATTCGTTGGGTGTTGTTATTGCACGAGTTCGACTTAGAGATAAAGGACAAGAAGGGATCGAAAAATGTTATTGCAGATCATTTGTCTTGTCTTGATCCCTCATCATCTTTACTCAAGCAACCTGTCATTTCATATTCATTTCCAAATGAGCAGTTTTTTGTTGTTGAGGTGAAGGTAGTGCATAGTACTCCTTGGTATGCGGATATAGCTATTTTTCTGGTAAAGGGAGTCACTCCTATTGATATGGATAGGAGGCAAGTGCAAAATTTTCGACATGATGCAAAGTTCTTTTATTGGGAAGAGCCATTTATGTATAAACAATGTTCTGATGGTATTATTTAGAGATGTGTTTCAGGTGATGAAGCAAAGGGAAATCTTGGAGCAATGTCACTCTTCCCCGTATGGAGGTCATTTCAGCGGTCAGAGGACAGCCAGGAGGATTTTACAGTGTGGATTCTTCTGGCCTTCTTTATTTAAGGATGCCCATTGGTTCTGCAAGCAATGTGATGTGTGTCAAAGGAAAGGAAACTTAGGACCTAGAGATGAAATGCCTCTTACTTATGTTTTAGAATTGGAATTATTCGATGTTGGGTTCCTAGAGTGAGTAAAAATATAGTATAAAATACTCTATAATTCCTGTGCAAGTATACACAGTCTGCAGCAAGTAATATTATCAATCCAAGGTCTGAATGAGTTTCCACTTTATCTATTTTGCGTAACTTCCTAATGGTTTCGAAGATAATAAAAATGTTGGGTTTTATCGGAATTATGCTGAAGCAAAATAAATGACAAAACAACGAGTAAACAAATAGATAGGCAGATTAAAGACAGGCGCTGGTTAGGCTTTAGTGATTGTTCTAAGATATGCTCTAGCAATATTATTGATCATGCATTTCTCGCAGTATTATTAGCGGATTCCTCTCGGAACTCCGGATCTTTTGGGATATGTTTCAAACCAAATGAAGAGCGACCGATCAAGCACTAGGCAATTGGCTATCCCTAGCTCAGTCACTGGCGTTCACCAATACACAATGATCGTAGTGTGGATAATTGCCACAAACTCTCTAAATCATCCCTGAAACTAGAGAGAGCTATCCATACCGGCTGGCCAGGCGGGCATAAAATGCGATAGTCAATTTATTACTAGAGATGAAGCACAGTAATCACATTATTCCTAACCAACACCTTAAGCTACTTAGTTCATAATAGGCATAGGAATACGAATTACAATCTGAGTATGCATATCCATAACCACAAATTAATAAAGAAGGTAAACTCCCTAATCAGCTTGCGGTTGATGGTGTTCTTGATGATCTTCAATCTTCCTATACTATTCGGCTTCCAAGGGAAAACATGGAATGACTTTGACTTTGACGGCTACTTCCTTTTATAGAAGGATGGGAGGCTTGAATTAGGTCAACTAGGACACGTGTAAGGCTCTCCTTGATCCTTTATCACGAAAATAACTCAACAGAAGTCAGTTCATGAAGTTGGCTAACGAGCTGTGATGTGGCAGTTTCTGCTCCCAGTTTTGCTGCAGCATAGAATCTGCTCCCTCCAGTCGCTCAGCAGCATAATCTGCACAAAGTGATTTCCAAAGCTTCCATTCTTCCAAATGGGTTAAATCATGTAATATCTCTCTAAAACCAACCCTATTAAGTATTAAAGACACACAAATCCTTATATAAATGAGGCCTAAATAACTACCTTTTGGGCAGTTATCATACCCCCAAACTTGAACTATTGCGCGTCCCGAGCAATACTAACCAACCTTCCTTCAAGAATTTAAAAACATCTGACAAAGAATTAGCTTAATCAAACCAGACAGTCCAACACTACCTTTAACCTTTACCTGAGCACTCTGCAAAACCAAGCTCTGCTGCAGCAAAATGATTCCTTCAGCAGGAACAAATAATCACCACTTTTTAACTTAATTCTAAGAACTCACCATAATCAGACATTTCAAAACATATTTTCAAAGAGGTTTATTTCATTATTTATCAGACTTAAAGCAACCTTACGGTCATAAACTCTTAAGCATGGGATGACCCACTTTATGGTGCAGTAGACCCTTGCCTCAAGCTTATCACCAACTTCCTCAAAAAAAAAAAAAAAAAAAAAGCTTATCACCAACTAGGCTCAATACTCATTATAAAGCTCAAAAATCCTTAGTTATTCTATCTCTTGCCCCTCAGAATGGCGACATTTTATGATGAAGCTCACCTAAGTTCTGGGAGACAGAAAAACTGCTGGATCATCATTCATCCTTCAAAACTTTTGCTCTGTCAATTTTTTTTCAGCAAAATCTTCAACAAATAATTTTTCTCATCATTTTTTCACATTTCCTAGGTCATCTTTTGACGCGAAGACAAACTGTGGGTATCACAAATGTCCCCGGTTACTTAATAACCTAGCAAATTTTTTTTAATTTTGAAGGAGAGGAATGCTCGAGCAAAATAATTGGAGTAGCAAAAAGTCCCCCAAACTTGAATTATTCATTGTCCCCAATCATTAATTAAGCAATTATACCCCCAAACTTAAATTTTTCTCACTGAATTTTTAAACTAAACATGGGACTAGGATTAAGCTTAAAGTGGATCATATAAGTCAATACTACCGTCAAAATCTTCTTGCTGCAGCAACAGTCCAGGCTAGAAGAAATGCTCAAGAAAAAGGTTTCTGGAGATCAGAATACCTTGATCTAATTAAGCGTAATCAGTCCAAGCTTCAAAAATTCAGAAGAAAATAGTTAAGTTAGAGTTAGTCAGTGCTCATGGAATAGAAACATTCAGAAATTTCATTAAAATCATAGAAAAACATTACAAAGCAGAGATATATTTTTAACGCATAAAAAATATTAAAAAGAAACAAGAGAAACATATTTAGCAAACGGGGTCAGATATGCGCGAGCAAACAAAATGATAAGACAAAAATAATGCTCGCTGAAGATCATTCCATCCATCAATCTTCCTGACCCTGGTCTTCATCATCATTCTCTTCTCCTCTTTCAGCAGGTGGGGGCGGAATCCAAGGGTTCAACAGATCGTCAGGGAACATGGGAAGGGCAGGGTATGGGTTTGAAAAATTTTCCTGCAGCGCCCTCTTTAAGCTGGCATCCCGATTCTTAACATAGTTCCAGAAGGTTAAAGTCTGCCTCTCAGCAAACTCCTGCCTACTGGCCGAAAGTGCCAGTTGTTCTAGAATCGTATTGATGCCGTAGATAAGCCCACCTTGACGTATCTCCTGCGTGCGCTGGAGCCGCGCCAAATTGGGCGTATCAATGATCCCTTTATCAAATAGAATTGCATCACTCTCCTCCACTGGAACCCCTGCTTGTCTGCATAGCATAGTAATTGTGTTCGGGAAGAACAGCTTCCCCACCTTTTTCTTCCAGCAGCACGCTATTTCATTACAAATAATTTTTCCTACGTCAATACTGAGAGACCTTAAGATAGCAAAAGCCAAAAGAATTCGTTCCCTGGATACTGTTGAGTCGTGCGTTGTCGGAAGCAACCTCTGCCTGATGAAACCCATCCATGTGTTCGCTTCCTTTTTCAAATAAGCCGACTGGAATGTCCGTTTCTGAGTCTTAGATAGTTGCCACCGCGCCCCCTCGATTCCTACCTCCCTCACAGCATTACTTAACTGCTCCTCAGATGGCGCGACTGCCATTTCATTGAATGCCGCGTGGGGGAAGTTTTGAAGATGGTACAGTGCGTTGATCGCACTTGGACTCCAATCTACCTCGACTCCTCTGACAATTACCAGGAAACCCTCTTCTTTATCAATGTTGGCATAGAATTCACGCACCACCTGTGCGTTTACGGCCTCCGGCTTAGCACAAAACAGCTCCCAGCCGTGGTCAGCTATGCCGGTCCTTAGAAATGGCGGAAGATCACTGCTGAAACCTCTTTCGAACAAAAAATCCCTTCTCAGGAGCTCAGTGTATTTTGCTCTAGCAAAATTATTGACGAAGCGATCGTATGGCACCTGTCGCTCTGCTATTTCATCGTGCTCCTCTGATGCTTCAGCAATCTTTTTGCCCTTTTCTTCTCTCCGCTTCAGCAACTGTTCCTCCTCTGCCTGTTTCTCTGCTTCTTCTCGCCTTCTTTCCTCAGCCTCTTTTTTCTCTCGTTCCTCTTGCTCGGCCTTCTCTCTCTCGGAATCAGATGATGGAGGCGATGGGGTATCAGTCCTGATCACTGGAATGCGCCCAGCCTTCCGCTTAATGCGGCGTCGTTTCGGAGGTTCAGGTATGATAACCTCCACACGAGCCTCCTGAACTGGCTCTCTGCTTTCTTCCTCTACAGCCTCCGTCTGCACATCCTCACTCTGCTTCTCCTGAATATTCTCTCGAGCTTCTTCTGTAGTCGCAATTTCCTTTTCATCCTCTTCTTGATTATGTCTGTCAGATTCTTTTGGGTCTCCTTCTTCTTCTGCAACAACCTCATCCTCTCTCGCTTTTTCTTGTTCTTCAACCCTCTGTTGCCGTCTTCTTCGCTTAGCCTCCTTCTCTTCTGGCGTTCTCTTTTTCTTAGTTTTTACTTTCTGAACTTCGGGAGTTACGGGTATCGCTTCTTCCTCACTCTCCCTCTCCTTTTGAGCTCTTGTTTTAGCCATTGAAGGTGTAATAGGGTTTGACAGAGGATGCAAAGAAAGAAAGAAAGAATAATACACGCACAAAGATTTGATCAAGAAGACGAAGTGAAACGTGCTTACCATAGATTGCGAATAAATAGGGCTGCAGCAAACAAGAATCCCAACCGAAAAGATTTGCCCTGCCATAACTATTATTACCGTTGTAATTTTAAAAATGCAAACCTGAAATTAAAAAATTACCAACGGTAAAATGGCAGATTCCAAACGCCCATGGTAAAATTGATGTACTGTCATCATTGAAGCCGTTGGATAATTACTCTGCGACACGTGGCCTCATCAGATGATGCACTCACATTTACCTGCGAGAATTTAAAGCTAAATCTAACGGTAACAATAATAAATTCCAACGGAAACCCTTCTATCTCGGAATATTTTGCTCCAGCAATATCTTTGCCGCAACAATCTGCTGAACCTGAAGAATCTTAGATACGGAATTCGAATTTCAAAATAGACAAATCAAATCCTTTTAATTCAAATTAAACCGATCAAAGCAAACTTAACCTGTTATTCCCAAAAGAGGCCGAATAAATTAGAAAAAAAAATCCCTATTAATTAAAACTAGAATTCAAATAACTGAAAATAAAATCTAGATAAAATCTAATAAAATCTAACTAATTAAAAGATAATTAAAAGATAATCTAAATAAATAACCCGAAAATAAAATCAAATTAAATTCAAAACGAAATAAAATCTAAAATAATAAAAATACTGAGATCTAATAAACTATGCAAAAATCAAACCTAACCTAATCAGGATTAAAAACAAATCAACGAAAAATAAAATCACTACAAATCCTGGGAGCTCAAAATTTTGCTCTGTGAAATGCTCCCGCAAAAATCATGCTCTCTCAATCATCAACCAACCTTAGGGAAGGATATTTCATCCGAAACTCCTCACCCCAATAATGCTTCACACGCTGTCCATTTACCTTGAACACTCTCCCATCTTTTTCATCCTACAAAGTAATTGCTCCATTGGGGAAAACCTCAATCACAATAAAAGGTCCTAACCATTTAGATTTTAATTTTCTTGGAAACAATTTTAATCTAGAATTATAAAGCAAAACTTTCTGACCCTTGACAAACTCCTTAGATTTTATTTTCTTGTCATGCCACAGCTTAGTCTTTTCTTTATACATTTTTGCATTTTCGTAAGAAAATTGACGAAATTCTTCTAGCTCATTAAGCTGCAGCATTCTTATTGCTCCTGCACGACTCAGATCAAAATTTAACTTTTTCAAAGCCCAAAATGTTTTATGCTCAAGCTCTAACGGTAAATGGCAAGCTTTCCCATATACTAACCTATAGGGAGACATACCTAGAGGAGTCTTATAAGCTGTCCTATAAGCCCAAAGAGCCTCATCCAACCTAAAGGACCAATCCTTTCTAGATGGATGGACTACTTTCTCTAAAATAGCTTTAATTTCCCTATTACTAATTTCAGCTTGACCATTTGCTTGTGGGTGATAAGGGGTAGCTATCCTATGCTTAATCCCGTACTTAGCTAAAAGCTTAGTTAAGATATTATTAACAAAATGTGTACCCTCATCACTCACTAGAGCCCTAGGTGTCCCAAACCGCGCAAAGATGTGCGATTGAAGAAACCTTACTACTGTCTTGGCATCACTCTGATGGCATGCAATGGCCTCCACCCACTTGGACACATAATCAACTGCCAATAAGATAAAAACATTGCCATTAGAAGGGGAAATGGCCCCATAAAGTCAATACCCCATACATCGAATAATTCAACTTCTAAAATGTAAGTAAGAGGCATTTCATCTCTTGGCCCCAAATTTCCTCTCCTTTGGCAAGCATCACATTGCTTGTAGAACCAATGGGCATCCTTGAATAACGTAGGCCAGAAAAATCCGCAATGCAAAATCCTCATAGCCGTCCTCTGACCGCTTAAATGACCTCCATACGACGAAGAGTGACATTGCTCCAGGATTTCCTTTGCTTCAGCACCTGAAATGCACCTACGAATAATACCATCAGAGCATTGCTTATACATAAATGGCTCATCCCAAAAGAAAAATTTTGCATCATGCTTAAACTTTTTCTTCTGCCTCCAATCCATGTCAATAGGAGTGACTCCCTTTACTAAAAAGTTGGCAATATCAGCATACCAAGGGACATCCCTGACTACCTTTACCTAAACAGCAAAAAGCTGCTCATCTGGAAAAGAATCGTAAATGGCAGATTGCTCCAGCAAAGATGATAAATGATGGATCAAGACGAGATAAATGATCTGCAATGACATTCTCTGATCCCTTCTTGTCCTTTATCTCCAAGTCAAATTCCTGCAATAGTATAATCCAACGAATTAGTCTAGGCTTTGCATCTTTCTTTGCCATTAAATACCTTATTGCTGCATGATCCGTGAACACCGTGACTTTGGATCCAACCAAATATGGCCGGAATTTTTCAAAAGCAAACACAACAGCTAACAACTCCTTTTCAGTAGTTGTGTAGTTGACTTGTGCCTCATTTAAAATCTTGCTTGCATAATATATAGGATGAATAAATTTGCCCTGCTTCTGCCCCAGCATTGCACCTACTGCAGCATCACTCGCATCACACATTACCTCGAATGGCAAAATCCAATTAGGTGCGCAGAGAATGGGTGCTGAAATTAAAGCAGCCTTCAATGTTTCAAAAGCCTTCCTACAATCTGCATTAAAGTCAAAAACATGATCAGTGCACAATAAGTTACAAAGAGGTTTACTGATTTTGGAAAAATCCTTTATGAACCTCCTATAAAATCCAGCATGTCCTAAAAAACTCCGAATTCCCTTCACTGAATTCGGTGGCTCTAGTCTTTCGATAACCTCAACTTTTGCTCTATCAACTTCAAGACCATTTTTAGAAATCCTATGGCCTAACACTATGCCCTCCTTCACCATGAAGTGGCACTTCTCCCAATTAAGAACTAGATGGGTATCCTCACATCTTTTTAACACCTTACCTAAATTATCTAAACAACTCTGAAAAGACCCTCCAAAAACTGAAAAATCGTCCATAAAGACCTCAACAGTGGACTCAATCATATCAGAAAAAATTGCTAACATACACCGCTGAAATGTTGCTGGAGCATTGCAAAGGCCAAAAGGCATTCTCCTAAAAGCGAATGTCCCATAAGGGCAGGTGAAAGTGGTTTTCTCCTGATCCTCAGGAGCAATAGTAATCTAGTTATACCCAGAATAACCATCCAAGAAACAGTAATAGGCCTGACCAGCCAATCGATCCAACATCTGGTCGATAAATGGTAGAGGGAAATGATCCTTTCGGGTGGCTTTATTAAGCCTTCTGTAATCCATACAAACCCTCCAGCCAGTTACTGTCCTTGTGGGGATCAACTCATTATCTTTATTGCACACCACAGTGACACCTCCTTTCTTAGGAACACATTGGACAGGGCTTACCCAATTGCTATCGGCAATTGGATAGATGATCCCAGCATCCAACCATTTAATTACCTCCTTTTTAACAACTTCTTTCATTGCAGGGTTAAGCCTTCTTTGTTGCTCAATACTCCTAAAGGATCCCTCCTCTAGAGTGATTTTATGCATACAAAAAGATGGGCTAATTCCCTGAATATCAGCCAATGTCCAACCTATAGCTTTGCGGTATTGCTGTAGCAATTTTATTAAGGTCTCCTCATGCTCCGGCATTAAATCTGATGCAACAATAATGGGCAACGTCTCACTTTCCCCAAGATACACATACTTTAGATGATCCGGTAAAGGTTTCAAATCTAAAGTGGGTGCCTCAATTAGGGATGGCTTAATTGGGGGAGCCTTTCTTTGATCTAAATCTAAAGACTCAAAAACATCCTCACACCTAAACAATTCTTTTTCATTTTTTCTATCTAAAGAACAAAATTCAAAGTCTTCTACACTAACCTCTCCATGCTTTTCCGAATGCTTACTAGTCGAATCCTGTATTGCTGTCTCAATAACTGTGCTCTCCAGAATCCTGATGAAGGAGCAATCCTCCATCTCGTCTGGATATTTCATGGCTTTAAACACATTAAATTTCACTTCCTCATTACAGACTCTCATTGTTAATTCTCCTTTTTGAACATCTATTAATGCCCTACCAGTAGCCAAAAATGGACGACCTAGAATAATTGGGACATCTTTATCAGCCTCATAGTCTAAAATAATAAAATCAACAGGAAATATGAATTTATCAACTTTTACTAAGACATCCTCAATTTTACCCTCTGGATATGTGATAGACCTATCAGCTAATTGGAGTGTAACTGTGGTAGGCCTAGCTTCACCAATACCCAACTTCCGATAGACCGAAAGAGGCATAAGGTTAATGCTTGCACCTAAATCACAGAGTGCTCTACCTAACTCCTTTCCACCTATAGACACAGGTATAGTAAATGACCCTAGATCCTTAGCCTTGGAGGGTAGACCATTCTTAAGAATAGCACTACACTCCTCAGTAAGAGATACAGTTTCAAACTCACCTAACCTTTTCTTTTTAGTCAAAATATCCTTAAGAAATTTAGCATAATTAGGCATTTGCTCTATAACTTCTACTAAAGGGATATTTATATGCAATTGCTTAAGAATCTCTAAAAACTTTTTAAATTGACCGTCCTTATTCTTAGGCTTTTGCCTTTGTGGAAAAGGCAGAGGTGGTACATAAGGTGGGGGCGGCACATATGGTGGCTCTACATCTGGCACAGAACCAGATGCTCCAGCATTTTCTTTGCTGCCTTCAGCACCCTGACCAGACTCCAACTCTTCCTCGACAACAAAATTATTTCTATCACCATTTATCTATAACCTGGGTTTTACTAGGCTCAATTCTTTCTTCTAATGGCTTACCACTCCTAAGAGTAACTGCCTTTACCTGCTCCTTACCTTCCCTTCTAGGGTGTTCAGTATCTGATGGAAGTTTCCCTTGAGGCCTTGCCTTGAGCTCATTAGCTAGCTGACCCACTTGCAATTCCAGGGCTCTCATCGAAGCTTGATTACTTTGAATTGCAGCGTCTGTGCGAGCCATAAATTCTTTCATCATCGCCTCAAGAGAATTTCTCGAATTTTGCTGGGCAAAGCCGGCTTATTTTGCTGGGGCATTACCTGCGCTTTAGCAAATCCCGGCTGGTTCACCTTTTGTTGTGCTTGTACGTTATTTCCTTGACCTCCCCATGAGAAGTTGGGGTGGTTGCGCCAACCTGGATTATAGAAGTTAGAATAAGGGTTGTTCCTCTGATTACCTACAAAAAACACAGAAGCTGGATTGCTGGGGCAAAACTCGTAGTTGTGGTCTTCACCGCAATAGACACATGCTTCGTCCGTGACTTGATTCACCACTGCTGCAGGCTCTATAGCTGGTGGCTGCTGATGACTAATCAATGTCACATTCTTAAGAGCATTAGCAATCATTGCAAGATCAGCCCTAATGGTGGACACACCATCAACCTCTAATACACTCTTAACCTTTTTATTTGTGCCTCTAACATCCGACCACTGACAACTATTAATAGATATTCTTTCTAAAATTTCATAGGCTTCATCAAAAGTTTTTGCCAAAAGGGCCCTTCCAGCCGAGGCATCGACCATACCTTGGGTTACTCCATTTAAACCATTGTAAAATGTTTCCAGTTGAATACAATGAGGTAACCCATGGTGGGGACACTTTCGTAAAAGCTCCTTAAACCTCTCCCAAGCCTCACTAAAAGTATCATCCTCAAGTTGCCTAAACCCTACTATTTCACTCCTTAATTTCGCATTTCTATTAGGTGGGAAATATTTACTAAAAAATTTTTCAGCTAACTCATCCCACGTCCTAATTGATCCTGGAGCAAAAGAGTTTAACCATGACTTTGCTCCATCTCTAAGAGAATACGGGAACAAAGTTAATCTAAGAGCATCTCTAGGCACTCCTTGAATTACAAAAGAATCATTAACTCCTAAAAAAGACTTAAGATGTAAATGAGGGTCTTCAGATGACAAACCATGGAATTGCCCCACAGTTTGCAACATCTAAAACATTACCGGTTTCATTTCAAAATTCGCTGCTTGGATTTGGGGACGTGCAATCCCTGGATTCAACTCATTAAACATCGGGACAGCATATGCTCGAATGGCTCTGGTCCTATCGTTCGCTATCAAGATAGGATTCTCAGCCTGATTATTTCGCTGCTCATTTTGCTCAAACAGTGGGTTTTGCTGCAGCAATGGATTCTGCTGGGGGTTCACTGCTACTTGACCTTCAGGAACCTGCGGTAGTTGCGGCACGTTCTCCATCTGGTTTCTGCGCTGCTCCCTCCTTCTGTTCCTAAATGTCCTTTCAATTTCTGGATCAAGCTCAAACCGTACCCCAGGCAGATCGCTCATGCACCAAAATCACACCTGCAAAAACAAAAGAAACAATCAAAAAGTTCTAGCACCAAACCACTAAAACACATACACTAAACATATCAGATAAAAACTTATTCAAGTCCCCGGCAACGGCGCCAAAAACTTGTTGGGTTCCTAGAGTGAGTAAAAATATAGTATAAAATACTCTAGAATTCCTGTGCAAGTATACACAGTCTGCAGCAAGTAATATTATCAATCCAAGGTCTGAATGAGTTTCCACTTTATCTATTTTGCGTAACTTCCTAATGGTTTCGAAGATAATAAAAATGTTGGGTTTTATCGGAATTATGCTGAAGCAAAATAAATGACACAACAACGAGTAAACAAATAGATAGGCAGATTAAAGACAGGCGCTGGTTAGGCTTTAGTGATTGTTCTAAGATATGCTCTAGCAATATTATTGATCATGCATTTCTCGCAGTATTATTAGCGGATTCCTCCCGGAACTCCGGATCTTTTGGGATATGTTTCAAACCCAATGAAGAGCGACCGATCAAGCACTAGGCAACTGGCTATCCCTAGCTCAGTCACTGGCGTTCACCAATACACAATGATCGTAGTGTGGATAATTGCCACACACTCTCTAAATCATCCCTGAAACTAGAGAGAGCTATCCATACCGGCTGGCCAGGCGGGCATAAAATAAGAATAAGCACAACAATTAACCAAAATGCGATAGTCAATTTATTACTAGAGATGAAGCACAGTAATCACATTATTCCTAACCAACACCTTAAGCTACTTAGTTCATAATAGGCATAGGAATACGAATTACAATCTGAGTATGCATATCCATAACCACAAATTAATAAAGAAGGTAAACTCCCTAATCAGCTTGCGGTTGATGGTGTTCTTGATGATCTTCAATCTCCCTATACTATTTGGCTTCCAAGGGAAAACATGGAATGACTTTGACTTTGACGGCTACTTCCTTTTATAGAAGGATGGGAGGTTTGAATTAGGTCAACTAGGACACGTGTAAGGCTCTCCTTGATCCTTTATCACGAAAATAACTCAACAGAAGTCAGTTCATGAAGTTGGCTAACGAGCTGTGATGTGGCAGTTTCTGCTCCCAGTTTTGCTGCAGCATAGAATCTGCTCCCTCCAGTCGCTCAGCAGCATAATCTGCACAAAGTGATTTCCAAAGCTTCCATTCTTCCAAATGGGTTAAATCATGTAATATCTCTCTAAAACCAACCCTATTAAGTATTAAAGACACACAAATCCTTATATAAATGAGGCCTAAATAACTACCTTTTGGGCAGTTATCAATGGGGTATCGATTTTATGGGGTCATTTTCCCCTTCTAACTGTAATGTGTTTATTTTGTTGGCAGTTGATTAGGTGACCAAGTGGGTGGAGGCCATTGCATGTCATCAGAATGATGCTAAGACAGTGTCAAGGTTTCTTCAATTGCACATTTTTGCGCAGTTTGGGACACCTAGGGCTCTTGTGAGCGATGAGGGTACACACTTGGTGAACAATGTGTTAGCTAAGCTTTTAGAGAGGTATGGAGTGAAGCATAGGATAGCTACACCTTATCACCCGCAAGCTAATGGTCAAGCTGAAGTTAATAATAGGGAAATTAAATCTATACTAGAGAAAGTAGTTCATCCGTCTAGGAAAGATTGGTCTTTTCGGTTAGATGAGGCTCTTTGGGCTTATAGGACAGCCTATAAGACTCCTTTAGGTTTGTCTCCCTATAGGTTAGTGTATGGAAAGGCTTGCCATTTACCGTTAGAGCTTGAGCATAAAACGTTTTGAGCTCTGAAAAATTTAAATTTTGATTTAAGTTCTGCAGGTGCAATTAGAATGCTGCAGCTTAATATGAGTTACAGGAGTTTCGTCAGTTTTCTTATGAAAATGCGAAAATGTATAAAGAAAAGACAAAGCGGTGGCATGATAAAAAGTTATAGCCTAAAGAATTTGTTAAGGGTCAGCAGTTCTTATTGTATAACTCTTGATTAAAATTATTTCCTGGAAAATTAAAATCTAAATGGTCTGGACCGTTTGTTGTGATTGAAGTCTTTCCTCATGGAGCAATTACTTTGAGAGATGAAAAAGATGGGAGAGTTTTTAAGGTTAATGGACAGTGAGTGAAGCATTATTGGGGAGAGGAATTTCGTTTGAAATATCATTCCCTGAAATTAGTTGAAGAATGAGTGAGTAAAGGTTTTGCGGGAGCATTTCGTGTTGCAATATTTTTAGAAGCTCCCAATACTTGTTGCGATTTTGTTTTATTTGATTTTGTTTTATTTAATTTCGTGAGATTTTATTTTATTTTTAGTTTGAATTATTTTGAATTAGATTTTAATTGCTTTTATCTGATTTATTTTAATTTGTGAGAGTTTTAATCTTCATTTTAATCGGATTTTTATTTTTCTGGTTAAATTAATTTCAATTTGTTCGATTTAATTTTAAATTTATCGGATTAATGTATGTTTCGATTTAATTTTATTTTTTATTTTAATTTCTGTTTAGGTTAAGTTTATAATAATGTATTTTTTAATGTATTTAGCAAAATAAAGATTTGATTTGATTTTGGCGGTTTGAATTTTAATTTAAATTTTTCTGGATAAAAGATCCTTCTAGAAGAATCAATTTTGAAGATCAGTTTGTGTTTGCAATCTTTTAGTTAGGATCAAAATCTTTTAGTCGGGATGTAACGAGATTGGTTGTGAGTTAATTATTTTTTTTACGGTTCGGAATCAATTTTTCTGTGGGCAGGTAAAACACGTGGAGCATCTGATGTTCCACGTGTCACACAGTGAAGATCCAATGATCTATCTATTAGCCAGCGCAGAGAGCATTTACCACGGGGCAATTTTTACCATTTATTGGGATTTAATCTTCATGATTACATGCAAAATTAAACGGTAATTTTATTTAATAAGGGGCAGATCTTTTCAGTTAGGATTCTTAATGTTGGAGCCCCTATTTAAATATAAACCCTGATACGTTTTCCTTCTCATTTCATCTTTCATCTTCAGTTCTTCAATTTTCTTTCTGTGTGTGCAAAAATTCTGTGAATTCCCAGATGGCCAAGACAAGAGGAAGGAAAGAGAGGGAAGTTGAGGAAGAGGAGGTGTTGGTTACGCCTGAGGCACCTAAAAAGAAAACGAAGAGAAAGAGAACCACTGAGGAAAAAGAAGCCAAACGGCTGAGGAGACAGCAGCAGGCTGAAGCCACGGAAGTTCTGCAGAAAGTGATCGAAAATATCGCAGAAGAGGTGGCTAGAGAAGAGCAACCAAAAGGCCCAGAAGAAGGAAAAGATCCGGAACAAAGGGAACAACAAGTTGAAGCTCAGCAAGAAATACAAGATAAGCGAGCAGAAGAGGTGTCAGAGCAGGGTGATCAGTTTCCCTCTCTTTCCTTCCTCTTGTCTTGGCCATTTGGGAATTCACAGAATTTTCGCACACACAGAAAGAAAATTGAAGAATTGAAGATGAAAGATGAAAAAGAAGCCAAACGGCTGAGGAGACAGTAGCAAGCTGAAGCCACGGAAGTTCTGCAGAAAGTGATCGAAGATATCGTAGAAGAGGTGGCTGGAGAAGAGCAACCAAAAGGCCCCGAAGAAAGAAAAGATCTGGAACAAAGGGAACAACAAGTTGAAGCTCAGCAAGAAATACAAGATAAGCGACCAGAAGAGGTGTTAAAGCAGGGTGATCAGCAAGCAAAGGTTCAAGAACATCAGGTTCAGGAAGAAGTCGCGTTGGATCAACCACCACGACGTCGTCGCCGCAAGCAAAAGGCGGGCCGAATCATGAGGGTTTGGACTGACACCCCATCTCCACCTACCACTGAGTCTGGGAAGGAAAACACAGAAACAAAGGTCCAAGAGAAGGAAGAAATTGAAAAGAAAGCTGAAGAGGATAAGGCCATGGTGAAACAACGTGAAGACAGAGGCAAAGGTGTTGCCGAAGCAACGGCTGAAACGACGGAAGAAGAACCTGAGGGACAGTGGTTGCCATATGAACACTTCGTCAACAATATTTCTAGGGGAAAATATTTAGAGATGCTGAAGAGAGATTTCTTGTTTTAAAGATGGTTCGGTGATGACCTACCACATTTCTTGAGAGTTGGGATCACAAATCACGGATGGGAGCGATTCTGTGCTAAACCGGAGTCTGTCAATTCAAATATAGTTCGCAAATTTTATGAAAATATTGATGAAGAAGAGGGTTTTCAGGCAATTGTTTGGGGTGTAGTAGTAGATTGGAGCCCAGGTGCAGTCAATTCTCTATTCAACCTACAAGACTTTCCACACGTTGGATATAACGACATGGCGGCAGCGCCATCTAATGAGCAGTTGAATGCAGCTGTTCGTGAAGTGGGAATTGAGGGGGCTCAATGGTGGTTGTCAAAGATGGAAAAAATGACTTTCCAAGCTGCCTATCTTAAGAGTGAGGCAAATACTTGGTTAGGATTTGTCAAGTTGCGTCTACTGCCAACAACCAACGACTCTACTGTCTCCCGTGATCGCATTCTCTTGGTTTTTGCTATATTGAGATCATTGAGCATTGATGTCGGCAAAATTATCTCCAGTGAGATTCATACTTGCTGGAGGAAAAAGGTGGGCAAGTTGTTTTTCTCGAATACAATAACTATGTTGTGTCAAAGAGCAGGGGTTCCTGCGAGTGCAGAAGATGTTATCCTAATGGACAAGGGAATAATAGACACGTCGAACCTGGCAAGGCTTCAGAGAACTCAGGAAGCACGCCAAGGCGGTTTGGTGTGTGGCATCCACCAAATACAAGAACAACTGCAACTGCATTCCAACCGAATAAAGTTTGCCGAAAGGCAATTCCAAACATACTGGAATTATGTTAAACGGAGGGATGCCACACTTAGAAGGCATTTGCAATCGAACTTTTCCAAGCCATATCAGGCCTTCTCTGTTTTTCTCGATGATTTATTAAACCCCTGGATCCCACCGTCGTCGATAGAAAAAGAAGGAGAAGAGGATGATGATGCTGGTCAGGAGGACTAGAAGAAGAAAAAGAGTCGAGCGAGCTTTTATTTTGTTTAATCATTTTTGTTGCTCGCGTATTTTCCTGACAAAGTTTTTTTGTTTTTAGGATTTCTTCTTTCATGTTTTTATTTTTTGTTTTGTTGATTTTTTAAAAAAATAAAATTTATCTGATATTGTAATCATTTTCTGTTATTTCAATGAAATTTCTGAAGTTTTTCTTTTCTATGGCACACTGAGTATTCCTAACTTAACTTTTCTTCTGAATTTTTGAAGCTTGGACTAGTTAGCTTAATTAGATCAAGGTGTTCTGATCTCCAGAAACCTTTTGCTTAAGTATTCCTTCTAGCATGGTCATCGCAGAAGTTATGAGGTAGCATTGTCTTATTTTGATCCACCTTAAGCTTAGTCCTAGTCCCACACTTAGTTTAAAATTCAGAGTAAAAAATTAAGTTTGGGGGAATAATTATATGTTGCTAATTCATTGAGGACAATGAATAATTTAAGTTTGGGGGACTTTGAGCCACTCCTCTTGTTTTGCTCGAGCATTCCTCTCCTTTATATTATTTTTTCTAGGTTATTGAGCAACCAGGGACATTTTTGACACCCACAGTTTGTCTCTGGGTCAAAAGATGGCCTAGGAAATGTTGAGAAAAAATGATGATATATTTATGTTGAAAAAAAAAAGTTAAAATTTTACTGTAAAAATTGATAGAGCAAAACTTTTGAAGGATGAATGACAATCTGGCAGTTTTCTATCTCCTAGGGCTTAGGTGAGCTTCATCATAACATGTCACCATTCTAAGAAGCAAGGGATATATAACTAAAGATTTTTAGGTTTAGCATTGAGTGTTTAGCCTAGTTGGTGCTAAGTTTGAGGCAAAGGTATATTGCATCATAAAATGTTCATCTCATGCTTAAGAGCTTATGACTATTGGGTTGCTTTAAGTCTGAAGAACAAAAGAATAAATCCCCTAAAAAGATTGTTAAAAATGTCTGAAAATATAGCTGAGTTGTGGTAGTTCTTAGGATTGAGTTAAAGGTGGTGATTATTTGTTCAATGCTGAAAGAATTGTTTTGCTGCAGCAAGGCATGGTTTTGTAGGATGCTCAGGTAAAAGTTGAAGGTAGTGTTGGAATATCTGTTTTAATTGAGTTGTGCTATGATCAATGTTTTGAAATTTCAGAGAAAATGAGTTAGTATTGCTCGGGACGCGCAATAGTTCAAGTTTGGGGGTATGATAACTCTCCAAAATAGAGTTATTTAGGCCTTATTTTATGATGATTTATATGTCATTTGTGTCAAATAGATGTGTTATTAGATTAATATTATGTGTTTTATCCTATTTAGAAGAATTTATGCTTTGAAAGTTCTTTTGCAGAGAAATTAATGTTGAGCAACTTGAGGGAGAAATTTTCATGATCCAGCAAAGCACAGAGCAAAACTATCCACGTGAGCTGCACGTGATTCATTAATGAGGTGGCATTTTCAGAAGCAATCTTAGATCTAGGAAGCTTGGAGAGCATTGCACGTGTAATATTTGACCTAATTAGGGTTAACTCCACTCTATAAAAGGAAATAGTCGTCTAAAGTCAATATATTCGAGGAGGAAAGTCTAATTCTTTCCATCTTTGGAGCCGAATAAAAGAGGAACGATTGGAGACTCAAGAAGACCATCAACTACAGATTTCTTCAAGGGAAATTATTCTTTCTTGTAAAAGTTTGTAGTTGTGGATGCACGTGAACAGATTGTAGCATGTGTCATGAACTAAATTACTTTAGGTGTTGGTTAGGATTATGTAATTGTCATTTCTTTAATAATCTAGCAATTGATATTGATTTTGAGCATCTTGATTATTTGTTGTGTCTAATATCATTTTGTGCCCGCCTAGACAGCCGGTATGTATAACTTCTCTTAGTTTCAGGGAATTTAAGGGATGTGTGTCTTGTAATCACACTAGACCATTATGTGTTGGTGAACGCTAGTGACTGAGTTAGGGATAGCCAGTTGCCTAGTGCTCGATCGGTAGAGCGTCATTGGAGTTGAAACACATTCCAAAAGATTCAGAGTTCCAGGAGGATCCTGCTGATAAGACTGCGAGAGATTGTTGTATCAATACAATTCCTAGAGCATTTTTTTAACAATTACAGAAGTCTTAACCAACGTCTGTTTCCAATCTGTCTTCTTTATCCGTTTACATTTCCACTTTGTTATTTCTTTTGTTCCAACATTATTTCAAAACCCAATCATTTTTAACAACATTGAAATCACTAAAAAGACTAGACAAAATAGGTAAAGTGAGACTGTTCAAAACCTCATGGACACGATAGATTAATTATCACTTGTTGCAGACTACTATTCTAGAGTTAATTTACATCATATTTTTAACCACTCCGGAAGGCAATAAGTTTTTGGCGTTGTTGCTGGGGAACTTGAATTAGTTTTTATCTGATCTGTTTTGGGTATGTGTTTTAGTGATTTGGTGCGTGAACTTTTTTATTGTTTCTTTTTGTTTTGTAGGTGTGAGATTGGTGTATGAACGATCCTCCTGGGATGAGATTTGAACTTGATCCAGAGATTTAGCGGACATTTAGAAGGAGAAGGAGAGAGCAGCAAAGGAATATCAATCCGATGGATGCCCTTCCATGTCTTCCAAATATTCCAGAAAATCAAGTTGATCCCCAGCAGAATCGTGAGCTACTGCAAAATCCACCGCTAGAGCAAATTGGACAGCAAAATAATCAGGCTGAGAACCCTATTCTGGTAGTGAATGATAGAGCCAGAGCCATTCGAGCGTATGCTTTCCCGATGTTTGATGAGTTAAATCCAAGAATTGTGCGTCCTCAAATTGAGGCAACAAATTTTGAAATGAAACCGGTAATGTTCCAGATGTTGCAAACTGTGGGTCAATTCCATGGTTTACCATCTGAGGACCTCCATTTACATCTTAAGTCTTTTCTAGGAGTTAGTGATTCGTTTGTTATTCAGAGAGTGTCGAGAGATGCCCTTAGATTATTTTTTTTAGAAGAATCGCCTGTTCTTTTTATGTTTTTTCTTTTCCCTTTTTTTTTTTACTTTTTTTTCAATGATAACTTGTTCTTTTTATATAAACTTTTTTTCCCCTTCAAACTCCATAAAGCCAAGTATTATTTTTCATTTTCTCTTTTTTTTTTTAAACTTCTTTTTTATTTAATCTAAATAATTTAGACTTTTATGTATTGAGATTTACATTATAGTGTTGTTGATAAGCATAAATGTTTTAAAAAAGAATTTTAAATAATTAATTTTTTTTTTTTTTAAAAAAAGACCACCCGAAAGTAGAAGGGTTTGGTCGGGTTGCCATATACGTTCAGTTCATTCAGGTCGACAACCCCACCAACCCGAAAAAGTAAAGATAAGTTGGCTAATCTCACCTCGGGATCGCACAATTAGTTATCCTAACTTCGGTTTGGCAACTCACTCATTAACTCTCAAATTAATGGAATTATTATTAACCGTCTAACTATCATTGGAACCAATGATTTAGGACCCCTAACTTTTCCAACTTGACCAATACATCAAAGTCAGAACCTAATTAGAATTCTAACTAATGACGTCTCATTAACAAGAATCTAACCGCATTACGTGAACTGGATCGTTAGATAGATTCATATAAACTAGGAAAAACTTGAGTTTATACAATTCTAAGCGTAAATTCCTAAATCTATTATGCAATTGAATCGATTGATGACCACTAACTGAACAACTGTTACAGACCTCTTCCACTCGAATTCTACCTACGATAGAACGAAGTAAATCAATTAGCGCAGCCATTTGGGATTTTAGATCATTTACCTCTTTGGCTAAATTAGTTGTCTGATTATCCCTCCTTATTGCATTTTGGCTTTCGCTATCTTCAATATTGACTATAACATCCCACACCTCCTTTGGTGATTTATTCATAATAGAACCACCACTCGTTGTATCGATCCACACTCTACTACTGGGATGCATAGCATTATAGAATCCACGAAGCAGAAGATGATGTGGAATCTGATGATCTAAGAAACTCAAGCATAGACGATCAAATCGCTCCCAATACTCGTACAATGTCTCCTCTGATGCCTAGATGATACTATAGATTTTTTTCTTATCTGCGAAGCTCGTGAAGTGGGGAAGTATTTTTCAAGGAAGAGTTTCGTCATCTCCGTCCACTTGGTCATAGATTCAAGAGGAAGAAGAAAAAGTCACTCTCTTGCCTTAACCTTTCAGAGACAAAGGAAACGTCCTCAAACTGAACAAATTCTATGTGAGGTTATGCTAAATATGACTCTGAAGCTCTCTTCTTCTTTTTTCCTCTCTCCTTAAGCTTGGTTTGTTCTTGCAATTCTAATGGTCAATCAAAAATCCTACAAGAAACAAGCTAAAACAAAGAGACAAAAACGAAGGCATAAAATCTAAATTAAAGAAATTAATTAATCGTGCTCCTCGACAACGGCACCAATTTGATGGAAGAGATTGTTGAGGGCTCTTATCAATAAATTTATAGTCCACGATTCCCAAAGCTAACTTGTAGCGATAGTGGTCAGGGTCGAACATAGGGAGCAACGTAATGAATTAAATTAACTAGATTTCTCGATTAGTAACCAATGGGGGTTTTGAATGGTGAATTACTTAAGGAAATAAAATGCTAACAATATAAAATGAAAGAAAACAAAATAACTAAAAAGTAAAGATAAGTTGGCTAATCTCACCTTAAGATCGCACAATTAGTTATCCAAACTTCAGTTTGGCAACTCAATCATTGACTCTCAAATTAATGGAATTATTATTAAATGTCTATGTTCGATCGGATTTGTCGAATGCCCAAGACCAAATAAAATTTATAAACTTCAGTGCCTAGCTACTTTGCAGTAGTAGTGGTAGGGTCGTCCACAGGGAAGGAAGTTCCCTTGTTGAGATTGGGTTTTTATACGAAAACACAAAGGGGGTTGAAAAAGGAAATTTTGTCATGAGATCAAATAAAATGACGGGAATGGTAAAAAATTGCAGGAATAAAAATAACATGCAAAAGACGAGAATTTGGGTCGAAAACAGATAGAGAAAAGATCGTTGGATTGAGATTTTCCTGTTAGATAACTTGTTACTTGGCTTCCTAGTTCACTCGAAAACAGATAATTTCATGAAATCCAATTTGAGCTCGATATTGCTTATTGGTTACTCGGAGGATCCTGTTGTGCAATTTTCCGCAAGCGTACGGTTGCCCAAGTAATATTAAAACAGAAAGTATTCTGAGTATCGAATCCTCAGGGAATTTGAATTATATCCATTAAGTACCAAGAACCATCATGTTCAATTTTATTTAGAATTCCAACTTGAATGATAAAGCAAAAATTAAAGAAACAAATAAAAAAAAACATGCAACAAAAAATTTGGAAATATCCTATTAAGGGAACTAGACCTAGGGTGTTAACTAGCTTTTTGGATATGTAGCTCAAATACATGGATACATGTAACTAATAATCTTCAATTTCATAAATCTAGAAGTAATTTTAAGCGGATTTCTCTTTCAAGCTCCTCCACATCTCATACTAACATAACTAATTCATGTGCCCATCTCCTTAGTTAATCATAGTATGGCATTAAGCAACTTCATTATCAATTTCTAACAATTCTCTTTCACTCTCGTGCTCCAAGTAATCGTTAGCCATGTAATTTGGATCTAATCTAATTTCTCTCTGTCGAGTATCAATTTAGACCAACACATCAATTAATCCATGATCAAGAGATTAAAATTATTAAGAATGAATTGCATAGATGAAATATGAAGAAATTCATTACATAATCCAAGTAATTGCGCTACAATATCCAATTAACTAGAATAACGACCCTAGGTCTCAAGATCTACTCACAAATGGAAATAATTTTGCCCAAGTGATCTTGATCCATAGGCCTAACTCAAATTACAATAAGGAATTATAAAGAAGTAAGGAAGAAATAACCGATAAGTTGATCCCGAGCTCCCGTCACGATCATCTCGAATCTTGAACCTTGGAATCTCGCTCAATTCCACACTTTTTCTCCACAATTCTTCTCACTTTTTTCTCTCTATTGAGCTAGGGGAAAGCTCCCCAAAATGGGATGATTTGAACCTTGGGAGAGGGGGCTATTTATAGGTGTTGGACGGAGGCTTTCTTGCTGAACAAGTTGGTACCGTCGCGTCGCTACGTCACAGCGTCGCGACGCTCTGACGTCATACTTCCTTGGCGCAGAAGTTGTCGCAGCCTTGCGACGCTAAGTGGACAGCGTCGCGACGCTGTCACGATTCCAGATCTTTCTTCGCTGCCTGCCAAGCGTCGAGATGCTCTGGTCCTAGCGTCTCGACGCTAGGCCTTTTAGAAGCCCCATATGCGAATTTTGCCTTCAATCTTCATTTGTTTTGGGCTTTTGGGCTTCCACTTCAAATGTTCTCTTTTCTTTTCTTCAATTATGGCCCAAAGTCTACTTTTTACACCCAAAATTGGTAAAATTCTTGGTTTTGCTTCTCGAACTCGGTTTTCTACAAAATCAACATAAAAATACATTAAAGCTTCATAATTCATGCACAAAACTAGCTAAAATTAATAGAAAAATGATGACATTTCTGCATGTCATCACACCCCCAAACTTAAAGTTTTGCTAGTCCCGAGCAAAATAAAGTAATGCATATGAATCATATCTTACATGCTAACAACTCTATCATCAATGCTTCTAGCCATGAGTGCAAACTTATTGAAACAAATAAGTAAGCATGAACAACCATCAAGAAGTTTTAAAATCTAATCCTATCCTCCCTTGCAAAAACGAATCATCAACTGCCTTATTACAATTTTTACTAGTCCGGAATCATTTATACACTTCTCCATTCACCTTCCCCCTACACTGGCACTAAAGCTCGCCCTTTTAGCCATCTCACTTATCGAGCAAGCACTACCTACTGAGGTGCCCATAATTCTTGGGGCGTCCCCCAAACTTGCTTTTTTTTTTTTTTTTTTGATGAGAATCCTTTTAGATGTAGCGCCTTCGTTCTGGCTTGCTGATAGCGAGCATAGCTAGCTATCTTTACTTATTTAATTTAGCTAGTCTTTTATGATGTTTGGGCCATTTTATTGTGCTTTATTGTTTATTTTGTAGGAAATGGTTAATTGGAGCTATAATGCAATATCAGAGTTAATCGGGTGCTCGGGGCGTAAAAAGATGCAAAGGAATGAAAAGAGTAAAAGTGGAAAAAAGTCAAATCTCGGTCAACAGCAGACTAGCGTCGAGACGCTAGCTCTTGAGCGTCTCGACGCTCACATTCCATATCAGATTAGGCGCGTAAAGCTCACAGCGTCGAGACGCTACGATAGGAAGCGTCCCGACGCTACCGTTTTTCCTTATTCAGAACGCGCGTATAAGAGGCAGCGTCGCGACGCTGTCTTGACAGCGTCTCGACGCTTCGACGAAAAATCAGAATATAAGCTTCACTTCGGCTAGGTTTTAGAGGAGATCAAATTGGGACCTTTTGGAGCCGTAAAGAGGGCAGAACAGAGGGCTTTTGGAGCTGAAAACAAATGAGGAGCTTGGAAATCAACCCATTGTTCGTGGGGATCGTGACGGGGGCGTCGGGACTCGGCCTACATTGAGTTTTCTTTTCCCTTTTCTTTCTTTAGTTAGATTTATGGCTTTGACATGTTTAGTTGAGCTTGTATTTCCAATCATGAGTAGCTAAACTTGTAGCTTAGGGATTGATGTAGTTGATTAAGTTTATGGATTGATTTATGGTTTAAGTTGTGCAATGTTATTGTGTTTGTAATCCTGATTTAATGCTTTCAATTAATTGGCCATTAGTTGGATGATTTAAGTTTCGAATCTAGCTCGGGAGAGGGGATTTGATTTAGACTTACTCAAGATTGCATGAATAAAGTTTACTTTCTAATTCTTGACGGTTTTAGATTAACTTTAGAATTGGTTAAAAGATCTCATTGCCTTGCTTATTAATAAACTTAGATAGGGATATCAAGTTGGTTAATTTGCATGAGAATCAATTATACTCGGGAGAGGTAGTTGTGATTAAAGGGTCTTTGACTCACAATTCCATTGTGCATAATAACTTATTCTTTAAAATCAATCCTAAACGAAATCGGCGAAATCAAATTCCCTAAGTAGTTTTCCCAATTGAATTTCCATTCTTTTTATTTGCTTTGAATTGTTTTTAGCATCACCTATTCATCACTTTTTAATCCCTAAATAAAATTGGGCAAGATTATTCATAATACTCAATCTGCTTAAAAATCCAATCCAGAGGACGACATTCGAATTTACTATTCACTATATTATTACTTGACCCGTGCGCTTGCGGTTAGGAAAAGTCCACATCATGTTTTTGGCGTCGTTGCCGGGGATTGGCACATTTAGCTAGATTGATATTGTGAAAAAATTGCTTGATCTTAATTTAGGGTGTATTGTTACTTTTTTAGGTTTGTTGCATTTTTTTCCTTATTTGTTTTTCTTTCCTTATTTGATTTTCTAGGTTAGTTTTTCTTTTAGTTGTGTATTTTTTTTCCATATTTGTGTCTTGTTATTCTTCTTTAGTTTAGTTTTCATTATTGGTTAGTTTCCTTATTTGCAATTTGCCATATTTATTTTTGCATTCCATATTAGGTTAGTTTGTTTCCTTTTTCTTGATTATATTTTCTTTTTTTAGATTATATTTTTCCATATTTAAATTGAGTCTTTGTCATGTGTTCTTGTTAGGTTATTGTTTGATTGAAAGCCTAATTATCATTGTTGCTTTAATTGATTTAATGGCTTTTTATTCAACACCATATTCCAATTTTTCATCTTCAAGTTATACCCCTTTAAATGAAAATTCTTCCTTGGAAATCATAGTTCAAAATTATATTGAGGAATCTAAAGCGAGGAGTCTAAAAATTGATGAAATCATAAGAGGACTTCAAGCTCCACAGGAAGTTAGTGAGGTGGGATCCACTTCCATAAGTTGTCTAGTGAGTCAAGTAGTCGATGACTCATTGGCACTCATCCATGAGCGTAGTTCTTTCGATCTTGATGAGGATGAGCAGTTGGGGGTGAGTTGCATGAATAATGGGGACAAATTGGAGAGTTGGAGCACCTTTCAAGAACATGGTTGTGAGGAAAAAAAAGAAAATGAGCTTGTAGTGTTAGAGGAAGTTCAGGAGGTAGAGTTTGAGGTTGAAAAACCTTCGTCTGTTTTATCTTCTCCATCCTTTGTAGATTTTGACTGTTCTTTTTTCTATTCTCACGAGTCAGTTTTAGAGTCAGAGTCTCTTTATTTTGATATTTCTCCTTTTATGCTTCTTTTATTCAAAAATACCAAAAATAATTCTGTTTCAGGGGCCCATGAGAAACTAGTAAGTTTACTAGCGATCGCTGTGTATATTGATTCAAGGAAGAAGGGCCCAAAGAAATACGAGAATTTTTATGTGCCTTAACAGACTGGACAAACACGTCGAGCTAATGACGTTAAACAAGCGCTTATGGGAGGCAACCCAAGTAAGTTTAGTGTGTTTTCTTTTTGTCTTTGATTTATAGTTTGTTTTTGTTTTGTAGGTCTTGTTTTCTTCCTCTCCTTTGCTTTCAAGCTTTCAAGATTCAAAGCTCTCAAAAAAAAAAAAAAGTCATCATCATTCCAGGCCAGTATTATTCACTCCTGTCATTCTTTTATTGTTCTCATGCTTGTTTATGCCCTATTTTATTTATTCATTGAGGACAATGCATACTTTAAGTTTGGGGGTGGATTAGCATGTTTGTGGAGCCCTTGAGCATCTGAGTTCGGGCTATAGTTTTGAGCTTTCTTTGAATTATGCATATGGTTGTTTTCTGGATGCTACTTTTGCATGATTATGATGTCCTAGGATAGGCTTTCTTGTCAATTTTCAAGCCTGTGATGAGATGTAAGCATAAGTGCCCAAAAAGGGAGACTTTTTAAAATTTTTCTAGGAGATGGCTTGCATGAGTAGAGTATTTGTCTTGGCTAGATTTGGATTTGAATGCTTAGGAGCGAAATTATTGGGTTCATATGCTTGTTGTCACCTCGATAGGTGTAGGGTAGAGCTAAAGAGTTAATTTTTTGCAAATTAGCATGTTTGATCTTGCTTAGGAGGAAAGAAAAGAATATCTGCTATTTATGCTCATATCGAAAAATCATTCTTATAGTTACTGTTGAAAAGAAAATTATTATGCCATGGCCTATGCACAATATGCAATGATTAATAAAGTTTAAGGCAAAAAGAGCTACCTCTGTTGTGATCAGTTAGGCCAACCAGAGAAATCTCAGGTTAAGGGTCCCTGCAATGGGTGTGTGAAAGCTAGTGCCACATATACATGCTTAATTCATTTGTTAATTAAAAGCACCTAAGTATGGAGATAAACAAGCTAATTTGTTGCATTAACTCATTAGTAAAGCCTTAGTGCCAGTGTAGAGGGAAGATGAGCTGAGAGTTTAATAATCCAATCCCGGGCTAGTAGAGTCTGATCTTGTTGAGTTAGATCTCGCTTGTGCTAGTTAATTTTGGAAAAATTTTAATTTGTCTCCCTCATTGGTCCTTGTGTGCATATCTCTTGCTTGCTTGGTTATTGACTTTTGAGCCTTGAGGATTGAGTTATGATTGTTGCATCCATTCTTCCATTATATGTCTGATTTAGAGTTTGCTCGAGGACTAGCAAAAGCTTAAGTTTGGGGGTATTTGATAGCGAGCATAGCTAGCTATCTTTACTTATTTAATTTAGCTAGTCTTTTATGATGTTTGGGCCATTTTATTGTGCTTTATTGTTTATTTTGTAGGAAATGGTTAATTGGAGCTATAATGCAATATCAGAGTTAATCGGGTGCTCGGGGCGTAAAAAGATGCAAAGGAATGAAAAGAGTAAAAGTGGAAAAAAGTCAAATCTCGGTCAACAGCAGACTAGCGTCGAGACGCTAGCTCTTGAGCGTCTCGACGCTCACATTCCATATCAGATTAGGCGCGTAAAGCTCACAGCGTCGAGACGCTACGATAGGAAGCGTCCCGACGCTACCGTTTTTCCTTATTCAGAACGCGCGTATAAGAGGCAGCGTCTCGACGCTTCGACGAAAAATCAGAATATAAGCTTCACTTCGGCTAGGTTTTAGAGGAGATCAAATTGGGACCTTTTGGAGCCGTAAAGAGGGCAGAACAGAGGGCTTTTGGAGCTGAAAACAAAGGAGGAGCTTGGAAATCAACCCATTGTTCGTTGGGATCGTGACGGGAGCGTCGGGACTCGGCCTACATTGAGTTTTCTTTTCCCTTTTCTTTCTTTAGTTAGATTTATGGCTTTGACATGTTTAGTTGAGCTTGTATTTCCAATCATGAGTAGCTAAACTTGTAGCTTAGGGATTGATGTAGTTGATTAAGTTTATGGATTGATTTATGGTTTAAGTTGTGCAATGTTATTGTGTTTGTAATCCTGATTTAATGCTTTCAATTAATTGGCCATTAGTTGGATGATTTAAGTTTCGAATCTAGCTCGGGAGAGGGGATTTGATTTAGACTTACTCAAGATTGCATGAATAAAGTTTACTTTCTAATTCTTGACGGTTTTAGATTAACTTTAGAATTGGTTAAAAGATCTCATTGCCTTGCTTATTAATAAACTTAGATAGGGATATCAAGTTGGTTAATTTGCATGAGAATCAATTATACTCGGGAGAGGTAGTTGTGATTAAAGGGTCTTTGACTCACAATTCCATTGTGCATAATAACTTATTCTTTAAAATCAATCCTAAACGAAATCGGCGAAATCAAATTCCCTAAGTAGTTTTCCCAATTGAATTTCCATTCTTTTTATTTGCTTTGAATTGTTTTTATCATCACCTATTCATCACTTTTTAATCCCTAAATAAAATTGGGCAAGATTATTCATAATACTCAATCTGCTTAAAAATCCAATCCAGAGGACGACATTCGAATTTACTATTCACTATATTATTACTTGACCCGTGCGCTTGCGGTTAGGAAAAGTCCACATCACTTGCCAACATTGGTGATGAAAGCATTCAACTACGAGCGCCTCATCTTTCAAGTTGCCGAGGCATGCTCATTTCTTTTCAGTGTTTTCATGCAAAGGCAAACGATGGGTGTCATGAATGCCCCTGGTTACTAACGCTCTCAAGAAAGTGGAGCATTTTTTTTTTTAAGATGGGCAAATCAAAGCATTTCTTTTTCCCAAAGCTCAGTATTACCTACTATTATGCAAGAAAACTATCTAGACAAACTTTACACCTATCGGAGTGACAACGAACTTCCAAAGTATATAACTTTCATCTAGGCTTTCAAAATCATAATAAAACAAGTGAATCATCATACTTTGCAAGGGGATCAAAGAAAACTTTTAAATTTTCTTGAATTTAGACATGCTTTCAAATTTGCAATAATAAGAGAGAATCATGGCTAAAAGCAAATCATCAGACGTCATCATCATCAACATGCATTTAATCATCATAAGCATTACCAAAGCAAAACCTAAGCAGAGCAAATCTCCCCCCCAAACTTAAAATATTGTCCCCAATGTATGAACATTTAATCAGATAAAGAGAGATTGATACTGCCCTGAAAAACGAGAGAATCTGAAACGTCTTGAATTGTCGTCTGAGGAGAGAATGGGAAGCTAGGCATGAATTCACGAGCTTCCTGCATAAGGATCGATCTCAAGGGAGCATTAGGATCAACACACAAAGCTAAATTGAAATCTACAAAAACTTTAAACACTTGGGTTGCCTCCCAAGAAGCGTTTGTTTAACGTCCTGAGCTAGACGGGGCTCGGTCACCCTGGATCCGTCAAAATCATTTTTTCGACCTTTCGCTCTTCGAATCCACAATAGTGTTTCACTCTTTGAGCATTGACTTTAAAAGTTAACCCGCTGCTATCCATTAGCTCAATTGGTCCAAACGGAGACACTTCTTTGACCAAGAATGGACTGGACCATCTTGACTTCAATTTTCCAGGGAACAATCGTAATCGAGAATTGAACAGAAGAACATGTTGTCCTGGCTCAAAAGAACGTTTCTGAACTATACGATCATGCCATCTTGTCGTTCTTTCCTTGTAGAGCTTAGCGTTTTCGTACGCCTGGCTCCTGAATTCTTCTAATTCGTTGAGCTGCAGTAGCCGATGTTCCCCAGCCTTTTCTGCGTCACAGTTCAACTTCTTGATAGCCCAGTATGCTTTGTGCTCGAGCTCCACAGGCAGGTGACAAGCTTTACCATACACCAGCCGATACGGGGATGTACCGATTGGAGTTTTGAAAGTTGTCTAATAGGCCCACAAAGCATCATCCAACTTATATGCCCAGTCCTTTTTGTTGATGTGCACTGTCTTCTCCAGAATTTGCTTAATCTCCCTGTTAGAAATCTCAGTTTGACCGTTAGTTTGAGGATGATAAGCTAAAGAAGTTTTATGCTTGACACCATATTTTCTAAGTAATGATTCAAATAGTTTATTACAAAAATGGGACCCTTCATCACTAATTATAGCCCGCGGTGTGCCAAATCTAGTGAAAATGTTTTTATGCAAAAAACGCAACACAACACGTGCATCATTAGTCTTAGTGGCGGCTGCCTCTACCTATTTAGATACGTAATCAATAGCAACCAAAATGTACGAGTATCCATTGGAAGAGGGAAAAGGGCCCATAAAATCCATGCCCCACACATCAAAAAGTTCTACTTCAAGAATAGGGGTTAGGGGCATTTCATGGCGCCTAGAAATATTACCTCTTCTCTGGCATCTATCACATGTTTTCACAAAAGTATAACAATCTTTAAATAAAAATAGGCCAATAAAAACCAGATTGAAGTACCTTTGTCGTAGTACGAGTTGGTCCAAAATGACCATCGTAAGGAGAGGCATGGCAATCATGTATAATCTTACCTACTTCTTCTGCTGGAATGCACCTTCGAATGACTTGATCAGAACATACTTTAAAAAGATAAGGTTCATTCCACAGGTAGGATTTCACATCATGGAAAAACTTCTTTCTTTTCTGAGCATTCAGGTCAGGAGGTATTTCTTTTCCTGCAAGAAAGTTTACAAAATCGGCGTACCAAGGAAAAGCGGTTTTAACAGCATATAGTCTTTCATCCAGAAAAACTTCTTTAATGGGAAAGGTTGCGACATTCTTTTCGTGCTCTATCCTAGACAATTGGTCTGCGACTACATTCTCACAACCTTTTCTATCCTTGATCTCATAGTCAAACTCTTGCCATAAAAGAATCCATCTTATAAGTCTGGGTTTGGAATCTTTCTTACAACTCAAATAACGAATGGCAGCATGGTCAGTGTGCACTATAATCTTCATACCAAGCAAATAGGGCCTAAACTTATCGAATGCAAACACAACGACAAGCATCTCTTTTTTTGTAGTGGTATAATTCTGCTGAGCACTATCTAGAGTTCTACTTGCATAATATATAGCCCTAAAGAACTTATCACGACGATGCTATTGGGTTTTATGCCCTAAAACTCGTAGATAGTGATTGTAAACAAATTTTATACTTGTGTTCAATAAAGTGTTATTTAGTTTCTGCAATAAAATATTGTTTAATATTGCGCTATTTGACCTAAATCCAATAAACTAAGATCCAAGGTTGTTTGTATGTAACTTGAACTAGTATGTAGGGACATACGGGGATCGATGTTCAAGTAACAACCTAAAAGGTCTATAGTATAGGGATAAGGCTGGGTACCTTATCCTGGTGACACTATGGATACGACCCACTTTGTATTATGATGCAAACGCTATGATCCAACGCGTTCATGTAGTTGACATGCGAGTGGGGGTATCCTATGTAATGAGTTTGCATAAGACCGGACCGCGGAATAGTTAACCACTAACTGTAACACTGTTAGTTGGCTTGGTTTCTATTTCACTAGGATGACCTAGACAACTCAGTCTCAATCCTGAGTGGATTATGGACTCCTGTTCACGAGGAGTTGTCCTTTGATTTGTATGGGTGAGAGTAGCCAGCACGCCAACTCAATAAGCCTACCATTTTGGGGACAATACCGAGTGGGGAGCTGGTAACATAATCACACAAGATGGAATTCACTCCTTCCCGACTCTAGGGTAAGTAGAGGTGTGTTCCCTTAAGTGGTGTCTCCGGGACTTGAAAAATGGGCCCAACCCTCTCTATGGCACGAGAGGGGCTTCTGTTTGTTGGTTGGACCTCAAACAGGTTGTTCATTAGAGGAGCACTAGGGACTTAAGGACAAAGATGTAAACCAGGGGTAAAACGGTAATTTGACCCAGCTGGGATACGAACACACGTGAAGGACTTACTTGTAGTATTGGTCGATATCCGTGGACACAGAAATATTCTGCAGTGAGAAGAGTGCAACTGAGGGTCTTTAGTGGGATGACCCACAGTTAACGAATGGAGACTAACTTGGTTAATGAGTTTAAGTCGATTAGTCTCTTATCGTTGGAGCTTCTGATCTGTAGGTCCATTAGGTCCCACTGGTAGCTCGTAAAAAGACTTGAAGCAAACAAATATAAATTGTAAATTGAAAGTGTTCAATTTATTTGGGGAATCGTATAATTTATATTGATGCATTATAATATAAAGTTTATGAAACTTTATAATATAATTTTTGAATTAATTTCAAAAATTAATTCTTGAGAGAAAATATTTGAAAGAGTTCAAATAAATTTAATATGAATTGGATTCATATTAATTTTAATAAAATCTCTGAGATTAAATATATGATATTTAATTGGGTAATTAATTAATTATGGAATTAATTATTTATTTATTAGAGACCTCTTTCTATTAGGAAAGAAAATATATGAAAGAGTTCAAATAAATTTAATATGAATTGGATTCATATTAATTTTAATTTTAATAAAATCCCTAAGATTAAATATATGATATTTAATTGGGAAATTAATTAATTATTTATTAAAATTAGAAACCTTTTCCTATTAAGAAAAGATCTTCCTTTATCTATTAGGAAAAAGGTCTTGGCCTTTACTATATATAGGACCCTTGGGGTGGGGTGAAAGGCATCCGATTGTCTCTCCTTCTCTCAGAGATCTCTCCCAAAAGACTCCCACAAGTCTCCTGCTTCAAGAAGTCTTAGAGATATACCGGTGTAGTCGATTGGTGGTGTTCACACAAGAGGGTTGCTGCATTTTCAATCTTATTAGCAAGAAAAGGCGAATTGATCAAGGTTTTCTACAAAAGTAAGTTTTCTATGAAATCCTTGATCACTATGATCAATCTAGTTGATTTTTTAGCATGTTTATAGCCTATGTACAACCCATTAAATATAGATTTATTGCTATAATATTTTGCAAATTGTATTGGTATTTCAATTAGAATCTAACACTCTGAGTAGGTTCGGTAATACTTTCCACTGCGTGGGGCTTTTATCCCTTCAGTTGCCCTAAGACAGCTCCTAAAGCATAGTCACTAGCATCACACATGATTTCAAATGGCTGACTCCAATCAGGCACAACAATGATAGCTGCGGAAATCAACTTTTCTTTTAAAAGATTAAAAGCTAGCAAACAATCTTTTGAGAACACAAATGGAGCATCCTTTTCAAGCAAATTACACAGGGGTTTAGCAATTTTTGAAAAATATTTTATAAAACGCCTGTAAAACCCTGCATGACCTAAGAAACTACGAACTCCTTTAATATTAATGGGTGGAGGAAGTTGTTCAATAGCATAAATTTTGGCTTTATCAACCTCCAGACCTTTTTCTGACACCTTGTGCCCTAGAACTATCCCCTCTTTTACCATAAAATGGCATTTTTCCCAATTCAAAACAAGGTTAGTTTCTTGGCATCTTTGTAATACACGAGAGAGATTATGCAAACAGTTATCTAATGATGAACCAAAAACAGAAAAATCATCCATAAAAACCTCCAAAATCTCTTCTACAAAGTCTGAAAACACGACCATCATACAACGCTGAAAGGTAGTCGGAGCATTACACAGTCCAAATGGCATACGCCGAAAAGCATAAGTACCATAGGGACACGTAAATGTTGTTTTCTCCTGGTCTTCAGGTGCAATCACAATTTGATTATAGCCTGAATAACCATCCAGAAAACAATAATACGGATACCCAGCTAACCTATCAAGCATTTGATCGATAAAAGGGAGAGGGAAGTGATCTTTTCTAGTGGCTTTGTTTAACTTCCTATAATAAATACACACACGCCAACCAGTGACTGTCCTAGTAGATATTGATTCATCTCTTTCATTCTTTACCACAGTCATCCCCCCTTTCTTAGGCACTACCTGAACAGGACTCACCCAAGGGCTGTCAGATATAGCATAAATGATTCCTGCATTTAATAATTTCAACACCTCGACTTTTACCACTTCCTTCATTGCTGGATTTAATATTCTTTTGTGTTCTACCGTGGGATTAAAGGTATCTTCCATTAAAATTTTATGCATGACAATAGAAGAACTAATACCCTTGATATCACTAATAGACCAACCTAAGGTAGATTTATGCTTTTTCAAAACATCCAACAATTTTTCCTCTTCCACTTTACTTAATTTAGCAGAAATAATAACAGGAAAAATAGAAGATTCTCCTCAGAGAGCATAACGTAGGTGAGCAGGCAATTGTTTCAATTCAGGGGAAGGGACATCAACTTGAGCACAAATATCTAATGATGATTTTTCTTCCCTTCCTAAAGATTTATCAATTAAAGCATTTTTCTGATTAACATCTATTAATTCATCTCCAAATACATTCGGTATGCTTATTTCATAATGATCCACAGGAGACTCTGACTCTACACATGCATTGATAATAGTGTCAACTGAATCAATCGAGAAGCAGGAACTAACCTCTTCTGGATGTTTTAATGCATTAAAAAGGTTGAACACTACCTCGTCGTCTTCTACTCTGAGAGTCAGGGTTCCTTTCTGTACCTCAATTAATGCACGAGCGGTTGCCAAAAATGGTCTTCTGAGAATGAATGAGACTTCGGGGTCTTCTTCCATGTCTAATACTACAAAGTCTGCAGGGAATATGAATTTGTCAACGTTGACCAGAACATCCTCTAACACACCTTTAAGGTATGTCATCGAACGATCTGCCAATTGCAGAACGATTGTAGTTGACTTTAATTCCCCCAAACCAAGTTTCCTGTAAACACTGAAAGGCATTAGGTTAATACTTGCCCCTAAGTCACACAAAACCTTTTTTTATAAACAAGCTACCAACAGTACAAGGAATAGTGAAACTCCCTGGATCTTTCAATTTTGGTGGTAGATGTTTCTGGATTATGGCACTACACTCGACAGTCATATTTACCGTCTCATGGTTCTCAAACTTCATTTTCTTTGATAATATTTCCTTCATAAACTTGGCAAAGTGTGGCATCTGTTCCAAAGCATCAGCAAAATAAATGTTAATATGGAGCTGTTTGAAAATATCAAGAAATTTTGAAAATTCAGCATCCAATTTTTTCTTTTGAAATCTCCGAGGGTAAGGAATTTGATTAAGAACTAAAGGAATAAAATCATAAGACTTATCTGGCACTGGTGTTGCGATCTCTTCCTCTGGTTTATTTTCATCATCCTCATCCACTATCCTTCTAGTGCTGGGCTTTGTTTCTTCTTTTCTTTCAACTTCTTTTAGTTGTTTCCCACTTCTGAGAGATATGGCAGGGCATTGTTCTTGTAGGTCCATGGCGATGACATTAGGAAAATTTCCTTGCTGCATTTCCTTCATGAAAATTGTCATTTGATCTATTTTTGCTTCCATCTTACTAATGACAAAATCTTGTTTTACTGACAAATTCCTAGTCTCATTTATGAAATTCTCTATCAATTCTTCCAAAGGGTTTCTCTTCTCTTGAATTATTTCCTCGGGTTTGGGCTCCATTTTTACTTCATCTTTAGGTAAACTTGGAATTTTTGATCCAGTGAGCTTGTTTAAAGCCTTGGTTAGAGCTTCGACTTGCAACCTTAAAGCACTCACCTCATAATTCTCACATGGTTTCTCCTTAGATTTGGATTCTGGTTGCTCAGACTACCACTAATAACTTTTCAAGGTCAACTCTTCTACTAGGGTTCGTGCATCTTTGACAGTTTTGGCTAAGAAGCTTCGTCCAGCCACAGTGTCAAGAATTGTCTTAAAATCCCTTTTTAACCCATTGTAGAAAAATTGTATCTGAAGCCAGTCAGGGTATCCATGTTGTGGGCATTTCCTTAACAAATCCTTATATCTTTCCCAAGCTTCATACAATTGTTCTTCCTTTAATTGTTTAAACATTCCAATTTCAGTTCTAAGCTTGGTAATTTTGGCTAATGGGAAAAACTTTGTAAGGAAAGCTTTGACTAAATCATCCCAACTGAGAATGCTATTGCAAACGAATAGTGTCAGAGCTAACTCCTCCTAGCTTTGACTAAATCATCCCAACGAGTCTACCCAATCTCTAGCTCTATCTTGTAAAGAAAATGGAAACAATTGCAAACGAATAGCGTCAGAGCTAACTCCTCCTATTTTTACCGTTCCACAGATATCCAAAAATGATCTTAGGTGATTGTGTGGATCTTCTGATGGATAGCCTTTGAAAGCCTTTTCTCTTACCATTTAAATGAGGCTAGCCTTGAGCTCAAAATTATCGACAGTGATTGGCTCATAAGCTATTCCAGAGTAATTTAATGGAAATTCAGGCAAGAAATAATCTCAGATTGCTTTATCTTCTTGATCTGTCATGAGTAGAACTCCAAGAAACAAATTATCCACCTTATATCTTCACAAATTGCCGCCACCACTTTAAAAATTAAATTGCAAAAATAAAATTTCTAAATTAAAATCAAATAACTTAATTCTCAATATTAACAGAAAAAATTACAAATTCCCCGGCAACGACGCAAAAAACTTGTGCAATTTTCCGCAAGTGTACGGTTGCCTAAGTAATATTAAAACAAAAAGTATTCGGAGTATCAAACCCTCAGGGAATTTGAATTATATCCATTAAGTACCAAGAACCATCATGTTCAATTTTATTTAGAATTCCAACTTGAATGATAAAGCAAAAATTAAAGAAACAAATAAAAAGAAACATGCAACAAAAAATTTGGAAATATCCTATTAAGGGAACTAGACCGAGGGTGTTAACTAGCTTTTTGGATATGTAGCTCAAATACATGGATACATGTAACTAATAATCTTCAATTTCATAAATCTAGAAGTAATTTTAAGCGGATTTCTCTTTCAAGCTCCTCCACATCTCATACTAACATAACTAATTCATGTGTTCATCTCCTTAGTTAATCATAGTATGACATTAAGCAACTTCATTATCAATTTCTAACAATTCTCTTTCACTCTCGTGCTCCAAGTAATTGTTAGCCATGTAATTTGGATCTAATCTAATTTCTCTCTGTCGAGTATCAATTTAGACCAACACATCAATTAATCCATGATCAAGAGATTAAAATTATTAAGAATGAATTGAATAGATGAAATATGAAGAAATTCATTACATAATCCAAGTAATTGCACTACAATATCCAATTAACTAGAATAACGACCTTAGGTCTCAAGATCTACTCACAAATGGAAATAATTTTGCCCAAGTGATCTTGATCCATAGGCCTAACTCAAGTTACAATAAGGAATTATAAAGAAGTAAGGAAGAAATAACCGATAAGTTGATCCTGATCTCCCGTCACGATCATGTCGAATCTTGAACCTTGGAATCTCGCTCAATTCCACCTTTTTTCTCCACAATTCTTCTCACTTTTTCTCTCTATTGAGCTAGGGGAAAGCTCCCCAAAATGGGATGATTTGAACCTTGGGAGAGGGGGTTATTTATAGGTGTTGGACGGAGGCTTTCTTGCTGAACAAGTCGGTAGCGTCGCGACGCTACGTCACAGCGTCGCAACGCTCTGACATCATACTTTCTTGGCACAGAAGTTGTCGCAGCCTTGCGACGCTAAGTGGACAGCGTTGCGACGCTGTCGCGATTCCAGATCTTTCTTCGCTGCCTGCCAAGCGTCGAGACGCTCTGGTCCTAGCGTCTCGACACTAGGCCTTCTAGAAGCCCCATATGTGGATTTTGCCTTCAATCTTCATTTCTTTTGGCTTTTGGGCTTCCACTTCAAATGTTTTCTTTTCTTTTCTTCAATTATGGTCCAAAGTCTTCTTTTTACACCCAAAATTGGTAAAATTCTTGGTTTTGCTTCTTGAACTCGGTTTTCTACAAAATCAACATAAAAATACATTAAAGCTCACAATTCATGCACAAAACTAGCTAAAATTAATAGGAAAATGATGACATTTCTGCATGTCATCAGATCCTCCTAACAAACTTGTGTCTAACTAATTATTTAATTTGGGATCCCACGATGAAGCTAATTTGTTAATTTAGAATGCGTCTGCTACCCCTCATGCATGGCCCTGATTATTATCTAGCTATTTCTAATTAATTTGACATAAACAACCCGAGATCTCGCAATTGCTTACTCAAATTAACTGTTTTACATGCAAAGGTCCGGAATTGAAATAATCAAACCGAATTAAAACTCGAATTGAATTACCACAATTTTTTCATGCATCTTAGGCTTATCAAGAATCTACACCAATCAATCAAACAATTAGCAATGGACTTGTCTTGGCCTAGTAGCTATCTAGAATAACGGATAAAACACATTCAACTTAATCCTAAGAGGCGTCAATTTAGAGGAAATTCATCAAATATATTGGTTTACACAAGAAAACATGAAAAACATCAATTAAATTCATGAAATTCAGATAAAGCTCAGCAAACTCAGCCTAGTAAAACAAGATATCTAATCAGTCACCCAATCCAATGATACAATGGAATTAGCTACTCATAATGCAAGAAAACAATAAGATTAAATAAAGAAAATGCATCTAAATCAACCTAAGAGTCCTAAGGAATTGAAAAGAGCAGAAGAAAAAAAGCAAAAAGAGAGTACAATCGGAATTCTAACCTAACGACGAAATAAAAAACGAGGGTCTAATTTATAATGCAGTCGGAGTGTCGAGACGTTGTAAGTAGAGCGTCTCGATGCTCAAATTTTCTCTGCATGTCTCTAGTGCTTTATCGGGGTAGCGTCTCGACACTACGTGCAATTCCAACGTCTGCATGATTTTCCTAGCGTTGAGATGCTATACTAGATTCTTGGGTTTCTTCACTTGGAGCTGATTATTTTGACTCTTCGGCACCGGCTTTCGGGGTCGTGGCAATCCGTTCGAGTCTTTTCACCTCCTCCTCTTCCATGGACTTCAAGTTGGCAAAAAAAAAACTCTCTAAATCCCCCAAATTAGCACCAATTTGTACAATCCGCTTCCGAAACCTCTAAAGTTCAAATACCTATAAAATAGACAATTAAACCATAAAAAGGATCTAACAAGCTTAGATTAAGGGTGATAAAATAGCATGAATTAGGTGTTATCAGTTTAACTATCATTGGAACCAATGTTATAGGACCCCTAACGTTTCCAACTTGACCAATACATCAAAGTAAGAGCCTAATTAGAATTCTAACTAATGATGTCTCATTAATAAGAATCTAACTGAATTATGTGAATTGGATCGTTAGATAGATTCATATAAACTAGGAAAAACCTGAGTTTATACAATTCTAAGCTTAAATTTCTAAATTTATGCAATTGGATCAATTGGGATAACACTTCATTCAACACAACCACAAAATAATTCTATCACAAACCAATTTAGCAAACAATCAAATCAAGTCAAACAAATAGTTATCAAGCTATTATATTGATTTACTTATAATTAAGAACGGGAATTTAGATCACAATCAACAATAATTCATTGAAATCACAAACATAGGTCTCAAGAGTGTGCCAAACTTACATTAGGAGTCCCCAATCGCGATGATCTAAACTTAGTCGATCATCGAAACGCTCCAACTAAGCATTGGGGCTTGATCAACCATTACAAATACAAGTAAACTAGCCTAAGTTACAATAGAAACCAAAAGAGTACAGAGAGGATGGGGAAGAAATCGACCAGGATGGGGAAAAACTAAGCTTAATTGACCTAATCACGAAAGTATGCCTTAAATACCCAGTCGTAGTGTCGAGACACTCTAAACAACATCGAGACATTGGCCTATAAATAAGGAAAATTTCTAAAAATGCACGAAAAGAAGTGGCTGAGAAATTGCCTAACGTCGAGACACTAGCCTACAGGTTTGCAGCGATGAGCACAACGTCGAATGGCGTTTTGACGCTCTTCCTTCGGGTTTTTGGCTCTAAATTCTTATCCATAGAGAATTGAGATGCTCCCAACAGGGTCTAGATGCTTTGGTCTTGGGAATTTGGCTTAATTTGCCTCGATTTAGCTCGTTTAAGCCCCGAATCGGCTCTGAACCTCTGCCAATGACCTATACACATATTATACTCATTTTAAAGCATTTTTCGCAAGGAATTCAATGAATATAAGCAAAATAGGAGAAAATTACTCTACAAGCATTTGATGCTATCAGAGTGTCCTCAAACTCCCGCTCATAATGCATCAAGGGCTACCGTGATGCTTTTGACAAGTGCACCAAGGCCAAGGATAAGGCCAGTGCCCGAATGGATATGCGAGAGCTCATAATGCACCGTAGGGTTGGACTTTAGCATGATATACAAAAATGACTCAACATGGACATGGGAGGGTTCATGCCTCTATAGTCCCCGAATGGATGGATGTCCCGAAGGTCCCGAATACAAGCAAACCCCATGGATCGGTTCTCGATAAGCATGTCCGAGTGAGCAATGAAGTCAGATGACATCCTGAGGCTCGAAAGGGCTTTTGGAAGATTAGTGCAACCCGGTAGTTCACAATTGGCACGGTATTTGCTCGTTATGTCCTTATAAGTATTATAATGGCTCGATAAGCCTTAGTAAGCATCAAAATGCCTCTATAAGTCCCAATAAGTGTTGAATCACCCGATAAGCTCTAGTTGAGCATTTTATGGTCGTTTTGACCCAATGGAGGGTCTGAACACATCTTGGTGAAGTTCTGGATCAATGTAGAGATGTGTGGGTCGTGTTGTTAAGAACCAAGATGATGGAATGAGATGCGAAATTGCATTTAGATGACCTTGGCCTAGGGTAGGTAAGGTGGTTTGGCCTAGATTAGAGGCAGGTCAGCTAGAGTCACAAAATGAGGGAAAATACACATACGGGTGATGTGTATGGCCAAGTGAAGCTCAGTTGCAAGATAAGTTGAGTTCGGTTAAGGATGAAAGAACCTCACCTAAGGTCCGGTGAAGCCACAAAGTCCCACGAAAAAGTTATATGGGTTAGAGATGACCCTTAAGGCTGGCCATGGTGGCGTCGCACGGTTGAAAGAGTACAACCGTGACACCTTGCATGGTTGTATAGGAAATTATGTCAAGCTAGTAGTGTTAGTGCCTTAAAAATAGAAAATTCTCTAATACTACTACAAGTATAGGCATTCGACCAATTTTCTATTGTCGCACCACAACTGAGTTATAGGCCCCTAATCATTATGTTGGACACCCCTTAAAAATGTGTTTTAATATGTCTGATAATAAAGCTAGGTTGTGGCAATTTCTTAGGAATGAGTTAAAGGTGGTGATTATTTGTCCACACTAGAAGAATTATTTTGCTGCAGCAGTGCTTGGTTTTGCAGAATGCTCAGGTAAAGGTTGAAGGTAATGTTGGATTATCTATTTTGATTGAGTTATACTTTGTCTAAAGTTTTGAATTCTTAAGGGAAGGTTAGTTAGTATTGTTCGGGATGCTCAATAGTTCAAGTTTGGGGGTATGATAACTCTCCAAAAGGGAGTTATTTAGGCCTTAGTTCTATAGTATTTTATGTGTCTTTTGTGTTAAATAGGGTTGCTTTTAGATGAATATTATATGTTTTAACCCATTTAGAAGAATGGATGCTTTGGAAGTTATTTTGTGCATAAGGTTTTGCTGAGCGACTTAAGGGAGCAAAATCTGTGATCCAGTAAAGCAGGGAGCAAAACTGTCACCTAACAGCTCGTAATCCATTTTAATGAGCTGAAGTTAGTTGAACTATTTTCGGATCTAAGTAGCTTGGAGGGCCTTCCACATGTACAATTTGACCTAATTAGGGCTTGCATTCACTCTATAAAAGGGAAGAGTCGTCTCAAGTCAAAAACATTTGGGAGAATTCCATCCTTGAGAGAAGGACATTCCAATTTCTATCTTTGGAAGCCAAATAGAGGATGAAAGATTTGAGACCTCAAGAAGACCATCAACTACGGATCTAATCAAGGGAATTAGTATTTTCTTGTAATTTCTTGTAGTTATGGATGCACATACTCAGATTGTAGCGTATGTTGTCATGAACCGTATGAACTAAATTTACTTAGGTGTTGGTTAGGGATAATCTAATTGTTGTGCTTCATACTCTATGCAATATATGATTTGAGCATCTTGATTATTTGTTGTGCATACTTCTATTTTGTGCCCGTCTGGCCAGCCGGTATGAATATCACTTTTTAGTTTCAGGGATGATTTGAGAAGTGTGTGACATTTAAGCACACTAGACCATTGTGTGTTGGTGAACGCAAGTGACTGAGTTAGGGATAACCAGTTGCCTAGTGCTTGATCGGTAGTACGTCATTGAAGTTGAAACACATTCCAAAAAATCTAGAGTTCCGGGAGGATCTTGTTGACAAGACTGCAAGAGAATTTCCTAATCAATAATATTGCTAGAGCATCTTTTAAAAAAAATACTGAAACCCTGACCAACGCCTGTTTCCAATCTGTTTGCTTTATTTGTTTACTTTCTGTTCTGTCATTTCTTTTGCTTCAGCATTTTATCAAAATCAATCAATTTAACAAACCTTGAAACCATTAAAAAGTTACACAAGATAGATAAAGTGAGAGTTATTCAAGCCCCGTGGATACGATAAATTACTTATCACTTGCTGCGGATTGTGTATGCTTGCACAGTATTCTAGAGCTTATTTTTACCTTATTTTTACCCCACTCTAGGATTGCAACAATAGTAAATGTAAACTATGGATTGTTATCAATAAAGTATTATTGATTAATATTCTATAAAGATTTATCGAATTATTGTATTAGTTTTGTCTTAAATAACCCTAAATCCAATAAACTAACATCCTAGGTTGTTGCATGAGTCTTGAACTGTATGTGGAGACATACGAGGATTAGTGTTCAAGATACAACCTAAAGGGTCTATAGTATAGGAATAAGGATGGGTACCTTATCCTGGTAACACTATGGATACGATCCACTTTGTATTTGATACAAACGCAATGATCCAACGTGTTCATATAGGGGACATGCAAGTAGGGGTATCCTATGCAATGAGTTTTCATAAGACTGGATCGCGAAATAGTAACCGCTAGATGTAACACTATTCACTAGTTAGGTTTCTATTTCACTAGGATGACCTAGGCAACTTAGTCTCAATCCTATGTGTATTATGAACTCCTGTTCGCGAGGGATTGTCCTTTGATTTTTATGGATGAGAGTGGCCAGTTCGCCGACTAAATAAACTTACCATTTTGGGGACAAGACCGAGTGGGTGGTTGGGAACATAATCACACAAGATGGAATCCACTCCTTCCCTGATTCAGGATAAGTAGATGAGTGTTCCCTTAAGTGGTGTCTCACGATCTTGAACAAAGGGCCCTACCCTCTCACTGGACCGAGAGGGATTTCTGTTTAATGGTTGGACCATAAACAGGTTGTTCATTAGAAGAGCACTAGTACTTAAGGATATAGAGGTAACCAAGGGGTAAAACGATAATTTGACCCAGGTGGTGTTATGTGTTGGGTTTTATGCCCTAAAACTCGTAGATAGTGAATGTAAACAAATTGTATACTTGTTTCAATAAAGTGTTATTGAGTTTCTACAATAAAGTGTTATTGTTAAATACTACACAATTTGATCCAAATCCAATAAACTAAGATCCAAGGTTGTTTGTATGTAACTTGAACTAGTATGTGGGGACATATGGGGATCGATGTTCAAGTAACAACCTAAAAGGTCTATAGTACAAGGATAAGGTCAGGTACCTTATCCTGGTAACACTATGAGATACGACCCGCTTTGTATTTGATATAGACATATTGATCCAAAGCGTCCATGTAGTAGACATGCAAGCGGGGTATCCTATGCAATGAGTTTGCATAAGATCGGACCATGAAATAGTAAACCACTAGATATAACACCGTTAACTAGTTAGGTTACTGTTTCAATAGGATGACCTAAGTAACTCAGTCTTAATCCTGAGTGTGTCATGAACTCCTTCTCATGAGGGATTGTCCTTTGATTAGTATGGGTGAGAGTGGTCAATACGCCGACTCAATATGTCTTCCTTTTTGGGGACAAGACCGAGTGGGAGGCTGGGGACCTGACAACACAAGAAGGAATTCACTCATTCCCACTTCTAGGAGAAGTAGATGAGTGTTCCCTTAAGTGGTGACTCCGAGACTTGAACAAAGGGATCCCGCCCTCTCACTGGCCCGAGAGGGACTTTCTGTTTATTGGTTGGACCATAAACAGGTTGTTCATTAGAGGAGCACTGGTACTTAAGCAGACAGATGTAACATAGGGGTAAAATGGTAATTTGATGCAGCTGTGGTTACGGACACTCGTGAAGGATGGACTTACCATATAGGTATATATCCGTGGACACAAAATTATGTCTAGAGTGAGAAGAGTGCAACTGTGGGTCTTTAGTGGAGTGAACCCACAGTTAACGAAAAATTGATTAATTGGTTAATGAGTTTAGCCGATTAAATCTCATATCATTGAAGCTTCTGATTTGTAGGTCCATTAGGTCGCACTGGTAGCTCGTAAAGAGACTTGAGGCAATCAAGTATAAATCGTAAATTTAAAATGTTCAATTTATTTCGGAGAATCATATAATGTATATGGATACATTATAATATAAAGTTTATGAAACTTTATAATATAATTTTGAATTATTTTCAAAATTAATTCTTGAGAGAAAATATTTGAAAGAGTTCAAATAATTAATATGAATTATTAACATAAATAATTTAATAAAAACCCTAAGATTAAATATATGATATTTAATTGGGCAATTAATTAATTATAGAATTACCTAATTATTTATTAAAATTAGATATGAATAAGATAATAGATTTGATCTTATTCATGACATTTTCTTATAAGGAATAGGTCTTGGCCTTTTCCTATAAATAGGACCCCTGGGGTGGGGTGAAAGGCATCTCATTCATTCTCTTACTCTCAGAGAATTCTCCTGAAGGCTCCCACCAACATCCTGCCTCTAGTAGTCTCAGAGTCATACCGGTGTAGCCATAGTGGTAGTGTTCACAATAGTTCGTGATTATTTCACAAACAGTTGGTGAATTTAATCTGAGTCGTCAACGAGAGTAAGTAACTTGTTACTATATAAATTAGATTTAGATCTAATATTTTTTGTATGCTTAGCCTTAATATAAATCTAGAATAGTTTTAAGCTTATTGTCAATGTATCAGTATTTTAGATTAAACAAAATTAACTATGAATCGGTTCCAATTACGCTTCCGCTTTACGAAATTACAGAATTGAGGAGATATGAAGAAAGAAAACTGTTGAAGAGGAATGAAGGATTAAAAAAAAAATTAATAAAAAAGTTTTTTCTTTATTTAAAATAGTAGGTAATCATTACCTACCCTTGTCAATCTCTTTTAATCTTTAGCACGTATCCCAGCAGCTCTCACATCTCCCCTTACTTTTTTTTTTACATTTAACATAAAATCGGTCGGTTTGGTCGGTTCTCGCCATTTTAGGCGAGTCGACCGACCGACAAGTCGATTTTACACTACAAAACTGGCCCGATCGACCCCATCATAAAACCGACTGACCGATGTCAGTTCGATCGACTCAATTTTTCGGCTTGTTATCCTCACTCGTACCTCATATCATTGGAGCTCCTAATCAGCAGGTCCATTAGGTCCCCCTACTAGCTCATAAAGTGTAATTAGGAACAATTAGTCTTGAAAGAAATTTGAATAGTTCAAAATCCATTATGGGAAATCAAATTAATTGTATGATATGCAATTAATATAATGTATGTGATACATTATAATATAAAGTTTAATTTTAGATTAAACTTTATTAATTGAGAGAAATACAATTAAATACGATTTAATTGTAGGCTTAAATTAAATATGAGATATTTAATTTATTAATTAATTAATTGGATAATTATTTAATTAAATTTGATTTAATTAAAAATTATAGGTTATGTGGGAGATGTTCATTTCAATATGATTTAAATGAAATTAATTAAATTTGATTTAATTAATTATTATTAATTAATTAAATAAGTCCTTATCCTATTACGACTGGAAAAAGTAATTCATTATTAATTAAATAAATCTATATCCTATTACGACTAGGAAAGGGGTATGACATTCTATATAAAGCACAAAATGTCTTCTCAGTTGAAACAACACAACACTTTGCTCTCAAGCAAAAAATTCTCTCTAAGAATTTTAACAACATTCTAGTAAAATTCTTTTCCCAAATTCAAGAAGACCAAGTCCCACAACTTGGTTCCTAGTCCCAGAGATATAGCAATGGAAGATCTTGATGGTAGTGTCCCTATTGTGATCATACTATTCTTGGTGTGAGTTTGTTGAATAAAGTCTTCAACAAGTAAGTAATTTTATTCTTAGATTTAGATCTTGTACATGCTTAGCCTAGTTTATATATCGAATCGTTTTGTACGGTTTGCCAATGTAATAGTATTTTAGAAAACTTAATTAAAATATGAATCGGTCCTATACACTTTCGTTGGAAATTTAGGTCCTATACACTTTCGTTGGAAATTTAGGAATTCCAATCCTTTAATTGGTATCAGAGCCCTTTTTCGTATGTTTAATTTTAGTTTTCTAAAATTTGCATTGGTTTTGGTGGGATTAAAATTGTATTATGAATGTGATGGTTTGCGAATGAATTTTTTTGATAGATTTGGCCTTAGAATTTACTGTTGATTCGATCAAAATTGTAAGGGCCCTTATGTTTTTGGGCAATTATTTGTAAATTCAAGTCCATTGTAAGTCCGGGTTTAGATTAGGCTAAAAAATTGATGGATATCGAGACCAAATTTGGCCAAAACGGAAGAACAAATCGCTAATTGCACGATTTCAGCCTCTAGACGCAACAGCGTCGAGACGCTGGTTCGTCAGCGTCTTGACGCTATGTTGAATCTGAAGGAATTGAATCCTCTAGCGGAAGCGGTTTTCACCGATCGTGATTTTAATTTCAATTAAAGAAAACCGGTACGTTGGGCAAAATTAATTTTAGAACTATTCTCAAATTAAAACTAGATTAAGCATGCAATACTAATTCTAAACGATTTAGAATTTTTGGAACTTACTTGTTGAAGACCGTTCTTCACAGCACTATGCTCCTCAACGAACAGTTCGTCAACGATCTCTCTAACGAACACCACCATCAAAGAGCACCCGCTATGACTCTTGGGATCGCTGAGATTTGGATTGTGGGATCCAAAAACATCTTGGAAAGGGAATCACCTTGCTGTGATTTTGGTTGAGAGAGTAAGAGAGTTGAGAGAGAATTTTCTCTCTTTCATTCTGATTGAGAATGAGAGAATGAGCGATTGATTGGGCAACCCCCTCTCCCCTGTACGATAAGTGGGGAGGGAGTTATTACCCTACTAAATCTCGATCGTTGGATCTAATCCAAACGATCTTGGCCGTCTATTAATTAAATAATAATAATCATTTAATTAATTAATTATAATTAATTTAATTAAAACAATATTAATTAAATCAATTATAATATAAGTTATTTAATTCAATTTGAATCATATTCAATTGAATTAAACTGGCCATTCAATTAATCACATTAATTGAATCCACATTAATTAAATATCCAATATTTAATTAATATTGCAATTGAATCATATTCAATTTTAATCTCTCTCATATAACCTATAGTTTTAATATGCATCATAATGTACATTAAAAATAACTATAGAATTAATTTAATCAAATCAAATTTAATTAAATTAAATTAATTAATTCTCCAATTAATTAATTCATTAATTAAATATCATATATTTAATTAATTTACTATTTGAATCATTATTCAAATAATTCTCTCATATACTATAGTTTTAATATGAATCTCATTCACATTAAATTTAACCTATAGTTTCAATATGAATCTAATTCATATTTAATATTTGAACTCCTTCAAATATTTAATTCTCTCGTTAATTAATTTTGAATCATATCCAAAATTAATTTATAATATAAAGTTTAATTCACCAATTAAACTTATATTATAATGTATCTTTATACATTATGTTAATTGTATCAAATACAATAAAATTCCCTTAATGAATTTGAACACCCTTCAAATTCTATTCAAGACTATTTAACCTCAGAACCCTTTACGAGCTAGCAGGTGGACCTAATGGACCTACAGATCAGAATCTCCAACGATACGAGACTAATTGGCTAAACTCATTAACCAAGTTAGTCAACATTCGTTAACTGTGAGTCACTCCACTAAAGACCCACAGTTGCACTCTTCTCACTGTAGAATATTTCTGTGTCCACGGATATCGACCAATAACAGTAAGTCAATCCTTCACGAGTGTTCGTAACACCAGCTGGGTCAAATTACCGTTTTACCCCTGGGTTACCTCTGGATCCTTAAGTACCACTGATTCCTCTAATGAACAATCTGTTTATGATCCAATCAATAAACAGCAGTTCCTCTCGGGCCAGGAGAGGATGGGCGCCCTTGTTCAAGACCCGGAATCAGCCCTTAAGGGAACACACATCTACTTACCCCAATAGGGGAAGGAGTGAATTCCATCTTGTACTGTTATGTTCCCAGCCCCCATTCGGTCTTGCCCCTGAAATGGTAGGATTATTGAGTCGGTGAACTGGCCACTCTCACCCATACAGATCTAAGGACAATCCCTCCTGAAAAGGAGTTCATAACAGACTCAGGATTGAGATTGAGTTACCTAGGTCATCCTATTGAAATAGAAACCTAAACTAGTCAACGGTGTTACATCTAGTGGTTACTATTTCGCGGTCCGGTCTTATGCAAACTCATTGCACAGGATACCCCCACTCGCATGTCTCCTACATGGATGCTTTGGATCATTGCATCTGTATCGAATACAAAGTGGGCCGTATCACATAGTGTTACCAGGATAAGGTACCCAGCCTTATCCCTATACTATAGACCATTTAGGTTGCTACTTGAACACTGATCCCCGTATGTCCCCACATACTAGTTCAAGTTTCATCTAAACAACCTAGGATCTTAGTTTATTGGATTTGGGTCAAATTGTGCAATTTTAGTAACAATAACTCTTTATTGTACAAACCTCAATAACGACGTATTGATACAAGTGAACAATTTGTCACAATTCACTACCTACGAGTTTTAGGGCATAAAACCCAACAGAATCCCAGTCACATGAGGAAACGCAACAGCATCTCGACGCTGTGTTGGTTTCCAGCGGCGGCAGTTACGGTTTCAAGTGGTACAGTTCGTGATGTAAACGGTTCGGTTCAACAGGTTTTGAACGGTTTAGCTCCGGTTCGTGGTGGATTGGCTTGGTTCGAGTTTTTGGAGGCCGGTTCGAGTTGGTTCGAGTCGTTTTGGTCCGGTTCTGGAGCGGCAAAAGACTTATTAGGATAAAATTTTATTAAATTAATGTAATTTATTGCTTAAGTCGATTAGAATACTCTTATCCATTGCCACATATTATGATTATGAAATATGGCAAATGGATGTCAAGACAGCCTTTTTGAACGGCAATCTTGAAGAGACTATCTATATGGCTCAACCAGAGGGATTCATAGTCCAGGGTGATGAGCAAAAGGTTTGCAAACTTAAACGATCCATTTATGGATTAAAACAAGCATCAAGATCCTGGAATATACGTTTTGACACTGCGATCAAAACATATGGCTTTGAGCAAAATGTTGACGAACCTCGTGTTTACAAGAAGATCGTCAAATCCACTGTAGCTTTTCTAATTCTATACGTAAATGATATCCTACTTATTGGAAATAATGTAGGATTCCTGACTGACGTAAAACAATGGCTAGCAACTCAATTCCAAATGAAAGATTTGGGTGAGGCTCAATTTGTTCTGGGCATTCAAATCATTAGAAATAGAAAGAACAAAACGCTAGCACTGTCTCAAGCATCATATATCGACAAAATGTTGACACGATATTCGATGCAGAACGCCAAGAAAGGGTTATTACCTTTTAGGCACGGGGTTCACCTGTCTAAGGAACAAAGTCCTAAGACACCTCAAGAAGTTGAGGAAATGAGACGTATTCCCTATGCATCAGCAGTTGGTAGTTTGATGTATGCAATGTTGTGTACCAAACCCGACATATGCTATGTCGTAGGAATAGTCAGCAGATATCAGTCTAATCCTGGACATGCGCATTGGACTGCCGTTAAAAACATCCTTAAGTATCTAAGGAGAACTAGGGATTATACGCTCGTGTATGGAGCTAAGGATCTGATCCTTACAGGATACACTGACTCAGATTTTCAGACCGATATAGATTCAAGAAAATCGACATCGGGATCTGTGTTTACTCTAAATGGAGGAGCAATAGTATGGAGGAGTATTAAGCAAGGTTGCATTGCTGACTCCACCATGGAAGCAGAGTACGTAGCCGCCTGTGAAGCAGCAAAAGAGGCAGTATGGCTAAGAAAATTCCTAACAGAGTTGGAAATTGTTCCGAATATGCAACTGCCTGTCACGCTCTATTGTGATAACAGTGGTGCAGTTGCAAACTCTAAGGAACCTCGAAGTCACAAGCGAGGAAAGCATATTGAGCGCAAATACCATCTCATCAGGGAGATCGTGCAACGAGGAGATGTAATCGTCACGCAGATTGCTTCGGAGCACAATATGGCTGACCCGTTTACAAAACCCCTCACGGCTAAAGTTTTTGAGGGTCACCTAGTTAATATAGGATTACGAGCTTTGTTAGACTAGGGCAAGTGGGAGAAATATAAGGGTATGTAAGATGCCCTAGTTTATTGTTTTTATACTTCTCTCACACCTAACTTCATGTACCCCACTAGAGTTTCTAGTCCAAGTGGGAGTTTGTTGGGTTTAATGTCCTATAAACTCGTAGTTTGTAAATCATTAAACATATTCTATTTCCAATAAAGACGTTATTGAGGTTATTCAGTAAAAGATGTTATTGAATATATAAATTGCGAATGATTAACCTAAATCCAATAAACTAAGATCCTTGGCTATAAAATGAATACTCGAACTATATGTAGGGACATATCGTAGGATCAAGTTCAAGTTTATAGTCAAAATAGTCTATAGTATAAGGATACGGTTGGGTGCCTTATCCTAGAGACACTATGGACGCGACCCACTTTGTATTAAGTACAAACGATGAGATCCTAAATCGTTCATGTGGTGACATGCGAGTGGGGGCGTCCTATGCAATGAGTTTGCATAAGACAGGACCACGAAATAAGTCACTTTCTCTTTATAACGCCGTTTACCGTAGAAACTGACTATTTCCCATAGATGACCTAGGTAACTCGTTCTTAATCCTGAGCGAGCTATGAACTCCTGTTTATACGAGATTATCCTTTGATCTGCATGGGTGAGAGTGGCCAGCATCGCCGACTCAACAAGCCTACCATTTTGGGGATAAGATCGAATAGATAGCTGGGGACATAGTTTCGCAAGACGGAATTCACTCCTACCCTTTTCAGGGATAGTAGAGAGGTTGGTCTCTTAAGTACTAACTTCGGGACTTGAACAAGGGGCCCCACCCTCTCGTTGAATCGAGAGGGACTTAGTTTTGATGGTTGGACCACAAACTGATTGTTCATTAGAGGATTAGTGGAACTTAAGGAACAAGAAGTACTATAGGGGTGAAACGGTTATTTGACCTAGCTATAGCTACGAACAACCTGTGAAGGAACGACTTACTAAACATGGTTAAATCAAGTGGACAGAAATATATCTATAGTGAGGGGAGTGCAACTATCGGGCTATAGTGGAGTGTCCCGGTAGTTAACGAATGTTTGCTAGTTTAGATAATGAGATTAGTCGGCTAGCTTCGAATCGTTGGAGCCCATGATCTATAGGTCCATTAGGTCCCCCTACTAGCTCATATCGGATTAAAGCCTAGAATATTTTGATAGGAAACTTTGAATCGTTCAAAAACGGGAAATAGGGTTTTGCCGTAAAACGTGTTCGACACAATGATTTAATTATGAATTAAATTAGGAATTGAGAGATGAGGTATTTAAAAGTGTTTTAAATACCATATATATGTATTAGGAATCATATATAATTCATGGCATTAGGTGATAAATATTGATTGGATCAATCATATCAAAATTACTTGGAAATGTCCCAATTAATTGCCTAGAAATCATTTTCAATTTTGAATTGAATTTGAAATGAATTGAAAGCTGAAAATTCACAATTAGGATTCAATTCATAGTGGATTTAGTGGTTTTTCCACTCTTGCATAATGATACATAGTGGAAAACAACACAAACATGCATTAGATGCATGTGTTGTAAAGTAGACACCTAGAATCCACTTTGAGTTGCATCTTGACCATGTGGCTAAGTGTCATGAAGCTTGTCTTTGCATGGGAGAGGTCTATAAAAGGGGCTTGAATTAGATTCAAGAGAGCAAGCTTTCATTTAGTGTTATGCTGAAAATTTTCTCCCTCAAATTCTGTCTCATTTCATCTCCTTCCAAAAGCTTGTACCATCAAGCATTCCCTTCCTATTTCTTTCTTCTATAGACTCCCACAAGTCTTTCTAGGCTCAAGATAATAGTAGGGAAGACACTAAAGGTTGTCCGAGAGAAGTTGGAGAAAGATAATATCACAAGGAGTTCCTTACAAGTGAGCATCAAAGAGGTTGGTACTCATTTACTCTCTTTTCTACCCTTTCTAGAACATGCATGCTTTAGGTACAAAATTGAATGTCTTAAGTGCTTTCGATCTTCAATTGCTTCCGCATGTGTAATATGTACACCTTCAGTATATTATAGGGATAATCATTAAAATTTATTAGAATTATAAAATTAATGATTAGAAACCGTCAACTTATAATAAATATTGCATGCAAACATAGGATGAAAATGAATTAATTTTAAAATGTTTAAAATTAATTAGACATTAGATCACATTAATTCTAATAAGATTAGGATTAAGTCTTACTTAGTTTTAAAATAGTTTTAATGAGACTAAGTAGGACAAACATATCCTATGGTTATAAGGGAACTTTACCGATGAAGTTCTGTCTAAGGCTGGAGGTACTTAAGATGACGATTTACGGAACACCTCTTACCTGGGAACTAACTCGGAACTTGAGTTGAATTAACCATAGTTATGTTAGCATGCAATGTCGCTAGGTTAATTAAAAGAGTTTAATTCACCTAGATCTTTAGAGTAAAGACTTTACATTACTATGGTTATAAGGGAACTCTCCCAGTGAAGTTTTATCTAAGGCTGGAGGTACTTAAGATGACGGTTCATAGAACACCTGCTACCTGGGAACTGACCAACTTGAGTTGAATTAATCATAGTTATGTTAGCATTCAATGTTGCTAGGTGAATTAAACTCTTTTAATTCACCTAGAACGTTAAAGTAAATACCTCATTATAAAAGTTATAATAGGCATAGACTTAGATAGATTGAATTAATCAGATTTATCTAAGTTAAATAAATCCTAAAACCAGTAGAACACTCCAGTGGGAGGAAAAGTTCAAAATGAGATATATCAAGTTTTTTTTCTCTCACGTCCCCCTATGTTCACACTGTGGGATTCATGCTCGGCTTCATGTCACCTTAGAAGTGGCCTCCCTTTGGAAAATGTTTGCATGGGTCAATGTCAAAGTGAATGGGAAAAGTGTTCATAGTAAGTGGGAGAAGGACATGTGTCAAGACATCCTACGGTCTCCTCCATTGGTTTGTTCCTGAGATTTCATGCTCCGCCTGCGTTTTGTCGTAGTGTGACCATCCCTTTGTAGGGCCTAGGCATGGAGTGGCAGGACAAACTCCCGAAATGGATAGGGTTTCTTAGGTTCATGTCCCAACATTGTCTTTCTTAGTAGTAGCTTGTTGGGGTGGACCTCTGGGTTCTGAAAATGGAGGGTTACACTTATGGGGATAAGTTAAATGTGTTAATGAATCTTTGACTGAACAACGATGCGATTTGGGACCAAATCGGATGAGTACAGTGCTGGAAATCGACGAATTCTGGAAAAGCCGAGAGATAGCGTCGAGACGCTGCTCAACGGCGTCCCGACGCTTACGAAAAAACCCAAAAAAATAACGGTAATACAACTAGCTTAAATGATAAACTAGTGGTAAATGATTTAGGATTAGTCTTAACTGAATGTCCACATGCCCCAATGTCAAATTCATTAAGAAATGTTCTCGATGAATATGACATAGGATACTACTTAGCCAAAAAGAACATTTTCAAAGACTGAAATGTGATTTACTTGTCTTGGAAACATGCTTAGTGGAGAATGATGATTCTGCCTGGATACTAGATTCAGGGGCCACTGATCACGTTTGTTCATCTTGTAAAGAAATGACTTCTTGGCAACAGCTTGAAGCTGGTGAGATGACTCTCAAAGTTAGAACTGGAGAGGTCGTCCCAACTATAGCAGTGGGGAACATTAAATTATTTTTCGACCAGAATAAATACATATTATTAGATAATGTGTATTTTGTTCCTAGGATCAAAAGAATTTTGATTTCTATATCGTGCATGCTTGAACAAGATTATTTCATATCTTCCTCAATGAATGAATCGTTCATTCCTAGAAAGGGAGTTAATATTTGTTCAGTTAAACTGGAAAATAATTTATATGTTTTAAGACCAATCGAGAATAAAACAGCCATGAACACTGAGTTGTTTAAGACTACTACTACTCAAAGTAATAAGAGGCAAATGATTTCTCCCGAAGAGAATACCTATCTTTGGCACTTAAGGTTAAGCCATATTAATTTCAATAGGATTGGGAGATTGGTCAAGAGTGGACTTCTAAGTGAGTTAGAAAATGAATCTCTACCACCTTGTGAGTCATGCCTTGACAGCAAAATGACTAAAAGGCCTTTTACTAGAAAGGGCTATAGAGCCAAAGAGCCCTTGGAGCTTATACATTCGGATCTTTGTGGTCCAAAGAATGTTAAAGGAAGAGGAGGGTATGAATATTTCATCTCTTTTATAGATTATTATTCTAGGTATGGATATCTCTACCTAATGCAACATTAGTCTAAAGTCCTTGAAAAGTTTAAGGAGTTTAAGACTGAAGTTGAAAACTTGCTAGGTAAGACGATAAACACACTTCGATTTGATCGAGCTGGAGAGTATATGGACTTGAGATTCCGGGACTATTTGATAGAACATGGAATCACATCCCAATTCTCAATTCTTGGTACACCTCAGCAGAACGGTGTATCAAAAATGAGAAACATAACCCTATTGGATATGATTCGATTCATGATGAGCTACGCTCAGTTGCCTGACTCATTTTGGGGTCATGCAGTGTTGGCTGCAGTCCATATTTTGAACAATGTTCCATCAAAAAGTGTTTTTGAAACACCTTTTGAGTTGTGGACAAGGCGTAAAGGTAGTTTATGTTATTTTAAGATTTGGAGGTGTCTAGCACACGTGCTTTTGACTAACCCAAAGAAACTAGAACTCCGTTCAAAATTATGCCTATTTGTAGGCTACCCCCAAGGAAACGAGAGGTGGATACTTCTTCGATCCACAAGAAAATAAGGTGTTTGTATCGACAAATGCTACATTCTTGTCGTGGAGCTCGTCATAGAAGACGACCACCATGTGGCACATGAGTGTTTATTAATTTCATGTTATAATTATTAGCAATTTGTATATAATTTTTGTTAAACTTAAAAACTTTTGTATTTTTACATTTATTTAATTTAGTTTCATTATTTACGAAATTTTAGAAGAATAGATCATTTTTAGTTCATAATAATCATAGAATAAATAGGGAAACCTAAAAGCTAAGGTCCCGTTTGATAACCATTTGGTTTTTGGTTTTTGGTTTTTGAAAATTAAGCTTACAATTAAACACAACTTTCACCTAAAAATTTCTTTGTTATGTCATATATCTTCTTCCCATGTTTTCAAAAACTCAGCCAAGTTTTGGAAACTAAAAAAAGTAGTTTTCAGAAACTTGTTTTTGTTTTTGGAATTTGGCTAAGAATTCAAATGTCTCCTTAACAAGTATGAAAATCATGGTAAGAAAATTGAGAGAAAACAAGCATAATTTTAAAAAATCAAATGGTTATCAAAATGGAGCCTAAATATTTTAGGCCAAACAATAAAAATGGATAAATAACTATTCAAGAAACACGTAAGAAAAGAAAAGGAAAAAAAAAAACAAAAAAGGACATCATTTACGATGTACACGAGTTCCACCTAAACTCGTTTTTTGATGACTATTTCTTTATAAATGTGCAAGGTTTTTCCTTTTTCTTTCTGTCCCCCCTCCCCCCCACCCGTTTTTTTTATATATATAATATCTAGGGGTGGGAGGATTCGAACCATTGACCTCTTGGTCATTAGTAGAACTTTATGTAAGTTGAGCTATGGTTTTTTTGGCTTTTGTCCTTTTTCTTACTAGTTAGAAATGATTATATCATAAAATTAAAATTGTTGTCATACGTTTTTTTTAAAGTAACTGTTATGGATGATTCTGGTTTAGACGAAATCCCCAACAAACTAGTTTGGGCCCACGAGGATTGGGCCAGAGAGATAGAAGAAAGGTCAAAAGGAGGTGCCCACCTCCCTCCTTAGCCCCGGACGCCGAGGCCAAGGAGATGGTCGACCTCGGCTTCGTTTTCCTGGGGTATGCTCCATTGGGCCCAGAGGAGCTTGAATATATATCACCCTTCAAAAGCCTAGAAGGGGGATCGAAGAACCAGTTTGATTAGTTCTTCTACTCCCTTACTCTATTGATTATACATTGTTGTGCGACATTCCCTCTGATTACCTACTTAAGCATCGGAGTGTGTTGGCAAACACCACATCGGTGTGCAACGTTTGCTCCATATTTGTAGGTCACGTCCTCCCTGTCTTCTACAAATTCACTGTTGGTGCCACATGAAGGTCATGTGAGTTGTTTTGTCGGATTTTGCCATCAACAGTTAACGTCGTCTGTGGGGAAGAGAGTTGGCTTGTGAGCGTTGCGCATCGGAGTGTGAAGGAAAATGAGTAAAGGAATGGAGAAAGAAAGTTTGGCACTCCCTTCAAATCCAGAGGTTGAAGTTGACCCTCGACCTCGGAATCATACCCAAGAGGCAGAAATAGCGGCCCTAAAGGGACGGGTCAATGATATGGGGCAAAGCTTGGCAAAGATTTTGAGCATTCTGAAACAGCCAAGCCCCAGTGCAAGGAATCCAAAGAGTCTGCCATGAGATCAAGTAAAATAAAAAAAAGATTCTGGATGAAGAGACCAAAGACACGGATAGTGTTACTCATAAGTTTCCAGAGCCAAAATCCACAAACGGATTGACTTTGAAGGATTCGGGGTCGAGTAACAAGGGGGATCGTAAAGATACATTCATCATGCTAGACGAAACCAACACAGTGGATTCACGCAGGGTGGCCAAGGTCGAGGCCAAGATCCGAGCAGAAACTGAGCTTGAAGTGAAAATTAGGGTCGAAGTCGAGGCTAAAGTGAGAGCCAAAGTCGAAGCTGAAGGCAAGGCCAGAATTAGGGTCGAGGTTGAAGCTGAGGCGAAGATCAGGGCAAGAGTCCGGGCTGAAATAATTCAAGGCAGTCCCAATTGGGGGCTAGAGTTCCAAGGAAACACGCAGCTTAAGGTACGAAGAAGGAAGATCTTGAAGACCTAATTGGGCAAGCTGACCCGCCGTTCACTGACGAAAGCGAGCAGAGAGAGAAGCACAAAGAGTAACTACCATCGATAAGGACAGAAAGAGGGAAGAAAAGGGAAAACGAGACCGAGGCCGACCCCAACCCACCTTCGGGGTACAAGTCTAGAAAATTGCTTAGCCAAAGTTGAGCGACGAATGTTGCGAAGGACTACAAAGAAAGAACAGAAGTAAGAAAATGTAGCCAAAATAATAGATTCCAATGGGAAGGGAGAATTTAAAGAGACGGTCACTGTATTCTCCAAACCTCGTTGGAACCCCAAAAAACAGTTATCACAATTCTTTTCTAGCCAATTCTCGCTCACATAAAACCAGTTATTTTTCCATTTCTTTACAAAAGTGGGACCGCCTCACTAAGACCCCTTTCCTAGCACTAATATAATGAAAAGGCGGACAAAAAATAGGGTTATGGCTAAGAAGATGCAATGACAACAAATTTTCAACAGTCATCAAAGAACCCCTACAATGCATTGCCTAAAGAGCGAAACAGCCAATGAGATGGCTCCACCCATAAGGGACAATTTGGGTGGGGGCTAAACCTGTGAAAACTAGAAAATGTTGAAGAAAGAATGGGAGAGAGATGTGTACACCGAATCTAAACATGTCAGAATAAAAAGTAACTTCCCCTTCGGGAGAATCATAAATTTGAGGAGTGTGTAGGGGACTCCCTATGAAGGAATGGAATTCCAAATTCCGTTAAGCGGAAGCGAATTGGGACCGTTCATAGTTAATTTTGTTTCATCAAAATACCAATACATTGGTAACGATTCAGAACTATTCTAGATCATTCAACAGGCTAAACATGCATTTAATTTAGATCTAATCTAAAGAACAAAGAGAAGTTTAAACATACCGTCATGGAAGACTCTGAATTCAAGAACACGTTCTTGAACGGCAGGGACCAAAAGCGAAATCACCAATGATTTGGGATACCACCACATGATCTTCCCTCTTATTCTCTGAGATCAGGAACCTAGTGGTGGGACTGATCTTGAATGGAAATTTTCCACAGAGAATGAAGAACTTCTCTGTTCTTTTTTCATGAGAGAGAATGAGAGTGAGAGTGGGAGAGATGAGAGATTGGGAGCCTCTGCAGGAAAAATGAGAAAAAAACCATTTGACCCTTCAGGCATGAACATTAATTAATTAATTTAAAATGAATGTAATTTAATTAATTAATCACATTAATTAATTAATCTTATGTGCATTTAAATCATATATAGATGTATCGCCCTCACATAATATATAGTTTCAATTAATTTAACTAAATTCAATTTAATCAAATTAATTTAAACCAACTAATTAATTAATTCAATGATTAATTAAATATCACATATTTAATTAACCGATCATTTGAATCACATTCAAATATGCATCTCTCTTATAACCTATAATTTTAATATGAATCCAATTCACATTAAAATTAAACTATAGATATTAATTTAATTAAATCACATTTAACTAAATTAAATTGAAAAATAAACTAATTCAAAATTAATTAATTTCATAATTAATTAAATATCACATTAGAATCTCATTCGAATTTAATCTCTCATATACCATAGTTTAATTAAATCACATTTAATTTAAACTAAGTAGAATAATTAATTTATTTATTTACTATTAAATATCATATATGATATGAGGTTAACTGACTAAACTAATTAATCGAGTTAACCAATATTCATTAATTGTGGGTCACTCCACTAAAGACACACAGCTACACTCTTCTCACTGTAGAATGTTTCTGTGTCCACGGATATTGACCAATACCGGTATGTCAATTATTCATGAGTGTTCGTAACTACAGTTGGGTCAAATTATCGTTTTACCCCTGTGTTACATCTGTCTCCTTAAGTACAGGTGCTCCTCTAATGAACATTTTGTTTTCGCTCCAACCATTAAACAGAAAGTCCCTCTCAAGCCAGTGAGAGGGTGGGATCCCTTTATTCAAGACTCGGAGTCACCACTTAAGGGAACATTCATCTACTTCTCCTAGAAGCGAAAATGAATGAATTCCATGTTGTGTTATCATGTCCCCAGCCCCCACTCGGTCTCGTCCCCAAGAAGGTAGGCTTATTGAGTCGATGTGCAGAATACTCTCACTTATGCTAATCAAAGGACAATTCCTCGTGAAAAGGAGTTCATAACACACTTAACTAGTTAACAGTAACCTAACTAGTTATCTAGGTCATCCTATTGAAACGGTAACCTAACTAGTTAACAGTGTTACATCTAGTGGTTTACTATTTTGTAGTCCGGTCTTATTTAAACTATTGCATAAGATACCCTCGCTCGCATGTCTACTACACGGACGCCTAGGATCAATACGTCTGTATCGAATACAAAGTGGATCGTATCACATAGTGTTACCAGGATAAGGTACCCACCCTTATCCCTGTACTATAGACCTTTTAGGTTGTTACTTGAACATTGATCCCTGTATGTCCCCACACATTAGTTCAAGTTACATGTAAACAACCTTGGATCTTAGTTTATTGGATTTGGGTTTTATTGTGCAATTTTAGACTCAATGAAAAGAATGCCATAAAATTTGATAAATTGATGAACCAACTAGAAAATATTAGAAGAAGATTAAGAAGATTAAGCCATTAAAAACTGTTAGAGAGATGGCCATTGTACTCTCCAATTGGACTCACAGCTAACTTAACATGAGATATTATCGTTGCTCCAAACTCCAATTAGAGAGTGGGGGCTTAATGTTATAGATGATTCTGGTGTAGACGAAATCCCTGACAAACTAGTTTGGACCCACGAGGATTGGGCTAGAGAGGTAGGTGAAAGATCAAAAAGAGGTCGAGGCCGAGAGGCCGACCAAGCTTGTAGGCCCGTCTGGTGCCCGTTTTCCTGAGGTACGCCTCATTGGGCCGAAAGGAGCCTGAATTAGTGTAAGGTGAACCGTAGGCGACCGACGAAGGTAAGTGAAACCCTAATAAGAAGACAAGTATATATAACCCTTCAAAAGCCTAGAAGGGGGTTCGAAGAACCAGTTTGACCAGCTCTCCTACTCCCTTGCTCTATTGATTCTGCATTGTCTTGCGACATTCCCTCTGTTACTAAACTTAAGCATCAGAGTGTGTGTGGCAGGCACCACACCAATGTGCAACGTTTGTTCAATATTTGCAGGTCACGTCTTCCTCGTCTTCTACAAATTCACTATTGGTGCCACGTGAAGGTCAGGTGAGTTGCTTGGTCGGATTTTGCCATCAAAAGTAACTATGAAATATATATCTTTGAAAAATAACTTGGCAATGTTTCAAAATTGGTAAATAATTAATTAACTTAAAGAATAGTAGTTAGTAATCAATCTCAGTGATCAAGCATATTGCTGATATTCATGTATTTATATATTTTTCTATATTGGTAATAATAATTATTTTGAGCAGCTACTTTTATAAAATTTTATAATTTTTTCTAAATAGGAAAATAAAAGGTAGCCATCAACATTTAGCAAGCAGAAAATCAGAAAATGAGAATTAAACGATGTTGGGTTTTATGACCTAAAACTCATAAATAGTAAATGTAACACTTGACTTGTTTTAATGAAGTATTATTTCTATATAATTGTTTTGCCTAAATATAACCACAAATCCAAAAAACTAAGAACTCATGGCTATATTATGTATACGTGAAGTTTATGTATGACATAAGTATGGATCACATTCAAGTAAATAGCCTAAATGATCTATAGTACATGGATAAGGTTGGGTACCTTAATCCTGGAGACACTATTGGCGCGATGTGATCCTAATCGTTCATGTATAAGACATGTGAGTGTGGGCGTCCTATGCAATGAGTTTGCATAGAGATCAGACCAGGAGATAAGTCACTTTCACTTTACAACACCGTTTACTGTTGAAACTGAATATCTCATACAAATAACCTAGGTAACTCGATCTTAATCCTGAGCTAACTCTGAACTTCTATTTATTTAGCATTGTCCTTTGATTTGCATGGGTGAGAGTGGTCAAACATCGCCGACTCAATAAGCCTACCATTTTGGGGATAAGACTAAATAGATAGCTAGGGACATAGCTTTGCAAGACGGAATTCACTGCTACCCATTTTAGGGTTAGTAAACTTTCTCTCGCCCTACTTCTAAGTCTCGATAGAAAAGGTTGGAGAGGTTTGAGCCCTACTAAGCCTACCACCCCGATTGTGATTTGGTTGACCTCCCACTCTATGGCGCTTCTTGAACTTGGTCTACCCTTAAGTACTGACTCTGAGTCTTGAACAAAGGGCCCCGCACTCTCATAACCTTGAGAGGGATTTGGTTCAGTGATAATATCACGAACTAATTGTTTATTAGAGGATCAGTGGAACTTAAGGAACAAGATGTAACTATAGGAGTAAAACGAACATTTGACCCAACTCTAGTTATGAACAATCAGTGAAGGGTCGACTTACTAATCGTGGTTATCTCGAATGGACAAGAAATATATCTACAGTGAGAGGAGTACAGCTACAGGCTATAGTGGAGTGTCTCGGAAGCTAACGAACGATGAATAACTAGGTTAATGAGTTTAACCGGTAATCCTCGTATCATTGGAGTCCATGATCTGTAGGTCCATTAGGTCCCTCTACTAGCTCAATAGGAATAAAACTTGGAATAATATGATAGGTTAACATTTGAAACGTTCAAATTTGGATAAGGATACAAAAGTTGGTTATATACGATATTTAACGACATATTTGTTTAATTTCGAATTAAACTTAAAATGAGAGTTTGATATATTTAAATATAATTTAAATATTAAAACACGTGAATAGGAATTCATGTTTGAGAAATTTCGTTGGGAGAAAAACCGGGATTGGACAAGTGATATTGGTTTAATATGAGACATTAAATTAATTGATCTTATTATCATTTTAATTAAATAAAATTTTATTGAAATTAAAATGAAAATAAAAGTGAGTGGGACTATTCATATTTTTCATTTAAAATTAAAAATTTTTTAATTTAAAAGAAATTCAAATAATTGGTAATTCTTTAAAGAAGTGCTTAGTCAATCACATGGAATTAGCCTTCTTGCAACACCTAATCCATGACTCAAATCACTCCCAAATTGCTGTCAATTTCTTGTGCATTTTTTAGGCAAGTGATACTTACTCTGTTTATGCTCTTATGAAGAGCATGTCTTCTAGGATCAAATTGATGAAATTGTGTGCCTAAGATCCAAAATTGCTTCCGCATGTTTGATATTAACTCCTACAAACGAAAAGTAGTCTAAGCCCAAGTTCGATCTAAGGACCTCTCGTGTGTGAGACTAGCGTGATAACCATCTACACCATCAAGACCTTCTTGAATGATGAAACAATTCTCTAAAGTAGTAATTTAACCTTGAAAAATTAGAAACTAATATAATTCTTACTAACTAAAGAAAAAAGACCTTGCAAATTTCTAAAGAAATAGTCATCAGCATTTAGCAAACATAAAATGAGAGCAAAAAGAAAACTGATATTTACGTTCGAGTTCAAAGTAGGACCTCTAGTGTGTGAGACTAGCGTGATAACCAACTACAACACCCAGATCTTGTCGAATGCCAACAACAATTCTCTAAAGTGATATTTTTTTTACAACATCTAAAATGGTAATTTAACTTTGAAAAACTAGGAACTGATATAATTCTTTCTAACCAAGAAAAAAAATTTGCAAATTTATAAATAAATAGCCATCATCATTTCTAAAATAATGTCTGAGCCCAGGTTCGAACTGGGGACCTCTAGTGTGTGAGACTAGCGTGATAACCAACTACACCACCCAAACCTTGTTGATTGTTCACAACAATTCTTTAAAGTGGTCATTTTTTTTACAACATCTAAAATGGTATTTCAACTTTGAAAAATTAGGAACTGGTATAATTCTTTCTAACAGGAAAAAAAAACTTGCAAATTTATAAATAAATAGACATCATCATTTAACCAGACAGAAAATGAAAGTAAAAAGAAAAATGATGTCTAAGCCCAAGTTCGAACTGAGGACCTCTAGTGTGTGAGACTAGCGTGATAACCAACTACACCACCCAAACTTTGTTGATTGTTCACAACAATTCTTTAAAGTGGTAATTTTTTTTACAACATCTAAAATGGTAATTTAACTTTGAAAAATTAGGAACTGATATAATTCTTTCTAACAGGAAAAAAAAACTTGCAAATTTATAAATAAATAGCCATCATCATTTAACGAGACAGAAAATGAAAGTAAAAAGAAAAATGATGTCTGAGCCCAGGTTTGAACTGGGGACCTCTAGTGTGTGAGACTAGCTTGATAACCAACTACACCACCCAGAACTTGTTGATTGTACACAACAATTATTTAACGTGGTAATTTTGTTTACATCCAAAATGGTAATTTAACTTTGAAAAATTAGGAACTGATATAATTCTTTCTAACAGGAAAAAAAAACTTGCAAATTTATAAATAAATAGCCATCATCATTTAACGAGACAGAAAATGAAAGTAAAAAGAAAAATGATGTCTGAGCCCAGGTTTGAACTGGGGACCTCTAATGTGTGAGACTAGCATGATAACCAACTACACCACCCAGACCTTGTTGATTGTCCACAACAATTATTTAACGTGGTAATTTTGTTTACATCTAAAATGGTAATTTAACTTTGAAAAATTAGGAACTGATATAATTCTTTCTAACAGGAAAAAAAAAACTTGCAAATTTATAAATAAATAGCCATCATCATTTAACGAGACAGAAAATGAAAGTAAAAAGAAAAATGATGTCTGAGCCCAGGTTTGAACTGGGGACCTCTAGTGTGTGAGACTAGCATGATAACCAACTACACCACCCAAACCTTGTTGATTGTCCACAACAATTATTTAATGTGGTAATTTTGTTTACATCTAAAATGGTAATTTAACTTTGAAAAATTAGGAACTGATATAATTCTTTCTAACAGGAAAAAAAAAAAACTTGCAAATTTATAAATAAATAGCCATCATCATTTAACGAGACAGAAAATGAAAGTAAAAAGAAAAATAATGTCTGAGCCCAGGTTTGAACTGGGGACCTCTAATGTGTGAGACTAGCATGATAACCAACTACACCACCCAAACCTTGTTGATTGTACACAACAATTATTTAACGTGGTAATTTTGTTTACATCTAAAATGGTAATTTAACTTTGAAAAATTAGGAACTGATATAATTCTTTCTAACAGGAAAAAAAAAACTTGCAAATTTATAAATAAATAGCCATCATCATTTAACGAGACAGAAAATGAAAGTAAAAAGAAAAATGATGTCTGAGCCCAGGTTTGAACTGGGGACCTCTAGTGTGTGAGACTAGCATGATAACCAACTACACCACCCAGACCTTGTTGATTGTCCACAACAATTATTTAATGTGGTAATTTTGTTTACATCTAAAATGGTAATTTAACTTTGAAAAATTAGGAACTGATATAATTCTTTCTAACAGGAAAAAAAAAACTTGCAAATTTATAAATAAATAGCCATCATCATTTAACGAGACAGAAAATGAAAGTAAAAAGAAAAATGATGTCTGAGCCCAGGTTTGAACTGGGGACCTCTAGTGTGTGAGACTAGCATGATAACCAACTACACCACCCAGACCTTGTTGATTGTCCACAACAATTATTTAAAGTGGTAATTTTATTTACATCTAAAATGGTAATTTAACTTTGAAAAATTAAGAACTGATATAATTCTTTCTAACAGGAAAAAAAAAAACTTGCAAATTTATATATAAATAGCCATCATCATTTAACCAAATAGAAAATTAAAGTAAAAAGAAAAATGATGTCTGAGCCCAGGTTCAAACTGGGGACCTCTAGTTTCAAACTACACCCCTCAGACCTTGTTGATTGTTTACAAGAATTCCCTAAAGTGGTAATTTATTACCATTGAAAAATTAGGAACTGATATAATTCTTTCTAACTAGGAAAAAAACGCAAAAAAATGAGAGTAAAAGGGAAAGTGATGTCTAAGCCCAAGTTTGGACTGAGAACCTCTAATAATGTGTGAGACTAGCGTGGTAACCAACTACACCACCAAAACCTTGTTGCAAGTTGACAACAATTCTCTAAAATGGTAATTTAACTTTGAAAAAATAGGACATGATATAATTCTTTCTAATTAGGAAAAAAAAAAAAAAAAAAACCTTGCAACTTTGAAAAAATAGCATTTAGCAGGCAGAAAGCCAAAAAAATGAGAGTCAAGAGAAAAGTGATGTATGAGCTTGAGTTCGAACCAGGGACCTCTAAACAAGTTCCACCTAAACTCGTGTACAAGGTACACGATTATGGATAGTAATCGTGTACATTGTACTCTATTTCTAGCACTATGCCCACATTACAGCTACGTCAACCTCACTTAAATCGTAAACCTTGTACATGAGTTTTATGTTGGGCAAAACTACCTTACTTTTGTCAATAATTTTGTTTTTCACCCGAGTTTTGGAAATTTTTTTCATACAAATATTATCAAAATTATCGTTTCTAAAACTTCCTTAATTTTGTCATTTCTTTTTTAAATTACATTATTCAAGAAATTGCCCCTAAAATATTCTACATTTCTTAAAATTAACAAATCAATTAGACATAAAATTGAATTTTGTGTAAAAAAATTATAAATTTCCAATTTTGTATACAATAAATCCATGAATTTTTTTTAAAAAAAAATGTTGAATAGGTCAAAAACTCATTGGACACAAAATTGAAAGTTCAAAGATCTTTTAGATAAAAAATTGAAAAATTTAGGCCCCGTTTGATAACCATTTGATTTTTGGTTTTTTGTTTTTTAAAATTATGCTTGTTTTCTCCTAGATTTCCTACCATGGCTTTCATCCGAGTTAAAGTTGCATTTGAATTCCTAGCCAAATTTTAAAAACAAAAACAAGTTTTTGAAAACTATATATATATATATTTTTTGTTTCCAAAATTGGACTTGGTTTTTGAAAACAAGATAGAAGATTTGAAGGAATACAAATCCTTCTGCAGTGGAAGCGTAATCAGATCGACTCGTTGTTAATTGAGTTAAAACAAAAGCACCGATACATTGGCTTTAAATTTCAGAACAATTCTAAAACATAAATAGATTAAGCATTCTGATTTCTAAACTAAAATAATTAGGATTAGAAACCTACTTGTTGAAGAACAACTTTCTTCACAGTGCTCAAAAAACACAAACGATTCACCATTGACCTCTCCAAGAACACAACCATCAAAGATCACCCACTATACTCTGAATTCTAGAGGTTGAGATTGTGGGATCTCCTCTTGAATTGTTGGGAATGGATTTTCAGCAAGAAGCTTGTTGTATTTTCCTTGAGAGAAAAAACTTCAGAGAAATTGCAATTTTGAGAGAAATCTAGTGAGAGTGGAGAACTCTTTGTGTGTTCCACGATTAGGGAGGGAGTTACACAATCTGTAACTCCCATCTCCAATCCAACGGCTGAGAATTAAACTATTATTAAAGATTAATAATAATTTAAATCACAAACTATATATTATGAAATAAATTAATTTAATCAAAATTAATTTAATTTAATTAATTCCAACATAGTTTCCCTACTTAATTCAATTAAATCGTATTTAATTGAACTAACTAGGGCAACCTATTAATCAAATATCATATATTTAATTAATGACACTTCTCTTCATTAACCTATAGTTTTAATGTGCATCTAATGTACATAAACTATAATATTAATCCAATTAAATCATATTGCCAAAGCGAGCATAGCTCAGCGGTAATTGGCATGTACTCTCGACCATGAAGTCAGAGGTTCGAAGTCCCACCCCCAAATGTTGATGTACTTAAAAAAAAAAGAGTAATTGCAGTGGGTGGCAAATTAATTATATATAATAGCATGCAAATATGGCAAAAAAATTAGAATATTCCCATTTTACCCTTCTCTTTCTCTCACTTTCCATTTACCCTTTCTTCCCCCATTTCTTGTGTATTTTGTATGATTTCTTCTTCTTTTTTTTTTTTTTTGTGCATTTATGAGCTGTTACGATTTTTTTTTCTTCCCCCATTTGTTGTGTTCCCCAATTTTCTTGGGGTTTTGTACGATTTCTTCTTCTTTTATTTTTTATTTTTTATTTTTTTTTTTGTGCATTTATGAGGGTGGAGTTCTTGTGTGATTAATATGCTTTTTTTTCTCTCTGTTTTGTTCTGTGCAGTTTATTAGGTTGTGCATTTTCTTCTTCTTTTTTGATTTTATATTTTTAATAATATGTGGGTACAACTTTATGCCAATTGAGCTAAGCTCTTGTTGACCTTCTTTTTAATTCAAGAATGCCAAGAATACAAAAATAGCAATTTTGGTGAGTGTTTGTATAGGTATATCAAAGTATATCACTGATATACTCCGGTTAATCGTAGTCTATCACTGACTATCACTGGTCGAAGTCTATCAGGGTTATAATTGATAGATAATGAAATACAAAGAATACAAGAATAACAATTTTATGGTGGTGGTCACGGAGCTTGTGTGCTAGGCTTTAAAAATTATATTGTTGATTGAGAGTCGCTTGTTCGTAATGGTTATTTTTGGATTTTATGTTCTAATTACCACAAGAGACTTAAATTTTTTGTTCAATTTATGATTGTAGTATAATAATTTTGGATGAGTTTCTAATTACCGAGATGATTGCAATGCAAAGTACTTTACTAATAGATTTCAATTAAATTGATTTCTATCAGTAACAATCATTGGTAGACTTCAATTAATTGATAATTAACTGATTTCTATCCGAGATAGAAACTGATAGACTTCAATTAACTGATTTCTATCCTCGATAGAAAATGATAGATTTCAATTAAACTAATTTCCATCAGTGATACAAGTCAATAGACTTTAATTAAATTGATTTCTGATAGAAACTGATAAACTTCAATTAAATTGGTTTCTATCAGTGATAGAAACTAATAGTCTTGAATTAAATTGATTTCTATCAGTTGTAGAAACTGATAACCTTTAATTAAACACGGTTTTCTATTAGTGATTATCACTGATGGACTTAAATTAAACTGATTGATAGAAACTGATAGCCTTGAATTAAATTGTTTTCTATCAGCGGCTATCACTGATAGACTTGAATTAAACACGATAAAAACTTATAGATTATGATCATCAAAGTCTATCAGTGATACACACTGATAGACTTCGATTAATCAAAGTATATCAGTGTCTATCACTAATAGACTCCGATTAATTGAAACTTATCATCAAAGTCTATCAGTATTTATCACTGATAGACTCCGATTAATCGAAGTCTATCAGTGACTAATAAGGACTGATAGACTATTGGAGATACGGGTATTTTCGTAATTTAACGTATTTTTTGCTATTTCCGCAAATAATTTTATTTTTTTGCTATTTTTGCAATTCTTTTGCCGGTTTTTGCTATTTGTGCAAATCCCCAAAAAAAATCTAATTAAATCATATTTAATCAAATTAAATTAAACTAATTAATTAATTCTCCAATTAATTAATTCTTTAATTAAATATCAAATATTTAATTAATTTTCTATTTGAATAAAATTCAAATAATTCTCTCATATACTATAGTTTTAATATGAATCTTTATTCATATCATTTTAACCTATAGTTTTAATTAATTTTGAATCACATCCAAAACTAATTTTATACTATAAAGTTTAATTCACCAATTAAACTTATATTATAATGTATCTTCATACATTATCTTAATTGTATCAAATATAATATAATTCCCTTAACGAATTTGAACACACTTCAAATTCTATTCAAGACTATTTAACCTCAGAACCCTTTACGAGCTAGCAGGTGGACCTAATGGACCTACAGATTAGAAGCTCCAACGATATGAGACTAATTGGCTAAACTCATTAACCAAATTAGTCAACATTCGTTAACTGTGGGTCACTCCACTAAAGACTCACAACTGCACTCTTTTCACTGTAGAATATTTCTGTGTCCACGGTGAAGGGAATAAAAGTCCCCACGCAGCGGAAGCGCATCGATTGGACCTTACGCCGTATATTAATTAACATTAAAATACTGTTACGATAACTCAAACAAAACTTTAAACAACTTTTAAAGCCGCTGTAAAATCGGTTTAAACATGCTAAAATAAATCTAAATTTATTTTTAAAAATTTTCTAAAGAAAAGAGGAAGAACCGTTACAAACCTCCGTTGTAGACTTGACCGTTCTTCGCCAACGACGCTCCACGAACGAAAACGCAGCAGCCGCTTTAAGGTTTTCTTCGCTGGAAATTCTTCTTTGATTGACACAATCACCACAGAGGTTACACCGGTATGTCTCTAAGTCTAGGAGGCAAAAGACTTGTGGGAGTCTTTCTCTAAGAGGGAGGCTAGAGAGAATTCTAGGTCTTTTCTTTCAAGAGTGTCAAGTATCTCAAGTGTCATGACCAATTAGGTCTAGTGTTCTATTTATAGAAGAGAGGCCATGAATAAAATATTCAATTAAATCAATCTTTTCCATAATTGATTCAATCTTTATTCCTTAATTAATCAATCATGATTAATCAATTCCATAATTGATTAATCTTTTCCACAAATGACTAATTACTTCCATAAGTGATTAGATCATTTCCTTAAATGATTAATCACTTCCTTAAGTGATTAATTATTTCCATAATTGATTAATTCTCGGTTAATGAATTCTTTAATTAATTAACCACCAATTAAATATCACATATTTAATTCCCGGCCTAGAATTAATTAATTTTGCCCAAACACATTTTAGGCCTTAAATTAATTAATTCATTATTTTGAACTCTTTCAAACTTCCATAAATTTATATTTGAACTTTTCAAATATTAATTTCTCTCATAATAATATATCAATATATATTATATTTGTTTCCCTTAATAAATTGAACATTTTCAATTTACTTTTATTACTTAGTTGCCTCAAATTACTTTACGAGCTACCAGTGGGACCTAATGGACCTGCAGATCAGAAGCTCCAACGATGTGAGATTAATTGGTCAAACTCATTAACCACATTAATCAATATTCGTTAATTGTGTGTACATTCCACTATAGACTCACAGTGGCACTCTTCTCACTGCAGACATATTTTTGTGTCCACGGATCTAAGACCAATATCGACTAGTTAGTCCTTCACGAGTGTCTGTAACACCAGCTGGGTCAAATTACCGTTTTACCCCTGGGTTACCTCTATTTCCTTAAGTACCAATTCTCCTCTAATGAACAACCTGTTTGTGGTCCAACCATCAAACAGAAAACCCTCTCGTGCCATTGAGAGGGTAGGGCCCTTTGTTCAAGACTCGGAGTAACCACTTAAGGGAACACTCATCTGCTTCCCTAAAGTCGGGAAGGAGTGAATTCCATCTTGTACGATTATGTTCCCAGCTCCCCATTCGGTCTTGTCCTCAAAGTGGTAGGCTTATTGAGTCGGCGTATTGGCCACTCTCACCCATACAAATCAAAGGACAATCTCTCATGAGCAGGAGTCCATAATCAACTCAGGATTAAGACTAAGTTGTCTAGGTCGTCCTAGTGAAATAGAAAACCAACTAGTTAACGGTGTTATAACCAGTGGTTACTATTTCGCGGTCTGGTCTTATGCAAACTCATTGCACAGGATACCCCCACTCGCATGTCTCCTACACGAACGCTTTGGATCGCAACGTTTGTATCAAATACAAAGTGGGTCGTATCCATAGTGTCACCAGGATAAGGCACCCAGTCTTATCCCTATACTATAGACCCTTTAGGTTGTTTCTTGAACAATGATCCATATGTCACTACATATAGTTCAAGACTCATATTACAGCCTTGGATGTCTAGTTTATTGGATTAGGGTTATTATTAGGCAAAGACATATATAAAATAACTAATAACAATTAATGGAAAAATATATCAATATTATTTCATTAATATCCGATCAACGGTTACATTCACTATCTACGAGTTTTAGGGCATAAATCCCAACAAACTCCCACTTGAACTAAAACACTAGTTAGTGGGATGTAAATGCAATAATCTAAAGCTGGAAATACAATGAACTAGGGCATCCTTATACCCATTATACATTTCTCCCACTTGCCCTAGATTAGATTGCATAGATATCTCGTAGACCTAGACCTTCTAGATGACCCTCAAACACTTTAGCCGTGAGAGCCTTCATAAATGGATCAGCGATGTTGTGCTCCGAGGCGATCTTAGTGACGATCACATCTCCTCATTGCACAATCTCCCGTATCAGGTGATACTTCCTCTCGATGTGTTTACCTCGTTTGTGGCTTCGAGGTTCTTTTGAGTTGGCTACAGCCCCACTATTGTCACAATATAGTGTTATGGGCACGTCCATATTCGGAACCACTTCCAAATCAGTCAAGAACTTTCTGAGCCATACTGCCTCCTTAGCTGCTTCGCAAGCTGCTACATACTCAGCCTCCATGGTTGAGTCTGCTATGCATCCTTGTTTGATGCTTCTCCACACTACTGCTCCTCCATTGAGGGTGAATACTGACCCTGATGTGGATTTCCTTGAATCCTTATCAGCTTGAAAGTCAGAGTCAGTGTATCCAGTAAGAATCAAATCCTTAGCTCCATGCACAAGCATGTAGTCCCTCGTTCTCCGAAGATACTTGAGGATATTCTTAATCGCTCCCCAGTGGTCCAACCCTGGATTAGACTGATACCTACGAACTACTCCCGCTGCATAACATATGTCAGGCCTAGTGTAGAGCATAGCATACATTAAGCTGCCCACAGCTGAGGCGTAGGGAATGTGTCTCATGTTCTCAATTTCTTGAGGTGTCTTAGGAGACTGTTCCTTAGACAGGTGTACCCCATGTCTGAAGGGTAGTAGTCCCTTCTTGGAGTTTTGCATCGAATATCGAGACAACATCTTGTCAATATACGTTGCTTGAGACAGAGCTAGCGTTTTGTTCTTACGATCCCTAATGATTTGGATTCCCAGAACATATTGAGCCTCTCCCAGATCTTTCATTTGGAATTGGGCTGCTAGCCATTTCTTAATGTCAGTGAGGTATCCTACATCATTCCCAATGAGTAGGATATCGTCTACATAAAGTATTAGAAAAGCTACTTTCCTTTTGTTGATTTTCTTGTACACACAAGGCTCATCAACGTTTTGGTCAAAGCCAAAAGATTTGATTGCAGTATCAAATCTAATGTTCCATGATCTGGATGCTTGTTTCAATCCATAAATGGATTGATTGAGCTTACAAACCTTTTGTTCCTGACCTTGGCCTATGAACCCTTCGGGTTGAGACATGAAGATATTCTCTTCAAGATTATCATTTAGAAAGGTAGTCTTGACGTCCATTTGCCATATTTCATAGTCATAATATGTGGCTATGGATAAGAGAATTCTTATGGACTTTAACATGGCTACAGGAGAAAAGGTTTCTTCATAGTCAACCCCTTCCTTTTGGGTATAACCCTTTGCCACTAGTCTAGCTTTGAAGGTCTGTACCTTTCCAGCTGCATCTCTTTTTCTCTTATAGATCCATTTGCACCCTATGGGTTTTACCCCATTTGGTAGATCTGTAAGTTCCCATACAGAATTGGAGTACATTGACTCCATTTCCAGGTTCATGGCTTTGACCCATTCATCCTTATCTTCGTCATTCATTGCCTGTCGATAGGACAATGGATCCTCAATGCCATCATTAGGTATGACAACCTGAGTTTCAGTTAAACCCAAGTAGCGGTCAGGTTGTAATACAACCCTCCCACTGCGTCGAGGCATTCCCAACGTTTGAGATGGACGGGATGGATCTGAAGAACTAGTTCCTTCATCAACCCTTGTTGAAGGTCCAACTTTATCAACAACTCTTGATGATTCTTCAGTAGCTTCTCCTAATATTATTTTGCTGCGTGGTTTATGATCTCTCATGTGGTCTTCCTCTAAGAAAGTGGCGTTTGTCGATACAATCACCTTATTTTCTTGTGGGTCATAGAAATAACCACCTCTCGTTTCTTTAGGGTAACCAACAAATTGGCACAGTTTTGAACGAGGTTCCAGTTTCTTAGGATTTGTCACAAGCATGTGTGCTGGACAACCCCAGATGCGAAAGTGATGCAAACTAGGTTTACGCCCCTTCCATAATTCGAAAGGTGTTTCAGAAACACTTTTCGAGGGAACATTGTTCAAGATGTATACTGCAGTCTCTACTGCATACCCCCAAAACGAGCTAGGCAATTGAGCATAGCTCATCATTGATCGAACCATGTCCAACAAGGTTCTATTTCTCCTTTCTGACACACCATTCTGTTGAGGTTTACCAGGGGCTGAGAGTTGAGATTGTATTCCATGTTCTATCATATAATCCTGGAATCTTTGATCCATATACTCCCCTCCTCGATCAAATCGAAGTACTTTAATAGATTTACCTAATAGGTTTTCAACTTCAGCCTTAAACTCCTTAAACTTTTCAAGGGCTTCAGACTTATGTCCCATTAGGTACAAGTAACCATATATTGAATAATCATCTATAAAAGAGATGAAATATTCGTACCCTCCTCGAGCTTTTACATTCATTGGACCACATAGATCCGAATGTATTAACACTAAGGGTTCTTTGGCTCTGTAACCTTTTCCAGTAAAGGGTCTCTTGGTCATTTTTCCCTCGAGACACGATTCACAAGGTGGTAGTGAATCATCTTCTAACTTGTTTAGAAGTCCATTCTTTACCAAACGACCGATCCTATCGATGTTTATATGACCAAATCTAAGATGCCAAAGATGAGTATTGTTACTTGATGGAGAAATCTTTTGCCTTTTTCTTTGAGTTTCAGCAGTTTTAAATAATTCGTGATTTAAAAGTGCTTTGTTTTCGGTTGGTCTTAAAACGTACAAGTTATTTTCCAATTTGGCTGAACAAATAAGTACACCATTTTTATAAATGAACGCTTCATTCATATCAAAAGTAACTGTATACGATTGTTCAATCAAACATGAAATAGAAATTAAGTTCCTCTTAATCTTGGGAACGATTAACAAACTTTCTAAAAGTAAGAATCTATTTCTAAAAAATAACTTCGCAGCTCCCACTGCTTTAGCTGAAATGACTTCTCCAGTTCCGACCCTGAGTGTCATTTCCCCATCATTCAACTGTCGAAAGGAACTATTTTCCTAAAAAGAAGAGCAAACATGATTAGTTGCTCCTGAATCAAGTATCCAGGTAAACTCATCATGTTCTACCAGGCATGTTTCTAAAACAAGTTAATCAAATTTACCTTCATTTTCCTTCTTTTTCTCAGCAAGGTACTTTGGGCAGTTTCTCTTCCAATGTCCATCTACATTGCAGTGGAAACACTTGCCCTTGTCTGCCATAGCTTTGGCTTTTCCCTTGCTTTTAGCAGCAGTGCTGGGAGCTTTCCTCTTGTTTCCTTTCTTCTTCTGAGTTTTCTTTGAAGAAGTGGCTACAGATTTAGTTCTAGAGGATGAACCCTTCTCGAACTTTCTTTTAGAGTGGACAACGTTTGCCTCTCCTTCTATCTGTCCCTTATTCTTAAGAAGAGACTGATAGAGTTGTAGCTCATTCAGGAGGCTAGTCAGGTTGAATGTTATTTTATTCATCATTGCATTGCTTCTAAACTGTAGAAAACTCTTCGGAAGAGATTCTAAGATGAATGCAACCTGACTACGCTCATCTATGACCGCCCCGTTTGCCTCTGCCACGTTGAATTGGACCATCATATCCAGGACATGCTCCCGAACAGACGTGCCCTCTTTCATGCGACAGCTATAAACGTATTTGAGAGCGTCATGGTGGAGTTGATAGGACGGTTGTCCAAACATCTCCTGGAGAGAGTTCATAATCTCCCTCGCTGTTACCATGCTCTCATGCCTTTTAGCCAAGACTTCAGATAAGCTGGCTAGGATATAGACGCGAGTCTTATCATTGGCCTTTGTCCAGCGGTCATAAGCATCCTTAACTGCTTGGGATGCATTACGAGCAGGGGCTGGAGGACAATCCTCCGTTAAGACGAACCGCAGATCATCGACAACAAGAATCGTATTCAGGTTCGACTTCCACGTAGCATAATTTTCGCCGGTTAATTTCTCATTTTTAAGCAGAGAGACAATTGAGGAAGACATTGCTGAAATTTAAACAAACAATGACCGTATTAGTTATCTTTGCCTTAACCCATCATACAAGCAAACAATTGCACACAATCCAATCAATTTAGCAAAACAAACAATCACAGAACCCTAAAACTATCGATTTAGTTTTGCAACGACGTTTCAGAGGTTTAGAATGTTAGCCACCGAAGGGTGATCAGGCACTCCTCCTTTGAAATGAGACACCTCTCAGCTAATTCTAATTCCAGAATAACTCATATTCCCATAGACATTAGCCACCGTTGTTCGGTCAAGGATTTGTTAACACTTTTAACTCATCCTCGTAAGTGTAACCCTCCCACTTTCAGATCTCAGAGGCACGCACCAACAGGCTACCGAAAGGAAAGACAACTGTTGGTGATTAGCCTAAGAGCTCCTATCCTTTTCAGGAGTTCACGATGTTCCGAATCCTATGACCAGGCCCTCCGAAGGGATGGTTGCGCTAGACAACCTGCAGGCGGATCACAGGACTCTCACGGTGTGAACTATGGGCGGAGACCGAGGGATACGTTGACACGTGTCCCGCTCCCACTTACTCTAGACATTTTTCCCATTCACCTTGATATTGATCCATGCAAACACTTTCCGAAGGGAGGCCGCTCCTAAGGCGACTCGATTTCGAGCATGAATCTCATGTTGTGAATATAGGGACGTAGGAGCAAAACTTGATTTAAATCTCGTTTTGTAATTTTCCTCCTACTGAAAATGTCCTAAGGTTAATATAGGGTTGTTTAACTTAGATAGTATTCGGCTAAGTCAATCTATCTAAGTCTGATCCTATTATAACAATTATGGAAAGGATTCAACTGCAATCTTTTGGGTGAATTAAACTTCCTTTAATAAACCCAACATTGCAAGTCAACATTACTATGGTTAATTCAACTCAATGTTCGGGTCAGTTCCCAGGTAGGAGGTGTTCCGTAAACCGTCAACTTAAATACCCCCAGCCTTAGACAGAACTTTACCGAGAGAGTTCCCTTATAACCTCAGTAATGTAAGGTCTTTACTCTAAAGATCTAGGTGCATTAAACACTTTTAATAAACCTAGTGACATTGCATGCTAACATTTAACTATGATTAATTCAACTCCGGTATTCCAGGTCAGTTCCCAAGTAGGAGGTGTTCCGTAAACCGTCAACTTAAATACCCCCAGCCTTAGACAGAACATTACCGGTGGAGTTCCCTTATAATCATAGCAATGTTTTTCCTACTTAGTCAATTAAAACTATTTTTAAATACTAAGTAAGAAAAGATTCTAATCTTATTAGAAAACGATCTAGGTCTAATTAATTTTAAACAATTTAAAATTAATCCAATTTATCCTATGATCTTATGTTTGCATGCAAATCTTGATTATAGATTGATGGTTTCTAATCATTAATATTAAAGAACTATTTCAAATTTTAATGATTAATCTTATAATCAAGAATCTAGGGTTTAATTCATTCAACAATCTCATTCAAATTAAATAATTAAACCACACTAATTGCATGAATAATATAACAATTATATTATTAACTATGGATGTTTCATGCTTCATGCAATTTTTTATTTTCTTTTATTATAACAATTATAAGCCAATCAAGAAAATCAAACAAGCATGCTTCATTCATCACATTAAACATAACTATTTATATTTAATTTAAGTAATGACATGCTTCATGCCTCGAACCGCGCCTTTTGAAACCCTAGGTCGCGCCTCCATCGTGACAGCGTCGAGACGCTGTGTAGATAGCGTCCTGACGCTGTGCGTTTTCCTTATCTGGCGCGTGCGTAATCGAGACAGCGTCGAGACGCTGTTGAGGTAGCGTCCCGACGCTGTGTGCTTTCCTTACCGAGCGCCTTCGGTATCGAGACAGCGTCGAGACGCTGTTGAAGGAGCGTCCCGACGCTGTTGCGTCTGGAGGCAGAATCTGGGCGGCAGCATCATCGATTCTCTGATTTCGGCCCCGATTTCAGCGGCGATTGCTCCGTTTTTCATCTCATAAAAACCTATTCTAGACCCGGACTTACATAGGACTCGATTTTACATAAAATACCCGAAACACCGGGCCTTACATGATCAAAATCACATAAAAATAAAATCTATGGCCATAAAATTAACCCAAACAGTTCAATGCAAACCGAACATACATTATGCATAAATCCCACCTATTAGAGCCTATCGCAACTTTTAAAATTAATTAATAGGGACAGCGATGGCTCTGATTGTTGGGTTTTATGCCCTAAAACTTGTAGATAGTAAATGTACATTTGACCGAACATTAATAAAGTGATGTATTATTCAATGTTTGTATTATATCTTGTCTTGCTAACCCTAATCCAATAAACTAAACATCCATGGCTAATAGAATGAGACTTGAACTAGTATGTAGGGACATGCGGGGATCAATGTTCAAGTTTTAGCCTAAAGGGTCTGTAGTATAGGGATAAGGCTGGGTACCTTATCCTGGTGACACTATGGATACGGCCCGCTTTGTATATTGATACAAACGTAGTGATCCAACACGTTCATGTGGTTGACATGCGAGTGGGGGTATCCTGTGCAATGAGTTTGCACAAAGACCGGACCGCGAAATAGTTAACCACTAACTATAACACCGTTGGTTAGCTAGGTTTCTATTTCACTAGGATGACCTAGGCAACTTGGCCTTAATCCTGAGTGGATTATGGACTCCTGTCCATGAGGGATTGTCCTTTGATTTGTACGGGTGAGAGTGGCCAGTTCGCCGACTCAATAAGCCTACCATTTTGGGGACAAGACCGAATGGGGAGCTGGGAACGTAGTCTTACAAGATGGAATTCACTCCTTCCTGATATGAGGGTAAGTAGAGGTGTGTTCCCTTAAGTGGTGTCTCCGGGTCTTGAACAAAGGGCCCTACCCTCTTTATGGCACGAGAGGGTTTTCTGTTTGATGGTTGGACCACAAACAGGTTGTTCATTAGAGGAGCACTGGTACTTAAGGACCAAGAGGTAGCCCAGGGGTAAAACGGTAATTTGACCTAGCTGGGGTACGAACACACGTGAAGGGCTAACTTGCTGCTGACGGTCAATATCCGTGGACACAGAAATATATCTGCAGTGAGAAGAGTGCAGCTGTGGTTCTTTAGTGGAGTGAACCACAGTTAACGAATATTGATTAACTTGGTTAATGAGTTTAACCAACTAATCTCATATCGTTGGAGCTTCTGATCTGTAGGTCCATTAGGTCCCACCGGTAGCTCATTTAGGGCGTTGAGGTAAAATTCTAAGGATGGATTGAATATTCAAAGGTGTTTGAATATTATACTAAAATATGAAGTGGTTCATATTAAAACTATAGGTTATAATTAATATGCATTAGATGTATATTAATACTATAGTTTTGAGAGAGAAAATAATAATTGAATATGTGATGTTCAATTTTATTTTAATATTTATTAATTAATTTCGAATTAATTAATTGATTTAGTTTAATTAAATTGATTTAATTAAACTATAAGATAAGAGGGATATTAATTTAAATAGGATTTAAATTAATGTTATTTTAATTAATTTAGATTAATTAAAATATAATACAATTAATTGTAATTTAAAATTATGATTTTAAAATTATAATTAATTAAAAATATTAAAAATATCAGATAACTGATATTTCAGTTATCTGATATTATGGGTTTTAAAAAAGGAGACGTGGTTAAGGGTTCAGTTGCAGAAATTACTCTCAATCTCACGCCTCTCTCCCTCTATCTCGCTCTCTCTGTTTTTTTTTGTTTTCTCTGAGAAATCAGATTGTGGCTACACAGAAGACATCCTTAGAGTTTTTTTTTGAGTTCCCACAAGCTCCCAGCGTGTATCCTGCTGAGAATACTGGTGAAACCTCGTGGTGGTGTTCGTGGCAATTTTTTCCAGCGAAAGAGGGATTTCAAGTTGCTGTTTTTGGGAGCAATTCAGAGAAATTTTGGTGAAACCATCTAGAATTTCTTCAAAGGTAACTGTTTCTCAGCCCCAGATCAATAGGATCTTTTTATGTAAATTAGATCTATGTGATAAGGGCTGTTTTAGCATGTTTTATATATTATTTCCAGCATGTTTAAACCTGTTAAATTGCTGAATTTTGCCCAACGTATTGGTATTTTTGTTCTTAAATTAATCCGGGTTTAAAGGTTCTGTATGATTTTCCGCTGCGCAAGGGCTTTCATCCCTTCACTGATACCAATTGAAGGGAATAAAAGTCCCCACGCAGCGGAAGCGCATCGATTGGACCTTACGCCGTATATTAATTAACATTATAATACTGTTACGATAACTCAAACAAAACTTTAAACAACTTTTAAAGCCGCTGTAAAATCGGTTTAAACATGCTAAAATAAATCTAAATTTATTTTTAAAAATTTTCTAAAGAAAAGAGGAAGAACCGTTACAAACCTCCGTTGTAGACTTGACCATTCTTCGCCAACGACGCTCCACGAACGAAAACGCAGCAGCCGCTTTAAGGTTTTCTTCGTTGGAAATTCTTCTTTGATTGACACAATCACCACAGAGGTTACACCGGTATGTCTCTAAGTCTAGGAGGCAAAAGACTTGTGGGAGTCTTTCTCTAAGAGGGAGGCTAGAGAGAATTCTAGGTCTTTTCTTTCAAGAGTGTCAAGTATCTCAAGTGTCATGACCAATTAGGTCTAGTGTTCTATTTATAGAAGAGAGGCCATGAATAAAATATTCAATTAAATCAATCTTTTCCATAATTGATTCAATCTTTATTCCTTAATTAATCAATCATGATTAATCAATTCCATAATTGATTAATCTTTTCCACAAATGACTAATTACTTCCATAAGTGATTAGATCATTTCCTTAAATGATTAATCACTTCCTTAAGTGATTAATTATTTCCATAATTGATTAATTCTCGGTTAATGAATTCTTTAATTAATTAACCACCAATTAAATATCACATATTTAATTCCCGGCCTAGAATTAATTAATTTTGCCCAAACACATTTTAGGCCTTAAATTAATTAATTCATTATTTTGAACTCTTTCAAACTTCCATAAATTTATATTTGAACTTTTCAAATATTAATTTCTCTCATAATAATATATCAATATATATTATATTTGTTTCCCTTAATAAATTGAACATTTTCAATTTACTTTTATTACTTAGTTGCCTCAAATTACTTTACGAGCTACCAGTGGGACCTAATGGACCTGCAGATCAGAAGCTCCAACGATGTGAGATTAATTGGTCAAACTCATTAACCACATTAATCAATATTCGTTAACTGTGTGTACATTCCACTATAGACTCACAGTTGCACTCTTCTCACTGCAGACATATTTTCTGTGTCCACGGATCTAAGACCAATATCGACTAGTTAGTCCTTCACGAGTGTCCGTAACACCAGCTGGGTCAAATTACCGTTTTACCCCTGGGTTACCTCTATTTCCTTAAGTACCAATTCTCCTCTAATGAACAACCTGTTTGTGGTCCAACCATCAAACAGAAAACCCTCTCGTGCCATTGAGAGGGTAGGGCCCTTTGTTCAAGACTCGGAGTAACCACTTAAGGGAACACTCATCTGCTTCCCTAAAGTCGGGAAGGAGTGAATTCCATCTTGTACGATTATGTTTCCAGCTCCCCATTCGGTCTTGTCCCCAAAGTGGTAGGCTTATTGAGTCGGCGTATTGGCCACTCTCACCCATACAAATCAAAGGACAATCTCTCATGAGCAGGAGTCCATAATCAACTCAGGATTAAGACTAAGTTGTCTAGGTCGTCCTAGTGAAATAGAAAACCAACCAGTTAACGGTGTTATAACCAGTGGTTACTATTTCGCGGTCCGGTCTTATGCAAACTCATTGCACAGGATACCCCCACTCACATGTCTCCTACACGAACGCGTTGGATCGCAACGTTTGTATCAAATACAAAGTGGGTCGTATCCATAGTGTCACCAGGATAAGGCACCCAGTCTTATCCCTATACTATAGACCCTTTAGGCTGTTTCTTGAACAATGATCCATATGTCACTACATATAGTTCAAGACTCATATTACAGCCTTGGATGTCTAGTTTATTGGATTAGGGTTATTATTAGGCAAAGACATATATAAAATAACTAATAACAATTAATGGAAAAATATATCAATATTATTTCATTAATATCCGGTCAACGGTTACATTCACTATCTACGAGTTTTAGGGCATAAATCCCAACACACGGATATTGACCAATAACGATAAGTCAATCATTCACGAGTGTTCGTAACGCCAGTTGGGTCAAATTATCATTTTACCCCTGGGCAACCTCTAGATCCTTAAGTACCACGGATTCCTCTAATGAACAATCTGTTTATGATCCAATCAATAAACAGCAATTCCTCTCGGGCCAGGAGAGGATGGGCGCCCTTGTTCAAGATCTGGAATCAGCCCTTAAGGGAACACACATATACTTACCCCAATAGGGGAATGAGTGAATTTCATCTTGTAATGATATGTTCCTAGCCCCCACTCGATCTTGCCCTTGAAATGGTAGGCTTATTGAGTCGGCGAACCGACCACTCTCACCCATACAAATCTAAGGACAATCCCTCCTGAAAGGGGTTCATAACATACTTAGGATTTAGATTGAGTTACCTAGGTCATCCTATTGAAATAGAAACCTAAACTAGTTAATAGTGTTACATCTAGTGGTTACTATTTCGCGGTCCGGTCTTATGCAAACTCATTGCATAGGATACCTCCACTCGCATGTCTCCTACATGGATGCTTTGGATCATTGCATTTGTATCGAATACAAAGTGGGTCGTATCTCATAATATCAACAGGATAAGGTACCCAGCCTTATCCCTATATTATAGACCATTTAGGTTGTTACTTGAACACTAATCCCCGTATGTCCCCACATACTAGTCCAAGTTTCATCTACACAACCTAGGATCTTAGTTTATTGGATTTGGGTCAAATTGTGCAATTTTTAGTAACAATAACACTTTATTGTACAAACCTCAATAACAACATATTGAGACAAGTGAACAATCTTCAAATTGTGCAATTATTAGTAACCATAACTCTTTATTGTACAAACCTCAATAACAACGTATTGAGACAAGTGAACAATTTGTCACCATTCACTATCTACAAGTTTTGGGGCATAAAACCCAACAAGATTGATAATAAAACCAAGAAACTTATAGGTGAAAGTATGTGTGTATAAACTTAATTTTCAAAAACCAAAAATCGAAAACCAAATGGTTATCAAACGGGCCTTAGAAATCTTATTAGACACAAAATTGAAAGTTCATATACCTATTCAAGTCCATAAATTTAATTTTTAGTTTCACTATTTCACAAAGATACTATTATAAAAATCAATTTATACCTCAAAACTGTGGAGTTTGTATCAATTAAAATTCTAAATTTTCATAAGTGTACCAATTTAGATCCTTCATCTGAAAAATCATCCATGCATCAATTTTCACATGTGGGTGACATTTTAAAAAATTTAGACCATTTGAAAGTAAGAGTCTAAATTCAATCACTTATAAAAATTTAAGAGCTTAATTGATACCATTATAAGTTTCCATGCACACTAATAAATTAACATTTTTCAAATGGAATATAATAAAAGACGGTGCAAATTGATATACATATGAAGGTTGAGGATTTTAATTGAGACAATTATTAGTTTATGATATATATATATGTTATGGGTGAATTTGGACCTAGCTCTAAGGAAGTCAAAATGATAAGAGCTCAGAGAAGAAACAAGTCAGCGGAGGCCCATTGGGCCCAAATCAATGTCTAGGGTTATTCTCTCTCCTAAAAGGAAGGGGAAACCCTAATTTCAACTATAAATAGAAGAGCTTAACCCCAAGGTAGGGGGACTTGGCTCGGTATCTATTTTCTTCCCCTATATTATTACTTTATTTGCTTCGCTTATAATCTCCCAACTGACTTAAGCATCGGAGTCGGTGTGGCAAGCACCACGCCGGTGTTTAGTTTTCTCTTGTTTTGCAGGCCACGTCTTCCCCATTCAAATAAATTTACCGTTGATGTCACGTGAAGTCAGGTGAGTCCCTTGGCCAAATTTTGGCATCAACAATATATATTACACTTTTTTTAGTCCAACAACATTTGAACGTGAGAGGATGACCTCTTGGTCATAAACAAATACTTTGTTTTTTATTTAAAAAAAAAACAAATACTTTATGTTTGGACTATGTTTTTTTCTTTTCCTCTCACTTAGCAACAAAAATGTTACATTCACGGGAGGTGAGGTAATTATGGTGAAGGACCGCAGAACAGTACCAAACAATATTACTCTTTTGTTTTGGTCAAAAGGGTAACATACTATTCTCACTTTTTTTTTACCCATTTCCTTTTTTGTGTTTGTATGACCCATTAACTATTTTCTTAATAGCCAAAATGAGCATAGCTCCGCCCTAATCAAAATAACAATAAAATATATGGATTTTATTTTTTACAACATGTGGGATGGTTAGATTCGAATCACAGACCTCTTGGTCGTTAGTAGAAACTTTATGATAGTTGGACTATGCTCATGTTGGTTACTAAGACTTATATTATCGATCAAAAAGTTTTAAAATTTTTCAAAATGAGCATAGTTCAACCTTAATTGATATATACCATTGATCAAGAGATTGGATGTTTGAATCATTCATCAAAAATGTTGTTGAGCTAAAAAAACAAAGTGTTAAGGCTTACTTTATTTCCTGAATTCCCACCCTCACATGTTGAACAAAAAAAATAATAATAAATAAATTGTTACCCTTTAGAATTACTTCTTTAACAAAATCTTAGGATTAATAGGGAAGTATTTTAATTTATTTTTTCCTCTACTATTGGTTTTAAATTTTAAAACGTGAAAAATATATATGGTATATGCTCTTCAAAATTGTAGTAGTGCTTTTAGCTAATTTTAAACAATAATTTTATTTATTTATTTTTTGAAAAAAAAAATCAATTGCATTTGGTTATTTAGCTAAAAGTAATTTTGAAAAATCTAAACATACTCATTTCAACGGGCTTTGAGTGGAAACACTCAAGTGGTGATTTCTAACAAAAAGTACTCCAAAAAAAAGTACAACTTAAAAAAACATTATTTTATAATGTTATAAACAAGCTAAGTATATGAACTTTTTCCTTTCTTTTTTTTTTTTTTTTTTTTAAAAAGCATAACTATGTTTATGTCATATAAACCTCATCAGCTCATCTTGAATCTTGAGTATTCTATCTCTCTAGTCCTTCAACTTAAATATATTTTGATTATGTCTTTACATTTTAAATTGCATTTACTTTTTGTCTCTATCATTAGCCAACAATCCATGCAACACAGATGTGATAGACATGGTATTTAATTTATTTAGGTGTGGTGACACATACTTGTTTATTTCATAGTCATTGGATACGGATGACATTTAATTTCTTAAGGTTTAGACGAGATGTCTTCTTCTTCACTATTATCTAATATATCACTCCTAACTATATCCATTCATCATTTTAATTCATCAACCTAAATGATACATTAATAAAATACACCAAAATTAAAATTTTGGTTTCTAATGCTCTGTTTTTTATAACCATTTGGTTTTTGGTTTTTGAAAATTATGTTTGTTCTCTCCCAATTTTCCTACCATGATTTTCATCTTTGTCAAAGACATTTGAATTCCTAACCAAATTCCAAAAACAAAAACAAGTTTTTGAAAACTACTTTTTTTAGTTTTCAAAATTTAGCTTGGTTTTTGAAAACATAGAAAGAATGTATTAGGAAAACAAAGAAATTTGTAGGTGGAAGTAGTGTTTATAGGCTTAATTTTACAAAACCAAAAACCAAATAGTTATTAAACCGAGTCTAAACTTTTAATGGTATGTCAAGAAAGTTCCTAAACTTGGAAAAGTTTCTAATAAGTCCTTACAATAGAAAATTGCATCTATTTGTGTGCTTATAATAATAATAAAAAGTTGGTTATAGGTCACTCAACTTTCAATCAATTCATCATAGTTTCAACATGCTAAGTCAGTGGTAAAGGTCTTTATTCTAATCGTTATCATTATACCAAATTGATTTCAAGTAGGTTTAAGTTTAAGTCTTTGTGCTTCAAAAAAAAAAAAAAGTTTAAGTCTTTGATAGTGAAAGAGCTCATGACGAAACCCTTTTCGACATAAAATCAAAATAGAAATATGTTAGAAACTTTTGAAATTATATAAATTAAATAAATACACATTTAAAAGTTCAAAAATCTGTTAAAAACTTTTTAAATTACTAGAACTTATTAGAGGGAACTAAATTTAAGATTTAATCTAAACTCATTCAAATTCTAACCAATAGATGTGACATCCATGTAATATTAAACTAGGACACAACCAAAAGAGCAAAAATAATCTAATAAAAATCCTTAAGAACAATAAAAAAAAAATTAAATAAAGGACAAGAACCAAACGACATAATTCAAAATGAAAAAATGTACTATAAAGTTTTTTTATACTTAAAAAAAAATAAGGAATTAAGAAGAATACACATTCACATTTCTCCAAAGATGGTAAAGGAATTATTAAAATGAAACAAAATAGAATTTTTTTTTTTTTTTTTTTTTTTTTTTTTTTTTTTGACATAGAAACAAAATAGAATTAGAAGAACCAAAAATGAATGATAATAAATAACCTTCCCTCTTCACTTTATTGGGATTAGTGGGTTCTACTTCTACCCTTGGCACCAGTCATCGAATTTTCAAAAACCAAACCCCATTCATTCACTCATACACCCACGTTCCTTCTCCCCCTCGAGAATCTCACAACAACACTCTCTCTTCCAAATTCCAAATTCAAATTCTCCGCTCTCCTTCTAACTAACTCTGCAACTCCAAGCTCCTCAACAATGGCGGAATCCAAACCCCTCCTTTAAACCTCAAAACAAAGCCTCCAGAATGATCCCATTTGCCTCATTAATCCTCACCTTCTTCTCTTTTCTCGTTTCCTTCTCTTCCTCTCTCAACTCCGACGGCCTGTCCCTTCTCGCCCTCAAGGCCGCCATTGAAACCGACCCATCTCACGTCCTCGAGTCCTGGTCCGAGTTCGACTCCACCCCATGTCACTGGCCTGGAATCGTCTGCACTCGCGACCGAGTCACTCAGCTCTCTCTCCCCAACAAAGGCCTCACCGGCTACATCCCCTCCGAACTCGGCCTCCTCGATTCCCTCCGCCGCCTCAGTCTCGCCTTCAACAACTTCTCTAAGCCGATCCCGTCTCATCTCTACAACGCCACAAATCTCGTCGTTCTAGACCTTTCTCACAACTCCCTCTCTGGTCCGGTTTCGGATCAAATCGGCGACCTCAGGAAGCTTCGCCATCTCGATTTGTCCTCAAATTTCCTCAATGGCTCTCTCCCGAAGCGCCTCACCGAGTTGACCGAACTCGTCGGGACTCTCAATCTGTCCTACAATCGATTCTCCGGCGAGGTTCCGCCGTCCTTCGGGAACCTGCCGCTGATTGTGAATCTCGATGTCCGTCACAACAATCTCACCGGAAAGATCCCGCAGGTCGGTTCGCTGTTGAATCAAGGCCCGACGGCGTTCTCCGGCAACCCGAGTCTCTGTGGGTTTCCGTTACAGACGCCATGCCCGGAAGCTCAGAACCCGAACGTATTCCCTGAGAATCCGCAGAATCCCAAGTCTCTGAACGGTAATTTTCCTGGATACGGCGGCGGGAGAGCGACGGGTGGCGGCAGTGGCGCCGCCGCGTCGGCGACGGTGGCGGTGGTTTCTTCGATTTTCGCGGTGGTCGGGGCGGTGTTGCTGACAGTGTGGTGGTTCCGGAGGAAGGCGGAAGTGGGGAGGCCGGCGGAGGGCAAAACGGGAAAAGGGAGTCCGGAGGGGGAGAGTGATGTAGATTTGGAAGGGCAAGATGGTAAATTCGCGGTGATTGATGAAGGGATGAATTTGGAATTAGAGGATTTGTTGAGGGCATCGGCGTATGTCGTGGGGAAAAGTAGGAGTGGGATAGTGTATAAGGTAGTGGCGGGGCGGGGATCGGGTGCGGCCGCGAGTATTGTAGCTGTTAGGAGACTTAACGATGGTGATGCCACGTTGACGTTTAAGGATTTTGAGTATGAGATGGAGTCCATTGGTAGGGTCCACCACCCCAACATCGTACGGTTGAGAGCTTATTACTATGCAAGTGATGAGAAATTGCTGGTCACTGATTTCATCAAGAATGGAAGCTTGCACTCTGCCCTACATGGTAACTAATTCTAAATCTCAACCCTTAATTAAATTTCTAATGGTATCTAATATATCTCTACCCTAAAAAAAAAAAATGTTTTATAATTGTGTAAAGATTATTAGATTACATGGAATTCCATCTCAAAACCCATTCACAATGAGTTGGGTGATCCTTATATCTTATAAATTGTGAGATCTTCACTAATCTTTTCAATGTGGGATCCTTAATAAATATGTTCTTAAACTTTATAATTGTGTCTGATAGAACTTTGAACTATCAATTTTATATAGAAACCCATTAGAGATTAATTCAGTTTCCAAAAAAAAGAAAAAAAAATGCATTAATTAAATTTGAAACTCTTAAAAACTAAAGGGTAAAAGTGGAAAATGATAGTTTATGGACCTGATATAAAATATCTAATAATATTTAAGATTTATAACATGAGTAGTTCTTATTGGTTGATTCATTGATGAAAGAGATAACGTAGTTTAAAGTTGAAATTAGATGTTTAAAATATTGAAGATCTTACGAGTTTCTAGTTGATAATGTTTTATTGTAAGACAATTGTTACATGTGATTGGTATGCATGGTCCAACCTCTGACACTTGTAGTCATTTAAAAAAGAAAGAAAGTGAATATTAACTTATCTAGTTTGGACCATAACTTGGTATTATATCATAAGTTGTATAGTTAACTTTTAAAGAGAACTACATAATTATGATGGTAATTAATGAGAAGGGTCTTGTGGTGGTGACTTGGTATATGATGTAGAAAACTAAAGAAAAAAAAAAAAAACTTAGAAAATGAAACTCTTGTCTCATTATTGAAGAAGTGGTGGGCCCACTTTGTATCTTGAAAATTATATGATATAGTGGAATCAATTTAACTACATGTAAGGTTGACCAGATACTTACAAGAGAAAAGTATAGATAAGTGGACTTATTTTCTCCCCATATTTGTTTGCTTGAATATTGCCTTTTGTCTTCTATATGTAGATGATGAAACTCTATTTTCTTGTTTGATTTTTGTATAAGCTTTTATCTTGTCTTTGCATTTACTTTTGCACAATTACCTCTGCATTTCTTTTGAAATCATAACTCTTTTGCACTTTAGAAAATTGTACCATTTTCTAAATATTATCCTTGCCACATCGACGTCTCCATTAGTATGGATAGAAAAGTTTAGTCTAAAGGTAAGATATATAAACGGTCTATTTTCATAAGAGAACTATCAGCTTGTGCACAACTCACTATTCTCATAGAACAACTTTCTGATCCTATTATATTTGGTTGTAAAAAAAACAAAAACTTGTAAGATATTAAATCTAGTAGGTGGCAATCGTAACTTGGAGTATTATTTAGAATAAATGATTTTTGGTATATTTTTTTCAAAAGCACTTCTACAATTATTTAGTTTAGTTGGTTGTGAATTAACTTAGAAATTTAATATTTGAGGCATCTTTGCTCCCCCACACACTGGCACTATTCCCTATATTTAAGTGCTGATCATTCTTTGTCTTTTATTGCTATTGTATATCCCCCACTATTTTTGAAGCCTGCACTGAATTTTCTGTGGTCCTCTCTGTTTCTTTCTCTCTGCCAAATCCCATTAATAAGAGACCTAAATTTATAGGATAGGCCATATGTTAGGTCCTGACATTTTTCCTTGTCCTCTATTCCATTTATTTGGAGCGTGTCAAGAATGAGTTTGAAATGACTTTTCGAAACAATAGTTGCAGATTAAATGATTTATGATTTAAAATCTTTTGAAAGCATTGTTTACAATTTGTGATTAAATGAATTTTATCAAGGACATTACTTTCACTCTTCTAAATGTTATATGCCCAAAGCACTTAAATTAACTGGTTTTGGGCAGGCAGAGGCAGACTGTCCAAACTCTGATTCCCAGCTCCATTTACAGTCATTGTATGCTCTCTGTTTTCATTTCTTGTGATAATTTTTTGGACTTTTACTTCTTAGCAGAATGTGAAAAGACCTCGAGATCTATCCTTGTGTTTGTAATACCATTCTGGGTTGCTAAGAATCAATCAGTTAATCTACTGTAAAAATGTCGGTGTAACTCATTGAGCCGCTTTTCTTTTCGGATGTTTTTGTGGATATGCCTTGAATCTGATATGAAGCACTCCAAATGACCAAGTACAGGGTCTCGTTGCTAAATTATGTATAGAGATTAGATATGATTTTCCGTTTTGAATTTTATTTTGGGTCTTAACAGGTTAAGAATGGTGGCCTAATTTGCCCCAATCTCTGTAATCTGCATACGTTTTCTTCCTCACTTATAAGATTGTTCTCTCCCTCTGCCCGTAGACGTAGCTAACACACCGTTTCGTTGATTTACGGTATTTGTCATAACAGTTTTACCGATCTTGTGATGTTTTCTGGCAGGAGGTCCGTCCAGTTCTTTGTCAGCACTGCCATGGTCTGCAAGGTTAAAAATTGCCCAAGGAGCTGCAAGGGGTTTGGCCTACATTCACGAATTTGGTGCTCGGAAGTACGTGCATGGAAATGTAAAATCGACGAAGATCCTTCTCGACGATGATCTCGAGCCATACGTTTCAGGTTTTGGTCTCACCCGTCTCGGCCAGGGAACACCTAAGTTCACCGCAACCTCATCCAAGAAGCTGAGCTCAAGCCAGAACACGATCACCTCAATGATGGGGCCAAGCATTTCAACTCCCTCAGCGATGTACTTGGCGCCGGAGGTTCGGGAGTTTGGAGGGAAGTACACTCAGAAATGCGACGTCTACTCGTTCGGTATCGTCCTCCTGGAGCTTTTGAGCGGCAGATTGCCCGATGCCGGATCGGAAAATGATGGGAAGGGATTGGAATGCTTTGTGAGGAAGGCGTTTCAAGAAGAGCGGCCCTTGACTGAGGTTATAGACCCGGCACTTGTGCCTGAGATCTATGCCAAGAAACAGGTCGTTTCTACGTTTCACATTGCACTAAATTGCACCGAGCTCGATCCCGAGATGCGCCCGAGAATGAGGACGGTTTCGGAGAGTCTCGACCGAATCAAATCTCAGTGAAGAGGTTTTTGTGTTGAGAGATTGATCTGTGATGAGTCTTTTTGTATGTAGAGCTCTTAGCTGGTTAATGTCAATTATTTCAATTGCTCTTTCTTTCACTAGAACAGTCCAAGAGTTGTGCCATTAAGAAATGAAAGTTCTTCCCTTTTTTTTTTTGTTTTCTTTTTTCTTTTTTCTGCTTATTTTGTGTTTGGATGAAAGGGAAATTGTTCAAAACCAACAATAAAAAAGGAAAGAAGATAAGAAACATTACTGGTGGTGGGCACTCATTGCCAAGATTGAATGAGAAAAGAAATATAGTAAGATTCAGTTAAAATATAGTCTTGATTCATAGTTTATCCCTGATTTTTAAGGGCCCGTTTGGTAACGTTCTTGTTTCTCGTTTCTTGTTTATAATTTTATTAAGAAATTTAAGCATTTAATAACTATGTATGTTTCTTGTTTTTCAATTTTTAGAAACTCCCAAAATTTGTATAGAACTTTTGGGAACAACTAAAACTAGTTTCTCCTTTTTTTGTTCTTGTTTTCAATTTTTTTCAAACATAAATAAGAATATAGGTTTATTATTATTGAATGTATAGGTGTTAGAGTCATGAAATTCTATTTTTCTTTATTAAAAATGAAGAAACGGAAACAAGAAACGAGAACGTTACCAAACGGGCCTTAAGTTTTAAAATTCTACCTTAGTCCATTGAGTTTTATTAAGCTATAGTAAATCATTGACCAAACCAAAAAAGACAAAAAGAAAAAGATACACTTTTGGTCACTAAATGTTTGGATATGGTTGCATCTCGATCTTTGAGTTTTCAAACTTAATAATTTTACTAATGAGGTTTGCATTTAGTAGCAATTTGGTCTCTTTTTAGTTTTTTCTGTCCATCAATGCAAAGTTGATGTAACATTTTTTAATTACATTTTTTTATATATTTTTTTTTAACTTTTTAAGATAAAAAGACATTTTATTTTTTCCTTTCATCTCTTCCTTCTCCATCCTCTCATTCATGGTAGCCTCCATCGCTCATTGTCATTGTCGTCATTGACATCGCCATCGCTTTTTTCTTTTTTCTTCTTCATTCTTCTCATTCCTTTCTTCTACTTCTCTTTTCCTTCCTCCTCCTATGGGATTGGTTTTGGGTAGGGATAAGCTAATGTTCTTCAATTTTTTCGTGTTAAAAAAAATCTCATCACTGATCTTTCGACTTGAAAACTTAGGGACCTTTTAAACCTATTTCTCAAAACTTAGGGACTAAAAAGATCTATATTGAGAACTTTGAGACCTTTTAAACCGTTTTCTCAAAACTTAGGGACTAAAAAAATCTATATTGAAAACTTAGGGACCTTTTAAACCTATTTCTCAAAACTCAAGAACTAAAAATGTCTATTTTGAAAACTCATAGACCAAATGCACCTATTTCCCAAAACTCAGGGACTAAAAAGGTATTTTTTTTTCCTAATGTTTATATAACATATTCATATATTTCTATATATTATGAATTATTAATTGTACGTCAAAGTTAACCAACAATAAAATAGATCCTCATTCTTTTTAATTTATAACTCACATTTAAACCATAAGGATTCAATTTGAAATTTCGTAAAATTTAAGGAACTGAAATTGAATGTTTAAAATTTGAATTACAAGATAAATAATAGAGAAACCATGAAATTAATAGCAATATAATTTAGGCAAAGAGTAGGTAACTTTTTTTTTTTTTTTAAACTAAGATTAGGTAACTTTAACATAATTCAGTGGATCAAAACATGAAATATGGTAGGTTCCAAACTCTACCCCACTTATTTTTGAAAAATATAAAGTTAGGCAAGGACAGAAATACACTGACACTCTATCAAAGCAAGCAAAGGCCCCTTTGTGCAGACAGAAATAAAGGGAGTAGGCCTATTATGCTAAGGTTCATTTCCAAGTTTTGATTTTAAATCAAAAGTTGGAAAAATACAATTTCCAACAAAGGTGCAATTTGATAATTATTTCATTTTTTTTTTTTGAAAAATACTACCTACTCAGAATTTTTTTTTTTACTAAACATCATTCAAAATTTGACAACTGTTTATTTTTTTTTTTAAAAAAAAACTTTATTCTCTCATTTTGTCAAAAGAGATGTAGAGATAAGTATTTAGCTTTCTACTTTTCAGAATCTCATTTTTTTTTTTGTTTTTCAATCAACGATTATGGAGTGAGAAATTGAACTATTCATCTTGAAGATAGTAATTGATATCTTTTATAGTTTAATCGAATCTCACTTTACTTCTAACACTTTATTATTACTATTATTATTATTTTAACATATATCAATCCAAAACTCACTAGAATTATATTAAAAAAAAAAAAAAAAACTGTCTAGAATTATTTCTCCCTCTCTGGACAAACTTGTTTCCACAAAAATTATCTCCTCTTTGTGACTTTTGTTTCTCTCTCTTATAGCATATCCCTTTCACTTTTTTTTTTTCTATAAATTTGTAATTTTTCCAAGATTTTTTCTCTCCACAATTTATCTTTTTTGGAAAAAAAAAAACTCTAAAATCTATCTCTCTAACATATTTTTCTCTAAAATTTTTCGCTCTAGAACTTTTTTGTTCTCTCCTATAATTTATTTTTCCTGGCATGTTTAAATTTATATTTCTAAAATTTCTCTATATTTTCTTTTTATAATTATAATTTCTGTCTTTTTCAAATTTATCTTTCTTTTCTAACTTTTTTTTATCTCTAAAGTTTCTCTTTCTCACACTTTTCTTTCTCTAAAATATGTCTTTCTCATTTCGTAGCTGATATTTCACTTTCTATTACATCTCAAACTGTCTTAATTTTTCATTCTTTAAATATTTTTCTCCTTTCTAAAATTTCTTTACTATCTCTTTGAACTTTTCTTTTCTCAGTCTCTAATGTATTTTATTCTCTAACATATCTTTTCACGGTTTTAAAAAACAAAAGTAATAATTCAACATATTTGGCTTCCAATTTTTTAGAAATTGAAAATAAAAGATAAAAAAATTGATTATCTAATATAAATGGTTTTGGTTTTCTTTTAAAGAAAATAGGAAAAACCAAGAACTGAAATACCAAAATGAGTGTCAAGTGTGCATAAACTGTCACTGTTATAGGTAATTTTGGACCACTCTGGAATTCAAGGACTAAGCAGGACAACACAACACCAATGCGAAGACACGACCGAGAGGCGGACCCCGAAGGAGAGACAAACCGAAGGGGTTGGGCCAACCATCATGGGTCGTGGTCGGCCGAGGCCGAGCTTTCCCCCCTCTGGTTGGCTTCTGGTGTCCCTGGTGAGCCCTGATTCAATTTGGTTCTGCCCCGAATCGTCTCCAAACGACTAGAAATCCTAAAATAGGAAAAGGTATATAAACCCTTCTTCAACAAAGAAGGGATCCGAAACTCTACTCTCTGAACTCTTTCTTCTTCCTCTAACTCTCTGGTCTTGCTCATCTTCCTTCTGCTTTCTGACTTAAGCATCGGAGGCGGTGTGGCAAGCACCACACTGGTGTGCAAGTTTACCTTGTCTTGCAAGTCACGTCTTTCCCCTCTCAAACAAATTTACCATTGGTGGCACGTGAAGGACAGGTACTCTCCCAGCCGAGGCATCAACAATAATTTCATTAAATTAAAATCTAAATGTTTGAATAAATTCTGGCTCAAAATTATTTAAGTTTTGGAAGATTCAAAGCAAGCCATAGGTATTCACAACCTCATCATCAAACCCGTGGGCCAAAGGCCAACCCAAATTTGACTTGGGTCTGATTCATGTCCGATCCAAAGTCAATATTTGACCGGTCTAGGAAGGTCCAACCCAACCATTTGCTTGGATATGTGGATCACCCATCAGGGATATCCTTAGAAATGGCAAAAAATTACGGGGTATTTTTAAAAAATGGCCAAACCGAATTTTTTAATGAAAAATGGCCAAACCGGTTTTCTTAACCTATTTTCTTGGGATTGGAACTTCCATTTTTACCCTTGAGTCATTCCCTACGTCTCTGTGTGCAGTTGTATCGGATGATATTTTAAAAACAAAATGTCCATGAATCAAGGAATGATAGTTACACAATCAATTCTCTTGTCTTCCCAAAATATACGTTTTTTGGCTTTGGTTTTCCAGATTTTTACAGCATCAATTCTCTCTCTTCATTTTCTTATTAAAATGGTTGCATACCCTGGAATGTCGACACAACCTCTTCGAACTTCTGAATGTTCCATCGAATGTCTGTCTGTGTAAATACAGTGTAAATCTGTCGAGTGGTGTGTAAACACAGTGTAAATCTGTCGATTAGGAGAAGAAGCTTGAAGGAGAATGAGTTTATTTGCAGAGAAGAATCGAAGTATCGAAGAAGCTTGAAGGAGATTGATGGGTTTTCGAAGAAGAAGCTCAATCGGTTGGGGTTTTTTTTCACCAAACGATAAATGCTCTTTTTTTGGTTCGGAATGGGGTTTTCGAAGGAGGGTTTTCCAAGAAGAACGTGAAGAGTTTGAGTTTTTTCTTTTTTCTTTTTTGAAATATGATGTGAAAAATTCAGGTGATGGATGCCAAATGCAATTGGGGTTCATTTTCATCTAAATTTCTTTAAATTCAATTCATTTTCATCTACAGTGATATTATTGTTTTCAAATTATACTTTATTTTGATTTGATGTTTTAGGTGCAAATCAAAATGAGGTTGTTCTTCCATAATTTCTTCATTTTGCATGTGAATCCTAGTTGAGTTCTTTATTTTTTCCAATATACTGTGTTTTTTATTGATTTACACGTTGAATTAATTTGTAACAAACTAGATTTTCTTCCATAATTTCTTCATTTTGCATATGAATCCTAGTTGAGTTCTTTATTTTTTCCAATATACTGTGTTTTTTAAATTTAAGTTCCCAGATTTATATTTTTTTTATTTTGAAAGTTTGTTATTGATTTACCATTATTAATCTGTAACAAAAGCTAGATTTTCTCCCTTGTTTATAGTTTATTTTTTTTTCCCAATATACTGTGTTTTTTTTGTTCTCTCCTATTTTTTCTCTTTGATTTGAATTTAAATCTTTTGTTTTAAATTTAAGTTCCCAGATTTTATTGATTTACACGGTGAATTAATTTGTAACAAACTAGATTTTCTTCCATAATTTCTTCATTTTGCACTAGTTGAGTTCTTTATTTTTTCCAATATACTGTGTTTTTTGTTCTCTCTGATTTGAATTGATTTACCCGTTGAATTAATCTCTAACAAAAGCTAGATTTTCTCCCTTGTTTATAGTGTATTTTTTTTTTCCAATATACTGTGTTTTTTTGTTCTCTCCTATTTTTTCTCTTTGATTTGAATTTAAATCTTTTGTTTTAAATTTAAGTTACCAGATTTTATTGATTTACACGTTGAATTAATTTGTAACAAACTAGATTTTTTTCCATGTTTATAGTGTATTTTGGTTTAATTTATTTATGAATTAAGATTTGGGACATGGATATTTCTGTCCATTTTGTTGTCAAAAAAATTTGCTAAAATTAGCTTTTGGCCATTTCTCAGATTGTAAACACGAATGGCCTTTTTTCAAAACACCTAATTTAAAATGGCCATTTATCTAGTTGTCCCATATATATATATATATATAAGTTTGGTTGGACTATAATTAGGCTCATTCAAATATATATAGTATATTTTACATATTTAAACAAGTTAACTTTTTAATTTTTGTTTCTTTTTAATATTTAAACAAGTTACTTTTTGTTTCTTAAGATAAGATGTATTTTCATACCTTAAATACAATTGTTTTCTACTTAATAAAAAATTTAAAAGTGTAAAAACAAATAAAAAATTTCTTAAAAAAATAAAAAATATATATTTTTAGTACTAAAAAATAAAATATTAAAAGAAAATTTGTAATATCAATAATTTTATCGGATAAAAGTAATAAAATTCACCCAAACTTTAAAACAAATAATTAATAGTCAATGGGCTAATTAAATGGATTGGTCCAAGTTCGGTCCAAACTTTAACTCAATAGTTGATTACATAGATAGATCATTTTGTGCTTCAAATTATACAAATGTCTAGTTTTAAAAAATTTATCAGATTTGTCAAAAGTAAAGAAAATAGATGGATTTTACATAAATGTTGGTTAGATTTTATAAAATTTCTGCCAAAATAAATAAAAAGAAATAACCAGGGTTAATTTTCAAAATGGTTGATATTTAAAAATCTCCCATAAAATCTCTCTGTCTCTGTCTCTGTGAAAGCAAACCATATCATTAGAATCAAGAAAATCCTCGTAGGGGTACAAATAAGTGATACTGGTTACAAGCTAGATGTGATATCCACTCGGGATAATGGACTTTCCACATTTGTGGGCCTGATTTCACACCCATCTAGGCCAACTCGTGCGCCAAGACATTTAAATTTCGATGAACATGGGAAAAACTAATTCAATTAAAGGTGCTTCTGATTTGGTCTATATCCCATTTGATCGAAGCTATACTAGCCTCACATGGTATATCTCCTTGAAGAATACGACTCAAAGTTAATGAATCCGTCAGAGACCTCACACTCACCACGTTCATCTCGTAAGCTAATTTGAGACCTTCTAACATAGCCACTGCTTCTGCACATAATGGATTAGGACCAAGATAAGCCGACGTACTCATTGCAGCCTTCATGTTCCCTTGTGTATCTTTACGTACCACTCCAATCCCAATCTTACAATTGGTTGTATCATAAGCTGCATCTACATTCATGATAACATCTTCCTCTACTTGATACACCATTGACTCATCGGATAATGGTGATTTCTTCCTGCCACTAGGGGCATTTGCTTTTGTGTACTCTTCCAGATAATATGTACCCAGTTACATCTGAACCCAACATCCGGACATGGACGTTTGTGAATGCTAGAATTATGGTCATTACTCTAAAATCTCTCAAATTGAACTCCCCTTGGCCGTAGAACAAAGTGATGTATTTATAGGAATTTGTCGACAGCGTCGCGACGCTGTTCCTTTACCGCTCATTTTGTTTAAGGAAAAAGCAGTAGCGTCAAGACACTATGGGCACAACGTCCGCCCAAATCAGATATGGAATTTAACTTGCGTCGAGATGCCAAGAAAATAGAGTCTCGACGCTAGCTCTCGGGTTTGCCTCATTTGTAAGCCTCCAACTTTGATTCATTTTCGTTTCTTTGACTTCTTTTAGCGTCTCGATCACTCGATCAACTTCAATTTCTCGATTTTAATTCAAAATTCAATTTCCTACAATATAAACATTAAAATGCATAAATTGACCAAATAGTACTCAAAACTAACTCTAATTAGTCGGGAAAAAATAGATTGCTATGCGCGCTATCAAACACCCTCAAACTTAAGCTTTTGCTAGTCCTCGAGCAAACTAAAAATTAAGCATAGGTTGAAAAATAGATACAACAAACATAATTCATTCCTCAAGGCTCACAAGTCAATAATTAAGCAATTAAGAGACATGCACATAAGGCCCAATGAAGGAGACAAATCAAAATTGTTCCAAAATTAACTTGCATAAGAGAGATTGATAGGACCTAAATAGTCCTATTTTATCGCCTCTAATCTAAGCTTGTTAGAGTCATTTTATGTTTTACTTGTCCTATTTACATGTTAATTGAGCTTAGGCTATGTCGGGGACCGATCACGCTAATTGGTGTTAATTCGGGGCAATTACAGAGTTTTGGAGCCATCTCGATGTCTTGGACAGCGAGGAGGTGAAGAGACCCAATTGTGTTGAAGCTGGCCTGAATTATGACACCAAAAAGCCAAAGATTGAAGCCCCGAACCGAGAAGAAGCGAGACAAAGCCGAGACATAAAGCAGGAAGTCGAGATGTGAGGCTGGCGTCTTGACGTCGACGCAATTCTTTCCGGAGTGTATTGTTCGCAACGTCTCGACGCGGCGTCTTGGCATCTCGACGCTGCCTTATTTTCTATATATATGTAGCCTCGGTTTAGTCCGTCGCTAGGTTAGAATTTTGGTCCCTTTTACGATTTCTTTGCCTATTTTACATTCCAGCACTGTTGTAGACCATTCTTGGTCATATTCTATGGATTCTTTTATGTTATTTGTTGCTTTTACTTCATTTATGCGTAGCTAAGCTTGTTTAGATCGTTGTTTTGGGTTTATATCTTGATTCTAAATATGATTGGTTGAGTTTTCTGATTTTTACTTTATGTTCTTACTGTATTTTCATTGGGTTTTACATGTTATCCCGTTTAAACCAATACATGAGGCTAGTCTATTAGGATTGACGCCTGTTGGGTTCCTAGAGTGAGTAAAATATGGTATAAAAAGACTCTAGAATTCCTGTGCAAGTATACACAGTCTGCAGCAAGTAATATTATCAATTCGAGCTCTGAATTAGCTTCCACTTTATCTATTTTGTGTAACTTTCTAATGGTTTCAAAGATGGTAACAATGATTTGGTTTTATAAGAATTATGCTGGAGCAAAGTAAAAGACAGAACAAAGAATAAACAAAGAGACAAACAGATTAAAGACAGGCGCTGGTTAGGCTTAATAGTTGTTTAAAAAGATGCTCTAGCAATATTATTGATCATGCAACTCTCGCAGTATTATTAGCGGATTCCTCCCGAAACTTCGGATCTTTTGGAATGTGTTTCAACCCCAATGAAGTGCGACCGATCAAGCACTAGGCAACTGGCTATCCCTAGCTCAGTCACTGGCGTTCACCAATACACAATGATCATAGTGTGGATAATTGCCACACACTCTCTAAATCATCCCTGAAACTAGAGAAAGATATTCACACCGGCTGGCCAGGCGGGCATAAAATGGAAATAGGCACAACAATTAACCAAGATGCAATAATCAATATATTACTAAAGTTTAAGCACAGCAACTACATGTTCCTAACCAACACCTTAAGCTACTTAGTTCATAATAAACAAGGAAATATGAATTACAATCTGAGTAGGCATGTCCATAATCACAAGACAATAAAGAAAATAATAATCTCCTTAATCAACTTGCGAATGATGGTGTTCTTGGTGATCTCCAATCTCTCTATACTATTCGGCTTCCAAACAAAGATGGAATACTTTTGACTTTGACGGCTACTTCCTTTTATAGAAGGATGAGAGGCTTGAATTAGGTCAACTAGGACACGTGTAAGGCTCTCCTTGATCCTTTATCACGAGAATAACTCAACAAAAGTCGGTTCATGAAGTTGGCTAACGAGCTGTGATGTGGCAGTTCTGTTCCCAATTTTGCTGCAGCACAGAATTTGCTCCCTCCAGTCGCTTAGCAGCATAGTCTGCACAAAATAATTTTCAATGCTTCCATTCTTCCAAATGGGTTAAAACATGTAATATCCATCTAAAACCAACCCTCTTAAGCACAAAAGACACACAAATCCTTATAGAAATGAGGCCTAAATAACTACCTTTTGGACAGTTATCACACCCCCAAACTTGAACTATTGCGCGTCCCGAGCAATACTAACTCACCTTCCCTTAAGAAAAAACATTAGACAAAGAATTAGCTTAATCAATTCAGACAATCCAATACTACCTTTGACCTTTACCTGAGCACTCTGCAAAACCGAGCTCCGCTGCAGCAAAATGATTCCTCCGGCATGGACAAATAATCACCACTTTTAACTTAATTCTAAGAAATTACCACAGCCTAGCTCTATTATCAGACATCTTAAAACATATTTTCAAGGAGTTTATTTTTGTTTTTCAGACTTAAAGCAGCCTTACAGTCATAAGTTCTTAAGCATGGGATGACCACTTTATGGTGCAGTATACCCTTGCCTCAAACTCATCACCAACTAGGCTCAATACTCTTTATAAAGCTCAAGAATCCTTAGTTATTCCATCTCTTGCCCCTCAGATTGGCGACATTTTATGATGAAGCTCACCTAAGTTCTGGGAGACAGAAAAACTGTTGGATCATCATTCATTCTTCAAAACTTTTGCTCCATCAATTTTTTTCAGCAAAATCTTCAACAAATAATTTTTTTTCAGGAAATAATTTTTTCTCATTTTTTCCACATTTCCTAGGTTACCTTTTGACGCGAAGACAAACTGTGGGTATCACAAATGTCCCTGGTTACTCAACAACCTAGCAAATTTTTACTTGAAGGAGAGGAATGCTCGAACAAAACAATTGGAGTAGCAAAAAGTCCCCCAAACTTGAATTATTCATTGTCCCCAATGAATCATTAATTTTGCAAATTATACCCCCAAACTTAAATTTTTCTTTTTGAATTTTAAACTAACGTGAGACTAGAACTAAGCTTAAAGTGGATCATATAAGTCAATACTACCTCAAAAATCTTCTTTGCCGCAGCAACAGCCCAGGCTAGAAGAAATGCTCAAGCAAAAGGTTTCTGGAGATCAGAATACCTTGATCTAATTAAGCTTAACCAGTCCAAGCTTAAAAAATTCAGAAGAAAATAGTTAAGTTAGAGTTAGTCAGTGCTCATGGAATGGAAATATCTAGAAATTTCATTAAAAACATTTAAGAAAGACATTACAAAGCAGATATATTTTTTTAGCATCAGAAGAATTAAAAAGAAACAGACAAGCAATTATATAAGAAGATGTGGTCAGGAATGCGCCAGCAAACAAAATATGTCAGCAAAAATAGTGCGCGCTCAAATCCTCCTTCAATCTTCCTGACCCAAATCTTCTTGTTCATCTTCATTCTTAGCAGGCGGCGGTGGAATCCAGGGGTTCAATAAGTCTTCGGGGAATGCAGGGAGGGCTGGATATGGCTTTGACAAATTTTCTTGCAGCGCCCTCTTCAAACCAGCATCACGATTCTTAACATAGGTCCAGAAGGTTAAAGTTTGCCTCTCAGCAAACTCTTGCCTACTGGCCAACAGTGCCAGTTGTTCTAGAATCGTATTCATTCCGTAGATTAGCCCTCCTTGTCGTATCTCCTGCGTACGCTGGAGTCGCGCCAAATTGGGCGTATCAATGATTCCCTTATCAAATAAAATTACATCATTCTCATCCACTGGAACCCCTGCGTTTCTGCACAGCATAGTAATTGTATTTGGGAAGAACAACTTCCCCACCTTCTTTTTCTAGCAGTCAACAATCTCAGAAGAAATTATTTATCCTACATCAATACTCATCGAGCGAAGAATGGCAAAGGCAAGCAATACCTTGTCCCGAGATACTGTGGAGTCGTGAGTTGTCGGCAGTAAGCGTAGCCTAATGAAACCCATCCAAGTGTTGGTTTCACTCTTCAAATAAGCAGCTTGAAACGTGTGCTTCCGCGTCTGCGACACCCTCCATTGAGCCCCCTCAATGCCTACCTCTCGGACAGCCGCACTTAATTGGTTGCTCGATGGTGCAACCATCATTTCATTAAAAACTGCATGCGAAAAATCCTGGAGATTAAACAAATTATTAATGGCTTCTGGGCTCCATTGTATAGGCATTCCTCGAACTATAACCTCAAAGTCATCCTTAACGTCAAGATTAGCGTAAAATTCCCAAACAATGTTGGAATTGACAGGTTCTGGTTTCGCACAAAACTGCCTCCACCCAAGGTTCGTTATTCCAGACTCTAAGAACCTGGGCAAATCACTGCGAAATCCTCGTTCGAACAAGAAGTCACGTTTCAGCACCTCCTGGTATTTTGCTCGAGCAAGGTCGTTGACGAAGCGAATAAAAGGCAACCTTGGTTCCTCAATCTCGCCAGTCTCACCCGATGTCGCGGCAATTCCTTTGCCCTTGTCTTCTCTTCGCTTGGGCAGAATCTCTTCCTCAGCCTTTTTGCTTCTTCTTCTCTCGTCTTCTCTTCAGCTTCCTTTTTCTCTTGTTCCTCTCTCTCTGTATTGTCTTTTTCAGAGTCGGTAGTTGGAGGCGAGGGGGTATCAGTTCGTACTACCTGAATACAGCCGACTTTTCGCTTAATGCGGCGACACTTAGGTACCTCCGGCATGATCACCTCCACTCGAGCCTCCTGAACTGGCTCATTCTCAGTCGCAACCTCTGTCTGCACATCCTCATTCTGTTTTTCTTGAACCTCCTCTCGAACTTCCTCTGTACCTGCAACTCTCTGCTCAGCCTGTTCTGGGTTCTGTTCTTCTGGTTCTTTCGGGTCTTCTTCAACTACTGTGGCAGCAACCTCATTTGCGGCCTCCTGGACCTCTTCTTGTTCCGCAGCCCTCTGCTGCCTCCTCCTTCTCTTCGCTTCTTTTTCCTCTGGCGTCCTCTTCTTTTTCGTTTTCGCTTTCTGAACCTCGGGGGTAACGGGTACCTCCTATTCCTCGTCATCTCTCTCTTTTCTCGCTCTCGTCTTAGCCATCAAAGAGTTTCAGATGGAATTCTATAGCGCACACAGAGAACGAAAGAAAAATGCAAATGGCAAGGGATGAATCAAGAAGATGAAGTGAGAATAACTTACCGAAGGTTCTTGAATAAATAGCTGCAGCAAATCAAATCATAACTAAAAGATTTTGCTCCGTATTAAATGGGTTTACCGTTCACTTTTAATTTTCAAATCAAATTCCCAACGGTAAAATCTTTGAATTTTAATTAACCATGGTAAATAACTGCACGCTGTCAACGACTAAACCGTTGGATAATCCCTGCGTGACATGTGGCAGCATCCCAGAAATTTACCTGCTCACAGAAATTAAAAAATCCCAACGGTAAAAATAATTAACTCACAATAAAATCTTTTTTTCTCGGACGAAATGCTCCAGCCAGACCTTTGCCGCAACAATCTTCTGAACCTGAAGAATCTTGGATACAGAATTCAAATTTCAAAATAGAAACCAAATCTTCTAAATTCAAAAATAACCAATCAAATCAAATCAAATCTTTCTTGAAGCCGAATTAACTTAGAGAAAATCTGTATTAACTAAAAAAAATTCAAATAAATAAAATCTAATAATTTAATTAATTCACAGATAATTCAAAGATAATCCAAATAAATAACCCGAAAATCAAATCAAATTCAAAACAAAATATATAAAATCTGAACTACCAAAAATAATAAAAATACTTAAAGATAAAATCTAATAAATCATGCAAAATTAAATCTAACCTATCGAAATTAAAAACAAATAAGCGAAAAATAAAATCAATACAAACACTGGGAGCTCAAAATTTTGCTCTGTGAAATGCTCCCGCAAAAATCTTGCTCTATCAATCATCAACCAACTTTAGGGAAGGATATTTCGACTGAAACTCCTCACCCCAATAATGCTTCACACGCTGTCCATTTACCTTGAACACTCTCCCATCTTTTTCATCCTGCAAAGTAATTGCTCCATGGGGGAAAACCTCAACCACAGTAAATGGTCCTGACCATTTAGATTTTAGTTTCCCAGGAAATAACTTCAATCTAGAATTATAAAGCAAGACTTTCTGACCCTTGACAAACTCTTTAGATTTTATTTTCTTGTCATGCCACAGCTTAGTCTTTTCTTTATACATTTTCACATTTTCATAAGAAAACTGGCGAAATTCCTCCAATTCATTAAGCTGCAACATTCTGATTTCTCCGGCATGACTTAGATCAAAATTTAACTTTTTCAAAGCCAAAAACGTATTATGCTCTAGCTCCAATGGTAGATGACAAGCTTTCCCATATACTAACCTATAGGGAGACATACCTAGAGGAGTCTTATAGGCTGTCCTATAAGCCCAAAGAGCCTCATCCAACCTAAAAGACCAATCCTTCCTCGATGGATGAACTACTTTTTCTAGAATCGATTTTATTTCCCTATTACTAATTTCAGCTTGACCATTTGTTTGTGGGTGATAAGGAGTAGTTATCCTATGCTTAATCTCATACTTAGCTAACAACTTAGTTAAGATATTATTAACAAAATGTGTACCCTCATCACTCACTAGAGCTCTAGGTGTCCCAAACCGCGCAAAGATGTGCGATTGAAGAAACCTTGCAACTGTCTTGGCATCACTTTGATGGCATGCAATGGCCTCCACCCACTTGGACACGTAATTAACTGCCAATAAGATAAAAACATTGCCATTAGAAGGGGGAAATGACCCCATAAAATCAATACCCCATACATCGAATAATTCAACTTCTAAAACATAAGTAAGAGGCATTTCATCTCTAGGCCCCAAGTTTCCTCTCCTTTGGCAAGCATCATAATGCTTGTAGAACCAATGGGCATCCTTGAATAAGGTGGGCCAGAAAAATCCACAATGTAAAATCCTCATAGCTGTCCTCTGACCGTTGAAATGACCTCCATACGGCGAAGAGTGACATTGCTCCAGGATTTCCTTTGCTTCAGTACCTGAAACACACCTACGAATAATACCATCAGAGCATTGCTTATACATAAATGGCTCATCCCAATAGAAAAATATTGCATCATGCTTAAACTTTTTATTCTGCCTCCAGTCCATGTTAATAGGAGTGACTCCCTTTACCAAAAAGTTGGCAATATCAGCATACCAAGGGACATCCCTGACTACCTTTACCTCAACAGCAAAAAGTTGTTCATCTGGAAAAGAATCTGAAATGGCAGATTGCTCCAGCAAAGATGATGATGGATCAAGACGAGATAAGTGATCTGCAATAACATTCTCTGATCCCTTCTTGTCCTTTATCTCCAAGTCGAACTCCTGCAATAACAAAACCCAACGAATTAGTCTAGGCTTTGCATCTTTCTTAGTCATTAAATACCTTATTGTTGCATGATCCGTGAACACTGTGACTTTGGATCCAACCAAATATGGCCGGAATTTCTCAAAAGCAAACACGACAGCTAACAACTCCTTTTCAGTAGTTGTATAGTTGATTTGTGCCTCATTTAAAACTTTGCTTGCATAATATATATGATGGATGAATTTGCCCCGCTTTTGCCCCATCATAGCACTGATAGCGAGCATGGCTAACTATCTTTCCTTATTGAATTTAGGTATTCTTTGATGATTATTGGCCATTTTATTGCACTTTATTGTTCATTTTGTAGGAAATGGTTGATTGGAGCTATAGCGCGTTAATCGGGTGCTCGAGACGCGAAAAGATGCAAAGGAAGGAAAAAGAATAAAAAAGGAAAAAAGTCAACATTTGGTCAAATATAGACCAACATCGAGACGCTGATTCTTTAGCATCTCGACGCTGGCATTCCATATCAGAGGAGGCGCGAAACTGTCGCAGCGTCTCGATGCTGCGAGAATTCCTTTTCCAGAACGCGTGTTTTAGAGGCAGCGTCGAGACGCTATGACGAAATTTCAAAATAAAAGCATCCTTTCGGCTAGGTTTTTGGGGGAACCAATTTTGGGACTTCTTGGGGCCATAAAAAGAGCAAAAAGAGAGGAATTCAAGGCTGAAGCAAAAGGGAAAATTCGGAAATCAACCCATTGTTCGTGGGGATCGTGACGGGGACGTTCGGTCTCGGCCTACAACGAGTTTAATTCTTCTTTCCCTCACTTTAGTTAGATTTTTATGACTTTTACATGTTTAGTTGAGCTTGTAATTTTAATCATGAGTAGCTAAACTTGTAAGCTTAGGGATTGATGTAGTTGATTGTGTTTATGGATTGATTTATGGTTTAAGTTGTGCAATGTTATTATGTTTGTAATCTTGATTTAATGCTTTCAATTAATTGGCCATTAGTTGAATGATTTAAGTTTCGAATCTAGCTCGGGAGAGGGGATTTGATTTAGACTTACTCAAGATTGCATGACTAAAGTTTAGTTTCTAATTCGTGACGGTTTTAGATTAACTTTAGATTTGGTTAAAAGATCTCATTGCCTTGCATGATTAATAAACTTAGATAGGGATATCAAGTTGGTTAATTTGCATGAGAATCAATTATACTCGGGAGAAGTAGTTGTGATTAAAGGGTCTTTGGCTCATAATTTCATTGTGCATAATAACTTACTCCTTAAAATCAATCCTAAACTAAATCGGCGAAATCAATTCCCTAAGTAGTTTCCCAATTGAAATTCCCCACTTTCTACGTGTTTTGATTTAGTTTTCCTACCATTCATTCACTACTTTTTGATCCCTAAATAAAATTGAGCAAGATAATTCACAATACTTGATTTTCTTAAACATCCAATCCAGAGGACGACACTCGTTTTTACGAACACTTTATTATTACTTGACCCGTGCGCTTGCGGTAAGGAAAATCCACATCAAGTTTTTGGCGCCGTTGCCGGGGATTGGCACATTTAGCTAGATTGATATTGTGAAAAAATTGTTCGGTCTTAATTTAAGGTGTATTTTTTACTTTTCTAAGTTGATTGCATTCTTTTCCTTATTTGTTTTTCTTTCCATATTTGTTTTCTAGTTTAGTTTTTCTTTTTAGTTGTGTAATCTTTTCCTTATTTGTTTCTTGTTTTTCTTTTTAGATTAGTTTTTCCTTAATTGTTAGTTTCCTATTTGATTTTTGCCATATTTGTTTTTGCATTCCATATTAGGTTATTTTGTTTCCTTTTCTAGATTATATTTTCCATATTTAGATTAGTTGTTTTCTTTTCTTGATTTCTTTCCTTAATTGTTTTCTTTCTTTTTTAGGGTAGTTTTGTTTATTGCATGCGTAGTTCTAGAGAATTGATACCGTTGGATCCCGAGATCGAAAGAACAATTCATAGGATTCGAAGAGAAAATAGAGAAATTTTCACATGGCTGACCAAAATCAACCTGAGGAGCCTAGGCCTATTAGAGATTATTTTCAGCATGTGTTTCAGGGACAACAATCGGGGATTGTCTATGCCCCGATCAATGCCAACAACTTTGAGCTGAAGACTGGTCTCATTCAGATGGCTCGAGATTGTGCTTATAGAGGATCGCCCACCGAGGATCCAAATTCTCATTTAAAATCATTTTTAGACATTTGTGGGACAGTTAAGATTAATGGAGTCTCTGAGGATGCTATTCGCTTACGCTTATTTCCTTTTTCTTTGCAGGATAAAGCACGAGATTGGTTGCAGTCTATTACCCCTGGGAGCATCACCACCTGGGATGCTTTAGTCCAGGCCTTTCTGAAGAAATTTTTCCCTCCAGCAAAGACGGTCAAGCTGAGGACCGAGATTGGGACATTCCAACAACAATTTGATGAGCAGTTGTTCGAAGCTTGGGTGCGATTTAAAGAGTTACTGAGGAAGTGCCCTCAGCATGGATATCCCGACTGGCTTCAGGTTCAATTGTTTTATAATGGTTTAACTCCTAGTACAAAAACTATTGTTGATGTAGCTGCAGGTGGGACTCTGTTGTCCAAGACCGTGGAAAATGCTCGCACACTTCTAGAGGATATGGCCACCAACAACTATCAGTGGCCATCTGAGCGGTCTACACCCAAAAAGATTGCTGCTGGAGTGTTTGAGGTTGTTAAGTAAGTGCACTCCAGGCCCAGATGACCTCCCTTGCTAATGCTTTTATGAAATTTTCAGGTACAGGGAGTGCACAGTCAATTGAATCAGCTGCTGCTTTAGCATCCAGACCTCAGGAGGAGACCATCGAGCAGGTTCAGTATGTATCAAATTTTAATTCTAGGGGATATAATAATAGTTCTACACCTACACATTATTAACAACTCAAGGAATATGAGTAAATAATTGCTTCGCTGTTTTCATTAGAATGAAATGGAACTTTATACACCAAAGAATGCACAGAAAAGGAAAGAACATTTACATCAAAATTACAGCAATTAAGAGCATAAATCAAGCCAAATAATTATGAGGAAATATTCTCTAATATGCCCCCTCAAACTGATGACTGAAGGGAAGTCAGAAGTTTGTCTCGAAATGTCAAGAAGACTGAAGATGACAATGGTTTGGTGAATAAGTCAGCCAACTGATCCTTTGAAGATATGAACTGAATTGAAATATCTTTACGAGCAACCTTTTCACGAACAAAATGATAGTCAATCTCAATGTGTTTCATGCGAGCGTGAAAAACTGGATTATTGGCAAGGGAGATAGCTGAAATGTTGTCACACAGTAATGTAGGTGGACTAGATAAGGTGACATGGAGATCACGGAGAAGCTGTCGAAGCCAATAAAGATCTGTTGTTGTAGTCGCAAGCGAGCGATATTCGGCCTCAGTGGAAGAACGTGAGACCGTAGGTTGCTTTTTGGCTGACCAAGATATTGGACTAGAGCCAAGAAAAGCGATGAAGTCAGATGTGGATCGTCGGTCAGAAGTGTCACCAGCCCAATCAGAGTCACAAAAGGCAGTGAGAGACAAATTGGCACGTCGAAACAGAATGCCAAGTGGTTTGGAGCCTGAGAGATAACGTAAGACACGTTTGACAACAGAGAAATGAACAACTGTAGGTCGATGCATGAATTGACTTACACGATTCACTGCAAAGGAAATGTCAGGTCGTGGAAAAGTAAGGTACTGAAGAGAGCCAACCAGTTGACGATAAAGTGTGGCATCGTGAAATAACGGTGCAGAGATGTGGAGATCAACTGTAGTGGACATGGGTGTTAAGCATGTCTTAGCAGAGGACAGTCCTGCAGTGTGAAGTAAGTCAGTGAGATACTTAGCTTGATTGACAAAAATGCCATCAGTGGTAGTGTGGACTTCCAGGCCAAGGAAGTATTTCAATGCACCAAGATCCGATATGTGAAACTCTGTTGCCAACTGCTTCTTTAAGACTGATAGATATGAAGAGTCTGGTCCAGTGATAATTATATCATCAACATAAAGTAACAGATATGTCAAAGAAGATCCAACCGAGCGAACAAATAAGAATGAATCAGCAGCAGAAGCAGTAAATCCCAAGGTGAATAGATATGATGTAAAGCGATCGAACCAAGCTCGGGGAGCTTGCTTTAGACCATATAGACTCTTATGAAGGCGACAAACATGATGTGGACTGGATTTGTCAAGAAAGCCAGGAGGTTGAGTCATATAAACTTCCTCTTTTAAGTGACCGTGTGGAAAGGCATTCTTTACATCCAGTTGAGTTAAAGACCACTGATAATGAGCAGCGAGAGCGAGGATAACTCTGATTGTGGGCTTTTTAACGACTGGACTGAAAGTTTCAGTAAAGTCAAACCCTTCGACCTGATGATATCCTTTTGCAACTAATCGGGCTTTATATCGAGCAATAGTGCCATCAGTGTTAAATTTGGTCCTAAAGACCCATTTGCAACCCACAACATTCATGGAAGGTAAACGAGGTACTAAGGACCACGTACCTTGTTCGTGAAGAGCATTAAATTCCTCACACATGGCGGATCTCCATTCAGCATACTTTGAAGCAACAGAATATGAAGTGGGATCTATTGGAACTAAAGTGGTCATGGTGGAGACAAAAGCCTTTGGCTTGAAAATTCCTGACTTAGCTCGTGTTTGCATCGGATGATTATTGACAGTGCTTGTAGGAACGTGAACATTTTGAGATACTGAATGCTCATGAGATGACTCAGCTGTCGGTAAATCTGCAATATTAGAAGATGAAACATGCAAAATCTCTCGAGGAGAAGAATTAGTGTCAACAATGGATAATTGGGTAGATGGGGAAGATGAATATGGGTTTGGAGATGTATGTAAAAGAGTGAGTAAGGGTGTTATGTCAGGATGGGAAGGTGTGACAAGGTTTGGAGAATCTAAAGGTTTGGCAAAAGGAAAGGTTGTTTCGTGAAAAATAACATGGCGGGAAACAATTGATTTTTTGGTGATAGGATTGTAACATATATATCCTTTATATTCTAAAGTATAACCAAGGAAAATATGTTGAGAGGTTTTGGGTTCAAGTTTATGCTTGGTTTAAGGTTTTAATAAAGGATAACATGCACACCCAAAAACTTTTAAATGATGTAAATCAGGAGTGTAACCATAAAGTTTCTCAAAAGGAGATGACATGTTGAGAGAAGAAGTTGGCATACGGTTGATTAGAAAAACTGCAGTTGAAAAGGCATAAGGCCAAAATTCTAAGGGAACAGAAGAATGAAAAAGAAGAGACATTGCAGTTTCAACTATATGACGATGTTTATGCTCAGCTACCCCATTTTGTTCAGGTGTGTATGGACATGATTTTTGATGTAAAACACCTTTAGATTGAAAGAAAGACAATGTAGAAGAATTGAAAAATTCTCCACCCCCATCAGAACGAAATTTTTTTAACTTTGTGGATAATAAATTTTCTACAAATGGAACAAATTTTAGGATAATAGCATGAACATCAGATTTAGAAGAAAGAGGAAAAAGCCAAGTAAATTTGCTAAAATCATCTATGAAACTAACATAATAACGATATCCATTAATAGAAGTAATAGGAGAAGGTCCCCATACATCACTATGAATAAGTTCTAAAGGTGACATGGAAAAGGAAAGAGACATTGGAAATGAAAGTTTAGACATTTTAGCTTTCAAGCAACTAATACATTTGCAAGTAGAAATAGAACTAGATAAAGAAAGACCAAGACGAGATAAACTAGAGCGTAATATTTTGGGAGCAGGATGACCAAACCGATGATGCCACAGAGAACACTCTTGTTTTGCCATAAAATTAAAGTTTTTGGGGTGCAGATCAGAAGATAGTGTAGATAGACTTGGGATGGGATAAAGGCCATTCACGCTTTCACCAGTGTATAAGATTTTGTCGGAGACTTTATCCTGAATTAGGAACCAGTCAGTATCAAAGACAAAAATACAGTTATTATCAAGGCAAAATTTATGAACTGATAAAAGGTTTGCTGCAAGTTCAGGAGCATGAAGAATTTTGGAAAGATTAAAAGTATGAGAGGAGGTAGAAAGGATACCACTGCCTGTGTTTTGGATATTTAAAGGTTGGCCATTACCCATTGTGACCGATTCTTCACCATTATAATTGTTGGAGAGATTGAGATTTGCCAGATCGTTTGTCATATGAGCATTGCAGCCACTGTCAGATAACCAAAAAGGATTAGAACTATCATTCGGAGAGTGTGAGTTCATAGAATTTACCGCCATAGCAGCCAATTGAGCTGGTGGATGACGACCCTGATAGGAAAAATTCATCCTATTGTAGCAATCCAGAGTGCCATGTCCAGATTTGGAACAAATTTGGCAGAAAATTTGATTAGAACTGAAACCAGAATCGGAAGTTGGACCAGGCCCGAGAAGGCTGCCAGACCCGTATGCAGTACCACACCCACCAGATGAATTAGGCCCGAAATTAAAACCAGATCCGTGTGAGTACCAAGGCCCGAAGGTAAACCCGTTTCCAGATCCGTTGGCGTGATTTTGACCCATGCGCGTACGTGGATTTGGACCGCCTGAAGAGTTGAAGTGAAATGGGCTTGCTGCACTAAAAGAAGGATTGGGCCCATCAATATTCTGTGGAAAACGAGAAAACCCACGACCACCACGGGGTGATACAAAGCCTTGGCCACGTCGTCCTCTTCCCCTAAAATTAGGGTTTGATTGTCGCACAGCAGCCATTGCCGTAGGAGAGGGGTCGACACTGTGTTGAATCGATTTTTCTTCAGCATCTAACAAGACGTGGAGTTCTTCTAAGGATAGCTTATCACTTCGCGTTCGGATTGATGTACGGAAGGCATTAAAATCAGCGGGTAATCCATTCAAGGTATGAACAAGAATTTCTTCATCCTCAATCTTAACAGAGACAGCAGCAAGTTTATCAACAATTTCTTTAATACGACAGGTATATTTTTCAATGGATTCAGAGGAGAGTTTCTTGATTTTATACAAGACAGATCGTAAATCAAGAACGCTAGATCTAACAGTAGAGGCATAACGTTTTTCTAATGAAAGCCATAAATCCTTAGAAGAAGAAGAGCCAACCACATGTGCAAGAGCAGATTGGGACAAGGTAGCATTAATTAGGGTGATTAGTGCTTGATCTTGAGACACCCATTTAATATAATTGGTACTGACCTCTGTTGTGATTTCATTGTTAGGAGAACGAACATATTGCGCCGGCTTTGGAGTTGATCCATCGATATGCCCAAATAAGGAATGAGCCTTCAAAATAGAGGAGACTTGGAATTTCCATAAGATGTAGTTGGTTGAATCCAAGCGGAGCGGTACGAGGTTGCAGATGTTTGACAGAAGAAACAGAGGTGACGGCGTTGCAGAGGATGAATCTGATATATTTGCCATTGGAGAAGATGATGAAGCTTGATTTGAGCAAACAGAATGCTACAATCGTAAAATGGCAGAAGGGGAAAAAAAAGACTTGTTGGAGAAGCAAAATGCTTGCAACGGAAATGGCAGAAAAAAATGGTAAGAGTTTTATTTATGCTCTGATACCATAACAACTCAAGGAATATGAGTAAATAATTGCTTCGCGGTTTTCATTAGAATGAAATGGAACTTTATACACCAAAGAATGCACAGAAAAGGAAAGAACATTTACATCAAAATTACAACAATTAAGAGCATAAATCAAGCCAAATAATTATGAGGAAATATTCTCTGATAATTATCACCCTAACAATAGGAACCATGAAAATTTCTCTTATGCAAATACTAAGAATGTTCTTAACCCCCTTGGTTTTGCCCCTCAAACTCAAGAAAATAAAAAGTTAGAAGATCTTGTTGGAGCCTTCATTGCAGAGTCTAGTAACAGGACAACTAAATTGGAGGAGGCAGTCATTGCCATCAACTCAACAATGAATGGCCACAGTGCTGCCATCAAGAATATTGAGACTCAGCTGGGACAGTTGGTAAATGTTGTAAGCACCATGAATAAAGGTAAGGCCCCAGCTGAGCAAGAGAAAACCCAAATGGAGTATTGTAAGGCTATCACTGTGCACCAGGAGGAAGCTAAAGAGGAACCTGAGTCTGAGGACTATGAAACGCCTACAGGGGAAGCTGAGGAGGACACATCATCAGATGAGGCTGAAAAGCCTAACCCTAAGCCTCCTATTCCTTCTCCCACACTGATGGTTCCCAAGGAAAAGAAAAAGAAAAAGAAGAAAAAGAACAATCAGGTTCAGTTTGATAAGTTTATGAATGCTTTTATGAATCTGAACATTAATATTCCTTTTGCAGAGGGATTAGAGATGCCTCAATACAACAGGTTCATGAAGGAGTGGTTAGCAAAGAAGCGAAAGGAAAAGAAGGTTGACACTGTATATCTTGCTTCCACATGCAGCACCAGAGTACAACAGAAAGTACCTGAAAAAGTAGCAGATCCAGGGAGTTTTTCTGTTCCTTGTAGTTTTGGTACTTACTCTTTTAGAGCATTATGTGACTTAGGTGCTAGCATTAATATTATTCCTCTGTCCTTGTGTAAAAAGTTAGACATAGGCGATATTAAATCTACTCCTGTAAAGCTCCAATTGGCTGATCAGTCTGTGGTTAGACCAGTTGGCATTGTAGAAAATGTTTTAATCAGAGTAGGTAGATTTTTCCTCCCTATTGACTTGTATGTTATGGACATGATAGAAAATCCTTCAATGCCTGTCATATTAGGAAGACCATTCCTCGCTACTGGGCGAGTGATTATTGATATTGAGAGCAAGGAGCTCACTGTTAGAGTCAGGAACGAAAAAGAAATTTTTAAAGCAGTGGAAGACTCTAAAGAACAATTTGAAGTGCTGTTCATGGGCTACAGGAAAGTTGCAAGAAAGAGCACCACTGTTGGATTCACAGAAAAGAAGCCTCCTTGAAGCACGGTCAACACGTCGAGCTAATGACGTTAAACAAGCGTTTTTGGGAGGCAACCCAAGTAAGTTTAGTGTGTTTTCTTTTTGTTTTTAATTTATTGTTTGTTTTTGTTTGGTAGGTCTTGTTTTCTTTCTCTCCTTTGCTTTCAAGCTTTCAAGATTCCAAGCTTTCAGTCAAGAAGTCATCATTATTCCAGGCCAGTATTGTTCACTCCTTTCATTCTTTTATTGTTATCTTGCTTGTTTATGCCTTATTTTCTGTATACATTGAGGACAATGCATGTTTTAAGTTTGGGGGTGGATTAGCATGTTTGTGGAGCCCTTGAGCATCTGAGTTCGGGCTATAGTTTTGAGCTTTCTTTGAATTATGCATATGGTTGTTGTCTGGATGTATATTTGCATGATTATGATGTCCTAGGATAGGCTTTCTTGTCAATTTTCAAGCTTGTGATGAGTTGTAAGCATGAGTGCCCAAAAATGGAGACTTTTTAAAATTTTTCTAGGAGATGGCTTGCATGAGTAGAGTATTTGTCTTGGCTAGATTTGGATTTGAATGCTTAGGAGCGAATTATTGGGTTCGTATGCTTGTTGTCACCTCGATAGGTGTAGGGTAGAGTTAAAGAGTTAATTTTTTGCAAATTAGCATGTTTGATCTTGCTTAGGAGAAAAGAAAAGAATATCTGCTTATCATGTTCGTAACGAAAAATCATTCTTGTTGTTATTGTTGAAAAAGAAAAAGTCATGACTTATGCGCGCAATATGCAATGGTTAATAAAGATTAAGGCAAAAAGAGCTACCCCTGTTGTGATTAGGGTTGTAAGAAACCGAACCGAACCAAAGAACCGAACCGAACCGGTCGGTTTGGTTCGGTTCGGTTCGGTTTAAAATAATAGTGCATTCAAGACCGAACCGAACCGACCGGTTCGGTTCGGTTTCGGTTCCCTCATATATACACTTATATGGTGTTGCCCTAAATCCAGCGCCGTTTCCCTCTTTTTTCGTACGTTTTTTGTTTTTCCGTCTCAGACTCTCTCTACTCTTTCTGTCTTTTGTTCGGCGTTCGCTGTGCTCCAGCTCTCCTCGTCGGCGCTGTGCTCCCACTCTCCTCGTCGGCGCCGTGCTCCCACTCTCCTTGTTGTCGCCATGCATCAGTTTAGAAAATGAAAACGTTGTCCCTTTCGTGGTTGACGTTCGTGCTCGTGGTCTCGTCGTCGGCGCCATGGCTCGATTTCTCCTCGCCCACGCCATTCGTACTCATGCAGGCTCGATTTCTCCTCGTCGGCGCAATTGTTTGTGTACATTCTTCTTCTTCGTGTTGGTTTTAGATTTAGATGGAAACAAACTAAATGTAATGTTATTCTTCTACTTTTTCTTCCCTTTTTTTTTTGAAATTAAAACTTCATTAAAGAACGGCAACACAATCAACAACCCCCAAATAAAAGTTCACCAACCCACGAAGAGATACCGGACGACAAAAAAGAGGGGGGAATAGGAGAGGTTGCAATGTGCGCCAAACTGTGAGCTACAGAATTACACTCTCGCGGGCAAAAAAGAAAAGAAAAAACGCCTAACGAAGAACTCAGTTGCAGAATCTACTTTTTCTTCCCTTTCTTCTTCAACATCTGGGGTTTCAATATTTATTTGTTCAGTTTTTTGTGATTTGGGATTTGAATGTTAATTTGTTCAATTTTCTGTGATTTGGGTTTTTTTTTTTGTTGTTGAGAATCTCTAATGTTATTTACTATGTGGGTTTCTCCACAATCCCTTTGAAAAATCTAAAATTCACCATAGCTAGGAGACCCACTAATGGAGGCACAACCACAGAAGGAAAACCCTAAATCTCTTCTCTTCGTTCCTGTGATTTGATTTTTTTTTTTTTTTTATAAGTAAAACAGTAATAAAACCGACCCGACCCGACCCGTTCGGGCCAAGTCGAGTCGGTTTGTCCGTACAACCAACTTAAGTTCGGGTCGGGTCGATTTGTCCATACAACCGACCCGACCCGAAGATTTTACACCCCTAGTTGTGATCAGTTAGGCCAACCAGAGAAAACTCAGGTTAAGGGTTCCTGCAATGGGTGTGTGAAAGCTAGTGCCACATATACATGCTTAATTTAATTGTTAACTAAAAGCACCTAAGTATGGAGAAAAAACAAACTAATTTGTTTCATTAACTCATTAGTGAAACCTTAGTGCCAGTGTAGAGGGAAGATAAGCTGAGAGTTTAATAAATCAATCTCGGGCTAGTAGAGTCTGATCTTGTTGAGTTAGATCTCGCTTGTGCAAGTTAATTTTGGAAAAATTTTAATTTGTCTCCCTCATTGGTCCTTGTGTGCATGTCTCTTGCTTGCTTGGTTAGTGACTTTTGAGCCTTGAGGATTGAGTCATGATTAGTGCATCCATTCTTCTTCTGTATGTTTGATTTGTAGTTTGCTCGAGGACTAGCAAAAGCTTAAGTTTGGGGGTATTTGATAGCGAGCATAGCTAGCTATCTTTCCTTATTGAATTTAGCTAGTCTTTGATGATTATTGGCCATTTTATTGCACTTTATTGTTCATTTTGTAGGAAATGGTTGATTGGAGCTATAGCGCGTTAATCGGGTGCTCGGGACGCGAAAAGATGCAAAGGAAGGAAAAAGAATCAAAAAGGAAAAAAGTCAACATTTGGTCAAATATAGACCAGCGTCGAGACGCTGCTTCTTTAGCGTCTCGACGCTGGCATTCCATATCAGAGGAGGCGCGAAACTGTCGCAGCGTCACCTTAGCGTCTCGACGCTGCGAGAATTCCTTTTCCAGAACGCGTGTTTTAGAGGCAGCGTCTCGACGCTACGACGAAATTTCAGAATAAAAGCATCATTTCGGCTAGGTTTTTGGGGGAACCAATTTTGGGACTTCTTGGGGCCGTAAACAGAGCAAAAAGAGAGGAATTCAAGGCTGAAGCAAAGGAGAAAATTCGGAAATCAACCCATTGTTCGTGGGGATTGTGACGGGGACGTTCGGTCTCGGCCTACAACGAGATTAACAAACTTAGATAGGGATATCAAGTTGGTTAATTTGCATGAGAATCAATTATACTCGGGAGAGGTAGTTGTGATTAAAGGGTCTTTGGCTCATAATTTCATTGTGCATAATAACTTACTCCTTAAAATCAATCCTAAACTAAATCGGCGAAATCAATTCCCTAAGTAGTTTCCCAATTGAAATTAGCACCTATCGCAACATCACTCGCAACACACATTACCTCAAATGATAAATTCCAATTAGGTGCACAAAGAATAGGTGTTGAGACTAAAGCAGCTTTTAATGTCTCAAAAGCCTTCCTACAATCTGCATTAAAGTCAAAAACATGATCAGTACACAATAAGTTGCACAGAAGTTTACTGATTTTGGAAAAATCCTTTATGAACCTCCTATAAAATCCTGCATGTCCTAAAAAACTCCGAATTCCCTTCACTGAATTCGGTGGTTCTAATCTTTCAATCACCTCTATTTTTGCTCTATCAACTTCTAGACCATTCTTAGAAATCCTATGACCTAACACTATGTCTTCCTTCACCATGAAGTGGCATTTTTCCCAATTAAGAACTAGATGGGTATCCTCACATCTCTTTAACACCTAACCTAAATTATCTAAACAACTCTGAAAAGACCCTCCAAACACTGAAAAATCATCCATGAATACATCAACAGTGGACTCAATCATATCAGAAAAAATTGCTAACATACATCGCTGAAATGTTGCTGGAGCATTGCAAAGGCCAAAAGGCATTCGCCTAAAAGCAAACGTCCCATAAGGACAGGTGAAAGTGGTTTTTTCCTGATCCTCAGGAGCAATAGTAATCTGGTTATACCCAGAATAACAATCTAAGAAACAGTAATAAGCTTGACCAGCCAATCTATCCAACATCTGGTCAATAAATGGTAGAGGGAAATGGTCCTTACGGGTAGCTATATTAAGCCTCCTGTAGTCCATGCAAACCCTCCAGCCAGTTACTATCCTGGTTGGAATCAACTCATTGTCTTTATTACTTACCACAGTGACACCTCCTTTTTTAGGAACACATTGGACAGGGCTCACCCAATTGCTATTGGCAATTGGATAAATAATCCCAACATCCAACCATTTAATCACCTCCTTTTTAACAACCTCTTTCATTGCAGGGTTAAGCCTTCTTTGTTGCTCAATACTCCTAAAGGATCCCTCCTCTAGAGTGATTTTGTGCATACAAAAAGATGGGCTTATTCCCTGAATTTCAGCCAACGTCCAACCTATAGCCTTGCGGTATTGCTGCAACAATTTTATTAAGGCCTCCTTATGCTCTTGCATTAAATCTGGCGCAACAATAATGGGCAACGTCTCTCCTTCCCCAAGATACACATACCTTAGATGATCCGGCAAGGGCTTCAAATCTAAAGTAGGTGCCTCAATCAGGGATGGCTTAATAGGAGGAGCTTTCCTTTGATCTAAATCTAAAGACTCAAAAACATCCTCACACCTAAACAATTCTTTTTCATTTTTTCTTTCTAACAAACAAACTTGCAAATCCTCTACACTCACCTCTCCATGCTCTTCCGAATGCTTGCTAGTTGAATCCAGTATTGCTGTCTCAATAACTGTGCTCTCCAGAATCCTAATGAAGGAGCAATCCTCCATTTCGTCTGGATACTTCATGGCTTTAAACACATTAAATTTCACTTCCTTTTTGAACATCTATTAACGCCCTACCAGTAGCCAAGAATGGACGACCTAGAATTATTGGGACATCTTGATCAGCCTCATAGTCTAAAATAATAAAATCAACAGGAAATATGAATTTATCCACTTTTACTAAGACATCCTCAAATTTACCCTCTGGATATGTGATAGACCTATCAGCTAGTTGGAGTGTGATTGTGGTAGACCTAGCTTCACTAATACCTAACTTTCGATAGACCGAAAGAGGCATTAGGTTAATGCTCGCGCCTAAATCACAGAGTGCTCTACCTAACTCTTTTCCACCTATAGATACAGGTATATTAAATGATCCCGGATCCTTAGCCTTGGGTGGTAGCCCATTCTTCAGAATAGCACTACATTCCTCAGTAAGAGATACAGTTTCAAACTCACCTAACCTCTTCTTTTTAGTTAAAATATCCTTAAGAAATTTAGCATAATTAGGCATTTTCTCTATAGCTTCTACTAAAGGGATATTTATGTGCAACTGCTTAAGAATCTCTAAAAATTTCCTAAATTGATCATCCTGATTCTTAGGCTTTTGCCTTTGTGGAAAAGGTAGAGGTGGTACATAAGGTGGGGGCGGCACATAAGGTGGTTCCACATTTGGAACAGAACCAGATGCTCCAGCATCTTTATTGCTGCCTCCAGCACCCTGACCAGACTCCAACTCTTTCTCAACGACAACATTTTTATCTCCATTTTTATCTATAACCTGGGTTTTACTAGGCTCTTCTAATGGCTTACCACTCCTAAGAGTTACCGCTATTACCTGCTCCTTACCTTCCCTTCGAGGGTGTTCAGTATCCGAGGGAAGTTTCCCTTGAGGCCTTGCCTTTAGCTCACTAGCTAGTTGACCCACTTGCAATTCCAGGGCTCTCATCGAAGCTTGATTACTTTGAATTGCGACATCTGTACGAGCCATAAATTCTTTCATCATCGCCTCAAGAGAATTCTCTAAATTTTGCTGGGGCAAATTCTGCTTATTTTGCTGAGGCAATACCTGCGCTTTAGCAAATCCCGGCTGGTTCACCTTCTGTTGTGCTTGCACATTACTTCCTTGCGCCAACCTGGATTATAAAAGTTAGAGTAAGAGTTATTCCTCTGATTACCTACAAAAAACACAGAAGTTGGATTGCTGGGGCAAAACTTGTAGTTGTGATTTTCACCACAATAGACACATGTTTCCTCTGCCACTTGGTTCACCACTGCAGTAGGCTCCATAGCTGGTGGCTGCTGATGACTAATCACTGTCACATTCTTAAGAGCATTAGCAATCATAGCAAGATCAACCCTAATGGTGGACACACCATCAACCTCTAATACACTCTTAACCTTTTTATTCGTGCCTCTAATATCTGACCACTGACAACTATTAATAGATATTCTTTCTAAAATTTCATAGGCTTCATCAAAAGTTTTTGCCAAAAGGGCCCCTCCAGTCGAAGCATCAACCATACCTTGGGTTACTCCATTTAAACCATTGTAAAATGTTTCCATTTGAATACAATGAGGTAAACCATGGTGGTGACACTTTCGCAAAAGCTCCTTAAACCTTTCCCAAGCCTCACTAAAAGTCTCATCCTCAAGTTGCCTAAACCCTACTATTTCACTCCTTAATTTATTATTTCTATTAGGTGGGAAATATTTACTCAAAAAATTTTCAGCTAACTCATCCCATGTCCTAATTGACCCTGGAGCAAAAGAATTCAACCATGCCTTCGCTCCATCTCTAAGAGAATACGGGAACAAAGTTAATCTAAGGGCATCTCTAGGCACTCCTTGAATTACAAAAGAATCGCTAACTCCTAGAAAAGACTTAAGATGTAAATGAGGATCTTCATATGACAAACCATGGAATTGCCCAACGGTTTGCAACATCTGAAACATTACCGGTTTCATTTCAAAATTCGCCGCTTGAATTTGGGGACGTGCAATCCCTGGATTCAACTCATTAAACATTGGGACAGCATACGCTCAAATGGCTCTAGTCCTATCGTTCGCTATCAAGATAGGATTCTCAGCCTGATTATTTTGTTGCTCATTTTGTTCAAACAACGGGTTTTGCTGCAGCAAACGATTATGGGGGTCTGCTGGACCTTCAGGACCGTCCGAAAGGCGCGGCACGTTCTCCATCTGGTTTCTCCGTTGCTCTCTACTTCTTATCCTGAATGTTCTTTCAATTTCTAGATCAAACTCGAACCTTACCCCAGGCGGATCGCTCATGCACCAAGCTCACACTTGTAAAAACAAAAGAAACAATCAAAAAGTTATAGCACCAAACCACTAAAACACATACACAAAACAAATCAGATAAAAACTTATTCAGCTCCCCGGCAACGGCGCCAAAAACTTGTTGGGTTCCTAGAGTGAGTAAAATATGGTATAAAAAGACTCTAGAATTCCTGTGCAAGTATACACAGTCTGCAGCAAGTAATATTATCAATCCGAGCCCTGAATTAGCTTCCACTTTATCTATTTTGTGTAACTTTCTAATGGTTTCAAAAATGGTAACAATGATTTGGTTTTATAAGAATTATGTTGGAGCAAAGTAAAAGACAGAACAAAGAATAAACAAATAGACAGACAGATTAAAGACATGCGCTGGTTAGGCTTAATAGTTGTTTAAAAAGATGCTCTAGCAATATTATTGATCATGCAACTCTCGCAGTATTATTAGCAGATTCCTCCCGGAACTCCAGATCTTTTGGAATGTGTTTCAACCCCAATGAAGTGCGACCGATCAAGCACTAGGCAACTGGCTATCCCTAGCTCAGTCACTGGCGTTCACCAATACACAATGATCGTAGTGTGGATAATTGCCACACACTCTCTAAATCATCCCTGAAACTAGAGAAAGATATTCACACCGGCTGGCCAGGCGGGCATAAAATGGAAATAGGCACAACAATTAACCAAGATGCAATAATCAATATATTACTAAAGTTTAAGCACAACAACTACATGTTCCTAACCAACACCTTAAGCTACTTAGTTCATAATAAACATGGAAACATGAATTACAATCTGAGTAGGCATGTCCATAATCACAAGACAATAAAGAAAATAATAATCTCTTAATCAACTTGCGAATGATGGTGTTCTTGGTGGTCTCCAATCTCTCTATACTATTCGGCTTCCAAACAAAGATGGAATACTTTTGACTTTGACGGCTACTTCCTTTTATAGAAGGATGGGAGGCTTGAATTAGATCAACTAGGACACGTGTAAGGCTCTCCTTGATCCTTTATCACGAGAATAACTCAACAAAAGTCGGTTCATGAAGTTGGCTAACGAGCTGTGATGTGGCAGTTCTGTTCCCAGTTTTGTTGCAGCACAGAATTTGCTCCCTCCAGTCGCTCAGCAGCATAGTCTGCACAAAATAATTTCCAATGCTTCCATTCTTTCAAATGGGTTAAAACATGTAATATCCATCTAAAACCAACCATCTTAAGCACAAAAGACACATAAATCCTTATAGAAATGAGGCCTAAATAACTACCTTTTGGGCAGTTATCAACGCCCTATGCTATTACCACTTGTGTATTCTATCAGTTATTTTTAGATAGCCACTAGGTTGAGACAAGCCACTCTCTACGCGAGACGACCCTTGATAGGCCTAGGATGCATGTTACAGGTTGTAGGAATTAGATTTAAATTGTATTTGAATTTAGTTCTTACAATTCCGGACCCACGATCCCAAAGCGACTAGTTTAAATAGGTGATTGTGAAATTGCTTAATCTAAAACTAGTTAGACATAATTAGTAACCGTTGCAGAGGTCTCGGATGGTCGCTAAATTATGCATAAGGAGTGGCGAACGATAAAGTCTATATTAATTAATCTTATTAATTGTAGAATTCACGATTAGCAAGTTAATTAGCAAGATTAGTTTAGGGGGTCCTTCGAGTAACCCAGAAGCCAACCCGACTAATGAAATTGGATTATTAAACTCTCAACTCATCTTCCCTCTACACTGGCACTAAGGATTTACTAATGAGCTAATGGAACAAATTAGATTGTTTTTATCCATACCTAAGTGCTTTTAAATTAAAATTGAATTAAACATTTAAAAGTGGCACTAGCTTTCGCACACGTATTGTAGGGACCCATAACCCGAGTTTAACCCTTGGTTGGCTTAACTGATCACAACAGGGGTAACTCTTTTTTCCTAAAACATTATTATTCATTGCATAGAGCGCTCATGACATGTCATTATTTTTCTTTCAAATGTAAAAGCAAGAATGATGTTTCTTTGCAAGCATAACAAGCAAAAATTCTTTTCTTTCTTCCTAGGCAAGATTAAACATGCTAATTTGTAAAAAAAAAAATTAACTCTTTAGCTCTTCCATACACTTATCGAGGTGACAACAAGCCTATGATCCTAATAATTCGCTCCTAAGCATTCAAGTCCAATTCTGAACCAAGGAAAATACTCCACTAATGCAAGACATCTCCTAGAAAAATTTTAAAAGGTCCCCCTTTTGGAGCACTCATGCTTACAACTCATCGAAAGCTTAAAAATCAACAAGAAAGTCTATCCTAGGAAATCATAATCATGCAAAAATAGCATCCAAAAAAAGACCATATGCTAAATTTTCAATAAGCTAAAAAATATAGCTCGAACTCAGATGCTCAAGGGCTCAACAAGCAAAGCATTCCACCCCCAAACTTAAAACATGCATTGTCCTTAATGTATAGAAAACTAAAGCCTAAATAAGCAAGAAAAGAATGGAAGGGGTGTACAATACTGCCCTGGAATGATGACCTTCTCATGAATGCTTGGCAAAGACAAGAGCCACAAGATTACCTTCAAAACAAAAACCACAAAGGCATAAAAAAAACACAAAAAATAAAAACCACTCACTTGGGTTGCCTCCCATAAGCTCTTGTTTAACGTCTTTAGCTCGGCGTGCTGATTGTGTATGCATCAAGGAGGTCTTTTGTTAACGACTCCACCAGAGGTGTTCTTGTTGGGTTTTATGCCCTAAAACTCGTAGATAGTGAATGTAACCGTTGACCGGATATTAATGAAATAATATTGATATATTTTTCCATTAATTGTTATTAGTTATTTTATATTTGTCTTTGCCTAATAATAACCCTAATCCAATAAACTAGACATCCAAGGTTGTAATATGAGTCTTGAACAATATGTAGCGACATATGGGATCATTGTTCAAGAAACAACCTAAAGGGTCTATAGTATAGGGATAAGACTGGGTGCCTTATCCTGGTGACACTATGGATACGACCCACTTTGTATTTGATACAAACGCTGCGATCCAACGCACTCGTGTAGGAGACATGCGAGTGGGGGTATCCTATGCAATGAGTTTGCATAAGACCGGACGGCGAAATAGTAACCACTGGTTATAACACCGTTAACTAGTTGTTTTCTATTTCACTAGGACGACCTAGACAACTTAGTCTTAATCATGAGTTGATTATGGACTCCTGCTCATGAGAGATTGTCCTTCGATTTGTATGGGTGAGAGTGGCCAATACGCCGACTCAATAAGCCTACCACTTTGGGGACAAGACCGAATGGGGAGCTGGGAACATAATTGTACAAGATGGAATTCACTCATTCCCGACTTTAGGGAAGCAGATGAGTGTTCCCTTAAGTGGTTACTCCGAGTCTTGAACAAAGGGCCCTACCCTCTCAATGGCACGAGAGGGTTTTCTGTTTGATGGTTGGACCACAAACAGGTTGTTCATTAGAGGAGAATTGGTACTTAAGGAAATAGAGGTAACCCAGGGGTAAAACTATAATTTGACCCAGCTGGTGTTACGGACACTCGTGAAGGACTAACTAGTCGATATTGGTCTAGATCCGTGGACACAGAAAATATGTCTGCAGTGAGAAGAGTGCAACTGTGAGTCTATAGTGGAATGTACACACAATTAACGAATATTGATTATGTGGTTAATGAGTTTGACCAATTAATCTCACATCGTTGGAGCTTCTGATCTGCAGGTCCATTAGGTCCCACTGGTAGCTCGTAAAGTAATTTGAGGCAACTAAGTAATAAAAGTAAATTGAAAATGTTCAATTTATTAAGGGAAACAAATATAATATATATTGATATATTATTATGAGAGAAATTAATATTTGAAAAGTTCAAATATAAATTTATGGAAGTTTGAAAGAGTTCAAAATAATGAATTAATTAATTTAAGGCCTAAAATGTGTTTGGGCAAATTAATTAATTCTAGGCCGGGAATTAAATATGTGATATTTAATTGGTGGTTAATTAATTAAAGAATTCATTAACCGGGAATTAATCAATTATGGAAATAATTAATCACTTAAGGAAGTGATTAATCATTTATGGAAATGATCTAATCGCTGATGGAAGTAATTAGTCATTTGTGGAAAAGATTAATCAATTATGGAATTGATTGATCATGATTGATTAATTAAGGAATAAGATTGAATCAATTATGGAAAAGATTGATTTAATTGAATATTTTATTCATGGCCTCTCTTCTATAAATAGAACACTAGACCTAATTGGTCATGACACTTGACACTCTTGAAAGACAAGACCTAGAATTCTCTCTAGCCACCCTCTTAGAGAAAGACTCCCACAAGTCTTTTGATTCCTAGACTTAGAGACATACTGGTGTAACCTCTGTGGTTATTGTGTCAATCAAGAAGGAATTTCCAGCAAAGAAAAACAAAGGCGGCTGCTGCGTTTTCGTTCTTTGGAGCGTCGTTGGCGAAGAACGGTCAAGTCTACAACGAAGGTATGTGACGGTTCTTCCCCTTTTCTTTAGAAAAGCATGAAAATAAATTTAGATTTATTTTTAAGCATGTTTAAACTGAATTTCCAGCAACTTTAAAGTTGGTTTAAAGTTTGTTTGAGTTTTCGTAACGGTATTTTAATGTTAATTAATATACGGCGTAAGGTCCAATCGATGCGCTTCCGCTGCGTGGGGACTTTTATTCCCTTCAGTTCTTGCTTGCACCTTTCTTGTAACCCATCACGAGCGCCTCAGACTGATCTTTAGAGTCCACAAAAGCTTTGAATACTTCCTTTTTGTGCTAGACTCTAACAGTGAGCTCCTTGCGCTCAATGCCAATAATAACTCACCCGGTGGCGAGGAATGGTCTCTCTAAAATAACAGGTACTGAAGGATTTTCCATCATGTCCATAACAAAGAAGTCAACATGAATAAAAAAAAAAATCTAGCTACTTTAATCAAGACATTTTCAATAACTCCATGTGGACTAATGATAACTGCCAAAAAGGTAGTTATTTAGGTCTCAATTATATAGAGATTTGTGTGTCCTTTATGCTTATTAGGGTTGGTTTTGGATGGATATTACATGATTTAACCCATTTGGAAGAATGGAAGCATTGGAAATTATTTTGTGCAGAATCTGTTGCTAAGCAACTGGAGGGAGCAAATTCTGTGCTGCAGCAAAACTGGGAGCATAAACTGCCACATCACAGCTCGTTAGCCAACTTCATGAACCGACTTCTGTTGAGTTATTTTCGTGATAAAGGAGCAAGGAGAGCCCTACACGTGTCCAAGTTGACCTAATTCAAGTCTCCTCTCCTTCTATAAAAGGAAGAAGTCGTCCAAGTCAAAGTCATTCCATGTTTTCCCTTGGAAGCCGAATAGTATAGAGAGATTGAAGATCATCAAGAACACCATCTTCCGCAAGCTGATTAGGGAGTTTATTTTCTTTATTAACTTGTGGTTATGGACATGCATACTCAGATTGTAATTCGTATTCCTATGCTATTATGAACTAAGTAGCTTAAGGTGTTGGTTAGGAATAATGTGATTACTGTGCTTCATCTCTAGTAATAAATTGACTATCGCATTTTGGTTAATTGTTGTGCTTATTTTCATTTTATGCCCGCCTGGCCAGCCGGTATGGATAGCTCTCTCTAGTTTCAGGGATGATTTAGAGGGTGTGTGGCAATTATCCACACTACGATCATTGTGTATTGGTGAACGCCAGTGACTGAGCTAGGGATAGCCAGTTGCCTAGTGCTTGATCGGTCGTACTTCATTGGGGTTGAAACACATCCCAAAAGATCCGGAGTTCTGGGAGGAATCCGCTAATAATACTGCGAGAAATGCATGATCAATAATATTGCTAGAGCATATCTTAGAACAATCACTAAAACCTAACCAGCGCCTGTCTATAATCTGTCTATCTATTTGTTTATTCGTTGTTCTGTCATTTATTTTGCTTCAGCATAATTCTTATAAAACCCAAACATTTTTATTATCTTCAAAACCATTAGAAAGTTACACAAAATAGATAAAGTGGAAGCTCATTCAGACCTTGGATTGATAATATTACTTGCTGCAAACTGTGTATACTTGCACAGGAATTCTAGAGTATTTTACATCATATTTTTACTCACTCTAGGAACCCAACAACTAACCACAGATTGATCACCTAATTGCAGTTTAACAGGGGTAGATTTAATATCTCCTATATTCAACTTCTTACATAAAGATAAAGGAATAATATTGATACTAGCACCTAAATCACATAGTGCACGAAAGGAATAAGTACCAAAGCTACAAGGAACAGAAAAACTCCCTGGATCTACTAATTTCTCAGGTACTTTTCTGTTGTACGCGAGCACTGCATGTCGAGGCGAGGTACACCGTATTTACCTGCTTTTCCTTCTTCTTCTTTGAAAGTCATTCCTTCATGAATCTGTTGTACTAGGGCATCTCTAATGCTTCTGCAAAAGGTATGTTAATATTTAAATTCATAAAAGCATTCATAAACTTTTCAAACTAAACCTGATTGTTTTTCTTCTTCTTTTTCTTCCTTTTAGGAACCAAAATAGTAGGAGAAGGGATAGGGGCTTGGGGTCAAGTTTTGCAGCTTCATCTGAGGATATGCCCTCCTTAGCTTCTCTAGTGGGAGTATCATACTCATCAGTCTCACGTTCCTAAGCTTTTTCAATCTCCTCCTCTTAGTGCACAGTGATGGCCTTAGAGTACTCCATCTGGGGTCTCTCCTGCTCAGCTAAGGTCTTACCTTTCTGCATAGTGTTGACAACATTTACAAGTTGCCCCAGCCGAGTTTCAATATTTTTTATCGTTGTACTGTGGCCAAACACTGTGGTGTTGATGGCAATCATTGCCTCCTCAAGCTTATTGGTCTCATTACTTGACTCTGCAATAAAAACTCCAACAAGATCCTCAAGAGATTGTTTATTTTCTTGCTTTTGAGGGGCAAAACTAGGAGAATTTAACACATTCTTATTATTAACATAAGAAAAATTTTCATGGTTCCTATTGTTAGGGTGATAGTGTGTAGGTGTAGAGTTATTATATCCCCTAAAATTGGAATTTGACACATATTGAACATGTTCTATGGTCTCTTCTTGAGAGTGAGATGCAATGGCAACTGCTGACTCGATAAATTGTGCACTCCTTGTACCTGAAAACTTCAATAACGCAAGGGATGACATTTGAGCTTGGAGGGCACTTACATTATCGATCTCGAACACCCCAGCTGCAACCTTCTTTGGTGTAAACTGCTCAGATGGCCACTGATAGCTGTTTGTGGCCATATCCTCCAGTAATGTACGTGCATCTTCCACAGTCTTGGACAACAGAGTCCCATCTGCAGCCGCATCAACAATAGTCTTAGTACTTGGATTTAAACCATTATACAAAAGTTAAATTTGCAACCAATCAGGATATCCATGATGGAGGCACTTCCTTAGTAGCTCTTTGTATCGTTCCCAGGCCTCAAACAATTGTTCATCGAACTGTTGCTGGAATGTTCAAATCTCGGTCTTCAGCTTGACTGTCTTTGTAGGAGGGAAGAATTTCTTCAAGAATTCCTGGACCAAAGCATCCCAGGTGGTGATGCTTCCAGGAGGAATAGACTGCAACCAATCACGAGCTTTATCCTGCAATGAAAAAGGAAATAAGCGTAAGCGAATGACATCCTCAGTAACACCATTAATTTTTACCGTCCCACAAATAACTAGAAAGGATTTAATGTGAGAATTTGGATCCTCTGTGGACAATCCAAATTGACATCCTCGCGTAGAGAGTGGTTTGCCTCAACCTAGTGGCTATCTAAAAATAACTGATTGAATACACAAGCAGTAATCACATAGGGTCGTCAATCCTAATAGACTAGCCTCATGTATTGGTTTAAACGGAATAACATGCAAAACTGAATGAAAAGACAGCAAGAACAATAAGTAAACTCCAGAAAACTCAGCCAATCTTATTAGAAATCAAAGCATAATCCCAATCCAACGATCTAAATACGATTAGCTATTCATAGATGAAGTAAAAACATAAATAGACATGAAAGAATCCATGAAATACGACCTAAAAAGGGTCTACAATAGTACTGAAACGTGAAAGAGACAAAAGAAATTGTAAAATGACCAAATTTCTAACCTAATGGCGGACTAAACCGAGGCTACGAATTTATAGAAAACTCGTTGGCGTCGAGAAGCCAAGGGCAGCATCTTGACGCAACGAACTTTACATTCCAGATGAAAACCGGGTCGACATCGAGACGCCAGGGGCAGCGTCGAGACGTCGTCCCTGATCCTTGTCTTACTATTTATTTTCTCGGTCTTGTCTCGTTTCTTCTCGGTACGGGGCTTCAATCTTCGGCTTGTGGTGTCATTCTTCAGGTTCGCTTCAGCACAATTGGGTCTTTTCACCTCCTTGCCGTCCAAGACACCGAGATGACTCCAAAACTCCGTAATTGGCTCGAATTAACACCAAATTAGTGTGATCGACTCCCAACATGCCTAAGCTCAAAGATCCTGAAAATAGGACAAGTAAAGCATAAAATAACTCTAACAAACTTAGATTAGAGGCGATAAAATAGGACTATTTAGTTCCTATCACAATCCCCGACTGTTGCCCTCGAAATACGTGCTGAAAATAGTCTCTGATGGGCTTAGGCTCCTCAGGTGGATTTGGATCGACCATTTGGATAGGTTCTCTAGTCTTCCTACGAAGCCTACTAATGGTCCTTTCAATTTCAAGGTCCAAAGGTACTAAGGTCAAATCCCTATCCTTTCGCATACACAATCTAACCTAACCTAAAAAAGGAAATAACAGAAAAGGAAAGACACAAGAAAGAAAATAGAAAAAGAAACTCTAATCAAATAAAGAAAGCAAAAACAAATAAGGAAAAGACAATTAAGGAAAATAAATCTAACTAAAAAGGAAAAAATCAAAGACAACTCAAGAAAACAACAAATAAGGAAAATACCAATAAAAAAAGCTCTAACTAGGAAATTAAAAATATGGAAAACAACAATAAAAGAAAAATTAAACAAGGAAAGAAAGCAAATAAGGAAAAAAATGCAACTACCTAAAAAATAAAATTACACCCTAAACTAAGACCAAACAATTTTTCCACAATATTAATCTAGCTAAAGATGCCAATCCCCGGAAATGACACCAAAAACTTGATGTGCAAATTGCAAACGGCAAGTGTACGGGTCAAGTAATAATATAGTGATTGATTAAATCGAATGTCGTCCTCTAGAATGGTTTTCTAGCTAAACTAATTACCGTGAATACTTTTGCTCAATTTTATTTAGGGATAACAAAGAGATGAAATCTTAAATCAAAGGTAATGCAAATTAACGAGTTGAAATTTCAATTGGAAGAATTCTTAGGGAATTGATGTCGTCAATTTAGATTAAGATTAATTAAAGGGAATGAATTGTAACGTGCAATTATTGTATAAGTCTAAGAACCGTAAATCACAACTATCTCTCCCGAGCATAATTGATTCTCATGCATATACAATTAACTTGATATCCCTATCTAAGTTCATTAACATGCAAGACTTTTAGTTCTTTTAACAACTTCTAAAGCTATTCTAAATCTCCCGATCTTAGAATTCTACTTTAGTCATGCAATTAGTAAAGTCTACGCTAAATCCCCTCTCCCGAGCAAGATTCAACACTTAGATCATTCAACTAGTGGCCAATTAATTGAAAGCACTTAAACATATATTTGCATACATAAAATAAGTGCACAAAACATCCCAATAATCAATCTATAATCATAAACGACTACATCAATCCCTAAGAAACACGTCTGGCTACTCATACATGGGGTTACGATATAAGCTAGATATGAAAAGGCCATAAAACTAACTAGAGGTAAGGAAAAAATAAAGAAAAACTCAATTCCGCCGAAGCCGCACGTCCCCGTCACGATCTTCACACGTTCTTGAGTGATTCTCGCTCCTTGGCCTTGCTTCAGCTCCCACAGAAGATCTCCAATTGGTTTAGGTCTAAAATCTCTCAAATTGAAATCCCCTTGGCCGTAGAACAAAGTGATGTATTTATAGGAATCTGTCGACAGCGTCGACGCTGTCCCTTTGCCGCCCATTCTGTTTAAGGAAAAATCGATAGTGTCGAAACGCTATGGGCACAACGTTGAGACACTGTGCTGATTACCGCCCAAATCAGATATGGAATTTAACTAGCGTCGAGAAGTCAAGAAAGCTGCGTCTCGACACTAGCTCTCGGGTTTGCCTCATTTGTAAGCCTCCAACTTTGATTCATTTTCATTTCTTTGGCTTTTATTAGCGTCCCGGTCACCTAATCAACACCAATTTCTCGATTTTAATTCAAAATTCAATTTCCTACAAAATAAACATTAAAATGCATAAATCGACCAAATAGTACTCAAAGACTAAGTCTAATTAGTTGGGAAAAATAGCTCGTTGTGCGCGCTATCAACATGCTTAACAAACTCAGATTTAACACGATCAAAATACACGTTTAACAAACCCAAACTTATGAAACTTATTTTCTATACTATCCAAACACAGACTTGACAAACTCAGGTTTAGCAACCACAAACTTGATGAACCGAGACTTAACAAAACTCTCAGACCTGTGAACCAAATGACTCCTTTATATAAAATTGTATGTTTTGATATGATGAATGATACATTCTTTTTCGTATAGGGTTGTTCCTCTATAATAGAAAAAAGGGAAAAATACACTTTTAGTCCCTGAGGTTTGAGTTAGGTTTCATTTTGATCCTTGAGTTTTCAAACTCAACAATTTAGTCCCTAAGATTTGGTTTTAGTTTCATTTTGGTCCCTCCATCCAATTTTCCGTTAAAAATTAACGGAATACTGACGTGGAAAATTTTGTTTATTAAAAAATTTATTTTTTAAGTTTTTCTAAAATATAAATATAATAAAATAATAAAAATATTATTATTTATAATTTTTTTAATTTCTTTTTCCCCTCTCTCTTCTTCACCACCTTCTTCATCTTCTTTACCATCACCACCTTACCGCCGACCGTCACTGACCGTCGACGGCCACCGCTCGCCGGCGGCCGGCGGCTGGCAAACTCTTTTTTTTCCTTTTTCTCTTCTCTTTCTTTCTTATTTCCTTCATCATTCTCTTCACTTTCTTTTTTTTTTTCTAAAAAAGAAAACAGATCTGATCGAAAGAACCTCGCGCGTCATTCGTTCCGCCCATATCTGGGTTTCGTTCCAAGATTCGTTGCTCGCTCCTCACGTCGTTCGTTCTGCCCAGATCTGGGTTTCGTCCTCGCTCGTCATCGTCGTTCCGCCCAGATTTATGCTCGTCCCACAATCAGCCCACGTCCGTCACTCGCTCGTTCCGCCCAGATCTATGTTCGCACGCGATCTGTCCTCGTCGTTCGTCATCAATGCCTTTTCCCAGCAGTAGCTCCCCCTCCAGCCACTCCTCCTCTACGGATCTAAAGTCGTTTGGTCGTTGGTATTGCAGATTTGAAGTTCAAAATGCAGTCGTTTGGTCGTGGGTATCGCGGATCTGAAGTCGTTGTCGCCATCGTTCCATTCGCCGCCGTTCAAACCTTCACCGTGCAGTCACCGTCGTTCAAACCTTCACCTCGCGTTCAAATCTTCGCCGTCGTTCAGATCTCAAATTTTCGAACCAGACAAGAGAGAGAGCGAGACAGATCGAACGTCGTCGCAGAGCTTTTGTCAACGCTCGAGCACTCACTTGCGGCTGCAGCACTTCACCGGCGACGGCGTGGGTTATGTTTCACTTCAGATCTAAACTCCCTTTTGATTTTGGGAAAAAACAAGAAAGTTAAAAAAGAAAAAAAAACAAGAAGAAGGAAAGAAGGAAAAAGAAAAAAAATTGATTGCCGACGCCGGCGGCCGGCCGGCAGTGGACGTCGGTCGCCGACGGAAGAGGGCTGGTGGTGGAGGCTGAAGAAGATGGAGAGGAAGGATTGAGAGGAAGAAGATGGAGTGGAAGGATTGAGAGGAAGAAGATGAACAAAAAAAAATTAAAGAAAAAAAAATTACTATATTATTTTATTAAAAAATTTTAATAAAAAAAATTGATATGCCACGTCAGCAATCTGTTACTAATTAACGGAAAATTGGATGGAGGGACTAAAATGAAACTAAATCCAAACCTCAGAGACTAAAATGTTGAGTTTGAAAACTCAGGGACCAAAATGAAACCTAACTCAAACCTCATGGACCAAAAGTATATTTTTCCCTAGAAAAAAATATATATATTTTTTTTTCATAGAATTTAGATTTTGTCTCTTCACATAAGACACACCTTACCATAAAGACATATTTTCGCATATAAAATCATTCTCTTGGTTTAAAAAAAGAAACACACATATTTCTTCATATAAAAGACACTTTCTGCCATAAAGTTAAAAGAGTTAGTCCTTAATGATTTTTATAAAATAATTTTGTTCATTATTTCTAATAATATTTATTAAATAATTCTATTATTATTTCCAATAGTATTTAATTTCTTTTATATAAATGTGATGCATCAATATACAAAAATAATATTTTCATTTATTGAGAAACCAAAAACAAGAAACTACCCTCTTTTATTCAAATGACATACAATTGCGATGACATTTGTTACGAGAAATGAAACAAAAAGATAACTATCAAAGTTCTAAAAGATACAAAAACAAGAAACAAAAACATCAACCGACCCTAACAACAGCTCGAAAGATTTTGTATTGAATGGAGATGATGAATACATTCCGAACCCAATCCACCTAATAGCCATTTCTAGGGGGAGCAAGGTCACCAACCCTCAAAATATTTCTGATGACCTCATGTTATCTTTGATCAACGGCTCAGATTCAAAGTGACAACGAATTTCGTAAATACATTTGAATTTGAAGCCTAATTTTACACGGTTAAGGCCACAAAACCGTTGGTGAGACCCCACAATGGCCGTTGCTCCATTTCCACTTCTCGCTCCCTTTTCAATCTCTCTTCCTCCCCTTCCTTCATCATCTTTAATCCCCTTTTCACAGCGTTCCAAAATCACACACTATTCTCTGAAATTCCCTTCAAACCCCAGCTCTGATTTCAATTCCCCTTCAATTATTTTGCCCCACATTTCTCTTTTGGGTCGAATTTGAGGGAATGATTGATTTCTCAGCTTCGTTTTTGATTTAGGGGTTTCCCACTTGTTATGATCGGGGAATGGACAATTTGTTTAAGTTGTAATGTTGTTATGCGTCTAATCTGCGCGTTTTAGAGGTGGGTTTGTAGGGAATTTTGAAGAGAAAAGAGAATGTCGAATCTATATGGGGATTACAATCAGAAGATTGATTATGTTTTCAAAGTTGTGTTGATCGGAGATTCGGCCGTAGGCAAAACCCAACTCCTTGCACGATTTTCACGGAATGAATTTAGCGTTGATTCAAAAGCTACTATTGGAGTCGAGTTTCAGACTAAAACTCTTGTCATTGATCAGAAAACAGTGAAAGCCCAGATATGGGATACTGCTGGACAAGAGAGGTATGTACCCATTACCCTTTTTATCCCCTTTTCTTTTGTGGGGTTGATTGTTTTTGTTTGTTTGCGGTGGACTACTTCATTGTTCATGGTTTGGATCTGTGATAGCATTGAGAAATGGAAAATGGAAATGTGCTCTTGAGCATTGTGGTATGTAATAGGTTGAGTAGATGAATGGTTGTATGATAGAAGATAGAACTAGACAGGATTGAATTTAGCAGCCTCCAATACAATTAAAACTTGTTATGTTGTTTTCTCCGTACTCCCAAATCTAGAGAGGATGAAGATATCTATTTGTTTTCGAATGCTGTTGTGGTGATTGGAATTGTGTTAAAGTTCCATTTTATCCTTTGGGGTGAAAGTTGTAAGTCAACTTTTGCATATTAGCCTGGTCTACTTTCAATTGTAGTATTTGAATTAAAAGGAATTTCAATCATGGTGAAAAACCAAGTCCTAGGAGGATATCATCAGAAGAAGTGAAAAATGGTGTTAGAAAATGCTATCTACTAGTTGAAGTTGTTTCCCACGCATTTTAGAATTGCCCTTTGGCGGATTTCCTCCTGCTTACGCCATTCATATTAGGTTTTGCTGTTTCAGATTAAATGAAATTATAGCCATAGGTTCATTTTTACGTATACATGGAAAAGAAACGAGAGAATGAGTTGCTAGAAGAAAACTAATGCGAAGGTGAATGGTGTGAGTAATGTGGGACCCAGGTAGATAGGAGTAGTATGGACCATCAGATGGGAATACAAATACAAGGGAAGTGAGGCAATCAGGGGAAGTTGGAGACCACTCTCAAGTTTGACACCTTTGTATGTTTGTTCAGAAGATTAATACAAAAGTGCCTTTCCTGTTTGGAAGGTTCTATCAAATTGCTATTAGAGCATTTTCTCAGGGATTCTTAGAGTGAGGAAGATGGATAGTGAATGGAGGATATGAAATTGAAATTGGGATCAGTTTTTGGGAAGCCCAAAAATCTCGGGTATAGAAAAAAAATACCATTTTTTGGTTGATGGGATGAATAAATTGCTACAGCAAAGGAAGGTGGAACGATTTGTAACAAATAGAGGCATTCTTGATAAGGAGAAGGCGATTTTCGAATAGTTGAATGAAGGAGAGGCTAGTAAGATAGCAAGGAGGAAATCAAGCATGAATGAACTACCTGCAAGAAGGCTAGAGCTGCCTCAATTCGATGGAGTTGATCCAATGGATGGATGGATCTTTAGCACAAAAGATATTGCAATGTTCATTGACTGAGGAAGGAAGAACTCTTAGAGGTTCTGATGATCTAGGTTAAAGAGACTCTTGCTTGGAATCTGTTGATGGAAGAGTCATCAACCACTCTGGCACTCGCGGAAGTTCAAGGTGGCAATTACCGCTTCATTTCTGATGTCTCCCGAAGAAAACACACTATAAGCATTTTATAGCTCTTATACAGAAGGGCAGCTTGCAAGAACATAGGAAGATGTTCAGAAAGATATTTGAAATCTCAGCAGCTCCTCTGCTGAACATACCTGATACCCCGGTTAACTCTGTAAATCTATTGAAGCTACAGATTTGGGCTGAGGTTTGAATGTTGAAGCCCATAGGCCTAATATCAGTGATGGAGATGGTCTAATTAACTGAGGACAGGAACCAGTTAGTTTAGCAGAGTAAAGATGCGAACCAGTGGGGGTGGACTTTGGGTCTTTCTTACAGATCTGCAGTAACAGCTAGGCAAACCCGGTATGTTCCTACAAAATCGACTACTTCCCCTACTGAGAAGAGTTTTATGACTGGGTACAACGAGGGAACAATGCAAAGGACACCCCATACAATTGTCTCACTGATGCTGAGTTGTAGTGGCGCAGGTCTATGTTTCCAGTGTGAAGGAAAGTATATGCTAGGTCACCACTGTAAGAACAAGGAGTTGGACACCTTGTTAGTTCAGGACAATACAGAAGACGACTTCATCAGGGAAATATCGCTACCCCTTGGTATGTTATGGAACCTTCTTAGTCCCCTGTCATCAGGGAAGGGACCAACTCTTACGAAACCATGATGTTGCTTTGGATGATCTTATATTCAGCTCATTAGAGCACAGAAGATTATGAAGGATACTGCAGAGGAACACAAACGGGACATTTCTTTTCAAATGGGGGACATGATGTACATGAAGATCCATTTTCATAGGCAGCTGACTTTGGCTTGAAACAGAAAGTTAGCTCCTCTGTATTAAGAGCCATTTCAAGTGGAATGCATTGGCAAGGTTGCTTATCAGCTGAAGTTGCCACCTTCCATGGGAATACAGTTTGGCTTGAAACAGAAACGGAAAATTAGCTCCTCTGTATTCTCTGTCTCCCAGTTCAAATTGGCCAAAAGAACGGATTCAAGCACAGCTCCAATACCACCACAGTGCAGTTCAACCACAGAATCCAATTTATCTCTCGCTCTTGTGCTTGGTTTGTGGCCTCCTGATTCTTCGCTAGGGGAACTTAGTACCAATTACCAGTTCCTCTCATTACCTTCTTCTAGACAAGTTGAAAGTTTGGACGGGGAATTGATAGGGCTTTATAAGCCACAGCTTTATTTTACGTATTCTAGGAAGAGAATGAGAAAATTGGGTAACCAGAATGGCTCGAGTTATGTAGGACCCAGTTGTCACTTAGGAGTTGTAGGGCCTACCTTTTGCAATTATGTTATTATTAGATGGGAATGAAAACGTGAGGGGAGTGAGGTAAGCATAAATGTGAGAGAAGAGAAAAGGGAGTGAAATCTAGGAGACTTGTACTTCTGTTTAGAAGATTAATTCATTAAGTATCTTTTCCGTTTGGAGAGTTCTATCATACTGTTCATGGAAAGAGATCGTAGAAAGAAATAGTGGGAAAATGTAGATCAAATTATATGGCTGTAATTGTTTGGAGTTGAGTAAAAATATCTCAGTAAATGCAATGAAGGAACTTGATTGTATGCACACTGGGATGCTTATAACTTGTTAAAGAATATAGAATACAGAACTTGTAATAAGAAAAGAAATACTCACTAGAAGTCTAATGATCAACTGTAAGCTCTGTCATAATTAGATCCACTTAGATAAGCGACTGATACGTAATGATATTTGACTCCTATAAATTAAAGAGTTAGATTCTGCATTCATTACTTTTTTAATCTGAGTTCTTTGAAATAGATGTGTTAAATTGATTAAGTCTTTGTTTTGCCTTCTGAAATAAAGTATTGTACTTTTGTAGTGTATCTACTCACAAATTCATAATTAAACAGCCTTATTGGTGTATGATTATGCATTAAAATAGTTTGATGTTTGGAATACTAGCATGTATCAATAATTCATTATTTGTATTTGAGCCTAATGGGTTATATAATATAATATTTTCCATTTAGTTACTGATATCAAAACCGATCTATGAGGTTTGCTGCTTTACACAATTCATTTGGTATTGGCAAATATATAGGCTGCTATTAGGCTAAAAAACTTGTCTTTTGACCTGTTCAGGTTCTTGTTTGAATTGTTAACTGATCTAACATCATTATCTAATGAGTAACATACACAAATTCGATGTTGTTAAGTAGTTGAACCGTGCATATTCCCAAGTTTGTGAAAGATATCTCGTTTTCCTCGTTGCCAGGTACAGAGCAGTTACAAGTGCATACTACAGAGGTGCAGTGGGAGCAATGCTAGTGTACGATATGACAAAGCGCCAGTCGTTCGACCACATGGCAAGGTGGCTGGAGGAACTAAGAGGACATGCTGATAAGAACATCGTCATAATGCTCATCGGAAACAAATGCGACTTAGGAAGTCTCCGAGCAGTGCCCACAGAAGATGCACAAGAATTTGCTGAAAGAGAAAACCTGTTCTTCATGGAGACATCGGCTCTGGAGTCGACAAACGTGGAAACTGCATTCTTCACAATTCTAACAGAGATATATAGGATAATCAGCAAGAAGACTCTTGCAGCTGGGGAAGAGATAGATATTGGTGCAAATCCAGCGCTGTTTAAAGGGACCAATATAATTGTTCCTGGACAGGACCAGAATTCTGGGAGAAAAGGGTGTTGCTTTGCCTCATGAAGTTCACATAATTCCATAATCATTTCAGTTGGGACCTTGTTTTTCTATTCCACTTGGATTTATACTAAGAAAAAAATTCATGTACTTGTATTTTGTAGAGAGACTGGCTTGATACCATGGATGAAGGATTAGTTAAGCTGATCATCTCTTTCTCTCTGTCTCTGTCTCTGTCTCTTTGATCAAAAGATTTCTGAGAAAAAATTTCTCCCCAGCCCAAGCACTATTGAAAGCATAAGTTCCAACAATTTGAAGATGAAATTCCACCCCAACCATTTTTAGATCTAGTAATGAGCAAAATCTGGAGAACAAAATTGTTAGATGGTTAGTTTTTTTTTTTTTAAGTGACTTGAAAAATCAGTCTCCCAATCCTAAATTTCTGGTCTATGACAATGTGCATTGTGAATCCTCATCCATTTCTATGGAATTTCTGAAATTGCCAGTGTTATTTAAAAATATAAATCATCAACCCGGACCGATTCACGATGGTTCGGGATGATTCCAGACCGTCCTTCCCAGCACGGGGAAGGAACAGTCTGCTTAATTAATAAGAATTTTGATGAATTCCTTGTTACAAATTGTTGAGAATGTCTCAACTAAAGTAGAAATTGTGGAAAGCTCATGCTCCCATTTTCTAGTCTTCTATATTTGTCCAAAATGTGGGTACTTTAACCTAAATTTTAATTTGGGGGCATTTTGACAAATCTCATTTTCTATGGTGACATCCTGCCCAAAACCCTCTTTTTTGAGTTACATTCATTGATTTGGGATATAGAAAAGTATTCCAAATTATCAAACTCACAAAGACTTGGGTAGATGTTTTGTTTAAGGGATGATTCACAGCTTTAAAGATAATAAAAATAGGTTGTGTTTGTGTTTGTGTTTTGTGAGAATAGAAAGTGAATAAGCAACTGAGTAAATTGAAAATGAAGAGAAGATAATATTAATGTGAGGTTAGATTTGACCTGAATAAAGATTACCCTATTTAGGCATTTGATCTTTTCATCTCATCTCCATCACTCACTCATAAATTTGCATTTGTCATCTTGACGCTTTTTTTTTATTTTTATTTATTTATTTGTTTACAAACAAGCTTTCTTCTTATAACTCTCAAAAACCCCCTAATACTGATACAAATATTTTAGATATAGGAAATTATTTGATGAGATCTATTAGATAACATGGGGTTCCATCTCAAAACACATTGGTAATGAGTGGAGTGACCCCTGTATCTTATATATTGTGAGGTCTCCACCCATCTTTTCAATGTGGGATCTTCAACAAGATCAATAGAATGAGGCAGATAGTTTTGCACCATTGAATGTAAGAAAGAGAAATTGTGAAAAGTATCTCGATTTTGTATCCAACAATTATAAGGGACAAACAAATTTAAAAATCTACATCTGACGATTTTAAAGAGATAGCCATATGTGGTGGTCTCATTATAATTTGTTGTTCGATACACAATCAATCCGCATAATTAGGGGGTTTTAGGACATCTAGCTACCACTTACCAGATTTTTATTTGACCCAAAATTCTAGTTTATTATTGGAATGTTTGAATCCAATTGGATGTATTTAATGCTTAATCTACTTAAATCCTGCAAAAAAAAAAAAAAAAACATATCTAATCACGGCATGCTAAATAGGCTTCCCTTATTGTAAAAAGAAGAGATTTAGAAGGTAATTGATTAGTTGTGTTAGATTGAGTGGAATTCACTACCTACCCCTTAGTTTCACTACTATCAATCTGCATGTCTATAAAAGGAGCTCTTCTCCATCTCCTTAGGACTCGTTTGATAACATTCCCGTTTCTCGTTTCTCGTTTCTTGTTTCTTGTTTTATAAGAATTAAAAACAGAAACATGCTTGATAATTATTTCTGTTTCTTGTTTCTCTAAAAAAAGAGACAAAAACATATATGTGTTTGATAACTGTTTCTCATTTATTGATTTTTAGTTGAAATAAATTTTGGTACATATAATATAAAAATTATATAAACATACATTAAAATTATAGTCAAAGGTTGTCGGTGACGGCTAGTCGACGACAATCCGTAGTCAAAGGTCGACAGTGGTGGTCGGTCGACAAAGGTTGACGGCGGGCGGTAGTCAGAAGTCGACGGTGGATGCTGGTTGGCAGAGGTTGACGACGGTTGATAGTCGGAGGTCGATGATGGCGGTCGGTTGACGAAGGTTGGTCAGCAGAGGTCAGCAATGGTCGGTCGGCGGAGGTCAGTAGTCAAAGGTCGATGGTAGCAGTCGGTCGCCAGAGGTTTGACGACGACCGATAGTCGAAGGTCGATGGTGGCTATCAGCCGGCGAAGACCGATCAATAGAGGTTGGCGACGACCAGATGTCGGAGGTCGACACTAGCGGTCGGTTGGTGGAGGTTGCCAACGACCGGTAGTCGAAGGTCGACAGTGTCGGTCGATAGTCGGAGGTCGATAGTGTCAGTCGGTAGTCGGTAGTCGGAGATCGACAGTGTCAGTCGGTAGTCGGAGGTCGACAATGGCAATTGGTCGACGGAGGCTGGTCAGTGGAGGTCGACGGCAGTCAATAGTCAGAGGTAGACGGGGGAGGTCGGTCGGTGAAGGTCGACAGCTACCGATAATCGGAGGTCAATGATGACGGTTGGTCGGCGGAAGCCAATCAGCAGAGGTCGGGGGCACGGCGGTTGGTAGTCGGAGGTCGACAGTGACGGAGTTCGGTGATGTCGGTAGTCAGAGGTTGACGGTAGCGTTTGGTTGATGGAGGTCGACGACGATCGATAGTTGAAGGTTGACAGTAGAGTCGGTCGGTAGTCAGAAGTTGACGGTGGAGGCTGGTCGGTGGAGGTCGACAACGACCGATAATCGGAGGTCGATGATGGCGGTTGGTTGATGGAGGTCGGTGGCAACCGATAGTCGAAGGTCAACGGTAGCGATCGGTCGGTAGTGGTTAGTAGTCGGAAGTTGACGGTAGCGGTTGTTCGGTGGAGGTTGGCTGCGACTGGTAATTAGAGGTTGACTGTGGCGGTCGGTCGGTGGAGGTCGGTGGCAGGGCGGCTGGTAGTCGGAGGCTACTTTGGTGTCCAGCCGATGGAGGTCGACGACGCCCGATAGTCGAAGGTCGACGGAGGTCAGCGATGGCGGGTAGTTGAAGGTCAACGGTAGTTGTCGGTTGGCAGCGGTCGGTAGTCGGAGGTTGACGATGGCGGTTTATCAGCGGAGGTCGACGACGGTCGGTAGTGAGAGATCGGCGGAGGTCAGCGTCGACCGATAGTCGGAGGTAGACGACGGAGGTGATAAAAAAATGGGAAAAATACACTTTTGGTCCCTGAGGTTTGGGTTAAGTGACACTTGGGTCCCTGAGTTTTCAAACTCAACAAAAATACCCCTGAGGTTTGAGATAAGGAGCACTTTGGTCCCTGCCGTCAAATTTTCTGTTAACTTTTAACGGTTGCTGACGTGGCACTATTATTTTAATATAAAAAAATATTTTTGTTTTATTTTTTAAATAAAAAATATTAAAAATTTAAAAAAATTAATATTTAATTATTTTTTTATTCTTTCTCTCTTTCTCTCTCATCTTCTTCTTCTCCATCTTCCTTCTTCTCCATCTTCTCCCTCCTTCTTCTTCTTCTTCCTAAGTCCGGCGACCGGCGGCGGCCGCCGGCCCCCGGCGACTGATTTTTTTTTTTTTTTTCTTTCTCCTTTCTTCTTCTTCCCTTCTTTCTCCTTCTTCCCTTCTTTCTTTTTCTCTTTTTTTTCTTCAATGTTTTTTTAAAAAAAAATAGAAAAGGGAGGGAGGAGGGATTTTTTTTTTAAAAAAAATATTGAAGAAAAAAAAGAGAAAAAGAAAGAAGGGAAGAAGGAGAAAGAAGGGAAGAAGAAGAAAGGAGAAAGAAGAAAAAAAAAAAAAAAATCAGTCGCCGGCGCCCGGCGGCGGCGGCGGCATGTGGTGGCCGCCGGTCGCCGGACTTAGGAAGAAGAAGAAGGAGGAGGGAGAAGATGGAGAAGAAGGAAGATGGAGAAGAAGAAGATGAGAAGAAAGAGAGAAAGAATAAAAAAAAATAATTAAATATTAATATTTTATTTTTTTAATATTTTTTATTTAAAAAATAAAACAAAAATAATTTTTTATATTAAAATAATAGTGCCACGTCAGCAACCGTTAAAAGTTAACAAGAAAATTTGACGGCAGGGACCAAAGTGCTCCTTATCTCAAACCTCAGGGGTATTTTTGTTGAGTTTGAAAACTCAGGGACCCAAGTGTCACTTAACCCAAACCTCAGGGACCAAAAGTGTATTTTTCCCTAAAAAAAAAGAAAAAAAAAGGAAAGAAATAACATAAATAATAAAATAAAACGAAAAAGAAAGAAATTATGGAAAAAGAAAAAAAGAAAGAAAGAGAACGAAATAAGGGAAAAGATAAAAATAATAATAAAAAAGGGACAAGGAAGTGATAAGAAAATATAGGATGGAAGAGAAGACATAAGTGTAAGAATGAGAGAGAGATGGATACATGCATGAAAGATAGAAAAAAACACATAAACATAATTTGAGAAACAACTTTTTGTAGTTTCTCAAAATTTGCCTCTTTTTTAGAAACGCTTCTAAAAATTTAGAAACTGAAAGTGTTAATATCTAAATTACGGAAGCAATTTTGGATCTTAGGCACTTAATAAGTTTAATTTGATTCATCTTTGCATGTTGTTCATGAGAAGAAAAACAGAGATAGATTACCAACCTCTTTTAAATGGAGAAAATTGTTGGATTCTTTTGTTGTTTTTCTTCACCAATCAATCACGAACCACCACTGGATCTTCCTTGCTATCCTCAAGCCTTTGGAACAGATTGTGGGATCCTCTAGTGATGGAATTTGAAGAGAAAAGCTTGAAGAACAAGATTATGGAGGTGGGTTTGATGTGTGAGTATTTTGGCAACAATTCACCATGAAAATCAATAAGTTTTTCCAGCCTTCTTCTTCCCTTTTATAGAGAGATCAAAGATGAAGAAAAGCCCCTGAGATTGACACCAATTCGACCACTAATTAGTGAGAAATGGTGTGGCTTAAGAGAGGGGAGTGCATGGGTTTAGTCACCATGTTTCTTCCAAGGTTTCAGTCTCTTTGGTCTTTTCTATTGTATCTTCTTTATTCTCTGGAACATTTGTGGTTTTGTCTGACTTCTTTTCACAAATCTTTTCTCCAGCTTCAACTGGGATCTCTGCTTCTGAACTTCCTGGATACTTTGGTCCATCATATTCTAATCCGCTTCTTAGAGTCACTGTCTTGCATTGTTCCTTGCCTTCTCTGTGTGGGGTCTCGGTTTTGCTAGGCAACGTCCCTTGAGGTCTATTCTTTATCTCCTGAGCAATTTGTCCAAGCTGAACTTCCAAATTCCTGACTACAACATCGTTCCTTGCCATGTACTCCTTCATAAGAGTCTCTAGATTTGACTCTTGGCTCTGCACTGGAACTTGTTGAAAGTTTTTCTGCGGCTGTTGTTGTGTAGGTTGCTTCCCAAACTGATGATTATTGGAATTACTCGACCCGGCTTGTCCTCCCCAAGAAAAGTTCGGATGTTGTCTCCATCCTAGGTTGTATGTAGCAGAATAAAGATTCCATCAATTTTGGTTCTAATTTCCTTGTGGACCTACATAAAAAACAGATGCAGGGTTTAGTGGACAACTATCAGCTATGTGTTCCTCACCACATATCTCACAACAGAGAGAAGAAACAACATTAGCAGGGGTTATATTGGCTTGATTGTTCATGGACATGCCCATCATCATGCTATGAATGACCTTGATCTGGGCTTGCATCGTAGAGTTAGCCTTTGTTTCTACTGCTTTCACTGGATTTTTCAAAATGGTTGTTGGTTCATTTTCTCCCCAGTGTCGGTTATTGGTGGCTATGGTATCTAGAATAGCGTGCGCCTCATTAGCAGACTTCTTCAAAAAAGATCCGTTTGCATATGCATTACAAGTGCCTTTGAAGTTTGATCTAACCCACTATAAAACTGCTCCAAAATAATGCAAGCAGACAGTCCGTGGTGTGGACACTTTCGAACCAGCCTCTGGAATCTCTCCAAAGTTGCATCCAAAGGTTCATTGTATAACTGTCTGAAAGCAATGATCTCTGCTCTGTACTTGGCATTCTTATTGGAGGGAAAGAACTTCTCCAAGAATTTCTCCGCCAAATCATTTCAAGAGGTGATGGAGTTTGGAGGAAATGAATCCAACCAGGCTTCAACATCTCCCTGTAAAGAAAACGGAAAAAGTTTTAGCTTCAAAGTATCTTTCGGCATTCCTATGACTTTAAAAGAATTGCAAACTCTCAAGAATAATTTAATATGCTTGTGTGGATCCTCATTTGGAAGTCCTGAGAATTGGCCCATTGTATTTAACATCTGGAACATCATCGGTTTAAGCTCTAATTGTGGAGCAGCAATCGGTGGCTCCAAGATTCCTGGATTCAATGTCTGGAAAACTGGTAAAGCGTAGTCCCTTATTGCTCGGTTTCGATCTTCCGCAATGTAGATCAGGTTTTCTTGTTGTGGCACCATTGGAACTGGAGGAACTGGAGGAATTCTCCCGCCATTCTGCTCCCTTCCATGAACTTGAGGATCGACTCCAAGAGGTTCCATTAGAAACTCTTGAATGTAAGATGCTTCCTCTAGTAATTTTCGTGCGCTCAACTCTTGTTGCTCCTTCTTCTTTCGTCTCTGTTCCTTCCTTCGACGACGAAAGGTTCTTTCTATTTTTGGATCAATGTCAAGGAGTGGATACCCCTTGCTCATGCACTAACTCCAACCTGCAAAAGAAAAACCAATGCAATCCGAAGTCAAATTCTCTTTGAGACAGAAAATGTGATCGAAATATGATCACAATTTCAAAAACAAATCTGGTTTCACTTTTGGTCCCCAGCAACGGCGCCAAAAACTTGGTGCGTGGCTAGCTGAATAGATGGAAGTGAGATAAGATGATAAATGAAAGAATAAAGAATAATTCAACCAACACTTAAGTGCAAGTATACACTGTCGCACGTAGTAATAAAAAACCTCAGAAAGTATTCCAAGGGTATCGATCCCACGAGGACTAAATTGGAAATTCAGATTTGATGAAGAAACTGCTCAAATGATTGCTTTTGAAAATGTAACCAAAGAAAATAAGTTGATTGATTGGGTTTTTGAAAAGATAAACAAAACAAGCAAGTAGATAAATAAGAATAACAATAATAAACAAACGAGGTATTCATCATGGATTCATCCCTAGGGTAGCAACCATACTTATGCAATATCTAACTTAAGAGTGTTTAATGCATTGGGTCAAATTTAACTTCCATTTGGCTCTTGTTTCCAAAAACAGTTAGAAGGCTAAGCGAGTACCGTTATGCACATTTCTGTGACTCGACTCCGACATAGATAATTCATGAATGCAACTTATAACCCTATAGTCGATATAGGGTGCCTTAGGCAGCTTGCCCTATACCGTCGAATAATCTCTTTCGAGCTTTTTTTCCTATATCACCTTTATGAGGACCGATATCGTTTGTCCCTTTCAAGATCAAACTCACATAGCATGCAAAGTCTAAGTGATCAAATTAAACTTAGCAAGATCAGAATGATATTCAATAAAGAATGACATGCATTAAACCATACTTAAGCAAATAAAACACTTTCAAGCCATTAAACCCTAAGGGAATTCACCACATTGAACCCCTCAACAAGATTTAGCTACTCATGATGGGATAAAAATCAAATGAACACATTTTCATTGAAATAATGATGTAAAGAATACAAAGTAATGAAGAGATTCAAAAGCTGGAAATAAAGGAGATAGCTAAATATTATGGGTTTTTTGTTTACATAATCCTTCTAGAGTTCGCTAAGACACTCCATTCTCTCACTTTTACAAGATGGGAATGGGTGAAACTCTCTACAAACCACAAAGTTTGATGTCTAACTCTCTCTCGGGTTAGAATTTGGTCATCCAAGAAGGACCTCGGGCATCCCTACTCATTGGCGTCGAGCTAGGGTTTTGTCACCACCCTTTTCTTCCAAGTGAGTTCTGCTTGAATTTGACTTCGAATCCCGAGCTTATATAGTGTAGACATTAGTTGAGGAGCTACGAAATAGGTGCTGGAAGGTTGCCCAGTCAGTTTCGGGGTCAAAACAATCGGTTAGGTGCGAAGAAGACTCGTCAACAACGACCCGCGTGCGACTCGGAACGACCTCTATTTTTCCAGAAATGTGGTCGCATTTCATTTTTGCCTTCCCAGAAATGCGGTCGCATTTCTGGGGAATTCCAGCTTCTCCTCTATTTTTCTGCACAACAACAAACTAAGTCAAATTTGCTTCAAATCAAGTCTTTTTAAGCACAAATAGGCATAATTCAATAAAAGTGACTCTCAACACCCTAACTTATCAAATTAACATATTTTGAGCTCGAAAAATAGTAAAATTGACCTAAACACTCAATATTTGACCAAGAAATGAACTCAATATAAGGGTAAAATAGGTATATTTTTTACCCTTATGAAAAACCCACGACAAAGATGGCGAGAACGACGCGATGAGAGGACGGCAAGGAGAAAAAAACCCACGAAAATGGCGATGAGACGACACTTCTAGAAAAACAGTGTTACTTGACATTTGAGTTTTTTAATTAGTTGACATTTTTAAGAAAAAAATGTCAAGACTTATGTAATTTTAACAAAAAAACGTCAAGAAAAATACAAAACACGGAGTCCTATGATTTTTTTTTGGATTTTTTCACGCTAAGGAAGACTTGATATTTCTAAAATGTCAAGAATTATGAGATTTCTTTTAATTTAATATAGGGTGAAAATCAAATTAGGGCTTTTTATCAGATTTTTTCTCGTGCGCCTCACCCATTCGCGAACCTCCAGCCGCTTCACATCTCTGTTCTCTCGCGAAGTACTGCGTCAACATCTCTCCCTCATCCCTCACGTTCTACGTTTCATTCACCGCCGGCGAGTAGCTTTCTCCCTCCCCCGCTCCCTCTGTTTTTGTGTTTCACACTACCGATGAGAAAGATCTATCCCTCCCCCTTTTCCATCTTCTGCTCTCTGCCAAACCCAGCTCTCCATCGTCGTCACTATCGCCCAACTCTCCATTGTCGTCAAGACGCTTTCCATCGCCGTCGTCGCCCAGTGCCCCAACCATCGCCATCTTTGTCTCTGTCACCTCTTGAAGTTTGTTCTCTTTTTTATTACTTTAAAAATTTTATTTGAACAATGGATGTAAACCTCGCTGAACCGTTTTAATCTTTTGGGCTTTCTCTGATTCTTCTTCTTCTCTTTTAGACTTCGATTTTCTTTTTCCTAAACACAAGATCAAGTTCCCTCTGCAAGTCAGATTTTTCCCCTCTGTATTGCCTTAGGTTCATTGATTTGAGATAATGGTTTTGTTGCATGTGTTCTTCATGCCACATAATAGAAAAATAGTTTAATGTAGCCGCTAAATTACCCATCGGTTTTGTTGAATTCATTAGAAGTAGAGTGAAATTTGTTAACAATTGTTTGAAGCACTATGAAATAGTTTCTTATTCATCAATTTATTTGGTCTTTGTTTAGTTTAGAGTATATGGGCTACCAATGTCTAAATAAAAGAAAAATTATACCAAATTGAATGTTTAGTTTTTATCGATTATGTCTCTTGGTTTTGTGGTATTTTTCTTTGAAAAATCAATAGATTGATCTTTTCTAAGCTACCGTATTCAATTATGTCATTCCTTATTTCAATTTTGTTTAACATTTGTTGAGTTGAAAGACATTTGTTTGACATTCTCCTGAGTTTTGAAATAATGTCTTCGTTTGGCTTTGTTCCCACATCTGAATTTTGCACTAAAAGAGTACATAATTAATTCTCTTATATTGGCTTTTCAGGTGCATTTTCATTTGACTTAAATTGTTGAATTCATATTAGGTTGTACTCATTTTAGTTTGTATTGTATCATATCTGTTGATGGTCAAATTTGGTCAGAGGAACTCACCTGACCTTCACGTGCCACCAACGGTAAATTTGTAGATGAGGGGGAAGACGTGGCCTGCAAAACAGAAAACCTACACACCGGTGTGGTGCTAGCCACACCACCTCCGATGCTTAAGTCAGAAAACGGAAGGAGGAGAGCTAGAGAGTAAGAGGAGAGAGTAGAGAGTTTGGGTCCCCTTCTTCAGTGACAAAGAGGGGTATAAATATCTGCTCATGCTCCTAGGGTTTTTAGGAATTCAGAGGCGTTTCGGGACAAACCAGACGGAATCGGGGTGGCTAGAGGCTGCAGGGACCGAACGGAGTCGGAGGGACTCGACCCATGGCCGAGGCCGACCACGGGGTTGGGCTCTTCAGTCTTGGCCTGACCCACTGGCCCGTTTCGTCCTCGGGGTCCATCCTCCAGTCCGATTTTTGTCTGGTTGTCCTCGTCAACTCCTTGTACAATGGGGTGGTCCAAAATTACCCATAACAATATCAATATAAATCTGGATTTTGAACTACAGTTGCAGATCAAGTGTCGATTATTAAAGCCATTGATTAAATATAAAGTTTCAATAATTGAATGTGATCCTAAGTGGAAAGTAATTAATCATCGTATTCTTTTTTTGTTTCAATTATGGTTTGCTCTATTATTTAGGTTCAACTAAAATCTTATTTTATTGTTTGCTAGCACCAATCGAAAACCAACAATTCAAGTTGGTCAATAGGTGAGTGGTTCTGAATTTTATTTATTTGAATTTATTTATTAAGTTTAATCTCCACTCTAAAACATACTTTGATCTTATTGTTCTCTATCTTTTATCTCATTTTCAAAAGAAAGAAGACAAGAAAATATGTATGAGAGCTTTTTCAATCTTTATTCAAATATAAACCATCTAAAGGATTTCAAATAAGCAAGAAGATAAAGATAGAAAGTTGAAAAGAAATCCTAGGAAGATAAGAAACAAGTATTTGTTGCTCTTTCTTAACTATTTTAATTCTTGTTCTTTCATAGATATACAATCTTAGGTGCCTAAGAATGAGGCAAGTTACCGAAAATCTAAAGAAACAGAGGCTCAAGTTTGTTCGAAAGTATAGTTGAATCACAAGCCCCAATCAAAATTTTTTTAAGAAGGTTGACAAGTGGAAAAGGTACACCGTCGTCAAATATAGAGAGGAATCCAGAACAATCAAATGACAATTAAAAGGTAATATTTATAAGATGCTCTTCTTAAAACTCAAACTTTTTGTAATGTGATGAGATTAGATTAAGTGTTGGAGTTATATGCTATCCTGTAGTCATGCGCGTCGGTAAAACTTTTAGTGGCGTTTTTTGGGTTTTAGCCATGTGTTTCGTGCGCCATTAAATGTGTTTTTTCTTGTAGTGTCATCTCTGTTCTCGAGTGAAGTACTGTCGCACACACCCAAACGCTGACGATGACACACCCAACGATGGTGACGACACACTTGACGGTGACAAAGAGCTTCACACAACCCAGAGACGGCGACGTTCGTGGACGACCTCACTCGTGAACCTCCAGCCGCTTCGTCTCTATTCTCGTGCGAACTGCCACACACACCCAAACGCCGACGACAACATATTGATTAAGTAAACCAAAGATGATGCTTGAAGAACTCTTGTAATTACAAGTAGCAGAACTTTATCTTTGATGGTTTTATGGGAACTAATATCCTATTAGATGTTAATAACATTTTCCCTTTTGCATTTTTTTTTACATTCAGGATTGTTGTTGTTCTTGAAATTGAGAAGAGCTAGATCTAAGAGAGTATCATCTTGAAGGTAGCAGGTTAGTGACATTTTCTTGTTACCTATTACCTTTCCCTAACTTGTAGACTTTCTATTCTTCATGGTTGATGTTGATGTTGATGTTTTAGCAGTTTTGTTTTCAGAGTATTTGTATATAAAACCTCTTAATTGATCGTTCTTCAATATATTGTCGTTCTGTGAGTTGCATTTTATTTTTGCATTCATCTTATTGGTTTGAAATTATTTTGTTGCATTCTAGGTTGCGGGTTTGGTTGCATTCCAAGTAGCAAAGCTTTATCTTTGATGGTTTTATGCTAGTTTCATCAGAGTACTGCTTAGGGTTTAGGGTTCATTGTGTAGCCTAAGGATACATGGGTGAATTAGCAAGATAAACATATCAAACTAGGTTTACTTTTCATTCTCGTCAATAATCATTATAATCCATTGTTTACTTGTTTAGCAAAAATTTTTAAAATCCCTCTAGTAGCAGACAAATCATCTTTAAAGTTCTAGATCTCAAGAAATTGAATGTTCCTCTTTGAATTAATCTGCTGGTGAGAAATCTCATGAGATCTTTGTTATTTATGTTTTAGTTTTCGCCATTAATGTTAATTGATAAATCTTTCGAGGCTTTTCTCCATGTAGCTGTTGAAGAAGGCAAAAATATTTTTGTAGTTTAACATATATTGGAAGATGTGAATTCTTAATGTTACATGGGCTTGCATCCTAACTTGAACTCCCCCATTGACGGTGATGAACACTATGAATTTATTGATGTTTTTGAGGTAATCTTATTCTTTTTCCTTCTTTGTTTCTTTGAATCATTTGAACATGTTTGTAGTTCGTTAGGGGGCTTCTTCCACCTCACTCTGGAGGATGCAAATTTGATATGATATTTATTTTGAGACAAACTGCTTTTTGAAAAAATTGTGGTCGAATTGAGCTTTTTTAGAAGAGTTAGACTAACTTTGTGTCTATGTTACTCAATGTTGTTGTTGTATTAGGGACAAAGTAGTGTTATTAGACAAAAAATGAGGTGGTTTAGTATTAGCTATAGTGCTTCCATGAGCTGATTATGACATGTAATTTTGGTTATATTTGTAGAACTTCAAGGGATAAGGCTGTAGAATATTGCAAAGTACAAAGGTAATCTCAACTTAATTATCTTGCTTACATTATCTCCAAATGCACCTCAACTATACTTCGGAGTTTTCTTCTTGCAATTATTTTTGTGAAATATATATTGTTTGCTTCACCCTTCCATTTTATTTAAGAGATTACAGTTTTGAGGAATATCAAGTTCATATTCTATTTTTTTTTCACTTTGTTGTTTGTGTTAGACTTTTTTTTTCTATCTCGTGTGCCTAGTTTTGAGTTTAATGTTGTCAAGTTTGAATCATTATATTTTGGATTGGACTATTCTACTCTTTAATTCAAGTGTTTAAGTTTTAATGTGTAATAGCAGTATATAGTTTGGTGCAAAATCTAATTCTTTGAGAACTTTCTACTATCCCATTTATGGTTTCATTGTGAACGGTAGAGGTTGATATTGTTTCACACTTTGTGCACCATTTATATTTGTTAAAAATGCCTATGAACAGTATTGAAACCGTATCTTTTCTTTTGGGATTTTTTTTTGAACCATTTGGTTTAGAATGGAACTGAATCCAAACTTCGGTATGAAAATAAGAGAAGATGGAACTTGGAACTTAGACACCTTGTTTGATAAATGTTTTGGATTGAAATTAACTCTAAATAGTGTTCATTGGTTTGGATTGGTTGATTTGAAACTAGTTGTGAATATGTGAAAATTTCGTATAAAGATAGCTTGATCTGCATACAATGAGACGTATCAATTTTTTGTTTTTTTTTTTGTTTTTTTTTTTGTAGTTGCCATTGATATATTTGAATCTTCAAGTTCTCAAGATACTCTCTGAAGCACTTATATATTGTTTAGGTTAATTTGATGAGTTTAGTTGTTTGTATTAATTTGATGAGTTTAGTTGTTTATGTTCTCTTGAGTATATGTTATATGTACCCCAAAATCTTAAATCTATTGCTTATATTATTTGCATTGCTTCTTATGTGTCAGATTTGTTCCTATGCATCAATGGCTTCAAAGTACAAATTGCACCACATTCGATCAACCTTCAAAGAGTTATGTGGGTTTTTTCTTTCTTTCTTTTCTTCTTTCTTTTTGCAATGTGGGCAATATTGTACTTGATAAACACCAGAATATGGGTTGATAGGTCTTGTAATTTTTGGAATTGTTCATATGGGTTGATAGTTGTAATTTTGGAATTGCTCATATGGAGGTTGGATACTTTTGTAATGTTGAAGATATGAATTTTATTGGAGTTATTGGTGGAAATTTGGTTGATGCATCTTGAATGTGTATTTGTTTATTTGGTGGATCAATATATCAAATTGTTGGAATGCAATGCCGGAGATTCAAGATAATATGGAACAACTATTATAATTGAAAAAAAAAAATCACAAACAAACATGACATGTAAAATGTGTCAAAAACTTATTATATTGATATTTTTGAAATGTCAAGATAAAGTACCGTTTGACATGTTAGATTTGTCAAGTTTTAACAAAAATGATATTTAATAAATGTCAAGAAATATATATACATGACGCTTCAGAAATGTCAATGTTGTTAATATTCTTGACGTTTAAAAAATATCAAGGAAAGAATATCTTGACGCTTTTCGTTTGTCACATTTTCGATGTCTTATTCTTGACAGTGGTTCTCTCGACATTTTTAAAAGCGTCAAGAGTATTGAAATTTGACATTCCAAAAACGTCAAGTAATGCAGTTTTTCTTGTAGTGCGGCGACGGGATAAGAGATTTGGGAGAAGGGAATGACGAAAATGGTGAGAGAGAGCGGCGGAGAAAACGGTGAGTGAAGACAATTGGGGAGAGAGAAACCCAGAAAAGTGACATGGGAAAAATTGGTAAAGTTACCTACCTTTTAATGGGCGTCAAAGACCGTCATTAAGGGTAACTTATAATGTCGGGCAATGGCCGACATTGTATCTCAATTTCTTTTTCTTTTTTTTTTTAAATCTCCACGTGTTTTGTTCGTCCGTCATTAAAAACTTCCACTTTTTTTTACCGTCATTATAGGTCTATTTTGTAGTAGTGAACTCACACTCAAAATGTTTTGCCCTCTCAGAAGTCCAATCTCCATTTGACCAAAATCTCCCAACCAACCTTGCTTTCTGCATGATCAACATGTCAGTTTAATACAACATCAATTGGCCAAAGCATAAACCCACATTAGTCTAGTGATCATCTTGTTTCTGCTAATTTATCCCAAACTTGTTCAGATCGACAAAATCTTTGGTTTTCATCTAAACAAAATGAACGGTGATCAACCCTTCTCATTCTTCATTGGCGACTCCCTTTGTCTCTTGGCTATCTAGAATAAATATATCGCTGTTCTTGTTCGAGCATTGAATTAGAATATTGTGCAATAGCCTTCACTGCATATGTAGCTGACTTGAATTGTTAGTCAAAGAAATTAATTTCTCTCTATCTAATAGATCTATTGTTTGGTGTGTCAACATGAGTGCTTTTATCTCTTATTGCTAACCTAGAATTAACTACCGATACTAAATTAAGTATTATGGATTTAAGCAGGTTGTTTTAAGTTGGTAGTTAGCCAAAAGTCAGTGTTAAGCTAATGTATCAACTTAAGACAAATGGAAAACCATCATCATTGAAACAAAAATAATTAACATTATTTGAAACAAACTAATAGATAACTAATTTAATCAAGAAACACAAAATTGACAAAATCTATCAAAATCAAATTGGTTAGTTGTTTTTCAGTTTCGTTTAGAAACTAACCAATGATGGACAAGTTTGGATTAACTTTCTAAGTGATTTTGGAGGAAAAAAAAAGTTTTACCTAAAATATAGAGTGTTTGATTTCAGAGATACAAATTATTTTTTATTTAGAGTTATTTATTTATTATAATTATTTTTTTTACAAAATCACTGTAAAATTAATTATCCAAAAAGTGATTCTTGGGCGGATTGACAAGAAATCAACAATTTAACATTTGTAGAATCTCTTTTAGATGTCGAGCGTCACAACCATACTAGAGGAGAATAGGTTGTGACTCTCATTGTGCAGACAGTTCAGTGGTGGCACGCGAGTGTCGCCCATCGGGCCATGTCAGAGGGCCGAGAGAGAGAAGTGTCATGATGCGATCGAGGAGGACAATGCATCATCCAACAAAACAAGATGAGTGGACATTGATATCAGAAGAAGACATGAGGAAGTTGAGAAGCAATAGTGTCATCAGACGTATCAGTGGTATGCTTAATGAGGGTTAGATGGGGCCCCGAGCCATGACCTCGGAAGTCGGGGTTCCACCGTGAGTTTTGTCGAGCGGCTCTGGAGTTAAGTGCATAAGAGTGAAGTATGCAAGCCCGCAAAGTTTCGTGTCAATCGGACACCAGACGAGCACTCCACGTTGGTATATGACTCCTCGTGAAATAGACGTGCAAGGGTTTCAGACCGAATATGCCTTAGAATGCACTATAGTGGGAGGCATGATGTCAGCTCTCCACTACCTTTGAGTCTGTGGCCTAAGTGAGCTACCCCATGGCACATGCGTGTGTCATGGCATGTGCGAGCGTTACAAGACGAGTGTCTTGGGCGTCTTCCTTTGGGAATGGGATTCCAAGGATAGTGTCGGGCAGCACGGGTGTGCCGACATTGTGTCCCTCCCCATGGGTCGGAGGTTGCACCATAGGGTCGGGTTGCGACACGGTATGCAGAAATGACTCGACATGGACACGGAAGGGTTCATGCGTCGATAAATGCTCAAATGGATGGATGTCCGGGAGGTCCTGAATATAGCAAAGCCCATGGGTTGGTTCTCGAGAAGCAGGTCCGAGTGAGAGGTTAAGTCAGATGACATCCCGAGGCTCGGGGTGGCTTCGTGAAGCATCAGTGGAATCCGATAGTTCCCGGTTGACACGATATTTGCCCAAAATGTCCCAGTAAGCATTATAATGGCTCGATAAGCTTCGGTAGGCGTCAAAAAGCCTCGGTAAGCGTTATAATGCCTCGGTAGGTCCTGGTAAGTGCTGAAATCACCCGGTTAGCTCCGATTGAGCGTTTTAAGGCCGTTTTGATCCAACGAAAGGTCTGAGCGCATCCTGGCGAAGTGCCAGATCGATGTAGAAGCTTGTGGGCAGTGTTATCGAGATTGAAGATGATGGAATGAGATGTGACGTTGTGTTTAGATGACCTTGGCCTGACGTAGAGGCAAGGTTGAGCCTTTAGACTTGGCCTAGAGTAGAGAGGCAAGTCGACTAGAGTCGCAAATGAGAAAAAATACACGTACGGGCGATGTGTATGGTCGAAAGAAGCTCAGTTGCAAGATAAGTTGAGTTCGGTTGAGGATGAAAGAACCTCGCCTAAGGTCCGATGTAGCCACAAAGTCCCGCGAAAAAGTTATATGGGTTAGAGATGACCTTTAAAGTTGGCCTTGGCCGTGTGTAGATCATGACGCTGCACGGTTGAAAGAGTACGACCGTGACACCGAACAACCAAATAACTTGTGATTAGATTAAGAAAATGTACAATTACATAGAAATTTTTATCAAAACCATTTTTATTAAAAAATGTTTGAAGAATTTTTTTTAAATCTTAAATCAAAAGGTGTGCAAACCAACGAAAAAAGAAAAAAAAAATCCTAATTTGTAATCACATCTCAAACTTAAATTAGCACAATAATGGCACTACAACAAGCCCACCAAGAAAAAAAAACCCTAATTTGCAATCACTCCTTAAACTTGATTAGCACTACAACACAAGGACTTTATAGTCATTTCACATCAAGATACCATAACTAGCTAAAAAAAATTCATGTTGCAAAAAAAAAAGATCCCGCTCTTCCAACAAATTTGAAATTCAAACCCCAAATTTGAAAAAAGAAAAATGGCCACGTGTACTGAATTGAGCAAAAAATTGAAAATGGCTTTAAGTAGCGCCCAAATTTTCGCATTTGAAATTTGCCCAAAATTTCGCCTTCTCTCAAAGCAGCTCCATCTTCTTCCCTCTCATTTTTCAACTGCGCGTCTCAGAGAAGAGCGCCACCCACACCAATCCACCGCCATTTTTTTTGTATTTTGGTCAAAGGAAGAAAAATACTCCATTGAAGCCCACTGGAATCTCACGGTATGAATCGATTCCATCTTCCTTCTTTTTTTCTTTTCTTTCTTTTTTCTTATCTGATTGTTGAGAGTGTAGAAATGAAATGTAGGTTTATTTTCAACTTTAGGATTGAAATGAAAGAATCTGAGTTCTTGTTACTGTAGAGTTAGATTGGGGTTTCTTTTTGTTTCTTTTTCTTTGAAATGATTGTTTTCTTGTTTTTTCCATTCGAAGTTCCATAATGTCGGAATCAAGGGATAGATTGGAGAGGCAAGTGGACCTTGCCGAGGTCTTTGCTCGGCGGAGATCGGAAGGTATATTGGACGAGCAAGAAATGAGTATTAATTTGATAGGAACTCCGATTGCACGCGCCACAACGACGACTACAGCTCAACAAAGACCTACGACTCTCGGGCCTGGAGGAGGTGGTGCGAATCTGAGACGCAGTTTAGGTTCTCCCATTTCCGGTGGAATTGGGCGTAATAGATTTCTTTACAGATCTCCGGTTATGAGCCGCGAGAATCCGGCGGCTGGGAGTTCCCGGCGGAGTAGATCCCGGGGGAGGAATAGTGTATTGCCTATTTGGTATCCAAGAACCCCTCTCCGCGACATAACTGCAGTTGTGAGGGTAAATGACTAAATCCCCTGTTATTTTGATTCTGTCCTGCTAGATCTTTTAAGTGTTTGTTCTTTTCTGCTTTTGATTTTGTGGACTAATTGAATATAGTATCTAGTGGAATTTCCATGCCATTTGGTGAATTTGATTCATATGGTCTATGGCAAACCCATTCTCATCGTCATTGCATATGGTCTCTGGGTATGCATATACACCATAACTGTTAGATGTTTGTTCTCTGATACAGCATATTTGTTTGGATTCGTTCAAATTTGAAGTTGCTTGATCTTCGGGAAAGCCTCTTCTGATTTTCTGGTGTAGTTGTTGTGATTCTTGTTTCTGTTTTTCAGTTGGTAGCAACTGATTTGATTTGAGTTGATTTTCAATCGGAAAATTTTATTTCATATGTCTAACCCTTTTTGTGAATCCTCAGATTGGATCACTTTCCTTTCCATTTAAGTTAATTAATTAATAAATTTCCAGTGTTTTTAAGCTATGTGCTACCGACTTGTTTGTCTAAAAAGAAGATTCTTTTGGTTTTGTAACGTCCATGCCCAATGATTTCATATGAAACATCAACAGTCTGGATAATGAGATCCTGTCCACCATTAATTAAAGTTAACCTAAATCTTCTCCTTTTTGAGCATTTTTATTTATTGTTTTTTTTATTCCAATTTTTTTCCACGCTTTATTTTGACCTGCTATTAGAACTGCTTTTTGGTGGGCTCAATATGCTTCGGCTGATTACTTGGATGTGCTCATTAGCTAGTCCAATCAACATTTTGGGCCTGTATAAAAGCTGTAATTTGGAAGTAAAAATGCAGATTTACAAGCCAATAAGAATTTCAACATTCTGGGTGCAATACATATTTACACCTATGCTATCGTTACTTGTAGGACAGTGTACAATGCTTGTTAAAGTGTTTGGCACTTGTGAATTATTAGACATTTAAACTATCGTTTTCAATATATTAATTTGTTTATTTAGTTTGAAAGAATTATTGGACAATTTTAGTGAAATATCAAATTTATTTTTTTAAGCATCAAGGTACATATACATTATTGACTTTTAATTAGTTGAGATTTATAAGTTCTTTTTAAAAACTTAATGTAAGCATTGTACATTACTCATTCTTAGAAATTATCGTATACTAAAGCAAAGTATTATTATGAAAGTCTTTGTAATGTTTAAAGAATGTACGAAGTATGTTTTTCAGAAAATATCGCATTATTCTGTCTTCTCTATGCCACGTGTTTGTGTCTATGCCTCACTCATCTCAAACCTTTGCTACTTTTTAAGTTGCTTCCCTGATATTTTTGCTGTCAACGGGAAACATTTCCCCCGATCTTTTTACGTCTCCGAGGATTTCATTTGGGAATTGTCTTTAGCAGTCCTTTTTGTACTATGTCCTACTAATCAAACCGAATTCTCTGTAAAGAATTGAACATGGGCTCAAGTTTGTGTACTGTTCTTCAGATTCCCATTTCAAGCGTTCAACTTATTTTGCTTTATCCTGCATGTGCCCATCTGGGTACTTAGTTACTGATCCATGTCATCCATTAGCACCTATGTTCTCCTAGAAATCTCCTTTCCTAGTTCATTTTAGGCAAGATGAATTGTGGTAGGGCTATTTTCTCAGCATCTTCCACTAGTTGTTAATTTGGAGATAATCTTATTCTTTAATCAGGCAATCGAAAGGACAAGAGCTCGCTTGAGAGAGAACGAAGGCCAAGGAAGTGACAACAGTCCAGCTCCCTCGGAGGAAAGAGCTTTAGACTTGAGCGCATCTTTGGCAGGTGAACATCAAGAGCCAAGCATTTCTCTGGTCACCCCAAAGCCAACCGTAGGCAAAGTGCCAAAGATTCTCCGTGGAATCGCAAACCAGAACGTGGGAGAATCCGAGATTCTCACTCCCCAGAAGAAGCTGCTGAACTCCATAGACAAAGTGGAGAAAGTAGTAATGGAGGAGCTGCAGAAATTGAAAAGGACACCGAGTGCCAAGAGGGCAGAGAGAGAAAAAAGAGTTCGAACTTTGATGTCCTTTCGTTGATTCAGTTCAACACAAACACTCCTAGAATTGGAGAGACCAGATCACGATCACACGATCACGATCATCATCAGAATTCATTCAGAACTCAGATCAATCATCAGCTGATGATTACTTGGTCAAGAGCGCTCGTTGATCAGAGGGAGGGAGAAAGAGAGAGATCCTCATCTTCTGATGAGATCTCTAGAGGACTATGTTACTTTCCTGTTAAATGAATCCTTTTCTTCATTTGCAAAAAACCATCTTTGCTTTTAGATGTTAGTAAGCATTTACAATATAGGATGTTTCGTTGTTGTAGGGTCTGCCCTTGTTTGTTTACTACAGATATAGATAGCTTAGGCAGGCCTTCCATTTTGGGCGGTGGAAATGATGTAAATAGAAATATTATTCACTTAGACTTGAATTTTTGTCTTTCGAAATCTGATAAGATGCACATTTTTTTTTATTAGCTGCTATGATCAAGTTGGAATCTGATACGTCTACAAGCAATGTGGTGTCTAGAATCAGAATAAGTCAATAAACCCCCTTTGCAGCTGAACAGGTACGCTCTTACTAAAACTGGAAGGGAGTTGACTTTCAAACAAACAAGAACAAAACTTGGTTGTATATTGATGGGTAGGAATTTTTCTATATACTCTATTAAAATCTTGACAACTAAGAAAGAGAAAGGGAGACAATGATAACTTTTTTTATCTCTCCTAATTGTCAAGATTTGAATGGTGGTTGGTAGGATACATATCCATATGCAATCAAATTTTTTTCCAAATGCCCATTAAAGAATTTGAGTTCAAATTTATTTTTATTTGTATAACTATTAACTAATGAGTGAATTTTAAGTTTAAATTTCTAATGAACTTTTATAAACAGTAAAATTAAACACAGACACTCAACTTATTTGATAACTATTTGGTTTTTGAAAATTATGCTTATAAATAACTACTATCCCTTTATTTAAAAAAAAAAAAAAAAAAAAAAACTACTATCCCATAACTTTCTTTGTTTTTTCATATATTTTCTTTTCACGTTTTCAAAAATTAAGTCGAATTTTTAAAACTAGGGTTCTGTTTGATAATTATTTGATTTGATTTTTTGTTTTTGAAAATTAAGTTTGTTATTTTTCAATTTTTTTACAATGATCTTCATTTTTGTGAAACATTTGAATTTAAAATCAAATTTCAAATTCCAAAAACTGTTTTTTTTAGTTTTAAAAACTTGACTTGGTTTATGAATACATGGAAAGAAGGAAGATAACAAAATAAGAAAACTTATTGGTAGAAGTAGTGTTTATAAAAAAAAAATAATTTTCAAAAAACTTGTTTTTGGTTTTGGAATTTGGCTAAGAATTCAAATTTGTTTTTGATAAAAATGAAAATCATGGTAAGAAAATTAGGTGAAAACAAGTATAATTTTCAAAATCCAAAAAACAAAAATCCAAATGGTTATCAAACATGTATAAATTATAGGGATTTTGAAAAATTACTTTTAACTAATGAAAAATACTTTTTAATATTTAATTAGATAATCAAAAAGGATTTTTAAAATTGTATATATATTTTTTTATAACAAACATTTAATTAATGTTCTAAAAAAGTGTATTCGTTTTGTTTTGTTTTTTTGTTTTTTTTTTTTTTTTTTTGAAACTATCGTTTTGTTTTTTTAAGGTAAAAGAATTGCTGCCAAATCGAGCTTACGACAAGAAAAATAGCTAAAAGTGATTTTAATTGATAAATTTTTAATTAAAATAGACAATTGCCCCTAACCACTTGTTAGAGAGAGAAATGCAACTTGAATATTAAGGAGGAAATAAAATTTAATTTTAACAAGAGTAACCAACTAAATCAAAACAAAATAATGAACATTTTAAGGAGGGGAGAAGAAAAAAAAAAAAAAAAAATTAAAGTGTGGAGAAACCAAATTTAAGATTTAACAACCTTGCATTAAAGTAGTAATTAGCATCATTTAAACAAAAATTCTACATTCTTAATCCTGAAAAAACTTCCTGTTGAATTGTCAATATACATTTTTTCGTACAAAATCACCCAATACTTATATGTCTATAATAGCACATACATAGAAGCACATAAGTAATTATATACAAAAACACAATAAGTACAACAACATATATTTATATATGTGCATATACAAACTAGCATCATATTCAATAACCCTATCAATCACTCGCATATGGATAAAGGGTATATATCTCTGTAATCTCTATGTACATAAGAGTATATATATATATATAGTTAAATACAATAACTAAACATTACCCGGTTCTCGTCATCTTCTTTGACAATGTAAAATGCTTTAAAAACCTCATCTTTGAGTGACACAATCCAAAATTGTAAGGACTATTACTTAACTACAACTTGTATTTAACCATATCTATTGGTGTAATAACATCACTTAACACTGAATTAAGGAAACCAACATTATCCTTCTCCGAGATGCATTCTCCTTAGTGGATTTGGTTCAACATTGCCTCTGTGTATATTGGTTATAGGTTCAACATCCACACTACAACATAGTCACTGTATTGTGTTGATATGTACACTTACATGGAAGGATTGTTGTTTGTATTTTGTGTTGAATTCAGGCTTGCATCGTCCCTACGGATACTAGTATCCACACTTTCAACATATACGACAAGGCAACAATCGTGGTACATCTCATTACATACCCTAGCGAGCATCCAGACAAGATCATTGTTCTTAAAAAAACTTATAATTTGAAACTTGTCTTCCAATTATTGAAGAGGTAGATCTGTGAAATTTTCTTTCGAGCATCAAGTCTAATAAGGATTGTGATAGAATCAATGTCCAAACGCTATCTTATAGGATCGAAACCCGATGGGAAGCCATTATTGAAACAATTCTGGTGGTGCAAAGACAGTGGTGATGAAATTTGAATTTTGGAAATAAAGAAATGCAACATTCAAGCAAAGATTGGAATGTTCGATCGATTAGATGAGTGAGAAGGTAGAAAAAGCTTTATTGGGACTGAGAAAATATAGGAAAAAATTAGTTTATTTTTTCTTTTTAACAAATATTGACTTTAAGATTTTTTGGTTGAAAAAAATCTTAGGTTGATTTTTTTAAAAAAATTGAATATTGGTAGTTGGGTTGGGCAGAGCTGTAAATAACAGTATAGACCAGGGGTAAAATGGAGAAAAATAGAACGATTGGCAGTTCCTAAAATCACGATAGCCATCCCCCAAATACTAAACTACTTTAGTCATAAAACAAAATGATTTTTTTTCCTTGCCATTTACCACAATTCTCCTATAATATAATAGGAAATTCAATCTATTTACCCTAAGGCCCTCACATGCATGCATGTTTAATTAAAAAAAACAACAAAAGGAAAAAACGATTTGATTGGATTGATTTGAAATCTGCATACTTTCCTTCATCAAGAAAATTGCAAAGGTTATCCTTTCCATTTTTTTTTTTTCATTTTAGAAAAATTTCTAAATTCGATATTCTTCTTCACCATTGTCGGTTAGGGTTTCAAATTCGTTGCTCACTTTACAGGACGATTCAGAGGGTGTCGAATTCTCCAAAGTCCAGGTCAAATAAATTTATAATCACCAACCCTTAAAGCTAACATGTAGCACTAGTGACCGGGATCAAACACATGAAGCACAATTGTTAATTTGCCTAAATTAGATTTATTGCAAAGACCATACTACTGGACGATTTGAATTTGGGGATTTAATATGAGGAAAATTAAAATGCATGAAAAAGAAATGGCAGAAAAGTAAAAACGGAAAATTAAAAGTGGGTAGGCTAATCGTACCTTGGTGATTACTACAATTGGAAACAATATTTAGTTTATTCAATTGCATTCATTGATTATCTAAAGATTGATTTTAATGAATATTATGAGCCCGACGTGCTTTTTGGTTACTCGGAGGATCCTTGACTGGCCGAAGTTGTCGAGGCTCTGGGTCAAATAAATTTATAATTCCACGAACACTAAAGCTAACTTATAGCAGTAGTGATCGGGGTCGATCACGAGGAACAATTGGTTTTATTTCTAAGTTCTTTTATGCTTATAGGTAGCCGAAATGGGGGGATTGGAGAAAATAATAAAGATGAAGAAAATAAATTGTAAGAAAATAAATTGCAGAAAATAAAGAAGGGCAGGTTAATCTTACCATGAGAATTACTGCAATCGAGGCTGTTCAGGTTTCAGTATGAATTAAATTCATTCATTGATTATCTTGAAATAAATTTACCAATTGAAAGTCTAATCAACTTAACTGGAACAACTAGTAAGCATAATATCCCTAATTTCCTAAGTCCAACCAATGCATCGAGACTAGTCCTAATCGATTAATGAGTTAATTGTGTACATTAACTAATAATCAATTACATTAAGAATGAGGATGATTAGAGTGCTAAATTAACTAGGAAAAACCTAAACTAACATCAAACACATATTTAAATTCTAGATCTTTCATGCTATTTGTCAAGTTTAGGATAAAATGCCAAACCGCTACATGCTTAGACCTATTTGCTACTCAATAATAGCATATAAATTAAGAAAGTTGCGAACGGGGTTGTCAGTCCCTCCTAACAATCCTAATCGTAAACATGAAGTCTAAATAACATTCAATCAAATAAATCATGCAATGAACCACAAAAATCTCATGAAATCAAATTCATACTTACAACCGAGGTCTCGATTACAACAATCCAAGCTTAGACGACCATGAGCAAGCCAAATCCAAGCCCGAGACTTGATTAACTTTTCCTAACTATGCCTAAACTAAGCATTACAGAGAAAGAGGAAGGAAATTGAGAGAGAATGGGAGAAAAACGGCGAAAATTGGAGAATAGAATGACCTAAAATCGAAAAAACCCTATTTATAAACCGTGGCAGCGTCGAGACGTCGAGACCAGCGTCTCGACGTTGACATTGTTTTGGCCAGCGCCTTGCATCCGTAGTGTCGAGACGCTATGAGGTAGTGTCTTGACGCTAGCTCTTAGGAAAATGGCTGAATTTTTTTGTCCATGTTAATTACCAAAATGACCCTTCTTGATCCTGAGAACACCAAAATGACCTACAGATCAATAAGACTCAAAATTAGTCAATTATCACAAATAATAGCATTAGGATAAGCAAAATTTACAGAAATAATTAGCACCAATTTGGTGCTATCAATCCTCCTATCTAACCTGAGTCTACTTGATTATTTAACATGAGATCTCACAATTAAACTAATCAATTAATTAATTAGGAATTTTGCCCACTACCCCTCATGCATAGCCTGATGAATAAACTTACAAACCGAGGTTTCGATTACAGCATATCCATGCTTAGACGACCATAGACGAGTCTAATGTAAGCCCCAAGGCTTGATTAACCTTCCTAAAACTAACCTAAACTAAAAAGAAATGAAAAATGGAGAAAACGACGAAAGAATCACTGAAAACGGAGCTCGGATGACCTAGAAACAAAAAAATACATATTTATGTGTAGGCGTAGCATCTAGGTGCTTGGCAAGCCTTGCTAAAATCTAGGATAGCGTCTAGACGCTATAAGTAGAGTCTAGATGCTACGACTAGCTGAAGTGTCCTAAGCTTTGCTCCACTTCATTGATTTGACTTCTAATGATCGGGATTTGGCCTAATATCTTCCTTTTAAGTCATTTTTGCTCCAAAGTAATCTCGAGAAACCCAAACATCAAATAGCTACAAAATAATACAATTAAGCACATAAACGACTATAAAACTAGCATGATTAGACCTTAATATACAGAACTAAATTGGTCCTATCATCACTCCACCAGTGTCGATTGTTCTGCAACAAGGAAGAGGGAAAAATATGTCTGGATTTTCAACTCAAGGCTTATTTTGAGTATTTTACTGTTTTGCATGTTGATTTCTAATTGTACGTTGAAAAAACTGAAATTTTAGAGGTTTTTTTAGTTTTTGTTGTACATATCCCAATTGAAAAGCAAAATACTGAGCAATTCCATAGAAAACAGTTTGTGAGTTTCTTATTCTGTTTAAGGGAGAAAAAATGTTTTCGAGAAAAATGTGAATAAACCAGTTGATATGTATGTACAAACTGGTTTTTTTCAAAGTTCATAATGTTTTTTTTTTCTCTAAATATTTGGTAGACATATATATTGGGGATTGAAAAAAGAGGATAATTGAGAACATATTTGGGGGTTAGCATTATATGTTACCGTATTTAATTGCAACCAATAAATCTTTGAATTTTCAATTTTGTGTTCAACAGGTCCTTGAACTTTAAAAAGTGTCTTATAAGTTCTTAAACTTTCAATTATGTGTCCAATAAGTCTTTGAATTTTCAATTTTGTATCTAATAGGTCCTTGACCTATTTGACATTTTTTAAAATTCTTGAATCTGCTAGACACAAAATTGAAAGTTTAGGGTTCCACTACAACAATTTTGGACTTAGATGTCGGTTTTGCACTGTTATTAAACCCCTACGATCACGAATTTGAATCCATTGTTGTTCTGGGTGTGATTGAACTCTTATGATAACGAATTACAACAATGACAGTTACAAACCGTCATCAAACGCCTCCGTGATCATACATGTATAATGACGGGTTACAACAATAACAGTTTAAAACCGTGGTTGTTATGGGTGTGATTGAACACGTATGATGACAGATTACAACAATGACAATTTATAACCGTGATTGTTCTGGATGTGATTGAACCCATACGATGATGAGTTACAACGATGACAGTTTAAAACCGACATCTTTGTCGACCTTTATGATGACGGTTATCAACAATGACAGTTTACAACCGACATATATGACTACATTAATGATGGTTTTAAAATGACATCTTTCCCTCAACACGTTCGATTACGGTATAATGACGATATGTTACGATGACGTTTTATAACGGTTATTATAGTGTCATAAGATGAAATTATAAACTAACATCTTTCCTCATACCACTTGCAACATATTTATTATCATAATTCAAATCCACATCCTGAATACCTATTACAATGCAAAATATTTTAATTGATCCAATCTACAAATATTTAAAACGAACATTTGAGAATATTATTTCATTCAATCCAAACATAGGAATTGAGAAAACATCAAATACTTTATTTCATTCAATCCAAAAAACTCCCAACACCACAATATAATGTCTAAAACCACTAAATTGTTCTAAACTATATAGTAAATTGAAAGATTTACAAAAATAATAAAATGTAAGCACAACAGCTTTTTTGTCCATTCAAACTATCACGTATATGTCATGAAAACCCTACACATCCTATATCGTCTAAAAGGAAACAGTGAGCTATTCTATCAGACATAAAATTCCATTTTATATCTAATAGATCAATTGATTTAAAAAATGTAAGAATCTATTAGACACAAAATTGAAAGTTCAAAAACCTATTAGACATAAACTTAAAGTTCAGGGACCAATTAGATATTTTAAAAATGTAGACACATATTAGACAAAATTAAAAGTTCAAGGACGTGTTTTGACACTTTTTTTGTTTTGAATAAAACATCATGCATTAAAGAGAATCAACGGTTTTTACACCTACCCTCATTTAAGAGAGGGAAAATCCACAAAGGAAGGTTAGGAGTCCAAAAAATATGCTCCTCTTCCCGCAAGAAATCCAAGGCCTTCCTTGCAACACAGTGCACGTCTGTGTTAAAAAACCGCCTACAGTGACGAAACGCCATGCCAAAGGAGCTCGCGAAGTGCGCGTCTGTGTTCAAGGACATGTTTTGACACTTTTTAAAGTTAGTGTCCTAGACACAAATCTCAAAATTCAAGGACTAACTTGTAATTTAACCTTATTAAAATACTATCTATAAGGTTACTTTCAATTATACCCTCAAACTTTGAAAAGTTTCATTTTAATCTTTAAAGTTTGAAGTTTGTTTCAAAACCAACCTTTGAAGGCTTTTGCTTTTAAATTCATTAATGACATGTTTGAAGGGATAATAGCCCTTTGTGCAGCGGAAAACCACAAAGACCTTTTCGAATAAAACGTCGATTGGGATACCAATACGACGGCAAAAATAGTTAACTTTTACAGCGACAATTATAGACAAAATAACTGCTGTAAAACAGATATAAACATGCTAAAACAAGAAAAAAAATTCTAGATCTAACCTAGAATTGGGTCCTAATGACCCTAGTTCAAGTAAATCCTTACCCTTGAAGAAATCCTTGAACGTATCGCCAAAATCCTTCGATTTTCTCCCAAAAACAGCAGCAAATACACCTCGGTCTTGCTGGAAAAACACCACGAACACCACTACGGAGGTTCACCGGTATTCTCTAATAGGATCTAGCGTTGGGTGCTTGTGGGAGCCAAAAAACCTAAGGTAATTCTCTGGATCAATAACTCTGTGTTCTCTGAGAGAGAGAGCCCAATCGAGAGAGAACGATAGAGAGGGAGAGATCGATGTGAGAGACGTGAGACTCAGAGAGATTTCAGCAGCTGCACTGACCACGTCCCTTTTAAAAAAATATAATATCAGATAACTGAAATATCAGTTATCTGATATTTTTAATTAATTATAATTTTAAAATCATAATTTCAAAATTACAATTAATTATATTTTAATTAATCTAAATTAATTAAAATAACATTAATTTAAATCCAATTTAAATTAATATCCCTCTTATCTTATAGTTTAATTAAATCAAATTTAATTAAACCATATCAATTAATTAATTCGAAATTAATTAATAAAATAAAATTGAACATCACATATTCAATTACTATTTTCTCTCTCAAAACTATAGTATTAATATACATCCAATGCATATTAATTATAACCTATAGTTTTAATATGAACCAAATTCATATTTTAGTATAATATTCGAACACCTTCGAATATTCAATCCATCCTTAGAATTTTACCTCAACGCCCTAAATGAGCTACCGGTGGGACCTAATGGACCTACAGATCAGAAGCTCCAACGATATGAGATTAGTTGGTTAAACTCATTAACCAAGTTAATCAATATTCGTTAACTGTGGTTCACTCCACTAAAGAACCACAGCTGCACTCTTCTCACTGTAGACATATTTCTGTGTCCACGGATATTGACCGTCAACAGCAAGTTAGCCCTTCACGTGTGTTCGTACCCCAGCTAGGTCAAATTACCGTTTTACCCCTGGGCTACCTCTTGATCCTTAAGTACCAGTGCTCCTCTAATGAACAACCTGTTTGTGGTCCAACCATCAAACAGAAAACCCTCTCGTGCCATAAAGAGGGTAGGGCCCATTGTTCAAGACCCGGAGACACCACTTAAGGGAACACACCTCTACTTACCCTCATATCAGGAAGGAGTGAATTCCATCTTGTAAGACTACGTTCCCAGCTCCCCACTCGGTCTTGTCCCCAAAATGGTAGGCTTATTGAGTCGGCGAACTGGCCACTCTCACCCGTACAAATCAAAGAACAATCCCTCATGGACAGGAGTCCATAATCCACTCAGGATTAAGGCCAAGTTGCCTAGGTCATCCTAGTGAAATAGAAACCGAGCTAACTAACGGTGTTAGAGTTAGTGGTTAACTATTTCGCGGTCCGGTCTTTGTGCAAACTCATTGCACAGGATACCCCCACTCGCATGTCCACCACATGAACGCGTTGGATCACTACGTTTGTATCAATATACAAAGCGGGCCGTATCCATAGTGTCACCAGGATAAGGTACCCAGCCTTATCCCTATACTACAGACCCTTTAGGCTAAAACTTGAACATTGATCCCCGTATGTCCCTACATACTAGTTCAAGCCTCATTCTATTAGCCATGGATGTTTAGTTTATTGGATTAGGGTTAATAAGACAAGATATAATACAAACATTGAATAAGACATCACTTTATTAATGTTCGGTCAAATGTACATTTACTATCTACGAGTTTTAGGGCATAAAACCCAACAATGTTTACTTACACCGAGTGGCGGATTAACATGGGGCCAGAGCGTCCCCTCAACTTAAAAATATTTTATTCTTTATATTAGCTGGCGCAACTTATTGTTGACATTACTACATGGTCTAGTGGCTATAGCCCCTCTTGACAATCACCCATATGCTAGTTCGAATCTTGAAGAACGTGTTTTTTCAGCCTTTTTTTGCCTTTTCCGTCTTTTTCCCTTTTTTTCTTTTTTTTTTTTCGCCTTTTTTTACCCGGTCCGTTTTACTTCTTATCTTTTCTCGGGAAAAGTACATAGATAGCCCAAATATGGATCCTATATTTCATATACACTACTGACTATTTAAAATAAATAAATAAAATAAAACCAAAAAAGGAAACAAACTGTTTCCTCTCAAATTACATTTTTCAGATCGTGGGTGAGAAAGAGAGTGAACGAAAAAGGAAAGGGCGTGCAATCGGGAGAAAAAATCCATGATTTTTGGCATGATAGAGAGTCTACGAAAAAAACCCAAGATTTATTACCTATAAAAAATATAATAAGGTTTATATAATATAATTATAAGTATATATTTATGATGTATATATTTATTATTTTCGGATTTTACTTATGAATTGAATATACAATGATGAATATATAATATATAATAGATTATGTATATTGATTATATATTATAATGCATGATATATATTTATTATTTGGAGAATTATTACATTCTACAATCAATTGAGTGATAGTTCTACAATTTATATCATTTCTAAATATATTATATATATATTTAGGGATAGTTAATAATGATAGAAATATATTGTATAACGGCCGGTTCATATATATACCAGTTCACACACACACACACAGATATATATATATTACATAAACAATAATCTCGTTCATGTATGCGTTGTGATTTGCACGATTAGGAGATATGTTTTCCCATTTTTTTTAGGTGCGGTTATGAGAGGTGAGGAAGTATTTAAAAAAAAAATCATCACGCACGATTTCTTTTTGGGTAAAAGTTATAAAGTTTCCTTTTTTTGAGGTGTGGTTATGAGGAGAGAGAGAATTTTTAAAAAAACAAAATACATCCTTGAAAATCATATTTGGAAGGAAACTTTTCCTTATTTACTCTTTTTTTTAATTATTATATTGACTGAAATGAGATATTCCTTGGAATATATTAAATATTAAAATTGAAAATGTAGCCATAAAAAAATGTTTATAATGTGTACGAAATATATACGAAACTTACCTAGACTAAAACGATATATCCCTCTTAATATATAAAATATAAAAACTTAAAACGTAACCATATAAAAACGTGTTTATAATGTGTACTGTATACGAAACTTACATTGACTAAAACGATATGTCTCTTAGAATATATAAAATATAAAAACTGAAAATGTACCCATGTTCAAACGATTGGAAAACCAAACGTAAAAACTGAACACATATTGCCGAAAACATACAAAAAAGCCTAAATACAGCAGGGAAACCACTGGAAAAAATACCACGAACAAGCAAAGTTCCAATGAACTGTTGTATGCAGTTCGAAACCACAGAAACAGAGGAAAAAAAATATGAAAACCGTCGACGATGGGCAACAGAAAGTGAGAGAAAATGTTGTCAGAAAAAGAAGAAAATAAATGGGAAGATGCCGAAAATAAAAACCAAAACGAAGGAGAGACGGAGGATGGAGGAGAGTAAACCACGATTATGCGAAACATTCCTTAATTTAGGGGATTTGGTGAAAACTAACCTTCCTAAAATGAAGCAAATTCGGTTGGCTATTTATGGAATATATTATTATCATTTTAAATATTATTTGAGAATAAAAGATAAGAACAAGGGTATAAAGGTAAGAAAATATATCCGAAAATCTAATCTTGTAAATATTGAAAATTTTGTACATATGTGAAAATATGTCTCCAAAACGGTCTATCTACCAAAATTTCTCTTTCCGTTTTTCCCTTTGTTTTTCCTTTTTAATTTTTGAACCATTTTTGTTTTTTTGTTTTTAAAATTTTCTTCCTCTACTTTGGTAAAAACTTAATTAAATAATTTTATTTTTCTTGAGCATTTGTGTAGGATTATATAAAATTATTTATAAAATTGAATAGCATGAACGAATATAATTCACTTATAAAAAAAAGGAGTATAATTCTCGTGAAAGAGAAACAAATCTAACTCGTAATTTCAATTTCATTATTTTTCTTTTATATTTATATAGAAATTTATGCCTACTCCATATTGACAAAATTAATTGATTAAATTATAAGTTTGATAAATGAACTTTGAAAGTTGCTTTTTGGTATAATGCTACGATAATAGATTTTTTACTTTTCACTTTGTTGTCTATTATATATATTTTTTAAAAGAATATGTTGGATACAAAATTGATAATTTAGGAACCTATTAAACACAAAATTGAAAGTTTAGGTCTCGTTTGATAATCATTTGGTTGTTTGTTTTTTGTTTTTAAAAATCATGATTGGTTTCTCCTAATTTCCTTATAATGATCTTCATCTTTGTTAGAAAGATATTTGAATTCTTAGCCATATGTTAAAAACAAAAACAAGTTTTTGAAAACTATGTTTTTTTTTAGTTTTCAAAACTTGGCTTGGTTTTTGAAAACACAATAAAGAGGAATATGAAAAAACAAAAAAACTTATGAATGAGAGTAAGTGTTTATAAACTTAATTTTAAAAAACAAAATAAAAAAACTAATGGTCATCAAACGACACCTTATGACTTACAATAAACTTTTTAGAGTAAAAGACTTATTAAACATAATCTTGAAATTTTAAGAACTAAACTTGTAATTTAACCAATTTAATATCAAAGTATAAACCAATAAAGTTTAGGGTAAAAATTAAAACACTTTATAATTTCAAAGTTAAAATTGATATTTTCCCATATTTCTATATGGCCTCACATTAATTTTTGGATCCGCCACTGCTTACACCCAAAACTTTGGACCCTACTTATTGTTGTCTTCCTCATTGTAACCCCATGTTCCAAATTTTGCGTTCTTTTCGTTTATGATTCTTTTTTCTAATAACCCTCAAATTCTTCCAATTTTTCACGCCTACCTTGTGTGTCTTTATTTATTTATTTTACGTATGTGTTCAAATTTGTTCACACATTAGCAAACATGCCATTTTCAGTCTATGAATTTAATCAGTCTATGAATTTAACGACAAAAGACTTCAAGGATTATTTTGTAACAAACTTCAAAGATTAGAATGAAACTTTTCAAAGTTTGGAGGCATTGAAATCAACCTATAATTTAGAGGAATTTTAATAATTTAACCTATTTTGATTTCCCAAATATTGAAATGGACTAATAAATGATAATACTATTATGAAAGAAAAATACCAACTTTGACCTAATTGGAGCGGTGCCAAATAGGAAGAGCGTTGTGAACCACCCCGACTGAAATTAAGGATGTTGCACATGTTATGTTTGAGTGTACTAACTTCAATGTTGGGGTAGGTCAACTTTTGAGTTGGATCAATAATTAAATAATAAATTATTTTTGACAATTGACAAGAAAGGATATTAGGTTTTGCCTTTTGGATATGGGGTGTAAATTAGACCAAAATATATAATTTTATTTTGGAGAAAAATGAACTTTTCAAGTTGTATTAGTTTTCATCGTAAACTTTCATTAGGTAAGTGTTGAAGGAGAAATTTTGACCAATCACAAATTGCCATGTCATTACACGAAATTAATGACGAAATTATAATTAATTAAATTTGGGACCAATTATAAATTGACATGTGTCCAAATTTAATTTGAAGACAAAGTTGGCTAATTAATTTGATCAATTAATTAAAATTAAATTGTTTTGATCAAATTAATTAATTTGACCAATTAATTAAAAAAATAATAATTAATTGGATCAAATTTGAGTCTTTTAAATATTTGGGTCATATGGTTTTGGGTCAAATAAACAAAATCCAAGACTAAATAGTTGAGCCCAAGACCAATAAAGCCCAAGTCCAAGTTGTTAGGCTCAAAAGTCACCAGGGCCCATCCAGCGAGAACTCTATAAATAGAGGGGTTCTCTTCCATTTAGGGGGTGAGAATTTTGAAGCTCCCAGCCAGAGTCAGAGAATTCAGAGAAACTTCATCAAGATTGAAGACTGAAGACCGAAGACTCCTTGAAATCCATAAGTTTCAAAGTGCTGAACACTTCTTGAAGATTGAAGACTCCTTCGAGATCGGAAGACTTCAAGCTCCGAGAATCCATTAAAGCTTCAGACTCGAGATCAAGCGTTCCAGCCCTCGAGTGAAACACAGCCACACACAAGAGAGAGAATCAGAGGACTACATTAGAGATTGTCATCCACGCGCATATTTCATAAATACAAATATATTGTTTATTCAACGTGTCTCCATCTCCGAAGTTCCGTGTGAACAAATTGGCACGCCCAGTGGGACCATCTCTACCTCTCATCTCTTTCTCTTGTTTAAAGATCCAATCTACGTGATGGCACCAAAGAAAGCTCCTGCGAAGATTACCACATCAAGCGACTCTTACACTGGTCCTGTCACTCGTAGTCGTTCCCAAGGAATTGAGATCAAGGAGGATCATACTCCTCTTGCTGTTGCAAGCAGGATCTCAAAGCTGATCGAAGAATCCTCTAAGGATAAGGTTGCATTCAAAGACAACCCACTGTTCGAATCTGTCGTTCCAACATCTAAGCATCCAAAGGATACACTAAATCCTGATGTGATGTCCGTCATGATGGCTGATGTAGACCAGGATGAAAGAATGGCAGAGATGGAAAGGAAACTCAATCTCTTAATGAAGGCAGTTGATGAGAGAGATCTTGAGATTGCCTATTTGAAGAACCAACTGCAGAATCGAGAAGTGGCTGAGTCTAGCCAGACCCCTGCTGCAGGAAAGAATGATAAAGGGAAGACTGTCGTGCACGAGGATCAGCCGCAACACTCCGCATCAGTTGCCTCTTTGTCTGTCCAACAACTGCAAGACATGATCATGAATTCCATCAGGGCTCAGTATGGTGGACCCACTCAAAGTTCCCTCTTGTATTCTAAACCTTATACAAAGAGGATTGACAATCTGAGACTGCCCACTAGGTTTCAGCCTCCCAAATTCCAGCAGTTTGACGGAAAAGGCAACCCAAAGCAACTCATCGCCCACTTTGTTGAAACCTGTGAGAACGCCGGTACTCGGGGAGATTTAGGGGCTGTTTGGGGCGCTGAATTGGTTATAATATCTGGTGGTTATAATAATCTGGCAATTATAATAATCTGGGGTTATAATAATCTGTGTTTGGGGTGCAGATTATTATAGTCTAGGATAAAATAATTTGTGTTTGGGGTGCAGATTATTTTAATCTGGGATAAAATAATCTGTGTTTGGAGTGTTGATCTGTTTTAACATGAGGTTCTGAATCAAAGGTTCAAACTGACTGTTTTCCTTTTCTAGTTTTTTTATGATATACAACACTTTGATTTGATTTAGGGTTATGCTTTTTTTTTTTGTTACAAAGCAAAAAAGTTTAGGTTTTGGTATAGAAAAATCATATTAGTTAACTTTTAGTATTGCCAAAATAAAAATTGTAAATGTTTAGTTCAAAAATCATATTAGTTTTTTTTTTTCAATAAAATCATTTGAAATAAACTTGAGTGTGGTAAATATAATTTCGTTTGAATGTTTTTTTTAAGTTGATTAACCTTCGATGTTGTCAACGACTTTTTCGACAACCTTTGATGTTTTTTTTTCTTTATTTTTATTTTTTATATTTTTCAAAATGAAATTGAGAAAAAATATGGAAAAAAAAATTGGTGGCCGGAAAAGTCATCGGCGATCGCCGGAAAAGTCGTCGGCGGTCGTCGGAAACTTCGCCAGCTGACGGCGGCCGGCGGTCGTCGGAAAAGTCAAGGAGTGGCATGGAAGAAGTGAGGAGATAGTTACTGTAGTGGGTTGAATAATGGTTACTGTAGAAAATGGATAAAATAATCGGGGGTTAAAATAACCCACCTCACCAATTATTTTTGTTGGTGCCCCAAACATTGAATATGTTATAATAAGGGGGGCTATTATAACCTATTCAGTGTCCCAAACACCCCCTTACTTGTTAAGCAATTTGTCCGAACACTGAAGGGAAACGCGTTCGATTGGTACACTGACCTGGAACCTGATACAATTGACAGCTGGGAACAGATGGAGAGGGAATTTTTGAATCGCTTCTACAGTACGAGGCAGACAGTTAGTATGATGAAACTCATGAACACAAAGCAGCGAAAGGGTGAGCCAGTCATTGACTACACCAACCGTTGGAGAGCCTTGAGTCTCGACTGTAAAGATAGACTCTCCGAGGTGTCCTCTGTTGAAATGTGCACCCAAGGCATGCACTGGGGACTTCTTTACATCTTGCAGGGGATTAAACCCCGGACCTTTGAAGAGTTAGCGACTCGCGCTCATGATATGGAGTTGAGCATCGCTAGTAGAGGGGACAAAGATCCCGTAGTCCCAGACATGAGGAAAGAAAAGAAGGAAGTCAAGGGCACTGAGAAGGTTACGAAGAGTGCCACGAAAGAATCCATGGTCGTCAATACGACCCCGTTGAAATTTTCCTCCAAAGGAAAAGAAAGTAAATCCAATAAGCAAATAGAGACAGGCGAGAGACGTCGCCTAACTTTAAAAGAAAGACAAGAAAAAGTATATCCGTTTCCAGACTCCGACGTCCCAGATATGTTGGAACAATTGTTGGAGAAGCAATTAATTGAACTCCCCGAATGCAAACAACCGGAAGAGTTAGGGAAAGTCAATGCTCCTAACTACTGCAAGTATCACCGAGTTGTTAGTCATCCAGTGGAGAAATGTTTTGTATTGAAGGAGCTAATCCTTAAGTTGTCTCGTGAAAAGAAAATTGAGTTGGACCTTGATGAGGTGGCTCAAGCGAATCATGCAACAATAATGGCGAGTGCAGGGGATCAAATTCCCCTAATCTTCTCATGTGGTTATGAAGAAAGGCTCATTCAATTTGGGACCCTTGATCCTGTAGTGGTTCGATTCAAAAAAGAAGCCACAATGAAGGGGTCCCAAGAAAAATATAATTCCGTTGAAGATGAGAACGAAGGCTGGACCCTTGTCGTTCGTCGCAAAAAGAAAAGGCAAAGCTACGCACAGAAAGAGTCTCGCCTATTTCGAGATAGTAAAAGAAAGGTTAAGTCTCAAAGGAAGAAGGGAAAAAAGAAGTCGAGGAAGTCAAAGCCTGTCATGAAGGAAAGTGAAGATTTCTTTTGCCCTCCACCACCCATAACTTTGGCAGAATACTTCCCAAGGCGCTTTCTTGATGATAGTCAAGGAGAAGCACTTGAAGTCGTCACGTGTCACATTGTGGACGTGGTGGAAAATGATGATGTCCCTGCTAGTTCCTCGAAAATGGTGGCAAGTCCAGGGGACTTATCCTCCTTCAGCATAAAGGACTTATTGTCACTTCCTCAGGAAGCTAAAAGTGTCCTTATTGATGCGTTGATCGAGTCTGATAGTTCAAACGTCCCGACCTCTAAGGCACTCACATGCGCTTCATGTTATATGTCCATAGGATTTTCTGATGAAGATTTGTTGCTAGGGTCGAAGCCTCACAATAGACCTTTATTCGTCTCGGGATACATCCGAGAACAGAGGGTAAGTCGGATCCTCATCGATGATGGATCAACTGTCAATATAATGCCTAAGTCAACCATGAAGCAATTAGGCATCTCGATGGAAGAATTCAAACAGTAAATTGGTGATTCAAGGTTTCAATCAAGGCGGACAACGAGCAATTGGCATGATACGTCTCGAGCTCATCATTGGGGATTTGAAGGCCGATACTTTGTTTCATGTGATAGATTCCAATACCACTTATAAACTGCTATTAGGTCGTCCTTGGATCCATGGCAATGGAGTGATAACTTCTACATTGCACCAGTGCTTCAAATTCTATCAGGATGGCATTAAGAAAGTTGACGCTGACACTAACCCATTCTCAGAAGCTGAATCCCATTTCGCTGATGTAAAATTTTATCTGAAGAGCGACAACACTGGGGAGATTATACCTGCATAAATCCCCTTGATAAATAAGAATGAGAAACTCAATTTAGAGCCCCGAGCTGATACAAGAAAGGAAGCTGTTGAAGATGTGGAGGCTTCCGATCTGAAAAAGGGTGAAACGTCTACAAGTCTTGTGAAACCTAAAGGTGTAAAAGATGAGAAGTGTTCACCTATCCTACGATACATCCCTTTATCTCGACGTAAAAAGAGTGAATCACCTTTCACTGAATGTCCAAAAAGCATAAAGGTCGGTGACGTTGAAATACTGAAGGAAAGTTTCACTACGCCTCTTACAAAGATCACAAAGCAAGAGGTTAAGAAACCTGAGGATGACTAGATAAAAATGATTCTGCCTGACAAACTAACTAAAGACGGGTTCGAGCCTAAGGCATACAAACTTCTAGCGAACACAGGTTATGACTTCACAACTCACACTGAGTTTAAAAGTCTAAGGGTTTTTGATGGAAGATCTGAGCTCTCTGCAACACAGAAGAAGCTTCTAAAGGAAGGTTATAGTCTGCCTACAACGAGAAAGGGGCTTGGATATAAGTCGCCAGAACCGGTTCGCATAACAAGAAAAGGGAAGGGGAAAGTGGCAGACACAAATCATATAACAGTAGAGGAGGTTGATGATTCAAAAGAAAAAGAAAATGTACGAACTTCAGTTTTTAGGCGCATCAGGCCACCAGTGGCTCGTGCTGTCTTTCAGAGATTAAGTGTCAATGAAACGGAAGAAAAGAGCACACAACCTACTAATAGCTCCACTCGACCTTCAGTTTTTCGAAGGTTAAGTATGCCCATTGGGGAAGAAGAGAGTACATTTTCAACTCCGAATGTCACTCGACCTTCAGCTTTTCAAAGGTTAAACATGCCCATTGCGAAAGAAGAAGGTACATTTTCAACTTCAGATGTGACTCGACCATCAGTTTTTCAAAGGTTAAGTGTTACCACGAGAAGAGACAAAAAAGAGCAGTCTGTTTCGTCGACTTCTCACCGACTTCATGAAGATGCGATGAAAACTGAAAAGGTCACGAAGGTCGAGGGAGAAATTCCAGTGCAGTTCCTTCACGAATGAAAAGAAAAACCCTTGTTATTGTCGATACAAATGGTTCTTTGAAGGTAAAGAGGCGTGATGTTGTCATTACCAATCCTTCAGAAGAAGATAGTGACCAGGAAGGAGAACAAGCCTCTTGCCTTCACATCACTGTTGAAGAAGAAACAGAGGTCGAAATGTCTGAAATAGATGAGGACGAAGCACCTTTATCACTTGAAGACGACAGCGAATCTATAGTGGATGAGCTTAAAGAAGTAAACCTGGGTACACCAGAAGAGCCACGCCCAACTTTTATAAGCATGTCACTTACTCCTGAAGAAGAAGGTGAATATATGAGTTTACTCGCTTCATATAGAGATATCTTCGCTTGGTCATATAAAGAGATGCCTGGACTTGACCCAAAAGTAGTTGTCCATCATCTCGCAATTAAAGAGGGGTATCGGCCGGTCAAACAAACTCAACGACGCTTTCGCCCGGAACTTATCCCTCAAATTGAAATAGAGATCAACAAGTTGATAGAAGCGGGATTCATCTGTGAGGTGAAATACCCTACGTGGATAGCCAACATTGTTCCTGTTAGAAAGAAGAATGGACAGCTTCGTGTCTGTGTTGACTTTCGCGATTTGAATAACGCATGTCCGAAAGACGATTTTCCACTATCGATCACAGAAATCATGGTGGATGCCACCACAGGACATGAAGCTTTGTCTTTTATGGATAGATCATCGGGTTATAACCAGATTCGAATGGCTCTTCCAGATGAAGAAATGACAGCCTTTCAAACTCCAAAAGGGATATACTGTTACAAAGTGATGCCCTTTGGATTAAAGAATGCTGGTGCTACTTATCAACGTGCTATGCAAAAGGTCTTCGACGATATGCTGCATAAACATGTCGAGTGCTATGTCGATGATCTTGTTGTTAAGTCGAAAAGAAGACAAGATCACTTGAAGGATCTAAAAGTGGTATTTGATTGTTTGAGAAAGTATCAATTGAGGATGAACCCTCTCAAATGTGCATTCGGTGTTACTTCTGGGAAATTCCTTGGATTTGTTGTTAGACATCGAGGAATCGAAATAGACCAGTCAAAGATTGACGCCATTCAAAAGATGCCAAAGCCTAAAAACTTACATGAGTTGAGAAGCATGCAGGGTCGTTTGGCCTACATTCGAAGATTTATCTCTAACTTAGCCGGTCGATGCCAACCTTTTTAAAGGATAATGAGGAAAGGAGAAAAATTCGAGTGGGATGAAGCATGCCAAAACGCTTTCGAAAGCATTAAGAAATATTTGCTTAACCCTCCTGTCTTAGGAGCCCCCATATCTGGAAAGCCATTGATTCTATATATCGCTGCTCAAGAAAGGTCGCTGGGAGCGTTATTGGCACAAGAAGGCGAGAAGGGAAAAGAACGGGCCCTTTATTACTTAAGTAGGACTCTGAATGGTGCTGAGATAAATTACTCACCCATTGAGAAAATGTGTCTTGCTCTTTTCTTCGCTATTGACAAGTTAAGGCATTACATGCAAGCTTTCACAGTGCACTTGGTCGCGAAGGCTGATCCTGTTAAATACGTTCTATCGAGGCCGGTTATTTCTGGACGCTTAGCTAAGTGGGCCATCTTACTCCAGCAATATGACATCGTGTACGTACCTCAAAAGGCGGTCAAGGGGCAGGCATTGGCCGACTTCTTGGCGAATCATCCAATTCCTTCAGATTGGAAGTTTTGTGAGGACTGATAATTGCCCAAAAGGTAGTTATTTAGGCTTCATTTTTATAAGGATTTGTGTGTCTTTTGTGCTTAAGAGGGTTGGTTTTAGATGGATATTACATGTTTTAACCCATTTGGAAGAATGGAAGCATTGGAAATGATTTTGTGCAGATTATGCTGCTGAGCGACTGGAGGGAGCAAATTCTATGCTGCAGCAAAACTGGGAACAGAACTGCCACATCACAGCTCGTTAGCCAACTTCATGAACCGACTTCTGTTGAGTTATTTTCGGGATAAAGGAGCAAGGAGAGCCTTACACATGTCCTAGTTGACCTAATTCAAGTCTCCCATCCTTCTATAAAAGGAAGTAGCCGTCAAAGTCAAAAGTATTCCATGTTCTCCCTTGGAAGCCGAATAGTATAGAGAGATTGAAGATCATCAAGAACACCATCATTCGCAAGCTGATTAAGGAGTTTATTTTCTTTATTAACTTGTGATTAGGGATATGCCTACTGATAACTGCCCAAAAGGTAGTTATTTAGGCCTCAATTATATAGGGATTTGTGTGTCCTTTATGTTTATTAGGGTTGGTTTTGGATAGATATTACATGATTTAACCCATTTGGAAGAATAGAAGCTTTGGAAATCACTTTGTGCAGATTATGCTGCTGGGCGACTGGAGGGAGCAAATTCTGTGCTGCAGCAAAACTGGGAACAGAAACTGCCACATCACAGCTCGTTAGCCAACTTCATGAACCGACTCCTGTTAAGTTATTTTCGTGATAAAGGATCAAGGAGAGCCTTACACGTGTCCTAGTTGACCTAATTCAAGCCTCCCATCCTTCTATAAAAGGAAGTAGCCGTCAAAGTCAAAGGGATTCCATGTTTTCCCTTGGAAGCCGAATAGTATAGGGAGATCGAAGATCATCAAGAACACCATCATCCGCAAGCTGATTAGGGAGTTTACTTTCTTTATTAACTTGTGGTTATGGACATGCATACTCAGATTGTAATTCGTATTCCTATGCCTATTATGAACTAAGTAGCTTAGGGTGTTGGTTAGGAATAATGTGATTACTGTGCTTCATCTCTAGTAATAAATTGACTATCGCATTTTGGTTAATTGTTGTGCTTATTTTCATTTTATGCCCGCCTGGCCAGCCGGTATGGATAACTCTCTCTAGTTTCAGGGATGATTTAGAGGGTGTGTGACAATTATCCACATTATGATCATTGTGTATTGGTGAACGCCAGTGACTGAGCTAGGGATAGCTAGTTGCCTAGTGCTTGATCGGTCGCTCTTCATTGGGTTTGAAACATATCCCAAAAGATCCGGAGTTCCGGGAGGAATCCGCTAATAATACTGCGAGAAATGCATGATCAATAATATTGCTAGAGCATATTTTATAACAATCACTAAAACCTAACCAGAGCCTGTCTTTAATCTGTCTGTCTATTTGTTTACTCGTTGTTCTGTCATTTACTTTGCTTCAGCATAATTCTTACAAAACCAAATTATTGTTACCATCTTTGAAACCATTAGAAAGTTACACAAAATAGGTAGAGTGGAAACTAATTCAGGGCTCGGATTGATAATATTACTTGCTGCAGACTGTGTATACTTGCACAGGAATTCTAGAGTCTTTTATACCATATTTTTACTCACTCTAGGAACCCAACAAGTTTTTGGCGCCGTTGCCGGGGAACTGAATAAGTTTTTATCTGATCTGTTTTGTGTACGTGTTTTGGTGGTTTGGTGCTAGAACTTTTTGATTGTTTCTTTTGTTTTTGCAGGTGTGATTTTGGTGCATGAGCGATCCGCCTGGGGTACGGTTTGAGCTTCATCCAGAAATTGAGAGAACATTTAGGAACAGAAGGAGGGAGCAGCGCGGAAACCAGATGGAGAACGCCCCGCAACTTCTGCAGGCTCCTGAAGGTCCAGTAGCAGTGAACCCCCAGCAGAATCCGTTGCTGCAGCAAAACCCACTGTTTGAGCAAAATGAGCAACAAAATAATCAGGTTGAGAATCCTATCTTGATAGCGAACGATAGGACCAGAGCCATTCGAGCATATGCTGTTCCGATGTTTAATGAGTTGAATCCAGGGATTGCACGTCCCCAAATCCAAGCGGCAAATTTTGAAATGAAACCGGTAATGTTTCAGATGTTGCAAACCGTGGGGCAATTCCATGGTTTGACATCTGAAGACCCTCATTTACATCTTAAGTCTTTTCTAGGAGTTAGTGATTCTTTTGTGATTCAAGGAGTGCCTAGAGATGCTCTTAGGTTAATTTTGTTCCCGTATTCTCTTAGAGATGGAGCAAAGTCATGGTTAAATTCTTTTGCTCCAGGGTCAATTTGGACATGGGATGAGTTAGCTGAAAAATTTTTGAGTAAATATTTCCCACCTAATAGAAATGCGAAATTAAGGAGTGAAATAGTAGGGTTTAGGCAACTTGAGGATGAGACTTTTAGTGAGGCTTGGGAAAGGTTTAAGGAACTTTTGCGAAAGTGTCCCCACCATGGTTTACCTCATTGTATTCAAATGGAAACGTTTTACAATGGATTGAATGTGGTAGCTCAAGGTATGGTCGATGCTTTGGCTGGAGGGGCCCTTTTGGCAAAAACTTTTGATGAAGCTTATGAAATTTTAGAAAGAATATCTATTAATAGTTGTCAGTGGTCGGATGTTAGAGGCACAAATAAAAAGGTTAAGAGTGTATTAGAGGTTGATGGTGTGTCCACCATTAGGGCTGATCTTGCAATGATTGCTAACGCTCTTAAGAATGTGACAGTGATTAGTCATCAGCATCCACCAGCTATGGAGCCTACTGCAGTGGTGAACCAAGTCACGGACGAAGCATGTGTCTATTGTGGTGAAAACCACAACTACGAGTTTTGCCCCAGCAATCCAGCTTCTGTGTTTTTTGTAGGTAATAAGAGGAACAACCCGTATTCTAACTTCTATAATCCAGGTTGGCGCAACCACCCCAACTTCGCGTGGGGAGGACAAGGGAGTAATGTGCAAACACAACAAAAGGTGAACCAGCCGGGATTTGCTAAAGCGCAGGTAATGCCCCAGCAAAATAAGCAGGCTTTGCCCCAGCAAAATTCGGAGAATTCTCTCAAGGCAATGATGAAAGAATTCATGGCTCGCACAGATGCCTCAATTCAAAGTAATCAAGCTTCGATGAGGGCCCTGGAATTGCAAGTGGGTCAGCTAGCTAATGAGCTGAAGGCGAGGCCTCAAGGGAAACTTCCATCAGATACTGAACACCCTAGAAGGGAAGGTAAGGAGCAGGTAAAGGCAGTAACTCTTAGGAGTGGTAAGCCACTAGAAGAGTCTAGAAATACCCAGGATTTAAATAGTAATGGTGATAATAATGTTGTTGTCGAGAAAGAGTTGGAGTCTGGTCAGGGTGCTGGAGGCAGCAAAGAGAATGCTGGAGCATCTGATTCTGTGCCAGATGTGGAGCCACCATATGTGCCGCCCCCAGCTTATGTACCACCTCTACCTTTTCCACAAAGGCAAAAGCCTAAGAATCAGGATGGTCAGTTTAAAAAGTTTTTAGAGATTCTTAAGCAATTGCATATAAATATCCCTTTAGTAGAAGCTATTGAGCAAATGCCTAATTATGCTAAATTTCTTAAGGATATTTTGACTAAAAAGAAAAGATTAGGTGAGTTTGAAACTGTATCTCTTACTGAGGAGTGTAGTGCTATTCTTAAGAATGGGCTACCAACCAAGGCTAAGGATCCAGGATCATTTACTATACCTGTGTCTATAGGTGGAAAAGAGTTCGGTAGAGCACTCGATGATTTAGGTGCAAGCATTAACCTTATGCCTCTTTCGGTCTATCGAAAGTTAGGTATTGGTGAAGCTAGACCTACCACAGTTACACTCCAACTAGCTGATAGGTCTATCACATATCCAGAGGGTAAGATTGAGGATGTCTTAGTAAAAGTGGATAAATTCATATTTCCTGTTGATTTTATTATTTTAGACTATGAGGCTGATAAAGATGTCCCAATTATTCTAGGTCGTCCATTTTTGGCTACTGGTAGGGCATTAATAGATGTTCAAAAATGAGAATTAACAATGAGAGTCTGTAATGAGGAAGTGAAATTTAATGTGTTTAAAGCCATGAAATATCCAGACGAAATGGAGGATTGCTCCTTCATCAGGATTCTGGAGAGCACACTTCTTGAGACAACAATACAGGATTCGGCTGATAAGCATTCGGAAAAGCATGGAGAGGTTAGTGTAGAAGCTTTTAAATTTTGTTCTTTAGACAGAAAAAATGAAAAAGAATTGTTTAGGTGTGAGGATGTTTTCGAATCTTTAGATTTAGATCAAAGGAAGGCTCCTCCAATTAAGCCGTCCCTGATTGAGGCACCTACTTTAGATTTGAAGCCCTTGCTGGATCATCTGAAGTATGTGTATCTTGGGGAAGGTGAGACGTTGCCCATTATTGTTGCATCAGATTTAATGCTGGAGCATGAGGAAGCCTTAATAAAATTGCTGCAGCAATACCGCAAAATTATAGGTTGAACATTGGCTGATATTCAGGGAATTAGCCCATCTTTTTGTATGCACAAAATCACTCTAGAGGAGGGATCCTTTAGGAGTATTGAGCAACAAAGAAGGCTTAACTCTGCAATGAAAGAAGTGGTTAAAAAGGAGGTAATTAAATGGTTGGATGCTGGGATCATCTATCCAATTACCGATAGCAATTGGGTAAGCCCTGTCCAATGTGTTCCTAAGAAAGGAGGTGTCACTGTGGTGAGCAATAAAGATAATGAGTTGATCCCCACGAGGATAGTAACTGGTTGGAGGGTTTGCATGGATTACAGGTGGCTTAACAAAGCCACCCGTAAGGACCACTTCCCTTTGCCATTTATTGACCAGATGTTGGATCGATTGGCTGGTCAGGCCTACTATTGTTTCTTGGATGGTTATTCTGGGTATAACCAGATTACTATTGCTCCTGAAGATCAGGAAAAAACCACTTTCACCTGCCCTTATGGGACGTTTGCTTTCAGGCGAATGCCTTTTGGCCTTTGCAATGCTCCATCAACATTTCAGCGATGTATGTTAGCAATTTTTTCTGATATGATTGAGTCCACTGTTGAGGTCTTTATGGACGATTTTTCAGTTTTTGGAGGGTCTTTTCAGAGTTGTTTAGATAATTTAGGTAAGGTGTTAAAAAGATGTGAGGATATCCATCTAGTTCTTAATTGGGAGAAGTGCCACTTCATGGTGAAGGAGGGCATAGTGTTAGGTCATAGGATTTCTAAGAATGGTCTAGAAGTTGATAGAGCAAAAGTTGAGGTTATTGAAAGATTAGAATCACCGAATTCAGTGAAGGGAATTCGGAGCTTCTTAGGGCATGCTGGATTTTATAGGAGGTTCATAAAGGATTTTTCCAAAATCAGTAAACCTCTTTGTAACTTATTGTGCACTGATCATGTTTTTGACTTTAATGCAGATTGTAGGAAGGCTTTTGAAACATTGAAGGCTGCTTTAATCTCAGCACCCATTCTCTGCGCACCTAATTGGAATTTGCCATTCGAGGTAATGTGTGATGCGAGTGATGCTGCAGTAGGTGCAATGCTGGGGCAGAAGCAGGGCAAATTTATTCATCCTATATATTATGCAAGCAAGGTTTTAAATGAGGCACAAGTCAACTACACAACTACTGAAAAGGAGTTGTTAGTTGTTGTGTTTGCTTTTGAGAAATTCCGCCCATATTTGGTTGGATCCAAAGTCACGGTGTTCACGGATCATGCAACAATAAGGTATTTAATGTCAAAGAAAGATGCAAAGCCTAGACTAATTCGTTGGGTTTTATTACTGCAGGAATTCGATTTGGAGATAAAGGACAAGAAGGGATCAGAGAATGTCATTGCAGATTACTTGTCTCGTCTTGATCCATCATCATCTTTGTTGGAGCAATCTGCCATTTCCGATTCTTTCCCAGATGAACAACTTTTTGCTGTTCAGGTAAAGGTAGTCAGGGATGTCCCTTGGTATGCTGATATTGCCAACTTTTTAGTGAAGGGAGTCACCCCTATTGATATGGATTGGAGGCAGAAGAAAAAGTTTAAGCATGATGCAAAATTTTTCTATTGGGATGAGCCATTTATGTATAAGCAATGCTCTGACGGTATTATTCGTAGGTGCGTTTCAGGTGATGAAGCAACCGAAATCCTGGAGCAATGTCACTCTTCGCCGTATGGAGGCCATTTCAGCGGTCAAAGGACAGCTATGAGGATTTTGCATTGCGGATTCTTCTGGCCTACCTTGTTTAAGGATGCCCACTGGTTCTACAAGCAATGTGACGCTTGTCAAAGGAGAGGAAACTTGGGGCCTAGAGATGAAATGCCTCTTACTTACATTTTAGAAGTTGAATTATTCGATGTATGGGGTATTGATTTTATGGGGCCATTTCCCCCTTCTAATGGCAATGTTTTTATCTTATTGGCAATGGATTACGTGTCCAAGTGGGTGGAGGCCATCGCATGCCATCAGAGTGATGCCAAGACGGTTTCAAGGTTTCTCCAATCGCACATCTTTGCGCGGTTCGGGACACCTAGAGCTCTAATAAGTGATGAGGGTACACATTTTGTTAATAATATCTTAACTAAGATTTTAGCTAAGTACGGAGTCAAGCACAGGATAGCTACCCCCTATCACTCTCAGGCTAATGGTCAAGCTGAGATAAGTAATAAGGAAATTAAATCAATTCTAGAAAAAGTAGTCCATCCATCTAGAAAGAATTGGTCCTTTACGTTGGATGAGGCTCTTTAGACTTACAGGACAACTTATAAGACTCCTCTAGGTATGTCTCCCTATAGGTTAGTATATGGGAAAGCTTGCCATTTACCATTAGAGCTTGAGCATAAAACATTTTGGGCTTTGAAAAAATTAAATTTTGATCTGAGTCGGGCAGGAGCAATAAGAATGCTGCAGCTTAATGAGTTAGAAGAATTTCGTCAATTTTCTTACGAAAATGCGAAAATGTATAAGGAAAAGACTAAGCTGTGGCATGACAAGAAAATAAAATCTAAGGAGTTTGTCAAGGGTCAAAAAGTTTTGCTTTATAACTCTAGATTAAAATTGTTTCCTGGGAAACTAAAGTCCAAATGGTCAGGTCCGTTTGTTGTGATTGAGGTTTTCCCCCATGGAGCAGTTACTTTGCAAGATGAAAAAGATGGGAGAGTATTCAAGGTGAATGGTCAGCGTGTCAAGCATTATTGGGGAGAGGAGTTTCAGTCGAAATATCCTTCCCTAAGGTTGGTTGATGATTGAGAGAGCAGGATTTTTGCGGGAGCATTTCACAGAGCAAAATTTTGAGCTCCCAGGATTTGTATTGATTTTCTTTTTCGTTGATTTGATTTTAATTGCAGTTAGGTTAGATTTGATTTTGCGAGATTTATTCGATTTTGTCTTTAAATATTTGATTAGATCTTATCTATTTCGTTTTGAATTTGATGTGATTTTATTTTTTCGGTTTATTTATTTAAATTATCTTTCAATTATCTTTTAATTAGTTAGATTTTATTAGATTTTATCTAGATTTTATTTTTAGTTATTTGAATTCTAGTTTTAATTAATAGAGATTTTCTCTAATTTATTCGGCTTCTTTTGAAAATAAAAGATTAGGATGATTGGTTGAAATTCAATTTGAATTTAAAGAAAAAAAATCTTTGATTTTTCTTGCTTTGAAATTTAAATTCCATATCTAAGATTCGGCAGGTTCAGCAGATTGTTGCAACAAAGATAAATCTGGAGCAAATGTTCCGCACGAATAGGAACAATTTTAATGTGAGTAATTATTTTTACCGTTGGGATTTTTGAATTTCTATGGCAGGTGAATTGCAAGGATGCTGCCACATGTCGTGTAGGGACAATCCAACGGTTTAGCCATTGACAGCATGCCGTTATTTCCCATAGATGATTGGAGTTCCACAATTTTACCGTTAGGGATTTGAATTGCAACTTAATTGTGAACGATAAAACCATTTATTACGGAGCAAATCCTTTCGATTAGGATTTCAAATTGCTGGAGCCTTATTTATTTGCAGACATTGGTAAGTCTTCGTTCTACTTCGTCTTCTTGATTCTATCTTGCCATCTACATTCTTTCTTTCTCCTTTTCATTATTTGCAAAACCCTTTGAGTTATCCATGGCCAAAACAAGAGCGAGGAAAGAAAGAGAGAGAGAGAGTGCAGAGGAAATACCCATTACCCCCGAAGTTCCGAAAGTAAAAACTAAGAAGAAAAGAACGCCGAAGGAAAAGGAAGCTAAAAGAAGAAGGCGACAACAGAGGGCGGACGAACAGGAAAAAGTGACAGAGGATGAGGCTGCTGCAGTGGTTGAAGAAAACCTGGAAGAACCGCAAGAATAGACCCCAGGAGAGGCTGATCAGAGACTTGCGGATACAGATACGGCTCGAGAGGAAAATGTTGAGGAGAATCAAGAACAGCAGGCTGGGATGGTGAGAGATGAGCAGGTAGACACAGTGTCTGAAAGAGGAAACGAGCAGGACCAAGAAGCTCGTGTTGAGGTAATCATGCCCGAACCACCGAAACGCCGCCGCATAAAAAGAAAGGCCGGCCGTATTCAGGTGATTCAGACTGATACCCCATCACCACCACCATCAGATTCTGAGAGAGAAAAGGCAGAGCGAGAGGAAAGAGAGAAGAAAGAAGCTGAGGACAAAGAAAGAGAAGAAACAAATAAGAAGACTGAGGAAGAGCAGTTGCTCAAGCGCAGGGCAGAGAAGGACAAAAATGTTGCTGAAGCATCGGAAGAACACGAGGCGATAGAAGAACAGCAGGTTCCATTTGATCTCTTCGTCAACAATTTTGCCAGAGCAAAATACGCTGAGCTTCTGAAAAGGGATTTCTTATTCGAGCGCGGTTTCAGTGGTGATCTTCCACAGTTTCTGAGGATCGGTATTGCAGACCACGGCTGGGAGCTGTTTTGTGCGAAGCCGGAATCTGTAAATGCACAGGTGGTGCGTGAATTTTATGCTAACATTGTCAAGGAGGATGGTTTCCAGGTAATTGTCCGAGGAGTCGAGGTGGATTGGAGTCCAAGTGCTATCAATGCACTGTACAACGTTCAAAACTTCCCCCATGCGGCATAAGATGAGATGGCTGTGGCGTCATCTGATGAACAACTAAGTGAGGCTGCACGGGAGGTAGGAATTGAAGGGGCACAATGGCAGTTATCCAAGACTCAGAAGAGGACATTTCAGTCGGCTTATTTGAAAAGGGAAGCGAACACATGGATGGGATTTATTAGACAGAAGATGCTTCCAACAACACATGACTCGACAATCTCCAGGGAACGGGTTCTCCTAGCTTTTGCCATCTTACGGTCTATCAGTATTAATGTAGGGAGGATCATTGCGAATGAGATTTCTGGATGTTGGAAAAAGAAGGTGGGGAAACTATTCTTTCCGAACACAATCACGATGTTGTGCAGAAGAGCAGGGGTTCCGGTGGATGAGGGAGATGTGATCCTGTTTGATAAGGGGATCATAGACACACCCAATTTGGCACGGCTCCAGCGTGTGCAGGAGGTACGTCAAGGTGGGCTTATCCATGACATCAACTCGATTCTAGAACAACTGGCACTTTCGGCCAGTAGGCAGGAGTTTGCTGAAAGGCAAACTTTAACCTTCTGGAACTATGTTAAGAATCGGGATGCCAGTTTGAAGAAGGCGCTGCAAGAGAATTTTTCAAAACCTTATCCAACCCTTCCAGCATTCCCTGACGATCTGTTGAACCCCTGGATTCCGCCCCCACCTGTTGAAAGAGGAGAAGAGGATGATGAAAATGAACCGGGCCAAGAGGACTGAAGGATGAAGTGGCCCTGGGCGAGCATAATTTTTGTTCTTAAATTTTTGATTGCTCTTGCATTTTCTAACCTCCTTTTCTATTACTGTTATGTTTGCTTTTCTTTTTACTTTTCTTCTGCTTGAAAAAAATATATCTGATGTGTAATTTCTTTTCTTATTTTTAATGAAATTTCTTGATGTTCCATTCCATGAGCACTGACTAACTCTAACTTAACTATTTTCTTCTGAATTTTTGAAGATTGGACTGATTATGCTTAATTAGATCAAGGTATTCTGATCTCCAGAAACCTTTTGCTTGAGCATTTCTTCTAGCCTGGACTGTTGCTGCGGCAAAGAAGATTTTGACGGTAGTATTGACTTATATGATCCACTTTATGCTTAATCCTAGTCCCATGTTTAGTTTAAAAATTCAGTTAGAAAAATTTAAGTTTGGGGGTATAATTACTTATTTAATGATTCATTGGGGACAATGAATAATTAAAGTTTGGGGGACTTTTTGCTACTCCAATTATTTTGCTCGAGCATTCCTCTCCTTCAAATTAAAATTTGCTAGGTTATTGAGTAACCGAGGACATTTGTGATACCCACAGTTTGTCTTCGCGTCAAAAGATGACCTAGGAAATGTGAAAAAATGAGAAATATGAGAAAAAATTATTATTTGCGGAAAAAAAGATTATTTGTTGAAGATTTTGCTGAAAAAATTGACGGAGCAAAAGTTTTGAGGGATGAATGATGATCCAGCAGTTTTTCTGTCTTCCAGAACTTAGGTGAGCTTCATCACAAAATGTCGCCATTCTGAGGGGCAAGAGATGGAATAACTAAGGATTTTTGAGCTTTATAATGAGTATTGAGCCTAGTTGGTGATGAGCTTGAGCCAAGGGTATACTGCATCATAAAGTGGGTCATCCCAAGCTTTAGACCTTATGACTGTAAGGCTGCTTTAAGTCTGATAAATAATGATATAAACCCCTTTAAAAATATGTTTTGAAATGTCTGATAATAGAGCTAGGCTGTGGTGAGTTCTTAGAATTAAGTTGAAAAGTGGTGATTATTTGTCCGTGCCGGAGGAATCATTTTGATGCAGCAGAGCTTGGTTTTGCAGAGTGCTCAGGTAAAGGTTGAAGGTAGTGTTAGATTGTCTGGTTTGATTAAGCTAATCTTTGTCTAATGTTTTGAATTCTTGAAGGAAGGTTGGTTAGTATTGCTCGGGACGCGCAATAGTTCAAGTTTGGGGGTATGATAACTGCCCAAAAGGTAGTTATTTAGGCCTCAATTATATAGGGATTTGTGTGTCCTTTATGTTTATTAGGGTTGGTTTTGGATAGATATTACATGATTTAACCCATTTGGAAGAATGGAAGCTTTGGAAATCACTTTGTGCAGATTATGCTGCTGGGCGACTGGAGGGAGCAAATTCTGTGCTGCAGCAAAACTGGGAACAGAAACTGCCACATCACAGCTCGTTAGCCAACTTCATGAACCGACTCCTGTTGAGTTATTTTCGTGATAAAGGATCAAGGAGAGCCTTACACGTGTCCTAGTTGAGCTAATTCAAGCCTCCCATCCTTCTATAAAAGGAAGTAGCCGTCAAAGTCAGAGGGATTCCATGTTTTCCCTTGGAAGCCGAATAGTATAGGGAGATCGAAGATCATCAAGAACACCATCATCCGCAAGCTGATTAGGGAGTTTACTTTCTTTATTAACTTGTGGTTATGGACATGCATACTCAGATTGTAATTCATATTCCTATGCCTATTATGAACTAAGTAGCTTAGGGTGTTGGTTAGGAATAATGTGATTACTGTGCTTCATCTCTAGTAATAAATTGACTATCGCATTTTGGTTAATTGTTGTGCTTATTTTAATTTTATGCTCGCCTGGCCAACCGGTATGGATAGCTCTCTCTAGTTTCAGGGATGATTTAGAGAGTGTGTGGCAATTATCCACACTACGATCATTGTGTATTGGTGAACGCCAGTGACTGAGCTAGGGATAGCCAGTTGCCTAGTGCTTGATCGGTCGCTCTTCATTGGGTTTGAAACATATCCCAAAAGATCCGGAGTTTCGGGAGGAATCCGCTAATAATACTGCGAGAAATGCATGATCAATAATATTGCTAGAGCATATTTTATAAAAATCACTAAAACCTAACCAGCGCCTGTCTTTAATCTGTCTGTCTATTTTTTTACTCGTTGTTCTGTCATTTACTTTGCTTCAGCATAATTCTTACAAAACCAAATTATTGTTACCATCTTTGAAACCATTAGAAAGTTACACAAAATAGGTAGAGTGGAAACTAATTCAGGGCTCGGATTGATAATATTACTTGCTGCAGACTGTGTATACTTGCACAGGAATTCTAGAGTCTTTTATACCATATTTTTACTCACTCTAGGAACCCAACACCTAATCAGATTGTGATTTGTATTTTCATGCCTATTATGAACTAAGTAGCTAAGGTGTTGGTAGGAATAATGTGATTGTCGTGATTCATCTTTAGTAATTTATTGACTATCGCATTTTGGTTAATTGTTGTGCTTATTTCCATTTTATGCCCGCTTGGCCAGCCAGGGTGAATAGCTCTCTCTAGTTTCAGGGATGATTTAGAGAGTGTGTGACAATTATCCACACTACGATCATTGTGTATTGGTTAACGCCAGTGACTGAGCTAGGGATAGCCAGTTGCCTAGTGCTTGATCGGTCGTACTTCATTGGGGTTGAAACACATCCCAAAAGATCCGGAGTTCCGGGAGGAATCCGCTAATAATACTGCGAGAAATGCATGATCAATAATATTGCTAGAGCATCTTTTAGAACAATCACTAAATCCTAACCAACGCCTGTCTTTAATTTGTTTATCTATTTGTTTACTTGTTGTTCTGTCATTTATTTTGACTCAGCATAATTCTTATAAAACCAAATCATTTTACCATCTTTGAAACCATTAGAAAGTTACACAAAATAGGTAGAGTGGAAACTAATTCAGGACTCGGATTGATAATATTACTTGCTACAGACTGTGTATACTTGCACAGGAATTCTAGAGTCTTTTATACCATATTATTACTCACTTTAGGAACCCAACAAGTTTTTGGCGCCGTTGTCGGGGACTTGGATAAGTTTTTATCTGATCTATTTTTGTGTATGTGTTTTAGTGGTTTGGTGCTAGAACTTTTTGATTGTTTCTTTTGTTTTTGCAGGTGTGAGTTTGGTGCATGAGCGATCCACCTGGGGTACGATTTGAGCTTGATCCAGAAATTGAAAGGACATTTAGGAACAGAAGGAGGGAGCAACGCAGAAACCAGATGGAGAACGTACCGCAACTTCCGCAGGTTCCTGAAGGTCTAGCAGACGCAGACCCCCAGAATCGTGTGCTGCAGCAAAACCCGCTGTTTGAACAAAATGAGCAGCAAAATAATCAGGCTGAGAATCCTATCCTGATAGCGAACGATAGGACCAGAGCCATTCGAGCATATGCTGTCTCGATGTTTAATGAGTTGAATCCAGGGATTGCACGTCCCCAAATCCAAGCGGCAAATTTTGAAATGAAACCGGTAATGTTTCAGATGTTGCAAACTGTGGGGCAATTCCATGGTTTGTCATCTGAAGACCCCCATTTACATCTTAAGTCTTTTCTAGGAGTTAGTGATTCTTTTGTAATTCAAGGAGTGCCTAGGGATGCTCTTAGATTAACTTTGTTCCCGTATTCGCTTAGAGATGGAGCAAAGACATGGTTGAACTCTTTTGCTCCAGGATCAATTAGGACATGGGATGAGTTAGCTGAGAAATTTTTGAGTAAATATTTCCCACCTAATAGAAATGCTAAATTAAGGAGTGCAATAGTAGGGTTTAGGCAACTTGAAGATGAGACTTTTAGTGAGGCTTGGGAAAGGTTTAAGGAGCTTTTGTGAAAGTGTCCCCACCATGGTTTACCTCATTGTATTCAAATGGAAACATTTTACAATGGTTTAAATGGAGTAGCCCAAGGTATGGTCGATGCTTCGGCTGGAGGGGCCCTTTTGGCAAAAACTTTTGATGAAGCTTATGAAATTTTAGAAAGAATATCTATTAATAGTTGTCAGTGGTCAGATGTTAGAGGCACAAATAAAAAAGTTAAGAGTGTATTAGAAGTTGATGGTGTGTCTACCATTAGGGCTGATCTTGCTATGATTGCTAACGCTCTTAAGAATGTGACAGTGATTAGTCATCAGCAGCCACCAGCTATGGAGCCTACTGCAGTGGTGAACCAAGTGACAGAGGAAGCATGTGTCTATTGTGGTGAAGACCACAACTACGAGTTTTGCCCCAGCAATCCAGCTTTTGTGTTTTGTAGGTAATCAGAGGAACAACCCTTATTCTAACTTCTATAATCCAGGTTGGCGCAACCACCCCAACTTCTCATGGGGAGGTCAAGGAAATAACGTACAAGCGCAACAAAAGATGAACCAGCCGGGATTTGCTAAAGTGCAGGTATTGCCCCAGCAAAATAAGCAGGCTTTGCCCCAACAAAATTCAGGGAATTCTCTCGAGGCGATGATAAAAGAATTTATGGCTCGCACAGATGCCGCAATTCAAAGTAATCAAGCTTCGATGAGAGCCCTGGAATTGCAAATGGGTCAGCTAGCTAATGAGCTGAAGGCAAGGCCTCAAGGGAAACTTCCATCAGATACTGAACAACCTAGAAGGGAAGGTAAGGAGCAGGTAAAGGCAGTAACTCTTAGGAGTGGTAAGCCATTAGAAGAAAGAATTGAGCCTAGTAAAACCCAGGTTATAGAGAAAAATGGTGATAAAAATGATATTATTGAGAAAGAGTTGGAGTCTGGTCAGGGTGCTGGAGGCAGCAATAAAGATGCTGGAGCATCTGGTTCTGTTCCAGATGTGGAACCACCTTACGTGCCGCCCCCACCTTATGTACCACCTCTACCTTTTCCACAAAGGCAAAAGCCTAAGAATCAGGATGGTCAATTTAAAAAGTTTTTAGAGATTCTTAAGCAATTGCATATAAATATCCCTTTAGTAGAAGCTATTGAGAAAATGCCTAATTATGCTAAATTTCTTAAGGATATTTTGACTAAAAAGAAAAGGTTAGGTGAATTTGAAACTGTATCTCTTACTGAGCACTGTAGTGCTATTCTTAAGAATGGGCTACCCCCCAAGGCTAAGGATCCAGGGTCATTTACCATACCTGTGTCTATAGGTGGAAAAGAATTAGGTAGAGCACTCTGGGATTTAGGCGCAAGCATTAACCTTATGCCTCTTTCAGTCTATCGGAAGTTAGGTATTGGTGAAGCTAGGCCTACCACAGTTACACTCCAATTAGCTGATAGGTCTATCACATATCCAGAGGGTAAAATTGAGGATGTCTTAGTGAAAGTAGATATTCATATTTCCTGTTGATTTTATTATTTTAGACTATGAGGCTGATAAAGATGTCCCAATTATTCTAGGTCGTCCATTTTTGGCTACTGGTAGGGCATTAATAGATGTTCAAAAAGGGGAATTAACAATGAGAGTCTGTAATAAGGAAGTGAAATTTAATGTGTTTAAAGCCATGAAATATCCAGACGAAATGGAGGATTGCTCCTTCATTAGGATTCTGGAGAGCACAGTTATTGAGACAACAATACAGGATTCGGTTGATAAGCATTCGGAAAAGCATGGAGAGGTTAGTGTAGAGGATTTTGAAATTTGTTCTTTAGATAGAAAAAAAGAAAAAGAATTGTTTAGATGTGAGGATGTTTTTGAGTCTTTAGATTTAGATCAAAGAAAGGCTCCCCCAATTAAGCCATCCCTGATTGAGGCACCTACTTTAGATTTGAAGCCCTTACCGGATCATCTAAAGTACGTGTATCTTGGGGAAAGTGAGACGTTGCCCATTATTGTTGCACCAGATTTAATGCCAGAGCATGAAGAGGCCTTAATAAAATTGCTGCAGCAATACCGCAAGGCTATAGGTTAGACATTGGCTGATATTCAGGGAATTAGCCCATCTTTTTGTATGCACAAAATCACTCTAGAGGAGGGATCCTTTAGGAGTATTGAGCAACAAAGAAGGCTTAACCCTGCAATGAAAGAGGTTGTTAAAAAGGAGGTAATTAAATGGTTGGATGCTGGGATCATTTATCCAATTGCCGATAGCAATTGGGTGAGCCATGTCCAATGTGTTCCTAAGAAAGGAGGTGTCACCGTGGTGAGCAATAAAGATAATGAATTAATTCCAACCAGGACAGTAACTGGCTGGAGGGTTTGCATGGATTACATGAGGCTTAATAAAGCTACCCGTAAGGACCATTTCCCTCTACCATTTATTGACCAGATGTTGGATAGATTGGCTGGTCAGGCCTATTACTGTTTCTTAGATGGTTATTCTGGGTACAACCAGATTACTATTGCTCCTGAGGATCAGGAGAAAACCACTTTCACCTGTCCTTATGGGACATTTGCTTTTAAGAGAATGCCTTTTGGCCTCTGCAATGCTCCAACAACATTTCAGCGGTGTATGCTAGCAATTTTTTCTGATATGATTGAGTCCACTATTGAGGTATTTATGGACGATTTTTCAGTTTTTGGAAGGTCTTTTCAGAATTGTTTAGATAATTTAGGAAAGCTATTAAAAAGATGTGAGGATACCCATCTAGTTCTTAATTGGGAAAAATGTCACTTCATGGTGAAGGAGGGCATAGTGTTAGGTCATAGGATTTCTAAAAATGGTCTAAAAGTTGATAGAGCAAAAATAGAGGTGATTGAAAGACTAGAGCCACCAAATTCAGTGAAGGGAATTCGAAGTTTTTTAGGACATGTTGGATTTTATAGGAGGTTCATAAAGGATTTTTCCAAAATTAGTAAACCTCTTTGTAACTTGTTGTGCACTGATCATGTTTTTGACTTTAATGCAGATTGTAGGAAAGCTTTTGAGACTTTAAAGGCTGCTTTAATCTCAACACCCATTCTTTGCACACCTAATTGGAATTTACCATTCGAGGTAATGTGTGATGCGAGTGATGCTGCGGTAGGTGCGATGCTGGGACAAAAGCAGGGCAAATTCATCCATCCTATATATTATGCAAGCAAGGTTTTAAATGAGGCACGGGTCAACTATACTACTACTGAAAAGGAGTTGTTAGCTGTGGTGTTTGCTTTTGAGAAGTTCTGGCCATATTTGGTTGGATCCAAAGTCATGGTTTTCACGGATCATGCAGCAATAAGGTATTTAATGTCTAAGAAAGATGCAAAGCCTAGACTAATTCGTTGGATTTTACTATTGTAGGAATTCGACTTGGAGATAAAGGACAAGAAAGGATCAGAAAATGTCATTGCAGATCATTTATCTCGTCTTGATTCGTCATCATCTGTGCTGGAGCAATCTGCCATTTCCGATTCTTTTCCAGATGAACAGCTCTTTGCTGTTGAGGTAAAGGTAGTTAGGGATGTCCCTTGGTATGCTGATATTGCCAACTTTTTGGTAAATGGAGTCACCCCTATTGATATGGATTGGAGGCAGAAGAAAAAGTTTAAGCACGATGCGAAATTTTTCTATTGGGATGAGCCATTTATGTATAAGCAATGCTCTGACGGTATTATTCGTAGGTGTGTTTCAGGTGCTGAAGCAAAGGAAATCCTGGAGCAATGTCACTCTTCGCCGTATGGAGGTCATTTCAGCAGTCAGAGGACAACTATGAGGATTTTGCATTGCGGATTTTTCTGGCCTACATTATTCAAGGATGCCCATTGGTTCTACAAGTAATGTGATGCTTGCCAAAGGAGAGGAAATTTGGGGCCTAGAGATGAAATGCCTCTTACTTACATTTTAGAAGTTGAATTATTCGATGTATGGGGTATTGATTTTATGGGACCATTTCCCCCTTCTAATGGCAATGTTTTTATCTTATTGGCAGTTGATTATGTGTCCAAGTGGGTGGAGGCCATCGCATGCCATCAGAGTGATGCCAAGACAGTAGCAAGGTTTCTTCAATCGCACATCTTTGCGCGGTTTGGGACTCCTAGGGCTCTAGTGAGTGATGAGGGTACACATTTTGTTAATAATATCTTAACTAAGCTTTTAGCTAAGTATGGGATTAAGCATAGGATAGCTACCCCTTATAACCCACAAGCAAATGGTCAAGCTGAAATTAGTAATAGGGAAATTAAAGTTATTTTAGAGAAAGTAGTCCATCCATCGAGAAAGGATTGGTCCTTTAGGTTGGATGAGGCTCTTTGGGCTTATAGGACAGCTTATAAGACTCCTCTGGGTATGTCTCCCTATAGGTTAGTATATGGGAAAGCTTGCCATTTACCATTAGAGCTAGAGCATAAAACATTTTGGGCTCTGAAAAAGTTAAATTTTGATCTGAGTCGTGCATGAGCAATAAGAATGCTGCAGCTTAATGAGTTAGAGGAGTTTCGTCAATTTTCTTATGAAAATGCGAAAATGTATAAAGAAAAGACTAAGCTGTGGCATGACAAGAAAATTAAATCTAAGGAGTTTGTCAAGGGTCAAAAAGTTTTGCTTTATAATTCTAGATTAAAATTATTTCCTGGAAAATTAAAATCTAAATGGTCAGGAATATTTATTGTGGTTGAGGTTTTCCCCAATGGAGCAATTACTTTGCAGGATGAAAAAGATGGGAGAGTGTTCAAGGTGAATGGACAGCGTGTGTAGCATTATTGGGGTGAGGAGTTTCGGTCGAAATATCCTTCCCTAAGGTTGGTTGATGATTGAGAGAGCAGGACTTTTGAGGGAGCATTTCACAGAGCAAAATTTTGAGCTCCCAGACTTTGTATTGATTTTATTTTTCGCTGATTTGATTTTAATTTCGGTTAGGTTAGATTTGATTCTGCATGATTTATTTGATTTTATCTTTTAAGTATTTTTAATATTTTTGGTAGTTTAGATTTTATCTATTATTTATTTGATTTTATTTTATTTTCGGGTCATTTATTTAAATTATATTTGAATTATCTTTTAATTGGTTTGATTTTTATTAGATTTTATCTAGATCTTATTTGAATTCGGTTTAATTTGAATTAATAAAGATTTTCCATAATTTATTCGGCTTCTCTTGAGAATAAAAGATTAAATTTGATTTGATTGGATAAATTTAAATTTGAAAGATTTGATTTTCTTATTTTGAAATTCAAATACCGTATCCAAGATTCTTCATGTTGTTGCAGCAAGATTATGGCTGGAGCAAAATAATCCGAATTAAAAGGGTTTTCGTTGGAAATTTATTATTTTTACCGTTGGATTTTGGCTTTGAATTTTCGCAGGTAAATTTGCATGCATCATCTGATGAAGCCACGTGTCGCAGAGCAATCATCCGAAGGCTTCAATGATGGACAGCACATCAATTTTTACCATGGGCGTTTTGGAATCCACGATTTTACCGTTGCTAGATTCAAATTTTCAGGTTACATTAAACGGTAAAATTATTTAATGCAGAGCAAATCATTTCGGTTAGGATTGCATTTTTGCTGGAGCCTTATTTATTCACAACCGCTGGTAAATTTCTTTCCACTTTATCTTCTTGATCCAATTTGGCCATCTGCATTCTTTCTTTTTCCCTTCCATTCTCTGTCAAACCGTTGAGTCCTCCATGGTAAAGACTCGAGCTAGGAAAGAAAGAGAGAGTGAAGAGGAGGAAGTACCGATTACTCCGGAAGTGTAGAAAGGGAAAACTAAGAAAAAGAGAACGCCAAAAGAAAAAGAGGCTAAACGAAGAAGGAGGCAGCAGAGGGCTGCGGAGCAAGAAACCATTCAAGAAGAGACAGTGAATATCGTGGATATAGAGGGAACTAAAAATCCTGAGGAAGAACCGATAATTTCTGATACGGTTCAAGAAGGGAATGCTGAGAAGAATCAGGAAACAGAGCAGGCCGCTGGTAAGCCTGACGAGGAAAAAACACCGGAGCCGGAGGCTCATGTTGAAGTTGTAATGCCTGAACCACCCAAGCGTCGCCGCATCAAACAGAAGACGGGTCGCGTGAGGGTGATTCGGAACACTCCATCGCCTCCGACGTCGGACTCTGAGGAAGAAAAGAGGGAAGCTGAAAATAAGGCAAAGGAAGAAGAGGCAAGGAAGGCAGAAGAAGAGCGTTTGCGCGAACAAAGAGAAAACAAGGGCAAAGGAATTGCTGAAGCATCGGGTGAGATTGAGGAGCCGAGGGTACCGTTCATTCGCTTCGTCAACGAACATGCCAAAGCAAAATATCAAGAGGTACTGAAGCGTTATTTCTTGTTCGAGCGGGGATTTGACAGTGATTTGCCCAGGTTCTTGGAGTCAGGAATAGCGAGCCTTGGGTGGAGGCAGTTTTGTGCGAAGCCTGATCCTGTCAATGCCAACATCGTTCGGGAATTCTACGCCAATCTTGACGTTAAGGATGATTTTGAAGTTATAGTGCGAGGAGTGTCTGTACAATGGAGCCCATAGGCCATTAATAATTTGTTTGATCTCCAGGACTTTCCACATGCAGTTTTTAATGAGATGATGGTTGCCCCATCGAGCGACCAATTAAGTGCGGCGGTCCGAGAGGTAGGTGTTGAGGGGGCTCAATGGAGGGTGTCGCAGACGCGGAAGCATACATTTCAAGCTGCCTATTTAAAGAGTGAAGCCAATGCTTGGATGGGCTTCATTAGGCTCCGCTTACTGCCGACAACGCACGACTCCACTATATCTCGGGATAGAGTGTTGCTTGCCTTTGCCATCCTTAGATCAATGAGTATAGATGTTGGAAAAATAATTTCTACTGAGATTGCTGACTGTTAGCGCAAGAGGTGGGGAAGTTGTTCTTCCCGAACACAATTACTATGCTATGCAGACAAGCAGGGGTTCCGGTGGATGAAAGTGATGTGATTCTATTCGTTAAGGGGATCATTGATACGCCCAATTTGGCGCGACTCCAGCGCACGCAGGAGATACGACAAGGCGGGCTTATCTACGACATTAACACGATTCTAGAACAATTGGCACTTTTGGCCAGCAGGCAGGAGTTTGCTGAGAGGCAGACTTTAACCTTCTGGACCTATGTTAAGAATCGTGATGTTGGTTTGAAGAGGGCGCTGCAAGAAAATTTTTCAAAGCCATATCTAGCTCTCCCTGCATTCCCCGAAGACTTACTGAACCCCTGGATTCCACCGCCGCCTGCTGAGAGGGAAGATGGAGAAGAAGATTTGGGTCAGGAGGATTGAAGGAGGATTTGAGCGCGCAATCTTTTTGATGAAATATTTTGTTTGATGGCGCATTCCTGACCCCATTTTCTTATATGATTGCTTGTCTTGTTTCTTTTTAATTTTTCTGCTTTGAAAAAAATATATCTCTCCTTATGTAATATCTTTTTCTATGTTTTTAATGAAATTTCCAATTGTTTCTGTTCCACGAGCGCTGAGGAACTTAACTAATTTTCTTCTGAATTTTTGAAGCTTGGACTGATTACGTTTAATTAGATCAAGGTATTCTGATCTCCAGCAACCTTTTGCTTGAGCATTTCTTCTAGCCTGGACTGTTGCTGCGACAAAGAAGATTTTGAAGGTAGTATTGACTTGTATGATCCACTTTAAGCTTAATCAGAGTCCCATGTTTAGTTTAAAAATTCAGATAGAAAAATTTAAGTTTGGGGGTATAGTTGCTTAATTAATGATTCATTGGGGACAATGAATAATTCAAGTTTGGGGGACTTTTTGCTACTTCAATTATTTTGCTCGAGCATTCCTCTCCTTCAAATTAAAATTTGTTAGGTTATTGAGTAACCGGGGACATTTGTGATACCCACAGTTTGTCTTCGCGTCAAAAGATGACCTAGAAAATATGGAAAAAAAATGATGAAATGATTTGCTGAAAAAGATTGATTGTTGAAAATTTTGCTGAAAAATTTGACGGAGCAAAAGTTTTGAGGGATGAATGATGTTCCAACAGTTTTTTCTGTCTCCCAGAACTTAGGTGAGCTTCATCACAAAATGTCGCCATTATGAGAGGCAAGAGATGGAATAACTAAGGATTTTTTAGCTTTATAAAGAGTATTGAGCCTAGTTGGTGATGAGTTTGAGGCAGGGGTATACTACACCATAAAGTGGGTCATCCCATGCTTAAGAGCTTATGACTGTAGAGCTGCTTAAAGTCTGAAAAAAAAGAAAATAAACCCCTTCAAAAATATGTTTTAAGATGTCTGATAAATAGAGCTAAGCTGTGGAGAGTTCTTAGAATTGAGTTGAAAGTGGTGATTATTTGTCCCTGCTGAAGGAATCATTTTGCTGCAGCAGAGCTTGGTTTTGCAGAGTGCTCAGGTAAAGGTTAAAGATAGTATTGGATTGTCTGATTTGATTAAGCTAATTCTTTGTCTAATGTTTTTTAATTCTTAAGGGAAGGTGAGTTAGTATTGCTCGGGACGCGCAATAGTTCAAGTTTGGGGGTGTGATAACTGCCCAAAAGGTAGTTATTTAGGCTTCATTTTTATAAGGATTTGTGTGTCTTTTGTGCTTAAGAGGGTTGGTTTTAGATGGATATTACATGTTTTAACCCATTTGGAAGAATGGAAGCATTGGAAATTATTTTGTGCAGATTATGCTGCTGAGCGACTGGAGGGAGCAAATTCTATGCTGCAGCAAAACTGGGAACAGAACTGCCACATCACAGCTCGTTAGCCAACTTCATGAACCGACTTCTGTTGAGTTATTTTCGGGATAAAGGAGCAAGGAGAGCCTTACACATGTCCTAGTTGACCTAATTCAAGTCTCCCATCCTTCTATAAAAGGAAGTAGTCGTCAAAGTCAAAAGTATTCCATGTTCTCCCTTGGAAGCCGAATAGTATAAAAAGATTGAAGATCATCAAGAACACCATCATCCGCAAGCTGATTAAGAAGTTTATTTTCTTTATTAACTTGTGATTATGGATATGCCTACTCAGATTGTGATTTGTATTTTCATGCCTATTATGAACTAAGTAGCTAAGGTGTTGGTAGGAATAATGTGATTGTCGTGCTTCATCTTTAGTAATTTATTGACTATCGCATTTTGGTTAATTGTTGTGCTTATTTCCATTTTATGCCCGTCTGGCCAGCCGGTGTGAATAGCTCTCTCTAGTTTCAGGGATGATTTAGAGAGTGTGTGGCAATTATCCACACTACGATCATTGTGTATTGGTGAATGCCAATGACTGAGCTAGGGATAGCCAGTTGCCTAGTGCTTGATCGGTCGTACTTCATTGGGGTTGAAACACATCCCAAAAGATCCGGAGTTCCAGGAGGAATCCTCTAATAATACTGCGAGAAATGCATGATCAATAATATTGCTAGAGCATCTTTTAGAACAATCACTAAATCCTAACCAGTGCCTGTCTTTAATCTGTCTATCTATTTCTTTACTTGTTGTTCTGTCATTTATTTTGCCTCAGCATAATTCTTATAAAACCAAATCATTTTACCATCTTTGAAACCATTAGAAAGTTACACAAAATAGGTAGAGTGGAAACTAATTCAGGACTCGGATTGATAATATTACTTGCTGCAGACTGTGTATACTTGCACAGGAATTCTAGAGTCTTTTATACCATATTATTACTCACTCTAGGAACCCAACAAGGACCTACCTGATGAAGAAGTCTTCTATGTTGAAATCACGGAGCCCTGGACTATGTACTTTGATGGTGCAGCACGAAGAAGTGGAGCGGGGGCAGGAATCGTCTTTATTTCACATGAGAAACACATGCTCCCCTACAGCTTTATGCTTGGTGAATTGTGTTCAAACAATGTCGCTGAATATCAAGCACTGATAATTGGCCTCCAAATGGCCTTGGAGATTGGCATAGCGTATATTGAGGTCTATGGTGATTCAAAGTTGGTCGTTAGCCAACTCTTACTCCAGTATGAAGTGAAGCATAAAGACCTGAAGCCTTATTTCATCAATGCAAAACAACTGCTAGAGAGGTTTGACAGTATAATACTAGAGCATGTTCCGAGATCAGAAAATAAAAAGGCGGATCTCTAGCTAATTTGGCGACTGCCCTAACAATCCCAGAGGATATGTCAATGAACATCTCACTTTGTCAGAAGTGGATTGTGCCGCCAATAGAAGATGAAGATCAAGAGACAAATATGATCTCTGTTTATGCAATTGACGAAGAGGACTGGCGACAGCCTATTATAGACTATCTTCAACATGGAAGACTTCCCACAGATCCCAGACGTAGGACTGATATACGAAGAAGAGGTGCCCGATTTATCTACTATAAGGAGACCCTTTATCGTCGTTCTTATGAGGGACTCTTCCTTTGATGCCTTGGAAAGGAAGAAGCAGCGAAAGCATTAGATGAGGCACATTCAGGTGTTTGTGGCGCCCACCAGTCGGGTCCAAAACTCCAGTTTCAATTAAAAAGGATGGGTTATTATTGGCCTACAATGATTCGAGACTCAATGGAATTTGCAAAGAAGTGTGAAGCCTGTCAATTTCATGCAAACTTCATACATCAGCCACCAGAGCATCTCCATCCGACTGTAGCTTCATGGCCTTTTGTAGCTTGGGGACTTGACCTTGTTGGCCCTATAACACCTAAGTCTTCAGCAGGACATTCTTACATTCTTGCAGGGACGGATTACTTCTCAAGATGGGCTGAAGCTGTAGCATTAAAAGAAGCCAAGAAAGAAAATGTTGTGGATTTCGTCCGAACTCATATAATCTATCGGTACGGTATCCCTCATCGTATTGTGACAGATAATGGAAGGCAATTCTCCAACGGCCTAATGGACAAGTTATGCGAGAAGTTTAACTTCAAGCAATACAAGTCCTCCATGTACAATGCCGCGACAAATGGGTTGGCAGAGGCATTCAATAAGACGTTGTGTAACTTATTGAAGAAGGTAGTCTCCAAGACAAAGAGAGATTGGCAAGAAAAAATCGGTGAAGTGTTGTGGGCTTACCATACTACTCATCGCACTCCTACAGGAGTCACACCTTATTCCCTCGTCTATGGGGTAGAAGCTGTGCTCCCGTTAGAAAGAGAGATTCCTTCATTAAGGATGGTTGTCCAAGAAGGGTTGACAACGGAAGATAATGCTAGGTTGCGCCTTCAAGAGTTAGAAGCACTTGATGAAGGAAGGTTAGAGGCTTAGCAAGCGTTGGAATGCTACCAAGCACGAATGTCTAAAGCTTTTGACAAAAATGTGAAGCTTCGATCATTTCAAGTTGGTGATCTTGTGCTTGCTGTTCGAAGACCCATCATCACGACACGACACACAGGGAACAAGTTCACACCTAAATGGGATGGACCCTACGTCGTCAAAGAAGTCTACACAAATGGAGCGTACAAGATCGTGGATAAAGAAGGATTAAGAATAGGCCCGATAATTGGCAAATTTCTTAAAAAGTTTTATGCGTGAAATGTAATGCTCCATATCGCAAGAGCCTAAACTGCATGATACTCCTGGCCTGCATGAGTTAAAAAGGTGAACGACCTAAAAAAAATCAAATTTGTACTCTGAACTACTTTATGACTTGATCCCGTTTATTAATGGGTATGTAGGCAACTTAAAGGAAACTTTAAGCTCAGTCCATAAAATAAAAAAAAAATCATTATTCCATTATGTGAAACAAGTATGATGTTGAATAAAAAATCTTGCCTATTACAAAAAAATGGAGATATCTTCGATAAAAAAAAATATAATAAAAAAGTCCTACAATGATAAAAAAAAATGAAGTCTGATCATGGTATCCACTTGTAGTTTTTCAGCTCTTCTTGTGCATCTTCCAACATTCCACGAAGTATCGTCAGAGTTTTAGCACCAGCATCAGTAAGAACAGGGGCATCTTCAATGCTACTTGTAGTTCCTCGCAGTTTGGAAGCCTCGAGTTGATTTTGTTTTAGAAAATCCTCCTTCTTGATAATCGTCTGAGAAATCTCAACTCGCTTAGCTTTCACAGTTTCAAGCCTAGCTTCCAATTCTTCTTCTTCTCGCAATGCTTGCAGATGTTGTTGCTGAAGTGAACCTTTCGCGGTGAGTAGTTCACTTTCACTGTATAGTATCTTCTCCAAGCTAAACCTAGTTTCTTCCAGTTGGCGATTCTTACTCTCCAAAGTTAATTGAGAAGAAAATGACGATTGCAGCTGGGTTATACTTCTCTACCTTCTTGAAATACACACTTACAATTTCTTTAAGAGAATCCAAGCCGGGTACACGAATCTCAGAAATTGTATGAAGTATTTTGACTGCCTCTTGTTTAAGGCGAGGTATTTTGTCGAACGGAGTGCATATGATCTTCTGGTGTATGCTCTCCCACAGGGCAAGGGCAGATTGTTTCCTATAGTTGGAAATAACATCGTCAGCAAAGTAATCAGAGATCTCAGACCCAACTGCATGGGTCGTTGTCTTCTTTTGTTCAGGAACTTCATCAATTGCAGGATGAAAAGATTGAATCGCGACTCTACCCGTTGGCGCTTTGGAATTGCCCACACGTGCAGCTATAGAGTCAAAGACGTCTGGACTCACAAAAGAAGGAGGACTATGATGCCCTTCGACTTCTATAAGGGGATCATTTAAAGGTGACTGCAAAGAAAAGGGGGAAGCAATGATGATAATAATAATAGTAAAATATTATAATGAAGAAAAAAACACTTACCAGTGGTGTAGGGAGTTCAGGAAATTGTGATGAGCTAGGGACTCCATCAAAATATTCATCTTCACATACTGATGGTTGTTTGGACTTTTTAGACCTTTTCCAATGATGATCGTCGCTACTGCTCTGACTACCATCATTACCCTTAGAGCGAAATTCACCAGGTTCAAACATGCGAATCCTTTTGCCTCCGTTGTCGTTACCAACCTTTTTGGGAAATTTCAGCTTGGGAGGAAGAGGAATAGCACTAGCCACCAATTTATCTCTGCCTTCTTCAAGGTAATTTCCATTTTTTGCCAACCACCAACTCCTGTGGCATTGGGTAATTTGGATGTGTGGCTTCATCGCGTGCGCAGAGAGATAAACTTGAGACAATGTTTTTGCTCGAACGCATATCATCCAAAGGCGCAATACATTATCTAAGTTGACCTCAGGAACTTCTTCACTTAGATCGTTTGGCACATCTTGGTAAAATCCGAATTGTCGGCTAAATCGACAAGGACTATAAGATTCAATGACCATCGAAGACCCACATCGGGAAGATAAGAAGCATGATCGAATACTTATAAAGAATGAGGAATGCCAAAATGATAGTTGGTCATCATCTGTTAGAACCATGCCTTTGTTGCGGGGAGGGAGATTCACATACCACGATACATATTTACCTTTATGAATATGTACACGAGCTTCAAAATTGTCGAAGTATTTAGCTCCACCCTCTTCGGAAAACTCAACCATCATTGGGCCCCTAACTTTCTTTGGAACTGCATAGTGCGTGTTAAAATAATAAGCAAGCCAAGCGTAAACATAATGCACTGGAAAGCAGGCCTCTGAACGTCCTGTCGAAGGAGACGCTTTATAAATCTGGCCCAAGCCATGATAGATATTGGCCAAAACTGGGACAGCAAGACTAAAAGCATAACCTTCTGCCATAAGGCTTGCAATTTTGAAGACCTCTGGACGAAGAGAAACCTGTTTGTTAGGAAACACAAATACACATAACCAACAAGAAAGAAAAGCAACCAAGTAAGTCTTTTCTATCAAATCGTCTTCTACACCTAGCTCATGAAAGAACTCGAGTTCTGTCTCAGACCAGTCAGAACATTTGATAGGAACCATTTGGATTATGAGTTGAACGAGGACGACTAGCTTTCTTCGCTTTTCGAGAAGGAGACTTCTCATACTTCAAATCTCTCTTAAACAAAAAAGAAATCCATGAACTAATGGAAATCTGGAAATGATCACGGTTCTGAGAGGCTATATTATAATAAGCAGCAAAAAGATACTCACAACTTTTCGGGAGGCCTTCGTTATTTTGGTCAGATGACGCTAACAATTCCTTGCAGCAAGGAATAACTTCATCATAGAACTTCCCTTTAATGGAAAGGCCCCCTAATCTCCACATGTCCCATAAGGAGATAGATAATTCTCCAGACGATGTATGAAGAGTATTTGTTGAAGGACACCATGCCTCACAAAAGGCTCGAATTATATCGGTGTTGCGATCATAGGTGTATAGAGAAGCCATCACAGCATCAAACAGACGAGCCTTCTTAAGTGTCAACTCATTGCGAGCAGCCACAATTTCCAACCATTCCCAATAATGGCGAGTGTAACTGAATTCTCCATGGATTTTAAACGATGAACTCCAACAAGCTTTACCCTCAATAATTTGACGACCTAGTGCTGACTCTAGATTCTGACCTGGCTCTTTATTATGTATTGGAGATTCTAGGAACCTCATTTTTTGGGATGATTCTCGATTCAAGGGCCTCTCCTCTGACCATCTAGATAGGACTCTAGAACTATCTAAGAAAGGCTGCAATGTCCTAAAGTTTCCATGCACCGCCTCTCCTACATGAAGAATGACTCCATTTTCAACAGGTCACTCTATCCTTCAAGATGACTAAGCAGTTCTTCTCAGGATCAGGATGCTCAGTGAAATACACCATGATGGAGATAAGTTTTTCAACACAAGAAAAAAATTGATGTCAATCTTTTCCAGTAAGCTATGAAAGCAAGAAAGTGATGCAAAAATAATCAATCATAAAAAAGGCAAGTGAAGCTGATGACAACCGTGGTGACCACCCATGCAGGAGACTACAGTCATCAAAGTGACTGGTCTAGACAGGTGGTGAAATCACTGCAAGTGAAACTGATGACGACCGTGGTGACCACCCCTACAGGAAACTACAGTCATCAAAATGACTGGTCTAGACAGGTGGTGAAATCACTACAAGTGAAGCTGATAACGACCGTGGTGACCACCCCTGTAGGAAACTACAGTCATCAAAGTGACTGGTCTAGACAGGTTGTGAAATCACTGCAAGTGAAGCTGTTGACAACCGTGGTGACCACCCCTGCAGGAAACTACAGTCATCAAAGTGACTAGTCTAGACACGTGGTGAAATCACTACAAGTGAAGCTGATGACGACCGTGGTGACTACCCCTGCGGGAAACTACAGTCATCAAGGTGACTGGTCTAGACAGGTGGTAAAATCACTGCAAGTGAAGCTGATGACGACCATGGTGACCACCCCTGCAGGAAACTACAGTCATCAAAGTGACTGGTCTAGACAGGTGGTGAAATCACTACAAGAGAAGCTGATGACGACCGTGGTGACCACCCCTGTAGGAAACTACAGTCATCAAAGTGACTGGTCTAGACAGGTGGTGAAATCACTGCAAGTGAAGCTGATGACGACCGTGGTGACTACCCCTGCAGGAAACTACAGTCATCAAAGTGACTGGTCTAGACAGGTGGTGAAATCACTGCAAGTGAAGCTGATGACGATCGTGGTGACCACCGCTGTAGGAAACTACAGTCATCAAGGTGACTGGTTTAGACAGATGGTGAAATCACTGCAAGTGAAGCTGATGACGACCGTGGTGACCACCCCTACAGGAAACTACAGTCATCAAAGTGACTGGTCTAGACAGGTGGTGAAATCACTGCAAGTGAAGCTGATGACGGCCGTGGTGACCACCCCTGCAGGAAACTAAAGTGACTGGTCTAGACAGGTGGTGAAATCACTGCAAGTGAAACTGATGACGACCGTGGTGACCACCCTTGCAGGAAACTACAGTCATCAAAATGACTGGTCTAGACAGGTGGTGAAATCACTGCAAGTGAAGCTGATAACGACCGTGGTGACCACCCCTGTAGGAAACTACAATCATCAAAGTGACTGGTCTGGACAGGTGGTGAAATCACTGCAAGTGAAGCTGTTGACAACCGTGGTGACCACCCCTGTAGGAAACTACAGTCATCAAAGTGACTGGTCTAGACAGGTGGTGAAATCACTACAAGTGAAGCTGATGACGACCGTGGTGACTACCCCTGCAGGAAACTACAGTCATCAAGGTGACTGGTCTAGACAGGTGGTGAAATCACTGCAAGTGAAGCTGATGACGACCGTGGTGACCACCCCTGCAGGAAACTACAGTCATCAAAGTGACTGGTCTAGACAGGTGGTGAAATCACTACAAGTGAAGCTGATGACGACCGTGGTGACCACCCCTGTAGGAAACTACAGTCATCAAAGTGACTGGTCTAGACAGGTGGTGAAATCACTGCAAGTGAAGCTGATGACGACCGTGGTGACTACCCCTGCAGGAAACTACAGTCATCAAAGTGACTGGTCTAGACAGGTGGTGAAATCACTGCAAGTGAAGCTGATGACGATCGTGGTGACCACTGCTGTAGGAAACTACAGTCATCAAGGTGACTGGTTTAGACAGGTGGTGAAATCACTGCAAGTGAAGCTGATGACGACCGTGGTGACCACCCCTACAGGAAACTACAGTCATCAAAGTGACTGGTCTAGACAGGTGGTGAAATCACTGCAAGTGAAGCTGATGACGGCCGTGGTGACCACCCCTGCAGGAAACTAAAGTGACTGGTCTAGACAGGTGGTGAAATCACTGCAAGTGAAACTGATGACGACCGTGGTGACCACCCTTGCAGGAAACTACAGTCATCAAAATGACTGGTCTAGACAGGTGGTGAAATCACTGCAAGTGAAGCTGATAACGACCGTGGTGACCACCCCTGTAGGAAACTACAATCATCAAAGTGACTGGTCTAGACAGGTGGTGAAATCACTGCAAGTGAAGCTGTTGACAACCGTGGTGACCACCCCTGTAGGAAACTACAGTCATCAAAGTGACTGGTCTAGACAGGTGGTGAAATCACTACAAGTGAAGCTGATGACGACCGTGGTGACTACCCCTGCAGGAAACTACAGTCATCAAGGTGACTGGTCTAGACAGGTGGTGAAATCACTGCAAGTGAAGCTGATGACGACCGTGGTGACCACCCCTGCAGGAAACTACAGTCATCAAAGTGACTGGTCTAGACAGGTGGTGAAATCACTACAAGTGAAGCTGATGACGACCGTGGTGACCACCCCTGTAGGAAACTACAGTCATCAAAGTGACTGGTCTAGACAGGTGGTGAAATCACTGCAAGTGAAGCTGATGACGACCGTGGTGACTACCCCTGCAGGAAACTACAGTCATCAAAGTGACTGGTCTAGACAGGTGGTGAAATCACTGCAAGTGAAGCTGATGACGACCGTTGTGACCACCCCTGCAGGAAACTATAGTCATCAAGGTGACTGGTCTAGACAGGTGGTGAAATCACTGCAAGTGAAGCTGATGACGACCGTGGTGACCACCCCTACAGGAAACTACAGTCATCAAAGTGACTGGTCTAGACAGGTGGTGAAATCACTGCAAGTGAAGCTGATGACGACCGTGGTGACCACCCCTACTGGAAACTACAGTCATCAAAGTGACTGGTCTAGACAGGTGGTGAAATCACTGCAAGTGAAGCTGATGACGGCCGTGGTGACCACCCCTGCAGGAAACTACAGTCATCAAAGTGACTGGTCTAGACAGGTGGTGAAATCACTGCAAGTGAATTTGGTGACGACCGTTGTAGGAAGCTTACACATTCAAGTAAGAAAGAAACAAATTGCAATAATATATGTGCAAAAAAAAAAGGAGATAAAAGAAAATCTATGATACAATCAAAACAGTTCATATGCGCGACATCAAATAAGGACACACATGGAATATATATGCGTATTCAAAAAAAACAATTTTGGCAAAAAAATTGAATATGTATATACCTTTCAAGTGGTAGACAAAGATTGATGTTGTATCCTAGGAGATCGTCAAATAACTTTGATAGTTCCAAATCCTACAAAGAAAGGATGGTGATAAACAAACACAAAAAAAAGGGAAAAGTTTTGAATATGTATTTACCTTTTAGTTGGCGAACAAATGTCAATTGTGCAAACAATTGTTAAATGTTGTTGTTCCTAAGATTAAGAAAGTAAAATTAACGACAGCGACAGAAGAAGGGATGGAATTAAAACAAAAAAAAAAAAGATTGAGAAGAAGAATTAAAAAAAAAAGGAAGCGGCAAAGTTAGAAAAAGGCGATCCAAAAAAATGCATAATGCAAAAAAGATTGGCATATTTGCATCATGATTTACTCCCCAAGGGTCATTCACCAAAGCATAAAATCAAGCAAGCGGAGCATGTATGTGCAAAAATAAAAGGGCAGCGGATAGAAGTTTGAAGCATAGTGCAGTAAAAAAAGTGGCACTTTAACCTGCAACTTTTACATTGAATTTTCAAAAAAAAAAAAAAAAGTGGAGGCCACATAAATCTCATCCAACGACTAAAAGCCACTAATATGCATTGCGATGGCGGTGACAAATTACTAAACAAAATAATTAAAAAAAAAAGTAAAATCAAGAGATATCTCTTTCATTCTAAAGTTCTGATCTAATATTTCATCATCAAACCACTTAACTCATTAATTGTATCTTATAACTTTTCTAAATTTAAATTTCACGTATTTTTATAAATTCAAAAAAAAAAAAAAAGAGAAAAAAAAATTGGCTGTAACATTTGACTTTGGATGAGGCAGCTCTTGATCTGATAAAGAACAACAAAGTTCAAGCCTGGGACCAACGACTTCGATTCAAACCAATTTCGTGATCAAGTAAAAAAAGAAACTGGCACATATGTGAAATTGAGGTGGCGGCGACAAATATATTATGTGGGGGATATATGCAATAGAGTAAAAGAGCTGGCGGCATGTGTGAAATTCAATGTAAATGCTACAAATTTAATTTTGCGACAAGTATGTGGGAGATCTCTCCACTTTACCTTATATGTTTAAAAACAAAAAACAAAAAGAAGAAGCAGCAGCATGTATGTGAAATTCAATGTAAAAGCTGCAAATTTAATTTTGTGGCAAGTATGCGGGGATCTCTCCACTTTACCTTATGTGTTTAAAAAAAAAAACAAAAAGAAGAAGCAGCAGAATTGAGATCATGAAGCAGCGGTAAAAAAAAAAAAAAAAAAAACCTAATGTGTTGCGGCAGGTAAGGCTAGGCAGCAAAAACTTATAAAAAAAAAAAAAATCAGGAATGATTTTGACTTGCCAATGGCGCGATGGGAGATTTCTTTTTTCTTTTTTGCTCGAAATCAAGGCCTACAAAGAAAAAAAAAACATGAGCATTTGAAGTCAAATGAAAGAAAGAAAAGAGAAATTGAAGAGAGAAGTTTTTTTTTTCAATACCTAGACTTCTTGCTTGGGTGGCTTTGTGTCTTATGCAACCTCTTCTATTTATAAAGAAAATGATTGGGTTAATATAAGGAAAAGGTATTATGAGATTTGATTTTAAATTGAATTTTATCTCTAATTAGATCCTTATCAAATTAGGAGATCCAATTCAAATCGTAATCCAAGTGGGAAATTTGATTTAAATCAATAAAAATTCGAATTGATCCAATTTTAAAGTAAGATAAATTGGATAAATTTCAAATTCGATTCGATTTAAATTAAATTAAAATCGGTAAAGTTAAGGGGCATATTTTTAGAATTCTATTCCTCAAACCAAATTTTGGATAGAATTTAGCATTATTCCAACTACGGGAAATCCTCAGAAATGGCCAGAAATTACAGGGTAATTTCGAAAAATGGCCAAACCGTATTTTTTAATGAAAAATGGCCAAACCGTATTTTTAATCTATTTTCACTTGTTTTATTCTTTCAATTATACCCCTAAGTTAATTTTCACGCCCCACCCTATATTTGAGGAAGCCATTTAATTTTTTTTTTTTAAAAAAAACCAATTATCCCATGAATCAAGCAATGGTTAGTTACAACATATATATTATCTCTTATCATTTGAAATTCAAATCCAGATTGCTTCATCGTCTTTTCCAGTAGACTTTTATTTTGTAATCAACAAACCAGATTGCTTCATCGTCTTTTCCAACCATTCTGATTGATTATTGGTCTTCGTCGTTCCTTTTGTAAAGCTATTGATCATAGGTATATTTTAGCATTTTTGTTACTGCTTTCATGTTTTCTGTTACTCCAAAAGTAAGCGTTCAGATTGATTATTGCTTTCATGTTTTCGTTCACCTGAGTTATTCTTTTCAAAGCTCATTTGAACTTTCTTCTGCATCAGTCTCCTACAAAAGTAAATAATTTTTAGAAGAAACTCTTACCCGTTTTCATACACACTGTAATTGTGATTAAACAAAGATCACAACTACAATGATTTTTCTTCAATTTCTTCAATTTGTATGATGAATTCTAGCTGTAACATGTATGATTTTTTTTTTTTTTTTTATCGATATATTGTATTTTGTTATGTTCTCCTATTTTTTCTCCATAAATCGTTATTTGAATTTAGTAACAAATTTCTTAATTACAATTTTTGTTTTCAAATTATACTGTTAAGATAAATTAATATTAGACTTATCTTTTTTATTTTGAAATTATTTTATTGAATTTAACATTAAATTAACCTGTAAATCCTAGATTCTCTCCTTTTTTATAGTATATTTAATTTGCATGATGAATTCTAGCTGTAACATGTATGATTTTTTTTTATCGATATATTGTATTTTGTTATGTTCTCCTATTTTTTTCTCCATAAATCGTGATTTGAATTTAGTAACAAATTTCTTAATTAAAATTTTTGTTTTCAAATTATACTGTTAAGATAAATTAATATTAGACTTATCCTTTTTATTTTGAAATTATTTTATTGAATTTCACATTAAATTAACCTGTAAATCCTAGATTCTCTCCTTTTTTTTATAGTATATTTAATTTAAATAATATTGATTTAGATTTCGGTTAGGGTCATTCTTATACATTTTGTTACTAATTGTAAAGATTATTCATATCATAAGTATGTTTCCACATATTTGTTATTGCTTTCCTGTTTTATTTCATCCCTATACTGCTTTTATGTTTTTGGCCATCCAGGATTTTTTCTCCCGTTTGAATTTGAATATGTTGTTTCAATTTTAATTTTCTAGATTTATTTGTTTAATTTGTAGGGTTGTTATTGATTTGGTTGTTGAATTAATCTGTAACAATCCTAGATTTTCTCCCTTCTTTATAGTGTATTTTAATTTAATTTATTTCTGAATTAAGATTTGGGTGGGGTATTTAGGTCCACTTTGTTGCCAAAAAAATTTACTAAATTTAGCTTTGGGTCATTTCTCAAAATGAAAACACGAATGGCTCTTTTTCAAATCAACTATTTTAAAATGGTCATTTAGCTGGTTGCCCCTAATTTTTTCCAGCCTTATTTGAAATTCAAAGTATTTAAGGTTGGGATTATCTTGAGATAATTTGGGCCTAGCCATAATTAAGCTCCGAGTTAAACTCAAGTCAAATTCAAAATAGAGAGAAGTCATTCCAAATTCAAAGTTACATAGAATTTTGACAAGACTGAAATTCAATATGGAATTAAAATCCAATTGAGGTTCAAATTGTAATTTGTTGCATCAAGCGGAGTAAAAAAAAATTGATTCCAAATAATTTCTTTTCGAGATTCATCCACACATAATTTGTGCCTAAATCTCGAAAAGGGGCATTTGTTGAAGGAAAAATTTTGACCAATCACAAATTGTCACGTCATTACACGAAATTAATGACGAAATTATAATTAATTAAATTTGGGACCAATTATAAATTGACATGTGTCCAAATCTAATTTGAAGACAAAGTTGGCAATTAATTTGATCAATTAATTAAAATTAAATTGTTTTGATCAAATTAATTAATTTGACCAATTAATTAAAAAAGTAATAATTAATTGGATCAAATTTGGGTCTTTTAAATATTTGGGTCTTTTAAATATTTGGGTCATATGGTTTTAGGTCAAATAAACAAAACCCAAGACTAAATAGTTGAGCCCAAGACCAATAAAGTCCAAGTCCAAGTTGTTAGGCCCAAAAGTCACCAGGGCCCATCCAGCGAGAACTCTATAAATAGAGGGGTTCTCTTCCATTTAGGGGGTGAGAATTTTGAAGCTCCCAGTCAGAGTCAGAGAATTCAGAGAAACTTCATCAAGATTGAAGACTGAAGACCGAAGACTCCTTGAAATCCATAAGTTTCAAAGTGCTGAACACTTCTTGAAGATTGAAGACTCCTTCGAGATTGGAAGACTTCAAGCTCCGAGAATTCATTAAAGCTTCAGACTCGAGATCAAGCGTTCCAGCCCTCGAGTGAAACACAGCCACACACAAGAGAGAGAATCAGAGGACTACATTAGAGATTGTACATCCACGCGCATATTTCATAAATACAAATATATTGTTTATTCCACGTGTCTCCATCTCCGAAGTTCCGTGTGAACAGTAAGTATGTAATTTTAATCTTAAACTTAAAAGTTTGTTAAAATTTTCTCCCTCTAATAAGTTTTCTTTTGAAACATCATTAAAAAAGTATTCTCATACGTGTATAATGAATTAAAAAATTAACATATATATGGTACGAAACTGATAGGATTACAAAGAAAAATGACACTAGAGAGTTAATTTTTCGTTAGAATTTGTGAGTTTTGACAAAGTTATTTAATTGTTTATTGGTGTGTATACAAACTAAAATTTGTGTCATACTTAATATTATTGAAATTAGAGAAATTTTGGTAGATAGACCGTTTTGGAGACATTTTCACATATGTCCAAAATTTTTTATATTTACAAGATTAGATTTTCGGATAGATTTTTAGACCTTTATACCCTTGTTATTATCATTTATTCTCAAATAATATTAAAAACAATAATAATACATTCCATAATAGCCAACCGAATATGCTACATTTTAGGAATGTTAATTTTCACCAAATCCCCTAAATTAAGGAATGTTCCCATAATCGTGGTTCCCTCCATTCTCCGTCTGTGTGCCGTTTTGGTTTTATTTCCGGCCTCTTCCCATTTATTTTCTTCTTTTTTCCAACAACATTTTCTCTCATTTTTTGTTGCCCATTGTCGTTAGTTTTCATATTTATTTCCCTCCTCTGTTTCATTGGTTTCGGATTGCAGTTCTTACGAACTTTGCTTGTTCGGACTGCATACAAAAGTTTCCTTGCTGTATTTAGGTTTTTTCTGTAGTTTTCCAGTGTTTTTAGACTGCATTCAGTGAGCCTCTACGTTATGTTTTCTAGTTGTTTGAAGATTGTTACGTTTTCAGTTTTTATATTTTATATATGCCAAGGGATATATCGTATTAGTCTATATAAGTTTCGTATACAATACACATTATAAACACGTTTTTTATATGGATACGTTTTAATTTTTTATATTTTATATTTTAAGAGGGATATATCGTTTTAGTCAATGTAAGTTTTTTTTTAAAAAAAATTAGTCAATGTAAGTTTCATATATATTTCGTACACATTGTAAACATGTTTTTTTTATGATTACGTTTTCAATTTTAATATTTTATATATTCAACGGGATATTTCATTTAAGTTAAATTCAGTTTCATTATCAGTCAATATATTCTTCTTCTTCTTGTTATTCACTGTGTTTGGTTGCTTTTAATTTCAGTTTTTAAATATGCTGTCTTTTTTTATATATATATAACTTCATATTTGTTTTTAATTTTAGTCAAAATCAGTATATATTCATCTATATATATCATATTTTATATACCATATTCTAAAGTATACATAAATATATATATCATATGTCAGTATACTTATGTTTCATATATACCATGTGGTATATATTTATGTATACTATGGAATATGGTATATAAAAAATGAAATATATAAAATATGATATATACAGATGAATATATAAACCATGTGTGTCTGATACATATTTTGTGGTTCATATATACCAGCAGTGAAGAATTAAAGGGATTATGAAAAAACAGAGTGTTGATGCCTTAGGGACAGTGGGCGAGAAAAACCCTAAAAACTCGTGGGAATACAACAAATGAACTAGGTATTTCGAAGCAATATACCAGATTATTTGAAATATACCTTGGAAGTTCGAAATATACCAGATGTTTTCTGCTACCAGCGGTTCGTCTTCTTTGCGCGCTTTCGGTGTCTTCTTCTTCGCAAAATTGCTGGAAAAAATTGAAGCCTATTCCGGTACAAACCGTGGGTTCAAAAGCAAGCTTCAAATCATGAGTTTTCTTCCTTTTTCGATTTCTAGACCTAAAGAATATACCTCCGAAGTTCGAAATATACCAGAGGATTTATACAAACAACAATTCGTCTTCTTCTCGAACTTCCTGTGTCTTCTTCTTCGCAAAATCGCTTGAAAAACAAAACAAAAATCTTGGCTTGAACGGAAGCAAAAATCGTGGGTTTTCCCCCAATTGCATGCCCTTTCCTTTTTCGTTCTTTCTCTCACCCACGGTCTAAAAAATGAAGGAAACGATTCTTTCCTTTTTTGGCTTTTTTTTTAAATGGTTAGTAGAGTATATGAGGGCCGAATCGTAAAAGGACCATGATTTTTATGAAAAAAATTTGGGTCATTAAGCCTTTTCTGTAAAAAATTGGAAACTTAGACATTTATGAAATATAGGGTCCATATTTGGGCTATCTATGTACTTTTCCCTCGAAATTAATGAGTTTATGGAGATCTTTATATTACTTTTTGTTAAAATTAATGGATGAATTAGAGGAATTTTAATGGTAGGTAGAAATTGTAACACTTATCTAAGTCTAAGGTCCAATTTGATAAAATTGCAAGTTTAGGATGAAAATTGATACAACTTGACCTAAGTTTAGTTTAGGGGCAAAATCAATATTTTTTCCCATTTTCTTTTTATTTTAAATTGTTTTGAAATTTCATCCCTTATTTTTCAAAAGTTATGATTTCATTTTTAAAGTTTTGATTTGTTTTCGAAGCAAATCCTTATGGGAAGTTTATTTACGGGTAAATTAGATTAAAAATACATTTTAAAAAAGAAATTTGAAAAAACAGATAGATTTGAAAAAAATTAGGTAAATCAAGCAGATTTTTTTGTCGTTTTTGGAATTCGTGTCTCCAAGACACAATCAGGTGAAAAGACGAACTGACGAACTGTTGTTTATTATTAAATAATATTCTGTAGGAGTGAGCAAAAACCGAGTCGAACCGACGAACCAAACCAGACCAAACTGAACCGACTGGTTCGGACCGATTTTTTTTTAAAAAAAAAAATCGGTTCCTCGGTTTAGAGAGATAGAAAACCGGTATATTCGGTTCGGTTCTCGGTTCTAGGACTTGGAAAACCGAAAAAACCGAACCGAACCGAATATCTATATATTCATATAATATATGTGTTTACATCCAGTCTAGCCCAACCATTCATGTGTTTATATCCAGCCCAACCAAGCCCAATCCCCTTTCCAGCCAAGCCCAATCCCTTTCCCAGCCCTTTCCATTTCCACGTTATTTTAATTAAAACAAAAAAAACCCTAGACGACCTTAAGCTTGACGAATCTCTCCTAGCCGCCCACGCCTCCATGTCCATCTCCTCTCAGTTCTCACTCTTTCAGTCTCTGCGGTACGTTCTTCTTCTTCTCTAGTTCTCTATCTTAAATGCCGCCGCCCCGCCGCTTCTTCTTCTCCATCTCTCACGCTGCCACTGCTACTTTTTCTCCATCTCTCACGCCGCCGCCGCTTCTTCTTCTCCATCACGCTGCCGCCACTACTTTTTTCTCCATCTCTCACCAGGTGGAACACGACTTCATAGTTTCTGCCATTGTTTGTTTCATTAGATTTTTTCTTTCATTAGATTTTTCGTTTCAGATGGAACATAGCTTGGGCTTCAATGTGTCTGCCATTAATTTTTCAAATTAGATTTTTTTCTTTCATTAGATTTTTTGAGATTATGTATTTTTTCAAATAAATTTTGTTTTTCCTTCATTGTATTTGTTCAGATTAGCAGATTCTGTTTAAGTTTTTTTTTTTTTTTTTTTTTTTTTTTTAAATTTAAAAGATCGGTTTTAACCGAACCGAACCGAACCAGTTTGGTTCGGTTCAAAAACCGAAACCGATATAATTTCGGTTTCATCGGTTCAAGACACTACAAAACCGACCAGTTCGGTTTGGTTCATGGTTTGGACCAAAACCGGACCGAACCGAACCGTGACCACCCCTGACTGTTGTTTATTATTGAAGCTGAATCTTTTTTTTTTCTTTTTTTTTATTATTTGTTTCTATTCTTGGACGGATTGATTGTTTTCATTCACGAACTTGTTTTTGCATTTTTTTATTGGGGCAACAAGAAATATGGCTAAAAATAAATAGGTGGCTTGAAATATAGCTACAAACGTTTAAAAATTAAATAGATGGCTAAACGATTTAATGATCAATAAATCCATATTTGTAAAAGACAAATATGCCCCCAACAAACTGTCTAACGTATTCTTAACGTTTAAAATCAAAACCAGAGTTTAGGAGAGATAAAATATACCTCTAAAAAAAGTTGGAGACATTTTAGGAAGTTTGAAAAATAAAAAAAAATCCAAGAAACTAAACTAGTTTGAAAAACAAAACTAGTAGTAGGTGTTACTACTGAAAAAATTTGCACCCCAGAAAAGGTTGCTACCCGGAAAAAATGAGTCAATACCTTTATTAGGGAAGGATAACAAAGTTCAACCTCCCTCAGTAGAGAGAAATACCTTCAGGATGCATTGATTGGAAAAAATGTCCTCTCAATCCGAAGACATACTACCTGCACCCAAGAACGTCAGCAATTAAAAACCCAAAAAAATAAGAACACCAGCAACCCGGAAGACATACTAATTTTCCCCCAAAAATGAATAAGCTAAAAAGAAGATACCGCCCACCCTCACCACCAGAATGAATAATTGCAATTAAATACTGCAAAACACACCTCTGTCCTCGGAAATGACGTAAACGACGTCTGTAATTAACCGTAAATACAAGGGGTAAAAACGTCATGTCACCGCCCACCCTCACCACCGGAATAGCCTTCATGCAGCAGCCCACCCGTCCATCTTCTTCCTCCAAAAGTAGAAACCCTTGAGAGCATTCCACACCCCCGAACTCTCCATTCCACACCATTTCCCACTGGCAAACAGAGTGAATATCACTACCTACCTCTCACACCACGCCGACGAACCATCTCCGTCGTGCCAGCGACCTTCATCCGCCGCGTCGACAACCATCTCTTGCATGCTCGGTTGTTTCTCCCCCTACGCGACGACTGTACCAAAAAAATTGAAATAGGTAACGGTTTCGTTTCCCTCCCCTTATATTTGCAACAAACAGATACTAAAATCCCTAGATTTTAGGGATTTAGTTTACTCCCTTTGAAACTGTCCCCACGGGGTGTATACCAGTATTGACACTCAGGATGTCAACGACTACACAGCACCCCCTATATGTACCGTTTTGAAATTCGTTCACCATCCAAAACACATATCTGTCCTCGAAAATGACGTAAACGGAGTCTGTAAATAACCGTAAATACAAGGGGTAAAAACGTCATGTCACCGCCCACCCTCACCACCAGAATAGCCTTCATGCAGCAGCCTACCCGTCCATCTTCTTCCTCCAAAAGTAGAAACCCTTGAGAGCATTCCACACCCCCGAACCCTCCATTCCACACCATTTCCCACCGCCAAACAAAGTGAATAACACTGCCTACCGCTCATACCACGCTGACGAACCATCTCTGTCGTGCCAACGACCTTCATCCGCCGCGTCGACAACCATCTCTTGCATGCTCGGTCGTTTCTCCCCCTACGCGACGACTGTACCAAACAAAATTGAAATAGGTAACGGTTTGGTTTCCCTCCCCTTATATTTGCAACAAACAAATACTAAAATCTCGAAATTTTAGGGATTAGTTTACTCCCTTTGAAACTGTCCCCACGGGGTGTATACCAGTATTGACACTCGGGATGTCAACGACTACACAACACCCTCTGTATGTACCGTTTTGAAATTCGTTGACCATCCAAAACACATCTTTGTCCTCGAAAATGACGTAAACGGCGTCTGTAAATAACCGTAAATACAAGGGTAAAAACGTCCAAAATAATCTAGTAAACAGTTCCCTAAAATGTCGGTAGCCATGCCTGCAAAATCCAAACTTCCGTAGCCAAAAATCAAGAATGCTTTTTTTGTAGCCATTTAGCACAATTCCCCTTTTTTATTTTTTATTCAATCACGAATGGATTAAAACCTCTTTATTTTTTTTAATTATTCTTTCTTACTGATTCCGTTTTTATTATTTTATTTATTTACTTTATTTTTTTCCTTTTCTCTTCGTCATTTTTTTTTAATTTCTGGTTTTTGTATTAATGATATACAAATGATATTGTTTTTTTTTTATTTTATTTTAAAATATATATATATTTTTAACTTAATGATGATAAAATAGTTATATTTTCTTTTCCATTTTAATGTAGAGTTTATTTGAATTTTTATGTGATTTCAAATCATGTTTTTAAGTTAAAAAAAAAAAAGTTGACGGTCAAATTTTGCACAATCCATACAATTTTTAGGTAAGTTACTTCTTGAACCTTGTCATATTTTATTTTTATTAATATATTAAGATTAAAAACTTATATTAGCAAACATTTACTGTTTTTTCCTTTCCAACAGACATTTAAATAAAAAAAAATGCATTAATTTCAAATAATTTTCATTACAAACGACATAAAAAATAACAAAAAATCAATTTTCAATTCTAAATTGAAGACTAATTAACGTTTAATACCAAATTATAGAATTAATCATATAAGGTAATAAAAATGAATTTTAATAAGTATGTTGTAAATTTAGAAGACTATTTTCAATTCTTATAAGGATGTTATCAATAATAATATTTCAATAATTTGATTTATATAATAAAAACAAAAAACAAATTTAAAACAAAATATTGAAATGAAAAATTAATTTTCGAAATACAATCATTTTATTATGATTAGTTAAAAAATATATTTAAATTTGATTTTTTTTATAAAAAAATCATCAATCCATCATTAGTGCAAAAACAAGAAAATAAAAAAAATGACCAAAAAAAAAAATAAAAAGCAGAAAAAAATTAAATAAAAAATAATAATAACAGAATCAATACATAATGGGAAAGAATAATAGAAAAATAAATAAAGAGGTTTCAATCAATCAATCAAGAATTTAAAAAAAAAAAAAGAAAAAAAAAAGTGAATCCGTGACTCAAAGCCACTGATTCAAGGTTTTCAGTTGACCAGTTTTTGTGTGAACAATCCGTGACTTTCCAAAAAAAACGACAAAAAATGTGCTTGATTTACCTAATTTTTTACAAATCTATCTGTTTTTTCAAATATCTTTTTTAAAATGTATTTTTAATCTAATTTACCATTTAATTACCCATTCCCATTTTCTTTTTATATTATGTTTACTTATTTATTTATTAATTATTTTATACAATATTTGATTAATGTAAGACATGACCTCCAAAACAAGGGAAACCTGTGCAACTCTGTGGTGCTTGCCACACCAGCTCCGATGCTTAAGTTAGTTGAGAGATCATGAGTGAAGCAAGTAAATTAATTATTCAGGAGAAGATTAAGAGGAAGAATAAATACCTAACTGAGTCCCCCTACCTTGGGGTTAGGCTCTTCTATTTATAGTTGAATTGGGTTTTCCCCTTCCTTTTAGGGGAGAGAATAGCCCTAGAGGTTGATTCGAGCCCATTGAGTCTCCTTGGGCTTGTTTTTATTCTAGGCTCTTATCATTCTAACCTTCTAAGAATTATGTCCAAATTCACCCATAACATTAAGCCTCCACTCTAGAATTGAGATTCAGGGGTGGCTTATTGCTATAAGTCAAACACCTTAAGCCCAATTTAAGAGTATAATTCTCACTTGTGCCGATTTGTGTGTTGATTTCCTCTTCACTCTGCTTGGATAGTTACATAAGCCCATCTGAGTTCAAATATTCCAATGTTAGCTTTAGATGCTTTATCATGAGGATCTCCCCTAGATAAATGAAAATTGATTTCCAGATGAGTCTTTTTTTAATCACCAGTTGGTATCTGACTTTTCGCGTGTAACTAATTTAATATCCTGCAAAAGGGATTGTTCTGATTTTTTGTCATTCGCTTTGTTTGTACGAAATGCCTTTAGTCTTAGCCTTAACTACAAGTGTAGTTTACTGCTTTGAAGCCTCTTGTGTAGGTGCTACTTTTTCATTAGTCATTCATGTGATTAACATGGTAAGACCATAGGGTCGACCTTGGGTACCTTTCATGTTATTGCAAATTTTGAGTTCCTTAGTGTACTGATCGGACTTGGCCATTTGATGGTCGACCTCAGCTTTTCAGAGGTCAGCCTTGGTACTACCTTCTTTAGATCATAAGACCTTATCTTCATAGGCTCGACTAAGTGGAGAATATGGGTGGCTCCACCTAGGTGAGGGCTTTGGGGTAGTTGAGAATATGAGTGGCTCAACTTCTCTAAGAACATTTTATTGACTCAACTTTAGTCTTAGCCTCAACTACATGTGTAGTTTATTGCTTTGAAGCCCCTTGTGTAGGTGCTTCTTTTCCATTAGTCATTCATGTGATTAACACGGTAAGACCATAGGGTTGAACTTGGGTACTTTTCATGTTATTGCAAATTTTGAGTTCCTTAGTGTATTGATCGGACTTGACCATTTGATGGTCAGCCTCAGCTTCTCAGAGGTCAGCCTTGGTAATACCTTCTTCAGATCATAAGTCCTTGTCTTCATAGGCTCGACTAAGTGGAGAATATGGGTGGCTCCACTTAGGTGAGGACTTGATGTAGTTGAGAATATGGGTGACTCAACTCATCAAAGAATATTTTCAAGGCTCAATTAAATGGAGAATATGGGTGACTCCACTTAGGTGAGGACTTGGTGTAGTTGGAAATATGGGTGGCTCAACTCATCCAAGAACATTTTCATGGCTCAGCTAAATGGAGAATATGGGTGGCTCCACTTAGGTGAGGACTTGGTGTAGTTAAGAATATGGATGACTCAACTTATCCAAGAACATTTTCATGGCTCAGCTAAATGGAGAATATGGGTGGCTCCACTTAGGTGAGGACTTGGTGTTGTTAAGAATATGGGTGGCTCAACTCATCCAAAAACATTTTCATGGCTCAGCTAATTAATGGAGAATATGGGTGGCTCCACTTAGGTGAGGACTTGGTGTAGTTGAGAATATGGGTGACTCAACTCATCCAAGAACATTTTCATGACTCAACTAAATGGAGAATAGGGTTGCTCCACTTAGGTGAAACCTTGGTGTAGTTGAGAATATGGATGACTCAACTCATCCAAGAACATTTTCATGGCTCAGCTAAATGGAGAATATGAGTGGCTCCACTTAGGTGAAAACTTGGTGTAGTTGAGAATATGGGTGGCTCAACTCATCCAAGAACATTTTCATGGCTCAGCTAAATGGATAATATGGGTGGCTCCACTTAGGTGAGGACTTGGGGTAGTTGAGAATATGGGTGTGGCTCAACTACTTGGTTATTGTCAAAGCTTGAAGAGTTTTCTATCAATCCATCTATCTGGTCCTAAATTTCCAGCACAAGGATATGGAACAAAAAGATTGGGCAAGGATATGGTAGCTACTTGATGCTTGTCGGGCTAAAATGTGGAGGTTAGAAAAGATGGTAAATAATGATTAAGATAAATTCAACCAACCTATCGCAAATATACACTATCACATGCAGTAATAAAAACTTTAGAAGTATTCCAAGGGTATCGATCCCATGAGGACTAAATTGCAAACACAAAATCGAAGACAAACTGTTCAAATATTGCTTCCATAAGGTAACCAAAGAAATAGTTGATGATGATTTTTGAAAAATAAACAAGTAAAGAAAACAATGAGGTTTTAAATATAATTTCAACCCTAAGGTAAAATTACTCTAATCCTTGCTTATTAAACCTAAGTCTATTCATGCATTGGGTCAGATTTAATTTCTATTTGACCTTGCTCCCAAGAATCGTTAGAAGGCTAAACGAGTACCGTTATGCATATGTTTGTGACTCGACTCCGACATAGATAAATCAAGCATGCAATCTATAACCCTATAGTTGTTATAGGGTGCCTTAGGCAGCCTCGCCTATAACACCGAATACACTCTTTCGAGTCATTTCTCCTATATCACCTTTATGAGAACCGATATTGTTCGTCCCTTTCAAGATCAAACTCACATAGCATGCAAAGTCTAAGTGATCAATTTAAACTTAGCAAGATTCAGAATGATATTCAATAAAGAATGACATGCAATGAATAAAACTTAAGTAAATAAACACTTTCAAGCTATTTTAACCATAAGGGAATTCACTATATTGAACCCTTCAACGGGATTTAGCTACGCATGATGGGATAAGATGCAAAAGAATAACTTTTCATTGACATAATGATTATAAGAATAGAGAAATAATGAAAAGAACAGTTGCTGGAAATAAGGTGCAGTAGCTAAAACTAGGGGTTTTTTTTTCTTTTATCCAATCTGATGTGGACTTTTCCTAACCGCAAGCGCACGGGTCAAGTAATAATATAGTGAAAGTAAATTCGAATGTCATCCTCTGGATTGGATTTTTAAGCAAATCAAGTATTGTGAATAATCTCGCTCAATTTTATTTAGGGATTAAAAAGTGATGAATGAATGATAATAAAACCAAATCAAAGCAAGTAAAAAGAATGGAAATTCAATTGGGAAAACTACTTAGGGAATTGATTTCGCCGATTTAGTTTAGGATTGATTTTAAGGAATAAGTTATTATGCACAATGAAATTATGAGCCACAGACCCTTTAATCACAACTACCTCTCCCGAGTATAATTGATTCTCAAGCAAATTAACCAACTTGATATCCCTATCTAAGTTTATTAACATGCAAGGCAATGGGATCTTTTAACCAATTCTAAAGTTAATCTAAAACCGTCACGAATTAGGAAATAAACTTTATTCATGCAATCTTGAGTAAGTCTAGATCAAATCCCCTCTCCCGAGCTAGATTCGAAACTTAAATCATTCAACTAATGGCCAATTAATTGAAAGCATTAAATCAAGATTACAAACACAATAACATTGCACAACTTAAACCATAAATCAATCCATAAACTTAATCAACTATATCAATCCCTAAGCTACAAGTTTAGCTACTCATGAATGTAAATACAAGCTCAACTAAACATATCAAAGCCATAAATCTATCTAAAGAAAGGAAAGGGAAAAGGAAACTCAATGTAGGCCGAGTCCGACGTCCCCGTCACGATCCCCACGAACAATGGGTTGATTTCCAAATCTCTCCCTTTGTTTTCAGCCTCCAAGTGCTCTGTTCTGCCCTGTTTACGGCTCCAAAAGGTCCCAAATCGAACTCCCTTCAAACCTAGCCGAAAATAAGCCTTTATTCTGTTTTTTTCGTCTCGACGCTGCCTCTTATACGCGCGTTCTGAATAAGGAAAAACGGTAGCGTCGGGACGCTTCCTATCACAACGTCTCGACGCTGTGAGCTTTACGCGCCTAATCTGATATGGAATGTGAGCGTCGAGACGCTCAAGAGCTAGCGTCTCGACGCTAGCCTGCTGTTGACCGAGATTTGACTTTTTTCCTCTTTTACTCTTTTCATTCCTTTGCATCTTTTCACGCCCCGAGCACCCGATTAACTCTAATATGACATTATAGCTCCAATCAACCATTTCCTACAAAATAAACAATAAAGCACAATAAAATGGCCCAAACATCATAAAAGACTAGCTAAATTAAATAAGTAAAAGTAGCTAGCTATGCTCGCTATCACAATCCTTCTAGAGTTCGCTCGACACTCTAATCTCCTTTACAAGTGGGAATATGGTGAAAATCTCTACAAACACTCAGGTTTGATGTCTAACTAAAGGTTAGAATTCAGTCATCTAAGAAAAACCACGGGCATCCCTACTCATGGGTGTCTACTAGAGTTTTCTCACCACCCTCTTCTTCCAGTGAGTTCTGCTTGGATATCTCTTCGAATCAAGGTCTTATATAGTGTGGGGAGTAGTTGAGGAGCCACGAAATAGGTGCTGGTAGGTAGCACAGTCAGTTTTGGGATCAGAACAACCGGTTAGGTGCGTAAAACTCTCGTTCAAAATGACCCGAGATGGACTCAGAACTCCCTTTGTCTGCCCAGAAATGCGGTCGCATTTGGATTTTGCCTTCCCAGAAATACGGTCGCATTTCTGGGTTTTTCCAGATTTCTTATGTTTTCTGCAAAACACCAAACCAAGTCAAATTCTTATCATATGAGGTCTTTTTAAGCACAAATAAGCACAATATTGACATATATGACTCAACTCCCTAATTCATCAACTTTAACACTTTTCGAGCTTGGGAATAGTAATTTTGATCTAAACATGTAATTTTGACAAGAAAATGAGCTAAATATAAGGGTAAAATAGGTATATTTTTTACCCTTATCATACCCCCAAACATAACTCATTGTTTTTCCTCAAACAATAGCCAATCAGAATGTTAGTGATCAATTTTTAATTGCCAATCAGAATGTGAGAGCTCAACAATAATTGCAAATCAAAATGTTATGGATCATATGTAATTGCCAACCATGGTACTAGCATCTAACTTAATTGCAAGTCAAAATGTCATGAATAAACCATATGGAATCAAGTAAACATGTTTCTCAAGATCGTTTTCTAAAAAGTTGCCTTTCAAGAGAGGTTTCTACTCTAGTACCAGTCACAACTTCTAAGTTTCCTAGGCATGAAGATTTCTAATGTTCTATTTCAAAGTAAAACTTTCCCTAGTCCATCCTAACCAATATGTTTAAACTACCTAACTTCTACTCATTGAGCCTAGTGTAGTCCTTTTAGTTAAGAACAAGACTTGAGGTTCCTTGAGCATACATGAGTTACTAGACTTTTTCTATCTCCCTCCAAACTTATTTGATTGCTGGTGCTCTTTTTATTCAACTTCTTTTTCTCCCAAGAGTATCCTTGCTGTCACCTTTACCTTCGTTCTAGCTTATCGACACTTTGTGGTGAATATTTCTAGCTACGAGCAAAGCTCACAAGCTTGTATTAGTACTCACTTCCCTAAGTAAACCTTTCATGCAGTGGCAAACCATGAGTGTCATGAATGCCCCTGGTTACTAAGTAAACTCTAGGAAGGAGAAGTAACTCTCAGTTTTTCTCTCTCTGTTTTTTTGGATGATATATACTGAGCATATACTTGTTTTCCATCAGTACAAACTTACACAAAACATATATATACAAAGTAAAGTAAAGCACCCCCCAAACTTAAGGTAGGCAATGTCCGCAATGACTTTGTTTTTGAGGCATGGGCTTAACATGAGGCTATTGTCTTTCAAAACATCAAGGCTAAATTCTCCTAGTGTGTTAGAAAGGTTAAACATGAGGAAGTTTAGACTTAAGAAAATTCTGTAAAGAAAAAGACTAATGGAAAGCCTATGACTAGAAAACAAATCGGTTGTGACAGTGGCACTTTATGAGATAGAAATAAGCTCTAGTTATCATCATCAAGGGCTTAAAAGAAAACTAAAATGGAAACATGTTTTTCCAAAACATTTTTTCAAGCCCAAATTTTCCATAAAGTTGAGAAGGAAAGGAGCAACGCAAGGCAGTGATGATGAAAACTAGAGCTTTGTTCTATCTCAAAAGTGCCACTATTATAACAAAATTGTTTTCTAGTCATAGGCTTTCCGTTAGTCTTTTTCTTTACAAAATTTTCTTAAGTCTAAACTTCATCGTGTTTAACCTTTCTAACATTCTAGAAGAGTTTAGCCTTGAAGTTTTAAAAAATAAAAAACCTCATGTTAAGCCCATGCCTAAAAAACAAAGCCAATAAGGACATTGTCTAACTTTAAGTTTTGGGGGGGGGGGGGCTTTATGCTTTACTATGTAAATATCTTTGTAAATTTGTACTGTTGGAAAAAGAATATGTGCTCAATATTTTTTTTTTTAAGAAAGAAAAGATGAAAAATCGAGAGTTACTCCTCCTTCCTAAGGTTTACTGAGTAACCAGGGGCGTTCATGACACCCATGGTTTGCCACTGCATGAAAGGTTTACTTAGGGAAGTGAGTATCATTCCAAGCTTGTGAACTTTGCTTGTAGCTAGATATCGTTACCACAAAGTGTCGATAAGCTAGAACGAAGGTAAAGATGACGACAAGGATACTCTTGGGAGAAAAAGAATTTGAATAAAAAGAGCACCAACTGTCAAATAAGTTTGGGGGAGATAGAAAAGGTCTAGTAATTCATGTATGCTCTTTTTTTGCCTCAAGACTGTTTTTCTTAACTAAAAGGACTACACTAGGCTCTATGAGTAGAAGTTAGGTAGTTTAAGCACATTGGTTAGGATGGATTAGGGAGAGTTTTGCTTTGAAAAAGAACAATAGAAATCTTCATGCCTAGGAGACTCAGACGTTGTGACTGGCACTAGAGTAGAACCTTTTCCTGAAAGGCAAACTTTTTAGAAAACGATCTTGAAAAACATGTTTACTTGATTCCATGTCACTCGATTTGAAATGTAAAGTTGATACTAGTACCATGATTGATTATTACACATGAACTCTAACATTTTGGTTTGCAATTAATATTGAGCTCTTACGTTCTGATTGGCAATTCAACAGTTGATCTCTAACATTTTGATTGGCTATTGCTTGAGGACAGGCAATGAGTTAAGTTTGGGGGTGTGATAAGGGTAAAAAATATACCGATTTTACCCTTATATTTAGCTCATTTCTTTGTCAAATGTTGTATGTTTAGATCAATTTTACTGTTCCCGAGCTCAAAATTTGTGCTTAAAACGACTTGATTTTTAGAGAATTTGACTAAGTTTGTTGTTGTGCAAGAAAACAGAGGAAATGTTGGAATCTGCCCAGAAATGCGAACGCATTTCTGGAAAGGAAAAATGAAATGCGACCACATTTCTAGAAAATTGAGAGAGTTCCGAGTCATTCGCGGGTCGTTGTTGACTTGTCTTCTTCGCACCTAACCGACCGTTTTGACCCCAAAACCGACTGGGCTACCTACCAACACCTATTTTGCAGCTCAGCAACCATTTTTCACACTATATAAGCTCGAGATTCGAAGTCAAATTCAAGCAGAACTCATTTGGAAGAAGAGGGTGGTGATAGAATCCTAGTTGAAGCCTATGAGTAGGGATGCCCGAGGTCCTTCTTAGATGACTAAATTCTAACCTGAGTTAGACATTAAACCTTAGGGTTTGTAGGGATTTTCACCCATTCCCACTTGTAAAAGTGAGAGAGTGGAGTGTCTAAGCGAACTCTAGAAGGATTGAGTAAATAGAAAACCCATAATATTTGGCTATCTCCATTATTCCCAGCTCTTGATACTTTTCATTATTCTGTATTATTTACATTCTTATTTCAATGAAAATGTATCCATTTGCTCTTTATCTCACCATGAGTAGCTAAATTCCATTGAGGGGTTCAATATGGTGAATTCCCTTATGGTTCAATAGCTTGAAAGTGTTTTATTTGCTTAAGTTGTGTTCAATGCATGTCATTCTTTATTGAATATCATTCTGATCTTGCTGAGTTTAACTTGATCACTTAGACTTTGCATGCTATGTGAGTTTGATCTCGAAAGGGACAGACGAGATTGGTTCTCATAAAGGTGATATAGGAGAAAAAGCTCGGAAGAGATTGTTCGGCGGTATAGGGCAAGCTGCCTAAGGCACCCTATATCGACTATAGGGTTATAGATTGCATTCGTGAATCATCTATGTCAGAGTCGAGTCATAGAAATGTGCATAACGATACTCGCTTAGCCTTCTAACGGTTCTTGGGAGCAAGACCAAATAGAAGTTAAATCTGACCCAATGCATTGAATAGACTTAAGATTTAATAATCCATGATTAAGGTTATTGCCTTTGGGATGAATCCATGTTGAATACCTCGTTTATTCCTTATTGTTATTCTTTTGTTTATTTGCTTGTTTTATCTATTTCTTTAAAAACCAATCATCAAACTTATTTCTTTAGTTACCTATTTTTAAGCAATCAAGTTGAGCAGTTTCTTCTTCAAATTTGAATTTCCAATTTAGTCCTCGTGGGATCGATACCTTTGGAATACTTCTAAGGTTTTTTTATTACTACGTTCGACAGTGTATACCTGTACTAATGTTGGTTGAATTTACCTTTATTATTATGTATCATCTTATCTCACATCCATCCATTCAGCGAACGACGCACCAACATTGCCCGACATTAAAAAGCCCGACATTAAAAGCCTGATTTTTTTTTAGTTTAGGGTTTCCAATTCCACGCCTCATTCTTTCACTTTCAGCATTTCTCTCATAGTGCTCCCACGTGACCACACCTTTGTCTTTCACTTTCACGCAAAACGCCGTTCCCCACGCCGGTTGCCACTCCCTCCTTTCACTTTGATTCGAGGTAGTCCATCGCTGCCTTCAACCACCACCGCTCACAACTTTCCCTTAGTTCACGTATCGCAACAGCCGACAAAGGTCGTTTTGCAACCAGATTCCTCTTCCTTCTCTTCATACTCTCAGCCATTCCCTGTTCGGTTTTATGCCCTAGGACTCGTAGATAGTGAATGTAAACAAATTGTATACTTGTTTCAATAAAGTGTTATTGAGTTTCTACAATAAAGTGTTGTTGTTAAGTATTGCACAATATGACACAGATCCAATAAACTAAGATCCAAGGTTGTTTGTATGTAACTTGAACTAGTATGTGGGGACATACGGGGATCGTTGTTCAAGTAACAACTTAAAAGCTCAATTGTATAGGGATAAGGCTGGGTACCTTATCTTGGTGACACTATGGATACGGTCCACTTTGTATTTGATACAAACACAATGATCCAACACATTCATGTAGGGGACATGTGAGTGGGGGTATCCTATGCAATGAGTTTGCATAAGATCAGACTGTGAAATAGTAACCGCTAGTTGTAACACTGTTAACTAGTTAAGTTTCTATTTCACTAGGATGACCTAGGCAACTTAGTCTAAATCGTGAGTGAATTATGGACTCCTGTTCACGAGGAATTGTCTTTTGATTTGTATGGGTGAGAGTGGTCAGTATGTTGACTCAATAATCCTATCTTTTTGGGGACAATACCGAGTGGGGAGCTGGGAATATAATCACACAAGATGGAATTCACTCTTCCTCGACTTTTGAGGAAGTAGATGAGTGTTTCCTTAAGTGGTGTCTTCAGGTCTTGAACAAAGGGCCCTACCCTTTTAATGGCCGAGAGGGGTTTCTCTTTTATGGTTGGACCACAAACAAGTTGTTCATTAGAGGAGCACTGATACTTAAGAATGTAGAGGTAACACATGGGTAAACCGATAATTTTACCCAGCTGGTGTTACGAACACTTGTGAAGGACTAACTTGTTGTTATTGGTCTATATCCGTGGACATAGAAATAAATCTACAGTGAGAAGAGGGCAGTTGTGGGTCTATAGTGGAGTGTACCCACAATTAACGAATATTAATTAATGTGGTTAATGAGTTTAGCCAATTAATCTCATATCGTTGGAGCTTCTGATCTGTAGGTCCATTAGGTCCCCTTCCCAACTCGTAAGGGGTATTGAGGTAATTTATATCTTGAATAGAATTTGAAATGTTCAAATTCACTTTGGGAAATAATATAGTGTATGGTGATACACTATAATATAAAGTTTTAATTTAATTAAACTTTATGATATAAATTTAATTTTGGATATGATTCAAAATTATTTTATGAGAGAATTAAATATTTGAAGGAGTTCAAATATTAATATGAATAGGATTCATAGTAAACTATATTTTAAAAATTAATGCGCATTGGATGTACATTAAACTATAGGTTATTTGAGAAATGAAAAGATTAATTAAATTGGATTTAATTAATCAATTATCAATTATTAATTAAATAAGATTTAATTAATATTTATATTTATTAATTTAAACATAAATAAATTAATAGTACTCCTTTCCTGCTAATCTGTCAAGCATTTGATCAATGAAGGGCAATGGAAAGTGATCCTTCTTCGTGGCTTTGTTTAGCTTTCGGTAGTCCATGCAGACTCTCCAGTCTGTGATCGTTCGAGTGGGAATGAACTCCCATGATCCTCAAGCTTTTGTGGCATCTTGCTTTAAATCAATGCACTGCAGTTTTCTGTTAGCGCCACAGTCTCGAACTCTCCCAAGCGCCTTTCTTTTGTGAGTATGTCTTGCAAGAACTTGGCATAATTTGGCATCTACTCCAAGGCTTCTACCAATGGAATGTTGATATGAAGTTGTTTCAGGATGTCTAGGAATTTGTTGAACTGTTCCTTTTGGTTCTTCTTTCTGAAACGTTGAGGATATGGACGTGGTGGTCTGAAACTTCGGTAGTTTTCCTTATGTTGTTTGACGTCTTCCCTACACTCATTCTTTTTAGTAGCTTGCCTGGCTACTTCCCTTTCGGTTTGATTTCCTGTGTCTTTTTTATCGTGCTTTGCGGTCGCAGAGGTGGTCGGTTCACTAGTTATCTTTGTGGTTGCATCTTTTGGATCTTGCAATTTTTTTGGTTCTTTCTTCTCTTCTTACTCTTCCTCCATAAGTGTGGCTGGTTCTTCATACTTTCAACGACTCTTTAGAATGATGGCCTTGTATTGTTCCTTCCCGCTTCTCTATAGATTTTTTGTGGTGCTGGGTAGGACTCCTTGTGGGTGATTTTTTTTTTATTTATGTAGCAAGTTGTCCCACCTAGACTTCTAAGTTCCTTAGTGTTTCTGCTTGAGATTGGATTACAGCATCTTGTTTTGCCATCATCTCCTTGATCAAGTTCTCCACATTAGACTCTTTTGTAGATTGTTGAGCCTGTTGGTTTTGACTGCGACTCCCTTACTTCCATGAGAAGTTGGGATGATGCCTCCATCCTGGATTGTACGTGTTAGAATAAGGGTTGTTAGGCCTATTCTGACTACCTTGTCCTTGACCTATATAACATGGAGAAGCAGGAAATGGCATTCATCAAATAAATGCTTCTCACAACAATATACACAAGTCGGTTAAGTAAGTTGATTAACAGAAGTAAGAGGGGACTGGTTCAGTTTTGAGCATATTGTTCATGCTGGTCATTTGGGCTCTCATTTCAGTAGATGAGTTGTTCATTGTTGCCATTTGAGCCTTCAGTTCTGTGATTTCATTGAGTTTCATGATTCCTGTGGTTTTCCTTGTGGGCATAGAGTCTTTATCTCCCCAATGACAGTTGTTGATTACAATCATATCTAAGATATCATTTTGCCTCATTATATGATTTCTTGAGGAGTGATCCATTAGTCGAGGTATCAACCAAGGTTTTTGAGGCATGGGTTAAGCCATTATAGAAATGCTCAATCACGATGCACGCAGGCAAACCGTGATGTGGACATTTCCTTACTAACTTCTTGAATCTCTCTGATAACTGTCCAAAAGGTAGTTATTTAGGCCTCATTTATATAAGGATTTGTGTGTCTTTAATGCTTAATAGGGTTGGTTTTAGAGAGATATTACATGTTTTAACCCATTTGGAAGAATTGAAGCTTTGGAAATCATTTTGTGCAGAATCTGTTGCTGGGCGACTTGAGGGAGCAAATTCTGTGCTGCAGCAAAACTGGGAGAAAGACTGCCACGTCACAGCTTGTTAGCCAACTTCATGAACCGACTTCTGTTGAGTTATTTTAGGGATAAAGGAGCAAGGAGAGCCCTACACGTGTCCAAGTTGACCTAATTCAAGCCTCTTATCCTTCTATAAAAGGAAGTAGCCGTCCAAGTCAAAAGCATTCCAACTTTCCTTGGAAGCCGAGTAGTATAGAGAGATTGGAGATTACCAAGAACACCATCATCCGCAAGCTGATTAAGGAGATTATTATTTTCTTTATTATCTTGTGACTATGGGCATGCCTACTCAGATCGTAATTCGTGTTTCCATGTTCATCATGAACTAAGTAGCTTTAGGTGTTGGTTAGGAACATGTAGTTGTTGTGCTTAAACTATAGTAATATATTGATTATTGCATCTTGGTTAATTGTTGTGCCTATTTACATTTTATGCCCGCTTGGCCAACTGGTGTGAATACCTCTCTCTAGTTTCAGGGATGATTTAGAGAGTGTGTGACAATTATCCACACTACGATCATTGTGTATTGGTGAACGCCAGTGACTGAGCTAGGGATAGCCAGTCGCACTTCATTGGGGTTGAAACACATTCCAAAAGATTCGGAGTTTCGGGAGGAATCCGCTAATAATACTGCGAGAGTTGCATGATCAATCATATTGCTAGAGCATCTTTTTAAACAATTACTAAGCCTAACCAGCCCCTGCCTTTAATATGTCTATTTATTTGTTTATTCTTTGTTCTGTCATTTATTTTGCTTCAGCATAATTCTTATAAAACCAAATCATTTTTACCATCTTTTGAAACCATTAGAAAGTTACACAAAATAGGTAAAGTGGAAGCTAATTCAGGACTTAGATTGATAATATTACTTGCTGATGACTGTGTATACTTGCACAAGAATTCTAGAGTCTTTTATACCATATTTTTACTCACTCTAGGAGCCCAACACTCTGCCACACAACTCCTACTTTTTCATTCGTATCCTGTTTGAATGTTACAATCTCGCTTCTATATTGAGCATTTTTATTGGGTGGAAAATACTTTGTCATGAATTTTTTAGCTAACTCCTCCCATGTGGTGATTGAGTCTGAAGGGAATGAATCTAGCCACGCTTCAGCGCTTCCCTGTAGAGAAAAAGGAAATAATTTTAGCTTTAATGTCTCACTAGATACACTAGTAAACTTAAAAGAATGGCAAACTCAAAGAAGGAGTTTCAAATGTTTGTGTGGATCCTCGTTAGGCAGCCCAGAAAACTGTCCAACTATTTGAAGCATCTAAAACATCACGGGTTTTAATTAGTAATGAGTAGCATCCACGATTGGATCCCTGATGCTAGGATTTAAATTCTGAAATGCGGGCGCAACGTAATCTCGAATGACCCGATTTCTCTCCTCTGCAATGAGAATTGGATTTTAGCGATTGTTAGGCAGCGCCTATTGGTTTCCATTGTGGTTTTGCTCCCCATCTTGAGGTGGCAATGGAGGATCATCTCTTGGTTGGTCCATTGGAAAAGTTTCTGCAGGATTCCCTTGAGTGCCCAACTCGCCTTACTCCCTCCTCTTTCGCCTCTGCTCCTTACGTCGCAAGCGAAAGGTTCTCTCCATTTCTGGAACTAACTCAAATTGATCAGAACCACTGCTCATGCACAATTTTTCCTGCAATTGATTTTGTTAGAGCAGAAAAGCTAGAGAGTAAAAACAAGTTCAACTCAATTTTCTTCCTAATAAATTGGTTTCTTTGATATTTAACTGTCGTTCCCCAACAATGGCGCCAAAAACTTGGTGGGTTGTTTAGCTTTCGGTAGTCCATGCAGACTCTCCAGCCTATGATCGTTCGAGTGAGAATGAACTCATTCTTCTTGTTTTGTACAACTTTTATGCCTCCCTTCTTGGGTACACATTGAACTGGACTAAGAATTCAAATGTGTCCTTAGCAAAAATGAAAATCATGGTAAAGAAATTGAAAGAAAACTAACCTAATTTTAAAAAATTAAGGCCCCGTTTAATAACCATTTGGTTTTTGAAAATTAAGCTTATACACACATACTTCCACCTATAAGTTTCTTGGTTTTAGTATCAATCTTCTACATTGTTTTCAAAAACCAAGTCCAATTTTGGAAACAAAAAAAAATTAGTTTTCAAAAACTTGTTTTTGTTTTTAAAATTTGGCTAGGAATTCAAATGCAACCTTGACTAGGATGAAAGTCATAGTAGAGAATTTAGGAGAAAACAAACATAATTTTCAAAAACCAAATACTTACCGAAGGAGACCCAAACCAACTATAACTTAATGTAACATCCCTTCCCAAGTGAACGGGCAAAGGAATGACCATGAACTTGGTTCTATTGCGGTGAAGCGCAAAGTGGGGTACAGTCATAATGTTTGCCTATTCATATTTGGATGGAACAAAATGGACAATAAGTTGTTGGGCTATACGTTCACGAATAAAAGTGATGATCAATTTTTATATTTTTAAAACCAAATGAAATTTTGCAGGCCTTGGCCATTACCCAATATACCATTAAATACAACAAACAAAAAACACAACATTATATAACTCCCAAACAATCACAATAAAAAAAACTCTTCGCCGGCTAAACTAACATTTCAAATACAAAAAATGACGCAATCACAAGCATCAAAGTCGTCTCCTTTCATTTACATCTTCCCTTATAAATCTATATTCAACTGATCGACCTTCATTTAATCCATCAATGGCGGATTTCCAAAGCTACATAATTCTCTTCCTCATATGGCTAGTTTCCACCATCACAATTCGCTTCATTTTTGCCAAAACCAAAACAAACCCTCGTCTTCCTCCAAGCCCTTTCGCCCTTCCCATCATCGGCCATCTCCACCTCCTAGGACCATTACCCCACAAAGCTTTCCACAAGCTCTCTACCCGCCATGGACCCTTAATGCACCTCCGTTTAGGCTCCGTCCCCTGCGTCGTAGTTTCGTCGCCCGAAACAGCGAAACAAGTCCTCAAAACACACGAATCTTCCTTCTCCAACAGACCGCATCTGGCTGCAGTTGACTATCTAACCTACGGCTCAGCGGATTTCTCCTTTGCTCCCTATGGACCCTATTGGAAGTTCATGAAGAAGCTTTGCATGTCGGAGCTGCTTGGTGGCCGGACGCTCGACAGCCTCAAGCCTGTGAGACGGGACGAGACGCTGCGGTTTCTACGGTCGCTGCGGACGAAGGCGGCGGAGGGGAGAGAAGTCAATGTTGGAGGAGAATTGATGAGGTTGAGCAACAATGTGATATCTAGAATGACATTGGGGAAAAGATGTGCTGAGGAAGAAGAGGAAGCTGAGGGGATAAGGAAATTGGTGAAGGATGTAGCTGAGCTCACAGGGACCTTTAATGTTTCTGATTATATTTGGTTTTGTAAGAATTTGGACTTGCAGGGTCTTAGGAAGAGGCTGAGGGAAGTTCATGAGAGGTTTGATGAGATGATGGAGAAGATTATAAAGGAGCATGAAGAGAATTGGGAGATGGAGATGAAGGCAAATGATGATGGGAAAGTTAAGGATTTGCTTGATATTTTGCTTCTTAGGTTTAGAGATGAAAGCTCCGAGGTGAAGTTGACTAGAGAGAACATCAAGGCCTTCGTTTTGGTAAAGATTCTTCTTTCGAACTACATGGTTATTTCAATTTTGTATTCTTTGTTTTCTTATTCATCTTTTAAAAGTATACTCAAGGTTTTAGATTTCGGAGAGGTCCTAAAGTTTCAATTTTGTGTCTAATAAATCATTGGTACATTCGAGATTTCTAAAAATTAACCAATCTATTAGATACAAAATTGAATTTATGTTTATTAGCACTCTAAACTTTCAATTTTATATCTAGTAAACTGTGTAAATTTTTAAAAAGTAATTTGAATAGGTGATGGACTTGTTTTGTTGAATGACCTATTGGACACAAAAATGAAAGTTTAAAGATTTATTTGATACTTTTTACAGTTCAATGACCTATTTGATACTTTTTAACATTAAAAGACCAAACTGAAACCTTCCAATCTATTTGATTCTTGCTATTTGATCTAAAGCTAAATATCATGTTAGTTTGAATAAATTTTGCAGGACATATTTGCAGCAGGGACAGACGCATCAGCAATAACAACAGAATGGGCATTGGCAGAGCTAATCAACCATCCAAACATAATGGAGAAAGCTAGACAAGAACTTCACACAATTGTAGGAAAGAACAGACTGGTTGAAGAATCAGATATTGCCAATCTTCCCTATCTCCAAGCAATAGTAAAAGAGACATTAAGGCTTCACTCAAGCCCATTGATTGTGAGGGAGTCATCAGAGAGCTGCACAATAAATGGCTATGAGATTCCACCAAAGACCCAATTGTATGTGAATGTTTGGGCCATTGGGAGAGACCCAAATCACTGGGAAAACCCTCTTGAGTTTGAACCAGAGAGGTTTATGGACAAAGAAGGGAGTGTGAGTGGTGATTTGAGAGGGCAGAATTTTCAGCTGTTGCCATTTGGGAGTGGGAGAAGAAGCTGTCCTGGAACAACTCTGGCATTGCTGATGGTTCAGACTACTTTGGCTTGTATGGTTCAGTGTTTTGATTGGAAGGTTAGTGGAGGAGATGGCAAAGTTGATATGGAAGAAGGGCCTGGCCTTACCCTTCCTAGAGCACAGCCTTTGGTTTGTGTACCAGTGGCTTGTCTTAGTCCATTTCCATCACTTTGATTAGAGCATATAAGTAAAGTGCTTTGTGGAGAAGAGGATATTGGAATTCGATAGTTAAGTTTGATTTTGAACTAAATGTTACATTAAGAGGTCGTTTGGGACACCAACTTGGAGTTGGGTTGGGTAGATTATAATACCGAACTTCTTGTTTTGCCCACGTACTTCACAAACTATTGATTAAATAACTTCACCCCCACCAACTTAAACAATATTTAGCACACTTGTCAAGAAATTGCCATCTCTTCCGCTCTTTTATTCTCTCCATTCTTTTTTCTCTCACTCCCTTCCATGTTAATAATAAGTATTTTGACATATTAAAAAACGTAAAATGTTTAATTTATTTCTTAATTCAAATATTTTTAAAATTTATTGTTTTAAATTTTTTCTATAATTATCCGTCCACATTGACATTTTATTGACATTTCCATAAAATTGAGAACTTGATATTTCAGTTGACACCCATATTTTAAACATTGATATTAAGTACTTTACTCCGAAATTCTAGGAAATCTTGCAAAATATATGACTATTTAGGTAATAATTTTTTTTGATAGAAAAATATTGTTCAATTTCATATGATAATAAAAAAAACTTATTCGAAATTCGTTAGAATTTGAAATAACTCAAAATCATATACATAAACAAAATATATATATATATATGAAGCTACAATAGAGACAAAGTTTTAACTATATATAAATGCTAAGGTTGTGTTTGATTAGTGACTATTTCAAAAGATGAAATAATTTGCATATAAGATTGCTAAAATTTGTGTTTAAATGATATTTTAAAAATTATAGGAAAACTAGTCAAATAAGATTGTCCTTATCGTAATTTTTTCTTATATAAAAATATAATTTAATTTCTTAGGATAATAAACAACAAACTTTACTTTGTTAGGTTTTGAAATCAATAGATAAACAAGCAATCCATTAAAAAAATGTAGTTACAATATATATACTAGTTTAACCATAAAATTACTAAATTTCTCTAAGATATATATAGACAATAGATATGCAATGAAGTAGAAGTTAAAATTAGAACATAGGACTTTTCTCAACTATCTTTTATATTACACATTAGACATTGTTATACAGCTAATATTTTTAAAACTAATATATATATACATACACACCTTTAAGGTCATCAAAACAAATGCCTTTCATGAATTGTATATTTAAAAAAAAAACAATATAATTAATTAAAAAAAATTGATTTTTTAATACGATAATTCTAAAGGACGAAATTGTTTGAAAATTCTCTCCAACTATCTAAATCCGAAAATGAAATAGTATTTCCTTTTATGGTAATCTTTATTATTTAAATTTTAAAAATTCGATATATAATATAGCTCTAATTGTATAGTACAGTTGGTCTCAAATTTTTTTTTTTGTATAATACAAACAAAGAAAAAATATAGAAAAAAACATACAACATAAACAAAGACTTCATAACTCCATGCTAAACAACTCAACACTCCAAACACAATCTTCCTTAACTCAGTAACAGATGGATAACCGTGAAAAAGAAAGTCAAAGTCAAAAGAATGAAGATGGGGGATTTGAGTTTTTTTAATGGCTGGAGAGATTTTTCTTGTCAAGGTTGGAACTGGGAAGGGATAAGTTATTGATTTTAGGTGTTATTGTGTGCGACTCAAGCGATTCTTACTATTCTAGAGGTGCAAGCGATCAATTTGGATAGATTTTTAAGTCAAATGAAAATCGAACCAAACAAATATAGTGTATGTTTGGTAGTGATTTTGAAAGGGTTAAAATCACTTTTTTATATTCAAAATCACTTCAAAAACAAGTTTTTAATAATTCAAAATCAATTTTAATTTGATGATACAAAATTACGTTTAAAATTAAAGTATAAAATCAACCATGAATTTGATTTTAAATAATTAAAGTATGTTTCGAAGTGATTTCGAACATGACAAAAGTGATTTTAACAATTTCAAAATCACCCCAACACATGCTAATATACACTAACAAGCCAAATTAAAAGGGTTTGTAGGGAATATTACATGAGAAATTCTCAATGTATAAAGGATTGAGCCTACTGTGTATGCTAAATAGCAGAGGAAAACATACAAAGTGGTCCGTGTGGATATGAAAACATAAAAATTGGAAACTAAAGGGCCGTTTGATAACCATTTTGTTTCCTGATTTTGGTTTTTGGTTTTTGATTTTTAAAAATCAAAGTTGTTTGGAAACCAATTTAGTTTTTAGTTTTTTAGTTATCAAAAATGTTTTTGGATTTATAAAGAAAAAGTGAAAACTGAAAAAAAAGGTTTTTAAAAACGGTTTTTTGTTTTTAAAAATCCACTGCACCACACATGCATTTGTAGAGCTGGTAAGTCCATCATTTTTCATTTTCTATTCTTTTTTTTCGTTTTTTTTTTCTTTTTTTCTTTTTCCTTTTTCTTTTCTTCCAAAGTTAAAATCCTCATTTTTTTTTAAAGGCCTTCCCTTGAACATCATGGGAAAAAAGCACAACTATTTTGAGCAATCAATTTTTTTTTTTTTTTTTTTTTTTAATCAAAGCAATTTTTGGGTTAATTGAAGGGAGCTTTTTACCATCTAAAAAAATTAAGATATTTTTCCAAATTATTTTTTCTTAATTTAGGTATTTTGAATAACTTTATTTATATATAATTTTTATTAAATAAAAATTATTTTTTTATTGAACAAATTGAATTTATCTTATTGATTTCGGATACACTATAGTGTCTAAATTTCTATTACTTTATCGCAGAGAAATATATCATTTACGTGAGTTTAAAAACGATAGATGTCAACTACAAGGGCAGAAAATAGTTAGTCTACTATCAACACGCTCATCACTTCATAGTATGATCAAGCGATGCTTTGAGATATTAAAGGTTCGTTTTCTTATATTTTGAAGCACGTATCTTTATATCCTATAAGGACACAAAAAAATATACCTATTTTTGATGGTCAAATTTGGTCGGGAAGAACTCACCTAACATTCACGTGCCACCAACGATAAATTTGTATGAGAAGGGGAACACATGGCCTGCAAAATAGTAAACCTGCACATTGGTGTGGTGCTCGCCACATCGCCTCCGATGCTTTAGTAAGAAAATTGATGGAAAAGCGAGAGAGCAAGAGAAGAAGTCGAGAATAGAGTTCAAGATCTCTTCTTTAGTGGCGAAGAGGAGTTTAAATACATGTTCATGCTCCAGGATTTTTAGGCGTTCGGAGGCGACCAGGGACAGTAGGGACCGAACGGAGGCGAAAGAGCTCGGTCCACGCAGACGGGCCGAATGGTTGGCCTGACCCTCTGATCTGTTCATCCTCTGGGGTCGGTTTTTCAGTCCTATTTCTGCCTGATTGTCCTCGTCAACTCCCTGTACATCGAAGTGGTCCAAAATTACCTATAACACCTATAATATGTTGTGCAATTCATTATTTTATTTATTGGTCAATCATAATTGTTACTTAAATGTTTTAAATATGTTTATTTTGTTATTTGTCTTTTAATCAATTAGTTAGTAGTTAATGCATTCAAAATAGTTGTATATTTAACAACAATAATATATTAAATAAAAAATATTATAAAAAATTAGCTTAAAATTTCTTTTTATAAAAGATATAAAATTAAAAAAAAAATGGTTACCAAATGATTTTTTGTTGGTTAATAAAAACAGAAAATGAAAAACAGTTATCAAACATGTTTGGTTGTTTGTTTTTAGAAAACAAAAAACAAAAAAATGTTATAAAAAACATATAGTTTTTGTTTTTGAAAAACAGAAAACAAAAAACCAAAAACAGAAAACAGAAAAACCAAAAACCAAAAATTGAAATGGTTATCAAACGGGGCCTAAGGAACGACCATGAACTTGATTATAATGCTTGTGCAACTCAAAGAGAGTAGAGCTTTAGTCATACATTCACGGATAAAGTGTTGATCAATTTTTATAATTGGGCTAATTGTGCAATATAATTGGATTGGCGGCAATGTATGTGCACTAACGTCTTAGATTTGAACAAGGAAACCAATTGTCTTTAAAATTTGTTGATATCAAATGTTGCAGTACCAGTTCTCCTCTAATGAACAACCTGTTTGTGGTCCAACCATCAAACAGAAAACCCTCTCGTGCCATTGAGAGGGTAGGGCCCTTTGTTCAAGACTCGGAGTAACCACTTAAGGGAACACTCATCTGCTTCCCTAAAGTCGGGAAGGAGTGAATTCCATCTTGTACGATTATGTTTCCAGCTCCCCATTCGGTCTTGTCCCCAAAATGGTAGGCTTATTGAGTCGACGTATTGGCCACTCTCACCCATGCAAATCAAAGGACAATCTCACATGAGCAGGAGTCCATAATCAACTCAGGATTAAGACTAAGTTGTCTAGGTCGTCCTAGTGCAATAGAAAACCAACTAGTTAACGGTGTTATAACCAGTGGTTACTATTTCGCAGTCCGGTCTTATGCAAACCCATTGCATAGGATACCCCCACTCGCATGTCTCCTACACAAACGCGTTGGATCGCAACGTTTGTATCAAATACAAAGTGGGCAGTATCCATAGTGTCACCAGGATAAGGCACCCAGTCTTATCCCTATACTATAGACCCTTTAGGCTGTTTCTTGAACAATGATCCCATATGTCGCTACATATAGTTCAAGACTCATAACACAGCCCTGGATGTCTAGTTTATTGGATTAGGGTTATTTTTAGGCAAATACAAATATAAAATAACTAATAACAATTAATGGAAAAATATATCAATATTATTTCATTAATATCCGGTCAACAGTTACATTCACTATCTACGAGTTTTAGGGCATAAAACTCAACAAACTCCCACTTGAACTAAAACACTAGTTAGTGGGATGTAAATGCAATAATCTAAAGCGAGAAATGTCATGTATATTAAAATAATACAATGAACTAGGGCATCCTTATACCCATTATACATTTCTCCCACTTGCCCTAGATTAGATGGCATACATATCTCGTAGACCTAGACCCTCTAGATGACCCTCAAACACTTTAGCCGCGAGAGCCTTCGTAAATGGATCAGCGATGTTGTGTTCTGAGGCGATCACAACTCCTCTTTGCACAATCTCCAGTATCTGGTGATACTTACTCTTGATGTGTTTACCCCGTTTGTGGCTTCGAGATTCTTTTGAGTTGGCTACAGTCCCACTGTTGTCACAATATAGTGTTATGGGCACGTTCATATTCAGAACCACTTCCAAATCAGTCAAGAACTTTCTAAGCCATACTGCCTTCTTAGCTGCTTCGCAAGTTGCTACATACTCAGCCTCCATGGTTGAGTCTGCTATGCATCCTTGTTTGATGCTTCTCCACACTACTGCTCCTCCATTGAGGGTGAATACTGACCTTGATGTGGATTTCCAGAGTCAGTGTATCCAGTAAGAATCAAATCCTTAGCTCAATACACAAGCATGTAGTCCCTCGTTCTCCGAAGATACTTGAGGATATTCTTAACTGCTCTCCAGTGGTCCAACCCTAGATTAGACTGATACCTACTGACTACTCCCATTGCATAACATATGTCAGGCCTAGTGCAGAGCATAACATACATTAAGCTACCCACAGCTGAGGCATAGGGAATGTGTCTCATGTTCTCAACTTCTAGAGGTGATTTAGGAGATTGTTCCTTAGACAGGTGTACCCCATGTCTGAAGGGTAGAAGTCCCTTCTTGGAGTTTTGCATCGAATATCGAGACAACATTTTGTCAATATACGTTGCTTGAGACAGTGCTAGCGTTTTGTTCTTACGATCTCTTATGATTTGGATTCCCAGAACATATTGAGCCTCTCCCAGATCTTTCATTTGGAATTGGGCTGCTAGCCAGTTTTTAATGCCAGTGAGGTATCCTACATCATTCCCAATGAGCAAGATATCGTCTACATAAAGTATTAGAAAAGCTACTTTCCTTTTTTTGACTTTCTTATACACACAAGGCTCATCAACATTTTGGTCAAAACCAAAAGATTTGATTGCAGTATCAAATCTAATGTTCCATAATCTGGACGCTTGTTTTAATCCATAAATGGATCGATTGAGCTTACAAACTTTTTGTTCCTGACCTTGGGCTATGAACCCTTCGGGTTGAGACATGAAGATATTCTCTTCAAGATTACCATTAAGAAAGGCAGTCTTGACGTCCATTTGTCATATTTCATAGTCATAATATGTGGCTATGGATAAGAGAATTCTTATGGACTTTAACATGGCTACAGGAGAAAAGGTTTCCTCATAGTCAACCCCTTCCTTTTGGGTATAATCCTTTGCCACTAGTCTAGCTTTGAAGGGTTGTACCTTTCCAGCTGCATCTCTTTTTCTCTTATAGATCCATTTTCACCCTATGGGTTTTACCCCATTTGGTAGATCTGTAAGTTCCCATACAGAATTGGAGTGCATTAACTCCATTTCCAGGTTCATGGCTTTGACCCATTCATCCTTATCTTCGTCATTCATTGTCTGTCGATAGGACAATGGATCCTCAATGCCATCATTAGGTATGACAACCTGAGTTTCAGTTAAACCCAAGTAGCGGTCAGGTTGTAATACAACCCTCCCACTGCGTCGAGGCATTCCCAACGTTTGAGATGGACGGGATGGATTTGAAGATCTAGTTCCTTCATCAACCCTTGTTGAAGGTCCAACTTCATCAACAACTCTTGATGATTCTTCAGTAGCTTTTCCTAATATTATTTTGCTGCGTGGTTTATGATCTCTCATGTGGTCTTCCTCTAAGAAAGTGGCGTTTGTCGATACAATCACCTTATTTTCTTGTGGGTCGTAGAAATAATCACCTCTCGTTTCTTTAGGGTAACCAACAAATTGGCACAGTTTTGAACGATGTTCCAGTTTCTTAGGATTTGTCACAAGCACGTGTGCTGGACAACCCCAGATGCGAAAGTGATGCAAACTAGGTTTACGCCCCTTCCATAATTTGAAAGGTGTTTCAGAAACACTTTTCGAGGGAACATTGTTCAAGATGTATACTGCAGCTCTACTGCATACCCCCAAAACGAGCTAGGCAATTGAGCATAGCTCATCATTGATCGAACCATGTCCAACAAAGTTCTATTTCTCTTTTCTGACACACCATTCTGCTGAGGTGTACTAGAGGCTGAGAGTTGAGATTGGATTCCATGTTCTATCATATAATCCTGGAATCTTTGATCCATATACTCCCCTCCTCGATCAGATCGAAGTACTTTAATAAATGTACCTAACAGGTTTTCAACTTCAGCCTTAAACTCCTTAAACTTTTCAAGGGCTTCATACTTATGTCCCATTAGGTACAAGTAACCATATCTTGAATAATCATCTATAAATGAGATGAAATATCCGTACCCTCCTCGAGCTTTTACATTCGTTGGACCACATAGATCTGAATGTATTAACTCTAAGGGTTCTTTGGCTCTGTAACGTTTTCCAGTAAAGGGTCTCTTGGTCATTTTTCCCTCGAGACAAGATTCACAAGGTGGTAGTGAATCATCTTCTAACTGGCTTAGAAGTCCATTCTTTACCAAACGACCGATTCTATCGATGTTTATATGACCAAGTCTAAGATGCCAAAGATGAGTATTGTTACTTGTTGGAGAAATCTTTTGCCTTTTTCTTTGAGTTTCAGCAGTTTTAAATAATTCGTGATTTAAAAGTGCTTTGTTTTCGGTTGGTCTTAATACATACAAGTTATTTTCTAATTTGGCTGAACAAATAAGTACACCATTCTTATAAATGAACGTTTCATTCATATCAAAAGTAACTGTATACGATTGTTCAATCAAACATGAAACAGAAATTAAGTTCCTCTTAATCTTGGGAACAATTAACAAACTTTCTAAAAGTAAGAATCTATTTCTAAAAAATAACTTCGTAGCTCCCACTGCTTTAGCTGAAATGACTTCTCCAGTTCCGACCCTGAGTGTCATTTCCCCATCGTTCAACTGCCGAAAGAAACTATTTTCCTGAAAAGAAGAGCAAACATGATTAGTTGCTCCTAAATCAAGTATCCAGGTAAACTCATCATGTTCTACCAGACATGTTTCTAAAACCAGTAAATCAAATTTACCTTCATTTTTCTTCTTTTTCTCAGCAAGGTACTTTGGGCAGTTTCTCTTCTAATGTCCATCTACATTGCAGTGGAAACACTTGCCCTTGTCTGCCATAGCTTTGGTTTTTCCCTTGCTTTTGGCAGCAATACCGGGAGCTTTCCTCTTGTTTCCTTTCTTCTTCTGATTTTTCTTTGAAAAAGTGGCTATAGATTTAGTTCTAGAGGATCAACCCTTCTCGAACTTTCTTTTAGAGTGAACAACGTTTGCCTCTCCTTCTATCTGTCCCTTGTTCTTAAGAAGAGACTGATAGAGTTGTAGCTCATTCAGGAGGCTAGTCAGGTTGAATATTATTTTATTCATCATTGCATTGCTTCGAAACTGTAGAAAACTCTTCGGAAGAGATTCTAAGATGAATGCAACCTGACTACGCTCATCTATGACCGCCCCGTTTGCTTCTGCCACGTTGAATTGGACCATCATGTCCAGGACATGTTCCCGAACAGACGTGCCCTCTTTCATGCGGCAGCTATAAACATATTTTAGAGCGTCATGGTGGAGTTGGTAGGACGGTTATCCAAACATCTCCTAGAGAGAGTTCATAATCTCACTCGCTGTTACCATGCCCTCATGCCTTTTAGCCAAAACTTCAGATAAGCTGGTGATAACTGCCCAAAAGGTAGTTATTTAGGCCTAAATTATATAGAGATTTGTGTGTCCTCTATGCTTATTAGGGTTGGTTTTGGATAGATATTACATGTTTTTACCCATTTGGAAGAATGGAAGCATTGGAAATTATTTTGTGCAGATTATGTTGTTGAGCGACTGGAGGGAGCAAATTCTATGCTGCAGCAAAACTAGGAGCAGAAACTGCCACATCACAGCTCGATAGCCAACTTCATGAACCGACTTCTGTTGAGTTATTTTCAGGATAAAGGAGCAAGGAGAGCCCTACACGTGTCCAAGTTGACCTAATTCAAGTCTACTTTCCTTCTATAAAAGGAAGTAGCCATCCAAGTCAAACTCATTTCATGTTTTCCCTTGGAAGCCGAATAGTATAGGGAGATTGAAGATCATCAAGAACACCATCTACCGCAAGCTGATTAGGGAGTTTATTTTCTTTATTAACTTGTGGTTATGGACATGCATACTCAGATTGTAATTCGTATTCCTATGCCTATTATGAACTAAGTAGCTTAAGGTGTTGGTTAGGAATAATGTGATTACTGTGCTTCATCTCTAGTAATAAATTGACTATCGCATTTTGGTTAATTGTTGTGTTTATTCTTATTTTATGCCCGCCTGGCCAGCCGGTATGGATAGCTCTCTCTAGTTTCAGGGATGATTTAGAGAGTGTGTGGCAATTATCCACACTACGATCATTGTGTATTGGTGAACGCCAGTGACTGAGCTAGGGATAGCCAGTTGCCTAGTGCTTGATCGGTCGTACTTCATTGGGTTTGAAACATATCCCAAAAGATCCGGAGTTCTGGGAGGAATCCGCTAATAATACGTGAGAAATGCATGATCAATAATATTGCTAGAGCATATCTTAGAGCAATCACTAAAACCTAACCAACGCCTGTCTTTAATCTGTCTATCTATTTGTTTACTTGTTGTTCTTTCATTTATTTTGCTTCAGCATAATTCTTATAAAACCCAACATTTTTATTATGTTCGAAACCATTAGGAAGTTACGCAAAATAGATAAAGTGGAAGCTCATTCAGACCTTGGATTGATAATATTACTTGCTGCAGACTGTGTATACTTGCACAGGAATTCTAGAGTATTTTATACTATATTTTTACTCACTCTAGGAACCCGACAAGTTTTTGGCGCCGTTGCCGGGGAACTGAATAAGTTTTTATCTGATCTGTTTTGTGTATGTGTTTTAGTGGTTTGGTGCTAGAACTTTTTGATTGTTTCTTTTGTTTTTGCAGGTGTGATTTTGGTGCATGAGCGATCCGCCTGGGGTACGGTTTGAGCTTGATCCAGAAATTGAAAGGACATTTAGGAACAGAAGGAGGGAGCAGCGCAGAAACCAGATGGAGAACGTGCCACAACTTCCACAGGTTCATGAAGGTCCAGCAGCAGCAAACCCCCAGCAAAATCTGTTGCTGCAGCAAAACCCACTGTTTGAGCAAAATGAGCAGCGAAATAATCAGGCTGAGAATCCTATCTTGATAGCAAATGATAGGACCAGAGCCATTCGAGCATATGCTGTTCCGATGTTTAATGAGTTGAATCCAGGGATTGCACGTCCCCAAATCCAAGCGGCGAATTTTGAAATGAAACCGGTAATGTTTCAGATGTTGCAAACCGTGGGGCAATTCCATGGTTTTTCATCTGAAGACCCTCATTTACATCTTAAGTCTTTTCTAGGAGTTAGTGATTCTTTTGTAATTCAAGGAGTGCCTAGAGATGCTCTTAGATTAACTTTGTTCCCGTATTCTCTTAGAGATGGAGCAAAGTCATGGTTAAACTCTTTTGCTCCAGGATCAATTAGGATGTGGGATGAGTTAGCTGAAAAATTTTTGAGTAAATATTTCCCACCTAATAGAAATGCTAAATTAAGAAGTGAAATAGTAGGGTTTAGGCAACTTGAGGATGAGACTTTTAGTGAGGCTTGGGAGAGGTTTAAGGAGCTTTTACGAAAGTGTCCCCACCATGGGTTACCTCATTGTATTCAAATGGAAACATTTTACAATGGTTTAAATGGAGTAACCCAAGGTATGGTCGATGCTTCGGCTGGAGGGGCCCTTTTGGCAAAAACTTTTGATGAAGCCTATGAAATTTTAGAAAGAATATCTATTAATAGTTGTCAGTGGTCGGATGTTAGAGGCACAAATAAAAAGGTTAAGAGTGTATTAGAGGTTGATGGTGTGTCCACCATTAGGGCTGATCTTGCAATGATTGCTAACGCTCTTAAGAATGTGACAGTGATTAGTCATCAGCAGCCACCAGCTATGGAGCCTGCAGCAGTGGTGAACCAAGTCACGGACGAAGCATGTGTCTATTGCGGTGAAGACCACAACTACGAGTTTTGCCCCAGCAATCCAGCGTCTGTGTTTTTTGTAGGTAATCAGAGGAACAACCCTGATTCTAACTTCTATAATCCAGGTTGGCGCAACCACCCCAACTTCTCATGGGGAGGTTAATGAAATAACGTACAAGCGCAACAGAAGATGAACCAGCCGGGATTTGCTAAAGCGCAAGTAATGCCCCAGCAAAATAAGCAGGCTTTGCCCCAGCAACATTCGGAGAATTCTCTCGAAGCGATGATGAAAGAATTTATGGCTCGTACAGACGCTGCAATTCAAAGTAATCAAGCTTCAATGAGAGCCCTGGAATTGCAAGTGGGTCAGCTAGCTAATGAGCTCAAGGCAAGGCCTCAAGGGAAACTTCCATCAGATACTGAACACCCTAGAAGGGAAGGTAAGGAGCAAGTAAAGGCAGTTACTCTTAGGAGTGGTAAGCCATTAGAAGAAAGAATTGAGCCTAATAAAACCCAGGTTATAGATAAAAATGGTGATAGAAATAATAATGTTGTTGTCGAGGAAGAGTTGGAGTCTGGTCAGGGTGCTGGAGGCAGCAATAAAAATGCTGGAGCATCTGGTTCTGTGCCAAATGTAGAACCACCATATGTGCCGCCCCCACCTTATGTACCACCTCTACCTTTTCCACAAAGGCAAAAGCCTAAGAATCAGGATGGTCAATTTAAAAAGTTTTTAGAGATTCTTAAGCAATTGCATATAAATATCCCTTTAGTAGAAGCTATAGAGCAAATGCCTAATTATGCTAAATTTCTTAAGGATATTTTAACTAAAAAGAAAAGGTTAGGTGAGTTTGAAACTGTATCTCTTACTGAGGAGTGTAGTGCTATTCTTAAGAATGGGCTACCCCCCAAGGCTAAGGATCCAGGGTCATTTACTATACTTGTGTCTATAGGTGGAAAGGAATTAGGTAGAGCACTCTGTGATTTAGGTGCAAGCATTAACCTTATGCCTCTTTCGGTCTATCGAAAGTTAGGTATTGGTGAAGCTAGACCTACCACAGTTACACTCCAACTAGCTGATAGGTCTATCACATATCCAGAGGGTAAAATTGAGGATGTCTTGGCGTAAAAGTTGATAAGTTCATATTTCCTGTTGATTTTACTATTTTGGACTATGAGGCTGATAAAAATGTCCCAATTATTCTAGGTCGTCCATTTTTGGCTACTGGTAGGGCATTAATAGATGTTCAAAAAGGGGAATTAACAATGAGAGTCTGTAATGAGGAAGTAAAATTTAATGTGTTTAAAGCCATGAAATATCCAGACGAGATGGAGGATTGTTCCTTCATCAGGATTCTGGAGAGCACAGTTATTGAGACAGCAATACAGGATTCGGCTAATAAGCATGGAGAGGTTAATTTTGAATTTTGTTCTTTAGATAGAAAAAATGAAAAAGAATTGTTTAGGTGTGAGGATGTTTTTGAGTCTTTAGATTTAGATCAAAGAAAGGCTCCCCCAATTAAACCATCCCTGATTGAGGCACCTACTTTAGGTTTGAAGCCCTTACCAGATCATCTAAAGTATGTGTATCTTGGGGAAAGTGAGACATTGCCCATTATTGTTGCATCAGATTTAATGCCGGAGCATGAGGAGGCCTTAATAAAGTTGCTGCAGCAATACCGCAAGGCTATTGGTTGGACATTGGCTGATATTCAGGGAATTAGCCCATCTTTTTGTATGCACAAAATCACTCTAGAGGAGGGATCCTTTAGGAGTATTGAGCAACAAAGAAGGCTTAACCCTGCAATGAAAGAGGTTGTTAAAAAAGAGGTAATTAAATGGTTAGATGCTGGGATCATTTATCCAATTGCCGATAGCAATTGGGTAAGCCCTGTCCAATGTGTTCCTAAGAAAGGGGGTGTCACTGTGGTGAGCAATAAAGATAATGAGTTGATCCCAACTAGGACAGTAACTAGATGGAGGGTTTGCATGGATTACAGAAGGCTTAATAAAGCTACCCGAAAGGATCATTTCCCTCTACCATTTATCGACCAGATGTTGGATCGATTGGCTGGTCAGACCTACTACTGTTTCTTGGATGGTTATTCTGGGTATAACCAGATTACTATTGCTCCTGAAGATCAGGAAAAAACCACTTTCACCTGCCCTTATGGGACGTTTGTTTTCAGGCGAATGCCTTTTGGCCTTTGCAATGCTCCAGCAACATTTCAGCGGTGTATGTTAGCAATTTTTTCTGATATGATTGAGTCCACTGTTGAGGTCTTTATGGACGATTTTTCAGTTTTTGGAGGGTCTTTTCAGAGTTGTTTACATAATTTAGGTAAGGTGTTAAAAAGATGTGAGGATACCCATCTAGTTCTTAATTGGGAGAAGTGCCACTTTATGGTGAAGGAGGGCATAGTGTTAGGTCATAGGATTTCTATGAATGGTCTAGAAGTTGATAGAGCAAAAGTTGAGGTTATTGAAAGATTAGAATCACCGAATTCAGTGAAGGGAATTCAGAGCTTCTTAGGGCATGCTGGATTTTATAGGAGGTTCATAAAGGATTTTTCCAAAATCAGTAAACCTCTTTGTAACTTATTGTGCACTGATCATGTTTTTTACTTTAATGCAGATTGTAGGAAGGCTTTTGAAACATTGAAGGCTGCTTTAATCTCAGCACCCATTCTCTGCGCACCTAATTGGAATTTGCCATTCGAGGTAATGTGTGATGCGAGTGATGCTGCAGTAGGTGCAATGCTGGGGCAGAAGCAGGGCAAATTTATTCATCCTATATATTATGCAAGCAAGGTTTTAAATGAGGCACAGGTCAACTACACAACTACTGAAAAGGAGTTGTTAGCTGTTGTGTTTGCTTTTGAGAAATTCCGGCCATATTTGGTTGGATCCAAAGTCACGGTGTTCACGGATCATGCGGCAATAAGGTATTTAATGTCAAAGAAAGATGCAAAGCCGAGACTAATTCGTTGGGTTTTATTACTGCAGGAATTCGACTTGGAGATAAAGGACAAGAAGGGATCAGAGAATGTCATTGCAGATCACTTGTCTCGTCTTGATCCATCATCATCTTTGCTGGAGCAATCTGCCATTTCCGATTCTTTTCCAGATGAACAGCTTTTTGCTGTTCAGGTAAAAGTAGTCAGGGATGTCCCTTGGTATGTTGATATTGCCAACTTTTTAGTGAAGGGAGTCACCCCTATTGATATGGATTGGAGGCAGAAGAAAAAGTTTAAGCATGATGCAAAATTTTTCTATTGGGATGAGCCATTTATGTATAAGCAATGCTCTGACGGTATTATTCGTAGGTGCGTTTCAGGTGATGAAGCAACCGAAATCCTGGAGCAATGTCACTCTTCGCCGTATGGAGGCCATTTCAGCGGTCAAAGGACAGCTATGAGGATTTTGCATTGCGGATTCTTCTGGCCTACCTTGTTTAAGGATGCCCACTGGTTCTACAAGCAATGTGACGCTTGTCAAAGGAGAGGAAACTTGGGGCCTAGAGATGAAATGCCTCTTACTTACATTTTAGAAGTTGAATTATTCGATGTATGGGGTATTGACTTTATGGGGTCATTTTCCCCTTCTAATGGCAATGTTTTTATCTTATTGGCAGTTGATTACGTGTCCAAGTGGGTGGAGGCCATCGCATGCCATCAGAGTGATGCCAAGACGGTTTCAAGGTTTCTCCAATCGCACATCTTTGCGCGGTTCGGGACACCTAGAGCTCTAATAAGTGATGAGGGTACACATTTTGTTAATAATATCTTAACTAAGCTTTTAGCTAAGTATGGGATTAAGCATAGGATAGCTACCCCTTATCACCCACAAGCAAATGGTCAAGCTGAAATTAGTAATAGGGAAATTAAATCAATTCTAGAAAAAGTAGTCCATCCATTTAGAAAGGATTGGTCTTTTAGGTTGGATGAGGCTCTTTGGGCTTATAGGACAGCCTATAAGACTCCTCTAGGTATGTCTCCCTATCGGTTGGTATACGGGAAAGCTTGTCATTTACCATTAGAGCTGGAACATAAAATGTTTTGGACTTTGAAAAAGTTAAATTTTGATCTGAGTCGCACAGGAGCAATAAGAATCCTGCAGCTTAATGAGTTAGAAGAATTTCGTCAATTTTCTTACGAAAATGCGAAAATTTATAAAGAAAAGACTAAGCTGTGGCATGACAAGAAAATAAAGTCCAAAGAATTTGTCAAGGGTCAAAAAGTTTTGCTTTATAATTCTAGGTTAAAACTATTTCCTGGAAAATTAAAATCTAAATGGTCAGGACCGTTTGTTGTGATTGAGGTTTTCCCCCATGGAGTAGTTAATTTGCAAGATGAAAAAGATGGGAGAGTGTTCAAGGTGAATGGACAGCGTGTCAAGCATTATTGGGGAGAGGAGTTTCAGTCAAAATATCTTTCCCTAAGGTTGGTTGATGATTGAGAGAGCAGGATTTTTGCGGGAGCATTTCACAGAGCAAAATTTTGAGCTCCCAGGATTTGTATTGATTTTATTTTTTGTTGATTTGATTTTAATTGCAGTTAGGTTAGATTTGATTTTGCCTGATTTATTAGATTTTATCTTAAAATATATATATATTTTTTCTGGTATTTTTGGTATTTTAGATTTTATCTATTTTTAAATTTAGTTTGATTTTATTTTCGGGTAATTTGTTTAGATTATCTTTGCATTATCTTTTAATTGGTTTGATTTTATTAGATTTTATCTTTCAGTTATTTGAATTCAGTTTAATTTGAATTAATAAAGATTTTCCATAGTTTATTCGGCTTCTTGTGAGAATAAAAGATTAAATTTGATTTGATCGGATGAATTTGAAAGATTTAATTTTGAAATTCAAATAACATATCCAAGATTCTTCAGGTTGTTGCAGCAAGATTATGGCTAGAGCAAAATATTCCGAAATAAAAGGGTTTCCGTTGGAATTTATTATTTTTACCGTTGGATTTGGCTTTGAATTCTCGCAGGTAAATGTGCATACATCATCTGATGAGGCCACGTGTCGCAGCGCAATTATCCGAAGGCTTCAATGATGACAGCACATTGATTTTTACCATGGGCGTTTGGAATCCACGAATTTACCGTTGATGATCTTTGAATTTCAGGTTTGCATTTTTAAATTTAAACGGTAATATAATTAATGTGGAAAATCTTTTTAGTTAGGATTTGAATTTGCTGAAGCCTTATTTATTCACAAACGCTGGTAAGCTTCTCCCACTTCGTCTTCTTAATCCCATTTTTGCCATCTGCATTCTTTTTCTCTGTCAAAACCGTTCATACCTCCATGGCTAAGACTAGAGCTAGGAAAGAAAGAGAGAGTGAAGAAGAGGAGGTGTCGGTCACGCCGGAAGTACAGAAAGGAAAAACTAAGAAGAAAAGAACGCCAGAAGAGAAGGAGGCGAAGCGAAGACGGAGGCAGCAGAGGGCTGCGGAACAAGAAGTCATCCAAGAAACAGAGGTTGTTCAGAATCTTGAGACAAAACCGATAGTTTCTGCTGCGGTTCAGGAAGGGAATACTGAGAAGGAACATGAGACAGAGGTCGAAAGACAAGTCGCAGGTATGCCTGAAAAAGAGAAACCACCAGAGCCGGTGCAGGAGGCTCATGTTGAAATCATTATGCCTGAACCGCCCAAGCCCCGCCGCATCAAGAGGAAGGCGGGTCGCGTGAGGGTGATTTGGAACACTCCATCCCCTCCGACGTCGGACTCTGAGGAAGAAAAAAGGGAAGATGAGAATAAGGAAAAGGAAGAAGAGGCAAGAAAGGCAGAAGAAGAGCGTTTGAGCGAACAGAGAGAAAGCAAGGGCAAAGGAATTGCCGAAGCATCGGGAGAAATTGAGGAGCCGAGGGCACCATTCATTCGCTTCGTCAACGATCTTGCTCGAGCAAAATACCAGGAGGTGCTGAAACGGGACTTCTTGTTCGAACGAGGATTTGGCAGTGATTTGCCCAGGTTCTTGGAGTCTGGAATAGTGAACCTCGGATGGAGGCAATTTTGTGCGAAACCAGAACCTGTCAATTCCAACATTGTTCGAGAATTTTACGCTAACCTTGACGTTAAGAATGATTTTGAGGTTATCGTTCGAGGAGTGCATGTACAATGGAGTCCTGAGGCCATTAATGAATTGTTCGATCTCCAGGATTTTCCGCATGCCGTTTTTAATGAGATGATGGTTGCCCCATCGAGCGACCAACTGAGTGCGGCGGTCCGAGAGGTAGGTGTTGAGGGGGCTCAATGGAGGGTGTCGGAGACATGGAAGCACACATTTCAAGCTGCTTATTTGAAAAGTGAAGCCAACGCTTGGATGGGTTTCATTAGACTCCGCTTACTGCCGACAACGCATGACTCCACTATATCGCGGGACAGAGTATTGCTTGCCTTTGCCATTCTTCGCTCAATGAGTATTGATGTAGGAAAAATTATTTCTTCTGAGATTGTTGATTGCTGGAAAAAGAAGGTGGGGAAGCTGTTCTTTCCAAACACTATCACAATGTTATGTAGCAGGGCAGGAGTGCCCACGGTTCCAGAAGATATGATCATGACTGATAAGGGAATCATTGACACACCTAATCTGGCGCGACTTCAGGGTACGCAAGAGGCTTGTCAAGGAGGATTGGTGTATGGCGTTAATCAGATCCTAGAGCAACTGACAGTGTTGGCTAGTAGGTTAGAATTTGTTGAAAGGCAAGCTCAGACCTATTGGACTTATGCTAAAAGGAGAGATGATGCGCTCAGGGGGGCCTTGCAAACCAATTTCTCAACACCGTATCAGGCCTTTCCAGTGTTTCCCGATGATTTGTTTAATCTTTGGATACCACCCCCACCTGTTGAGCGAGAAGAGGATGTTGATAAGGAGCAGGGTCAGGAAGACTGACTGATGGGATGACCTGGAGCGAGCATTACTTTTGTTTCTCCATTTTTGTTTGCTCGCGCATATTGACCCTGCTCACTGTTATAACTGCTTGTCTTGTTTCTTTTTAATTTCTTACTGCCGAAAAAATATATCTACTTTGTAATATTTTTCTATGATTTTAATGAAATTTCGGAATGTTTCTATTCCATGAGCACTAAGCAACTCTAACTTAACTAATTTTTCTCTGAATTTTTGAAGCTTGGACTAAATAAAGCTTAATTAGATCAAGGTATTCTGATCTCCAGAAACCTTTTGCTTGAGCATTTCTTCTAGCCTGGATTGTTGCTGCGGCAAGAAGATTTTGAAGGTAGTATTGACTGATATGATCCACTTTAAGCTTAATCTGAGTCCCATGTTTAGTTTAAAAATTCAGATAGAAAAATTAAAGTTTGGGGGTATAATTGCTTAATTAATGATTCATTGGGGACAATGAATAATTCAAGTTTGTGGGACTTTTTGCTACTCCAATTATTTTGCTCGAGCATTGATAGCGAGCATAGCTAGCTATCTTTACTTATTTAATTTAGCTAGTCTTTTATGATTTTTGGGCCATTTTATTGTGCTTTATTGTTTATTTTGTAGGAAATGGTTGATTGGAGCTATAATGTCATATTAGAGTTAATCGGGTGCTCGGGGCGTGAAATGATGCATCGGAATGAAAAGAGTAAAAGAGGAAAAAAGTCAAATCTCGGTCAACAGCAGGCTAGCGTCGAGACGCTAGCTCTTGAGCGTCTCGACGCTCACATTCCATATCAGATTAGGCGCGTAAAGCCCACAGCGTCGCGACGCTGTGATAGGAAGCGTCCCAACGCTACCGTTTTTTCCTTATTCAGAACGCGCGTATAAGAGGCAGCGTCGCGACGCTAAGACGAAAAAACAGAATAAAAGCTTATTTTCGGCTAGGTTTGAGGGGAGTTCGATTTGGGACCTCGGATAGCCGTAAAGAGGAGAGAACAGAGCACTTGGAGGCTGAAAACAAAGGGAGAGACTTGGAAATCAACTCATTGTTCGTGGGGATCGTGACGGGGACGTCGGGACTCGACCTACATTGAGTTTTCTTTTCCCTTTTCTTCCTTTAGTTAGATTTATGGCTTTCACATGTTTAGTTGAGCTTGTATTTACATTCATGAGTAGCTAAACTTGTAGCTTAGGGATTGATGTAGTTGATTAAGTTTATGGATTGATTTATGGTTTAAGTTGTGCAATGTTATTGTGTTTGTAATCTTGATTTAATGCTTTCAATTAATTGGCCATTAGTTGGATGATTTAAGTTTCGAATCTAGCTCGGGAGAGGGGATTTGATCTAGACTTACTCAAGATTGCATGAATAAAGTTTACTTTCTAATTCTTGACGGTTTTAGATTAACTTTAGAATTGGTTAAAAGATCTCATTGCCTTGCATGTTAATAAACTTAGATAGGGATATCAAGTTGGTTAATTTGCATGAGAATCAATTATACTCGGGAGAGGTAGTTGTGATTAAAGGGTCTTTGGCTCATAATTTCATTGTGCATAATAACTTATTCTTTAAAATCAATCCTAAACTAAATCGGCGAAATCAATTCCCTAAGTAGTTTTCCCAATTGAATTTCCATTCTTTTTACTTGCTTTGATTTGGTTTATATTATCATCTATTCATCACTTTTTAATCCCTAAATAAAATTGAGCAAGATTATTCATAATACTTGATTTGCTTAAAAATCCAATCCAGAGAACGACATTCGAATTTACTTTCACTATATTATTACTTGACCCGTGCGCTTGCGGTTAGGAAAAGTCCACATCAAGCATTCCTCTCCTTCAAATTAAAATTTGCTAGGTTATTGAGTAACCGGGGACATTTGTGATACCCACAGGTTGTCTTCGCGTCAAAAGATGACCTAGGAAATGTGAAAAAAATGAGAAATATGAGAAAATTATTATTTGCTGAAAAATTATTTGTTGAAGATTTTGCTGAAAAAATTAATGGAGCAAAAGTTTTGAAGGATGAATGATGATCCAACAGTTTTTCTGTCTCCCATAACTTAGGTGAGCTTCATCACAAAATGTCGCCATTCTGAGGGGCAAGAGATGGAATAACTAAGGATTTTTTAGCTTTATAATGAGTATTGAGCCTAGTTGGTGATGAGCTTGAGGCAAGGGTATACTGCACCATAAAGTGGGTCATCCCATGCTTAAGAGCTTATGACTGTAAGGCTGCTTTAAGTCTGATAAATAATGATATAAACCCCTTAAAAAATATGTTTTGAAATGTCTGATAATAGAGCTAGGCTGTGGTGAGTTCTTGGAATTAAGTTGAAAAGTGGTGATTATTTGTCTGTGCCGGGGGAATCATTTTGCTGCAGCAGAGCTTGGTTTTGCAGAGTGCTCAGGTAAAGGTTAAAGGTAGTGTTGGATTGTCTGGTTTGATTAAGCTATTCTTTGTCTAATGTTCTGAATTCTTGAAGGAAGGTGAGTTAGTATTGCTCGGGACGCGCAATAGTTCAAGTTTGGGGGTATGATAGCTGCCCAAAAGGTAGTTATTTAGGCCTAAATTATATAGAGATTTGTGTGTCCTCTATGCTTATTAGGGTTGGTTTTGGATAGATATTACATGTTTTTACCCATTTGGAAGAATGGAAGCATTGGAAATTATTTTGTGCAGATTATGCTGTTGAGCGACTGGAGGGAGCAAATTCTATGCTGCAGCAAAACTGGGAGCAGAAACTGCCACATCACAGCTCGTTAGCCAACTTCATGAACCGACTTCTGTTGAGTTACTTTCAGGATAAAGGAGCAAGGAGAGCCCTACACGTGTCCAAGTTGACGTAATTCAAGTCTCCTTTCCTTCTATAAAAAGAAGTAGCCGTCCAAGTCAAACTCATTCCATGCTTTCCCTTGGAAGCCAAATAATATAGGGAGATTGAAGATCATCAAGAACACCATCTACCGCAAGCTGATTAGGGAGTTTATTTTCTTTATTAACTTGTGGTTATGGACATGCATACTCAGATTGTAATTCGTATTCCTATGCCTATTATGAACTAAGTAGCTTAAGGTGTTGGTTAGGAATAATGTGATTACTGTGCTTCATCTCTAGTAATAAATTGACTATCGCATTTTGGTTAATTGTTGTGCTTATTCTTATTTTATGCCCGTCTGGCCAACCGGTGTGAATAGCTCTCTCTAGTTTCAGGGATGATTTAGATAGTGGGTGGCAATTATCCACACTACGATCATTGTGTATTGGTGAACGCCAGTGACTGAGCTAGGGCTAGCCAGTTGCCTAGTGCTTGATCGGTCGTACTTCATTGGGTTTGAAACATATCCCAAAAGATCCGGAGTTCCGGGAGGAATCCGCTAATAATACTGCGAGAAATGCATGATCAATAATATTGCTAGAGCATATCTTAGAGCAATCACTAAAACCTAACCAGCGTCTGTCTTTAATCTATCTATCTATTTGTTTACTTGTTATTCTGTCATTTATTTTGCTTCAGCATAATTCTTATAAAACCCAACATTTTTATTATCTTCGAAACCATTAGGATGTTACGCAAAATAGATAAAGTGGAAGCTCATTCAGACCTTGGATTGATAATATTACTTGCTGCAGACTGTGTATACTTGCACAGGAATTCTAGAGTATTTTATACTATATTTTTACTCACTCTAGGAACCCGACAGCTGGCTAGGATATAGACGCGAGTCTTATCATTGGCCTTTGTCCAGCGGTCATAAGCATCCTTAACTGCTTGGGATGCATTACGAGCAGGGGCTGGAGGACAATCCTCCGTTAAGACGAACTGCAGATCATCGACAACAAGAATCGTATTCAAGTTCGATTTCCACGTAGCGTAATTTTCTTCGGTTAATTTCTCATTTTTAAGCAGAGAGACAATTGAGGAAGACATTGCTATAAATTAAACAATGACCGTATTAGTTATCTTTGCCTTAACCCATCATACAGGCAAACAATTGCACACAATCCAATCAATTTAGCAAAACAGACAATCACAGAACCCTAAAACTATTAATTTAGTTTTGCAACGATGTTTCAGAGGTTTAGAATATCAGCCACCGAAGGGTGATCAGGCACTCCTCCTTTGAAATGAGACACCTCTAAGCTAATTCTAATTCCAGAATAACTCATATTCCTATAGACATTAGCCACCGTTCTTCGGTCAAGGATTCGTTAACACTTTTAACTCATCCTTGTAAGTGTAACCCTCCCACTTTCAGATCTCAGAGACACGCACCAACAGGCTACCGAAGGGAAAGACAACTGTTGGTGATTAGCCTAAGAGCTCCTATCCTTTTCAGGAGTTCACGATGTTCTGAATCCTATGATCATGCCCTCCGAAGGGATGGTTGCGCCAGGACAACCTGCGGGCAGATCATACGACTCTCACGGTGTGAACTATGAGCGGAGACCGAGGGATACGTTGACACGTGTCCCCCTCCCACTTACTCTAGACATTTTTCCCATTCACCTTGATATTAATTCACTCAAACACTTTTCGAAGGGAGGCTGCTCCTAAGGCGACTCGAAGCCAAGCATGAATCTCACGTTGTGAATATTGGGACATAGGAGCAAAACTTGATTTAAATCTCGTTTTGTAATTTTCCTCCCACTGAAAATGTCCTAAGGTTAATATAGGGTTGTTTAACTTAGATAATATTCGGCTAAGTCAATCTATCTAAGTCTGATCCTATTATAACAATTATGGAAAAGATTCAACTACAATCTTTTGGGTGAATCAAACTTCTTTTAATAAACCCAACATTGCAAGTCAACATTACTATGGTTAATTCGACTCAATGTTTGGGTCAGTTCCCAGGTAGGAGGTGTTCCGTAAACCGTCAACTTAAATACCCCCAACCTTAGACAGAACTTCACTGAGAGAGTTCCCTTATAACCTCAGTAATGTAAGGTCTTTACTCTAAAGATCTAGGTACATTAAACACTTTTAACAAACCTAGTGACATTGCATGCTAACATTTAACTACGATTAATTCAACTCCGGTATTCCAGGTCAGTTCCCAGGTAGGAGGTGTTTCGTAAACCGTCAACTTAAATACCCCCAGCCTTAGACAGAACATTATCGGTGGAGTTCCCTTATGATCACAACAATGTTTTTCCTACTCAGTCAATTAAAACTATTTTAATTCTAAGTAAGAAAAGATTCTAATCCTATTAGAAACTGATCTAGGTCTAATTAATTTTAAAAAATTTAAAATTAATCCAATTTATCATATGATCTTATGTTTGCATGCAAATCTTGATTATAGATTGACGGTTTCTAATCATCAATATTAAAGAACTATTTCAAATTTTAATGATTAATCCTATAATAAGGAATCTAGGGTTTAATCCATTTAACAATCTCATTCAAATTAAAAAATTAAACCACACTAATTGCATGAATAATATAACAATTATATTATTAACTATGGATGTTTCATGCTTCATGCAATTTTGATTTTCTTTTAATATAACAATTATAAGCCAATCAAGAAAATCAATCAAGCATGCTTCATTCATCACATTAAACATAACTATTTATATTTAATTTAAGTAATGACATGCTTCATGCTTTCCAATTTTCCATATAATTAATATATACTTATATTAAAAATATAAAAACAATTCCATGCATTTAAACATACGTTATAACAATTTATAATATATAAAAAAATGCATGAGCATGTTTATAACCTAAGGTGGGATTAAATATTCTATATGACATCCATAAAGCATATAAATAGCAATTGAACCGGTTAATTTTGGCCCCTACGATAAAATAAAGCATTAAATTACAATAATTTTAGCTAAATTTTATCCTAAAATCCTTCTGCAGCTCCCAAAATTGGTCTAGACAGCACGAACCGCCCCGAACCACCTCGAATCGGCCTCCAAAATCATGAACCATGCCAAAAATTGGTTGAACCGGACCAAATAGGTCCCACCCTAGTCGAACCGGTCTGAACCGGTTCACCCACCATCTTGAATCGCGCCTGATGAAGCCCTAACGCGCGCCGCCATTGTGACAGCGTCGAGACGCTATCAACACAGCGTCCCGACGCTGTGCGCTTTCCTTACCGAGCGCCTTCGGTATCGAGACAGCGTCGAGACGCTGTTGCATCTGGAGGCAGAATCTGGACAGTGGCAGCATCGTTCTTTCGATTTTTCTTCCGATTTCTGCGGCAATTTCTCCGATTTTCATCTCATAAAAACCTATTCTAGACCCGGACTTACATAGGACTCGATTTTACATAAAATACTCGAAACACCGGCCCTTACATGATCAAAATCACATAAAAATAAAATCTATGGCCATAAAATTAACCCAAACAGTTCAACGCAAACCGAACATACATTATGCATAAATCTCACCTATTAGAGCCTATCGCAACTTTTAATATTAATTAATAGGGACAACGATGACTCTAATGCCGATTGAAGGGAATAAAAGTCCCCACGCAGCGGAAGCGCATCGATTGGACCTTACGTCGTATATTAATTAACATTAAAATACCGTTACGAAAAGTCAAACAAACTTTAAACATACTTTAAAGTTGCTGGAAAATCAGTTTAAACATACTGAAAAATAAATCTAAATTTATTTTCATGCTTTTCTAAAGAAAAGGGGAAGAACCATTATAAACCTTCGTTGTAGACTTGACCGTTCTTCGCCAACGATGCTCCAACGATCAAAACGCAGCAGCCCCCTTTTAAGTTTCTTCGCTGGAAAATCCTTCTTGAATGACACAATAACTACAGAGATTACACCGGTATGTCTCTAAGTCTGGGAGGCAAAAGACTTGTGGGAGTCTTTCTCTAAGAGGGAGGTTAGAGAGAATTCTAGGTCTTGTCTTGAGAGTCTTAGAGCAAGAGTAAAGTGTCATGGACCAATTAGGTCTAGTGTTCTATTTATAGAAGAGAGGTCATGAATAAAATATTCAATTAAATCAATCTTTTCCAAAATTGATTCAATCTTATTCCTTATTTAATCAATCATGATCAATCAATTTCATAATTGATTAATCTTTTCCACAAATGACTAATTACTTCCATAAGTGATTAGATCATTTCCATAAATGATTAATCATTTCCTTAAGTGATTAATTATTTCCATAATTGATTAATTCCCGGTTAATGAATTCTTAAATTAATTAACCACCAATTAAATATCACATATTTAATTTCCGGCCTTGAATTAATTAATTTGCCCAAATAGATTTTAGGCCTTAAATTAATTAATTCATTATTTGAACTCTTTCAAACTTCCATAAATTTATATTTGAATTTCTTCAAATATTAATTTCTCTCACAATAATATATCAATATATATTATGTCTGTTTCCCTTAGTAAATTGAACATTTTCAATTTACATTTATTACTTAGTTGCCTCAAATTACTTTATGAGCTACCAGTGGGACCTAATGGACCTGCAGATCAGAAGCTCCAACGATGTGAGATTAATTGGTCAAACTCATTAACCACATTAATCAATATTCGTTAACTGTGTGTTCATTCCACTATAGACTCACAGTTGCACTCTTCTCACTGCAGACATATTTTATGTGTCCAAGGATATAGACCAATATCGACTAGTTAGTCCTTCACAAGTGTCCGCAACACCAGCTGGGTCAAATTACCGTTTTACCCCTAGTTTACTTCTATTTCCTTAAGTACCAGTTCTCCTCTAATGAACAACCTGTTTGTGGTCCAACCATCAAACAGAAGACCCTCTTGTGCCATTGAGAGGGTAGGGCCCTTTGTTCAAGACTCGGAGTAACCACTTAAGGGAACACTCATCTGCTTCCCTAAAGTCGGGAAGGAGTGAATTTAATCTTGTACGATTATGTTCCCAGCTCCCCATTCGGTCTTGTCCCCAAAATGGTAGGCTTATTGAGTCGGCGTATTGGCCACTCTCACCCATGCAAATCAAAGGACAATCTCTCATGAGCAGGAGTCCATAATCAACTCAGGATTAAGACTAAGTTGTCTAGGTCGTCCTAGTGAAATAGAAAACCAACTAGTTAACGGTGTTATAACCAGTGGTTACTATTTCGCGGTCCGATCTTATGCAAACTCATTGCATAGGATACCCCCACTCGCATGTCTCCTACACGAACGCGTTGGATCGCAGCGTTTGTATCAAATACAAAGTGGGCCGTATCCATAGTGTCACCAGGATAAGGCACCCAGTCTTATCCCTATACTATAGACCCTTTAGGCTGTTTCTTGAACAATGATCCCATATGTCGCTACATATAGTTCAAGACTCATATGACAGTCCTGGATGTCTAGTTTATTGGATTAGGGTTATTTTTAGGCAAAGACAAATATAAAATAACTAATAACAATTAATGGAAAAATATATCAATATTATTTCTTTAATATCCGGTCAACAGTTACATTCACTATCTACGAGTTTTAGGGCATAAAACCCAACACATTACTGGAGGACATGGTCGCAAACAACCATCAATGGTCATCTGAGCGCTCCACACCTAAGAAAGTTGCAGCTGGGGTTTTCAAGATTGCTAATGTAAGTGTTCTACAATACCAGATATCCTCCCTAACTAATGTTTTCCTTAAGTTTCAGGTACAGGGAGTGCACAATCCATTGAATCAGCTGTTGTTGCATCTGAGTCTTAGGAGGAGACCACCATAGAGCAGGTTTAGTATGTAAATAGGAACTCTGACTTTAGGGGACACCATAATTCTACACCCACACACTACCACCCTAATGTTAGAAATCATGAGAACTTCTCTTTTGCGAATAATAAAGATGTTTTGAACCCTCCTGGATTTGGCCCTCAAAAGCAATAAAATAAACAATCTCTTGAAGTTCTTTTTGGAGCTTTCATTGCAAAATCAAGTAACATGGACCAATAAGCTTGAGGAGGTAGTCTTCGCTATCAACACCATAGTGACTGGCCACAGTGCAACCATAAAAAACATTGAGTCTCAATTGGAACAACTGGTGAACTTTGTAAACACTATGCAGAAAGGCAAAGCCCCAACTAAACAAGAGGGACCCCAGATGGAGTATTGCAAAGCTATCACTGTGCATCACGTGGAGCAAGTCCAAGCAGCTGAGAAACAAGAGAATAATGAGCCAGAAATCACTATTGGAGAAGTTGAAGAGACGTTGCCCCTAGTGTCTTTGCATTGTCGATATATTTTCTATAAATACATAATGATTTGCTACGGCCAAGGGGAGTTGATTGGGAGAGCTTTTAGCCCTAAATTCGATTTGAGACCTTCTGTGGGAGCGGAAGCAAGGACAAGAAGTGGAAACCAAGTGAGAAAGCATGGAGATCGTGACGGGGACGTGCGGTTTTCAACGGATTCGAGTTTTTACCCTTTCTTTTTCTTATCTTTTGTAGTTTTTGTGGCTTTCCTTTCAAGTAGTGATTGTAGTTCTAGGACTATGAGTAGCCAAATTGATTGTCTTAGGGATTGATGTAGTCTTTTAGGTTTATGGATTGATTTATGGGATCATTGTGCCTTTATTTTATTCATGCAATTATACTTCTAATGCTTTTGATTAATTGGCCATTGATTGAATGATTTTGTGTTGAATCTTGCTCGAGAGAGAGAGTTTAGCTTAGATCTTGATTGCATGACTAAGGTAAAGTTCTAAGATCGGGAGATTTAGAATAACTTTAGAAGTTGTAAAAAGGACTAGACATAAGGCCTTGCATGTTAATGAACTTAGATGAGGATATCGGGTTTATTGTATACATGAGAATCATTTATGCTCGGGAGAGATATTTGTGAATTAAGTTTCCTTGACTTATAAAATCATTGCACGTTAAGATTCATTCCCATTAATTAATCCTAAAACAAAATTGATGAAATTCAATCCCTGAGAATTCTCTCCAATTGAATTTCCACATTTTACTTCGTGTCATTTGATTTTCGTTTATCACTAAGTTTGTATCTCTAAATTAATTTGAGCAAGAATATTCACGGTAATTAATTAAGCTAGAAAATCAACCTAGAGGACGACATTCGATTTTCAATTACTATATTATAACTTGGCTTGTACACTTGCGGTATGCAATTTGCGCAACAAGCAACCAGCCGAATCATCATCTAGTTTCAAAGTTTTGTTGTGCAACCAAGGCCTAATAATTCCATTACCACTTCTTGTGTTCACTGAGGATGTTTTAAGGCTTAGCTTCCTTGTAATTTTTAGACTAAATAATAGAGCCAATCATAGATGAATTGTTTTGTGAAAATTTCATTCGTCCATGTCATTTTCATTAAAAACTGAAATTTCAAAGAGAAAGATGTGGACAGACATCAAACGAGCTAAGGCTTAGTTTGGGACTGTTGTAGCTTCTAAAATAATTCCGGTTAATTAATTGTGCTTTTAAGAAAATTAACTGTAGTACGAAGTAAATTAGTGTTTGGCTAAATTTTAGTTTTATAGATAAAAAAGAGGTTGAGGTGTTTGATAAATTAATATTCTAAATTTTTGCCGCTTAACTATTATTTTTCAATAAATAGATTTAATTTTGATATTAAATTTCAAAGTATTCATAAGATAATTTCAAATTTGTATTAGATGATTGTTTTAAATTTCATATAATTTAAAATATAATATTATGTTTACTCTAGGATTTTTTTTAATTTTTTTTTATAAGAAATATTGGGCTCGTTTAATAATTTTTCCATTTCTCGTTTCTTGTTATTGTTTCTCATTTTTCCAGAAACATATATGTTTGGTAACTCATCGTGTTTCTTGTTTCTAAATTTCTAGAAACAGTTCCAGAAAAAGAGGCAAAATTTGAGAAACTACAAAAAATAGTTTCTCAAAGTTTGTTTCTGTTTTTTTTTTTTTTCCTCTCATGCATGTACTCATCTCTCTCTTCCCCTTCCTAGACTCATCACATCTCTTCCACTCCTCACCACTCCTTCTCTTTTTCCCCATATTTTCCATTATTTCTTTATCTTTCTTTTTTCATATTTTTTTCTTTTTTCCGTTATTTCTTTCTCTTTCATTTTTTTAATCTTTTCTTTTCTCTTTTAATTAATGAGCTTTTAGTTATTATTTTCAATTTAAATCTCTAATATTTTTCATTAATTTTGGTAGAGTTTTAATTAATTTATTAAATAAATTAATTAATACGATATTTCATGTTTTCCATTCATTGTAAAAAAAAATTTTTTTTCTTTCTCCCTTTTTGATCTTACGTGTCGGGTGTTGAGTTTTATGTCCTGAAACTCGTAGATAGTAAATGTAAACTATTGACTGTTATCAATAAAGCATTGTTGATGTTTATTCAATAAGATTTATTGAATTATGTTGTATTAGTCTTGTTTTAGTAACCCTAAATCCAATTAACTAACATATTAGGTTGTGTTATGAGTCTTGAAAAGTATGTGGAGACATATGAGGATATCAATGTTCAAGATACAGCCTAAATGGTCCATAGTATAGGGATAAGGTTGGGTAACTTATCCTGGTGACACTATGGATACGACTCACTTTGTATTTGATACAAACACAATTATCCAACGCATTCGTGTAGGTGACATGTGAGTGATGGTATCCTATGTAATGAGTTTGCATAAGACTGGACCGTAAAATAGTAATGACTAGATGTGACTCCATTGACTAGTAATTATAGGTTTCTATTTCAATAGGATAACCTAGGCAACTTAGTCTTAATCCTGAGTATATTATATGGACTCCTATTCACTAGAGATTGTCCTTTGATTTGTATGGGTGAGAGTGGTTAGTTCTCTGACTCAATAAGCCTACCATTTTGGGGACAAGACCAAGTGAGAACCTGGAAATATAATAACACAAGATGAAATTCACTTTTTCTTGTCTTTAGAGCAAGTAGATAAGTGTTCCCTTAAGTGGTATCTTCGGGACTTGAACAAAGGGCTCTATCCTCTCACTGGCCCGAGTGGGGTTCCTGTTTAATGGTTGGACATTAAACAGATTGTTCATTAGAAGAGCACTGGTACTTAAGGATATAGAAGTAACTTAAGGGTAAAACGGTAATTTGACCGTGTTGGTGTTACGAACACTCGTGAAGGACTAACTTATTGTTATCGGTCTATATTCGTGGACCCAAAAATATATCTGCAGTAACAAGAGTGCAACTGTGGTCTTTAGTAGAGTGTACCCACAGTTAACGAATATTGATTGATGTAATTAATGAGTTTAAGCCAATTAGTCTCATATCGTTGGAGCTTTTGATCTGTAGGTCCATTAAGTCCCACTAGTAACATGTAAAAGGTATTGAGGAAATTATATCTTAAATGACTTAAGGAATAATTGATATAATGTATGGTGATATATTATAATATAAAGTTTATATTTTAATCAAACTTTATGTCGCAACGTCATCGTGACGCGGAGCGGCCGACATCCTTTCTTGGGTTTTTAAGAAAAAAATTGGAGTAGCCACCAATCATCGTGGGTGTGATTGGTCACCTTTAAAATTTAAAAAAAAAAAAAAAAAAAAAAAAAAAAAAAAAAAAAAACTAGTCTTAGAAAACCAGAAATTAGGTTCGTGAGTCGTTTGAGTGTAGGGAAGGTATTAGCACCCTACAACACCCGTTTTTTTTTACCACAGTATTATAAATTGTCCAATTAAATGAATAAAAACAGTCCTTCATTTTTATTTTTCGTAAAAAAATGATAAATATGAAAATAAAAACCCAAAATGCAATAATGAACACAAGATGTCTCATTCGTTTTTACCTTAACTTTAGAAATAAAGTAAGGATTAAACATTATGAGTTGGATATCCAATTTAATATAAATCATGCCTAATTTCCCTTTTAATTAAAGGAAACATGGGTGTACATGATTATGTTTATTAAAAATAATTTTTTTTAAAAAACAAATAGATGTAAAAGAAGAAAATTATTCAAAGAGTAAATTCTTTTAAAAGGGAAAATGAGAATTTTCATACGCCTACACGGGAGTTGAACTCCACGAAGGCACATTACTCAGTTCCCATAATCCCTTTCAAAAGAAAATCAAAACAATAACAATAATTGAAATTGACCAAGCAGAATTAAAGATTAGATTAAAGCAAATTGGAGAATGAAAGAAAAAAAAAACAAATAAATTAGAAAGTTTAAAAAAAATGAAGTTGGCAAAGTGCAAAAGTGAACTAAAATGAGAGAGATATTAAAAATGATAATGATAATAATAATAATAATAATAATAATAACAAACAAAAAAAAAAAGAAATAAAAAAAAACAAAAAACAAAAACAAAACCCCACATTTTTTACTTTTTTCTTTAATCTTTTTCCTTCTTTCTTACCCAATGTTTTTTTTCTCTCCCCGTATACTCCTTCCTCCCCCTCTATTTTCCTCTTTTCCTCTTCCACTTTCTTTTCTCTCTTTTTCTATCACTCTCTAAGCTAAGATCACTTCCTAAAAAAAACTCTCTCAACTAGGCTTATACTCAAATCTTCTTCTTCTCCTTTCTCCCTCAAAAGAAATTCATCTAAAAACTCTCTAAACTAAACTCTTGTTCAAATGCCTAAACTCTCTCAAGCTCACTTTCACTCTAAACTTCTTCTCTTTTTTCTTCTCTCAAAAGAAATTCTTCTAAAAACTCTCTAAACTAAACTCTTGCTCAAATGCCTAAACTCTCTCAAGCTCACTTTCACTCTAAACTTCTTCTCCTTCTTCTTGTTTCCTTCATCCTCCATCTCCCCCTTTTTATACTTGAAGGGTTACTAATTTGGGGGAAAGATGGATGAGAAAATGGTGGGAAAAAGAAAAAATTAAAAAAATAAAAAATAATAACCATGGAAAAAGCTTTAGAATAGGTAAATGATGGTAATGAGGGAGTTTTTTCATGAAAACTTCCCATTGAATAGGAATGGGGAAGACCACCAAAAAAAAATGATAATATGTAGGGAGGGGGATTTGAACCACAAACCTCGTGGTTATCATTACGACTTTATGCCAGTTGATCTATGCTCTTGTTGTCTTACCATAAAAACAAATTGACCACCAAATATTGGAAAACTTCAAACATTATTACTGAAAAGCAAGCCGGACCAAATACAGTGTCTACAGTTTGCCCCCCTTTGGGTATCCTTGAAGGATTGAAAGGGTAGACAAAGGAAAGAGACTAAGTACTGGGGAGGCAAAGATTTGTTTGGTAAAAATTTGAATTTAGAAAGGGAAATGAGCTTGACTTAATCAGGTCTCAACCACAATTCAATAGTCAGGTTTAGTTTAACCGTGAGAAAAACTGAAAACGGACATGGATTGACACAGGCTTCGACCTCTACTGAATAGTTGAGTTTGATTTAACTGAGAGAAAAACTTAAAACGGACCTGGATTGACACAGGCTTCGACCTCGACTGAATAGTTGGGTTCGATTTAACCCTGATAAAAATTGAAAACAGACCTGGATTGACACAGGCTTCGACCTCGACTGAATAGTCGGGATCGATTTCACCGGGAGAAAAACTGAAAATGGACTTGGATTGACACAGGCTTCGACCTCGACTAAATAGTCGGGTTCGATTTAACCGAAAGAAAAAATGAAAATGGACTTGGATTGACACAGGCTTCGACCTCGACTGAATAGTCAGGTTCGATTTAATAGAGAGAAAAACTGAAAACGGACCTGGATTGACACAGGCTTCGACCTCGACTGAAAAGTCGGGTTCGATTTAACCAAGAGAAAAACTTAAAATGGACCTGGCTTGACACAGGCCTCGACCTCGACTAAATAGTCGGGTTTGATTTAATCGAAAGAAAAAACTGGAAATGGACCTGGATTGACGCAGGCTTCGACCTCGACTGAATAGTCGGGTTGGATTTAACCGAAAATAAATTTTCTTTGCAATGCACGCTAAACTTGAATGCTTGAATGCATGGGATGCGGATTTAGCACTATTCGAAAACTATGATACAAATTTCTTTAAAAGATATTTGATAGCTCGGGCACCCCATTCACATCACCCTTGGTAATAGACCTTAATTGGATCATGAACTCACTAAACAACTTGCTCTTTGTTTGATTACCAAAAATGTATCCAGAACGACTTTGCTCCTGTGATAATAATGGTTTTGCCCCAGTTTGAGAAGACGAAAATAATGGTTTTGCCCCAGTTTAAGACTTTGTCATGTTGAAATGACGGTTTTGTCCTCCATGATGACATTCCATCAACCTTCATGATCACGACGCTCTTGGAAAAATATTGCCTTTGGATTCTTTCTTTGGACATATGTATTTCATATCAATCGTTTAAGTTACCACCATTGATTTGAAATGTCGCGTTTATGTAACTTTGTGTTTATTCAATTGTAATGATAATAAAGGTAAACATGCCAAACATTCATAGTTGAGGAAATATTATGGAGAGTGAGGGAGAAAAATGGACAAAATATGCCATGCTTGATAACGAGCATAGCTAGCTATTTTTCTCTGATTAATTAAGCTAGTCTTTTTCAATTATTTGCCCAAATTTATGCATTTTTATGTTTTATTTGTAGGAAGTATGTGCTTGAAGCTTAATTCAGCAATTGGAGTCAAATGGAGCTTCCAATCTTAAAAAAATAAAAAATAAAAAAAAATAATAATAAATAAATAAATAGCGTCGCGACTCTATAGAAAATTTTCCAAATTTGCGGATCGCGACAGCGTCTTGACGCTACAACGAAATTTTGCTATTTAAGCATCTTTTCGGCTAGGTTTTTGGGGACTTCGAATGGGGGACTTTTGGAGCCGACTTTAGAGCAAAAAGAGGACAGAATTGAGCTGAAGCAAAGGGGACTAAGTGGAAATCAACCCATTGTTCGTGGGGATCGTGACGGGGACGTTCCGTCTCGGCCTACAACGAGTCTATTTCTCTTTTCCCTTACTTTAGATAGTTTTTATGGCTTATTTAGACTTAGTTTATATTGTAACAAGGATTATGTGTAGCTAAGTTTAATTCTTAGGGATTGATGTAGCCGTTGGGCACGTTTTGGATTGATTTACGGTATTCATGCTATTGATGTCATTTATGCATATGTTGTATGCTTAGTGCTTTCGATTTACTGGCCATAAATTGATTGATGTTTAAATTTGAATCTAACTCGGGAGAGAGGATTTAAATTAGTAATCAATATGCATAACTAGAATTTAGCTAAAAATCGGGAGATTAAGGTTAATTCTAGAAATTGTCATAAAGGTTAGCCTTATTGCCTTGTATGTTTATTGGATTTAGATAGGGATATCAGGTTCAATTGCATATGGGAGAATCATGTATGCTCGGGAGAGATATGTGTGATTTTAGTTGCCAAGATTTATGAATCATAGCATGTGTTAATCCGTTTATTAATCTATAACTCCAATTGGTGAAATCAATTCCCTAAGACCAATTATTCCCATTTGATTGTCACTTTTTACTTTAGTTTTATATTTGATTAATTCATATTCTCATTCAATTTGATTCCCTAAATAAAATTGGTCAAAAGTATTTTCGATAATTAAAATTTGGCTAGACACCAATCTAGAGGACGACATTCGATTTAAAAATCACTATATTATTACTTGACCCGTACACTTGCGGTTAGCAATTTGCACATCAAGTTTTTGGCGCCGTTGCCGGGGATTGGCATATTTAGTCAATTTTAATATCGAAGAAAAATTGTCCGGTCTTAGTTTAGGGTGTATTCTATTTTTTTGTGATTTTTGTTATTTTTGTTTTAGGTAAATTGCATTTTTCCTTTAATTGTTTTTCTTTTCCATTCTTAAATTTTTCCATATTTAGATTTTTCCATATTTGTTTGAATTTTCCATTGATAGATTTTTAGTTTTTCCTTTTTAGATTAGTTTTTCCTTATTGGTTTTTTTGTCTTATCTATTTTTGCATTCCATATTAGTTTATTTTCTTTCCTTTTCTAGATTATATTTTCCATATTTAAATTGAGTCTTTGTCATGTGTTCTTGTTAGGTTATTGTTTGATTGAAAGCCTAATTATTATTGTTGCTTTAATTGATTTGAATGGCTTTTTATTCAACACCATATTCCAATTTTTCATCACCCCTTTAAATGAAAATTCTTCCTTGGAAAGCATAGTTCAAAAGTATATTGAGGAATCTAGAGCGAGGAGTCTAAAAATTGATGAAATCATAAGAGGACTTCAAGCTCCACAGGAAGTTAGTGAGGTGGGATCCACTTCCATAAGTTGTCTAGTGAGTCAAGTAGTCGATGACTCATTGGCACTCATTCATGAGCGTAGTTCTTTCGATCTTGATGAGGATGAACAGTTGGGGGTGAGTTGCATGAATAATGGGGACGAATTGGAGAGTTGGAGCACCTTTCAAGAACATGGTTGTGAGGAAAAAAAAGAAAATGAGCTTGTAATGTTAGAGGAAGTTCAGGAGGTAGAGTTTGAGGTTGAAAAACCTTCGTCTGTTTTATCTTCTCCATCCTTTGTAGATTTTGATTGTTCTTTTTTCTATTCTCACGAGTCAGTTTTAGAGTCGGAGTCTCTTTATTTTGATATTTCTCCTTTTATGCTTCTTTTATTCAAAAATACCAAAAATAATTTTGTTTCAGGGGCCCATGAGAAGCTAGTAAGTTTACTAGCGATCGTTGGTTATATTGATTCAAGGAAGAAGGGCCCAAAGAAATACGAGAATTTTTATGTGCCTTGACAGACTGGACAAACACGTCGAGCTAATGACGTTAAACAAGCGCTTATGGGAGGCAACCCAAGTGAGTTAGTTATTTCTTTATTTTGAGTTTTATTTATTTTTTGTGTCTGTTTTGTAGGTCTTGTTTTCTTTCTCTCCTTTGCTTTCAAGCTATCAAGGTTCCAAGCATTTGGTCAAGAAGTCATCATCATTCCAGGGCAGTATTGTTCACTCCTTTCATTCGTTTATTGTTCTCATGCTTGTTTATGCTTTATTTTCGTTATACATTGAGGACAATGCATACTTTAAGTTTGGGGGTGGATTAGCATGTTTGTGGAGCCCTTGAGCATCTGAGTTCGGGCTATAGTTTTGAGCTTTATTTGAATTATGCATATGGTTATTTTCTGGATGCTACTTTTGCATGATTATGATGTCCTAGGATAGGCTTTCTTGTCAATTTTCAAGCTTGTGATGAGTTGTAAGCATAAGTGCCCAAAAAGGGAGACTTTTTAAAAATTTTCTAGGAGATGGCTTTCATGAGTAGAGTGTCTTAGCTAGATTTGGATTTGAATGCTTAGGAGCGAATTATTGGGTTCATATGCTTGTTGTCACCTCGATAGGTGTAGGGCAGAGCTAAAGAGTTAATTTTTTGCAAATTAGCATGTTTGATCTTGCTTAGGAGAAAAGAAAAGAATATCTGTTATTTATGCTCATAAAGAAAAATCATTCTTGTTGTTACTGTTGAAATAAGATAATAATGTCATGGCTTGTGCACAATATGCAATGGTTAATAAAGATTAAGGCAAAAAGAGCTACCCCTGTTGTGATCAGTTAGGCCAACCAGAGAAAACTCAGGTTAAGGGTCCCTGCAATGGGTGTGTGAAAGCTAGTGCCACATATACATGCTTAATTTAATTGTTAATTATAAGCACCTAAGTATGGAGATAAGCAAACTAATTTGTTCCATTAACTCATTAATGAAACCTTAGTGCCAGTGTAGAGGGAAGATGAGTTGAGAGTTTCATAATCCAATCCTGGGCTAGTAGAGTCTGATCTTGTTGAGTTAGATCTCGCTTGTGAAAGTTAATTTTGGAAAAATTTTAATTTGTCTCACTCATTGGTCCTTATGTGCATGTCTCTTGCTTGCTTGACTATTGACCTTTGAGCCTTGAGGATTGAGTTATGATTATTACATCCATTCTTCTACTGTATGCTTGATTTTTAGTTTGCTCGAGAACTAGCAAAAGCTTAAGTTTGGGGGTATTTGATAGCGAGCATAGCTAACTATTTTTCTCTGATTAATTAAGCTAGTCTTTTTCAATTATTTGCCCAAATTTATGCATTTTTATGTTTTATTTGTAGGAAGTATGTGCTTGAAGCTTAATTCAGCAATTGGAGTCAAATGGAGCTTCCAATCTTAAAAAAAAAATAAAAAATAAAAAATAAAAAATAAATAAATAGCGTCGCGACTCTATAGAAAATTTTCCAAATTTGCGGATCGCGACAGCGTCTTGACGCTACAACGAAATTTTGCTATTTAAGCATCTTTTCGGCTAGGTTTTTGGGGACTTCGAATGGGGGACTTTTGGAGCCGACTTTAGAGCAAAAAGAGGACAGAATTGAGCTGAAGCAAAGGGGACTAAGTGGAAATCAACTCATTGTTCGTGGGGATCGTGACGGGGACGTTCCGTCTCGGCCTACAACGAGTCTATTTCTCTTTTCCCTTACTTTAGATAGTTTTTATGGCTTATTTAGACTTAGTTTATATTGTAACAAGGATTATGTGTAGCTAAGTTTAATTCTTAGGGATTGATGTAGCCGTTGGGCACGTTTTGGATTGATTTACGGTATTCATGCTATTGATGTCATTTATGCATATGTTGTATGCTTAGTGCTTTCGATTTACTGGCCATAAATTGATTGATGTTTAAATTTGAATCTAACTCGGGAGAGAGGATTTAAATTAGTAATCAATATGCATAACTAGAATTTAGCTAAAAATCGGGAGATTAAGGTTAATTCTAGAAATTGTCATAAAGGTTAGCCTTATTGCCTTGTATGTTTATTGGATTTAGATAGGGATATCGGGTTCAATTGCATATGGGAGAATCATGTATGCTCGGGAGAGATATGTGTGATTTTAGTTGCCAAGATTTATGAATCATAGCATGTGTTAATCCGTTTATTAATCCATAACTCCAATTGGTGAAATCAATTCCCTAAGACCAATTATTCCCATTTGATTGTCACTTTTTACTTTAGTTTTATATTTGATTAATTCATATTCTCATTCAATTTGATTCCCTAAATAAAATTGGTCAAAAGTATTTTCGATAATTAAAATTTGGCTAGACACCAATCTAGAGGACGACATTCGATTTAAAAATCACTATATTATTACTTGACCTGTAGACTTGCGGTTAGCAATTTGCACATCAATGCTTCGAGAAGGGAGCTTCGATTTATGACTAAAATTCAATAGACATATGTGTCAATGTTAAGGTTCTAGAACTTGAGACAAAAGTAACCTCTAAAACATGATATAGAAATTGAAGCGTAATTCTCCTAGACACTTGTTGCCGCAACTTTGCCGAATCCTTTGATACACAAGTAGCCTATGCGTAATATCTTCGAACCTGATCTGAATTAACTGGACTTGGTAGCTCATTACCATCCATGTTAGTCAAGACAAAAGCTCCTCCAGAGAAAGCTTTCTTCACCCCGAATGGTCCTTCATAGTTTGGGGTCCACTTGCCTCGGTGATCTTTTAGAAAAGGAAGAATTCGTTTTAAGACTAAATCCCCTTCTCTAAATACTCTAGGACGCACTTTCTTATCATAGGCTTTCATCATTCGTCTTTGGTAAAGTTGACCTCTGCACAATGCTGTCAATCTCTTTTCTTCAACAAAGTTGAGATGCTCATAGTGGTTTTGGACCCATTCAGCCTCTTCTAAATTAGTCTCCATGAGGACTCTTAATGATGGAATTTCCACTTCAATAGGAAGAACAGCTTTCATACCATAAACTAATGAAAATGGTGTTGCCCCAGTTGAAGTGCGAACCGATGTGCGATATCCATGTAATGCAAAAGGAAGCATTTCATGCCAATCTTTATACGTCACCGTCATTTTTTGCACAATCCTTTTTATGTTTTCATTGGCAGCTTCCACTGCTCCATTCATCTTTGGCCTATACGGAGTTGAGTTGACATGCTTGATCTTGAATTGCTTACATAACTCAGTCATCAATTTATTGTTCAAATTTCATGCATTATCAGATACTATGGTCTCAGGAAGACCATAACGACATATAATCTCCTTCTTGATGAATTTGATCACAACTCCTTTCGTCACCTCTCGATAGGACATTGCTTCTACCCATTTGGTAAAATAATCTATTGCCACCAAGATGAATCGATGTCCGTTTGAGGCTTTTGGGTCAATAGGGCCTATAACGTCCGTTCCCCACATGGAAAACGGCCATGGTGCTATCATAACGTGCAACTGAGATGCTGGAGCATGAGCTTTTTATCTGCGTAGATTTGACATTTGTGGCATTTTCGCGCATATTTGATACAGTCAGCTTCCATGGTTAACCAGTAGTAGCCAACCCTTAATGCCTGTCTAGCCATCATATGTCCATTTGCATGGGTGTCGCAAATTCCCTCGTGAATTTCTTTCATAATCGTGTTGGCTTCTTTTGTATCTACACATCTCAAAAGTACCATGTCATAGTTTCTTTTGTAAAGTATCTCCCCATTTAGGAAAAATTCCACTGCTAATCTCCTTAGAGTTCGTTTGTCATTTTCTGATGCATTATGAGGATAGGTTCCGCATTTCAAACAATGTTTGATGTCTTGAAACCACGGCTTGTCATCAAACTCTTCTTCTATATTCATGCAGGAGGCTGGAACATCTACCCTTCCCATCTTAATAGGTTGTACCTCATGATTGGGGTCTATGTTGAACATGACTGCAAGCGTAGCCAAGGCGTCTGCTATCTGATTACTCTCCCTTGGTAAATAGTCAAAAGTGATTTCTTCAAATTTTTTAGACAAATTTAATATAACCTTTTTATAAGACAGTAGCTTAGTGTCTCTTGTTTCCCATTCTCCTCTCAATTGGTGAATCACCAGCATAGAATCTCTCAGGACTCGAAGTTTCTTTATCTTCATATTCAATGCAGTTTGGATACCCATATAACAAGCTTCATATTCAGCCATATTATGAGTACAATCAAAACTTAGTTTGGCGGTGAGAGGGAACAACTTTCCTTCAGGTGATATTAATACAACACCTATCCCATGACCTAACTCATTGGAGGCCCCATCAAACAACATGGTCCATGTTTCCAAGTCTGATATTTCTTTTTCCACCATTATAGTGGAGACAAATTCATCAGGGAAATCAAATTTCATTGGTTCATAATCGTCTATAGGTTGCTCGACCAAATGATCGGCTAGTGCACTTCCTATTATTGACTTCCGAGTAACATAGACAATATCATACTCGGATAAAAGAACCTGCCACCTAGCAATTCTACCAGACAAAGACGGCTTTTCAAAGATATATTTGATAGGATCCATCTTTGAGATAAGCCATGTTGTGTAGTGCAACATATATGGTCTCAAACGACGAGCGGCCCAAGCTAGAGCACAACAAGTTCTTTCTAAAAGAGAATATCTGGTTTCACAATCAGTGAACTTTTTGCTTAAATAATATATGGCTTGCTCTTTTCTGCCTGAACTGTCATGCTATCCCAGTACACACCCCATTGAATTTTCCGTCACTGTAAGATATAGGATAAGTGGACGAATTGGAGTTGGAGGTACAAGAACAGGAGGGTTTTGTAGGTACTGCTTGATCTTTTCAAATGCTTTTTGACAGTTGTCATTCCATATGCATGTATTGTTCTTACGAAGTAGCTTGAAGATTGGTTCACATGTTGCTGTAAGATGTGATATGAATCTTGCAATATAATTCAATCTTCCCAAGAAACCTCTGACTTGTTTTTGAGTACGTGGTGGTGGCATTTCTATAATGGCTTTGACTTTGTCTGGGTCAACTCTAATTCCTTCCTAGCTTACGACGAAACCCAACAACTTGCCAGAAGTGACCCCAAATGTGCATTTACTCAGATTCAGTTTCAACTTGAATTTTCTCAATCGCTCGAATAACTTTTGGAGAATGGTTGCATGCTCTTCCCCTGGTTTTGACTTAGCAATCATGTCATCAACATACACTTCGATCTCCTTATCCATTAGGTCATGGAAGAGAGTAACCATGGCCAGTTGGTAGGTTGCCCCAGTATTTTTCAATCCGAACGACATGACCTTATAACAAAAGGTTCCCCATAATGTGATAAATGTAGTTTTATCTTGATCTTCAGGTGCCATTTTGATTTGATTATAACCTGAGAATCCATCCATAAAGGAAAAAGTTGAGAATCCAACTGTGTTATCTACCAGTACATCAATACGAGGAAGTGGGAAGTTATCCTTTGGGCTTGCTCGATTCAAATCTCTATAATCAACACACATTCGGACCTGTCCATTCTTTTTAGGTACTGGCACAATGTTAGCTACCCATTCTGGATAATTAGCAACTGTTAAGAATCCTGCATCAATTTGTTTCATGACTTCCTCTTTTATTTTGATTAACATGTTCGGCTTCATCTTGCGTAACTTCCGTCTCACAGGCTAGCATTCAGGCTTAAGTGGCAAATGATGCACCACAATACTTGTGTCTAAACCAGGCATATCTTGATAAGACCAGGCAAAAACATCAATGTATTCATGAAGCAATGTTATTAACCCTTGACGGCTTTCAACAGACATGTTGGTCCCGATTTTAACTTCTTTAATCTCTACTTGAGATCCCAAGTTAATCGTCTCTATCAACTCTTCATGTGGTCCCAATATCCTCTCTTCTTCTTCAATCATTCTCAACAGTTCAGGAGTAAGTTCTAGATCTTCCTCATTACCACTTGTTCTCTCATCGGACTCAACATCGTATGTAGGAGAATCAAGTTCGTATTTAAGATCATTATCGCTTTCAATCCCAATATCACTGTTTAAGAGAGCGGTTATTCAGTGTGATGAAAGAAGACAAAAAGAAGGAATGGAATAAATGAAATCAATGCTAAAAGAAGTAGAGACAAGAGAGATTCATTGGATGATAGGAAAGAAAGAGAAAAGAAAAAAAAATGTTTCTTCATTAACAAATGAAATATTGACATAAAACACATAAATCATCAAAACAAAAAACAAACAAAAAGTTTAACAATTACTTTGATATCTCATTAACAAATGATGGTAGCTCCATTACAGTCCAATTATTGAGTTCAAAGTCTTCTGGGCACAGATAAACCAAGGGACCAACTTCTTTCTTTTGTTCGATTATAGCCATGACTGCAGGGTCTTGAGATTCCGGATGAATTATTCCAGCAAAGATGAAGGTATCATGAAGATGAGGAATGATATTCATTTGATACTTCGGCTCACGGCTCTCCAATCTAGCCAATCGTTTTTCTCTCTCCTATCTGTGTGTTTTAATCATATCTTTTTTGCTTGGTTTATATCCCAAACCAAACCTCTTCATATTTTTCGACATATTCAGCAAGTTTTCGAGGCTTTGGTTGCTTCCTGTTAAGGAGAGTTTTGAAAGTTGCAGCTCCATTTTTCCTATCTCTCCGTATAAAGTTGTGGCATTTGCAATCTCAAAAGGTTGAAATGATGAATCAAAAACCTCTTCTGCTGCTTCTATGTAGGGCATTGAGGAGGGTTTTGACACTAAGATATCCTCTTGTCTAGATATGATCACTAGTTTACGGTCGACCACAAATTTAAGTTTTTGGTGTAATGATGATGGGACCACTCCAGCTGAGTGAATCCAGGGACGCCCTAACAAGAAGCCGTAGCCCGAATTAATGTTCATAACCTGAAAGGTTATATCGAAGGTGCATGGACCTATCTGGATGGGCACTTTTATGTCTCCAACAACTTCACTACGTGCCCCATCAAAAGCTCGTACGATCATAGTGTTGGGCATTATATTCAAGGAGGAACCATTATCAACTAGAACTTTTGCCACAGCAAAATTTTTGCACTTAACTGTAATGTGCAAGGCTTTAGTGTGTCCGGTGCCTTCTGGTGGTAACTCATCATCTGTGAAAGTTACTGAAGTGGATGCAGTTATGTTTTCAATGATGTTATCCAAGTTGTCCACCGTAATATCCTGCGGAACATAAGTTTGATTCAATATGTCCAACAAGGTCTTACGATGCATATCTGAAGCCAATAACAAAGCCAGTATGAAAATCTTTGCAGGGGTTCGACCGAACTGTTCAACCACTTTATAATCACTTTGCTTAACCAACTTCAAAAATTCTTGGATGTCCTCTTCAGATGTTGGTTGTTTAACATCTAGGTTTTTCACTGCAATCGACTCTTTTGTTTTTTCCTTGATATCTTTAGTGATCTTGGTTTTTCATTTTTCTTTACCATTGGGTTTCAATAGGTCTTCTGGTGTATAGCACTTCCCGCTTCGTGTTAGACCTCCTATCCCACTGATATTATGGATTGGAAGGGGTTCAGAACCAACAGTTATCTTATATTCATAGTTCCAAGGTACTGCTTTTGAACTTTTATATTCAAAGGGAGTCGGAATCTGGATGGTAATCGGTCTTGGCTTGGAATTTGGGGTACTGGGCTTCTCGTGATAAGAAATTGTTAACGATTTTGGCTTGAGAGAAAACCTTGAGCATTCTTCTATAATATCGACTTCCCCATACTGAGGGAGCTGAACCATCTTTTGAGAAACTGTTAAAAAATGTGAATCTAACAACTCCTGGACCTTCAGACGAAAATGAGGACATTGGTCGATAGAATGCCCTTTTGCCCCAGTGTGATAAGAACACATCAAACTGTCATCGTATGCTCTGACACCCAAATCTAATTGGAGGCGTTCTACTCCAATGTATCCATTACTGAATAATATTTCGAATAGTTTTCCCATGAGAGTCGCTATGCTCTTAGCATTCTTTTTTAAATCAGCTCCATGAACCTCTATCGCATTTACTTGTGCATTCTGATGGTTTGGCAGAGGATTGTTGTTGACATTTGGACCATTTTCTTTCTTAAAGTTCAACCATCCTGCCTTGATCAATGTTTGCACCCTATGCTTGAGTGCAGTACAGTTTTCAGTGGAATGTCCAATTGCTCCTGCATGGTAGTCACAACGGGCATTTGGGTCATACCACTTTGGGTAAGGTGGCTTTACTGGGTTTATTGGCACGGGTACCAGCTGATTATTCTGGAAGAGTTGGGATAGAAGTTCGATATATGTCATTGAAATCGGATCAAAATGAGTCTGTCTACGGACGCCTTTATTGTTTTGGTGTCCTTAGACATAAGGAGTGTTCTGTTGATTCTGAGGCTGGTAGCCTTGAGTAGGACGAGGATTTGGGACGTAAGGGGATGAGTATTGGGCTGACGTATTATTGATATAGGGTTGAGGGTAAACATATGGAGGTGGATAGTGATATTGTGGCACTCCAGCATTAGGGTATGGTTGTCTTGAATTGAAACCAATCATCTGAACTTCTCCCTCTTTTTTCTTCGATGGAACCCCCTTTTTCGCTATTAATGATCCAGCCGTATCAGTTATCTTTCCATGCTTAATTTCGTACTCGATTCTCTCTCCAATTGTCATTATGTCAGAGAAATCGGTAGAGGCACTCCCAATCATCTTATCATAGAAAGGAGATTTGAGAGTATTAATAAACATGGTCGATAGCTCCTTATCGGCTAAAGGTGGTTGCACCTGAGCAGCAGTATCCCTCCACCTTTGGGCATACTCTTTAAAGCTTTCTGTGCTCTTCTTTTCCATCCTCTGGAGGTCTAGGCGGTCAGGAGCCATATCTATGTTGTGCTTATAATGCTTTAAAAATGAATCGGCTAGATTCTTCCATGAACATATATGAGTGTTGTCTAACTGCATATACCATTGAGATGCTGGACCAGTAAGACTGTCCTGGAAGCAGTGAATTAACAGCTTGTCATTTTGGACGTATGCTGCCATCTTCCTGCAATACATGATGAGATGATTTTTAGGACAAGATGCTCCATCATACTTTTCAAACTTGGGAACCTTGAATTTTGGAGGGAGGATTACATCTGGTACCAAGCATAGCTTGGTCGCATCTATATTTCCGAAGACATCTGTTCCTTCTATTGCCCTTAATCTTTCCTCCAGGACTTCAAGCTTTTCACTAGAAAAGACTTTCTCACCTCCCTTTAGCTCTTTTTTAATTTCAGGATCATCTAAATTGGGAACTGTAATGGTCACCTTGGGAGGTACCTCTGTGGGTAGTGAAAATCCAGGTTGATTGTGTACAGGCACTTGCTCATTCTTGAAAAATGGAAATGGGTGCTGCTCTACTGGAATATTGTAGAATGGATGATATTTTGGAGTAGTACCCTCTGTTGATTGTCGGATTGGAGGGTCATTCATTGTATTGCTGGACTGAGCAATATCAGGTATTATTTTGCCTCTTTCCAGGGCGACAAGAATGGCATCCATTTTTTCTCGTAACTCCTCAATATCTTTCCTTGTTTTCTCCATCTTAGTACTTTGTTCTTCCATGATCCTTGTCCTGTATCTTGTGACGTAGGTGCGATGGATTCGAGGTGACCGAGCTATCTTATGATTATGTTTATATTTTTAATGAAAAGAGATTTTAGTGTAAGAAAAGAGAAAGACAAAACAAAAAAATGAAAAAAAATGGTCTTGATATTAAATTGGAAAATGATAAAACAATGTAGCAGCAAAATTTGTGCAAAATTGAATTACAAGATATTTCAACTATCTAAATAAACATAAACTAAAGTAAAAAGTTAATAAAATTGCCCCCAATACTCTAAACTTATACGAAGCTTTCCCAGAAACTTGAGCACATTCTTGCTATTCGGTTGTGTAGGTGTTATGACTTTAGAGAGAGTACGTGCATCTTCTGCTAGTTCATCTGCCCTTCGAGTGACTCTCCTAATCTGAGTGAGCATATGTTCCGCTTTACTACGTAGTGTCGCATGATTCTGTCTCACAAACCCAAAATCATCACTCAATCTATCGTACTGCTCCTTTAGATAGGTATAGTCCTTCATTAATATGTCAGTGGCATCCTGATACTTATCGAGGAGTACATTGAGTGACTGAACGAACTCTCTTAGACCCTTGTTGTCGTTGATGAGCTCCCCTAGTTGATCTTCTCTAATCTTGAGCGTTAATTGTAGGTCGTCAATTGTTCGACATAGCGTTCCATTCTTTTCTTCTACCTCAGTAATCATTTGGTTCCTCAACTAATGCAATCTTCGAGCTCTTTCATCAACTCATGGAGTGAGGCAATCTCAGATTGTTGCTTCAAAACTTGGTCATTCCTTGACTTGAGAGTTGTTTGGGAGACTTCATTATCCCTTCTTAATCGATGCATTCTTCTGTTCAGGCCGCTGGCCTCTGTGTCTAATGCTGAAATTTCCTTTTCTAACTGTTCTTGTTTGTTGACACTTCCCTTTAATCGATTCAACTCTTTTTCTAGTTCAGCATTGCGCAACAAACCTTGCTTTATTTTTAATTGCAGCCTTTCATTTTCTTGAACCTGATGAATTCGCTTTTCTCAATTCATCACATTCCTTTTCGCGTGTTGCTTGTTCTGTCTGTTGATTTGGTATCACCTTTGCATTAAGTTTTATCTTGGTTTTCATTTTTGGTGACACAAGATCGGTTTTAGCTCTGTTCGCATGCCATGTTTTGTACGTCTTTGTGGTATCATCATGAAACTGACCACTCTGGATTTTAGTGATCATTTTCCATGCTTTCACATTTTTCTGAATTCTATCTTTACAGAAGCCTTTATCATGAGCAAATTTGAAATCCTTCAACTCATGCGTAGCAGGGATGAATTGTCGGACCCAAATCTGGCGTACTACCAATAAAGGAGCATAGGCTATACATCCCCAAGGACCCAAAAGAGGTAAACTTTGAAATTTACCCCATTTATAGATCATTGGCCTAGTTGACATCCAAGGGGCTCTCCATATTACATATTCTACCTTTAGTTCGGAGAAAAAGGCTTCCCAAGCGCTCCTTTCAAGGGAGGATGAACTCCAACCTGATTGCACAAACTCTGAAATGGAATTTTGTAGCTTATTCCAGGAACTTGAAAATTTGATCTCTGGACATTTGAATTCTGGTGGACACTTCACATGACTAAGGTGTTGGGTTTAATGTCCTATAAACTTGTAGTTTGTAAATCATTAAACATATTCTATTTCCAATAAAGAAGTTATTGAGATTATTCAGTAAAAGATGTTATTGAATATGTAAATTGCGAATGATTAACCTAAATCCAATAAACTAAGATCCTTGGCTATAAAATGAATACTCGAACTATCTGTAGGGACATGTCGTAGGACCAAGTTCAAGTTTATAGTCAAAATTGTCTATAGTATAAGGATATGGTTGGGTGCCTTATCCTGGGGACACTATGGCCGCGACCCACTTTGTATTAAGTACAAACGATTGGATCCTAAATCGTTCATGTGGAGACATGCGAGTGGGGGTGTCCTATGCAATGAGTTTGCATAAGACAGGACCACGAAATAAGTCACTTTCTCTTTATAACGTTGTTTACCGTAGAAACTGACTATTTCTCATAGATGACCTAGGTAACTCATTCTTAATCCTGAGCGAACTATGAACTCCTGTTTATATGAGATTATCCTTTGATCTGCATGGGTGAGAGTGGCCAGCATCGCCGACTCAACAAGCCTACCATTTTGGGGATAAAATCGAATAGATAGCTGGGGACATAGTTTCGCAAGACGGAATTCACTCCTACCCATTTCAGGATAGTAGAGAGGTTGTTCTCTTAAGTACTAACTCCATGACTTGAACAAGGGGCCCCACCCTCTCGTTGGATCGAGAGGGACTTAGGTTTGATGGTTGGACCACAAATCGATTGTTCATTAGAGGATTAGTGGAACTTAAGGAACAAGAAGTACTATAGGGGTGAAATGGTTATTTGACCTAGCTATAGCTACGAACAACCTGTGAAGGAACGACTTACTGAACATGGTTAAATCAAGTAGACGGAAATATATCTATAGTGAGGGGAGTGCAACTATCGGGCTATAGTGGAGTGTCCCGGTAGTTAACGAATGTTGGCTAGCTTAGATAATGAGATTAGTTGGTTAGCCTTGAATCGTTGGAGCCCATGATCTATAGGTCCATTAGGTCCCCCTACTAGCTCATATCGGATTTAAGCCTATAATTTTTTTATAGGAATCTTTGAATCGTTCAAAAACGGGAAATAGGGTTTTTTCGTAAAAAAATGTTCGATACAATGATTTAATTATGAATTAAATTAGGAATTAAATTAGGAATTGAGAGATAAGGTATTTAAAGGTGTTTTAAATACCATATATATGTATTAGGAATCATATATAATTCATGACCCTAGGTGATAAAGATTAATTGAATTAATCATGTCAAAATTACTTGGAAATGTCCCAATTAATTTGCCTAGAAATCAATTTCAATTTTGAATTGAAATTGGAATGGATTGCAAGCTGAAAATTCAGAATCAAAATTCAAATTAAGTGGATTTAGTGGCTTTCCCACTCTTGCATGATGATGCATGGTGGAAACCAACACAACCATGCACTAGATGCATGTGTTGTGAAATTAACACCTAGAATCCACCTTGAGTTGGATTTTGACCATGTGTCTAGTGTCAATAAGCTTGTCTTTGAATGGTTGATGTCTTTATAAGGAGCTTGGATCAGATTCATCACCTAAGAGAGTGATTTGCTTAAGGTTATGTTGCTAGAATTTACTCTCAAACACAAAGACCTCCATAGATCTCTCAAGAGCTTGTACCTTCAAGCATTTCCTTTCCTTTCCCTATCACTATAGACTCCCACAAGTCATTCTTGGCCAAAGAGAATAGTAGGGAAGACACTAAAGGTTGTCCAAAAGAAGTTGGAGAAGGAAAACACCACAAGGAGTTCCTTTCAAGTGAGCTTCAAAGAGGTTGGTACTTCTTTTTCTTTTTGTTCTGTTTTTAGAACATGCATGCTTTAGGAGTAAAATTGAATGTCTTAAGTTTTTTCGATCTTCAATTGCTTCCGCATGTGTTATATGAACACCTTCATAAGGACCCAAATGTACAATAATGGTGCACACCCTATAAATCTTCCTATTCATTTGGTTCTGCAATAATTTAATGAACGAAAAGTTTCTGCCAATACAGGAATAATGGGATCAACTCCTATTTCTATCTTAGCAAACAACTTGACCACGCGTTCCTCAACATATCCACATACTTTAGGAAACAAAACAACATTAAAGATACACAATGCTAGTAAAGTTAATTCCTTGTCTTCATTTGCAAATATTTGTTGAAGAATAAGGATGTAGTCTAGGGGTAGGCATGTGTTCTCTCCTTTTATCTTTACTTGTTTCTCAATGTCGCTTGTACGAATCTTGCCCAGAAGAGTAGATAATGCTCTTTTCATTGTAAGCTCTTGATCGTAAGAATAAGCTTCAACCTCTGTTCGTGCTGGCATATGCAGAAGGGACTGATATTCCTCTATTGTAGGAATCATGTCGATTGAGCCAAATGTGAAACATCTGTAGGCTGGATCCCAATGTCGAACCAAAGCTTTTAATACAAAATAATTGACTTGTACATACATGAGCTGAGCTAGATGGTCATATTTGCTTGTAAATTTAGCCTTTCTATCTACAGTTAATTTTTCCCAAGCCTGTTTCACTGTTTCTAATTGACTTTCTGGAAAACTGACATCCTTAAATTGAGAAATAACATCTTCTACTAAAGAATCTCTGTGGATTTATTGTACATTTTCTGACCATTGACGTATTGTTGCTTGATCTTCTATACCCACTTCTTCTATTGGAGGGAGAGATTTTATTTTACTCATACTTTAGTTTCTGCCAATGTAAATAATCAAAATTCTATTAATTTAATTTGCACAATTGTCTTAACTACATTAAAAGAGATTTTCAATGAGCGAAAATTGAAAATTGATATAAGATACAAGGGAAAGAAGAAAAATAAATAAATAAATAAATGAACTTTGGCAATAATGCATGTAATAAGTCAAATCCTAGAACTATATGAGTGAAGTTTAACTCTAAGGCATCCTAGAAAAGGCCCCCAAGCTTACCCACCGATTGAACGATGTAGTAGGCTTGAGTGGAGAATTTCATGCGCCTGCACGGGAATCGAAATTCCACGAAGGTCACACTACTCAGTCTCCGAGTCTAGTCCTAAGGTAGAGCCCGGGTAGGAGGCTAGTGAAAGTGTGTGAAATGCATGATTAATAAGATGACATGCAAATGAATGATATACTTAGATAAAGTACAACTACAAGATTAAAAAAATGGTAATAATAAGATGACATGCAAATGAATGACATAACTAAGATAAAGTAATTACAACAAAAAAAAAAATATGGTAATAGACAAGTGAATAACAATATGCCAAACAAATCATATTATAAAGTAAGGAAAACAAAATAAATAAATAACAAAATAATAACAAAAGGACCTAAAGAAAAATTCAATTCAAAGGACAATAAAGATATTCATGGCTTGACCCTAAAAAATCCCCAGTGGAGTCGCCAAATTGTCGCAACGTCATCGCGACGTGGAGCGGCCGACATCTTTTCTTGGGTTTTCAAGAAGAAAATTGGAGTTGCCACAAATCATCGAGGGTGTGATTGGTCACCTTTAAAATAAAAAAATAAAAAAATAAAACCAGTCTTAGAAAACCAGAAATTAGGTTCGGGAGTCGTTTGAGTGTAGGGAAGGTATTAGCACCCTACAACACCCGTTTTTTTAAAAAAAAAACGATTACCACAGTATCTTAAATTGTCCAATTAAGTGAATAAAAACAATCCTTCATTTTTATTTTTCTTAAATAAATGGTAAATATGAAAATAAAAACCCAAAATGCAATAATGAACACAAGATGTCTTATTCGTTTTTACCTTAACTTTAGAAATAAAGTAAGGATTAAACATCATGAGTTGGATATTCAATTTAATCTAAATCATGCCTAATTTCCCTTTTAATTAAAGGAAACATGGGTGTACATGATTATGTTTATTAAAAATAATTTTTTTTTATAAAAAATAGATGTAAAAGAAGAAAATTATTCAAAGAGTAAATTCTTTTAAAATGGAATATGAGAATTTTCATACGCCTACATGGGAGTTGAACTCCACAAAGGCACATTACTCAGTTCCCATAATCCCTTTCAAAACAATAACAATAATTGAAATTGACCAAGCAGAATTAAAGATTAGATGAAAGCAAATTGGAGAGTGAAAGAAAAAAAAACAAATAAATTAGAATGTTTAAAAAAAAATGAAGTTGGCAAAGTGCAAAAGTGAACTAAAATGGGGGAGAAATTAAAAATGATAATGATAATGATAATGATAATAATAATAATAATAATAATAATAATAATAATAAACAAAAAAAAAAAAACAAAAGAAATAAAAAAAACAAAACCTCACATTTTTTACTTTTCTCTTTATTCTTTTTTCCTTCTTTTTTACCCAATGTTTTTTTCTCTTCCCGTATACTCCTTCCTCCCCCTCTCTTTTCCTCTTTTCCTCTTCCACTTTCTTTTCTCTCTTTTTCTGTCACTCTCTAAGCTAAGCTCACTTCCTAAAAAAAACTCTCTCAACTAGGCTTATACTCAAATCTTCTCCTTCTCCTTTCTCCCTCAAAAGAAATTCTTCTAAAAACTCTGTAAACTAAACTCTTGCTTAAATGCCTAAACTCTCTCAAGCCCACTTTCACTCTAAACTTCTTCTCCTTCTTCTTGTTTCCTTCATCCTTCATCTCCCCCCTTTTTATACTTGAAGGGTTACTAATTTGGGGGGAAGATGGATGAGAAAATGGTGGGAAAAATAAAAAAAAATAAAAAAATAAAAAAACAATAACCATGGAAAAAACTTTAGACACTACTACAAATATGAGTTTCCATGACACTAAGGGATAAAACAAACAAAGGGAAGGAAGAAAAAAAAATGTCATAAATAGATTGGGGCGCGTTTTTGGCGAGAAAAAACGGAGATTTTCGTATTTTCGGAAATTTATGACATTTTTTCAATGTCATAAATCCATGACTTTGTTTAACTGTCATTAATAAAAAAATATATTTTTTTTTCATTTTAAGTAATTTTTATTTTTAAAGAAAAAGAAAAAAGAGAAGAAAATCTGACCCCCCTGATAACGTGTTTCCCTTCGTATCTCAACCTTTCTCTCCCTCTCAAACCCCCCGTTTCATCGATGCTCTCTCAATCCCCATTCTCAAATCCTCGTTTGTGAACCTCAAGCTCTCCCACGGACAAGGAACATCTTCTTCCCTCAATATCTCATTCTCCGATGCAACCACGAGCAGCAATATCTCTCCAACGGGATTTGAGCAGCCAAGCCCTAGCGGCTAGCACACAAACTTTCCTCCTTCGATGGTCTTGTACGCCGAGTTTTGTGAATTACCCATTCTTCAAATAACCTCAAATTGGAACACTCGTGACCTAAGAAGTCCATATTTGTGAGTTCGATCCTCTTCGAATACCTTTTCAGTAAAGACCCAAGCTTTTTGTTGAGATTTAATGGGTAATGGATTGCTCTAACCTCACTTTTTATTCGATTAAGCATTCAAATTTGTATATAGCCATTGGAATTGTTATGCTTTTAGGTTCGAGTTAGTTGTATGGGTGAGATTGAGGAAACAATCGTCAATTGGTAAATTTCCCTTTCTCTTCTTGTGGATTCTACCATTCAGGCCTGTTTGGATTGGATTTTGTTGATTTTGTTTATGGGTGTTTGTTGATTGGAATGGCTTCTGCTTGCTGCAATTTGGGGTTTATGGTGAGGATTGAAAGAGAGACAAGATGTTCTTAGAGAAGGGTTAAAAAAAATCGTGAGTGACCTGAACAGAACCTGATCGGGTCAAATCTGAACCAGTTCATTTTTACACCCTTAATTTCCACATCTATGGTGTCTAATGGTCACTTAATTTTTTTTTTCAACTGTGCATCAACTAAGGATTCTTGTGGCTTGCTTCCATTATCACCTGTAATATAACTTTGTGGTAACGACCTGTCATGAACTTTTTTGGTGGACTTGATTGTGAACCAGTTGACTTTACTTGCCATTTTTATTACTAAATTTAATCTTTTGGGATAAGGAAAATTGATGTTTGCATCTCTTGATGACTAGAAGTGATGGTAGTGTGTTAGGATTTTAATTTCTCCCAATGATTACCCCTACTCAACACAACATATGATCTTCTTGTTAATTTTTTAGTTCAACAATGTGGGAATGGAGATTCGAACCTCTAACCTTTTGATAGAAAATATAGTGCCTTATCTAGTTGAGTTATGACCAAGTTATGGTCTTTTGGTCAATTTCTTACCTTTTTTTTTTTTAATGTAGAAGTGATTCTTTTTTCTTCTTTACTTGTTTCATTTAGGTTCTTTTTTTTTACACTTGATTTTCTCTACTACGAGAATTACACATATGATGGTATGAGAACCATAGAAAAAGGTTGTTGTTTGAAATGCTGAAGAAGCTTAGTTATTGGAATCCTAGGCTCTCATCTCCTTATGCCTTCAAATACTTCCTTAGGAATTTTTCTCTATGGTCAATGAAGAAAGACCCCGACCTTGAATCAGCTCTATCTCGTAACTGTCGATGGATTGTCAATAACCAAATAAAAAATATCATCCTTCCTTGTCCTAATCAGACAGCACCAGTAAAGTTTCTCCAGAAGAAGTTTAAAACCCTTGACCTTCAAGGCAAAGCCCTTAACTGGCTAAAAAAGTATCCTTGCTGCTTTGAAGTTTATCTCCACAATGATGAGTACTACTTTCGGTTGACAAAGAGGATGATGGCTTTGGTTGAGGAGGAAGAAACCGTCAAAGATATGCAGGAGCCCATTTTTGTTGAGCAATTGGCTAAGTTGCTGATGATGGCTTCAAATCAGAGACCAAATGTTGTAAAGCTTGGTGAATTGAGACGGAATTTTGGGCTTCTAGATGACTACTTGATAAGAATCGTTCCTAAATATTCTGATATGTTTCAAATCGTTAACTATAACGAAAAAAGGAACTCAATGGAAATAGAACTGGTCTCTTAGAAACCAGAACTAGCAATTTCCATAATAGAATCTTTAGCTTGCAAACATGGGGTTGAGCAGTTTTCTCCGGCTCACTGCCAACAACTTGGGTAAATTCATGGGAAAGGTTTCATGAATTTAATGCCTCTCCATATATTTCTCCGTATGTAAACCCCGGAGGCTTGGTGCTAGGTACAAAGGAGAGGGAAAAGAGGACAGTGGGATTGATTCATGAGATATTGTCGTTGACTTTATGGAAAAAAACATCAATTATGAAACTTGGCCATTTCAGTAGGGAATTCGGTCTGCCAGCGAAATTGAACACATTGCTGCTTAAGCACCCTGGCATATTCTATGTCTCAAACAAGTATCAGATTTACACTGTTCTTCTTAGAGAAGGATATAATGGATCAGTACTAATTGACAAAGATCCACTGGTGGTTGTAAAAGACAAGTTTGGAGAATTGATGCAGGAGGGACTTCATGAGTATAACAAGCGACATCATTTAATGAATCTAGAAAAGAAGAGAACGAAGGGCATGCTTTTAGGTAGAACAGAAAAGAACAAAAGGAAAGACTTTGAACCAGACGATCCTGATGATCAAGGAAACAATCTAGGAGGTTTACTTGAGCCAGAGGAAAGGAAGAGATTCTATCAATCTCTCTTTGATAATGGTGCTGCATAACCTGTAGGTGGGTACATGCTAGAACTTCATATCATTGTAAATTTCAATGGTCATTTGTTATAGGCTCACAGTGCCATGTTTCACTGCTTCTTAAGTTTCTCATGACTTAAAAACTTTAATCAAAATTTCAGGGATGGATTCTTAAAAACAAAGGTAAATATAGTATTGACTGCAAAACAGGTGCGACTTATCTGAACATTGTATCGCCAGCCACATTGGCTGAAGTGAAGGAGTTGGTATAATAAATTGTTGTTTAACATCAAGGGTTGATCAAAACGACTACAAGAGAGCCTGTCTGCACATATGTGCATGTCAAACTGATGTGGAATTTTCCTTACCGCAAGCGCACGGGTCAAGTAATAATAAAGTGTTCGTATAAACGAATGTCGTCCTCTGGATTGGATGTTTAAGCAAATCAAGTATTGTGAATTATCTTGCTCAATTTTATTTAGGGATCAAAAAGTAATGAGTGAATGATATGAAAACTAATTCAAAGCAAGTAAAAAGTGTGGAATTTCAATTGGGAAAACTACTTAGGGAATTGATTTCGCCGATTTAGTTTAGGATTGATTTTAAGGAATAAGTTGTTATGCACAATGGAATTATGAGCCAAAGACCCTTTAATCACAACTACCTCTCCCGAGTATAATTGATTCTCATGCAAATTAACCAACTTGATATCCCTATCTAAGTTTATTAATCATGCAAGGCAATGAGATATTTTAACCAATTCTAAAGTTAATCTAAAACCGTCACGAAATAGAAACTAAACTTTAGTCATGCAATCTTGAGTAAGTCTAAATCAAATCCCCTCTCCCGAGCTAGATTCGAAACTTAAATCATCCAACTAATGGCCAATTAATTGAAAGCATTAAATCAAGATTACAAACATTATAACATTGCACAACTTAAACCATAAATCAATCCATAAACACAATCAACTACATCAATCCCTAAGCTTACAAGTTTAGCTACTCATGATTAAAATTACAAGCTCAACTAAACATGTAAAAGCCATAAAAATCTAACGAAAGTGAGGGAAAGAAGAATTAAACTTGTTGTAGGCCGAGACCGAACGTCCCCATCACGATTCCCACGAACAATGGGTTGATTTCCGAATTTTCCTCTTTGCTTCAGCCTTGAATTCCTCTGATTTTGCTCTGTTTACGGCTCCAAGAAGTCCCAAAATTGGTTCCCCCAAAAACCTAGCCGAAAAGAACTATTTATTCTGAAATTTCATCGTAGCGTCAAGATGCTGTCAAGACAGCGTCTCGACGCTGCCTCTAAACACGCTTGTTCTGGAAAGGAAATTACGGTAGCGTCGAGACGCTAAGGTCACAGTGTCTCGACGCTGCGACGATTTCACGCCTATCCGAATAAGGAATGCTAGCGTCGAGATGCTAGTCACCTTTTGACCGAATTTTGACTTTTTTCCCATTTGATTCTTTTCCTTCCTTTGCATCTTTTCCCGTCCCGAGCATCCAATTACTTCCACTATTGTATTTTAGCTCCAATCAACCTTTTCCTACAAAATAAACATTAAAGCACAATAAAATGGTCCATAAATCATGAAAGACTAGCTAAATTAAATAATTAAAGATAGCTAGCTATGCTCGCTATCACAAACCCGAATCGCCAATCCAAGGAACGAAATGTATCAACTGATTATTCGCCTAAAGCTCGACGTGGGGAAGTTTTGAGTTTAAGCTGTTCAAAGCAACGAGTTGAAGTGACAACTAATTGAGTTGTTGCATTGCTTATGAATAATATTCTCACAAGAGCAAATTAAAGCTGCTATAAAGTAAGGCGGAGAAATCTCTGATTTAATGGAGAGAATTTTGCAGTTAGATTATGGAGCTTGAATGTTAATGAAGGGAGACAGAACCTAAGCTAATTGGGGTGATTGAGAGTACAGCTTTTCGAGTGACCTTTTTACTTGGTTGTTGTAGAGATGAAGGAATCCTTTTTCTTTGAGGTTGAATAATTTTTTTTTTTTTTTTAATGTTATGGATCCAGTGAAATGAAAATTGCCTGAACTGGAAAGCTTATCCAACTCATTTAGAGATGATTTTTTTCCTTTTAAGTAAAATTATAGTAGGTTTTAGAACTTATTTTAAAGAATATGGATCCATGTTGATCTGATCAAGCAAATGATTTATGTGCTTGTCTTTCATCACTCTCGAAATTAAAAGCCTCTTTGCTCATATATCTTATCTTTTTTCTTATGGTCTTTGAATCAATCTTGAAGAGTTAAAACTATCTGAACTGGGGAGAATTTCCAAATAAGATCAACTTTTTGATAGTGGTAAAGAATATGCACAGAGGTTTAGTTTGAGGTTTTTGGTGAGTTGGTGAATGTTAGAATCAGTGTATTTCATATTCTTCCTTTTTTTTCTCTCTTTTCTTTGTTCTTTTTACACTTGCAACTGTAATTCATGCCAAAAGGTTAAATAGGTTTCAATTTCAATCGCTCTTGCATACAACTTATTGAAACAAGGAGAGTATGTTGTGGTGAATCAACCAATTGTTGTACGTTCTACTATCGTGTTTTTGGCTATGCATCTTGATTTGTGAGTTATCTCATGATTTATTCTTTTTTCTTAAACGATGTTGAGGCTACATGTAGTAATATATTGTGGAGGCTTTTGTTGTTTTGATTCATTGCAATTTGGCAACGACCTTTCATACTTCAAATATTAGATTTTCAGATCATTCTAATTTGTAAATTTGGAGGGCTTAGGTTTTAAGGTTACTTTGTATTTGGTTTGCTTATCATTCTTTTCTTCGTTTAGTTGTCGCGGTTGTGATTTTCCTCATTCTTGAGATGACAGATTAATTACATTGTTGCAGTGTCACAAGTTTAATAACATTGTCGACAACATGCACTTGATCTAATTTTTACAGAGGATGGAGACAGCCATCTCACTGCTGAGATGTACCTAAATATGGGTGGAAATATGGATGAAGTTGAATAGTTTCCTTCTCTTATATTTCAGGTACTTCATATGATCCTTCTTTTATGTCTGGATTCTTCTATATTATGTTAGTTAATTTAGTTCAATGTTATTTACATACTATGTACCGTTATTTTTGGTCTTATTGTGTCACTTGTGCATATAGGTGCATGGAAAAGCTAGATTAACCTTTCTATGAAAAATTAAAATACCATATGCCAAGTATCAACTTAACCAATTAGAAAGAAGTTTGTATATCCTCCAAATTCACTTAAAAAAACTTGTGACACTGCAACCATTGCTTGAATTATGGTAAGATTCTCAAAATTTCATGTTTTGTTGATCTTGGGAGATGATAGATTAATTACATTGTTTTCCAAGATTTGGAGACTGTCTCATCCAGTACTTATCCATCATAGATGCATATCATCTTTGCTTACTTTGTTTTAAATGTTCCTAAGGTCAAGAGTAAATATTGCTCAGTTGTATGTTTGTATTTACTTCTAGGTTGGGCGATATCCAAGGAATCTTTTGGGGTTAAACTAGAACTCTTAGACAGGAAAACAAACGGATGTTTAGAAATTGAGTTCAAGAATTTTGCCTGGTTTGGGATCTTGAAAATAGTTTAGGAAAATTAGATTCCTCATTTTTCTTGTTTTGCAATGCATATTGTACACTTGTTTACCTAATTGCCATTTTATTCTTCAATTTTAGAACTTAGTTAGGACTTGGAAAAAAAACAATAACTCACTCATAAGAAAAGTTATTCCCGCATCAAGCACTAATATAAAAGCTTATGCTAAACCTCCTCATTTCACTTCCATTCTTGTAGTGGATTTAGCTTTTCTTTTTGCCTCGTGGTGATGAACGTTGATTCAAGTTTTGGTGTTAATGCTTGAAAATGACTTTTGATATTGAAAAGATCTTCTTGAACTTATTTTTCACTGATTTATTATAGCTAGTTTTTCATGTAGGACGTTTGTGTTTTGTTTAGACAGTAAAAAAAAACAAGTATAAGAAATAAGATTTATAAAAGCAGGACTTGTGATAAATACAAGTTTCAAATAAAAAAAAAACTTGGTAATAGACATGTCTTTGATGGAAAATTTCAAGAAGATCTAGATCACTACTTATGCGGAAGTTGTCATAAATATTCTTCTTGTTTTGATTTATAACAATTAAATGAATGTGTGAGACAAACAAAAAGATGTTTACGATCTACTTGGGTGTTTCTGGTAATAGACATGTCTTTGCTTGCTGTGTATGCTTAAACTTTAGATCATTTTATATGCTTAAACTTCCCTAACTGATAGGTTAGTTATCTATTGTTGAAAAAATCTCTTGAGTTTTTGTTTGTTTTTCCTTCTATTGAATGTTCTCTTGATGCTCACAAGCATGTTCTCTTGTGTTCTTTCTTATAGCAGCTACGGTGATATAGAGCTTATAGATGTGAAGATTAAGGACTTGAAGAAACAACCGAGATTTATGATTAGTGAAGTCAATAAGCCATATTGCAATTTGTTGATGTATGAACTTTTTCTTGGGTTAGTGATAAAAATATAATACATTCTCTCATGTTAGTTGAAGTTTAGTGTAAAAAATTATATTGTTGTAATGTACAAATTTGGTCATATTTAGTTTGTATGTAAAGATTTAACCATATTTGATTCAATGATATTTATAAGTTGTTATTTATGTATGTATTTATTTTATGTCAAGATTGTAATGTACAAATGTGTATCGGTAGGTATAAGATAATATAATTTTTATGGTTTTAATGAACCGTTATAAATAAATAAATAGTGATGTATCACTATTTATGATGGTTCATCAAAGTCATAAAAATTATTTGGGTGGCAACTATTCAACATCATTATAAACATTTTTGTGACGTTCAAAACTGTCATGCTATATTTTTTGTTGACAAGAAAAAACTATCAAAAAAATATTTGTTCTTGACGGTTTTAAATTGTGGTTATTAGTTTTATGTTGACAGTAAATAAATTTTATTAGTTTTTGGTTGACATTGTAGAATTGTCAAGAGAAAACATAACGTGACAATTTAAATATGTCATTATAAATTTTTTATTGATGGTAGTAGATTGTCATTAATATATATATCTTGACAATATATTAGTTTTTATTAGATTTTTAATGATATTGTAAAATTGTCATTAAACAAATTATTGTGACGTTAAAATTATGTCAAGGAAAATTTGTGGTTTGACAGTTTTTAATTGTCATAATAAATACATTTGTGACAGTTTTTTCTGAACCGTCATGTATTGACACTACAACAAATTATAGCTTTAATGTCGGACAAAAAAATGGGCGCGGGGCTTTTAATGTCGGACAAAAAAACACGCGGGCCTTTTAATGTCGGACGCGCGCATTTTGAAATTTTCGGACATTTAATGTCGGGCAATGCCCGAGCTTTCTTGAGGGTCGATTCAATGACTACAGAAAAATGTCAAGAAATACGTTTTTGACATTTTTTCAATGTCATGAAAAGTCAAATTTGTAGTGGTAGAATAGGTAAATATGGTGGTAATGGGGGAGTTTTTTCATGAAAACTTCCCATTGAATAGGAATGGGAAAGACCACCAAAAAAAATTGATAATATGTGGGGGAGAGGAATTTGAACCATAAATCTCGTGGTTATCATTACAATTTTATGCCAGTTGAGCTATGCTCATATTGGCATACCATTAAAACAAATTGATCACCAAATATTTGGAAAACTTCAAACATTATTATTGAAAATCAAGCTGGACCAAATACAGTGTCTACACTTTATAATATAAATTTTGGATATGATTCAAAATTAATTTATGAGAATTATATATTTGAAGGAGTTCAAATATTAATTTAATATGAATTGAATTCGTATTAATACTATAAGATAAAATTAATGTGCATTGGATGCACATTAGAACCATAGATTATGAGAGATACAAAGTTAATTAAATATTAATGAATTAATTTTATTGAATGTGATTTAATTAAATTAGTTAAATTCTTCTAAAAAAAATTAAATTAGTTAAATTATTTCCTTATATTATAAGAAAGATGGTCCATACGATATGATTATATGGAATTAATTAAATGAATATGATTTATTTAATTTATAAATTAAATTAAAAAAATTAATTTAATTATTATTTAATTAATTAATACTAATTGAGAATTAATTTATAATTAATTAAATGCACCTGTCCTTGCGTTTTAGTAGGATGTGGTGTCGTGTGACCCTCCTACATCTTTCTAGTATTGGCGACTGGTAGAGGGATGTGAGAAGTAGTTCTTGTATCGTAATATATCTCTCTCAAAATTCTCTACAAGTTTTCTCTCAAAGAAAATCACATCATTCTTGTGATTTCTTTCCCCGAATTCAAGAAAATTGGCTCCCCACAAAACGAATCTCCTCGAGAATACTCAGAGAATAGCAGTGAAGATTCCATTGACAGTGTTCCAACACTTTTGGTCCATGCATTCCATTGTTCATGAATTTTATAGGAGTTGTTGTTTTCCCGAGCCGTCCACGAGTGTGAGTAAAAACAATCTCTTTACTAAAAACAATCTCTTTACTGTAATCATGCCAAGTAAATATTGTTATTAATAGCAATAGGCCAAGTCAATTCGTTATTAAATTTTTACTTAACAAATGTATGAAATTGATTTGAAAAATAACATTCAAATTATTTAATAATCACCCTATCATTTCTCAATATGAATAAAAAAAAAATATGGCTTACCAAACAAGACGAAGAAAAAAGGAGAAAACCCAATTTTTAATGAAAAAAAGACTTAGTCAACGTAAAAATCTTAAATGAAAAAAAAAGAACAAATAGAAACAAAGAGACAAGTGGCAAATCTTGATAAATATATATATATATATATGACTTAGAAGAAAGAGAGTGACAAATTCGGATTAAAAAAAAAAAAAAAAAACATTGAAGATTTTTCTGGTAAAAAGATTTTTTTAAAAAAAAGTTAATCACGTCAGTTAACATGCCACATGTCACGAAATGAGGAGGGAGTCTTTTTGCGGCTAATTTGCCCTAATTAGGACCCATTCCTAAGTCTTAATGAGGTTCCCTCCTCATTTTGTGACATGTGGCATGTTAATAATGTGGATTAACCAACCTGATTCGTTTTACCCGATTTACCTTCAATCTCTTTTTCTTTTTTTCTTGAGAATTTGCAGTGGGTGACAAATAAGAATTATATAATTGCAAATATAGTACAATGTAAAAAAAAAATTTGCAAATATAGCAAAATCTATCAGAGTATATTACTGATAGACTCTGGATAATTAGAATCTATCTGATAAACTTCGATTATCAGAGTTTATCAGCGATGGATTCTGATTAATCAGAATCTATCAGTCTACCTGATAGACTCAGAGTCTATCAGTGTCTATCGCTGATAGAGTCCGATTAATCAAAATCTATCAGTGACTATCACTGATAGTCACTGATAGATTTCGATTAACTGGAGTCTATCAGCGATAGACACTGATAGACATAGAATAATCAGAGTCTATCAGTGATAGACACGAATAGAATCAGACGACAGTTTTTTGGTCTTGTACAATTAATTTTGCTATAAGTTTGCAATTGTGCTATATTTGCTATTAATATATTCCAATTTGCAATCTATGCAACTACCCTTTTTTTCTTTTGGTTTTTTTTTCACGAGGATTCTCACTCTCATTCTTCTTAGTCATATCTTTAATTTTTTTTTCTCGTTTCTATTTTTTTTTTTTTTTTTCATTTAAGATTTTCATGTTGACTAAGTATTTTCTTTCCAGTTAAAAAATCGTTTTTGTCCTCATGTGATCTTTTCTTTCTTTGTTAAGCTATTTTTTTTTTTGGTTTAATATTGAGAAATGATAAGGTCATTATTAAACTAATTTGAATTGTTGTTTTTCAAATCATTTTTCATACATTTTGTTGATCAAGTCAAAATTTAATCACAAATTGACGTTGTCCTATTGCTAATAATAATTTGAGTTGACTTTAGCCTATTAATCAATAATAAGCAAATGATACAGACACATATCTTCTAAAAAAAAAATGATCCGGACACAGCTGAAATCTAGTAACTTGCATTCTGCAAATACATCCAGGAAAATTTTAAACATAAGGCTTCCCAAAACAAATAGAGATGACCTAAGCCACTAAACTTATTCAATGGAAATTTGATTTAAAAAAACGAAACTTGCAGGACTTGGTCATTACCAATATACCATGAAATAAAACAAACGAAAAAACACAAATACCATTCAATAAAACAAACAAAAAACACAAATATTAACGATCATAAAACTCCGAATCAATCACAATTATAAACAAAACTCTTGGCCGGCTAAACTAAAGGTATGTTTGGTTTAACTTTTCAAGTGTGTAATTTTTTTAAAAAAAAATCATTTTGAAAAAATTTCTAGTGTTTGACAACCACTAAAAATGACTTATTAAAAAATGAGATAGAGAAACAAACCATTTTAAGAGAAATACTTGAAACCAACTTTTTTTTAAAGAATTTTTAAATATATAATAACTTGTGTATAAAAACACTCATGAAGAAATGTAACCAAACATAGGAGTGTTTAAATTCTAAACCATTTTTAGACAAAATGTTTTTTTGAAAATACATTCTTGAAAAACATTTAAATTAAAATGTATTCTAAATGGACCCTAATTCCATATTTGAATGTATTTTTGAAACGGTTAAAATCACATTTGTGGTTGAAAATCACCTCCAAACAAATCAATGTCATGTTTGATTTTACATTTTTCAATGTGATTTTTATATCATCAAATTTGATTTTGAATTATTAACGACATGTTTCAGAATGATTTTGGATATGACAAAAGTGATTCTAACCATTAAACATGGACTAAAAAAAAGTGATGCCAGCACAAGCATCCAAAGTCGTCTCATTCCATTCACATCTTCCCATATAAAGCTATATCGAACTGATCGACCTTCACTTCAGTCATCAATGGCGGATTTCCAAAGCTACATAATTCTCTCCCTCATATGTCTAGTTTCCACCATCACAGTACGTTTCATTTTTGCCAAAACCAAACCAAACCCTCGTCTTCCTCCAAGCCCTTTTGCCCTTCCCATCATCGGCCATCTCCACCTCCTAGGAACATTGCCCCACAAAGCTTTCCACAAGCTCTCAGCCCGCCATGGCCCTCTAATGTACCTCCGTTTAGGCTCCATCCCCTGCGTCGTAGTTTCGTCGGCCGAAACAGCGAAACAAATCCTCAAAACACAGGAATCATCCTTCTCCAACCGACCCCAATCATCTGCAGTTGACTATCTAACCTACGGCTCAGTGGATTTCGCATTTGCTCCCTATGGACCCTTTTGGAAGTTCATGAGGAAGCTTTGCATGTCGGAGCTCCTCAACGGCCGGACGCTCAACAGCCTCGCCCCCGTGAGACTAGACGAGAGGCGGCGGTTTCTACGGTTCATACAGACGAAGGCGGCCGAGGGGAGAGAAGTTGATGTTGAAGGAGAGTTGATAAAGTTGAGCAACAATGTGATATGTAGAATGACATTGGGGAAAAGATGTGTTGAGGAGGAAAAGGAAGCTGAGGGGATAAGGAAATTGGTGGAGGATCTAGCTGTGCTCACAGGGGCTTTTAATGTTTCTGATTATATTTGGTTTTGTAAGAATTTGGACTTGCAGGGGCTTAGGAAGAGGGCGAGGGAAGTTCGTGGGAGGTTTGATGAGATGATGGAGAGGATGATAAAGGAGCATGAACAGAATTGGGAGATGGAGATGAAAGGAAATGATGATGGGAAAGTTAAGGATTTGCTTGATATTTTGCTTCTTAGGTTTAGAGATGAAACCTCTGAGGTGAAGTTGACTAGAGAGAACATCAAGGCCTTTGTTCTGGTAAAGATTCTTTATCTTTTAAACTATATGGTTAATTATTTCAATTTTGTTCTCTTTTGCCTCGTTTGATAACCATTTCGTTTTTTGTTTTTGGTTTTTAAAAATTAAGTCTATAAACACTATTTTTACCCACAAACTTCTTTGTTTTGTATCTACATCGTCCTTTCCCATGTTTTCAAAAACCAAGCCAAATTTTGAAAAAAAACAAAAAAAAGTATTTTTCAAAAACTTGTTTTTATTTTTGGAATTTAGCTAGGAACTCAAATGTCCCCCTAACAAAAATGAAAACCATTGTAAGAAGATTGAGAAAAAACAAGCACAATTTTCAAAAACAAAAAACAAAAACGAAATAATGTTTATCAAACAGTAGCTTTGTTTTCTTATTTACCTTTTATAAATATATTCAAGGTTATTTCTATTAGATACAAAATCGAATTTTATGTCAATTGAGACCCTAAACTTCTAATTTTATATCTAGTAAGTTGTGAATTTAAAAAATGTTGAATAGTTGAACTTATTTTAGACACATAAGTAAAAGTTGAAAGACCTATTGGATACAGGTGAAAGTTTAAAGACTCATGGGATATTTTTTAAAGTTTAGGAACCTACTTGATACAAAATTAAAAGTTTGAGAACCTATTTGACACTTTTTAAAGTTTAGAGACTAAATTGACATAACACTAAAAGTTTAGGGACTAAACTTGTAATTTAAATGGTTTGAGATTTGAAAATAGTCTCTATTTGATTTTTTCTATCCGATCTTAACCTAAGGTAATGTTGGTTTGAATACATTTTGCAGGACTTATTTACAGGAGGGACAGAAACATCAGCACTAACAATTGAATGGGCATTGGCAGAGCTAATCAACCATCCAAACATAATGGAGAAAGCAAGGCAAGAACTTTACACAGTTGTAGGAAAGAACAGAGTGGTTGAAGAATCCGACATTACCAATCTTCCCTATCTGCAAGCAATAGTTAAAGAGACGTTAAGGCTTCACCCAAGCCCATTGATTCTGAGGAAGTCCTCTGAAAGCTGCACAATAAATGGCTATGAGATTCCACCAAAGACCCAAGTGTTTGTGAATGTTTGGGCCCTTGGGAGAGACCCAACTCACTGGGAAAACCCTCTTGAGTTTGAGCCAGAGAGGTTTGTGGACAAAGAAGGGAGCGTGAGTGGTGATTTGAGAGGCCAGAATTTTCAGCTGTTGCCATTTGGGAGTGGGAGAAGAATCTGTCCTGGAGCAACTCTGGCATTGCTGACCATTCATACTACTTTGGCTTGTATGATTCAGTGCTTTGATTGGAAGGTCAGTGGAGGAAATGGCAAGGTTGATATGGAAGAAGGGCCTGGCCTTACACTTCCTAGGGCACACCCTTTGGTTTGTGTACCAGTGGCTTGTCTTAGTCCACTTCCATCACTTTGATTACAGCATATAAGTAAAGTGTTTTGTGGAGAAGAGGTTATGGAATTGGGGAGTTAAGTTTGATTTTCAACTAAATGTTATATTATTTCAACAAAAAAAAAAAAAAAAATGTTATATTAACTATTAAGGGAGGTGTTTGGGGGCACCAACTTGAAGTTGGGTTGGGTAGGTTTATAATAGACAACTGCTTGTTTAGTCCACATACTATATAATCTATCAATTAAATAATTTCACCCCACCAACTTAATTAACCAATATTTAGTGAGGAATTCCATCTTCTTCTCTTTCCCTCTCTCCATCTTTTCTTTTTCACTCTCTCCCATGTTAATAATAAGTATTTCGACATATTAAAAAGTGTAAAATTTTTATTTATTAAATTTAAAATTTTTTTATTTTCTTTTTTTGTTAATTTTCTATAATTATCCATCGATATTGACATTTTATCGTTATTTCAATAAAATTTGGATCTTGATATTTCAGTCGACATCAATATTTTAAAATTGATATTAAGAACTTTACTTCGCAACTATAGGAAACCTTGCAAATTATATGACTATTTTGGTAAGAACCTTTTTTGATAGAAAGATATCATCCAATTTCATATGATAATAAACAAAAATTTTTATTTAAAATTTGTTAGAATTTTAAATAACTCAAAATCATACACATAAAAATAAAAAAAAAAAAAAAAAAAAAAAGCTACAATATAGACAAAATTTAAACAAAAAATGCTAAGGGATTAGTGATTATATTACAAAAGATGAAATAATTTGTTAAATTTTGTGTTTAAATGATATTTTAAAAATTATAGGAAAACTAGTCAAATATGATTGTCCTAGTCATAATTTTTTCTTATACAAAAATATAATTTAATTTCTTATGATACAAAATTTACTTATAGCGACTCGTTTGGTTTTGAAATCATAGATAAACAAACAATCTATGAAATGATGTAGTAGTTACAATATACATGCTAGTTTAACATAAAATACTAAATTTCCATAAGATACATGCAATAGATATGCAATGAAGTGGAAGTTAAAATTAGAACACAAGTTTTTTCTCAACTATTTTTTCTATTAAACATTCAACATTATTATGTAATTATTTTTTTTTTTTTTTTGAGAAGTTATGTAATTATTATTTTTAACTAATATATATACATACACATACACATACATACACCTTTTAGGTCATTAGAACAAATGTCTTTAATAAATTGTATATTTAAAAAACAATATAATTAATTAAAGACAATTGGATTTTTATTAAGATAATTCTGACCGAAGTTCATTGAAAAATGTCTCTAGCTATCTAAATTGGGAAATAAAAAAAAGTATTTTCTTTTGTGGGAATCTTTATTAGGTAAATTTTAAAAAAATTGATATATAATATAGTTCTAATTATATAGTACAACAAAAACAAAATGTAGAAAAAAAACACTCAACATAAACACAGACTTCATAACTCCATGTGAAATAACTTAGCATCCCAAACACAAACTTTCTAATAGATGGATAACCTTAAAACGGAAAGTCGAAGCCATAGAACGAAGATGGTGGATTTGATTTTATTTTTTTTTAATGGGGTGAAGAGATTTTTCATCAAGGTGTGTTATTCTGTGCAACTTAGGCGAGTCTTACTGTTTTAGGGGTGCAAGTGATAAATTTGGATAGATTTTTAAGTCAAGTGAAAATCGGACCAAACAAATATATACCTAAACAAGCCAAAATAAGAGGGTTTGTAGGGAATACAAGTTCATGGTCTTCCTTAAGTTCCAATTTTTATGTTTGCATATCCACACTAGGGGTGTAAAAAAGTCAAGTCGGGTCGGGTCGGTTGTATGGACAACCCGAACCCGATCCGACCCGATATGTGTCGGTTGTACGGATAGACCGACCCGACTTGACTCAAACGGGGTCAGGTCGGGCCACTTTTTTCTTTATCGAATCGCTCTCAAATCGTTCATTTTTTTTCTTTCGAATGGTGGCAAGGAAGCCGACGACAAAGTGGGCAGTGGAGGCGAAATAGATCGACGGAGAAGAAACAAAAAAAAACCAGAAGAAGAAGAAATAGAAAAAAAAAAACCAGAAGAAGATAAACAGACAAGTTTTAATTTTTAAGATAAACAAAAAACCCCACATGCAAAAACAGATCGAAGCCGCTGTTCGTGCTTCGTGGTGGAAGAGACGACGGCGGCGTTCGTGGTGGAAGAGACGGCGGTGGCATTCGTGGCTTCGTGATGAAAGAGACAACGGCGACGTGGCTTTGTGGTGGAAGAGACGACGGCGGCATTCGTGGCTTCGTGGGAAAGAGAGAATGAGAGAGAGAGGGGGGGAGCAGAGCGCCGAAGAACAAGAAACCACGCGTGGGAAAGAGAGAATGAGAGAGAGGGGGAGGAGGCGGGCCGAAGAAGAAAGCTGGAAACCCTACATTTTCTATTTAAGTTAAAAGCGAGAACCGAATCGAACCAGTTGGTTCGACCTGGATTTATGTAAAAACCGAACTGAACCGACTCGGTTCGGTTTGGTTTTTCGGTTTGGTTCGGTTTTTCACCCCTAATCCACACTGACCACGTGTGTATGTTTTTCTCTGCTATTTAGCATACACAATAGCTTTAGTCCTTTACATTGAGAATTTCTCCTACAATAATTGGTTGCAAAGCTGATGCAGTTCGAAGAAAGAAGAGTTTTAGTTCTACGTTCACGAATAAAGTGAGGATCAATTTTTATATGCTTGGACTAATTGTGCATAATTGGATTGGTGGCAAGGTATGTGGCACTGACAGCGTAGTAGATCCCATCATGGAAAACCAAATTTCTTTAAAACTGGTTGAATCCAGATGATATCAAATATTGCAGTAGACATATATATCCCAATACTCAAGCTCTGCACTTGACCGAAATATAATCTTTTCTTGAGAACTTTAAGAGGAATCTCATGATATAAGATATTGTTACCAAAGAATACAGAAAATCTCAGTGTTGAGAATTTCACTAGGGATGTGCTGAGGCTTCCTTGTAATTTTTAGGCTAAAAAACAGAGTCATAATGACATGCTTTGTTGTATATTACCTTAACCACGTACGTGACTGGCTGACAATAGATTCCAACTAAAACGTAGAGTCTATAGTCAAATAACATGAACTAATTAAGTAAATTAGTGTTCGATAAATTTTAATTTTATAGATGAAAAAGGAAGTCAAAGTGTTTGGTAAATTAAATTTTAAATTGTTGTAGTTTAACTATAATTTTTCCATAAATAAATTTAATGTTGATATTTAATTTCAAAGTTTTGATCAGATAATTTCAAATTTTGTATTACATAATTATTTTAAAATTCATATGATTTAAAATATATTTTTTTTTAGAACAATTAATATTGTGTTTAATCTAGGATATTTTTATATATGGATAAGAAATATAATTTGCTACACTTGTATGGGAAAAAATGTTATTTCAATTTAAATAAAACATAAAGAATAATTCAATTGAATATATATAAGATAATATAATACAAATTTTAACTTAAAATAAGAACAAATGGTTGACAGTGTCTCCCAAGTACAAAAGGTAGACTTGAGAAGATAATAATTAGCTAGTTACAAACCAGATTTTTAGAAAAGTTAAGGTCTCATATTTGGTTTTTGAAAATTAAGCCTATAAACACCACTCTCACTCATAAGTTTATTTGTTTTGTCATCTAACCTCTTTCTATCTTTTAAAAAATCAAGTCAGGGTTTAAAAACTAAAAAAAAAAAAATAGTTTTCAAAAATTTGTATTTATTTTTGGAATTTAGCTAAGAATTCAAATGTGTGCATAACAAAGATTAAAATCATGGTACAAAATTTGAGAGAACAAACATATATAATTTTCAAAAACCAAAAACCACATAGTTATCAAACAAGACTACTTAAAACTACAATTATTGGATTTTGCAAGTCAACGTACATGAAAAAAGTACTTTTATTAAAATTAATTTATAATCTATTTTATCAAACGCTAAAAACAGTTAAGATTCTTTTGTAATCACTCCCAACTTCCATAAAAAATCAATGCCAAATACACACTCAGAGTAATTTTCAAGTTCAATGAGAGAGAAAATTGTGGCTTCATTTTCCTACTAAACTGTTCAACAACCACCCTACTGCAAATCAATATCCTCAATTCTCCATATTCTGAACTTTCAGATATTTGTTAAAAAGTTGAAACTGAACTGCAAGTCTGCAAATTGTAAATTGCACACTACAAAAACTGCAATCTTGAAGAGTGTGTGCTATAAATTAAGAGGAGAAATTACCCTCCATAAGTTTTAAAAACAATTGCATACTTGCATTAATTCTCGAGTTAACCGAAAAGCTAAAATAAAAGGCTGGTTTTGAAAAAAGACCAAAAATATTTTTTATTGCGGAAATGGCAAAAGAATAGTGTTCACACGATATTTCTGGAGAGAAATTTGATTCGTAAAACTACTTGTATGTATTAATTTATGTATAAGTGTAGTGGATTACAATCTCTAGTTACAATCCTTTGATGCTTTCTCTCACAAATTCAAGTTAGCTTGATCTACAGAGTCTTCAAAAAGCTTTGGTCTTGAAGGTTTGTTCTTCAGAAGGATTTGGATTCCTTCGGATGGATCGAGATAGACTTCAGTCTTCAGGTCTGCAGGAGGTTCTGAGCTTCAGTCTTCGACCTTGTAGGAGGACTTGAAAAGGATCTGAACTTCAATCTTCAGTTCTGCAGTGAGATTGGAAGATGATCGGAGCCCGAGCCTCGTTCTTCAATTCTGCGACAGAATTTGGAGAGGATCTGAGCTTTGATCTTCAATTCTGCGGCGAGATTTGAAGAGGATCTTAGCTTCGTTCTTCAGTTTTGCGGCAGGATTTGAGGATGATCGGAACCTTGTTCTTCAGTTCTGTAGCTGAATCTGACGAGGATCTGAGCTTCGATCTTCGATTCTGCAGTGGGTTTTGAAGAGGATCTGGACTTCGTTCTTCAGTTCTGTGTCAGGATTTGAAGATGATCAGAGCCTTGTTCTTCAGTTCTGCAGTTGGATTTGATGAGGATCTGAGCTTTGATTTTCGATTTTGCAGAAGGAGCTTCAATCTTCAGTTTCTTCTGAGAGCTTTCTCTTCTTCCTTTCTTTCTGCCCTCCACTCAAATGAGCCAAGACCTCCTATTTATAGAGTTTCCCAAAGGCCTTCGTGGGCTTGGGCTTGGGCTTCGTTGCATTTGGACCCCTCCATGGGCTTGGGCCTGAAATCCATTTGGGCTCATCCATGGGCTTGGGCTTCAAATTTTGGGCTGACCCAATTACCTTAATGAATTTGGGATTAAATTGAATCCAATTCAATCTAATTTCATGAAATTAGCATATTTTAATTTCACGAACTTAGAAAATTACTTGAAGCAAAATTTCTATGCCAACAAATGCCCCCTTTCGAGATTTATGCACAAATGGGTGTGAGTAAATCTCGAAAATTATGACTTGACAATAATTTTTTCCTTCATAATTTTGACTACCCCAATTTTTATTTGAACTGGGAGCAAGATTTGAGATTATTTTCAAGCTTCGTTTGAACTTGGAATTAAATTTGAATTCTAGTTCAATCTTGCTTTGGGTAAGATTTGGAGCTTGGGGAAATTTGGATTTGAGCTTGATTTTTTTTTTTTTTTTTTTTTTTTTTTTTTTTTTTTTGAATTTGGAATAGAATTCAAAGTTTGAATTTTGGTCAGATTTTGATTTGGAATGAAATTTGGAGTATGCCCAAATTTTGATTTGACATAGAATTCCAAATTATGAATTTGAATTTGAAACATAATTTGAATTGGGACTTAAATCAACCTTGATTTGGGATAACATTTTGGATTATACCCAAATTTTGATTTAAGGTAAAAATTCTACCCAATTTTAGCTCGGTGGAATTTAAATTTGGACTTTGGTCAAATTTGATTTGGGACAAAATTTAGATTATGCCCAAATTTTAATTTGGAGTGAAATTCTACCAAATTTTCATTTGGAATAGAATTTGGAGGTAAATTTTAGATTATGTCAAAATTTGATTTGAGCCAAAATCCATCAAAATTTTGACTTAGATTGAAGATAGAATTTGGATTTAAATTTGCTCCAATCTTGATGTGGAATCAACTTAAAATTGGTTTTGGCATAAAATTAACTTATGGGATCTAATCTATTGGCTTGATTTTTTTTTTAGAAAAATAATCTCAACCTCGATTTGAGTTCAGTTTGAGATGACTTCCTAAATAATCTCTTTTTTCACGTTGCCTAAAATGGAAGATTTTTATTTCCAAATGGTTAAGATTATGCTAGGTGGGTTGACATTTCACCCCAAAATCATGGTAAATCTTACTTGAATTCTGGCTATTTTTATAGCCCAATCACACCCTTCCTCTCTATATATACCAAGAAATGGGTCATTCTCAAGCAAACAAGCTTCAAAGTTGAAGGGTTGGAGTCATCGCAGTGGGTATTGCTTCGCGTTGAGGGGAAGGTTCTGCCACGTGGGTGTCGAAGCAAGGAAAATCATCTCGGAGACGATGGAAGCTTCTGGTGGGAGGAAGAAGATGATGATCATTGTGGTGGTGAATACATATATACATATTAATATATGTTTTTTTTTTTTTAACTTCAGAGTCCTGAACATTTTTTTTTTAGTACATCAACATTTGGGGTGGGGGGATTCGAACCTCTGACCTCATGGTCGAGAGTACATGCCAATTACCGCTGAGCTAAGCTCGCTTTGGCTTCAGAGTCCAGAGCATGTTTCTTTTCTTTTATATATATATATTTCACTTCTAGTTTCGTTTTTATCTTTCTTTTTTTTTTTTTTTTTTAACTTCAAATTCAACCTTTCCTTTTTCTTTACATTGATTTTCTTTTCTTTTTTTTTTTCTTTTTTTCTATTTTCACAATTTTCAATTTTTTTTTTTGCCATTTTTTCATTTCTTTTTTTTTTTTCTTTTTTGATTTTCAATTATATATTTACCCTTTTCTTTTATTTTCAACTAAAATGCTTCAATTGCCAACTTTAAAGATCAAGCGAGACTTTCAACCGCCGCCAATTTTGAAGATGAAGTTGTTGGGTTTTATGCCCTAAAACTCGTAGATAGTGAATGTAACCATTGACCGGATATTAATGAAATAATATTGATATATTTTTCCATTAATTGTTATTAGTTATTTTATATTTGTCTTTGCCTAATAATAACCCTAATCCAATAAACTAGACATCCAAGGCTGTAAAATGAGTCTTGAACTATATGTAGCGACATATGGGATCATTGTTCAAGAAACAGCCTAAAGGGTCTATAGTATAGGGATAAGACTGGGTGCCTTATCCTGATAACACTATGGATACGCCCCACTTTGTATTTGATACAAACGCTGCGATCCAACGCGTTCGTGTAGGAGACATGCGAGTGGGGGTATCCTATGCAATGAGTTTGCATAAGACCGGACTGCGAAATAGTAACCACTGGTTATAACACCGTTAACTAGTTGGTTTTCTATTTCACTAGGACGACCTAGACAACTTAGTCTTAATCCTAAGTTGATTATGGACTCCTGCTCATGAAAGATTGTCCTTTGATTTGTATGGGTGAGAGTGGCCAATACGCCGACTCAATAAGCCTACCACTTTGGGGACAATACCGAATGGGGAGCTGGGAACATAATCGTACAAGATGGAATTCACTTCTTCCCGACTTTAGGGAAGCAGATGAGTGTTCCCTTAAGTGGTTACTCCGAGTCTTGAACAAAGGGCCCTACCCTCTCAATGGCACAAGAGGGTTTTCTGTTTGTTGGTTGGACCAAAAACAAGTTGTTCAAGAGGAGAATTGGTACTTAAGGAAATAGAGGTAACCCAGGGGTAAAACGGTAATTTGACCCAGCTGGTGTTACGGACACTCGTGAAGGACTAACTAGTCGATATTGGTCTAGATCCGTGGACACAGAAAATATGTCTGCAGTGAGAAGAGTGCAACTGTGAGTCTATAGTGGAATGTACACACAGTTAACGAATATTGATTAATGTGGTTAATGAGTTTGACCAATTAATCTCACATCGTTGGAGCTTCTGATCTGCAGGTCCATTAGGTCCCACTGGTAGCTCGTAAAGTAATTTGAGGCAACTAAGTAATAAAAGTAAATTGAAAATGTTCAATTTATTAAGGGAAACAAATATAATATATATTGATATATTACTATGAGAGAAATTAATATTTGAAAAGTTCAAATATAAATTTATGGAAGTTTGAAAGAGTTCAAAATAATGAATTAATTAATTTAAGGCCTAAAATGTGTTTGGGCAAATTAATTAATTCTAGGCCGGGAATTAAATATGTGATATTTAATTGGTGGTTAATAAATTAAAGAATTCATTAACCGGGAATTAATCAATTATGGAAATAATTAATTACTTAAGGAAGTGATTAATCATTTATGGAAATGATCTAATCACTTATGGAAGTAATTAGTCATTTGTGGAAAAGATTAATCAATTATGGAATTGATTGATCATGATTGATTAATTAAGGAATAAGATTGAATCAATTTTGGAAAAGATTGATTTAATTGAATATTTTATTCATGGCCTCTCTTTTATAAATAGAACACTAGACCTGATTGGTCATGACACTTGACACTCTTGAAAGACAAGACCTAGAATTCTCTCTAGCCTCCCTCTTAGAGAAAGACTCCCACAAGTCTTTTGCCTCCTAGACTCAGAGACATACCGGTGTAACCTCTGTGGTGATTGTGTCAATCAAAGAAGAAATTTTCAGCGAAGAAAAACCAAAGGCGGCTACTGCGTTTTGATCGTTGGAGCATTGTTGGCGAAGAACGGTCAAGTCTACAACGGAGGTTTGTAACGGTTCTTCCTCTTTTCTTTAGAAAAACATGAAAATAAATTTAGATTTATTTTTTAGCATGTTTAAACCAATTTTACAGCAGCTTTAAAAAGGGTTTTAAAGTTTGTTTGAGTTTTCGTAACGGTATTTTAATGTTAATTAATATACGGCGTAAGGTCCAATCGATGCGCTTCCGCTGCGTGGGGACTTTTATTCCCTTCAGAAGCGACGCCGTCAATCACCACCAACTTTGAAGATCAAGTGAGGCCTTCAACCGCTGTCAATTTTGAAGATGAAGCGACGTCGTCAATCACCACCAACTTTGAAGATCAAGCAAGGCCTTCAACCGCCACCAACCTTTGAAGATGAAGCGAGCCGAGGCCGTCAACCACTGCCAACCTTTAAAAATGAAGCGAAACGAGGTTGTCAACCGACTTTGGAGATGAAGCGGAACGAGGCCATCAATCGCCGACTTTGGAGATGAAGCGGAACAAGACCGTCAATCGCCGACTTTGGAGATGAAGCGGAACGAGGCCGTCAATCGCCGACTTTGGAGATGAAGCGGAACAAGGCCGTCAATCACCGACTTTGGAGATGAAACGGAACGAGGCCGTCAATCGCCGACTTTGGAGATGAAGTTGTCGTCAACCGCATCTTACCTTGGGAAGTTATCATCCCCTGATTCAGGTGGAATTCAGGCTGATCACTCGCCCTTCACATCTTGCCTCAGGCAGTGTTCAACCCCTGATTCAGGCAAAATTCAGGATGATCACTCGCCCTTCACGTCTTTCCTCGGGCAGTGATCAACCCCTGATTCAGGCGGAATTCAGGATGATCTCTCGCCTTTCACGTCTTGCCTCGGGCAGTGATCAACCCCTGATTCAGGCGGAATTCAGGATGATCACTCGCCCTTCACATCTTGCCTCGGGCAGTGATCAACCCCTGATTCAGGCGGAATTCAGGATGATCACTCGCCCTTCACGTCTTGCCTCAGGCAGTGATCAACCTCTGATTCAGGCGAAATTCAGGATGATCACTTGCCCTTCACATCTTGCTTCGGGCAGTGATCAACCCCTGATTCAGACAGAATTCAGGCTGATCACTCGCCCACTTGCACCGCCAACCTTTGAAAATGAAGCAAAGCTGAAGTTCTCACTGCCAACCTTTGAAGATGAAGTGAAGAAGAAGCTTTCAACCACCAACCTTTGAAGGTGAAGCGAGGTTGTCAACCGCTGCTAACTTTGAAGATGAAGCGATGCCAGCAATGAAGATGAAGCGACGCCGTCAATTGCCATCAACTTGAAGATGAAGCGACGCCGTCAATCGCTGACTTTGGAGATGAAGCGACGCCGTCAATCGCCGACTTTGAAGATGAAGCGATGTCGTCAATCGCCACCAACTTTGAAGATGGAGCGACGCCGTCAATCACCACCAACTTTGAAGATGAAGCAAAGTTAGAACAACAACTCTTAGAGACAAAATAATGGCAAAGTCTCCCAACTTTTAAATGGATCTATAGAACCTTCGAGCTTGATGAAAGAACAATAGAAATTCTCAACTTGAAGAAGGAACAACGACGATGAGGGACCTCAAACTTTGAAGAAGAAACGACGACGATGAGGGACCTTTGAACTTTGAGGAAGAAACAACAACGAAGCGCAGGAGAACCTTCGAACTTGGAGAGAAGGAACTGCAGCGAAGCGCGGGAAAACCTTCAAACTTGGAGAAAAGGAACTGCAGCGAAGCGCGAGAGAACCTTCGAACTTGGAGATAAGGAACTAGAGCGAAGCGCGGGAACCTTCAAACTTGGAGAGAAGGAACTGCAGCAAAGCGTAGGAAAACCTTCAGACTTTGTGATCCTTCGAACTCGAAGATGGAACAGCGAAGATCGAAGCGCAAGGGAACCTTCGAACTTGGAGAGAAGGAACTGTAGCAAAGCGTAGGAGAACCTTCGAACTTAGAGAGAAAGAACTGCAGCGAAGCACGAGAGAACCTTAAAAATGGAAGAAGAGGGAACAACGAACTTAGGGTGAGTGAAACACCGAACTTGAGGCTAGCGAGACATTGAATTTGGAGGAATGAAGTCTTCTTTTACCCATCTAACTCGTAGCTTCACATTTATAATGATGTACAACTTCAATTTGTTGTGTTGCCCCCAGTAGTGATGAATTTCTTCAGTTTTTATTGTCGTGTTTTGATATTTGTCGCACTTTTTTTGTAGAGACTGAACTTAAAGTTTTCTTTAAGCTGCCTACGTACCCTTATGGAATAGGGATCAAGTCATAACGTAGTTCAATATTTTTTTTTTGCACTCACCTTTTAAGCTCGTGTGGGCTAGGAGCATCATGCAGTTTAGACTCTTACGATAAAGAGTTTTTACATTTTAAAAGCTCTCATCTTTATCATGATTTTGATCATATCCTTCATTTATAGGATTGGTCAAGATAATGAGATTTGGCTTTACCTTCAAGGAACCTTCTGTATTTATGAGAACAGAGAACTTCCTCTTCATACGTGACGAGACGCTACTATGAAGCTTCTTGTCGCTGTTTACTTCATTGAAAAATTTCACCTCCAAGTTGTCCATCTTTCTTTTAGGTTGATCGCTTGTTACTTTGAGGCGATCAAAAACAGATGTTGAAGGTTGACTTTTCTTCGATGTGGAGACACTTAGCCTTTGGAAAACTGAAGGTTGAACGGAGGTGGACATCGAACATTGATTTTCTTCTTCTGTCGGGCCATACTCATTCTTTGGAATACCAAAGGACGAGTAGTTGAAGGCTTGATGCGATCGAAGACAAAAGTCCTTTGTTCACTCTTCATGGAATTGTCAACTTCTTCTACGTCAATGCAGTAGGAAGTTGCAAAGTTTTCTTTTTCCTTTTTGTGGAAAGTTTTGGAGAATGATTTATTCAACATCACCAATTGTTGAAGTTGAGAAAACTTTTTACTTCTCTTCCTCTTGGGTTGAAGTTTATTAGGATCCTTATTTCTTTGATGTTTGTTCTTTCCTTTGATTGTAGCATGATTTGATTGAGCTACTTCATCAAGGTCGAGCTCAATTTTTCCTTCCTTAGCCAGCTTTAGAATTAAGTCCTTTAGGACGAAACATCTTTCCACTGGATGACCAATAACTCGATGATACTTGCAATACTTGGGATCATCGACTTTCTCCATCTCTTCTGGCTGTTTACACTTAGGGAGCTCTATCAGTTGCGCTTCCAGTAGTTGTTCCAACATATCAGGGATGTCAGCATCAGGGAAAAGGTAGATTTTCTTTTGTCTTTTCTTTAAAGTTAAGTGACGTGTTCCATTTGTTTGTCGTTTTTCTTTCGAAGATGACTTGAGAGGAATTGTGCTTACGACCATAGATTCTTCTGTAGTCGTTTCGGCGTCCTTTCCTTCTATCTTCAAGTTAGGAAGTAGAAGGTCTTGGTTTTCTTGGCTAGCAATACTTAGCTCTATATCATGGGCGTGAGTTTCTAATTCTTCAAAGGTGCGAGGTTTTATACCTTGAAGGATGTAGAGGAGTTCTCAGTGCATGCCTTGAATGCACATCTCAACGGAAGAGAGTTCAGTGAGACAATCTTTGCAATCTAGACTCAAGGCTCACCAGCGATTTATATAGTTAACAACGAGTTCACCTCTTCGTTGTTTAGTGTTGGTGAGCTCGAACATGCTAATGGTTCGTCTAGTGTTGTAGAAGCGATTCAAAAACTCTTTTTCAACTTCCTCCCAACTGTCTATCAACTCAGGTTCTAGATCAGTGTACCAGTCAAAAGCATTTCCTTTAAGTGTTCGAACAAACTGCTTGACTAGTAGATCTCCTCGAGTACTAGCGTTCTCAAATGTTTTGACGAAGTGGGCAATATGCTGTTTAGGATTGCCTTTCCTGTCAAACTGTTGAAACTTTGGTGGTTGATACCTGATAGGCATTCTCAAGTTATCAATTCTTTTACTGTATGGTTTAGAATACAAGAGGGAGTCTTGAGTAGGTCCACCGTATTGAGCTCTGATACAGTTTGTGATCATATCTTGGAGCTGTTGGATGGATAGTGAAGCAATTGAAGTGGAACATTTGCTTTTGCATTTCATCCATTCTTTCTTCCATAGTTCTTGTCTCAGTCATCATGACGGTCACTATGTATGAATCTGGTTCGAACAAAGGGTTGTACCTAACAAGAAACTTTTCATCAGTACATGTCCCCTGCAGCGTTATTTCTTCGCTCATGATAATAAGAGCTTTATCATCTTGCAACTTGAGTTCATCAGAGCAACTATGGGTGGTAGGACTGGTGTAAAAGTTACTCACGACAACAGTCATTGAAGAAGTGTTGATCGACATCTTTTTTACTTAGATTTTGAGATGAGAGAAAGAGATGAGAGGTAAAGATGGTCCCACTGGGCGTGCCAATTTGTTCACACGTAACTTCGAAGATGGAGACACGTGGAATAAACAATATATTTGTATTTATATTTGTATGCGTGTGAGTGTACAATCTCTAATACATAATCCTCTGATTCTCTCTCTTGTATGTGAATGTGTTTCACTCGAGGGCTGGAGCGCTTGTTCTCGAATTATAAGTCGTCTTAAGGGCTTTGCAGCTTGATCTTGAGATTGAAGTTGTCTCAAGGGCTTTGCAACTTGCTATTGAGATTGAAGTTGTCTCAAGGGATTTGCAGCTTGTTCTTGAGATTGAAGTTGTCTCAAGGGCTTCTTGAGCTTCAAGGAGTTTGTTGATTTTCCAGAAGTCTTCAAGAAGCTTTAGTCTTCAAAGTATTGAAGGTTTGTGAAGGGAATAAAAGTCCCCACGCAGCGGAAGCGCATCGTTTGGACCTTACGCCGTATATTAATTAACATTAAAATACCGTTACGATAACTCAATCAAAACTTTAAACAACCTTTAAAGCCGCTGTAAAATTGGTTTAAACATGCTAAAATAAATCTAAATTTATTTTTAAAACTTTTCTAAAGAAAATAGGAAGAACCGTTACAAACCTTCGTTGAAGACTTGACCGTTCTTCGCCAACGACGCTCCTGATGTGGACTTTTCCTAACCGCAAGCGCACGGGTCAAGTAATAATATAGTGAATAGTAAATTCGAATGTCGTCCTCTGGATTGGATTTTTAAGCAAATCGAGTATTGTGAATAATCTCGCTCGATTTTATTTAGGGATTAAAAAGTGATGAATGAGTGATAATAAAGCTAAATCAAAGCAAGTAAAAAGAATGGAAATTCAATTGGGAAAACTACTTAGGGAATTGATTTCGCCGATTTAGTTTAGGATTGATTTTAAAGAATAAGTTATTATGCACAATGAAATTATGAGCCAAAGACCCTTTAATCACAACTACCTCTCCCGAGTATAATTGATTCTCATGCAAATTAACCCACTTGATATCCCTATCTAAGTTTATTAATATGCAAGGCAATGAGATCTTTTAACCAATTCTAAAGTTAATCTAAAACCGTCAAGAATTAGAAAGTAAACTTTATTCATGCAATCTTGAGCAAGTCTAAATCAAATCCCCTCTCCCGAGCTAGATTCGAAACTTAAATCATCCAACTAATGGCCAATTAATTGAAAGCATTAAATCAAGATTACAATCACAATAACATTGCACAACTTAAACCGTAAATCAATCCATAAACTTAATCAACTACATCAATTCCTAAGTGACAAGTTTAGCTACTCATTAATATAAATACAAGCTCAACTAAACAATTGAAAGCCATAAGTCTAACTAAAGGAAGAAAAAGGGAAAAGAAAACTCAATGTAGGCCGAGTCCCGACGTCCCCGTCACGATCCCCACGAACAATGGGTTGATTTCCAAGTCTCCCCCTTTGTTTCAACCTCCAAAGTGCTCTGTTCTGTCCTCTTTACGGCTCCAAAAGGTCCCAAATTGATCTCCCCTAAAACCTAGCCGAAGAGAAGCTTATATTCTGATTTTTCGTCTTAGCGTCGAGACGCTGTCAAGACAGCGTCGCGACGCTGCCTCTTATACGCGCGTTCTGAATAAGGAAAAACGGAAGCGTCGGGACGCTTCCTATCATAGCGTCTCGACGCTGTAAGCTTTACGCGCCTAATCTGATATGGAAAGTGAGCGTCGAGACGCTCAAGAGCTAGCGTCTCGACGCTAGCCTGCTGTTGACCGAGATTTGACTCTTTTCCACTTTTACTCTTTTCATTCCTTTGCATCTTTTCATGCCCCGAGCACCCGATTAAGTCTGATATTGCATTATAGCTCCAATCAACCATTTCCTACAAAATAAACAATAAAGCACAGTAAAATGGCCCAAACACCATAAAAGACTAGCTAAATTAAATGAGTAAAAGTAGCTAGCTATGCTCGCTATCAGCTCCACGAACGAAAACGCAGCAGCCGCCTTTGCTTTTCTTCGCTGGAAATTTCTTCTTTGATTGACACAATCACCACAGAGGTTACACCGGTATGTCTCTAAGTCTAGGAGGCAAAAGACTTGTGGGAGTCTTTCTCTAAGAGGGAGGCTAGAGAGAATTCTAGGTCTTGTCTTTCAAGAGTGTCAAGTGTCCTGACCAATTAGGTCTAGTGTTCTATTTATAGAAGAGAGGCCATGAATAAAATATTCAATTAAATCAATTTTTTCCATAATTGATTCAATCTTATTCCTTAATTAATCAATCATGATCAATCAATTCCATAATTGATTAATCTTTTCCACAAATGACTAATTACTTCCATAAGTGATTAGATCATTTCCATAAATGATTAATCACTTCCTTAAGTGATTAATTATTTCCATAATTGATTAATTCCCGGTTAATGAATTCTTTAATTAATTAACCACCAATTAAATATCACATATTTAATTCCCAGTCTATAATTAATTAATTTGCCCAAACACATTTTAGGCCTTAAATTAATTAATTCATTATTTTGAACTCTTTCAAACTTCCATAAATTTATATTTGAACTTTTCAAATATTAATTTCTCTCATAATAATATATCAATATATATTATATTTGTTTCCCTTAATAAATTGAACATTTTCAATTTACTTTTATTACTTAGTTGCCTCAAATTACTTTACGAGCTACCAGTGGGACCTAATGGACCTGCAGATCAGAAGCTCCAACGATGTGAGATTAATTGGTCAAACTCATTAACCACATTAATCAATATTCGTTAACTGTGTGTACATTCCACTATAGACTCACAGTTGCACTCTTCTCACTGCAGACATATTTTCTGTGTCCACGGATCTAGACCAATATCGACTAGTTAGTCCTTCACGAGTGTCCGTAACACCAGCTGGGTCAAATTACCGTTTTACCCCTGGGTTACCTCTATTTCCTTAAGTACCAATTCTCCTCTAATGAACAACTTGTTTGTGGTCCAACCCTCAAACAGAAAACCCTCTCGTGCCATTGAGAGGGTAGGGCCCTTTGTTCAAGACTCGGAGTAACCACTTAAGGGAACACTCATCTGCTTCCCTAAAGTCGGGAAGGAGTGAATTCCATCTTGTACGATTATATTCCCAGCTCCCCATTCGGTCTTGTCCCCAAAGTGGTAGGCTTATTGAGTCGGCGTATTGGCCACTCTCACTAATACAAATCAAAGGACAATCTCTCATGAGCAGGAGTCCATAATCAACTCAGGATTAAGACTAAGTTGTCTAGGTCGTCCTAGTGAAATAGAAAACCAACTAGTTAACAGTGTTATAACCAGTGGTTACTATTTCGCGGTCCGGTCTTATGCAAACTCATTGCATAGGATACCCCCACTCGCATGTCTCCTACACGAACGCGTTGGATCGCAACGTTTGTATCAAATACAAAGTGGGCCGTATCCATAGTGTTATCAGGTTAAGGCACCCAGTCTTATCCCTATACTATAGACCCTTTAGGCTGTTTCTTGAACAATGATCCATATGTCACTACATATAGTTCAAGACTCATATTACAGCCTTGAATGTCTAGTTTATTGGATTAGGGTTATTATTAGGCAAAGACAAATATAAAATAACTAATAACAAATAATGGAAAAAATATATCAATATTATTTCATTAATATCCGGTCAACGGTTACATTCACTATCTACGAGTTTTAGGGCATAAAACCCAACAAACTCCCACTTGAACTAAAACACTTAGTTAGTGGGATGTAAATGCAATAATCTAAAGCTGGAAATGTCATGTATATAATACAATGAACTAGGGCATCCTTATACCCATTATACATTTCTCCCACTTGCCCTAGATTAGATGGCATACATATCTCGTAGACCTAGACCCTCTAGATGACCCTCAAACACTTTAGCCGTGAGAGCCTTCGTAAATGGATTAGCGATGTTGTGTTCTGAGGCGATCTTAGTGACGATCACATCTCCTCTTTGCACAATCTCCCGTATCAGGTGATACTTCCTCTCGATGTGTTTACCCCGTTTGTGGCTTCGAGGTTCTTTTGAGTTGGCTACAGCCCCACTGTTGTCACAGTATAGTGTTATGGGCACGTTCATATTCGGAACCACTTCCAAATCAGTCAAGAACTTTCTAAGCCATACTGCCTCCTTAGCTGCTTCGCAAGCTGCTACATACTCAGCCTCCATGGTTGAGTCTGCTATGCATCCTTGTTTGATGCTTTTCCACACTACTGCTCCTCCATTGAGGGTGAATACTGACCCTGATGTGGATTTCCTTGAATCCTTATCAGCTTGAAAGTCAGAGTCAGTGTATCCAGTAAGAATCAAATCCTTAGCTTCATACACAAGCATGTAGTCCCTCGTTCTCCGAAGATACTTGAGGATATTCTTAACCGCTCCCCAGTGGTGCAACCCTGGATTAGACGGATACCTACTGACTACTCCCACTGCTTAACATATGTTAGGCCTAGTGCAGAGCAAAGCAAACATTAAGCTGCCCACAGCTGAGGCGTAGGGAATGTGTCTCATGTTCTCAATTTCTTGAGGTGTCTTAGGAGACTGTTCCTTAGACAGGTGTACCCCATGTCTGAAGGGTAGTAGTCCCTTCTTGGAGTTTTGCATCGAATATCGAGACAACATCTTGTCAATATACGTTGCTTGAGACAGAGCTAGCGTTTTGTTCTTACGATCCCTAATGATTTGGATTCTCAGAACATATTGAGCCTCTCCCAGATCTTTCATTTGGAATTGGGCTGCTATCCATTTCTTAATGTCTGTGAGGTATCCTACATCATTCCCAATGGGTAGGATATCGTCTACATAAAGTATTAGAAAAGCTACTTTCCTTTTGTTGATTTTCTTGTACACACAAGGCTCATCAACGTTTTGGTCAAAGCCAAAAGATTTGATTGCAGTATCAAATCTAATGTTCCATGATCTGGATGCTTGTTTCAATCCATAAATGGATCGATTGAGCTTACAAACCTTTTGTTCCTGACCTTGGCCTATGAACCCTTCGGGTTGAGACATGAAGATATTCTCTTCAAGATTACCATTCAGAAAGGCAGTCTTGACGTCCATTTGCCATATTTCATAGTCATAATATGTGGCTATGGATAAGAGAATTCTTATGGACTTTAACATGGCTACAGGAGAAAAGGTTTCCTCATAGTCAACCCCTTCCTTTTGGGTATAACCCTTTGCCACTAGTCTAGCTTTGAAGGTCTGTACCTTTCCAGTTGCATCTCTTTTTCTCTTATAGATCCATTTGCACCCTATGGGTTTTACCCCATTTGGTAGATCTGTAAGTTCCCATACAGAATTGGAGTACATTGACTCTATTTCCAGGTTCATGGCTTTGACCCATTCATCCTTATCTTCGTCATTCATTGTCTGTTGATAGGACAATGGATCCTCAATGCCATCATTCGGTATGACAACCTGAGTTTCAGTTAAACCCAAGTAGCGGTCAGGTTGTAATACAACCCTCCCACTGCGTCGAGGCATTCCCAACGTTTGAGATGGACGGGATGGATCTGAAGAACTAGTTCCTTCATCAACCCTTGTTGAAGGTCCAACTTCATCAACAACTCTTGATGATTCTTCAGTAGCTTCTCCTAATATTATTTTGCTGCGTGGTTTATGATCTCTCATGTGGTCTTCTTCTAAGAAAGTGGCGTTTGTCGATACAATCACCTTATTTTCTTGTGGGTCGTAGAAATAACCACCTCTCGTTTCTTTAGGGTAACTAACAAATTGGCACAGTTTTGAACGAGGTTCCAATTTCTTAGGATTTGTCAGAAGCACGTGTGCTGGACAACCCCAGATGCGAAAGTGATGCAAACTAGGTTTACGCCCCTTCCAGAATTCGAAAGGTGTTTCAGAAACACTTTTCGAGGGAACATTGTTCAAGATGTATACTGCAGTCTCTACTACATACCCCCAAAACGAGCTAGGCAATTGAGCATAGCTCATCATTGATCGAACCATGTCTAACAAGGTTCTATTTCTCCTTTCTGACACACCATTCTGCTGAGGTGTACCAGGGGCTGAGAGTTGAGATTGGATTCCATGTTCTATCATATAATTCTGAAATCTTTGATCCATATACTCCCCTCCTCGATCAGATCGAAGTACTTTAATAGATTTACCTAATAGGTTTTCAACTTCAACCTTAAACTCCTTAAACTTTTCAAGGGCTTCAGACTTATGTCCCATTTGGTACAAGTAACCATATCTTGAATAATCATCTATAAAAGAGATGAAATATTCGTACCCTCCTCGAGCTTTTACATTCATTGGACCACATAGATCCGAATGTATTAACTCTAAGGGTTCTTTGGCTCTGTAACCTTTTCCAGTAAAGGGTCTTTTGGTCATTTTTCCCTTGAGACAAGATTCACAAGGTGGTAGTGAATCATCTTCTAACTTGCTTAGAAGTCCATTCTTTACCAAACGACCGATCCTATCGATGTTTATATGACCAAGTCTTAGATGCCAAAGATTAGTATTGTTACTTGATGGAGAAATCTTTTGCCTTTTACTTTGAGTTTAAGCAGTTTTAAATAATTCGTGATTTAAAAGTGCTTTGTTTTCGGTTGGTCTTAAAACGTACAAGTTATTTTCCAATTTGGCTGAACAAATAAGTACATCATTTTTATAAATGAACGCTTCATTCATATCAAAAGTAACTGTATACGATTGTTCAATCAAACATGAAATAGAAATTAAGTTCCTCTTAATCTTGGGAACGATTAACAAACTTTCTAAAAGTAAGAATCTATTTCTAAAAAATAACTTCGCAGCTCCCACTGCTTTAGCTTAAATGACTTCTCCAGTTCCGACCCTGAGTGTCATTTCCCCATCGTTCAACTGCCGAAAGGAACTATTTTCCTGAAAAGAAGAGCAAACATGATTAGTTGCTCCTGAATCAAGTATCCAGGTAAACTCATCATGTTCTACCAGGCATGTTTCTAAAACAAGTAAATCAAATTTACCTTCCTTTTCCTTCTTTTTCTCAGCAAGGTACTTTGGGCAGTTTCTCTTCCAATGTCCATCTACATTGCAGTGGAAACACTTGCCCTTGTCTGCCATAGCTTTGGCTTTTCCCTTGTTTTTAGCAGCAGTGCTGGGAGCTTTCCCCTTGTTTCCTTTCTTCTTCTGAGTTTTCTTTGAAGAAGTGGCTATAGATTTAGTTCCAGAGGATGAACCCTTCTCGAACTTTCTTTTAGAGTGGACAACGTTTGCCTCTCCTTTTATCTGTCCCTTGTTCTTAAGAAGAGACTGATAGAGTTGTAGCTCATTCAGGAGGCTAGTCAGGTTGAATGTTATTTTATTCATCATTGCATTGCTTCGAAACTGTAGAAAACTCTTCGGAAGAGATTCTAAGATGAATGCAACCTGACTACGCTCATCTATGACCGCCCCGTTTGCCTCTGCCACGTTGAATTGGACCATCATATCCAGGACATGCTCCCGAACAGACGTGCCCTCTTTCATGCGACAGCTATAAACGTATTTGAGAGCGTCATGGTGGAGTTGGTAGGACGGTTGTCCAAACATCTCCTGGAGAGAGTTCATAATCTCCCTCGCTGTTACCATGCTCTCATGCCTTTTAGCCAAAACTTCAGATAAGCTGGCTAAGATATAGACGCGAGTCTTATCATTGGCCTTTGTCCAGCGGTCATAAGCATCCTTAACTGCTTGGGATGCATTACGAGCAGGGGCTAGAGGACAATCCTCCGTTAAGACGAACCGCAGATCATCGACAACAAGAATCGTATTCAGGTTCGACTTCCACGTAGCATAATTGTCGCCGGTTAATTTCTCATTTTTAAGCAGAGAGACAATCGAGGAAGACATTGCTGAAATTTAAACAAACAATAACCGTATTAGTTATCTTTGCCTTAACCCATCTTACAAGCAAACAATTGCACACAATCCAATCAATTTAGCAAAACAGACAATCACAGAACCCTAAAACTATCGATTTAGTTTTGCAACGACGTTTCAGAGGTTTAGAATGTCAGCCACCGAAGGGTGATCAGGCACTCCTTGAAATGAGACACCTCTCAGCTAATTCTAATTCCAGAATAACTCATATTCCTATAGACATTAGCCACCGTTGTTCGGTCAAGGATTTGTTAACACTTTTAACTCATCCTCGTAAGTGTAACCCTCCCACTTTCAGATCTCAGAGGCACGCACCAACAGGTACCGAAGGGAAAGACAACTGTTGGTGATTAGCCTAAGAGCTCCTATCCTTTTCAGGAGTTCACGATGTTCCGAATCCTATGACCAGGCCCTCCGAAGGGATGGTTGCGCCAAGACAACCTGCAGGCGGATCATAGGACTCTCACGGTGTGAACTATGGGCGGAGACCGAGGGATACGTTGACACGTGTCCCGCTCCCACTTACTCTAGACATTTTTCCCATTCACCTTGATATTGATCCATGCAAACACTTTCCGAAGGGAGGCCGCTCCTAAGGCGACTCGAAGCCGAGCATGAATCTCACGTTGTGAATATAGGGACATAGGAGCAAAACTTGATTTAAATCTTGTTTTGTAATTTTCCTCCCACTGAAAATGTCCTAAGGTTAATATAGGGTTATTTAACTTAGATAGTATTTGGCTAAGTCAATCTATCTAAGTCTGATCCTATTACATCAATTATGGAAAGGATTCAACTGCAATCTTTTGGGTGAATTAAACTTCTTTTAATAAACCCAACATTGCAAGTCAACATTACTATGGTTAATTCAACTCAATGTTCGGGTCAGTTCCCAGGTAGGAGGTGTTCCGTAAACCGTCAACTTAAATACCCCCAGCCTTAGACAGAACTTTACCGAGAGAGTTCCCTTGTAACCTCAGTAATGTAAGGTCTTTACTCTAAAGATCTAGGTGCATTAAACACTTTTAATTAACCTAGTGACATTGCATGCTAACATTTAACTATGATTAATTCAACTCCGGTGTCCAGGTCAGTTCCCAGGTAGGAGGTGTTCCGTAAACCGTCAACTTAAATACTCCTAACCTTAGACAGAACATTACCGGTGGAGTTCCCTTATAATCATAGCAATTTTTTTCCTACTTAGTAAATTAAAACTATTTTTAAATCTAAGTAAGAAAAGATTCTAATCTTATTAGAAACTGATCTAGGTCTGATTAATTTTAAACAATTTAAATTAATCCAATTCATCCTATGATCTTATGTTTGCATGCAAATCTTGATTATAGATAGACGGTTTCTAATCATTAATAATAAAGAACTATTTCAAATTTTAATGATTAATCCTATAATCAAGAATCTAGGGTTTAATTCATTCAACAATCTCATTCAAATTAAACCACACTTATTGCATGAATAATATAACAATTATATTATTAACTATGGATGTTTCATGCTTCATGCAATATTGATTTTCTTTTAATATAACAATTATAAGCCAATCAAGAAAATCAATCAAGCATGCTTCATTCATCACATTAAACATAACTATTTATATTTAATTTTAAGTAATGACATGCTTCATGCTTTCCAATTTTTCATATAATTAATATACACTTATATTAAAAAATATGAAAACAAATTCATGCATTTAAACATACATTATAACAATTTATAATATATAAAAAATGCATGAGCATGTTTATAACCTAAGGTGGGATTAAATATTCTATATGACATCCATAAAGCATATAAATAGCAATTGAACCGGTTAATTTTGGCCCCTAGGATAAAATAAAGCATTAAATTACAATAATTTAGCTAAATTCTATCCTAAAAATCCTTGTACAGCTCCGGAATTTTGTCTAGACATCACGAACCGACCCGAACTACCTCGAACCGGCCTCCAAAAACACGAACCATGCCAGAATTTGACTGAACCGGGCCAATAACACAGAAAATCGGGCTGATCCAGCAAAATAAACCGAACCAGACCGATTTCCCGGTCAGGATCCCGGTCTCGATCCCGGTCGGGATCTCGGTCTCAATCTCGATCTCGGTCTCGATGCCGGTCGCAATTTTGGTCACAATCTCGGTCACGATCTCGGTCATGATCCCGGTCTGGATCTCGGTCACGATCCCCGGTCTGGTTTTCGGTCACGATCTCGGTCGGAATCTCGGTCACAATCTCGGTCACGATCTCGGCCGAGATCCCGACCGGGAAATTTTCCAGCAACCCTAAAAACGTCGATTCCTCTGTTCTGCACTCTGTTTTTCCGATTTCCAGCGCCGTTCTTCATGATTTTCGCCCAAAATCATCTCGATCTCCACCGATAACAGCCCTAAATCTAGACACGGACTTACAAGGACTCGATTTACGAAAAATATACCCGAAACACCGGGCCTTACATGATCAAAATCACATAAAAAAAATCTATGGCCATAAAATTAACCCAAACAGTTCAATGCAAACCGAACATACATTATGCATAAATCCCACCTATTAGAGCCTATCGCAACTTTTAAAATTAATTAATAGGGACAGTGATGGCTCTGATGCCGATTGAAGGGAATAAAAGTCCCCACGCAGCGGAAGCGTATCGTCATTAAAATATCGTTACGATAACTCAATCAAAACTTTAAACAACCTTTAAAGTCGCTGTAAAATTGGTTTAAACATGCTAAAATAAATCTAAATTTATTTTTAAAACTTTTCTAAAGAAAAGAGGAAGAACCGTTACAAACCTTCGTTGAAGACTTGACCGTTCTTCGCCAACGACGCTCCACGAACGAAAACGCAGCAGCCGCCTTTGCTTTTCTTCGCTGGAAATTTCTTCTTTGATTGACACAATCACCACAGAGGTTACACCGGTATGTCTCTAAGTCTAGGAGGCAAAAGACTTGTGGGAGTCTTTCTCTAAGAAGGAGGCTAGAGAGAATTCTAGGTCTTGTCTTTCAAGAGTGTCAAGTGTCCTGACCAATTAGGTCTAGTGTTCTATTTATAGAAGAGAGGCCATGAATAAAATATTCAATTATATCAATCTTTTCCATAATTGATTCAATCTTATTCCTTAATTAATCAATCATGATCAATCAATTCCATAATTGATTAATCTTTTCCACAAATGACTAATTACTTCCATAAGTGATTAGATCATTTCCATAAATGATTAATCACTTCCTTAAGTGATTAATTATTTCCATAATTGATTAATTCCTGGTTAATGAATTCTTTAATTAATTAACCACCAATTAAATATCACATATTTAATTCCCGGCCTAGAATTAATTAATTTGCCCAAACACATTTTAGGCCTTAAATTAATTAATTCATTATTTTGAACTCTTTCAAACTTCCATAAATTTATATTTGAACTTTTCAAATATTAATTTCTCTCATAATAATATATTAATATATATTATATTTGTTTCCCTTAATAAATTGAACATTTTCAATTTACTTTTATTACTTAGTTGCCTCAAATTACTTTACGAGCTACCAGTGGGACCTAATGGACCTGCAGATCAGAAGCTCCAACGATGTGAGATTAATTGGTCAAACTCATTAACCACATTAATCAATATTCGTTAACTGTGTGTACATTCCACTATAGACTCACAGTTGCACTCTTCTCACTGCAGACATATTTTCTGTGTCCACGGATCTAGACCAATATCGACTAGTTAGTCCTTCACGAGTGTCCGTAACACCAGCTGGGTCAAATTACCGTTTTACCCCTGGGTTACCTCTATTTCCTTAAGTACCAATTCTTCTCTAATGAACAACTTGTTTGTGGTCCAACCATCAAACAGAAAACCCTCTCGTGCCATTGAGAGGGTAGGACCCTTTGTTCAAGACTCGGAGTAACCACTTAAGGGAACACTCATCTGCTTCCCTAAAGTCGGGAAGGAGTGAATTCCATCTTGTACGATTATGTTCCCAGCTCCCCATTCGGTCTTGTCCCCAAAGTGGTAGGCTTATTGAGTCGGCGTATTGGCCACTCTCACCCATACAAATCAAAGGACAATCTCTCATGAGCAGGAGTCCATAATCAACTCAGGATTAAGACTAAGTTGTCTAGGTCATCCTAGTGAAATAGAAAACCAACTAGTTAACGGTGTTATAACCAGTGGTTACTATTTCGCAGTCCGGTCTTATGCAAACTCATTGATAGCTCTTAGAAATAAGAGCTATTGGTTCTCTTTTAGGCTTAAAAACTCTACTCTTTGATGTGTTTGAGCTTTGGTTTGTGCTTGAAAATGAGTATTCTTTGATGAACAATTTTTACATATCAGTAGGCCAAGCTTGAGTTTAATTTAGTGCAGATTTCTTATGTTTTAAGCTGATTTTTTCTGGTATAGGGGCACTCAGGTTTTGCTGCAGCAACTGATTTCACAAGCAGAAGGCAGAAAGTCTGGGTAATAAAATTCTGCACGTGTTAAACCCGTGGGATCTCTCATTAATTGAGCTGGCAGCCATGTGGAGCTGATTTGTCCTATCTCAGCCAATTAGGGAAGGTCCATGTGGATTTATGTGTCTAATCAGCCCTGAAATCAATGAAAAAAGATGGTATAAATGCTTCTTTTGCCCAAAGAATGAGAGAAGGAAGTTGGAGAAGTTGACCTAGGAGTTGCTGCTGTCATTGAAGGGGAAAAAGGACAAGGAGGCTGCTGTTTTGAGGAATTTCCAGCTTGGGAAAGCTGGAATCTCCCTTGGAAGCTTCTTTTCTTCACTCCTCTTCTTTTATTCTTCTTTCTCCTAGTGATTAGTTGGTATTTAAGGTTGTATTCATGACTGATATGGTTGTTGGCTGCTGTATTTTGATTATTTTCACCTTGAACATGAGCTAAATCCTCTTAGGTGAGGATTAGGGTGCTTAAGCTTGAACTTGTTGTTTGTTTTAGTGGAACTTGATTTATTGCAACTTAAAGCAAAGTGTTCTTCATGCTTAAAGCTGGAATTTCGTTTGGCCAACCATTTTCTAGCATTGTTGTTTAGTGTTTGGGAAAACAATAGATAACCGACTACTTTGCTTTACCTTAGTCTTTAATGATCATGAAAATGAGTGGGTATTTAGGGATAAATCACCACCTAAGGCACTAAATCAGTTGAGCTAAAAAGAAGGGGTTAAATGGGAGTTTAATCGCCTAAGTTAGAGGAGAATTGGAAGATTCCCGTAGAAAATTCTGTGCGAGTTGCAAATTTAGAGTTCTGCTACAGCAAGCAGCTTGTGAGAGTAGACAGCCCCTAATCTGAACCTTACCTTCTCTGTGCTAATTCGCTGTTTTTATTGAATTTTACTTAAGTCCTTATCATTTTCAACTTGTTTACCATTTTAATCTCTTGCACTTAGTTAAGAAAAAATATTTGGTTCTTGGTTACTTTGAATTTCATTAAAAATAGGCTTAGAAATAGTGATTTTCGTGCATCAATCCCTGTGGAGAACGATATAAAAATACTTATCACTTGCTGCTGATCGTGTGCACTTGCACGTGTGTTTGTGAGTTTTTCTTGCATATTTAGAATTACTTTGCACAAGGCAACACTCATTGCATAGGATACCCCCACTCGCATGTCTCCTACACGAACGCGTTGGATCGCAACGTTTGTATCAAATACAAAGTGGGCCGTATCCATAGTGTCACCAGGATAAGGCACCCAGTCTTATCCCTATACTATAGACCCTTTAGGCTGTTTCTTGAACAATGATCCATATGTCACTACATATAGTTCAAGACTCATATTACAGCCTTGGATGTCTAGTTTATTGGATTAGGGTTATTATTAGGCAAAGACAAATATAAAATAACTAATAACAATTAATGGAAAAAATATATCAATATTATTTCATTAATATCCGGTCAACGGTTACATTCACTATCTACGAGTTTTAGGGCATAAAACCCAACAGTTTGTTCTTCAGACGGATTTAAGTTCTTTTGGATGGATCGAGGTAGACTTCAGTTTTCAGGTCTGCAAGAGGTTCTGAACTTCAGTCTTCGATTTGGTAGGAGGACTTGAAAAGGATTTGAACTTTGATCTTCAGTTCTGCAGTGAGATTTGAAGATGATCGGAGCCTCGTTCTTCAATTCTACGACAGGATTTGGAGAGGATCTGAGCTTTGATCTTATATTCTACGGCGGGATTTGAAGAGGATCTTAGCTTCGTTCTTTAGTTTTGCGGCAGGATTTGAGGATGATTAGAACCTTGTTCTTCAGTTCTGTAGCTGGATTTGATGAGGATCTGAGCTTTGATCTTCGATTTTGCAGAAGGAGCTTCAATCTTCGATTTCTTCTAAGAACTTTCTCTTCTTCCTTTCTTTCTGCCCTCCACTCAAATGAGCCAAGACCTCCTATTTATAGAGTTTCCCAAAGGCCTTCGTGGGCTTGGGCTTGGGCTTCATTGCATTTGGACCCCTCCATGGGCTTGGGCCTGAAATCCATTTGGACTCATCCATGGGCTTGGACGTGAAATGCATTTGGACCCCTCCATGGGCTTGGGCCTGAAATCCATTTGGGCTCATCCATGGGCTTGGGCTTCAAAATTTGGGCTGACCCAATTACCTTAATGAATTTGGGATTAAATTGAACCCAATTGAATCTAATTTCATGAAATTAGCATATTTTAATTTCACGAACTTAGAAAATTACTTGAAGCAAAATTTCTATGCTAACAAATAGAATTGGACATTTACTAATTGCTTCAAACTGACCAAAATGCCCATTAATGGAAAAAAAAATATTTTAACGAGAAAACAAGATTCTCAAATAATATCTTAGTATCTTTAAAATCCAAAAAAACTAAAATCTTGGATAATCCTGTTAAATTCAAAAAAATCTAAAACCATATTATTCTAAAATTAACTAAAATACCTAAGATATAGAGTCATGAACGTAAAGCGCAAAAATCATCAATTTGTCAAGCAAAATCTATATATACAACAAAAACACTTTCAACAACAAAAGAAAAAAAAAAGAAGAAAAACAAAACGTAAAATTATTTTGTAATTCAAGGATTGAAACATATCATATAAAATAACAAATACAATGTATATGTGGGTGACTAAGTTGTGTGTGTAATGTACAGACATTAGACTTGAATTTTTCTCAAATTTTGAGAACAACAAAATAGGTGAGTGCAAATACAGTGTCTTTGAAATTCAAGAACAACAAAATGGGTGAGCGTAAAATATAGTGTCTTTGCAAAAACATTATCTTTGTAGCTCGAGAACAATAAATCAACCTTGCAACACAAAAGCACTAAAAAAATAAAATTAGTAACTACATTTTGATCCTCTCGCATCTTTCGTACCACTTGGATAAGATTCATACCCTATATTGAGAGTGATAGGACCAAATTAGTCCTATTTTATTACCTCTAATCTGAACTTATTAGAAGAATTTTATGTTTTATCCTGGTGACACTATGTGATACGACCCACCTTGTATTCGATACAGATGCAATGATCCAAAGCATCCATGTAGGAGACATGCGGGTGAGGGTATCCTATGCAATGAGTTTGCATAAGACCAGACTGCGAAATAGTAACCACTAGGGTAAATTAATCAATTATGGAATTAATTAATTATTTATTAAAATTAGAGACATTTTCCTATTAGGAAAGAAAATATTTGAAAGAGTTCAAATAAATTTAATATGAATTAGATTCATATTAATTTTAATTTTAATAAAGTCCCTAAGATTAAATATATGATATTTAATTAAGGAAATTAATTAATTATGGAATTAATTATTTATTTATTAAAATTAGAGACATTTTCCTATTAGGAAAATGTCTTCCTTTTCCTATTAGGAAAAAGGTCATGGCCTTTACTATATATAGGACCCCTAGGGTGGGGTGAAAGACATCTCATTCATTCTCCTACTCTCAGAGAATTCCCCTCAAGGCTTCCTCTAGACTCCCACCAGTCTCCTGCCTCTAGAAGTCTCAGAGTCATACCGGTGTAGCCATAGTGGTAGTGTTCGCACTAGTTCGTGATTAATTCACAAGCAGTTGGTGAATTTAATATGAGTCGTCAACGATAGTAAGTAATTTGTTACTATATAAATTAGATTTAGATCTAATATTTTTGTATGCTTAGCATTGATATAAATCTAGAATAGTTCTAAGTTTATTGCCAATGTATTGATATTTTAGATTAAACAAAATTAATTACGAATCGGTCCCAATCATGCTTTCGCTTTACGGAATTACGGAATTCCAATCCTTCAATTCTCTTCTTCATAAAGAACGTAGGGTTACTGGTGGGCTTTGATGAGGTAACCGGTGCCCCATTTGACGGCGTCTAGGGCATGGTCGAGTTCGCCATTGGCGGCCATTTGCTTCCCGTATTCGACAATGCTCCAACTCATCATCGTGACGGTGAAGGCCATCGGTAGGCCGAACTTCACATTTTCGTTGGCGTCGTAGAAACCTCCGATCAGATCCACCTATACAGCACACGACAGAATGATATATAAAATCCCCAAATCAGTTTCCCAATCGAGGAAATTGAGAGAAGGGGAAGGAGTTACCCCGCTGGGCTTGCCGTTTTGGAGGCCGGAGTTGGCGCGCCAAGTGACGCACTGGTTGTTGGGGAGGTAGCCGGATCTCTGAGCTTCGAAGAAGAGAATGCTCTTGGAAAGAGCTTGGCACAGGGGGCGAGGATTGCGAGGAGCAGAGTAATGGCAAGGAGGAGATTTTCCATTTCGGAGAAGGGAGGGGAAAGGGGAAAGAAAGAAAGGGAAAGAAAGAAAGAAAGGGAGGATTCGGTGGTGGGGGAGGATGGAGAAGCCGTCGTCCATCGCCGTCGCGTCCATCTCCGGCAAGGGAAGGGAGTGGGAAAGGAGAGAGAAAGAAAGGGAAAGAAAGGGAAAGGGGAAAAAGTGGGGTTCGGGTGAGTGGGTGGGTGGGGGAGAGAGAAAGAATATTTTTTTAAAAAAAAAACTTAGTATTATTATTTTAATTCAAAAATTAATATTTTAATATTTTAAATATATGTCACGTCAGCACTGTTACCGCCACGTCATCACCGTTAAAAAAATAATGGTCCAGGGACTCAATAGAAGCATTTTTTTAACATTAGGGACTTGATTGTTCAATTTTCAAACCTAGGGACCTATTGGAAACGACCTTCAAATATGAGGGACCAAAAGGGTATTTTACCCAAATTCTTTTTACGAGAATCCCCTTCAATCTCCTTTTTTTTTTTTTTTTTCTTTTGTTCTTTTACCAAAATTTGCGACTCTCTTCATAGTCATATCTTTTTTATTTTTTTATCAAGATTTTGCCACTTCTCTCTTCATTTCTATTTTTTTTTTTTTCATTTAATATTTTCATGTTGACTAAGTATTTTCTTTTTCGTTAAAAATTGGTTTTCTCATCATTTCTTTGTTTTCTTTGGTAAGCTATTTTATATTGAAAAATGTTGTGGTCATTATTAAACTAATTTCAATGGTTGTTTTTCAAATCATTTTCATACATTTGTTAAGTCAAAATTTAATAACGAATTGACTTGGCCTATTGTTATTAATAACGAAAAATGTTGAATGTGAAGGCAAACTTTGAATTGACTTGGCCATTTGCAGTGAGTGACAATTAGAGCTTTTTTTTTTTTAATTGTAAATATAGCACAATATAAAATTAATGGCAATTATGACAATTTATTATAATAAAATTTCACAATTCTCATTTAACTCCATTTTAATTTGAATTCTCGAGTGAACCTCTCTCTTGATCGCATGACTTCTATTGTTAGTCAGAGTCTATTATTGTCTATTGTTGTTAGAATCCGATCAATCGAAATCTATCGATGATAGATACTGATAGACAGTGGCAGATCCAGACTTTTTGTTTAGGGGGTTACCCTTAAATTATGTAAAAGTAATTTACAAGTAAGCAATTTAAGAAATTCGTAAATGAAAACTTAACTACTAATTTAATTCATTGCAATTGTCGTCTACAAGTTTTAATATTATGAAATTAATTTTTAAAAAATAACGAAACAAAAATTTTAAAAATATTTCTATCAATTTCCGTTTATATTTGATATAAAAATTTAAAGAATAAATAAAAATAAAAATTATAATATTATATATTTGTTAGGATAAATTACTAGGTTGGATCTTGAACTTTCATTTTTGTGTCTAATAGGTCTCAGAACTTTCAATTTTGTGAAAATGGGTCTTCGAACGTTAAAAATGTCAAATAGGATTTCTAAACTTTCAATTTTGTCTCTAACAAATCCTTGACATATTCAATATTGTTTTTTTTTTTAAAAATAACATTCATATTAAACATAAAATTGAATTTTCTGTCTAACATAATATTACACTTTCAATTTTATGTTCAATAAATTCATGAGTTTTAAAATTTTTTGAATAGTTCAAATATTTATTAAATACAAATTTGAAATGTCCATGATTTTTATTTTTTTGTGGAATTTTTAAAAGGAAATATAAACTACAGTTTAAATTTATAAAATATAATTTTTTTTAATTACAAAAGTCAATTTTAGACAAACAGTTTTTGTATATAATTTTAATTTTAAATGAATAAAATAATCTTACACGAGAAAAAGCAAAAAAAGACATAGAGGCTGTTTGGGGCGCTGAATTGGTTATAATATCTGGTGGTTATAATAATCTGGGGATTATAATAGTCTGGGTTATAATAATCTGTGTTTGGGGTGCAGACTATTATTGTCTGGGATAAAATAATCTGTGTTTGAGCTGCAAATTATTTTAGGCTGGGATAAAATAATCTGTGTTTGGAGTGTTGATATGTTTTAACATGGGGTTCTGAATCAAAGGTTCAAACTGACCGTTTTCTTTTTCTAGTTTTTTTTTTTATGATACAATTCACTTTGATTTAGGGTTATGCTTTTTTTTTACAAAGCAAAAAAGTTTAGGATTTGGTATAGAAAAATCATACTAGTTAACTTTTAGTATTACCAAAATAAAAATGGTAAATGTTTAGTTCAAAAATCATATTAGTTTTTTTTTTTTAATCAATAAAATCATTTGAAATAAACTTGAGTGTGGTAAATATAATTTCGTTTGAATGTTTTTTTTAAAAGTTGATTAACCTTCGATGTTGTCAACGACTTTTCCGACAACCTTTGATGTTTTTTTTTTCTTTATTTTTATTTTTTATATTTTTCAAAATGAAAATGAGAAGAAATATGAAAAAAAAACCGGTGGTCGGAAAAGTCATCGGCGATCGCCGAAAAAGTCGTCGGCGGTCGTCGGAAACTTCGCCGGTCTACGGCGGCCGGCGGAAAAGTCAAGGAGTCGCATGGAAGAAGAGAGAAGAGAGTTACTGTAGAAAATGGATAGAATAATTGAGTGGGTGAATGATGGTTACTGTAGAGAATGGATAAAATAATCGGGGATAAAAATAACTCACCTCACCATTTATGGAGCGTGCTTTGGGGTCAAACTGTGGACTAGGCAGTCGTCTGAAGGGGGGCTACAGCGACCTTACCAACGCAGTCAAGCTTTAATTTTCATTCATAAAACAAATTTTTATATACTAACACTACAACAAATTGGTCTTTTAATGTCAGACGTAAAAAACCACGCATGGCTTTCAATGTCGGACACTTAAAAAAGGCACGGGTTGTTGGGTTACAATTTTCCTTAGGCCTTTAATGTCGGGCTATGCCTGACATTGTATGTTGGATTTAATGTCGGTCATTTACCTTTAAATAGAATATCTACGCTTTATTTTCTCTCTCCCCGAAAAAACCCACTATTCGTTCCTCTGTTCTCTCCCAACGGCGGCACTTGTTTTTTTCCCTTCCTTCATTTCGATCTTTTCCCCTCAATGTCGATCAAAGACCAGAGCGGTGCCTCCGCAGGCTTGACGAAGCTCTAGTGTGTGGCGAAGAACAACGCCGACGACGCCTCTCTACAATCCGCCCTCGACTGGGCCAACGGTGCAGGCGGCATCGATTGTTCCCCAATCCAGCCCGGCGGCGCCTGCTACGACGCCTCCAACGTCCAAGACATCGCCTCCTTCGCCTTCGATGACTATTTCCTCAAACATGGCATGGTCGACGACAATTGCTTCTTCTAAAACTCTGCCGCTATCACCTCCTTAAACCCTAGTAAGTTTCTGCACTTCGATCTCTCAAATTCTTGATCCAATCTTGAATTCTTTCCAGATCTTTTGTTGTCGATAAACTATTTTTGTTAACTCTAAGAATTTCTTGAATTTAAGTTTTGCAGGGTTTTCTTTTGTTTTTTGTTTGTGCTGCAACATCAATTTATTTGTCTTTCTCTATTTTTTCTATTGGTTTTGTACTTTGTGTTTTTACTTTTGGGAAATTAACGCTATGGATGCAGGATCTTTGAGTTCTTCTAATGCCAATCACTCTCGTTGTCCCCTTTAAGAACAACATCTCCAGAAAAAGCATTCTCGAGAAAATGTAAGCGTTTATTCGTAATTGTAGAAATTAAAATCAATTAGATAAAGATGAACTTCTTTTTTTCATGAGAAATTGTTTGAATCGATGAATTAGGGTTTTGAATTCTGCCCCTTTTGGTTCTTTTTTGTATCTTAAGGTAATGTGATGTGAAACGTTTTCTTTTTCCTCTTCCAATTACAGTTGGATAGATTTTCCGAATCGATGGGTGATGGATTCCGATTATGCGCACTACATGGTGACTGAAGGGAGGAAAGGTAAGGAAAACCCATTAGTTCACTCTCTAGGGAGGCTTATCAGAAGCGTTTAGCTGAGACATTCAATATGAATCGAACTTGAATCCTCGCCTTGAAGAACAAACCTCCAACGCCAGTTGGGTTGATTCCAAAGGAATTCATTTCCTCTGTTTCTCACTATAAACCTGTTAAGGCCCGTTGCCATATCCCCCAGGTGGGTTGAAGTTTGATAATTTTCCTCAATGATGGGTGACTTTTTGTGAAGAAATCATCAATTGGATTTACTTTCTGATGTTGAATTTTATTTATGGCAGACCTCTGAAAGGACATTGGATGCTCCTGATCTTGTTGATGATTAATACTTGAATTTGTTGGATTGGGGCAGCGACAACGTGTTTTTCATAGCTTTTGGCAACATTGTGTATTTGTGGAATGCAAACGATGGCTCTACTTCAGAACTTGTAACCGTTGATGATGAAGTTGGTCCTGTGACAAGTGTAAATTGGACACCTGATGGGATGACATATTGTTGTTGGGTTAAACAATTATGAAGTACAGTTGTGGAATTCAACTGCTAATCGACAGGTTTTCTTTCTAGCCTTGCATTTATAAACTAAGTTTATATATTCATTTAAAAGTAACTGATCAGAATTTTTTTTGGTGATGATTTAATGCAGCTAAGAACTCTGAGAGGTGGGCATAGGATGCGAGTGGGTTCACTGGCATGGAACAATCATATTCTCGCAACTGGAGGAACGGATGGGAAGATCATTAACAATGATGTGAGAATTAGAGATCATATTGTGGAAACTTACAGAGGCCATGATCATATTGAGGAAAAAAGTATTCCTCTCCATTATTGCTTGTCTTGTTTAATGTATAATAGTTTTCTAAAAGTGTGTAAAAGTTATATAGGCTTCCTGTAGTATGGTTATTACTCTCTCTTTTTTATATATATTTGATAAAAGATTACATTTATTTTTCTAAGTGTGTTGTCATTTACCAACTTTATTTTAATTTATTGTTAATATTCTTCCAATGTGATAGTAATCTTTTTTTTTTTCATTCAAGTTGCAGGCACTCCATCTAATGATAGGCTCATCTAACTTGGGTAAGTACCTAGTTAAGATGACCGGTTATCCTTTAAAATACAAATGCCACCATTACCTATATATTCCTGTTCTTGGATCAAATTTATGTTTGATATTGCATTTGAATATACCTGGTCCATTCTTGAAATAGAATGTAGCGCATTATATTGAAAATGTTAAGAATTTTGGCCTATGTACGTTTGATGAATCTAAAGTATCTATATCATGGTTGAAGTGTTGCATGTATTGATTTAAACTGATTTAGAAGCTATTTACTCTAAAACACAGCAGTCTAACATTTTTGTGCACTTGTATGAATGTCAATTTGCATTTAGCAGACTGGCAATGAATCTTTAACTTTGTACCGTAACGTTCTTTGTTATTATGTTAATTTCCTTTTCTGGATGTTGTGATTATCAGTGCGTCACATTAACTTTTGAATGTAACAATTCCCCACTCAGAAGGCAGTGGCCTTCCGTGAATGTTTTTTCTTTTGGTCAATGTTCAACTTATTACCATTATTGAAGTAGAAAAGACACAATGTAGTTGTTGATGTTGAGATTACACCACATTCTTTCATGCAGGTTTAAAACACCGTTGACAAACACAAAAAAAGTGGTTGAGAACGGTTGCAGATAATGTGTGTCGATTGTTCTACAACATTTTTATTCATCTTCTCTACTTTACCCGTACGTCTTGAGCTTTAATTTTAGTTTAAGGATTTGATTGGAGATGTGTGCCGATTGTATTTCACTTATACGTTTTTTATTTGTATAAGGTTTGGAATTCATCTTGTTAAGCGAGAACTGTTGCAGATGATGAAATGAATATTCTTGAAAAGAAGCTCGAAGATGAACTTGGGAGAGAGCATTTAAGGAGTTGTGTACTTATTTTGTTTAGTAATTTTACTTTTTCTTTGTAAATTTGATTCATGGATGTGATTTGTAGATGGACGGAAAGTTTCATGTATTATATACACTGTTATATTTTATTAATTAAATTCATGTTCGTTGAGTTTTAGTTGTGTAAAAATACTTTCGAGATTTTATTTTGTGTATGTGTTTAAATTCTATTTTGTTTACAGGTTTTTACAAAATGAAGAAATAGTATTGTTGGTTAGCTAGGTGTGCAACCAACAATTTTTTTTTTTTAATTTAATATTGCACATTTAATGTCGGGCATTTTTAATGTCACAACTTTTAATGTCGGGCAATGACCGACATTAAAAACTGACCGACATTAAAAGTGACTTTTAATGTCAGACAAAGAGTGGTTGACCGACATAAAAGGGCCCTTTTAATGTCGGGCAATGACTGACATTAAAAGGGTACTTTTAATGTTGGACAAAGCTTTTAATGTCGGTCATTGACCGACATTAAAAGCGACCGACATTAAAAGCGACCGATATTAAAACTTTTAATGTCGGTCAGTGACCGACATTAAAGACTTTTAATGTCGGGCATTGCCCGACATTAAAAGCCAAATTTGTTGTAGTGTAATATTATAACCTTTGTAGTTCAGGAGGGGCTCAAGCCCCCCTAGGCCCAAGGTAAATCCGCCGCTAATAGAAAAGATCATATGATAGAGTCTATTAGTAGTTATCTTAATATTTTTTATTGTCTTTAAGTGTCTATCACTAAAAGACTCTGATTAATCGAAATCTATCGGTCATTATTAGTTAAATTTTGCAAATACATCCAGGAAATTAATTTCAAACATAAGGCTTCCTAAAAGAAATAGAGATGACCCAATCCACTCAACTTATAAAATGGCAACTTGATTTAAAAAAGAACGAAACTTGCGGGCCTTGACCAATATACTATTAAATAAAACAAACGAAAAATACAAATACCATTAAATAAAACAAACAAAAAACACAAATATTAACAATCATAAACTCCCAATCAAAGCCGTCCCCTTCACTTCACACCTTCCCATATAAAACTATATTGAACTGATCGACCTTCATTTCAGTCATCAATGGCGGATATCCAAAGCTACATAATTCCCTTCCTCATATGGCTAGTTTCCACCATCACAATTCGCTACATCTTTGCCAAAACCAAAACAAACCCTCGTCTTCCTCCAAGCCCTTTTGCCCTTCCCATCATTGGCCATCTCCACCACCTAGGACCATTGCCCCACAAAGCTTTCCACAAGCTCTCAACCCGCCATGGACCCTTAATGCACCTCCGTTTAGGCTCCGTCCCCTGCGTCGTAGTGTCGTCGGCCGAAACAGCGAAACAAGTCCTCAAAACACACGAATCATCCTTCTCCAACAGACCCAAATCGTCTATAGTTGACTATCTAACCTACGGCGCAGCGGATTTCGCCTTTGCTCCCTATGGACCCTATTGGAAGTTCATCAAGAAGCTTTGCATGTCGGAGCTCCTCGGCGGCCGGACGCTCGACAGCCTCGCCCCAGTGAGACGGGACGAGATGCTGCGGTTCCTACGGTTGCTGCAGGCGAAGGCGGCGGAGGGGAAGGAAGTTGACGTTGGAGGAGAGTTGATGAGGTTGAGCAACAATGTGATATCTAGAGTGACATTGGGGAAAAGATGTTCGGAGGAAGAAGAGGAAGCTGAAGGGATAAGGAAATTGGTGAAGGATATAGCTGAGCTCACAGGGACTTTAAATGTTTCTGATTTTATTTGGTTTTGTAAGAATTTGGACTTGCAGGGGCTTGGGAAGAGGATGAGGGAAGTTCGTGAGAGGTTTGATGAGATGATGGAGAGGATGATAAAGGAGCATGAAGAGAATAGGGAGATGGAGATGAAGGCAAATGGTGATTGGAAAGTTCAGGATTTGCTTCATATTTTGCTTCTAAAGTTTAGAGATGAAAACGCTGAGGTGAAGTTGACTAGAGAGAACATCAAGGCCTTTGTTCTGGTAAAGATTCTTTATCTTTTAAACTGCATGGTTATTTAAATTTTGTTAATTTCTTTGTTTTTTTTTTTTTTTTTTGACAATATGTGGGGATGAGGGATTCGAACCACAGTTGAGCTAAGTTGTTATCTTATTTACTTTATAAAAATATATTCAAGGTTTTACAACAAATTTAGTCGCACGATAGTATCAATTTGGTCCCTAAATTTTAAAAAGTATCAAAGAGGTCTCTCTTTTCAATTTCGTGTCTAATAGTTAGTTCTTGGACTTCAAAAATGTCTATTACGTCTTTAAATTTTCAATTTTGTATCTAATATAGGTCTTTGACACATTCGAGATTTTTAAAAATTAACCAATCTATTAGATACAAAATCAAAATTTATGTTTATGGGGATCCCAAACTTCCAACTTTATATCTAGTAAGCATGTGAATTCTTAAAAACATTGAATAGGTAAAAGACATATTAGACACAAAAGTGAAAGTTGAAATATCTAATGGAGACGAAAGTGAAAGTTTAAGGACTATAGGATACTTTTTAAGGTTCAAGAACCTATTGGACACAAAATTGAAAGTTCGAGGACCTGTTTGACTCTTTTTAATGTTAAGGGACCAAATTAACACAACTCTCAAAGTTCAGAGACTAAACTTGTAATTTAACCTATATTCAAAATTGGTTATGAGATTTGAAAATAGCTTCTATTTGATTTTGCAGGACATATTTACAGCAGGGACAGAGACATCAGCAATAACAGCAGAATGGGCAGTGGCAGAGCTAATCAACAACCCAAACATAATGGAGAAAGCAAGACAAGAACTTCATACAATTGTGGGAAAGCACAGAGTGGTTGAAGAATCAGACATTGCCAATCTTCCCTATCTCCAAGCAATAGTAAAAGAGACATTAAGGCTTCACGCAAGCCCATTGATTCTGAGGGAGTCATCAGAAAGCTGCACAATAAATGGTTATGAGATTCCACCAAAGACCCAAATGTTTGTGAATAATTGGGCCATTGGGAGAGACCCAAATAACTGGGAAAACCCTCTTGAGTTTGAGCCAGAGAGGTTTATGGGCAAAGAAGGGAGTGTGAGTGGTGATTTGAGAGGGCAAAATTTTCAGCTGTTGCCTTTTGGGAGTGGGAGAAGAATCTGTCCTGGAGCAACTCTGGCATTGCTGACCATTCAGATTACTTTGGCTTGTATGGTTCAGTGCTTTGATTGGAAGCTCAGCGGAGGAGATGGCAAAGTTGATATGGAAGAAGGGCCTGGCCTTTCACTTCCTAGGGCACACCCTTTGATTTGTGTACCAGTGGCTTGTCTTAGTCCATTTCCATCACTTTGATTAGAGCATATAAGTGTTAGAAATTAAGGAAGATTTATTATTTGAAAAGTTAATAAAGTAGAAGAGTTATGCATGGCCATAAAATTAGTAAGTTCATGAATTTATAATGGGGTTATGGATCTACAATTATCATTAAAACCCTATCAATATATAGGATGTCCTTGTTAGGTTTGAAACAAGTCAAATAAATCAATTAAAAAAGACTTGTACGAGAGAACAATTTTCTTCTTTTGTGTGTTCTTAAGTTTTGTAAGGGATAGTTTCTTCTCTTTCAAATTGTGAGATTTAGAGTGAGTATTATTGTGGGCTCATCAACGTTTTTAAATGTGTACGTGTTGTGGAGAAGAGGTTATGGAATTGAAAGTTAATTAAGTTTCATATTGAACCAAGTGCTATATTAACAAGTTAAGAATTGAGTTGATTAGATAACTAAAACCTTATTTGATAGCAATTTCAATTTCAATTTTCTATTTTTGAAAATTGGATTTGTTTCTTGGGCCGGTTGCAAAAGTAGCAAACCGGCCCAAAATAATTATAAAAATAGCAGCCGTTGAAACTATTTGCAAAAATGGCAAAATATTGCCATCTAAAAGGTAAAATTACTAAAATGCCCTTTGGCTTCCATTTCTTCTCTACTTTTCCGGTCATCTCCATCGGTATTCTTCTCCAACAATACCGTACTCCCCCAACGATCACGAGCGTCGATGTTAGCCCTGCGGCTGAGAAGGAGCTTGACAACGTCGGCATGGCCCTCGCAGGCGGCAATATGGAGAGCAGTGCGGCCGTCCAAGTCGATGTTGTTGACGTCGGTGCCGTCGTTGAGCACGTCGTCGACGCCGCGGACGTCGCCGGCAGGCCATGAAGAGAAGCTGCATGGTGGAGTCGAGATTCTCGGGGACGGTGAGGTCATTGTCGTCGTCGGGGCAGCGGCGAATGGGGTCGAGAGAGGACTGGCGGCCGAAGCTGAAGCGGAGATTGTTCCGACGTGGGTCGAGAGAGGACTGGCGGGAGAACTGGCGGGAGAGGGTCCGAAGGAGGGAGCCGGTGGAGAACTGACGGGATATGCCCCGCTTGAGCTGGGTCGTGATGTTGTCCATGGATTGTGGGATTCAGGGGTCGGATCGAGAGCAGGGAAGAAGAGGGAGGGAAGGTTTAGATGAGAATACAACATTTATAGAAATTTTTTCTATCACTGATAGAATCTATCAGTGATAGAAAAGTTTCTATCAGTGATAGAAAAGTTTTCTATCACTGATAGATTCTATCAGTGATAGAAAAACTTTCTATCAGTGATAGAAAAACTTCTATCACTGATAGAAGTTTTCTATCAGTGATAGAAAACTTCTATGTGATAGAAAGTGAATTCTATCACTGATAGAAGTTTTCTATCAGTGATAAAATTTTCTATCAGTGATAGAAGTTTTTCTATCACTGATAGAATCTATCAGTGATAGAAAAACTTTCTATCAGATAGAAAGTTCTCAACTTTCTATCAGATAGAAACCTACCAAAACAAAAATAGAGGAGAACTTTAGATTCTAATACAACATTTAACTTTCTATCAGATAGAAACCTACCAAAACAAAAATAGAGGAGAACTTTAGATTCTAATACAACATTTATAGAAATTTTTTCTATCACTGATAGAATCTATCAGTGATAGAAAAGTTTCTATCAGTGATAGAAAAGTTTTCTATGATAGAAAAACTTCTATCACTGATAGAAAGTGAATTCTATCACTGATAGAAACTTCTATCAGTGATAGAAGTTTTTTTATCACTGATAGAATCTATCAGTGATAGAAAAATTTTCTATCAGTGATAGAAGTTTTTCTATCACTGATAGAATCTATCAGTGATAGAAAAATTTTCTATCAGATAGAAAGTTCTAAACTTTCTATCAGATAGAAACCTACCAAAACAAAAATAGATGAGAACTTTAGATTCTATCACAGATAGAAACCTACCAAAACAAAAACAAAAATAGAATCTATCACTGATAGAAAGTTGATAGAATTAACTTTCTATCAGTGATAGAAGATTTCTATCACTGATAGAAAAAGACAAAACAACAAGCAATAAAACCAAAAACAGATAAAACACCTAAACTATAAGACAAGTAAGCTTCTCCAGACCATACAAGTGCGCGACGAGCCCATGCAAAGGGTTTAGTTAAGATATGCCAAATTCCACCAAGTATACAAATGGAACCTAACCATACATGTCCCCCAACTATATCTTCCAAATCGTCCACACTAACAATCCATCCTTCTCCTCCAAAAGGAGATTTTAGTAAATAACCAAATATAACACTTGGGCAAGGGTCAAGTTGGTAATTTTTCTTACATCTCCCCCCCCCCCGGATTTCTATCAGTGATAGAAATCTTCTATCACTGATATGAAGGGAATAAAAGTCCCAACGCAGCGGAAGCGCATCGATTGGACCTTACGCCGTATATTAATTAACATTAAAAACCGTTACGAAAACTCAAACAAAAACTTTAAACTAACTTTAAAGCCGCTGTAAAATCGGTTTAAACATGCTAAAATAAATCTAAATTTATTTTTAAAACTTTTCTAAAGAAAAGAGGAAGAACCGTTACAAACCTCCGTTGTAGACTTGACCGTTCTTCGCCAACGAAGCTCCACGAACGAAAACGCAGCAGCCGCTTCAAGGTATTCTTCGCTGGAAATTCTTCTTTTGATTGACACAATAACCACAGAGGTTACACCGGTATGTCTCTAAGTCTAGGAGGCCAAAGACTTGTGGGAGTCTTTCTCTAAGAGGGAGGCTAGAGAGAATTCTAGGTCTTGTCTTTCAAGAGTGTCAAGTATCATGACCAATTAGGTCTAGTGTTCTATTTATAGAAGAGAGGCCATGAATAAAATATTCAATTAAATCAATCTTTTCCAAAATTGATTCAATCTTTATTCCTTAATTAATCAATCATGATCAATCAATTCCCAATTGATTAATCTTTTCCATAAATGACTAATTTCTTCCATAAGTAATTAGATCATTCCCATAAATGATTAATCACTTCCTTAAGTGATTAATTATTTACATAATTGATTAATTCATGGTTAATGAATTCTTTAATTAATTAACCACCAAATTAAATATCACATATTTAATTTCCGGCCTTGAATTAATTAATTTTGCCCAAACACTTTTAGGACTTAAATTAATTAATTCTTTCAATCTTCCATAAATTTATATTTGAACTTCTTCAAATATTAATTTCTCTCATAATAATATATCAATATATATTATATTTATTTCCCTCAGTAAATTGAACATTTTCAATTTAATTACTTAGTTGCCTCAAATTACTTTACGAGCTACCAGTGGGACCTTATGGACCTGCAGATCAGAAGCTCCAACGATGTGAGATTAATTGGTTAAACTCATTAACCACAATAATCAATATTCGTTAACTGTGTGTACATTCCACTATAGACTCACAGTTGCACTCTTCTCACTGCAGACATATTTTCTGTGTCCACGGAACTTAGACCAATATCGACTAGTTAGTCCTTCACGAGTGTCCGTAACACCAGCTGGGTCAAATTACCGTTTTACCCCTGGGTCACCTCTATTTCCTTAAGTACCAATTCTCCTCTAATGAACAATCTGTTTATGGTCCAACCATTAAACAGAAAAACCCTCTCGTGCCATTGAGAGGGTAGGGCCCTTTGTTCAAGACTCAGAGTAACCACTTAAGGGAACACTCATCTGCTTCCCTAAAGTCGGGAAGGAGTGAATTCCATCTTGTACGATTATGTTCCCAGCTCCCCATTCGATCTTGTCCCCAAAGTGGTAGGCTTATTGAGTCGGCGTATTGGCCACTCTCACCCATGCAAATCAAAGGACAGTCTCTCATGAGCAGGAGTCCATAATCAACTCAGGATTAAGACTAAGTTGTCTCGGTCGTCCTAGTGAAATAGAAAACCAACTAGTTAACGGTGTTATAACTAGTGGTTACTATTTCGCGGTCCGGTCTTATGCAAACTCATTGCATAGGATACCCCCACTCGCATGTCTCCTACACGAACGCGTTGGATCGCAGCGTTTGTATCAAATACAAAGTGGGCCGTATCCATAGTGTCACCAGGATAAGGCACCCAGTCTTATCCCTATACTATAGACCCTTTAGGCTGTTTCTTGAACAATGATCCCATATGTCGCTACATATAGTTCAAGACTCATATTACAGCCTTGGATGTCTAGTTTATTGGATTAGGGTTATTATTAGGCAAAGACAAATATAAAATAACTAATAACAATTAATGGAAAAAATATATCAATATTATTTCATTAATATCCGGTCAACGGTTACATTCACTATCTACGAGTTTTAGGGCATAAAACCCAACAAACTCCCACTTGAACTAAAACACTAGTTAGTGGGATGTACATGCAATAATCTAAAGCTGGAAATACAATGAACTAGGGCATCCTTATACCCATTATACATTTCTCCCACTTGCCCTAGATTAGATGGCATACATATCTCGTAGACCTAGACCTTCTAGATGACCCTCAAACACTTTAGCCGTGAGAGCCTTTGTAAATGGATCAGCGATGTTGTGCTCCGAGGCGATCTTAGTGACGATCACATCTCCTCTTTGCACAATCTCCCGTATCAGGTGATACTTCCTCTCGATGTGTTTACCCCGTTTGTGGCTACGAGGTTCTTTTGAGTTGGCTACAGCCCCACTGTTGTCACAGTATAGTGTTATGGGCACGTTCATATTCGGAACTACTTCCAAATCAGTCAAGAACTTTCTGAGCCACACTGCCTCCTTAGCTGCTTCGCAAGCTGCTACATACTCAGCCTCCATGGTTGAGTCTGCTATGCATCCTTGTTTGATGCTTCTCCACACTACTGCTCCTCCATTGAGGGTGAATACTGACCCTGATGTGGATTTCCTAGAATCCTTATCAGCTTGAAAGTCAGAATCAGTGTATCCAGTAAGAATCAAATCCTTAGCTCCATACACAAGCATGTAGTTCCTCGTTCTCCGAAGATACTTGAGGATATTCTTAACCGCTCCCCAGTGGTCCAACCCTGGATTAGACTGATACCTACTGACTACTCCCACTGCATAACATATGTCAGGCCTAGTGCAGAGCATGGCATACATTAAGCTGCCCACAGCTGAGGCGTAGGGAATGTGTCTCATGTTCTCAACTTCTTGAGGTGTCTTAGGAAATTGTTCCTTAGACAGGTGTACCCCATGTCTGAAGGGTAGGAGTCCCTTCTTGGAGTTTTGCATCGAATATCGAGACAACATCTTGTCAATATACGTTGCTTGAGACAGAGTTAGCGTTTTGTTCTTACGATCCCTAATGATTTGGATTCCTAGAACATATTGAGCCTCTCCCAGATCTTTCATTTGGAATTGGGCTGCTAGCCATTTCTTAATGTCAGTTAGGTATCCTACATCATTCCCAATGAGTAGGATATCGTCTACATAAAGTATTAGAAAAGCTACTTTCCTTTTGTTGACTTTCTTGTATACACAAGGCTCATCAACGTTTTGGTCAAAGCCAAAAGATTTGATTGCAGTATCAAATCTAATGTTCCATGATCTGGATGCTTGTTTCAATCCATAAATGGATCGATTTAGCTTACAAACCTTTTGTTCCTGACCTTGGGCTATGAACCCTTCGGGTTGAGACATAAAGATATTCTCTTCAAGATTACCATTCAGAAAGGCAGTCTTGACGTCCATTTGCCATATTTCATAGTCATAATATGTGGCAATGGATAAAAGAATTCTTATGGACTTTAACATGGCTACAGGAGAAAAGGTTTCCTCATAGTCAACCCCCTCCTTTTGGGTATAACCCTTTGCCACTAGTCTAGCTTTGAAGGTCTGTACCTTTCCAGCTGCATCTCTTTTTCTCTTATAGATCCATTTGCACCCTATGGGTTTTACCCCATTTGGTAGATCTGCAAGTTCCCATACAGAATTGGAGTACATTGACTCCATTTCCAGGTTCATGGCTTTGACCCATTCATCCTTATCTTCTGAAGGGAATAAAAGTCCCAACGCAGCGGAAGCGCATCGATTGGACCTTACGCCGTATATTAATTAACATCAAAAACCGTTACGAAAACTCAAACAAAACTTTAAACTAACTTTAAAGCCGCTGTAAAATCGGTTTAAACATGCTAAAAATAAATCCAAATTTATTTTAAAAACTTTTCTAAAGAAAAGAGGAAGAACCGTTACAAACCTCCGTTGTAGACTTGACCGTTCTTCGCCAACGAAGCTCCACGAACGAAAACGCAGCAGCCGCTTCAAGGTATTCTTCGCTGGAAATTCTTCTTTGATTGACACAATAACCACAGAGGTTACACCGGTATGTCTCTAAGTCTAGGAGGCCAAAGACTTGTGGGAGTCTTTCTCTAAGAGGGAGGCTAGAGAGAATTCTAGGTCTTGTCTTTCAAGAGTGTCAAGTGTCATGACCAATTAGGTCTAGTGTTCTATTTATAGAAGAGAGGCCATGAATAAAATATTCAATAAAATCAATCTTTTCCAAAATTGATTCAATCTTTATTCCTTAATTAATCAATCATGATCAATCAATTCCCAATTGATTAATCTTTTCCATAAATGACTAATTTCTTCCATAAGTAATTAGATCATTCCCATAAATGATTAATCACTTCCTTAAGTGATTAATTATTTACATAATTGATTAATTCATGATTAATGAATTCTTTAATTAATTAACCACCAAATCAAATATCACATATTTAATTTCCGGCCTTGAATTAATTAATTTTGCCCAAACACTTTTAGGACTTAAATTAATTAATTCTTTCAATCTTCCATAAATTTATATTTGAACTTCTTCAAATATTAATTTCTCTCATAATAATATATCAATATATATTATATTTATTTCCCTCAGTAAATTGAACATTTTCAATTTAATTACTTAGTTGCCTCAAATTACTTTACGAGCTACCAGTGGGACCTAATGGACCTGCAGATCAGAAGCTCCAACGATGTGAGATTAATTGGTTAAACTCATTAACCACAATAATCAATGTTCGTTAACTGTGTGTACATTCCACTATAGACTCACAGTTGCACTCTTCTCACTGCAGACATGTTTTCTGTGTCCACGGAACTTAGACCAATATCGACTAGTTAGTCCTTCACGAGTGTCCGTAACACCAGCTGGGTCAAATTACCGTTTTACCCCTGGGTCACCTCTATTTCCTTAAGTACCAATTCTCCTCTAATGAACAATCTGTTTATGGTCCAACCATTAAACAGAAAACCCTCTCGTGCCATTGAGAGGGTAGGGCCCTTTGTTCAAGACTCGGAGTAACCACTTAAGGGAACACTCATCTGCTTCCCTAAAGTCGGGAAGGAGTGAATTCCATCTTGTACGATTATGTTCCCAGCTCCCCATTTGATCTTGTCCCCAAAGTGGTAGGCTTATTGAGTCGGCGTATTGGCCACTCTCACCCATGCAAATCAAAGGACAGTTTCTCATGAGCAGGAGTCCATAATCAACTCAGGATTAAGACTAAGTTGTCTCGGTCGTCCTAGTGAAATAGAAAACCAACTAGTTAACGGTGTTATAACTAGTGGTTACTATTTCGCGGTCCGATCTTATGCAAACTCATTGCATAGGATACCCCCACTCGCATGTCTCCTACATGAACGCGTTGGATCGCAGCGTTTGTATCAAATACAAAGTGGGCCGTATCCATAGTGTCACCAGGATAAGGCACCCAGTCTTATCCCTATACTATAGACCCTTTAGGCTGTTTCTTGAACAATGATCCCATATGTCGCTACATATAGTTCAAGACTCATATTACAACCTTGGATGTCTAGTTTATTGGATTAGGGTTATTATTAGGCAAAGACAAGTATAAAATAACTAATAACAATTAATGGAAAAATATATCAATATTATTTCATTAATATCCGGTCAACGGTTACATTCACTATCTACGAGTTTTAGGGCATAAAACCCAACAAACTCCCACTTGAACTAAAACACTAGTTAGTGGGATGTAAATGCAATAATCTAAAGCTGGAAATACAATGAACTAGGGCATCCTTATACCCATTATACATTTCTCCCACTTGCCCTAGATTAGATGGCATACATATTTCGTAGACCTAGACCTTCTAGATGACCCTCAAACACTTTAGCCGTGAGAGCCTTTGTAAATGGATCAGCGATGTTGTGCTCCGAGGCGATCTTAGTGACGATCACATCTCCTCTTTGCAAAATCTCCCGTATCAGGTGATACTTCCTCTCGATGTGTTTACCCCGTTTGTGGCTACGAGGTTCTTTTGAGTTGGCTACAGCCCCACTGTTGTCACAGTATAGTGTTATGGGCACGTTCATATTCGGAACTACTTCCAAATCAGTCAAGAACTTTCTGAGCCATACTGCCTCCTTAGCTGCTTCGCAAGCTGCTACATACTCAGCCTCCATGGTTGAGTCTGCTATGCATCCTTGTTTGATGCTTCTCCACACTACTGCTCCTCCATTGAGGGTGAATACTGACCCTGATGTGGATTTCCTAGAATCCTTATCAGCTTGAAAGTCAGAATCAGTGTATCCAGTAAGAATCAAATCCTTAGCTCCGTACACAAGCATGTAGTCCCTCGTTCTCCGAAGATACTTGAGGATATTCTTAACCGCTCCCCAGTGGTCCAACCCTGGATTAGACTGATACCTACTGACTACTCCCACTGCATAACATATGTCAGGCCTAGTGCAGAGCATAGCATACATTAAGCTGCCCACAGCTGAGGCGTAGGGAATGTGTCTCATGTTCTCAACTTCTTGAGGTGTCTTAGGAGATTGTTCCTTAGACAGGTGTACCCCATGTCTGAAGGGTAGGAGTCCCTTCTTGGAGTTTTGCATCGAATATCGAGACAACATCTTGTCAATATACGTTGCTTGAGACAGAGCTAGCGTTTTGTTCTTACGATTCCTAATGATTTGGATTCCCAGAACATATTGAGCCTCTCCCAGATCTTTCATTTGGAATTGGGCAGCTAGCCATTTCTTAATGTCAGTGAGGTATCCTACATCATTCCCAATGAGTAGGATATCGTCTACATAAAGTATTAGAAAAGCTACTTTCCTTTTGTTGATTTTCTTGTATACACAAGGCTCATCAACGTTTTGGTCAAAGCCAAAAGATTTGATTGCAGTATCAAATCTAATGTTCCATGATCTGGATGCTTGTTTCAATCCATAAATGGATCGATTTAGCTTACAAACCTTTTGTTCCTGACCTTGGGCTATGAACCCTTCGGGTTGAGACATAAAGATATTCTCTTCAAGATTACCATTCAGAAAGGCAGTCTTGACGTCCATTTGCCATATTTCATAGTCATAATATGTGGCAATGGATAAAAGAATTCTTATGGACTTTAACATGGCTACAGGAGAAAAGGTTTCCTCATAGTCAACCCCCTCCTTTTGGGTATAACCCTTTGCCACTAGTCTAGCTTTGAAGGTCTGTACCTTTCCAGCTGCATCTCTTTTTCTCTTATAGATCCATTTGCACCCTATGGGTTTTACCCCATATGGTAGATCTGCAAGTTCCCATACAGAATTGGAATACATTGACTCCATTTCCAGGTTCATGGCTTTGACCCATTCATCCTTATCTTCGTCATTCATTGCCTGTCGATAGGACAATGGATCCTCAATGCCATCATTAGGTATGACAACCTGAGTTTCAGTTAAACCCAAGTAGCGATCAGGTTGTAACACAACCCTCCCACTGCGTCGAGGCATTCCCAACGTTTGAGATGGACGGGATGGATCTGAAGAACTAGTTCCTTCATCAACTCTTGTTGAAGGTCCAACTTCAGCAACAACTCTTGATGATTCTTCAGTAGCTTCTCCTAATATTATTTTGCTTCGTGGTTTATGATCTCTCATGTGGTCTTCCTCTAAGAAAGTGGCGTTTGTCGATACAATCACCTTATTTTCTTGTGGGTCGTAGAAATAACCACCTCTCGTTTCTTTAGGGTAACCAACAAATTGGCACAGTTTTGAACGAGGTTCCAGTTTCTTAGGATTTGTCACAAGCACGTGTGCAGGACAACCCCAAATGCGAAAGTGATGCAAACTAGGTTTACGCCCCTTCCATAACTCGAAAGGTGTTTCAGAAACACTTTTCGAGGGAACATTGTTCAAGATGTATACTGCAGTCTCTACTGCATATCCCCAAAACGAGCCAGGCAATTGAGCATAGCTCATCATTGATCGAACCATGTCTAACAAGGTTCTATTTCTCCTTTCTGACACACCATTCTGCTGAGGTGTACCAGGGGCTGAGAGTTGAGATTGGATTCCATGTTCTATCATATAGTCCTGGAATCTTTGATCCATATACTCCCCTCCTCGATCAGATCGAAGTACTTTAATAGATTTACCTAATAGGTTTTCAACTTCAGCCTTAAACTCCTTAAACTTTTCAAGGGCTTCAGACTTATGTCCCATTAGGTATAAGTAACCATATCTTGAATAATCATCTATAAATGAGATGAAATATTCGTACCCTCCTCGAGCTTTTACATTCATTGGACCACATAGATCCGAATGTATTAACTCTAAGGGTTCTTTGGCTCTGTAACCTTTTCCAGTAAAGGGTCTTTTGGTCATTTTTCCCTCGAGACAAGATTCACAAGGTGGTAGTGAATCATCTTCTAACTTGCTTAGAAGTCCATTCTTTACCAAACGACCGATCCTATCGATGTTTATATGACCAAGTCTAAGATGCCAAAGATGAGTATTGTTACTTGATGGAGAAATCATTTGCCTTTTACTTTGAGTTTCAGCAGTTTTAAATAATTCGTGATTTAAAAGTGCTTTGTTTTCGGTTGGTCTTAAAACATACAAGTTATTTTCCAATTTTGCTGAACAAATGAGTATACCATTTTTATAAATGAACGCTTCATTCATATCAAAAGTAACTGTATACGATTGTTCAATCAAACATGAAATAGAAATTAAGTTCCTCTTAATCTTGGGAACGATTAACAAACTTTCTAAAAGTAAGAATCTATTTCTAAAAAATAACTTCGCAGCTCCCACTGCTTTAGCTGAAATGACTTCTCCAGTTCCGACCCTGAGTGTCATTTCTCCATCGTTCAACTGCCGAAAGGAACTATTTTCCTGAAAAGAAGAGCAAACATGATTAGTTGCTCCTGAATCAAGTATCCAGGTAAACTCATCATGTTCTACCAGGCATGTTTCTAAAACCAGTAAATCAAATTTACCTTCCTTTTCCTTCTTTTTCTCAGCAAGGTACTTTGGGCAGTTTCTCTTCCAATGTCCATCTACATTGCAGTGAAAACACTTGCCCTTGTCTGCCACAGCTTTGGCTTTTCCCTTGCTTTTAGCAGCAGTACTGGGAGCTTTCCCCTTGTTTCCTTTCTTCTTCGTTTTCTTTGAAGAAGTGGCTACAGATTTAGTTCCAGAGGATGAACCCTTCTCGAACTTTCTTTTGGAGTGAACAACGTTTGCCTCTCCTTCTATCTGTCCCTTGTTCTTAAGAAGAGACTGATAGAGCTGTAGCTCATTAAGGAGGCTAGTCAGGTTGAATGTTATTTTATTCATCATTGCATTGCTTCTAAACTGCAGAAAACTCTTCGGAAGAAATTCTAAGATGAATGCAACCTGACTTCGCTCATCTATGACCGCCCCGTTTGCCTCTGCCACGTTGAATTGGACCATCATATCCAGGACATGCTCCCGAACAGACGTGCCCTCTTTCATGCGACAGCTATAAACGTATTTGAGAGCGTCATGGTGGAGTTGGTAGGACGGTTGTCCAAACATCTCCCGGAGAGAGTTCATAATCTCCCTCGCTGTTACCATGCCCTCATGCCTTTTAGCCAAAACTTCAGATAAGCTGGCTAAGATATAGACGCGAGTCTTATCATTGGCCTTTGTCCAGCGGTCATAAGCATCCTTAACTGCCTGGGATGCATTACGAGCAGGGGCTGGAGGACAATCCTCCGTTAAGACGAACCGCAGATCATCGACAACAAGAATCGTATTCAAGTTCGACTTCCACGTAGCATAATTTTCGCCGGTTAATTTCTCATTTTTAAGCAGAGAGACAATTGAGGAAGACATTGCTGAAATTTAAACAAACAATGACCGTATTAGTTATCTTTGCCTTAACCCATCATACAAGCAAACAATTGCACACAATCCAATCAATTTAGCAAAACAGACAATCACAGAACCCTAAATCTATTGATTTAGTTTTGCAACGACGTTTCAGAGGTTTAGAATATCAGCCACCGAAGGGTGATCAGGTACTCCTCCTTTGAAATGAGACACTTCTCAGCTAATTCTAATTCCAGAATAACTCATATTCCTATAGACATTAGCCACTGTTGTTCGGTCAAGGATTTGTTAACACTTTTAACTTATCCTCGTAAGTGTAACCCTCCCACTTTCAGATCTCAGAGGCACGCACCAACAGGCTACCGAAGGGAAAGACAACTGTTGGTGATTAGCCTAAGAGCTCCTATCCTTTTCAGGAGTTCACGATGTTCCGAATCCTATGATCAGGCCCTCCGAAGGGATGGATGCGCCAGGGCAACCTGCAGGCGGATCATAGGACTCTCACGGTGTGAACTATGGGCGGAGACCGAGGGATACGTTGACACGTGTCCCGCTCCCACTTACTCTGGACATTTTTCCCATTCACCTTGATATTGACCCATGCAAACACTTTCCGAAGGGAGGCCGCTCCTAGGGCGACTCGAAGCCGAGCATGAATCTCACGTTGTGAATATAGGGACGTAGGAGCAAAACTTGATTTAAATCTCGTTTTGTAATTTTCCTCCCACTGAAAATGTCCTAAGGTTAATATAGGGTTGTTTAACTTAGATAGTATTCGGCTAAGTCAATCTATCTAAGTCTGATCCTATTATAACGATTATGGAAAGGATTCAACTGCAATCTTTTGGGTGAATTAAACTTTTTAATAAACCCAACATTGCAAGTCAACATTACTATGGTTAATTCAACTCAATCCGGTTAGTTCCCAGGTAGGAGGTGTTCCGTAAACCGTCAACTTAAATACCCCCAGCCTTAGACAGAACTTTACCGAGAGAGTTCCCTTATAACCTTAGTAATGTAAGGTCTTTACTCTAAAGATCTAGGTGCATTAAACACTTTTAATAAACCTAGTGACATTGCATGCTAACATTTAACTATGATTAATTCAACTCCGGTATTCCAGGTCAGTTCCCAGGTAGGAGGTGTTCCGTAAACCGTCAACTTAAATACCCCCAGCCTTAGACAGAACATTACCGGTGGAGTTCCCTTATAATCATAGCAATGTTTTTCCTACTTAGTAAATTAAAACTATTTTTAATTCTAAGTAAGAAAAGATTCTAATCCTATTAGAAATCGATCTAGGTCTAATTAATTTTAAACAATTTAAAATTAATCCAATTTATCCTATGATCTTATGTTTGCATGCAAATCTTGATTATAGATTGACGGTTTCTAATCATTAATATTAAAGAACTATTTCAAATTTTAATGATTAATCCTATAATCAAGAATCTAGGGTTTAATTCATTCAACAATCTCATTCAAATTGAATAATTAAGCCTCATCAATTGCATGAATAATATAACAATTATATTAATAACTATGGATGTTTCATGCTTCATGCAATTTTGATTTTCTTTTATTATAACAATTATAAGCCAATCAAGAAAATCAACCAAGCATGCTTCATTCATCACATTAAACATAACTATTTATATTTAATTTAAGTAATGACATGCTTCATGCTTTCCAATTTTTCATATAAATTAATATACACTTATATTAAAAATATGAAAACAAATCCATGCATTTAAACATACATTATAACAATTTATAATATATAAAAATGCATGAGCATGTTTATAACCTAAGGTGGGATTAAATAATCTATATGACATCCATAAAGCATATAAATAGCAATTGAACCGGTTAATTTTGGCCCCTAGGATAAAATAAAGCATTAAATTACAATAATTTAGCTAAATTCTATCCTAAAAATCCATGTACAGCTCCGGAATTGGTCTAGACAGCTCGAACCGCCCCGAACCACCTCGAACCGGCCTCCAAAATCACGAACCATGCCAAAAATTGGCTGAACCGGACCAAATAGGTCCCAGCCCAGCCGAACCGGTCCGAACCGGACCGGCCTCGCTTGAACCGCGCCTGTTGAAACCCTAGGTCGCGCCTCCATCGTGACAGCGTCGAGACGCTGTGTAGATTAGCGTCCCGACGCTGTGCGTTTTCCATATCTGGCGCCTGCGTAATCGAGACAGCGTCGAGACGCTGTTGAGGTAGCGTCCCGACGCTGTGTGCTTTCCTTACCGAGCGCCTTCGGTATCGAGACAGCGTCGAGACGCTGTTGAATGAGCGTCCCGACGCTGTTGCGTCTGGAGGCAGATTCTGGGCAAAACAGCAACGATTTTTCCGATTTCGGCCTCGATTTCAGCGACGATTGCTCCGATTTTTATCTCATAAAAACCTATTCTAGACCCGGACTTACATAGGACTCGATTTTACATAAAATACCCGAAACACCGGGCCTTACATGATCAAAATCACATAAAAATAAAATCTATGGCCATAAAATTAACCCAAACAGTTCAATGCAAACCGAACATACATTATGCATAAATCCCACCTATTAGAGCCTATCGCAACTTTTTAAAATTAATTAATAGGGACAGCGATGGCTCTGATGCCAATTGAAGGGAATAAAAGTCCCAACGCAGCGGAAGCGCATCGATTGGACCTTACGCCGTATATTAATTAACATAAAAAACCGTTACGAAAACTCAAACAAAACTTTAAACTAACTTTAAAGCCGCTGTAAAATCGGTTTAAACATGCTAAAAATAAATCCAAATTTATTTTAAAAACTTTTCTAAAGAAAAGAGGAAGAACCGTTACAAACCTCCGTTGTAGACTTGACCGTTCTTCGCCAACGAAGCTCCACGAACGAAAACGCAGCAGCCGCTTCAAGGTATTCTTCGCTGGAAATTCTTCTTTGATTGACACAATAACCACAGAGGTTACACCGGTATGTCTCTAAGTCTAGGAGGCCAAAGACTTGTGGGAGTCTTTCTCTAAGAGGGAGGCTAGAGAGAATTCTAGGTCTTGTCTTTCAAGAGTGTCAAGTGTCATGACCAATTAGGTCTAGTGTTCTATTTATAGAAGAGAGGCCATGAATAAAATATTCAATAAAATCAATCTTTTCCAAAATTGATTCAATCTTTATTCCTTAATTAATCAATCATGATCAATCAATTCCCAATTGATTAATCTTTTCCATAAATGACTAATTTCTTCCATAAGTAATTAGATCATTCCCATAAATGATTAATCACTTCCTTAAGTGATTAATTATTTACATAATTGATTAATTCATGATTAATGAATTCTTTAATTAATTAACCACCAAATCAAATATCACATATTTAATTTCCGGCCTTGAATTAATTAATTTTGCCCAAACACTTTTAGGACTTAAATTAATTAATTCTTTCAATCTTCCATAAATTTATATTTGAACTTCTTCAAATATTAATTTCTCTCATAATAATATATCAATATATATTATATTTATTTCCCTCAGTAAATTGAACATTTTCAATTTAATTACTTAGTTGCCTCAAATTACTTTACGAGCTACCAGTGGGACCTAATGGACCTGCAGATCAGAAGCTCCAACGATGTGAGATTAATTGGTTAAACTCATTAACCACAATAATCAATGTTCGTTAACTGTGTGTACATTCCACTATAGACTCACAGTTGCACTCTTCTCACTGCAGACATGTTTTCTGTGTCCACGGAACTTAGACCAATATCGACTAGTTAGTCCTTCACGAGTGTCCGTAACACCAGCTGGGTCAAATTACCGTTTTACCCCTGGGTCACCTCTATTTCCTTAAGTACCAATTCTCCTCTAATGAACAATCTGTTTATGGTCCAACCATTAAACAGAAAACCCTCTCGTGCCATTGAGAGGGTAGGGCCCTTTGTTCAAGACTCGGAGTAACCACTTAAGGGAACACTCATCTGCTTCCCTAAAGTCGGGAAGGAGTGAATTCCATCTTGTACGATTATGTTCCCAGCTCCCCATTTGATCTTGTCCCCAAAGTGGTAGGCTTATTGAGTCGGCGTATTGGCCACTCTCACCCATGCAAATCAAAGGACAGTTTCTCATGAGCAGGAGTCCATAATCAACTCAGGATTAAGACTAAGTTGTCTCGGTCGTCCTAGTGAAATAGAAAACCAACTAGTTAACGGTGTTATAACTAGTGGTTACTATTTCGCGGTCCGGTCTTATGCAAACTCATTGCATAGGATACCCCCACTCGCATGTCTCCTACATGAACGCGTTGGATCGCAGCGTTTGTATCAAATACAAAGTGGGCCGTATCCATAGTGTCACCAGGATAAGGCACCCAGTCTTATCCCTATACTATAGACCCTTTAGGCTGTTTCTTGAACAATGATCCCATATGTCGCTACATATAGTTCAAGACTCATATTACAGCCTTGGATGTCTAGTTTATTGGATTAGGGTTATTATTAGGCAAAGACAAGTATAAAATAACTAATAACAATTAATGGAAAAATATATCAATATTATTTCATTAATATCCGGTCAACGGTTACATTCACTATCTACGAGTTTTAGGGCATAAAACCCAACATCTTCGTCATTCATTGCCTGTCGATAGGACAATGGATCCTCAATGCCATCATTAGGTATGACAACCTGAGTTTCAGTTAAACCCAAGTAGCGATCAGGTTGTAACACAACCCTCCCACTGCGTCGAGGCATTCCCAACGTTTGAGATGGACGGGATGGATCTGAAGAACTAGTTCCTTCATCAACTCTTGTTGAAGGTCCAACTTCATCAACAACTCTTGATGATTCTTCAGTAGCTTCTCCTAATATTATTTTGCTTCGTGGTTTATGATCTCTCATGTGGTCTTCCTCTAAGAAAGTGGCGTTTGTCGATACAATCACCTTATTTTCTTGTGGGTCGTAGAAATAACCACCTCTCGTTTCTTTAGGGTAACCAACAAATTGGCACAGTTTTGAACGAGGTTCCAGTTTCTTAGGATTCGTCACAAGCACGTGTGCTGGACAACCCCAGATGCGAAAGTGATGCAAACTAGGTTTACGCCCCTTCCATAACTCGAAAGGTGTTTCAGAAACACTTTTCGAGGGAACATTGTTCAAGATGTATACTGCAGTCTCTACTGCATATCCCCAAAACGAGTTAGGCAATTGAGCATAGCTCATCATTGATCGAACCATGTCTAACAAGGTTCTATTTCTCCTTTCTGACACACCATTCTGCTGAGGTGTACCAGGGGCTGAGAGTTGAGATTGGATTCCATGTTCTATCATATAGTCCTGGAATCTTTGATCCATATACTCCCCTCCTCGATCAGATCGAAGTACTTTAATAGATTTACCTAATAGGTTTTCAACTTCAGCCTTAAACTCCTTAAACTTTTCAAGGGCTTCAGACTTATGTCCCATTAGGTATAAGTAACCATATCTTGAATAATCATCTATAAATGAGATGAAATATTCGTACCCTCCTCGAGCTTTTACATTCATTGGACCACATAGATCCGAATGTATTAACTCTAAGGGTTCTTTGGCTCTGTAACCTTTTCCTGTAAAGGGTCTTTTGGTCATTTTTCCCTTGAGACAAGATTCACAAGGTGGTAGTGAATCATCTTCTAACTTGCTTAGAAGTCCATTCTTTACCAAACGACCGATCCTATCGATGTTTATATGACCAAGTCTAAGATGCCAAAGATGAGTATTGTTACTTGATGGAGAAATCTTTTGCCTTTTACTTTGAGTTTCAGCAGTTTTAAATAATTCGTGATTTAAAAGTGCTTTGTTTTCGGTTGGTCTTAAAACATATAAGTTATTTTCCAATTTGGCTGAACAAATAAGTATACCATTTTTATAAATGAACGCTTCATTCATATCAAAAGTAACTGTATACGATTGTTCAATCAAACATGAAATAGAAATCAAGTTCCTCTTAATCTTGGGAATGATTAACAAACTTTCTAAAAGCAAGAATCTATTTCTAAAAAATAACTTCGCAGCTCCCACTGCTTTAGCTGAAATGACTTCTCCAGTTCCGACCCTGAGTGTCATTTCTCCATCGTTCAACTGCCGAAAGGAACTATTTTCCTGAAAAGAAGAGCAAACATGATTAGTTGCTCCTGAATCAAGTATCCAGGTAAACTCATCATGTTCTACCAGGCATGTTTCTAAAACCAGTAAATCAAATTTACCTTCCTTTTCCTTCTTTTTCTCAGCAAGGTACTTTGGGCAGTTTCTCTTCCAATGTCCATCTACATTGCAGTGAAAACATTTGCCCTTGTCTGCCACAGCTTTGGCTTTTCCCTTGCTTTTGGCAGCAGTACTGGGAGCTTTCCCCTTGTTTCCTTTCTTCTTCTGAGTTTTCTTTGAAGAAGTGGCTACAGCTTTAGTTCCAGAGGATGAACCCTTCTCGAACTTTCTTTTGGAGTGAACAACGTTTGCCTCTCCTTCTATCTGTCCTTTGTTCTTAAGAAGAGACTGATAGAGCTGTAGCTCATTAAGGAGGCTAGTCAGGTTAAATGTTATTTTATTCATCATTGCATTGCTTCGAAACTGCAGAAAACTCTTCGGAAGAGATTCTAAGATGAATGCAACCTGACTACGCTCATCTATGACCGCCCCGTTTGCCTCTGCCACGTTGAATTGGACCATCATATCCAGGACATGCTCCCGAACAGACGTGCCCTCTTTCATGCGACAGCTATAAACGTATTTGAGAGCGTCATGGTGGAGTTGGTAGGACGGTTGTCCAAACATCTCCTGGAGAGAGTTCATAATCTCCCTCGCTGTTACCATGCCCTCATGCCTTTTAGCCAAAACTTCAGATAAGCTGGCTAAGATATAGACGCGAGTCTTATCATTGGCCTTTGTCCAGCGGTCATAAGCATCCTTAACTGCCTGGGATGCATTACGAGCAGGGGCTGGAGGACAATCCTCCGTTAAGACGAACCGCAGATCATCGACAACAAGAATCGTATTCAAGTTCGACTTCCACGTAGCATAATTTTCGCCGGTTAATTTCTCATTTTTAAGCAGAGAGACAATTGAGGAAGACATTGCTGAAATTTAAACAAACAATGACCGTATTAGTTATCTTTGCCTTAACCCATCATACAAGCAAACAATTGCACACAATCCAATCAATTTAGCAAAACAGACAATCACAGAACCCTAAAACTATTGATTTAGTTTTGCAACGACGTTTCAGAGGTTTAGAATATCAGCCACCGAAGGGTGATCAGGTACTCCTCCTTTGAAATGAGACACCTCTCAGCTAATTCTAATTCCAGAATAACTCATATTCCTATAGACATTAGCCACCGTTGTTCGGTCAAGGATTTGTTAAAAATTTTAACTCATCCTCGTAAGTGTAACCCTCCCACTTTCAGATCTCAGAGGCACGCACCAACAGGCTACCGAAGGGAAAGACAACTGTTGGTGATTAGCCTAAGAGCTCCTATCCTTTTCAGGAGTTCACGATGTTCCGAATCCTATGATCAGGCCCTCCGAAGGGATGGATGCGCCAGGGCAACCTGCAGGCGGATCATAGGACTCTCACGGTGTGAACTATGGGCGGAGACCGAGGGATACGTTGACACGTGTCTCGCTCGCACTTACTCTGGACATTTTTCCCATTCACCTTGATATTGACCCATGCAAACACTTTCCGAAGGGAGGCCGCTCCTAGGGCGACTCGAAGCCGAGCATGAATCTCACGTTGTGAATATAGGGACGTAGGAGCAAAACTTGATTTAAATCTCGTTTTGTAATTTTCCTCCCACTGAAAATGTCCTAAGGTTAATATAGGGTTGTTTAACTTAGATAGTATTCGGCTAAGTCAATCTATCTAAGTCTGATCCTATTATAACAATTATGGAAAGGATTCAACTGCAATCTTTTGGGTGAATTAAACTTTTTAATAAACCCAACATTGCAAGTCAACATTACTATGGTTAATTCAACTCAATCCGGTTAGTTCCCAGGTAGGAGGTGTTCCGTAAACCGTCAACTTAAATACCCCCAGCCTTAGACAGAACTTTACCGAGAGAGTTCCCTTATAACCTCAGTAATGTAAGGTCTTTACTCTAAAGATCTAGGTGCATTAAACACTTTTAATAAACCTAGTGACATTGCATGCTAACATTTAACTATGATTAATTCAACTCCGGTATTCCAGGTCAGTTCCCAGGTAGGAGGTGTTCCGTAAACCGTCAACTTAAATACCTCCAGCCTTAGACAGAACATTACCGGTGGAGTTCCCTTATAATCATAGCAATGTTTTTCCTACTTAGTAAATTAAAACTATTTTTAATTCTAAGTAAGAAAAGATTCTAATCCTATTAGAAATCGATCTAGGTCTAATTAATTTTAAACAATTTAAAATTAATTCAATTTATCCTATGATCTTATGTTTGCATGCAAATCTTGATTATAGATTGACGGTTTCTAACCATTAATATTAAAGAACTATTTCAAATTTTAATGATTAATCCTATAATCAAGAATCTAGGGTTTAATTCATTCAACAATCTCATTCAAATTGAATAATTAAGCCACATCAATTGCATGAATAATATAACAATTATATTAATAACTATGGATGTTTCATGCCTCATGCAATTTTGATTTTCTTTTATTATAACAATTATAAGCCAATCAAGAAAATCAACCAAGCATGCTTCATTCATCACATTAAACATAACTATTTATATTTAATTTAAGTAATGACATGCTTCATGCTTTCCAATTTTTCATATAAATTAATATACACTTATATTAAGAAATATGAAAACCAATCCATGCATTTAAACATACATTATAACAATTTATAATATATAAAAAATGCATGAGCATGTTTATAACCTAAGGTGGGATTAAATAATCTATATGACATCCATAAAGCATATAAATAGCAATTGAACCGGTTAATTTTGGCCCCTAGGATAAAATAAAGCATTAAATTACATTAATTTAGCTAAATTCTATCCTAAAAAATCCATGTACAGCTCCGGAATTGGCCTAGACAGCACGAACCGCCCCGAACCACCTCGAACCGGCCTCCAAAATCACGAACCATGCCAAAAATTGGCTGAACCGGACCAAATAGGTCCCAGCCCAGCCGAACCGGTCCGAACCGGACCGTCCTTGCTTGAACCGCGCCTGTTGAAACCCTAGTGCGCGCCTCCATCGTGACAGCGTCGAGACGCTGTGTAGATTAGCGTCCCGACGCTGTGCGTTTTCCATATCTGGCGCCTGCGTAATCGAGACAGCGTCGAGACGCTGTTGAGGTAGCGTCCCGACGCTGTGTGCTTTCCTTACCGAGCGCCTTCGGTATCGAGACAGCGTCGAGACGCTGTTGAAGGAGCGTCCCGACGCTGTTGCGTCTGGAGGCAGAATCTGGGCAAAACAACAACGATTTCTTCGGTTTTGGCTTCGATTTCAGCGGCGATTCCTTCGATTTTCATCTCATAAAAACCTTTTCTAGACCCGGACTTACATAGGACTCGATTTTACATAAAATACCCGAAACACCGGGCCTTACATGATCAAAATCACATAAAAATAAAATCTATGGCCATAAAATTAACCCAAACAGTTCAATGCAAACCGAACATACAATATGCATAAATCCCACCTATTAGAGCCTATCGCAACTTTTTAAAATTAATTAATAGGGACAGCGATGGCTCTGATGCCGATTGAAGGGAATAAAAGTCCCAACGCAGCGGAAGCGCATCGATTGGACCTTACGCCGTATATTAATTAACATTAAAAACCGTTACGAAAACTCAAACAAAAACTTTAAACTAACTTTAAAGCCGCTGTAAAATCGGTTTAAACATGCTAAAATAAATCTAAATTTATTTTTAAAACTTTTCTAAAGAAAAGAGGAAGAACCGTTACAAACCTCCGTTGTAGACTTGACCGTTCTTCGCCAACGAAGCTCCACGAACGAAAACGCAGCAGCCGCTTCAAGGTATTCTTCGCTGGAAATTCTTCTTTTGATTGACACAATAACCACAGAGGTTACACCGGTATGTCTCTAAGTCTAGGAGGCCAAAGACTTGTGGGAGTCTTTCTCTAAGAGGGAGGCTAGAGAGAATTCTAGGTCTTGTCTTTCAAGAGTGTCAAGTATCATGACCAATTAGGTCTAGTGTTCTATTTATAGAAGAGAGGCCATGAATAAAATATTCAATTAAATCAATCTTTTCCAAAATTGATTCAATCTTTATTCCTTAATTAATCAATCATGATCAATCAATTCCCAATTGATTAATCTTTTCCATAAATGACTAATTTCTTCCATAAGTAATTAGATCATTCCCATAAATGATTAATCACTTCCTTAAGTGATTAATTATTTACATAATTGATTAATTCATGGTTAATGAATTCTTTAATTAATTAACCACGAAATTAAATATCACATATTTAATTTCCGGCCTTGAATTAATTAATTTTGCCCAAACACTTTTAGGACTTAAATTAATTAATTCTTTCAATCTTCCATAAATTTATATTTGAACTTCTTCAAATATTAATTTCTCTCATAATAATATATCAATATATATTATATTTATTTCCCTCAGTAAATTGAACATTTTCAATTTAATTACTTAGTTGCCTCAAATTACTTTACGAGCTACCAGTGGGACCTTATGGACCTGCAGATCAGAAGCTCCAACGATGTGAGATTAATTGGTTAAACTCATTAACCACAATAATCAATATTCGTTAACTGTGTGTACATTCCACTATAGACTCACAGTTGCACTCTTCTCACTGCAGACATATTTTCTGTGTCCACGGAACTTAGACCAATATCGACTAGTTAGTCCTTCACGAGTGTCCGTAACACCAGCTGGGTCAAATTACCGTTTTACCCCTGGGTCACCTCTATTTCCTTAAGTACCAATTCTCCTCTAATGAACAATCTGTTTATGGTCCAACCATTAAACAGAAAAACCCTCTCGTGCCATTGAGAGGGTAGGGCCCTTTGTTCAAGACTCAGAGTAACCACTTAAGGGAACACTCATCTGCTTCCCTAAAGTCGGGAAGAAGTGAATTCCATCTTGTACGATTATGTTCCCAGCTCCCCATTCGATCTTGTCCCCAAAGTGGTAGGCTTATTGAGTCGGCGTATTGGCCACTCTCACCCATGCAAATCAAAGGACAGTCTCTCATGAGCAGGAGTCCATAATCAACTCAGGATTAAGACTAAGTTGTCTCGGTCGTCCTAGTGAAATAGAAAACCAACTAGTTAACGGTGTTATAACTAGTGGTTACTATTTCGCGGTCCGGTCTTATGCAAACTCATTGCATAGGATACCCTCACTCGCATGTCTCCTACACGAACGCGTTGGATCGCAGCGTTTGTATCAAATACAAAGTGGGCCGTATCCATAGTGTCACCAGGATAAGGCACCCAGTCTTATCCCTATACTATAGACCCTTTAGGCTGTTTCTTGAACAATGATCCCATATGTCGCTACATATAGTTCAAGACTCATATTACAGCCTTGGATGTCTAGTTTATTGGATTAGGGTTATTATTAGGCAAAGACAAATATAAAATAACTAATAACAATTAATGGAAAAAATATATCAATATTATTTCATTAATATCCGGTCAACGGTTACATTCACTATCTACGAGTTTTAGGGCATAAAACCCAACATGATAGAATCTATCAGTGATAGAAAAATTTTCTATCACTGATAGAAATCTTCGATAGAATTATGACCTTTCTATCAGTGATAGAAGATTTCTATATTGATGTGATAGATTCTATCAGTGATAGAAAGTTTTTCTATCAATGATAGAAAATTCTATCACTAATAGGAAAGTTAATTCTATCACTGATAGAAAGTTTCTATCAGTGATAGAAAGTTTCTATCAGTGATAGAAAGTTTTTCTATCAGTGATAGAAAGTTTTTCTATCAGTGATAGAAAGTTTTTCTATCACTGATAGATTCTATCAATGATAGAAAAACTTTCTATTAGTGATACAAAACTTCTATCACTAATAGAAAGTTAATTCTATCAATGATAGAAGATTTCTATCAGTGATAAAACGTTTTTCTATCTCTGATAGATTCTATCAGTGATAGAAAATTTCTATCACTGATAGAAAGTTAATTCTATCAGTGTTTTTTTCTATCACTGATAGATTCTATCAGTGATAGAAAACTTTCTATCAGTGATAGAAATTTTCTATCATTGATAGAACGCTTTTCTATCACTGATAGAAAGTTAATTCTATCAGTGATAGAAAAATTTTCTATCAGTGATAGATGTTTTTCTATCACTGATAGAATCTATCAGTGATAGAAAAATTTTCTATCAGATAGAAAGTTCTCAACTTTCTATCTGATAGAAAGTTTTTCTATCACTGATAGATTCTATCAGTGATAGAAAAACTTTCTATCAGATAGAAACCTACCAAAACAAAAATAGAGTAGACCACCAGATGCGCGCGCAAGGGCAAAATAGGGATATAAAAAATTAATTCAAAAATTTTGCCATATTTGCAAATATTTTAAAAAATTTCTAAAATTGCAATTATTTACCCTAATTTTGCCACCCATTACAATTATCCTTGTTTCTTCCCAATTTTTAATTTTCTATTTTTAAAATAAGGGTAAGTACACACATAGCCCTTATATGAGACCCATATTTTGTAGAGAAATTTGGGGATATAGCTGTTTAGTGGGGGGTGAAATTGAAACGTAGCCAAAATTAAAAAAAAAAAAAAAACAAATGAAATATGGCCACACGTGAGGTAGGCGTGACCACCATTAATATGATATTCCACATTTACCCCTGTTGCAATTTCAAACACTGGGGAAGGGTCCTACAATTGCGTACGGTGTATCCAAACTCCCTCCCAACAGAATCTCCATTCTTTTTCGGTTCAAATTATTTTGGTAGATTTTTCAGATCGTTTTCAAATTTAAACTAACAAACTTTCGTATATTAAATTAATATTAAGATAATTAAATACATTTTTTTCAGAATTAATCGGGGAGATAACAAAAATCTGGATTTTTTTCTTCCATCGATGAGTACATCATTCATTTGACACCAAACATCTTCGGTTTCCAGGCGCTGCCCACTTATGCTCAATATACAATATGTATTTTCTGGGGGTCAGATTGGTGCACGTTTTTGGTTCACACCATACCGGATGCACTCCACGCTGCAAGTTGGTCTGCTGAACGTGGTGGTATTATTCAATGGGAGGTGGGATGAAAACAATCGGTACAACGTGTTTAAATCCGATAGTGTGCTAGTACCGAAGGGATGCACAATACAAGAGTTCAATGAATGCATTCGGAGCAAGGTACTTCCGTCTGGCGAGCAAATGATCACTCGGTTAACCATGTACAAGAATGGTATCAACAAGTCTAATATAATCCGGATCACCGACGACAGGGATGTTATGTTTTTAGGGCCCTTTGGAATATCTTTTCGTTTAAGTGTTTTTCAAGAATGCATTTTCTTTTAAACATTTTGTATAAAAATTGTTTAGAATTTAAATACTCATATGTTTGGTTACATTTCCTAATAAGTGTTTTTATACACAAGTTATTATATAGAGGTTGGTGACGCCGACAGATTGAACTCATGGTCGATTGGTCAGTTTTTGTCGGTTTTGTAATTTCGGAAAAAAAAGGATATGAAAAGAAAGAAACCGATCGAACTAAAGTTCAAAATAGAACTCCCACGACGATGGCGAGCAATAAGGGAGAAGAGAAAGACGACACTAAGCGAAAACATGAAGAAAGAAAGATACCTTGCTGAAATTTTGTGGATTGAAGATAGGGTAGAAGGAAGCAGATGGAGTAGATGATGTGGAATTTTCCTTACCGCAAGCCCACGGGTCAAGTAATAATATAGTGAATGTAATTCGAATGTCGTCCTCTAGATTGGATTTTTAAGCAAATCAAGTATTGTGAATTATCTTGCTCAATTTTATTTAGGGATAAAAAAGTAGTGAATGAATGATATGAAAACTAAATCAAAACAAGTAAAAAGTGTGGAAATTCAATTGGGAAAAATACATAGGGAATTGATTTCGCCGATTTAGTCTAGGATTGATTTTAAGGAGTAAGTTATTATGCACAATGGAATTATGAGCCAAAGACCCTTTAATCACAACTACCTCTCCCGAGTATAATTGATTCTCATGCAAATTAACCAACTTGATATCCCTATCTAAGTCTATTAATAAGCAAGGCAATGAGATCTTTTGACCAATTCTAAAGTTAATCTAAAACCGTCATGAATTAGAAAGTAAACTTTAGTCATGCAATCTTGAGTAAGTCTATATTAAATCCCCTCTCCCGAGCTAGATTCAAAACTTAAATCATTCAACTAATGGCCAATTAATTGAAAGCATTAAATCAAGATTACAAACATAATAAACATTGCACAACTTAAACCATAAATCAATCCATAAACAAAATCAACTACATCAATCCCTAAGCTATGAGTTTAGCTACTCATGAATATGATTTACAAGCTCAACTAAACATAATAAAGCCATAAACTCTAGCTAAAGAAAAGGAAAGGGAAAAGAAAACTCAATGTAGGCCGAGACCGAACGTCCCCATCACGATCCCCACGAACTGATAGCGAGCATAGCTAGCTATTTTTTTTATCGTAGCGTCGAGACGCTGCCTCTAAACACGCGTGTTCTGATATGGAATTCTAGCAGCGTCAAGACGCTAATGTCGCAGCGTCTCGACGCTGCGACAATTTCGCGCCTTTCTGAATAAGGAATGCTAGCGTCGAGACGCCTAAGGGCTAGCGTCGAGACGCTAGTCAACATTTGACCCTATTTTGACTTTTTTCCTTTTTGATTCTTTTTTCTTCCTTTGCATATGTTCGCGTCCCGAGCACTTGATTAACTCCATTATTGCTCTATAGCTCCAATCAACCATTTCCTACAAAATAAACAATTAAGTGCAATAAAATGGCCAATAATCATCAAAGACTAGCTAAATTAAATAAGTAAAGATAGCTAGCTATGCTCGCTATCAGTAGAGAGCAGAGGGATGGGTGGTCGCGTGGTCGGTAGAGAAGTGATGGAGGGAGAGAAAGAGAAAAGATGAATTGAGAAGAATAAAAAGATAACTAAGAAACATTATTTTAAAAAAAAATTAAGTGCCTCGGATTTTGAAACAAAAAATCCAAGATTAGTCTTTAAAAAAAATATTTCAATGTAAAAATAAAATGGTGTGGAGTTTCAAGAAAACCACACAAATGTAGTTTGCTTAAGCAGACTGCATTTATTTGTATGTAGATTGCATTTAATGCAGTCTACTCTCTCTCTTCTGTGGTTTTTTTATAGCTGGTCTCAGTCGGTCGTGTTTTTGGCTTTTTTGTTAAACTAATCGACCGAAATGTCGGTTTTTTGAAAGGTAAAACCGATTCGACCGAACCAATAGTCAAACTGACCGACTGAGGTCATTTCGGTTGGGTCGGGTCGGTTTTCGGTCCAAATTTGAACACCCCTATTATTATATACTTAAAAACTCTTTTAAAAAATTTTGCTTTCAAGTGTTTCTCTCAAAATAGTTTATTTCTCAATCTCATTTCTTAATAAGTTATTTTTAGTGGTTGTCAAACACTATAATTTTTTTTTTTAAAATGATTTGTTTTTCAAAATTAAATACTTGAAAAGTTAAACTAAACCTACCTTTAGTCTCTTTGTCGTGATCCAAGCTCCAATTTGCTAGGGTTGTACACGGGTCGGTTCGAGCCGGGTTGGGATCAAATTTTGGACCAACCCGAAATTTCAAGTTGGACAAATTCCCAACCCAACCAACCCTATTCATGAAGGAAACCCAACCCAACCCAACCCATTTTGGTCGGGTTGGGTCGGTTTGGGTCACCAGGTTCCCTTTTTTTTCCCTTCTTCTTCTTCTGATTTATTTCGGCTTTAGCAGCAACACAACCTTGCTAAATTGAAGGCCCAGTCTTGATTATATTTCTACTTAATAAAAAATAAATCAAAACTAAATAAAACAAAAGCTTTTCCACACATTCATCCATCCAATAATCCAACAACTAAATCTAATAATCCAACAATTCAATGGAACAAAATAAAGATTTTTCAGCAACTTTTCATTAGGGACAATATTATAAATAAGAACATTTCAATGAAATGAAAAAGAACCCTTGATTCTAAAACTTGAAATCTGAAAGGAGGGAGCAACATTTGCCTTTAATAATTGGGAGGGAAAGGTTGAACTCTGAAGTGAAAGAAAGAGGCGCAAAACCAGAGTTTCAAACAAAAAAAAGAGAGAGGAGAAAGTAAAACTCACCTTGCCGGTTGCTTCGTTTTAGAAGGCGGTGATGGACTACGACTAACAACGACGATGGAACTCGAATTAGATGGAAGAAGAGACGATGGGAGCTCTGTTTGACCGGTGGCAATGGGCTAAGACTAATGGTAGTGTTGCAGCGAGATAGACGAAGAGACGTCTGGCGTGAAGAAAAAAGAAAAAAGAGACTAGGAGGGAAGAAGAAAGAGGCGTGACATTGGCGTCACCGTCACTAGCGTGAAGATTGAAGAAGAAAGAGGCATCTGACGATGGCGTGAAAAAGAAAGTAGTAGCATGAAGAAGAAAAAGGTGCGGGTGGCGTGAAACTAAGCAAACAAACCCTAAAAATTTATATATATATATAGCCGGTTCGGTTGGGGTTGAACCGAAAAAAAATTCCTTGAACCCGTTACCCGAACCAAACAGGTCGGTTCACTAATTTTTTAACCCAACGCAATACCCAAAATTCATTCTAACCCAATCCAACCCTTATAATTTGGGTTGGCTTGGCCGGGTTTTTCGGGTTATTGGGTTCATTGAACACCCCTACAATTTGCTTCCCAGAAATTGAACCTTCGAAAAATTAGTTTTGACATTGAAAAGCAAGTCCGTTCCAAATGAAATGATGCCCTATGATATTTTTAAAAATGAGGCCCTTATAAAACTAGTTTTTCACTACGTGCGATGCACGTTTATGTTTTTTTATTTATTAAATTTTATCTTAATATTTACAAATAATCTAGTCTCTCATTTTTGTTCACAAATAGTTTTCAAATTTATGTATTACAAATGATTAATTTATTTTGTGGTAGACAAAATTTTTACCATGATTTGAATAACTTACATATAAATATAAAATATGGATCACGTTAATCATTAATTAATATGATGTAATTTATATTTTATTCAAATAAATATTAATTAATGTATTTTTTTGTTTGAAATAAAATGTTGATGTTTTGTCAAAAATTAAATGTGTATAATCCTTGTAGATTAAAAAAGTGCATATGATCTAACCCAAAAAATTAATTAAAAAAATAAAAGTTGAATTGAGAAAATTTAAAAATAAAATCTAAAATTTTAATTAGCATTTGAATTACAAAATATAGAAATCTAAAAATTAATAATAAAATAATTAAAATAATAACGATAGTAAAAGAAAGATAGATATATCTCTTACTAAGAACTAAAAATAATACCACATTTTTATTTATTATTTGAGAAATTAATAATACCACCTTTTTGCAGGGATTAAAGCCCTAGCGCAGCAGAAACGATCAGAGAACTTAACCGGTTTAAATGCCGATTGGGAAACCAATACGACGGCAAAACAAATTTACAGCAGAAAATAAAATTATCATGCTGTAAAACTGATATAATACATGCTTTAGACCATAAAAATAAATTAGATCTCATCTAAAATTGTATCCTATCGATCCTAGTTCAAGAACGACTTATCTTTGTAGAAATTCTTGAACGTTTCGCCTTTTCCTTTGATTTTTGTAGAAAATTCCAGCAACCAAAAGAACCTTGATCTTGCTGAAAATCACCCTTGAACACCACCAAGCAATCGCACCGGTATTCTCGAACAGGATTTTGCGTTGGGAGCTTGTGGGAGCAAAAACTCTAAGGATTAACTGGAGGATCTTCTTTCTGTCAATCACAGAGAGGGAGAAATCGAGAAAGCTTGAGAGAGAGAGTCTGCGTGAATGTGGGATCGATCAAAACTGAATTAAGACCCATCCCTTTTACCTATCGATTAGGAGAGGAAAATTAGGGCCACCTCACGCATCATCAGGTAACTGCACAATCAGTTACCTGATATTAATTATAAATTTCAAATTCAAAATTTAAATTATAATTAATTAAATTTTAATTAATCAATATTAATTAAAACGACATTAATTTAAATCTTATTTAAATTAATATTCCTCTTTAACCTATAGTTTAATTAAATCAAATAACTTAATCAATAAATTAATTCAAAATTAATTAATTTAAAATAATAAAATTGAATATCACATAATCAATTATTATTCTCTCTCATAAAACTATAGTATTAATATATATCTCATGCACATTAATTATAACCTATAGTTTTAATATGAATCAAATTCATACTTTAGCTTAACATTTGAATACCTTCGAATATTCAATCATTTCTTAGAATTTTACCTCAACGCCCTAAATGAGCTACCGGTGGGACCTAATGGACCTACAGATCAAAGCTCTAACGATATGAGATTAGTTGGCTAAACTCATTAACCAAGTTAATCAATATTCGTCAATTGTGGTTCACTCCACTAAAGAACCACAGTTGCACTCTTCTCACTGCAGATATATTTATGTGTCCACGGATATCGACCTTCAACAGCAAGTTAGCCCTTCACGTGTGTTCGTACCCCAGCTAGGTCAAATTACCGTTTTACCCCTGGGCTACCTCTTGGTCCTTAAGTACCAGTGCTCCTCTAATGAACAACCTGTTTGAGGTCCAACCAACAAACAGAAATCCCTCTCGTGCCATAAAGAGGGTAGGGCCCATTGTTCAAGACCCAGAGACACCACTTAAGAGAACACACCTCTACTTACCCTAATATCGGGAAGGAGTGAATTCCATCTTGTAAGACTACGTTCCCAGCTCCCCACTCGGTCTTGTCCCCAAAATGGTAGGCTTATTGAGTCGGCGAACAAGCCACTCTCACTCGTACAAATCAAAGGACAATCCCTCATGGACAGGAGTCCATAATCCACTCAGGATTAAGGCCAAGTTGCATAGGTCATCCTAGTGAAGTAGAAACCGAGCTAACTAACGGTGTTACAATTAGTGGTAAACTATTTCGTGGTCCGGTCTTTGTGCAAACTCATTGCACAGGATACCCCCACTTGCATGTCAACTACATGAACGCATTGGATCACTACGTTTGTATCAATATACAAAGCGGGCCGTATCCATAGTGTCACCAGGATAAGGTACCCAGTCTTATCCCTATACTACAGACCCTTTAGGCTAAAACTCGAACATTGATACCCGTATGTCCCTACATACTAGTTCAAGCCTCATTCTATTAGCCTTGGATGTTTAGTTTATTGGATTAGGGTTATTAAGACAAGATATAATACAAACATTGAATAATACATCACGTTTATTAATGTTCGGTCAAATGTACATTTACTATCTACGAGTTTTAGGGCATAAAACCCAACAAACTCCCACTTGAACTAAAACTCAAGTTACAGGGAAAGTATATACAATTTAATCCAAATCTGGAAATGGTACATGTATGTTGTACATTACATGAAAAGTAAATATACAAAATATAATAAACTAGGGCATCCTTACACCCATTACACATCTCCCACTTGCCCTAGATTACGCTATATACATGTCTTGCAGACCTAGACTTTCTAGATGACCCTCGAACACTTTAGCCTAGAGGGCCTTCGTAAACGGATCAACAATGTTGTGTTTGGAAGCGATCTTGGTCACGACCAAATCTCCTCTTTGCACAATCTCTCGAATCAGATGATACTTCCTCTCTATGTGTTTACCTCGTTTGTGGCTACGAGGTTCCTTTGAATTGGCTACAGCCCCACTGTTGTCACAATATAATGTAATGGGCAAGTTCATATTTGGAACAACTTCCAAGTCTGTCAAGAACTTTCTTAGCCAAACAGCTTCCTTAGCTGCTTCACAAGCAGCTACATACTCAGCCTCCATCGTGGAGTCCACTATGCATCCTTGCTTTATACTTCTCCAAACTACAGCTCCCCCGTTAAGGGTGAAAACTGACCCTGACGTGGATTTCCTAGAATCCTTGTCAGTTTGAAAGTCAGAGTCGGTGTATCCAGTGAGAACTAACTCTGTAGCCCCAAACACCAGCATGTAGTCCCTCGTTCTCCTAAGATGCTTGAGGATTCCTTTAACAACGGTCCAGTGGTCTAACCCTGGATTTGACTGATATCTGCTGACAATCCCTACAGCATAACAGATGTCAGGCCTCGTGCATAGCATGACATACATTAAGCTACCTACTGCAGAGGCGTAGGGAATCCGTCTCATATCCTCAACTTCTTGAGGTGTTTTAGGAGACTGTTCCTTAGACAAGTGAACCCCATGCCTGAAAGGCAACAAACCCTTCTTGGAGTTCTGCATCGAATATCGAGCCAACATCTTGTCGATATACGTTGCTTGAGACAGAGCTAGCGTTTTGTTCTTTCTATCCCGAATAATCTGGATGCAAAGAACATACTGGGCCTCACCCAAATCTTTCATTTGGAATTGAGTTGCTAGCCATTCTTTTACGTCAGACAGATACCCTACATCATTCCCAATGAGTAGGATGTCGTCAACATAAAGTACAAGGAAAGCTACTTTATTCTTGTTGATCTTCTTCTATACACAAGGCTCATCAACATTCTGGTCAAAACCAAAAGGTTTGATCGCAGTATCAAATCTAATATTCCAAGATCGGGAAGCCTGTTTCAACCCATAAATGGATCGATTCAGTTTACAAACCTTTTGCTCCTGACCTAACCCTTCGGGTTGAGACATAAAAATACTCTCGTCAAGGTTGCCATTCAAAAAAGCTGTCTTGACATCCATTTGCCATATTTCATAGTCATAAAATGTGGCAATGGATAAGAGAATTCTTATTGACTTAAGCATAGCAACTGGAGAAAAGGTTTCTTCATAGTCCACTACTACAAATTTGGCCTTTGTTGACAGCTAAAAAGTATCAACTATCACATTCATTGACGCTTTTTAGAAGTCAATTAAAGTGGTATCAATAAAACTAAAGCGTCAATATTACTGTTTTCATTGACGCTTATAGAACGTCAACAAAGATGTCTTTGTTGACGTTTATAAGCCATCAACAAAGACATTATTGACACATTTTATCCGTCAATGATATTCGTAAAGCGTCAACATAGGCACCTTTGTTGACATTTACTAACCATCAACAAATCGTATTATTGACATGTTTTATTCGTCAATGATATCCATAAAGCGTCAATGTTGTCATATTTATTGATATTTATAAACTTATGTTGACGTTATTTCAATGTCAATTATAAGATCAAAAATGTCAATATATATATTTATTAACGCTTATGAGCTGTCAATATATCATTTTATTGACGTTTATTAGTTGTCAAGTTACCGTATTAAATTTTCAAATTATGTATTTTCATTGATGGTTAATATATGTCAATTATGGTGTTTTTATGACATTTTTTAATCGTCCACAATACATATTTGGAAAAAATAAAAAAAAAAACCTCACGTTGATTTTTACCCCTGCATTGCAACCTGCATTTAAACAATAGTAGCTAGCTACCAATTGTAATGCCTCCAAAATTCAACATGATATAGAGGACATTACTAAATTTTACCCTGTAACCAAGTTTGAATTACAAAAATCCGACAGCATAACAACGTAACTATAACTAACAAAAAAATTTTGAGTACCTGAAAGAACAGAAATATACACTTCTAAACCCATTACACAACCTTCACTTCACTTGACAACAACAGAAGAGAAATGTCCAACAAACTTCAATCACTACACTTTAAAGAAAAATTGAGCTCATTCTTTATGCAAACACAAGAGAAATGCCCCTTTCTAGAAATGAAGGGTCATGAGTCATGTTCAATCATGTCACAGTATTGGAGTATAGTAAGGTAAGGAGAAACATCATAGGAATTTCATTCTCCATCTCACGATATTATTACTCAACAAAATTATTCGAGGCCAACTTAAAATAAATATTTATTATGGAACAAAAATTGTTACAAATTTTCTTTTCCTAAGGCAAGGAAAAAATTATTTCACTGTGAAAACTGGTCCAACAAACCTCATGAATAAGAACTTCACCTTCAAGACCATTTCAGGCTGAAGTCGAGGCTTAATTTCTTTCTTCCTGCTTGATTTTGTTGATTCTGAAGCCCCTTGTCCTTATTTCCTCTGGCACCGAAGTATCTTTATAATCGATGGGTTCGAGAGTCCAACCCTTGTTTTGCACTAAACCAGCCACTTTTACCTGCCAAAACGAATATAGAATTGCTCTGTTTAACTAGTTTTTGTTGAGAGAATAACTGTTAGATGATGCAAGGGAAAGGTCAACGTACATCAAGTTAGGAACACGTAGGAAAAAGAAGAAAAAGAAAAAGAAACATTAACGTCACATGTGCAAGGAAACTAATATTTGTATTTGAAAGGAGAATGCATAGAGCTAAATAGGATGCGGAAATTCTAAGCATGCGTAGTTTGAAATACTGCACCAAAAGAACTAAATACGCTTTCACGTCTGATAGTGAAGCTGAATAGAAAAGGCTTTAAAATTGTAGGCGCTAGAGAAAAAACACTAGAATGTTATAATATATCTGGGTGGGTGAGTTAATCTCATTCAAAGTTACAAGTACAAAAAAGGAAGATAAGGCCTCCACCATGAAGAAGCTTTAGAAACTTGTCAGGTAAAACAAGGTTATTATCAAGACGCACCAAAAACCATAAAACTCATAGTCCATGAATGTTATATCAGTCATCATTGTCTAAACGAGTCAGCTTAACATCCAAAAAGAATGTTGTTGCCAAGAAAATTTTAATAACCCAAAATTTAAAACACATACAACATGTTTTCGAGCTAATCATTTATTGATATTTAAACAAGAGGATTGAACCAGGGTCCCAAAACTGTACACAAATACAAAATAGAACTACTATGTATTATTATGATAACCCAAGTGTTCGAGGTACTTGGACCCTCCCTCTCTTGAGAACACCCAAGAGTAACCACTCACTACTCAATTGCCTATCTTCCCCTTTCCCCACTCTCTCTATTTATAACTCCATACTCTAACAACTCCCTAACTAACCGCTAATATACCTTTACTAATATTCCTAATTACCCTTAGGTACATTCCTATCATTTACCGGCCCTTGAAACACACCTTGACCTCAAGGTGTGGATTACAACAGAAACTCCAAAAACTTCTTTTTTTTAATAGCAGTAATGAAAACCTAAGCAACTGGAGTAAAGAAAACAAATCCATATGTCTCCTGCTCCATTTTTTTATCCCTGGAAAATAAATGGGCCTAACTTTTTATTTTTAAATCTGGCCCATTCAGTAGCCTGCCCATCAACTTTCTTCTAGATTCTTCTCCAAGCTGCTGTTCCACGTGATTAGGGTAAATTTGTCTCTCTTTTGCCTTTTCTTTTCCTTCTCGATTCACCCACTGTATACCCACGACCGTTTCTTCACAGTAGTTGCCGTCACGCCATCTTCGGTCCTTCCGTTCGAGCCACACACACCTTTGCCACCGGAAGTGGCTTCCGTCCGCCTCCCCTTTTGTTCTTTCTCCATCTTTAAGTCGCAGCGGCTTCCACCACGTCTTCATCTCCGACCACCAACTCCGGTGTCGCCGCCGACGATCTCCATCGGCCATTCTTGTTTTCCTTTTGTTTTCTTCCGTTTTCTTTCTAAATTTGTGGCCGCTAATGCGCTGACCTCTCCACGTCTTCATTTCTTGCCACGAGATCGTCGATGACCAATGATCATACTCTAGAAATCCAAACTTCGCCACGATCGATTTCTTTCTCACCCCTTCTTGCATGATTTTCACCCTCCGATGACTTACAAGCGTATATCCTCGTAACCCAGCTTTTTTCGCCAGAATCTTTTGGCGCTTTCTCCCTCTTTTTGTTCCTTTTCCCTTTTTTTTGCCAGCCAACACAGTCTTGAACAACTTTCGTTTTCTTTTGATTTTCCGCTAACCATCATTTACAGCCTTATTCTTTATCAATCGATTCTTGTCTTTTCTCTGTCTTTCCTTCTTCATTGATTCTTTATCCACCGATTTCTCATTATTCATGGTAGTCTTGGACAACTTTGTTTTTTTTTTTCTGGCCTTGTATCGATTTCTCAATTTCTGCCCCTTTTCTTTGGCCAATCTAAACTCTCTTTTCATTGCTGAAAACTCTTCTGTCAATTCTTCGAAATTCTGCTTTATTTTTCCCACGCTTCGTTCCAACTTCGTAGTTGCTTCGCTGAAGATATTCCACAACTCTCTCATCTTCTTGCTAACATTCTCTAACTCCATGTCAAACTCCATGTTAGAAAGAATCGAACCGCTCTGATACCAAATTGATACGAACCGGAATAGAACTACTATGTATTATTATGATAACCCAAGTGTTCGAGGTACTTGGACCCTCCCTCTCTTGAGAACACCCAAGAGTAACCACTCACTACTCAATTGTCTATCTTCCCCTTTCCCCACTCTCTCTATTTATAACTCCATACTCTAACAACTCCCTAACTAACCGCTAATATACCTTTACTAATATTCCTAATTACCCTTAGGTACATTCCTATCATACTTCCTTTTCCATAAAGGCACCACAAGAGGGACCAAGAGGCAGCTTCATCTTCAAGAAATTGAGCCTTCTGCCTCATCCATTTCTCTTCTATAAAGTGGTGCTGAATGTTGGAACCATACATAACCAAAAAAAAAAAAAAAAAAAAAAACAAACAAACAAAGAAAAGTCAAAACCACAGTAAAAATTTGCACAACAATAGAAATGGATAAGATGCTTAAAGAATTAGTAACAATCAACAATTGGTGGCTTGTTCTCATAAGGTCATTCATTGGCTATGGTAGGGTAGTACTAGTACCCACGTCCTTTTCCAAAATAGGCTTCTTTTTAGATGAATATCACTAGGATGTTGCCTATATTTACGAAAGATTCAGAATACTAAGGTTATTTTCTAAACCTGTGCTCTTTTGCCTATATTTACGAAAGACTCGGAATACTGAGGTCATTTCATAAACGCGTGCTCTTTTGTTCAAAGACAAGCATAAAGTAATCCATTCAACAACAAGATGCCTATAAAATAATTCAAATAATAACCATAGAGGGAAAAAATACCTTATCTTCTTGAAACATTATGACAAGAACTCTCAAATCTTAATATCAAGTCTGAGATAGTCATCAATCCTGACATAAAATCTTGTGTAAATAAGGCATAAAATGTACATTTTTTTTTCAAACAAATAGTCCACACCCAATTAAACGAGAAAGATAAAGAGAAAGAAACATGTTGGACATAATTAGAACCTTGAATTCAGGAGTCCAATAGAGATACAAAAAAGGTATAAGTTGTATCTCCACTATTAGATAATGGGTCATTCTCATGCTTGCAAGCCTTCACTAAGTAGCGAACTTAGTCAGGACCAAGAGATGCTTCTAAAATTTCCTGGCTATCAATTGATAATCTTTTTTAGAGGCAAAATTCTCCTTTAATGGTGTTTCTTCTAGATGATCAGCATCAAGGCTTTCAGCTTCTTTAAAATTTTCAAGAAGCAGTGCGACATTTGTTGGACTATGAAAATTTTGTCCATCATACAGAATCCTAGACTCGCTGACTATTGAAGATAAAATGTCCTTGTAACATGATATGTTTGAAGGCCTTCTCCTGCATAAGTTTCATTCTAAGTGTGGCATTGCATAAAAAAATTACGATTTCAACAAATATGGTGAAAACCCCACTTCCATTGAGAAAAACGAAGGTATAGCAGAGGTTTCAAGGGCGACAATAGAGCAACAGAAAACATAACCACACAGCAAAGGTTAACCCGAAAATATACAAAAAAAAAATTAAAAAATGAAATTATTAGCACATTAGGTAATAAAATAATATCAAGGACAAGTATAAAGGATTTCCTGTTATATACTAACCAATAGGATGGAATAGAATTTTCCAAGCAACTGGTCAAAAAGCAGATAAACATAGTAAACTGGTCATCCTTGATAACCCATTAACACAGTTGAGACAAAAATACCAATTTTAGATTAAAGTTGAAGCCAAATGGACCATACCCAAAGGCTGTGAGGAAGCTATATTCCATAGCCAAATATACGAACCCAAATGCCATAAGCAATGAACCAATGACACCCATCAAAGCAGAGAAATCAAAAGCAGTGAATCTAAAACGTTCTTAACGCAATAAGTTGAAATTGAGCATTAGTAAGCATTAGAATCAAACAAATCCCAATACACAAGAAATGACTTCAATCCGAAACTAAAATTGACTTTAAACTAAGTAGAATATTGATACATCCTATACTTCACAACAAAAAATTAGCTCCTTCGCTGAAAATAACTCAAATAAGCTCTAATTGATGGCAAGCTACAAGTAAACAACTTTTAGCATCAGAGACTAATTAGGGAGCCTACTAAGAGTTTTAATAAGGCTAAAAAGGTGAAGAAACTTACCGACCACACTAAACGAGCCTAAAATCTTGCTGGAATTTTTCAACCAACACTAAAGCTCTATGAATATGCACTGTCTGAGGTCCAAATTGGGTCCAACTACACTTTAAAGAACACCCAATAGTCATAATCTATTCACAAGCTAAATTAGACAAATTTCAAAGGTTTAAAGATGTTGGAACTTACTGAATAACTCCAAATTTCTTCTGGTTTGTGTTCAAATTAACCCCAACAATAAAGTTCCCAAGCCGACGGGTTATGAGTAACTCGATTTAAGGTCGTTTGGGTTATGGGTATTTGTCAAAAACCAATTTCGAGCTCAAACGCTCGCTGGTTGGCTTTCAAAGAACCTTAAACCTATGAAATTGAAGCTACAAAACAGTGGGTAATCTAAATTCCAAGTCAAATAAGCATAGATAATAATCTAGAACAATTTTGAAGTCTAAAACTACATGGGCATAAGCTGAAAAATGAAGAAATCGATTGGGTCGAGATTGAACTTACCAAAAGGAGTTGAATGGCAGGTCTTTTCGAAGAAGACGGGCTGAACGAACCTAGCTGTGCGAACGGCGTGTAACCGGTGGGCTAACGAGAACGGCGTGTGGCTGCACGAAGACGAAAACGATGCGAAAATGAAACGGCTGGCGGGCTGACGAGAACGGTATGTGGCTGCGCGAAAACGAAAACAGCGCAAAGACGAACCAGTGTGGAGAGAACGTTTCTGGAGAGAGCTGAACGTGGCTGAACGACGCTAGGGGTGTGAGAACGATAAAGAGAGGGAAAAAGAAAAAGGAGGAAGGAGAGTGTTAGGTTTTATTTTTCTTTTCTTTATTTCTTTATTTTTTCCTTTTTCTTTTATTTCTCTTAATCCATCCAAATAAACAAAACAAATGAGAGTCTTGGGTTTCTTTTTTTTCAACTTTATCCCCTTTTCAATTAACAACCCAATTTAAACTCCTAAAATCACTTTAAATTTGGGAGTAATTTAAACTTAAATCCAAAATCCCCAAAAAGTTTAATTTTTTTGGCGTTTAATACCCGTCAAGAAACCCTCATTAATATTGACGTTTATTACGCGTCAATATAGTAATGTTTATTGATACTTATTAGCCGTCAATGAAAGTTGTTTTCTTTGACGGCTAATAAGCGTCAATAAAAACCGTCAACAAAATCCTTTTCATTGATGGTTTTTGTCCATCAACTATATGAAAAGGCGGAGTTGGACGAAAATCTACGTAAATTAACATTCTAATCACATTCATTGACGTTTTTTAAGCGTCGACATAAACCAGATCATTTGTTGACACAATATAACCGTCAATATACCTATTTATTTATTAATAATTTATTTTAAAGTACAAATGATACCTTTATTGACGTTTTCTTGATACAAGCGTCAACAAATCTAAAAAGCCAAGCGTCAATAAATGTCAAATTTGTAGTAGTGGTCCACCCCTTCTCGTTGGGTATAACCCTTTGCTACGAGTCTGGCTTTGAAAGTCTGTACTTTCCCAGCAGCATCTCTTTTCCTCTTATAGATCCATTTACACCCAATGAGTTTGACCCCTTCAGGTGGATCTACAAGTTCCCAAACTTGATTGAAGTACATAGATGTTGGGTTTTATGCCCTAAAACTCATAGATAGTGAATGTAACCATTGACCGGATATTAATGAAATAATATTGATATATTTTTCCATTAATTGTTATTAGTTATTTTATATTTGTCTTTGCCTAATAATAACCCTAATCCAATAAACTAGACATCCAAGGCTGTAATATGAGTCTTGAACTATATGTAGCGACATATGGGATCATTGTTCGAGAAACAACCTAAAGGGTATATAGTATAGGGATAAGACGGGTGCCTTATCCTGGTGACACTATGGATGCGGCCCACTTTGTATTTGATACAAACGTTGCGATCCAACGCGTTCGTGTAGGAGACATGCAGTGGGGGTATCCTATGCAATGAGTTTGCATAAAACTGGACTGCGAAATAGTAACCACTGGTTATAACACCGTTAACTAGTTGGTTTTATATTTCACTAGGACGACCTAGACAACTTAGTCTTAATCCTGAGTTGATTATGGACTCCTGCTCATGAGAGATTGTCCTTTGATTTGTATGGGTGAGAGTGGCCAATACGCCGACTCAATAAGCCTACCACTTTGGGGACAAGACCGAATGGGGAGCTGGGAACATAATCGTACAAGATGGAATTCACTCCTTCCCGACTTTAGGGAAGCAGATGAGTGTTCCCTTAAGTGGTTACTCCGAGTCTTGAACAAAGGGCCCTACCCTCTCAATGGCACGAGAGGGTTTTCTGTTTGATGGTTGGACCACAAACAGGTTGTTCATTAGAGGAGAATTGGTACTTAAGGAAATAGAGGTAACCCAGGGGTAAAACGGTAATTTGACCTAGCTGGTGTTACGGACACTCGTGAAGGACTAACTAGTCGATATTGGTCTATATCCGTGGACACAGAAAATATGTCTGCAGTGAGAAGAGTTCAACTGTGAGTCTATAGTGGAATGAACACACAGTTAACGAATATTGATTAATGTGGTTAATGAGTTTGACCAATTAATCTCACATCGTTGGAGCCTCTGATCTGCAGGTCAATTAGGTCCCACTGGTTGCTCATAAAGTAATTTGAGGCAACTAAATAATAAATGTAAATTGAAAATGTTCAATTTACTAAGGAAAACAAATATAATATATATTGATATATTATTATGAGAGAAATTTATATTTGAACTATTAATATTTGAAGAAGTTCAAATATAAATTTATGGAAGTTTTAAAAAGTTCAAATAATGAATTAATTTAAGGCCTAAAATGTGTTTGGGAAAATTAATTCTAGGCCGGAAATTAAATATGTGATATTTAATTGTTGGTTAATTAATTAAAGAATTCATTAACTGGAAATTAATCAATTATGGAAATAATTAATCACTTAAGGAAGTGATTAATCATTTATGGAAATGATCTAATCACTTATGGAAGTAATTAGTCATTTGTGGAAAAGATTAATCAATTATGGAATTGATTGATCATGATTGATTAATTAAGGAATAAGAGTGAATCAATTTTGGAAAAGATTGATTTAATTGAATATTTTATTCATGGCCTCTCTTCTATAAATAGAACACTAGACCTAATTGGTCATGACACTTGAAACTTTGCTCTTGCTCTTAGACTCTCAAAAGACAAGACCTAGAATTCTCTCTAGCCTCCCTCTTAGAGAAAGACTCCCACAAGTCTTTTGCCTCCTAGACCTAGAGTCATACCGGTGTGACCTTTGCGGTTATTGTGTCAATCAAGAAGAAAATTCCAGCGATCAAGAGGCGAGGAGGCTGCTACGTTTTCGTTCGTTGGAGCGTCCTTGGCGAAGAACGGTCAAGTCTACAATGAAGGTATGTGACGGTTCTTCCCCTTTTCTTTAGAAAAGCATGAAAATAAATTTACATTTATTTTTAAAGCATGTTTAAACTGAATTTCTTGCAGCTTTAAAAGAGTTTAAAGTTGGATTGAGCTTTCGTAACGGTATTTTAATGTTAATTAATATACGGCGTAAGGTCCAATCGATGCGCTTCCGCTGCGTGGGGACTTTTATTCCCTTCAATCGGCATCAGAGCCATCACTGTCCCTATTAATTAATTTAAAAGTTGCGATAGGCTCTAATAGGTGGGATTTATGCATAATGTATGTTCGGTTTGCGTTGAACTGTTTGGGTTAATTTTATGGCCATAGATTTTATTTTTATGTGATTTTGATCATGTAAGGCCCGGTGTTTCGGGTATTTTATGTAAAATCGAGTCCTATGTAAGTCCGGGTCTAGAATAGGTTTTTATGAGATGAAAATCGACGAAATCACCGCTGAAATAAGAAGAAAAATCGAAGACTCGACGCTGTTTTTGCCCAGATTCTGCCTCCAGACGCAACAGCGTCGAGACGCTACCTCAACAGCGTCGAGACGCTGCCTCGATTCCGTAGGCGCCAGATAAGGAATGCGCACAGCGTCGAGACGCTATCAACACAGCATCTCGACGCTGTCACGATGGCGACGTGCGCTAGGGCTTCAACAGGCGCGGTTCAAGCTGGTGGCCGGTTCGGTTCGGACCGGTTCGGCTGGGCTGGGACCTATTTGGTCCGGTTCAGCCAATTTTTGGCATGGTTCGTGATTTGAAAGCCGGTTCGAGGTGGTTCGGGACGGTTCGTGCTATCTAGATCAATTTTGGAAGCTGCAGAAGGATTTTAGGATAGAATTTAGCTAAAATTATTGTAATTTAATGGTTTATTTTATCCTAGGGGCCAAAATTAACCGGTTCAATTGCTATTTATATGCTTTATGGATGTCATATAGAATATTTAATCTCACCTTAGGTTATAAACATGCTCATGCATTTTTATATATTATAAAATGTTATAATGTATGTTTAAATGCATGGATTTGTTTTCATATTTTTTAATATAAGTGTATATTAATTATATGAAAAATTGGAAAGCATGAAGCATGTCATTACTTAAATTAAATATAAATAGCTATGTTTAATGTGATGAATGAAGCATGCTTGATTGATTTTCTTGATTGGCTTATAATTGTTATAATAAAAGAAAATCAAAATTGCATGAAGCATGAAACATTCATAGTTAATAATATAATTGTTATATTATTCATGCAATTGATGTGGTTTAATTATTTAATCTGAATGAGATTGTCGAATAAATTAAACCCTAGATTCTTGATTATAGGATTAATCATTAAAATTTGAAATAGTTCTTTAATATTAAAGATTAGAAACCGTCATTCTATAATCAAGATTTTCATGCAAACATAAGATCATAGGATAAATTGGATTAATTTTAAATTGTTTAAAATTAATTAGACCTAGATCGTTTTCTAATAGGATTAGAATCTTTTCTTACTTAGAATTAAAAATAGTTTTAATTGACTAAGTAGGAAAAACATTGCTATGATTATAAGGGAACTCCACCGGTAATGTTCTGTCTAAGGCTGGGGGTATTTAAGTTGACGGTTTACGGAACACCTCCTACCTGGGAACTGACCTGGAATACCGGAGTTGAATTAATCATAGTTAAATGTTAGCATGCAATGTCACTAGGTTTATTAAAAGTGTTCAATGCACCTAGATCTTTAGAGTAAAGACACTACATTACTGAGGTTAATAAGGGAACTCTCTCGGTAAAGTTCTGTCTAAGGCTGGGGGTATTTAAGTTGACGGTTTACGGAACACCTCCTACCTGGAAACTGTCCCGAACATTGAGTTGAATTAACCATAGTAATGTTGACTTGCAATGTTGGGTTTATTAAAAGAAGTTTAATTCACCCAAAAGATTGCAGTTTAATCCTTTCCATAATTGTTATAATAGGATCAGACTTAGATAGATTGACTTAGCCGAATACTATCTAAGTTAAACAACCCTATATTAACCTTAGGACATTTTCAGTGGGAGGAAAGTTACAAAACGAGATTTAAATCAAGTTTTGCTCCTATGTCCCTATATTCACAACGTGAGATTCATGCTCCGCTTCGAGTCGCCTTAGGAGCGGCCTCCCTTCGGAAAGTGTTTTCATGAATCAATATCAAGGTGAATGGGAAAAATATCTAGAGTAAGTGGGAGCGGGACACGTGTCAACGTATCCCTCGGTCTCCGCCCATAGTTCACACCGTGAGAGTCCTATGATCCGCCTGCAGGTTGTCCTGGCGCAACCATCCCTTCGGAGGGCCTGGTCATAGGATTCAGAACATCGTGAACTCCTGAAAAAGGATAAGAGCTCTTAGGCTAATCACCAACAGTTGTCTTTCCCTTCGGTAGCCTGTTGGTGTGTGCCTCTGAGATCTGAAAGTGGGAGGGTTACACTTACGAGGATGAGTTAAAAGTGTTAACAAATCCTTGACCGAACAACGGTGGCTAATGTCTATAGGAATATGAGTTATTCTGGAATTAGAATTAGCTGAGAGGTGTCTCATTTCAAATGAGGAGTACCTGATCACCCTTCGGTGGCTGATACTCTAAACCTCTGAAACATCGTTGCAAAACTAAATCGATAGTTTTAGGGTTCTGTGATTGTCTGTTTTGCTAAATTGATTGGATTGTATGCAATTGTTTGCTTGTATGATAGGTTAAGGCAAAGATAACTAATACGGTCATTGTTTGTTTAAATTTCAGCGATGTCTTCCTCAATTGTCTCTCTGCTTAAAAATAAGAAATTAACCGGCGAAAATTATGCTACGTGGAAGTCGAACCTGAATACGATTCTTGTTGTCGATGATCTGCGGTTCGTCTTAACGGAGGATTGTCCTCCAACCCCTGCTCGTAATGCATCCCAAGCAGTTAATGATGCTTATGACCGCTGAACAAAGGGGCAATTGGGCTTTATGGGCCCTTTTGATATTTCATTTGTAAAAAGGGACTCTTTTTTAAAATCTCTTATTTGGGGACTCTTTGGGCTGCGAAAATACTATTTTGCCCTTTTCTCACTCCCTCTCACGCTCTCAAAGGTCTCTCCCTCTTCTTATCCCTCTCAAGCTCGACATAAACGATTGTCCAAGAATTCAATGAATCCCAATCGAATTTTGACAAATAATCATGCAACCACGGACTAAATTCGGCCAAAATTAATGAATCCTGACCGAATTTAGTAAATCTCGGTCGAAAATGACCGGGATTCATGCATTTCCGGTCGAATTTTGGCCGAAAATCATGCAAATCTGGCCAAAAGGATGAATCCCGACTGAAAATAATGAATCCCGGCCGGGATTCATGCATTCCCGGCCGAATTTTGGCCGGGAATGCAAGGATTCATCTTTTTTTTGTCCAAGCTTTCTTCGCCTTAGCCCCCATTGCGGCATATTTGTTTTTTGTTTTTTTTTTTTTAAAATGTTTTGAAGAATTAAAAGTTTTAATGTGGTTGGTGCTAATTAATGTGGTTGGTGGAGAAAATTAACTTTTCTTATTTTGAATTGAAGAGGGGCTAAAATTGTCTTTTTACACCTTTGCTGACATCATTAGAGTCAGCAAAGGGTCCCCAATTAAGTGAATTTCAAAATGGGGCCCATTTTTACAAAACAACAATGAAAAGGGCCCCTAAGTCCCAATTGCCCTGAACAAAGGCCAAAGATAAGACTCGCGTCTATATCCTAGCCAGCTTATCTGAAGTTTTGGCTAAAAGGCATGAGGGCATGGTAACAGCAAGGGAGATTATGAACTCTCTCCAGGAGATGTTTGGACAACCGTCCTACCAACTCCACCATGACGCTCTCAAATACGTTTATAGCTGTAGCATGAAAGAGGGCACGTCTGTCCAGGAGCATGTCCTGGATATGATGGTCCAATTCAACGTGGCAGAGGCAAACGGGGCGGTCATAGATGAACGTAGTCAGGTTGAATTCATCTTAGAATCTCTTCCGAAGAGTTTTCTACAGTTTCGAAGCAATGCAATGATGAATAAAATAACATTCAACCTGACTAGCCTCCTGAATGAGCTACAACTCTATCAGTCTCTTCTTAAGAACAAGGGACAGATAGAAGGAGAGGCAAACGTTGTTCACTCTAAAAGAAAGTTCGAGAAGGGTTCATCCTCTGGAACTAAATCTGTAGCCACTTCTTCAAAGAAAGCTCAGAAGAAGAAAGGAAACAAGGGGAAAACTCCCAGTACTGCTGCTAAAAGCAAGGGAAAAGCCAAAGCTATGGCAGATAAGGGCAAGTGTTTCCACTGCAATGTAGATGGACATTGGAAGAGAAACTGCCCAAAGTACCTTGCTGAGAAAAAAAAAGGAAAAGGAAGGTAAATTTGATTTACTTGTTTTAGAAACATGCCTGGTAGAACATGATGAGTTAACCTGGATACTTGATTCAGGAGCAACTAATCATGTTTTCTCTTCTTTTCAGGAAAATAGTTCCTTTCGGCAGTTGAACGATGGGGAAATGACACTCAGGGTCGGAACTGGAGAAGTCATTTCAGCTAAAGCAGTGGGAGCTGCGAAGTTATTTTTTAGAAATAGATTCTTACTTTTAGAAAGTTTGTTAATCGTTCCCAAGATTAAGAGGAACTTAATTTCGATTTCATGTTTGATTGAACAATCATATACAGTTACTTTTGATATGAATGAAGCGTTCATTTATAAAAATTGTGTACTTATTTGTTCAGCCAAATTGGAAAATAACTTGTATGTTTTAAGACCAACCGAAAACAAAGCACTTTTAAATCACGAATTATTTAAAACTGCTGAAACTCAAAGTAAAAGGCAAAAGATTTCTCCATCAAGTAACAATACTCATTTTTGGCATCTCAAACTTGGTCATATATACATCGATAGGATCAGTCGTTTGGTAAAGAATGGACTTCTAAGTAAGTTAGAAGATGATTCACTACCACCTTGTGAATCTTGTCTCGAGGGAAAAATGACCAAGAGATCCTTTACTGGAAAAGGTTACAGAGCCAAAGAACCCTTAGAGTTAATACATTAAGATCTATGTGGTCCAATGAATGTAAAAGCTCGAGGAGGGTACGAATATTTCATCTCATTTATAGATGATCATTCAAGATATGGTTACTTGTACCTAATGGGACATAAGTCTGAAGCCCTTGAAAAGTTTAAGGAGTTTAAGGCTTAAGTTGAAAACCTATTAGGTGAGGAGGGGAGTATATGGATCAAAGATTCCAGGATTATATGATAGAACATGGAATCCAATCTCAATTCTCAGCCCCTGGTACACCTCAGCAGAATGGTGTGTCAGAAAGGAGAAATAGAACCTTGTTAGACATGGTTCGATCAATGATGAGCTATGCTCAATTTCCTAGCTCGTTTTGGGGGTATGCAGTGAGACTGCAGTATACATCTTGAACAATGTTCCCTCGAAAAGTGTTTCTGAAACACCTTTCGAATTATGGAAGGAGCGTAAACCTAGTTTGCATCACTTTCGCATCTGGGGTTGTCCAGCACACGTGCTTGTGACAAATCCTAAGAAACTGGATCCTCGTTCAAAACTGTGCCAATTTGGTGGTTACCCTAAAGAAACGAGAGGTGGTTATTTCTACGACCCACAAGAAAATAAGGTGATTGTATGGATAAACGCCACTTTCTTAGAGGAAGACCACATGAGAGATCATTAACCACGCAACAAAATAATATTAGGAGAAGCTATTGAAGAATCATCAAGAGTTGTTGATGAAGTTGGAACTTCAACAAGGGTTGAGGAATGATGACATGCAAAAATGTCGTCATTTTCCTATTAATTTTAGCTAGTTTTGTTCATGAATTGTGAGCTTTAATGTATTTTTATGATGATTTTACAGAAAACCGAGTTCGAGAAGCAAAACTGAGATTCTAAGAGAATTTGGGTGAATTTGGAGACCTTTTTGGGCAATTTGAAGAACAATCATTAAAGAACCAAGCCCTAAGGCCCAAAAAAGGAAGACAATTGAAGTGGGAGGCCCAAAAAGCCCAATAGTATGAAGAAAAGAGGCAAAAATCTGCAATTAGGGCTTCTAGAAGGCCTAGCGTCTCGACGCTAGGTGATCAGCAAAGAGCGCTCCAAAATCGCGATAGCGTCGTGACGCTGCGACGACTTCCGCCCCAAGACAACATGACGTCACAGAGTCGAGACGCTGTGACGTAGCGTCTCGACGCTATCGACTTGTTCAGCAAGAAATTTCCAGCCCCTTTCACTATAAAAAGGCCCTTTCCCTTTGGTTCAAATCATCCCAAATTTGGGGGAGCTCTCCCCTAGCTCAATAGAGAGAAAAAGTGAGAAGAATTGTGAGGAAAAAGGTGGAATTGAGTGAGATTCCAAGGCTCAGGATTCGAGATGATCGTGACGGGAGCTTGGGATCAACTTATCGGTTATTTCTTCCTTACTTCTTTGAAATTTCTTATTTTAATTTGAGTTAGGCCTATGGATCAAGATCATTTTTGCATAATTATTTCCATTTGTGATTAGATCTTGAGACCTAGGGTCGTTATTCTAGTTAATTGGATATTGTAGCACAATTGCTTGGATTATGTGTAATTAAATTCTTCATATTTCATCTATGCAATTCTTGCTTAATGCTTTTAATCTCTTGATCACGGATTAATTGATTTGTTGGTCTAAATTGATACTCGATAGAGAGAAATTAGATTAGATCTAAATTGCATGGCTAACGATTGCTTGGAGCACGAGAGTGAAAGAGAATTGTTAGAAATTGATTATGGAGTTGCTTAATGCCATATTATGATTAATCAAGGAAATGGACACATGAATTAGTTATGTTAGTATGAGATGTGGAGGAACTTGAAAGAGAAATCTGCTTAAAATTACTTCTAGATTTATGGAATTGATGATTATTAGTTACATGCATCCATGAAATTGAGCTACAAATCCAAGAAAGCTAGATAACACCCTAGGTCAAGTTCCCTTAATTGGATACTTCCGTTTTGTTATTGCATGTTTATTTTTATCTATTTCTCTAAATTTTTGCTTCATCATTCGAGTTGATCTTCTAAATAAAATTAAAACATGATGATTCTTGGTACTTAATGGAATTAATTCAATTTCCCTGAGGATTCGATACTCGGTATTACCTACCATTTTATATTACTTGTGACGAGTCGTGCGCTTGTGGAAAATCGTGCAACAATGAAGGAACTAGTTCTTCAGATCCATCCCGTCCATCTCAAACGTTGGGAATGCCTCGACGCAGTGGGAGGATTGTATTACAACCTGACCGCTACTTGGGTTTAACTGAAACTCAGGTTGTCATACCTAATGATGGCATTGAGGATCCATTGTCCTATCGACAGGCAATGAATTACGAAAATAAGGATGAATGGGTTTAACTGAAACTCAGGTTGTCATACCTAATGATGGCATTGAGGATCCATTGTCCTATCGACAGGCAATGAATTACGAAAATAAGGATGAATGGGTCAAAGCCATGAACCTGGAAATGGAGTCAATGTACTCCAATTCTGTATGGGAACTTACAGATCTACCAAATGGGGTAAAACCCATAGGGTGCAAATGGATCTATAAGAGAAAAAGAGATGCAGCTGGAAAGGTACAAACCTTCAAAGCTAGACTAGTGGCAAAGGGTTATACCCAAAAGGAAGGGGTTGACTATGAGGAAACCTTTTCTCCTGTAGCCATGTTAAAGTCCATAAGAATTCTCTTATCCATAGCCACATATTATGACACTATGAAATATGGCAAATGGACGTCAAGAATGCCTTTCTGAATGGTAATCTTGAAGAGAATATCTTCATGTCTCAACCCGAAGGGTTCATAGCCCAAGGTCAGGAACAAAAGGTTTGTAAGCTGAATCGATCCATTTATGGATTGAAACAAGCATCCAGATCATGGAACATTAGATTTGATACTGCAATCAAGTCTTTTGGTTTTGACCAAAACGTTGATGAGCCTTGTGTGTACAAGAAAATCAACAAAAGGAAAGTAGCTTTCTAATACTTTATGTAGACGATATCCTACTCATTGGGAATGATGTAGGATACCTCACTGACATTAAGAAATGGCTAGCAGCCCAATTCCAAATGAAAGATCTGGGAGAGGCTCAATATGTTCTGGGAATCCAAATCATTAGGGATCGTAAGAACAAAACGCTAGCTCTATCTCAAGCAACGTATATTGACAAGATGTTGTCTCGATATTCGATGCAAAACTCCAAGAAGGGACTACTACCCTTCAGACATGGGGTACACCTGTCTAAGGAACAGTCTCCTAAGACACCTCAAGAAATTGAGAACATGAGACAGATTCCCTACGCCTCAGCTGTGGGCAGTTTAATGTATGCTATGCTCTGCACAAGGTCTGACATATGTTATGCAGTGGGAGTAGTCAGTAGGTATCAGTCTAATCCAGGGTTGGACCACTGGGGAGCGGTTAAGAATATCCTCAAGTATCTTCGGAGAACGAGGGACTACATGCTTGTGTATGGAGCTAAGGATTTGATTCTTACTGGATACACTGACTCTGACTTTCAAGCTGATAAGGATTCAAGGAAATCCACATCAGGGTCAGTATTCACCCTCAATAGAGGAGGAGTAGTGTGGAGAAGCATCAAACAAGGATGCATAGCAGACTCAACCATGGAGGCTGAGTATGTAGCAGCTTGCGAAGCAGCTAAGGAGGCAGTATGGCTTAGAAAGTTCTTGACTGATTTGGAAGTGGTTCCGAATATGAACGTGCCCATAACACTATACTGTGACAACAGTGGGGCTGTAGCCAACTCAAAAGAACCTCGAAGCCACAAATGGGGTAAACACATCGAGAGGAAGTATCACCTGATACGGGAGATTGTGCAACGAGGAGATGTGATCGTCACTAAGATCGCCTCGGAGCACAACATCGCTGATCCATTTGCGAAGGCTCTCACGGCTAAAGTGTTTGAGGATCATCTAGGGGGTCTAGGTCTACGAGATATGTATGCCATCTAATCTAAGGCAAGTGGGAAAAATGTATAATGGGTATAAGGATGCCCTAGTTCATTGTATTATATACATGACATTTCCAGCTTTAGATTATTGCATTTACATCTCACTAACTAGTGTTTTAGTTCAAGTGGGAGTTTGTTGGGTTTTATGCCCTAAAACTCGTAGATAGTGAATGTAACCGTTGACCGGATATTAATGAAATAATATTGATATATTTTTCCATTAATTGTTATTAGTTATTTTATATTTTTCTTTGCCTAATAATAACCCTAATCCAATAAACTAGACATCCAAGGCTGTAATATGAGTCTTGAACTATATATATGTAGCGACATATGGGATCATTGTTCGAGAAACAACCTAAAGGGTCTATAGTATAGGGATAAGACTGAGTGCCTTATCCTGGTGACACTATGGATACGACCCACTTTGTATTTGATACAAACGCTGCGATCCAACGCGTTCGTGTAGCAGACATGCGAGTGGGGGTATCCTATGCAATGAGTTTGCATAAGACCGGACTGCGAAATAGTAACCACTGGTTATAACACCGTTAACTAGTTGGTTTTCTATTTCACTAGGACGACCTAGACAACTTAGTCTTAATCCTGAGTTGATTATAGACTCCTGCTCATGAGAGATTGTCCTTTGATTTGTATGGGTGAGAGTGGCCAATACGCCGACTCAATAAGCCTACCACTTTGGGGACAAGACCGAACATATTGACCTTCCTGCATCTTGGCATTGAAGACGTTCTTCAAGGCGTCGTGGTGGAGCTGGTAGGACAAAAGTCCGAACATCTCCTGCAGGGAATTCATAATCTCCCTGGCAGTTTCCACGTTTTCATAACGCTTGACCAATACTTCATATAAGCTTACCAGTATGTAGACTTTGACCTTTTCATTGGCCTTGGTCCAGCGTTTGTGGGAGTCTCTTACTGCCTGAGCGGCAGTGCGAGGGGGAACGGGAGGACATTCCTCCGTTAAGACGAACCTTAAATCCTCAACCACGAGTATGGTATTGTGGAAAGTTTTCGCCAGTAAGTTGTTCGTTTTTAAGCAAGGAAATAATAGAGGAAGACATTGCTGGAAAAACAAACAATTGACCGTATTAGTTATCTTTACCTTAACCCATCACACAAGCAATACAAACAATTGCATACATCCAATCAATTTTGCAAACAAACAATCAAAGAGCCCTAATAAAACTATGATTGTGTTTCGCAACGATGCCTTAGAGGTTTAGAAGAACAACCACCGAAGGGTGATCAGTTGTTCCTCCTCTAAAATGAGACTCTTCTCAGTCAATTTCTAATACCAGAATAACTCATATTCCATTAGATATTAACCACCATTGTTCGGTCAAGGATTTGTTAACAATTAACTCCTCCCCGTAAGTGTAACCCTCCCACTTTCAGATCTCAGAGGCACGGACCAACAGGCTACCGTTAGGAAAGACAACTGTTGGTAATTAGCCTAAGCGATCCTATCCTATTCAGGAGTTCACGGTGTTCCGAATCCTATGATCAGGCCCTCCGAAGGGGTGGTTGCTCCAGGGCAACACGTAGGCGGATCATAGGAATCTCACATTGTGACCTAGGGGTGGAGACCGAAGGATACGTTGACACGCGTCCCACTCCCACTTACTATAGTCACTTTCCCCATTCACCTTGGTATTGACCCATGCAAACACTCTCCGAAGGGAGGCCGCTCTACGACGACACGAAGCCGAGCATGGATCTCGCAGTGTGAACTATACAGGGACGCAGGAGCAAAACTCGATTTAAATCAAGTTTTGTAATTTTCCTCCCACTAAAGTAACCTATCGGGTATCTTAGGGTTTAATTAGACCTAGATAAATCCGGCTAAGTCATTTATCTAAGTCTAGTCCTATTATAACTATTATAATAAGACCTAATGTATAGGTGTATTAAACCATTTTAATTTACCTAGTAAAATTATTCTAACATTAACCTGAAATTAATTCAACTCCGGCGATCCAGATCAGTTCCCAGGTAGGAGGTGTTCCGTATACCGTCAACTTAAATACCCCCAATCCTTAGACAAAACTTCACTGGTAGAGTTCCCTTATAATCTCAGGAATGTTTGTCCTACTTAGTTCATTAAAACTATTTTAAAACTAAGTAAGAATTTCTAATCCTATTAGAAAATGCTCTTAGGTCTAATTAATTTTAACCATTAAAATTAATTCATTTTAACCTAAGATCCTATGTGAGCATGCATATCTTGATTAAAGATTGACGGTTTCTAATAATAAATTTTAAAACTATTTCAAAATTTTTAATGATTAGCCCTATAATCATGCATACTATAGTTTTAAAAACAATTAAAAATCATATTCTAGTTAATGAAATTAAAACTATATAACTTTGCATTGCATGAAAATTAATATAACTCGTATATTAACCTATGGATGTATCATGCTCAATGCAACTGGATTTCCAGTTTTAATAAATAAACAATTTTATTATTGTCAAAAATGGTAAATCAAATTAGCATGCTGCAAACAATTTATTTTAAATATAACTCTTATATTAAAACTATGTAATTGCATGCATCATACTTTTCCATTTTCATGAATTTAATATAACTCAACTATATATTAAATAAATCATGAAAAACCATGCATTATCATCCAAATATTATAATCACATTATAACATACATAATGCATGAGCATGCTTTATATCCTCAGGTGGGATTAAAATTTAAATGACATCCACAAAACATTTAAATAGCGAATAAACCGATTTAATTGGCCCCTAGGATAGATTAATGCAAAATTACACTAATAAAGCAATAAATCTATCCTATTACAAAAATCTGCAGCTCCAAATCCGGTCTACAAGTCTTGAACCGACCCGAACCACTTCGAACCGGGCTTGAAAAACTCAAACCGTGCCCAAACCGAGTTAAACCAGACCAAAATCGGTCCAACTAACCCATAATGCAAGAACCGGACTGGCCAACTAGGGCACCACGCACGTCTCTACGGAAAAATTGGCGTCGCACGAAATTGTGACAGCGTCAAGACGCTGAGCAGTTAGCGTCCTGACGCTGGCCGATTTCAATCGTCTGCAGCGTGGAATCGCGACAGCGTCGAGACGCACAACACCTAGAGTCCCGACATTGTTGCGTCTGGAGCTGTTTTCTGGGCAGAACCGCGACTGTTCTTCACGAAATTCGTCGATTTCTTCCACGATCTTCATCGATTTTCAAGCCTAATCTAGACCCGGACTTTACAGACTCAATTTACAGTAAAATGCCCAAAACACAGGGGCCCTTACATGATCAAATCAATGATAAAACTGTAAATCTAAGGCCAAATTAAATCAAAACAGTTTATCGCAAACCAACATTCATAATGCAAAATAATCCCACTGAACAACCAATCGCAAATCCCAAATCAACATTCAAAACACGATTTGGCTCTGATACCAATTGCAGGGATTAAAGCCCTAGCGCAGCGGAAACGATCAGAGAACTTAACCGGTTTAAATGTCGATTGGGAAACCAATACGACGGCAAAACAAATTTACAACAGAAAATAAAATTATCATGCTGTAAAACTGATATAATACATGTTTTAGACCATAAAAATAAATTAGATCTCATCTAAAATTGGATCCTATCGATCCTAGTTCAAGAACGACTTACCCTTGTAGAAATTCTTGAACGTTTCACCTTTTCCTTTGATTTTTGCAGAAAATTCCAGCAACCAAAAGAACCTTGATCTTGCTGAAAATCACCCTTAAACACCACCAAGCAATCACACCGGTATTCTCGAACAGGATTTTGCATTGAGAGCTTGTGGGAGCAAAAACTCTAAGGATTAACTGGAGGATCTTCTTTCTGTCAATCACAGAGAGGGAGAAATCGAGAAAGCTTGAGAGAGAGAGTCTGTGTGAATGTGGGATCGATCAAAACTGAATTAAGACCCATCCCTTTTACCTATCGATTAGGAGAGGAAAATTAGGGCCACCTCACGCATCATCAGGTAACTGCACAATCAGTTACCTGATATTAATTATAAATTTCAAATTCAAAATTTAAATTATAATTAATTAAATTTTAATTAATCAATATTAATTAAAACAACATTAATTTAAATCTTATTTAAATTAATATTCCTCTTCAACCTATAGTTTAATTAAATCAAATTTAATTAAACTTAATCAATAAATTAATTCAAAATTAATTAATTTAAAATAATAAAATTGAATATCACATATTCAATTATTATTCTCTCTCATAAAACTATAGTATTAATATACATCCCATGCACATTAATTATAACCTATAGTTTTAATATGAATCAAATTCATACTTTAGCTTAACATTCGAACACCTTCGAATATTCAATCATTTCTTAGAATTTTACCTCAACGCCCTAAATGAGCTACCGGTGGGACCTAATGGACCTACAGATCAGAAACTCCAACGATATGAGATTAGTTGGCTAAACTCATTAACCAAGTTAATCAATATTCGTCAACTGTGGTTCACTCCACTAAAGAACCACAGCTGCACTCTTCTCACTGCAGATATATTTCTGTGTCCACGGATATCGACCGTCAACAACAAGTTAGCCCTTCACGTGTGTTCGTACCCCAGCTAGGTCAAATTACCGTTTTACCCCTAGGCTACCTCTTGGTCCTTAAGTACCAGTGCTCCTCTAATGAACAACCTATTTGAGGTCCAACCAACAAACAGAAATCCCTCTCGTGCCATAAAGAAGGTAGGGCCCATTGTTCAAGACTCGGAGACACCACTTAAGAGAACACACCTCTACTTACCCTAATATCGGGAAGGAGTGAATTCCATCTTGTAAGACTACGTTCCCAGCTCCCCACTCAATCTTGTCCCCAAAATGGTAGGCTTATTGAGTCGGCGAACAGACCACTCTCACCCGTACAAATCAAAGGACAATCCCTCATGGACAGAAGTCCATATATAATCCACTCAGGATTAAGGCCAAGTTGCCTAGGTCATCCTAGTGAAATAGAAACCGAGCTAACTAACAGTGTTACAGTTAGTGGTAAACTATTTCGCGGTCCAGCCTTTGTGCAAACTCATTGCACAGGATACCCCCACTTGCATGTCAACTACATGAACGCGTTGGCTCACTACGTTTGTATCAATATACAAAGCGGGCCGTTTCCATAGTGTCACCAGGATAAGGTACCCAGCCTTATCCCTATACTACAGACCATTTAGGCTAAAACTCGAACATTGATCCCTGTATGTCCCTACATACTAGTTCAAGCCTCATTCTATTAGCCTTGGATGTTTAGTTTATTGGATTAGGGTTATTAAGACAAGATATAATACAAACATTGAATAATACATCACGTTTATTAATGTTCGATCAAATGTACATTTACTATCTACGAGTTTTAGGGCATAAAACCCAACACTTTTCATATTTAACTTTTTAAATTCCTATATTTATTTCGAGTTTTTTTAGCCATTATTTTTTTTGATACATTTTTTAGCATTATTTATTTATTATGGTTGATAATGATTTACTTATCATTATTTAAATAATTAACATGCAATTTATATTTAATCGAGGGGGAGAGATTTTAGGGAGGTGGTGAGAATGAGACAGGAAAATTGATTAGAATGACTCTAATGTTTTTGTGGTTACCATTCTTTATTTTCTTTATTTATTTTTTATTTTTTTCCAAGGAAAGACAATTTACGAGACTATTTTTTAGCGAAGATAGTGAAAAAAAAAATTGAAGTTAAATAATAGTATTTCAATCCACAAATTTGTGGACTCTTGTACTCCTCCAACTTAAGGGAGTCAAATTTTCTTTTTAATTTTAAAATTTTACTTTAAAGATAGTTTATAGTTTAAGTATTGCACTAAAAAGGAAAAGTTAATATTGTAAAGAAAAAAAAATATTTGTACTAAATTCAATGGTTAAAGAAAAATTGCAATCATAAAAATCCACATATTTTCATTATTTTATTATTTTTTTTAAATACATATTTTCATTAATTAATATTTAAGGTTTAGGGTTTAGGGTTTATGGTTTAGGGTTTAGGTTGATGGCATGGTTGTAAAGTTAGAAATAAAGGTAGGAACAAATTAATCCAAAAATGTTTTTTTAACACGGTTCATTTTATATATATGAAAAATTAATTATATGGAGTAAAAAAAATATCTAACAAAATTAGCATGTGTTTTAATTTTAAATTTTTAAAATGTTGTCATAAGTTCCTTCTATTTTACAAATAGATAAATTTATTTTATTATTGAATGTTAGTATAATTGTAAAAATGATAAAAATTAAAATAAATTATTATTAACAATAAAATCAAGTTAATGGTGGTTTTTATACAAATAGTTGTGATTTTTCTTTTACAATGATAAAATGATATCAAAATGAACTTATATATTTCTTATTTGTCAATATTTTAATATTCACATCATCAAAATATTAATCATATTCTTAATTATTATTATTTTTTACAATTATTATTAAGGATTACAAATATATATTTTTAATGTTTCTTTATTGTATTCTTAATTTTCTTAAATTTGAACTTTCAAGATGTTGTGAAAAATGAGTAGGAGAAATAACTTTATAGTTGAAATAAATGAAATAATTATAAAACTTTTGATCTTCCAAAAATTTTATATTTTATAATTAAATATAATTAGATAAAAATATTAATTTTAGAATTTAATTTATCTAAAAAAAGTTTACTCCATGTATTTGTCAAAAAAAAAAAAAAAGTTTCCTCCATGTAGATAAATTAAATTCTAAAATTAACATTTTTATCTAATTATATTTAATTATAGAGGAAACTTTTTACCTTCTACCTTTTCACATTCCATAGGTGTATTTAATTTCCATGGGTGCATTTAAATTGCATTATCTCATATACAACAATCTTAGTCAACTTTAGGTTACATTTTATTGTTTTTAATATATGAATTAAAAAATATATAGGTATTTTTATTTTTTTTTAATTTTGAAAAAGTTGTTTTACCTAATTTGGACTATTTTTATTACCTTGTTTTTTTTATTATTAAAAATTCTAAATATTCCAATACTAACTTTTTGTTATGTACTATTTTTTTTTCAATCTTAATAAAGATAAAATTAATTTACTAATTTGATTTCATATTATAATTATAATCAATGAAAATTATTTAATTTCTCTGAGAATGGACACTTTTTGTATTACAATCCTTCATATTCCATATAAATTATTGTGGATAAATAATTCTTAATTTATTATTGATAATTAATTAATGTTGTTCGCACGAGACTTCAAAGATGGAGACACGTGGAATAAACGATATACTTGTATTAATATTTGTATGCGTGTGGATATACAATCTCTAATGTTGATCTTCTGATTCTCTCTCTTGTGTGTGGATGTGTTTCACTCGAGGGCTGGAACGCTTGATCTCGAGTCTGGAGCTTCAACGGATTCTTGGAGCTTGAAGTCTTCCAAATCTTGAAGGAGTCTTCAGTCTTCAATCTTCAGTCTTCAATCTTGATGAAGTTCTCTGAATTCTCTGACTCTGGCTTCGAGCTTCAAAATTCTGACCCCTTGAAATGGTGGTGAACCTCCCTATTTATAGAGTTCTCGCAGGATGGGCCCTGGTAACTTTTGGGCCTAACAACTTGGGCTTGGGTTTTATTGGTCTTGGGCTGAACCATTTAGTCTTGGATTTGGTTTATATTTGACCCAAAACCATATGACCCAGATATTTAAAAGACCCAAATTTGATCCAAATAATTATTATTTTTAATTAATTGGTCAAATTAATTAATTTGATTGAAATAATTTAATTTTAATTAATTGATCAAATAGAAATTTGGCTCTATAAATTTATAATTGGCCAACTTTGTTTTCAAATTAAATTTGGGACACATGTCAATTTATAATTGGTCCCAAATTTAATTAACTTGAATTTCGTCATTAATTTTATGTAATGACGTGGCAATTCGTGATTCGTCAAAATTTCTCCATCAACAAATGCCCCCTTTTCGAGATTTAGACACAAATTATGTGTGAGTGAATCTCGAAAAATATATTTTGGAATTAAAATGCAAGGTATTTGTTCTTGACTTTGACTCCATTTGGTGCACCAATTTAATCAAAATATGGAACATAACTTGAGGTTTGGACTTTGGTCCATTTGGGATAAAATTTGGATTATGTCCAAAATATTATTTGAGGTAAAATTTTACCAAATTCAAACTTGCATTTGGCATAGAATTTGATGTTTGAATCTCAAATTTTGATTTGGAAGAAAAATTTGGAGTATGCCCAAATAAAATTATTTAGATAAAATTTTAATTCCCAAATTGATTTGAATTGAAATAATCTTTTAGTAATTTTAATTTAATTAAGTTGGTTCAGATAAAGATAAAGATTATCTCATAAAATTTTGAACCGGAGATAGGATTTCATTTGAGTCAAATCTTTATCTAAACCTTTGATTTGAACTTAAAACTCCCCCTATAAATAAGACTGAACCTCAGTAGGGGAGAGCACACATCAATTGCAGAGAGCATTCAAGAAGGGGTCCAGGTAGGAAAATTTCTTCTCTTTTTATTTTTTATTTTTATTTTTCGTTTTTATTTATTTTTTTTTTTACTTTTCGTTTTTTTTAAATTTTTTTTTTTTTTTTTTTGGATCTGCATATATATTCCATGTATGTCCTTATTGGATGTCGCTCATATGAATTGCTTTGATTGTACTATAGAGCTTTTGGCTTCCATTTTTTTTCTTTGCACATATATTATTGCAATTTGTTTCTTTCTTGCTTGAATGTGTAAGTTTCGTGCAACGGTCGTCACCAGCTTCACTTGCAGTGATCTCACTCCTGCTAGACCAGTCCCCTATTTCATTGGGTGATCTGAGTAACCTGCAGGGGTAGTCACCAGATTCGCCTACAGCGATGCACTCCTGCTAGACCCAGTCCCCATTTTATTGGGTGATCTGAGTAACCTGCAGGGGTAGTCACCAGATTCGCCTTCATGCGCTCCTGCTAGACCCAGTCCCCATTTTATTGGGTGATCTGAGTAACCTTCAGGGGTAGTCACCAGATTCGCCTACAGCGATGCACTCCTGCTAGACCCAGTCCCCATTTTATTGGGTGATCTGAGTAACTTGCAGGGGTAGTCACCAGATTCGCCTTCATGCACTCCTGCTAGACCCAGTCCCCATTTTATTGGGTGATCTGAGTAACCTGCAGGAGTAGTCACCAGATTCGCCTTCATGCACTCCTGCTAGACCGAGTCCCCATTTTATTGGGTGATCTGAGTAACCTGCAGGGGTAGTCACCAGATTCGCCTTCATGCGCTCCTGCTAGACCCAGTCCCCATTTTATTGGGTGATCTGAGTAACCTGCAGGGGTAGTCACCAGATTCGCCTACAACGATGCACTCCTGCTAGACCGAGTCCCCATTTTATTGGGTGATCTGAGTAACCTGCAGGGGTAGTCACCAGATTCGCCTTCATGCACTCCTGCTAGACCCAGTCCCCATTTTATTGGGTGATCTGAGCAACCTGCAGGGGTAGTCACCAGATTCGCCTACAGCGATGCACTCCTGCTAGACCCAGTCCCCATTTTATTGGGTGATCTGAGTAACCTGCAGGGGTAGTCATCAAACTTGCCTTCAGTGATGCACTCCTGCTAGACCAGTCCCCATTTTATTGGGTGATCTGAGTAACCTGCAGGGGTAGTCACCAGATTCGCCTTCATGCACTCCTGCTAGACCCAGTCCCCATTTTATTGGGTGATCTGAGTAACCTGCAGGGGTAGTCACCAGATTCGCCTTCATGCACTCCTGCTAGACCAGTCGTTTTGATGACTATAGTGTCTTATAGAGTTGGTTATATATATATTTTTTGTATGATTGATTATTCATGCATCACTTTCTTGCCTTCATAACTTCTTGGATAAGATTGACATTTTTTTTTCTTGTGTAGAAAAACTTATCTCCATCATGGTGTATTTTACTGAGCACCCTGATCCTGAGAAAAACTGCTTAGTCATCTTGAAGGACAAAGATCAGCATGTTGAAAATGGCGTTATACTTCCTGTAGGAGAGACAATATGCGGTAATTTTAGGGGATCACAACATTGCTTGAATAATTCAACCTCTTTGTCTAGATGGTCAGAAGAAAGACTTTTGAGTCACGACTCTTCATTGAAGGCGTGGTTTTTAGAGTCTCCAATTCATAGCAAGGTGCCGGGCGAAAATCCAGAATCAACTTTAGGTCGTCGAATTATTGGAGACGAACAAGTTCGTTGGGGTAATTCAATATGAATTCATGGAGAATTCTTTTATATACCTAATTATTGGGAATGGTTAGAGGTCGTAATTTCTTCAAAGACGCCGATACTGAAGAAGGCTTGTTTGTTTGATGCTGTAATGGCTTCCTTATACACTTATGACCGCAATAATGATATAGTTCGAGCTTTTTGTGAAGCATGGTGTCCATCCACAAATACACTTCATACATCATCAGGAGAGTTATCTATCTCTCTATGGGACATGTGGAGATTAGGAGGCCTTTCCATCAAGGGTAGGTTTTATGATGAAGTTTTTCCTTGTTGTAAGGAATTATTAGGTTCGCCTGATCGAAAGGATGAAGATTGCCCAAAAGTTTGTGAGTACCTTTTTGCTGCGTACTATCACATTGCATCTCAACAACGCGATTGCCTTCAAATTCCTATCAAATCGTGGATTTCTTTCTGGTTTAAAGGAGATTCGAAATATGAAAAACCTCCTCCCCGAAAGCCGAAGAAGACTTCTCGTCCACGTCAGACCCATAATCCGAATGGGGCTCCTACCAAGCGTTACAGCTGGTCCGAAAAAGAAATGGACTTATTTTGCATGTTGGGCGTAGAAGATGAACTGAAAGATAAGGCATACTTGGCTGCCTTTCTTTCTTGTTGGTTGTGCGCATTTGTATTTCCCGACCAACGTACTTCTCTTCGTCCAGAAGTTTTTAAAGTCGCCAGTCTTATGGCTGAAGGTTATGTTTTCAATCTTGCTGTTCCTATTTTGGCCAATATTTATCATGGACTCGGTCAGATCCACAGTGCATCTCCTTCTGCTGGATTTTCAAAGGCTTGTTTTCCTTTGCACTATGTCCATGCTTGGCTGGCTCATTATTTTAACACGCATTACAAAGTCCCAGCACCTGTCATTGGCCCAATGATGGTTGAGTTTTCTGGCGAGGGTGGGGCTAAGTACTTTAACGATTTTGAAGCCCGTGTACATATTCACAAAGGTAAATATGTGTCATGGTATGCGAGTCTTCAAGCCAGAAATACAGGCGAGCTTTTGAAAGATGACGGGAAATTATCGTTTTGGCTTTCTTCATTCTTCGTAAGAATTCGGTCGTGTTTCTTGTCTTCACGCTGTGGATCGTTGATGGTTATTGAAGCTTATAGTCCTTGTCGATTTAGTCGACAATTTGGATTCTATCAAGACATATCGAATGACTTGAGTATAGAAATTCCTGAGGCAAATTTAGCGAATGTGTTTCGTCTTTGGAGGATATGCACTCAAAGAGGAACATTATCCCAAGTATACCTTCCTGCTCGTGCAACGAAACCACACACTCAGGTTACTCAACGCTACAGAAGTTGGTGGTTAGCCAAGCATGGGAATTATCTTGAAGAAGGCATACAAAAGTTGGCGGATAGCGCTTCTCCTCTTCTCTCTAAGCCAAAATTTCCTAAAAAGGTTGGCAATGACAACGGAGGCAAAAGGATTCGCATGTTTGAACCTGGTGAATTTTGCTCCAAGGATAATGATGGTAGTCAGAGCAGTAGCGACGATCATCATTGGAAAAGGTCTAAAAAGTCCAAACAACCATCAGTATGTGAAGATGAATATTTTGATGGAGTCCCTAGCTCATCACAATTTCCTGAACTCCTTACACCACTGGTAAGTATTTTTTTTTTTTTTCCTTTCGTTATAATATTTTACTATTATTATTATCATCATTGCTTCCCCCTTTTCTTTGCAGTCACCCTTAAATGATCCCCTTATAGAAGTCGAAGGGCATCACAGTCCTTCTTCTTTTGTGAGTCCAGACATCTTTGACTCTGTAGCTGCGCGTGTGGACAATTCCAAAGTGCCAACGGATAGAGTCGCGATTCAATCTTGTCATCCTGCAATTGATGAAGTTCCTGAACAAAAGAAGACAACGACCCATGCAGCTGCGTCTGAGATCTCTGATTACTTTGCTGACGATGTTATTTCCAACTATAGGAAACAATCTTCCCTTCTCCTGTGGGAGAGCATACACCAGAAGATCATACGCACTCCGTTCGACAAAATACCTCGCCTTAAACAAGAGGCAGTCAAAATACTTCATACAATTTCTGAGATTCGTGTACCCGGCTTGGATTCTCTTAAAGAAATTGTAAGTGCGTATTTCAAGAAGGTAGAGAAGTATAACCAGCTGCAGTCATCATTTTCTTCTCAATTAACTTTGGAGAGTAAGAATCGCCAACTGGGAGAGACTAGGTTTAGCTTGGAGAAGATACTATATAGTGAAAGTGAACTACTCACCGCGAAAGGTTCACTTCAGTAACAACATCTGCAAGCATTGCGAGAAGAAGAAGAATTGGAAGCTAGGCTTGAAACTGTGAAAGCTAAGCGAGTTGAGATTTCTAAATCGATTATCGAGAAGGAGGATCTTCTAAAACAAAATCAACTTGAGGCTTCCAAACTGCGAGGAACTATAAGTAGCATTGAAGATGCCCCTGTTCTTACTGATGCTGATGCTAAAACTCTGACGATACTTCGTGAAATGTTGGAAGATGCACAAGAAGAGTTGAAGAATTACAAGTGGATACCATAATCAGACTTCATTTTTTTTATCATCATATTTTTATCGAAAATATCTCCATTTTTTTTTGTAATAGGCAAGATTTTTTTATTCATTATCGTACTTGTTTCGCATATTGGAATAATGATTTTTTTTTTTAATTTTATGGACTGAGCTTAAAGTTTCCTTTAAGTTGCCTACGTACCCATTAATAAACGGGATCAAGTCATAACGTAGTTCAGAATACAAATTTGATTTTTTTTTTTTTTTATGTTTTGGCCGTTCACCTTTTTAACTCATGCGGGCCAGGAGTATCATGCAGTTTAGGCTCCTGCGATATGGAGCATTACATTTCACGCATAAAACTTTTTAAGAAATTTGCCATTTATCGGGCCTATTCTTAAATCCGTCTTTATCCACGATCTTGTACGCTCCATTTGTGTAGACTTCCTTGACGAAGTAGGGTCCATCCCATTTAGGTGTGAACTTGTTCCCTGTGTGTCGTGTCGTGATGATGGGTCTTCGAACAGCTAGCACAAGATCACCAACTTGAAAAGATCGAAGCTTCACATTCTTGTCAAAGGCTTTAGACATCCGTGCTTGGTAGCATTCCAATGCTTGTTGAGCCTCTAACCTTCTTTCATCAAGTGCTTCTAACTCCTGAAGGCGCAACCTAGCATTATCTTCTGTTGTCAACCCTTCTTGGACAGCCATCCTTAATGAAGGAATCTCTCTTTCTAACGGGAGCACAACTTATACCCCATAGACGAGTGAATAAGGTGTGACTCCTGTAGGAGTGCGATGAGTAGTTCGGTAGGCCCACAACACTTCACCGATCTTTTCTTGCCAATCTCTCTTTGTCTTGGAGACTACTTTCTTCAATAAGTTACACAGCGTCTTATTGAATGTTTCTGCCAACCCATTTGTCGCAGCATTGTACATAGAGGACTTGTATTGTTTGAAGTTAAACTTCTCACACAACTTGTCCATTAGGCCGTTGGAGAATTGTCTTCCATTATCTGTCATAATACGATGAGGGATACCGTACCGATAGATTATATGAGTTCGAATGAAATCCACAACATTTTCTTTCTTGGCTTCTTTCAATGCGACAACTTCAGCCCATCTTGAGAAGTAATCTGTCCCTGCAAGAATGTAAGAATGTCCTGCTGAAGACTTAGGTGTTATAGGGCCAACAAGATCAAGTCCCCAAGCTTCAAAAGGTCATGAAGCTACAGTCGGATGAAGAGGCTCCGGCGGCTGATGTATGAAGTTTGCATGGAATTGACAGGCTTCACACTTCTTTGCATATTCCATTGAGTCTTGAATCATTGTAGGCCAATAATAACTCATCCTTTTTAATTGAAACTGGAGTTTTGGACCCGACTGATGGGCGCCACAAACACCTGAATGTGCCTCATTTAATGCCTTTGCTGCTTCTTCCTTTCCAAGGCATCGAAGGAAGAGTCCCTCATAAGAACGACGATAAAGGATCTCCTTGTAGTAGATAAATCGGGCACCTCTTCTTCGTATATCAGCCCTACGCCTGGGATCTGTGGGCAGTCTTCCATGTTGAAGATAATCTATAATGGGTTGTCGCCAGTCCTCTTCTTCAATTGCAAAGACAGAAATCATATTTACTTCTAGCCATTGGTCTTCTATTGGCGGCACGATTCACCTCTGACAAAGTGAGATGTTCATCGACATATCTTCCGGAATTGTTAGGGCAGTGGCTAAATTTGCTAGAGCATCTGCCTTTTTATTTTCTTATCTTGGAACATGCTCCAGTACTATACTGTCAAACTTTTCTAGCAGTTGTCTTGCATAGATGAAATAAGGCTTCAAGTCTTTATGCTTCACTTCATACTGGAGTAAAAGTTGGCTAACGACCAATTTTGAATCACCATAGGCCTCTATATATCTTATGCCAATCTCCAAGGCCATTTGGAGGCCAATTATTAGCGCTTGATATTCAGCAACATTGTTTGAGCACAATTCACCAAGCACAAAGCTATAGGGGAGCATGTGTTTCTCAGGCGAAACAAAGACGATTCCTGCCCCTGCTCCACTTCTTCGTGCTGCACCATCAAAGTACATAATCCAGGGCTCCGTAATTTCAACATAGAAGACTTCTTCATCAGGAAGATCTTCACATAACTTCCAATCTGAAGGAATTGGATGATTTGCCAAGAAGTCGGCTAATGCCTGCCCCTTGACTGCCTTTTGAGGTATATATACGATATCATATTGTTGAAGTATGATGGCCCACTTAGCTAAGCGTCCAGAAATAACTGGCCTTGATAGGATCAGCTTTCGCGACCAGGTGCACTGTGAAAGCTTGCATGTAATGCCTTAACTTGTCAATAGCGAAGAAAAGAGCAAGGCACATTTTCTCAATAGGTGAGTAATTTATCTCAGCTCCATTTAAGGTCCTGCTTAAGTAATAAAGGGCTCGTTCCTTTCCCTTCTCACTTTCCTGTGCCAATAACGCTCCCAGTGATCTTTCTTGAGCAGCGATGTACAGAATCAATGACTTTCCAACTATGGGGGCTCTTAAGATAGGAGGGTGAAGCAAATATTTCTTAATGCTTTCAAAGGCGTTTTGACATGCTTCATCCCACTCGAATTTTTCTCCTTTCCTCATTAGCCTTTGAAAAGGTTGGCATCGACCGGCTAAGTTAGAGATGAATCTTCGAATGTAGGCCAGACGACCTTGCAGGCTTCTCAACTCATGTAAGTTTTTAGGTCTTGGCATCTTTTGAATGGCGTCAATTTTTGATTGATCTATTTCGATTCCTCGATGTCTAACGACGAACCCCAGGAACTTCCCAGAAGTAACACCGAATGCACATTTGAGAGGGTTCATCCTCAATTGATACTTTCTCAAACGATCAAAGACCACTTTTAGATCCTTCAAGTGATCTTGTCGTCTCTTCGACTTAACAACAAGATCATCGACATAGCACTCGACATGTTTATGTAGCATATCATCGAAAACCTTTTGCATAGCATGTTGATAAGTAGCTCCAGCGTTCTTTAATCCAAAGGGCATCACTTTGTAACAGTATATCCCTTTTGGAGTTCGAAAGGCTGTCATTTCTTCATCTGCAAGAGCCATTCGAATCTGGTTATAGCCTGATGACCCATCCATAAAAGACAAAGCTTCATGCCCTGTGGTGGCATCCACCATGATTTCTGTGATTGGCAGTGGAAAATCGTCTTTGGGACATGCATTATTTAAATCACGAAAGTCAACTCAAACGCGAAGCTGTCCATTCTTCTTTCTAACAGGAACGATGTTGGCTATCCACGTAGGGTATTTTACCTCACGGATGAATCTTGCTTCTATCAATTTATTGACCTCTATTTCGATTTGAGGGATAAGTTCTGGGCGAAAGCGTCGTTGAGCCTGTTTGACCGGCCGATACCCCTCTTTAATTGCGAGATGATGGACAGCTACTTTTGGGTCAAGTCCAGGCATCTCTTTATATGACTAGGCGAAGATATCTCTATATGAAGCGAGTAAACTCATGTATTCACCTTCTTCTTCAGGAGTCAGTGACGTGCTTATAAAAGTTGGGCGTGGCTCTTCTGGTGTACCCAGGTTTACTTCTTTAAGCTCATCAACTGTAGACTCGCTACCGTCTTCAAGTGATAAAGGTGCTTCGTCCTCATCTACTTCAGACATTTCGACCTCTGTTTCTTCTTCAACCGTGATGTGAAGGCAAGAGGCTTGTTCTTCTTCCTGATCACTATCTTCTTCTGAAGGATTGGTGATGACAACATCACGTCTCTTTACCTTTAAAGAACCATCCGTATCGACAGTAACAAAGGTTTTTCTTTTCATTCATGAAGGAACTGCACTTCGAATTTCTCCATTAGCCTTCGCGATCTTTTCAATTTTCATCACATCTTCATGTTGAAGTCGGTGAGAAGTTGACGAAGCAGGCTGCTCTCTTTGGTTTCTTCTCGTGGTAACACTTAACCTCTGAAAAACTGATTGTCGAGTCACATCCGGACTTGAAAATGTGCCATCTTCTTCCGCAACAGACATATTTAATCTTCTAAAAGCTGAAGGCCGTGTAATATCCGAAATTGAAATTGTACTCTCTTCTTCCCCAACGGACATATTTAATCTTCTAAAAGCTGAAGGTCGTGTGATATCTGGAATTGAAAGTGTACTCTCTTCTTCCCCAACAGACATATTTAACCTTCGAAAAGCTGAAGGTCGCGTGGAGTTATTGGTAGGTTGTACGCTTTCTTCTTCTGTTTCATTCACAATTAATCTTTGAAATACTGAAGCACGAGCAACTGGTGGCCTGATGCGCCTAAAAACAGAAGCTCGTTTGTTGACGTTCTCTTCTTCTTTTGAGTCATCGACCTCCTCTGTTGTTATATGATTTATGTCTGCCACTTTCGCCTTCCCTTTTCTTGTTATGCGAACTGGTTCAAGCGACTTATATCCAAGTCCTTTTCTCGTCGTAGGCAGACTATAGCCTTCCTTTAGAAGCTTCTTCTGTGTTGCAGAGAGCTCAGATCTTCCATCAAAAACCCTCAGACTTTTAAACTCAGTGTGAGCTGTGAAGTCATAACCTGCTTTCGCTAGAAGTTTGTATGCCTTCGGGTCGAACCCGTCTTTAGTTCGTTTTTCAGGCAAAATTGCTTTTATCTGGTCATCCTCAGGTTTCCTAATCTCTTGCTCTGTGATCTTTGTAAGAGGCATAGTGAAACCTTCCTTCAGAATTTCAACGTCACCGACCTTTATGCTTTTCGAACATTCAGTGAAAGGTGATTCACCCTTTTTACGCCGGGACAAAGGGATGTATCGTAGAACAGGTGAACATTTCTCATCCTCTACAACTTTAGATTTCTCAAGGCTTGTAGATGCTTCACCATTCTTCGGGTTAGATGCCTTCACATTCTCAACAACTTCCTTCCCTGCATCTGCTTGTGGGCTCTAAATCGAGTTTATCATTCTTTTTTATCAAGGGGATTTCTGTAGGTATAGTTTCCCCTGTGTTGTCGCTCTTCATATAAAATTTTGCATCAGCGAAATGGGATTCTGCTTCTGAAAATGGGTTAGTGTCAGCTTCAACTTTCTTAATGCCATCTTGATAGAATTTGAAGCACTGGTGCAATGTAGAAGTTATCACTCCATTGCCGTGGATCCAAGGACGACCTAATAGCAACTTATAAGTGGTCTTGGAGTCTATCACATGAAACAAAGTATCGGCCTTCAAATCTCCAATGATGAGCTCGAGACGTATCATGCCAATCGCCCGTTGTCCGCCTTGATTGAAACCTTGAATCACCAATTTACTGTTTGATAATTCTTCCATCGAGATGCCTAATTGCTTCATAGTTGACTTAGGCATTATATTGACAGCTGATCCATCGTCGATGAGGATCCGACTTACCCTCTGTTCTCGGATGTATCCCGAGACGAATAAAGGTCTATTGTGAGGCTTTGACCCTAGCAGCAAATCTTCATCGGAAAATCCTATAGTCACGCAACACGAAGCACATGTGCGTGCCTCAGAGGTTGGAATCTTTGTACCATCGGACTCTATCAATGCGTTAATAAGGACGTTTTTAGCTTCCTGAGGAAGTGACAGTAAGTCCTTTATGCTGAAAGAGGATAAGTCTCCTGAACCTACCGCCACTCCCGAGGAGCTAGCGAGGACGTCATCATCTTCCACCACGTCCACAACGTGACACGTGACAGTTTCAAGTGCCTTCTCTTTACTATCATCGAGAAAGCTCCTTGGGAAGTATTCTGTCAAAGTTATGGGTTGTGGAGGGCAAAAGAAATCTTCACTTTCCTTCACGACAGGCTTTGACCTCCCTGACTTCTTTTTTCCCTTCTTCCTTTGAGACTTAACTTTTCTTTTACTATCTCGATATAGGCGGGACTCTTTCCGTGCGTAACTTTGCTTTTGCTTTTTGCGGCGAACGACAAGGGTCCAGCCTCCGTTCTCATCTTCAACGGAATTATATTTTCCTTGGGGTCCCCTCATTGTGGCTTCTTTTTGAAATCGAACCACTACAGGATCAAGGGTCCCAAATTGAATTAATCTTTCTTCATAATCACATGAGGAGATTAGGGGATTTTCATTCCCTACATTTGCCATTATGGTTGCATGATTTGTTTGAGCCACCTCATCAAGGTCCAACTCAATTTTCCTTTCACGAGCCAACTTAAGGATTAGCTCTTTCAATACAAAACATTTTTCCACTGGATGACTAACAACTCGGTGATACTTGCAGAAGTTAGGATCATTGACTTTTCCTAACTCTTCCGGTCGTTTGCATTCAGGTAGTTCAATCAGCTGCTTCTCCAACAGCTGTTCCAACATATCTGGAACGTCGGAGTCTGGAAATGGATATACCTTTTCTTGTCTTTCTTTTAAAGTTAGGCGACGTCTCTCGCCTGTCTCTATTTGCTTACTGGATTTACTTTCTTTTCCTTTGGAGGAAAATTTCAACGGGGTCGTGTTGACGACCATGGATTCTTTCGTGGCACTCTTTGCAACTTTCTCAGTGCCCTTGACTTCCTTCTTTTCTTTCCTCATATCTGGGACTACGGGATCCTTGCCCCCTCTACTAGCGATGCTCAACTCCATATCATGAGCGCGAGTCGCCAATTCTTCAAAGGTCTGGGGTTTTATCCCCTGCAAGATGTAAAGAAGTCCCCAGTGCATACCTTGGGTGCACATTTCAACAGAGGACACCTCGGTGAGTCTATCTTTACAGTCAAGACTCAAGGCTCTCCAACGATTGATGTAATCAATGACTGGCTCACCCTTTCGCTGCTTTGTGCTCGTGAGTTCTGTCATACTAACTGTTCGCCTCGTACTGTGGAAGCGATTCAGAAACTCTCTCTCCATCTGTTCCCAACTGTCAATTGTATCAGGCTCCAGGTCAGTGTACCAATCGAACGCGTTTCCCTTCAGTGTTCGGACAAATTGTTTAACAAGCAAATCTCCCCGAGTACCGGCAATCTCACAGGTTTCAACAAAGTGGGCGATGTGTTGCTTTGGATTGCCCTTTCCGTCAAACTGCTGGAATTTGGGGGGCTGAAACCCAGTGGGTAGTCTGAGATTATCAATCCTCTTTGTATAAGGTTTAGAATACAAGAGGGAACTTTGAGTCGGTCCACTATACTGAGCCCTGATGGAATTCATGATCATGTCCTGCAGTTGTTGGACAGACAAAGAGGCAACTGATGCGGAGTGTTGTGGTTGGTCCTCACGGATGACAGCTTTCCCCTTATCATTCTTTCCTGCAGCAGGGGTCTGGCTAGACTCAGCCGTTTCTCGGTTTTGCAGCTGGTTCTTCAAATAGGCAATTTCAAGATCTCTCTCATCAACTGCCTTCATTAAGAGATTGAGTTTCCTTTCCATCTCTGCCATTCTTTCATCTTGATCTACATCAGCCATCATGACGGACATCACATCAGGACTTAGCGTATCCTTTGGCTGCTTAGATGTTGGAATGACAGATTCGAACAGTGGGTTGTCTTTGACTGCAACCTTATCCTTAGAGGATTCTTCAATAAGCTTTGAGATCTTGCTTGCAACAGCTAGAGGAGTATGATCCTACTTGATCTCAATTCCTTGGGAGCGACTACGAGTGACAGGACCAGTGTAAGAGTCGCTTGATGTGGTAACCTTCGCGGGAGCTTTCTTTGGTGCCATCACGTTGGTTGGATCTTTAAACAAGAGAAAGAGATGAGAGGTAGAGACTGTCCCACTGGGCGTGCCAATTTGTTCGCACGAGACTTCAAAGATGGAGACACGTGGAATAAACGATATACTTGTATTAATATTTGTATGCGTGTGGATATACAATCTCTAATGTTGATCCTCTGATTCTCTCTCTTGTGTGTGGATGTGTTTCACTCGAGGGCTGGAACGCTTGATCTCGAGTCTGGAGCTTCAACGGATTCTTGGAGCTTGAAGTCTTCCATATCTTGAAGGAGTCTTCAGTCTTCAGGAAGTGTTCAGCACTTTGAAACTTGTGGATTTCAAGGAGTCTTCAGTCTTCAATCTTCAGTCTTCAATCTTGATGAAGTTCTCTGAATTCTCTAACTCTGGCTTCGAGCTTCAAAATTCTGACCCCTTGAAATGGTGGTGAACCCCCCTATTTATAGAGTTCTCGCAGGATGGGCCCTGGTAACTTTTGGGCCTAACAACTTGGGCTTGGGTTTTATTGGTCTTGGGCTGAACCATTTAGTCTTGGATTTGGTTTATATTTGACCCAAAACCATATGACCCAGACATTTAAAAGACCCAAATTTGATCCAAATAATTATTATTTTTAATTAATTGGTCAAATTAATTAATTTGATTGAAATAATTTAATTTTAATTAATTGATCAAATAGAAATTTGGCTCTATAAATTTATAATTGGCCAACTTTGTTTTCAAATTAAATTTGGGACACATGTCAATTTATAATTGGTCCCAAATTTAATTAACTTGAATTTCTTCATTAATTTTTTGTAATGACGTGGCAATTCGTGATTGGTCAAAACTTCTCCATCAACAAATGTATTGTTTATAATTAATTAGAAAATTTGTGACATTAGGTACATGACTATTTTCTTAACAAAAGAAGCATACTTTGTAATTGAATCAATTAAGTTCTTATTTTTTCAACAAACATTTCAAATACAAAAAAAAAAAAAAAAAAAAAATACTTGGATTATAAGAGAGAAATAACAAAATAAACCATAAAAAAAAATCAAGAACTTAGCTATACATTCATTTCTTCGAATAGATTTGCTGACTTGATCACAATGGATAGACAAATACACTACTCAAACTTGAGTTGTAATGTTGCAACTCCGAGGGTATGAGATATAGATAATGACACACGCATCATTTGCATCTTGGATGTAACACCAACATCTTGAGATGTTCTGAGCTTGAAGAGCTTTTGAGAGTAAGACAATGAGAGAACAAAAATAAATAAAGAAATAACAAAGTTGTAGGTGTGTGATGAAAAAATGGTGAAGAAAACCCATTTTTATAGTAGTAGAATGTGAGAGTTATAAAACCTTTTGAATTCTAAATCTCATTTAAGTGATAGGAAAAACCTTTAGCATTCCAACCTTTTGAATTCTAAATTAACTCATTTAAGTGATAGGAAAAACCTTTAGCATTCCAACTTTAAGATATTATAAATTTATTATTGATAATTATTTATTTATTAATTAATATACTATTTATAATTAATCGTTAATGGCATATCTTGTAATTTGGTAAATCGAAGGAAGAACAAAAGTGTCCAAAAATGTTTTTCCAACATCCTCACTTTTTAATATAGTATAGATATAGATATAGATATTTTATAATAAAGACAAAATTGTAAGATATCAAAATTCATGATTATTTTTATATATATGAAACTAAGAAAATGTCATAAAAAAACTATATAACAGTGATATTTTGTTTAAAAAGCATCTTCCTCCAAACTTTGAAGCAAAATCGTCAATCAACTCTTTCCAAAATATCATTCTCAATCGTTATCAATATTAATCCATTAAGTCTTTCCTACGACATTATAGAGCGCATATAGGTCTTCATCAACTTCAATTTGGAAAAACTTCTTTTCTACTGATGCAACTGTCACAAGAATAGTTAGTAGTGGGTAGAGGAACCTTCTTTGTTGGGTTTTAGATGATTTTATCACATATTACTAGTTGAGTCTAGTATAATAGAAGAAAGATTGAAACTAGAATGATGATAAATAAGTTCTTTTTTTTTTTCGTTAAACCCCATAAATTTGATGGTTTTTTTAGGGATAATTGATTACAATTGAATTTCTAAGATGACAAGGGAGAAAATTAAGAGGTTTCGTGTTTAATTTAGCCTTGAGAATTGACAAAATGAGGAATTGGAAGAGTTTTATTGGTTGTAGAGGAGAGAGAAATGAAAAGGTGAGGAATTGACGAGAGAGAAGAGTTTGGTCAACTTATCTTTGTTTCCCAGATCAGGCATTGAAGAAGTTTTTTTGGTGCAACTAGATAACTGTTCATTTTTAAATAGTTGTTTTGAAAAAAAAAAACCATCTAAATTTACAATTTGAAAAATGGCCAAATGCTAATTTTAGTAAGTTTTTTTTGTAACAAAATGGACAAAAATGCCCCTAACCGAAACATTAATTCAGAAATTATTTAAATTAAATACATTATAAAAAAAAGGAGCGAATCTAGGAATTTACAAATTAATTCAACGAAATTCAATAACAGAATTTGAAAAAAAAAAAAAAAAGATAAATATGGATTTAATCTACCTTAAAATTATAATTTGAAAACAAAAATTTTAACTATGAGATTTGATACTAAAATCAAATCACGGATCATGGATAAAAAAAATAGGAGGAGATAAAAACTACACATATTGATAAAAAATAATAAAAAAAAAATCTTACCTGTTGCAACTGAAATTTCAACGAAAATTAAAGAAATGGAAGAAAACCCTCACGCAACAAACGTCAATTGAAAAATGGTCAATTACTATTTAAAGTAAGTTTTCTTTAGAACGAATCATAAACAAAATACCCCTACTCGATATCTAAATCTAGTGATTAATTAAATAAAAATACACCCATAAAATAGGGAGATAATCTAGGATTTACAAATTAATTTAAGTTAAACTAAATCAATGAATTTCAAAATAAAAAAGGGCAGTTGCATAGATGACAAATTGGACAAAATTAATAGCAAATATAACACAGTTGCAAACTAATTGCATATATAGAAAAATTAATTGTACAAGACCAAAAAGCTATCGTCAAATTCTATCCGTGTCTATCACCGATAGACTCCGATTATTCAGAGTCTATCAGTGTCTATTGATGATAGACTCTGATTAATCAAAATCTATTCGTGACTATCACTGATAGTCTCTGAATAATTGGAGTCTACCAGCAATAGACACTGATAGACTTTGAATAATCGAAGTTTATCAGTAGATTGATAGATTCTGATTAATCAGAGTCTATCGCTTATAAACTCTGATAATCGAAATTTATCAGATAGATTCTAATTAACCAGAGTCTATTAGTAATATACTCTGATAGACTTTCATATATTTGTCATTCTTTTTACATTGTGCTATATTTGCAATTATATAATTCTTATTTGCCACCCAGTGCAAATTCTCAAACAAAAAAGATAGGACAGATACTAATCTATATTAACAAAATAATTTGAAAACAAAAATTTAAATTAAAAAATCTTATACTAAATTAAAATCACGATTTATGGAGGAAAAATAAGGGTACATAAAAGAAATACTTGAGAAAGAAAAGTCATACCTGTTGAGGCTACAATTTCATCATAAATTGAGGATCTTAGAATTCATAGGAGAATTTTAAAACCTTCCAAAATTTGCTTGCTTCTCATAATTTACTTGCATTCACCCTGTATTTGAAGCATTTACCATCTCAGAATACAAGGATCTAACTTTGCAAAGAATAGGTAAAATTACAATAAAAGAATGAGGAATAAAAGAAATAATACAAATATGAGGCAACATACATATGATCAATACTCTTTTCAGTGTTGGAAAGAAGTAAAGACCAACAAATCAATCAAAGTTGAGAACGGGTGGAAAAGATGATGAAGATGATGCTTTGTTGATTAAAGAATAATAAAAGTCTAAATAGATAAGAGAGAAGATATAAACTGTAACTACCGATTGTGATTCATGGGGATAAACAATTTTGTTCTTGTTTTTATTTTAATTAAATTCTAGGGTTTCCTCAAATATAACATGAGACGTGAAAATTGACTTGAGGGTATAATTGGAAGAATAATTCACGTGAAGTATGTTAAAAAAACAGTTGAGCCATTTTTCATTGAAAAAAACCGTTTGACCATTTTTAAAAAATACACGGTATATCTAGCCATTTATAAGGTTTTCCCCTTTTTTTTATTTATTTTTAATTGGGTTAAACAACTTTTTCAATTTGAGACTACTAAATTTTGGGACCCTGTTGTAGATCACAACTCACACATGCTAAAGGACAACCGTGTACAAAAGTGAGAAGTTTGGAGAGTATTCTCAAGGATAAATAAGAGGGACAATTCAAGTTAGAATAGTGGCTAGCAATTTGTAAAGGTTTCAATTTGGATTATAGATCAAGAAGTAATATTGATGTCTATATTTTTTCTATTTGTGTCTGAATTTGATTAGTATAAAATTTGAAAAAAAAATCGAGACGTACCTCATACCAAATATGTATAAATTTTTTATGCAATGTGGTACCCATTTGGAATACCTTTTAGTTTAAATATTTTTCAACAATGCATTTTATTTTGAACATTCGGTATAAAAATTGTTTAGAATTTAAATATTCATATGTTTGGTTGCATTTACTCATAAGTGTTTTTATACACAATTTATCATTTACTTAAAAGCTCTTTTAAAAAAAATTGCTTTCAAGTATTTCTCACAAAATGGTTTATTTCTCAATCTCATTTTTTAGGCCTCGTTTCATAATTATTTGGTTTTTTTGTTTTTCGTTTTTGAAAATTAAGCTTAAAGACATGCACATACAAGTTTCTTTGTTTTGTTATCTACATCCTTCCCATTTTTCAAAAACCAATTCAAATTTTGAAAACTAGAAAAAATAGTTTTCAAAAGCTTGTTCTTATTTTTGAAATTTGGCTAGGAACTTAACCGTGTCTTTAACAAGGATGAAAATCATTGTAAGAAAATTGGATGAAAACAAGCATAATTTTCAAAAACAAAAAACCAAATGATTAACAAGCGGGGCCTTGATAAGTCATTTTTAGTGGTTGTCAAACACTAGAATTGCTTTCAAAATGATTTTTTTTTTCAAAATTAAACACTTGAAAAGTTAAACTAAACATATCGGTAATCTTCCATATTATGTTTCCTTATCTCGTTTATATATATTTATTCTAATTCGTTAGTCGTTACTTATTGAAATTGAAAAGAACCTATTAAGAGGACAATCTACCACACCCAACACGAGGGAAAATTATTAGGTGTTTTCGGTGCAATGAGACTCTCTATTTAAAATCGTCGGACGTAAATCTTAAAAATTTTTCTATCCCTAACAATCGTTAGATACAAAATCGAGTTATTTTTACCATTTCTCTCCCTTACATCTAAAGGTGCAAAACTACCAATTTCATTGCATTGGGATTGAACACCTAAAAATTTCTCCAACTCGAGAGGGTTGGAAATGGACCAAGAGTCAACACAAGCCATTATTACTCATTACATTCCAATATTAAAAGAACAAAACTTGTACTTGTCGGCATACTCGTGTGTAGGATCTCCCTACATACTCCATTAAAATCTTGACATGTAAGAAAGAGGAAGGGAGAAAATGAGATTTTTTTGTTATCTCTCCTAGTTGTCAACATTTTAATAGTGGCTAAGTTCCAAATATCACTTCACCTTATTAAACAAAAGAAAGCCAAATCCAAACCAACCATCTCCATTCTTTGACTTTCAAGTCTCCCCTCCACAATATCTTCCCTATGAGATGATCTAATATTACGCGGCCTTAGCTGTCTTTCCACTAATAAAAAACTACAACACATTCACACACAGTGTCCACAGCCTTCACCACATGAACCTTTAAAATCCAAACCCAAATTAAATCTCTCTGCCACTCATCTCCAAACTCGCACACTCAAATCCATGGTTCCTCCCAATCTCAAACTCCCATGGCTGCCCCTTTTCTTCCTCTTCTTCATCTTCATCACCATTTCCTTTGCAGAACTCTGCAACCCAAATGACAGAAATACCCTCCTCAATATCAAAAAGGCCTTCAACAATCCCTACATCCTCACCTCCTGGGACCCCGAAACCGACTGCTGCCACTGGTACTGCGTCAAGTGCGATCGGAAAACCCACCGGATCACCTCCCTCACCATCTTCGCCGACGACCGACTTACCGGCCAAATCCCACCGGACGTCGGCGACCTTCCGTTTTTAGAAACACTCATACTCCACAAGCTCCCAAATCTCACCGGCCCCATCCAACCCACCATTGCCAAACTTCACAACCTTAAATTCCTCGACCTCAGCTGGAACAGTCTCTCCGGTCCCATCCCTGATTTCCTCAGCAGTCTCTCGAATCTCTTCGTCCTTAAACTTTCCTTCAACAGTCTCACCGGAGCCATCCCGAGTTCCCTCTCCCAACTCCCGAACCTCGGTGGTCTCGAATTGGACCGAAACAAATTAAGCGGACAAATCCCGGATTCCTTCGGCTACTTCCCTGGAGAACAGGCCCCGTCTTTGTATCTTTCACACAACCAACTTTCTGGGAAAATCCCATCTTCCTTGTCGAGATTGAACTTCACTTCCATCGATTTGTCCCGCAACAAGCTGGAGGGCGATGCGTTCATGTTATTCGGTGCGAACAAGACCGTCCAGATTGTTGATCTGTCGAGGAATCTGTTGGAGTTTAACTTGTCGGAGGTTGTGTTTCCTCAGAGCTTGACTTCGTTGGATGTTAACCATAATAAAGTTTTTGGGGGTTTGCCGCCGGAGATGACGAAACTGAATTTTCAGTATTTGAATGTGAGTTATAATCGGCTGTGTGGTGAGATTCCGGTGGGCGGGGAGTTGCAGAAGTTTGATGTGTATTCGTATTTTCACAATAAGTGTTTGTGCGGCGCACCGCTTGGTAGCTGCCAATGATGAAGATGGACTTTTCTCCAAGTTCCCAACTTTATTGTGTCAGACTTTTACACATTTGACTTTTTGTTTGTTTGTTTTCTTTCCCTTTATGCTTGAGGATAAAATAAAGTTTGCTGAAACTTTGAAGTTGAATTTTGAAGAGCTTCTTTAATGCAACCGATTAAAATAGTTTAATCTTTGGTTAGGTTTATTCTCTTGAGAAAAATGGTAGAAATAAAATAAAATATTTATTTTTTACCTTTCTCACTTTTAATTGTCAAGATTTTAATGGTCCCTATACATTATGATTCGTTAAATTCATTGGAGGCATTTATGGGAACTGATCTTTTACTTCTTTCTCGGTGACAATCGGATTAAGATTGTCACTTAAGAAGAGAGGCGGACTATCATATTTCCATTGGCTCGGTGGGATACCGTGAATCTTCCTTCATGATGATGAATCTTGATCGAGATATAGTCATCCGTAGGTGAAAATTTAAACGATCTAAAAAAACCATATCCCAACTCTAAGAATCCATATTGAACTCTTTTAATAAGTTGCACTAAAGAAACTCTTCGGGTAAATTAGATGAAGATTATAATTATTCAAAAAAAAAAATTAGTGAAAAGGAGTCATTGTGAAACTCTTTAGTTAAAGGGTATATATTTTGTTTTTATTAGAACCCGCGTCTTTAGGGGGCGAATTCCTAATCTCTCTCCCTCTCTTTTTTATTTAACATATTTTAGTATATTTTGGTTTTTTTATTTGGGAAAAAAATCAATTTTGACTCCTGAACTTTGCAGGTTGTAGCAATTTTAACCCTAAACTTTCAATTTTAGCAAATTGAACCCCAAACTTAACAAATTGTATCAATTTGAACCTCCAACTTGCATAAATGTTGCAATGTAGACCTTTTGTCAACTTTTGATTTGCTTTGCTATTAAAATATGTAATTGACATTTTCCTTTTATTTTTTTTAATTCACATTGCACCCGAGTTTGTGTTTTGTAAGAAATTTGTTGGAAAAAATATTTAAGAAATCAAATATCTCCGACAATTCTTCTCATTATTATAAAAAAAAAAGTCACAGAGTTATTGGCAACAATAAAAATCTAGCAAATATGAGAAATAAAAAACTCGAAATTTCTTTATTTTTGTTTCCTAGATTTGTACATTCTTCTAATTAGCAAGAAAAAAAAACATTGAAAGAAGGAAAAAAATTTCACAAAGTTCTTAGCAACAAGAAAAGACCAGCGAATATTATTTGAAGATAAAAAACCTTCAAAATTTCTTTGCTTTCGAAATCTTAAATAGCAGCAAAAAAAAAAAAAAAAAAAAAACTCTCATAAAATCCTCAACAACGAGAAAAAGTCATCTAAAATAAAGTTTCTTCAATATTTTATTTATAAGAAACCAATTCAGATGCAATGTGAATTAAGAAAAAAAAAAAGAAATAATTAATTACGTACGGTAGTTAAAAAAAAGTTAACCAAAGGTATACATTGTAACACTTATGCAAGTTTAGGGTTAAAATTGATACGATTTGATAAGTTTGAGGTTCAATTGGATGAAATTGAAAGTTAAGGGTTAAAATTGATACAACTTGTTAAATTTAAGGTTCAATTTGATGAAATTGAAAGTAAAATTGATACAACCCCTAAAGTTTAGGGTTAAAAATGAAATTTTCCCTTTTTTTAGTGGAATCTACCTTTTCCACATGAGAAATTGTTTAGTGTTTCCAATACAACGAGGTGGATAGTTACGAGGTGGATAGTTTTGCACCATTTCATGTAAGAGAGAGAAATTGAAAAGATGCATCGATTTTGTATCTAATAGCTATTAGGGGTAGATATATAAATTTGAATATGTGTACACCTGACGGTTTTAAAGAAGCGTCATTACACCTAATAATTGATTTTTTTAGTACAAAACCATTTAATTTGGAGGTGAGGGATTTCAAACCTCTAACCTTCTTAGTCGAGGGTACATGTCAATTATGACTGAGCTATCCTCACTTTGGGAAGGGAGGAATTTGAATATATGACCTCTTGATTATAAGAACACACTTTATGTCAGTTGAACTATGTTCTTGTTGGCCATTTCATTTATATATATATTTTTTAAATAACAGTTTCATTTATATTTATTCTGTATTAATTCCTCAATTTTCATTTTTTTTTATTTCAGTCCTTGGATTTAGCAATTACAAAAAATTAATCATTTTATTTCTTCTAATAAATTATTAATAACAAAAGTAACATGAACATGTGTGGACAATCAAATAAAAATGTCTAAATCATTAAATAAATTTTAGTCAAGGGGAATTTAGACATTTCTTTTAAAATGAAAATCAATAACATCTAAAAAAAAAAAAAAGTTTCTTCTACCTTCGTACTTTTAGATTATAGATATTTACAATTTTCATTAAATTTACCCGAAACTCTTCAAATCCAACTTAAAATTCACCGAGCAAACTTCATTTTATCCTCAAAGTTAGAATAAAGGGTAAAAAGAAATACCAAAAACGTCAAATGTATAAAGATGAGTCCATCTCCATCATATACAGCTACTAAGCGGTGCGCCGCACAAACACTTATTGTGAAAATACGAGTACACATCAAACCTCAGCAACTCTCCACCCACCGGAATCTCACCACAAAGCCTATTATAACTCACATTCAAATACTGAAAATTCAGCTTCGCTATCTCCTGCGGCAAACCCCCAAATACCTTATTATGATTAACATCCAACGAAGTCAAGCTCCGAGGAAACCCAACCTCCGACAAGTTAAACGAGAGGCTGAGGTGGTTGAGATTGGTGAGGGTGCTGAGGAAATCATGGATCGAGCCAGAAATGTTGGTCCAGTTAATCCAAAAGAATTTGAGGTTGAGAAGCTTTGCAATGGAGGGTTGGATGGGGCCGGTGAGATTCGGGAGCTTGTGAAGCATGAGGGTTTCTAAAAATGGAAGCTCCCCGACCTCCGGTGGGATTTGGCCGGAGAGTTCGCCGGCGACGATGGTGAGGGAGATTATCCGGTGGGAAGTCCGATCGCACTCCACAGAGTACCAATTACAACAGTCGGTTTGTGGGTGCCAAGAGGTGAGGATGTAGGGCTTTTTTATTTATTTATTTATTTATTTTATTTTTTTTTTTGAAATAAATAAGCATTTGATGTTTGGTAAAGGGTTGCAGAAAAGAAGAAGGGGCATTTGCAAGAATAGCAAAAAATAATATGGAATTTGCAACCATGTCATCAGTTTTTTAATGTTGCAAATATAGCAAAAAAACGTGGGCCCGCCTAAGCATTAAAGTTGAAAAGTCAAAAAAACCCCTAAAACACGCTGGAATTTTAAAAAGTATATCAATGATGTTATTGATATACTGTATATCAGGTACATCATTCATTTATTTAGTGTTCTGATATACTAGATGTTGGGTATATCAATCAACTGATATACTAAATATAAAGTATATCAGATGTATATTTTGTGAATATAGTATACTTCATATGAAGTATACACATGAGCTTTTTTTAGATATCTTTGATATACTTCATCAATAAAGAATTAGAAATATTAGTTTTATTTGGACACAATATGTGTGGTAGGGGATTTAAACCTCTAACGTCTTGGTTGAATGTGTATATCTTATGCTAATTGAGTTATGCTCATGTTTGGCAAATATGTCATCAATATATTATACATCATCTTAATAATATACTACCGATACACTAATGATATACTTTAAATTACATTTTTAGTGACTATTAATACACTAATGATATACTTAAAATTGTATCTTATTGATATACTTATAACAAATTTTGCATTTCATGCCCTTCATAATACACCAAAAATTAAAAATATATATCAGTGGTTTTTTTCTTAATAACAAGTCTATCATTGATGTATTTAGCTACTCCTAGTCAGGTATATCAATGTTATTAATTATTTTAGTATAAAAAAATGAGGTAAGTTAAAAAAAAAAACGAATGAGGTATATCAATGGTATATCAACATTCATAACAGGACATTTCATTTTAAAAGATGTAAATAACACAACATAATTCAATAAAGAGAAAAGAAATCATAAAAAATATAAGTAAAGAAAGTAACATATTAAATATATCATTGATATATCAACATTTAATCAAGTATATCAAATGTTATGCTTATCCTATCAAGTATATATTAGGTATATCATTGTATTCATTCAAGTATATCAAATTTGGTATATTAGTTAACTGATATACATTATATTTCGTATATCAGTAAATATAAAATATATCAGATATACTACTAATATACTTGTTGATATACCAACAAGGGTAAAACTGGAATAATAAAAAAAACGGAAATCAGATTTTTAAAGTTTTGCTATGTTTGCAAACCTAAAAAATCATAGCTAGATTTGCAAATATCCTAATATTTTTTGCTACCTATTGCAATTTCCCAAAGAAGAATAGTGCACTTCTTGCATTTTGATACGCCAATAGATATGAGATTACTTGAGTTTAAAAACTTTTGAAGGAGTTGGGGAAGGCTTTATAAGATTTTGAGCAAACAGATATAGGCCACGGAGATAGAATTTTTCTTTTAGATCACTAAAAGTGTATATAACTGTATAAATTTAACTATGCCCACGGAAAGAGTTGGTAATATAGTTACAAATAATAGTTGATTGCCTATTGTGGTAGATTTAGACAGAGCTCCAACATCCAACAAGTTACTTATATATACTTTTCAAAAAAAAAAAAAAAAAAAAAAAAACAAGTTACTTATATTATATATAGTATCGCTTATAATCAAAACTTTTGATTATAAAATATTTATTTTGAAACTTATTATTAATATATTGTAGTTTTTATTCTACCGCCACGTGTCAGCATGATAGGCAAATTCACACCTTTTTTTTAAAACAAGATCGTCTCTTCTACATGTAATTTATTAAAATAAAAAAAAAACCATTGCGCGTTAAACCCTCGACGACCAAAGATTCATCTTCTTCTTCCCTTTGTTCCTTCCTGTTCCTCTTACTCCATCGTTTGATTGAAGCTCGAAACCATGACTTCATCTGTATTCTATTTCTCTAGTGCCATTATTCCTTGGAATAAACAAAATCCAGAAACCGAAAACAAATGGCTCGTTTGATAATGTTCACGTTTCTCGTTTCCTGTTTCTTGTTTCTTGTTTCTTGTTTTTTAAGAACTAAAAATAGAAACATGTTTGATAACTATTTCTATTTCTTGTTTCTAAAAAAAAAAAAAGAAACAGAAACAAATATGTGTTTGGTAATTGTTTCTCGTTTCTTGATTTTTAGTTGAAATAAAATTTGGTACATATAATATAAAAATGGGTAAAGTACCTTTTTAGTCCCTACTGTTTCGGGTTAGTTTCCAATAGGTCCCTAGGTTTCAAAATTGAACAATCAAGTCCCCACGGTTTAAAAAATGCTTTTATTGAGTCCCTAGACCGTTAATTTTTTTTAACAGTGCTGACGAGGTGGTGACACGTTTTAAAAAATAAAATAATAATTTTTAATTAAAAATAAATAATAAAATTATTAAAATTATTTTTTTATAAAAAAATCACCACTCTCTCTCTCTCCCCACGTTCCCTTTTCTTCTTCCCACTCTATCTCCCCCACCTTCTCTCTTAGCTTCTTCTTCCCACCCTCTCTCCCCCACCGCCGGAAACTTCTCCCGCCACCACCGGAGGTTCTCTCATAATATCTCTCTCTCTCTCTCCTTCCAAACCCAACCCCCACCTTCTCTCTTCTTCTTCCCACCCTCTCTCCCCCACAGTCAGAGTATCCTCCCGCCGCTGCTGGAGCTTCTCCCGGAATGCATCTCTCTCTCCTCCTTCTAAACCCCAACACTCCTCTCTCTCTCCTTCTAACCCCACCATCACTGGTTTCCTTTCTTTTTTTCAAGTTTTCAGATCTGTTTTTTTTTTCAAGTTTTCAGAATGCTTATGAATCTGACTCATGATGGCTTGTTTATATTTGTTTTTCTTCTTTTTATCTTCCTCCATTTCCTCCTTTTTTTTTGTTTCACGGTGGTTGGTGTCAGGGGTTAAAAGATTGAGAGACGCTATGTACTGGTGTGGGCATTTTGTGGGCATATCTCCTTCCAAACGTTTGGCTTGTTGTGGGCATTTTCTTTCCTCTTTCAATCGTGGGTTTTCTCGATTATGTACTGGTGTTGAGTTTGGGAAAAGAAGAGTGAGAGAAGGGGATTTTGGGTTTGGAAGGAGAGAGAGAGAGGAGTGTTGGAATTTAGAAGGAGGAGAGAGAGAGGGGCATTCCGAGAGAAGCTCCGGCGGCGGCGGCGGGAGGAGGCTCTGGCGGTGGGGGAGAGAGGGTGGGAAGAAGAAGAGAGAAGGTGGGGCCGTGGGGGTTGGGTTTCGAAGGAGAGAGAGGGGTTGTTGTGTTTGGAAGGAGAGAGAGAGGGGCATTCCGAGAGAAGCTCCGGCGGTGGGGGAGATAGGGTGGGAAGAAGAAGCTAAGAGAGAAGGTGGGGGAGATAGAGTGGGAAGAAGAAGAGGGGAACGTGGGGAGAGAGAAAGAGGTGATTTTTTTTTTAAAAAAATATTATTTTTAATTAAAAAAATATTTTATTTTTTAAAACGTGCCACGTCAGCAGCATCCGCTACTGCCACATCAGCACCGTTCAAAAAATTAACGGTCTAGGGACTTAATAGAAGCATTTTTTAAATAGTGGGGACTTGATTGTTCAATTTTGAAACCTAGGGACCTATTGGAAACTAACTCGAAACAGTAGGGACCCAAAATGTATTTTACCCTATAAAAATTATATATAACATACATTAAAATTATAGTCAGAGGTTGCTGGTGGCAGCTGGTCGGCAAAGGTCGACGGTGACCGATAGTCGGAGGTCGACGGTCGCGACCGGTCAGCGACAGCCAGTAGTGAGGGGTCAGTGGAGGTCAACGATGACCGGTTGTCAGAGGTCAATGGTGTTTGGTAATTGTTTCTCGTTTCTTGTTTTTTAAGAACTACAAACAGAAACATGTTTGATAACTATTTTTGTTTCATGTTTCTAAAAAAAAAAGAAACATAAACAAATATGTGTTTGGTATTTATTTCTCGTTTCTTGATTTTTAGTTGAAATAAAATTTGGTCCTTCCTTTTCCTTCTTTTTCTCAGCAAGGTACTTTGGGCAGTTTCTCTTCCAATGTCCATCTACATTGCAGTGGAAACACTTGCCCTTATCTGCCATAGTTTTGGCTTTTCCCTTGTTTTTAGCAGTAGTACTGGGAGCTTTCCCCTTGTTTCCTTTCTTCTTCTGAGTTTTTTTTTGAAGAAGTGGCTACAGATTTAGTTCTAGAGGATGAACCCTTCTCGAACTTTCTTTTAGAGTGAACAACATTTGCCTCTCCTTCTATCTGTCCCTTGTTCTTAAGAAGAGACTGATAGAGTTGTAGCTCATTCAGGAGGCTAGTCAGGTTGAATGTTATTTTATTCATCATTGCATTGCTGGTCAGGAGAAAAAGAAGGAAAAGGAAGGTAAATTTGATTTACTTGTTTTAGAAACATGCCTGGTAGAATGTGATGAGTTTACCTGGATACTTGATTCAGAAGCAACTAATCATGTTTGCTCTTCTTTTCAGGAAAATAGTTCCTTTCGGCAGTTGAACGATGGGGAAATGACACTCAGGGTCGGAACTGGAGAAGTCATTTCAGCTAAAGCAGTGGGAGCTGCGAAGTTATTTTTTAGAAATAGATTCTTACTTTTAGAAAGTTTGTTAATTGTTCCCAAGATTAAGAGGAACTTAATTTCTATTTCATGTTTGATTGAACAATCGTATACAGTTACTTTTGATATGAATGAATCGTTCATTTATAAAAATGGTGTACTTATTTGTTCAGCCAAATTGGAAAATAACTTGTATGTTTTAAGACCAACCGAAAACAAAGCACTTTTAAATCACGAATTATTTAAAACTGCTGAAATTCAAAGAAAAAGGCAAATGATTTCTCCATCAAGTAACAATATTCATCTTTGGCATCTCAGACTTGGTCATATAAACATCGATAGGATCGGTCGTTTGGTAAAGAAAACTTCTAAGAGAGTTAGAAGATGATTCACTACCACCTTGTGAATCTTGTCTCGAGGGAAAAATGACCAAGAGACCCTTAGAGTTAATACATTCGGATCTGTGTGGTCCAATAAATGTAAAAGCTCGAGGAGGGTATGAATATTTCATCTCATCTATAGATGATTATTCAAGATATGGTTACTTGTACCTAATGGGACATAAGTCTGAAGCCCTTGAAAAGTTTAAGGAGTTTAAGGCTGAAGTTGAAAACCTATTAGGAAAATCTATTAAAGTACTTCAAACTGATCGAGGAGGGGAGTATATGGATCAAAGATTCCAAGATTATATGATAGAACATGGAATCCAATCTCAACTCTCAGCCCCCGGTACACCTCAGCAGAATGGTGTGTCAGAAAGGAGAAATAGAACCTTGTTAGACATGGTTCGATCAATGATGAGCTATGCTCAATTGCCTAGCTCGTTTTGGTGGTATGCAGTAGAGACTGCAGTATACATCTTGAACAATGTTCTCTCGAAAAGTGTTTCTGAAACACCTTTCGAATTATGGAAGGGGCGTAAACCTAGTTTGCATCACTTTCGCATCTGAGGTTGTCCAGCACACGTGCTTGTGACAAATCCTAAGAAACTGGAACCTCGTTCAAAACTGTGCCAATTTGTTGGTTACCCTAAAGAAACGAGAGGTGGTTATTTCTACGACCCACAAGAAAATAAGGTGATTGTATCGACAGATGCCACTTTCTTAGAGGAAGACCACAAACCACGCAGCAAAATAATATTAGGAGAAGCTACTGAAGAATCATCAAGAGTTGTTGATGAAGTTGGACCTTCAACAAGGGTTGATGAAGGAACTAGTTCTTCAGATCCATCCCGTCCATCTCAAACGTTGGGAATGCCTCGACGTAGTGGGAGGGTTGTATTACAACCTGACCGCTACTTGGGTTTAACTGAAACTCAGGTTGTCATACCTAATGATGGCATTGAGAATCCATTGTCCTATCGACAGACAATGAATGACGAAGATAAGGATGAATGGGTCAAAGCCATGAACCGGGAAATGGAGTCAATGTACTCCAATTCTGTATGGGAACTTACAGATCTACCAAATGAGGTAAAACCCATAGGGTGCAAATGGATCTATAAGAGAAAAAGAGATGCAGCTGGAAAGGTACAGACCTTCAAAGCTAGACTAGTGACAAAGGGTTATACCCAAAAGGAAGGGGTTGACTATGAGGAAACCTTTTCTCCTGTAGCCATGTTAAAGTCCATGAGAATTCTCTTATCCTTAGCCACATATTATGACTATGAAATATGGCAAATGGACGTCAAGACTGCCTTTCTGAATGGTAATCTTGAAGAGAATATCTTCATGTCTCAACCCGAAGGGTTCATAGCCCAAGGTCAGGAACAAAAGGTTTGTAAGCTCAATCGATCCATTTATGGATTGAAACAAGCGTCCAGATCATGGAACATTAGATTTGATATTGCAATCAAATCTTTTGGCTTTGACCAAAACGTTGATGAGCCTTGTGTGTACAAGAAAGTCAACAAAAGGAAAGTAGCTTTTCTAATACTTTATGTAGACAATATCCTACTCATTGGGAATGATGTAGGATACCTCACTGACATTAAGAAATGGCTAGCAGCCCAATTCCAAATGAAAGATCTGGGAGAGGCTCAATACGTTCTGGGAATCCAAATCATTAGGGATCGTAAGAACAAAACGCTAGCTCTGCCTCAAGCAACATATATTGACAAGATGTTGTCTCGATATTCGATGCAAAACTCCAAGAATGGACTACTACCCTTCAGACATGGGGTACACCTGTCTAAGGAACAGTCTCCTAAGACACCTCAAGAAATTGAGAACATGAGACACATTCCCTATGCCTCAGCTGTGGGCAGCTTAATGTATGTTATGCTCTGCACTAGGCCTGACATATGTTATGCAGTGGGAGTAGTCAGTAGGTATCAGTCTAATCCAGGGTTGGACCACTGGAGAGCGGTTAAGAATATCCTCAAGTATCTTCGGAGAACGAGGGACTACATGCTTGTGTATGGAGCTAAGGATTTGATTCTTACTAGATACACTGACTCTGACTTTCAAGCTGATAAGGATTCAAGGAAATCCACATCAGGGTCAGTATTCACCCTCAATGGAGGAGCAGTAGTGTGGAGAAGCATCAAACAAGGATGCATAGCAGACTCAACCATGGAGGCTGAGTATGTAGCAGCCTGCGAAGCAGCTAAGGAGGTAGTATGGCTTAGAAAGTTCTTGACTGATTTGGAAGTGGTTCCGAATATGAACGTGCCCATAACACTATACGTTGACAACAGTGGGGCTGTAGCCAACTCAAAAGAACCTCGAAGCCACAAACGGGGTAAACACATCGAGAGGAAGTATCACGTGATACGGGAAATTGTGCAAAGAGGAGATGTGATCGTCACTAAGATCGCCTCGGAGCACAACATTGCTGATCCATTTACGAAGGCTCTCACAGCTAAAGTGTTTGAGGGTCATCTAGAGGATCTAGGTCTACGAGATATGTATGCCATCTAATCTAGGGCAAGTGGGAGAAATGTATAATGGGTATAAGGATGCCCTAATTCATTGTATTATTTTAATATACATGACATTTCAAGCTTTAGATTATTGCATTTACATCCCACGAACTAGTGTTTTAGTTCAAGTGGGAGTTTGTTGGGTTTTATGCCCTAAAACTCATACATAGTGAATGTAACTGTTGAACGGATATTAATGAAATAATATCGATATATTTTTCCATTAATTGTTATTAGTTATTTTATATTTGTCTTTGCCTAATAATAACCCTAATCCAATAAACTAGACATCCAAGGTTGTAATATGAGTCTTGAACTATATGTAGCGACATATGAGATCATTGTTCAAGAAACAACCTAAAGGGTCTATAGTATAGGGATAAGACTGGGTGCCTTATCCTGGTGACACTATGGATATGACCCACTTTGTATTTGATACAAACGTTGCGATCCAACGCGTTCGTGTAGGAGACATGCGAGTGGGGGTATCCTATGCAATGAGTTTGCATAAGACCGACCGCGAAATAGTAACCACTGGTTATAACACCGTTAACTAGTTGGTTTTCTATTTCACTAGGACGACGTAGACAACTGAGTCTTAATCCTGAGTTGATTATGGACTCCTGCTCATAAGAGATTGTCCTTTGATTTGTATGGGTGAGAGTGGCCAATACGCCGACTCAATAAGCCTACAACTTTGGGGACAAGACCGAATGGGGAGCTGGGAACATAATCGTACAAGATGGAATTCACTCCTTGTCGACTTTAGGGAAGCAGATGAGTGTTCCCTTAAGTGGTTACTCCGAGTCTTGAACCAAGGACCCTACCCTCTCAATGGCACGAGAGGGTTTTCTGTTTGATGGTTGGACCACAAACAGGTTGTTCATTAGAGGAGAATTGGTACTTAAGGAAATAGAGGTAACCCAGGGGTAAAACGGTAATTTGACCCAGCTGGTGTTACGGACACTCGTGAAGGACTAACTAGTCGATATTGGTCTATATCCGTGGACACAGAAAATATGTCTGCAGTGAGAAGAGTGCAACTGTGAGTCTATAGTGGAATGAACACACAGTTAACGAATATTGATTAATGTGGTTAATGAGTTTGACCAATTAATCTCACATCGTTGGAGCTTCTGATCTGCAGGTCAATTAGGTCCCACTAGCAGCTCATAAAGTAATTCGAGGCAATTAAATAATAAATTGAAAATGTTCAATTTACTAAGGGAAACAAATATAATATATATTGATATATTATTATGAGAGAAATTAATATTTGAAAAAGTTCAAATATAAATTTATGGAAGTTTGAAAGAGTTCAAATAATGAATTAATTAATTTAAGGCCTAAAATGTGTTTGGGCAAATTAATTAATTCTAGGCCGGAAATTAAATATGTGATATTTAATTGGTGGTTAATTAATTAAAGAATTCATTAACCAGGAATTAATCAATTATGGAAATAATTAATCACTTAAGGAAGTGATTAATCATTTATGGAAATGATCTAATCACTTATGGAAGTAATTAGTCATTTGTGGAAAAGATTAATCAATTATGGAATTGATTGATCATGATTGATTAATTAAGGAATAAGATTGAATCAATTTTGGAAAAGATTGATTTAATTGAATATTTTATTCATGGCCTCTCTTCTATAAATAGAATACTAGACCTAATTGGTCATGACACTTGACACTCTTGCTCTTGCTCTTAGACTATCAAGACAAGACCTAGAATTCTCTCTAGCCTCCCTCTTAGAGAAAGACTCCCACAAGTCTTTTGCCTCCTAGACTTAGAGACATACCGGTGTAACCTTTGTGGTTATTGTGTCAATCAAGAAGAAAATTCCAACGATTAAGGGGCGAGGAGGCTGCTGCGTTTTCGTTCGTTGGAGCGTCGTTGGCGAAGAACGGTCAAGTCTACAACGAAGGTATGTGACGGTTCTTCCCCTTTTCTTTAGAAAAACATAAAAATAAATTTAGATTTATTTTTAAGCATGTTTAAACTGAATTTCCAACAACTTTAAAAAGAGTTTAAAGTTTGATTGAGTTTTCGTAACGGTATTTTAATGTTAATTAATATACGGCGTAAGGTCCAATCGATGCGCTTCCGCTGCGTGGGGACTTTTATTCCCTTCAGCATCAACAATCGTTTTTGTGCTAGGAGTTAAACCATTATAAAACAATTGACCCTGAAGCCAGTCAGGGTATCCATGCTGAGGGCACTTCCTCAGTAACTCTTTAAATCGCTCCCAGGCTTCGAACAACTACTCATCATATTGTTGTTAGAATGTCCCAATCTCGGTCCTCAGCTTGACCGTCTTTGCAGGAGGGAAAAATTTCTTCAAAAAGGCCTGGACCAAAGCATCCCAAGTGGTGCACCCAGGGGGAATGGACTGCAACCAATCTCGTGCTTTATCCCGTAAAGAAAAAGGAAATAAGCGTAAGCGAATAGCATCCTCAGAAACTCCATTAATTTTTACCGTCCCACAAATGTCTAAAAATGATTTAAGATGAGAATTTGGATCCTCGGTGGGCGATCCTCTATATGCACAGTCTCGAGCCATCTGAATGAGACCGGTCTTCAGCTCAAAGTTGTTGGCATTAATCGGGGCATAGACAATCCCCGATTGTTGCCCCTGAAACACGGGCTGAAAGTAGTCTCTAATAGGCCTAGGCTCCTTAGGTGGATTTTGGTCAGCCATGTGAATAATTTCTCTGTTTTCTCTTCGAATCCTATGAATTGTTCTTTCGATCTCGGGATCCAACGGTATCAATTCTCTACTACTATGCATACAAAAGCAAAACTACCCTAAAAAGGAAAGAAAACAATTATGGAAAGAAATAAAGAAAAGAAAACAACTAATCTAAATATGGAAAATATAATCTAGAAAAGGAAACAAAATAACCTAATATGGAATGCAAAAATAAATATGGCAAACACAAATAATGAAACTAACAAGTAAAGAAAAACTAAACTAGAAAACAAATATGGAAAGAAAACAAACAAGGAAAAAAAATGCAATCAACCTAGAAAAGTAAAAATACACCCTAAATTAAGATCAAACAACTTTTTTTTTTCACAATATCAATCTAGCTAAATGTGCCAATCCCCGGCAACGGCGCCAAAAACTTGATGTGGAATTTTCCTTATCGCAAGCGCACGTGTCAAGTAATAATAAAGTGTTCGTATAAACGAGTGTCGTCCTCTGGATTGGATTTTTAAGCAAATCAAGTATTGTGAATTATCTTGCTCAATTTTATTTAGGGATCAAAAAGTAGTGAGAGAATGGTATGAAAATTAAATCAAAGCAAGTAAAAAGTGGAAATTCAATTGGAAAAACACTTAGGGAATTGATTTCGCCGATTTAGTCTTGGATTGATTTTAAGGAGTAAGTTATTATGCACAATGGAATTATGAGCCTAAGACCCTTTAATCACAACTACCTCTCCCGAGTATAATTGATTCTCATGCAAATTAATCTACTTGATATCCCTATCTAAGTTTATTAACATGTAAGGCAATGAGATCTTTAGACCAATTCTAAAGTTAATCTAAAACCATCACGAATTAGAAAATAAACCTTAGTCATGCAATCTTGAGTAAGTCTACATTTAATCCCCTCTCCCGAGCAAGAATAAAAACTCAAATCATTCAACTAATGGCCAATTAATTGAAAGCATTAAATCAAGATTGCAAACATAATATCCACTGCACAACTTAAACCATAAATCAATCCATAAACAAAATCAACTACATCAATCCCTAAGCTACAAGTTTAGCTACTCATGAATGAAGTTACAAGCTCAACTAAACATAACAAAGCCATAAATCTAGCTAGAGAAAAGGAAAGGGAAAAGAAAACTCAATGTATGATGAGACCGAACGTCCCCGTCACGATCCCCACGAACAATGGGTTGATTTCTGCTTTTATCTCTCTTGTTCAGCCTCAATCCTCTATTTTCTCCTCTGTTTTACAGCTCCAAAAAGTCCCAAATTGAACCCCCCCTAAAACCTAGCCGAAAATAAGCTTTTATTATGTTTTTTTCGTCGTAGCGTCGAGACGCTATCAAGACAGCGTCTCGACGCTGCCTCTAAAATACGCGCGTCTGGAATGGAAATAACGGTAGCGTCGAGACGCTATTGTCACAGCGTCTCGACGCTGTAACGCTGCCGCCTCTTCTAATTAAGGAAAACCAGCGTCGAGACCCTCCAAGAGTGGCGTCTCGACGCTGATGGGCAGAATGCCCTCTCTTGGCTCCTTGTTGCTTGAACTTTCCGGTTCTTTGGCATATTTTCACGTCCCGAACACCCGATTAACTCCAATTCCACGTTTTAGCTCTAATCATCGCTTTCCTACAAAATAAACAATAAAGCACAATAAAATGGCCCAAAAATCATAAAAGACTAGCTAAATTAAATAAGTAAAAGTAGCTAGCTATGCTCGCTATCACACGGAGGTCAGCAGGGACTGGTAGTGGGATGTCGACGGTGGCGGCCAGTAGTCAGATGTCGATGGTGGCGATCGGTCGATGGAGGTCGTTTGTTGTAGGTCAACGATAGCGGCCGATTGGCGGCACTGAACGATTGAAATTCCTCGCAGCGGAAGTGTATATCAGATCAATTCCTCGTTAATTGGGTTTCATAGAAAACACCGATACATTGGCTTTAAATTTCAGAACAATTCTAAAAAAATAAACTGATTAAGCATGCTGATTTCTAAACTAAAATAATTAGGATTAGAAACCTACTTGTTGAAGATCGTTCTTCACAGCAAGTTCTCCCTTGATTAGATTCACGTACTGAGGATGAATTCAATTTGGCACAACCACCAGTAAACACTCACTATTCTCTGGATCCATGAGGTAGATATTGTGGGATCTCAATCTTGAAGAGTTTGGAATATTTTCAGAAACAAGGTTGTTGTACTTTTTCTTGAGAGTGTATCTTGAAAAGAGAGTTTCCCAAGAGAGATCAAAAAGGAAATCATGAACAGAACAACCTTCTACCCCCATTCACACGTTGGTTGTAGGGAGGGGAGTTACAATCATGTAACTCCCCAATGAGGTGTCAATACTTCATTCCTTGAATGATTAATTTAACCTATTAAATTAATAATTACACAAACTATAAATTATTCACCAATTTAATCAAATAAAAAATTCAATTAAATTAATTTTAACATATAGTTCCAAACTCAATTAAATCATATTTAATTCACACGTTGGTTGTAGGGAGGGGAGTTACTGTAACTCCCCAATGAGGTGTCAATACCTCATTCCTTGAATGATTAATTTAACCTATTAAATTAATAATTACACAAACTATATATTATTCACCAATTTAATCAAATAAAAAATTCAATTAAATTAATTTTAACATATAGTTCCAAACTCAATTAAATCATATTTAATTGAATTAATTCAACCAACTAATTAAATATCATATATCTAATTAACTTTATATTTGAATCTAATCCAAATATGTCTCTCTTTGAACCTATAGTTTTAATGTGCATCAAATGTACATTATTTATTAACTATAGAATTAATTTAATTAAATCACATTTAATTAAATTAAGCTAATTAATTCATTAATTAAATATCATATATTTAATTAATTTAATATTTGAATCATAATTCAAATAATTCTCTCATATACTATAGTTTTAATATGAATCTCATTCACATTAAATTTAACCTATATTTTCAATATGAATCTAATTCATATTTAATATTTGAACTCCTTTAAATATTTAATTCTCTCATTAATTAATTTTTGAATCATATTCAAAATTAATTTATAATATAAAGTTTAATTCACCAATTAAACTTATATTATAATGTATCTGCATACATTATCTTAATTGTATCAAATACAATATAATTCTCTTGAATTTGAATGCACTTCAAATTATATTCAAGACTATTTAACCTCAGAACCCTTTACGAGCTAGCAGATGGACCTAATGGACCTACAGATCAGAAGCTTCAGCGATACGAGACTAATTGGCTAAACTCATTAACCAAGTTAGTCAACATTCGTTAACTGTGGGTCACTCCACTAAAGACCTATAACTGCACTCTTCTCACTGTAGAATTTTGCTGTGTCCACGGATAATGACCAATAACAGTAAGTCAGTCCTTCACGAGTGTTCATAATGCCAGCTGGGTCAAATTACCGTTTTACCCCTAGGTTACCTCTTGATCCTTAAGTACCACTGATTCCTCTAATGAACGATCTGTTTATGATCCAATCAATAAACAACAGTTCCTCTCGGGCTAGGAGAGGATGGGCGCCCTTGTTCAAGACCCGGAATCAACCCTTAAGGGAACACACATCTGCTTACCCCAATAGGGGAAGGAGTGAATTCCATCTTGTAATCATCTCCATGCAATTCATGCACATTATCTAACGTATATTGGGGTTTATGTCCTAAAACTCGTAGATAGTGAATGATTAACGGATTATACACTTGTATCAGTAAAGTGTTATTGAGGTTTATGCAATAAAGTGTTATTGTCATATTAAGTCTAGAATTGTACAATATGACCCAAATCCAATAAACCAAGATCCAAGGTTGTTGATATGTAACTTGAACGAGTATGTGGGGACATACGGGGATCAGTGTTCAAGTAACAACCTAAAAGGTCTATAGTACAGGGATAAGGCTGGGTACCTTATTCTGGTAACACTATGTGATACGACCCGCTTTGTATTCGATACAGACGTATTGATCCAAGGCGTCCATGTAGGAGACATGCGAGCGGGGGTATCCTATGCAATGAGTTTGCATAAGACCGGACCACGAAATAGTAAACCACTAGATGTAACACCGTTAACTAGTTAGGTTACTGTTTCAATAGGATGACCTAGGTAACTCAATCTTAATCCTGAGTGTGTTATGAACTCCTTCTCATGAGGGATTGTCCTTTGATTAGTATGGGTGAGAGTGGCCTGCACGCCGACTCAATAAGCCTACCTTCTTGGGGACAAGACCGAGTGGGGGGCTGGGGACATGACAACACAAGATGGAATTCACTCCTTCCCGCTTCTAGGAGAAGTAGATGAGTGTTCCCTTAAGTGGTGACTCCGGGTCTTGAACAAATTGGGATCCCGCCCTCTCATTGGCCCGAGAGGGACTTTCTGTTTACTGGTTGGACCATAAACAGGTTGTTCATTAGAGGAGCACTGGTACTTAAGGAGCCAGAGGTAACACAGGGGTAAAACAGTAATTTGACCCAGCTGTAGTTACGAACACTCGTGAATGATTGACTTACTGTTATTGGTCAATATCCGTGGACACAGAAATATTCTACAGTGAGAAGAGTGCAACTGTGGGTCTTTAGTGGAGTGACCCACAGTTAATGAATATTGGTTAACTCGATTAATGAGTTTAGTCAGTTAACCTCATATCATTGGAGCTTCCGATCTGTAGGTCCATTAGGTCCCCCTGCTAGCTCGTAAAGAGTAATTGGGAACAATTTATATTGAAAAGAATTTGAATTGTTCAAATTCAATTTGGGAATCAAGTTAATTGTATGAAGTACAATTAATATAATGTATGTTGATACATTATAATATAAAGTTTAATTTATGATTAAACTTTATTAAATTGAGAGAATTATATATTTGAAAGAGTTCAAATTTATAACTAATTAAATATGTGATATTTAATTAGTGAATAAATTAATTAATTGCGAATTAATTAATTATTCAATTAGTCTAATTAAATTTGATTTAATTAAATTATAATATAAGAGAGATGCACATTTGAATATGCTTCAAATGTTTGATTAATTAAATATGTGATATTCAATTGATCAAAGAATTAATTAATTATGAATTAATTAATTGTGTAGTTTAATTAATTTAATTAGATGAGATTTAATTAAGTTTAATTAAAACTATATATTAAGTGAGGGCATTGCATTTGAATATGATTTAAATGCACATATGCTTAATTAATTAATGTGATTAGTTAATTAGCATTTAATTAATTAATTAATTTGAATTGTTTTGAATTAATTAATTAATATGGTTATAACCATACACATGGCATCGTGTGGTTGCTCTCCCTGATATATGACACACGTTGGAGGGGTTTTTAGCTGATCACTCATTTTTTATCACCCAAGATCATCTCTCACTCTCATGCTCTCTCTACAAAGATACAGAGAAGTTTAATTTTGTTTTTCTGTGATTCTCTCCCAAAAAGTTCAAGAGAATTCAGTCCCACAACTGAGTTCCCATACTCAGAGGATAGCAGGGTAATCTTGTGGTGGTGTCCCAAGATTTCATTTTTGGTCCCTGGCATTCAAGAAGACGTTCTTGAAGAATTCGGAGTCGTCAGGCGACGGTGAGTTTGCTTAACCTTAGTTTTGTAGAATTATGAATTCGTAATTGCCAATGTACCGGTATTTTGTAGAACGAAATTAAATTGCGAATCGGTCCAATTGCTTCCGCTGTAACGGAATTGGGAATTCCAATCCTTCAACGTAGGCATATCAAGCTCATTCTCAAAGTCAGACAAATCATCAACTTCGGGCATTTCTATCTCATTCTCAAAATTAGGCAAATCATCATTTCAGACATTTCATTCTCAAAAGTAGGTAATTCTAATTCATTTTCAAAATCGGGCAAATCTATATCTATCAGCTCATTTTCAAAAAGAGGGTCATCAAAAAATGCATTAGGATTAAAATTCCCTTCATTCATAGACGCCTCTCCTAATCCTAGGCCAAGATTATACTCTACCTTTTCATCATCGTCAGTCAAATATTCTTGACCTATAGAAAAACAAGTATGCAAACTACATACAGATTCATCTTGCCCAAAAATATTAAAATGAACTTTTCATCATCTACGTTCAAGGTAAGCTTACCAGTATGCACACTAATTTCAGCCTTACCTATGGCCAAGAAAGGTCTTCCTAAAATGATAGGTGCCTATTTATCTTCCTACATGCCGAGTACCACAAAATCTACAGGGAAGATGAATTTGTTGACCTTTCACCAACACGCCCTCCACAATACCCATCGGTTGAGTGATCGATCTATCAGCAAGCTGGAAGGTGATGTCGGTGTCCTTTAGTCCTGTCAAACCAATCTTCCTGTACAATGAATAGAGCATCATATTTATACTAGCACCTAGATCACACAAGGCCCTATTGAAAGATACTTCTCCTATAATGCAGGGAACAGTAAAACTCCCTGGGTATTTTTGTTTAGAAGGTATCTTTCCAGAAACTATGGTACTACTGCTCTCAGATAATTTAAAAACCTTTTCTTTCAAGCTTTTCTTCCTAGATAACATTTCTTTCATGAACTTCTCGCAATTAGGCATATTATAAAAAATATCTACCAAGGGAATGTTTACAAACAACTTTCTAAACATTTCTAGGAATTTCTGAAACTGTTCATCAAATTTAACATTTTTAAAGCGTTGAGGAAAAGGTAACTCCCTGCAGTCAAAGGTAGGACATTCGCCCCTCCGCTTGGGTGGGCTAATGTGCGAGCCTTTGTCATGATGGTTGCATGGAACCACTTCTTCCTCACTCAACTTCTCTTCATGTCTGTCATTCTTCTTTTCATCTTTTTTCTTTCCTGCAAAAGAGTTAGAAACATCATAATTCAAATCAATAGAGTTAGGAGGATGTTGGGACCTTTCAAAGGAGGCTTTTTGTGCCTCAGCCCTTTCATCTTCATCTTTGCTTTTTTCTTATTTCTTTTTCTCTGAACTGACCTCCAGCTGTCCACCACTTCTCAGTGTCACCATCTTGCACTGCTCTCTTGGATTGGTTTCTGTGTCCCTTGGAAACTTCCCTTTTCTGAAGGGCATTCACTGCTAAAGCGATCTGACCTATCTGAACTTCCATATTCTTGAGAGCTGTGTCGTCGTTATTTACTGTCGTCTGGAGATTCACATTCAACACCTTTTGTTCTTTTATAAACATGACCACCATCTCCTCCAAGTTACTTTTCTTTTCTAGCGAACTGGTTGAAGCAAATCCTGGCGGTAGCTGGAAAACATTATTCGTGTTCGAGTACGAAAAGTTCTCATGATTGCGCAGACTGGGATGGTAGAAGTTCGGTACTCCTTGAGTGAATGGCCTGTTTCCCACATACTGAACTTCTTCCACATCTTGATTCTCTTTCTTTAGATATCCTTCAACTAAGGTGGAAATAGATTTGACCACCTCAGATGAAGTCAGCTTGTTCAGTGCATTCGTCAAAGATGCCATCTGTGCCTTCAGAGAGCTTGACTCATCTATTTCATAAATACCAACCTTCTTAGAAATTGTCCCCTTTTCAGTCGGCCACTGGTAACTGGTTGCTGCCATTTCCTCTAGAAGATCCTTGGCTTCTGTCACTGTCTTGTCTTGGACAGAAAACTCCCACCCGCTGTTGTGTCTAAAACTATCTTGGTGGAGGGATTCAGTCCATTGTAAAACAACTACACCTGGAGCCAATCTGGGTAGCCATGCTACGGGCACCGCCTAAGCATTTCCTTATATCTCTCCCATGCTTCGTACAACTGCTCCTCATCCAACTGCCTGAATGTTCCAATTTCTGTCCGGAGCTTCGTGGTCTTGGCAGGTGGGAAAAATTTCGTCAGGAATGCCTGGGCAAGCTCGTCCCATGTGTTGATTATGCCCGTCTCGACTGATTCGAGCTAATCTTTAGCCTTATCTTGCAGAGAAAATGGGAATAACCTCAATCTTATCGCGTTGGCCGGAACTCCATTCATCTTTACAGTCCCGCATATCTCCAAGAATGATCGCAGATGCGAGTGTGAGTCCTCAGAAGGATGTCCCTTAAAGGAATTGTCTCGCGCCATTTGGATCAGTCCTGTGTTTAACTCGAAATTATTAGCTTGGATTGGGGCATAAACGATTATGGAATTCTCGGTTGGGAGAACTGGCTGTAAAAAGTCTCTGATTGCCTTGGGAGCTTCTTCTTGGTGGGCCATTGCTCTGCTAATCTTTTTTTTCTACAAATAACTCTGAGAGTCCTGTCAATTTCAAGATCTAGTGGACACAAATTAACCACCTTGTCTCTTCGCATGCAATACTCCCAAACAATCAAAAGAACCAAACAAAAACAAAAACAAAATAATATTCACAAAAATAATAAAAGAAAATATTTACACCTAAATTACTATTTATCTCGTTCTTTTTTATGTCAAGAAAAAATATTTTGCTTAAAATTCAAACCTCTCCGGAAACGGAGCCAAAAACTTGTTAGTGCCAACAATGCCGCAAGTGAACGGGCTGCAAGTAATATAAAACGGAAATATTGCGAGTATCGAATCCACAGGGAGGCAAAGCGAAAATTAAGCAAAGCAAAAATTCCTTGAACACTAAAGATACTTGGGAGAAATAATATTTAGGGACCAAAACGCACAATTAAAATGAATTTAAAAATTAAAGCGATTAAGGAAATCAAACTGATTAATCAAGAAATAAAAATATGGAGAAAGAGCTTTTTAAATGGGAAGTGGGGTCTTGAAACTCAATTAATAGTTAAATAATTATTACAATTATCCTATCTCATTGCCCAACTAATTATAATCCTAGAATCTCCGTTAATCACATTGGTTCTCCTGTCGGTCTCCCCTAATTATAATTAATCCATTTTAACAACCTAAGTGTCATTGGCGCCATTAAAATTCGTTAATTATTACGCTCTGATTCATTTTAGGAATCTAAGTTTAATCAACTAATCCCGTTGTCACGACGGACAATTAAACTAGTTGCATGGATTATGATCTATCCTAATATCTCTCCATCGAGTCTCCATTAAGAATCAGATCAATACACAATTGGCCAGATTGCATACAACATTACGAGTATCCATACAAATAATTAGTAAACAAGGCAAGAGATAGGCAATTATAACAACATTTAACTAAAATTTCATTTCAAGACCCCAAATTGGAGTTTAGCTATACATAGCTAAAATATTCACAAAATTTACAATGGAAAGCATAAATATGAGCAAAATAAAAGGGAAGGAAATGATCGTCGAAGACCCCATCGCTGGCGCTTGGAGTCCCTCCGAGCACACCTTGAGCCTCCTAGAGTGCTCCCCAAAACTCCCCAAAATTTTCCCACTAAAGAACTCTAAAAAAGGCTAGAAAGCCTTGAGAGAGGCTCCAAAGGAGCCAAAGGAAGAAAGAATTTAATGAAAGAAATGATGATTGATGATAAAAAATGGCACCAAGGGGCGCCTTTTATAGGCTCAGAAAATGTTGGGTTTTATGCCCTAAAACTCGTGGATAGTAAATGTAAACATTTGACTGAGCATTAATAAAATAATATTTCATGTCTTATTCATTATTGTTTGTATTGTATCTTGCCTAAATAACCCTAATCAAATAAACTGAACATCCTAGGCTGTTAGTATGAGACTTGAACTACTATGTGGGGACATACGGGGATCGTTGTTCAAGTTACAGCCTAAAGGGTCTATAGTATAGGGATAAGGCTGGGTACCTTATCCTGGTGACACTATGGATACGACCCGCTTTGTATTATGATACAAACGCAATGGATCCAATGCGTTCGTGTAGAGGACATGCGAGTGGGGGTATCCTGTGCAATGAGTTTGCATAAGACCGGACCGCGAAATAGTTAACCACTAGCTTTAACACCGTTAACTAGATAGGTTTCTATTTCACTAGGATGACCTAGGCAACTTAGTCTCAATCCTGAGTGGGTTATGGACTCCTGTTCACGAGGGATTGTCTTTTGATTTGTATGGGTGAGAGTGGCTTGCAAGCCGACTCAATATGCCTACAATTTTGGGGACAAGACCGAGTGAGGAGCTGGGAACATAATCACACAAGATGGAATTCACTCCTTCCCTTCTTTAGGGTAAGTAGAGGTGTGTTCCCTTAAGTGGTGTCTTTGGGACTTGAACAAAGGGCCCTGCCCTCTCTATGGCACGAGAGGGATTTCTGTTTGTAGGTTGGACCTCAAACAAGTTGTTCATTAGAAAAGCACTGAGATTTAAGGATGTAGAGGTAACTCAGGGGTAAAACGGTAATTTGACCTAGCTGGGGTACGAACACATGTGAAGGACTGACTTGCTGTTGATGGTCGATATCCGTGGACACAGAAATATATCTACAGTGAGAAGAGTGCAACTGTGGTTCTATAGTGGAGTGAACCACAGTTAACGAATATTGATTAATTTGGTTAAAGAGTTTAGCCAATTAATCTCATATCGTTGGAGCTTCTGATCTGTAGGTCCATTAGGTCCCACCGGTAGTTCATTTAGGACGTTGAGGTAAATTTCTAAGGGAGAGTTGAATATTGTTGGGATTGGTGCCCTAAAACTCGTAGATAGTGAATGTTAAACGAATTATATACTTATTCGATAAAGGTGTTATCGAGATTGATTCAGTAAAAGTCATTACTGAATAAAGTAAATTGCACATATAATAACCCAAATCCAATAAACTAAGATCCATGGCTATAGGAAGAACACTTGAGCTTTATGTAAAGACATAAAAGTTGATCAAGCTTGAGTAATAGCCAAAACGGTCTATAGTATAGGAATAGGGTTTGGTACCTTATTCTGGAGACACTATGAGACGCGACCCACTTTATAGATGGTATAGACGATGTGATCCTAAATCGTCCATGTAGAGACATGTGAGTGGGGGCGTCCTATGCAATGAGTTTGCATAAGACCAGGACCGAGAAATAAGTCGCTCTCGCTTTATAACACTGTTTACTGACGAGACTGACTATTTCATGTGATGACCTAGGTAACTCGATCTTAATCCTGAGCTAACTATGAACTCCTGTTTATTCGGGCTTATCCTTAGATCTGCATAGGTGAGAGTGGCTCAGTATCGCCGACTCAATAAGCCTCCCATTTCAGGGATAGGAACGGGTAGATAGCTGGGGACATAGTCGTGCAAGAATGAATTCAATCCTACCCGAATTAGGGATAGTAGAGAGGTTGTTCCCTTAAGTACTGACTCCGAGGCTTGAACAAAGGGATCCCGCCCTCTCATTGGCCCGAGAGGGACTCGGTTTATTGGTTGGACCATAAACCAATTGTTCATTAGAGGATCAGTGGGACTTAAGGAACTAGAAGTACTATAGGGGTAAAACGGCTTATTGACCTAGCTATAGCTACGAACAACCTGTGAAGGATCGACTTACTAATCATGGTTAAATCAAGTGGACGGAAATATATCTATAGTGAGGGGAGTGCAACTATCGGGCTATAGTGGAGTGTTCCGATAGTTAACGAATGTTGGCTAGCTTGGACAATGAGATTAGTCGGTTAGCCTCGAATCGTTGGAGCCCATGATCTATAGGTCCATTAGGTCCCCCTACTAGCTCATATCGGAATTAAGCCTAGAACAAAAGATAGGAAGCTTTGAATCGTTCAAAATCGGAAAAAAGGGTATTATCGTAAATTGTGTTTGACACAATAATTTAATTATGAATTAAATTAGAAAATGAGAGATGAAGTATTTAAAAGTGTTTTGAATACTATATATATGTATTAGGAATCATATATATGAAATTGCACAAGATATCAAAGATTAATTAGATTAATCATATCAAAATTAATTTTAAAATTTTCAAATTAATTACCAAGCAATCAATTTCAATTTAGAATTGAAATTGGGGATAATTTGCAAACTTGAAATTTGATTTCAATTTGAATTTAGTGGATTTAGTTGGAAATCCACTTAATGCATGATCATTCAAAGTGGAAAGACAACTCACTCATGCATTGTTGCATGTCTTGTGTAATGTACACCGAATCCACTTGAGCTTGCAAATACACCATGTGTCTTGTGTCTTGAGGCTTGGCTTTGCATGGAGAATGTCTTTAAAAGGAGTTTGAATCATATTCAAACATAAGAGAGCCATTTCCTTAATGTTATGCTGCTGGAATTTGGACTCAAAGTTCTCTCATCTCTCATTCTTCTCCATTGCTTGATGCTTCAAGCATTCCCTTCCCATTCCCTATCTTATATAGACTCCCACAAGTCGTTCTTGGCCCGGAGTATAGTAGGGAAGACTCTAGAGGTTGTCCAAGGAGCATAGGAGAGGCAAACACCACAAGGAGTTCAACATAAGTGAGCTACAAAGGTTGGTGTTTTCTAAACTCTCTATTCTGTCTTTTCTAGAACATGCATGCTTTAGGAGTAAAATTGAATGTCTTAAGTGCTTTCGATCTTCAATTTCTTCCGCATGTGTAATATGTACACCTTCAATTGGTATCAGAGCATGATTAGAGCACTTAATTCGTTTTAATTTTGCTTTGGTGGGTAGCATTTTGAAATTGAATTTTCTGTGTGCTAAAATGGAAGTGTTCTGGTTTGGCAATTTTTTGAGCATTCAAACCTTCATGAAATTGTAATTGCTCGGATATGTAAGAGCGTTAATGTGTGTACTATAGTCTGTAATTTTTATAGAGTCATTAGAGTCCATATAGGCTGTAAAATCGAAGAAAAATCGGAGAAGACGCAGCAGAAAATGAAAATTCCAGCAAGCTGTATTTTTAATTACAGCAGCAGTTTTTTTTTCCTTCTTCTATTCCAGAATTTTGGTCCGGTTCGGTCTGTTGCAGCCTCATTTCACTCATTGCATGACTAGTTCATTGCTTGGATGTGCGGTTCGGGATGGTTCGTGAAGCTCGGGCGTGTTGCAAGTTTATTTATTAATTATTATTGTAATAATTAGTGAAATTGCTTGTGTTTTTTTTTTTTTTTTAAATTGCCAAACCATTCCATTTTAGCTTGATTTAATTACTTTATGCATTGTGAATGTATGATTTAATTAAATGGATGTATGTGCATTATGAGCATGCCATATAGATTAAAATGCCACCATAGGAAAGCATGTTCATGCATTTGTTTAATTTGTATAAGTGTTATTGATTAATTCAAATTCATGAGGGAAATTTCATGTTTAATTAATATAAGTGTTGTATTAATTTAGGGAGATTCATGCTTGAATGGTTAATTAAAATTGATTATTCTTATAATAGTTATAATTATTAATTTATAAAATTAACCAAGCATGAAGCATAAAATTTCATTAGTTTGATTATAAGTGTTATTCTCAAATTAGGCTTGTTATGGATTGTTTTTATAATTGTTATAAAAAGAGATAGAAATCTAAAATCTATAACAAGATTAAGTGCATGCTCACTTAGGTTAATGAACCTTCAACGATTCGATCAACTTGCATAGTTTAGGTCGATATCTTGTAAAACAATGGTTACGAGAGAACTCACCCAACAAGATGCTGTCTAAGGCTGGAGGTATTTAAGTTGACGGTTTACGGAACACCTCCTACCTGGGCATCGAGTCGGTTCTTGAGTTGAGTTAACTCGAGTTTTATGAGCATGCATGAGCGTTGTGAGGTTTTAAAGTGTTATCACCTAGACATCGTAGTATAAAGCGTTATACAAACCTAGACATAGGTTGTTTCTAAATGGTGTTTTTCTTATAACTTGGATGATTGATTGTTATATGCTTTTAAACACCATTAGAAAGCATGTTATAGGGTTAATTCATTAAAAGTTATAAGAGTTATAATAGTTAATGAATAGAAACTGTAAGACCTATAACAAAGAGTTGCATGCTAACATAGGATCTTAGGATCTTATCATTCTTTAAATGGTTTAAAATGAAATAGATCTAAGATCGCCTTTTCTAATAGGATTAGAAATATGTCTTACTTAGTTTTTTAAAATAGTTTTAACATTTGAGTAAGTAGGACATAAGACCTTGGTTATAAGGGAACTCTCCCGGCATATGGTTCGGAACCTGAGTTGAATTAACCAAAGTCTTATTAGCATGCAATGTCACTAGGTTATTAAAAGAGTTTAATTCACCTAGACATTTATTGTAAAGACCTTGTTTAATAAGGCATAGACTTAGATAGATTCATTTAGCCGAAATTTACCTAAGTAATAGACCCTACAACTTTACGACACTTTAGTGGGAGGAAAAGTATAGAAACGAAATATTCATATTAAGTTTCTACTCTCACGTCCCCTGAGTTCACACCGTGAGATCCACGCTTGGCCTCGAGGCGCCCTGGGAGCGTCCCCCTACGGCTGGTGTTTGCACGGGTTAATATCAAGGTGAATGGGAAAAGTGTTCATAGTAAGTGGGAAAGGAAATGTGTCAAACGTATCATGCGGTCTCCATCATTAGGTTGCACCGTGAGATTCCTATGCGCTGCCTGCGAGTCGCCCTGGGAGCGATCACCCTACGGAGGCCTTGCGCATGGGATTCAGAACAACGCAAACTCCAGAAATGGATAGGGTTTCCTAGGGTCATTCCCAACATTAGCTCTTCCCTACGGTGGCATTGTTGGGGCCGCCCTCTGCAATCTGAAAATGATGGGTAACACTTACAAGATGGTCTTGACCAAATTAACGTTAGCTAATAACTATTTGACTAAGAGTTATTCTAGGAATAGTATTTGGCCGAGATTGTCTCGATTCAGAGGAGGAGTAGCTGACTGCCCTACGCTAGCCCTTAGGCGTCTCGACGCTAGCATTCCATATCAGAATAGGCGCGAAATCGTTGCAGCGTCTCGACGCTGCGACCTTAGCGTCTCGACGCTGTATATTTTCCTTTCCTGAAATGCGCGTTTTGAAGGTAGCGTCGAGACGCTTCGACGAAAAAACAGAATAAAGGCTTATTTTCGGCTAGGTTTTGGGGGAGTTCGATTTGGGACCTTTGAGAGCCGAAAACAGGGCAGAGCAGAGCATTTGGAGGCTGAAAACAAAGGGAGAGATTTGGAAATCAACCCATTGTTCGTGGGGATCGTGACGGGGACATCAGACTCGGCCTACATTGAGTTTTCTTTTCCCTTTCCTTTCTTTAGATAGATTTATGGCTTTCATATGTTTAGTTGAGCTTGTATTTACATTCATGAGTAGCTAAACTTGTAGCTTAGGGATTGATGTAGTTGATTAAGTTTATGGATTGATTTATGGTTTTAAGTTGTGCAATGTTATTATGTTTGTAATCTTGATTTAATGCGTTCAATTAATTGGCCATTAGTTGAATGATTTAAGTTTCAAATCTAGCTCGGGAGAGGGGATTTGATTTAGACTTACTCAAGATTGCATGAATAAAGTTTATTTTCTAATTCATGACGATTTTAGATTAACTTTAGAATTGGTTAGAAGATCTCATTGCGTTGCATGTTAATAAACTTAGATAGGGATATCAAGTTGGTTAATTTGCATGAGAATCAATTATACTCGGGAGAGGTAGTTGCGATTAAAGGGTCTTTGGCTCATAATTTCATTGTGCATAATAACTTATTCCTTAAAATCAATCCTAAACTAAATCGGCGAAATCAATTCCCTAAGTAGTTTTCCCAATTGAATTTCCATTCTTTTTACTTGCTTTGATTTGGTTTTATTATCATTCATTCATCACTTTCTGATCCCTAAATAAAATTGGGCAAGATAATTCACAATACTTGATTTGCTTAAAAATCCAATCCAGAGGACGACACTCGTATTTACGAACACTTTATTATTACTTGACCCGTGCGCTTGCGGTTAGGAAAAGTCCACATCAGAGACATAAAATTATTCTTCACCAAGGAACGCTACATGATATTAGATAATGTGTACATAGTTCCGAAGATTAAAAGAAATTTGATTTCTTTATCTTGTTTATTAGAACAAGGTTACTCAATTTCTTTCTGTTAATGAAGCGTTCATAACTAAAAGAGGTATTGATGTTTGCTATGCAACCTTGAAGAATAAATTATATGTTTTGAGACCAATTGAGTCTAAAGCTATTTTAAATCACGAGATGTTTAAAACCGCTGAGACTCAACCTAAAAAGCGAAGAGTTTCTAAAGATACCTATCTCTGGCACTTGAGGTTAGGCCATATCAACCTCAATAGGATTGGGAGATTGTTCAAGAGTGGACTTCTAAACAAGTTAGAAGACAACTCGTTGCCTCCTTGTGAGTCATGCCTTGAGGGCAAGATGACAAAACGACCTTTTACTGGAAAAGGTTATCGTGCCAAAAAGCCCCTAGAGCTCATTCATTCGGACCTCTGTGGACCAATGAACATTAGAGCTCGAGGAGGGTACGAATATTTCATCAGCTTCATTGATGATTATTCGAGGTATGACTATCTCTACCTGATGCATCATAAGTCCGAAGCTTTTGAAAAGTTCAAGGAGTATAAGGCCAAGGTTGAGAACCTATTAGGTAAGACGAGAAAAACACTTCGATCTAATCGAGGTGGAGAGTATATGGACTTAAGTTTTCAAGACTATTTGATAGAACATGGAATTACGTCCCAACTCTCAGCCCCTGGTACACCTCAACAAAACGGTGTATCAGAAAGGAGAAACAGAACCTTGATGGACATGGTTCGTTCGATGATGAGTTATGCTCAGTTGCCTAACTCATTTTGGGGTTATGCAGTAGAGACTGCAGTTTATATCTTGAACGTAGTTCCCTCAAAGAGTGTTTCTAAAACACCATTTGAGCTCTGGAAAGGTCGTAAAGCTAGTTTACGACATTTCAGAATTTGGGGATGCCCTGCATACGTGCTAGAAGCAAACCCAAAGAAATTGGAGCCTCGTTCTAGATTTTGCCTATTTGTAGGCTATCCCAAAGAAACGAGAGGTGGATACTTCTTCGATCCAGAGGAAAATAAAGTACTTGTATCGACAAATGCTACATTCCTAGAAGAAGACCACCTCAGAGATCACAAGCCACGAAGTAAAGTCGTTTTAAGTGAACTATCTAACGAAGCTACAGAAACATCAACAAGAGTTGTTGATGATGCTGGCACCTCGAGTCAATCGTATCCTTCTCAAGAAATAAGAGAACCTCGACGTAGTGGGAGGGTTGTTAGACAGCCTGATCGCTACTTGGGTTTAACTGAAACTCCAGTCGTCATACCTGATGACGGGATCGAGGATCCATTAACCTTTAAACAGGCAATGGATGACGTTGACAAGAACGAGTGGATTAAAGCCATGGACTTAGAGATCGAGTCCATGCATTTTAATTCAGTATGGGATCTTGTAGATCAACCTGAAGGGGTTAGACCCATAGGGTGCAAATGGATCTACAAGAGAAAACGAGACGCTACTGGAAAGGTACAGACCTTTAAGGCACGACTTGTGGCAAAGGGTTTTACCCAGCGGGAGGGGATTGATTATGAAGAAACCTTCTCCCTGTTACCATGTTAAAGTCGATCCGGATACTTTTATCCATTGCCACGTTTTACGATTATGAAATATGGCAAATGGATGTCAAGACTGCCTTTCTAAACGGTAATCTTGAAGAAAGTATCTACATGTCTCAGCCAGAGGGGTTCATAGCTCAGGATCAAGAGCAAAAAGTTTGCAAGCTTAAACGATCCATTTATGGATTAAAACAAGCGTCTAGATCCTGGAATATGTCTTACTTAGTTTTTTAAAATAGTTTTAAAATTTGAGTAAGTAGGACATAAGACCTTGGTTATAAGGGAACTCTCCCGGCAAATGGTTCGGAACCTGAGTTGAATTAACCAAAGTCTTATTAGCATGCAATGTCACTAGGTTATTAAAAGAGTTTAATTCACCTAGACATTTAGTGTAAAAACCTTGTTTAATAAGGCATAGACTTAGATAGATTCATTTAGCCGAAATTTACCTAAGTAATAGACCCTAAAACTTTACGACACTTTAATGGGAGGAAAAGTATAGAAACGAAATATTCATATTAAGTTTCTACTCTCACGTCCCCTGAGTTCACACCGTGAGATCCACGTTTGGTCTCGAGGTGCCCTGGGAGCGTCCCCCTACGGATGGTGTTTGCACGGGTTAATATCAAGGTGAATGGGGAAAGTGTTCATAGTAAGTGGGAAAGGAAATGTGTCAAACGTATCCTGCGGTCTCCATCATTAGGTTGCACCGTGAGATTCCTATGCGCTGCCTGCGAGTCGCCCTGGGAGCGATCACCCTACGGAGGCCTTGCGCATGGGATTCGGAACAACGCAAACTCCAGAAATGGATATGGTTTCCTAGGGCCATTCCCAACATTAGCTCTTCCCTACGGTGGCATTGTTGGGGCTGCCCTCTGCAATCTGAAGATGATGGGTAACACTTACAAGATGGTCTTGACCAAATTAACGTTAGCTAATAACTATTTGAGTAAGAGTTATTCTGGGAATAGTATTTGGCCGAGATTGTCTCGATTCAGAGGAGGAGTAGCTGACTGCCCTACGCTAGCCCTTAGGCGTCTCGACGCTAGCATTCCATATCAGAACAGGCGCGAAATCGTCGCAGCGTCTCGACGCTGCGACCTTAGCGTCTCGACGCTGTATATTTTCCTTTCCTGAAACGCGCGTTTTGAAGGCAGCGTCGAGACGCTTCGACGAAAAAACAGAATAAAGGCTTATTTTCGGCTAGGTTTTGGGGGAGTTCGATTTGGGACCTTTGAGAGCCGAAAACAGGGTAGAACAGAGCATTTGGAGGCTGAAAACAAAGGGAGAGATTTGGAAATCAACCCATTGTTCGTGGGGATCGTGACGGGGACATCAGACTCGGCCTACATTGAGTTTTCTTTTCCCTTTCCTTTCTTTAGATAGATTTATGGCTTTCATATGTTTAGTTGAGCTTGTATTTACATTCATGAGTAGCTAAACTTGTAGCTTAGGGATTGATGTAGTTGATTAAGTTTATGGATTGATTTATGGTTTTAAGTTGTGCAATGTTATTATGTTTGTAATCTTGATTTAATGCTTTCAATTAATTGGCCATTAGTTGAATGATTTAAGTTTCAAATCTAGCTCGGGAGAGGGGATTTGATTTAGACTTACTCAAGATTGCATGAATAAAGTTTATTTTCTAATTCATGACGATTTTAGATTAACTTTAGAATTGGTTAGAAGATCTCATTGCCTTGCATGTTAATAAACTTAGATAGGGAAATCAAGTTGGTAAATTTGCATGAGAATCAATTATACTCGGGAGAGGTAGTTGTGATTAAAGGGTGTTTGGCTCATAATTTCATTGTGCATAATAACTTATTCCTTAAAATCAATCCTAAACTAAATCGGCGAAATCAATTCCCTAAGTAGTTTTCCCAATTGAATTTCCATTCTTTTTACTTGCTTTGATTTGGTTTTATTATCATTCATTCATCACTTTCTGATCCCTAAATAAAATTGGGCAAGATAATTCACAATACTTGATTTGCTTAAAAATCCAATCCAGAGGACGACACTCGTATTTACGAACACTTTATTATTACTTGACCCGTGCGCTTGCGGTTAGGAAAAGTCCACATCAGAGACATAAAATTATTCTTCACCAAGGAACGCTACATGATATTAGATAATGTGTACATAGTTCCGAAGATTAAAAGAAATTTGATTTCTTTATCTTGTTTATTAGAACAAGGTTACTCAATTTCTTTCTGTTAATGAAGCGTTCATAACTAAAAGAGGTATTGATGTTTGCTATGCAAACTTGAAGAATAAATTATATGTTTTGAGACCAATTGAGTCTAAAGCTATTTTAAATCACGAGATGTTTAAAACCGCTGAGACTCAACCTAAAAAGCGAAGAGTTTCTCAAGATACCTATCTCTAGCACTTGAGGTTAGGCCATATCAACCTCAATAGGATTGGGAGATTGGTCAAGAGTGGACTTCTAAACAAGTTAGAAGACGACTCGTTGCCTCCTTGTGAGTCATGCCTTGAGGGCAAGATGACAAAACGACCTTTTACTGGAAAAGGTTATCGTGCCAAAAAGCCCCTAGAGCTCATTCATTCGGACCTCTGTGGACCAATGAACATTAGAGCTCGAGGAGGGTACGAATATTTCATCAGCTTCATTGATGATTATTCGAGGTATGACTATCTCTACCTGATGCATCATAAGTCCGAAGCTTTTGAAAAGTTCAAGGAGTATAAGGCCAAGGTTGAGAACCTATTAGGTAAGACGAGAAAAACACTTCGATCTAATCGAGGTGGAGAGTATATGGACTTAAGTTTTCAAGACTATTTGATAGAACATGGAATTACGTCCCAACTCTCAGCCCCTGGTACACCTCAGCAAAACGGTGTATCAGAAAGGAGAAACAGAACCTTGATGGACATGGTTCGTTCGATGATGAGTTATGCTCAGTTGCCTAACTCATTTTGGGGTTATGCAGTAGAGACTGCAGTTTATATCTTGAACGTAGTTCCCTCAAAGAGTGTTTCTAAAACACCATTTGAGCTCTGGAAAGGTCGTAAAGCTAGTTTACGACATTTCAGAATTTGGGGATGCCCTGCATACGTGCTAGAAGCAAACCCAAAGAAATTGGAGCCTCGTTCTAGATTTTGCCTATTTGTAGGCTATCCCAAAGAAACGAGAGGTGGATACTTCTTCGATCCAGAGGAAAATAAAGTACTTGTATCGACAAATGCTACATTCCTAGAAGAAGACAACCTCAGAGATCACAAGCCACGAAGTAAAGTCGTTTTAAGTGAACTATCTAACGAAGCTACAGAAACATCAACAAGAGTTGTTGATGATGCTGGCACCTCGAGTCAATCGTATCCTTCTCAAGAAATAAGAGAACCTCGACGTAGTGGGAAGGTTGTTAGACAGCCTGATCGCTACTTGGGTTTAACTGAAACTCCAGTCGTCATACCTGATGACGGGATCGAGGATCCATTAACCTTTAAACAGGCAATGGATGACGTTGACAAGAACGAGTGGATTAAAGCCATGGATTTAGAGATCGAGTCCATGCATTTTAATTCAGTATGGGATCTTGTAGATCAACCTGAAGGGGTTAGACCCATAGGGTGCAAATGGATCTACAAGAGAAAACGAGACGCTGCTGGAAAGGTACAGACCTTTAAGGCACGACTTGCTGCAAAGGGTTTTACCCAGCGGGAGGGGATTGATTATGAAGAAACCTTCTCCCCTGTTGCCATGTTAAAGTCGATCCGGATACTTTTATCCATTGCCACGTTTTACGATTATGAAATATGGCAAATGGATGTCAAGACTGCCTTTCTGAACGGTAATCTTGAAGAAAGTATCTACATGTCTCAGCCAGAGGGGTTCATAGCTCAGGATCAAGAGCAAAAAGTTTGCAAGCTTAAACGACCCATTTATGGATTAAAACAAGCGTCTAGATCCTGGAATATGAGATTTGATACTGCGATCAAATCTTATGGCTTTGAACAAAACGTTGATGAGCCTTGTGTTTACAAAAGGATCATCAACAGCTCTATAGCTTTCTTAGTACTGTATGTGGATGATATCCTACTCATCGGGAATGATGTAGGTTATCTAAGTGACAATAAACTATGGCTAGCTACTCAATTCCAAATGAAAGATTTGGGTGAGGCACAATTTGTTCTAGGAATCCAAATTGTTCGAAACCAAAAGAACAAAACGCTAGCCTTGTCTCAAGCGTCTTATATCGACAAATTGTTGGTTAGATATAAAATACAAAATTCCAAGAAAGGACTATTACCTTTCAGGCACGGAATTAAATTGTCTAAGGAACAGTGTCCTCAGACACCTCAAGAAGTTGAGGACATGAGACGTTTTCCCTATGCCTCTGCAGTAGGTAGCCTAATGTATGCCATGTTGTGTACAAGGCCTGACATTTGTTATGCAGTAGGGATTGTCAGTAGATATCAATCAAATCCAGGATTCGATCACTGGACAACCGTTAAAAGTATCCTCAAATATCTAAGGAGAATGTGGGACTATATGCTCGTGTATGGTTCGAAGGATTTTATCCTTACAGGATACACTGATTCTGACTTTCAAACCGATAAAGATTCGAGGAAATCTACATCGGTGTCAGTATTCACTCTAAATGGAGGAGCAATAGTATGGCGCAACATCAAGCAAGGATGCATTGCAGACTCGACCATGGAGGCCGAATATGTAGCCGCTTGCGAAGCAGCAAAATAGGCAGTATGGCTCAGGAAGTTCCTAATTGACTTGGAAGTCGTTCCAAATATGCATCTGCCTATCACCTTGTATTGTGATAATAGTGGGGCAGTTGCAAACTCAAAAGAACCTCGCAGCCATAAGAGAGGCAAGCACATCGAAAGGAAATACCATCTCATTAGGGAGATTGTGCACCGAGGAGACGTGATCGTCACAAAGATAGCGTCAGAGCACAACATTGCTGATCCATTCACGAAGGCTCTCACGGCTAAAGTGTTCCAGAGTCATCTGGATGGTCTAGGTCTGCGAGATATGTACGAGAAATAATCTAGGTCAAGTGGGAGAATTGTAACCGGTATATCGATACCTCAGTATACTGGGTATTTAGATGCCCTAGTTTATTGTATTTTTACTCTGTTATTATTACAAGTATTCATTCATCCACTGTTGTTATAGATTATAGTACATCCCACTAAACTATAGTTTTAGTTCAAGTGGGAGATTGTTGGGATTGGTGCCCTAAAACTCGTAGATAGTGAATGTTAAACGAATTATATACTTATTCGATAAAGGTGTTATCGAGATTGATTCAATAAAAGTCATTACTGAATAAAGTAAATTGCACATATAATAACCCAAATCCAATAAACTAAGATCCATGGCTATAGGATGAACACTTGAGCTTTATGTAAAGACATAAAAGTTGATCAAGCTTGAGTAATAGCCAAAACGGTCTATAGTATAGGAATATGGTTGGGTACCTTATTCTGGAGACACTATGAGACGCGACCCACTTTATAGATGGTATAGACGATGTGATCCTAAATCGTCCATGTAGAGACATGCGAGTGGGGGCGTCCTATGCAATGAGTTTGCATAAGACCAGGACCGAGAAATAAGTCGCTCTCGCTTTATAACACCGTTTACTGACGAGACTGACTATTTCATGTGATGACCTAGGTAACTCGATATTAATCCTGAGCTAACTATGAACTCCTGTTTATTCGGGCTTATCCTTAGATATGCATAGGTGAGAGTGGCTCAGTATCGCCGACTCAATAAGCCTCCCATTTAAGGGATAGGAACGGGTAGATAGCTGGGGACATAGTCGTGCAAGAAGCAATTCACTCCTACCCGAATTAGGGATAGTAGAGAGGTTGTTCCCTTAAGTGCTGACTCCAAGGCTTGAACAAAGGGATCCCGCCCTCTCATTGGCCCGAGAGGGACTCGGTTTATTGGTTGGACCATAAACCAATTGTTCATTAGAGGATCAGTGGGACTTAAGGAACTAGAAGTACTATAGGGGTAAAACGGCTTATTGACCTAGCTATAGCTACGAACAACATGTGAAGGATCGACTTACTAATCATGGTTAAATCAAGTGGACGGAAATATATCTATAGTGAGGAGAGTGCAACTATCGGGCTATAGTGGAGTGTCCCGATAGTTAACGAATGTTGGCTAGCTTGGACAATGAGATTAGTCGGTTAGCCTCGAATCGTTGGAGCCCATGATCTATAGGTCCATTAGGTCCCCCTACTAGCTCATATCGGAATTAAGCCTAGAACAAAAGATAGGAAGCTTTGAATCGTTCAAAATCGAAAAAAAGGGTATTATCGTAAATTGTGTTTGACACAATAATTTAATTATGAATTAAATTAGAAAATGAGAGATGAAGTATTTAAAAGTGTTTTGAATACTATATATATGTATTAGGAATCATATATATGGAATTGCACAAGATATCAAAGATTAATTAGATTAATCATATCAAAATTAATTTGAAAATTTTCAAATTAATTACCAAGCAATCAATTTCAATTTAGAATTGAAATTGGGGATAATTTGCAAACTTGAAATTTGATTTCAGTTTGAATTTAGTGGATTTAGTTGGAAATCCACTTAATGCATGATCATTCAAAGTGGAAAGACAACTCACTCATGCATTGTTGCATGTCTTGTGTAATGTACACCTAGAATCCACCTGAGCTTGCAAATACACCATGTGTCTTGTGTCTTGAGGCTTGGCTTTGCATGGAGAATGTCTTAAAAAGGAGTTTGAATCATATTCAAACATAAGAGAGCCATTTCCTTAATGTTATGCTGCTGGAATTTGGACTCAAAGTTCTCTCATCTCTCATTCTTCTCCATTGCTTGATGCTTCAAGCATTCCCTTCCCATTCCCTATCTTATATAGACTCCCACAAGTCGTTCTTGGCCCGGAGTATAGTAGGGAAGACTCTAGAGGTTGTCCAAGGAGCATAGGAGAGGCAAACACCACAAGGAGTTCAACATAAGTGAGCTACAAAGGTTGGTGTTTTCTAAACTCTCTATTCTGTCTTTTCTAGAACATGCATGCTTTAGGAGTAAAATTGAATGTCTTAAGTGCTTTCGATCTTCAATTGCTTCCGCATGTGTAATATGTACACCTTCAAATATTTGAATGGTTTCGAATATTAAGATTAAAAATGTGAATTGGATTCATATTAAAACTATAGGTTATAATTAATGTGCATTAGATGTACATTAATACTATAGTTGGTTTGAGAGAAATATAATTAAATATTTGATATTTAATTATAGTATTAATTAATTGTTGAATTAATTGATTATTTGTTTTAATTTAATTTCATTAAATTTTATTTAATTGAATTACATTGAAACTATAGATTTGTGGGAAAATTTATATAAATATGTTTTATATAAGTTATATTAAATTAATTAGTTAATTTAACTGATTAATTAATTAATTATTAATTTTTGAAATTATTAATTAATTAATAGTTAATCAGTTTGTTTAACTGATTAAACGTGGTTTTCCCACTAACCACCTATCACACGATTGGAGGAGTTATTTTTGGGAAAGTGGTTTAATCATCGGTTAGCTCTCACTCTCCCTCAGTCGTATGTGGTGTGGAAAAATCTGAAAAAACTAGATTCTCTCTCAATCCTCTTTTTCTCTCGTGCTTTACAGAGAAGGAAAAACTCCCTTAGTGTCTTTTGCTCCCACAAGCAACTAACGCTAAACCCTGAGTGAGAATACCAGTGTATTCTTTTGGTGGTGTTCGAGGTGATTTTTTCAACCAAGAAAGGCGTTCTTGGGCTGCTGCAAATTTGTTTTCTTGGTAAGGAAAAAGACGTTTTCGGTCAAGATCTACAACGATAGTAAGTGTTCTTTTGATCCTTTGATCTATAGGATCAATCTCTAGATTAGATCTAGGTTTTTTTATTTAAAAATAGCATCTTTTATAGCCATGTACAACATGTATTAATTAGATTATTGTTGCTGAATTTTTTGCCTTCGTATTAGTATTCAAATCATAAATTTAATTGGGTTTGGATTTTTGATCGTTTCCGCTGCGTAAGGGATTTTAACCCTTCAATTGGTATCAGAGCCATCCCAATTTTAAAATTTTGATTTAGAATTTGCGATTGGCTAATTAGGTGGGATTAAATTGCATTGTGAATGTTAATTTGCTATGAACTTGAGATTAATTGACATTAGATTTACAATTTTTGATTTGATCAAATGTAAAGGCCCCTGCGTTTTTGGGCATTAAAATTGTAAATCGAGCCTCTGTAAGTCCGGGTCTAATTTAGATTGAAGAACGATGAAGATCAGGACCAAATTTGGCCAAAAACAGCGGAAAACGGCGAAGAACAGCGGCTGGAAACACAGAAAATCGGAAAAAAAAAAAAAAAGAAAATTCAGACGAAAATTTGCGCGCGTCAGGTGGTAGGGCTGACGTCAGCATTCACTATGCTGACGTCAGCGAGGCGCGGTTCAAGAGGTTAGTGCGCCGGTCCAGCTTCAGCGGTCCGGTTCGGCGATTCGGTCCAAGAAGAGGCGCGATTCAGCAGATGGTTCGCCGGTTCGCTGACTTTTTCGCTGGTTCGTTGACTGGGTGGTTTTTTACTCTGGTTCAGCGGTTTTTTGGATTGGTTTTGGCTATTTTTGACCCGGTTCAAGTGGATTTTGGTTGGTTCAAGATGTTTTTGGTCCGGTTCTGAGTGGTTGAAGGCTTTTAGGATATACTTTTTGTAAAATTAATGTAATTTTATGTATTAATTTTGTCCTAGGGGCCAATTAATCGGTTCATATGTTATTTTATATGCTTTATGGATGTCATATAATTATATAATCCCACCTTAGGTTATAAAGCATGCTCATGCATTTATTATTATTATTTTTTTAACAATCATGCTCATGCATTTATGTATGTTATAATTAGATTGTAATATTTGATTGAAATGCATGGTTTATTTTCATGAATGTTTTAATATATAGTTGAGTTATATTAAAATCATGAAAATGGAATTGTATGATGCATGCAATTACATAGTTTAAGTATAATAGTTATATTTAAATCGAATCGTTTGCGGCATGCTACTATGATTTACCATTTGTGGCAATTATTAATTGTTAATTTATTAATAAATGGAAATCAAAGTTGCATTGAGCATGAAATATTCATAGTTTAGTATAAATGTTATATTAATATTCATGCTATGAAAAATAGTATAGTTTAATTTTATTAATTCGAATATGATTGTTAATTAAATTAAACTATAGTATGCATGGTTATAGGACTAATCATTAAAATTTTGAAATAGTTTAAAATTTATGATTAGAAACCGTTAATCTATAATCAAGATATGCATGCTCACATAGGGCCATAGGTTTAAAAAAATGAATTAATTTTAAATGAGTTAAAATTAATAAGACCTAAGGTCATTTTCTAATAGGATTAGAAATTCTTACTTAGTTTTAAAATAGTTTTAATGAACTAAGTAGGACCAACATTCATGTGATTATAAGGGAACTCTACCAGTGATGTTCTGTCTAAGGATTGGAGGTATTTAAGTTGACGGTATACGGAACACCTCCTACCTGGGAACTAATCTGGATCACCGGAGTTGAATTAATCACAGGTTAATGTTAGAATAATGTCACTAGGTTTATTAAAATTTGTTTAATTCACCTAGACGTTAGATCTTATTATAATAGTTATAATAGGAATAGACTTAGATAAATGACTTAGCCGGATTTATCTAAGTCAATAAACCCTAAAATGAACCGTAGGTTACTTTAGTGGGAGGAAAATTACAAAACTTGATTTAAATCGAGTTTTGCTCCTACGTCCCTATATTTACAATGTGAGGTTCATGCTCGGCTTCGTGTCGCTTTAAGCGCGGCCTCCCTTCGGAAAAGTATTTGCATGGATCAATAACAAGGTAAATGGGGAAAGTGACCATAGTAAATGGGAGCGGGACACATGTCAACGTATCCCTCGGTCTCCACCCTTAGGTCACAACATGAGAATACTATGATCTGCCTGCGTGTTGTCGTGGAGCAACCACCCCTTCAGAGGGCAAGATCATAGAATTCAAAACACCGTGAACTCCTAAAAAGGATAGGGCCTCTTAGGCTAATTACCAACAGTTGTCTTTCCTCACGGTAGCCTGTTGATGTGCAATTTGCTAACCGCAAGTGTATGGGTCAAGTAATAATATAGTGTTTTCGTGATTAAAAGAGTGTCGCCCTCTGGATTGGTTTTCTAGCAAATTAAGTATCGTGAATACTTTTGTTAAATTTTATTTAGGGAGCAAAACTTGATGAGAAAGATAAATCTAAAGACAAAAAGCATAAAATAAAGGTGGAGACTCAAATGGAAAGATTCTTAGGGAATTGATTTCATTGATTAAGATTGAGGATTAATTAATGGGATGAATTTAGCATGCAATTATTCTACCAAGTCTAGGAACCTTTTATCACAACTATCTCTCCCGAGCATAATTGGTTCTCATGCATGCAACCAACTTGATATCAATATCTAAGTTCATTAACATGCAAGGCTTTGAGTTTACTTCTTCAAGAAACTTCTAAAGTTATTCCAAATCCCGTCACAAACTTAGAATTTCTACTTTAGTCATGCAATTAAATAAAGTAAGTCTTAGGCCAAATCCCCTCTCCCGAGCAAGATTCAACACTCAAATTATTCAACTAATGATCAAGTAACTGAAAGCATTTAACCATAATTGCATAGGTAAAATAAATGCATATTCATACCACAAATCAATCCAACAAACTAAAACAACTACATCAATCCCTAAGACAAACAACTAGCAATTCATAGTCTTTAAACTACAAACACTAATTGAAAGAAAAGTCATAAAAACTACAAAAGGTAAGGGAAAGAGAAAGGAAAACTCGAATCTGTCGAAACCGGCACGTCCCCGTCACGATCTCCACGTCTTCACGCTTGATTCCCGCTCCTTGGCCTTGCTTTAGCTCCCACCAAAGGTCTCTAGTCGAAATTAGGGCTAAAATCTAACCAATTGGGATCCTCTTGGCCGTAGCATGAAAAGAAGATTATATAGAAAATATGTTGATAGCGTCGAGACGCTACAGACAGTGTCGCGACACTGTCGCGATCTGCAATTTTGGAAAATTTGTCGATAGCGTCGCGACGCTATGATATATATTTTTTTTTTTTTAGATTGAAGACTCCATTTGACTCCAATTGCTGAATTAAGCTTCAAACACATACTTCCTACAAATAAAACATAAAAATGTATAAATTTGGGCAAATAATTGTAAAACACTAGCTTAATTAATCAGAGAAAAATAGCTAGCTATGCTCGCTATCACCTGTTGGTACGTGTCTTTGGGATCTGAAAGTGGGAGGGTAACACTTACGGGGATAAGTTAAGTGTGTTAACAAGTCCTTGACTGAACAACAGTGGTTAATGTCTATAGGAATATGAGTTATTCTAGAATTAGAGTTGACTGAGATAAGTCTCATTTTAGAGAAGGAGTAGTTGATCACCCTTCGGTGGCTGTTCCTCTGAACCTCTAAAGCATCATTGCAAAATACAATCAATAGTTTGTTAGGGTTCTTTGATTGCTTGTTTGCAAAATTGATTGGATGTTTGCAATTGTTTGTATTGCTTGTGTGATGGGTTAAGGCAAAGATAACTAATACGACAAATGTTTGTTTTCTTTCTGTAATGTCTTCCTCAATTATAACTCTGCTAAAAAATGACAAATTCACGGGAGAAAATTACTCGTCGTGGTTATCGACTTTAAATATGATTTTAATAGTCGATGATTTGAGGTTTGTCTTAACGGACGAATGTCCTCTAGTTCCCGGTCTCGAAGCGTCTCAGGCTGAAAAAGACGCGCATGATCGTTGGGTCAAGGCCAACGATAAGGCCCGTGCATATATCTTGGCGAGTCTGTCTGACGTGTTTGCCAAGAAATGCGAACCCCTTGAGACTACCTTTGAGATTATGGAATCTCTTAGGGAGATGTTTGGACAAAAATCCTATCAACTCCAACATGAGGCTCTCAAGTATGTCTACAACATCCGCATGGAAGAGGGCGCTTCTGTTCGGGATCATGTCCTGGATATGATGGTCCAATTCAATGTGGCGGAGGCAAACGAGGCGGTCCTTTGCGAGACTAGTCAGATTATGTTCATTATGGAGTCGCTTATGAAGAGCTTTTTGCAATTCAGAACGAATGCCATGATGAACAATATTAAATTCACTCTGACTACTCTTCTTAATGAGTTACAGGCTTATCAATCTCTTATGAAGAATAAGGGATTGATTAGTGGAGAGGCGAATCTCGCCCATTCCAGCAAAAAGTTCCTCAAGGGTTCATCCTCGGGGACTAAGCCTGTGTCTCAAGCTTCTTCCTCCAAAAGGATTCAGAAGAAGAAGAAGGGTAAGGGAAAGGCACCTGCTGCTCCTAAAGGCAAGGGTAAGGCCAAGGTGGCTGACAAGGGGAAGTGCTTCCATTGCAACGTTGATGGTCATTGGAAGAGGAGCTGCCCCAAATACCTTGAGAGAAGAAGAAAGAAAAGGAAGGTAAATTTGATTTACTTGTTTTAGAAACATGCCTTGTAGAGCATGATCAGTATACTTGGATATTAGATTCAGGAGCAACTAATCATGTTTGTTCTTCTTTTCAGGGAAATGATTCTTTCAAGCTTTTTGAAGAAGGTGAGATGACGCTCAGGGTCAGAACGGGAGATGTCATTTCAGCCCCTGCAATGGGAACGACCAAGTTGTTTTTTGGAAATAGATATTTGTTTTTAGAAAACTTGTACATAGTTCCTAAGATAAAAAGGAACCTTATTTCTGTTTCCAGTTTATTAGAACAATGTTATTCTGTTTATTTTGAATTCAATGAAGCGTTCATTTTTAGAAATGGAGTATTTATTTGTTCTGCTAAATTAGAAAACAACTTGTATGTCTTAAGACCAACCGAAACTAAAGCACTTTTAAATCATGAAATGTTTAAAACTGCTGAAACTCAAAATAAAAGGCAAAGAATTTCTCCAAAAAGTAACATATATCTTTGGCATTTACGTCTTGGTCATATTAACATCGATCAGATCAGTCGTTTGGTAAAGAATGGACTTCTAACTGAATTAGAAGATGATTCATTACCACCATGTGAATCGTGTCTCGAGGGTAAAATGACTAAGAGACCTTTTTCTGGAAAGGGTTATCGAGCCAAAGAACCTCTAGAGTTGATACATTCGGATCTCTGTGGTCTAATGAATGTAAAAGCTCAAGGAGGTTATGAATATTTTATCTCTTTCATAGATGATTATTCAAGATATGGTTACTTATATCTAATGGGTCATAAGTCTGAAGCTTTTGAAAAGTTTAAAGAGTTTAAGACTGAAGTTGAAAACCTATTAGGTAAAACAATCAAAACACTTCGTTCAGACCGAGGTGGAGAGTATTTAGATTTGAGATTCCAAAATTATTTGATAGAACATGGAATTCAAACTCAACTCTCAGCACCTGGTACACCTCAGCAAAATGGTGTATCAAAAAGGAGAAATAGAACCTTGTTAGACATGGTTCGTTCTATGAGGAGCTACGCTCAATTGCCTAGCTCGTTTTGGGGGTTTGCAGTAGAGACTGCAGTGCATATTTTGAACAATGTTCCCTCGAAAAGTGTTTCTGAAACTCCTTTCGAGTTATGGAGGGGGCGTAAACCTACCTTGCGTTATTTTCGTATCTGGGGTTGTCCAACACATGTACTTGTGACTAACCCTAAGAAATTGGAACCTCGTTCAAAATAATGCCAGTTTGTGGGTTACCCAAAAGAAACGAGAGGTGGTCTTTTCTACGACCCACAAGAAAACAAGGTCTTTGTATCGACAAATGCCACTTTCTTGGAGGAAGACCACATGAGGAATCATAAACCACGAAGTAAGTTAGTATTAGGAGAAGCTACAGAAGAAATAACAAGGGTTGTTGATGAAGCAGGTCCTTCCACAAGAGTTGATGAAGGAGCCAGCTCTTCTGGTCAATCTCGTCCTCACATAGTGAGTGAACCTCGACGCAGTGGGAGGATTGTAAAACAACCCGACCGTTATTTGGGTTTAACTGAAACTCAAGTCGTCATACCTGATGATGGTGTTGAGGATCCATTGTCTTATCGTCAGGCAATGAATGACGTGGATAAAGACCAATGGGTAAAAGCAATGGACCTTGAGATGGAGTCTATGTACTTCAATCAAGTTTGGGAGCTTGTAGATCCACCTAAAGGGGTAAAACCCATAGGGTGCAAATGAATCTATAAAAGAAAGAGAGATGCAGCTGGGAAAGTACAGACTTTCAAAGCTAGACTTGTAGCAAAGGGTTACACCCAAAGAGAAGGGGTTGACTATGAGGAAACTTTTTCTCCTGTTGCTATGTTAAAGTCTATAAGAATTCTCTTATCCATAGCCACATATTATGACTATGAAATATGGCAAATGGATGTCAAGACTGCTTTTTTGAATGGTAATCTTGAAGAGAATATTTTTATGTCTCAGCCCGAAGGGTTCATAACCCAAGGTCAGGAGCAAAAAGTTTGTAAACTGAATCGATCCATTTATGGGTTGAAACAGACCTCCAGATCTTGGAACATTAGATTTGACACTACAATCAAATCTTTTGGCTTTGATCAAAATGTTGATGAACCTTGTGTTTACAAGAAAATCAACAAAAATAAGGTAGTTTTCCTGGTGCTATATGTTGATGACATCCTACTCATTGGGAATGATGTAGGGTATCTGTCTGAAGTCAAAGAATGGCTAGCGACCCAATTCCAAATGAAGGATTTAGGAGAGGCCCAATATGTTCTTGGGATCCAAATTATTCGGGATCGTAAGAACAAAATGCTAGCCTTGTCTCAAACAACGTATATCGATAAGATGTTGTCACGATATTCGATGCAGAACTCCAAGAAGGATTTATTGCCTTTCAGGCACAGGGTTCACTTGTCTAAGGAGCAATGTCCTAAGACACCTCAAGAAATTGAGGATATGAGACGCATTCCCTACGCTTCAGCTGTGGGCAGCTTAATGTATGCTATGCTCTGCACTAGGCCTGACATTTGTTATGCAGTAGGGATAGTCAGCAGATATCAGTCAAATCCAAGGTTAGAGCGAGGGACTACATGTTAGTGTTTGGAGCTAAGGAGTTAGTTCTTACAGGATACACTCATTCTGACTTCCAGACTGACAAGGATTCAAGGAAATCCACGTCAGGGTCAGTATTTACCCTTAACGGGGGAGCTGTAGTCTGGAGAAGCATCAAGCAAGGATGCATAGCAGACTCCACAATGGAGGCAGAATATGTAGCTGCTTGTGAAGCAACTAAGGAAGCTGTTTGGCTAAGAAAGTTCTTGACAGATTTGGAGGTCATTCCAAATATGATATTGCCCGTTACATTACACTGTGATAACAGTGGGGCTGTAGCCAATTCTAAAGAACCTCGTAGCCACAAACGAGGAAAGTACATCGAGAGGAAGTATCACCTGATACGGGAGATTATGCAACGAGGAGATGTGATCGTTACCAAGATCGCTTCAGAGCACAACATTGCTGATCCATTTACGAAGGCTCTCTCGACTAAAGTGTTCGAGGGTCATCTAGAGAGTCTAGGTCTGCGAGACATGTATATAGTATAATCTAGGGCAAGTGGGAGATGTGTAATGGGTATGAAGGATGCCCTAGTTTATTGTATTTTGTATATTTACTTTTCATGTAATGCACAGTATATATTTACCATTTCCAGCTTTGGATTATTTTAATATACATCTCATCACCTTGAGTTTTAGTTCAAGTGGGAGTTTGTTGGGTTTTATGCCCTAAAACTCGTGGATAGTAAATGTAAACATTTGACCGAACATTAATAAAATAATATTTCATGTCTTATTCATTATTGTTTGTATTGTATCTTGCCTAAATAACCCTAACCCAATAAACTGAACATCCTAGGCTGTTAGTATGAGACTTGAACTACTATGTGGGGACATACGGGGATCGTTGTTCAAGTTACAGCCTAAAGGGTCTATAGTATAGGGATAAGGTTGGGTACCTTATCCTATTGACACTATGGATACGACCCGCTTTGTATTATGATACAAACGCAATGGATCCAATGCGTTCGTGTAGAGGACATGCGAGTGGGGGTATCCTGTGCAATGAGTTTGCATAAGACCGGACCGCGAAATAGTTAACCACTAGCTTTAACACCGTTAACTAGATAGGTTTCTATTTCACTAGGATGACCTAGGCAACTTAGTTTCAATCCTGAGTGGGTTATGGACTCCTGTTCACGAGGGATTGTCTTTTGATTTGTATGGGTGAAAGTGGCTTGCAAGCCGACTCAATATGCCTACCATTTTGGGGACAAAACCGAGTGAGAAGCTGGGAACATAATCACACAAGATGGAATTCACTCTTTCCCTTCTTTAGGGTAAGTAGAGGTGTGTTCCCTTAAGTGGTGTCTCCGGGACTTGAACAAAGGGCCCTGCCCTCTCTATGGCACGAAAGGGATTTCTGTTTGTAGGTTGGACCTCAAACAAGTTGTTCATTAGAGGAGCACTGGGATGTAAGGATGTAGAGATAACTCAGGGGTAAAACGGTAATTTGACCTAGCTGGGGTACGAACACATGTGAAGGACTGACACAGAAATATATCTGCAGTGAGAAGAGTGCAACTGTGGTTCTATAGTGGAGTGAACCACAGTTAACAAATATTGATTAATTTGGCTAATGAGTTTAGCCAATTAATCTCATACTATTAGGTCCCACCGATAGTTCATTTAGGACGTTGAGGTATATTTCTAAGGGAGAGTTGAATATTTGAATGGGTTCGAATATTAAGATTAAAAATGTGAATTGTATTCATATTAAAACTATAGGTTATAATTAATGTGCACTAGAAGTACATTAATACTATAGTTGGTTTGAGAGAAATATAATTAAATATTTGCTATTTAATTATAGTATTAATTAATTGGTGAATTAATTGATTTTTTTTTTTTAATTTAATTTAATTAAATTTGATTTAATTGAATTACATTGAAACTATAGATTTGTGGGAAAATTTATATAAATATGTTTTATATAAGTTATATTAAATTAATTAAATAATTTAACTGATTAATTAATTAATTATTAATTTTTGAAATTATTAATTAATTAATAGTTAATCAGTTTGTTTAACTGATTAAACGTGGTTTTCCCACTAACCACCTATCACACGATTGGAGGAGTTATTTTTGGGAAAGAGGTTTAATCATCGGTTAGCTCTCACTATCCCTCAGTCGTATGTGGTGTGGAAAAATCTGAAAAACCTAGATTCTCTCTCAATCCTCTTTTTCTCTCGTGCTTTACAGAGAAGGAAAAACTCCCTTAGTGTCTTTTGCTCCCACAAGCAACTAACGCTAAACCCTGAGTGAGAATACCGGTGTATTCTTTTGGTGGTGTTCGAGGTGATTTTTTCAAGCAAGAAAGGCGTTCTTGGGCTGCTGCAAATTTGTTTTCTTGGCAAGGAAAAAGGCGTTTTCGGTCAAGATCTACAACGATAGTAAGTGTTCTTTTGATCCTTTGATCTATAGGATCAATCTCTAGATTAGATCTAGGTTTTCTTATTTAAAAATAACATGTTTTATAGCCATGTACAACATGTATTAATTAGATTATTGCTGCTGAATTTTTTGCCTTCGTATTAGTATTCAAATCATAAATTTAATTGGGTTTGGATCTTTGATCGTTTCCACTGCAAAAGGGATTTTAACCCTTCAGAAAAGGGGCAGCATCACGACGCTATCGACATAGCGTCGCGACGTTGTGACGTCATCAACTTGTCGACCAAGAAATGGGACAGCGTTGCAACGCTGTCCCTACAGCGTCTCGACGCTAGGCGAATTCTATAACTTTCAGGCGAGGATTGGGCTTCAATTCTTGGGCCAACTTTAATTCTTTTTGGATCTCTTCCTCAAGGTTGACTTCCTTGGACTCCCCCTTGACCTATGTATGGAATTTGGGCTTGAATGGCTTCTTTTGGGCATTTTTTTTTCACCAAAATCCATAATTTGCTCCTAAAGACCAAATAGCAAAATATATTAAATTTCTTCAATAAAAACACAATTAAAGCACTAAAAAGCTTAATATTTTAGGACTAAAATAGTGACATTTCTGCCTGCTATCACACCCCCAAACTTAAGCTTTTGCTAGTCCCGAGCAAAATAAATTTGAAAGATGCATGAAATAGAATCACTCAAGCCTCAATAATTTTGGAACTTTTAAGATAAAATGGAAAACATGAAAGTGGAATAAGCAAACACCACATACTCATGAAGAAATCTTAGCTTAAAATAGTTTGAACTTAAGATTAATGAATATCGACAGCGTCGAGACGCAAAGGACAACATCTCAACACTGTGTCTTTGCCACCTCGAATAAATCAGGAAAGTTGGACAACATCGAGACGCTGTGTCTTTTTCGAATTGATTTGTACCGACATTACTGGTACTAGCTTGTCCTCCCTAGGAGAAATTCAGATGTTGTCTCCACCTTGGGTTGTACGTAGCTGCATATGGATTCCAACGGTTTTGGTTTCCTTGTTGTCCTACATAAAAAACAGATGCAGGATTTAGTGGGAAAATTATCAGTGATATGTTTTTCACTACAAATATCACAACAAGGAGAAGGGATAGCATTTGCGCAAGCAATGTTTGCTTGATTTCCCATAGTCAAGCCCATCATCATGCTATGAATAGCTTTAATTTGAGCTTGCATGGTTGAGTTTGCTTCCGACTTACAGCTTTTACTGGATTCTTCAAAATTGTAGGTTTAGTCTCCCCCCAATGTTGGTTATTTGTGGCTATTGTATCTAGTATGACATGTACTTCATTCGCTGATTTCTTTAGGAAAGATCCATTTTCCGACGCATTAACTAAAGGTTTTGAAGCTTGATCGAGCCCACTGTAGAAATGCTCAAGAATGATGCAAGCAGGCAACCCATGATGAGGTCACTTTCAGACCAGCCTTTGGAATCTCTCCCATGCTGCATCTAAAGGCTCATTGTATGATTGTCTGAAGGAAATGATCTCTGCTCTATACTTAACATTCTTGTTGGACGAAAAAAACTTCTCTAGAAACTTTTCTGCTAAGTCATTCTAGTATCAAATGACCCCTAAGGAATCCTTTTTAATTTTATTTTCTCTATAGCCAATAAATTCTTGTTGTGAACTTTATTTTGTTGGTTATTCACCTTTCTTTTCATTTTTTTTCTTTTGGAGGAGGGTAAAAATTCAAACCTCTAACCTTAAATGAGGTTAATTAATTAGATATTAGATTAACATGGGTTCCATCTCAAAACCAATTGACAATAAGAGTAGTAGTCCAAGTATCCTATAAATTGTGAGGTCGCCATTCATTTTTTCAATATAGAATCCTCAACAATTAGTACTTTAACTTGTTGAATTATGTTATAGTTGACCTAAACCTTTGGATAAGAAATAGAAGGGAGATATTTGCACTGTGAAAAAAGAAATACTAGGCATGAAATAAAATTCCTAATTCATGTTTCAAAAGGCACCGTGCATGTTGTCCACTTAGCTAATTCTTTCAGTCAAATCTATATAATTCAATAAATACTCAGTATGCTTTCTCTTATTTCTAGTCAAAGGAGTAGTCCAACTGTAAGAAGATCTACCTAATCAACAGGGATAAGATTATATGGAGACTTTTTTTTTTATTAAAACTGTAATTTGTAAAAGTTATTACGAAAATATGATTTTTTTTAAACTATTTATTGAAATATTGTACTTTTTATTTCAGCTGGAAATGACCTATCCACGTGTCGCGCACAAAATATCTAACGAATTAAAAAAAATTACCGTAGGTCGTCTCTTCACATTAAAAAAAAGGGTTGCAATGTCGTTGGTTCGACGTTACGTTTCGTCAGGGGGTCATCTCTTCAAGAGACGATCCCTTTCAAATTAAAAAAAAAACGAAACCCTGGCTGTCGCGTCTTTCACATGCGGCGCTAGGCGATTTAATGGTAGGTCGTTGGTTCGCGTCTTGAAAAGACGACCTACCTTCGAGTTTCTTCCCCCCACAACCCTCCCAGATCTCTGTTTTTTCAATTCCCACCCTTCTTTCTCTCCACTTGCTTCTCCGTTTTATTTCTTGTCTTTTTAAAATGTTGTTGAAAAGTGTTATTATGTTGGTTTTGTTATTATTTGAAGTTTGAAATAAGTTTTTTTTTTTTGATATTTAGATAGGAGGGAGCTAGTTTTTTGTCTCTATATTTTTGTTCTACAAGAGGCCAAAACCGCAAATCTCAACATTCTCATCCAATTTGTAAGTTTTTTTTTGCTATATTTCTTCTAATATAGAATGATTTAGCATTGTTTTAGGGTTGTATACTAGATCTATACTTTGATTGAAGGTTGAATTTTTTAAGGGTTTTTTTTTTTTTTTTTTTTTGTATTGGATTGTAGGAATACTTTTGTTTATTTTGGTTAAATTGTTGGAGTAGTGTGTTTTAAATTATTAAATAGTTTGTTATTATATGTATTATACATATATACACATTTAAAGTGTTTACATTTTAGTTAGTTTATTATTATTTTTACATATATACATATTTAAAGTGTGTAAGTTGACTTAAATTTATGTTATATGCTCATTACTATATTATTGTCTTAGGGTGACTTGAATTTAATTCAAAGGTTAAATAATTAAGTTTATTTAAATTTTAATTTAGTTTAATATCTATTAATTAGAAGGATAATTTACTTTAAATTAATTAATCTATATTTTTAGAAACTAATTATACATTCTTTCTTTTTGCATAGAAAATGGAAGATAAATATTTGGGATTTGTTTTACATACAAATGGTAATATGATTGATGGTCTAGATGGAATTGAATATGATCAACCCGCATGTGGTGGTTTCACTGTTAATGCTCGTAGTGGGGGATGTCTTTGAACAATTTGTTGAAATGATAAGATTATCGTTGGGTGTAGATGTTAGGGAAAATCAGTTGGAGATAGTGTATAGACACCCTGAAGTATGACCATTGGGATCAGTTAGATTTATGCCAACATCTATCTCTAACAATCAAGCGATGGATTTGATGTTTTCAATTGCATTACCTGTCCAAAATGTTGTACATTTATATGTAACGCCACGCGTTTCGAAATCGAACCTTGTCGGGATTTTTTGAGTGTTTTATTCTAATTTGAAAAATTAGAATTTAAGCCTAGCCTTGGGTCGTTAAATTAAATTTCTATAATTTAGGAAAAAGAGATTTTAAAATTAAATCTTTAATTTCCTAAAGTTTTGAGGCTTAATATTCGATATTTATTTTAAATATCAAAAGGCCCAAATCCCAAATCAATTGAGTTAGTTTCTTTCCAAAATCTTTTAGGAGTTAAGTTTGGGATTTTAAATAAAATCCTAGATAAAATCTAATTCCTCATTAAAATGGGGTTTCCTTTCTTAAGGTTTATTTAAAAGAAAAGAAAGGAAAAAGAAAAGAAAAGCTAGAAAAAATTAAAGAAAAAGCCCTAATAACACATCTTTCTCTCTTTCCCCTTCATCTTGGCGTTGTGGCTGCCCTCCCCTTTTGCGTTTTCAATCCTGCAGGCTATCACACAGCGCCACCACCGACTTGTCATGCCTCGTCGGAAACCCGTCACCCTCGTCCCTCTTCCACTCGTGCTCTTCTATCAGAAGCAAGACTCACGTTGCAGTCGAGTCATTCCCTCTCTCGCACGCGTAGAAAACTCAGGTGTCGTCTCATTCGCTCATCTCGTGTCGTTCACTCGAGCAGCAAGGTCCTGCACTCTCTTCCCTCGCGTGCGTATCCCTCTCTCGTATGTTCATCAACCAACCATCAGCAAACCCACGACTTGGGTGTTCTTCTTTGCATATTTCGGCCAGAACCGTGAGTAGAAGGTCGAATCATCCTTGTTCTCGCGTTTTGGGCTTGTTCAGGTTGGTTTAAGGTCCATTCCGACATGTTTGGGCCCTCTTGCATTGTGTGTGCCGACATGGGCTCGAAATCATCTTAGGTGCGTGACACATTCTTTGTTTGGCCTTAAACCTAAGCATCCACTGCCTAAGGATGCTAGATAAGTGGTTTCGAATCACTTAGGTCGCTGGACAACACGTGTTTTGGCCTAATTGGACCCTAAACGGTAAATTCCAGCACCCTTTTACTTTCCTTTATTAAGTCTTTTTAGTGTTGAAAGTTGGTTCCTAATCTTTGGAGAGTCTTTAAATTGCTGTTAGGCTCTTTTAGGCTCTTTCGGTTGAGAATCCTGTTCATTTTGGAGCTTTTCGAGTTCTTTAGGAGCGTTTGTAAGCTTTTAGTAAGTAGTTCTTACTCGATTGAGTCTGTTTGATTGCAAGAGCATGTTGGTTGTTACTCGCTTTTCTAGTATGCATTGTTGGTTGTTGTATAACTCGCGATATGTGTTAAAAATGTTGTTTGATCGATTTTAAATCATGATGAACTATTGGTTATCCTGAGCATGTTGTATACCGTTTTGACTATGCTGCATGAGAGTCGAGTTGCATGGTCTTGTGTCCTCATTGAGAGGTGAGCTGGATTGTATGAGCGGAGCGTGACGCAGAAATCACGTGTTAAGATTGCGCTACATGACGCATAAATCATGTTATTGGTGCGGAGCGTGACGCATAAATCACGTGTGAGAGTGCGCTGCGCATGGCGCGTAATTCATGTGCTGGGTGTGAGTGCATTGCATGTCGCGAAAATCATGAGTTGGTGCGGAGCGTGACGTGTAAATAACGTGTTAATTTGCGTTGCATGGCGCTTAATTCATGTGTTTTGGTGGGTGACATGACGCGTAAATCATGTGCTAAGAAATTCTGTAATTCATGGATAAGGTTGCATAACATGTTGTGTGTGTGCATAAAACTATCTTGTTGAGTTAACATGGGTCTCGTTGTTGAGTTCTTGCTTTAAGAAGCATGATTAGTTGTTTATTGTTTTAAAAGTATGTTGGATGCGTGTGCCTAGCATGATTGATGTGTTGTTTGCTATTTGATGGCTCACCAGGTGTGAGCTGCTTACCAGTACTATGGTTGTATTGATCCCCTCCCTTTTTCTCCCCCAAACATTTTTAGATGATGCAGGTGCATTTGAGTATGAAGAGCCTGGTGATGCGGATGAGGAGGCTCACGAAGGGTGACCCACTGGTTTAGTTTTCATTTATAGTCTTTTTGGTCTAGAGAGGAAAGTTTTTTTTTAATTGTTATTAAGCTGCTGTTAGTTGTTTTGGATAGGATGGTGGCTTTATATTTGATATTTCCAGAGAGTTGTTTGGGTGTCTTATTTTATTTAAATTCTTTCTCTCTCTCTTCCTTTCTTCTCCCCCATCTTCTTTCTCCCTCCTTATCTCCTTCTTCTTCAGCTCCGGTGGCCGACCGTCACCGACTGCCGGCGAACGGCGACGGCAGCCGTCGGATATTTTTTTCCTTTTCTTCCTCTTCTTCTCTACTTTTCTCCATCTCCTTTCTTCCAAATATTCTGTTTTTTTTATAAAAAAAAATAAGGGAGGAAGAGAAGACCACGACTCCAGTGACACACTCGCTCGTGAAGAGAGACCCACGACTCGGAATCGAAGGTCTCACGCCGTTCGTTTTCAGTCCTCGTGTTTCAGGCTCGGATTCGAAGGTCTCCGGTGACAACTGGCCGTGTTTCAGTCCTCGCCGGAAAATCAAGTTTCTTCTCGACTCGCCCTCGCGTTTCAGACCCACGACTCGTCCTTCGTTCGTTCCACCCAGCTGCCGCTCACGTGTACTCATCTCCATCCTCGCGCCGGCGTTAGAATCGAAGGGAAAAACGAAGGGGAAATCCCCTTCTTTTCAGATCTGGAACGAAACCAGGTTTGAAAGGGATTTCCCCTTCGTTTTCAGGCAAGTTTTTGGCCGAGAGAAAGCATGACTACCATGGGGTTATCTCAAAAGGTCGTGGGTTTTCTTGCGAAGACTGTCTGGGCAACAACTAACGATCGATAACAAGGAACGGCGAGAAGGCTGCGTGTTCGGCGACGGGGAGATTGCAGAGAGAGAGAGTGACAGGTGTGAGAGAGAGGTGATGGGTGAGGGGTGAAGGCAGTGTGTTATGCGTTATTCTGTGATTCAATTCGATTCATAATTGCTTTTTGGTTGTGATGATGAGTGCTATTGAGTCTCTTCCTTGTGTTGCGTATCAGATTAAAAAAAAAAAAAAGTCGTTGGCGGCGGCGAGCGGTGGTCGGCCGCTGGTCTTTGGTCGTCGGAGACTTAGAGAAGAAGAAGGAAGAGATGAAAGAGAATGGGGGGTGAGGATGAATAAGAAGGGAAAAAGAGAGAGATTGAAAAATAATAATATTATAATAAAAATTAATAATATTTTTATTGTTTTTATTTTAAAATAAAAAAGGAATTTTTTTTAATTAAAAAAATGTGGCCACGTCAGCATTTTGTTAGTATTTAACGGCAAATTGGATGGCAGAGACCAAAGTGTTCCTTATCTCAAACCTCAGGGGTATTTTTGTTGTGTTTGAAAACTCAGGGACCAAAGTGTCACTTAACCCAAACCTCAGGGACCAAAAGTGTATTTTTTCCCTTTTTTATTTCATAAAGCTAAGTTGTCCTAGCAATTGAGTTGCATGCTTTTACCTAATAAGTTGTGAATCTGATGTCGGTTGTGAATGCGAGATCTGACTCATATTGTGGTTGTGCAATTGGAGGTTGGAGTTTTGTTACGAATCTGTGTATTGTGAATTAGAAGTTGTGGCTGATTGTTATATAGAAGTGTGTTTTTATGCTTATCAGGTGTTCATAAATTTTTTTTTAGTCCTACGTATGTCGTTATGCTGCTGAAATTTTCGGTGCATTCAGTTAGTTTGGTTTAGGAGTTAGTAATGTCGCTAGGATTAGTTTTAAAATCCTGGGGCGTTACATTATATGTCAATGTTTTCAATTGAATTATTGTCGGTTGTGTTCTAAATTTTTGTTTTAATTACAATTAGATTGATAGAATAGATTTACAACCTATTTACTTGACTTGATTTAATTGTTATGCTAAATTGGTTAGTAATAGGTTTTTTTGTGTAATTGTGTTAAAAAGCATGTTATCCCAATTAATTCAATCACATGATAAATCTAGGAATTTAGACTTAGAATTGTATAAACCCAGGTTGTTCCTAGTTTACATGAATCTATCTAATGATCCACGTTTACTTAATGCGGTTAGATTGATCTTTAACTAGAAATCCAATTAGGCTCCGACTTCCATGTGTTGGTTGGGTTGGAAATATATGAGATCTTAAATCACTGGTTCTAGTGGTAGTTAGACAATTAGGTAATAATTCAATTAATTAAGAGAGTTGATGATTGAAATTACTAAACTTGCATCTCGAGAACCGATTTGCATAATCCCGAGGTGAGATCTACCACCCTCTTTATTTTTCCCGCCTTTTATTTCTTGCAATTTACTTTTCCTCAAGATTATTTCCTTGCATCTCAATCCCCCCTTTAGTCCGACCATTACAATAAATCTAAGATAGATAAATTATAATCGTGCTCCCCGTGTTTGACCTCGACCATTAGATCTACAAGTTAGTTTTAGAGGTTATGGATTATAAATTTATTTGATACGACCTTCGACAAGTCGTCCATCAGGACGTCCCCACTCGCATGTCTCCACATGAACGATTTAGGATCACATCTTTTGTATCATATACTTTTATCGATAAATAACAGCTACAAACTCCTGTGTGTGGTTGAGACTTTATTTCCCATGTCCACAACATTTGAACTAGAAACAAAATACAACCAACATTGAATCCCCTCAATTACGAGTAACTTATGAAATAATAGCTACTAACTCCTGTGTGTGGTTGAGACTTTTTTATCCCTTTTTTCGGTCACATAAAAATATTCCTATTCTATACACTCTATGTTAATAAATTCTCCAACAATTTCCATGTGTTGTTGATGTCTCTAATTTTGAAGTATATATATTTGGTCTTTTCTATAATATATTCGTAACAATCCCTATGTTGACCATTTTTAGATGTTGAAATTGAGTAATATACTCTCGCCATTTAATTATCAAAACTTTTATCATGAAAATTTAAAGATATTTAAAACTGATAAATTAGCATATATTAATCTTTTATGGTCTGAGTTGTCCATTTAACCAATCCACCACAAATAACTTATTAATTAATCCCTAGATTTAAAAGGAAAATTCATTTAAACTGCTTAATCATTGAGGCAAATACATTTTATGGTGTTACGGTGTTTGTTTTCATTTATATATATATATATTTCCATGAAACTCAATCTAAATATTACATGATTGAGTTATGTATGGTCTATTTTATAAGTAGAGTGGCTTAACTATTCTAATTTATTGCCTCATCTAACAAAAGGTATTATTGGATTGTGGCGGATTCAAAATTTTATGTCAGAGGGGGTTAAAGTGGTGTGAAGATAAATTTGAACACATCGATATATATATTTTGATATTTTGATATTAATTTATATATTTTGATATTAATTTGTGAAATAAAAGCTGACTTGTTTTGCTTCCGAATTATTAAAATTAAAAAAAAAAAAAACCTTGAAAGAATAATAACTTTTTTCACTCTATTTTTTTTTTCATTTTTAAGAATTATAGTTTCCTATTAAATTTTATTTACTAAAATTTTTAAAATATTTTTTATTAATCTTCATTAGAAAGAATTACGTGATAATTTTTCTATACTTGTTAGGAAAAATTACGTGATAATTTTTCTTGCTAATTTGGTAAGACTTTTGGAGAATGGTTTTGAGTTGATTTTAAATCAAATCAAGTGAAAATAGTTTACAAATCATTAATAAACGTTCTAATTTGATTTAGATATGAAACTTTCGGGTTTAATTTGAGGTTTTAATACATACTGCCAAAAATTAAGAGATATTAATTGATTTTTTTTAAAAAAAATTATAGTATTATATATTTGTTATTATTGATATTTTAGACTTTTATATTTATATACATTTTTTTAAAGAAAATATGATTTGAAAGACAAAATTCTAATATATATATATATAAAGTTTTAAGAAGCAGAAAAATGCGAAAATTAAGTGTCAACCAGCACGAACTAAGGCCTTTACTCAATGCTTAAGGGGGCTTGCACATACAACCACCAGAACAATGGATACTTTTGTAATATAAGATTATTTATTTTATATGTAGTATTAAATACTTGAAAGTTTAGGAGCTCGAACCCCCTCAGCCTACAATAAATCCACCATTGGTTGGATTAGGATTAAGATATTAGAACCATGATAATCCAAAATAAAAGAATAGAATTCAGAGCTATCTCCGATGCCATGGATGTCCTATTAACCCTCGTTTTAATTGACAAGGTCAACATATAAGATTCCATTCAATAAAGTTCCATATATTAGATTCGACGATATCAATGTCTAGGGTCCAAGCACAACTATAAATACAAAACTCCTCAATATTCAAGGACAAATCATCCTTACAAAGCATCTTGGAAATATTTACAGAAGGTACAATGAGTTCTGTGGAATCATCAGCTCCTGGTGCATGGGTACTCATTTGGTTACCCATTAAGGATATCAATGACCCAGAGGTGCAAAAAATTGGAAGGATTGCAGTGGATTGGCATAACAAGGAAAAAGGGGAAAATCTAAAGTTCAAGCGTGTGGTGAATGGTCAGACACGAGAAAATTCATATAATCTAGTGGTGGAGGCTGAAACTGTCAATGACATTAATTGGACATATGAGACTGTGGTGGTCGTGGAATTCGTAGGGGTACAATTGCCGCTACTTTATATAGTCATATCTTTTGAAGCTGTTCTCAAGAATAAGTAGTATGTCGACTGCCTTTTCTACCAGACAAGAAACCTATGTATACTACAGGAGTGTCTTTTATCTATGAATATTGGGCACAACCAAAATAAAATAATGAAAGTTATGTATTTATAGTTATTGTGTATCCATATGACTGCTTTTCTTTCCATACATTTTCTATTTCTATCAAATTTTGTCAACTCAATGAACACATAATTTAAAAATAATACGATATCAGCTCAATGAACACATAATTTACTTTATCTATAATATTTATGTTGTTATTTATTTTTTTAAGGGAAAAATACACTTTTGGTCCTTGAAATTTTGGTTAGGTTCAATTTTGGTCCCTAAGTTTTCAAACTTGACAATTTAGCCACTGAGTTTTGGATTTCGTTTCATTATGGTCCCTCCATCCATTTTTTCGTTAATAACTAACGGATTGTTGACATGACATGTATTTTTTATTAAAAAAAATATTTTTAATTTCTTTAATAAAATAATCAGAAATTATAGTGGATGTGTCAAAATGATTGCCAAATTTAAAAAATTTTATACTATTATATATATTTTCAAACGTTGTCATGTAAGGATATTCAAATAAATGGGTCTTCTATATAAAAGAATCAGTGGACAAGATTGTAAAAAATGATTCTTTTGGATAATTTTGGTCTATTTGAGCTACTTTTGACTCATTTATGTAGTTACCCCTAAAATAATATAATGAATATTTTTTTGTTCTTTTTCTTTTCCTTTTCCTTTTTTTCTTCATCTTCTTCATCTTCTTCCTTTCTTCCCCATTTTTTTTGTTTCTTTCTTTCTTTTTCTTCACCATCCACCATCCATTGGTTGTCACCCCTGTCGCTGTCTGTTGTCTGATTTTTTTGTTTTTTGTTTTTTTTTTCTTTTTTCTTTCTTCTTTTGTCCTCTTTCTCTTCTTCTTCTCCCTCATTTTCATCTTTTTCTCACCTCTCTATTTATCCTTTTCCTCTTTTCCGTTTATATAAAAAAAAAAAGGAAATGGACCTCGATTCGAATCGGAATGAAGGGGAAAGCCCCTTCGCTTCAATCCTTAGTTTTTTTTAAAAAAAATAGAAGAAAAGAAGGAAGAAGGAAGGAAAAGAAAATGAGGAGAAGAAGAAAAAAAAAGTATGTTGGCGGCGAAAGTTGGAAGAAGAAGAACAAGAAGAAGAAGAGAGAGAGAAATAATTAAAAAATAATAACTTTTTCTATTAATTTAATATTCTCTTTATTTTAAAAATTTAAAAACTATTATTTTAAATAAAAAAATAGGTGTCACATTAGTAATCCGTTAGTTATTAACAAAAAAAATGGATGGAGGGACAAAAATAAAACGAAATTCAAACCTTAGAGGCTAAAATGTCGAGTTTAAAAATCAGAGACCAAAAGTTTATTTTTCCCTTTTTTAAAATGATATACACACATATATACGAACCCACCCTATAAATCTTGTATATGCAAATACATTTCATCATAAAACATATGAATTTATTAACTCATTAAATCAATAATAAATTTATTTTCCAAAAAAAAAAAATCAATAATAAATTTTTATTAAAATAATATTTAAGATAAACCTTCAATAACACAAGAGTATGTTGTATAACACAATATCCATAATCTATTTTCATACTGTAACAAATAGATTAACAACAACCCTAATGAAAAATACTTAAAAGGAAAGAGTACACTTTTGGTCCCTGAGGTTTGAGTTAAGTTTTATTTTGATCCCTAAGTTTCAAACTCGACAATTTAGTCCCTGAGGCTTAGATTTTGTTTCATTTTGGGCTCTCCATCCAATTTTCCGTTAATTACTAAAGGACTACTGACGTGGAACCTATTTTTTTTATTAAAAAATATATTGTGTTTTTAATTTTAAAATAAAGTAATATTAAAATAATATTTTTTTTATCATTTCTCTCTCTTCTTCTTGTTCTTGTTCTTTCTTCTTCTTCACTATCACCACCAGACTATCTGCAGTGCCGTAGACGCCACTGGATTTTCGTCGACACCACTTCGAATAGGGCACAAACCCGTCGAAAACGAAGGGGAAATCTTCGTCGATATTGTCTGGAACAAAGGTGAAATCCCTTCATTTTAGACTGAAACGAAGGGAATTTATCCTTCGATTCTAGCTTGAAACGTTGGGCATTGGACGAGGAAGGCTGGTGGACGATGAACGAGGAAGGCTCAACGTCATTGCTATCATTCGAATGCCACTGGACGTTAGAGTGCCGACGTTGTCAGATTTGAAACATCGCTGGAGCTTGTGTGTCGCCGTCGTTAGATCTGGAACGCCGTTGAACGTTGAACTCGTTGGAACGCCACCGCTAGATGTTCCAAATCTACCGAAAAAAAAAAGAAAGGATGATGGGAAAGGGAAGAAGAAATGCTCCAACGATGTTTTAATATGAATCAGATTCACAGTAAATTTAACCTATAGTTTTAATATGAATCCAATTCACATTAATTTTTTTATTTGAACCCCTTCAAATATATTATTCTCTCATAAATTAATTTTGAACCATATCCAAAATTAATTTTATTTTATAAAAGTCAATTAAAAAGTTAACTTTATATAATAATATATCACCATACATTATATTAACTGTATCACATACAATTAACCTAAATTCCCTTATTGAATTTGAACAATTCAAAATTCTATTCAAGACTAATTAACCTCAATACCATTTACAAGCTAGTAGGGGGACTTGATAGGACCAATTTGGTCCTATATATTTAGTTCTAACCACACTAGTTTTGTGATTAATTGTGTGCTTAATTATATTATTTTGTAGGTATTTGGTGTTAGAGCTTCCCGAGAGCACTTTGGAGCAAAAGGTACTTCAAAAGAGCAAATTAGGGCGAATTCCAAACATTGGAAGCCAAAGTGAAGAGTGGAGCAAGCTAAACCCGAGAGGGTAGCGTTGAGACACTACGCTTTGTGTTGGGTTTTATGCCCTAAAACTCGTAGATAGTAAATGTAAACTATTGATCCTTCTCAATAGAACGTCATTTATTGTTATTCTATAAAGAGATATGGAATTATTAGTTGTTTTGTCTTAAATAACTCTAAATCCAATAAACATTCTAGGTTGTTGTATGAGTCTTGAACTGTATGTGGAGACATGCAGGGATCAGTGTTCAAGATACAGCCTAAAGGGTCTATAGTATAGGGATAAGGTTTGTGTACTTTATCCTAGTAACACTATGGACACGACCCACTTTGTATTTCATACAAATGCAATGATCCAACGTGTTCGTGTAGGGGACATGCAAGTGGGGGTATCCTATGCAATGAGTTTGCATAAGATTGGACCGCAAAATAGTAACCTCTAAATGTAACTCCGTTGACTCATAAGGTTTTTATTTCACTAGCATGACCTATGCAACTTAGTCTGAATCCTGAGTGTATTATGACCTCCTATTCACAAGGAATTGTCCTTTGATTTGTATGGGTGAGAGTGGCCAGATTGCCAACTCAATAAGCCTATCATTTTGCGGACAAGACCGAGTGGGGTGGCTGGGAACATAATCACACAAGATGGAATTCACTCCTTCCTGACTTCAAGGTATGTAGATGAGTGTTCCCTTAGGTGGTGTCTCCATGTCTTAAACAAAGGGTCATACCCTCTCACCGACACAAGAGAGGTTTTTGTTAATTGGTTGGCCCACTAACAGGTTGTTCATTAGAGGAGCACTGCCACTTAATGGTGCTTTAGTTTATTTTGATATTTGCGGGCCTTCCCCTGTGGAGTCTGTTAATGGTGCTAAGTATTTTCTTCTTTTCGTTGATGATTGTACTAGATACACCTGGTTATATCTATTAAAATCCAAACAAGATGTGCCTGCCATTTTTTTTCATTTCAAAGCTATGGTTGAAAACCAATTTTGTTCATCTATTAAGGTTGTTCAAACGGATGGTGGCAGTGAGTTTAAGCCCCTATATGCTACTTTCTCTTCTAATGGCATTCTACATAGACTATCTTGCCCCTACACTCCCCAACAAAATGGAAGTGTTGAGCGAAAAAATAGACATGTAGTTGAAGTTGGGTTATCTCTTCTAGTTCATTCATCTCTTCCTCAGCATTTTTGGTCCTACGCATTTCAAACTCCAATATTTCTCATTAATCGATTATCTACACCTTTACTCGATTATCGATCTCCTTATTTTCGGCTGCATAATAAGGCCCCTGACTATAAACTCCTAAAATCCTTTGGATGTTCATGCTTTCCGTTTCTCAGACCTTACAATGATAATAAACTGCATTTTCGCAGCCGTGAGTGTGTTTTTCTAGGATACAGTACCTCCCACAAAGGGTATTTATGTCTTGATGCCTCCTCTGGCCGTGTATACATATCACGCCATGTCATTTTCAATGAGTTATCCTTCCCTTTTAAAAATGGTGTTTTACCTCCTTCTCAGGTCAAGTCTTTTCATCCAGACTACTCCTACCCCTCTTGGTCAGTTACTGTCTTCGGTCTCTTCCCTGTCCTATCCTTTAACCCCTGGTCCGTTGCCTGTATCACCTGCTCCAGTCCATAACATGGTCTCTCCTCCCTCTCACTCTCCACTCTTGTGTATTCCTTCCCCCTCTTCCTCATCGAATCCCACTGCCTCTCCTTCCAATCCCACCTCTCCCCCTTCTGTCCCTGATCCTTGCTCTCCTTCTGAATCATCGTCCGCTTCTCCTGTTTCCAATTCTCCCTCTCCTATTAATCCTTCATCCGTTTCCTCACCAGTTGCTTCATCTTCTACTAGCCAACCTATAAACGTTCATCCTATGATCACACGTTCGAAGGATGGAATATTCAAGCCTAAAGCTTGGTTGGCCTTGTCTCAGGATTCAGTAGCAGCTTCAATTTCCGAACCAAGAAATTATAAGTTGGCCCTTCAAGATCCGAACTGGAAACAAGCCATGGCTGTTGAGTATGATGCACTGATCAAAAGTAAGACTTGATCTTTAGTTCCGTTGCCTTCGGATAGAAAAATTATTGGGTGCAAATGGGTGTTTCGCCTTAAGCTTAAGCCAAATGGTGCTATTGATAGGTATAAGGCACGTTTAGTAGCTCAAGGCTATAATCAAGCCTTTGGTATTGACTACTTTGATACGTTTAGTCCAGTTGTCAAGCCCACTACCATTAGGATTGTGTTGTACCTTGCAGTATCTAAAGGTTGGTCAGTACGCCAGTTGGATGCGCATAATGCCTTTTTGCACGGTGATCTTCATGAAGAGGTGTTTATGAAACAGTCTGCTGGTTTTGAGAATCCTAATCACCCTCATCATGTTTTAAGGTTGCATAAGGCTTTGTATGGTTTGAAACAAAGTCCCCGTGCTTGGTTCTCCAAGTTAAGTTCCTGTTTACTTATGTGGGGATTCTTTGCATCCAAATCTGACTCTTCAATGTTTGTTTATAAGGTTGGTTCGGATATTGTTTATAAGGTTGGTTCGGATATTGTTATTTTTCTTATATATGTGGATGACATTCTAGTTACAGGTAATTGTGTATCTCGCAATCAACACTTTATTTCAGCTTTAAATTGTCAGTTTTTGCTCAAAGACTTGGGGGAGCTGTCTTATCTTTTGGGAATCCAAGTTACTTGGTGCAACAATGGCCTTCATTTGTCTCAGCAAAAATATATCAATGATATCCTTGCCTGTGCAAACCTGGGTTCATGCAAATCTCTCCCATCTCCAATGGTTGCAGGTTCCCCTCTCTCTTTATCTGATGGTGAACTATTGGAAAATCCTTCGAAGTATCGAAGTTTAGTGGGGGCCCTTTAGTACTGCACATTAACCCGACCTGACATTAGCTTCGCTGTCAACCGTTTGTGCCAGTTCCTTCATGCTCCCACGTCCTCTCATTTCCAAGCTGTTAAGCGTTTGCTCCGTTACCTGAAGGGGTCCTCTCATCTTGGCATTGTTCTTTCTCCTTCCAAATCTTGCTCCATCACCTGTTACACGGATGCTAATTGGGCGAGTTTTCCAGATGACAGAAGAAGCACAAGCGGCTTCTGCACTTTCCTCGGTTCCAACCTCATTTCATGGAGTTCTTCCAAGCAAAAGGTTGTGTCTCGCTCAAGTGCAGAATCCGAATACCGAAGCTTATCGAATGCCGCTGCTGAAATTTCTTGGGTACAATCGGTTCTCCTTGAGCTGGGCATAAATTCGTCAACTCCCTTGTTGCTTTGTGATAATGTAAGTGCTACCTATATGGTTGCTAATCCAGTTCTTCATCAACGTTCAAAACACATTGAAATAGATCAACACTTCATCCGGGAACGAGTGGCTCGCAAGCAACTAATTGTTCGATATGTACCTGCTGAAGATCAATTGGCGGACATAATGACTAAGGGGCTTCCAACTCCGCGGTTCACAAGCCTTAGGACCAAGCTTACTGTGGTTTCTAAACCGACCAAGCTTGGGGGGATGTTAGCAGTATTATTTCCATACCTGTTTTTCTGTTTCGTCTATTACATTTCTTGCCTTTTTACCATTGTATTTTGTTATTATTTACCTTCCTCTAGTCATGTACTTACACATGTCTCTCTGATTGATTATTAATATAATGACTGAGGTCTGTCTTGAGTAAGGATCATTCTCCAATCATTTGCCTCAATTATTCTCTACAGTATATATACCATTTCCATGTGTTTATTGTTGGTAAATAACTGTTAAAGAAATAATCGTTTTTAATTTCAAGTATTATTTTTACCATTACCTATTTAAGATACAATATTAATTTAACTCATTAAATTTTTGAACTATTAATACTAATACTCGAAATTCATGATTTTTGTATCTTTTTTCATTTTTTTATTTTTTTGAAACACAAACTACATAGAATTCATTATTAAAATCAAAATCAGACAAATGTTCATGGAAAAATTAAACCCCTACAAAGAAACACAAATTTGTGAACCCAAAAACATGAGGCAAACCACAGTTTGAACCATGCACACACACAATTCTCCCTCAACCAGTAAAAAAAGACTTCTAAAATCTCTTCTCCGGTTCATTCATGGCCATTCTGTTTTCTGGCAGTGGCTGTAAGGCAGTTCTCACCTTCCCCCCACCAACAACCTTCGTGTTGTTGTTATCCACCAGCAACCATGATTTTTGTATCTTTAATACCTATATTCATGTCTCTGATAACTTTGAACTATGTATTTGGTCTTTTCTTTAATATATTCATAACAATCACATACATGTTGACCATTTTTAGATGTTGAAATTGAGTACTACTCTAGCCATTTAATTATCACCAATAACTTTTCATTAAAAAAAATACCACTAAGAAAAAAAAAAAACTTTCATCATGAAAAAAAAACTGATAAATGAAAATATATTTTATTAATCTTTTATGGTTTGAGTTATCCATCTAACCTATCCCCCACAAATAATGGAATCGTATACATTTTATGGTGGTGTTTGTTTTCATTTATTTATACTAGTGTTTTATGCACGTGTAATTTTTTTAAAATTTAAAAATATTTATAATTATATATAGTTTGGATAAAATATTATTCAATAGAATAATTTTTTTAAAATGACTTAATATAAGTTTTATGTAGTCTTATTTAGTCGGTCACATATTTTTATAGTTTAGGATATGTGTCTAACTGTTTTTTCAATTCAATCACTATTGTATAAAATGTTTTATTTTAGTAATTTATGTTTTAATATTTTTAAATTTATCTTTAACAAAAAAAATAATGGCAATTTGAATTTTAAACGATTTAGTTTAGCTTGAATGAATCAACATAATTAAATGACCGTACTTACTCAATTGATTTGATTCGGTTTATCAGTTTGACTCAATTTTTTATAATTTTCATGGAAATTATAAAGTTGAGTTTTTAAATGTGTTAAAAATAAAATGATAATTAATTTTAAAACTAACTATACTTAATATCAAATTGTCATTTTTGTGTTTTTGATTCATTGGATAAAAAATTGTGTAGGAAATAATTTTTTTTAAAAAAAATCATACATAAACAACAAATACAATAAGAGGATTAATTATAAAATAATATAAAAACATCTAAAAGATAGTAATACCTCTTCATACGATTATCTGATAATAGGTTCACCTTTGATTGGTATTTGAGATCAAACCATTTTTCAAGATACAACTACCACATCTAATACAAACAACACTGCATTGCAATTCCCATAACATAGTTTGTTATACCAATATGCAATGCAATGTTCTAAATCTAAAAATATATGAAGGAACTAATAGAAGAAGAAAAATAAATTAAAATGAGAAAGTTAAATTGTTGTCGAAAAAAATACCTTTACATCATACAACTTTTATGAATACTAAATAAAACTAACTTTAATTTTAAAACTATCGAAAATTACCTTAAAAAAATTAAATTAAGGATAATAGTGTTACATTAGTTATTAGGATTAGAATAAAAGAAAATCAATGAATCATAGTGTTAGAATGATTTTTTCAAAAAAAAAAATGTTAGAATGAAAATATATATATGTTAGAAATAGATACCTGTGTTGAAGGTCATTTTGAAGTATCTTCGTCATTTTTTGGTAGTTAACACGACTTTGTAATTCAAATAAACTAATAAACTTATAGAGAACAAATTGGAGAGGAAAAAAAAACTAAGAAGAGGATACCCAAGTTTGTGTAGAAGAAAGTAGGGAGAGAGTTCTTTATATAGTGGAGTTGAAGAATGTTACAAAACTCTTTGCAATTCCAAAACCTTTAAAATCCTACTATTGATTGTAATTAATTCATAAAAATTTAATGAATAAAACCTTTTATATTAAAACTCTTCACCTACCAACTTTTCACATTCTTATATATACCTTCATTAAAAAAAAAAAAACTATTATTCTACTAATTTTATTATATATAAAATTTGATGGTGTATAATTTATTTAAATTCTAGTTTTCTTTTAACAATGGTTAAAATTTTTCCTACTATGATTTTATCACTAAAAGAAGGCAATATAAATAAACATATCGTTTTTTAAAACATTTAATATTCATTTTAGTACATTTAATATTCATTTTAGTTTAAATATCACATTTAAGATAAGATAAAAAAAATTATTAAATAATTAATAATCAATTTCTATTTATCCATTACTTTATTAAATATTTGAATGTAATATCGGTTTTTATAGTTATATAATTATTGTAGTGTTAAATAAATCACAAGGACACGTTTGTAATTATGTAAAAAATGAAAGGGTAAATATGTCCAAAAATATTTTTTTTCAAGATCCTGACTTTTTATATATTAGAGATATATATATTCATGAAACTCAATCAAAGACTATAGAGAGAGATTTGAATACTGATATTGATGTAATGAATTGATAAATGAACAGTGCATAATACAAGCATATATAGAACACCACTAGAACACTTGGAGTCACCTAATTGGAGAGAGCCATAACAAACTTTCTATGAGAAAATACAGGGAAATAGCCTTAGAAATAATGCTGAGAAATCATATTTCACTCAATATAAAATATTGCATGAATTTCTTTTTTCTTTTTGAGGTAAAATACTGCATTATTGAGTTACGTATTGTCTATTGTATAGGTAGAGTGACTTAACCTATTTTAATTTATTGCTTCACATGTCCCTTAATGCAATGGAGAGCTCCAACTTGACAACATGTTTTTAAACAAAATTATCAAAATGTAAGACAGATGGAAAGTATTGTTGATGGTCGATTTTGGCCAGAGGAACTCACCTGACCTTCACGTGCCACCAACGGTAAATTTGTAGATAAGGGGGGAAGACGTGGCCTGCAAGACAGTAAACCTGCACACCGGTGTGGTGCTCGCCACACCGGCTCCGATGCTTAAGTCAGCAAACAGAACGGTAGGGAGTGGAAAAATAAGAGCAAGAGGAGAGAGTAGAAAATATAGAATAGTGTTTAGGGATTGAATTCGGAGTCCCTTCTTTAGCGGTGAAGAGGGGTATAAATACATACTCATCCTCCTAGGGTTTTTAGGGATTCGGAAGCGTTTTAGGTTAAACCAGGCAAAACCGGGGCTGTCGGAGACGGTAGGGGCCTAACGGCATCGAACGGACGCGGCCCGCGCGAGCGGGCCGAGGGTCGGGCCAAAAACCCGACCCCTTTGGTCCTTGCCCGTCCCACTTGCCAGTTTTGCCTCCTTGGTCCATCTTTCAGCCCGATTTCTCCCCGGTTGTCCTCGTCAGCTCCTTGTATATTGGGGTGGTCCAAAATTGCCTATAACAAGTATCACCTATCGTAGATCTCACAAAAGGGTATTGCTTTCCAAGTTGACAACATTTTTTAAACAAAATTATCACGATGTAAGATACATGTAAAGTAATATTTTAATGTTGAATTATGTATCACTACCCTAGATCTCACAAAAGGGTATTGTTTGATCAAGATGTTAGAACCATGATAATCCAAAATAAAAGAATTGGATTCAAAGCTATCTCCTAATACATGGAGGCCCTATTAGCCCTCGTTTTAATTGACGAGGTCCACATATAAGATTCCATTAAATCGAGTTTCATAAATTAGATTCGACGATATCAATGTCGAGGGTCCAAGCACAACTATAAATACAAAACTCCTCAATATTCAAGCGCAAAACATTCTTACAAAGCATCTTGGAAATGTTTATCAAAGGTATTATACAATGAGTTATGTGGAATCATCAGGTCTTGGTGCTTGGGTACCCATCAAGGATATCAATAATGACCCAGCGCTGCAAAAAATTGGAAGGATTGCAGTGGATTGGCAGAACAAGGAAAATGGGATAAATCTAGAGTTCAAGCGTGTGGTGAATGGTCAGAAACAAAAAAACTTCCCCACTATATAATCTTGGACATATGAGGTTGTGGTGTCCGTGTTTGTTTTATCCCCACGATTGGAGATCATAGATTATATTGTCCACTCTTTTGAAACTGTCCTCAAAACAACTAGTATGTCGACTACCTTTTCTACTTGACAATACACCTGCATATGCAATAGTATTGTCTTTTATATATGAATATTGGCATAGCCAAAATAAAATAATGATAATTATGTATTTATTGTCTTTCTGCAGCCCTACGAGTGCTTTTCTTTCCATACCTTTTCAATTTTCTATCAAATATTGTCAACTCCACGAACACATAATTTAAAAATAATAGGATATTAGTTTTGTTATAGTTATATCACAACATTATATGTAAAGAGGGACTTTGAAAATTTCTCCAGTTTCTAATTTATCAACCCTTCCATTTTAGATACTGACGAAGAGCTTCTAGAAGGCTAGGTCTTATGAAATTACATGGAACAATAACTCAATTTATTTCTAAGTTCTTTTAAGATTCTTGGTAACTAGAAGGGGGAGGGAAAACATGGATAATTGTAGAAATTAAATTGCAAAACGTAATGAAAACAAAAATTAAAAGGGGAATGGCCAATCTCATCCCAGATTCATGCAATTGGAAAACTCAGGGTTCCGTTCGGTTGACTTTTATTCATGGATTACCATATTATTTGATCTTATCACCTTATGTCTTACTACTCAACTGGAAAACCAACGAGGAACTTGCATCTCTAATATTATTAAACCGACCAATGAATCAAAGCTAACATTCTAGCTGTTTATTAATTAACCAGGTAATTAAATAATAAACTATCATATAGCATTAAGCACGAGATTGTTGTTGAGTTTTATGCCCTAAAACTTGTAGATAGTGAATGTACACAAATTCTATACTTGTTTTCAATAAAGTGTTATTAAGTTTATACAACAAAGTGTTATTGTCAAGTATTGCACAATATGACCTTAATCCAATAAACTAAGATTCAAGGTTGTTTATATGTAACTTGAACATATATGTGGAGACATATGGGGATCGATGTTCAAGTAACAACCTAAAATGTCTATAGTACAAAGACAAGGTTGGGTACCTTATCCTAGTAACACTATGTGATACAACTTGCTTTGTGTTTGATACAGACATATTGATCCAAAGGGTCCATGTAGTAGACATGCGAGCGGGGGTATCCTATAAAATGAGTTCACATAAGACTAGACTATGAAATAGTCAACCACTAGTTGTAACACTGTTAACTAGTTAGGTTACTGTTTCAATAGGATGACCTAGGTAACTCGGTCTTAATCCTGAGTGTGTCATGAAGTCCTTCTCATGAGCGATTGTCCTTTGATAAGTATGGTGAGAGTGGCTTGTACGCTGACTCAATAAGCGTACCTTGTTGGGGACAAGACCAAGTGGGGGTTGGGGACATGACAACACAAGATGAAATTCACTTCTTCCTGATTCTAGGAGAAGTAGATGAGTGTTCCCTTAAGTGGTGACTCCGGGTTTTGAACATAAACAATGAAACTGAATTGAATAAAATAATCTAAAGAATAACCAATCCAACGGTCCCGTCTTTTGTCTGATTTTCGTCAATTTTTATTTCGCTTCTATTTATTTGCATGCCATTTTTTTTCTTTCCAACAATTTTCCCTTTTTCCTTGCATTTTAAATTATTTCGGTCAGTGACAGACCAAAAACCCCCCTTTTTGTTGCAAAACCTCTCTGTTTAGCGAAATCCCAAAAGTTAATAAAGATCTCCCTTTCCCTGGGGATGACCCGACCACTACCTACTGCACAGTAGCATACAACCGGAGTTATAAATTTTATCTGACAACGAGAACTCGACAAACTCGCACTTGTTAGCTTTCTTAGGCAATCTATCAATTATTTGAGATAGCCACTAGGTTTGAATCATTTCCTTGTATTTTTCTATACAAACTTGCATAGCTCGCTTGATAGAACCTAGGATGCATGGAAGAGTTGTTAAATTAATCTCGGAATTTGTTTTTATTGATTTCAGTTTACAATTCCAGACCCTTGTTCATAATGCAACTAATTCGGTAAATAATCACGTGGGCTAACAGGTTATTTATTCGGTTAGTTAGATTAGATTCGTGGGCTAGTGGTCTAAAGCATGAGGGGTAGCGGGCACAATATTATATTAATCAATTAATTAATCACGCGAGCTAATAGGTTCATTAGTTTGTTAGCACAGGTAAGGAGGATGAAAAATCCGATCTACCAAGAAGCATGTCGGGTACATAGAAATTGTGTAAAATTAACTCTTAGAGCAAGCAATGAAACCAACTAATCAATCAATCCAGCGAACACCTTGAATCCAATGATTTTTCTTGCATATGTTATTTCTACCTTTCTAGCTCTAATTTTTATTTTATCTGTCTTTTGCTTATCTGGTCTAATTTTATTTTTGTACTTTGTTTTCCTTTCCTTTTTTCTCATATTTGAAAATCCCCCTGCTCTTTAGCACAAAAGCCTGTGATCCGCTAGAATCCCCTTCCCTGTGTTCGACCCCGGCCACTACTACTGCAAGTAGTTTAGTGCCGTGGAACTATAAACTCATTTTTCCAGGACCCTCTACAAGTACCAATTAAGTTCTGTCTAGGGGAACTCTACCGGTTAAGTAGGAAAAAATTTGCTATGATTATAAGGGAACTCTGTCGATTAAGTTCCGTCTAAGGTTGGGGGTACTTAGGATGACAGTTTACGGAACACCTCCTACCTGGGAACTGACCCAGAACACCTGAGTTGAATTAATCATAGATTAATGTTAGCAAGCAATATCACTAGGTTAATTTAAAGTGTTTAATTCACCTCGAATATAGTGTAAGGATCTTATTATAAAAGCTGTAATAGGATTAAACTCAGATAGAATGACTTAGCCGGATTTATCTAAGCTAAATAACCCTAAACATATTGTAGGACACTTGAGTGGGAGGAAAAAATACAAAACGGTATTTAAATCAAGTTTTGCTCCTACGTCCTTATATTCACAACGTGAGATTCAGGCTCGGCTTCATGTCGCCCCGGGCGTGGCCTCCCTTCGAAAGATGTTTGCATGAGTTAATAACAAGGTGAATGGAGAAAGTGTCTATCGTAAGTGGGAGCGGGACACATGTCAACGTATCCCTCGGTCTCCAACCCTAGGTCACATCGTGAGAGTTCTATGGTCTGCCTGCGTGTTGCCCTAGAGCAACCATCCCTTTGGAGGGTCTGATCATAGGATTCGGAACACCGTGAACTCATGAAAAGAATAGAGTCTCTTAGGTCAATCACCAACAGTTGTCTTAACCTTTGGTAGCCTGTTGGTGTGTGCCTCTGAGATCTAAAAGTGGGAGGGTTACACTTATGAGGATGAGCTAAGTGTGTTAACAAATCCTTGACTGAATAACCATGGCTAATGTCTATAGAAATATGAGTTATTTCGAAATTAGAATTAGTTGGGAAGTGTCTCATTTTAGAGTAGGAATAGTTTATCACCCTTTGGTGGCTAATGTTCTAAACCTCTGAAGCATCGTTGCAAAGCTAAATCAATAGTTTGAGGGTTCTTTGATTGTTTGTTTTGCTAAATTGATTGGATTGTATGCAATTGTTTATTTGTGTGATGGGATAATGCAAAGATAACTAATACGGTCGTTGTTAATTTAATTTCAGCAATGTCTTCTTATATTAACTCACTACTTAAAAATGAGAAGTTAACTAGGAAAAACTATACTACGAGGAAATCGAACTTGAATACAATTCTTGTCGTCGATGATCTACGGTTTGTCTTAATGGAGGATTGTCCTCTGACCCCTATTACTCGTAATCCCAAGCATCAAGGGATGCGCATGATCGCTGGACAAAGGCCAATGAAAAGGCCCGAGTCTATATATTCGCCAGCTTGTCTGAAGTTTTGCCTAAGAGACATGAGGGAATGGAAACATCGAGAAAGATTATGAACTCTCTCCAGGAGATGTTCGGACAATCGTCTTATCAACTCCACCATGATGCTCGAAAGTACGTTTGCAACTGCCGCATGAAAGAGGGTGCATCTATTCGGAAACACGTCATGGACATGATGGTCCAATTTAACGTGGCGGAAGCAAACGACGCGGTCAAAAACAAATGTAGGCAGGTTACATTCATCATGGAATCTCTTCCGAAGAGTTTCCACTACAAGAAAAATCACATACGATAGCATTCAAAAAACACTATCGTAAGACTACGACAACGTTTTATGAAACATTGTCGTAGTCGATGTTATTGAAAGTCTTGGACTCTTAATAGCGTTTTTTCACCTCTATCCAATACGCCATAGAAAGTCTATTTTTATTGTGTTATTATAGCTTTAAAAAAGCGCTATGATTTCTCTTTCATAGCATTTTTATAGCTGTAAAAAAACACTATAAAAGACATATCATAGCGTTTTTTACCACGTTGTTGTAGCCGATGTTATTGAAAGTCTCTAAAAAATTCCATTCTTAATTGTGTAATTCTAATGTTTTGAAAAATTTCACAACGTTAGAAAAAAGCTATGGTTAATATTTAATAACATTTTTTATAGCAATTAAATAATGCTATAAAAAAATATAACATAACATTTTTAATCTTGCTATGATAGAAACACTAATTGACTTTTAATAGGTCTTTTTTTAAACATATATTATATTGTTTTACTTACATTTGTATCATTTGTTTCAAATGTTATTATATTAAAAAATCAACTGAAATTACTTTATAATGTATTTAAATATATTTTTGAAAAGTAAAAACATATATATATATATATATATATATATATATATCAAAGTCGTTTGCCTTATAATTTATAAACAACGAAAAATGTAAATCTTCAAATTTCTCATAAAGATAAACATATATTCTTCAAATATTTAGCACACAAAAAATTAAGAATGTAAAAATTACTTCAGTATATATGAAAGATGTTTGGACAACTACTATAATATTGGAAAATTTTAGAAGCACAGAGGAGTTAAGACTGACAGAAAAGTAGAAAACAGTAAAAGCCATAAGTTTTGCCTAGATTTTATAAAAACTTGTTCCAGGGAAGAAACATACAGAGAAGATGAAACACCCAACATTATGTTGTGGGATTATAGGAATCAATGCTTTGATTAAGATAGAATGATTTTTTCTTATATTCAATGCAACAAAAAGAGTAAAATATTCTTTTGTGCTGATGGTCTTTCAAATTTTCAAATGTCCCAGTAATATATTCTCATTATTGATAACTTGCAAAAAGAAAGTTACTTCTCACTTAAATTTAAATCAAATAAGGCTGGCAAAAGAATCATAATGCGTTGGTTAGGCACATATCATCAGAGAATTGCGATAATTCAATCTTTAAAAGTGTATTCCTTAATGCGATGAGAAATCACATATTTATATCCACTAACACATGTTTTTTGCAGTTGTTTCCCTTGCCCAAGTTACCTTTCAGCGCAGGTGCCAATCCATGCATGTGAAAAGTACATCGATAGCTGATAGATGGACATTCTGATGTGTGACTGATGTTCAAGCTGACAAAAGAAGGGTGGGACACGCAAGCCCATTTCTTGGGGAAGTCAGCATCCTTGGCCTATAAAAATTCCCCATTTGCCAAAATGAAAAAGGAGGTTTGGTGACAGAGAAAGTGAGAGAAAAGAATGGAGAAAGGAAGATATCAAGCATCAACGCAGTTACCTCGCGATTATATGTATTGCACTATGTTGTCCCTTTGTAGCATGAGCTAATTTATTTTTATCAAGGCTTAGCCTAGGCGCCCATGCAATGATAACATTGTTTTGTACGTGTTAAGTTTGAATAAATGAAAAATTAATGCTTTCTGCTTAGATGCGATAATTTTTTCATTACTAATTCCCGCCTGGCCAGCCGGTTGCGGTAGCAGCATGATAAATCCTTGACGGGCAACGCATGTGGATCTATCTAAGAGCCAGTTAACACATTACATGTAGTCTAAGTTGTATTAGTTTTAATACTGTCGCAAGAGATATTTCATGAATGTGTTTAGATTGTTTTAGGAATAACTCAGTCACTTGCAAGTAATTAGAGAACAACACCGACACATGAACTAATTGAATAGAACGTTGTTAGTTCTACGCTTAACGCATGTGTAATATCGGAATGGAATCACATGTTTATTTCTCACTTAGGCATTATTAGAATTTCATTCATGCTATGCGCTACTAAATAAATTATCAACGCACGTGGTTGCCGCAGCGAAAGTCGTGATAGTCTCTCTCAACTGTTTATCTCTCACCTCTGTCGCATAACTTATTTTTGTGCACTCATCTTCAACTTTCATTAGTGCATCCTTCCTTCTGCCTGATTTACGCCTACTACCATGCGTTTGAATGCTCATTAGCAAGTTTATTAAAAATCTTTGTTTTTCCTTCCTTGTGTTCTGACCCTGGAATACTCCAGGTATTACTTGGTTATGCTTAATTTATACTTGGATTAATGCATATCAGCGATATCATCCATAGTCAAACTATTTATATGTGTGTAAAAAAAGGATGTAGCAAACATCGTACATTCTTCACCAATTTATCCCAAGTTAAATCAAACTCCAAGGCTCTCTTGTGCTCCAAAGCTCCACTTGTGCTTTACCTTCTGTAGTTGCATGACCCAAAAGAATTATTGCAACAAGACATAAATTAAACTCATCTAACCACACAAACCATTAGAGTTATCAAACCTCAAACTTACGAACATACCAACATTTATGAACATAACAACTAAACTAAACTTATCAAAGTTTAAGAACAAAAGAATACAAACTGTGAAATACCTACAAACAACTAAAAAGAATATCAAATCACTAGCCCAACAAAAACTGAAACATCACAATTTTTTTCGTAACAAATGTAATGCCCCATATCTAACCTAGAAACATTACTAAAGTCTCTATCCTAATTATAACTGGATGCTCCAAAATTTCGACAACACAACAACATTCATATGGCTAATCTAAAATTTTCTTAACACTGGCTAAACAAGAGAACACACTTCTGTATTCAAAACTGCTCAACTACAAACTTCCATAACACTTTAGGTCAACAAATAGATTTCGAACTTCCACAACCCGTATGAGAAAAATGGCAAATAGTTAGATTAGTAGCTCACTGAGACATGTGCTTCAAGCATCTTCCATTTTCACTTGATACTCATCAATGGTTTGTTTAATTCCATCAAACATTGAAATCATATATTCCAATCTCTTTCAAAGCCTTTTGATGAGTTTTCTTTTCAGGATTTTTGTTTAAATTGAGATGTTTTTTCCTTCATTTTTTTATTGTTCTTGTTTCATTCCCTAGTGGAGTCTGTATCTTTTTAGCATTAGTCTCTTTTCATTTAATTAATGAATTTAATTTCTTGTTTTTTAAAAAAAAAAACAAATAGGCTCACCTTGATGAATTGCATTAACTCACTGCAATGGTTGTTGACAAATTCCTTTCTAACCAGTAGGATTGACAAGCTCTTACATGACTCCTCCATCTAGTTCCAAAACACTCACAATTCTCTACAAGAATAAAACACAATAATTGGTCAAGAAAAATCTAGTGCTTCAAAAAACGACCATGCAAAGAATTAGAAACAAAAATTTTAGGGGTACAGAAAGTTAATTCAATCTTTTCTACATTTTGAAGGCGTCACAACGAAGTATTCTGGGTCAGTGGATCCATCAAGAATTGTGTTGGTTGTGATGAATCTCACAGCAATGAAGAAGTTTAAACTAACTATGTTGAGAAAATGAAAAGTTTTCATTATTAAACTTTATTTGTGGCATTTAGTGTGACTTTTGGTTTTTGATTTTTGGCTTTTGGTTTCTTGTAACCAATAGTGACTTTTGAGTTTTGGGAGTTAGGTGAGTTATGAGGATTTTATCACATTTAAAGTTTTGAACCATTGGTATTTTATGGTTACTTTTGTAAGCCTATATAAAGGCATGCTTAGTTGAATGAAAAATCATCTCCATTCATATTTGTCCTCCAAGTTTTTCTAACAAAGTGGTATCAGAGCGAGTAGCAAAAAAATTGAGAGAAATGGCCAACGGTGGGATGGGTTTGCTTCAACTACTGATGCTTTCCAAGCTCAACTATGACAATTAGAGCATCAAGATAAAAGTGTTACTAGGAGCACAAGATGTGTGGGAGATCGTAGAGAATGGTTTCCAAGAGGCGGAAGCTGGAGCCGATCAAGCGCAAAGAGATGCATTAAAGGAGACAAGAAAGAAACACAAGAAGACCCTCTATATCTTGTACCAATCGGTGGACGAAGACAGGTTTGAGACCATCCCCAATGCCGAGACGTCAAAAGCGGCATGGGACAAGCTCTAATCGACTCATAGAGGAGCCGATCGTGTGAAAAAGGTACGATTGCAAACTTTACGTGGTGAGTTTAAATCTTTACAAATGAAGGAGACAGAGGTGATAGTGGAATATCACACAAGAGTAATGACTGTCGTCAACCAATTGAGACGAAATGGTGAAGAAATCGTCGATGTTTGTGTCATGGAAAAGGTTCCACGGAGCCTAAATACAAAGTTTTAGATTATTGCCACAAAAATTGAGGAGACACAAGATCTCGAGATTATCGCGGTGGAAGAGGTGAAACCAGCACCGATGTTTCTCAAAATCCGTGTGATTCCTCAAGAGGAAGAGGAGGCCGAGGTCGTGGAAGACATGGTGGAAGATCGGGGAGAGATAAATCTCAGGTAAAATGTTATAATTATAATAAGTATGGACATTATGCAAATGAGTGTTACTCATCTCAATCAGAATCAAGCGATCGGAAGCATCAGGATCAGTCAACTGCCAGCACATCCAAAGCCCATCAAGGGCAATCCAATTATGCAGAGGAGAATGGAACCTTATTTATGGTTTCAAAGGGAGAAGAAAAGAGTCAAGATAATATGTGGTATCTTGACACTGGAGCCTCAAACCACATGTGTGGAAAACGCAAGATGTTTGTGGAGTTCAACGAGATGGAGAAAAGTGATATTGCTTTTGGAGACAATTCTTTGGCCAAAATCAAAGGAGTAGGTAAAATTCTCATTCGCTTAAAAAATGGAGAAAATCAATATATTACAAGTGTTTATATCCCCAATATAAAAAATAATATATTGAGTGTAGGACAATTGTTAGAGAAAGGTTTTGAAGTTCAAATGAAAAACAATTGTTTGTATTTGAGGGATAATCATGAGAGACTTATTGCTAAAGTTTCCATGACAAAAAAACTGAATGTTTCATTTGAATATATGTAATGATGTTCCAAAATGCTTGAAGACGTATTACGAGGATCTCTCCTGGTTATGGCATCTATGGTCGGGGCACCTCAATTTTGGAAGTCTAGAAGACTTGTCGAAGAAGAAGATGGTGTGGGGTTTACCCCACATTCACAAGCTGAACCAAGTGTGTGAAGGATGCCTACTTGGCAAACATCATCGAAATAGTTTTCCGAAGGATTCTATGACAAGAGCCAAGAAGCCTCTAGAACTCATCAATGTCGATGTGTGTGGAATGATCAAACCGGAGTCTCATGGTAAAAGTAAATACTTCCTTCTGTTTATTGATGATTTTTCTAGAAAAACATGGGTGAAAATCGGAAGTATTTGAAATCTTTAAGAGATTTAAAGCACGTGTGGAGAATGAAAGCAATCTTACAATCAAGGCCAAAACTGATAGAGGTGGTGAATTCACATCAAATGAGTTCAAACAGTTTTGTGATGAAAAAGGCATCTGACGTCCGTTAACAGTGCCAAGGACACCAAAAAAAAATGGGGTGGTGGAGAGGAAGAATCGAACAATCTTGAACATAGCAAGAAGCATGCTAAAGACGAAGAAGATACCAAGGGAATTTTGGGAGGAGGTCCTAGCTTGTGCGGTCTATTTGACAAATCGAGCACCAACCAAAAGTGTGCTTGACAAGATGCCTTAAGAAACTTGGAATGGAAGAAAGTTCGGAATTGGTCACTTCAAGGTATTTGGGAGTATTGCATATGCTCATGTGTCGAAAGAAAAAAGGACCAAGCTAGATGATCGAAGCGAGAAACTCATCTTCATTGGCTATGATGCAAGTTCAAAGGGTTATCACCTTTACAATCCTTTGAATGGGAAGGTAATTATTAGTCGTGATGTTGTTTTTGATGAAAAAACATCTTGGGATTGGAATATACAGGAGGAGTATGATTTCCTTCCATATTTTGAAGAAGACGATGAAAATGCGCCAAACAGAGATGAAATGAGTGAAGTTTTGCCCAGTCCAGTGCCATCCCATTTGACCGATCGATCGCCATTTGAAGGTTCATCTAGCGATTCTGAGAATGAAATTGGTCCAAGAGGAACTCGAAGTCTACTGGAACTTAATGAGGTAAATGAAAATCAAAATGACATAATTCTCTATTGTCTTTTTGGTGATTGTGAGCCCATTAGTTTCCAAGAAGCCATTGCAAGCAAGAAATGGAAGGTTGCAATGGGCGAAGAAATTCGAGCGATAGAGAAAAATGACACATGGGAGTTGACCAAGCTTCCAAAAGGGCACAAACCGATCGGAGTGAAGTGGGTATACAAGACAAAGAAAAAGGCCAATGGCGATGTTGAAAGGCAGAAGGTGAGACTAGTGGTGAAAGGGTATAGTCAACGACATGACATCAACTATGATGAGGTATTTGCCCCCGTTGTTCGCCTTGAAACTATTCATTTGATTATTGCTTTGGCAGCTCATAATCATTGGAAAATACAATCAAATGGATGTCAAATCAACATTCTTGAATGAAATTCTCGAGGAAGAAGTCTATGTGGAACAACCATTGGGTTATGAAGTCAAGGGTGAAGAAAATAAAGTGCTTCGATTGATGAATGCTCTTTACGGTTTGAAGCAAGCACCAAGAGCATGAAATTCGAAAATTGACAAGTATTTTCAAGAGAAAAAGTATATCAAGTGTCCTTATGAGCATGCCCTTTACATCAAAATGCAAGGTGAAAGTATACTAATCATTTGTTTATATGTTGATGATTTAGTATTTACCAGAAACAATCCTATCATCTTTGATGAGTTCAAAAGAGAGATGGCAAAGGAGATTGAAATGACGAACATTGGTCTCATGAGTTACTATCTTGGGATCGAGGTCAAACAAAGTGAATATGAGATTTTTATATCCCAAGAGGACTATGCTAAAGAAATGCTCAAAAAGTTCAACATGGATGATGCTAATCTAGTTGGAACACCGATGGAATGTGGAGTCAAAATCACCAAGCAAGGTGGAGGAGAGAAGGTAGATTCTACATATTTCAAAAGCTTAGTTGGAAGTTTGAGATACTTGACATGCACGAGACCGGATATTCTTTATTCAGTTGGAATTATTAGTCGATTTATGGAGGAGCCAACAACTACACATTGCAAAATGGCAAAAAGGATACTTCGCTACATCAAAGGGACGATTGGGTATAGTCTTTCCTATGTCTCTTCTAGCAATTTTGTTATTGTTGGATATTGTGATAATGATTGGAGTAGTGACTTGGATGATCAAAAGAGTACTACGGGGTTTGTGTTTTTTATTGGTGAAACGACGTTCACATGGATGTCAAAATTATGTACTAGGCTAGCCATAAAAAATTTTAATCCTCTTCAACTTCACTTTAACTATACTTGGACAAAATTATGTATTAGGCTTGCTATATATGTTGTAGTGCTAACCCAATTTTTTTTAAACCTATTAAACAAGAGAAACACACTTCTACATGAAAAACTGCTTAACTACAACCTCATAACACTTCAGGTTCATAATAAGATTCCAAATATTCTCAAACTAAGCGAGTCAGGTCTCGCATCAGATACTAATCAAAATCTAATCTAAGAATTAAAGAAATTTAATTTAAACTTAGGGGCTCAATTGCAAACTCTAGTTTTCGATTATAATTGAAATTCAATTACTTTGAAAATGATTCAATTGAGAATATAAAAGCTTAACAAACGCCACTGTCAAGACATATACCACCATACATATTGATACAAAAAGGACATTTTCCCAACATAATTCCTTACCTAACCAAATGAAAAGTTCACTCTCTTGGACAACGTCCATCCCATCCTACACAAAAGATGAACAAACTTATCAAGCCATGAGTTGTTTATGCATGCAAAAGTATCTCCCGTCACAAGTTCTAATAGGAAGATTTCCATGATCATGAATAATATTACTTAAATGATCACAAAATAATAGTGGATGGAGACAACCCACGACATCCCAAAAAAGATGAAGCTTTTGTTTGTGATAATGAGCTACCAAATATGCATTTGCTTGCAGCTACATTTTAACCAAATATGTTGATCCAAACAAAACATTAATAATTGTTTGTGACTATGGGATTTGTTCAACCTAGCAAATCTTTTTCTTACATGTTAGAGAGTGTCTTTTCTTTGTAACTTTAGGAAAAATTAATGAGATGGATTTGTTCAATCTAACAACATATAGCATAATTACGTAAAATTTGCATTAAGTGTGATCTATTAACTCTTATTCCTTTTTAATTTCGAGTCTAAAAAAGGTTTAAAACCAACATGGTTCATGGTTATATGGTAACTTCTAAAGAAAGAAAGAATTCATGGGTTAAATTTTCAATCTTAACTCCTCTCAAACCTTATGAAACTTGTTCATTGGAACTGTTAAAATTGTTGGGTTTTATGCCCTAAAACTCGTAGATAGTGAATGTAAACAAATTGTATACTTGTTTCAATAAAGTGTAATTGAGTTTCTACAATAAAGTGTTATTGTTAAATATTGCACAATTTGACCCAAATCCAATAAACTAAGATCCAAGGTTGTTTACATGTGACTTGAACTAGTATGTGGGGACATACGGGGATTGGTGTTCAAGTAACAACCTAAAAGGTCTATAGTACAAGGATAAGGCTGGGTACCTTATCCTGGTAACACTATGAGATACGACCCGCTTTGTATTCGATACAGACGTATTAATCCAAGGCGTCCATGTAGGAGACATGCGAGTGGGGTATCCTATGCAATGAGTTTGCATAAGACCGGACCACGAAATAGTAAACCACTAGATGTAACACTGTTAACTAGTTAGGTTACTGTTTCAATAGGATGAACTAGGTAACTCAGTCTTAATCCTGAGTGTGTCATGAACTCCTTCTCACGAGGGGTTGTCCTTTGATTAGTATGGGTGAGAGTGGCCTGCTCGCCGACTCAATAAGCCTACCTTCTTGGGGACAAGACCGAGTGTGGGGCTGGGGACATGACAACACAAGATGGAATTCACTCCTTCCCACTTCTAGGAGAAGTAGATGAGTGTTCCCTTAAGTGGTGACTCCAGGACTTGAACAAAGAGATCCTGCCCTCTCACTGGCCCGAGAGGGACTTTCTGTTTAATGGTTGGACCATAAACAAGTTGTTCATTAGAGGAGCGCTGGTACTTAAGGAGACAGATGTAACACAGGGGTAAAACGGTAATTTGACCCAACCGTGGTTACGAACACTCGTGAAGGATTGACTTACCGGCATAGGTCTACATCCATGGACACAGAAATGTTCTACAGTGAGAAGAGTTCAGTTGTGGGTCTTTAGTGGAATGACCCACAGTTAATGAATTGGTTAACTTGATTAATGAGTTTAATCAGTTAACCTCATATCATTGGAGCTTCTGATCTGTAGGTCCATTAGGTCCCCCTGCTAGCTCGTAAAGAGTAATTAGGAACAAATATATCTTGAGAGAATTTGAATAGTTCAAATTCATATTGGGAATTAAGTTAATTGTATGAGATACAAATTAATATAATGTATAGTGATGCATTAAAATATAAAGTCTAATTTGAGATTAAACTTTATTATATTGAGAGATTGATATATTTGAAAGAGTTCAAATATATGTCTAATTAAATATATGGTATTTAATTAGAAGATGAATTAATTAATTATTCAATTTAGTTTAAATTAAATGAGATTTAATTAAACTATAGTCTATGAGAGAAATAAATATTTGAAGAAGTTCAAATATTAATATGAATTTGATTCATATTAAATTTATAGGATATAAGAGAATTTGAAGGAGTTCAAATTTTAATATGAATTTGATTCATATTATGAAATTAATTAATTGAAGGCCTGAAATTAAATATATGATATTTAATTGGGTAATTAATTAATTAACTAATAGAAGGTCTGAAATTAAATATATGATATTTAATTGGTGATTAATTAATTAAAGAATTAATTAATTGGTAATTAATCAATTATGGAAATGATTAATCACTTATGGGAGTGATCAATCATTTATGGAAAAGATTAATCAATTATGGAATTGATTGGTTATGGAATTGATTGGTTATGGAAAAGATTAAATCAGTTATGGAAATAATTGATTTTAAATGAATATTTTATTCATGGCCTTTCTCCTATAAATAGAACACTAACCCTAGGGTTTAGGTACCACAAGATATGGCCACCATAAGGCCCTCTCATATTCTCTCAACTCAAGAACTCTAGGGAGAATTTTCTCTCTAAGGTTTTTTCCCATGCAAGATTAGGTAGTCCCACAACTACGTTCCTAATCTCAGAGTTATAGCGGGGAAGATCAATTGGTGGTGTCCCAATTGTTGACGCTCGGTCCGAAATCAAGAAAGGCGTTGAAGTATTCAGAGTCGTCAACGGAGGTATGTTTCTCATCGCTTAACCTTTTGCCAATGTATTGATATTTTGTAGAACAAAATTAACTTCGAAACGGTCCAATTGCTTCCGCTGTAACGGAATTGGGAATTCCAATCCTACAAAAATATCGTTTATTGGCTTCAAAGGTCGCAATCACATGGAAATTGCTCCTCAAAATGAAGTCAATAAATACTACACCTATGTGAATCGGTGGGTGTGTGAAATTTGCAAATTACATAGTAATAAGAAAGGATTGTGTACTTTGAGTGGTTGTAATCTCCTTGAAGAAGTTGAATAATATTTCTGCCCCCTTTCACAATGGATGTAGGTTGTAAAGTTGAATTACTATACATCATTGAGTTCTTCTTCTTCTTCCCTACTACACATTTCCTTTAATTTTGCATCAGCTGGTTGCTTTGCCATTTTCTTAACTTTCTTGCTCCAAATTTTTTGTTTTTCCTTTGGGCAAATTTGCATGTGTTTTGTGGTCAAGAAGTTTCAAACGTATATGTTTTGGTGTTTTCTTATACTAACAACACGTGGTTAGCACTAACAGAAACCATCAACAAAAGTTTTAGTTCATTTCGAGTAACCATCATACTCTAACAATTTGTACAATTTTCTACCGTATTCTTATTCAACTTAAGAAAAGGCATACCATGTGTCTACTTGTTGCAACATGTGATTCTTGCTTCTTGACTTCCCTATTTGAATCTAATTTAAGAAATAATTAATCTCATAGAGTGGTCTTAACCAATAAAAAAAATCTAAGACTAGGAATGTAATCACAAAATTGTAGCACCTATGTTAATATATTTGAATATGAAGTGTGAACTTGTAAAATTCATAGCTTACCGATCAAATGAGAGAGTTAGTTTTTCTATAACACTCTTTTTGTAATCTATTTGAAACTAGACACATTCTCTCAAGGTGAGCTCCTCTTCCTTGAAACTAAAAAGAGAACCAAACTTACCAGATGCGATAATTTTAATCAGGTTTTGAAAGGCAACTTTTTCCTTAGTTACTTACCAGGTGCAATATAAAAGCTTTAATTAAATTCATAGAAAACAGATTAGAAGTTTAGAATCCAATACACTAATAATAAAATATAGACAACAAAAGAATGGAAATTACGTTTAAGTATAGGAACAAGCATACTCCATATTGTAGACACCGTATTTGGTCTGACTTGATTTTCAGTAATAATGTTTGAAGTTTTCCAATATTTGGTGGTCAATTTGTTTTTATGGTATGCCAACAAGAGCATAGTTCAATTGACATAAAGTTGTATTGATAACCACGAGGTTTGTGGTTCAAATCCCTCTTCCCACATATTATCAAAAAATTCTTTATTTATTTATTTTTTTGTGGTGTTCCCCATTCCTATTCAAGGGGAAGTTTTCATGAAAAAACTCCCCCATTACCACCATTTCCCTATTCTAATGCTTTTTCATGGCTATTTTTTTTTTCTTTTTCCCACCTTTTTCTCATCCATCTCTGATATCGAGCAGAAATGTCGCTATTTTAGTCTCAATTTATTAAGCTTTTTGGTGCTTTAAACGTGTTTTTTATGAATATATTTAATGAATTTTGTTATTTGGTCCTTAGGAGCAAAGTTGGTGATTTTGGGAGAAAAAGTGCCAAAATTGAAGCAATTGAAGCCCAAATCCTAGCTTGATGCAATTGGAGGCCCAAAGAAGACAACCATGAAGAAATGACCAAAAGAAATAAAGAAGAAGGCCCAAAAAATCAGCCCAAAAGGAAGCTGAAAAATCTGGAAATTTGGGGCAGCGTCGAGACGCTAAGTAGATAGCGTCGCGATGCTACCCTTTTGTGTTGCCCAAGTCGCGTGCGCAGCAGCGTCGCGACGCTGAGCAAGGTAGCGTCGCGACGCTACCCCTATTCCAGGCCTATAAAAAGGCACCCTTGGGTGCCTCATTAGGCATCAATCAATCATTCCTTCTCCATTCCAATTCCTTTCTTCCTTAGGCTCCTTTGGAGCCCCTCTCAAGGCTTTTGAGCCTTTTTTAGAGGATTCTTTTAGTGGGAAAATTTTGGGAATTTTGGGGGAGCAATCTAGAGGCTCAAGGAGTAGTCAGCGGGGCTCCAAGCGTCAGCGAGGGGTTTTTCGACGGTCAATTCCTTTCCTTTATTGCTCTTTATTATGCTTTCCCTTGTAATTATTATGGATATTTTAGCCATGTGTAGCTAAAACCCCAAATTGGGGTTTTGAAATGAAATGATAGTTCAAATATTGTTATAATTTCTTGTCTCTAGCCCATGTCCTAATTATTTGTATGGAAGTGCTTAATGCTTTACTCAATCTGACCAATTGTGTAATGATTCGATTCTTAATGGAAACTCGACGGAGAGAAATTAGGATAGATCATAATCCATGCAACTAGTTTAATTGCCCGTTGTGACACCGGGATTAGTTGATTAAACTTAGATTCCTAAAATGAATCAAAGCGTAATAATTAAAGATTTTTAATAGCACTAAGGACACTTAGGTTGTTAAAATGAATTAATTACAATTAGGGGAAACCGAAAGGAGAACCTATGTGATTAACAGAGATTCTAGGTTTATAATTAGTTGGGCAAAGAGATAGGATAATTATAGCAATTGTTTAGCTAATCATTGATTTTCAAGACCCCTCTTCCCATTTAAAGAAAACTCTTTCTCCATATTTTATTTTCGATTGATCAATTTATTTTCGTTAATTGTCTTGAGTTTAAATTTTTTTTTATTGCATGAAGTGGTCCCTAAATATTATTTCGCCTAAGTACTTTTAGTGCTCAAGAGATTTTAATTATTTGCTTAAGTTTCGCTTCGCCTCCCTGTGGATTCGATACTCGGTATTACTACCGTTTTATATTACTTGTCACGACCCGTGCGCTTGCGGATAATCGTACCACCAACAATCTCCCCCCCAAATTAGTAACCCTTCAAGTATAAAAAGGGGGGAGATGGAGGATGAAAGAGGTAAGAAAAAAGAGAAGAAGTTTAGAGTAAGAGTGAGCTTGACAGAGTTTAGGCATTTGAGCAAGAGTTTAGTTTAGAAAGTTTTTAGAAGAATTTATTTTGGGGAAGAAAAAAGAGAAGAAGTTTAGAGTAAAAGTGAGCTTGAGAGAGTTTAGGCATTTGAGCAAGAGTTTAGTTCAGAGAGTTTTTAGAAGAATTTCTTTTGGGGAAGAAAAAAGAGAAGAAGTTTAGAGTAAAAGTGAGCTTGAGAGAGTTTAGGCATTTGAGCAAGAGTTTAGTTTAGAGAGTTTTTAGAAGATTTTCTTTTGAGGGAGAAAGGAGAAGAAGAAGATTTGAGCATAAGCCTAGTTGAGAGAGTTTTTTAGGAAGTGAGCTTAGTTTAGAGAGTGATAGAAAAAGAGAGAAAAGAAAGTGGAAGAGGAAAAGAGGAAAAGAGAGGGGGAGGAAGGAGTATACGGGGAGAGAAAACATTGGGTAAGAAAGAAGGAAAAAAGAAGAAAGAGAGAAGTAAAAAAGGTGGGGTTTTGTTTTTTTGGTTTTTTTGTTTTGTTATTATTATTATTAATATTATTAATAATAATAAAATTATTATTATTATTATTATTATTATTATTATTATTATTATTATCGTCATCATTATCATTATCATTTTTAATTTCTCTCTCATTTTAGTTCACTTTTGCACTTTGCCAACTTCATTTTTTTAAAAAACTTTCTAATTTGTTCGTTTTTTTTTTCTTTCATTCTCCAAATTGCTTTAATCTAATCTTTAATTCTGCTTGGTCAATTTCAATTATTGTTATTGTTTTGATTTTCTTTTGAAAGGGATTATGGGAACTGAGTAATGTGTCTTCGTGGAGTTCAACTCCCGTGTAGGCGTATGAAAATTCTCATTTTCCCTTTTAAAATAATTTACTCTTTGAATAATTTTCTTCTTTTACATCTGTTTTTTTTTTTTAAAAATTATTTTTAATAAACATAATCATGTATGCCCATGTTTCCTTTAATTAAAAGGGAAATTAGACAAGATTTATATTAAATTGGATATCCAACTCAAAATGTTTAATCCTTACTTTATTTCTAAAGTTAAGGTAAAAACGAATGAGACATCTTGTGTTCATTATTGCATTTTGGGTTTTTATTTTCATATTTATCATTTTTTAAAGAAAAATAAAAATGAAGGAATGTTTTTATTCACTTAATTGGACAATTTAAGATACTGTGGTAATCATTTTTTTTTTTTAAAAACGGGTGTTGTAGGGTGCTAATACATTCCCTACACTCAAACGACTCTCGAACCTAATTTATGGTTTTCTAAGACTGGATTTTTTTATTTTATTTTAAAGGTGACCAATCACACCCTCGATGATTGGTGGCGACTCCAATTTTCTTCTTACAAACCCAAGAAAGGATGTCGACCGCTCCGCATCGCGATGACGTTGCGACAACTTGGCGACTCCGCTGGGGATTTTTGAGGGTCAAGCCATTAATATCTTTATTGTCCTTTGATTGAATTTTCCTTTAGGTCCCTTCGTTATTATTTTTGTTATTTTATTTATTTATTTATTTTCCCTTACTTTATAATATGATTTGTCTTGCAAATTGTTATTCACTTGTCTATTACCATCTTGTTATGTTGTAATTGTACTTTATCTTAGTTATGTCATTCATTTGCATGTCATCTTGTTATTACCATATTTTTATGTTGTAATTGTACTTTATCTTAGTTATGTCATTAATTTGAATGTCATCTTATTAATCATGCATTTCACACACTTTCACTAGCCTCCTACCCGGGCTCTACCTTAGGACTAGACTCGAAGACTGAGTAGTGTGACCTTCGTGGAATTTCGATTCCCGTGCAGGCGCATGAAATTCTCCACTCAAGCCTACTACATCGTTAAATCAGTGGGTAAGCTTGGGGACATTTTCTTGGATGCCTTAGAGTTAAACTCCACTCATATAGTTCTAGGATTTGACTTACTACATTCATTATTGTCAAAGTTTATTTATTTATTTATATTTTTCTTCTTTCCCTTGTATCTTATATCAATTTTCAATTTTCACTCATTGAAAATATCCTTTAAAATCTCTTTTAATGTAGTTAAGAAATTGTGCAAATTAAATTAACAGAATTTTCGATTATTTACATTGGCAGAAACTAAAGTATGAGTAAAATAAAATCACCCCCTCCAAAACAAGAAATGGGTATAGAAGATCAAGCAACAATACGTCAATGGTCAGAAAATGTACAACAAGCCCACGGAGATTCTTTAGTAGAAAATGTTGTTTCTCAATTTAAGGATGTCAGTTTTCCAGAAAGTCAATTAGAAATAGTAAAACGGGCTTGGGAAAGTTTAACTGTAGATAGAAAGGCTAAATTTACAAGCAAATATGGCCATCTAGCTCAGCTCATGTATGTACAAGTCAATTATTCTGTATTAAAAGCTTTGGTTCGACATTGGGATCCAGCCTACAGATGTTTCACATTTGGCTCAATCGACATGACTCCTACAATAGAGTTCATCAATTCCTTCTGCATATGCCAGCACGAACAGAGGTTGAAGCTTATTCTTACGATCAAGAGCTTACAATGAAAAGAGCATTATCTACTCTTTTGGGCAAGATTCGTTCAAGCGACATTGAGAAACAAGTCAAGGTAAAAGGAGAGAACACATGCCTACCCATGGACTATATCCTTACTCTTCAACAAAAATTTGCAAATGAAGACAAGGAATTAACTTTATTGGCATTGTGTATCTTTAATGTTGTTTTGTTTCCTAAAGTATGTGGATATGTTGAGGAACGCGTGGTCAAGTTGTTTGCTAAGATAAAAATAGGAGTTGATCCCATTATTCCTGTATTGACAGAAACTTTTCGTTCATTAAATTATTGCAGAACAAAAGGAATAGGAAGATTTATAGGGTGTGCACCATTATTGTACATTTGGGTCCTTAGTCATGTGAAGTGTCCACCAGAATTCAAATGTCCAGAGATCAAATTTTCAAGTTCCTGGAATAAACTACAAAATCCCATTTCAGAGTTCGTGCAATCAGGTTGGAATTCATCCTCCCCTGAAAGGAGAGCTTGGGAAGCCTTTTTCTCCGAACTAAAGGTAGAAGATGTAATATGGAGAGCCCCTTGGATGTCAACTAGGCCAATGATCAATAAATGTGGTAAATTTCAAAGTTTACCTCTTTTGGGTCCTTGGGGATGTATAGCCTGTGCTCCTTTATTGGTAGTACGCCAAATTTTGGTCCGACAATTCATCCCTGCTATGCATGAGTTTAAGGATTTCGAATTTGCTTATGATAAAGGCTTCTGTAAAGATAGAATTCAGAAAATCGTGAAAGCATGAAAAATGATCACTAAAATCTAGAGTGGTCAGTTTCATGATGATACCACAGAGGCGTACAAAACATGGCATGCGAATAGAGCTAAAACCGTGTTTGTGTCACAAAAAATGAAAACCAAGATAAAACTTAATGCAAAGGTGATACCCGATCAACAGGCAGAACAAGCAGCACGCGAAAAGGAATGTGATGAATTGAGAAAAGCGAATTCATCATTGGTTCAAGAAAATGAAAGGCTGCAATTGGAGGTAAAACAAAGTTTTTTGCGCAATGTTGAACTAGAAAAAGAGTTGAACCGATTAAAGGAAAGTGTCAGCAAACAAGAACAGTTAGAAAAGAAAATTTCAGCACTAGACACAGAGGCCCGCGACCTGAACAGAAGAATGGATCGATTAAGAAGGGATAATGAAGTCTTCCAAACATCTCTTAAGTCAAGGAATGACCAAGTTTTGAAGCAACAATCTTAGATTGCCTCACTCCATGAGTTGATAAAAGAGCTCGAAGATTGCATTAGTTTGAGGAACCAAACGATTACTGAGGTAGAAGAAAAAAATGGAACGCTATGTCGAACAATTGACGACTTGCAATTAACGCTCAAGATTAGAGAGGATCAACTAGGGGAGCTCATCGACGACAACAAGGGTCTAAGAGAGTCTGTTCAGTCACTCAATGTTCGCCCCGATAAGTATCAGGATGCCACTGACAGATTAATGAAAGACTATACCTATCTAAAGGAGCAGTACGACAGATTGAGCGATGATTTTGGGTTTGTGAGACAGAACCATGCGACACTACGAAGTAAAGCGGAACATATGCTCAATCAGATTAGGAGAGTCACTCGAAGGGCAGATGAACTAGCAGAAGATGCACATACTCTCTCTAAAGTCATAGCACCTACACAGCCAAATAGCAAGAATGTACTCAAGTTTATGGGAAAGCTTCGTATAAGTTTAGAGTATTGGGGGCGATTTTATTAAATTTTTACTTTAGTTTATGTTTTATTTAGATAGTTGAAATATCTTGTAATTCAATTTTGCACAAATTTTGCTGCTACATTGTTTTATCATTTTCCAATTTAATATCAAGGCCAATTTTTTTTTTCATTTTTTTAAATGTTTCGTTTTGTCTTTCTTTTTTCTTATACTAAAATCTCTTTTCATTAAAAATATAAACAGAATCATAAGATAGCTCGGTCACCTCGAGTCCACCGCACCTACGTCACAAGATACAGGACAAAGATCATGAAAGAGCAAAGTACTGAGATGGAGAAAACAAGGAAAGATATTGAGGAGTTACGAGAAAAAATGGATGCCATTCTTGTCGCCCTAGAAAAAAGCAAAATAATACATGATATTGCTCAGTCCAACAATACAATGAATGACCCTCCAATCCGACAATCAACAGAGGGTACTACTCCAAAATATCATCCATTGTACAATATTCCAGTAGAGCAGCACCCATTTCCATTCTTCAAGAATGAGCAAGTGCCTGTACACAATCAACCTGGATTTTCACTACCCACAGAGGTACCTCCCAAGGTGACCATTACAGTTCCCAATTTAGGTGATCCTAAAATCAGAAAAGAGCTAACGGGAGGTGAGAAAGTCTATTCTAGTGAAAAGTTTGAAGTCCTGGAGGAAAGATTAAGGGCAGTAGAAGGAACAAACGTCTTCGGAAATATAGATGCGACCAAGCTATGCTTGGTACCAGATGTAATCCACCCTCCAAAATTCAAGGTGTCTGAGTTTGAAAAGTATGATGGAGCATCTTGTCCTAAAAACCATCTCATCATGTATTGTAGGAAGAAGGCAGCATACATTCAAAATGACAAGCTGTTAATTCACTGCTTCCAGGACAGTCTTACTGGTCCAGCATCTCGATGGTATATGCAATTAGACAGCACTCATATATGTTAGTGGAAGAATCTAGCTGATTTATTTTTAAAGCAATATAAGCACAACATAGATATGGCTCCTGACCGCCTAGACCTCTAGATGATGGAAAAGAAGAGCACAGAAAGCTTTAAAGAGTATGCCCAAAGGTGGAGGGATACTGCTGCTCAGGTGCAACCACCTTTAGTCCGTAAGGAGCTGTCAACCATGTTTATTAATACTCTCAAATCTCCTTTCTATGATAAGATGATTGGGAGTGCCTCTACCAATTTATCTGACATAATGACAATTGGAGAGAGAATCGAGTACGAAATTAAGCATGGAAAGATAACTGATACGGCTGGATCATCAACAGCGAAAAAGGGGGTTCCATCAAAGAAAAAAGAGGGAGAAGTTCAGATGATTGGTTTCAATTCAAGACAACCATACCCTAATGCCGGAGTGCCACAATATCACTATCTACCTCCATATGTTTACCCTCAACCCTATATCAATAATACGTCAGCCCAATACTCATCCCCTTACGTCCAAAATCCTCGTCCTACTCAAGGCTGCCAGCCTCGGAATCAACAGAACTCTCCTTATGTCCAAGGACACCAAAATAATAAAGGCGTCCGTAGACAGACTCATTTTGATCCGATTCCGATGACATATACCGAACTTCTACCCCAACTTTTCTAGAATAATCAGCTGCACCCATGCCAATAGACCTAGTAAAGTCACCTTACCCAAAGTGGTATGACCCAAATGCCCATTGTGATTACCATGTAGGAGCAATTGGACATTCCACTGAAAATTTTACTGCACTCAAGCATAAGGTGCAAGCATTGATCAAGGTGTTGGTACGATTATCCGCAAGCGCACGGGTCGTCACAAGTAATATAAAACGGAAAGTATTCCGAGTATCGAATCCTCAGGGAGGCGAAGCGAAACTTAAGCAAATAATTAAAATTCTCTTGAGCACTGAAAATACTTAGGTGAAATAATATTTAGGGACCACTTTCATGTGATAAAAAGAACTTAAATTTAAGACAATTAATAAAAACAATTTGATCAATCAAAAATAAAATGTGGAGAAAGAGTTTTCTTGAAATGGGAAGAGGGGTCTTGAAAATCAATGATTAGCTAAATAATTGCTATAATTATCCTATCTCATTGCCCAACTAATTATAAACCTAGAATCTCCGTTAATCACATAGGATCTCCTGTCGGTTTCCCCTAATTGTAATTAATTCATTTTAACAACCTAAGTGTCCTTAGCGCTATTAAAAATCATTAATTATTACGCTCTGATTCATTTTAGGAATCTAAGTTTAATCAACTAATCCCGGTGTCACAACGGGCAATTAAACTAGTTGCATGGATTATGATCTATCCTAATTTCTCTCCGTCGAGTTTCCATTAAGAATCGAATCATTACACAATTGGCCAGATTGAGTAAAGCATTAAGCACATCCATACAAATAATTAGGACATGGGCAAGAGACAAGAAATTATAACAATATTTCCACTACCATTTCATTTCAAGACCCCAAATTGGGGTTTAGCTACACATAATATCCACAATAATTACAAGGGAAAGCATATTAAAAAGCATAAAGGAAAGGAATTGACCGTCGAAAAACCCCTTGCTGACGCTTGGAGCCCCCGCTGACTACTCCTCGAGCCTCTAGAATTGCTTCCCAAAATTCCCCAAAATTTCCCACTAGAAGAACCCTCTCAAAAAGGCTCAAAAGCCTTGAGAGGGGCTCCAAAAAAGGAGTCTTAAGAAAGGAAAGAAAGGATTGAGTGATGGTTGATTGATTCCAAATGAGGCACCAAGGGCGCCTATTTATAGGCCTGGAGTAGGGGTAGCGTCGCGACGCTACTGCGCACGCGGCTTGGGCAACAAGAAAGGGCAGCATCGCGACGCTGCCTTGCTAAGCGTCTCGACGCTGTCCAGATTTTCCAGAAAAATCAGCTTCCTTTTGGGCTGATTTTTGGGCCTTCTTCTTCATTTCTCTTGGTCTTTTCTTCATGGATGTCTTCTTTGGGCTTCCAATTGCTTCAAACTTGGATTTGGGCTAGAATTACTTCAATTTTGGCTCTTTTTCTCCCAAAATCACCAACCTAGCTCCTAAGGACCCAATAACACAATTCATTAGATATATTCATTAAAAACACGATTAAAGCACCAAAAAGCTTAATAAATTGAGATTAAAATAGCGACATTTCTGCTCGCTATCACAAGGCTGGATGGTTGAACTTTAAGAAAGAAAATGGTCCAGATGTCAATAACAATCCTCTGCCAAACCATCAGAATGCACAAGTAAATGCGATAGATCAGGTTCGTGGAGCTGATTTGAAAAAGAGTGCTGAGAGCGTAGTTACTCCCATGGGAGAACTATTCGAAATATTATTCAGTAATGGATACATTGGAGTAGAACGCCTCCAATCGGATTTGTTGAGAGAACAAGTGGTAATGAGGAAGATCTAGAACTTACTCCTGAATTGTTGAGAATGATTGAAGAAGAAGAGAGGATATTGGGACCACATGAAGAGTTGATAGAGACGATTATCTTGGGATCTCAAGTAGAGATTAAAGAAGTTAAAATCGGGACCAATATGTCTGCTGAAAGTCGTCAAGGGTTAATAACATTGCTTCATGAATACATTGATGTTTTTGCCTTGTCTTATCAAGATATGCCTGGTTTACACGCAAGTATTGTGGTGCAACATTTGCCACTTAAGCCTGAATGCAAGCCAGTGAGACAGAAGTTGCACAAGATGAAGTCGGACATGTTAATAAAAATAAAAGAGGAAGTCATGAAACAGATTGATGCATGATTCTTAACAGTTGCTAATTATCCAGACTGAGTAGCTAACATTGTGCCAGTACCTAAAAAGAATGGACAGGTCCGAATTAATGAATGTATCTGCTAAAAATCTGTTATTCAGTTCAGTTTGTTGTATTTTCAGATTTATTGTTTTCTTTCCTCAGTGTGTATATAAATAGTCTTAGCTTTCATTAATAATATGAAGAGGAAAGATTTTATTTTGTGACTGTCTTTATGGTATTAGAGCAGTAGTGATCTTCTCCACGCGTCAAGCTCTGCACGATTCTTGAAATTCTTGATTTTTTTTATCATTGTTGTCCTCAAGTCTTTCTTCCACTAAGCAATGACGACAAACAAAACAATGCAATCTTCTGCAAATCAGTCTTCCGAGACTTCAGCCCTAAATCCAGCGGCAAATTCTTCGAATACATCAGTTTCTCTCCTCAACAATATCTGCAATTTAGTCTCCGTTCGTCTTGATTCTACGAACTATTTTCTATGGCAGTTCCAGATTTCTCCTCTCCTGAAATCGCATAAGCTCTTTAAGTATGTTGATGGCTCAATCAAAGTTCCTGAGGCGATTATTCGTACTGAAGTACAACCGCCGCGCGTCAATCCTGACCATGAGATCTGGTATGAACGAGATCAGGCGCTGATCACCTTGATTAACGCCACTTTGACTCAGACGGCGTTATCGTATGTTATCGGTTGTCAGACCTCCAAGGAAGTATGGGATACCTTGGAGAAGCACTTCTCTTCGTCTACTCGAACCAACATTATTGGCCTCAAAACTGAGTTACAGAGCGTTTCGAAACAGTCTGGTGAAACAATTGATGCGTATGTCCGCCGTGTGAAGGAAATCGTCAACAAATTGGCCGCTGTATCTGTTGTAATTGATGCTGAAGATCTGATCATATACAAAGTTAATGGCCTACCTTCCGCCTACAATATCTTTAAGACCTCCCTGCAAACTCGTGCTCAGAGTCTATCATTTGATTAATTTCACATTCTTATGAAGACAGAAGAAACGACACTTGATAAACAATCCAAGGTTGAGGATGCTACTGTTGTCTCACATCTGGCTTTGACGGCAAATCTTGAATCTCAAGGGCGAGGGGGATGGCGCCCACAAGGCACTCGTGGTAAAGGCACTGGCGGTTTCTTTGACAACAATCATGGACGTGGTCGAGGAGGTAATTCCTTCTCTTCGGGCAACTCCAATGGTTCTGGTCCAGGTCAGTTTTCGTCCTCTTCCTTCTCTGGACAGAATTCAAGCAAAGTGAATTGTCAAATCTGTCACAAATACAATCACAATGCCCTTGGCTGCTTCAATCGAATGAACTACTCATTCCAAGGAAGGCATCCTCCGACGAAACTCGAGGCAATGGCTGCCTCTGCCAGTTCGATTGCTAATGCTTTCCCTTCTGGAACTTTACCTCAGGAATCCAGTGTTTGGTTGACAGATACAAGGTGCAACGCACATTTGACCAGTGAGTTAACAAATCTGAACGTGTCGACTGCATACAACGGTGATGAGAACATTACAGTAGGAAACGGTCAGTCTCTCCCTATTTCCTATATTGGTTCTGGCTAACTTTCTTTCTCTGATAAAACCTTTAATCTCTCTAATCTCTTTCGTGTGCCCAATATTACTACCAATTTACTCTCTGTTCACCAGTTTTGTACTGATAAAAATTGTCTTTTCATCTTTGATTCTTCTTCCTTCACTATCCAGGACAAAACATCAGGCCAAATTCTATTCCACGGACCCAACATTAATGGTTTGTATCCTATATCCACCTCACCTGTTTCAGCAGCACAAGTAGGTCTCTTTGCTCACATTGGTACCAAGGTCACTCCTACTGTATGGCACGATAGGTTAGGCCATCCATGCTCCTCTATACTTCGTTCTGTTCTTAAATCTTTTGGATTGTCTGTTGCTCACAGTAATACTATTTGTAAGCATTGTCTTGATGGCAAAATGGCTAAACAGTCTTTCCCTTTATCTACTTCTGTTACTTACTGATAACTACCCAAAAGGTAGTTATTTAGGCCTCATTTCTATAAGGATTTATGTGTCTTTTGTGCTTAAAATGGTTGGTTTTAGATGGATATTACATGTTTTAACCCATTTGGAAGAATGGAAGCATTGGAAATTATTTTGTGCAGATTATGCTGTTGAGCGACTGGAGGGAGCAAATTCTGTGCTGCAGCAAAACTGGGAACAGAATTGCCACATCACAGCTCGTTAGCCAACTTCATGAACCGACTTTTGTTGAGTTATTCTCGTGATAAAGTATCAAGGAGAGCCTTACACGTGTCCTAGTTGACGTAATTCAAGCCTCCCATCCTTCTATACAAGGAAGTAGCCGTCAAAGTCAAAAGCATTCCATCTTTGTTTGGAAGCCGAGTAGTATAGAGAGATTGGAGATTACCAAGAACACCATCATTTGCAAGTTGATTAAGGAGATTATTATTTTCTTTATTGTCTTGTGATTATGGACATGCCTACTCAGATTGTAATTCATGTTTCCATGTTTATTATGAACTAAGTAGCTTAAGGTGTTGGTTAAGAACATGTAGTTGCTGTGCTTAAACTTTAGTAATATATTGATTATTGCATCTTGGTTAATTGTTGTGCCTATTTACATTTTATGCCCGTCTGGCTAGCCGGTGTGAATATCTCTCTCTAGTTTCAAGGATGATTTAGAGAGTGTGTGGCAATTATCCACACTACGATCATTGTGTATTGGTGAACGCGAGTGACTGAGCTAGGGATAGCCAGTTGCCAAGTGCTTGATCTGTCGCACTTCATTGGGGTTGAAACACATTCCAAAAGATCCGGAGTTTCGGGAGGAATCCGCTAATAATACTGCGAGAGTTGCATGATCAATAATATTGCTAGAGCATCTTTTTAAACAACTATTAAGCCTAACCAGCGCCTGTCTTTAACCTGTTTGTCTATTTGTTTATTCTTTGTTATGTCTTTTACTTTGCTCCAGCATAATTCTTATAAAACCAAATCATTGTTACCATCTTTGAAACCATTAGAAAGTTACACAAAATAGATAAAGTGGAAGCTAATTCAGGGCTCGAATTGATAATATTACTTGCTGCAGACTGTGTATACTTGCACAAGAATTCTAGAGTCTTTTTTATACCATATTTTACTCACTCTAGGAACCCAACACTTACTCACCTTTAGAAATCTTACATAGTGATGTATGCGACCCTGCCTTAGAAAAATCAATAAATGGTCATCGGTATTATGTTTCTTTCATCGATGATTTTTCTCGCTATACCTAGTTGTATCACTTGTGTTATAAGTCTGAAGTGTTTTCTGTTTTTACTAAGTTTCTTCCATTTGCTGAGAATCTATTATCAACACAACTTAAAACCTTTCGTAGTGATGGTGGAGGTGAGTTTACTAGTCAAAACTTCCAAACCTATCTTACAAATCATGGTATCTTACACCAAAAATCCTTCCCTTACACGCCCGAACAAAATGGTATAGCAGAGCGAAAACACCGCCATATTGTTGAAATGGCTATCCCTCTTTTGTCCAAATCTTCGGTTCCTTTAAAGTTATGGCAGTTTGCTTTTGCTACTGCCACCTACCTCATCAATAGACTTCCCTTACCTTCCTTACATCATAAATCTCCTTATGAACTTTTGTTCAAGAAACCTCCCGATTATTCTTCCATTCGTGTCTTTGGCTGTGCATGTTATCCTCTTTTAAGTCCTTACAATCACTCTAAGTTGCAACCACGTACTTCACAGTGTGTGTTTCTTGGGTATCCGCTTGGGTATAAGGGCTACTTGTGCTATGACATCTCTCTTGACAAATTCTATATCTCTCGTCATGTTGTATTTGATGAAAATATTTTTCCTTTCTCTTTAACCTCAAAACTTGTTGTTTCATCAAGTTTGACTCCGGTTGAGCAACCTCTTGCCCCTTCTAATATCCTTCCTGAAACTTCCTTTGCTTCTTGCAATTTACCCACCTCTGTTTTCTCAACCACGTCTGCCTTTTCCAATGATCCTTCGTCCAGTGCTCAACATACCAATGTTTCTGAACCTTTACCATCAGATCCTTCACCAAGTCAGCCTACCAATGTTCCTGAGCCTTCACCACAACCATTACAACAATCCAATACCTCTATTCAATCTTCTGCTATAATTCCCACCTCGAACCAACCTTTTGGGATTGAAATTCCTTATGTTTGTAATCAACATCCGATGACAACACGTTCCAAATCAGGGATCTCTAAGAAGAAAGTGTTTGTAGCCAATGTTTATCTGACTTTGCCTTCTGAACCTAGCTTCTTTACACAGGCCTCTAAAGATTTCAACTTGCAATCTGCTATGAAGGATGAGTTTAATGCCTTACTAAAGCATAATACATGGGAACTATCTCCCTTACCGAGTCATAAACAAGCCATAGGATGCAAATGGGTCTATAGAATTAAGAGGAATCCTGACGGTACCATTGCTAGGTATAAAGCTAGGCTCGTGGCCAAAGGGTATCATCAAAAAGAGGGTGTTGATTTCTTTGAAACCTTCAGTCCGGTAGTGAAGAAGCCTACTGTTCGGATTGTCTGATCCTTAGTTGCAACTTTTGGCTGGTCCTTAAGACAACTAGACGTTAAAAACGCCTTTTTACATGGGGAACTAGATGAGGAGGTTTACATGACCCAGCCACAAGGTTTTGTTGATAAAAAGCATCCTACATATGTATGCAAGCTTCGTAAGTCATTATATGGGCTGAAACAAACACCTTGTGCTTGGTTTAAATGCTTTACAACTCATTTGCTTACACATGACTTTGTTGCATCTAATGCTGACCCGTCTTTGTTTGTTCGGAATGCTAATGGCTCGGTTACATACTTGTTGCTTTATGTTAATGATATCATAATAACTGGTAGTGATTCAATGTATGTTGACACCCTTGTTTCTCGGCTGAAAGAGGTCTTTGATATGACTAATTTGGGTGCATTGACGTATTTCCTTGGACTTGAAATTAAATATTTGCTTGCTGGTCTCTTAGTCACTCAGTTCAAGTATGCTCTTGATGTTTTAACTAAATTTGGTATGAATGCCTCCAAACCTTGTGTAACACCTTGTTTTGGTGGTTCGGGTATGATTACCTCAACACGAGCTACTTGCTCCTACTCGATCCTTCTTTTCGGCACTACGTCTGTCTGCTCATCTCTCACCATGTCAACCTACTGTTCTTGATTCTCCTCAACATTTTCCTCTTGAACCGTATCTGTGACTATCGGTTCTACCTCAGGATTTTAAACTTCGTCCGTATCTGGGTCATTCACTGCTTCTTCTTGGATAGCTTCTTACTCCGCAGCCCTCTGCTGTCGTCTTCTTCTTTTAGCTTCTTTCTCCTCCGGTGTTCTTTTTTTCTTCGTTTTTACTTTCTGAACTTCGGGGGTAACAGGTACCTCTTCCTCCTCACTCTCCCTCTCTTTTCTAGCTCTCGTTTTTGCCATGAAGGATTCAAGGGTTTTACAGAGAATGAAAACGAAAAAGAAAGCAAAAGATCGAAGCAAGAAGATGAAGTTAGAGAAACGTACTGAGTGTTGCAAATAAATAAGGCTTCAGCAAACCAAATTCCTAACAGAAAGATCCTGCTCGCTTTAAATTAAAATTACAGTTTAAAATCTCATGTAATCGGTAGAATTAAACCATCAACGGTAAAATCTGGAATTCAAACGCCCATGGGAAATAATGATGCGTTGTCAAACAGCTAGACCGTTGGATCATCCCTGCATGACACGTGGCAGCATCCCGGAAATTTACCTGCTCATAGAAATTCAAAAATCCCAACGGTAAAAATAATTAACTCACAATATAATCCTTCTTTCTCGTACGAATTGCTCCAGCTAGAACTTTGCTGCAACAATCTGCTGAACTTGAAGAATCTTGGATACGGAATTCAAATTTCAAAATAGAAACCAAATCTTCTAAATTCAAAAATAACCAATCAAATCAAATTTAATCTTTCTTGAAGCCGAATTAACTTAGAGAAAATCTGTATTAACTAAACAAAATTCAAATAAATAAAATTTAGATAAAATCTAATAATTTAATTAATTCACAGATAATCAAAGATAATCCAAATAAATAACCCGAAAATCAAATCAAATTCAAAACAAAATATATAAAATCTGAACTACCAAAAATAATAAAAATACTTAAAGATAATAAATCATGCAAAATTAAATCTAACCTATCGAAATTAAAAACAAATAAGTGAAAAATAAAATCAATACAAACACTGGGAGCTCAAAATTTTGCTCTGTGAAATGCTCCTGCAAACATCTTGCTCTTTCAATCATCAATCAATCTCAGGGAAGGATATTTCGACTGAAAACTCCTCACCCCAATAGTGCTTCACACGCTGTCCATTCACCTTGAACACTCTCCCATCTTTTTCATCCTGCAAGGTAATTGCTCCATGGGGGAAAACCTCAATCACAATAAACGGTCCTGACCATTTAGATTTTAGCTTCCCAGAAAATAATTTTAATCTAGAATTATAAAGCAATACTTTTTGACCCTTGACAAACTCTTTAGATTTTATTTTCTTGTCATGCCACAGCTTAGTCTTTTCTTTATACATTTTCGCATTCTCATAAGAAAATTGACGAAATTCCTCCAATTCATTAAGCTGCAGCATTCTTATTGCTCCTGCATGACTCATATCAAAATTTAACTTTTTCAACGCCCAAAACGTTTTATGCTCTAGCTCCAATGGTAAATGGCAAGCTTTCACATATACTAACCTATAGGGAGACATACCTAGAGGAGTCTTATAGGTTGTCCTATAAGCCCAAAGAGCCTCATCCAACCTAAAAGACCAATCCTTTCTAGATGGATGGACTACTTTCTCTAAAATCGATTTAATTTCCCTATTACTAATTTCAGCTTGACCATTTGCTTGTGGGTGATAAGGGGTAGCAATCCTATGCTTAATCTCATACTTAGCAATCTCATACTTAGCTAATAGCTTAGTTAAGATATTATTAACAAAATGTGTACCCTCGTCATTCACTAGAGCCCTAGGTGTCCCAAACCGCGCAAAGATGTGCGATTGAAGAAACCTTGCTACTGTCTTGGCATCACTCTGATGGCATGCAATGGCCTCCACCCACTTGGACACATAGTCAACTGCCAATAAGATAAAAACATTGCCATTAGAAGGGGAAATGGCCCCATAAAATCAATACCCCATACATCGAATAATTCAACTTCTAAAATATAAGTAAGAGGCATTTCATCTCTAGGCCCCAAGTTTCCTCTCCTTTGGCAAGCATCACATTGCTTGTAAAACCAATGGGCATCCTTGAATAAGGTAGGCCAGAAAAATCCACAATGCAGAATCCTCATAGCTGTCCTTTGACCGCTGAAATGACCTCCATACGGCGAAGAGTGACATTGCTCCAGGATTTCCTTTGCTTCTGTACCTGAAACACACCTATGAATAATGCCGTCAGAGCATTGCTTATACATAAAGGGCTCATCCCAATAAAAAAAATTTGCATCATGCTTAAACTTTTTCTTCTGTCACCAGTCCATGTCAATAGGAGTGACTCCCTTTACCAAAAAGTTGGCAATATCAGCATACCAAGGGACATCCCTGACTACTTTTACCTCAATAGCAAACAACTGTTCATCTGGAAAAGAATATGAAATGGCAGATTGCTCCAGCAAAGATGATGATGGATCAAGACGAGATAAATGATCTACAATGACATTTTCTGATCCCTTCTTATCCTTTATCTCCAAGTCGAACTCCTGCAATAATAAAACCCAACGAATTAGTCTAGGCTTTGCATCCTTCTTAGACATTAAGTACCTTATTGCTGCATGATCCGTGAACACCGTGACTTTGGATTCAACCAAATATGGCCAGAATTTCTCAAAAGCAAACACCACAGCTAACAACTCCTTCTCAGTAGTTTTATAGTTGACTTGTGCCTCATTCAAAACCCTGCTTGCATAATATATAGGATGGATAAATTTCCCCTTCTTTTGCCCCAACATAACACCTACCGCAACATCACTTGCATCACACATTACCTCAAATGGTAAATTCCAATTAGGTGCACAAAGAATGGGTGTTGAAACTAAAGCAGCCTTTAAAGTCTCAAAAGCCTTCCTACAATCTGCATTGAAGTAAAAAACATGATCAGTACACAATACGTTACAAAGAGGTTTACTGATTTTGGAGAAATCCTTTATGAACCTCCTATAAAATCCAGCATGTCCTAAAAAACTCCGAATTCCCTTCACTGAATTCGGGGGTTCTAGTCTCTCAATAACCTCTATTTTTGCTCTATCAACTTCTAGACCATTCTTAGAAATCCTATGACCTAACACTATGCCCTCCTTCTCCATGAAGTGACATTTTTCCCAATTAAGGATTAGATGGGTATCCTCACATCTTTTTAACACCTTACCTAAATTTTCTAAACAACTCTGAAAAGACCCTCCAAACACTGAAAAATCGTCCATGAATACCTCAACAGTGGACTCAATCATATCAGAAAAAAATGCTAACATACACCGCTAAAATGTTGCTGGAGCATTGCAAAGGCCAAAAGGCATTCGCCTAAAAGCAAACGTCCCATAAGGGCAGGTGAAAGTGGTTTTTTCCTGATCCTCATGAGCAATAGTAATCTGGTTATACCCAGAATAATCATCTAAGAAACAGTAGTAGGCCTGACCAGCCAATCTGTCCAACATCTGGTCAATAAATGGTAGAGGGAAATGGTCCTTACGGGTAGCTTTATTAAGCCTCCTGTAGTCCATGCACACTGATAGCGAGCATAGCTAGCTATCTTTACTTACTTAATTTAGCTAGTCTTTTATGATTATTGGGCCATTTTATTGCACTAAATTGTTTATTTTGTAGGAAAGAGTCGATTAGAGCTAAAACGTGGAATAGGAGTTAATCGGGTGTTTGGGACGTGAAAAGATGCCAAAGAACCGAAAAGATTCAAGTAACAAGGAGCCAAGAGAGGGCATTCTGCCCATTAGCGTCGAGACGCCACTCTTGGAGCGTCGAGACGCTACGTTTCCTTAATGAGAATACGCGGCAGACTTACAGCGTCTCAACGCTGTGATAGGAAGCGTCCCGACGCTATCGCATTTCCTTTTCTGAAACGCGCATTTTGAAGGCAGCGTCGAGACGCTGTCTTGACAGCGTCTCGACGCTACGACGAAAAAAAACAAAATAAAGGCTTATTTTCGGCTAGGTTTTGGGGGAGTTCGATTTGGGACCTTTTGGAGCCGTAAACAGGGCAGAACAGAGCACTTGGAGGCTGAAAACAAAGGGAGAGATTTGGAAATCAACCCATTGTTCGTGGGGATCGTGACGGGGTCGTCGGACTCGGCCTACATTGAGTTTCCTTTTCCCTTTCCTTTCTTTAGTTAGATTTATGGCTTTCACATGTTTAGTTGAGCTTGTATTTACATTCATGAGTAGCTAAACTTGTAGCTTAGGGATTGATGTAGTTGATTAAGTTTATGGATTGATTTATGGTTTAAGTTGTGCAATGTTATTATGTTTGTAATCTTGATTTAATGCTTTCAATTAATTGGCCATTAGTTGAATGATTTAAGTTTCGAATCTAGCTCGGGAGAGGGGATTTGATTTAGACTTACTCAAGATTGCAAGAATAAAGTTTATTTTCTAATTCGTGACGGTTTTAGATTAACTTTAGAATTGGTTAAAAGATCTCATTGCCTTGCATGATTAATAAACTTAGATAGGGATATCAAGTGGGTTAATTTGCATGAGAATCAATTATACTCGGGAGAGGTAGTTGTGATTAAAGGGTCTTTGGCTCATAATTTCATTGTGCATAATAACTTATTCCTTAAAATCAATCATAAACTAAATCGGCGAAATAAATTCCCTAAGTAGTTTTCCCAATTGAAATTCCACAATTTTTACTTGCTTTGATTTGGTTTTCTTATCATTCATTCATCACTTTTTGATCCCTAAATAAAATTGGGCTAGATAATTCACAATACTTGATTTGCTTAAAAATCCAATCTAGAGGACGACACTCGTTTACACGAAAACACTATATTATTACTTGACCCGTACACTTGCGGTAAGCAAATTGCACATCAAGTTTTTAGCGCCGTTGTCGGGGATTGGCACATTTAGTTAAATTGATATTGTGAAAAAATCGTTTGATCTTAATTAGGGTGTATTTTTACCTTTTTAGTTGATTGCATTTTTTTTTCTTATTTGTTTTGCTTTCCATATTTGATTTTCTAGGTTAGTTTTCCTTTTAGTTGTGTAATCTTTTCCTTATTTGTTCTTGTTTTTCCTTTTCTAGATTAGTTTCCTTATTTGTGTTTTGTCATATTTATTTTTGCGTTCCATATTAGGCTATTTTGTTTCCTTTTCTAGATTATATTTTCCATATTTAGATTAGTGGTTTTCTTTTCTTTGTTGCTTTCCATAATTATTTTCTCTCCTTTTTAGGGTAGTTTTGTTTGTTTATGCGTAGGAATAAAGATTTAATTTTAGCACCATTGGATCCCGAGATTGAAAGAACAATTCATAGGATTCGAAGGGAAAATAGAGAAATTATTCAAATGGCTGACCAAAATCCACCTGAGGAGCCTAGGCCTATTAGAGACTACTTTCAGCCCGTGTTTCAGGGGCAACAGTCGGGGATTGTCTATGCCCCGATTAATGCCAACAACTTTGAGCTGAAGACCGGTCTCATTCAGATGGCTCGAGATTGTGTTTATAGAGGATCGCCCACCGAGGATCCAAATTCTCATCTTAAATCATTTTTAGATATTTGTGGGACGGTAAAGATTAATGGAGTGTGATAATTGCCCAAAAGGTAGTTATTTAGGCCTCATTTATATAAGGATTTGTGTGTCTTTAATGCTTAATAGGGTTGGTTTTAGAGAGATATTACATGATTTAACCCATTTGGAAGAATGGAAGCTTTGGAAATCACTTTGTGCAGATTATGCTGCTGAGCGACTGGAGGGAGCAAATTCTATGCTGCAGCAAAACTGGGAACAGAAACTGCCACATCACAGCTCGTTAGCCAACTTCATGAACCGACTTCTATTGAGATATTTTTGGGATAAAGGATCAAGGAGAGCCTTACACGTGTCCTAGTTGACCTAATTCAAGCCTCCCATCCTTCTATAAGAGGAAGTAGCCGTCAAAGTCAAAGGCATTCCATGTTCTCCCTTGGAAGCCGAATAATGTAGAGATTGAAGATTATCAAGTACACCATCATCCGCAAGCTGATTAGGGAGTTTATTTTCCTTCTTAATTTGTGGTTATGGACATGCATACTCAGATTGTAATTCGTATTCCTAAGCTTGTTATGAACTAAGTAGCTTAGGGTGCTGGTTAGGAATAATGTGATTACTGTGCTTCATCTCTAGTAATAAATTGACTATAGCATTTTGGTTAATTGTTGTGCTTATTCTTATTTTATGCCCGCCTGGCCAGCCGGTATGGATAGCTCTCTCTAGTTTCAGGGATGATTTAGAGAGTGTGTGGCAATTCTCCACATTACGATCATTGTGTATTGGTGAACGCCAGTGACTGAGCTAGGGATAGCCAGTTGCCTAGTGCCTGATCGGTCGTGCTTCATTGGGGTTGAAACACATCCCAAAAGATTCGGAGTTCCGGGAGGAATCCGCTAATAATACTGCAGGAAATGCATGATCAATAATATTGCTAGAGCATATTTTATAACAATCACTAAATCCTAACCAGTGCATGTCTTTAATCTGCCTATCTATTTGTTTACTCGTTGTTCTATCATTTATTTTGCTTCAGCATAATTCCGATAAAACCCAATCATTTTATTATTCTTGAAACCATTAGAAAAATTGCACAAAATAGGTAAAGTGGAGATTTATTCAGACCTTGGATTGATAATATTACTTGCTGCAGACTGTGTATACTTGCACAGGAATTCTAGAGTATTTTATACTACATTTTTACTCACTCTAGGAACCCAACAAGTTTTTGGCGCCGTTGCCGGGGAGCTTGAATAAGTTTTTATCTGATCTATTTTGTGTATGTGTTTTAGTGGTTTGGTGCTAGAACTTTTTGATTGTTTCTTTTGTTTTTGCAGGTGTGATTTTGGTGCATGAGCGATCCGCCTGGGGTACGGTTTGAGCTTGATCCAGAAATTGAAAGGACATTTAGGAACAGAAGGAGGGAGCAGCGCATAAACCAGATGGAGAACGTGCCGCAACTACCGCAGGTTCCTGAAGGTCCAGTAGCAGTGAACCCCCAGCAGAATCCGTTGCTGCAGCAAAACCCACTGTTTGAGCAAAATGAGTAGCGAAATAATCAGGCGGAGAATCCTATCTTGATAGCAAACGATAGGACCAGAGCCATTCGAGCATATGCTGTCCCGATGTTTAATGAGTTGAATCCGGGGATTGCACGTCCCCAAATCCAAGCGGCGAATTTTGAAATGAAACCGGTAATGTTTCAGATGTTGCAAACCGTGGGGCAATTCCATGGTTTGTCATCTGAAGACCCTCATTTACATCTTAAGTCTTTTCTAGGAGTTAGTGATTCTTTTGTAATTCAAGGAGTGCCTAGAGATGCTCTTAGATTAACTTTGTTCCCGTACTCTCTTAGAGATGGAGCAAAGTCATGGTTAAACTCTTTTGCTCCAGGATCAATTAGGACGTGGGATGAGTTAGCTGAAATTTTTTTGAGTAAATATTTCCCACCTAATAGAAATGCTAAATTAAGGAGTGAAATAGTAGGGTTTAGGCAACTTGAGGATGAGACTTTTAGTGAGGCTTGGGAGAGGTTTAAGGAGCTTTTGCGAAAGTGTCCCCACCATGGGTTACCTCATTGTATTCAAATGGAAACATTTTACAATGGTTTGAATGGAGTAACCCAAGGTATGGTCGATGCTTCGGCTGGAGGGGCCCTTTTGGCAAAAACTTTTGATGAAGCCTATGAAATTTTAGAGAGAATATCTATTAATAGTTGTCAGTGGTCGGATGTTAGAGGCACAAATAAAAAGGTTAAGAGTGTGTTAGAGGTTGATGGTGTGTCCACCATTAGGGCCGATCTTGCTATGATTGCTAACGCTCTTAAGAATGTGACAGTGATTAGTCATCAGCAGCCACCAGCTATGGAGCCTGCAGCAGTGGTGAACCAAGTCACGGACGAAGCATGTGTCTATTGCGGTGAAGACCACAACTACGAGTTTTGCCCCAGCAATCCAGCTTCTGTGTTTTTTGTAGGTAATCAGAGGAACAACCCTTATTCTAACTTTTATAATCCAGGTTGGCGCAACCACCCCAATTTCTCATGGGGATGTCAAGGAAATAACGTACAAGCGCAACAGAAGATGAACCAGCTGGGATTTGCTAAAGCGCAGGTAATGCCCCAGCAAAATAAGCAGGCTTTGCCCCAACAAAATTCGGGAAATTCTCTCGAGGCAATGATGAAAGAATTTATGGCTCGCACAGACGCCGCAATTCAAAGTAATCAAGCTTCGATGAGGGCCCTGGAATTGCAAGTGGGTCAGCTAGCTAATGAGCTAAAGGCAAGGCCTTAAGGGAAACTTCCTTCGGATACTGAACACCCTCGAAGGGAAGGTAAGGAGCAGGTAAAGGCAGTAACTCTTAGAAGTGGTAAGCCACTAGAAGAGTCTAGAAAGACACAGGATTTAAATAGTAATAGTGATAATAATGTTGTTGTTGAAAAAGAGTTGGAGTCTGGTCAGGGTGCTGGAGGCAGCAAAGAGAATGCTGGAGCATCTGGTTCTGTGCCAGATGTAGAACCACCATATGTGCCGCCCCCACCTTATGTACCACCTCTACCTTTTCCACAAAGGCAAAAGCCTAAGAATCAAGATGGTCAATTTAAATAGTTTTTAGAGATTCTTAAGCAGTTGCATATAAATATCCCTTTAGTAGAAGCTATTGAGCAAATGCCTAATTATGCTAAATTTCTTAAGGATATTTTGACTAAAAAGAAAAGGTTAGGTGAGTTCGAAACTGTATCTCTTACTGAGGAGTGTAGTGCTATTCTTAAGAATGGTCTACCCTAGGCTAAGGATCCAGGGTCATTTACTATACCTGTGTCTATAGGTGGAAAGGAATTAGGTAGAGCACTCTGTGATTTAGGTGCAAGCATTAACCTTATGCCTCTTTCGGTCTATCGGAAGTTAGGTATTGGTGAAGCTAGACCTACCACAGTTACACTCCAATTAGCTGATAGGTCTATCACATATCCAGAGGGTAAAATTGAGGATGTCTTAGTAAAAGTTGATAAATTCATATTTCCTGTTGATTTTATTATTTTAGACTATGAGGCTGATAAAGATGTCACAATTATTCTAGGTCGTCCATTTTTGGCTACTGGTAGGGCATTAATAGATGTTCAAAAAGGAGAATTAACAATGAGAGTCTGTAATGAGGAAGTAAAATTTAATGTGTTTAAAGCCATGAAATATCCAGACGAGATGGAGGATTGCTCCTTCATCAGGATTCTGGAGAGCACAGTTATTGAGACAGCAATACAGGATTCGGCTGATAAGCATTCGGAAAAGCATGGAGAGGTTAGTGTAGAAGATTTTGAATTTTGTTCTTTAGATAGAAAAAATGAAAAAGAATTGTTTAGGTGTGAGGATGTTTTTGAATCTTTAGATTTAGATCAAAGAAAGGCTCCCCCAATTAAGCCATCCCTAATTGTGGCACCCACTTTAGATTTGAAACCTTTACCGGATCATCTAAAGTATGTGTATCTTGGGGAAAGTGAGACGTTGCCCATTATTGTTGCATCAGATTTAATGCCGGAGCATGAGGAGGCCTTAATAAAGTTGCTGCAGCAATACTTCAAAGCTATAGGTTGGACATTGGCTGATATTCAGGGAATTAGCCCGTCTTTTTGTATGCACAAAATCACTCTAGAGGAGGGATCCTTTAGGAGTATTGAGCAATAAAGAAGGCTTAACCCTGCAATGAAAGAGGTTGTTAAAAAGGAGGTAATTAAATGGTTGGATGCTGGGATCATTTATCTAATTGCCGATAGCAATTGGGTAAGCCCTGTCCAATGTGTTCCTAAGAGAGGAGGTGTCACTGTGGTGAGCAATAAAGATAATGAGTTGATCCCCACAAGGACAGTAACTGGCTGGAGGGTTTGTATGGATTACAGAAGGCTTAATAAAGCCACCCGAAAGGATCATTTCCCTCTACCATTTATCGACCAGATGTTGGATCGATTGGCTGGTCAGGCCTACTACTATTTCTTGGATGGTTATTCTGGGTATAACCAGATTACTATTGCTCCTGAAGATCAGGAGAAAACCACTTTCACCTGCCCTTATGGGACATTCGCTTTTAGGAGAATGCCTTTCGGCCTTTGCAATGCTCCAGCAACATTTCAGCGGTCTATGTTAGCAATTTTTTCTGATATGATTGAGTCCACTGTTGAAGTCTTTATGGACGATTTTTCAGTGTTTGGAGGGTCTTTTCAGAGTTGTTTAGATAATTTAGGAAATGTATTAAAAAGAAGTGAGGATACCCATCTAGTTCTTAATTGGGAGAAGTGCCACTTCATGGTGAAGGAGGGCATAGTGTTAGGTCATAGGATTTCTAAAAATGGTCTAGAAGTTGATAGAGCAAAAGTTGAGGTTATCGAAAGACTAGAGCCACCGAATTCAGTGAAGGGAATTCAGAGTTTTTTAGGACATGTTGGATTTTATAGGAGGTTCATAAAGGATTTTTCCAAAATCAGTAAACCTCTTTGTAACTTATTGTGCACTGATCATGTTTTTGACTTTAATGCAGATTGTAGGAAGGCTTTTGAAACATTAAAGGCTGCTTTAATCTCAGCACCCATTCTCTGCGCGCCGAATTGGAATTTAGCCTTCGAGGTAATGTGTGATGCGAGTGATGCTGCGGTAGGTGCGATGCTGGGGCAAAAGCAGCGCGAGTTTATTCATCCTATATATTATGCAAGCAAGGTTTTAAATGAAGCACATGTTAACTACACAACTACTGAAAAGGAGTTGTTAGCTGTTGTGTTTGCTTTTGAGAAATTTCGGCCATATTTGGTTGGCTCTAAAGTCACGGTGTTCACGGATCATGCAACAATAAGGTATTTAATGTCTAGACTAATTCGTTGGATTTTATTACTGTAGGAATTCGAATTGGAGATAAAAGACAAGAAAGGATCAGAGAATGTTATTGCAGATCATTTATCTCGTCTTGATCCATCATCATCTTTGCTGGAGCAATCTGCCATTTCCGATTCTTTTCTAGATGAGCAGCTTTTTGCTGTTCAGGTAAAGGTAGTCAGGGATGTCCCTTGGTATGCTGATATTGCCAACTTTTTAGTGAAGGGAGTCACCCCTATTGATATGGATTGGAGGCAGAAGAAAAAGTTTAAGCATGATGCGAAATTTTTCTTTTGAGATGAGCCGTTTATGTATAAGCAATGCTCTGATGGCATTATTCGTAGGTGTGTTTCAGGTACTGAAGCAAAGGAAATCCTGGAACAATGCCACTCTTCGCCGTATGGAGGTCATTTCAGCGGTCAGAGGACAGCTATGAGGATTTTGCATTGTGGTTTTTTCTGGCCTACGTTATTCAAGGATGCCCATTGGTTCTACAAGCAATGTGACGCTTGCCAAAGGAGAGAAAATTTGGGGCCTAGAGATGAAATGCCTCTTACTTACATTTTAGAGGTTGAATTATTCGATGTATGGGGTATTGACTTTATGGGGCCATTTCCTCCTTCTAATGGCAATGTTTTTATCTTATTGGCAGTTGATTATGTGTCCAAGTGGGTGGAGGCCATCGCATGCCATCAGAGTGATGCCAAGACAGTAGCAAGGTTTCTTCAATCGCACATCTTTGTGCGGTTTGGGACGCCTAGGGCTCTAGTGAGTGATGAGGGTACACATTTTGTTAATAATATCTTAACTAAGCTTTTAGCTAAGTATGGGATTAAGCATAGGATAGCTACCCCTTATCACCCACAAGCAAATGGTCAAGCTGAAATTAGTAATAGGGAAATTAAAGCTATTTTAGAGAAAGTAGTCCATCCATCTAGAAAGGATTGGTCCTTTAGGTTGGATGAGGCTCTTTGGGAATATAGGACAACTTATAAGACTCCTCTAGGTATGTCTCCCTATAGGTTAGTATATGGGAAAGCTTGCCATTTACCATTAGAGCTAGAGCAAAAAACATTTTGGGCTTTGAAAAAGTTAAATTTTGATTTGAGTCATGCAGGAGCAATCTGAATGCTGCAGCTTAACGAGTTAGAAGAATTTCGCCAATTTTCTTACGAGAATGCAAAAATGTATAAGGAGAAGACTAAGCTGTGGCATGACAAGAAAATAAAGTCTAAGGAGTTTGTAAAGGGTCAAAAAGTTTTGCTTTATAATTCTAGATTAAAATTATTTCCTGGAAAATTAAAATCTAAATGGTCAGGACCGTTTATTGTGATTGAGGTTTTCTCCAATGGAGCAATTACTTTGCAGGATGAAAAAGATGGGAGAGTATTCAAGGTGAATGGACAGCGTGTGAAGCATTATTGGGGTGAGGAGTTTCGGTCGAAATATCCTTCCCTACGATTGGTTGATGATTGAGAGAGCAGGACTTTTGCGGGAGCATTTCACAGAGCAAAATTTTGAGCTCCCAGGATTTGTGTTGATTTTATTTTCCGTTAATTTGATTTTAATTTCGGTTAGGTCAGATTTGATTTTGCATGATTTATTAGATTTTATCTTTTAAGTATTTTTATTATTTTTGGTAGGTTAGATTTGATCTATTTTTGATTTGATTTTATTTTCGGGTTCTTTATTTAAATTATCTTTGAATTATCTTTTAGATAGTTAGATTTTATTTTATCTAGATTGTATTTTCAGTTATTTGAATTCTAGTTTTAATTAATAGAGAGTTTCTCTAATATATTCGGCTTCTTTTGAAAACTAGAGATTGGGATGTTTGGTTAAATTTAATTAAAAGAAGAAATCTTTGATTTTTCTGTTTTTGAAATTTGACTTCCGTATCTAAGATTCTTCAGGACCAGCAGATTGTTGCGGCAAAGATTTTGCTGGAGCAAAATATCCCGAGTAAAAAGGGTTTCCGTTGGAATTTATTATTGTTACCGTTAGATTTAGCTTTAACTCTTTGCAGGTAAATGTGCGTGCATCGTCTGATGAGGCCACGTGTCCCAGAGTAATTATCCGAAGGCTTCAATGATGACAGCACGTCGATTTTACCATGGGCGTTTGAAATTTTACCGTTGGTAATTTTTGACTTTCAGGTTTGCATTTTTAAATTTACAACGGTAATATTAGTTATGGCAGGGAAAATCCTTTCGGTTAGGATTCTTGTTTGCTGGAGCCTTATTTATTCGCAAGCGCTGGTAAGCTTCTCCCACTTCGTCTTCTTGATCAAATCTTCGTGTGAGCGTTATTCTTTCTTTCTTCGCATTCTCTGTCAAAACCCCTTTACACCTCCAATGGCTAAAACAAGAGCTCGAAAAGAGAGAGAAAGTGAAGAGGAAGAGGTACCGTTTACACCGGAAGTGTAGAAAGGAAAACGAAGAAAAAGATAACGCCAGAGGAAAAAGAGGCTAAACGAAGGAGGCAGCAAAGGGATGCGGAGCAAGAAACGATTCAAGAAGAGACGGTGAATGTCGCGGATACAGAGGGAACTACACATCTTGAGACAGGACCGATAATTTCTGTTGCGGTTCAAGAAGGGAATGCCGAGAAAAATCAAGAAACAGAGGGTGAAGAGCAGGTCGAAGGTGAGCCTGGCGAGGAGAAAACACCGGAGCAGGAGGCTCATGTTGAAGTCATTATGCCAGAACCACCAAAGCGCCGCCGCATCAAGAGGAAGGCGGGTCGCGTGAAGGTGGTTCGGAACACTCCATCACCTCCGACGTCGGACTCTAAGAAAGAAAGAAGGGAAGCTGAGAATAAGGAAAAAGAAGAAGAGGCAAAAAAAGCAGAGGAAGAGCGTTTGCGTGTCCAGAGAGAAAGCAGGGGCAAAGGAATTGCCGAAGCATCAGGAGAAATTGAGGAGCCGAGGGCGCCATTCATTCGCTTCGTCAACGATCTTGCCCGAGCAAAATACCAGGAGGTGCTGAAACGGGACTTCTTGTTCGAACGTGGATTTGGCAATGATTTACCTAGGTTTTTGGAGGCTGGAATAGTCAACCTCGGTTGGAGGCAATTTTGTGCGAAGCCAGAACCTGTGAATGCCAACATTGTTCGAGAATTTTACGCCAATCTTGACGTTAAGAATGATTTTGAGGTCATCGTTCGAGGAGTGCCTGTACAGTGGAGTCCTGAGGCCATCAATGAAATGTTCGATCTCCAGGATTTCCCGCATGCCGTTTTTAATGAGATGGTGGCTGCACCATCTAATGATCAACTGAGTGCGGCTGTCCGGGAGGTAGGCATTGAGGGGGCCCAGTGGAGGGTGTCGCAGACAAGGAAGCATACATTTCAAGCCGCTTATTTGAAGAGTGAAGCCAACACCTGGATGAGTTTCATCAGGCTACACTTGCTGCCGACAACACACGACTCCACAGTATCTCGGGACAGGGTATTACTTGCCTTTGCAATTCTTCGCTCGATGAGTATAGATGTAGGAAAAATTATTTCTTCTGAGATTGTTGATTGCTGGAAGAAGAAGGTGGGGAAGCTGTTCTTTCCGAACACGATTACGATGTTATGCAGCAGGGCAGGAGTGCCCACGGTTCCAGAAGATATGATCATGGCTGATAAAGGAATCATTGACACACCTAATCTGGTGCGGCTTCAGCGGATGCAAGAGGTTCGCCAGGGTGGGCTTGTGTATGGCGTCAATCAAATCCTAGAGTAACTGTCAGTATTGACCAGTAGGTTAGAGTTTGCTGAAAGGCAAGCTCAGACCTACTGGACTTATGCTAAGAGGAGAGATGATGCGCTAAGGGGGGCCTTGCAAAGCAATTTCTCAACACCATATCCGGCCTTTCCAATGTTTCCCGATGATTTGTTTAATCTCTGGATACCACCCCCGCCTGTTGAACGAGAAGAAAATGATGATGAGGAGCAGGGTCAAGAAGAGTGATTGATCGGATGACCTGGAGCGAGCATTACTTTTGTTTTCTTATTTTTGTTTGCTCGTGCATAATTGACCCTGCTCATTGTTATAACTGCTTGTCTTTCTTTTTAATTTTCTGCTTCTTTGACAAAAATATATATCTGCTTTGTAGTATTTTTCTATGATTTTAATGAAATTTCTAGATGTTTATGTTCTATGAGTACTAACTAACTCTAACTTAACTATTTTCTTCTGAATTTTTGAAGCTTTGACTGATTACGCTTAATTAGATCAAGGTATTCTGATCTCCAGAAACCTTTTGCTTGAGCATTTCTTCTAGCCTGGACTGTTGCTGCGGCAAGAAGATTTTGACAGTAGTATTGACTTATATGATCCACTTTAAGCTTAATCCTAGTCCCATGTTTAGTTTAAAAATTCAGATAGAAAACTTTAAGTTTGGGGGTATTATTGCTTAATTAATGATTCATTGGGGACAATGAATAATTCAAGTTTGGGGGACTTTTTGCTACTCCAATTATTTTGCTCGAGCATTCCTCTCCTTCAAAATTAAAATTTGCTAGGTTATTGAGTAACCGGGGACATTTGTGATACCCACAGTTTGTCTTCACGTCAAAAGATGACCTAGGAAATGTAAAAAATGATGAGAAAAATTATTTTGCTGAAAAAATTATTTGTTGAAGATTTTGCTGAAAAAATTGACAGAGCAAAAGTTTTGAAGGATGAATGATGATCCAGCAGTTTTTCTGTCTCCCAGAACTTAGGTGAGCTTCATCATAAAATGTCGCCATTCTGAGGGGCAAGAGATGGAATAACTAAGGATTTTTTAGCTTTATAATGAGTATTGATCCTAGTTGGTGATGAGCTTGAGGCAAGGGTATACTGCACCATAAAGTGGGTCATCCCATGCTTGAGAGCTTATGACTGTAAGGCTGCTTTAAGTCTGATAAATAATGATATAAACCCCTTTAAAAATATGTTTTGAAATGTCTGATAATAGAGCTAGGCTGTGGTGAGTTCTTAGAATTAAGTTGAAAAGTGGTGATTATTTGTCCCTGCTGAAGGAATCATTTTGCTACAGCAGAGCTTGGTTTTGCAGAGTGCTCAAGTAAAGGTTAAAGGTAGTGTTGGACTGTCTGGTTTGATTAAGCTAATTCTCTGTCTAATGTTTTGAAATTCTTAAGGGAAGGTGAGTTAGTATTGCTCGGGACGCGCAATAGTTCAAGTTTGGGGGTATGATAACTGCCCAAAAGGTAGTTATTTAGGCCTCATTTATATAAGGATTTGTGTGTCTTTAATGCTTAATAGGGTTGGTTTTAGAGAGATATTACATGATTTAACCCATTTGGAAGAATGGAAGCTTTGGAAATCACTTTGTGCAGATTATGCTGCTGAGCGACTGGAGGGAGCAAATTCTATGCTGCAGCAAAACTGGGAACAGAAACTGCCACATCACAGCTCGTTAGCCAACTTCATGAACCGACTTCTATTGAGATATTTTCGGGATAAAGGATCAAGGAAAGCCTTACACGTGTCCTAGTTGACCTAATTCAAGCCTCCCATCCTTCTATAAGAGGAAGTAGCCGTCAAAGTCAAAGGCATTCCATGTTCTCCCTTGGAAGCCGAATAGTGTAGAGATTGAAGATTATCAAGTACACCATCATCCGCAAGCTGATTAGGGAGTTTATTTTCCTTCTTAATTTGTGGTTATGGACATGCATACTTAGATTGTAATTCGTATTCTGAAGCTTGTTATGAACTAAGTAGCTTAGGGTGCTGGTTAGGAATAATGTGATTACTGTGCTTCATCTCTAGTAATAAATTGACTATAGCATTTTGGTTAATTGTTGTGCTTATTCTTATTTTATGCCCGCCTGGCCAGCCGGTATGGATAGCTCTCTCTAGTTTCAGGGATGATTTAGAGAGTGTGTGGCAATTCTCCACATTACGATCATTGTGTATTGGTGAACGCCAGTGACTGAGCTAGGGATAGCCAGTTGCCTAGTGCCTGATCGGTCGCTCTTCATTGGGGTTGAAACACATCCCAAAAGATTCGGAGTTCCGGGAGGAATCCGCTAATAATACTGCAGGAAATGCATGATCAATAATATTGCTAGAGCATATTTTATAACAATCACTAAATCCTAACCAGTGCCTGTCTTTAATCTGCCTATCTATTTGTTTACTCGTTGTTCTGTCATTTATTTTGCTTCAGCATAATTCCGATAAAACCCAATCATTTTATTATTCTTGAAACCATTAGAAAAATTGCACAAAATAGGTAAAGTGGAGATTTATTCAGACCTTGGATTGATAATATTACTTGCTGCAGACTGTGTATACTTGCACAGGAATTCTAGAGTATTTTATACTACATTTTTACTCACTCTAGGAACCCAATAGAGTGTCTGAGGATGCTATTCGCTTACGTTTATTTCCCTTTTCTTTGCAGGATAAAGCACGAGATTGGTTGCAGTCTATTACTCCTGGGAGCATCACCAGCATAGCTAGCTATGTTTCCCTAATTAATTAAGCTAGTCTTTTATATTTAATTGGCCAAAATTATGCATTTTATGTTCTTTTTGTAGGAATCATGTTTCGGAGTTAAATCGAGAAATTGGAGCTAAATACGTGTTCGGGACATGAAAATTGGCTAAAGAACGGAAAAGATTCAACCAAGAAGAAGTCAAAAGAGAGCCATCCGTAGGCCAGCGTCGGAACGCTGCTCTTGGAGCGTCTTGACGCTGCCTTTCCTTTTCTGAATTGGGCGGCAACAGAGACAGCGTCGAGACGCTATCTCCTTAGCGTCGAGACGCTGTGACAGCGTCGCGACGCTACCCGCAGATTTTCTATAAATTCCTCTTTTCAGCTACGGATTTGGGGAGCCCAATTGGTTAGATTTTAGCCCTAATTTCGACTAGAGACCTTTGGTGGGAGCTAAAGCAAGGCCAAGGAGCGAGAATCAAGCGAGAAGTCGTGGAGATCGTGACGGGGACGTGCCGGTTTCGACGGATTCGAGTTTTCCTTTCTCTTTCCCTTACCTTTTTTAGTTTTTATGGCTTTTCTTTCAATTAGTGTTTGTAGTTTAAAGACTATGAATTGCTAGTTGTTTGTCTTAGGGATTGATGTAGTTGTTTTAGTTTGTTGGATTGATTTGTGGTATGAATATGCATTTATTTTACCTATGCAATTATGGTTAAATGCTTTCAATTACTTGATCACTAGTTGAATGATTTGAGTGTTGAATCTTGCTCGGGAGAGGGAATTTGGCCTAACACTTACTTTATTTAATTGCATGACTAAAGTAGAAATTCTAAGTTTGTGACGGGATTTGGAATAACTTTAGAAGTTGCTTGAAGAACTAAACTCAAAGCCTTGCATGTTAATGAACTTAGATAGGGATATCAAGTTGGTTGCATGCATGAGAATCAATTATGCTCGGGAGAGATAGTTGTGATAAAAGGTTCCTAGACTTAGTAGAATAATTGCATGCTAAATTCATCCCATTAATTAATCCTCAATCTTAATCAATGAAATCAATTCCCTAAGAATCTTTCCATTTGAGTCTCCACTTTTATTTTATGTTTTTTGTCTTTAGATTTATCTTTTATCATTGAGTTTTGCTCCCTAAATAAAATTGAACAAAAGTATTCACGATACTTAATTTGCTAGAAAACCAATCCAGAGGACGACACTCGTTTTCCACGAAAACACTATATTATTACTTGACCCGTACACTTGCGGTAAGCAAATTGCACATCAGTAAAGTGGAGATTTATTCAGACCTTGGATTGATAATATTACTTGTTGCAGACTGTGTATACTTGCACAGGAATTCTAGAGTATTTTATACTAAATTTTTACTCACTTTAGGAACCCAACAGAGTGTCTGAGGATGCTATTCGCTTACGTTTATTTCCCTTTTCTTTGCAAGATAAAGCACGAGATTGGTTGCAGTCTATTACTTCTGGGAGCATCACCACCTGGGATGCTTTGGTCCAGGCCTTTTTGAAGAAATTTTTCCCTCCTGCAAAGACGGTCAAGCTGAGGACCGAAATTGGGACATTCCAACAACAGTATGATGAGCAGCTGTTTGAAGCTTGGGAGCGATTCAAAGAGCTACTGAGGAAGTGCCCTCAGCATGGTTACCCCGATTGGCTTCAGGTACAATTGTTTTATAATGATCTAACTCCTAGTACAAAAACGATTGTTGATGTAGCTGCAGGTGGGACTCTGTTGTCCAAGACCGTGGAAAACGCTCGCACACTTTTAGAGGATATGGCCACCAACAGCTATTAGTGGCCATCTGAGCGGTCTACACCTAAAAAGATTGTTGCTGGAGTGTTTGAGGTTGATAAAGTAAGTGCACTCCAGGCCCAGATGACCTCCCTTGCTAATGCTTTTATGAAATTTTCAGGTACAGGGAGTGCACAGTCAATTGAATCAGCTGCTGCTTTAGCATCTAGACCTCAGGAGGAGACCATCGAGCAGGTTCAGTATGTATCAAATTTTAATTCTAGGGGATATAATATTAGTTCTACACCTACACATTATCACCCTAACAATAGGAACCATGAAAATTTCTCTTATGCCAATAATAAGAATGTTCCTAACCCTCCTGGGTTTGCCCCTCAAACTCAAGAAAATAAAAAGTTAGAGGATCTTGTTGGAGCTTTCATTGCAGAGTCAAGTAACAGGACAACCAAGTTAGAGGAGGCAGTCATTGCCATCAACACCACAGTGAATGGCCACAGTGCTGCCATCAAGAACATTGAGACTCAGCTGGGACAGTTGGTGAATGTTGTAAGAACCATGAATAAAGGTAAGGCCCCAGCTGAACAAGAGAAACCCCAGATGGAGTATTGTAAGGCAATCACGGTGCACCAGGAGGAATCTGAAGAGGAACCTGAATCTGAGGACTATGAAATGCCTACAGGGGAAGCTGAGGAGGACACATCATCTGATGAGGCTGAAAAGCCTAACCTTGAGCCTCCTATTCCTTCTCCCACACTGTTGGTTCCCAAGGAAAAGAAAAAGAAGAAGAAGAAAAAGAACAATCAGGTTCAGTTTGACAAATTTATGAATGCTTTTATGAATCTGAATATTAATATTCCTTTTGCAGAGGCATTAGAGATGCCCCAATACAACAGGTTCATGAAGGAGTGGTTAGCAAAGAAGCGAAAAGAAAAGAAGGTTGACACTGTTTATCTTGCTTCCACATGCAGCACCAGAGTACAACAGAAAGTACCTGAAAAAGTAGCAGATCCAGGGAGTTTTTCTGTTCCTTGTAGTTTTGGTACTTATTCTTTTAGAGCATTATGTGATTTAGGTGCTAGTATTAATATCATTCCTCTATCGTTGTGTAAAAAGTTAGATATAGGTGAGATTAAGTATACTCCTGTAATGCTCCAATTGGCTGATCAATATGTGGTGAGACCAGTTGGTATTGTAGAAAATGTGTTAATCAGAGTAGGTAGATTTTTCCTCCCTATTGATATATATGTTATGGACATGATAGAAAATCCTTCAATGCCTGTCATATTAGGAAGACCATTCCTCGCTACTGTTGGGTTTTATGCCCTAAAACTCGTAGATAGTGAATGTGAACAAATTGTATACTTGTTTCAATAAAGTGTTGTTGTTAAATATTGCACAATTTGACCCAAATCCAATAAACTAAGATCCAAGGTTGTTTACATGTGACTTGAACTAGTATGTGGGGACATACGGGGATTGGTGTTCAAGTAACAACCTAAAAGGTCTATAGTACAAGGATAAGGCTGGGTACCTTATCCTGGTAACACTATGTGATACGGCCCGCTTTGTATTCGATACAGACGTATTAATTCAAGGCGTCCATATAGGAGACATGCAAGCGGGGGTATCCTATGCAATGAGTTTGCATAAGACCGGACCACGAAATAGTAAACCACTAGATGTAACACCGTTAACTAGTTAGGTTACTGTTTCAATACGATGACCTAGGTAACTCAGTCTTAATCCTGAGTGTGTCATGAACTCCTTCTCATGAGGGATTGTCCTTTGATTAGCATGGGTGAGAGTGGCCAATACGCCGACTCAATATGCCTTCCTTTTTGGGGACAAGACCGAGTGAGAGGCTGGGGACATGACAACACAAGAAGGAATTCACTCCTTCCCACTTCTAGGAGAAGTAGATGAGTGTTCCCTTAAAAGGTGACTCCGGGACTTGAACAAAGGGATCCCGTCCTCTCACTGGCCCGAGAGGAACTTTCTGTTTAATGGTTGGACCATAAACAGGTTGTTCATTAGAGGAGCGCTGGTACTTAAGGAGACAGATGTAACACAGGGGTAAAACGGTAATTTGACCCATCCGTGATTACGAACACTCGTGAAGGATTGACTTACCGGTATAGGTCTACATCCATGGACACATAAATGTTCTACAGTGAGAAGAGTTCAGCTGTGGGTCTTTAGTGGAATGACCCACAGTTAATGAATATTGGTTAACCTGATTAATGAGTTTAATCTATTAACCTCATATCATTGGAGCTTCTGATCTGTAGGTCCATTAGGTCCCCCTGCTAGCTCGTAAAGAGTAATTAGGAACAAATATATCTTGAGAGAATTTGAATAGTTCAAATTCATATTGGGAATTAAGTTAATTGTATGAGATACAAATTAATATAATGTATAATGATGCATTAAAATATAAAGTCTAATTTGAGATTAAACTTTATTAAATTGAGAGATTGATATATTTGAAAGAGTTCAAATATATGTCTAATTAAATATAGGGTATTTAATTAGAAGATGAATTAATTAATTATGAATTAATTAATTAATCAATTTAGTTTAAATTAAATGAGATTTAATTAAACTATAGTCTATGAGAGAAATAAATATTTGAAGAAGTTCAAATATTAATATGAATTTGATTCATATTAAATTTATAGGATATAAGAGAATTTGAAGGAGTTCAAATTTTAATATGAATTTGATTCATATTATAGAATTAATTAATTGAAGGCCTGAAATTAAATATATGATATTTAATTGGGTAATTAATTAATTAACTAATAGAAGGTCTGAAATTAAATATATGATATTTAATTGGTGATTAATTAATTAAAGAATTAATTAATTGAAAATTAATCAATTATGGAAATGATTAATCACTTATGGAAGTGATCAATCATTTATGGAAAAGATTAATCAATTATGGAATTGATTGGTCATGAAATTGATTAATGGAAAAGATTAAATCAGTTATGGAAATAATTGATTTTAAATGAATATTTTATTCATGGCCTTTCTCCTATAAATAGAACATTAACCCTAGGGTTTAGGTACCACAACATATGGCCACCATAAGGCCTTCTCATATTCTCTCAACTCAAGAACTCTAGGGAGAATTTTCTCTCTAGAGTTTTTCCCATTCAAGATTAGGTAGTCCCACAACTACGTTCCTAATCTCAGAGTTATAGCGGGGAAGATCAAATGGTGGTGTTCTTCGTTGTTGCAGAGCAATCAAGAATCATTCGTTGAAGTATTCAGAGTCGTCAACGGAGGTATGTTTCTCATCGCTTAACCTTTTGCCAATGTATTGGTATTTTTGTAGAACAAAATTAATTTACGAACGGTCCAATTGCTTCCGCTGTAACGGAATTGGGAATTCCAATCCTTCAGCTACTGGGCGAGTGATTATAGATATTGAGCGCAGGGAGCTCACTATTAGAGTCAATAACGAAATAGAAATCTTTAAAGCAGCTGAAGACTCTAAAGATGAAGTGCTTTTCATGGGCTACAGGAAAGGTGCAAGAAAGAGCACCTATGTTGGATTCACAGAACAAAAGCCTCCTTGAAGCACGGTCAACACGTCGAGCTAATGACGTTAAACAAGCGCTTATGGGAGGCAACCCAAGTAAGTTTAGTGTGTTTTCTTTTTTTTTTTATTTATTTTTAGTTTTTGTTTTGTAGGTCTTGTTTTCTTCCTCTCCTTTGCTTTCTAGCTTTCAAGATTCCAAGCTTTCAAGCAAGAAGTCATCATCATTCCAGGCCAGTATTGTTCACTCCTGTCATTCTTTTATTGTTCTCATGTTTGTTCATGCCTGATTTTCTTTATACATTGAGGACAATGCATATTTTAAGTTTGGGGGTGGATTAGCATGTTTGTGGAGCCCTTGAGCATCTGAGTTCGGGCTATAGTTTTGAGCTTTCTTTGAATTATGCATATGGTTGTTTTCTGGATGCTACTTTTGCATGATTATGATGTCCTAGGATAGGCTTCCTTGTCAATTTTCAAGCTTGTGATGATTTGTAAGCATGAGTGCCCAAAAAGGGAGACTTTTTAAAATTTTTCTAGGAGATGGCTTGCATGAGTAGAGTATCTGTCTTGGCTAGATTTGGATTTGAATGCTTAGGAGCGAATTATTGGGTTCATATGCTTGTTGTCACCTCGATAGGTGTAGGGTAGAGCTAAAGAGTTAATTTTTTGCAAATTAGCATGTTTGATCTTGCTTAGGAGAAAAGAAAAGAATATTTGCTTATCATGTTCATAACGAAAAATCATTCTTGTTGTTATTGTTGAAAAAGAAAAAAGTCATGACTTATGCGCGCAATATGCAATGGTTAATAAAGATTAAGGCAAAAAGAGCTACCCCTGTTGTGATCAGTTAGGCCAACCAGAGAAAACTCAGGTTAAGGGTCCCTGCAATAGGTGTGTGAAAACTAGTGCCACATATAAATGCTTAATTCAATTGTTAATTATAAGCACCTAAGTATGGAGATAAACAAACTAATTTGTTCCATTAGCTCATTAGTGAAACTTTAGTGCCAGTGTAGAGGGAAGATGAGCTGAGAGTTTAATAATCCAATCCCGGGCTTGTAGAGTCTGATCGTGTTGAGTTAGATCTCGCTTGTGCAAGTTGATTTTGGAAAAATTTTAATTTGTCTCCCTCATTGGTCCTTGTGTGCATGTCTCTTGCTTGCTTGGTTATTGACTTTTGAGCCTTGAGGATTGAGTTATGATTGTTGCATCCATTCTTCCATTGTATGTCTGATTTGTAGTTTGCTCGAGGACTAGCAAAAGCTTAAGTTTGGGGGTATTTGATAGCGAGGATAGCTAGTTATCTTTACTTATTTAATTTAGCTAGTCTTTTATGATTATTGGGCCATTTTATTGCACTTAATTGTTTATTTTGTAGGAAAGAGTCGATTAGAGCTAAAACGTGGAATAGGAGTTAATCGGGTGTTCAGGACGTGAAAAGATGCCAAAGAACCGAAAAGATTCAAGTAACAAGGAGCCAAGAGAGGGCATTCTGCCCATTAGCGTCGAGACGCCACTCTTTAATGAGAATACGCGGCAGACTTACAGCGTCTCGACGCTGTGATAGGAAGCGTCCCGACGCTATCGCATTTCCTTTTCTGAAACGCGCGTTTTGAAGGCAGCGTCGAGACGCTGTCTTGACAGCGTCTCGACACTACGACGAAAAAAAACAGAATAAAGGCTTATTTTCGGCTAGGTTTTGGGGGAGTTCGATTTGGGACCTTTGGGAGCCGTAAACAGGGCAGAACAGAGCACTTGGAGGCTGAAAACAAAGGGAGAGATTTGGAAATCAACCCATTGTTCGTGGGGATCGTGACGGGGACGTCGGACTCAGCCTACATTGAGTTTCCTTTTCCCTTTCCTTTCTTTAGTTAGATTTATGGCTTTCACATGTTTAGTTGAGCTTGTATTTACATTCATGAGTAGCTAAACTTGTAGCTTAGGGATTGATGTAGTTGATTAAGTTTATGGATTGATTTATGGTTTAAGTTGTGGAATGTTATTATGTTTGTAATCTTGATTTAATGCTTTCAATTAATTGGCCATTAGTTGAATGATTTAAGTTTCGAATCTTGCTCGGGAGAGGGGATTTGATTTAGACTTACTCAAGATTGCATGAATAAAGTTTATTTTCTAATTCGTGACGGTTTTAGATTAACTTTAGAATTGGTTAAAAGATCTCATTGCCTTGCATGATTAATAAACTTAGATAGGGATATCAAGTGGGTTAATTTGCATGAGAATCAATTATACTCGGGAGAGGTAGTTGTGATTAAAGGGTCTTTGGCTCATAATTTCATTGTGCATAATAACTTATTCCTTAAGATCAATCCTAAACTAAATCGGTGAAATCAATTCCCTAAGTAGTTTTCCCAATTGAAATTCCACACTTTTTACTTGCTTTGATTTGGTTTTCTTATCATTCATTCATCACTTTTTGATCCCTAAATAAAATGGGCAAGATAATTCACAATACTTGATTTGCTTAAATATCCAATCCAGAGGACGACACTCGTTTACACGAAAACACTATATTATTACTTGACCCGTACACTTGCAGTAAGCAAATTGCACATCACAAACCCTCCAGCCAGTTACTGTCCTGGTTGGGATCAACTCATTGTCTTTATTGCTCACCACAGTGACGCCTCCTTTCTTAGGAACACATTGGACAGGGCTCACCCAATTGCTATTGGCAATTGGATAAATGATCCCAACATCCAACCATTTAATCACCTCTTTTTTAACAACCTCTTTCATTGCAGGGTTAAGCCTTCTTTGTTGCTCAATACTCTTAAAGGATCCCTCCTCTAGAGTAATTTTGTGCATACAAAAAGATGGGCTAATTCCCTGAATGTCAGCCAACGTCCAACCTATAGCCTTGTGATATTGCTGCAGTAATTTTATTAAGGCCTCTTCATGCTCCGACATTAAATCTGATGCAACAATAATGGGCAACGTCTCACCTTACCCAAGATACACATACTTTAGATGATCCAGCAAGGGCTTCAAATCTAAAGTAGGTGCCTCAATCATGGATGGCTTAATAGGAGGAGCCTTCCTTTAATCTAAATCTAAAAACTCAAAAACATCCTCACACTTAAATAAATCTTTTTCATTTTCTCTTTCTAACAAAAAAACTTGCAAATCCTCTACACTAACCTCTCCATGCTCTTCTGAATGCTTACTAGCCGAATCCTGTATTGCTATCTCAATAACTGTGTTTTCCAGAATCCTAATGAAGGAGCAATCCTCCATTTCGTCTGGATACTTCATGGCTTTAAACACATTAAATTTTACTTCCTCATTACAAACTCTCATCGTTAATTCCCCTTTCTGAACATCTATTAACGCCCTACCAGTAGCCAAAAATGGACGACCTAGAATAATTGGGACATCTTTATGAGCCTCATAGTCTAAAATAATAAAATCAACTGGAAATATGAATTTATCCACTTTTACTAAGACATCCTCAATTTTACCCTCTGGGTATGTGATAGACCTATCAGCTAATCGGAGTGTGACTGTGGTAGGCCTAGCTTCACCAATACCAAGCTTTCGATAGACCGAAAGAAGCATAAGGTTAATGCTTGCACCTAAATCACAGAGTGCTCTACATAATTAGGCATTTGCTCTATAGCTTCTACTAAAGGGATATTTATATGCAACTGCTTAAGAATCTCTAAAAACTTTTTAAATTGACCATCCTGATTCCTAGGCTTTTGCCTTTGTGGAAAAGGTAGAGGTGGTACATAAGGTGGGGGCGGCACATAAGGTGGTTCCACATCTGGAATAGAACCAGATGCTCCAGCATCTTTCTTGCTGCCTTCAGCACCCTGACCAATCTCCAACTCTTTCTCAACTACAACATCACCATTTTTATCACTATTTTTATTTACACTCTAGGCTTTACTAGGCTCTTCTAGTGGCTTACCACTCCTAATAGTTACTGCCTTTACCTACTCCTTACCTTCCCTTCGAGGGTGTTCAGTATCCGAGGGAAATTTCCCTTGAGGCCTTGCCTTCAGCTCATTAGCTAGCTGACCCACTTGCAATTTCAGGGCTCTCATCGAGGCTTGATTACTTTGAATTGTTGCATCTGTACGAGCCATAAATTCTTTCATCATCGCCTCGAGAGAACTTCCCGAATTTTGCTGGGGAAAAGCTTGCTTATTTTGCTGGGGCAATACGTGCGCTTTAGCAAATCCCGACTGGTTCACCTTTTGTTGTGCTTGTGCACTGCTTCCTTGTCCTCCCCATGCGAAGTTGGGGTGGTTGCGCCAACCTGGATTATAAAAGTTAGAATAAAGGTTATTCCTCTGACTACCTACAAAAAACACAGAAGCTGGATTGTTGGGGCAAAACTCGTAGTTGTGATCTTCACCACAATAGACACAATCTTCTTCTGCGACTTGGTTTACCACCGCAGCAGGCTCCATAGCTGGTGGTTGCTGATGACTGATCATTGTCACGTTCTTAAGAGCATTAGCAATCATAGCATGATCAGCCCTAATGGTGGACACACCATCAACCTCTAATACACTTCTAACCTTTTTATTTGTGCCTCTAACATCCGACCACTGACAACTATTAGTAGATATTCTTTCTAAAATTTCATAGGCTTCATAAAAAGTCTTTGCCAAAAGGGCCCCTCCAGCCGAAGCATCAACCATACCTTGGGTTACTCCATTTAAACCATTGTAAAATGTTTCCATTTGAATACAATGAGGTAATCCATGGTGGGGACACTTTCGCAAAAGCTCCTTAAACCTTTCCCAAGCATCACTAAAAGTCTCATCCTCAAGTTGCCTAAACCCTACTATGTCACTCCTTAATTTAGCATTCCTATTAGGTGATAGCGAGCATAGCTAGCTACTTGTACTTATTTAATTTAGCTAGTCTTTTATGGTGTTTGGGCCATTTTATTGTGCTTTATTGTTTATTTTGTAGGAAATGGTTGATTGGAGCTATAATGCCATATTAGAGTTAATCGGGTGCTCGGGGCGTGAAAAGATGCAAAGGAATGAAAAGAGTAAAAGAGGAAAAAAGTCAAATCTCGGTCAACAGCAGGCTAGCGTCGAGACGCTAGCTCTTGAGCGTCGAGACGCTCACATTCCATATCAGATTAGGCGCGTAAAGCTCACAGCGTCGAGACGCTGTGCTAGGAAGCGTCCGACACTACCGTTTTTCCTTATTCAGAACGCGCGTATAAGAGGTAGCGTCTCGACGCTAAGACGAAAAATCAGAATAAAAGCTTATTTTCGGCTAGGTTTTTTGAGAGTTCGATTTGGGACCTTGGATAGCCGTAAAGAGGACATAACAGAGCATTTGGAGGCGGAAAACTAAGGGAGAGACTTGGAAATCAACCCATTGTTCGTGGGGATCGTGACGGGGACGTCGGGATTCGGCCTACATTGAGTTTTCTTTTCCCTTTTCCTTTCTTTAGTTAGATTTATGGCTTTCACATGTTTAGTTGAGCTTGTATTTACATTCATGAGTAGCTAAACTTGTAGCTTAGGGATGGATGTAGTTGATTAAGTTTATGGATTGATTTATGGTTTAAGTTGTGCAATGTTATTGTGTTTGTAATCTTGATTTAATGCTTTCAATTAATTGGCCATTAGTTGGATGATTTAAGTTTTGAATCTAGCTCGGGAGAGGGGATTTGATCTAGACTTACTCAAGATTGCATGAATAGAGTTTACTTTCTAATTCTTGACGGTTTTAGATTAACTTTAGAATTGGTTAAAAGATCTCATTGCCTTGCATATTAATAAACTTAGATAGGGATATCAAGTTGGTTAATTTGCATGAGAATCAATTATACTCGGGAGAGGTAGTTGTGATTAAAGGGTCTTTGGCTCATAATTTCATTGTGCATAATAACTTATTCTTTAAAATGAATCCTAAACGAAATCGGCGAAATCAATTCCCTAAGTAGTTTTCCCAATTGAAATTCCATACTTTTTTTCTTGCTTTGATTTGTTTTTATCATCACTTATTCATCATTTTTTTATCCCTAAATAAAATTGGGCAAGATAATTCGCAATACTTGATTTGCTTAAAAATCCAATCCAGAGGACGACTTTCGAATTTACTATTCACTATATTATTACTTGACCCGTGCGCTTGCGGTAGGAAAAGTCCACATCAAGTTTTTGGCGCCGTTGCCGGGGATTGGCACATTTAGCTAGATTGATATTGTGGAAAAATTGTTTGATCTTAATTTAGGGTGTATTCTTACTTTTTTAGGTTTGTTGCATTTTTTTTTCTTTATTTGTTTTTCTTTCCATATTTGATTTTCTAGGTTAGTTTTTCTTTTAGTTGTGTAATCTTTTCCTTATTTGTTCTTGTTTTTCCATTTCTAGATTAGTTTCCTTATTTGCATTTTGCCATATTTATTTTCGCATTCCATATTAGGTTACTTTGTTTCCTTTTCTAGATTATATTTTTCCATATTTAGATTAGTTGTTTCCTTTTCTTTATTTCATTCCATAATTGTTTTTTTTTTAGGGTAGTTTTGTTTATGCGTAGGGATAAATATTTAATTTTAGCACCATTTGATCCCGAGATAGAAAGAACAATTCTTAGGCTTCGAAGGGAAAATAGAGAAATTATTCAAATGGCAGATCAAAATCCACCTGAGGAGCCTAGGCCTATTAGAGATTATTTTCAGCCTGTGTTTCAGGGACAGCAATCGGGAATTGTCTATGCCCCGATTAATGCCAACAACTTTGAGCTGAAGACTGGCCTCATTCAGATGGCTCGAGATTGTGCATACAGAGGATCGCCCACTGAGGATCCAAATTCTCATCTTAAATCATTCTTGGATATTTGTGGGACGGTAAAGATTAATGGTGTCTCTGAGGATGCTATTCGCTTATGTTTATTTCCCTTTTCTTTGCAGGATAAAGCACGTGATTGGTTGCAGTCTATTACCCCTGGGAGCATCACCACCTGGGATGCTTTGGTCCAGGCCTTTTTAAAGAAATTCTTTCCTCCTGCAAAGACGGTCAAGCTGAGGACCGAGATTGGGACATTCCAACAACAATATGATGAGCAGCTGTTCGAAGCTTGGGAACGAATCAAATAGCTACTGAGGAAGTGTCCTCAGCATGGTTACCCCGATTGGCTTCAGGTACAGTTGTTCTATAATGGTTTAACTCCTAGTACAAAAATGATTGTTGATGCAGCCGCAGGTGGGACTCTGTTGTCCAAGACCGTGGAAAACGCTCGCACACTTTTAGAGGATATGGCCACCAACAGCTATCAGTGGCCATCTGAGCGGTCTACACCTAAAAAGATTGCTGCTGGAGTGTTTGAGGTTGATAAAGTAAGTGCGCTCCAGGCCCAGATGACTTCCCTCGCTAATGCTTTTATGAAATTTTCAGGTACAGGGAGTGCACAGTCAATTGAATCAGCTGCTGCTTTAGCATCTAGACCTCAGGAGGAGACCATCGAGCAGGTTCAGTATGTATCAAATTTTAATTCTAGGGGATATAATAATAGCTCTACACCTACACATTATCACCCTAACAATAGGAACCATGAAAATTTCTCTTATGCTAATACTAAGAATGTTCTTAATCCTCCTGGTTTTGCCCCTCAAACTCAAGAAAATAAAAAGTTAGAAGATCTTGTTGGAGCTTTCATTGCAGAGTCTAGTAACTGGACAACCAAATTAGAGGAGCCAGTCATTGCCATCAACTCAACAGTGAATGGCCACAGTGCAGCCATAAAGAACATTGAGACTCAGCTGGGACAGTTGGTGAATGTTGTAAGCACCATGAATAAAGGTAAGGCCTCAGCTGAACAAGAAAAACCCCAAATGGAGTACTGTAAGGCAATCACTGTGCACCAGGAGGAATCTGAAGAGGAACCTGAATCTGAGGACTATGAAACGCCTACAGGGGAAGCTGAGGAGGACACATCATCTGATGAGGCTGAACAGCCTAAACTTGAGCCTCCTATTCCTTCTCCCACACTGATGGTTCCCAAGGAAAAGAAAAAGAAAAAGAAGAAAAAGAATAATCAGGTTCAGTTTGATAAATTTATGAATGCTTTTATGAATCTGAATATTAATATTCCTTTTGCAGAGGCATTAGAGATGCCCCAATACAACAGGTTCATGAAGGAGTGGTTAGCAAAGAAGCGAAAAGAAAAGAAGGTTGACACTGTGTATCTTGCTTCCACATGCAGCACCAGAGTACAACAGAAAGTACCTGAAAAAGTAGTAGATCTAGGGAGTTTTTCTGTTCCTTGTAGTTTTGGTACTTATTCTTTCAGAGCATTATGTGATTTAGGTGCTAGCATTAATATCATTCCTCTATCGTTGTGTAAAAAGTTAGATATAGGTGAGATTATGTCTACTCCTGTAAAGCTCCAATTGGCTGATCAATCTGTGGTGAGACCAGTTGGTATTGTAGAAAATGTGTTAATCAGAGTAGGTAGATTTTTCCTCCCTATTGACTTGTATGTTATGGACATGATAGAAAATCCTTCAATGCCTGTCATATTAGGACGACCATTCCTCGCTACTGGGCGAGCGATCATAGATATTGAGCGCAGGGAGCTCACTATTAGAGTCAAGAACGAAAAAGAAATCTTTAAAGCAGTTGAAGACTCTAAAGATGAAGTGCTTTTCATGGGCTATAAGAAAGGTGCAAGAAAGAGCACCTCTGTTGGATTCACAGAACAAAAGCCTCCTTGAAGCACGTGCAACACGTCAAGCTAATGACGTTAAACAAGCGCTTATGGGAGGCAACCCAAGTAAGTTAGTGTGTTTTCTTTTGTTTTTGATTTATTGTTTGTTTTTGTTTTGTAGGTCTTGTTTTCTTTCTCTCCTTTGCTTTTAAGCTTTCAAGATTCCAAGCTCTCAAGCAAGAAGTCATCATCATTCCAGGCCAATATTGTTCACTCCTTTCATTCTTTTATTGTTCTCATGCGTGTTTAGGCCTTATTTTCTTTATACATTGAGGACAATGCATATTTTAAGTTTGGGGGTGGATTAGCATGTTTGTGGAGCCCTTGAGCATCTGAGTTCGGGCTATAGTTTTGAGCTTTCTTTGAATTATGCATATGGTTGTTTTCTGGATGCTACTTTTGGATGATTATGATGTCCTAGGATAGGCTTTCTTGTCAATTTTCAAGCTTGTGATGAGATGTAAGCATAAGTGCCCAAAAAGGGAGACTTTTTAAAAGTTTTCTAGGAGATGGCTTGCATGAGTAGAGTATTTATCTTGGCTAGATTTGGATTTGAATGCTTAGGAGCGAATTATTAGGTTCATATGCTTGTTGTCACCTCAATAGGTGTAGGGTAGAGCTAAAAGTTAATGTTTTGCAAATTAGCATGTTTGATCTTGCTTAGGAGGAAAGAAAAGAATATATGCTATTTATGCTCATAAAGAAAAATCATTCTTGTAGTTACTGTTGAAGAAAAATATATATATATATATATATATTATGCCATGGCCTGTGCACAGTTTGCAATGTTTAATAAAGTTTAGGCAAAAAGAGCTACCCCTGTTGTGATCAGTTAGGCCAACCAGAGAAAACTCAGGTTAAGGGTCCCTGCAATGGGTGTGTGAAAGCTAGTGCCACATATAAATGCTTAATTCATTTGTTAATTAAAAGCACCTAAGTATGGAGATAAACAAACTAATTTGTTGCATTAACTCATTAGTGAAGCCTTAGTGCCAGTGTAGAGGGAAAATGAGCTGAGAGTTTAATAATCCAATCCCGAGCTAGTAGAGTCTGATCTTGCTGAGTTAGATCTCGCTTGTGCAAGTTAATTTTGGAAAAATTTTAATTTGTCTCCCTCATTGGTCCTTGTGTGCATATCTCTTGCTTGCTTGGTTATTGACTTTTGAGCCTTGAGGATTGAGTTATGATTGTTGCATCCATTCTTCCATTGTATGTTTGATTTCTAGTTTGCTCGAGGACTAGCAAAAGCTTAAGTTTGGGGGTATTTGATAGCGAGCATAGCTAGCTACTTGTACTTATTTAATTTAGCTAGTCTTTTATGGTGTTTGGGCCATTTTATTGTGCTTTATTGTTTATTTTGTAGGAAATGGTTGATTGGAGCTATAATGCCATATTAGAGTTAATCGGGTGCTCGGGGCGTGAAAAGATGCAAAGGAATGAAAAAAGTAAAAGAGGAAAAAAGTCAAATCTCGGTCAACAGCAGGCTAGCGTCGAGACGCTAGCTTTTGAGCGTCGAGACGCTAGCTCTTGAGCGTCTTGACGCTCACATTCCATATCAGATTAGGCGCGTAAAGCTCACAGCGTCGAGACGCTGTGATAGGAAGCGTCCGACGCTACCGTTTTTCCTTATTCAGAACGCGCGTATAAGAGGCAGCGTCTCGACGCTAAGACGAAAAATCAGAATAAAAGCTTATTTTCGGCTAGGTTTTTTGAGAGTTCGATTTGGGACCTTGGATAGCCGTAAAGAGGACATAACAGAGCATTTGGAGGCGGAAAACAAAGGGAGAGACTTGGAAATCAACCCATTGTTCGTGGGATCGTGACGGGGACGTCGGGATTCGGCCTACATTGAGTTTTCTTTTCCCTTTTCCTTTCTTTAGTTAGATTTATGGCTTTCACATGTTTAGTTGAGCTTGTATTTACATTCATGAGTAGCTAAACTTGTAGCTTAGGGATTGATGTAGTTGATTAAGTTTATGGATTGATTTATGGTTTAAGTTGTGCAATGTTATTGTGTTTGTAATCTTGATTTAATGCTTTCAATTAATTGGCCATTAGTTGGATGATTTAAGTTTCGAATCTAGCTCGGGAGAGGGGATTTGATCTAGACTTACTCAAGATTGCATGAATAAAGTTTACTTTCTAATTCTTGACGGTTTTAGATTAACTTTAGAATTGGTTAAAAGATCTCATTGCCTTGCATATTAATAAACATAGATAGGGATATCAAGTTGGTTAATTTGCATGAGAATCAATTATACTCGGGAGAGGTAGTTGTGATTAAAGAGTCTTTGGCTCATAATTTCATTGTGCATAATAACTTATTCTTTAAAATCAATCCTAAACGAAATCGGCGAAATCAATTCCCTAAGTAGTTTTCCCAATTGAAATTCCATACTTTTTTTCTTGCTTTGATTTGTTTTTATCATCACTTATTCATCATTTTTTTATCCCTAAATAAAATTGGGCAAGATAATTCGCAATACTTGATTTGCTTAAAAATCCAATCCAGAGGACGACATTCGAATTTACTATTCACTATATTATTACTTGACCCGTGCGCTTGCGGTAGGAAAAGTCCACATCATTAGGTGGGAAATATTTACTCAAAAAATTTTCAGCTAACTCATCCCATGTCCTAATTGATCTTGGAGCAAAAGAGTTTAACCATGCCTTTGCTCCATCTCTAAGAGAATACGGGAACAAAGTTAATCTAAGGGCATCCCTAGGTACTCCTTGAATTACAAAAGAATCACTAACTCCTAGAAAAGACTTAAGATGTAAATGAGGATCTTCAGATGACAAACCATGGAATTGCCCCACGATTAGCAACATCTGAAACATTACCGGTTTCATTTCAAAATTCGCCACTTGAATTTGGGGACGTGCAATCCCTGGATTCAACTCATTAAACATTGGGACAACATACGCTCGAATGGCTCTGGTCCTATCGTTCGTTATCAAGATAGGATTCTCAGTCTGATTATTTTGCTTCTCATTTTGTTCAAACAGTGGGTTTTGCTGCTCCAAACGATTCTGGGGGTCTACTGGACCTTCAGGACCCTGCGGAAGACGCGGCACGTTCTCCATCTGGTTTCTGCGCTGCTCTCTCCTTCTAATCCTGAATGTCCTCTCAATTTCTGGATCAAGCTCGAACCTTACCCCAGGCAGATCGCTCATGCACCAAGCTTACACCTGCAAAAACAAAAGAGACAATAAAAAAGTTCTAGCACCAAACCACTAAAACACATACACAAAACAAATCAGATAAAAACTTATTCAAGTCCTCGGCAACGACGCCAAAAACTTGTTGGGCTCCTAGAGTGAGTAGAAATATGGTATAAAAAGACTCTAGAATTCCTGTGCAAGCATACACAGTCTGCAGCAAGTAATATTATCAATCCGAGTCCTGAATTAGCTTCCACTTTATCTGTTTTGTATGAATCTTTTAATGGTTTCAAGGTAATAAAAATGATTGAGTTTTATAAGAATTATGTTGAAGCAAAGTAAATAATAGAACAACAAGTAAACAAATAGACAGACAGACTAGAGACAAGCGCTGGTTAGGATTTAGTGGTTGTTTTAAAAGATGCTCTAGCAATATTATTGATCATGCATTTCTCGTAGTATTATTAACGGATTCCTCCCGGAACTATGGATCTTTTGGGATGTGTTTCAACCCCAATGAAGTGCGACCGATCGAGCACTAGGCAATTGGCTATCCCTAGCTCAGTCACTGGAGTTCACCAATACACAATGATCGTAGTGTGGATAATTGCCACACACTCTCTAAATCATCCCTGAAACTAGAGAGAGGTATTCACACCGACTAGCCAGGCGGGCATAAAATGGAAATAAGCACAACAATTAACCAAAATGCGATAGTCAATATATTACTAAAGATGAAGCACAACAATCACATTATTCCCAACCAACACCTACGCTACTTAGTTTATAATAGGCATGGAAAAATGAATTACAATCTGAGTAGGCATGTCCACAATCACAAGATAATAAAGAAAATAATAATCTCCTTAATCAGCTTGCGGATGATGGTCTTCTAGTGGTCTCCAACCTCTCTATACTACTCGGCTTCCAAGGGAAATTGGAATAGTTTTGACTTGGACGGCTACTTCCTTTTATAGAAGGATAGGAGGCTTGAATTAGGTCAACTTGAACACGTGTAGGGCTCTCCTTGCTCCTTTATCCCGAAAATAACCCAACAGAAGTTGGTTCATGAAGTTTGCTAACGAGCTGTGATGTAGCAGTTCTGCTCCTAGTTTTGTTGCAGCACAGAATTTGCTTCCTCAAGTCGCCCAGCAGCATAATCTGCACAAAGTAATTTCCAAGGCTTCCATTCTTCCAAATGGGTTAAAACATATAATATATATCTAAAACCAACCCTATTAAGCACAAAAGACACACAAATCCCTATATAAATGAGGCCTAAATAACTACCTTTTGGGCAGTTATCAGTAACGCATGTGGAATGATTTAAGTATAGCAAGCTAGCTCATTGCATTTAGTCTTGATAGTGTTAAAACTAATATTGCCGCAATAAGATAGTGCATGAATGAGCTTAGACTGTGTTAGGACTAACACAATCACTTGTAAGTTATCAGAGAACTGAACCAACGCATGAGCTAAAATTAAACAAAACAATGGTTAGTTCTACGGCAAACACATGAGTAGTACCGGAAGGGAATCTCATGATTATTTCTCACTTAGGCATTAATGGATAAATTAGTCAAAGAATGCACTACAAGAATACTTATGAACGCATGTGGTTGCCGCAGCAAAAGCCTTGATAACCTTGTCATCTGATATTTACTCTAATCGCATTGCATAGTTTATGTTTTATGCACTAATTTATTAACCATTGTCAATCAACTATTTTTCTCATTACTATAATATCATGCGTACGAGGGTTTAGTCAGCAAGTTATTAAAAAGCCTTTAACTGTCCTTCCCTGTGGACTCGATCCTATAATCTCTAGGTACTACTTGATTGTGTGCTAATTTATACTTGGGTTAATGCATATCAACGAAAATTCTATATTAATTAATCGACCATCTGTCAAGCGATCAGACAGGTAGGAGTGAATTTCATCTTGCAGGACTATGTCCCCAGCTATCTACCCGGTCTTATCCCCAAAGTGGTAAGTTTTTTAGCGACACTTTTTCGCCACTCTCACCCATGCAAATCAAAGGACAATCCTGAATAAACAGGAGTTCATAGTTAGCTCAAGATTAAGATCGAGTTACCTAGGTCATCGCTTGAAATAGTCAGTTTCACAATAAACGACGTTATAAAGTGAAAGTGACTTATTTCGCGGTCTGGTCTTATACAAACTCTTTTGCATAGGATGTCCCCACTCGCATGTCTCTACATGAATGACACAGGATCACGTCGTTTGTACAAAAACAAAGTGGGTCGCGTCACATAGTTTTTCCTAGGATAAGGTACCCAGTCTTATCCCTATACTATAGACAATTTTAGGCTATGTACTTGAACCTGATCCACTTTTATGCCACTACATATAGTTCGAGTGTTTCATATCATAGCCATGGATTCTAGTTTATTGGATTTGGGTTAATAAATGCATAGTTAAACTAACCTTTCGACAACCAGTAATTGAACTATCCCAATAAACTTTGATATTTAACTTTGTTACATTTACTATCCATGAGTTTTAGGACATAAACGCCAATAGAGAGTGCCTGGACGAAGTGGGAGGGTTGTATCACAACCCGACCGCTACTTGGGTTTAACTGAAACTCAAATTGTCATCCCTAATCATGGCGTTGATCCACGGGCAATGAATGATGTAGATAAGAACAAATGGATCAAAGCCATGGACCTTGAAATTAAGTCTATGTACTTAATTCAGTTTGGAAACTTGTAGATCTATCTGAAGGGGTAAAACCCATAGGGTGTAAATGGATCTATAAGAGAAAGAGAGATGCAACTAGAAAGGTACATGCCTTCAAAGCTAGACTCGTATCAAGGGGGTATACCCAGAGAGAAAAGGTTGACTTTGAGGAAACCTTTTCTCTAGTTGCTATGTTAAAGTCTATTACAATTCTCTTGTCCATAGCCACTCATTATGATTATGAGATATGACAAATGGACGTCAAGACTGCCTTTTTGAATGGTAATCTTGAAGACAATATTTTCATCTCTCAACCCAAAGGGTTCATAGCACAAGGTTATGAGCTAAAGGTTTGCAAGCTCAATCGATCCATTTATGGATTGAAACAAGCGTCTAGATCTTGGAATATTAGGTTTGATACTGCAATCAAATATTTTGGTTTTGATCAAAATGTTGATGAACCTTGTGTACAAGAAAATCAACTAAGGTAAAGTAGCTTTTATAATACTATATGTGGACAACATCCTACTCATTGGGAATGAAGTAGGATACCTGACTGACATAAAAAACTGGCTGGCGGCCCAATTCCAAATGAAGGATTTGGGAGAGGCGCAGTTTGTTCTTGGAATCCAAATCATTAGGGATCTTAAGACAAAAACGCTAGTGTTGTCTCAAGCAACGTATATCGACAAGATATTGTCTCGATATTCGATGCAGAACACCAAGAAAGAGTTGTTACCTTTCAGCCATGGGGTTCACTTGTCTAAGGAACACTGTCCTAAGACACCTCAAGAAATTGAGGATATGAGATGCATTCCCTATGCCTCAACTGTGGGTAGCTTAATGTATGTTATGCTCTGCACTAGGCCTGACATATGTTATGTAGGGGGAATAGTCAGTAGGTACCAGTCCAATCCAGGGTTAGACCACTGGGCAACGATTAAGAATATCCTCAAGTATCTTCGGAGAACGAGGAACTACATGCTAGTGTATGGGGCTAAGGATTTGATCCTTACAGGATACACCAACTCTGATTTTCAATCTGACAAGGATTCTAGGAAATCCATGTCAGGGACAGTATTCACCCTTAACAGGGAAGCTGTAGTTTGGCGAAGCATCAAACAAGGATGCATAGTAGACTCAACCATGGAGACTGAGTATGTTGCTCCTTGTGAAGAAGCAAAGGAAGCAGTTTGGCTCAGGAAGTTCCTGATAGATTTGGAAGTTGTTCCAAATATGGACTTGCCCATAACATTATACTGTGACAACAGTGGGGCTGTAGCACATTCTAGAGAACCTTGCAGCCACAAATGAAGAAAACACATAGAGAGGAAGTATCACCTGATAAGGGAGATTGTGCAACGAGGAGATGTGATCGTCACTGATAACTGCCCAAAAGGTAGTTATTTAGGCCTCATTTCTATAAGGATTTGTGTGTCTTTTGTGCTTAAGAGGGTTGGTTTTAGATGGATATTACATGTTTTAACCCATTTGGAAGAATGGAAGCATTGGAAATTATTTTGTGCAGATTATGCTATTGAGCGACTGGAGGGAGCAAATTCTGTGCTGCAGCAAAACTGGGAACAGAACTACCACATCATAGCTCGTTAGTCAACTTCATGAACCGACTTTTGTTGAGTTATTCTCGTGATAAAGGATCAAGGAGAGCCTTACATGTGTCCTAGTTGACCTAATTCAAGCCTCCCATCCTTCTATAAAAGGAAGTAGCCGTCAAAGTCAAAGGCATTCCAACCTTCCTTGGAAGCCGAGTAGTATAGGGAGATTAGAGATTACCAAGAACACCATTGTACACAAGCTTGTTGAGGAGATTATTATTTTCTTTATTATCTTGTGACTATGGACATGCCTTCTCAGATTGTAATTCATGTTTCCATGTTTATTATGAACTAAGTAGCTTTAGGTGTTGGTTAGGAACATGTAGTTGTCGTGCTTAAACTTTAGTAATATATTGATTATTGCATCTTGGTTAATTGTTGTGCCTATTTACATTTTATGCCCGCCTGGCCCGTTGGTGTGAATATCTCTCTCTAGTTTCAGGGATGATTTAGAGAGTGTGTGGCAATTATCCACACTACGATCACTATGTATTGGTGAACGCCAGTGACTGAGCTAGGGATAGCCAGTTGCCTAGTGCTTGATCGGTCGCACATCATTGGGGTTGAAACACATTCCAAAAGATCCGGAGTTCCGGGAGGAATCCTCTAATAATATTGCGAGAGTTGCATGATCAATAATATTGCTAGAGCATCTTTTTAAACAACTATTAAGCCTAACCAGCGCTTGTCTTTAATCTGTCTGTATATTTGTTTATTCTTTGTTCTGTCTTTTACTTTGCTCCAGCATAATTCTTATAAAACCACATCATTGTTACCATCTTTGAAACCATTAGAAAGTTACACAAAATAGATAAAGTGGAAGCTAATTCAGGGCTCAGATTGATAATATTACTTGCTGCAGGCTGTGTATGCTTGCACAAGAATTCTAGAGTCTTTTTATACCATATTTTACTGACTCTAGGAACCCAACAAGTTTTTGGCGCCGTTGTCGGGGAGCTGAATAAGTTTTTATCTGATTTGTTTTGTGTATGTGTTTTAGTGGTTTGGTGCTAGAACTTTTTGATTGTTTCTTTTGTTTTTACAGGTGTGAGCTTGGTGCATGAGCGATCCGCCTGGGGTAAGGTTCGAGCTTGATCCATAAATTGAGAGGACATTCAGGATTAAAAGGAGAGAGCAGCGCAGAAACTAGATGGAGAACGTGTCGCGCCTTTCGGAGGGTCCGTAAGGTCCAGCAGACCCCCAGAATCGTTTGCTGCAGCAAAACCCGCTGTTTGAACAAAATGAGCAGCAAAATAATCAGGCTGAGAATCTTATCTTGATAGCGAACGATAGGACCAGAGCCATTCGAGCGTATGTTGTCCCAATGTTTAATGAGTTGAATCCAGGGATTGCACGTCCCCAAATTCAAGCGGCGAATTTTGAAATGAAACTGGTAATGTTTCAGATGTTGCAAACCGTGGGGCAATTCCATGGTTTGTCATCTGAAGACCCTCATTTACATCTTAAGTCTTTTCTAGGAGTTAGCGATTCTTTTGTAATTCAAGGAGTGCCCAGAGATGCCCTTAGATTAACTTTGTTCCCGTATTCTCTTAGAGATTGAGCAAAGTCATGGTTGAACTCTTTTGCTCTAGGATCAATTAGGACATGGGATGAGTTAGCTGAAAAATATTTGAGTAAATATTTCCCACGTAATAGAATTGCTAAATTAAGGAGTGAAATAGTAGGGTTTAGGCAACTTGAGGATGAGACTTTTAGTGAGGCTTGGGAAAGGTATAAGGAGCTTTTGCGAAAGTGTCCCCACCATGGTTTACCTCATTGTATTCAAATGGAAACATTTTACAATGGTTTAAACGGAGTCACCCAAGGTATGGTTGATGCTTCGGCTGGAGGGGCCCTTTTGGCAAAAACTTTTGATGAAGCCTATGAAATTTTAGAAAGGATATCTATTAATAGTTGTCAGTGGTCAGATATTAGAGGCACGAATAAAAAGGTTAAGAGTGTATTAGAGGTTGATGGTGTATCCACCATTAGGGTTGATCTTGCTATGATTGCTAATGCTCTTAAGAATGTGACAGTGATTAGTCATCAGTAGCCACCAGCTATGGAGCCTACTGCAGTGGTGAACCAAGTGGCAGAGGAAGCATGTGTCTATTGTGGTGAAAATTACAACTATGAGTTTTGCCCCAACAATCCAGCTTGGGGAAGGAGAGACGTTGCCCATTATTGTTGCGTCAGATTTAATGCCAGAGCATGAGGAGGCCTTAATAAAATTGCTGCAGCAATACCGCGCAGCAATACCGCAAGGCTATAGGTTGGACGTTGGCTGACATTCAGGGAATTAGCCCATCTTTTTGTATGCACAAAATCACTCTAGAGGAGGGATCCTTTAGGAGTGTTGAGCAACAAAGAAGGTTTAACCCTGCAATGAAAGAGGTTGTTAAAAAGGAGGTGATTAAATGGTTGGATGTTGGGATCATTTATCCAATTGCCAATAGCAATTGGGTGAGCCCTGTCCAATGTGTTCCTAAAAAAGGAGGTGTCACTATGGTAAGTAATAAAGACAATGAGTTGATCCTAACCAGGACAGTAACTAGCTGGAGGGTTTGCATGGACTACAGGAGGCTTAATAAAGCTACCCGTAAGGACCATTTCCCTCTACCATTTATTGACCAGATGTTGGATAGATTTGCTGGTCAGGCTTATTACTGTTTCTTAGATGGTTATTCTGGGTATAACCAGATTACTATTGCTCCTGAGGATCAGGAAAAAACCACTTTCACCTGTCCTTATGGGACGTTTGCTTTTAGGCGAATGCCTTTTGGCCTTTGTAATGCTCCAGCAACATTTCAGCGGTGTATGTTAGCAATTTTTTCTGATATGATTGAGTCCACTGTTGAGGTATTCATGGACGATTTTTCAGTGTTTGGAGGGTCTTTTCAGAGTTGTTTAGATAATTTAGGTCAAGTGTTAAAGAGATGTGAGGATACCCATCTAGTTCTTAATTGGGAAAAATGTCACTTCATGGTGAAGGAAGGCATAGTGTTAGGTCATAGGATTTCTAAGAATGGTCTAGAAGTTGATAGAGCAAAAATAGATTTGATTGAAAGACTAGAACCACCAAATTCAGTGAAGGGAATTCGGAGTTTTTTAGGACATGCTGGATTTTATAGGAGGTTCATAAAGGATTTTCCAAAATCAGTAAACCTTTGTGTAACTTATTGTGTACTGATCATGTTTTTTACTTTAATGCAGATTGTAGGAAATCTTTTGAGACATTAAAAGCTGCTTTAGTCTTAGCACCTATTCTTTGTGCACCTAATTGGAATTTACCATTTGAGGTAATGTGTGATGCAAGTGATGCTGCGGTAGGTGCTATGCTGGGGCAAAAGCAGGGCAAATTCATCCATCCTATATATTATGCAAGCAGAGTTTTAAATGTGGCACAAGTCAACTATACAACTACTGAAAAGGAGTTGTTAGCTGTCGTGTTTGCTTTTGAGAAATTCCGGCCATATTTGGTTGGATCCAAAGTCACAATGTTCACGGATCATGCAGCAATAAGGTAATTAATGACTAAGAAAGATGCAAAGCCTAGAGTAATTCGTTGGGTTTTGTTATTGCAGGAGTTCGACTTGGAGATAAAGGACAAGAAGGGATCAGAGAATGTTATTGCAGATCACTTATCTCGTCTTGATCTATCATCATCTTTGCTGGAGCAATCTGCCATTTCAAATTCTTTTCCAGATGAACAGCTTTTTGCTGTTGAGGTAAAGGTAGTCAGGGATGTCCTTTAGTATGTTGATATTGCCAACTTTTTGGTAAAGGGAGTCACTCCTATTGTCATGGACTGGAGGCAGAAGAAAAAGTTTAAGCATGATGCAAGATTTTTCTATTGGGATGAGCCATTTATGTATAAGCAATGCTCTGATGGTATTATTCGTAGGTGTGTTTCAGGTACTGAAGCAAAGGAAATCCTGGAGCAATGTCACTCTTCGCCGTATGGAGGTCATTTCAGCGGTCAGAGGACAACTATGAGGATTTTACATTGTGGATTTTTCTGGCCCACCTTATTCAAGATGCCCATTGGTTCTACAAGCATTGTGATGCTTGCCAAAGGAGAGGAAACTTGGGGCCTAGAGATGAAATGCCTCTTACTTATGTTTTAGAAGTTGAATTATTCGATGTATGGGGTATTGATTTTATGGGGCCATTTCCCCCTTCTAATGACAATGTTTTTATCTTATTGGCAGTTGATTACGTGTCCAAGTGGGTGGAGGCCATTGCATGCCATCAGAGTGATGCCAAGACAGTTGCAAGGTTTCTTCAATCGCACATCTTTGCGCAGTTTGGGACACCTAGAGCTCTAGTGAGTGATGAGGGTACACATTTTGTTAATAATATCTTAACTAAGCTGTTAGCTAAGTATGAGATTAAGCATAGGATAGCTACTCCTTATCACCCACAAACAAATGGTCAAGCTGAAATTAGTAATAGGGAAATAAAATCGATTCTAGAAAAAGTAGTTCATCCATCGAGGAAGGATTGGTCTTTTAGGTTGGATGAGGCTCTTTGGGCTTATAGGACAGCCTATAAGACTCCTCTAGGTATGTCTCCCTATAGGTTAGTATATGGGAAAGCTTGCCATCTACCATTGGAGCTAGAGCATAAAACGTTTTGGGCTTTGAAAAAGTTAAATTTTGATCTAAGTCGTGCAGGAGCAATCAGAATGTTGCAGCTTAATGAATTGGAGGAATTTCGCCAGTTTTCCTATGAAAATGCGAAAATGTATAAAGAAAAGACTAAGCTGTGGCATGACAAGAAAATAAAATCTAAAGAGTTTGTCAAGGGTCAGAAAGTCTTGCTTTATAATTCTAGATTGAAGTTATTTCCTGGGAAACTAAAATCTAAATGGTCAGGACCATTTACTGTGGTTGAGGTTTTCCCCCATGGAGCAATTACTTTGCAGGATGAAAAAGATGGGAGAGTGTTCAAGGTGAATGGACAGCGTGTGAAGCATTATTGGGGTGAGGAGTTTCAGTCGAAATATCCTTCCCTAAAGTTGGTTGATAATTGATAGAGCAAGATTTTTGCGGGAGCATTTCACAGAGCAAAATTTTGAGCTCCCAGTGTTGATTTTATTTTTCGCTTATATGTTTTTAATTTCCATAGGTTAGATTTAATTTTGCATGATTTATTAGATTTTATCTGTAAGTATTTTTATTATTTTTGGTAGTTCAGATTTTATATATTTTGTTTTGAATTTGATTTGATTTTCAGGTTATTTATTTGGATTATCTTTGAATTATCTGTGAATTAATTAAATTATTAGATTTTATTAGATTTTATTTATTTGAATTTTGTTTAGTTAATACAGATTTTCTCTAAGTTAATTCGGCTTCAAGAAAGATTAGATTAGATTTGATTTGTTATTTTTGAATTTAGAAGATTTGGTTTCTATTTTGAAATTTGAATTCTGTATCCAAGATTCTTCAGGTTCAGAATATTGTTGCGGCAAAGGTCTGGCTGGAGCATTTCGTCTGAGAAAAAAAAAAGATTTTATTGTGAGTTAATTATTTTTACCGTTGGGATTTTTGAATTTCTGTGAGCAGGTAAATTTCCGGGATGCTGCCACATGTCACGCAGGGATTATCCAACGGCTTAGCCGTTGACAGAGTGCAGTTATTTACCATGGTTAATTAAAATTCAAAGATTTTACCGTTGGGAATTTGATTTGAAAATTAAAAGTGAACGGTAAACCCATTTAATACGGAGCAAAATCTTTTAGTTATGATTTGATTTGCTGCAGCTATTTATTCAAGAACCTTCGGTAAGTTCTTCCCACTTCATCTTCTTGATTCATCCCTTGCCATTTGTATTTTTCTTTCATTCTCTATGTGCGCTATAGAATTTCGTCTGAAACTCTTCGATGGCTAAGACGAGAGCGAGAAAAGAGAGAGATAACGAGGAAGAGGAGGTACCCGTTACCCCCGAGGTTCAGAAAGCGAAAACGAAGAAGAAGAGGACACAGGAGGAAAAAGAAGCGAAGAGAAGGAGGAGGCAACAAAGGGTTGCGGATCAAAAAGAGGTCCAGGAGGCAACAGATGAGGTTGCTGCCACAGTAGTTGAAGAAGACCCGAAAGAACCAGAAGAACAGAACCCAGAACAGGCTCAGTAGAAAGTTGCAGGTACAGAGGAGAGGAGATTCAAGAAAAACAGAATGAGGATGTGCTGACAGAGGTTGCGACTGAGAATGAGCCAGTTCAGGAGGCTCGACTGGAGGTGATCATGCTGGAGGTACCTAAGCGTCGCCGCATTAAGCGAAAAGCCGGCCGTATTCAGGTAGTACGAACTGATACCCCCTCGCCTCCTACTACTAAAAAAGACAATACAGAGAGAGAGGAACAAGAGAAGAAGGAAGCTGAAGAGAAGACGAGAGAAGAAGAAGCAAAAAGGGATGAGGAAGAGATTCTGCCCAAGCGAAGAGAAGACAAGGGCAAAGGAATTGCTGAGGCATCGGGTGAGACTGGCGAGATTGAGGAACCAAGGTTGCCTTTTATTCGCTTCGTCAACGACCTTGCTTGAGCAAAATACCAGGAGGTGCTGAAACGTGGCTTCTTGTTCGAACGAGGATTTGGCAGTGATTTGCCCAGGTTCTTAGAGTCTGGAATAGTGAACCTTGGGTGGTGGCAGTTTTGTGCGAAACCAGAACCTGTCAATTCCAACATTGTTCGAGAATTTTACGCTAATCTTGACGTTAAGGATGACTTTGAGGTTATAGTTTGAGGAGTGCCTATACATTGGAGCCCAGAAGCCATTAATAATTTGTTTAATCTCTAGGGTTTTTCCGCATGTAGTTTTTAATGAAATGATGGTTGCACCATCGAGCAACCAATTAAGTGCGGTTGTCCGAGAGGTAGGCATTTAGGGGGCTCAATGGAAGGTGTCGCAGACCCGGAAGCACACGTTTCAAGCTGCTTATTTGAAGAGTGAAGCCAACACTTGGATGGGTTTCATTAGGCTACGCTTACTGCCGACAACACACGACTCCACAGCATCTCGGGACATGGTATTGCTTGCCTTTGCCATTCTTTGCTCGATGAGTATTGATGTAGGAAAATTAATTTCTTCTGAGATTGTTGACTGCTGGAAAACGAAGGTGGGGAAGTTGTTCTTCCCAAATACTAATTACTATGCTGTGTAGAAACCCAGGGGTTCCAGTGGATGAGAATGATGTAATTTTATTTGATAAGGGAATCATTGATACGCCCAATTTGGCGTGACTCTAGCGTACGCAGTAGATACGACAAGGAGGGCTATCCCTCCCTGCATTCCCCGAAGACTTACTGAACCCCTGAATTCCACCGCCGCCTGCTAAGAAGGAAGATGAAGAAGAAGATTTGGGTCAGGAAGATTGAAGGAGGATTTGAGCGCGCAATATTTTTGCTGACATATTTTGTTTGCTGGCGCATTCCTGACCACATCTTCTTATATAATTTCTTGTCTGTTTCTTTTTAATTTTTCTGATGCTAAAAAATATATCTGCTTTGTAATGTTTTTCTTAAATGTTTTTAATGAAATTTCTAGATATTTCCATTCCATGAGCACTGACTAACTCTAACTTAACTATTTTCTTCTGAATTTTTGAAGCTTGGACTGGTTAAGCTTAATTAGATCAAGGTATTCTGATCTCCAGAAACCTTTTGCTTGAGCCTTTCTTCTAGCCTGGACTGTTGCTGCGACAAAGAAGATTTTTGAGGTAGTATTAACTTATATGATCCACTTTAAGCTTGGTTCTAGTCCCACGCTTAGTTTAAAATTCAGAAAGAAAAATTTAAGTTTGGGGGTATAATTTGAAAAATTAATGATTCATTGGGGACAATGAATAATTCAAGTTTGGGGGACTTTTTGCTACTCCAATTGTTTTGTTCGAGCATTCCTCTCCTTCAAGTAAATATTTGCTAGGTTGTTGAGTAGCCGGGGAGATTTGTGATACCCACAGTTTGTCTTCGCGTCAAAAGGTAACCTAGGAAATGTGGAAAAAATGAGAAAACATTATTTGCTGAAAAATATTATTTGTTGACGATTTTGCTGAAAAAATTGATGGAGCAAAAGTTTTGAAGGATGAATGATGATCCAGCAGTTTTTCTGTCTCCAAGAACTTAGGTGAGCTTCATCATAAAATGTCGCCAATCTGAGGGGCAAGAGATGGAATAACTAAGGATCCTTGAGCTTTATAACGAGTATTGAGCCTAGTTGGTGATGAGTTTGAGGCCAGGGTATACTGCACCAAAAAGTGGGTCATCCCATGCTTAAGAACTTATGACTGTAAGGCTGCTTTAAGTCTGAAAAACAAAAATAAACTCCTTGAAAATATGTTTTAAGATGTCTGATAATAGAGCTAGGCTGTGGTAAGTTCTTAGAATTAAGTTAAAAGTGGTGATTATTTGTCCATGCCGGAGGAATCATTTTGCTGCAACAGAGCTCGGTTTTGCAGAGTGCTCAGGTAAAGGTCAAAGGTAGTATTGGATTGTCTGATTTGATTAAGCTAATTCTTTGTCTAATGTTTTTAAATTCTTAAGGGAAGGTGAGTTAGTATTGCTCGGGACGCGCAATAGTTCAAGTTTGGGGGTGTGATAACTGCCCAAAAGGTAGTTATTTAGGCCTCATTTCTATAAGGATTTGTGTGTCTTTTGTGCTTAAGAGGGTTGGTTTTAGATAGATATTACATGTTTTAACCCATTTGGAAGAATGGAAGCATTGGAAATTATTTTGTGCAGATTATGCTGCTGAGCGACTGGAGGGAGCAAATTCTGTGCTGCAGCAAAACTGGGAACAGAACTGCCACATCACAACTCGTTAGCCAACTTCATGAACCGACTTTTGTTGAGTTATTCTCGTGATAAAGGATCAAGGAAAGCCTTACACGTGTCCTAGTTGACCTAATTCAAGCCTCCCATCCTTCTATAAAAGGAAGTAGCCGTCAAAGTCAAAGGTATTCCAACTTTCCTTGTAAGCCGAGTAGTATAGGGAGATTAGATTTTACCAAGAACACCATTGTTCACAAGCTGGTTGAGGATATTATTATTTTCTTTATTAGCTTGTGACTATGGACATGCCTACTCAGATTGTAATTCATGTTTCCATGTTTATTATGAACTAAGTAGCTTTAGGTGTTGGTTAGGAACATGTAGGTTTCGTGCTTAAACTTTAGTAATATATTGATTATTGCATCTTGGTCAATTGTTGTGCCTATTTACATTTTATGCCTGCCTAGCCAGCCGGTGTGAATATCTCTCTCTAGTTTCAAGGATGATTTAGAGAGTGTGTGGCAATTATCCACACTACGATCATTGTGTATTGGTGAACGCCAGTAACTGAGCTAGGGATAGCCATTTGCCTAGTGCTTGATCGGTCGCACTTCATTGGGGTTGAAACACATTCCAAAAGATCCGGAGTTCCGGGAGGAATCCGCTAATAATACTGCGAGAGTTGCATGATCAATAATATTGCTAGAGCATCTTTTTAAACAACTATTAAGCCTAACCAGCGCCTGTCTTTAATCTGTCTGTCTATTTGTTTATTCTTTGTTCTGTCTTTTACTTTGCTCCAACATAATTCTTATAAAACCAAATCATTGTTACCATCTTTGAAACCATTAGAAAGTTACACAAAATAGATAAAGTGGAAGCTAATTCAGGGCTCGGATTGATAATATTACTTGTTGCAGACTGTGTATGCTTGCACAGGAATTCTAGAGTCTTTTTATACAATATTTTACTCGCTCTAGGAACCCAACAGTCACCAAGATCGCTTCAGAGCACAATATAGTTGATCTGTTTACGAAGACTTTCTCGTCTAAAGTGTTTAAGGGTCATTTAAAAGGTCTAGGTCTACGAGATATGTATATAGTATAATCTAGGGCAAGTGGGAGATGTGTAATGGGTATAAGGATGCCCTAGTTTATTGTATTACTTGTATATTTACTTTTCATGTAATATACAATTACATTACATTCCCAGGTTTAGATTATTGCATTTACTTTCCCTTGACTAGAGTTTTAGTTCAAGTGGGAGTTTGTTGAGATTGCTGCCCTAAAACTCGTAGGTAGTAAATGTCACAATTGACCAAACATAAATATAGTATTTTTTGATTTTTTTTCAATAAAGAATTATTCTCTATATAATGTACATCTTGCCTAAATAACCCTAATGCAATAAACTAAACATCCTAGGCTGTGGGATGAGTCTTGAACAGTATGTGAAGACATATGGGGGTCGTTCTTCAAGAGACAGCCTGAAGGATCTATAACATAGGGATAAGGTTGGATACCTTATCCTAGTGACACTACGGATAAGACCCACTTTGTATTTGATACAAACGCAATGATCCAATGCGTTCGTGTAGGAGACATGCGACTGGGGGTATCCTATGCAATGAGTTTGCATAAGACCAAACCGCAGAATAGTATCCGCTAGCTATAACACCGTTAACTAGTTAGGTTTCTATTTCACTAGGATGACCTAGGCAACTTAGTCTGAATATTGACTGCATTATGGACTCCTGTTCACAAGGGATTGTCCTTTGATTTGTATGGGTGAGAGTGGCCAGTACGCCGACTCAATAAGCTGACCATTTTGGGGACAAGACCGAGTGAGGAGCGGGGAACATAATCACACAAGATGAAATTCACTCCTTCCTGACTTTGAGGAAGTATATGAGTGTTCCCTTAATTGGTGTCTCCGGGTCTTGAACAAAGGACCCTACTCTCTCATTGGCCCGAAAGGGATTTCTGTTTGATTGTTGGACCACAAACAGGTTGTTCATTAGAGGAGCACTGGTTATGAAGGAGGTAGAGGTAACTCAGGGGTAAAACGGTAATTTGACCTAGCTGAAGTTACGAACACTCGTGAAGGACTAACTTGCTGTTAATGGTTTATATCCATGGACACAGAATTATGTCTATAGTGAGAAGAGTGCAGCTGTGGGTCTTTAGTGGAGTGAACCTACAGTTAACAAAAATTAATTAATTGGTTAATGAGTTTAGCCGATTAATCTCATATCGTTGGAGCTTTTGATCTGCAAGTCCATTAGGTCCCACTAGTAGCTCGTAAAGAGACTTGAGACAATTCAGTATTAATTGAAAGTGTTCAATTTAGGGGAATCATATGATATAAAGTTTATGAAACTTTATAATTAAATTTTGAATTAATTCAAAATTAATTTTTGAGAGAGAATATTTGAAAGAGTTCAAATAATTAATATGAATTGGATTGATATTTATAATTTAATAAATCCCTAAAATTAAATATATGATATTTAATTGGGTAATTAATTATTTATTTATTTATTAAAATTAGATATGAATAAGATAATAGATTTGATTAGATCTTATTCATGACCTTTTCCTATAAGGATTAGATCTTATGGTCTTTTCCTATAAATAGGACCCCTGGGGTGGGGTGAAAGGCATCTCATTCGTTCTCCTACTCTAAGAGAATTTCCCTAAAGGCTCTCACCAGTCTCCTACCTCTAGAAGTCTCAGAGTTATACTGGTGTAGCCATAGTGGTATTGTTCATAGTAGTTCATGATTATTTCACAAGCAGTTGGTGAATTTAATCTGAGTCGTCAACAAGAGTAAGTAACTTGTTACTATATATCAATTAGAATTAGATTCTGTAGATTTTCAGCATGCTTCATCTAGATATTCATTAGATTATGAATGTATGTATGTTGCTAGTGTATTAGTATTTCATAATCCTAAATTAATTACAAATTTTTCCTAAAGCTGCTTCCGCTGCACCGGGACCCCGTTCCCTTCAGTTTATTGGTTGGACCATAAACAAGTTGTTCATTAGACGAACACTGGTACTTAAGGATATAGAGGTAACCCAAGGGTAAAATGGTAATTTGACCCAGCTGAGGTTACGAACACTCATGAATGACTAACTTGCTGTTATTGGTTCTATATCTGTGGACACAAAATATTCTACAGTAAGAAGAGTGCAACTGTGGGTCTATGGTGGAGTGTACCCACATTTAACGAACATTAATTAAATTTAGTTAATGAGTTTAGCCAATTAATCTCATATCGTTGGAGCTTTTGATCTGTAGGTCCATTAGGTCACATTGGTAGCTCGTAAAGGGTAATTGAGGAAATTAAGTCTTGATTGATAAGGGAAATAATATAATGTATAATGATACATTATCATATAAATTTAATTTTGGATATGACTCAAAATTAATTAAATATTTGAATGATTTCAAATATTAATTTTAGTATAAATTGGATTTATATTAAAACTATAGGTTATGTCGGAGATGTTCATTTAAATATGATTTAATTAATTGTTTAATTAAATAAATCTCTATCCTATTACGACTGAGAAAAGTAATTAATTATTATTTATTTAAATATATTCATATCCTATTATGAATAGGAAACGGGATATGACATTCTATAAAAACCATAGAATCCCTCCCAATTGAATAACACTCCACTCAATTCTCCTTAAAATCAAGAAGAACGTTCCCACTGCCTTGGCCTCAAATTCCCCAAATAATACCAGTGTTTCCCTGTGGTAGTGTTCCAACTTGTTCTTGATTATTTCTCAAGCAGTTGGTGAAATTAATCTGAGTCGTCAATGAGAGTAAGTAACTTGTTATTTTATGTAAATTACAATTAGATTCTATAGTTTTCCAGCATGCTTAATCTAGATATACAATAGATTATGTATGTATGTATGTTGCCAGTGTATTGGCATTTCATGATTCTAAGTTAACTGTGAATTGTTCCTAAACCACTTCCGTTGCGTTGGGACCTCCATCCTACAATTGGTATTAGAGCAAATCGTTAATTTAATTTAGAATTTTCGTAATTTGCACTAGTTTGGTGGGACTGATTTTATTGTGGATGTAATTTTGCAAATGAATGTTAACGGTAATTTTGGCCTTAGAATTTACTGCTTTGATATGATCAAAATTGTAAGGTCCCTTATGTTTTTGGCCAATTATTTGTAAATTCGAGTCTTATGAAAGTTTGGGTCTAGATTAGGCTCAAAATTTGATGAAGATCGAGACCAAATTTGGCCAAAAACGAAAGAACAACCGCGAAATTCTCCAGATTTCTCCACCAGACGCAACAGCGTCGACACGCTGTATCGAAATTCCAGCAGCGTGCGAGATCCAGCGGCGGCGCTAGGGTTTTCAAATGATGAAATCAGTTCAGTCTGATCGATTCAGCCATGGCTCGTGGCAGATTGGTTTGGTTCAAGGTTTTGGAGGTCGGTTTGAATGTGTTCGGGTCGTGTTGATCCGGTTGTGGAGCGGCAGAAAACTTATTAGGATAAAATTATGCTAAATTAATGTAATTTAATGCTTGATTTTATCCTAGGGGCCAAATTATCGGTCCATTTGCTATTTAAATGCTTTATGGATGTCATTTAGAATAAATCTCACCTTAGATTAAGCATGTTCATGCATTTTAATATATTATAATAGTTATAATGTATGGTATAATGCATGATGGATGAATTTAATATATGAAATTGAATAAGCATATAGCTTAACGTTACATAGTTTAAATATAAAGTGTTATATTTAATTTATAATGTCTTATGAATGCTTATATGATTTTCATGTTTGGTTTGATGTAAAGAAGTTATGTTAATTAAATATGAAAACTCAAAGATACAATGAGCATGAAACATCCATAGATTTAAGAGGGATTTGCACAAATAGCAAAAACCGACAAAAGTATTGCAAAAATAGCAAAAAAAAAAAAATATTCTTTGAGGAAATAGTAAAAAAAAAATACGTTAAATTACGAAAATACCCTTAGTATCTCCAATAGTCTATCAGTCCCTATTATTGATAGTCACTGATAGACTTCGACTATCAGTGATAAATAATGATAGACTATGATGATAAACTTCAATGGATCAAAGTCTATTAATGATAGACACTGATAGATGTTGATTAATCGGAGTCTATCAGTGATCACTGATAGACTCTGATAATCATAATCTATAAGTTTTTATCGTGTTTAATTCAAGTCTATCAGTGATAGCCACTGATAGAAAACAATTTAATTCAAGGCTATTAGTTCAGTTTAATTCAAGGCTATCAGTTTCTATCCATCAGTTTAATTTAAGTCTATCAGTGATAATCACTATAGAAAACCATTTAATTCAAGGTTATCAGATTTTATCACTGATAGAAATCAAATTAATTCAAGACTATTAGTTTCTATCATGGATAGAAACCAATTTAATTGAAGTTTATCAGTTTCTATCAAAAATCAATTTAATTAAAGTCTATTGACTTGTATCAATGATAGTTTAATTCAAATCTATCATTTTCTATCGGGGATAGATATCAGTTAATTGAAGTCTATCAGTTTCTATCTCAGATAGAAATCAGTTGATTATCAATTAATTGAAGTCTACCAATGATTGTTACTGATAGAAATCAATTTAATTGAAATCTATAAGTAAAGTACTTTGCATTGCAATCATCTCGGTAATTAGAAACTCATCCAAAATTATTATACTACAATCATAAGTTGAACAAAAAATTTAAGTCTCTTGTGGTAATTAGAACATAAAATCCAAAAATAACCATGACGAACAAGCGATGTGACCACCACCATAAAATTGCTATTCTTGTATTCTTTGTATTTCATTATCTATCAATTATAATCTGTGATAGACTTCGACCAGTGATAGTCAGTGATAGACTAAGATTAACTGAAATTGTTATTTTTGTATTCTTGGCATTCTTGAATTAAAAAAAGACCAACAACAGCTTAGCTCCATTGACATAAAGTTGTACTGATAACCACAAGGTCTGTGGTTTGAATCCCCCTCTCCACATATTATCAATATATATATATATATATATATATATATATATATATATAAATAAAGAAGAAGAAGAAAAGAAGAAACAAAGCAAAACAAATAAAAAAAGAAGAAGAAGAAATTGTAACAGATATTGCACAAAAATGCAATAAAAAATATATATAAAAAAAAGAAGAAGAAATTGTAACAGTAACAGACAATGCACAAAAAATGCAAAAAAATAAAAAATAAAAAATAAAAAAGAGAAGAAGAAATCGTAATGAGGGAAGCAGAAATTATATCTCAAAAACAACAAGGGTAAAATGGGAATTATCAAGATGTATTCTAATTTTTTGCCATATTTGCAATTCTTTTTACCTTGTGCTAAATTTGCTATTATATATAATTAATTTGCCACCCAATGCAATTACTCTAGATTTAATATAAGTGTTATATTATTCATGCAATGTATAGTGTATGGTTTATTTATTTATTTTGAATATGATTGTTAATTAAATAAAACCATAGAAAGCATGATTATAAGGCTAATCATTAAAATTTGAAAATAGCTTTTAAAAAATTAATGATTAGAAACAACCTATAATAAAGAATTGCATGCAAACATAGGATCATAGGAAAATGAATTAATTTTAAAATTTTAAAATTAAAATTAATTAGACCTAAGACCAAATTAATTCTAATAAGATTAGGATTTAAATCTTACTTATTTTTAAAATAGTTTTAATGAGACTAAGTAGGACAAACATATCATATGGTTATAAGGGAGCTCTTTCAGTGAAGTTCTGTCAAAGGCTGGAGGTATTTAAGTCGAGGGATTATAGAACACCTGCTACCTAGGAACTGACCCGGAACCTTAGTTGAATTAACCATAGTTATAGTTAAGACCTTATTATAAGGGTTATAATAGGCATACACTTAGATAGATTGACTTAGTCAAATTTATCTAAGTTAAATAAACCCTAAAACCAATAGAACACTTCAGTGGGAGGAAAAGCTTAAAATGAGATATTTACATATCAAGTTTTACTCCCACATCTCCCTATGTTCACACCGTGAGATCCATGCTCGACTTCGTGTCGTCCTAGGCACAACTGATGTGGATTTTTCCTACCACAAGTGCACGAGTCAAGTAATAATATAGTGATGTGTAAAATCGAATGTCATCCTATCAATTGGATTTTAAGATAAACCAAGTACCGTGAATACTTATGCTCAATTTTATTTAGGGACCAAAAAGTAGTGAAATTTAGAAAACAAAAGTGATGCAAAGTAAAGATTGAGATTCAGTTGAAAGAATTCTTAGGGAATTGATTTCGTCAGTTTAGTTTAAGGTTAATTAGATGAAATGAATTGTAACGTGCAACTATTTTATGAGTCTAAGAACCTTTAATCACAACTATCTCTCACGAGCATAATTGATTCTCATGCACATAATTAACTTGATATCCCTATATAAGTACATTGTATGCAAGGCTTTTAGTTCTTTTGACAATTTTCTAAAGTTATTCAAAATTTCGTCATGAATTTAGAATTTCTACTTTAGTTATGCAATCTGAAATAAGTCTATGCTAAACCCCCTCTCCCGAGCAAGATTCAACACTTCATTCATTCAACTAGTGACCAATTAATTGAAAGCATTCAAACATGATTGCATACATAAAACAATTGCACAAAACATCCCATAAATTAATCCATAAACATAAATGACTACATCAATCCCTAAGAAACACACTTCGCTACTCATACATGGTGTTACTATATAAACTAAGCATGATAAAGCCTTCAAAATCTAACTAAAGACAAAGAAAAGGAAGGAAAACTCTTGAATCCGTCGAAACCGGTATGTTCCCGTCACGATCTCTATGTCTTCAAGCTTGGTTCTCGCTTTTTGGCCTTGCTTCAGCTCCCACAGAAGGTCTCTAGTTGAAATTAGGGCTAAATTATCTCCAATTGGACTCCCATTGGCCGTAGCATTCACATTGTATTTACAGGAATCTGTCGACAGCATCGCGACGTTGTCCTCTGTCGCAACATGTAAATGAGGAAAACTTTGACAGCGTTGAGACACTCTAGGGTAGTGTCGCGACGTTAAGGCCTTTACCGCCCATTCTGCTTATGGAAAGATCCTAGTGTCGAGACGCCACAAGAGCAACGTCTCGACTCTAGCTCTCAGGTACGCCTACTTTGTGAAGCCCCCAACTTAATTCTGTTTTTCTTCGTTGGCTTCTTTTAGCGTTCCGAACACCCAATCAACTCCAAATTCTCGTATAATCAATTCCTACAAAATAAACATTAAAGTGCATTAAAATGACCAAAAATTACTCAAAGACTAACTATAATTTATAGGGAAATATAGCTCGCTATGCACACTATCAAACACCCCCAAACTAAAAATTAGAGATTGGTTGTAAAAGGATACAACATCTGTTGGGTTTTATGGCCTAAAACTCGTAGATAGTAAATGTAACATTTGACTTGCTTCAATGAAGTATTATTTCTATATATTTGTTTTGCCAAAATATAACCACAAATCCAATAAACTAAGAATCCATGACTATATTATGTATACTTGAAGTTTATGTGTGACATAAGTATGGATCAAGTTCAAGAAAATAGTCTAAACGATCTATAGTATATAGATAAGGTTGAGTACCTTAATCCTGAGGACACTATTGGCGTGACTCGCTTTGTTCCTTAAAGACAGACGATGTGATCCTAATCGTTCATGTATAAGACATGTCAGAGAGGGCGTTCTATGCAAAGAGTTTGCATAGAGATCAGACCAGGAGATAAGTCACTTTCACTTTACAACACCGTTTACAGTTGAAACTGAACATCTCATACATATAACCTAGGTAACTCGATCTTAATCCTGAGCTAACTATGAACTCCTGTTTATTTAGGATTATCCTTTGATTTGCATGGGTGAGAGTGGCCAAACATCGCCAACTCAATAAGCCTACTGATGTGCAATTTGCTTACCGCAAGTGTACGGGTCAAGTAAAAATATAGTGATTTTTCAATCGAATGTCGTCCTCTGGATTGGTGACTAGCCAAATTTTAATTATCAAAAATACTCTTGGCCAATTTTATTTAGGGAAACAAATTGAATGAGAATATGAATTAATCAAACACAAAACTAAGGTAAAAAATGACAATCAAATGGGAAAAATTGGTCTTAGGGATGTGATTTCACCAATTGGAGTTATGGATTAATAAACGAATTAATAAATACTATGATTCATAAATCTTGGCATAAAAATCACACATATCTCTCCCGAGCATACATGATTCTCCCATATGCAACTGAACCCGATATCCCTATCTAAATCCAATAAACATACAAGGCAATAAGGCTAACCTTTATAACAATTTCTAGAATTAACCTTAATCTCCCGATTTTTAGCTAAATTCTAGTTATGCATACGGAATACTAATTTAAATCCTCTCTCCCGAGTTAGATTCAAATATAAACATCAATCAATTTATGGCCAGTAAATCGAAAGCATTAAGGAATCAACATATGCATAAATGAACTCAATAGTATAAAAACAGTAAATCAATCCATAACGTGCCCAACGGCTACATCAATCCCTAAGAATTAAACTTAGCTACACATTATCCTTGTTACAATATAAACTAAGTCTAAAGAAGCCATAAAAATTATCTAAAGTAAGGGAAAAGAGAAATAGACTCGTTGAAGGCCGAGACCGAACGTCCCCGTCACGATCCCCACCAGCAATGGGTTGATTTCCAACTAGTCCCCTTTGCTTCAGCTCAATTCCGTCCTCTTTTTGCTCTAAAGTCGGCTCCAAAAGTCCCCAAATCAAGAGTCCTTAAAACCTCGCCGAAACTAAACTTATGTAGCAGATTTTCGTCGTAGCGTCGAGACGCTATTAAGACAGCGTCTCGACGCTGCCCCTTTTACTCGTGTGTCTGAAAAGGAAAAGCGATAGCGTCGGGACGCTTCCTATCACAGCGTCGAGACGCTGTGAGTCTGCCGCATCTTCTCATTAAGGAAAGGTAGCGTTGAGACGCTCCAAGAGTGGCGTCTCGACGCTAATGGGCAGAATGCCCTCTCTTGGCTCCTTGTTACTTGAATCTTTTTGGTTCTTTGGCATCTTTTCATGTCCCGAACACCCGATTAATTCTTATTCCACGTTTTAACTCAAATCAACGCTTTCCTACAAAATAAACAATAAAGCAAACTAAAATAGCCCAAACATCATAAAAGACTAGCTAAAATAAATAAGTAAAAGTAGATAGCTATGCTCGCTATCAAATACCCCCAAACTTAAGCTTTTGCTAGTCCTCGAGCAAACTACAAATCAAACATACAATGGAAGAATGGATGCAACAATCATAACTCAATCCTCAAGGTTCAAAAGTCAATAACCAAGCAAGCAAGAGACATGCACATAAGGACCGATGAGGGAGACAAATTAAAATTTTTCCAAAATTAACTTGCACAAGCGAGATCTAACTCAACAAGATCAGACTCTACTAGCCCGGGATTGGATTATTAAACTCTCCGCTCATCTTCCCTCTACACTGGCACTAAGGTTTCACTAATGAGTTAATGGAACAAATTAGTTTGTTTATCTCCATGCTTAGGTGCTTACAATTAACAATTAAATTAAGCATGTATATGTGGCACTAGCTTTCACACACCTATTGCAGGGACCCTTAACCTGAGTTTTCTCTGGTTGGCCTAACTGATCACAACAGGGGTAGCTCTTTTTGCCTTAATCTTTATTAAACATTGCAAACTGTGCACAGGCCATGGCATAATAATTTTTCTTTTCAACGGTAACAACAAGAATGATTTTTCTTTATGAGCATAAATAGCAAATATTCTTTTCTTTTCTCCTAAGCAAGATCAAACATGCTAATTTGCAAAAAATTAACTCTTTAGCTCTACCCTACACCTATCGAGGTGACAACAAGCATATGAACCCAATAATTCGCTCCTAAGCATTCAAATCCAAATCTAGCCAAGATAAATACTCTACTCATGCAAGCCATCTCCTAGAAAAATTTTAAAAAGTCTCCCTTTTTGGGCACTCATGCTTACAACTCATCACAAGCTTGAAAATTGACAAGAAAGCCTATCCTAGGACATCATAATCATGCAAAAGTAGCATCCAGAAAACAACCATATGCATAATTCAAAGAAAGCTCAAAACTATAGCCCGAACTCAGATGCTCAAGGGCTCCACAAACATGTTAATCCACCCCCAAACTTAAAATATGCATTGTCCTCAATGTATAACGAAAATAAAGCATAAACAAGCATGAGAACAATAAACGAATGCAATGAGTGAACAATACTGCCCTGGAATGATGATGGCTTCTTGACTGAATGCTTGGACTCTTGAAAGCTTGAAAGCAAAGGAGAGAAAGAAAACAAGACCTACAAAACAGACACAAACAATAAATAAAACTCAAAATAAAGAAATAACTAACTCACTTGGGTTGCCTCCCATAAGCGCTTGTTTAACGTCTTTAGCTCGACGTGTTGACCAACTATGCATCAGGGTGGTCTCCTGTCAGATTTTCCATCACTGGTGCTCTTCCTAGCACCTCTCCTGTAGCCCACCAACATGGTATCTGATGTGTTCTTGGGTTCCTCAAAAGCTTTTAAAACCTCTTTCTCCTGTTGAACTCTGATGATTAGCTCCCTGCGCTCAATATCAATTATAACTCTCCCTGTAGCAAGGAAAGGTCTCTCTAATATAATAGGCATAGCAGGATTCTCTTTAATATCTAGCACAAAGAAATCAACAGGAAGGAAAAATCACTACAACAAATTTGGCTTTTAATGTCGGGCAATGCCCGACATTAGAAACACCGACATTAAAAGTTTTAATGTCGGTCGCTTTTAATGTCGGGCAATGCCCGACATCAAAAGCTCTGTCCGACATTAATAGTACCCTTTTAATGTAGGTCATTGCTCGACATTAAAAGGGCCCTTTTAATGTCATTCAACAAGCTTTGACCGACATTAAAAGTCACTTTTAATGTCGGTCAGCATTTTATGTCGGTCATTGCCTGACATTAAAAGTTGTGACATTAAAAATGTCCGACATTAGATGTGCGACATTAAAAGTGTCCGACATTAAAAGCGCCCGACATTAAATGTGCGATATTAAATTAAAAAAATTTGTTGGTTGCACACACGTTGCTAACCAACAATACTATTTCTTCCTTTTGTAAAAACCTGTAAACAAAATAAAATTTCAACATACACACAAAATAAAATCTCGAAAGTATTTTTACACAACAACTCAACGAACATGGATTTAATTAATAAAATATAATAGTGTATATAATACATGAAACTTTCCGTCTATCCACAAATCACATCCATGAACTAATTTACAAAGAAAAAGTAAAATAAGTACACAACTCCTTCTACACTATTCCGACCAAGTTCCTCTTCAAGCTCCTTTTCGAGAATATCCATTTCATCATCTGCAACAGTTCTCGCTTAACAAGATGAATTCCAAACCTTATACAAAGCAAAAACGTGAGTAAAACACAATCGTGAAATGACAAGAATATGATAGGGTAAACTTATTAACAAAAAAAAAAAAAGAACAGACTAGATAAAAAGATCAAGTGTAGAAATAAGTCACCCCACCAATCTGACTTCTTGAATCACATATATGCTACTAAAGTAAGGTAAAAAATTAGTCCCAATTCAGCAAACTCTATTAAAGCAACTAACAATTTTGTAGCAACCTGTAAATTCAGCAAAGTCTATTAAAGCAACTAACAATTCAGAAAAATCTTCTTTTATAACACTTACTATCAACAACCTGTACATTCATTGATGTAAATCTTCTTTTATAATACTTACTATCAACAACCTGAGATGATTGATTACACTCGAGCAAGCACATTGAGAACACAAATTCACAAGAAATGAAGATGGAAAGTTTCTTACCAACTCAAAATCTAATTCATTGTTTCAAAAATATTCCATTAAATTTCACATCCAAAGAGGTAAGAAATTAGTACTATAAGAAAGATATAAAAAATGACCAGTTGTTATAACCACAAAATAAAAAAGATTGGTACTATAGAAGAAAACTACATGATAGGATTGGCTGCACTTGTGATCCTAGGCCATAAATCCACATACTCCTTTCCAATAGGACCAGTAATTGCAAAACCTGTAACAACACAAAAAACCGACTTCATAACCTGAAGAAGTTAAATTAGAATAACAGAAGGTGCATCTTTTTCTTTATGAAAAAATCATACCTTTCATTTCTCCTTTTGGGTTCACAAATCACTCCTGCATTATTTGCAGAGACGATATAAATTTCGAAATCAGAAAACCATACTCAAATGCCAAATAAACTAAAATTGGATACAAAAGTACTTTTTTAAAACCAAATTTCTATATGGATGAATCTGTCCATTGGAGTAGATGATCTCATACTAAAAGGAACAACGAGATCAAGAATGGAAGTATTTTAAACCAAAACAATGTACACATTTGCAATGATGGATGAATCTGTCCATTGGAGTAGATGATCTCATACTAAAAGGAACAGCAGATATGAGCATGAAAGCTTCAACACATTTGCAACGATGGGCACTATCAATTTACTAGACTTGTAACTGTATCAACCATTACAGTAAGGAGGATACTTGACTTATGCCTGGAAGATAGATGTGGTTAAATGGCAAATTTAGGTACTCTTAGAGAAACTAAAAAGAAAACAAGTTGCTTTGAATTTATTTACTAAACTTAGATTCTATTAATTGCATATTTGGGAATGTATTGACTGTTAATTCAATCCAATGAGTCTCTGCTACTTTTCAAAGTTTTAATAAGTTTTGTCAAAGGTACCCTAATCTGCTACTTGACCCAAGTAAAATGTATGACCCTTTAGTTAAAGTAAATAAACATCTAAGAAACTCAAAACTTGGATATGTTAGATATCTGCTCTTCACAGAACCCTTATAGGTATTGAAGATAACTTACAACATTGTCTAGATTCAACAAACATGTTATTCATGGAATTCTCAGGCTTGAACAAAATACAAGCAAGCACGATTCAACAAGGCAACCAATTAATAACAAAAAGCCCAAAGACACGAATAAGGTTCAATTAGATGCAATCATCTGGAAAAAATATTGGTTAAAAACAAGCATTGCATCTCTCGAGAGATAGATAGCAAACGTCATCAAGCAAATACAACTCCACATCAAAGTTCAAACATGTGTATCATAGTGCTTTCTAAAATATAAAAAACTATTTAAATCCCTATTAAGAAGAACATATATACTCAACTAAACGCTTTTGATAAGCCTCCCTAGAGGGCGAACTAAAAGAAGGGTTTTCCTTACCTTTCCTCCCTTCAGTCACCATGTAGTGTGCATAATTGAAATCCATTGCCGATCGATTCGAAATAAATCTATCCAACTGTAATTGGAAGAGGAAAAAGAAAACGCTTCACATCACATTACCTTAAGATACAATGGACAGATTGATTCAAACAATTTCTCATGAAAAAAAGAAGAAGTTCATCTTCATCTAATTGATTTCAATTTCTATAATTACGAATAAACGCTTACATTTTCTTGTGAATGCTTTTTCTGGAGATGTTGTTCTTGAAGGGGAGAATGCGAGTGATTAGCATTTTCCAAGGAAGACAAGGCCAAGAGGTGCAGGCATAGGAATCAACATTTTCCTGCATTTCAAATCAAAGGTTTGGTTCACTAAAAGTGCAAGGTTCAGTTTTTATGTAGCACCGAGAATGCCAAAATCAACAAACATGACATATGTTGTCAAAATAACCAGAAAAAAAGTTCACAATCCATTATTAGTAATATCTCATGAACAATAAATGAAAAGAGTATTTGGATGCATGTCATCACACTATACAAAAGCTAATAATCCAGATATCTAGCTCTCAATATCCCAGACAAATAAATTAACGAGATTTGGAAAGTAAAAATACTATCAGAATTAGGCACCCCTAATTTGTTCAAATGGAGAGAAGAAAACAAGCAAGGAAACAAGAGAAGAAATTGAGTACAGGTTAATGAAAAGACACGCCTAGAAATCAAGAGGTGGAGCTTCTCATAATGTTGTAGACAGTCTAATTCTTACTAAGAACAACAGTGGCATGACATAATCTTTCTGCTCCAGCATCTAGCCGAAATTTTCAAAACTTACAACCAAAATCATGGATCATCTCCAAAATCATCACTGCCGCCACACGACTGTGGCCTTAACGTTCGTTGGAGGGTGGCTGGCGACCAGAGGGAGCTGTAGTGAAGGAGAGAGCTAGCCGGAGATAGAGAGAGGGAAAGGAAATCGAGAGAGAGATACCTGTTGCCGCTGTCGAGCCATTCGCGAGAACACGCCATTGTCGCTGCGTAGTCAATCGGGGCCTCAAGGTTATGGAGAAGAAGAGAGGGTATTGAGAGAGGGGGAGATCGTGAGGGTTTTCAGGTTTTTCAGGGAGAGAGAGCATAAATAGTTCTTTAAAAAAACCCTAGAAACCAACAATAAAGGCAACCTTTATGCCCGACATTAAAAGCCCAAAATTATTAAAAATGTGCGTCCGACATTAAAAATTCAGCTGTTTTTTCGTCCGACATTAAAAGTCCTCTGCATTTTTTCTGTCCGACATCAAATGTATTAATTGTTGTAGTGAATCTACCTACTTTGATCAGAATATTCTCAACAATCCCACATGGACTAACCACAGACTGGTCAGCCAACTGAAGTCTAACAGAAGTAGATTTTATGTCTCCTATGTTAAGCTTTTTGCACAGAGATAATGGAATAATATTTATGTTGGCCCCTAGATCACATAGTGCTCTACAAGAATAAGTACCAAAATTACAAGGAATAGTAAAACTCCCTGGGTCAGACAATTTCTCTGGTACTCCCTGTTGGACACGAGCACTGCACGTCGATGCAAGATATACAGTCTCCAACTGCTTTTCCTTTTTCTTCTTGTTGAGCCATTCCTTCATGAATTTTCTGTAATGAGGCATCTGCTCCAAGGCATCTGAAAAAGGAATATTAACATGCAAACCCATAAAAGAATCTAAAAATTTTTCAAACTTAACCTTAGAATTTTTCTTTTTCTTTGATTTAGGAACTAAAACAGTAGGAGAAGGAATAGAAGGTTCAGGATTAAGCTTTTCAGCTTCATTTGAGGTGGTGCCTTCTTCAACTCCTCATGTGAGTTCCTCTGGTTCAGTAGTTTTCTCCTTTTCAGCTAATTTAGTCTCCTCCTCACAATGCACAGATACGACCTTGCAGTACTCCAAAGAAGATTTCTCCTGTTCACCTGGGGCTTTACCTTTATTCATAGAGTTAACAACACTTACTAGTTGTCCCAGCTGAGTCTCTATATTCTTGATTGCTGCAGAATGACCATTGACAGTAGTGTTTATTGCAATCACGGCCTCCTCAAGCTTATTTGACCTGTTACTTGATTCTGCAATAAAAGCTCCAACAAGGTCTTCTAAAGATTTCTTATTTTCTTGACTTTGAGGTGTGAAGCCAGGAGGATTCAAAACATTCTTATTATTAGCATAGGAAAAATTCTCATGATTTCTATTGCTAGGGTGATAATGTGTAGGTGTGGAATTATTATTATACCCCCTAGAATTATAATTTGAAACATACTGAACTTGCTCGAGATTTTCCCCCTGAGTCTGGGATGCAAGGGCAGCTGCAGACTCAATTGATTGAGCATTCCCTGAACCTGAAAACTTTAAAAATGCATTAGCCAAGGAAGACATCTGAGCCTGAAGTGCACTTACGTTGTCAACTTCGAACACTCCAGCAACAATCATTTTGGGTCCCGACCTCTCAGATGGCCACTGATAGCTGTTGGTGGCCATATCCTCTAACAAAGTCCTAGCACTCTCAACAGTCTTGGATAATAGAGTCCCACCTGCAGCTGCATCAACAATAGTTTTCGTGCTAGGAGTTAAACCATTATAAAATAATTGAACCTGGAGCCAGTCAGGGTATCCGTGCTGAGGGCACTTCCTTAGCAGCTCTTTAAATCAATCCTAAGCCTCGAACAGCTGCTCATCGAATTGTTGCTGGAATGTCCCAATTTCGGTCCTCAGCTTGACCGTCTTGGCAGGAGGAAAGAACTTCTTTAAGAATGCCTGGACCAAAGCATCCCAAGTGGTGATGCTCCCAGGTGAAATAGATTGTAACCAGTCCCTCGCTTTGTCCTGCAACGAAAAAGGAAATAAACGTAAGCGAATGGCATCTTCAGAAACACCATTTAACTTTACCGTCCCACAGATGTCTAGGAAGGATTTCAGATGAGAATTTGGATCATCCATGGGTGATCCTCTGTAAGCACAATCTCGAGCCATCTGGATGAGACCTATTTTCAACTCAAAATTATTAGCATTAATTGGGGCATAGACAATCCCCACTGTTGCTCGTGAAAGATCGGTTGAAAATAGTCCCTGATGGGCATAGGTTCTTCAGGATTAGGATTGGCCATTTGGGTATTTTCTTGATTTTCCCTTCGAAGTCTATTGAAAGTTCTTTCGATCTCTGGATCTAAGGGAACTAAGGCCAATTCCCTAACCTTTCGCATATACCGACTATACTAACCTAAAAAGGCAAAGAAAAGGAAATAAAACAAATTAGGGAAGAAACAAGAAAAGGAAAATAACAAATCGAAATAAGGAAAATATAATTTAAAAAAAGACGAAAATAAATTACTATGGAATGCAAAAATAGATAAGACAAAACAAATAAGGAAACTAACAAATAAGGAAAAACTAATCTAAAAAGGAAAAACTAAAAATCTATCAATGGAAAATTCAAACAAACATGGAAAAATCTAAATATGGAAAAATTTAAGAATGGAAAAGAAAAACAATAAAGGAAATATGCAATCTACCTAAAAACAAAAATAACAAAAAATAGCAACAAAATAGAATACACCCTAAACTAAGACCGGACAATTTTTCTTCGATATTAAATTTGACTAAATATGCCAATCCCCGACAACGGCGCCAAAAACTTGATGTGCAATTTGCTTACCGCAAGCGCACGGGTCAAGTAATAATATAGTGAATAGTAAATTCGAATGTCGTCCTCTGGATTGGATTTTTAAGCAAATCAAGTATTGTGAATTATCTTGCCCAATTTTATTTAGGGATTAAAAAGTGATGAATGAATGATAATAAAACTAAATCAAAGCAAGTAAAAAGAATGGAAATTCAATTGGGAAAACTACTTAGGGAATTGATTTCGCCGATTTCATTTAGGATTGATTTTAAAGAATAAGTTATTATGCACAATGAAATTATGAGCCAAAGACCCTTTAATCACAACTACCTCTCCCGAGTATAATTGATTCTCATGCAAATTAACCAACTTGATATCCCTATCTAAGTTTATTAATATGCAAGGCAATGAGATCTTTTAACCAATTTTAAAGATAATCTAAAACCGTCAAGAATTAGAAAGTAAACTTTATTCATGCAATCTTGAGCAAGTCTATATCAAATCCCCTCTCCCGAGCTAGATTCGAAACTTAAATCATCCAACTAATGGCCAATTAATTGAAAGCATTAAATCAAGATTACAAACACAATAACATTGCACAACTTAAACCATAAATCAATCCATAAACTTAATCAACTACATCAATCCCTAAGCTACAAGTTTAGCTACTCATGATTGGAAATACAAACTCAACTAAACATATCAAAGCCATAAATCTAACTAAAGAAAGAAAAGGGAAAAGAAAACTCAATGTAGGCCGAGTCCCGACGTCCCCGTCACGATCCCCACGAACAATGGGTTGATTTCCAAGTTCCTCCTTTGTTTTCAGCTCCCAAAAGCCTCTATTCTGTCCTCTTTACGGCTCCAAAAGGTCCCAAATTGATCTCCCCAAAAACCTAGCCGAAGTGAAGCTTTTATTCTGATTTTTCGTCTTAGCGTCGCGACGCTGCCTTTTATACGCGCGTTCTGAATAAGGAAAAACGGTAGCGTCGGGACGCTTCCTATCGTAGCGTCTCGACGCTGTAAGCTTTACGCGCCTGATCTGATATGGAATGTGAGCGTCGAGACGCTCAAGAGCTAGCGTCTCGACGCTAGCCTGCTGTTGACCGAGATTTGACTTTTCTCCACTTTTACTCTTTTCATTCCTTTGCATCTTTTCATGCCCCGAGCACCCGATTAACTCTGATATTGCATTATAGCTCCAATCAACCATTTCCTACAAAATAAACAATAAAACACAATAAAATGGCCCAAACATCATAAAAGACTAGCTAAATTAAATAAGTAAAAGTAGCTAGCTATGCTCGCTATCAAATACCCCCAAACTTAAGCTTTTGCTAGTCCTCGAGCAAATTCTAAATCAGACATATAATGGAAGAATGGATGCAACAGTCATAACTCAATCCTCAAGGCTCAAAAGTCAATAACCAAGCAGGCAAGAGATATGCACACAAGGACCAATGAGGGAGACAAATTAAAATTTTTCCAAAATTAACTTGCATAAGCGAGATCTATCTCAACAAGATCAGACTCTACTAGCCCGGGATTAGATTATTAAACTCTCAGCTCATCTTCCCTCTACACTGGCACTAAGGTTTCACTAATGAGTTAATGCAACAAATTAGTTTGTTTATCTCTATACTTAGGTGCTTTTAATTAACAATTAAATTAAGCATGTATATGTGGCACTAGCTTTCACACACCCATTGCAGGGACCCTTAACCTGAGATTTCTCTGGTTGGCCTAACTGATCACAACAGGGGTAGCTCTTTTTGCCTAAATCTTTATTAAACATTGCAAACTGTGCACAGGCCATGGCATAATAATTTTCTTTTCAAAAGTAACAACAAGAATGATTTTTCTTTATGAGCATAAATAGCAGATATTCTTTTTTTTTCTCCTAAGCAAGATCAAACATGCTAATTTGCAAAAAATTAACTCTTTAGCTCTACCCTACACCTATCGAGGTGACAACAAGCATATGAACCCAATAATTCGCTCCTAAGCATTCAAATCCAAGTCAGGCCAAGACAGATACTCTACTCATGCAAGCCATCTCCTAGAAAAATTTTAAAAAGTCTCCCTTTTTGGGCACTTATGCTTACATCTCATCACAAGCTTGAAAATTGACAAGAAAGCCTATCCTAGGACATCATAATCATCCAAAAGTAGCATCCAGAAAACAACCATATGCATAATTCAAAGAAAGCTCAAAACTATAGCCCGAACTCAGATGCTCAAGGGCTCCACAAACATGCTAATCCACCCCCAAACTTAAAGTATGCATTGTCCTCAATGTATAAAGAAAATAGGGCATAAACAAGCATGAGAACAATAAAAGAATGACAGGAGTGAATAATACTGGCCTGGAATGATGACTTCTGGACTGAAAGCTTGGAATCTTGAAAGCTTGAAAGCAAAGGAGAGAAAGAAAACAAGACCTACAAAACAAAAACAAACAATAAATCAAAAACAACAAGAAAACACACTAAACTTACTTGGGTTGCCTTCCATAAGCGCTTGTTTAACGTCATTAGCTCGACGTGTTGCACGTGCTTCAAGGAGGCTTTTGTTCTGTGAATCCAACAGAGGTGCTCTTTCTTGCACCTTTCCTGTAGCCCATGTAAAGCACTTCATCTTTAGAGTCTTCAACTGCTTTAAAGATTTCTTTTTCGTTCTTGACTCTAATAGTGAGCTCCCTGCGCTCAATATCTATGATCGCTCGCCCAGTAGCGAGGAATGGTCTTCCTAATATGACAGGCATTGAAGGATTTTCTATCATGTCCATAACATACAAATCAATAGGGAGGAAAAATCTACCTACTCTGATTAACACATTCTCTACAATACCAACTGGTCTCACCACAGATTGATCAGCCAATTGGAGCTTTACAGGAGTAGATTTAATCTCACCTATGTCTAATTTCTTACACAAGGACAATGGGATAATATTAATACTAGCACCTAAATCACATAATGCTCTGAAAGAATAAGTACCAAAACTACAAGGAACAGAAAAACTCCCTGGATCTGCTACTTTTTCAGGTACTTTTTGTTGTACTCTGGTGCTGCATGTGGAAGCAAGATAAACAGTGTCAACCTTCTTTTCTTTTCGCTTCTTTGCTAACCACTCCTTCATAAACCTGTTGTATTGGGGCATCTCTAATGCCTCTGCAAAAGGAATATTAATATTCAGATTCATAAAAGCATTCATAAATTTATCAAACTGAACCTGATTATTCTTTTTCTTCTTTTTCTTTTTCTTTTCCTTTGGAACCATCAATGTGGGAGAAGGAATAGGAGGCTCAAGGTTAGGCTTTTCAGCCTCATCTGCTGATGTGTCCTCCTCGGCTTCTCCTGTAGGCGTTTCATAGTCCTCATATTCAGGTTCCTCTTCAGATTCCTTCTGGTGAACAGTGATTGCCTTGCAATATTCCATCTGGGGTTTCTCTTGTTCAGCTGGGGCCTTACCTTTATTCATGGTGCTTACAACATTCACCAACTGTCCCAACTGAGTCTCAATGTTCTTGATGGCTGCACTGTGGCCATTCACTGTTGAATTGATGGCAATGACTGCCTCCTCTAACTTGGTTGTCCTGTTACTAGACTCTGCAATGAAAGCTCCAACAAGATCTTCTAACTTTTTATTATCTTGAGTTTGAGGGGCAAAACCAGGAGGGTTAAGAACATTCTTAGTATTAGCATAAGAGAAATTTTCATGGTTCCTATTGTTAGGGTGATAATGTGTAGGTGTAGAACTATTATTATATCCCCTAGAATTAAAATTTGATACATACTGAACCTGCTCGATGGTCTCCTCCTGAGGTCGGGATGCTAAAGCAGCAGCTGATTCAATTGACTGTGCACTCCCTGTACCTGAAAATTTCATAAAAGCATTGGCAAGGGAAGTCATCTGGGCCTGGAGTGCACTTACTTTATCAACCTCAAACACTCCAGCAGCAATCTTTTTAGGTGTAGACCGCTCAGATGGCCACTGATAGCTGTTGGTGGCCATATCCTCTAAAAGTGTGCGAGCGTTTTCCACGGTCTTGGACAACAGAGTCCCACCTGCAGCTGCATCAACAATCGTTTTTGTACTAGGAGTTAAACCATTATAAAACAACTGCACCTGAAGCCAATCGGGGTAACCATGCTGAGGACACTTCCTCAGTAGCTCTTTGAATCGCTCCCAAGCTTCGAACAACTGCTCATCATACTGTTGTTGGAATGTCCCAATCTCGGTCCTCAGCTTGACCGTTTTTGCAGGAGAGAAAAATTTCTTTAAAAAAAGCCTGGACCAAAGCATCCCAGGTGGTGATACTCCCAGGAGTAATAGACTGCAACCAATCTCGTGCTTTATCCTGCAAAGAAAAGGGAAATAAACGTAAGCGAATAGCATCCTCAGAGACACCATTAATCTTTACCGTCCCACAAATATCCAAGAATGATTTAAGATGAGAATTTGGATCCTCAGTGGGCGATCCTCTGTATGCACAGTCTCGAGCCATCTGAATGAGGCCGGTCTTCAACTCAAAGTTGTTGGCATTAATCGGAGCATAGACAATCCCCGACTGTTGCCCCTGAAACACAGGCTGAAAATAATCTCTAATAGGCCTAGGCTCCTCAGGTATATTTTGGTCAGCCATTTGAATAATTTCTCTATTTTCCCTTCGAAGCCTAAGAATTGTTCTTTCTATCTCGGGATCCAAAGGTGCTAAAATTAAATCTTTATCCCTACGCATAAACAAACAAAACTACCCCAAAAAAAAAAAAAGAAAACAATTATGGAATGAAATAAAGAAAATGAAACAACTAATCTAAATATGGAAAATATAATCTAGAAAAGGAAACAAAGTAACCTAATATGGAATGCAAAAATAAATATGGCAAAATGCAAATAAGGAAACTAATCTAAAAAGGAAAAACAAGAACAAATAAAGAAAGAGATTACTCAACTAAAAGAAAACTAACCTAGAAAATCAAATATGGAAAGAAAAACAAATAAGGTAAAAAAAATGCAATAAACTAAAAAAAGTACAATACACCCTAAATTAAGATCAAGCAATTTTCCCACAATATCAATCTAGCTAAATGTGCCAATCCCCGGCAACGGCGCCAAAAACTTGATGTGGACTTTTCCTAACCGCAAGCGCACGGGTCAAGTAATAATATAGTGAATAGTAAATTCGAATGTCGTCCTCTGGATTGGATTTTTAAGCAAATCAAGTATTGTGAATTATCTTGCCCAATTTTATTTAGGGATTAAAAAGTGATGAATGAATGATAATAAAACTAAATCAAAGCAAGTAAAAAGAATGGAAATTCAATTGGGAAAACTACTTAGGGAATTGATTTCGCCGATTTCATTTAGGATTGATTTTAAAGAATAAGTTATTATGCACAATGAAATTATGAGCCAAAGACCCTTTAATCACAACTACCTCTCCCGAGTATAATTGATTCTCATGCAAATTAACCAACTTGATATCCCTATCTAAGTTTATTAATATGCAAGGCAATGAGATCTTTTAACCAATTTTAAAGATAATCTAAAACCGTCAAGAATTAGAAAGTAAACTTTATTCATGCAATCTTGAGCAAGTCTATATCAAATCCCCTCTCCCGAGCTAGATTCGAAACTTAAATCATCCAACTAATGGCCAATTAATTGAAAGCATTAAATCAAGATTACAAACACAATAACATTGCACAACTTAAACCATAAATCAATCCATAAACTTAATCAACTACATCAATCCCTAAGCTACAAGTTTAGCTACTCATGATTGGAAATACAAACTCAACTAAACATATCAAAGCCATAAATCTAACTAAAGAAAGAAAAGGGAAAAGAAAACTCAATGTAGGCCGAGTCCCGACGTCCCCGTCACGATCCCCACGAACAATGGGTTGATTTCCAAGTTCCTCCTTTGTTTTCAGCTCCCAAAAGCCTCTATTCTGTCCTCTTTACGGCTCCAAAAGGTCCCAAATTGATCTCCCCAAAAACCTAGCCGAAGTGAAGCTTTTATTCTGATTTTTCGTCTTAGCGTCGCGACGCTGCCTTTTATACGCGCGTTCTGAATAAGGAAAAACGGTAGCGTCGGGACGCTTCCTATCGTAGCGTCTCGACGCTGTAAGCTTTACGCGCCTGATCTGATATGGAATGTGAGCGTCGAGACGCTCAAGAGCTAGCGTCTCGACGCTAGCCTGCTGTTGACCGAGATTTGACTTTTCTCCACTTTTACTCTTTTCATTCCTTTGCATCTTTTCATGCCCCGAGCACCCGATTAACTCTGATATTGCATTATAGCTCCAATCAACCATTTCCTACAAAATAAACAATAAAACACAATAAAATGGCCCAAACATCATAAAAGACTAGCTAAATTAAATAAGTAAAAGTAGCTAGCTATGCTCGCTATCAGTCCTCTGGATTGGTGTCTAGCCAAATTTTAATTATAAAAAATACTCTTGGCCAATTTTATTTAGGGAAACAAATTGAATGAGAATATGAATTAGTCAAACACAAAACTAAGGTAAAAAATGACAATCAAATGGGAAAAATTGGTCTTAGGGATGTGATTTCACCAATTGGAGTTATGGATTAATAAACGAATTAATAAATACTATGATTCATAAATCTTGGCATACAAATCACACATATCTCTCCCGAGCATACATGATTCTCCCATATGCAACTGAACCCGATATCCCTATCTAAATCCAATAAACATACAAGGCAATAAGGCTAACCTTTATAACAATTTCTAGAATTAACCTTAATCTCCCGATTTTTAGCTAAATTCTAGTTATGCATACGAAATACTAATTTAAATCCTCTCTCCCGAGTTAGATTCAAATATAAACATCAATCAATTTATGGCCAGTAAATCGAAAGCATTAAGGAATCAACATAGGCATAAATGAACTCAATAGTATAAAAACAGTAAATCAATCCATAACGTGCCCAACGGCTGCATCAATCCCTAAGAATTAAACTTAGCTACACATAATCCTTGTTACAATATAAACTAAGTCTAAAGAAGCCATAAAAATTATCTAAAGTAAGGGAAAAGAGAAATAGACTCGTTGTAGGCCGAGACCGAACGTCCCCGTCACGATCCCCACCAGCAATGGGTTGATTTCCAACTAGTCCCCTTTGCTTCAGCTCAATTCTGTCCTCTTTTTGCTCTAAAGTCGGCTCCAAAAGTCCCCAAATCAAGAGTCCTCAAAACCTAGCCGATACTAAACTTATATAGTAGATTTTCGTCGTAGCGTCGAGACGCTATTAAGACAGCGTCTCGACGCTGCCCCTTTTACTCGCGTGTCTGAAAAGGAAAAGCGATAGCGTCGAGACGCTTCCTATCACAGCGTCGAGACGCTGTGAGTCTGCCGCATCTTCTCATTAAGGAAACGTAGCGTCTCGACGCTCCAAGAGTGGCGTCTCGACGCTAATGGGCAGAATGCCCTCTCTTGGCTCCTTGTTACTTGAATCTTTTTGGTTCTTTGGCATCTTTTCATGTCCCGAACACCCGATTAATTCTTATTCCACGTTTTAACTCAAATCAACGCTTTCCTACAAAATAAACAATAAAGCACACTAAAATAGCCCAAACATCATAAAAGACTAGCTAAAATAAATAAGTAAAAGTAGCTAGCTATGCTCGCTATCACCTACCATTTTGGGGATAAGACTAAATGGACAGTTAGGGACATAGCTTTGCAAGATGGAATTCACTGCTACCCGTTTTAGGGTTAGTAAAGGTTGTTTTCTTAAGTGTTGACTCTGAGTCTTGAACAAAGGGGCCCCGCCCTCTCATAACCTTGAGAGGGACTTGGTTCAATGATTGTATCGTGAACTAGTTGTTCATTAGAGGACCAGTGGAACTTAAGGAACAAGATGTAACTATAGGGGTAAAACAAACATTTGACCTAGCTCTAGTTACGAACAACCGGTGAAGGGTCGACTTACTAATCATGTGTAGGTGTAGAATTATTACTATATCCCCTAAAATTTGAATTAGATACGTACTGAACATGTTCTATGGTCTCCTCATGAGACTGAGATGCTAAGGCAATAGCTGATTCAATAGATTGTGCACTCCCTGTACCTAAAACTTACAGAAAGCATTAGCAAGTGTAGACATATGAGCTTGGAGGGCACTTACATTATAAATTTCAAACACACCAGCTGTAACCTTCTTCAGTGTAGACCTCTCAGATGGCCACTAGTAGCAGTTGGTGGCCATATCCTCCAATAAAGTGCGTGCATTTTCCACGGTCTTGGAAAACAGAGTCCCACCTGCAGCTGCATCAACAATAGTCTTAGTACTAGGATTTAAACCGTTATAAAAGAGTTGAATTTGCAACCAATCAGGATAGCCATGCTCGGGGCACTTCCTCAACAGCTCTTTGTATCGTTCCCAAGCGTCGAATAGTTGTTCATCAAACTGCTGCTAGAGTGTTCCAATTTTGGTTCTCAGCTTGACTGTCTTGGCAGGAGGGAAACTTTTCTTCAAAAAGGCCTAGACCAAAGCATCCTAGGTGGTAATGCTTCCAGGGGGAATAAACTGTAACCAATCTCAGGCTTTGTCCTACAATGAGAAAGGAAACAAGCGTAAGCGTATGGCATCCTCAGTGACTCCATTTATTTTTACCGTCCCACAAATGTCTAAAAAGGATTTTAGATGAGCGTTTGGGTCCTCTGTGGACGATCCTCAGTATGCACAATCACGAGCCATCTTGATGAGACTGGTCTTCAACTCAAAGTTGTTGGCATTGATCGGGGCATAGACGATCCCTAACTGTTGCCCTTGAAACACGGGTTGAAAATAGTCTCTAATAGGCTTAGGCTCCTCTTGTGGATTTGGGTCGACCATTTGGATAGTTTCTCTAGTCTCCCTTCGAAGCCTATGAATTGTTCTTTCTATCTCAGGGTCCAAAGGTACTAAGGCCAAATCCCTATTCCTTCGCATACACAATCTAAACTAAACTAAATACGAAAAATATATTCTATAAAAGGAAATACTATCAAATTAAGGAAAGCAAAAACAAATAAGGAAAATTACCAACAAGGAAAAGATCTAACTAAAAAAGGAAGGAAAAAATCAAAGAAAAATAAAGAAACAAACAAAGGAAAAAAATGACACAAATTAGAAAAACACTAATCTAGGAAAATAACAAATATGGAAAGAAAACAAATAAGGAAAATTGCAATCTACCTAAAAAAAATAAAAATAAAAATAAAAATATACACTAAATTAAGACCAAGCAATTTTTCACAATATTAATTTAACTAAATGTTCCAATCCCCGACAACGGCGCCAAAAACTTGATGTGGACTTTTCCAACCGCATGTGCACGGGTCAAGTAATAATATAGTGATGTGTAAAATTGAATGTCGTCCTATGGATTGGATTTTAAGTTAAACTAAGTAGCATGAATACTTATGCTCAATTTTATTTGTGGACTGAAAAGTAGTGAAATTTAGAAAACAAAAGTGATGCAAAGTAAAGATTGAGATTCAATTGAAAGAATTCTTAAAGAATTGATTTCGTCAGTTTAGTTTAGGATTAATTAGATTGAATGAATTGTAACGTGCAACTATTTTATGAGTCTAAGAACCTTTAATCACAATTATCTCTCCCGAGCATAATTGATTCTCATGCACATAATTAACTTGATATCCCTTTATAAGTTCATTCCATGCAAGGGTTTTAGTTCTTTTGACAATTTTCTAAAACTATTCCAAATTCCGTCATGAGTTTAGAGTTTCTACTTTAGTTATGCAATCTGAAATAAGTCTACGCTAAACCCCTTCTCCCGAGCAAGATTCAACACTTAGTTCATTCAACTAGTGGCCAATTAATTGAAAGCATTCAAACATGATTGCATACATAAAACAATTGCACAAAACATCCCATAAATTAATCCTTAAACATAAACGACTACATCAATCCCTAAGAAACACACTTAGCTACTCATACATGGTGTTACGATATAAACTAAGCATGATAAAGCCATTAAAATCTAACTAAAGATAAGGAAAAGGAAGGAAAACTCTTGAATCTGTCGAAACTGATATGTCCCCGTCACGATCTCCACGTCTTCAAGCTTGGTTCCCGCTACTTGGCCTTGCTTCAGCTCCCACAGAAGGTTTCTAGTCAAAATTAGGGCTAAATTCTCTCCAATTGGACTCTCCTTGGCCGTAGCAAATCGCATTGTATTTATAGGAATCTATCGATAGTGTCAAGACATTATGGACAGCATCGCGATGCTATCCTCTACCGCCACAGGTAAATAAGGAAAACTTCGACAGCATCGAGACGCTCTAGAGTAGCGTCGCGACGCGGTGGCCTTTACCGCCCATTCTGCTTATGGAAAGATCCTAGCGTCGAGACGCCACAAGAGCAACGTCGAGACGCTAGCTCTTGGGTATGCCTACTATGTGAAGCCTCCAACTTAATTTTGTTTTACTCCGTTGGCTTCTTTTAGTGTACTAAACGCCCAATCAACTCCAAATTCTTGATTTGGCTTTGATAATCAATTCCTACAAAATAAACATTAAAGTGCATTACAATGGCCAAAAAACAGGGGGGATTTTTTGAAAGAAGGACAAGCGAAAATAAAAAAATGTTGAATTTAAAAGAGGCAAAATAAAGCATGCAGAAGAGAAATAAGACGAAAATCAATAACATGAAAGGGATCGCTGGATTAGGATTTCTTATGCTTGATTCTATTTCGTTTGGCTTCCTAGCTTTCTCTAATAATTATTCTATCTTGATTTCATTAGTTCGGTCGGCTTCTTGGTTACTCAGACGAGACCCCCCTAAACGAACCTGTTCTAATTAACTTGCTAACTGTGAATTCTGCAAATAACAAGATTAATTAATATATTTTTTTATCTCTCGCCACCCCTCATACATAAAATAGCAACCATCAGAGATCTCGCAACAGTCACTAAATTATATCTAACTAGTTTTAGATTAAGCAATTTCACAATCACCTATTTAAACTAGCCGCTTTGGGATCGTAGGTCTGGAATTGTATTAAATAAATTCAAATGCAATTCAAATCTAATTCCTACAACCTTTAACATGCATCCTAGGCCTATCAAGGGTCGTCTTGCGTAGACAGTAGCTTGCCTCAACCTAGTTGCTAAATAAAAATAATTTAGTGAATACACAAGCGGTAATCACATAGGGTCGTCAATCCTAATTGACTAGCCTCATGTATTGGTTTAAATAGGATAACATGCAAAAGTTAATGAAAAGACAGCAAGAAAACAATGCAATAAACTCCAGAAAACTCAGCCAATCTAAATAGAAATCAGAACATAATCTCAATCCAACGATCTAAATACGATTAGCTATTCATAAACGAAGTAAAAACAAGACTAGACATGAAAGAATCGATGAAATATGACCTAAAAAGGTCTGCAACAGTACTGAAACGTAAAAGAGGCTAAAGATATCGTTAAATGACCAAATTTATAACCTCACGACAGACTAAATCGAGACTACGTATTTATAGAAAACTCGGCGTAATGACGAGACGCCAAGGGCAGCGTCTCGACGACATCCCTGATCCTCGACTTGCTGTTTTATTTCTCAGTCTTGTCTTGTTTCTTCTCTGTACGGGGCTTCAATCTTCGGCTTTTGGTGTTGTTCTTCAGGCCCGCTTTAGCAAAATTGGATCTTTTCATCTTCTCGTTGTCCAAGACACCGAGATGGCTCCAAAACTCCATAATTGGCCCGAATTAATACCAAATTAGCGTGATCAGCTTCCGACATTGCCTAAGCTCAAAGATCATGTAAATAAGACAAGTAAAACATAAAATAACTCTAACAAGCTTAGATTATAGGTGATAAAATAGGACTATTTAGGTCCTATCAAATACCCTGAACCTAAATCTTGCTAGTCCTCGAGCAAGGTACACACAGACCAAAGAAGAAAACGTTGTACATATAATTGAAAAGTGACTTAATCCTCAAGACTCAAATACTCCAAAAACTAAAACAATCAAGAGACATTCGCAAGAGAGACAAATGAGGAGACAAATCAAAATTTTTCAAAGATTATCTTGCACAAGAGAGCTCCATCCCACCTAAAGAAGACCTTACTAGCCCGGGATTGGTTTACTTTACTCTCATCCTATCTTCCCCCTACACTAGCAGTAAGGTCTTGCTAATGGAACAAGCTATGTTGTTTTCTCTTGTTTAGGTGCCTGATCAAGGAATTCATTTTTCTCTTTTTTTTTCTTCTTTTTCTTTCTTTTGCTTTTCTTTTTCTCTTTTTTTTTTTTCTTTTTGCATTTCTTTTGGATGGGGCATTAGCTTTCACACTACAATGCAGGGACCCATAACCCAAGTTTAACCCTTGGTTGGCCTAATGGATCACACTGTAGGTAGCTCTTTTTACCCCTAAGCGTTAAGCTCAATGCAAACATTTTTTTTTCTTCTCAAAATAAAAATAGCGAGCGTATGATTTTTCTTTTCTTTTGGCTTCGCGCTCACTGACTTATTTTTCCACTCTTTTTTTTACAGGCATATTTTCTTTTTCTCTCCTAGGCAAGACTCCTCACACCATTTTGTAGACTTTCTCGCTTAACCTTACACCTATTGGGGTGACAAGAGGAATATGAGCTAAGTAACTCGCTCCTAAGATTTTAAGTATTACTTTAAAGCAAGAAAGACACCCAACATGTGCAAGACATATCCAAGAAAAGTTTTTAAAAGGCTCCTTTTTTGAATACTCTCGGTCACAACTCATCGAAAGCAATAAATTTTCGAAAAAATTTGAGTCAATCCTAGGAAATCATCATCACTTAAACAAGCATATACACAACAAGCATGCAAGACATTCATTAAGCACAAACGTTGGCCTGACACTCAGATGCTCAAGGCCCAACAAGAATATAAAGTAAATCCCCCACCCCCAACCTAAAGATTACATTGTCCTCAATGTAATAAATCATGAAGAATAAGACAATATATAGGGAAAGAATAGAACTTCCCTGAATTTCACGCTCATGAGTGGTGAATCACGTTTTCTTACAAACATAGAGGCATCGCTTTGGTACCGCCAATCCTAAAAGAAACAAAACAAAACAAAAAACAAGAATCAAAGCAACCAACAAAAGTAAACCTATCTAAGAATTGAAAGGACAGAAAGCAGTAAAATTATTCAGTGCAAATGTTTAAGGTCGTTTGCTCGACCACATTCTCCTCTCTTATCATCCAAAATCAACTTCTTTGATTTTGAGGACATCATTTTTATTTTTCTTCTTATTGATTTGCTCATGCAAAGATAAATTAAACTTGCACTTGGCGTGCACAACATAAGAAAATTCAAACGAATCATCCGACAACCTCAACATGCTAATCAGAACACCTTTACTCTTAGCAAAAGAATGATCAGTGATTGGAATTACTAAGCCTAAATCATGTGAATCATTGTAGTAAAACTTTGAAGGAACAAAAAATGATATAATACTACCCGAAACTACTTTAACATGCTCAGTTTCTGCCTCTACTAGTATGCACGGTGAATCACATGCATCAAGCTCATAATCGAAAGAAATTTCAAGCTCAAATTTACTGACCTCATGGTGATTTTCTTCTGATTTACTTTCTTGTTTCCTTGGAATCTAGATTTCTAGCTCATGGAGAGAGGTGGCCATTTGAGTGTTCTCCTGCTCCTAAATCTGACTCAAGGCCTTTTCACGAGCTTTCATTGTGAGGAACCAAGAAGTCTCTGCCATATTTGAAATTATCTCCCTTACTTCACTAGGTGATTTGTCAAACAGATCACCACCACTCGCTGCGTTGAGCAAACCTCTATTTTCCGACGTCGAATCATCATAGAAGCTCTCGATCCAGGAAAACTCCGTCATTGAAAAATGAGGACACACACATAAACCATTGAAGCGATCCCAATACTCGTGAAACGCTTCCTCTGATGCTTGGGTGATGTATATGATCTCCCTAGTGACGTCAAGGTCTCCAAAAGAAATAAGGTGACTTAATTTAGAAGCTGATAGACCTTCCATCATGGAGTCGGCCATAATCCTAGCATAGCACGCTGAGGTTATGCTGGATTTCATCGTTAAGCTCTGCTAAAAAGGGAAAAGCATGAAAAAAAACCAAAAGACACAAAAGCACAAAAACCTACAAACACTAAATCCTATAAACACTAGAAAATGTCCTTCCCCGGCAACGACGCCAATTTGGTCGGGCCTCATGAGGGTGTCGAATCCTCCGAAGTCGTTAAATAAAATTTATAATCCACGACACTACAACTATTTTGTAGAAATAGTGGCTGGGGTCGAACACAGGGAAGGGGACCTAGTAAGTGAATAATCATGCACTTATAAAACAAGGGGGATTTTTCAAAAGAAGAACAAGCAAAAATAAACAAATGCTGAATTTAAAAGAGGCCAAATAAAGCATGTAGAAAAGAAACAAGACGAAAATCAATAACATGAAAGGGATCGCTGGATTGGGATTTCTTATGCTTTATTATATTTCGTTTTGCTCCCTAGTTTTCTCTAATAATTATTTTTTGCTGATTTCATTAGTCCGATCGGCTTCTCGGTTACTCGGAGGACCCCCCTACACTAACCTATGCTAATTAACTTGCTAACAATGAATTCTGCAATTAACAATATTAATTAATATATTCTTTATCGCTCGCCACCCCTCATACATAAAATAGAAACCATCCGAGACCTCGTAACAGTCACTAAATTATATCTAACTAGTTTTAGATTAAGCAATTTCACAACCACCTATTTAAACTAGCTGCTTTGGGGTCGTGTGTCCGAAATTGTATTAACTAAATTCAAATGCAATTCAAATCTAATTCCTACAACCTTTAACATGTATCATAGGCCTATTAAGGGTCGTCTCGCGTAGAGAGTGGCTTGCCTCAACCTAGTTGCTATCTAAAAATAACTGATTGAATACACAAGCGGTAATCACATAGGGTCGTCAATCCTAATAGACTAGCCTCATGTATTGGTTTAAACAGGATAACATGCAAAACTTAATGAAAAGACAACAAGAATAGTACAATAAACTCCAAAAAACTCAGCCAATCTAAATAAAAATCAGAATATAATCCCAATCCAATGATCTAAATGCGATTAGTTATTCATAAACGAAGTAAAAACAAGAATAAACATGAAAGAATCCATGAAATATGACCTAAAAAGGTCTACAATAATACTGAAACGTAAAAGAGGCAAAAGAAATAGTAAAATGACCAAATTTCTAACCTCACGGCGAACTAAACCGAGATTACGTATTTATAGAAAACTCGGCGACATTGAGAAGCCAAGGGCAGCGTCTCAACATCGTCCCTGATCCTCGACTTGCTATTTTATTTCTCGGTCTTGTCCTGTTTCTTCTCGGTACGGGGCTTCAATCTTCAGCTTTTGGTGTTGTTCTTTAGGCCCGCTTCAGCACAATTGGGTCTTTTCACCTCCTCGTTGTCCAAGACACCGAGATGGCTCCAAAACTTCGTAATTGGCCCAAATTAACACAAAATTAGTGAGATCGGCTCCCGACATTGCCTAAGCTCAAAGATCCTGTAACTAAGACAAGTAAAGAATAAAATAACTCTAACAAGCTTAGATTAGAGGTGATAAAATAGGACTATTTAGGTCCTATCAATGTCGTCCTAGCACAACCATCCCTTTGGAGGGTCGTTCGAAATACCGCGAACTCAAGAAATGAATAGGGTCACTTAGGTTAATTACCAACAGTAGTCTTTCCCTCCGGTAGTCTGTTTGTACGTACCTCTGGGATCTAAAAGTGGGAAGGTTACACTTACGGGGATGAGTTAAATATGTTAACGAATCCTTGACCGAACAACGGTGGCTAATGTCTATAGGAATATGAGTTATTCTAGCATTAGAATTAACTAAGAATTGTCTCAATTCAGAGGAGGAGTAGTTGATCACCTTTTGGTAGCTATTGCTCTAAACCTCTAAAGCATCTTTGCAAAAACTAACTCAATAATTTATTAGGGTTATATGATTGCTTGTTTTTTTTTTTAAATTGGTTGGATTGTTTTGCAATTTGTTTGCTTGAGTAATGAGTTAAGACAAAGATAACTAATACGGTCAATTGTTTGCATATATCTCAACATGTCTTCCTCTATTATCGCTGATAGCGAGTATAGCTAGCTATTTTTCCCTAATTAATTTAGCTAGTCTTTTATAATTAATTGGCCAAAATTATTGATAGCGGGAAGAAATGTCGCTACTTTAGTCCTAAATAATTAAGTTTTTGAATGCTTTAATTGTGTTTTTATTGAAGAAATCTAAAATAATTTACTATTTTGTCTTTAGGAGCATTTTATGGATTTTTGGTGGAAAAAGGCCCAAAAATGAGAAATCCAAGCAAAATATCCATCCATGGGTCAAAGGGGGAGCCCAAGAGTGAACCACGAAGAGAAGATCCAAAAAGAATTGAAGTTGGCCCAAGTTTCATGCCCAAATCCGCGCCTACTGGTTCTGGAAACTGCACAGCGTCGAGACGCTGTGGGGACAGCGTTGTCCCATTTCTTGGCAGACAAGTTGATGACGTCACAGCGTCATGACGCTGTCCCTATTCCGGGCCTATAAAAGGACCCCCTTGGTGCCCATTTTCATCATCAATCATTCCATCAATCATTTCACCATCATTTCCTTCCTTTCCTTCCTTGGCTCTTTTTGAGCATTCTCTCAAGGCTTTTTAGCCTTTTTGAGAGTTTAGAGTGGGAAATTTTGTGGGGAGCTTAGAGTGAGCACTCTAGGAGGCTCGGGGCGTGCTCGGAGGGACTCCAAGCTCTAGCGACGGAGTTCTCCACGGTCATTTCCTATTCTCTTATTTTGCTCCAAATTATGTTTTCTATTGTAGATTTTGTGGATATTATAGCCATGTATAGCTAAACCCCCAATTTGGGGTCTTGAAATGAAAATACATAGGTAAATGTTATTATAATTGCCTATCTCTTGCCCTTTTTACTAATTATTCGTATGGATGCTCGTAATGTTGTATGAGATCTGGCCAATTGTATATTGATCTGATTCTTAATGGAAACTCGACGGAGAGAAATTAGGATAGATCATAATTCATGCAACTAGTTTAATTGTCCGTCGTGACAACGGGATTAGTTGATTAAACTTAGATTCCAATAATGAATCAGAGCGTAATAATTAATGAATTTTAATGGCGCTAAGGGCACTTAGGTTATTAAAATGGATTAATTATAATTAGGGGAAACCGACAGGATAACCTATGTGATTAACGGAGATTCTAGGATTATAATTAGCTGGACAACGAGATAGGATAATTGTAATAATTCTTTAGCTATTAATTGATTTTCAAAACCCCACTTCTCACTCAAAACTCTTCCTCCATATTTTCCTTTTCTTGATTGATCAATTTTAAATCTTTAATTGCTTTAATTTTTTTAATTCATTTTTTCGCTTCTTGATTTGGTCCCTAAATATTATTTCGCCCAAGTATTTTTAGTGTTCAAGAATTAACCATTTTTCTTAATATCGCTTCACCTCCCTCTGGATTCGATACTCGGAATATTTTCGTTGTATATTACTTGCAGCCCGTGCACTTGCGGTATTGGCCCCAACAATTATGCATTTTTGTGTTTTATTTGTAGGAATTAGATTTTGGTGTTAAATCAAGAAATTGGAGCTAATTGGATGTTTGGGATGCAAAAAGAGGCCAAAGGAACGAAAAGAATCGAAGTTGGAAGCACATCAAATAGGGTTTGCCGAGGACCAGCGTCGAGACCCTTGCCATAGGGTGTCTTGATGCTCCAATTTTCCTTCTCTAATTTGGGCAGCAACAGACACAGCGTCGAGACGCTGTGTCAATAGCATCTCGACGCTCTCGAGGATTCCCAAAACAGAATCTGCGATAAGAGGACAATGTCGCAACGCTGCCCCTATAGAGTCGCGACGCTGTGCCGATTTTTTCCCTATTTATAGTTTGCGATTAGGTCAGATTTGAGGACTTTTTTTTGATGCATTTGTGATCGAAAACTCACCTAAAAACCCTTTGTGGAAGTTGAACCAAGTGGAAGAGAGTGGGATTCAAGGCTTTGTTCGTGGAGATCGTGACGGGGACATGCAGTCTCAGCCTACTTAGCGTTTATTCCTCTTTTCCCTTTACTTTAGTAGTTTCAATGGTTGTTTCAGACTTTTCCTACATTGTAATGCGTTGTATGAGTAACTAAGTTTCGAATCTTAGGGATTGATGTAGTCGTTGGGCAATTATGGATTGATTTATTGGATTTTTGCTATTGATTACATTTATGCATAATGTGTTTGCAGTGCTTTCAATTTACCAACCATGAATTGAATAATGTTTGTGTCTAAGTCTAACTCGGGAGAGAGAATTTAGCTTAGAAATCATTATGCATAACTAGGATTAATCTTGAAATCAAGAGATAATTGTTAATTCTAGAAATCGTTAAAAAGGATTAACCGTAATGCCTTGCATGTTTAATGAATTTAGATAGGGATATCGGGTTCATTGCATGTGAGAGGATTATGTATGCTCAGGAGAGACATGTATGATTGAAGTTTCCTTGATTTATGAATCATAACATGTCAATAATCCATTAATTAATCCATAATCTCAATTGGTGAAATCAACTCCCTAAGACTTTTGCCATCATTAGATGGTCACACTTTTTATTGTTTTGTGGTAATTTTTGCATTATTTGTCACTTTGTTTGGTTTCCTAAATAAAATTGGACAAAAGTATTTTCGGTAATTAAATTGATTAGAAACCCAATTCAGAGGACAACATTCGAATTAATTTTCACGATATTATAACTTGGCCCGTACACTTGCGGTAAGCAATTTGTGCATCAATCGCCCATCTTTAAAACGAAAAATTAACCGTAGAAAAATACGCGACGTGGAAATCTAACTTGAATATGATTCTCGTTATAGATGATCTACGATTAGTCTTAACTGAGTGTCATCATGCCCCAATGTCTAATTCATTAAGTAATGAATATGACATATCCCAAATGAACATTTCCAAAGACTGTAAATATGATTTACTTGTTTTGGAAACGTGCTTAGGGTGTGTTTGGTTTACATTTTCAAGTGTTTAATTTTGAAATAATTCATTTTGAAAAAATTTGTAGTGTTTGGCAATCACTAAAAATGACTTGTTAGAAAATGAGATTGATAAATAAACCATTTTGAGAGAAACACTTGAAACCAACTTTTAAAAAAAGTCCTCTTAAGTAAACAATGACCTGTGTATAAAAACATTTGTGAGTAAATGCAACCAAACATATGAGTGTTTATATTTTAAACAATTTTTATACAAAATGTTTTTAAAAAATGCATTCTTGAAAAACATTTAAATTAAAATGTATTCCAAACGGACCCTTAGTGGAAAATGATGATTCTACTTGGATACTAGATTCAGGGGCCACCAACCACGTTTGTTCTTTCTTTAAAGGAATGTGTTCCTGGCCACAACTTGAAGTTGGTGAGATGACTCTGAAACTTGGAAATAGAGAGGTTGTAACGCCCCGTGTTTCGAAATCGAGTCGTTTTGGAATTTATTGGGCGTTCTTATTCTAATTTGGAAAATTAGAATTTAAGTTTAGCCTTGGGTCGTTAAACTAAATTTCTAAAATTTAGGGGAAATATATTTTTAATTAAATCTTTAAATTCCTGAAGTTTGGAGGTTTAATATTTGATATTTATTTTAAATATCGAAAGACCTAAATCCGAATTTAATTGGGTTATTTTCTTTTCCAAATATTTTAAGGAGATAAGTTTGGGATTTTAAATGAAATTCTAAGATAAGAGCCTAATTCCTATTTAATTGGGTTTTTCTTTCTTAAGGTTTTAATTAAGGAAAAGAAAAAGAAAGGAAACGCTAAATCATATATTTTTTCCCTTTTTTCTTCATGAAGCTGCCATACCCCCCCTTCTTCGTGCGTTTCAGCCGCTGGTCCCCTTCCCGTTTTTCTTCCTCTCCTGCGCAACCGCCAGCCGCAGCAACCATTCTCCCTCTCTGTCGTGTGTTGCGCCGCCGCCAGCAGCCAAGCCCCGTAGTCCCCTTCATCTCTTCCTCTCTCCATGCGTCGCCTGCACCTGTGGGCTCGTCTCCGTCTCTCTCATTCTTCCTCGCGCTGAGCCATCAGCCATCCTCCCCAGCAATCGCATTTCTTTCGTGCGTGAAGTCGCAGTCGTGGGTTCTTCTCCAGCAACTCTCTCTCTCGATTTTCTCCCCTCTCGTGCGCTGTTGTCCCGTCTCCCTCATTCGCGAGTAGTCGTAAGTCATTGTCTCTCTCGTTTTCTTCTAGTTCAGTTAGCTAAATTTATCATTCGTTCGTTCTCTATCAAGTTCAGCAAAAAGAAAGCGAGTTTAATCCCTTTTCCTCTTGTTTCGGCCAGATTCGTGGGTAGTAGGCAGAATCTTCGTTGTTCCTGCGTTTTAGGCGCGTTCGGGATGATTTAAAGTTCGTTTCAGCGTGTTTGGACTCTTTCGATAAGTCTTCATCGCGACCCATGCTTATTCGAATTCAAATTTAGAATACCCACTCGCTAATAGTTTGGTATTGCTGAATGAAATCTTGTTTCATTGTTGTCCAATGCTAACTTGGGCTTAAAGCTAGTGTTCGGTGAATACCCATAACATGAACGACCTTAAATCGGGTTACCCATAACTTGTTGGTTTGAGACCTTGGTTGTTGGGTTAATTCGAACACCAATCAGCAAGCAGTAAGCTCGTTTGGTGGATTTCGGTAAGTTTCTGCGCCCTTAAACCTTTGCAATTCAATTTGGTTGGCTTTAGGATAACCTATAACCCATGGGTGTGCTCTTAAGTTTCAGTTGGACCCAATTTGAACCCCGGGCAGCGCGTGTTCAAAGGAGTTTGGTGTTGGTTAGTAAGTTCCAACAAGCTTTTGGACTCGTTTCGCGTGGTTCAGTAAGTTTCTCCACCTTCTTAGCCTTGTTAGAACTCTTGTTAGGCTTCGCTAATTAGTCCCTGATGCTTGAAGTTGTTTACTTGTAGCTTGGGATCAATTAAAGCTTACTTGGGTTATTTCCATCAAGGAATTTTATTCTGTTTGGTGGAGCTTTGAAGGTATATCATTATTCTTTAGACTCTTTCAATCGTGGTTAACCGTTTAAGTGCTTTAGGCTAGTCTTTAATGCCCGAACATTATTATTTTAGGATTGTTCGAGTTGGTTCCAAGTTTTCGAGCTAGCCTTTAGGCTTGAAATTCAAGTTGGTTGGTAAGAAATTCTTCCCTTTGTTCTTTTAGGTTCAAATAGGGTGGTTAAGCTCAATTATGATCTTTATATGTTATCCTTATCGTCAGGAGCTTGCCTAGTTTTGGTTTAGGAGTTATTGGATTATCTTAGGAGCTTTTCTTCTAGTTTAGAAGCGTTTAGAGCTTCCGGTAAGTAGTTCCTATCTGATGTAGTCCGTTTGACTGTGTGATGCATGCTGAATGTTTACTCGCTTTATAACTATTCTCATGTTTATTGTTTCTCTGAATATATGTATATATATGAAATCGTTGAAAGCATGACTGTTGTTACGTGTTGATTGGATGTAAAGCATGTTGGTTCTGTTTTGCATTTATGAGTCAAACATGAGTTGAGAGCATGTGGATTACGTATATGCTTAGTGGGCATAGTACGTGAGTCTAGAAGCGTTGCAGGGCATATGCATTCTAGATAGATGTGTGATAGAGGTCAGGGACCTAAAGTGTGAAAAAATTGAAAGTTGGGTGAGTGTCAATGCACCTCGGGTACAAGTGGTCGAGGGGTGGCACGTCACCATTGGTTTAAGAGGAGCATCGAGGCCTTGGGTACAAATGGTCAAGGGTCGGTGTGATGAGTCTAGAAAGCAAGTGTTGGGCGCCTAGGGAAGGGCCAATACCTTGCTAAGTCATCGGTGCACCTTGGGTACAAATGGTCAAGGGGCGATGCACAGTTCGGAGCCTTGGGTACAAATGATAAAGTGTCGGTGTGATGAGTCTAGAAAGTAAGTGTTGGGCGCCTGGGGAAGGGCCAATACCTTGCTAAGTCATTGGTGCACCTTGGGTACAAATGGTCAAGGGGCGATGCACAGTTCGGGGCCTTGGGTACAAATGGTCAAGGGTCGAACGCCGAGCTCCGTAGAAAGCATTGTGGCCCTGGGTACAAATGGTTAGGGGACAGTGCGACTCGAAGGATCTGTCTTGGAGAGCCATGTGAGGGCTAAATATGAGCGTTGAGTGAGCTCGTGGAGCTTGAGTGGTTAGCGAGCTGGATATAGAAAGATGCATGAGTTACGGCTTAGGAGAGTCACTCGTTTTACTAGCTTTTGAGCATGATGTTGTGTTTACCGCTTTTAAAAGCATGTTGTTTGCGCATGAATAGTATGTTGTTTGCTTGTTTGTTGTTTGGTGGCTTCTCAGGTAGGGGTTGCTTACCAGTACCTTAGTGTACTGACCCCCTCCCCTCTCTCTCCCCCAACTACCAAATTTTGCAAGTTATGAGGACTGCATGGACCATGGTGATGTGGAGGAGGCTTATGATTAGGGGTTGTTGCTAGTAGCATTGTTCTTGCCCTTTATTTTCTTTGGTTATGGTTAGGGTAGTTGTTGCTTGTTATTGTTGGATAGTTGTTGTCCCGTTGGGTTAGTTATGAAATTGTTATTGTTGAACTCTAGGACTATTTGTCTTTGTTTAAAAAACTCTATTTATTCATTCAGTTATTAATTACTAAGTTTGTTCCGAATGAGCTAATGATTATAAGCTTGGTTAAACTTGTGTTCTTGGTTAGTTAGTTGTTGAGAATGTGAGACCTGACTTGCAGCTAGTTCTGAGGAGTTTTGTTGCGTTGTAGTTTGGTAGTGCAATTGAATATGTTATATAGAAGTGTTTTATGCTTAGCATGTTAAGAAAAAAAAAATTGGGTTAGCCCTATGTATGCTGTTATGCTGCCGAAATTTTTGGTGCACGCGGTTAATCTTGGTTTTTGAGTAGTAATGTTGCTAAGATAGTTATTACAATCCTGGGGCGTTACAGAGGTCGTCTCAGTTATAGCAGTGGGGAACATCAAACTATTTTTCAGTCAAAATAAATACATATTATTAGATAGTGTATATGTTGTTCCATAGATCAAAAGGAATTTGATTTCTATATCTTGTATGCTTGAACAAGATTACTCCATATTTTTGTCAGTAAATGAGTCATTCATTTCAAGAAATGGAGTTAATATTTGTTCAGCTAAACTGGAAAATAATTTATATGTTTTAAGATCAATCAAGAGTAAAGCAATCAAGAACACTGAGTTGTTTAAGACTGTTACTACTCAAAGTAATAAGAGGCAAAGGGTTTCTCCTAAAGAGAACACATATCTTTGGCGCTTAAGGTCAGGCCATATTAATCTCAATAGGATTGAGAGATTGGTCAAGAGTGGACTTCTAAGTGAGTTAGAAGATGTCTCTCTACTACCTTGTGAGTCATGCCTTGAGGGCAAAATGACTAAAAGGCCTTTTACTGAAAAAGACTATAGAGCCAAAGAACCCTTGGAGCTTATACATTTGGATTTTTGTGGTCCAATGAATGTTAAAGAAAGAGGAGGAATGAATATTTCATCTCTTTTATAGATGATTATTCAAGGTACGAATATTTCTACCTAATGCAACACAATTCTAAGGCCCTTGAAAAGTTCAAGGAATATAAGACTGAAGTTGAAAACTTGTTAGGTAAGACGATAAAAACACTTCGATCTGGTCGAGGTGGAGAGTATATGGATCTAAGATTCCAAGACTATATGATAGAACATGGAATCCAATTCCAACACTCAACACCTGGTACACCTCAGCAGAACGGTGTATCATAAAGGAGAAATAGAACCTTGTTAGACATGATTCATTCAATTATGAGCTTTGCTCAATTGCCTAGCTCGTTTGGGGTATGCAGTAGAGACTACAGTTCACATATCGAACAACATTCCCTCAAAGAGTGTTTCTGAAACCCTTTTTGAGTTATGGAGAAGACATAAAACTAATTTGCGCTACTTCAGAATCTGGGGTTGTCAAGCACACGAGCTTGTGACAAACCTAAGAAATTGGAATTTCGTTCAAAAAGTTGTGCCCTAAATAAGTGAGAAGATCACAACCACGAAGCAAGTTAGTACTAAATAAAGCTACTGAAACATCAACAAGGGTTGTAGATGAAACTGGTCCATCATCAAGAATTAATGAAGGGACAAGTACTTCAGGTCAGACTCATCCTTCTCAAACGTTGAGAGTGCCTCGATGCAGTGGGAGAGTTGTAATGAAACCTGGCCATTACCTGGGTTTAGCTAAAACTCATATCGTCACTCCTAATGATGGCGTTGAGGATCCATTGTCTTATCAAAAGGCAATGAATGACGTAGACAAGGACCAAAGGGTTCATAGCCCAAGGTCGAGAGCAAAAAGTTTACAAGCTTAATCGATCCATTTTTAGGTTGAAACAGACTTCCAGATCTTGGAATATTAGATTTGATACTGTGATCAAATCTTTTAGTTTTGACCAAAACCTTGATGAGCCTTGTGTATACAAGAAAATCATCAAGGGAAAAAGTAGCTTTCCTGGTACTTTATGTGAACGATATCCTACTCATTGAAGATGATGCAAGGTACCTTACTGACGTGAAAAATTGGTTGGCAGTTCAATTCCAAATGAAAGATTTGGGAGAGGCGCAGTATGTTCCTAAGATCCAAATTATTAGGATCGTAAGAACAAAACTCTAGCATTGTCTCAAGCAACGTATATCGACAAAAATATGTCTTGATATTCGATGCAAAACTTTAAGAAATGTTTATTACCTTTCAGGCACAGAGTTCATTTGTCTAAGGAACAGTGTCCTAAAACACCTCAATAAGTTGAGGATATGAGACATTATTTCCTATGTCTCAACTGTAGGCAACTTAATGTATGTTATGTTGTGAGAATAGTCAGTAGGTAATTACCATGAATACTTTCGTCCAATTTTATTTAGAGATCACAATAGAATGAGAATAATAAATCAAAAGTAATGCAAATCAAATAGTGGAAACTCAATTGGACAAAGTCTTAGGGATATGATTTCATCAATTGAGATTTAGGATTAATTCATGGAACATAGTTTTAACGTGCAATTATCTTATAAGTCAAGGAAACTATAATCACAATTATCTCTCCTGAGCATAATCCATTCTCAAGCATACAAAAGAACCCAATATTCCAATCTAGATTCAATTACATGCAAGACCCTAAGTCTAGTCCTTTTTACAACTTCCAAAGATATCCTAAACCTTTCGGTCTTAGAACTACTTCAGTTATAATAGTGAGACTAGAGAAGGCAAGGAGAATTGTGAAGGAGAGTCAGAAAACAAAGAAATATTGTGCCCACCATTTGTTTTTTAAATTATTAGGGCAGATGGCAATATGTCGCCTCTTTAAGCAGAAGACGCGTTGTAGGTCCAAACATGGATTAAAAATCATAATATTCAATTAATAAGTTTTTCAAATAATATATTTTAATAATAAGTTTAAAAAATTGCCATTTTAATTATTATAAATAATAATAATAATAATAATAAATCCTAACTTAAGTGGTCGTTTTGGAAAGAAGAGAGATGTTCGCGTTTGCTTGTCCCTCAAAAGTGGAGTCTTGTAAAGGATTCGCCAAAAGTAAGAGAAAGAGAAAAACAGTAGAAAAACTAATAAAGTTGTTATAAAACGTGAAGAACAATAACAAGAACACTAAGAACACTTAGAGAAATAGAGAGAGCAAAGGTAGGGAGAAGAGAGCAAATGAATTGCATTCAATTGAGTTGTTGTTTAATCCTTCATACACATCCCTATTTATAATATTACAATAGGGATGGTTACAACTTAAAATGACTTAAAATAGGAGAGAGGAAGGGTCTTGAGCCTAAATTCAAGGAGAGCCATGGGGAGTGCCCTATAGTGGTGGGGTTGAATGACCTAAGAATGGATACCTATAATTACATTTACATTGTATTTGTAACACTCCCCCTTAGATAGCCATTGTATATGAAATATATGCCTCATTAAAACCTTACTAGGAAAAATCCAATGGGAAAAACCCCAGTGAAGGAAAAAGAGTACATTATATTTATATACATCAGCAAATGTCTCATTAAAAACCTTGCTAGGAAAGCCGAGTGGGAAAAACCAGAGCGAAGGGAAAAAGAGTACAGTATATTTGCTCCCCCTCATGAAAACATCATTTGAGATCTCTGAGTCTTCGCATTCCAATGTTGTGCACCAACTTCTCAGATCTTGTAGTAGGTAATGCCTTCGTAAATAAGTCTGTCAAGTTGTCTTTTGAAGAAATTTGTTGAACAGTGATATCACCATTTTCTTCAAGATCGTGAGTGTAGAAGAGCTTTGGTGAAATATGCTTCGTTCTATCTCCTTTAATGTATCCTCCTTTGATTTGGGCTATAGATCGCCACGATATAGCAGTTCCTTCAAATGTAAATAAATAACCTGTTTGAGATCTAGCTTTGTGTGGGTGAGATAAATAACATGCATCTGCATAACCAACTATATCAAAATTTGATTTATTAGAATAAAATAAATCTATATCAATTGTCCCTCGAAGATAACGAAGGATATGCTTAACTCAATTTCAATGCCTTTTTGTTGGAGAAGAACTATATCTAGCTAATAAATTTACTAAAAATGTTATATTAGGTCTTTGCAAGAATCCTTGTGCAACAAGTCTCGCTTTATATCTTGTCACCTCATTCTTTTCATTTATTTTTCTTACAAATACCCATTTGTATCTCACAGGCTTGACATCTTCTGGTGTCTGAACTACTAGTCCAAAAACCTCACGTTTTGAAAGTGAGTTTAATTCTATCTAGATTGCTTCTTTCCACTTGAGTCAATCCTTTCTATGTCGACATTCTTTGACAGATCTTGGTTCATAATCATCATTTTCAGAAATGATGTCATAAGCAACATTATGCACAAAAATGCTATCAATAACTATATTGTTCCGGTTCCATCTTTTTCCATTCATTACATAATTTATCGAAATTTCATTATTATCCTCAGGTATTTCACCTTCTTCGATATTCTCATGAGTAGTCACATTCGGAATTTCTTCTGGAATATCCACATTATTAGTTGAGTCATTTTGATTATTGAATACTTTTCTTTTTCGAGGATTTTTATCTTTGGAACTCGTTGGTCTACCACGCTTCTGACGTGTCGCAGACTCATTAGTTATGATAACTTGTTGCGTTGGGATATTGACTTTAGATGGTGTATTTGTAGCTGGTATATGTGACTTGGTCACTTTCTTAGCATCTGTAAATGCATCTGACATTTGATTTGCAATATCTTGCAAATGAATTATCTTTTGAACTTCTAGTTCACATTGATTTGTACGGGGATCTAAATGAGACAATGACGCTGCATTCCATGTAATTTCATTTTCCAACTTCTTAATCTCTCCCCCTAATGTTGGATAATTTGTCTCATTAAAATGACAATCAGCAAATTGTGCAGTAAATACATCACCCGTCAGGGGTTCAAGATATCTAATAATTGATGGGAAATCAAATCCAACATATATTCCTAGCCTCTTTTGAGGACCCATCTTAGTACGTTTTGGTGGAGCAATTGGAACATATACTGCACTTCCAAAAGTTCGTAAGTGAGATATATCTGGCTGCTGGCCATAAGCTAATTGTATTGGAGAGTATTTATGATAGGCTGCTAGCCTAATGCGTATAAGCAATGCAACATGTAAAATTGCATGACCCCATACAGATATTAGAAGTCTTGCTCTCATAAGCATTGATCTAGCAATTAATTGCAGACGTTTTATAAATGATTCAGCTAGACCATTTTGTGTATGAACATGAGCTACAGGATGTTCAACACTTATCCCAAATTGACATACAATAATTATTAAACGATTGGGATGTAAACTCACCAGCATTATCAAGACGAATTTTCTTAATTACATAATCAGGAAATTGTGCTCTTAACTTAATTATTTGAGAAGTAATCTTGCAAATGAAAAGTTTCGACTTGATAATAAACACACATGTGACCATTTACTGGATGCATCAATTAGAACCATAAAATATCTAAATGGTCCACCTGGTGGATTTATAGGTCCGCATATATCACCATGAATTCGTTCTAAAAATGCGGGGGATTCAATCGCAATTTTAGCTGGTGAGGGTCTAATAATTAATTTTTCTTGAGAGCAAGCGACACATGATAATTCATTAGATTGAAGACTCTTTTGGTTCTTCAATTGGATGTCCATGTGAGTTTTCAATAATCTTTCTCATCATTATTGACCCAGGACGACCCAATCGATCATGCCAAACAAAAAATATATCTGGATCATTGAACTTCAGGTTCATTGTTGGATATGTCTCAATAACACGAATATGCGTGTAATATAATCCAGAAGAAAAGGCAGGCAACTTTTCTAATATACGTTTTTCATGTGAGACAGTAGATATAATATAAAGATACTCTATATTATTCTTTTTATCAGTCTCTATATGATAACCATTACCACGTATATCTTTAAAACTCAATAGGTTTCTTTTTTATTTACTAGAGAACAAAGTATTATCAATTGTAAATTTTGTTCCTCTAGGCAAAATAATATTTGATTTTCCATAACCTTCGATCAAGTCTACAGGACCTGATATTGTATTGACTTTTGCTTCTAGCATTGTCAATTCTGAAAAATATTTCATACTTTTAAGGATAGTGTGTGTTGTTGCGCTATCTGCCAAACATAAATCTTCATTGTTCATCTTGTAGTCAACCAAAATATGTGAAATATTCATGTTTCTTCAGGAAAATAAAATAACACATAGTGAGCCCCAGAATAAGAAATTGAATATAAAATTGAACTTAATAAATAAACATAAATTAAACATTAAATGAAATGATATTCATATAATCTAATATAACATTTGTTGCTCATTTAATGATGTTCATTTTCTCTTCAGGAGATTTAATAATATTTACAACATTTATCTCATATTTCCAAGATTAATCATCTCTTCAGGAGATAGCAAAGTTTGTTTTCACACATGGTTCTCATTTTCGTAGAACAGGTAAAAAACTAATGCATATAAAATATGAAACTTTTCTTTTAGTTACCACCACTAGATGAAAAATTGTTTCTTCCTTTATATTATATTAATCATGATCTCGACATTGACCACAAATATTCGATAATACAATATTCACTTCAGGGAATGATATTGAAACAATTGGTTGAGATTCATGATTTTTCATCAAATGTTTATTTGATTGCTTTAATCTCAAGAAGACATGGTGTTTGCTCATCACAATATTTAAAATTTTTCTTTCTCAATATTGCTACTACAGGAGCATATCTAAAATTGAGAAGAAGGAAACATTATTCTTAACATATGCTCACTTGTTTAAAATCACTTATTGATTAAAATAATGCAACTACAAGTGCATTTAATTAAAGTGAGCATTAAACTTGTGCAACTACAGGTGCATTTAATCATGAGCAATTCTTGATTTGAAAACGATGCAACTTCAGGTGCATTCAATCAAAAGGAGCATTTTTATGCAACTTCGTGTGCATAACATCAAACTTAACTTTAGGAAGAGCAACTAACTACTATACAAGTCTTGCAAACTTTGTCATAGGAAAATTTGAACTAATACATGTGTTTATTATGAATTTCAAAAGTTAATCAACACAAACAAAAATATTCAAACATACGTATGAAACCCAAATAAGAACAATTGTTTGTAAACAACATGTTGCAATATTTGTATAAGATATATAACAGTATATATAACATGTTCTGTATATAAAGTTGTGACAAAATAGCAAATACTTTGTATATATATTAAATGCACATGATATAAAATATACAGAGAATCATGTGAAAATTATATCGAACAAAGAATACATAAATTAACGAGATCAATATACAGTAGCAAAGCGAAAAAGTTTAGAAGATGCACATAATTTAAAATTGAGATATATACAGTGTATAATATGTGCATCATGTTCATTGGATATGTATTAAGCATTCTAGATTATTACAGAAATAATAAGGATATAAGCATACTATCAACATTTCAATTATGTGGATAATGTAATTAACATAAACATCATTGACAAATATAGAATCATAAACAATAAAAATGATTCAAATGTTAATATCATCAATACATAAATATGATACTTTACTAATCACATATAGTATGCATAATAACAAATAATATGATAATCTTGCATAAAACATATGTTGTCAACGTTCAATACACAGTGTATATACGAGGTATTTATAATACATGTACACTGTATATGTGAAACGTACAAAAGACAAGTGCAACCAATAATAGAAAGTAAAAGGGAAAAATACACTTTTGGTCCCTGAGGTTTGGGTTAAGTTACACTTTGGTCCCTGAGTTTTCAAACTCAACAAAAATACCCCTGAGGTTTGAGATAAGGAGCACTTTGGTCCCTGCCGTCTATTTTTCTGTTAAATACTAACAGTTGCCGACGTGGCATTATTATTTTAATAAAAAAATTATTTTTAAATTTTTTTAATAAAAATAAATAAAAACAATAAAATATTATTTTTTTATTATTTTAATTATTATTCAAAATCTCTTTTTTATCCACCTTTTCTTCCCCTCTTCTTCATCTCTTCCCACCTCTTCCTTCTTCTTCTTCTTCAAGTCTCCGGCGACCGACGACCAGCAGTCGGCCACCGCTCACCGTCGCCGGTCGACCACCGGTGACTTTTTTTTTTCTTCCCCCTTCTCTTCCCCTTTCTTCTTCTCTTCCCCATTTTGTGTTTTTCCGACCTTTCTCCTTTCTTTTCTTCTTCTTTTCTTTTTCTTCTTTGTTCTTCTTCTCTTCCAACCCAGACTGGAACTCAATCGTTGGAACCCAAATCTTGACCGATTTGAACTTCAAGAAAATACCCACATTGATTTTCAGCCTCTACCCCAAGACCCACTGAAACCAACGCAAAACAACCCCTTTATCGTACGACAAGATCTGCTAGAACGACGAAACAGAGGCATCTGCGCGGCTGGAACGAACTTGATCGTACGACCAAATCTGCTGGAACGACGGAGTTGAGAGATCTGCTCGGTTGGAACGAACTTGATCTGCTATAACGAATGGCTGGAATGAATGGCTGGAACAAACAAATCTGCGTGTCCAGATCTGTATTGTGCGTGTTCGTCCTCCGTCGCTTCGAACGTCCCTAGTGTTGGGTTTTATGCCCTAAAACTCGTAGATAGTGAATGTAACCGTTGACTGGATATTAATGAAATAATATTGATATATTTTCCATTAATTTTTATTAGTTATTTTATATATGTCTTTGCCTAATAATAACCCTAATCCAATAAACTAGACATCCAAGGCTGTAATATGAGTCTTGAACTATATGTAGCGACATATGGGATCATTGTTCAAGAAACAGCCTAAAGGGTCTATAGTATAGGGATAAGACTGGGTGCCTTATCCTGGTGACACTATGGATACGGCCCACTTTGTATTTGATACAAACGCTGCGATCCAACGCGTTCGTGTAGGAGACATGCGAGTGGGGGTATCCTATGCAATGAGTTTGCATAAGACCGGATCGCGAAATAGTAACCACTAGTTATAACACCGTTAACTAGTTGGTTTTCTATTTTCACTAGGACGACCTAGACAACTTAGTCTTAATCCTGAGTTGATTATGGACTCCTGCTCATGAGAGATTGTCCTTTGATTTGTATGGGTGAGAGTGGTCAATACGCCGACTCAATAAGCCTACCACTTTGGGGACAAGATCGAATGGGGAGCTGGGAACATAATCGTGCAAGATGGAATTCACTCCTTCCCGACTTTAGGGAAGCAGATGAGTGTTCCCTTAAGTGGTTACTCCGAGTCTTGAACAAAGGGCCCTACCCTCTCAATGGCACGAGAGGGTTTTCTGTTTGATGGTTGGACCATAAACAGATTGTTCATTAGAGGAGAATTGGTACTTAAGGAAATAGAGGTGACCCAGGGATAAAACGGTAATTTGACCCAGCTGGTGTTACGGAAACTCGTGAAGGACTAACTAGTCGATATTGGTCTAAGTTCCGTGGACACAGAAAATATGTCTGCAGTGAGAAGAGTGCAACTGTGAGTCTATAGTGGAATGTACACACAGTTAACGAATATTGATTATTGTGGTTAATGAGTTTAACCAATTAATCTCACATCGTTGGAGCTTCTGATCTGCAGGTCCATTAGGTCCCACTGGTAGCTCGTAAAGTAATTTGAGGCAACTAAGTAATTAAATGTAAATTGAAAATGTTCAATTTACTAAGGGAAATAAATATAATATATATTGATATATTATTATGAGAGAAATTAATATTTGAAGAAGTTCAAATATAAATTTATGGAAGATTGAAAGAATTAATTAATTTAAGTCCTAAAAGTGTTTGGGCAAAATTAATTAATTCAAGGCCGAAAATTAAATATGTGATATTTAATTGGTGGTTAATTAATTAAAGAATTCATTAACCATGAATTAATCAATTATGTAAATAATTAATCACTTAAGGAAGTGATTAATCATTTATGGGAATGATCTAATTACTTATGGAAGAAATTAGTCATTTATGGAAAGATTAATCAATTGGGGAATTGATTGATCATGATTGATTAATTAAGGAATAAGATTGAATCAATTTTGGAAAAGATTGATTTAATTGAATATTTTATTCATGGCCTCTCTTCTATAAATAGAACACTAGACCTAATTGGTCATGACACTTGACACTCTTAAAAAGACAAGACCTAGAATTCTCTCTAGCCTCCCTCTTAGAGAAAGACTCCCACAAGTCTTTGGCCTCCTAGACTTAGAGACATACCGGTGTAACCTCTGTGGTTATTGTGTCATTCAAAGAAGAAAAATCCAGCGATCAAGAGGCGAGAAGGCTGCTGCGTTTTCGTTCGTTGGAGCGTCGTTGGCGAAGAACGGTCAAGTCTACAACGGAGGTTTGTAACGGTTCTTCCTCTTTTCGTTAGAAAAGTTTTTTAAAATAAATTTAGATTTATTCTAGCATGTTTAAACCGATTTTACAGCAACTTTAAAGTTAGTTTAAAGTTTTGTTTGAGTTATCGTAACGGTTTTTTAATGTTAATTAATATACGGCGTAAGGTCCAATCGATGCGCTTCCGCTGCGTGGGGACTTTTATTCCCTTCAATCGGCATCAGAGCCATCGCTGTCCCTATTAATTAATTTTAAAAGTTGCGATTGGCTCTAATCGGTGGGATTTATGCATATTGTATGTTCGGTTTGCATTGAACTGTTTGGGTTAATTTTATGGCCATAGATTTTATTTTTATGTGATTTTGATCATATAAGGCCCGGTGTTTCGGGTATTTTATGTAAAATCGAGTCCTATTTAAGTCCGGGTCTAGAATAGGTTTTTATGAGATGAAAATCGAAGGAATCGCCGCTGAAATCGAAGCCAAAACCGAAGAAATCGTTGCTGTTTTGCCCAGATTCTGCCTCCAGACGCAACAGCGTCGAGACGCTCCTTCAACAGCGTCTCGACGCTGTCTCGATACCGAAGGCGCTCGGTAAAGAAAGCACACAGCGTCGGGACGCTACCTCAACAGCGTCTCGATGCTGTCTCGATTACGCAGGCGCCAGATATGGAAAACGCACAGCGTCGGGACGCTAATCAACACAGCGTCTCGACGCTGTCACGATGGAGGCGCGACCTAGGGTTTCAAAAGGCGCGGTTCAAGGTGTAACCGGTCCGGTTCGGACCGGTTCGGCTGGGCTGGGACCTATTTGGTCCGGTTCAGCCAATTTTTGGCATGGTTCGTGATTTTGGAGGCCGGTTCGAGGTGGTTCGGGGCGGTTCGTGCTGTCTAGGCCAATTCCGGAGCTGTACATGGATTTTTTAGGATAGAATTTAGCTAAATTAATGTAATTTAATGCTTTATTTTATCCTAGGGGCCAAAATTAACCGGTTCAATTGCTATTTATATGCTTTATGGATGTCATATAGATTATTTAATCCCACCTTAGGTTATAAACATGCTCATGCATTTTTATATATTATAAATTGTTATAATGTATGTTTAAATGCATGGATTTGTTTTCATATTTTTTAATATAAGTGTATATTAATTTATATGAAAAATTGGAAAGCATGAAGCATGTCATTACTTAAATTAAATATAAATAGTTATGTTTAATGTGATGAATGAAGCATGCTTGATTAATTTTCTTGATTGGCTTATAATTGTTATAATAAAAGAAAATCAAAATTGCATGAAGCATGAAACATCCATAGTTAATAATATAATTGTTATATTATTCATGCAATTAGTGTGGTTTAATTATTTAATTTGAATGAGATTGTTGAATGAATTAAACCCTAGATTATTGATTATAGGATTAATCATTAAAATTTGAAATAGTTCTTCAATATTAATGATTAGAAACCGTCAATCTATAATCAAGATTTGCATGCAAACATAAGATCATAGGATAAATTGGATTAATTTTAAATTGTTTAAAATTAATTAGACCTAGATCGATTTCTAATAGGATTAGAATCTTTTCTTACTTAGAATTAAAAATAGTTTTAATTTACTAAGTAGGAAAAACATTGCTATGATTATAAGGGAACTCCACCGGTAATGTTCTGTCTAAGGCTGGGGGTATTTAAGTTGACGGTTTACGGAACACCTCCTACCTGGGAACTGACCTGGAATACCGAAGTTGAATTAATCATAGTTAAATGTTAGCATGCAATGTCACTAGGTTTATTAAAATTGTTTAATGCACCTAGATCTTTAGAGTAAAGACCTTACATTACTGAGGTTATAAGGGAACTCTCTCGGTAAAGTTCTGTCTAAGGTTGGGGGTATTTAAGTTTACGGTTTACGGAACACCTCCTACCTGGGAACTAACCGGATTGAGTTGAATTAACCATAGTAGTGTTGACTTGCAATGTTGGGTTTATTAAAAGAAGTTTAATTCACCCAAAAGATTGCAGTTGAATCCTTTCCATAATTGTTATAATAGGATCAGACTTAGATAGATTGACTTAGCCGAATACTATCTAAGTTAAACAACCCTATATTAACCTTAGGACATTTTCAGTGGGAGGAAAATTACAAAACGAGATTTAAATCAAGTTTTGCTCCTACGTCCCTATATTCACAACGTGAGATTCATGCTCGGCTTCGAGTCGCCCTAGGAGCGGCCTCCCTTCGGAAAGTGTTTGCATGGATCAATATCAAGGTGAATGGGAAAAATGTCTAGAGTAAGTGGGAGCGGGACACGTGTCAACGTATCCCTCGGTCTCCGCCCATAGTTCACACCATGAGAGTCCTATGATCCGCCTGCAGGTTGCCCTGGCGCATCCATCCCTTCGGAGGGCCTGGTCATAGGATTCGGAACATCGTGAACTCCTGAAAAGGATAGGAGCTCTTAGGCTAATCACCAACAGTTGTCTTTCCCTTCGGTAGCCTGTTGGTGCGTGCCTCTGAGATCTGAAAGTGGGAGGGTTACACTTACGAGGATGAGTTAAAAGTGTTAACAAATCCTTGACCGAACAACGGTGGCTAATGTCTATAGGAATATGAGTTATTCTGGAATTAGAATTAGCTGAGAGCTGTCTCATTTCAAAGGAGGAGTACCTGATCACCCTTCGGTGGCTGATATTCTAAACCTCTGAAACGTCGTTGCAAAACTAAATCAATAGTTTTAGGGTTCTGTGATTGTCTGTTTTGCTAAATTGATTGGATTGTGTGCAATTGTTTGCTTGTATGATGGGTTAAGGCAAAGATAACTAATACGGTCATTGTTTGTTTAAATTTCAGCAATGTCTTCCTCAATTGTCTCTCTGCTTAAAAATGAGAAATTAACCGGCGAAAATTATGCTACGTGGAAATCGAACCTGAATACGATTCTTGTTGTCGATGATCTGCGGTTCGTCTTAACGGAGGATTGTCCTCCAACCCCTGCTCGTAATGCATCCCAGGCAGTTAAGGATGCTTATGACCGCTGGACAAAGGCCAATGATAAGACTCGCGTCTATATCTTAGCCAGCTTATCTGAAGTTTTGGCTAAAAGGCATGAGGGCATGGTAACAGCGAGGGAGATTATGAACTCTCTCCGGGAGATGTTTGGACAACCGTCCTACCAACTCCACCATGACGCTCTCAAATACGTTTATAGCTGTCGCATGAAAGAGGGCACGTCTGTTCGGGAGCATGTCCTGGATATGATGGTCCAATTCAACGTGGCAGAGGCAAACGGGGCGGTCATAGATGAGCGTAGTCAGGTTGCATTCATCTTAGAATCTCTTCCGAAGAGTTTTCTGCAGTTTCGAAGCAATGCAATGATGAATAAAATAACATTCAACCTGACTAGCCTCCTTAATGAGCTACAGCTCTATCAGTCTCTTCTTAAGAACAAGGGACAGATAGAAGGAGAGGCAAACGTTGTTCACTCCAAAAGAAAGTTCGAGAAGGGTTCATCCTCTGGAACTAAATCTGTAGCCACTTCTTCAAAGAAAACTCAGAAGAAGAAAGGAAACAAGGGGAAAGCTCCCAGTACTGCTGCTAAAAGCAAGGGAAAAGCCAAAGCTATGGCAGACAAGGGTAAGTGTTTTCACTGCAATGTAGATGGACATTGGAAGAGAAACTGCCCAAAGTACCTTGCTGAGAAAAAGAAGGAAAAGGAAGGTAAATTTGATTTACTGGTTTTAGAAACATGCCTGGTAGAACATGATGAGTTTACCTGGATACTTGATTCAGGAGCAACTAATCATGTTTGCTCTTCTTTTCAGGAAAATAGTTCCTTTCGGCAGTTGAACGATGGAGAAATGACACTCAGGGTCGGAACTGGAGAAGTCATTTCAGCTAAAGCAGTGGGAGCTGTGAAGTTATTTTTTAGAAATAGATTCTTACTTTTAGAAAGTTTGTTAATCGTTCCCAAGATTAAGAGGAACTTGATTTCTATTTCATGTTTGATTGAACAATCGTATATAGTTACTTTTGATATGAATGAAGCGTTCATTTATAAAAATGGTGTACTTATTTGTTCAGCCAAATTGGAAAATAACTTGTATGTTTTAAGACCAACCGAAAACAAAGCACTTTTAAATCACGAATTATTTAAAACTGCTGAAACTCAAAGTAAAAGGCAAAAGATTTCTCCATCAAGTAACAATACTCATCTTTGGCATCTTAGACTTGGTCATATAAACATCGATAGGATCGGTCGTTTGGTAAAGAATGGACTTCTAAGCAAGTTAAAAGATGATTCACTACCACCTTGTGAATCTTGTCTCGAGGGAAAAATTACCAAAAGACCCTTTACTGGAAAAGGTTACAGAGCCAAAGAACCCTTAGAGTTAATACATTCGGATCTATGTGGTCCAATGAATGTAAAAGCTCGAGGAGGGTACGAATATTTCATCTCATTTATAGATGATTATTCAAGATATGGTTACTTATACCTAATGGGACATAAGTCTGAAGCCCTTGAAAAGTTTAAGGAGTTTAAGGCTGAAGTTGAAAACCTATTAGGTAAATCTATTAAAGTACTTCGATCTGATCGAGGAGGGGAGTATATGGATCAAAGATTCCAGGATTATATGATAGAACATGGAATCCAATCTCAACTCTCAGCCCCTGGTACACCTCAGCAGAATGGTGTGTCAGAAAGGAGAAATAGAACATTGTTAGACATGGTTCGATCAATGATGAGCTATGCTCAATTGCCTAGCTCGTTTTGGGGATATGCAGTAGAGACTGCAGTATACATCTTGAACAATGTTCCCTCGAAAAGTGTTTCTGAAACACCTTTCGAGTTATGGAAGGGGCGTAAACCTAGTTTGCATCACTTTCGCATCTGGGGTTGTCCAGCACACGTGCTTGTGACGAATCCTAAGAAACTGGAACCTCGTTCAAAACTGTGCTAATTTGTTGGTTACCCTAAAGAAACGAGAGGTGGTTATTTCTACGACCCACAAGAAAATAAGGTGATTGTATCGACAAACGCCACTTTCTTAGAGGAAGACCACATGAGAGATCATAAACCACGAAGCAAAATAATATTAGGAGAAGCTACTGAAGAATCATCAAGAGTTGTTGATGAAGTTGGACCTTCAACAAGGGTTGATGAAGGAACTAGTTCTTCAGATCCATCCCGTCCATCTCAAACGTTGGGAATGCCTCGACGCAGTGGGAGGGTTGTGTTACAACCTGATCGCTACTTGGGTTTAACTGAAACTCAGGTTGTCATACCTAATGATGGCATTGAGGATCCATTGTCCTATCGACAGGCAATGAATGACGAAGATAAGGATGAATGGGTCAAAGCCATGAACCTGGAAATGGAGTCAATGTACTCCAATTCTGTATGGGAACTTGCAGATCTACCATATGGGGTAAAACCCATAGGGTGCAAATGGATCTATAAGAGAAAAAGAGATGCAGCTGGAAAGGTACAGACCTTCAAAGCTAGACTAGTGGCAAAGGGTTATACCCAAAAGGAGGGGGTTGACTATGAGGAAACCTTTTCTCCTGTAGCCATGTTAAAGTCCATAAGAATTCTTTTATCCATTGCCACATATTATGACTATGAAATATGGCAAATGGACGTCAAGACTGCCTTTCTGAATGGTAATCTTGAGGAGAATATCTTTATGTCTCAACCCGAAGGGTTCATAGCCCAAGGTCAGGAACAAAAGGTTTGTAAGCTAAATCGATCCATTTATGGATTGAAACAAACATCCAGATCATGGAACATTAGATTTGATACTGCAATCAAATCTTTTGGCTTTGACCAAAACGTTGATGAGCCTTGTGTATACAAGAAAGTCAACAAAAGGAAAGTAGCTTTTCTAATACTTTATGTAGACGATATCCTACTCATTGGGAATGATGTAGGATACCTCACTGACATTAAGAAATGGCTAGCAGCCCAATTCCAAATGAAAGATCTGGGAGAGGCTCAATATGTTCTGGGAATCCAAATCATTAGGGATCGTAAGAACAAAACGCTAGCTCTGTCTCAAGCAACGTATATTGACAAGATGTTGTCTCGATATTCGATGCAAAACTCCAAGAAGGGACTCCTACCCTTCAGACATGGGGTACACCTGTCTAAGGAACAATCTCCTAAGACACCTCAAGAAGTTGAGAACATGAGACACATTCCCTACGCCTCAGCTGTGGGCAGCTTAATGTATGCTATGCTCTGCACTAGGCCTGACATATGTTATGCAGTGGGAGTAGTCAGTAGGTATCAGTCTAATCCAGGGTTGGACCATTGGGGAGCGGTTAAGAATATCCTCAAGTATCTTCGGAGAACGAGGGACTACATGCTTGTGTATGGAGCTAAGGATTTGATTCTTACTGGATACACTGACTCTGACTTTCAAGCTGATAAGGATTCTAGGAAATCCACATCAGGGTCAGTATTCACCCTCAATGGAGGAGCAGTAGTGTGGAGAAGCATCAAACAAGGATGCATAGCAGACTCAACCATGGAGGCTGAGTATGTAGCAGCTTGCGAAGCAGCTAAGGAGGCAGTATGGCTCAGAAAGTTCTTGACTGATTTGGAAGTAGTTCCAAATATGAACGTGCCCATAACACTATACTGTGACAACAGTGGGGCTGTAGCCAACTCAAAAGAACCTCGTAGCCACAAACGGGGTAAACACATCGAGAGGAAGTATCACCTGATACGGGAGATTGTGCAAAGAGGAGATGTGATCGTTACTAAGATCGCCTCGGAGCACAACATCGCTGATCCATTTACAAAGGCTCTCACGGCTAAAGTGTTTGAGGGTCATCTAGAAGGTCTAGGTCTACGAGATATGTATGCCATCTAATCTAGGGCAAGTGGGAGAAATGTATAATGGGTATAAGGATGCCCTAGTTCATTGTATTTCCAGCTTTAGATTATTGCATTTACATCCCACTAACTAAGTGTTTTAGTTCAAGTGGGAGTTTGTTGGGTTTTATGCCCTAAAACTCGTAGATAGTGAATGTAACCGTTGACCGGATATTAATGAAATAATATTGATATATTTTCCATTAATTGTTATTAGTTATTTTATATATGTCTTTGCCTAATAATAACCCTAATCCAATAAACTAGACATCCAAGGCTGTAATATGAGTCTTGAACTATATGTAGCGACATATGGGATCATTGTTCAAGAAACAGCCTAAAGGGTCTATAGTATAGGGATAAGACTGGGTGCCTTATCCTGGTGACACTATGGATACGACCCACTTTGTATTTGATACAAACGCTGTGATCCAACGCGTTCGTGTAGGAGACATGCGAGTGGGGGTATCCTATGCAATGAGTTTGCATAAGACCGGACCGCGAAATAGTAACCACTAGTTATAACACCGTTAACTAGTTGGTTTTCTATTTTCACTAGGACGACCTAGACAACTTAGTCTTAATCCTGAGTTGATTATGGACTCCTGCTCATGAGAGATTGTCCTTTGATTTGTATGGGTGAGAGTGGCCAATACGCCGACTCAATAAGCCTACCACTTTGGGGACAAGATCGAATGGGGAGCTGGGAACATAATCGTGCAAGATGGAATTCACTCCTTCCCGACTTTAGGGAAGCAGATGAGTGTTCCCTTAAGTGGTTACTCCGAGTCTTGAACAAATGGCCCTACCCTCTCAATGGCACGAGAGGGTTTTCTGTTTGATGGTTGGACCATAAACAGATTGTTCATTAGAGGAGAATTGGTACTTAAGGAAATAGAGGTGACCCAGGGGTAAAACGGTAATTTGACCCAGCTGGTGTTACGGACACTCGTGAAGGACTAACTAGTCGATATTGGTCTAAGTTCCGTGGACACAGAAAATATGTCTGCAGTGAGAAGAGTGCAACTGTGAGTCTATAGTGGAATGTACACACAGTTAACGAATATTGATTATTGTGGTTAATGAGTTTAACCAATTAATCTCACATCGTTGGAGCTTCTGATCTGCAGGTCCATTAGGTCCCACTGGTAGCTCGTAAAGTAATTTGAGGCAACTAAGTAATTAAATGTAAATTGAAAATGTTCAATTTACTAAGGGAAATAAATATAATATATATTGATATATTATTATGAGAGAAATTAATATTTGAAGAAGTTCAAATATAAATTTATGGAAGATTGAAAGAATTAATTAATTTAAGTCCTAAAAGTGTTTGGGCAAAATTAATTAATTCAAGGCCGGAAATTAAATATGTGATATTTAATTGGTGGTTAATTAATTAAAGAATTCATTAACCATGAATTAATCAATTATGTAAATAATTAATCACTTAAGGAAGTGATTAATCATTTATGGGAATGATCTAATTACTTATGGAAGAAATTAGTCATTTATGGAAAAGATTAATCAATTGGGGAATTGATTGATCATGATTGATTAATTAAGGAATAAGATTGAATCAATTTTGGAAAAGATTGATTTAATTGAATATTTTATTCATGGCCTCTCTTCTATAAATAGAACACTAGACCTAATTGGTCATGACACTTGACACTCTTAAAAAGACAAGACCTAGAATTCTCTCTAGCCTCCCTCTTAGAGAAAGACTCCCACAAGTCTTTGGCCTCCTAGACTTAGAGACATACCGGTGTAACCTCTGTGGTTATTGTGTCATTCAAAGAAGAAAAATCCAGCGATCAAGAGGCGAGAAGGCTGCTGCGTTTTCGTTCGTTGGAGCGTTGTTGGCGAAGAACGGTCAAGTCTACAACGGAGGTTTGTAACGGTTCTTCCTCTTTTCGTTAGAAAATTTTTTTAAAATAAATTTAGATTTATTCTAGCATGTTTAAACCGATTTTACAGCAACTTTAAAGTTAGTTTAAAGTTTTGTTTGAGTTATCGTAACGGTTTTTTAATGTTAATTAATATACGGCGTAAGGTCCAATCGATGCGCTTCCGCTGCGTGGGGACTTTTATTCCCTTCACCTAGCCACAGTCGAGCACCATTCCTCGATGGATCTCGAATCTCCACTGCGAATTTCACCCATGGTTGTTGCTGTATCGCAGAGAAATCGAGCTTCATTTATAAAACCAGTGAAATGTGGAGGAGGGAAGAAGGAGAAGAAAAAGGAAAAGAAATGGAAGAAGAAGAAAATGGGAGAAAAAAGAGAGAAGAAGAGGGGAATGCAACGGTCCGGCGACGACGGCGATCCGGCGACGACGGCGGTCCGGTGACAGTCCCGCGACTGATGAAGAAGAAGAAGTAAGAACCAATATATTTTTAATTAATTTAAAAAATTTTAAACAATATTTTTATTAGTTTATATTATTTTAATTTAAAATTTTTAAAAATGTTTTTTTAAATAAAAAATATGTGCTACGTCAGCACTCTGTTAAAATTTAACAGAAAAGTTGACGGCAGGGACCAAAGTGCTCCTTATCTCAAACCCCAGGGGTATTTTTGTTGGGTTTGAAAACTCAGGGACCAAAAGTGTATTTTTCCCAAAGTAAAATGAACCTTACCTTCAACTGAACAAAAATAGAAGAGAATGGTGATGATAACGTGTTATAAAACGTGAAGAACAATAACAAGAACACTAAGAACACTTAGAGAAATAGAGAGAGCAAAGGTAGGGAGAAGAGAGCAAATGAATTGCATTATTCAATTGAGTTGTTGTTTAACCCTTCATACACATCCCTATTTATACTATTACAATAGGGATGATTACAACTTAAAAATACTTAAAATAGGAGAGATGGAGAGTCTTGAGCCTAAAGTCAAGGAGAGTCATGGGGAGTGTCCTATAATGGTGGGGTTGGATGACCTAAGAATAGATATCTATAAAAAATTTATAGTGTATTTGTAACAAAAGTAGATTTTTTTTTTTTAAGAAAAAGTAGAATTATGTATACGCTCTACGCTCACACAACACAGTGGAATATTTAATCAAAATTTACCTTTATTCTTTCATTGGATTATGATGTCTATATTTTTATTTTATGACTCACTCTGTCAAATGGACAAATTCCCTTTATCAAGAAAAAAAAAAAAGGGACAGCTTCCCTCCTAAAGTTTCCTCAAAATCAATTTTCTTTTTAAATCACATGCAAATGGGAAACTAACTTAAAAAAATATATGGTTGAAAAAGAAAATAGATATCTGCAAATTAAACCTTTTTTGTTCTTGATATTTTTTTAATTATGCCAATGTACTCTAAAAACAGTTTAATCTTTTTTGTTTTTCTTATTTCATCTTTTTTTTTAAATACCATATTTGAGTATATTGATGTACTCTACAAGTCAATCTTTTTTTTCTTATTTCATCTTTTTTTTTTAAATACCATATTTGAGTATATTGATGTACCAATGATGTTGGCCATGTATTCAAACTGTAGAAATTACTTATTATAAATAATAAAGGAAAGCAAGTATTTGATTGAACATAATGCCTTTTCAACCAGAAAGTAACAGTTAAAGTTAGGACCAAAAGTTCTTTGAGTGAAGAAAGGAAGGAAAAAAAAATTATGAATAAGAATCAAAAGTTAAGGGGAGAATAAAGGAGAGGAATATGGGCAAAAGGTTCTTTATGTCTCAAATGCTACTTTTCTTTTTGCTTTTCTTTACACTTCTTTACCATTTAGGTCTTCCAAAAATTTTCCTTATGGCTGCAGTTGTCTTCATCTCAACAATGCTTTGGCCATGCAATTTCAAACAAGGGAAAAAACAAGGAGGATTGAAGATCTTGGAGATGGTGATATTGCAATCATTTTTTGTTGTAATAAGTCACACAAGTGATTTCAATTTACTTTTTTTTATATTATATCTTTAGTTTTTATGGTTCAATATTTATATAAATTCAGCATCTTATACTTTAAAAAAGTAACCTTACTTTGGTTATCTCATAGTTAAAACTTACTCACATTATTCTATAAAAGAACAGGAGTAATATGAATTTAATGTGGTAAGTTATTTTTAGAGAAATTGTAGTGGGTGGCAAATTGGATCAAATTAATAGCAAATATACCACAATGTAAAAAAAATTGCAAATATAGCAAAATCCTATCAGAGCATATTACTGATAGACATTGATAGATTATGGCTAATTAGAATCTATCTGATAGACTTCGATTATCAGAGTTTATCATCGATAGACTCTGATTAATCATAATTATCAATCTACTGATAGACTCCGATTATTCAGAGTCTATTAGTGTCTATCGCTGATAAACTCTGGTTAATTAAAGTCTATCAGTGACTATCATTGATAGACTTTCAGTGATAGTCATGGATAGATTTTGATTAATCGAAGTCTATCAGCAATAGACACTGATATACTTTGAATAATCAGAGTCTATCAATGATAGACACAGATAGAATCTGACAACAACTTTTTGGTCTTGTACAATTAATTTTACTATATTTGCAATTAGTTTGCAACTGTGTTATATTTGCTATTAATTTGGTCTAATTTTCCATCTACGCAACCACCCGTTATTTTTATATAAGACCCATTGCGAAGTTAGAAACAAAAGAGGAGAGTCAATTGTGAACTTTAATATATAATAGTTGCACAATGCATACCTTTAATTTTGTTTTAGATTGTAATATTATATGTATGAAAAATTTTGACTCTGCCATTAAACTTAACCTATGAGTTTTATGATATGACATTTTATTTTTATAATCTGAAAATTTGACACATCATATTAGTTGAAAATATTATTGCAAGAGTCTGATAATTTTAAAGGCATTGTTTTATTTTAGTTTGAAAACAAGTTTCAGGAGGCTAGCTAGTATATCCTTTTTACATGAAACTAATCTTGTTGATCTAACTTTTTTACTGTTTTTGAATTACACAGTCAAGAATAACGACTTGTCACTTTAAGATTTAAGATTTTATTATTTCTTAGTGATGTGGAGAAAATCAATATGCTTCCATAAACCATAGAAAATTATATTAAAAAAGAAATTTAACAGGAAGACAAAACTAAGATTCAACCTAAGTCAAAGTATAATTGAAAATATAATTTAAAAAAAAAAAAAAAAAACTGTATAATTTTACATGTAAAAAGTGAAAAGTTTTTTTTTTTTTTTTTTTTTTTTTTTCGGAGAAAAGTGAAAGTTTTTTAATACCATAGAAGTCAACTTCACTTTCAAAGATGCAAGGTATTTTGGTATTTACCTGTGTAGAATATTAGTTTCAAAGATGCAAGGTATTTTGGTATTTTCCTGTGTAGAATATTAGTTTATTACTAATATTTGGATTTTTTAGTTGAATTTGTAAAGATTGAAATTCAAACTTCTAATTTGTTGGCCAAGATATAATATTTAAGTCAAAACAATATAACATGGTGGCTTAATTACCTATTTTGCATAAGATAAAAATTATAAGTCACATTGTCCACAGTATAATTGGATATGAGAATTTGCAGTGGGTGACAAATAAGAATTATATTATTGCAAATATAGCATAATGTACAAAAAAAATTGCAAATATAGCAAAATCTATCCGAGTATATTACTGATAGACTCTAGTTAATTAGAATCTATCTGATAGACTTGGATTATCAGAGTTTATCGACTCTGATTAATCAGAATCTATCAGTCTACTGATAGACTCCGAGTATTTAGAGTCCATCAGTGTCTATAGTCACTAATAGATTTTGATTAATCGGAGTCTATCAGCGATAGACACTGATAGATTTCGATTAACCGAAGTCTATCAGTGATAGACACTGATAGGCTTTGAGTCAGTGATAGACACGGATAGAATCTAACAACTTTTTGGTCTTGTACAATTAATTTTGCTATATATGCAATTAGTTTGCAACTGTGTTATATTTGCTATTAATTTGGTCCAATTTTTCATCTATGCAATTGTCCCATCGAATATTTCAATTAATTTTACGTGTATTTTGAATTAAATAATCAGTAAACACTAAATCCCTAATATTTTGGTCTAAGATTGAAGGTTGCGATCTTACTGATTATACTGTATTTGGTGTATAAAATAGAGACATGGGTTACAGAAATTTCCATTAGTATATTTGGTGTAGTATAAATTTAGACTTCACAACATATATCATCAACGATCCTATTGATATGCCTTGAATCTGATATGAAGCGCTCCGAATGACCAAGTACGAGGGAGTGGTGACATATATAAATCCTCTTAACCTATTTTGCCCCAACCTTTGTAATTTGCATATGTTTTACTCCTCACTAATAAGGTTCTCTCCCTCTGTTCGTGGATGTAGCTAACACACCGTTAGTGAACCACATAAATTTGTGTGTTGTTTTTCTTCGTCCTTTCATTCTTATTTGTTGGTTTACGGTTTCTGTCATAAGAGATCCATTAATGTTACAGAGTAAGATAAAAGTAACATTTCAAAGTTATTGTCATATTCAACAAGGTTTGAATTAAATATGATAGGGCTCAAATCCTTCATCTATTTGACATGGTTGCTCAAGGTGGGGCCATCATTTTGGTAGCTTGTCGAGTGCTCATCGATCCACCCTAACTCCTGTTTAGATGGAAATCCTTCAAAGTAAAATCTCAATTCAAGTCATGTTCGTCAACTATAAATATAACTCAATTAGTTAAAACATTCCAATCTCAACTAAAATATCAAAGTGATATCAAATCCTCACCCCTCATTCTTATTGTTAAACTAAAAAAGAATCAGTCAAGTCTGGCCAAACATATGTTGGTTAGTATATAGAGCAACAAATCTCTAGACTACCTCAAGACAATCACCTCGTCTATTCATATGACCAATAAGTATGGGTAACCAAGCCATTACTTCAGCTATTATATCGAAGAAGTTGAGGTAAACCCACTACAAGCGTGCACGATTGAACCGAACCATCTAATTTGAACGTCATGTTTGCTTAATGCTTACTGCATTTCAAGTTCATATTGTCTTTATCTAAAGTATAACCAATCATGACATGACAATGATGGACAATCATTGAATGGTTAAGAAAAACTATCAATCAACCAGCATGATCTAAACTATTTAAACTATGATGAGCTCAAATATAGGAGGAAGTGATGGATAATATTTCATATTGTTCTCTAGCTACTCATCATGTGGTGACTTGAACTTTAGTCTTATAAATATATTGTTTTCTTTAGAGGTGTACACAGGTTGAGTTGGAGATATTTTTTAGGTTGGTCGAGTTGGCTATCCAAAAGAATCGAATACAGGTGTCAACCCAAACCTTCAATTTCGGGTTAGGTTGGGTTGAGTTGTCGGATTATCTTTTTTTTTTGCTTAATTATTTAAAATTTCTATATCTTTATATAATCATACTTATATTTACAACACATATATATTACATAACTAATAACTAAAATCAATAAAATTCAAATATCTAATATCCACAAAATTCAAAGTTGTAAGGATCTTAATAATCATAGCATTTATGTTTTTTTACTAATATAACATATATATTAAAAAATTATATGTTCGGTTTGGTTTGGATTGAACCAAACTAAAAAAACTTGAACCCATGAACTTAACCGAAGTTTTAATTCTATAAAAAACCAACCCCAATCCAAACTGAAAAAAAAAATCCTAACCTAACTCAACCCTTACAGTTCGAGTTGGGTAGTCTGGATTGTTTGGGTTGTCAAATTATTTGTACACCCCTAGCTTTCTTACCTTGGTATGGCTATATCCTAATATGGGTGCACTCTAATGTTTATTTGTGTGTGAAGGTGATCCTAGAATCTATGACTAAAATAGTTATTTTTTAATTCAAAAATCAATAATGGAATGTTAAGAAGTTGAAGGATTAAAAATAAAATGTATACTTTTTTATTATATGATGTAAAGGGCTGAATGATTAAAATGTATAATTATTGTTATAAGATCGCATAAACTACTATGTTGAAATTGATATCCATATTCTAAATCAGTAGCGTATGAATGAGAATGATTCCTAAGTTAACTAACTCTGAGATGATAGTTGATAGTTTAAAATGAAGCACGTGCACGGCTTGTGACTTGGATTATATAATACCTTTTGTATTCACTTGATAGATAAGGAAAAACGGAGTGTCTTTGTGATCAGTAAATCTCCTGAATCATCTATTGTGCATTCTCTTTGGGATTCTTCCCTTTTAAAATCAATAAGACACCCTCTCTCTCTAGTGTTCTAAAGTGGATGTGCACCTCTAAGGTGGAACCACTATAAACCGTGTGTTCTTTTTTCTTCTTTATCCTTCTACTTTTTGCAGTTTCTACGTCGGGAGAGATCAAGCCCCGACAAGGACCTCCCTACGGTCTTGCCGACACATTGTTTAGCGTCAGGAGAGGTTTTCCCGACGCGTTTTGGCGTTTCTCCCGACGCTTTTCGGCGTCGGGAGAGACGGTTTTTCTTGTAGTGAATTGGTAATAATAGCTCCGTCTGGAGAATTCTTGAAGCACTTGGTCTAGGGTTTTCTTCTAAGAGTATGAAATTCATCGTTGATTGGAGCTTCGACTGAAACTGGAACTTCTTTCGTTGAAATCTTGAAGAGATTTGGGCGAATTTGGTGATCCAATGTCAGCGAAGTTTCAATTGGAAAGATTCGATGGAAAAAGTGATTTTGATTTGCGGAGATAGAAGATGAAGACACTCCTAATCCAACAAAAGGTCGCCAAGGCTCTACTCGATCCAAAGTAAGTTACCCACTACTATGACTAAAGATGAGAGAGATGAAATGTCTGAAATAACACATAGTATATTATACCCCATCTTACTGATAATGTGCTGCGTAGGGTGAGTAAAATTGAGAATGTAAGGGACTTGTTGGCTAAACTTGACGAGTTGTATATGCCTAAGACACTCACTAATAAGATTTACCTTAAAGAGCGATTCCTTACTTTTAAAATGGGTCCTGCTAAAACTCTTGAAGAAAACCTTGATGAGTTTAACGTAGTGTACAGTGTACTGAATTGACAAATACTTGGTGAAACCATTGATTCTGATAACCAAGCGGTAATGCTTTTAAATTCTTTACCCGAGGCCTATAAAGAAGTTAGAACATCCATGAAGTATGGAAAGACAAGTAATCTCTTGAACAAATTTTAGACTCCTTGAGATTGAAAGCGACCTTGAATTGAAATCTAAAAAGAAAGAGTCAGAAGCTCTTTTTGTAAGGGATAGACAATGACAACAAAGAGACAGGAATGGATCTAATAGGGGTCATGAAAACCGAGGACAACATGATAATAACAGTAGAGGAAGATCTCAAAATCACCAACATAGAGATAATAGGAACACTAATAAATCTTTTTCGAGTGATAAATTAGGAGAAAAATATCAAATTAAGTGTAACTATTGTCATAAAGAGGGACATTTCAAGTAGGATTGTCCCCAACTAAAGAGAAAGGTAAATAAGGCAGCGATAATAGAGAGTAAGAATTTAGCCAACCTACATGAAGGATATGAATCAGTTGAGGTCTTGATGGTCACATATAAGGAGTGTATGGATGAATGGATCTTAGACTCCAGGTATACGTTTCATATGATGCCTTGCAAGCATTTTTGAAAGAGGAAAAGTTGTTATGGGAAACAACCAACAATGTTTTGTAAAAGAAGATGGGTCAGTGGGGCTGAAAGTGGTTGATGGTTCTCATAAGCTGCTAACGTTAGTGATTTGTTCCTGGACTGAAAAGGAATTTCATTTCCCTTGGAACACTAGATAAAGTTGGTTTCTGCTACAAATCAGAAAAGGGCATCCTGAAGGTATATACAAAGACAACAAGTTGAAACTCACTGTGAAGCTGTCGAATGGGCTATATGTCTTGCAAGGTTGTACCTTAATTGGAGAGAACAATGTTGTCGCTGATTTAGTTTCTAAACATACACGACTGTGGCACCAAAGACTAGGACATATCAATGAAAGAGGTTTGATTTGCTTGCAAAAACAGGGACTTTTGGGAGACAAACAACTCTCAAATTTATCATTATGTAAGCATTATGCTCTGGAAAGGCTGCAAGGAATAGTTTCAAAACAGGAATGCATACAACCGATCGTGAAAAGTTGGATTACATCCACTCAAATCTTTGGGGCCCTGCTCGAGTGGAAACTCATGGTGGAGCAAGGTATTTTTTGACACTCACAGATGATTTTTCAAGGAAGTTATGGGTGTTTTGGCTAAAAAGCGAAGATGAAGTTTATAGTCATTTTCTTGAATGGAAAACACTAATTGAAAATCAAACCGGCAAAAACATATTAAATACCTTAGAACAGACAACGATCTTGAATGTTTGAATGATAAATAATTGAAATTGAACCACTATAAATATTCTGTTTCGTTCCTCTTCTACCTTTCCTTACTGCTTTTGTTAATTGTCATCGGTTATTATTCAACTGGTTGATTGTGTTGCTCATATTATTCTTTGGTTGTGATTTTTGTGTTTGGTTGTCGTCTCGAATAACTTGTGGTTGGATTTGTTAAAAACACATTTGAATCCCTAACCAAATTTTAAAAAAACAAAATTGGCTTAGTTTTTGAAAACATGGAAAGAAATTTGATTATAAACAAAAATAAAGAACTCAGAGGTGGAAGTAGTGTTTATAAGCTTAATTTGCAAAATTCAAAAACCAAAAATCAAATAATAATCCTAAGTTTGTGAGATGAAAATTAAAATCCATCCATCGGGAGAACAAAACTTAGTTGTTTTACTAACTTGCACGGTATTAAATCTTTCTAATATATTTTTTCCCACTCAAACTAAATATTCAACCATTTTTTTTTTGGATTTGAACATTTGACTTCTTTTTCAAACTATACTCGTTAATCAATTAAACTATATTTCAGGTTCCATATATTCAACCATATTCAAAAAGTAACCAAAAATATAATTTTGTCGTCATGCAAAGATTTTCCTTTTCTTTCTGCAAACTTAATTTCCATCCCTCACTTGAAATAAGATGGTTAAAGTTAGATCTATTATTAATTAGAAAGAAAATGAGCACATCTTATTTTACTTTGGCAATTTATCCTACATAAATTTTGCTTGTTAAAATGTTACAAAGTGAATGCCAAAAGAGGCAAAAGCATATCTAATAAAGCATATGAAGAAACTCCCATATATTCCTCCTTTGAAAAACACAAAAAAAAAAAAAGCTTATCTTTGTCCTTCAAAGTGGGGTATTGATTCCCTTTCACCATAGGAAGAGAATTTTAGACAACCATATAACTCACTCACTTTGTTTTCCTCAAACCAACTTTAAACTTTATTGACAGCTTATTACATGATTCTCCACTCTTAGTTTAAAGCGTTTAAACAAAGCAAAAAAGCCTCCCCTTTTGTACCATACTTAATTTTTTCAACACCTCTAACGCTACCAATCTATAAACCAACAAAAGAACAACCCAATTCAAAGCCTAAGAATTCTGTCATTATTATTTTCTCGAGAAATTAAGAAATACCCAAGAAATCAAAACGTCACATATCGTACCAAATGAGCTCACCAGCAGCGGGCAGCAACAAGGAGGACTACAACCTGAAGGACACGAAACCGCAGCTCGGCGAGCGATGGCCGCACGGCGGGATACGCGGTGGAGGCGGGTGGATAACGAGCGAGAGAGCGACGAGCACGTACGATCTCGTGGAGCAGATGTTTTACCTTTACGTTCGTGTGGTGAAGGCCAAGGACCTGCCGCCGGACCCTGTGACAGGGAGCTGCAATCCATACGTGGAAGTGAAGCTGGGGAATTACAAGGGAAGGACACAGCATTTCGAGAAGAAAACAAACCCTGAATGGAACAACCAGGTTTTTGCTTTCTCCAAAGACAAGATTCAGTCGACTGTTCTTGAAGTTTTTGTTAGAGATAAAGAGATGGTGCCGAGAGATCAGTATGTGGGGAAGGTGGTGTTTGATCTCAATGAAGTGCCCACCAGAGTCCCACCGGATAGCCCTTTGGCGCCACAGTGGTACAAGTTAGAAGATAGAAAAGGCGACACCAAGGTGATATTCACAAATCATCACTAAAGCACGTAAATCTAATCTTTGAAAAAAGTTCAAATTAATTGATTTAAACATTGATTAGAATTAAGGGTGGAATTTAAACTCTTTTGCAATTAATACTTTCAACTAGTTAAGTTTTTGTTTGATTGGTTCTTCTAATTATGAATTGGAATGCTTTTATGTTGGATTTGGATATTTTGTTGCTAGGTTTAGTTGTTTTGGTTAAAATTGATCCACCCACCTGAATATAGGTTAAAAATTTTGAACTTTTTCTTTCATCTTTTCATACATATTATTCTTAGTATTCTATCCTTTCTTATGGAGTTGAAATTTAGTAGGAGACACATGAGTGAATATCAATATTAATTGAGAAAAGAAATCACTTTGTTTAATATATATTATGTAAGTTAAAAATTTAAGCTAATAGGTTACGATAAATTTGATCTCACAGGTGAAAGGAGAAATCATGCTCGCAGTCTGGATGGGAACGCAGGCCGACGAAGCGTTCCCAGACGCGTGGCACTCCGACGCGGCTTCGGTCCACGGCGAGGGCGTGTACAACATCAGGTCAAAAGTCTACGTTTCTCCAAAGCTATGGTACTTGAGAGTGAACGTCATAGAAGCACAAGACGTCGAGCCACAAGACAGAAGCCAACCACCACAAGCCTTTGTAAAAATTCACGTAGGAAACCAAGTGCTCAAAACAAAGCTATGCCCAACAAAAACCACAAACCCACTTTGGAACGAGGATCTAATCTTCGTAGTAGCCGAGCCCTTCGAAGAACAGCTCGTGTTAACAGTGGAAAACAAAGTCTCATCTGCAAAAGACGAAGTGATGGGGAGACTCATAACGCAACTCAATGGATTCGAGAGACGTTTGGATCATAGAGTAGTTCATTCGCGATGGTTCAATCTTGAGAAGTTTGGATTTGGTGCACTAGAAGGAGACAAGAGGCACGAGCTCAAGTTTTCGAGTAGAATTCATTTAAGGGTTTGTCTTGAAGGAGCTTATCATGTAATGGATGAGTCCACGATGTATATAAGTGATGTGAGGCCAACGGCGAGGCAACTGTGGAAGCAGCCAATTGGGATTCTTGAAGTTGGGATTTTGAGTGCTCAAGGGCTTCAACCAATGAAGAAGAATGATGGCAAAGGGAGTACGGATGCTTATTGTGTGGCGAAATATGGCCAGAAATGGGTTAGAACAAGAACTGTAACGGAGAGCTTCAATCCCAAATGGAATGAACAATACACTTGGGAGGTTTATGATCCTTGTACTGTCATTACAATTGGGGTTTTTGACAACTGCCATTTGGGTGGTAATGATAAGAATGACTCGAGAATTGGGAAGGTACGTCCATTGGATTATAAACATTATCTCCACCTATAAGTTTCTTTATTTTGTTAGCTATCTTTTTCCCCTGTTTTCAAAAACTAAGTTAAGTTTTGAAAACTATAAAAAGTAAGTTTTCAAAATTTTATTTTTGTTTTTAGACTTTGGCTGAAAATTCAAGTGTGTTTTTAACAAAAATGAAAACTATGATAAAGAAATTGGAAGAAAACAAACATAATTTTCAAATATCAAAAATCAAAAGCCACAAAGTTATCAAACTGAGGCTTTAGAGACTAAATTTGGATTTAAAGGTCAATATTTTGTGCTATGTAAAATTACCACTCAGACTCAAAAGGTTTATATCTATATCTGTGTCTTCTAACCAGGTACGAATAAGGCTGTCAACACTGGAAATGGATAGAATCTACACCCACTCATACCCACTTTTGGTGTTACAACCATCCGGATTGAAGAAAATGGGAGAGCTCCAACTAGCCGTGAGATTCACATGCCTTTCTCTAGCCCACATAATCTACCTCTATGGCCATCCCCTCTTGCCCAAAATGCACTATCTCCACCCCTTTACCGTCAACCAAGTAGACAGCTTAAGATTCCAAGCCATGAACATAGTAGCCGCCCGACTCGGCCGAGCGGAACCGTCTCTAAGAAAAGAAGTTGTCGAATACATGTTAGACGTCGACTCCCACATGTGGAGCATGAGGAGAAGCAAAGCCAACTTCTTCCGAATCGTCGCCCTCTTCTCCGGCGTCATCTCCATGAACCGATGGCTTGGAGAAGTTTGCCAATGGAAGAACCCCATAACCTCCATCCTCGTCCACATCCTCTACTTCATACTCATATGCTTCCCTGAGCTCATCCTCCCCACAACTTTCCTCTACATGTTCCTCATCGGCGTCTGGAACTTCCGGTTCCGACCGAGGCATCCCCCGCACATGGACATCAAGCTGTCCTGGGCGGAGGCGGTTCACGCGGACGAGCTCGATGAGGAGTTTGATACTTTTCCGACGTCGAAGGCGCAGGATGTGGCGCGGATGAGGTATGATAGGCTGAGGAGTGTGGCGGGGCGGATTCAGACAGTGGTTGGGGACATTGCGACTCAAGGGGAGAGGTTTAGGGCGCTGCTTAGTTGGAGGGATCCGAGAGCTACGAGTCTTTATGTTGTGTTTTGCCTTGTTGTGGCGATTGCATTGTATGTTACGCCGTTTAAGATAGTGGCTTTGGTTGCGGGGGTTTATTGGCTTCGACATCCTAGGTTTAGGAGTAAGATGCCATCGGTTCCTAGTAACTTCTTTAGAAGGCTTCCTTCTCGAGCTGATAGCATGCTTTGAAGCTTCATGTTCCAACCCCACCTTTTTAAAAGCTAATTCTTGAAAGATATCTCTTTCAACCTTTTTGTTTTCCTTTTTCCTCTCTTTAATTGGAATTGAACCACTAACAAAGCTTCTTTCTTTTTCTTTCTCTTTTTCTTTTCTTTTTCCTTTCTTTTTATTCAATAAAGAGTTCTAAAAAACATAATTAATTAAATAGCAAAAGCCTTTGTTGTACTCGTCTTCAATTTTTCATACATATTTTTTAGAGGAGTTACGGTGAAACAAAAGCTTATGGATTGTTATGTAACTTTTTTTTGCTGTTTCCATCTTTCAACTTGTTAAGCCAAACAAACCAGTTGTGGGGCCAAAGAAGGTAAGAAATGTTAAAAAAGGTTTAGTCAATGTTATCAAAATATTACACATCACCAATAAAATGTTGACACTTAGGAAAGATAATTTTTTTATTATTATTATTATTATTATTATTTTTTTTTGTCTTTCTTTCTCCATTGAAATTTTGTTGGTGTTTTGGCGTCACAAAAAGTTTGAAAAAGTTTTTATTGTTATCTCCAAACTCTCAATTTTTTCTTTTCATATATTTTTATTTGAGATATATATATATATATTTTTTTTTTATTATGAGGATTGAGTTATCTTGTGAATTTAAGGGTGTGTTTGGTTTACATTTTCAAGTGTTTAATTTTGAAAATAATTCATTTTGAAAAAATTTGTAGTGTTTGGCAATCACTAAAAATGACTTATTAGAAAATGAGATTGATAAATAAACCATTTTGAGAGAAACACTTGAAACCAACTTTTAAAAAAAGTCTCTTAAGTAAACAATAACTTGTGTATAAAAACATTTGTGAGTAAATGCAACCAAACATATGAGTGTTTATTTTAAACAATTTTTATACAAAATGTTTTTTAAAAAATGCATTCTTGAAAAACATTTAAATTAAAATGTATTCCAAATAGACCGTACCCTAAATTTGTAAATCCACCCATGGAGAGAGTTTTGTAAGTTTGCTCCTTAATTTTCAAAATACTGTAACCCTTTAATCCTCAACTGTGGAAATGATCGCATTTGCTCTTGAATAACCTATATTAAAAAAAAAAAAAGAATGGTACAGCAATTGGACACAGTGTGGAAAAAGTCGGGAGATTTTATTCAAATTTCCAAGAGACACTTGAGGAGTGAAATAGATCAAGTTTAACCAAACAACCACTACAAAAAAGTTGGCCTATTTCGACCATGTTTTATCTAAGGTTATTGTAACGCCCCAGGTTTTTTCAACCTCCAACCTAGAGACGCTACTACAACTCTAAACCCCTAACTACGGATTTGAACCACTTTTAAACCGAATGTACCGAAAATTTCAGCAGCATAACGGCGTAAAATGGCCTGAACCAAAGTTTGAACAACACTTGATAAAGACATTTTAACACTGCTAATCATGCATAAGCCAAACTCCATCAAACTGCACTCAGATTTCACAACCTATCTCCTCTAGACGAGACAGAAACTCGTAGCAACATTCAATAAACAAGGATCAAGCTACAGAACACAAGGACATTTATTAAGAGAAACGACCATTTCCACTAGCAACTCACAAGCTAAATAATTTAATAACCTTAACTAAAACTAACCAGTCAAGTTTTTAACTCGAAAACAAAACCTTTCCCAGGTGAGTTCCTCACCGAAATAGTAACTACAAAAATAATCCTGCTAGCCAACTCAAAAGCAACTAAAAACAACATAAAACCATAACAATGCTAGCCTATCCAAAACTTAGGAAACAAGTTAAAACCATGACATCCTAAGCATCTTTCCTCGTAGCTCTCCTCCTCATCACCAAGGTCCAGCTCATCGTCCAAACCTGCAACATCTAAAATGTTGGGGGAAGATGGGGAAGGGGGTATCAGTACAACCGTAGTATTGGTCAGCAACTCACACTTACCAAGCCACAAACAAACAACCAAAACAAACAACATGCTTGGCACACTCATTCAACAGGTTACACAACCACAATAAGAAAAATGTTTTTAAGCTACAACCTAACAACATGCTTAAAAACAACCAACTCATGCAATTGCACCACACGCTATGCAACGCACGGACTAGACTCCACATGATTTCCGCGTCATGCTCCGCAACTACATGATTTCCGCGTCATGCTCCGCTACTACATGATTTCCGCGTCATGCTCCGCTAATACATGATTTTCATGTCATGCTCCACTAAACATGAATTACGCACCATGTGTTGCGCTACTTATATGATTTCCGCATCACGCTCCGCACTCACACCCACGTGATTTCCGAGTCATGCTCCGCTACACATGAATTACGCACCATGTGTTGTGCCTCACACCCGACTCATGCTAAACATCCCCCATGCAACATGCAAGCCAGACTCAAATGTGCTTAACCCGACATCACATCATGCTTAACACCCAAACATGCCTATCTCAGGCAACACAAAGATACATCTCATGTTTCACACAAGCACTACAACGATCACAACATAACAAGTACAATCCATGCTCATAACCAACAACAAATCAGTACATGCTCATCTCAAGCAACATAAGCAGTACATCTTAACAGTTCATATATTGCATAAATATATAGGAAAAGCAAGTAACAAACAAATAGGCTTCACGCAGTCAAACAAACTCAGTAAGTAGAAACTACTTACCTATAATGCTTCCAAAGCAACCTTAGTAATCCAAGGTAGTCCAAGAAAGCTCCTATGCACAAGGATAATTTCTACCGAATTAGAACCAACTCAAAGATACTCTAAACAAGCTTAAAAGGCCTAATTCAACTAAGAAGACTTATTTCCTTGCTGGGCAGCCACTCAGGATCTCCCAAATTAAAAACCCAACACCTTTAGATCATGGGCAACCATGTCTAAGGCACGACGGACAATGGGTATTCGCCGAATGACCATATTCAAGGCTTTTCAGCCACTGGACAGCAAGCAAATAACACAAGAATGACATTCTAAGAACTCCTAAAACTTAGGCAATGCAACTAAGGCCTAGATAACTAATGGAAACCTATTTAGCATGCTTTTTAAACTATGGACAACAAGCATAACTCATTTATTCCCATGATTCAAGAACCTACAAAGGATCAGAAACATTCTAAGGCAACGAGGCTTAATGGGCATTGAAGAACTACCTAATTTTAGCCAACAAAGCCATGATAACCCATTTTAAAACATATTCTAGGACTTATGAAGGTTGAGCAACACCTACGGGCCTAGATAAACCAAGGATAACAACCAACACATGCATCTAAGGCTTAAACAACTAATGGGCAATGACCTAAAACATAATTTACAGCTAGATCATCTAATGGGGCAGCACAATCTAAAGCTTTCAAATTAGGGACAACGAAGAAACTTACCCAAATGGACCTGCTTTCACGCTAGACGAGTTATTCTAACCTCGAACAACATGTTAGAATGCTCCATGGGCCGTGGGTATTTGAGGTGAAGTGTTTCGAACTCAATCGAACACTTAGGTGGTGCTGCAGATCAGACAATCAAACACAACCTTAATTTTCCAGCACCTAAAACGAATGAGTATTTTTACTTTAAGCTCTAAACAAGGATGGGTAAGAGCTAAACTTACGCGACGACGAAACACCCACAAATTGAGCAAAGACGGCGCCAGACAGCAACTAATAAGACCTTAAATCCTGAAATACAAAATCCATAGCAAGTGGGTACTTGCTTAAACTTGAATAAAGGTCCAAAGGAGCATGGGTAAGGGATTAAGTTTACCAAAAACGCCAAACGACACCAACAACAGTCGAAAATGTTGCTGGACAGAGGCGGAATCGACCAAAACGGGAACGACAGTGCTCCGATTCGCTAGACACGCGAGATCTAACAACATTGAACCAAGAGAAACCTAGATCGGGCCTCAACACACCTATATCAAGAGAAAAAAGACTTACCCACAAGGTTTTCTTGCTGAAAACGCAAGGAAAAGAGATAGACTCGCGAGTTGAACGATCTCCACACGCGGCTGTTGAAACACGAGCAAGCGGCGACGGCGACACTGCTCACGGCGGCGGCGACACATGTTTGGGTTGGACGGAGAGAGAGAGCTCGCGAAGAAGAACTCACGCAGAGAAGAAGAAAACGACTGCGTGAGATGGAGGCTAGGCGGCGACGCGATTCAGACGGTGGCGTTGGACTTCGGCGATGGCGCTAAACGAAGACGACAACGGCGCAAAGGCTGGCGGCGCTTGATCTCCGACAAAGGGGAAGGGGGTTTCTCACGCGTGAAGAAGAAGAGAGGGATGAAGGTTTGGGATATTTTTTTTTGAATAATTCAAAAGCCCAAATAGAACCCAAGAATAGGATTTCCCCTAAAATTAGCCACTACAAGAAAGGAAACTTCCCAACTAATCAACATAAAATCCAACACTTAAACAGACCTTGCAACAAACGCTATACAAAATTAATCGAGCTTTTGGGAAGGGAAATAAATTAATATAACATAATAATTTCCCAAACACCTTAGTATATAATTAAATCCCTAAGTTCAAGCCAAAAATATAATTTATATTTCCCTCAACTCTAAACTCGGAATTTAAATACACCCAAAGTGCACGGGGTGTTTCAGTTATAAAAAACCTTTGAAAAAGATATGCATTTATCAAAGGTATTTAAATAACCTTCGAAAAATATCAACGTTTTATCGAAGGTTCTTTAAAACCTTTGAAAAAGATATAATATCTATCAAAGGACATTAAAAACCTTTGGAAATTATATTATCTTTATCGAAGGTATTTAAAAAACCTTTGATAAATATCTACCTTTTATCATAGGTTATTAAAAACCTTTGAAAAAAATATATAATATCTATCAAAGGACATTAAGAACCTTTGAAAATTATATTATCTTTTATCGAAGGTATTTAAAAAACCATTGATAAATATCTACCTTTTATGCTCTTAAAAACCTTTGAAAAAAATATAATATTTATCAAAAAAAACATTTAAAACCTTTGAAAATTATATCCTCTTTTATTGAACGTATTTAAAAAACCTTTGATAAATATCTACCTTTTATCGAAGGTTCTTAAAAACCTTTGAAAAAGATATAATATTTATCAAAGAACATTAAAAACCTTTGAAAATTATATTATCCTTTATCAAATGTATTTAAAAAAACCTTTGATAAATATCTACCTTTTATTAGAGGTTATTAAAAACCTTTGAAAAAGGTATATATTATTTATCAAAGGACATTAAAATCCTTTGAAAATTATATTATCTTTTATCGAAGGTATTTAAAAAACCTTTGATGAATATCTACCTTTTATGCTCTTAAAAGCCTTTGAAAAAGATATAATTTTTATCAAAAAACATTAAAAACCTTTGAAAATTATATTATCCTTTATCGAAGGTATTTAAAAAAATCTTTAATAAATATCTACCTTTTATCGAAGGTTCTTAAAAACCTTTGAAAAAGATATAATATTTATCAAAAGAACGTAAAAACACCTTTGAAAATTATATAATTCTTTATCGAATCTATTTAAAAAACCTTTGATAAATATCTACCATTTATCGAAGGTTATAAAAAAAAACCTTTGAAAAAATGTATATTTATCAAAGGACATTAAAAACGCTAGAAAATTATATTATCCTTTATCAAAGGTTTTGAAAAAAAAAAAAACCTTTACAAATATATACTTTTTATTGAAGGTTATTAAAAACCTTTGAAAAATTTATTGTCCTGTATTTAGAAGGCCTTTGAAATATATATAAAAAATCAATGGAAAATTATTGTCCAATATTTATCTTTTATCGAAAGTTATCAAAAACCTTAAATAATAATATTATATTTATACCATCAAAATTCTTAAATTCATGAACTTATTAATAATAAAAAAAATACCGATTTTTAGAAACCTTCGATAAAGATGTTTATGAAAAAAAATATTATTCTTTATCAAGGTATTTAAAAAACCAACAGCTTTGCAAAATCTTTTTTATTTTCTTTTTGGGTTAAAAAAAAGTGAAGTTTATTTCTATTTTTTCTCCATCGGTGAAAATGGGAAAATTGAATAGTCTGAGAAAGGGTAATCCTCTTTGTTCGTCCTTATTCATTCGTGAATCATGATAATAGTTTGTACGCTGCCATCAGCGATTCACCCCTCGGAGCTTACCTCAATTTAAGTTGTTGCAAGGTAACCTTCATTCTTCTTCCATCTCACCCTCTAAATTCCCTCAATCTGAACTTCTAATGACAAAAACTAGCAGAACGAATGAAGCTAGTTTTTTCGACAATTTGATCTAATGTGGCATTAGAATTAAGCTTTGGTTTCTGTTTTATGTTCTAATTTTTGTATGGATATGGTGTAATTGTTGGTGGAATTTTTTCTGTGTTTGATTTGGACTCCACTCAATTAAATTCCAGGGATCATCTACACTCTCTATGCCATCGTCTTCGTCGAGTTTATGCCCCCATAATTGGATTTTTGGTTTCTGTTGTGGGAACTTCGAGATTGTGAGATTTATGAAGGACAAGCAGACTCGGGACCTCGTCACTGTCAAGTACATCGAGAGAGTTGAGAAGGTTAGTGTGGTAACTTCCATTGCTATTATGTTATTTGTTCGATTGCTTATGTTAGGTTCCTTCAAATTGAGCTCTTTGTTGACATTTTTTTCTGTGAATTGAGTGAGGATTTTCCCTCTTCTTACTTTTCTGCTTCTAATTTATGCATTTTACTTGTTTCTTTGTGTTTTGATTTGTGGTATTGAATTGGAGATGCTTTTCTTTATTGGTTTTCTTGATTTAGTTATATGAGGCTTAAGTGTGACAAAAACTAGTTTGAATGATAAATTGTCATCGACAATATTAAAAGTGTACATTAACATTAAAAAATAACAATATTTGCGATTTAAATTTAAAATTACAAAACTACTACTAACTACTGACATGTCACACCAATTGGCCAGTGATTAGAAAAACTCCTACTGACAGTGTCTAAAGTGAAGTCGGGAATGTTGCTTCAAAGAAACAATTATTTCTTCCAGTGATTAGAAAAACTCCTACTGGCAATGTCTTCCTTAGCTCATTGAAGAACCAACCTACTAACCAAATCAACAACCTAACTAACGATGAACTACAACCCATTAACAAACTATAGAAAACTTGTAACGCCCCGCGTTTCGAAATTATGCCATTTTGGATTAACTGGGTTTGAATTCTAAATTGGAAAAAAAATTAGAATTTTATTTTTTTGGGAGGTTACGTGGAGTGAGTCGTGCATTTCTCCTGTGTTAATTGGGAGTTATGGAATTAAAAAAAAAAATCAAGAAAAAGCCTCATCTTCCTCTCTTTCTCCATCTCCATCGTGCAACCCCCTCTCTCATCTCTCTCCCTTCCTTTTTTCCCCCACGCGCAGCAAACAACCCATCCCCTTCCTTTTTCGGTTTTTCTTCTTCTTGCGTTGCCACCGTCTCTCTTGTCGCTATCCTCATGGCGTAGCGCTACCCCCATTCCCTCTCAGGTCGTTTCGCCGCTAGCAGACCCACACCGCGAATCCTCTCACTTGCATTTTCTCTCGTCACCGACGCCTCTTCCTCTCGACATTCGCGTCTTCGGTCGGTGAAATCCCCCTTGATAAGGGTAAAAAATATACCTATTTTACCCTTATATTTAGCTCATTTCTTTGTCAAATATTGCATGTTCAGATCAATTTTACTATTCCCAAGCTCAAAATATGTTAAAGTTGTTGAGTTAGGGTGTTGAGATTCACTTTTGTCAAATTAGGCTCATTTGTGCTTAAAAAGACTTGATTTTAAGAGAATTTGACTAAGTTTGTTGTTGTGCAGGAAAACAGAGGAAAAGCTAGAATTTTCCCAGAAATGCGACCGCATTTCTGGAAAGGAAAAATGAAATGTGACCGCATTTCTGGAAGAATTGAGACCGTTCCGAGTCATCCGCGGGTCATTGTTGACGAGTCTTCTTCGCACCTAATCGGTTGTTTTGACCCCGAAACTGACTAGGTTACCTTCCAGCACCTATCTCGCAGCTCCTCAACCATCTCAACCACTATATAAGCTCGTGATTCGAAGTCAAATTCAAGGAAAACTCACATTTGGAAAAAGAGGGTGGTGACAAAACCCTAGTTGACGCCTATGAGTAGGGATGCCCGAGGTCCTTCTTAGAAGACTAAATTCTAACCCGAGTTAAACATCAAACCTTAGGGTTTGTAGAGATTTTCACCCATTCCCACTTGTAAAAGCGAGAGAGTGGAGTGTCTAAGCGAACTCTAGAAGGATTGAGTAAATAGAAAACCCATAATATTTGGCTATCTCCATTATTCCCAGCTCTTGATACTTTTCATTATTCTGTATTCTTTACATTCTTATTTCAATGAAAATGTATTCATTTGCACTTTATCTCACCATTAGTAGCTAAATTCCATTGAGGGGTTCAATATGGTAAATTTCCTTATGGTTCAATAGATTGAAAGTGTTTTATTTGTTTAAGTTTCTGTTCAATGCATGTCATTCTTTATTGATTATCACTCTAATCTTGCTCAGTTTAACTTGATCACTTAGACTTTGCATATTATGTGAGTTTGATCTCGAAAGGGACAAACAATATCGGTTCTCATAAAGGTGATATAGGAGAAAAACTCGAAAGAGATTGTTCGGCGGTATAGGGCAAGCTGCCTAAGGCACCCTATATCGACTATAGGGTTATAGGTTGCATTCGTGAATTATCTATGTTGGAGTCGAGTCACAGAAATGTGCATAACGGTACTCACTTAGCCTTCTAACGGTTCTTGGGAGCAAGGCCAAATAGAAGTTAAATCTGACCCAATGCATTGAATAGGCTTAAGATTAAATATTTCATGATCAAATCAATCAATCTTATTTCGTTGGTTACCTTTTCAAAAGCAATCATTTGAGTAGTTTCTTCTTCAAATCTGAATTTCCAGTTAGTCCTCGTGGGATCGATAACCTTGGAATACTTCTAAGGTTTTTTATTGTGACGCCCCGTACTCTTTGGGTGTATTTTAATTCCATGTTTCGAGTTGAAAGAAATATAATTTATATTTCGGCTTGAACTTAGGGATTTAATTTCTTAAAAACAAAAAAATGTTGGAAACTAAGCGTTATTAAAATAAATCCTTCCTTAAAGCTTGTTGGACTTGGCCAGCGTTGGTTAATGGGTTAGTAGAAGCGTTTTGAACTTTTACGCTGAATGAGTTGGAAGACCCTATTCTTAGAATCCTATTATTGGTTTTTTTTTAATTAAAGGGATTAAAGAAAAGAGAAGGAAAAAGGAAAAAAAACCCTAGCCTCTCAAACTCTCTTCATCTCTCTCCTTCATCTTGGAGTTGCCGCAAAACTCACCACCCCCAGCCCCAACCGTGAGCTTCAGCAGCTGCCGCCTTCCTGGCCGCCGCCGGAGTTCATGTTGCCGTCGCCGTCGCTGGGAGTCGCGTAGCCCACCCTCCCTTCAGCCGCGCCGCTGTCTTCGAATCGCGTCGCCGCTCAAGCCGAGATCTGTAGCAGGCCAGCCACCTCCCTCTGCGACAGCGCCGCCACTTCCGTTCGGCCAGCCCTCGTCGCGCCGTTGTTCGAGCGTAAGTCTTCTCGTCTTGTTGGTCGCGGATCTCCCTCTCCCGTCGGTCTCTCTCTCCCTCCGTCGCAGCTCGAGTGTCGCCGCCACTACCCTTGCCGCCGTCGCTCAGATCGTGCCGCCGCCAGCCCCGGTCTCTCTGCTTCTCCACGTGTTCTTCGTCGTGGGTGTTAGATCCGTGGCTCTCTCTGTCTGTCTTTGCGTTTTCAGCCAAAGACATCTGTGGGTAATCTCTTTCTCCCTTGATCTTAGTTGTTTAAGGCCGATCTAAGAGTTCCTTGCTCTTTCGTGGTTAGATCTCGTGCGGACAGCAGCCCAGAGTCTTTGTTTCTCGCGTTTTCGTCGCTGTCCAGCAGCGTCATTGGGCGTATCCGACATCAATTAGCGTATCCGGTAAGTTTTGGCCCTTACCCATTCGTGTTTGGGGCCTTTGGTAGTGTTCCCTTTCATTTTAGGTGCTGAAAATTAAGTTTGGTTTGATTTTCGTTTCTGCAGCGCCGTAAAAGTGTTCGATAAGGTTCGAAACACTTCAGCTTGGATACCCATTGCCCAAGGTGCGTTCTAACACGTTGTTAGAGGTTAGAATAACCCGCCTTTCGTGAAAGCGAGTCCGTTTGGTAAGGTTTCTTGCTGTTCCTTCGCTTTTAGCGTTAAATAGTGTGCTATCCACTAGTTATCCTAGCCTTAGAATCATGTTTAGGTTGTTACCCATGGTTTATCTAGGCTTGTAGGTGTTGCTCAACCTTCATAAGTCCTAGAACATGTTTGAAAATGGGTTGTCGTTGCCGTTTTAGTTGGAATTCATTTAGTTCATCAATGCCCATTAAAACCTCGTTGTCTTAAAATGTTTCCTAAACCTTATAGGTTCTTAAAGGATGGATAATTAAGAGGTTTTGCTTGCTGGTCGTGGTTTAAAAAGCATGTTTAAATATCACCTATCGATTTTCTAGGCTCGAGTAGTGTTGTCCAATCTCTAGGAGCCCTTCGAATCTCTAAATACACTTTTTGTGCTTGCTGTCCAGCGGTTGAAAAGCCTTAAATATGGTCGTTCAATGTTACCCATGGCCCGTTGTGCCTTAGACATGGTTGCCCATGGACTAAAGCTTTTGGGTTTTCAGTTTGGGAACTGCTGAAGGCTGTTTGGTAAAATAATAGGCCTAGTAAGTGGGTTTTGGCTTTTCAAGCTTTTCTTAAGGTCTTTAGGTAGATTCTAACCCCTTTTAGTTGCCTTGTAATTTAGGAGTTCATCTTGGCTGCTTTAAGCTGGTTGGAGTTGCTTAGGAGCGCTATATGTAAGTAGTTTCTACTTACCAAACTTGCTTGACTGCATGTTCGCTTGTTACTTGCTTTACTCGTATATGTGCTATGTATGAAATGTGTATATGAACTGCTGCGTTGTGATCTTTAGAGTGTTTGTATGAATCATGAAATGTACTTTTTGTGTTGTTTGAGATGTATGTGCTTAGGAAGTATAAGCATGTTAGATACTTGCCTTAAGCATGATCATTGATGAGTCTGGCTTGCATGTTGCATGGGGGATGTGTAGCATGAGTCGGGTGTGAGGCACAGCACATGGTGCGGAATTCATGTGTAGCGGAGCGTGACACGGAAATCACGTGGGTTGTGAGTGCGGAGCGTGACGCGGAAATCACGTAAGAGGGGCGCAACACATGGCGCGGAATTCATGTGGGGTAGGTGCGGAGCGTGACGCGGAAATCACGTAAATTGCGCAGCACATGGTGCGGAATTCATGTGTAGCGGAGCATGACGCGGAAATCATGTAAGTAGCGCAGCACATGGCGCGAAATTTATGTGTAGCGGAGCATGACGCGGAAATCATGTAAGTAGCGCAGCACATGGCGCGGAATTTATGTGTAGCGGAGCATGACGCAGAAATCATGTAGTTGCGGAGCATGACGCGGAAATCATGTGGAGTCTAGTGCGTGTGTTGCATAGTGTGTTGCATTTGCACGAGTTTGTAGTTTTAAGCATATTGTTAGTTTATGACTTAGTAGCCTGTTGGATATCTGTGGTTGCATAAGCATGATGCTTGCTTGTGGTTGTGAAAGCATGTTGGATGCGTGTGTAAGGCATGTTGATTGCGTTGTTGATGTTTGTGGTTTGGTGAGTGTGAGCTACTTACCAGTACCACGGTTGTACTGATACCCCCTTCCCCACCTTCCCCCAAACATTTTAGATGTTGCAGGTACCGAGGATGATCCGGACCTTGGTGGCGAGGAGGAGAACTGCGAGGAAAGATTCCTAGGGTGTTAGTTTCCGTGTTTTTATGTTTTCCTAGTGCTGTAATAAGTTAGTAGGAGAATGACTTGTTTTCGAGTTTATAAACTAGAGTGGATAGTTTGGATGAGTTTAACAAATTGTATAGCTAGTGGACTAGCTCCTTTGTTAATAAAATGAATTTATGATTCCGCTGCATGATTTTTGAGTTAATGTATGATGTGATGAGCCTTGATTTGTCTAGAGGAGATAGGTTGTGAAATCTGATTGAAGTTTGGTGGAGTTTTGGCTTGTTGCATGATTTAGAAGTGTTGATATTTATATCAGGTGTGAAAAAAAATTGGTTCAGGCCATTTTACGTCGTTATGCTGCCGAAATTTTCGGTACATCCGGTTTGAGTGGTCCAGTTCCATAGATAAGGGTTTATATGGTTGAAGTAGCGTCTCTAGGCTAAGGGTTGGAAAACCTGGGGCGTTACAGTTGGTATCAGAGCGATTACGTTCTTGTAGACTGACCTAGATAGCCTAGGTTGTTTAGTTTGGTGTGAGTTAGAGGTTGTTCCTCGTTCTCCTCTCCATCACCAGGTATGGAAACATCATTATTTATTGTTGGTTGGTATACTGTTGGATGTATGAGTTATCTGCCTGCCTGATATTGTTTTGTTGTTTGCTTGTTAGTTGTTTTGCCTTGTTCAAGCATGATGACTGTTTTCCTTGGCTGTTTTGGTAGAAGCTAGGCTTAGGATGTTCCCTTTAGGTGGCTAGATAGCTTGTTGTTTTGTTGCGTGCCTGATGCATGGTAGTAGGTATAGGATGGTGCCATAGTTCTTAGATAGATTGCATATTTCTCCTTGCATGTCGTGTGCCTTCTAATCTAGGTGATTGCCTTTGTTGAGATTAACCCTCATATTCTAGTTCTTAGGAGAATTCTTTAAGCGAGTTCATCGTTTCCTTTCAGCGATGAGTTCGGATAGCAGTCAAGGTAGTGGACGTTCTGGTCCTCCAGACGTTCCCGAGGTTAATTCGCATCTCGAGGCGGATCCTCCTGCTTTTCCCCCAGCGCCTCCTGTGCTGGCAGCAGAGGCATTGCAGGCGATGCTTGGCAATGCAATTCCGAACAACCTACAGCACGTCGGTGCTAACGAAGCCCCTGCTCATGGCGAAGAGGTGCAGTTTATCAAGAGTTTCGTGAAGGCGAAGCCTCCTTCATTTGATGGACGCTCGGAAGGTTCTGAAGCAGTTGTAGAATGGACTGGCGCGTTGGAAGCGATATTTCAATTTCTTGAAGCTAATGCCCAACAACGGGTCCAAGGAGCCACCTTTATGCTTAAGGGTTACGCTCGCACTTGGTGGAAGGCAGTGGGTCAAACCAAGAATCGCCCGGAGAACCCCATTTCCTGGTCAGGGTTCAAGGGTCTGGTGCAAGACCATTTTGGCTGCCGTTTTGCTAGAGTTGAGGTAGAAGCGGAATTTGTCTCTCTGGTTCAAGGGATTTTGTCCGTAGAGCAATACGTCAGGAGGTTCGAAGAGTTGTCCTGTCGTGTCCCAGAGTTGGTTGCCACCGAGGAAATTAGGATCAACCGATTCGTTAACGGGCTCCGCGCAGAAATTCGAGGTTTGGTCAGGCTGGGTCGACCAACCACGTTCACAGCAGCTCTGGCAAGCGCTCGGATGTTGGATAGGGACATCCCCAGGACAGAGCAGTCCCAAGAGGTTGGCACGTCATCTGGTGCCAAGAAGAAGCACGAAGAGGAAACGCCTGTGCGTAGTCAGAAGGTTAGAAGATCTCCATCAGGATCTCGCGAGTGCGCTGATGAGTTCTGGCCCTGTGTCACCGATGAGGAGCTCAAGGCAGAGTACCCAGAACTTTACGATGACGATGACTCTGATGATGAGGAAAGCTCCTAAGGTGGGGAGTCAGTGTACCCCTCGCTCAAGGTTAGTGATTTCTCTCCTTAAATCTATAATCTTTGGCTTGAAATCTCTCTTCTTGTGATTTATGCTTGTCTCGTGCATATCTGTTGGGTGTTGTGTGTATGCGTGAGTCGCTCCTTAATTTTGAGGCTTGTTTGTGAAGCAAAACTTGAAGCTAGAATTGCTAGGGTATCCCTTTTGTTTGGTGCCTTGTTATTTAAATCTCCTTGTATAGGCTAGCTTCAAGGGGGAAAGATTTTCCTAGAATAGTTTTGTGATCTAGCTTCTTAAGTTGAGATCATGGAATTATCGTTCCAAGGTTGCTTCCAAAACCAAGTTTGAGTATTGCAAGCTTGCTGTGAAGTCTTCGGCTAAAATAGCTTTGCAACTTTTATGGATGCTTCGTAAGTGCTTGGGTTCTTTATTCTTCAGTTCGTTTCAAGGCTTTGTTGGTGTTGCCTAGTTCCTAAGGAGTTGAGAAACTTCCTTTGAGATAAGCAGAAGGTTTCCTTAGGATAGTTCTGTATCCAATTCAAGGAGTTAGCTTTCCAAGGATGCCTAAGAATCCAAGTTTGAACGTTGCAAGCTTCGGGGATGTCTCCAGACTCCTTATTAGCCTTGCTGCTGCTTGGATCTAATGAATCAAGTCTCAAGGGTTTTTGGGCTTGCTCGTGACGATGCTCTCAATGGTGTTGGTTCTCAAACCAAGAGTTAGAGCATTTTCCCTCACGCAGTAAGGTCTCAACCAAAGCCAAGGTGATATTGAAAATCAGTATCGAGTCATGACTGCAGCGTCAGTTGTCGTCACGACGAAGTTACCTTGGTTTGCAGTTATAAGGATGTGTCAACAGTGGAGTTAGTGTGATCTCGTAGCCTTTCTTGAAGGATGGTTTGAAAAGGTGAGTTGGCGCAGCGGAAGCCGTTTCGAAGTAGTCGTTTCTTCTTTGGTGATGCCTGTTTGAAGTTGGCGGTTGAACTTACCAACTATGTAACGCCCCAGGCCCAGGATTCGGAATCCGGATTCGGCACCTCACGGCCCCGACATTCCCCTACATCCTCTGCGGCCTGGCGACGTTAACATACTCGTCTTAAACCGCTTCTAAGAGTGAAGACTGTCCCCACAAACCAACACGGGGTCCTTCTAGCATGCTTTGTCCTCACTCACATGCTTCCTAGGAAAATTCCCAGGAGGTCACCCAACATAGAACTACTCCAAGTCAAGCACGCTTAACTTCAAAGTTCCTATGATTGAGCCACCGAAAAGGAAGGTGCACCTTGTTGGTATAGGTAGTACCTATCAATTCTTTTAAGCTTTATCTTGACCGTTTCCATGTCCTCAGGATCCCTCTCATTCGGATGTGATCTCGGTTCATTCATGTACCCCTTCTAACCTCGGGCGTCACATGCCCACCAGCTTCCGCCTTGGTTCGTCCCCGAACCACATCCTACTGGGAGAGGTTTCGCTCTAATACCATCTGTAACGCCCCAGGCCCAGGATTCGGAATCCGGATTCGGCACCTCACGGCCCCGACATTCCCCTACATCCTCTGCGGCCTGGCGACGTTACCATACTCGTCTTAAACCGCTTCTAAGAGTGAAGACTGTCCCCACAAACCAACACGGGGTCCTTCCAGCATGCTTTGTCCTCACTCACATGCTTCCTAGGAAAATTCCCAGGAGGTCACCCAACATAGAACTACTCCAAGTCAAGCACGCTTAACTTCAAAGTTCCTATGATTGAGCCACCGAAAAGGAAGGTGCACCTTGTTGGTATAGGTAGTACCTATCAATTCTTTTAAGCTTTATCTTGACCGTTTCCATGTCCTCAGGATCCCTCTCATTCGGATGTGATCTCGGTTCATTCATGTACCCCTTCTAACCTCGGGCGTCACAAACTAAGTGGGTTTAAAGTTGGTGGAGTTGCTGATGAAGCTTTCTGCAGATTGGAGTCGTGGTTAAGTCGTTGATGATAGGTTCTAAGTGTCTAGCTCAAGGTTTAAGCTGGCATTGACAACCTATGTGGTGTTAGTAGCATCAGCGAATAGAAGTTCCTTATAGGTCGTGCAAGATCGAAGTTCAGTTTCAATCTTGTTAGGCCATTTGAGTTCTCGGTGTGTGAAGTTAGGTTGCTCGTAAGCAAGCCTTGCTTCAAGTGTTGTATGTTCAACACGACTCGTCTCAAGAGTTGTTGTAATGCATACACATCACCTGTTCCTCTTGTGCCTCAGTTTTAAGCGTTGGGATCCTAGAGGAAATTGGTTTGATGAGCAAAAGCCTTTGGTGTTAAATGCCTTGTGAAGCGTGAGTTGCAGTCAAGGCCAGTCCACCGGTGTGGTTAAGTGAGCACTTTCGAGAATTTGGAGTTCAGCTTTGGTGATCTCGTGTTCTTGCCCTTGGAATATGAAAAGGCTTCTTTGCTTGTTGATAAGAAGCTTAACCTGGGTTATTGGTCCTTAAAAGGTCTTGGAGCACATCAAGCCTGTTGTTTACAAACTGGCGTTATCGCCGACCATGTCAGCTATGCAGGATGTGTTCTATGTGTCCATGGTGAGGAAATGCGTGCGTGATCCTTCGCATGTGTTGAATCCTAAACCCCTGTCGTCGATCGAGGACTTGGCTTTTGTGGTGGAGAAGTCTGTCAAGGTCCTAGCCAATGAAGCAAAGGTTTTGAGAAGAAAGACCTTTGTTTGGATGGAAGTGCTTTGGTCGCACCGTAAGCAGAAGGTGCTTTTGGGAAGCAGTTGATATTGTTCGAGCGATAGTCTTTCGAGGACGAAAGCTTTTAAGGTGGGGAGAATGTGACGCCCCGTACTCTTTAGGTGTATTTTAATTCCATGTTTCGAGTTGAAAGAAATATAATTTATATTTCGGCTTGAACTTAGGGATTTAATTTCTTAAAAACAAAAAAATGTTGGAAACTAAGCGTTATTAAAATAAATCCTTCCTTAAAGCTTGTTGGACTTGGCCAGCGTTGGTTAATGGGTTAGTAGAAGCGTTTTGAACTTTTACGCTGAATGAGTTGGAAGACCCTATTCTTAGAATCCTATTATTGGTTTTTTTTTTAATTAAAGGGATTAAAGAAAAGAGAAGGAAAAAGGAAAAAAAACCCTAGCCTCTCAAACTCTCTTCATCTCTCTCCTTCATCTTGGAGTTGCCGCAAAACTCACCACCCCCAGCCCCAACCGTGAGCTTCAGCAGCTGCCGCCTTCCTGGCCGCCGCAGGAGTTCATGTTGCCGTCGCCGTCGCTGGGAGTCGCGTAGCCCACCCTCCCTTCAGCCGCGCCACTGTCTTCGAATCGCGTCGCCGCTCAAGCCGAGATCTGTAGCAGGCCAGCCACCTCCCTCTGCGACAGCGCCGCCACTTCCGTTCGGCCAGCCCTCGTCGCGCCGTTGTTCGAGCGTAAGTCTTCTCGTCTTGTTGGTCGCGGATCTCCCTCTCCCGTCGGTCTCTCTCTCCCTCCGTCGCAGCTCGAGTGTCGCCGCCACTACCCTTGCCACCGTCGCTCAGATCGTGCCGCCGCCAGCCCCGGTCTCTCTGCTTCTCCACGTGTTCTTCGTCGTGGGTGTTAGATCCGTGGCTCTCTCTGTCTGTCTTTGCGTTTTCAGCCAAAGACATCTGTGGGTAATCTCTTTCTCCCTTGATCTTAGTTGTTTAAGGCCGATCTAAGAGTTCCTTGCTCTTTCGTGGTTAGATCTCGTGCGGACAGCAGCCCAGAGTCTTTGTTTCTCGCGTTTTCGTCGCTGTCCAGCAGCGTCATTGGGCGTATCCGACATCAATTAGCGTATCCGGTAAGTTTTGGCCCTTACCCATTCGTGTTTGGGGCCTTTGGTAGTGTTCCCTTTCATTTTAGGTGCTGAAAATTAAGTTTGGTTTGATTTTCGTTTCTGCAGCGCCGTAAAAGTGTTCGATAAGGTTCGAAACACTTCAGCTTGGATACCCATTGCCCAAGGTGCGTTCTAACACGTTGTTAGAGGTTAGAATAACCCGCCTTTCGTGAAAGCGAGTCCGTTTGGTAAGGTTTCTTGCTGTTCCTTCGCTTTTAGCGTTAAATAGTGTGCTATCCACTAGTTATCCTAGCCTTAGAATCATGTTTAGGTTGTTACCCATGGTTTATCTAGGCTTGTAGGTGTTGCTCAACCTTCATAAGTCCTAGAACATGTTTGAAAATGGGTTGTCGTTGCCGTTTTAGTTGGAATTCATTTAGTTCATCAATGCCCATTAAAACCTCGTTGTCTTAAAATGTTTCCTAAACCTTATAGGTTCTTAAAGGATGGATAATTAAGAGGTTTTGCTTGCTGGTCGTGGTTTAAAAAGCATGTTTAAATATCACCTATCGATTTTCTAGGCTCGAGTAGTGTTGTCCAATCTCTAGGAGCCCTTCGAATCTCTAAATACACTTTTTGTGCTTGCTGTCCAGCGGTTGAAAAGCCTTAAATATGGTCGTTCAATGTTACCCATGGCCCGTTGTGCCTTAGACATGGTTGCCCATGGACTAAAGCTTTTGGGTTTTCAGTTTGGGAACTGCTGAAGGCTGTTTGGTAAAATAATAGGCCTAGTAAGTGGGTTTTGGCTTTTCAAGCTTTTCTTAAGGTCTTTAGGTAGATTCTAACCCCTTTTAGTTGCCTTGTAATTTAGGAGTTCATCTTGGCTGCTTTAAGCTGGTTGGAGTTGCTTAGGAGCGCTATATGTAAGTAGTTTCTACTTACCAAACTTGCTTGACTGCATGTTCGCTTGTTACTTGCTTTACTCGTATATGTGCTATGTATGAAATGTGTATATGAACTGCTGCGTTGTGATCTTTAGAGTGTTTGTATGAATCATGAAATGTACTTTTTGTGTTGTTTGAGATGTATGTGCTTAGGAAGTATAAGCATGTTAGATACTTGCCTTAAGCATGATCATTGATGAGTCTGGCTTGCATGTTGCATGGGGGATGTGTAGCATGAGTCGGGTGTGAGGCACAGCACATGGTGCGGAATTCATGTGTAGCGGAGCGTGACGCGGAAATCACGTGGGTTGTGAGTGCGGAGCGTGACGCGGAAATCACGTAAGAGGGGCGCAACACATGGCGCGGAATTCATGTGGGGTAGGTGCGGAGCGTGACGCGGAAATCACGTAAATTGCGCAGCACATGGTGCGGAATTCATGTGTAGCGGAGCATGACGCGTAAATCATGTAAGTAGCGCAGCACATGGCGCGAAATTTATGTGTAGCGGAGCATGACGCAGAAATCATGTAAGTAGCGCAGCACATGGCGCAGAATTTATGTGTAGCGGAGCATGACGCGGAAATCATGTAGTTGCGGAGCATGACGCGGAAATCATGTGGAGTCTAGTGCGTGTGTTGCATAGTGTGTTGCATTTGCACGAGTTTGTAGTTTTAAGCATATTTTTAGTTTATGACTTAGTAGCCTGTTGGATATCTGTGGTTGCATAAGCATGATGCTTGCTTGTGGTTGTGAAAGCATGTTGGATGCGTGTGTAAGGCATGTTGATTGCGTTGTTGATGTTTGTGGTTTGGTGAGTGTGAGCTACTTACCAGTACCACGGTTGTACTGATACCCCCTTCCCCACCTTCCCCCAAACATTTTAGATGTTGCAGGTACCGAGGATGATCCGGACCTTGGTGGCGAGGAGGAGAACTGCGAGGAAAGATTCCTAGGGTGTTAGTTTCCGTGTTGTTATGTTTTCCTAGTGTTGTAATAAGTTAGTAGGAGAATGACTTGTTTTCGAGTTTATAAACTAGAGTGGATAGTTTGGATGAGTTTAACAAATTGTATAGCTAGTGGACTAGCTCCTTTGTTAATAAAATGAATTTATGATTCCGCTGCATGATTTTTGAGTTAATGTATGATGTGATGAGCCTTGATTTGTCTAGAGGAGATAGGTTGTGAAATCTGATTGAAGTTTGGTGGAGTTTTGGCTTGTTGCATGATTTAGAAGTGTTGATATTTATATCAGGTGTGAAAAAAAATTGGTTCAGGCCATTTTACGTCGTTATGCTGCCGAAATTTTCGGTACATCCGGTTTGAGTGGTCCAGTTCCATAGATAAGGGTTTATATGGTTGAAGTAGCGTCTCTAGGCTAAGGGTTGGAAAACCTGGGGCGTTACATTTATTACTACGTGCGACAATGTATACTTGCACTAGGGTTAGCTGAATTATCTTTATTATTACTTATCATCTTATCTCACATCCATCCATTCAGCCTCTGCCGCACCAAGTTTTTGGCGCTATTGCCGGGGACCAAAAGTGAAATCATATTTGTTTTTGAAATTGCGATCAGATTGCTACCGCATTTCTGCCTCAAAGGGAATTTGACTTTAACTTGCATTTGTTTTGCTTTTGCATATTGGAGTTAGTGCATGAACAAAGGGTATCCACTCCTTGACATTGATCCGGAGATAGAAAGAACCTTTCGTCGTCGAAGGAAGGAACTGAGACGAAAGAAAAAGGAACAACAAGAGTTGAGCGCACAGGAATTTCTTAAAGAAGTTTCTTACATACAAGAGTTTCCGATGGAACCTTCTGGAGTCGATCCTCAAGTTGATCCACAGAATCGTGAAAGGGAGCAAAATGGTGGGAGAATTCCTCTTGTTCCTTCAGTTCCACTGGTGCCATGACAAGAAAATCCAATCTACATTGTTGAAGACCGTAATAGAGCAATAAGGGACTATGCTTTACCAGTTTTCCAGACATTAGATCCAGGAATTTTGGAGCCACCGATTGATGCTCCACAACCTGAACTTAAACAAGTGATGTTCCAAACGTTGAATACCATGGGCCAATTCCCTAGACTTCCAAATGAAAATCCACACAAACACATTAAGCTATTTTTAAGAGTTTGCAATTCTTTTAAAGTCACAGGAGTGCCTGAAGATACTTTGAAGCTAAAGATTTTTCCATTTTCTTTGCAGGGAGATGCTGAAGCTTGGTTGGATTCATTCCCTCCAAACTCCATCTCTTCTTGGAATGATTTGGCTGAGAAATTCTTAGAGAAGTTTTTCCCTCTAATAAAAATGTCAAGTATAGAGCTGAAACTATCGCTTTCAAACAATCTTACAATGAACCTTTGGATGCAGCTTGGAAAAGATTTCAAAGGCTGGTTCGGAAGTGTCCACACCCTTGATTGCCTGCTTGCATTATCTTGGAGCATTTTTTATAGTGGATTAGATCAAGCTTCGAAGGCACTAGTCAATGCATCTGCAAACGAATCTTTCTTAAAGAAGTCTGCAAATGAGGCGCATGCTATTTTGGACACCATAGCCACAAACAATCGACATTGGGGAGAGACCGAGCCAACAACAATATTGAACAATCCAGTAAAAGCAGTGGAAACAGAGGCTAACTCTACGATGCAAGCCCAGATCAAGGCTATCCATAGCATGATGATGGGCATGACCATGAACAATCAAGCCAACATATCCCCTGTCAGTGCTATCTCTTCTCTCTGTTGTGAAATCTATGGTGAGGAACACATCGCTGATAATTGCCCACTGAACCCTGCATCTGTCTTTTATGTAGGTCCACAGGGGAACCAGAGCCAGAATAGATGGAATCCTTATTCGGCCACGTACAACAAAAGCTGGAGACAACATCCGAACTTCTCTTGGGGAGGACAAGCCGGGTCGAGTAATGCAAACTGATGTGGAATTTTCCTTACCGCAAGCGCACGTGTCAAGTAATAATAAAGTGTTCGTATAAATGAGTGTTGTCCTCTGGATTGGATTTTTAAGCAAATCAAGTATTGTGAATTATCTCGCTCAATTTCATTTAGGGATCAAAAAGTGATGAATGAATGGTATCAAAAATAAATCAAACAAGTGAAAACTGTGGAAATTCAATTGGGAAAAATACTTAGGGAATTGATTTCGCTAATTTAGTCTAGGATTGATTTCAAGGAGTAAGTTATTATGCACAATGGAATTATGAGCCAAAGGCCCTTTAATCACAACTACCTCTCCCGAGTATAATTGATTCTCATGCAAATTAACCAACTTGATATCCCTATCTAAGTCTATTAATAAGCAAGGCAATGAGATCTTTTGACCAATTCTAAAGTTAATCTAAAACCGTCATGAATTAGAAAGTAAACTTTAGTCATGCAATCTTGAGTAAGTCTATATTAAATCCCCTCTCCCGAGCTAGATTCAAAACTTAAATCATTCAACTAATGGCCAATTAATTGAAAGCATTAAATCAAGATTACAAACATAATAAACATTGCACAACTTAAACCATAAATCAATCCATAAACAAAATCAACTACATCAATCCCTAAGCTATGAGTTTAGCTACTCATGAATGCAATTACAAGCTCAACTAAACATAATAAAGCCATAAATCTAACTAGAGAAAAGGAAAGGGAAAAGAAAACTCAATGTAGGCCGAGACCGAACGTCCCCGTCACGATCCCCATGAACGATGGGTTGATTTCTGCTTTTCTCCCTCTTGTTCAGCCTCAATCCTCTGTTTTCTCCTCTGTTTTATGGCTACAAAAGGTCCCAAAATTGAATCCCCCAAAACCTAGCCGCAAATAACCTTATATTCTGTTTTTTCGTCATAGCGTCGTCTCGACGCTGCCTTCAAAACGCGCGTTTCTGGAAACGAATTAACACAACGTCGAGACGCTGTGACCTTTTTGCGCCTATTCATATATGGAATGCGAGCGTCGACGCTAACCTGCTGTTGACCCAATTTTGACTTTTTTTCTCTTTGACTCTTTTTCATTCCTTTGCATCTTTTCACGTCCCGAGCACCCGATTGACTCCACTATTGCGTTTTAGCTCCAATCAACCATTTCCTACAACATAAACATTAAAGCACAATAAAATGGCCCAAAAATCCTAAAAGTCTAGCTAAACTAAATAAGTAAAGATAGCTAGCTATGCTCACTATCAAATACCCCCAAACTTAAACTTTTGCTAGTCCTCGAGCAAACTACAAATCAAACATAAAGTAGAAGAATGAATGTAATAATCATAACTCAATCCTCAAGGCTCAAAAGTCAATAGTCAAGCAAGCAAGAGACATGCACACAAGGACCAATGAGGGAGACAAATTAAAATTTTTCCAAAATTAACTTGCACAAGCGAGATCTACTCAACAAGATCAGACTCTACTAGCCTGGGATTGGATTATTAAACTCTCAGCTCATCTTCCCTCTACACTGGCACTAAGGTTTCACTAATGAGTTAATGGAACAAATTAGTTTGTTTTCCTCCATACTTAGGTGCTTATAAATTACAATTAAATTCGACATTTATATGTGGCACTAGCTTTCACACACCCATTGCAGGGACCCTTAACCTGAGTTTTCTCTGGTTGGCCTAACTAATCACAACAGGGGTAGCTCTTTTTGCCTAAACCTTTATTAAACATTGCAAACTGTGCACAGGCCATGGCATAATATTTTCTTTTCTACAGTAACAACAAGAATGATTTTTCTTTATGAACAAGATAAGCATATATTCTTTTCTTTCCTCCTAAGCAAGATCAAACATGCTAATTTGCAGAAAATTAACTCTTTAGCTCTTCCCTACACCTATCGAGGTGACAACAAGCCTATGAACCCAATAATTCGCTCCTAGGCATTCAAATCCAAATCTAGCCAAGACAAATACTCTACTCATGCAAGCCATCTCCTAGAAAAATTTTAAAAAGTGTCCCTTTTTAGGCTCTCATGCTTACAACTCATCACAAGCTTGAAAATTGACAAGAAAGCCTATCCTAGGACATCATAATCATGCAAAAATACATCCAGACAACAACCATATGCATAATTCAAAGAAAGCTCAAAACTATAGCCCGAACTCATATGCACAAGGGCTCCACAAACATGTTAATCCACCCCCAAACTTAAAACATGCATTGTCCTCAATGTATAAAGAAAATAAGGCATAAATAAGCATGAGAACAATAAAAGAATGAAATGAGTGAACAATACTGGCCTGGAATAATGATGACTTCTTGACTGAAAGCTTGGAATCTTGAAAGCTTGAAAGCAAAGGAGAGAAAGAAAACAAGACCTACAAAACAAAAACAAACAATAAATCAAAAACAAAAAGAAAACACACTAAACTTACTTGGGTTGCCTCCCAAAAGCGCTTGTTTAATGTCATTAGCTCGACGTGTTGACTGTGCTTCAAGGAGGCTTCTTTTCTGTGAATCCAACAGTGGTGCTCTTTCTTGCACCTTTTGATGTGGAATTTTCCTTACCGCAAGCGCACGGGTCAAGTAATAATAAAGAGTTCGTATAAACGAGTGTCATCCTCTAGATTGGATTTTTAAGCAAATCAAGTATTGTGAATTATCTTGCCCAATTTTATTTAGGGAACAAAAGGTGATGAATGAATGATAAGAAAACTAAATTAAAGCAAGTAAAAAGTTTGGAATTTCAATCGGGAAAACTACTTAGGGAATTGATTTCGCCAATTTAGTTTAGGATTGATTTTAAGGAATAAGTTATTATGCACAATGAAATTATGAGCCAAAGACCCTTTAATCACAACTACCTCTCCCGAGTATAATTGATTCTCATGCAAATTAACCAACTAGATATCCCTATCTAAGTTTATTAACATGCAAGGCAATGAGATCTTTTAACCAATTCTAAAGTTAATCTAAAACCGTCACGAATTAGAAAATAAACTTTAGTCATGCAATCTTGAGTAAGTCTAAATCAATTCCCCTCTCCCGAGCTAGATTCGAAACTTAAATCATTCAACTAATGGCCAATTAATTGAAAGCATTAAATCAAGATTACAAACATAATAACATTGCACAACTTAAACCATAAATCAATCCATAAACTTAATCAACTACATCAATCCCTAAGCTTTGAGTTTAGCTACTCATGAATGTAAATACAAGCTCAACTAAACATGTGAAAGCCATAAATCTAGCTAAAGAAAGGAAAGGGAGAAGAAAACTCAATGTAGGTCGACTCCGACGTCCCCGTCACGATCCCCACGAACAATGGGTTGATTTCCAAATCTCTCCCTTTGTTTTCAGCCTCCAAGTGCTCTGTTCTGCTCTGTTTACGGCTCCCAAAGGTCCCAAATCGAAGTCCCTCAAAACCTAGCCGAAAATAAGCCTTTATTCTGTTTTTTCGTCGTAGCGTCGAGACGCTGCCTTCAAAATGCGTGTTTCAGTAAGCGAAATAACACAGCGTCGAGACGCTAAGGTCGCAGTGTCGAGACGCTGTGACCTTTATGCGCCTAATCAGATATGGAATGTGAGCGTCGAGACGCTCAAGAGCTAGCGTCTCGACGCTAGCCTGCTGTTGACCGAAATTTGACTTTTTTCCTCTTTAACTCTTTTCATTCCTTTGCATCTTTTCACGTCCCGAGCACCCGATTAACTCTAATATTGCGCTATAGCTCCAATCAACCATTTCCTACAAAATAAACAATAAAGCCCAATAAAATGGCCCAAAAATCATAAAAGACTAACTAAATTAAATAAGTAAAGATAGCTAGCTATGCTCGCTATCACCTTTCTTGTAGCCCATGAAAAGCACTTCAGAGTGTCCTTTAGAGTCTTCAACTGCTTTAAAAATTTATTTTTCGTTCATGACTTTAAGAGTGAGCTCCCTACGCTCAATATCAATAATAACTCGCCCAGTAGCGAGGAATGGTCTTCCTAATATGACAGGCATTGAAGGATTTTCTATCATGTCCATAACATATAAGTCAATAGGAAGAAAAAATCTACCTACTCTGATTAGAACATTTTCTACGATGCCAACTGGCCTAACCTCTGACTGATCAGCCAATTGGAGCTTTACAGGAGTAGATTTAATCTCACCTATGTCTAACTTTTTGCACAGAGACAGAGGAATGATATTGATGCTAGCACCTAAATGACATAATGCTCTGAAAGAATAAGTACCAAAACTACAAGGAACAGAAAAAGTCCCTGGATCTGCTACTTTTTCAGGTACCTTATGTTGTACTCTAGTGCTGCATGTGGAAGCGAGATATACGGTGTGAACCTTCTTTTCCTTTCGCTTCTTTGCTAACCACTCCTTCATGAACCTGTTATACTGTGGCATCTCTAATGCCTCTGCAAAAGGAATATTAATGTTCAGATTCATAAAAGCATTCATAAACTTATCAAACTGAACCTGATTGTTCTTTTTCTTCTTTTTCTTTTTCTTTTCTTTGAGGGCCATCAATGGAGAAGAAGGAATAGGAGGCTCAGGTTCAGGCTTTTCAGCTTCATCTGATGATGTGTCCTCCTCAGCTTCCCCTGTAGGTGTGTCATAATCCTCAGACTTAGGCTCCTCGTCAGCTTCCTCCTGGTGCACAGTGATTGCCTTACAGTACTCCATCTGGGTTTTCTCTTGCTCAGTTGGGGCCTTACCTTTATTCATAGTGCTCACAACACTTACCAATTGTCCCAGCTGAGTCTCAATGTTCTTTATAGCTGCACTGTGGCCATTCACTATTGAGTTGATGGCAATGACTGCCTCCTCCAATTTAGTTGTCCTGTTACTAGACTCTGCAATGAAAGCTCCAACAAGATCTTCTAACTTTTTATTTTCTTGAGTTTGAGGGGGAAAACCAGGGGGATTAAGAACATTCTTATTATTAGCATAAGAGAAATTTTCATGGTTCCTATTGTTAGGGTGATAATGTGTAGGTGTAACATTATTATTATATCCCCTAAAAGTAGAATTTGTTACATACTGAACCTGTTCGATGGTCTCCTCCTGAGGTCTGGATGCTAAAGCAGCAGCTGATTCAATTGACTGTGCACTCCCTGTACCTGAAAATTTCATAAAAGCATTAGCAATGGAGGTCATCTGGGCCTGGAGTGCACTTACTTTATTAACCTCAAACACTCCAGCAGCAATCTTTTTGGGTGTAGACCGCTCAGATGGCCACTGATAGCTGTTAGTGGTCATATCCTCTAGAAGTATGCGAGCATTTTCCATGGTCTTGGACAACAGAGTCCCACCTGCAGCTGCATCAACAATCGTTTTTGTGCTAGCAGTTAAACCATTATAAAACAATTGAACCTGAAGCCAGTCGGGGTATCCATGCTGAGGACACTTCCTCAGTAGCTCTTTGAATCGCTCCCAAGCCTCAAACAGCTGCTCAGCATATTGTTGTTGGAATGTCCCAATCTCGGTCCTCAGCTTGACCGTCTTTGCAGGAGGGAAAAACTTCTTAAAAAAGGCCTGGACCAAAGCATCCCAGGTGGTGATGCTCCTAGGGGGAATAGATTGCAAGCAATCTCGTGCTTTATCCTGCAAAGAAAAAGGGAATAAACGTAAGCGAATAGCATCCTCAGAAACTCCATTAATTTTTACCGTCCCACAAATATCCAAAAATGATTTTAGATGAGAATTTGGATCCTCGGTGGGCGATCCTCTGTATGCACAGTCTCGAGCCATCTGAATGAGACCGATCTTCAGCTCAAAGTTGATGGCATTAATCGGGGCATAGACAATCCCCGACTGTTGCCCCTGAAAACACGGGCTGAAAGTAGTCTCTAATAGGCCTAGGCTCCTCAGGTGGATTTTGGTAAGCCATTTGAATAATTTCTCTGTTTTCTCTTCGAATCCTATGAATTGTTCTTTCGATCTCGGGATCCAACGGTAGCAATTCTCTACTATTACGCATACAAAAGCAAAACTACCCTAAAAAGGAAAGAAAACAATTATGGAAAGAAATAAAGAAAAGAAAACAACTAATCTAAAATATGGAAATTATAATCTAGAAAAGGAAACAAAATAACCTAAAATGGAATGCAAAAATAAATATGGCAAAACACAAATAAGGAAACTAACAAATAAGGAAAAACTAATCTAAAAAGGAATAACAAGAAATAAATAAGGAAAAGATTACACAACTAAAAGAAAAACTAAGCTAAAAAAACAAATATGGAAAGAAACAGAAATAAGGAAAAAAATGCAATCAACCTAAAAAAGTAAAAATACATCCTAAATTAAGATCAAATAATTTTTTCACAATATCAATCTAGCTAAATGTGCCAATCCCCGACAACGGTGCCAAAAACTTGATGTGGAATTTTCCGTACCGCAAGCGCACGGGTCAAATAATAATAAAGTGTTCGTATAAACGAGTGTCGTCCTCTGGATTGGATTTTTAAGCAAATCAAGTATTGCGAATTATCTCGCTCAATTTTATTTAGGGATCAAAAAGTGATGAATGAATGGTATAAAAAATAATTCAAACAAGTGAAAAGTGTGGAAATTCAATTGGGAAAAATACTTAGGGAATTGGTTTCGCTAATTTAGTCTAGGATTGATTTCAAGGAGTAAGTTATTATGCACAATGGAATTATGAGCCAAAGACCCTTTAATCACAACTACCTCTCCCGAGTATAATTGATTCTCATGCAAATTAACCAACTTGATATCCCTATCTAAGTCTATTAATAAGCAAGGCAATGAGATCTTTTGACCAATTCTAAAGTTAATCTAAAACCGTCATGAATTAGAAAGTAAACTTTAGTCATGCAATCTTGAGTAAGTCTATATTAAATCCCCTCTCCCGAGCTAGATTCAAAACTTAAATCATTCAACTAGTGGCCAAATAATTGAAAGCATTAAATCAAGATTACAAACATAATAAACATTGCACAACTTAAACCATAAATCAATCCATAAACAAAATCAACTACATCAATCCCTAAGCTATGAGTTTAGCTACTCATGAATGCAATTACAAGCTCAACTAAACATAATAAAGCCATAAATCTAACTAGAGAAAAGGAAAGGGAAAAGAAAACTCAATGTAGGCCGAGACCGAACGTCCCCGTCACGATCCCCACGAACGATGGGTTGATTTCCGCTTTTCTCCCTCTTGTTCAGCCTCAATCCTCTGTTTTCTCCTATGTTTTACGGCTACAAAAGGTCCCAAAATTGAATCCTTCAAAACCTAGCCACAAATAACCTTATATTCTGTTTTTTCGTCATAGCGTCGAGACGCTGCCTTCAAAATGCGCGTTTCTGGAAACGAATTAACACAGCGTCGAGACGCTGTGACCTTTTTGCGCCTATTCATATATGGAATGCGAGTGTCGAGACGCTCAAGAGCTAGCGACTCGGCGCTAACCTGCTGTTGACCCAATTTTGACTTTTTTTCTCTTTGACTCTTTTTCATTCCTTTGCATCTTTTCACGTCCCGAGCACCCGATTGACTCCACTATTGCGTTTTAGCTCCAATCGACCATTTCCTACAACATAAACATTAAAGCACAATAAAATGGCCCAAAAATCATAAAAGACTAGCTAAACTAAATAAGTAAAGATAGCTAGCTATGCTCGCTATCACAAACCAATTTGGGAAACCTTCTACACAACAGCAGCCGCAGAAAAACTTCCAACAAGTTCCAGTGCAGAGTCAAGAGTCAAATCTAGAGACTCTTATGAAGGAGTACATGGCAAGAAACGATGCTGCAATAAGGAATTTGGAAGTTCAACTTGGACAAATTGCTCAGGAGATTAAGAATAGACCACAAGGGACGTTGCCTAGCAAAACCGAGATCCCTCATAGAGAAGAAAAGGAGCAATGTAAGGCAGTGACCTTAAGAAGTTGATTAGAATACAATGGCCCGAAGTATCCAGCAAGTCAAGAAGCAGAAATCCCATAAAAAGCTCGAGAAAAGATTTTTGAAAAAAAGTCAGACATTACCTCATATACTTTTCAGAATAAAAGCAACGAAGAAAAGACCAAGGAGCAGGAAGCCTTGGTAGAAAAAGAAGAAAAATCAAAGTAAGAGAAAAAACAGGGGAATGAGACCGCAAACTCTCAAAAATTTGTAATAGATCCAGAATACACACCACCTCCTCCATACCCTCAAAGATTCAAACATGCCTCGCATGATGTACCATTCAAGAAGTTTTTAGATGTATTAAAGTAGCTACACATCAATATACCATTAGTGGAAGCGCTTGAACAAATTGCCTACCTATGTGAAGTTCCTGAAAGATATTCTATCAAAAACGAGAAGGTTGGGAGAATACGAAACTGTTGCACTCACTGAATGTTCCAGTGCACTGGTCAAGAATGAAATCCCTCCCAAGCTCAAAGACCCAGAAAGTTTCACTATTCCATGCTCCATCGGAGGCAGGGATGTAGGAAAAGCTCTGTGTGACTTAGGAGCGAGCATCAACTTAATGCCATACTCAATTGTTAAACAGTTAGGGATAGGTGAACGCAACCAACAACTGTAACCTGACAGTTGGCGGACAGATCACTTACACATCCTATTGGAAAGATTGAAGACGTATTGGTCAAGGTTGATGATGCACAATTTGCTTACCGCAAGTGTACGGGTCAAGTAATAATATAGTGTTTTCGTGTAAAACGAGTATCGTCCTCTGGATTGGTTTTCTAGCAAATTAAGTATCGTGACTACTTTTATTCAATTTTATTTAAGGAGTGTTGGGCTCCTAGAGTGAGTAAAATTATGATCTAAAAGTACTCAAGAACTCTGTGCAAGTATACACAGTCCGCAACAAGTAATAAGTATTATCAATCCAAGGCCTGAACTAGCTTCCACTTTATCTATTTTGTATAGTTCTTTAATGGTTTCAAAGAAGGTAAAAATAATTGGTTTTTTTTTTTAGGAATAATGCTGAAGCAAAAGAAATGAAAGAACAACAAGTAAACAAATAGGCAGACAGATTAGAGACAGGCGCTGGTTAGGTTTTAGTAATTGTTTTAAAAGATGCTCTAGCAATATTATTGACCATGCAAACTCTCGCAGTATTATTAGCAGATTCCTCCCGGAACTCTGGATTGTTTGGAATGTGTTTCAACCCCAATGAAGTACGACCGATCAAGCACTAGGCAACTGTCTATCCCTAGCTCAGTCACTGGCGTTCACCAATACACAATGATCGTAGTGTGATTAATCGCCACACACTCTCTAAATCATCTTTGAAACTAGAGAGAGGTATTCATACAGGCTCGCCAGGCGGGCATAAAATAGAAACAAGCACAACAATTAACCAAGATGCAATAATCAATATATATTACTAAAGTTAAGCACGACAATCACATTGTTCCTAACCGACACCTAAGCTACTTAGTTCATAATATGCATGGACATGCACGCTACAATCTGAGTAGGCATGCCCATAATTACAAGATAATAAAAGGAAATGTTAATCTCCTCGTTCAGCTTGCAATGATGGTCCTCTAGGTGATCTCCAATCTCTCTTCACTATTCGACTCCCAAGATGGAAGGAACTTTCCAAGAATGGAATGCTTTCTCCCAAAAGTGGAATGAATTTGACTTAAGCGGCTACTCCATTTTATAGAAGGATAGAAGGTTTGAATTAGGTCAACTTGGACACGTGTAGGGCTCTCCTTGCTCCTTTATCACGAGAATAACTCAACAGAATTCGGTTTGTCAACTTGGCTAACGAGATGTGACGTGGCAGTTTTTGCTCCCAGTTTTGCTGCAACACAGAATTTGCTCCCTACAGTCGCCCAGCAACACATTTTGCATAAAAAAATTTCCAAAGCTTTCATTCTTCCAAATGGGTTAAAACATATAATATCCATCTAAAACCAACCCTATTAAGCACAAAAGACACACAAATCAATATAGAAATGAGGCCTAAATAACTACCTTTTGGGCAATTATCACACCGCCAAACTTGAACTATTGCGCGTCCCGAGCAATACTAACCAGCGTTCCCTTAAGAATTCAAAACGTTAGACAAAGAATAGCTTAATCAAACCAGACAATCCAACACTACCTTCAATCTTTACCTGAGCACTCTGCAAGACCAAGCTCTGCTGCAGCAAAATGATTCCTCCAGCATGGACAAATAATCACCACTTTTTACTCAATTCTAAAAACTTGCCACAACCTAGCTCTATTATCAGACATTCAAAATACATTTTCAAGGGGTTTATATTTTGTTTTTCAGACTTTAAGCAGCCCTACAGTCATAAGCTCTTAAGCATGGGATGACCCACTTTATGGTGCAGTATACCCTTGCCTCAAACTCATCACCAACTAGGCTCAATACTCATTATAAAGCTAAAAAATCCTTAGTTATTCCATCTCTTGCCCCTCAGAATGGCAACATTTTATGATGAAGCTCACCTAAGTTCTGGGAGATAGAAAAACTGCTAGATAATCATTCATCCCTCAAAACTTTTGCTCCATGAATTTTCTCAGCAAAATTTTCAATAATCAAAATTTTCAGCAAATAATTCTAATTTTTCTCATTTTTTCACATTTCCTAGGTCATCTTTTGACGCGAAGACAAACTGTGGGTATCACAAATGTCCCCGGTTACTCAACAACCTAACAAATTTTTAAATGAAGGAGAGGAATGCTCGAGCAAAACAATTGGAGTAGCAAAAAGTCCCCCAAACTTGAATTATTCATTGTCCCCAATGAATCATCAATTTTTGTAAATTATACCCCCAAACTTAAATTTTTCTATCTGAATTTTAAACTAAGCGTGAGACTAGAACTAAGCGTAAAGTGGATCATAATAGTCAACACTACCTCCAGAATCTTCTCGCCGCAGCAATAGACCAGGCTAGAAGAAATGCTCAAGCAAAAGGTTTCTGGAGATCAGAATACCTTGATCTTAATTAAGCTGAATCAGTCCAAGCTTCAAAATTCAGAAGAAAATAGTGAAGTTAGAGTTACTCAGTGCTTATAGAACAGAAACATCTGGAAATTTCATTAAAAACATAAAAAATAAATTACAAAGCATATATATTTTTTTTCAAGAAGCAGAAACATTAAAAAAAACAAACATAACATCAACAGAAAAGGAGATTAGAAAATGCGCGAGCAAACAAAAATTTAAGAACAAAAATTATGCTCGCTCAAGGCCACTGCATCCTTCAGTCCTCTTGGCCCGACTCATTTTCATCATCCTTTTCTCCTCTTTCAATCGGTGGGGGTGGAATCCAGGGGTTCAACAGATCCTCAGGGAATGGAGGAAGGGCTGGATATGGCTTGGAAAAATTCTCTTGAAGCGCCTTCCTTAGATTGGCATCACAATTTTTAACATAGTTCCAGAAGGTCAAAGCTTGCCTCTCGGCAAACTCTTGCCTACTGGCCGAAAGTGCCAGTTGTTTTAGAATCGCGTTGATGTCGTAGACAAGCCCACCTTGACGTACCTCCTGCATCCGCTGAAGTCGTGCCAAGTTAGGCGTGTCAATGATTCCCTTGTCAAACAAAATAACATCTCCTTCATCTACTGGAACCCCTGCTCTCTTGCAAAGCATGGTAATGGTATTCGGGAAAAACAGCTTCCCCACCTTCTTCTTCCAACAGCCAGATATTTCATTAACAATGATCTTTCCCACATCAATGCTGAGAGACCGCAAAATCGCAAAAGCTAGAAGAACCGGCTCCCTGGAGACCGTTGAGTCGTGAGTTGTTGGAAGCAATCGTTGTCTGATAAATCCCATCCATGTATTCGCCTCCCTCTTCAGATAAGCTGACTGAAATGTCCTCTTCCCTGTCTTGGACAGCTGCCACTGCGCCCCTTCAATACCTACCTCCCGCACAACATCACTCAGCTGCTCATTAGATGGCACTACAACCATCTCATTATACGCTGCGTGGGGGAAATTCTGAAGGTTAAACAGTGCGTTAATAGCACTAGGACTCCAGTCTACCTCGAATCCTCGAACAATCACCTGGAAACCCTCTTCTTTGGCAATATTAGCATAAAATTCACGCACCACCTGTGCGTTTACAGACTCAGGCTTCACACAAAAAAACTCCCAGCCGTGGTCTGCAATATCGGTTCTCAGAAAATGCGGAAGATTATCGCTAAATCCTCTCTCAAACAGGAAGTCTCTTTTCAGAAGCTTAGCATATTTTGCTCTGGCAAAATTGTTGACGAAGCGATCATACGACAACTGCGATTCTTCTATTTCATCGTGTTCTTCCAATGCTTCAGCAATACTTTTGCCCTTTTCTGCCCTTCACTTGAGCAACCACTCTTCCTCAGCTTTCTTCTCTGCTTTTTCTCTTGCATTTTCCTCAACTTCTTTTTTCTCTCGTTCCTCTTGCTCTGCCTTCTCTTTCTCAGAATCCGACGACAGTGGTGATGGGGTATCAGTCCGAATCACCTGAACGCGCCCAGCCTTCCGCTTAATGCGGCGACGTCTCGGAGGTTCGGGCATGATGACCTCAACACGAGCCTCCTGAACTGGCTCTCTTTCAGTCGCAACCTCTGCATGCACATCCTCATTCTATTTTGCTTGAATTTCCTCGATATGTCCCTCTTCTTGAAATTCCTCTATATCCGCCATTCTCGGCTCATCCTCCTCTGGGTTCTGTACATCAGATTCTTGCGGGTCTCCTTCTTCTACTGTGACAGCCTCATCCTCTGTTGTCTTTTCTTGTTCCTCAGCCCTTTGTTGTCGTCTTCTTCGCTTAGCTTCTTTCTCCTCCGGTATCTTTTTCTTCTTCGCCTTTACCTTCTACACCTTAGGGGTAATCGGTATCTCTTCCTCCTCATTTTCACTTTCTTTCCTCACTCTTGTTTTTGCCATGAAGGATTCAAGGGTTTTACAGAGAATGAAAAACGAAAAAGAAAGCAGAAGATCGAAGCAAAAAGATGAAGTAAGAGAAACGTACCAAGGATGGCCAATAAATAAGTCTTCAGCAAAATAAAATCCTAACAGAAAGATCTTGCTCTCATTAAATTGAAATTACTGTTTTAAACCGCATGCAATCGACAGAATTAAACCATCAAACGGTAAAATCTGGAATTCAAATGCCCATGGGAAATAATTATGCGTTGTCAAATAGCCAGACCGTGGGATCATCCCTACATGACACGTGGTCGCATCCTTGCAATCTACCTGCCACAGAAAATTCAAAATTCCAAATGGTAAAAAGTAATTAATTCGCAACAAAACCCTTCCTACTCGGACGAATTGCTCCAGCCAGAACTTTGCCGCACAACCTTCAGAACCTGAAGAATCTTAGATACGAAATTCAAATTTTTCAATAGAAAAAACAAATTATTAAATTCAAATTCAAATTCAACCGATCAAATCAAATTTAATCCCTTCTTTATCTTTGAAGCCGAACTAATTAGAGGAAAATCCCTAAAAAAAGAATTTTAAAAACAATCGAAAATAAAATCTAAATCTAAAATCTAACTAATTAAAAGATAATTCAAAGATAATTTAAATAAATAAACCGAAAATAACATCCAACAAAATCAAATAAAATTCAAACCAACATAGATAAAATCTAAAATAAATTCTACGGAATTAAAAATAAATCATTCAAAATTTAAATAAACCAAATCTAACCTAATCCAAATTAAAATCAATCAGCGAAAAATCAAAACTAACACTGGGAGCTCAAAATTTTGCTCTGTAAAATGCTCCCGCAAACATCTTGCTCTCTCAATCATCACCCAATTTTAGGGAATGATATTTGGACTGAAACTCCTCATCCCAATGATGTTTCACACCCTGACCATTCATTTTAAACACTCTCCCATCTTTTTCATCCTGTAAAGTAATTGCACCATGGGGAAAAACTTCAATCACAATAAACGGCCATGACCATTTAGATTTTAGTTTCCCAGGAAACAATTTTGATCTAGAATTATAAAGCAAGACTTTCTGACCCTTGACAAACTCTTTAGATCTAATTTTCTTGTCATGCCACAGCTTAGTCTTTTCTTTATACATTTTCTCATTCTCATAAGCAAACTGGTGAAATTCCTCTGATTCATTAAGCTGCAGCATTCTTATTGCTCCTGCACGACTTAGATCAAAATTTAACTTTTTCAAAGCCCAAAATGTTTTATGCTCTAGCTCTAATGGTAAATGACAAGCTTTCCCATATACTAACCTATAGGGAGACATACCTAGAAGAGTCTTATAGGCTGTCCTATAAGCCCAAAGAGCCTCATCCAACCTAAAAGACCAATCCTTTCTAGATGGATGAACTACTTTCTCTAGAATAGATTTAATTTCCTTATTACTAATTTCAGCTTGACCATTTGCTTGTGGGTGATAAGGGGTAGCTATCCTATGCTTAATCTCATACTTAGCCAACAACTTAGTTAAGATATTATTAACAAAATGTGTACCCTCATCACTCATTAGAGCCCTAGGTGTCCCAAACCGCGCAAAGATGTGCGATTGAAGAAACCTTGCAACTGTCTTGGCATCACTCTGATGGCATGCGATGGGCTCCACCCACTTGGACACATAATCAACTACCAATAAGATAAAAACATTGCCATTAGAAGGGGAAATGGCCCCATAAAATCAATACCCCACACATCAAATAATTCAACTTCTAAAATGTAAGAAATAGGCATTTCATCTTTAGGCCCTAAGTTTCCTCTCCTTTGGCAAGCATCACATTGCTTGTAAAACAAATGGGCATCGTTAAATAACATAGGCCAAAAAAATCCACAATGTAAAATCCTCATAGCTGTCCTCTGACCGCTGAAATGGCTTCCATAAGGCGAAGAGTGACATTGCTCCAGGATTTCCTTTGCTTCATCACCTGAAACACACCTACGAATAATACCGCCAGAGCATTGCTTATACATAAATGGTTCATCCCAATAGAAAAACTTTGCATCATGCTTAAACTTTTTCTTCTGCCTCCAATCCATGTCAATAGGAGTGACTCCCTTGACCAAAAAGTTGGCAATGTCAGCATACCAAGGGGCATCCCTGACTACCTTTACCTCAACAGCAAAAAGCTGTTCATTCGATGAAGAATCTGAAATGGCAGATTGCTTCAACAAAGATGATGCTGGATCAAGACGAGATAAGTGATATGCAATGACATTTTCTGATCCCTTCTTGTCCTTTATCTCCAATTCGAACTCCTGTAATAATAAAACCCAACGAATTAGTCTAGGCTTTGCATCTTTCTTAGACATTAAATACCTTATTGCAGCATGATCCATGAATACTGTGACTTTGGATCCAACCAAATATGGCCGAAATTTCTCAAAAGCGAACACCACAGCTAACAACTCCTTCTCAGTAGTTGTATAGTTGACTTGTGCTTCGTTTAAAACCCTGCTTGCATAATATATAGGATGGATAAATTTGCCCTGCTTTTGCCCCAGCATAGCACCTACTGCAGCATCACTCGCATCACACATTACCTCAAATGGTAAATTCCAATTAGGTGCACAAAGAATAGGTGTTGAGATTAAAGCAGCTTTTAAAGTCTCAAAAGCCTTCCTACAATCTGCATTAAAGTAAAAAACATGATCAGTACACAATAGGTTACAAAGAGGTTTACTGATTTTTGAAAACTCCTTTATGAACCTCCTATAAAATTCGGCATGACCTTAAAAACTCTGAATTCCCTTCACTGAATTCGGTGGTTCTAGTCTTTTAATCACCTCTATTTTTGCTCTATCAACTTCTAGACCATTCTTAGAAATACTATGTCCTAACATTATGCCCTCCTTCACCATGAAGTGGCATTTTTCCCAATTAAGAACTAGATGGGTATCCTCACATCTCCTTAACACCTAACCTAAATTATCTAAACAACTCTGAAAAGACCCCCCCAAAACTGAAAAGTCGTCCATAAATACCTCAACAGTGGACTCAATCATATCAGAAAAAATATCTAACATACACCGCTGAAATATTGCTGGAGCATTGCAAAGGCCAAAAGGCATTCACCTAAAAGCAAACGTCCCATAAGGGCAAGTGAAAGTGGTTTTTTCCTGATCCTCAAGAGCAATAGTAATCTGGTTATACCCGGAATAACCATCTAAGAAACAGTAGTAGGCCTGACCAACCAATCTATCCAACATCTGGTCAATAAATGGTAGAGGGAACTGGTCCTTACGGGTGGCTTTATTAAGCCTCCTGTAATCCATGCAAACCTCCAACCAGTTACTATCCTAGTTGGGATCAGCTCATTGTCTTTATTGCTCACCACAGTGACACCTCTTTTCTTAGGAACAACTTGGACAGGGCTTACCCAATTGCTATCGACAATTGGATAAATGATCCCGGCATCCAACCATTTAATCACCTCAGTTTGACAACCTCTTTCATTGTAGGGTTAAGCCTTCTTTGTTGCTCAATACTCTTAAAGGATTCCTCCTCTAGAGTGATTTTGTGCATACAAAAAGATGAGCTAATTCCCTGAATGTCAGCCAATGTCCAACCTATTGCCTTGCGGTATTGCTGCAGCAATTTTATTAAGGCCTCTTCATGCTCCGACATTAAATCTGATGCAACAATAATGGGCAACGTCTCACCTTCCCCAAGATACACATACTTTAGATGATCCAGCAACGGCTTCAAATCCAAAGTAGGTGCCTCAATCAGGGATGGCTTAATAGGAGGAGCCTTCCTTTGATCTAAATCTAAAGACTCAAAAACATCCTCACACCTAAACAGTTCCTTTTAATTTTTTCTTTCCTAGAAACAAACTTGTAAATCCTCTACACTAACCTCTCCATGCTCTTCCGAATGCTTACTAGCTGAATCCAGTATTGCTGTCTCAATAACTGTGCTCTCCAGAATTCTAATGAAGGAGCAATCCTCCATTTCGTCTGGATACTTCATGGCTTTAAACACATTTAATTTTACTTCCTCATTACAAACTCTCATTGTTAATTCACCTTTTTGAACATCTATTAACGTCCCACCAGTAGCCAAAAATGGACAACCTAGAATAATTGGGACATCTTTATCAGCCACATAGTCTAAAATAATGAAATCAACAGGAAATATGAATTTATCTACCTTCACTAAGACATCCTCAATTTTACCCTCTGGATATGTGATAGACCGACCTATCAGCTAGTTCGAGTGTGACTGTGGTAGGTCTAGCTTCACCAATACCTAGCTTTCGATAGACCGAAAGAGGCATAAGGTTAATGCTTGCACCTAAATCACAGAGTGCTCTACGTAACTCTTTTCCACCTATAGATACAGGTATAGTAAATGACCCTGGATCCTTAGCCTTGGGTGGTGGCCCATTCTTAAGAATAGTACTACATTCCTCAGTAAGAGATACAGTTTCAAACTCACCTAACCTTTTCTTTTTAGTTAAAATATCCTTAAGAAATTTAGCATAATTAGGCATTTCCTCAATAGCTTCTACTAAAGGGATATTTATATGCAATTGCTTAAGAATCTCTAAAAACTTTTTAAATTGACCATCCTGATTCTTAGGCCTTTGCCTTTGTGGAAAAGGTAGAGGTGGTACATAAGGTGGGGGTGGCACATAAGGCGGTTCCACATCTGGAATAGAACCAGATGCTCCAGCATCTTTATTGCTGCCTCCAGCACCCTGACCAGTCTCCAACTCTTTCTCAACATTCTTCTCTATATCCTGGGTTTTTCTAGGCTCTTCTAGTGGCGTACCACTCCTAAGAGTCACTGTCTTTACCTGCTCCTTACCTTCCCTTCGAGGGTGTTCAGTATCTGATGGAAGTTTCCCTTGAGGCCTTGCCTTCAGCTCATTAGCTAGTTGACCCACTTGCAGTTCAAGGGCTCTCATTGAAGCTTGATTACTTTGAATTGCGGCATCTGTACAAGCCATAAACTCTTTCATCATCGCCTCAAGAGAACTCCCTGAATTTTGTTGGGGCAAAGCCTGCTTATTTTGCTGGGGCAATACCTACGCTTTAACAAATCTCGGCTGGCTCACCTTTTGTTGTGTTTGCTCATTACTTCCTTGTCCTCCCCATGAGAAGTTGGGGTGGTTGTGCCAACCTGGATTATAGAAGTTAGAGTAAGGGTTATTCCTCTGATTACCTACAAAAAAACATTGAAGTTGGATTGCTGGGGCAAAACTCGTAGTTGTGGTCTTCACCCCAATAGACACATGCTTCCTCTATGACTTGGTTCACCACTGTAGCAGGCTCCACTGCTGGTGGGTGTTGATGACTAATCACTGTCACATTCTTAAGAGCGTTAGCAATCATTGCAAGATCAGCCCTAATGGTGAACACACCATCAACCTCTAACACACTCTTAACCTTTTTATTTATGCCTCTAACATCCGACCACTAACAACTATTAATAGATATCCTTTCCAAAATTTCATAGGCTTCATTAAACGTTTTTGGCAAAAGGGCCCCTCCAGCAGAAGCATCAACCATATCCTGGGCTACTCCATTTAACCCATTGTAAAATGTTTCCATTTGGATACAATGAGGTAAACCATGGTGGGGACACTTTCGCAAAAGCTCCTTAAACCTCTCCCAAGCCTCACTAAAAGTCTCATCTTCAAGTTGTCTAAACCCTACTATTTCACTCCTTAATTTAGCATTTCTATTAGCTGGGAAATATTTACTCAAACATTTTTCAGCTAACTCATCCCATGTCCTAATTGATCCTGGAGCAAAAGAATTCAACCATGCCTTTGCTTCATCTCTAAGAGAATACGGGAACAAAGTTAATCTAAGAGCATCTCTAGACACTCCTTGAATTACAAAAGAATCACTAACTCCTAGAAAAGACTTAAGATGCAAATGAGGGTCTTCAGATGACAAACCATGGAATTGACCCACGGTTTGCAACATCTGAAACATAACCGGTTTCATTTCAAAATTTGCCGCTTGGATTTGAGGACGTGCAATCCTTGGATTCAACTCATCAAACATTGGAAAAGCATAGCCTCGAATGGCTCTGGTCCTTTCGTTCGCTACCAGATAGGATTTTCAGCCTGATTGTTTTGCTGCTCATTTTGCTCCAACGGCGGGTTTTGCTGCAGCAAGCGATTCTGGGGGTTCACTAGATCTTCAGGACCCTGGGGAAGACGCGACACATTATCCATTTGATTTATGCGCTACTCTCTCCTTCTTCTCCTGAATGTCCTCTCGATTTTTGGATCAAGCTCGAACCTTACCCCAGGCGGATCGCTCATACACCAAACTCACACCTGCAAAAACAAAAGAAACAATAAAAAAGTTCTAGCACCAAACCACTAAAACACATACACAAAACAGATCAGATAAAAACTTATTCAAGTCCCCGGCAACGGCGCCAAAAACTTGTTGGGCTCCTAGAGTGAGTAAAATTATGATCTAAAAGTACTCTAGAACTCTGTGCAAGTATACACAGTCCGCAACAAGTAATAAGTATTATCAATCCAAGGCCTGAACTAGCTTTCATTTTATCTATTTTGTATAGTTCTTTAATGGTTTCAAAGAAGATAAAAATAATTGGTTTTTTTTAGGAATAATGTTGAAGCAAAAGAAATGACAGAACAACAAGTAAACAAATAGGCAGATAGATTAGAGACAGACGCTGGTTAGGTTTTAGTGATTGTTCTAAAATATGCTCTAGCAATATTATTGATCATGCATTTCTCGCAGTATTATTAGCGGATTCCTCCCGAAACTCTGGATTTTTTGGAATGTGTTTCAACCCCAATGAAGTACGACCGATCAAGCACTAGGCAACTGGCTATCCCTAGCTCAGTCACTGGCGTTCACCAATACACAATGATCATAGTGTGATTAATTGCCACACACTCTCTAAATCATCCCTGAAACTAGAGAGAGGTATTCATACCAGCTGGCCAGACGGGCATAAAATAGAAACAAGCACAACAATTAACCAAGATGCAAAAATCAATATATATTACTAAAGTTAAGCACGACAATCACATTGTTCCTAACCAACGCTTAAGCTACTTAGTTCATAATATGCATGGACATGCACACTACAATCTGAGTAGGCATGCCCATAATTACAAGATAATAAAAGGAAATGTTAATCTCCTCGTTCAGCTTGCAATGATGGTCCTCTAGGTGATCTCCAATCTCTCTTCACTATTGGGCTCCCAAGATGGAAGGAACTTTCCAAGAATGTAATGCTTTCTCCCAAAAGTGGAATGAATTTGACTTAGGCGGCTACTCCCTTTTATAGAAGGATAGGAGGCTTGAATTAGGTCAACTTGGACACGTGTAGGGTTATTCTTGCTCCTTTATCACGAGAATAACTCAACAAAATTTGGTTTGTCAACTTGGCTAACGAGTTGTGACGTGGCAGTTTTTGCTCCCAGTTTTGCTGCAGCACAGAATTTGCTCCATCCAGTCGCCTAGCAACACATTCTGCATAAAATAATTTCCAAAGCTTCCATTATTCCAAATCGGTTAAAACATATAATATCCATCTAAAACCAACCCTATTAAGCACAAAAGACACACAAATCAATATAGAAATGAGGCCTAAATAACTACCTTTTGGGCAGTTATCAGGGAGCAAAGCTCAATGATATAAAAATAAAAGTAAAGACTCAAAACATAAAAATAAAAGTGGAGACTCAAATGGAAAGACTCTTAGAGAATTGATTTCATTGTTTAGATTGAGGATAAATTAATGGGATGAATTTAGCATGCAATTATTCTACCAAGTCTAGGAACCTTTTATCACAACTATCTCTCCCGAGCATAATTGATTCTCATGCATGCAACCAACTTGATATCCCTATCTAAGTTCATTAACATGCAAGGCTTTGAGTTTAGTTCTTCAAGCAACTTCTAAAGTTATTCCAAATCCCGTCACAAATTTAGAATGTCTACTTTAGTCATGCAATTAAATAAAGTAAGTCTTAGGCCAAATCCCCTATCTCAAGCAAGATTCAACACTCAAATCATTCAACTAGTGATCAAGTAATTGAAAGCATTTAACCATAATTGCATAGGTAAAATAAATGCATATTCATACCACAAATCAATCCAACAACCTAAAACAACTACATCAATCCCTAAGACAAACAACTAGCAATTCATAGTCTTTAAACCACAAACATTAATTGCAAGAAAAACCATAAAAACTACAAGAGTTAAGGGAAAGAGAAAGGAAAACTCGAATTTGTCGACACCGCACGTCCTCGTCATGATCACCACGTCTTCTCGCTTGATTCCCGCTCCTTGGCCTTGCCTTTAGCTCCCATAAAATGTCTCTAGTCGAAATTAGGGCTAAAATCTCACCAATTGGACTCCCCTTGGCCGTGCAAGAAAAGGATGAATTTATAGAAAATCTGTCGACAGCGTCGAGACACTATCTTAGTTTGCCGCCATTCTGTTTAGGAAAATATCGATAGCGTCGAGACGCTCTTGTCATAGCATCGCGATGCTACAGGCAACGTCGAGATGCTCTACAGCAGTGTCGCGACGCTACGCCAAATTCCAGCTTACTGCCTTTTCAGATTGGACAGCTTCTAATTCTTTTCTAATTAATTTCCTTTGCCTCCTTTTAGCATTCCGAGCACCGGATTGACTCCAATATCATGTTTTAGCTCTAATCAACAATTTTCTACAAAATAAACATTTAAGTGCAATAAAATGGCCAATAAAGCATAAAAGACTAGCTTAATTAATTAGGGAAAACTAGCTAGCTATGCTCGCCATCAGTTGACAAGTTTGTCTTCCCTGCAGATTTCATCATTTTAGATTGTGAAGCTGACAAGGACTCGCCAATAATCTTAGGACGACCTTTCCTAGCCACTGACAGAACCCTAATAGATGTGCAGAAAGGAGAATTGACTATGAGGGTCAACGATCAACAAGTCACGTTCAATGTGACGAAGGCAATGCAATATCCAGGATACCTTGAGAGATGTTCTATGATTGAAGAAGTTGACGAACTCTCTGTATCTATTGTGCAGGAAACACTAAAAGGAGAACCAATGAGAGGGAGCAAGCTTGAAAAGGAAGAGATAAAAGAAAAAGGAATTGAAGAAGTAGAAATCACAAATGATTCTACAGCAGCAAGGATAGATGCATTAAGGGATTCATCAGACCAAAAAGAAATCAGGCCATTGCAACCATCTCTGATCAATCCTCCTGATCTGGAACTTAAGCCTCTGCCAGAGCATCTTAAATATAACTTTCTTGGTGAAAACAGGACATTACCAGTCATTATCTCAGCTTACCTTACTGAACAAGATGAAATTTCTTTGTTGCAGGTCCTTTCTAAACATGAAAAAGCAATACGATGGACAATTGAAGACATTCAAGGAATCAACCCTTCATTTTGCATGCACATGATAAACCTTGAAGAGGGAGCAAAAAATTCCAATGAGAATTAGAGGAGATTGAATCCCATCATGAAGGAAGTTATTAGGAAGGAAATCTTAAAGTGGTTGGATGTATGAGTTATCTACCCAATTTCAGACAGTAGCTGGGTTAGCCTAGTGCAATGCGTTCCAAAAAAGGGTGGGATGACCGTAGTGGAGAATGAGAAAAATGAATTTATCTTGACAAGAACGGTTACAAGATGACGAGTTTGCATAGACTATCGTCGCTTTAATAAAGTAACCAGGAAAGACCACTTACCATTGCCATTCATAGATCAGATGCTGGACAGACTTGTAGGGAAAGACTATTATTGTTTCTTAGACGATTACTCCAGTTACAATCAGATAACTATAGCCCCAGAAGACCAAGAGAAGACAATGTTCACATGTCTGTATGGAACGTTCGCCTTCCAGAGAATGCCATTCGGGTTATGCAATGCACCAACCACCTTGCAAATGTGTATGATGGCCATATTCTTCGACATGCTAGAACGAACCGTGGAAGTATTCATGGATGACTTCTCTGTACTCGGTGAATCATTTGCTGCATGCTTATGAAATTTAGACCAAGTATTAAAAAGATGTGAAGGAACTAATTTGGTACTGAACTAGGAGAAGTGTCGTTTTATGGTACGAGAAGGCATAGTCCTTGGACATCGCATCTCCAGGAAATGAATTGAGGTGGACAAGGCAAAGATCGAGATCATATCCAAGTTGCCTTTCCCAAAAACAATGCGAGATATTAGAAGCTTTCTAGGCCATGCAGGTTTCTATAGAAGATTCATTAAAGGCTTTTCTAAAATTTCCAAACCTTTGTGCAGGTTACTGGAGGTAGATAGACCGTTCAATTTCAATGAAGATTGCAAACAGGCATTCGAGACTTTAAAGAAGGCACTCAGCACATCACCGATCATAATTGAACCAGACTGGACCCAACCATTCGAGTTGATGTGCGACGCTAGCGACTTTGCAGTTGGTGTAGTCCTATGTCAGAAAAGAGGAAAGATAGTTCAGCCTATTTACTTCGCAAGCAAAACACTTAACGAGTCTTAGTTGAACTATACAGTCACAGAGAAGGAACTGCTTGCAGTAGTGTTTGGCTTTGATAAATTTAGATCCTACTGATAACTGCCAAAAAGGTAGTTATTTAGGCCTCAATTATATAGGGATTTGTGTGTCCTTTATGCTTAATAGGGTTGGTTTTAGATAGATATTACATGTTTTAACCCATTTGGAAGAATGGAAGCATTGGAAATTATTTTGTGTAGATTATGCTGCTGAGCGACTGGAGGGAGCAAATTCTGTGCTGCAGCAAAACTGGGAGCAGAAACTGCCACATCACAGCTCGTTAGCCAACTTCATGAACCAACTTCTGTTGAGTAATTTTCGTGATAAAGGAGCAAGGAGAGCCCTACACGTGTCCAAGTTGACCTAATTCAAGTCTCCTCTCCTTCTATAAAAGGAAGTAGCCGTCAAAGTCAAAGGCATTCCATGTTTTCCCTTGGAAGCCGAATATTTTAGAGAGATTGAAGATCATCAAAGAACACCATCTTCTACAAGCTGATTAGGGAGTTTATTTTCTTTATTAACTTGTGGTTATGGACATGCATACTCAGATTGTAATTCGTATTCCTATGCCTATTATGAACTAAGTAGCTTAAGGTGTTGGGTAGGAATAATGTGATTACTGTGCTTCATCTCTAGTAATAAATTGACTATCACATTTTGGTTAATTGTTGTGCTTATTTCCATTTTCTGCCCGCCTGGCCAGCCGGTGTGAATAGCTCTCTCTAGTTTCAGGGATGATTTAGAGGGTGTGTGGCAATTATCCACATTACGATCATTGTGTATTGGTGAACGCCAGTGACTGAGCTAGGGATAGCCAGTTGCCTAGTGCTTGATCGGTCGTACTTCATTGGGTTTGAAACATATCCCAAAAATCCAGAGTTCCAGGAGGAATCCGCTAATAATACTGCGAGAAATGCATGATCAATAATATTGCTAGAGCATATTTTAGAACAATCACTAAATCCTAACCAGCGCCTGTCTTTAATCTGTCTATCTATTTGTTTACTTATTGTTCTGTCATTTATTTTGCTTCAGCATAATTCCGATAAAACCAAATCATTTTACTATTTTTGAAACCATTAGAAAATTACACAAAATAGGTAGAGTGGAAACTAATTCAGGACTCGGATTGATAATATTACTTGCTGCAGACTGTGTATACTTGCACAGGAATTCTAGAGTCTTTTATACCATATTATTACTCACTCTAGGAACCCAACACCTACCTTGTAGGAACTAAAGTCATTGTCCACACAAATCATTCAACCGTCAAACATTTGCTTTCTAAAAAAGACGCCAAACCCCGATTAATTCAATGGATTTTGCTTTTGCAGGAGTTTGACAAAGAGATCCAAGACAGGAAAGGGACAGAGAATCAGGTAGCAAACCACCTATCAAGGCTTGGAGAGGAAGCACAAATAGAAAAAAGAGTTGGACATTTGGGAGTCGTTCGCGGATGAGAAAATTCTGGCGGTCAAGACTATTGAAGTTCCATGGTTTGCAGACTATGTAAACTATATCTAGTCAGTGGACTAAAACCACCAGAGGCGATTGCTCAGCAACTCAAGAATTTCTTAAAAGACGTCAAAGACTACTATTGGGATGAACCGTATTTGTATAAGCTAGGGCCTGATCAAATACTAAGATGGTGTGTATCGGAAAAGGAGATACCTTTGATATTGGGAGCCTGTCATGCAGCTCCATACGGAGGACTAAAGACAGCGGCCAAAGTCCTCCAATCTGGCTATTTTTGGCCCAGTCTCTTCAAAGATGCACACCTTTTCACGAAAAACTGCGATCAATGCCAAAGGACAGGGAACCTGACAACTAAAAGTGAAATGCCTCTACACTTCATACTCGAAGGAGAAATCTTCAACGTATGGGGGATAGACTTTATGGGACCATTCCCGCCATCCTTGGGAAACATCTACATATTGCTCACAGTTGATTATGTATCGAAATGGATTTAGGCAATAGCTACTGCAACAAATGACACAAAGGTGGTGAAGGAATTTTTTCTGAGGAATATCTTCACAAGATATGGAACCCCTCGCTTCATCCTAAGTGACGAAGGATCTCATTTCCTGAACAAAATGATAGCCAACTTATTTTCCAAGTATAACATCAGGCATATAGTAGCCACTGCTTACCATCCTCAAACAAATGGACAAGCAGAGCTCTCTAACAGAGAAATCAAGGCTATCTTGGAAAAGACAGTAGACCCTTCCTGCAAGGATTGGTCATTACGACTTGATGAAGCATTGTGGGCCCACAGAACTGCATATAAGGTGCCTTTAGGGATGTCTCCATATCGTCTCATATTTTGAAAAGCCTGCCACTTGCCACTCGAGTTAGAACACAAGGCTTATTGGGCATTGAAAAAGTTTAACCTCAACATGGACAAAGTAGGGATCAAAAGGAAGTTGCAACTTAATGAGCTGGAAGAACTTCGACATTTCACCTACGAAAATGCAAAACTCTACAAGGAGAAGGTCAAGCGATGACATGACAGAAGAATCCACCCAAAGGAGTTCTATAGGGGCCAGAAAGTGCTACTTTTTAACTCTAGGCTCAAGTTATTTCCAGGAAAACTCAAATCAAGATGGTCAGGGCCATTTAAGATCGTGAAAATCTTCGACTATGGAACTGTGGTACTGATGGATAGTCAGGGCATGCACTTCAAAGTAAATGGAGAAAGGATTAAACCATATTGGGGAAAGGGCTTCGAGGATGAGGAAGCCCATGTCTCCGTGATTGACCTGGTATGCTTCTACACCTTGAAAGATTAATGTTTGCATATTATTTGAATCTTTAAAATAGTAATACAGATAGGGACTCCAAAAATATATGGATCAGAGTAAAAACTCTGTCTAGGAAAAGGTACTTAAGTTGACCGAAGAGAACACCTTTTCCTGGGGGTTTACCTGGGAGTTTGAAAAGTCCAGATTATTTGGTACCCTATCTATTTTAAAAGAAAACATTATATATTTAGAAAAAAATAAGAAAAAAAAGGAGATACATATAGGAAATTGAAAATTCACAAGTTTAGAATAAAAGATTTTTGATCAAGAGGGAACTTTGTCTAAGAAAAGTCCTGACTAGGCTGAGGTATTTAAGCTGACCGTAGGGAACACCTCTACCTAGGGACTTACCTGGAAGTTGAATTGATCAAAACATTTTTACTTAATTTATTTTTTTTAAAAAAAAAAAGAAAAAAGAAAAAAAAACAATCAATAATAAATAATAAATCATGATTAAGCATGTGAACTTTCTAACATGTTTATGATTGTTTCAGCAAAGAAGAAAAGCAAAGGAAAAATGAAAAGTCAGAAAAAATAGAGAAGACAGAAAAACTGGGTGAAATGCGACTGCAATTCTCCCCAGTGTATTTGGAAATGCGACTGCATTTTCAAGAATAAGTGGGAAGTCACGAATTTCGTTTGAACTGCACGTGACCTAATTGGAAAAGTATAAATAGCTGACTTATGATCTCTTCACCAAGCACTCAACCCTTTGCATTCAAGTCAAAACCTCAACTCTCCATATTCTCTCATCTTGAAACCGCGAAACCCATATTTAAGAAGATGAAGAACACGCAAAAGCCATCATCATCACACAAGATCACTCGATCTCAAAATACTCAAGCATCCCACGAAGCTGAAGCAAGTGAGCGACGGCAAGAGGAGAACCCCGAAAAGCCCATGCACGACACACGAAGGACGAGACCCATGGGATTCTCGCCGGCGGTCGTGAACGTCAAACCCAATGCTCAACCTCCATCTTCTTCGACAATGCCAGCCACGTCGAGGGAGATTCCAAGTTCGTCTACACCGAGAAGATTCACGTGCGCCACTACCGTCCACCAAACCCAAAAACCCGCCGCTCAACAGTTTAGAAACCGCTCACGGGAGTGGTTTGCAATGATTCGAGAGATGGGAGCTCAGAGACGTTATGCTCTTGAAGAGGAAGCGAATAGACGAGATGAAGAAGAAGCCGCCAAGGCAGCTGGAAGCTCTCGGCAAGAAGGAACTTCATCGGGTAAGCATTCTGAACCATCAACTAATCCCTCTTCATCTTGCAGGGCCAAACCCTTTGTTACATATAGTGCAAAGAAGAGGAGTCCCAAGAAAAATGTGCTCGAAAAGCCGCTTGTGATTGAGCCCCTCAAAACCGCGAGAATGCCTCCAGATGTGTTCGAAGATATAATCCGCCAAGCCGTGGCAAAGGCTCTTATGATTGCTGAAGGGTATAAGGCTGAACAAGATGCTTTGAAAGATATTGAAGCTGAGAGAGAGATGGAAAACCAACACATGATGGAGGAAGATGATTTTGCAAAGAGAAGAAAGGAGGAAGAAAGCGAAGAGAAAAGAAGGAGAGAAGAAGAGCAAGAGGCCGAGAGGGCCATAATAGCTGAAGAGGAAGAAAGAAGGTGAGGAGAAAACCTTAGGAGGGTGGGCATTGAATTGCATCTCCTAGAGAAAGAGAAAAAGAGAAGAGAATAATTGAAAGAAGATGAGAAAAGAAGAAAGGAAGCTGAAAACTTCCTTGCAGCTTTTGAGCCACTCCACAAGACTCAAAGTAAAGCTGAAGTGCTGCAAGGGAGGGTAGAAAAAGAGGCCCAACAGGGGCCAACTGAGAAAGTTCAAAAAAAGAAAAAGAAAGAGAAGTATAGATTGAAGCCTAGAATGCGATCGCATTTGGGCCACATTCTGAAGAAGGCCAACCCGAGGCCACCATTGAGCAGCATGTTGATGAGGTTTTCGAACCTCTATTCAAAGATGACCCACCAGTAGCTGATATTACCTCTTTGGGAGAGAAGATGGATGAAGAAGAGAAAGAAGACAAAGAGGTTGAAACCTCCACTAACTCTGATACAGAATCCAATTTAGAGATCAACGAGCTGGATGATGACCAAGTTCCTATCTCTACAGCCTTGAGGAGAAAGAGAAAAAGAGAGATAAAGGCTGAGAGGAGGACAAAGAAAAAGAATGATCCAATCTTTTCCAAGAGGCTGAGGACAAGATCCATGGGCGCCTCTCCTGCAGTTCCTCCTACCGCTTCACCCGCCAAGCCCAAGGCAAAGTCACCGAAAGCTCCATCTCCCAAGAATCCATTTCCTGAGGTATTTAAAGATGTTAATTTCTAAGAACTGATGGAGATCATGAGAAAAAGAGATTTCCTCAACGAGAAGGGATTCTCTAACAGAGCTGGAGCACTGCCAGAGTTTGTGAGTAGGATCATTTCGCAGTACAAATGGCAGGACTTTTGTGCTCACCCTCAGGAGGTCGTAGTGCCTTTAGTTTGAGAGTTTTATGTCGGCCTGAGGGAGGAGAGCATCAGTATGGCGGTGGTGAGGGGGAAGATGGCCAGTTTCTCCTCAGTTGATATTAATAGGGTATACAGGATCAAAGCACCCCTACATCCGAGAGGGAATGATGTGATTAGAAACCCTTCGACCAAACAAATGAAGGAAGCTCTTAATCTTCTTGCCAATAAGGGTGTCCAGTGGAAAGAATCTCAGACAAAAGTGAAGTCTCTAGTGCCAAACGACTTAAAGCAAGAATTGACAGTTTAGCTTCACTTCATCAAAAATCGTTTGATGCCAACCACCCACGATAGCACGATTTCAATAGATAGAGTGATGCTCCTCTACTGCATTATGAAGGGGTTGGAAATCAACGTGGGGAGCATAATAAGAGAGGAGAACCTAGCCTGTGGATGAAAAAGGGCAGACAAGCTTTTCTTTGGATCACTCATCACCCAACTCTATCAGAGGGTGAAGATCGTTCTAGGTAAGGACGGGGAGGGTCATTTCTTCAAGCCGACCATTGACCTGTCCTTGATCGGGAAGCTCCAACAGAACAAAATCCAAAGGAAAGACAAAGCCTCCACATCTCAGGCTATTCCTCAATCAGGGCCGAATGTAGCTTCTCCATCCTCGCACACTCCTTTCAGAGGGCCTTCACCATCTTCTGAGGCCCTAGCCATTGCCTACCGCCAGATAGATCAACTCATGGACAACCTGAGAACATATTGGGCATATGCAAAGAAGCGGGATGAAGCCATTTGAGAGTTTTATCTCTCTTTTACCCCAAGCATTGCTCTGGTCTTTCCAGATTTCCCTCGATCGCTGCTGCCTCAAGAGGATGAGGATTCTGATGAAGAGAATGATGATGAAGATGATGAAGAGAAAGAGAGTTCCTTATATGAGGACTAGGGGAGTTTTTTTGATCCCCTTTGACTGAGTTTTTTTGTGAATAATATTGTTTTATGTTTTTTGTTGCTTGCTGTTTTTTAGTTTTAGCATGTTTTAAATTATGTTTTTAGTTGTTTAGTTGCTGTTTTGATTGTTTTAGTTTTTTAGTTGTTAATAGTTTTGATAATAGGGTAGTTTTAGATAGCTTGTTGATAGCTTAGACTAGATAACTGTGGGTTTTTTAATCTTTTCTTGGAAAAATTTGCTTGCTGTTTTTGAGCTTAACCTATGAACTTTTTGAAAAAATCAACTTTAAGAAAAATTGCTTTAAAATGTTTTGGAAGAAAAGCATGTTTTCAAAGGAGTTTTCTTTTAAGCCCTTGATGATGAAAACTAGAGCTTTGTTCTATCTCAAAAGTGCCACCATCACAACTGAATTGTTTTCTAGTCATAGGCCTTCCATTAGTCTTTTTCTTTACAAAATTTTCTTAAAGTCTAAACTTCCTCGTGTTTAACCTTTCTAACACTCTAGGAGAGTTTAGCCTTGATGTTTTGAAAACAAAAAGCCTCATGTTAAGCCCATGCTTCAAAAACAAAAGCCAATGAGGATATTGTCTACCTTTAAGTTTGGGTTACTCAGTAACCAGGGGCATTCATGACACCCATGGTTTGCCACTGCATGAAAGGTTTACCTAGGGAAGTGAGTATTATTCCGAGCTTGTGAGCTTTGCTCGTAGCTAGATATCTTCACCACAAAGTGTCAATAAGCTAGAACGAAGGTAAAGATGACAACAAGGATACTCTTGGGAGAAAAAGAAGTTGAATAAAAAAAGCACCAGCAGTCAAATAAGTTTGGGGGAGATAGAAAAGGTCTAGTAATTCATGTATGCTCATGTTTTCCTCAAGATTGTTTTTCTTAACTAAAAGGACTACACTAGACTCTATGAGTAGAAGTTAGGTAGTTTAAGCACATTGGTTAGGATGGATTAGGGAGAGTTTTGCTTTGGGAAAGAACAATAGAAATCTTCATGCCTAGGAAACTCAGACGTTGTGACTGGCACTAGAGTAGAACCCTCTCTTGAAAAGCAAACTTTTAAGAAAACGATCATGAAAAACATGTCTACTTGATTCCATGTTACATGTTTGAAATGTAAAGTTGATACTAGTACCATGATTGATTACTACACATGAACTCTAACATTATGTTTTGCAATTAATATTGAGCTCTTATGTTCTGATTGGCAATTAAAAAGTTGATCTCTAACATTTTGGTTGGCTATTGCTTGAGGACAAGCAATGAGTTCAGTTTGGGGGTGTGATTAGGGTAAAAAATATACCTATTTTACCCTTATATTTAGCTCATTTCTTTGTCAAATATTGCATGTTTAGATCAATTTTACTATTCGCGAGCTCAAAATATGTTAAAGTTGTTAAGTTAGGGTGTTGAGATTCACTTTTGTCAAATTAGGCTAATTTGTGCTCAAAAAGACGATTTTAAGAGAATTTGACTAAGTTGGTTGTTGTGCAGGAAAATAGAGGAAAAGCTGAAATTTCCCCAGAAATGCGACCGTATTTCTAGGAAGGCAAAATGAAATGCGACTGCATTTCTGGAAAAACCGAGACCGTTCCGAGTCATCCACGGGTCGTTGTTGACGAGTCTTCTTCGCACCTAACCGGTTGTTTTGACCCCGAAACTGAATGGCCTACCTTCCAACACCTATTTCGTAGCTCCTCAACCATCTCCAACACTATATAAGCTCGTGATTCGAAGTCAAATTCAAGCAGAACTCATTTGGAAGAAGAGAGTGGTGACAGAACCCTAGTTGACGCCTATGAGTAGGGATGCCCGAGGTCCTTCATAGATGACTAAATTCTAACCCGAGTTAGATATCAAACCTTAGGGTTTGTAGGGATTTTCACACATTCCCACTCGTAAAAGCAAGAGAGTGGAGTGTCTAAGCGAACTCTAAAAGGATTGAGTAAATAGAAAACCCATAATATTTAGCTATCTCCATTATTCCCAGCTCTTGATACTTTTCATTATTTTGTATTCTTTATATTCTTATTTCAATGAAAATTTATTCATTTGCACTTTATCTCACCATGAGTAGCTAAATTCCATTGAGGGGTTCAATATGGTGAATTCCTTTATGGTTCAATAGCTTGAAAGGGTTTTATTTGCTTATGTTTCTGTTCAATACATGTCATTCTTTATTGATTATCACTCTAATCTTGATGAGTTTAACTTGATCACTTAGACTTTGCATGCTATGTGAGTTTGATCTCGAAAGGGACAAACGATATCGGTTCTCATAATGGTGATATAGGAGAAAAAGCTCGAAAGAGATTTTTCGGCGGTATAGGACAAGCTGCCTAAACGGTACTCGTTTAGCCTTCTAACGATTCTTGGGAGCAAGGCCAAATAGAAGTTAAATCTGACCCAATGGATTGAATAGGCTTAAGATTAAATATTGCATGATTAAAGTTATTGCCTTAGGGATGAATCCATGTTGAATACCTCATTTTATTTTATTGTTTTTATTTTATTTACTTGCTTGTTTTATTTATCTTTTGTAAAAAACCAAATCAATAAATCTTATTTCTTTGGTTACCTATTCAAAAATAATCATTTGAGCAATTTCTTCTTCAAATCTGAATTTCCAGTTAGTCCTCGTGGGATGGATACCCTTGGAATACTTCTATGGTTTTTTATTACTACGAGCGACAGTGTATACTTGCACTAGGGTTAGCTGAATTATTTTTATTATTACTTATCATCTTATCTCACATCCATCCATTCAGCCTCTGCCACACCACCCCTCCCTTTCGGTTTCATCTTCTCGCCATTATACCCACACGTTTGCAACAATGCTACATGTGTTCAACATCATGTTTTTGCTTTCGCTTGGCTCCAATCTATAGGTTTCAGTCTCCATCAAAACATTTCAGCAGTTCCGGTAAGGTTAGCCTTGACCCACTCGATTTTCATCAAGTTTCAGCATTTACCCACTTGATTTTAGACTCTAAATTATGTCTAAATCGTGATCCTTGTTTAATCGACTTCGAAACTAATTTACCCAATTCTTATCGACTATGAATTTCAGGTTTAAGCCTTCTTCGAGTGTTAACCAGTGAGTGTTTGGACTTGGAATTGGCTTACAATTACCCACAACCCGAACGACTTTAAATTAGAGTGCCCGTAACCCGACGATTTGAGATTACATTTTTGGGCATTTTCGATTAGAAACCAACACGTGTTCAAGTCTTTTGGTAAGATTTAACATTTTCCCATGCTCTTAGATCTTTGGAATTTAAATGGTTTGGATTAAGAAAAATCGTTAGCCATTGGGCATTCTTTAGTTTCAGTTTTGAAACCAATTCGAACCTCGAACAACATTTGTTCAAGGAATTTTAGTTATGATTGGTAAATTCCAGCAAGGTTCCCTCCCCTTTTCTGTAAGTTTCAGCACCTTGTAGCACGTTTTAGGTCTATGTTAGGTGGTGGAAAGATTGTTAGTGAAGTAGTTACTATACAGTTACTGCTGAAACCAATTTAGTTTCTCTGACAGTTTCTTTAAATACACTGTAAATATTGTAACTACTGTGAACAATATCAAAAAAAGAGAGAGTGAGATATCATTCTTGAGTGCTGTGTATATTCTCCAAGATTTCCCTTTAGTAAAGCTGCTCCTTACAGTGGATGTAGGCCACATTGGTTGAACCACTTAAACTTTGTGTTCTTTCTACTTTACCTTCTTCTACCTTAATACTTCTTCTGGAAATACGTTGTCATTGTTTTTCTCTATGCGTTTGTTTTCTTTCTTTGATTAATACCTTAAACTCTGATTCTTTCCGCCGCGTGTGTGGGTAAAGGTTGCTTCGTGTTTAGCAACGTATCTAAAACCACAACAAATTGGTATCGGAGCCTGCATTGATCAAAGAAGAGGAAATAGCAAGATTCTTGAAGAATTTAAGAACTCGAGAAAAATCAAGAAACTGAAGAAATGGCAGTAGCAAGGTATGACATTGAGAAATTTGATGGCAAGGGAGATTTTGATCTGTGGAAAACAAAGATCAAAGCCATTCTTGGACAACAAAAGGCGTTAAAGGCTATTCAAGACCCAAAAGAACTCCCAACCACGATGACTCAAGAGGAAAAGGACAATATGCAAGAAGCGGCATATGGAACATTGGTTTTGAACCTTAGCAACAATGTTCTTAGACAAGTGATGGATCAAGACACCGCCTACAAGATTTGGAAGAAGCTACATGAGTTATGTCTCACTAAAGATCTTCCCAACAAAGCATATTTGAGGGAAAGATTTTTTACATACAAGATGGATCCAAGTAAGTCTATGACTGATAATCTTGATGATTTTAAGAATCTTTCGTTTGAATTCAAGACTATTGGAGATAAGCTTGGAGATGAAAATGAGGCTTTCATCTTATTGAATTCACTACCAGACAATTACAGAGAAGTTAAAGTAGCCTTGAAGTATGGAAGAGAGAAAATAACCACCGATGACATTGTATCTGTAGTTCGAACAAGAGAGTTGGAACTTCAAACTCAAAAGAAAGAGATTTCTAATTCTGAGGGTCTCTTTTCTAAGGGGAAAAACAAACAAAACGGGAAAGACAACAAGAACCAAAGTGATGATGACAAAGCTGAGAAGTCCAAAATACGGTGTAATTTATTGCATAAAGATGGACATCTCAAGAAAAACTGCTTCTTTCTTAAAAGAAAGCAAAATCAGAAGAGCAAGAAGGGTAAACCAGTCGAAGCATCCGTGGGAGAGAATTCTCTCACTTATTCTGATGCCTTAGCAACTTCTGATCAATCATCTAAGCAAAATGAAGCCTTGGAGAAACAAGATTGGATCTTGGATTCTGGATGTTCTTTCCACATGACTCCATCAAAAGGTTGGTTTAACACCTATCGTGAATGGGATGGAGGGGTTGTTTACATGGGAAACAACCATGTTTGTAATGTTGTTGGTATTGGTTCTGTATCCCTTAAACTCAAAGATTGTTCTGTAAAGTTTCTCACAAATGTGAGGCATGTTCCTACATTAAAAAGGAACTTGATATCTTTGGGAATGTTGGATTCCATTGGCTGCGAATACAGAGGATTTGGAGGAACTTTTGAAGTCATGAAAGATTCCAAAACGGTGCTGGTTGGTGTGAAAATGAATGGTCTTTATGTAATTAAAGACGTGGAGATGATTCAAACATCCTTGGTAGTCACAAATGACAGTTTGACGGAAGGAGATTTATGGCACAAACGTCTCTCTCATATAAGCAACAAAGGATTACAAGTTATTTCCAAGCAAGGAATTTTACCTCAAGGTGTGTGTGATGAATTGAAATTTTGTGAACACTGCGTTCTCGGTAAAGCCACGGGACAGAATTTCATTAAAGCCCAACATACAACAAAAGGGATCCTTGATTACATTCATTCGGATCTTTGGGGGCTAGCAAATATTCCTTATTCTCAAGTTGTTGGAAGCCTTATGTATTTAATGGTTTCTACATGGCAAGATTTGTCATATGCCACAAGTTTAATCAGCAGATACATGGTAAATCCAGGTAAAAGACATTGGGAAGCTGCAAAATGGGTATTGAGATACCTTAAAGGGTCTACTGGAGCTTGACTTGAATATAAAAGCAGTGATGACTGCCTTAATGAGATCTACGGATATGTGGACTCAGATTATGTTGGTGATTTGGACAAAAGAAGATCATTGACAGGGTATTTGTTCCTTCTTGGAGGAAATCTTCTAAGTTGGAAAGCAACCCTTCAACAAGTGGTAGCTCTATCTTCAACTGAAGCAGAATTTATTGCTTTATCAGAAGCTATAAAAGAGGGATTATGGCTTAAAGGGCTCCTAAAAGACTTTGGCATTTCACAAACAACAGTAAAAATTTACTGTGACAACCAAAGTACAATATATTTGTCGAAAAATCACCAATTTCATAATCGCACAAAGCATATCGACATAAAGTTCCATTTTGTGCGAGAACAAATTGAGAATGGAGAAATTGAAGTCTCAAAGATACATACTTCAGGCAATGCAGTTGATATGTTAACAAAACCCTTATCATAGCTAAAATTCAGAAAATGTCTTGAGTTGATTGGGTTTGATTTACTAGAGAAAGGGTGAACAAGAAGATGAGGAGCAACTCATTCCGTCGCCTAAATTTGTTTCAAGGTGGAGATTTGAAGTAGTTACTATACAGTTACTGTTGAAACCAATTTAGTTTCTCAGACAGTTTCTATAAATACACTGTAAATACTGTAACTGCTGTGAACAATATCAGAAAGAGAGAGTGAGATATCATTCTTGAGTGCTGTGTAAATTCTCCAAGATTTTCCCTCTAGTAAAGCTGCTCCTTACCGTGGATGTAGGCCACATTGGCTGAACCACTTAAACTTTGTGTTCTTTCTACTTTACCTTCTTCTACATTAATACTTCTTCTAGAAATACTCCATCATTGTTTTTCTCTGCACGTTCGTTTTCTTTCTTTCATTAATACCTTAAACTCTGATTCTTTCCGCTGCGTGTGTGGGTAAAGGTTGCTTCGTGTTTAGCAACGTGTCTAAAACCACAACAGTTAGGTTGTTCTCTAATCTTTAGGAAGCCTTTATTGTGCTTGTAGGTGTGCTTAGAGTCTAATCTGATATTCTTCCGCAAGCGTTAGCTTGATTTAGGAGCGCTTTTAAACTTGTGTAAGTAGTTTCTACCAGGATAAGCCTGTTTGTTTGCTTGAGCATGCTGTTTGTTTACTTGTTTTACTTTTATGTGTTATGTTTGTTTTATATGTGTGATTCGTTGAGTTAGATAAGCATGTTGCTTGATTCATTTCTTAAGCATGAGATACTATTGATGTTTGCTATGTTGCATGTGGGTCGTGTCTGCATAGTGTGTGTGTTCATTGGGGAGAGGCGGAGCATGACGCGTAAATCACGTGTTGGGTGTGTGTGAAGAGTGTGACGTGGAAATCATGTGTGGTTGTGAGTGTAGAGCGTGACGCGAAAATCACGTGTGAGTGGCGCTGCGCATCACGCGTAAATCATGTGTTGGGTGGGTTTGCGGAGAGTGACGCCAAAATCACATGTGGGATGTGAGTGCGTAGCGTGACGCGGAAATCACATGAGTGAGCAGACATGGTGCAGAAACCATGTGGGGGTGCATAGCATGATGCGTGGATTCATGTTGTCATCCCATTTTGCATGAAGCATGTGTTGGCATTGTTGTTTTCGTGTTTAAGAGCATGTTGGTTTGTTTATCGCTTTACAAGCATGATGTGTGTGTGGATAACATGTCGATGTGGTTTTCTGTTGTTTGGTGGCTCACCGGGTGTGAGCTACTTACCAGTACTATGGTTGTACTGATACCCCTCCCCTTTCTTTCCCTCAACATTTTTCAGATTATGCAGATGTAGATGAGGAGGTTCACGAGGCATGACCACATGGTTTCGTTTATTTTTTATCTTATTTTTCCATTAGATAGGATAGTTCAATGTTTAGTTGATGATTTGGTTAATCTTGGACTTTGATATTAGGTTGGATCAATCTTTAGTTGTTGATCTTGTTGTATAGATTTTCATGTTTCGTTAGGTTGTAAATATGTTCAGGTTTAATAAAACTAAGTTGAATCTAGAATGTTAAATGCGTACCTATACTTAGTTGGTTGTGATTCTGATGATAGTTGTGAATGCAAGACCTGGCTCGTATTGTGTTGTGAAGTTGATTTCTGATGTGTTGAAGTTAGGTGGAGTAGTCGGGAATAATATAGAAGTGTTGCTTTATGTCAAACAAGTGTTTAAAAATTTTTGGTTTCGTCCTATGTATGTCGTTATGCTGCCGAAATTTTCAGAGCTCTCGGTTAGTTTGAACATAGGAATTTAGTAACATCACTAGGCTAGATAATAATAAAACTTGGGGCGTTACAAAACTCAAACTAAAAATTACAAAACTCCTGACAATGTCCTTACAGCTTCATGTAATATTATAGTTAATTAATGCTTGCGATGTTGATGTCTCACTCAAGCTAATTGATGAATATACTTTGATTTCTTTGTTTCAGTGCTTTTGACAAATCATTTAGAGCACGATTGTTAAAGGTAAAATGTCAGATACAGTCAAACATTATCTTTGATTTTGAACATTCTTTTTTTTTTCTTATTTTTTAGAACTCGATGTTAGAGTCGATTACTTGTTATTTATTGTTAGAACTTGATATTATTTTGGGTGTTTGAACGAGTATGGAGTTGAAAGCATCTAAGTTTACATTGATCTTAAATCACTTTAGTGTTAGCTACGGTCTCTTTGCTTGTTTTAAATTCCAAAGGGTTCTTTCTCTGTTAACAACTTCTTTACTCTCTTTGTTTTTCAAGCTGTGTATTGCAAAAAGAAACAGGGGATTGATCTTTCGGCTTGAGAATTAGCATATTGATAATTTTTCTCCATTGCTATTGAAACCGATTATGGATCAAGGTAGGTCCAAGAAATTGTGGATATTTTTCTGGTGATGAACATAGGCTTCAGCCTAATTGTCCGACTTCTTTTTAAATTTGCTTATGAATCCATTAGATTGTTGTTGTTGATATATCTATTAATGAATGGATTGTGGAGTTAGTGAACACTGACATTTCTATATTTTGATGCCCAAGGTTGTGCTTGTTGAGTTCTGGAATCAATGATAATTAGCGATGTTTTTGTTTCAAATAATGAAAGAATAAAATCACCACAGGTTGGCCAGTGATCAATAAGGACTCAGGTGAAAAATAAAAGGTTAGAGGTTAGAGGGAATGTGTTTAAACCATGGTGGCCACCTATATAGGTTTTAATAGTTTAGAGTTATTTTGGCAACCAAATGTAGTAATTGCTTTTGTTTGCTTCATTGTTGGCTTTCAGTTGTGAATTGTTTATGAAACTAAAATGAATTTTGTATGCTTGATGCCATTTCTATTGTTTACTAACGACAAAGTTATGCAGCTTGTTGAAAATGCAGAGACAGTGTTGGATTTTATGTCCTAAAACTCGTGGCTAGTAAATGTAACAAAGTTAATTATAAAACGTTATTAAGGAGATTCAATTTTTGGTTGTTGAATGGTTGCTTAATTAAGCATTATTTAACCCAAATCCAATAAATCAGAATCCTTGGCTATGATATGAATACTTGAACTTTATGTAGAGACATACAAGTGAAGGTGTTCATATAACACATGCGGAAGCAATTTTAGGATCGGAGGCACTTAACTACAACAATTTTAGAAAATGAAAACATGCTGTCCAAATACCGTAAGGAGAGAGCATAATTTTTACCAACCTTTTGGAGACCGATTCAACAACTCCCTTTGATTCCTTTGATCACGAACGGTGTGTGGACCACCTCTAGTATCTTCCCTACTATTCTCCGGGCCAAGAACGACTAGTGGGAGTCTATAGAGATAGGGAATGGGAAGGGAATGCTTGAAAGTTCAAGCACTGGAGAGATATATGGAGATGAGAGAGTTTGAGACCAAAATCCAGCAACATAACAATATGGAAAATGACTCTTTTTCCTTTGAATCTGATTCATACTCCTTATATAGACATCTTCCATGCAAAGAGAAGCCTTATGACACTAGACACATGGTGAAATTGCAACTCAAAGTGGATTCTAGGTGTTTAATTCACAACACATGCAACTAGTGCATGGTTGTGTTGTTTTCCACTATGCATCAACAACATGCAAGAGTGGAAATGCCACTAAATCCACTTAAAATTGAATCTAAATTCTCAATTTTAAGCTTGCAATTCATTCCTATTTCAATTCAAAATTGAAATTAATTTCTAGGCAATTAATTGGTACAATTCCAAGTAATTTTTACATGATTAATCAAATTAATCTTTATCACCTAGTGCCATGAATTATATATGATTCATAATACATATATATGGTATTAAAAACACTTTTAAATACTCCATCTCTCATTTTCTAATTTAATTCTTAATTAAATTATTGTGTCAAACACAATTTACGATAATACCCGTTTTCCCAACTTTGAACGATTCAAAGCTTCCTATCTTTTTGTTCTAGGCTTTGTTCCGATATGAGCTAGTAGGGGGACCTAATGGACCTATAGATCATGGGCTCCAAAGATTCGAGGCTAACCGACTAATCTCATTATCAAAGCTAGCCAACATTCGTTAACTACCAGGACACTCCACTATAGCCCGATAGTTGCACTCCCCTTACTATAGATATATTTCCGTCCACTTGATTTAACCATGATTAGTAAGTCAATCCTTCACAGGTTGTTCGTAGCTATAGCTAGGTCAAAAAGCCGTTTCACCCCTGTAGTACTTCTAGTTCCTTAAGTCCCACTGATCCTCTAATAAACAATTGGTTTATGGTCCAAACATAAAACTGAGTCCCTCTCGGGCCAATGAGAGGGCAGGATCCCTTTGTTCAAGCCCCGGAGTCAGTACTTAAGGGAACAACCTCTCTACCATCCCTATTTCGGGTAGGAGTGAATTCCTTCTTGCACGACTATGTCCCCAGCTATCTACCCATTCCTATCCCTGAAATGGGAGGCTTATTGAGTCGGCGATACTGAGCCACTCTCACCTACGCAGATCTGAGGATAAGCCCGAATAAACAGGAGTTCATAGTTAGCTTAGGATTAAGATCGAGTTACCTAGGTCATCACATGAAATAGTTAGTCTCGTCAGTAAACGGTGTTATAAAGCGAGAGCGACTTATTTCTCGGTCTTGGTCTTATGCAAACTCATTGCATAGGACGCCCCCACTCGCATGTCTCTACATGGAAGATTTAGGATCACATCGTCTATACCATCTATAAAGTGGGCAGCGTCTCATAGTGTCTCCAAAATAAGGTACCCAACCCTATCCCTATACTATAGACCGTTTTGGCTATTACTCAAGCTTGATCCATTTTTTATGTCTCTACATAAAGCTCAAGTATTCATCCTATAGCCATGGATCTTAGTTTATTGGATTTGGGTTATTATAAGTGCAATTTACTTTATTCAGTAATAACTTTACTGAATTAATCTCGATAACGCCTTTATCGAATAAGAATGTATAATTCGTTTAACATTCACTATCTACGAGTTTTAGGACAATCCCAACAACAAGTGGATCAAGTTCAGGTAATAGCCTAAACGGTTTATAATATAGGGATAAGACTGGGTACCTTATCCTAGGAAAACTATGTGATGCGGCCCACTTTGTTTTAGTACAAACGATGTGATCCTGAATCGTTCATGTAGAGACATGCGAGTGGGGGCGTCCTATGCAAAAGAGTTTGTATAAGACCGGACCGCGAAATAAGTCACTTTCACTTTATAACGTTGTGAAACTGACTATTTTCAAACGATGACCTAGGTAACTCGATCTTAATCTTGAGCGAACTACGAACTCCTGTTTATTCAGGATTATCCTTTGATTTTCATGGGTGAAAGTGACTCAACAATCCAAACTCAATAAGCTCCTACCATTTTGGGGATAAGATCGGGTAGATAGCTGGGGACATAGTTATACAAAATGGAATTCACGCCTACCCGATTTTAGGGATAGTAGAGAGGTTGTTCCCTTAAGTGCTGACTCCGGGACATGAACAAAGGCGCGCCGCCCTCTCATTGGCCCGAGAGGTATTAGGTTTAGTGGTCAGACCACAAACCAATTGTTCCTTAGGAACTCAGTGGGGACTTAAGGAACAAGAAGTAACCTCAAGGGTAAAACAGACATTTGACCCAACTGTGGTTACAAACAACCTGTGAAGGGTCGACTTACTGATCACGGTTATATCGGGTGGACATAAATATATTTACAGTGAGGGGAGTGCAACTACGGGCTATAGTGGAGTGTCCCGTTAATTAACGAATGCTTGTAAACTAGGTTAAAAGAGTTTAACCGATTAACCTCGAATCGTTGGAGCCCATGATCTGTAGGTCCATTAGGTCTCACTGCTAGCTCAAACGGACTGAACCTTAGAACAAGGTGATGAAAGAATTTGAAAACGTTCAAATTCATATTAGGGAGTTAATGTTAATTATATACGATATACTTAACATGTTATAATTTAATTTGAATTAAATTATAAAGAGAGAGTTGGAAATATTTATATGATACATATTTTCCGTTTCTTTATGAATGGAGATTCATAAATTGAGAGAGAACATTTTTAGAATAATCGGGATAGGTGCAAAATGTTTAATTTTATATTTGATATTAAATTAATATAATTAATTATCTAAATTAATTTTATTAAAATTAATTAGTTGAATTAAGTTTTGTAAAATTAAGTTTTGGTTTTAATTTCTTTGATTTATCAAAATTGAAGAGGCAAAATCCATGAAGCTTGCATCTATCCCTATGACTCTTTAAGCACCTTTCTTACTTGTTAATTTTAGGGCCTTCTTTGGGTCTTTATATTTAGATATAAATGGCAAGGAATGTGAGAGTTTTTGGTGCTGGAGAAATTGGATGAAAACATATTGAATTCTCTCAAAATAAAAAGCTCTCTCTCACACTCCATGCTTAAGCTATCAAGCTTTCTTCTCAAAATCCATAACCAAGAACCTCCCACAAGCTCGTTTTAAGGCCGGACAATAGCGGGGATGATCTCGGTGGTCGTCCACAACTAGTTCGTGATAGAAAACAGCTCACAGTTTGCTTCAATTCGAGCTTCAAAGATAAGTATTTCCGAAGCTCTGTTTTTTGCTCATTTTTCAGCATGTTTTCTTTAGAGAAATTAATGAAATTAAACGTCCAAGATCCGTAATCGCTTCTGCTCGAGTGTTCTTCACTCCTTCAGATAGAAGAGTCGTCGTTTTTTCCCCTCACATCTTGTAGAAGGTATGTTATATCTTTCTAATTATTCAGGTTCCAGAACTTTCCAGAACCCTGTTCAATGTCTCTAATTTTGTAAATTCTGAAAAAATTTTAAAAATTCATAATTTCTTGCACACTTTGTTCTTTTAAAATTTGAGATTGAAATTGCTAACATGATAAAGAAAGAAGAAGAAATTTGGATGTAGAATCTGAACGACAAAGAAAAGTTGAGGTACAAGCACTTAAAGATCAAATTTTCGAATTAGAAAATTGTTCTGAGGATAAATTTAAAACAATGATGGCAAAGTTGTGTAAACAATTTGCTAATAGTTGATTCAATGTAGTAGTTGGATGTTATATAAATTTTGTAGTTATTTGATGTGCGATTTTGCTTATCGCAAGTGTACGGGTCAAGTAATAATATAGTGTTTTCGTGATTAAATGAGTGTTGTCCTCTGGATTGGTTTTTAAGCAAATTAAGTACCATGAATACTTTTGTTCAATTTTTTAGGGAGCAAAACTTAATGCAAAAGATAAATCTAAAGGCAAAAAGCATAAAATAAAAGCGAAGACTCAAATGCAAAGACTCCTAGGGAATTGATTTCATTCTTTGAGATTGAGAATTGATTAATTGGAATAAATTTATCGTGCAATTATTTTATAAGCCAACTAAACTTTTATCGCAATTATCTCTCCCGAGCATAATTGATTCTCATGCATACAATAAACCCAATATCTCTATCTAAGTTTATTAGCATGCAAGGCATTATTTGGTTTAGTCCTTGTTATATTTCTAAAGGAAATCTAAATTCTTTCACAAAGTTAGAAACTCAAATTTAGTCATGCAATTAAATAAGTGAGTCTAGGCCAAACTCCCTCTCACGAGCAAGATTCAACACCCAAATCATCCAATTAGTGATCAAGTAATTGAAAGCATTAAACAAAATTGCATAAATAAAATAAAAGCACATTCGTACCCAAAAATCAAACCCACAAACTAAAACAACTACATCAATCCGTAAGACAAACAACTAGCAATTCATAGTCTTGAAACTACAAACACTAGTTGAAAGAAAAGCCATAAAAACAACAAGAGGTAAGGGAAAGAAAATGAAAACTCTTGAATCTATTGAAACCGACACGTCCCCATCACGATCTCCACGTCTTCAAGCTTGGTTCCCACTCCTTGGCCTTGCTTCAACTCCCACAGTCTAGTCGAAATTAGGGCTAAAATCTAACCAAATGGACTCCTCTAATCCGTAGCACAAAGTGAGAAATATATAGGAAAATTGTCTGTAGCGTCACGACGCAGTCCCTGCTACCGCCAAAAACATAAAAGGAAAATAAGCGTCAAGACGCCCAGGAAGCAGCATCTCGACGCTAGCTCTCGGGTTTGACTCAAACTTAAGCCTCCAACTTTGATTCTTTTTGCTTCTTTGGCCTCTCTTAGTGTTTCGAACTCCCAATTGACTTTGATTTCTCCAATTAAGCTCCAATAATCAATTCCTACAAATAAACATTAAAGTGCATAAATTTGACCGATTTACTCTCAAAGACTAACAAAAATAGATAGGGAACAATAGCTTGCTATGCTCGCTAACAAACACCCCCAAACTTAAGCTTTTGCTAGTCCTCGAGCAAACTAAAAATTAAGCATAGGTTGACAAATAGATGCAACAAACATGACTCAATCCTCCAGGCTCACAAGTCAATAAACAAGCAATCAAGAACCATGTACATAAGGCCCAACGAAGGAGACAAATACAAAGTTTTCCAAAATTAACTTGCATAAGCGAGATCTAACTTAATTAGATTAGACTCTAATAGCTCGGGATTGGATTATTAAACCCTCAACTCATCTTCACTCTACACGGCACTAAGGATTTACTAGTGAGCCAATGAAACAAATTAGTTTATTTTTATCCATACCTAAGTGCTTTTAAAGTAAATTGAATCAAGCAATTAAAAGGGACACTAGCTTTCACACACCTATTGTAGGGACCCATAACCCGAATTTAACCCTTGGTTGGTCTAACTGATCACAACAGGGGTAGCTCTTTTTGCCTAAAACATTATTATTCATTGCATAGCGTGCATAAGTCATGACTTTATTTTTTCTTTCAAATGTAACAACAAGATTAGTTTTTCTTTAAGAGCATGATAAGCATATATTCATTTATTTCCTCCAAGGCAAGATTAAACATGCTAATTTGAAAAAAAAAAGTTAACTCTTTTGCTCTTCCCTACACCTATCGAGGTGACAACAAGCATATGAACCTAATAATTCGCTCCTAATCATTCAAGTCCAATTCTAAACCAAGGAAAATACTCTATTAATGCAAGACATCTCCTAGAAAAAGTCTAAAAAGTCTCCCTTTTTGGGCACTCATGCTTACAACTCATCAAAAGCTTGAAAATTGATAAGAAAACCTATCGTAGGAAATCATAGTCATGCAAAATTAGCATCCACAAAACAACCATATGCTCAATTTGTAGAAAGCTAAAAAATATAGTCTGAACTCAGATGCTCAAGGGCTTAACAAGCAAAGCATTCCACCCCCAAACTTAAAACATGCATTGTCCTGAATGTATAGAAAACTAAAGCCTAATTAAGAATGAGAACAAGAGAAGAATGGAAGGGGTGAACAATATTGCCCTGAAAGGATGACCTTTTCATGATTGCTAACAAAGACAAGAGCATGGGAACTACAAAACAAAAACAACCACAACATAAAAACAATAACAAAGTAACTTGGGTTGCCTCCAATAAGTGTTTGTTTAACGTCTTTAGCTCGACGTGCTCGTGCAGCCTATCCAAGGCACATAAAAATTCTCGTATTTCTTTGGGCCCTTCTTCCTTGAATCAATAAAACTTATGATCACTAGCAAGCTTACCAGTTTCTCATGGGCCCTTGAAACAAAATTATTTTTAGTATTTTTGTACAAAATAAACATAAAAGAAGAAAGATCAAAATAAATAGACTCAGACTCTAAAACTGACTCGTGAGAATAGAAAAAAGAACAATCAAAATCTACAGAATTGAGAAGATAAAACAGACGAAGGCTTTACAACCTCAATCTCTACCTCCTGAACTTCCTCTAACACTACACGCTCATTTTCTTTTTCTTTCTCACAAACATGTGTCTTGATCGGTGCTAACACTCTCCAATTCTTCCCCACTAATTATGCAACTCACCCCTAAATGTTCAATCTTAGCAATATTCAAAGAATTAAGCTCCTGGATGGGTGCTAATGAATCAGTGGCCACATGACGCACTAGACAACCTATGGAAGTGGATCCCATCTCACTAACTTCCTTTGGGGTTTGAAGTCCTTTTATAATTTCATCAATTTTTAGACTCCTCGCTCTAGACTCGTCAATATAATTTTGAACTAAGCTTTTTAAGGAAGTTTTTCTTTTAAAGGGGTATAACTTGAAGTTGAAAAATTGGAATATGGTGTTGATTCTTTGGGCATAGATTCCCTTATAAGCAACCCAAAATTACAAAAAGTCATTCAATTCAATCAAAGCATCAATGAATATTAGGCTTCCAATTAGATGCAAACACCAAATAATAGCCCAACAAGAACAAAGGACTAAGACTCAAACAAAAAAGGGAAGGAAAAAATAAAAAAGGAAAAACAAAAACAAATAAGGAAAAAAATCAAACAAATAAGGAAAGAACTAAAATAGGAAACTAACAAATATGGAAAGAAATAAAATGAGAAAAAAATGCAATCTACCTAAAAAATAAAAATACACCCTAAATTAAGACCAAACAATTTTTCCACAATATTAATTTAACTAAATATGTCAATCCCCGGCAACGACGCCAAAAACTTGATGCGTGATTTTGCTTACCGGAAGTGTACGGATCAAGTAAAAATATAGTGTTTTTGTGATTAAACGAGTGTCGTTCTCTGTAAATTGCTATAAAAATAATTTATGAGATTGTCAGAATTATTAGGTACTTTGAAGCATCTAAGTTTACATTCATCTTATATCACTTTAGTAGTAGCTTCTGTCACTTTGCTTATTCTTTCTGTTCTATATCTTTGTAATTGGCAATCCAGGATACTATCGGATACCAATAATAAACTAAAAATTGGTTTATATTATTGTATTCAAATGCTAAAGATTTTTGCAAAGATTTTTCGAAGGATTTAAAAATTAATGTCGATAAAAAACTATTTCCAAAGGCTTTAAAATCGTTGAAGACAACATTAAAAAGCCTTAAAAAATAATGAAAACCTTCGAAAAAGATAGTTTGAGGATAAAGAAGTATCGATAAATAATTTGAAAATTATCGAAGGCATGCGACCTTTGAAAAAAAATAATAAAATTTGAAGGTTAATGTTGTTGAAGGAGAAATTTTGTCCAATAACAAATTGCCACGTCACTATTTAAAATTAATGACGAAATTACAAATAATTAAATTTGGGACCAATTATAAATTGACACGTGTTCAAAATTTAATTTGAAGACAAAGTTGGCCAATTAAAAATTTAAAGAGCCAAATTTCTATATGATCAATTAATTAGAAAATATATTATTTTGATCAAATTAATAAATTTGACCAATTAATTAACAAAATTATTAATTAGATAAAATTTGAGTCTTTTAAATATTTGGGTCATATGGTTTTGGGTCATATATGAATCAAATCCAAGACTAAATGGTTGAGCCCAAGACCAATAAAGCCCAAGTCCAAGTTTTTAGACCCAAAAGTCACCAGGGCCCATCCAGCGAGAACTCTATAAATAGAGGGGTTCTCCTCCATTTCAAGGGTTCAGAAATTCTAGACTCTCACAAAGACAAGAGTTCAGGATTTTAAAGCTCTCAAGCAGAACCAGAGAATTTAGAGAGATTCCACCAAGTCTGAAGACCGAAGACTCTCTACAATTCATAAGTTCAAGTGCTGAACATTTCTTGAAGACCAAACGCTCTTCAAGACTTTAATACTCCTTGAGGATCAAGGAATCTTCAGAACATCAACACTTTTTTGAAGACTAAAGACTTCTTCAAAACTAGAAGACTTCAAGCTCCAAGAATCCATTGGAGCTTCAAACTCGAGATCAAGCGTTCCAATCCTCGAGTGAAACACATTCACACACAAGAGAGAGAATCAGAGGATTAAAGTTAGAGATTGTACACCCACACGCATATTACATCAATACAATATATTATTTATTCCACTTGTCTCCATCTTCGAAGTTACGTGTGACCAACTACTATGTGAGGGCATTGCATTTAAATATGATTTAAATGTACACGAGGTTAACTAATTAATTAAATTAATATTATACTATTTAGTTAATTAATTTTGATCTAACAGTCAAGATCTTTTCATTCCCTCACATTAGGGCTCTCTCACTTATAAAAGGATAAGGTTATGAGAACTCTAAGACTGAAGTTCTCATAGTTGCCTCCCTCTCACTATCTCTCAACTAAGAACACAGAGAACCTCTTCTCTATCCCAAAAAGATCAAGATCAAGAGATCCCACAAGCTCGTTCCTAAACTCAGAGTTATAGTGGGGAATATCAATTGGTGGTGTCCCAATTGTTGACGCTTGGTCCCTACGAAATCAAGAAAGGTGTTCTTGATCCATCAGAGACGACAACGCCGGTATGTATGCTTCTCCTATTTAGATTAGATCTAATGTTGTATGGTTACCCTAGTTATTAAATCATAGAATAGTTCTAGGATTTTTGCCAATGTATTGGTATTTTGGTGGAAACAAAATTAACTATGAATGGTCCAATTTGCTTCCGCTTAACGGAATTAGGGAATTCCATTCCAACAGGATCAACTTACTAATCACGGTTATATTGGATGGACAGAAATATATCTACCGTGAAGGGAGTGCAACTATTGGGCTATAGTGTAATGTCTCGGTAGTTAACGAATGTTGATTAACTAGGTTAATGAGTTTAACCGATTAATCTTGGATCGTTGGAGCCCATGATCTGTAAGTCCATTAGGTCCCCCTACCAGCTCATACGGACTAAACCTTAGAATAGTGTGTTGAAAGAATTTGAATTGTTCAGATTCAGGTTAGGGAATTAATGTTAATTATATACAATATACTTAACATGTTATAATTTAATTATGAGTTAAATTATAGAAAGAGTTGGAAATATTTAAATATGATTTAAATATTGCAAAGATGTATGTGATACATATTATGGTTTGAATTTGAATAGGGATTCATATTCAAATTCATATCGGTTTGTTAGAAAGATCGGGATTGGTGAAAATTATATTTAATATTTGATATTTAAATAAATAATAAATAAAATATTTATTTATTTAAAATTAATTTCATTTTAAAATGAATTATTTGAATTTATTTTAAATTAAAATTAATTAAAATTGAATTTCTATTAAATTAGAAATTCAACAGGTTAATTACTTGGTTTTGACACCTCCCATAGTGACTAATCCCACAACTCATCAAAGCTTCATTTTGTGTCTTCATGTGGATGAACTGAGTGGCACAAATCATCTCACTTTTGTGAGATAAAAGGCTGAAGATCAGATGACCAAGCGGTTGGAAAAAATCTTGCTGAATTTCTCTCTCAATATTCATAACTCTAGCATCTCTCAAGCTTGAAGTTTCAAGCATTCATCCTTAAAATCCATCACTTACTTGGCTCCCACAAGTCATTCTGTAACGACCCGACTAAAATGATATTAAAACATATTGAGGGTCGCTACTACATACATGAGAACATAAAACTTTTGAAACTTTAAAGCGGAAGAGACTATAAGTAAGAATCTTTTATTAAATAAACTGGGCCCAAAAGCATAAAACATTTACAATAAACGATCAATCAAAAACGATGATAGACAATTTTCATAAAATTGAACATTAAAAACATCTGAAAAACATGAAGCTAGAAACTTGATCCTAGACTTCAAGGAACATGATTTGCAGCTGCATCCCATAGTCTAGCCAAGTCAGTGTCCTCGCCACTCGCTTGATGTCATCAAGTACCACCTGAAAAGGAAAGTCATGTAGTGCATGGGTGAGTATATAAGAATATACTCAGTAAGTAGCACACTTAAGGGCTGAAACTGATAGCATGAGAAACTGGTAAAATGAAACTCGACTTGGGTCTTAACGTCATAGGGACCTAACTGAAAACATACATTCAGTTTTCTAACCCTAGGGCCATAACAGGGTACATGAAATGTTCTATCTAGGGTGATTACCTATCCCCAACCTGTGCCAACTAGAGTGTGGCGTGGGTCAGTCAGGTAAGGTAAGTAAACTAGAGACTAGTTGGCAACCTCTAGCAGAACTACATCCATCCCATCACAACACCCATTAATCATGAACATAAAATACGATGGAGCCATCTGGTGCATGTAAGCATGCCTGAGCGCCATCTGGCACACAAAAAACGTACCTGAACATAAGCTCAACATAAACTCAACATCGAAAACTCGATGGAGCGACTAGTGCACAAAAACGTGCCTGAACATGGGCTCAACATCGTCTTGAACTGAAAGAGCACACGATAATGTGTTTGAAAATTGGGTTCTATCAGCCCTGAGATGGGAAAGGAAACCACTCTGGTTAACATAAGACTTAAGGATCCTTTAAGTCTACCTGAGGCCCTAAAACATGATGAGGTCCCAATTCTGAAACTATTCTCATTCACATGAAGAGTTCTCTAAAGGTCATCTTGTAATATGCTTGGAGAACTCGTGGTCTAAACTAATCAGCCATCCAATTTCAACCCTTCATAACCCAAGGGATACTTCTAAACATAGCCTTTTTACTCACTATAATGCTACCAAAAATTCTGTAGCATAACGACATACATATAGCGAACCCCAAATTTTCTTATCACTTGTACATAAGAGAATACACTTCTATGTCCAAAACTGTTCAACCACAAACTTCCACAACCAAAGCGAGTCAAGTCTCGCATTCACAACTCAACCATAACTTAAATAGACATTTAACCCAAATTCCAATATCTTAAACAGACATCCAGCGCAAACAATAAGTTACGCAAATAAAACATGCTTCCAAAGCATCCCAAACAAGCTAGCCCAACTAAATAGCAGACTCAACATGCTACAATTAACCATAACATTCCCAACTATTCCCATGCTTCCAAAAATAATCAATCAAGCTTGGTTAAATCCAAAGGCAAAACTTAGAGCTTAGATTCAATACATGCTAGCACATTAAAACTTACAATTTAATGGTTAAGGCATAGAACTTAATCCAATAGCTACTTACCTTAGCTAAATAATTAGTTTCATAAAATTGTATTTTTCCTTAGGTCCAAGGCCTTAAAACAAGCTAACAAGAAAAAGGAGAAGTCCTTTAGAACCAAATAGGACCACAAACAACTGTACGCTAGGAACCCTTTAAAATTAAGGATGAGTTAACACCCAAAGCTCACCAAAATATAAACTTAAGCTTGCTGTCCAGGTTTCATTTTAATTCCAAAACGACGATTAAACCACCAAATGCTAAGAGTACCTTGAAATCAAAGGCCACAACAAATGGGTAATCGAATAAACATTATAATTAACCTCAATCCTTGATGTAAAACACTTACACAATACCGAAATTGCTCAAAGATGCTGAAACTCAAAGACCACTTTCTTGAATCACCGAAATTGAAGGGAAAAACTTGTCGAACGAAAGTAATAATGAGTGGGTATTAGATTAAACATGATAATCAATCAATATAACCTTCAATCCAACTTACCCACGCTGAAAGCTCGTCGACAACGTCCAAAATCGACCATAATCACTACTGTTCGCGTCGCCGCTCATCGGAGGACGTTGCTGTTGGGGAACATTGTTACCTTGTGCAATGTGATTCTAATATGCAAGAAAAACCCACAAATATATGTGCATGTGCACATGATCAGAAGCAAGTGATAAGTATTTAATATCATTTCCACAGGGATTGATGCACGATAATTCACGATTCCTAAGCTTAATTTTCAATGAAATTCAAGTAACCCAGAACCAAATATTTTCAATAACTAATTTACATTAAATTAAATAAACTCTCGAAGGAATTAAAAGCAGAACAAGTAAAAATAGCACAAAAGACAGTAGGTTGGTCACAAGGAAGAAGATAGGCTCGGGTTATGAGTTGTATATTATTTTTAAGTGATTGCTGCAGCTAAACCTTTTCAATATTCATCTCACTCAGAATATTCACGGGAATTTCCCAATTCTCCCTAATTTAAGGTAATTAAACTCCCATTTAACACCTCAATTAAAGCTCTTACTGAAATGTGCATTAGGTGGGTGTTCATTCCCTAACTACCCACTTGTTGATCACTACTCTTATTGAGCTAAAGTAAAGTAAAGCATTCGGTTATCATTCATTCTCCCAAATTAATGACATCGATACTAGATAATGGTTGGCCAAACAAAAATCTAGCATTAAAAATGAAGTACACTTTACTTTAAGATGAAAATTACAAGGTCCAACTACAATCGAACACTCGTTACAATATAGAAACTCCTAATCCTCACCCAAAAAGGATTAACTCATGTTCAAAGATAAAATAGGTTCAATATAGCAGAAAACTCTCATACATAACATGATTTTAGCCTCAAACACAGCTAACACCGAGGAGAAGATAAAATATGAGAGAAAAGAGCTAAAGAAGAGGCTTCCAAGATAAAATCAAGCTTTCCCTAGTTGGAGAATGTCCTTGTCGGCAGATTCCTCCTAACTTTTTCCTCCTTTTCGTCTGGTAGCAGCCCCCACATCTTATTCCTTCCTTTTCTAGCCCACCTTCTAAATTTGGATTCCATTCTTAATTACCCTTCCTCAATTGTGGGTTTCAGGGTTGATTGAACAACCTTGCCCACATGGATTTCCTTCTAAAGGCTGATAGTAGCTTGAATCACCAACTGAGAATGCCACATCAATTAATGAACTTCCCATGTTGCAGCCTTACATAGCAACTAACGAATTTTAGCTCCTCTGCTATCTTCTGCCAGCTAATATGGTATAGCCTTTTCTACGCAAATTGATGCTCTAGGTTAGCTTAATTAAACAATTGCACAAAAATTCCAACAATAACTGTCAAATGAAATTCACATAAATAACTTCAAATTCAACAAAATTTTGCACAACTAACACTCACTCCTAATAAATCTAAAGCTTAAAGCCTAAAATTATAGCCAATAACTCTTGTTTCCAAGAGTTATCAAACACACCAGAAAAGAGAGAGAGAAAGGGGTCGGGATTGAGGGAGAGAACGTGAGAGAGACAACACAGTCCCTTGAGGAGCGAAAACTAAGAGCAAAATACTTACCCTTGAGTTTTACAGTCGACCAAAACGCAACCCACGACCTGCCGTCGTCGAACCCACGCAGTCGTTGTACCATCGCTGCTGCCCTGTTGATGCCGAAGAAGACAAGCAGAGACGAAGGGACCATGGATAGATGTTGTTGTGGAGCTCGAAGACGAAAAAGAATGGCGAATCCTTGATGCTCGGTGGTTGGAAAACGGGAAAGAGAAGAAATGGGCTGAAAATCGTGAAGAGCAAGGGAAGAAGATGATGAATAGTGATGTTGGCTTGACTACATGGGGCTGCGTGTGGCTCACTTAAAGAAAGATTAGGGTTTTACTTGACTTGGCTTCAAAGTTCTCTTATCTACAAGTTTGTCATGCAACCTAAAACAAATTCAAAACCAACAAATTAAATCTCAATAAATCATTTTCTTCAAACTAATTACCATAAATTAGTTCAATTAAACTTGAAATTTGAAAATAGAACTTTACTTTATCTTCACGACGTTACAATCTACCCTCCTTAGGAAACTTTCGTCCTCGAAAGTTGTTAGTCCTAGAAGAGTTATGAATACTTGATTTCCATCTCCTCTTTTCTTTCCCACATTGCTTCTTGAATCTGATGGTTCTCTCACAGCATCTAGACTAGGGTTATCTATCTATTCTGAAGGGTCTTCTAGATCCTTGGAAATGATTTGAAGTGTCCTCACCTCATGACTTAGGTTCTCAATTAACCTCAAATGTTCAAAATTAATCACGAGAGATAGGTCTGACATGTATCTTTGCAACAAAGATACATGGAATACATAATGAACAACAGAGAGAGATGGTGGCAAAGCCCAATGATAGGCCACATGGCCAATTCTCTCTAAAATCTCAAATGACCCTATAAACCTGGGACATCACTTCTCTTTCTTTCCAAACCTCAAAACATCCTTCATCGGTGCAACTTTAAAAAACACAAACTGCAAAATCCAAGTATCTTCGTCTGGTGTCTGCATAACTCTTCTGCCTGCTTTGAGCTATTTTCATCCTTGCTTTAATCTCTTGGATTGCTCATGTGACTTAGACCAACTCAGGTCCTAGTAACTTATGTTCTCAAACTTCATTCCAATAAACAGGAGACCTACATTTCTTCCCATAAAGGGCTTCAAATGGTGCCATGCCAATAGTTGCTTGATAATTATTGTTATAGGCAACCTCTATCAAATGCAAGTGACTATCCAAACTGCCTCAAAATTCTTATGCACATGCTTGCAACACGTCTTCTAACGTCAGATGTAGCCTTTCTGGTTGACTATCAGTCTGGGGATGGAAGGTTGGATTGAAATTTAACTGCAAGCCTAAAGCTCTTTGAAAATTTGTCTAGAAGATAGGAGTGAAATATGGGTCTCTATTTGAAACAATCCTAACTGGAACCCCGTGCAACCTGACTATTTCCTCCATGTATAATTGAGACCACTTTTCAACCGAATAGGTAAGCTTGCGTCGTCGAAAATGCCCTGACTTAGTGGGTCGATCAATAATCTTTTGGATCACTGTGAAACCTCTTAATATTCTAGGCTAACTAGTGAAAAAAGTCCATAGTTACTTCTTTCCATTGTCACTGAGGCACATCTAAAGGTTGCAACAACCCTGCTGGCTTTTGTCTTGGAGCTTTTAACTTGCTAACAGACCAAACACTTACTCAAAGCTTTACTACATCTCTCTTCATACCACGCCACCAGTAGTACTACTTTAGGTCCTAGTACATCTTTGTGTTGCCTGGGTGCAACGAGAAAAATGAGAACTATCAGCTTCAGTCAGAACCTCGTTCTTGAGCTCATCAATCTCAGGCATGCATAATCGATCTCGAAAGAGAAGGCCATCATAAGTGGATGGGGAGAACTCATTCCCCTTACCTGACTCTACCTGGTGGAAAAGGTCATTGAGGCAGGAATCCTTCTTCTGCGAGTCCATGATGCATTGTCTCAATGTTGGTTGAACTGATAACTAGACCAACTGCAAGACAACTTCTCCAACTATTACTGTTATTCCTACAAGCTCCAAGTCAATCCCTATATGAGCTTGGTCTGTGATTGAAGTTGAAGTGTGGGTTATCTTCCCATCATACAAGTAATGTCTCAAAATTCATAAAGCAAAAACTATCGCTGCTAGCTCCAAATCATGAGTCGAGTAGTTGTGTCTGTAGTTCTTCAATTGGCAGAAAGCATAGGCAATAACCTTCTCGTGTTGCATATGGACACAACCTAAATGTTTTTTGAAGCGTCACTGCAAACTATGAAAGAACCCGATCCATCTAGGACAACGAGCACTAGTGCTGATAGCAACCTCTGTTTGAGCTTCTGAAAACTTGCTTCACAAGCATTGCTCCACAAAAATGAACTACCTTTTCGGGTCAACTGCGTTAGTGGTGTGGCTATCTTCGAAAAGACGATAGTACCCTGTTAATCCCAAGAAACTACGAACTTCAGTGATCGAAGTCGAACGAGGCCATTAAGTTACTGCTTCTACTTTTGCTGGATCAAGAAACTCCATCCCTCGAAACCACGTTCCCAAAAAGGACACCTGCTGAAGTCGAAACTCACACTTAGAGAACTCGACATATAAATATTTTCCCTTAGAGTTGTCAGAACCCTCTTAAAGTATGACTCGTGTTCTTCATCTAAGTTGAAATAAACCAAGATATCCTCAATAAACACAATCATAAGGTGTTGAGAAATTCCTTAAACACCCTGTTCATAAAATCCATGAAGACTGTAGGTGCAATCGTTAGCCTAAAAGATATTACTGTGAACTTGAAACATTTGTATCTGGATCTGCACATTGTCTTGGGAATATCTTCATCCCTTATCCTTACCTGTTGACAGCTTGATCGTAGATCAATCTTTGAAAACACAGATGCTCTTTACATCCGGTCGAACAAATCATCTATGCAAGGTAGTGGATACTTGATCTTAATGTTGGGTTTTATGCCCTAAAACTCGTAGATAGTAAATGTAACATTTGACCGAACATTAATAAGATGGTGTATTATTCATTTATTTTGTTTGTATTGTGTAATCTTGTCTTAATAATCCTAATCCAATAAACTAAACACCCTAGGTTGTTAGTATGAGACTTAAACTAGTATGTGGGGACATACGGGGATTACTGTTCAAGATACAAGCTAAAGGGTCTATAGTATAGGGATAAGGTTGGGTACCTTATCCTGGTGACACTATGGATACGACCCGCTTTGTATTGTGATACAAACGCATTGATCCAACGTGTTTGTGTAGGAGACATACGTGTGGGGGTATCCTGTGCAATGAATTTGCATAAGACCAGATCGCGAAAACGTTAACCACTAGTTGTAACACCGTTGACTAGTTATAGGTTTCTATTTCACTAGGATGACCTAGGCAACTTGGTCTCAATCCTGAGTGGGTTATGGACTCCTGTTCACGAGGGATTGTCCTTTAATTTGTATGGGTGAGAGTGGCCTGCACGCCGACTCAATAAGCCTACCATTTTGGAGAAAAGATCGAGTAGGAAGCTAGGAACATAATCACACAAGATGAAATTCACTCCTTCCCGACTTTAGGGTAAGTAGAGGTGTGTTCCCTTAAGTTGTGTCTCTGGGTCATGAACAAAAGGCCCTACCCTCTCTATGGCATGAGAATGACTTCTATTTGTAGGTTGGACCTCAAACAGGTTGTTCATTAGAGGAGCACTGGGACTTAAGAATGTAGAGGTAACCCAGGGGTAAAATGGTAATTTGACCTAGCTGGGGTTACGAACACACATGAAGGACTGACTTGTTGTTATTGGTCGATATACGTGGACACAAAAATATATCTGCAGTGAGAAGAGTGCAACCGTGGTTCTATAGTGGAGTGAACCACAATTAACGAATATTGTTTCACTTTGTTAATAAGTTTAGCCAATTAATCTCATATCGTTGGAGCTTCTGATATGTAGGTCCATTAGGTCCCACTGGTAGTTCATTTAGGGCGTTGAGGTAAATTTCTAAGGGAGAATTTAATATTCGAAGGGGTTCGAATATGAAGTTTAAAATATGAATTGGATTCATATTAAAACTATAGGTTAAAATTAATGCGCCTGGGATGCACATTAAAACTATAGTATATGTGAGAGAAAAATAATTGAATATGTGATATTCAATTTCATGTTTAATTAATTATTTGAATTTATTAAGTATAAGTTTTAATTTAATTAAATTAAATTTGATTTAATTAAATGATATTAAAACTATAGGGTAAAAGAGAGAAATTTATAATCTAATTAAATATGATTTAATTAGATTATATTAATTATTTATTTCTTTTATTAACTAATTAAATTTTAAATTGTTTTAATTAAAATTTAGTTTTAATTTTAATTAAAATTAAATCAGGGATCAGTTACCTGATTGTGCGTGCAGTTGCAGAATTATCTCCTTCTCCCTATCGATTAGGAGGGGCGTTGATGACCTCTTTCTATGTGTCTCTCATTCATTCTCTCTTTTGGGTAATCATAGAGAAAGCTCCAGAGATTTTTTTTTCTCCCTTCCCAAAAACCCTTAGAAAGTTTTGCTCCCACAAGCCTCTGAACCTAATTCCCTTCAAGGATACCGGTGACTTCTTGTGGTGGTGTCTCTTGGAGTAATTTCCAGCAAAAGAAAGAAGCTTTGGGGCTTCTCCAAATCAAAGAAGAAAACTGGGAGAATTTGGTGAAATTCAGTCAAGACTTCAACAACAGTAAGTCTTCTTTTTTCCTAGATCATTAGGATCTTTCTATAGATTAGATCTTGGATTAAATCTCAATTTAGCATGTTTTATAATATATTTACAACATGTTGAAATTAGTTTTGTTGCTGTAAAATTATTGTCGTTGTATCGGTATTTGATTCGTGGTTTAATTGAGTATGATCCTCTGATAAGTTTTCGTTGCGTAAGAGATTTTAACCCTACATTTAATTGTTACTTTATTCAATTACAGGGTAATCAATCCACAAACGCATTGATCCATCTTTCCTTTTTTTCATGGAGAGGACTAGCTCTCCCCAAGTTAAAACAGTAGGGTGTATAAAACCTTATCCAGGAGTTCTTGTATCTGTACTTTGAGCACTTTTAATTTTGCAAAAGTCAATCTGTAGGGCGTCTTTGAAATAGAGATTGTGTATGGCTCGAGCTCAATGTTGAAATCTACTTCCCGAACTAGAGGCAATCCTAGGAAATCTTCGAGAAACACATCAACAAACTCGTTGACAATTGGTACATATATTTCTCCCACTTTCATATCCCGAGAATCAAATACATTAGCTAAGAGGCTCCATGATCCTTGGCTAACAAGTCTAATGGCTGCCACATAATTTGTCGAGACAAGAGCTGCCACGACTTGTGAATATCATCTCTTAGGCCCATTGGGAACCTTTCTATGGATTCTTGATAGCGAGCAAAGCTAGCTATTTCCCCCTAATTTATTTAGCTAGTCTTTGATATTTAATGGGCCAAATATAAGCATTTTAGTGTTTTATTTGTAAGACATATGTATTGGAGCTAAATTAAGATAATAGGAATGATCGGGTGTTCAGGACGTGAAAATAGGCCAAAGAAACGAAGTTGGATCGAAGTGGAAGCTTAGTGATTGGTGCAATCCGAGGGCCAGTGTCGAGACCCTTGGTTCTTGGCGTCTCGACGCTGGCCTTTTTTTAATTAAATCAGGTGGCAAAAGGTCACAACGTCGCAATGTTGTGACCATAGCGTCTCGACGCTCTCAGAAATTTTCCTTTACAGAATGCTAGGTTCGCGACAGTGTTGCGATGCTGTCAAATTTTTTCCTATAAATAGAATGCGATTAGGACTGGCCAAGGGGACTTCTTTGGATGCAATTTTGGCTTGAAACGCGACTGAAAACCTTCTGTGGAAGCCGAACCAAGGGGAGAGGAGCGAGATTGAAGGCTTTGCTCGTGGAGATCGTGACGGGGACGTGCGGTCTCAGAAACTTAGCGTTTAATCTTATTTCCTCTTTACTTTAGTTGTTTTCAATGGCTGTTTTAGTCATAGTTTATATCGTAATGCGTTGTTGAGTAGCTAAGTTCTTTATCTTAGGGATTGATGTAGCTCTTTGGGCAATTATGGATTGATTTTTTGATGTATTTCATGCTTTCATTTATGCATAACGTGTTCTTAATGCTTTATATTTACCGGCCATAAATTGATTGATTATTGTGTTTGAATCTTGCTCGGGAGAGGGGATTTAGCTTAGAAATCGTTATGCATGACCAGGATAAATCTTGAGATCGGGAGAAGATAGATAGTCCTAGAAATCGTTAAAAGGGACTAACATTAAAGCCTTGCATGTTAATGAATTTAGATAGGGATATTGGATTCTTTGCATGTGAGAGGATTATGTATGCTCGGGAGAGATATGTATAATTGTAGTATTCCTAGATTTATGAATCATAGCATGTTAATTATACATTGATTAATCAATAATCCCAATTGGTGAAATCAACTCCCTAAGAATTTTTCCATCAATTGATTGTCACACTTTTAGCTTTGTGGTAGTTTTGCATTATTTGTCACTAAAGTTTGTTCCCTAAATCAAATTGGATTAGAGTATTTGCGGTAGTTAATTTGATTAGAAACCCAATCCAGATGACGACATTCGATTTAATTGATCAATATATTATAACTTGACCCGTACACTTGTGGTAAGCAATTTGCGCATCAAGTTTTTGGCGTTGTTGCCGGGGATTGGCATATTTAAACAATTTAATATCGTAGAAAAATTGTTCGGTCTTAATTTAGGGTGTATTTTATTTGTTTGTTATTTTTCCTATTTTTAGGTAGATTGCATTTTTTCTCTTATTTGTTTTCTTTCCATATTTAGTTTTTCCATATTTGTTTAAATTGTCCTTAGATAGAATTTTTCCTTTTTAGTTTTATCCTTATTAGATTAATTTTTCCTTATTTGTTAGTTTCCGAAATTGTTTTTGCCATATTTGCTTTTCGCATTCCTTATTTGTTTATATTTTCCTTTTTTAGAATATATTTTCCTTATTTAGATTTAGTTCTTTCCTTTTCTAGTTTCTTTCTCTTATTTGATTTCTTTCCTTTTCTTTTATTTTTCTTTTTTAGGTTAGATTAGTTTCTGCATGCGAAAGGTTAGGGAGTTGGCCTTTGATGAGAACAATTTATTATGCACTTAGAACCTCCCAAGTTGCTTATCTTAGTTGAATTCCTTGCGAAAAATGCTTTAAAATGAGTATAATATGTCTATAGGTCCTTGTCGGAGCTTTTGAAGCGATTCGGGGCTTAAACGAGCAAAATCGGAGCTTAAAAAGACATTTTTGCCAATGGAGCTGTCGCAGCGTTGAGACGCTCGAGACGCTGCTCAAATAAGGGAAAAAGGCATGGGCACGAATCTGAAGTGAGAGCGTCGCGACACTCTCACTATAGAGTCGCGATGCTACAAGATCCGCAGAATTATTTTCATACTTGAAGGCATAGCGTCGCGACGCTGTGTCCTAGCGTCGCGACGCTAGGCAGTTTTCTAGAATTGAAATTTTCCAAATTTGGCTGAAATTTTCCATGTTTGAAGACCCAATTCAGCACCATTCTACCACGAATTGAAGGCCAAAAATCCCTATAAATAGAGGCCTTTAGTGTAGGTTTAGAATCATCCCTCAACACACAATTCACTACAATTTTGTAGTCCATCTCTCTCTCCCTTTTTCACCATTCTTCTTAGTTTTAGTCTTTATTTCTTTCTTTAATGTATTCCATGAAGAAGCAAGCCTGCTCTTATTCCTTGAGAGGCTAAGCTCTTCACTCATGTAATCGGGTAGTCAAGAGTAAGTTCATATTCTATTAATGAAATTTCTTGTTTGAATTCTCAAAGCATGTTTATGTGATTTTAGTTCTTTTTCTATAAATTTAGTTTGTGGTAGGAAAGGTTGACAACCTTGACCGCACCCTCTCTAAATTTACTTGCTAAATATTAGTAGCATATAGGTTAACGTTATGTTTATACGCATGCGTCCCTTGAACTAAATGATTTAATTAATTGTAATTGTGGTTTCTTGCCCGTTGCAAGTAAATTAACTTGGCTAGATCCCATTTCGGTTTAGGTTAATTAATCAGCCAATCAATTAGTTTAAACTAGAATCAAACTTAGCGTTTGCATGTTTGTGATAGTTGACATGATTCTCGGTTTGTTGCCGGAATACGCCGGGCTTAAACTTGTTTTGACTTATTAGTGAAATTGATGATTTAATTGAATTGAACTTACCATGGCTAACCCTGTTGTATGATTTCTTTAAGGTATTAATTTCTTCCTTTAATTTTATTTTCTTACTTTCCTTTTTCAACATTTTCCTTAATTGGTTTTCTTACCATATTTACTTTCCTTCCATAAACCCCCCCCTTTTTTGGTTACCTAAAACAAATAAGGAAATTAAGATTTGTTTGCATAGACTCCATGTGATCGACCCCGACCACTACTGCTACAAGTTAGCTTTAGAGGTTGAGGATTAAAGTGTGTAAACTTGTGTAAACTTTTGTCATCCCCTTATTTTTCTTGGGTGATGGGTCTATTGGTTCTTTGTAAAATGTTGATATCTCCTCTCAGGATGGAAACCACAGGCTTTCATGTTTCGGTATGATGAAAAACAGCAGAGATGGTAAAAGCTACAGTACGAATTTGGCATTTTGTCCTCCGGAGTATCTCAAAACAGGTGCACCCTTTATACATTAGGCCAGGTTTTTTTTGTTGTTGTCTCTATACTATTTACAAGAAGTTAATGGAGTTGTGTTTTCTTATATCTTCTTTTGTAAATAAAATAGCAACTTGCCCCCATGTGGAGTTGCAGTATTTGGTAATCGGAGTTTCTTGTTTTACCGATTCTAACTTCATGAGGTTTTCATACGTTGATCTTCTTGCACGTGTAATAAAACATGGAAGTGGGCTTGGTTTTTATAGTTCAACTGATTTGAAGAATTCATATGTAATAATTGAAATGGAAGCTATGTGTCCTGTTTTCTGTATTCATGTCAAATTGCCAAGGGAGGCTTGTTTATGTGATCACTTTGAATATGGGAATAGAAATTGTGTGTAGTTCTGTCAGCAAAGGATTCTTTTCTTTTGTGGAATTCTATTTTATTAAAGCTTTCACTCTCTCGTAGTTCCCTCGTTATGTTGTCACAACACTTCTATGTGTCTTGATGCACCAAGCATGTATGCTTGGTTTTTGATGAGCCAAACTGCCAAAGTTGTATCATTGTATGAGCTCTCTGATTTTGAAGTCCTGTTCATTTTATACCAATTTCAAAGATATGCAAGACAGTTTCTCTGATGCCCATTATTGTTTTTCATAGTTAATCTTATGCAGTACTTTATTGTTGATCAAATCTCATAACATTTAATGTGATAGATTGAAAATCAGCATCTCATTTATCTGTAGGAAGAGTTACTCCAGAAAGTGTTATGTACAGCTTTGGCACTCTATTACTTGACCTTCTCAGTGGCAAACATATCCCACCGAGTCACGTAAGTTTTTTTTTTCTTTTAGAATTCCTTTTTATCATGCTATGAAATTATTGAACATCCTAGGCTGTTAGTATGAGACTTGAACTAGGATGTGGGGACATACAGGGATCACTGTTCAAGTTACAACTTAAAGTGTCTATAGTATAGGGATAAGGTTGGGTACCTTATCCATGCGACACTATGGATACGACCCGCTCTGCATTATGATACAAACGCAATGATCCAACGCATTTGTGTAGAAGACATACGAGTGGGGGTATCCTGTGCAATGACTTTGCATAAAACCGAACCGCGAAATAGTTAACCAATAGTTGTAACATCGTTGACTAGCTAGGTTTCTATTTCACTAGGATGACCTAGGCAACTTAGTCTCAATCCTGAGTGGATTATGGACTCCTGTTCACGAGGGATTGTCCATTGATTTGTATGGGTGAGAGTGGCCTACACGCCGACTCAATAAGCCGATCATTTTGGGGACAAGACCAAGTGGGGAGCTGGGAACATAATCACACAAGATGGGATTCACTCCTTCCAGATATTAGGGTAAGTAGAGGTGTGTTCCCTTAAGTGGTGTCTTCGAGACTTGAAAAAAGGGCACTGCCCTCTCTATGGCTCCAAGAGTAGCGTCCCGAAGCTGGTCTGCGGATGTCTCTAGTTTGACTTCTTCTTCTTTGATTCTTTTTTCCTTCTTTAACCTCTTTTCTCCCCCTGAACATCCATTAGGCTCCAATATTAATTTCCTGCAAATACAACATGAAAATGCATAAAATTTGACCAATAAATATTAAAAGACTAGCTAAACTAATTAGGGAAAACTAGCTAGCTATGCTCGCTATCAGGCCAATTTAAGTATCTCTACTGCATTTTCAAAGTTTTTGAATTCGGCTATTGAGTGAAAGTTCAGTTTACATGTATGAAAAAGTTAAACACCCGGTATGAATTTCTAAATACCGATATGAATTTTTAAATACCCGGTATGAATTTTAAAACTTCATTTTAGTTTTTTGGATAAATTCTCACTGGCATTCCATATTGGGTATTTTTATTTAGCTAACTAGCATAGTTATTTCATATGGGGTATGAAAAAATCGTTTATTCATAATTCTAACACATACATGATAATTTTGAATCGATATATACCACTTACAAGCACGTATGAAATTCGTTTATTCATAATTCTAGTACATACATGATGATTCTGTACCAATATATACCACTTACAAACAAGTAATTTTTTTTTCATAAGTCGTTTATATTTACCATTTACAAACAGGTATATAAATTTCGTTTATATCCAAAAGAAAAAAAAAGATACAAACATTGGTTGGAACAATTTATATATTATCGAATGAAAAAATTAATATTGCTAAGAATATTGGGTTAATGGAATTAATGAGGTTGAAAATTGTAGCAGACGACAAAATAAGCAACATAAACAATTTCCAGTGTTCAGAAGGAAATTGATAAAAATCGTATTTTTAAGAATATAGAAGCAGACGATAAAAACCAAAATAGGAAGTTAATAATATGGTCGAAAATGGTAGGAGACGGCAAAAATTGGTTTAAAATTTGAAATCTCAAAATTCACAAAAATTTGGTTGAAATCTCAAAATAATGAAATTTGAAAATAAATTCCATGGGATTGTCAAAAGGAAATTACAAATTCAAAAGCTGGGACGTAATTCCAGATTCAACATAAAAATCTCCCTAATTCTTAGGGGAATCTTCGCCTGGGACGTAATTCGGGGAAAAAATCTTAATTATATTTTATTCACTAAATTATATATTATAATATATTATTAAATTAAATTTATTTCATCCATTAAATGAAAGGGCATTTTGGTAACAAAATTAATCCAATTAATATGTAAAAACCTACCAATAATAATTTAGATTATTAAGGACATTTGTGAAATTTGGTGATCAATTTGACCCACCCGCTATAATTTATGTAAAATTAATGCGCATTGAATGCACATTAATACTATAGTATATGTGAGCGAAAAATAATTGAATATGTGATATTCAATTTTATGATTAATTAATTATTGAATTAATTAATTAATAAGTTTTAATTTAGTTTAATTAAATGATATTAAAACTATAGGGTAAAAGGGGGAAGTTCATTTAATAATCATTAAATGAATAATCTAATTAAATTTGATTTAAATTAGATTATATTAATTTAATTAATTAAATTATTTTTTTTTTATTTTAATTAAATTTAAAATTAAAATAACAGACCATAGTTAATTAAAGGGAAAAATACACTTTTCGTCCCTGAGGTTTGGGTTAGGTTACACTTTGGTCCCTAAGTTTTCAAACTCCACAGTTTAGTCTTTGAGGTTTGGATTCTGTTTCACTTTGGTCCTTCCATCCATTTTTCCTTAGATTTTAACGGAATGATGACGTGTATTTATTTTTAATTAAAAATTATTTTTTATAATTTTTAAATTAAAAAATAATATTAAATTAATAATTTTTTAAAAAATTCTCTCTCTTCTTCTTCTTCCTTTTCTTCTTCATCGAGTCCTACCCAGCCTCGCCAGTCACTGCTGTTCGCCGCCGCCGCGGGCCGCCCATCATCGTCGGGCCCCTTTTTTCTCTATTTTTTCTTCTTCTTCCTTCTCCCCTCCCTTTTCTTCTTCCCTCTTCTTCCCTTCCCTTTATTCTTTCACTAGTTGAAAAAACCCTCACAAGCAGCAAAATCGCGAAACAACCGGTGAAATCCCCACAAATGAATGGACGATGGTGCCTCATGAATGGCGAAATCTCAAAACCCCTACGAACGAGTAGACGTCGGTGCAAGCAATTGGTTCCAGATCTAATAACCCCCCCCCCACGAACGAACAACGAAATCGCGAAACCCCACGAATGAATGCCGACGGCTGCCTATCTCCTCCTTGCACCGGTAATTACAAAGGATGTTGGTGAGCCGTGAGAGAAGCCATCAAAACCTCGAAGCGAAACAGAGCCACCGTCTTCGACTACCAGTTCTCGACTTCTCTTATATCCATTGCCGCCGTACGCAGAGCCGTAAATGGGCAGTAGAGGTTGAAATAGAGGAGGAACTCCAGCCAGAATTATAATAAGCCTCAGTCAACACAGAGTTTGAAAAAGCTGATTATTCAATTGATTTTCTTTGCCCTTTTCGATATATTAAGCTTCGTGTTCTCCGTCATTCTTAGATAAGATACAAATGGTCATTGTTTTGCCAACCAACTCACTCACTTTTTTGAAAGAGAACTTCCCCTTTTATGCGAATGCTCCAGATCCCATTTCTTTGTTGATTTTACATTCTCTTTAGGGATCTTTGAAAATCCCATTTTGATTTGCAGCTAGATCTCTGTCATGGAAATTGCACTTTCTGGTTCTTCAGTTTCACAGGACGTTTTTTCCTCTTCCTCTCTTCGTTTTTCCACTTCTCAACAGCGTCATAGGAGCTTCCTGAAGACCTCAGATGTAGGTTCTTTTGCTTCTTTTTGATATGTTATCTTTGATTTCTATTCTGGTTGCGTTTGAATTTTTTGGCTTTTATTTTTCCTTTTTTTTTTTTTTTTTGTTTAAAGAAAACAGAAAGAAAGGGGAGAGAAAGAGTGAAAAGAGGGAGGAAGAAGAAAAAGGAAAGAGGGAAGGGAGAAATTAAAAAAAAAAAAAAACAATCGCCGGCGGCCGGAGGCGAGTGGTGGTCGCTGGCCGCCGGGCGCAGGAGATATGAAGAGGAAGAGAAGGAAAGGATGAAGAGGAAGAAGATGGAGAAGAATAATGGAAGTAAAGAGAGAGAAGGAGAAATAATTAAATAATTTAAAAAAATAATAATATTTTATTATTTTAATATATTTTTTATTTAAAAATTTTAAAAATAATTTTTTTATTAAAATAATAGTGCCACGTCTGCAACTGTTAAAATTTAACAGAAAAGTTGACGATAGAGACCAAAGTGCTCCTTATCTCAAACCTCAGGGGTATGTTTGTTGAGTTTGAAAACTCAGGGACCAAAGTGTCACTTAACCAAAACCTCAGGGACCAAAAGTGTATTTTTCTCTTAATTAAAATATCAGACCATAATTAATTAAATTTAAAATTAAATTTTAATTAGACCGAAAGTCACGTTAAGTTGGCATAGGAACTTGTTTTGAATTAACCATAGTTATGTTGACATGCAATGTTGCCAGGTTAATTAAAAGAGTTTAATTCACCTAAGACATTAGATTAAAGACCTTCATATTAGAGTTATATAAGGCATAGACTTAGATAGATTTATTTAGCCAGAATTTACCTAAGTAATAGACCCTATAATTATAAAAATACTTAGTGGGAGGTAATATATCAAAACAAGATTTTCATAAATCAAGTTTTGCTCTCACATCCTCAAAAGTTCACAACGTGAGGTCCATTCTAGGCCTCAAGTCACCTTGGGAGTGACCCCCTACGGATGGTGTTTTCATGGATCAATATCAAGGTGAATGAGGGAGTATTTTATAGTAAGTGGGAGCAGGATACGTGTCAACATATCCTACGATCTCCTCCATTAGGTTGCACCGTGAGATCCCCATGATCTGCCTGTGAGTCACCCTGGGAGCGATCACCCTACGGAGGGCTTGATCATGGGAGTCGAAATAACGCAAACTCTAGAATTGGATAGGTCTTAGTTCCATTTCAAACTTTGACTTCCCCTACGGTAGCATTGTTGGGGCTGACCTCTAAGATCTGAAAAATGGAGGGTCACAGTTACGGGAAATTGTTAATGTGTTAATAATTTCCTGACCAAAAAAATGGTAGCTAAGAACTTTTGGAATATGAGTTATTCTGGAAATAGGGATTGCCTGAGATTGTCTCAATTCAGAGGAGGAGTAGCTGACTGCCCTGCGGTAGCTGTTGTTCTAAACCTCTAAAGTATCATTGCAAAATGAATGTTTACTCTATTGGTCGATCATTACTTGTGCTAAATTGATTGGATTAATATAATCTGATTATTTTGTTTAATGGGTTAATGCAACATCACTTATTAAGTTAATTTGTTTGTTCTCAGCATGAAACGTTCTTTGTATGCCTCGAATAACACCAATTACAAAACTGGTATTTCTAATACAACTAAAAAAATAAAGTTAAACATTAATTGCGTGGATTTGGTCTTAACTGAGGACGGACCTCAAGCCTACGTGTCTAATTCATCTGAAATTATTCATGATGAATATGACATAGATTGCTTAGCGCATCTCAATGAAAATAAATTAGATTTATTGGTCATTGAAACGTGTATAGTGGAAAATGATGATTATTTTGTTTAATGAGCTCCTGGCAACAGTTGGATGCTGGGGAAATGACTCTCAGAGTTGGGACTGGAGAACTCATTTCAGCTAAAGTAGTGGGAGATATTAAAATTTTCTTCTCCAGGGAACACTATATGTTATTACGTAATGTATATATAGTTCCCAAAATAAAAAAGAAATTTGATTTTTGTTTCTTGTTTGCTAGAACAACGATATTCAATGTCCTTTTCTTTAAATGAAGCTTTCATTACTAAAAGGGGTACTGATATCTGTTCTGCAAAAATGGAGAACAATTTGTATGTTTTAAGACCAATAGAGTCTAGGGTAATTTTGAACAATGAAATGTTTAAAACAACGGAGACTCAACAAAAAAGGCAGAAAGTTTCTCAAAGTACCTATCTTTGACACTTGAGACTTGGCCACATAAATCTCAATAGGATTGAGAGATTGGTTAAGAACGGACTTCTAAGCCAGTTAGAAGATGGTACTTTACCTCCGTGTGAGTCATGTATCGAAGGTAAGATGACCAAACGACCTTTTACTGAAAAAGGTTATCGTGCCAAGGAGCCTTAGAACTCGTACATACGGATCTCTATGGTCCAATGAATGTTAGAGCTCGATGAGGGTATGAATATTTCATCTCTTTCATAGATGATTATTCAAAGTATGGTTATTTATACCTAATGAGTCATAAGTCTGAAGCCCTTGAGAAGTTCAAGGAGTACAGGACTGAAGTTGGGAACTTGTTAGGTAAGACCATTAAAACATTTCGATCTGATCGAAGTGGAGAGTATTTGGACTTAAAATTCCAGAACTATTTGATAGAACATGGAATCTCGTCTCAACTCTTAGCACCAGGTACACCTCAACAGAATGGTGTATCTGAAAGGAGAAACAAAACCTTGTTGGACATGGTTCGATCTATGATGAGCTATGCTCAACTGCCTAGTTCTTTTTGGGGCTACGCAGTATAGACTGCAGTTTATATTTTGAATGTAGTTCCCTCAAAGAGTGTTTCTGAAACACCATTTGAGCTTTGGAGAGGGCGTAAAGCTATTTTACTTTATTTCATAATTAGCGGTTGTCCTGCACATGTGCTAGTGGCAAACCCAAAGAAATTGGATTCACGTTCAAAATTATGCCTATTCGTAGACTACCCAAAAGAAACAAGGGGTGGATACTTCTTCGATCCACAAGAAAATAAAGTGTTTGTTTCGAAAAATGCTACTTTCTGAGAAGAATACCACATTGGAGAACACAAGCCACGCAATAAAATGGTGTTAAGTGAACTTTCTGGTGAAACTACAAATGAATCAACAAGAGTTGTTGATAAGGCTGGACCTTCAACAAGGGTTGTTGATGAGCCCAGTACACAGACTGGACCTTCAACAAGAGTTGTAGATGAGTTTAGCACATCTGGTCAAGCCCATCCCTCTCAACAGTTGAGAATACCTCGACATAGTGGGAGGGTTGTTACTTAACATGAACGCTATCTAAGTTTAGTAGAAAATCTAGCTGTCATACTTGATGATGGAGTTGAGGATCCATTGACCTTTAGACAAGAAATGAATGATGTGGACCATGACCAGTGGGTCAAAGCTATGGACCTAGAGATGGAGTCTATGTACTTAAATCAAGTTTGGGATCTTGTAGACCTATCTGAAGGGGTTAAACACATAGAGTGCAGATGGATCTACAAGAGAAAACGAGACGCAGTTGGGAAAGTACAGACTTTTAAAGCTCGACTTGTGGCAAAGGGTTATACCCAAAAGGATTCTCTTGTCCATTGCCACATTTTATGATTATAAGATTTGGCAAATGGACCTCAAGACTGCCTTTCTGAATGGCAATCTTGATGAGAACATCTTTATGTCTCAACCAGAGGGATTCATTGCTCAAGGTCAGGAGCAAAAAGTTTGCAAGCTTAGACGATCCATTTATGGGTTGAAGCAAGCTTCCAGATCTTGGAATATAAGGTTTGACAATGCTGGCAGATCTTATTGCTTTGACCAGAACGTTGATGAGCCTTGTGTTTACAAAAGGATTTTCAACAGTTCAGTAGCTTTTTTGGTGTTGTATGTAGATGATATTCTTCTCATTGGGAATGATGTAGAATATCTAGCTGACATTAAAAAATGGTTATTGTTCGCTCGTTTGTTTACGATTACCGCAAGCGCACGGATCGTCACAAGTAATATAAAACGGTAGGTAATACAGAGTATCGAATCCACAGGGAGGCGAAGCGAAAATTAAGCGGAGCAAAGATTCCATGAGCACTAAAAGTACTTAGGCAAAATAATATTTAGGGACTAGATCATGTAATCAAAGAAATTTAAAAATCAAAGCAATTATAGGGAAAATTTGATCAATCGAGAAAAATAAAATATGGAGAAAAAGTTTTTTAAATGGGAAGAGGGGTCTTGAAAATCAATTATTAGCTTAACGTCCATTATAATTATCCTATCTCATTGCCCAACTAATTATAATCCTAGAATCTCCTTTAATCACATAGGTTCTCTTGTCGGTTTCCCCTAATTGTAATTAATTCATTTTAACAACCTAAGTGTCCTTAGTGCCATTAAAAATCCTTAATCATTATGCTCTGATTCATTTTAGGAATCTAAGTTTAATAAACTAATCCCATTGTCACGACGGGCAATTAAACTAGTTGCATGGATTATGATCTATCCTAACTTCTCTCCGTCGAGTTTCCATTAAGAATCGAATCATTACACAACTAGCTAGATTGCATAAAGCATTAAACACATTCATACAAATAATTAGGAAAAAAAGGGCAAGAGACAGGCAATTATAACAATATTTTGACTATAATTTCATTTCAAGACCCCAAATTGGGGTTTAGCTATACATAGCTAAAATATCCACAAAATTTACAATGGAAAACATAATTAAGAGCATAATAAACGGAAAGGAATTGACCGTCAAAAAACCCTTTCGCTGACGCTCGGAATCTCGTCGAACACTCCTTGAGCCTCCTAGGATGCTCTCCAAAATTCCCCAAAGTTTTCCCACTAAAGAAAGCTATCAAAAAGGCTAGAAAGCCTTGAGAGAGGCTCCAAAGGAGCCTAAGAAATGAAGGAAAAAATGGAGGAAATGGTGATTGATAGTAAAATGAGGCACCAAGGGGCGCCTTATATAGGCTCGGAAAGGAGGTAGCGTCGCGACACTATTTGGCACAGCGTTGCGATGTTGTGACGTCATCGGCTTGGTGCCCAAGAAATGGACAGCGTCGCAACGCTGTCTTTGTAGCGTCTCGATGCTATGCATTTTCCAGAACTTCCAGCTGCGGATTGGGCTTCTTTTTGGGCCTCCACTCCATTTCTTTTGGGCCTTTTTCTTCATAGTTTGACCACTTTTGACTCTTTTTGACCCAAGCATGGAAATTGGACTTGAATGACTTCATTATGGGCAATTTTTCCATAAAATCCACAACTTTTCTCCTAAAGACCAAATAACAAATTACTGATGTGGACTTTTCCTAACCGCAAGCGCACGGGTCAAGTAATAATATAGTGAAAGTAAATTCGAATGTCGTCGTCTGGATTGGATTTTTAAGCAAATCAAGTATTGTGAATTATCTTGCCCAATTTTATTTAGGGATTAAAAAGTGATGAATGAATGATAATAAAACCAAATCAAAGCAAGTAAAAATAATGGAAACTCAATTGGGAAAACTACTTAGGGAATTGATTTCGCCGATTTAGTTTAGGATTGATTTTAAAGAATAAGTTATTATGCACAATGAAATTATGAGCCAAAGATCCTTTAATCACAACTACCTCTCCCGAGTATAATTGATTCTCATGCAAATTAACCAACTTGATATCCCTATCTAAGTTTATTAACATGCAAGGCAATGAGATCTTTTGACCAATTCTAAAGTTAATCTAAAACCGTCACGAATTAGAAAATAAACTTTAGTCATGCAATCTTGAGTAAGTCTAAATCAAATCCCCTCTCCCGAGCTAGATTCGAAACTTAAATCATTCAACTAATGGCCAAGTAATTAAAAGCAATAAATCAAGATTACAAACATAATAACATTGCACAACTTAAACCATAAATCAATCCATAAACTTAATCAACTACATCAATCCCTAAGCTACAAGTTTAGCTACTCATGAATAAAATTACAAGCTTGACTAAACATGTAAAAGCCATAAAATCTAACTAGAGAGAAGTAAAAGGAAAGGAAACACTTAATGTCGTCGATCCCGGCACGTCCCCGTCTCGATATCCACGCCACCAAGTGAGATTCCCAGTCCTCGTCCTTGATTCAGCTCCCACAGTAGGTCTCTAGTCGAAATTAGGGTTCAATTCTCTCAATTTGGCCTCCCCCATATCATTTGTCTAAGGAACAATGTCCTAAGACACCTCAAGAAATTGAGGATATGAGACAGATCTCATATGCTTCAGTTGTGGGCAGTCTTATGTATGCCATGTTGTGTACTAGGCTTGACATTTGCTATGCAGTTGGGATAGTTAGCAGGTACCAGTCCAATCCAGGGTTAGACCACTAGACTGCTGTTAAAAACATCCTCAAGTATCTTCGGAGAACGAGGGACTATCAGCTTGTGTATGGCTCTCAGGATTTGATCCTTACAGGAAACACAAACTTTGACTTTCATACTGATAAGGTTTCTAGGAAATTCACATCAGGGTCAGTATTTACCCTCAATGAGGGAGCTGAAGGTCTGGCGTAGCATCAAGAAAGGATGCATTGCAGACTCCACCACGGAGGTCGAATATGTCGCTGCTTGTGAAGTAGCTAAGGAGGTGGTATGGCTACGGAAGATCTTGATGGATTTAGAAGTTGTTCCAAATATGAACTTGCCAATCACCCTTTACTGTGATAATAGTGGTGCAGTGGCAAATTCTAAAGAACCTCGCTGTCACAAAAGAGGCAAGCACAGAGAGCGCAAATATCATCTCATCAGAGAGATCGTGCAACGAGGGGACGTGATCGTCGCAAAGGTAGCCTCTGCTCACAATATTGTTGATCCATTTACGAAGGCTCTCCAAAGCATCCATGTAGGAAACATGCGGGTGGGGGTATCCTATGCAATAAGTTTGCATAAGACCGGACCGAGAAATAGTAACCACTAGATGTAACGTTGTTAACTAGTTTAGGTTTATATTTCAATAAAATGACCTAGGTAACTCAATCTCAATCTTGAGTCTGTTATGAACCCCTTTCATGAGGGATTGTCCTTAGATTTGTATGGGTGAGAGTGGCCAGTTCGCCGACTCAATAATCCTACCATTTCAGGGGCAAGACCGAATGGGGGCTGGGATCATAACAATACAAGATGGAATTCATTCATTCCCCTATTGGGGTAAGTAGATGTGTGTTGCTTTAAGGGATGATTTTGGGGCTTGAACAAAGGTGTGTCGTCCTCTCCTAGCTCGTGAGGAACTCCTGTTTAGTTGTTGGACCCTAAACAGCTTGTTCATTAGAGGGATCAGTGGTACTTAAGGAACCAGCAGTAACCGAGGGGTAAAACGGTAATTTGACCCTGTTGGTATTACGAACACTCGTGAAGTATTGACTTATTGCTTGGTCGATATCCGTGGACACAAAAATATTCTACGGTGAGAAGAGTGCAGCTGAGGGTCTTTAGTGGAGTGACCCACAGTTTACGAATGTTGACTAACTTGGTTAATGAGTTTAGCCAATTAGTCTCGTATCGTTCGAGTTTCTGATCTGTAGGTCCATTAGGTCCCACTGGTAGCTCGTAAAGAGACTTGAGGCAATTAAGTATAAATTGTAAATTGAAAGTGTTCAATTTATTTAGGGGAATCATATTGATGCGCAATTTGCTTACCGCAAGTGTACGGGTCAAGTAATAATATAGTGTTTTCGTGTAAAACGAGTATCGTCCTCTGGATTGGTTTTCTAGCAAATTAAGCACCGCGAATACTTTTGTTCAATTTTATTTAGGGAGCAAAACTCAATGATAAAGATAAAAATAAAGACTAAAAGCATAAAAATAAAAGTGGAGACTCCGATGGATAGACTCTTAGGGAATTGATTACATTGATTAAGATTGAGGATCGATTAATAGGAAGGAATTGACCGTGCAATTATTCTACAAGCCAAGGAAACTTTTATCACGATTACCTTTCCCGAGTATAATTGATTCTCATGCATATAACTAACTTGATATCCCTATCTAAGTTCATTAACAAGCAAGGCATTATTCGGTTCGGTCCTTGTTATACTTCTAAAGTAATTCCAAATCCCGTCACAAACTTAGAATTCCCACCTAGTCATGCAATTAAACAAGATAAGTCTTAGGCCAAATCCTCTCTCCTGAGCAAAAATCAACACTTAAATCATTCAATTAGTGATCAAGTAATTGAAAGCATTAAACAAAATTGCATGAGAAAAATAAAAACACATTCATACCTAAAATCAATCCAACAACATAAACAATTACATCAAACCCTAAGACAAACAACTAGCAATTCATAGTCTTTAAACTACAAACAATAATTGAAAGAAAAACCATAAAAACTACAAGAGGTAAGGGAAAGAGAAAGGAAAACTCGAATCCGTCAAAACCGGCACGTCCCCGTCATGATCTCCACGTCTTCTCGCTTGATTCCCGCTCCTTGGCCTTACCTTTAGCTCCCACAAAAGGTCTCTAGTCGAAATTAGGGCTAAAATCTACCAATTGGACTCCCCTTGGCTGTAGCATGAAAAGAAGATTAAATAGGAAATCTGTCGATAGCATCAAGACGCTATGGTCACAGCGTTGTGACGCTGTGACATTTTGCCGCCTGAATCGGAAAAGGAAAGGCAGCGTCGAGACGCTCAAAGAGCAGCGTCCCGACGCTGGTCTGCGGATGGCTCTCTTTTGGCTTCTTCTAACTTGAATCTTTTTCGTTCTTTAGCCAATTTTCATGTCCTTAACACATATTTAGCTCCAATTTCTCGATTTAACTCCAAAACATGATTCCTACAAATAGAACACAAAAATGCATGATTTTGGCCAATTAAATATAAAATACTAGTTTAATTAATTAGGAAAAAATAGCTAGCTATGCTCGCTATCACATATAATGTATCATACATTATAATATATAAAACTTTATAATATAATTTTTGAATTAATTTCAAAAATTAATTCTTGAGAGAAAATATTTGAAAGAGTTCAAATAAATTTTAATATGAATTGGATTCATATTTAAATTTAATTTTAAATCCCTAAGATTAAATATATGATATTTAATTGGGTAATTAATTAATTATTTATTAAAATTAGATATTGTTTAGATAATAGATTTGAACTTATTAACAAACTTTTTCCTATTAGGAAAAGGTTTTGGCCTTTACCTATATATAGGACCCCTAGGTGGGGTGAAAAGCATCTCATTCATTCTCCTACTCTTAGAGAATTCCCTGAAGGATCCCTTTAGACTCCCACCAGTTTCCTGCCTCTAAAAGTCTCAAAGTCATACCGGTGTAGCCATAGTGGTGGTGTTCACAGTAGTTCGTGATTATTTCACAAACAGTTGGTGAATTTAATTTGAGTCATCAATGAGAGTAAGTAATTTGTTACTATATATATTAGATTTAGATCTAATATTTTTGTATGCTTAGCCTTAATATAAATTTAGAATAGTTCTAAGATGATTGCCAATGTATTGGTATTTTAGATTAAACAAAATTAATTACGAATCAATCCCAATCGCGCTTCCGCTTTACGAAATTACGGAATTCCAATCCTTCACGTTGATGCAGCTGCAGATGGAACTCTATTGTCCAAGACCGTGGAGAACGTGCGCACACTTCTAGAGGATATGGCCACCAACAACTATCAGTGGCCATCTGAGCGGTCTGCACCGAAAAAGATTGCTGCTGGAAATCGATAATGTAAGTGCACTCCAAGCCCAGATGTCTTCCCTTGCTAATGCTTTTCTGAAATTTTCTGGTAGAGGGAGTGCTCAATCAATCGAGTCTGCAGGTGCCCTCGCATCTCATTCTCATGAGGAAAATATAGAGTAGGTTCAGTATGTTTCAGATTTTAATTATAGGGGATATAATAATAATTCTACACCTACACACTATCACCCTAGCAATAGAAACCATGAGAACTTCTCTTATGCTAATACTAAAAACGTGTTTAAATCCTCCTGGTTTTACCCCTCCTAAATAAGAAAATAAACAATCTTTAGAGGATTTTGTTGGAGCTTTTTGAAGGGGATGAAAGCCCCTATGCAGCAAAAGCGCATCGATTGGACCTTACGTCGTATATTAATCAACATTAAAATACTGTTACGAAAGGGCAAGATAAAACTTTAAACATGCTTTAAAGTTGCTGAAAATTGATATAAACATGCTGGAGAAATAAATCTAAATTTATTTTCATGCTTTTCTAAACAAACGGGAAAGAACCGTTACAAACCTTCATTGTAGACTTGGTCGTTCTTTGTCAACAACACTTCAACGAACAAAAACGCAGCGACCTTCTTGTAGTTTCTTCGTTGGAAATTTCTTCTTGAAAGACACAATAACCACAAAGGTTACACCGGTATGTCTCTAAGTCTAGGAGGCAAAATACTTATGGGAGTCTTTCTCTAAGAGGGAGGCTAGAGAGAACTCTAGGGTCTTGTCTTGTGAATCTTATCCCTATACCACAGACCCTTTAGGCTGTTTCTTGAACAGTGATCCCCATATGTCGCCACATATAGTTCAAGACTCATATTACAGCCTAGGATGTGTAGTTTATTGGATTAGGGTTATTTTAGGCAATAACTAATAACATTTAATGGAAAAAATATATTAATATTATTTCATTAATATCCGGTCAACGGTTACATTCACTATCTACGAGTTTTAGGGCATAAAACCCAACACTTTTATTATAGAATCTAGTAACAAGACGAACAAGCTTGAGGAGGTCATGATTGCCATAAACACCACCTTAAATGGCCATAGCGCAACAATAAAGAACATTGAAACCCAGCTGGGACAACTAGTAAGTGTTGTCAACACCATGAACAAAGGTAAGGCCCCAGCTGAACAGGACAAATCTCACATGGAGTACTGCAAAGCCATTGTGGTGCATCACGAGGAGGAAACTCAAGTAGCTGAGGAGCAGGACACTACCGAACCAAAGGATCTTACTAAAGAAGCTGAAGAGGGCACAACCTCAAACGAAGTTGATAATCTTAATCCTGAGCCCTCTATCCCTTACCCTACTGTTCTAGTCCCTAAACTGAAGAAAAATAAAAGTTTTTAGATGCTTTTATGGGATTGATTGTTAATATTCCTTTTGCAGATGCTCTAGAGCATATGCCTAGCTACAAGAAGCTCATGAAGGAATGGCTCAACAAGAAAAAGAATGAAAAGCAGTTGGAGACCGTGTACCTCGCATCAACTTGCAACGCTCGCATTCAATAGAAGTACCTGAGAAATTGGCTAACCCAGGGAGTTTTTCTATTCCTTGTAATTTTGGTACTTACTCCTGTAGAGCATTGTGTGATCTAGGTGCTAGCATAAATATTATTCCTTTTTCATTATGCAAGAAACTTAACATTGGAGAAATAAAATCTACTTCTGTTAGACTCTAGTTGGTTGACCAGTCTGTGGTTAGTTCATATGGGATTGTTGAGAATGTATTAATTAAAGTAGGTAACTTTTTCCTTCCTGTTGATTTCTTTGTGATGGACATTAAGGAAAGTCTTGTTACGCCTATTATATTAGGGAGATCATTCCTTGTCACAGGACGAGCCATAATTGATATTGAGCGCAGGAAGTTTATCATTAGGGTCCAACATGAGAGAGAAATCCTAAAAGCATTTGAGGACCCTCAGAGCACATCAGAGACAATTGTTGTGGGCTACAGGAAAGGTGCTAGGAAGAGCACCATTAACGGAAAACCTGACATTAGACCACCATAATGCTTATTCGGTCAACACGTCGAGCTAATGATGTTAAACAAGTGCATACGGGAGGCAACCCAAGTAAGTTCAGTTGTGTTTTTCCTTTTGCTTTTGATTTGTTTGTGTTTTTGTTTTGTAGATTTTGTGATCCCGTGGCTTTTTGGCTTGCAAGCATCCATGAGAAGGTCATCATCATTCCAGGGAAATATTGTTCACTCCTTCCATTCTTTTATTGTTCTCATGCTTGATTATGTTTTATTTCCTTTATACATTGAGGACAATGCATGCTTTAAGTTTGGGGGTGGAATGCATTGCTTGTTGAGCCCTTGAGCATATGAGTTCGGGCTAAATTTTTTTAGCTTTCTTTGAATCTAGCATATGGTTGTTTTGTGGAAGTTATTTTTGCATGACTATGATTTCCTAGGATAGGTTTTCTTGTAAATATTCAAGCTTTTGATGAGTTGTAAGCATGAATGCCCTAAAAGGAAGATTTTTTAAACTTTTTCTAGGAGATGTCTTGCGTGAGTAGAGTATTTTCCTTGGTTAGAATATGACTTGAATGCTAAGGAGCGAATTATTAGGTTCATATGCTTGTTGTCACCTCGATAGGTGTAGGGAAGAGCTAAAGAGTTAATTTTTTTTTCCAAATTAGCATGTTTAATCTTACCTAGGAAGAAAGAAAAGAACATATGCTTACTATGATCATGAAAGAAAATTCATTCGTGTCTTCACTTTTGAAAGAAAATAATGACGTCATATGAGCTCAATATGCAATGTGTAATAATGTTTTAGGCAAAAAGAGCTACCACTGTTGTGATCAGTTAGGCCAACCAAGAGTAAAACTCGGGTTAGTGCCACTTATAAATGCTTGATTTAATTTTCATCTTAAAGCACCTAAGTATGGATGAAAACAAACTAAATTGTTTCATTAACTCATTGGTAAATCGTTAGTGCCAGTGTAAAGGGAAGATGAGTTGAGAGTTTAATAATCTAATCCCGAACTATTAGAGTCTAATCTAGCTAAGTTAGATCTCGCTTGTGCAAGTTAATTTTGGAAAACTTTTGATTTGTTTCCTTCATTGGGCCTTATGTGCATGTCTCTTGATTGCTTGTTTATTGACTTTTGAGCCTTGAGGAGTGAGTCATGTTTGTTGCATCTATTCTTCAACCATTGCTTGATTTTTAGTTTGCTCGAGGACTAGCAAAAGCTTAAGTTTGGGGGTGTTTGATAGCGAGCATAGCTAGCTATTTTTCCCTAATTTATTTAGCTAGTCTTTGATATTTAATTGGTCAAATTTATACATTTTAGTGTTTTATTTGAAGGAAATATGTATTGGAGCAAAATTGAGATATTGGGAATGATCAGGTGTTCGAGACGTGAAAATAGGCCAAAGAAACGAAGTTGGATCGAAGTGGAAGCTTAGTGATTGGTGCAATCCGAGGGCCAGCGTCGAGACCCTTGGTTCTAGGCGTCTCGACACTGGACTTTCTTTAATTAAATCAAGTGTCAAAAGCTCACAATGTCGCGATGCTGTGACCATAGCGTCTCAATGCTGTCAGAAATTTTCCTTTACAAAATGCTCGGTTTGTGACAGCGTCGCGACGCTATGCCTATAGCGTCTCGATGTTGTCAGCTTTTTTCCTATAAATAAAATGCTATTAGGGCTGGCCAATGTGACTTCTTTGGATGGAATGTTTTCCTGAAACTCGACTGAAAACCTTCTGTGGAAGCTAAAGCAAGTGGAGAGGAGCGAGGATTCAAGGCTTTGCTCGTGGAGATCGTGACGGAGACGTGCGGTCTCGGCAACTTAGCGTTTAATCTTCTTTCCCCTTTACTTTAGTTGTTTTCAATGGTTGTTTTAGACAATTTATATCGTAACGCGTTGTATGTGTAGCTAAGTTCTTAATATTATGGATTGATATAGCCCTTTGGGCAATTTTGGATTGATTCTTGGATGTATTTCATGCTTTCATTTATGCATAACGTGTTCTTAATTCTTTCAATTTACCGACCATAAATTGATTGATGATTGTGTTTGCATTTTGCTCGGTAGAGGGGATTTAGCTTCGAAATCGTTATGCATGACTAGGATAAATCTTGAGATCGAGAGAAGATAGATAGTTCTAGAAATTGTTAAAAGAGACTAACCTTAAAGCCTTGCATGTTAATGAATTTAGATAGGGATATTGGATTCTTTGCATGTGAGAGGATTCTGTATGCTCGGGAGAGATATGTATGATTGTAGTGTTCCTAGATTTATGAATCATAGCATGTTAATTATCCATTAATTAATCCATGATCCCAATTGGTGAAATCAACTCCCTAAGAATTTTTCCATCAATTGATTGTCACACTTTTAGCTTTGTGTTAATTTTGCATTCTTTGTCACTAAAGTTTGTTCCCTAGATAAAATTGGATTAGAGTATTTGCGGTAGTTAATTTGATTAGAAACCCAATCCAGAGGACGACATTCGATTTAATTGATTAATATATTATAACATGGCTCGTACACTTGCAGTAAGCAATTTGCACATCATTCCCACCAAAGGAGAGCGTCATTCTTCAGCATGAAGGTTGCATACCGAACTTGCTGTGCCTCGACACATTTCATGTAGCGACAAATTGCCTGGATTGAAGACCACCACACTTCCGTCGTGTTGGGGTCTACTGTCTGCCAGTCAAATGACTGGGGATCACAATCCTAAAAGTTCTAGAGGTATCTTGCTTCCTCAGTTTAGCTTAGCTGATTCTGGTTTGCATGCAGAGCCTGACAGGCAGAGACATTTTACATGAGAGACTGAGAACCCTCTAAGGTCAAGCTGTTTGTGCTAGGGGTACTGGCTGAGTGGGCATCTAACCTATTGGTTGATTGCTCACCAAAGGGTCCATGACAGGGTCTGTCTGTCTTGGGATTGCTTGTTCTCTACCCCCTTTGGCATGACTTCGTCATTATCTTGTTGAACCTCTTCATTGGAGGGCAGTGTTTATCACAAGAAGTGTCTTAAGCACGAGCTAAAAACTTTCATGCTAAAAATATCAAGAACAAACTCATACTAACCCAAGTAACTGAAATTAACTTATTCGAGTTCTCATGCATAACATAGATCATCATTCTTAAAATTCTTTCGTACTTCGTACTAACATACATGGCGATGACAAGACACATTTACTTGTGCTTGCCAATGGGAAAATCTGATGCTTACGATGTAAGCGAGTCTAGAAAACATTAAAACTAGGCTCTGATACCAACTGTAACGACCGGTCTAAAAGGAAGTTAAAACATATTGAGGGTCGCTACTACATACAGGACAACGTAAAACTTTTGAAACATTAAAGTGGAAGAGACTATAAGTAAAAATATTTTATTTAATAAACTGGGCCCAAAAGGATAAATCATTTACAATAAACGATCAGTCAAAAACGATGATAGACAATTTTCATAAAATTGAACATAAAAAACATCTGAAAACATGAAGCTAGAAACTCGATCCTAGACTTCTAGCAACATGTTTTGCAGCTGCGTCCCATAGCCTAGGCAAGTCAGTGTCTTCGCCACTCGCTAGGGCCATAACTCAGTAAGTAGCCCACTTAAGGGCTAAAATTGATTGCATGAGAAACTGTTAACATGAAACTCGACTTGGGTCTTAACGCCATAGGGACCTAACTGGAAACATACATTCGTGTTTCTAACGATAGGGCCATAACATGGTACATGAAATGTTCTGTCTAGGGTGATTACCTATCCCCAACCTGTGCCAACTAAAGTGTTGTGTGGGTTAGTAGGGTACGGTAAGTAAACTAGAGACTAGCTGGCAACCTCTAGCAGAACTACACCTATCCTAGCACAACACCCCTGAGTGCCATCTGGCGCACGAAAAAATGTGCCTCAACATAAGCTCAACATCGAAAACTTGATGTTGCGACTTGTGCACGAAAACATGCCTGAACATGGGCTTAACACCATCCTGAACTGAGAGAGTGCATGATAACATGCCTTTAATTAGGCACTAATAGTCAACTGATAGAACGCACGATAACGTGCTTGAAAACTGGGTTCTATCAGCCTTTACATGGGGAAGAACACCACTCTAGTTAACATAAGACTTAAGGATCCTTTAAGTCTACCTGAGGCCCTAAAACATGATAAGGTCCTACTTCTGAAATTATTCTCATTCACACGAATTGTTCTCTAAAGGTCATCTTGAAACATACTTGGAGAACTCGTGGTCTAAACTAATCAGCCATCCAATTTCAACCCTTCATAACCCAAGGGATACTTCTAAACTTAGCCTATTTACTCACTATAGTGCTATCGAAAATTTGGCAGCATAACCACATACATATAGCGAACCCCAAATTTTCTTATCACCTGCACACAAGAGAATACACTTCTATGTCCAAAACTGCTCAACCACAAACTTCCACAACAAAAGCGAGTCAAGTCTCGCATTCACAACTCAACCATAACTTAAACAGACATATAGCCCAAATTCTAATACTTTAAACAGACATCCAACGCAAATAATAAGTTATGCAAATAAAACATGCTTCCAAAGCAACCCAAACAGGTTAGCCCAATTAAAAGGAAGACTCAACATGCTACAATTACCCATAACATTCCCAACTATTCCCATACTTCCAAAAATAATCAATCAAGCTTGGTTAAGGCATAAAACTTAATCCAATAGCTACTTACCTTAGCTAAATAATTAGTTTGATAAAACTATATTGTTCCTTAGCTCCAAGGCCTTAAAACAAGCTACACAAGGAAAAGGAGAAGTCCTTTAGAACATAATAGGACCACAAACAACTGTATGCTAGGAACCCTTTAAAATTAAGGATGAGTTAACACCCAAAACTCACCAAAACATAAGCTTAAGCTTGTTGTCTAGGTTTTGTTTTTACTCCAAAACGACAATTAAACCACCAAATGCTAAGAGTACCTTGAAATCAAAGGCCACAACCAATGGGTAATCGAATAAACATTAAAATTAACCTCAATCCTTGATGTAAAACACTTACCCAATGCCGAAATTACTCAAAGATGTTGAAACTCGAAGACCCACTACTTGAATTCCAAGAATTGAAGGGAAAAACTTACTGAATGGAAGTAATAATGAGTGGGTGTTCGATCAAACATGATAATCAATCAATAGAACCTTCAATCAAACTTACCCACGCTGAAATCTCCTCGAAAACGTTCAAAATCGACCCAAATCACTGTTGTTCGCACCGCGCTCGTCGGAGGACGTCGCCACTGGGGAACACACAAGAAATAGAGAGAGGGGTCGGGATTGAGGGAGAGAACATGAGAGAGACAAAACAGTCCTTTGAGGAGCGAAAACTAAGAGCAAAATACTTACCCACGAGTTTTACCACCGACCAAAATGCAACCCACGACCCGCCGTCGTCGTCGAACTCAGGCAGTCGCTGCACTGCTGCCACAACTCTTTTGATGCAGAAGAAGACGACCAGAGAAGAAGGGACCGTGGCTGGATGTTGTTGTGGAGCTCGAGGATGAAGAAGAACAGTGAATCCTTGATGCTCGACAACTAGAAAATGAGAAGAAGAAGAAAGTGGCTGAAAATCGTGAAGAGTAAGGGAAGAAGATGATGAATAGTGATGTTGGCTTGGCTACATGGGGCTACGTCTGGCTCACTTAAAGAAAGATTAGGGTTTTACTCGACTTGGCTCCAAAGTTCTCTTATTTACAAGTTTTCCATGCAACCTAAAACAAATTCAAAACCAACAAATTAAATCCAAATAAATCCTTTTCTTTAAACTAATTACCATAAATTAGTTCAATTAAACTTGAAATTTGAAAATAGAACTTTACTTTATCTTCACGACGTTACACGTTCTAAGGCTGTAGGATAGCGGGGAAGATGTCGGTGGTCGTCCACGTACCGTTCGTGAACAAAGAACATCACCTGAGTGATTGAATTTGTCTCCAAAAGGTTGGTAGAAATTTTGCTCCGATTTTGATTAAAAGATGCATGTTTTTTCTTAAGTAAAATTAATGAAATCAGAGTGCTTTCGATCTAAATCGCTTCCGCACGAGTGTTGTACACTCCTTCACAAACACTTTTCAAGACTTGAAGACTCTTTGAAGACCAAAGACTCTTCAAGACATGAACACTCATTGAAGACTAAAGACTCTTCAAGACTTCAAGACTCCAAGGAATCGATTGAAGCTTCAGACTCGAGATCAAGCTCCTTGAAGACCAAACACTATTCAACACATCAACACTCCTTGAAGACCATACATGCTTCAAGACTTCAACACTCCTTGAAGATCAAAGACTCTTCAAGACTCCAAGACTTGAAAAAACTTCAAGACCCCAAGCAATCAATTGAAGCTTCAAATTTGAGAACAAGTGTTCCAACCCTCGAGTGAAACACACTCACACACATAAGAGAGAGAATCGGAAGTTGAAATTAGAGATTGTACACCCACACGCATATTACATCAATACAAATCAAATTTTATTCCACGTGTCTCATCTTCGAAGTTACATGGGAACAAACACTACTACAAATTTGGGTTTTTATTACATTGAAAAATTGTCACAACCACATTCCATGACATTTTTTTTGTCCTAGAAGCCCCCATCAAGGAAAGTGTATACATAACGCTATTAAAAAAATTGTCATAATTATTTTTTTCATGACACTTAACAACTGTAAAAAAAACATATTAATGACATTTACTAATTGTCACAATAAATTTTTTTTATGACAATTGAACATTGTCAATAAATATCTCCTGAAAATCATGTTTCTGTCAAGATATATATACTAATGACAGTTAATTACTATCAAGAAAAGGTTATTGATGACAACGGGTCAATGTCACAAAATTTTCAACAAGGACAATGTTTTATTGTCAAACAAAACTGTTCGTTGACAGTTTTTTGTTGTCAACAGCAAAAATGTCATGGCAGTTATAAAATTGTCAAAAAAATGCTTATAATGATACTGAATAGATGTCACCCAAATAATTTCTATGACTTTGATGAACCGTCATAAGTAGTGACACATCACTATTTATTTATTTATATTGATCCATCAAAACCATAGAAATTATTTTAGGTTAAATTATCAAAAATACCCCTAAACTTTAGGGTTTGTTTCAATTATGCCCCTAGACTTTCAAAAGTTTCAATTATGCCCTTGAAGTTTCAAAATTGTTTCAAAACTACCCTTGAAGGCTTTTTTTTGTTAAATTCATGGATGTAAAATGACGTGTTTACATATATATTGTTGCTTATATGAATAGATTTGACCACATACGTGGAAAAAACGATAAAAACACATGCAAACGCATCAATTTTTGTCGATAAATTTAACGGAAAATGTCTCCAAGGGTAGTTTTGAAACAAATTTGAAACTTCAAGGGCATAATTGAAACTTTTGAAAGTCCAGGGGTATAATTGAAACAAACCCTAAAGTCGAGGGGTATTTTTGATAATTTAACCATTATTTTATCTAATATCTGTGAATAAACATATGTTTCCAAAATAAAATACTCAAATCTTGACACAATAAATATATACATAAATAACAACTTTTATATATCATTAAACCCAAATTGGTCAAATTTTGTCATATATGTATATACAAACTAAGTGTAATAGATTTTGTACATCACAACAATTCCTACACTGGACTTCAACCATGAGGGAATATACTATATATATGTTTTTTTGTCACTAACCCAACAAAACAAAAAAGGTCATACATCAATTGTTCATAATATGGTTTTTCTTGACTTCGTTGAGTTCCTGCAAAAACGAAACAATATTCATTATAGAGTTGAATGTAATATTTCTTACATCAAGATAAGAACAATAATATTCATTTTAACAATATGTATGAGTTATACCTTTAAAATGGTGACGATGTAGTACATATCTTCTAAGTACATATTAAGTTATAACAACCACAATTTTTTTTCCATTACAAATTCATTGGGGGATAAACTACATCCTAAAGTTCACTATGACATAACATTAGAACAAGTTAAACATTCTAAGTGGCCTAAAGTGCCCAAACTCACTATAAATTCAATTAATTCATCCAAGCATACTCTCCAAATCCCACAAATTCACCTAAACACACTTCAAATTTCACAAACATGCTTTAACGTGTTTAATTCACCCCAAACTCACATAAACACACTTCAAAGCTTACAATCCCACCTAAATTCACCCTTAAAAGTCAAACACATGTCTAACTCACCTAAACAAATTTTAAATCCCACATACTCATCAAAAAGTTCCTAATTTACTCATACTAAATCCACATCCAACAAACTCACTAAAACACATTTCAAATCCCACAAACTCACCTAAGCTAACCCTTAAAAGTCAAACACGCACACAAGCCACCCAAACGAAATTCAAATCCCTCAAACTCATCCAAACACACTTCAAATCACACAAACTCACTCAAACTAACATTTAGAAGTCAAAAGACGTGTCTAATTCACTCACTTAGTCCCACATTACGTAAATTCATCCAAACAATCTTCAAATCAAACATACTCATCAATTTGTATGGCTACCATAACTGCAGGATAGCCATACAACCAAGTAAACTATGAAACTAGAGGAAAAACTGTTCTAAACCCAATTATGGCTACAATAACTTGTAGACACATACAAGGTAATAATGTAAAGAACAATATCAACATACAACCAAACATATAAATCCAATAAGTTTCAAAATAATTTTATAACATTACAGAAATCATACATACCTATTTAGAAGGGTCCCTTTTGTGTTCTTTTCACTGTACAATCAAAACAAGTCTACCTTTGAAAATTGAAAAATTAAGAGACAGAAGTTACTTATGAGAGATAATACAATAAATTAAGAAATTAAATTAAGAAATTAATTAAGAGGGTAATTTAAAAAAAAAAGTTAATGGTGTAGTATCTAGTAAGAAAGATTCTAAAAATGATTAAGTTCAATAACTTGTACTTCTAAGAATGAACTAAATTTAGAATTTAGTCATACTTTCCTCTATCACATACAAGGTCCTCTGACCTCACAGTCTCATCATCAAACATAAGGTCCTTTGACCTCACAGTCTCACTAACACACAATATCCTCTGACAATTCTTTCACTAAAGAGGTTCACAACCCAAAATGCACATCCTAAACATAATTTCTAACTCATTCCATGCTTCTAACCTTGCAAAAACCAAAAGTGCAGCATACTCACAACATTATACTCATGTTTTCCAATCAATCACAACAAAACAACATACTTATCAGAATAAGTTCACATCACAACATCATGCATAATTCAATATGACTCTTCTATGCATCAATTCAACATGCTCAAAACTCAGCTGATGGGATAACAACATATATATAATTTGATTCAAGGAGCCTATTCCTACAATTCAGATTCATTAGAGGGCTATGAAGCACAGGCACTTTAGTTTGGCTAGCGTGTCTGTGTCCAACACGTTTCATACACTTGGACACTCAAACACTTGTTGGACACATATTGGACACTTGTTAGCACAATTGATATGTGACAAACACTAGTTGTAGGTTCATTTCAAACTCTTGTTAAGTATACTAAATAGACACAATGCTTAAATGATAAAAATAATAATAATTTTTTATAAATATGATATATCATGCTATGTGCAATCTAAATCGAAGCTGAACAAATTGTGGTTAGTGGTCGCATGCCACAACATCACAAATTCACAACAAAAACCTAACCTCCATAAACAAAACGAGTCAGATCTCGCATTTACAACCAACATAAGATTCACAACTTAATAGTACAAACATACAACTCATTTGCTAGGGACAACTTAATTTTATTAAATAATAAGAGTTCAAACTTCATATAAAATTACTCATAGCTAAGCCTAACTTCTCAACATAAAACAGTTAAACAATCTCACTCGAAATCCATCTTAAAGGTTAGCTTAAGACCTTCTTAAGCAGACCATAAGAAGAGAAACTTACCCAAGAACCACCTTAGTCCTCGAGGGAATGTTGCTCAAAGTGCTTGAGAGTGATCGAGAAAACTCTAAATCGATCCAAACTACAAAATTGAACCATGTTCAAATAACTCATGACATCAAGAGAATTTTCCAAGAATATATATAAATTACATGTTAGCAACATCAACATCAAAGTAAACACCGTTTGGAAATCTAGAAACTCATAAAAACAATCAGCATCCCAAGAACGTAGCCCCAAAAGGTCTAAAGAATAGGACATAGTAATCAAGATTCTAAAAGAGAGAACAAGTCGTAGTACATTGAATTGCTTCTTGCAAGGAGAGTTGACAATTTTGACAATGCTAAATGAACATACCAGCAAAACCATATCATGGAAGCACCCATCTAATTCATTAAGCCACAACAAAATTTTAGACTTCATTTGGCCCACAAGATTGTCAATGGAAATATGATAGCGAGCAGAAATGTCGCTATTTTAGTCCCAATTTATTGAGCTTTTTAGTGCTCTAATCGTGTTTTTATTGAAAATATTTAATGTATTTTGTCATTTGGTCTCTAGGAGCAAATTATGGATTTTGGTGGAAAAAGTGCCCAAAAAGAAGTCATTTTAGCCCAATTTCCATACTTGGGTCAAGGGGGAAGCCTAGAAAGTCAACCATGAAGATGAGGCCCAAAAGAATTGAAGATTGGCCCAAGAAAAGAAGCCCAAATCGTAGCTGAAAGTTCTGGAAATCGCCTAGCGTCGAGACGCTGTAGGGACAGCGTCACGACGCTGTCCCATTTCTTGGCCAACAAGTCGATGATGTCACAGCGACGCGACGCTGTGCCAATAGCGTTGCGACGTGATAGCGAGCATAGCTAGCTATTTTTCCTTATTTAATTTAGCTAGTCTTTTATGATTTATGGGTCATTTTATTGCACTTAATTGTTTATTTTGTAGGAAATGGTTGATTATAGCTAAAACGCAATAGTGGAGTTAATCGGGTGCTCGGGACACGAAAAGATGCAAAGGAATGAAAAAGAGTCAAAGAGTCAAAGAGGAAAAAAAATCAAAATAGGGTCAAACGCAGACTAGCGTCTCGACGCTAGCCCTTGAGCGTCTCGACGCTAGCATTCCTTATCTGAATAGGCGCGAAACGATCACAACGTCGAGATGCTGCAACCTTAGCGTCTCGACGCTGTGTAATTTCCATTCCAGACACGCGTGTTTTAGAGGCAGCGTCTCGACGCTATGACGAAAAATCAGAATATAAGGTTATTTTCGGCTAGGTTTTAGGGGGATTCTTTTGGGACACTTTTGGAACCGTAAAACAGAGGAGAAAACAGAGGATTGAGGCTGAACAAAGTAGATCAAGATGGAAATCAAGATGGAAATCAACCCATTGTTCGTGGGGATCGTGACGGGGACGTTCAGTCTCGGCCTACATTGAGTTTTTCCTTTCCTTTTCCTTTTCTCTAGCTAGATTTTATGGTTTTGTCATGTTTAGTTGAGCTTGTAATACCATTCATGAGTAGCTAAACTTGTGGCTTAGGGATTGATGTAGTTGATTTAGTTTATGTATTGATTTATGGTTTAAGTTGTGCAATGGTTATTATGTATGCAATCTTGATTTAATGCTTTCAATTAATTGGCAATTAGTTGAATGATTTGAGTTTTGATTCTTGCTCGGGGAGGGGATTAAATGTAGACTTACTCAAGATTGCATGACTAAAGTTTATTTTCTAATTCGTGACGGTTTTTAGATTAACTTTAGAATTCGTCAAAAGAACTCATTGCCTTGCATGTTAATAAACTTAGATAGGGATATCAAGTTGGTTAATTTGCATGAGAATCAATTATACTCGGGAGAGGTAATTGTGATTAAAGGTTCTTAGGCTCATAATTCCATTGTGCATGATGTGCAATTTGCTAACCGCAAGTGTACAGGTCAAGTAATAATATAGTGTTTTCGTGATTAAACGAGTGTCGTCCTCTGGATTGGTTTTCTAGCAAATTAAGTATCGTGAATACTTTTGTTCAATTTTATTTAGGGAGCAAAACTTGATGAGAAAGATAAATCTAAAGACAAAAACAAACATAAAATAAAAGGTGGAGACTCAAATGGAAAGATTCTTAGGGAATTGATTTCATTGATTAAGAATGAGGATTGATTAATAGGAATGAATTGGCCGTGCAATTATTCTACAAGCCAAGGAAGCTTTTATCACGATTACCTCTCCCGAGTATAATTGATTCTCATGCATATAAACTAACTTGATATCCCTATCTAAGTTCATTAACATGCAAGGCATTATTCGGTTCGGTCCTTGGTATGCTTCTAAAGATATTCCAAATCCCGTCACAGACTTAGAATTTCTACTCTAGTCATGCAATTAAACAAGGTAAGTCTTAGGCCAAATCCTCTCTCCCGAGTTAGATTCAACACTTAAATCATTCAATTAGTGATCAAGTAATTGAAAGCATTAAACACAAAATTGCATGCATAGAATAAAAGCACATTCATACCAAAAATTAATCCAACAAACTTAAACAATTACATCAATCCCTAAGACAAACAACTAGCAATTCATAGTCTTTAAACCGTAAACACTAATTGAAAGAAAAGCCATAAAAACTACAAGAGGTAAGGGAAAGAAAACGGAAAACTCGAATCCGTCGAAACCAGAACGTCCCCGTCACGATCTCCACGTCTTCTTGCTTGATTCCCGCTCCTTGGCCTTGCCTTTAGCTCCCACAAAAGGTCTCTAGTCGAAATTAGGGCTAAAATCTCACCAATTGGGCTCCCCCAATCCGTAGTTGAAAAGAGGAATTTATAGAAAATCTGCGGGTAGCGTCGCGACGCTGTCTCTGTTGCCGCCCAATTCAGAAAAGGAAAGGCAGCGTCGAGATGCTCCAAGAGCAGCGTCCCGACGCTGGCCTACAAATGGCTCTCTTTTTACTTCTTCTTGGTTGAATATTTTCCGTTTTTAGCCAATTTTCATGTCCCGAACACGTATTTAGCTCCAATTTCTCGATTTAACTCCGAAACATGATTCCTACAAAAAGAACATAAAATGCATAATTTTGGCCAATTAAATATAAAAGACTAGCTTAATTAATTAGGGAAACATAGCTAGCTATGCTCGCTATCAAATACCCCCAAACTTAAGCTTTTGCTAGTTGTCGGGCTCCTAGAGTGAGTAAAAATATGGTATAAAAGACTCTAGAATTCCTGTGCAAGTATACACAGTATGTAGCAAGTAATATTATCAATCCAAGGTTTGAATGAGCTTCCACTTTATCTATTTTGTGTAACTTTCTAATGGTTTCGAAGATAATAAAAATGTTTGGGTTTTATACGAATTATGCTGAAGCAAAATAAATGACAGAACAACGAGTAAACAAATAGATAGACAGATTAAAGACAAGCGCTGGTTAGGTTTTAGTGATTGTCATAAGATATGCTCTAACAATATTATTGATCATGCATTTCCCGTAGTATTATTAGCGGATTCCTCCCGGAACTCCGAATCTTTTGGGATGTGTTTCAACCCTAATGAAGTGCGACCGATCAGGCACTAGGCAACTGGCTATCCGTAGCTCAGTCACTGGCGTTCACCAATACACAATGATCGTAGTGTGGATAATTGCCACACACTCTCTAAATCATCCCTGAAACTAGAGTGAGCTATCCATACCGGCTGGCCAGGCGGGCATAAAATGAGAATAAGCACAACAATTAACCAAAATGCGATAGTCAATATATTACTAGAGATGAAGCACAATAATCACATTATTCCTAACCAACACCTTAAGCTACTTAGTTCATAATAGGCATAGGAATACGAATTACAATCTGAGTATGCATGTCCATAACTACAAGTTAATAAAGAAAGTAAACTCCCTAATCAGCTTGCGGAAGATGGTACTCTTGATGATCTTCAATCTCCCTATACTATTCGGCTTCCAAGGGAAAAACATGGAATGACTTTGACTTGGACGGCTACTTCCTTTTATAGAAGGAGAGGAGACTTGAATTAGGTCAACTTGGACATGTGTAGGGCTCTCCTTGCTCCTTTATCACGAAAATTACTCAACAAAAGTCGGTTCATGAAGTTGGCTAACGAGCTGTGATGTCGCAGTTTCTGCTCCCAGGTCATCTTTTGACGCGAAGACAAACTGTGGGTATCACAAATGTCCCCGGTTACTCAATAACCTAGCAAATTTTAATTTGAAGGAGAGGAATGCTCGAGCAAAATAATTGGAGTAGCAAAAAGTCCCCCAAACTTGAATTATTCATTGTCCCCAATGAATCATTAAATAAGCAAGTATACCCCCAAACTTAAATTTTTCTATCTGAATTTGTAAACTAAACATGGGACTTAGATTAAGCTTAAAGTGGATCATATAAGTCAATACTACCTTCAAAATCTTCTTTGTCGCAGCAACAGTCCAGGCTAGAAGAAATGCTCAAGCAAAAGGTTTCTGGATATCAGAATACCTTGATCTAATTAAGCGTAATCAGTCCAAGCTTCAAAAATTCAGAGAAAATTAGTTAAGTTAGGCATTACTCAGTGCTATAAAACAGAAACAACTCTGGAAATTTCATTAAGAACCGAGAAAAATATACATCAGCAGATATTTTTGTCGCCTAGAAACAGAAAACAAAAACTGGAGTTCTCTTCTTTTTAGCTTTCTTTTTCGGAGCATCAGGTGTAGTAGGTTCAACTTCCTCTACATCCATTTCCTTGCGGCTTCTCGTTTTCTCTATTATAGACTTGAAGAAATTTTTTTTCACTCGAAGAATGGAAAGAAACATAAGGAAAAACGAATGAAAGAAGAAACAAACCTGAGTGGTGTTTAAATGGGGCTTCAGAAAATAAAATAATCAATGACAAATCTTCCCCCAATTAATATCTTTTACCGTTTAAACTTGCAAGTAATTAATCAAATTAAATTTTCAAAACGGTAAGATTTTACCAAAATGATGTGCTGTCCAACGGCTCTATCGTTCGATTTCCCTATGCAACACATGGAAGCACCTGATCTTCATTCAATATTACCTGCTCACCGAAAAATTTAAATCCCAACGGTAAAAATATTTTTAACCACATCCGTAATATTCTGATGATATATTCACTCTAACCAGAAGATTGTAAAAACAAACTGGGTAACAAGATTTTCTTCTAGGAGAATCTTTTCACACAGAAAAATTCAAATTCAAACCGCCAAAATCAAATCCTATCTTATTATTAACTTCAGCCGAATATGTAATTCTTATCTTATCTTATCTTTTCACACGGAAATATTATTAAATCTAAACCTAAACAGAAATTCAAATAACCGAAAATAAAAACTAAATAAAATCTAATTAATTAAAAGATAATCCAAAGATAATTCAAATAAATAATCCTAAAATCAAATCAAATTCAAAACGAAATAGATAAAATCTTACTACCAACAATAAAAATACTTAAAAATAAAATCATGCAAAATCAAATCTAACCTAACCGAAATTAAAATCAAATCAACGAAAAATAAAATCAATACAAATCCTGGGAGCTCAAAATTTTGCTCTGTGAAATGCTCCCGCAAAAGTCCTACTCTCTCAATCATCAACCAACCTTAGGGAAGGATATTTCGACTGAAACTCCTCACCCCAATAATGCTTCACACGCTGCCCATTCACTTTGAATACTCTCCCATCTTTTTCATCTTGCAAAGTAACTGCTCCATGGGGGAAAACCTCAATCACCACAAACGGACCTGACCATTTGGACTTTAGTTTCCCAGGAAACAATTTTAATCTAGAATTATAAAGCAAAACTTTTTGACCTTTGACAAATTCTTTAGGTCTAATTTTCTTGTCATGCCACAACTTAATCTTTTCTTTATAAATTTTCGCATTCTCATAAGAAAAGTGGTGAAATTCTTCCAATTCGCTGAGCTGCAGCATTCGCATTGCTCATGCACTACTCATATCAAAATTCAACCTTTTCAAAGCCCAAAACGTTTTATGCTCAAGCTCTAATGGTAAATGGCAAGCTTTCCCATATACTAACCTATAGGGAGACATACCTAGAGGAGTCTTATAAGCTGTCCTATAAGCCCAAAGAGCCTCATCTAACCTAAAAGACCAATCCTTTCTAGATGGATGGACTACTTTTTCTAGAATTGATTTAATTTCCCTATTACTTATCTCAGCTTGACCATTAGCCTGTGGGTGATAGGGGGTAGCTATCCTGTGCTTGATTCCATACTTAGCTAAAAGCTTAGTTAAGATATTATTAACAAAATGTGTACCCTCATCACTTATTAGAGCTCTAGGTGTCCCGAACCGCGCAAAGATGTGCGATTGGAGAAACCTTGAAACCGTCTTGGCATCACTCTGATGGCATGCGATGGCCTCCACCCACTTGGACACGTAATCCACTGCCAATAAGATAAAAACATTGCCATTAGAAGGGGGAAATGGCCCCATAAAATCAATACCCCATACATCGAATAGTTCAACTTCTAAAATGTAAGTAAGAGGCATTTCATCTCTAGGCCCCAAGTTTCCTCTCCTTTGACAAGCGTCACATTGCTTGTAGAACCAGTGGGCATCCTTAAACAAGGTAGGCCAGAAGAATCCGCAATGCAAAATCCTCATAGCTGTCCTTTGACCGCTGAAATGGCCTCCATACGGCGAAGAGTGACATTGCTCCAGGATTTCGGTTGCTTCATCACCTGAAACGCACCTACGAATAATACCGTCAGAGCATTGCTTATACATAAATGGCTCATCCCAATAGCAAAATTTTGCATCATGCTTAAACTTTTTCTTCTGCCTCCAATCCATATCAATAGGGGTGACTCCCTTCACTAAAAAGTTTGCAATATCAGCATACCAAGGGACATCCCTGACTACCTTTACCTGAACAGCAAAAAGCTGTTCATCTGGAAAAGAATCGAAAATGGCAGATTGCTCCTGCAAAGATGATGATGGATCAAGACGAGACAAGTGATCTGCAATGACATTCTCTGATCCCTTCTTGTCATTTATCTCCAAGTCGAATTCCTGCAGTAATAAAACCCAACGAATTAGTCTAGGCTTTGCATCTTTCTTTGACATTAAATACCTTATTGCTGCATGATCCGTGAACACCGTGACTTTGGATCCAACCAAATATGGCCGGAATTTCTCAAAAGCAAACACAACAGCTAACAACTCATTTTCAGTAGTTGTGTAGTTGACCTATGCCTCATTTAAAACCTTGCTTGCATAATATATAGGATGAATAAATTTGCCCTGCTTCTGCCCCAACATTCACCTACTACAGCATCACTCGCATCACACATTACCTCGAATGGCAAATTCCAATTAGGTCCGCAGAGAATGGGTGCTGAGATTAAAGCAGCCTTCAATGTTTCAAAAGCCTTCCTACAATCTACATTAAAGTCAAAAACATGATCAGTGCACAATAAGTTACAAAGAGGTTTACTGATTTTGGAAAAATCCTTTATGAACCTCCTATAAAATCCAGCATGCCCTAAGAATCTCTGAATTCCCTTCACTGAATTCGGTGATTCTAATCTCTCAATAACCTCAACTTTTGCTCTATCAACTTCTAGACCATTCTTAGAAATCCTATGACCTAACACTATGCCCTCCTTCACCATGAAGTGGCACTTCTCCCAATTAAGAGCTAGATGGGTATCCTCATATCTTTTTAACACCTTACCTAAATTATCTAAACAACTCTGAAAAGACCCTCCAAAAACTGAAAAATCGTCCATAAAGACCTCAACAGTGGACTCAATCATATCAGAAAAAATTGCTAACATACACCGCTGAAATGTTGCTGGAGCATTGCAAAGGCCAAAAGGCATTCGCCTGAAAGCAAACGTCCCATAAGGGCAGGTGAAAGTGGTTTTTTCCTGATCTTCAGGAGCAATAGTAATCTGGTTATACCCAGAATAACCATCCAAGAAACAGTAGTAGGCCTGACCAGCCAATCGATCCAACATCTAGTCAATAAATGGCAAAGGGAAGTGGTCCTTACGAGTGACTTTGTTAAGCCTCCTGTAATCCATGCAAACCCTCCAACCAGTTACTGTCCTAGTTGGGATCAACTCATTGTCTTTATTGCTCACCACAGTGACACCTCCTTTCTTAGGAACACATTGGACAGGGCTCACCCAATTGCTGTCGGCAATCGGATAAATGATGCCAACATCCAACCATTTAATTACCTCATTTTTAACCACTTCTTTCATTGCAGGGTTAAGCCTTCTTTGTTGCTCAATACTCCTCAAGGACCCCTCCTCTAGAGTGATTTTATGCATACAAAAAGATGGGCTAATCCCCTGAATGTCAGCCAATGTCCAACCAATAGCCTTGCGGTATTGCTGCAGCAACTTTATTAAGGCCTCCTCATGCTCTGGCATTAAATCTGATGCAACAATAATGGGCAATGTCTCACTTTCCCCATGATACACATACTTTAGATGATCTGGTAAGGGCTTCAAATCTAAAGTAGGTGCCTCAATCAGGGAAGGCTTAATTGGAGGAGCCTTTCTTTGATCTAAATCTAAAGACTCAGAAACATCCTCACACCTAAACAATTCTTTTTCATTTTTTCTGTCTAAAGAACAAAATTCTAAATCCTCTACACTAACCTCTCCATGATTTTCCAAATGCTTATTAGCCGAATCCTGTATTGCTGTCTCAATAATTGTGTTCTCCAGAATCCTAATGAAAGAGCAATCTTCCATCTCGTCTGGATAATTCATGGCTTTAAACACATTAAATTTTACTTCCTCATTACAGACTCTCATTGTTAATTCCCCTTTTTGAACATCTATTAATGCCCTACCAGTAGCCAAAAATGGACGACCTAGAATAATTGGGACATCTCTATCAACCTCATAATCTAAAATAATGAAATCAACAGGAAATATGAATTTATCCACTTTTACTAAGACATCCTCAATCTTACCCTCTGGATATGTGATAGACCTATTAGCTAGTTGGAGTGTAACTGTGGTAGGTCTAGCTTCACCAATACCTAACTTTCGATAGACCGAAAGAGGCATAAGGTTAATGCTTGCACCTAAATCACAGAGTGCTCTACCTAATTCCTTTCCACCTATAGACACAGGTATAGTAAATGACCCTGGATCCTTAGCCTTGGGGGGTAGCCCATTCTTAAGAATAGCAGTACACTCCTCAGTAAGAGATACATTTTCAAACTCACCTAACCTTTTCTTTTTAGTCAAAATATCCTTACAAAATTTAGAATAATTAGGCATTTGCTCTATAGCTTCTACTAAAGGGATATTTATATGCAACTGCTTAAGAATCTCTAAAAATTTTTTAAATTGACCATCCTGATTCTTAGGCTTTTGCCTTTGTGGAAAAGGTAGAGGTGGTACATAAGGTGGGGGCGGCACATATGGTGGTTCTACATCTGGCACAGACCCAGATATTCCAGCATTCTCTTTGCTGCCTCCAGCACCCTGACCAGACTCCAACTCTTTCTCGACAACAACATTATTATTTGTATCACCATTTTTATCTATAACCTGGGTTTTACTAGGCTCAATTCTTTCTTCTAATGGCTTACCACTCCTAAGAGTAATTGCCTTTACCTGCTCCTTACCTTCCCTTCTAGGGTGTTCAGTATCTGATGGAAGTTTCCCTTGAGGCCTTGCCTTGAGCTCATTAGCTAGCTGACCCACTTGCAATTCCAGGGCTCTCATTGAAGCTTGATTACTTTGAATTGCAGCGTCTGTACGAGCCATAAATTCTTTCATCATCGCTTCGAGAGAATTTCCCGAATTTTGCTGGGGCAAAGCCTACTTATTTTGCTGGGGCAATACCTGCGCTTTAGCAAATCCCAACTGGTTCATCTTCTGTTGCGCTTGTACGTTATTTCCTTGACCTCCCCATGAGAAGTTGGGGTGGTTGCGCCAACTTGGATTATAGAAGTTAGAATAAGGGTTGTTCCTCTGATTACCTACAAAAAACACAGATGCTGGATTGCTGGGGCAAAACTCGTAGTTGTGGTCTTCACCGCAATAGACACATGCTTCGTCCGTGACTTGGTTCACCACTGCTGCAGGCTCCATAGCTGGTGGCTGCTGATGACTAATCACTGTCACATTCTTAAGAGCGTTAGCAATCATTGCAAGATCAGCCCTAATGGTGGACACACCATCAACCTCTAATACACTCTTAACCTTTTTATTTGTGCCTCTAACATCCGACCACTGACAACTATTAATAGATATTCTTTCTAAAATTTCATAGGCTTCACCAAAAGTTTTTGCCAAAAGGGCCCCTTCAGCCGAAGCATCGACCATACCTTGGGTTACTCCATTTAAACCATTGTAAAATGTTTCCATTTGAATACAATGAGGTAACCCATGGTGGGGACACTTTTGTAAAAGCTCCTTAAACCTCTCCCAAGCCTCACTAAAAGTCTCATCCTCAAGTTGCCTAAACCCTACTATTTCACTCCTTAATTTAGCATTTCTATTAGGTGGGAAATATTAACTCAAAATTTTTTCAGCTAACTCATCCCACGTCCTAATTGATCCTGAAGCAAAAGAGTTTAACCATGACTTTGCTCCATCTCTAAGAGAATACGGGAACAAAGTTAATCTGAGAGCATCTCTAGGCACTCCTTGAATTACAAAAGAATCACTAACTCCTAGAAAAGACTTAAGATGTAAATGAGGGTCTTCAGATGACAAACCATGGAATTGCCCCACGGTTTGCAACATCTGAAACATTATCGGTTTCATTTCAAAATTTGCCGCTTGGATTTGGGGACGTGCAATCCCTGGATTCAACTCATTAAACATCGGGACAGCATACGCTCGAATGGCTCTGGTCCTATCGTTCGCTATCAAGATAGGATTCTCAGTCTGATTATTTCGCTGCTCATTTTGCTCAAACAGTGGGTTTTGCTGCAGCAACGGATTCTGCTGGGGGTTCACTGCTACTGGACCTTCAGGAACCTGCGGAAGTTGCGGGGCGTTCTCCATCTGGTTTCTGCGCTGCTCCCTCCTTCTGTTCCTAAATGTTCTCTCAATTTCTGGATCAAGCTCAATCCGTACCCCAGGCGGATCGCTCATGCACCAAAATCACACCTGCAAAAACAAAAGAAACAATCAAAAAGTTCTAGCACCAAACCACTAAAACACATACACAAAACAGATCAGATAAAAACTTATTCAAGTCCCCGGCAACGGCGCCAAAAACTTGTCGGGCTCCTAGAGTGAGTAAAAATATGGTATAAAAGACTATAATTCCTGTGCAAGTATACACAGTCTGTAGCAAGTAATATTATCAATCCAAGGTTTGAATGAGCTTCCACTTTATCTATTTTGTGTAACTTTCTAATGGTTTCGAAGATAATAAAAATGTTTGGGTTTTATACGAATTATGCTGAAGCAAAATAAATGACAGAACAACGAGTAAACAAATAGATAGACAGATTAAAGACAGGCGCTGGTTAGGTTTTAGTGATTGTCATAAGATATGCTCTAGCAATATTATTGATCATGCATTTCCCGCAGTATTATTAGCGGATTCCTCCCGGAACTCCGAATCTTTTGGGATGTGTTTCAACCCTAATGAAGTGCGACCGATCAGGCACTAGGCAACTGGCTATCCGTAGCTCAGTCACTGGCGTTCACCAATACACAATGATCGTAGTGTGGATAATTGCCACACACTCTCTAAATCATCCCTGAAACTAGAGAGAGCTATCCATACCGGCTGGCCAGGCGGGCATAAAATGAGAATAAGCACAACAATTAACCAAAATGCGATAGTCAATATATTACTAGAGATGAAGCACAGTAGTCACATTATTCCTAACCAACACCTTAAGCTACTTAGTTCATAATAGGCATAGGAATACGAATTACAATCTGAGTATGCATGTTCATAACCACAAGTTAATAAAGAAAGTAAACTCCCTAATCAGCTTGCGGAAGATGGTATTCTTGATGATCTTCAATCTCCCTATACTATTCGGCTTCCAAGGGAAAAACATGGAATGACTTTGACTTGGACGGCTACTTCCTTTTATAGAAGGAGAGGAGACTTGAATTAGGTCAACTTGGACACGTGTAGGGCTCTCCTTGCTCCTTTATCACGAAAATTACTCAACAAAAGTCGGTTCATGAAGTTGGCTAACGAGCTGTGATGTCGCAGTTTCTGCTCCCACTTTTGCTGCAGCATAGAATTTGCTCCCTCCAGTCGCTCAGCAGCATAATCTGCACAAAATAATTTCCAATGCTTCCATTCTTCCAAATGGATTAAAACATGTAATATCTATCCAAAACCAACCTTAATAAGCATAAAGGACACACAAATCCCTATATAATTTAGGCCTAAATAACTACCTTTTGGGCATTTATCACTAGTCCTCGAGCAAACTAAAAATCAAGCATACAGTGGAAGAATGGATGCAATAATCATAACTCAATCCTCAAGGCTCAAAAGTCAATAGTCAAGCAAGCAAGAGACATGCACATAAGGACCAATGAGGGAGACAAATTAAAATTTTTCCAAAATTAACTTGCACAAGCGAGATCTAACTCAACAAGATCAGACTCTACTAGCTCGGGATTGGATTATTAAACCCTCAGCTCATCTTCCCTCTACACTGGCACTAAGGCTTCACTAATGAGTTAATGGAACAAATTAGATTGTTTTCCTCCAAACTTAGGTGCTTATAATTAACAATTAAATTAAGCATGTATATGTGGCACTAGCTTTCACACACCCATTGCAGGGACCCTTAACCTGAGTTTTCTCTGGTTGGCCTAACTGATCACAACAGGGGTAGCTCTTTTTGCCTTAATTTATTAAACATTGCAAACTGTGCACAGGCCATGGCATAATAATTTTTTCCAACAGTAACAACAAGAATGATTTTTTCTTTATGAGCATAAATAGCATATATTCTTTTCTTTCCTCCTAAGCAAGATCAAACATGCTAATTTTCAAAACATTAACTTTTTAGCTCTTCCCTACACCTATCGAGGTGACAACAAGCATATGAACCTAATAATTCGCTCCTAAGCATTCAAATCCAAATATAGCCAAGACAAATACTCTACTCATGCAAGCCATCTCCTAGAAAAATTTTAAAAAGTCTCCCTTTTTGGGCACTCATGCTTACAACTCATCGAAAGCTTGAAAATTGACAATAAAGCTTATCCTAGGAAATCATAGTCATGCAAAAATAGCATCCAGAAAACAACCATATGCTCAAATCAAAGAAAGCTCAAAACTATAGCCCGAACTCAGATGCTCAAGGGCTCCACAAACATGATAATCCACCCCCAAACTTAAAACATGCATTGTCCTCAATGTATAAGTCAATAAAGCATACATAAGCATGAGAACAAGAAAAAAAAAATGGAAGGGGTGAAAAATACTGCCCTGGAATGATGACCTTTTCATGAATGCTTGGCAAAGGCAAGAACACGGGAACTCCTACAAAACAAAAACAACAAAAAGATCAAACACATAAAAGAGAAAAAACAGACTAACTTGGGTTGCCTCCCATAAGCGCTTGTTTAACGTCTTTAGCTCGACGTGCTCGTGCAATCTGTCAAGGCACATAAAAATTCTCGTATTTCTTTGGACCCTTCTTTCTTGAATCAATAAAACTCACTATTGCTAGCAAGCTTACCAGCTTCTCATGGGCCCCTGAAATAGAATTATTTTTGGTATTTTTGACTAAAATAAACATAAAAGGAGAAAGATCAAAATAAAGAGACTCTGACTCTAAAACTGACTCGTGAGAATAGAAAAAGGATTAATCAAAATATACAAAGGATGGAGAAGATAAAACAGACGAAGGCTTTTCAACCTCAAACTCTACCTCCTGAACTTCCTCTGACACTACAAGCTCATTTTCTTTTTCTTCCTCACAACCATGTTCTTGATAGGTGCTCCAACTCTCCAATTCATCCCCACTATTCATGCAACCCACCCCTAACTGCTCATCCTCATCAAGATCGAAAGAACTACGCTCATGAATGGGTGCCAATGAATCATCGGCCACATGACTCACTAGACAACTTATGGAAGTGGATCCCACCTCACTAACTTCCTATGGAGCTTGAAGTCCTCTTATGATTTCATCAATTTTTAGACTCCTCGCTCTAGACTCCTCAATATAATTTTTAACTATGCTTTTCAAGGAAGAATTTTCATTTAAAGGGGTATAACTTGAAGATGAAAAATTGGAATATGGTGTTGAGTAAAAAGCCATTCAATTAAAGCAACAATGATAATTAGGCTTCCAATCAAACAATAACCCAACAAGAACAAATGACAAAGACTCAAACAAAAAAGGAAAGAAACAAAAAACAAAGAAAACTAAATAGAAAAGGAAAAAAAAACAAATAAGGAAATAAAACAAATAAGGAAAAAAATCAAACAAATAAAGAAAACACTAAAATATGAATGCAACAAATAAGGAAAAAAATGCAATCTATCTACAAAGTAAAAATACACCCTAAATTAAGACCGAACAATTTTTCCACAATATTAATTTAACTAAATGTACCAATCCCCGGCAACGGCGCCAAAAACTTGATGTGCAATTTGCTAACCGCAAGTGTACGGGTCAAGTAATAATATAGTGTTTTCGTGATTAAACGAGTGTCGTCCTCTGGATTGGTTTTCTAGCAAATTAAGTATCGTGAATACTTTTGTTCAATTTTATTTAGGGAGCAAAACTTGATGAGAAAGATAAATCTAAAGACAAAAACAAACATAAAATAAAGGGTGGAGACTCAAATGGAAAGATTCTTAGGGAATTGATTTCATTGATTAAGAATGAGGATTGATTAATAGGAATGAATTGACCGTGCAATTATTCTACAAGCCAAGGAAGCTTTTATCACGATTACCTCTCCCGAGTATAATTGATTCTCATGCATATAAACTAACTTGATATCCTTATCTAAGTTCATTAACATGCAAGGCATTATTCGGTTCGGTCCTTGTTATGCTTCTAAAGATATTCCAAATCCCGTCACAGACTTAGAATTTCTACTCTAGTCATGAAATTAAACAAGGTAAGTCTTAGGCCAAATCTTCTCTCCCGAGTTAGATTCAACACTTAAATCATTCAATTAGTGATCAAGTAATTGAAAGCATTAAACACAAAATTGCATGCATAGAATAAAAGCACATTCATACAAAAAATTAATCCAACAAACTTAAACAATTACATCAATCCCTAAGACAAACAACTAGCAATTCATAGTCTTTAAACCGTAAACACTAATTGAAAGAAAAGCCATAAAAACTACAAGAGTTAAGGGAAAGAAAAGGGAAAACTCGAATCCGTCGAAACCAGCACGTCCCCGTCACGATCTCCACGTCTTCTTGCTTGATTCCCGCTCCTTGGCCTTGCCTTTAGCTCCCACAAAAGGTCTCTAGTCGAAATTCGGGCTAAAATCTCCCCAATTGGGCTACCCCAATCCGTAGCTGAAAAGAAGAATTTATAGAAAATCTGCGGGTAGCGTCGCGGCGCTGTGTACATAGCGTCGCGACGCTATCTCTGTTGCCGCCCAATTCAGAAAAGGAAAGGCATCGTCGAGACGCTCCAAGAGCAGCGTCCCGACGCTGGCCTACAGATGGCTCTCTTTTGACTTCTTCATGGTTGAATCTTTTTCGTTCTTTAGCCAATTTTCATGTCCCGAACACGTATTTAGCTCCAATTTCTCGATTTAACTCTGAAACATGATTCCTACAAAAAGAACATAAAATGCATAATTTTGGCCAATTAAATATAAAAGACTAGCTTAATTAATTAGGGAAACATAGCTAGCTATGCTCGCTATCAGTGCATAATAACTTATTCCTTAAAATCAATCCTAGACTAAATCGGCGAAATCAATTCCCTAAGTATTCTTCCAATTGAATTTCCAGTTTCAACTTGCTTTGATTTAGTTTTCGATTTATCACTCATTACTTTGTGTTCTCTAAATAAAATTAAGCATGATAATTTACAATACTTGATTTAGCTCAAGCATCCAATCCAGAGGACGACACTCGTTTATATGAACACTTTATTATTACTTGACCCGTGCGCTTGCGATAAGGAAAATTCCACATCACGACGCTCCCCCAATTCCGAGCCCATAAAAGGCGCCCCTTGGTGCCATTTTTTATAATCAATCATCATTTCTTCCATTCTCTCCTTTCTTTCCTTGTCTCCTTTGTAGTCTCTCTCAAGGTTTTTTAACCTTTTTGAGAGTTCTTTAGTGGGAAACTTTTAGGGAATTTTGGGGAGCATTCTAGAAGGCTCAAGGAGTGTTCAAAGGGACTCCAAGCGCCAGCAAAGGGGTCTTCGACGGTCAATTCCTTCCCTTTTATTATGCTCTTAATTATGCTTCTCATTGTAAATTTTGTGGATATTTTAGCTATGTATAGCTAAACCCCAATTTGGGGTCTTGAAATGAAATTATAGTTTAAATGTTGTTATAATTGCCTAGCTCTTGCCCTTTTTACTAATTATTTGTATGGATGTGCTTAATGCTTTATGCAATCTGGCCAATTGTGTAATGATTCGATTCTTAACGGAGACTCGACGGAGAGAAGTTAGGATAGATCATAATCCATGCAACTAGTTTAATTGCCCGTCGTGACAACAAGATTAGTTGATTAAACTTAGATTCCTAAAATGAATCAGAGCGTAATAATTAATGAATTTTAATGGCACTAAGGACACTTAGGTTGTTAAAAAGAATTAATTACAATTAAGGAAAACTGACAGGAGAACCTATGTGATTAACGGAGATTCTAGGATTATAATTAGTTTGGCATCGAGATAGGACAATTATAATAACTGTTTAACTAATAATTGATTTTCAAGACCCCACTTCCCATTAAAAGCTCTTTCTCCCCATTTTATTTTTCTTGATTGATCAAATTGTTTTCTTTAATTGCTTTGATTTTTTAATTCTCTTTAATTGCATGTTTTGGTCCCTAGATATTATTTATCCCAAGTATTTTTGGTGCTCAAAGAATCTTTGCTTGCTTAAATTTTGCTTTGCCTCCCTGTGGATTCGATATAACCTACCGTTTTATATTACTTGCAGCCCGTGCACTTTGCAGTCATCAAAATATCACATGAAATTTTGTGCTCAATATTTTCAATCCTAAAATGGGTACTCTAGCATGAGGAATTAAAGGAACTAACTGAAACAACATAATGAACCTCATAAAGATAACAACTCAATGGAAAACAAGTGAAACTAAACTTATAACAACTCAATGAAACTAAACTTGTAACAACTCAATCATTTGCACTTATCTCAAATCATTGAAACTTTCTTAATGAAATGGCTCAACTTTTCAACGAAAACAATTAAGTACAACAATGTAGCAAACCTCATAAACATCAAAACTCAATGGAAAACAAGTGAAACTAAACTTCAACTCAAACTTTAATTTTGCACTTATCTCAAATCATCGAAAGTTTTTTAATGAAAAAACTAAGTGCAACAATGTACTGAACCTCATAAACACAACAATTCAATGGAAAGCAATTGAAACCAAACTTATAAGAATTCAATGAAACTAAATTTATAACAACTCAAACTTTTGAACTTATCGCAAATGCATAAACATAAACATAAACATAACTTATAAAGATGAACAACTAAACTTATAAAGCAATCAACGTTAACCCATGTCCAATATCGACGCCCTTTCTAATTCCACATTCACAATTCTATCTACCTTTATTGTACTCAAATGTTTTAACCAATTTTCCTTCATCTAAATCCCCCACCACCACCAAACTACTTTTATGTGACTAATCCTTCAACTTAAGTAGTCTTTCATGCTCAAAGGAACTAAACATAAGAACAAAACAACTTATTAAAAGAACTACACACAAAAACATAACAACTCAAATGTCAACAAACTTATCAATACAACCAACTAATTAATTTATGACTACCATAACTGCAGGATAGTCATAATACTCAAGTCATACGAAGTCAACATAAACAAATGAATGAACTTCCATACCTTTCTATCTACAATCTAATTTTAAGTTATGACTACCATAACTACAGGATAGTCATAGCACTCCAACACTTAATCTAATCAACCACTTAAGAACGAGTTTGTGCGAAATGAGTTTATTACCAGGGATAATAATAACTTACGATTTCTTATACCACAACCATAATTGTGATCTTTAGTAAACTTATGAGTACAGGCCAAAGTACAGAGAATTAGAGAAATATCAGATAAAGTGAGTAGTCTTACATTTAGTGAATTTTGACGTGTTGTGGCACTTGGCAGTTACTGGACAAGAGGTTTCCATTTAGCAAGCACTGGATATAGTTACAAGGCACTCATACATATATAATACAAGTTATCATCAATTCACCCAACTAAACTCCATGGTTCCAATAAATTTTCTCTCGTCCTCATACTTTTAAGGCTCAAAACCCATGTACCACCCATACAAACACAAGTTATCCAATATGTTTTAGTAAGCAAAACTAACAGGTTCATAAATGGTCCCTCCTCAATTTCATCTTTCCAAAGAAACATAAAGCATCAATTTCGAATTGATCAAATTTAATCACAGGAACATAAAGCATTATATATATATGAAGTATCACTTCCATCATGCACTCTTAGAGATATGAAAACACAAAGATGCATTTATAAACAAATAACTAATAACATATAGTAATACTTTGATGACAAAGAAATTAGAAAACATGGCAATTTATAAAATAGTAGCATTTTGACTAGATGGAAAAAAGAACAAAAAGCTTACAAAGATGGAAATCAGAATGTTGGTTTAAAATATTGAGTTTCATTTGATTTTATGTTCCTCCATTTGTTTAATCTATTTCAATATTTCCCTCTAATCCTTGAACACCAACCAATGGCTAAATAAGTGTTTTACTTTAGCATCCAAAAGAGATAATAAAAGGAAAGACTAAAGAAAACTCATTCCAAAAGGTTCAGTTCTTTCCTTTATTTGATTCTTGAACCTGCAATCAAATTTCAACAACAAATATTCTTTACACAATTCCTTTTTATAACATACAAGCATTGTCCTTCTATTATATAAAATCGCAAGGAAACTTTAGAACGTGTTTTATAAGTCCTTGAACTTTCAATTTTTTGTTCAATATGACCTTAAATTTCAAAATGTCTTAGGAGTCAATCAATGGATCTAACAACTAAACTTAGTAAAAACTTAAGAACATACCAACAAACCTTAACTAATTTATCAAAGTTTATAAACATAACAATTAAACTAAACTTATCAAGAAATAACACTATGAGGAATAAACCAAGTCATGATAAATCACTATTAATAAAGATGAGAATGCACTAAAACCAAACACTTGTTAGACAATGTACAATTTAGAGAACATAGATAATATTATTGGAGGGAGGGAGTAGTAAGAGGGAACAAATATGAAATTATAACCACTAACCTTGATGAATGGTTCCTACTTTGATTTCCAAATGAAGGGCCATGAATTTCTTGTTGACCTAAGCTAGCTACTTCATTGAGTTTTATATATATACACCATCTTCCTACTTTCTCTCCGAATTAATGATAATAACTTTATTCTTACAATCAATATCAGACCAAAACCAATGCATAAATCACAAAACTAAATAGCTTACCAACTACCTTCATCATTTTCATTTTGTAACCATAGTTAATAAAGATAATGTTACATACTCTACAGCAAAACCCACCCACCACTTAAATAATTTGCCACTTTTGGTTCTTTTTTTTATTGTAGGAAATGAAAAACAAAATGTATTAGATAAAGAAAGTATACAAAAAGAGAGGGGATACTCAACTCAAAAATGTATTAGATAAAGAAAGCATACAAAAATGTATTAGTTCACAACGCTCGAGAAGAACTCCTAATTGGTGTAAATTTGAGCTAATGCTTTCAATCTTGGATCCAAAATGTTTTCAAAATGATTGGAACTACATAGTAAAATACTACATCAACAACTCCTACTAAAGAGAGAATTAATCTTAGTTCACAATGCTAGAGAAAATGATACTCAACTCAATTAAGTTCTAAGAATATTTGAACTTCTAACAAATCTAATAATTCTCAACGCCACGCTCTAAAATAAAATGTCTCCATCAAACACAAAATTTGCACAATAAACTAAAAATAACATAATAAAGTACTAACGCCAAGGCCACAAACTAGCTTGACTACTAAAACAATTAGAGACTAACCTAAACTAATTATATAAAGAAAAGGATTGAATGCTTGTTCGAAAGAAGTTCAAATCTACAAACAGAAAACACCAAAGGATTATAGACTGACCTAAACTAATATAAATGAGTTTGAAAGGATTTAGAGAGATGTGGAGGTGGAGTTACCTACTGAATTTCACCAAAATGATTCAAAGCTCGCTAGAACTATTCAGATGAGTTCAAACCTACAAAATTATGTTCTCCCAACATTAAAGGCTAATCTAAATTATACTAAGAAACTTTCTAAAGATTAGATAACAATCTTCAACACTTAACTTGAGTCAGAATAGGTTTAAAAGAGCATTGAAGCTTACTGAACTTCACCAAACATGCTTGATGCTGCTCGCCAAAGTCCAAAATTGCCAAACAAGAACCATTGGACTATTACCAATCTGAATCAACATTGTTCGGGTTATGGGTAAGTGCCAAAAACTAGATTTGTGCTAACAACTTGCTAATTGACATTCAGATGGGCTTAAATTGTGAAATCGAAGTCATTAGAGAATGGGTATCGCAAAACTACTAAAGATCGACCATGGCCTTGTGGATATGCTGAACCATTTACCAAACTGCACACGCAATAGTCATCGCAAGACTACTAAGTCAAACCTTACCGGAACCAGGTATATGCTACTACTTGGTAGCCAAAATGTGTGCAGCAAGAGGAAGTAGTCGCTCAACATGGGTTTGGGGCAGCAACGTCGTTGTCCAAGCTCGACATCGTGTAGATCTGAAGATTTGTGGATGAGCGCACGTCGTTGTCGCTTGTGAGCCGTCGGAAGGTACCTATTCGTGCGTGGATGTTTCCGGCATCCAACCAATCACGTGGGTGTGTTGGGCTTTCGCTAGAACAAGGGAAGAACAACCAACGAATGTCGTGGATTTGGGTATGGTGTAACCAAAAAAGAAACAAAAGGGAGAGGGCTACTTCAACGAAACTCCATGAGGGTGGGGGAGTATTGGTGAAGAATGAGGGAGGGAAGGAGATAGAGTGAAAATTTTGGGGATTTTGCCCAACCTAAAATTTTTATTTCTTTCGTTTCTTTTTTCGCGTTTTTTAAATGGGTTTTTAAGATAAAACAATCACTCAAAAATGAAAAAAAATTAATTTTCATTAATGACATTTAAAAAATGCCATAATTTTACGACATTTAAAAAATGTCATAAATTTTCGAAAATACGTAAAACTCTGCTTTTTCCCACCAAAAACACACCCCCAACCATTTATGACATTTTTTTTCTCCCTTTCCTTTATTTGGTTTAGATGTGGTGTCATAGAATGTCATTTTTGTAGTAGTGAAATAGTGTTTGGTTCTAATGTAAATCTATAATTACTATCATGCATTGTCAGTGATAAGTATGTGGAATCCTGAAGATGGTGCCTCTTTGGATTCACCATTCTTGGATTGGAATCTTTTTTTTTTTTTTGGTACCGAATACTCATTTGGGTTTTATGAACTCTGATAAAGTATTGGATAAACATGGGTTTCATCTCAAAACCAATTGGTAATGAGATGTGTTGATGGTCAAATTTCGCTTAGGAATATACCCTTCGCTCCACATGATGATCAACAGTGAATTTGTAAGAGAGAAGGGAAAGACGTGACCTGCAAGACGAGCAAACGCTGCACACCAATGTGGTGTAGACCACACACATTCTGATGCTTAAGTAAGCTTTGGCCGGAAAACAAGTAGAGTGTGTTTAGGGATTGATGTTTGCATACCTGAATGCGTGTGCGATCTCCCTTTTTATAGATTTCCCCTTAGGGTTTTTTTCGACGCCGGACTTCAAATGATCTCCGGGCCTTTGGCCCTGGTCGGCCTCTACAATGGGTCGAGGCCGACCTCATCCTCCTAGGGTTTTTAAGAGTTCGGAGGTGTTTCGGGATGAATGTTGGGTTCCTAGAGTGCATAAAATTATGATCTAAAAAGTACTCTAGAACTTTGTGCAAGTATACACAGTCCGCAGCAAGTAATAAGTATCATCAATCCAAGGCGTGAACTAGCTTCCACTTTATCTATTTTGTATAGTTCTTTAATGGTTTCAAAGTTGGTAAAAATGATTGGTTTTTATAAGAATAATACTGAAGAAAAATAAATGACATAACAAAGAATAAACAAATAGGCAGACAGATTAGAAACAGGCGCTGGTCAGGATTCAGTAATTGTTTTAAAAGTTGCTCTAGCAATATTATTGATCATGCAAACTCTCCCAGTATTATTAGCGAATTCCTCCCGGAACTCCGGATTTTTTGGAATGTGTTTCAACCCCAATGAAGTACGATCGATCAAGCACTAGGCAACTGGCTATCCCTAGCTCAGTCACTGGCGTTCACCAATACAAAACGATCGTAGTGTGATTAACCGCCACACACTCTCTAAATCATCCCTGAAACTAGAGAGAGGTATTCATACCGGCTGGCCAGGTGGGCATAAAATATAAACAAGCACAACAATTAACCAAGATGCAATAATCAATGTATATTACTAAAGTTTAAGCACGACAATCACATTGATCCTAACCAACGCCTAAGCTACTTAGTTCATAATTTGCATGGAGACATAAATTACAATCTGAGTAGGCATATCCATAATCACAAGATAATAGAAGAAAATATAAATCTCTTTGATCAGCTTGCAAATGATGGCCTTCTTGATGGTCTCCAATCTCTCCTTACTATTCAGCTCCCAAAGATGGAAGGAACTTTCCAAGAATGGAATGTTTTCTCCCAAAAGTGGAATGATTTTGACTTGGGCAGCTACTTCCTTTTATAGAAGGATAGAAGGCTTGAATTAGGTCAACCTGAACACGTGTAGGGCTCTCCTTGCTCTTTTATCCCGAAAATAACTCAATAGAAGTCGGTTCATGAAGTTGGCTAACGAGCTGTGACGTGGCAGTTTTTGCTCCCAGTTTTGCTGCAGCACAGAATTTGCTCCCTCTAGTCGCGCAGCAACACATTATGCATAAAATAATTTCCAAAGCTTCCATTCTTCCAAATGGGTTAAAAAATATAATATATATCTAACATCAACCATATTAAGCACAAAAGAAACACAAATCCCTATAGAAATGAGGCCTAAATAACTACCTTTTAGGCAGTTATCAATGAACCAGGCGTAACCGGGGCAGTCAGGGACATCAGGGACCGAAGGAAGGTGGCCAAGCTCGGCCCGCACCAGTGGGACGAATTGTTGGCCTTGGCCTTGGGTCGAGGGCAACCAAATTGGCCCGACCCTTGGGTCCGGTCTTCCTCTGGGTCTGCTTTCTGGTCCCACCTCTGCCCAATTGTCCTCGTCAGCTCCTTGTGCGCCAGTGTGGTCCAACATTACCTATAACATTAAGCCCCCACTCTTGAATTGGGATTCAGGTGCGACTTACTGCTATATGATGAGCTCCTTAAGCTCGATTTAAGAGTACGACTCTTTTCTCGTGCCGACTTATGTATGACTTCTTTGTTATCCTACAAGATAGGACAAACTGGACAAAGTAGAAACTCTCTGAGTAGGGGTTGAGTGAAATGAAAATGAGAAAAATGAGAGATTACAAAAGTGGCTAGAGGGCCTCTCTGGTCGGCCTCGACCTCGGGAATAGGTCGAGCACAACATTTTCCCATTCCAGATCCAGGGCTTATCCACAATTAAAAATGGGTTAAACAGAAGACTTCACAATCTTGCATTGAAAAGTTAATTTCTGCGAAAGAAGAATAAGGGAGGTAGCTAGGGTCGACCTCAGCATCAGGCCCCTATTAGCTCAACACTTATCCCCCTGCATTCATTCGTTAGTCCTTGCTAGAATATAATGAGAGAATAAGCTAAAACATGTACTCATTGGTTAGACATGTTAAGCTAATGTGCCTTTTGTTTAATAGGGAGTGCATATCCCCTGTTACTTGCTTTTTGTTTAATAGGGAGTGCATATCCCCTGTTACTTGCTTTTTGTTTAATAGGGAGTGCATATCCCCCTTTGCTTGGTTTTTGTTTAATGGGGAGTGCATATGCCCTTTGCAGCCCCCAATCTCAAGTAAAGCTTCATTTAAACACAAAGTGTAGTTAGGTAAAGAGAAGAATACCTTTAGGGTTTGTGCTCAGACTCGACAAGATGTGCCCAACCAGATGAGTTGAGATAACCTGTGGCCTTGAGGAGGTTGTAGAGATACGTCCACCTCTCTGCAAGAATTAGTCTCTTCCCAAGGGTGCGTACACTCTGTTGGGGACCTGGGGAGGTTGAGGACATGCGTTGATAACTGCCCAAAAGGTAGTTATTTAGGCCTCATTTCTATATTGATTTGTGTGTCTTTTGTGCTTAATAGGGTTGGTTTTAGATAGATATTACATGTTTTAACCCATTTAGAAGAACGAAAGCTTTGGAAATCATTTTTTGCAGAATCTGTTGCTGGGCGACTTGAGGGAGCAAATTCTGTGCTACAGCAAAACTGGGAGCAGAACCGCCACGTCACAGCTCGTTAGCCAACTTCATGAACCGACTTCTGTTGAGTTATTTCCAGGATAAAGGAGCAAGGAGAGTCCTACACGTGTCCAAGTTGACCTAATTCAAGCCTCCTATCCTTCTATAAAAGGAAGTACCCGTCCAAGTCAAATTCATTCCACTTTTGGGAGAAAACATTCCATTCTTGGAAAGTTCCTTCCATCTTTGGGAGCCGAATAGTGAAGAGAGATTGGAGACCACCTAGAAGACCATCATTGCAAGCTGATCGAGGAGATTAGTATTTCCTTTTATTATCTTGTAGTCATGGATATGCTTACTTGGATTGTAATTTGTGTCTCCATGCATATTATGAACTATGTAGCTTAGGCGTTGGTTAGGAACAATGTGATTGTCGTGCTTAACTTTAGTAATATATTGATTATAGCATCTTGGTTAATTGTTGTGCTTGTTTCTATTTTATGCCCGCCTAGCCAGCGGGTATGAATACCTCTCTCTAGTTTCAGGGATGATTTAGAGAGTGTGTGGCGATTAACCACACTACGATCATTGTGTATTGGTGAACGCCAGTGACTGAGCTAGGGATAGCCAGTTGCCTAGTGCTTGATCGGTCGTACTTCATTGGGGTTGAAACACATTCCAAAAGATCCGAAGTTCCGGGAGGAATCCGCTAATAATACTGCGAGAGTTGCATGATCAATAATATTGCTAGAGCATCTTTTAAAACAATTACTAAATCCTGAACAACGCCTGTTTCTAATCTGTCTGTCTATTTGTTTATTCTTTGTTCTGTCATTTATTTTGCTTCAACATTATTCTTATCGAAACCAACCATTTTTACCATCTTTGAAACCATTAGAGAGTTACGCAAAATAGATAAAGTGGAAGCTTGATAGCGAGCATAGCTAGCTATCGTTACTTATTTAATTTAGCTAGTCTTTTATGATTTTTTGGGCCATTTTATTGGGCTTTAATGTTTATTTTGTAGGAAATTGTTAATTGGAGCCATAATGCAATAGTGGAGTTAATCGGGTGCTCGGGACGCGAAAAGATGCAAAGGAAGGAAAAGAATCAAAAGGAAAAAAAGTCAAAATTCGGTCAAAAGGTGACTAGCGTCTCGACGCTAGCATTTCTTATTCGGATAGGCGTGAATTCATCGCAGCGTCGAGACGCTGCGACCTTAGCGTCTCGATGCTACCGTAATTTCCTTTCCAGAACGCGCGTGTTTAGAGGCAGCGTCGAGACGCTGTCTTGACAGCGTCGAGACGCTACGATGAAATTTCAAAATAAATAGTTCTTTTCGGCTAGGTTTTTGGGGGAACCAATTTTGGGACTTCTTGGAGCCGTAAACAAAGGAAAAACAGAGCAATTCAAGGCTGAAGCAAAGGGGAAAATTCGGAAATCAACCCATTGTTCGTGGGGATCGTGATGGAGACGTTCGGTCTCGGCCTACAACGAGTTTAATTCTTCTTTCCCTCACTTTAGTTAGATTTTTATGGCTTTTACATGTTTAGTTGAGCTTGTAATTTTGATCATGAGTAGCTAAACTTGTAAGCTTAGGGATTGATGTAATTGATTGTGTTTATGGATTGATTTATGGTTTAAGTTGTGCAATGTTATTATGTTTGTAATCTTGATTTAATGCTTTCAATTAATTGGCCATTAGTTGGATGATTTAAGTTTTGAATCTAGCTCGGGAGAGGGGATTTGATTTAGACTTACTCAAGATTGCATGACTAAAGTTTAGTTTCTAATTCATGACGGTTTTAGATTAACTTTAAAATTGGTTAAAAGATCTCATTGCCTTGCATGATTAATAAACTTAGATAGGGATATCAAGTTGGTTAATTTGCATGAGAATCAATTATACTCGGGAGAGGTAGTTGTGATTAAAGGGTCTTTGGCTCATAATTTCATTGTGCATAATAACTTATTCCTTAAAATCAATCTTAAACTAAATCGGCGAAATCAATTCTCTAAGTAGTTTTCCCAATTGAAATTCCACACTTTTTACTTGCTTTGATTTTGTTTTCTTATCATTCATTCATCACTTTTTGATCCCTAAATAAAATTGGGCAAGATAATTCACAATACTTGATTTGCTTAAAAATCCAATCCAGAGGACGACACTCGTTTATACGAACTCTTTATTATTACTTGACCCGTGCGCTTGCAGTTAGGAAAAGTCCACATCAAAGCTAATTCAGGCCTTGGATTGATAATACTTATTACTTGCTGCGGACTGTGTATACTTGCACAGAGTTCTAGAGTACTTTTTAGATCATAATTTTACTCACTTTAGGAATCTAACATGCGTCAACCCCTTTGCAGGAATTAGTCTCTTCCCAACCGGGAAAGTACGGAAGTTTGGCTTCTGCAATAATCATTCTCGTCTGGCCACATGTGCCACATCCTATGGAAAAATGCTTTGCACAAACACAATATAAAGAACTTTATAAATTTGCAAGTGTTTGCATTGTACCATGGGGAAAATCTATGGACATGTGTTATGCAAAATAAAAATAAATCAGCTTAAAAGTAGCCCCACTGTTATTCATAACGTAATCCTAACTTGAATAAGTAAGAAAGGAAAGTCAAAATCATCGCAACATGACCATGATTATGATGGACTCCGTTTGTCCTTATTCCCAACCCCCCACTCAAAATATGTATTCATATATTGGACACACATTTTTTTAGTAAGGAAAAACTAACTTCATACCTGGGCCTTTGAGGGTGGCGCTCGGCCTTGGCCTCTGGATGGTTGGCCTCGGCCTTGGCATGAGGCCGACCAGCTCCTCTGCGTTGTTTGCTTGATTTTTTTCCATCCCAAAGGTGCCTACACTCAGTTGGGGACTTGGGGAGGTTGAGGGCATGCGTCAACCTCTCTTCAAGCGTTGTGTTCATCCCAGGGGTGCGTACACTCTTCTTGGGAAAACTTGGGGAGGCCTAGGAAGTTTTCGGGCCTCTCTTCAAGTGTTGAGCAATGGGATGGAATGACCTTAACCTATCCCGATTCCCAGCCCCCACTCACAATGTGCATTCAACATTCAAGAGTTGCATTTTTTGAGTAAGAAAAACTAATCTAGTACCTGGTCTTTTGAGGAAAAAGTTCAGCCTCGGAGTTGGGGCGGTCGGTCTCGGCCTTGGCATGATGTCGAGTCATCCTTTTACATCGTCTGCTTGTTTGCTTCATGGCTGGAGTCTTGTGCAAATGCACTTCATGGTTAAACATTGCTTTGCTCTCTATTTGCGTTAAAGAATGAAGTGACTACCAGACTCAGACCAGTCAAGCCTCATTGCTTATCTAATGGTCGGCCTCGGCCTTGGCATGAGGCCGAGCATTTTCCCTACATGACTTGAGAAGATTGAGGAAAACTTGGGGAGGCCTGAGAAGTTTCCGAGCTTCTCTTCCAGCATCGCGTTCATCCCAGGGGTGCGTACACTCTTCTGGGGAAAAGCTTGAGGAGGCCTAGGATGTTCCCAATGTTGGGTTTTATGCCCTAAAACTCGTAGATAGTAAATGTACATTTGACTGAACATTAATAAAAGTGATGTATTATTCATGTTTGTATTATATCTTGTCTTATTAACCCTAATCCAATAAACTAAACATCCAAGGCTTGACCTAGTATGTAGGGACATACGGGGATCAATGTTCAAGTTTTAGCCTAAAGGGTCTGTAGTATAGGGATAAGGTTGGGTACCTTATCCTGGTGACACTATGGATACGACCCGCTTTGTATTTTTGATACAAACGCATTGATCCAACACGTTCGTGTAGTTGACATGCAAGTGGGGGTATCCTGTACAATGAGTTTGCACAAAGACCGAACCGCAAAATAGTTAACCACTAACTGTAACACCGTTAGTTAGCTCAATTTCTATTTCACTAGGATGACCTAGGCAACTTGGCCTTAATCATGAGTGGATTATGGACTCCTGTCCATGAGGCATTTTCCTTTGAATTGTACAGGTGAGAGTGGTCTGCACGCTGACTCAATAAGCCTACCATTTTGGGGACAAGACCGAGTGGGGAATTGGGAACATAGTCTTACAAGATGGAATTCACTCTTTCCTAACTTTAGAGTAAGTAGAGGTGTGTTCCCTTAAGTGGTGTCTCCGGGTCTTGAACAATGGGTCCTACCCTCTCTATGGCACGAGAGAGACTTTTGTTTGTTGGTTAGACCTCAAACAGGTTGTTCATTAGAGGAGCACTGGTACTTAAGGATGAAAAGGTAGCCTAGGGGTAAAATGGTAAATTGACCTTGCTGGGGTACGAACACACGTGAAGAGCTAACTTGTTGTTGATGGTCGATATCCGTGGACACAGAAATATATCTGCAGTGAGAAGAGTGCAGTTGTGGTTTAATAGTGGAGTGAACCAGGGAGATTATGAATTCCCTGCAGGAGATGTTTTGACTCCGTCCTATCATCTCCACCACGATGCCTTGAAGAACGTCTTCAACGCCAAGATGCAAGAGGGTCAGTCTGTCCGGGAACATGTCCATGACATGATTAACCAGTTCAACATTGCTGAGGCGAATGGCGGGGTAGTCTGCGAGCGCAGTCAGGTTGTGTTCATCCTTCACTCGCTTCCTACAAGCTATATGTCATTTAGGACGAACGTGAGCTTGAACAAAATTCAGTTCAACCTGACTACCCTCCTCTCGGAGTTACAGATTTATGAGTCCATGTAGAAAAGCAAGGGGCAAAAATGTGGTAAAAGGAGAGGCCAATGTGGCCCATTCCAAAAAGAAGTTCCTGAAGGGTTCATCCTGAGGGACTAAATTTGTACTTCAGGCTTCTTCATCGAAGCAAATCCAGAAGAGGAAGGGAGACAAGGGGAAGGCTCCTGCGCAAGCTGTGCAAGGTAAGGGCAAAGTCAAGGTTGTGGCCGACAAAGGAAGATGCTTCCACTGCAATGCAGATGGTCATTGGAAGCGCAACTGTCCCTATTACCTCGCTGGGAAGAAGAAAGAAAAAGGAGGTAAATTCGATTTACTGGTTTTAGAGACTTGTCTCGTAGAACATGATGAGTTCGCCTGGATATTGGATTCGGGAGCCACTAATCATGTTTGCTCTTCTTTTCAGGGAAATGATTTCTTGCAGCTGACTGATGGTGAAATGACTCTCAAGGTTGGAACAGGAGAGGTCGTTTCAGCTCGTGCAGTAGGAGCTGCAAAATTATTCTTTAGAAATAAGTTTTTAATTTTAGAAAACTTGTTTTTGGTTCCTAGAATTAAAAGGAACCTTATTTCTGTTTCCGCTTTACTTGAACAAGATTATTCAATTTCATTCATACTTAATGAAGCTTTAAATTCTCGGAATGGAATTTATATTTGTTCAGCTAAGCGTGAAAATAATTTATTTGTGTTAAGACCAACTGACGCTAAGGCTATTTTAAGTCATGAAATGTTTAAAACGGTCGAAACACAAAACAAAAGGCAAAAGATTTCTCCTCTAAGTAACAACACGTATCTTTGGCACCTATGTCTCGGTCATATTAACATCGATCGGATCGATCGTATGGTTAAAAATGGACTTCTAACTGATTTAGAAGATACATCTTTACCACCTTGTGAATCGTGTCTCGATGGTAAAATGACCAAGAGGTCTTTTTCTGGAAAAGGTTATAGGGCCAAAGAACCGATTGAACTGATACATTCGAATCTTTGTGGTCCAATGAATGTAAAGGCTCAAGGTGGTTATGAATATTTCATCTCTTTCATAGATGACTATTCTCGATACGGTTACTTATACCTAATGGGCCATAAGTCTGAAGCTCTTGAAAAGTTTAAAGAGTTTAAGACTGAGGTAGAAAACCTATTAGGTAAAACAATTAAAACACTTCGATCAGATCGAGGTGGAGAGTATTTGGATCAAAGATTCCAGGACTATATGATAGAGCATGGAATCCAATCCCAACTCTCATTACCTGGTACACCTCAGCAGAATGGTGTATCAGAAAGGAAAAATAGAACCTTGTTAGACATGGTTCGATCTATGATGAGCTATGCTCAATTGCCTAGCTCGTTTTGGGGGTATGCAGTAGAGACTGCAGTACATATTCTTAACAACGTTCCCTCAAAAAGTGTTTTTGAAACTCCTTTTGAGTTATGGAGGGGGCATAAACCTAGTTTGCGTTACTTCCGTATCTGGGGTTGTCCTGCACATGTGCTAGTGACAAATCCTAAGAAATTGGAATCTCGTACTAGAATATGCCAATTTGTTGGATACTCGAAAGAAACGAGAGGTGATCTTTTCTACAACCCTCAAGAAAATAAAGTATTTGTATCGAAAAATGCAACTTTCTTGGAGGAAGACCACATTCGAGATCATAAACCACAAAGTAAGTTAGTATTAAGAGAAGCTACAGAAGGATCAACAAGGGTTGTTGATGAACCTGGTCCTTCAACAAGAGTTGTTGGAGAAGCCAGTTCTTCTCGTCAATCTAGTCCTCCTCATGTAGTGGGAGAGCTTCGACGCAGTGGGAAGGTTGTAATCCAACCTGACTGCTACTTGGATTTAATGGAAACACGAGTAGTCATACCCGATGATGGCGTAGAAGATCCATTGTCTTATCGTCAGGCAATAAATGACGTCGATAAAGACGAGTGGGCCAAAGCCATGGACCTTGAGATGGAGTCTATGTACTTCAATCAAGTTTGGGAACTTGTAGATCCACCTGAAGGGGTCAAACCCATTGGGTGTAAATGGATCTATAAGAGGAAAAGAGATGCTACTGGGAAAGTACAGACTTTCAAGGCAAGACTTGTAGCAAAGGGTTATACCCAAAGAGAAGGGGTGGACTATGAAGAAACCTTTTCCCCAGTTGCTATGCTTAAGTTCATAAGAATTCTCTTATCCATTGCCACGTTTTATGACTATGAAATATGACAAATGGATGTCAAGACTGCTTTTCGTAATGACAATCTTGACGATAGTATTTTTATGTCTCAGCCCGAAGGGTTCATAACCCAAGGTCAGGAGCAAAAGGTTTGTAAACTGAATCGATCCATTTATGGGTTGAAACAGGCCTCCAGATCTTGGAATATTAGATTTGATATAGCGATCAAATCTTTTGGCTTTGACCAGAACGTTGATGAACCTTGGGTATACAAGAAGATCAACAAGAATAAAGTAGCTTTCCTCATACTTTATGTTGACGACATCCTACTCATTGGGAATGATGTAGGGTATCTGTCTAACGTAAAAGAATGGCTAGCGGCCCAATTCCAAATGAAAGATTTGGGTGAGGCCCAGTATGTTCTTGGAATTCAGATAATTCGGGATAGAAAGAACAGAACGCTAGCTTTGTCTCAAGCAACGTATATTGACAAGATGTTGGCACGATATTCGATGCAGAACTCCAAGAAGGGCTTATTGCCTTTCAGACATGGGGTTCACTTGTCTAAGGAATAGTCTCCTAAGACACCTTAAGAGGTTGAGGAAATGAGACGCATTCCCTACGCCTCAGCAGTGGGTAGCTTAATGTATGTTATGCTCTGCACGAGGCCTGACATCTGTTATGCTGTAGGGGTTGTTAGTAGATATCAGTCAAATCCAGGGTTAGACCACTGGACCGCCGTTAAAGGAATCCTCAAGTATCTTAAGAGAACGAGGGACTACATGCTGGTGTTTGGGGCTAAAGAGTTAGTTCTCACTGGATACACCGACTCTGACTTCCATTCTAATAAGGATTCAAGGAAATCCACATCAGGGTCAGTGTTCTAACGGGAGAGTTGTAGTTTGGAGAAGTATAAAGTAAGGATGCATAGCATACTCCACGATGGAGGCTGAGTATGTAGCTGCTTGTGAAGCAGCTAAGGAAGTTGTTTGGCTAAGGAAGTTCTTGACTGATTTGGAAGTTGTTCCAAATATGAACTTGTCCATTACGTTATATTGTGACAACGGTGCGGCTGTAGCCAATTCTAAGAAACCTCGCAGCCACAAATGAGGTAAACACATAGAGATGAAGTATCATCTGATTCGAGAGATTGTGCAAAGAGGAGATGTGGTCATGACCAAGATCGCTTCAGAGCACAACTTTGCTGATCCGTTTACGAAGGCGCTCTCGGCTAAAGTGTTCGAGGGTCATCTAGAAAGTCTAGGTCTGCGAGATATGTATATATCATAATCTAGGGCAACTGGGAGATGTGTGATGGGTGTAAGGATGCCCTAGTTTATTGTATTTTGTATATTTACTTTTCATGTAATGTACAACATACATGTACCATTTCCAGCTTTGGATTATATTGAATATACTTTCCCTTTAACTTGAGTTTTAGTTCAAGTGGGAGTTGTTGGGTTTTATGCCCTAAAACTCGTAGATAGTAAATGTACATTTGGCTGAACATTAATAAAAGTGATGTATTATTCATGTTTGTATTATATCTTGTCTTATTAACCCTAATCCAATAAACTAAACATCCAAGGCTAATAGAATGAGGCTTGAACTAGTATGTAGGGACATACGGGGATCAATGTTCAAGTTATAGCCTAAAGGGTTTGTAGTATAGGGATAAGGTTGGGTACCTTATCCTGGGGACACTTTGGATACAACCCGCTTTGTATTTTTTATACAAACGCATTGATCCAACGCGTTCGTGTAGTTGACATGCGAGTGGGGGTATCTTGTGCAATGAGTTTGCACAAAGACCGGACCGCGAAATAGTTAACCACTAACTGTAACACCGTTAGTTAGCTCGGTTTCTATTTCAATAGGATGACCTAGGCAACTTGGCCTTAATCCTGAGTGGATTATGGACTCCTGTCCATGAGGCATTGTCCTTTGATTTGTACGGGTGAGAGTGGCATGCACGCCGACTCAATAAGCCTACCATTTTGGAGACAAGACCAAGTGAGGAGTTGGGAACATAGTCTTACAAGATGGAATTCACTCCTTCCTAACTTTAGGGTAAGTAGAGGTGTGTTCCCTAAGTGGTGTCTCCGGCTCTTGAACAATGGGCCCTGCCCTCTCTATGGCACGAGAGGGACTTCTGTTTGTTGGTTGGACCTCAAACAGGTTGTTCATTAGAGGAGCACTGGTACTTAAGAATGAAGAGGTAGCCCAGGGGTAAAACGGTAAATTGACCTAGCTGGGGTACGAACACACGTGAAGGGCTAACTTGTTGTTGATGGTTGATATCTGTGGACACAAAAATATATCTGCAGTGAGAAGAGTGCAGCTGTGGTAAAATAGTGATGTGAACCACAGTTAACGAATATTGATTAACTTGGTTAATGAGTTTAACCGATTAATCTCATATAGTTGGAGCTTCTGATCTGTAGGTCCATTAGGTCCCACTGGTAGCTCACTAAAGGCGTTGAGGAAAATATCTAAGGGTGGATTGAATATTCGAAGGGGTTCTTTTATTCAGTTAAAATATGAATTGGATTCATATTAAAACTATAGGTTAAAATTAATGCACATTTGATGTACATTAATTTTGTAGTTGATATGAGAGAGAAATAGTTAAATATAAGATATTTAATTATAATATTAATTAATTGTTGAATTAATTAATATGTTGTTTTAATTTAAATTTGATTTAATTTGATTTAATTGAATTATATTAAAACTAGAGGTTATGTGGTATAATTATGTAAAATTGTTTTATATAATTATTATTAAATTAAATATTGATTTAATTTAATGAATTTAATTAATAATTCATTTATTAATTAATAATAAATCAACTATCAGTTAATTTAACTGATCCAGATTTACTCACATTACCTTGTTTTCACAAAGGGATGAGAGCTATTATAGGGAGTTGTTCTGTTATTTTTGTGGTGTGGTTGACACCCTATTCTCTCCAACGTGAAGGCTCTCTCTCTAGGACTTACACTGTGCGTTATCTCTCCATCTTGGACACACAGAGGTCTAATCAACTCTCTAAAAATCCCTTAGAAATTCCAAGTTCCCTCAAACTACCTCTTGCATAATAGTTGTGAGAATACCGATGTTTCTCTATTGGTGGTGTCCAAGTTCTTGGGATTTTTTCAAGCGAAGGGTTGCATTTGAGTTGCTGTTTTTGGGGTGCTTTTATCAAGGGAATTAGGCGAAACCATTCAAGATCGTCCTACAAAGTAAGTGTTACTCCATCTCTTGATCACTTGGATCTATTAGTGTAATTTAGGATTATTTCTAATAGATCTAGCATGCATTATTTGTGACCATTTTACAGCATGAATATTCTGAGCTTTAGTTGTTGTAAAATTTATTGTTTGTGAACCTTAACGGTATTTTAATCATGATTGAAAATCAGTGTGATCCTCTGACCGTTTCCGCTGTGCTAGGGTTTTAATCCTTGCACCTGAGCCTCTCTTCAAGCGTCGTGGTCGTTCCAGGGGTGCGTACACTCTTCTGGGGAAAAGCTTGGGGAGGCCTAGGAAGTTATCGGGCCTCCCTTCAAGCGTCGTGGTCGTTCCAGGGGTGTGTACACTCTTCTGGAGAAAAGCTTGGGGAGGCCTAGGAAGTTATCGGGCCTCCCTTCAAGCGTCATGGTCATCCTAGGGGTGTGTACACTCTTCTGGGGAAAGGCTTGGGGAGGACTAGGAAGTTCCAAAGCCTGTCTTCAAGCGTCGTGGTCGTCCCAGGGGTGCGTACACTCTTCTGGGGAAAAGCTTGGGGAGGCTTGGGATTTTCTCGAGCCTCTCTTCAAGCGTCACAAGAATTCTTGAAATGAAATTCAAATTACTTTATTTCAAATGAGTCAATCGACTACATGCGGCTAAAATAGAAGAAAATTGAACATAGTCTTGACAAATTGGATACTGGTTAACACAATAGAAAGAAGTCAATGCTCCATTGGAAGGGGATGGCTTGATCCCTCAAATGCTCGGCCTCGGCTATTTCTCGAGGCGGGCGTTGTTTGGATCTTCTTGTCAATGTTCTTGAGCGCTATGAAATAAACATTCTCTCGACACCTTCTGCTCTTCGTGTACCACTCCTATACCTTCCTCGGTTGGGAACTTCAAGGCCTGATGGTAAGTAGAGGCCACAACTTTAAGCCCATGCAAAGTTGGTCGCCCCAAAATGGCATTATACACTGGGACGTAGTCCACTGATGTGGACTTTTCCTAACCGCAAGCGCACGGGTCAAGTAATAATAAAGAGTTCGTATAAATGAGTGTCGTCATCTGGATTGGATTTTTAAGCAAATCAAGTATTGTGAATTATCTTGCCCAATTTTATTTAGGGATCAAAAAGTGATGAATAGATGATAATAAAAACCAAATCAAAGCAAGTAAAAATAATGGAAATTCAATTGGGAAAACTACTTAGGGAATTGATTTCGCCGATTTAGTTTAGGATTGATTTTAAGGAATAAGTTATTGTGCACAATGAAATTATGAGCCAAAGACCATTTAATCACAACTACCTCTCCCGAGTATAATTGATTCTCATGCAAACTAACCAACTTAATATCCCTATCTAAGTTTATTAATCATGCAAGACAATGAGATCTTTTAACCAATTCTAAAGTTAATCTAAAACCGTCACGAATTAGAAACTAAACTTTAGACATGCAATCTTGAGTAAGTCTAAATCAAATCCCCTCTCCCGAGCTAGATTCGAAACTTAAATCATTCAACTAATGGCCAATTAATTGAAAGCATTAAATCAAGATTACAAACACAATAACATTGCACAACTTAAACCATAAATCAATCCATAAACTTAATCAACTACATCAATCCCTAAGCTACAAGTTTAGCTACTCGTGAATGTAAATACAAGCTCAACTAAACATGTGAAAGCCATAAATCTAACTAAAGAAAGAAAGAGGAAAAGAAAACTCAATGTAGGTCGAGTCCGACGTCCCCGTCACGATCCCCACGAACAATAGGTTGATTTCCAAATGTCTCCCTTTGTTTTCAGCCTCCAAGTGCTCTGTTCTGCTCTGTTTACGGCTCCCAAAGGTCCCAAATCGAAGTCCCCCAAAACCTAGCCGAAAATAAGTCTTTATTCTGTTTTTTCGTCATAGCGTCGAGACGCTAGCCACTCCTTCATGAACCTGTTGTATTGGGGCATCTCTAATGCCTCTGCAAAAGGAATATTAATATTAAGATTCATAAAAGCATTCATAAATTTATCAAACTGCACCTGATTGTTCTTTTTCTTCTTTTTCTTTTTCCTTTCCTTGGGAACCAACAATGTGGGAGAAGGAATAGGAGGCTCAAGGTTAGGCTTTTCAGCCTCATCAGATGATGTGTCCTCCTCAGCTTCCCCTGTAGGCGTTTCATAGTCCTCAGATTCAGGTTCCTCTTCAGATTCCTCCTAGTGCACCGTGATTGCCTTACAATACTCCATCTGGGGTTTCTCTTGTTCAGCTGGGGCCTTACCTTTATTCATGGTGCTTACAACATTCACCAACTGTCCCAGCTGAGTCTCAATGTTCTTTATGCCTGCACTATGGCCATTCACCGTGGTGTTGATAGCAATGACTGCCTCCTCTAGTTTGGTTGTCCTGTTACTTGACTCTGCAATGAAAGCTCCAACAAGATCTTCTAACTTTTTATTTTCTTGAGATTGAGAGGCAAACCCAGGAGGGTTAAGAACATTCTTATTATTAGCATAAGAGAAATTTTCATGGTTCCTATTGTTAGGGTGATAATGTGTAGGTGTAACATTATTATTATATCCCCTAAAATTAGAATTTGATACATACTGAACCTGTTCAATGGTCTCCTCCTGAGGTCTAGATGCTAAAGCAGCAGCTGATTCAATTGACTGTGCACTCCCTGTACCTGGAGTGCACTTACTTTATCAACCTCAAACACTCTAGCAACAATCTTTTTGGGTGTAGACCGCTCAAATGGCCAGTGATAGCTGTTGGTCGCCATATCCTCTAGAAGTGTGCGAGCGTTTTCCACGGTCTAGGACAACAGAGTCCCACCTGCAGCTGCATCAACAATCGTTTTTGTACTAGGAGTTAAACCATTATAAAACAACTGTACCTGAAGCCAATCGGGGTAACCATGCTGAGGACACTTCCTCAGTAGCTCTTTGAATCGCTCCCAAGCTTCGAACAGCTGCTCATCATATTGTTGTTGGAATGTCCCAATCTCGGTCCTCAGCTTGACCGTCTTTGCAGGAGGGAAAATTTCTTTAAAAAGGCCTGGACCAAAGCATTCCAAGTGGTGATGCTCCCAGGGGTAATAGATTGCAACCAATCTCGTGCTTTATCCTGCAAAGAAAAGGGAAATAACGTAAGCGAATAGAATCCTCAGAGACTCCATTAATCTTTACCGTCCCACAAATGTCCAAGAATGATTTGAGATGAGAATTTGGATCCTCGATGGGTGATCCTCTGTATGCACAGTCTCGAGCCATCTGAATGAGACCGGTCTTCAGCTCAAAGTTGTTGGCATTAATCGGGGCATAGACAATCCCCGACTGTTGCCCCTGAAACACGGGCTGAAAGTAGTCTCTAATAGGCCTAGGATCCTCAGGTGGATTTTGGTCAGCCATTTGAACGTTTTCTCTATTCTCCCTTCGAAGCCTATGGATGGTTCTTTCTATCTCGGGATCCAAAGGTGCTAAAATTAAATCTTTATTCCTACGCATAAACAAACAAAACTACCATAAAAAGGAAAGAAAATAATTATGGAAAGCAACAAAGAAAAGAAAACAACTAATCTAAATATGGAAAATATAATCTGGAAAAGGAAACAAAATAGACTAATATGGAATGCAAAAATAAATATGGCAAAACACAAATAAGGAAACTAATCTAAGAAAAAAGAAAAACACGAACAAATAAGGAAAAGATTACACAACTAAAAGAAAAACTAACCTAGAAAATCAAATATGGAAAGCAAAACAAATAAGGAAAAAAAACATTCAACTAAAAAGGTAAAAATACACCCTAAATTAAGATCAAACAATTTTTTCACAATATCAATTTAACTAAATGTGTCAATCCCCGGCAACGGCGCCAAAAACTTGATGTGGACTTTTCCTAACCGCAAGCGCACGGGTCAAGTAATAATAAAGAGTTCGTATAAATGAGTGTCGTCCTCTGGATTGGATTTTTAAGCAAATCAAGTATTGTGAATTATCTTGCCCAATTTTATTTAGGGATCAAAAAGTGATGAATAGATGATAATAAAAACCAAATCAAAGCAAGTAAAAATAATGGAAATTCAATTGGGAAAACTACTTAGGGAATTGATTTCGCCGATTTAGTTTAGGATTGATTTTAAGGAATAAGTTATTGTGCACAATGAAATTATGAGCCAAAGACCATTTAATCACAACTACCTCTCCCGAGTATAATTGATTCTCATGCAAACTAACCAACTTAATATCCCTATCTAAGTTTATTAATCATGCTAGGCAATGAGATCTTTTAACCAATTCTAAAGTTAATCTAAAACCGTCACGAATTAGAAACTAAACTTTAGACATGCAATCTTGAGTAAGTCTAAATCAAATCCCCTCTCCCGAGCTAGATTCGAAACTTAAATCATTCAACTAATGGCCAATTAATTGAAAGCATTAAATCAAGATTACAAACACAATAACATTGCACAACTTAAACCATAAATCAATCCATAAACTTAATCAACTACATCAATCCCTAAGCTACAAGTTTAGCTACTCATGAATGTAAATACAAGCTCAACTAAACATGTGAAAGCCATAAATCTAACTAAAGAAAGAAAGAGGAAAAGAAAACTCAATGTAGGTCGAGTCCGACGTCCCCGTCACGATCCCCACGAACATTGGGTTGATTTCCAAATCTCTCCCTTTGTTTTCAGCCTCCAAGTGCTCTGTTCTGCTCTGTTTACGGCTCCCAAAGGTCCCAAATCGAAGTCCCCCAAAACCTAGCCGAAAATAAGCCTTTATTCTGTTTTTTCGTCATAGCGTCGAGACGCTGCCTTCAAAACGCACGTTTCAGAAAAGGAAATTATACATCGTCGCGACGCTAAGGTCGCAGCGTCTCGACGCTGTGACCTTTACGCGCCTATTCTGATATGGAATGCTAGCGTCGAGACGCCTAAGGGCTAGCGTCGAGACGCTAGTCACCTTTTGACCGAATTTTGACTTTTTTCCATTTTGATTCTTTTTCCTTCCTTTTCATCTTTTCGCGTCCCGAGCACCCGATTAACTCCAATATTGCGCTATAGCTCCAATCAACCATTTCCTACAAAATAAACATTAAAGCACAATAAAATGGCCCAAAAATCATAAAAGACTAGCTAAATTAAATAATTAAAGATAGCTAGCTATGCTCGCTATCATCCACCACCAGAAAGTTGATCATTCTTATAACTGTCTGCGGTTTTTCCCCAAACGTCACTGGCAGTTCGATGTGTCCCCTTGGGCTTATTCTTTCTCCTCCAAATCCCACCAACGGTGTAAGGCTCGACCTCAGGCGATCGCTTCCCAGCTTCATGGCATCAAACGCGGTAGTTGAGAGAACATCGGCTAAGCTTCCTCCCTCAATTAAAATTCGATGCACTTTGGCATTGGCGATTGTTAGGGCTACTACCAATGCGTCATTGTGTGGGTGTTGTATCCATGCAGTCTCTTCCTCTGTAAACTCTAAGTTTGGTGAGTTTTTATTGAGTAGGAGCGAGTACATACCTTGCTCCCCTAGCTCTATCCATGCCTCTCGAACTGTTGTTTTTCGCTTTCTACTCGACTCTCCCCCCAATGGTCCTCTGAGGATGGTCCGTATCTCCAGTGGGGGGTTGTTGCCTCCTTTACCTTGATCTGCTGGAATTGGTCTTTTTCCTCTGTCCTGTCCCACGAATTCCTTGAGGCAACCCTCTCAGATTAAAGCTTTTATTTCATCTGTTAGCTGTATGCATTCCTGGGTGTGTGGTCGTGGTCTCCGTGGAACATGCAGTATTTATTCATGTTTCTCCTGTCTGGGTATGACCTCAGCTTTTCTAGACGTTTCAACAGATTTGTATCCTGTATTGCGACCAAGACCTGTTCAAGTGGAGCTGTTAGCGGTGTATACCTGTCAAACTTGGCTTTCGGTTCTGCATGACCTAGCAGCTCCTTGGCCTCTGGTCGGCCTCGGCCATTGGCCGAGGAGTACTCGTGTCGGCTTTGACCTCTATCTTCGACCCGGCGCCCCATCCCTCTGTCTTCTCGGTGCCGGTCAGACACAGAAATCCCCCGGCTCTCTCTCTCTTCCTGCTTGGATAACAGTTCTTCGACGTTTATTTACCTTTGTGCTCGGGTCATGAATTCCACATATGTTCGTGGCTGGCTCTCACCGATTGAGTTGAGCAACCTTTCATCCTACAGGCCTGAAATCACAACGATAAAGGCAACTCCTGCAGGGATTAAAGCCCTAGCGCAGCGGAAACGTACAGAGACCTTAATCGTTTTAAATGTCGATTGGGAAACCAATACGATGGCAAAAGAAACAAATTTACAGAAAAAATAATAAACAAAATACCTGCTGTAAAACCATAAAGCATGCTGGAAAAAAAAACATAAATAACTCCTATATCTAATCTAAGAGGGACCCTATTGATCCTAGGGTTCAAGAATGACTTACCCTTGAAGATGTTCTTGATCCGCTTCACCAAAATCTCTGTTAGACAGAAAATTGCAGCAAATTCACGAACACCACCTCCAAAATTGCACCGATATCCTCTAAGGTATGTGTGTTGAGTGGCTTGTGGGAACCCCAAATCTCTAAGGATTTTCTCTGGAATAATACTCTGTATACACAGAGGGAGAAGAAAACAAGAGAGAAAGGGCGAGAGAGAGGGAGCCAGGCGTGAATGAGGGAGCGGATGCTGAAAACTGAATATCCCACTTCTTTAAACCTCACGCAGAATATCAGGTAACTGATAGCGAGCATAGCTAGCTATCTTTACTTATTTAATTTAGCTAGTCTTTGATGATTATTGGCCATTTTATTGCACTTAATTGTTTATTTTGTAGGAAATGGTTGATTAGAGCTATAGAGCAATAATGGAGTTAATCGGGTGCTCGGGACGCGAAAAGATGCAAAGGATTGAAAAAGCTTCAAAGAGAAAAAGTCAAAATTGGGTCAAATGCAGGCTAGCGTCGAGACGCCAGCCCTTGAGCGTCTCGACGCTGGCATTCCATATCAGAATAGGCGCGGAATCATCACAGCGTCTTGACGCTGCGACCTTAGCGTCTCGACGCTGTGAAGTTTCTTCGCCAGAACACGCGCGTATAAGAGGCAGCGTCGAGACGCTACGACGAAATTTTGCTATGTAAGCATCCTTTCGGGTAGGTTTTTAGGAGATTCAATTTTGGGACTTCTTGGGGCCGTAAACAGAGCTAAAATAGAGGATTTGAAGGCTGAAGCAAAGGGAGAAAATCGGAAATCAACCCATTGTTCGTGGGGATCGTGACGGGGACGTCGGACTCGGCCTACATTGAGTTTTTTTTTCCCTTTCCTTCTCTTTAGCTAGACTTTATGGCTTTATTATGTTTAGTTGAGCTTGTAATTAGATTCATGAGTAGCTAAACTCATAGCTTAGGGATTGATGTAGTTGATTAAGTTTATGGATTGAATTTATGGTTTAAGTTGTGCAATGATTATTATGTTTGTAATCTTGATTTAATGCTTTCAATTAATTGGCCATTAGTTGGATGATTTAAGTTTTGAATCTAGCTCGGGAGAGGGGATTTAATATAGACTTACTCAAGATTGCATGACTAGAGTTATTTTCTAATTCGTGACGGTTTTAGATTAACTTTGGAATTAGTCAAAAGATCTCATTGCCTTGCATATTAATAAACTTAGATAGGGATATCAAGTTAGTTAATTTGCATGAGAATCAATTATACTCGGCAGAGGTAGTTGTGATTAAAGGGTCTTTGGCTCATGATTTCATTGTGCATAATAACTTACTCCTTAAAATCAATCCTAGACTAAATCGGCGAAATCAATTCCGTAAGTATTTTTCCCAAATGAATTTCCACACTTTTTACTTGTTTTGATCTATTTTTTATTCCATTCATTCATCACTTTTTGATCCCTAAATAAAATTGAGCGAGATAATTCACAATACTTGATTTGCTTAAAAATCCAATCCAGAGAACGACATTCGAATTACATTCACTATATTACTACTTGACCCGTGCGCTTGCGGTAGGAAAAGTCCACATCAGTAACTGAAATATCAGTTACCTGCTATTTTTAATTAATTATAAATTTAAAATCATAATTTTAAATTATAATTAACTAAATTTTAATTAGTCAATATTAATTAAAATAACATTAATTTAAATCTAATTTAAATTACTATCCCTCTTATCTTATAGTTTAATTAAATCAAATTTAATTAAACTAAAACAATTAACTAACTCAAAATTAATTAATTTAAAAAATAATAAAATTGAACATCATATATTCAATTATTATTATTCTCTCTCATAAAACTATAGTATTAATATACATCCAATGCACATTAATTATAACCTATAGTTTTAATATGAATCAAATTCATATTTTAGTTTAATATTCGAACCCCTTCGAATACTTAATTCAACCTTAGAAATTTACCTCAACGCCCTTATAGAGCTACTGGTGGGACCTGATGGACCTACAGATTAGAAGCTCCAACGATATGAGATTAGTTGGCTAAACTCATTAACCAAGTTAATAAATATTCGTTAACTGTGGTTCACTCCACTAAAGAACCACAGTTGCACTCTTCTCACTGGAGATATATTTCTGTGTCCACGGATATCGACCGTCAACAGCAAGTCAGCCTTTCACGTGTGTTCGTACCCAGCTAGGTCAAATTACTGTTTTACCCCTGGGCTACCTCTTGGTCCTTAAGTACCAGTGCTCCTCTAATGAACAGCCTGTTTGTGGTCCAACCAGCAAACAGAAATCCCTCTCGTGCCATAAAGAGGGTAGGGCCCATTATTCAAGACCCGGAGACACGACTTAAGGGAACACACCTCTACTTACCCTACTATCGGGAAGGAGTGAATTCCATCTTGTAAGACTACGTTCCCAGCTCCCCACTCGGTCTGGTCCCCAAAATGGTAGGCTTATTGAGTCGGCGAATAGGCCACTCTCACCCGTACAAATCAAAGGACAATCCCTCATGGACAGGAGTCCATAATCCACTCAGGATTAAGGCCAAGTTGCCTAGGTCATCCTAGTGAAATAGAAACCGAGCTAACTAACGGTGTTATAGTTAGTGGTTAACTATTTCGCGGTCCAGTCTTTGTGCAAACTCATTGCACAGGATACCCCCACTCGCATGTCAACTACATGAACGCGTTGGATCACTACGTTTGTATCAATATACAAAGCGGGTCGTATCCATAGTGTCACCAGGATAAGGTACCTAGCCTTATCCCTATACTACAGACCCTTTAGGCTAAAACTTGAACATTTATCCCCGTATGTCCCTACATACTAGTTCAAGCCTCATTCTATTAGCCTTGGATGTTTAGTTTATTGGATTAGGGTTATTAAGACAAGATATAATACAAACACTGAATAATACATCACCTTTATTAATGTTCGGTCAAATGTACATTTACTATCTACGAGTTTTAGGGCATAAAACCCAACAACTCCATCGTCATAGCCTTCTACCTGCAAAACTTCATTAATAAATCTATTAATATAATCCCTCAGACTTTCCCGAGGCCCCAGCTTTACTGTTAGTAGGTTGATCTGAGGTTTTTGTCGGCTCCATGCTACTAAGAATTGTGTAACAAACGCTCGTGCCAACTCTTTGAATGAACCAATTGATTTCCGTGGTATCTTGCCAAACCTATAAGTGTCAATGCGAATGCTCAACACCTTGTTGCTACATTTGCCCCATGAAAATCCATCCAGGTCAGGTACGTGTCTAGATGCTGCTTCGGGTCTTTCTTTCTGTCATACTGTGGGAAGTTCAGTACCTTAAACTTATGTGGCACCTCCGCTCCCATTATCCCGTCAGTGAAGGGTGGTTCCGTCTGCCCGATCAACCCTTCTATATCCTCATTCTCCGTCCTCCTTTGGAAATTGTGATAGTTGTCTTCCTCCTATAGCCATTTGGATAGCTCCCACTCTCGCCCCTTTTGGGCCTACTCGGCCTCGGACCTTGTATGAGCCTCCAACCTTTTCCTTTCATTATTCCCCTGTTTACATACTTGGCGCTGGCTTCAGCGACGAATTTTTGCGGGCCTTTTTGCGACTTGGTCCAGCTTCCTTCTGGGTCTGGTCATCCCCTGGATGGTGCATTCGGCTAGTTACACTCTCCGAATCCCCTACCTCCTCGTCTGCTATTCCTTTACCCTTCTTGGGGTCTCTACGTAGATGCTCTTCCTCGGGTCTGACAGACTCGGGCTTCTTCAACAGATTAAAGATTTAAGTCAAGCTCTGCCCCATCTCGTTCATTATCCCCCTAATCTCAACGATCTCGGTCTCTTTGGCTTGGAGTCAAACCAAGGGGCTCACCTCATCTGCTACCGGTTGATTTTCGTGTTCCATTGTTGTTGTGCTTACTTGTTGTACACAACGTTTGCTTGTCAGCGTCTCCCCACTGACAGCGCCAACTGTTGATGGTCAAATTTCGCTTAGGAATTTACCCTTCGCTCCCCCTGACGATCAACAGTTAATTTGTAAGAGAGCGGGAAAGACGTGACCTGCAAGACGAGCAAACGCTGCACACTGGTGTGGTGTAGACCACACACACTTCGATGCTTAAGTTAGCTTTGCCCGGAAAACAAGTATAGTGTGTTTAGGGATTGATGTTTGCATACTTGAATGCGTGTGTGGTCTCCCTTTTTATAGATTTCCCCTTAGGGTTTTTGTAGACGCCGGACTTCAAACGATCTCCGGGCCTTTGTCCCTGGTCGGCCTCGGTAATGGGTCGAGGCCGACCTCATCCTCCTAGGGTTTTTAAGAGTTCGGAGGTGTTTCGGGATGAACCAGGCGAAATCGGGGCGATCAGGGACATCGGAGACCGAAGGAAGGTGGCCAAGCTAGGCCCGACCCTTTGGTCCGGTCTTCCTCTGGGTCAGCTTTCTAGTCTCACCTCTGCCCAATTTTCCTCGTTAGCTCCTTGTGCGCCAGTGTGGTCCAAAATTACCTATAACAAGATGAGTAACTCATACATCGTCTTATAAATTGTGAAGTGTCGTTTCATCTTTCCAAGGTGGGATCCTCGTCAGCTCCGTTTCCGACGCGAAACAGAGGAGGGAGGTTCCTCCTCTCTCCCTGTTCAGATCTGGGCGGGGGTCCCTCCTCCCTCTTGTATTTTTTTGAAAAAAAAACAAAGAAAAGAAGAAAATTGGGGTAAGAGAGAAGAAAAAAGGAGAAGAAAAAAAAATAATGATTAAAATGAAGAGAGGGTGGAGGGAAGAAGATGAAGAAGATGGGAAGAAGTAAGAGATTAAAATAATGATTAAAATAATAATATTTTATTAGTTTTATTTATTTTTATTTTAAAAATTAAAAAAAAAATTTAATTAAAAAAATGTGGTCACGTCAGCAATCTGTTAACATTTAACGGAAAAATGGACGGCAGGGATCAAAGTGCTCCTTATCTCAAACCTCAGGGGTACTTTTGTTGAGTTTGAAAACTCATGGACTAAAGTGTCACTTAACCCAAACCTCAGGGACCAAAAATGTATTTTCCCTTTTTTTTTTGGGATATGTTATGCTGATGTTTTTTTCTAAAAGGACAACAATTTATTTTGTTAACAAACAAAATCAAATTTCTTCGAGTGATTGTTGACATGGGTCGTATGTGCAGATTAGTTCGCAAATGTTAGCGAAAGTGGATAATAACGAGGACATAGATGTTTCAACGTCAATAAATCATACAAAATAGAAAATACCCGGAATCAACCGTTATATCATCAAAATTCAATTAAAAAAAATACTCAAAATCATGTAAAAGAATGTCCAAATCCAATCAAGAAATCACTTGAACTAGCTACAAAATTAGTCAAGCATAAAATCATGTCACTTGATTTACTAAACATTCCATCTCTAATTGAAGTAATCATCATCCAATATAGTAATTGTGCTAATAGTTAGTCACAGATTTTGGGAAAAAAAAAAACGAGGACCAACAGAGAAGACTAATCACATAACTTAATCAAATATAGTTTTAAAATGGTAACATTTACTAATGTACAAGGTTTAAATGGAATAAATTGAAAACTTAGCACTATATTACAAAGTTTAAATGGATTATCAAGTTTTGGCATGATTTTAGGTAGAGTACGAAGAAGCGAGATGCTGAAGAGCCAGGAGCATGAGGCCCCAATGCGAATCAGGGCTCTACATAAGCAACATGGAGTTTATGTATTTACAGATGCAACAATCGATCCCAAAAAAAAATGGATCCATATACGGTATATTAATTACATCACCTGATGGTAATATCAGAGGTACAATGTCTATGTTGGATCAAACTTCACTCTCCCCTTTAGCGGTGTAAGTTCATGGTATTAGGCTGCTACAATGTCTTCAATACAAAGATGTTACTCTTTTCTTGGATTCTCTCCCGTTATAATGAATATGGTTAAAAGGGAGAGCAACAAGCTTCACAAGATGTGTTTATCATTGGATTATCCAAATTCAAGATTTGTGCAAGACTTTCTCATCCTTCCATGTCTCTTGTATTTCTAGAAATAGAAATAGTAGAGTTGATTCTTTGGTAAAGAAAGCTTTAGTTCATAGAAGATCTATATTGTGGTTATCTAATTCCACAATGGTTAGTGTTAATGGGAAACATATTTCCAATTGGAATTGCTTTGATTTAATGAAATTATTGGCTTCTTAAAAAAATAAGAGTAATTGCAGTGGGTGGCAAATTAATTATATATAATAGCAAATTTAGCACAAGGTTAAAAGAATTGCAAATATGACAAAAAAAATTAGAATATTCTCATTTTACCATTCTCTTTCTCTCCCTTTCCGTTTACCCTTTCTTCCCTCATTTCTTGTGTATATTTTGAAATCAAATTTTTTTTTGTTTGCATATTTTGAAATCTGTTACGATTTCAATATGTGGGGAGGGAGATTCGAACCACAGACCTTGTGGTTATCCGTACAACTTTATGTCAATTGAGCTAAGCTTTTGTTGACCTTCCTTTTAATTCAAGAATGTCAAGAATACAAAAATAGCAATTTTGGTGAGTGTTTGTATAGATATATCAAAGTATATCACTGATATACTCCGGTTAATCGTAGTCTATCACTGACTATCACTGGTCGAAGTCTATCAGGGCTATAATTTTTAGATAATGAAATACAAAGAATATAAGAATAACAATTTTATGGTGGTGGTCACGGAGCTTGTGTGCTAGGCTTTAAAAATTATATTGTTGATTGAGAGTCGTTTGTTCGTAATGGTTAATTTTTGATTTTATGTTCTAATTACCACAAGAGACTTAAATTTTTTGTTCAAATTATGATTGTAGTATAATAATTTTTGATCAGTTTCTAATTACCGAGATGATTGCAATGCAAAGTACTTTACTGATAGATTTCAATTAAATTGATTTCTATCAGTAACAATCATTGGTAGACTTCAATTAATTGATAATTAACTGATTTCTATCTGAGATAGAAACTAATAGACTTCAATTAACTGATTTCTATCCTCGATAGAAAATGATAGATTTGAATTAAACTAATTTCCATCAATGATACAAGTCAATAGACTTTAATTAAACTGATTTCTGATAGAAACTGATAAACTTCAATTAAATTGGTTTCTATCAGTGATAGAAACTAATAGTCTTGAATTAAATTGATTTCTATCAGTGACAGAAACTGTTAACCTTGAATTAAACGGTTTTCTATTAGTGATTATCACTTATACACTTAAATTAAACTGATGGATAGAAACTGATAGTCTTGAATTAAACTACACTAATAGCCTTGAATTAAATTGTTTTCTATCAACGACTATCACTGATAGGATTGAATTAAATACGATAAAAACTTATAGATTATGATCATCAAAGTCTATCAGTGATACACACTGATAGACTTCGATTATTCAAAGTCTATCAGTGTCTATCACTAATAGACTCCGATTAATTGAAACTTATCATCAAAGTCTAATCAGTATTTATCATTGATAGACTTCGATTAATCGGAGTCTATCAGTGACTATCAATAATAGGGGCTGATAGACTATTGGGGATACTAAGGGTATTTTGGTAATTTAACGTATTTTTTGCTATTTCTATAAATAATTTTAGTTATTTTTTGTTATTTTTGCAATTCTTTTGTCGATTTTTGCTATCTGTGCAAAGCCCCCAAATTAAAAATAAAAAAGTAAAGACTGAAATGTTTCTAATAAGATTCAAGTCAAAAAGTTATGAAACATTCGTTAAACAAAATTTACTTCCTTCGGAAAACAAAAACAAAAATGACCAAAATTCACCGTAGAGGTTAATTCTAAAATTCACCAAACAAAATATCTTTTTGTTTCCATTCTCTCAAGTTCAATCCTTTTCTAGTATGTCTTTATCCAAAGTACACATTCTCCACGACAAATTCTAGATGTTTCTAATAAGATTAGATGTATGTGTGAGAGATTACAAAAGTAGCTTGAATTTGTACGAACTCCCTCACATAAATATTAGGAGGTATAAATATATTTTTAAATTCACATAAAAAAAACAACCAAATTGTACGTAGTCCATTAAATTATTTTTGTAGAGGGAGGATTTAGACCTAACCATATTATATTAGAAATTCTTCTTTTACGGATTTGATGTTTGATTTGTTGATGGGGATATATGCCAAGATGAATTTAAAGTTAGTGCAATATACTTTTCTAGATCAAAAGTTGGTAACTTTTATTTAATAGGAACTTGAAATTCCATAGGACAGGAGAAAGAGAAATCACATCATTTGCAGCTGGGGAGTGGAGCGCCGCACAAACACTTATTATGAAAATAGGAATAAACATCAAACCTCTGCAACTCGCCACCCTGCGGGATCGGTCCGCACAGCCGATTATAACTGACATTGAAAGAATTCAGATTACTGAGTTTGGTCATCTGCGGCGGCAAACCCCCAAATATCTTATTATGGTTGAGATCCAAATAAAACAGGCTGGTGGAGAACACAACCTTGGACATATCAAACGACAACAAATTCCTCGACAGAACGACTTTCCACGCCTTCTTGTGGGCTCCGAATATCATGGAGGCATCGCCCTCCAGCATGTTCCTGGACAAGTCGATGGAGAAGAGGTCCAATCTCGTCAAGGAAGGCGGGATTTTGCCGGAGAGTTTGTTGTGGGAAAGATCCAGGACGATAGATTCGGCCTTCAAGTAGCCGAAGGAGTCAGGGATGGGGCCTGTCAACTTGTTTCGGTCCAATTGGAGAGCGCCGAGCTTTGGGAGTTTGGAGAGGGACGCCGGGAGGGTTCCGGTGAGATTGTTGAAGTTGAGGCGGATGTATTCGAGGTTGGGGAGAGTGCTGAGGAAATCGGGGACGGAGCCGGAGATATTGGTCCAGCTGACGTCGAGGAATTTGAGGTTGTGGAGCTTGGCAATGGCGGGTGGGAGGGGGCCGACGAGATTTGGGAGCTTGCGGAGCACCAGGGTTTGGAGGAATGGGAGGTCGCCGACGGCCGGCGGGATTGGGCCGGAGAGTTCGTCGTCGGTGCTGATGTCGAGGGTGATGATCCGGTCGGATTTCTCATCGCAGTCGACGCAGTACCAAGTGCAGCAGTCTTCTTCGGGCTTCCATGAGGCCAGGAAGTAGGGATTGTAGAAGGCTTTTTTGATCTCGAGGAGGGCTTTTTTGTCATTTGGGTTGCATCTTTCTGCAAATGAAATGCTGAAGAAGAGGAAGAGGACCAGGAACAAAGTGGAGGGATGCATTTTTTTTTTTTTTTGTTGTTGTTCAAGTGTGTGTTTTGATGAATGAATTATGGAGTGGGAGAGTCGTGGGGTTATTTATAATTGAGTCAACCGACAAGAGGATAAACTAGTGGTCTGTGGAAGTTACTGTTTTGCCCTCTAATTACAAGCACATTTTTTTTTCAATCACTAGTTTATTTATTTTTTTCCTTTTGGCGTGGACCTATATGTTTTGAAACTATTATTCAATCAAACCCCACAATGTAATTTCATCTTTTAAGACCATGGAATACTTTTATCGAGATACAATCAGTTTTGTTGAATAATTTCTTGTATGTTGGAGTTTTAGTATTAAAAAGAAAAAGAAAAAGATGGAGTGTTGGTTATAAAAATAAAAATAAATAAATAAAAGGGTTAGAAGATAATTGGCAAGTGGCATAGGGAAACTAAAGGGTGGTGAGGTGTGTTGGCAAATGGCCAAAGAGACGAAAGGGAAGAGTTGGGGAAAATACAAGCTCTGGCAGCTGGCTCCTAAAAGAGGAAAATAATTAACCAAAGTTTGAAGAAAGAAAATTGAACGGAAGAGAAGAGAAAACCGACCCTCAGAGATTTCTAGCTACGAGGGTTGATATGACGGGGTTTAAAGGTAACGCTTTAGAAGTTAAATTCTGTAGAGAGATTAGTTATGTTATTTTCGTTTTAGACTTTATTTTTGGACCTATTCTTTAGGGTTAAAAAGAGTTATATATAAGCTATCTTATCCTAAAATGCCCTAATCTTTGTAACTGTATTTATCTGATTTTCTCCTCACTAATAAAATACTCTCTTCCTCTATCCGTGGATGTAGCTAACACACCTTAGTGAACTACGTAAATCTGTGTTGTTTCTTTCTCGTTTTCTATTTTTGTTTTGTTGAATTTGATTTCCCTCTCTTTCTTGCTTGTAAGTGTGTTATGAATGCTTCAAAACAAGGTTTGATTGTGGTAGTAATTGATTTAGTAGAAGAGAGAATGTGATTTAAGGTTTTTGCAATGTTGAAATAAAAGGAGAAGAAAAGGGAGAGATTGGCCATAACACAGTAACTTGAAGTACCAAAAAGAATTCCTGAAGCTGAATTAAATTAAAAGAAGTTAAATGCTTAAGAAATTAAAAGAAAAGGCAAAACAAACGTAGAGGTGGGCTAGAAAAAGAAGTAACAAAGGGGGTGGAAATGATTGTGAAGTACAAGATGATGGAGTGGAAGGAGGATAGAAAAATGAAAATAAATTTTGGAGAAGTGAGAGAGATATTTTTGTCCACCGCATAATTGTAGCTCGGGGGAGAAATTATTATACTATGGAAAAAAAAGGGAAAAATATACTTTTGGTCCCTAAAGTTTGGGTTAAGTGACATTTTGATCCCTGAGTTTTCAAACTCAACAAAAACACCCCTGAGGTTTGAGATAAGGAGTACTTTGGTCCCTGCCGTCAAATTTTTTGTTAACTTTTAGCGATTGCTGACGTGACACTATTATTTTATATAATCTTTTTTAAATAAATTATTAATATTTTATTATTTTTTATTCTTTCTCCCTTTCTCTCTCATCTTCTTCTTCTTCTCCATCTTCTCCCTCCTTCTTCTTCTTCCTATGTCCGGAGACCGGCGGCCACCGCTCGGACATGGAGGAGGGAGGTCCCTCCTCCCTCCTCCCTCCCCTTTCTCATTTTTTATTTTTTTTAAAAAAAATCATTGAAGAAAAAGAGGAGAAGAAGAAAGAAGAGAAGAAAAATAAAGAAGAGGAAAAAAAAATTCAGTTGTCGGCGGTGGCCGGCGGCGACGGCGGCATACATAGGAAGAAGAAGAAGGAGGGAGAAGATGGAGAAGATGGAGAAGAAGAAGAAAACGATGAGAGAGAAAGGGAGAAAGAATAAAAAAATAAAAAAAATATCAATATTTTATTTTTTTAATATTTTTTATTTAAAAAAAATAAAAAAAATAATTTTTTATATTAAAATAATAGTGTCACGTCAGCAACCGCTAGAAGTTAACAGAAAAATTGACGGCATGGACCAAAGTGCTCCTTATCTCAAACCTCATAGGTATTTTTGTTGAGTTTGAATACTCAGGGACCAAAGTGTCACTTAACCCAAACCTTAGGGACCAAAAGTGTATTTTCTAAAAAAAATGGTTCATGAGAAAAGAAAAGAAAGTAATTAAATGGAAAAATAAAATAAAAAAGTACATTTGTATGAAATGGAGTGAGAAAGTGTAATTTGAAATTTCGAATTAGTATTAAGATAAAGAAATAGATTATTCCTTTCTCAAGGTTAAAAGTTCACATTTTCACGTATAATATTTATTGCAATCAAAAGAAAATATTGATTGATTAATTTATGTGTATGTGATATTACAGTTTTCTAGTTACTTTGTGTTGGAGACGGATCATTAATATGGATGATGTATTATTATTTCAGATTAGACAGAAGTTAGAAGAGAAATTTGTACTCCTAATCCATTAAAAGAGAACCAAATGAGAAATGCTCTAAGTTTTCAATTTATGGTTATATGTCATTTTGTTTAGGTTGGCATCCTAGTAAAATTACCATATTCTAACCTCTATAAAGCACACATTTGTTTTCTCTCTCTATCTTTTCACTCCTACTAATCTCGTTTCTCTCTCTTTATCTTTTCTCTCCTGCTAATCTTATTTCTCTCACATTCAATGGATATCAAAAAATATTAAGATATTTGTAAATTTAGCTATGATTTTTGAGATTTGCAAATATAGCAAAATTTTTAAAATCTGATTTTCGTTTTTTTATTATTCTAGTTTTACCCTTATTGGTATATCAACTTGTATATTAGTAGTATATTTGATATACTTTATATTTATTGATATACGAAATATAGAGTATATATCAATTAAATGATATACCAAATTTGATATGCTTGAATGAATACAATGTATACCTAATATACCATTATTTTAACCAACTGAGGAAGAATTTGCAAATTGATAAAACCCGGTGGGCGAATTTTCCATTTTCAAGGAAAACCACCCTGATCCCCTATCAAAAAAAATGCCCAATTCCCCTTTTGGGGCTTCGACTCTCACTTAAAGTTCTTGTTTCGCCAATTCAAAAGTTGGCGAAGGTTTTTTACTAATGAATCGATAGTCAAAGTCATTCCATTCTGGAGACCTTCCTCGATCAAAAGATCGTATTTCTATAATGATATACCTAATATATACTTGATTTGATAAACGTAACCTTTGATATACCTGATTATGAGTATATATACCTAATATATGAATGTTGATATACCTATGATATACTTGATATATTACTTTTGTTATGTTTCATTTTTTCGGTTGTGTTATTTACATATTTTAGACGGAATGCTTGTCTTTTATATAACATAAATGTTTGTCTTCTATACCTATTACGAATTGATGTACCTCATTTGTTGTATTACTCAAATAATTAATCACATTGATATACCCGATTATGAATAGCTAAATACATAGACTTGGTATTTAAAAAAAATCATTGATATATATTTTTAATATTATGAAGGTCGTGGAATGCAAAATTTGCTATAATCATATCAATAAGATGTAATTTTAAGTATATCATTGGTGTATTAGTAGTATATCAATGCTCGTTAAAAAATGTAATTTCAAATATATCATTAGTGTATCAATAGTATATTATTAAAATCATATATATAGTATATCGATGATATATTTGCCAACATAAGCATAATACACATCCAACAAAGAGGTTGGAGGTTTAAATCTCCTACCATACATATTGAACCCAAAATAAAGTTATTAATATATATAATTATTTATTAATGAAGTATATCAAAGACATCTAAACTAATGAAAGTTAATGTATATACTTCATGAATGAAGTATATTATATTCACAAAATACACACCTCTGATCTACTATATATTTAGTATAATAGTTGATTTATATACCAAATATCAAGTATGTCAATTACACTAAACAAATGAATGTTGTACCTGATATATGGTATATCAATAACACCATTGATATACTTTTTACACATCCAATTTCCAACGGGTTTTTTATGGGTTTTTTTTTTGTCTTTTCAACTTTAATGCTTAGGTTAGACCCTTTTTTTTTTTTGTTATATTTACAACATTAAAAAAACTGATGACATGGTTGCAAATTCCATTTTTTTTTCTATCCTTGCAACTACCACTAAAAGTTTTAAGAATATTTCATCTCATAAGTTTCTCATTTTATTTCATTTCAAATTGTTGTCTCCTTGTGGAGTTTTTGGTATGAAATTTAATGTATTGTTATTTCTAAAACTGAATAATCCAAACTCAAAATATACAAACATTTAATACTAAAAAAATATATAATTAAATAGAAATAAAAATAATAGTTAAGATTTTAAATTTCACCCATCTATCTCACATTTCAATTTAGTCATAGATACTTTTTTTTCCTAAAAAAGCGTAATTTTGATAGAAGCATTTTTAAAAGAACAGTAATTTTAATCAAAGATTACATTTTATAAGAAAATATTTCTAGTGAGATCACAATTTGAGCTAACAAGACAATACCTTTTGTTTTATAAAATTCTTAAATTTTATTTAATTATATTTAATTTTCTTCTATTTTTCAAGTATATAATTTTGAAGAACAAAATATATGATGAAAATTGGAACAGAGATAAAGTATCTAACTATGATAATACTATTTTATTGAACTAAAAACAAAAGGCTCACAAGAGAGCATAGAGAATAAGAACTAGAACAAGGATGAGATCCAAAGCAAGAGAACATGCGTGAGAGTGTGAACGAAAATGATAACTATTACATGAACATACACATGCTTGGGACCCGCGTGGAGATGTAAATTAAACGTGGAAGAAAAATTTTAAAAATATCTTTTTGGTCTTTGAATTTTGAGGAATAGGTGCGTTTGGTCCTGAGTTTTCAAAATGAACTTTTTTAGTCCTTAAGTTTTGAGAAATAGATTTAAAAGTTTCCTAAGTTTTCAAAATGAATCTTTCTAGTCCTGAGTGTTGATGAATTGGTTTAAAAGATCCCTCATATTATTTTTTTTTTTTACATTTTGTTTAATTTAAAAATCCATTCAATATTAAAAAATAATAAGAATTTTAATTTTAAAAAGTTGAAAAAATAATATGAGAGATCTTTTTAACTTATTTCTCAAAACTTAAGGACTAAAAAGGTCCATTTTGAAAATTTAAGGACCTTTTAAACCTATTTTTCAAAATTTAAGGATTAAAAAAGTCTATTTTGAAAATTTAGGGAACTTTAGGGACCAAAAAGGCATTTTCTCTAAAAACTTATCTTTTACATATGTGTGTCTATGTGTGTGTATATATAATGTTTGACAATGCTTCAAGAGTAATCTATACTCCTCTCACATACTGTTCGAAATGTCTTTAATTAATATATTATTTTATTTCATGAATCATATATAATTCTTTAATGGATTTTTTTTTTTTTTGACTAATTCTTTAATGGTTTTTTAATGACATATAATGAAAATTTATTTTTAATGGTATTTTCAAAAGAAAAAAAAAAAACACGTTGAGCAGGTCATATTCTCATATAAATGATATAATAGTTTTAGGAAGTTACCATTTTGCCCTCCTAAGTAAAAGCACGTTTTTCTCTCGCTTATTTATTTATTTATTTTTTTCTCTCTGGCCCTATTTTGTCTCTTATAACTTTTTATTTTTTTATAATTTTTTCTCTTTATTTGTTTCTCTCTCTTTCAATTTTTCAATCTTTCTCTAATTCTCTTTTTTCTTTCTTCATCTTTCTCTTTTTTATTCCTCCCTTTTTTCTGTTCGTTTTTATTTTTCTTTCTCTTTCTCGTAAGGATCAAAAGTTTCATTTAGCTTTGGTAAAAAAAGAAAATGGAAAAAAAAACTGACAGCCAAATTGGGTTAGGCAGTGGAAAGGAAAAACAAAATGAAAAGGAAGGTAAGATTGCGTGTTGAGCATTTGTTTTGAGTGTGTTTAGCTAGCACCACATTGGAATGCAATTTGCTTTGACGATATTATTTCATCTCTTTCATCGTGTGGATTAGGTAATTCTTCTAGACTAAATTTACATGTGTAAAAGTATTTTATTTGGATGGTTCCTTATCCTATTTCATTTCAAATTCTATGTAAACTTTCTTTTTAATTTGTAAAAAAATATGCTAATGTAATTATTTAAAAAACTTGAACTATCCAAATTCAAATTCAAAAAAAAAAAATGTTGTACTTTGAACAAATTAGTTTTTTTAAAAAATAAAAAGTAAGATTTTGAATTAAAAACAATGATTTTCTCGTGACAAAGATCAGAATGGTTGGACCACGTTGAATTAAAGTTGAGGAAACTTATCTTTGGCAAATATATATATATATATATAGTGTGTGTGTGTGTTTAAGAGTTTTGTGTTTTTTTAGAGAAAAAAATAGAGAGATTGTTAATCTGTATTGTAATTTTCATCGAGTAGAACTTACAATTTCGACTATATATATATATATATAGTAAAAACCAGAAAGTTACAATACAATTAATAATCTCTAGACTAAGTTCAGTCTTGGAATTGTAATTAAGTTCTACTCTGATGAAAACTACACTACAGATTTACAATCTCTCTGTTTTTTTCTCTAAAAATAACAAAACTCTCAAACACACTAAGAAATAAAAACCAAGCGCTTTGACTCTTTTTTTTTTTTTTTTTTTTTTTTTCTTTCTAATTTTCACACATTAAGATTTACAAAGGAATGGAAAACATCATTTAAATAGAAAAAAAAAAAATCTTAAGATTTGTTGGTGGAACATACTATGGAGCTATGAAGATAAAGTTTTGCTTAATGGACTACACCAAACGGAGCAAGGAATCTCCGTTAGGATTGGGATTGGGGCCTTGGACAAGGACGTGAGAGGATTTCTCCACATGACACTTTTGAGGATGATTGGGACTAGATGAGAACTTTGGATCCCATCCTCATTACTACTTAAATTAATATACTTTTTATTTTTAAATTATATATATATATATATTCCAAATAGAGTTGAGAAAAGGTGAAACAAAAACAAATGTTTAATTATAGAGATTCTAGGTTAATAGGGGTCAATTAAACTGTTTTCTAAGAAGGAAAAAAAAAAATTAATGCCCTTTTCGTGAGCAATTAAATAGGAACCTAATTAAGGCTAATAACAAGATTATTGTTAATAAATATGGAAAAATAAATTCTATCAACCTTAATAATCCATTAAGAGCAAGTTAGAGCATGCAGTAAACAATAATTGTCAAAAAAAAAAAAAAAAAAAAAAGTAAACAATAACTTAAATTAATTGAAAAAGATAAATATATAGGACAAAGTTAGAGAAAATGATATCATAATTTTATAGTTCACTACAAGAAATCTAACTATTTTCGAAGGTTACAACCTTTGAAAAAGTATTAAACAAACCTTCGACAAATCTTTTTTCAAAGGTTATCCAAACCTTCAAAAAGTGTGGAATAGATTCCATCGAAAAAGTTTTTTTCGAAGGTACATTTGTTCACACATAACTTCGAAGATGGAGACACGTGTAATAAATAATATATTGTATTGATGTAATATGCGTGTGGGTGTACAATCTCTAACTTTAATCCTCTGATTCTCTCTCTTGTGTGTGAATGTGTTTCACTCGAGGGCTGGAACGCTTGATCTCGAGTTTGAAGCTTCAATGGATTCTTGGAGCTTGAAGTCTTCCAGTTTTGAAGAAGTCTTTAGTCTTCAAAAAAGTGTTGATGTTCTGAAGAGTCCTTGATCTTCAAGGAGTATTGAAGTCTTGAAGAGTGTTTGGTCTTCAAGAAGTGTTCAGCACTTGAACTTATGAATTGCAGAGAGTCTTCGGTCTTCAGACTTGGTGGAGCCTCTCTAAATTCTCTAGTTCTACTTGAGAGCTTTAAAATCCTGAACTGTCTTTGTGAGAGTCTAGAATTTTTGAACCCTTGAAATGGAGGAGAACCCTTCTATTTATAGAGTTCTCACTGGATGGACCCTGGTGACTTTTGGGCCTAAACAACTTGGACTTGAGTTTTATTGGTCTTGGGCTCAACCATTTAGTCTTGAGTTTGGTTCATATTTGACCCAAAACCATATGACCCAAATATTTAAAAGACTCAAATTTGATCCCATTAATTATTTTGTTAATTAATTGGTCAAATTAATTAATTTGATTAAAATAATTTATTTTCTAATTAATTGATCAAATAGAAATTTGGCTCTTAAAATTTATAATTGGCCAACTTTGTCTTCAAATTAAATTTGGGACACATCAATTTATAATTGGTCCCAAATTTAACTATTTGTAATTTCGTCACTAATTTTAAATAGTTACGTGGCAATTTGTGATTGGAAAAAATTTTTCCTTCAACAAATGTCCCCTTTTCGAGATTTAGGCACAAGTTATGTGGGAGTGAATCTCAAAAAAGATATTTTGGAATAAAAATGCAACGTATTTGTTCTTGATTTTGACTCCATTTGGTGTGTCAATTTAATCAAAATATGAATTTTGGTTAAAATTTTGATTTTTTTATTTGACACACTTGTATTGCCAATTAATCAAAATTTGAAGTTTGGTCAAAATTTTGATTTTCTTTATTTGGCAGCAAACTTTGATTTGAAGTTTAGGCAAAATTTGGTTTATACCCAAATTTTGATTTGAGGTAAAATCCTACCCAATTTTAACTTTCTTTTGGAATAGAATTTGAGGTTTCAACTTTGGTTCATTTGGGATAAAATTTGGATTATGCCCAAAATTTAATTTAAGTAAATTTAAGACGGCATCCAAAATTTGGTGGGAATTTGGAACAAATTTTTCATATAAAACTTAGAAAATTTGATTTGGGATAAGAGTTTAATTATACTCAAGTTCAGTTTAATTCAATCCAAATCTATTTAGGAGTTTATCAAATCATTTTGAATTTATCTCCCAATTTGATTTAAATCAAATCTCATACTTTGGATTAAAATTTGAAACAAAATCCCCAAATTGATGGAGATTGTCGTCGCAGATAAGATTTATATTTGAACCCATCCCAAAAGTGATGAAGAGATAAGATTTATATTTGAATTCATCCCAAAATTCATGAAGATTGTCGTTGGAGATAAGATTTATATTTGAACTCATCCCAAAGTTGATGACGATTGTCGTTGGAGATAAGATTTATCTATTTGAATCAAACTTTCCATTCTATAAATAGGGTTGAACCTCAGTAGGGGAGAGCACACATCAATTACAGAGAGCATTCAAGAAAGGATTCAAGTAGAAACTTTATTCTTTTTTTTTTTTTAATTTTCGTTTTTTTTTTTGAAATTTCGTTTTTTATTTTATTTTATTATCTTTTAAGATTCTTCATTCTTTTTGTTTTTTTGATCTCACAACACTGCCTATATTTCAATTACAAGCACAATGCTTTTATCCACCATCCAAAAGGTAAGTACGTAGGTAAGTGATTTTTTTTTTAAGGCAAACATATCCTTGTTGTCTTCAATTTGCAGGTACAACGTCTTTCGACATTAATCCAAGGACATATGACGTCTTTGGACTTTTGTTGCTACGACGCCCTCTGGCCCAAGGACACATGATGTCATTCCAACTTGGGCTCCTTTACCGCTGCCACGTCTTTCAGCATGAGTACAAGGACATGTTCCTTGACTTTATGACATGTTCCTTGGACTTTTGCCGTTGCCACGTCATCAACATGAGTACAAGGACATGTTCCTTGACTTTAGGACACGTTCCTTAGACTTTTGCCACTGCCACGTCTTTCAACATGAGTACAAGGACATGTTCCTTGGAATTTTGCCGCTGCCACGTCTTTCAACATGAGTACAAGGACATATTCCTTGACTTTAAGACAAGTTCCTTGGACTTTTGCCGCTGCCACGTCTTTCAGCATGAGTACAAGGACATGTTCCTTGACTTTAGAACATGTTCCTTGGACTTTTGTCACTGCCACACCTTTCTGTTGGGTTTTATGCCCTAAAACTCGTAGATAGTGAATGTAACCGTTGACCAGATATTAATGAAATAATATTGATATATTTTTCCATTAATTGTTATTAGTTATTTTATATTTGTCTTTGCCTAATGATAACCCTAATCCAATAAACTAGACATCCAAGGCTGTAATATGAGTCTTGAACTATATGTAGTGACATATGGGATCATTGTTCAAGAAACAGCCTAAAGGGTCTATAGTACTGGGATAAGACTGGGTGCCTTATCCTGGTGACACTATGGATACGACCCACTTTGTATTTGATACAGACGCTGCGATCCAACGCGTTTGTGTAGGAGACATGCGAGTGGGGGTATCCTATGCAATGAGTTTGCATAAGACCGGACCGCGAAATAGTAACCACTGGTTATAACACCGTTAACTAGTTGGTTTTCTATTTCACTAGGACGACCTAGACAACTTAGTCTTAATCCTGAGTTGATTATGGACTCCTGCTCATGAGAGATTGTCCTTTGATTTGTATGGGTGAGAGTGGCCAATACGCCGACTCAATAAGCCTACCACTTTGGGGACAAGACCGAATGGGGAGCTGGGAACATAATCGTACAAGATGGAATTCACTCCTTCCCGACTTTAGGGAAGCAGATGAGTGTTCCCTTAAGTGGTTACTTCGAGTCTTGAACAAAGGGCCCTACCCTCTCAATGGCACGAGAGGGTTTTCTGTTTGATGGTTGGACCACAAACATGTTGTTCATTAGAGGAGAATTGGTACTTAAGGAAATAGAGGTAACCCAGAGGTAAAACGGTAATTTGACCCAGCTGGTGTTACGGACACTTGTGAAGGACTAACTAGTCGATATTGGTCTAGATCTGTGGACACAGAAAATATGTTTGCAGTGAGAAGAGCGCAACTGTGAGTCTATAGTGGAATGTACACACAGTGAACGAATATTGATTAATGTGGTTAATGAGTTTGACCAATTAATCTCACATCGTTGGAGCTTCTGATCTGCAGGTCCATTAGGTCCCACTGGTAGCTCGTAAAGTAATTTGAGGCAACTAAGTAATAAAAGTAAATTGAAAATGTTCAATTTATTAAGGGAAACAAATATAATATATATTGATATATTGTTATGAGAGAAATTAATATTTGAAAAGTTCAAATATAAATTTATGGAAGTTTGAAAGAGTTCAAAATAATGAATTAATTAATTTAAGGCCTAAAATGTGTTTGGGCAAATTAATTAATTCTAGGCCGGGAATTAAATATGTGATATTCAATTGGTGGTTAATTAATTAAAGAATTCATTAACCGGGAATTAATCAATTGTGGAAATAATTAATCACTTAAGGAAGTGATTAATCATTTATGGAAATGATCTAATCACTTATGGAAGTAATTAGTCATTTGTGGAAAAGATTAATCAATTATGGAATTGATTGATCATGATTGATTAATTAAGGAATAAGATTGAATCAATTATGGAAAAGATTGATTTAATTGAATATTTTATTCATGGCCTCTGTTCTATAAATAGAACACTAGACCTAATTGGTCATGACACTTGACACTCTTGAAAGACAAGACCTAGAATTCTCTCTAGCCTCCCTCTTAGAGAAAGACTCCCAGAAGTCTTTTGCTTCCTAGACTTAGAGACATACCGGTGTAACCTCTGTGGTTATTGTGTCGATCAAGAAGAAATTTCCAGCGAAGAAAAACAAAGGCGGCTGCTGCGTTTTCGTTCGTGGAGCGTCGTTGGCGAAGAACGGTCAAGTCTTCAACGAAGGTTTGTAACGGTTCTTCCTCTTTTCTTTAGAAAAGTTTTAAAAATAAATTTAGATTTATTTTAGCATGTTTAAACCAATTTTACAGCGGCTTTAAAGGTTGTTTAGAGTTTTGTTTGAGTTTTCGTAACGGTATTTTAATGTTAATTAATATACGGCGTAAGGTCCAATCGATGCGCTTCCGCTGCGTGGGGACTTTTATTCCCTTCAATCGGTATCAGAGCCATCGCTGTCCCTATTAATTAATATTAAAAGTTGCGATAGGCTCAAATAGGTGGGATTTATGCATAATGTATGTTCGGTTTGCGTTGAACTGTTTGGGTTAATTTTATGGCCATAAATTTTTATTATGTGATTTTGATCATGTAAGGCCCGGTGTTTCGGGTAATTTTTATGTAAATCGAGTCCTTGTAAGTCCGTGTCTAGATTTAGGGCTGTTATCGATGGAGATCGAGATGATTTTGGGCGAAAATCATGAAGAATGGCGCTGGAAATCGGAAAAACAGAGTGCAGAACAGAGAAATCGACGATTTTAGGGTTGCTGGAAAATTTCCCGGTCGGGATCCCGGCCAGGATCCCGACCGAGATCATGACCGAGATTCCGACCGAGATTGTGACTGAGATCGTGACCGAGATTCCGACTGAGATCGTGACCGAGATTCCGACCGAGATCGTGACCGAAATTGTGACCGAAATCGAGACCAAGATTCCGACTGAGATCGTGACCGAAATTGTGACCGAAATCGTGACCGAGATTGTGACCGAGATCGTGACTGGGATCGTGACCGGGAACGAGACCGGGATCCAGACCGGGATCCAGACCGAGATCGAGACCGGGATCCCTACTGGGATCCTGACCGGGAAATCGGTCTGGTTCGGTTTATTTTGCTGGATCAGCCCGATTTTCTGTGTCATTGGCCCGATTCAGTCAAATTCTGGCATGGTTCGTGATTTTAGAGGCCGGTTCGAGGTGGTTCGAGGCTGTTCGTTATGTCTAGACAAAATACCGGAGCTGTACAAGGATTTTTAGGATATAATTTAGCTAAATTAATGTAATTTAATGCTTTATTTTATCCTAGGGGCCAAAATTAACCGGTTCAATTGCTATTTATATGCTTTGTGGATGTCATATAGAATATTTAATCCCACCTTAGGTTATGAACATGCTCATGCATTTTTTATATATTATAAATTGTTATAATGTATGTTTAAATGCATGGATTTGTTTTCATATTTTTTAATATAAGTGTATATTAATTATATGAAAAAATTGGAAAGCATGAAGCATGTCATTACTTAAATTAAATATAAATAGTTATGTTTAATGTGATGAATGAAGCATGCTTGATTGATTTTCTTGATTGGCTTATAATTGTTATATTAAAAGAAAATCAATATTGCATGAAGCATGAAACATCCATAGTTAATAATATAATTGTTATATTATTCATGCAATTAGTGTGGTTTAATTTTTTAATTTGAATGAGATTATTGAATGAATTAAACCATAGATTCTTGATTATAGGATTAATCATTAAAATTTGAAATAGTTCTTTAATATTAATGATTAGAAACCGTCAATCTATAATCAAGATTTGCATGCAATCATAAGATCATAGGATAAATTGGATTAATTTTAAATTGTTTAAAATTAATTAGACCTAGATCGATTTCTAATAAGATTAGAATCTTTTCTTACTTAGAATTTAAAATAGTTTTAATTGACTAAGTAGGAAAAACATTGCTATGATTATAAGGGAACTCCACCGGTAATGTTCTGTCTAAGGCTGGGGGTATTTAAGTTGACGGTTTACGGAACACCTCCTACCTGGGAACTGACCTGGAATACCGGAGTTGAATTAATCATAGTTAAATGTTAGCATGCAATGTCACTAGGTTTATTAAAAGTATTTAATGCACCTAGATCTTTAGAGTAAAGACCTTACATTACTGAGGTTATAAGGGAGCTCTCTCGGTAAAGTTCTGTCTAAGGCTGGGGGTATTTAAGTTGACGGTTTACGGAACACCTCCTACCTGGGAACTGACCCGAACATTGAGTTGAATTAACCATAGTAATGTTGACTTGCAATGTTGGGTTTATTAAAAGAAGTTTAATTCACCCAAAAGATTGTAGTTGAATCATTTCCATAATTGTTATAATAGGATCATACTTAGATAGATTGACTTAGCCGAATACTATCTAAGTTTAACAACCCTATATTAACCTTAGGACATTTTCAGTGGGAGGAAAATTACAAAACGAGATTTAAATCAAGTTTTGCTCCTACGTCCCTATATTCACAACGTGAGATTCATGCTCGGTTTCGAGTCGCCTTAGGAGCGGCCTCCCTTCGGAAAGTGTTTGCATGAATCAATATCAAGGTAAATGGGAAAAATGTCTAGAGTAAGTGGGAGCGGGACACGTGTCAACGTATCCCTCGGTCTCCGCCCATAGTTCACACCGTGAGAGTCCTATGATCCGCCTGCAGGTTGTCCTGGCGCAACCATCCCTTCGGAGGGCCTGGTCATAGGATTCGGAACATCGTGAACTCCTGAAAAGGATAGGAGCTCTTAGGCTAATCACCAACAGTTGTCTTTCCCTTCGGTAGCCTGTTGGTGCGTGCCTCTGAGATCTGAAAGTGGGAGGGTTACACTTACGAGGATGAGTTAAAAGTGTTAACAAATCCTTAACCGAACAACGGTGGCTAATGTCTATAGGAATATGAGTTATTCTGGAATTAGAATTAGCTGAGAGGTGTCTCATTTCAAAGGAGGAGTACCTGATCACCCTTCGGTGGCTGATATTCTAAACCTCTGAAACATCGTTGCAAAACTAAATCGATAGTTTTAGGGTTCTGTGATTGTGTGTTTTGCTAAATTGATTGGATTGTGTGCAATTGTTTGCTTGTTTGATGGGTTAAGGCAAAGATAACTAATACGGTCATTGTTTGTTTAAAGTTCAGCAATGTCTTCCTCAATTGTCTCTCTGCTTAAAAATGAGAAATTAACCGGAGAAAATTATGCTACGTGGAAATCGAACCTGAATACGATTCTTGTTGTCGATGATCTGCGGTTCGTCTTAACGGAGGATTGTCCTCCAGCCCCTGCTCGTAATGCATCCCAAGCAGTTAAGGATGCTTATGACCGCTGGACAAATGTCAATGATAAGACTCGTGTCTATATCCTAGCCAGCTTATCTGAAGTTTTGGCTAAAAGGCATTAGAGCATGGTAACAGCGAGGGAGATTATGAACTCTCTCCAGGAGATGTTTGGACAACCGTCCTACCAACTCCACCATGACGCTCTCAAATACGTTTATAGCTGTCGCATGAAAGAGGGCACGTCTGTTCGGGAGCATGTCCTGGATATGATGGTCCAATTCAACGTGGCAGAGGCAAACAGGGCGGTCATAGATGAGCGTAGTCAGGTTGCATTCATCTTAGAATCTCTTCCGAAGAGTTTTCTACAGTTTCAAAGCAATGCAATGATGAATAAAATAACATTCAACCTGACTAGCCTCCTGAATGAGCTACAACTCTATCAGTCTCTTCTTAAGAACAAGGGACAGATAGAAGGAGAGGCAAACATTGTTCACTCTAAAAGAAAGTTCGAGAAGGGTTCATCCTCTGGAACTAAATCTGTAGCCACTTCTTCAAAGAAAATTCAGAAGAAGAAAGGAAACAAGGGGAAAGCTCCCAGTACTGCTGCTAAAAGCAAGGGAAAAGCCAAAGCTATGGCAGATAAGGGCAAGTGTTTTCACTGCAATGTAGATGGACATTGGAAGAGAAACTGCCCAAAGTACCTTGTTGAGAAAAAGAAGGAAAATGAAGGTAAATTTGATTTACTTGTTTTAGAAACATGCCTGGTAGAACATGATGAGTTTACCTGGATACTTGATTCAGGAGCAACTAATCATGTTTGCTCTTCTTTTCAGGAAAATAGTTCCTTTCGGCAGTTGAACGATGGGGAAATGACACTCAGGGTCGGAACTGGAGAAGTCATTTAAGCTAAAGCAGTGGGAGCTGCGAAGTTATTTTTTAGAAATAGATTCTTACTTGTAGAAAGTTTGTTAATCGTTCCCAAGATTAAGAGGAACTTAATTTCTATTTCATGTTTGATTGAACAATCGTATACAATTACTTTTGATATGAATGAAGCGTTCATTTATAAAAATGGTGTACTTATTTGTTCAGCCAAATTGGAAAATAACTTGTATGTTTTAAGACCAACCGAAAACAAAGCACTTTTAAATCACGAATTATTTAAAACTGCTGAAACTCAAAGTAAAAGGCAAAAGATTTCTCCATCAAGTAACAATACTCATCTTTGGCATCTCAGACTTGGTCATATAAACATCGATAGGATCGGTCGTTTGGTAAAGAATGGACTTCTAAGCAAGTTAGAAGATGATTCACTACCACCTTGTGAATCTTGTCTCGAGGGAAAAATGACCAAGAGACCTTTACTGGAAAAGGTTACAGAGCCAAAGAACCCTTAGAGTTAATACATTCGGATCTGTGTGGTCCAATGAATGTAAAAGCTCGAGGAGGGTACGAATATTTCATCTCGTTTATAGATGATTATTCAAGATATGGTTACTTGTACCTAATGGGACATAAGTCTGAAGCCCTTGAAAAGTTTAAGGAGTTTAAGGCTGAAGTTGAAAACCTATTAGGTAAATCTATTAAAGTACTTCGATCTAATCGAGGAGTGGAGTATATGGATCAAAGATTCCCGGATTATATGATAGAACATGGAATCCAATCTCAACTCTCAGCCCCTGGTACACCTCAACAGAATGGTGTGTCAGAAAGGAGAAATAGAACCTTGTTGGACATGGTTCGATCAATGATGAGCTATGCTCAATTGCCTAGCTCGTTTTGGGGGTATGCAGTAGAGACTGCAGTATACATCTTGAACAATGTTCCCTCGAAAAGTGTTTCTGAAACACCTTTCGAATTATGGAAGGGGCGTAAACCTAGTTTGCATCACTTTCGCATCTGGGGTTGTCCAGCACACGTGCTTGTGACAAATCCTAAGAAACTGGAACCTCGTTCAAAACTGTGCCAATTTGTTGGTTACCCTAAAGAAACGAGAGGTGGTTATTTCTACGACCCACAAGAAAATAAGGTGATTGTATCGACAAACGCCACTTTCTTAGAGGAAGACCACATGAGAGATCATAAACCACGCAGCAAAATAATATTAGGAGAAGCTACTGAAGAATCTTCAAGAGTTGTTGATGAAGTTGGACCTTCAACAAGGATTGATGAAGGAACAAGTTCTTCAGATCCATCCCGTCCATCTCAAACGTTGGGAATGCCTCGACGCAGTGGGAGGGTTGTATTACAACCTGACCGCTACTTGGGTTTAACTAAAACTCAGGTTGTCATACCTAATGATGGCATTGAGGATCCATTGTCCTATCGACAGACAATGAATGACGAAGATAAGGATGAATGGGTCAAAGCCATGAACCTGGAAATGGAGTCAATGTACTCCAATTCTGTATGGGAACTTACAGATCTACCAAATGGGGTAAAACCCATAGGGTGCAAATGGATCTATAAGAGAAAAAGAGATGCAGCTGGAAAGGTACAGACCTTCAAAGCTAGACTGGTGGCAAAGGGTTATACCCAAAAGGAAGGGGTTGACTATGAGGAAACTTTTTCTCCTGTAGCCATGTTAAAGTCCATAAGAATTTTCTTATCCATAGCCACATATTATGACTATGAAATATGGCAAATGGACGTCAAGACTGCCTTTCTGAATGGTAATCTTGAAGAGAATATCTTCATGTCTCAACCCGAAAGGGTTCATAGCCCAAGGTCAGGAACAAAAGGTTTGTAAGCTCAATCGATCCATTTATGGATTGAAACAAGCGTCCATATCATGGAACATTAGATTTGATACTGCAATCAAATCTTTTGGCTTTGACCAAAACGTTGATGAGCCTTGTGTGTACATGATGACATGCAAAAATGTCATCATTTTCCTATTAATTTAAGCTAGTTTTATGCTCGAATTGTGTTCTTTAATGCTATTTTCTGTTTAAATTTTAGAAAACCGAGCCAAAGAAGTAAAACCAGAATTTTGAGAGAATTTAGATGATTTTGGAGGCTTTTTGAGCAATTTGAAGAATTACATTGAAGATCCGAGTCCAAAAAGCCAAGAAGAATGAATTAGAAGCCCAAATTCATGAATTTCAAGTCTTAAAGTATCAAGTTGGGTCAAGAAAAGTGCCCAAAATCCATTACATAAAGCATTTGGGCCAAAAGAAAGTTGGAGGCCCAAAAATTGAGTCAAAATCGGGCCATTATTGAAAATTCAGGGCCTAGCGTCTCGACGCTAAGCCTGGAAGCGTCCCGACGCTAGGCAGCTGCGTGGAAAGATCCAGAATCGCGAGAGCGTCGCGACGCTGTCCAAGTAGCGTCTCGACGCTGCAACGTCTTGGAGCCCAAGAAAAGATGACGTCAGAGCGTCTCGACGCTGTCCTTGTAGCGTCTCGACGCTGTGCCTGCTGGGAGCCTATAAAAGGAGCCTTTTGCATCCATATTTTGTGTGCCAATTTGTGGGTTTTCACCCCATTCTAGAGTCTACACTAAAATTTGGGATTTTTGGGAGAGTTTTGGAGCTTTGTTGAAGATCTTTGGAGCTCGGGATCGAAGGAGGTCGGCGCGGGATCGAGGAGATCGACACTTTTATGAGCATTTCTCTTCCCTTTTCCTTTATGTTTTAGTTTCTAGAATTGTTGTGATTAGGAATTATTGGATTTTAGTGATTATGAGTAGTAAATTCCTAAATTCTATGAGATTGATTTAGATGTTGAACCTCTGCTGAATTAATGAATTGATTTGGTTTAATTGTCATTATTGTTCATTTGTGCATTTTGTCCGTAATGCTTTTAATCAACTGATCACTGATTAAATGAATTGTTACTATGTGGAAACTCGACGGAGAGAAGCTTAGACTAGAACTGAATGCATGACTAACGGTTATTTACCCGGGTGACACGGGATAAAATAAATAACGTTAGAGGTTGTACTGAAGGGTCGTAATGCCTTACTAAGTAAATAAAGATGAGACTGAAAGGAGATTCTTTATTGAAAGGTATGAGATAGGAGGAGACCGATAGAAGAATCCTTGAAATTAGGCTTCTAGACTTATGAATCAAATGATTTGTTAATCCATATTAGTTAATTGATTATGCATTAAAGGTCCAATTGATAAAATCAACAACTCTAGAATTATCCCATCAAATTGTGTCACCATTTATCTTTTGCTTTCTAGATTAGCTTTTATTTTATCTTTTCGGCATTAGATTTTGTTCTCTAAATAAAGCTAAGCAAGATTATTCATGGTAATTAATTGAATAAATCCAATCCCTGTGGAGACGATACTCTATACTCAAAATCACTATATTACTTGTCACGACCCGTACGCTTGCGGAATTAAAAATCGTGCGAACAGTACAAGAAAGACAACAAAATGAAAGTAGCTTTTCTAATACTTTATTTAGACGATATCCTACTCATTGGGAATGATGTAGGATACCTCACTGACATTAAGAAATGGCTAGCAGCCCAATTCCAAATGAAAGATCTGGGAGAGGCTCAATATGTTCTGGGAATCCAAATCATTAGGGATCGTAAGAACAAAACGCTAGCTCTGTCTCAAGCAACGTATATTGACAAGATGTTGTCTCGATATTCGATGCAAAACTCCAAGAAGGGACTACTACCCTTCAGACATGGGGTACACCTGTCTAAGGAACAGTCTCCTAAGACACCTCAAGAAATTGAGAACATGAGACACATTCCCTACGCCTCAGCTGTGGGAAGCTTAAGGTATGCTATGCTCTGCACTAGGCCTGACATATGTTATGCAGTGGGAGTAGTCAGTAGGTATCAGTCTAATCCAGGGTTGGACCACTGGGGAGCGGTTAAGAATATCCTCAAGTATCTTCGGAGAACGAGGGACTACATGCTTGTGTATGGAGCTAAGGATTTGATTCTTACTGGATACACTGACTCTGACTTTCAAGCTGATAAGGATTCAAGGAAATCCACATCAGGGTCAGTATTCACCCTCAATGGAGGAGCAGTAGTATGGAGAAGCATCAAACAAGGATGCATAGCAGACTCAACCATGGAGGCTGAGTATGTAGCAGCTTGCGAAGCAGCTAAGGAGGCAGTATGGCTCAGAAAGTTCTTGACTGATTTGGAAGTGGTTCCGAATATGAACGTGCCCATAACACTATATTGTGACAACAGTGGGGCTGTAGCCAACTCAAAAGAACCTCGAAGCCACAAACGAGGTAAACACATCGAGAGGAAGTATCACCTGATACGGGAGATTGTGCAAAGAGGAGATGTGATCGTCACTAAGATCGCCTCAGAACACAACATCGCTGATCCATTTACGAAGGCTCTCACGGCTAAAGTGTTTGAGGGTCATCTAGAGGGTCTAGGTCTACGAGATATGTATGCCATCTAATCTAGGGCAAGTGGGAGAAATGTATAATGGGTATAAGGATGCCCTAGTTCATTGTATTAATATACATGACATTTCCAGCTTTAGATTATTGCATTTACATCCCACTAACTAGTGTTTTAGTTCAAGTGGGAGTTTGTTGGGTTTTATGCCTTAAAACTCGTAGATAGTGAATGTAACCGTTGACCGGATATTAATGAAATAATATTGATATATTTTTCCATTAATTGTTATTAGTTATTTTATATTTGTCTTTGCCTAATGATAACCCTAATCCAATAAACTAGACATCCAAGGCTGTAATATGAGTCTTGAACTATATGTAGTGACATATGGGATCATTGTTCAAGAAACAGCCTAAAGGGTCTATAGTATAGGGATAAGACTGGGTGCCTTATCCTGGTGACACTATGGATACGACCCACTTTGTATTTGATACAAACGCTGCGATCCAACACGTTCGTGTAGGAGACATGCGAGTGGGGGTATCCTATGCAATGAGTTTGCATAAGACCGGACCGCGAAATAGTAACCACTGGTTATAACACCGTTAACTAGTTGGTTTTCTATTTCACTAGTACGACTGTAACGCCCCGCGTTTCGAATCGAGCCGTTTTGGAATTTATTGGGCGTTCTTATTCTAATTTGGGAAAATTAGAATTTAAGTTGGCCTTGGGTCGTTAAACTAAATTTCTAAAATTTAGGGGAAAGAGATTTTTAATTAAATCTTTAAATTTCCTAAAGTTAGAGGTTTAATATTTGATATTTATTTTAAATATCAAAAGACCCAAACCCTTCCTAATCAGTTTTAATCCCAAATCTTTCGGAATTAATAGTGGGTTTAAAATTCAATTTGGGATTTTAATTAGAATCCTAGATTAAATCTCATTCATGTTTTAAATGGGGGTTTTCTCTTCTTAGGGTTTTATTTTGAGTAAAAGAGAAAAAAAAACCCTAGAGCCTTCTCCATCTCTCTTTCTCTTCAGCAGCCTCGTGCAGCCCCTCCTAGCCGCCGCCGCTTGAGCTCCAGCGCCGCCGTCGCCGTGCTCGTCGCGCAGCCACCCTCCTTCGCGAGCTCTCTCTCTCTGTGAGCTCTCTCCTTGCGCTGCCTCTTCCTCTCAGTTCCTCCCTGTTGCGAAGCCAACCGCGCGCCCGCTGTTCGTGAGTCGAGCCGCGTCACTGCCCAGATCGAAGCTACCGACGCTGTCGACACACCTAGCCGCGGGTCATCCCCTCTTCGCGAGATCTCCTTCTGCGAGCTGTCCCTTCTCACGCCGTTTTCTCTCTTTTTCGTGCGTTTTTGGTCAAGAAAGATCATGGGTAAGTCTCCTTCCTTTCGATCTAGGTTACTTAAGGCCCGATCTAACTCCTTCTTGCTTGTATTGGTTAGATCCCGCGCGGGCAGCACCTCGTAGCAACGTTTCCTCCCCGTTTCAGCCTTAGGAAGTCGTGGGTAAGCCTTTTTCTTCTCTTTCCTTATGGTTTAAGGTTGGATCTAAGTTCCTCTGGGTTCGTTTTGGGTAGATCTCGCGTGCCTAGCAGTTCGGAGTCCCGTCGCCCTCGTTTCAGCCGATTCCGCCTCTGTCCAGCAGCATTCTTGGTTGTTTTTGGTGTCGTTTGGCCTGAGGTCGCTCCGGGAGGTGAGTTTATGCTTTACCCACTCTTGGTTGAAGCTTAAATTTTGTTACCCATTAGCTTTAGGTGCTGAAAAGTTTAATGGTGTTCGATTTTCTGATCTGCAGCGCCGTCTAGGTGTTCGATTAGGTTCGAAACACATCGACTCGAATACCCACTGCCCAAGGATCGTTCTAGTGCGTTGTTCGAGGTTGTTATAACCCGTCTTGCGTGATATCGGGTCCGTTGGGTAAGGTTCAATGCTGTTATTAGTTTTATAGCTTAAGTGATCGATACCCATTCGTTATCGGCCTTATAATTGCAGAATTAGGTGTATTCGGTTGCTGTTCAGCGAGCGTTTGATCTCAAATATCGTGTTCAGCGAATACCCACAACCCGAAAGACCTTGATTTTGGTTACCCATAACCCGGTGACTTGGGATCTTGGTTGTTGGGTCGTTTCGAACACAAGTCGGCTTGTCTCAAGGTTGTTTGAGCACTAAGCGGTAAATTCTAGCACCCTTTACCTTCCTTTATTAAGTCTCTTGGGTGTTGTTTATCAATTCCTAACCCATGGTAATTGTTGCTTGTAGTTGGAGCTCTTTAGGCTCTTCCGGTTGTTTCCATTAGTCCTTTAGGATCGTTTAGGAGCGTTAGGGATTCCGGTAAGTAGTTCTTACTTGATGTTGCCTGTTTGATTGTGTGATGCATGCTGAGTGTTTTCTCGCTTTAAAACTGTTCTCATGATTGCTATTTCTTTGAATATATGTATATATATATGAATCGTTGGAAAGCATGACTGTTGTTGCATGTTGAACGGATGTAAAGCATGATTGGTTCTGTTTTGCGTCAGTAAGTTAAGCATGAGTTAAGAGATGTGGTCACATGTATAATGCTTGGTGGGCATGATTCATGAGTCTAGAAGCGTGTTGCAGGGCATATGCATTCTAGTGGATGTGAGATATAGGTCAGGGACCTAAAGTGTGAAAGAAAAGAAAGTTGGGTGAGTGTTAGTGCACCTCGGGTACAAATGGTCGAGGGGTGGCATGTCACCATTGGTTAAGAGGAGCATCGAGGCCTTGGGTACAAATGGTCAAGGGTCGGTGTGATGAGTCTAGAAAGCATGTGTTGGGTGCCTGGGGAAGGGCCAATGCTTTGCTAAGTCATCGGTGCACCTTGGGTACAAATGGTCAAGGGGCGATGCACAGTTTGAGGCCTTGGGTACAAATGGTCAAGGGTCGAACGCCGAGCTCCGTAGAGAGCATTGTGGCCCTGGGTACAAATGGTCAGGGGACAGTGCGACTCGAAGGATCAGTCTTGGAGAGCCATGCGAGGGCTAAATATGAGTGTTGAGTGAGCTCGTGGAGCTTGAGTGGTTAGTAAGTTGCATGGTGATGCATGAGTATGGCTTAGGAGAGTCATTTGTTTTTACTAGCTTTTGAGCATGATATTATGTTTACCGCTTTGAAAAGCATGTTGTTTGCGCATGAAGAGCATGTTGTTTGTTGTTTGCTGTTTGATGGCTTCTCAGGTAGGGGCTGCTTACCAGTACCTTAGTGTACTGACCCCCTCCTCTCTCCCCCCAACTACCAGATTTTGCAGGTTATGATGACTGCGTGGACCATGGTGATGCAGAGGAGGCTTATGAGGAGGAACCATAGCTTGTAGCTTGTTCTTGTCCATTTATTTCTCTTGGTTTAGCTAGGATAGATGTGCTTGTCGTTTTGAAAGATGTTGGACTTGGTTAATTCTGATTCACTTTTGTTAGTCTATAGGTTTAGTTGCATTGTTTTAATGAACCCTATTGTTTCATTCAGTTAGTGATCAATAAGTTGAATTCTAGCGTTTAATGTTAAAAGCTCCGTTAACGTTGTGTTTCTGATTGATTATTAGTTGTGATGTGTGGCCTGTCTGGCTGTTAGTTTCTGCGAAGCTCTGTTGTGTTGTAGTTGATGGAGTTCGTTGAATAATGTTGCTTAGAAGTGTTTCTTTTGCTTAGCAGGTTTAGTAAAAATTTTGGGTTAGTCCAATGTACGCCGTTATGCTGCCGAACTTTTCGGTGCACACGGTTTGTTTTGGTCTAGGAGTTAGTAATGTCGCTGGGTTAGCTTTTAAAATCCTGGGGCGTTACAACGACCTAGACAACTAAGTCTTAATCCTGAGTTGATTATGGACTCCTGCTCATGAGAGATTGTCCTTTGATTTGTATGGGTGAGAGTGGCCAAGACGCCGACTCAATAAGCCTACCACTTTGGAGACAAGACCGAATGGGGAGCTGGGAACATAATCGTACAAGATGGAATTCACTCCTTCTCGACTTTAGGGAAGCAGATGAGTGTTCCCTTAAGTGGTTACTCCGAGTCTTGAACAAAGGGCCCTACCCTCTCAATGGCACGAGAGGGTTTTCTGTTTGATGGTTGGACCACAAACATGTTGTTCATTAGAGGAGAATTGGTACTTAAGGAAATAGAGGTAACCCAGAGGTAAAACGGTAATTTGACCCAGCTGGTGTTACAGACACTCGTGAAGGACTAACTAGTCGATATTGGTCTAGATTCGTGGACACAGAAAATATGTCTGCAGTGAGAAGAGTGAACCTGTGAGTCTATAGTGGAATGTACACACAGTTAACGAATATTGATTAATGTGGTTAATGAGTTTGACCAATTAATCTCACATCGTTGGTGCTTCTGATCTGCAGGTCCATTAGGTCCCACTGGTAGCTCGTAAAGTAATTTGAGGCAACTAAGTAATAAAAGTAAATTGAAAATGTTCAATTTATTAAGGAAAACAAATATAATATATATTGATATATTGTTATGAGAGAAATTAATATTTGAAAAGTTCAAATATAAATTTATGGAAGTTTGAAAGAGTTCAAAATAATGAATTAATTAATTTAAGGCCTAAAATGTGTTTGGGCAAATTAATTAATTCTAGGTCGGGAATTAAATATGTGATATTTAATTGGTGGTTAATTAATTAAAGAATTCATTAACCGGGAATTAATCAATTGTGGAAATAATTAATCACTTAAGGAAGTGATTAATCATTTATGGAAATGATCTAATCACTTATGGAAGTAATTAGTCATTTGTGGAAAAGATTAATCAATTATGGAATTGATTGATCATGATTGATTAATTAAGGAATAAGATTGAATCAATTATGGAAAAGATTGATTTAATTGAATATTTTATTCATGGTCTCTCTTCTATAAATAGAACACTAGATCTAATTGGTCATGACACTTGACACTCTTGAAAGACAAGACCTAGAATTCTCTCTAGCCTCCCTCTTAGAGAAAGACTCCCAGAAGTCTTTTGCTTCCTAGACTTAGAGACATACCGGTGTAACCTCTGTGGTTATTGTGTCGATCAAGAAGAAATTTCCAGCGAAGAAAAACAAAGGCGGCTGCTGCGTTTTCGTTCGTGGAGCGTCGTTGGCGAAGAACGGTCAAGTCTTCAACGAAGGTTTGTAACGGTTCTTCCTCTTTTCTTTAGAAAAGTTTTAAAAATAAATTTAGATTTATTTTAGCATGTTTAAACCAATTTTACAGCGGCTTTAAAGGTTGTTTAAAGTTTTGTTTGAGTTTTCGTAACGGTATTTTAATGTTAATTAATATACGGCGTAAGGTCCAATCGATGCGCTTCCGCTGCGTGGGGACTTTTATTCCCTTCACTTTCAGCATGAGTACAAGGACATGTTCCTTGAGTTTAGGACATGTTCCTTGGACTTTTGTCGCTGCCACGCCTTTCAGCATGAGTACAAGGACATGTTCCTTAGACTTTTGGCGTCGCCACGCTTTTCAGCATGAGTACAAGGACATTTTCCTTGGACTTTTACCGCTGCCACGCCTTTTAGCATGAGTACAAGGACATGCTCCTTGGACTTTTGCTGCTGCCACGTCTTTCAACATGAGTACAAGGACATGTTCCTTGACTTTAGGACATGTTCCTTGGAGTTTTGTCACCGCCACGTTCTTCAGCATGAGTACAAGGAATGGACATGTTCCTTGGACTTTTGTCGCCGCCACGCCTCTCAGCATGAGTACAAGGACATGTTCCTTGGACTTTAGAAAGTAGCACAGCAGCGCAGCCGAGCGTAGCATGAGGACCTTCAAACTTGGAGAAGGAAGCAGCGTAGTGTGAGAACCTTTGAACTTGGAGAAGGAACATCGTAGCAGTGCAGTGTGAGAACCTTCGAACTTGGTGAAGGAAGCAGTGCAGCGTCAGAACCTTCAAACTTGGAGAGAGAAGGGAGTAGCGCGTAGCAGCACAACGTGTGAACTTTCAAACTTGGAGAAGAAAGCAGCACAAAAGCGCAGCGTGTGAACCTTCGAACTTGGTGAACGAAGCAGTGCAGCGTCAGAACCTTCAAACTTGGAGAGAGAAGGGAGCAACACGCAACAGCACAACGTGCAAACTTTCAAACTTGGAGTAGAAAGCAGCACAACAGCGTAGCGTGAAAACCTTCGAACTTGGTGAAGGAAGCAACACAACAGCGCAACGTGGGAACCTTCGAACTTAAAGAAGGAAGTAGCGCAGCAACGCATTCTAGAGACAGAACTTAAAGTTTTCTTTGTTGTATTGCTCCCAGTACTAAATAATTTCTTCAATTTGTATTGTCATGCACCATTTTTTTTTGTTTATAGAGATAGAACTTAAAGTTTTCTTTAAGCTGCTGATAACTCTCCAAAAGGACGTTATTTAGACCTTATTTCTATATTGATTTGTGTGTCTTTTATGCTAAATAAGGTTGCTTTTAGATAGATATTATATGTCTTAACCCATTTGGTAGAATGAATGTTTTGGAAGTTATTTTGTGCAGAATACATTGCTGAGCGACTTGAGGGAGCAAAGTCTATGCTGTAGCAAAGCTGGGAGCAAAAATGCCACGTCACAACTCATTAGCCAACTTAATGAACTGAATTCTATTAAGCTATTCTCGGGATAAAGGAGCAAGGAGAGCCATCCACGTGTCTAGGTCAACCTAATTCAAGCCTCCTATCACTCTATAAAAGGAGATAGCTGCCCAAGTCAAATACATTTCATTCTTGGAGAGTTACTTGCACCTTTGGGAGCCGAATAGAGGAGATAGATTGTAGACCATTAAGAAGACCATCATTTGCAAGCTGATTAAGGGAACTACTATTTTCTTGCATTATTTTGTAAATATGGATATGCTTACTCAGATTGTAACATGTGTCTCTATGCATCTTATGAACTAAGTAGCTTTAGGCGTTGGTTAGGGAACATGTGATTGTTGTGCTTAATTTCTAGTAATAAATATTGATTTAATGCATCTTGGTTAATTGTTGTGCTCATTTATATTTTATGCCCGCCTGGCCAGCCGGTATGAATACCTCTCTCTAGTTTCAGGGATGATTTAGGGAGTGTGTGGCGGTTAATCGCACTAGATCATTGTGTATTGGTGAATGCCAGGGACTGAGCTTCGGATAGCCAGTTGCCTAGTGCTTGATCGGTAGTGCTTCATTGGAGTTGAAACATATTCTAAAAAATCCAGAGTTCTGGGAGGAATCCGCTAATAAGACTGCGAGAGTTTTGCATGATCAATAATATTGCTAGAGCATCTTTTAAAACAATTACTAAATCCTGACCAGCGCCTGTTTCTAATCTGTCTGCCTATTTGTTTACTTTCTGTTCTGTCATTTCTTTTGCTTCAGCATCTATAGAAAAACCAATCATTTTAACCACTCTTGAAATCATTAAAAAAAAACTAAGCAAAATAGATAAAGTGAAAGCTAATTCAGACATTGGATTCGATAAATACTTATTACTTGTTGCGGACTGTGTATACTTGCACAGAGTTCTACAGTCTTTTTATATCTCATTTTTACTCACTCTAGGAACCCAACAAGTTTTTGGCGCCGTTGCCGGGGACTTGAATAAGTTTTTATCTGATCTGTTTTGTGTATGTGTTTTAGTGGTTTGGTACTAGAACTTTTTGATTGTTTCTTTTGTTTTTGCAGGTGTGAGTTTGATGCATGAGCGATTCGCCTGGGGTAAGGTTCGAGCTTGATCTAGAAATCGAAAGGACATTCAGGAGAAGAAGGAGAGAGCAACGTAGACAACAAAATCAAATGGATAACGTGCCGCGTCTATCGTAGGGTCCTGAAGATCCAGTGAACCCCCAGCAGAATCGTTTGCTATAGCAAAACCCGCCGCTGGAGCAAAATGACCAGTAAAATAATCAGGCTGAGAATCCTATCTTGGTAGCGAACGATAGGGCCAGAGCTATTCGAGCGAATGCTTTTCCAATGTTTGATGAGTTAAATCCAGGGATTGCACGTCCTCAAATTGAGACAACAAATTTTGAAATGAAACCAGTAATGTTTCAGATGTTGCAAACCGTGGGTCAATTCCATGGTTTGTCATCTGAAGACCCTCATTTACATCTTAAGTCTTTTTCTAGGAGTAAGTGATTCTTTTGTAATTCAAGGAGTGCCTAGAGATGCCCTTAGATTAACTTTGTTCCTGTATTCTCTTAGAGACGGAGCAAAGACATGGTTAAATTCTTTTGCTCCACGATCGATTAGGACATGGAATGAATTAGCAGAATAATTTCTTAGTAAATATTTCCCACCAAATAGAAATGCTAAATTGAGGAGTGAAATAGTGGGGTTTAGGCAACTTGAGGATGAGACTTTTAGTGAGGCTTGGGAGAGGTTTAAAGAGCTTTTGCGTAAGTGTCCCCACCATGGTTTACCATATTGTATCCAAATGGAAACATTTTACAATGGGTTAAACGCTGTAACTCAAGGTATGGTTGATGCTTCGGCTGGAGGGGCCCTTTTGGCAAAAACTTTTAATGAAGCCCATGAAATTTTAGAAAGAATATCAACTAATAGTTGTCAGTGGTCGGATGTTAGAGACACAAATAAAAAGGTTAAGAGTGTTTGATCTTCAAGAAGTGTTCAACACTTGAACTTATGAATTGCAGAGAGTCTTCGGTCTTCAGACTTGGTGGAGCTTCTCTAAATTCTCTGGTTCTACTTGAGAGCTTTAAAATCCTGAACTCTTGTCTTTGTGAGAGTCTAGAATTTTTGAACCCTTGAAATGGAGGAGAACCCTTCTATTTATAGAGTTCTCACTGGATGGACCCTGGTGACTTTTGGGCCTAAACAACTTGGACTTGAGTTTTATTGGTATTGGGCTCAATCATTTAGTCTTGAGTTTGGTTCATATTTGACCCAAAACCATATGACCCAAATATTTAAAAGACTCAAATTTGATCCCATTAATTATTTTGTTAATTAATTGGTCAAATTAATTAATTTGATTAAAATAATTTATTTTCTAATTAATTGATCAAATAGAAATTTGGCTCTTAAAATTTATAATTGGCCAACTTTGTCTTCAAATTAAATTTGGGACACATATCAATTTATAATTGGCCCCAAATTTAATTATTTGTAATTTCGTCACTAATTTTAAATAATTACGTGGCAATTTGTGATTGGAAAAAATTTTCCCTTCAACAAATGTCCCCTTTTCGAGATTTAGGCACAAGTTATGTGGGAGTGAATCTCGAAAAAGATATTTTGGAATAAAAATGCAACGTATTTGTTCTTGATTTTGACTCCATTTGGTGTGTCAATTTAATCAAAATATGAATTTTGGTCAAAATTTTGATTTTTTTATTTGACACACTTTTATTGCCAATTAATCAAAATTTGAAGTTTGGTCAAAATTTTGATTTTCTTTATTTCGCAGCAAACTTTGATTTGAAATTTGGGCAAAATTTGGTTTATACCCAAATTTTGATTTGAGGTAAAATCCTACCCAATTTTAACTTTCTTTTGGAATAGAATTTGAGGTTTCAACTTTGGTTCATTTGGGATAAAATTTGGATTATGCCCAAAATTTAATTCAAGTAAATTTAAAACGGCATCCAAAATTTGGTGGGAATTTGGAACAAAATTTTCATATAAAACTTAGAAAATTTGATTTTGAATAAGAGTTTAATTATACTCAAGTTCAGTTTAATTCAATCCAAATCTATTTAGGAGTTTATCAAATCATTTTGAATTTATCTCCCAATTTGATTTAAATAAAATCTCATACTTTGGATTAAAATTTGAAACAAAATCCCCAAATTGATGAAGATTGTCGTCGCAAATAAGATAAATCTTTTTTTTTTTTTTTTCAGCAAATGAAGACCAAAATCCATTACTTGTGGGCATTGATAACAAAAGAGGTGAGCAAGATTTGGAGCTTGAAGAGACTCAACCGATGGCTTCATCTTCCTCTTCATCTCCACGTCCCACAAGTGTTGAAGAAACTTCGCCTAGGAAAACAAGAAGTATTCAAGAGATTTATGATGCTTCAAGAAGGATGACAGAAGATGATCATGTTGATTTTGCTTTATTTGCAGACGTGGATCCTATACATTTTGAAGAGGCGATTCAAGATGAAAAATGGAAAGCTGTAATGGATCAAGAGATCGATGCAATTAGAAGAAATGAAACATGGGAGTTAGTACAACTACCAGAGAGCAGAAAAACTCTTGGAGTAAAATGGGTGTCTAGAACAAAATTGAAGCAAAATGGTGAAGTTGAGAAGTACAAGGCAAGACTCATTGTCAAAGGGTATAAGAAAAGTACGGTTTGGATTATGAAGTAATATTTGCTCCTGTGACTCGCTTAGAGACTGTTCGTTTGCTTCTAACTCTTGCAGCACAAAATGACTGGAAAGTACATCAAATGGATGTAAAGTCAACTTTTCTAAATGGATATTCCAAATAGAGTTGAGAGAAGGTGAAACAAAAAATAATTTTTTTTTTTAAACTAACAAAAAATAAAAGTTTAATTATAGAGATTCTAGGCTAATAGGGCTCTGTTCACACGAGATTTTGGAGAGAGAAATTTGATTCGTGAAACTACTTGTATGTATTGATTTCTGTATAAGTGTAGTGGATTACAATCTCTAGTTACAACCTTTGATGCTTTCTCTCACAATTTCAAGTTGGCTTGATCTACAGAGTCTTCAAGAAGCTTTGGTCTAGAAGGTTTGTTCTTCAGAAAGATTTGGATTTTTCTGGATGGATCGAGGTAAACTTCAGTCTTCAGGTTTGCAGGAGGTTCAGAGCTTCAGTCTTCGACTTGGTAGGAGGACTTGAAGAGGATCTGAACTTCGATCTTCAGTTCTGCAGTGAGATTGGAAGATGATCGGAGCTTCGTTCTTCAATTCTGCGGCAGGATTTGGAGAGGATCTGAGCTTTGATCTTCACTTTGCTGCGATATTTGAAGAGGATCTTAGCTTCGTTCTTCAGTTTTGCGGCAGGATTTGAGGGTGATCGGAACCTTGTTCTTCAGTTTTGTAGCTGAATCTGGCGAGGATCTGAGCTTCGATCTTCGGTTCTGCAGTGGGTTTTGAAGAGGATCTGAACTTCGATCTTCGGTTTTGCAGAAGGAGCTTCAATCTTCGGTTTCTTCTGAGAGCTTTCTCTTCTTCCTTTCTTTCTGCCGTCCCCCTCAAATGAGCCAAGACCTCCTATTTATAGAGTTTCCTAAAGGGCTCCATGGGCTTGGGCTTGGACTTGGTTGCATTTGGGCCCATGGGCTTGGGCCTGAAATGTATTTGGGCTCATCCATGGACTTGGGCCTAAAATGTATTTGGGCTCATCCATGGGTTTGGGCCTGAAACTTTGGGCTTCTGACCCAATTATCTTAATGAATTTGGGTTTAAATTGAACCCAATTCTATCTAATTTCGTGAAGTTAGCCTATTTTAATTTCACGAACTTAGACAATTACTTGAAGAAAAATTTCTATGCCAACAAATGCCCCCTTTTCGAGATTTATGCACAAATATGTGTGGGTGAATCTCGAAAAAGATGACTTGGCAATAATTTTTTCTTCATAACCTTGGCTACCCCAAAATTTATTTGAACTGGGAGTAGAATTTGAGGTTATTTTCAGGTTGAGTTTGAACTTAGAATAAAATTTAAATTCTAGTCCACTCATGTTTTAGGCGAAATTTGGAGCTTGAGGAAATTTAGATTTGAGGTAAAAAAAATTTGAAATTTACCACAAATTGGTTTCGAAAGAAACTTTGAATTCTACCATTTCCTTTGAATTTGGAGAATAATTTGAGCTTTTGCCAACTTGAACTTGGAATTGAATTCTAATTTAATCATGCTTTGAGTAAAATTTGGAGCATAAGTAAATTTGGATTTGAGGTAAAAATTTAAAATTTACCACAAATTAGATTTCAAAAGAAACTTGAGTGCTAGCCCTTATTTTTTTGAATTTGGAATAGAGTCTAGGCTTGAATTTTGGTCCATTTTTTTTATTTGAAAACCAAATTTTTAAATTAAAAAAAAAGGCAAAAATTTGATTTTAAACCGACTTGGTTCATACCCAACTTTCGTGGTGAATTTAAATTTATAGGAAGAAATTGGCTTCAAAATCAGAGAAAGAAGAAAAATAATAATAAAAATTTATTGCATAAAATAAAATCCCACCAAAATTTACGCTTGAATTTATCCAAATTTAGACTTACTAGTAAGATTCACATAGATAAGATAAAATCTTATTTAAAACCATGATCTTATTCCCAACAAAATCTCCATCACCCTAAAATTTTATCGGTATATATACCCTCAGTTTTCATTCACATATGCAAACACTTTGGCTGCAGCAAGTCTACGACACCTACTGACGGCCACCGTTTCAGCAACCAGCCGATCCGTAAGGCACGAGAGGTAGCAACGCTTTGCCGTAGTTGAGAATCGTCAAGCTACTAGAGCGTCGTTCCGGTCTACTGAAGTGAACTGCCTCCGGTAAAACTGTTGGCTTTGGTCATTGATATTTGGAGATGAAAGATTTGTGAAATGCGGCAGCGACGGGCTCGTCTTCGTGCTGTGGCGGCGCCGGCGAGAGGGTGAGGGAGGCGAGCGGTGAGCGGTGCGAGTGATGACCTTTGCTAGACGAGGGAGACGAATGAGTGAGAAAAATAGAGGGATAGAGAGAGATTGTGGGGATGAGAGAGGGAAAGGAAGAAGAAGAGAGAAGAAGGGGAAAGAAGGCTGGGGCGTTTTTTTTTTTTTTTAAGTTTCCCTTTTTTTTCAAATTTGTTTTTCAATGTTATGATTTTATTTTATTAGATTTTTTTTTTTAATTTTTTTCTTATTTATCACGTGTTGCCTTTTTCCCTTCTTTATTATTTTTTTAAATTTTCTTTTAACTTGTTTAGTTTTGCTTTGCTTTTTTTTTTTTTAACATTTTGTTAAAAGTTTGTTTTGTTTTTTCTTTTTTTTTTTTACTTTCACTTACCAGACTTCTTTTTTTTTTCTTTTTACCTTTTTTTTTTTTGCTTTTAATCTTGAATTTTTTTACCATCCCTTTATTATTTGTTTTTTTTTTTTTTTTTGTAAGCTTCTGTTTTATTATTATTTTTTTTCTTTTTTTCAACTTTTACTTTTCAAATTATTTGTTTTAATCATTATTTTTTTAGGTGGGAAAAACGTGTTCAGGCTTTTTCATTTAAGTTTTCTTCTTTTTTTTTTTTCAAATTTAAATTTCAGCTTATTTTATTCTTCTTTTTTTAAAATCTCTCTGTTTTTTTTTCTTTTATTATTATTTTTTATTTGCTTTAAACTTTCAGATTTTTTTTAATCCTCCTTTTTTTTTTATCAAACCCTTTTTTCCGATTTGCAACTTTTCTTACCTTTTTACTCTTCTTTTTTTTTGTTTTAATTTTTTTTTCCTTTCTTTAACTTTGATCTTTGCACACTTTTGGGTCCACTTATTTATTTATTTAACTTTGAACCTCTTTCTTTTGTTTGCTAATTAATCTTTTTTTTTCCTTGTTCTCAGGGAATAATTATATTCAACCGCTCGTATTGCACCTAACACTTGCTTGCTACCTAGAAGGTGAATACATTTTTTTTGTTAAGCATTTATTATAAGTTATTTCCCAAAATGACAAGTTTTTTTTTCTTAAAAGAAGATTTTTTTTAAAATAAAAAAACATTCTTAATTGAAGAGTGATCAACCCCTAGGCAGAATTTAGACTGGTCATTCTCTCACTTCTGTTTTCTCAGGCAGTGATCAACCCCTGATTCAGGCGGAATCCAGGATGGTCACTCGCCCTTCACGTCCTGCCTCAGGCAGTGATCAACCCCTGATTCAGGCGGAATTCAGGATGGTCACTCGCCCTTCACGTCTTGCCTCAGGCAGTGATCAACCCCTGATTCAGGCGGAATTCAAGCCGATCACTTTATATTTTGTGATTCAATAAGCTCATCGTCATTGTTTTGACCAGTGTTATATCTTTTCTTTTAACCTTCTATTTTCTTTTTTTTTTGTAGGAACATGGTGCATTTCACAGAGCTTTCAGATAACGGGAAGAAAAGTTTGGTCGTTCTACTGGACAAAGATCAACCCATCAGAAGTGGGACCATTCTTCCAATAGAGACTTCCATTACAGAGTCAAACGTTGCTTTGGACAAATCTCATTTTCTTTCGGAATGGTCTCTAGAAAGGACTCAAGGCCAGAATTCTTCCACTAAAGTTTGGATTCTACGATCTTCTTTACACGGAAAGAAGCCAAATGTCAATCCAGAACCGACGCTGGGGCGTCGCATCATTGAAAATCAGGTCCGTTGGGGGCCTTTACTGAAATTCAACGGAGAATTTACTCACATTGCTGGTTACTGGGAGTGGCTGGAGTTTTTCATTGTTCGGAACAAGAAACTACTACGAGGCTCTGGTTTGTATTCAGCTGTGATAGCTTCTTTATACTCCTATGACCGTAATAATGACATAGTTCGAGCCTTTTGTGAAGCCTGGTGTCCTTCGACCAACACCCTTCACACTTCATCTGGGGAAATATCCCTTTCTTTGTGGGACATGTGGAAACTTGGAGGTCTTCCCATCAAAGGGAGATTCTACGATGAAACTATTCCTAGTTGTGAGGAATTGTTAAGATCAAGCAACGAAGACAGCCATCTACCCAAGAGTTGCGGGTATCTTTTTGACGCATATCATCGTATTGCATCGCAGCAAATGGAGAGACAACAAATTTCGACTCACCTGTGGATTTCCTTTTGGTTTAAAGGTGATTTGAGATATGCCAAGCCTCCTTCTCGTAGGCCAAAGAAATCTTCCCGTCCTCGTTCAACTCATAATCCAGACGGGTCTCTCACCCAGCCACGCGACTGGTCTGACAAAGAACAAGAGCTATTTCAAGATCTTGGCGTAGAAGAAGGATGGAAAGAACGGACGTATCTGGCTGCCTTTCTTTCCTGTTGGTTGTGTGTTTTTGTGTTTCCCTACAAGAACATGAATCTTCTTCGCCCCGGTGTATTTAAAGTTGCGAGCATAATGGCCGAAGGTGCCATTTTTAATCTTGCAGTCCCAGTTTTATCCAACATTTATCACGGACTCGGCCAAATCTTCAATACACCACATTCAACTGGACGTCCTGATATTTGTTTTCCCATTCACTATGTTTATGACGGGCTAGCGCATTATCTGTGCACCCATTTTAAACTGCATACGCCAGTAAGGGGTCCCCTGATGGTTGACTATTCTGGTGAAGGTGGTGCAAAATACTTCAACAGTCTTGAAGCTCGTAAGCTAATTCATCAAGGCACCTCCATAATGTGGCATGTTAGTCTTACCTCCAGGAATGATAAAGCCGAAGTTTTAGAAGACGTTAAGGGTTTATCATTTTCATCTACTTCATTCTTTATCAGCCTCCGATCTTGCTATTTGTCTTCTTGCCATGGCAACTTCATGACTATAGAAGCTTACAGCCCTTGTCGATTCAGCCGTCAATTTGGCTTTCACCAGGATGTATCGAATGACTTACATAATGATGCTCCCCCGGTTAGCCTTGAGAATGTTTTTCATTCTTGGAGAACCTGTACTGCAACTTTGACTTTGTCGAAGGTATACCTCCCAACACGCCTACTAGATCCTCATGATCAAACCACTCGATCTTATGATAAGTGGTGGTCGCAAAAACATGGACACTATTTGGAAGAAGGCGTACAACTTTTAGTGAATAGTTTTACTATTCCTTCAACTAAGCCCAAACCTCATAAAGAGTTGGATACCAAAAAAGCTAGGAAGAGGGTGATTGAGGCGTCAACTCGTCCGATGAACAACCTTCAGGATGAAGAAGAGAGCCATAGCAGCAATGACTATCGTCATTGGAAACGACCAAAAAAGGTAAAGAAATCATCCATGATCCATCTTCGATTGGCAACCCATCCCCCCCCCTTTTTTTTAACACATGTTGCAGTTTCATTTACTTACACTTGTATCCCTTCTTACCTTGCAGGTACCTTTGGAGGATCAGTCATTAACAAGTCCTGACGCGTTTGCTTCTACCTCGAAGAATACTGGCTCCATGTCAAAAAGCAAAGAAGTCAGAATGTCACATCCTCCCTCCACCAATGAGAATCCTCAACGAACTGGAGGAAAGAACACTATCCCAGGACCCGAAATTTCTTATTTTTGTGCTGACAATGTAATCTCTAACTTCCGGCGACAGGCTGCTTTGTCCATGTGGCAAAGCATTCACGGGAAGATCGTACGTACCTCTTTTGAGCACGTTGGTGACCTTGAGCAGGAGATGCTGAAAATATTTGATGCTATGGCCGAAGCTAGCACAAATAACTTGGCGCCTCTGAAAGAGTTTGTCGGCGGCTACTTCCAGAAGGTGAGAGAATACCTGGGAATGCAATCTTCACTCTCTGCTTACCTGACTCCACAGATTAGAGATAACCGATTGGAGGAAAAGAAGCTCCACTTAGAAAAGGCCTTATCTGTTGAAAGTCGTGTTGCTGAGGAGAAGGACGTACTTCAAAAGCGACTTGACTGCTCTGTCTCAGAGGTTGCAGAATTAAAGGCCAAGGTCACAGAATTAGAGGCCAAATTGAAAACTGCAAAGGCTGAGTCAGGAAAACTTTCCCATTTGATCTCCGAGAAGGAAAAAGACCTAGATCGAGAAAGGGTAGTGATTGCACAAATACGCGAGGAGATTGGTAGTGTCGAGTGTGCCCCCACTATCAGCGCTTCAGATGCTCAAACTCTATCGACACTCCGTGGACTTTTGGAGGGTACCCGTGATGAGCTAAAGGAACTTCAGTGGAATCCTTGAGATCGTCTTTGTTTATCTTGCAACTTATCTTATGCAAAAGAGTTTTTTTTTTTTTTTTAGACATTCCTTCTATTCATTGTACTGGATATCTGTACTTTCTTTATTTATGTCATAATAAAGTTTTGCAATTCTATTTCCCGCACGAAAGTTTTTTTTTATTGCTTTGACTGAACTTAAGTTTTTTTTCTTAAGCTGCCTACGTACCCTTTGAATAAAAAAAAGGGATCAAGTCATAACGTAGTTCAAGTAAAAAACGACTTTCTTTACTTTTATTTTATTTTATTTTGGGCCGTTCACCTTTTAAGCTCATGCGGGCCAGGAGCATCATGTAGTTTAGACTCTTACGATAAGGAGTATTACATTTCAAGCATAAAATTTTTTAAGAAACTTGCCATTTATCGGGCCTATTCTTAATCCGTCTTTATCCACGATCTTGTATGCTCCGTTTGTGTAGACTTCTTTGACGACGTAGGGTCTATCCCATTTAGGTGTGAATTTTTTCCCTGTGTGTCGTGTCGTGATGATGGGTCTTCGAACAGCGAGTACCAGATCACCAACTTGAAATGATCGAAGCTTCACGTTTTTATCAAAAGCTTTAGACATCCGTGCTTGGTAACATTCCAGTGCTTGTTGAGCCTCTAATATTCTTTCGTCAAGTGCTTCTAGTTCTTGAAGGCGCAACCTTGCATTATCTTCAGTTGTCAACCCTTCTTGCACGGCCATCCTTAGTGATGGAATCTCTCGTTCTAATGGGAGTACAGCTTCTACTCCATACACAAGGGAGTAAGGTGTGACCCCTGTAGGAGTTCGATGAGTAGTTCGGTAAGCCCACAACACCTCACCAATCTTTTCCTGACAGTCTCTCTTTGTCTTGGAGACCACTTTCTTCAATAAGTTGCAGAGCGCCTTATTGAATGCTTCCGCCAATCCATTTGCTGCGGCGTTATACATGGAGGACTTGCATTGCTTGAAGTTAAACTTCTCACACAACTTGTCCATCAGGCCATTGGAGAATTGTCTTCCATTATCTGTCACGATGCGATGAGGGATGCCATACCGATAGATGATATGAGTTCGGATGAAATCCACAACGTTTTCTTTCTTGGCCTCTTTTAACGCGACAGCTTCAGCCCATCTTGAGAAGTAATCTGTCCCTGCAAGGATGTAAGAATGTCCCGCCGAGGACTTAGGTGTTATAGGGCCAACGAGGTCAAGTCCCCAAGCTTCAAAAGGCCCCGAAGCTACAGTCGGGTGAAGAGGTTCTGGTGGCTGATGTATGAAATTGGCATGAAACTGGCAAGCTTCACATTTTTTGGCATACTGCATGGAGTCTTGAATCATTGTAGGCCAATAATATCCCATTCTTTTTAACTGGAACTGCAACTTTGGTCCGGACTGATGAGCACCACAAATGCCCGAATGTGCCTCTTCCAATGCTTTTTGAGATTCTTCATTTCCCAAGCATCGAAGAAAAAGACCTTCATATGAGCGACGATAAAGAGTGTTCTTATAGTAGACAAATTGGACAGCCCTTCTTCGTATCTCAGCTTTATGTCGAAGGTCAGTGGGAAGCTTTCCATGTTGCAAGTAGTCTATAATAGGTTGCCGCCAATTTTCTTCTTCGATTTCATAAGCCGATGTCACATTGACCTCTTCACACTGATGTGCATTTGATGGAACAATCCATTTCTGACAGAGAGAAATGTCTATAGCTACATCATCTGAAATTGTTAAGGCAGTAGCTAAGTTTGCTAGCGCATCAGCTTTCTTGTTTTCTGATCTTGGGACGTGCTCTAGTATTATACTGTCGAACTTCTCCAGTAAGCGTCTTGCATACTCGAAGTAGGGCTTTAAATCTTCATGCTTTACATCGTACTGGAGTAATATTTGATTTATTATCAACTTTGAATCGCCATAGACTTCAATGTATTTTATCCCGAATTCTAAAGCCATTTGAAGGCCAATAATGAGTGCCTGATATTCAGCAACGTTATTTGAGCATGATTCATTGAGTGTGAAGCTATAGGGCAACATGTGTTTCTCAGGTGAAATGAAAACAATGCCAACTCCTGCCCCGCTCCTCCGTGCTGCACCATCGAAGTACATGGTCCAGGGTTCTACAATTTCAATATATAACACCTCTTCATCAGGCAAATCTTCGCATAATTTCCAGTCTGATGGGATTGGATGATTGGCTAAGAAGTCTGCCAGTGCCTGTCCTTTTACTGCTTTTTGGGGCACGTACACAATATCATATTGTTGAAGTATGATTGCCCATTTAGCTAGGCGTCCAGAAATGATAGGCCTAGATAGAATATATTTAATAGGATCGGCTTTCGCCACTAGATGTACAGTGAAGGCCTGCATATAATGCCTCAGTTTATCAATAGCAAAGAAAAGAGCGAGACACATCTTCTCAATTGGAGAGTAATTTAGCTCAGCTCCTGTTAAGGTTCTGCTTAAGTAATAAAGGGCCTGTTCTTTGTGGTTTTCTTTTTCTTGTGCCAATAGTGCTCCAACAGATCTATCTTGTGCGGCAATATATAAGATCACCAACTTTCCTGCCTTAGGGGCACCTAAGACAGGGGGATTGAGTAGGTACTTTTTTATACTGTCCAAAGCATTCTGACATGTATCATCCCACTCAAAACTTGCATTCTTTCTCATCAATCTTTGAAAGGGTTGACATCGGCCGGCAAGGTTAGATATGAATCTTCTAATGTAGGCCAAACGACCCTAGAGACTTCTCAACTCATGTAGGTTTCTTGGACTTGACATTTTTTGAATAACATCGATTTTGGACTGATCAATTTCAATTCCTCGATGCCTTACAATGAACCCAAGGAATTTTCCTGATGTCACACCAAATGCACATTTGAGAGGGTTCATTCTCAACTGATATTTTCTCAAGCGATCGAAGACTACCTTCAAATCCCTCAGATGATCTTGTCGTTGTTTGGACTTGACCACAAGGTCGTCAACGTAACATTCCACATGTTTGTGCAACATATCATCAAATATTTTCTGCATGGCACGCTGATAGGTAGCACCGACATTTTTCAATCCGAAGGGCATTACCTTGTAGCAATATATTCCTTTTGGAGTCCGGAATGCAGTTTTCTCCTCATCCTCGAGAGCCATCCGAATTTGGTTGTATCCTGACGATCCATCCATGAAAGACAAAGCTTCATGCCCCATGGTTGCATCGACCATGATCTCGGTAATGGGTAGTGGAAAGTCATCTTTTGGGCATGCATTATTTAAGTCACGAAAATCGACACATATACGAAGTTGCCCATTTTTTTTCCTAACGGGAACAATATTCGCTATCCACGTTGGATATTTAACTTCACGGATGAATCCCGCCACTATCAACTTATTGACTTCAGATTCAATTTGAGGGATGAGCTCTGGTCGAAAGCGTCGTTGAGCTTGCTTCATTGGCCGATATCCTTGTTTAATTGCAAGGCGATGGAAAGCCACTTTTGGGTTAAGTCCTGGCATTTCCTTATATGACCAAGCAAAAATGTCCTTGTATGATGTGAGTAGACTCATATAATTGCCTTCTTCCTCGGGAGTAAGTGATGCACTTATAAAGGTCGGACGTGGCTCTTCTATCGTACCAAGGTTGATTTCTTTAAGTTCATCAACTGTAGATTGGCCGCCATCTTCAAGTGACGGTGGAGCCTCCTCTGCATCTTCTTCAGACATTTTTGCCTCTGATTCCTCCCCTATGGTGATGTGGTAACATACAACTGTGTCATTTTCATCATCAGGGCTTTTCTCTTTAGGTCTTGTGATGACGATGTCATGTCGCTTTATTTTTAATGAACCCTCTGTATTTACGGAAACAAGCAATTTTCTCTTCATTCGTGAGGGGACAGTGCTGCGAATTTTCTCATCACCTTTTAGCTTGATGGTAGTCTTTGTTATCTTAGAGACTGGTATAGGGGATCGTTCTTTCCGTCTTTTTGTAGTTACACTCAACCTTTGGAAAGCTGACAGTCGTGTGGTAGGAGTTGAATGCACATTTTCTCTTTCCTCAGAAGCCATACTTAACCTTTGGAAGGCTGAAGGTCGTGTGGAGCCAGAAGTTGGATGTTGACTTTCACCCTCTACTGCAATTGTACTCAGCCTTTGAAAAACCAAAGATCGTGTAACAGACGGTTCGATGCGATCAAAAGCAGAAGTCCGATGATTTTTGCTTCCTTTACCTTCTTCGAGATCATCAATTTCTTCCACCGTAATGTGAAGCGAATCTGCAACTTTTGTTTTCCCTTTTCTTGTGATTCGAATTGGCTCAGGAGACTTATATCCAAGTCCAGCCCTTGAGATGGGTATAGCATAACCTTCTTTTTGAAGTTTCTTCTGAGTTGGGGAGAGTTCAAGTCTTTGATCAAAGATCCGTAAGCTTTTAAACTCCGTATGACTCGCGAAATCATAGTCGACCTTTGCCAATAGTTTGTATGCTTTAGGGTCAAACTCGTCTTTTGTTCGTCTATCAGGCAGAATTGTTTCTACTTGTTTGTCTTTGACCTCTTGTTTGGATATCTTTGTAAGAGGTGTAATAAAATTCTCTTTCAAAATTTCAATGTCGCCAACTCTTAAATTATTGGAGCATTCTGCAAATGGCGAATCACCCTTCTTGCGTCGAGATAAGGGAACATAGCGTAAGACAGGAGCGTTTGGCTTATTCTCTTCTGAGCATAGTACCTTCTCATTTTTCGTCACTTCAACTTTCGTTTGGCTAAGCGATACCTTGCTTCCCTGAGAAGTTTCTGCGTTTTCACTCAGCTCTTTTCCCGTGTTTGTTTGTTGTTCAGGTTTGCTGCTACTTTTTATCAAAGGAACTTCTGACGGCATAACTTCCCCTACACTGTCATTCTTCATATAAAACTTTGCATCTGCATAATGAGACTCAACCTCTGAGAAGGGATTGGTATCAGCGTCAACCTTCTTGATGCCATCTTGATAGAATTTAAAACACTGGTGCAGCGTGGAAGTAACCACTCCATTTTCATGAATCCAGGGACGACCTAGTAATAACTTGTAGGTGGTCCTAGAGTCTATAACGTGAAATAGAGTGTTGGCTTTTAAGTCTCCAATAATGAGCTCCAGGCGAATCATGCCAATCGCTCGTTGCCCACCTTGGTTAAAACCTTGAATTACCAACTTACTATTCGACAGTTCTTGCATCAGAATGCCTAGCTGATTCATGGTAGACTTGGGCATTATGTTGACGGCAGAACCATCATCAATGAGAATTCGACTAACCTTTTGCTCTCTGATGTAGCCTGAGACGAACAAAGGCCTATTATGAGGTTTTGATCCGAGTAGTAGATCTTCATCAGTAAAAGCTATGGACATGCAACACGGAGCAACATTAGATGCTTTACAATCATTTAACACTTCGTAAGAGTATTCTTCGCCTCTTGAGGGAGTGATAGTAAATCATCCACACTAAAAGAAGGTAGGTCTTCCAGCTTCGTGATGGCTTCTGACACGGTCGAGGTGCCATTATCATCTTCTGTCACATTGACAACGTGGCATGTAACAGTTTGATCGATTCTTGCTAGGAAAGTTCTCGGGAAGAATTCTTTTAGAGTTATTGGTTGTGGGGGTTGGATACACTCTTCACTTTCCTCTAAGATAGGCTTGAGCCTTCTCATACACTTCTTCCCTTTTTTCCTTCGAGGCATTCTTTTCCTCTTGTGTTCTTGAAACAAGCGAGATTCCTTCTGAACCAAATTTTGCTTTCGGTTCTTTCGTCGAGTTACGAGTGGCCAACCTCCATCGTCGTCTTCAAGTTGTCTAATCTTTTCTTGAAGATCTTCTTCGTAGAGGGCCCTTTCCGGGAAGTCATTTCTTGTGTCTTCTAGTTGAGACCAAATGATAATAGGTTCCAAGGTGCCGAATTGGATTAAGCTTCCTCTCTGATCATACGGTAAACTTGTGGGCGACTGGACACTAGGACGGGTTATTATAGTAGCATGATTTGCTTGAGCTACTTCATCGAGATCTAACTCAATTTTCCTTTCTCGAGCTAACTTCAAGATTAGCTCTTTTAACACGAAACATTTCTCCACGGGATGACTCACGACCCGGTGATATTTACAATAATTGAGATCATTTACCTTTCCCATCTCTTCAGGTCGTTTGCATTCAGGGAGCTCGATAAGTCTCTTTTCCAACAGTTGTTCTAACATATCCGGAATGTCAGTGTCTGGAAAAGGGTAGACTTTTTCTTGTCTTTCTTTCAAAGTTAGGCGACGTTTCTCGCCTTCATCTTGACGCTTCTCTATTTTCTTTTCTTTTCCATTAGAAGTAAACTTCAGAGGGGTCGTATTAACGACCATGGATTCTCTTGTAGCACCCTTCAAGGTCTTCTCGGTGCTCTTCACTTCTTTCTTCTCCTTCTTTACATCGGGGACTGGAAAGTCTTTATTCCCTCTAGTAGCAATACTTGGCTCCATATCATGAGCGCGAGTTGCTAATTCCTCGAAGGTGCGGGGTTTTATGCCCTGCAATATATAAAGAAGTTCCCAGTGCATTCCTTTAGTGCACATTTCGACAGCGGATAGCTCAGTGAGTCGGTCTTTGCAATCAAGACTTAGAGCTCTCCAACGATTAATATAATCAATGACAGGCTCACCCTTCCGTTGCTTTGTACTTGTGAGTTTGTCATGCTGACGACTCGTCTTGTGCTATAAAAGCAATTTAGGAACTCCCTTTCAAGTTGTTCCCAACTGTCGATCATCTCTGGCTCTAAGTCGGTATACCAATCGAAAGCGTTGCCCTTTAGGGTTCAGACGAATTGTCTAACTAGGAGATCTCCACGAGTCCCAGCGTTTTTGCATGTCTCAACAAAGTGAACCACATGCTGCTTGGGATTCCCCTTTCCATCGAATTGTTGAAATTTTGGAGGTTGATATCCGGTAGGCATTCTCAAGTTGTCAATTCTCTTTGTGTATGGTTTGGAGTACATAAGAGAATTTTGAGTAGGTCCACCATATTGAGCTCTAATGGAGCTCATAATCATATCTTGGAGCTGCTGAACAGACAGCGAAGCAATTGAAGTGGAATGTTGAGGCTGGTTTTCTTGTATGACAGCCTTCCCTTTGTCATTATTCTTTGCAGCGGGTGTTTGGCTTGACTCAGCGGCATCACGACTTTCTATGTGATTCTTCAGAGATGCAATTTCATAATCTCTCTCTTCAACCGCCTTCATCAGCATGTTGATCTTTCTTTCCAGTTCAACCATTCTTTCTTCGCCTGTACCTACGTCAGCCATCATTACAGACATCACGTCAGGATCTGATGCCTCATTTGCCTGCTCAGAAGACGAAGTAGAATAGTCAAATAAAGGATTTTCTTGCATGACCATCTCGCCTTGGTTTTGCTCTGCCATTTTAGTCCATATCATATTCGCAATGACAGATGCTTGTTCTTCTTCTGATTTCTGAATTTCCCTGGAGCGTCCGCGAGTAATTGGTCCCACGTAGGAGTCGCTTGAAGTCTTGGAAGCAGCTTTCTTGGATGCCATTGTTTCTTTAGAACTTTTTCGTAGATCTTGAATGAGAGAAAGAGATGAAAGGTAGAGAGGTCCCACCGGGCGTGCCAAACTGTTCACACGAGATTTCGGAGAGAGAAATTTGATTCGTGAAACTACTTGTATGTATTGATTTCTGTATAAGTGTAGTGGATTACAATCTCTAGTTACAACCTTTGATGCTTTCTCTCACAATTTCAAGTTGGCTTGATCTACAGAGTCTTCAAGAAGCTTTGGTCTAGAAGGTTTGTTCTTCAGAAAGATTTGGATTTTTCTGGATGGATCGAGGTAAACTTCAGTCTTCAGGTCTGCAGGAGGTTCAGAGCTTCAGTCTTCGACTTGGTAGGAGGACTTGAAGAGGATCTGAACTTCGATCTTCAGTTCTGCAGTGAGATTGGAAGATGATCGGAGCTTCGTTCTTCAATTCTGCGGCAGGATTTGGAGAGGATCTGAGCTTTGATCTTCACTTTGCTGCGAGATTTGAAGAGGATCTTAGCTTCGTTCTTCAGTTTTGCGGCAGGATTTGAGGGTGATCGGAACCTTGTTCTTCAGTTTTGCAGCTGAATCTGGCGAGGATCTTAGCTTCGATCTTCGGTTCTGCAGTGGGTTTTGAAGAGGATCTGAACTTCGATCTTCGGTTTTGCAGAAGGAGCTTCAATCTTCGGTTTCTTCTGAGAGCTTTCTCTTCTTCCTTTCTTTCTGCCGTCCCCCTCAAATGAGCCAAGACCTCCTATTTATAGAGTTTCCTAAAGGGCTCCATGGGCTTGGGCTTGGACTTGGTTGCATTTTGGCCCATGGGCTTGGGCCTGAAATGTATTTGGGCTCATCCATGGACTTGGGCCTAAAATGTATTTGGGCTCATCCATGGGTTTGGGCCTGAAACTTTGGGCTTCTGACCCAATTATCTTAATGAATTTGGGTTTAAATTGAACCCAATTCTATCTAATTTCGTGAAGTTAGCCTATTTTAATTTCACGAACTTAGACAATTACTTGAAGAAAAATTTCTATGCCAACAGGCTCAATTAAAACTGTTTTCTAAGAAGGAAAAAAAAATTAATGCCCTTTTTGTTGGAAGCGTGTGATGGAAACTCACAAATTTAGAATCAAATAAGAAATATTCGAGAAGAAACAAAATCACTTGTATTGAACAAAAACACTCTTAAAGAACGCTACAAACTTGGTTCACACTTTTTCTCTCTAAATTTTCTTATGTTTTCAGTTGGGGTTTATGTCTTAGAACTCAAGTTTTGTTATCCTTTATAAAATTAAAGATGTTATTCAGTGAAAAATATTTATTAATATCTTAATAATACAATAGAAACATCCATGGTTATAACATGAGATACTCGAGCTATATCATGAATATGGACAGAGATCAGGTTCGAGTATATAACCTAAATGGTCTATAGTAAATGAAATAGGTTGGGTACCTTGTTCTGGTAACACTATGGATGCGGCCTGCTTTGCTAAATAAAGCAAACGACGTGATCCTGGTTCGTTCGTGTATTGACATGCGAGTAGGGGCATCTTGTGTAAAAGATGTTTACACATGGTTGAGCAGAGAAATAAGTCACTCTTACTTTATAACGTCGTTTACTGTTAAGACTGATTATTTCATGCAATGACCTAGGTAACTCGATCTTAATCCTGAGCTTACTATGAACTTTTGTTCGTTTAAGGTTATCCTTTGATCTGCATGGGTGAGAGTGGTTATAAAAGTATCATTCAATATTCCTACCATTTTGGGGGTAACATTAGATGGATGGTTGGGGACGTAGTAAAGCAAAACGGAATTCACTCCAACCCGATACAAGGATAGTAGAAAGGTTGTTCCCTTAAGTGCTGAGTTTGAGGCTTGAACAAGGGGTCCCACCCTTTCATTGGCTTGAGAGTGTTCTTGTTTTATGGTTGGACCATAAACAAATTGTTCAATAGAGGACCAGTGGACTTAAGGAACTAAGATGTATTATAGGGGTAAAACGAACATTTGACCTGTCTATAGTAGCGAACGACCTGTGAAGGATTGACTTACTAATCATGGTTATATCGAGTGGACGGAAATATATATACAGTGAGGGGGAGTTCAACTACTAGGCTATAGTGGAGTGTCTCGGTAGTTAACGAATGTTGGTTAACTAGCTCAAAAGAGTTTGACTAGTTTAACCTTGTACCGTTGGAGCCCATGATCTGTAGGTCCATTAGGTCCCCTTGCTAGCTCGAGACTAACATTTGGAACAATATGATGGATTAAATATGAATTACTTTTAAGTTCATGTTGAGAAAAATGAATAAAGGTGATAGGTGTTGACAGTTCGTCGGGTTTTGTGAAAACCGAGTGTGTATGGATTTTAATATTTAAATACCGAGAACATGAATAGGGATTTATGATAGGGAAAATAACATTTCGGAAATGTTCGGGTAAAGTGGCAAAATATTTGTAGGTGTTAATATCACACATGCAGAAGCAATTTTGGATCTTAGGCACACAATTTGATCAATATAATCCTTGAAGTCATGTTGTTCATAAGAACAAAAAAAAGAGTAATAAGGTACCTACCTCTCGAAGCTCCCACTTCGTATAATCCGATGCTTTATAATTCACATGAACGACTTTTGGACAACCACTTGGATCTTCTATAATGTCCTCAAGCCTTGGAACGGATTGTGAGATCCTCAATTGATAGGAATTGGAAAGGAAAGCTTTATGGGTATAAGCAAGTTTGAGAGTTTGAGCTATGGAGATTTTGGGAGAATTTTGGCAGCATTTTAGGTTGCATTGTTCCACCAATTTTCATCAGCTCATCCTCTATATATAGAGGAAAATCATGCACAAGAATTGCACAAAAAATTGACAACAAATAGGGATAATTTTGAGTCATAAGATTAGGTGGTGCAATAAGGCTAATTACAAGTGATTAATATTAAGCACCACCTCCAAAATTTGCTAACTTTTGAATTTCTTTTAAATTCAAAAATTGCAAATAAAATTTTGAATAATCCCACTTTCTTTTATTTTTATTTTGATTTGAATATCATTTATTTAATTTAAATAAAATTATTTAATTTAATATCTCATATTAAATTAATACCATTTGTGCAATCTTGGTTTCTTTCTCCCAACGAATTTTCTCGAACATTAATCCCTATTCACGTGTTTAATATTTAAATATATATAACTCTCATTTTATGTTTAATTCATAATTAAACTAATATGTCGTTAAATATCGTATATAACCGATGATAAGTCCAATTTATTATACACTTAGCATCTCCCAATTTGCTTATCTTAGTTGAATTCCTTGCGAAAAATGCTTTAAAATGAGTATAATATGTCTATAGGTCCTCACCGGAGCTTTGGAAGCAATTCAGGGCTTAAACGAGCGAAACCAAAGCGTAAAATGACCATTCTGCCCCTGGAGCTTCATCAACGTCGAGACGCTCGTCATTAGAGTCGAGACGCTTGCCCTACAACGTCGCGACGCTAGGGCAATCTGAGAAATATTTTCCAAAATTGAAGGGACAACGTCGAGATGCTTGCCGCACAGCGTCGCGACGCTAGGAAATTTCCAGAATTGAAATTTTCCAAATTTGGCTGGGAATTTTTCCATGTTTGAAGACCCAATTCAGCACCATTCTACCACGAATTGAAGGCCAAAGATCCCTATAAATAGAGGTCTTTGGTGTAGGTTTAGAATCATCCCTCAATACACAATTCACTACATCATTGTAGTCCATCTCTCTCCCCCTTTCCATCATTCTTCTTAGTTTTTCTTGCTTTCCTTTATGTATCAAGTTTGTTCTTGCTCCATAAGAGGCTAGATTCTTCATTCATGTAACCGGGAAGTCAAGAGTAAGTTCATATTCTATTAATGAAATTTCTTGTTTGAATTATCAAAGCATGTTCATGTGATTTTAGTTATTTTTCTATAAATTTAGTTTGTGGTAGGAAAGATTTACAACCTTGACCGCACCCACTCTAAATTTACTTGCTAATTCTTAGTAGCATATAGGTTAACGTTATGTCCATATGCATGCGTCCCTAGAACTAAATGATTTAATCAATTGTAATTATGGTTTGTTGCCCATTGCATGTGAATTAATTCGGCTAGATCCCAATGCGGTTTAGATTAGTTAATTGGATAATTAATTAGTTTAAATTAGAATCAAACTTAGCATTTGCATGTTTGTGATAGTGGATCATGATTCTCGGTTTGTTGTCGGAATACGCCAGGCTTAAACTTGTTTTGACTTATTAGTGAAATTGATGATTTAATTGAATTGAACTTACCATGACTATCCCGGTTGCATGACTTTTGAGGTATTGTTATTTCTTCTTTCTTTAAGTCTCTTTCTTTCCTTTTACAACATTTTCCATAATTAGTTTTCTTTCCTTGTTTACTGTCTTTTCCAAATATAAAAACCCCCCATTAGTACGGTTATCACAATAAATCTAAGATAAACAAGTTATAATCGTGCTCCCTATGTTCGACCTCGGCCGCTACTACTACAAGTTAGCTTTAGAGGTTGTGGATTATAAATTTATTTGATAAGAGACCTCGACAATCTCTTCCGTCAACCGACTTTTGTATCTTTTTCCGAATTTGAACGTTTCAAATATTAACCTATCATATTGTTCCAAGTTTTATTCTTATTGAGATAATAGAGGGACCTAATGGACCTACAGATCATGGGCTCCAACAAAATGATGATAACCGATTAATCTCATTAACCTTGTCATTCATCGTTCGTTAGCTTTCGGGACACTCCACTATAGCCCGTAGCTGCACTCCCCTCACTGTAGATATATTTCTTGTCCACTTTAGATAACCATGTCCGTTTGACCCCTATAGTTACATCTTGTTCCTTAAGTTCCATTGATCCTCTAATGAACAATTAGTTCGTGATTCAATCACTAAAACAAGTTCCTCTCAAGGTTATGAGAGGGTGGAGCCCATTGTTCAAGACTCGAAGTCAGTACATAAAGGAACAACCTCTTTACTAACCCTAAAATGGGTAGTAGTGAATTCCGTCTTGCAAAGCTATGTCCCCAGTTATCTATTTAGTCTTATCCCCAAAATGGTAGACTTATTGAGTCGGCGATGTTTGGTCACTCTCACCCATGCAAATCAAAGGACAATCCTAAATAAATAGGAGTTCATAGTTAGCTCAAGATTAAGATCGAGTTACCTAGGTTATATGTATGAGATGTTCAGTTTCAACAGTAAACGGTGTTGTAAAGTGAAAGTGACTTATCTCCTAGTCCGATCTCTATGCAAACTCTTTGCATAGGACGCCCTCACTGACATGTCTTATACATGAACGATTAGGATCACATCGTTTGTCTTTAAGGAACAAAGTGAGCCGCGCCAATAGTGTCCCCAGGATTAAGGTACCCAACCTTATCCATATACTATAGATCATTTAGACTATTTACTTGAACTTGATCCATACTTGTGTCACACATAAACTTCAAGTATACATAACAATATTTCCATGGGTTCTTAGTTTATTGGATTTGTAGTTATATTTAGGCAAAACAAATATAGAAATAATACTTCATTGAAGCAAGTCAAATGTTACATTTACTTTCTTCGAGTTTTAGGGCATAAAACCCAAAAATATTAATTTAATATTAATAAATTAAATTAATAATTAATTTAAAATTAATTTTGAATTAATTTAAAATTAAGAAATTGAAAATGATTTTTCAAATTTCATATTAATTAAAATAGATAAGTTAGTGGATTAATTCAAGATAATATTGGATTAATTAAAATCAAAATGAAATTTGATTTTTTGGAGGTGGAGTGCATGGTGACTAAACCCATGCACTCCCCTCTCTTAAGGCACTTAATACTCCATTAATTTGGAGCTGATTTGGTGGCAGACCCTGGGCCTTTTCTTCATGCTTAATCCCTCTATATAACTGAAGAAGAAGGCTGAAAGAATTGGAGAAGAAAGGTACTGAAATTATGCCAAAATCCATACTCACACTACCGACCTTCATAAGCTTGTTTTTCAAGCTTTCTCTCTAAAATTTCATCACTTGAGGATCCCACAATCCGTTCCAAGGGCTTGGGGATAGTAAGGAAGATCCTTTGGTGGTTCATGACTCATTGGTGAAGAAAAACAAGAAGCTAATCCAACCAATTTCTCCATTGAAACAAGGTTGGTAAACTGTCTCTGATTTTCTTCATATGAACAACATGTCCTTGGTGATCAAATTGAGCTTCTTATGTGCCTAAGATCCAAAATTGCTTCCGCTTTTTAGATATTGACACTTTCATTTTCTTCTCCACACACACTTGAGAGATGTAAGGTTATAAATCACCTAGACATTGTAGGTTAATTATAACCTAGACTTAGGAATATATTCAATTAGCCGAAATATGGCTAAGTAATAAATCATGGAAAATAATTAGTGGGCGAAAAAGATAAAACATAGTTTTCCTCACGTTCTCCATATAATTCACACTTTGAGATTTATGCCTAACCTCTTGTTACTTACTAACGTAACCATTCCATTCGGAAGGTGATTGCATAAATCAATATCAAAGTGAATGGAGAAAGTATTTATAGTAAGTGGGAGAAGAAAGCATGTCAACGCGTCCTACGGTCTCTTCTATTGGTTCACATCGCGAGATCTCTATGTTCGCCTGCTAAGCATGCCCTAGAGCTGCTACACCATTCGGAGGGTTGTAACATAGGGATTGTAGAACAGTGAACTCCTTATAAGGATAAATAATTTCTTAGGGTCGTTCCCAGCATTAGCTTTTCCATTCGGTAGCATTACTGGGACCATTCTCAGAAATTTTAAAAAATGGAAGGTCACACTTACAAGATAAACTAATAGTTAGCTTATACTTGACCAAAGTAGCGATAACTAAAATGATAACAGAAATAAAAATTTATTCTGGTTATATGATTTCTTAGTCAAGAATGTCTTGGTTTAATGAAGGAGTAATTGACTACCCCTCGGTAGCAGTTATTTTGACTCACTGGAATATGGTTGCAAAATAACTAATGAAATGGGTACATTATTACTTTTGCTAAAACTATAATTGGATTTACTTAATATTCATTTCACTAATAAATGATTTTATATTATTTTAGCATGCCTAGCACATTAGTACAACCATTAGCTTAAGAAAATCTTAACGACGACAACTATGGAACTTGGAAATCAAATTTAAATACAGTAGTGATTGACGACCTTCGATTCGTCTTAACGGAAGAATGTCTGCCTAACCCTAGACCGACAGGAACTCGAGTAAATCGAGACGACTATGACAGATGGACCAGAGCCAATGAAAAGGCAACGACATGGTAAATAATGGACTCACTACAGGCCATGTTTGGGCACCCGTCCTCATCCCGTCGCCATGAAGCCCTCAAGTACGTTTATAATTCTCGGATGAAAGAAGGAACTTCTGTCCGAGAACATGTGTTAAACATGATGGTGCATTTTAATGCAGCCGAAGTAAACGACGCTGTCATAGATGAAAGTAGTCAAGTCAGTTTCATTATGGAATCTCTCCCAAAGAGTTTCATGCAATTTTGTACCAATTTAGTTATGAACAAAATTGAGTACAATATGAAGACTCTCCTAAACGAGCTTTAGACCTACCAGTCCCTTACGAAAAGTAAAGGACAAGAAAACGAAGCAAATGTTGTTTCTGGTAAGAAGTTCCTAAGAGGATCAAACTCTAGGAATAAGTTTGAATCTTCTAAGAATAAAAGTACTCAATTGAAGAAAAGGAACAAGGGAAAGGGGAAAGCTCCCATTACCAAGAAAGGCAAGAAGAAGATTGCAGATAAAGGAACTTGCTTCCACTGCAACAAGGACGGTCACTAGAGAACAAACTGTCCTAAGTATCTTGCTAAGAAGAAAGCAGAAAAGGCTAAAGCTGCCAAATTAGGTAAATACGATTTGCTTGTCATTGAATCATGCTTAGTAGAAAATGATAACTCCATATGAATATTAGATTCAGGAGTGACTAATCATGTATGTTCTTCTGTAGAGGAAACTAGTTCCTGGAAAACTCTTGATGAAGGCGAAGTGAAACTCAAAGTAGGGACAGGAGATGTCGTTTCAGCTGAAGTAGTGAGAGATATGCAACTTTGTTTTAGTGGCAGATATATTTTGTTGAAATATGTTTTGTATGTTCCTTGTATGAAAAGGAACGTAATATCTATCTCCTGTGTAATGGAACAAAACTATAATGTATCTTTTGAAATCAATAAAGTGTTTATATTCAAAAGCAATTTCCATGTATGTTCTGCTAAACTTGAAAACAATCTGTATGTGTTAAGACCAAATGAAACAAAAGCTGCTTATAACACGAAAATTTTTAAAACAACACAAACCCAAAATAAAAGACAAAAGGTTTCTCAAGATACCCTTCTTTGGCATCTAAGACTAGGACACATAAATCAAAAATGTATTGAAAGGCTGGTTAAGAGTGGACTTCTAAACGAGTTAGAAGATGACTCATTACCACCATGTGAATTCTGTCTGGAAGGTAAAATGACCAAACGACCTTTCTCTAAAAAATGTCATAGAGCCAAACAAATCCTCGAACTTATACATTCTGACCCCTGTGATCCTATGAATGTTAAAGCACAAGGAGGATATGGGTATGTGATAACTGCCCAAAAGGTAGTTATTTAGGCCTCATTTCTATAAGGTTTTGTGTGTCCTTTATGCTTAAGAGGGTTGGTTTTAGATGGATATTACATGTTTTAACCCATTTGGAAGAATGGAAGCGTTGGAAATTATTTGTGCAGATTATGCTGCTGAGCGACTGGAGGAAGCAAATTCTGTGCTGCAGCAAAACTGGGAACAAAACTGCCACATCACAGCTCGTTAGCCAACTTCATGAACCGACTTCTGTTGAGTTATTTTCTGGATAAAGGAGCAAGGAGAGCCTTACATGTGTCCTAGTTGACCTAATTCAAGCCTCCCATCCTTCTATAAAAGGAAGTAGCCGTCAAAGTCAAGAGCATTCCAACTTTCCTTGGAAGCCGAATAGTATAGAGAGATTGAAGATCATCAAGAACACCATCATCCGCAAGCTGATTAAGGAGTTTATTTTCTTTATTAACTTGTGGTTATGGACATGCCTACTCAGATTGTGATTTGTATTTCCATGCCTATTATGAACTAAGTAGCTTAGGTGTTGGTTAGGAGTAATGTGATTGCTGTGCTTCATCTTTAGTAATATATTGACTATCACATTTTGGTTAATTGTTGTGCTTATTTCCATTTTATGCCCGCCTGGCCAGCCGATGTGAATAGCTCTCTCTAGTTTCAGGGATGATTTAGAGAGTGTGTGGCAATTATCCACACTACGATCATTGTGTATTGGTGAACGCCAGTGACTGAGCTAGGGATAGCCAGTTGCCTCGTGCTTGATCGGTCGCACTTCATTGGGTTTGAAACATATCCCAAAAGATCCGGTGTTTCGGGAGGAATCTGCTAATAATACTGCGAGAAATGCATGATCAATAATATTGCTAGAGCATCTTTTAGAACAATCACTAAATCCTAACCAGCGCCTGTCTTTAATCTGTCTATCTATTTGTTTACTCGTTGTTCTGTCATTTATTTTGCCTCAGCATAATTCTTATAAAACCAAATCATTTTACCATCTTTGAGACCATTAGAAAGTTACACAAAATAGGTAGAGTGGAAACTAATTCAGGACTCGGATTGATAATATTACTTGTTGCAGACTGTGTATACTTGCACAGGAATTCTAAAGTCTTTTATACTATATTTTTACTCACTCTAGGAAGCCAACAAGTTTTTGGCGCCGTTGTCGGGGACTGAATACGTTTTTATCTGATTTGTTTTGTGCATCTGTTTTAGTGGTTTGGTGCTAGAACTTTTTGATTGTTTCTTTTGTTTTTGCAGGTGTGAGTTTGGTCCATGAGCGATCCACCTGGGGTAAGGTTTGAGCTTGATCCATAAATCGAAAGGACATTCAGGTTAAGAAGGAAAGAGCAGCGCAGAAACCAGATGGAGAACATGCCGCGTCTTCCAGAGGCTCCTGAAGGTCCAGCGAACCCCCAGCAGAATCCGTTGCTGCAGGAAAACCCGTTGTTTGAGCAAAATGAGCAACAAAATAATCAGGCTGAGAATCCTATCCTGATAGCGAACGATAGGACCAGAGCCATTCGTGCGTATGCTGTCCCGATGTTTAATGAGTTGAATCCAGGGATTGCACGTCCCCAAATCTAAGCGGCAAATTTTGAAATGAAACCGGTAATGTTTCAGATGTTGCAAACTGTGGGGCAATTCCATGGTTTGTCATCTGAAGACCCTCATTTACATCTTAGGTCTTTTCTAGCAGTTAACGATTCTTTTGTAATTCAAGGAGTGCCTAGAGATGCCCTTAGATTAACTTTGTTTCCGTATTCTCTTAGAGATGGAGCAAAGGCATGGTTAAATTCTTTTGCTCCAGGATCAATTAGGACATGGGATGAGTTAGCTCAAAAATTTTTGAGTAAATATTTCCCACCTAATAGAAATGCTAAATTAAGGAGTGAAATAGTAGGGTTTAGGCAACTTGAAGATGAGACTTTTAGTGAGGCTTGGGAGATATTTAAGGAGCTTTTGCGAAAGTGTCCCCACCATGGTTTACCTCATTGTATTCAAATGGAAACATTTTACAATGGTTTAAATGGAGTAACCCAAGGTATGGTCAATGCTTCGGCTGGAGGGGCCCTTTTGGCAAAAACTTTTGATGAAGCTTATGAAATTTTAGAAAGAATATCTATTAATAGTTGTCAGTGGTCGGATGTTAGAGGCACAAATAAAAAGATTAAGAGTGTATTATAAGTTGATGGTGTGTCCACCATTAGGGCTGATCTTGCTATAATTGCTAATGCTCTTAAGAATGTGACAGTGATTAGTCATCAGCAGCCACCAGCTATGGAGCCTACTGCAGTGGTGAACCAAGTGGCAGAGGAAGCATGTGTCTATTGTGGTGAAAATCACAAGTACGAGTTTTGCCCCAGCAATCCAGCTTCTGTGTTTTTTGTAGGTAATCAGAGGAATAACCCTTATTCTAACTTTTATAATCCAGGTTGGCACAACCACCCCAACTTCTCATGGGGAGGACAAGGAAGTAACGTGCAAACACAACAAAAGGTGAACCAGCCGGGATTTGCTAAAGCGCAGGTATTGCCCCAGCAAAATAAGCTGGCTTTGCCCCAGCAAAATTCGAGGAATTCTCTCAAGGCAATGATGAAAGAATTCATGGCTCGCACAGATGCCGCAATTCAAAGTAATCAAGCTTCGATGAGGGCCCTGGAATTGCAAGTGGGTCAGCTAGCTAGTGAGCTAAAGGCAAGGCCTCAAGAGAAACTTCCTTCGGATACTGAACACCCTCGAAGGGAAGGTAAGGAACAGGTAAAGACAGTAACTCTTAGGAGTGGTAAGCCACTAGAAGAAAGAATAGAACCTAGTAAAACTCAGGATATAGAGAATAATGGTGATAAAAATAATAATGTTGTTGTTGAGAAAGAGTTGGAGTTTGGTCAAGGTGCCGGAGGCAGCAATAAAAATGCTGGAGCATCTGGTTCTGTTCCAGATGTGGAACCACCTTATGTGTCGCCCCCACCTTATGTACCACCTCTACCTTTTCCACAAAGGCAAAAGCCTAAGAATCAGGATGGTCAATTTAAAAAGTTTTTGAGATTCTTAAGCAATTGCATATAAATATCGCTTTAGTAGAAGCTATTGAGCAAATGTCTAATTATGTTAAATTTCTTAAGGATATTTTAACTAAAAAGAAGAGGTTAGGTGAGTTTGAAACTGTATCTCTTACTGAGGAATGTAGTGTTATTCTTAAGAATGGGCTACCCCCCAAGGCTAAGGATCCAGGGTCATTTACCATACCCGTGTCTATAGGTGGAAAAGAATTAGGTAGAACATTCTGTGATTTAGGCGTAAGCATTAACCTTATGCCTCTTTCGGTCTATCGAAAGCTAGGTATTGGTGAAGCTAGGCCTACCACAGTTACACTCCAATTAGCTGATAGGTCTATAACATATCCAGAGGGTAAAATTGAGGATGTCTTAGTGAAAGTAGATAAATTCATATTTCCTGTTGATTTTATTATTTTAGACTATGAGGCTGATAAAGATGTCCCAATTATTATAGGTCGTCCATTTTTGGCTACTGGTAGGGCGTTAATAGATGTTCAAAAAGGGGAATTAAAAATGAGAGTCTGTAATGAGGAAGAGAAATTTAATGTGTTTAAAGCCATGAAATATCCAGACGAAATGGAGGATTGCTCCTTCATTAGGATTCTGGAGAGCACAGTTATTGAGACAGCAATACAGAATTCGACTGATAAGCATTCGGAAAAGCATGGAGAGGTTAGTGTAGAGGATTTTGAAATTTGTTCTTTAGATAGAAAAAATGAAAAAGAATTGTTTAGGTGTGAGGATGTTTTTGGGTCTTTAGATTTAGATCAGAGGAAAGCTCCTCCCATTAAGCCATCCCTGATTGAGGCACCTACTTCCGATTTGAAGCCTTGGCCGGAGCATCTAAAGTATGTGTATGTTGGGGAAGGTAAGACGTTGCCCATTATTGTTGCATCAGATTTAATGCTAGAGCATGAAGATGCCTTAATAAAATTGTTGCAGCAATACCGCAAGGCTATAGGTTGGACGTTGGCTTACATTCAGGGAATTAGCCCATCGTTTTGTATGCACAAAATCACTCTAGAGGAGGGATCCTTTAGGAGTATTGAGCAACAAAGAAGGCTTAACCCTGCAATGAAAGAGGTTGTTAAAAAGGAGGTGATTAAATGGTTGGATGCTGGGATCATTTATCCAATTGCCGATAGCAATTGGGTGAGCCTTGTCCAATGTGTTCCTAAGAAAGGAGGTGTCACTGTGGTGAGCAATAAAGACAATGAGTTGATTCCAACAAGGACAGTAACTGGCTGGAGGGTTTGCATGGATTATAGGAGGCTTAATAAAGCTACCCGTAAGGATCATTTCCCTCTACCGTTTATTGACCAGATGTTGGATAGATTGGCTGGTCAGGCCTATTACTGTTTCTTGGATGGTTATTCTGGGTACAACCAGATTACTATTGCTCCTGAGGATCAGGAGAAAACCACTTTCACCTGTCCTTATGGGACATTCGCTTTTAGGAGAATGCCTTTTGGCATCTGCAATGCTCCAACAACATTTCAGCAGTGTATGCTAGCAATTTTTTCTGATATGATTGAGTCCACTGTTGAGGTATTTATGGACGATTTTTCAATTTTTGGAGGGTCTTTTCAGAATTGTTTAGATAATTTAGGAAAGGTGTTAAAAAGATGTGAGGATACCCATCTAGTTCTTAATTGGAAAAAATGCCACTTCATGGTGAAGGAGGGCATAGTGCTAGGTCATAGGATTTCTAAGAATGGTCTAGAAGTTGATAGAGCAAAAATAGAGGTTATTGAAAGACTTGAACCACTGAATTCAGTGAAGGGAATTTGGAGTTTTTTAGGACATGCTGGATTTTATAGGAGGTTCATAAAGGATTTTTCCAAAATCAGTAAACCTCTTTGTAACTTGTTATGCACTGATCATGTTTTTGACTTTAATGCAGATTGTAGGAAGGCTTTTGAGGCTTTAAAGGCTGCTTTAATATCAGCACCCATTCTTTGTGCACCTAATTGGAATTTACCATTCGAGGTAATTTGTGATGCGATTGATGTTGCGGTAGGTGCGATGCTGGGGCAAAAGTAGGGCAAATTTATCCATCTTATATATTATGCAAGCAAGGTTTTAAATGAAGCACAGGTCAACTATACAACTACTGAAAAGGAGTTGTTAGCTGTTGTGTTTGCTTTTGAGAAATTCTGGCCATATTTGGTTGGATCCAAAGTCACGGTTTTTACGGATCATGCAGCAATAAGGTATCTAATGTCTAAGAAGGATGCAAAGCCTAGACTAATTCGTTGGATTTTACTGTTGCAGGAATTCGACTTGGAGAAAAAGGACAAGAAAGGATCAAAAAACGTCATTGCAGATCATTTATCTCGTCTTGATCCGTCATCATCTTTGCTGGAGCAATCTGCCATTTCCGATTCTTTTCCAGATGAACAACTCTTTGCTGTTGAGGTAAAGGTAGTTAGGGATGTCCCTTGGTATGCTGATATTGCCAACTTTTTGGTAAAGGGAGTCACCCCTATTGACATGGATTGGAGGCAGAAGAAAAAGTTTAAGCATGATGCAAAATTTTTCTATTGGGATGAGCCATTTATGTATAAGCAATGCTCTGACGGTATTATTCGTAGGTGTGTTTCAGGTGATGAAGCAAAGGAAATCCTGGAGCAATGTCACTCTTCACCGTATGGAGGTCATTTCAGCGGTCAGAGGACAGCTGTGAGGATTTTGCATTGCGGATTTTTCTGGCCTACATTATTCAAGGATGCCCATTGGTTCTACAAGCAATGTGATGCTTGCCAAAGGAGAGGAAATTTGGGGCCTAGAGATGAAATGCCTCTTACTTACATTTTAGAAGTTGAATTATTCGATGTATGGGGTATTAACTTTATGGGGGCATTTCTCCCTTCTAATGGCAATGTTTTTATCTTATTGGCAGTTGATTATGTGTCCAAGTGGGTGGAGGCCATTGCATGCCATCAGAGTGATGCCACGAAAGTTGCTAGGTTTCTTCAATCGCACATCTTTGCGCGGTTTGGGACACCTAGAGCTCTAGTGAGTGATGAGGGTACACATTTTGTTAATAATATCTTAACTAAGCTTTTAGCTAAGTATGAGATTAAGCATATGATAGCTACCCCTTATCACCCACAAGCAAATGGTCAAGCTGAAATTAGTAATAGGGAAATTAAAGCTATTTTAGAGAAAGTAGTCCATCCATCTAGGAAGGATTGGTCCTTTAGGTTGGATGAGGCTCTTTGGGCTTATAGGACAGCTTATAAGACTCCTCTGGGTATGTCTCCCTATAGGTTAGTATATGGGAAAGCTTGCCATTTACCATTAGAGCTAGAGCATAAAACATTTTGGGCTCTGAAAAAGCTGAATTTTGATCTGAGTCGTGCAGGAGCAATCAGAATGCTGCAGCTTAATGAATTAGAGGAATTTCGCCAATTTTCTTATGAGAATGCGAAAATGTATAAAGAAAAGACTAAGCTGTGGCATGACAAGAAAATAAAATCTAAAGAGTTTGTAAAGGGTCAAAAAGTCTTGCTTTATAATTATAGATTGAAGTTATTTCCTGGGAAACTAAAATCTAAATGGTCAGGACAGTTCACTGTGATTGAGGTTTTCCCCCATGGAGCAATTACTTTGCAGGATGAAAAAGATGGGAGAGTGTTCAAGGTGAATGGACAACGTGTGAAGCATTATTGGGGTGAGGAGTTTCAGTCGAAATATCCTTCCCGAAGGTTGGTCGATGTTTGAGAGAGCAGGATTTTTGCGGGAGCATTTCACAGAGCAAAATTTTGAGCTCCTAACGTTTGTATTAATTTTATGTTCGCTGATTTATTTTCGAATAGGTTAGATTTGATTTTGCGTGGTTTTTATCTTTAAGTATTTGTTTAGATTTTATCTATGTCGTTTTGAATTTGATTTGATTTTAGGATTATTTATTTAAATTATCCTTAAATTATCTTTTAATTAGTTAGATTTTATTTTATCTAGATTTTATTTTCAGCTATTTGAATTCGGTTTAAATTAATAAAGATTCTCTCTAATTTATTTGGTTTCTCTTAAAAATAAAAGATAAAGATTTGATTTGATCGGTTGAATTTAAATTTGAATTTTAAAGATTTGATTTTTCTTGCTTTGAAATTCGAATTTTGTATCCAAGATTCTTCAGGTTAAGCAGGTTGTTGCGGCAAAATTATGGCTGAAGCAAAAATCGTCCAAGTTAAAAGGGATTTCGTTAGAATTTTTTTTTTTATCGTTGGGATTTAAATTTTCGGTGAGCAGGTAATATTGCATGAAGATCAGGTGCTTCCATGTGTTGCATAGGGAAATCGAACAGTAGAGCCAGTGGACAGCACATCATTATGGTAAAATCTTACCGTTTTGAAAATTTAATTTGATTAATTACTTGCAGGGTTAAACGGTAAAAGATATTAATGGGGGAAGATTTGTCACTGATTATTTTATTTTCTGAAGCCCCATTTAAACACCACTCAGGTTTGTTTCTTCTTCCATTCGTTTTTCCTTATGTTTCTTTCCATTCTTCGAGTGAAAAAAATTCTTCAAGTCTATAATAGAGAAAACGAGAAGCCGCAAGGAAAGGGATGTAGAGGAAGTTGAACCTAATACACCTGATGCTCCGAAAAAGAAAGCTAAAAAGAAGAGAACCCCAGTTTTTATTTTCTGTTTCTAGGTGACAAAAATATCTGCTGATGTATATTTTTCTATGTTCTTAATGAAATTTCTGGATGTTTCCATTCCATGAGCATTGGGTAACTCTAACTTAACTAATTTTCTTCTGAATTTTTGAAGCTTGGACTGATTACGCTTAATTAGATCAAGGTATTCTGATCTCCAGAAACCTTTTGCTTGAGCATTTCTTCTAGCCTGGACTGTTGCTGCGGCAAAGAAGATTTTTGAGGTAGTATTGACTTATATGATCCACTTTAAGCTTAGTTCTAGTCCCACGCTTAGTTTAAAATTAAGATAGAAAAATTTAAGTTTGGGGGTATAATTGCTTAATTAATGATTCATTGGGGACAATGAATAATTCAAGTTTGGGGGGACTTTTTGCTACTCCAATTGTTTTGCTCGAGCATTCCTCTCCTTCAAGTAAAAATTTGCTAGGTTATTGAGTAACCGGGGACATTTGTGATACCCACAGTTTGTCTTCGCGTCAAAAGATGACCTAGGAAATGTGAAAAAATGAGAAAAATTATTTGCTGAAAAAATTGATTGTTGAAAATTTTGCTGAGAAAATTCATAGAGCAAAAGTTTTGAACGATGAATGATAATCTAGTGGTTTTTCTGTCTCCCAGAACTTAGGTGAGCTTCATCACAAAATGTCGCCATTCTGAGGGGCAAAAGATGAAATAACTAAGGATTTTTTAGCTTTATAATGAGTATTGAGCCTAGTTGGTGATGAGTTTGAGGCAAGGGTATACTGCACCATAAAGTGGGTCGTCCCATGCTTAAGAGCTTATGTCTGTAAGGCTGCTTTAAGTCTGAAAAAACAAAAATAAACCCCTTTAAAAAAATGTGTTTTGAATGTCTGATAATAGAGCTAAGCTGTAGCGAGTTCTTAGAATTGAGTTGAAAGTGGTGATTATTTGTACCTACTGGAGGAATCATTTTGTTGCAGCAGAGCTCGGTTTTGCAGAGTGCTCAGGTAAAGGTTAAAGGTAGTATTGGATTGTCTGATTTAATTAAGCTAATTCTTTGTCTAATGTTTTAAATTCTTAAGGGAAGGTGGGTTAGTATTGCTCGGGACGCGCAATAATTCAAGTTTGGGGGTGTGATAACTGCCCAAAAGGTAGTTATTTAGGCCTCATTTCTATAAGGTTTTGTGTGTCCTTTATGCATAAGAGGGTTGTTTTTAGATGGATATTACATGTTTTAACCCATTTGGAAGAATGGAAGCATTGAAAATTATTTTGTGTAGATTATGCTGCTGAGCGACTGGAGGGAGCAAATTCTGTGCTGCAGCAAAACTGGGAACAAAACTGCCACATCACAGCTCGTTAGCCAACTTCATGAACCGACTTCTGTTGAGTTATTTTCGGGATAAAGGAGCAAGGAGAGCCTTACACGTGTCCTAGTTGACCTAATTCAAGCCTCCCATCCTTCTATAAAAGGAAGTAGCCGTCAAAGTCAAGAGCATTCCAACTTTCCTTGGAAGCCGAATAGTATAGAGAGATTGAAGATCATCAAGAACACCATCATCCGCAAGCTGATTAAGGAGTTTATTTTCTTTATTAACTTGTGGTTATGGACATGCCTACTCAGATTGTGATTTGTATTTCCATGCCTATTATGAACTAAGTAGCTTAGGTGTTGGTTAGGAGTAATGTGATTGTTGTGCTTCATCTTTAGTAATATATTGACTATCGCATTTTGGTTAATTGTTGTGCGTATTTCCATTTATGCCCGCATGGCCAGCCGGTGTGAATAGCTCTCTCTAGTTTCAGGGATGATTTAGAGAGTGTGTGGCAATTATCCACACTACGATCATTGTGTATTGGTGAACGCCAGTGACTAAGCTAGGGATAGCCAGTTGCCTAGTGCTTGATCGGTCGCACTTCATTGGGTTTGAAACATATCCCAAAAGATTCGGAGTTCCGAGAGGAATCCGCTAATAATACTGCGATAAATGCATGATCAATTATATTGCTAGAGCATCTTTTAGAACAATCACTAAATCCTAACCAGCGCCTGTCTTTAATCTGTCTATCTATTTGTTTACTCGTTGTTCTGTCATTTATTTTGCCTCAGCATAATTCTTATAAAACCAAATCATTTTACCATCTTTGAAACCATTAGAAAGTTACACAAAATAGGTAGAGTGGAAACTAATTCAAGACTCGGATTGATAATATTACTTGCTGCAGACTGTGAATACTTGCACAGGAATTCTAGAGTCTTGTATACTATATTTTTACTCACTCTAGGAACCCAACAGTATGTTACCTAATGGTGCAAAAATCAGAAGCTCTTGAAAAATTCAATGAGTATAGAGCTGAAGTTGAAAATAAGATAGGTAAAACTATCAAAACTCTACAATCTGATCGGAGAGGAGAGTACATGGATCTGGAATTCCAGGACTACTTGATAGAACATGGAATTTCCTCACAACTCTCAGCACGAGGTACACCACAACAGAATGGTGTGTCAGAAAGAAGAAACATAACCTTATTAGATATGGTTTGGTCTATGATGCGTTATGCACAACTGACTGATTCATTTTGGGGTTTTGCAGTGGAAACCGCTGCATATATTCTGAGCATTGTTCCCTCTAAAAGTGTTCTAGAAACACTGTACGAGTTATGGACAAGATGTAAGGGGAGTTTACGTCACTTCAGAATTTGGGGATGCCCAACACACGTGTTGGTGCAGAAACCAAAGAAACTGGAACGACGTTCAAGAATATGCCTTTTTGTAGGATACCTTAAAGAAACAAAAGAAGGTTTGTTTTATGATCCTGAAGACAACAAGGTAATTGTTTCGACCAATGCCACATTCCATGAAGAAGATCATATGCAAAATCATCAAACTAATACTTAGAGAAATTTTCAGGGAAATTACAAACAAACAAACAAAAGTTGTAGCGAAGCTGGTCCTTCGAAACCATCTCAGGATATAAGTCTTCCTCGTCGTAGTGGGAGGGTTATAATTCAACCTGACCAGTACATGAGTTTAACTGAAACTCAATTCATCATACCTAATGATGAAGTAAAGGATCCATTGTCTTATAGACAAGCAATGGGAGATAAAGATAAGGACTAGTGGGTCAAAGCCATGAAGCTTGATATAGAATCTTTGTATTTTAACTCAGTCTGGGAACTTGTAGATCAACCTAGCGATGTACAACCTATAGGTTGCAAGTGAATCTATAAGAGAAAACGAGACCAAACTGGAAAGGTACAAACCTTTAAAGCCCGATTAGTGGCTAAAGGTTATAACCAAAGAGAAGGAATTGATTTCGATGAAACATTATCACCAGTAGCAATGTTAAAATCAATAAGAATACTCATTTCCATTATCACTTTCTATAATTACGAAATCTGGCAAATGGATGTTAAGACTGCGTTTCTGAACAGGAATCTTGACGAGAGTATTTACATGGTCCAACAGCAAGGGTTCATAATCCAGGGAGAAGACCAAAAGGTTTGTAAGCTTAACAAATCCATCTATGGATTGAAACAAGCCTCGAGATCCTGGAATAAAAGATTTGACACTGTAATCAAATCTTATGGTTTTGAACAGAATGTAGATGAACCTTGTGTGTATAAAAGGATAATTAACTCTACTGTAGTTTTCTTAATTCTATATGTTGATAACATCCTGCTTATAGGAAATGTAGTGGGAGTATTGTCTAAGATTAAGCAGTGGCTAGGAGCTCAATTCCAAATGAAGGATTTGGGAGAAGCTCAATATGTTATGGGGATCCAAATAATTAGAGATCGAAAGAACAGATTACTAGCATTGTCTCAAGTATCTTATATCGATAAAATTCTGAATCGATATTCAATGCGAAATTCCAAAAGGGGATTTTTACCCTTTAGACATGGAATGCACATATCCAAGGAACAAAGTCCAAAAACACCTCAAGAAGTTGAGGAAATGAAACAACTTCCTTACGCATCAGCAGTCGGAAGTGTTATGTATGCAATGTTATGAACACGTCCCGACATATGCTATGTAATAGGTGTTGTTAGCAGATATCAGTCCAATCCTGGTCAAGCACATTGGACTACCGTTAAGAATATTCTCAAATATTTGAGAACGACAAGAAACTATTCGCTAGTGTATGGATCTAAGGATTTGATCCTTACTGGATACACTGACTCAGATTTTCAAACCGACATAAACTCTAGGAGATCTACATTGGGATCTGTGTTCACTCTCAATGGAGGAGCAGTAGTGTGGAGAAGTATAAGACAAGGATGTATTGCTGACTGATAACTCTCCAAAAGGGAGTTATTTAGGCCTTATTTCTATAGGGATTTGTGTGTCTCTTGTGCTAAATAGGGTTGCTTTTAGATAGATATTATATGTTTTAACCCATTTGGTAGAATGGATGCTTTGGAAGTTATTTTATGCAGAATATATTGCTGAGCAACTTGAGGGAGCAAATTCTGTGCTGCAACAAAACTGGGAGCAAAACTGCCACGTCACAGCTCGTTAGCCAACTTTATGAACTGAATTCTGTTAAGCTATTCTCGGGACAAAGGAGCAAGGAGAGCCATCCACGTGTCTAGGTCAACCTACTTCAAGCCTCCTATCATTCTATAAAAGGAGATGGCCGCCCAAGTCAAATTCATTCCATCATTGGGAGGAACATTCCACTCTTGGAAAGTTTACTTCCACCTTTGGGAGCCGAATAGAGGAGAGAGATTGGAGACCTATAAGAAGGCCATCAATTGCAAGCTGATCAAGGGAATTAATATTTTCTTGTATTATTTTGTGATTATGGATATGCTTACTCAGATTGTAACGTGTGTCTCTATGCATCTTATGAACTAGCTTTAGGCGTTGGTTAGGGAACATGTGATTGTTGTGCTTAATTTCTAGTAATAAATATTGAGTTTATGCATCTTGATTAATTGTTGTGCTCATTTATATTTTATGCCTGCCTGGCCAGCCGATATGAATACCTCTCTCTAGTTTCAGGGATGATTTAGGGAGTGTGTGGCGGTTAATCACACTAGATCATTGTGTATTGGTGAACGCCAGTGACTGAGGTAGGGATAGCCAGTTGCCTAGTGCTTGATCGGTAGAGCTTCATTGGAGTTGAAACATATTCTAAAAAATTTGGAGTTCCGGGAGGAATCCGCTAATAATACTGCTAGAGTTTTGCATGGTCAATAATATTGCTAGAGCATCTTTTAAAACAATTAGTAAATCCTCACCAGCACCTAATTCTAATATGTCTGCCTATTTTTTTACTTTCTATTCTGTCGTTTCTTTTGCTTTAGCTGTCTATAAAAACCAATCATTTTTACCACTTTTGAAACCATTGAAAAACTAAGCGAAATAGATAAAGTGAAAGCTAATTCAGACGTTGGATTCGATAAATACTTATTACTTGCTGCAAACTGTGTATACTTGCACAATGTTCTAGAGTCTTTTTGCATATCATTTTTACTCACTCTAGGAACCCAACACTGACTCCATGATGGAAGCAGAATATGTTGCAGCCTGTGAAGCATCAAAAGAAGTAGTGTGACTTAGAAAATTTCTAAATGAGTTAGAAGTTGTTCCTAACATGCACTTGCCTGTCACACTCTATTGTGACAATAGTGGAGCAGTTGTGAATTCGAAGGAAACTCGAAGCCATAAACGAGGAAAGCACGTTGATCGCAAATACCATCTCAACTGGGAGATAGTATAGAGAGGAGACGTGATCGTCACCTAGATAGCCTCGGAGCAAAACATGACTAATCCATTTACAAAACCCCTCTCAGCTAAAGTGTTTGAGGGACATTTCCAGAGTTATAGTCCAAGTGGGAGTTTGTTGGAGTTTATTTCCTAGAACTCAAGTTTTGTTATCCTTTATATAAATAAAGATGTTATTCAGTGAAAAATGTTTATTAATATCATAATAATCTAATAAAAACATCTATGGTTATAACATGAGATATTCAAACTATATCATGAATATGGACATGGATCAAGTTCGAGTATATAACCTAAATGGTCTATAGTAAATGAATAAAGTTGGGTACCTTGTTCTAGTAAGACTATGGATGTGACCTGCTTTGCTAAATAAAGCAAATGACATGATCCTGGTTCGTTCGTGTATTGACATGCTAGTAGGGGCATCCTGTGTAAAAGATGTTTACACAAGACTGGATTGAGAAATAAGTCACTCTTACTTTATAACATCGTTTACTGTTAAGACTGATTATTTCATGCGATGACCTAAGTAACTCGATCTTAATCCCGAGTTTACTATGAACTCCTGTTCGTTTAAGGTTATCCTTTGATCTGCATGGGTGAGAGTGGTCATAAAAGTATCATTCAATACTCCTACCATTTTGGGGGTAACATTAGATGGATGGCTGGGGATGTAGTAAAGCAAAACAGAATTCACTCTTACCCGATACAGGGATAGTAGAAAGTGTAAGGATTTGGAATTCCCCAATTCTGTTAAAGCGAAAGCGTAATTGGGACCAATTCGTAGTGAATTTTGTTTATCCAAAAATACTATTGCATTGGTTAAAACATAGAACAAATTCTATACAAACTTAAGGTTAAGCATACAAAATTTATTAGATCTAAATCTAAAGGGGAGAAGCAAGGATACCGTCGTTGACGACTCTGAATACTTCAACAGACACCTATCTTGATTTTGGACCAAGCGTCAACAATTGGGACACCACCAATTGATCTTCCCCGCTATGACTCTAAGATTAGGAACGTAGTTGTGGGACTACCTAATCTTGAATGGGAAAAACTCTAGAGAGAAAATTCTCCCTAGAGTTCTTGGGTTGAGAGAATATGAGAGGGAGGCTAGAGAGAATGCAAGAATGCATTCTTGTGGCCTTATGTTGTTGTACGCCTTATGTTGTTGTACCTAAACCCTAGGTTTAGTGTTCTATTTATAGGAGAAAGGCCATGAATAAAATATTCATTTAAAATCAATTATTTCCATAACTGATTTAATCTTTTCCATAATTAATCAATTCCATGACCAACCAATTCCATGACCAATCAATTCCATAATTGATTAATCTTTTCCATAAATGATTGATCATTTCCATAAGTGATTAAATCATTTCCATAAATGATTAACTACTTCCATAAGTGATTAATCATTTTCATAATTGATTAATTTCCAATTAATTAATTCTTTAATTAACTAATCACCAATTAAATATCATATATTTAATTTCAGACCTTCTATAAGTTAATTAATTAATTACCCAATTAAATATCATATATTTAATTTGAGGCCTTCAATTAATTCATTCTATAATATGAATCAAATTCATATTAAAATTTGAACTCCTTCAAATTCTTATATCCTATAAATTTAATATAAATCAAATTCATATTAATATTTGAACTTCTTAAAATATTTATTTCTCTCATAGACTATAGTTTAATTAAATCTCATGTAATTTAAACTAAATTGAATAATTCATTAATTCATAATTAATTAATTCATCTTCTAATTAAATACCATATATTTAATTAGACATATATTTGAACTATTTCAAATATATCAATCTCTCAATATTATAAAGTTTAATCTCAAATTAGACTTTATATTTTAATGCATCACTATACATTATATTAATTTGTATCTCGTACAATTAACTTAATTCCCAATATGAATTTGAACTATTCAAATTCTCTCAAGATATATTTGTTCCTAATTACTCTTTACGAGCTAGCAGGGGGACCTAATGGACCTACAGATCAGAAGCTCCAATGATATGAGGTTAATAGATTAAACTCATTAATCGGGTTAACCAATATTCATGAACTGTGGGTCATTCCACTAAAGACCCACAACTGAACTCTTCTCACTGTAGAACATTTCTGTGTCCATGGATGTAGACCTAAGCCGGTAAGCCAATCCTTCACGAGTGTCCGTAATCACAGCTAGGTAAAATTATCGTTTTACCCCTGTGTTACATTTTTCTCCTTAAGTACCCGCGCTCCTCTAATGAACAACCTGTTTATGGTCCAACCATTAAACAGAAAGTCCCTCTTGGGCCAGTGAGAGGGCGGGATCCCTTTGTTCAAGTCCCGGAGTCACCACTTAAGGGAACACTCATCTACTTCACCTAGAAGCGGGAATGAGTGAATTCCTTCTTGTGTTGTCATGTCCCCAGCCTCCCACTCGGTCTTGTTGATAGCGAGCATAGCTAGCTATCTTTACTTATTTAATTTAGCTAGTCTTTTATGATTTTTGGGCCATTTTATTGTGCTTTATTGTTTATTCTGTAGGAAATGGTTGATTGGGGCTATAATGCAATATCAGAGTTAATCGGGTGCTCGGGGCGTGAAAAGATGCAAAGGAATGAAAAGAGTAAAAGTGGAAAAAAGTCAAATCTCGGTCAACAGCAGGCTAGCGTCGAGATGCTAGCTCTTGAGCGTCTCGACACTCACATTCCATATCAGATTAGGCGCGTAAAGCTCACAGCGTCGAGACGCTGTGATAGGAAACGTCCCGACGCTTCCGTTTTTCCTTATTCAGAACGCGCGTATAAGAGGCAGCGTCTCGACGCTAAGACGAAAAATCAGAATAAAAGCTTATTTTCGGCTAGGTTTTTGGGAGTTCAATTTTGGGACCTTTGAGAGCCGTAAACAGGGCAGAACAGAGCACTTGGAGGCTGAAGACAAAGAGGGAGATTTGGAAATCAACCCATTGTTTGTGGGGATCATGACGGGGACGTCGGATTCGGCCTACATTGAGTTTTCTTTTCCCTTTCTTCTCTCTAGTTAGATTTATGGCTTTCACATGTTTAGTTGAGCTTGTATTTACATTCATGAGTAGCTAAACTTGTAGCTTAGGGATTGATGTAGTTGATTAAGTTTATGGATTGATTTATGGTTTAAGTTGTGCAATGTTATTGTGTTTGTAATCTTGATTTAATGCTTTCAATTAATTGACCATTAGTTGAATGATTTAAGTTTCGAATCTAGCTCGGGAGAGGGGATTTGATTTAGACTTACTCAAGATTGCATGAATAAAGTACTTTCTAATTCTTGACGGTTTTAGATTAACTTTAGAATTGGTTAAAAGATCTCATTGCCTTGCTTGTTAATAAACTTAGATAGGGATATCAAGTTGGTTAATTTGCATGAGAATCAATTATACTCGGGAGAGGTAGTTGTGATTAAAGGGTCTTTGGCTCATAATTTCATTGTGCATAATAACTTACTCCTTAAAATCAATCCTAAACTAAATCGGCGAAATCAATTCCCTAAGTAGTTTTCCCAATTGAATTTCCATTCTTTTTACTTGCTTTGAATTAGTTTTCATATCGTTTAATCATCACTTTTTGATCCCTAAATAAAATTGGGCGAGATAATTCACAATACTCGATCTGCTTAAAAATCCAATCCAGAGGACGACATTCGATTTAAAAAATCACTATATTATTACTTGACCCGTAGACTTGCGGTTAGCAATTTTGCACATCAAGTTTTTGGCGCCGTTGCCGGGGATTGGCACATTTAGCTAGATTGATATTGTGGAAAAATTGCTTGATCTTAATTTAGGGTGTTTTGTATTTTTTTTCCCTTATTTGTTTTTCTTTCCTTATTTTATTTTCTAGGTTAGTTTTCTTTTTGTTGTGTAATCTTTTCCTTCTTTGTTCTTGTTTTTCCTTTCCTAGATTAGTTTCCTAATTGCATTTTGCCATATTTATTTTTTTGCATTCCATATTAGGTTACTTTGTTTTCTTTTCTAGATTATATTTTCCATTCTTAAATTACTTGTGTTCTTTTCTTTATTTATTTCCATAATTGTTTTTCTTTTCTTTTTAGGGTAGTTTTGATTTTTGCATGCGTAATAGTAGAGAAGTAGCACCATTTGATCCCGAGATAGAAAGAACAATTCTTAGACTTCAAAGGGAAAATAGAGAAATTATTCAAATGGCAGATCAAAATCCACCTGAGGATCCAAATTCTCATCTTAAATCATTCTTGGATATTTGTGGGACGGTAAAGATTAATGGTGTCTCTGAGGATGCTATTCGCTTACGTTTATTTCCCTTTTCTTTGCAGGATAAAGCACGTGATTGGTTGCAGTCTATTACCCCTGGGAGCATCACCACTTGGGATGCTTTGGTCCAGACCTTTTTAAAGAAATTTTTCCCTCCTGCAAAGACGGTCAAGCTGAGGACCGAGATTGGGACATTCCAACAACAATATGATGAGCAACTGTTCGAAGCTTGGGAGCGATTCAAAGAGCTACTGAGGAAGTGTCCTCAGCATGGTTATCCCGATTGGCTTCAGGTACAGTTGTTTTATAATGGTTTAACTCCTAGTACAAAAACGATTGTTGATGCAGCTGCAGGTGGGACTCTGTTGTCCAAGACCGTGGAAAACGCTCGCACACTTTTAGAGGATATGGCCACCAACAGCTATCAGTGGCCATCTGAGCGGTCTACACCTAAAAAGATTGCTGCTGGAGTGTTTGAGGTTGATAAAGTAAGTGCACTCCAGGCTCAGATGGCCTCCCTTGCTAATGCTTTTATGAAATTTTCAGGTACAGGGAGTGCTCAATCAATTGAATCAGCTGCTGCTTTAGCATCTAGACCTCAGGAGGAGACTATTGAGCAGGTTCAGTATGTATCAAATTTTAATTCTAGGGGATATAATAATAGTTCTACACCTACACATTATCACCCTAACAATAGGAACCATGAAAATTTCTCTCATGCTAATACTAAGAATGTTCTTAATCCTCCTGGTTTAACCCCTCAAACTCAAGATAATAAAAAGTTAGAAGATCTTGTTGGAGCTTTCATTGCAGAGTCTAGTAACAGGACAACCAAGTTAGAGGAGGCAATCATTGCTATCAACACCACGGTGAATGGCCACATTGCAGCCATAAAGAACATTGAAACTCAGCTGGGACAGTTGGTGAATGTTGTAAGCACCATGAATAAAGGTAAGGCTCCAGCTGAACAAGAGAAACCCCAGATGGAGTATTGTAAGGCAATCACTGTGCACCAGGAGGAATCTGAAGAGGAACCTGAATCTGAGGACTATGAAACGCCTAGAGGGGAAGCTGAGGAGGACACATCAGCAGATGAGGCTGAAAAGCCTAACCTGGAGCCTCCTATTCCTTCTCCTACACTGATGGTTCCCAAGGAAAAGAAAAAGAAAAAGAAGAAAAAGAATAATCAGGTTCAGTTTGATAAATTTATGAATGCTTTTATGAATCTGAATATTAATATTCCTTTTGCAGAGGCATTAGAGATGCCCCAATACAACAGGTTCATGAAGGAGTGGTTAGCAAAGAAGCGAAAGGAAAAGAAGGTTGACACTGTTTATCTTGCTTCCACATGCAGCACTAGAGTACAACAGAAAGTACCTGAAAAAGTAGCAGATCCAGGGAGTTTTTCTGTTCCTTGTAGTTTTGGTAATTATTCTTTCAGAGCATTATGTGATTTAGGTGCTAGCATTAATATCATTCCTCTATCGCTGTGTAAAAAGTTAGATATAGGTGAGATTAAGTCTACTCCTGTAAAGCTCCAATTGGCTGATCAATCTGTGGTGAGACCAGTTGGTATTGTAGAAAATGTGTTAATCAGAGTAGGTAGATTTTTCCTCCCTATTGATTTATATGTTATGGACATGATAGAAAATCCTTCAATGCCTGTTATATTAGGACGACCATTCCTCGCTACTGGGCGAGTGATTATAGATATTGAGCGCAGGGAGCTCACTATTAGAGTCAAGAACGAAAAAGAAATCTTTAAAGCAGTTGAAGACTCTAAAGATGAAGTGCTTTTCATGGGCTACAGGAAAGGTGCAAGAAAGAGCACCTCTGTTGGATTCACAGAACAAAAGCCTTCTTGAAGCACGTGCAACACGTCGAGCTAATGACGTTAAACAAGCGCTTATGGGAGGCAACCCAAGTAAGTTAGTGTGTTTTCTTTTTGTTTTTTGATTTATTGTTTGTTTTTGTTTTGTAGGTCTTGTTTTCTACCTCTCCATTGCTTTCAAGCTTTCAAGATTCAAAGCTCTCAAGCAAGAAGTCATCATCATTCCAGGCCAGTATTATTCACTCCTGTCATTCTTTTATTGTTCTCATGCTTGTTTATGCTTTATTTTCTTTATACATTGAGGACAATGCATATTTTAAATTTGGGGGTGGATTAGCATGTTTGTGGAGCCCTTGAGCATCTGAGTTCGGGCTATAGTTTTGAGCTTTCTTTGAATTATGCATATGGTTGTTTTCTGGATGCTACTTTTGCATGATTATGATGTCCTAGGATAGGCTTTCTTGTCAATTTTCAAGCTTGTGATGAGATGTAAGCATAAGTGCCCAAAAAGGGAGACTTTTTAAAATTTTTCTAGGAGATGGCTTGCATGAGTAGAGTATCTGTCTTGGCTAGATTTGGAATTGAATGCTTAGGAGCGAATTATTAGGTTCATATGCTTGTTGTCACCTCGATAGGTGTAGGGTAGAGCTAAAGAGTTAATTTTTTGCAAATTAGCATGTTTGATCTTGCTTAGGAGAGAAGAAAAGAATATCTGCTATTTATGCTCATAAAGAAAAATCATTCTTGTTGTTATCGTTGAAAAAGAAAAAAGTCATGACTTATGCGCGCAATATGCAATGGTTAATAAAGATTAAGGCAAAAAGAGCTACCCCTGTTGTGATCAGTTAGGCCAGCCAGAGAAATCTCAGGTTAAGGGTCCCTGCAATGGGTGTGTGAAAGCTAGTGCCACATTTACATGCTTAATTCAATTGTTAATTAAAAGCACCTAAGTATGGAGATAAACAAACTAATTTGTTGCATTAACTCATTAGTGAAACCTTAGTGCCAGTGTAGAGGGAAGATGAGTTGAGAGTTTAATAATCCAATCCCGGGCTAGTAGAGTCTGATCTTGTTGAGTTAGATCTCGCTTGTGCAAGTTAATTTTGGAAAAATTTTAATTTGTCTCCCTCATTGGTCCTTGTGTGCATGTCTCTTGCTTGCTTGGTTATTGACTTTTGAGCCTTGAGGATTGAGTTATGATTGTTGCATCCATTCTTCCATTATATGTCTGATTTAGAGTTTGCTCGAGGACTAGCAAAAGCTTAAGTTTGGGGGTATTTGATAGCGAGCATAGCTAGCTATCTTTACTTATTTAATTTAGCTAGTCTTTTATGATTTTTGGGCCATTTTATTGTGCTTTATTGTTTATTCTGTAGGAAATGGTTGATTGGGGCTATAATGCAATATCAGAGTTAATCGGGTGCTCGGGGCGTGAAAAGATGCAAAGGAATGAAAAGAGTAAAAGTGGAAAAAAGTCAAATCTCGGTCAACAGCAGGCTAGCGTCGAGACGCTAGCTCTTGAGCGTCTCGACACTCACATTCCATATCAGATTAGGCGTGTAAAGCTCACAGCGTCGAGACGCTGTGATAGGAAGCGTCCCGACGCTTCCGTTTTTCCTTATTCAGAACGCGCGTATAAGAGGCAGCGTCGCGACGCTGTCTTGACAGCGTCTCGACGCTAAGACGAAAAATCAGAATAAAAGCTTATTTTCGGCTAGGTTTTTGGGAGTTAAATTTTGGGACCTTTGAGAGCCGTAAACAGGGCAGAACAGAGCACTTGGAGGCTGAAGACAAAGAGGGAGATTTGGAAATCAACCCATTGTTCGTGGGGATCGTGACGGGGACGTCGGATTCGGCCTACATTGAGTTTTCTTTTCCCTTTCTTCTCTCTAGTTAGATTTATGGCTTTCACATGTTTAGTTGAGCTTGTATTTACATTCATGAGTAGTTAAACTTGTAGCTTAGGGATTGAAGTAGTTGATTAAGTTTATGGATTGGTTTATGGTTTAAGTTGTGCAATGTTATTGTGTTTGTAATCTTGATTTAATGCTTTCAATTAATTGGCCATTAGTTGAATGATTTAAGTTTCGAATCTAGCTCGGGGGAGGGGATTTGATTTAGACTTACTCAAGATTGCCTGAATAAAGTACTTTCTAATTCTTGACGGTTTTAGATTAACTTTAGAATTGGTTAAAAGATCTCATTGCCTTGCTTGTTAATAAACTTAGATAGGGATGTCAAGTTGGTTAATTTGCATGAGAATCAATTATACTCGGGAGAGGTAGTTGTGATTAAAGGGTCTTTGGCTCATAATTTCATTGTGCATAATAACTTACTCCTTAAAATCAATCCTAAACTAAATCGACGAAATCAATTCCCTAAGTAGTTTTCCCAATTGAATTTCCATTCTTTTTACTTGCTTTGAATTAGTTTTCATATCGTTTAATCATCACTTTTTGATCCCTAAATAAAATTGGGCGAGATAATTCACAATACTCGATCTGCTTAAAAATCCAATCCAGAGGACGACATTCGATTTAAAAAATCACTATATTATTACTTGACCCGTACACTTGCGGTTAGCAATTTGCACATCACTTGTCCCCAAAAAGGAAGGCATATTGAGTCGGCGTATTGGCCACTCTCACCCATGCTAATCAAAGGACAATCCCTCATGAGAAGGAGTTTATGATACACTCAGGATTAAGACTGAGTTACCTAAGTCATCCTATTGAAACAGTAACCTAATTAGTTAACGGTGTTATAACTAATGGTTGACTATTTCGTGGTCCGGTCTTATGCAAACTCATTGCATAGGATACCCCCACTGTCATGTCTACTACATTGACGTTTTGGATCAATACGTCTGTATCAAATACCAAGCGGGCCGTATCTCATAGTGTTACCAGGATAAGGTACCCAACCTTATCCTTGTACTATAGACCTTTTAAGTTGTTACTTGAACATTGATCCTCGTATGTCCCCACATACTAGTTCAAGTTACATACAAACAACCTTGGATCTTAGTTTATTGGATTTGGGTCAAATTGTGCAATATTTAACAATAACATTTTATTGTAGAAACTCAATAACACTTTATTGAAACAAGTATACAATTTGTTTACATTTACTATCTACAAGTTTTAGGGCATAAAACCCAACTGAAAGGTTGTTCCCTTAAGTGCTGAGTTCGAGGCTTGAACAAGGGGCCCCAACCTCTCATTGGCTTGAGAGGGTTCTTGTTTGATGGTTGGACCATAAACAAATTGTTCAATGGAGGACTAGAGGACTTAAGGAACTAAGATGTACTATAGGGATAAAACGAACATTTGACCTACCTATAGTAACGAACGACCTGTGAAGGATTGACTTACTAATTATGGTTATATCGAGTGGACGAAAATATATCTAAAGTGAGGAGAGTTCAACTACTAGGCTATAGTGGAGTGTCCCTGTAGTTAAAGAATGTTGGTTGACTAGCTTAAAAGAGTTTGACTAGTTTAACCTTGTACCGTTGGAGCCCATGATCTGTAGGTCCATTAGGTCCCCTTGCTAGCTCGAGACTAACCTTTGGAACAATATGATGGATTAAATATGAATTACTTTTAAGTTCATGTTGAGAAAAATGAATAAAGGTGATAGGTGTTGATGATATGTCGGATGTTATGAAAACTGAGTGTGTATGGATTTTAATATTTAAATACCAAGAACATGAATGGGGATTCATGATAGGGAAAATAACATTTCGGAAATGTTCGGGTAAAGTGGAAAAATATTAATTTAATATTAAGATATTAAATTAATAATTATTTATTTATTTAATTAATAATTAATTTTAATTTAATTTTGAATTAATTTAAAATTAAGAAATTGAAAATGATTTTTCAAATTTCATATTAATTAAAATAAATAAGTTAGTGGATTAATTCAAGATAATATTGGGTTAATTAAAATCAAAATGAAATTTGATTTTTTTGGAGATGGAGTGCATGGTGACTAAACCCATGCACTCCCCTCTCTTAAGCCACTTAATACTCCATTAATTTGGAGCTGATTTGGTGGAAAACCCTGGCCTTTTCTTCATGCTTAATCTCTCTATATAACTGAAGAGGAAGGCTGAAAGAATTGGAGAAGAAAGGTACTGAAATTCTGCCAAAATCCATACTCACACCACCGACCTTCATAAGCTTGTTTTTCAAGCTTTCTCTCTAAAATTCCATCACTTGAGGATCCCACAATCCGTTCCAAAGGCTTGAGGATAGCAAGGAAGATCTTTTGGTGGTACGTGACTCATTGGTGAAGAAAAACAAGAAGCTAATCCAACCAATTTCTTCATTGAAACAAGGTAGGCAAATTGTCTCTGTTTTTCTTCATATGAACAACATGTCCTTGGTGATCAAATTGAGCTTCTTATGTCCCTAAGATCCAAAATTGCTTCGGCTTTTTAGATATTAAAACTTCCATTTTCTTCTCCACACACTTGCTTCAACACATTCTAAAGCTATCCTATTTATATGATTACATGGAAAAGTCTAGATCTAAAAACTCTCATCCCATCTTAACTTCACGAACATAAAATTTCCATACATGAATGTTATACTTAACCCCCAACAAATTAAAACATAAAAATTATTTAATTTGTGTAACTCATCTACTTAATTAATTAAAACATGTTTAACTTACAATAGCCCCCCTTAAACATGTTTTTCTTAAAACTCCGAGCAAAGTTCTCAACTTGCTAAACACATCAACCTTGAGTGGCTTTGTGAAAATATCTATAATTTGATCTTCTGTCTTCACATATTCTACTTGAATCTCCTTTCTTGAAATGCAATCTTTGATAAAGTGAAATCTTTGATAAAGTGAAATCTTGTATCAATGTGCTTACTACGATAATGGAATACTAGATTCTTGGCTAGAGCAATTGTTGACTTATTATCCACATGGATCACAGTTGCATCCTCTTGCAAATTCCAACTGTCTTAAGCAAATTTCTCAACCAAACTGCATGACAAACACATGATGCTGCAGCAACATACTATGCCACACAAGTAGATAATGTCACGAAAGGTTGCTTTTCAAAGTCCACGTAAAAGTTGTATTGCCAACAAAGAAAACATATCCACATGTACTTTTTCGATCATTAAGATCTCCAGTCCAATCACTATCACAATAACCTTCAAGCTTGAACTCCTTAGACGATGAATAAAATAATCCATAGTCAAGCGTACCTTTAAGGTAACAAAGATTTCTCTTTGCCACTTTCAAATGAGTAGTTGTAGTAGATTCCATAAACTAACTCACCAATCCAACATTGAACAAAATATCTGGTCATGTGCAAGTTAAATACCTCAAGCATCCAATCAAGCTTTTGAAATATGAAGGATCTACAATGTCTCCATCTTCATATTTGGATAGCTTTGTCCCAGTTTCCATCGGAGTTCTGACAGGTTTAAAATTGAACATCTTAAATTTTTCAAGAATTTCTTTAGTATATCATTCTTGAGAAATGAAAATACCTTCCTTCGAAACTTCAATGCCAGGATAATATGACATGAGCCCAATATCTGTCATTTCAAATTCTTGAGTCATTGCCTTCTTGAGATCTTCAAACATACTTGGACAATTTCTTCTAAAACTTAAGTCATCCACATATAGACAAACTAACAACATATCTCCATGACCATTAGTCTTAATATAAAGAGAATGTTCACGAGGGCATCTCAAATACCTAGTGTCAAGGAAATATTTGTTAATTCTGCTATTCCACATTCTTGGCACCTGTTTCAACCCACATACAAAACCTTCTTTAACTTCAAGACTTTTTCTTTATGACCTTTCACTGCGTAACCAAGTGGTTATTCCAAGTAGACTTCTTCTTCAAGATATTCATTCAAGTATGTCGATTTGATGTCCATTTGAAAAACTTTCCATTTATTCTGAGCAGCAAGTGCAATTAACAACCTTATGGTCTCCAAGCAAGCAACAGGAGCAAATACTTCATCGTAATCAATGCCTTTTCTTTGAGAATAGCCTTTTGCAACTAACCTCGCTTCGTGTCTCCCTCTACTTTTCCTTTTTCATTTCTTTTGATCTTGAACACCCATTTGACACCTACCGCTTTCTACTTGGAAGAGTAGAAAGTTCCATGTATCATTCTTCTTTATGGGGTTTTATCTCTTCATCCATTGCAGTCTTCCATTTTTCATCTTGTGAAGCTTCTTCAAAATTTAATGGTTCACTGTCACTGAAAAGACAAAAAAGAGTAAGATCACTAAAACTTTGACTTAACTCTTTTGTTTCATCATATATCATGCAATGTGAGGCCCTTCACTTGAACTCGATGTTGATGATGGAGGTGTAGATTGTTTTGGAGTGACTGGCAATGGAGGTGGTGTTGATGGAGAAAAAACCACATCACCACTTTCATCATCATCTTCAGGAAAAAATAGGAACTTATAATCTTCAGGTTCATCATTCCAATTCCATCATGTTTCCTCATCAAACACAACATCTCTACTTACCACCATCTTCTTTTGTAGGATTATAAAGCTTGTAGCCTTTTGAACTTGAGGATTCAAGGGTTATTCAAGAGCAAATGCGATCATTTCCACAGTTGAGGATTAAAGGGTTACAGTATTTTAAAAATTAAGTAGCAGACTTACAAAACTCCATCTATGGGTGAATTTACAAATTTAAATTCACAAGATAACTCAACCAACATAATAAAATATTAAAGAAAATATGTCTAATAAAAACATATGAAAAGAAAAAATGGAGAGTACTTTGGAGAAAACAATAAAAACATTTTAAAACTTTTTGTGACGCCGGAACACCGACCAAATTATAATGGAGAAAGGAAGCCAAAAAATGAGAAAAAAATTTATCTTTCTTAATTGTCAACGTTTTAATGGTAATGTGTAAAGCAATCCCTACACCAGTATATAGTCAAGTATATTATCCATACATCTGCTTAGGAAGTTGTAAATTCAAACGCACCTCCTAATTACGATGTAATTATATTCCCAAAAGAGAGAACATTGACTAAGCCTTTTTTTTTTTAACATTTCTTACCTTCTTTGGCCCCAAAACTGGTTTGTTTGGATGAACAAGTTGAAAGATTGAAGCAGTAAAATAAGTTACATAACAATCCATAAGCTTTTGTTTATTTTTTCCTTTTGTTTCACTCCTCAATTCCTCAAAAAATATATATGAAAAATTGAAGATGAATATAACAAAGGCTTTTGCTACTTAATTAATTATGTATTTTAGAACCCTTTATTGAAAAAAAAAAAGAAAAAGAAAGAGGAAAAAAAAAGAAAGCTTTGTTAGTTCAATTCCAATTAAAGGGAGGAAAAAGAAAACAAAAAGGTTTAAAGAGATATCTCTCAAGAATTAGCTTTTAAAAAGGTGGGGTTGGTGTTGGGTTTTATGCCCTAAAACTCGTAGATAGTGAATGTAAACAAATTGTATACTTGTTTCAATCAAGTGTTATTGAGTTCCTACAATAAAGTGTTATTGTTAAATATTGCACAATTTGACCCAAATCCAATAAACTAAGATCCAAGGTTGTTTGTATGTAACTTGAACTAGTATGTGAGGACATATGTGGATCGATGTTCAAGTAACAACCTAAAAGGTCTATAGTACAAGGATAAGGTTGGGTACCTTATCTTGGTAACACTGTGAGATACGACTCGCTTTGTATTTGATACAGATGTATTGATCGAAAGCGTCCATGTAGTAGACATGCAAGCGGGGGTATCCAATGCAATGAGTTTGCATAAGATCGGACCATGAAATAGTAAACCACTAGATATAACATCGTTAACTAGTTAGGTTACTGTTTCAATAGGATGACCTAGGTAACTCAGTCTTAATCCCGAGTGTGTCATGAACTCCTTCTCATGAAGGATTGTCCTTTGATTAGCATGGGTGAAAGTGGCCAATACGTCGACTCAATATGTCTTCCTTTTTGGAGATAAGACCAGAAAATGTTTTAATCAGAGTAGGTAGATTTTTCTTCCCTATTGATTTATATGTTATGGACATCATAGAAAATCCTTCAATGCCTGTCATATTAGGAAGACCATTCCTCTCTAGTGGGCGAGTGATTATTGATATTGAGCGCATGGAGCTCACTATAAGAGTCAGGAATGACAAAGAAATATTTAAAGCAATTGAAGACTCTAAGGGACACTCGAACGTGCTTTTCATGGGCTACAAGAAAGGTGCAAGAAAGAGCACCACTGTTGGATTCACAGAAAAGAAGCCTCCTTGAAGCACGGTCAACACATCGAGCTAATGACGTTAAACAAGCGCTTATGGCAGGCAACCCAAGTAAGTGTAGTTGTGTTTTTCTGTTTGCTTTTGATTTATTGTTTGTTTTTGTGTTGTAGGTCTTGTTTTCTGTCTCTCCTTTGCTTTCAAGCTTTCAAGATCTCAATCAAGAAGTCAGCATCATTCCAGGCCAGTATTATTCACTCCTCTCATTCTTTTATTGTTCTCATGCTTGTTTATGCCTTATTTTCCTTATACATTGAGGACAATGCATGTTTTAAGTTTGGGGGTGGATTAGCATGTTTGTGGAGCCCTTGAGCATCTGAGTTCGGGCTATAGTTTGGAGCTTTCTTTGAATTGAGCATATGGTTATTTTTTGGATGCTACTTTTGCATGATTATGATGTCCTAGGATAGGCTTTCTTGTCAATTTTCAAGCTTGCGATGAGTTGTAAGCATGAGTGCCCAAAAAAGGGAGACTTTTTAAACTTTTTCTAGGAGATGGCTTGCATGAGTAGAGTATTTGTCTTGGCTAGATTTGGATTTGAATGCTTAGGAGCGAATTATTGGGTTCATATGCTTGTTGTCACCTCGATAGGTGTAGGGAAGAGCTAAAGAGTTAATTTTCTGCAAATTAGCATGTTTGATCTTGCTTAGGAGGAACGAAAAGAATATATGCTATGTATGCTCTTAAAGAAAATTCATTCTTGTGCTACTATTGAAGAAAAAATGATTATGTCATGGCCTGTGCACAATTTGCAATGTTTAATAAAGTTTAGGCAAAAAGAGCTACCCCTGTTGTGATCAGTTAGGCCAACCAGAGAAATCTCAGGTTAAGGGTCCCTGCAATAGGTGTGTGAAAGCTAGTGCCACATATAAATGCTAAATTTAATTGTAATTTATAAGCACCTAAGTATGGAGAAAAACAAACTAATTTGTCTCATTAAGTCATTAGTGAAACCTTAGTGCCAGTGTAGAGGGAAGATGAGCTGAGAGTTTAATAATCCAATCCCGGGCTAGTAGAGTCTGGTTTCGTTGAGTTAGATATCGCCTGTGCAAGTTAATTTTGGAAAAATTTTAATTTGTCTCCCTCATTGGTCCTTGTGTGCATGTCCCTTGCTTGCTTGTCTATTGACTTTTGAGCCTTGAGGATTGAGTTATGATTGTTGCATCCATTATTCTATTGTATGTTTGATTTGTAGTTTGCTCGAGGACTAGCAAAAGCTTAAGTTTGGGGGTATTTGATAGCGAGCATAGCTAGCTATCTTTACTTATTTAATTTAGCTAGTCTTTTATGATTTATTGGCCATTTTACTGCACTTAATTGTTTATTTTGTAGGAAAACGTTGATTAGAGCTAAAACGTGGAATTGGAGTTAATCGGGTGTTCGGGACGTGAAAATATGCCAAAGAACCGAAAAGTTCAAGCAACAAGGAGCCAAGAAATTTCCATCTTTTAGTTCTGTATGAGAATACATAAATTTCCATCTTGAACTTTCCGGTTCTTTGGCATCTTTTAGTTTAATAATCGTTTTCTCCTCTAAAGTAAATTAGTTCTGTATTCTCATAGAGATGGAGCAAAGGCGTGGTTAAATTCGTTTCCTCCAGGATCAATTAGCACTTGGAACGAGTTAGCAGAAAAATTTCTTAGTAAGTATTTTCCACCAACTAGGAATGCCAAGTTAAGGAGTGAGATAATGGGATTTAGGCAAATCGAAGATGAAACTTTTAGTGAGTTGATAAGGGTAAAAAATATACCTATTTTACCCTTATATATATATATATATATATATATAGAGAATATTTTACCCTTATATTTAGCTCATTTCTTTGTCAAGTGTTGCATGTTTAGGTGAATTTTACTGTTCCCGAGCTTAAAATATGCTAAGGTTAATAAGTTAGGATGTTGAGATTCACTTTTGTTAAATTATGCTCAATTGTGCTTAAAAAGACATGATTTTAAGAGAATTTGACTAAGTTTGTTATTGTGCAGGAAAACAGAGGAAAAGTTGGAATTTCCCTAGAAATGCAACGCATTTCTGGGAAGGCAAAATGAAATGCGACCGCATTTCTTGAAAAATTGAGATAGTTCCGAGTCGTCCGCGTGTCGTTGTTGACGAGTCTTCTTCGCACCTAACCGACCGTTTTGACCCCAAAACTGACTGGGCTACCTTCCAGCACCTATTTCGCAGCTCCTCAATCATGTCTAACAGTATATAAGTTCAAGATTCGAAGTCAAATTCAAGTAGAACTCATTTTGAAGAAGAGAGTGGTGACAGAACCCTAGTTGACACCTATGAGTAGGGATGCCCGAGGTAATTGTTAGATGACTAAATTCTAACCTAAGTTAGACATCATACCTTAGGGTTTGTAGGGATTTTCACCCATTCCTAGTTGTAAAAGTGAGAGAGTGGAGTGTCTAAGCGAACTCTAGAAGGATTGAGTAAATAGAAAACCCATAATATTTGGCTATCTCCATTATTCCCAGCTCTTGATACTTTTCATTATTCTATATTATTTACATTCTTATTTCAATGAAAATGTATTCATTTTCTCTTTATCTCACCATGAGTAGCTAAATTCCGTTGAGGGTTCAATATGGTGAATTCCCTTATGGTTCAATAGCTTGAAAGTGTTTTATTTGCTTAAGTTTTGTTCAATGCATGTCATTCTTTATTGATTATCACTCTAATCTTGTTGAGTTTAACTTAATCACTTAGACTTTGCATGCTATGTTAGTTTGATCTCGAAAGGGACAAACAATATCGGTTCTCATAAAGGTGATATAGGAGAAAAACTCGAAAGAGATTGTTTGGCGGTATAGGGCAAGTTGCCTAAGGCACCCTATATCGACTATAGGGTTATAGGTTGCACTCGTAAATTATCTATGTCGGAGTCGTCACAGAAATGTGCATAACAAGGGGTTGCATTTGTTTTGGTTTTGCAGGTTGAAGTTAGTGCATGAACAAGCGTGTCCACTCCTTGACATTGATCCTGAGATAGAAAGAACCTTTCGTCGTCGAAGGAAGAAACAAAGACGAAAGAGAAGGGAACGACAAGAGTTAAGCACACAGGAACCTCTAGAAGAAGCTTCTTAAATACAAGAGTTTTCAATGGAACCTCCTGGAGTCGATCCTCAAGTTGATCCACAGAATCGTGGAAGGAAGCGAAATGGTGGGAGAATTCCTCCTGTTCCTCCAATTCCACTGGTGCCACAACAAGAAAATCCAATTTATAATGCTGAAGACCGCAATAGAACAATAAGAGCCTACGCTTTACCAGTTTTTCTGACATTAAATCTAGGAATTTTGGAGCCACCGATAGATGCTCCACAATTTGAACTTAAACCAGTGATGTTCCAAATGTTGAATACCATGGGCCAATTCTCGGGACTTCCAAATGGAGATCCACACAAACACATTAAGCTATTTTTTGAGAGTTTGCAATTCTTTTAAAGTTACAGGAGTGCCTGAAGATACTTTGAAGCTAAAACTTTTTCCATTTTCTTTGCAGGGAGATGCTGAAGTTTGGTTGGATTCATTCCCTCCAAACTCGATCACTTCTTGGAATCCCTTGGCTGAGAAATTCTTAGAGAAGTTTTTTCCTACTAATAAAAATGTCAAATATAGAGCTGAAATTATTGCTTTCAGACAATCTTACAATGAACCTCTGGATGCAGCTTGGGAAAGATTTCAAAGGCTGGTTCAGAAGTGTCCACACCACGGATTGCCTACCTGCATTATCTTGGAGCATTTTTATAATGGATTAGATCAAGCTTCGAAGGCACTAGTCAATGCATCTGCAAACAGATCTTTCTCGAAGAAGTCTGAAAATGAGGCACATGCTATCTTAGACACCATAGCCACCAACAATCGACATTGGGGAGAGACCGAACCAACAACAATCTTGAAGAATCCAGTTAAAGTAGTGGAAACAGAGGCTAATTCTACAATGCAAGCCTAGATCAAGGCTATCCATAGAATGATGATGGGCATGGCTATGAACAATCAAGCCAACATAGCCCCTGTCAATGCTATTTCTTCTCCTTATTGTGAAATTTGTGGTGAGAAACACATCGCTGATAATTGTACACTAAATCCAGCGTCAGTCTTTGATGTAGGTCCACAAGGGAGCCAGAACCAGAATAGATGGAATCCATATTCAACCACGTACAACCCAGGTTGGAGACAACATCCAAACTTCTCGTGGGGAGGATAAGCCGATTCGAATAATTTCGACACAAATCAGTTTGGGAAACCTCCTACACAACAGCAGCCGCAGAAAAACTTCCAACAAGTCCAGGTGCAGAGTCAAAAGTCAAATCTAGAGACTCTTATGAAGGAATATATTGCAAGATACGATGCTGCAGTAAGGAATTTGGAAGTTCAACTTGGACAAATTGCTCAGGAGATTAAGAATAGACCACAAAGGACGTTGCCTAGCAAAACCGAGATCCCTCATAGAGAAGGAAAGGAGCAATGCAAGACAGTGACCTTAAGAAGCGGATTAGAATACGTGACCCAAATTATCCAGTAAGTCAACAAGCAGAAATCCCAGAATAAGCTCGAGAAAAGATTTTTGAAAAGAAGTTAGACAGTACCTCAGATACTATACATAATAAAGAAGATAAAGAAGAAAAAATCAAGGAGACAAAAGTCTTGGTAGAAAAATAAGAAAAGACAAAGTTAGAGAAAAGACAGGGGAATGCAACCGCGAAACCCCAAAAATTTGTAATAAACCCAGAATACAGACCACCTCCTCCATACCCTCAGAGATTCAAACATGCCTTGCAGGATATACAGTTCAAGAAATTTTTAGATGTATTAAAGCAGTTACACATCAATATCCCATTGGTAGAAGCACTTGAACAGATGCCTACCTATGTGAAGTTCCTGAAAGATATTCTATCAAAGAAGAGAAGGTTGGGAGAATACGAAACTGTTGCACTCACTGAATGTTCCAGTGCACTGGTCAAGAACGAGATCCCTCCCAGGCTCAAAGACCCAGGAAGTTTTACTATTCCATGCTCCATTGGAGGCAGGGATGTAGGCACAACTCTGTGCGACTTAGGAGTGAACATCAACTTAATGCCATACTCGAGTTTTAAACAGTTAGGGATAGGAGAAGCGCGACCAACAACTGTAACCTTACAGTTGGCAGACAGATCACTTACACATCCTATCGGAAAGATTGAGGACGTATTGGTCAAGGTTGATAAGTTTCTCTACCCAGCAGATTTCATCATTTTAGGTTGTGAAGCTGACAAAGATGTGCCAATCATCTTAGGACGACCGTTCCTAGCCACTAGCAGAACCTTGATTGATGTGCCGAAGGGAGAATTGACCACGAGGGTCAATGATCAGCAAGTCACGTTCAATGTGATGAACGCAATGAAGTACGCTGGAGATTTTGAAGAATGTTCTATGATTGACTAAATTGATGAACTCTCCCAGTCTACTTTTCAGGAAATGATGAAAAAAGAAAAATTTGAGGATATACTTGGAGATGAAGAATAAGAAGTAAAAGGTGGGAAAAAGATTGAAGTTGAAGAGATCAGTCAACCCACGAAAAGACAAAGGATCAAACCATATTGGGGGAAGGGCTTTGAGGATGAAGAAACACACGTTTTCGTGACTGACCTGGTATGACTTCTATACTTTTAGAATTTATTTCTCTATATTATCTGGATCTATAATGAAATAATAATACAGACAGGGACACCAAAATATCTAGACAAGAGTAAAAACTCTGTCTAGGAAAAGGTACTTAAGTTGACCGAAGGGAACACCTTTTCCTGGGGATTTACCTGTGAGTTTTGAAAAGTCCATATTATTTTGTACCCTATCTTTTGTTAAAAAAAAAAAGAGAGAAAAAAAATATATATAGGAAAATGTTTGTAAGTTTAGGATAAAGGATTTTTTTATCAAGAGGGAACTTTGTCTAAGGAAAGTTATGCCTAGGCTGAGGTATTTAAGCTGACCGTAGGGAACACCTCTACCTAGGACTTACCTGGAAGTTGAATTGATCAAAACATTTTGTCTTAATTTCTCTGAAAAAGAAAAGAATAAAAAAAAAAGGGGAAAAGAATTATAAATCATGATTAAACTCTATTGCATTATGAAGGGGTTGCAGATCAATATTGGGAGCATAATTAGGGACGAGATTTTAGCCTATGGGAGAAAAAGAGCAGGTAAACTTTTCTTTGGATCACTAATCATCCAACTCTGTCAAAGGGTGAAGATAGTTCCAGGCAAGGACAATGAACGTCATTTCTTCAAGCCGACTATTGACCTGTCTTTGATGTGGACTTTTCCTAACCGCAAGCGCACGGGTCAAGTAATAATAAAGAGTTCGTATAAACGAGTGTCGTCCTCTGGATTGGATTTTTAAGCAAATCAAGTATTGTGAATTATCTTGCCCAATTTTATTTAGGGATCAAAAAGTGATGACTGAATGATAAGAAAACCAAATCAAAGCAAGTAAAAAGTGTGGAATTTCAATTGGGAAAACTACTTAGGGAATTTATTTCGCCGATTTAGTTTAGGATTGATTTTAAGGAATAAGTTATTATGCACAATGAAATTATGAGCCAAAGACCCTTTAATCACAACTACCTCTCCCGAGTATAATTGATTCTCATGCAAATTAACCAACATGATATCCCTATCTAAGTTTATTAATCATGCAAGGCAATGAGATCTTTTAACCAATTCTAAAGTTAATCTAAAACCGTCACGAATTAGAAACTAAATTTTAGTCATGCAATCTTGAGTAAGTCTAAATCAAATCCCCTCTCCCGAGCTAGATTCGAAACTTAAATCATCCAACTAATGGCCAATTAATTGAAAGCATTAAATCAAGATTACAAACATAATAACATTGCACAACTTAAACCATAAATCAATCCATAAACACAATCAACTACATTAATCCCTAAGCTTACAAGTTTAGCTACTCATGATCAAAATTACAAGCTCAACTAAACATGTAAAAGCCATAAAAATCTAACTAAAGTGAGGGAAAGAAGAATTAAACTCGTTGTAGGCCGAGACCGAACATCCCCGTCACGATCCCCACGAACAATGGGTTGATTTCCGAATTTTCCCCTTTGCTTCAGCCTTGAATTCCTCTGATTTTGCTATGTTTACGACCCCAAGAAGTCCCAAAATTGGTTCCCCCAAAAACCTAGCCGAAAAGAACTATTTATTTTGAAATTTCATCGTAGCGTCGAGACGCTGCCTCTAAACACGCGCGTTCTGGAAAGGAAATTACGGTAGCGTCGAGACACTAAGGTCGTAGCGTCTCGACGCTGCGACGATTTCGCGCCTATCCCAATAAGGAATGCTAGCGTCGAGACGCCTAAGGGCTAGCGTCGAGACGCTAGTCACCTTTTGACCGAATTTTGACTTTTTCCCCATTTGATTCTTTTCCTTCCTTTGCATCTTTTCGCGTCCCGAGCACCCGATTAACTCCACTATTGCATTTTAGCTCCAATCAACCTTTTCCTACAAAACAAACATTAAAGCACAATAAAATGGCCCAAAAATCATAAAAGACTAGCTAAATTAAATGATTAAAGATAGCTAGCTATGCTCGCTATCAGTGTTTGATTGGGAAGCTCCAGCAGAAGAGTATCTAGAGGAAAGACAAAGCCTCCACATCTCAGGCCACTCCACCTTCAGGGTCGAGCATGGCTTCTCCATCCTAGCACACTTCTTTTATAGGGACCTCACCGTCATCGGAGGCCCTAGCTATTGCCTACCGCTAGTTAGATCAAACTAGGGAGAACTTGAAGACATGTTTGTCATATGCAAAGGAGAGGGATGAAACCATTAGAGAGTGGATCTTCTGGAACTTGCGGGAGACACGACACGTTATCCATTGGATTTTGGTTTCTACGCTACTCTCTCCTTCTTCTCCTGAATGTCCTCTCAATTTCTGGATCAAGCTCGAAACTTACCCTAGGCAGATCGCTCATGCACCAAACTCATATCTGCAAAAACAAAAGAAACAATAAAAAAGTTCTACAACCAAACCACTAAAACATATACACAAAACAGATTAGATAAAAACTTATTCAAGTCCTCGGCAACGGTGCTAAAAACTTGTTGGGTTTCTAGAGTGGGTAAAAATATAGTAAAAATAGACTCTAGAACACTATGCAAGCATATACAATTCGCAGCAAGTAATAAGTATTTATCGAATCCTCAGGCTTGAATAGCTCTCACTTTATCTATTTTGTATAACTTCTTAATGGTTTCAAAAGTGGTTAAAATGATTGATTTTTATAAGATGCTAAAGCAAAAGAATGATAGAACAGAAAGTACACAAATAAAGCAGACATATTAGAAACAGACGTTGGTCTGGATTTAGTAATTGTTTTAAAAGATGCTCTAGTAATATTGTTGATTAGGCAAAACTCCTACAGTCTTATTAGCAGGATCCTCCCAAAACACTGATTTTTTTAGAATGTGTTTCAACTCCAATGACGTGCTACCGATCAAGTGCTAGACAACTAGCTATCCATAACTCAGTCACTGGCGTTCACCAATACACAATGATCTAGTGTGATTAAATGCCACACACTTCTCAAATCATCCCTGAAACTAAGAAGTGGTATTCATACCGACTGGCCAGGCGGGCACAAAATATAAATAAGCACAACAAATAATAAAGATGCATCAAATCAACATATATTGCATAGACAATAAGGCACGACAATTACATGACTCCTAACCAACACCTAAACGAATTTAGTTCATAAAGCTCATGGCAACACACGCTACAATCTAAGTATGTGCATCCATAACTACAAGAAAATTACAAGAAAAGATTAATTCCCTTGATCAAATCTGTAGTTGATGGTCTTCTTCAGTCTCCAATCTTTCCTCCTTTATTTGGCTCCCAAAAGTGGAAATGAACTTCCCAAGAGTGGAATGTTCCTCCCAAGAAATGAACGAGTTTGACTTGAGACGACTCCTCCTTTTATAGAGTGATAGCAATCCCTAATTAGGTCAATTTGGACATGTGACAAGCTTTCCAAGCTTCTTAAATCTGAAAATGGCTCAACAAACTTCGGCTCATTAAAATGGCTAACGAGCTGTGACGTGGCAGTTTTGCTCCTTGCTTTGCTGGATCACAGATTTTGCTCCCTCAAGTCGCTCAACAATATATTCCACACAAAATAACTTCCAAGGCATCAATTCTTTCAAATGGGTTAAAACATATAATATACATCTACAAGCAACTCTATTTTGCACAAAAGACGCACAAATCACTATAAAACTAAGGCCTAAATAACTCGCTTTTGGAGAGTTGTCAGCTCTCCATTAGTCTTTTTCTTTACAAAATTTTCTCAAGTCTAAACTTCCTCGTGTTTAACATTTCTAACACTCTAGGAGAGTTTAGCCTTGAAGTTTTGAAAAATAAAAAGCCTCATGTTAAGCCCATGCCTAAAAAACAAAGCCAATGAGGACATTGTCTAATTCTAAGTTTTGGGGGGGGGGGTGCTTTATGCTTTATGCTTTGTAAATATTTTTGTAAATTTGTACAACTGGAAAAAAAATATGTGCTCAACATTTAAAAAAATGAAAAAATGAAAAACTGAGAGTTACTTTTCCTTCCTAGGGTTTATTGAGTAACCAGAGGCATTCATGACACCCATGGTTTGCTACTGTATGAAAGCTTTACCTAGGGAAGTGAGTATCATTCCAAGCTTGTGAACTTTGCTCGTAGCTAGATATCTTCAGCACAAAGTGTCGATAAGCTAGAACGAAGGTAAAGATGACAGCAAGGATACTCTTGGGAGAAAAAGAAGTTGAATAAAAAGAGCACCAGCAGTGAAATAAGTTTGGGGGAGATAGAAAAGGCCTAGTAACTCATGTATGCTCATTTTTACCTCAAGATTGTTTTTCTTAACTTAAAGGACTACACTAGGCTCTATGAGTAAAAGTTAGGAAGTTTAAGTATATTGGTTAGGATTGATTAGAGAGAGTTTTGCTTTGAAAAAGAACAACAGAAATCTTCATGCCTAGGAAACTCAGATGTTGTGACTGGCACTAGAGTAGAATCCTCTCCTGAAAGGCAAAATTTTTAGAAAACGATCTTGAAAAACATGTTTACTTGATTCCATGTCACTTGATTTGAAATGTAAAGTTGATACTAGTACCATGATTGTTTATTACACATGAACCTTAACATTTTGGTTTGCAATTAATATTGAGCTCTTACATTCTGATTGGCAAAATTAAAAAGTTGATCTCTAACATTTTGATTGGTTATTGCTTGAGGACAAGCAATGAGTTATGTTTGGGGGTGTGATAAGGGTAAAAACTATACCCATTTTACCCTTATATTTAGCTCATTTCTTTGTCAAAGGTTGCATGTTTAGGTAGATTTTACTGTTCCTAAGCTCAAAATATGCTAAAGTTGATAAGTTAGGGTGTTGAGATTCACTTTTGTCAAATTATGCTCAATTGTGCTTAAAAGGACATGATTTTAAGAGAATTTGACTTAGTTTGTTGCTCTGCAGGAAAACAGATGAAAAGCTGGAATTTCCCCAGAAGTGCTACTGCATTTCTGGGAAGGCAAAATGAAATGCCACCGCATTTCTGGAAAAATTGAGACAGTTTCGAGTCATCCGCAGGTCGTTGTTGACGAGTCTTCTTCGCACCTAATTGGTCGTTTTGACCCCGAAACTGACTGGGCTACCTTCCAGCACCTATTTCGCAGCTTCTCAACAATCTCCAACACTATATAAGCTCGAGATTCAAAGTCAAATTCAAGCAAAACTCATTTGGAAGAAGAGGGTGGTGATAGAACCCTAATTGACGCCTATGAGTAGGGATGCCCGAGGTCCTTCTTAGATGACTAAATTCTAACCTGAGTTAGACATCAAACCTTAGGGTTTGTAGGAATTTTCACCCATTCCCACTTGTAAAAGCGAGAGAGTGGAGTGTCTAAGTGAACTCTAGAAGGATTGAGTAAATAGAAAACCCATAATATTTGGCTATCTCCATTATTCCCAGCTCTTGATACTTTTCATCATTCTGTATTATTTACATGAATATTTCAATGAAAATGTATTCATTTGCTCTTTATCTCACCATGAGTAGCTAAATTCGGTTGATGGGTTCAATATGGTGAATTCCCTTATGGTTCAATAGCTTTAAATTGTTTTATTTGCTTAAGTTTTTTTCAATGCATGTCATTCTTTATTTAATTATCACTCTAATCTTGCTGAGTTTAACTTGATCACTTAGACTTTGCATGCTATGTGAGTTTGATCTCGAAAGGGACAGATGATATCAGTTCTCATAAAGGTGATATAGGAGAAAAAGGTCGAAAGAGATTGTTCGGCAGTATAGGGCAAGCTCCCTAAGGCACCATATATCGACTATATCGTTATAGGTTGAATTCGTGAATTATCTATGTCGGAGTCGAGTCACATAAATGTGCATAATAGTACTCGCTTAGCCTTCTAACGGTTCTTGGGAGCAAGGGCCAAATAGAAGTTAAATATGACCCAATGCATTGAATAGGCTTAAGTTAAATACTTAATGATTAAGGTTATTGCCTTAGGGATGAATCCATGTTGAATACCTCGTTTATTTCTTATTGTTATTCTTTATTATTTATTTGTTGCTTTATTTATTTCTTTAAAAACAAATCATCAAACTTATTTCTTTGGTTGCCTATTTTTAAGCAATCAAGTTAAGCAGTTTCTTCTTCAAATCTGAATTTTCAGTTTAGTCCTCGTGGGATCGATACCCTTGGAATACTTCTAAGGTTTTTTTATTACTACGTGCGACAGTGTATACTTGCACTAGGGTTAGCTGAATTTATCTTTATTAATATTTATCATCTTATCTCACATCCATCCATTCAGCTGACGACGCACCATGAGGCTTGTGAGAGGTTTAAGGAGCTTTTGCGAAAGTGTCCCCACCATGGTTTACCACACTGTTTCCAAATGGAAACATTTTACAATGGGTTAAACATAGCAATCCAAAGTATGGTCGACACTTCTACAGGAGGGGCCCTTTTGGAGAAAACCTTTAATGAAGTCCATGAGATTTTAGAGAGAATAACGACCAATAGTTGTCAGTGGTCAGATGTTAGAGGCTCTAGTAAGAAAGTGAAGAGTGTAATAGAAGTTGATGGTGTGTCTACCATTAGGGTCGATGTAGCAGCATTAGTTAACGTCCTTAAAGGCATAGCTATGTATAGTTGTTTCTTTATTGGTTTTGCTTGTAGTATGAGGGGCTAAACCCTTTAGGTTTGTTGGATTGGTTTAATCTATAGATGCTTTGATTTATTTTAGTTGAGTTTGTTGAAGCTTACTTTCTGTTTTATGGTTTTGAATGATTTGCATCTTAGTTTCTTGTTTAAACCATCATGTTTGTATATCGATTTGAGTATTGACGTCCCTTAATTCGAATATGAGCGTGGTCATATCAGTTATTCTTAGATAGCCACTAGGTTGAGACGAATCCATCACTAGTTTAACGGTAGCCTAGCGTAGACTTCTGATAGGCCTAAGATTCTAAGAGAAGTTAGATTACTTTGATTAGAGAAACCTAAATCCTAATTTAATTAACTAATTTCGGGCCTTGTACGATCATGCAATTAATCGGTTAGCAATTTAGAGGATTTATCTCTTTCTTAATTTGGTTAATTAGATTTAGGCTGAGAAGTTATCGATCTAAGTATGAGAGGCGGTGGGCGTAATTTACAATAATTAATTAATTAAGTTATTTTTTGGGGTTATCGTGTAACTTAATGAATTAAACACAAACTGAGTAGGTGTGATTTATCTGAAAAGTCTAGAAGCACTCCGAGCAATTTAATTTAATTCATAAATTATTTTTAAAGCAAACTATGAAACTAAAATGGTCAAAGTTATCTGTAGAGCAACCAATCCAACAGTCCAACCTTTTATCTGATTTCTGTAAATTTTCACTTCGTTCCTGCTACTTGCATGTTATTTAATTCATTTCAGAAATTTTCTTTTCTGTTCTTGTATTTTATATTATTCCGGACAATGAAAGACCACAAAACCCCCCCTTTTTTTACCAAAAAAAACCCATGTTTAGCGAAATCGCAAAAATTAATAAAGATCTCCCTTTCCCTGTGGATGACTCGGTCACTACCTACTGCAAAGTAGCATAAAGCCGGAGTTATAAATTTATTTGACAGGAACGTTGGAGAATTCGATACCCTCTTGAGGTCCCGACCAAAAATGGCGTCATTGCTGGGGAAAGGCGTTAGTTTTCTTTTTGATTCTTGAGTTTTTGCATTTTTTTTCTTCTGTATTTTTCTTTGTATGATCACTCGTTCCATGCAGAATAAAAATCTAAGGTATAATCTTGAGATCACACGGGAGGAGCGACGCTTGAGGAGGTGAGCCAAAAGCAAAGAGAGTGAGAGTAGAGAGTCTATTCCATTTCCTAACATGGGAGACCAAACACTCAAACAAATGGAAATGCCTGATTTAAATTAGCAGCCCCTATGTATCACCTACCCTAAAACGACAGGTACCTTTGAACTTAAATCGGGTTTGATCCACTTCCTATCTTTCTTGGTAGTGTAGGAGAGGATCCACATAAACATCTAAAGGAATTCCATATCGTGTGCTCTGGTATGAGGCCACACAGTGTCACAGAGGAGGCTATCAACCTAAGGGTGTTTCCATTCTCTCTGAAAGACCAAGCCAAGGACTGGCTATACTATTTACCATCGGGCTCAGTGACTATGACTTTTCCTGGAAAAGTTCTTTCCTGCGAGCTGAGCAACAAATATGAGGAAGGAGATCTATGGCATTACTTAGATCTTCAGGGAGACCCTATACGAGTATTGGGAAAGATTCAAGCGATTATGCGCTAGTTTCCCACACCATCAGATTTCAGACTAACTTTTGATTCAGTACTTCTATGAGGGACTTCTCCTTATGGATAGGAGTATGATTGATGTTGCTAGTGGTGGTGCGTTAGTGAATAAGACGATAGTTGATGCCCGAGCACTCATTTTAAGCATGGTAGAAAACTCACAGCAGTTTGGCACGAAAGAGCCTGCAACACCTGTTCAGGCTGCTTCAAAAAGTGAGGTAAGTGAGATGCCCTAAGAACTTTCTGATTTAGCTAAACTTGTTCGTTCAATGTGCGCAGGTAAGACACAGGTAAAGGCTTGTGGGTTGTGTTCGATGACCTCCCACAATACCAAAGAATGTCCCCAGCTTCAAGAGAGCAGTGAAGTCAATGCTATTGGAGGTTATGCTGGGAACAAAGGGAACCAAAGACCCTACAATCCATACGGGAACACCTATAATCTGGAGTGGCGTGACCATCCAAATTTCAGCTATGGAAATCAAAAGTCCCAGGTGTTCAAACAGAATAAAGCCACAGGTTCCTCTTCATGTAAGTCTTTAGATGAGGTTGCTAAGGAGCTTGTTGCCACTTCTTTCCAGTTCTAGAAGGAAACCATGAATGCGATTCAGAACCTGGGTAATCAAATGACCTAAATGGCCATGCAAATCAGCAGACTAGAGAACAAATGCTCAGGGAAAATACCTGCACAATCGGAGGTCAACCCTTAGGTGAACGTTAGTGCCTTATGGAGTGGAGTAGCCTAGCCTATTTTTCCACTAGGATCTTTCATTTCCCCTTCTTCTGACCAAAATTTTTCTTTGACTAAAATTTTTTCCGTTAACAAGGATGGTGAGCTAAGTATTTTTTCCACTTTCTTAGAACTTAACGCTAATCCTGTCTCTTTTGATACACAAGATGAATTAGAAATGTTTAGGAAGTTGCAAGTGAACATCCTCCTTCTCGAGGCAGTAACACAAATTCCATCCTATACCGAGTTTCTAAATGTTGGGTTTTATGCAATAAAACTCGTAGATAGTGAATGAAATAATTTTTATACTTGTATTTTATAAAGTGTTATTTAGTTTTCTGCAATAAAATGTTATTGTTAAATATTGCACTATTTGACCCAAATCCAATAAACTAAGATCCAAGGTTGTTTGTATGTAACTTGAACTAGTATGTGGGGACATACGGGGATCGATGTTCAAGTAACAACCTAAAAGGTCTATAGTACAAAGATATGACTGGGTACCTTATCCTGGTGACACTATGGATACGACTAACTTTGTATTATGATACAATCACAATGATCCAACGCATTCATGTGTTTGACATGCGAGTGGGGGTATCCTATGCAATGAGTTTGCATAAGACCGGACCGCGAAATAGTTAACCACTAACTGTAACACCATTAGTTGGCTTGGTTTTTATTTCACTAGGATGACCTAGACAACTCAGTCTCAATCCTGAGTGGATTATGGACTCCTGTTCACGAGGGATTGTCCTTTGATTTGTATGGGTGAGAGTGGCCAGCACGCCGACTCAATAAGCCTACCATTTTGGGGACAATACCTAGTAGGGAGCTGGGAACATAATCACACAAGATGGAATTCACTCCTTCTCGACTCTAGGGTAAGTAGAGGTGTGTTCCCTTAAGTGGTGTCTCTGGGACTTGAACAATGGGCCCAACCCTCTCTATGGCACGAGTGGGACTTCTATTTCCTGGTTGGACCTCAAACAGGTTATTCATTAGAGGAGCACTGGGGACTTAAGGACAAAGATGTAGACCAGGGGTAAAACAATAATTTGACCCAAAATACGAACACACGTGAAGGATTGGCTTGTAGTATTGGTCAATATCCGTTGGTTAAGATTTTTGGAATTGTTTAAAAAGATGCTCTAGCAATTATATTGATTACGCATTTCTCTTGAAGTCTTATTAGCAGAATCCTCCCGGAACTCTGAATTTTTTGGAATGTGTTTCAACTCCAATGACGTTCTATCGATCAAGCACTAGGTGACTGGTTATCTCTTACTCAGTTACTGGCGTCCGCCAACACATAATGGTCTAGTGTGATTAAATGGCACACACCTCTTAAATCATCCCAAAGGTGATATTCATACAAGCTGGCCAAGCGGGCACAAAATATTAATATGCACAACAAATAATCAAGATGCTCAAATCAATATAAATTTCATAGAGTATGAAGCATGACAATTACATAGATCCTAACCACACCTAAGTAAATTTAGTTCCTGGAGTACAAGTGATAGCGAGCATAGCTAGCTAGTTTTCCCTAATTAATTTAGCTAGTCTTTTACAATTATTTGGCCAAAATTATGCATTTATGTGTTGTATTTGTAGGAAATATAGTTTTGAGCAAATTGGATGTTCGGGATGCGAAAAGAAGTCGAAGAATGAAAAAGAATCAAAGTTGGAAGATTCAAGATAGGCCCATCCGTAGACCAGCGTTTCGACACTGCTCTCTGGGCGTTTCGATGCTGACATTCTATATTTGGAGTTTTCTAAAAAAAAATCACGGCATTGCGACGCTCTTGGTTGAATTTTCCAGATTCAAGAATTTCAACTAAGATAAGCAAATTGGGAGATTCTAAGTGTATAAAAGATTAGACTGATCAATTAGCCTTGCTCGAGGATTGTCAAGTTTCAAGTTGGGGGTATTTGATAGCGCCCAAAATGTGCTATCTTATGAATTCTAATTTGATCTTGTTTGTGTGCATTTGATTGTTTAAATGTCTATTTTACAAGGGTTCGAGCACAATAAGGCAAATAGGCCTATATTTCTTTTTGGCGCTAACTTGGAGTTTTTACGATGTTTTTGAGTCCCCGAGATGACGTGAGGCCAAAGGAACCAACCAGAATGCTTGGAGATCATTTTTAGAGCTAAAGGGATCAAACAAGAATTTGCAATTTTTGGAGCAACCCGAGAGCAGGCGTCGAGACGCCAATGCGACTATCAGCCCACTTACGGAAGGGCCGGCGTCGAGACGCTGGCGTTAATTATAAATACGATCTTTTCGTCTTTTTTAGCCGCTACGTCATATTTTCAGCCGTTTTGGACGACTGTTCTCTATTCTTTTCCATTCTTTTGTGTTCATACCTCTATTTCTATCCAGGTTTTTATTCTTTTGCTATGTATTGTTGTTTCTTTGTTGGTTTTGCTTGTAGCATGAGGGGCTAAACCACTTAGGATTGTTGGATTGGTTTAATTTATAGATGCTTTGATATATTTTAGTTGAGTTTGTTGAAGCTTGAATTCTATTTTATGGTTTTGAATGATTTGCATCTTAGTTTCTAAATTAAACCATCCCATTTGTATATCAATTTGAGTCTTGATGTCCTTTAATTCGAATATGAGCATGGTCATATCAGTTATTTTTAGATAGCCACTAGGTTGAGGGGGATCCATCGCTAGTTTGATGGTAGCCTAGCGTAGAATTCTGATAGGCCTACGATTCTAAGAGAAGTTTGACTAATTTGATTAGAGGAACCTAAATCCTAATTTAGTTAACTAATTTCGGGTCTTGTACGATCATGCAATTAATCGGTTAGCAATTTAGAGGATTTATCGGGTTGTTAATTTGGTTAATTAGATTTAGGCTGATGATAGCGAGCATAGCTAGCTATCTTTATTTATTTAATTTAGCTAGTCTTTGATGATTATCAGCCATTTTATTGCACTTAATTTTTTATTTTGTAGGAAATGGTTGATTGGAGCTATAGCGCAATATTAGAGTTAATCGGGTGCTCGGGACGTGAAAAGATGCAAAGGAATGAAAAGAGTTAAAGAGGAAAAAAGTCAAATTTCGGTCAACAGCAGGCTAGTGCCGAGACGCTAGCTCTTGAGCGTCTCGACGCTCACATTCCATATCTGATTAGGCGCGTAAAGATCACAGCGTCTCGACGCTGCAACCTTAGCGTCTCGACGCTGTGTTATTTCGCTTACTGAAACGCGCGTTTTGAAGGCAGCGTCTCGACGCTATGACGAAAAAAACAGAATATAATTTCTTTTGCGGCTAGGTTTTGGGGAGGAGGTTTTTGGGACGTTTTAGAGCCGTAAAACAGGGCAGAACAGAGCATCTTGGAGCAAAAGCAAAGGGAGCAAGTTGGAAATCAACCCATCGTTCGTGGGGATCGTGACGGGGACATTCAGTCTCGGCCTACAACGAGTTTAATTCTTCTTTCCCTCACTTTAGTTAGATTTTTATGGCTTTTACATGTTTAGTTGAGCTTGTAATTTTGATCATGAGTAGCTAAACTTGTAAGCTTAGGGATTGATGTAGTTGATTGTGTTTATGGATTGATTTATGGTTTAAGTTGTGCAATGTTATTATGTTTGTAATCTTGATTTAATGCTTTCAATTAATTGGCCATTAGTTGGATGATTTAAGTTTCGAATCTAGCTCGGGAGAGGGGATTTGATTTAGACTTACTCAAGATTGCATGACTAAAGTTTAGTTTCTAATTCGTGACGGTTTTAGATTAACTTTAGAATTGGTTAAAAGATCTCATTGCCTTGCATGATTAATAAACTTAGATAGGGATATCAAGTTGGTTAATTTGCATGAGAATCAATTATACTCGGGAGAGGTAGTTGTGATTAAAGGGTCTTTGGCTCATAATTTCATTGTGCATAATAACTTATTCCTTAAAATCAATCCTAAACTAAATCGGCGAAATCAATTCCCTAAGTAGTTTTCCCAATTGAAATTCCACACTTTTTACTTGCTTTGATTTGGTTTTCTTATCATTCATTCATCACTTTTTGATCCCTAAATAAAATTGGGAAGGATAATTCACAATACTTGATTTGCTTAAAAATCCAATCCAGAGGACGACACTCGTTTATACGAACTCTTTATTATTACTTGACCCGTGCGCTTGCGGTTAGGAAAAGTCCACATCAGCTGAGAATTTTTCGGTCTAAGTATGAGAGGTGGTGGGTGCAATTTACAATAATTAATTAATTAAGTTATTTCGTGGGGTTACCGTGTAATGGTCAAAGTTATCTGTAGAGTAACCAATCTGACAGTCCCGTCTCTACATCCATTTGTAGTGCCTGAGTAATTTACGTTGGGTGCATTCTAACGCTCAAAGTTGATGTTATTTGATTTCCCCCGTTTATCTCATAGAGTTTAACTGTTTTCATTTACTCGCTTATTTCTACTTTTTTCTTTAATAAAAACCTCATTCAAACTATTTTTCTAGTTACCATTCTTGATTGCAAACTTAGAGGAGGTTCTTATTTTTATAGAATCTTGTGTTTTTTTACTAGTCACCATCTCCCTTGGGTACGATATCTGGAATACTTTCCACTTTATTACTTGATAGAGTATACTTGCACTCGAGCAATGTCGTAGCACATGTATGTCAATAGCGCACATAGCAAGCTATTTTTCCCGGTACAATTTAGTTAGTCTTTGAGATTTATTTTGCCAATTTTATGCATTTTACGTTTCTTTTGTAGGAATTGATCATAATGATAGAATTTGAAGGTTTGGAAGAAAAATGATGATTTTGAAGCAATTGAAAGAGTTAAAGTGAAGAAAAGAAGAAAATGAAGCAAACTCAACTCATCCAACCCGAGAGGGCAGCGTTGAGAAGTTGCCTTTGGGCGTCTCAACGCTTCCGTGAAGACAATAGGGGTGTAAATGAGGTAACGTCGAGACGTTGTGATATAGGAACTACCTCAATTATGCTTGAGAACTCCCCTTATTTCAGGTGAACCCCCACAACAATAATAAAAATAACCCCATTAACAAGATGATAAAACAACCCCAAGAAAGTTAAATAGATTTACTTGGAAGGATGATCAAATATCAAGAAGAAAGGAGAACTCGTTTCTAACTTCAAGATTTCGAACTCTTCACAATCTAATTGATCAAACTTGATTGAAAGTTCTAAGCATGCATTCTAAACACAAGAACACAAAGAAAGCATAAAAGCTTGAGAGAAACTAAACTCAATCTGAGATTTCATTCAAATTCAACTTGTGTTCAAATGACAAATTACATCCATATTTATACTAATTGAAAAGACATCATGAAAGGATACAACCCTTCATCTATGTGGTCAAAATCCAGCCCCTAACCTTTCAAATCCATTCATGAACCTTCATAAATAAAAATTCATGAATTCAAAAGATACATAATGCATTAAATATGTGAATGAATCTGGATTTTTAGATTCATTGTGTCTTTTGGTTGAAAAGGTGCCTTTCCAAGTTTGAATGGATGTAACTCTTGGTCATGGATGGCTACCTTAGTCTTTTAGCTCTAGATCTTGTCATTGGAGCTTGTGGCATAATGATTTCCTCATGATTGGATTGAATTGGAGTTGGCACCCATGGAGCTTCATTCGAGCTTAATTGAGCTGGTCGAGCTTCAAGTTCTTCTTCTTGAGCTGATGGAGCTTGCAATTCTTCTTCTAGTGCTTCCTGATTGCTTATTCCCTTATCACGTTGTCCCTTAGCGTCTCGACGCTACACAATTTCCTAATCTGAAATGCGCGACAATAGAGACAGCATCGAGACGCTGTCCCTAGGGTCTCGATGTTGTGGATAAAATATCTATAAAAGGAAATAGATTTGCTACGGCCAAGGGGTGTCCAATTGGTGAATTTTTAGACCTAATTTCGAAAAGGAACATTCTAGGGGAGCTAAAGCAAGGTCAACGAGCGGGAACCAAGCTTGAAGGTATGAAGATCGTGACGGGGACGTGATGGTTTCGACGGATTTGTGAGTTTTTCCCTTTCTTTCCTTATCTCTTGTATTTTTCATGGCTTTTCATTCAATTAGTGATTGTAGTTCTAAGACTATGAGTAGTTAAGTTGTTTGTCTTAGGGATTGATGTAGTCTTTTAGGTTTATGGATTAATTATTGGGATGTTTGTGCCTTTATTTTATTCACGCAATTATGTTTCCATGCTTTAAATTAATTGGCCATTGATTGAAATATTTTGTGTTTAATCTTCTCGGGAGAGAGGATTTAGCTTAGATTTTGATTGCATGACTAAGGTAGAATTCTAAGATCGGGAGATTTAAAATAACTTTAGAAGTTCTAAAAAAAGACTAGATTCAAGCCCTTGCATGTTAATGAACTTAGATAGGAATATCAGGTTTATTGTATGCATGAGAATCATTTATGCACAGAAGAGATATTTGTGACTTCAGTGTCTCCTTGACTTATAAAATAATTGCACGTTAAAATTCATTCCCCTTGGTTAATCCTAAAACTGAATTGATGAAATCAAATCTCTAAGAATTTCTCCAATTGAATTTCCACATTCTAATTTGCAATACTTTTTTAATCATTAAACTCATCTCATTGTGATCTCTAAATAAAATTGGGCAAAATTATTCACGGTAGTTGATTTAATTAGAAAACCAATCAAGAGGACGACATTCTTCGATTTCTTTATCACTATATTATTACTTGACCCGTACATTTGCGATAAGAAAAATTGTGCATCATCTCTAAATAAAATTGGACAAAAGTATTCACGGTAATTAATTTGACTAGAAACCAAATACAGAGGACGACACTCATTTTTTAACAAAATCACTATATTAAAACTTGACTCGTACACTTGCGGTTGTGAAAATTGCACACCACCTCTGTTAGCTCTTCCATTCGAAAGAAGAAGAAAAGAAAGACTTGCCTCCCTTTGAAAAAGGCAAGAGCAAGTAAGATAGAGAGGAGAAAGAACCTTAGTTGAGTCTAGAGTCTCTTTGTGTTTTATTTTCACTGTAAGCTGTTTGACTTTCTGTTTTGTTTAAGTTTCAGTTGTAAGTTCATTCTTTTATGTACTTTTCGATTATCAATATGAATGCACTTTATTTCTTCAATTCGTGTACCTTTTATTTTATGTTTTGCACTTTATTTTCCTCAATGAGTTATCACTACAAGAAATAACAAATACAATAGGTAACAAAAAAAAAGCTATAAAAGACCTATTATAACCTTTTTCGAAGGTCCTGACAGGCCATGTTATTAAAAGTTTGGGACTTTTTATAGCATTTTTGTAGAGCTATAATGGATGCTATAATAGAGTATGGAGGTATAGCTTATATACATTGTTATGAAAACGTTTTATAGTGTTTTGTATTAAATCTATAATTTGTTTACAAAGTTAAAATATTGTGCTATCTTTAACATATAATAGCATTTTTTTTAATGTTATAATATAATCTTTATAGCTTTAATATTATGTTATAACAAAGTTTTTAATGTTTTCCATTTGCTTATAATTATTGTAATAACCATTTGGTAGCATTATTATCAAAAAAAAAAAAAAAAAAAAAATCATTTGGTAGCATTCGTTTTAAAATATTAATTTCATTTAAATTAATTAAATTTTGATACAATTTACTTCAAGTGCTCATTTTTAGCTAAATCCACACACAAGAAATAATTCTTAACATGTTATATACCATGATTTCCATTCATAATTGAAATTTCATAATCTATTTACATTATAAAATAAGACATTCAATAGTTTCCTAGCATAAAGAAGTTATCTAAATGATACAAGATGAAGTATTCATTGGATATAATTTCCAACAACCTACACTAGTTCATAAAATACAAAAAGAATGCCAACAAGTCCATAAACCAGTGAAGACCTCAAAAAGTTCGCCAACAAGTCCATAGTCAGCAACCTGCATATTGGAGTTCACCTTCCTCTCTTTGAACTCTTGATGGGCGAGGATTCTAAAAGTTCACCTTCCCTACAACCTTCGAGCAGCTTCCTTGGCAAGGAGCTTCTCCTTTGCTTTTGTTTTGGCCTATGACTTAGAATCCATGATTCCTCCACCCCACAACTTCCTATACCTGTCATTGAAGTTTGCCTTAACAAATAGAACACAACAACAAAGCTATTAAAAATAAACTATATACAGGGGTACTAGCCAAGTGTTACCTTTATTTTAAGTGTGCTAGTCACCTTGATAGCTTGATAGCTTGATAACTTCTAGGATCTTATTGATCCATACTTCAAAAGAATCTTGAATAAGTTTGTTGCTGCATATGCAGGAAAAGTCATTCAAAACCAACATTATGAACACTTTACAACAAATGCAAATAAACAAGAAAGGTAAACTAGAAAAGGAACAAAATACACTTAAAATCCAACCAAAACCACATGGAAGATGACTGGAAGGATTTGTCCACATTTGAAACTATTACATTTTTCCAAATAACCAAAAAGAGAACCAAAAGAACTATCAGCAAAATGGAAGGTGTATTTCATTCACAACTAGGTATGGTAAAAAAGGTTTGTGTAAGAATCACAACTACATTTCATTGCATACTTCTCCAAAAAAAAAAAACATTTACAGAATCACAATTATATTTCATTCCATCAACCAACGAAGAGAAAAACAAACAAATCTACACCAAAGCAGTGCCACATGAATTAATTAATACACATCTAACAATAGGCAACTTACGTATAAACAGTAAACAAATTAGGACATCTTTTTTTTTTTTGTGGCTTGGCCAGGTGCCAAAGTGCAACAATGAAACAACTAAACTTATCAACCAAAGCTAATAAACTTGCTAATACAACTAAGTGCAACAATGTAGCAATTCTCATAAACGCAACTTAACGGTAAACAAATGAGACTAAACGTATCACAAATCATCAAAACATTTTCAATGAAACAACTAAACTTATCAACCAAAATTTCTAAAGTTGTTCAAACAACCAAGTTCATCAATGTAGCGATCCTCATAAACACAAGAATGTAACAACTTATTAAAAGATCAGAACGCGAACATAACAACTCAATGGAAAACAAATTTACCAACACAAATCATAACAAAACTATGACTACCATAACTCCAGGATAATCATAGTACTCATACCAAGTCAACCTAGACAAATGAATGAACTTCCATACTTTTCAACGTTTGACCTAAACAAACAATTATGTGTGTTGTCCAAAAAAAACAATTATGTGCAACAAAAACAACAAAATTTTATCCTTCCTTTCTTTCCCTTTTCAGACATGGGATTTTCCGTTTATTGGAAGAGAGTGGGTTGGGGTGTGACGGAAGATGTTTAAAATCACGATCTAGAAGAAAGGAAGCTTATGATCCAAAGGCCAATCAATCAGCATGTGGAGGACTATATGATTTAAAGATACCAATTCATAAACTAGAACTAAACCAGAAAGACTTAAGCAGGTATAAGTTTCTCCCTCGCTAGTGAGCTTTTAGATTCGCACAAAGGCCAACAAGTAACTAACAATATTAACTAGGAAAACAATGACACCGGGAGATCAAGCTCAACACCCCCTACTTTAATATCGTCATAAGCTACCATTGAAGTTAGAAACTTACACTGAAATTTAATATTCTTTCTTGACATTAGCAATTTTCAACTACAGTTAGGAACTTAATTCTTATATGAAAAAATTGGTAAATGGCCATCAAAGAAAATACAAAACAGTTTACAACTATGAACAATCATAAAGAAACTTGTTCATTCATCTTGAGCTTCAGAACTTTTTCTTTGTCAAGATCTTTATTGTTGCATGTTCCCCAAACACAAGTATGCAAGAGCTTTTGCTGTTTTCTTCACAGTACCCATCCCTTCACCTCCTCCCATGAGCAGCATTGCTAGTAAGTCTGGATCCATCTAAAATTCTTCCCTTAGTTGATCCTGTGTAGGCAAATAATCGAGTCAAACAACCACAACAAGCGTAATCAGATCTCCATCAAACAAAATCACATGTTTGTGCTATGCAAAGATCTACATTCTCGAGCACTGCCCAAGCGAAGGATGGCCTAATGGGTAGGCTATAGACATGAACTTGGGACTCTTCGATGCCGTCGAGCAAGCCTCCACCTCCCAGTAACCAAGAAAAGCAACAAGAAAGTTAAAAATCTCATTCGATCAACAATGTATGTGGTCTCATAACATCAATAGTTCATAGTCAAGACCTCCAACACGATTCTCTTTTATTTTAGTGAACCTCGCTCCTTGTATTATGCTTATGACGCTCCCACTAATCTTGAGAGAGGCTTTACCCACCCCAAAGACAACAAGAATTTAACAATTTTAAGATTTTCCACATGGGAACTTGAACCCAACATTTGGAGGTATCTCCAAGCATATCAAGTTGATAAGACTTGTTACTTATTTCATCTTTTACTCAATTAATTATTGTTGAGTGTATACGCAACAAATATAAACAAGTTCGAGATAAAAGATCAATCCAAAATGAAGATTAAAAACAAAACAAATGCAATCATGAGCTAAATCATAGCACACTTGCACATTCAAGTATGATAATAACAAGTTTGGGTAAATTGCAAGATCTTGACGCATACACAAAGTTCTCTTAAAAACAAACATAAAATGGCACGTTTACAAGACTTCCACGTAAAACATAGGCAAACAAGAAATAGAGAGGTAAATTACAAGCCAAAACTGACCCTCTTCAGCAAGAGTTTTAGCAAATAATCAACAAATCTCACGATTAAAAAAAATTGAAGAGAACAAACGAACACGAAGCAAAATGTAAGTCACAAAAAAACTAAAAAATCAAAAGAGAAAATCATCCAAGTAACTCGATAAACGAGTAAATTTAAATAAAAAAACCAAAGCTAATGAAAACAAACGAACACGAACAAGATGGAAGTAAGAAAAACCTCAAAACCCAGAAGAGAAAACCATTGAAATAACCCGATACACGAGAAAAATTCCAAAAAACCCAAACTAAAGAGAAAAAAACCAAGCACGAACCAACGTGTAAGTACGAAAAAACTCAAAACTCGGAAGAGAAAAATCATTGAACTCATCTGATACTCATCTCCAAATTCAATCCGAAACGCATCTCGAATGGCCTCTGCAGAGGCTCAATGGCCACCCCTTGTATCACTCCTCAAAATAAGAACATTCTTCGTCCTCTCGGCTCCAGTCTGAACCATTTTCTTAATACCACCACGAACAGCTATGTGGTTTGCAACAACAATCTCTAACGATTTCAAAATTGCTTCAACTAAAACACAACTTAAATTTGATAATCTATTTTTCCAAATTAAAAATTAGAAATAAATACTTACAATTAGACTGTGAGAGGCAAAAAAATGAGGCAAAAGAGATCGAAATAGGAGTTAGCAAAAAACCTCAGGAAAAAACCATAAAACCTCGCGTGCAAAACAACCAGGAGAGAGATCGAAATAGGAGAGAGATCGAAATAGGAGAGAGATCGAAATAGGAGAGAGAACTCACCAAGAAATTGTTACTACCGTGCTTTCGTGGTCACTGCGCTTGTTGGTGGTGGTTAGAAAGAGGACTAGCGGCGACTGGACTAATAAAAATCGGCATAGAATAATTATTAGAGAAAACTAAGAAGCCAAGTGAAATAACAATCAGGCATAAGAAATCTCAATCCAACGATCCCTTTCATGATATTGATTTTTGTCTTATTTCTTATTTGCATGCCTTATTTTGTCTCTTTTACGTTCAACATTTATTTTTGCTTTGTCCTGCTTTCCAAAATCCCCCCTGTTTTATAAGCGCAAAATTCTGCATTTGCTAGGTCCCCTTCCCTGTGTTCGACCCCAGCAACTATTTCTACAAAATAGTTATAGTGTCATGGATTATAAATTTATTTGACCAACACGACCTTCGACAAGTCAGACCCGTCATGCCACGTCATTATTTAAAGTTTATGACGAAATTACAAATAATCAAATTTGGGACCAATTATAAATTGACATGTGTCCCATATTTAATTTGAAGACAAAGTTCGCCAATTATAAATTTTTAGAGTCAAATGTCCATTTAACCAATTAATTAAAAATAAATTATTTTGATAAAATTAATTAATTTGACCAATTAATTAAAAAATCATAATTAATTGGATCAAATTTGGTCGTTTAAAATTTGGATCATATGGTTTTTGGGTCAAATATAAACCAAACCCAAGACCAAATAGTTGAACCCAAGACCAATGAAGCCCACGTCCAAGTTGTTAGGATCAAAAGTAGCCAGGGCCCATCCATGGAGAACTCTATAAATAGAGAGGTTCTCCTCCATTTCAAGGGTTTAGAAAATTGGAAGCTCTCAACCAGGATCAAAGGATTTAGAGAGACTCCACCAAGATTGAAGATTGAAGACTCTCTAAAATCCATAAGTTCTTAAGTGTTGAACACTTCTTGAAGATCAAACATTCTTCAAGACTTCCACACTTCTTGAAGACCAAACACTTTTCAAGGCAAGAACACTCCTTGAAGGCCAAAGACTCTTCAGGACATCAACACTTCTTGAAGACCATACACTTCTCAAGACTTCAACACTTCCTGAAGACCAAACCCTCTTCAAGACTTGAACACTCCTTGAAGACCAAAGAACTCTTTAAGACATCAACACTTCTTGAAGACCAAAAACTCTTCAATACTTGAACACTCCTTGAAGACCAAACACTCTTTAGGACTTGAACACTTCTTAAAGACCAAACAACTCCTAAAGATTTCAACACTTCTTGAAGACAAAACACTCTTCAAGACTTGAACACTCCTTGAATACCAAAGGCTCTTCAGGACATCAACACTTCTTGAAGACTGATAACTGTCCAAAAGGTAGTTATTTAGGCCTCATTTATATAAGGATTTGTGTGTCTTTAATGCTTAATATGGTTGGTTTTAGAGAGATATTATATGTTTCAACCCATTTGGAAGAATGAAAGCCTTGGAAATTACTTTGTGCAGATTATGCTGCTGGGCGACTTGAGGAAGCAAATTCTGTGCTGCAGCAAAACTGGGAACAGAACTGCCACATCACAGCTCGTTAGCCAACTTCATGAACCGACTTCTGTTGAGTTATTTTCGGAATAAAGGAGCAAGGAGAGCCCTGCACGTGTCCAAGTTGACCTAATTCAAGCCTCCTATCCTTCTATAAAAGGAAGTAGCCGTCTAAGTCAAAACGATTTCAATTTCCCTTGGAAGCCGAATAGTATAGAGAGATTGGAGACCATCAAGAACACCATAATCCGCAAGCTGATTAAGGAGATTATTATTTTCTTTATTATCTTGTGACTATGGGCATGCCTACTCAGATTGTAATTCGTGTTTCCATGCTTATTATGAACTAAGTAGCTTTAGGCGTTGGTTAAGTAATATGTAGTTAACGTGTTTCATCTCTAATAATATATTGATTATTGCAACTTGATTAATTGTTGTGCTTATTCTTATTTTATGCCCGCCTTGTCAGCCGATGTGAATACCTCTCTCTAGTTTTAGGGATGATTTAAAGAGTGTGTGGCAATTAATCACACTACGATCATTGTGTATTGGTGAACGCCCGTGACTGAGCTAGGGATAGCCAGTTGCCTAGTGCTTGATCGGTCGTTCTTCATTGGGGTTGAAACACATTCCAAAAGATCCGGAGTTCTGGGAGGAATCCGCTAATAATACTTCGAGAGTTTGCATGATCAATAATATTGCTAGAGCATCTTTTAAAACAAACTTAACCAACGTCTGCCTTTAATCTGTCTACCTATTTGTTTATTCTTTGTTCTGTCATTTACTTTGCTTCAGCATAATTCTTATAAAACCAAATCATTTTTACCATCTTTGAAACCATTAGAAAGTTAGACAAAATAGATAAAGTGGAAGCTAATTCAGGACCCGGATTGATAATATTACTTGCTGCAGACTGTGTATACTTGCACATGAATTCTAGAGTCTTTTTATACCACATTTTTACTCACTCTAGGAGCCCAACAAAGACCAAACACTCTTCAAGACTTGAACACTCCTTGAAGACCAAAGACTCTTCAGGATATCAAAACTTCTTGAAGACCAACACTCCTCAAGACTTCAACACTTTTTGAAGACCAAACACTCTTCAAGACTTGAACACTCCTTGAAGACAAAAGATTCTTCAGGACATCAACACTTTTTGAAGGCCAAATTTTTGGGGTTGGTGCCATAAAAATCGTAGATAGTGAATGTAAAAGAATTATATATATTTGTTCAACAAAGTCATTATTGACGTTTATTCAGTACACTTGTCATTCAATAAATAAATTTCACATTAAATAACTCAAATCCAATAAACTAAAATCTCTTGTTATATAATGTATACTTGAGCTTTATGTGGAGACAAAATTGGATTAGGCTCGAGTAATAGCCAAAACAGTCTATAGTATAGAGATAGGGTTGGGTATCTTATCTTGGGGACACTATGAGACGCGACCCGCTTTGTATTTAGTACAAACGATGTGATCCTGAATCTTTCATGTAGAGACATGTGAGTGGAGGCGTCCTATGCAATGAGGTTTTGTAAGACCAGGATCGAGAAATAAGTCACTTTCACTTTATAACGTTGTTTACTGTTGAAACTGACTAATTTCATACGATGACCTAGGTAACTTAATCTTAATCCTGAGTTAACTATGAACTGCTGTCTATTCGGGATAATCCTTTGATTTGCATGGGTGAGAGTGGCTCAGCATCGCCGACTCAATAAGCCTACTATTTTGGGATAAGACCGGGTAGATAGCTGAGGACATAGTCCTGCAAGATGGAATTCACTGCTACCCGCTATCAGGGATAGTAGAGAGGTTGTTCCCTTAAGTTGGGACTTAAACAAAGGGATCCCACCCTCTCATTGATCTGAAAGGAACTCGGTTTGGTTGTTGGACCACATACCAATTGTTCATTAGAGGATCAGTGGGACTTAAGGAACTAGAGGTAACTTCAGGGGTAAAACAAATTTTTGACCCAGCTGTAGTTACGAACGACCTATGAAGGATCTATTGGGTTTTATGTCCTAAAACTCGTAGATAGTGAATGTTAGCAAATTTTATACTTGTGTCAATAAAATGTTATTGAGGATTATACAATAAAGTGTTATTGTTAATGTAAGTTTAGAATTTCACAATATGACCCAAATCCAATAAATTAAGATCCAAGGTTGTTTGTTTGTAACTTGAACTAGTATGTGGAGACATACGTGGATCAATGTTCAAGAAACAACCTAAAAGGTCTATAGTACATGGATAAAACTGGGTACCTTATCCTGGTAACACTATGTGATATGGCCCGCTTTGTATTTGATACAGACATATTGATCCAAAGCGTCCATGTGGTAGACATGCAAACAGGGGTATACTATGCAATAAGTTTGCATAAGACTGGACCACGAAATAGTCAACCATTAGTTGTAACACCGTTAACTAGTTAGGTTACTATTTCAATAGAATGACCTAGGTAACTCGTTGTAATGCCTCGCGTTATAGAATTAGACTATTTTGGAATAATCAAACCTGTTCGCTCAAGTTCTAAATTGGAAGATTAGAAAGTTCAATTCAGTTCCTAAATCAATGAGTTAAATGTTGATGATTTAGGAATCTAGTCTTGGTCCGTATCTCCAATTTCAAAGGAAATCCCAATCGTTGTTATTTAAGATTATCTAATTATTTACGAGTTTTAATTTAAGTTTTCTAATTGGAGTGAGGATTTAAGTTGGATGTTTGAAGAGACCTTAATATTTTTCCCTTCTATTTATTAGGTTCTACGTTTTTCTCTTGAGTGTAATTAATAAAGGAAAAGGAGAAAATCAAAAGAAAGAAAAAAAAGCCCTAGCTTTTATGGCTTCATCCCATCTCCTTTCTCTTCTTGTTTGCGCCGCACAACCCCCCCCCCCTCGATTTTCTTCTTCAATTTTCGCGTCACCACCACCCAAACTCTTATTCTCTCTCGTTCTAGCCGCTCAACGCCACAGCCACGAGTAGACTTTCGCGTGGTTTCGACCAGTAGTGAGTGAAACCCACGCAATCTCATCCTCTCTTTTCTTTCTCTGGTAACAATGGTCGCCATGCCTTCAGTCATCGTCTTTGGTGCGATTTTCGTCCATCCTTGGTGAGCTACGACGGCACAAATACCACGAGCACAAGACCCCCAACTCTCCAGCGATTGAAGCATCATCTTGTTGAACTCTCTTATTGTTCTGGTGAGTTTCATCCTCTTCGAAGCTTATTTCCTTTGGTCTATTTGTTCACAAGCTCCATTGTGCAGAAAACAACTTGACCCACGTGAGTTTTGCAAGGAAACACATTGAGTTTGCAGTTTCCAACCACAACTGCGTGATTTGAACTTCCAGCAAGCTTCAGTCTTGATTTCCTCCTTTTTGGTAAGATTTACCACTTACCCATTCATGTTTGACCCTAGAATTGAGTTACCCACTATCCAATAATGTCGATTGTAAAGGTTTAAGCTCCTACAAACACCCACCAACAAGTGATTTGGCTGTTTGGTAAGTTTCAGGTAAGTGGAAGCCAAACTAAGGCTCTTTCGGACCCGAGTATGTGCTGTAAATGAGTCTCCAAGACTTAGGTACTCCTTGTAGGTTCAGTTTCACTTTGGAGTGATCCAATCATGTTTCTAGCCATGGAGCTCCCTGAAAACTAAGTTCGAGCGAATTTGGAGTGTTCGAATTGAGTTTAAGGTTGGTTTTGAGTAAGAAGGTTCTCTCTAGTCTTCTCTCAACTGTGTTTAAGGTTGTTAGACTATGTTCTAACTTCTAGTCCTTATCTTTCTTATTTCAGGAAGTGCTATTAGGGGCGTTTTAGAGCGATAGTAAGTGGATTTCTACCTGTGGAGTCTGTTTGTTGTGTGCAAGCATGGTGTATGCCTTGTCCATGTTATATTTTTATGATCTATACATATCACTTCTTGAATTATATGTTGTGTGAGATAATGGCTAGATGTTTGTTGTGTATGCTGGATTGTTGGGATGTTTTGATAGATTTTGGTTGACTAGCTTGGTGCTTCATTATGATTGTCAAAATGAACATGTTATTTACGTTGTGAGGGTGTTGCATAGTTGTCATGGCTTTCGAGCATAAAGCATGGTATAGTGGCATGATGTGTAGGATTCATGCATTCTAGTGAGATTGTGAGGTCAAAGGGCCTTGTGTGGTTAAAAAGGAAAGTTAGGTGAATACCATGTGCCTCGGGTAAAAATGGTGGAGGGGTGGTATGTCACCAATTGATTAAGAAGAGCATCGGGTGCCTTGGGTAATATGGCCAAGGGGCGATGTGATGAGTCTATACATTGTGAAAGTCATCAGGTGCCTTGGGTAATGTGGCCAAGGGGCGACGTACAGTTTGATTGTGAAGTCATCGGGTGCCTTGGGTAATATGGCCAAGGGGCGATGCACAGTTCGAGGCCTTGGGTAATATGGTCAAGGGTCGAACATTGAGCGCTGTAGAGAAACGTCGAGGCCCTGGGTAATATGGTCAGGGGTCGGCATGACTTGAAGGAGTCAGTCTCAGAGAGCTTTGTTAGGGCTCTGAGTGTTGAGCAGGCTTGTGGAACTTGAGAGAAAACTGAGTTTGCATGACATGATGTGAAATTCATGTGTTTTGAGTATGCATGGCATGGTACGAAATTCATGTGTTTTAAGTGAGCATTGCATGGTGCGGAGTTCATGTGTTAGGTGTATGATTGTTGCACGATTGTGATGGTTGAGTATACTTTTATGTGTTGATTTCTCAGCTTGTATATGAGGCATGATATTGTAGTTGAAAAGCATGATACTTGTCATGTATATGTATGTTGTTTGATGGCTCTTCAGGTGTGAGCCACTTACTCAGTACCGTGGCTTTTGTACTGATCCACCACTAGGTTTTGCAGGTGATGAGATCATATTCAAACTTGGTGATGAAGAGGAGACTTGAAGGAAGAGACCATTAGATAGTTAGCTATTTCTATTTATCGTTGTGTTTTAGATTCTTATTGGAGTTGTTAAACTGATGTAGTTATTAGTTAACTTGTTTGGCTGTTGTAATAGACTTAAGCTTGAAGTTTCTTTTATTTAGGGTGGGTGAGCTTTATTAGCTGCACTTGTTACGAGATCTGACTCGTATTATATACACTTGAGTTTTGGAGTTAATTCTTAATTTAGTATGTTGGGTTGTTGTCAATTGAAGTAGAGGTTGTGATATGGTTCTAGAAGTGCATCTTTCTATATTTTTCATGTGTTAAAAAATTTCTGGTTAGCTATAGTTACGTCGTTATGCTGTTGAAATTTTCGAGACATTAGGTTGGCATTAGGTTAAATTTAGTAATGTCCCATAGGTTAGGCCAAATTTTGGGGGTGTTGCACTCGGTCTTAACCCTGAGTGTGTCATGAACTCCTTCTCTCGAGGGATTGTCCTTTGATAAGTATGGGTGAGAGTGGTTTATACGCCGACTCAATAAGCCTACCTTGTTGGGGACAAGACCAAGTGGGGGACTGGGGACATGACAACATAAGATGGAATCCACTCCTTCCCGCTTCTAGGAGAAGTAGATGAGTGTTCCCTTAAGTGGAGACTCCGGGTCTTGAACAAAGGGATCTCGCACTCTCATTGGCCCGAGAGGGACTTTCTGTTTAATGGTTGGACCATAAACAAGTTGTTCATTAGAGGAGCACTGGTACTTAAGAAAATAGAGGTAACACAAGGGTAAAACGGTAATTTGACTCAACCGTAGTTACAAACACTCGTTAAGGATTGACTAACCGGTATAGTCCATATCCATGGACACATAAAAGTTCTACAGTGAGAAGAGTGCAGTTGTGGGTCTCTTGTGGAGTGACCTGGTTAATGAATATTGGTTAACTCGATTAATGAGTTTAGACAGTTAACCTCATATCATTGGAGCTTTGATCTATAGGTCCATTAGGTCCCTCTGCTAGCTCGTAAAGAGTAATTATAAACAATTATATCTTGAGAGAATTTGAATAGTTCAAATTCAGATTATGAATTAAGTTAATTATATGAAATATAATTAATTTAATTTATAGTGATGCATTAAAATATAAAGTCTAATTTGAGATTAAACTTTATTATATTGAGAGAATGATATATTTGAATGAGTTCAAATATATGTCTAATTAAATATATGATATTTAATTTATTAGGAATTAATTAATTATTCAATTTAGTTTAAATTAAATTTGATTTAATTAAGCTATAGTATATGAGATGATTATTAGAATATGATTCTAATATCTAATTAATTAAATATGGCAGATATTTAATTAATTATTGGACTTAGTTAATTAATTGATTAGTTTAATTGAAGTAATTAAATGTGATTTAATTAAGTTTAATTAAAACTACTGTTGAAGGAGAAATTTTGTCCAATCACAATTTGCCACGTCATTATTTAAAATTAATGACAAAATTAAAAATAATTAAATTTGGGACCAATTATAAATTGACATGTGTCCCAAATTTAATTTGAAGACAAAGTTGGCCAATTATAAATTTAAAGAGCCAAATTTCTATTTGATCAATTAATTAGAAAATAAATTATTTTGATCAAATTAATTAATTTGACCAATTAATTAAGAAGATAATTAATTGGATCAAATTTGAGTCTTTTAAATATTTGGGTCATATGGTTTTGGGTCAAATATGAACCAAACCTAAGACTAAATGGTTGAGCTCAAGACCAATAAAGCCCAAGTCCAAGTTGTTAGGCCCAAAAGTCACCAGGGCCCATCCAGCGAGAACTCCATAAATAGAGGGGTTCTCCTCCATTTCAAGGGTTCAGAAATTCTAGACTCTCACAAAGACAGGAGTTCAGGATTTAAAGCTTTCAAGCAGAACCAGAGAATTCAGAGAGACTCCACCAAGTCTGAAGACCGAAGACTCTCTACAATTCATAAGTTCAAGTGTTAAACACTTCTTGAAGACCAAACACTCTTCAAGACTTCAATCCTTCTTGAAGATCAAGGACTCTTCAGAACATGAACACTTTTTTGAAGACTAATGACTTCTTCAAAACTGGAAGACTTCAAGCTCCAAGAATCCATTGAAACTTCAAACTCGAGATCAAGCGTTCTAGCCCTCGAGTGAAACACATTCACACACAAGAGAGAGAATCAGAGGATTAAAGTTAGAGATTGTACACCCACACGCATATTACATCAATACAATATATTATTTATTTCACGTGTCTCCATCTTCGAAGTTACGTATAAACAAATTGGCACGCCCAGTGGGACAATCTCTACCTCTCATTTCTCTCTCTTCTCTCAAAACGCAAGTGTAAACATGTCTTTCAAGACTTCCTCAATGGTCGCTGTCATGAACAAGTCTTACATCGGTTCTATTGCTCATTGTTGCTTCAATGAACTGACGTTGCAAGAAGATACAACTTCTATCGTTGCAGGCCAAGAAACAATCTTGTAAGGGGCATATACTAATGAAGAGTTTCTGGTTAAGTATAACCCTCTGTTTGAACCTGATTCTGACGTAGTGACCGTCATGATGACTGAGACAAGAACTATGGAAGAAAGAATGACTGAGATGCAAGAGCACATCAACAACTTGATGAAGGCGATTGAAGAAAAAGATTCTCAAATCGAGCAACTAAAGAGCCAAATTTAGAACCAACATATCACCGAATGAAGTCAAACCCAAGTAATAAAAAATCATGACAAAGGAAAGTCTATAGTGCAAGATGATCAGCCACAGTGTTCTACTTCGGTTACTTCACTATCCATCCAACAGCTCCAAGATATGATCACAAACTGTATCAGACCTCAGTACGGTGGACCTACTCAAGATTCCCTCTTGTATTCCAAACCTTGTACTAAGAATATTGATAACTTGAGAACTCCAATCGGGTATCAGGCACCGAAATTTCAGCAGTTTGATGGAAAGGGCAATCCTAAACAACATATTGCCCACTTCGTTGAGACATGCGAGAACACTGGTACTCGATGGGACCTACTAGTCAAACAGTTCATTCGAACACTTAAAGGAAATGCTTTTGACTGGTACACTGATCTAGAACTTGAGTCAATAGACAGTTGGGAGGAACTAGAAAGAGAGTTTTTTAATTGCTTCTACAACACTAGATGAACAGTTAACATATTCGAGCTCACCAACACTAAACAACGAAAAGGTGAACTCGTTGTTAACTATACAAATCGCTGGAGAGCCATTAGTCTAGATTGCAAAGATCGCCTCAGTGAACTCTCTTCTATTGAGATATGCATTCAAGGCATGCACTGGGAACTCCTCTTCATCCTTAAAGGTATAAAGCCTCGCACCTTTGAAGAACTAGGAACTCGCACCCATGGTATGGAGCTAAGTATTGCTAGTCGAGAAAACCAAGACCTTATCCTCCCTAACATGAAGAAAGAAGGAAGGAACAACGAAGAGACTATAGAAGAATCTATGGTTGTAAACACAACCCTTCCTAAGTCATCTTCGAAAGAAAAGCGACAAACAAATGGAACGCATCACTTAACTTTAAAGGAAAGACAGAAGAAAATCTATCCTTTCCCTAATGCCGACATCCCTGATATGTTGGAACAACTACTAGAAGCGCAACTGATAGAGCTTCCTAAGTGCAAACAACCAGAAGAGATGGAGAAAGTCGATCATCCCAAGTATTGCAAGTATCATCGAGTTATTGGTCATCCAGTGGAAAGGTGTTTCGTCCTAAAGAACTTAATTCTAAAGCTAGCTATGGAAGGAAAAATTGAGCTCGACCTTGATGAAGTAGTTCAATCAAATCTTGCTACAATCAAAGAAAAGGGCAAGCACCAAAGATAGAAGGATCTTAAGAAACTTCAACCCGAGAGGCAGAGAAGTAAAGAGTTTTCTCAACCTCGACAACCGGTGACTACGAAGGAACTCTTCTCCAAAACTTTCCACAAAAAGGAAAAAGGAAACTTTGTGACTTCCTACTGCATCGACGTAGAAGAAGTTGACAACTCTAAGAAGGGTGAACAAAGGACCTTTGTCTTCAATCGCATCAAGCCTCCAACTACTCGTCCTTCGATATTCCAAAGAATGAGTATGGCCGCAATAGAAGAAGAAAATCAATATCCAACGTCCACTTTCGATTGACCTTCAACTTTCCAAAGACTAAGTGTCTCCACATCGAAGAAAAGTCGATATTCAACATCCGTCTTTGATCGCCTCAAAGTAACAGACGATCAACCTCAAAGAAAAATGGATAACTTGAAGGTGAAAATTTTTTATGAAGTAAACAACGACAAGAAGCTTCATAGTAGCATCCTGTCACGTATGAAGAGGAAGTTTTCTGTTCTCATCAATACAGAAGGTTCCTTGAAGGTGAAGCCAAATCTCATTATCTTGACCAATCCTATAAATGAAGGATCTGATCAAGACCATGATAAAGATAAGAGCTTTTAAAATGTAAAAGCTCCTTATCGCAAGAGCCTAAACTACATGATGCTCTTAGCCCACATGAGCTTAAAAGGTGAGTGCAAAAAAATTTCTTGAACTACGTTATGACTTGATCCCTGTTCCATAAGGGTACGTAGGCAACAGTTGGGTTCTTAGAGTGAGTAATAATGAGATATAAAAAGACTCTAGAACTCTGTGCAAGTATACACAGTCCGCAACAAGTAAGAAGTATTTATCAAATCCAAGGTCTGGATTAGCTTTCACTTTATCTATTTTGCTTAGTTTTTTTAATGATTTCAAGAGTGGTTGAAATGATTGGTTTTTCTAGAGATGCTGAAGCAAAAGAAGTGACAGAACAGAAAGTAAACAAATAGGCAGACAGATTAGAAACAGGCGTTGGTCAGGATTTAGTAATTGTTTTAAAAGATGCTCTAGCAATATTATTGATCAGGCAAAACTCTCGCAGTCTTATTAGCGGATTCTTCCCGGAACTCCGAATTTTTTAGAATATGTTTCAGCTCCAATGAAGCACTACCGATCAAGCACTAGGCAACTGGCTATCCCTAGCTCAGTCACAGGCGTTCCCTAGCTCAGTCACAGGCGTTCACCAATACACAATGATCTAGTGTGATTAACCGCCACACACTCCCTAAATCATCCCTGAACCTAGAGAGAGGTATTCATATCGGCTAGCCAGGCGGACATAAAATATAAATGAGCACAACAATTAACCAAGATACATTAAATCAATATTTATTACTAGAAATTAAGCACAACAATCACATGTTCCCTAACCAACGCCTAAAGCTACTTAGTTCATAAGATGCATAGAGACACACGTTACAATCTGAGTAAGCATATCCATATTTACAAAATAATGCAAGAAAATATTAGTTCCCTTGATCAGCTTGCAAATAATGGTCTTCTTGGTGGTCTCCAATCTCACTCCTTTATTCGGCTCCCAATGGTGGAAGTAACTCTCCAAGAATGGAATGTTTCTCCCAAGGATGGAATGTATTTGACTTGGGCGGCTATCTCCTTTTATAGAGTGATAGGAGGCTTGAATTTAGACACATGGATGGCTTTCCTTGCGCCTTTATCCCGAGAATAGCTTAACAGAATTCAGTTCATTAAATTGGCTAATGAGCTGTGACGTGGCAGTTTTGCTCCCAGCTTTGCTGCACCATAGAATTTGCTCCCTCAAGTTGCTCAGCAATGTATTCTGCACAAAATAACTTCCAAAACATCCATTCTACCAAATGGGTTAAAACATATAATATCTATCTAAAAGCAACCCTATTTAGCACAAAAGACACACAAATCAATATAGAACTAAGGTCTAAATAACTCCCTTTTGGAGAGTTATCATACCCCCGAACTTGAACTATTGCGCGTCCCGAGCAATACTAACCAACCTTTCCTTAAGAATTCAAAACGTTAGACAAAGAATAGTTTAATCAAAACAGATAATCCAACACTACCTTCAACCTTTACCTGAGCATTCTGCAAAACCAAGCTTTGCTGCAGCAAAATAATTCTTCGGACATGGACAAATAATCATCACTTTTAACTCAATTCTAAGAACTTGCCACAACCTAGCTTTATTATCCGACACATTAAAACACACATTTTTAAGGGGTTTATATTTTTGTTTTTCAGACTTAAAGCAACCTTAGAGTCATAGGCTCTTAAGCATGGGATGACCCACTTTATGGTGCAGTATACCCTTACCTCAATCTCATCACCAACTAGGCTAAATACTCATTGAAAAGCTCAAAAATCCTTAGTTATTCCATCTCTTGCCCCACAGAATGGTGACATTTTATAATGAAACTCACCTAAGTTCTGGGAAACAGAAAAACTGTTGGACTATCATTCATCCTTCAAAACTTTTGCTCCATGAATTTTCTCAGCAAAATTTTCACAAATCAATAAATTTTTCAGCAAATAATTTCTCAATATTTTTCATATTTACTAGGTCATCTTTTTACGCGAAGACAAACTGTGGGTATCACAAATGTCCCCGGTTACTCAATAACCTAGCAAATTATTTAGTGAAGGAGAGGAATGCTCGAGCAAAACTATTGGAGTAGCAAAAAGTCCCCCAAACTTGAATCATTCGTTGTCCCCAATGAATCATTAACAGTTTAAAGTATACCCCCAAACTTAAATTTTTCTATCTAAATTTTAAACCGAGTGTGGGACTAGAACTAAGCTTAAAGTGGATCATAAAAGTCAACACTACCTCCAATATCTTCTTGTCGCAGCAACGACCAAGCCAGAAGAAATGCTCAAGCAAAAAGTTTCTGGAGATGAGAATACATTGATCTAATTAAGCTTAACCAGTCCAAGCTTTAAAAATTCAGAAGAAAATTAGTTAAGTTAGAATTATTCAGTGCTTATAGAACAGAAACAACTCCGGAAATTTCATTAAAAACATAGAAAGAAATTACAAAAGCATATATTTTGGTGGCCAAAAAAAACATAGAAGTAGAAAACATTTAAAGAAAATGAGGTTAGAAAATGCGCAAGCAAACAAAAAGTCCAGAACAAAAATTGTGCTCGCTCAGGGCCACTTCATCCGTCAATCCTCGTGACCCTACTCATTTTCATCATCCTCTTCTTCTCTTTCCATCGGTGGGGGCAGCATCTAGGGGTTCAAAAAATCTTCAGGGAATGCTGGAAGGGTTGAATATGGCTTGGAAAAATTCTCCTGCAGCGCCTTCTTCAGATTGGCATCACGACTTTTAACATAGCTCCAGAAGGTTAAAGCTTGCCTCTCGATAAACCCTTGCCTGCTAGCCGAGAGTGCAAGTTGTTCTAAAATGTTGTGAATACCAAAAACAAGTCCACCATGGCGTGCCTCTTGTGTACACTGAAGCCGTGCCAAGTTGGGCGTATCAATGGTCCCTTTGTCAAATAAAATAACATCATCTTCATCCTCATGAACCCCTGCACGCTTGCAAAGCATTGTAATCGTATTCGGGAAAAACAACTTTCCCACATTCTTTTTCCAACATCCAGATATTTCACTTGCAATAATCTTCCCTACATCAATGCTGAGAGACCTAAAAATCCCGAAAGCCAGACGAACACGTTCCCTAGAAACCGTCGAGTCATGAGTCGTTGGAAGCAATCTCTGTTTAATAAACCTCATCCATGTGTTTGCTTCCCTCTTCAGATAGGCTAACTTAAACGTCCTCTTATTAGTTTTTGAAAGCCTAAATCTTGCCCCTTCAATACCAACTTCCCGCACAGCATCACTCAGCTGCTCATTAGATGGCGCCACAGCCATCTCATTATATCCTGCTTGGGGGAAATCTTGAAGGTTGTACAGGGCGTTAATAGCACTAGGACTCCAGTCGACCTCTACGCCTCGAATGATAACTTGGAACCCTTCCTCCTCGTCAAGATTTGCATAAAATTCGCGCACTACATGCGCGTTCACAGATTCAGGTTTCGAACAAAACAACTCCCAACCGTGGTTCGTAATGTCGGTCCTCAGAAAATGCGGAAGATCACCGCTAAATCCTCTTTCAAACAGAAAATCTCTTTTTAGCAGCTCAGCATATTTTGCTCTGGCAAGATTGTTGACGAAGCGGACATACGGTAATTGCGGCTCTTCTAACTCGTCAGATTCCTCCGATGCTCCTACAACACTCTTGCCCCTATATGCCCTTTGCTTGAGCAATCGTTCTTCTTCAGTCTTTTTCTCTGCTTCCTCTCTTGCTTTTTCCTCGGCCTTTTTCTTCTCCTGCTCCTCTCCCTCTGCATTTTCTCTTTCAGAATCAGTAGTTGGGGGCGAGGGAGTATCAGTTCGGACTACCTTGACACGACCTGCTTTTCGCATTACACAACAGCGTTTGGGTACTTCCGGCATGATCACCTCCACACGAGCCTCCTGTACTGGCTCATTACCTTCTTGAGGCGCAACCTCCGCTTGTTCTTCTTGCACATCTTCAATCTGTTTTTCTTAAACCTCCTCTGCATTTTCTTCTCGAACTTCCTCTGTATCCACAACTCTCGGCTCAGTCTGCTCTGGGTTTTGTTCTACTGGTTCTTTCGGGTCTTCTTCAACCACTGTGGCAGCAACATCTTCCACAACCTTCTGAACAGTTTCTTGGTCCTCAATCTTCTGTTGTCTTCTTCTCTTCTTAGCTTCTTTCTCTTTTGGTGTTTTCTTTTTCTTAGTCTTAGCTTTCGTTACTTCGGGAGTAACTGGTACATCCTCTTCCTCATTATCTCTTTCTTTTCTCGCTCTTGTCTTCGCCATTGGAGATTTGAAAGGAACTTAATCGCACACAAAGAAAGAAAAAAAATATAAATGGCAAGGGACGAATCAAGAAGATGAAGTGAGAAGAACTTTACCGAAGGCTTGTGAATAAATAGAGCTGCAGCAAATCAAATCATAACTGAAAGATTTTGCCCCGTATTAAATGGAATTACAGTTCAAATCTCATTTAATTTGTAAATCGAATCCATTAACAGTAAAATCTTGAATTTTAATTGCCCACGGTAAATAATTGTGTGCTGTCAAACGACTAAACCGTTGGATTATCCCTGCGCGACACGTGGCAACTTCCATGCAATTTACCTGCCCACAGAAATTCAAAATCAAACGGTAAAAGCAATTAATTCACTATAAAACCCTTTCTATTCGGACGAAAGATTTGCTTCAGCCAAAACTTTGTCGCAACAACCTTCTAAACAAAAGATTACCTGAAGAATCTTGGATACGGAATTCAAATTTAAAATAGAAGAATCAAATCAGTGAATTTAAATTTAAATTAACCGCTGAAATCAAATCTTATCTTTTATTTTTATTATTCAAAACCGAATAAATCAGGAGAAATTTTATTCAAATCTAATCTAAACATAAATTTAAATAACCGAAAATAATAACTGAATTAAAATCTAATTAAATCTAATCAGAAAATAAAACTAAACTAACTCTAATCTAAATTAATCAAATTAAATAAAATAACCAGCGAAAATAAAATAAAATCTACGGAATTAAAAATAACGACAAATAAAAATAAATCTTGCAAATTTTAAACAAATCATAATTCGAATCAAATCAATTTAGCGAGAAAATAAAATCAAAACAACCACTGGGAGCTCAAAATATTGCTTTGTGAAATACTCCTGCAAATATCTCGCTCTCCCTCATTCATCAACCAACTTTAGGGAAGGATATTTCGTCTGGAACTCCTCTCCCCAATAATGTTTAACACGCTGACCATTAACTTTGAACACTCTCCCATCTCTTTCATCCTGCAAAGTAATTGCTCCATGGGGGAAAACCTCAACCACAATAAATGGCTCTGACCATTTAGATTTTAGTTTCCCATGAAACAATTTTAATCTAGAATTGTAAAGCAATAATCTTTGACCTTTGACAAACTCTTTAGGCTTAATTTTCTTGTCATGCCACATCTTAGTCTTTTCTTTATACATTTTCGCATTTTCATAAGAAAATTGGCGAAATTCCTCTAATTCATTAAGTTGCAGCATTCTTATTGCCCCTGCATGACTCAGATCAAAATTCAACTTTTTCAAAGCCCAAAATGTTTTATGCTCAAGCTCTAATGGTAAATGACAAGCTTTCCCATATACTAACCTATAGGGAGACATACCTAAAGGAGTCTTATAAGCTGTCCTATAAGCCCAAATAGCCTCATCCAACCTAAAAGACAAATCCTTCCTGGATGGATGGACCACTTTCTCTATAATAGATTTTATTTCCCTATTGCTAATCTCAGCTTGACCATTTGCTTGTGGATGATAAGGTGTAGCTATCCTATGCTTGATTCCATATTTAGCTAAAAGCTTAGTTAAGATATTATTAACAAAATGTGTACCCTCATCACTTACTAAAGCTCTGGGTGTCCCAAACCGCACAAAAATGTGCGATTGAAAAAACCTTGATACTGTCGTGGCATCATTCTGATGGCATGCGATGACCTCCACCCACTTGGACACGTAATCAACTGCCAATAAGATAAAAATATTACAATTAGAAGGGGGAAATGGCCCCATAAAATCAATACCCCACACATCGAATAACTCCACTTCCAAAATGTAAGTGAGAGGCATTTCATCTCTAGGCCCTAAATTTCCTCTTCTTTGGCAAGCGTCACATTGCTTGTAGAACCAGTGGGCATCCTTAAACAAGGAAGGCCAGAAGAATCCACAATGCAAAATCCTCATAACTGTCCTCTGTCTGCTGAAATGGCCTCCATACGGCAAAGAGTGACATTGCTTCAGGATTTCCTTTGCTTCATCACCTGAAACACACCTACAAATAATACAGTCAGAGCATTGTTTATACATAAATGACTCATCCCAATAGAAAAATTTCGCATGATGCTTAAACTTCTTCTTTTGCCTCCAATCCATATCAATAGGAGTGACTCCCTGTACCAAAAAGTTAGCAATATCAGCATACCAAGGGACATCCTTGACTACTTTTACCTCAACAACAAAAAGCTATTCATCTGGAAAAGAATCTGAAATGGCAGATTGCTTCAACGAAGATGATGATGGATCAAGACAAGACAAGTGATCTGCAAAGACATTTTCTGATCCCTTCCTGTCCCTTATCTCCAAGTCGAATTCCTGCAATAATAAAACCTAATGAATTAGTCTAGGTTTTGCATCCTTCTTAGACATTAAGTACCTTATTGCTGCATGATTTGTGAACACTGTGACTTTGGATCCAACCAAATATGGCCAGAATTTCTCAAAAGCAAACACAACAGCTAACAACTCCTTTTCAGTAGTTGTATAGTTGACATCTGCCTCATTTAAAACCCTACTTGCATAATATATAGGATGAATAATTTTGCCCTGCTTTTGCCCCAGCATAGCACCTACCACAGCATCACTCGCATCATACATTACCTCAAATGGTAAACTCCAATTAGGTGCACAAAGAATGGGTGCTGAAATTAAAGCAGCTTTTAAAGTTTCAAAAGCCTTCCTAAAATCTGCATTAAAGTCAAAAACATGATCAGTGCATAATAAGTTACAAAGAGGTTTACTGATTTTGGAAAAATCCTTTATGAACCTCCTATAAAATCTGATAGCAAGCATAGCTAGCTATCTTTACTTATTTAATTTAGCTAGTCTTTTATGATTTTTGGGCCATTTTATTGTGCTTTAATGTTTATGTTGTAGGAAATGGTTGATTGGAGCTAAAACGAACTAGTGGAGTCAATCGGGTGCTCGGGATGTGAAAAGATGCAAAGGAATGAAAAAGAGTCAAAGAGGAAAAAAGTCAAAATTGGGTCAACAGCGGGCTAGCGTCGAGACGCTAGCTCTTGAGCGTCTCGACGCTCGCATTCCATATATGAATAGGCGCAAAAAGGTCACAGCGTCTCGACGCTGCGACCTTAGCGTCTCGACGCTGTGTTAATTCATTTCCAGAAACGCGCATTTTGAAGGCAGCGTCTCGACGCTAAGACGAAAAAACAGAATAAATGGTTCTTTTCGGCTAGGTTTTGGGGGATTCGTTTTTGGGACTTCTTGGAGCCGTAAACAGGGCAGAAATAGAGACTTTTGGAGCAAAAGCAAAGGGAGCAAGTTGGAAATCAACCCATTGTTCGTGGGGATCGTGACGGGACGCTCGGTCTCGGCCTACATTGAGTTTTTCCTTTCCTTTCCCTTTTCTTTAGCTAGATTTTATGGCTTTTCCATGTTTAGTTGAGCTTGTAATACCAATCATGAGTAGCTAAACTTGTAGCTTAGGGATTGATGTAGTTGATTATGTTTATGGATTGAATTTATGGTTTAAGTTGTGCAATGGTTATTATGTTTGTAATCTTGATTTAATGCTTTCAATTAATTGGCCATTAGTTGGATGATTTAAGTGTTGATTCTTGCTCGGGAGAGGGGATTTAGCATAGACTTACTCAAGATTGCATGACTAAAGTTTACTTTCTAATTTCGTGACGGTTTTTAGATTAACTTTAGAATTGGTCAAAAGAACTCATTGCCTTGCATGTTAATAAACTTAGATAGAGATATCAAGTTGGTTAATTTGCATGAGAATCAATTATACTCGGGAGAGGTAGTTGTGATTAAAGGTTCTTGGGCTCATAATTCCATTGTGCATAATAACTTATTCCTTAAAATCAATCCTAGACTAAATTGGCGAAATCAATTCCCTAAGTGTTGTCTCAATTGCATATCCACTTTTTGCTTGTTTGATTTAGTTTTCTATCATTTACTCATCATATTGTGTTCCCTAAATAAAATTGAGCAAGATAATTCACAATACTTGATTTGCTTAAAAATCCAATCCAGAGGACGACACTCGTTTATACGAACACTTTATTATTACTTGACCCGTGCGCTTGCGATAAGGAAAATTCCACATCAAAATCTAGCATGACCTAAAAAGCTCCGAATCCCTTTTACAGAACTCGGTGGTTCTAACCATTCAATAACCTCTATTTTTGCTTGATCAACTTCTAGACCATTCTTAGAAATCCTATGACCTAACACAATGCCCTCCTTCACCATGAAGTGGCGTTTCTTCCAATTAAGAACTAGATGGGTATCCTCACATCTCTTTAACACCTTACCTAAATTATCCAAACAACTCTGAAAAGATCCTCCAAAAACTGAAAAATCTTCCATAAATACCTCAACAGTGGACTCAATCATATCAGAAAAAATTGCTAACATACACCGCTAAAATGTTGCTCGAGCATTGCAGAGGCCAAAAGGCATTTACCTAAAAGCAAACGTCTCATAAGGGCAAGTGAAAGTGGTTTTTTCCTGACCCTCAGGAGCAATAGTAATCTGGTTATACCCAGAATAACCATCTAAGAAACAGTAGTAGGTCTGACCAGCCAATCTATCCAACACCTGGTCAATAAATGGTAGAGGGAAATGGTCCTTACGGGTGGCTTTATTAAGCTTCCTGTAATCCATGCAAACCCTCCAGCCAGTAACTATCCTGGTTGGGATCAATTCATTATCTTTATTGCTTACCACTGTAACACCTCCTTTCTTAGGAACACATTGAACAGGGCTTACCCAATTGCTGTCTGCAATTGGATAAATAATCCCAACATCCAACCATTTTATCACCTCCTTCTTAACAACCTCTTTCATTGCAGGATTAAGCCTTCTCTGTTGCTCAATACTCCTAAAGGATACCTCCTCTAGAGTAATTTTGTGCATACAAAAAGATGGGTTAATTCCCTCAATGTCAGCCAATGTCCAACCTAATGTTTTGCAATATTGCTGCAGCAATTTTATTATGGCCTCTTCATGCTCAGACATTAAATCTGATGAACAACAATGGGCAACGTCTCACCTTCCCCAAGATACACATACTTTAGATTATCCGGCAAGGGCTTCAAATCTAAAGTGGGTGCCTCAATCAGGGATGTCTTAATAGGAGGAGCCTTTCTTTGATCTAAATCTAAAGACTCAAAAACATCCTCACACCTAGACACTTCTTTTTCATTTTTTCTTTCTAAAGAACAAACTTCTAAATCCTCTACACTAACCTCTCCATGATCTTCCAAATGCTTGTTTGCTGAATCCTGAATTGTTGTCTCAACAATTGTGTTCTCCAGAATCCTGATGAAAGAGCAATCTTCCATCTCGTCTGGGTACTTCATGGCCTTAAACACATTAAATTTCACTTCCTCATTGTAAACCCTCATTGTTAATTCCCCTTTTTGAACGTCTATTAATGCCCTACCAGTGGCAAAAAATGGACAACCTAGAATAATTTGGACATCTTTATCAGCCTCATAATCCAAGATAATAAAATCAACAGGAAATATGAACTTATCTACCTTCACTAAGACATCCTCAATTTTACCCTCTGGATATGTGATAGACCTATCAGCTAATTGGAGTGTGACTGTGGTAGGCCTAGCTTCACCAATACCTAGCTTTCGATAGATTGAAAGAGGCATAAGGTTAATGCTTGCACCTAAATCACAGAGTGCTCTACCTAACTCTTTTCCACCTATTGACACAGGTATGGTAAATGATCCTCAATCCTTAGCCTTGGTCGGTAGCCCATTCTTAAGAATAAGACTACATTCCTCAGTAAGAGATACAATTTCAAACTCACCTAACCTCTTCTTTTTAGTAAAAATATCCTTAAGGAATTTAGCATAATTAGGCATTTGCTCTATAGTTTCTACTAAAGGGATATTTATATGCAATTGCTTAAGAATCTCTAAAAAAATTTTAAATTGACCATCCTGATTCTTAGGCCTTTGTCTTTGTGGAAAAGGTAGAGGTGGTACATAAGGTGTGGGCGGCACATAAGGTGGTTCCACATCTGGAACAAAACCAAATGCTCCAGCATCATTATTGCTGCCTCCGGCACTCTGACCAGACTCCAACTCTTTCTCAAGAATAACATTTTTATCACTATTCTTTTCTATATTCTGGGTTTTACTAGGTTCTTTTCTTTCCTCTAGTGGCTTACCACTCCTAAGAGTCACTGCCTTTACCTGCTCCTTACCTTCCCTTCTAGGGTGTTCAGTATCCTGAAGGAAGTTTCCCTTGAGGCCTTGCCTTTAGCTCATTAGCTAGTTGACCCACTTGCAATTCCAAGGCTCTCATTGAAGCTTGATTACTTTGAATTGCGGCATCTGTACGAGCCATGAATTCTTTCATCATCGCCTCAAGAGAACTCTCCGAATTTTGTTGGGGCAAAGCCTGCTTATTTTGCTGCAGCAATACCTGCGCTTTAGCAAATCCTGACTAGTTCACCTTTTGCTGTGTTTGCACATTGCTTCCTTGTCCTCCCCATGCGAAGTTTGGGTGGTTGCACCAACCTGGATTATAAAAGTTAGAATAAGGGTTGTTCCTCTGGTTACCTACAAAAAACACAGAAGCTGGATTGTTGGGGCAAAACTCGTAGTTGTGATCTTCACCACAATAGACACATGCTTCTTCTGCAACTTGGTTCACCACAGGCTCCACAACTGGCGGTTGCTGATGACTAACCACTTTCACATTTTTAAGAGCGTTAGCTAACATTGCAATATCAGCCCTAATGGTGGACACACCATCAACCTCTAACACACTCTTAACCTTTTTATTTGTGTCTCTAACATCCGACCACTGACAACTATTAGTTGATATTCTTTCTAAAATTTCATGGGCTTCATTAAAAGTTTTTGCCAAAAGGGCCCCTCCAGTCGAAGCATCAACCATACCTTGAGTTACAGCGTTTAACCCATTGTAAAATGTTTCCATTTGGATACAATATGGTAAACCATGGTGGGGACACTTTCGCAAAAGCTCCTTAAACCTCTCCCAAGCCTCACTAAAAGTCTCATCCTCAAGTTGCCTAAACCCCACTATTTCACTCCTCAATTTAGCATTTCTATTTGGTGGGAAATATTTACTAAGAAATTATTCTGCTAATTCATTCCATGTCCTAATCGATCGTGGAGCAAAAGAATTTAACCATGTCTTTGCTCCGTCTCTAAGAGAATACATGAACAAAGTTAATCTAAGGGCATCTCTAGGCACTCCTTGAATTACAAAAGAATCACTTACTCCTAGAAAAGACTTAAGATGTAAATGAGGGTCTTCAGATGACAAACCATGGAATTGACCCACGGTTTGCAACATCTGAAACATTACTGGTTTCATTTCAAAATTTGTTGTCTCGATTTGAGGACGTGCAATCCCTGGATTTAATTCATCAAACATTGGAAAAACATACGCTCGAATGGCTCTGGCCCTATCGTTCGCTACCAAGATAGGATTCTCAGCCTGATTATTTTACTGCTCATTTTGCTCCAGCGGCGGGTTTTGCTATAGCAAACGATTCTGCTGGGGGTTCACTGGATCTTCAGGACCCTACGATAGACGCGGCACGTTATCCATTTGATTTTGTTGTCTACGTTGCTCTCTCCTTCTTCTCCTGAATGTCCTTTCGATTTCTAGATCAAGCTCGAACCTTACCCCAGACGGATCGCTCATGCACCAAACTCACACCTGCAAAAACAAAAGAAACAATCAAAAAGTTCTAGTACCAAACCACTAAAACACATACACAAAACAGATCAGATAAAAACTTATTCAAGTCCCCGGCAACGGCGCCAAAAACTTGTTGGGTTCCTAGAGTGAGTAAAAATCAGATATAAAAAGACTGTAGAACTCTGTGCAAGTATACACAGTCCGCAACAAGTAATAAGTATTTATCGAATCCAATGTCTGAATTAGCTTTCACTTTATCTATTTTGCTTAGTTTTTTTTTAATGATTTCAAGAGTGGTTAAAATGATTGGTTTTTCTAGAGATGCTGAAGCAAAAGAAATGACAGAACAGAAAGTAAACAAATAGGCAGACAGATTAGAAACAGGCTCTGGTCAGGATTTAGTAATTGTTTTAAAAGATGCTCTAGCAATATTATTGATCATGCAAAACTCTCGCAGTCTTATTAGCGGATTCCTCCCAGAACTCTGGATTTTTTAGAATATGTTTCAACTCCAATGAAGCACTACCGATCAAGCACTAGGCAACTGGCTATCCCAAGCTCAGTCCCTGGCGTTCACCAATACACAATGATCTAGTGCGATTAACTGCCACACACTCCCTAAATCATCCCTGAAACTAGAGAGAGGTATTCATACCGGCTGGCCAGGCGAGTGATGTGCAAATTGCTAACCGCAAGTGTACGGGTCAAGTAATAATATAGTGATTTTTAAATCGAATGTCGTCCTCTGGATTGGTGTCTAGCCAAATTTTAATTATCGAAAATACTTTTGACCAATTTTATTTAGGGAATCAAATTGAATGAGAATATGAATTAATCAAACATAAAACTAAAGTAAAAAGTGACAATCAAATGGGAATAATTGGTCTTAGGGAATTGATTTCACCAATTGGAGTTATGGATTAATAAACGGATTAACACATGCTATGATTCATAAATCTTGGCAACTAAAATCACACATATCTCTCCCGAGCATACATGATTCTCCCATATGCAATTGAACCCGATATCCCTATCTAAATTCAATAAACATACAAGGCAATAAGGCTAACCTTTATAACAATTTCTAGAATTAACCTTAATCTCCCGATTTTTAGCTAAATTCTAGTTATGCAAACGGAATACTAATTTAAATCCTCTCTCCCGAGTTAGATTCAAATATAAACATCAATCAATTTATGGCCAATAAATCGAAAGAATTAAGGATACCACATATGCATAAATGAAATCAATAGCATAAAAACAGTAAATCAATCCATAACGTGCCCAACGGCTACATCAATCCCTAAGAATTAAACTTAGCTACACATAATCCTCGTTACAATATAAACTAAGTCTAAATAAGCCATAAAAAGTGTCTAAAGTAAGGGAAAAGAAAAATAGACTCGTTGTAGGCCGAGACCGAACGTCCCCGTCACGATCCCCACGAACAATGGGTTGATTTCCAACTAATCCCCTTTGCTTCAGCTCAATTCTGTCATCTTTCTGCTCTAATGTCGGCTCCAAAAGTCCCCAATTCGAAGTCCCCAAAAACCTAGTCGAAAAGATACTTAAATAGCAAAATTTCGTTGTAGCGTCGAGACGCTGTCGCGATCCGCAAATTTAGAAAATTTTCTATAGCGTCGCAACGCTTTTTTTTTTTTTTTTTAAGATTGGAAGCTCCATTTGACTCCAATTGCTGAATTAAGCTTCAAGCACATACTTCCTACAAATAAAACATAAAAATGCATAATTTTGAGCAAATAATTGAAAAAGACTAGCTTAATTAATCAGAGAAAAATAGCTAGCTATGCTCGCTATCAAATACCCCCAAACTTAAGCTTTTGCTAGTCCTCGAGCAAACTAAAAATCAATCATACATTAGAAGAATGGATGCAATAATCATAACTCAATCCTCAAGGCTCAAAGGTCAATAGTCAAGCAAGCAAGAGACATGCACATAAGGACCAATGAGGGAGACAAATTAAAATTTTTCCAAAATTACCTTGCACAAGCGAGATCTAACTCAACAAGATCAGACTCCACTAGCCCAGGATTGGATTATTAAACTCTCAACTCATCTTCCCTCTACACTGGCACTAAGGTTTCACTAATGAGTTAATGGAACAAATTAGTTTGTTTATCTCCATACTTAGGTGCTTATAATTAACAATTAAATTGAGCATGTATATGTGGCACTAGCTTTCACACACCCATTGCAGGGACCCTTAACTTGAGTTTTCTCTGGTTGGCCTAACTGATCACAACAGGGGTAGCTCTTTTTGCCTTAATCTTTATTAACCATTGCATATTGTGCACAAGCCATGGCATTATTATCTTATTTCAACAGTAACAACAAGAATGATTTTTCTTTATGAGCATAAATAGCAGATATTCTTTTCTTTTCTCCTAAGCAAGATCAAACATGCTAATTTGCAAAAAATTAACTCTTTAGCTCTGCCCTACACCTATCGAGGTGACAACAAGCATATGAACCCAATAATTCGCTCCTAAGCATTCAAATCCAAATCTAGCTAAGACAAATACTCTACTCATGCAAGCCATCTCCTAGAAAAATTTTAAAAAGTCTCCCTTTTGGGCACTTATGCTTACAACTCATCACAAGCTTGAAAATTGACAAGAAAGCCTATCCTAGGACATCATAATCATGCAAAAGTAGCATCCAGAAAATAACCATATGCATAATTCAAAGAAAGCTCAAAACTATAGCCCGAACTCAGATGCTCAAGGGCTCCACAAACATGCTAATCCACCCCCAAACTTAAAATATGCATTGTCCTCAATGTATAACGAAAATAAAGCATAAACAAGCATGAGAACAATAAACGAATGAAAGGAGTGAACAATACTGCCCTGGAATGATGATGACTTCTTGACTGAATGCTTGGACTCTTGACAGCTTGAAAGCAAAGGAGAGAAAGAAAACAAGACCTACAAAACAGACACAAAAAATAAATAAAACTCAAAATAAAGAAATAACTAACTCACTTGGGTTGCCTCCCATAAGCGCTTGTTTAACGTCATTAGCTCGACGTGTTGACCAACTATGCATCAGGGTGGTCTCCTGTCAGATTTTTCATCACTGGTGCTCTTCCTAGCACCTCTCCTGTAGCCCACCGTCATTGTATCTGATGTGTTCTTGGGGTCCTCAAAAGCTTTTAAAACTTCCTTCTCCTGTTGGACTCTTATGATTAGCTCCCTGCGTTCAATATCAATTATAACCCTCCCTGTAGCAAGGAATGGTCTCCCTAATATGATAGGCATAACAGGATTTTCTTTAACATCTAGCACAAAGAAATCAACAGGAAGGAAAAATCTACCTACTTTAATCAGAATATTCTCAACAATCCCATATGGACTAACCACAGACTGGTCAGCCAACTGAAGTCTAACAGAAGTAGATTTTATGTCTCCTATGTTAAGCTTTTTACATAGAGATAATGTAATAATGTTTATGCTAGCCCCTAGATCACATAGTGCTCTACAAGAATAAGTACCAAAATTACAAGGAATAGTAAAACTCCCTGGATCAGTCAATTTCTCTGGTATTGTCTGCTGAACATGAGCACTGCATGTTGATGCTAAATATACAGTCTCCAATTGCTTTTCCTTTTTCTTCTTGTTGAGCCATTCCTTCATGAATTTTCTGTAGTGAAGCATCTGCTCCAAGGCATCTGAAAAAGCAATATTAACATGCAAACCCATAAAAGCATCTAAAAACTTGTCAAACTTAACTTTAGAATTTTTCTTTTTCTTTGATTTAGGAACTAAAACAGTAGGAGAAGGGATAGAAGGCTCAGGATTAAGCTTTTCAGCTTCGTTTGAGGTGGTGCCTTCTTCAACTCCTCTTGTGAGTTCCTCTGGTTCAGTAGTCTCATCCTCCTCAGCTAATTGAATCTCCTCCTCGTGATGCACAGACACGGCCTTGCAGAACTCCAATGAAGATTTCTCCTGTTCAACTGGGGCTTTACCTTTATTCATAGAGTTGACAACACTTACCAGTTGTCCCATCTGAGTCTCTATATTCTTGATTGCTGCAGAATGACCATTGACAGTAGTGTTTATTGCAATCACGGCCTCCTCAAGCTTATTTGACCTGTTACTTGATTCTGCAATAAAAGCTCCAACAAGGTCTTCTAAAGATTTCTTATTTTCTTGACTTTGAGGAGTGAAGCCAGGAGGATTCAAAACATTCTTATTATTAGCATAGGAAAAATTCTCATGATTTCTATTGCTAGGGTGATAATGTGTAGGTGTGGAATTATTATTGTACCCCCTAGAATTAAAATTAGAAACATACTGAACCTGCTCGAGATTTTCCCCCTGAGTCTGGGATGCAAGAGCAGCTGCAGACTCAATTGATTGAGCATTCCCTGAACCTGAAAACTTTAAAAATGCATTAGCCAAGGAAGACATCTGAGCTTGAAGTGCACTTACGTTGTCAACCTCGAACACTCCAGCAGCAATCTTTCTGGGTTCCGACCGCTCAGATGGCCACTGATAGCTGTTTGTGGCCATATCCTCTAACAAAGTCCTAGCACTCTCAACAGTCTTGGACAACAGAGTCCCACCTGCAGCTGCATCAACAATAGTTTTCGTGCTAGGAGTTAATCCATTGTAAAATAATTGAACCTGTAGCCAGTCAGGGTATCCGTGCTGAGGGCACTTCCTTAGCAGCTCTTTAAATCTCTCCCAAGCCTCGAACAGCTGCTCATCGAATTGTTGCTGGAATGTCCCAATTTCGGTCCTCAGCTTGACCGTCTTGGCAGGAGGAAAGAACTTCTTTAAGAATGCCTGGACCAAAGCATCCCAAGTGGTAATGCTCCCAGGTGGAATAGATTGTAACCAGTCCCTCGCTTTGTCCTGCAACGAAAAAGGAAATAAACGTAAGCGAATGGCATCTTCAGAAACACCATTTAATTTTACCGTCCCACAGATGTCTAGGAAGGATTTCAGATGAGAATTTGGATCCTCCATGGGTGATCCTCTGTAAGCGCAATCTCGAGCCATCTGAATGAGACCTGTTTTCAGCTCAAAATTGTTAGCATTAATTGGGGCATAGACAATCCCCGACTGTTGCTCGTGAAAGATCGGCTGAAAATAGTCCCTGATGGGCTTAGGTTCTTCAGGATTAGGATTGGCCATTTGGATGTTTTCTTGATTTTCCCTTCGAAGTCTATTGAATGTTCTTTCTATTTCTGGATCCAAGGGAACTAAGGCCAATTCCCTAACCTTTCGCATACACCGACTACACTAACCTAAAAAGGCAAAGAAAATGAAATAAAATAAATTAGGAAAGAAACAAGAAAAGGAAAATAACTAAATCTAAATAAGGAAAAATATAATCTACAAAAGGAAAAAAAAAAATTGACTAAAATGGAATGCAAAAATAAATAAAACAAAAACCAATAAGGACACTAACAAATAAGGAAAAACTAATCTAAAAAGGAAAAACTAAAAATCTAACAATGGAAAAATCAAACAAAAATGGGAAAATCTAAATAAGGAAAAATTTAAGAATGGAAAAACAATAAAGGAAAAATGCAATCTACCTAAAAACAAAAATAACGAAAATAACAAAAAAAATAAAATACACCCTAAACTAAGACCGGACAATTTTTCTACGATATTAAAATTGACTAAATATGCCAATCCCCGGCAACGGCGCCAAAAACTTGATGTGCAAATTGCTAACCGCAAGTGTACGGGTCAAGTAATAATATAGTGAATTTTAAATCGAATGTCGTCCTCTGGATTGGTGTCTAGCCAAATTTTAATTATCGAAAATACTTTTGACCAATTTTATTTAGGGAATCAAATTGAATGAGAATATGAATTAATCAAACATAAAACTAAAGTAAAAAGTGACAATCAAATGGGAATAATTGGTCTTAGGGAATTGATTTCACCAATTGGAGTTATGGATTAATAAACGGATTAACACATGCTATGATTCATAAATCTTGGCAACTAAAATCACACATATCTCTCCCGAGCATACATGATTCTCCCTGCAATTGAACCCGATATCCCTATCTAAATTCAATAAACATACAAGGCAATAAGGCTAACCTTTATAACAATTTCTAGAATTAACTTTAATCTCCCGATTTTTAGCTAAATTCTAGTTATGCAAACGGAATACTAATTTAAATCCTCTCTCCCGAGTTAGATTCAAATATAAACATCAATCAATTTATGGCCAATAAATCGAAAGCATTAAGGATACCACATATGCATAAATGAAATCAATAGCATAAAAACAGTAAATCAATCCATAACGTGCCCAACGGCTACATCAATCCCTAAGAATTAAACTTAGCTACACATAATCCTCGTTACAATATAAACTAAGTCTAAATAAGCCATAAAAAGTGTCTAAAGTAAGGGAAAAGAGAAATAGACTCGTTGTAGGCCGAGACCGAACGTCCCCGTCACGATCCCCACGAACAATGGGTTGATTTCCAACTAATCCCCTTTGCTTCAGCTCAATTCTGTCCTCTTTCTGCTCTAATGTCGGCTCCAAAAGTCCCCAATTCGAAGTCCCCAAAAACCTAGTCGAAAAGATGCTTAAATAGCAAAATTTCGTTGTAGCGTCGAGACGCTGTCGCGATCCGCAAATTTGGAAAATTTTCTATAGCGTCGCGACGCTATGATTTTTTTTTTTTTTTTTTTAAGATTGGAAGCTCCATTTGACTCCAATTGCTGAATTAAGCTTCAAGCACATACTTCCTACAAATAAAACATAAAAATGCATAAATTTGGGCAAATAATTGAAAAAGACTAGCTTAATTAATCAGAGAAAAATAGCTAGCTATGCTCGCTATCAGCGGGCATAAAATATAAATGAGCACAACAATTAACCAAGATGCATTAAATCAATATTTATTACTAGAAATTAAGCACAACAATCACATGTTCCCTAACCAACGCCTAAAGCTACTTAGTTCATAAGATGCATAGAGACACATGTTACAATCTGAGTAAGCATATCCATATTTACAAAATAATGCAAGAAAATAGTAGTTCCCTTGATCAGCTTGCAAATGATGGTCTTCTTAATGGCCTACAATCTATCTCCTCTATTCGGCTCCCAAAGGTGCAAGTAACTCTCCAAGAATGAAATGTTTCTCCCAATGATGAAATGTATTTGACTTGGGCAGCTATCTCCTTTTATAGAGTGATAGGAGGCTTGAATTAGGTTGACCTAGACACGTGGATGGCTCTCCTTGCTCCTTTATCCCGAGAATAGCTTAACAGAATTCAGTTCATTAAGTTGGCTAACGAGCTGTGACGTGGCATTTTTGCTCCCAGCTTTGCTACAGCATAGACTTTGCTCCCTCAAGTCGCTCAGCAATGTATTCTGCACAAAATAACTTCCAAAACATTCATTCTACCAAATGGGTTAAGACATATAATATCTATCTAAAAGCAACCTTATTTAGCATAAAAGACACACAAATCAATATAGAAATAAGGTCTAAATAACTTCCTTTTGGAGAGTTATCAGCAGCTTAAAGAAAACTTTAAGTTCTATCTCTATAAACAAAAAAAAAAATGGTGCTTGACAATACAAATTGAAGAAATTATTTAGTACTGGGAGCAATACAACAAAGAAAACTTTAAGTTCTGTCTCTAGAATGCGCTGTTGCGCTACTTCCTTCTTTAAGTTCGAAGGTTCCCACGTTGCGCTGTTGTGTTGCTTCCTTCACCAAGTTCGAAGGTTTTCACGCTACGCTGTTGTGTTGCTTTCTTCTCCAAGTTTGAAAGTTTGCACGTTGTGTTGTTGCGTGTTGCTCCCTTCTCTCTCCAAGTTTGAAGGTTCTGACGCTGCACTGCTTCGTTCACCAAGTTCGAAGGTTCACACGTTGCGCTTTTGTGCTGCTTTCTTCTCCAAGTTTGAAAGTTCACACGTTGTGCTGCTGCGCGCTACTCCCTTCTCTCTCCAAGTTTGAAGGTTCTGACGATGCACTGCTTCCTTCACCAAGTTCGAAGGTTCTCACACTGCACTGCTACGATGTTCCTTCTCCAAGTTCAAAGGTTCTCACACTACGCTGCTTCCTTCTCCAAGTTTGAAGGTCCTCATGCTACGCTCGGCTGCGCTGCTGTGCTACTTTCTAAAGTCCAAGGAACATGTCCTTGTACTCATGCTACGAGGCGTGGCGGCGACAAAAGTCCAAGGAACATGTCCATTCCTTGTACTCATGCTGAAGAACGTGGCGGTGACAAAAGTCCAAGGAACATGTCCTAAAGTCAAGGAACATGTCCTTGTACTCATGTTGAAAGACGTGGCAGCGGCAAAAGTCCAAGGAGCATGTCCTTGTACTCATGCTAAAAGGCGTGGCAGCGGTAAAAGTCCAAGGAACATGTCCTTGTACTCATGCTGAAAAGTGTGGCGACGACAAAAGTCCAAGGAACATGTCCTTGTACTCATGCTGAAAGGCGTGGCAGCGACAAAAGTCCAAGGAACATGTCCTAAAGTCAAGGAACATGTCCTTGTACTCATGCTGAAAGGTGTGGCAGTGACAAAAGTCCAAGGAACATGTTCTAAAGTCAAGGAACATGTCCTTGTACTCATGCTGAAAGGCGTGGCAGCGGAAAAAGTCCAAGGAACATGTCCTTGTACTCATGCTGAAAGACGTGGCAGCGGCAAAAGTCCAAGGAACTTGTCTTAAAGTCAAGGAACATGTCCTTGTACTCATGTTGAAAGACGTGGCAGCGGCAAAAGTCCAAGGAACATGTCCTTGTACTCATGTTGAAAGACGTGGCAGTGGCAAAAGTCCAAGGAACGTGTCCTAAAGTCAAGGAACATGTCCTTGTACTCATGTTGAATGACGTGGCAACGGCAAAAGTCCAAGGAACATGTCATAAAGTCAAGGAACATGTCCTTATACTCATGCTGAAAGACGTGGCAGCGGTAAAGGAGCCCAAGTTGGAATGACATCATGTGTCCTTGGGCCAGAGGGCGTCGTAGCAACAAAAGTCCAAAGACGTCATATGTCCTTGGATTAATGTCGAAAGACGTTGTACCTGCAAATTGAAGACAACAAGGATATGTTTGCCTTAAAAAAAAATCACTTACCTACGTACTTACCTTTTGGATGGTGGATAAAAGCACTGTGCTTGTAATTGAAATATAGGCAAAGTGTTGTGAGATCAAAAAAACAAAAAGAATGAAGAATCTTAAAAGATAATAAAATAAAATAAAAAACGAAATTTCAAAAAAAAAATAGAAAAAAAAACGAAAATTAAAAAAAAAAAAAAGAATAAAGTTTCTACTTGAATCCTTTCTTGAATGCTCTCTGTAACTGATGTGTGCTCTCCCCTACTGAGGTTCAACCCTATTTATAGAATGGAAAGTTTGATTCAAATAGATAAATCTTATCTCCAACGACAATCGTCATCAACTTTGGGATGAGTTCAAATATAAATCTTATCTCCAACGACAATCTTCATGAATTTTGGGATGAATTCAAATATAAATCTTATCTCTTCATCACTTTTGGGATGGGTTCAAATATAAATCTTATCTGCGACGACAATGTTCATCAATTTGGGTATTTTGTTTCAAATTTTAATCCAAAGTATGAGATTTGATTTAAATCAAATTGGGAGATAAATTCAAAATGATTTGATAAACTCCTAAATAGATTTGGATTGAATTAAACTGAACTTGAGTATAATTAAACTCTTATCCCAAATCAAATTTTCTAAGTTTTATATGAAAATTTTGTTCCAAATTCCCACCAAATTTTGGATGCCATCTTAAATTTACTTAAATTAAATTTTGGGCATAATCCAAATTTTATCCCAAATGAACCAAAGTTGAAACCTCAAATTCTATTCCAAAAGAAAGTTAAAATTGGGTAGGATTTTACCTCAAATCAAAATTTGGGTATAAACCAAATTTTGCCTAAACTTCAAATCAAAGTTTGCTGCCAAATAAAGAAAATCAAAATTTTGACCAAACTTCAAATTTTGATTAATTGGCGATAAAAGTGTGTCAAATAAAAAAATCAAAATTTTGACCAAAATTCATATTTTGATTAAATTGACACACCAAATGGAGTCAAAATCAAGAATAAATACGTTGCATTTTTATTCCAAAATATCTTTTTCGAGATTCAGTCCCACATATCTGTTGGCTTTTTTACCCTTAATCTCAAATTAATTAATTTTAATTAATTAATTAATCAATGTTTTGATGACAACAAACCCAGTTTTTAATTACTGAAAATTTTAGTGTTTTAATGTGCCCATCGCGTAGAGCTCGGAACAACGATTTCAACGCTTCTTGAATCACTCAATTCGGAGCTAAAATGAAGAAATTATAGCCGAAACAAGCTTTAACGAAAAATACCGGTAGCGATGACGTGGCGGCAAAGTCAGCATCAATGGACCAATCCGAGTTTTAACACACACACACACACACACACACACACACACACACACACACACACACACACACACACACACACACACACACACACACACACACACACACACACACATTTTAATTTTATTAATACACACACACACACACACACACATTTTAATTTTATTAATACACACACACACACACACACACATTTTAATTTTATTAATACACACACACACACACACACACACACACACACACACACACACACACACACACACACACACACACACACACACACACACACACACACATTTTAATTTTATTAATATTATTTATTTATATTATTATTAATTTCTATTTTACTTTTAATTTCTTTTAATCTCCACCCTTCATTTTTCTTTATCTTCAAATCCAATGGTCCAAATTTAAATTCAATTTTTACTCCATTTCCCTCTCTTTTTAAACTCATCTTCCTCCCCAAATTTTTACCAACAATTTTACATTTTTTACAATCCTCCCAAATCAAAAAATTTTCATTGTTGCTCTCTCTAAGCTCCCAAAATTTTCTTTTCATCTTATTCTTGAGAGAGTGTTATTGTATTGTGATGATACATTTGTTGAGTGCTCAAATTTGTAAATCCACTCTATTGAGAGTGGTATTGTATTCTTCAAAAATTCCAACACTTGTAACGGTTTGATCCTAACCCGTGGAAAGGATCGGGTTTGCTCTTGAACCCGTAAAAGGAGCGGTGGTGTAACGGTTGGGCTCTAATCCGTGGAAAGAGTCGAAAGGTTTTTATTCAAATTCCCAAGAGGCGCTTGGGGAGTGGAGTAGGTCGAGTTTGACCGAACCACTATAAAAATTACGGTGTCTTCTTCTCTAACTCTTTCCTTTTTATTTTTGCAATTAATTTAAGAAATTTATTGCATGCTTTACTTTGTTCTTATTTGTTGCATAAATTGAATTTTTCTTATTGTTTATAAAAAGTGTGTTAATTAGTTTAATTGGGTCAATTTAGGAAAAAGTTTAATTAAACCCTATTCACCCCCCTCTAGGGTTGCCATACCGATCCAACAATTGGTATCAGAGAGGGTTGCTCATCTTGAAATATTTATTTCTTGATAAACTTAATTGTTTTTTAGCTATGGCAACTTTAGGTTTTATCCCTTTTACCGATAGTCAATCTATTACAAAGCCTCCTTTCTTTAATGGTACTAATTATAGTTATTGGAAAAATAGAATGAGATTTTTCTTGCTTTCTATTGATTATGATTTATGGGATATTGTTGAAGAAGGTTTTAAAATTCCAACAAAAGATGTTGATGGTGTTAGCTCTATAAAACCTAAGGAAGAATGGTCAATAAATGAAAAGAAAGCATGCTCTTTAAATGCCAAAGCTATTAATTGCTTATTTTGTGCTTTGAATGAAATTGAGTATAATAGGGTGTCTATTTGCAAAACCGCTAAAGAGATATGGGATAAATTAGAAATTACTCATGAAGGAACTAGTCAAGTAAAAGAAACAAATATTGATATGTTAGTTCATCAATATGGAATGTTTAAAATTGATGAAAATGAAGCTCTTTCCGATATGTTTATTAGGTTTACTAACATTGTCAATGCTTTAGAAGGACTTGAGAAAAAGTACTCAAATCTTGAGAAGGTAAAGAAGCTATTGTGGTCTTTGCCTAAACAATGGGAGCCTAAAGTCACCGCCATTCAAGAGGCAAAAGATCTCAAATCTCTCTCCATTGATGAACTCATGGGTTCGTTGTTGACACATGAGATGAAGATCAAGAAAAACATGGAGGATGAGAAGAAAAAGAAAGAGAAGAGTATAGCCTTAAAGACCATCTCCTTGGAAGTTGACTCCGAAGATGAGGATGTTCTTGATGAAGAAGACGTTGCCTATCTTTCACGTAAGTATAAGAACTTCATCAAGAGAAAGAAACAATTCAAGAAGCATTTCTCCAACCAAAAAGAGTCAAAAGGTGAAAAGAGCAAAAAAGATGAAGTAATATGCTATGAATGCAAGAAACCGGGTCATATTAGAACCGATTGTCCTCTTCTCAAATCATCCAAGAAATCCAAGAAAAAAGCAATGGCTACTTGGGATGATAGCGATGAAAGCGAAAGTGGGAGTGATAATGAAGAAGTGGCAAACTTTTGCTTCATGGCTCATAGTGACAAAGAGGATGAACAAGATGATGAGGTAACTCTAGAACCCCTTTCTTATGATGAGTTATTTGAAGCTTTTGAAAATATGCAAAATGATTTAGAAAATCTTAGTTCTAAGTATGTTGTGCTTAAAAAGAAATACGATGTTTTATCTAGTAAAAATAAGACTTTACTTGAAGAAATTGCTTGCTTAAAAGAGAATGAGCATGATGTTATGCATATTGATGAAATGAATATCTCTTGTGACAACCATGCTTTTGATTGTGATGAGAAAAATGCCTTGCTTGACAAAGTTAAATTTCTTGAGCATGATAGTTGTGAAAAAGATAATTTGATTAAATTACTCAAAGAAAAGGAATTGAGTGCTTTGCAAGAACTTGATAAGGCTAAAGAATCTATTAAAAAGTTGACAATAGGTGCTCAAAGATTAGACAAGATAATTGAAGTAGGTAAGCCTTTTGGTGATAAAAGAGGTTTAGGCTATATTGATGAATGTTCTACTCCTTCAAGTTCTAAAACTATCTTTGTTAAAGCATCTCATAATATGCCTAAGCCTAATATGCCTAAGGTTGTGTCTAAGCATGCTAAATCTAATTTTGTGCCTATATGTCATTATTGTGGTGTTGAAGGTCATATTAGACCTAAGTGTTTTAAATTGAAATATGCTCATACTATTCTCCAAGAAGAAATTTTTCTCAAAGGGCAAAGTTTCACAATGCTCCAAGGAATAATTTCTCCAAGAAAAGTAGAGTGCATAAATTTGTTGTAAGAGATAAATCTTTGCATAATGTTGTTTGTTTCTCATGTGGCAAGTTTGGACATACAAATTATTCTTGTTACTTGTCTAAATCCAATGCCTTAAATGTTTATACAAAAATGAAATGGATTCCCAAGTTTGTCAATGCTAACCATCTAGGACCCAAACAAGTGTGGGTACCAAAGAATCAAACTTGAACATTTGTGTTTGTAGGTTTGTTTGAAAGCCTCCAAGAAAAACAAGTGGTACTTGGATAGTGGTTGCTCGAGGCACATGACGGGAGACCCATCCAAGTTTGTCTCTCTCTCCAAAAATGATGGAGGTCTTGTAACTTTTGGTGACAACAAGAAAGGTAAAATAATTGGTAAGGGTAGTATAGGTAATGAACCTTCCATTTTAATTGAAAATGTACTTTTAGTTGATGGTTTGAAGCATGATTTACTTAGTATTAGTCAATTGTGTGATAAAGGATTTAGAGTTGTGTTTGATAAAAAGAATTGCATCATTCAAAATGCTAGTGATAGAAAAGTTATATTTGTTGGAAATAGAGATGAAAATGTTTATACTATTGATTTGAATGATTGTCCTATTAGTGATAAATGTTTATCGGCTTTGCATGATGATTCTTGGTTATGGCATAGAAGACTAGGACATGCTAGCATGCACTTAATTTCAAATATTTCCAAGAATTCTTTGGTTAGAGGTCTTCCTAAATTTAAATTTGAAAAAGACAAAGTTTGTGATGCTTGTCAAATGGGTAAGCAAACTAAGTCCTCTTTCAAATCTAAAAATGTGATCTCTACAACTAGACCCCTTCAACTATTACACATGGACTTATTTGGCCCTTCTAGAATTGCTAGTTTTGGAGGGAACTATTATGCCTTTGTGATAGTTGATGATTTTTCAAGATTTACTTGGGTTTTGATGCTAAAACATAAGGATGATGCTTTGAAGAGTTTTGCTAGTTTTGCGAAAAGAGTTCAAAATGAAAAAGGATTTTTGATTTCTAAAATTAGGAGTGATCATGGAGGAGAATTTGATAGCAATGCTTTTGAAACTTTTTGTGATGAAAATGGTTTTTCTCATAATTTCTCCGCTCCAATAACTCCTCAACAAAACGGTGTAGTTGAAAGGAAAAATCGTACTTTGCAAGAATCTGCTAGATCAATGTTGCATGAGTATGGTTTACCTACATACTTTTGGGCGGAAGCCGTTAACACCGCTTGTTATGTTTTAAATAGAGTTTTAATTAGACCTTCTTTGGATAAAACTCCTTATGAACTTTGGCATAACAAAATTCCAAATATTGGGTATTTCAAAGTTTTTGGTTGCAAATGTTTTATTTTGAATAACAAAGAAAAACTTGGAAAATTTGATTCTAAGATGGATGTTGGTATTTTCCTTGGTTATTCCTCTACTAGTAAAGCTTATAGAGTTTTCAATAAAAGAACTTTAGTAGTTGAGGAATCTATGCATGTAGTATTTGATGAATCTTGCAATGTTATTTCTAATGAGCCTATTTGTAGTGATGTTTTAGAAGGAAATTTTGGAGATTTACTTATTAGTGACAAAGGCAAGGAAATTGTTTCAAGTAAGCAAGAGGTGAGCTTAATCGAAAAGAATGAAGTTGGTTCTTCATCCATGCCTAAAGAGTGGAGGTATGCTCCTTCTCATCCCAAGGAATTAATTCTTGGTGATCCCGAACAAGGTGTGAAAACTCGTTCCTCTCTTAATATGTTTAATAATCTTGCTTTTGTGTCTCAAATTGAACCAAAAAGTTTTAAAGATGCCGAAAATGATGAATTTTGGATTTTAGCTATGCAAGAAGAATTAAATCAATTTGGAAGGAATAAAGTTTGGGAATTAGTCCCTAGGCCCTCTAATGCTTCTATAATTGGAACTAAATGGGTCTTTAGAAATAAAATGGATGAAAATGGAAATATTATTAGAAATAAAGCTAGACTTGTAGCTCAAGGTTATTGTCAAGAGGAAGGAATAGATTATGAAGAAACTTTTGCACCCGTTGCTAGATTAGAAGCTATTAGAATGTTGCTTGCTTTTGCTTCTTATAAGAATTTCATTTTGTATCAAATGGATGTGAAAAGTGCCTTTTTAAATGGTTATATCATGGAGGAAGTTTATGTAGAACAACCTCCGGGCTTTGAAAGTTTTGATTTTCCTAATCATGTCTATAAGTTGAAAAAGGCTCTTTATGGCTTAAAACAAGCTCCAAGAGCTTGGTATGATAGACTTAGTAATTTCTTGCTTCAGAATGGATTTAAAATGGGTAAAATTGATACTACTCTTTTTATTAAGACTAAAGAAAATGATATGCTTTTGGTACAAATATATGTGGATGATATTATTTTTGGTTCTACTAATCCATCTTTGTGTGAAGAATTTCCTAAGTTTATGCATAGTGAATTTGAGATGAGTATGATGGGAGAACTTAGCTTCTTCCTTGGACTTCAAATCAAACAACTCAAGGATGGTATTTTCATAAGTCAAGAGAAATACACAAGGGATTTGCTCAAAAGGTTCAAATTCAATGAAGGTAAAATTGCAAAAACTCCTATGAGCACATCCACTAAGCTTGACAAGGATGAAAAAGGTAAGTGTGTGGATATAAAATCCTATAGAGGTATGATTGGATCTTTACTTTATTTAACTGCTAGTAGACCCGATATCATGTTTAGTGTATGTCTTTGTGCTAGATTTCAATCTTGTCCTAAGGAATCACATTTGCATGCCGTTAAAAGAATTTTTAAATATTTGCTTGGTACTATTGATTTAGGCTTATGGTATCCTAGAAATGTTGAATTTAATTTGGTAGGATATTCCAATGCGGATTTTGCGGGTAGTTTACTTGACCGTAAGAGTACTAGTGGGACTTGCCAATTTCTTGGTAGTTCCTTAGTTTCTTGGTTTAGTAAAAAGCAAAATTCGGTTGCCTTATCCACTACCGAAGCAGAATATATTGCGGTTGCTAGTTGTTGTGCTCAAATTCTTTGGATGAAACAAACTCATTGTGATTTTGGATTAAAGTTTGATAATGTGCCTATATTTTGTGATAATACTAGTGCTATTAATTTGACTAAAAATCCTATACATCATTCTAGGACTAAGCATATTGATATTAGGCATCACTTTATTAGAGAGCATGTGCAAAATGGTAATATTATTCTTGAATTTGTAGGCTCTAATAATCAATTAGCGGATATTTTTACCAAGCCTTTGAATGAGGAAAGCTTTTGCAAAAATAGGCTTGAGCTCGGTATTATTCGTTGTGATGCCACTTGATTTTATAATTTTACTTGTTAAATCTTTTTAAAGGCATTTTGGTAGGGGGGATTTGGAAAGCATGTGTTGATATTCTTAGGGGGAATTGCTAAATTTATGTTCATGTTTATAAGGGAATCATTATGTAGTTCTAAATTTTTCTTAATTATTATTTTTGATGATTCAAAAGGGGGAGAAGTTTAAGAAAAATATGTTATAAATATGCTATGATTTTGATTATATTAATTAGGGGGAGAATTTATTATTTTATAAATATGCTATGATTTTGATTATATTAATTAGGGGGAGAATTTATTATTGAGTAAAATTCAAGATTGATCTTTATGGTGTTTTGATGAACTTTATATTGAAATTATCTCTTGATATATGTACTACCTATAGTTTATATGTTATTTTTCTTGAATGGTTTGTCATCATCAAAAAGGGGGAGATTGTTGGCTTTTTGGCCCTTAATCTCAAATTAATTAATTTTAATTAATTAATTAATCAATGTTTTGATGACAACAAACTCAGTTTTTAATTACTGAAAATTTTAGTGTTTTAATGTGCTAATCGCGTAGAGCTCGGAACAACGATTTCAACGCCTCTTGAATCACTCAATTCGGAGCTAAAATGAAGAAATTATAGCCGAAACAAGCTTTAACGAAAAATACCGGTAGCGATGACGTGGCGGCCAAGTCAGCATCAATGGACCAATCCGAAGTTGACATGTGGACCAATTAGAGAGCAACACATGGACATTTTTTGGTTATTTGAACATATATATATATATATATATACATTATTTTATTAAAAAAAATTTGTGAGTAACGTTTCTTTAAATTTAAAGAAAAAAAAATTACAGAAAGCATTTAATGCTTCTGTCCGTTGGGTACAAATTAAAAAAAAAAATGTTAAATTTGTTTTACCGTTTCTCACATTACACATATATATTATTATTATTATTATTATTATTATTATTATTATTATATGTTTTTACTTTTTAAAATATTACCGTTGGAATGTTTTCAAAAGTTAAAATGTTTTTTTTTAATTTTATTCATATTATTTATTTATATTATTATTAATTTCTATTTTACTTTTAATTTCTTTTAATCTCCACCTTTCATTTTTCTTTATCTTCAAATTCAATGGTCCAAATTTAAATTCAATTTTTACTCTATTTCCCTCTCTTTTTAAACTCATCTTCTTCCCCAAATTTTTACCAACAATTTTACATTTTTTACAATCCTCCCAAATCAAAAAATTTCCATTGTTGCTCTCTCTAAGCTCCCAAAATTTTCTTTTCATCTTATTCTTGAGAGAGTGTTATTGTATTGTGAGGATACATTTGTTGAGTGCTCAAATTTGTAAATCCACTCTATTGAGAGTTGTATTGTATTCTTCAAAAATTCCAACACTTGTAATGGTTTGATCCTAACCCGTGGAAAGGATCGGGTTTGCTCTTGAACCCGTAAAAGGAGCGGTGGTGCAACGGTTGGGCTCTAATTCGTGGAAAGATTCGAAAGGTTTTTATTCAAATTCCCAAGAGGCGCTTGGGGAGTGGAGTAGGTCGAGTTTGACCGAACCACTATAAAAATTACGGTGTATTCTTCTCTAACTCTTTCCTTTTTATTTTTGCAATTAATTTAAGCAATTTATTGCATGCTTTACTTTGTTCTTATTTGTTGCATAAATTGAATTTTTCTTATTGTTTATAAAAAGTGTGTTAATTAGTTTAATTGGGTCAATTTAGGAAAAAGTTTAATTAAACCCTATTCACCCCCTCTAGGGTTGCCATACCGATCCAACAATAACTTGTGCCTAAATCTCGAAAAGGGGACATTTGTTGAAGGGAAAATTTTTTCCAATCACAAATTGCCACGTAACTATTTAAAATTAGTGACGAAATTACAAATAGTTAAATTTGGGACCAATTATAAATTGATATGTGTCCCAAATTTAATTTGAAGACAAAGTTGGCCAATTATAAATTTTAAGAGCCAAATTTCTATTTGATCAATTAATTAGAAAATAAATTATTTTAATCAAATTAATTAATTTGACCAATTAATTAACAAAATAATTAATGGGATCAAATTTGAGTCTTTTAAATATTTGGGTCATATGGTTTTGGGTCAAATATGAACCAAACTCAAGACTAAATGGTTGAGCCCAAGACCAATAAAACTCAAGTCCAAGTTGTTTAGGCCCAAAAGTCACCAGGGTCCATCCAGTGAGAACTCTATAAATAGAAGGGTTCTCCTCCATTTCAAGGGTTCAAAAATTCTAGACTCTCACAAAGACAAGAGTTCAGGATTTTAAAGCTCTCAAGTAGAACCAGAGAATTTAGAGAGGCTCCACCAAGTCTGAAGACCGAAGACTCTCTGCAATTCATAAGTTCAAGTGTTGAACACTTCTTGAAGACCAAACACTCTTCAAGACTTCAATACTCCTTGAAGATCAAGGACTCTTCAGAACATCAACACTTTTTTGAAGACTAAAGACTTCTTCAAAACTGGAAGACTTCAAGCTCCAAGAATCCATTGAAGCTTCAAACTCGAGATCAAGCGTTCCAGCCCTCGAGTGAAACACATTCACACACAAGAGAGAGAATCAGAGGATTAAAGTTAGAGATTGTACACCCACACGCATATTACATCAATACAATATATTATTTATTACACGTGTCTCCATCTTCGAAGTTATGTGTGAACAAATGTACCTTCGAAAAAAACTTTTTCGATGGAATCTATTCCACACTTTTTGAAGGTTTGGATAACCTTTGAAAAAAGATTTGTCGAAGGTTTGTTTAATACTTTTTCAAAGGTTGTAACCTTCGAAAATAGTTAGATTTCTTGTAGTGAACTATAAAATTATGATATCATTTTCTCTAACTTTGTCCTATATATTTATCTTTTTCAATTAATTTAAGTTATTGTTTACTTTTTTTTTTTTTTTTTTTTTGACAATTATTGTTTACTGCATGCTCTAACTTGCTCTTAATGGATTATTAAGGTTGATAGAATTTATTTTTCCATATTTATTAACAATAATCTTGTTATTAGCCTTAATTAGGTTCCTATTTAATTGCTCACGAAAAGGGCATTAATTTTTTTTTTTCCTTCTTAGAAAACAGTTTAATTGACCCCTATTAACCTAGAATCTCTATAATTAAACATTTGTTTTTGTTTCACCTTTTCTCAACTCTATTTGGAATATATATATATATATAATTTAAAAATAAAAAGTATATTAATTTAAGTAGTAATGAGGATGGGATCCAAAGTTCTCATCTAGTCCCAATCATCCTCAAAAGTGTCATGTGGAGAAATCCTCTCACGTCCTTGTCCAAGGCCCCAATCCCAATCCTAACGGAGATTCCTTGCTCCGTTTGGTGTAGTCCATTAAGCAAAACTTTATCTTCATAGCTCCATAGTATGTTCCACCAACAAATCTTAAGATTTTTTTTTTTTCTATTTAAATGATGTTTTCCATTCCTTTGTAAATCTTAATGTGTGAAAATTAGAAAGAAAAAAAAAAAAAAAAAAAAAAAAGAGTCAAAGCGCTTGGTTTTTATTTCTTAGTGTGTTTGAGAGTTTTGTTATTTTTAGAGAAAAAAACAGAGAGATTGTAAATCTGTAGTGTAGTTTTCATCAGAGTAGAACTTAATTACAATTCCAAGACTGAACTTAGTCTAGAGATTATTAATTGTATTGTAACTTTCTGGTTTTTACTATATATATATATATATAGTCGAAATTGTAAGTTCTACTCGATGAAAATTACAATACAGATTAACAATCTCTCTATTTTTTTCTCTAAAAAAACACAAAACTCTTAAACACACACACACACTATATATATATATATATATTTGCCAAAGATAAGTTTCCTCAACTTTAATTCAACGTGGTCCAACCATTCTGATCTTTGTCACGAGAAAATCATTGTTTTTAATTCAAAATCTTACTTTTTATTTTTTAAAAAAACTAATTTGTTCAAAGTACAACATTTTTTTTTTTTGAATTTGAATTTGGATAGTTCAAGTTTTTTAAATAATTACATTAGCATATTTTTTTACAAATTAAAAAGAAAGTTTACATAGAATTTGAAATGAAATAGGATAAGGAACCATCCAAATAAAATACTTTTACACATGTAAATTTAGTCTAGAAGAATTACCTAATCCACACGATGAAAGAGATGAAATAATATCGTCAAAGCAAATTGCATTCCAATGTGGTGCTAGCTAAACACACTCAAAACAAATGCTCAACACGCAATCTTACCTTCCTTTTCATTTTGTTTTTCCTTTCCACTGCCTAACCCAATTTGGCTGTCAGTTTTTTTTCCATTTTCTTTTTTTACCAAAGCTAAATGAAACTTTTGATCCTTACGAGAAAGAGAAAGAAAAATAAAAACGAACAGAAAAAAGGGAGGAATAAAAAAGAGAAAGATGAAGAAAGAAAAAAGAGAATTAGAGAAAGATTGAAAAATTGAAAGAGAGAGAAACAAATAAAGAGAAAAAATTATAAAAAAATAAAAAGTTATAAGAGACAAAATAGGGCCAGAGAGAAAAAAATAAATAAATAAATAAGCGAGAGAAAAACGTGCTTTTACTTAGGAGGGCAAAATGGTAACTTCCTAAAACTATTATATCATTTATATGAGAATATGACCTGCTCAACGTGTTTTTTTTTTTTTTCTTTTGAAAATACCATTAAAAATAAATTTTCATTATATGTCATTAAAAAACCATTAAAGAATTAGTCAAAAAAAAAAAAAGAAAATCCATTAAAGAATTATATGTGATTCATGAAATAAAATAATATATTAATTAAAGACATTTCGAACAGTATGTGAGAGGAGTATAGATTACTCTTGAAGCATTGTCAAACATTATATATACACACACATAGACACACATATGTAAAAGATAAGTTTTTAGAGCTAACAAAAGTTTAGCTCAACTGGCATAAAGTTGGTTTTATGAAATAATTGTGTTTAGTCCTTGAGTTTTTAAAATAGATTTTTTTAGTCCTTGAGTTTTGAGAAATAAGTTTAAAAGATTTTTAAAATGGACCTTTTAATTAGTTCTTGAGTTTTGAGAAATAAGTTTAAAACATCCCTATATTATTTTTTTCAACTTTTTAAAATTAAATTTTTTGTTATTTTTTAATATGGAATGGATTTTTAAATTTAAAAAAATTGAAAAAAATAATATGAGAGACCTTTTAAACCAATTCATCAAAACTTAGGGACTAAAAAGGTTCATTTTGAAAAGAACTTTCAAACGTATTTCTCAAAACTCATGGATTAAAAAAAGTCTATTTTGAAAACTCAACAATCAAACGTACCTATCTCTCAAAACTCGACCAAAAGGATATTTTTGCTAAGTTTTTCTCCCACGTTTAATTTACATCTCCACGCGGGTCCCATTTTCGCTCACACTCTCCACTTGTTCTCTTGCTTTGCATCTCATCATTGTAGTTCTTATTCACTATGCTCTCTTGTGAGCCTCTCGTTTTTAGTCATCTACACCCTTATTCTTGGTTGGTCTCTCTTTAACAAAAAAAAAAATTAAAATTAAAATAATATCATTTAAAAATTTAAAGAAAATTTTAAAATTTTAAAATAAAATAATATTATCATTGTTAGATATTCATCTTTATCTCTGCTCCAATTTTGATCATATATTTTGTTCTTCAAAACTATATACTACTTGAAAAATAGAAGAAAATTAAATATAATTAAATAAAATTGAAGAATTTTATAAAACAAATGGTATTGTCTTGTTAGCTCAAATTGTGATCTCACAAGAAATATTTTCTTTGAAAATGTAATCTTTGATTAAAATTAGGGTCCGTTTGGAATACATTTTAATTTAAATGTTTTTCAAGAATGCATTTTTTAAAAAACATTTTGCATAAAAATTGTTTAAAATACAAACACTCATATGTTTGGTTGCATTTACTCACAAATGTTTTTATACACAAGTTATTGTTTACTTAAGAAAGCTTTTTTTAAAAGTTGGTTTCAAGTGTTTCTCACCAAATAGTTTATTTATCAATTTCATTTTTTAATAAATCATTTTTAGTGATTGTCAAACACTACAAATTTTTTCAAACTGAATTATTTTCAAAATTAAACACTTGAATATGTAAACCAAACACATCCTTACTGTTCTTTTAAAAATGCTTTCTATCAAAATTACGCCTTGTTAGGAAAAAGAAGTATCTAAGACTAAATTGAAATGTGAGATAGATGAGTGAAATTTAAAATCTTAATTATTTTTATTTCTATTTAATTATTTTTTTTAGTATTAAATGGTTGAAATGTGAGATAGATGGGTGAAATTTAAAATCTTAATTATTTTTATTTCTATTTAATTATTATTTTTTTAGTATTAAATGGTTGAAATGTGAGATAAATGAATGAAATTTAAAATCTTAATTATTTTTATTTCTATTTAATTATTATTTTTTTAGTATTAAATGATTGAAATGTGAGATAGATGAGTGAAATTTAAAATCTTAATTATTTTTATTTCTATTTAATTATTATTTTTTTAGTATTAAATGTTTGTATATTTTGAGTTTACATTAAATTTCATACCAAAAATTCCACAAGGGGACAACAATTTGAAATGAAATAAAATGAGAAATTTCTAAGATAAAATATTCTTAAAATTTTGGAAAAAATACACTTTTCGTCCCTGAGGTTTGGATTAAGTTACACTTTGGTCCCAGAGTTTTCAAACTCAACAAAAATACTCCTGAGGTTTGAGATAAGGAGCAATTTGGTCATTGCCGTCCAATTTGTCGTTAAACCCTAACGGACTACTGACGTGGCACTATTATTTTAATAAAAAAATATTTTTTTTTCATTTTTTAAATAAAATATTATTATTTTATTTTTTTTTAAAAAATAATTTCTCTCTCTTTCTTCTCCATCTTCTTTCTCCTCTCCATCTTCTTCATTTCACATCTCCTTCTTCTTCAGCTCCGGTGGTCGGCCACCACCGACTGCCAGATTTTTTTTCTTCTTTCTTCTTCTTCTCTTCTTTTTCTTCTTCCTCCCCTCTTTTCACTGTTTTTTTTTTAAAAAAAACACAGAGAACGGGGAGGGAGGAGGGGGAGGAAAGAGGAGGACCTCCCTCCTCCCTCCCCTGTTCTCTGTTTTTTTTTTTTAACAGTGAAAAAAGGGGAGGAAAAGAAGAAAAAGAAGAGAAGAAGAAAGAAGAAAAAAAATCAGTCGGCGGCAGTGAGCGATGGTCGCCGGCCATCGGAGATAGGAAGAAGAAGAAGAAAGAGGATGAAGAAGTAGATGGAAAGAAGAAGAGTAAGAGAGAGAAGGAGAAATAATTAAATAATTAAAAAAATAATAATATTTTTTAAAAAAAAAATTAAAAATAATTTTTTTATTAAAATAATAGTGCCACATCAGCAACCGTTAGAATTTAACAGAAAAATTAACGGCAAGGACCAAAGTGCTCCTTATCTCAAACCTCATGAGTATTTTTGTTGAGTTTGAAAACTTAGGGACCAAAGTGTAACTTAACCCAAACCTCAGGGTCCAAAAGTGTATCTTTTCCTAAAATTTTTATGTGCAAATTTGGCCTAGAAGAATAGCTTAATTGACATGGCTAGTGCAATTTTTGGGATGAAGCAAAAATATATAAAATTGCACACATGTGAGGTGCTCGCGAAACAAAAACAAACTCTAATGCCTACATCAGATTAGGGTTTTTTTTTTTTTTTTTTTTTTTGAAAAGCATCAGAATAGGGTTTGTGTTAAGCATATAGCTATTCTTTTGCATACCTAGCTCACACTTGAGACTCCTCCTACTTATAGGGTAGTTAATCAAGTGATTCTTTTTTAATAATAATAAGAAGAATAGTTTGAGATATTTGATTTTTTATGGTTTTTTTTTAAAAAAAACTTACAAACCACTAACTCAGGTGTAATGTGAAAATTTAAAAAAGAAAAAGAGATTTTTTCCTTCTATATCTTAATACTAGGTCCAAATTTCAAATTACACTTTCTCCCTCCATTTCATACGAATGTACTTTTTTTTTTCCAATTAATTATTTGGTTAAATTATCAAAAATACCCCTAAACTTTAGGGTTTGTTTCAATTATGCCATTTTTTTTCCATAGTATAATAATTTCTCCCCCAAGCTACAATTATGCGGTGGACAAAAATATCTCTCCTTTTTTTGACAACATGTGGAGTGGGGGATTCAAACCACAGACCTTTCGATCACTAGGACAAGTCTTATGCCAGTTGAGCTATGCTCATGTTGGCACAAAAATATCTCTCTCACTTCTCCACATTTTATTTTCATTTTTCTATCCTCCTTCCACTCCATCATCTTGTACTTCACAATCATTTCCACCCCCTTTGTTACTTCTTTTTTGCCTTTTATTTTAATTTCTTAAGCATTTAACTTCTTTTAATTTAATTCAGCTCTAGGAATTCTTTTTGGTACTTCAAGTCACTGTGTTATAAACCGATCTCCCTCTCTTCTTCTCCTTTTATTTCAACATTGCAAAAACCTTAAATCACATTCTTTCTCTTCTACTAAATCAATTACTACTATCATAATCAAACCTTGTTTTGAAGCATTCATAACACACTTACACGCAAGAAAGAGATAGAAATCAAATTCAACAAAACCAAAAATAGAAAACGAGAAGAAACAACACCGATTTACGTGGTTCACTAAAGGTGTGTTAGCTACATCCATAGAAAGAGGAAGAGAGTATTTTATTAGTGAGGAGAAAATCAGACGAGATACAAAAATTAGGACATTTTAGGATAAGAGAGTTTATATATGACATCATTTTTAACCCTAACAGAATAGACCCGAAAATAAAGTCTAAAATGAAAATAACATAACAAATCTCTATACGGAATTTAGCTTCTAAAGCATTGCCTCCGAACCCTGTTAAGAGAGACAAAGACAAATAACAAATTCAAAGCATATCAACCCTCCAGGGAAAAATCTCTCAAAAGGGTCGGTCTTCTCTTCTCTTCCGTTCAATTTTCTTTCTTCACACTTTGGTTAATTCTTTTCCTCTTTTAGGAGCCAGCTGCCAGAGCTTGTATTTTCCTCAACTCTTCCCTTTCCTCTCTTGGCCATTTGCCAACACACCTCGCCACCCTTTAGTTTCCCTCCGCCACTTGCCAATTATCTTCCAACCCTTTTATTTATTTGTTTTTCTTTTCTTTTTCTTTTTAACACTAAAACTCCCACTGATAAGAAATTATTCAACAAAACTGGTAGCATCTTGATTTTGTATCCGACCGTTATTACTGGACAGAAAAAGTATTCCATAGTCTTAAGAGATAAAATTACATTGCGGGGTTTGATTGAATAATTAGTTTCAAAACATATAGGTCCACGCCAAAAGGAAAAAATAAATAAACAAGTGAGGAGAAAAAAAACGTGCTTGTAATTAGAGGGCAAAACGGTAACTTCCACAGACCACTAGTTTATCCTCTTGTCGGTTGACTCAATTATAAATAACTCCACGACTCTCCCACTCCATAATTCATTCATCAAAACACACACTTGAACAACAACAAAAAAAAAAAAAAAAAAAAATGCATCCCTCCACTTTGTTTCTCGTCCTCTTCCTCTCCTTCACCATTTCATTTGCAGAAAGATGCAACCCAAATGACAAAAAAGCCCTCCTCGAGATCAAAAAAGCCTTCAACGATCCCTACGTCCTGATCTCATGGAAGCCCGAAGAAGACTGCTGCACTTGGAACTCCGTCGAATGCGGTGAGAAATCCGACCGGATCATCACCATCGACATCGGCCCCGACGACGAACTCTCCGGCCCAATCCCGCCGGCCGTCGGCGACCTACCATTCCTCCAAACCCTGATGCTCCGCAAGCTCCCAAATCTCGTCGGCCCCCTCCCACCCGCCATTGCCAAGCTCCACAACCTCAAATTCCTCGACGTCAGCTGGACCAATATCTCCGGATCCGTCCCCGATTTCCTCGGCACTCTCCCCAACCTCGAATACATCCGCCTCAACTTCAACAATCTCACCGGAACTCTCCCGGCGTCCCTCTCCAAACTCCCAAAGCTCGGCGCTCTGCAATTGGACCGAAACAAGTTGACAGGCCCCATCCCTGACTCCTTCGGCTACTTGAAGGCCGAATCTATCGTCCTGGATCTTTCCCACAACAAACTCTCCGGCAAAATCCCGCCTTCCTTGACGAGATTGGACCTCTTCTCCATCGACTTGTCCAGGAACATGCTGTTGTAAGTTAAACATGTTCTAATTAATTAAGTGCATAAGTTATATAAGTTATTAGTAAATTAATAAGTAAGTTTTGTAAGTTTAAATTGTTGGAGGTTAAGTTTAACATTCATATTAGAAGGGAGTTTTATGTTCATGAAGTTAAGATGGGATGGGAGTTTTAGATCTAAACTTTTCCATGTAATCCTATAAATAGGATAGTTTTAGAATGTGTTGAAGCAAGTGTGTGGAGAAGAAAACACAAAAGAGTTAGAGAGAAAAAGTGTGAACCAAGTTTGTAGCTTTCTTTAAGAGTTTTTTGTTCAATACAAGTGAATTGTTTCTTCTCAAATATTTTTATTTGATTCTAATTTGTGAGTGTCCATCACACGCTTCCAACAAAGTGGTATCAGAGCTTGAGTTTGAGAAAAGGAAAATTTGTTTTGCAAATGGCAAACAACAATTTGGTTCCTTTCCAAGTGCCTCGACTTACTAAGGAAAATTTTAGCAGTTGGTGTATTCGTATGAAAGCTCTACTTGGTTCACAAGATGCGTGGGAAATTGTTGATAGAGGCTATGAAGAACCAGAAAATGATGCGGCTTTGAATCAAGCCCAACGAGAAGCTTTGCAAAATACAAGAAAGAAAGACCAAAAGGCTCTCACCATTATTCATCAAGCAATTGATGATACAAATTTTGAGAAAATTTCTGGAGCAACTACTGCGAGGCAAGCATGGCAAATTTTGGAGAATACTTATAAAGGAGTAGATCGAGTCAAGAAGGTTCGCCTCCAAAAATTAAGAGGTGACTATGAAGCATTAAATATGAAGGAGTCTGAATCAATTTCAGATTATACTTCTAGATTGCTTGCAGTGGTAAATGAAATGAAGAGGTATGGTGAGACATTAAATGATGAGCAAGTAGTTGAAAAGATACTTCGCTCATTGGATGAAAAATTCAATTTCATCGTTGTAGCTATTGAAGAATCGAAGGATTTGAGCACAATGTCCATTGATCAACTTACGGGTACTTTGCAAGCCCATGAAGAGAAGCTTCTCAAGAAAAGTAAACAAACAACTGAGCAACTTTTTCAATCAAAGTTGCAGTTGAGAGATAAAGAAGATAGCCAAGAAAAGAGCAATCGAGGTCGAGGACGTGGTAACAATCGTGGACGTGGTCGAGGTCGAGGAAATGACGGACAAAGGAAATTTGATGAGAGTAATTCATACTCTAATTCATCAAGAGGTCGTGGAAGACAAAATAATTCAAGGCCATATGGAGGAAGATCAAATAATGATCGGAGGTATGATAAAAGTCAAATTGAATGTTACAATTGTCATAAATTTGGTCATTATTCCTGGGAATGTAGACATAAAGTTGAAGAAAATGCCAACTATGCTGAACAAGACGTTAAAAGCAGTGAGTCGTCTTTGCTTCTAGCATGCAAAGGTGAAGAGACATGTGAAAACAATTTGTGGTATCTTGATAGCGGTGCCAGCAATCACATGTGTGGAAGTAAATCAATGTTCGTGGAACTTGATGAATCGGTTGGCAGAAATATTACATTTGGTGATAATACAAAAATTCCTGTTAAAGGAAAAGGTAAAATTTTGATAAACTTGAAGAATGGGAAGCATGAGTTTATCTCTAATGTCTACTATGTGCCAGATATGAAGAACAATATTTTGAGTTTAGGACAACTCTTAGAGAAAGGCTATAATATTTTGATGAAGGATTATAGTCTTTCAATAAGAGATCATCGTGATAATATGATTGCTAGAGTGCAAATGACGAAGAACAGAATGTTTTTGTTAAATATTCAAACAGATGTTGCAAAATGTTTGAAGTCGTGTTTGAAAGATCCGTCTTGGATTTGGCACTTGAGATTTGGGCATTTGAACTTCGATGGCTTGAGATTATTAGCTAAGAAGAACATGGTGAAAGGATTGCCATATGTCAAGCATCCGGATCAATTTTGTGAAGGTTGTCTTTATGGCAAGCAATCAAGAAAGAGTTTTCCACAAGAATCTTCTTCAAGAGCAAGGAGACCATTAGAGCTTGTCCACACTGATCTTTGTGGACCAATAAAGCCAAGTTCTTTCGGTAAGAATAATTATTTCTTATTATTTATTGATGATTTCAGTCGAAAAACTTGGGTTTATTTTGTCAAGAAGAAATCAGAGGTATTCGACATGTTCAAGAGATTTAAAGCTCTTGTCGAAAAGGAAAGTGGTTATTACATAAATGCATTGAGATCAGACAGAGGAGGAGAATTCACTTCAAATGAATTCAAAGAATTTTGCATAGAAAATGGAATTCGTCGACCTATGACAGTTCCATATACTCCACAACAAAATGGTGTTGTTGAGAGGAAGAATAGAACTATACTCAATATGGCTCGAAGCATGTTGAAGAGTAAGAAGATGCCAGAAGAGTTTTGGGCACAAGCGGTTGAATGTGCAGTGTATTTGTCTAATCGTTCCCCCACTAGAAGTCTGTGGAACAAAACTCCTCAACAAGCATGGACTGGAAGAAGACCATCTATTTCTCATTTGAGAGTATTTGGGAGCATTGCTTATGCACATGTACCAGATCAAAGGCGAAGTAAGCTCGATGATAAAAGTGAGAAACTTATTTTCATTGGCTATGATGCAAGCTCAAAAGGCTACAAGCTTTATAATCCAACCATAGAAAAGACGGTGGTAAGTAGAGATGTTGTGTTTGATGAGGAAGCTTCATGGAATTGGAATGATGAACCCAAAGATTATAAGTTCCTACTTTTTCCTGAAGATGATGATGAAACTGGTGATGTGGTTGTTTCTCCATCAACACCACCTCCATCGCCGGTCAATCCAGAACAGACTACACCTTCATCATCAACAGCAAGTTCATGTGAAGGGCCTCATCGCATGAGAAGTTTACGAGACATATATGATGAAACAGAAGAGTTAAGTCAAAGTTTTAGTGATCTTACTCTTTTTTGTCTTTTTGGTGACAGTGAACCATTAAATTTTGAAGAAGCTTCACAAGATGAAAATTGGAAGACTGCTATGAATGAAGAGATAAAAGCCATAAAGAAGAATGATACATGGGAGCTTTCTACTCTTCCAAGTGGAAAGAAAGCAGTAGGTGTCAAATGGGTGTTCAAGATAAAAAGAAATGAAAAAGGAGAAGTGGAGAGACACAAAGCGAGATTAGTTGCAAAAGGCTATTCTCAAAGAAAAGGCATTGATTACGATGAAGTATTTGCTCCTGTTGCTCGCTTGGAGACCATAAGGTTGTTAATTGCACTTGCTGCTCAGAATAGATGGAAGATTTTTCAAATGGATGTCAAATCGGTATTCTTGAACGGATATCTTGAAGAAGAAGTCTACTTGGAACAACCACTTGGTTATGCAGTGAAAGGTCATGAAGATAAAGTCTTGAAGTTAAAAAAGGCTTTGTATGGATTGAAGCAGGCGCCAAGAATGTGGAATAGCAGAATTAACAAATATTTCCTTGACAATGGGTATTTGAGATGCCCTCATGAACATTCTCTTTATATGAAGACTAATGGTCATGGAAATATTTTGTTAGTTTGTCTCTATGTGGATGACTTAATTTTTACAGGAAATTGTCCAAGTATGTTTGAAGATCTCAAGAAGGCAATGACTCAAGAATTTGAAATGACAGATATTGGGCTCATGTCATATTATCTTGGCATCGAAGTGAAGCAGTCGAAGGAAGGTATTTTCATTTCTCAAGAACGATATACTAAAGAAATTCTTGAGAAATTTAAGATGTTTAATTCTAAACCTGTCACAACTCCGATGGAAACTGGGACAAAACTGTCCAAATATGAAGATGGAGATGTTGTAGATCCTTCGTATTTCAAAAGTTTGATTGGAAGCTTGAGGTATTTAACTTGCACAAGACCAGATATTTTGTTCAGTGTTGGATTGGTGAGTCGGTTTATGGAATCTCCTACAACTACTCATTTGAAAGTGGCAAAGAGAATTCTTCGTTACCTCAAAGGTACGCTTGACTATGGATTATTTTATTCATCGTCTAAAGAATTCAAGCTTGAAGGTTATTGTGATAGTGATTGGGCTGGAGATCTTAATGATCGGAAGAGTACAAGTGGATATGTTTTCTTTGTTGGCAATACATCTTTTACTTGGAGTTCTAAGAAGCAACCTATCGTAACATTATCTACTTGTGAGGCAGAGTATGTTGCTGCAGCATCATGTGTTTGTCATGCAGTCTGGTTGAGAAATTTGCTTAAGACAGTTGGAATTTTGCAAGAAGATGCAACTGTGATCAATGTGGATAATAAGTCAACAATTGCTCTAGCCAAGAATCCAGTGTTTCATGATCGTAGTAAGCACATTGATACAAGATTTCACTTTATCAGAGATTGCATTTCAAGAAAGGAGATTCAAGTAGAATATGTGAAGACAGAAGATCAAATTGCAGATATTTTCACAAAGCCACTTAAGGTCGATGTGTTTAGCAAGTTAAGAACTTTGCTCGGAGTTTTGAGAAAAACATGTTTAAGGGGGGATGTTGTAAGTTAAACATGTTCTAATTAATTAAGTGCATAAGTTATATAAGTTATTAGTAAATTAATAAGTAAGTTTTGTAAGTTTAAATTGTTGGAGGTTAAGTTTAACATTCATATTAGAAGGGAGTTTTATGTTCATGAAGTTAAGATGGGATGGGAGTTTTAGATCTAAACTTTTCCATGTAATCCTATAAATAGGATAGTTTTAGAATGTGTTGAAGCAAGTGTGTGGAGAAGAAAACACAAAAGAGTTAGAGAGAAAAAGTGTGAACCAAGTTTGTAGCTTTCTTTAAGAGTTTTTTGTTCAATACAAGTGAATTGTTTCTTCTCAAATATTTTTATTTGATTCTAATTTGTGAGTGTCCATCACACGCTTCCAACACATGCTGGAGGGCGATGCCTCCATGATATTCGGAGCCCACAAGAAGGCGTGGAAAGTCGTTCTGTCGAGGAATTTGTTGTCGTTTGATATGTCCAAGGTTGTGTTCTCCACCAGCCTGTTTTATTTGGATCTCAACCATAATAAGATATTTGGGGGTTTGCCGCCGCAGATGACCAAACTCAGTAATCTGAATTCTTTCAATGTCAGTTATAATCGGCTGTGCGGACCGATCCCGCAGGGTGGCGAGTTGCAGAGGTTTGATGTTTATTCCTATTTTCATAATAAGTGTTTGTGCGGCGCTCCACTTCCCCGCTGCAAGTGATTATTTCTCTTTGTCCTGTTCTATGGAATTTCAACTTCCTATAATTAAATAAAAAGTTACCAACTTTTCTACAAAACTATATTATTGCACTAACTTTTAATTCATCTTGGCATATATCCCCATCAACAAATCATACGTCAAATCTCTAAAAGTGCCGTTTGATATAGATTTTGTTTTTGGTATTTAGTTTTTGAAAATTAAACTTCTTTTCTATCAATTTTCTTACCATAGTTTTTATGTTTGTGAATGACACATTTGAAATTCTAGTCAAATTCCAAAAACAAAAAACAAAGTTTTTTAAAACTATATATATATATATATTTTTTTTTAGTTTTCAAAACTTGACTTGGTTTTTGAAAACATGGGAGAAGGTATATAACAAAACCAAGAAACTTAGTGGTGGATATGTAGTGTTATTAAGCTTAATTTTCAAAAATAAAAAACCAAATGGTTATCAAAGGGGCCTAAAAAAATAATTTCCTAATATAATATGGTTAGGTCTAAATCCTCCCTCTACAAAAATTATTTAATTGAGTCCGTACAATTTGGTTGCTTTTGGATATGAATTTAAATATATATATATATATATACCTCTTAATAATTGTTGAATGGAGTCCATACAAATTTGATATACTTTTGTAATTTTTCTCTCATATATTTAATCATCCGTCTCATTTGGATTAGAGACCAATTTCTTTTCATTTTGTAATATTTTTTTAAGAAAAGATAATTAAAAAAATTAGAATTAAAACCCAATGGTTAAAATAGGGTGTCAATCACTTTTATCTAGGTTAAAAGTCTGAAATTCAACCCCAATAATGAATCCTAGATAGTATATTTTGGGGCCATAAATTATTTAAATTAATTAAAAATTTAATAATTCTTAAAATTATTGGTGACATAAATCACTAATCACATGAGACATTTCAACCAAGGTGACGTAACCTTAATATTTAACACCTTCAACGGTTCATTCTAATCTACTTTTACAGAGAGAAAAAAAAAATTATGATATACTTAAACTAAAATAACAAACCTTAACAGAAACCTTGTCTTATCATGGTCATTTTGGCTATTTCCTTTGCTTAATACATGTTATTATTTGTCTGTGACCACCTCTCAAGGATGTAAGGAACTTTTTGCGAAGTTATGAAGCTAAAATTGAAAGGTAAAACAAAATAGAGCAATTAAATCTCTGGTTGAATACAAAGTTTTGGCTAATCCTGTCATTTTCGAATAACATGAATCGACCATTTAAAAATAAAAAAAAAAATATTCAAGAAAAGGATTGACCCGTTTGAAATGACTTTTGATGTAAGGGTCTTATTGGACATCTAGTAACAAAATGATGTGTCAATTTTATGGTATTCAAAATCACTTCCAAATCTAGTTCAATTGTGACAATTCAATGGATTATTTTTGGTCTTTTCATTTGACTCCTTTGTTGGGGAAGAAAATACAAAATGATAGTTATTCAACAATTTTATGAAAATATATTGATAAAATGTCATGTCAATTCATATTTGTCAAAAGAAAAAAAAATACATTTACATCAACAAATAAGAATTTCATCTTTTTAATAAATTAATATTATTTTAAAATTAGTAATATTTTATTGATATTTTTTTATGGGAAAAATACACTTTTGGTCCCTGAGGTTTGGGTTGAGTGACACTTTGATCCTGAGTTTTCAAACTTAACAAAAATACCCCTGAGATTTGAGATAAAGAGCACTTTGGTCCCTGCCGTCAAATTTTCTGTTAACTTTTAATGGTTGTTGACGTGACACTATTATTTTAATATAAAAATTATTATTTTTTATTTTTTTAAATAAAAAATATTAAAAAAATATTTTATTATTATTTTTATTCTTTCTCTCTTTCTCTCTCATCTTCTTCTTCTCCATCTTCTCCCTTCTTCTTCTTCCTAAGTCCGACGACCGACAGGCACCACTCGCCGCCTCTGCCGCCGCGGGCGACTGATTTTTTTTTAATAATTTTATTAAAATAATAAAAAAATAATAAAAAAATATATTAAAATAATAAAAAAATATATTTTTAATAATTTTATTTAAAAAATAAAAAAATTAATTTTTATATTAAAATAATAGTGCCACGTCAGCAACCGTTAAAAGTTAACAGAAAATTTGACGGCAGGGACCAAAGTGCTCTTTATCTCAAACCTCGGAGGTATTTTTGTTGAGTTTGAAAACTCGGGGACCAAAGTGTAACTTAACCCAAACCTCAGGGACCAAAAGTGTATTTTTTCCTTTTTTTTAATAATTCTTTGATTTTCTTATGATATAATAAGAATATCAATTTACTCCGTGTGTTGATGTAAATCCCATGTATATTTTAAAATGTCAACATGTAAATGAAAATTTGATACAGTAAGTCATACTTAAAATGCAAAGTGTTCGAACCGAGTAAAATGGATTGGACAAGGAAAAAAAGTGTAAATTGCAAAAATAAACTCTAAAATATACTGATTGTTACAATTGTATCTCTATAGGTTTAATTCTAAAAATTATACATTGCAAAGTTATAGAATTGTAAAATTTAGTCCCGCACCAAAGCGAGCATAGCTTAACAGTAATTGACATATATCATCGACCTCCAAATGTTGATGTACTCAAAAAAAAAAAAAAAAAATTAGTCCGACCTAATAAATTTGTTAAACTTTCCATTTGGTCCACACATGAGTGAAATAAATTAAACGTAATGCTCTCAATTTTGTCCTCAATCTGCCAATTGGTCCTGCAAAAATTCATTATTTGCAAAACTCACTTATTGAATGGGTCTACCAACGATATCGTTTAGACTGGTCGAGATGTTTATTTGGTTGTCGGAGAGAGATTTTGAAGAAAACAATTCCTATCCGTCACATATAAAATTTAGAACTGTTTTGTAAGGAGGGACTACTTTTTAAAATTCTATAAGTTGGAGGGTTTAATTTTTAGGTTTGCAATTTGCCAAAAAAAAAATGAAAAAGAAAAAGACAAGTAAAGAGCTGGCAGTACATAATGATGTTCAGAGTCTTCAGACTGTAAGATGGAAAGAATCTGACGTGGAGAATATGTACTTTGGATAAAAACACAGTAGAAAAGGATTGAACTTGAGAGAATGGAAACAAAAAGATATTTTGTTTGGTGAATTTGTGAATTTTGGTCTTTTTTTGTTTTGAATCTTTTAGAAATATTTCAATCTTTACTTTTTGATTTTTTTAAGAAGCCAATAATTTCATTAAATCAAAGCAAATTACAATTGGAAATATACTTACAATGGGTAATGTTTCCATTAACACTAACCATTGTGGCAAATTAGATAGGGTTAATGGCAAGAATAGACAAAATAAAAACTCCATTTTGAAAAATAGCAACTAACCTCATTGTTTCGACAAATTAAAATTTTGAATTAAAAAATCGAAATTATCAACATACCAAAATACACTTTATTTGGTAGTTGAAAAGAATCTACAATCAAACCAAATCAGTTTGAAATTTTGTTAAATAAATAAACTAAATCCTTAAATAAGGGATTGTGATTATCAAAAAAAAAATCCGAAAAATATAAAAGAATTTAAAAAATAGTAGAACAAAATCATGGAATTAGGGTGTAATTAGAACAAATTTAAAATTCAAATCGAAACAATTCAAATCCCATAAATCAACCATAACAACAAATTATGGGCAATTAAAAATAAATACAAAAAAACAAATCTAAGAAGACTAAATCTCATACACACAAATAAATGAGATTTTCTAAAATTGAGATAATTAAAATTTGGGAAAAATACACTTTTTAGTCCCTGAGGTTTGGAGTTTCATTTTATGGTCTCTGAGTTTTCAAACTCAACAATTTAGCCTTAAGGTTTGGTTTTAATTTCATTTTGGTCCCTTCATCCATTTTTCTATTAAATACTAATGGATTGCTAACGTGACACCTCTTTTTTATTTAAAAAATAATTTTTTTTTTAATTTTTTTAAATAAAAATAATGTTAAATTAATAAAAAAAAAATCATCAATTTTTATTATTTTATTTCTTTCACTCTCTCTCTCCCTTCTTCACCACCCACCTACCACCCACCCACTACCCCTATAACTACCGGCGGCAACACTGGACACTGATCACCGTCGCGCCGACAACTTTTTTTTTCTCCTTCCTTTCTTTTCTTCTACTCTTTTTCTTTTCATTCCTTCTTCTCACTACCGACATTTAAAAAAAAAACGAAGACCCACTGCTGTTGCGATATCGAGACCCACCGCCAAAACCAACATCGTTCAACCTCCAAACTGAAAGAGGGCCTCACACGAAAAACAAACCCAAACCGAGAACAAACTGACGTGCTTAATCGAGACCCCACAGGTGATCAAACTGTCCTTGAAACCAAGACCCACGACATTTTCTACCAGACCCATTGCTTCTCAATGTCTCAAACAGAAACCCACGACAGTGCCTAATCGGAAGAAACTCACTCCGACGGCTAACTATCTCTGAACACCGAGACCCACACAATTTCGTGATTGGCGGCTTTATCTATTTTGTGTAACTTTCTAATGGTTTCAAAGATTGTAAAAATGATTTGATTTTATAAGAATTATGCTGGAGCAAAGTAAAAGACAGAACAAAGAATAAACAAATAGACAAACAGATTAAAGACAGACGCTGGTTAGGCTTAGTAGTTGTTTAAAAAGATGCTCTAGCAATATTATTGATCATGCAACTCTCGCAATATTATTAGCGGATTCCTCCCGGAACTCCAGATTTTTTGGAATGTGTTTCGACCCCAATGAAGTGCGACCGATCAAGCACTAGGCAACTGGCTATCCATAGCTCAGTCACTGGCGTTCACCAATACACAATGATCGTAGTGTGGATAATTGTCACACACTCTCTAAATCATCTCTGAAACTAGAGAGATATTCACACCGGCTGGCCAAGCGGGCATAAAATGTAAATAGGCACAACAATTAACCAAGATGCAATAATCAATATATTACTAAAGTTTAAGAGCAACAACTACATGTTCCTAACCAACACCTTAAGCTACTTAGTTCATAATAAACATGGAATCATGAATTACAATCTGAGTAGGCACGTCCATAATCATAAGAAAAATAAGAAAATAATAATCTCCTTAGTCAGCGTGTGAATGATGGTGTTCTTGGTAATCTCTAATCTCTCTATACTACTCGACTTCCAAGGAAAGTTGGAATGCTTTTGACTTGGACGGCTATTTCCTTTTATAGAAGGATAAGAGGCTTGAATTAGGTCAACTTGGACACGTGTAGGGCTCTCCTTGCTCTTTTATCCCGAAAATAGCTCAACAGAAGTCGATTCATGAAGTTGGCTAACGAGCTGTGACGTGGCAATTCTGCTCCCTGTTTTGTTGCAGCACGGACTTTGCTCCCTCTAGTCGCTCAGCAACAGATTCTACACAAAATGATTTCCAAAGCTTCCATTCTTCCAAATGGGTTAAAACATGTAATATCTCTCTAAAACCAACCCTATTAAGCATTAAAGACACACAAATCCTTATATAAATGAGGCCTAAATAACTATCTTTTAGGCAGTTATCAAGCACAAGAGGACAATTTGGCCTATATTTCATTTCGACGCTAACTCGGGAGTTTTAAGGTGTTTTCGAGCTATTTTGGAGTCCCCGAGATGAAGTTAAGCCGGAGGCATCGACCGGAAGAGCCAAAAGGGTTGATCAAGAATTTTCACAACTTGGACAAGCCTGAGAGTAAGCGTCTCGACACTATAATGGCTGCGTCGAGATGCTGTCCCGTAATTCAACCCGCAGACGGAAGGGCCAACATCTCAACGTTGCCCTTAGCGTCTCGATGCTAGCGTTAAATATAAATACGAAAGTTAGGTCTTTGTAGCTGCAAGCTCTCAATTTCAGTCGTTTTCTCTCGATTCTTTCTCTAGTTTTTCGTCCCTTTCAGTCCAGAATTGTTCTCCCTTAAGGTTTTATCTTTATTTTATCATGTATCTTTGTTTTTCTGCTATTTCTCTTGTAGCATGGGGGACTAAACCCCTTGGATTGTTGGATTGGTGTTTTCTTTAGATACTTTGTAATGTTTAGTTGAGTTTGCTGATGCCTACTTTCTGTAATGTGAATCTAATATGAATTGCATCTTAGTTTCTCAATTAAACCATCATGCATGTATATAAATTTGAGTCTTGACGTCCCTTGAATTGAATATGAGCGTGACCTATTTGTTATTGATAGATAACCACTAGGTTGAGGCAGATACATCGCTAGTTTGATGGTAGCCTAACGTAGACTTCCGATAGGCCTAAGAAACTAAGAGAAGTTAGGTTAATTTAGTTAATTAATTCTAGGCATGGCACGTTAATGCAATTAATCAATTAACAATTTTGAGGGGTTATCGGGTTGTTAATTTGGCTAATTAGATTTAGGCTGAGGATTTATCAATCTAAGTATGAGAGGCAGCGGGCGCAATTAAAATAATTAATTAATTAGGTTGTTCGTGGGTTATTGGGGAGCCTAATTAATTAAACACAGGTTGAGTAGGTGGGTTATCTAAAAAGCCAAGAAGCACTTCAGGCAATTTAATTAATTCACAAAATATTTTTAGAGCAAACGATAAAACAAAATTGTACAAAGTGTTCTAAAGAGTAACCAATCCGACGATCCCATCTTTTATTTGATTTCATCATATTTTTACTCCAGTTCTATTTATTGCATGCTATTTACTTCTTTCCGACAATTTTCCCTTTCTTTGCACCTTTAATTTAATCCGGTCAGTGACAGACCAAAACCCCCCTTTTCGTTGCAAACCCCCATGTTTTGCGAAAATCCCAAGAATTAACAAATATTACCCTTTCCCTGTAGACGACCCGACCACTACCTATTGCAAAGCAGCATAGAGCTGGAGTTATAAATTTTATTTGACAACGAGGACTCGACAAACTCACTCCATCACCCTCTCTAGTAGACTAATTGCAGCAGAGCCTTTTTGTGCATTTTGACTCCAATTTCGAGACTTGAACGCTCCGCTCACATCCTTTAGCTTCCTCGTCATCTCAGGGACTCGAAGATAGCTCAAAAATGTCTTTAATCTCTCGAATCAGAGTCGAACTGGCAAATTGGCCTAGTGATCCTCTTGTGCTCGAATTCCTATTAAACAAACAATTAAACCATAAAATGCAAACTAACAAGATTAAATTAAAGGTAAATAAATAGAACATTTTAGGTGCTGTCAAATACCTCCAACTTGAATCTTGCTAGTCCTCGAGCAAGGCTAACAAAGAAGAATATGGATGCAATAGAGATATAATTTCAAGACTTAATCCTCATAGCTAAAGTATCAATAAGAATGCAATCAAGAGACATGCACGTGAGACTCAACTGTGAGACAAATAACAAATTTTCACAGATCATCTTGCACTAGAGACTTCTAACTCACTTAGAATGGATTCTACTAACCCGGAATCGGTTTATCAAGCTCTCATTCTATCTTCCCCCTACACTGGCACTAAGGACTTGCTAAAGAAAGAAAACGAAACAAATTAAACTGCTACTTTCTACCTAGGCGCTTGATGACATGCATGTTCTGTGACACTTCTCGAGTGCAAGTATACACTATCAAGTAATAAAGTGGATAGTACTTTGGATATCGTACCCAAGGGAGATGATGACTAATCGAAAAACACAAGATTCTGCAAAACAGAAACCTCTTCTAAATTTGCAACTGAAGATGGTAACCAAAGAAATAGTTTGAATGGGGGTTTGATTTAAGACAAAAATAGAAATAAGCAAGTAAATGAAAACGGTAAAGATATATGAGATAAGCGGGGAAATTCAAATAGTATCAACCAAAAGCTTTAGATTGCACCCACCTTTGCGTTAGCAACTTACTCAGGCATTGCAAACGACCGAAGAACACTATCTATGTTGCCCACATAGACATGGTGCAGATAGAATCCTTCAGTTGCACCTGCAAATGCCCTAACAACTAGATTGTGAGTTAAGTCCTACTTCTATTCAGCTATGTTGTAGGTGCCTTTAGAAGACTAAGCCAACTAGACATCTATTTCTAGGGCTAGCTGAAACTTAGACAAGAATGCTCACGACTCTTAAAACTTTAGTGGTTCCAGACCTATTTCTAGGATACAAGAAAACAAAGTCCTATTTCTAGCATCTTTTCCACGGTTTTTTTTGCGAACCCGCGCATTTAACTCCAACCTTTCGAACATCAACTAAACACAAACTATGCTAACTTAAGTGATCAGTTTAAGCTAACAATGAAACTTATACTTCACCAAAAACAAACAATGCTAAGTGGAAGCAAAGGTTGCCTTTGCATAGGTGGGGCTTTCTTCTACTCAAGGTATCCACATATTTGAATCCCCGAGGAAAAGCTTAGCTCATTGATGAAAGTAAAATGCAAAACAAAAAGTAAAGAATGCACAAAGTAGAAGAATAAACCGAATTCATAGTAATTAAATGGAATGAGTACAAGAATGATAAACTTACAATTGAAAATTAAATAAAAATAGAAAAGTACAACAACTGAAAGTAAAGACTAAACAAAAAATAAAGTGTTAGACTCGACTAAGGAACTCCCCCTCTCTATCTAGTCTTCTCTTGACCTCTTTCAAGGGGAGACAAGTCTTTATCTTCTTCTTCTTTCGAATGGAAGAGCCGGCAGAGGCTGAAAGATCTGGAACTCGGAGTGGTTACAAGATGAAAAGAGAGAAAAACTGAAAAACTATCCTAAGGATGAATTTTCGAGCTCCCTTTGCTTCTTGCATCTTGGTCGCCTTTTATAAACCTTGGAAGGTAGGGTTGGTTGCCAAGATTAGTGTGAGAGGGCCTTAGATGGTGAAAATCCACGATTCTTGAAGATTTGATACGAGATTTGGGAATTTCGGATGATTCTGTGAAGATCTCGCGAATCTCAGAATTCTGTCGGAAAGTCCATTTGCAGCCACAAAGTCAGGTGCAAAATCTCTATGCACTGCCTTGACACTTCTATCTTCAGCTATGGCTACTTTCCTTATTGGTTTGCGAGCACATTTTGAACGCATCTTCCACATCTTCAAGACTAGACGTGGGCACAAATCTTCAACTTGACTTTTTAGCTTCGCTGCTTTTAATCTCCATTTGCAGGAGCATTTCCCTTGCAAAACTCTCTCAACAAAAACATTTTACTTGGATAAATTCTTGCAAAAGTAATATCTTTTTGTACATTTTAAGCATAAATTCTATATTTCTAAGATTTTCCACATAATTCTAAGACTTTTGCTAAATTGACTCAAAAAGGTATGATTTTAAGCACAAAGTCCTTGTTTCCAAACAATAACCTAGGTTTTTAAGGCTAAATAACGCACATAAATGAGCGTTATCACCTGAAAATTGGGAGCTCCTCCCTCTTGCATTTTTTTAAGGCGGGGCACTAGCTTTCACACTACGATGCAAGGACCCATGACTCGAGTTTAACCCTTGGTTGGTCTAATTGAGCACACTGCAGATAGCTCTTTTTACCACTTATCACTCATGATTATTGCAAGCATGCTTTTTCTTATAAAATTAAAAACAAGAAGGATGAGCACATATGATTTTTCTTTAAGCTCACGCACACTCACTCATTTTACCACTCATTTTCTTTCAATAGGCACATATACTTTTCATTTTCCTAAGCAAGGTTCACATGCTAATTTGCAAAAAAAATCTACTCTTCAACTTATCTCTACACCTATTGGGGTGACAACAAAAATATAAGCCTAATAAACATCTCCTAAGCATTCGACTCCTATTCTAAAGTAAGAAAGAAACTCAACCAATGCAAGATATTTCAAAGAAAAAAAATTTAAAAAGGCTCCCTTTTGAGGTACTCACGATTACAACTCATAAAAAACAAACATACTAATACAAAAACTAATCCTATGAAATCATTATCATGATAAAAATATTCTAAGAACATCCATTATTCAAGTCCAGTAATGAAAGCAAATAAATGGCCCAACACTCAGATGCTTAGGGCCCAACAGATAGAAAAGTAAAGCGTACCCCACCACCAACCTAAATCTTACATTGTCCTCAATGTAATACTAAACATGAAAAATAGGAGAGAGACAGAATGAAGTGAATAGAAAATCTCCCCTGAATTTTGACACAATGATTGGAAGGGATGATCCACAATGCCTCAAAAAGAATGCTCTTTCACAGGCTTAGGTTATAAACTCCTACAAAACAAAAGGAAAGCAAACAAACAAAAACAAAAACAACTAAAGAAGAACAAGCAAATAAAACAAAAGAGAAGGGATATTGGGGTGCAAGTTTTTAACGTCGCCATGCTCCACAAGATTCGCACCTTCCTGTCAGGGCACATAAAAATCCTCGTACTTCGTCGGGCCCTTCTTTCTAGAATACACAAAACCTGCCAACAGAAGCAGGCTTGCCCATTTTTCATGGGACCCAAAAGATGCATTCATTTTTTTTCTAACATAAGGAAATAAAGAAGAAAAATTAAAACAAAAATACTCAAAAGATAGAGACACAGACTCGTGAGATAAACAGGAAGACGAATCAAATAAAGAAAGACCAGAACATAGAACGGCTCAGCCTCGTCAATCTGAAACTCTATCACCTGGAACTCCTTGATTTCGGGCTCAGAATCTTCCTCAATCTCATAAATTTGATCTTGGCATGGCACATGAAAGTCAAGCTCAGCATCATTGTCCACGAGAAATGCTCCTTCTAGCTCGGTAGTCTCTTCGCACTGACGCTCTTGATGCTCATATCTCTTTTCCAGCTCAGCTATTTTGAATGCCAACTACGCAACTTGGTCATTCAGACTCTGCATTGAGGTTCTAAACTTCTGCTGAAACTAAAAAGAACTATCAGTAATTTCAATAATTAAATCTTCAAGAGATTTACCTTGACTAGTAGGCTTATAATAATAGCACGTCGGCTCCTCTAGTGTCTCGTGCAGTTGAAAATTAGCAATTGACCTAACTAACTCTTCAAGAGACATATTCGAGATGTCATGATACTAATCTCTAAAATAATAAACCATAAGATCGACTCGAAATAAAAAAAATTAAAAAACAAAAAGAAAATATCACAATAAACCCAAGAAAGACAAATTACGTTTGCCTCCCCGACAACGACGTCAATTTGGAGGGACGACTCAAAGGGTGTCAAATTATCCAAAGTCCGGATCAAATAAATTTATAATCACCAACCCCTACAACTAACTTGTAGCAATAGTGGTCGGGGTCGAGCACAAGGAGCACAATTGTTAATTTGTCTAAATCAGGTCTATTATGACGATGGGACTAATGGGGGTTTGGATTTGGATAGATTAAAAGCGAGGAAGATAAAGTCCTGAAAATTAACTTGCAAGAATGTAAAGACAGGAAAATAAAAGTAGGAATTAAAAGGTGGGTAGGCTAACCGTACCTTGGTGGTTACTGTAATAAAAAAATACTCGGTACTCAGTATATTCAGATTTATTCATTGATTATCTAAAGATTTGTTTTAATGAATTATAATGAGCCTGGAATACTTCTTGGTTGTTCGCATAGTCCACCTACTAAACTTGTGTCTAATCAATTAGATTACCCGATACTCCATGAACTCTTTAATTGATTAGTTATTTTAATTGCACTCGCTGCCTCTTATGCTTAGCCTGATGACTCCTCAGACTAAATCTAACTAGCTAAACTAATAATCAGATGACTCCTCACAATTATTATTTAACTAACCGCATTATCTTGCAAGGTCCGAACTTAATCAATTTAACTAAGAATTGAAATTATCCAATTAAATTAATATAATTTCTCCTAGATTCTTAGGTCTATCGAAAGTCTATGCTAGCTTACCATGGAACTAACGTTGGATTCGCCTCAACTTAGTGGCTATCTTAAAAAAACAGATAAATTACAATTCTATGAATCCTAAGAGTCGTCAATTCAAAGGAGAATCATAAATCACAATTATTTAAATGAGAATACTAGGATGCATCATAAAACATTTAGAAAAATCCAATGCATAACAGAAATCTCATGAAAATTGAATAAACTTACAAACTGAGGTTCCGATTACAGCAATCCACGCTTAGACAACCATAGACGAGCCAAATCTAAGCCCCAAGGCTTGATTAACCGACCTAAAACTAACCTAAACTAAGAACTACTAAGAAAATACAGAGAAAACGGAGAAGAATCAAAGAAGAACGAAAGAAAACGGCTGGAGAATGACATAAAAATCGAAAGAACACTATTTAAACATAATTGTAGCATCGAGACACTGAGGCCATCGTCTCGATGCTGACTCTTCTATCTACGACCTAGAATGGGGCAGCGTCAAGACGCTGCATTATAGCGTCTCGACGCTACCCTCTCGAGTAGACTAATTGCAGCAACACCTTTTTGTGTATTTGGACTCCAATTTCAAGACTTGAAGGCTCTGCTCACTAATAACGCTCATTTATGTGTGCTATTAAGCCTTAAAAACTTAGGTTATTGCTAGGGAAGCAAGAACTTTGTGCTTAAAATCATACCATTTAGAGTCAAAATAGCAAAAATCTAAGAATCATGTTAGAAATCTTAAAAATATAGAATTTATGCTTAAAGTGTTGAAAAAAAGATTATTTTTGTAAGAATTTATTAAAGTTAATGTTTTTGTGCAGATGTCCATTTTTCGATGGAAATGCACCCACAAATGGAGAGAAAGAAGTTAACAGAGCAAAATTGAAGTTGAAGATTTGCACCCAAATTTGGTCCTGAAGATGTGGACAATGCCTTTGAATTGCGCTCGCAAACTGTTAAGTAGCCTCAACTGAAGGCAGTTTTGTCAAAGCAGGGCACTGAAGGAGATTTGCACTCGAATTGCGACCGCAACTGGGCTTTCTAACAAAATTTCAAGATTCACGAGATTTGCACAAAATCATCCAAAAATCATAAATCTCGTATCAAATTTCTAAGGATCGTGGATTTTCACTCTCAAGGGTCTTCTCACACTGATCTCGATAGCTAACCCTACCTTCTAAGGTCTATATAAGGCGACCAAGGTGCAAGAAGCAAAGAGAGCTCAGATTCTCGTCGTAGGATAGTTGTTATGCTTTTCTTTCTTCTCATCTTGTAACCAATCCGAGTTTCAATTCTTCTAGCCTTTGTCAGCTTTTCCATTCGAAAGAAGAAGAAGAGAAAGACTTGTCTCCCCTTGAAAAAGACAAGAACAAGTTAGATAAAGAGGAGAAAGAACCTTAGTTGAGTCTAGAGTCTTTTACTTTCTGTTTTATTTTCACTGTAAGTTGTTTTAGTTTCTGTTTTGTTTAAGTTTCAGTTGTAAGTTCATTACTATATGTATTTTTCGATTATAAATTTGAATGCACTTTATTTCTTCAATTTGTGTACCTTTTATTTTATGTTTTGCACTTTAATTTCCTCATTGAGCTAAGCTTCTTCTCGGGGGTTCAAATATGTGGATTTCTTTAGTCGAAGAAAGCCCCACCGATGCAAAGGCAACCTTGCTTCCTCTTAGCATTGTTTGTTTTTGCTGAAGTTTAAGTTTCATTGTTAGCTTAAATTGGTCACTAAGTTAGCATATTTGTGTTCAGCTGGTGGCCGAAAGGTTGAAGTTTAATGTGCAGGTTCGCAAAAACAATATTGGAAAAGTGATAGCGAGCATAGCTAGCTATCTTTACTTATTTAATTTAGCCAGTCTTTTATGATTTTTGTGCCATTTTATTGTGCTTTAATGTTTATTTTGTAGGAAATGGTTGATTGGAGCTGTAGCGCAATATTGGAGTTAATCGGGTGCTCGGGACGCGAAAAGATGCAAAGGAAGGAAAAAGAATCAAAATGGAAAAAAGTCAAAATTCGGTCAAAAGGTGACTAGCGTCTCGACGCTAGCCCTTAGGCGTCTCGACGCTAGCATTCCATATTAGAATAGGCGCGTAAAGGTCACAGCGTCGATGTATAATTTCCTTTCTTGAAACGCGCGTCAGACAGCGTCTCGACGCTAAGACGAAAAAACAGAATAAAGGCTTATTTTCGGCTAGGTTTTGGGGGAGTTCGATTTGGGACCTTTGAGAGCGGTAAACAGGGCAGAATAGAGCACTTGGAGGCTGAAAACAAAGGGAGAGATTTGGAAATAAACCCATTGTTCGTGGGGATCGTGACGGGGACGTCGGACTCGGCCTACATTGAGTTTTCTTTTCCCTTTTCTTTCTTTAGTTAGATTTATGGCTTTCACATGTTTAGTTGAGCTTGTATTTACATTCATGAGTAGCTAAACTTGTAGCTTAGGGATTGATGTAGTTGATTAAGTTTATGGATTGATTTATGGTTTAAGTTGTGCAATGTTATTGTGTTTGTAATTTTGATTTAATGCTTTCAATTAATTGGCCATTAGTTGGATGATTTAAGTTTCGAATCTAGCTCGGGAGAGGGGATTTGATCTAGACTTACTCAAGATTGCATGACTAAAGTTTATTTTCTAATTCATGACGGTTTTAGATTAACTTTAGAATTGGTTAAAAGATCTCATTGCCTTGCATGATTAATAAACTTAGATAGGGATATCAAGTTGGTTAATTTGCATGAGAATCAATTATACTCGGGAGAGGTAGTTGTGATTAAAGGGTCTTTGGCTCATAATTCCATTGTGCATAATAACTTATTCCTTAAAATCAATCCTAAACTAAATCGGCGAAATCAATTCCCTAAGTAGTTTTCCCAATTGAAATTCCACACTTTTTACTTGCTTTGATTTGGTTTTCTTATCATTCATTCATCACTTTTTGATCCCTAAATAAAATTGGGCAAGATAATTCACAATACTTGATTTGCTTAAAAATCCAATCCAGAGGACGACACTCGTTCACACGAAAAACACTATATTATTACTTGACCCGTACACTTGCGGTAAGCAAATTGCACATCAAAAAGATCCTAGAAATAGGACTTTGTTTCTTGCATCCTAGAAAGAAGACTGGAACCACTAGAGCTTTGGGAGTCGTGTGCAATATTTATCTAAGTTTTAGCTAGTCCTATAAATAGGTGTTGAATGAGAAATTTAGACCAATCACAAATTGCCACATCATTAATTTAAATTAATAGTAAAATAAATTTGGAACCAATTACAAATTTACACACGTGTCCCTAAATTAAAAGACATGAAAAATTGGCAAATCATATAATGCCACATGTCTATTATTGATCCATCGAATTACATAAGCCAAGTCCAATCAAATTATGTCACATGGAAATTGGACCCAAGACTAATGTAACCCGATGACATTGAAGAAATTGGGCTAAATCAAAATAATCCAACCTTATTAGAAAAGGATTGGATTAAAGCCCAAATCTATCCCAAGACCAAAGTTGGGCCCAAAATCAACCAAGCCCAAGCCCATGTGAGGTCCATCAAACTCTATAAATAAAGAAGGCAACCATTCATTTTGGGCACTCAGACTCAGACTCGGATTCAAATTCACACTCATTGAGATTCAGACTCAAAAGCATTCAAGCATTTAGAGAATTTAGAAGCTTCAAGTTCACTTAGAGAATCCAGAAGAGTGAGAAGCCAAAGAGTCCAAAGAATTTAGGAGGATCCGAGATTCAGAATTCAAAAGATTCAAGACTTAGAAGATTTAAAGACTAGAAGACTCTAAGAAGAGATCAACAAGCCAACAAGTCGATCATCAAGAAGATCAACAAGCCAGCAGGCCGATCATCCAAGAGGATCAACAAGCTAACAAGTCGATTTAACAGATTTGCAAAGCCTACAGGCCGATCCAAGAGATCATCAAGCTAGTAGGCTGATCATCCAAGAAGATCAACAAGCTAACAAGTCGATCCAAAAGATTAGCAAAGCCTACAGGCTGATCCAAGAGATCATCAAGCTAGTAGGCTGATCATCCAAGAAGATCAATGATAACTGTCCAAAAGGTAGTTATTTAGGCCTGGTTTATATAGGGATTTGTGTGTCTTTTGTGCTTAATAGGGTTGGTTTTAGATAGATATTATATGTTTTAACTCATTTGGAAGAATGGAAACTTTGGAAATTGTTTTATGCAGAATGTGTTACTGGGCGACTGGAGGGAGCAAATTCTGTGCTGCAGCAAAACTGAGAGAAAAGTTGCCACGTCACAGTTCGTTAGCCAAGTTGACAAACCGAATTCTGTTGAGTTATTCTCGTGATAGAGGAGCAAGGAGAGCCATTCACGTGTCTAGGTTGACCTAAGTCAAGCCTCCTATCCTTCTATAAAAGGAAGTAGCCGCCCAAGTCAAAGTCATTCCACTTTTGGGGAAGAGACCATTCTCATTTCCATTTTGGGAGCTGAATAGAGAGAAGATTGGAGACCATCTAGAAGACCAACGATTGCAAGCTGTTCGAGGGAATTAATCTTTTCTTGTTTATCTTGTAGTCATGGACATGCCTACTCAGATTGTAGCTTGTGTTTCCATGCATCTTATGAACTAAGTAGCTTAGGCGTTGGTTAGGAACAATGTGATTGTCGTGCTTCATTTCTAATAATAAATATTGATTAATGCATCTTGATTAATTGTTGAGTTCATTTATATTTTGTGCCCGCCTGGCCAGCCGGTATGAATACCTCTCTTTAGTTTCAGGGATGACTTAGGGAGTGTGTGGCGATTAATCACACTAGATCATTATGTATTGGTGAACGTCAGTGACTGAGCTAGGGATAGCCAGTTGCCTAGTGCTTGATCGGTAGTACTTCATTGGGGTTGAAATACATTCCAAAAGATCTGGAGTTCCGAGAGGAATCTGCTAATAAGACTGCGAGAGTTTTGCATGATCAATAATATTGCTACAGCATCTTTTAAAACAATTACTAAATCCTGACTAGTGCCTGTTTCTAATCTGTCTGCCTATTTGATTATTTTCTGTTCTGTCATTTCTTTTGCTTCAGCATTATTCTTATAAAAACCAATCATTTTTACTATCTTTGAAATCATTAAAAAGTTATACAAAATAGATAAAGTGGAAGCTAGTTCAGGCCTTGGATTAATAATACTTATTACTTGTTGCGGACTGTGTATATTTGCACAGAGTTCTAGAGTCTTTTATACCATATTTTTACTCACTCTAGGAACCCAACAAGTTTTTGGCGTCGTTGCTGGGGACTTGAATAAGTTTTTATCTGATCTTTTTTGTGTATGTGTTTTAGTGGTTTGGTGCTAGAACTTTTTGATTGTTTCTTTTGTTTTTGCAGGTGTGAGTTTGGTGCATGAGCGATCCACCTGGGGTAATGTTCGAGCTTGATCCAGAAATTGAAAGGACATTCAGGAGAAGAAGGAGAGAGCAGCGCAGAAACCAGAACCAAATGGATAACGTGTCGCGTCTCCCGCAGGGTCCTGAAGATCCAGCGAACCCCCAGAATCGCTTGCTGCAGCAAAATCCGCTGCTGGAGCAAAGTGAGCAGCAAAATAATCAGGCTGAGAATCCTATCTTGGTAGCGAACGATAGGACCAGAGCCATTCGAGCGTATGTTGTCCCAATGTTTGATGAGTTAAATCTAGGGATTGCATGTCCTCAAATCCAGGCGGCAAATTTTGAAATGAAACCGGTAATGTTTCAGATGTTGCAAACCGTGGGTCAATTCCATGGTTTGTCATCTGAAGACCCTCATTTACATCTTAAGTCTTTTCTAGGAGTTAGTGATTCTTTTGTAATTCAAGGAGTGCCTAGGGATGCCCTTAGATTAACTTTGTTCCCGTATTCTCTTAGGGATGGAGCAAAGGCGTGGTTAAATTCTTTTGCTCCAGGATCAATTAGGACATGGGATGAGTTAGCTGAAAAATTTTTGAGTAAATATTTCCCACCTAATAGAAATGCTAAAGTAAGGAGTGAAATAGTAGGGTTTAGGCAGCTTGAAGATAAAACTTTTAGTGAGGCTTGGGAAAGGTTTAAGGAGCTTTTACGAAAGTGCCCCCACCAGGATCAATTACGAGAATGATGTTCAAGTAACAACCTAAAAGGTCTATAGCAAAATGATAAGGTTGCCTTATCCTTGGTAACACTATGTGATACGACCCGCTTTGTATTTGATACAGACGTATTGATCCAAAGCATCCATGTAGTAGACATGCAAACGAGGTTATCCTATGCAATGAGTTTGCATAAGACCAGGCCATGAAATAGTAAACCACTAGATATAACACCTTTAACTAGATAGGTTACTATTTTAATAGGATGACCTAGGTAACTCAGTCTTAATCCTAAGTGTGTCATGAACTCATTCTCATGAGGGATTGTCCTTTGATTAGCATGGGTGAGAGTGGCCAATACGCCGACTCAATATGCGATCCTTTTTAGGGACAACACAAAGTGGGAGGCTGGGGACATAACAACACAAGAAGGAATTCACTCCTTCCCACTTCTAAGAGAAGTAGATGAGTGTTCCCTTAAGTGGTGACTCCGAGACTTGAACAAAGGGATCCCACCCTCTCATTGGCCCGAAAGGGACTTTCTATTTATTGGTTGGACCATGTGCATTAGAGGAGCATTGATACTTAAGAAGACAGACGTAACATAGGGGTACAACGGTAATTTGACCCAATTGTGATTACGGATGCTCATGAAGGATTGACTTACCGATATAGGTCTATATTCGTGGACACATAAATGTTCTACAGTGAGAAGAGTTCAACTGTGAGTCTATAGTGGAATGACCCACAATTAATGAATATTGGTTAACCTGATTAATGAGTTTAATGAGTTAATCTCATGTCATTGGAGCTTCTGATCTGTAGGTCCATTAGGTCCCCCTGCTAGCTCATAAAAAGTAATTAGGAACAATTATATCTTGAGAGAATTTGAATAGTTCAAATTCATATTGGAAATTAAGTTAATTGTATGAGATACAAATTAATATAATGTATAGTGATACATTAAAATATAAAGTCAAATTTGAAATTAAACTTTAGGGAAAAATACACTTTTGGTCCCCGAGGTTTGGGTTAAGTGACACTTTGGTCCCTGAGTTTTCAAACTCAACAAAAATACCCCTGAGGTTTGAGATAAGGAGCACATTGGTCCCTCCCGTCAACTTTTCTGTTAAATTTTAACGGTTGCTGACGTGGCACTATTATTTTAATAAAAAATATATTTTTAATTTTTTTAAAATAAAAAATATTAAAATAATAAAATAATATTATTTTTTAATAAATTTATTTTTCTCTCTTTCTTCTTCTTTCACCACCCACCACCTCTCCCTTCTTCTTCTTCACTACCCACTACCCACCACCCACAACCACCTGTTACAGCGGCCGGCGCCGACGACCGCTGCTCGCCGGCGGCAGTCAGTCGCCGGCGGTCCTTATTTTTTTTTTGTCTTTCTTTCTCTTTCTCTTCTCTCCCTTTCGGCCTCCCTCTCTCTCATCCCACAGAGCAAATCCCCGCCGTTAACACACACTCCTCTCCGTTGCGGCGGCGCCAGTATAATCTCAACCAAAGCCCCAACCCCGCCTCGACTGCTTTCACTCTGTTCCTCCCCCACGGACCGCGAGATCTGAAACTCGCGAGCATCACCGATCTGGAAACTTAGACCGTCTCCGAACATCTTGCAATGGCCGGATCTGCAACCTTCTCCGACCATCCTGCAACTCCGCCTTTCTCTCACCTCTCCGACCAACAACTCACCACTGCAACGACTGGATCTGCGTCTGAGACATTACAAAGCTTCAGGAAACGGAAGCCGTACCAGATCTACTCAAGTGGAACGAATGAAAAGAATAAAAACGAAGGGGAAAGTGGAACGAGCCAGATCTGCGGCGTCGAGGGCGAAATCCGACGGTTTTTTTGCGCGAGTTCTTCGATTTCCAATCATATCATCTTCTGTGTTTTCTGGCGGCTTCAACGCTTCCCGGCGAGGAGAAAGAAAACGAAGAGAAAGAACGAAGGAGAAAAGGAGAAAGTAGAAGAAAAAAAATCCGACCGACGACGACGGCGAGCAGCGAACGACAGGCGGCAGGGCGGCGGACGACGACTGAAGCTTCTGGTAATGGAGGGTTAAACTAAGTTGAAGAAGATGGATAGGAACAAGATGGAGGAGGGAGAAGATGAAGAAATAATAAATAATAAAAATAATAAAAATAATAAAAATTATATTTAATATATTATTTTTATTTTAAAAATTAAAAAAATTGTTTTTTAGATTAAAAAATAAATTTCACCTCACCTTTCCGTTAGTAACTAACGAAAAAATGGATGGAAGGACCAAAATGAAACTAAACTCAAAACTCAGGGACTAAAATGTTGAGTTTGAAAACTCAGGGACCAAAGTGCCACTTAACCCAAACCTCAGGGACCAAAAGTGTATTTTTCCCTAAACTTTATTATTATGAGAGAAATAAATATTTGAAGAAGTTCAAATATTAATATGATTTTGATTCATATTAAATTTATAGAATATAAGAGAATTTGAAGGAGTTCAAATATTAATATGAATTTGATTCATACTATAGAATTAATTAACAGAAGGCCTGAAATTAAATATATGATATTTAATTGAGTAATTAATTAATTAACTAATAGAAGGTCTGAAATTAAATATATGATATTTAATTGGTGATTAATTAATTAAAGAATTAATTAATTAAAAATTAATCAATTATGGAAATGATTAATCACTTATGGAAGTAATTAATCATTTATGGAAATGATTTAATCACTTATGGAAGTGATCAATCATTTATGGAAAAGATTAATCAATTATGGAATTGATTGGTTATGAAATTGATTAATTATGGAAAAGATTAAATCAGTTATGGAAATAATTGATTTTAAATGAATATTTTATTCATGGTCTTTCTCCTATAAATAGAACACTTAACCTAGGGTTTAGGGACAACAACTAATGGCCACCATAAGGCCAAAGGTCTCATTCTAGCCTCTCTCTCATATTCTCTCAACTCAAGAACTCTAGAGAGAATTTTTCACTCTAAGAGTTTTTCCCATTCAAGATTAGGTAGCCCGACAACTACATTCCTAATCTCAGAGTCATAGCGGGGAAGATCAAATTGGTGGTGTCCCAATTTTTTATGCTTGGTCCCTATGAAATCAAGAAAGGCGTTCTTGATATTTCAGAGGCGACAACGGCGGTATGTTTGCTTCTCTCTATTAGATTTAGATCTAATATTTTTGTATGCTTAGCCTTAAGTTTCTATAGAATTTGTTCTCCTTATTTTTCAGAGCAACATCATGGTTGTTAACAGAGGTTACCAGAGTGTTTACGATAGACTGAAGGTTGATATTTAAGACCTTCTATTCCTTGATGAAGAGTGCCACCATCTCCTCCAGGTTACTCTTTTTCTCTTGCTGACCTGATGTGGTTGCAAAACCTGGGGTGAATGCAAAACATTATTGGAGTTAGCATACGAAAAATTCTCATGATTGCGCAAACCTGGGTGGTAAAAGTTTGGTAGGTTCTGGTTCTGATTAAATCCTCGATTGCCAATGAACTAAGCTTGTTTCACCTCCTGGTCTTCCTTCTTTGAGTGGCTTTCAACTAAAGTGGTAATTGACTTAACCACTTCTAAAGCTGTAAGTTTGTTTAGGGCACTGGCCAGGGAAGCCAATTGCGCTTTCAAAGAGTTTGATTCGTCTAACTCATAAATTCCAGCCTTTTTTATCGGGGCCCTCCGTGGGCCATTGGTACCTTGTTGACGCCATCTCTTCCAATAGTTCCTTTGCATCATTTACCGTCTTGGAAAGGAAACTTCCACCTGCAGACGTGTCTAGGACAGTTTTAGTGGAATTGTTAAGCCCATTGTAAAATAATTGTACCTGAAGCCAGTCTGAATAACCGTGCTGGGGGCATCTCCTTAACATTTCTTTGTATCGTTCCCACGCCTCGTAGAGTTGTTCGTCATCTCCCTCCCTATCTCCGTGCGGAGCTTTGTTGATAAGCGCCCACTTGCTTGTTAGATGCAAAGCTAGAGGTCCTTCTAGGATCCTTGCAAACACTCACAAAGAAAGCTAACTTAGATCACACTTAGAATCTATGATGGTCACTCATAAATCCTAAGACAACTCACTCCAGAATTAGCTTGATCAAGACTAATCCAATGAATTGATTTTAACATCAAATCTAAAACAGGATTTGAAAGAAAAAGACAACACCAAAGGGGTTGAATAAGCACAAGCTTTTTAATATTGATAATCTGAGTTTTCAAGAGTATTACAAGCCATTTAAAGGCCAAATGGTCGTGGATAGACCAAGGAACTCAAAAGTCATTCAACTACACTTAATTGCAAATTGTAGAAAATAAGACCTAGGAACTTAAAACTTGATTGCACATCAAACGAGCAGCCATATCTCAAAACTAAAAAGATAGAATTGCTTTAAATTGTCTTAAATATGTGCTATGGAATCCGCTCCTCATAATGGCTACGTTTGACATCACGTTTTCCCATGCAGTGCACACTTGACAGCATTTTCTTCACAAAATCTGCACAATTTTTTTTATCACCGTGTCATCTTCTAACTATTGGAATTTTCACGTGCCATCTTCATGTCATTCTCTTCTTGACTCATTGAACTAACATTATATAAAAATTTGGCCTCAAAATTATCCGTCGGGTCTTGTGAATTTCTAGTTTTTGAAGATGTAGTGTGAATGCCTCTTGAATCTTCTTTGCCTTGCTTCTTGTAATTGGTCCTTCAGGTACATGCAATGGATTATTGATTGATTCCATATCATTTGTGGTTTTAGCAGGTGGGAAAATTTTGGTAAGGAACGCCTGGGCTAGCTCATCCCAAGTATTTATGCTTCCAGGCTCCAAAGATTCCAGCCTGCCTTTATTTTGTCTTGCAGAGAAAAAGGAAAGAGTTTTAATCTGATGGCATCTGAAGTCGCTCCATTCATCTTCACGATCCCACAAATCTCCAAATATGACCGAAGGTGGGAATGTGGATCCTAAGAAGGATGTCCCTTGCACGAGCAGTCCCTCGCCATTTGTATCAATCCCGTCTTCAGTTCAAAGTTATTGGCTTTGATGGGAGGTAGACAATTCCCGAATTTTCAGTAGGAAGTATAGGTTGTAAGAAGTCTTGAATAGCCTTGGGCACTTCCTCTTGCTGGGCCATCTCTCAATTTGTTTTTCTTCCTCTTCGAATAGCTCTAAGAGTCTTGTTAATCTCAAGATCTAGCGGAAGAAGATTAGTCTTCTTATGCCTTCACATGCATTGCCCAAGATTTCCAAACAAGAAAAATAAATCAAAACACAAAAAAAAAACAACTATATACAACCTAGATTAACATTCATTCTTTTCTTCTCAATGTTAGAAACTTAATTTGCCTAAATTAATTACTACTACCCGAAAACGGTGCCAAAAACTTGTTACGACGATGATACGCAAGCGCATGAGTCACAAGTAATAAAGACGGTAAGTAAACCGAATATCGTATTCCTTAGGGAGTACGTGACTTAGACAATCAAAGATTCTAAACACTAAAATTAACGAGAATGCCTATTATCTAGGTAATCCAGAGCAAAGAGAAATCAGATCAAACAAACGAAATACTAAAGCAGTAACTTGATCAAGCAGAGGCTAACACACCGAGGGTTCACATATACGATGAGAGTTCAGGTTTTGAAATCCAATATATAATCTACTAGATATTTGACTACTTATTATTATGTCCACTAATTATAGATCTAGAATCTACTTATTAACATAGGATCTCCTATCAGTTTCCTCTAATTATCATTAACTCATATTAAAAACCTAAGTGTCCTTAGCGCTATTAATTGAGTTAAGTCTTAAGTCCTGATTCATTTTAGATCTCTAGGCCTAACCAACTACTTTCGTTGTCACTACGAGCAGTTAAGTCTACTTAATTGAGCTATGTCCTAACTTAGTTTCTCTCTGTCCAACTTCCACTAAGTAACAGATCAATATAAATTTGGCAAGAATTTATAAGGCATTACGACCACTCAATTAAATAATCAGTAATTGGACACAACAATAGTAGTCAAAATATCTTTCAATTGTATATTCTCATTCAAGACCCGAAAGTCGGGATTTAGCTATACATCGTCTTATGCACAAACAAAACTTCCAACATATACATGTATTAGAACAGTAATATGAACAAGGAAAAAGGGTGTAGAACTTATCCCGACGTTGAACCGTTGCTTACGCCTGGATCCGTCGTAGGAAGCCTCGATTGGAGCCCCATCACAACCCAAAAATTGCTCACAAAACTCTCTAAAACATATCTCTCAATCCCTCCCTCTAAGAGGCTCTAGGAGCCTTTGGAAAACACTCCAATTTGCTGCTTGATGATTGAAAACCGAGGCCAAATGCTCCTTTATATAGTGCTCCGGCCGGCCTGGCATCGAGACGCTGATGTCACAGCGTCTCGACGACGTGACATCATATTCGTATTGCTCAAGTAGCCTCGACGTCGAGACGCCGAGGGTGGCGTCTCAATGCCGTCAATCCTTTTGGACTTCCATCTTTCGACTTGTGGGCTGGTTTTAGGCCCTCCTTTTCGATTTTTTGGCCAATGGTCTTCACTTTAAGTCCTTGAATCTTCCTTCTTTGGCCCACTTCTTCATTATTTGGGATAAAATGATAGCATTTATGGATGCTATCAGTGTCTAGACTGGAAGATGCGTCTTAGTTGTAAGCATAAAAAAAAAAAAAAAACTTGATATCAAACCACAAAAAAAAAAAAAGAAAGAAAACAATAAAGGTGTTGTTAAAAAAATTGTGACCACTCTTGTAGGATATTACAATCATCAAAGTGACTAGTCTAGACAGGAGTGAAATCACTGTAGGCGAGTCTGATGACCACCCCTGCAGGATACTACAGTCATCAAAGTGACTGGTCTAGACAGGTGGTGAAATCACTACAAGTGAATTTGATGACGACCACTGTAGGCGAATCTAGTGACCACCCATGCAGGATACTACAGTCATCAAAGTGATTGGTCTATACAGGTGGTGAAATCACTGGAAATGAATTTGATGAAGACCGTTGTAGGCGAGCCTGGCGACCACCCCTACAGGATACCACAGTCATCAAAGTGACTGGTCTAGACAAGTGGTGAAATTACTGCAAGTGAATTTGTCGGTGACCACTGTAGGTGAATCTGGTCACCATCCCTGTAGGATACTACATTCATCGAAGTGACTGGTCTAGACAGGTGGTGAAATCACTACAAGTAAATTTGTTGGCAATCAGTATAGGCTAACTTTGGTGACTACCCCTGCAGGATACTACAATCATCAAAGTGACTGGTCTAGATAAGAGGTGAAATCACTACAAATGAATTTGATGACTACCGCTATAGGATGATTACACATTCAAGCAAGAAAGGAACAAATTGCAATAATATAAGTGCAAAAGAAAAGTAGGAGGCAAAAAAAATCTATGACATAATCAAAGCAGTTTATATGTGCAATATTCAATAAGGACACCGATGGAATATATGCATATTCAAGAAAAAAAAAGTTTGAATATGTATAAACTTTTTAGATGGTGGTCAAAGAGTGATGTTGTATCCAAGGAAATCATCAAGTAAATTTGTTAATTCCAAATCATGTAAAGAAAGGAAGATAATTAGCAAAAGGAAAAGAAAAAAATGTGGTGACAAAGCAAGCAAGAAAAAAAAAGTAGAGGCAAGTAAAAAAAAATGGTGAAGGAAAATCACAAGTTGCAGTTGTATACTTAATTTACATTTGTATGTGGGATGCAGACGTCAAAATTGAAATTGAAGTAAATATGTGAACAATATTTTGATTCACTCTTGCAGATGGAAAATATATATTATACACACCTACATAAAAATAAAATATGTATATATTATACACACCAACATAAAAATCAAATATGTATATTGATAACTCTCCAAAAGGGAGTTATTTAGGCCTTATTTCTATAGTGTTTTGTGTATCATTTGTGTTAAATAGGGTTGCTTTTAGATGAATATTATATGTTTTAACCCATTTAGAATCATGGATTCTTTGGAAGTTATTTTGTGCAGAATATAATTGAGCGACTTGAGGGAGAAAATTCTGTGATCCAGCAAAGTAAGGAGCAAAACTGCGACGTAAGCCGCACGTAATCCATTTAATGAGGTGGCGTTAGCTGAATTAATTTCAGATCTAGGAAGCTTGGAGAGCCCTCCACGTGTAAAGTTTGACCTAATTAGGGTTTGACTCCACTATATAAAAGGAAAGAGTCGTCTCAAGTCAAGAGCATTCCAATTTCGAGAAAGGAAAGTCCTAATCCATTCGTGGAGGCTTACTTTCCATCTTTTGGAGCCGAATAGAGGAGCAAAGATTGGAGACTTAAAGAAGACCATCAACTACGGATCTAATCAAGGGAATTAATCTTTTCTTGTAATTTCTTGTAGTTATGGATTCACATACTCAGATTGTAGCGTGTGTTGTGATGAACCTTATGAACTAAATTTGCTTAGGTGTTGGTTAGGAATTAAGTAATTGTCGTGTGTATTCTCTATGCAATATATGTTGATTTAAGCATCTTGATTATTTGTTGTGTCTATTTCTATTTTGTGTCCACCTGGCCAACTGGTATGAATACCACTTCTTAGTTTCAGGGATGATTTGAGAAGTGTGTGGCATTTAATCACACTAGACCATTATGTGTTGGTGGACGCCAGTGACAGAGTTAGGGATAACCAGTTGTCTAGTGCTTGATCGGTAGCACCTCATTGGAGTTGAAACACATTCCAAAAATCCAAAGTTCCTGGAGGATCTTGCTAATAAGACTCCAAGAGAATTGCCTAATCAATAATATTGCTAGAGCATCTTTTAAAACAATTACTGAAATCTTGACCAACATCTGTCTCTAATCTGTCTGCTTTATCTGTTTACATATTAATCTATCATTTCTTTTGCCTCAACATTTTATCAAAATCAATCATTTTAACAACCTTGAAACCATTAAAAAGTTACACAAGATAGGTAAACTAAGAGCTATTCAAACCCCGTGGATACGATAAATTACTTATCACTTGCTGCGGATTGTGTATGATTGCACAGTATTCTAGAGCTTATTTTTACCATATTTTTACCCCACTCTAGAAGGCAACATATAAATATTATTTGAGTGACAACAACTAAAAAAATGTGGGAAATCTTCAAAAGTTGTGGCTAACCTTCATATAAGTGTGCATATGGATGCATTGGCAGCGAAAAAAAAAGAGAAATGAAAAGGAAGGAAGCATTAGTGCAATTGAAAAAAAAAAAGAAGATAAAAAAAACAGAAAGAGAAGAGAATGCATACTGGATGTGAATAATAAAGCATTAAGCATTAAAAAAAAGGAAAAAAAAAAGTGGAGTTGAGGTTTTGAGAAAGGAAAAAGAAAACATACACATGTGTTTATTTTGTTTCTCTCTTTCCCTGTCATCCTCATCTTCCCCTTCTCTCTTTTTTACTTCTGCTTCGATGACGATTCAGCAGCCATAATCTGAATCAGTTGGATGTCGCAACACATAACGTAGACGACCGCCCCGACACCTGCAGCGCACGATTCCACTGGATGCGAGCTTGGCTCCTTTGACGATGTTGACCCATGACACAACAAAAATGTGCGACCAAAATCCAAGGGCCTGCAACAACCAACGAGCACTTCCAGCAACAACGAGAGTTTTCGACAATTATAGAAGCAAACTATACCAACAAAAGCAATACTAAAGCCTCCCTCTTTGGTATAAACTCATGCGACTTTCTTCCTCACAACAAACTCGCGAAGAAAAAAAAAAGACTCCAAAATCTCAAGATGGTGAAGATCCATGAATTTTTTTATTATATAGCAAAAATTTTATGATTTCAATTTGGTAAGAATTTGTGTGAGAATTGAGATTTTGATTGATTCTATCCTTACACTTAAATGAGGATAAATAAATTATTTGAATCAAAATTTGACCTGATTCAAAATTGAGTTTAATTCCAATTTCAACCTGAAAGTTTGGGTGAGATTTCTTCCAATCAAATTCTTCCAAATTCTATGTCAAATCAAGATTGGAGTAAAATTTAAAATTCTCTTTCAAATTAAAGGCAAGGGTGGGATAGAATTTAAATTCTATTAGAAGTTAAAATACCATAGAATTTAAATTTGTCTTTGAATCGAAATTTGGGCATTCTCCATATTTTTCCCAAATCAAAAGTTCATGGCATCGACATTTGTATCTAAGCAAAGTCTAAATTTTTACCTTGAATTAAATTTGGACATACTCCAAGTTTCCTCCCAAATTTGATTCAAATTCAAACTTTATCTCAAATTCAAGTCAAGGTGGATAGAGCTCAAATTCTATTCAAAATTCTGACACAATTTCTAAAATCAAAATTTTGGCATATTCCAATTTTTTCTCAAAAATTTCAAAATTTGGGTAAAATTCAAATTTAGATTCTACTTCAAATTCATATACAAAAAAAGTAGTATGAGCATTCAAATTTATACTTCAAATCTTTTTCGAGATTCACTTACACATACTTCTGCATAAATCTCGAAAATGGGCATTTTTTGAATGAGAAATTTCGGTCAATCACAAATTATCACATCATTAATTTAAATTAATTATACAATAAATTTGGGACAAATTACAAATTTACATATGTCCTTAAATTAAAAGACATGGAAAATTGGCAAATCATATAATGCCACATGTCTATTATTGATCCATCGGACGACATAAGCCCAAAGTCCAATCAAATTATGCCACGTGGCAATTGGACCCGAGAATAATGTAACCCGAGGACATTGAAGAAACTGAACTAAATTAAAATAAGAGATAACTACATATATAGCCCAAATTCAAGGCCCTATTATCAAATCTGGACAACTTAACTATAGTTTACATAAATAGACATTGGGCCTCCATTTATTTCACAAATGTTACGGCCCTTTTACGTTATTGCCCTCTAAATCATTCAGACGTTTTACGCAAGAAAAATGGGAGGGAAAAGTTACTTATGGAAACCGAACGGTTGCATTAATTTCAAATTAAAAAATATGCCATCATTACACGCTCGACAAAAGTGGAAAAAATTGCTTCTTCAATTCGCACTCCGTCAGAACATCTCTCTCGCCGGTGGAAGAAACTGCAGAGGTTTTTTTTTGGGTTTTCTCGACTGTGAAGACATAGACGACAGCGAAAAAAAGTTGATCGACAACAGAGAAGTATAGTAAGTTGAATATCATGTAGTTTCTTCCATTAGTTCTTTAGTTTCTTCAATTTAACCACTGGTTTATATGGGTTTCGGTAGGGTTTCTTCTTGAAAAAAATAAAAATCTGAAACGAAGAACCCTAAAAATCTGAAACGGTTAACCGAACGAAAAATCCTTTGATTTTCTCCCTGTTTAAGACTTTTTACCCCTTTTCAAGTTTTTTCACTGTTTAAGTTTCAGTTAAATTGACAATATGTTTAGGTATTTTGAGATTCAACGATTTGCATGTCTCTATTTTAGGACAATATGTCAAACGTTTGTTGGGGTTAATACGGCGGTATGAGTGGCATGTATATTATACTATTTAGAAACTCTCGAATATGACTGTATAAATTAAGAAACTCATATGAATAAAGGTGGTAGATATAAATGTATATATTATATGTTCCCTAATGATGTTTATATAATTTATGAGTTTGTTCCAGAATATATGTGCATTAGTTTTATGTATGCATATTATATCCTAGTGTATATGAATGATATATAATAGGTTATGGCTAGAGTTAAACAAAAGTGCAAACAATGATAATAGACGGAGAAGTCAAATAATATTGTGTAGTGGTAGCAGATTGCGTACAAGGAAACAGAATGAAAAATGACGTTATCGATATAGATTCCGAGGTATGTAATAAACATGTTGAAATGAAATATTAAATATATGTGAAATAAACTTACATATTAATATATTATCAGGACGAAGGTGATAGATCAGTCAATCTCGGTGTACCAACAAACTCATCATTCTTCAATCGGTTGTTTGGGGATATGGCTTCTGAGATTCGCCCGACAACACATAGAAGGGATGACGAGGATGATACACAAGCAGAACTTATACTAATCAAGATTATAGACTCATTTGCTCATTTAGCAAACAGTCAAATAGTTCCATATGGATATTGCTTTGGGGAAAAGACAAACAATAATGTTGAAGAGGTATAATAATGTTTATGACACATTGTTGTATAATACAAACACTAACATTTAAATTGTTGCAGAGAAAACATGAGGAGGAAACGATACAATAGGAGGATCATGAGGTCGCAAATGAGCAGGAGAAGGAAAATCAAGGGGTATATTATAAATATACATTATTGACACAAAACAATAATATATATATATATATATATATATATATGTGTGTGTGTGTGTGTGTGTGTGTATATATATGTATGTATGTATGTATGTATGTATGTATATGTATGTATATATAATATGCGGATTTCTAATTGGAAAATGGTTGCAGGGGACTCATTTCGAGCAACAGGATTTAGTTGGTCAAGGCAGTAACATGGATGACCAAGAAGAACATGATGTTCACGTTGCAACAGAAAATTATCAACATGGTAAAGATGAGGGAAAAGATGCAACAGAGAAAACTCAAGAGGTATATTCGATATAGAACTCACAAGAATATGTGTATGTATATTATCTGCACACTAAACAACGACAAATATGCAGGGAACTCTGGATGATAAGAATGACGAAGACACAAATGACCTGGACGAATAGTCAGGCTTTTTTAAGGAGGGAACGAAGGAAGATCATACCACCGAAACTAATGAAGTCTCCCTTCACATCGAAGTTTGGGTCTGCTGAAGAGAAGAAACGACCAAAGACAGAGAAGATCCTAACAACACAAGATTTCAATTCACACAGTTTTAATCTGCTTTCTCAACTACGACTGCAACTTTGAAGATACCTAAACTATGTTTATTTGATATTTTACATTTTAGACTTTGTTTTGTGATGGATTGATATTTTTTGGATTGGGGAATATGGATGTTGAAGACCATTATATTAGACTTTGTTATGTTATAGTTTGATAATGTTTTGAATTTTTTTATCTTCTTATTAGGTTCAATTATTAGTATAAATTATTTGCTTATTAGGGAATCATATACGATTTATGGTTAGATATATATACGATTTATGATTAGATATAAAAATTATTTGCTGATTACGGAATCATATACTTAGATATATATACGATTTATTAATTACAATATACATTATATGAATCATATGTTGAATCATATGAAAACAAATTCTCAGTATTTTATTTTTGGAAAAATATACATCCGAATATAATAGTATATACCAGAACATCATTAGGTAATGAAATTGAATGGATATAAACGTCATAAAATAATGAAATTGAAAATATATTGCCTATAAAAAATATACAGCCGAATATAATAGTATATACCAATTCATTGAATGCAAGATTGATGTTGACGAGGACAATAAAAACAGAAATTATGCCAGAACATCATAAACTAGTAAAATGTTTGTAGATAAATAAACTTCAGAACATCATAAACTTCATTAGGTAAATTCAGTATAAACTTCAGAACATCATAAACTTCATAAGGGAATGAAATTTTTTGGGAATAAACGACATAACATAATGAAATTGAAAATAAATTGTCTGCAAATAAACTTCAAAAAATAATTCAAACATTCTTCAGAACATAGAGTTTGGGAAAATCATTGTGTAAGGGGAAATTTGCAAGATTTTCAATTGTGGCCAATACGTCCACAACGATCACATTTGACACGCCTCTTGAATTCCATTTGGGAAGGAATTCTAATCTTCTTGGGTCTACCAGCAGAACGTTTCACATTGGGTGGCAGAATTTTGATGTTTTTACCTCTTTCGGATCCAACTAGCCCCATGCCCTAATGGATGAATTAAACCATTGTATATAGAAGATAGAGCCTTGCTAAGGTAGAAGTGTGATGTATACTCCTTGATGGATATGTGCTTCGTTGTCAATACAGCGCATGCATGAGAACACGAAATTTGCAAGATGTCCCACATCCGATAACTACACCTCTTGGTTGTTAAGTGAACATCATATTGACTCGTCCCATCAATCACTTGAAATTACATATTATCAACGGGGTTTACCTGATATAACAGGGTATATATAAGGGCATATAAATATAAAAAGAACAAAAGCTACAATTCTATATAAAACAACCCAACCTTCATTGATCGACCCTTTTCTATTTCTTCTCTTAGATGTTTCTCAGTAGATTTGGTAAAATCGGTTACTTGAAAAGATGTTTCATTTCCTCTTTCAAAGAACCATCTTTGTAACATCATTCATAGAACTTCCAACATAGATGAAACAGGTAACTCTCTTGCTTCCTTAATGCAAGCATTAAAAGACTCAGATATGTTGGTGGTCATTATCTTATATCGACGTCGTGTAGAATAAGCACGAGACCACTTGGAAAAGCCTATAGTTTGCAACTCCTTACGTATACCTCGAGCATCTACCTCCAACTGACGCATCTGAAACTCAAAATCTATGACATTGTAAGCATTGGCACACTGAAAAAATATGGAATCAATAAGCTTGTCTTTGTATTTCAACTTCAAGTTCCTCATCAAATGTAACATGCATATGCAATGGGAAATGTTAGAAAGAACTATCTGAATTGCTTTTCCAATACTCTTGTGTCTGTCAGAAACAATAACAAGATCTTTATGATTACCAACAATCCTCTTCAGTTGCATGAAAAACCACTTCCACTGCCATATCATTCTCAGAATCAACCACAGAAAACGCTAATGGAAATATTTGATCATTTGCATCAGGGGTAGAAGCAGTAATAAGGGTGCCAGCATATTTGTTCTTCAAACTTGTCCCATCAATAGAGATAATTGGACGACAGTGTTGCCAACCAGATATACAGGCTGATAAGGCCATGAAGAAATAACGAAACCTTTCATCATCGTCTACTTTAAGGCTAGTAATAGAACCTGTATAAAATATATAATCTAGTGAATATTCGATATATACTAGAAAACATAAAACCTATTCCCCAAAATGAAATTTAAATTATATATATTGACAACATATAAATACCTGGGTTCTTTATATTCAACATATGAGCGAAAGATGCAATTTTCTGATATGATTCTTCTGGTGATCCACTTATTTCATTCAGTGCAGCTTTGCGAGCACGCTATGCTTTTTGATATCTAATTCTTATTCCATGCTCGGAACGAACATATGATATAATATCCTTTGGAGTGGACAATTGATTACCGTCAATACTAATCTTCCTCTTAATAAAATCTTTAATAACATTATACATTGCTTGTTTATGACCAGTCAAAATAATATCAAGAGAACATGTATGGTCGTCATCGAATCTCGTAACAACCCATGAGTCACTGCCAACTTCACCATAACGACATGCTCGTAGAAATCATTCGTAACTTTCAACAATACATTGCAAAACCAGGAAATCGTTATTTGATTTCACGATCTTGTATTGAAAGTTATCTCTAATAGCTATAGCTTGCAAGACATTTTGTAATACACGTTTTGCAGAAACAATGTCGTCCAACTATATGTTGAAGTTGCAAGACAATTTTGCTACATCAATCGTGTGAAAAAAACATCCTTGCTCAAACTGATTTGAACTACTAGAACCTATACGGGGTATATTCTCAACAATAACTGATAGGATGTTTTTTTTAATCAACAACTAGAGCACAATATTGTTCATAATCTTTGCATCATTTTTTATTAAATTTTTAGATCCTACAAAAAGAAATATATAAGAGGCATCCAAATTCCCTGTCATGCCAAGCTTTTCCATGATTGATTGTTGTAATTCTAAGAAATTCATATCATCATGTAAAGAAATCTCAGATACTTTGAAACCAACATAATTATCAAGGTCGTTCCAAATTCCATCATACAGAATTGGAGATGTACCTAGATAATGAAAAATTATTTGATAAATACGACGAAATGAATATTATATAATATATTTATATTGAAGAAAATGTAAAATATAACGAATGTATACACTGTTATATTTCATATATATCAACGAGATTTCAATATTCCATATATATCAGTGAGATTTTAATTAACCAAAAATATATACTATGGGACGTATTAAATATTTTAGGGAAAAATACACTTTTGGTCCCTGAGGTTTGGGTTAAGTGACACTTAGGTCCCTGAGTTTTCAAACTCAACAAAAATACCCCTGAGGTTTGAGATAAGGAGCATTTTAGTCTCTGCCGTTAATTTTTCGGTTAAATGTTAACAGTTGCTGACGTGGCACTATTATTTTAATAAAAAAATTATTTTTTTTAATTTTTTAAAATAAAAATAATAAAATAATAAAATATTAATATTTTTTTATTCTTTTATTCTTTTTTCTCCCTTTCTCTTTCTTCTTCTTCTCTTTCTCCATATCCTTCATCTTCCTTCTTCTTCTTCCTAACACCGACGACCGGCCGCCGCCGCCCGAAATTTTTTTTTTTTCTTTCTCCCCTTTTCTTCTCTCCTTTCTTTCTCTCTTTCCTTCAATTTTTTTTTTTAATAAAAAGAAGGGAGAGGGAGGAGGGCTCCTTCTTTTTATTAAAAAAAAAAATTGAAGGAAAGAGAGAAAGAACGGAGAGAAGAAAAGGGGAGAAAGAAAGAAAGAAAAAAAAAATTCGGGCGGCAGCGAGCGGCGGCGGCGGGCGGCGGGCGGCGGCGGCCGGTCGTTGGTGTTAGGAAGAAGAAGAAGGAAGATGAAGGATATGGAGAAAGAGAAGAAGAAGAAAGAGAAAGGGAGAAAAAATAATAAAAAAATAAAAAAATATTAATATTTTATTATTTTATTATTTTTATTTTAAAAAATTAAAAAAAAAATTTATTAAAATAATAGTGCCACGTCAGCAACTGTTAAGATTTAACAGAAAAATTAACGGCAGGGACTAAAATGCTCCTTATCTCAAACCTCAGGGGTATTTTTGTTGAGTTTGAAAACTCAGGGACCTAAGTGTCACTTAACCCAAACCTCAGGGACCAAAAGTGTATTTTTTCCAATATTTTACGAACATACTGGAACAACGACTCCTATATCTGAACATACTGGTGATAACATTTTAATGAGAACATAAAGCCAATATATATGTACTACATGATGTATGACATATGTATATAAGAATATGCAAGGGTAAACAAACGACAGGAATGACATTTTTTTGAAGAGCATGCTCGTATAATAGCGGATATTGAAGAACACCACAATCATAAACTTATATATATAAATCATAATGAACACAGAAATATTATGGATTGGGTTCATAAACATATAAAAGAGAAAAAAATGGTGATGACATTACCCATTTGCCGCTAACCAGAGAGACGAACTTGCTGAAAATAGGGATGACGATAACCAGAGAGACGAAGAACGATGATGAACTTGTTGCCGAACGAGAAGAGGAAGAAAACGAACTTGCTGTCGAAATGCAGTTGAAGAAAAAAAATCGGACGATAACAAAGACAAATATTGGGCACGATGCTTGCCTCCGAAACATGAAAGATTATGGAATGCAAAACAGCACACAAGTTTCAGAACAACGAAAAAAGGAAAAAAATAAAAGATATTGATTAACCATTTACTAATTACCTCAAAATCAGGAAAAAAAATTGGTGAGATGTTATTGATGGAAGAGAGAGAGTACATTCAGAAATTATTGAGGAGAGACGAAGCCAATATGGATAAAAATGTCAGGAAAATATTGAAGTTTCTAAAATAGAAAAATATTACTATAGTTTGGAAATTTTTTATAAATAGGGTTGGAAGATGGTCATCTGCCATAATTTCTGTTAAAATAATCCAACCTTATTAGAAAAGGATTGGATTAAAGCCCAAATGTATCCCAAGCCCAAAATTTCGCCCAAAAATCAACCAAGCCCAAACCCATGTGAAGTCCATCAAACTCTATAAATAAAGGAGGTCGCCATTCATTTTGGGCACTCAGACTCAGACTCAAACTTAAATTCAGATTCACACTCATTGAGATTCAGACTCAAAAGCATTCAGGCATTTAGAGAATTCAGAAGGTTCAAGTTCAGTAAGAGAATCCAGAAGAGTCAGAAGCCAAAGAGTCCAGAGAATTCAGAAGGATTCAGGATTCAGAATTCAAAAGATTTAAGACTTAAAAGATTTGAAGACTAGAAGATTCCAAGAAGAGATCAACAAGCCAGCAAGCCGATCATCAAGAAGATCAACAAGGCAGCAGACCTATCATCCAAGAGGATCAACAAGCTAACAAGTCGATCCAATAGATTAGCAAAGCCTATAGGCCGATCCAAGAGATCATCAAGCTAGTAGGCTGATCATCCAAGAAGATCAACAAGCTAACAAGCCGATCCAATAGATTAGCAAAGCCTACAGGCCGATCCAAGAGATCATCACGCTAGTAGGCTGATCATCCAAGAAGATCAACAAGTCAATAAGTCGATCCAAGAGATCATCAAGTTAGCAGGCCGATCATTCAAGAAGATCAACAAGCTAACAAGTCGATCAAACAGATCATCAAGCCAACAGGCCGATCCAAAAGATCATCAAGCCAGCAGGCCGATCATCCAAGAAGATCAACGAGCCAACTGACCGATCAAGTAGATCAACAAGTCAGCAGGTCGATCGTCTAAGAGGATCAACAAGCTAACAAGTCGATCCAATAGATCATCAAGCCAATAGGTCGATCCAAAAGATCATCAAGCCAACAGGTCGATCATCTAAGAACATCAACAAGCCAACAGGCCGATCCAAGAGATTATCAAATTAGCAGGCCGATCATCCAAGAAGATCAACAAGCCAACAAATCGATTTAAGAGATCATCAAGCAGATAGGTCGATCCAAGAGATCATCAAGCTAGCAGGTCGATCATCCAAAAAGATCAACAAACCAACAAACCAGCCCAAGAAGAGCAACAAGCTAGAGGCCAAAGTTTATATATTTGGGAGAAAGAATTAGAGGATAAATATTAGAGACTGTAACACTTTCTACATACAAATTCAATAAAATCAAGTTCATTTCCACGAATAGGAGTTGGACTTAACTCACAATCAAGTTGTTAGGGCATTTGCAGGCGCAAACTGGTAGCAATCTATTTGCACCATGTCTATGTGGGCATTAATAGATAGTATTTTCCAACTGTGTGCATTGCCTGAGTGAGTTGCTAGCGCAAAGGTGGGCACATTTTAAAGCTCTTGGTTGATACTTATTTGACTTCTTTGTCTTATCTCATATATGTTTAATTGCTTAATTTTATCGCTTTCTTTACATTGTTTTTTTCTATCACCAAAACCAACCATCAAATTATTTCTTTGGTTACCATCCTCGGTTGCAAACTTAGAGAAGGTTCTTGTGTTTCTCAAATTGTAAAAGTGTTTTTCAACTAGTCACCATCTCCCTTGGGTTCGATATCCGGAGTACTCTCCACTTTATTACTTGATAGTGTATACTTGCACTTGTGCAGTAGCATCACACACGTACCACTCACATCCTTTAGCTTCCTCGTCATCTCGAGAACTCCAAGATAGCTCAAAAACGTCTTTAATCTCCCGAATTAGCGTCAAATTGGCAAATTGGCTTAATGATCCTCTTGTGCTCAAATTCCTATAAAACAAACAATTAAACCATAAAATGCAAACTAATAAGATTAAATTAAAGACAAATAAATAACACAGTTTTGGTGCTATCACTAGGAAGCCAGATAATTAGGCAATCCAATGAACTTCCCAATCCAACGATTCCATTTTATTGAGTGATTTTTCTTGTTATTTTCTATCTCTTTACTAATTGCATGATATTTAGTGTTTTCCGGTATTTATTTTACCTTCATGTATTTTTATTTTCATTTTCCAATGACAAATTCCCCTTTCAAATCCCCATGTTCGGTCACCTTGTAAGAACTTAATTTTAAAGAGAAAATACTCTACCCTGTGGACGACCCAACCACTACTTACTGTAAAGTAGCATAGAATTGGAGTTATAAATATTATTTGATCTCAAGGATTTGACAAACTCGATCGATCAGTCATCCATACAAAACAAAAAAAAAAAAACCCAAAAACCTAGGAATTTTGTTATTGAGGGGTCGTTTGATAACCATTTTTTTCTGTTTTCTATTTAAAAAAACAAGATTGTTTGATAATCATTTCTGTTTTTTAAAAACATTTTGAAATTATAAACAAATTTTTTTTAAAAAAAGTAATTTTTAAAAACTGAAAAACTCATTTTTCTTTTGATGTTTATTTATTTATTTTTTTGGTTCTTTTACCTATCTCTCTCCAATAAATTCCTTTTTCTATTTTTTCTCTCAAACGTTTTTCTCTCTCAAAAATTTCTTTTTCTCTCTCAAAATTTTTTTCTCTCAACATTTCTTTTTCCTATTTGACTCATTTATTTCTAAAAATTTATCCATAACTTTTTTCTCCCTAGTAAACATATTCTAACTTTTCTTTTGAAGAAAAAAATTACCCAAAATTTTCTCCGCCACAACTTTTCTTTATTTCTCTAATTTATCATTATTTATTTAGCATATCTTTTACGGTTAACCTTACTATATCTCTAAAAATTTCTTTGTTTTATTTAATTTTTCTATCTAAAATTCATCTCTTCTCCCGTAACTTTTTTTCTTTTTTCTCTATCTAATATCTTTTATGGAGTGTAACTGATATTCTCTCTCTAAACTTTTTCTTTCACGTCTCTAAATTTTCTATGTTTAACTTTCTTTTGGAAACATTTATATTTGTGTCTCTAAATTTTTGTTTCAATGTCTCTACCCATTTTTCTCTCTCTAAAACATCTTTCCAACTCTCTAATTTTTTAAAAACTGAAATTAAAAAATAGTTATCAAACAAGTTTGATTTTCATTTTTTTAAAAAACAGAAAACAAAAACAGTTATCAGACATATATGATTTTTCTTTTTTAAAAAACGGAAAACCAAAAACAAAAGAAAAAGCCAAAAACCAAAAATTTAAGGCCCCGCTTGATAACGATTTGGTTTTGAGTTTTTGGTTTTTGAAAATTAAGCTTATAAACACTACTTTCACCTGCAAGTTTCTTTGTTTTTCTAATACGTTTTCTTTCCATGTTTTTAAAAAGCAAGTCAAATTTGAAAACAAAAAAAAAAAAAGTAGTTTTCAAAAACTTGTTTTTGTTTTTGAAATTTTGCTAGAAATTCAAATGTATCATTTACAAGGATGAAAACCATGGTAGGAAAATTGGGAAAAAACAGGTCTAATTTTCAAAAACCAAAAATCATAAACCAAATGGTTATTAAACGGGGCCTAAATAGTTATCAAATGAGACCTGAAATATATGTTTTGAAATCAAACCTCTTCTATTATTAAGGGTTTTGTTTTCAAGTAATATCTTTTGTCATAAGTTGGACTATAGTTTACTTTTTTTGGACAAACTTATAAAATCTTCCGAGGACATTCTTAAAAATGATTTTTTTTTTATTATTATTTTTAGTTTTAAAAAAAATAAAGAAAAAAGTTATTATTTTTAGTTTTTTTTTTTTTTGAAATAAATTATTTTTTTTTTTGAAAAATAAATTATTATTTTTAGTTAGGATAGGAAATCAATTATTCGACTTTTGAAAAGGTAATTCACCTCTTATTTAAAGAGGTATGCTCGAATTGACCTTTAAATTGAGTTAGTGATGGAGGGTATATGTGTAATTACCGATACCCTTTTTCTTTTGGGAGCAGCACCCGTGATACTTTCAAACAATCAAATTGATATAGGTAGGTGGGGCCCAACCAGTCAGTGATCATTTTTTGCGTGTGAAATTGGATGCCACGAAAAAAGCATTACAATTTTCTACGGTTCAAAAGGTCACAACTTTTGTGCTTGTAATGGAAAGGGAAAATCGTGTAAAAGTCTTTAAAATTACACCTCCAGCTTTTAATTATTTTTTTTTCTTTAAAATTACACCTCCAGCTTTTAATTAGATTCATAAAATTCTTGCAATTAAATTTGAGTTAATGATTTAAACCTCATTGGGTCTCTAAAAGGCTTCCCAAATGTTTATTTTTATCACCTTAGGAAAAAATGGAAGTAGTGGTAAAAAATTATCACTTTAACTACTGACATATTGTCATTTATGCTTTCAAACTTTCAATTTCATCAATCACCTCTCTGAATTTACAAAATTTTATAATTGGACCTCTGAATATTGCAAATGCAAAAATCGTCATTGAACTATAATAAGAGTGGTTACAATCAAACTCTTGAATAATTATAGAATTGTTACACTTTAACCATTTTCTTTTAACATTATCATATTTTGAAGATGATCTCGCACGTTTCAATTCTAAATCCTATGATTTAGTCAAGCCTTAAGACGAACTGAATTTGTGTTTTGTCACTAATACATATTGACACACCTTTTTTACTTGACAATGAATTAATAATGTTTTTAAATTTTGTTAGCTAGGTTGGTTGACTATCTTAGGATTTAGGACCAAACAAAATAATACTGTTATAATTCAAAGATTTTCGATACTTTTTCCAACTGATAAAGTTATAAGACATCTCATTTTGAATAATTAATTACTTCCATTAAAAGTTTGAATGTGGCACTACAACAAAAGGTAGTTTTTTTTTTTTTTTTTTTTGCATTATTTTTAAGGAAGAATTATGTGAACTTTCTAGTTCACTTATAAATAGAAAAACCTATTATCATTAGATAAAGGACAATATTTGGTTATATAATAGTCTGGACATAGTCATTAAAAATATTGACACTTAAAAAGGTTTAAAAAATCACACATTTTCTATCTTTTCCTCTCTCAGTGATAAACAGTTTAATGGTGATGGGTAGAAAGATTCTACAAACTAATATAGAACCAAGTACTTATTCTTAAATAAATGCAAAACAAAAAGGATAAAATTTCTTTATGGGCTAATAATAGTTAACTTCATATTTTTAAACATTTGTGTAATGTCCTAGGTTTTTCAATCATTAGCCTAGTGACGCTACCTCAACCCAAAACCACTTACCATGACTCATAGCCATTTAAACCAAGTGCACCGAAAATTTCAACAGCATAACGACATAAAACTGGCTAACACAAAAAAAATTAACCTAATAAACAAAATAAACACTTCCAAATGTTTCCAAACCAAACTCCACAAAACTACAACGCAGATTTCACAACCTAACTTCACTATACGAGTTAGGTCTCGTAGCAACGTGCATTAAATTAAAACCAAGCAACAGAACATAAGCCAAATATTTATTAAGACTACGAACTCAATTTAGCAACAGACTAGCTAAATCACTTTTATTCTTTCACTAAAACTACAAAGCTAAATCTCAAGTTAACCAAAAACATACAAATCAAGTGAATCTCTCACCATAACCGAAATAATACTTTATCTCAATTAGCTTATTCAAAGCATAATAAATAAAACCCAACATCCCTAGGCTTCCTCCTTGAAGTTTTCCTCCTCGAAGTTCTCCTCCTCTTCACCACCCTGGTACAACTTATTGTCCAATCCTACAATATCTAAAATGTTGGGGGAGATAGGGAGGGAGTATCAGTACAACCGTGGTACTGGTAAGCAACTCACACTTGTTAAGTCAACAACCAACAAACAATTACAATCAACATGTTTCTCACACACAACCAACATGTTTATAAACCATAAACAATCAACAACTTTTAAAGGCATAAACAATTAACATGCTTAAGAAGCAATAAAACAACCATGCATCCCACACTATGCAACACACGCACTAGACACCACATGATTTACGCGTCATGCTCCGCACCTACCCCACATGAATTACGCGCCATGTGTAGCGTCACTCACACGTGATTTACGCGTCACACTCCACACTCACACCCACACGTGATTTACGCGTCACGCTCCTCAACTACACATGAATTACGCGTCATGTGATGCTCCTCTCGCCAGACTCATGCTACACATCCCCATGCAACATGCTAGCCAACTTTATCATGCTTAACACAACATTCATCATGTTTAAACAGAACAAAACATGTTCATCTCTCAGCAATAAAAGAGTTCATGCTCATCCCAAGCAATACAATAATACATGATCATCCCAAGCAACACAACAGTTTATCTCAACAGTTCATACTTTGCACGCATATATAAGTAAAACAAAACATGCTTCAGGCAGTCAAACATAACCTAGAAGTAGAAACTACTTACCTATGGGGTTACAAATACCTATGGCACAACTCTTGCAAAACCAAGCTCCAACAACACTTCAAACTACAACGAAGACTACTACCCATCAAATAAAGCCTAAACTAGAAGAGAACACCCTAAAACATGCTACTAAGGGCCAAATTCCACTTTACCAAGTCTATTTACTTTTTGGTCAACCTTCAAACATTCCCCAAAATGAAATCTCAAAAGCTTTAGACCATGGGCAACCATGTCTAAGGTACTACAGGTCATGGGTACACGTTGAACAACCAACACCAAGGCTTTCCAGTCGCTGGACAACAAGCAAACAAAGCTTATTTTCACATTTTAAGAACCTACAAAGGCTGGGTAACATAAATTAGGCGAAGACACTTAATGGGCATTGAACCTACATGCTTTTAAACTAAAAACAACAAGCAATGACCCATTTACTTTACATTCTAAGGACCTATAAAGGTTGGGCAAAACTAACAAGACTTAAGCAATTAATGGGTAACAACCTAGCATGCTCTTAAACCATAAATAGCAAGGTTTCTTAACCAAACAGACCCGAAACCACACTGAGACGGGTCTTGCTAATCTCAGTCAGCTTACCAACAAACCTGTAGGTAGTAGGTATTCAAGCTTGAAGCGATTCGAACCCAATCGACAACTTTGATGGCGCTGCAAATCAGAAAATAACCACCAACTTAAAATTTCCAGCACATTAAAGAAATGAGTATTTTGATTTAAGCACCAACCAAACATGGGTAAGGCTTAAACTTACCCGAACAGAGGGATCCGAGGTCAAAATACTCGATTGACAGCAACTAATTAGGCTTTAAATCTTGAAATATACGGAGTCCATAATGAGTGGGTATTTGTTTAAACTTGATTAAAGGTCTAAATGAGCATGGGTAAGGGCTTAGACTTACCAAAATCGCTAAACGACGCCGTAATGGCCAAGATTAGAGCAAAGACGACACTGCAAATTAGAGATTTAGACTCATTTCAGGAACCCAAAACCAATGAAACCAAAAGGAAAATGACCTACACTGATTCCTCCAAGAGATTTTCGGCGAGGGTTTGGAAGAGAGGGGCGACAGTGGCGCTACTCGACGGAATGAGAGAGAGATCACCCACAATCCCAAACCCACAGAGAGAAAAGAAGATGCGAAGAGAGAGAGGAATCGCAAACAGACGGCGACTCGGACGAGGCAACGACGACGACACTGTTGCTGGCACAGGGGCAGCGACGCGACGAGGGTTCGACTGGAATTCCGACGAAAATTGCAAAGGGAGAGGGAGGCCTCCACACGCGTGAGATTGAGGAAGAAGAGAGAGTTTGAGGGTTATTTTGGCTTTTTCCTTTCTCCTTTTCTCTTTTCTCTGATTCTTTTAATGTAATAATAACCAAAGCTCAAAAATAGAATTCCCAATAATAGATATCTCCAACTTATTTCTCCCATTCAACGATGAATTTTCAACGCCTTAACCACTCTTCGAACCAACCCTAACGAACAATATAACGAGCTTAAACGAGGAAATTAATTTAATACACGCTTAACACCCAAAAGTTATTTCTCACACATCATGATATTTAATTAAAATTCCAAAGTACAAGCCAAGTTAAAATTACATTAATCTTTGACTTAGATACACGAAATTAATACATCAAAATGCACGGGACGTCACAGTTCGACTGAAAAAAGAGAGATCGGATAATTTTCCCACTTTTCAAAAAAAAAAAAAAAAAACAACTATCAAACATTGGAGAACAATAAATGCAATAGAAAAAAGAAAACTAATGCAATTATAATAAAGAACATTGCTTTCCCATTTTCTACCTCTCTCTCATAGTATTCAATATTAGGGTGGTAGAAAAAATATAAGAAAAGAATTTGGTTACATACCGTTATATAGGAATCTTCATACATACCACCATTAAAATGTTGACAACTAGGAGATATAAAAAAAATCTCATTTTCTATTTTTCTCTTTCTTAGTTGTCAAAATTTTAATGAGATATGTAGATAGATGATTACATACCAACCAAGTTTTTTCAAAAAATAATTCCTATATCATCCTTATTCGGATGACGACTCACCTATAAATCACCCATCAAATTTCTTAACTCTCCCATCTCAAACCCTCATCTCAACAACAACGATGCTTCCTCGCAACCCCAAATCTCTTCCTTCATCCATCTTTCTCCTCCTCCTCTTCCTCTTCTTCACCATTTCACTTGCAGAGCTCTGCCACCCAAATGACAAAAAAGCCCTTCTCAACATCAAAAAAGCCTTCAACAATCCCTACATCCTCACCTCATGGAAGCCCGAAGAAGACTGCTGCACTTGGTACTGCATCAAATGCGATCAAAATTCCCACCGGATCATCTCCCTCACCATCTTCGCCGACGACAGACTCTCCGGCCAAATCCCACCGTCCGTCGGCGACCTCCCATTCCTCGAAACCCTCATGTTCCACAAGCTCCCGAATCTCGTCGGCCCCATCCAACCCGCCATAGCCAAGCTCCACAACCTCAAAACCCTCGACCTCAGCTCCAACAACCTCTCTGGTTCGATCCCAGACTTCATCAGCTCTCTCTCCAACCTCGACTTTCTCGACCTCTCTTTCAACCGCCTGGCCGGCCCCATCCCCAGCTCCCTCGCCAACCTCCAGCGCCTAGGCACTCTCCATTTGGACCGAAACAGATTAACCGGACCCATCCCCGACTCATTCGGATACTTTAAGGGAAAGGTCCCTTATCTCTATCTTTCCCACAACCAACTTTCTGGGAAAATTCCAGCTTCCTTGGGGAGAGTGGATTTCAATGTGATTGACTTGTCGAGGAACAGGCTCGAGGGCGACGGGTCGGTGATATTTGGAGGGAAGAAGACGACGGAGATTGTGGACCTGTCGAGGAACTTGCTGGAGTTCGACATGTCGAAGGTTGCGTTTCCTCGGAGCTTGACTTGGTTGGATCTCAACCATAATAAGATCTTTGGAGGGATTCCGGGGGAGTTTGTGAAGATGAAGCTGCAGTTGCTGAATGTGAGTTATAATAGGCTTTGTGGTCGGATTCCGGTCGGGGGAAGGTTGCAGAGCTTTGATGTGTACTCGTATTCTCATAATAAGTGCTTGTGTGGTAAGCCGCTTGGTAGCTGCAAATGATGACGATGAAGAAGAAGAACTCTCGCTTGATAGCTTTTTCAGTTTCAGTGTTTTTGTTTTTTGTTTTACTTTTGATTATGTTGTGAGTTTGTTTGAGGTGGGGGTTTTTGTTTTACTTTTGATTATGTTGTGAGTAGTATATGTTGGAAACACTAAGCTATGTTCGATGTGTTAGCAGTCTGGGTTTTTGTTATTTGTGTTAGAATAATCAAGGAAAAGAATGAGTTTGTGATGTGTTTGGTTTGTGTTTCGATTGTGTAAATTGAGAGTTTATTGAACTTGGAGAATTGTGTGGATGAATTAAGTACCAATTATATAATTTGTAAAGTAAAAAGTAAAGTTTAAACTAAATTAGATTAAAATTTTCATAATATCACAAAAATCACAAAAACACATTTGGTTTTGAATAATTTATCCAACATAAATCTCCATTACACTTTTTAAAGACATTTGCATAAGCTACTAAATAGATTAAATAGTAATATAATGGGATTTTGTACGGATGACTCTCTAGGCAGAAATGATAAAGGCTCTACCGTTTCAATTTAAGGATATATGTCCTTTTGTTTGCGTCAGTATCCTAGTAAAATTATCATTCTAGCTTCTTGCTCTCTCTCCAATCTCTCACACTCTCTTCAATTTCTCTCTCCAATATTTTGTAAGTACTATAAAGCAAAATAAATGATGCTGACTGCTATTTAGGCAAGCTGCACTGTTGTGTGATAGCCGGACATCATCCAGCCTTGCCATATTCCCTCAACAAAGTAATTCTTCTCTATCTTTTGTAATATCCATTAGCATTTACAAATTTCCTTTTATGTATTTTTCCTCCAACTTCGTAATTGTAAGTGCTTTCTCTGTCTGCAACTCAGTAATATGTGTCAGGACGAATGCAGAGCGAAAATAATACAGACTGGAAAAAATAAATTACATAATACATAAATATTAAAATTTTGAAAATAATGTTAATAATAATCCATGCAAGTAATTATTTGAGTTAAAAAACACTTTTGGTCTCTTACTTTTATGGAATTAACAATTTAGCCTCCGTTTGATAATCGTTTGATTTTTATTTTATTTTTTTTAAATTAAGCTTGTTTTCTATGAATTTTCATGTCATGTTTTTCATCTTCGTTGAGGACACATTTAAAATCCTAACGATAAAAAACAAAAACAAGTTTTTGAAAACTACTTTTTTTTTAAAATTTTTACAACTTAACTTGATTTTTGAAAACATGGAAACAAGGGTATATAACAAAAACAAGAAACTTAATTTTGGGAGTAGTATTTTTAAGTTTAATTTTCAAAAACTAAAAACAAAAAATCAAATGGTCATCTAACGGGGCCTTAGTTTCTAAACTTTCAATTTTGTAATAATTTAGTCCATGAACTTTACTATGTAACAATTTAGTCATTGTACTTTAAATTTGTAACGAGTTAGTTCATATCGTGAAAATTTTCATCAAAATTAAGTATCAATTTTTATTATGTAGCGACTCTTTATAGTTTATAAACACATATGGTCCTAATTAAGTTATAAATCATTATATGTAAGAACTTTCATTAAATATCTTAATAATAATAATTTTCACAAATCATGACTAAAACATTACAAATTTCAAAGTTGATTAACTAAGGCCCCGTTTGATAACCATTTGGTTTTTGGTTTTTGGTTTTTAATTTGAAAATTAAGCCTATAAACATTACTTCCACCTACAATTTTCTTTGTTTTCCTAATATATTTTTTCCATGTTTTCAAAAACTAGGACAATTTTTGAAAACTAAAAAAAAGTAGTTTTCAAAAATCTGTTTTTGTTTTTGGAATTTGGCTAGGAATTCAAATGTGTCATTGATAGAGATAAAAACCATGGTAGGAAAATTGAGAGAAAACAAGCATACTTTTAAAAAACAAAAAACAAAAAACCAAATGGTTATCAAACGGGGTTTAAGTTGTTAAATATTAAGAGACTAAATTGTTAAGTGAAAGAATAAGGACTAAATCTCGTTACAAACTAAAATTCAGAAACTAAATTTATTTGCTTTTATAAAAAGTTTAGAGACCATATATGTTGTTAACCTTTTTATATATATAGAAAATTAATAATATTATGAAAACATAAACAATAGAATAAATATAGTAAACTTAGTGGAAATCTAATTTTACCACATAAGAACTAACTTGAATCTCAACTTGCTTCAAAATTAAATGTCACAATTATATATTATGGGACGATTTGAACTACTCTTGATCGAGGATATATGCTCGTAATATTGTAAAAAAAAAAGAATTGCAATTAAATACAAACACTAGCATATAAAACTCATAAAAACAAATTTAAAGTTGTTCACTTACATATTAAATAGAAATTGTTGATGGTCGATTTTGGTCAGAGGGAACTCACCTGACCTTCACGTGCCACCAACGGTAAATTTGTAGATGAGGGGGAAGACGTGGCCTGCAAGACAGTAAACCTGCACACCAGTGTGGTGCTCGCCACACCGGCTCCGATGCTTAAGTCAGCAAACAGAATGGTAGGGAGTGGAAAAGTAAGAGTAAGAGGAGAGAGTAGAGAATATAGAATAGTGTTTAGGGGTAGAATTCGGAGTCCCTTCTTCAGTGGTGAAGAGGGGTATAAATACATGTTCATCCTCCTAGCGATTTTAGGGTATCGGAGGCGTTTTAGGTCAAACCAGGCAAAACCGGGGCTGACGGAGGTGGTAGGGACCTAACGGCATCAGACGGACTCGGCCCGCGCGAGCGGGCCGAGGGTCGGCCTCGGCCCATGGCCCAGGCCGAGCAGGGGGTCGGGCCAAAAACCCGACCCATTCGGTCTTGGCCCGTCCCACTTGCCGGTTTTGCCTCCTTGGTCCATCTTTCAGCCCGATTTCTCCCCGGTTGTCCTCGTTAGCTCCTTGTATATCGGGGTGGTCCAAAATTGGCTATAACATTAAGCCCCCACTCTTGAATTGGGATTCGGGGTGACTTATTGCTATAAGTTGACCTCCTTAAGCCCGATTTAAGAGTAATGATCCTTACCTTGGGCTGGCTTATGTGTAGCTTTGTTGTCATCCTGCCAAGTAGGATAGAAGTAGACACTCCCTGAATAGGGGTTAGATGAAATGGAAATGAAAAAGGGTGAGAGATTACAAAAGTGGTGCTGGTCGGCCTCGGCCTCGGGAAGAGGCCGAGCACAACTATCTCCCTTTCTGCTTGCCTAGTCGGCCTCGGCCTCGGGAAGAGGCCGAGCAGTTTTCTAATTTGCAAGAGAGACCTCGGTACTTGGTTATTCGGAGCGCCTCAATCCAGTTTCTAGTCTGCAAGAGAGAAGTTAGGGAAGAGGCTAGGATCGGCCTCGGCCTCAAGCCCCCGTTAGCCTAAAATTTGGTTCCCTGCATCCACATATCAGTCCTTGTAGGAAAATAATAAGAGAATAGGTTTGAACATGTAAATTTTAGTAGAACATGCTAAACATAGGTGCTTTGTGTTTAATAGGGAGTGCATATCCCCGGTTACTTGCTTTTTGTTTAATAGGGAGTGCATATCCTTGTTGGGTTTTATGCCCTAAAACTCGTAGATAGTAAATGTACATTTGACCGAACATTAATAAAGTGATGTATTATTCAATGTTTGTATTATATTTTGTCTTGTTAACCCTAATCCAATAAACTAAACATCCATGGCTAATAGAATGAGGCTTGAACTAGTATGTAGGGACATACGGGGATTAATGTTCAAGTTTTAGCCTAAAGGGTCTGTAGTATAGGGATAAGGCTGGGTACCTTATCCTGGTGACACTATGGATACGACCCGCTTTGTATATTGATACAAACGTAATGATCCAACGCGTTCATGTGGTTGACATGCGAGTGGGGGTATCCTGTGCAATGAGTTTGCACAAAGACCGGACCGCGAAATAGTTAATCACTAACTCTAACACCGTTAGTTAGCTCGGTTTCTATTTCACTAGGATGACCTAGGCAACCTGGCCTTAATCCTGAGTGGATTATGGACTCCTGTCCATGAGGGATTGTCCTTTGATTTGTACGGGTGAGAGTGGCCAGTTCGCCGACTCAATAAGCCTACCATTTTGGGGACAAGACCGAATGGGGAGCTGGGAACGTAGTCTTACAAGATGGAATTTACTCCTTCCTGATATGAGGGTAAGTAGAGGTGTGTTCCCTTAAGTGGTGTCTCCGGGTCTTGAACAAAGGGCCCTACCCTCTTTATGGCACGAGAGGGTTTTCTGTTTGATGGTTGGACCACAAACAGGTTGTTCATTAGAGGAGCACTGGTACTTAAGGACCAAGAGGTAGCCCAGGGGTAAAACGGTAATTTGACCTAGCTGGGGTACGAACACACGTGAAGGGCTAACTTGTTGTTGACGGTCAATATCCGTGGACATAGAAATATATCTGCAGTGAGAAGAGTGCAGCTGTGGTTCTTTAGTGGAGTGAACCACAGTTAACGAATATTGATTAACTTGGTTAATGAGTTTAACCAACTAATCTCATATCGTTGGAGCTTCTGATCTGTAGGTCCATTAGGTCCCACCGGTAGCTCATTTAGGGCGTTGAGGTAAAATTCTAAGGATGGATTGAATATTCGAAGGTGTTCGAATATTATACTAAAATATGAATTTGGTTCATATTAAAACTATAGGTTATAATTAATATGCATTGGATGTATATTAATACTATAGTTTTGAGAGAGAAAATAGTAATTGAATATGTGATGTTCAATTTTATTTTATTAATTAATTAATTTCGAATTAATTAATTGATTTAGTTTAATTAAATTTGATTTAATTAAACTATAAGATAAGAGGGATATTAATTTAAATTGGATTTAAATTAATGTTATTTTAATTAATTTAGATTAATTAAAATATAATTAATTGTAATTTAAAATTATGTTTTTTGAATTATAATTAATTAAAATATCAGATAACTGATATTTCAGTTATCTGAAATTATGATTTTTTAAATAAATAAACAGACGTGGTCAGGGGAGTTGCACAACTTACGCCCTAGTCTCACGCCTGACTCCCTCTCTATCGCTCTCTCTTCTCTCGATTTGCTCTGTGGCAGAGAAAATCAGTGTGTAGCATCCAGAGAAAATCCTGAGAATTTTTGCTCCCACAAGCACCTAACGCAGTATCCCAATTGGAGAATACCGGTGTATCCTTGTGGTGGTGTTCGTGCAATTTTCCAGCAAAATCAAGGAGTGATCGTTGCTGTTTTTTGGGAGAAATTCAGAGAGAATTGGCGAAACAGTCAAGGGTTTCTACAAAGGTAAATGGTTCTTGAACTAGGGTCAATAGGACCCAATTCTAGATTAGATCTAGAATTTTTCCTCTTGTTTTTATGCATGCTTGTATCGATTTTACAGCAGCCATTTTATCTATTATTGTCGCTGTAAAAATTTATTATTTTTGCCGTCGTATTGGTATCCCAATCGACGTTTTATTCGAAAAGGTCTTTATGTTTTTCCGCTGCGCAAAGGGCTTTTATCCCTTCACATATCCCCTCTGTAGCCCCCAATCTTAAGTAGAACTTCACTGAAACATAAAGTATAGTTGAGTAAATAGGAGAATACCTTTAATGTTTGTGCTTGGCCTCGGCAAGAGGTGTTCGGCCTTGGCAAGAGGTGCTCGGCCTTGGCAAGAGGTGCTCGGTCCCGAATTCTGCAGGGTGAGCTTGACTTAGATGAAGTGTATGGACTCATACTAGGTGAGGTGAGGTAGACTCGTTGGTCCAGGCTCACATGGTCTCACTCTGGATGAGGCGAGGTAGACTCGGCAGTCCAGGCTCGCCTGATGTAAAGATACTCAGGCCAGAGGATGTGAGGTAGACTCGTTGGTCCAGACTCACATGGTCTCACTCTGGATGAGGCGAGGTAGACTCGGCAGTCCAGGCTCGCCTGATGTAAAGATACTCAGGCCAGAGGATGTGAGGTAGACTCGTTGGTCCAGGCTCACATGGTCTCACTCTGGATGAGGCGAGGTAGACTCGGCAGTCCAGGCTCGCCTGATGTAAAGATGCTCAAGCCAAATGAGGTGAGGTAGACTCGTCGGTCCAGGCTCACATAATCTCAAGTCTGGATGAGGCGAGGTAGACTCGGTAGTCCAGTCTCGCCTGGTGTAAAGATGCTCAAGCCAGAGGAGTTGAGGTAGACTCGTTGGTCCAGGCTCACATGGTCTCACTCTGGATGAGGCGAGGTAGACTCGGTAGTCCAGGCTCGCCTGGTGTAAAGATGCTCAAGCCAGAGGAGATGAGGTAGACTCGTTGGTCCAGGCTCACACGGTCTCACTCTGGATGAGGCGAGGTAGACTCGGTAGTCCAGGCTCGCCTGATGTGAAGATACTCAGGCCAGAGGAGGTGAGGTAGACTCGTTGGTCCAGGCTCACATGGTCTCACTCTAGATGAGGCGAGGTAGACTCGGTAGTCCAGGATCGTCTGATGTGAAGATGCTCAAGCCAGATGAGGTGAGGTAGACTCGTCGGTCCAGGCTCACATAATCTCAAGTCTGGATGAGGCGAGGTAGACTCAGTAGTCCAGGCTCGCCTGATGTGAAGATACTAAATCCAGAGGATGTGAGGTAGACTCGTTGGTCCAGGCTCACATGGTCTCACTCTGGATGAGGCGAGGTAGACTCGGTAGTCCAAGCTCGTCTAATGTGAAGATGCTCAAGCCAGATGAGGTGAGGTAGACTCGTTGGTCCAGGCTCACATAATCTCAAGTCTGGATGAGGAGAGGTAGACTCGGTAGTCCAGGCTCGCCTGGTGTAAAGATGCTCAAGCCAGAGGAGATGAGGTAGACTCGTTGGTCCAGGCTCACACGGTCTCACTCTAGATGAGGCGAGGTAGACTCAGTAGTCCAGGCTCGCCTGATGTGAAGATACTCAGGCCAGAGGAGGTGAGGTAGACTCGTTGGTCCAGGCTCACATGGTCTCACTCTGGATGAGGCGAGGTAGACTCTGTAGTCCAGGCTCGCCTGATGTGAAGATGCTCAAGCCAGATGAGGTGAGGTAGACTCGTCGGTCCAGGCTCACATAATCTCAAGTCTGGATGAGGCGAGGTAGACTCGGTAGTTCAGGCTCGCCTGATGTGAAGATACTCAGGCCAGAGGAGGTGAGGTAGACTCGTTGGTCCAGGCTCACATGGTCTCACTCTGGATGAGGCGAGGTAGACTCGGTAGTCTAGGCTCGTCTGATGTGAAGATGCTCAAGCCAGGTGAGGTGAGGTAGACTCGTCGGTCCAGGCTCACATAATCTCAAGTCTGGATGAGGCGAGGTTGACTCGGTAGTCCAGGCTCGCATGTTGGCGTGGGCACTATAGGCTCGCTGAAGCGTGGGCTCTATAGGCTCGCATGAAGCGTGGACTCTATAGGTTCGCATGTATGAGCGTGGGCACTATAGGCTCGCATGAAGCGTGGGCTCTATAGGCTCACATGTATGAGCGTGGGCACTATAGGCTCGCTGAAGCGTGGGCTCTATAGGCTCGCATGTATGAGCGTGGGCACTATAGGCTCGCATGAAGCGTGGGCTCTATAGGCTCGCATGTATGAGCGTGAGCACTATAGACTTGCTGAAGTGTGGACACTATAGGCTCCCATGTATGAGCGTGGGCACTATAGGCTCGCATGAAGTGTGGGCTCTATAGGCTCGCATATATGAGCGTGGGCACTATAGGCTCGGTGAAGCGTGGGCTCTATAGGCTCGCATGTATGAGCGTGAGCACTATAGGCTCGCTGAAGCGTGGACACTATAGGCTCGCATGTATGAGCGTGGGCACTATAGGCTCGCATGAAGCGTGGGCTCTATAGGCTCGCATGTATGAACGTGGGCACTATAGGCTCGGTGAAGCGTGGGCTTTATAGTCTCGCATGTATGAGCGTGGGCACTATAGGCTCGCATGAAGCGTGGGCTCTATAGGCTCGCATGTATGAGCGTGGGCACTATAGGCTCGCTGAAGCGTGGACACTATAGGCTTGCATGTATGAGCGTAGGCACTAAGCTGAAAAAGCCTAGGCTCGCAACTAAGCGTGGCCACTATAGGCTCGCATGAAGCGTTGGCTCTATAGGCTCTCGCATGTGTTCGATCTCGCTTGAAATAAGAGAATTGGTCTCAGTCACAACCATGATCATGGTCGGCCTCGGCCTCAGGTCGGCCTCGATCATATCTAGGGTCGGCCTCGGCCTCAGCCATATCTAGGGTTGGCTTAGGCCTTAGCCTCGAACAATCTATCGTCTTTCGTATCTGGTTCCTTTGCTTCGATCTTGATCTTGTCTTCTATACAACTGCATTGACAATCTGATTTATCTTGATTATGTGATCTTCGGGTCACTTTTGAGGTATTGGATATTCGGCTTCGACTTTGGCCTAGGGTCGGCCTTGGCCTTGGGATGACCATAGCTATGGGTCGGCCTCGGGCTCGGCCAAAGGATGACCGTAGCTTAGAGGTTGCTTTGGCCTAGGGTCGGCCTCGGCCTCGGGATGACCATAGCTGTGGGTCGGCCTCGGCCTCGGCCAAAGGATGACCGTAGTTCAGGATGACGACATTCTTTTCCTGGTGTCTTCAATCTTGTCAAAGTCTCTGTTTGTTGTTGATTTGTCCTCCAAAGGTGGTTCTGATCTCTTGTGGGGTTTCCTCCTAATCGGTCTGGATGAACACCTTCGGTTGGCCTCGGCATGGTCCGTCTTGTAGTCGCCGTTAGTTCATATCGTGAAAATTTTCATCAAAATTAAGTATCAATTTTTATCATGTAGCGACTCTTTATAGTTTATAAACACATATGGTCCTAATTAAGTTATCAATCATTATGCGTAAGAACTTTCATTAAATATCTTAATAATAATAATTTTCACAATCAGGACCAAAACATTACAAATTTCAAAGTTGATTAACTAAGGCCCCGTTTGATAGCCATTTGGTTTTTGGTTTTTGGTTTTTAATTTGAAAATTAAGCCTATAAACATTACTTCCACCTACAATTTTCTTTGTTTTCCTAATATATTTTTTCCATGTTTTCAAAAACTAGGACAATTTTTGAAAACTAAAAAAAAGTAGTTTTCAAAAATCTGTTTTTGTTTTTGGAATTTGGCTAGGAATTCAAATGTGTCATTGATAGAGATGAAAACCATGATAGGAAAATTGAGAGAAAACAAGCATACTTTTCAAAAACCAAAAACAAAAAACCAAATGGTTATCAAACGGGGTTTAAGTTGTTACATATTAATATTAAGAGACTAAATTGTTAAGTGAAAGAATAGGGACTAAATCTCGTTACAAACTAAAATTCAGAAACTAAATTTATTTGCTTTTATAAAAATTTTAGAGACCATATATGTTGTTAACCTTTTTATATATATAGAAAATTAATAATATTATGAAAACATAAACAATATAATAAATCTTACTATTTTAAAAGTGGCTTACCAAAAGAATCATTTTTGGACAATTTTGTCCGAACACTTTCTCTATAATTCTCAATTTTGTCCCTCCCATCTCACCCCTCCAAATTCTTATTCTCTCTCCCACTATAATTAGGTTCTCTCCCTCACTACATTCACGTTACTTCCCCCTCTCTCCCCCACTATAATTAGTTCTCTCATTCATTACATTCACACCCTCTTATTTACGTTTATTAAACTAAATAGTATGTACTCAAAAAAAAAAAAAAAAAAAAACTAAATAGTGTAACATACCTAAGACCCCTCCAAATTCCTCTTCACTATAATTAGTATTTTCTCTCTCACATTTCATTCACGTTTTTTTTCTTTTTGACAAAATTATATTTATGTTTATTAAACTAAAAAATAAATTATAAATAGTCATATAAATAACATAATTATATTTATATGTTCACCCCTTCACATTCCGAATTAAATTATAAATAGATAATTATAATTATAAATGTTTATTAAAATTTTCAAATTCCATAACCAAAAAGTAAATTATCCATTGTCACATACAATTTCATTCCCTATAAATAGTTGCATCATTTGGGATGCAATTGATAAGCAAAGATCATTGGTTTTTGATTGTGACAAATTTAGAATTGATTTATTTTAGAGGTATGTGTCTTTGAAGATTTAAAATTGTTGCAATTATTTATTTATTTTTTTGTTCTCATTCTATTATATTTGTAAGATTATAACTTCAATCTTAAATATTTAATAATTGTAGGTGTCATGGAGAATAGGTTAGTACGAGATTTGGAACTTTTTCAGACAAATTGGAGTTTGAAAGCAAGTGTTCTTCGTAAAGGTATTATTGAGAAATACCAAACTAAAAAGTGAGTTTTTAGAGATAGTGAAACTCATTGTCATGGATGAAGAGGTAACTTTAGCTTTCTTATTTTAAATTTAATTTAATGTAAATATTCATAAATTTTTACGGTACTTTTTAATGTTAGTCATAATAATATTGTTATACTATATGTTTTATGAATATATAAAAATATTTATATTAGCTTTCATGAATATATTCAAATATTTTTTTTATATATATTATTATATATTTTAGGTTTCATTGAAATATTCCTTTAAATATTATAAAAATGGTAATATTTAATTAAATTATTTCATTTTTTATAGGGAACAAAAATTCAAATGACTATGTACAATGATTTAACTAAAAGATTCAATGACATTGTAAATGACAAAGTCTATATTATTCGGAATGAAAAATTAGTACGGTGAATCGTAGATATCTAAACGTCCATGATGAGTTTGAAATTACTTTCACAAGTAGTAGTGAAATCAAAGAGATCGGGAATATGTCTTTTATAGTAATAAAAAGAGTAATCATATGGATTTTACTTCCATCAACAACAATTTCAACCCTAAAGTCTTTGATAAGCATTGTTTTTCATATTACAAAAAAAAAAAAAAAAGTTTCATTCTTGAATGTCCTTTCTTTAACTTTCAATTGTTTGTAGATATTGTTGGAGTTGTAATAATCAAGTGTAAAACCAACGACTCTTATCAAATCTCGAAATTTGAAAGAACATTCTACTACCTTAAAAAGTGACTTATTTTTAGAGAATCATTTTTGGACTATAATGTCCTAATACTAATTTTATAATTCCAAATATGTCCTTAAGTTAATTATTACTTTTTTTTATTGGTAGCAATTTTGTAAATGAATGAGTGACCTAAATTTCAATTTGTAGAATTTGGAAGAGTTTTTTTTTTTCAATTATAAGATAAAATTCTTTATTACCTTTTTAATTTCCACTCCCACCCACCACTTCCTTATAATTTATCTCTTTCTCTCTCCACTTTTCATTTCATCGGTTGGTTATACTTTCCTCATTCTCCATCCTTTTCCTCTCCCACCTTTACATTTCTAGCATGCATTTATGAATATTTATTCATTTTTTTATTACTCTTTCATGATAACAAAGCTTTTCATCTTCTCTTTTAGTTGTTTCAAAATCAAACAAGACTTTTCATTTCCTCTTTTATTATTTTTTTTTTTTGTCTAATTTGTATAATTCTCAACCTAATATAAATAGACAAACCGTTTTACTCATTCTTCACAACTCTATAGGACAATTCATCCATTTCATAGGTATCACAATATAACCACATATCCTCGATTTTTAAATGGATGACACAAAAGCAATAACAACAACAGCGACGATGATGACTATAAAATTCAAGTTGGCAACTACAAAAAGTGGTGGTGTAACTTTGGAAATATGGTACCTTAATTTCAAGAAGTAGAGCAAACACAAATTAGTTTCTCTATGAGATGCATTTAGGGAGCAATTCTCAAAATTCTTTTGTCAACCTCGCCATGCAGCAAAAAGAGAATAAGAAGCTCAGATTAAAGTTATCATCGAGTTATGTAAAGGTCTATTATGATATAAATAAAATTGTGCAATTTGGTTTCTTTTTTTGTTTCTAATTTTTTTCGTATCAATTTGTCTTTATTGTTAATTTTTATTAATTGTATAGCAATTTTTTTTTTTTATAATTTTGGTACATGTGGTTTTCTAAATATATGTCCATGTAGATTAACAAGAACATGTTGAACTCAAAATATCCTTATTTCAACTTTTAAAAAATACTAATAATTAAATCAAATACTCTCTCTTATCTCTTGAGATTCTTCATTTGAGTTTCAATTGCTCTCTCTCCACTTCCCACTCTCTCAAATTGCTCTATTTCTCTCTCTCAAAAAAAAAAAAAAAAGTCTCTCTCAATCTTCTCATTATTTCTCTCTCTCATTAACCCTAGAGAAAACATTATTAGTTAATAATGAGAAAAGTTAGAATGTGAAACGTTAGAATATGAACGGTTGAACTTAAAAAAAATGAAGAGTTAGAATACAAAAGATGTATCCTTTATTTTTATAAATTAATTCTAAAAATATATGAGTTTATCTTTAGTTATAATTAATAATGAAATTTCAAACGTTCAAAGTCTCCAAGTTTTGTGAACGATCTTTATCTTTGCAACTATATAAATAGTTATCTTATACTCTTTTTTGTCAACAAAAACTTAATGTCATCTTTTTTTTTTTTAACTTACTCTTTCTTTCCGTATTTTGTTTTAACTTATAACTTTTAAAAAAGAAAATTAATTCAAATATTTTATAAAAAGAAATATCACGTGCGGAGCACGTGTTGAAAGACTAGTATAGTAAAGTTAGTGGAAATCTAATTTTACCACATAAGAACTAACTTGAATCTCAACTTGCTTGAAAATTAAATGTCACAATTATATATTATGGGACGATTTGAACCTACTCTTGATCGAGGATATATGTTCGTAATATTGTAAAAAAAAAATTGCAAATAAATACAAACACTAGCATATAAAACTCATAAAAACAAATTTAAAGTTGTTCACTTACATATTAAATAGAAATTGTTGATGGTCGATTTTGGTCAGAGGGAACTCACCTGACCTTCACGTGCCACCAACGGTAAATTTGTAGATGAGGGGGAAGACGTGGCCTGCAAGACAGTAAGCCTGCACACCGGTGTGGTGCTCGCCACACCGGCTCCGATGCTTAAGTCAGCAAACAGAACGGTAGGGAGTGGAAAAGTAAGAGCAAGAGGAGAGAGTAGAGAATATAGAATAGTGTTTAGGGGTAGAATTCGGAGTCCCTTCTTCAGTGGTGAAGAGGGGTATAAATACTTGTTCATCCTCCTAGCGTTTTTAGGGTTTCGGAGGCGTTTTAGGTCAAACCAGGCAAAACCGGGGCCGACGGAGGTGGTAAGGGCCTAACGGCATCGGACGACTCGACCCGCGCGAGCGGGCCGAGGGTCGGCCTCGGCCATGGGCAGAGGCCGAGCAGGGGGTCGGGCCAAAAACCCGACCCCTTCGGTCTTGACCCGTCCCACTTGTCGGTTTTGCCTCCTTGGTCCATCTTTCAGCCCGATTTCTCTCCGGTTGTCCTCGTTAGCTCCTTGTATATCGGGGTGGTCCAAAATTGCCTATAACAGAAATCATTCGTCAAATACTGTTAAACTTTACAATATATACATCATACTTTAGGGGCCTTATTATTATTTTGTTTTAATTTTTTAATTTTTAAAATTAACAATTAAGAATTATTAAAAGAACTAATATTTAATTGATCTGATATTCCAAGGTTGATATTCCAAGGAAACAAAAATAAAATTTAATGAACGTAAATAAAATTGTTAATGTTTGATTTGGTCTATTACATTTTTTTTTTAATTTCTTATATTATTTTGAAAAGATGATTTGCTAGAAGGGTGAAAGTCCGGTTGGAATTGAAGTAAAAAGTAAGCCTTGTCATTATTTATCAGTTGGGAGATTATTCGAAAAATCAATTTCAACTTTTAATTTTAAAATGATCAACAAGATGAACCATAATAGAATGTGAATAATGTGTTTTGTAATAAAGAGAGAGAATATAGAGTTTTTTTTTTCTCTTCTCTCTTTTTTTACGAACCACCGATTTCGTGATTGTTGATGGTCGATTTTGGCCAGAGGAACTCACCTGACCTTCACGTGCCACCAACGGTAAATTTGTAGATGAAGGGGGAAGACGTGGCCTGCAAGACAGTAACCTGCACACCGGTGTGGTGCTCCTCACACCGGCTCCGATGCTTAAGTTAGCAAACAGAACGGTAGGGTGTGGAAAAGTAAGAGCAAGAGGAGAAAACAGAGAATAGAGAGTAGAGTTTAGAGATAGAATTCGGGATCCCCTTCTTCAGTGGCGAAGAGGGGTATAAATACCTGCTCATCCTCCTAGGGTTTTTAGGTATTCGGAGGCGTTTTGGGACAAACCAGGTAGAACCGAGGCGATCTGGGGCATCAGGGACCGAAAAGAAGTCACCGGCCTCGGCCTTTTGCCGAGGCCGACCATATGGGTCGGGCCATGTTGGCCCGACCCTTTGGCCCGGTCTTCCTCTGGGTCGGTCTTTTGGTCCTACCTCTGCCCGTTTGTCCTCGTCAGCTCCTTGTGTGGTCCAAAATCACCTATAACATTAAGCCCCCACTCTTGAATTGGGATTCAGGTGCGACTTTAGTGCTATCGGTTGAGCTCCTTAAGCCTGATTTAAGAGTATAACTCTCCTTCCATGCCGACTTATGTATGATTCTTTGTTATCCTGCAAGATAGGACCAACTGGACAAAGTAGACACTCCTTGAAAAGGGGTTAGGTGAAATGGAAATGAGAAAAGTTGAGAGATTACAACAATGGCTCTGGTCGGCCTCGGGAAGAGGCCGAGCACAACAATCTCCCCCTTTAGCTTATCTGGTCGGCCTCAGCTTCGAGAAGAGGTCGAGCACAACAGTTTCCCATTTTAGCTTGTCTGGTCAGCCTCGGCCTCGGGAAGAGGCCGAGCACAGCAGTCTCTCACTTTAGCTTATCTGGTCGGCCTCGGCCTCGGGAAGAGGCCGAGCACAGCAGCTTCCCATTTTGGGTTATCTGGTCGGCCTTGGGAAAAGGTCGAGCACAGCAGCTAAACCCCTGTACTTGGTCCTTCGGAACGCTTCATTCCAGATCCAGGGCTTATCCACAAGTAAAAAATAGGAGAAGCAAAAGATTTCACAATCCTGCATTGAAAAGTTAATCTCTGCAAAAGAAGAATGAGGGAAGAGGCTAGGGTCGGCCTCGGCCTCGGACCTCTGTTAGCTTAAAATCTAGCTCCCTGCATTCACACGTTAATCCTTGTAGGAAAATAATGAAAGAATAGGCTAGAGCATGTAATCATTGGTTAGACATGCCAAACTAGTGTGCTTTTTGTTTAATAGGGAGTGCATATCCCCTTTGTAGCCGCCAATCTTAAGTAGAACTTCACTGAAACATAAAGTATAGTTGAGGAAATAGGAGAATACCTTTAAAGTTTGTGCTTGGCCTCGGAAAAAGGTGCTCGGTCCTGACTTCTGTAGGGTGAGCTTGACTTAGATGAAGTGTATGGACTCATGTCAGGTGATGTGAGGTAGACTCGTTGGTCCAGGCTCACATGGTCTCACTCTGGATGAGGCGAGGTAGACTTCGACAGTCCAGGCTCGCCTGGTGTAAAGATGCTCAGGCCAGAGGAGGTGAGGTAGACTCGTTGGTCCAGGCTCACATGATCTCACTCTGGATGAGGCGAGGTAGACTTCGGCAGTCCAGGCTCGCCTGGTGTAAAGATGCTCAGGCCAGAGGAGGTGAGGTAGACTCGTTGGTCCAAGCTCACATGGTCTCACTCTGGATGAGGCGAGGTAGACTTTGGCAGTCCAGGCTCGCCTAGTGTAAAGATGCTCAGGCCAGAGGAGGTGAGGTAAACTCGTTGGTCCAGGCTCACATGATCTCACTCTGGATGAGGCGAGGTAGACTTCGGCAGTTCAGGCCCGCCTGGTGTAAAGATGCTCAGGCCAGAGGAGGTGAGGTAGACTCGTTGGTCCAGGCTCACATGGTCTCACTCTGGATGAGGCGAGGTAGACTTCGGCAGTCCAGGCTCGCCTGGTGTAAAGATGCTCAGGCCAGAGGAGGTGAGGTAGACTCGTTGGTCCATGCTCACATAATCTCAATCTGGCTGAGGCGAGGTAGACTTCGGCAGTCCAGGCTCGCCTGTAGGCGTGGGCATTATAGGCTCGCTGAAGCGTGGGCTCTATAGGCTCGCATGAAGCGTGGGCACTATAGGCTCGCATGTGTTCGATCTCGCTTGAAATAAGAGAATTGGTCTCAGTCACAACCATGGTCATGGTCGGCCTCGGCCTCAGGTCGGCCTCGGTCTTGGCCTCGATTATATCTGGGGTCGGCCTCGACCTCAGCCATATCTAGGGTTGGCTTAGGCCTTAGCCTCGAACAATCTGTTGTCTTTCGTATATGGTTCATTCTCTTCGATCTGGATCTTGTCTTCTGTTCAACTGCATTGACAATCTGATTTGTCTTGATTATGTGATCTTCGGGTCACTTTTAAAGTATTGGATAGTCGACTTCGGCTTTGGCCTAGGGTCGGCCTTGGCCTTGGGATGACCATAGCTGTGGGTCGCCCTCGGCCTCGGCCAAAGGATGACCGTAGCTTAGAGTTGGCTTTGGCCTAGGGTCGGTCTCAGCCTTGGGATGACCATAGTTGTGGGTCGGCCTCGGCCTCGACCAAAGGATGACCGTAGTTTAGGATGACGACATTCTTTTCCTGGTGTCTTCAATCTTGTCAAAGTCTCTGTTTGTTGTTGATTTGTCCTCCAAAGGGGGTTCTGATCTCTTGTGGGGTTTCCTCCTAATCGGTCTGGATGAACACCTTTGGTTGCCCTCGGCATGGTCGGCCTCGGAATGGTCGGCCTTGGCCTCGGTCCAAGCCTTTGCACTGTTCGTCTGGTAGTCGCTGTTTGGCTTGGAGTCACTTAGCTTCTGCAGGTCTCCTTCGACAGTTTTGGCACTTCTGCGCTTATCCTCGATCAGATTCCTTTGGTCTATCTTGGTATGACCGTAGCTTGGTGTTGAAACTGTGTGGTCATGACCATTTAGCGTGCTTGGTTCTGGGCTCCTCGGAATTATGTGATCTGTAGGTTTGAGCCCCCTGATCTTATTGCTCATGCTGTCAGTCTTCTTTCGATTTCTGCGGTTGATGGTTATTTTCGAAAGGGTTTGGATTTCGATTTCCCTTTTCCATCCTCTTACTCATTGAATCACCGATGTGCAGATTTTGCAAGCTTTCCTCCCCACAGATGGCGGCAACTGTTGATGGTCGATTTTGGCCAGAGGAACTCACCTGACCTTCACGTGCCACCAACGGTAAATTTGTAGATGAAGGGGGAAGACGTGGCCTGCAAGATAGTAACCTGCACACCAGTGTGGTGCTCGCCACACCGGCTCCGATGCTTAAGTCAGCAAACAGAACGGTAGGGTGTGGAAAAGTAAGAGCAAGAGGAGAAAACAGAGAATAGAGAGTAGAGTTTAGAGATAGAATTCGGGATCCCCTTCTTCAGTGGCAAAGATGGGTATAAATACCTGCTCATCCTCCTAGGGTTTTTAGGTATTCGGAGGCGTTTTGGGACAAACCAGGTAGAACCGAGGCGATCTGGGGCATCAGGGACCGAAAAGAAGTCACCGGACTCGGCCCGCGCAACCGGGCCGAATGGTCAGCCTCGGCCTTTTGCCGAGGCCGACCATATGGGTCGGGCCATGTTGGCCCGACCCTTTGGCCCGGTCTTCCTCTGGGTCGGTCTTTTGGTCCTACCTCTGCCCGTTTGTCCTCGTCAGCTCCTTGTGTGGTCCAAAATCACCTATAACAGTGATCATTAGTATAACTTTTATGTCAGTTGAACTGTGTTCTTGTTAGCGAATATAGAGTTAAGGAGAGAGAAAAAGCTCCGATGGTTGTTCTTGAATAAGAATAGAGAAAAAATGATGAAGAACATGAAGGAGCATACAACAATGAAAGAGAGAGAAAGAGAAGAGGTAGAATTTGAAAAAGCGTAATCAACCAGAAAGAGAAGATGGAGGAAGTATATATTAGGAAGGTAAATTTTGCCTTTATAAATATTTTTTTCAATGTTGGTGGACCCATATTATGATCTCATATCATTTTAAAAGGATATTGATGTGCAGTGGCGAATCTATTAAGGGGCCAGGAGGGGCACGTGCCCCCCTCAATTTATCGAGTTTTTATTTTTGGTATACAATGAAAATTAATTTTTAATACTTAGTATTAAATTTGTAATATAGGTAACAAAAGTGCCCCTCCTGCTTTGTTGGTATCAACATGACTTTCCATTCCCTTGGTCCTAAGTTCGATTTGTGTCTGGGTAATATAACAATTTAGCTTGATTTTTTTTGTGTCTAATTGGACTTTAAACTTTTAATTTTGTGTTCGTTAATTTTAAGTAAGTCAATAACCTAGACACAAAATTTAAAGAGCCCGACCTATTAGATACTTTTGAAAGTTTATAAACTAAATTTGTAATTTAAACATTTGAATATTACGATTTGTGTCTGGGTAATATAACAATTTAGCTTGATTTTTTTTGTGTCTAATTGGACTTTAAACTTTTAATTTTGTGTTCGTTAATTTTAAGTAAGTCAATAACCTAGACACAAAATTTAAAGAGCCCGACCTATTAGATACTTTTGAAAGTTTATAAACTAAATTTGTAATTTAAACATTTGAATATTACGTATAGAAACAAGTACATTATGCACGAATACAAGATTATAGTTAAAAACAGTTTTGTGCCCCCTAACATAAAATTCTGGATCCGCCACTGTTGATGTGGCAAAAAAATAAATGGAAGTGAGTATGATTCTCCCAATAGTAAAAGTTTTTGTAGAAGGGAGTGAGAATGTGTGTAAACAACAAAATAATTGAGGAGGAAGAGGGGAGGGAATATGCCTATGAGGGCAACACAATAATTAAGGAAAGAAAATGGACACTAAGAACAAGAAGGGCGTAATTAAAGAGAGGAGGAAAATGATTGAATATGATTGCTACAACGTTGTCGTTGGACGTAATTAAAGAGAAGAAAATGAAAAGGAGGATCTATATCAATGGTTTTGTTGAAAGTTGAGTCTTTCAACTTTTATGTTTGTGTTTATTTCCTTTCTAAACTTAAAACGGTTTACTGAAGTTAAAAAAAAGGTCTAATAAGAAGTTTATGAACTTTCAATTTTGTATTCAATAGATTATTGAAATTTTAAAAATATATAATAAATCCTTACACTTTCAACTTTCTGTCTAATAGGTGTCTAAATTTTCAAGTGTCAATCATTAATCTATTCCACATTTTTGAAAATCAATGATTTATTATAAAATTTAAAGTTTATAATATTCTATTCGAAAAAAGTTCAATATTATGTCTAAAAATTAGTTGATCCAAATGTCACATTTTTAAAGTTCATTTACTAATTTTGGACATAAAATTGAAAGTTTCATTATTTATTAGACTCTTTTTAAAGTTCATAAATTTATTATACACAAATTTAAAAGTTCAATAACTTTGGTCGTCTCGTTTGGTAATAATTTGATTTTTGGTTTTTTGAAAATTATGTTTCTTTCTCTCAATTTCTTTATATAGTTTTTGTCCTACATTTGAATTCTTAGTCAATTTCAAATATATATATATATTTGATAATTATTTTTTTTTTTAGTTTTTAAAATTTGACTTCATTTTTGAAAACATGAGAGAAGAAAGTAAATAACAAAACACAAATAATACACCAAATGATTATCAAATAGGGACTAAACTTACTATTACTCAAATTAAAAAATAATTAACCAATACAAAAATGGAAGATGCATACACATTTTGGAGAAGGAGATTGGCAGCTTAAGTGGGTCGTGCGTGATTCCGGCGAGTCAGCAATCAATCAAAGAAATTTGGCCAATCAACATTTTGGAGGCTAAAGCGATGTGGGAAGGGCTGAAATTCTTACATGCGAACTTCGGGAACTCTCTGAAAGTGAAGGTTGAATCAGACTCCCTCGATCTCGTTCATTGTTTGAACAAAGAAGATGACAACATCACATAGATCAAGAATAATCTAGTTGAAGCCATCAATGACTTGTCTCCAAAGCTAGTAGTGCTCTATTTCAAGCACTACCCTACATCTCAAAATGGGGTGGCTCACTTCATCGCTCGCAAAGGCGCATTTCGCATAACTCTGTGTTGAATTTTTTTTGTTGAGTAGGGAACTCCTTCCACGCTGGAAGGTTTTTGTGTATTTTGGTCCTCTGACTCCAAGTCGGTTTTCCTCCTTGATCATTAAGGAGATGCTTGTTCCAGACTGAGTTTTTTGGTGGTTAATGAACTGTTGCCTTTTTCAAAAAAATAAATTGAAAGATGCGTACACCCTCGACCAATAGCGGATTCAAAAACTTTACGTCAGGAAACACAAGTTCATATTAAGTTAAATTACAAGTTTAGTTCTTGAACTTTTTGATTTATGTCAATATGGTCCTAAACTTGAAAACAATTGAGAGAAAGTTTCGTATTCTACTATAATATGGTTACTATCATTAATTGTTTGCCACGTTGGTATGTAGTCCAATATTATAAAATTATTTATCAAGGAAATTTTGTAATGAGAACAAGGCACCACACATATTAGAAATTATCCTAAATTTCGATCCCATTGTAACCGGTGGATGGATTTTTTGGGCGTTTCTGTTTTAGTGTTTTGTTTGTGAGCAATAGATGGATTTTTTGAAGTGTTTCTGTTTCAGTCTTTTGTTGGGGAAGAAAATATAAAAAGATATTTATACTTAAGATGGAAAGTATTGCAGTGAAGAGGAAGGATTGGACGAGAGAGAGAAAAAAGACACGTAAAAAGCTGACAATACGTAATGATGGAAAGAATCTCTCGTGAAGAGTGTGTTGGGAACTTGGGACTAAGAACTAGTAGGGAAGGACGAAGAGAGAGAACTATGTTGTTTTATTTGGTGAATTTGAATTTTAGAATGAACCCATGAGTAATTAACAAAAGATTTTTTTTTTTAAAGACCAAAATATATTTTTTTTCACTAAATTATGGTAAATTTCGGGTGTGTTTGGTTTAACTTTTCAATGTTTAATTTTGAAAAAAAAAATGATTTTGAAAAAATTTATAGTGTTTGCTAACCACTAAAAATGACTTATTAAAAAATGAGATGGATAAATAAATGTTTTTTTAGAGAAACACTTGAAACCAACTTTTTTTTAGAAAGAGTGTTTAGATAACCTTGTGTATAAAAACACCTATGAGGAAATGCAACCAAACATATGAGTGTTTAAATTCTAAACAATTTTTATACAAAATGTTTTTTTATAAAATCATTTAAATTAAAATGTATTCCAAACGGATACCCTTCATCTGATCAATGGTTCCCAGCTTTTCATTTAAATTTTAGGTTAAAATATCATTTTCTATTAGAAGTGTAAACAAGTTTCACATTGACTGGGGAAGAAGGAGATCTATGGTGTATAACTGAAGATAATTATCTCCATTAATATGAGTCTTTTGAGTGTAAATAAACACAAAATCATGAGGACTTATGCCAAAGTGAACAAAATATCATACAATTATAGAGATGTGTGAATGATTCATTGTCCTAAAATTTCGGGAAATCCTTGGAAATGGTCAAAAGAAAATAAACGGTTTAGATAGACAGACAGTGGAGGGATTGGCCAAAACGTGAGCCTCACGTGACTAGCATTGGTTTTTGAGATTTGCAAATATAGCAAAAAATTTAAAATCTAAATTCCGTTTTTTTTTATTATCCTAGTTTTACCCTTGTTGGTGTGTATCAACTGGTATATCAGTAGTATATCTGATATATTTTTATATTTACTGATATACGAAATATAAAGTATATCAGTTAATTGATATACAAAATTTGAAGTTGATATACTTTATATTAGAAATATCATTTCATTGATATACCTAAATATAATATGTTAGTAGTATATATTAATGATATATTTCATTTTAAGTGTGTTTATTACATTGAATATAAAGTACTGATATATTTTGTTACTTCATATTAGAAATATTATTTCAGTAGTATATCAGTGATATACTCCATTTTAAGTATATTTTTTATATTAAATATGGAGTACTAATGTACTATTAATATATAATTCATATTAAAAGTATCATTCCAGTGATAGACCATAGTAAAGTATATTAGTAGTATATCAGTTATATACTTCATTTTGGGTATATATGATATACAAAATATAAAATAATGATGTACGGTTGATATATTTCATATTAAGAATATTATTCCACTGATATACTAGAGTATAACAGTATGTCAAATATATTTGATTTTAGGTATATCAATAGTATATCAACAGTATATCTGATATACTTCATAGTAGTAAAACACACGAAAAGGAAGGCTATTTACGACTTTTTCTATTTGCGTTTTAGGTTGGGTTGATTTTTTTTTTTTTTTTGCCATAATTGCAATCCTAAAAAATTAATGACACGCTTGCAATTATCAAAAACAAATTTGCTAGCCTTGCAATTGTTTCTTTCCATAACTGTCCAACTTCCTAAAAGTAAAGAACATGTATTTGAATGGTATTTGTTTCAATCTGATGATTTTGGTTTGTGATTATCTCTTGTTGTCGCAAAATCCTCATGTTGCTGTAAAAACCTAGGTAATTGAAAGGGTATTTTGGTTTGTAAAATTGAAGAGTACACAAAGATGGGTATTTTGGCTCTGCCGCAAATCAACATTGTTGTTGAAAAACCCTAGGTAAATGAAAATGTTTTCACTTTTGTTTATCTCTTGGGCAAACATGGTTCTCTCCCAAGGTTTCTATATTGTTGTTAATTAAAAGTTTTTCCCTCTTTTTTTATCTCTTGGATAGAGGGCATGCACTGTTTCATGTATGTATATTTGTAATTCTAATTTCAATTACTCAGTATCTGTGTTTAGTTCGCTTCCAATGCAACATTCATATTGATCAGTTCTCTGAAAAATTATGGATTACTTATCTGGAACTTTGGTATGAACATTTTGATGTAATTTGCTATTTTTTTAATGGTTAGATTTAAGTTAAATTTGAATTTCAAATCTTTTTTTCATGAGTAAATTAATTTGAATTCCTTAATTTTAGCTTATTGTATTTAAGATTGATTTTATTTAATTTAAATCATTTAATCAGTTAAATGTACCGAATATTTCTCGCATATTAGTTATTTTAGTGTGTTGGGGTATTTTGGTAAATCGATAATATAATTAATATATAAATTTGATTTGGCCATTTATCTAAATAATTAGCTGGGTTGCCATTTTTTAAAACACGCATTTAATTACGGTCATTCTTGTCGTTAACTCTAAAGTTTTGATCCTTATCTATCTATAATCTTACTATCTATAATTCCATATCAAGATACGGTCTTCTGCAATGTTTTTGTTTTCTTACTCTCTTAACTGTCTTTGTCTAAAATTTAAAAGTTTACCATATAAAATATAAAAGTAAGGAAACATCATTAAATTTAATATATTATTAAATAAAGATGGAGCCGTGTTAAAACTAGTTATATATAAAAGGCGCCTAAGGGGAGAAGCTTTTAATTTCCTTTTTTGCCCCTTTTTAATATTCAAATTCCTCATTTTTCCTTCCTATTTAATTATTTAAATTCTCACAGATAGATCATTCACACCTTTAAGAATTGGTTTAAAAAAATCTCATCTTTGATAAGATTAAGAATTAGTTTAAAAAAATCATTCCCACGTTTAGAAAAATAATATCTCAAATCTCTTTTTCGTTTACGTTTTTTTTTCTTTTTAAATATCATCTTCATTCCCACTTTTATGTTTTCTTTTTTAAAAAAATTAAGAATTAGTTTTAAAAAAATCATTCTCACGTTTAGAAAAAAATTGGGAAAAATACACTTTTGGTCCCTGAGCTTTGGTCCCCAATTTTCAAACTCAACAAAAATACCCGTGAGGTTTAAGATAAGGAGCAATTTGGTCCCTGCCGTACATTTTGCCGTTAAACCCTAACAGTTTGCTGACATGACATCATTATTTTAATTAAAAAATGAATTTTTAGTTTTTTAAATAAAAATATATAAAATATATAAAAATATTAAAAATATTATTATTTTTTAAATTCTCTCTCTTTCTTCTCCATTTTCTTTCTTCTTATCTTCTTTCTCCCTCTATCTTCTTCCTTCCCCCTCCCATCTTCTTCAGCTCCGGTGGTCGGCCGCCAGAATTTTTTTTTCCTTCTTTCTCCTTCTTCTCTTCTTCTCTTCTTCCCTTCTTCTTCTTTCTCCTCCTCCCCGAAACTCCCTTTTAAAAAAAAAACAGAAGAAAGGAAGAGAAAGAAGAAGAAGGGAAGAAGAGAAGAAGAAGAAAGAAACCAAAAAAAAAAATTATTCCAGTGACCGCCGCCGCCGTTCGCCGGCGGCGACCGGCCACCGGAGCTGAAGAAGATGGGAGGGGGAAGGAAGAAGAGAAGAAAGAGAGGGAATTTAAAAAATAATAAAAAAATAATTATATATTTAATATTTTTATATATTTTTATTTAAAAATTTTAAAAATTATTATTTTTAATTAAAATAATTGTGCCACGTCAGCTTACCGTTAGGGTTTAACAGAAAAATGGACGGCAGGGACAAAATTACTCCTTATCTCAAACCTTAGGGGTGTTTTTGTTGAGTTTGAAAACTCGGGGACCAAAGTGTCACTTAACCCAAACCTCAGGGACCAAAAGTGTATTTTTCCCAAAAAAAAATCTCAAATCTCTTTTTCGTTTAGGTTTTTTTTTTAAAAAAAAAAAAATATCATATTTGATAAGATTAAGAATTAGTTTAAAAAAATCATTCTCACGTATAGGTTTTGTTTTTTTTTTTTTTAAAAAAAAAATCTCATCTTTCATAAAATTAAGAATTGGTTAACAAAAATCATTCCCATGTTTAGGTTTTCTTTTGTTTAATTTGTTTTTAAAAAATAAATCTCATCTTTTGATAAGATTAAGAATTGTTTTTTTTTTTACAAAAATATCATTTTCATTCCCACGTTTTTTTTTTTTTTTTATTTGATAAGATTAACAATTGGTTTTAAAAAAAAAATCTCAAATCTCTTTTTCCTTTAGGTTTTTTTTTTTTTTTTTTTTTTTTTTTTTTTTTTTTTTTTTTAAATCATCCTTGATAAGATTAAGAATTGATTTTTTTTTAAAAATGTCATTTTCATTCCCACGTTTATGTTTTTTTCTTTTTCTTTTTTTTTTTTAAAAAAAATCTTATCTTTGATAAGATTAAGAATTGGTTTAAAAAAAAAAATCATTCCCACGTTTAGGTTTTGTTTTGTTTTTTTTTTTAAAAAAATATCATCTTTAATAAGATTAAGAATTGATTTAAAAAAAAATCTCAATTCTCTTTTTTGTTTAGGTTTTTATTTTTTTTTATTTTTTTTTATTTTTATTTTTAAATCTCATCTTTGATAAGACTAAGAATGAGTTTAAAAAAAAATCTCAAATCTCTTTTTTGTTTAGTTTTTTTTTTTTTTTTTTTTTTTTGTAAAAAATCTCATCTTTGATAAGATTAAGAATTTGATTAAAAAAATCATTTTCATTCCCACATTTATGTTTATTTTCTTTTTTTTTTTAAAAAAGAAATCTCATCTTTAATAAGATTAAGCATTGATTTGAAAGAGATCAACTACGAGAAAGGTAAATTAAATAATATAAAGTTCAATTATTAAAATTTTTAAGTTTCTTATCTTTATAATTCATTTTTTTTATAGGATTGAAAAAATATTGAACGAAAAAAACATTAGACAAATGATATCTCCCTAAAAAAAATGATTGATGCACCCGAGGTTCGACTGGAGAATATCATTTTAAATAAAAATGATTACAGATTTTGTTCATTCAAAGCAACTATTATTCAGGTCCTAAACAAAGAAAATCCATGGTTTGAACGATGCAAATATTGCAATAAAAGAGTATTTTATCCATGAATGAAATCTCTTATATTGCAATCATGGTGAAAATGATATACCTTTCATTAGAAAATGGATGTTGAAGTTAGTTGTTTCCAATAGAGAGATTGAAGCTAATGTTACGGCATTTGAGGCTACTGAAAGGTTGACAAAATATGGTGTTTCTCAATATGCAAAGGAGATTTTCAAGGTAAAGGATATTAATATTTTCACACTTAGACAATTATTTACATATTTACATTTTAATTATTATTAAGTTATTAAATGTTTCTTATTCTTATTCTTCAGGTAGAACATAAAGAAAAGTCCATATTTTATTACAATATCTTATCTTATCACAAAATAAAGATTACAAATTTCTCATAAAGATGGATGAGAATGAATGAAGAAGATAGATGAAGAAAACAATTTGTTGCACAAGAAATCATGGAAACATACCATGGAGAATCTTATTTGGAATTTGAACCAGGTCATCCCATCAAAAAGATCAAAGTTGAAATAGTTTTTTTTTTTTTTTTTTTTTTTTTTTTTTTTTTAAATTTTATTTTAAGTTGGACAATATGTTTTTTTTTTTAAGTAAAATTTGAAGAATAGTTATACATTAGACATATGTTTATTTTTATTTCCTATGAAAAAACCGTTTTTTTTTTCTTCTATTCTAGATAGAAATAGTAATTCATTCTTAAAATTTTGTTTAGATAGGAGATTGGAGAGTATTGATTTAACTTTTTTTTTACCTGATATTCTTAATTAAAATTGAATGATCAATAGCCATAATATAAAAAGAACATTTTGAGGGAAACCTTTTATTTTACAAGTTTTAAAGTATATTAAAAACTTTTTTTTTTTAAAAAAATAATTAAAAATATACTATTATGTTTCATTAAATATTCACATAAATAATAAAATTAGAATTTCATAGTTTAAAAAAATTAATAAAAAATATTCATTCAACATTTAAATTTCACAATGCATCGCACGTGTCTTTTAACTAGTCTTAAAAAGTGGCTAAAGGGGAGAATCATTTTTTAACTATTTTACCCAATGACCAAATTTTAAATTTACCAAGCATGCCACTAATAATTTAACTCATAAAATGACATTTAGAGAAGCTAGAATATGAAAAGTTTTATTTTTTTATTTATATAATTATTACTTTAATTATGTATCTATTTTAAATAACAAATATGGAATATGAAAAGTTTTTTTTTTAAAAATATTAAATTAATTTCTCTGTTTATTTAAATAACAATAATAATTTCTTAATAACTCATACCATTTTAAAGTAAGCCACTAAAAAAACTAATGTTACAAATTTTACAATATAAAATGACCATTTTGAATCTTATATGAATATGAATTTAGGTTTTTTTTTTATATAATTAATTTTAATTTTTTTATTTAATTTCATTTAACATTATTTAATAGAATATGAAAAGTTTTTTTTTATTTATATAATTACTAATTTTAAATAACAACGACAGAATATGAAAAAACTTTTGGAGAATTGTAATGGGTAGCATTTTAACTTTTGCCGTTTGCAAATATATCAAGTTTAAAAAACAATTGCAAATATGACAAATTTATTAAATTGATTTTGGTTATTCCTATTTTGCCATTATGTTGATCACATAACTTCTCCCTCCTTCTTCCTCTTTTGTTTTGTTTTGTTTTTTTTTTTTGAAAAATTGTTTTGTTTTTTTTGTCATTGAGCTTGCATGCTTTTTCTTCATCTTCCTTTTTTTCCCTCTGTCTCTCATAGTTCACGTGCTTTTTCTTCTTCTTCCTCTTTTGTTGTTTTCCTCTCTTTCTTTCATTGAGTTTGCATGTTTTTTCATCTTCTCCAATTTGATTCTTCGGTTTTTTAGGTTTGCATCCTTATCTCTCCAATTCTTTGTTTTTTTTCCCTGATTTTAGATTTCATTTTCTCTTTTTTTTTTTTTCGTTGATTTCGTTTTCTATCGATGCAATTGTAGGTGGTGTCGAGGTTGATGCATATGACTTTGGCTTCAGTTTTTATTGTCATAGCCAGAAGGCTTCTTTGGTGCTCATATTGTAAAAATTAGAACGTTAACAACATTTTTTTTTGTAGAGCTCTTTTTTGGTATTTAAATGAGCCTTGTGTGGTGTGTGAGTTTATGAGTGAGAAAAAATGAGAGTTGAAGATTCTATAAATGTACTTGAAAGTAAGCCACTTAACTTTTTCAAAAAAAAAAAAAAAAAAAAAAAGAGTAAGCCACTTAACAACTAAACAAATGGGAAGATTGAATCTTTGTTTAATTAATTGATTTCCATCAATTCTATCAGTGATAGAAATTTATAGACTTCGATTACTATTTTCTATTAATGATAGAAATCGATAGACTTCAATTAAACCGAGTTCTATCACAATTAATTGTTTTCTATCAATGGTAGAAACTGATAGACTTCAATTAAATTGATTTCTATCAGTAAACTTCAATTAACTGATTTCTATCAGTGATAAGAGTCGATAGACTTCAATTAAACTGATTTCTATTAGTGATAGAAATTGATAGTCTTGAATGAAACTAATTTCTATTAGTGATAGAAATTGATAGTCTTGAATTAAACTATTTTCTATCTGTGATTATCACTGATAGACTTAAATTAAACTGATGGAAATCGCTTGAATCTCACCGGAAATTTGTTGGAAAGTGATGGTAATGTCGAATTTCACTGAAAATGTCGTGGGCAAACTCGACTTCAATCCGGTAAGTTCTTCCTCTTTTAAGTTTGAAGGAATAAGAACAATATGGAAGTGTAGGACACTTTAGTGTGGGTATTTTGTTTCTATGGGTCTTTATTTACTGTGTTATGTAAGATTGAGTTTAATAGGAAAAAAAATTGTTGTTGGTTTAATCTCAGTCAAAGAAAAAGAGGGAAATATGCCAAATTGAGAGGAATTAAGATTAGTGTATCATGTGCTCTTATTGAAGGAAAGAGAATGAAATGAAGGTTAAAAATGGTGATTAAGAGCTATGTGAAAGGAAATCTAGGGGAAAGAAGGGGAAGAAAAGAAATTGGAGAAAGAAGGGAAGTGAGAGGAAGAATAAAATATTAAAGTAACACTATTGGAATGTGGAATTAACTTGATGGATAATACAAGTGGGTAATTGAGGTCATTCACGTGGATGGTGGTTCTTGGGAAGATAAAATTACCTTTTATTGTAGAAAATGAGGGGATGTATGAAATGAGAGAAGAAGATATTATATTAATTGTTTAAATGGAAAGAAAGAGACAAAATGTATTGTCATTGAGATGGAAGAGAAAATGAAAAACTGGAAGTTTGGATTAAGAGAAGTAAATGACAATTTGGATTGATTCTAATGTGTAATTAATTAAATATGGTCGCTATTTAATAATGAAATTAATTAATTAATTAATTAGTTTAATTGAATTAATTATATGCGATTTAATTAAGTTTAATTAAAATATATATTATGTGAGGGAATTGCATTTAAATAAGATTTAAATGTGCATGAGATTAATTAATTAACATTTAATTAATTGATTTAATCAATTAATTAATTGATCTTGATCTAATGGTCAAGATTGTTTCCTAACCTCACATTAGGGTTTCCTCTCTTATAAAAGGAAAGGTTATGAACCCTAACCCTAAGGTCTCATTTGATTTTAGCATCGAGCGATTGGTATGGAGAAGATGAAATTCCTCAATTCCCGATGATTAAAGAAAACATAAATAGAAAAGAATTCATGAGTTCAAGAACAAGTACTTCTGGTGTTAAACCAGAATCTCATTCTAACATTATTGGGATTAATCCCTGAAGAATAAGATCTGTAAGATTGGAACACGGAGTTCCAAATCTCCAATATGAAGAAGAAAAACCACCATCTCCAACTCAAACGGAAATGGAGACAGAGTCAATATTTAAAAGTCAATTGAATGTCATAATATCAGAAAATGAGTTTAAAATAGATAAACAAGTTCTTCAAAAGGAGTTCATGGCTCAAGAGAATAAAGAAGATAGGAAACTCTTCTTTAAAACATATACAGAAACACAAAGAAAAGCCTTTAAGGAGGAATATTTTAAGGCTTTAGAAAAACTACAAGAAAATATATCCTTTTTTAGATGGTTTAATCAAAGAGAAGAATATTCTCATATATGCACCATTAAAGAAAGGGAGAAATGAAAAACTATGAGAAGAGAAGAAATCCAAGGAGATTTCCCTCCAATGGAAGATATTGAATTTGACAGTTTCTATAATGAGAAAATAGTTACAAAACCCTTCCAATTAATAAGGGAGTCAGAAGAAAATAAGTCTCCTATAAATAAAGAAATTAAAAGCTTACAAGTTCAAAATAAATATTCAAACAGAATGTTAACTTCAATAGCAGAACAAGTTTATAAGCTAGAAGAAATAATAGAACCTCCAAAACAAACAATCAATCCATTGTTTAATCCACTAGAAAAAGTAAGGCTAAAAACACCAAGAACTCATATAATGGACGAAATTGATAAAAAGGTTAAAAGCTTTAAATTTATCAGGAGAATCTTTAAAACAGATTAATGTTCTTAATGATAGTGACGTAGAATCCTTAGTAGAACAATTTTCATCCCTAAAAAACGAAGAACCATTGAATTTAAATCGAATCAGAAACTACAAACCAATCAATGAAAATGACAGAATAAATTGGTATCATAGACCAACAATGTCAGACTTAAACTATGAACAAAACTACAGATTCATGAGAAACACTCAGTATGATGGTCGTTCCATATATATATGGAATATAGATGGAATTCAGACAAACAAATAGAAGATACTCTCCATGAAATGCTTATGGCTGCAGTAGCCTATGAAGCAAGTGATCATTCAAACAATGCGACAACAAAGTTAGTTATCAATGGATTCACTGGAATGCTTAAAGCATGGTGGGATTGTTGTTTATCCCAAGCCGATAGAACCTGTATCAAAGAACATAAGAATAAAGTAAAAAAGACTAAAAAATAAAAGCAGAAACCACCGATATAAAAACAAGTGAACCAAGTACCTCTACTATAAAAGAGATAGAAATAGGAGAGGAAATAGAAGACGCAGTACCAACATTAATTTACGCCATAGCCCTACATTTTACACCAAGAAGTAGCTCAGTAGGTGCAGAAAATCAAAGAACAATTTTAAAAAATTTAAGATGTATAAACCTAGCCAATTTTAAATGGTATAAAGACATGTTCCTAGCTAGAGTTTTCTTTATGCCTGATTGCAACACAAACACTGGAAAGAAAGCTTTAACGATGGTCTTCCAAGTTATATTGCAGAAAGAGTGTATAACTCTCTTAACAAAGAACATGGTTATAACATACCATGGATAGAAGTAACATTTGGACAAATCACAACCTACATAATAGTTAGCGGATTAGAAATTTGTAATGAAATAAAAGTACAAAAGAAAGTTCAGCAAAATAACAAACTACACAAAAGAGAAATGAAAACTTTTTGTTCTCAATATGAATGTGAGAGAATAGAGGAACCAAACACCTCTAAGAAACGAATTGTTAAACGACATAATAGTAGAAGATACTATAGGGACAATTAACAAAGATCATATACCAACGACCTCCTCAAAGAGAATACATCCCCAAAAAATACTATAAAAAGAAAAATCGAAAAGAAAACTCTCGCCCAACTCACTCTCGTAATAATAAATCAAAAGGTAAAAGAAAAATTTCATGTTACAGATGTAACAAAGAAGGACATTATGCAAATAACTGTCCAACAAGAAAAATAAATGAACTAGACATCAACGAAGAATACTCATCAGAATATTCTGATAGTTCTGAAGAAGAACTAAGAATACAAGAATTAGAAGAAATGGATTCTGAAATATCAAGTCAAAGTAAAAGTGATATTGAAGAAGGAGTTAAAACCTGTGCATGTGAAGAACAATGCATAAATGTTCTAACAAACGAACAAGAAACCCTCTCTCAATCAATAGATCATATAAATGACGAAGAAATGAAAAAGAAAATTCTAAAAACTCTAAAACAATCTTTAGAGTCTTCTAGTAGTCTAACAGAGCTAGTAAAAAAGAAAGAAATAAGGGTAAGGAGTCTATGAAATTCTTAAAAAAAAAAAAAAAAGAATCGAAACGAGCTTCAATTAAAGATTTACAATTTGAAATCAACAATCTCAAGAACGAAATTCAACAGAATAAAGAAGAAATTCAAGAAATAAAACAGGAGATAAATAGTCTCAAAATAAATAGAGAAATTCAAAATTTTGAAGAAGGGACAAACGAAGGAGAAAACTTCCTAATAAATCAAGTTACAAAGACACTATAAAAAACGGTATTCCCTTGTGACTCTAAAAATAGAAGATTTTAAAATAACTCTAAAAACCTTGATAGATTCAAGAGCATATCAAAATTGCATACAACAAAGATTAATACCAACCAAATACTTTGAGAAAACTACTGAAAAATTAAGTAGTGTTAACGGACAAAGTTTAAATATCCAATTTAAGCTACCCAATGTCCATATTTGTAATGAAGAATTCTGTTTTATAAATTCCTTTCTCCTAGTAAAGGATTTAAAACAAGAATTGATTTTAGGAACCCCCATTCTTAACTCAGTTATATCCAATAAAAATAACTGAAAAAGGATTAGTAAGTAAAATACATGATAAGGAAATAATTTTTGAATTCATAGCCCCAATCCTTCCATATGAAATTATGGAAATAAGTCAATTAAAAAATGAAGAGATAAAAAGAAAACAAAAACAAATCCAATTTCTGAAAGAAGAAATTAGTTACAAAAGAATAGAAGAAAATCTCAATGATCCTTCTATCAAAATAAAAATAAAAGAAATAGAGAGTAAAATCGAAAAAAGAAATATGTTAAAATCTGTTGTAACATTTTAATATTTAATTGTATTTTAAATATGAGTTATTAATTTTGGAGAGTTTTCTCTCATTTTAAAAGAGAAAAACGTATTGGGTGGGAGAGTTTTATTTTGGTTACTTTTGTTTTGTATTAAATTTCTAGATCTAGAAAATCCTATAAATACCTCTCACACCAAACACTTTCTACATAACAAGAAATACAACAATTTCAATCTTATCTTCTTTCTACTTTCTCATATTTCTCTCATTTGCTCTTTCAAGAGCAATTGGCCAAAAGAGGGGTGTTCTTTGTTGTGGAGCTTTGAGCTCAACCTCTTATTGCAGAGTGGTTTGAGCTACACAACGTTTTAGTTGGGTTGTTGTATCTTGGAGGGGACAGACTTGAGATTACCTGCTGCACCGGTGGTTGATAAAGAATTATACACCGCAGAGGGCTTGAATCTCCTTAAAGAGAGCGAGATACCCGCGCCTCAACCTAATTGTTTACGTGTCTGTTTTCTCAATATTTTCTCTATTTCCTCTGTTATTTGTAATTTCCCCCAATAATTTTAAGGAGAGCCCCATCCATGGAGTCTACTATTGAGAAGCCAAATGAAAATGTTGGAGATCTCAACAAGCCCTTTCGATTTAAGAGAGCACACTTTAAGAGATAGAAAAGAAAAATGTTGTTCTACCTTAATCTTCTCAAGGTGGCCTATGTCCCCAAAAAAGAACCTGAACAAGATCGATACTGAAAGCATGAGCGTTGAAGAGTTCATGGAACACCATGAGAAAATTGATAAACATGAGAAAGATGAGTACAATTACCTATACTCTCTTTTAAGTTTTCTTGCCAGTATTTTTATGATTATTATCATACTATTCTTACAACCGCCAAGAAAACATTGAAAGTTTTACAGAGTAAACTTGATGGAAAATTGGCAAGAGGGCAAAATGCATTGATTCAAGAAGGCAATGAAATTCCCACCAAGGTAAATCTAATATCTTCGAATGATAATTTACCTAACGATCAAATTCCAAAAAATAGTCACTTAAAGCCAAAGAAGAATTATATGAAAAAGAATAACAAACCTCACTTTTCTAATAAGAAAAATCCAAGCCAAGTGAATAAAAACCAAATACATCCTCAACAATCAAGATCAGTATGTTTTGTTTGTGGCAAAAGTGGGCATATTGCTCGAGTTTGCAAATTCCGGAAACAAGAACCTGTACCTCAGGCCAATGTTACCGAAGAGCCATTTGTGGCTATGATTACTGATATTTATATGGTTCAAAGTGTTGAAGGATGGTGGGCTGATTCTGGAGCCAATAGACATGTCTGTTATGACAAAGATTGGTTCAAAGTTTATACTCATTTTAAGGAGCCTAAAATAATAGTGCTTGGTGATTCCCATACTACTCAAATTATGGTAACTGGTGAGGTTGAATTAAAATTCACCTCTGGAAGGGTTTTAATGTTGAAAGATGTGCTTCATACACCCTCCATGAGGAAGAATTTAATGTCGAGTTATCTTCTTAACAAAGCTGGCTTTAAGCAAACTATGAAATCTGATCAATATGTGATAACTAAAAAGGAAATTTTTGTTGGAAAAGGTTATGCTTGTGATGGAATGTTGAAATTGAACATTGAAAATATTAATAAAGCATCTACTAGTTCAATTTACATGCTTTATTCTTTAAATTTTTGGCATGCTCGTTTTGTGTCATATAAATAGTAAATATGTGGGAGTTATGAGTAGTCTTGGATTAATTCCTAGTCTAAAAAATAATTTTGAGAAATATGAAATTTGCAGTAAAGCAAAAATTACGAAAGGACCTCATAAAAGTGTGGAAAGAAATACCGAATTATTAGAGTTAATTCATACAGACTTGTGTGAATTCGAAGGAATTTTAACTAGGGGAGGAAATAGATATTTCATCACTTTTATCGATGATTTTTCTAAATATACTCATGTTTATTTATTGAAAAATAAAAGTGATGCTTTTGAGAATTTTAAAAATTCCTCCTTGAAATTGAAAATCAATTCGGTAGAAAAATTAAGAGAATTAGAAGTGATAGAGGTCGAGAATATGAATCATTTGAATTCAATTCATATGTTGAATCATTGAGAATAATTCATGAGACTACTCCACCATATTCACCTGCTTCTAATGGAGTAGTTGAGAGGAAGAATAGAACCTTAATTGGTCTAACTAATGCTATGCTATTAGAATCAGGTGCATCTATTAATCTTTGGGGTGAAGCAGTTTTGACTGCTTGTCATGTATTAAATAGAGTGCCACATAAAAAGACAAAGATCACACCTTTTCAATTGTGGAAAGGGTATAAGCCAAATTTGGGATATTTAAGGGTTTGGGGATGTTTAGCTTTTGTAAGACTAACAGATCCAAAAAGGCCTAAGTTAGGGTCTAAAGCTACCACTTGTGTTTTTCTTGGATATGCAATTAATAGTACAGCCTATCGATTTCTTGATATTGAACATAACGTGATTTTTGAATCAAGTGATGCAATTTTTCATGAAGAAAAATTTTCTTTCAAGTCAAGAAATAGTGGGGGACAAAACTCTGAACAAACTTCTATTAAGTTTGGTTATTCTACTCCTAGTGATAATAATGAAAATAGTTCTCAAGTAGAATTAAAGAGGAGTAAAAGAGTTAGAGTTGTGAAAGATTTTGGTCCTGATTTTTATGTTTATAATATTCAGGAAACACCAATTTCTTTGCAAGAAGCCTTGTCATCTCCAGATGCAATTTTCTGGAAAGAGACTGTAAATGATGAAATGGAATCACTAATTTCTAACAAAACTTGGAAATTAATTGATCTACCACTAGGGTGTAAAACTATAGGGTGTAAATGGGTCCTGAAAAAAAAGTTGAAACCGGATGGTAGTATAGACAAGTATAAAGCTAGACTTGTTGCAAAAGGGTTTAAACAAAATGAAGATTTAGACTTCTTTGATACCTTTTCTCCGGTAACGCGAATCACATCCATTAGATTGTTAATTGCAATTGCTGCAATTTTTGATATGAGCACTCATCAAATGGATGTGAAAACAACTTTTCTAAATGGTGATTTAGAAGAAGAAATATATATGGACCAACCTAAATGTTTTATAGAAACTGGGCAAAAGAACAAAGTGTGTAAGTTTACTAAATCCCTATATGGCTTAAAACAAGCCCCAAAACAGTGGCATGAGAAATTTGATTCTTGCATGCTAAATAATGGTTATAAACCAAATGAATGTGATAAATGCATCTATTATAAATCATGGGATGATTTGCATGTTATTATCACCTTATATGTTGATGATTTATTGATCTTTGGCTCAAATATTTTTGTTATAAATGAAACAAAAAATTTATTGAGGAGTCATTTTGACATGAAAGATCTTGGTGAGGCTAATTATATTCTGGGTATGAAAATAACTAAAACCTCAGATGAGTTTTTTCTTGACCAATCACATTATATTGAGAAAATACTAAAAAAATACAATTATTTTGATTGTAAACATGTATCTACTCCATTTGATTCAAGTGTTTACTTGTTTCCTGTTGAAAATGAATGTGATATAATTAATCAAAAGGAGTATGCTAGCGTGATTGGTAGCCTACAACATGCAACTGATTGTACTAGACCTGCCATTGCACATGCAGTAGGAGTTCTTAGCAGGTTTACAAGTAAGCCAGGTAAAGAACACTGGCATGCCATTGATCGTGTTATGAAATATTTATTGGGAACGAAAGACTATGGCTTACTTTATAAAAAATATCCTGCTGTTGTTGAAGGATTTTCTGATGCTGACTGGAATACATTGTCAGGTGATTCTCTATCTACTACATGGTATATTTTTACCTTGGGAGGTGGTGCTATTTGTTGGAAATCTAAAAAACAAACAATTATTGTCAACTCTACTATGGAAGCAGAGCTTATTGCTTTAACTTCAGCTAGTGAAGAAGCTAGTTGGCTAAGAGATTTATTATATGAGATTCCAATGTGGGAGAAACCAATACCTCCTATTTTAATAAACTGTGATAGCACTGCTACAATTGGTAGAGTAAAAAATCGTTTTTATAACAGAAAGTCCAGACCTATTAGAAGAAAACACAGTACTGTGAGATCTTATTTGAGTAATGAGATTATTAATGTGAATTACATTAAATCTTGTGATAATCTTGCAGATCCATTAACAAAGGCCTTGACTAGAGAAAGGGTCTGGAACACATCGAGGGGGATGGGGTTGAAGCCCTTATAATTATCATGAGCCATATATAAGGATACCCACCTAGTGATCAGAGATCCTGAGAACTAGGTTCAAAGGGAAAAACGAATTATAAGGTGGCCGAAAAAAAAATGCACTATCTTTATATTTAATCTATCCCTATGGTGTGAGTGCATTTATCCTATAACGTTATGGAGGGTTGAGTTTTTCAATAAACTCTTAATAAGATCTGTAGCTCTTATGTGTGAGGAGTCATAGTTATAGGAGCACCCTTGACATATTTTACCTATATGAGTGTGAGAGTGGGGTCGCTCTCTATGAGGATATGGGGCTTATTCTCAAATACACTCACGAAATACTGGGATCAGCACAAGGCCGTAACGTGCTAACCAATAAAGCTCATGTCAACACCTGGATAATTATGTGTGGGTAATAATCCTCTATTTCCTTAAGTGTTAGAGTTCAAGTTAGAGACCACTACTAACGCTGGAGTGGAGATTATTATTTCACTAGTAAAGGTTCAATGTAGAGTCACACCTTTATGATGCATAATTATCTTTCTTATGGCCAATTGATTTTGATTATTTTAAATATTAAAATGAGTGGGGGAATGGTGTAACATTTTAATATTTAATTGTATTTTAAATATGAGTTATTAATTTTGGAGAGTTTTCTCTCATTTTAAAAGAGAAAAACGTATTGGGTGGGAGAGTTTTATTTTGGTTACTTTTGTTTTGTATTAAATTTCTAGATCTAGAAAATCTTATAAATACCTCTCACACCAAACACTTTCTACACAACAAGAAATACAACAATTTCAATCTTATCTTCTTTCTACTTTCTCATATTTCTCTCATTTGCTCTTTCAAGAGCAATTGGCCAAAAGAGGGGTGTTCTTTGTTGTGGAGCTTTGAGCTCAACCTCTTAGTGCAGAGTGGTTTGAGCTACAAAACGTTTTAGTTGGATTGTTGTATCCTAGAGGGGACAAGCTTGAGAATACCTGCTGCACCGATGGTTGATAAAGAATTATACACCGTAGAGGGCTTGAATCTCCTTAAAGAGAGCGAGATACCCGTGCCTCAACCTAATTGTTTACGTGTCTGTTTTCTCCATATTTTCTCTATTTCCTCTGTTATTTGTAATTTCCCCCAACAAAATCTACCCAATGCATTTTGGAATAGGAAAAAAACATATAGTAAACCTTCCATATATAAAAGATTTTAAAGAATCAGATATTCCCACAAAGGCAAGACCAATCCAAATGAATGCAGAATTGCTAACATTTTGTAAGAAAGAAATACAGGAATTAGTCAACAAAGGACTAATCAGACCATCAAAGAGCCCCTGGTCATGTGCAGTCTTCTATGTCAACAACGCAGCTGAATAGGAGCGTGGTGTGCCAAGGTTAGTAATCAATCATAAACCTTTAAACAAAGTTTTAGAATGGATAAGATACCAAATTCCAAATAAGCAAGATTTACTTAAAAGAATTTCCAATGCTAAAATATTATCAAAATTTGATATGAAATATGGATTTTGGCAAATTCAAATTTCCGAAAAAGATAAATACAAAATTGCTTTTAATGTTCCATTTGGACAATATGAATGAAATGTTATGCCTTTTGGGCTAAAAAACGCCCCATCAGAATTTCAAAAAATCATGAATGATATTTTCAATGATTTCCAAAATTTTACAATAGTTTACATTGACGATGTTTTAGTATTTTCATCTAACATCGATCAACATTTCAAACACCCCAATATCTTTATAAACATAATCAAATAAAATGGTTTGATTGTATCTTTGCTAAAAGTCAAACTATTTCAAACTGAAATTAGATTTTTGGGCTTTGATATTAATATGAGCCTTATAAAACACATATTCAAAGATCAATAAATTTTGCATCCAATTTCCCAGATCAAATTCTAGATAAAATCCAACTACAAAGGTTTTTGGGCTGTCTAAATTATGTGTCTGATTTTATCCAAAACCTCATACCCATTTGTAAACCACTTTTTCAAAGGCTTAGAAAAAATCCAAAGCCTTGGTCAGAAAAGCACACCAAAGCCATCCAAAAGATAAAGACTTTAGTTAAATCAATACCCTGCTTGAGTCTTATAAATCCAAAAGCTAGTATGAGAGTAGAAACAAATGCGTCAGATATATGATATGGAGGAATCCTCAAACAATGTCTAGATAAGAACGAATCAATAATTTGATTTCACTCAGGAATCTGGAACAATACTCAGAAAAATTATTCTACAGTAAAAAAAGGAATTACTTGCTATCGTTCTTTGTGTCCAAAAATTCCAGAGAAAATTAATTAATAAGAAATTCACTCTCAAAACTGATTCCAGAGCATCGAAATTTGTTCTTGAGAAAGATGTTAAAAACCTAGTTTCAAACAAAGTTTTGCCAGATGGCAAGCAATTCTATCTTGTTTTGATTTTGAAATTTTGCCTATAAAAGGAGAAAAAAATGCCTTAGCTGATTACCTCTCAAAGGAGTTTCTAACTCCAAAACTCCCTTCTTTATCTCTCTCTCTCTCTGAGCAAAAAAAGTGTGAATGAGTGACAGAGAGGAAAAAGCCTCATCTTCAGAGGGCAAAAGCCCATCTTCTGAAGGATTGGAATTCCGTAATTCCGTTAAGCGGAAGCATGATTGAGACCGATTCGTAATTAATTTTGTTTAATCTAAAATACCAATACATTGACAATAATATTAGAACTATTCTAAATATATATTAAGGCTAAGCATACAAAAATATTAGATCTAAATCTAATTTATAAAGTAACAAATTACTTACTCTCGTTGACGACTCAGATTAAATTCACCATCTGCTTGTGAATTAATCACGAACTAGTGCGAACACCACCACTATGGCTACACCGGTACGACTCTGAGACTTCTAGAGGCAGGAGACGTGTGGGAGCCTTTGAGAGAATTCTCTGAGAGTAGGAGAATGAATGGGATGTCTTTCTGATGTGGACTTTTCCTAACCGCAAGCGCACGGGTCAAGTAATAATATAGTGAATAGTAAATTCGAATGTCGTCATCTGGATTGGATTTTTAAGCAAATCGAGTATTGTGAATAATCTCGCTCAATTTTATTTAGGGATTAAAAAGTGATGAATGAGTGATAATAAAGCTAAATCAAAGCAAGTAAAAAGAATGGAAATTCAATTGGGAAAACTACTTAGGGAATTGATTTCGCCGATTTCGTTTAGGATTGATTTTAAAGAATAAGTTATTATGCACAATGAAATTATGAGCCAAAGACCCTTTAATCACAACTACCTCTCCCGAGTATAATTGATTCTCATGCAAATTAACCAACTTGATATCCCTATCTAAGTCTATTAACAAGCAAGGCAATGAGATCTTTTAACCAATTCTAAAGTTAATCTAAAACCGTCAAGAATTAGAAAGTAAACTTTATTCATGCAATCTTGAGTAAGTTTAAATCAAATCCCCTTACCCGAGCTAGACTCGAAACTTAAATCATCCAACTAATGGCCAATTAATTGAAAGCATTAAATCAAGATTACAAACACAATAACATTGCACAACTTAAACCATAAATCAATCCATAAACTTAATCAACTACATCAATCCCTAAGCTACAAGTTTAGCTACTCATGAATGAAAATACAATCTCAACTAAACATGTCAAAGCCATAAATCTAACTAAAGAAAGGAAAGGGAAAAGAAAACTCAATGTAGGCCGAATCCGACGTCCCCGTCACGATCCCCACGAACAATGGGTTGATTTCCAAATTCCTCCCTTTGTTTTCTGCCTCCAAATGCTCTATTCTGTCCTCTTTACGGCTCCAAAGGGTCCCAAATCAATCTCCCCCAAAACCTAGCCGAAAATAAGCTTTTATTCTGATTTTTCGTCTTAGCGTCGAGACGCTGTCAAGACAGCGTCGCGACGCTGCCTCTTATACGCGCGTTCTGAATAAGGAAAAACGGTAGCGTCGGGACGCTTCCTATCATAGCGTCTCGACGCTGTGAGCTTTACGCGCCTAATCTGATATGGAATGTGAGCGTCGAGACGCTCAAGAGCTAGCGTCTCGACGCTAGCCTGCTGTTGACCGAGATTTGACTTTTTTTCCACTTTTACTCTTTTCATTCCTTTGCATCTTTTCACGCCCCGAGCACCCGATTAACTCTAATCTGGCATTATAGCTCCAATCCACCATTTCCTACAAAATAAACAATAAAGCACAATAAAACGGCCCAAACATCATAAAAGACTAGCTAAATTAAATAAGTGAAAGTAGCTAGCTATGCTCGCTATCACTTTCACCCCACCCCAGGGGTCCTATATATAGTAAAGGCCAAGACCTTTTTCCTAATAGGAAAATGTTTCTAATTTTAATAAATAATTAATTAATTCCATAATTAATTAATTTCCCTAATTAAATATCATATATTTAATATTAGGGATTTTATTAAAATTTAAATTAATATGAATTCAATTCATATTAAATTTATTTGAACTCTTTCAAATATTTTCTTTCCTAATAGGAAAAGGTCTCTAATTTTAATAAATAATTAATTAATTCCATAATTAATTAATTTACCCAATTAAATATCATATATTTAATCTTAGGGATTTTATTAAAATTAAAATTAATATGAATCCAATTCATATTAAATTTATTTGAACTCTTTCAAATATTTTCTCTCCCAAGAATTAATTTTTGAAATTAATTCAAAAATTATATTATAAAGTTTCATAAACTTTATATTATAATGCATCAATATACATTATACGATTCCTCAAATAAATTGAACACTTTCAATTTACAATTTATACTTAATCTCCTCAAGTCTCTTTACGAGCTACCAGTGGGACCTAATGGACCTACAGATCAGAAGCTCCAACGATACGAAACTAATTGGCCAAACTCATTGACCAAGTTTAGTCAACATTCGTTAACTGTGGGTCACTCCACTAAAGACCCACAGCTGCACTCTTCTCACTGTAGAATATTTCTGTGTCCATGGATATCGACCAAGCAGTAAGTCAATCCTTCACGTGTGTTCGTAACACCAGCTGGGTCAAATTACCGTTTTACCCCTAGGTTACCTCTAGTTCCTTAAGTACCACTGATTCCTCTAATGAACAAGTTGTTTAGGGTCCAACCACTAAGTAGGAGTTCCTCTCAGGCTAGGAGAGGACGACACGCCTTTGTTCAAGCCCTAGAATCAGCCCTTAAGGGAACACACATCTACTTACCCCAATAGGGGAATGAGTGAATTCCATCTTGTACTGTTATGTTCCCAGCCCCCATTCGGTCTTGCCCCTGAAATGGTAGGCTTATTGAGTCGACGAACTGGCCACTCTCACCCATACAAATCTAAGGACAATCCCTCCTGAAAGGGGTTCATAATAGACTCAGGATTGAGATTGAGTTACCTAGGTCATCCTATTGAAATAGAAACCTAAACTAGTTAACGACGTTACATCTAGTGGTTACTATATCGCGGTCCGGTCTTATGTAAACTCATTGCATAGGATACCCCCACCCGCAGGTCTCCTACATGGATGCTTTGGATCATTGCATCTGTATCGAATACAAGGTGGGCCGTATCACATAGTGTCACCAGGATAAGGTACCCAACCTTTTCCCTATACTATAGACCTTTTAGGTTGTTACTTGGACACTGATCCCCGTATGTCCCCACATACTAGTCCAAGTTTCATTTAAACAACCTTGGATCTTAGTTTATTGGATTTAGGGTTTATTAATGCAAACTCGATTATTCAATAACCAAATTACTGAATTACTCAAATAACACTTTATTGAGATTGATTAATTTGTTTCATTTACTATCCACGAGTTTTAGGGCATAAAATCCAACAACTCCCACTTGAACTAAAACTCTAGTGGGCAATGTACATCAACAATCAAAATTGAATGAATAATCATTGAAGTAGGAATAATAGTTTGTATTAATACTGTATAATACATGAAAAGTACAAATACAGATAAATACAATAAACTAGGGCATTCACAATACCCATTACACTTCTCCCACTTGCCCTAGATTATTCTTTGTACATATCTCGCAGACCTAGACCCTCTAGATGACCCTTGAACACTTTAGCCGTGAGAGCCTTCGTAAATGGATCAACAATATTGTGCTTAGATGCTACCTTCATGACGATCACGTCCCCTCGTTGCACGATCTCTCTAATGAGATGATATTTGCACTCTATGTGCTTGCCTCTTTTGTGAATGCGAGGTTCTTTAGAATTTGCCACTGCACCACTATTATCACAATAAAGGGTGATTGGTAAGTTCATATTTGGAACAACTTCCAAATCCATCAAGAACTTTCGTAGCCATACAGCCTCCTTAGCTGCTTCACAAGCAGTGGCATATTCGGCCTCCATGGTGGAGTCTGCAATGCATCCTTGCTTGATGCTACGCCAGACTACAACTCCCCCGTTGAGGGTAAATACTGACCCTGATGTGGATTTCCTAGAATTCTTATCAGTCTGAAAGTCAGAGTCTGTGTATCCTGTAAGGATCAAATCCTTAGAGTCATACACAAGCTGATAGTCCCTCGTTCTTCGAAGATACTTGAGGATGTTTTTAACTACAGTCCAGTGGTCTAACCCTGGATTGGATTGGTACCTGCTGACTATCCCAACTACATAGCAAATGTCAGGCCTAGTACACAACATGGCGTACATAAGACTGCCCACAGCTGAAGCATAAGGGATGCGTCTCATATCCTCAATTTCTTGAGGTGTCTTAGGACAATGTTCCTTAGACAAATGAACTCCATGCCTGAAGGGTAGTAAACCCCTCTTGGAATTCTGCATCTTATATCTAGACAACATCTTGTCTATATATGATGCTTGAGACAGGGCTAACGTTCTGTTCTTACGATTCCTAATAATTTGAATCCCTAGAACATACTGAGCTTCACCCAAATCTTTCATTTGGAACTCAGTCGATAGCCATTTTTTAATGTCAGCTAGATATTCTGCATCATTCCCAATGAGAAGAATATCATCTACATACAACACCAGAAAAGCTACTGAACTGTTGATAATCCTTTTGTAAACACAAGGCTCATTAATGTTCTGGTCAAAGCCATAAGATTTGACAGTAGTGTCAAACTTTATATTCCAAGATCTGGAAGCTTGCTTCAACCCATAAATGGATCGTCTAAGCTTGCAAACTTTTTGCTCCTGACCTTGAGCAACGAACCCCTGTGGTTGAGACATAAAGATGTTCTCATCAAGATTGCCATTCAGAAAGGCAGTCTTGACGTCCATTTGCCAAATCTCATAATCATAAAAGGTGGCAATGGACAAGAGAATTCTTATCAACTTTAACATTGCAACTGGGGAGAAGGTTTCCTCATAGTCCACCCCATCCTTTTGGGTATAACCCTTTGCCACAAGTCGAGCTTTGAAAGTCTGTACTTTCCCAGCTGCGTCTCGTTTTCTCTTGTAGATCCATTTGCACCCTATGGGTTTAACCCCTTCAGGTAGGTCTACAAGATCCCAGACTTGATTGAAGTACATAGACTCCATCTCTAGGTCCATAGCTTTGACCCACTGGTCATGGTCCACATCATTCATTGCCTGTCTAAAGGTCAATGGATCCTCAACCCCATCATCAGGTATGATAGTTGGAGTTTCTGCTAAACCCAGATAGCGTTCAGGTTGAATAACAACCCTCCCACTACGTCGAGGCATTCTCAACTCTTGAGAAGGATGGGCTTGACCAGATGTACTAGGCTCATCAATAACTCTTGTTGATGGTCCAGCCTCTGAACTGGGCTCATCAACAACTCTTGTTGAAGGTCCAACCTCATCAACAACTCTTATTGATTCATTTGTAGCTTTACCAGAAAGTTCACTTAACACAATTTTACTACGTGGTATGTGTTCTTTAACGTGGTCTTCTTCCAAGAAAGTAGCATTTGTCGATACAAACACTTTATTTTCTTTTGGATCAAAGAAGTATCCACCTCTTGTTTCTTTTGGGTAGCCTACGAATAGACATAATTTTGAACGTGAATCCAATTTCTTTGGGTTTGCTACTAACACATGTGCAGGGTAGCCCCAAATTCTGAAATGACGTAAACTAACTTTACGCCCTTTCCAAAGCTCAAATGGTGTTTCAGAAACACTCTGTGAGGGAACAACATTCAAAATATAAACTGTAGTCTCTACTGCATAACCCCAAAAAAAACTAGGCAATTGAGCATAACTTATCATAGATCAAACCATGTCTAACAAGGTTCTGTTTCTCCTTTCAAATACACCATTCTGCTGAGGTGTACCAGGTACTGAGAGTTGGGACGATATTCCATGTTCTATCATATAGTTTTGGAATTTTAAGTCCAAATACTCTCCACCTCGATCAGATCGAAGTGTTTTAATGGTCTTACCTAACAAGTTCTCAACTTCAGTCCTGTATTCCTTGAACTTTTCAAGGGCTTCAGACTTATGACTCATTAGGTATAAATAACCATACCTTGAATAATCATCTATAAAAGAGATGAAATATTCATACCTTCCTCGAGCTCTTACATTCATTGGACCACAGAGATCCGTATGTACGAGTTCTAAGGGCTCCTTAGCACGATAACCTTTTCCAGTAAAAGGTCGTTTGGTCATCTTACCTTCGAGACATGACTCACATGGAGGTAAAGTACCATCTTCTAACTGGCTTAGAAGTCCATTCTTAACAAATCTCCCAATCCTATTGAGATTTATGTGACCAAGTCTCAAGTGCCAAAGATAGGTACTTTGAGAAACTTTTTGCCTTTTTGGTTGAGTCTCAGCTGTTTTAAACATTTCATTGTTCAAAATAGCCCTAGACTCTATTGGTCTTAAGACATACAAATTGTTCTCCATTTTTGCAGAACATATATCAGCACCCCTTTTAGTAATGAAAGCTTCATTCACAGAAAAGGACACTGAATACCCTTGTTCTAGCGAACAAGAAATAGAAATCAAATTTCTTTTTATTCTGGGAACTATATATACGTTATCTAATAACATATAGCGTTCCATAGAGAAGAACATTTTAATATCTCCCACTGCTTTAGCTGAAATGAGCTATCCAGTCCCAACTCTGAGAGTCATTTCCCCAGCATCTAACTATTGCCAGGAGCTCATTCCCTCAAAGGAAGAGCATACGTGATGAGTCGCACCTGAATCAAGGATCCAGGCTGTATCTTCATTTTCCACTATACACGTTTCAATGATCAATAAATCAAATTTATTTTCATTGAGATGTGCTAAGCAGTCTATGTCATATTCATCATGAACAATTTCGGATAAATTAGACATATGGGCTTGAGGATCGTCCTTAGTTAAGACCAATTCCACGCATTTAGTGTTTAAGTTCATTTTCTTAGTTGTATTAGAAATACCAGTTTTGTAATTGGCGTTATTAGAGGCATACAAAGAACGTTTCACTGCTGATAGAACAAACAAATTAACTTAATAAGTATTGTTGCATTAACCCATTACAAAAAATAATATTATTATTTTAATCCAATCAATTTAGCAAAAGTATTGATCAACCCATAGAATAAACATTCATGTTGCAACGATACTTCAGAGGTTTAGAACAACAGCTACCGTAGGGTAGTCAGCTACTCCTCTAAATTGAGACAATCTCAGCCAATCCCTATTCCCGGAATAACTCATATTCCAATAGTTCTTAGCTACCGTTTTTTCGGTCAGGAAATTATTAACACCTTAACAATTTCCCGTAAGTGGGACCCTCCATTTTTCAGATTTCAGAGGTCGGCCCCAACAATGCTACCGTAGGGAAAGTCAAAGTTGGAAATGGACCTAAGAAACCCTATCCATTTCTGGAGTTTGCATCGTTCCGACTCCCATGATCAAGCCCTCCGTAGGGTGATCGCTCCCAGGGCGACTCGCAGGCAGATCATGGGCATCTCACGGTGCAACCTAATGGAGGAGACCGTAGGATACATTGACACACACGTGTCCTGCTCCCACTTACTATAAAATACTCCCTCATTCACCTTGATATTAATCCATGCAAACACCATCCGTAGGGGGTCACTCCCAGGGTGATTCGAGGCCAAGCATGAACCTCACGTTGTGAACTTTTGAGGACGTGAGAGCAAAACTTGATTTATGAAAATCTTATTTTGATATATTTCCTCCCACTAAGTATTTTTATAATTATAGGGTCTATTACTTAGGTAAATTCCGGCTAAGTGAATCTATCTAAGTCTATGCCTGCATATAACTTTTATATATATAGGTCTTTTCTCTGATGTGTATAGGTGAATTAAACACTTTTAATTACCTAGAGACATTGCATGCTAATATAACTATGGTTAATTCAACTCAAGTTCCGGTTTAGTTCCCAGGTAGCAGGTGTTCCGTAAACCGTCATCTTAAGTACCTCCAGCCTTAGACAGAACTTTACCGGTAGAGTTCCCTTATAACCAATAGTTATGATAAATCTTTACTCTAAAGATCTAGGTGAATTAAACTCTTTTAATAAACCTAGTGACATTGCATGCTAACATTTAGCTATGATTAATTCAACTCCGGTATTCCGGGTTAGTTCCCAGGAAGGAGGTTTTCCGTAAACCGTCATCTTAAGTACCTCCAACCTTAGACAGAACTTTAACGGTAGAGTTCCCTTATAACCAATAGTTATGATAAATCTTTACTCTAAAGATCTAGGTGAATTAAACTCTTTTAATCGACCTAGTGATATTGCATGCTAACATAACTATGGTTAATTCAACTCAAGTTTCGAGTCAGTTCCCAGGTAGCAGGTGTTCCGTAAACTGTCATCTTAAGTACCTCCAGCCTTAGACAGAACTTTATCGGGAGAATTCCCTTATAACCATAGTAATGTAAACTCTTTACTCTAAAGATCTAGGTGAATTAAACTCTTTTAATAAACCTAGTGACATTGCATGCTAACATTTAGCTATGATTAATTCAACTCCGGTATTCCAGGTTAGTTCCCAAGTAGGAGGTGTTTCGTAAATCGTCATCTTAAGTACCTCCAGCCTTAGACAGAACTTAACCGGTAGAGTTTCCTTATAATCATAGTAATGTTTTTCCTACTTAGTCAATTAAAACTATTTTTAATTCTAAGTAAGAAAATAATTCTAATCATATTAGAATTATAATGAGCTTATGTCTAATTAATTTTAAACATTTTAAAATTAATTCATTTTAACCTAAGGTCCTATGTTTGCATGCAACTCTTTGTTATAGGTTGACAATTTCTAATCAATTTTATAACTTATTATAAAATTTTAATGATTAGCCCTATAACATGTTTCTATGGTGTTGGAAAAATAACAATCATATTCTAATTATTAAACACCATATTATTATGACGCTGATAACGATAATATAACGATTATATTAATCTAAGGTGGTGTCATGCTTCATGCAATTTCAATTTCATTTAATTAATATCGATTATATTAATTAAATATCCATGAAATTAAATTACATGAAATTTGACATTAATATAATATAACTCTTATATTAATCTAATTAATGTCATGCTCAATGCTATTCCATTTTCATTTAATTAATATAACATTATATATTAAATCATACATGAAAACAAGCATTGATATATATTTATTATTTTCATTCATAATATAACTAATTATATTAATTCTCATGAAAATAATCCTAAGCATGCATGCTACATTAATTAAATATAACAATTATATTGAGCTAAATTAATGTCATGCATCATGCTTCACCAATTTCATATATTTAATATAACAATTTTACTAAATAACTCATGAAATTAAATTCATGCATAATTACCATACATTATAACAATTATAACATAAATATGCATGAAAACATGCTTAACCTATGGTGGGAATTTAAGCTATATGACACCCATAAAGCAAATAAATAGCAATTGAACCGATTAATTTTGGCCCCTAGAATAAAATAAAGCATAAATTACAATAATTATAGCTAAATTATATCCTAAAAATCCTTATGCAGCTCCAAATATTGGTCTACACTACTACAAATTTGGACTTTGTTGACGGCTAAAAAGTATCAACTATCACATTCATTGACGCTTTTTAGGATTCAATTAAAGTGGTATCAATAAAAATAAATCGTCAATATTACTGTTTTCATTGACGCTTATAGGACGTCAACGAAGATGTCTTTGTTGACGTTTATAAGCCATCAACAAAGACATTATTGACACGTTTTATCCGTCAATGATATTCATAAAGCGTCAACGTAGGCACCTTTGTTGATGTTTACTAGCCATCAACAAATTGTATTATTGACACGCTTTATTCGTCAATGATATCCCTAAAGCGTCAATGTTGTCATATTTATTGATATTTATACACCGTCAATATAAACTTATGTTGACGTTTTTTCAATGTCAATTATAGGATCGAAAATGTCAATATATATATTTATTGACTCTTATGAACTGTCAATATATCATTTTATTGATGTTTATTAGTCGTCAAGTTACCGTATTAAATTGTCAAATTTTGTATTTTCATTGACGGTTAATATATGTCAATTATGGTGTTTGTTATGACGTTTTTTAACCGTCAATGATACATATTTGGAAAAAAAAAAAAACTCACGTTGGTTTTTACCCCTGCATTTACACAATAGTAGCTTAGCTACACAGTAGTAGCTAGACCAACTGTAATGTCCCAAAATTCAACATAATATAGAGGACATTACTAAATTTTACCCTGTAACGAAGTTTGATTTACCAAAAATCCTACAGCATAACGATGTAATTTTAACTAACAAAAATTTTTTGGGTACCTGTAAGAACAGAAATATGCACTTCTAAACCTAGAACACAATTTTCACTTCACTTGACAATAACATGACATGTTCAATACATTATATGAAAGTAACACTAAAACTCAAGTATAAATAGTACGAGTTAGATCTCCTAACAAATACATTATTGTTCATATAGAAATATAGAATCAAATGAATCATAATTTTAACTAAATGTGAAATCATAATGAGATAATAGATTTCATTAACCAAAAAGTTATCTAAGAACACAACTTAAGTAAGTCATAATATTAATGTCATCAAACTAAGAACATATCACAGTGTCTAACAAGTTGTCTAAAAAACGAATAAAAAAACTAAGTATAATATTAACAAACAATCATCACATGTATTGTGCTACATATTCACATAATTCAGCTCTTATCTCATCGAATTCTGATTGGCTAACTACAGATCTTCTCATCAACTGCCAAAAAAAAAAAAAAAGTAAACGTACTACGTTACAAAAATTGTAATAAATGTAAAAGGTTAAGTTAAATACAAGGCTAAATTGATTAGTACCACATCTGTAACCACTCTGTTCCTATGAGATACTATATCTCGGATAAATTTAAGAGTGTATAGTATCCACACTCCGTATAAACAATTCAACCAAATCTCACCATAACAGAAATCATGGTTATCAACTAAGCTGGCAATCCTAACCAAATCAAATCGAAATAAACCCATAAGCAACTCAACGAGAATGATGTACGCAATGGGCAACCATGTCTAAGGCTCAACGGGCAATGGGTATTCGCTGAATGACCATATTCAAGGTTTTTCAGCTGCTGGATAGCAAGCAAATATAACTTAAATAGCATTCTAATAACTCCTAAGAATTGGGCAACACAACTAAGGCCCAGATAACTAATAGGAACCTATTTGACATGTTTCTTAAACTACAAACAGCAAGTAGAAACCATTAAACTCATGATACAAGAACCTACCCATTCAAAAAGGCCCAGCAAAGTTAACACCAAGCATTGGCATTATGAGAGCATGTACTATAAAAGCAAACGCTGAGGAAGTATAAGAAAGATTATATAGGAAAATGCAAGACCTCTTCAGCAGTTGGCCTATCTTTTGGATCAAAATCAAGCAACCTTTCTAGTAGCCTCGGCGCTAAAGGATCTGCATTTGGAAACTTCTGAGCAAATGGCACCGACTGCTTTTTCCACATAGTAGTTAAATATCTTCTGGTCTTATCATTACATACCTACACTCAACAGAATAACCTTGTTAACTACAGAAGCCTATTGCACAACTATTTTCGTGAATGGATATAAAATTAGGAAGAAAAAAAAATTTGGATCAAAGGCAAAAAATCCTTTTACAGTATAGTGTTTAGAATGGAAGAATTTGCTACCCTGGAGATCGTATCTAATGAAGGAGTTCCAAGGAGATCCGTCATCAAATCAAGCTGGTGAACAACGTTTTTACCAGTAAAAAGTGGCTTCCCCATTAATACTTCATCAAATATGCAGCCAAAAAAATACGGGCATAATACAAAGCAAGGTAGGATGTAGATTCAGTGAAAGCGCTAGTACTTTGACTCCTATCCGAAAAAATACGGGCATTTCTTTCCAACCATAAATTCCAAAAGAAAGCGTATAGAAAATTCCTCCAAAGAAACTTCTTTTCTTTTTTAAAAGGATGTCTAGTGAGAGTGTAGTGCAGGAGAGAGAGGATGTGACCCGGTCGAGCTATGATCCACCCAAAGGCTTGTTGGATGAAGTCCCAAAAGGCTGCAACATAATCACATTTACTGAATAAATGGGCTAAAACAAACACAAGACTTAAACAATTTCTCACAAGCATGCTAAATTCACAAAGGGAATTAGTTAGAGCATCGAACTTGACTTAATCGAATCCAACAATCATGTAATGGGTTTAAAGTTCGAGAATTGAGTCAATTAGCCACTCACACCAAGGACAAAACTTAAGCTCAAACTCAAACCACGCTAGTCTTGCCACTTTTCAATCACACGATACAATTCATAGAGTTAAATCCAATAACTACTTATGTAAAGGCTAACTCAACATGCTACAACTAACCTTAACATTTTTATACTATTCTCATGCTTCAAAATGAATCAAAAGCCAACATGCTACAATTAACTACAAAGTTCTCATATTGTCATCATGCCTAACAATGAAAGTCATCATGCTTATTTAAAACCAAAAGCAAAACTCAAGGCTTAAATCTTATCCATGCTAGCGTAGTAAACTCCCAAAGAAAATTCCAACAATCATGCAATGGGGCTAAAACATGGAAATTGCATCCAAATAGCTACTTACTTTAACATAACCAAAGAAAAACATTTAGCTTGACGCAACGCCGCTCACGACCATGAACCAATCGATCTAAAATCAAGCGCAAGGTTCTAAAATTAGAGGCATCCAATTTTTAATAATTTCTTTTAGGCCAAACTTAATTTAACGAGGTTGAAACTTACCCAAACGAAGACGATGTTGGCTGACCGGGTTCTAATTCGGCCTAATTTCATTGATCCAAGCTTCAATCTCAATAGGTGCCTAAAATCAAGATCTAACATCAATGGGTATTCAAATAAACCTCAAAATCAACAATGAACCTTGCTCAAAATCACTTACCCAAAGCCAAAATCGCTGGAAAATGAAGGAACACGAAGACCCACTACCAAACTTGCCCGAAAATGCTGAAAAACTGCCCAGAATGATGCAAACCGATCCTCCCCTTGCAAAACCAAGACGACCCACGCACCGAGCTTCACTTGGACATCCCTCACGCACCCAAACAACCGAGAAATGAAACCCCACACGCTATGGATCATCGGAAAAAAATGCAAGAAAGAGAGAGTCTCACTGGAACCCACGCGAAGACGCCGTTGACGGACTGAAACGAGGCCATACGCTGCACTAGATCCCACTCACCGCCGGCCAGACCGTGACCCCCACCTGCAACTGCCGAAATCGTGAAGCCACGGGATCGCGTCGTTGATCTGCTGTTACCGGAGAAGACGCCACCGACCAAAGCTTCGTCGAAGGGAAGGAAGATGACACCGGAGAGGGAGGACCAAGGGAGTCGACGGCTGAGGAAACAAGGGAGATGGTGATGGGGATAGGGGTCGGCTGCTGATGGGCAAGAGAAGAGAAAAATCAGATGAGTCCTAGTTGATGGCTTAACTAAAAAGTCCACTTAAATTACAAAATTGCCATTATGCCCTATTAAAACATTTTTTCCATGTCAATTTACTCTTTAATTGAGCTTTTGATACAATCACTTAACCAAATTTAAACTCCTAAAATCACTTCAAATGTGGGAGCGATTTAAACTTAAATCAAAAATTCCAAAAAAGGATAAATTTTTTGACGTTTAATACCCGTCAAGAAACCCTCTTTAATATTGACGTTTATTGTGCGTCAATATAGTAATGTTTATTGACGCTTATTAGCCATCAATGAATGCGATTTTTATTGACGGCTAATAAGCGTCAATAAAAACCGTCAACAAAACCCTTTTTATTGATGTCTTTTGTCCGTCAACTATGTGAAAAGGTGGAGTGGGACGAAAATCTACGAAAAGTACGTTTTTAATCACATTTATTGACGCTTTTTAGCCGTCAACATAACCCATATCATTTCTTGATACCATAAAACCGTCAATAGATATATTTAATTATTAATAATTTATTTTAAAGTACAAAAATAACGTTTATTGACGCTTTTTTTACACAAGCGTCAATAAACATAAAAAGCCGAACGTCAATAAAGGTCAAATTTGTAGTAGTGCTAGACCGTTCGAACTGACCCGAACCACTTCGAACCAGCTACAAAAACCACGAACCGAGCCAAATTCCAGCTGAATCGGACAAAATCGGTCTCAGCCCAGCCAGTCCGCGTGAACAGGACCGCCCAACCGACTTGAACCGTCCTGTTGCGAATCCCTAACGCGTGCTGTAATCGTGATACCGTCGCGATTTCTTCGATTTTTATCTCATAAAAAACCTATTCTAGACCTGGACTTACATAGGACTCGATTTTACATAAAATACCCGAAACACCAGGCCCTTACATGATCTATGATCATAAATTAACCTAAACAGTTCAATGCAAACCATACATACATTATGCATCAACCAATCCCACCAATAGCCAATGCAAATTTTAGAGAAACAAAATTAGATCTACGATCGGCTCTGATACCAATTGAAGGATTGGAATTTCGTAATTTCGTTAAACGGAAGCGTGATTGGGACCGATTCGTAATTAATTTTGTTTAATCTAAAATACCAATACATTGCCAATAATATTAGAACTATTCTAAATATATATTAAGACTAATCATAAAAAAATATTAGATCTAAATCTAATTTATAAAGTAACAAATTACTTACTCTCGTTGACGACTCATATTAAATTCACCAACTGCTTGTGAATTAATCACGAACTAGTGCGAACACCACCACTATGGCTACACCGGTATGACTCTGAGACTTCTAGAGGCAAGAGACTTGTGGGAGCCTTCGGGAGAATTCTCTAAGAGTAGGAGAATGAATGGGATGCCTTTCACCCCACCCCAGGGGTTCTATATATAGTAAAGGCCAAGACCTTTTTCCTAATAGGAAAAGGAAGACATTTTCCTAATAGGAAAAGGTCTTTAATTTTAATAAATAATTAATTAATTTCCCTAATTAAATATCATATATTTAATATTAGGGATTTTATTAAAATTTAAATTAATATGAATCCAATTCATATTAAATTTATTTGAACTCTTTCAAATATTTTCTTTCCTAATAGGAAAAGGTCTCTAATTTTAATAAATAAATAATTAATTCCATAATTAATTAATTTACCCAATTAAATATCATATATTTAATCTTAGGGATTTTATTAAAATTTAAATTAATATGAATCCAATTCATATTAAATTTATTTGAACTCTTTCAAATATTTTCTCCCAAGAATTAATTTTTGAAATTAATTCAAAAATTATATTATAAAGTTTCATAAACTTTATATTATAATGCATCAATATACATTATACGATTCCTCAAATAAATTGAACACTTTCAATTTACAATTTATACTTAATTGCCTCAAGTCTCTTTACGAGCTACCAGTGGGACCTAATGGACCTACAGATCAGAAGCTCCAACGATACGAAACTAATTGGCCAAACTCATTGACAAAGTTTAGTCAACATTCGTTAACTGTGGGTCACTCCACTAAAGACCCACAGCTGCACTCTTCTCACTGTAGAATATTTCTGTGTCCATGGATATCGACCAAGCAGTAAGTCAATCCTTCACGTGTGTTCGTAACACCAGTTGGGTCAAATTACCGTTTTACCCCTGGGTTACCTCTAGTTCCTTAAGTACCACTGATTCCTCTAATGAACAAGTTGTTTAGGGTCCAACCACTAAACAGGAGTTCCTCTCAGGCTAGGAGAGGACGACGCGCCTTTGTTCAAGCCCTAGAATCAGCCCTTAAGGGAACACACATCTACTTACCCCAATAGGGGAATGAGTGAATTCCATCTTGTACTGTTATATTCCCAGCCCCCATTCGGTCTTGCCCCTGAAATGGTAGGCTTATTGAGTCGACGAACTGGCCACTCTCACCCGCATGTCTCCTACATGGATGCTTTGGATCATTGCATCTGTATCGAATACAAGGTGGGCTGTATCACATAGTGTCACCAGGATAAGGTACCCAACATTTTCCCTATACTATAGACCTTTTAGGTTGTTACTTGGACACTGATCCCCGTATGTCCCCACATACTAGTCCAAGTTTCATTTAAACAACCTTGGATCTTAGTTTATTGGATTTAAGGTTTATTAATGCAAACTCGATTATTCAATAACCAAATTACTGAATTACTCAAATAACACTTTATTGAGATTGATTAATTTATTTCATTTACTATCTACGAGTTTTAGGGCATAAAACCCAACATCTTCATCCTCAACACCTCCGCCGATGAGTGCTGATCAATATGCTATGGATCTCGGGTTTACTCCGGTAACCCGTTCCGGAGCAAGATCCGTCGGTAAACAACCCGGATCGACCACGGAGTCATCTACTCCACCAAGGCCTTCGGCCAATTTAGTCCGTCCTTAAGGCCTTCGGCCAATTTCGTCCGTCCTTCTGGCGGAATCGTTCAAATGAGACCTACTGTCTCACGTGACAAAAGGATAGGGTCATCAACCCTATCACCCTCTACATATTCTCAAGCGGTTACTCCTGAAAAAAGGTTTGTACCTCGTCCTGAAATTAAAGTTTACTTTAAAAAATCACTGGTCATCAATAACCCATCATTGAACAAGAATTCCTAGGTTTCAACCTTGAAGAGACCGTTTCAAACATGTACCCTTCAAACTTCAACTTTATGCCTGAAGATCTGAGAAAAACTCGAATTTTCTTTGAGTTTATTCTTGTTGACACCAAGTCAGCAGAAATAACTCATATTCCAGACAAAAATGATCCTTAAAAAACTGCATATTCAAAGCTTAAAATATTCAAAGCCTTGAATCCAACCCATTGGAACCAAGGTCTCTATACTGAAAAATCCTTCTCAAAACCCTTTGCACCGCAAAAATATTCTTACCGAGACTACATAAGAGCTTGGTATAATGTTATGTGGTATTCAAATTATTACCATTCATGGTTCATTTCTTTCTGTCAAAATGCCTACAAAATCAATTTTCCCCTTTGGTTCATTCAATGGTGGAATACATTCGGTATGACGGATGATATTTTACCAACACCCTTACAGGAATCATATTATTATTTTGCAAGGAATATCCAAAAAACAACATTTCATAATTCTATGAGATTCTGTTTGTATTTTCAAATTCCATGGATTTTCTGCTGGAATTTCTCAACCAACAACCATCCTCAATACAAGACGATCACGAAGATCTTAAAAATCAAATGGTGGGATAAATATAATTTTCAGCATGCTACCCTCAAACAAATAAAGGAATGGTTCGCACAGAACGGTTATCTCCAAGACATTGACATCAAAAGGAATGTCGAATTCCTAAATGATAAATCCAAGCTTCTAGCAACTCTTGCTCAAACGACATCTGATGCAGACTTCCAGAGGATTCTTCAAATGGAAACTTCATCAAGAAGTGTATCTCCTGCTTCTTCTATACAAGAAGAAGAGAACGAACCAAACTACGAACTGGATGATCCATGCCTCGACTCACAACCCATGTGAGATCCGAATCAATTAAGATTTTCTGTTTCACAAAGAAACAAATGATAATAAAAAAAGGTTGCTTCATAAAGAAGTATTCCCGTCATAACTATGTACATATATTAAAAAAAAGAAGAAAAAAGAAAAAAGTAAAAAAAAAAAAAAACGTGTATATCCTCATCTTTCTAGACTTAATGAGTGTAAACTCTGTACATATTCTAGTTTACACTGTAAATTTCAGCTAGCAAAATATTTTGAAGCAACAACAGAGCAATTAAAGAAAAAGATTTAGAGATTTTGAAGACGAAGATTATTGATAATTCTCCTAGTTCGTGAGGACCTAGTTTGGTGTTTCAGGCTGTAAGTCCCAAGATGAGGCAGTAAGACCGTTGGTAAACCAGTAATTAGCCTAGGGTGATCAAACGAAGAGAAGAATCAATAATCTAGCCGATAAGATATCAAATCACATGGATGGAAACAGCTGTCATCTCCAAAATTAGCTGGCAACATTCAATTTCCATGCATTTTGTCTATATTCCTTGTATTCCCAAGATTTTGTCATTTTTATCTTTTTTTATTTCCAACATTTTGACATTTTATCCTTTTCATTTCCAAGATTTATATTTCCAAGTTTTTTCTTTTTATATTTCCAAGTTTTGTCTTTTTATGTTTTGTATTTCCTAGATTTGTCTTTTCTCTTTTAGATATCATTTATCTTTTGTATTTCCCATATTTGTATTTCCAACGAATCTATCAGGGGTCTTGTCCTGATGTTTCGATGTTAGCTTTTAATTTTCTGTATTCAATTAAATTTGAAGTTCGGGGTCTATAAAAGACTTCCAAGTTGTAATACAAAGGCATCATTCGAAATCCCTCAAGCTATCTTCTCTTGTAAAGCTTGAACTTTCGAACTTCTTGTCATCCTCTTGTACTATCGATCCTGATTCTGATTCTCTTTGCGGGTAGCATCTAGCGATTGGTATCAGAGACTTGTTGGTTTGAATTGCTAACATGAGTTGTGATGTGGACTTTTCCTACCGCAAGCGCACGGGTCAAGTAATAATATAGTGAAAGTAAATTCGAATGTCGTCCTCTGGATTGGATTTTTAAGCAAATCAAGTATTGTGAATTATCTTACCCAATTTTATTTAGGGATCAAAAAGTGATGAATAGGTGATATGAAAACTAATACAAAGCAAGTAAAAAGAATGGAAATTCAATTGGGAAAACTACTTAGGGAATTGATTTCGCCGATTTAGCTTAGGATTGATTTTAAGGAGTAAGTTATTATGCACAATGAAATTATGAGCCAAAGACCCTTTAACCACAACTACCTCTCCCGAGTATAATTGATTCTCATGCAAATTAACCAACTTGATATCCCTATCTAAGTTTATTAACAAGCAAGGCAATGAGATCTTTTAACCAATTCTAAAGTTATTCTAAAACCGTCAAGAATTAGAAAGTAAACTTTATTCATGCAATCTTGAGTAAGTCTAAATCAAATCCCCTCTCCTAAGCTAGATTCGAAACTTAAGTCATCCAACTAATGGCCAATTAATTGAAAGCATTAAATCAAGATTACAAACACAATAACATTGCACAACTTAAACCATAAATCAATCCATAAACTTAATCAACTACATCAATCCCTAAGCTACAAGTTTAGCTACTCATGAATGTAAATACAAGCTCAACTAAACATATGAAAGCCATAAATCTAACTAAAGGAAGAAAAGGGAAAAGAAAACTCAATGTAGGCCGAGTCCCGACGTCCCCGTCACGATCCCCACGAACAATGGGTTGATTTCCAAGTCTCTCCCTTTGTTTTCAGCCTCAAAGTCCTCTGTTCTGCCCTGTTTACGGCTCCAAAAGGTCCCAAATCGATCTCCCCTCAAACCTAGCCGAAAATAAGCTTTTATTATGTTTTTTCGTCTTAGCGTCGCGACGCTGGCTCTTATACGCGCGTTCTGAGTAAGGAAAAACAGTAGCGTCGGGACGCTTCCTATCACAGCGTCTCGACGCTGTGAGCTTTACGTGCCTAATCTGATATGGAATGTGAGCGTCGAGACGCTCAAGAGCTAGCGTCTCGACGCTAGCCTGCTGTTGACCGAGATTTGACTTTTTTCCTCTTTTAGTCTTTTCATTCCTTTGCATCTTTTCATGCCCCGAGCACCCGATTAACTCTAATATGGCATTAAAGCTCCAATCAACCATTTCCTACAAAATAAACAATAAAGCACAAGAAAATGGCCCAAAAATCATAAAAGACTAACTAAATTAAATGAGTAAAGATAGCTAGCTATGCTCGCTATCAAGTTGTTATGTTAGAAATCTCTCTGATACCAATCGCTTGATGCTAATCGCAAAGAGAATCAAAATCAGGATCGATAGTACAAGAGGAAGATGATTTTATTGAATATGGCTCTGATACCAATCGCTCGATGCTAACCGCAAAGAGAATCAGAATCAGGATCAATAGTACAAGAGGATGACAAGAAGTTCGAAAGTTCAAGCTTTACAAGAGAAGATAGCTTGAGGGATTTTGAATGATGCCTTTGTATTACAACTTGGAAGTCTTTTATAGACCCCAGACTTCAAATTTAATTGAATACAGAAAATTAAAAGCTAAGATCGAAATATCAGGACAGGACCCCTCGTAGATTCGTTGGAAATACAAATATGAGAAATACAAAAGATAAATGTTATCTAAAAGGGAAAAGACAAATCTAGGAAATACAAAAAAACAAAAAGACAGAACTTGGAAATATAAAAAGTAAAAAGACAAAACTTTGAAATAGAAATCTTGGAAATGAAAAAGATAAAATGGCAAAATGTTGGAAATGAAAAAAGATAAAAAGGACAAAATCTTGGGAATACAAGAAATATAGACAAAATGCATGGAAATTGAATGTTGCCAGCTAATTTTGGAGATGACAGCTGTTTCTATCCTTGTGATCTGATATCTTGTCGACTAAACTATTGATTCTTCTCTTCGTTTGATCACCCTAGGCTAATTACTGGTTTACCAAAGGTCTTACTGCCTCATCTTGGGACTTAAAGCCTGGAACACTGATAACTCTCCAAAAGGTAACATTTAGGCCTCATTTCTATAGGGATTTGTGTGTCTTTTGTGCTTAATAGGGTTGCTTTTAGATGAATATTATATGTTTTAACCCATTTGGAAGAATGGAGGCTTTGAAAGTTATTTTGTGCAGAAAATATTGTTGAGCGACTGAAGGGAGCAAATTCTGTGCTGCAGCAAAACTGGGAGCAAAACTGCCACGTCACAGCTCGTTAGCCAGGTTGACAAACCGACTTCTGTTGAGTTATTTTTGGGATAAAGGAGCGAGGAGAGCCTGCCATGTGTCCAATTTAACCTAATTCTCATCTTATAAAAGGAGGAGCCGTCAAAGTTAAAGACATTCACGTTTTGGAGACGGAATCAATCGACCGGAGGCCGAATTGACGGCGGAATGGATATCTAAGAAGACCATTTGCGATTCCACTCAAGGAGACGAAGTTCTTCCATGTTCTTGGTGGTTTGGAGCAGCCGTTTCATCCCCATTTGCTGAAAAGGATTAGTATTTCTTGTGTATTTCGTAATATGGATGTGCTTATCGAGATTGTAACGTATTTTATGTTTTCAATCATGAACTAATTGCTTTGTAGGCATAGGTTAAGAATTATGTGATTGTTATATTTATAAATCTGGAAATTCTATTTGACCATGATCATCTTGAATTATTGTTGATCTTTAATTTCATTATGTGCCCGCCTAGCTAGCCAGTATGTATAGCTTCTCCTAGTTTCAAGGATGATTTAGGAGTTGTGTGACAATAATTCACGCTAGATCATTGTGTATTGGTGAACGCCTGTGACTGAGTTAGGGATAGCCAGTTGCCTAGTGCTTGATCGGTAGAGTTTCATTGGTTTTGAAACATATTCCAAAAAATCCAGAGTTTCGGGAGGATCCCGCTGATAATACTGCATGAGATTGACGGATGAAAAGAATTGCTGGAGCATCTTTATAAACAATTACAGAAGTCTTAACCTGTGTCTGTTTCATTCTGTTTTCTCTGTTGTAATCATTTACTGCTTTCGCATATCTTTTGTTTCAGCATTTTAAAAACCCAATCAATTTAACCAACCTTTTAAAATCACTAAAAAGGCAAATTAAATCAATAGAGGTAGGCATTTCAACACCCTGTGGATACGATAAATACTTATCACTTGCTGCTAGATTGTGTATACTTACACAGTATTTTGGAGTTAATTTATCTCATATTTTTAACCACTCAGAATTGCAACAAACACCAAACTAGGTCCTCAAGAACTAGGAGACTTATCAATAATCTTCGACTTCAAAATCTCTAAATCTTTTGCTTTAATTGCTCTGCTGCTGCTTCAAAATATTTTGCTAGCTGAAATTTACAGTGTAAACTAGAATATGTACAGAGTTTACACTCATTAAGTCTAGAAAGATGAGGATATACACGTTTTTTTTTTTACTTTTAACTTTTTTCTTCTTTTTTTTAATATATGTACATAGTTATGACGGGAATACTTCTTTATGAAGCAACCTTTTTTATTATCATTTGTTTCTTTGTGAAACAGAAAATCTTAATTGATTCAGAGCTCACATGGGTTGTGAGTCGAGGCATGGATCATCCAGTTCGTAGTCTGGTTCGTTCTCTTCTCCTTGTATAGAAGAAGCCGGAGATACACTTCTTGATGAAGTTGCCATTTGAAGAATCCTCTGGAAGTCTGCATCAGATGTCGTTTGAGCAAGAGTTGCCAGAAGCTTGGATTTATCATTTAGGAATTCGACATTCCTTTTGATGTCGATGTCTTGGAGATAACCGTTCTGTGCGAACCATTCCTTTATTTGTTTGAGGGTAGCATGCTGAAAATTATATTTATCCCACCATTTGATTTTTAAGATCTTCGTGATCGTCTTGTATTGAGGATGGTTGTTGGTTGAGAAATTCCAACAGAAAATCCATGGAATTTGAAAATACAAACAGAATCTCATAGAATTATGAAATGTTGTTTTTCGGATATTCCTTGCAAAATAATAATATGATTCCTGCACGAGTGTTGGTAAAATATCATCCGTCATACCGAATGTATTCCACCATTGAATGAACCAAAGGGGAAAATTGATTTTGTAGACATTTTGACCGAAAGAAATGAAACATGAATGGTAAATAATTTGAATACCACATAACATTATACCACGCTCTTATGTAGTCTCGGTAAGAATATGTTTGCGGTGCAAAGGGTTTTGAGAAGGATTTTTCTGTATAGAGACCTTGGTTCCAATGGGTTGGATTCAAGGCTTTGAATATTTTAAGCTTTGAATATGCAGTTTTTGAAGGATCATTTTTGTCTGGAATATGAGTTATTTCTGCTGACTTGGTGTCAACAAGAATAAACTAATAGAAAATTCGAGTTTTTCTCAGATCTTCAAGCATAAAGTTGACACCTGAAGGGTACATGTTTGAAACGGTCTCTTCAAGGTTGAGACCTAGGAATTCTTGTTCAATGATGGGTTCATTGATGACCAGTGATTTTTGAAAGTAAGCTTTATGAAGGTGCTAATATCACACATGCGAAAGCAATTTTTGGATCTTAGGCACACAATTTGATCAATTCAATTCTAGAAAACATGTTGTTCATAAGAACCAAAAACAGAGTAATAAGGTACCTACCTCTTGAAACTCCCAATTCGTATAATCCGATGCTTTATAATTCACACGAACAACTTTTGGACAACCACTTGGATCTTCTCTACTATCCTCAGGCCGTGGAACAGATTGTGGGATCCTCAATTGATAGAAATTGGAAAGGAAAGCTTATGGGTATAAGCAAACTTGAAAGTATGAATATGGAAGTTCTTGGGAGAATTTTGGCAGCATTTTAGGTTGAAGAATTCCACCCATTCTCATCAGCTCATCCTCTATATATAGAGGAAAAACATGCACAAGAATTGCACCAAAAATTGACAGCAATTTGGGAGTGATTTGAGTCATGGATTAGGTGGTGCAAGAAGGCTAATCTAAGGTGATTAGTCACTAAGCACCACCTCCAAAAATTACCAACCTTTTTGAATTTCTTTTAAATTCAAAATTTGTAATTTAAACCATAAATCTGAATAATCCCATTTTATTTTAATTTAAATAAAACTTATTTAATTTAAAATAAAATCATTTAATTTAATATCTTATATTAAATTAATACCACTTGTGCAATCTTGGTTTTTCTCCCAACGAAATTTCTCGAACATGAATCTTTATTCACATGTTTTAATATTTAAATCATATTTAAATATATCCAACTCTCATTTTAAGTTTAATTCGTAATTAAACTAATATGTCGTTAAATATCGTATATAAGCGACTTTAGTATCCTTTTCCGAATTTGAACGTTTCAAATTTTAACATATCATATTGTACCAAGTTTTATTCCTATTGAGCTAGTAGAGGGACCTAATGGACCTATAGATCATGGGCTCCAACGAAATGATGATAACCGGTTAAACTCATTAATCTAGTCATTCATCGTTCGTTAGCTTCCGGGACACTCCACTTTAGCCCGTAGCTGAACTCCCCTCACTGTAGATATATTTCTTGTCCACTTTAGATAACCATGATCAGTAAGTCGACCCTTCACCGATTGTTCGTAACTAGAGCTAGGTCAAATGTTCGTTTTACCCCTATAGTTACATCTTGTTCCTTAAGTTCCACTGATCCCCTAATGAACAACTAGTTCGCGATACAATCACTGAACCAAGTCCCTCTCAGGTTATGAGAGGGTGGGACCCCTTTGTTCAAGACTCGAAGTCAACACTTCAGAGAACAACCTTTACTAACCCTAAAACGGGTAGCAGTGAATTCCATCTTGCAAAGCTATGTCCCCAGCTATCCATTTAGTCTTATCCCCAAAATGGTAGGCTTATTGAGTCAGCGATGTTTGGCCACTCTCACCTATGCAAATCAAAGGATAATCCTAAATAAACAGGAGTTCATAGCTAGCTCATGATTAAGATCGAGTTACCTAGGTTATATGTATGAGATGTTCAGTTTCAATAGTAAACTGTGTTGTAAAGTGAAAGTGACTTATCTCTATGCAAACTCTTTGCATAGGACACCCTCACTCACATGCCTTATATATGAACGATTAGGATCACATCGTCTGTCTTTAAGGAACAAAGCGAGTCGCGCCAATAGTGTCCCAGGATTAAGGTACCCAACCTTATCCATATACTATAGATCGTTTAGACTATTTTCTTGAACTTGATTCATACTTATGTCACACATAAAACTTCAAGTATACATAATATAGTCATGGGTTCTTAGTTTATTGGATTTGTAGTTATATTTAGGCAAAACAAATATATAGAAATAATACTTCATTGAAGTAAGTCAAATGTTACATTTACTATCTACGAGTTTTAGGGCATAAAACCCAACACTTTAATTTCAGGACGAGGTACAAACCACTTTTCAGGAGTAACCGCTTGAGAATATGTAGAGGGTGATGGGGTTGATGACCCTATCTTTGTGTCAGGTGAGATAGGCGGTCTCATTTGAACAATTCCGCCATAAGGACAAACTAAATTGGCCGAAGGCCTTGGTGGAGTAGCTGACTCCGTGGTCGATCTGGGTTGTATACCGATGGATCTTGCTCTGGAACGCGTTACCGGAGTAAACCCGAGATCCATAGCGTATTGATCAGCACTCATCGGTGGAGGTGCTGAGGATGAAGATGGGATTTTGCCCTTTGAAGATGAGGCTTTTGCCTTTCTATCACTCATTCACACTTTTTTCGCTCAGAGAGAGAGAGAGATAAAGAAGAGAGTTTTGGAGTTAGAAACTCCCTTGAGAAGTAATCAGCTAAGACATTTTGTTCTCCTTTTATAGGCAAAATTTCGAAATCAAAACAAGATAGAATTGTTTGCCATCTGGCAAAAATTTGCTTTGAAACTAGGTTTTTAACATCTTTGTCAAGAACAAATTTCGATGCTCTGGAATCAGTTTTGAGAGTGAATTTCTTATTAATTAATTCTCCCTGGAATTTTTGGACACAAAGAACGATAGAAAGTAATTCCTTTTTTACTATGGAATAATTTTTCTGAGTATTGTTCCAGACTCCTTAGTGAAATCGAATTATTGATTTGTTCTTATCTAGACACTGTTTGAGGATTCCTCCATATCATATATTTGACGCGGCTGTTTCTACTATAAGACTAGCTTTTGGATTTATAAGACTTAAACATGGTATTGATTTAACTAAAGTTTTTATCTTTTGGATGGCTTACGTGTGCTTTTTTTACCAAGGCTTTGGATTTTTTCTAAGCCTTGAAAAAGTGGTTTACAAATGGGTCTGAGGTTTTGGATAAAATCAGACACATAATTTAGACAACCCAAAAACCTTTGTAGTTGGGTTTTATCTAGAATTTGATATGGGAAATTAGATGCAAAATTTATTGATCTTTGAATGTGTTTTATAAGGCTCATATGAATGTCAAAGCCCAAAAATCTAATTTCAGTTTGAAATAGTTTGACTTTTGGCAAAGATACAATCAAACCATTTTGTTTGACTATGTCTATAAAGATATTAAGGTGCTTGAAATGTTGATCGATGTTAGATGAAAATACTAAAACATCGTCAATGTAAACTATTGTAAAATTTTAGAAATCATTGAAAATATCATTCATGATTTTTTGAAATTCTGATGGGGCGTTTTTTAGCCCAAAAGGCATAACATTTCATTCACATTGTCCAAATGGAACATTTAAAGCAGTTTTGTATTTATCTTTTTCGGAAATTTGAATTTGCCAAAATCCAGATTTCATATCAAATTTTGATAATATTTCAGCATTGGAAATTCTTTTAAGTAAATCCTACTTATTTGGAATTAGGTATCTTATCCATTCTAAAACTTTGTTTAAAGGTTTATACTTGATTACTAACCTTGGCACACCACGCTCCTGTTCAGCTGCGTTGTTGACATAGAAGGTTGTACATGACCAGGGGCTCTTTGATGGTTTGATTAGTCCTTTGTTGACTAATTCCTGTATTTCTTTCTTACAAAATGTTAGCAATTCTGCATTCATTTGGATTGGTCTTGCCTTTGTGGGAATATCTTATTCTTTAAAATCTTTTATATATGGAAGGTGTACTATATGTTTTTTTCCTATCCTAAAATGCATTGGGTAGATTTGAACATATTTCTTTTTCGATTTTATTATCTATTTCTTTTATTTTAATTTTGATAGAAGGATCATTGAGATTTTCTTCTATTCTTTTGTAACTAATTTATTCTTTCAGAAATTGGATTTGCTTTTGTTTTCTTTTTATCTCTTCATTTTTTAATTCACGTATTTCCATAATTTCATATGGAAGGATTGGGGCTATGAATTCAAAAATTATTTCGTTATCATGTATTTTATTGACTAATCATTTTTCAGTTATTTTTATTGGATATAACTGAGTTAAGAGAATCAAAATCAGGATTGATAGTACAAGAGAATGGCAACTCGATGAGCTTGTCAGAATCTGCCACCAATCTCTACAACTCGATGCATATCACTTGTTATGTATAAGGTTTGGTAATGAAGTGATGAGCTGAGTATTGTGGTTTGAGACGTCTGTGTCTCTAGTCTGGCTTCAGTGTGCGATATAGTATCTTTATTCTAGAGAGTTTGTATGCGTATATATATCGCCCTTTTCCAGGTGTGTTATTAACGAAGTTTTAGAGGAAACTCTGCCCAAACTTCTGGTTATTTAGGTTATTACTGGATCTACAATGACCTAGATGACAATAGGGTCCTATGGCAGGCTAGAATTCATTGTCGGCACGCCACGTCACTAGTGGTTAGGAGTAGTCTGGGGCGGGGTGTGTCAGATGGCCTTGAATTAAATTGTTTTCTATCAGTGATAGTCACTGATAGACTTGAATTAAACACGATAAACACTGAAAGATTATGATTTTCAGAGTCTATTAGTGATAGACTCTGATAGACTTCGATTAATCAAAGTCTATCGTTGTCTATCACTGATAGGATAGACTCCAATTAATCAAAGTCTATCAGTAACTATCAGTAATAGACACTAATAGACTATAAGAAATACTATGGACATTTTCATAATTTAACGTATTTTTTTCTATTTCCGTAAATAAATTTTTTTTGTGCTATTTTTGCAATACTTTTGCCAGTTTTTGCTACTTGTGCAAATCCCCTAAAGTTTTTTTTTTTAATATTAAATTAGGTCCTCTCTCTTTATTTCTTAGTAACTCATACCATTTTTAAATAAAACCACTAAAAAACTAATGTAGTGAATTTTACAATAAAAGATGGAAATTTTGAATTTAGTTTTTTTTTAAAATTCATTTAACATTATTTAATTAGATTTTACTTTCGCCTATTTCTAAATTTACAAATGAAGTGATTTTTAATTTTTAATAACATTAATTAACAAGAGTGTAAAAAGCTAAGAATATGGAGAGCTTAAATATGAGTTTACGTATTTATTTCTACATATTAATTCTAAAAATTTATGAGTTTATATTTAATTATAATTAATAATGAAATATGAAAGGCTTGGAAGCCAAAAGTTTTACAAATTATTCATCTCCTACAGTATATAAAGGCAAATCTTCTACTTTTTTTTCTACGACAATTTAGCTTTCTCTTCTTATTAATTTGTTTTTCTCCATCTCTTAGTTCCTTCACTTAGTTTTTAGATTTAGAAGATCGCATTTTATATTGACTAGGTTTTTACCACGTGCGTTGCACGTGTAATAATTTTAGTAAAATATATTTGAAGTAAAATGAGTTTAAAAAACTAATTAAGATTGATTCTGTACATTTTTATATAAAATTTCTTTTTTATACTTCCACGGCGATTTTTTTTTTTTTTTTTGCAACTTTCTATGATGATTTTTGTTTTTTAATCTAACTAAAAATTATGAAATTTATTGTTAGACCTAAAAATCAATTGGGGATGATGCACAAATTATTTTTGAAGGGAATTTAGAATCAAATTCTAATTTGATATTATCTGAAATCAAATTACATATTCAAGCATTCCTATAATTGAAAGAGCAGTTTTCATTTCCATGAAAAGACATCGTTATTAGATTCCAAATAGTGGTTGCAAAATAAGACGTGGCTAAGATGAAACACAAACCTCTCACCTAGAAGATGTCGTTTCAAAAGTCAATAGCATCTCATACACGTATAAGACAATCTTTTTAGGCAAAAGGTTACCATATTTAGAGTTGTTAGTTTAGGTCGCATTTAAAACGTAATAAGATTATCTCATTATCGTTGTTTTATAGTGATAATTATAATAAAATTTTAATTGAACTTTATCTTAAAATTTTGATTTTCTAATTACAAAAAAAAAATTAAAAATGTAATTTAAAAACAATGGTGAAGAATTCAAAACCAAGAGAATTCTTCTTAGTACACAAAAAATTATGATTAGTTCACAACACATGAAGTTTTGTTTTTATATTAATAAATTTAAATCAATGGCTATTAAAAATTATTATATAAAAAATTTGTAACTTGTTAATTATCATATGATATTTGAGAATCACCGACTAATTAAATTGACAAAATCCAAATTCAAATTCAAATTGTGACCAATATATTCAATCTAAAATAGTGGTAAATAGGAAAAATAAAATAAAATTAAAGGCAAAAACATTAGAATAACAAATATCTATAAATATTTTCTTTAAAAAATATTTGAAAATCACGTAGGAATATTTTGAAGAGAGTTTTAATACAAGTTGACATTGATATCATGGTCTAGTAGTGATAATTTTAATAGAATTTTAAATCAAAATTGATCTTTTTTTTTAAACAAAAAGATAATAGATTTTCTAATTACTAAGTTATTTTTTAAAAATGTAAATTAAAAATAACTGTGAAGAATAATCTTAATTAATTCCCAATACATGAAGTTTTATTTTTATATTAATAAAATTAAATAAATGACTATTAAAAATATTATATCAAAAAACTGGGTTAAACGTAATATAATATTTGAGAACAAAAAATATAATAAAAAATAACAACAATAGAATAACAAATATCTTTAAATATTATAGAATCATAGTGTAGTGATCATTTTAATAAAATTTGATTTGAAATTGAACTTTTTTAAAAATATATATAAAAAATGATTTTCTAAATTACTAATTTTTTTTTTTTTTAAAAAATGTAATTTAAAAACGAACTAATGAAAGAGAGACATAGTTTTAGATGTAAAAACCAATTGCAGAAGATGAACAATTTATTAGTTTAGGTATTAAGATATAAATTAACATCGAATATTTTATTAAAAAAAATAACATCAAATATCTTCTAAAAATTTTTTTTTGAAAAAGATATCGAATAGTTTTTTCTTTCCCATGATTTTCACTACCATTCAAGTATGCTCATAAAAACCATCATGAGAATCTTCAATGAAATTATCTTTTCTAAAAAAATAATTTTGAATGAAATTATCATATTTGATTTTAATTGACAAAATCAAAAAACAAACCAAATCTTTTTTTTTTTTTTTAATAAATACAAACTAAATCTATGGTTTATAAAAAAAAAAAAAAAACTAATAAATAATGGTGGCATTTTGTTTTTATTTTTTATTGGTGATGAAATTTAGTTAAAATCCTATACCCAAACACAATTAACGAATCCATCAAAGTGGGTCACAGTCAAATTATGAAAGTATTGAGAACGAATAAAAGCCAATTAAGCACGAAAAAAAAGATGAAATCCTATATTTTCTAGAGGAAGAATCTCAAGAAACAAACAAAGTACGAAAAAGTAAAGTAATAGAAAATCTCAATGCGAAAACATATAAAATCAATTCAGAGAGCAGACGACTACTTAAATTGTTTTCCATATAAAATCAATTTAGAGAATAGACGATTGTCAATTATAACAAAAACTAAAAAATTAAAAAAAAATACCTGAAATACAAATGAACAATTGGAAAAGATAACTAATTTTAGATCTGAAAAAGAAATTTTGATGGAAAAAATAAATTAAAGTCAGTCTATAACATATAAAATTTTAGAATGGTATTTTTTGAATTAAATTATTATAATTATAATTATAATGGAAGAGAGGTACCTTGAAACCAAAATGGAGGGGATGAATAGTTTTTTATGTGAAAACCAATGGGGAAGGTGAACAATTTATAGACGGAATTGAGATTCAAATTCAAATTTGATTAGATTTTGGATCAAATCTAGTAGACATAGGATAAAATATATAGAGATAATATTATTGTAGGTTATTAAATTTTATATTTCATTAGATAAAAAAAATAGATTTTGATGTTTCAAAAAATATATATATTAGATTTTCAAATTACGAAACTTTCCTTTTTTCTTTAAATATTTTAATTTCTTAATTAATTAAAAATATAGATTTTTTTTTTCTCTTTTCTTTTCTTTTTTAATAAAAAAAATATCATACAAAAATTCATTTTTTTAATCTTTTTTTTAATAAATTAATTAGAGTTTTGATTTTTTTTTTATCTTTTATATTTTTCAATTAAAACAATTAAGAAATTTAATTTTGATGAGATAAAAAAAATATTAGATTTTGATGTTTCAAATATATATATATATATATATTAGATTTTGAAATTACGAAAATTTCCATTTTTTTATATTTTCTTTGCTTAATTAATTAAAACAAATAGGAAATTTGATTTTTTTCTCTTTTTTTTTTCAATAAAACAAACATAATAATAAATTTGATTTTTTTATCTTTTCTGTTTTTAATAAAAACGAACAGAATAAATTAATTAGAGTTTTGATTTTTTTTTATCTTTATTTTTTTCATTAAAACAAATACAAATTTTGATTTTGGAAATTGAAAACTAATTAGATTTTTTTTTTTATCTTTTATTTTTTTAATTAAAATAATTACTTTTTTTATGCCATTTGATTAGATTTTGGATGGAGTGTATATTGTTTTTTTTATCTTTTACTTATTAATTATAATAATTAGATTTAACTAAAATAATTATCTTTAAGATTTGTTTTTTTTTTAATTTTAATTTTTTTTATTCTTAGGTAATGAGATTCTTCTTCTTTTTCTTTCTTTTTTTTTTTACTTTTTAATTAAAATAATTATATTTAATTAAAATAATTACTTTTTTTTAAAACTATTTTGATGCAAACGTGAAAGTATGCCTTTTAATATATTATATTTTGAATTTTAATATATTATATTCTGATTTTTATCAAATTACGAAATTTGATTATGAAATTTGAAAACTAATTATGTAATTATTTTAAATTTATAGGGGTATTTTAGTCTAAAAATGTTTTTCACGGATCCTTGCTTTTTAATATACTAGTCGAGAAACACGTGCATTGCACGTTAAATATTATAGTTTTAAATTAAAATAAGAGAAAATAGTACATTTTTAGTATGTAACAAGTAAATATTATATAGTTTTTTTTTATAAGGTAAATATTATATAGTTTTTGTTTTAATAAATTTATTAAAAGTTTGTTTTAATAAATTTTTAAAAATTTTTAAAAGTTACTCATGGCAATGTTTTCATATTATCACTTTTTCATGAAAATTCCTAGGTATAGTACAAAGTGAAATTTTATGCAAATAATTAATTTATTAAATGATATGTTAATATTTTGATATTGTAAAACATATATGGCCATAAATTTTCATTTTAATCATTTCATATTTTTCATGATGTTTCACACATATACCGTCTAAATTACAACCATACAAGAAAGAATACTCTGTCCTGTTGTGTAACCACTCCCACTGGATCAAAATCTCTTGGAGGAACTTGGTGCAATTCATGAAATAACAACTCTTGAATCTAAAGATACAAATAAAATAACTACGAAATTCATGAATCTCAACAACAACATGTTTTACAAAAAGTCACTTATCTATGAATAACACATGGAAGACAATAAATGAAGAACTAACTTGAATAAAATAATTATATAACATAGTTTAATGTTTTTATACATGGATTGTATTCATACACGAATGAATGCATCTATTGATGTATAACCACCTGCACTCAATAGTCGTGTCTTGTCGATATTAATTGTATGCATTTGAATAAACAAACACATAATTTGAACAGTCATGTCCTACAAGTATACATTGCAACTATTCAACATTTCTCTCAACGGACACCTCAACTCGAAAAGTCATGACCTATCATTGAAGGACAAAGTGGGAATTTATTAAAAATGTAAGGGCAAAACAGGAAAGCAAAGATTCTCCCCTCTTAGTCTCTTTTATATATAGTATAGATTATAGATTATAGATTATAGATTATAGATAATATATTATATTTTGAATTTTAATATATTATATTCTGATTTTTATCAAATTACGAAATTTGATTCTGAAATTTGAAAACTAATTATGTAATTATTTTAAATTTATAGGGGTATTTTAGTCTAAAAATGTTTTTCACGGATTCTTGCTTTTTAATATATTATAGATGTAGCACACTAAGGGTTCGTTTGGGATGACTTTCTAAGGAGTTAATTGGACAAAAAATACATTTAAAAAAAAAATTGGCAAAAACAGATACTTTTGAAAAAAAATTGGCGAAAACGGGGCCTTTTTTTGTCCTTATTGGTTTCCGCGTGTTCAACACACGAGCCACGGATTCCGTTTAGCTGACTGGTCAAACTGACCAGTCAGCAAAGGTGGGCTGAATTCGTGGCTTCAAGCCACGGATTCAGCATTTTCATACAGTTTTTTTTTTATTTTTTTTTATTATTTAATTACAACATTATTTCAGCCTTCCTTTATTTTTCATACAGTTTCTTTTTTAGTTTCATTTTTTTTTAAATATAGACTTTGTCTCATGTTTTCTTTATTTTAACTTTCTTTTATGTATTCTTTATTTCAATTTTGTTTGATGTTTTCTTTTCCAATTTTGTTTTAAAAATCTATTTCTCAGATTTTTTTTAAAATCTATTTTTATTTTTATTTATCTCAATTTTTCTTGTGCCCTAATTTCTTATGAATCAATTTTTATTAGCCTAATTTCCTTAAAAAAATAGTTGATAAAAATCATGAATATGAAGTGATTGAAAATGGATCAATGATGTTGTAAATTTAGGAGACTAATTTTTCAATTATATTGTTGTATGTTTTCGATTATAATATTCCAATAATTTGATTTATTGAATAAAAACAACAAAAATTTGAAAAAAAAAAACCATAAAGTTGAAAATTAACTAAAAAAAATGAAAAAGAATATTACAGAAAGTTGAAAATTATTCGGTTTTTTTTTTTTTTTTTTTTTTTTTTTTTTTTTTTTTTTAAGTTAATTTCAACTTTATGTAATGTGTTTTTTTTTTCAATTTTTTTTAGTTAATTTTCAACTTTATGGGTTTTTTTTTTCCAATTTTCTGTTTTTTCATGATGAGTAAATGTTATATATATTTTTAAATTTATATCTTTTTAATTTAATGATCATAAAATGATTGTATTTTCTTTTTCTATTAATAATGACAAAATCATCCTGATTTATAAATTTTAGTTTGAATCGATAATTTTTTATTTTTTCCTTAAAATTATGATAATTGAAGAGTTATTACCTTAATTTTTGGGAAAAATACACTTTTGGTCCCTGAGGTTTGGGTTAAGTGACACTTAGGTCCCTGAGTTTTCAAACTCAACAAAAATACCCCTGAGGTTTGAGATAAGGAGCATTTCAGTCCCTGCTGTTAATTTTTCTGTTAAATCTTAATTGCTGACGTGGCACTATTATATTTAATAAAAAAAATTATTTTTTTTTTAATTTTTTAAAATAAAAATAATAAAATAATAAAATATTAATATTTTTTTATTTTTTTAATTATTTTTTCTCCCTTTCTCTTTCTTCTTCTTCTCTTTCTCCATATCCTTCATCTTCCTTCTTCTTCTTCCTAACTCCGACGACCGGCCGCCACCGCCGCCGGCGGTCGCCGGCGACTGTTTTTTTTTTTTTCTTCTTCTTCTTCTTATCTTCTCTTTTCTTCCCCATTTTTCTTCTTTTCTTTAAAAAAAAAAAAAATTAGGGAGGTGCCCTCCTCCTCCTTTTCCGGCCGGAAACGGAGGAGGAGGGAGGTCCCTCCTCCCTCCCTTTTCTATTTTTTTTTTTTAATATTGAAGAAAAAGAAGAGAAAAAGAAAGAAGGGAAGAAGAAGAAAGAAGAAAAAAAAAAAATCAATCGTCGGCGGCCGGCGGCGTGTGGTGGCCGCCGGTCGCCGGACTTAGGAAGAAGAAGAAGGATGGAGAAGATGGAGAAGAAGGAAGATGGAGAAGAAGAAGATGAGAGAGAAAGAATAAAAAAAAGTAATTAAATATTAATTTTTTAATTTTTTAATATTTTTTATTTAAAAAATAAAACAAAAATAATTTTTTTATATTAAAATAGTAGTGTCACGTCAGCAACCGTTGAAAGTTAACAGAAAATTTGACGGCAGGGACCAAAGTGCTCCTTATCTCAAACCTCAGGGGTATTTTTGTTGAGTTTGAAAACTCAGGGACCCAAGTGTCACTTAACCCAAACCTCAGGGACCAAAAGTGTATTTTTCCCTTAATTTTTTTTTAAACAGAATTATTATCTTAATTATTAATTTATTATAGTTTAATGATTTTTTTATTTTAATGTAGAGTTATTTTAATCTTTAGCCACAAATTGTAAGACTATATATTCCAAATGTGAAATTACAACTGGTAAAATTATGAAATTACTTTAAAAAAAATTGGAAGTTTAAATAAGAATCTAAGAATTATGAAATTACTTTAAAAAAGAATAAAAATAAGAATAAAAATAGATTTTAAAAAAAATCTAAGAATAAATAAAAACACTCATTTCTCTTTTTTTTTTTTTTTTAAAAAAAATCTATTTTTATGCTTAGATTTTTTTAAATATATTTTTTCTTAAGTTTTTTATTCTTAGATTTTAAAAACATGAAGTTAGAAAAATCGTATTACTTTTCAAAAAAAAAAAAAAACATGAAGTTAAAAAAGGAAACAATATGAAAATGGTTGAATGAAAAAAAAATTAAAAAAAAAAAAAACGGTATGAAAATGCTGAATCCGTGGCTTTTGCCAATTTTTTTTTTAAAATGTATTTTTTGTCCAATTAACCCAAGTGTTTAAAAAAAAAAACTTTTTTAAAACACTTACAGAGTTGTTTTAAATGGGTCCTAAGTTTTAGGAATTACAAAGTCTAGTGTTGTTTTTGTAATTGGTTGTCGTTGTATCTTGAAAAGTTTTTTGATCTCAAACGTCAATCAAAGGTGAACCTATTTGGAGAGAGTCGTATGAAGCAAATGTATCAATATTTTATTCTTATAGATATTTTTATATTATTTTATAATTAATATTCTTATTGTTTTGATTGTCTGTGTAGGATCATATTTATTAAACTTTTTTCTTACCTTATCTTTTAATCTAAATTAATTAAATATTTTTTCCTTTCATCCTCTTCTAACCATAGAAAATAAATATTATTATCTTTATTTTTAGATTTTTCTAATTACTAAAACAAAATGATCAATCATTTTAGAAATAACTACAAGAAAGTTTGTCTCTTCCAACGGACTTTCTCTCGACGGGGAAAAAAGCGTCAGCCTATACGACAATTCTCGACGCTACAAAGTAGGCATCGGGAACATAAAGAATTCCCCTACCGCCATTTACTGATGACATAACTCTCGACGCCAACCTTAATGGAAATCAAGATAAATGGTAATGCCCAACGCTATTAATACACCGTCGGAAGGAGAAAAAAATCGCATATTATAGCGTGGCATGTCTCCCGATGCTTTAATTTATAGCGTCGGGAGTTCGACTCTCTCCCAATGCCTTTATGATGTGCATCGATAGAGGGTTATTTAAATCCCTAATTTTTCGTTCATTCGCAAAAACATAACCCCTTCTAAAAAATGTAGCCCTTCGCAAACGCATCTCCGTCGGCCGACTGTCACCGTTCTCATCGTCCGACCACCTTTTTTCAGCGTCGTCGGTTTCAAATCCCCCCGCTGGTTTCAGTATTGCCATCGTCTGCCTCCGTGCCATTAGTCACTGCCGTTTTTTAGCTATTTTTGGCATGCGGGAAGTTTTATTCGCCCCTTTTCCTCCAATTCGCTTATCTCCATATAATTGATGCATTTCATGTTAATTGAACTGAATTTATTAAAATATACTTTAAGCAACAGACTAGGTTAGGCGATTTTGAAGAAAAAAACAAAATTGTATGCATTGAATGTCTTCTTTCTGTTTCTATGTGGTTGTATTTGAGCCTTATTGTTGAATTCAAAATGAAATAATGGTTATTAAAATGATGCAGAAGTATTTAAAAAAAAAACATTACAGAAGTGTTGAATTCAAAGTGAAATAATGTTAGAAGAATGATTTGATGTCGTGGGAATCTTTGGAAAAGGCCAAAGCTTCAGTAGGCAGTGAGAGTGAGTTGTGGAACAAAACAAAAATGGTTGTGTGTTTGTGTTGGTGTTGTGGTCAAAATTCAAAATGGTTGTGTTGATTGATTTTAATAATTTTAGTTTTCCTACCAAGTATAATTTTACACAAATGGTTGTGGTTGTGTGTTTGTGTTGGTGATGTGGGAAATACTGAATGTGTATGTGTGTGTTAGTGGAGAGTTTTGTGTCGTTTTCATCGAACAAGTCTGAATTGAAACACTTTGTTGATTGATCTTAACATTTTGTTTATGAGGCCTACAAGATTAGTAATGATGTCAAAGTAGTAGCTATCCAATTTTGTTTAGTCTAAGCCTGCAAAAGTTGTTTGTCGCAATGTAGGACATTGTCTCACTTAAACTTTAACATGAAAGTTATTTTATACCTTTTATGTTAAAACTTTGTATTATGCTTCTTATAAAGTTTAGGTTTTTTATTTTCAAATTCGATAATAAAGTGGTGAGGGGTGAGTGAGAGTTAAAGTAGGGGATGAAATTCATGTTAAGTTGTTGAGGGTGGGTGAAATTCATGTTAACTTAGTTGATGTAAAGTTGGTTTTCACATTAGTTAAGTTCAAGATTGGTATGAGGGGTGGGTGACTATTTTTCATTTCTCATTTATGTATATGTTTCTAAGATTGTTTCTCATTTCTATATATTGTTATAAGTGAAAATTATCATCAGCCCGATTGCACCAAATACCCAGAAGCAGCGGGCCCGACTATTAAAGGGCGACCCACCACAAGTGGAAGAAAGGAGAGATCTGTGGCCCACCCGCGATCCTCACCGGCCTCGGCCTGAGGTCGAGGAAGTGGTCGACCTCGGGCCGTCGAGGCCAACCATATGCTTGGAGTCGGGCCCATTTTTGAAGCAGCTCAGTTTCGTCTCTCAGTCCTCCGAAAAAACCCTAGAAAGAAGAAAAAGTATAAAGGCACGTCTAAGCAACCAGAAAAGGGGATCCGAAAGATATTACAACAAGTTCACCTCTGTCACTCTCAAGCTACTTTTGTTTTCTCTCCTCCGAAAACTGACTTAAGCATCAGAGTGTGTGTGTCTAGCACCACACCAGTGTGTAACATTTGCTCGTCTTGCAGGTCATGTCTTCCCCTCTTCAACAAATTCACTGTTGGTGCCACGTGGGACTTAGGTTAATCACCTAGCCAAATTTGACGGTGTCGTCTGTGGGGACGAGTGTTACCTTGTAAACGAAGGCATGAGCAGTGGGATGGAGCGAGAAAATCCAATGCAAGCGGAAGAAGCTGATCCTCAGCCTCGGCTCCAGGCGTAGGAGGCCGAAATTGTCGCCTTGAAAGGAAGGGTGGATGATATGGGGCAGAATTTGGTCGAGATCTTGGATATTCTATAGAAGTTGAATCCGAACCTGAGGAACCTAGAATATCAACTACCTCGAGATCTAAAGAAGGGAAAAAGAGCTTTGGTAGAGGAAATAAGAGATTCAGAAAGTGTCATGAGTAAGATGACAGATTTGAGTTCGACAGACGACCTAGCCCTGAAGAACCCATGCCCGAGCAACAAAAGGGCCTGCAGGAGTGCGCCTCCCACAAGGTACGAAGAAAATGCATTGAGGGCCGATTTGCATGGCAAGGCCAAGGCCAAGACAAAGATGAGGGTTCAGGTCGAGTAAGGAATCGAGCACGACAACACCGACCGGGGGCTGGACTTCCTAAAGTGGAAAAAAGAAGAAGAAAATCATCACATACAGTTGAGACGATCGAATAAGGAGGGCCTCGAAGATCTGATAGGGCAAGCAGATCCACCATTTACTAATGACATCATTGAGGCAGAAGTATCCCAGAAGTTCAAGATAGCAACTATTCAACAATATGATGGCAAGAAAGACCCAGTTCAACACTTAGATACCTACAAGTCATGGATGGATTTCCATGGGGAATCTGAAGCAACCAAGTGTCGGGCTTTCTCTCTCACACTGACGAAGATAGCCAGACAGTGGTTCAACAAGCTACCTCGGAAGTCTATAGGGTCATTCAAGGAACTGGCACAAGCTTTTGTCACACAATTCCTTGGAGCAAGGGACCGACGCAAGCCACAAATCAACCTGCTGACCATTAAGCAGAAGCTAGGAGAAATTCTGCGAGAATATATAGCATGCTTCAGTAACAAAGTTGATAAGTCCAATTTACTATATACTTAGAATCTCCGAATTTTCTTATCTTAGTTGAATTCCTTGCGAAAAATGCTTTAAAATGAGTATAATATGTCTATAGGTCCTCACCGGAGCTTTGGAAGCAATTCGGGGCTTAAACGAGCAAAACCGAAGCGTAAAATGACCATTCTACCCCTAGAGCTTCATCAGCGTCGAGATGCTCGTCATCAGAGTCGAGATGCTTGCCCCACAGCATCGTGACGCTAGGGCAATCCGAGAAATATTTTCCAAAATTGAAGGGACAGCGTCGAGACGCTTGCCGCACAGCGTCGCGACGCTAGGCAATTTCTAGAATTAAAATTTTCCAAATTTAGCTGGAATTTTTTCCATGTTTTAAGACCCAATTCAGCACCATTCTACCACGAATTGAAGGCCAAGAATCCCTATAAATAGATGCCTTTGGTGTAGGTTTAGAATCATCCCTCAATACACAATTCACTACAACATTGTAGTCCATCTCTCTCCTCCTTTCCACCATTCTTCTTAGTTTTTCTTGTTTTTCTTTATGTATTAAGCTTGTTCTTGCTCCATAAGAGGCTAGATTCTTCGTTCATGTAACCGGGGTGTCAAGAGTAAGTTCATATTCTATTAATGAAATTTCTTGTTTGAATTATCAAGGCATGTTTATGTGATTTTAATTCTTTTTCTATAAGTTTAGATTGTGGTAGGAAAGATTGACAACCTTGACCGCGCCCTCTCTAAATTTACTTGCTAAATCTTAGTAACATATTGGTTAATGTTATGTCTTTACGCATGCGTCCCTAGAATTAAATGATTTAAATAATTGTAATTGTGGTTTGTTACTCGTTGCATGTGAATTAATTCGGCTAGATCCCAATGCATTTTAGATTAGTTAATAGGCATATTAATTAATTTAAACTAGAACCAAACTTAGCGTTTGTATGTTTGTGATAGGTTGATCATGATTCTCGATTTGTTGCCAGAATACGCTGGACTTAAACTTGTTTTGACTTATTAGTGAAATTAATGATTTAATTGAATTGAACTTGCCATGACTAACCTGGTTACATGATCTCTGAGGTATTGATTCCTTTCCTTAATTTGATTTTCTTACTTTCCTTTTGCAATATTTTCCATAATTAGTTTTCTTTCCTTGTTTACTTTCTTTTCCAAATATAAAAAACACCCATTAGTCTGGTCATCAAAATAAATCTAAGATAAACAAGTTATAATCGTGCTCCCTGTGTTCGACCCCCGCCACTACTGCTACAAGTTAGCTTTAGAGGTTGTGGATTATAAATTTATTTGATATGAGACCTCGATAATCTATTCCATCAGAAGTGCTGCAGGTGGAAGGGTATGATGATGAAGTTGCACTAACAGCTGTTATTTTAGGTTTGTAGGATGGGAAACTCCTAAATTCCATTGGTGAAAACCAGTCGCGCACCTATGTGGTGTTCATATAAAGGGCACAAAGGTATATAAGCGTCGGAGAACTGTTGAAATCAAAGCAGGCAGAAAGAGAAGCCCAGAGGATAGCTACTTTCGATCGAAAAAGAGAAAACAGAGGAAAAAGACGTCGGAGTGATGAAGGAAGCCAGAATCTGATGGGGTATTCCTTTGGTCGAGGAAGAGTTGACCGAAGGGAAGGCCAAAGCCGAGGTGACCTAAAAGGGAGGTTTGAGAAGTACACCCCTTTGTCCATCTCTCCCGATCAAGTCTTAGCAGCAATACAGAACACAGATCTGTTGAAACGCCCAGAAAGACTCAAGACTGACCCAAATAAAAGGAAAAAAAAATACTGCATGTTCCATCGTGATCATGGGCACACGACGTGAAATTGCATACAGTTGCGAGATGAGATAGAAAGCTTAATCAAGGAGGGATACCTAAAGAAGTTCGCCAGTGATGGGGAAAGTAAAAGATCGGCCAAGGGCGAACAAGGCTGAGACAGTGATGATCCACCACTAGAGACAAGGACTATCTTAGGAGGGCCTGCAGGAGGAGATTCCGGTCGTAAGAGAAAGACAGCGGCTTGTGAAGCTAGGTTTGAGCGAGGACACCAGGGTATGTATTCTCTTCATCTTGCTAAAGTCGTCCCTTCCATAAAATTTACTAAGGCAGAAGCTGCTGGTATCCATCATCCACATAATGATGCACTAGTGGTAACCTTAACCATCGCAAATGCAAAAGTCCATCGACTGATCGATGGAGGAAGTTCTACTGATGTCTTTTCCACAACTGATAACACCTAATTTGTGCTATCTTATTACTGCTAATCTAAGCTTGTTAGAGGAATTTTATGCTTTAATTGTCTTATTTTCAGGTAATTCGAGCATAGGTAACATTGGAAGCCAATCGCGCATCTTGGTGTTAATTCGGGCCAATTAGGGCATTTTTGAGCCATCTCGAAGTTCATAGACATCGAGGAGGTAAAAAGACCCAAGTGGACCATGACGGGTCTGAAAATAAGTGCCAAGAGGTCAAAGGTTCGAGCCCCAAATGAAGCAAACGAAAAGAAGGCAGCATGCTGGAAAAGGACGCTGACCTTAGCATCTCGACGTTGATGAGAAATTTCACGGAAGACGATGTTTTCCTAGCGTCTCGATGCTATGACAATTAGTATATAAGTTAGGTCTCGGTTTAGTTCGTCGTTAGGTTAGAAATTTCACACTTTTAAGATTCCATTCGTTTTCTTTTTGTTTTCTGAGTTGTTTAGACCTTTTAGGGTTGTTTCTTATGCACTCTTTTAAGATTTATTGTTGTTTCCCTTTATCTATGAGTAGCTAAACTCTATAGAATCGTTGGATTTTGTATTGCTTTGGATGGATTGAGACCTTGGCTGAGTTTTCTGGTTTATAATTGTATTTCCTGCTGTTTATTTGATGTTTTTCCATGTAATCTTGTTTTTACCAATGCATGTTATTGAGTTCTTAGAATTGACGCCTCTTAGAATTTAGTTTCATGCATTCTATCAGTTATTTGAGATAGCCACTTGATAAGGCTCATTTATGTGCGTTATTTAGCCTTAAAAACCTAGGTTATTGTTTGGAAAGCAAGGGCTTCGTGTTTAAAATCTTATCATTTCAAGTCAAATTAACAAAAGTTGTGGAATCATGAGAAAAATCTTAGAAATATAGAATTCAAGCTTAAAGTGTACAAAAAGAGATTATTTTTGTAAGAATTTATCCAAGTAATGTTTTTGTGTAGAGGACTTTGCGAGGAAGATGCACCCGCAAGAGGAGATAAAAGGTTAGCGGAGCAAAAAAGGTGAAGTCGAAGATTTGCGCCAGAATCTTGACCTGAGGATGTAGGACATGCGATCAAAATGCACCCGCAAACCATATAAGGAAAGTAGCCCCAACTGAAAACAGAATTGTCAAAGTAGCACACAGAAGGAATTGCGCTTGATATGCGGCCGCAAATGGGCTTTCCGACAAAATACCGAGATTCACAGGATCTTCACAGAATTGTCCAAAAATCTCCAATTTGGTATCAAATCTTCGAAGATTGTGGATTCTTACCTTCCAAGGCCTTCCCACACTGATCTCGGCAGCCAACCTCACCTTCCAAGGTCTATAAAAGGAGACCAAGATGTAAGAAGCAAAGAGAGCTTGGAATTTTGTCCTTAGGATAAAATTTACATTTTCTTTTTCTCTTATCGTCTTGTAACCACTTCGAGTTTCGAATTTTTCAATCTCTGTCGGCTCTTCCATTCGAAAGAAGTAGAAGAGAAAAGCTTGTTTCCCCTTGAAAGAGGACAAAAGCAAGCTAGATAGAGAGGGGAAATCCGTAGTAGTTTTGTTTTTAGTTTTTGTATTTTCTATTTTGCAATATTTTATTTCCAGCAATGTTGTTCTTGTTTTTTTCCTTTGTTTTTTAGCTGTAAGTTAAAGCTCCTGTACTCAACTCTTTATTCAATATGAATTCAAGTTACTTTTCTATGTTGAGTTTTCTTTCTTTTGTGCCTTGCACTTTACTTTCAATCATGAGCTAAGCTTCTACTTGGGGGTTCAATAATATGTGGATACCTTGAGTAGAAGAAAGCCCCACATATGCAAAAGCAACCTTGCTTCCTCTTAACATTGTTTGTTTTTGCTGAAATTTAAAGTTTATTGTTACCTTAAATTGGCCAGTTCGGTTAGCATAGTTTGTATTTAGTTGATGGCCGAAAGGATGGAGTTAAATGCGTGGGTTCGCAAAAACAATAGTGGAAAAGAGCCTAGAAATAGGACTTTGTTTTCTTGCATCCTAGAAATATGATTGGAACCACTAGGGTTTTACGAGTCGTGAGCGTTATTTATCTAAGTTACTTTTAACTAGCCCTAGAAATAAATGTCTAGTTGGCTTAGTCTTCTAAAGGCACCTACAGCTGAGCTGAATAAAAGTTGGACTTAACTCACTATCTAGTTGTTAGGGTAATTGCTGGCACAACTGAGAGATGTTATCTACACCATGTCTATGTGGGCAACATAGATAGTGTTTCTCAGTTGACTGCAATGCCTGAGTAAATTGTGGGCGCAATCTAATGCTTAAAGTTGATGCTATTTGATTCCTCTTGTTTATCTCATAGAGTTTCTCCCGTTTTCATTTATTTGCTTATCTTTACTATTGTCTTAAACCAAAACCATCTTCAAAATATTTTTTTGGTTACCATCTCTGTGGTTTCAAATTTAGAGGAGGCTTCCGTTTTTACAGAATCTTGTGTTTATTCAACTAGTCACCATCTCCCTTGGGTACGATATCTGAAATATATGCCACTTTATTACTTGATAGTGTAAACTTGCACTCGAGCAAGGTCAGCACAAGCACGTCACGACTAGGCTGAGGCAAGTCCATCACTGATCTCGCATGTTTAGTGTAGATTCTTGATAGACATAAGATGCATGTTAAAAATTAACTTAGTTGAATCCTAAATTTTTATTTTGTTTAATTAACTCAATTCCGGACCCTTGAGTTTAAAGCAATTAATTTTCATAAGCAATCGTGAGATCTCAGGTTGTTTATTTTAAATTAATTAGATATAGTTTGATGATCTCAGGCTATGCATGTGGGGTAGCGGGCAAATTCCTTAAGTTAATTAATTAAATTAGTTGCGGGATCTCAGGTTAATTAATTAATTAAACACAGGTTGGTTAGGTGGATCATTCGAGTAACCAAGAAGCACTACCGGGCTCAATTTAAATTGCATGAAATAATCTTTAGAGAAAACTAGGAAGTCAGGTAAAAAACCATTCAAGCATTGAACCCCCAATCCAACGATCCTCTCACTACTACAAAATTCACTTTTAATGACGGGCAATGCCCGTCATTAAAGACTTTTCATGACGGGCGCGCGTCCGTCGTCTATACGAGTGTCGTCGTAACTTTTTATGACGGGCGACTTTTAATGACAGGCAATGCCCGTCATTAAAAGCTGTCCGTCATAACAAGTTACAATGACGGACGTTTTTCATGACGGTCAATGCCCGTCATGAAAAGTCGTCCGTCATCAAAAGTCCGTCATTAAAGGGTATTTTCCAACCAACCAGATCTTTAATGACGGGCATTGCCCGTCATTAAAAGCCATCCGTCGTGAAAAGTCTGTCATTAAAAGGGTTTTTGTGAACCAAATGTCCGTCATTAAATGTCATTTTTTATGACATGCATTGTCCGTCATTATTTTGTTCATAATTTAATAAAAAAATGTGTTGGTTGCCCGGTGGCAAACCAACAATATTTTCTTCATTTGTCAACTAGTAAGGAAAGTAATCTTAATTTTAAATGTGCAAAATTGTATATACATCAAATATTTATCAGATTTCATTCCAATAAGCCAATGAACCAAAATTGGTCATACAATTTTTATTCATATAAGTTTGATATAAAAATAAAATTACAAACACTTACACTTAAAAGCCTCAAAATTACTAAACACCTATGATTTAAAGTCTACACCTACACTAAAAAACAAAAATTCTCGTACATGTCGCTTTCATTCCTGTCACCATAATCTTGCTCGTACATCAAACTTGAAGAAGCTAAGAAAAACAAATTGTAATTAGGTTCGATACAACGTCAAAACAAGAACTCACATAACAAACATGTGTCCAACAACTCAAAGAACCTAAGAAAAACAAATTTAGTTAACAATAAAATACACAAAAAAAAAACCCAATCTCGATGTGTATCAGAAAAAATTGTTAGAAAACTCAATAAACTCCAAAATCTTACAAACTTCAAGATATCAACTCCAAAAGCTTAGAAACTACGAGAAGATAGACAAATGCAACAATCAAATCCCAGAACTTAGAAACAAAGAAACTTCAACAAATTATGAAGAAGAAAAAATGGAAAAAACTTATAGTTAACAATCAGATTTTTACAAATATGAATATAAATATTAATAACAAGGATGTAGAGAACTTATACTTACATGAGTCTACAATCTTTATTTATTTACAAGTTGATTTGCTGTCATGATGTTAACAAAAAAAAATACCAACGTTCTTTAATTTGTTTGTGGAAATACACATTTATTTCCTAATCTAATCTAGTAATACCTTCTTAAATTAAGAAGAAACTCGCAAAAGTATGAATCCGGCTTTGCAACCCAAAAGGCTTCAACTCAAAGCAACTTGAATGCCAGTAAAAGAAGAGCGTGTTCTTAAGATTCGGACATTCAGGTAGTTAAGACATATATCTTGACCAAAAGATAAAGGTTTGAATCATCTAAATTTCGATAAAAAGAATAACAACTCCTGGAAGTGAAACACATGAAACGAAATGAAAGTTGGGGTCACAATCCTCGGCACAATGGCAAAAGTTTCTTCGGTTTTGTTATAGAACTCTTAGAATTTAGATAATTGATCCATCATGTATTTTGAGATTTGAGTAAAAAGGTAACCCTTGAAACTACAACTTTTAGTAATGTGGGGAGTAGTATGTTTTCATCTTCAACGACAGGAGATTTTGAACAACAGAATGCCAAAGATATTCTATAAGTCATAAGTGTGTCAAATTGAGTATCAAATCAACCAATTCGATAAATATCAGCCACCAAAATGGTAGGTAAAGAATGCTTAACTAGAAAAATAAAAGAGAGAGGAAAAAAAAATACTAACCTTACACAATCAATGGGAAACTTCTTGCAGTGCATTTGTAAGCTCCCGTACTTTTTTTATTGCTGCATCAATAGTATCGAGAGCCCTCTTTTTTACCTGCTATGTGAACAAAGGTGACTTTAAACAATGCTTTTTCCTCGTGAATAATGTATGTATTTCTAATTAGGATGCTTTTTCTTTTAGAATCTTTTCCATTCAAATTTTGTAGCCAAAAAGCTGTATGATGACATTTTGATAATAAGACATTTTGAACTTATTTTGAAGAAACAAACAAAAAAGTCGAACTACAATAGTTAACGCCCCTAATCACCCATTTTGTTTACATCCAATCTTCCACATACACAATAAAAATCAAAGACGAAGATGAAAAAACCAACAAATCCAGTAATTCATCAACAACTTTTACCATCTCAACAAGGTGAAATTCCTAAGAAACTCACAAATACCCCATAAATCATCAAGGTGAAATTCCTAAGAAACTCACAAAGACCCCATAAATCATCAAGCAGCTCTCGGGTACTGAAAAAATTTCCCCCGAAGCTGCATAAGTTTTAGTGAGAAAAGGATTGATATATAGGTGAAGGCATACACTAATCCAATTGCAAGCTTCCAAGATGCCCATATCAGACGCAAAACAAGACCATCAACCATCATGTTCTTTCTGTCTCCCTCTCTCAAAATTTACACTGTCTTCTCTATCTAACAGTTCTAATTAGTGTTATATATATTCTATCAATATCAGCAATAATTGATTTACTGCCTTGTATACATCAACTTTATCTATGAGATAGAGACTTTTGCTTGTAGTTGCCTAAGATCATAGATTGTACTCATAAAATTTTAAGTCACCATTGTATATTTGAACTCACCTCCATTGTATATTGTAAAATTTGTTTGTTCTTCTTTCAATTGTACAGAGTCTTCTTTCATTTCAGCTCTGGTTTTGAATTATGTCTCTTAGCCTTTCCTCCTTCACACCATGAAAGTTCACTCCTAAAATAATCAGAAACAAAAGGATAATATCATCTAACAAGGAACATAATGAAAAATTTACCTAAACAATGTGAAGGAAAACAGATACCCAAGGAAGTTTCAAGTTTGACCACCAACTTACAAAAAATTGACACCATATTTCAGCACTATGGTTTTGTATATATTAATTAATTCAGCACAATGTCAGAGTCATTTACCAGAGTGTGGCTTTCAATAACAATGAAGAACACCAACTTACCAACAAAATGGTGGTACAAAGCTTCATCTGCCACATTGTCCCTAATCGGAACCAAAACTTCCTTTTCCATCCGCCTGCTTGATTCAATTTTGCTTCGTACCCCTTCTTCCAAAGAGCACACAAGCACCCCGAATAAAAAAAAATTAAATATTCCACCCTCCTCTTCCGTCATCAACAACTCAACAACGTATACGATCTCTTCAGCGAACTAAATCCCGAACTCCCCCCCCCCCCAAAAAAAAACTGCAAAAGGAAAAAGGACAAACACCAAATAAATCCGAATTTTAAATCCAAAGTCGAAACAAAACACCAAATCACCCAAACTCAAACTGAACTTCAAAACAATCAAACTCGAGAGGGATTCACCAGCATACCGTCCAAGTAAACAATAAAAAAAACATAATTTACATAATTCAATCAGCAGAAAAAACCTCCCGAATACCAGCTCCATACCCAAGAGTCAAAGGCCATGAAACGAACCTAATTCACAAAACAAAACCATATAGATGTAAAAACTGAGAAAGAAAGAAATGAAGATGAAATTGAGGAAAAGGTGAAACGATCAAACAAAAACCTCATAGCATAATGAAGTAGGAAACAAAAATCAAGGGCATCACAAACAGAAACAAAAAGAAAATAGAATCAAATTGAAGAAGAACAAGATCAAGAACAAGAAGGATGAATCGAAGACAAACTTGAGATTAAAGGTGAAGAGAGGAGAATGGAGAAATGGGAGAAGGAAGTTATTTTGGAGTCATTTACCAGAGTGGCCTCCATTCCCTTACAACAACCATTGTTTGCCCATCAGTGGGATTTGGGTCTTAGGAGACACCATAAGGATAAATCGAAGAAGGGGTGAATTTATCTTCTTACCTTCCTCTCCTTACAGCATGTACACGTGAAGATCATTGTTTTACAAAAAAAATCCTTGGATTGTTACATCTTCGAATTTAACAAATAACCATCCATTACCTCAAATGTTCTTTATAATGAACCAATTAAAGGCTCAACTGAAAAGGCAAGCAGATTATTGGCGAATATTTAGCTCTCCAATCTCTCTCCCTCTCTCATTCAAACAATTTCTCTAAGAGACTTCAAGCAGGTCAGCCAGAATTAACTCTAACTCATTTTGCATAAATCTTTCAACAAACAAAATCAAGCTACATAATCAGCACAACACACTCTCAAATTTCCATCAAACAGCCGATAAACCAAAGAAAACAAAAAAACAAAGGAACTACGACAGAAGTGCTGGTAAATGTTACCGGAGTAAATAGTAGTGACGTAGATCAGAGTATTTCTCAACTAACACAAACTCTCAAATGAAAATAATGAAAAAATTACTTATGTTTTCCCCACCTAAAACCTTGTGGATGAACTTTTCCCTGCTGAAGAGTCGATAAATCTTACATTTGATAGAAACAGAAGTCGGAGAAGAGAGGGAGGTCGACGGTTGTGGTCGACTGAGAGAGGTCTTGTTGTCGCTTATCATTCCTTTTCCTCCATGAAATCGACCAGGCATATGGTTTGCGTAGTCGCGGGGAGCTTGCCCATCGAGAAATCAAAGAGTTATATCTTGAGCTCTCCATGTTTTGCTTTTGCTTTTGGCCTTGTGCCATGAGAGATCGTGAGAGAGTGAGATTGTGAGGGTTAGAACAACAGAGATGGGGGCTTCTTTTCGCTAGGGTTTGAGAGAGGGAAAGTTATCATTGTGCCTTTTATTTTTTTTAACTTCAATGACGGACCTTTGAGAATCTTGCGGCCCATTTCCAAAAACTCCGCATTTTTTTAATGTCCGTCGTTGATTCCATCCGTGAATTTTTTTTGACCGTCGTGGAAACGTAAGTTTGTAGTAGTGTCTGTTTTATTGAATTTTTTCTTAAGTTCTCCTCGTTGCATGCTTTACTTATTTAGCTTAAATTTGCATTCCGTCTTCTATTTTATTTCTTAGCATCACATTTCTAAACCCCCCTGTTTGTGTTTTGCACAAAAACCCAAACTCTGCTAGAACTCCCTTCCATGTGTTCAATCCCGACCACTGTTACTACAGAAGTAGTTCGAGTGTCGTGGATTATAAATTTATTTGACTAGGACCCTCGACAAGTCCCGTCAACAACTGTCTTCGAGGCAATGAAGTTGGGAGGGATAACTTGAAGCCAACCCTCACACCATTGGTAGATTTTGGAGGAGAGAAAGTAAGTCCGAAAGGGAGTATTGAGTTACCAATCACCTTCAGAGAAGGACGAAAGATGGTCACAAGGATGGTTAATTTCCTGGTAGTAGATTGCATCTCAGCTTATAATGCCATCTTAGGAAGACCAACCCTTCATGAGCTTAGGGCTATGGCATCAACCTACCATCAGGTCATTAAATTCCTGATCGAGGAGGGTGTAGGCATAAGGCGAGGAGAACAATGAATCTGATGGGACGAGTTGTCGGGGCTCGAATTCAAATAAATTTATAATTCCATGGCACTACAACTATTTTTTTTAGAAATAATGGTCGAGGTCAAACACAGGGAAAGGGAATCTAGTGAGTGCAGGCTTTTGCTTTTGACACAACAAGGGGGTTTTAAAACAGTCAGATCAAAGAAGTAAAAAAATGCCGATTGTAAATAAAAATTAAATAGGACAAACATGTAACAAAAGGAATGGAATAAAATTCAATTTAAACAAGGATCGCTGTATTGAGAATGTTATGCTTGAATATTTTATTACTTGGCTTCCTAGTTGTTGGGTTTCCAGAGTGGGTAAAAATGTAGTAAGAAATGGACTCTAGAACTCTGTGCAAGTATACACAGTCCGCAACAAGTAATAAGAATTTATCGAATCCAAGGTCTGAATTAGCTTCCACTTTATCTATTTTGTTTAGCTTTTTAATGGTTTCAAAGGTGGTTAAAATGATTGGTTTTTATAGAATGCTGAAGCAAAAGAAATTGCAGAACAGAAAGTAAAAAAATAGGCAAACAGATTAGAAACAGGCATTGGTCAGGATTTAGTAATTGTTTTAAAAGATGCTCTAGCAATATTATTGATCATGCAAAACTCTCGCAGTCTTATTAGCAGATTCCTCCCGGAACTCCGGATTTTTTAGAATGTGTTTCAACTCCAATGAAGTACTACCGATCAAGCACTAGGCAACTGGCTATCCCTAGCTCAGTCACTGGCGTTCACCAATACACAATGATCTAGTGTGATTAAATGCCACACACTCCCTAAATCATCCCTGAAACTAGAGAGTGGTATTCATACCGGCTGGCTAGGCGGGCATAAAATAGAAATGAGCACAGCAAATAATCAAGATGCATCAAATCAACATATATTGTATAGAGATTAAGCACGACAATTACATGTTCCTTAACCAACGCCTAAGGTTACTTAGTTCATAAAATGCATAGCAACACACGTTACAATCTGAGTAATCATATCCATAATTACAAAACAATGCAAGAAAATATTAATTCCCTTGATCAACTTGCAATTGATGGTCTTCTTGTAGGTCTCCAATCTCTCTCCTCTATTGGGCTCCCAAAGGTGGAAGTAAACTTTCCAAGAGTGGAATGTTCCTCCCAAGGATGGAATGCATTTGACTTGGGCGACTATCTCCTTTTATAGAGTGATAGGAGGCTTGACTTAGGTTGACCTAGACACGTGGATGGCTCTCTTTGCTCCTTTATCCCGAGAATAGCTTAACAGAATTCAGTTCATTAAGTTGGCTAACTAGCTGTGACGTGGCAGTTTTGCTCCTCGCTTTGCTCCAGCACAGATTTTCCTCCCTCAAGTCGCTTAGCAATACATTCTACACAAAATAACTTCCAAAGCATCCATTCTACCAAATGAGTTAAAACATATAATATCTATCTAAAAGCAACCCTATCTAGCATAAAAGACACACAATTCCCTATAGAAATAAGACCTAAATAACTCCCTTTTGGAGAGTTATCACTAGTTTTCTCTAAAAATCATTCCATGTGATTAATATGAACCCGATATAGCTTCTCGGTTACTTGGAGGATCCCCCTACACTAACCTGTGTTTAATTAATTAATCAACCAAGAACCCTGCAACCAATATAATTAATTAATTTGATTGATCATCCGCTACCCCGCATGCATAACCCACTGATCACCAAGCTATATCTAACTAATCTAAATTAAACAACCTGAGACCACACGATAACTTACATACATTTAGTCGCTTTAAACTCATGGGTCCGAAATTTCATTAATTAAATATAAACGGAATTTAGATTGAATTAACACAACCTTTATCATGCATCTTAGGCTTATCAAGAAGCTACGCTAAATAGTGATGGACTTGCCTCGACCTAGTGGCTATCTCAAATAACTGATAGAATACACAAAACTAATTTCCTAGAGTCGTCAATTCTAAGATACTAATAACATGCATTGGTTTAAACGAGATTGCATGAAAAGCTCATAAAAATAACATGGAACAACAAGTATAAACTAGAAAACTTATCCAAGCAACAATATAGTCTAAGCATAGTTCCAATCCAAGGAATCCAATAGACTTAGCTACTGATAGAGAATGAAAAACAACAGATAAATCCAAAAGAATGTATAAGAATTGACCCTAAAAGGTCTACACAACAGAGAGAAACGAAAAAAGGGCGAAAAGAATAAACTTTTTCAGCAAAATTTAGGGCTTATTTCAATAGCATAATCAATTTTTGCTCCATGAATTTTCTCAGCAAAATTTTCAACAATCAACTTTTTTCAGTAAATAATTTTTTTTATTTTTCATATTTTCTAGGTCATCTTTTGACGCAAAGACAAACTGTGGGTATCACAAATGTCCCTGGTTACTCAATAACCTAGCAAATTATTTAATGAAGGAGAGGAATGCTCGAGTAAAACAATCTGAGTAGCAAAAAGTCCCCCAAACTTAAATTATTCATTGTCCCCAATGAATAATTTTGTGAAGTATACCCCCAAACTTAAAATTTTCTATCTGAATTTTAAACTGAGCGTGGGACTAGAACTAAGCTTAAAGTGGATCATATAAATCAACACTACCTCAGAATCTTCTTTGTCGCAGCAACAACCAGGCTAGATGAAATGCTCAAGCAAAAGGTTTCTGGAGATCAGAATACCTTGATCTAATTAAGCTTAACCAGTCCAAGCTTCAAAAATTCAGAAGAAAATTAGTTAAGTTAGAATTACTTAGTGCTTATAGAACATAAATGAATTTGGAAATTTCATTAAAAACAACGCAAAAAGATTACAAAGCAAAAGATTTGATAGCCTAAAAAAAACGATAACATAGAAACAAAAAAAAAAAAAACATTCAAAGAAAATGAGGTTAGAAAATGCGCGAGCAAACAAAAATTTCAGAACAAAATTCATGCTTGCTAAGGGCCACTTCATCCGTCAATCCTCCTGGCCCTGCTCATTTTCATCATCCCCTTCTTCTCTTTCCATTGGTGGGGGCGGAATCCAGGGGTTCAATAAATCATCAGGGAACACTGGAAGGGCTGGATATGGTTTGGAAAAAATTTCCTGCAGCGCCTTCTTCAGGTTGGCATCACGACGTTTAACATAGTTCCAGAAAATTTGAGATTGCCTCTCGGCAAACTCTTGCCTGCTGGCCGATAGTGCAAGTTGTTCTAAAATCTTGTGAATGCCATAAACAAGTCCACCCTAACGTGCCTCTTGCGTACGCTGAAGCTGTGCCAAGTTAGGCGTAGCAATGATTCCTTTGTCAAATAATATGACATCTCCTTCATTCTCTGGAACCCCTGCTCGCTTGCAAAGCATGGTAATGGTATTCGGGAAAAACAACTTCCCCACTTTCTTCCTCCAGCATCCAGCTATTTCACTCGCAATAATCTTGCCCACATCAATACTAAGAGACCTTAAAATCGCAAACACCAGCAGAACACGTTCCCTAGAAACCGTCGAGTCATGAGTCGTTGGAAACAACCTCTGTTTGATGAGTCCCATCCATGTATTTGCTTCCTTCTTAAGATAGGCTGACTAAAACGTCATTTTCTCAGTTTTTGACAATCTCCACTACGCCCCTTCAATGCCAACTTCCCGCACAGCATCGCTCAATTGCTCATTAGATGGCGCCACAACCATCTCATTGTATCCTGCGTGTGGGAAATCTTGAAGGTTATACAGTGCGTTAATGGCACCAGGACTCCAGTCGACTTTTACACCTCGAACGATACCTTGGAAACCCTCTTCCTCGTCAATATTTGCATAAAACTCGTGCACTACCTGCGCGTTCACAGATTCAGGCTTAAAATAGAATAACTCCCAACCGTGGTTCGTAATGCCGACCCTCAAAAAATGTGGAAGATCACCAATAAACCCTCTCTCAAACATGAAGTCTCTCTTCAGCAACTCAGTATACTTTGCTCTGGCAAGATGGTTGACGAAGTAGACATACGAAAACTGTGGCTCTTCTATCTCATCAGGTTCCTTCTATGCTGCAGCAACACTCTTGCCCTTGTCTGCCCTTTGCTTGAGGAACCTTTCTTCTTCAGCCTTTTTCTCTACTTCCTCTCTTGCTTTGTTCTCGGCCTCTTTTTTCTCATGTTCCTCTATCTCTGTATTTTCTCTTTCAGAACCAGTGATTGGCTGCGAGGGAGTATCAGTTCGGACTACCTTGACGCGCCCAGCTTTTCGCTTCAGGCGGCGACGTTTTGGCACTTCCGGCATGATCACCTCTACTCGAGCCTTCTGTACTTCCTCATTACCTTTCTCATGCACAACCTCTATCTGTTCTTCTTGCACATCCTCAGTATGCTTTTTTTGAACTTCCTCTGTGTTTTCTTCTCGAACTTCCTCTGTATCCGCAACTATCGGCTCAGTCTGCTCTGGGTTTTGTACTTCTGGTTCCTTCGGGTTGTCTTCTTCCACCACCGTGGCAGCAACATCTTCTACTACCTTCTGCAATATTTCTCGATCCTCAACCCTCTGCTGTCTTCTTCTCCTCTTAGCTTCTTTCTCTTCTGGTGTTTTCTTTTTCTTCGCTTTTACTTTTTGTGCCTCAGGGGTAACAGGTACCTCCTCTTCCTCACTGTCTCGCTCTTTTCTTGCTCTTGTTTTCGCCATTGGAGACTCAAAGGATTTTACCGCACACAGAAACAAAGAAAGAAGAGTACAAACGACAAAGGTTGAGACGAGAAGATGATGTGAGAAAAACTTACCGAAGGCTTGTGAGTAAATAGGGCTTCAGCAAAAAGAATCGTAACCGAAAGATTTCACCCATCATTAAATGGAATTACCGTTCAAATCTCATGCAATCTGTAAATTAAATCCATCAACGGTAAAATCTGAATTTCAATCGCCCATGGTAAATAATTATGTGTTGACAAACGGTTAAACCGTTGGATTACCCCTACACGACACGTGGCAGCATCCATGCAATTTACCTGCCCACAGAAAATTCAAAATCAAACGGTAAAAGTTATTAATACACAACAAAACCCTTCCTATTCGGACGAAAGATTTGCTTAAGCCATAACTTTGCTGCAACAACCTTCTGAATAAAAGATTACTTGAAGAATCTTGGATACAGAATTCAAATTCAAAATAGAAGAATCAAATCAGGAAATTTATATTTAAATTAACCGCTCAAATCAAATCTTATCTTTTATTTTTATTTGAAGCCGAATAAATCAAGAGAAATTTTATTCAAATCTAAATCTGAACAGAACTTTAAATAACAAAAATACAATCTAAATCTAAAATCGAATTAAATCTAATCGGAGAAAAAACTCAACTACGAGAATTAATAAAATTACTCAAAAATAAAATCCACTGAATTAAAAATAACAACGAACTAAAATAAACCCTGCAAAAATTAAAACAAATCTTCAAATACTTGAATTAAACTCAAATCAACTCAGCGAGACATAAAATCAAAACAAACACTGGGAGCTCAAAATATTGCTCTGTGAAATGCTCCTGCAAAAAATCTTGCTCTCTCATTCATCAACAAACTTTAGGGAAGAATATTTCGACTGGAACTCCTCTCCCCAATAATGCTTCACACGCTGTCCATTCACCTTGAACACTCTCCCATCTTTTTCATCCTTCAAAGTAATTACTCCATGGGGAAGAACTTCAATCACAATAAATGACACTGACCATTTAGATTTTAGTTTCCCAGGAAACAACTTTAATCTAGAATTGTAAAGCAAGACCCTCTGACCTTTGACGAACTCTTTATGCTTAATCTTCTTATCATGCCACAGCTTAGTCTTTTCTTTATACATTTTCGAATTTTCATAAGAAAATTGGTGAAATTCCTCCAATTCATTAAGCTGCAGCATTCTTATTGCTCTTGCACGACTCAGATTAAAATTTAATTTTTTCAAGGCCCAAAACGTTTTATGCTCAAGCTCTAATGGTAAATGACAAGCTTTCCCATATACTAACCTATAGGGAGACATACCTAGAGGAGTCTTATAGGCTGTCCTATAAGCCCAAAGAGCCTCATCCAACCTAGATGGATGGACTACTTTTTCTAGAATAGATTTGATTTCCCTATTACTTATCTCGGCTTGACCATTTGCTTATGGGTGATAAGGGGTAGCTATCCTATGCTTAAGCCCATACTTAGCTAACAACTTAGTTAAGATATTATTAACAAAATGTGTACCCTCATCACTCACTAAAGTTCCAGGTGTCCCACACCGTGCAAAGATGTGCGATTGAAGAAACCTTGAGACTGTTTTGGCATCATTCTGATGGCATGTGATGGCCTCCACCCACTTGGACACGTAATCAACTACCAATAAGATAAAAACATTGCCATTAGAAGGGGGAAATGGCCCCATAAAGTCAATACCCCACACATCAAATAATTCTACTTCCAAAATATAAGTTAGAGGCATTTCATCTCTAGGCCCCAAGTTTCCTCTTCTTTGGCAAACATCACATTGCTTGTAGAACCAATGGGCATCCTTGAATAAGGTAGGCCAGAAGAATCCACAATGTAAAATCCTCATAGCTGTCCTCTGACCGCTAAAATGGCCTCCATACTGCGAAGAGTGACAATTCTCCAGGATTTCCTTTGCTTCATCACCTGAAACACACCTAAGAATAATACCATCAGAGCATTGCTTATACATAAACGACTCATCCCAATAGAAAAATTCCGCATCATGCTTAAAATTCTTCGTCTACCTTGAATCAATGTCAATAGGCGTGACTCCCTTTACCAAAAAGTTGGCAATATCAGCATACCAAGGGACATCCTTGACTACCTTTACCTCAACAGCAAAGAGCTGCTCATCTGGAAAAGAATATGAAATGACAGTTTGCTTCAGCAAAGATGATGATGGATCAAGACGAGACAAATGATCTGCAATGACATTTTCTGATCCCTTCTTGTCCTTTATCTCCAAGTCGAATTCCTGCAATAATAAAACCCAACGAATTAATCTAGGTTTTGCATCTTTCTTAGACATTAAGTACCTTATTGTTGCATGATCCGTGAACACTGTGACTTTAGATCCAACCAAATATGGCCGAAATTTCTCAAAAGCAAACACAACAACTAACAACTTCTTTTCAGTAGTTGTATAGTTGACTTGTGCCACATTTAAAACCCTGCTTGCATAATATATAGGATGGATAAATTTGCCCTGCTTTTGCCCCAGCATGACACCTACTGTAGCATCACTAGCATCACACATTACCTCAAATGGTAAACTCCAATTAGGTGCACAAAGAATGGGTGCTGAGATTAAAACAGCCTTTAACGTTTCAAAAGCCTTCCTACAATCTGCATTAAAATAAAAAACATGATCAGTACACAATAAGTTACAAAGATATTTACTAATTTTTGAAAAGTCCTTTATGAACCTCCTATAAAATCCAGCATGACCTAAAAAACTCCGAATCCCTTTCACAAAACTCGGTGGTTCTAATCTTTCAATAACCTCAATTTTTGCTCGATCAACTTCTAGACCATTCTTAGAAATCCTATGACCTAACACTATGACGTCCTTCACCATGAAATGGCATATCTCCCAATTAAGAACTAAATGGGTATCCTCACACCTCTTTAACACCTTACCTAAATTATCCAAACAACTCTGAAAAGACCCTCCAAAAACTGAAAAATCGTCCATAAATACCTCAACAGTGGACTCAATCATATTAGAAAAAATTGCTAACATACACCGTTGAAATGTTGCTGGAGCATTGCAAAGGCCAAAAGGCATTCGCCTAAAAGCAAACGTCCCATAAGGGCAGGTGAAAGTGGTTTTTTCATGATCCTCAAGAGCAATGGTAATCTGGTTATACCTAGAATAACCATCTAAGAAACAGTAGTAGGCCTGACCAGCCAATCTATCCAACATTTGGTCAATACATGGTAGAGGGAAATGGTCCTTACGGGTAGCTTTATTAAGCCTCCTATAATCCATGCAAACCCTCCAGCCAGTTACTGTCCTGGTTGGGATCAACTCATTGTCTTTATTGCTCACCACAACGACACCTTGATGGTCCGCAAAGTGCACGGGTCGCAACAAGTAATATAAAACGGTATGTAATACCGAGTATCGAATCCACAGGGAGGCGAAGCGAAATTTAAGCAAGCAAAGATTCTTTGAGCACTAAAAGTACATAGGCGAAATAATATTTAGGGACCGGAACATGCAATCAAAGAAATTTAGAAATCAAAGCAATTAAAGAGAAAATTTGATCAATCGAGAAAAAATAAAATGTGGAGAAAGAGTTTTTTTAAATGGGAAGAGGGGTCTTGAAAATCAATTATTAGCTAAACATTCATTATAATTATCCTATCTCATTGCCCAACTAATTATAATCCTAGAATCTCCGTTAATCACATAGGTTCTCCTGTCAGTCTTCCCTAATTGTAATTAATTCATTTTAACAACCTAAGTGTCCTTAGCGCCATTAAAAATCATTAATTATTACTCTATGATTCATTTTAGGAATCTAAGTTTAATAAACTAATCTCGTTGTCACGACGGGCAATTAAACTAGTTGCATGGATTACGATCTATCCTAACTTCTCTCCGTCGAGTTTCCATTAAGAATCGAATCATCACACAATTGGCCAGATTGCATAAAACATTAAGTACAACCATACAAATAATTAGGAAAAAGGGCAAGAGACAGATAATTATAACAACATTTTGACTATAATTTCATTTCAAGACCCCAAATTGGGGTTTGGCTATACATAGCTAAAATATCCACAAAATTTACAATGGAAAGCATAATTAAGAGCATAATAAAAGGAAAGGAATTGACCGCCGAAAAACCCCTTCGCTGACGCTCGGAGTCCCGCCGAACACTCGTTGAGCCTCCTAGGATGCTCCCCAAAATTCCCCAAGATTTTCCCACTAAAGAAAGCTCTCAAAGAGGCTCCAAAGGAGCCAAAGGAAAGAAGGAAAGATTGGAGGAAATGGTGATTGATGATAAAATGAGGCACCAAGGGGTGTCTTTTATAGGCTCGGCCAGGGGGTAGCGTCGCGACGCTTATTGGCACAGCGTCGCGATGCTGTGACGTTATCAGCTTGGCGCCCAAGAAATGGACAGTGTCGCGATGCTGTCTTCACAGTGTCTCGACGCTGTGCGTTTTCCAGATTTTTCCAGCTGCGGATTGGGCTTCTTTTTGGGCCTCCACTTCATTTCTTTTGGGCTTTTTTTCACATGATTGATCTCTTTTGACTCCCCTTTGATCCAAGCATGGAATTTGGGCTTGAATGGCTGATAAGTCCAATTTATTATACACTTAGAATCTCTCAATTTGCTTATCTTAGTTGAATTCCTTGCGAAAAATGCTTTAAAATGAGTATAATATGTCTATAGGTCCTCACCGGAGCTTTGGAAGCAATTCAGGGCTTAAACGAGCGAAACCGGAGCATAAAATTAAAATTCTACTCCTGGAGCCTCACCAGCGTTGAGACACTTATCATACAGAGTCGAGACGCTACAGCGTCGAGATGCTTGCTCAATAGCGTCGACGCTATTGACCTAGCGTCACGACGTACGACTGGGTATAAAATGTATTATGCAGAATTTTGCGCCTCTTTTGGTTTTTCCCCCTAGACTCGATTTCTCCCTCTTCTTCCTTGTACTATTCTGAATTCCCTTGTAATTTTAGTGAGTTTGAATATATTTTGGGATGGTTAATCGAGCCGAGGAGCTTAGTTGGAGCGTTTCGATGACCGACTAAGTTCACGTCGTTGCAATTGGGAACTTCTAATGTAAGTTAGGCATACTCTTGAGACCTTGTTTATGGTTTTAGTTGAATTATTGTTGGTTGTCTCGAATTCCCATTCTCAAATTACAATTGCTTTGATAGAATAGTTTGACAAACTATTTGCTTGATTTAAAGTAATTGCTTACTAATTGGTTAGTGATAGATTTATTGTTTGATTGTGTTGAATGAAGTGTTATCTCATTTGATATAATTGCATGATAGATTTAGGAATTTGAGCTTAGAATTGTATGAATTTAGGTTGTTCCTAGTTTATATGAATTTGCTCAACGATCCAATTCGCTTAATGCGGTTAGGTTCATGTTTATGAATTCTAATTAGATTCTAACTTTGATGTTTTTGTCGAGTTGGAAAGTTATAGATCTTAATCATTGGTTCCTGTGAATTTTGAGTAATCAATAATAATTCCTTAGATTTGAGTGTCAATGATTGAGTAGCCAAACCCAAGTTAGAATAACCAATTGCGCGATACCGACGTGAGATTAACTAAACAACCTTTACTTTCTTGTTATTTTACTTTATTGTAGTTTTATTTGTTTCCAATCAATCCATCCTTCAAAACCCCCTTTTTAGTTACTAATTGAGAAATCTAATTAAATTAATTAATTACGTTGCTCCCTGTGATCAACCCCGACCACTACTGCTACAAGTTAGCTTTAGAGGTTGAGGATTATAAATTTATTTGATAAGAGACCTTGACAATCTCTTCCATCAAATTGGCGCCTTTGTTGGGGAGCTCGGTCAATTAATTTCTTTAATTTATATTTTTCGCCTCCGTTTTGTCTCTTTGTTTTAGTTTGTGTCTTGTAGGATTTTTAGTTGATCGTTGTATTTCCAAGTGCAAACCGAATCTAAAGAGAAAGGGGAGGAAAGGAAAGAGAACTACAGAGTCATATCTAGCATATCCTCGGTCGATAATTATTTTCTACCATGATGGTTGATAACTGCCCAAAAGGTAGTTATTTAGGCCTCAATTATATAGAGATTTGTGTGTCCTTTATGCTTATTAGGGTTGGTTTTGGATAGATATTACATGTTTTAACCCATTTGGAAGAATGGAAGCTTTGGAAATCATTTTGTGCAGATTATGCTGCTGAGCGACTGGAGGGAGCAAATTCTATGCTGCAGCAAAACTGGTAAGAGAACTGCCACATCACAGCTCGTTAGCCAACTTCATGAACCGACTTCTGTTGAGCCATTTTCGTGATAAAGGAGCAAGAAGAGCCCTACACGTGTCCAAGTTGACCTAATTCAAGTCTCCTCTCCTTCTATAAAAGGAAGTAGCCGTCCAAGTCAAACTCATTCCATGTTTTCCCTTGAAGCCGAATATTTTAGAGAGATTGAAGATCATCAAGAACATCATCTTCTGCAAGTTGATTAGAGAGTTTATTTTCTTTATTAACTTGTGGTTATGGGCATGCATACTCATATTGTAATTCGTATTCCTATGCCTATTATGAACTAAGTAGCTTAAGGTGTTGGTTAGGAATAATGTGATTATTGTGCTTCATCTCTAGTAATAAATTAACTATCGCATTTTGGTCAATTGTTGTGCTTATTTCCATTTTATTCCCGCCTGGCCAGCCGGTGTGAATAACTCTCTCTAGTTTCAAGGATGATTTAGAGAGTGTGTGGCAATTATCCACACTACGATCATTGTGTATTGGTGAACGCCAATGACTGAGCTAGGGATAACCAGTTGCCTAGTGCTTGATCGGTTGTACTTCATTGGGTTTGAAACATATCCCAAAAGATCCGGAGTTCCGGGAGGAATCCGCTAATAATACTGCGAGAAATGCATGATCAATAATATTGCTAGAGCATATCTTAGAACAATCACTAAAGCCTAACCAACGCCTGTCTTTAATCTGTCTATCTATTTGTTTACTTGTTGTTCTGTCATTTATTTTGCTTCAGCATAATTGCGATAAAACCCAATCATTTTACTATTCTTGAAACCATTGGAAAGTTACACAAAAATAGGTAGAGTGGAAACTAGTTCAGGGCTCGGATTGATAATATTACTTGCTGCAAACTGTGTATACTTGCACAGGAATTCTAGAGTATTTTATATCATATTTTTACTCACTCTAGGAACCCAACAAGTTTTTGGCACCGTTGCCGGGCACTTGAATAAGTTTTTATCTGATTTTTTTTGTGTATGTGTTTTAGTGGTTTGGTGCTAGAACTTTTTGATTGTTTCTTTTGTTTTTGCAGGTGTGATTTTGGTGCATGAGCGATCCGCCTGGGGTACGGTTTGAGCTTGATCCAGAAATCAAAAGGAAATTCAGGTTAAGAAGGAGAGAGCAGCGCAGAAACCAGATGGAGAACGTGTCGCGTCTTCTACAGGGTCCTGAAGGTCCAGCAGCAGCAAACCCCCAGCAGAATCCGTTGCTGCAGCAGAACCCGCTGTTTGAGCAAAATGAGCAGCAAAATAATCAGGCTGAGAATCCTATCTTGATAGCGAACGATAGGACCAGAGCCATTCGAGCATATGCTGTTCCGATGTTTAATGAGTTGAATCCAGGGATTGCACGTCCCAAAATCAAAGCGGCGAATTTTGAAATGAAACTGGTAATGTTTCAGATGTTGCAAACCGTGGGACAATTCCATGGTTTGTCATCTGAAGATCCTCATTTACATCTTAAGTCTTTTTTAGGAGTTAGTGATTCTTTTGTAATTTAATGCTGGAGCATGAGGAGACCTTAATAAAATTGCTGCAGCAATACCGCAAAGCTATAGGTTGGACATTGGCTGATAATCAGGGAATTAGCCCATCTTTTTGTATGCACAAAATCACTCTAGAGGAGGGATCCTTTAGGAGTATTGAGCAACAAAGAAGGCTTAACCCTGCAATGAAGGAGGTTGTTAAAAAGGAGGTAATTAAATGGTTGGATGTTGGGATCATCTATCCAATTGCCGATAGCAATTGGGTAAACCCTGTCCAATGTGTTCCTAAGAAAGGAGGTGTTACTGTGGTGAGCAATAAAGATAATGAGTTGATCCCCACAAGGACAATAGCTGGCTGGAGGGTTTGCATGGATTACAGAAGGCTTAATAAAGCTACCCGAAAGGATCATTTCCCTCTACCATTTATCGACCAGATGTTTTATTGATTGGCTGGTCAGGCCTACTACTGTTTCTTGGATGGTTATTCTGGGTATAACCAGATTACTATTGCTCCTGAGGATCAGGAGAAAACCACTTTCACCTGTCCTTGTGGGACGTTCGCTTTTAGGAGAATGCCTTTCGGCCTCTGCAATGCTCCAACAACATTTCAGTGGTGTATGCTAACAATTTTTTCTGATATGATTGAGTCCACTGTTGAGGTGTTTATGGACGATTTTTCAGTGTTTGGAGGGTCTTTTCAGAATTGTTTAGAAAATTTAGGAAAGGTGTTAAAAAGATGTGAGGATACCCATCTAGTTCTTAATTGGGAGAAATGTCACTTCATGGTGAAGGAGGGCATAGTGTTAGGACATAAAATTTCTAAAAATGGTCTACAAGTTGATAGAGCAAAAGTTGAGGTTATTGAAAGACTAGAGCCACCAAATTCAGTGAAGGGAATTCAGAGTTTTTTAGGGCATGCTGGTTTTTATAGGAGGTTCATAAAGGATTTCTCCAAAATCAGTAAACCTCTTTGTAACTTATTGTGTACTGATCATGTTTTTGACTTTAATGCAGATTGTAGGAAGGCTTTTGAGACTTTAAAGGCTGCTTTAATCTCAGCACCCATTGTTTGCGCACCTAATTGGAATTTACCATTTGAGGTAATGTGTGATGCGAGTAATGCTGCGGTAGGTGCTATGCTGGGGCAAAAGCAGGGCAAATTTATCCATCCTATATATTATGCAAGCAAGGTTTTAAATGAGGCACAAGTCAACTATACAACTACTGAAAAGGAGTTGTTAGCTGTGGTGTTCGCTTTTGAGAAGTTTCGGCCATATTTGGTTGGATCCAAAGTCACGGTTATCACGGATCATGTAGCAATAAGGTATTTAATGACTAAGAAGGATGCAAAGCCTAGACTAATTCGTTGGGTTTTACTATTGCAGGAATTTGACTTGGAGATAAAGGACAAGAAAGGATCAGAAAATGTCATTGCAGATCATTTATCTCGTCTTGATCCGTCATCATCTTTGCTGGAGCAATCTTCCATTTCCGATTCTTTTCCAGATGAATAGCTTTTTGCTGTTGAGGTAAAGGTAATTAGGGATGTCCCTTGGTATGCTGATATTGCAAACTTCTTGGTAAAGGGAGTCACCCCTATTGACATGGATTGGAGGCAAAAGAAAAAGTTTAAGCATGATGCAAAATTTTTCTATTGGGATGAGCCATTTATGTATAAGCAATGCTTTGATGGTATTATTCATAGGTGTGTTTCAGGTGCTGAAGCAAAGGAAATCCTGGAGCAATGTCACTCTTCGCCGTATGGAGGTCATTTCAGCGGTCAGAGGACAGCTATGAGGATTTTGCATTGCGGATTCTTCTGGCCTACATTATTCAAGGATGCCCATTGGTTCGACAAGCAATGTGATGCTTGCCAAAGGAGAGGAAATTTGGGGCCTAGAGATGAAATGCCTCTTACTTATATTTTAGAAGTTGAACTATTTGATGTATGGGGTATTGACTTTATGCGGCCATTTCCCCCCTTCTAATGGCAATGTTTTTATCTTATTGGCAGTTGATTATGTGTCCAAATGGGTGGAGGCCATTGCATGCCATCAGAGTGATGCCAAGACAGTAGCAAGGTTTCTTCAATCGCACATTTTTGCGCGGTTTGGGACACCTAGGGCTCTAGTGAGTGATGAGGGTACACATTTTGTTAATAATATCTTAACTAAGCTTTTAGCTAAGTATGGGATTAAGCATAGGATAGCTACCCCTTATCATCCACAAGCAAATGGTCAAGCTGAAATTAGTAATAGGGAAATTAAAGCTATTTTAGAGAAAATAGTCCATCCATCTAGAAAGGATTGGTCTTTTAGGTTGGATGAGGCTCTTTGGGCTTATAGGACAGCTTATAAGACTCCTCTAGGTATGTCTCCCTATAGGTTAGTATATGGGAAAGCTTCCCATTTACCATTAGAGCTTGAGCATAAAACATTTTGGGCTTTGAAAAAGTTAAATTTTGATCTGAGTCGTGCAGGAGCAATAAAAATGCTGCAGCTTAATGAGTTAGAGGAATTTCGCCAATTTTCTTATGAGAATGCGAAAATGTATAAAGAAAAGACTAAGCTGTGGCATGATAAGAAAATAAAATCTAAAGAGTTTGTCAAGGGTCAAAAAGTTTTGCTTTATAATTCTAGATTAAAATTATTTCCTGGAAAACTAAAATCTAAATGGTCAGGACCGTTTATTGTGGTTGAGGTTTTCTCCAATGGAGCAATTACTTTGCAGGATGAAAAAGATGGGAGATTGTTGAAGGTGAATGGACAGCGTGTGAAGCATTATTGGGGTGAGGAGTTTCAGTCGAAATATCCTTCCCTAAGGTTGGTTGATGATTGAGAGAGCAGGACTTTTGCGGGAGCATTTCATAGAGCAAAATTTTGAGTTCCCAGAGTTTGTATTAATTTTATTTTTCGCTGATTTAATTTCGGTTAGGTTAGATTTGATTTGGCATGATTTTATTTTTAGGTATTTTTTTATTGTTTGTAGTTAGATTTGATCTATTGTAAATTTAGTTTGATTTTATTTTCGGGATATTTATTTAAATTATCTTTGAATTATCTTTCTATTGGTTTGATTTTATTTTATTTAGATCTTATCTTTAGTTATTTGAAATTCTGTTTAAATAAATTAAGATTTTCTCTAATGTATTCGGTTTTTCGTGAAAATAAAAGATAAGATTGGTCGGTTAAAATTTGAATTTGAATTTCCGTATCTGAGATTCTGCAGGGTTAGGAGGTTGTTGCGGCAAAGTTATGGCTGGAGCAAAATCATCCGAATAGAAGGGATTTCGTTGGGGTAAGTATTATTTTACTATGAGGATTTTTCTATGAATTCTTGCAGGTAAAATTATGCATGAGTCATCTGCTGAGGCCATGTGTCACACGGCAAGCATCCAACGGTCTCATTCGATGACAGCACATAATTAATTACTGCGGGCAATTTGAAATCAGGAAATTACCGTTGATGGTTTGGGAACTCCCAAATTGGCATGCAATTAAATGAAACGGTAAAATGATTTAATAGGAGCAAATCTTTTCGGTTGAGATTTCAAATTGCTGAAGCCCTATTTATTCGCAATCTCTGGTAAACACGTTTCACTTCGTCTTCTTGATCAAATCTTTGTGCGTGTATTATTCTTTCTTTCTTTACATTCTCTGTCAAAACCCTATTTCACCTTTAATGGCTAAAACAAGAGCTAGAAAAGAGAGGAAGAGTGAGGAGGAAGAGGTACCCGTGACCCCCGAAGTTCAGAAAGTAAAAACCAAGAAGAAAAGGACACCGGAGGAGAAAGAAGCAAAGAGAAGAAGACGACAACAGAGAGTTGAAGAACAAGAAAAAGCGAGAGAGGATGAGGTTGTTGCAGAAGAAGAAGGAGACCCAAAAGAATCTGACAAACAGAATCAAGAAAAGGATGAGCAGGAAATGGCGACTACAGAAGAAGCTCGAGAGGAAATTCAGAAGAAGCAGAGTGAGGATGTGCAGACAGAGGCTGTAGAGGAAGAAGGCAGAGAGCCAGTTCATGAGGCTCGTGTGGAGGTTATCATACCTGTGAAGGGAATAAAAGTCCCCACGCAGCGGAAGCGCATCGATCGAACCTTACGCCGTATATTAATTAACATTAAAATACCGTTACGATAACTCAAACAAAACTTTAAACAACCTTTAAAGCCGCTGTAAAATTGGTTTAAACATGCTAAAATAAATCTAAATTTATTTTTAATACTTTTCTAAAGAAAAGAGGAAGAATCGTTACAAACCTTCGTTGAAGACTTGACTGTTCTTCGCCAACGACGCTCCACGAACGAAAACGCAGCAGCCGCCTTTGTTTTTCTTCGCTGGAAATTTCTTCTTTGATTGACACAATCACCACAGAGGTTACACCGGTATGTCTCTAAGTCTAGGAGGCAAAAGACTTGTGGGAGTCTTTCTCTAAGAGGGAGGCTAGAGAGAATTCTAGGTCTTGTCTTTCAAGAGTGTCAAGTGTCATGACCAATTAGGTCTAGTGTTCTATTTATAGAAGAGTGACCATGAATAAAATATTCAATTAAATCAATCTTTTCCATAATTGATTCAATCTTATTCCTTAATTAATCAATCATGATCAATCAATTCCATAATTGATTAATCTTTTCCACAAATGACTAATTACTTCCATAAGTGATTAGATCATTTCCATAAATGATTAATCACTTCCTTAAGTGATTATTATTTCCATAATTGATTAATTCCCGGTTAATGAATTCTTTAATTAATTAACCACCAATTAAATATCACATATTTAATTTCCGGCCTAGAATTAATTAATTTGCCCAAACACACTTTAGGCCTTAAATTAATTAATTCATTATTTTGAACTCTTTCAAACTTCCATAAATTTATATTTGAACTTTTCAAATATTAATTTCTCTCATAATAATATATCAATATATATTATATTTGTTTCCCTTAATAAATTGAACATTTTCAATTTACTTTTATTACTTAGTTGCCTCAAATTACTTTACGAGCTACAAGTGGGACCTAATGGACCTGCAGATCAGAAGCTCCAACGATGTGAGATTAATTGGTCAAACTCATTAACCACATTAATCAATATTCGTTAACTGTGTGTACATTCCACTATAGACTCACAGTTGCACTCTTCTCACTGCAGACATATTTTCTGTGTCCACGGATCTAGACCAATATCGACTAGTTAGTCCTTCACGAGTGTCCGTAACACCAGCTGGGTCAAATTACCGTTTTACCCCTGGGTTACCTCTATTTTCTTAAGTACCAATTCTCCTCTAATGAACAACCTATTTGTGGTCCAACCATCAAACAGAAAACCCTCTCGTGCCATTGAGAGGGTAGGGCCCTTTGTTCAAGACTCGGAGTAACCACTTAAGGGAACACTCATCTGCTTCCCTAAAGTCGGGAAGGAGTGAATTCCATCTTGTACGATTATGTTCCCAGCTCCCCATTCGATCTTGTCCCCAAAGTGGTAGGCTTATTGAGTCGGCGTATTGGCCACTCTCACCCATACAAATCAAAGGACAATCTCTCATGAGCAGGAGTCCATAATCAACTCAGGATTAAGACTAAGTTGTCTAGGTCGTCCTAGTGAAATAGAAAACCAACTAGTTAACGGTGTTATAACCAGTGGTTACTTTTTCGCGGTCCGGTCTTATGCAAACTCATTGCATAGGATACCCCCACTCGCATGTCTCCTACACGAACGCGTTGGATCGCAGCGTTTGTATCAAATACAAAGTGGGCCGTATCCATAGTGTCATCAGGATAAGGCACCCAGTCTTATCCCTATACTATAGACCCTTTAGGTTGTTTCTTGAACAATGATCCCATATGTCGCTACATATAGTTCAAGACTCATATTACAACCTTGGATGTCTAGTTTATTGGATTAGGGTTATTATTTGGCAAAGACAAATATAAAATAACTAATAACAATTAATGGAAAAATATATCAATATTATTTCATTAATATCCGGTCAACGGTTACATTCACTATCTACGAGTTTTAGGGCATAAAACCCAACAAACTCCCACTTGAACTAAAACACTAGTTAGTGGGATGTAAATGCAATAATCTAAAGCTGGAAATGTCATGTATATAATACAATGAACTAGGGCATCCTTATACCCATTATACATTTCTCCCACTTGCCCTAGATTAGATGGCATACATATCTCGTAGACCTAGACCCTTTAGATGACCCTCAAACACTTTAGCCGTGAGAGCCTTCGTAAATGGATCAACGATGTTGTGCTCCGAGGCGATCTTAGTGACGATCACATCTCCTCGTTGCACAATCTCCCGTATCAGGTGATACTTCCTCTCGATGTGTTTACCTCGTTTGTGGCTTCGAGGTTCTTTTGAGTTGGCTACAGCCCCACTGTTGTCACAATATAGTGTTATGGGCATGTTCATATTCGGAACCACTTCCAAATCAGTCAAGAACTTTCTGAGCCATACTGCCTCCTTAGCTGCTTCACAAGCTGCTACATACTCAGCCTCCATGGTTGAGTCTGCTATGCATCCTTGTTTGATGCTTCTCCACACTACTGCTCCTCCATTGAGGGTGAATACTGACCCTGATGTGGATTTCCTTGAATCCTTATCAGCTTGAAAGTCAGAGTCAGTGTATCCAGTAAGAATCAAATCCTTAGCTCCATACACAAGCATGTAGTCCCTCGTTCTCCGAAGATACTTGAGGATGTTTTTAACCGCTCCCCAGTGGTCCAACCCTAGATTAGATTGATACCTACTGACTACTCCCACTGCATAACATATGTCAGGCCTTGTGCAGAGCATAGCATACATTAAGCTGCCCACAGCTGAGGCGTAGGGAATGTGTCTCATGTTCTCAATTTCTTGAGGTGTCTTAGGAGACTGTTCCTTAGACAGGTGTACCCCATGTCTGAAGGGTAGTAGTCCCTTCTTGGAGTTTTGCATCGAATATCGAAACAACATCTTGTCAATATACGTTGCTTGAGACAGTGCTAGCGTTTTGTTCTTACGATCCCTAATGATTTGGATTCCCAGAACATATTGAACCTCTCCCAGATCTTTCATTTGGAATTGGGCTGCTAGCCATTTCTTAATGTCAGTGAGGTATCCTACATCATTCCCAATGAGTAGGATATCGTCTACATAAAGTATTAGAAAAGCTACTTTCCTTTTTTTGATTTTCTTGTACACACAAGGCTCATCAACGTTTTGGTCAAAGCCAAAAGATTTGATTGCAGTATCAAATCTAATGTTCCATGATCTGGATGCTTGTTTCAATCCATAATTGGATTGATTGAGCTTACAAACCTTTTGTTCCTGACCTTGGGCTATGAACCCTTTGGGTTGAGACATGAAGATATTCTCTTCAAGATTACCATTCAGAAAGGCAGTCTTGACGTCCATTTGCCATATTTCATAGTCATAATATGTGGCTATGGATAAGAGAATTTTTATGGACTTTAACATGGCTACAGGAGAAAAGGTTTCCTCATAGTCAACCCCTTCCTTTTGGGTATAACCCTTTGCCACTAGTCTAGCTTTGAAGGTCTGTACCTTTCCAGCTGCATCTCTTTTTCTCTTATAGATCCATTTGCACCCTATGGGTTTTACCCCATTTGGTAGATCTGTAAGTTCCCATACAGAATTGGAGTACATTGACTCCATTTCCAGGTTCATGGCTTTGACCCATTCATCCTTATCTTCGCCATTCATTGCCTGTCGATAGGACAATGGATCCTCAATGCCATCATTAGGTATGACAACCTGAGTTTCAGTTAAACCCAAGTAGCGGTCAGGTTGTAATACAACCCTCTTGATGATTCTTCAATAGCTTCTCCTAATATTATTTTGCTGCGTGGTTTATGATCTCTCATGTGGTCTTCCTCTAAGAAAGTGGCGTTTGTCGATACAATCACCTTATTTTCTTGTGGGTCGTAGAAATAACCACCTCTCGTTTCTTTAGGGTAACCAACAAATTGGCACAGTTTTGAACGAAGTTCCAGTTTCTTAGGATTTGTCACAAGCACGTGTGCTGGACAACCCCAGATGCGAAAGTGATGCAAACTAGGTTTACGCCCCTTCCATAATTCGAAAGGTGTTTCAGAAACACTTTTCGAGGGAACATTGTTCAAGATGTATACTGCAGTCTCTACTGCATACCCCCAAAACGAGCTAGGCAATTGAGCATAGCTCATCATTGATCGAACCATGTCCAACAAGGTTCTATTTCTCCTTTCTGACACACCATTCTGTTGAGGTGTACCAGGGGCTGAGAGTTGAGATTGGATTCCATGTTCTATCATATAATCCTGGAATCTTTGACCCATATACTCCCCTCCTCGATCAGATCGAAGTACTTTAATAGATTTACCTAATAGGTTTTCAACTTCAGCCTTAAACTCCTTAAACTTTTCAAGGGCTTTAGACTTATGTCCCATTAGGTACAAGTAACCATATCTTGAATAATCATCTATAAATGAGATGAAATATTCGTACCCTCCTCGAGCTTTTACATTCATTGGACCACACATATCTGAATGTATTAACTCTAAGGGTTCTTTGGCTCTGTAACCTTTTCCAGTAAAGGGTCTCTTGGTCATTTTTCCCTCGAGACAAGATTCACAAGGTGGTAGTGAATCATCTTCTAACTTGCTTAGAAGTCCATTCTTTACCAAACAACTGATCCTATCGATGTTTATATGACCAAGTCTGAGATGCCAAAGATGAGTATTGTTACTTGATGAAGAAATCTTTTGCCTTTTACTTTGAGTTTCAGCAGTTTTAAATAATTTGTGATTTAAAAGTGCTTTGTTTTCGGTTGGTCTTAAAACGTACAAGTTATTTTCCAATTTGGCTGAACAAATAAGTACACCATTTTTATAAATGAACGCTTCATTCATATCAAAAGTATTTGTATACGATTGTTCAATCAAACATGAAATAGAAATCAAGTTCCTCTTAATCTTGGGAACGATTAACAAACTTTCTAAAAGTAAGAATCTATTTCTAAAAAATAACTTCGCAGCTCCCACTGCTTTAGCTGAAATGACTTCTCCAGTTCCGACCCTGAGTGTCATTTCCCCATCGTTCAACTGCCGAAAGGAACTATTTTCCTGAAAAGAAGAGCAAACATGATTAGTTGCTCCTGAATCAAGTATCCAGGTTAACTCATCATGTTCTACCAGGCATGTTTCTAAAACAAGTAAATCAAATTTACCTTCCTTTTCCTTCTTTTTCTCAGCAAGGTACTTTGGGCAGTTTCTCTTCCAATGTCCATCTACATTGCAGTGAAAACACTTGCCCTTATCTGCCATAGCTTTGGCTTTTCCCTTGCTTTTAGCAGCAGTACTGGGAGCTTTCCCCTTGTTTCCTTTCTTCTTCTGAGTTTTCTTTGAAGAAGTGGCTACAGATTTAGTTCCAGAGGATGAACCCTTCTCGAACTTTCTTTTAGAGTGAACAACGTTTGCCTCTCCTTCTATCTGTCTCTTGTTCTTAAGAAGAGACTGATAGAGTTGTAACTCATTCAGGAGGCTAGCCAGGTTGAATGTTACTTTATTCATCATTGCATTGCTTCGAAACTGTAGAAAACTCTTCGGAAGAGATTCTAAGATGAATGCAACCTGACTACGCTCATCTATGACCGCCCCGTTTGCCTCTGCCACGTTGAATTGGACCATCATATCTAGGACATGCTCCCGAACAGACGTGCCCTCTTTCATGCGACACTATAAACGTATTTGAGAGCGTCATGGTGGAGTTGGTAGGACGGTTGTCCAAACATCTCCTGGAGAGAGTTCATAATCTCCCTCGCTGTTACCATGCTCTCATGCCTTTTAGCCAAAACTTCAGATAAGCAGGCTAGGATATAGACGCGAGTCTTATCATTGGCCTTTGTCCAGCGGTCATAAGCATCCTTTACTGCTTGGGATGCATTACTAGCAGGGGCTGGAGGACAATCCTCAGTTAAGACGAACCGCAGATCATCGATAACAAGAATCGTATTCAGGTTCGACTTCCACGTAGCATAATTTTCGCCGGTTAATTTCTCATTTTTAAGTAGAGAGACAATTGAGGAAGACATTGCTGAAATTTAAACAAACAATGACCGTATTAGTTATCTTTGCCTTAACCCATCATACAAGCAAACAATTGCACACAATCCAATCATTTTAGCAAAACAGACAATCACAGAACCCTAAAACTATCGATTTAGTTTTGCAACGATGTTTCAGAGGTTTAGAATGTCAGCCACCGAAGGGTGATCAGGCACTCCTCCTTGGAAATGAGACACCTCTCAGCTAATTCTAATTCCAGAATAACTCATATTCCTATAGACATTAGCCACCGTTGTTCGGTCAAGGATTTGTTAACACTTTTAACTCATCCTCGTAAGTGTAACCCTCCCACTTTCAGATCTCAGAGGCACGCACCAACAGGCTACCGAAGGGAAAGACAACTGTTGGTGATTAGCCTAAGAGCTCCTATCCTTTTCAGGAGTTCACGATGTTCCGAATCCTATGACCAGGCCCTCCGAAGGGATGGTTGCGCTAGGACAACCTGCAGGCGGGTCATAGGACTCTCACGGTGTGAACTATGGGCGGAGACCGAGGGATACGTTGACACGTGTCCCGCTCCCACTTACTCTAGACATTTTTCCCATTCACCTTGATATTGATTCATGCAAACACTTTCCGAAGGGAGGCCGCTCCTAAGGCGACTCGAAGCCGAGCATGAATCTCACGTTGTGAATATAGGGACCTAGGAGCAAAACTTGATTTAAATCTCGTTTTGTAACTTTCCTCCCACTGAAAATGTCCTAAGGTTAATATAGGGTTATTTAACTTAGATAGTATTCGGCTAAGTCAATCTATCTAAGTCTGATCCTATTATAACAATTATGGAAAGGATTCAACTGCAATCTTTTGGGTGAATTAAACTTCTTTTAATAAACCCAACATTGCAAGTCAACATTACTATGGTTAATTCAACTCAATGTTCGGGTCAGTTCCCAGGTAGGAGGTGTTCCGTAAACCGTCAACTTAAATACCCCCAGCCTTAGACAGAACTTTACCGAGAGAGTTCCCTTATAACCTCAGTAATGTAAGGTCTTTACTCTAAAGATCTAGGTGCATTAAACACTTTTAATTAACCTAGTGACATTGCATGCTAACATTTAACTATGGTTAATTCAACTCCGGTGTCCAGGTCAGTTCTCAGGTAGGAGGTGTTCCGTAAACCGTCAACTTAAATACTCCCAGCCTTAGACAGAACATTACCGGTGGAGTTCCCTTATAATCATAGCAATGTTTTTCCTACTTAGTCAATTAAAACTATTTTAAATTCTAAGTAAGAAAAGATTCTAATCGTATTAGAAACTGATCTAGGTCTAATTAGTTTTAAACAATTTAAAATTAATCCAATTCATCCTATGATCTTATGTTTGCATGCAAATCTTGATTATAGATTGACGGTTTCTAATCATTAATATTAAAGAACTATTTCAAATTTTAATGATTAATCCTATAATCAAGAATCTAGGGTTTAATTCATTCAACAATCTCATTCAAATTAAATAATTAAACCACACTAATTGCATGAATAATATAACAATTATATTATTAACTATGGATGTTTCATGCTTCATGCAATATTGATTTTCTTTTAATATAACAATTATAAGCCAATCAAGAAAATCAATCAAGCATGCTTCATTCATCACATTAAACATAACTATTTATATTTAATTTAAGTAATGACATGCTTCATGCTTTCCAATTTTTCATATAATTAATATACACTTCTATTAAAAAAATATGAAAACAAATCCATGCATTTAAACATACATTATAACAATTTATAATATATAAAAAATGCATGAGCATGTTTATAACCTAAGGTGGGATTAAATATTCTATATGACATCCATAAAGCATATAAATAGCAATTGAACCGGTTAATTTTGGCCCCTAGGATAAAATAAAGCATTAAATTACATTAATTTAGCTAAATTCTATCCTAAAAATCCTTGTACAACTCCGGAATTTTGTCTAGACATCACGAACCGCCCCGAACTACCTCGAACTGGCCTCCAAAATCACGAACCATGCCAGAATTTGACTGAACCGGGCCAATAACATAGAAAATCGGGCTGATCCAGCAAAATAAACCGACCCAGACCGATTTTCCGGTCAGGATCCCGGTCGGGATCCCGATCTCGATCCCGGTCACGATCCCGGTCGGGATCCCGGCCAGGATCTTGACCGGGAAATTTTCCAGCAACCCTAAAGTCGTTGATTCCTCTGTTCTGCACTCTGTTTTTCCGATTTCCAGCGCTATTCTTCTTGATTTTCGCCCAAAATCATCTCGATCTCCATCGATAACAGCCCTAAATCTAGACACGGACTTACAAGGACTCGATTTACATAAAATACCCGAAACACCGGGCCTTACATGATCAAAATCACATAAAAAAAATCTATGGCCATAAAATTAACCCAAACAGTTCAACGCAAACCGAACATACATTATGCATAAATCCCACCTTTTAGAGCCTATCGCAACTTTTAATATTAATTAATAGGGACAACGATGGCTCTGATGCCGATTGAAGGGAATAAAAGTCCCCACGCAGCGGAAGCGTATCGATTGGACCTTACGCCGTATATTAATTAACATTAAAATACCGTTACGATAGCTCAGACAAAACTTTAAACAACCCTTAAAGCCGCTGTAAAATTGGTTTAAACATGCTAAAATAAATCTAAATTTATTAATACTTTTCTAAAGAAAAGAGGAAGAATCGTTACAAACCTTCGTTGAAGACTTGATCGTTCTTCGCCAACGACGCTCCACGAACGAAAACGCAGCAGCCGCCTTTGTTTTTCTTCGCTGGAAATTTCTTCTTTGATTGACACAATCACCACAGAGGTTACACCGGTATATCTCTATGTCTAGGAGGCAAAAGACTTGTGGGAGTCTTTCTCTAAGAGGGAGGCTAGAGAGAATTCTAGGTCTTGTCTTTCAAGAGTGTCAAGTGTCATGACCAATTAGGTCTAGTGTTCTATTTATAGAAGAATGACCATGAATAAAATATTCAATGAAATCAATCTTTTCCATAATTGATTCAATCTTATTCCTTAATTAATCAATCATGATCAATCAATTCAATAATTGATTAATCTTTTCCACAAATGACTAATTACTTCCATAAGTGATTAGATCATTTCCATAAATGATTAATCACTTCCTTAAGTGATTAATTATTTCCATAATTGATTAATTCCCGGTTAATGAATTCTTTAATTAATTAACCACCAATTAAATATCACATATTTAATTCCCGGCCTAGAATTAATTAATTTGCCCAAACACATTTTAGGCCTTAAATTAATTAATTCATTATTTTGAACTCTTTCAAACTTCCATAAATTTATATTTGAACTTTTCAAATATTAATTTCTCTCATAATAATATATCAATATATATTATATTTGTTTCCCTTAATAAATTGAACATTTTCAATTTACTTTTATTACTTAGTTGCCTCAAATTACTTTACGAGCTACCAGTGGGACCTAATGGACCTGCAGATCAGAAGCTCCAACGATGTGAGATTAATTGGTCAAACTCATTAACCACATTAATCAATATTTGTTAACTGTGTGTACATTCCACTATAGACTCACAGTTGCACTCTTCTCACTGCAGACATATTTTCTGTGTCCACGGATCTAGACCAATATCGACTAGTTAGTCCTTCACGAGTGTCCGTAACACCAGCTGGTTCAAATTAACGTTTTACCCCTGGGTTACCTCTATTTCCTTAAGTACCAATTCTCCTCTAATGAACAACCTGTTTGTGGTCCAACCATCAAACAGAAAACCCTCTCGTGCCATTGAGAGGGTAGGGCCCTTTGTTCAAGACTCGGAGTAACCACTTAAGGGAACACTCATCTGCTTCCCTAAAGTCGGGAAGGAGTGAATTCCATCTTGTACGATTATGTTCCCAGCTCCCCATTCGGTCTTGTCCCCAAAGTGGTAGGCTTATTGAGTCGACGTATTGGCCACTCTCACCCATACAAATCAAAGGACAATCTCTCATGAGCAGAAGTCCATAATCAACTCAGGATTAAGACTAAGTTGTCTAGGTCGTCCTAGTGAAATAGAAAACCAACTAGTTAACGGTGTTATAACCAGTGGTTACTTTTTCGCGGTCCGGTCTTATGCAAACTCATTGCATAGGATACCCCCACTCGCATGTCTCCTACACGAACGCGTTGGATCGCAGCGTTTGTATCAAATACAAAGTGGGCCGTATCCATAGTGTCACCAGGATAAGGCACCCACTCTTATCCCTATACTATAGACCCTTTAGGTTGTTTCTTGAACAATGATCCCATATGTCGCTACATATAGTTCAAGACTCATATTACAACCTTGGATGTCTAGTTTATTGGATTAGGGTTATTATTTGGCAAAGACAAAGATAAAATAACTAATAACAATTAATGGAAAAATATATCAATATTATTTCATTAATATCCGGTCAACGGTTACATTCACTATCTACGAGTTTTAGGGCATAAAACCCAACAACCTAAACCTCCAAAACGTCGCCGCATTAAGCGGAAGGCTGGGCGCATTCCAGTGATCAGGACTGATACCCCATCGCCTCCATCATCAGATTCCGAGAGAGAAAAGGCAAAGTGAGAGGAATGAGAGGAAAAAGAGGTTGAGGAAAGAAGGCGAGAAGAAGCAGAGAAACAGGCAGAGGAGGAATAGTTGTTGAAGCAGAGAGAAGAGAAGGGCAAAAATATTGCTGAAGCATCGGAGGAACACGATGAAATAGCAGAGCGACAGGTGCCGTACGATCGTTTCGTCAATAAGTTTGCTAGAGCAAAATACACTGAGCTCCTGAGAAGGGATTTTCTGTTCGAAAGAGGTTTCAGCTGAAATCTTCCGCCATTTCTAAGGACTGGAATAACTGACCACGGCTGGGAGCTGTTTTTTGCTAAGCCGGAGGCTGTGAATGCATAGTTGGTGCGTGAATTCTATGCCAACATTGATAAAGAAGAGGGTTTCCTGGTAATTGTCAGAGGAGTCGAGATAGATTGGAGTCCAAGTGTGATCAATGCACTGTACCATCTTCAAAACTTCCCCCATGCGGCATTCAATGAGATGGCAGTCGCACCATCTGAGGAGCAGTTAAGTAATGCTGTGAGGGAGGTAGGAATCGAGGGGGCGTAGTGGCAACTATCTATGACTCAGAAAAGGACATTCCAGTCGGCTTATTTGAAAAAGGAAGCGAACACGTGGATGGGTTTCATCAGGCAGAGGTTGCTTCCGACAACGCACGACTCGACAGTATCCAGGGAACGAATTCTTTTAGCTTTTGCTATCTTAAGGTCTCTCAATATTGACGTCGGAAAAATTGTTTGTAATGAAATTGCTAGCTGTTGGAAGAAAAATGTGGGGAAGTTGTTCTTCCCGAACACAATTACTATGCTATGCAGACAAGCAGGGGTTCCAGTGGATGAGAGTGATATAATTCTATTTGATAAAGGGATCATTGATACGCCCAATTTGGCGCGGCTCCAGCGCACACATGAGATACGACAAGGAGGGCTAATTTACGGCATGAATACGATTCTAGAACAACTGGCACTACTGGCCAGTAGGCAGGAGTTTGCTGAGAGGCAAACTTTAACCTTCTGGACTTACGTTAAGAATCGTGATGCTAGTTTGAAGAGGGCACTGCAAGAAAATTTTTCAAAACCTTATCCAGCCCTCCCTGCATTCCCCGAAGACCTACTGAACCCCTGGATTCCACCGTCGCCTGCTGAGAAAGAAGATGAAGAGGAAGATCTGGGTCAGGAAGACTGAAGAGGGATTTGAACGCACAATCTTTTTTATGAAATATTTTGTTTGCTGGCGCATTCCTGACCCCATCTTCTATATGATTGCTTGTCTTGTTTCTTTTTAATTTTTCCGTTTTAAAAAATATATCTCTACTTTTGTAATATTTCTGAATATTTTTAATGAATTTCCGAATATTTCTGTTCCATGAGCACTGAGTAACTCTAACTTAACTATTTTCTTCTGAATTTTTGAAGCTCGGACTGATTACGCTTAATTAGATCAAGGTATTCTGATCTCCAGAAACCTTTTGCTTGAGCATTTCTTCTAGCCTGGACTGTTGCTGCGGCAAAGAAGATTTTTGAGGTGGTATTGACTTATATGATCCACTTTAAGCTTAGTTCTAGTCCCATGCTTAGTTTAAAATTCAGAAAGAAAAAATTAAGTTTGGGGGTATAATTTGCAGAATTAATGATTCATTGGGGACAATGAATAATTCAAGTTTGGGGGACTTTTTGCTACTCCAATTATTTTGCTCGAGCATTCATCTCCTTCAAATTAAAATTTGTTAGGTTATTGAGTAACCGGGGACATTTGTGATACCCACAGTTTGTCTTCGCGTCAAAAGATGACCTAGGAAATATGGAAAAAATGATGAGAAAAATTATTTGCTGAAAAAAAATTATTTGTTGAAGATTTTGCTGAAAAAATTAACAGAGCAAAAGTTTTGAGGGATGAATGATGATCTAACAATTTTTCTGTCTCCCAGAACTTAGGTGAGCTTCATCACAAAATGTCGCCATTCTGAGGAGAAAGAGATAGAATAACTAAGGATTTTTTAGCTTTATGATGAGTATTGAGCCTAGTTGGTGATGAGCTTGAGGCAAGGGTATACTGCACCATAAAGTGGGTCATCCCATGCTAAAGAGCTTATGACTGTAAGGCTGCTTTAAGTCTGATAAATAATGATATAAACCCCTTTAAAAATATGTTTTGAAATGTCTGATAATAGAGCTAGGCTGTGGTGAGTTCTTAGAATTAAGTTGAAAAGTGGTGATTATTTGTCCTTGCTGAAGGAATCATTTTGCTACAGTAGAGCTTGGTTTTGCAGAGTGCTCAGGTAAAGGTTAAAGGTAGTGTTGGACTGTCTGGTTTGATTAAGCTATTCTTTGTCTAATATTCTGAATTCTTGAAGGAAGGTGAGTTAGTATTGCTCGGGACGCGCAATAGTTCAAGTTTGGGGGTATGATAACTGCCCAAAAGGTAGTTATTTAGGCCTCAAGTATATAGAGATTTGTGTGTCCTTTATGCTTATTAGGGTTGGTTTTGGATAGATATTACATGTTTTAACCCATTTGGAAGAATGGAAGCTTTGGAAATCATTTTGTGCAGATTATGCTGCTGAGCGACTGGAGGGAGCAAATTCTATGCTGCAGCAAAACTGGTAACAGAACTGCCACATCCCAGCTCGTTAGCCAACTTCATGAACCGACTTCTGTTGAGTCATTTTCGTGATAAAGGAGCAAGGAGAGGCCTACACGTGTCCAAGTTGACCTAATTCAAGTCTCCTCTCTTTCTATAAAAGGAAGTAGTCGTCCAAGTCAAACTCATTCCATGTTTTCCCTTGGAAGCCGAATATTTGAGAGAGATTGAAGATCATCAAGAACACCATCTTCTGCAAGTTGATTAGGGAGTTTATTTTCTTTATTAACTTGTGGTTATGGGCATGCATACTCAGATTGTAATTCGTATTCATATGCCTATTATGAACTAAGTAGCTTAAGGTGTTGGTTAGGAATAATGTGATTACTGTGCTTCATCTCTAGTAATAAATTGACTATCGCATTTTGGTTAATTGTTATGCTTATTTCCATTTTATGCCCGCCTGGCCAGCCGGTGTGAATAGCTCTCTCTAGTTTCAGGGATGATTTAGAGAGTGTGTGGCAATTATCCACACTACGATCATTGTGTATTGGTGAACGCCAGTGACTGAGCTAGGGATAGCCAGTTGCCTAGTGCTTGATCGGTCATACTTCATTGGGTTTGAAACATATCCCAAAAGATCCGGAGTTCCAGGAGGAATCCGCTAATAATACTGCGAGAAATGCATGATCAATAATATTGCTAGAGCATATCTTAGAACAATCACTAAAGCCTAACCAGCGCCTGTCTTTAATTTGTCTATCTATTTGTTTATTTGTTGTTCTGTCATTTATTTTGCTTCAGCATAATTCCGATAAAACCCAATCATTTTACTATTCTTGAAACCATTGGAAAGTTACACAAAAATAGGTAGAGTGGAAACTAGTTCAGGGCTCAGATTGATAATATTACTTGCTGCAGACTGTGTATACTTGCCCAGGAATTCTAGAGTATTTTATATCATATTTTTACTCACTCTAGGAACCCAACAATGGTCGAGCGTACAATGAAAGAGTTGTTGGCCCCTGACTTTAGTTCGCAACCTTTGTGTATTGTTTATCCAGAAATTGAAGGTAATTTTCACATTCGGGCTAGTTTAATAAACTTACTTCCTACTTTTTATGATAATGCAAGTGATTACCCTTATTTGCACTTAAAAGAGTTCTACCTAGCTTGTTCCACTCAAGGAATAGCTGAATATCCCATCAGTTTAAGGGCATTTCCTTTGACCCTCAAGGGTAAGGCAAGAGAGTGGCTTTTCCTCCTCCCTCATGGTTCTATAACAAGGTGGACAGAGATGAAGAGACATTTCCTTGAAAAATCTTTTCCACCTTCATGAGCTTCAGAGATCAGGAAAAAGATCTACAACATCACCCAGGCATCAGGAGAGGCATTGTACGAGTATTGGGAGCGATTCGATCATTTGTGCTCAAGCTTCCCTGATCATCAGATTCCAGATCACCTATTGTTCCAAGGATTCTATGATGGTATGCTCCCAAATAGTAGGATGTGGATCGATGCAACTAGTGGAGGCTCTATGATGAACAAGTCACCAAAGGAAGTGAGAGATATCATAGTCAACCTTGCAGAGAGTGAACGCCAGAGTAGCATTAAACAAGATGGCCCTATAGCGTGCTTAGCTAAAGAGGTAAAGAATTTCGAGGTCAAGTTAGACAAGCTAATTGAATTGGTTCATTCTATTGCAGATAGACTTAAGGTGAGGGAAGACTGTAGCAGTTGTACAACCATTAGTGATTCATCAGACTACCACCCCAAGGATCAGCAGTCAGATAATTCCTTAGAAAATCTCATTAAAGCTATAGCTGATACCACTCCATCTTTTCAGCAGGATGTGCGAAATAGTATGAAAAATAAGGAACACCAAGTTGCCCTGTTGAGTAATCGTCTAGTCCAGTTAGAGGTGGAGCTTCAATCAAGGGCAGACGCTGAGGAATGTTCTACCTCAGTACCACAGATATGTGTTGCTCCTCATAGATATCCTCATTTTGTTCCTAGAGATGAAATTTCTAGCAGGTTGAAAAGCAAAAAAGAAAGGGACTTTGAGCAGGAGGTGAGAAAATTCTTCAGAGGCTTCGAGATTAACATACCCCTGCTAAAGGACGTGGAACGTATTCCTAGGTATGTGCGGTTTATGAAAGAGTTGTGTAATACCAAACGGGAGACGAAGGAGCGAGGAAGAATCGAGGTAAGTAAGAGCGTTTCAGCACTCTTAGAAAGTAACATGCCAGAGAAGTTTGGAGATCCAGGTTTGCTTTACATACCTTGTGTAATAGGGAGTAAGAGTATAGAATATGCCATGCTTGATCTGAGTGCATCTTTCAATGTCATGCCTTACTCTGTCTATCAAGATCTTAAATTGAATGACTTACGAACTACTGGTAATGTGTTTCAGTTAGCTGATAGATCTTATATGCACCCTTTAGGGGTTGTAGAGGATGTTCTAGTTCAGGTGAGAGATGTGTTATTCACTGTTGATTTTTATGTCGTGCATATTGATAGAGGTTTTCCCCCTAGTGCTGCATCTATTTTGTTGGGGAGACCGTTTGTGTAATCAGCTAGGACCATGATAAATCTTCATAGGGATGTATTGTCTATAGAGTATCAGGAGGAGATCGTTAAGGTCAATATTCCACAAGTAGCTAAATACCCTGATGTTTCTGCTTCCCTTTACCATGTGGAGATAGTTGACTCCGTGGTCTAGGATGTCGTAGTGGGTGACATGATTGATATGGGTTTGGAGCACGACACCCAAGATGTTGACATTGATGAAACAGGGGAGTTGGTTCCTGATTCTTCCCCTGATCTTATTTCCTTTGATCTTGGTATATCTGTTACTTCTGGTGAAATGTTGCCCTCTGTTGTGCAGGCACCCAAGTTGGAGCTGAAGGTGTTACCAGAGCATTTAAAGTATGTCTATATAGGGGAAGGTAATACATTACCAGTTATTATTTCTAAAAAGTTAACTGTTGGTCAGAAGGAACGACTGGTAAACGTGTTGAGGGAGCATAAGAAAGCCATTGGGTGGACCTTAGCTGACATCAGTGGGATCAGCCTAGCCACTTGCATGCATAAGATACAGTTGGAGGAGGACGCAAAACCGTCAAAGGAGCCTCAAAGGCGCCTGAATCCAATTCTGAGAGAAGTGGTAAAGAAAGAGATCGATAAGCTTCACGCTGCATGTATTATCTACTCCATTTCTTATAGTAAATGGGTAAGTCCTATTGATAACTGCCCAAAAGGTAGTTATTTAGGCCTCAATTATATAGGGATTTGTGTGTCCTTTATGCTTATTAGGGTTGGTTTTAGAAAGATATTACATGATTTAACCCATTTGGAAGAATGGAAGCATTGGAAATCACTTTGTGCAGATTATGCTGCTGAGCGACTGGAAGGAGCAAATTCTATGCTGTAGCAAAACTGGGAGCAGAAACTGCCACATCACAGCTCGTTAGCCAACTTCATGAACCGACTTCTATTGAGATATTTTCGAGATAAAGGATCAAGGATAGCCTTACACGTGTCCTAGTTGACCTAATTCCTCCCATCCTTCTATAAAAGGAAGTAGCCGTCAAAGTCAAAGACATTCCATGTTTTTCCCTTGGAAGCCGAATAGTGTAGAGATTAAAGATTATCAAGAACACCATTATCCGCAAGCTGATTAGGGAGTTTATTTTCCTTCTTAAATTGTGGTTATGGACATGCTTACTCAGATTGTAATTCGTATTCCTATGCCTGTTATGAACTAAGTAGCTTAGGGTGTTGGTTAGGAATAATGTGATTACTGTGCTTCATCTCTAGTAATAAATTGACTATAGCATTTTGGTTAATTGTTGTGCTTATTCTTATTTTATGCCCGCCTGGCCAGCCGGTATGGATAGCTCTCTCTAGTTTCAGGGATGATTTAGAGAGTGTGTGGCAATTATCCACATTGCGATCATTGTGTATTGGTGAACGCCAGTGACTGAGCTAGGGATAGCCAGTTGCCTAGTGCCTGATCGGTCGCACTTCATTGGGGTTGAAACACATCCCACAAGATCCGGAGTTCCGGGAGGAATCCGCTAATAATACTGCGGGAAATGCATGATCAATAATATTGCTAGAGCATATTTTATAACAATCACTAAAGCTTAACCAGCGCCTGTCTTTAATCTGCCTATCTATTTGTTACTCGTTGTTCTGTCATTTATTTTGCTTCAGCATAATTCCGATAACACCCAATCATTTTATTATTCTTGAAACCATTAGAAAAATTGCACAAAATAGGTAAAGTGGAAACTCATTCAGACCTTGGATTGATAATATTACTTGCTGCAGACTGTGTATACTTGCACAGGAATTCTAGAGTATTTCATATCATATTTTTACTCACTCTAGGAACCCAACACCTATTCATGTAGTTCCAAAGAAAACAGGCATGACTGTAGTTAGGAATAAAAATGATGAACTAGTACCCATGAGAGTACAAAATGGATGAAGCATGTGTATAGACTACAGGAAGCTTAACACTGTCACCAAGAAAGACCACTTCCCTATTCCTTTCATAGATCAAATGCTAGAAAGGTTAGCTGGTAAGCCTTTTTTTTTTTTTTTGCTTTCTAGATGGTTTTCCAGGCTTCTATCAAATCCCTATTGCACAAGAAGATCAAGAGAAAACAATTTTTACCTGTCCCTTCGGAACGTATGCCTTTAGAAGGATGCCCTTTGGATTGTGTAATGCCCCAGGTACGTTTCAGAGATGCATGATGAGCATTTTCTCTGAATATATTGAGAAATGCATTGAAGTGTTCATGGATGATTTCACGGTTTATAGGGAGTCCTTTGATGATTGCTTATCTAATTTAGCTAAGGTCTTGAGATGTTGCATCGATTCTGATTTAGTTCTTAATTATGAAAAATGTCATTTCATGGCTGACCAGGGAATTGTTTTAGGACATGTGATTTCTGAGTGAGGCATAGAGGTTGATAAGGCTAAAATTGATGTTATAGCTAACTGTGGTTGGCTCGTGTAGACGCCAAGTGATTTACCGCAAGTGCACGAGTCGTCACAAGTAATATAAAACAGTAGGTAATACCGAGTATCGAATCCACAGGGAGGCGAAGCGAAAATTAATAAAAAATAAAATCTCTTGAGCACTAAAAGTACTTAGGCGAAATTATATTTAGGGAACAGCTCATGCAATAAAAAGGAATTTAAAATTCTAAGCAATTAAAGAAAATAAAGTGATCAATCGAAAAATAAAATATGGAGAAAGAGTTTTCTTTAAATGGGAAGAGGGGTCTTGAAAATCAATTATTAGCTAAACACTTGCTATAATTATCCTATCTCATTGCCCAACTAATTATAAACCTAGAATCTCCGTTAATCACATAGGTTCTCCTGTCGGTTTCCCCTACTTATAACTAATTCATTTTAACAACCTCTTAGCGCCATTAAAAATCATTAATTATTACGCTCTGATTCATTTTAGGAATCTGAGTTTAATCAACTAATCCCGGTGTCACGACGGACAATTAAACTAGTTGCATGGATTACGATCTATCCTAATTTCTCTCCGTCGAGTTTCCATTAAGAATCGAATCATTACACAATTGGCCAGATTGAATAAAGCATTAAGCACATCCATACAAATAATTAGGACAAAGGGCAAGAGACAGGAAATTATAACAACATTTAAAGTATAATTTCATTTCAAGACCCCAAATTGGGGTTTAGCCACACATAGCTAAAATGTCCACAACATTTACAATAGAAAGCATAATTAATAGCATAAAAGGAAATGAATTGACCATTGAAAAACCCCTTCGCTGACACTCGGAGCCCCGCCGACTACTCCTTGAACCTCCTAAGATGCTCCCCAAAATTCCCCAAAATATTTCCCACTAAGAAATCTCTCAAAAAGGCTAGAAAGCCTTGAGAGAGGCTCCAAAGGAGCCAGATGAGGGAGAAAAGGAAGGAAAGGATGTGCTGATTGATGGTTGATTGATGCATAAATGAGGCACCAAGAGGTGCCTTTTATAGGCCCGGATTGGAGGTAGCGTTGCGACACTACATTGCACAGCGTCGCGACGCTGCTATGCACGCGTCTTGTTGCCCAAGAAATGGGTAGCGTCGCGACGCTATCTTAACAGCGTCTCGACGCTGACCCAATTTCCAGAATTTCCAGCTTCGGTTTGGGCTAATTTTTGGGCCTTCTCTTCACTTCTTTTTCGGCTTTTCCATCATGATTGGCCTCTTTTGATCCCCTTTTGATCCAAGCTTGGATTTGGGCTTCATTTGCTTCATTTTTGGCACTTTTTCATTAAAAACACAATTAAAGCACAGAAAAGCCTAATAAATTGGGACTAAAATAACGATATTTTTGCTCGCTATCACTAACATACCCTACCCTACGAACGTTCGGGAGGTTAGATCTTTGCTTGGCCATGCAGGTTTCTATCGCAGGTTTATTAAAGACTTCAGCAAGACTGCATTGCCCATGACGAACCTATTGCAGAAGGACGTCACCTTCGAGTTTGGGGCAGAATGCCAGGCAGCATTTGGCCTTCTGAAGAAGAGGCTGACTAGTGCACCGATTATCCATCCTCCAAGGTGGGACCTTCCCTTTGAAATCATGTGTGATGCAAGCAATTATGCTGTTGGAGTTGTTTTGGGTCAACGCATTGACAAAAGAAGCCATTTCATTTATTATGCCTCACACACTCTGAATCCTGCACAGTGCAACTACTCGACGATCGAAAAAAAGCTTTTGGTTGTTGTGTTTGCTTTAGATAAGTTTCGCTCTTATATTCTTGGCTCACCAGTTGTTGTTTACTCTGATCATGCAGCTCTACAACACTTGATGACGAAAAAGGAGTTGAAACCTCGCCTCATCCGTTGGATCTTACTGCTCCAGGAGTTTGATTTGAAGATTGTGGACCGCAAAGGATCTGAAAATTTAGTTGTTGACCATCTCAGTCGCTTGGTAAGGAAGGAGGATTACCTACCTCTAAACGATGAATTCCCTGACGAGCACTTATTCAGAATGCAGGATAACACCCCCTGGTACACTGGCATTGTTAATTATTTAGTGACTGGGAGCATACCTGACGACTATAGTAAATTCAGGAAGGATAAATTGATAAGTGAGTCTAGGTTTTATGTGTAGGATAAGCCTAATTTGTGGAGATATTGTTTGGATCAAATTATTAATAGATGTATACCTGATAATGAGATTCAGTCTGTCTTAGCTTTTTGTCATGAACATGCATGTGGAGGCCATTTCGGCCCTAAGAGGACTACTAGAAAGATTTTGGATTCAGGTCTTTATTGGGCTACATTGTTTAGGGATGCTCATGATTATTGTAGAGCTTGTGATAGATGCCAGAGAGTAGGATCATTGACTCGTAGATATGAGATGCCTCAGATGCCAATCTTAGTTGTAGAAGTTTTTGATGTTTGGGGTATTGATTTCATGGGTCCCTTGCCATCCTCTTGTGGATATCTTTATATTATTTTGGCAGTGGATTATGTATCGAAATGGGTGGAAGCCAAAGCCACCAGAGCTGACGACTCCAAAACCATTGTAAGTTTCTTAAAACTAACATCTTTAGCAGGTATGGAGTTCCACGAGCCATCATTAGTGATCAAGGAACTCACTTTTGCAATCGGTCTGTTGATGCTCTTATGAAGAAATATGGAGTCCAGCATAGAGTTTCCACAACTTATCACCCTCAGTCGAACGGCCAGGTCGAACTCTCAAACCGGGAAGACAAGTCCATCCTGGAGAAAGTTGTAAATCCGTGGGCATATCGCATGGCCTATAAAACTCCCATAGGAATGTCTCCTTACAGGTTAGTTTTCGACAAGGCATGCCACCTCCCCGTGGAGATAGAACATCGAGCGTTTTGGGCAGTTAAGCAGTGCAACCTAGACATGAAAAAAGCAGGGGAACAGAGACTTCTGGAGGTGCAGGAACTCAAAGAGATGAGATTAGATGCATACGAGAACTCTAGGATCTACAAGGAAAAGGCTAAGTTGTTCCACGACAACATGATTGCCAGGAAACAATTCAGTGTTGGTCAGAAAGTTCTCCTCTTTAACTCCCGCCTTAAGCTGCGAGTAGGTAAGTTTCTCTCCAAATGGCTTGGCCCATTCCTTATTACTCACGTTTATCCTCACGGTGCAGTTGATATCAGAGACTTGAATTCAAACAAATCCCTCAAGGTCAATGGACACAGGTTAAAGGTATTCAGTGAGCGCACACATATTCCTCCTCCCGTCCTCACATGTTTAGAATGCCCTACTAAGGGAGTCACGTAGCCCTCCGAGAATTATGGCGCGTTCCCATCCCAACAAAAGATTCAGGGGAGGTGTTCTGTTCCCTTTTTACTTTTTGTCCCTAGGTTGCATGCTTAGTTTACATTGAGGACAATGCAATGTTTAGGTTGGGGGTGGGAGCATATGCACGTTTTATCATTCTACTTATCATTTTGTAGGTCCGATCGTTTTGAGCACTTTAATTTTTAGATTGTATGCCTCGCTCTATGATTGATTATGAGATTTCTAGGATGAGAAAAGCATGAGTATATATTTTTCCTATAGTTGAATTGCATGCACTCTAGCATCTTTAGAGACTTCATTAAAAAATTTCGAGATCTTCCTTAAACTAAATTGAGCTTGAGTCCTTCATAGCGTAGTTTTATTGGTTTTAGATGGCTTTTTAAGATTCACGCCTCTGTTGTCACCTCGATAGGATAGGTAGCATGTTTAGCGGATTTTTTTTGCAAAATAGCTTGTTGAAGGCTTGTGGAGTGAGAAAAAGAATATTTACCTTGTTTGAATCAAAAAACAAAAAAACAAAAAAAAATCATTTATTTTATCAAGAAAAGGATTGCGAGAAAAAGAAGAAAAATATTTTTGTTTAGCTTGCCGGGGTAAAAAGAGCTACCTCTAGTGTCATCAGTTAGGCCGTCTAGAGAAAACTCGGGAAATGTGATCCTGCATTAGTTGTGTGAAAGCTAGTACCTTTAAAAATCATATATATATGCAAGCTTAGGGCCCTTTAGTTGAAATAAAAGAAAAGAAAAAGTCTAAGGCCCCCCTTTGCATCCTTAAACAAGTTACTTTGTTCATTTCCTTTAATGCATTATGTCTTTGTCCAGTGTAGAGGGAAGATGGAATAGGGAATTTTAAAAATTCTTCTCGAACTTTTCAAAACACCTCTAAGGAAAACTTAGATCATATTTTGCATAAGAAAGAATTTGGCTAATTTTAAATTTGTCTCTAACTATGCCAGTCTCGCATTTAATTCTCTTGGATAAAATGTTGATCATGCTTATCTTTGAGAAATTGAGTCATGAATATTGCATTTCATAATAATCTCTCTCTCATTATAATATTAGCTTGCTCGAGGACTAGCAAGGTTTAGGTTGGGGGTATTTGATAAGTCCAATTTATTATACACTTAGAATCTCTCAATTTGCTTATCTTAGTTGAATTCCTTGCGAACAATGCTTTAAAATGAGTATAATATGTCTATAGGTCCTCACCGGAGCTTTGGAAGCAATTTGGGGCTTAAACGAGCGAAACTGGAGCCTAAAATTACAATTCTGCCCCTGGAGCCTCATTAGCGTCGAGACGCTTGTCATATAGAGTCGAGACGGTACAGCGTCGAGACGCTTGCTCAATAGCGTTGCGACGCTAGGGCAAATCCGAGACTTTTTCCTATTCTGTAGGGTGGCAGCGTCGCGACTCTATGACTGGGTATAAAATGTATTATGCAGAATTTTGCACCTCTCTTGGTTTTTTCCCCCTAGACTCGATTTCTCCCTCTTCTTCCTTGTACTATTCTGAATTCCCTTGTAATTTTAGTGAGTTTGAATATATTTTGGGATGGTTAATCGAGCCGAGGAGCTTAGTTGGAGCGTTTCGATGATCGGCTAAGTTCATGTCGTTGCAATTGGGAACTTCTAATGTAAGTTAGGCATACTCTTGAGACCTTGTTTATGGTTTTAGTTGAATTATTGTTGGTTATGTCTTGAATTCCCATTCTCAAATTACAATTGCTTTGATAGAATAGTTTGACAAACTATTTGCTTGATTTAAAGTAATTGCTTACTAATTGGTTAGTGATAGATTTATTGTGTGATTGTGTTGAATGGAGTGTTATCTCATTTGATATAATTGCATGATAGATTTAGGAATTTGAGCTTAGAATTGTATGAATTTAGGTTGTTCCTAGTTTATTTGAATTTACTCAACGATCCAATTCGCTTAATGCGGTTAGGTTCATGTTTATGAATTCTAATTAGATTCTAACTTTGATGTTTTTGTCGAGTTAGAAAGTTATAGATCTTAATCATTGGTTCCAGTGAATTTTGAGTAATCAATAATAATTCCTTAGATTTGAGTGTCAATGATTGAGTAGCCAAACCCAAGTTAGAATAACCAATTGCGCGATACCGAGGTCAGATTAACTAAACAACCTTTACTTTCTTGTTATTTTACTTTATTGCAGTTTTATTTGTTTCCAATCAATCCATCCTTCAAAACCCCCTTTTTAGTTACTAATTGAGAAATCTAATTAAATTAATTAATTACGCTGCTCCCTGTGATCGACCCCGGCCACTACTGCTACAAGTTAGCTTTAGAGGTTGAGGATTATAAATTTATTTGATAAGAGACCTCGACAATCTCTTCCATCAATGACTTCATTTTGGGCACTTTTTCCCCAAAATCCACAACTTTGCTCCTAAAGACCAAATGACAAATTACATTAAATATTTTCAATAAAAACACAATTAAAGCACAAAAAAGCCTAATAAATTGGGACTAAAATAGCGACATTTCTCCTCGCTATCACACCTCTGTTGCTGACCGCAAGCGCACAGGTCGTCACAAGTTATATAAAACGGTAGGTAATACCGAGTATCGAATCCTCAGGAAAATTGAATTAATTCCATTAAGTACCAAGAACCATCTTGCTTTAATTTTATTTAGAAGATCAACTCGAATGATAATGCGAAAATTAACGGAATTAATAAAAATAAACATGCAATAGCGAAATGAAAATATCCAATTAAGGGGGCTTGACCTAGGGTGTTATCTAGCTTTCTTGGATTTGTAGCTCAATTACATGGATGCATATAACTTATAATCTTCTGTTTCATAAATCTAGAAGTAATTATAAGCGGATTTCTCTTTCAAGCTCCTCCACATCTCACACTAACATAACTAATTCATGTGTCCATCTCCTTAGTTAATCATAGTATGGTATTAAGCAACTTCATAAACAATTTCTAACAATTCTTTTTCACTCTCGTGTTCCAAGCAATTATTAGCCATGCAATTAGGATCTAATCTAAATTCTCTCTGTCGAGTATCAATTTAGACCAACATGACAATTAATCTGTGATAAAGAGATTAAAGGCATTAAGCAAAAATTGCATAGATGAAATATGAAGAAATTCATTATATAATCCAAGTAATTGCGCTACAATATCCCATTAACTAGAATAAAGACCATAGGTCTCAAGATCTACTCACAAATGGAAATAATTTTGCCCAGGTGATCTTGATCCATAGGCCTAACTCAAATTACAACAAGGAATTATAAAGAAGTAAGGAAGAAATAACCGATAAGTCGATCCCAAGCTCTCGCTACGATCATCTCGAATCTTGAGCCTTGGAATCTCGCTCAATTCCAACCTTTTTCTTCACAATCCTTCTCACTTTTTCTATCTATTGAGCTAGGGGAGAGCTCCCAAAAATGGGATGATGATTATCAAAGGGAAGGGCCCTTTTTATAGTGCAAAATTCGGACCTTTCTTGTTGAACAAGTCGACAGTGTCGAGACGCTATGTCGCACCGTCTCGACGCTGTGACGTCATGTTGTCTTGGGGCAGAAGTCGTCGCAGCGTCGAGACGCTACACAGACAGTGTCGCGACGTTATCATGATTTTGGAGCACGCATTGCTGATCACCTAGCGTCGAGACGCTAGGCCTTCTAGAAGCATTATTTGTGGATTTTTGCCTCCTTTCTTCAAACTTTTGGGCTTTTTGGGACTCCCACCTCAATTATCTTCTTTTCTTGGACCTTGGGGCTAGGATTTTCGATGATTATTCTTCAAATTGCCCAAAATGTCTCCAAATTCGCCCAAATTCTCTTAAAATTTCAGTTTTGCTGCTCGAACTCGAATTTCTGTAAAATCGTCATAAAAATACATTAAAGCTCACAATTCATGAACAAAACTAGCTGAAATTAATAGGAAAATGATGACATTTTTGCATGTCATCACACCCCCAAACTTAAAGTTTTGCTAGTCCCGAGCAAAATAAAGTAATACATATGAATCATAACTTGCATGCTAACAACTCTATCCTCAATGCTTCTAGCCATGAATGCAAACTATTGAAACAAATAAGTAAGCATGAATAAGCATCAAGAAGTCTAAAATCTAATCCTATCATCCCTTGCAAAAATGAATCATCATTTGCCTTATCATAATCTTTACTAGCCCGGAATCATTTATATACTCCTCCATCCATCTTCCCCCTACAGTGGCACTAAAGCTCGCCCTTTTAGCCATCATACTTATCTAGCAAGCACTACCTTACTGAGGTGCCTATAATTCTCTTTCTTTCTTCTTTTTTTTTTTCGAATGAGAATTCTTTTAGATGTAGCGCCTTCGTTCTGGCTAGCCAACATTGGTGATGAAAGCATCCAACTACGAGCGCCTCATCTTTCAGGATGCCGAAGCATGCTCATTTCTTTTCAGTGTTTTCATGTAAAGGCAAAGGATGGGTGTCATGAATGCCCCTGGTTACTAATGCTTTCAAGAAAGTGGAGCATTATCTATTATAAATATATTTAGGGCAAATCAAAGCATTTCTTTCTCCGAAAGCTTAGTATTACTAACTATTACGCAAAAAAGCTATCTAGACAAACTTTACACCTATCAGAGTGACAACGAACTTCCAAAGTATATAACTTTCATCTAGGCTTTCAAAATTATAATAAAACAAGTGAATCATCGTACTTTGCAAGGGAATCAAAGAAAAAATTTTAAATTTTCTTGAATTTAGACATGCTTTCCAATTTGCAACAATAAGAGAGAATCATGGCTAAAATCACATCATCAGACGTCATCATCATCAATATGCATTTAATTCATCATACGCATTACTTATGCAAAACCTAAGCAGAGCAAATCTCCCCCCCCCCCCAAACTTAAAATATACATTGTCCCCAATGTATGAACATTTAATCAGACAAAGAGAGATCGATACTGCCCTGAAAAAACGAGAGAATCTGAAACGTCTTGAATTATCGTCCAAGGAGAGAATGAGAAGCCAGGTAGGAACTCGCGAGCTTCCTGCACAAGGATCGATCTTAAAGGAGCATTAGGATCAACATAGAAACTAAATTAAAATCTAAAAAAACTTAAACAGTTTGGGTTGCCTCCCAAGAAGCGCTTGTTTAACGTCCTAAGCTAGACGAAGCTCGGTCACCCTGGATCTGTCAAAATCATTTTTTCGACCTTTCGCTCTTCAAATCCACAATAGTGCTTTACTCTTTGAGCATTGACTTTAAAAGTTAACCCGCTGTTATCCATTAATTCAATTGGTCCATATGGGGATACTTCCTTGTTTATGAACGGACCGGACCATCTTGACTTTAATTTTCCCAGGAATAATCGCAATCGAGAATTGAATAGAAGAACTTGCTGCCCTGGCTCAAAAGAACGCTTCTGGACTATATGATCATGCCATCTTGCAGTTCTTCCTTACAGAGCTTAGCGTTTTCATACGCCTGGCTCCTAAATTCTTCCAATTCGTTGAGCTGCAGAAGACGTTGTTCCCCAGCCTTCTCTGCGTCCAAGTTCAGCTTCTTGATAGCCTAGTATGCTTTGTGCTCGAGCTCCACAGTCAAATGACAAGCCTTATCATACACTAATTGATACGGGAATGTACCGATCTGAGTTTTGAAAGCTGTCCGGTAGGCCCATAAAGCATCGTCCAACTTGTATGCCCAGTCTTTCCTGTTGATGTGCACTGTCTTCTCCAAGATTTGCTTAATCTCCCTGTTAGAAATCTCAGCTTGGCCGTTAGTCTGGGGATGGTAAGCTAAAGAAGTCTTATGCTTGACACCATATTTTTTTAGTAATGATTCAAACAATTTATTGCAAAAATGGGACCCCTCATCAGTAATTATAGCCCGTGGTGTGCCAAATCTAGTGAAAATATTTTTATGCAGAAAACGTAACACAACACGTGCATCATTAGTCTTAGTGGCTACTGCCTCTACCCATTTAGATACGTAATCAACAGCAACTAAGATGTACGAGTATCCATTGGAAAAGGGAAACGGGCCCATAAAATCCATGCCTCATACATCAAAAAGTTCTACTTCAAGAATAGGGGTTAGGGGCATTTCATGGCGTCTAGAAATATTACCTGTCCTTTGGCATCTATCACATGTTCTCACAAAGGTATAACAATCTTTAAATAAAGTAGGCCAATAAAAACCAGATTGAAGTACCTTTGTCGCAGTACGGGTTGGTCCAAAATGACCACCATAAGGAGAGGCGTGACAATCATGTATAATCTTACCTACTTCTTCTGCTGGAATGCACCTTCGAATGATTTTGTCAGAACACACCTTATAGAGAAATTGGTCATTCCACAGGTAGGACTTCACATCATGGAAAAACTTCTTTCTTTTCTGAGCATTTAAGTCAGGAGGTATTTCTTTTCCTGCAAGAAAGTTTACAAAATCGGCGTACCAAGGAAAAGAGGTTTTAACAGCATATAAGCTTTCATCAGGAAAAACTTCTTTAACGGGAAAGGTTGCGATATTCTTTTCGTGCTCTATCCTAGACAAATGGTCTGCGACTACATTCTCACAACCTTTTCTATCCTTGATCTCATAGTAAAACTCTTGCAATAACAGAATCTATCTTATGAGTCTGGGCTTAGAATCCTTTTTACTAATCAAATAACGAATAGCAGCGTGGTCAGTATGCACTATAACCTTTGTACCAAGCAAATAGGGCCTAAATTTATCGAAAGCGAACACAACAACAAGCATCTCCTTTTCTGTAGTGGTGTAGTTTTGTTGAGCACTATCTAGAGTTCTACTAGCATAATAAATCGCCCTAAAGAACTTATCTCGACATTGCCCTAAGACAGCTCCTAAAACATAATCACTAGCATCACACATGATTTCAAACGGTTGACTCCAGTCAGGCACAACAATGATAGGTGCAGAAATCAATTTTTCTTTCAAAAGATTAAACGCTAGCAAACATTCTTTTGAAAACACAAATGGAGCATCCTTTTCAAGCAAATGGCACAGGGGTTTAGCAACTTTTGAAAAATCTTTTATAAACCGCCTGTAAAACCCTGCGTGGCCTAAGAAACTACGAACTCCTTTAACATTAATGGGTGGAGGAAGTTGTTCAATAGCAGAAATCTTGGCTTTATCAACCTCCAACCCTTTTTCAGACACCTTGTGCTCTAAAACTATCCATTCTTTCACCATAAAATGACATTTTTCCCAATTTAAAACAAGGTTAGTCTCTTGGCATCTTTGCAAAAAACGAGAGAGATTATGCAAACAGTTATCAAATGATGAACCGAAAACAGAAAAATCATCCATAAATACTTCCATGATCTCTTCTACAAGGTCTGAAAATATGGGCATCATACAACGTTGAAAGGTAGCTGGAGCATTACACAGTCAAAATGGCATACGCCGGAAGGCATAAGTACCATAGGCACACGTGAATGTTGTTTTTTCTTGGTCTTCAGGCGCAATCGCAACTTGATTGTAGCCCAAATAACCATCAAGAAAACAATAGTACGGATATCCAGCTAGCCTATCAAGCATTTGATCAATGAAAGGGAGAGGGAAATGATCTTTTCTAGTGGCTTTGTTTAACTTCCTATAATCAATACACACACGCCACCCAGTGACTGTCCTAGTGGAAATTGATTCATCTTTTTCATTCTTAAGAACAGTCATCCCTCCTTTCTTAGGCACTACTTGAACAGGACTCACCCAAAGACTGTCAGATATAGCATAAATAATTCTTGCATTCAATAATTTTAACACCTGGGCTTTTACCACTTCCTTCATTGCTGGATTTAATCTTCTTTGGTGCTCTACTGTTGGATTAAAGGCATCTTCCATTAAGATTTTATGCATGACAATTGAAGGACTAATACCTTTAATATCACTAATAGGCCAACCTAAGGCAGATTTATGCTTTTTCAAAACCTCCAACAATTTTTCCTCTTCTACTTGACTTAAATCAGCATAAATGATAACGGGAAAAGTAGAAGATTCTCCTAAGAAAGCATAACGTAGGTGAGCAGGTAATTGTTTTAATTCGGGGGAAGGGACATCAACTTGAGCACAAATATCTAATGATAATTTTTCTTCCCTTCCTAAGGTTCTATCAATTAAAGCATATTCCTGATTAACATCTATTAATTCATCTCCAAACACGTCAGGCATGCTTATTTCATAATGATTAGCAGGAGACTCTGACTCTACACATGCGTTGATAATAGTGTCAACTGAATCAATCGAAAATCAAGAACTAAACTCTTCTGGGTGTTTCAATGCATTAAAAAGGTTGAACACTACCTCGTCATCTTCCACTCTGAGAGTCAGGGTTCCTTTCTGTACCTCAATCAAAGCGCGAGCGGTTGCCAAAAATGGTCTCCCAAGAATGATCGGGACTTCGGGGTCTTCTTCCATGTCTAAAACTACGAAGTCAGCAGGGCATATGAATTTGTCAACATTGACCAGAACATCCTCTAACACACCTTTAGGGTATGTCATCCAACGATCTGCCAATTGCAGAATAATTGTAGTTGACTTTAATTCCCCCAAACCAAGTTTCCTGTAAACACTGAATAGCATTAGGTTTATACTCGCCCCTAAGTCGCACAAAGCTTTTTTTAATAAACAAACTACCAACAGTACAAGGATGAGTGAAACTCCCTAGATCTTTTAACTTTGGCGGTAGATGTTTCTGGATTATGGCACTACACTCAGCTGTCATATTTACTGTCTCATGGTTCTCGAACTTCCTTTTCTTTGATAAGATTTCCTTCATAAACTTGGTATAGTGTGACATCTATTCTAAAGCATCAGCAAAAGGAACGTTAATATGAAACTGTTTAAAAATATCAAGAAATTTTGAAAATTCAGCATCCAACTTTTTCTTTTGAAATCTCTGAGGATATGGAATTTGATTAAGAACTAAAGGAATAGAATTAGAAGACTTATCTGGCACTGGCTATGCTATCTCTTCCTCTGGGTTGTTCTCATCATCCTCTTTCAATATGCTTCTAGTGTTGGGCTTTGTTTCTTCTTTTCTTTCAACTTCTTTCAACTTCTTTCAACTGCTTTCCGCTTCTGAGCGATATGGCAGGGCATTGCTCTTGTGGGTCCATGGCGATAACATTGGATAGATTTCCTTGTTGGATCTCCTTCATGAATATTGTCATTTGCTCCATTTTTGCTTCCATCTTATTGATGGCAATATCTACTTTGGCTTGCATTATTGAAACTACTCCCTGAACATTTTCATTCAAATTCCTAGTTTCATTTATGAAGCTCCCTAGCATTTCCTCCAAAGGGTTTTTCTTTTCTTCAGGTTTAGGTTCCTTCTTTTCTTCGTCTTTCGGCGAACCTCGAATTTCTGATCCTGTGAGCTTGGTTAGAACCTTGGTTAGAGCTTCGACTTGCAACCTTAAGGCACTTACTGTTGGGTTTTATGCCCTAAAACTCGTAGATAGTGAATGTAACTGTTGACCGGATATTAATGAAATAATATTGATATATTTTTCCATTAATTGTTATTAGTTATTTTATATTTGTTTTTGCCTAATAATAACCCTAATCCAATAAACTAGACATCCAAGGTTGTAATATGAGTCTTGAACTATATGTAGCGACATATGGGATCTTTGTTCAAGAAACAGCCTAAAGGGTCTATAGTATAGGGATAAGACTGGATGACTTATCCTGGTGACACTATGGATACGACCCACTTTGTATTTGATACAAACGCTGCGATCCAACGCGTTCGTGTAGGAGACATGCGAGTAGGGGTATCCTATGCAATGAGTTTGCATAAGACCGAACAGCGAAATAGTAACCACTGGTTATAACACCGTTAACTAGTTGGTTTTCTATTTCACTAGGACGACCTAGACAACTTAGTCTTAATCCTGAGTTGATTATGGACTCCTGCTCATGAGAGATTGTCCTTTGATTTGTATGGGTGAGAGTGGCCAATACGCCGACTCAATAAGCCTACCACTTTGGGGACAAGACCAAATGGAGAGCTGGGAACATAATCGTACAAGATGGAATTCACTCCTTCTCGACTTTAGGGAAGCAGATGAGTGTTCCCTTAAGTGGTTACTCCGAGTCTTGAACAAAGGGCCCTACCCTCTCAATGGCACGAGAGAGTTTTATGTTTGATGGTTGGACCACAAACAGGTTGTTCATTAGAGGAGAACCGGTACTTAAGGAAATAGAGGTAACCCAGGGGCAAAACGGTAATTTGACCCAGCTGGTGTTACGGACACTCGTGAAGGACTAACTAGTCGATATTGGTCTAGATCCGTGGACACAGAAAATATGTCTGCAGTGAGAAGAGTGCAACTGTGAGTCTATAGTGGAATGTACACACAGTTAACGAATATTGATTAATGTGGTTAATGAGTTTGACCAATTAATCTCACATCGTTGGAGCTTCTGATCTGCAGGTCCATTAGGTCCCACTGGTAGCTCATAAAGTAATTTGAGGCAACTAAGTAATAAAAGTAAATTGAAAATGTTCAATTTACTAAGGGAAACAAATGTAATATATATTGATATATTATTATGAGAGAAATTAATATTTGAAAAAATTCAAATATAAATTTATGGAAGTTTGAAAGAGTTCAAATAATGAATTAATTAATTTAAGGCCTAAAATGTGTTTGGGCAAATTAATTAATTCTAGGCTGGGATATTTAATTGGTGGTTAATTAATTAAAGAATTCATTGACTGGGAATTAATCAATTATGGAAATAATTAATCACTTAAGGAAGTGATTAATCATTTATGGAAATGATCTAATCACTTATGGAAGTAATTAGTCATTTGTGGAAAAGATTAATCAATTGTGGAATTGATTGATCATGATTGATTAAATAAGGAATAAGATTGAATCAATTTTGGAAAAGATTGATTTAATTGAATATTTTATTCATGGCCTCTCTTCTATAAATAGAACACTAGACCTAATTGGTCCAAGACACTTGACACTTTGCTCTTGCTCTTAGACTCTCAAGACAAGACCTAGAATTCTCTCTAGCCTCCCTCTTAGAGAAAGACTCCCACAAGTCTTTTGCCTCCTAGACTTAGAGACATACCGGTGTAACCTCTGTGGTTATTATGTCATTCAAAGAAGGAATTTCCATCGAAGAAAATCAAAGGCGGCTGCTGCGTTTTGATCGTTGGAGCGTCGTTGGCAAAGAACGGTCAAGTCTACAACGAAGGTTTGTAACGGTTCTTCCTTCTTTCTTTAGAAAAGCATGAAAATAGATTTAGATTTATTTTTCAGCATGTTTAAATCAATTTTCCAACAGCTTTAAAGAGTGTTAAAAGTTTGTTTGAGTTTTCGTAACGGTATTTTAATGTTAATTAATATACGGCGTAAGGTCCAATCGATGCGCTTCCGCTGCGTGGGGGCTTTTATTCCCTTCACTTACTTCTTCATTCTCACGTGGTTTCTCCTTAATTTTGGATTATGGTTGCTCCGACTGCCACTGATAACTTGTTAAGGCCAATTCTTCCACTAGGGTTCGTGCATCTTTGACAGTTTTGGCTAAGAATCTTCCTCCAGCCGCAGTGTCAAGAATTGTCTTAAAATCCCTTTTTAACCCATTGTAGAAAAATTGTATCTGAAGCCAGTCAGGGTATCCATGTTGTGGGCATTTCCTTAACAAATCCTTATATCTTTCCCAAGCTTCATACAATTGCTTCTCGTCTAATTGTTTAAATGTTCCAATTTCAATTCTAAGCTTGGTAATTTTGGCTAATGGGAAAAAATTTGAAAGGAAAGCTTTGACTAAATCATCCCAACTGAGAATGCTATTCGAGGTTAACGAGTTTACCCAATCTCTAGCTCTATCTTGCAAAGAAAATGGAAACAATTGCAAACGAATAGCGTCAGAGCTAACTCCTCCTATTTTTATCGTTCCACAGATATCCAAAAATAATCTTAGGTGATTGTGTGGATCCTCTGATGGATAGCCCTTGAAAACATTTTCTTTTACCATTTGAATGAGACTAGCTTTGAGCTCAAAATTATCTATCGCGATCGGCTCATAAGCTATTCCAGAATAATTTAATGGAAATTCAGGCAAGAAATAATCTCATATTGTTTTATCTTCTTGATCTGCCATGATTTAAATCTTAAAGAAACAATTTATCCACCTTATATCTTCACAAATTTTGCCACCACTTGCAAAAAATTAAATTGCAAAAATAAAATTTCTAAATTAAAATTAAACACTTAATTCTCAATATTAACGAAAAAAATTACAATTTCCCCGACAACGCCGCCAAAAACTTGTTGTTGACCGCAAGCGCACGGGTCGTCACAAGTTATATAAAACGGTAGGTAATACCGAGTATCGAATCCTCAGGGAAATTGAATTAATTCCATTGAGTACCAAGAACCGTCATGCTTTAATTTTATTTAGAAGATCAACTCGAATGATATTGCGAAAATTAACGGAATTAATAAAAATAAACATGCAATAGCGAAATGAAAATATTCAATTAAGGGGGCTTGACCTAGGGTGTTATCTAGCTTTCTTGGATTTGTAGCTCAATTACATGGATGCATATAACTTATAATCTTCTGTTTCATAAATCTAGAAGTAATTATAAGCGGATTTCTCTTTCAAGCTCCTCCACATCTCATACTAACATAACTAATTCATGTGTCCATCTCCTTAGTTAATCATAGTATGCCATTAAGCAACTTCATAAACAATTTCTAACAATTCTTTTTCACTCTCGTGTTCCAAGTAATTATTAGCCATGCAATTAGGATCTAATCTAAATTCTCTCTGTCGAGTATCAATTTAGACCAACATGACAATTAATCTGTGATAAAGAGATTAAAGGCATTAAGCAAAAATTGCATAGATGAAATATGAAGAAATTCATTATATAATCCAAGTAAGTGCGCTACAATATCCAATTAACCAGAATAACGACCCTAAGTCTCAAGATCTACTCACAAATGGAAATAATTTTGCCCAGGTGATCTTGATCCATAGGTCTAACTCAAATTACAACAAGGAATTATAAAGAAATAAGGAATAAAAAACTGATAAGTCTATCCCAAGCTCCCGCTACGTACGATCATCTCGAATCTTGAGCCTTGGAATCTCGCTCAATTCCAACCTTTTTCTTCACAATCCTTCTCACTTTTTTCTCTCTATTGAGCTAGGAGAGAGCTCCCCAAAAATGGGATGATGATTACCAAAGGGAAGGGCCCTTTTTATAGTGCAAAATCCGGACCTTTCTTGCTGAACAAGTCGACAGCATCGAGACACTACGTCACAGCGTCGAGACGCTGCGACGTCATGTTGTCTTGGGGCAGACAGCGTCACGACGTTATCGCGATTTTGGAGCGCGCTTTGCTGATCACCTAGTAGTGTCTCGACGATAGGCCTTCTAGAAGCCTTATTTGCGGATTTTTGCCTCCTTTCTTCCAACTTTTGGGCTTTTTGGGCCTCCCACTTCAATTGTCTTCTTTTCTTGGACCTTGGGGCTAGGATTTTCGATGATTATTCTTCAAATAGCTCAAAAACTCTCCAAATTCGCCCAAATTCTCTTAAAATTTCAGTTTTGCTGCTCGAACTCGGATCTCTGTAAATTCGTCATAAAAATACATTAAAGCTCACAATTCATGAACAAAACTAGCTGAAATTAATAGGAAAATGATGACATTTTTGCATGTCATCAACCTCCAAACTTAAGCTTTTGCTATTCCCAAGCAAAATAGATTCTAAAGATGCATGAAATAGAATAGCTCAAGGCTCAATGATTTTGGAATTCTCAAGATAGAATGGAAATCTTAAACTAGTTTGAACTTAAGATTAATGAATAGCATGCTCAAGACTTATCTATTGATTCTTTTACTAACCTAGATTAGTCTTATGGCTTTCTCCATTTGTTTTCCCCCTACACTGGCGAAGAGCCCCTAATAGGTCGGAGTTCTTCTATCATGCAAAAAAAAAAAGAAACTAGGGCGCCTGATATTTTTCTTTTTCATGGGGGAGCAAAACTCACAAGTGATTTTCTCTTTTTCTTTTTCTTTTGCTACTCCCCCAAACTTGCATTTTCATATCTAATGGTACTAGCTTTCACACTACGGTGCAGGGACCCTTAACCCGAATTTTATTCTTTGGTTGGCCTAACTGATCACACCGCAGGTAGCTCTTTTTACCCCTAGGATTTTTCTTTTGTGCAAGCAAAAATTTTCTTTCTCAACAGATTTTTCTTTTCTCTTATTTTCTTTTGTTGCTTTTGCTTTTCTCTCAGCAGACATAGCATTTTTTTCTCTACCTAGCTCTTTAGAACAATCATGCAGGAACTTCCTAATATTAGAAACTAAGCCTATCTGGGTGACAACCAACTTTAAAAATCATAATAAGAATCTAGATTTTCAAAGACGTCATTAGATAAGATTATTGCATGCTTTAGACATCAAAACTAAGTATCAAAAAATTTTAAAGTTTCACAATTTCTGTCGTGCTCCCAGATTCCACAACATATAAACCATTTTCTCTCAAAACTTCTAAAATCACATCCTTGGCAATCATAGCTATCTATTCATGCCTCCAACAGAATTCAAATATGCTCAACACAACGAAAGCCTCCCCACAAACTTAAACTCAACATTATCCCCAATGTTTTAAAAACAGTAAAGCATAAAGAGGGATACTGAGACTTCCCTGAGCTAGGAGCGCTTCATCCTCCTCCTTTGGATCCAGAAAAATGGGATTTTTGGAATTTTGGGATTTGCTAGGGTGATCTTGCAAAACAAAATTGGATCATAGAGCAAAGAAAATTATTTACCGCAAAAACAACTATATAAATTTAATCATTGGGTTGCCTCCCAAGCAGCGCTTTCTTTAACGTCTTTAGCTAGACGAGGCTCGGCACGCTTACGGAGGCTCAAAATAAGAGTTTTCATCATCCTCCGGGCCCTGCAAGAAATCACGCACCGAATTGCACACTGCAAACAAGGGAGAAAAAAAAAACTTTCCCCTGGCCCATCATCACTAAAGAGATTATCATAATAACATTCCAGAAAATATGTAGCCGCATCAAATCTCTTTTCTAGGTCTCTATTCACAAAACAATTGTTAACAAAGTCATCAAGCGTTATGATATCTACCGGTCTGGGATCTAAAGGTGGCCTATCAATCATGCCAGTCCATTCATCAGATTCAATATCTATATGCTCAGTAGATTCCTCAGACTCAGAATTAAAAAATGATTCAACTAGGCTATCATATGACTCACTATCAGAAGAATTCAATAATTCAAGAATTTCTGGATCAGATTCTATACTATGCACATATTCGAGTTACTCTGGGTCAGATTCTATGTTATCTACATCATTAGGACACGAATCATAGTTATTAACATTATCAGGGTCCATGCATTCAGGAATATCAAGATCAGTCTCGATAGATTCAGTGTTATCATGATCAAACTCAAAATTATCTATCAAGTAATCTTTTTTATGCAATTCATGCTGGCAAATCAATGTCATCATCAAAATCATCGATTTCAGGCAAATCCAATTCATTCTCAAAAGAAGGTAAGTCATCAACTACAAATTTTTCATTCTCACAAGCAGGCAAGTCTAATTTATTTTCAAAGTCAGGCAATTCTAAATCATTCTCAAACAGAGGGTCATCTAATAAAGCATTATGATCAAAATCCCCATCATCCATAGGCACTTCTCCTAAGCCTAGGCCAAGATTATACTCTACCTCTTCATCATTGTAAGTCAAGTATTCAGGACCAATAGAAAAATACGTATGCAAACTACAAACAGACTCATCTTGGCCAAAAATACTAAACACGACTTTTTCATCATCAATGTTCAAGGTAAGCTTACCTGTATGCACACTAATCTCAGCCTTACCAGTCACTAAGAAGGGTCTGCCTAGAATAAGGGGCACCTCTCTGTCCTCCTGCATATCCAGTACCACAAAGCCTACGGGGAAGATAAATTTGTTGACTTTCACCAACACGTCCTCCACAACACCCATCGGGTGGGTAATTGATAACTCTCCAAAAGGTAGTTATTTAGGCCTCATTTCTATAGGGATTTGGGTGTCTTTTGTGCTTAATAGGGTTGGTTTTAGATATATATTATATGTTTTAACCCATTTGGAAGAATGGAAGTTTTGGAAGTTATTTTTTGCAGAATGCATTGCTGAGCGACTGGAGGGAGTAAATTCTGTGTTGCACCAAAGCTGGGAGCAAAACTGCCACGTCACAGCTCGTTAGTGATAGCAAGCATAGCTAGCTAGTTTTTCTCAATCAATTTAGCTAGTCTTTGATGATTTATTGGCCATTTTATTGCACTTAATGTTTATTTTGTAGGAAATTGTTGATTGGAGCTAAAACGTAATATTGGAGTCAATCGGGTGTTCGAGACGTGAAAAGATACAAAAGAAACGAAGAGAATCAACAAGGAAAAAGTCAATTTGGGGTAAAATGCAGACAAGCGTCTCGACACTGCTTCTTGAGCGTCTCGACGCTGGCATTCCATATCAAAATAGGCGATAAAAGGTCACAGCGTCTCGACGCTGCGAGTTTTCCTTTCCATACGCGCGTGTTTTAGAGGCAGCGTCTCGACGCTACGACGAAAAATCTGCTATATAAGCTTCTTTTCGGCTAGGTTTTAAGGGACTTCGATTTGGGACTTTTTGGAGCTGTAAAACAGGACAGAATCAAGGCTTTGGAGGCTGAAACAAAGGGGGCAAGGTGGAAATCAACCCATTGTTCGTGGGGATCGTGACGGGGACGTTCGGTCTCGGCCTACAACGAGTTTATTTCTCTTTTCCCTTATTTTAGATAGTTTTTATGGCTTGTTTAGACTTAGTTTATATTGTAACGTGGATTATGTGTAGCTAAGTTTAAATTCTTAGGGATTGATGTAGTCGTTGGGCACGTTATGGTTTGATTTACGATTTTTATGCTATTGATGTCATTTATGCATATTTTGTGTCCTTTTTTTTTGAAAAGGCATATTTTGTGTCCTTAATGCTTTCAATTTACCGGCCATAAATTGATTGATTTTTATGCTTGAATCTAACTCGGGAGAGAGGATTTAGCTTAGAAATCAATATGCATAACTAGAATTTAGCTAAAAATCGGGAGATTAAGGTTAATTCTAGAAATTGTTATAAAGGTTAGCCTTATTGCCTTGTATGTTTATTGGATTTAGATAGGGATATCGGGTTCAATTGCATATGGGAGAATCATGTATGCTCGAGAGAGATATGTGTGATTTTAGTTGCCAAGATTTATGTATCATAGTATTTGTTAATTCATTTATTAATCCATAACTCCAATTGGTGAAATCAAATCCCTAAGACCAATTCTTCCCATTAGATTGTCACTTTTTGCATGAGTTTTGTGTTTGATTCAATTATATTTGATGCGCAATTTGCTTACCGCAAGTGTACGGGTCAAGTTATAATATAGTGAGAGGACGACATTCGAATTTTCATAAATTCGAATGTCGTCCTCTGGATTGGTGTCTAGCCAATTTTAATTACCAAAAATACTCTTGGCCAATTTTATTTAGGGAATCAAATTGGATGAGAATATAATTGAATCAAACACCCGATTGACTCCAATATTACGTTTTAGCTCCAATCAACAATTTCCTACAAAATAAACATTAAGTGCAATAAAATGGCCAATAAATCATCAAAGACTAGCTAAATTGATTAAGAAAAACTAGCTAGCTATGCTCGCTATCAAACACCCCCAAACTTAAGTTTTTGCTAGTCCTCGAGCAAACTAAAAATCAAACATACAGTGGAAGAATGGATGCAACAAACATGACTTAATCCTCAAGGCTCAAAAGTCAATAACCAAGCAAGCAAGAGACACGCACATAAGGACCAATGAGGGAGACAAATTAAATTTTTTCCAAAATTAACTTGCACAAGCAAGATCTAACTCAACAAGATCGGACTCTACTAGCTCAGGATTGATTTATTAAACTCTCAGCTCATCTTCCCTCTACACTAGCACTAAGGTTTCACTAATGAGTTAATGGAACAAATTAGTTTGTTTTTCTCCATACTTAGGTGCTTTTAATTAATAATTAAATTAAGCTTTTATATGTGGCATGTTGGGTTCCTAGAGTGAGTAAAAATATGGTATAAAAGACTCTAGAATTCTTGTGCAAGTATACACAGTCTGCAGCAAGTAATATTATCAATCCGAGTCCTGAATTAGTTTTCACTCTACCTATTTTGTGTAACTTTCTAATGTTTTCAAAGATGGTAAAATGATTTGGTTTTATAAGAATTATGTTGGAGCAAAATAAATTACAGAACAACGAGTAAACAAATAGATAGACAGATTAAAGACAGGCGTTGGTTAGGTTTTAGTGATTGTTCTAAAAGATGCTCTAGCAATATTATTGATCATGCATTTCTCGCAGTATTATTAGCGGATTCCTCCCGGAACTCCAGATCTTTTGGGATATGTTTCAAACCCAATGAAGTATGACCGATCAAGCACTAGGCAACTGGCTATCCCTAGCTCAGTCACTGGCGTTCACCAATACACAATGATCGTAGTGTGGATAATTGCCACACACTCTCTAAATTATCCCTGAAACTAGAGAGAGCTATTCACACTGGCTGGCCAGGCGGGCATAAAATGGAAATAAGTACAACAACTAACCAAAATGCGATAGTCAATATATTACTAAAGATGAAGCACGACAATCACATTATTCCTAACCAACACCTAAGCTACTTAGTTCATAAAAGGCATGGAAATATAAATCACAATCTGAGTAGGCATATCCATAATCACAAGTTAATAAAGAAAATAAACTCCTTAATCAGCTTGCGGATGATGGTGTTCTTGATGATCTTCAATCTCTCTATACTATTCAGCTTCCAAAGGAGAACATGGAATACTTTTGACTTCGACGGCTACTTCCTTTTATAGAAGGATAGGAAGCTTGAATTAGGTCAACTAGGACACGTGTAAAGCTCTCCTTGCTCCTTTATCCCGAAAATAACTCAACAGAAGTCGGTTCATGAAGTTGGCTAACGAGCTGTGATGTGGCAGTTCTGTTCACAGTTTTGCTGCTGCATGGAATTTGCTCCCTCCAGTCGCTCAGCAGCATAATCTGCACAAAATGATTTCCAAAGCTTCCATTCTTCCAAATGGGTTAAATCATGTAATATCTTACTAAAACCAACCCTATTAAGCATTAAAGACACACAAATCCTTATGTAAATGAGGCCTAAATAACTACCTTTTGGGCAGTTATCAATAGGCTTAGGCTCCTCAGGATTAGGATTGGTCATTTGGATATTTTCTTGATTTTCCCTTCGAAGTCTATTGTATGTTCTTTCTATCTCTGGATCTAAGGGAACTAAGGCCAATTCCCTAACCTTTCGCAAACACCAACACAACTAACCTAAAAAGGAAAATAAAAGAAAATGAAAGAAAATAAATTAGGAAAGAAATAAGAAAAGGAAAATAATGAATAAAACTAAATAAGGAAAATATAATCTACAAAAGGAAAAAATAGACTAATATGAAATGAAAAAACAAATATAGCAAAACAAATAAGGAAACTAACAATTAAGGAAAAACTAATCTAAAAAAGGAAAAACTAAAAAACCTATCTATGGAAAAATCAAACAAATATGGAAACAAACTCTAAATATGGAAATCAATCAACAAAGGAAAAAAAAAACAATCTACCTAAAAACAAAAAAACAACAAAGATAACAGAAAATAAAATACACCCTAAACTAAGATCGGACAATTTTTCTACGATATTAAAAATGCCTAAATATGCCAATCCCCGGCAACGGCGCCAAAAACTTGATGCGCAATATGCTTACCGCAAGTGTACGGGTCAAGTTATAATATAGTGAATATTGAAATTCGAATGTCGTCCTTTGGATTGGTGTCTAGTCAAGTTTAATTACCGAAAATACTCTTGGCCAATTTTATTTAGCGAAACTAATTTAGTGAGAAAGCAATGGAATCAAACACAAAAGTAATGCAAATAAAGGAAATCCAATGGAGACAATGGTCTTAGGGAATTGATTTCACCAATTGAGATTATGGATTAATTAACGGTTTTACACATGCCATGATTCATAAATCTTGGTAATCTAAAATCACACATATCTCTCCCGAGCATACATGATTCTCCCATATGCAATTGAACCCGATATCTCTATCTAAATCCAATAAACATACAAGGCAATAAGGGTAACCTTTATAACAATTTCTAAAATTAACCTTAATCTCCCGATTTGTAGCTAAATTCTAGTTATGCATATTGATTTCTAAGTTAAACCCTCTCTCTCGAGTTAGATTCGAGCATAAACATCAATCAATTTATGGCCGGTAAATTGAAAGCATTAAGGACACGAAATATGCATAAATGACATCAATAGCATAGAAACCGTAAATCAATCCACAACGTGCCCAACGGCTACATCAATCCCTAAGAATTAAAGCCTAGCTACTCATACAACACGATACGATATAGCAATAGTCTAAAACAACCATAAACACTAACTAAGTTGAGGGAAAGAAGAAGAAAACTCAATGTAGGCCGAGACCGAACGTCCCCGTCACGATCCCCACGAACAATGGGTTGATTTCCAACTTGCTCCCTTTGCTTCAGCCTCAAAAGGCTCTGTTATGCTCTGTTTTACAGCTCCAAAACGTCCCAAAACGAAGTCCCCAAAAACCTAGCCGCACATAGCTTATATTCCGTTTTTTTCGTCATAGCGCCTCTAAGACGCGCGTTCTGAAACGGAAATTACACAGCGTCGAGACGCTAAGGTCGCAGCGTCGAGACGCTGTGACCTTTTAGCGCCTAATCAGATAAGGAATGCTAGCGTCGAGACGATCAGATAAGGAATGCTAGCGTGAAGACAGCGTCACGACGCTGTCCATTTCTTAGGCGCCAAGCTGATAACGTCACAACGTCGCAACGCTACCCCCTGGCTGAGCCTATAAAAGGCACCTCTTGGTGCCTCATTTTATCATCAATCACCATTTCCTCCATTCTTTCCTTCCTTCCTTTGGCTCGTTTGGAGCCTCTCTCAAGGCTCTCTAGCCTTTTTTAGAGCTTTCTTTAGTGGGAAAATTTTGGGGATAAGAGCGAGTGGGGAGTTGGGAACATAATCACACAAGATGGAATTCAACGGTCTCGTTCGTGATGATTTTTGACTGATTTTCTGTACTCTTCGCGTCTCCTCCGGCAAGCTCCGCGGCGACGTAGCAGTGGTGCAGCGGCTAGGCGGTTTGGCGGCGTGATTGCATTAGCGGAAACAACGCGTTCGGAGTAGTGACAACCCTTGAGACGTGTGGCCAACAACTGTTTTTGAGTGGGATTTCCTCCATTGAGCGTTTCCGGCAAGATTAAGTGGTGGGTCTTTAAGTTCCTTTAAATTCCAACGATTTTGGCACAGGTGGGTCTTTGAATTCCTTCGTTTTCGAGTGAGTTCGGCCATGGGCACCTATAGAGATTAGATCTTGGATTGTTGAAATTAAGTCGATTTAGAACTTGGGCAGCAAGCGTCAACTTCGTTTGTATTGGTTGGTTCGTGGTCGTGATCGGCATTGTTGGAGTTAAATGGAAGATTAAATTAAGGATCTATAAGCCAAGGTAAGTGGTTTTACTGTTGAACTTTTTAATTGGGTGCGCGTGTTTGATTTTCTAGAATTTTCGTGCTTATGAGTTGTTCATGAAATTTATTATTATTGTTAAAAACATGCAAATTGTGCATGAAAAATCTATTATTTTAATTACGTAAGCGTTTATGAAAATTGTTGAAAACATGAACTTTATTATTATTGCTTGGTATTTATTGATATCTGAAATAATTGAGTTGGTGGTTTCTCAAAATTCCATTAAAGGAATGAGTTTAAAATTCCATTAAAGGAATGAGTTTAAAATTCCATTAAAGGAATGAGTTTAAATTATTTATGAGTTTTACAAGTGTACATGAAATTGATGTACATCCAAAGATACCTGCATAGGATTTAGAGACATGAAATCGATGTACCTAAGTTGAGGTTTGTGAAACTGACGACCTCGAGGTTTCGTGAAATTGACTGTCTCCGTAGGATATGCATGAAAATGATGTACACGTGAAATTGATGTGTATAGGATATGCATGAAATTGATGTATATCATCGTTCAGTTAAAATAAAGTTTAGAGCCACCAAAAAGATAATTGTTGTTGATTTTTAAAATGTTTTTAAAGCGTGATCCAACCTCAATAGTAGGGTCACTTACTGAGTATTTTAAAATACTCATTCTTTTCAAAAATATTTTTTTCAGGCAAAAGCAAGGGCCGGTGAAAGGCGATTGATGAGAATCCATTTGGCAGCCATGAGAGGACCTGAGTTTTATATTTTTCTTTCGCTTTAAGAACTCTGTTTTACTTCATTTAATTTGTTAATTTGTTTGAGAAATTTTCTAGTGGCCATGTACATTTATATTTTAGAAATTATTCAATAATATTTGAAACTTTTAAAATTAGGGATCTCGAATAAAAGTCTTGTTTTAAAGTTTTTACTTAAATTAGTGTTTATGTTTCAAAATATTTTCATTTAAAAAGGCCTCTAAAACATACATTGTCGTAACGGTCTCGAAAAGATTATTTAAGAAGTCGGGTCGTTACAATATAACAACCTGAAAATTTAAATAGCATAATGGACTACTCAATTTTTAAAACTTGATAAATAACTGAACTCGCACAACCTACAACAAACTCCACTTCACTACCTAAGAAACAACAAAGAAACTCCAAAAATTCAAACAAAATTTGACTTTATCAAACTTTCAGGTAAAAATAAAACTTCAAAGAATGATCTAACAATTTTCAGGTCAAAGCCTCAACACAAAATAGAACCTACGTACATTCCAGTCTAGAGAAGAACAGGATAAAAAGAAACAATAAATACCATCTAGTGACACAAGCCTTCAAACATAACAAACGAGACTATCCTAAGCACAACAAAAGTAACTGAAGTAAGAGAATAAGACTAGTTATGACATTTTCCCATCATGCCTCTTATAGGAATGAGCTCTTTATCCCGCAATGGAAGCATTGGAATCGACTTTGATTTATCTAGAATTAAACTAAAAATACGTTAAGTAAATAAATACCTTGAAAATAATGGAGAAATTTCTGACGGGTCTTTAATCTTCTTGCTCCAACTCCAACGAAGTTGAACCTTCAAGATTGGCTTTCACAAAGTCTTCCTTGCTATAACTCGAACACAAGACCAAGCTTGTGGGAGCCATTTGAAAGAAAACCCATAGGATTTGAGAGGAATGAGTTTTTTTTTTTTTTTTTTTTGGAGAATTCTCTAATTCTCAATTGAGGAGATGTTGTTGTTGGTGGCTTGATAAGGGTAAAAAATATACCTATTTTACCCTTATATTTAGCTCATTTATTTGTCAAATATTGCATGTTTAGATCAATTTTACTGTTCCCGAGCTCAAAATATGTTAAAGTTGATAAGTTAGGGTGTTGAGATTCACTTTTGTCAAATTATGCTCATTTGTGCTTAAAAAGACTTGATTTTAAGAGAATTTGACTAAGTTTATTGTTGTGTAGGAAAATAGAGGAAAAGCTGGATTCTGCCCAGAAATGCGACCACATTTCTGAAAAGGCAAAATGAAATGTGACCGCATTTTTGGAAAAACTGAGATAGTTCCGAGTCGTCCGCGGGTCGTTGTTGACGAGTCTTCTTCCCACCTAACCAGCTGTTTTGACCCCGAAACTGACTGGGCTACCTTTCGGCACCTATTTTGCAGTTCCTCAACCATTTCCCCACACTATATAAGCTCGAGATTCGAAGTCAAATTCAAGCAGAACTCATTTGGAAGAAGAGAGTGGTGACAGAACCCTAGTTGATGCCTATGAGTAAGGATGCCCGAGGTCTTTCTTAGATGACTAAATTGTAACCTTGGTTAGACTTCAAACCTTAGGGTTTGTAGGGATTTTCACCCATTCCCACTAAATTGATGTAGTTGTTTTAGTTTGTTGGATTAATTTGTGGTATGAATGTGCATTTATTTTACCTATGTAATTATGATTAAATGCTTTCAATTACTTGATCACTAGTTGAATGATTTGAGTGTTGAATCTTGCTCGGGAGAGGGGATTTGGCCTAAGACTTACTTTATTTAATTGCATGACTAAAGTAGAAATTCTAAATTTGTGACGGGATTTGGAAAAACTTTAGAAGTTGCTTGAAGAACTAAACTCAAAGCCTTGCATGTTAATGAACTTAGATATGGATATCAAGTTGGTTGCATACATGAGAATCAATTATGCTCGGGAGAGATAGTTGTGATAAAAGGTTCCTAGACTTGGTAGAATAATTGCATGTTAAATTCATCCCATTAATTAATCCTCAATCTCAACAATGAAATCAATTCCCTAAGGGTCTTTCCATTTGAGTCTCCACCTTTATTTTATGCTTTTTGTCTTTAGATTTATCTTTTTCATCAAGTTTTTCTCCCTAAATAAAATTGAAAAAAAGTATTCACGATACTTAATTTGCTAGAAAACCAATCCAGAGGACGACACTCGTTTAATCACGAAAACACTATATTATTACTTGACCCGTATACTTGCGGTTAGCAATTTGCGCATCAAGTTTTTGGCGCCGTTGCCGGGGATTGGTATATTTAGTTAAATTAATATTGTGAAAAAATTGTTCGGTCTTAATTTAGGGTGTATTTTTATTTTTTTAGGTAGATTGCATTTTTTTCCATATTTGTTGCATTCCTTTTTTAGTGTTTTCCTTATTTGTTTTATTTCCTTTTTGTTTTTGTTTTCCTTTTCTATTTAGTTTTTTTGTTTTTTTTCTTTCCTTTTTTGTTTGAGTCTTTGTCATTTGTTCTTGTTGGGTTATTATTTGATTGGAAGCCTAATTATCATTGTTGCTTTAATTGATTTGAATGGCTTTTTATTCAACACCACATTCCAATTTTTCATCTTCAAGTTCTACCCCTTTAAAAGAAAATTCTTCCTTGGAAAGCATAGTTCAAAATTATATTGAGGAGTCTAGAGCGAGGAGTTTAAAATTTGATGAAATTATAAAAGTACTTCAAATCCCAAAGGAAGTTAGTGAGGTGGGATCCACTTCCATAGGTTGTCTAGTGAGTCATGTGGCCGATGATTCATTGGCACCCATTCTTGAGCTTAGTTCTTTCGATCTTGCTAAGGATGAGCAGTTAGGGGTGAGTTGCATGAATAGTATAGAAGAATGGGAGAGTTGTAGCACCTATCAAGAACACGTTTGTGAGGAAGAAAAAGAAAATGAGCTTGTAGTGTCAAAGGAAGTTCAGGAGGTAAAGTTTGAGGTTGAAAAGCCTTCGTCTGTTTTATCTTCTCCATCCTCTATAGATGTTGATTGTTCTTTTTTCTATTCTCACGAGTCCGTTTTAGAGTCAGAGTCTCTTTATTTTGATATTTCTCCTTTTATGCTTCTTTTATTCAAAAATACCAAAAATAATTTTGTTTCAGAGGCCCATGACAGAAGCTAGTAAGTTTACTAGCGATCGTTGGTTATATTGATTCAAGGAAGAAGGGCCCAAAGAAATACGAGAATTTTTATGTGCCTTGACAAATTGGACAAACACGTCGAGCTAATGACGTTAAACAAGCACTTATGGGAGGCAACCCAAGTAAGTTTAGTTGTGCTTTTCTTTTTGCTTTTGATTTATTGTTTGTTTTTGTAGGTCTTGGTTCCAGCTTCTCCTAAGGAAAAACTAATCTAAAAAAGGAAAAACTAAAAAATCTATCTATGGAAAAATCAAACAAATATGGAAAAAAAAAACTCTAAATATGGAAATCAATCAACAAAGGAAAAAAAAACAATCTACCTAAAAACAAAAAAACAAAAAAATAACAAAGATAACAAAAAATAAAATACACCCTAAACTAAGACCGGACAATTTTTCTACGATATTAAAAATGCCTAAATATGCCAATCCTCGGCAACGGCGCCAAAAACTTGATGCGCAATTTGCTTACCGCAAGTGTACGGGTCAAGTTATAATATAGTGAATATTGAAATTCGAATGTCGTCCTCTGGATTGGTGTCTAGTCAAGTTTAATTACCGAAAATACTCTTGGCCAATTTTATTTAGGGAAACTAATTTAGTGAGAAAACAATGGAATCAAACACAAAAGTAATGAAAATAAAGGAAATCCAATGGAGACAATGGTCTTAGGGAATTGATTTCACCAATTGGGATTATGGATTAATTAACGGTTTTACACATGCCATGATTCATAAATCTTGGTAATCTAAAATCACACATATCTCTCCCGAGCATACATGATTCTCCCATATGCAATTGAACCCGATATCCCTATCTAAATCCAATAAACATACAAGGCAATAAGGGTAACCTTTATAACAATTTCTAAAATTAACCTTAATCTCCCGATTTGTAGCTAAATTCTAGTTATGCATATTGATTTCTAAGTTAAACTCTCTCTCCCGAGTTAGATTCAAGCATAAACATCAATCAATTTATGGCCGGTAAATTGAAAGCATTAAGGACACGAAATATGCATAAATGACATCAATAGCATAGAAACCGTAAATCAATCCACAACGTGCCCAACGGCTACATCAATCCCTAAGAGTTAAAGCCTAGCTACTCATACAACACGATACGATATAGCAATAGTCTAAAACAACCATAAACACTAACTAAGTTGAGGGAAAGAAGAAGAAAACTCAATGTAGGCCGAGACCGAACGTCCCCGTCACGATCCCCACGAACAATGGGTTGATTTCCAACTTGCTCCCTTTGCTTCAGCCTCAAAAGCCTCTGTTCTGCTCTGTTTTACGGCTCCAAAACGTCCCAAAACGAAGTCCCCAAAAACCTAGCCGCAAATAGCTTATATTCTGTTTTTTTCGTCATAGCGTCTTGACGCTGTCAAGACAGCGTCTCGACGCTGCCTCTAAAACGTGCGTTCTGAAACAGAAATTACATAGCGTCGAGACGCTAAGGTCGCAGCGTCGAGACGCTGTGACCTTTTAGCGCCTGATCAGATAAGGAATGCTAGCGTCGAGACGCTCAAGGGCTGGCGTCTCAACGCTAGCCTACAGTTGACCATATGTTGACTTTTTCTTGTTTTGATTCTTTTCGGTTCTTTTGCATCTTTTCACGTCCCAAGCACCCGATTGACTCAAATCCCATGCTTAAGCTCTAATCAACACTTTCCTACAAAATAAACAATTAAGTGCAATAAAATGGCCAATAAAACATAAAAAACTAGCTAAATTGATTAGGGAAAACTAGCTAGCTATGCTCGCTATCAAACACCCCCAAACTTAAGCTTTTGCTAGTCCTCAAGCAAACTAAAAATCAAGCATACAGTAGAAGAATGGATGCAACAAACATGACTCAATCCTCAAGTCTCAAAAGTCAATAGTCAAGCAAGCAAGAGACATGCACACAAGGACCAATGAGGGAGACAAATTAAATTTTTTCCAAAATTAACTTGCACAAGCGAGATCTAACTCAACAAGATCAGACTCTACTAGCCCGGGATTGATTTATTAAACTCTCAGCTCATCTTCCCTCTACACTGGCACTAAGGTTTTACTAATGAGTTAATGGAACAAATTAGTTTGTTTTCCTCCATACTTAGGTGCTTATAATTAACAATTAAATTAAGCATGTAAATGTGACACTAGCTTTCACACACCCATTGCAGGGATCCTTAACCTGAGTTTTCTCTGGTTGGTCTAACTGATCACAACAGGGGTAGCTCTTTTTGCCTAAACTTTATTAAACATTGCAAACTTTGCATAGGCCATGGCATAATTTTTCTTTTCTTTCAAAAGTAACAACAAGAATGATTTTTCTTTCATGATCATGATAAGCATATATTCTTTTCTTTCCTCTTAAGCAAGATCAAACATGCTAACTTGCAAAAAAAATTAACTCTTTAGCTCTACCCTACACCTATCGAGGTGACAACAAGCATATGAACTCAATAATTCGCTCCTAAGCATTCAAATCCAAATCTAGCCAAGACAAATACTCTACTCATGCAAGCCATCTCCTAGAAAAACTTTAAAAAGTCTCCCTTTTTGGGCATTCATGCTTACAACTCATCGCAAGCTTGAAAATTGACAAGAAAGCCTATCCTAGGACATCATAGTCATGCAAAAGTACATCCAGAAAACAACCATATGCTTAATTCAAAGAAAACTCAAAACTATAGCCCGAACTCAGATGCTCAAGGGCTCCACAAACATGCTAATCCACCCCCAAACTTAAAACATGCATTGTCCTCAATGTATAAAGAAAATAAAGCATAAACAAGCATGAGAACAATAAAAGAATGAAAGGAGTGAACAATACTGGTCTGGAATGATGTTGACTTCTTGACTGAAAGCTTGAAAGCTTGAAAGCAAAGGAGAGACAGAAAACAAGACCTACAAAACAGACACAACCAATAAATAGGACTCAAAAGAAAGACATAACTAAACTTACTTGGGTTGCCTCCCATAAGCGCTTGTTTAACGTCATTAGCTCGACGTGTTGACCGAATATGCATCAAGGTGGTCTCCTGTCAGATGTCTCATCACTGGTGCTCTTCCTAGCACCTCTCCTATAGCCCACCAACATGGTTTCTGATCCGTTCTTAGGGTCCTCAAAAGCTTTTAAGACCTCCCTCTCCTGTTGGACTCTGATGATCAGCTCCCTGCGTTCAATATCAATTATAACCCTCCCTGTAGCAAGGAATGGTCTCCCTAATATAATAGGCATGGCAGGATTCTCTTTAATATCCAACACAAAAAAATCAACAAGAAGAAAAAATCTACCTACTTTGATCAGAATATTCTCAACAATCCCATACGGACTAACCACAGACTGGTCAGCCAACTGAAGTCTAACAGAAGTAGATTTTATTTCTCCTATATTAAGCTTTTTGCACAGAGATAGAGGAATTATGTTTATGCTAGCCCCTAAGTCACATAATGCTCTACAAGAATAGGTACCAAAGTTACAGGGAATAGTGAAACTCCCTGGATCAGTCAATTTCTCTGGCACTGTCTGCTGAACACGAGCACTGCATGTTGATGCTAAATATACAGTCTCCATCTGTTTCTCCTTTTTCTTCTTGTTGAGTCATTCTTTCATGAATTTTCTGTAGTGAGGCATCTGCTCCAAAGCATCTGAAAAAGGAATATTAACATGCAAACCCATAAAAGCATCTAAAAACTTGTCAAACTTAACCTTAGAATTTTTCTTTTTCTTTGATTTATGAACTAAAACAGTAGGAGGAGGGATAGAAGGCTCAGGATTAAGCTTTTCAGCTTCGTTTAAGGTGGTGCCTTCTTTAACTTCTCCATGTGTTCCTCTAGTTCAGTAGTCTCCTCTTCCACAACTAATATAGTCTCCTCCTCATAATGCACAGGTACAGCCTTGCAGAACTCCAAAGAATATTTCTCCTATTCAGTTGGGGCTTTACCTTTGTTCATGGTGTTGACAACACTTACCAGTTGTCCCAGCTGAGTCTCTATGTTCTTGATAGCTGCAGAATGGCCATTGACAGTGTTGTTTATGGCAATCACGACTTCCTCAAGCTTATTTGACCTGTTACTTGATTCTGCAATAAAAGCTCCAACAAGGTATTCTAAAGATTGCTTACTTTCTTGTTTATGGGTGAAGCCAGGAGGATTCAAAACATTCTTATTATTAGCATAGGAAAAATTCTCATGATTTCTATTGCTAGGGTGATAATGTGTAGGTGTAGAATTATTATTGTACCCCCTAGAATTATAATTCGAAACATACTGAACCTGCTCGAGATTTTCTTCCTAAGTCTGGGATGCGAGAGCCGCTGTAGACTCAATTGATTGAGCATTCCCTGAACTTGAGAATTTCAAAAATGCATTAGCCAAAGAAGACATCTGGGCCTGAAGTGCACTTACGTTGTCAACTTCGAACACTCCAACAGCAATCCATCTTGTGTGATTATGTTCCCAACTCCCCACTCGGTCTTATCCCCAAAATGGTAGGCTTATTGAGTCGACGTACTGGCCACTCTCACCCATACAAATCAAAGGACAATCCCTCGTGAACAGGAGTCCATAATCCACTCAGGATTCATACTAAGTTGCCTAGGTCATCCTAGTGAAATAGAAACCTAACTAGTTAACGGTGTTACAACTAGCAGTTACTATTTCGCGGTTCGGTCTTCTGCAAACTCATTGCATAGGATACCCTCACTCGCATGTCTACTACATGGACGCTTTGGATCAATACATCTGTATCAAATACAAAGCGGGTCGTATCACATAGTGTTACCAGGATAAGGTACCTAGTAGGTTGTTACTTGAGCATCGATCCCCATATGTCTCCACATACTAGTTCAAGTTACATACAAACAACCTTGGATCTTAGTTTATTGGATTTGAGTCAAATTGTGCAATATTTAACAATAACATTTTATTGCAAAAACTCAATAACACTTTATTAAACCAAGTATACAATTTTTTTACATTCACTATCTACGAGTTTTAGGGCATAAAACCCAACACCACTATTATAACCAACACAGGGGGCCAAACGACCCCTAAGTGTTTGGGGCATCAACAAAAATAATGGGTGAAATAGGTTATTTTTATCCCTGTGTTGCTAGAGTAACCATCATTCAACCCACCCGATTATTTTATTCATTCTCAACAGTAACTCTCTCCTCTCTTCTTCCATGTTACTCCTTGGATTTTCCGGCGACGACCGACCAATGACTTTTTCGGGGACCACCAACGACTTTTCCGGCAACCACCGTCGACTTTTCGGCAACTTTTTCGGTGGCCATTTTTTCCTTTTTTTTTTAATCTTTCTTCTCATTTTCATTTCGAAAAATATAAAAAATGAAAATAAAGTAAAAAAATAATAATAATAAAAAGGTAGAAGAAAAGAAAGGAAAAAAGAGGAAAAAAATTTTGGTCTCCGAAAAATTTGTTGGTGGTCGTCGGAAAAGTCGGAAAATTTCTAGGGAGTTAGATACTAGGTTATCTTTGTACATATATAAATATGGAGTTTTATTACATAATTACTTTTGATTATAAAGTATATGAATGTTTACCTTCATCGTACCATATTTTTCATTACAAATTATACTTATTGTATTCAAGTTTATTGTGATAATAATAATTAAAAAAAAAATACTACTCAAGTTTTTATTTTATATGATTTCTATTTTACTTGATTCTTTTGATAACGAAGGTAAAATGAGTTATGTTGGAAATACATAAATGAAACAAATATGGTTTTTCTACATGATCATAAAATTACTTATTTTGTGAAAAAACTCTTACTCTAAAACAAAGAAAATTAACCCTTACCTTAGTTTATTTTTGTTTCATTTTAAATTAAACACATAATTTAACCCCTATACCCAAAACTTTATTTTTTTTTTTACAACTAAACCCAAACATTGTTTTATTGATATTTGAAGTACAAAGTTGTATGAGAAAAATAAACAAAAAAAAAAAGTCAGGAAAAAAAATAGCCAGCTTGAATCTTTCATTCATAACCCCATGTTAAACAGATCAACACTCCAATGACAGACGATTTTAACCCAGACTAAAATAATTTGCATCCCAAACACAAACTATTTTATGTCCGACTAAAATAATATGTACTCCAAACACAGACTATTTTATCTCATACTATAATAATCTGCACCTCAAACACAGACTATTATAATCCCGAACTATTATAACTTCTAGCTATTATAACCAACTGAACAACCCAAACAACCTTCAAATATAGATTAATGGTTAAAAGGATATGATATCTATACCTCTTTTTTTAGTTCCCATATTGATACTTATCTTAAAGTTAAAATATTGTATCATATCTTTTTTACCATTGTTAAATTCTAAAGAGAAAAAAGAGAAGGAAAAAGTTTGGCTAAAAACCAAAAAGCAGATAAAAATAAGAGAAAAAGAATAGAATATTCAAGAGGGGTGTCGATTTTCCAAAGCTTCGAGAAGATACCACGTGGAGGGGGGAGGTGAATGTAGATGGGAGCATCCAAAGCTTCCAATAATTTAGCCCCTTGGAAGTTAGATCTCCAGTGGGCCCCACTTCTTATCAACAGGACACGTGTAGAACTAATCCCTTCACGGAGATATGTGCGTGTAGTTTTGTTGCCTACGACGACCCCCTGACGGCGCCTTTTCTGCTCCGTTAACGTGGATTCTTAGGACCACGTGGCACTTTCACTTCCCGAGTTTCCAATTTGGCGGGGCCCAATCACTCATTTCCTTCCCATTTCTTTTCATCCAAATTACAATTTTGTCTGGTGAGTCATTGGTGTGGGACATGGACAAAACTAAAGTAGCTTAAACAAAAACTCTCTCAATCTATTCATACTATTTCTTCTTTAACAAAATCCTAGTTTAACTTTCATACTATGAAATTGTGGTGGACAATATTTCATAAATGTCCTACTTTATTAAAATTTACATATTTAGCTTTTACTGCAAATTTTTTTTATTTCTCTCTTACGAAAATACCCTTCCTACAAATTCTCTCCCTCCTAATAATGTGATTGGAATGATTTATTTTCTATTACAAATTAACCAATTATGGTAAGTAGTATTACAATTAAATATTGAATCAACATTTCAAGAAACTCATTTGTGGTACTCTTACTCACCAACAATGATTCAGGGTGTGTTTGGTTTAACTTTTCAAGTGTTTATTTTTGGAAAAAAAAATCATTTTGAAAAAATTTCTAGTGTTTGACAACCACTAAAAATGACTTATTAGAAAATGAGATTGAGAAATAAACTATTTTTAGAGAAACACTTGAAACCAACTTTTCTAAAAAAGAGTTTTTAAGCCTACAATAACTTGCGTATAAAAACACTTATGAGGAAATGTAACTAAACATATCATATGTGTTTAAATTCTAAACAATTTTTATACAAAATGCTTTTTAAAAAATGCATTCTTGAAAACACATTTAATTCAAAATGTATTCCAAACGGACCCTTAAACAAAAATATTAGAGGTAAAATTGCTGCAATAAAAGTCTGGAAAGAATTGAAATCTAAAACCAAGATGCTCCAGTAGAGAAAAAGGTCAAAAGAAATTGAGGTTTGAAAAGTTCTAGGGAAAATTTGAAAGAAATGCAATAGATTCTCGTAATATGGGGAGAAGATTTTCATAGTATGACATTTTAGAATCAAATATGAGTCGTTATGGTATTATTTTTAAAATTCAAGTCTCATATAGTTTTTCCAATATTGGTTATTTTTGACATGCGTGTAAATAAAGGTATATTGGAAATAGAATTAAAAATGCAAGGATCTATTGGACACATAATTGAAAATTACTTATTAGGCATTTTTCAAACTTTAGAGATTTATTAGACCTAAAATTAAAATGTTTGGTTTAACTTTTCAAGTGTTTAATTTTGAAAAAAAAACAATCATTTTGAAAAAAAAAATTATAGTGTTTGGCAACTACTAAAAATAACTTATTAAAAAATGAGATTGAGAAAGAAACCATTTTGAGGGAATATTTGAAAGAATTTTTTTTTAAAAAGAGTTTTTAAGTATAGAATAACTTTTGTATAAAAACACTCATAACGAAATGTAACCAAACGCATGAGTGTTTAAATTCTAAACAATTTTTATACAAAATGTTTAAAAGAAAATGCATTCTTGAAAAACACTTAAACTAAAATGCATTTCAAACGAACTCTTAGACACTTTTTAAAATTTAAAGGTTACATAAACACAACTTGAAAGTTCAAGGATTAAATTGATAATTTAATAGTATTACTTATTTGAGTGTTATATATCATTACATCTAAATATATATGTGTGTGCCCCTCTAATATATAATCCTTGAAGTGACATGTATGGAAGTGATATTGATACTATTAATGATTTTGTCCATTTCTTTGTATTGGATGTGCATGTGTTGGCTAGTCTTGATGATTTCTATTGGAGTGAAAACTAGAGTCTTAAAGCATTTGGATTTGGTTAGCTACAAACTCATAAGATTTTTAATGTAGTCTATATGGGTAATGACTAATTCGCTTGTAATATTTTTTACTTCTTTGCTTGTTTCAGTGACTATTAGAGAGAAATTGAATTATGGTAGTTATCTACTGATAATATTCTGATCAGTTTTATATGCATTTTAACTAATCTCATCTGATAAGCACATGATATTAATTAATCCTACCATATTTGATTGTCAAATAAGTAAAATTATGTAAAATTATCTGGATAAGTGACTTGATGAAATTTGAATTCTTGTTCCCAAAATTCTATTTTACCTTTATCACTTGCTTGATGACTACTAGGTCATTTCATAGTGGACCTTTAAAAGTTTTTTTTTTTTTTTTTCATTTTTAACCTTTCATAAATGTTAATTTTAATTTTCAATTCCTTTAGTTTACTAAACAGAAATCTTAGAACATGATTTTTTTTATTCAACAGCATACAAAGTTTTTTTTTTTTAAATAAGATTTTAAAAATAATGATAATGACTTAGAGACGAAAATAAGTATGAAAATCTGTCCACTAAAGAATACTTTTTATATTTTTTGATTAGAAAATTATATTTTTGTTTAATTTAGAATATGGGGTCGGAATATCTTAAAAAAAAAAAAGTTCTTTTCCATATTTTCTTTCTTTTTGTCACTTTTATCTTTTATGATTTTTTTAACAACACGTAGAGATGGAAGATTGAAATTCTGACCTCTTGATCAGAGTACAAGCTTTATGTGTCAGTTGAGGTCATGCTCTTGTTGGCTATCTTTTATGACATTTTTTCTTGGGGATGTGATACATTTTTTTAATGATAAAAATTTTATTATTAGAATTCTTTCTCACATTTTTTATTAAAGTTTCTTTTTTTTTTTTTTTTTCAAATTACAGGGCTGAATTTAAACTATCATTGAAGAAGAATAATTTTATGTTTTCTTTTCTTTAAAATTTGTTATGCAAAAACAGAATATCTTTGTTGATTTTGTTTCTTTTTGTTTTCTCCATTTTTCTCGGACTATTTCAGCCTCACTTTAATTTCTAAGTCCTACGTAAGAAAAATGAAATTATTGTTTTTCTATAAATATAGAATGTTGTATATGGAAAACTTTTGATATTCCACACACATATATATATCCAATAATCGTCTATGAAATCTTAATTACAACTGAAACCCTAACGTGGGTAATTTTGATTTTAGTATCATGTTTTTAAAAAAGTTATGTTTGTTTGTTATGGTTGACAATCCAACGTTAAAAAGATAAGGAAATGTCTGAAAGACAATTTTTAAAAACAAAAACCGTTTCAAGGAACTATAGATATATATAGTTTTAATAAACTTATTTTCATTTTTTACCTCCAGGGAGAAATTTCAGTTATACCTCTTCATTTAGTTTAACAAAGTCAAGTCGGTAATTGACATATACCATCGATCAAGAGTTCAGAAGTTTAGGCCCCGTTTGGTTCATGATCCGTTTTCGTTTTTATGTTTTCAAAAATAAAAAATACAAGGAAAACCATGAGAACGTGTTTGGTATACCTATTCTCAAAAACAATTTTCGAAAACAACTAAAAAATGGTATGTTTTCAAAAACGATAAAATGTTGTTTTCATTGTTTTCCAATTTTGTTTTCAAAATAATGGAAACACGGAGATACAACTTTAAAACACACAGGATACATCTTTCTTTCCATCAAACAATGTTGCATTATCTACAAACAACATTTTTTTTTTTTTTGATATCCAAATTCTCTTCGACTCTAAAGGGAAAAAATACAAAATTATTGTTGTGTAAATAATGTTTTTACTTTTTACATAATTCTACCTATTTTGATATACTCCTCCACTTTACAAATCAAAAGTTTCAACTATATCATATATCTTTTTTTTTCCTTATAATTTCAATTCCAACAATTTTTTGTTTTTTTTGTTTTGTTTTATTTTTTTAAGAATCAATTCCAACATCATTGATTTATAATCTCTCTGAAAATGAAGAAAAGTCAAGTAGAAAAATAATCATATTAAATTAACTTCTTCTAAAAAAAATTAATTTTAGCAAGCAAATATTAATATTTTCATGCATTTTCAAATTCATAACCAAACACAGTTTTCAAATTTTGAATTCAATTTTAAAGTTTTTAAATTGGAACCAAACATGTTTTTAGATATAATGGAAATAAGAAAATTGTTTTCGTTTTCGGATGAATTCTTTATTTTTGAAAACAATTTTCAAATCACAAACCAAACGGGGCCTTAGATTCTCCCATGTTAGAAATATTGTTGAGCTAATTAAGAAAAAGTTAATTTAACATTAAAGTTTTCTTTTATTATTATAATAAATTAAACATTGAGCTTGAATATATATATATATATATATATTTTTTAATTTATAGAGAGCTCGAATAACTTTTTTTTTAGTACATCAACATTTGGGATAGGGAGATTCGAACCATTGTCCTCTTGGTCAAGAGTACTGTTCAAACGAGACTTCAAAAATGGAGACACGTGGAATAAATAATATATTGTATTAATATTGTATGCGTGTGGGTGTACAATCTCTAACTTTAATCCTCTGATTCTCTCTCTTATGTGTATAAACTTTGGTCTCTAGCTTGTTGATCTTCTTGGATGATCGGCCTGTTAGCTTGATGATCTTTTGGATCGACTTGTTGACTTGTCAATCTTCTTAGATGATCGGCCTATTGGCTTGATGATCTTTTGGATCGGCTTGTTAGCTTGTTGGCTTGTTGATCTTCTTGGATGATTAGCCTGTTGGCTTGATGATCTTTTGGATCGGCCTGTTGGCTTGATGATCTCTTGGATCGGCTTGCTAGCTTGTTGATTCTCTTGGATCGGCTTGCTGGCTTGTTGATTCTCTTGGATGATCGGCCTGTTGACTTGTTGATCTTCTTGATCGGTCGATTGGCTTGTTGATCTCTTCTTAGAGTCTTCTAATCTTCAAATCTTCTGAGTCTTGAACCCTTTGAATTCTGAATCTCGGATCTCTGAATTCTCTGGACTCTTTGGCTTCTGACGATTCCGGATTTTGGAAAAATGCTCTGGACTCTGCCCTCTCTGCCTCTCTGCCTGAATCCCCCTCCTCTATTTATAGAGTTTGATGGACCTCATACGGGCTTGGGCTTGGGCCCAACCTTTGGACTTAGGCTATATTTGAGCTTTAATCCAACTCATTTTTTAATAAAATTGGATTATTTTAATTTAGCCTAATTTCTTCAATGATCTCAGGTTACATCAGTCTCGGGTCTGATTGCCATGTGACATAATTTGATTGGACTCGACTTATGTCATCTGATGGATCAATAATAGACAAGTGGCATTGCTTGATTTGCCGAATGTTAATGTCTATTAATTTAATTTAAGGACACGTGTAAATTTGTAATTTGTCCCAAATTTATTTTACCATTAATTTAAATTAATGACGTGACAATTTGTGATTGACCGAAATTTCTCATTCAACAAGTACATGTCAATTACCATTGAACTTGAATAACTTTTAAACAATAGTTCTCTTAGAGAAAATAAATATTTGTGGCTAAATGCGTTAGCATGTGAGACTATTTTTTGTTTTGTTTATTTGTTTGTTTTTTTTTTCCTATGACCATTGTGTTTTTATTTAACTCATGTCATCAATTATCAGCATAAATCTTTTTTTTTTTTTTTTTAGTATAATCAATTGAGATAATGAAGATTTGAACCTTCAACCTCAACGAAAGAAGTGCATGTTAATTACCGTTGAGTTATGCTCATTTTGATTCAACCTAAGTCAATTTGAGCATAACTTAGTAAAAAAATACATATTACCAATTCAAAAGTTGATGGTTTCATTTTTCTCGATCCTGTCTAAATGTTGAAAAAAAAACAAACTACTTGAACATGACATGGCCATTAATTTGTGAAACTATTCCTGCTATGTAAGTTAGCCAAAATTTAATTGATGGGTATATGTCACATTAGCATTCAATCATTGATATTAATATTAATAACTTGAAAATAACTCAAAAGATGATTAAGACATCAAAAACATTTCCTATAGATTTAAAGTTAAAATTCTCAAACCGCAATTGCAATAATACATTCTAAGAAAAGAAAAATAAAAGATTTTAGTGATGAAAATGTTAATAAAGAAATATATATAACCAAAATTTAGAAACAAGATTGGAATTTTTTAAACTCATTCGATAACCATTTGGTTTTTGGTTTTTGAATTTTGAAAATTAAGCTAAAAAACACTACATACACCTATAAGTTTCTTGATTTTATTATTTACCTTCTTCTCATATTTATAAAAACCAAGTCAGGTTTTGAAAACTAATTAAAAAAGTAGTTACTTTTCAAAAACTTGGTGTTTTTTTTTTTTTTTTTTGAAATTTAGTTAGAAATTCAAATGTGTCCTTGATGAAATCCATCGTCCTAAGGATGTTGGGAGAAATCAAACTTAATTTTTAAAAACCAAAAACGAAAAAAAAAACAAACGACCACAACGTTGAAACTACATACTATATATAATTTATAATTGAACCCATAAAAAGGTTAAAAAAAATTTGGAAAAAAGTGCAAAAAGAAAAAATTCAATACAATGAGAAGGTTAGGTATAGAAATTATAAAAAACAACCATAGGGTAGGAGTGGAGAAACCAAAAAGAAAAAAAAAAAATGAAATAAATAAAATTAAGGTTGGTTTGGTCATTGAAGTCGAAGAAAATGGAGAACGTCCACGTCATTCTCAATCACATGAAAGAAAGATACAATACCAACCCTCTTCCTTGTCCCTTCAACCATAGAATTTTTCTTTTTTCTTTTTTCTTTTATTTATTTTTTTTTATTTTTTCCTCTTTTCCACCAAATTTCAATACTAAAGCAAAAATAGGTTAAATGGGGAGCAAGATTACGATGTCTCCTTCACTATTAATTCTTTTTTTTTTTTCTCTCTCTCTCTCTCTCTCTCTCTCTCTTATATAAACAATCTCAATCTCTGTTTTCTGTTTACCCATCAGCCATCTGTTTCCCTTTCTCTCTCCCAAGAAAATCCACTTTCCCGGAATCTACAATTTTCTCACTTCCCAAACACTCCTCTCTCTCTCTAAAACCGTGAGTTCTCTCTCTCTCTCTCTCTATTTCTCTCATTTTGTAGACATAAATCTTTAAGGATTGTGTTTGATAATCAGGTGTCTGTCGGCTTTAAACAAAATTCACTTTCTTTTGGAATCCCAGAATTTTCTTGGACTCCAAACACTGTCTTTAATTTTGTTGGTGATTTGTGTTCAAATTGCTCACTTTCTTTTGGAATCTTGAATTTTCTCAGACCCCAAACACTGATCTTATCTATCTTCTCCACTCTCTTTGATTTGTTTGTTTGCTTGCTTTTCATTCTTCTTTGGTTTTTTACTTTTATAAAAAGTTGTTTGCTTTTAACAAAGAAAAGCTTGTCCCTTGGCTATGACCAAGAGAAGACTAACATGTATATGTATGTGTGCATGCATGGATGAATATGGATGTATGTCGGAGTGGATCGATGTACGATCTATGATTATCGGTTAAAACTAGGTTAAATTATGAAGGATAGTTTCAGAATTATTATGATTGTGTTATGTTCGTCTTTATGTATATATATTTTTAATTTTAGTGATATATACTTCACTTTATCATCCTCTTGTTTGATCTTACAAATGTCATGTCTTCTAAAAAGTATATATATAGGGACAAAATTAAAACTAAGTGAAAATATTAACCTTACACTTATGTTTCAATTAATTAAAAACTAATCTTAGCACAGTTTGTCTCTACTTGGGAACCAATAATTTTGATTATGTTAGCTCTATCAAATTAAACAGTGCCTTATCCCTCTAAAGAGAGAAAAAAAAAAGTTTTGAATAGTCAATTATAATTCTATATTTCACAGAGAGAAGATATTTAAAAGAATTTTCTTATTTACATTGTTGCATATTAAAAGATTGGGACATTTTTGTTTTCAAATATATATTTTTTCCTTTTCCAAACAAAAGTTCAACAAAATATCACCTTTCTTTTCTAAACTATTTTTTAAAATATCCATTATTGCATCTCATTTTCTTTTCATTTAATTTTAAAAATTAAATAAATAAATAAATATATCTTTTTTTTTTTTGAAATATAAATAAAGATATCTTATCCTTCCAAATTTCGACGTGCACAATATGAGCCGCCAGTACTTCTTTTCTTTTTTTTTTTTCCTCCTAGATTTACTTTTCCACAATCAAAATAGATTTTGGGCAAATTTTGACATTTTTTTCCCACTATTTTCACAGGAAAAACTGCAAACGATGAGCTCCAAAACAGATTTCAAAATCCATCCAGATTTTGATAATCAGCAAATCAGAAACTACACCACCGATAATTCTCAACCTTGGTGGTGGCACGGCGGCGCCACCGTGGACATGCCAAGGGAATTAGACAAAGCAGATTGGGCTTGGCCCAAGGGCTTCGTTGACAGTGGACCAGGGCCCAAAACAAGCACAAAGCAAATGCAAATAACTCTATCCCCACCTCGAGGTAATGTCAAATATTATATCCTAAGGTCATGGAATTATATACTGTTTCTATAGTTTTGTTTATGATACGTTACAAAATTCAATTTTGTTTTCATAAAAGTTAGCAAATTTCCATTGGATAGTATAATAGGGGGGAAGGATTCGAACTACAGACCTTGTGATTATCAGTACAACTTTAGGCCAGTTGAGCTAAGCTCTTGTTGACATATAATACTAATGGAAAGGAGATTGACAATCTAATATATTTTGATAAATTATTTTCTTTGAGCTAACATTTTTTTTTGGTTAATTTAGACCTTGAGTTATTCGATCAATGACATACTCTACTATAATTATACCGTAGAATGCATTTAGTTGAAAATGAGTTCCTTACAAGAAAGAAATTTACTTCTATCAAGAAAGGGTCAACAACTTCTATCTGAAGCAGTCAACATGAGTATAGCTTAGTGGTTAAGACATACACTCTCCAGATGTTCAAATTTCCACCACATGTTTGTTGTACAAAAAAAAAAAAAAAAAAAAATTTGATAAAATACACTTTTGGTCTATGAGATTTGTACTTAGTTTCTAATTGGTCCCTCTGCTTTCAAAACTAATTTTTTTTTTTTTTTTTTTTTTGTCTTTGAGATTTAAATTTAGTTCCTATTTAGTTCTTGAGGTTTCAAAAGTGTCATGTTTAGTCTTCGTTATTTGAATTTGATTTCTAATTGGTCCACGAGTTTAGAATTGGATTCTAATTAGTACCTGAGTATAAGAAATAAATAATTAAAAAAAAATCACTGATTTAAAAAATACATATAATTAAGCATAATATTTAGGTTTATCATATGTTAATTGTCACACCTATCATGTTAGGTCAATTAATAGTCGACTCTACCCAATGACTATTTGAAACCAATTTCAATGTTCAAGAATCAATTTAAAATCAAATTCAAACTTGAGTTTCAGGGGCAAATAAAAACTATATTTCAATACCAAGGGAGGATTTAATCCCCAAAGAATTACTCATCATCTCTATTCTAGATTCTTATAACTCGTGTGAATAATTCTTTGCAACCCTCCCCTTTTTTTCTTCTTCTCACAACCTTTTCTTGGTTCATAATATTCTAAAAATTGGAAGCTCTTCAAATAAATGTGCAAATCCTAGCTACATCCTCTTTTCGTTTCTTTTGGTACTTTGGATCGGATGAAATTAGTTTTCTAATAATCGAGTACAATAACGTAGATATTTAACATATAAAACAACAACACCACTCATAGAAAATACTTGTTTCTCATACCAAATCACACCATATATCTTTCAATTTGCTTTAGAAATTTGAGAAAGATTTTTGATATCTTAAGGATAATATGCTGAAACTTTCATAACATGGAGCATGATATTAAAAGAAGTTTAGTAAATATTTCAACTACCTAGATAAGGAAAAACAATAATCATCATCATTTTGTATACGAGGACTTTGGGTGAAACAACAAACAAAATCAGGAGGCTTGATGAATAAATTAAGTGGACAACATGTTACGATTTGGAAAATGTGGGGAGCGATTCTTTGCTCCTCATGACTTTGCTTTTGGATCCACTCAAAAGGTCTCATACCAATGAAGATACTTGTCCTCCCTTGTATACTCATGATCATCTCCTTATCTAGCCAATGTTGAACTTTAGTCGCACTCCCAACAGTTAAGACGAGTGATGTTGATCAGCCATGCCCAAAACTGGTACATTTTGTCAAAACTTTCACATGTTAAGACGAGAATCTAATTACAACCCAAATAATGATTACAAAAATAAGCCCATTGAATAAAAGTCCTGAATTCACTTGACTCAGTAAATTGATTAATTTTAATACAAGAAATTAAATCTAGAAAAGATGCCAAACAGATCCTTAGTTACAAATAGTCTAAAATATATTATTTACACACATTAGTTTAAGCCTTAAATGTAAGTATATATATAGTAGAGTTTCCTAATTTTAGTCAAGTATTATGGTAGGTAGAATTGTTTTCAACTCTTGAATCCTGCAAACAACATTTGTGGAATGATAATGTTTGGATATTTGCAGGTGGAGAAATAGCAACACCACATAAGAATAGAGATGCATCCATTGTGCTACCATTGATGATCAATAATGAACACCATGCCTCTACTTCCCAATCAGAGCTTGTTACTCTTTCAATGGTCTTCTCTCTCTCTATCAACAATATCTCTTTCTCCTTCCCCCTTCATATTGGAACTAATTGTTTCTCTTTCTAATTAACAGACGGCGGGTACGTCGTACCAATACCACGACGCTTGCTATGGAGGACTGGTGCCTCCATTCGGATTTCAAACATTGGTAAGATCGTGTACAAAATACTAAAGGTTTGTTTGATAATGTTCTTGTTTTTTTTTTAAGAAAGAAAACTTCAAACAAATTTAGTAATCTACCCATTATTTTTTAGACTAAGGAACTGTTTGAGGTGCTGGGTTGGTTATAATAGTCGGTGGTTATTATAGTCTCGGGGTTATTACAATAATTTGTGGAGTAAAATAATTTGTGTTTGAGGTGCATGTTATTTTAGTGTGGTTATTATAGGAATGTTTTTTTTAGTTGTCAACCCTGGTTAACCTTCGATAAAGTTTAAATTTTAAAATACCATTTTGGTCCTTATTATTTTGAGTTTTGTTCAATTTTAGTCCTGGTACTTTGAATAAAGTTTTTTTTTTTAATCTTTTAAATGGAATAAAGTTTAAAATTAGTCTTTGCACTGAATTTATTTTTTAATTTTTCTAAAAAAAAGCTTAGCTTCTATTAACCTTTCTCCCATAAATTTAAGAAATATGTTCACCTTGTGTCTTCCCTGTATGGAAGTTATTATTATTATTATTATTTAATCAATTTTGATAAAAATTAAGGTAGGGTGGATTTTGTAATAAAGGAGAGGAATTATTAAGGAAAGAACTTAGTTATTTTTTTCCTTTTGTATTTTAGTAGCAATTATTATGATCAAAGTCTAAAGGCTAGGTGTTATACTAAGCAGAATTCAGAATATAGCAGAATGGCACAAGGTAGAATGGCTTTGCCTCTTGCTATGGCGGAAGAACCCGTTTACGTGAACGCCAAGCAGTACCATGGAATTCTACGTCGACGACAATCTCGAGCCAAGGCCGAAGTCGAAAACAGGATAATCAGATCGCAAAGAAAGGTAACCAAACAATATCAACTAACATCTTTCTAACTATAATCATATGTATAAATCTCTAACTTATTAGCTTAAGCTTTCTCTTTTAACGATCACGTGCGTGTATCACAGCCCTATCTCCACGAATCAAGGCACCTACACGCCATGAGAAGGGAAAGGGGCTGCGGAGGCCGTTTCGTGAGCAAAAAGAAGAAGGGAGAATCTACAGCTTCCATGGATGAGGATGGGGAAGGCAGCAACATCAGCTTAGGCTCTGAATCAATGTCTAATGGCAGCAGCTGCTATGGAGGTTCCCAACTACATTTATCTGCATATATATGATCTCGGTTCCGAGGTCGGGATTTGTAAACAACTTCTCCCCATTTCTTTCAATACCTAGAAGAGAAGAATTCAAAAGTGGTACGATGAAATATAGGTTAGATTACTGCTCAATCTAAAAGCTTAAGTTTTATAGATTGATAGTTAATGATCTTTAATATATATTCTAAGGCTCAAGTAAATATTAACGTTCCGTTCAAATATCTGATGGGTTTTTGTGTGGAAAATTATTATCCATGTTTGTTACATGGATTTATGTTTTCTAAAAACTGGATATCAATTATGATCTTTAGATAAAAAAGATATCATGTTCAACATGAATTTTAATTATCCTTTGAGAGGATAGTTTTTTTTTTTCCTATGTTCGTCTATATCAAAGAGGAATTTGTTGAAATATAAACTTGATTTTGGATGTTTAGTATTGGGGTCTAACCCAAATAAAAGTCCAATTTCTAGAAACATTTTAAGTAAAAAAGTCTAGAGAGATCTCTTATGGAGATGTTTAGAATGATGTAGAATTTTTTATAGAAAATTGTTGTATTTCTAGAGAATACTCAGAGTTATTTGTAACCACTAGATTATAAGTGTGTTGGAAAAATTCTAACCATAACTTGAGGATGTAGAATCTAATAAAATAAGGGTGATGTCTTAGAGTTTTTGGATAAAGCCAAAAACTAGAATTGAGCCTTAAAAAAAAAAAAAAAAATTGGAATGGAGCAATAATACAATTAGCCTCTTTCTAAAAAATCCATCTTTCAAGTTTAACCTTCATTTCCAAAAGTTTATTTCCAACCGAAATCAACACATCAAAAGTGAATTATTATTTAATATTTTCATATATTATTATTAAATAATAAGGTAGTATTTAAGTATTAGTATTAATTTTAATTTTTGAGATTTTCTTAGCTTTAATTAGTATTTTAAATTTTAATATTAATCTAATAATTAATAAATATATTATACTTAAAAAATAATTTAAAATTAATTGAAAATATATTTTTTAGAAATTTAATCCAGAGTTTTAAATAATTATTAGTATTACTTAAATATGTTATATTCAATCATTTAATTTTGGTTTCCATATATAAAATTGATGAAATAGACATAAACATTTAACTCCCAAACATTATTTATTTGCATAAAACACAAACATTTAACTCTCAGACATTAATTATTCTTGTATATCCATATACATACATTTATTATCGTCACAGTTATAGACATTTAAATCCTAGATATTTAATAGGGCTGGTTTGCATAAATAACAAAATGGGACAAAATATTAGTAAATATAGCAACCTGGAAAAATAATTGCAAATATGACAAAAAAAATTACTTTAAGACAGTCTAAATGACCAAAATACCCTTTTATCGACGATAAAATTCTATTGCTGATAGAATCTGAATCTATCGGTGATTGAATTCTATCGTTGATAGAATCTATCAGTCGTAGAATTCTATCAGTGATAGAAATCTTCTATCACCGATATGTTCTATCCCTGATAGAAAAACTTCTGCCACTAATAGAAATATTTTGCCACTAACCGCTAGAAAGATTGATTTCTATTAGTGATAGAAGGTAAAAATCTTCTATCACTCATAGAAATCTATCACTGATAGAAACGTATCACTGATAGATTTCTATCATTTTTGTTTCTAAAACCTATGTCACTGATTTTGTTTTTATAGATGTTGAAGTAAAACAATATGAAAATTGAACAGGAAGAAAAAAAAACACAAAGCATAAGTTAAAAAAACACAAAGCATAAGTTGAAATTTAAAGAATGGGAGACCTCAACAAAACAACAAAAAAAAAAAAAAAAGAAAAATAAAAAAACAAAAGGTATGTACAAATTATCACGTAATCAAATACATTATTGGTTTCTATCAAATACACTATTAGTTTCTATTAGCAATAAGTTTCTATCAGTGATAGATTCTATCATCTATCACTGGATTTCTATCACTGTGATTCTATCAACGATAGATTTCTATACCGATAGAAATTTTGAATTTTGTGATAATTTAACATTGTGAAACAAGCTCAAAATCTAACATATAAGTTAAACATATCAAGTAATTCTATTCTAAATATATTTTTCAAACTATCTACCAAGATCCAAAAGCTTAAACAGTTAAGTCTATTACAATCGGTTTGGATGACATGTATTATTTCATGAGTATGGATATTAAATAGGAAAATTGTAATGGGGTCTAAAATCTAATGGTTAATTGTAAATACAGCAAGTTTTATAAAAAAATTGTAAATATAGCAAATTTTTTAAATCATTTTTTTAATTCCCATTTTTCCCCTGTTTTGATTTCTATCGGTGATAGTAAATTTCTTTCAGGTTTCATTTGATAAATATTTTTTTCCTTGAATTTTTTTTTTCTATTTTTTGTTTTCTATTTTTAAAAAAGCAAAAGCATGCATGTATATGTATGTGTGTATACACATACAACATTTTTGTTCTTGATTTTTTTGCTTTCTGTTTTTTTTTTTAAAAAAAACAAAATACATATGTATGTATATACTGAGCTGAGAGAAATATGTGGAGGTTTCACTAACTTTATGAAGATATGAATATAATAAAATACCAATGTTGCTCAATATTCAGAAAAATTACGGGAAGCAAGAAACTTAAAAAATTTGGGTGGTTATTAAATAGAAAAAAATACACTTTTAGTCCCTGAAGTTTGGATTAGGTTTCATTTTGGTCTCTGAGTTTTCAAATTCAACAATTTAGTCTCTGAGATTTGGTTTTAGTTTCATTTTGGTCTCTCCATCCATTTTTTTCGTTAAAAACTAACCGTTTGTTGACGTGGCGCTATTTTTTTTTATTAAAAAGTTTATTTTTTTTAACTTTTTAAAATAAAAATATATTAAAATATAATATTTTATATTAATTTTATTTATTTCTTATTTATTTCCCACTCTCTCTTCTTCTTCTTTCCCTTCTTCTTCTCCTCCTTCTTCTCCTCCTTCTTCCTTCTCCTCCTAGTCGCTGGTGACCGCCTCCCGCTGGCGGTCGACTGCCGTCGCCGTTGTCAGAATTTTTTTTTTCTTTTCATCTTCTTTTTTCTCCTCCTCTTCAAATCTCTTCTACTCTGCTTTCGGCTAGCTTGAGTTCTTCAACTTCTTTCTTCGACTAGATCCTAGTTTTTCGTCTATTGACTTTCAAATTTATAACTCTGAAGCACACGTTATAGCGCATAAACATGTAGGCAATTAAAATTTAAACCAACGAATTGATAGCTATAATTGATGCCAAAACTGAATTTATCCACATTTAGCAACCATCTCATTCAACTCATGAAATTCATCCACCAAACTCGAAATTAATGAAAATCAAGTGCCCAAACCACGCTCTGATACGAATTGAAGGAGTGAATAACACTCAAGTGGAAGCAATTATGGATCTTGGGTACCGATTTTCATTAATTTCTCTAAAGAAGCATGCGGAATAATATTTAGACCGAAAACAGAGCACGATGAACATATCTCTTAGAAGCTTGAATCCGAGAGCTCCATGGGTTGTTTTTCTTCATGATCGAGTCGTGGACTACCACTAGAGTCTTCCCGCTATTCTCCGACTTTAGAACGGACTTGTGGGAACCCAAGTGTGATGAATTGAAGGAAGAATATGTGGGTTTTGTAACTTTGAGAGCCATGGTTTTTTTAGAGAGAATTTCTTGTTGTATCCATCTTCTTTTTCATCAAAGAAACAACAAGCAGCATGTATGTCTTATGAACAAAGTGCAAGACTTATATATGAAGAGGCAATTCCCAATTATATGAATTTTGACATTAATTTAGGTGTCAAACCCAAACTCCATGCAAAACCAAGAGTCATAGACTTATGTGGCTTAAATATGGATTTTACCTCTGGCATATAATCAATTTCAAAAATTGATTTTAATATTTGAAATAATTCATGTAATTAATTCAAATTAAAACTAATTTTAATTTTAATGTTTTAATTTTAAATAAAATAAATTCCAATAATCAATTTTAAGTAAAATTAAATATTTTAATTTAATATCAAATATTAAATTAATAGCCCACACCATTCCTGACTTCTATCAAAAACCGATTTAATGAACATGAATTCCTATTCATGTGTGTAATATTTAAATATATTTAAATAATTATAACTCACTCAAAATATAGTTTAATACACAATTAAACTGATATGCTAAATTATATAGAATATAATTAACGATATCTCCCTAAATCGAATTTGAACGTTTTCAAATTCTTTCATCACTTTGTTCTAAGGTTAATCCGTTTGAGCTAGCAGGAGGACCTAATGCACCTAAAGATCATGGGCTTCAACGATCCGAGATTAACTGGCTAAACTCTTTAAACCTAGTTAATCAACATTCTTAACTAACGGGACACTCCACTATAGCCCGTAGTTGCACTCCCCTCACTGTAGATATATTTTTGTCCACCTGATATAACCGTGATCAGTAAGTCGACCCTTCACAGGTTGTTCGTAACTACAGCTGGATCAAATGTCTGTTTTATCCCTGAAGTTACTTCTTGTTCTTTAAGTCCCCACTGAGTCCCTAATGAACAATAGGTTTGTGGTTCGACCACTAAACCTAATATCTCTCGGGCCAATGAGAGGGCAACACGCCTTTGTTCACGTCTCGGAGTTAGCACTTAAGGGAAAAACCTCTCTACTATCCCTCAAGTCGGATAGGAGTGAATTCCATCTTTCAAGACTATGCCCCCAACTATCTACTTGGTCTTATCCCCAAAATGGTAGGCTTATTGAGTCGGCGATATTGGGCCACTCTCACCCATGCAATTGTGCCACGTCAGCAAACCGTTAAGATTTTTATTATTTTTTATTTTAAAAAATTAATAAAAAATTAATAAAAAATTAATAAAAAATTAATAAAAAAATTGTGCCACGTTAGCAAACTGTTAAGATATAATGGAAAAGTGGATGGAGGGACCAAAATGAAACAAAATCCAAACCTTAGGGACTAAATTGTTGAGTTTGAAAACTCAGGGATCAAAATAAAACCTAACCCAACCTCAGGGACCAAAACTGTATTTTTTCCTTAATTAATTATTAAATTAATTAATTTTTTAGTTTAATTAATTTAATTTGATGTAATTTAATTAAATTTAATTAAAACTATACATTATGTGAGGGAAGTGCATTTAAATATGATTTAAATGCACATGTAATTTTGTTTCAAAAAAAAAAAATGCACATGTAATTAAATATATGATATTTAGTCAGGATTGATTAATTAAATAAATTAATATTAATTAATTAAATTTAAAACTCATAACCAACTCCCCACGTGGAAAGTGCTGAGTTGAGTGGTTTTCTCCATTTTCTCTCTTGAGTAGCAGAACAAGGAATCTGGAAAAGTTCCAGATCTGAGAGAGGGGTTTATACGTTTTGTCTCTCCCTAACAGAAAAATTCTCCCAACGAAATTCTCTAAAAAACTCTCTCCACCAAATCGATTGACAGAGACAAATTCTTCTTATTATTCCCAAATTTCAAGAAAGAAAGATCTCACAATCCTAGTTCCAAAACCCAAAGGATAGTGGGAAAGACTTCTTGGTGGTGTCTGAGTTGTTGTGATTTGGTTCCATTGGATTCGTGACCACCATTGGAGAGAATGGAATAACTCATTGAATCCAGTCTTCAAAAAGTAAGTATTTTCTTCCCCTCAGATTAGATCTGTAAAATGAATGCTTAACCAGTATATTTATATAGAACTGTTCTGTAATTTCAGTTTATTGTACTGTGTACGTTTGGTTTCCAAATTTAAATGAAACATACGCGATCACACGTGCTTCCGCCGTGAGATTCAATCCCTTGACGAGGAGCGAGATTCAAGACGAGAGCTCATGGAGATCGTGACGGAGACGTGTGGTGATCGGTCAAAATTGTTATACGTTTATTATCTCCCAATTTGCTTATATTTATTGAATTCCTTGTGAAAAATGCTTTAAAATGAGTATAATATCTGTATAGGTCCTCAGCGGAGCTTTGGAAGCAATTCGAGGCTTAAATGAGAGAAACCGGAGCGTAAAATGACCATTCTGCCCTTGGAGCTTTGCCAATGTTGAAACCCCCCGCTTGCTAGCGTTAGAAAGCCGTTCAAATAAGAAGAACTTGGAGACCAAGCCGAGGCTCAGCGTCGAGACGCTGAAAGCCTAACGTCTCGACACTAGGCAAGATTCTGAAGATTCTTTCCTTATATGAAGGGCAGTGTCTCGACGCTAGCCCATAGCGTCTCGATGTTGTCGATTTTCCAGATTTGAAGTTTTTCATATTTGGCTCCACGAATTTTCCAAGTTTGAGGCTCCCTTCAGCACCAAGTTACCACGATTTGAAGGCCAAGAAGTCATATAAAGAGAGTGTCTTGGTTTAGGTTTAGAATCATCCCTCAATTCACCAATCACTACAATCTTGTAGTCCATTCCTTTCACCATTCACCATTCTTCATATTTTAGTTTAGTTTTCTTGCTTTCCATGATGTATTCCAAGAAGAATCAAGCTTGTTCTTGTTCCATGAACGGCTAGACTCTTCTTTCATGTAATCGGGATGTCAAAGTGTAAGTTCAATTTCTTTTAATGAAATCTCTCGTGTTTTAATTCTCAAAAGCATGTTTATGTGAATTTAGTTCTTTGCATATAAGTTTAGATTGTGGTAGGAAAGATTGACAACCTTGACCTGCCCTATCTAAATTTAATTGCTAAATCTAAGTAGCAAATAGGCTAACGTTTTGATATTCCTCATGCGTCCCTAGAACTAAAGGATTTAATCAATTATAATTGTGGTTTGTTGCCCGTTGCATGTGAATTAATTCGGCTAGATCCCAATGTGGTTTAGATTAGTTAATCGGGCAATTGATTAATTTAAAGTAGAGTCAAACTTAGCGTTTGTATCTTTGTGATAGTTGGATCATGACTCTTGGGTTGTTCCCAGAGTACGCCGAACTTAAATTTGTTTTTGACTATTTAGTGAGATTAATGATTTAAATTGAATTGAACTTACCACGACAATCCCGGTTACATGATCTCTAAGGTATTGAATTCTTTCCTTTATACGTCATTCTCATACTTTCCTTTTTCAATATTTTCCATAATTAGTTTTCTTTCCAAATACAAAACTCCCCTTTTGGTTACCTAAAACAATTAAGGAAATTAAGATTTGTTTGCATTGACTCCCTGTGATCGACCTCGGCCACTACTGCTACAAGTTAGCTTTAGAGGTTGTGGATTATAAATTTATTTGACATGACCCTTGACAAGTCGTCCGTCATGTGGCACCTACGGGACTTGAGTTTTTCCCATTCTTTCCCTTTCCTTGTATTGTTTTTATGGCTTTCCTTTCAAACTTAGATCGTAACATAGAGACCATGAGTAACTAAATTGTATCTTAGGGATTGACGTAATCCTTTGGGGTTTTATGGACTAATTCTTTGATGTTTATTGCTTTGATTCTATTTATGCAAGTTACATTCCTAATGCTTTTAATTTACCAGCCATAAATTAATTGTTCTTTACTCTGAATCTTTCTTGGGAGAGGGGGTTTAGATTAGATCTTAATTTGCATAACTAAAGTAATTCTAAGATCGGGAGATTTAGGATAGCTTTAGAAGTTGTAAATAGAATTAGACTTAAGGTCTTGCATGTCAATGAATTTAGATAGGAATATTTAATTCCTTGTTTGTATGAGAATTAATTATGCTCGGGAGAGATAATTATGATTTTAGTTTATCCTTGACTTATGGAACATTGCATGTTAATTCATGTAATTAATCTATAATCCCAATAGGTGAAATCAATTTCCTAAGGGGATGTTTGGGCCACGGGTATGGACATTCTAATGGGGTTGGAATCTCACTTTTCTCCTTCCTCATTTACGCCAATGTCAGATCTCTCTCTCCCCCCCCCCCCCCATTTTTTCCTCATTTACGCCACTGCCAGCTATCTCTCTTGATAAGTCCAATTTATTATACACTTAGAATCTCCTAATTTGCTTATCTTAGTTGAATTCCTTGCGAAAAATGCTTTAAAATGAGTATAATATGTCTATAGGTCCTCACCGGAGCTTTGGAAGTAATTCGGGGTTTAAACGAGCGAAACCGAAGCGTAAAATGACAATTCGGCCCCTGGAGCCTCATCAGCATCGAGACGCTCGTTATACAGAATCGAGATGCTACAGCGTCGCGACGCTAGGGCAATCCGAGAAATATTTTCCAAAATTGAAGGGACAGCGTCGAGACGCTTGCTGCACAACGTCGCGACGCTAGGCAATTTCCAGAATTAAAATTTTCCAAATTTGGCTAGGATTTTTTCCATGTTTGAAGATCCAATTCAACACCATTCTACCACGAATTGAAGGTCAAGAATCCCTATAAATAGAGACCTTTGGTGTAGGTTTAGAACCATCCCTCAACACACAATTCACTACAATTTTGTAGTCCATATCTCTCCCCCTTTTCCACCATTCTTCTTAGTTTTAGTTTTTATTGATTTCTTTGATGTATTCCATGAAGAAGCAAGCTTGCTCTTATTCCATGAGAGGCTAAGCTCTTCATTCATGTAATCGGGTAGTCAAAAGTAAGTTCATATTCCATTAATGAAATTTCTTGTTTGAATTCTCAAGGCATGTATATGTGATTTTAGTTCTTTTTCTATAAATTTAGTTTGTGGTAGGAAAGATTGACAACCTTGACTGCGCCCTCCCTAAATTTACTTGCTAAATATCAGTAGCATATAGGTTAACGTTATGTTTATACGCATGCGTCCCTAGAACTAAATGATTTAATCAATTGTAATTGTGGTTTGTTGCTCGTTGCATGTGAATTAATTCGGCTAGATCCCAATGCGGTTTAGATTAGTTAATTGGATAATTAATTAATTCAAACTAGAATCAAACTTAGCGTTTGCATGTTTGTTATAGTGGATCATGATTCTCGATTTGTTGCCGGAATACGCCGGGCTTAAACTTGTTTTGACTTATTAGTGAAATTGATGATTTAATTGAATTGAACTTACCATGACTATCCCGGTTGCATGATTTTTGAGGTATTGTTATCTTTCCTTAATTCGATTTTCTTACTTTCCTTTTGCAATATTTTCTATAATTAGTTTTCTTTCCATATTTACTTTCTTTCGATGAATGAAAACCCCCCTTTTAGTTACCTAAAAAAAATAAGGAAATTAAGATTTGCTTGCATAGACTCCCTGTGATCGACCCCGACCGCTACTTCTACAAGTTAGCTTTAGAGGTTGAGGATTATAAATTTATTTGATAAGAGACCTCGACAATCTCTTCCATCATCTCTCTCTCCCTCATTTTTTCGTTCACCATATTCGTCTTAGAATTCTTCTCTCTCCCTCATTACGTCCTTCAACCGCCTGAATTATTGTGGATTTCCCTCTCTCCCACAGTTTGTCTTCTTTTCCAAGCGATTGTTCACTTATTACCTTCGTTCTTCCCTTCTGTGACTCCATGCATCTTCGTCTGAGTTAAGGTTTGTTCCCCTTTTAAGGCACGATTGACTCGTGTGATTCTCTCCTTCTATCAGTGATTTTTCCACCTCCAGTCCTCATATATGAGTCGTTCTTGCTGTTTGCCATTTTGTTCGTTCAGATTTGAGTCGTTCTCGTCGTCTTCCCTTTTATTTGCTTAGATTTGTGACGTTCTTGCCGGTGCCCTTTTTTTTGCCCTGATTTGACGTCTGGTTTGGATGCATCTCCGTCTCGCCCTTTCCCTTAACTTCGCAGATTTGGCCTCTCTCCCCTTGCCACTTTGAATCTTGATAACGCTCATTTATGTGCGTTATCTAGCCTTAAAAACCTAAGTTATTGCTCGAAAAGCAAAGACTTTATGCTTAAAATATTATCTTTCCGAGTCGATTTAGCAAAAGTCATAGAATCCTGTGGAAAATCTTAGAAATATAGAATTTATGTTTAAAATGTACAAAAGGAGATTATTTTTGTAAGAATTTATCCAAGTTAATGTTTTTGTGCAGAGAACTTTGCAAGGAAATGCACCCACAATTGGAGATTAAAGGTCAGCGGAGCAAAAGAGTTGAAGTGAAGATTTGTGCCTACATCTGGTCCTGAAGATGTGGAATATGCAACCAATATGCGCCCGCAACCTTATAAGGAAAGTAGCCCCAACTGAAGACAAAATTGTCAATGTTGGGTTTTATGCCTTAAAACTCGTGGATAGTAAATGTAACATTTGACTAGACATTAATAAAATGATATTTGATGGATTGTTCATTTATTTTGTTAGTATTGTGTAAACTTGCCTAAATAACCCTAATCCAATAAACTAAACATCCTAGGCTATTAATATGAGACTTGAACTAGTATGTGGAGACATACGTGGATCGTTGTTCAAGTTACATCCTAAAGGGTCTATAGTATAGGGATAAGGTTGGGTACCTTTTCCTGGTGACACTATGGATACGACCCGCTTTGTATTTGATACAACAATGATCCAGTGCGTTCATGTAGGGGACATGCAAGTGGGGGTATCCTATGCAATGAGTTTGCATAAGACCGGATCGAAAAATAGTTAACCACTAGCTGTAACACCGTTGACTAGTTAGCTTTCTATTTCACTAGGATGACCTAGGCAACTTAGTCTCAATCCTGAGTGGGCTATGGACTCCTGTTCACTAGGGATTGTCTTTTGATTTGTATGGATGAGAGTGGCCTGCACGCTGACTCAATAAGCCTACCATTTTGGAGACAAGACCGAGTGGGGAGCTGAGAACATAATCACACAAGATGGAATTCACTCCTTCCTGAATTTAGGGTAAGAAGATGTGTGTTCCCTTAAGTGGTGTCTCCGGGTCTTGAACAAAGGGTCCTACCCTCCCTATGACACGTGAGAGACTTCTGTTTGTTGGTTGGACCTCAAACAGGTTGTTCATTAGAGGAGCACTGGGGACTTAAGGATGTAGAGGTAACCCAGGGGTAAAACGGTAATTTGATCCAGCTGGCGTTACGAACACACGTGTAGGACTGACTTGCTATTATTGGTCAATATCCGTGGACAGAGAAATATATCTGCAGTGAGAAGAGTGCAACTGTGGGTCTATAGTGAAATGTACCCACAGTTAACAAATATTGATTAACTTGGTTAATGAGTTTAGCCAATTGATCTCATATCGTTGGAGCTTTTGATCTGTAGGCCTATTAGATCCCACCAGTAGCTCATAAAGGGTATTGAGGTAAATTTACTGAGGGAAATAATATAATGTATGGAAATAGATTATAATATAAAGTTTATATTTTCATTAAACTTTATAATATACATTTATTTTGAATATAGATTCAAAATTAATTTATGGGAGAATTAAATATTTGAAAGAGTTGAAATATTAAATTTAATATGAATTGAATTCATATTAAAACTATAGGTTAAAATTAATGCACATTAGATGTACATTAATACTATAGCTTATTTGAGGGGAATATGATAAAATATTAGATATTCAATTTAGTGATTAATCAATTATTTTATTTTATTTGATTTTATTTGATTTATTTAAATTACATTTTTTAAAATTTAATTAAATTACATTAAAACTATAAGTTACGTGCGGGATATGCGTTTAAATATGATTTAAATGAATAAGATTATTTAGTTAATTAAATTCAGTTTAGTTAATTATTACTTATTAATTTAATTGATTAATTGTTAATTAAATTAAAATTAATTTAAATTTAATTTATTAAATGAAATTTTTATTTATCAGTTATTGTAACTGATAAAACACGTGGTGTTTCCACGTTTAGTCTTCCCATCCATAACGACTTGCTACACGATAGGGAGGTTATCCCTATTCAGGCGTATGAGGTAATTTTGCATGAGGGTGCTCTCATTCTGTGTGTTTTCCGTCAAGAAAAATCCTCTCAATTTTTTTTTTTTAAAGTTCTCCCCAGAATTCTTCTCCCATTCCCTTCAAAGAAAAGAAAAGACTCCCACAAGCAACCTTGATGAAAAACCCTTGGAGAATACCGATGAGATACTAATGGTGGTGATCCTTTGGACAGTACTTGCAAAGAAAAGTTTTTGGGCTGCTGTAAATTCAGATTTCCATCCCAAGGTATTGGCGAATTCTGTTAAGTTTTCCTACGAGAGTAAGTTGTTTTCTTGATTCTTTGTTTTATAGAAATTTGCATGAGTTAAATTAGGATTTAATTATGCAATTGACAGCATGCTTGTAGCATAGATTTACAGTTTTTAAATGAATATGTATGCTGTAAATTTTGTCATCATACGAGTATTCCAATCGTGGTTTAATTGAGTATGGTCCTCTGATAAGTTTCTGCTGCGTAAGGGCTTTTATCCCTACAGTCAAGACAGTGCACAGAAAAGATTTTGCGCCGATATGCGGTCGCAACTAGGCTTTCCGATAGAGAATACCGAGATTCGCAAGATCTTCACAGAATCATTCGAAAATCCCAAATCTCGTATCAAATCTCCAAGGATCGTGGATTTTTACCTTCCAAGGCTCTCTCACACTAATCTCGACAGCCAACCCTACCTTCCAAGGTCTATAAAAGGTGACCAAGATGCAAGAAGCAAGGAGAGCTCGAAATTTCGTCCTTAGGATAGATTTTATGTTTTTCTCTCTTCTCATCTAGTAACCACTCTGAGTTCCGGGTCTTTCAGCCTTTGCCGGCTCTTCCATTTGAAAGAAGAAAAAGAGAAAAGCTTGCCTCTCTTTTAAAAAGGACAAGAGCAAGCTAGGTAGAGAGGGGAAGATCCTTAATTGAGTCTAGTCCATTATTTTCTTTTTAAGTCTTTACGTTTCGGTTTTCTTCTAATTTTAGTTGTATGTTATAATTCTTGTACTCAATTATTCTATTTATTATGAACTCAAGTTGCTTTTCTATTTTGTGTTCTCTTTACTTTTTGTCTTGCACTTTACTTTCATCCATGAGCTAAGCTTCATCTCGGGGGTTCAAATATGTGGATGCCTTGAGTAGAAGAAAGCCTCTCCTATGCAAAAACAACCTTGCTCCCTCTTAGCATTGTTTATTTTTGTTGAGTTTAAGTATCATTGTTAGCTTAAACTGATCGCTTAAGTTCGCATAGTTTGTATTTAGCTTATGGCCGAAAGGTTGGAGTTGAAAGTGCGGGTTCGTAAAAACAATAGTGGAAAAGATCCTAGAATTAGGACTTTGTTTTCTTGCATCCTAGAAATAGGACTGGAACCACTAGAGTTTTAAGAATCGTGAGCATTATTTATCTAAGTTTCAGCTAGCCCTAGAAATAGATGTCTAGTTGGCTTAGTCTTCTAAAGGCACCCACTGTGGAGCTGAATAGAAGTAGGATTTAACTCACAATCTAGTTGTCAGGGCAATTGCGAGCGCAACTGAAGGATGTTATCTGCACCATGTCTATGTGGGCAACATAGATAATGTTCTTCAGTCGACCTTGATTTCTGAGTAAGTTGCTGGCGCAAAAGGTGGGCGTAATCCAATGCTCATAGTTGATACTATTTGAATTTCCCCACTTATCTCATAAGTTTTTACCGTTTTCATTTACTTTCTTTTCTCTATTTTTGTCTTCTATCAAAACCCCATTCAAACATATTTCTTTGGTTACCATCCTCGATTGCAAATTTAAAGGAGGTTGTTGTTTTACAGAATATTGTGTTCTTCGATTAGTCACCATCTCCCTTGGATTTGATATCCGGAGTACTCTCCACTTTATTATTTGATAGTGTATACTTGCACTCGAGCAGGTGTTGCGCTAGCAGCACAAACGTCATCAAATCCCCAGCCTTATCTCTTGTCGCCTTGAAGAAGATGGACCCACCTCCGTGTGGCTTCATCCCATGCAACGACAGTTGCATGTCGACTACAGCTCCCGATTTGAGATTCAGATGCTGCACCATCCGTCCACCATTCGACGAGGCCTGGTATGAGAAGGGTTCGGGGAGGAAGAGCATGGTAGGGATGCTTACTCTTTCGCACAACAGGTTCATATAATATTTTTTTCAGGCCAGTGATGAGGAACCTGTTGACGGATTGGTATTGATAACGATTGTTCATGTCTGATACCTCCTTATTATAACTTAAATTTCTGTTTTTTCACTTTGGTATTCTAATCTACTGATGGAATTCATTTGAAAGATGGTTGCGAATCTATCTATTTACGTGTTTGTGTTCTTGAAATTTTTCCCCTGTCATTTTTTGTCAACGGATTAGATGTGTGTTGTTTGTTCCTGTGTGGGGCTTATTTGTTATGATGTTCTTAAACTCTGAGGCCTGCTTTCATACAAGTATTATTGCTACACTACTAGAAAAACAGTGTTACTTGACATTTGAGGTTTTTAATTAATTGACATTTTTAAGAAAAAATGTCAAGACTTATGTAATTTTAACAAAAAAAATGTCAAGACTTACGTAATTTTAACAAAAAAAGTCAAGAAAAATACAAAAACACGGAGTCTTATGAATTTTTTCAGATTTTTTCAGGCTAAGGAAGACTTGATATTTCTAAAATGTCAAGAATGATGCGATTTCTTTTAATTTAATATAGAGTCAATTAAAATCAAAATTAGGCCTTTTTCATCAGACTTCTTTCTCGCGTGTGCCTCCTCACTCACCCCATTCTTCTCTCTGTTCTTCTCACACTCAAACGCCGGAGAAAGATTCACCTAAACGGCGGCGATGACACACCCAAACGCAGGCGAACCGTTTCACACAACCCAGCGACGGCGACGTGTGCTGATTACCTCACTCCCGAACCTCCAACCGCGACTTCTCTCTGTTCTCGCGCGCCTCCTGATAAAGGGTAAAAAATATATTTATTTTACCCTTATATTTAGCTCATTTCTTGGTCAAATATTGCATGTTTAGGTCAATTTTACTATTCCCGAGCTCAAAATGCGTTAAAATTGATAAGTTAGGGTGTTGAGATTCACTTGTGTCAAATTATGCTCATTTGTGTTTAAAAAGACTTAAAATTAAAGGAATTTGACTAAGTTTGTTGTTGTGTAGAAAATAGTGGAAAAGATGGAATTTCCTCAGAAATGCAACCGCATTTCTGGGAAGGCAAAAATGAAATGCGACCGCATTTCTGGAAAAATCAAGACAGTTTCGAGTCGTCCGCGGGTCGTTGTTGACGAGTCTTCTTCGCACCTAACCGATCGTTTTGACCCCAAAATTGACTGGGCTACCTACCAACACCTATTTCGCAGCTCCTCAACCACTTTCTACACTATATAAGCTCGAGATTCGAAGACAAATTCAAGCATAACTCATTTGGAAGAAGAGGGTGGTGACAAAACCCTAGTTGACACCTATGAATAGGGATGCCCGAGGTCCTTCTTAGATGACTGAATTCTAACCTTAGTTAGACATCAAACCTTAGGGTTTGTAGGGATTTTCACCCACTCCCACTTGTAAAAGCGAGAGAGTAGAGTGTCTTAGCGAACTCTAGAAGGATTGAGTACATAGAAAAACCCATAATATTTAGCTATCTCCTTTATTTCCAGCTTTTGATACTTTTCATTATTCTGTATTATTTACATTCTTATTTCAATGAAATTGTACTCATTTGCACTTTATCTCACCATGAGTAGCTAAATTCCGTTGAGGGGTTCAATATGGTGAATTCCCTTATGGTTCAATAGCTTGAAAGTGTTTTATTTGCTTAAGTTTTGTTCAATGCATGTCATTCTTTATTGATTATCACTCTAATCTTGTTGAGTTGAACTTGATCACTTAGACTTTGCATGCTATGTGAGTTCGATCTCGAAATGGACAAACGATATCGGTTCTCATAAAGGTGATATAGGAGAAAAAGCTAGAAAGAGATTGTTCGGCGGTATAGTGCAAGCTGCCTAAGTCACCCTATATCGACTATAGGGTTATAGGTTGCACTCGTGAATTATCTATGTTGGAGTCGAGTCACAGAAATGTGCATAACGGTACTCGATTAGCCTTCTAACGGTTCTTGGGAGCAAGGCCAAATAGAAGTTAAATCTGACCAATTCATTGAATAGGCTTAAGATTAAATATTGCATGATTAAGGTTATTGCCTTAGGAATGAATCCACATTGAATACCTCGTTTATTTCTTATTGTTATTCTTTTGTTCATTTGCTTGTTTTATTTATCTTTTCTAAAAATCCAATTAATCAATCTTATTTTTTGGTTACCTATTTTTAAGCAATCAAGTTGAGCAGTTTCTTCTTCAAATCTGAATTTCCAGTTAGTCCTCGTGGGATTGATACCCTTGGAATACCTCTAAAGTTTTTTTATTACTACGTGCGACGGTGTATACTTGCACTAGGGTTAGCTGAATTTACCTTTATTAACATTTATCATCTCATCTCACATCTATCCATTCAGCCTCTGTCGCACCACCTCCTCACATTGAAACGCCGGCGACGACCCACCCAAACGTCGGTGAACCACTTCACACAACCCATCGACGGCAACGTGCGCGGATGATAGCGAGCATAGCTAGCTATCTTTACTCATTTAATTTAGTTAGTCTTTTATGATTTTTGGGCCATTTTATTGTGCTTTATTGTTTATTTTGTAGGAAATGGTTGATTGGAGCTTTAATGCAATATCAGAGTTAATCGGGTGCTCGGGGCGTGAAAAGATGCAAAGGAATGAAAAGAGTAAAAGTGGAAAAAAGTCAAATCTCGGTCAACAGCAGGCTAGCGTCGAGACGCTAGCTCTTGAGCGTCTCGACGCTCACATTCCATATCAGATTAGGCGCGTAAAGCTTACAGCGTCGAGACGCTGTAATAGGAAGCGTCCCGACGCTTCCGTTTTTCCTTATTCAGAACGCGCGTATAAGAGGCAGCGTCGCGACGCTATCTTGACAGCGTCTCGACGCTAAGACGAAAAATCTGCAATATAAGCTTCACTTCGGCTAGGTTTTAGGGGAGATCAATTTGGGACCTTTTGGAGCCGTAAACAGGGCAGAACAGAGGACTTTTGGAGCTGCAAACAAAGGAGGAACTTGGAAATCAACCCATTGTTCGTGGGGATCGTGACGGGGACGTCGGGACTCGGCCTACATTGAGTTTTCTTTTCCCTTTTCTTTCTTTAGTTAGATTTATGGCTTTCACATGTTTAGTTGAGATTGTATTTTCATTCATGAGTAGCTAAACTTGTAGCTTAGGGATTGACGTAGTTGATTAAGTTTATGGATTGATTTATGGTTTAAGTTGTGCAATGTTATTGTGTTTGTAATCTTGATTTAATGCTTTCAATTAATTGGCCATTAGTTGAATGATTTAAGTTTCGAATCTAGCTCGGGAGAGGGGATTTGATCTAGACTTGCTCAAGATTGCATGAATAAAGTTTACTTTCTAATTCTTGACGGTTTTAGATTATCTTTAGAATTGGTTAAAAGATCTCATTGCCTTGCTTATTAATAAACTTAGATAGGGATATCAAGTTAGTTAATTTGCATGAGAATCAATTATACTCGGGAGAGGTAGTTGTGATTAAAGGGTCTTTGGCTCATAATTTCATTGTGCATAATAACTTATTCTTTAAAATCAATCCTAAACGAAATCGGCGAAATCAATTCCCTAAGTAGTTTTCCCAATTGAATTTCCATTCTTTTTACTCGCTTTGATTTGGTTTTATCATCATCTTTTCATCACTTTTTGTTCCCTAAATAAAATTGGGCAAGATAATTCACAATACTTGATTTGCTTAAAAATCCAATCCAGAGGACGACATTCGAATTTACTATTCACTATATTATTACTTGACCCGTGCGCTTGCGGTAGGAAAAGTCCACATCAGCGGACGACCTCACTCGCGAACCTTCAGCTGCGACTTCTCTCTGTTCTCACGCGAAGTTGTCAACCACACCCAAACGCCGACGACAACCCACCCAAACGTCGGCAACGACATACCCAAATGCCGACGAATAGATTCACACAACCCAGCGACGACAACGTGCGTGGACGACCTCACTCCCGGACGTCTAGCAACTTCATCTTTGTTCTCGCGTGAACTGCCACAACACACCCAAACGTCGTTCATTATTTGCTCTGACTTTTGTTGTCGTCCATTATTTGCACTAGCGACGAGGTGCTCTGACTTTTGTTGTCGTCCATTATTTGTGTGGGTCTCGCTGTCAATTATTTGTCGTTGTCTACTACTCTGTGAGGTACTTGAATTTGTTTATGCCTGAAAATCAATTTGTGTCGTCTTCTAACTACTCTGTAAGCTATTGAAATGTTCCCCTATTTTGAGAAATATCTTGAATACTTGGTGACAAAGGAGTGTTAGGCTTATAAATTGTTGAAAACTAGGAAAGAAAAAAAAAGAGGGGGCGTTAGTATATGAAAATGGTTTCATTTAGCTTCGGAACCATGTCAAAAAGAGCAATTTATAATATAACTTGTGTAGATAGCAGCTATAAGATTTTCGTTGCAAATGCTTCGCTCTTCTTTTCATTTATTTTGGTGAAAATTCCCTTTAAAATTGAGGAATTAGATGAATTTGCTTCCTGATCTATTTTGATCCTATTGAAGCTATTGATATCAAAATGTATTAAAGTCTTCGTGCAGCTCACGTGCTTGTTAGTTTGTTTAGAAACTAACTCTTTCTCCTTTATAAATAGGCCTTAAGTCCTCTGTATTAAGGGTGGAGAAAAATAGGGATTGTGAGAACAGAGTGCCTCTTCTGAAAGCTTGTATCTCCCCTTCTATTGTTCTCATTTGCTTCTGGAAAGAAAATCGATCTATCCTTGGTGTTTGAAGAGTGGATGTACACCCTTGTTGGTGGAACCACTATAAACTTTGTGTTCATTCTTTCACTCTTTCTCTTCCCTTAATCTTTTTTTGTTAATATTCTTGTTAATCTGTATTTTACCTACCTCTGTTAGCTAAAGAGTTTAACAATTTGGTATCAGAGCTTGAAGATAGGGTTCGAAAGAGAAGACTGGTCTGACCTCGTTCATCATCTGAGACAAGAAGCAAGTTTCTTCAATTCAGTCATAGTTCGCAAGATTTGAAATATTTCTTCAAAGAAGAAAAGGTTTCTTGGAGTCGTCTATTGCAAGAATGGCAGCAAAGTTCGAGCTTGAACGCTTTGACGGGAAGAGCGACTATGGGCTTTGGAGACAGAAAATGAAGGCCCTTTTGATTCAACAAAAAGTCGCTAAGGTATTGCTTGATCCTGGTAAGCTTCCTTCAACCCTGACTGAAATTGAAAAAGAAGAAATGAAAGAAATTGCTCATAGCTCAATTATTCTACATCTATCAGATAATGTTCTTAGGAGAGTTGGAAAGATTGAAAAAGTAGAAGAATTATGGGCTAAACTTGAAACATTATATATGCCTAAATCTCTATCTTGCCAAATCTACTTAAAAGAAAGATTTTTTTTTGTTTCAAGATGGATCCCTCTAAAAATCTTGAAGAAAACCTAGATGATTTCAATCTAGTTTGTACGGAATTAGCTAACTCAGGTGAGGAAGTTAAAGGGGTAGACCAGGCTGTAATCCTATTGAACTCTTTACCAGAATCTTACGAAGAAATCAAGGCAGCAATCAAGTATGGTAGGGATAGTCTTACGGTTGATATGGTTTTAGATGCCTTGAGAACTAAAGAGCTTGAACTAAAAATTGAAAAGAAGGATAGTGATGCCTTGTTTGTAAGAAATAAACAGACCCATCAAAATAGCTCTAGGGGGAGAGGCTCAAGAGGTAGAGGAAGAAACAATCAGGGGAGAGGGCAAAATTCTCATAATCCTTCACATAGAGATGGGAAGCAATCTGGAAAATTTAACAATAATGCCAACTCTAATGACAAAAGTACTACAACTTGCAACTATTGTCATAAAGAAGGTCATTGTAAGTGGGAGTGCCCCCAATTGAAAAGAAAAGCTAATAAACAGAATTTTAAAGACAATAAAAACTCAGCTAATCTCCATGAGGGATATGAGTCGGCTGAGGTACTTGTAGCATCATTAGAAGGTAATAAGGATGAGTGGATACTAGACTCCGGTTGTTCCTTTCATATGACCCCCCAAAAACATTGTTTCTTTGATTTAAATGAATATGATGGTGGAAAGGTCGTGATGGGAAATAATCAACATTGCCAAGTGAAAGGTATTGGAAGCATCAAGCTTAGACTTAATGATGGCTCAATTAAAATCTTGAAATCTGTAAGGTTTGTACCTGATTTAAAAAGAAATTTGATTTCACTTGGCACCCTTGATAGAGAAGGCTACAAATATGTGTCTGGAAATGGCTTACTGAGAGTGTATAAAGGATATATTTTAAAATTAATTGGTCGCTTGTGTAGTGGTTTATACATTTTGCAGGGTAAGTCATTCATTCCTGAAGTTCACACAGCTAAAGTTGAACAATCTGACCAAGATACCTATTTGTGGCACAAACGACTGGCGCATATCAGCGAAAAAGGGACTAAACTATCTCTTTAAACAAGGTTTAATTGGGAATAAAAGGCCTGCAAGTCTGGAGTTTTGTGAACAGCTTCAAACCAGCAACCTATACTGTCAAAGACAAGCTGGAATATGTGCATTCTGACCTTTGGGGGCCAGCTCGAGTAGCCACTCATGGAGGTTCTAGGTATTTTCTATCCATTATAGATGATTTTTCTAGAAAATTATGGGTTTATATGTTAAAATCAAAAGATGAAGTCTATGAACGTTTTCTAGAATGGAAGAACTTGGTCGAAAATCAATCCGGTAAGAAAATAAAATGTCTAAGGACCGATAACGGATTAGAATATTTGAATGAAAAGTTTGCTAGTCTATGTAGAACAACAGGTATTAGTAGGCACTTTACTACAGCTAGGACTCCTCAACAAAACGGCTTGGTTAAGAGGTATAACCGAACTATACTCGAAAGAGTACGGTGTATGCTGTCCAACGCCCAACTACCAAGAGCGTTCTGGGGTGAAGCAGTTGACACAACTGCATATGTCATTAACAGAAGCCCGGCCACAACACTTGACTTTAAGACACCACAAGAAATTTGGACTGGAAGAGTACCTAACTTGAAACACATGAAGGTTTTTGGTTGGGCAGCCTATGCCCATATCCGACAAGATAGCAGCTGAAACAAGTGAGTTGGAGAATTATCAGCTCACCAGAGATCGAGCTAGGAGAACTATTAGGCCATCTTCAAGGTATGACTCTGACTTTGTAGGTTATGCATTCAATTGTATTACTAACAACTTTGGTTTTGAGCCATCTACATATAACCAAGTTGTAAAGTCACAAGAAAGTCAGCTTTGGATTGATGCCATGAATCAAGAAATAGATTCTCTGCATTACAATCAGACCTGGAAACTTGTACAGAAGCCGATTGGAAAAAAGATAGTGGACTGCAAATGGATATATAAGATAAAACCAGCTTTAAATGCATCTGATCCGCCAAAGTACAAGGCTAGACTGGTCGCCAAGGGATTCACACAAGAAGAAGGCATTGATTTCAATGAGATTTTCTCACCGGTTGTAAGGCACACGTCCATTCGAATCTTACTTTCCTTAGTTGTGCAGTTTGACTTGGAGCTAGAGCAAATGGACGTGACCCCGACCTTCTTGTATGGGCAACTTGATGAAGACATATACATGTCACAGCCTCCGAGATTTATAGAAGATGGAGGGGAGAATCTAGTTTTCCATCTCCAAAAATCTATCTACAGTCTAAAACAATCCCCGAGACAGTGGAATAAGAGGTTTGATCGGTTTATCTCCTCTGAAGGTTTTGTTAAAAGCTTTTTTGATTGCTGTGTATATAGAAAAAATACCTCTCGTACTGTGTATGTGCTAGTCCTTTTATATATTGATGAGATCCTTTTAGCCTCACCAAGTAAAAAGGAAATTTTGAAAGTAAAAACAACATTGTCCAAAGAATTTAGAATGAAAGACTTAGGTGCTGCAAAAAGGATTTTAGGAATGGAACTTACTAGAGATAGAACTAGAAATACTTTGATGATCTCTCAAACTAATTATTTTGACAAGATTTTGAAAAAGTTCCATTTAGAAGAGGCAAAAACAGTGAAAACACCTTTTGCACAGCATTTTAAGCTCTCAGCTATGCAATGTCCTGTAGATGAATCTGATATTGTTGATATGAAGTCAGTCCCATATGCTAACCTTGTTGGAAGTTTAATGTATGGTATGGTGTGTAGTCGACCGGATCTAGCTCATTCTTTAAGTGTTGTCAGCCGATATATGGACAACCCTGGAAGAGCACATTGGGAAGCATCAAAGTGGATTGCTAGATACCTTAAAGGAACATCAAATAAAGGCTTAATCTACACCAAATCTCAGTCTGAAACAGAAGTAATTACAAGGTTTGTAGACTCAGATTATGCTGCCGACTTGGACAAACGACGTTCTCTAACGGGTTATATCTTTAGCTTATTTGGAAATGTTATTAGGTGGCGATCTGTGTTGCAATCTGTTGTAGCGTTATCATCGACTGAGGCTGAGTATGTGGCCTTGTCGGAGTCAGTTAAAGAGGCATTGTGGCTTAAGGGGAGTATATCTGAGATGCTAAATATTGAATGTAAGGTAAAGATTTTCTGTGATAGTCAAAGTGCCTTGGCCCTCTCCAAGAATCCAACACACCATGATAGGACCAAGCACATAGATGTGCGAGTTCATTTTGTAAGAGAGACAGTCCAAGAGGGTGCTGTGAAGCTTGAGAAGATTAACACTGTTCACAACCCAGCTGATATGATGACTAAGTCTCTCCCAGCAAGTAGATTGATTTACCTCTCTGAAATTCTGAAACTTGATTATGGCTAAATCTGTTTCTGATCTACTACCAAACACCAAGGCCTTTCCAACATATCTCTTCATACATTAAAATATCAAGAGGGTGATTGTTGAAGCTATTGATTTCAAAATGTATTAAAGACTTCGTGCAACTCACGTGCTTGTTAGTTTGTTTAGAAACTAACTCTTTCTCCTTTATAAATAGGCCTTAAGTCCTCTGTATTAAGGGTGGAGAAAAATAGGGATTGTGAGAACAGAGTGCCTCTTCTGAAAGCTTGTATCTCCCCTTCTATTGTTCTCATTTGCTGCTGGAAATAAAATCGATCTATACTTGGTGTCTGAAGAGTGGATGTACACCCTTGTTGGTAGAACCACTATAAACTTTGTGTTCATTCTTTCTCTCTTTCTCTTCCCTTAATCTTTTTTGTTAATATTCTTGTTAATCTGTATTTTACCTACCTCTGTTAGCTAAAGAGTTTAACAGATCCCTTTGTACTGTGTTTCCACATTGCCTAATTTAGCCTTTTTGTTGTTTAGTCACAAGAACTCATGTAATTGACCTCTTTTCAATTGTTTGTTTTAGTTTCACTTAATTGTTTGTTTTAGTAGTTTCATTAAAATTTGAAATGAGTAAAGAAACATATGTTAAGTGTTTGTTATATTTACACATGATAGAAACAAGCAAAGGCATTATGACATTATCTTGAGTTGATATGCAAAGCTAAGTTTTGAGTTTATCTTCCCCAAATCACAAAGCTTGTCGTTAAACGTCCTTTTTACCGTTCAATTTTCGTTTAATGCTTCTCCATTGTGGAAACTAACTTTACAGAAATAGATTTCATTTTGAGTTGGAAAGCACTAAAGCTGAAAAGGCAATTGTTCATTTACAATGGCAAATATTCACCTTTCAACTTTTGATCATTATCGTTGTTTGTAGACGAAGTAAACATTCACAGACCAACTTTGTGGAACTTTTTTTTTCATGCCTAAGCTTAGATCCATGTTTATGAAGGGTTCTTTCATTGTTTTCTTATGACTTTGATTTTGGCATTTGGATGCTGTTGAAACCCATGGGTGTGATGATTAAGAAATAAAGGTGGAAATGTAAGATTTTATTTTGTTTTTGTTTTCTATCGAGTTTTTTTTTTTTTTTTTTTTTTTTTTTTTTTTTTTGTGTCTGTACATCACAAAATTGCAACCTTCAAATTGAAGTTCATTTCTACTCATTGTAAGGGTAAAGGGAGTAGCTAGTTTTAAGAGTGGGAATTAGAAAACTTATTTCTTACCGGTCTTGAGAATGAGTGTTCTTTTTGAATAGAGAGAATTTTGAACTTGAGATTTTATGGCAAAAATTGTGCATGTTTCACTCTTGAGTTGAGTTGTGTCTTTTTCTGTTTTTGTAGTGGGAATTTTGAAGTACCCTTAATTGTTTGTATGAATGGTGGAATGTGGTTTAAAGTTTTCATTTCTTGTTTTGTATTTGGTGAAATGAGTTGAATTTGATTGTTTGAATCAACTATTTGATTCTACCATTTTTCTTTTTAAAATGTCTAAGGATATAACTCTTATGTCACAAGTGAGGAAAAAAAAAAGAGTGGAGTATTACCGAGGAATGTGAAACTTTTTGTCATGGAAGGGAGATGAAAGTAGAGTGGGAGAAAGTTGCAGAACTATGAGAAAAAATGTGTCTGACACGGCAAGGCACGCAAAGGACACGTTTTGGAGAAAAAAATGTGTGTTTTTAAATTTAATAACCGTTTAAATTAGGCCCAGCCCAAGCCCACTCATTTTACAGCCTTGATCCACGGTAAAAAACCTCTCACTGTTTAAAAAATACCCATTTTGTTTTTGTTCTCATATATTTAATTCAAGGTTGTTAAGATGTCAAATTCTACTTTCTCTTATGGACAGACCTTATTTGATTTCAATTCGAACCTTTGCATTTGTTTTGTTTATCTTCGAACGGCTTGAATTTTCAAACTTTAGCGTTCTCTTTTCACCTTGAGTTGACACTGAGTTGTTTATCTTTTCAGCCTGCAAGATAAAAGGCACAGAACTCACAAAATCCACTCTAAGGTTTGGTTTATTCCTCATTTCTTTGAGTTTGGAATCCTGTAAAATCGTAATCAATTAGAAGTTCTATGAACTAGAACTTGTATTAGTATTTAGTAGTGATAAAATTTAAATGTTGCATTTTTGTTCTACGAACTAATTTTCTCTTCAAGAGTGATACTTGTGCTTGATGCACGTATTGGTGTTACACATAATTTTCTATTTGTTTTGTGAACCTTGCTTATTTTATGCACTAGCTTCTTATGATAGGATAGATAGTGGGATTTTGAGCCACTCTGTTAGAATGTGAGTAAAAGAATCAAACCAACAGACAAACACAAAGCACTACAAAAACATTTGTACATGTTACCCACCCAAACCAACAAGTTCTCATTCTTGGTTTTTTTTCCTTATTCTTTTTTGTTATTTTTTTTAGTGAAATGAACATATATGTAACGCCCAAGGTCCAGGATTCAGAATCCGGATTCGGCACCTCATGGCCCCGGCATTTCCCTACGACTTGGCCACGCCACCATACTAGTCTTTTGGTAGTACTACTTCTAAGATTGAAGATTGTCCCCACATACCAACACGAGGTCCTTTTAGCATGCTTTGTTCTCACTCACATGCTTCCTAGGAAAATTCCCAAGATAGAACTTCTCCAAGCTAAGCACACTTAACTTCAAAGTTCCTATGATTGAGCCACCGAAAAGGAAGGTGCACCTTGTTGGTATAGGTAGTATCTATCAATTCTTTTAAGCTTATCTTGACCATGCTTTCATGTCCTCAGGATCCCTTTCATTCGGATGTGGCCTCTGTTCATTCATGTACCCCTCCTAACTCGGGTGTTACATGCCCACCAGCTTCCGCCGTGGTTCGTCCCCGAACCACATCCTACTAGGAGAGGTTTCGCTCTAATACCAACTGTAACGACCCGACTTCTTAATAAGCCTTTAAGAGACCGTTACGACAATGCATGGTTTGGAGGCCTTTTTAAATAAAAAATATTTTAAAACGTAAACACCTAATTTAAGTAAAAACTTTAAAACAAAACTTTTATTCGGGATCCCTAGTTTTAAAGGTTTTAAATATGCTAAATAATTTCTAAAATATAAATGTACATGGCCTCTGGACAATATCTCGAAACAAATTTACAATTCAATAAAGTAAAACAAAGTTCTTAAAGCGGAAAAAACAAAACATGAAACTCAAGTCCTCTCATGACTGCCTAACGGATTCTCATCAATCACCTTTCATCTGCCCTTGCCTTTACCTGAAAAAAAATATTTTTTTGAAAAGAATGAGTATTTTAAATACTTAGGAAGTGACCCTACTGTTGAGGTTGGGTAACACTTTAAAAACATCTTTTAAAATCAACAATAAATATAATTTTGGTGGCTCTAAACTTTATTTTAAGCTTAGGATACACATCAATTTCATGCATATCCTAGACACATCAATTTCATGTGTCTCCTACAGAGACCGTCAATTTCACGAAACCTCGAGGTCGTCAATTTCACAACCTCGACTTAGGTACATCAATTTCATGTCCCTAAGTCCTGTGTAGGCATCTCTGAATGTACATCAATTTCATGTACACTTAAAAACTTATAAATAATTCCTTTAATGGAATTTTAAACTCATTCCTTTGATGGAATTTTAAGAGACCACCAACTCAACTATTTTAAACATTAACAAATGCAAGCAATGATAATGAATTTCATACTTTCAATAACTTTTTATAAACTCATACATAATTAAAATAACAACTTGTCATGCTCAATTTTCATGTTTTTGATAATCATAATAAACTTCAGGAACAACTCATAAACACGAATATTTTAGAAAATAAAATATTCGCACACAATTAAAAAGGGTTCAACAGTAAGCTCACTTACCTTGGCTTAACTATTCCCGATTTGGAATTCCAACTAACTCAAGCAACACCGCCCTCGATCCCGACCAAACGATTGCCTTCCACATAGGAAATTCCCACAACGCCAAAATAAGTCACTTAACTTCTTTACTAATCCTACTAACCAAGAATGCCTAAATTTTGATCGAGACTTACCAAGAATGAACCTCAAGCTTGCTGGTCCAACTTCAGTTGCTCTAAGATTTCACGAGTTCGACTCCGATCGCTTGAGAAACCAAAGATTCAAATACTAAAGTTAATGGGCATTCAAGATTAAAAAACAAATTTGCCAAAAACACTAAATTCTCGCTTACCCACTCTTTTCTTGTTGAAATCCAAAGACCCACTAAAGCAATCTCGTCGGAAAACGCCAAAGACGAAAACCCACGCAACTACACCGTTGGCCGTAAAACACTGTTGCCCACCTTCGTCGGAGGAGAAGGCTTGCTCGCTGGACTGTTTGTTGCTGACCGTAGCCATGTCGCCGAGAGTTCTCCTGAGGGAGTCGCGCGCCGCCGTGGATTTGTGCAGAACCGCCGCCGCGAACTTGCTGCAATCGTCGCGCAATTGAGCTACGTTCTCACCGATGGGATCGAAACGTCACTGCCGCTGTTGTCGCCGATGAGGGACCACGCTGCTGTCGCCGATGAGGGACCACGCTGCTGGAGCTTCTGCCCACCGCCGCTACCGTTGCGATTTGATGCCAGAAAAAGGAAGAAATCGGCTGCAGTCACATGGAGAAGGAGAAGGGGGTTGGCTGCTGTCGTGGAGAAGGAGAAGAAAGTTGAGGAAAATAAAACCCTTGGGCTGCGCACAAGCTGAAATAAAATAACCTAATGGGCTTGGCTTTAGCTTTAGCATAATTACAAAAAGGCCACTCAGCCCCAAAATTTAAATATTTCACCAGATTTTCAAAATTCCTCTTAACCCAAAATAACCTCCAAACTAAATAAATTTGAATTTTCCTAAAATTCCGGGCATTACAATCTTCCTTCCTTAAGAACTTTCGTCCTCGAAAGTTGGTCCTGGAAGAGCTCTAGACACTTGATTCTTATCTCTTTTAAATAAAACTAAGTCCACTATTAGAAAAGTAAGCATGCATACTCTGAGGGAATATGCTAAACTGGGTAAATGTAATGCTCCAGGTCCTATTTCTGATTTAGCGACATTACTTAAACTTTTATCTTAATATTAGTTGAATGCTCTGAAATTTTGGAAGCATAATGACATAAATCACAAGCTACTGCTAGAAGAAGAAAAGAAACATCAATTCAAACATACTTTAATCATCTCATTACTATTAATCAAATGCAATAAAAAGTAGAGAAAAGATCCGCTATCGTAAGGTTCAAACTTAATACTTAAAACAACAAAATCCAAACAAACTAAAATAATGAAAACAAATAACTAGAGTTTCATCTTGACAAATAAAGCAAATGAAACAAAAGTAACTACTGAGGTCTTTCTTCAAAGGTCCTTCTTCACGAGCCTCCTACTTTCTTCTGAGGGCAGTTATTTGCCATATGCCCTTCCTGGCGACATTTAAAACACACACCCTTCCCTGCCATGCACTAACCCCAATGATTCCTTCCACAAGAGTTGCACTTTGGTTTCTCGCTTCCATTGCCCTCTTGTTTGTCATGTTGAGTTTTCTGTCTAGAACTTTCAGATGATTGTTGAGATCGCTGGAGGTTGATAGTTGTCTGCTCATGTTTCCTCTTCTGTCCTGTGTTGGGCTTCGACACCTTGGCTACTTGATCTGCATTGACAGTTGGCATGCCCATAAAGGTGGCTGCCGGAAGGGCCGCTACGTAATCTGCTGGGCCAAGTGCTCCAACAACCCTCTGGACGTCATCTCTGAGGCCCGAGATGAACCTCTTTGTCTTCTTTGCCTTCGTATCCACTGCTTCAAGTAGGGGTGTTCATTGGTCAGTCGTTTTCCAGTATTCTGGAAACCGAGCACTTTCGACGAAGGAGTGTCATCTGACCGACCGGTGGGTTCAGTCGGTCGGGTCGGTCGGTTTTTTCTTTTTCTTTTTTTTTTTAAATTATATATATATATATATATATATATATATATATATATATATATATTTTTAATATATGTATATAAAATATTGTTTACTTTTTTTTTCCTTATATCTTTTTCTTTTAAATTTTATGAGCCTTTTTTTATATCTCTTTTCTAGGAGTTTGTTTTCTTAATATCATTATTAAAATTTAAAGACAATTTTTTATAATGATAATGAAACCATATGTTTTCTTTTTAATAACCATATAAATTACTATAATATAATATTGGTTAAAAATCACTTTTAGTCCCCAAACTTTCATGAAAGTAACATTTTAGTCCCTGAACTTTGATTTGTAACGATTTAGTCCCTATGCTTTCAATTTTGTAACGATTTAGTCCGTACTTTCAATTTTGTAACAATTTAGTCCATAAACTTTAATAAGTATCAATTTAGTCCCTGTACTTTTCAAATTTGTAACGATTTGGTCCCTATCATGAAAAATTAATGTAAAGATTTAATGAAATTTTTTACAAAGATAGATCAATAAACTAATTTAGGATCCAATATATTAATAAGCTACAAAGTTTAATCATTAAATAATAAAAATCAACATTTAATTTTGATGATTTTTTTTTTGCAACAAGGATTAAATTGTTACAAATTTAAAAGTATAGGGACTAAATTGTTACAAATTTGAAAGGATGAGGACTAAATTGTTACTTATTAAAGTATAGGGACTAAATTGTTACAAAATTGAAAGTGCAGGGACTAAATCGTAACAAATCAAAGTTCAGGGACCAAATTGTTACTTTCATGAAAGTTTAGGGACCAAAAGTGATTTTTAACCTATAATATTTCAATTGATGATAATTTGAAATGTTTTCACACCTGTAAATTGAATAATAATGAATGTATAACATTATTCATTGAAATGTTTTCTTTGTAAATTGAATAGTGATGAATCAAATCTACAACATTATTAATTCAAATAGTCTCAAGTCCTATAAATTGAAATTGTCCAAACACAATTTGAAAGTCTCATAAATCTTATAAATTGAAATGGTCCAAACACATCTAATATGAAATAGTCTCATAAGTCATACATTGAAATGGCCCAAACACACATAATCTGAAATAGTTTCATAACTCATAAATTACAAACAACAAAAAACAATTAACATAAATTATAGATAATTCTTCAAAAGTCCTTCAAAATAGTCCTTAAAAAAAATGTCCTTCAAAATGAAACATAAACAAGGATTTAAGAGACAGACATAATCATTCACAACTTTGAAAAGTCAATCTCATCAACATCTTTTTCTTCATCAATGACCATTCTGAATCCTACAAAATTATACACAATAGATTAACACTTTTAAAATTGAAAATAAAAGTTTAATAAAAAAAAAAAAGTAAAAATATTACCTTCTTCCAGTGTTGAGTCTTGTTCCAATAGTTTGAAAAACTCAATATCTATTGGGTTGGAATTGAGCCAATTTTGAGTGCATATAAGAGCCTCAACTGTTTTTGGAGCAAATGAAGAACGAGAGGAATCAACTACACGTCCTCCAGTGCTAAAAGCAGACTCAGATGCTACGGTCGAAACTGAAATTGCCAAAAGATCTGTACTTATTGCACTAAGAATCTCGAACCGATGACTATTATGCTTCCACCAATTAAGAATGTCAAAACTACTATCCTCCTTAGCAAGAGTTTCTAATAAATACACATCAATCTCTGACTCTCTATTGAAGGTAGTAGTCTCGACACTTGAGAATGAACGTGCAAATCCATATGTCTCACTCTCATCATCAACATCCATTGTTGGAACCCCACCTTTTTCTTTAGTAATGCCACTACCACTACCACCACTGCCAATGCCACTACCACTACCACCACTGTCAATGCCAATGTCAATGCCACTACCACCACTACTAAAAGAATATGAACTATATGCATGGAAGAGTTGTCTCAAAATATGTTCTACCTTATCTGTCATGCTTTTAGCAGAAGTTGGCTCTAACAAGTTGTTGAAACAATAAGACAAAAATTTCAACTTATATCGTGGGTCCAACACAACAACAACATACAACAACAAATTGGTCTTCTCATTATTTCCCCAATATTTCTTAAACTTAGACTTCATGCTCTTAGCCACATCACAAAGGATTTGATTTGCACTATCCATAGAATTTAGTTGTATGCAATTTTGAATTGTGCTAATTTGGTGGAAAAATCACATTAGATGTGGTATATAAAGAGCCTGAAATCTTTAAAGCGACATTATAAAACACTTTCAAAAACCTAACCAACATCTTAGCATTATCCCAATCTTCTTTAGTTGGTTGAATTTCACTCATAAAAGTTGAGTCTTCATCCTCTAACCTCTCAAAAGCTTTTTGAAACTTTGTAGCGGCCTCAAGCATCATATATGTAGAGTTCCATCTAGTGGAAACATCTAGACACACTAAACTCTTCGAGGTAATCTTTTCAATTTCAATACACTTCTTAAATTTTGAAGCACGTGCGGGAGAAGACCTCACAAATCTCACAACATTGCGAATCCTAGTAATGCACTCATAATGCTCCTTGAAATCATCACATACAATAAGATTTAATATGCGGGCACAACATCTAACGTGTAAAAATTCACCATTCAATAACAATCCACTACTAAATCTCTTAATAAGATAAGCAAATGCAGTATCATTTGAACTGGCATTGTCCACAGTCAAGGTCATAACTTTATCAATACCCCAATTCTTTAAATTCTTTTCAATGGTTTTACCAATGGTATCCCCTCTATGATTCTCAATTGTAGAAAAACTAAGAATCCTGTTATGCAAATTCCAATCAGAATCAATAAAGTGTGTTGTCAATACCATGTAATTAATGTTTTGTCCAGAAGTCCATTAGTCAGTAGTGAGAGAAACTCTATAACGTTTTGCCTTAAACATGTCTTTCAAACGTTTTTTCTCACTAACATATATCTTAAGCACATCCCTAGCAATAGTTATTCGAGATGGAAGGACAAAATTAGGCGCAAACAAGGCTATTGATTTGTTCATGAATCTTTGGAATCCTATGTTCTCCACAAACCTAAAAGGCAATTCATCTAGAATAATCATCTCAGCAAGAGCTCTCCTACAACTCTCCAGACTGAAAGTATCACAACTAAGTTTTGATTCAGAATTATCAATCGCTTCCTTAAGCTTGAAAATCAATTGTTTTTGTCCTGGATCTTTCGTTCTTTGATAAGGGTATTTCTTACAATTTTCTAAATGATGTTTCAAACTGCCGGTACCATTACGCTTAGAATGGCATGCATACTTAGCCCCACAATATTTACACTTAGCATACGGATCATTAGGATCACAATCTTTAATTTTCTCAAAATGATCCCAAACAACAGAGATTTTAGTATTCTTACGCTTTTTGGTTGGACTCGAATGACCCACTTTACTTTTCTTAGCTCCACTTGATTTCTCCACATCCACAACATGGACTGAACTTTCTTCTGGAATACTATCCATGTTGACTCTGTGAAAATGAATATTGAATGAAATTAATATTTAACAAACACTCAACGTTAGAAATGAAAAATTAATAAAATTAAGCTTTCAATTCTAGTTCACTAAAACTTTCAAAAATTAATTTTTGAGATCTAAAAACTAAAGCTTTCACTTTCAGTTCTAATTTCCCAAAAATGAAGTTTTGAAATCTTACTCTTTGGAAGAGTCCAGCTTGTGAGTTGAGAAAGACGGTGTGTTGACGACGATGTTGCTATAACTGAATCAGAAAGATGGTGTTACTGTTAGGTTAGGAACTAAATTAATAACTTAATAATTTTAAATCATCAACTCCAATCTTACTAATAATAAGATTCACTCTAAAAAAAATGTGGACATAACGCAAAAACTAAAAGCATTGTAATCTACCATAACGCAAAAAGTCATGCTAATTCAAAATAATATATACATATAAAATTAATAAATAACAAATGGTACAATATTAGCTACTTCTTCCACATTTCTAGTTTGATTTTGGTATATCCACTTACGAAGAAATGCCGCAACAGCAGTTCCCACAGCCAAGTACACAAATTTTAGGCACACCTACAAATTCAGCAGGTTTCACAGTTACATGAGCTGATGAAACATATGTTTGGAGTTCAAAAAATGGAATGGCAACAATCAAAACAAGAACAATTTTGGTTAAAATTTCCTTGGAAACTTTAGAAACGGCGTCGTGGGTACCCTAATTACTCCCAAAAGTATTGATGAGTTCTCCAAAGAGCGTAGACTATCGGCGACAAAATTGAGCTGAACGGAATGTGAGCTGAGGGTACGGACGACTGAAGAATGTGAGCTCCCGGCGACGAGTGTGAGCTGAACGAAATCTCGAACGGCGATGGAGAATTAGAGACGGCGACGGCGAGTTAAAGTAGAGAGACGGCGAGGGACTCGAACGACTGAACGAGGGACTGTGGAGTGTGGATTTCGAATAGAGACGGCGAGCCAACGAGGGAAAACCAGAGAGGGTGAGGGAGTCGAAAGCGACGGCGAGGGAAAACCAGAGACGACGAGGGAGAACCAGAGAGTCAGAGAGAGACAGCGATGGTCGAGGGAGTCAAGAGACAAGAGAGACGGCAGGAAAATGAGGTTAGGGACTTAGGGTTTTTGTTTTTCAATCTCTACGTGAAGGAAGACTGATCACTGAAGGAAGGAGGTGGGCTACTGGGCTTGGGCCTTAGGCCTTGGGCAACGCGCAGTGGCTTGCTGAAGCCTAAAGGAAAATTAAAAATTCGTTTTTTTTATTTAACATATAGCCTCGACAGTTGTTGGGTTCCTAGAGTGAGTAAAAATATGGTATACAAGACTCTAGGATTCCTGTGCAAGTATACACAGTCTGCAACAAGTAATATTATCAATCCGAGTCCTGAATTAGTTTCCACTCTACCTATTTTGTGTAACTTTCTAATGGTTTCAAAGATGGTAAAATGATTTGGTTTTTATAAGAGTAATGCTGAAGCAAAATAAATGACAGAACAACAAATAAACAAATAGATAGACAGATTAAAGACAGGCGCTGGTTAGGATTTAGTGATTGTTCTAAAAGATGCTCTAGCAATACTATTGATCATGCATTTCTCGCAGTATTATTAACGGATTCCTCCCGAAACTCCGGATCTTTTGGGATGTGTTTCAACCCCAATGAAGTACGACCGATCAAGCACTAGGCAATTGGCTATCCCTAGCTCAGTCACTGACGTTCACCAATACACAATGATCGTAGTGTGGATAATTGCCACACACTCCCTAAATCATCCCTGAAACTAGAGAGAGCTATTCACACCGGCTGGTCAGGCGGGCATAAAATGGAAATAAGCACAGCAATTAACCAAAATGCGATAGTCAATATATTACGAAAGATGAAGCACAACAATCACATTATTCCTAACCAACACCTAAGCTACTTAGTCCATAACAGGCATGGAAATGCGAACCACAATCTGAGTAGGCATATCCATAATCACAAGTTAATAAAGAAAATAAACTCCTTAATCAGCTTGCGGATGATGGTGTTCTTGATGATCTTCAATCTCTCTATACTATTCGGCTTCTAAGGGAAAACATGGAATGCCTTTGACTTGGGCGGCTACTTCCTTTTATAGAAGGATATGAGGCTTGAATTAGGTCAACTTGGACACGTGTAGGGCTCTCCTTGCTCCTTTATCACGAAAATTACTCAACAGAAGTCGGTTCATGAAGTTGGCTAACGAGCTGTGACGTGGCAGTTTTTGCTTCCAGTTTTGCTGCAGCATAGAATTTGCTCCCTCCAGTCGCCCAGCAGCATATTCTACACAAAATAATTTCCAATGCTTCCATTCTTCCAAATGGGTTAAAACATGTAATATCTATCCAAAACCAACCCTAATAAGCATAAAGGACACACAAATCCCTATATAATTGAGGCCTAAATAACTACCTTTTGGGCATAAAGGACACACAAATACTCATTATAAAGCTAAAAAATCCTTAGTTATTCTATCTCTTGCTCCTCAGAATGGCGACATTTTATGATGAAGCTCACCTAAGTTCTGGGAAACAGAAAAACTGCTGGATCATCATTCATCCTTCAAAACTTTTGCTCCGTCAAATTTTTTCAGCAAAATTTTCAACAATCAATTTTTTTCAGCAAATCATTTATCATTTTTTCATATTTCCTAGGTCATCTTTTGACGCGAAGACAAACTGTGGGTATCACAAATGTCCCCGGTTACTCAATAACCTAACAAATTTTAAATTGAAGGAGAGGAATGCTCGAGCAAAATAATTGGAGTAGCAAAAAGTCCCCCAAACTTGAATTATTCATTGTCCCCAATGAATTATTAAAGCAATTAGACCCCCAAACTTAAATTTTTCTATCTGAATTTTTAAACTAAACGTGGGACTAGATCAAGCTTAAAGTGGATCATATAAGTCAATACTACCTTCAAAATCTTCGTTGCCGTAGCAACAGTCCAGGCTAGAAGAAATGCTCAAGCAAAAGGTTTCTGGAGATCCGAATACCTTGATCTAATTAAGCGTAATCAGTCCAAGCTTCAAAAATTCAGAAGAAAATTAGTTAAGTTAGATTTGCTCAGTGCTCATGGAACAGAAACATTCAGAAATTTCATTAAAATATTCAAAGAAAAATTATATTACAGAGATATATTTTTATCAAAGTAGAAAAATTAAAAAGAAACAGACAAGCAGTTATAACAGCGAGCAGGGTCAATATGCGCGAGCAAACAAAAATGGAAAAACAAAAGTAATGCTCGCTCCAGGTCATCCCATCAGTCAGTCTTCCTGACCCTGCTCCTCATCAACATACTCTTCTCGTTCAACAGGTGGGGGTGGTATCCACAGATTAAATAAGTCATCGGGAAACACTGGGAAGGCCTGATATGGTTTTGAGAAATTGGTTTGCAAGGCCCTCCTGAGCGCATCATCTCTCCTTTTAGCATAAGTCCAATAGGTCTGAGCTTGCCTTTCAGCAAACTCTAACTTACTGGCCAACAGTGTCAGTTGCTCTAGGATCTGATGAACTCCATACACAAGCCCACCCTGGCGTTCTCTTTTTCTTAGTTTTCCCTTTCTGCACTTCCGGAGTAACCGGTGTTTCCTCCTCTTCACTCTCTCTTTCTTTCCTAGCTCTAGTCTTTTCCATGGAGGATTCAACGGTTTTACAGAGAATGGAAGAGAAAAAGAAAGAATGCAGACGGAAAAATTGGATCAAGAAGACGAAGTGGAAAGAAACTTACCAGCGGTTGTGAATAAATAAGGCTCCAGCAAAATGCAACCCTAACCGAAATGATTTGCTCTGCATAAAATAATATTACCGTTTAATTTGAAGTGAATGTAACCTTAAAATTTGAAACCAGCAACGGTAAACTCGTGGATTCCAAATGCCCATGGTAAAATTGATGTGCTGTCCATCATTGAAGCCTTCGGATGATTGCTCTGCGACACGTGGCTTCATCAGATGATGCATGCAAATTTACCTGCGAAAATTCAAAGCCAAATCTCAACGGTAAAAATAATAAATTTCCAATGGAAACCCTTTTAATTCGGATTATTTTGCTCCAGCCATAATCTTGCCGCAACAACCTTCTGACCCTGTAGAATCTTTGATACAAAATTTAAATTTCAAAAAAAATGGGAAAATCACATCTTTCAAATTTAAATTTAACCGACCAAATCAAATTTAATCTTTTATTCTCAAGAGAAGCCGAATAAATTATAGGAAATCTTTATTAATTCAAATTAAACAGAATTAAATAATCAGAAATAGAATCTAATCCTAAAAATCTGATTAATTAAAAGATAATTCAAAGATAATCTAAATAACCCGAAAATAAAATCAAACTAAATTAAAAAATAGATAAAATCTAAACTACCAAAAATACCAATATTTTAAAGATAAAATCTAATAAATCATGCAAAATCCAATCTAACCTAACCGAAATTAAAATCAAATCAGCGAAAAATACAATGAGTACAAAGTCTGGGAGCTTAAAATTTTTGCTCTGTGAAATGCTCCTGCAAAAGTTCTGCTCTCTCAATCATCAACCAACCTTAGGGAAGGATATTTCGACTGGAACTCCTCATCCCAATAATGCTTCACACGCTGTCCATTCACCTTGAACACTCTCCCATCTTTTTCATCTTGCAAAGTAATTGCTCCATTGGGGAAAACCTCAATCACAATAAATTGTCCTGACCATTTAGATTTTAATTTTCCAGGAAATAATTTTAATCTAGAGTTATAAAGCAAAACTTTTTGACCCTTGATAAACTCCTTAGATTTAATTTTCTTGTCATGACACATCTTAGTCTTTTCTTTATACATTTTCGCATTTTGATAAGAAAATTGACGAAATTCTTCTAACTCATTAAGCTGCAGCATTCTTATTGCTCCTGCACGACTCAGATCAAAATTTAACTTTTTCAAAGCCCAAAATGTTTTATGCTCAAGCTCTAATGGTAAATGGCAAGCTTTCCCATATACTAACCTATAGGGAGACATACCTACAGGAGTCTTATAAGCTGTCCTATAAGCCCAAAGAGCCTCATCCAACCTAAAGGACCAATCCTTTCTAGATGGATGGACTCTTTTCTCTAAAATAACTTTAATTTCCCTATTACTAATTTCAGCTTGACCATTTGCTTGCGGGTGATAAGGGGTAGCTATCCTATGCTTAATCCCATACTTAGCTAAAAGCTTAGTTAAGATATTATTAACAAAATGTGTACCCTCATCAATCACTAGAGCCCTAGGTGTCCCAAACCGCGCAAAGATGTGCGATTGAAGAAACCTTGCTACTGTCTTGGCATCACTCTGATGGCTTGCGATGGCCTCCACCCATTTGGACACATAATCAACTGCCAATAAGATAAAAACATTGCCATTAGAAGGGGGAAATGGCCTCATAAAGTCAATACCCCGTACATCGAATAATTCAACTTCTAAAATGTAAGTAAGACACATTTCATCTCTAGGCCCTAAATTTCCTCTCCTTTGGCAAGCATCAAATTGCTTGTAGAACCATTGGGCAACCTTAAATAATGTAGGCCAGAAAAATCCGCAATGCAAAATCCTCATAGGTGTCCTCTGACCGCTGAAATGACCTCCATACGGCGAGGAGTGACATTGCTCCAGGATTTCCTTTGCTTCAGCACCTGAAACACACCTACGAATAATACCATCAGAGCATTGCTTATACATAAATGGCTCATCCCAATAGAAAAATTTCGCATCGTGCTTAAACTTTTTCTTCTGCCTCCAATCCATGTCAATAGGGGTGACTCCCTTTACCAAGAAGTTTGCAATATCAGCATACCAAGGGACATCCCTGACTACCTTTAGCTCAACAGCAAAAAGCTGTTCATCTGGAAAAGAATCGGAAATGGTAGATTGCTCCAACAAAGATGATGATGGATCAAGACGAGATAAATGATCTGCAATGACGTTTTCTGATCCCTTCTTGTCCTTTATCTCCAAGTCGAATTCCTGTAATAGTAAAATCCAACGAATTAGTCTAGGCTTTGCATCTTTCTTAGACATTAGATACCTTATTGCTGCATGATCCGTGAAAACCGTGACTTTGGATCCAACCAAATATGGCCGGAACTTCTCAAAAGCAAACACCACAGCTAACAACTCCTTTTCAGTAGTTGTATAGTTGACTTGTGCTTCATTTAAAACCTTGCTTGCATAATGTATAGGATGGATAAATTTGCCTTGTTGTTGCCCCAGCATCGCACCTACTGCAGCATCACTCGCATCACACATTACCTTGAATGGTAAATTCCAATTAAGTGCGCAAAGAATGGGTGCTGAGATTAAAGTAGCCTTTAAAGTCTCAAAAGCCTTCCTACAATCTACATTAAAGTCAAAAACATGATCAGTGCACAACAAGTTACAAAGAGGTTTGCTGATTTTGGAGAAATCCTTTATGAACCTCCTATAAAATCCAGCATGTCCTAAAAAACTCCGAATTCCCTTAACTGAATTCGGTGGCTCTAGTCTTTCAATAACCTCTACTTTTGCTCTATCAACTTCTAGACCATTTTTAGAAATTTTATGTCCTAACACTATGCCCTCCTTCACCATGAAGTGGCATTTTTCCCAATTAAGAACTAGATGGGTATCCTCACATCTTTTTAACACCTTACCTAAGTTATCTAAACAACTCTGAAAAGACCCTCCAAACACTGAAAAATCGTCCATAAATACCTCAATAGTGGATTCGATCATTTCAGAAAAAATTGCTAACATACACCGCTGAAATGTTGCTGGAGCATTGCAGAGGCCAAAAGGCATTCTCCTAAAAGAAAATGTCCCATAAGGACAAGTGAAAGTGGTTTTCTCCTGATCCTCAGGAGCAATAGTAATCTGGTTATACCCAGAATAACCATCTAAGAAACAGTAATAGGCCTGACCAGACAATCTATCCAACATCTGGTCAATAAATGGTAGAGGGAAATGGTCCTTACGGGTAGCTTTATTAAGCCTCCTGTAATCCATGCAAACCCTCCAGCCAGTTACTGTCCTGGTTGGGATCAACTCATTGTCTTTATTGCTCACCACAGTGACACCTCCTTTCTTAGGAACACATTGGACAGGGCTTACCCAACTGCTATCGGCAATTGGATAAATGATCCCAGCATCCAACCATTTAATTACCTCCTTTTTAACAACCTCTTTCATTGCAGGGTTAAGCCTTCTTTGTTGCTCAATAATCCTAAAGGATCCCTCCTCTAGAGTGATTTTGTGCATACAAAAAGATGGGCTAATTCCCTGAATATCAGCCAATGCCCAACCTATAGCCTTACGGTATTGCTGCAGCAATTTTATTAAGGCCTCTTCATGCTCTGGCATTAAATCTGATGCAACAATAATGGGCAACGTCTCACTTTCCCCAAGATACACATACTTTAGATGATCCGGTAAGGGCTTCAAATCTAAAGTAGGTGCCTCAATCAGGGACGGCTTAATGGGAGGAGCCTTCCTCTGATTTAAATCTAAAGACTCAAAAACATCCTCACATCTAAACAATTCTTTTTCATTTTTTCTATCTAAAGAACAAGTTTCAAAATCCTCTACACTAACCTCTCCATGCTTTTCCGAATGCTTATCAACCGATCCTGTATTGCTGTCTCAATAACTGCGCTCTCCAGAATCCTAATGAAGGAGCAATCCTCCATTTCTTCTGGATATTTCATGGCTTTAAACACATTAAATTTCACTTCCTCATTACAGACTCTCATTGTTAATTCCCCTTTTTGAACATCTAGTAACGCCCTACCAGTAGCAAAAAATGGACGACCTAGAATAATTGGGACATCTTTATCAGCCTCATAGTCTAAAATAATAAAATCAACAGGAAATATGAATTTATCCACTTTTACTAAGACATCCTCAATATTACCCTCTGGATATGTGATAGACCTATAAGCTAATTGGAGTGTAACTGTGGTAGGCCTAGCTTCACCAATACCTAACTTCCGATAGACCGAAAGAGGCATAAGGTTAATGCTTGCGCCTAAATCACAGAGTGCTCTACCTAATTCTTTTCCACCTATAGACACGGGTATGGTAAATGACCCTGGATCCTCAGCCTTGGGGGGTAGCCCATTCTTAAGAATAGCACTACACTCCTCAGTAAGAGATACAGTTTCAAACTCACCTAATCTCTTCTTCTTAGTTAAAATATCCTTAAGAAATTTAGCATAATTAGGCATTTGCTCAATAGCTTCTACTAAAGGGATATTTATATGCAATTGCTTAAGAATCTCTAAAAACTTCCTAAATTGACCATCCTGATTCTTAGGCTTTTGCCTTTGTGGAAAAGGTAGAGGTGGTACATAAGGTGGGGGCGGCACATAAGGTGGTTCCACATCTGGAACAGAACCAGATGCTCCAGCATCTTTATTGTTGCCTTCAGCACCCTGACCAGTCTCCAACTCTTTCTCGACAACAACACTTTTATTTTTATCACCATTTTCATCTATAACCTGGGTTTTACTAGGCTCAATTCTTTCTTCTAATGGCTTACCACTCCTAAGAGTTACTGCCTTTACCTGCTCCTTACCTTCCCTTCTAGGGTGTTTAGTATCTGATGGAAGTTTCCCTTGAGGCCTTGCCTTCAGCTCATTAGCTAGCTGACCCACTTGCAATTCCAGGGCTCTCATCGAAGCTTGATTACTTTGAATTGCGGCATCTGTGCGAGCCATAAATTCTTTCATCATCGCCTCGAGAGAACTTCCCGAATTTTTCTGAGGCAAAGCCTGCTTATTTTTTTGGGGCAATACCTGTGCTTTAGCAAATCCCGACTGGTTCATCTTTTGTTGCGCTTGCACGTTATTTCCTTGACCTCCCAATGAGAAGTTGGGGTGGTTGCACCAACCTGGATTATAGAAGTTAGAATAAGGGTTGTTCCTTTGATTACCTACAAAAAACACAGAAGCTGGATTGCTGGGGCAAAACTCGTAATTGTGGTCTTCACCACAATAGACACATGCTTCGTCTGTGACTTGGTTCACCACTGCAGCAGGCTCCATAGCTGGTGGCGGCTGATGACTAATCACTGTCACATTCTTAAGAGCGTTAGCAATCATAGCAAGATCCGCCCTAATGGTGGACACACCATCAACTTCTAATACACTCTTAACTTTCTTATTTGTGCCTCTAACATCCGACCACTGACAACTATTAGTAGATATCCTCTCTAAAATCTCATAGGCTTCATTAAAAGTTTTTGCCAAAAGGGCCCCTCCAGCCGAAGCATCAACCATACCTTGGGTTACTCCATTTAAACCATTGTAAAATGTTTCCATTTGAATACAATGAGGTAAACCATGGTGGGGACACTTTCGCAAAAGCTCCTTAAACTTCTCCCAAGCCTCACTAAAAGTCTCATCTTCAAGTTGCCTAAACCCTACTATTTCACTCCTTAATTTAGCATTTCTATTAGGTGGGAAATATTTACTCAAAAACTTTTCAGCTACCTCATCCCATGTCCTAATTGTTCCTGGAGCAAAAGAATTTAACCATGCCTTTGCTCCATCTCTAAGAGAATACGGGAACAACGTTAATCTAAGGGCATCCCTAGGCACTCCTTGAATTACAAAAGAATCACTAACTCCTAGAAAAGACTTAAGATGTAAATGAGGGTCTTCAGGGATATGAGTTATCTCAGCCGACTTGGTGTCAATGAGGATAAACTCATAGAAAGTTCTGGTTTTGTTTAGATCCTCAGGCATGAAATTGAAACCTGTAGGATACATGTTTGAAATGGTCTCCTCTAACGTAAGACCTTGAAATTCAGGCTCTATGATAGGTTCATAGATGACCTGTGATTTTTGAAAGTATGACTTAATCTCAGGGCGAGGTACAAACCTCTTTTCAGGTACTACTGCCTGAGAATAAGTTGAGGATGACGGGATCAATGATCCTGTTATTGAAGAGGGTGAGACAGGAGGTCTCAGTTGAACAACTCCACCAGAAGGACGGACGAGGTTAGCCGAAGGCCTTGGAGGTGGAGTGGATGACTCCATTGGAGACAAAGGACGTATACCGCCTTGTCTTGACCTGGACCGGGTTACCGGAGTAAACCCTAGATCCATAGCGTATTGATCAGCACTCATGGGAGGAGGTGCTGAAGAGGAAGAAGATGGGCGATTGCCCCTTGAAGATGAGGCTCTGCCTCTACTTCCGCTCGTGAACTTCCTTCTTTTCTTTTGCTAGAGGGAGAGAGAGAGGAGAGAGTTTTTGAGTTAAGAACTCTCTTGAGAGGTAATCTGCAAGAGGGTTTTGAGTGCCTTTTATAGGCAAAATCTCAAAATCAAAACACGATAGTATTGCTTGCCATCTGGCAAAAATTTGTTTTGAAACCAGATTTTTCACATCTTTTTCCAAGACGAATTTTGAAGCTCTGGAGTCTGTTTTGATGGTAAATTTTTTGTTTATCAAATCACCTTGAAATTTTTGAACACAGAGGACTATTGCAAGTAACTCTTTTTTGACAGTAGAGTAATTCTTTTGAGTGTCATTCCAAATTCCAGAATGAAATCGGATAATTGATTCGTTCTTATCTAGACACTGTTTTAGGTCCATATCCAATGTCTGATGCATCTGTCTCTACGATCAGATGTGCTTTTGGATCGATGAGACTTAAACAGGGAATTGATTTGACTAAAGCTTTTATCTTTTGAACAGCTTTAGTATGCTCATCTTTCCATGGTTTTGGATTTTTCTTCAGCCTTTGAAAAAGCGGCTTGCAAATGGGTCTGAGATTTTGAATGAAATCAGACACATAATTGAGACAACCCAAAAATCTCTGGAGTTGGGTTTTGTCTGTGATTTGGTCCGGAAAATTTATGGCAAAGTTTATGGACCTTTGAATGGGTTTTATCAGGCCCATATTGATATTGAAGCCCAAAAACTTAATCTGGGTTTGAAAAAGTTTGACTTTTGACATAGAGATTGCCAAACCATTTTGTTTGATAATATTGATAAACATATTTAAATGCTTGAAATGTTGATCAATATTTGAAGAAAAGACAAAAACATCGTCAATATAAACGATTGTAAAATCTTGAAAATCATTAAAAATGTCATTCATGATTTTTTGAAATTCTGAAGGGGCATTTTTAAGCCCGAAAGGCATAACATTCCATTCGTATTGACTGAATGGTACATTAAACGCAGTTTTGTATTTGTCCTTTTCAGAAATTTGAATTTGCCAAAAACCTGATTTCATGTCAAATTTTGAAAATACCTTTGCACTAGAAATACGTTTTAGTAAATCTTGTTTATTGGGAATTGGATATCTTATCCATTCCAAAACTTTGTTTAAAGGTTTGTAGTTGATTACTAACCTTGGCACACCACGCTCCTGTTCGGCTGCGTTGTTGACATAGAAAGCTACACATGACCATGGACTTTTAGATGGCCTAATCAGCTTCTTATTGAGTAAATCCTGAAGAGTTAATGAGCTTCATTTAGAAGAAGAATATTCTTCTGAATACGATAGCTCTAGTCAAGAAATAAATGAATTCCAATTTGACGACACCGATTCTGATGTGTCTAGCCAAAGCAAAAGTGATCAATCGGAGGGAGTCAAAGTTTGCAAAAAAGACTGTGAAGGACATTGCATAAATGTTCTTACTAATGAACAAGAAGTACTCTTTAATTCTATAGACCATATAGAAGATAAAGAGATGAAGAAGACGATTCTTAAAACTCTTAAGCAATCTTTGTCTTCTCCAAGTACTTCAAATCTCGGAAGAGAAAAAATAGAAGTTAGACAACCTAGCTTATCAGAAATTCTTCAAAGAAATGATCTCTTTAAACAAAAAATTGAGTCTCAACCTTCCTCAATACAAGATCTTCAATTTGAAATCAACAATCTCAAAAAAGAGATAAGAGAAAACAAAAAAGAAATAGATTTGATAAAAATCGAACTCAATAATTTAAAACTCAAAAGTACCGATTCCGAAAATGAAGGTGAAGATTTCCTTCTAAATCAAATTACCAGAACTCAATTTCAAAAATGGTATTGTTTGATTACACTGAAAATAGAAGATTTTCAGATTACCCTCAAAGCCTTAATTGACTCTGATCAAAACTGTGTCCAACAAGGACTAATCCCTACAAAATATTTTGAAAAAACTACTCAAAGATTGAGTAGCGCCAATGGTCAGAGTTTAAACATCCAGTATAAATTGTCAAATGTTCACATTTGCAATAACGATGTTTGCGTTATTTGCTCATTCTTCTTGGTCAATGATTTAAAACAAGAGTTGATTTTAGGAACTCCATTCCTGACTCAACTCTACCCAATCAAAATAACCGAAAAAGGTTTAGTTTCAAATTTCGGCGGAACAGAAATCATTTTTGAATTCATTACTCCTATTCTTCCATATGACATTATGGAAGTAAGTGAGTTAAAACTAGAACAAATCCAAAGAAAACAAAAACAGATTTCTTTTCTAAAGGAAGAAATCAGTTATAAAAAGATTGAAGAAAATCTAAAGAATCCTTCTGTAAAGATCAGAATAAAGGATGTAGAAAACAAAATTGAAAAAGAAATTTGTTCAAATCTTCCAAATGCCTTTTGGGATAGGAAGAAACATATTGTTGATCTTCCTTATACTAAGGATTTTGATGAATCAAAAATCCCTACAAAGGCAAGACCTATTCAAATGAATACAGAACTACTAACGTTTTGCAAGGCTGAAATACAGGATTTACTCAATAAGAAGCTGATTAGGCCATCTAAAAGTCCATGGTCCTGTGCAGCTTTCTATGTCAACAACGCAGCCGAACAGGAGCGTGGTGTGCCAAGGTTAGTAATCAACTACAAACCTTTAAACAAAGTTTTGGAATGGATAAGATATCCAATTCCCAATAAACAAGATTTACTAAAACGTATTTCTAGTGCAAAGGTATTTTCAAAATTTGACATGAAATCAGGTTTTTGGCAAATTCAAATTTCTGAAAAGGACAAATACAAAACTGCGTTTAATGTACCATTCGGTCAATACGAATGGAATGTTATGCCTTTCGGGCTTAAAAATGCCCCTTCAGAATTTCAAAAAATCATGAATGACATTTTTAATGATTTTCAAGATTTTACAATCGTTTATATTGACGATGTTTTGGTCTTTTCTTCAAATATTGATCAACATTTCAAGCATTTAAATATGTTTATCAATATTATCAAACAAAATGGTTTGGCAATCTCTATGTCAAAAGTCAAACTTTTTCAAACCCAGATTAAGTTTTTGGGCTTCAATATCAATATGGGCCTGATAAAACCCATTCAATGGTCCATAAACTTTGCCATAAATTTTCCGGACCAAATCACAAACAAAACCCAACTCTAGAGATTTTTGGGCTGTCTCAATTATGTGTCTGATTTCATTCAAAATCTCAGACCCATTTGCAAGCCGCTTTTTCAAAGGCTGAAGAAAAATCCAAAACCATGGAAAGATGAGCATACTAAAGCTGTTCAAAAGATAAAAGCTTTAGTCAAATCAATTCCCTGTTTAAGTCTCATCGATCCAAAAGCACATCTGATCGTAGAGACAGATGCATCAGACATTGGATATGGAGGAATCCTAAAACAGTGTCTAGATAATAACGAATCAATTATCCGGTTTCATTCTGGAATTTGGAATGACACTCAAAAGAATTACTCTACAGTAAAAAAAGAGTTACTTGAAATAGTCCTCTGTGTTCAAAAATTTCAAGGTGATTTGATAAACAAAAAATTTACCATCAAAACAGACTCCAGATAAAGTAACATTTGACGCGTTAGGTCTGTCAAGTTGAAACAAAAATGATATTTAATAAATGTCAAGAAATCTATATACATGACGCTTTAAAAAGGTCAAAACTGTTAATATTCTTGACATTTAAAAAATATCTAGTAAAGAATATCTTGACGCTTCTCGTTTGTCACATTTTTGACACCTTATTCTTGATAGTAGTTCTCTCAACGCTTTTAAAAGCGTCAAGAGTATTAACATTTAACATTCCAAAAGCGTCAAGTAATACCATTTTTGTATTAGTGCTTATTTTCCTTCTACACATATTTGGATTTGGTGGTGATTTGTTCTTTATTGGCGTCAACTCAAAACTGAGTTATACTTTGGTTTCATTCAAATCTGAGGCCAACCTTGAATCTGGTTTGAATTTTGAATTATATTTTATCATTAATTCTTGGATTTATTTGCCATGTCGACTCATGTGATATAAGATGTAAATTTATTTTTAAATCATCTTGTGGCAGTTGACTGCGATCCTTCTCATAATTAATGCTACTGTTTTTTGTGGTTGGATGGATTTTTGTCATATCAATTAATGGAACTCCTACTTCAATTTACTCATGTGTACTTATTCACGATTATGGTTGTTGGGTTACTTACTTGCCTCATTAGTCACTTTCTCCCTTAAATAGACAATCCTTCCCATTCACCAATCAAAACTTTCCCTTTCTGTGCAACCATCCACTGCCATTCTCTCTTGTGGTTGCATTTTGGGTAAGTATTTCAATTATTTGTAGTCTTGTACGTGCACAATCCTTTCTTATTGTTATTAGTCTTCTTATTGTTATCATTAATTCTTGGACTTATTTGCCATGTCAACTCATGTGATATAAGATGTAAATTTATTTTTAAATCATCCTGTGACAGTTGACTGTGATCCTTCTTATAATTAATGTTACTGTTTTTTGTGGTTGGATGGATTTTTGTCATATCAATTAATGGAACTCCTACTTCAATTTACTCATGTGTACTTATTCATCGATTATGGTTGTTGGGTTACTTACTTGCCTCATTAGTCACTTTCTCCCTTAAATAGACAATCCTTCCCATTCACCAATCAAAACTTTCCCTTTCTGTGCAACCATCCACTGCCATTCTCTCTTGTGGTTACATTTTGGGTAAGTGTTTCAATTATTTGTAGTCTTGTACGTGCATAATCTTTTCTTATTGTTATTAGTCTTCTTCTTTTCTCAATCTTTCTAAAGATTGTTCACTCTTCTCTTGTCATGTTGAATGAGTTGCATTTCAAATGAACACCTTGAACATTTTTGAAGGTTGGAACCCATACTCCACGAGGAGGGATCATGTTATAGAGGTTTGAACCCACTGTTGTTATATTTTAAATTCTCGTTTCCCTCCATGTATGCATACTAACTCTGTCATTTTATTCTCTTCTTGTATGTGTGTTTTGTAGGCCTTTGATCTCACATCTCTTCAATAATCTATCCATCCCCACTGATCCATGTAAACACTTCCCTTCCCAACTTCTAGGTTTGTAATTTATTCTTGTAATTTATTCTTCGTATGTACTCTTTTGCTTATTCCATCATGTTTAGCAACTGCACTGTATTCCTTTTCTGTTGCCTCCGTCTGTATACACAAATATTATGTATGTTCTTTTTATTTATGAATGCTATGATGTGAACATAGCATTATGTAAGTTCTTTTTATTTGCTAATTTCTCTCTACATACGTGATAACTGCCCAAAAGGTAGTTATTTAGGCCTCATTTCTACAGGGATTTGTGTGTCTTTTGTGCTTAATAGGGTTGGTTTTAGATGGATATTATATGTTTTAACCCATTTGGAAGAATAGAAGCTTTGGAAATTATTTTATGCAGAATGTGTTGTTGGGCGACTAGAAGGAGCAAATTCTGTGCTGCAGCAAAACTGGGAGCAAAAACTGCCACGTCACAGTTCGTTAGCCAAGTTGACAAACCGAATTCTATTGAGTTATTCTTGTGATAGAGGAGCAAGGAGAGCCATCCACGTGTCTAGGTTGACCTAAGTCATGCCTCCTATCCTTCTATAAAAGGAAGTAGCCGCCCAAGTCAAAGTCATTCCACTTTTGGGAGAAAACATTCCATTCTTGGAAAGTTACTTCCATCTTTGGGAGTCGAATAAAGGAGAGATTGGAGACCATCTAGAAGACCATCGATTGCAAGTTGTTCAAGGGAATTAATCTTTTCTTGTTTTATCTTGTAGTCATGGACATGCCTACTCAGATTGTAACTTGTGTTTCCATGCATCTTATGAACTAAGTAGCTTTAGGCGTTGGCTAGGAACAATGTGATTGTCGTGTTTAATTCTAGTAATAAGTATTGATTAATGCATCTTGATTAATTGTTGAGTTCATTTCTATTTTATGCTCGCCTGGCCAGCCGGTATGAATATCTCTCTCTAGTTTCAGGGATGATTTAGGGAGTGTGTGGCGATTAATCACACTAGATCATTGTGTATTGGTGAACGCCAGTGACTGAGCTAGGGATAGCCAGTTGCCTAGTGCTTGATCGGTAGTACTTCATTGGGGTTGAAACACATTCCAAAAGATCCGGAGTTCCGGGAGTAATCTGCTAATAAGACTGCGAGAGTTTTGCATGATCAATAATATTGCTAGAGCATTTTCTTAAACAATTACTAAATCCTGACCAGCGCATGTTTCTAATCTGTCTGCCTATTTGATTATTGTCTGTTCTGTCATTTCGTTTGCTTCAGCATTATTCTTATAAAAACCAATCATTTGCACTATCTTTGAAATCATTAAAGAGTTATACGAAATAGATAAAGTGGAAGCAAGTTCAGGCCTTGGATTGATAATACTTATTACTTGCTGCGGACTGTGTATACTTGCTCAGAGTTCTAGAGTCTTTTATACCATATTTTTACTCACTCTAGGAACCCAACAATACGCATAGGTAGATCTATGTAGGAAGAAGAGGCGAGGGCAAATAAGTCCAATTTATTATACACTTAGAATCTCCCAATTTTCTTATCTTAGTTAAATTCCTTAAGAAAAATGCTTTAAAATGAGTATAATATGTTTATAGGTCCTCACCGGAGCTTTGGAAGCGATTTGGGGCTTAAACGAGCGAAACCGGAGCATTAAATGACCATTTTGCCCTTGGAGTCATCCCAGCGTCGAGACTCTTCAACCCAAGCGTCGGGACGTTGTGCAAATAAGGAAAAGGCTTGGGCGTGAAGCTGAAGCAATAGCGTCGCGACGCTCCACCCATAGCGTCTTGACGCTATGTTGATTCGCAGGATAATTTCCAAATCTGAAGGCCTAGCGTCTCGACGCTAGGCAATTTTCCAGAATCGATTTTTTTCCAATTTTGGCTGGAATTTTTCCTTGTTTGAAGACCCAATTCAGCACCATTCGACCACGAATTGAAGGCCAAGAAACACTATAAATAGAGGGCCTTGGCGTAGGTTTAGAATCATCCCTCAACACATAATTCACTACAATTTTGTAGTCCATCTCTCTCCCTTTTTCCACCATTCTTCTTAGTTTTAGTCATTTTTTGCTTTCTTGATGTATTCCATGAAGAATCAAGCTTTTTCTTGCTTCATGAGAGCCTAAGTTCTTCATTCATGTAACCGGGGTGTCAAGAGTAAGTTCATATTCTTTTAGTGAAATTTCTTGTTTGAATTATCAAAGCATGTTTATGTGATTTTAGTTCTTTTTCTATAAGTTTAGATTGTGGTAGGAAAGATTGACAACCTTGATCGTGCCCTCTCTAAATTTACTTGCTAAAATCTAAATAGCAAATAGGCTAACGTTATGATTATATGCATGCGTCCCTAGAACTAAATGATTTAATTAATTGTAATTGTGGTTTGTTTCCCGTTGCATGTGAATTAACTAGGCTAGATCCCATTGCGGTTTAGGTTAATTAATCGGCCAATTAATTAGTTTAAACTAGAATCAAACTTAGCGTTTGCATGTTTGTGATAGTAGATCATGATTCTCGGTTTGTTGCTGGAATACGCCGGGCTTAAACTTGTTTTGACTTATTAGTGAAATTGATGATTTAATTGAATTGAACTAACCATGACTAACCCGGTTGCATGATCTTTGAGGTATTGAACCGACTTCTGTTGAGTTATTTCTGGGATAAAGGAGCAAGGAGAGCCCTACACGTGTCCAACTTGACCTAATTCAAGCCTCCTATCCTTCTATAAAAGGAAGTAGCCGTCGAAGTCAAGGGCATTCCAACTTTCCTTGGAAGCCAAGTAGTATAGAGAGATTAGAGATTACCAAGAACACCATTGTTCACAAGCTGGTTGAGGAGATTATTATTTTCTTTATTATCTTGTGACTATGGACATGCCTACTCAGATTGTAATTCATGTTTCCATGTTTATTATGAACTAAGTAGCTTTAGGTGTTGGTTAGGAACATGTAGTTGCCGTGCTTAAACTTTAGTAATATATTGATTATTGCATCTTGGTTAATTGTTGTGCCTACTTCCATTTTATGCCCGCCTGGCCAGCCGGTGTGAATACCTCTCTCTAGTTTCAGGGATGATTTAGAGAGTGTGTGGCAGTTATCCACACTACGATCATTGTGTATTGGTGAACGCCAGTGACTGAGCTAGGGATAGCCAGTTGCCTAGTGCTTGATTGCTCGCACTTCATTGGGATTGAAACACATTCCAAAAGATCCGGAGTTCTGGGAGGAATCCGCTAATAATACTGCGAGAGTTGCATGATCAATAATATTGCTAGAGCATCTTTTAAAACAATTACTAAGCCTAACCAGCGCTTGTCTTTAATCTGTCTACCTATTTGTTTATTCTTTGTTCTGTCATTTATTTTGCTTCAACATAATTCTTATAAAACTAAATCATTTTTTCCATCTTTGAAACCATTAGAAAGTTACACAAAATAGATAAAGTGGAAGCTAATTCAGGACTCGGATTGATAATATTACTTGTTGTAGACTGTGTATACTTGCACAGGAATTCTAGAGTTTTTTTTATACCACATTTTTACTCACTCTAGGAACCCAACAAGTTTTTGGCGCCGTTGCCGGGGACTCTGAATAAGTTTTTATCTAATTTATTTTGTGTATGTGTTTTAGTGGTTTGGTGCTAGAACTTTTTGATTGTTTCTTTTGTTTTTGCAGGTGTGAGTTTGGTGCATGAGCGATCCGCCTGGGGTAAGTTTGAACTTGATCCAGAAATCGAAAGGACATTCAAGATAAGAAGGAGAGAGCAGCGCAGAAACCAGATGGAGAACGTGTCGCGTCTTCCGGAGGGTCCTGAAGGTCCAGCAGACCCCCAGAATCGTTTGCTGCAGCAAAACCCGCTGTTTGAACAAAATGAGCAGCAAAATAATCAGACAAAAAATCCTATCTTGATAGCGAACGATAGGACCAGAGCCATTCGAGCGTATGTTGTCCCAATGTTTAATGAGTTGAATCCAGGGATTGCACGTCCCCAAATCCAAGCGGCAAATTTTGAAATGAAAACAGTAATGTTTCAGATGTTGCAAACCGTGGGGCAATTTCATGGTTTTTCATCTGAAGATCCTCATTTACATCTTAAGTCTTTTCTAGGAGTTAGCGATTCTTTTGTAATTCAAGGAGTGCCTAGGGATGCCCTTAGATTAACTTTGTTCCCGTATTCTCTTAGAAATGGAGCAAAGGCATGGTTGAACTCTTTTGCTCCAGGATCAATTAGGACATGGGATGAGTTAGCTGAAAATTTTTTGAGTAAATATTTCCCACCTAATAGAAATGCTAAATTAAGGAGTGAAATAGTAGGGTTTAGGCAACTTGAAGATGAGACTTTCAGTGAGGCTTGGGAAAGGTTTAAGGAGCTTTTGAGAAAGTGTCTCCACCATGGTTTACCTCATTGTATTCAAATGGAAACATTTTACAATGGTTTTAATGGAGTAACCCAAGGTATGGTTGATGCTTCGACTGGAGGGGCCCTTTTGGCAAAAACTTTTGATGAAGCCTATGAAATTTTAGAAAGAATATCTATTAATAGTTGTACTTGTCAGATGTTAGAGGCACAAATAAAAAGGTTAAGAGTGTGTTAGAGGTTGATGGTGTGTCCACCATTAGGGCTGATCTTGCTATGATTGCTAACGCTCTTAAAAATGTGACAGTGATTAGTCATCAGCAGCCACCAGCTATGGAGCCTACTGCAGTGGTGAACCAAGTGGCAGAAGAAGCATGTGCCTATTGTGGTGAAAATCACATCTACGAGTTTTGCCCCAGCAATCCAGCTTCTGTGTTTTTTGTAGGTAATCAGAGGAATAACCCTTACTCTAACTTTTATAATCCAGGTTGGCGCAACCACCCCAACTTCGCATGGGGAGGACAAGGAAGTAATGTGCAAGCACAGCAAAAGGTGAACCAACCAGGATTTGCTAAAGCGCAGGTATTGCCCGAGCAAAATAAGCAGGCTTTGCCCCAGCAAAATTCGGGAAGTTCTCTCGAGGCGATGATGAAAGAATTTATGGCTCGTACAGATGCCGCAATTCAAAGTAATCAAGCTTCGATGAGAGCCCTGGAATTGCAAGTGGGTCAGCTAGCTAATGAGTTGAAAGCAAGGCCTCAAGGGAAACTTCTCTCGGATATTGAACACCCTCGAAGGGAAGGTAAGAAGCAGGTAAAGGCAGCAACTCTTAGGAGTGGTAAGCCATTAGAAGAAAAAAATGAGCCTAGTAAGACCCAGGATATAAATAGAAATAGTGATAAAAATGTTGTCGTTGAGAAAGAGTTAGAGTCTGGTCAGGGTGCTGGAGGCAGCAATAAAAATGCTGGAGCATCTGGTTCTGTTCCAGATGTGGAACCACCTTATGTGCCGCCCCCACCTTATGTACCACCTCTACCTTTTCCACAAAGGAAAAAGCCTAAGATTCAGGATGGTCAATTTAAAAAGTTTTTAGAGATTCTTAAGCAATTGCACATGAATATCCCTTTAGTAGAAGCTATTGAGAAAATGCCTAATTATGCTAAATTTCTTAAGGATATTTTAACTAAAAAGAAGAGGTTAGGTGAGTTTGAAACTGTATCTCTTACTGAGGAATGTAGTGATATTCTTAAGAATGGGCTACCACCCAAGGCTAAGGATCCAGGGTCATTTACTATACCTGTGTCTATAGGTGGAAAAAAGTTAGGTAGAGCACTCTGTGATTTAGGTGCAAGCATTAACCTCATGCCTCTTTCGGTCTATCGGAAGCTTGGCATTGGTGAAGCTAGGCCTACCATAGTCACACTCCAACTAGCTGATAGGTCTATCACATATCCAGAGGGTAAAATTGAGGATGTCTTAGTAAAAGTGGATAAATCCATATTTCCTGTTGATTTTATTATTTTACACTATGAGGCTGATAAAGATGTCCCAATTATTCTAGGTCGTCCATTTTTGGCTACTGGTAGGGCGTTAATAGATGTTCAAAAAGGGGAATTAACAATGAGAGTCTGTAATGAGGAAGTGAAATTTAATGTGTTTAAAGCCATGAAAAATCCAGACGAAATGGAGGATTGCTCCTTCATTAGGATTCTGGAGAGCGCAGTTATTGAGACAGCAATACAGGATTCGGTTGATAAGCATTCGGAAAAGCATGGAGAGGTTAGTGTAGAGGATTTTGAAACTTGTTCTTTAGATAAAAAAAGTGAAAAAGAATTGTTTAGATGTGAGGATGTTTTTGAGTCTTTAGATTTAAATCAGAGGAAGGCTCCTCCCATTAAGCCATCCCTGATTGAGGCACCTACTTTAGATTTGAAGCCCTTACCGGATCATCTAAAGTATGTGTATCTTGGGGAAAGTGAGACATTGCCCATTATTGTTGCATCAGATTTAATGCCAGAGCATGAAGAGGCCTTAATAAAATTGCTGCAGCAATACCGCAAGGCTATAGGTTGGACATTGGCTGACATTCAGGGAATTAACCCATCTTTTTATATGCACAAAATCACTCTAGAGGAGGGATCCTTTAGGAGTGTTGAGCAACAAAGAAGGCTTAACCCTGCAATGAAAGAGGTTGTTAAAAAGGAGGTGATTAAAAGGTTGGATGCTGGGATCATTTATCCAATTGCCGATAGCAATTGGGTAAGCCCTGTCCAATGTGTTCCTAAGAAAGGAGGTGTCACTGTGGTGAGCAATAAAGACAATGAGTTGATCCCAACCAGGACAGTAACTGGCTGGATGGTTTGCATGGGCTACAGGAGGCTTAATAAAGCTACCCATAAGGACCATTTCCCTCTACCATTTATTGACCAGATGTTGGATAGATTGGCTGGTCAGGCCTACTACTGTTTCTTAGTGTTGGGTTTTATGCCCTAAAACTCGTAGATAGTGAATGTAACCGTTGACCGGATATTAATGAAATAATATTGATATATTTTTCCATTAATTGTTATTAGTTATTTTATATTTGTCTTTTCCTAATAATAACCCTAATCCAATAAACTAGACATCCAAGGCTGTAATATGAGTCTTGAACTATATGTAGTGACATATGGGATCATTGTTCAAGAAACAGCCTAAAGGGTCTATAGTATAGGGATAAGACTGGGTGCCTTATCCTGGTGACACTATGGATACGGCCCACTTTGTATTTGATACAAACGTTGCGATCCAACGCGTTCGTGTAGGAGACATGCGAGTGGGGGTATCCTATGCAATGAGTTTGCATAAGACCGGACCGCGAAATAGTAACCACTGGTTATAACACCGTTAACTAGTTGGTTTTCTATTTCACTGGGACGACCTAGACAACTTAGTCTTAATCCTGAGTTGATTATGGACTCCTGCTCATGAGAGATTGTCCTTTGATTTGTATGGGTGAGAGTGGCCAATACGCCGACTCAATAAGCCTACCACTTTGGGGACAAGACCGAATGGGGAGCTGGGAACATAATCGTACAAGATGGAATTCACTCCTTCCCGACTTTAGGGAAGCAGATGAGTGTTCCCTTAAGTGGTTACTCCGAGTCTTGAACAAAGGGCCCTACCCTCTCAATGGCACGAGAGGGTTTTCTGTTTGATGGTTGGACCACAAACAGATTGTTCATTAGAGGAGAATCGGTACTTAAGGAAATAGAGGTAACCCAGGGGTAAAACGGTAATTTGACCCAGCTGGTGTTACGGACACTCGTGAAGGACTAACTAGTCGATATTGGTCTAGATCCGTGGACACAGAAAATATATCTGCAGTGAGAAGAGTGCAACTGTGAGTCTATAGTGGAATGTACACACAGTTAACGAATATTGATTAATGTGGTTAATGAGTTTGACCAATTAATCTCATATCGTTGGAGCTTCTGATCTGCAGGTCCATTAGGTCCCACTGGTAGCTCGTAAAGTAATTTGAGGCAACTAAGTAATAAAAGTAAATTGAAAATGTTCAATTTATTAAGGGAAACAAATGTTCAATCGGCATCAGAGCCATCGCTGTCCCTATTAATTAATATTAAAAGTTGCGATAGGCTCAAATAGGTGGGATTTATGCATAATGTATGTTCGGTTTGCGTTGAACTGTTTGGGTTAATTTATGGCCATAGATTTTATTTTTATGTGATTTTGATCATGTAAGGCCCGGTGTTTCGGGTATATTGTATGTAAATCGAGTCCTTGTAAGTCCGTGTCTAGATTTAGGGCTGTTATCGATGGAGATCGAGATGATTTTAGGCGAAAATCATGAAGAACGGCGCTGGAAATCGGAAAAACAGAGTGCAGAACAGTGGAATCGATGTTTTAGGGCATACTGGAAAATTTCCCGGTCGGGACCGAGATCCAGACCGGGATCCCGACCGAGACCGGGATCCAGACCGGGTTCCAGACCGAGATCCCGACCGAGATCCCGATCGAGATCCAGATCGAGATCCAGACCGGGGATAGTGACCGGGATCCAGATCGGGATCCTGACCGGGAAATCGGTCTGGTTCGGTTTATTTTGCTGGATCAGCTCGATTTTCTGTGTTATTGGCCCGGTTCAGTCAAATTCTGGCATGGTTCGTGATTTTGGAGGCCGGTTCGAGGTAGTTCGAGGCGGTTCGTGATGTCTAGACAAAATTCCGGAGCTGTACAAGGATTTTTAGGATAGAATTTAGCTAAATTAATGTAATTTAATGTTTTATTTTATCCTAGGGGCCAAAATTAACCGGTTCAATTGCTATTTATATGCTTTATGGATGTCATATAAAATATTTAATCCCACCTTAGGTTATAAACATGCTCATGCATTTTTTATATATTATAAATTGTTATAATGTATGTTTAAATGCATGGAATTGTTTTCATATTTTTTAATATAAGTGTATATTAATTATATGAAAAATTGGATAGCATGAAGCATGTCATTACTTAAATTAAATATAAATAGTTATGTTTAATGTGATGAATGAAACATGCTTGATTGATTTTCTTGATTGGTTTATAATTGTTGTAATAAAAGAAAATCGAAATTGCATGAAGCATGATACATCCATAGTTAATGATATAATTGTTATATTATTCATGCAATTGATGTGGTTTAATTTTTTAATTTGAATGAGATTGTTGAATGAATTAAACCATAGATTCTTGATTATAGGATTAATCATTAAAATTGAAATAGTTCTTTAATATTAATGATTAGAAACCGTCAATCTATAATCAAGATTTGCATGCAAACATAAGATCATAGGATAATTTGGATTAATTTTAAATTGTTTAAAATTAATTAGACCTAGATCGTTTTATAATAGGATTAGAATCTTTTCTTACTTAAGATTAAAAATAGTTTTAATTGACTAAGTAAGAAAAACATTGCTATGATTATAAGGGAACTCCACCGGTAATGTTCTGTCTAAGGCTGGGGGTATTTAAGTTGACGGTTTACGGAACACCTCCTACCTGGGAACTGACCTGGAATACCGGAGTTGAATTAATCATAGTTAAATGTTAGCATGCAATATCACTAGGTTTATTAAAAGTGTTTAATACACCTAGATCTTTAGAGTAAAGACCTTACATTACTAAGGTTATAAGGGAACTCTCTCGGTAAAGTTCTGTCTAAGGCTGGGGGTATTTAAGTTGACGGTTTACGGAACACCTCCTACTTGGGAACTGACCCGAACATTGAGTTGAATTAACCATAGTAATGTTGACTTGCAATGTTGGGTTTATTAAAAGAAGTTTAATTCACCCAAAATATTGCAGTTGAATCCTTTCCATAATTGTTATAATAGGATCAGACTTAGATAGATTGACTTAGCCGAATACTATCTAAGTTAAACAACCCTATATTAACCTTAGGACATTTTCAGTGGGAGGAAAATTACAAAACGAGACTTAAATCAAGTTTTGCTCCTACGTCCCTATATTCACAACGTGAGATTCATGCTCGGCTTCGAGTCGCCTTAGGAGCGGCCTCCCTTCGGAAAGTGTTTGCATGGATCAATATCAAGGTGGATGGGAAAAATGTCTAGAGTAAGTGGGAGCGGGACACGTGTCAACGTATCCCTCGGTCTCCGCTCATAGTTCACACCGTGAGAGTCCTATGATCCGCCTGCAGGTTGTCCTGGCGCAACCATCCCTTCGGAGGGCCTGGTCATAGGATTCGGAACATCGTGAACTCCTGAAAAGGATAGGAGCTCTTAGGATAATCACCAACAGTTGTCTTTCCCTTCGGTAGCCTGTTGGTGCGTGCCTCTGAGATCTGAAAGTGGGACGGTTACACTTACGAGGATGAGTTAAAAGTGTTAACAAATTCTTGACCGAACAACGGTGGCTAATATCTATAGGAATATGAGTTATTCTGGAATTAGAATTAGCTGAGAGGTGTCTCATTTCAAAGGAGGAGTGTCTGATCACCCTTCGGTGGCTGACATTCTAAACCTCTGAAACATCGTTGCAAAACTGAATCGATAGTTTTAGGGTTCTGTGATTGTCTGTTTTGCTAAATTGATTGGATTGTGTGCAATTGTTTGCTTGTATGATGGGTTAAGGCAAAGATAACTAATACGGTCATTGTTTGTTTAAATTTCAGCAATGTCTTCCTCAATTCTCTCTGCTTAAAAATGAGAAATTAACCGGCGAAAATTATGCTACGTGGAAGTCGAACCTGAATACGATTCTTGTGGTCGATGATCTGCGGTTCGTCTTAACGGAGGATTGTCCTCCAGCCCCTGCTCGTAATGCATCCCAGGCAGTTAAGGATGCTTATGACCGCTGGACAAAGACCAATGATAAGACTCGCGTCTATATCTTAGCCAGCTTATCTGAAGTTTTGGCTAAAAGGCATGAGAGCATGGTAACAGCGAGGGAGATTATGAACTCTCTCCAGGAGATGTTTGGACAACCGTCCTACCAACTCCACCATGACGCTCTCAAATACGTTTATAGCTGTCGCATGAAAGAGGGCACGTCTGTTCGGGAGCATGTCCTGGATATGATGGTCCAATTCAACGTGGCAGAGGCAAACAGGGTGGTCATAGATGAGCGTAGTCAGGTTGCATTCATCTTAGAATCTCTTCCGAAGAGTTTTCTACAGTTTCGAAGCAATGCAATGATGAATAAAATAACATTCAACCTGACTAGCCTCCTGAATGAGCTACAACTCTATCAGTCTCTTCTTAAGAACAAGGGACAGATAGAAGGAGAGGCAAACGTTGTTCACTCTAAAAGAAAGTTCGAGAAGGGTTCATCCTCTGGAACTAAATTTGTAGCCACTTCTTCAAAGAAAACTCAGAAGAAGAAAGGAAACAAGGGGAAAGCTCCCAGTACTGCTGCTAAAAGCAAGGGAAAAGCCAAAGTTGTGGCAGATAAGGGAAAGTGTTTTCACTGCAATGTAGATGGACATTGGAAGAGAAACTGCCCAAAGTACCTTGCTGAGAAAAAGAAGGAAAAGGAAGGTAAATTTGATTTACTTGTTTTAGAAACATGCCTGGTAGAACATGATGAGTTTACCTGGATACTTAATTCAGGAGCAACTAATCATGTTTGCTCTTCTTTTCAGGAAAATAGTTCCTTTCGGCAGTTGAACGATTGGGAAATGACACTCAGGGTCGGAACTGGAGAAGTCATTTCAGCTAAAGCAGTGGGAGCTGTGAAGTTATTTTTTAGAAATAGATTCTTACTTTTAGAAAGTTTGTTAATCGTTCCCAAGATTAAGAGGAACTTAATTTCTATTTCATGTTTGATTGAACAATCGTATACAGTTACTTTTGATATGAATGAAGCGTTCATTTGTAAAAATGGTGTACTTATTTGTTCAGCCAAATTGGAAAATAACTTGTATGTTTTAAGACCAACCGAAAACAAAGCACTTTTAAATCACGAATTATTTAAAACTGCTGAAACTCAAAGTAAAAGGCAAAAGAATTCTCCATCAAGTAACAATACTCATGTTTGGCATCTCAGACTTGGTCATATAAACATCGATAGGATCGGTCGTTTGGTAAAGAATGGACTTCTAAGCAAGTTAGAAGATGATTCACTACCACCTTGTGAATCTTGTCTCGAGGGAAAAATGACCAAGAGACCCTTTACTGGAAAAGGTTACAGAGCCAAAGAACCCTTAGAGTTAATACATTCGGATCTATGTGGTCCAATGAATGTAAAAGCTCGAGGAGGGTATGAATATTTCATCTCATTTATAGATGATTATTCAAGATATGGTTACTTGTACCTAATGGGACATAAGTCTGAAGCCCTTGAAAAGTTCAAGGAGTTTAAGGCTGAAGTTGAAAACCTATTAGGTAAATCTATTAAAGTACTTCGATCTGATCGAGGAGGGGAGTATATGGATCAAAGATTCCAGGATTATATGATAGAACATGGAATCCAATCTCAACTCTCAGCCCCTGGTACACCTCAACAGAATGGTGTGTCAGAAAGGAGAAATAGAACCTTGTTGGACATGGTTCGATCAATGATAAGCTATGCTCAATTGCCTAGCTCGTTTTGGGGGTATGTAGTAGAGACTGCAGTATACATCTTGAACAATGTTCCCTCGAAAAGTGTTTCTGAAAGACCTTTCGAATTATGGAAGGGGCGTAAACCTAGTTTGCATCACTTTCGCATCTGGGGTTGTCCAGCACACGTGCTTGTGACAAATCCTAAGAAACTGGAACCTAGTTCAAAACTGTGCCAATTTGTTGGTTACCCTAAAGAAACGAGAGGTGGTTATTTCTACGACCCACAAGAAAATAAGGTGATTGTATCGACAAACGCCACTTTCTTAGAGGACGACCACATGAGAGATCATAAACCACGCAGCAAAATAATATTAGGAGAAGCTACTGAAGAATCATCAAGAGTTATTGATGAAGTTGGACCTTCAACAAGGGTTGATGAAGGAACTAGTTCTTCAGATCCATCCCGTTCATCTCAAACGTTGGGAATGCCTCGACGCAGTGGGAGGGTTGTATTACAACCTGACCGCTACTTGGATTTAATTGAAACTCAGGTTGTCATACCTAATGATGGCATTGAGGATCCATTGTCCTATCGACAGGCAATGAATGACGAAGATAAGGATGAATGGGTCAAAGCCATGAACCTGGAAATGGAGTCTATGTACTCCAATTCTGTATGGGAACTTACAGATCTACCAAATGGGGTAAAACCCATAGGGTGCAAATGGATCTATAAGAGAAAAAGAGATGCAGCTGGAAAGGTACAGACCTTCAAAGCTAGACTAGTGGCAAAGGGTTATACCCAAAAGGAGGGGGTTGACTATGAGGAAACCTTTTCTCCTTAGCCATGTTAAAGTCCATAAGAATTCTCTTATCCATAGCCACATATTATGACTATGAAATATGGCAAATGGACGTCAAGACTGCCTTTCTGAATGGTAATCTTGAAGAGAATATCTTCATGTCTCAACCCGAAGGGTTCATAGCCCAAGGTCAGGAACAAAAGTTTTGTAAGCTCAATCGATCCATTTATGGATTGAAGCAAGCGTCCAGATCATGGAACATTAGATTTGATACTGCAATCAAATCTTTTGGCTTTGACCAAAACGTTGATGAGCCTTGTGTATACAAGAAAGTCAACAAAAGGAAAGTAGTTTTTCTAATACTTTACGTAGACGATATCCTACTCATTGGGAATGATGTAGGATACCTCACTGACATTAAGAAATGGCTAGCAACCCAATTCCAAATGAAAGATCTGGGAGAGGCTCAATATGTTCTTGGAATCCAAATCATTAGGGATCGTAAGAACAAAACGCTAGCTCTGTCTCAAGCAACGTATATTGACAAGATGTTGTCTCGATATTCGATGCAAAACTCCAAGAAGGGACTACTACCCTTCAGACATGGGGTACACCTGTTTAAGGAACAGTCTCCTAAGACACCTCAAGAAATTGAGAACATGAGACACATTCCCTACGCCTCAGCTGTGGGCAGCTTAATGTATGATATGCTCTGCACTAGGCCTGACATATGTTATGCAGTGGGAGTAGTCAGTAGGTATCAGTCTAATCCAGGGTTGGACCACTGGGGAGCGGTTAAGAATATCCTCAAGTATCTTCGGAGAACGAGGGACTACATGCTTGTGTATGGAGCTAAGGATTTGATTCTTACTGGATACACTGACTCTGACTTTCAAGCTGATAAGGATTCAAGAAAATACACATCAGGGTCAGTATTCACCCTCAATGGAGGAGCAGTAGTGTGGAGAAGCATCAAACAAGGATGCATAGCAGACTCAACCATGGAGGTTGAGTATGTAGCAGCTTGCGAAGCAGCTAAGGAGGCAGTATGGCTCAGAAAGTTCTTGACTGATTTGGAAGTGGTTCCGAATATGAACGTGCCCATAACACTATATTGTGACAATAGTGGGGCTGTAGCCAACTCAAAAGAACCTCGAAGCCACAAACGAGGTAAACACATCGAGAGGAAGTATCACCTGATACGGGAGATTGTGCAACGAGGAGATGTGATCGTCACTAAGATCGCCTCGGAGCACAACATCGCTGATCCATTTACGAAGGCTCTCACGGCTAAAGTGTTTGAGGGTCATCTAGAGGGTCTAGGTCTACGAGATATGTATGCCATCTAATCTAGGGCAAGTGGGAGAAATGTATAATGGGTATAAGGATGCCCTAGTTCATTGTATTATATACATGACATTTCCAGCTTTAGATTATTGCATTTACATCCCACTAACAAGTGTTTTAGTTCAAGTGGGAGTTTGTTGGGTTTTATGCCCTAAAACTCGTAGATAGTGAATGTAACCGTTGACCGGATATTAATGAAATAATATTGATATATTTTTCCATTAATTGTTATTAGTTATTTTATATTTGTCTTTGCCTAATAATAACCCTAATCCAATAAACTAGACATCCAAGGCTGTAATATGAGTCTTGAACTATATGTAGTGACATATGGGATCATTGTTCAAGAAACAGCCTAAAGGGTCTATAGTATAGGGATAAGACTGGGTGCCTTATCCTGGTGACACTATGGATACGACCCACTTTGTATTTGATACAAACGTTGCGATCCAACGCGTTCGTGTAGGAGACATGCGAGTGGGGGTATCCTATGCAATGAGTTTGCCTAAGACCGGACCGCGAAATAGTAACCACTGGTTATAACACCGTTAACTAGTTGGTTTTCTATTTCACTAGGACGACCTAGACAACTTAGTCTTAATCCTGAGTTGATTATGGACTCCTGCTCATGAGAGATTGTCCTTTGATTTGTATGGGTGAGAGTGGCCAATACGCCGACTCAATAAGCCAACCACTTTGGGGACAAGACCGAATGCGGAGCTGGGAACATAATCGTACAAGATGGAATTCACTCCTTCCCGACTTTAGGGAAGCAGATGAGTGTTCCCTTAAGTGGTTACTCCGAGTCTTGAACAAAGGGCCCTACCCTCTCAATGGCACGAGAGGGTTTTCTGTTTGATGGTTGGACCACAAACAGATTGTTCATTAGAGGAGAATTGGTACTTAAGGAAATAGAGGTAACCCAGGGTAAAACGGTAATTTGACCCAGTTGGTGTTACGGACACTCGTCAAGGACTAACTAGTCGATATTGGTCTAGATCCGTGGACACAGAAAATATATCTGCAGTGAGAAGAGTGCAACTGTGAGTCTATAGTGGAATGTACACACAGTTAACGAATATTGATTAATGTGGTTAATGAGTTTGACCAATTAATCTCACATCGTTGGAGCTTCTGATCTGCAGGTCCATTAGGTCCCACTAGTAGCTCGTAAAGTAATTTGAGGCAACTAAGTAATAAAAGTAAATTGAAAATGTTCAATTTATTAAGGGAAACAAATATAATATATATTGATATATTATTATGAGACAAATTAATATTTGAAAAGTTCAAATATAAATTTATGGAAGTTTGAAAGAGTTCAAAATAATGAATTAATTAATTTAAGGCCTAAAATGTGTTTGGGCAAATTAATTAATTCTAGGCCGGGAATTAAATATGTGATATTTAATTGGTGGTTAATTAATTAAAGAATTCATTAACCGGGAATTAATCAATTATGGAAATAATTAATCACTTAAGGAAGTGATTAATCATTTATGGAAATGATCTAATCACTTATGGAAGTAATTAGTCATTTGTGGAAAAGATTAATCAATTATGGAATTGATTGATCATGATTGATTAATTAAGGAATAAGATTGAATCAATTATGGAAAAGATTTATTTAATTGAATATTTTATTCATGGCCTCTCTTTTATAAATAGAACACTAGACCTAATTGGTCATGACACTTGACACTCTTGAAAGACAAGACCTAGAATTCTCTCTAGCCTCCCTCTTAGAGAAAGACTCCCACAAGTCTTTTGCCTCCTAGACTTAGAGACATACCGGTGTAACCTCTGTGGTGATTGTGTCAATCAAAGAAGAAATTTCCAGCAAAGAAAAACAAAGGCGGCTGCTGCGTTTTCGTTCGTGGAGCGTCGTTGGCGAAGAACGGTCAAGTCTTCAACGAAGGTTTGTAACGGTTCTTCCTCTTTTCTTTAGAAAAGTATTAAAAATAAATTTAGATTTATTTTAGCATGTTTAAACCAATTTTACAGCGACTTTAAAGGTTGTTTAAAGTTTTGTTTGAGTTATCGTAACGGTATTTTAATGTTAATTAATATACGGCGTAAGGTCCAATCGATGCGCTTCCGCTGCGTGGGGACTTTTATTCCCTTCACTTAGATGGTTACTCTGGGTATAACCAGATTACTATTGCTCCTGAGGATCAAAAGAAAACCACTTTCACCTGCCCTTATGGGACGTTTGCTTTTAGGCGAATGCCTTTTGGCCTTTGAAATGCTCCAGCAACATTTCAGCGGTGTATGCTAGCAATTTTTTCTGATATGATTGAGTCCACTGTTGAGGTATTCATGGACGACTTTTCAGTGTTTGGAGGGTCTTTTAAGAGTTGTTTAGATAATTTAGGTCAGGTGTTAAAGAGGTGTGAGGATACCCATCTAGTTCTTAATTAGGAAAAATGCCACTTCATGGTGAAGGAAGGCATAGTGTTAGGTCATAGGATTTCTAAGAATGGTCTAGAAGTTGATAGAGCAAAAATAGAGGTGATTGAAAGATTAGAACCACCGAATTCAGTAAAGGGAATTAAGAGTTTTTTAGGACATGCTGGATTTTATAGGAGGTTCATAAACGATTTTTCCAAAATCAGTAAACCTCTTTGTAACTTATTGTGTACTGATCATATTTTTTACTTTAATGCAGATTGTAGGAAGGCTTTTGAGACTTTAAAGGTTGCTTTAATCTCAGCACCCATTCTGTGTGCACCTAATTGGAATTTACCATTTGAGATAATGTGTGATGCGAGTGATGCTGCGGTAGGTGCTATGCTGGGGCAAAAGCAGGGCAAATTTATCCATCCTATATATTATGCAAGCAGGGTTTTAAATGAGGCACAAGTCAACTATACAACTACTGAAAAGGAGTTGTTATATGTTATGTTCGCTTTTGAAAAATTTCGGCCATATTTGGTTGGATCCAAAGTCACGGTGTTCACGGATCATGCAGCAATAAGGTATTTAATGTCTAAGAAAGATGCAAAGCTTAGAGTAATTCGTTGGGTTTTATTATTGCAGGAGTTCGACTTGGAGATAACAGATAAGAATGGATAAGAGAATGTTATTGCAGATCATTTATCTCGTCTTGATCCATCATCATCTTTGCTGGAGCAATTTGCCATTTCAGATGCTTTTCCGGATGAACAGCTTTTTGCTGTTGTGGTAAAGGTAGTAAGGGATGTCCCTTGGTATACTGACATTGCCAACTTTGGTAAAGGGAGTCACTACTATTGACATGGATTGGAGGCAGAAGAAAAAATTTAAGCATGATGCGAAGTTCTTCTATTGGGATGAGCCATTTATGTATAAGCAATGCTCTAACGGTATTATTGGCAGGTATGTTTCCGGTGCTGAAGCAAATGAAATCCTGGAGCAATGTCACTCTTCGCCGTATGGAGGTCATTTCAACGGTCAGAGGACAGCTATGAGGATTTTACATTGTGGATTTTTCTGGCCTACCTTATTCAAAGATAACCACTGGTTTTACAAGCAATGTGATGCTTGCCAAAGGAGAGGAAATTTAGGGCCTAGAGATGAAATGCCTCTTACTTACGTTTTAGAAGTTGAATTATTCGATGTATGGGGTATTGATTTTATGGGGCCATTTCCCCCTTCTAATGGCAATGTTTTTATCTTATTGGCAATTGATTATGTGTCCAAGTGGGTGGAGGCCATCGCATGCCATTAGAGTGATGCCAAGACAGTAGCGAGGTTTCTTCAATCGCACATCTTTGCGCGGTTTGGGACACCTAGGGCTCTAGTGAGTGATGAGGGTACACATTTTGTTAATAATATCTTAACTAAGCTTTTAGCTAAGTATGGGATTAAGCATAGGATAGCTACCCCTTATCACCCACAAGCAAATTGTCAAGCTGAAATTAGTAATAGGGAAATTAAAGTTATTCTAGAGAAAGTAGTCCATCCATCTAGGAAGGATTGGTATTTTAGGTTGGATGAGGCTCTTTGGGCTTATAAGACAGCCTATAAGACTCCTCTAGGTATGTCTCCCTATAGGTTAGTATATGGGAAAGCTTGCCATTTACCACTAGAGATTGAGCATAAAACATTTTGGGCTTTGAAAAAATTGAATTTTGATCTGAGTCGTGAGGAGCAATAAGAATGCTAAAGCTTAATGAATTAGATGAGTTTCGTCAATTTTCTTATGAGAATGCAAAAATGTATAAAGAAAAGACTAAGTTGTGGCATGACAAGAAAATAAAATCTGAAGAGTTTATCAAGGGTCAAAAATTCTTGCTTTATAATTCTAGATGAAAATTATTTCCTGGGAAGCTAAAATCTAAATGGTCAGGACCATTTATTGTGATTGAGGTTTTCCCTCATGGAGCAATTACTTTGCAGGATGAAAAAGATGGGAGAGTGTTCAAGGTGAATGGACAACGTGTGAAGCATTATTGGGGTGAGGAGTTTAAGTCGAAATATCCTTCCCTAAGGTTAGTTGATGATTAGCAGGATTTTTCCGGGAGCATTTCACAGAGCAAAATTTTGAGCTCCGAGTATTTGTATTTGTTTTATATTTCGCTGATTTATTTTTAATTTCGAATAGGTTAGATTTTGCGTGGTTTATTTTATCTTTAAGTATTTGTTTAGATTTTATCTTTTTCGTTTTGAATTTAGTTTGGTTTTATTTTCGGGTTATTTATTTAAATTATCTTTAAATTATCTTTTAATTAGTTAGATTTTATTTTATCTAGATCTTATTTTCAGCTATTTGAATTCTGTTTCAATTAATAAAGATTCTCTCTAATTTATTTGGCTTCTCTTGAAAAAGATTAAATTTGATTTGGTCGGTTAAAATTAAATTTAAATTTAAAAGATATGATTTTCCCACTTCGAAATTTGAATTCCGTATTAGAGATTCTTCAGGATTCAGCAGGTTGTTGCAGCAAAAGTTATGACTGGAGCAAATCGTCCGAATAGGAAGCGTTTGTTGGAGTAATTATTATTTTTACCGTTGGGATTTTTCTTTGAATTTTTGCAGGTAAAATTTGCATGAGTCATCTGATGAGGCCACGTGTCACACAACAATCATCCAAGGGCTTTGATGGTGGATAGCGCATCGTGAATTACCATGGGCGATTGAGATTCATAAATTACCGTTGATGGTTTGAAATTCCGAATTTTCCTGCAATTAAAATTAAATGGTAAGATAATTTAAGAAGAGCAAATCTTTTCGGTTGGGATTTCAATTTGCTGAAGCCCTATTTATTAGCAGCCTCTGATAGGTAAGTTTACTTCATCTTCTTGATTCGAATCTTTGTTGCATGCATTCTTCTTCTTTCTTTCTTTGTATTCTCTGTCAAACCCCTTGCCCCTTCAATGGCAAAAACGAGAGCTAGAAAAGAGAGGGAGAGTGAGAAGGAAGAGATATCCGTTACCCCCGAAGCTCAGAAAGTAAAAACCAAGAAGAAAAGAACACCGGAGGAGAAAGAAGCTAAAACAAGAAGACGACAATAGAGGGCTGAAGAACAAGAAAAGGAAACAGAGGATGAGGCTGTTGCAATAGAAGAAGGAGACCCGAAAGAATCTGATAAACAGAATCCAGAAGAGGATGAGCAGGGAATGACGGCTACAGAAGAAGTTCGAGAGGAAATTCAGGAGAAACAACATGAGGATGTACAGGCAGAGGCTGAGATTGAAAGAGAACCAGTTCAGGAGGCTCGTATTGAGGTTATCATGCCTGAACCTCCGAAACGACGCCTCCATCGTCAGATTCCGAGAGAGAAAAGGAAGAAAGAAGGGAAAGAGAGAAAAAAGAAGCTAAGGACAAAGTGAGAGAAGAAACAAAAAAGAGAGCTGAGGAAGAACAGTTGCTCAAGCGCAGGGCGGAAAAGGGCAAAAACATTGCTGAAGCATCGGAGGAACACGATGAAATAAAAGAACAACAATTACCATTTGATCGCTTCGCCAATAATTTTGCCAGAGCAAAATACGCTGAGCTTCTGAAAAGAGATTTCTTGTTTGAGCGCGGTTTCAGCGGTGATCTTCCATAGTTTCTGAGGACCGGTATTGCAGACCACGGCTGGGAGCTGTTTTGTGCTAAGCCTGAGTCTGTAAACACACAGGTGGTGCGTGAATTTTATGCTAACATTGACAAGGAGGATGGTTTCCAGGTAATTGTCCGAGGAGTCGAGGTAGATTGGAGTCCGAGTGCTATCAACGCACTGTATAATCTTCAGAACTTCCCCCATGCGGCATATAATGAGATGGCTATGGCGCCATCTGATGAGCAACTAAGTGATGCTGTGCGAGAGGTAGGAATTGAAGGGGCACAGTGGCAGTTATCCAAAACTCAGAAGAGGACATTCCAGTCGGCTTATTTGAAAAGGGAAGCGAACACGTGGATGTGATTTATTAGACAGAGGATGCTTCCAACAACACATGACTCGACAATCTCCAGGGAACGGGTTCTCCTAGCTTTTGCCATCTTGCGGTCTCTCAGTATTAACGTAGGGAGGATCATTGCGAGTGAAATTTCTGGTTGCTGGAAAAAGAAGGTGGGGAAGCTGTTCTTCCCAAATACAATTACAATGCTTTGCAGAAAAGCAGGGGTTCCAGTGGATGAGGGAGATGTGATTCTGTTTGACAAAGGGATCATCGACACGCCCAATTTTGCACGGCTCCAGCGCATGCAGGAGGTACGTCAAGGTGGGCTTATCTACGGCATTAACACGATTCTAGAACAACTGGCACTTTCGGCCAGTAGGCAGGAGTTTGCTGAAAGGCAAACTTTAACCTTCTGGAACTACGTTAAGAATCGGGATGCCGGCTTAAAGAGGGCGCTGCAAGAGAATTTTTCAAAACCATACCCAGCCCTTCCCATATTCCCTGACGATCTGTTGAACCCCTGGATTCCGCCCCCACCTGCTGAAAGAGGAGAAGAGAATGATGATGAAGAGCAGGGTCAGGAAGATTGATGGATGAGATGATCTTCAGCAAGCATTACTTTTGTTCCTAAAATTTTGTTTGCTCGCGCATATCTGACCTCATTTGCTTGTTTCTTTTTAATTTTTCTGCTTTAAAAAATATATCTCGGATATGTACTTTCTTTTCTTATGTTTTTAATGAAATTTCTATATGTTTTCATTCCATGAGCACTGACTAACTCTAACTTAACTATTTTCTTCTGAATTTTTGAAGCTTGGACTGATTACGCATAACTAGATCAAGGTATTCTGATCTCCAGAAACCTTTTGCTTGAGCATTTCTTCTAGTCTGGACTGTTGTTGCGGCAAAGAAGATTTTGGAGGTAGTGTTGACTTATATGATCCACTTTAAGCTTAGTTCTAGTCCCGCGTTTAGTTTAAAAATTCAGATAGAAAAATTTCAGTTTGGGGGTATAATTGCAAAAATTTAATGATTCATTGGGGACAATGAATAATTCAAGTTTGGGGGACTTTTTGCTACTCCAATTATTTTGCTCGAGCATTCCTCTCCTTCATTTGTGATACCCACAGTTTGTCTTTGCGCCAAAAGATAACCTAGGAAATGTGAAAAAATGAAAAAATTATTCGCTGAAAAAAAAATATTGTTGAAATTTTGCTGAGAAAATTCATGGAGCAAAAGTGTTGAAGGATGAATGATGATCCATCAGTTTTTCTGTCTCCCAGAACTTAGGTGAGCTTCATCATAAAATGTTGCCATTCTGAGGGGCAAGAGATAGAATAACTAAGGATTTTTTAGCTTTATAATGAGTATTGAGCCTAGTTGGTGATGAGTTTGAGGCAAGGGTATACTGCACCATAAAGTGGGTCATCCCATGCTTAAGAGCTAATGACTGTAAGGCTCCTTTAAGTCTGAAAAAAAAATAAACTCCTTGAAAATATGTTTTAAGATGTCTGATAATAGAGCTAGGATGTGGTAAGATCTTAGAATTAAGTTAAAAGTGGTGATTATTTGTCCATGCCGGAGGAATCATTTTTCTGCAGCAGAGCTCGGTTTTGCAGAGTGCTCAGGTAAAGGTTAAAGGTAGTGTTGGACTGTCTGGTTGGATTAAGCTATTCTTTGTCTAATGTTTTGAATTCTTGAAGGAAGGTTGGTTAGTATTGCTCGGGACGCGTAATAGTTCAAGTTTGGGGGTGTGATAACTGCCCAAAAGGTAGTTATTTAGGCCTCATTTCTATATTGATTTGTGTGACCTTTGTGCTTAATAGGGTTGGTTTTAGATAGATATTACATGTTTTAACCCATTTGGAAGAATGGAAGCTTTGGAAATTATTTTGTGTAGATTATGCTACTGGGCAACTGGAGGGAGCAAATTCTGTGCTGCAGCAAAACTGGAAGCAGAACTGCCACATCACAGCTCGTTAGCCAACTTCATGAACCGACTTTTGTTGAGTTATTTTCGGGATAAAGGAGCAAGGAGAGCCCTACACGTGTCCAACTTGACCTAATTCAAGCCTCATATCCTTCTATAAAAGGAAGTAGCCGTCGAAGTCAAGGGCATTCCAACTTTCCTTGGAAGCCGAGTAGTATAGAGAGATTAGAGATTACCAAGAACACCATTGTTCACAAGCTGGTTGAGGAGATTATTATTTTCTTTATTATCTTGTGACTATGGACATGCCTACTTACATTGTAATTCATGTTTCCATGTTTAATATGAACTAAGTAGCTTTAGGTGTTGATTAGGAACATGTAGTTGTCGTACTTAAACTTTAGTAATATATTGATTATTGCATCTGATAGCGAGCATAGCTAGCTATCTTTACTCATTTAATTTAGCTAGTCTTTTATGATTTTTGGGCCATTTTATTGTGCTTTATTGTTTATTTTGTAGGAAATGGTTGATTGGAGTTATAATGAAATATTAGAGTTAATCGGGTGCTCGGGGCGTGAAAAGATGCAAAGGAATGAAAAAAGTAAAAGTGGAAAAAAGTCAAATCTCGGTCAACAGCAAGCTAGCGTCGAGACGCTAGCTCTTGAGCGTCTCGACGCTCACTTTCCATATCAGTTTAGGCGCGTAAAGCTCACAGCGTCGAGACGCTGTGATAGGAAGCGTCCCGACGCTACCGTTTTTCCTTATTCAGAACGCGGGTATAAGAGGCAGCGTCGCGACGCTGTCTTGAGAGCGTCTCGACGCTAAGACGAAAAATCAGAATAAAAGCTTATTTTCGGCTAGGTTTTTGGGGAGTTCGATTTGGGACCTTTGAGAGCCGTAAAGAGGACAGAATAGAGCATTTGGAGGCAGAAAACAAAGGGAGAGGCTTGGAAATCAACCCATTGTTCGTGGGGATCGTGACGGGGACGTCGGATTCGGCCTACATTGAGTTTTCTTTTCCCTTTCCTTCCTTTAGTTAGATTTATGGCTTTCAATTGTTTAGTTGAGCTTGTATTTACATTCATGAGTAGCTAAACTTGTAGCTTAGGGATTGATGTAGTTGATTAAGTGTATGGATTGATTTATGGTTTAAGTTATGCAATGTTATTGTGTTTGTAATCTTGATTTAATGCTTTCAATTAATTGGCCATTAGTTGAATGATTTAAGTTTCGAATCTAGCTCGGGAGAGGGGATTTGATTTAGACTTACTCAAGATTGCATGAATAAAGTTTATTTTCTAATTCATGACGGTTTTAGATTAACTTTAGAATTGGTTAAAAGATCTCATTGCCTTGCATGTTAATAAACTTAGATAGGGATATCAAGTTGGTTAATTTGCATGAGAATCAATTATACTCGGGAGAGGTAGTTGTGGTTAAAGGGTCTTTGGCTCATAATTTCATTGTGCATAATAACTTATTCTTTAAAATCAATCCTAAACGAAATCGGCGAAATCAATTCCCTAAGTAGTTTTCCCAATTGAATTTCCATTCTTTTTACTTGCTTTGATTTGGTTTTATTATCATCTTTTCATCACTTTTTGATCCCTAAATAAAATTGGGCAAGATTATTCACAATACTTGATTTGCTTAAAAATCCAATCCAGAGGACGACACTCGTATTTACGAACACTTTATTATTACTTGACTCGTGCGCTTGCGGTAGGAAAAGTCCACATCAGCATCTTGGTTAATTGTTGTGCCTACTTCCATTTTATGCCCGCCTGGCCAGCCGGTGTGAATACCTCTCTCTAATTTCAGGGATGATTTAGAGAGTGTGTGGCAATTATCCACACTACGATCATTGTGTATTGGTGAACGCCAGTGACTGAGCTAGGGATAGCCAGTTGCCTAGTGCTTGATCGGTCGCACTTCATTGGGATTGAAACACATTCCAAAAGATCCGGAGTTCCGGGAGGAATCCGCTAATAATACTGCGAGAGTTGCATGATCAATAATATTGCTAGAGCATCTTTTAAAACAATTACTAAGCCTAACCAGCGCCTGTCTTTAATATGTCTACCTATTTGTTTATTCTTTGTTCTGTCATTTATTTTGCTTCAGCATAATTCTTATAAAACTAAATCATTTTTTCCATCTTTGAAACCATTAGAAAGTTACACAAAATAGATAAAGTGGAAGCTAATTCAGGACTCGGATTGATAATATTACTTGCTGCAGACTGTGTATACTTGCACAGGAATTATAGAGTTTTTTTATACCACATTTTTACTCACTGTAGGAACCCAACAGTTACCTAAAACAATTAAGGAATTAAAGATTTGTTTGCATAGACTCCCTATGATCGACCCAGGCCACTACTGCTACAAGTTAGCTTTAGAGGTTGAGGATTATAAATTTATTTGATAAGAGATCTCAACAATCTCTTCCATCAAGGGCCCTAATGTTTTTTTAAATTTTGAAGTTTTTTTTTTTTTTTTTTTTTGATATTTGGTTTTGGTAATTAATTTTCAATATGTATTTTTTAATAAACTATCAGAATTATTTCCTAAGCATGAAAGTTATTTCGGTCACTTTTTATACAAATGTAAGATGATCTAATTAAAGTTTAGCAAATATGAATTATGTGATTTGAGTGTTAAGTAATATGGGTTTAGGAAAATTGACTTAAGGGTGGTATTTTAGTAAAAAAGTCAAATAAAGGTTGCATGAAATTACTTCGTTTCACCTTTTTTCCTGATATTTTTTTATCAAAATCTTTGGTACTGTTTGAAACTATGACGCCCCCTGCATTTTGGTGCAATTAATTCTTGTCAAATTGAAATGCAAATTCTTATTTGGCTTGTATTTGGGAATTTAAATTAAGCACCGTGGCATTTGGGTAATTTTTGGAGTTAAGCGTTTTATTAAAGTAATTTTATTCCTAGAGCTTGTTAAGTTCTAAGTTAGCGTTGGTTCGAAGAGTGGTCAAAGCGTAAAAAATTTCAGGCTGAATAGTTGGGAAGTTCTGTTGGGGTTTATGTCCTAGAACTCAAGTTTTGTTATCCTTTATTTAATAAAGATGTTATTCAGTGAATTTTTTTTTTATATATTATAATCCAGTAGAAACATTCATGGTTATAACATGAGTTACTCAAACTATATCATAAATATGGACAGGGATAAAGTTCGAGTATATAGCCTAAATTGTCTATAGTAAATGATAAGGTTGGATACCTTGTTCTGGTAACACTATGGATGCGGCCTAATTTGCGAATAAGGCAAACGACGTGATCCTGGATCGTTCATGTAAAGACATGCGAGTAGGGACATCCTGTGTAAAAGATGTTTACACAAGACAGGACCGAGAAATAAGTCACTTTTACTTTATAACGACGTTTTCTGTTAAGACTGACTATTTCATTCGATGACCTAGGTAACTTGATCTTAATCCTGAGCTTGCTATGAACTCCTGTTCGTTTAGGGTTATCCTTTGATTTGCATGGGTGAGAGGGGTCAGAATATACCGTTCAATAATCCTACCATTTTGGGGATAACACTAGATGGATGGCTGGGGACATAGTAAAGCAAGACGGAATTCACTCCTACCCTATTCAGGGTTAGTAGAGAGGTTGTTCCCTTAAGTGCTGAATCCAAGGCTTGAACAAAGGGCCCCACCCTCTCGTTGGCCCGAGAGGAATCTTGTTTAATGGTTGGACCATAAACAAATTGTTCATTAGAGGACCAGTGAACTTAAGGAACTAAGATGTGCTATAGGGGTAAAACGAACTTTTGACCTATCTATAGTAACAAACGACTTGTGAAGGATTGACTTACTAATCATGGTTATATCGAGTGGACGGAAATATATCTACAGTGAAGGGAGTTCAACTACTAGGCTATAGTGGAGTGTCCTAGTAGTTAATGGATGTTGGTTAGCTAGGTTAAAGAGTAGGTCCATTAGGTCCCCTTGCTAGCTCGATACTAACCTGTGGAACAATATGATGGATGAAATATGAATTACATTTAGTTCAAGTTAAGAGAAATGAATAGAGGTGATAGGCATTGTCGTTACGTCGGATTTTGTGAATACCGAGTATGTGTGATGTTTAATATTTAAATATGATTTAAATATGATTTAAATATCGAGAACATGAATAGCAATTCATGATAGGAAAATAACATTTCGGAAATTTTCGGGAATATAGTGGCAAAATATTAATTTAATATTAGATATTAAATTAATAATTAATTATTTAAGCAATAACTATTTTAAATTAATTTAAAATTGAAAATTTGAAAATTCAATTTTGATTTTTCAGATTAATTAAAATTAGATAATTATCTAATTATTAAAGATAATTATGGAATTAAATTAAATTCAAAAACTTTGAAATTTTGGAGGTGGAGTGCATGGTGACTAAACCCATGCACTCCCCTCATGAAAGCCACCACTAATCCCACCTTCTTCTTGGATGTTTTGGTGTTAATTGCTGGGAGTTTTCTTCTACATTGTTCCCTCTATATAACTGAAGAAGAAGACGGAAAGAATCAAGCTTGAAAGCTAAAGAATTGTTGTCAAAATACATACTCACCATACCCACCTTCATGTGCATGTTCTTCAAGCTTTTGTCCATAAATTTCATCACTTGAGGATCCCACAATCCATTCCAAAGGCTTGAGGATAGCAAGGAGGATCTAGTGGTGGTTCATGATCAATTGGTGAAGAAAAACAAGAAGAAAATCCAACCAATTTCTCCATTAATTAAAGCAAGGTTGGTAAACTGTCTCTGTTTTTCTCCATATGAACAACATGCAATGTTTGATCAAATTGAGCTTCTTATGTGCCTAAGATCCAAAATTGCTTCCGTATTTGAGATATTAACACTTTCAAGTTCATATTCTTGGAGTGACTAATTTTAAGGGAAAATCCTACTATTGGGTTTTTGGTTAAAGGAATTTAAAGAAATTCAAAAGAAAAGGGAAAAATATCCTGAAACCCGTGCTCTATTTTCCCATCTATCATGAAAGGACCCTCCTTCTCTCTCTCTTCTTGCTTTTTCCATGAGACTCATCCCCACCAACCGCCGCTGGAGTTCAGCGCCACCGTCGTCATGCCGCCACTCCCGCCAGCGGGTTCTCTCTCCCTCTCGTCGTGCGTGTTGGCGTGAGCCCAGCCCACCGCCTGACCTCGTCGCGTCGTCACTCGTGTGCTAGTAACAACGTCACCACCTCCTTTGGTGATTTGTTTATTATAGAGCCACCGCTAGCTGTGTCGATCCACATCCTACTATTGGGAAGCATACCATCATAGAATCTTTAGAACAATAGGTGATCTGGAATCTGATGATCGGGGAAGCTTTAGCAGAAACGATCATGTCGCTCCCAATACTCGTACAATGCCTCATCTGATGCCTGGGTGATACTATAGATCTTTTTCCTAATCTCTGAAGCTCGTGAAGGTGGGAAATATTTTTCAAGGAAAGTTTCTTCATCTCTGTCCACTTGGTTATAGAACTATGAGGGAGAAGAAAAAGCCACTCTCTTGCCTTACCTTTAAGGGACAAAGGAAACACCCTTAAACTGATAGAATCTTCGACCATTCCTTGGGTGGAACAAGCTAGGTAGAACTCTTTTAAGTGCAAATAAGGGTCATCACCTGCATTACCATAAAAGGTAGGAAGTAAGTTTATTAAACTAGCCCAAATATGAAAGTTACCTTCAATCTCTGGATAAACAATACACAAAGGTTGCTGTTGGGTTCCTAGAGTGAGTAAAATTACGATCTGAAAAGACTCTAGAATTCTTGTGCAAGTATACACAGTCCGCAGCAAGTAATAAGTATTTGTCAATCCAAGGCCTGAACTAGCTTCCACTCTATCTATTTTGTATGAATCTTTTAATGGTTTCAAGGTAATAAAAATGATTGGGTTTTATAAGAATTATGCTGAAGCAAAGTAAATGACAGAACAACAAGTAAACAAATAGGCAGACAGATTAAATACAGGCGCTAGTCAGGTTTCAGTAGTTGTTTTAAAAGATGCTCTAGCAATATTATTGATCGTGCAAACTCTCGCAGTATTATTAGCAGATTCCTCCCAGAACTCCGAATCTTTTGGAATGTGTTTCAACCCCAATGAAGCGCGACCGATCAAGCACTAGGCAACTGGCTATCCCTAGCTCAGTCACTGGCGTTCACCAATACACAATGATCGTAGTGTGGATAATTGCCACACACTCTCTAAATCATCCCTGAAACTAGAGAGAGGTATTCATACCGGCTGGCCAGGCGGGCATAAAATGGAAATAGGCAAAGCAATTAACCAAGATGCAATAATCAATAAATATTATTAGAGATGAAGCACGACAACTACATAGTCCTTAACCAACGCCTAAAGCTAATTAGTTCATAATAAGCATGGAGACATGAATTACAATCTGAGTAAGCATGTCCATAATCACAAGATAATAAAGAAAATCATAATCTCCTTATTCAACTTGCAGATGATGGTCTTCTAGTAATCTCCAATCTCTCTACGACTTCCAAGGAAAATGGAATGGTTTTGACTTGGATGACTACTTCCTTTTATAGAAGGATAGGAGGCTTGAATTAGGTCAACTTGGACACGTGTAGGGCTCTCCTTGCTCCTTTATCCCGAAAATAACTCAACAGAAGTCGGTTCATGAAGGTGGCTAACGAGCTGTGATGTGGCAGTTCTGCTCCCAATTTTGCTGCAGCACAGAATTTGCTCCCTCCAGTCGCCCAACAGCATAATCTGCACAAAATGATTTCCAAAGCTTCCATTCTACCAAATGGGTTAAACACATGTAATATCTATCTAAAACCAACCATATTAAGCACAAAGGACACACAAATCCCTATATAAATGAGGCCTAAATAACTACCTTTTGGGCAGTTATCAGCTGCGAACTAAAATCTTGGGCGAACAACTCTTTCATTGTCCGCTCGGCCATCATGATAGAAATTAATTATCGATCGAGGATATACTAGATATGACTCTGAAATTCTCTTTCCTCTTCTTGCCTCTCTCCTTAGACTCAGTTTTTTCTTGAAAATATAATGATCAATGATAACTCTCCAAAAGTTAGTTATTTAGGCCTCATTTCTATAGGGATTTGTGTATCTTTTGGGCTTAATAGGGTTTGTTTTAGATATATATTATATGTTTTAACCCATTTGGAAGAATGGAAGCTTTGGAAGTATTATATGCAGAATGTATTGTTGAGCGACTGGAGGGAGCAAATTCTGTGCTGCAACAAAGCTGGGAGCAAAACTGCCACGTCATAGCTCGTTAGCCAAATTAACAAACCGAATTCTGTTGAGTTATTCTCGAGATAAAGGAGCAAGGAGAGCCATCCACGTGTCTAGGTGAACCTAATTCAAGCCTCCTATCATTCTATAAAAGGAGATAGCCGCCCAAGTCAAAGTCATTCCACTTTTGGGGAAGAGGTCATTCTCATTTCCATTTTGGGAGTCGAATAGAGGAGAGATTGGAGACCATCAAGAAGACCATCAATTACAAGTTGTTCAAGAGAATTAATCTTTTCTTGTATTACCTTGTAGGTATGGACATGCTTACTCAGATTGTAACGTGTGTTTCCATGCATCTTATGAACTAAGTAGCTTTAGGCATTGGTTAGGAAACAATATGTGATTGTCGTGCTTAATTTCTAGTAATAAATATTGATTAATGCATCTTGGTTAATTGTTGAGCTCATTTATATTTTATGCCCGCCTGGCCAACCGGTATGAATACCTCTCTCTAGTTTCAAGGATGATTTGGGGAGTCTGTGGCGATTAATCACACTAGAACATTGTGTATTGGTGAACGCCAGTGACTGAGCTAGGGATAGCCAGTTGCCTAGTGCTTGATCGGTAGTACTTCATTGGGGTTGAAACACATTCCAAAATATCTGGAGTTCCGGGAAGAATCTGCTAATAAGACTGCAAGAGTTGCATGATCAATAATATTGCTGGAGCATCTTTTAAAATAATTACTAAATCCTGACCAGCGCCTGTTTCTAATCTGTCTGCCTATTTGTTTACTTTATATTCTGTCATTTCTTTTGCTTCAACATTATTCCTATAAAAACCAATCATTTTTACCATCTTTGAAACCATTGAAAAGTTATACAAAATAGATAAAGTGGAAGCTAGTTCAGACCTTGGATTCGATAATATTTATTACTTGCTACGAACTGTGTATACTTGCACAGAGTCTAGAGTCTTTTTATATCATATTTTTACTCATTCTAGGAACCCAACAATCAACTAAGAATTGCACAATATGACCCAAATCCAATAAACTAAGATCCAAGGTTGTTTACATGTAACTTGAACTAGTATGTGGGGACATACAGGGATTGGTGTTCAAGTAACAACCTAAAAGGTCTATAGTATAGGGATAAGGTTGGGTACCTTATCCTGGTAACACTATGTGATACGACCCGTTTTGTATTCGATACAGACGTATTGATCTTGTTGGGTTTTATGCCCTAAAACTCGTAGGTAGTGAATGGTGACAAATTGTTCACTTGTATCAATACGTCGTTATTGAGGTTTGTACAATAAAGAGTTATTGTTACTAAAATTGCACAATTTGACCCAAATCCAATAAACTAAGATCCTAGGTTGTTTAGATGAAACTTGAACTAGTATGTGGGGACATACGGGGATCAGTGTTCAAGTAACAACTTAAATGGTCTATAGTATAGGGATAAGGCTAGGTACCTTATCCTGGTAACACTATGTGATACGGCCCACTTTGTATTCGATACAGATGCAATGATCCAAAGCATCCATGTAGGAGACATGCGAGTGGGGGTATCCTGTGCAATGAGTTTGCATAAGACCGGACCGCGAAATAGTAACCACTAGATGTAACACCGTTGACTAGTTTAGGTTTCTATTTCAATAGGATGACCTAGGTAACTCAATCTCAATCCTGAGTCTGTTATGAACTCCTTTTCAGGAGGGATTGTCCTTAGATCTGTATGGGTGAGAGTGGCCAGTTCGCAGACTCAATAATCCTACCATTTCAGGGGCAAGACCGAATGGGGGCTGGGAACATAACAGTACAAGATGGAATTCACTCCTTCCCCTATTGGAGCAAGTAGATGTGTGTTCCCTTAAGGGCTGATTCCGGGTCTTGAACAAGGGCGCCCATCCTCTCCTGGCCCGAGAGGAACTGCTGTTTATTGATTGGATCATAAACAGATTGTTCATTAGAGGAATCAGTGGTACTTAAGGATTCAGAGGTAACCCAGGGGTAAAACGGTAATTTGACCCAGCTGGCGTTACGAACACTCGTGAAGGATTGACTTACTGTTATTGGTCGATATCCGTGGACACAGAAATATTCTACAGTGAGAAGAGTGCAGCTGTGGGTCTTTAGTGGAGTGACTCACAGTTAACGAATGTTGACTAACTTGGTTAATGAGTTTAGCCAATTAGTCTCGTATCGTTGGAGCTTCTGATATGTAGGTCCATTAGGTCCACCTGCTAGCTCGTAAAGGGTTCTGAGGTTAAATAGTCTTGAATAGAATTTGAAGTGTGTTCAAATTCGTTAAGGAAATTTTATTGTATTTTATACAATTAAAATAATGTATAAAGATACATTATAATATAAGTTTAATTGGTTTATATTATAAATTAATTCTGGATATGATTCAAAATTAATTAACGAGAGAATTAAATATTTGAAGGAGTTCAAATATTAAATATGAATTAGATTCATATTGAAACTATAGGTTAAATTTAATGTGAATCAGATTCATATTAAAACTATATTATATGAGAGAATTATTTGAATAATGATTCAAATAGTAAATTAATTAAATATATGATATTTAATTAATGAATTAATTAATTGGAGAATTAATTAATTTAATTTAATTAAATGTGATTTGATTAAATTAATTCTATAGTTAATGTACATTATGATGCACATTAAAACTATAGGTTAAATGAGAGAGATTAAAATTGAATATGATTCAATTGTAATTAAATATTTGATATTTAATTTGGATTCAATTAATGAGATTAATCGAATGGCCAATTTAATTCAATTTAATATGATTCAAATTGAATTAAATACCTTATGTTATAATTGATTTAATTAATATTGTTTTAATTAAATTAATTATAATTAATTAATTAATTAAATGATTATTATTATTTAATTAATAGACGGTCAAGATCGTTTGGATTAGATCCAACGATCAAGATTAAGTAGGGTAATAACTCCCTCCACACTTATCGTAAAGTGGAGAGGGGTTACCCAAGGGGTCTCTCTCATTCTTCAACATTACAGAAAAGTTTTTCCTCTCAATTCTCTCTCTGACTCTCTCTCCAAAAAAATTACAGCAACTTGTTTGCTGCAATTTTTTCCCTTCCAAGACTAGTTTTTGGGGTTCCCACAAGCCGGATCTTGATTCCCAAGAGTCATAGCAGGTGATCCGACGTGGTGGTGTTCTTGGAGCATTGTGCAGTATTCTTCAAGTTCATGTAAGTACTTAGTTCTAAAATTAGTTTTAGATCTAAAATATTTTCATGCTTAATCGGTTTTAATTTAGAAATTTTTTTCTGAATTTATTTTGCCCAACGTACCGGTATTCGAATAATTGAAATTAAATCACGCTCGATTTAATTCGCTTTCGCTAGAGGATTCAATTCCTTCAGATCCAAGGCGTCCATGTAGGAGACATGCGAGCGGGTCGTATCCTATGTAGGAGACAAACGGATTGGTGTTCAAGTAACAACCTAAAAGGTCTATAGTACAGGGATAAGGCTGGTTACCTTATCCTGGTAACACTATGTGATACGGCCCGCTTTGTATTCGATACAGACGTATTGATCCAAGGCGTCCATGTAGGAGACATGCGAGCGGGCGTATCCTATGCAATGAGTTTGCATAAGATCGGACCACGAAATAGTAAACCACTAGATGTAACACCGTTAACTAGTTAGGTTATTGTTTCAATAGGATGACCTAGGTAACTCAGTTTTAATCTTGAGTGTGTCATGAACTCCTTCTCACGAGGGATTGTCCTTTAATTAGTACGGGTGAGAGTGGCCTGCACGCTGACTCAGTAAGCCTACCTTCTTGGGGACAAGACCGAGTGGGGGGGCTGGGGACATGACAATATAAGATGGAATTCACTCTCTCCCCTATTGGGGCAAGTAGATGTGTGTTCCCTTAAGGGCTGATTTCGGGGCTTGAACAAAGGCGCGCCGTCCTATCCTGGCCCGAGAGGAACTCCTGTTTAGAGGTTGGACCCTAAACAACTTGTTCATTAGAGGGATCAGTGGCACTTAAGGAACCAGAGGTAACCCAGGGGTAAAACGGTAATTGGACCCAGCTAGTGTTACGAACACATGTGAAGGATTGACTTACTGCATTGGTCGATATCCGTGGACACAGAAATATTCTACAGTGAGAAGAGTACAGTCGTGGGTCTTTAGTGGAGTGACCCATAGTTAACGAATGTTGATTGACTCGGTTAATGAGTTTAGTTGGTCAATCTCGCATCGTTGGAGCTTCTGATCTGTAGGTCCATTAGGTCCACCTGCTAGCTCATAACGGGTTCTGAGATAATATAGTCTTGACTATTAAAGGGAATTTAAGTTAATTGTATTTTGATGCAATTAATATAATGTATGGAGATGCATTATGGTATAAGTTTAATTAATGAATTAAACTTTATAATAAAATTAATTTTGGATATGATTCAAAATTAATTAATGAGAGAATTATGAATTTAATTAAATATATGATATTTGATTCATTCATGAATTAACTAATTAGCAATTAATTAATCTAATTTGGTTAAGTATGATTTAATCAAATTAATATTATAGTTAAGATTAATGTACATTTTGATGCACATTAAAACTATAGGTTAAATGAGAGAGATAAAATTGAATATGATTCAATTATAAAATTAATTAAATATTTGATATTTAATTAATGTGGGATCAATTAATTTAAATTAATTGAATAACCTATTTAATTCAATTGAATATGATTTGATTGAATTAAAACTATATGCTATAATTGATTTAATTAAAATTGGTTTAATTAAATTAAGTATAATTAATTAGATAATTAATTATTATTATTATTATTTAAATAATTATTAATTATTATTTGATAATAATTAAACGGTCCAGATCATTTGGCTTAGATCCAATGGTTGAGATCTTGTAGGGTTTTAACTCCCTCCCCACTTATCGTGAAGTGGAGAGGGGTAACCCAACTGGCCTCCTATTTTCTCTCATTCACGCAAAAATACAGAGATGTGATTCTCTCTGAACTCTCAAAATTCTCTCTACCAAAACAACACAACATTACCTTGTTGTAAATTCCCATCCAAGAAATCTAGATTGGTTCCCACAAACCATTCTCAGTAACCCAAGAGCGTAGTGGGTGTTCTCAAGTGGTGGTGTCCATTGGGAGATCAAGGATCGTTAATTGGAGCATTGTGTTGTGATTGCCTCCAAAATCACGTAAGTTTTCTTAGTTCTAAAATGGTTTTAGATCTAAAATTCTAGCATGCTTAATTATGTTATTTAGAATTAGTTTCTGAATTTAATTGCCAATGTATTGGTTTTTCGTAAACGAAATTGTGAAACGAATTGGTCTTGATTGTTTCCGCTGCCAAAGAGATTTTAACCCTACATAGTCTTCAAGGATTGTTGAGACCTTGAAGAGTGTTTGGTCTTCAAGGAGTGTTGAAATCTTGAAGAGTGTTTGGTCTTCAAGAACTTATGGATTTCAGAGAGTCTTCAGTCTTCAAACTTGTCTTGTCTCTCTTGTCTTTGTGAGAGTCTAGAATTTCTGAACCCTTGAAATGAAGGACCAATAAAGCCCAAGTCCAAGTTGTTAGGGCCCTGGTGACTTTTGGCCCTAACAACTTGGACTTGGGCTTTATTGGTCTTAGGTTCAACTATTTGGTATTGGGTCTGGTTTATATTTGACCCAAAAACCACATGACCCAAATATTTAAAAGACCAAATTTGATTCAATTAATTATTTTTGTAATTAATTAGTAGAATTAATTAATTTGATCAAAATAATTTATTTTTAATTAATTGATCAAATGGACATTTTACTCTAAAAATTTATAATTAGCCGACTTTGTCTTCAAATTAAATTTGGGACACATGTCCATTTATAATTGGTCCCAAATTTAATTACTTGTAATTTCGTCATTAATTTTAAATAATGACGTGACAATTTGTGATTGGCCAAAATTTCTCCTTCAATAATGATTTTCATATTTTTAAAAGTAATTTTAAATTTTTATGTTTAGTTTGGAAAGTGATTTTAGAATTACTCAATTATTAAAAGGGCTTTTTATATTTGAGACATTATTTAACTAAATAATTATGATAAATATAAATTGGGAAAAATACACTTTTGGTCCCTGAGGTTTGGGTTAGGTTTCATTTTGGTCCCTGAGTTTTCAAACTCGACATTTTAGTCCCTGAGGTTTGGATTTTGTTACATTCTTGGTCCATCAGCCAATTTTGTCGTTAAACACTAACGGAATACTGATGTGGCAATGTTTTTTTATTTTGAAAGTATATTTTTTTATTTTTTTAAAATAAAATATTATATTAAATATTTTTCTTATTATTTTTTTCTTTTTCTTTTTTCTTTTTTCTTTTTCCCTTTTCCTTCTCCCATCTTCTTCTCCACCACTCAAACCTTAACCTCAATAAACTTGGAAGTCATCGCCACCTCCAGCCGCCACCCATCGTCGTCGCCGCCACCGTCACCAGAGTTCGTTTAATCTTTTTTCTTCCTATTTCTTCTTCTCCTTTCCCATTTTCTTTTTCGTACTTTTCCCCTCTCTCTTTCCCTTCCTCTCTCTCCCCCGCGTGCGTACTCAGCTCCGACCGCCTTCGCCGTCGCTTTTCGTCCGCCGTTTGTTCCGCCCAACTTTTCGTATGTCATACATCTGTTGCTCGCTTTTCGTTTTGTCATTCGCACCTTCGTCCTCGCGTCGTCGCTTGATTGAAGGGAAAACTCAATTTGAAGGCTGGAATCGGTCAGAGCAGCAAGTAAGGGAGAGAAAGAGAGAGAAACCGAGCGGTGAAGGGACGAGAAAAATGGGTTTTAGGCGGATCAAGCGGCCCTTCGCATTTCACATCTAAATGGAAAGATTGTTTCAGGCTGCAGGGCATTCCAGATCTGACAAAAAACGAATGTTTCAGGCGGAACGGACGGCGATGACTAGGTTTCGGGCAAAACGGATGCACGACGACTGGGCTTCAGGCAGAAAAGACGGCGACGAATGGCGGAAGGGGCTGCATACGACGGGGAGAGAAGAAGGGAAAGAGAGATTTGAATGGGGTTGGATTTTGAGAAAGAAAATAGAAAACAAACGAAATGAGAAGGAAAGAAAAGAAGGAGGAAGAGAAAGAAAGAGATTAAAAACAAACTTCCGACGCCGCCGGCCGTCAGCAGCGGTGGCTAGCGGACGGCGACTGGTGGTTGGAGAAGAGAACGGTGGATGATGGTCGGAGAAGAAGAAGAAGAAAGAAAGAAAAAGGAGAAGAGAGAGGAAGAATAAAAAATAATATATTTTTAATTGATTTATATTATTTTATTTTAAAATTTAAAAAACATATATATTTTTAAATAAAAAAATAGAAAAATAGTAGCCACGTCAGCCTTCAGTTAAATTTTAACAGAAAAATGGATGGAGGGACTATAATAAAACTAAAACCAAAAACCTCAGGGACTAAGTTGTTGAGTTTGAAAACTCAGGGACCAAAATGAAACCTAACTCAAACCTCAGGGACTAAAAGTGTATTTTTCCCATATAAATTTATTCATTTATTTTTTTCATTTGTTTTATTGTTAAATTTTTATATGCATGATTAATATGTTAGGAAAGAAAAATATGTATATATCAAAATAAAAATTCAAAAGCCATATATTCCATTTAATCTAAACATAACTCGAGCGGTTAAGAGAGACACGTATCTTCCATCAAAAGGAACCCAAAAAATAAAAGTGTAATATATAAATATGTATATATTGGAATGGAATATAGAAATAAAAGTCATATATATTTTATACAGACTTGCAACACTCGAAAGATTAAGAGTGGAATATATAAATAATCATATAATAAAATCTTTTTTTAATTAATTTCTTAATACAAAATTCATTATATCGGAGAAACCGTCAAAGTTTGTTTTAAAAAATTGAAGTTTGTAGTTTAAAAAAAGTTTAGAAAAATACGTATGTTGATATAAGCATAAACAATAATGTTGTCAAAAAAAAAAAAAAAAAAAAAAAAAAAAAAAGCATAGAGCACATCTTATCGGCGCAAACAGCGCCCTTCAATCAAAGCTTGGATGATTGTGGAAGTTTCAGCAAACGGTTTTATTAAAAAAATAAAAAAGATTCAACAACTCAAATGAGGAAAATTTTTTGAGGTGATTCCCGGTCAATCACCCTGTAGAAAACATTACCTGATTCGGTTGGTTGTAACCAACAAGCTCTGTTTCTTACCTAATTAACAAAAGGTAAAAACTTAGTAGTATATATATTCAGGTTCGATGGTCATCAGAGGGGTGAGATCATTTTACTTCTAAAAATTGAGAGAAACTTTGTACCTTTGTAATTAGCTTGAATTAGTAAAATCAACAGCTCCCTTACAATGGATGTAGGCCATAAGTTGTCAAACCACTTAAACCCTTGTTTTCTTCTTCTTCTTCCTTGCGATATCTTCTTTTCTGTGTATGTGAGTAAACTTCTTCTTCTGCGAGAGGAATTGGAGAGAATGAGAGTATCGTCTGAATGTTTCTTAATGAATTTCGATCAACTAAGTGATTTGCATGCCTGAAAGAGAGAGTGAAATAACGTGGAATACGTGTGTGAAGCTGGTGTTTGCAACATGTACCCTTACACACCCACTAAAATCACCTCTCAACTAATTATTAAAAAAATCAATTTTAAATGATTCTAGATTTTTCTAAAATTAATTTTAACATTTGTCAAACATCAATATTTGAAAGGAAAGTGATTTTGGTTAATTAGCTCAAAAACCACATTAGCGCTGTTTAGAATTTAACTTTCAATCAAGTGAGAAGGTTAGAAATAATCATTTGATAGAAATGAACTCTTCATCCACAATGGAAGCATTAGATCATCTTTGATTTATTTAGAGTGGTTAAGCAAACTTACATTGAAGGCTTCCAATCCATCCATATCGAATCTCTTGCTCAAACTCCGTCCACGTCAAATCTCCAAGGCTTCCGTAAAGCCTTCCTTGCTATGACTCAAACACAAGACCAAGACTTCTTGAAGCCTTTTGAAAGAAAATTCATAGGAAATTGGAGAGGAAGGGGTGTAGAGAGAATTCTCTAATTCTCTAGAGATGATTTATCTCATAGCTCAACCCAAGAGTTTTTATTTATAGAAACCTAGGGCTAATCTTTTTCATAATTAAAATATTATATTTTAATATCTACTATATTAAAATATATATTATATTTATTTAAATTTCATTCAAATCTCCTACCATATATACTTAACCTCTTTGGATCTCATTCAAATTTAAAATATATATTTTTATTTAATGTATCTAATATACATTAATCATTTTAATATTTAATGTACCAATTATAATAAATAAATATATTTCCTTATTTTTTATTTAATATATCTATTATATTAAATATTAATTTGAACATTTCAAAATTTTCTCTCAATTAAATTGATCCTTTAGTGTTACTCTGAGCAAGCAAGGAGATTTTATGGATCTATAGATTATAAATTCCAATAATGATACAAAATTAATTAATTAAACTCTTTAATCAATTAATTTTCATTCATTAACTCCAAGTTACTTCACTATAGATCTAGAGTTGCACTCTTATGCACTGTAGGACAAGTTGTGTCTATGAATATAACCATTACGTGCAAGCTGATTCTTCACGAGATGTTCATAATTATAAATGGGTCAAAAAGTCTGATTTACCCTTGTATTTACATCTTATACCTTAAGTATCACTAAAACTACTCATCTATTTCAATTGTTTGTTTCAGGTACCGTGATTCTCAAATGTTTTTTAAGAAAATATTTACATATGTTTATTGACATGTTGCTTTTGTATAATTGTGCCTCAATTTAATGAGAGTGTCATTCTTGAATATTATATTATATATTATAATTAACAATTGATCGGATTCTTTTGGAAATTTTTTATACATTCTTTAATTTTCTTTTTCCCAATTTTTTTTTAGTTTTCATGGTGTTTAACTTGTATAAACAAAAGTGGTTTTTTATTAAGAAAAATAAATCTTGATAGTACTTTAAAGTATGTTATTTTTACATTATGTTCCAGAGTGGTTTTGAACTAACAAAAAAAAAAATCCACTCAAAATTGTCATATTTAGAATTAACATAAATGTGCTTTTGAAAACAAAAAGTCTTTTACAAGAAAGTATTGTTCACTTGTGATTTTGAAATAAATGAGACACGTGGAATGAATTTTGATTTGTATTGGTTTTATTGAGTGTGGGTCTACAATCTTTAATTTTGATCCTCTAATTTTTTTCTCTCTCAAATATAAAATCTTCTCGTGGTGTTTTGCAACTTTATTTTGGTGTTTAATTTGTCTCAAGGACTTTGTAGCTTGTTCTTGAGATTGAATCTTCAATTTCTTGGAGAATTGATTGATGTTTTGAGACCTTTAGACTTTAGTTCATCAAAGAATTTTTTTTCCTTCAAAGTTTTTTGATCTTCAAGTCAAGTCTTCAAGAGTTTCAAGGAGTCTTTTGACCTTCTAGAAGTTTTATGAGTGTTTTAGGTTCTAAATTTTCTAAGTTTTCTAAATTTTCTCTAAGGGGTCGTTTGTTTTTTGGGAATGTAGATGTCCGACATCTTTAGATGCCTGGAATCTCAGATGACCGGAATTTTAGATATCCGACATCTTCAGATAGCCATGTTTGTTTTGTAGGAAAATTTATAAGGGTATCCGAGAATATTTGGATAGTTTTGAAGGATTTATTTTTGGAAATGTTGTAAATTTATGTAATGTTCCAAAAATGCCCTTATTAATATATTTATATAATTTATATATTAATTTAATATAATTTATATTTATATAATATATTTGTTTTTATTAATTTAATCTTTTTATATTAATTTCGTGTACACTAATTTTTGAATGTTATTTCGTGACTTTTTTTTTTTAAAAAAAAAAACTTTATTAAATATTAATTTTAATTTTAATTTTAATTTTTTTCTAAAAGACAATTATATAATTAATGTTATATGAGGTGAAATTTATTTATTATATTATAAATTATATATATTTTTAAGAACAAAAATAACAAATGTATATGTTGGTCGTTAAAAAACGTTGCTATAAAATTATTTATATAATTGATCATAATTCATTCCAAATATTAAAAATAAATGAAGATATTATATAATTTAATTGAAGTCTATTTTATATGTAAATGTAATATATAAACATACTTAATTATATAAAGTTGTTTATTAGACATTAACCTATTTAAATTATAAAATTAAAAATAAAGATAAAGAAAATTGATGAAAGAAAATATATAAAAACATGAACAAAGGGCGAAAAAGTAAAGAGGGGATGCCCTCGACATGGGAATCTTTGAAACCCATGTTTCAAAAGGGCATCCAAAAGTACTAAGATTACCTCCCGTATGAGCATCCTAGGATACCCGGACATCTCGAGATACCCGGGTATCTTACATTATTGCAAAACAAACGTGAGAATCTAGATGCCTGACTCATGGGAATCTCGGATTCCCACGAAACAAACAGCCCCTCTATGAGATTTTCAAGTTTCGAATTTTTCAGATAGAGGAGAGCTCCTCTATTTATAGAGGTTTCAATGGACATATGGTCTTGAACTATAATAGCTTTTAGCCCAACCATTTGTTGGTTTTGGGCCAAACTATTTTGATTAGGATCTATCCCATTGGGGTTTGTTTACATTTTTATTCAAATACCATACAATTCAATTTGATCGAATTAAATTTAATCATTCGATCCATGGGTCATAATGAAGACATATATATGACCTTAAAATTTAGGACTATCTACCTTTGTCTTCAAATTAAGTTTTGGACACATATCAATTTATAATTGATCTCAAATTTAATCATTTATAATTTTGTCATTAATTTGGAACAATGACGTGCTAATTTATGATTGGACAAAATTTCTCATTGTAGGAAGTGCTTTTTGACCCAAGTACTTAACCAAAAAGCACTTCAAAGTACTTACCTTTAAGAATATAGAATCAAACATCAACATTATTTATTATCAAGCACCTTTTATTCTTAAAAAAAAAAAAAAAAAAACCTTTTTATTGAAGTACTTATAATTAAATTACTTATTAGGAATAGAACTTGCAGATGCAAACACACTTCAATGGCCAAATATATTTTTTTTCCTAATTTTGGAATAATTTTTCAATTTAGTTCATACCATTTTTTTTCTTTTTTTTTGAAATACCATTTAATAAGTTTCAAGTTACCCTTTATATGTCAAAGTGAGCACAGTTCAACGATAATTGACATATACCCTCAAGCAGGAGGTCTCAGGTTCAAACCCCCACCCCAAATGTTGTTGAACTCAAAAAAAAAAAAAAAAAATTACTCTTTATATTTAACGTTTTCACATACTTATTTTTGTTGCCAGGTTCTAAAATGGGCTAATAATGATAAACTTAAATGAAATAATACTTGGTTAATCGAAATTTAATTGAAGGTGTAACGACCCTACATTTCATGCCTAGATCCTATGGCCATTACTACGTGCATTTCATTATACTTTCAAATAGTGAATAAGAAATAGCATTGGAGTAAAACATTCTTAGAAAATACGTGAAACTTTTCAGCATGGGATCTCAGTTAAAACAGAACAAAAGAATCTTTAGCCATACAAGCAAAAACTTAAAGCGGAATAAACCATAAAACATCGCAATACAAGTTCAAAGGAAGAATTTCGAAACATAAAATGCAAAAGACTATCCTAAGGAAATCTATGGCTCAGCAACACTCCGTCACACGTTCTATGCACCCTTGCCTTTACCTGCAATTACATGTTAGGGAAAAGAATGAGTATTTAAGAAAATACTCAGTAAGTAACAATACTGCTAGACACTTGCAACAACCAAGGTTTCAACATTTTATTCGAGCTAAGGGCCTAAGGGTCAGGTCATCTCATTCTCATTCATTTCATTTCATTTATCTGTAATTCGGGTCTCGTGATCAATTAACTCATCTATATATATAAGTTTGCAAACTCACTGGTAGTGCACAGGTGGGTGTTTTGGGAGATCTCTACTCCTACTGATGGTAGAACCCAGTCAGTGGAGTTGAGTCTCATCCCTCAAGGCACTAATGTGCGCGTAGCGCTCTAAACTACCATTTCACTGGTGGGGCGTTCATGGGTTTAAGTCAGAAATTAACTTCCACAGTTAGTAAATGGCACCTAGTCTGCGAAGCCAAGTCCCGCCCATTAAGCCCCGCATTTCAGTCTAATACATCTCAGTCCTAGGTGTTTAATTTACACGACCCTCTTCTAAGGCAACTAGCCTATTCTTTTCCCTTTCTTAATCTTTTTTTCCTTTAGGACCCCTTAACCAAATCCTTTTCTTTTACGGAGAATACTGACAGGCTAAACTGATATGCACCATCCCAACTCAATCAACCTCAAGAACAAGAAACGAAGGCAACAACAACACTCCTAAGCAGAGAAAAACCACAAACTTCCAGTTGTCCACAAACAATGCCAGTCAACTTATGATACATAACAGTCAAGCACTCTCACCTATCGCTTAGCACAAGTACACAACAACCAAAATCTTGAAGACAAGGCATTCATACCATCTCAATCTCAACTCAAATATTTGATACCAACTCATGCTAGCAGTAAACTATCATTTCAATGCATAACCATTTCATTCCAATGCAGCAAGTTACTTACCTTGAGGTAACTAAGCTTGATTGAAAACACCCAAACAACTTGATATACCGCCAACCACGTGATGCAAAATAATAGTCTATTAACACATAAAATATATTCACACATCAGAGGCATAACAATCTCAATAATTTCCTAAAACACAAGACTTGAGAGGGTCGAAAACTCACCCAAACAACACTAATGCTTGCTGTCCAACTACCAAATTTGCTTCGCCTTTACGAATTCGACCACCACTTACTACGGGCACCTTGGATTAAGATTAACGCTAATGGGTATTCCATTAAGGCATAAAAAAACCCATAAATCTCAACTTACAAATTCCTTACTCACTAGCTGAAGGTGTTGCACATTCAAGACACGAGAGTCTGTTTCCTTGAGGCAGAGGCGGCGGCGATCGGTTTCGAGCGACAGAAACGATCAGATTTGAACAGTGGCAGCAAACAGATTCGTGCGGCGGCGGCACAGATCTGTTATAGAAGAGAGAGAATGAGATTGAGGGAGAAAGAGACGAGAGAGAGAGAGAACTCACGACGGCGAACGGCATGGCGTGCGGCGGCCGGAGATCATTGGAGGGGGTGGCAGACCTGCAAATCGAGAGAGAGAGACAGACAGAAAAAAAAAGTGAGACCGAGAGAGAGAAAGAAACGAAAACAGGAGAGAGAAATAACGAAGGTTACCGGTGGCGGCAGCTTGCGGCGATGAACGACGACGGGCGGTGGCGATTCGCGACGGCGAGAGGTTGCAGAGAGGGAGAGGGAGCTGCGAGGGAGAGAGGGTCGTGAGGGAGAGAGAGAGCGTGAGAGGGAGAGAGGGAGCATGAGAGAGAGCTGTGATCTTTTCTTTTTTTTAAAAAAAAAAAAAAGCTAGTTGACCGAAAATTTGGGGGAAGTTTCCCCCCTGTTTCCTTTTCCCCTTTTTGACCGGGCAATTGCCCATTTCCCTTATTTTCTTTTTTTTTTTAAACTGCTACATCATACTAACCTTAAAAGAACTTTCGTCCTCGAAAGTTGCTAGTACTGGAACAACTCTGGATACTTGGTCATCATTTCGTCTTCTCTCTCCCACGTTGCCTCTTCAGACAAATGGTTTCGCCAAAGGACCTTTACGAGTGCTATTTCGCGATTACGAAGGACCTTCACCTCTCTATCAAGAATTAGCATAGGTTTCTCCTCATATGGCAAGTTCCCGCTCAGTTGCAAAGGTTCGAAGTCCACTCTGTGGGTTGGATCTGCTTGATACTTTCGCAGCATTGAAACATGGAAAAGATTGTGTACCGCCGAAAGAGAAGGCGGCAACGCTAGACGATAAGTTACCAGACCAATCCATTCTAAGATCTCAAACGGCCCAATGAAACGTGGACTAAGCTTGCCTTTCCTTCCAAACCTCAAAACTCCTTTCATTGGAGCTACCTTCAAGAAAACATGATCACCCACGTCAAACTCTAAATCCCTTCTTCTTGTATCTGCATAGCTTTTATGTCTGCTTTGAGCCATTAATATCCTCGATCTGATCGTGCGAATAGCCTCGCTGGAGGCTTGAATCAATTCAGGTCCCTGACTTCATCCCAATACACAGGGGACCTGCATCTTTTTCCATACAGGGCCTCAAACGGTGACATACAGATGGTTGCTTGATAACTGTTGTTAGAAGTGAATTCCATTAAATGCAGGTGAGCATCCCAGCTACCTGAAAAATCCAGAACGCATGCTCGCAACATATCCTCTAAAGTTTGGTTCAATCACTCAGTTTGACCATCTGTTTGAGGGTGAAATGCAGTACTGAGATGCAACTGAGTACCCAAGGCTCTTTGCAGACTCCTCCAGATGTTAGTCGTGAACCGAGGGTCTCTATCTGACACGATTGATACCGGCACCCCATGAAGCTTGACTATCTTCGCCATATATAACTGTGCCCACTTTTAAACAGTGTAAGTAGGCTTCCCAGGAAGAAAATGCGCTGACTTGGTGAGTCTGTCGATAATGACCCAAATTACGGTGTAATCCTTGGCCGTTCTAGGCAATCCTGTGATGAAGTCCATGGATATATGCTCCCACTTCCATTCTGGGACACTCAACGGCTGCAACAAACCTGCTGGTTTCTGTCTCGGGGCTTTTATTTGCTGACAAACAAAACACTTACTAACAAACTCAGCTATCTCTCTTTTCATGTCCTACCACCAGTAGTATTGTTTTAAATCATGATACATCTTTGTACTTCCTAGATGGATTGAAAACGGTGAACTATGTGTCTCCGCTAACAACTCCTGTTTGAGATCGACATCCCCAGGTACACATAAGCGCTCCTGGTAACACAAGTCGAGATCCGACGATAGGGAGAACTCGTTCACCTGCACCGCCTCTATCTGACTGTGTTTAACAACAAGGTCAGGGTCACTTGGTTGGGCATCTATGATCCTCTGCCTCAAGCTCGACTTAACTGTCAACTGAGCTAGACATGCCGTAACTTCGCCCACTGCAACTATAATCTCTGCACGTTCCAAGTCATCCAATATATGAGCCTGAGTAGTAACCAAAGCAGACGTATGAGCAGTCTTCCTATTGAGGGCATCTGCGACCACATTTGCCTTGCCTGGGTGGTACTGGATGTCACAATCATAATCTTTCACTAACTCTAACCATCTCCGCTGCCTCATATTCAACTCTTTCTGGGTGAATAGATATTTCAAACTTTTGTGGTCCGTGAAGATTTGGATTTTCTCTCCGTACAGATAGTGTCTCCAAATCTTCAAGGTAAAGACCACCGCTGCTAATTCCAAGTCATGGGTCAGGTAGTTCTTCTTATAATCTTTCAACTGACGGGACGCATAAGCAATGACCTTACTATGCTGCATTAACACACAACCCAGTCCTTTCTTTGAAGCATCATTGTAGATAACAAATTCTCCTCAGCCATCAGGTACTGTAAGTACTGGTGCTGAAACTAGCATTTGCTTAAGCTCTTGGAAGCTTGCCTCACAAGCTTCGTTCCACACAAATGGAGTACCCTTTCGAGTCAACTAAGTTAGGGGTGCGACAATACTGGAAAAGCCTTGCACAAAACGACGGTAATAGCCCGCTAACCCCAAGAAACTCCGTATCTCGTTGATTGAAGTGGGTCGGGACCAATTTGCCACTGCTTCTATCTTGGTTGGACCTACTGTAACACCTTCTTTCGACACCACGTGCCCTAAGAAGGAAACTCGTTGTAGCCAAAACTCACATTTAGAGAATTTGGCGTATAACTTGTTCGTTCTTAAGGTGGTCAAAACTCTTCTAAGATGATCCTCATGTTCCTTTTCTATCTTGGAATAGATAAGAATGTCATCGATAAAAACAATCACGAACGAATCAAGGAACTCCTTAAATACCATGTTCATCAAGTCCATGAAAACTGAAGGAGCATTAGTAAGCCCAAAGGACATCACGGTAAATTCGTAATGCCCATACCTGGTCTGAAAAGTTGTCTTAGGTATATCTTCCTCTCTAATCCTCAACTGATGATAACCTGACCGTAGATCTATTTTATAAAATACTACTGCACCTTGAAGCTGATCAAAAAGGTCATCAATCCTGGACAGAGGGTACCTGTTCTTTATTGTTACTTTGTTCAGCTCCCGATAGTCGATGCACAACCGCATTGTCTCATCCTTCTTTTTCACTAATAAAACTGGAGCACCCCACGGCGAAATGCTGGGGTGTATATAACCTTTGTCTAACAACTTCTGAATCTGCACCTTAAGCTCTTTCAATTCCGCTGGAGCCATCCTATATGGAGCTTTAGAAATGGGATTAGTCCCTGGCTCAAGCTCAATGCAGAAGTCAACCTCTCGTGCTGGCGGTAGTCCTGTTAGATCCTTCAGAAATACATCTGTGAATTTCCTCACTACCGATATTGAGGTCATCGATGCCACGATTTTCCTTGTGTCAACCACGCTAGCCAACAAGCCCCAAGCTCCTTTGCTAATCAATTTTCTCACCTTTGATCATCAATCCTTTAAACTTGAAGCTTGCCTCTGACGGAGGGTTAAAGATAACCTCCTTATGATAACAATCTATGTTGGCATAATTAGAAGTCAACCATTCCATTCCCAAGATAACATCAAATTCACTCATATCAAGGGCGATCAATGTCATGTCCAACGATCGATCAGACACTAACATTTGGCAGGCTTTCACCACTTCACTAGCTAGTAACGTTACCCCCGCAGGGGTTGAGACTGACAAAACATAGCCCAACGGCTCTAATTCTAGGTTGGCTTAACTTACAAATGATGCAAAAATAAAAGAATGCGTTGAACCCGAATCAAACAACACAAAAGCATAATGGCCGAGAATAGGGATGGTACCTGTCACTAATGCGTTAAGGTTCTCTGCATCTTGTCGGGTGGTGGCAAATATCTTGCCCTGATATTGTGCTGGTCTTACCCCGGATGCCTGATTTGAACTGGACGGCTGGTCGGCATAATTAGTTTTCTTCTGATTTCAATTTGGAGCAATATGCCCTTCCCGGTCACCCTTGAAACAAACACGAGTCCCTGCCAAGCAACGACCCCAACCTATCCTGATTAGGCCCTGGCTGATTCTGTGCTTTCTGTCGACGGTCCTGGGGCGGACCTCGTCTAGGGTAACGGTGGCCTCGCTGTGTGTTCGAGCTCATCCGATAATACCTTCGCTTATGACCTGAGAAAGGTTTTGAAGAGACAACTGACGGTCGTCGATCAATCAACTCTGCCACCCTGACTGTTGTGGCATAGTCTTGGGGTTCATGGGCTGCCACACTGCCCTGAATCTCTTCCTTTAAGCCTGTGATGAAACGTTCTACCTTATCAGCCTCTACAGCTACCAGGGCAAGAGCAAACTGAGATAGTCTGGCGAACTCTGTCTCGTATTCCTCTACGGTTCAGTTTCCCCGCGTAAGAGCCACAAACTCTGCTTGCTTCTTGAATCGGGAGGCTGTAGGGTAATACTTCCTAAAGAACTCCCCCCTGAATTGAGTCCATGTGACAGGTCTGTTGCTGACGTCTATAGTCCTTTCGATCGATTGCCACCAAATCAAGGCGTTATCTCGTAACAGGAACACGACACAGTACACTTTCTGGTCCTCCAGGCAGTTCATGTGGCGAAAGACAGTCTTGATGGAGGACAGCCACAACTCTGCCACCGTGGGGTCCCTTGAGGCTCCATCGAACGGACAGGGGTCCCACTTCCTAAAGTCTCTTAAGCACCTTTCCTCCGGCGATAGGGCTTCGTTGTTTTGAGGCGCTAGTGCATGTCGTCCCGCAAGCACGCCTGCAACTGCATCCTGAACTGCGGTCTGAACTATTGCCTGGATATCCACTATGACAGGTCCTACCGCAGGCCCCGACTGTTCACCCAGCTGTTCCACTTGTGGGTTTTCCGATAGATTTCCTCATTCCCCTACAGGTGGCACAACTTGTTCAGGGGTTGTACGACCCCTACCACGACCTCTTCCTCGACCTTTTCCACGACCTCGTGCTCGGGGAGACATGATCTATTACACAAAAAATTTTAATCATCTTACTAAACAAGTTCGATTCCTTTAAACCATTCATCGATACCAAACATCATTTATACTTTTTCACAACATGAAACTTTTCGAATACATATAACATTTGCAGGCTACAAAATAAACAAACGTTTATCTGGCGTGTCAAATAGTGAATAAGAAATAGCATTGGAGTAAAACATGCTTAGAAAATACGTGAAACTTTTCAGCATGGGATCCCAGTTAAAACAGAACAAAAGAATCTTTAGCCATACAAGCAAAAACTTAAAGCGGAATAAACCATAAAACATCGCAATACAAGTTCAAAGGAAGAATTTCGAAACATAAAATGCGGAAGACTATCCTAAGGAAATCCATGGCTCAGCAGCACTCCGTCACGTGTTCTATACACCATTACCTTTACCTGCAATTACATGTTAGGGAAAAGAATGAGTATTTAAGAAAATACTCAGTAAGTAACAATACTGCTAGACACTTGCAACAACCAAGGTTTCAACATTTTATTCGAGCTAAGGGCCTAAGGGTTAGGTCATCTCATTCTCATTCATTTCATTTCATTTATCTGTAGTTCGGGCCTCGTGATCAATTAACTCACCTATATATATAAGTTTGCCAACTCACTGGTAGTGCACAGGTGGGTGTTTTGGGAGATCTCTACTCCTACTGATGGTAGAAGGCACCCAGTCAGTGGAGTTGAGTCTCATCCCTCAAGGCACTAATGTGTGTGTAGCGCTCTAAACTACCATTTCACTGGTGGGGCGTTCATGGGTTTAAGACAGAAATTAACTTCCACAGTTAGTAATTGGCACCTAGTCTTCGAAGCCAAGTCCCGCCCATTAAGCCCCTCATTTCAGTCTAATACATCTCAGTCCTAGGTGTTTAATTTACACGACCCTCTTCTAAGGCAACTAGCCTATTCTTTTCCTTTTCTTAATCATTTTCCCTTTAGGACCCGTTAACCAAATCCTTTTCTTTTACGGAGAATACTGACAGGCTAAACCAATATGCACCATCCCAACTCAATCAACCTCAAGAACAAGAAACGAAGGCGACAACAACACTCCTAAACAGAGAAAAACCACAAACTTCTCGTTGTCCACAAACAATGCCAGTCAACTTATGATACATAACAGTCAAGCACTCTCACCTATCGCTTAACACAAGTACACAACAACCAAAATCTTGAAGACAAAGCATTCATACCATCTCAATCTCAACTCAAATATTTGATACCAACTCATGCTAGCAGTAAACTATCATTTCAATGCATAACCATTTCATTCCAATGTAGCAAGTTACTTACCTTGAGGTAACTAAGCTTGATTGAAAACACCCAAACAACTTGATATAACGCCAACCACGTGATGCGAAATAATAGTCTATTAACACATAAAATATATTCACACATCAGAGGCATAACAATCTCAATAATTTCCTAAAACACAAGACTTGAGAGGGTCGAAAACTCACCCAAACAACACTAATGCTTGTTGTCCAGCTACCAAATTCGCTTCGCCTTTATGAATTCGACCACCACTTACTACGGGCACCTTGGATTAAGATTAACGCTAATGGGTATTCCATTAAGGCATAAAAAAAATCTCATAAATCTCAACTTACAAATTCCTTACTCACTAGCTGAAGGTGTTGCACATTCAAGACACGAGAGTCTGTTTCCTTAAGGTAGAGGCGGCGGCGATCGGTTCCGAGCGACAGAAACGATCAAATCTGAACAGTGGCAGCGAACAGATTCGTGCGGCGGCGACACAGATCTGTTACAGAAGAGAGAGAACTAGATTGAGGGAGAAAGAGACGAGAGAGAGAGAGAGAGAACTCACGGCGGCAAACGGCGCGGCGTGCGGCGGCCGGAGATCAACGGAGCGGGCGGCAGGCCTGCAAACCGAGAGAGAGAGAGAGAGACGGAAAAAAGAAGTGAGACCGAGAGAGAGAAAGAAACGAAAACGGGAGAGGGAAAGAACGAAGGTTACCGGTGGCAGCGGCTTGTGGCGATGAACGACAACGGGCGGTGGCGATTCGCTGCGGCGAGAGGTTTCAGAGAGGGAGAGGGAACTGCGAGGGAGAGAGGACCGAGAGGGAGAGAGGGAGCGTGAGAGAGAGCTGAGATCTTTTCTTTTTTTTTTTAAAGCTAGTTGACCGAAAATTTGGGGGGGAAGTTTCCCACCTTTTTCCTTTTCCCCCTTTTGACCGGGCAATTGCCCATTTCCCTTATTTTCTTTTCTTTTTTTTTTTTTAACTGCTACAGAAGGACTAAGTGCCACCTAAAAGAAAAAGAAATCAAAACTTTTATAGCCACTTTCTTCAAATATATATATTTTTTTTAGAAGACACTTTCTTCAAATGTTAAAAGTGGAACTACGATCTAATTCATTAAACATCATGGTTAACTTGAACATAGTTCAATCAGCTAAGGCGCTATAACCTTAAATTAAAGGTTAGAGGTAATTCGAATCTTCACCTCACATAGTAAAAATCATGGTTAAATTATCAAAAATATCTTGAACTATGGGGTTGGTTCAATTATACCCATGAACTTACAAAAGTTTCATTTTAGTCATTGAAGTTTGAAGTTTATTTTAAAATGACCCTTGGAGACATTTTCCGTTAAATTTTTTGACAAAAAATGATGTGTTTGCATGTGTTTTTATTGTTTATTCCACAAATGTGTTTAAATCTATTCACATAAGTAACAATATATATGCAAACACATCATTTTTCATCCATAAATTTAACGAAAAAAAAAACTTTCAAGGATCATTTTGAAACAAATTGTAAACTTCAATGACTAAAATGAAACTTTTCAAAGTTCAAGAGTATAATTGAAACCAACTCTACAGTTCAGGGGTATTTTTGATAATTTAACCAGAATCATTAAGCATCATGTCTTGTAAGGTTATCACCAATAAATTTAATTTTGATATTAAGGTTAAATTATAAATTTAATCTCTGATTTTTAAAAAGTATAATAGAATACTGAACTTTCAATTTTATATCTAATAAATCCCTAAACTTTAGAAATATCAAATAGTTAAAGTGTCAATTATGTGTCTAATAGGCTCTTGTCATATTCAATATTTAAAAAAAAAATGACGAATCTATTAGACATAAAATTGAATTTGGTGTCTAATAAGACATTACGTTCATGATTTTTTTTTTTTTTTAAATGTCGAATAGGTCAAGAGTCTATAAGACACAAAATTGAAGTCAGAAACTTATTAGATGCAAAATTTTAAGGGTGTGTTTGGTTTAACTTTTCAAGTGTTTAATTTTGAAAAAATTTATAGTGTTTGGCAACTACTAAAAATGACTTGTTAGAAAATGAGATTGATAAATAAATCATTTTGAGTGAAACATTTGAAACCAACTTTTTTAAAAGACTTTTTAAGTACACAATAACTTGTATATAAAAACACTTGTGAGGAAATACAACCAAACATATGAGTGTTTAAATTCTAAACAATTTTTATACAAAATGTTTTTTAAAAAATGCATTCTTGAAAAACATTTAAATTAAAACGTATTCCAAACAAACCCTAAATTTATGGACTTGTTAAACATTTTTTAAAGTTCAATGACTTATTAAATAAAAAGTTGATAGCGTGGTTTAAAGTTGAGATATCTATTTGAAAGAAGCTTAGAAGTTTAGTTGTACTTGTAATAGAACTGAACATTGAACATTAAGCATGGGAAAAAGGTAGAGTTGTAAAAGGTCCAAATGTAAGAGTTCAAATTAAAAATTTGTAAATAATGGAAGTCAAATTAGAAAAATACTAAAAATATAAAAGGGCCCACTTAAGATTAAAGGTGTGTTAGAAAGTCGTAGGACAGCAGGCAAGGGGTTTGCAAATGGGGAGGTCATGTTTAAAGGAAGGGGGAACAAATGTGAAGAAATGAACGTTGTCCAAACAGAGCCTTTAAGACCAAGTCATGTGAGAGAGTGGGTCCCACGCGCAAACCTATTATTAAATTACATTAAATTACATTAAACCGTGTTCTTTTTTTCCCACTTGTACCCTGCAAACTGCAACCCCATTTTGTGGGCCATCCCCTCTGCTCATCATACCTTTCTTGTACCATAAAACTCAATTTAGAATAATATTTCCAATTTCCACCCCCAAGCCTACGTTTTTTTTTTTTTTTTTAAGAAATTATATATTTTTTTTCTTTGTAATGGTTAAAAATTCATTTTTTTTTGTTCCTAAACTTAACAATTTAGTCTTGAAATTTTTATTTGTAATAATTTTAGTTTTTTTAATTTCGATTTTGTAATAATTTAATCTCTAAATTTTAATAAGTATATTTTCAAATTTGTAACAATTTAATCTTTGTCGCAAAAAAACTATAGAAAGAATGTTGAATTTTATTGTTTAATGATTAGACTTTGTTGCTTATAAACATATTAGTTGTCAAATTAGTTTATTAATCTACGTAAAAATTTTCATTAAATTTTAACATGAATTTTCACATATGGATTAAATTATTACAAATTTTAAAGCACAAGCTAAATTGTTACATATGAAAGTTTAGAGATTAAATTGTTACCAAATTGAAAGTATAAGGATTATATTGTTACAAATCAAAGTTGGACCAAAAGTGACTTTTAACCTTTTTTAATTCACTTTTTGTTAAATTACAAATTTAATCACTATGATTGGAAGAAACTTAATGTAACAATCAGTTTTTTTTTAAAAAAAAAAACGAAAAAGAAAAAGAGGGAAATGCTTTTTCAACCGATCAAAGAGGAGGGAGGGGGGGGGAACTTTCACGTTTTCCCCCAATTTCGGTCAACCGACTGTTAAAAAAAAATTGCAGATTTTTTCCCCTCTTCATGCTCACTCTCTCTCCCTCGTGCCCTCACTTTCTCTCAGCCCTCTCCCTCTGTCGCCGACGTCGACACTGCCCGCCGCACGTCGTCGAGCTTCGCCGCGCCGTCGTCGCCCTTCGTCTGCCGCCAGTAACGTACTACTCATATCTCATCTCTCTCTTTTTTTTAAATCTCTCGGTCTTTCGTTCATCCCTCTCTCTCTCTTGCTCGTTCACTCTCTCTCTCTCTATTGTACAGATCTTCGCCGCCCATCAGTCCACGTTCGTCTGCACGTCGCCCCGCGAACCACCTCCGAGATCTCTCTCTCTCTGAGAATTCGTTCTCTCTCTCGTTTTTGTCCTTCGGGTCGGGTTCAGATCTCTCTCTCTCTTTCCTGCAGCAACCACGAGCAGTCACTGCCGCCCTCGGTCTCGTCTGTTTTTTTTCCAGATATGTGGTCACAGTCGTTCAAGTCTGTTCGTCGCTGTTTGGATTTGTGTATCGCTTTTCAGATTCGTTCGTCGTCGTCGTTTGATTTTTCAGCCTTACTTCTAAAGAATTAGTTGGGTAAGAAACTTGATTGGTTTAAGCTTTGGTGTCCTCGTTTTGGTTGTACTGTGTTGGGATCTGAGTTGATGATTTTAATTGTTAGGAATTGTGGATTTGCTAGAAAGATCTGTGGGCCAAGCTGTTGTATTTTATACTGAGTTGTTAAGGTAAGTTAACTTGCTGAAGTTAAACTGTAATTGTGCATAGATATGACGATTGTGCTTCTGGCATGAGTTTGTGTTATATGTTTGAGTTGAGACTGAAATGATATGTGTGCTGTTGATTTCAAGAATATGGATGTTGTGTACCTGTGTTGTGGGTTAGATGTGAGTGCGTTGTGGTATCTTGTGGTTGGCTGGCAATAAAAGTAGACACTAAAAGTCATGCTTTCTCTGATTTGAAAGTGTGGAATGCTTGTTATGTTTCCTGTGTTTGACTAAGTGGGATGGTGCATACTGGTCTAGTCAGTTAGTGAATTTTGAGGGAATAAGTTCCATTGGTTAGATTCCAGTTAAAATTAGCGAGTGCTAAGAGGTCGTAAAGGGAAAAGGAGTAAGAAATGGAAAAGAATAAGTTAGTTGCTCTAGTAGGGGGTCGTGTCAATTAAACACTTAGGACTGAGATGTATTAGACTGAAATGAGGAGCTAAATGGGCAGGACTTGGCTTCGCAGACTAGGTTCCATTTACTAACTGTGGAAGTTAATTTTCGACTTAAAACCCATGGACACCCCACCAGTGAAATGGTAGTTAGTGCGCTTTGCGCACAATAGTGTCTTGATGGGTGAGACTTGGCTCCACTGACTGGGTGCCTTCTACCATTAGTAGGAGTAGAGATCTCCCAAAACACCCACATGGATACCTTCAGTGAGTTGGCAAATTTTTATAGGCAAGTTAATTGATCACTAGACCAATACTACAAAATGAATGAAATGAAATGAACGGGAATGTGATGACATAACCTTTAGGCCCTTAGCCCGAATAATATTTTGAAAGCTTGGTTGTTGCCTGTACAGCAGCGTTGTTACTTACTGAGTATTTTTCTTAAATACTCATTCTTTTCCCTAACATGTAATTGCAGGTAAAGGCAAAGGTGTACAGAACGTGTGACGAAGTGCTGCTCAACGAGCCATGGATTTCCTTAGGATAGTCTTCCGCATTTTATGATTTCGAAATTCTTCTTTTGAACTTGTATTGTGACGTTTTAAGATTTATTCCGCTTTAAGTCTTTTGCTTGAATGGCTAAAAATTTCTTCTTGTTCTGTTTTAACTGGGATTCCAGGCTGAAAAGTTTCATTTATTTTCTAAGCATGTTTTACTTTAAATGTTGTTCCTTCATCTTTCTTTATAAATGAAATGAAATGATTATGGTAATGACCCTAGGACCTAGGCACGAAATGTAGGGTCGTTACAGTTAAAATTTAATCTTTATAATTTGAAATTAAAATTTAAGCTCTATGATATGATAAAACCTCATTAAATAATCCTTATTGCATACTCAACAGTTAGAATTGCATCTCCATCTTGCCATGTACTTAATCTGTTTGGCTTCTAATAGCCACATATTCAATCTAACTTTTAATGGCATGAACTATTTAATGAGATTTTATTAAACTATGGGGAAAAATTCTAACTTTTAAAATTATAGAGACAATATTCTAACTTTCCGAATGGGCTAAGTGATAAGGGTAAAACATATACCTATTTTACCATTATATTTAGCTCATTTCTTGGTCAAATATTAAGTGTTTAGGTCAATTTTACTATTTCCGAGCTCAAAATATGTTGAATTGATAAGTTAGGGTGTTGAAAGTCACTTTTGTTGAATTATGCTTATTTGTGCTTAAAAAGACTTGATTTGAAGCAAATTTGACTTAGTTTGCTGTTGTGCAGAAAAACAGAGTTGAAACTGGAATTCCCCAGAAATGCGACTGCATTTCTGGGAAGGCAAAAATGAAATGCGACCACATTTCTGGAAAAACAGAGGTCGTTCCGAGTTGCACGCGGGTCGTTGTTGACGAGTCTTCTTCGCACCTAACCGATTGTTTTGACCCCGAAACTGACTGGACAACCTTCCAGCACCTATTTCGCAGTTTCTCAACCAATTTCTACACTATATAAGCTCAGGATTCGAAGTCAAATTTAAGCAGAACTCACTTGGAAGAAAAGGGTGATGACAGAACCCTGGCTCGACGCCAATGAGTAGGGATGCCCGAGGTCCTTCTTAGATGACCAAATTCTAACCCGAGAGAGACAGTTAGACATCAAACCTTGTGGTTTGTAGAGAGTTTCACCCATTCCTATCTTGTAAAAGTGAGAGAGTGGAGTGTCTTAGCGAACTCTAGAAGGATTGTGTAAACAAAAAACCCATAATATTTAGCTATCTCTTTGAATTCCAGCTCTTAAATCTTTTCACTACTTTGTATTCTTTTCATCATTTTTTAATGAAAATGTGTTCATTTGTTTTTTATCCCATCATGAATAGCTAAATCCCGTTGAGGGGTTCAATGTGGTGAATTCCCTTAGGGTTTAATGGCTTGAAAGTGTTTTATTTGCTTACGTAGGGTTTAATGCATGTCATTCTTTATTGAATATCATTTTGATCTTGCTAAGTTTAATTTGATCACTTAGACTTTGCATGCTATGTGAGTTTGATCTCGAAAGGGACAAACGATATCGGTTCTCATAAAGGTGATATAGGAGAAAAAGCTCAAAAGAGATCGTTCAACGGTATAGGGCAAGCTGCCTAAGACACCCTATATCGACTATAGGGTTATAGGTTGCATTCGTGAATTATCTATGTCAGAGTCGAGTCCCAAAAATGGGCATAACGGTACTCGCTTAGCCTTCTTACGGTTTTTGGAAACAAGGGCCAAAAGGAAGTTAAATCTGATCCAATACAGTAAACACTCTTAAGTTAGATATTGCATAAGTATGGTTGTTACCCTAGGGATGAATCCATGTTGAATACCTCGTTTTATCTTATTGTTATTCTTTATTGTTTTATTGCTTGCTTTATTTATCTTTTCGAAAACCCAATCAATCAACTTATTATTTTCTTTGGTTACCTTTTTCAAAAGCAATCATTTGAGCAGTTTCTTCATCAAATCTGAATTTCCAATTTAGTCATCGTGGGATCGATACCCTTGGAATACGTTCTAAGGTTTTTTTATTACTACGTGCGACAGTGTATACTTGCACTTAAGCGTTGGCTGAATATTTCTTTCTTATTATCATTCATCTTATCTCACATTCCATCCATTCAGCTGACGACACACCACTAAGTTAGTTGTGATCTCTTCCAATGTGTTTGATTGATAGCACCCTCGCTTTTACTGCTAAAATTTTAGCTCCTCAATGACTTGGAAGATTTCAGTCTCATTTGTGTCTTCTTCATTTAGTAAACCAGCTATTTTCAGGCAATCCTAGTGGAATGTGATAAAGTATCATTTATCATCATATTATATGGGCTATTTATCTGGTATTTTTAATGTAAAGTTTTTTATTCTGTTAGCCTATTATATTGCTCCATGTGTCCCTTGTGTTTCTATATATTTGGGTACTGTTCATGCCCTAATTAAGACAATTTCAATCATTGAATAGAATCCTATTTTTCTTCCTCTCTTTTTGAACCGTTTATGGTATCAGAGCTGAGCTCATTCTCCTTTTTCTAAAAATGGCAATTGAAGACGGTTGCTCATCATCATCTTCTTCCTCCAGTCAGCAAACTACTCCTGCAATATCACCCTCTACTCTGATCACAACACCAGTGGTTACTCCCAACCAAAATCAGGTTCAAAATCCTATCATTGATACCTCTCCCCTGCCTCGACCTGTGTTCAATCAAAACTGAAATCGTAATCAACCTCAACCTCCTATTCAACCTCAACCTGTCTTCAATCAAAATGCCCAGCCTCCCCATGGATATTATCCCTATCAACAACTCTTTCCAAATCAACTTCAACCTTTTCAGCAGCAACCATTTTATCCACGCCCCCTGTTCCCTCAACCTCAAACTTACCCTCCCCCTCCGAATTTCCTCGCCCCTAATCCCTACCCTACCGTACCTCAGCCATTGGCTGTGAAACTCAATGATAACAACTTCTTGTTGTGGAAGAACCAGTTACTCAATGTTGTACTCGCAAATGGATTGTCCGGATATCTCGATGGATCGATTCTACCACCTGTGAAGTTCCTTGATCAAAACAACACTCAGACCAACCCTGAGTATCTTGCATGGGAAAGGTACAACAGATTCCTTATGTGTTGGATTTATTCGTCTCTGTTTGAAGAAAAAATGGCTGAAATTATGACTTTAGATATTGCCTCTGCTATTTGGAATTGTTTAACTCGTTCTTATGACTCCAATACTACTGCTCGCATAATGTCTTTGAAAACTCAGTTACAGAAAGTTAAGAAAGATGATTTGTCCGTCAGTCAGTACTTAGCCAAAATCAAAGAGATTACAGATAAGTTTGTTGCCATTGGTGAACCTGTGTCATATAGAGATCATTTGGCTCATATTCTCGATGGTCTAGGAAGTGATTATAATGCTTTTGTTGCCTCTATTCATAATAGATCTGATAATCCCACTTTAGAAGATGTTAGAAGCCTTCTCTTGGCATATGAGGCTCGTCTTGAATGGCAAAATACTGTTGAACAACTAAACCTAGCTCAAGGAACAATAAACAGCCTTAACATTCATAATTTTGGTCGTCATCCTTCTACTAGGTCTCAACCCCAGTTTAACCATTTTTCTCGCTCCTCATTTGTTTCTCCTACTTCACGACCCTCTCTGTCACCTCGGATCCCTGGTAAACCTCAAATTAATTCTTCTTGGCCTTCCAAACCACATACTTCTCGTACTCAATGCCAAATATGTGGCAAATTTGGCCACACTACATTGATATGCCATCACTGCACCAACATGTCTTATCAAACTCCCCCACAGCCTCAAGCATTACTTCATACAACTCAACCATCAAATTCTTCTCCATCACAAACCTTTTCTGATACCTCATCTGTTCATCAACTTGACTTCAGTCATCCGGATGACTCTTGGTTCCTTGACTCTGGGGCCACTCATCATATTAAAGGGAATAAAAGTCCGCACGTAGCGGAAGCGCATCGATTGGACCTTACACCGTATATTAATTAACATTAAAATACCGTTACGAAAAACTCAAATAAACTTTAAGCACACTTTAAAGTTGCTGGAAAATTGGTTTAAACATGCTAGAAATAAATCTAAATTTATTTTCATGCTTTTCTAAAGAAAAGGGGAAGAACCGTTACAAACCTTCGTTGTAGACTTGACCGTTCTTCGCCAACGACGCTCCAACGAACAAAACGCAGCAGCCTCCTTTGTGTTTCTTCGCTGGAAAATTCTTCTTTAAAGACACAATAACCACAGAGGTTACACCGGTATGTCTCTAAGTCTAGGAGGCAAAAGACTTGTGGGAGTCTTTCTCCAAGAGGGAGGATAGAGAGAATTCTAGGTCTTGTCTTGAGAGTCTAAGGCAAGAGCAGAGTGTCATGGACCAATTAGGTCTAGTGTTCTATTTATAGAAGAGAGGCCATGAATAAAATATTCAATTAAATCAATCTTTTCCAAAATTGATTCAATCTTATTCCTTATTTAATCAATCCATTATCAATCAATTCCACAATTGATTAATCTTTTCCTCAAATGACTAATTACTTCCATAAGTGATTAGATCATTTCCATAAATGATTAATCCCTTCCTTAAGTGATTAATTATTTCCATAATTGATTAATTCCCAGTTAATAAATTCTTTAATTAATTAACCACCAATTAAATATCACGTATTTAATTTCCGGCCTTGAATTAATTAATTTTGTCCAAATAGATTTTAGGCATTAAATTAATTAATTTATTATTTGAACTCTTTCAAACTTCCATAAATTTATATTTGAATTTCTTCAAATATAAATTTCTCTCATAATAATATATCAATGTATATTATATTTGTTTCCCTTAGTAAATTGAACATTTTCAATTTACTTTTATTACGTAGTTGCCTCAAATTACTTTATCAGCTACCAGTGGGACCTAATGGACCTGCAGATCAGAAGCTCCAACGATGTGAGATTAATTGGTCAAACTCATTAGCCACATTAATCAATATTCGTTAACTGTGTGTTCATTCCACTATAGACTCACAGTTGCACTCTTCTCACTGCAGACATATTTTCTGTGTCCACGGATATAGACCAATATCGACTAGTCGAGTGTCTGTAACACCAGCTGGGTCAAATTACCGTTTTACCCCTGGGTTACTTCTATTTCCTTAAGTACCAGTTCTCCTCTAATGAACAACCTGTTTGTGGTCCAACCATCAAACAGAAAACCCTCTCGTGCCATTGAGAGGGTAGGACCCTTTGTTCAAGACTCGGAGTAACCACTTAAGGGAACACTCATCTGTTTCCCTAAAGTTGGGAAGGAGTGAATTCCATCTTATACGATTATGTTCCCAGCTCCCCATTTCGTCTTATCCCCAAAATGGTAGGCTTATTGAGTCGCCGTATTGGCCACTCTCACCCATACAAATCAAAGGACAGTCTCTCATGAGCAGGAGTCCATAATCAACTCAGGATTAAGACTAAGTTGTCTAGGTCGTCCTAGTGAAATAGAAAACCAACTAGTTAACGGTGTTATAATCAGTGGTTACTATTTCGCGGTCCGGTCTTATGCAAACTTGATAACTGTCCGAAAGGTAGTTATTTAGGCCTTAATTCTATAGGGATTTGTGTGTCTTTTGTGCTTAATAGGGTTGGTTTTAGATGAATATTATATGTTTTAACCCATTTGGAAGAATAGAGGCTTTGAAAGTTATTTTGTGCAGAAAATATTGTTGAGCGACATGAGGGAGCAAATTCTGTGCTGCAGCAAAACTGGGAGCAAAACTGCCACGTCACAGCTCGTTAGCCAAGTTGACAAACCGACTTCTGTTGAGTTATTTTCGAGATAAAGGAGCGAGGAGAGCCTGCCATGTGTCCAATTTAACCTAATTCTCATCTTATAAAAGGAGGAGCCGCCAAAGATAAATTCATTCACGATTTAGAGACCGAATCAATCGGCCGGATGCCAAATTAACGGCGGAATGGAGATCTAAGAAGACCATTTGCGATTCCACTCAAGGAGACGAAGTCCTTCTATGTTCTTGGTGGTTTGGAGCAGCCATTTCATTTGGAAATTCTATTTGATCATGATCATCTTAAATTATTGTTGATCTTTAATTTCATTATGTGCCCGCCTAGCTAACCGGTATGCATAGCTTCTCCTAGTTTCAGGGATGATTTAGGAGTTGTGTGGCAATAATTCACGCTAGATCATTGTGTATTGGTGAACGCCAGTGACTGAGTTAGGGATAGCCAGTTGCCTAGTGCTTAATCGGTAGTACGTCATTGGAGTTGAAACATATTCCAAAAAATCCGGAGTTCCGGGAGGATCCCGCTGATAATACTGCATGAGATTAACGGATCAAAAGAATTGCTGGAGCATTTTTATAACAATTACAGAAGTCTTAACCTGTGTCTGTTTCCATTCTGTTTTCTCTGTCGTAATCATTTACTGCTTTCGTATATCTTTTGTTTCAGCATTTTAAAAACCCAATCAATTTAACCAACCTTTTGAAATCACTAAAAAGACAAATTAAATCAATAGAGGTAGGCGTTTCAAGACCCTGTGGATACGATAAATACTTATCACTTGCTGCTAGATTGTGTATACTTGCACAGTATTCTGGAGTTAATTTATCTCATATTTTTAACCACTTCAGAATTGCAACAAAACTCATTGCATAGGATACCCCACTCGCATGTCTCCTACACGAACGCGTTGGATCGCAGCGTTTGTATCAAATACAAAGTGGGGTGTATCCATAGTGTCACCAGGATAAGGCACTCAGTCTTATCCCTATACTATAGACCCTTTAGGCTGTTTCTTGAACAATGATCTCATATGTCGCTACATATAGTTCAAGACTCATATTACAGCCTTGGATGTCTAGTTTATTGGATTAGGGTTATTTTTAGGCAAAGACAAATATAAAATAACTAATAAAAATTAATGGAAAAATATATCAATATTATTTCAATAATATCCGGTCAACAGTTACATTCACTATCTACGAGTTTTAGGGCATAAAACCCAACAAACTCCTACTTGAACTAAAACACTAGTTAGTGGGATGTAAATGCAATAACCTAAAGCTGGAAATGTCATGTATATTAAAATAATACAATGAACTAGGGCATCCTTATACCCATTATACATTTCTCCCACTTGCCCTAGATTAGATGGCATACATATCTCGTAGACCTAGACCTTCTAGATGACCCTCAAACACTTTAGCCGTGAGAGCCTTCGTAAATGGATCAGCGATGTTGTGCTCCAAAGCGATCTTAGTGACGATCACATCTCCTCGTTGCACAATCTCCCGTATCAGGCGATACTTCCTCTCGATGTGTTTACCCCGTTTGTGGCTTCGAGGTTCTTTTGAGTTGGCTACAGCCCCACTGTTGTCACAGTATAGTGTTATGGACATGTTTATATTCGGAACCACTTCCAAATCAGTCAAGAACTTTCTAAGCCATACTGCCTCTTTAGCTGCTTCGCAAGCTGCTACATACTCAGCCTCCATGGTTGAGTCTGCCCATGCATCCTTGTTTGATGCTTCTCCACACTACTGCTCCTCCATTGAGGGTGAATACTGCCCTGATGTGGATTTCCTTGAATCCTTATCAGCTTGAAAGTCAGAGTCAGTTTATCCAGTAAGAATCAAATCCTTAGCTCTATACACAAGCATGTAGTCCCTCGTTCTCCGAAGATACTTGAGGATATTCTTAACCGCTCCCCAGTGGTCCAACCCTGGATTAGACTGATACCTACTGACTACTCCCACTGCATAACATATGTCAGGCCTAGTGCAGAGCATAGCATACATTAAGCTGCCTACAGCTGAGGCATAGAGAATGTGTCTCATGTTCTCAATTTCTTGAGGTGTCTTAGGAGACTGTTCCTTAGACAGGTGTACCCCATGTTTGAAGGATAGTAGTCTCTTCTTGGAGTTTTGCATCGAATATCGAGACAACATTTTGTCAATATACGTTGCTTGAGACAGTGCTAGCGTTTTGTTCTTACGATCCCTAATGATTTGGATTCCCATAACATATTGAGTCTCTCCCAAATCTTTCATTTGGAATTGGGCTGCTAGCCATTTCTTAATGTCAGTGAGGTATCCTACATCATTCCCAATGAGTAGGATATCGTCTACATAAAGTATTAGAAAAAGCTACTTTCCTTTTGTTGACTTTCTTGTACACACAAGGCTCATCAACGTTTTGGTCAAAACCAAAAGATTTGATCGCAGTATCAAATCTAATGTTCCATGATCTGGACGCTTGTTTCAATCCATAAATGGATCGATTGAGCTTACAAACCTTTTGTTCCTGACCTTGGGCTATGAACCCTTCGGGTTGAGACATGAAGATATTCTCTTCAAGATTACCATTCAGAAAGGCAGTCTTGACGTCCATTTGCCATATTTCATAGTCATAATATGTGGCTATGGATAAGAGAATTCTTTTGGACTTTAACATGGCTACTGGAGAAAAGGTTTCCTCATAGTCAACCCCTTCCTTTTGGGTATAACCCTTTGCCACTAGTCTAGCTTTGAAGGTCTGTACCTTTCCAGCTGCATCTCTTTTTCTCTTATAGATCCATTTGCACCCTATGGGTTTTACCCCATTTAGTAGATCTGCGAGTTCCCATACAAAATTGGAGTGCATTGACTCCATTTTCAGGTTCATGGCTTTGACTCATTCATCCTTATCTTCGTCATTCATTGTCTGTCAATAAGACAATGGATCCTCAATGCCATCATTAGGTATGACAACTTGAGTTTCAGTTAAACCCAAGTAGCGATCAGGTTGTAATACAACCCTCCCACTACGTCGAGTTCATTGCATGTTTAATGAATTTAGATAGGGATATCGGGTTCATTGCATGTGGGAGAATCATGTATGCTCGGGAGAGATATATGTGATTTTAGTTTCCCAAGATTTATGAATCTTAGCATGTCACTAAACCATGAATTAATCCATAATCCCAATTGGTGAAATCAAGTCCCTAAGACTGTTGTCTCCATTAACTTGTCATACTTTTTCATTGATTTGTGTTTGATTACATTCATTCTCACTTTGATTTGTTCCCTAAATAAAATTGGACAAGATTATTTTCGGTAATTAAAATTGATTAGAAATCCAATCCAGAGGACGACATTCGAATATCACATTCACTATATTATTACTTGACCCGTGCGCTTGCGGTAGGAAAATTCCACATCACTAATTTAGACGATCCTAGTAATCAAGGATTTCATAGAAAACTTACTTTTGTAGAAAGCCTTGATCGATTCATCTTTTCTTGCTAATAAGATCGAAAACGCAGCAACCTTCTTGTGCGAACACCACCAATCGATTACATCGGTATATCTCTAAGACTTCTTGAAGCAGAAGACTTGTGGGAGTCTTTTGGGAGAGATATCTGAGAGAAGGAGAGACAATGGGATGCCTTTCACCCCACCCCAGGGGTCCTATATATAGGTAAAGGCCAAGACTTTTTCCTAATAGGAAAAGGTTTATTAATAAGTTCAAATCTATTATCGGAACAATATCTAATTTTAATAAATAATTAATTAATTCCATAATTAATTAATTACCCAATTAAATATCATATATTTAATCTTAGGGATTTTATTAAAATTAAAATTAATATGAATCCAATTCATATTAAAATTTATTTGAACTCTTTCAAATATTTTCTCTCAAGAATTATTTTTTGAAATTAATTCAAAAATTATATTATAAAGTTTCATAAACATTATATTATAATACATCAACATACATTATTCGATTCCCCAGATAAATTGAACATTTTCAATTTATATTTAATTGCTTCAAGTCTCTTTACGAGCTACCAGTGGGACCTGATGGACCTACAGATCAGAAGCTCCAACGATACGAGACTAATCGGCTAAACTCATTAATCAAGTTAGTCTCCATTCGTTAACTATGGGTCACTCCACTAAAGACCCCCAGCTGCACTCTTCTCACTGCAGAATATTTATGTGTCCACGGATATCGACCAATAACGGCAAGTTAGTCCTTTACGAGTGTTCGTAACTCCAGCTAGGGTCAAATTGTCGTTTTACCCCTGAGTTACCTCTACCTCCTTAAGTACCAGTGTTCCTCTAATGAACAATCTGTTTGTGGTCCAACCATCAAACAGAAACCCCTCTCGGGCCAGTGAAAGGGTAGGGTCCTTTGTTCAAGACCCGGAGACACCACTTAAGGGAACACTCATCTACTTCCTCAAAAATCGGGAAGGAGTGAATTCCATCTTGTGTGATTATGTTTCCAGCTCCCCAATCGGTCTTGTCCCTAAAATGGTAGGCTTATTGAGTCAGCGTACTGGCCACTCTCACCCATACAAATCAAAAGACAATCCCTTGTGAACAGGAGTCCATAATCCACTCAGGATTCAGACTAAGTTGCCTAGGTCATCCTAGTGAAATAGAAACCTAACTAGTTAACGGTGTTACAGCTAGCGGTTACTATTTTGTGGTCCGATCTTATGCAAACTCATTACATAGGATACCCCCACTCGCATGTCTACTACATGGACGCTTTGGATCAATACGTCTGTATCAAATACAAAGCAGGTCGTATCACATAGTGTTACCAGGATAAGGTACCCAGCCTTATCCTTGTACTATAGACCTTTTAGGTTGTTACTTGAACATCGATCCTCGTATGTCCCCACATACTAGCTCAAGTTACATACAAACAACCTTGGATCTTAGTTTATTGGATTTGGGTCAAATAGTGCAATATTTAACAATAACATTTTATTTTTTAAACTAAATAACACTTTATTAAACACAAGTATAAAATTTGTTTACATTCACTATCTACGAGTTTTAGGGCATAAAACCCAACAATGAGTTGTTTGGCTAGATTTTGCCATCAATATTATTTTTTTTCCACGTATATGTTCAAATATGTTCACATAAGCAACAATACATATGCAAACATGTCATTTTCCGTCCATGAATTTGATGAAAAAAAACCTTCAAGAGTCGTTTTGAAACAAACTTCAAATTTCAAGGGCTAAAATCAAACTTTTGAGAGTTGAGGAGTATAATTGAAACCAACCTCATACTTTAGGGGTATTTTTAATAATTTAACCTAAATAATAATAGTGTGCAAATTATAATTTAAGTATTTAATTACAAAAAACAACAATGACTTTTTTGAAAAATAATAAAGTTCAAGTACTAATACCAAATGTTTTAAAATTTTGAATCCAAATAAGATCCAAACTAAACTTTAAAAGGAAAATAAAAGGTTAAATTATATGTTTGGTCTCTAAAATTTATAGTCGTGTTTATTTGTCGTTGAACTTTACAAAGATTTGTTTACATCCTTAAACGTTTATCTTTTTTTTTTTTTTATAGTAACTTTTATCTTCTTCTTCTATCTAACAAGTATCTATTATAGTAATATTTCTATTACAACATTGATGTTACATGTTAATTAGATTAGAAAGTGATTATTTGGTACAATGTAACGTCCCAGGTTTTAATATCGTCTAACCTAGTGGCATTACTAAACTCCTATTCAAAACCAACCAAGAGCTCCGAAAATTTCGACAGCATAACGGTGTACATAGGACAAAACCAAAATTTTTAAATCACCTGTTAAACAAAACAGTACTTCTATATTATTCCATTTACCCCGCAACTCCACATAAGCAACTTCACATTAAAATACGAGTCAGATCTCGTATCTTCAACCAACAATAGAACCTAAATTCATCTAGTGCAAGCATACTCTTAACTTTCTAGAAACAATTCGACTTTACTAAATTATGCACAACTGGAAGCGAGAAGATGGTTAACTAATTTAGAACTTAAACATATTACAAAAGAGTCATCAGACTAAATTCACCCAACTGACTAAGAACCACAACTAAAGTCCTATCTCAATAGGCTAGAAAATGAAACAACTTAGCTACTGGGGTCATTCCTCGTGAGCCTCCTCAACATCACCGGACACATAAAACTCGTCAACACCTGCATAAACTGAAAATGTTGGGGGGAAAGAAAGGGGAGGGGTATCAGTACAACCACAGTACTGGTAAGTAGCTCACACCCGGTGAGCCACCATACAACAAACAACCACGACAACAAACTGTCCACACACACATCATGCTAGTAAAGCGAAAAAACAAACCGACAAACTCGTAAACACGAAAACAACCATGCCAACACATGCTTCATGCAAAATGGGATGACAACATGAATCCACGCAACATGCTATGCACCCCCACATGGTTTTCGCGCCATGCCCGCACACTCACACGTGATTTCCGCGTCATGCTCCGCACTCACAATCCCACACATGATTTCCGCGTCACGCTCCGCAAACCCACCCAACACATGTATTATTATGTGCCATGCGCAGCGCCACTCACACGTGATTTCCGCGTCACGCTTCGCACTCACACCCACACGTGATTTTCGCGTCACGCTCCACACACACGCCCAGCACATGATTTACGCGTCATGCTCCGCCTCTTCCCAATGAACATACACTATGCAGACATGACTCACATGCAACATAGCCAACTGACAACAGAATCTCATGTTTATGGAAATTAACAAAGCGACATGCTCATTTCACATACGAATTACATTTATATCAAGCACATCATATAATAACAGAACAAGTAAAACAAAAGAATGCTCAAAAAACAAACAGACTCGTCCAGGTAGAAACTACTTACTCAAGCTAAAACACTCCTAAATAGACCAAGAGCCGCTCCTAAAATGATCCAACAAACTCCAAATAGGACCCTTAAGCTTGATTCAAACGCTCCAAAGTGGCCTAGGATCGCAAATAGGGAGATTCTAAGCATTAGAAACCTATTTAGACTAATTCAAGGAGACTCACACAAAGTTTCAGCACTAACACTTTGCCAAAAATGAACTTTGGTTCTTGGTCATTAGTGCTCGATGCGTTTGGGATACTTAAATTAGCCTAATTTGATTCGAACTACAGGAAACAACTTAACAACTATTAGGAATCGATTTTTAGTACTAAGAAGGGTATTCAAAAGTCTTCAAGGCAACAGAAACCTTACCGGATTGCATAACAAACCAATAAGCTTGCTGGAATTTGCCGACCAGCACCAAAATCCTTTGATTAAGCGCTGTCTGAGATCAAAATTGACTTGAAACTAGAACTAAATGACACCCAATGGTTACAAGCTATTCTAAAACTACTTAAGTGAACTCTAAAGACTTTAAGAGTGCTGAAACTTACTGTTCAACACCCAAATGGCCTTGAGTATGTGCTCATTTGTGTTTGAAGCCATTCGACAACCAAGGTCCCATATCGTCGGGTTATGGTTAACCCAACACAAGGCCTTCCATGTTGTGGGTATTCGCTGAACACCATTTCTGAGTCCAAACACACGCTGAACAACTATCAAACACACTTAATCCTGCAGTTTAGAAGTTGAATGGAATGGGTAATCTAAAATTGAATCTGAATAAGCATGGGTTTGAGCTAAATGTTACCGAAAGCACCGAACAATGCCATCGAAGGTTGGAAATCGTGGATCGTGTTGTATGGAAGCTGCTTGCGAGGGACTTGCGGCGTGGGTCACAATTTTCAGCGAAGAGCAACAAAGAGGGAAGAGCAGCGTGGCGTGGGTTTTGCTTGACGGGAGAAAATGAGGGAGGGAGAGAGATGAGGCGATGACGCAACCGAGAGCAAGAGGAAAATGAATGGAGGCGCGAGGCGAACGACGGTGAGGGCAGGCGGCGAAGCGAAGAGGAAGAAGAACAAACGGGGAGGCACGACTTCTTGCAATTGATAGAGGCAGGAGGCGGCAGCGAGGAGTGGAGTAGCGACGGCGGTGGGAGCAGCAACGACGGTGATGCGGCTACACGGCTGGTGGAAAGAAAAAAAAACGGAAGAGATGGGGGGAAGGGGAATCCGCACGCGCGAGAGAGAGGAGAGAGAGATTTCCTATTGTCTTTCCTTTCTTTTTTTTTTAACTCCCTTAATTCCAAAACCACCCACTAACGAAAAAGACGCTACTAAACTGCCCACTAACCTGCAAAGACTTAACCGACTAAATCAATCAACCTCTAACACATGAGAAGGAGAAAAATCTCAATTGACTTTAAAATATCAAATGAAGGCTATAATTAAATTCCAATATTTGCAAACTAGAATTTAAACTGGATTAATCCAAAGTGTCATAATTTTGAAACGCGGGGCGTAACATACAATGTGCAAGCCAAGATGAACATATCGCGAAATATCGTTGATATATCGAAAATCTCAAGGGTCTGATAGAGATATGGGGGTTTAACATCTTTTTTACCAATTTATCGCAGAAATATAAAAAATATCGGCAAAATATCATTTTATCAATATATCGTACAGGACCAAGAAAAAACACAGAGAAGGGATGAAAAAACGCAGAAAATTTGTGGATAAATCACGAAAAAATCGGCAGAAATGTGGATAAAAACCGAACGAAAATCAAACATATTAATTTATAAACTTTCACATATAAAATTATGTATGGTTGCTTCATTGGCTTAACACAATTGTGATTCTTGCTTTTTACTCTCATGGCATGGGTTTGTGAAACCTATGTTGTTCAACTATTTATGTTTTTTTTTTTTTTTTTTTGCGAAAAATACACTTTTGGTTCCTGAGATTTGGGTTAAGTTACACTTTGGTCCCTGAGTTTTCAAACTTGACATTTTAGTCCCTAAGATTTGGATTTTGTTTCATTTTAGTCCCTCCATCCATTTTTACGTTAAATGTTAACAGAATGCTGATGTGGCACCTATTTTTTTTATTCAATTTTTTTTCTAATTTTTTAAATAAAATAATATATTAAATATTTATTTATTATTTTTCTTTTCTCTTTCTTTTTTCTTCATCTTCTTTCTCCATCTTCTTCTTCCCCATCTTTTTCTTCAACCTCAAGCTCCACCGCTAGTCACCATCATCTCTGTCGTCGCCCACCGGACGTCGTCGGCACCGTCGCCGTCGGAAACCATCCTTTCCCTATTTTTTTCCTCTTTTTTTCCTTCTTCTCTCTTCTCCTCCCTTTTTCTTCTTCTTCTTCCCATTTCCTCTCTTCCCTTTCTTCACTGTTTTTTCAACAAAAAAATACCTTCTTTCATTTGCCAGTAGCAAAACCCACAACACCAAGGTCGTCTCTCTCTCTATTGTGTATCGATGGTGGCGGTCCGACAGATCTGATTTCTGACGGCGGTGGTTCAGCAGATCTGGGCAGATATGAGCAGATCGATGGTTGTCCCTCTCGTTTCTGGCGTCTTTTCCGTCGAGCAACAGTACGGCGGCGCAGCGGGTTCCAGATCTGTTCGTGGGTGGCCGCTGAATGTTACGTTCCAGATCTGTTCGCGGTTACTAGCGGTGACAATATTTCCAGATCTGTTCACGGTTACAGATCTGTTCGTGAGGTTTTCAGTTGGTTCGAGGCACGGGTAGCAACTGTATTTCTGGCAAGGGACGCTGAGGTGACGTTTCCGGCGACAGTTAGGTGAGGGAGATGGTGAGGGAGAGAGAAAGAAAGAAGAAAAAAAGGGAAAAAAATGAAGGCGACAGTGGGCGGTCGGCGACGACAGTGGTCGGCGAGCAGCGGCAGCCGGCAGCGACGACTGGAGCGGGAGTGTTGAACAAGAAGAATGAGGTTGGTGATGATGAAGGTGTTGAAGATGAAAAAAAGAAAAAAGAAATAAAAATATATTAAAAAATTAATATTTTTATTATTTTTATTTTAAAAAATGAAAAAAAAATTATAAAAAAAATATATTGTCACGTCAGCATTCCGTTAACATTTAACAGAAAAATGGATGGAGGGACTAAAATGAAACTAAAATCAAAACTCAGGGACTAAATTGTCGAGTTTGAAAACTCAAGGACCAAAGTGTAACTTAACCCAAACCTCAGAGACCAAAAGTGTATTTTTCCCTTTTTTTATTTCCCTATTTTCTCTCTTTCTTCATTCTACCACAACTCCACTCTTCTCCCTTCTTTTTTGTTTAATTTAACCAATTTTTAGTTCAATTATTTTGTATCTTTGTACGAAATTTGTTGGCACCCTTTGCATAAACACTTAAGGAAACACGAAAGACAAAATCAATCTGAACCCAACGATAGCATTGTTTCCTTAAGACAATTTTGTTCCCTCTATGGTACTCAAGGTATCACGAACAATTGTCTCCCTGGATAGGATGGATTACCAACCTATGAATGTAGCACTTCAATAACAGGACTCTCGAACACTGGTATTTAAGTAATCGTACATAGAAGTAGGAGAAGAGTTTTTGAAAGAAGAGTTTTATGTTTCTTGTCTTCAAAACTCAAAATGAATCACATATTTATAGACTATTTGTGATCATTCAAATAGTCACATCTTTTCGTGTAAGGGTTGTGTCTTTTGTAAATGGACACATCCATTCACATAGGATTGTGACCTTTACAAAAGACACTTTTTCACATAGGGTTGTGTCCTTTATAAAAGACACACCATTTCACATAAAGTTGTGATTCTTTATTTTATTAAAATAATTTTATTCATAAATCCAACAAAATTTTTGTTTTAACATATATAAAGTACACTTTTTTAATATTATAATATAATTTTAAATTTAATTTATACAGTACACTAATTTTCTTTATTTTTTAAAAAATTAATAGCATATTTCTAATAATTTTGTATATCTTTGATAATTTTAATTTTTGTGTCCAAATAAATTTTTTATTCTCATTTTCTTTTAAAGTTTGATTTAATTTCTCTTAAATTTCTTTTTGTTACATGTTGTTGATGGAGAAATTTTGACCAATCACGAATCGCCACGTCGTTACATAAAATTAATGACGAAATTAAAATTAATTAAATTTGGGACCGATTATAAATTGACATGTGTCCCAAATTTAATTTGAAGACAAAGTTGGCCAATTATAAATTTATAGAGTCAAATTTCTATTTGATCAATTAATCAAAATTAAATTATTTCGATCAAATTAATTAATTTGACCAATTAATTAAAAAAATAATAATTATTTGGATCAAATATGGGTCTTTTAAGTATTTGGGTCATATGGTTTTGGGTCATATATGAACCAAACCCAAGACTAAATGGTTGAGCCTAAGACCAATAAAGCTCAAGCACAAGTTGCTAGGCCCAAAAGTCACCAAGGCCCATCCAACGAAAACTTTATAAATAGAAGGGTTCTCCACCATTTCAAGGGTTTAGAAATTCTAGACTCTCCCAAAGACAAGAGTTCAGAATTTTTAAGCTACCAAGCAGAACTAGAGAATTCATAGAGATTCCACCAAACCTGAAGACTGAAGACTCTCTGAAATCCATAAGTTCTTGAAGACCAAACACTCTTCAAGATCTAAACATTTCTTGAAGAACAAAGACTCTTCAAGATCTCAAGACTTCTTGAAGACTGAAGACTCCTTCAAGACTGGAAGACTTCAAGCTCAAAGAATCCATTGAAGCTTCAGACTCGAGAACGCAAGCACTACAGCCCTCAAGTGAAACACATTCACACACAAGAGAGAGAATCTGAGGATTAAAGTTAGAGATTGTACACTCACACGCATACAACGACATAAGTACAATTACATATTTATTCCACGTGTCTCCATCTTCGAAGTTACGTGTGAACACATGTGACCTTCTACAATTTCTTATATATTTTCTTCTATTCCTCACACTTCATTTCAACTTTTTCATTGTTTTTTCACTTCAATTATGACATTTGAAGTGAATTTTGCTGGCTTGACTTGAAAATAAATTTATTCCTTTCCATTTCGAAGGATTTTATTTTTTAAAAAAAAAAACCAAAAAAAATCCCCTTATTTTTACCTATAAACAATTTTCTATATATTTTCTTCTATTTCCCACACTTAATTTCAACTTTTTCATTATTTTTTCCCTTCAAATAAATGTATCCATTTCCATTTCCTAGGAATTTTGAGCATACCATGACTTGGGAACAATACTGTCATTATCAAATAAATTATATCAATGTTGGTCTAATACCTCCAAGATCGTCATGTTATTATTAAAACATGCACTTGTATGACTACAATTTTTTTTTTATCAAGGAAATATTCAATTTCATGTTCATTTTTCGGTCTTCAATGTTATCTTTATTGTATTACTATTCATATTGAGCTTATAATTATTGACATATATGCTTAAACTAATAGTTTATTACTTAAATAAGCTTAGTCCAAAGTTTCATAAATAAAAAATCAAAAATAAAAAAAATCAAAATATTTTTATGAGTTTTTGTGATATCCATGATTTTTCCCCGAATATCTATTGATATTCAAATATTCGTCAATATATCCGTAAATCTGAGTTATTAATATTAGTACGGATATCGATATTTTCATTCTTGGTGCAAGCTAAGTAAAAGAATTCTCTAGCTAAAAAAATTCAATGAAACATGTGCACACATTGAAAATACAAATTATAAAATGTCACATCAGCGTACCAAACCCACTTGTCCTTTTTCTCTTATGTCATGTCTTATCATTTATTATTCCAATAAACATGTCACATCAACGTTTAAATAACAATAATGTTAATAAGTTAACCTATAAGAATGAAGGTTAAATTATTGAAAATATACCTAAACTATGGGTTAGTTTCAATTATACCTCTAAACTTTCAAAAGTTTCATTTTAGTCTTTGGAGTTTGAAGTTTGTTTCAAAACTATCATTGGAAACACTTTCTGTTAATTTATTGACAAAAAATGATATGTTAGTATGTGATTTTCTTGTTTTTTTTCACGTGTATTCAAATCTATTCGCATAAGCAACAATACATATGCAAACATGTCATTTTCCGTCCATGAAATCAGTTAAAAAAAAAAAGCTTCAAGGGTCGTTTTGAAACAAACTTCAAACTTCAAGGGCTAAAGTGAAACTTTTGAAAGTTTAGGAGTATAATTGAAACTAACCCCATAATTTAAGGTTATTTTTAATAATAGTGTGCCCATTACAATTTAAGTATTTAATTATAAAAAAACAACAATGACTTTAAAAAAATAATAATAAAGTTCAAGTACCAATACCAAATGTTTTAAATATAATTTTTAAGGAATCCAAATAAGATCCAAACTAAAATTTAAAAAGGAAAATAAAAAGTTAAATTATATGTTTAGTCCCTAAAATTTATAGTTGTGTTTGTTTGTCGTTGAACTTTAAAAGGATTTGTTTACATCCTTAAACACTTATCTTCTTCTTTCTAATAACAAATGTCTATTATATAGTAATATGTGTATTACATGATTAATGTGACATGTTGATTAGATTAAAAAGTGATTATTTGGTATAATGTGCAAGTTAAGTAAAATAATGCTCTAGCCAAAAAAAAATCAATGAAACATGTGCACACATTGAAAATACATGAAATGACACATCAATGTACCAAGCCCACTTGCCCTTTTTCTCTTATGTCACATATTGTCACGTTTTGTCATTTATTATTTTCGTGAACATGCCACATCAACATTTAAATAACAATAATGTTAATAAGTTAACCTATTAGAATCAATGTTAAACTATAGAAAATATCCTTGAACTATGGGGTTGGTTTCAATTATATTTCTAAACTTTCAAAAGTTTTATTTTAGTCTTCAAAGTTTGAAGTTTGTTTCAAAACTATCCTTGGAGACACTTTGCGTTAAATTTATTAACAAAAAATGATGTATTAGCATGTATTTTTATTGTTTCTTTTTTCCATGTGTGTGTTCAAATCTATTCACATAAGCAACGAATAAAAGTCTTCAAAGATGATTTTGAAACAAACTTCAAACTTCAATGGTTAAAATGAAACTTTTGAAAGTTCAAAGACATAACTGAAACCAACCCCATAGGTATTTTCGATGTCTCAACCTCACGCAGGAGGTAGTCGGGCTGCCGCACATCAATTGTCTCCATCCTCCTCTTGATTCTTCATGCAAAGCTAAAACAAAGAATAGTCGAAGAGATTAAAAAGAAAGGAACACAAAAATCTAGGATGATTTGAAATCTTTGAAATGAATGGATGGAGAAAGAGTGGCAGTTGGGGGCAGAGGTAGAGTTATGAATGGTCGTTAAAGCAGTTTTCAGTTGTGGAACCCCACACAAAGACACAATAAACCCACCCCACTTGCAAACAGTACAATTCCTTTGCTGGCTCCTTCTCCTGCCACCCTTTCATTATGCCAACATGGAGCTGGGGCCCCTCCCTTTTTCAATTTGATTCTCACCACTTGCCTCCTTCCCACTCCTCTCTCATCCACAAACAATCTTACTACCTTATGTTTTTCAATTTTCTTAATCAAATTCCAAAAACAAAAACAATTTTTTTAAAAACTACGACTCATTTTGATCATCATTTAGGTCCCGTTTGACAACCATTTGATTTTGGGGCAGTTGCATAGATGGCAAATTGGACCAAATTAATAGCAAATATAGCACCGTTGCAAACTAATTGCAAATATAGCAAAAGTAATTGTACAAGACCAAAAAGCTATTGTCAGATTCTATCCATGTCTATCACTAATAGACTCTGATTATTCAAAATATATCTGTGTCTATCGCTGATAGACTTCGATTAATCAAAATCTATCAGTGACTATCATTGATAGACTTTGATTAATCATAGCCTATTAGTGATAGTCACTGATAGATTTTGATTAACCAAAGTTTATCAGCGATAAACACTGATAGACTCTGAATAATCGGAGTCTATCAGTAGACTGATAGATTTGATTATTCAAAGTTTATCGCTGATAAACTCTGATAATCGAAGTCTATCAGATAGACTCTGATAGATTTTGCTATATTTGCAATTTTTTTTACATAGTGCTATATTTGCCTTTAATTTGGTCTAATTTGCCACCTACTGCAATTTTCCTTTGGTTTTTGGTTTTTAGTTTTTGAAAATTATGCTTGTTTTCTCTCAATTTTCCTACCATGGTTTTCATCTTTGTCAATGGCACATTTGAATTCCTAGCCAAATTCCAAAAACAAAAACAAGTTTTTGAAAACTACTTTTTTTAGTTTTCAAAAACTGGCTTGGTTTTTGAAAACATGGAAAAAAATGTATTCGGAAAACAAAGAAATTTGTAGGGGGAAGTAGTGTTTATAGGTTTAATTTTCAAAATCCAAAAACCAAAAACGAAATGGTTATCAAACGGAGCCTTAGTTTTTGGTTTTTGGTTCTTGTTTTCTCCCAATTTCCTTACAATGATTTTCATCTTTGTTAATGATACATTTGAATTCCTAACCAAATTCCAAAAACAAAAATAAGTTTTCGAGGACTATTTTTTTTAGTTTTCAAAACTACTTGGTTTTTTAAAACATGGGAATAAGATAAATAAGAAAACCTAAAAAACATAGAGGTGAAAGTAGTGTTTTTAAACTTAATTTTCAAAAATCCAAAACCAAAAACCATGGTTATCAAACGAGGCTAGACCATTTGACAACCATTTGGTTTTTGAAAACTAGACTTGTTTTCTCTCAATTTCCTTACTATGATTTTCATGTTTGTTAAGCACACGTTTGAATTATGAGTTAAATTGTAAAAACAAAAACAAGTTTTTGAAAACTACTTTTTTTAGTTTTTAAAACTTGATTTGGTTTGTGAAAACATAGAAAGTTGGTAGATGACAAAACAAATAAACTTATGTGTGGTAGTAGTGTTTATAAGCTTAATTTTTAAAAACCAAATAGTTATAAGATGGGATCTTAGTTTTTTAAAACGAATTTTTATTTCTCAAAAACTCAATTTTCTTTTAATGCTCATTTTTTTTTCCTCTTTGATATATCTCTCCCCAACAAATTCCTTTTTTCTTAACTTTTTTTTTTCTAAAACTTTTTTCTTTCTAAATAACTCTCTACCAAATTTTGTCCTCTCTAAAATTTTCATTTCGATATAATTTTTTATTTCTCTTTTTAAAAAGTTTATCTCTCTCTCTCAAGTTTTGAATTTTATATAATTTTTTATTTATCTTTCTCTCTCTAAAATTTTCATCTCTACATAAATTTTTTCTCTCACTAAAATGTTTATCTTTTAATATAAGTCTCCAATTTCTCTCTCCTAAAATCAAATATTTTCCTTTTCCTCAAAATTTTCTCTATAAACTTTTCTCCCTCAACTTATCTATTTCTAAAATTTCTCCCCAACTTTCTTTCTCCCTAATAAATATATCTCTATCTTTTCTTACAAAAAAAATCTACTTTTCTTTATTTTTCTCATTTATCTTTATTTCTCTTCCTTACCATCTTTCCAAAAATAAATTTTATTTAACTTTTTTTCTCTCTATAACTTATTTTTTCCCGTCTAACTTCTTTTTCTTTTTTCTCTAACTAATATCTTTTATGGAGTCTAACTAATATTCTCTCTATAACATGTTTTTCTCTAAATTTTCTCTCTAAATATTTGTTTTCATGTCTCTAAATGTACTATGTTTAATTTTCTCTCGAAAATATTTATATTTATATCTCTAATTTTTTAGTTCAACGTCTCTACACATTTTTCTTTCTATAAAACATTATTTCATCTATCTAATTTTTAAAAATATGAAAACTAAAAACAGTTATTAAAGAAGTTTGGTTTTTTGTTTTTTAAAAATGGAAAATAAGAAACTATAATCAAACATATATGGTTTCATTTTGAAAAAACAAAAACAAAAACAAAAAATAGAAAGACAAAAAACTAAAGGGCCCATTTAATAACCATTTGATTTTCTGTTTTTAGTTTTTGAAAATTATCTCCTAATTTTCTTACCATGGTTTTTGTCTTTTTTTTTTTTTTTTTTTTTTTTGGAGAAAATTGGTTTTCATCTTTGTTAAGGACACATTTGAATTCCTAGCCAAATTTCAAAAATATACACAATTTTTAAAACTACTTTTAGTTTTCAAAATTTGAAGTAAGTAGATAACAAAATAAGGAAATTTACGAGTGGAAGTGTGGTTTATAAGCTTAATTTTCAAACTTATGAGTGGAATCACTACTCTATTTCCCGTGATTTTAACAAGGAAATTCGTGGAGATGGGAATTGAAATGGGAAGCAAGTCATCTCCATCCCCACTTATGTCAATAAAAGATTTCGATAGAAATACTGAAATCCTTGATATTTGTGAAACAATCATAATAATAAAAAAAAATAAAAATCATAAAAGTTAATTAATTTAATAAATAAGTCAAACTCTGCCACAGAATTCATTTATTCATATTATTAGTACATATGAACGCATTAATAATATTTCATTATTAACAGGTAAAATATATCAAATCCTTGAATATTAAAAAAAAAAAAAATCCATAGAAATATTCACTTACATTTAAAATACCGCTAGTAAACTCCCATTGTTGTTGAACTTAAAAAAAATAAATAAAAATAATAAAATAAAATAAAAATTAAAAGAACAACTTTTAAAATAGCATATATTAATTTAAGTTGGAAACTTCCTAATGCGGATCTATCTTTCAAATCATCATACACCAATTTACAGATAGTTATGTCACAGATTTTCCTTTTATTTTTCTTCTCTTTTTCTTTTTCTTCTTTGGTAAATTCCACTTTATATCTCTCCATTGAGTCCCCATCAAATTTATTCAAATTTATTACAAAATGGGTTCCGTCCTCATTCAGTGCCTTTGAAAGTCATCATTGTTATAATAGACCATTCCATCTCCACAATACCAATTCTTTCTTTTTCACCGTTTTGAATCCGATCGTTCAATAAATAAAACATCTATTACCATATGACTCGATTCCTCACCTTACAATCGTTGAACTCGATCAAAAAACAACATTCTTTTTCTCTCAAATTTCAACTAAATATTCATCTCTCAACAATCAAGAGCAAAAACCCAGAAAAACTCATCAGGAAGAAATCTGGAAAAATGGGACTTTCAATTTCTAAAGGTAGCAAAGAAAAAATAGTGTCGGATAAATGATGAGCCAATTCGCTGCAGAAAAATCACAGATCACATTCTTGCAGCCTATGTAAGAAATAATAATAATTGTTCGATCTTTCAGACATTGATTCGAGTCATTTCTCTTCCTAAACTTAAAATGCGAAAGAAAGTGAGGGGAAAAAAAATCAAACTTGTTATTTCTTCTCGAATTAATGTGTATTCATCGGGAATCCACCATCTCTCTTCGCCGTCGTCTGTAAAAAGGTAACAAGTTAGCAGTGTAAATCATAGGTGGAGGAACTGTTAGCTAGGCTGGTTGATCATATTTGAGCCATTTGAAACCGAGTCGATTAGATATGCATCCAGCCCTCTTGTCCGGGCAGGTGCTCCGCCTTTGAGTGAGGATAAATCCAACACAATCCTGCTTCCCAAAAGATTACATGTAAATACATTGAACAACCTAAGATCAAAATCATATCTATATAAATCAAGACACAGTTACTTACATCTTCCGAGACTCGTTCTCGGGGTCTGAAGTTCGGTAGGTTATTATTATTTTGTTATCGATCCTTGATACTGAATGGACAATTGGAGGAAGATCCAAATCTTCTGGCACTGAAGAAAGTTGTATAAAAATATAAATATATAACAAATATCATCTAATGAAGTATGCATGTTAGAAATTTCATTGAAAAAATAATTTTCTTACTTGATTTAGTGCACGTATTGACGCCATCAAGCCCCAAGAGTTTCTGAAATAATCCGAATCATCAAAAAGATGAGAAGTCTGCTAGCAAAAGAATAAAATAAACACACAGTTCCATTGCAAAGCAAAGGAAATTACCTTGAGATTCTCATAGCACTCTTCAAGGTTATCATTGTACAAGAAGTGATCAAATATACCAGACGATTCTCCTTGCTTGATCTCCGTCTCAGCATTTCGCAGTCGTTTGAGGATTTGTTCTTCAGTTTCAGTTCCCCTGAGGGTATCAGGATGCATAGTCAGACCGGTAACATGAATGAAAAAGCTTTTAAAAGTCCATACTCAAAGGAATCTTTAACTCACCTAGCACGAAGGCGCTTCTCGAGTTCAGCCATTGAGGGTGGACAGATGAAGATGAATATGGCGTCCAGGGAACTAGCCCTCACGGACCGTGCACCTTGAACATCAATGTCAAGAATGCATCTCTACAGGCAAAACAACAAACGTTTTAGATTCACAGGCACAAAACTCATTTCAACTAGGAAGAACCAGAAATATAATATCCTACAAATTAGATAAAACTTTAAAAATCCTTTAATTGAAGCAGATTTTCTCCCTTAAAAATTCTAAAGAGAACCAATTGACTTCCCATGCTTTCTATGTAAAATCATTCAACTTCAGTGGGTGTGCTAAGTAAAATTACACGGGAAAGTCAATCTAGCAGGCAAGAGAAGAACAGGATGAATTTTTATTAATCAATATGTCTATAATTTTTAAAAGACGGGTCGAGTACATACTTTTCCTGCATCTGCTACCACTTCAACTGCTTCAACACTAGTTCCATAGAGGTTTCCATGAACTGAAGCAAACTCAAGAAATTTTCCCTCTTTTATGTCCTTCTCCATAACACTTCGTTCGGTAAAATGGTAATGGAGCCCATCTTTCTCCATGTTCCTTGGAGCACGGGTCGTGTGGCTAACAGAGAATCCAAACAAGGATGGAAATTCTTTCATGAGCATGGATATAAGAGTACCCTTTCCCACTCCAGAAGGACCGCTAACAACAATTGGCTTCTCAACGGTTCCCCTCACACCTTTACTCCAAGCAACAACTTCACAACCCATAGATTTTCTTTGTTCTTGGACATATGGGGTATCCACCTACTCACATTCAAATAAATAAAATATCATAAGAATAAGAACAAAAATCCCGAAAAACATGTTAATTTCAACTTCATTTAAGACGTTGATACATCAGGTGTAAGAACCATATGACTCCACAGGGCATCAACTTCCCCAATAATTTTTGGTTTTATCCTAATAGTGATCTTGTGTCGTTAAATCTTCACAAACATGTACATCAAATCAAATTTTGCCTTATATCAACCAATATACTTCCAGCCTGATGAACTTTCAAGTGCTTACAGAAATCTAACCTCAAGAAACCAAAAGGAATCATCTAAGGGGGATCCACCCTTAATAAATAATATGCGATCTTCATTTAAAGCTATAGCCGAATGCCCTTTACACGGCTTTGGTATTGTTCCCAAAACAACTGGATTGATCCTGCAAATTCCACCAGAACTTAGAAAACTAGAACTGAATGACTTAATTGCATAACCAAGGGAGAAACTTACCGTGTTCCCGTTGAATGATCAAATACTTGAACTCGAAAGGACAACAGCGATTCGTCACAGCCTCCATCAACAACATACTGCCAAAGCAAACAAAAAAATTAAGACTTGCAGGGATAATTTTTTGATGCATCACAATCACTGTAGAACAAATTAATTCATATGTATCACATAAAAAGAAAAGAAAAACAATACAACTCAATAAGCATACTGTTTTATTGCCGATGACAGTGGCTGTTTCACAACCTTTGGATTTTAAACCGAACCCATTCGGAAATCCCTCCTTCAAATCATAAACCAAGAAAGCTGGGGCTTCACCCTATTGATCACAAAAGCCAACAAAATTGTGTCACAATAAGGAAACAATACGATCCTTTTACATAATCCACATAAATAATCAAAGCTTAAGCCAATTTTTCCTCTAAGAAATGAAAATTTCACATTATAGAACAACAGGAAAAGTTAAGAAAATATTAAAAGCTCACCATGGAGAAATTTAATCCTCCAAGTTCTAGATTACCCTGATCAAGACAGATGGAATGAGAAATGAGATTCAAACCATATATTTCAGGATTCAAGAAGAAGCTGAAATATTTCAATCATAAACAACAACAACAACAACAACAACAAAAAGAGGAGAGAAAGAGAGAGAGAGAGAGAGAGAGAGAGAGAGAGAGAGAGAGAGAGAAAAAAGAAATTACACATAATAATGAAACTACAAGGCAAACACCGACAAGAAAGAACAGGGGTTCACAACTCCAACCCTCCAAAACCAGAATAAACTCCAAAAATCAAATTCCCAGAAGATGCACTATCAATGCTGTCAATGGAAAGTGCAAAACAAATAACACAAAAAACAGCCAACAGAGAAAGGAGGGAGCAGCAAAAAAGAAAACAGAAAACAAACACAAATCCACAGTTACGATCTCGAAAAATCCACACCCCACATTCCGAAACACAAAACAAATGCGACAAAGAGGCAAAACCAGAGCCACAATCGGCAAAATCAAAGCCAGAAAACAAAAGGGGGATCAAAAAACGGGTGAAATTAACAAACACCCAGTACGCACCAGCAAACGAGAAACAAAATCGAAGGGCATTAGAGTGTGTTACCTGGAGCGAATTCTGAGCAAAGGGGTCGCTAAGCTCGCGAAATCGCAGAGTATTTTAGGGAAAGAGCGAAAAACGAAGACGACCCAGTTTCTAATTTCTTGTTTTGTGTCAAACCCTGAAGAAATTCGTTCCTGGTTTCTATGAAATCGGAACAAACCCAGAATGGAAGAAATGAGAAGGGCGACGGAAGAGAGAAGAGGCGCAGGGAAGTTTGAGGAGCATTCTCGTATTTGTAGGCAGAGAGAGAGATTCAGAAAAATAAAGAAATAGAGAGAAAAAGGGGTGTGGGGTTTTGGTCGCATTCAATTCACGGAACAAGAAGACCGGCTTTCGTTTTCTTGCGGGATGGTTATGGTAATTCGCCTTCGTATTGCTATTGCTAATCGTATTCCCCTTTTTGTTTAGCTAAGCAATTTCATTAATTATCATTAATTTTGTTTATTCTTTTTTTTTTATTATTATTATTATTTCAATTTATATATATATTATTCTTTCACTAATTTCTACCATTGACTTCTTAAACCTTCCTTCAACTTAGTACAATTTAATTTTTAATGTTTGTGTACCATGCAAGTTGAAATAATGAGCGGGTTAAAACAAATAGGATTGCGAGCATAAACATAACTCAACTAACATAAAGTTAGTAGTTTAGTGAATTTGGACTATGCTTTTTTTTTTTCTTTTTCGATTGGTTTGGTTTTCTAAGGTATAAAATCAATGAATAATTGGTTTGGTTCGATTTAAGTAATTTTTGCTAGTTTTGATCAATTTGATTTGGTTTTAGTTGGTTTATTCCGTTATCAAAGCAAATTTTAAAAAGTTTGTTTTGTGATGTCAAGTTTGGCATATTCTTAACCAATATGTTGTTAGGTGTGTCAATTGGGTAGCATAGAGTCGGAAAATTCCCGATTAAATTTTGAGGAATTGGGCGTGTGAATTTCTTGAGAGGAATTTTTATATTTGAACTCTGACCAAAAAAAATGCCCTAGCTTCATTTGGGACAGGTCCTCTTGAAAAAAGAATTTGGCAACTCCAATGTTGGTTTTGTGTGGGATTCAATTTGGTATAAAATTGACTTCACCCAGTCCACTTATACTCCTACTTTGTACCTTTTTTTTTTTTTTTTGGGATGATAAGTTTGTACCGTTTTACAACTTTGTGTCTATCTTTTTAAATTTGCTATGTTTAAATTCTAAGGGCCTATTTGGTAGGTGAGTGAATATACGTTTGGTAGATGCATTTTCGAAAACTACTCTCGGATTTTGTGATCCAAATGGTAGAAATTCAAAAAAAAAAAAAAAAAAAAAAAAAAAAAAAAAAAAAAAAACCACTAAAAAAAAAAAAGATAAAAGACCTAAATAAATATAATATTTCGTGTTATAAACTCAATTAATTTTTTTATGAAATTAAGATTTGTATAATATAATAGATTATAAATTATATGATAGTGTAAAATAATAATTATACAAAATTTATAACATATAACATGTTTATAAATTAATTAATAATAGTTTATATTCAACCTAATATATTTAGTTGATAACTTCAAATAGTTTATGGTTTATAAATATATTATCAAACACATTTTGAACAAATGTTTTAGATCTAATTTGTGGGTGTTCTACCGAACACATCTCTGAAAACATAAAACACAACTTTGTTTTGATTGAATCTCTTGTTTTCAAATTTCTGTTTTCAGATCACAACTAAAGACATCCTAAGATTTCAAATTAATTTAGATAAAATGATATCAAAATTTCTGATTTTAAATTATGTTTTTCCTTTTTCTTTCCTTCTAAATTCTAGACTCAAATTATGGAGTTTGTTTGGATATGAAAGCTAATTGTCAATACCCAATAGCCTTTTGATTTTTGAAAATTTTGGTTTGTTTTTTTTTTTCTAATTTTTTTATAATAGTTTTCATCTTTGTTAATAAAACAATTTTCCAAATTCCAAATTCCAAAACGAGTTTTACAACTATTTAAAAAAATACTTAAAATTTATAGGTAGATGCAATGTTTATAAACTTTAATTTTCAAAAAATCAAATAGTTTTCATACGAGACATTAGTTTTTGGTTTTTGATTATTGAAGATTAAGTTAGAAATAGTCTCTTTGTTTTGTTATCTACTTTCTAATTCTAAAGATGTTTTCAAAATCCAAATCATGTTTTGAAAACTAGGCCCTGTTTGATAACTATTTTTCTATTTGTTTTTGGTTTTTGAAAGTTAAGTCTATAAACATTACTACCACCCACAAATTTACTTGTTGTCATATACCCTCCATGTTTTCAAAAACCAACTCAAGTTTTTAAAACTAGGAAAAAGTAGTTTCCAAAAACTTGTTTTTGTTTTTAATATTTGACTAAGAATTCAAGTGTGTGCTCAGCAAAGATAAAAAAAACATGGTAATAAATTGCATTTGGGACTGTAAGATTTCTAAACAGATTTGGATTCGATACTTTCCTATCTTACAAAATTACGGTGATTTTTTCAGGGAAGAGTGGAAGCCTTTGGACAAATGGGTGATCCTTTCCAAACACCTCAACGAAGAAGACCGAATGAAGGCTCTTAGCATTATCTCGAGCATTTGGAATCATAGGAATTTGGTGAAGCAAAAAGCGGCAATAGTAGATCCCAACGGGATTTTCAGATCAATTAAAGCTAATATGAATGGAAGAAATCTTTCAGAGAACTACCTGAACAAATTCAGCGCGGTCCCTCTAAGATTTAAGAGCCCTTTGAGTCAAAGCTGGTCTCCTCCTCTTCCGAATTGCTAGAAAATAAACACAGATGCATCATGGTCTGAAGAGAAAGGGGTTGGGGGTTTAGGATGGATAGTTCATGACTCAAATGGATCTTTTATCTTAGCTGGTTTCAAGAAAGTACAAAAGAAATGGTCGATCCTTTGCCTGGAATTGAAAGCCATCGGGGAAGGTCTGAGATGCTTACTTGTCAAATTTGGAAATCCTCTCCCCAAAATCATCGTGGAATCGGACTCAGCAGAGGCGATAGAAATTCTCAACCATGCGTCTGAAATCTTCTCGGAAGGAAGATCAGTGGCGATCGATGTTGAGGTTGCGGCAGAGCTTTTCGGCGAGGTGATGTCCAGATTCAACCGACGGGATTCCAACTTAGAAGCGCACTTTCTGGCGCGAAGGGCCAATGCTCACGAGACGGTGGGTGGGTCTGATACAGGGTTTTTGGACTCTTCCAATTCGAAAGAGAACTTTTTTTGTATGGCTATAATGCCCCCTAGTTAAACTCTTCAATTTTGGAGAAGAATAGGTGTAAGGTTGGTTGTGTTTCTTAAATGGAGTATCTTTTTTCAAAAAAAAAAAAAACATGGTAATAAATTTTGGAGAAAACAAGCATAATTTTCAAAAACCAAAAAGTTATAAAGGAGGATTAAACAATTTTTTCTTAAAAAAAAAAAAACTTGTTTTTGTTTTTTATGGCTAAGAATTCAAATGTTTCTTTAAGAAATGTGAAATTCATAATAAAAAATTAAAAAAAATAAAAAAAAAAAAGAAAAAGAGAGAGAGGAGGAAATAAGTATAAATTTCAAAAATAAAAAACTAAAAATGCAATAATTGTTATCTAACTTGGCCTAATTTAACTAAATCATATTTTTTATTTTTCATTCACAAGTTTATGATTGAAAGTGATTAACAATGATTTAGGCCCCGTTTGATAACCATTTGGTTTTTGGTTTTTGGTTTTTGAAAATTAAGCTCATACACACCTATTTCTACTTATAAGTTTTTTTTTTTTTTTAGTATCAATTTTCTTCATTGTTTCCAAAAACCAAGTCCAATTTTGAAAAAAAAAAAAAAAAAAAAGTAGTTTCCAAGAACTTGTTTTTGTTTTTAGAATTTGGCTAGGAATTCAAAGGGATCGTTAACAAGGATGAAAGTCATGATAGGGAATTTAGGGGAAAACAAGCCAAATTTTCAAAAACCAAAAACAAAAAACTAAATGGTTATCAAACGAGGCCTAATTAATTGAGCTATGTTAAATTACAACAATGTTACATGTTAAAGCCAAAAGTGAGATTAGCTCAATAGTAATTGACATGTACACCTGAACAAGAGGTCAGAGGTTCAAATCTTCCCACCTCATTATGTTGTTCCATCTCTATACGTTGTTGAACTAAAAAAATAGATTCTTTATATAATTTTCTTAAGGGAAAAATACACTTTTAGTCCCTGAGGTTTGGGTTAGGTTTCATTTTAGTTCCTGAGTTTTTAAACTCAACAATTTAGTCCCTGAGGTTTGATTTTAGTTACATTTTAGTCCCTCCATCCATTTTTTCGTTAAAAACTAACGGTTTGCTGATGTGGCACCTATTTTTTTTATTAAAAAATTATTTTTAAAATTTTAAAAATAAAAATAATTAAAAAAAATATATATTTTTTTTAATTTTCATTTTCCTTCTTTTTTTTTCCTCTCATTTCTTCTTCTTCTCAACCCATTATCATCATCTTCTTTCTCTCAACCACCATCCTTCTTCTTTTACTCCTGCGACCGGCGACTGCCGTCGGGGACACTTTTTTTTCCTCCTCCTCCTCTTCTCTTCTTCTTCTCCCACTTTCTTCTTCTTCTTGTTTTTTTTTTTAATAAAACAGAGGAGGGAGGGAGGAGGGACCTTCCTCTTCCTCGGTTTCGCGCCGGAAACCAGAAAGGAGGAAGATCCCTTCTCCCTCCTTCCTCTGTTTTATTTAAAAAAAAAAAAAACAAGAAGAAGAAAGTGGGAGAAGAAGAAAGTGGGAGAAGAAGAAGAGAAGATAAGAGGAGGGAAAAAAAAGTGCGGCCGGCGGCGGTTGCCGGTCGCCGGTCGTCGGAGTTAAAGAAGAGGAATGGTGCTTGAGAGGAAGAAGATGATGATAGTTGGGTTGAGAAGAAGAAGAAATGAGGGAAAATGAAAATTAAAAAAAATCAATTATTTTATTTTTAAAATTTAAAAAATAATTTTTTAATAAAAAAATAGGTCCACGTCAGCAAACCGTTAGTTTTGAACTGAAAAATGGATGGAGAGACTAAAATCAAACCTCAGATACTAAATTGTTGAGTTTGAAAACTCAGGGACCAAAATGAAACCTAATTCAAACTTCCGAGACTAAAAGTGTATTTTTCCCTTTTCTTAATTTTTATAAACATAAATTTCTTAAAAGATCAATGAACTTTATTTTCATATAAAATTAAAAATAAGAATAATTCAAAGAATGTAGAACACTCAAACTAGAGTTGAATTTGACAAAACCAACTAGATAGAATCTTTTGCTTGTCTTGTGTGAAAAGGGAATTGTATCATTTATGAATACAAATGGGATTCTATCTTTTATTTAAAAAACAATCATATCATTTTATTTTGGTTAAATTAAAGTTTTGATAGGAAAGTTTATCCATATTTCTAATTTATCATTGAAATTAATTTTTTTTTCGGTCTATCAAGTTTTAATAATTTACAATACAAAAACACTTATGTTATAAGTGATTTTGGACCACTCCGAAATTCATGGACTAAGCAGGACAACACGACACCAACTCGAATGCATGATCAGAAAGGGGACCTCGGAGGAGAGTGAACCGAAGGGATTCGACCCAATCCCATGCTCGGCCCACTCGTGTGGGTCGAGTCTCCTCCCATCCGCTCGATCCCGGTTGGTTCCACCTGGTTCAACCCAAATCGTCTCCAAAAGCCTAGAAACCCTAAGGCAAGAAAAGGTATTTAAACCCTGAAGAAGGGATCCCGAAACTATTCTCTGAACTTTACTTCTCCTCTTGCTCTCTTGCTCTCCTCCTTTAGCTTTCTGACTTAAGCATCGGAGGCGGTGTGGCAAGCACCACACCGGTGTGCAAGTTTCTTCTATATTGTTGGCCACATCTTCTCCCTCTTCAAACAAATTCACTGTTGGTGTCACGTGAAGGTCAGATGAGCTCTACCTGTCCAAATTTAACCATCAACAACTTTCACACTAGTTTTTTTTTTTTCTATCTTAGTTGGCTTCAATTTTTCATTTAGTGTTTTAAAAGTTTAATGTTATGCAATCTTTTAATGGGTTAAAAACAAAACCCTATGTTATAAATTTTACTGCAAAAGTTTTAAAATATGAGGGATAAAATGGGAACCAAATATATATGTCATAGGCAAAATAAAAACTAACAAAATTATACAAAATGGCCTTCACACAATTGGTTTCAATTTTACCGAATATTTTTTTTAAAAAAATTAACTTTACTTTTTTAAAAAATTTAAAGTATAATTGAAAAACTTAAAATGTTTAAGAGTTAAATTAAAATAATATTTTGATTTGTTACTTTCAACTTTTGGTTATTTTGGACCTAGTCTATTTTTATCCACACTTTTGCTTATACTTTTGAAACATTTATTTTGGTTTCATATTAAAAAGTGTCTATTTTAATTTTATGTTTTCAAAATTTTAAAAATACACCAAGATAGACATTTTGATAGTACAATGAACAAAAGTTAAAATTATAATAACCAAAATCGAATTTAAACTCTAAATATAATATGAAATTTGAAAATTAATGACATATCATTTTGGTCCTATATTTTGGAATTTATTTTATTTTAGTCCAGTACTTTTAAATGTTTAAATTCAATCCGTACTTTGTGCCGCCTTCTTCATAGAAGCCAGCAAATTGACTCCTCAGACGAATTCTATGGTCGAGAACGTTGTAATGAGAAATTAACCATGAGAATATTAAAATTAGTCATTATCATTAGTTTAAAGTAAATTTCTATTCATTTTGACCCAAAAAAAAATTACTTAAAGATACACGTAAATATACTTCAAAAATTTAAAGAATAAAGGATGATAGACATTATTCCTTTCTTTTTTGGAAAAGTTAAATATAAATTAAGAGTAGGGATTAATTTTAAAATTTATTAAAAATACCAAGAATAAATTTGGATATTAGAAGTATAGAGAATAAAACAAAATTTGGAGTATAGAAATGAAAATAATATTTTAATTAAAATTATATTAGATTTGCACCCCGCCGCCGGGTAGGGTTGGAAAGATGAGAGAAAGTGGGATTTTAAAATGTTGTTTAATAAAAGAAAAAGGTTTTAATTGTTTGACAGCCAAGCCATAACAAAGCGCGTGATATTTATGAGAATCTATGGCGCGTGAAGTTCGCCAATCCAAATTTGAACTGTAAATTTATTATTATTATTATTATTATTATATATTTCTTTTCTCGATTTCGTTTTTTTTTTCTTTTTGTTTTTTTTTTTTTACTGTTGAGGTGTTTACGTTTCAACCTATAAAACCCATTCATCCCATCACTATCGCCATCGCCTTTATATTTTAGTCGGCAACACGCTTTTCTCTTTATTTCCCAAAATAATTTCCAACAAATATATATTGGGGCAACGAGATATATGACTAAAAAAAAATAGGTGGGATTTGAAAAATAGCTAAAAGGGTTTCAATACTAACTAAATGACTAACGTGATTTTAATTAATAATTTCCCAAATTAAGAGGACAAAATTGCCCCTAACAAAACGTCTAAGAACTTCCTATCATTTAAATCAAATATTAGGACCTACAACTAAAAAGTTGGAGATTTATTAGGAATATAGAGAAATATAAGATTGCAACACCCTAACAACCTATTTTGAATTTCCTACGACAAAATCTACAATCTGGGAAAAAAAATGAAACCATGTCCCCGTTTAAATAAACACATCGTTCACAAAAAAAAACAAAAAATAAGACTGAGTAGACGATAAAATGGGATAACAAAATACACATAATGAAACACTCAATAACGTATTTACATGGAATTACCCCACGAAATTGAACTTTTAGCTTAATTCTCATGTATAGTATGAAAAAATGAATACTCAATGTAGGTATTTAAAAAAGTGAATTTAAATCTCACCTCATTTATTGCATGTCAAATCAGCAAAACCCTCCATCTCCCACAAACAGCCCTCTTCAAGACAAGCAAAACCCTCCATCTTCCCACAAACGCCAGTCCTTCTTCGTACAGACCGCCGACCCCCACCTCCCGCCGATCCAACCTCCAGCCATCGCCTTCGTGTAGACCTCCTCCCGCCGACCCATCAAATGTGCAGGCCGTCAAAAAGGTGCCACTGAATTTATTCTTCAAAGATGTACCATCTACCGAAATAACTGGGAGACAGTGTTTCCACCCGTTTATGGATGCTGCAATACTCATGAAGAAGAACTTGAACCTGTCATTTGAATCAACTTCCTGGGCGGTGTACGTACCTGTAATTTTAGGCAGTAAATATCATTATACACTGTGACCGAATGTTATAAAATGAAAGTACAGATGGTAAATACCTGAATTCCTTTCGATCAACCTGGCAGCAAACAACAGAATTTGCGCATAAGACACTTCAGGAGATCCTCTCAACTCATTTAACGCCTTTTCTCTACCCCTCCATGCTTTGTCATAACTGATATTGATCCCGTGCGTTTTCCTAGCATACTCTATTATGTCCCGAGGTGTACAGTTGCATCCTGTTAGTTATCCTCATTATAGTCTTCGCATACTCACATGCAATACTCGTTGTCGCTTGCCTGTGATCATTCTAAACGACATCGAAAGAACAAGTGTGGTCGTTGATAAACTTCCTCACAATCCACAACTGCCCCGTGCAATAGGTAGATGCGCGCATATACCATTGGCATGAGTCGTCTATGCATGCCACTGTATATTGTATGCTATTGGATTTAATTGTCTTGAATTGGAAACTCCCTTTCAGAGCCAGTGAAGAGACTACCTTCTTGAGATGTTCTTTGCATGAAAATACGCACCCCTCTGTTACGGATACTATGTCGGTCAATGCATCAATCCCATCTGAGTTGACAAACTCAAAATTTTTCTCCCCCGGGATGAACTTGCAACTGCCCCTCCCCCGTTGTGTATATTAGTATCTACCCCCTGCACGTCGACAACTAAGCAACAGTCCCTATATGTGCCATTCTGAAACTCGTTTACCATCCAAAAGACATCCATGTCTTCTGAGAGGACTATATTTATCGGGTTGCTTGACCAATTCCTAAAGAGTGTCAACCTGCAGATACTACTACTGTCCGCCAAATTGAGGTAGTTCGCAGCACATACCTTTAGTTGGGAGAGGTTATCATCACAGTGGCATGTCACAATGCCAGACTTGAACCCACTGTAGACTTCCGCCACATCCCAAACACCCCCGAACAAAATCATAATTTGATGTCCAGCCATTTTGTGTTAATGGTATTGAGAGAGGGCTTGGAGATTTTTGTTCCTTAACTTAATAGAATAAGCTATATATTTGAATTAATTGAGAGAGGACTTGGAGATTTTTGTACAAATTGAACATACTAACAAAACCACGATTTTTGCTGTTAGATGGAGAAGAAAACGGGATCTGGTGAAATCAGTTATATGAAATGAGCGGATCCCATAAAATGTGGAACAAAAAAGACGTTATACATTTAACGGTGCAGTAAACGGCGTCTGTATATGCACGGATATACCCAGGGGTAAAACTGGAAAAAACCTCCTGTCTGCAGGTCCCTTGATTTACGGCAGCCACAAATGAAAATATGAAAGTTATTTAGCCAAAAAACTTAATGGCCTATTTTTTTATAGCCATCTAGCACAATTTCCCATATATATTTGTGCACTGTTTAGGTACTTTAATAAAGTTTTTTTTTTTCTTAAAAAGGCTTTGATTAAATTATTTACATTTTTTAAATATTTAAATTATTTACATTACCAATTGATTAAAGTTTAAAATTTGATTTTTTTTTTCAAAAAACGTATTTTCTAGAAAATGTTATATTAAAATTTTAATGGTGGGTAGAAAAAAATGTTAAGGAACTAGGATGATTTTTTTCTTTATAATAATTTAGTTGACTTAAAGTTATTTGTTATTATAGACATTTTTTTTATACAGAGAATAGACATAATCTATCCAAATAGTGAGGTCCAAAACTAAGCAAACAACTAATTGGTCTTCACTAAAATCAGCTAGGCTTTCAAAACCACGATCATTTTCATTCCAAGCTAGCCACTGGATTTGCTTCAGACTAGCTCATATTCAACACTAAAACAGTCCCGAACTCATAAACTCAGGCCTGAAATAATATTACTCTCAGAATGAGGCATTTTGCACATATAATTCATCGAGAAACAATTCTAGAGGGAATAAACATAAACAAATCAACACTATCATTTCACACCCAACCTAAATCATGCAAGTCCTCGAGCAAGTCTAAACAATATAATATGGCTTGAAGAGGTTCAGACATTGGGAACTTATCATGGTCAAACCCCTGCTCTACAAATGCTAAAGCTTTTGCCTAGGAGAAGCAACTACAAGCTAACAAATATGAAACAAGTCAAGATTTTTCAAGAAAACATTCTCACGTGGATGTGTGATGAAGCCTCTCCTAGAGTAGACCTTACTAGCCCTGACAAGATTTATAAGCACCCACCACCTATCTTCCCCCTATACTGGAACTAAGGTCTCACTTAAAAGGTTAAAAGAACCAAATTAGGATGCTATTGCACTACCTAGAAGCCTGAACAATAGAACCTCTTTTCTTTTCCTTTTCCTTTCTCAATCTTTTAGGAAGGGTACTATTAGACGTTTGACTCCTTAAAGTGATGATTTATTAACCATTGACAACCATATAAAAACTACTATTTTTGAATTGATATACATTCGATTCTTTTAATTATCAGAATACAAGCCAACATAAACATAGTTTGTACTCTCGATCAAGATATCAAATGTTTGAATCTCTCACCTTCTAATATTGTTGAATTCAAAAACCAAATAATGTTAATAATTATAATAAAAACAATTAGAATACAAGATGGTAGGATATCTTTTAAGGGATTTTGAGTAAGTTTTCTTCAACTAGCTTTCTTCTTATTCTTCTTTTTAGTTCAACAACAACTAGCTTTCTTCGCCAAAGTGAGCTTAGCTCAGCGGTAATTGACATATACCCTTGACCATGAAGTCAGAGGGTCGAACTCTCCCACGCCTCAAATGTTGATGCATTCATAAAACAAAAAAAGTAGGCTGTTTGATAACTGTTTTTGATTTTTAGTTTTTTAAAAATTAGAAAGATGAAAAGATGTTTTAGAGAGGGAAAAATGTGTAGAGACGTTGAAACAAAAATTTAGAGACACAAATATAAATGTTTTCAAGATAAGTTTTTTTTTTTTTTTTGAAAGACGAGAAAAGTTAAACATAGAAAATTTAGAGAGATGAAAGAAAATATTTAGAGAAAGAATATTAGTTATTAGACTCGAGAAAAGATATTAGTTAGAGGAAAAATATCTATATCTATACTATATTAAAAAGCTACAATCTTTGAAAAACTTTTTTAAACAATTATGTCCCTTATTTAATTGATATATTTACAAACATGTCATTTTCATTAGTTATTAATTATTAATAGTGAAGGAATTATTTATTTATTATTTTTTATATGCAAAAAGTGTAATTATTTTCTAATTAATTACAAATTTATTAAAATTAATATAAGAATTTTAATTTTTTTAACATTTTTTATTATTTAGTGTATGGTGCATCAACATTAGTATTTTTTTTTTACGGAAATATGAAATATTTGAAAAGTTCTTCTTTAATTTCTTTATTTATATAATATGTTTTTGAAAACTAAATTTTAAATAGTAAATTCTTTAATTAGTTTTTTTTTTTTTTGATAACGTAAATTCTTTAGTTAGTTATCAATAATTAATTATTGACTAATTATTAATGATAATAATAACCGCATGTTAACATGAGAGGTTGAATACCAAAAGTTAGTTTTTCATTAATTAAAATTTTAATTATAATTAATATTAGAATTTAAAATGTTTTGGAATTCTAAAAGTTTTACAACTTTTAATCCTCTATCACCTATAAAATGAGATATTCTTCTACCATTTTTTTCATCAAGATCTCTCAATTCCTTACTCTCAAGGGTCTTTTCAAATCTTGAAATCGACTCTATTTTTTACTTGGTAGATTCAAGTTGCAAATGTGATGAACATATATATCGGATGCTAGAATTTGCTTAGGATGCTAAAGTTCCACTTTGATGAAGTCAAATAATGATGTTGCAATTGCCAAGTGAGTATATCTATTTTAAAACATGTGTATATGGATACCGTATGAGATATTTTACTACTTTTGTTTTATTGTCATTTGATAATCAGTGCATTGTTTGTTGTGAAAAATGTTGTGCGCATATCTTTGGATTTGTTAATTCAATTTCACGTAGGTTCATATTTCATAAGAAATTTAGCATGTTAGGAAATTATATACTCTATTCTTTTTGTCAATTTATTATTTATTAATTTAAACTATGACACAAAATTAAAATATTCTTTTGAGTCTATGGTAAAATAAAATGTTATTTGATAGTTTGAAACATTATTTTTATAACATAATAAAAAGAGTAAATTTTAATTAGCAAGTAAATATAATAAAAGGTCAAAACTAACAAAATAATCTTTAGAAAATGAAAGCATGATGACTTATATATTTTTAGAGTAAGAGATTAAAATTAATTTTCCTTTTAATAAATTTCAAATTAGTTTAAAGTTTATAAATATTTACAATAAACAATTTATACCGGTAGAAATATTAATTTAGATAAATAAAAATAATGTACATCAAGGTGATAAATAAAGAGATATGAAAAAATTAGCCTTCAATATTAGAAATTAATTCTAAAATTGAGGTTATTAATTACTAAAACTGTATTAAAAAAAACAATTACTAAAATTTTACATGCTAAGACCTCTGCATTTTATAGTTCCAATTTTAATTGGAGTTAGAAAAAAAAATAATACTACATGATTTTTTAATATAATAATATATAATTCTATTAAAAAGTTGGTATGAATCAATGGAATTTAAATGCTCTCACAAAATTGATGAATGCATGGAATGTAAAAGGATAGAGTATCAAAAGTTTTGTGGTTATTCCTCTTACTTAATTCTTAATTATAGTTTTGTAACTCCTTCATTCCCTAATAATTACAAAATGATATCCTTAGTCAAGCTTCTATTCATAATCTATAACAATTCGAATTTTTTTTCCTCTCTCTTTACATTTTATTTTTTTTTCTTTTGAGAGAAATCTTTACATTTTATCTTTGAGCTAGGCTTCTAAAGTTAAATTTATACTATAATACTAGCATTTGTCGAAGTTTTATAGAGTAATATTGTTTAGTGATTAGTTTATAATTAATCTTAAGATTATTATGTTTGATATTTTAAATGTTTATACATGCTTAAAATTTGTATATTTTATTTTTAATTTTTCTTAGTTAAACTTTTGAATTTTTCGTTAGATTATGTTTTTTTTTTCTTCCATGTTTATACACATATAAACTTTATTTCAAATTAATTATTCAAATATTGAAATTTTATTTTAAAGTAAAAATACATCTATTAGTTGTTTTAAAAAAATACATCTATTAGTAATAACTTAAAATAAAATATAAATTATATCACATTAATCAATAACTAATGTGATCCATATTTTATATTTAGAAATCATTTAAATTGCGGTAAAAATTATTTAACATGAAATAGAATTTTCATTTTATCATACATAAAAAAAATGATTATTGACCTAAAATATATACCAAATTTGTCACATACTTTTTCTTTTTAATGAATATAATCAAATTTATTTATTTTTAAATTGTACAAATTGAAAAACATAAACATGCCCATATCATTTTTATTTAATCATCCTACACTTTTATTATCTTTTATTCTTAAATTGTCTATAAAATACATTAAATTTCATTAAAAAAAAATTATTTATAATTGAAAAACTAATTGCAACATCACAAACCATTAGACTAAATAATGGTGGTTACAAATTCACTACTAACTATCACTATTATTAAAATAATAATACATGACCTTTAAAATTCTTACTAAAAAACCTTTAAATTTCCCCAAAAAAATTATACAAAAACGTCATCTTGGAAACAATTTTTTTTTTCTTTAGTCATTACTCACTTTTTTTAAATTTCACCGCTCACACCTCTCAACTAAAGAACATCAGTCTTTATCCTATTGAATGATATGTACAAGGTCAATATTGTTGTTTTAGACCAAATCATATTGACCAATAAAGAGGAAATCAAATTGATTAATTTTGGTTTGTCAGATTAGTTGTACTCGACAAAGTTCTAGAAAGAATGAAACTGACGAAATAAGGTAATTTCAAGTGGCATGTGTGGGAGAAAGGAGTAGATTAACATGATGCATTATAGAGAGATTGAGGATTGAGTGTTAGTAAGCGACTTAAATGGAGAGAGAGCATGTGTAGTATGCCGATTAACAAATAAAGAAAATGAAAGAAGTTTAGTATCAATCAACGATGAATGGTGACGACAGACAATGGACATGAAAGATTGAAGTAGCAAGATGAGAGAGACGCCGATGGGGGAGAGTTGGGCATTTGTCAACACTTACGATAGAGAGAGAATGTAAAGGTGAAATAAGACTTGAGAAGCAAAGTAGGAAGTGATTATAAGAATGTATATTATCTAAATTTTACAAAATACCGTTAAGACGTAGTTTTATCTTTTTTACACTAGCGCGCACACAAAAAAATATTATTTGGAAAATTATACACGTGCAATGCACGTGGGTAAAACACTAGTAGAAAACAAGTAAGAGTAAAAGCGATAAATTTTATATTAAAAAAATTAAATAAAAAAAAGAAAATTTAGAGAGATAATAAGGTTAAGAGTAAAAGATATGCTAAAGAAATAACGAAAAATGAGAAAAATAAAGAAAAGTTGTAGCGATAGAAAATTTTGGTGACTTTTTTTTTTTCAAAAGAAAAATTAGAACATGTTAATTAAGGAGAGAAAAATTATTGATAAGTTTTTAGAAATAGACAAGATATAGAGAAAAAAAAAGTTTTGAGAGAGAAAATTTTAGAGGGAGAAAAATAAAATTTATAGAGTAAAAAACGTTTTAGAGAAAAAAAAATAGAGAAAGGAATTTGTTGGAGAAAGATAGATAAAAGAGAAGAAAAGTAAGCATTATAAGAAAAATGAGTTTTTGAAAAACAAAAATCTGTTTTTAAAAACTATTTTTTTTTTGTTTTTGAAATTTACTTATAATTTCAAAAACGTTTTTAAAAAACAGAAAACAAAAAACAGAAATGGTTATCAAACACCCTGTTTTTAAAAAATAAAAAACAAAAACAGAAAACAGAAAACGAAATGGTTATCAAACGGCCCCGTAGCTTTCTTTAGATTGGGAAGGGTACGCAAATAAATGGAATTAGGATGGTTCTTTCATTCTCTTTTCTTTTTTCTTTTTTCTTTTTTCAAATACTATATTATAAAAAGAAAATTTGAAATTGGACATTCTTGACTAATCTGATTCCACATAAAGGATTTAATGAATGAGACAATTATACAATTTTCATTTTTTATTGCGTACTAAATATACAAGTCATAGAATAATTTTCAATTTGTTTGAAAAAAAAAGGAACAATTTTCAATTCTTGTTGTCAAAAAAATAGGGAACAATTTTCAATTTGTGAGAATCACTTAGGCCCCGTTTGATAACCATTTCAGTTTTTGGTTTTTGGTTTTTGGTTTTCTGTTTTTTAAAAACAAAAATCATATATGTTTGATAACTGTTTTTTGTTTTCTGTTTTTAAAAAACAGAAAACCAACCTTGTTTGATAACTGTTTTTGGTTTTCAGTTTTTTAAAAATTAGAAAGATGAAAAGATGTTTTAGAGAAAGAAAAATATGTAGAGACGTTGAAATAAAAATTTAGAGACACAAATATAAATGTTTTCAAGATAATTTTTTTTTGAAAGACGAGAAAAGTTCAACATAGATAATTTAGAGAGATGAAAGAAAATATTCAGAGAAAAAATATTAGTTAAACTCGAGAAAAGATATTAGTTAGAAAATAAAATAGAAAACAAGTAAGAGTAAAAGAGATAAATTTTATATTAAAAAAATAAATTAAAAAAAAAAGAAAATTGAGAGAGATAATAAGGTTAAGAGTAAAAGATATGTTAAAAAAATAACGATAAATTAGAAAAATAAAGAAAAGTTGTAGCGATAGAAAATTTTTGTGACTTTTTTTTTTCAAAAGAAAAATTAGAACATGTTAATTAAGGAGAGAAAAGTTATTGATAAGTTTTTAGAAATAGACAAGATATAGAGAAAAAAAAAGTTTTGAGAGAGAAAATTTTAGAGAGAGGAAAATAAATTTTGTAGAGTAAAAAACGTGTTAGAAAAAAAATAGAGAAAGGAATTTGTTGGAGAAAGATAGGTAAAAGAGAAGAAAAGTAAGCATTAGAAGAAAAATGAGTTTTTGAAAAACAGAAATCTGTTTTTAAAAACTACTTTTTTTGGTTTTTGAAATTTACTTATAATTTCAAAAACGTTTTTAAAAAACAGAAAACAAAAAACAGAAAACAAAAAACAGAAATGGTTACCAAACACCCTTGTTTTTAAAAAATGAATTCAAAACTCATTCATCTTCTATAAGCTTTATAACTTCTTTTAAAGTCTCAACAACAAGGATAGAAGGAGGTAAAAAAAAAAAAATAATAATAATAAAGGAAAAGTACACTTTTAGTCATGAGGTTTGAGTTTGGTTGCAAAAAATCATTAAGTTTTCAAACTTATTAAGACTGAGGCTAAATAAACTTGCCTTGAGATTTCAATGATTGAAGGTTGTATAAATAGCCCGAGAAAAGTACAAGTGGCTAATACTAGAAAAACTAATTGGTTACAATAGAAATTTGTTACAACAGAAACGTAAACAAAATAACAAACTATATTCTTTAATACTCCCCCTCAAGATGGAGAGTGAATGTCTATAACTCTCATCTTGGATAGTAATGAAGAAAAAGCAGACAAAGGCAAAGATTTGGTAAATATATCAGCTAATTGTAGTTGAGACCGAACAAGAAGCAACTTGATCTCATCAGTAATAACTTTGTCTCTAATAAAATGACAATTCAGCTCTATGTGTTTAGTTCTTTCATGAAAAATAGGATTGGAAGCTATGTGAATAGCAGAGGCATTATCATAGAATACCAAAGCTGGCTTTGGAGGAGAAATAAAAAAGTCAGCTAACAATTGGAATAACCAAACAAGTTCACCGGCAGCGGCTGCAAGTGCACGGTATTCAGCTTTCGGTAGACGACCTCAAGACAGTGGTTTGCTTTTTAGCTTTCCACGATATTAATGAGTCGCCTAAGAAAATACAAAACCCAGAAGTTGATTTTCGAGTATCAAGACATGACCCCCAATCAACATCTGAAAATGCCTGGAGTTAAAAAGTGGAGGCAAAGATAGAAAAATTCCTGGTCCTGGAGAACTTTTTAAGTATCAAAACAGGCAATGAGCAGCGGAAAGATGAGGACGTCGTGGTTGAGCAATATACTGACTCAACTTGTGGACAAAAAAAGTAATATTTGGTCGAGATACCGTAAGATATAATAGACGTTCAATAAGTGATAGCGAGCATAGCTAGCTACTTTTACTTATTTAATCTAGCTAGTTTTTTATGATGTTTGGGCCATTTTAGTGTGCTTTATTGTTTATTTTGTAGGAGAAGGTTGATTGGAGCCAAAATGCAATAATGGAGTTAATCGGGCGCTCAGGACGCAAAAAGATGCGAAGGAAGGAAAAGAACCAAAATGGAAAAAAGTCAAAATTCGGTCAAAAGGTGACTAGCGTCTCGACGCTAGCCCTTAGGCGTCTCGACGCTAGCATTCCATATCAGAACAGGCGTGAAATCGTCGCAGCGTCGAGATGCTGCGACCTTAGCGTCTCGACGCTGTATAATTTCCTTTCCTGAAACGCGCGTTTTGAAGGCAGCGTCGAGACGCTGCTTGACAGCGTCTCGACGCTAAGACGAAAAAAACAGAATAAAGGCTTATTTTCGGCTAGGTTTTTGGGGAGTTCGATTTGGGACCTTGGGGAGCCGTAAACAGGGGAGAACAAAGTACTTGGAGGCTGAAAACAAAGGGAAGAATTTGGAAATCAACCCATTGTTCGTGGGGATCGTGACGGGGACGTCGGATTCGGCCTACATTGAGTTTTCTTTTCCCTTTCCTTTCTTTAGTGAGATTTATGGCTTTTACATGTTTAGTTGAGCTTGTATTTACATTCATGAGTAGCTAAACTCAAAGCTTAGGGATTGATGTAGTTGATTAAGTTTATGGATTGATTTATGGTTTAAGTTGTGCAATGTTATTGTGTTTGTGATCTTGATTTAATGCTTTCAATTAATTGGCCATTAGTTGAATGATTTAAGTTTCGAATCTAGCTCTGGAGAGGGGATTTGATTTAGACTTACTCAAGATTGCATGAATAAAGTTTATTTTCTAATTCGTGACGGTTTTAGATTAACTTTAGAATTGGTTAAAAGATCTCATTGCCTTGCATGTTAATAAATTTAGATAGGGATATCAAGTTGGTTAATTTGCATGAGAATCAATTATACTCGGGAGAGGTAGTTGTGATTAAAGGGTCTTTGGCTCATAATTTCATTGTGCATAATAACTTATTCCTTAAAATCAATCCTAAACTAAATCGGCGAAATCAATTCCCTAAGTAGTTTTCCCAATTGAATTTCCATTCTTTTTACTAGCTTTGATTTGGTTTTATTATCATTCATTCATCACTTTTTGATCCCTAAATAAAATTGGGCAAGATAATTTACAATACTTGATTTGCTTAAAAATCCAATCCAGAGGACGACATTCGAATTTACTTTCACTATATTATTACTTGACCCGTGCGCTTGCGGTTAGGAAAAGTCCACATCAATAAGACGCTGATAAACTGTAGGATCTTCAAGTAAATCTCCCTTATCAGCACAATGTAAGTGTTAATATTACACATGCGAACGAAATTTAGGATCTTAGGCACTTAATTTCATCAATTTGATTCAAGAAGAGTCATGATGTCCATAAACCGAAAAACAGAGTCTAGATGCACCTACCTCTTGTAGCTCCCAATTCGTGCAATCCTTGAGTTGTTTCTTCACACAAATGGATCTTGGGTCTTCTCTACTATCCTCACGGCCTGGTGATAACTGCCCAAAAGGTAGTTATTTAGGCCTCAATTATATAGAGATTTGTGTGTCCTCTATGCTTATTAGGGTTGGTTTTGGATAGATATTACATGTTTTAACCCATTTGGAAGAATGGAAGCATTGGAAATTATTTTGTGCAGATTATGTTGCTGAGCGACTGGAGGGAGCAGATTCTATGCTGCAGCAAAACTGGGAGCAGAAACTGCCACATCACAGCTCGTTAGCCAACTTCATGAACCGACTTCTGTTGAGTTATTTTCGTGATAAAGGATCAAGGAGAGCCTTACACGTGTCCTAGTTGACCTAATTCAAGCCTCCCATCCTTCTATAAAAGGAAGTAGCCGTCAAAGTCAAAGTCATTCCATGTTTTCCTTTGGAAGCCGAATAGTATAGGGAGATTGAAGATCGTCAAGAACACCATCTACCGCAAGCTGATTAGGGAGTTTATTTTCTTCATTAACTTGTGGTTATGGACATGCATACTCAGATTGTAATTCGTATTCCTATGCCTATTATGAACTAAGTAGCTTAAGGTGTTGGTTAGGAATAATGTGATTACTGTGCTTCATCTCTAGTAATATATTGACTATCGCATTTTGGTTAATTGTTGTGCTTATTCTTATTTTATGCCCGCCCGGCCAGCCGGTATGGATAACTCTCTCTAGTTTCAGGGATGATTTAGAGAGTGTGTGGCAATTATCCACACTACGATCATTGTGTATTGGTGAACGCCAGTGACTGAGCTAGGGATAGCCAGTTGCCTAGTGCTTGATCGGTCGCACTTCATTGGGGTTGAAACACATCCCAAAAGATCCGGAGTTCCGGGAGGAATCCGCTAATAATACTGCGAGAAATGCATGATCAATAATATTGCTAGAGCATATCTTAGAACAATCACTAAAACCTAACCAGCGCCTGTCTTTATTCTGTCTATCTATTTGTTTACTCGTTGTTCTGTCATTTATTTTGCTTCAGCATAATTCTTATAAAACCCAACATTTTTATTATCTTCGAAACCATTAGGACGTTACGCAAAATAGATAAAGTGGAAACTCATTCAGACCTTGGATTGATAATATTACTTGCTGCAGATTGTGTATACTTGCACAGGAATTCTAGAGTATTTTATACTATATTTTTACTCACTCTAGGAACCCAACAAATTTTTGGCGCCGTTGCTGGGGAACTTGAATAAGTTTTTATCTGATCTGTTTTGTGTATGTGTTTTAGTGGTTTGGTGCTAGAACTTTTTGATTGTTTCTTTTGTTTTTGCAGGTGTGATTTTGGTGCATGAGCGATCCGCCTGGGGTACGGTTTGAGCTTGATCCAGAAATTGAAAGGACATTTAGGAACAGAAGGAGGGAGCAGCGCAGAAACCAGATGGAGAACGCCCCGCAACTTCCACAGGTTCATGAAGGTCCAGCAGCAGCAAACCCCCAGCAGAATCCGTTGCTGCAGCAAAACCCACTGTTTGAGCAAAATGAGCAGCGAAATAATCAGGCTGAGAATCCTATTTTGATAGCGAACGATAGGACCAGAGCCATTCGAGCGTATGCTGTCCCGATGTTTAATGAGTTGAGTCCAGGGATTGCACGTCCCCAAATCCAAGCGGCGAATTTTGAAATGAAACCGGTAATGTTTCAGATGTTGCAAACCGTGGGGCAATTCCATGGTTTGTCATATGAAGACCCTCATTTACATCTTAAGTCTTTTCTAGGAGTTAGTGATTCTTTTGTAATTCAAGGAGTGCCTAGAGATGCTCTTAGATTAACTTTGTTCCCGTATTCTCTTAGAGATGGAGCAAAGTCATGGTTAAACTCTTTTGCTCCAGGATCAATTAGGACGTGGGATGAGTTAGCTGAAAAATTTTTGAGTAAATATTTCCCACCTAATAGAAATGCTAAATTAAGGAGTGAAATAGTAGGGTTTAGGCAACTTGAGGATGAGACTTTTAGTGAGGCTTGGGAGAGGTTTAAGGAGCTTTTACGAAAGTGTCCCCACCATGGGTTACCTCATTGTATTCAAATGGAAACATTTTATAATGGTTTAAATGGAGTAACCCAAGGTATGGTCGATGCTTCGGCTGGAGGGACCCTTTTGGCAAAAACTTTTGATGAAGCTTATGAAATTTTAGAAAGAATATCTATTAATAGTTGTCAGTGGTCGGATGTTAGAGGCACAAATAAAAAGGTTAAGAGTGTATTAGAGGTTGATGGTGTGTCCACCATTAGGGCTGATCTTGCAATGATTGCTAACGCTCTTAAGAATGTGACAGTGATTAGTCATCAGCAGCCACCAGCTATGGAGCCTGCAGCAGTGGTGAACCAAGTCACGGACGAAGCATGTGTCTATTGCGGTGAAGACCACAACTACGAGTTTTGCCCCAACAATCCAGCTTCTGTGTTTTTTGTAGGTAATCAAAGGAACAACCCTTATTCTAACTTCTATAATCCAGGTTGGCGCAACCACCCCAACTTCTCATGGGGAGGTCAAGGAAATAACGTACAAGCGCAACAGAAGATGAACCAGCCGGGATTTGCTAAAGCGTAGGTAATGCCCCAGCAAAATAAGCCGGCTTTGCCCCAGCAAAATTCGGGAAATTCTCTCGAGGCGATGATGAAAGAATTTATGGCTCGCACAGATGCTGCCATTCAAAGTAATCAAGCTTCGATGAGAGCCCTGGAATTGCAAGTGGGTCAGCTAGCTAATGAGCTAAAGGCAAGGCCTCAAGGGAAACTTCCTTCGGATACTGAACACCCTCGAAGGGAAGGTAATGAGCAGGTAAAGGCAGTTACTCTTAGGAGTGGTAAGCCATTAGAAGAAAGAATTGAGCCTAGTAAAACCCAGGTTATAGATAAAAATGGTGATAGAAATAATAATGTTGTTGTCGAGGAAGAGTTGGAGTCTGGTCAGGGTGCTGGAGGCAGCAATAAAAATGCTGGAGCATCTGGTTCTGTGCCAGATGTAGAACTACCATATGTGCCGCCCCCACCTTATGTACCACCTCTACCTTTTCCACAAAGGCAAAAGCCTAAGAATCAGGATGGTCAATTTAAAAAGTTTTTAGAGATTCTTAAGCAGTTGCATATAAATATCCCTTTAGTAGAAGCTATAGAGCAAATGTTTAATTATGCTAAATTTCTTAAGGATATTTTGACTAAAAAGAAAATGTTAGGTGAATTTGAAACTGTATCTCTTACTGAGGAGTGTAGTGCTATTCTTAAGAATGGGCTACCCCCCAAGGCTAAGGATCCAGGGTAATTTACCATACCTGTGTCTATAGGTGGAAAGGAATTAGGTAGAGCACTTTGTGATTTAGGTGCAAGCATTAACCTTATGCCTCTTTCGGTCTATCGGAAGTTAGGTATTAGTGAAGCTAGACCTACCACAGTTACACTCCAACTAGCTGATAGGTCTATCACATATCCAGAGGGTAAATTTGAGGACGTCTTAGTAAAAGTTGATAAATTCATATTTCCTGTTGATTTCATTATTTTAGATTATGAGGCTGATAAAGATGTCCCAATTATTCTAGGTCGTCCATTTTTTGCTACTGGTAGGGCATTAATAGATGTTCAAAAAGGAGAATTAACAATGAGAGTCTGTAATGAGGAAGTGAAATTTAATGTCTTTAAAGCCATGAAATATCCAGACGAAATGGAGGATTGTTCCTTCATCAGGATTCTGGAGAGCACAGTTATTGAGACAGCAATACAGGATTCAACTGATAAGCATTCAGAAAAGCATGGAGAGGTTAGTGTAGAAGATTTTGAATTTTATTCTTTAGATAGAAAAAAATGAAAAAGAATTGTTTAGGTGTGAGGATGTTTTTGAGTCTTTAGATTTAGATCAAAGAAAGGCTCCCCCAATTAAGCCATCCCTAATTGAGGCACCCACTTTAGATTTGAAACCTTTACCGGATCATCTAAAGTATGTGTATCTTGGGGAAAGTGAGACGTTGCCCATTATTGTTGCATCAGATTTAATGCCGGAGCATGAAGAGGCCTTAATAAAATTGCTGCAGCAATACCGCAAGGCTATTGGTTGGACATTGGCTGACATTCAGGGGATTAGCCCATCTTTTTGTATGCACAAAATCACTCTAGAGGAGGGATTCTTTAGGATTATTGAGCAACAAAGAAGGCTTAACCCTGCAATGAAAGAGGTTGTTAAAAAGGAGGTAATTAAATGGTTGGATGCTGGGATCATTTATCCAATTGCCGATAACAATTGGGTAAGCCCTGTCCAATGTGTTCCTAAGAAAGGAGGTGTCACTGTGGTGAGCAATAAAGATAATGAGTTGATCCCAACTAGGATAGTAACTGGTTGGAGGGTTTGCATGGATTACAGGAGGCTTAACAAAGCCACCCGTAAGGACCACTTCCCTTTGCCATTTATTGACCAGATGTTGGATCGATTGGCTGGTCAGGCCTATTACTGTTTCTTGGATGGTTATTCTGGGTATAACCAGATTACTATTGCTCCTGAAGATCAGGAAAAAACCACTTTCACCTGTCCTTATGGGACGTTTGCTTTCAGGCGAATGCCTTTTGGCCTTTGCAATGCTCCAGCAACATTTCAACGGTGTATGTTAGCAATTTTTTCTGATATGATTGAGTTCATTGTTGAGGTCTTTATGGACAATTTTTCAGTTTTTGGAGGGTCTTTTCAGAGTTGTTTAGATAATTTAGGTAAGGTATTAAAAAGATGTGAGGATACCCATCTAGTTCTTAATTGGGAGAAGTGCCACTTCATGGTGAAGGAAGGCATAGTGTTAGGTCATAGGATTTCTAAGAATTGTCTAGAAGTTGATAGAGCAAAAGTTGAGGTTATTGAAAGATTAGAATCACCGAATTCAGTGAAGGGAATTCGGAGCTTCTTAGGGCATGCTGGATTTTACAGGAGGTTCATAAAGGATTTTTCCAAAATCAGTAAACCTCTTTGTAACTTATTGTGCACTGGTCATGTTTTTGACTTTAATGCAGATTATAGGAAGGCTTTTGAAACATTGAAGGCTGCTTTAATCTCAGCACCCATTCTCTGCGCACCTAATTGGAATTTGCCATTCGAGGTAATGTGTGATGCGAGTGATGCTGCAGTAGGTGCAATGCTGGGGCAGAAGCAGGGTAAATTTATTCATCCTATATATTATGCAAGCAAGGTTTTAAATGAGGCACATGTCAACTACACAACTACTGAAAAGGAGTTGTTAGCTGTTGTGTTTGCCTTTGAGAAATTCCGGCCATATTTGGTTGGATCCAAAGTCATGGTGTTCACGGATCATGCAGCAATAAGGTATTTAATGACTAAGAAGGATGCAAAGCCTAGACTAATTCGTTGGATTTTACTATTGCAGGAATTTGACTTAGAGATAAAGGACAAGAAGGGATCAGAGAATGTCATTGCAGATCATTTATCTCGTCTTGATCTATCATCATCTTTGCTGGAGCAATCTGCCATTTCCGATTCTTTTCCAGATGAACAGTTTTTTGCTGTTCAGGTAAAGGTAGTCAGGGATGTCCCTTGGTATGCTGATATTGCCAACTTTTTAGTAAAGGGAGTCACTCCTATTGACATGGATTGGAGGCAGAAGAAAAAGTTTAAGCATGATGCAAAATTTTTCTATTGGGATGAACCATTATGTATAAGCAATGCTCTGATGGTATTATTCGTAGGTGTGTTTCAGGTGCTGAAGCAAAGGAAATCCTAGAGCAATGTCACTCTTCGCCGTATGGAGGACATTTCAGCGGTCAGAGGACAGCTATGAGGATTTTGCATTGTGGATTTTTCTGGCCTACGTTATTCAAGGATGCCCATTGGTTCTACAAGCAATGTGATGCTTGCCAAAGGAGAGGAAACTTGGGGCCTAGAGATGAAATGCCTCTTACTTACATTTTAGAAGTTGAATTATTCGATGTATGAGGTATTGACTTTATGGGGCCATTTCCCCTTCTAATGGCAATGTTTTTATCTTATTGGCAGTTGATTATGTGTCCAAGTGGGTGGAGCCCATCGCATGCCATCAGAGTGATGCCAAGACAGTAGCAAGGTTTCTTCAATCGCACATCTTTGCGCGGTTTGGGACACCTAGGGCTCTAGTGAGTGATGATGGTACACATTTTGTTAATAATATCTTAACTAAGCTTTTAGCTAAGTATGGAATTAAGCATAGGATAGCTACCCCTTATTACCCACAAGCAAATGGTCAAGCTGAAATTAGTAATAGGGAAATTAAAGCTATTTTAGAGAAAGTAGTCCATCCATCTAGAAAGGATTGGTCCTTTAGGTTGGATGAGGCTCTTTGGGCTTATAGGACAGCTTATAAGACTCCTCTAGGTATGTCTCCCTATAGGTTAGTATATGGGAAAGCTTGTCATTTACCGTTAGAGCTGGAACATAAAACATTTTGGGCTTTGAAAAAGTTAAATTTTGATCTGAGTCGTGCAGGAGCAATCCGAATGCTGCAGCTTAATGAGTTAGAAGAATTTCGTCAATTTTCTTACGAAAATGCGAAAATGTATAAGGAAAAGACTTAGCTGTGACATGACAAAAAAATTAAATCTAAGGAGTTTGTCAAGGGTCAAAAAGTTTTGCTTTATAATTCTAGATTAAAATTATTTCCTGGAAAATTAAAATCTAAATGGTCAGGACCGTTTATTGTGATTGAGGTTTTTTCCAATGGAGCAATTACTTTGCAGGATGAAAAAGATGGGAGAGTTTTCAAGGTGAATGGACAACGTGTGAAGCATTATTGGGGTGAGGAGTTTCGGATGAAATATCCTTCCCTAAGGTTGGTTGATGATTGAGAGAGCAGGATTTTTGCGGGAGCATTTCACAGAGCAAAATTTTGAACTCCCAGGATTTGTATTGATTTTATTTTTCGTTGATTTGATTTTAATTGTGGTTAGGTTCGATTTGATTTTGTGAGATTTATTAGATTTTGTCTTTAAATATTTGATTAGATCTTATCTATTTTGTTTTGAATTTGATTTTATTTTCGGGTTATTTATTTAGATTATCTTTGGATTATCTTTTTATTGGTTTGATTTTATTAGATTTTATTTTCAGATATTTGAATTCTAGTTTTAAATTAATAGAGATTTTCTCTAATTTATTCGGTTTCTTTTGAGAATAAAAAGATTAAATTTGATTTGATCGAATAAATTTGAAAAATTTAATTTTGAAATTCAAATAACATATCCAAGATTCTTCAGGTTGTTGCAGCAAGATTATGGTTGGAGCAAAATATTCCGAATTAAAAGGGTTTCCGTTGGAATTTATTATTTTTACCGTTGGATTTGGTTTTGAATTCTCGCAGGTAAATGTGCGTGCATCATCTGATGAGGCCACGTGTCGCAGAGCAATTATCCGAAGGCTTCAATGATGACAGCACATTGATTTTTACCATGGGCGTTTGGAATCCACGAATTTACCGTTGATAATCTTTGAATTTCAGGTTTGCATTTTTAAATTTAAACGGTAATATAATTAATGTGGAAAATCTTTTTCGTTAGGATTTGAATTTGCTGGAGCCTTATTTATTCACAAACGCTGGTAAGCTTCTCCCACTTCGTCTTCTTAATCCCATTTTTTTGCCATCTGCATTCTTTTTTCTCTGTCAAAACCGTTCATACCTCCATGGCTAAGACTAGAGTTAGGAAAGAGAGGGAGAGTGAAGAGGAGGAGGTACCAGTCACACCGGAAGTGCAAAAAGGGAAAACTAAGAAGAAAAGAACGCCAGAAGAGAAGGAGGCGAAGCGAAGACGGAGGCAGCAGAGGGCTGCGGAACAAGAAGTCATCCAAGAAACAGAGGCTGTTCAGAATCTTGAGACAGAACCGATAGTTTCTGCTACGGTTCAGGAAGGGAATACTGAGAAGGAACATGAGACAGAGGTCGAAAGACAAGTCGCAAGTATGTCTGAAAAGGAGAAAACACCGGAGCTGGCGCAGGAGGCTCATGTTGAAATCATTATGCCTGAACCACCCAAGCGCCGTCGCATCAAGAGGAAGGCGGGTCACGTGAGGGTGATTCGGAACACTCCATCACCTCCGACGTCGGACTCTGAGGAAGAAAAAAGGGAAGCTGAGAATAAGGAAAAAGAAGAAGAGGCAAGAAAGGCAGAAGAAGAGCGTTTGCGCGAACAGAGAGAAGGCAAGGGCAAAGGAATTGCCGAAGCATCGGGAGAAATTGAGGAGCCGAGGGCACCATTCATTCGCTTCGTCAACAATCTTGCTCGAGCAAAATACCAGGAGGTGTTGAAACGGGACTTCTTGTTCGAACGAGGATTTGGCAGTGATTTGCCCAGGTTCTTGGAGTCTGGAATAGTGAACCTCGGATGGAGGCAATTTTGTGCGAAACCAGAACCGATCAATTCCAACATTGTTCGAGAATTTTATGCCAATCTTGACGTTAAGAATGATTTTGAGGTTATCGTTCGAGGAGTGCCTGTACAGTGGAGTCCTTAGGCCATTAATGAATTGTTCGATCTCCAGGATTTTCCGCATGCCGTTTTTAATGAGATGGTGGTTGCACCATCTAATGATCAACTGAGTGCGGCTGTCCGAGAGGTAGGCATTGAGGGGGCTCAATGGAGGGTGTCGCAGACGCGGAAGCATACGTTTCAAGCTGCTTATTTGAAGAGTGAAGCCAACACTTGGATGGGTTTCATCAGGCTATGCTTACTACCGACAACACACGACTCCACAGTATCTCGGGACAGGGTATTGCTTGCCTTTGCCATTCTTCGCTCGATGAGTATTGATGTAGAAAAAATTATTTCTTTTGAGATTGTTGATTGCTGGAAAAAGAAGGTGGGGAAGCTATTCTTTCCAAACACTATCACAATGTTATGCAGCAGGGCAGGAGTGCCCACGGTTCCAGAAGATATGATCATGACTAATAAGGGAATCATTGACACACCTAATCTGGAGCGGCTTCAGCGTACGCAAGAGGCTCGCCAGGGAGGGCTGGTGTATGGCGTTAATCAGATCCTAGAGCATCTGACAGTGTTGACCAGTAGGTTAGAATTTGCTGAAAGGCAAGCTCAGACCTATTGGACTTATGCTAAAAGGAGAGATGATGCGCTCAGGGGGGCCTTGCAAACCAATTTCTCAAGACCATATCAGGCCTTTCCAGTGTTTCCCGATGATTTGTTTAATCTTTGGATACCACCCCCGCCTGTTGAACGAGAAGAGGATGTTGATGAAGAGTAGGGTCAGGAAGATTGATGGATGGAATGATCTTCAGCGAGCATTATTTTTGTTCTTATCATTTTGTTTGCTCGCGCATATCTGACCCCGTTTGCTAAATATGTTTGCTTGTTCCTTTTTAATTTTTCTGCTTTAAAAATATATCTCTGCTATGTAATTTCTTTTCTTATGTTTTTAAATGAAATTTCTAGATGTTTCTATTCCATGAGCACTGAGTAACTCTAACTTAACTAATTTTCTTTTGAATTTTTGAAGCTTGGACTGATTACGCTTAATTAGATTAAGGTATTCTGATCTCCAGAAACCTTTTGCTTGAGCATTTCTTCTAGCCTGGACTGTTGCTGTGGCAAAGAAGATTTTGAAGGTAGTATTGACTTATATGATCCACTTTAAGCTTAATCCTAGTCCCATGTTTAGTTTAAAAAATTTAGTTAGAAAAATTTAAGTTTGGGGGTATAATTTACAAAATTAATGATTCATTGGGGACAATGAATAATTCAAGTTTGGGGGACTTTTTGCTACTCCAATTATTTTGCTCGAGCATTCCTCTCCTTCAAATTAAAATTTGCTAGGTTATTGAGTAACCGGGGACATTTGTGATACCCACAGGTTGTCTTCGCGTCAAAAGATGATCTAGGAAATGTGAAAAAAAATGAGAAATATGAGAAAAAATTATTTGCTGAAAAACTATTTGTTGAAAATTTTGCTGAAAAAAATTGACAGAGCAAAAGTTTTGAAGGATGAATGATGATCCAGAAGTTTTTCTGTCTCCCAGAACTTAGGTGAGCTTCATCACAAAATGTCGCCATTCTGAGGGGCAAGAGATGGAATAACAAAGGATTTTTGAGCTTTATAATGAGTATTGAGCCTAGTTGGTGATGAGCTTGAGGCAAGAGTATACTGCACCATAAAGTGGGTCATCCCATGCTTAAGAGCTTATGACTGTAAGGCTGCTTTAAGTCTGATAAATAATGATATAAACCCCTTTAAAAATATGTTTTGAAATGTCTGAAAATAGAGCTAGGCTGTGGTGAGTTCTTAGAATTGAGTTGAAAAGTGGTGATTATTTGTCTGTGCTGGAGGAATCATTTTGCTGCAGCAGAGCTTGGTTTTGCAGAGTGCTCAGGTAAAGGTTAAAGGTAGTGTTGGACTGTCTGATTTGATTAAGCTAATTCTTTGTCTAATATTTTTAAATTCTTGAAGGAAGGTTGGTTAGTATTGCTCGGGACGCGCAATAGTTCAAGTTTGGGGGTATGATAACTGCCCAAAAGGTAGTTATTGAGGCCTCAATTATATAGAGATTTGTGTGTCCTCTATGCTTATTAGGGTTGGTTTTGGATAGATATTACATGTTTTAACCCATTTAGAAGAATTTAAGCATTGGAAATTATTTTGTGCAGATTATGCTGCTGAGCGGCTAGAGGGAGCAGATTCTATGCTGCAGCAAAACTGGGAGCAGAAACTGCCACATCACAGCTCGTTAGCCAACTTCATGAACCGACTTTTGTTGAGTTATTTTCGTGATAAAGGATCAAGGAGAGCCTTACACGTGTCCTAGTTGACCTAATTCAAGCCTCCCATCCTTCTATAAAAGGAAGTAGCCGTCAAAGTCAAAGTCATTCCATGTTTTCCTTTGGAAGCCGAATAGTATAGGGAGATTGAAGATCATCAAGAACACCATCTACCGCAAGCTGATTAGGGAGTTTATTTTCTTCATTAACTTGTGGTTATGGACATGCATACTCAGATTGTAATTCGTATTCCTATGCCTATTATGAACTAAGTAGCTTAAGGTGTTGGTTAGGAATAATGTGATTACTGTGCTTCATCTCTAGTAATATATTGACTATCGCATTTTGGTTAATTGTTGTGCTTATTCTTATTTTATGCCCGCCCGGCCAGCCGGTATGGATAACTCTCTCTAGTTTCAGGGATGATTTAGAGAGTGTGTGGCAAGTATCCACACTACAATCATTGTGTATTGGTGAACGCCAGTGACTGAGCTAGGGATAGCCAGTTGCCTAGTGCTTGATCGGTCGCACTTCATTGGGGTTGAAACACATCCCAAAAGATCCGGAGTTCCGGGAGGAATCCGCTAATAATACTGCGAGAAATGCATGATCAATAATATTGCTAGAGCATATCTTAGAACAATCACTAAAACCTAACCAGCGCCTGTCTTTAATCTGTCTATCTATTTGTTTACTCGTTGTTCTGTCATTTATTTTGCTTCAGCAAAATTCTTATAAAACCCAACATTTTTATTATCTTCGAAACCATTAGGAAGTTACGCAAAATAGATAAAGTGGAAACTCATTCAGACCTTGGATTGATAATATTACTTGCTGCAGACTGTGTATACTTGCACAGGAATTCTAGAGTATTTTATACTATATTTTTACTCACTCTAGGAACCCAACACCTGGAACAGATTGTGGGATTCTTAATTGATAGGAATTGGATGAAAAAGACTTGTGGGTTATTTTGAGAGTTTGAACTATGGATGTCTTAGAGGAATTTTGGCAGCATTTTAGGTTGGAAAAACTCATAATTTTCCATCAGCTCATCCTCTATATATAAAGGAATATCATGCATTCAAAATGCACAAAAATTAGCCAGCAAATTGGGATTGATTTGAGTCATAGGTGTAATAAGAAGGACTAATGTTGGTGATTAGTCACTAAGCACCACCTCCTAAAATTGTAATTTTTTTAAATTTAATTAAATTAAAAATTTTGCAATTTTAAATTGAAAAATCTGAATTCAAAATTCATATTTATTTTCAATATTCTCATTTTAAATAATTGAATTAAATATAATTCTTAATTATATTTAAATTAAATAAATAATAATTTAATATCTAATATTAAATCAATATTTTTCATCCAATCCCGAGTTTTCTCTAAACGAAATTTCTCAAAAGTGAATCCTTATTCACATATTTAATATTTAAATCATATTTAAATACATCAAACTCCCAATTTCCGTTTAATTCGAAATTAAATCAATATGTCGTATGTAATCAACATTTATACCCTATTCCGAATTTGAACGTTTCAAATATTCCTATCATATTGTTCCAAGTTTTATTGCTATATGAGCTAGTAGAGGGACCTAATGGACCTACAGATCGTGGGCTCCAACAATCCAAGAATAACTGGCTAAACTCATTAACTTAGTTATTCAACATTCGTTAACTACCAGGACACTCCATTATAGCCTGTAGCTGCACTCCCCTCACTGTAGATATATTTTTGTCTACTTGATATAACCATGATTAGTAAGTCGACCCTTCACAGGTTGTTTGTAACTAGAGTTGGGTCAAATGTCCGTTTTACCCCTATAGCTACATCTTGTTCCTTAAGTTCCACTGATCCTCTAATGAACAATTGGTTCGTGATGCAACCATTGAACCAAGTCCCTCTCGAGCCAATGAGAGAGTGGGGCCCCTTGTTCAAGACATGGGGTCAGTACTTAAGGGAACAACCTTCATACTAACCCTCATACGGGTAGTAGTGAATTCTATCTTGCGAGACTGTAGCGACCCGACTTCTTAAATAGTTTTTAAGGGACCGTTACGACAATGCATGCTTTGGAGCCCTTTTTAAATAAAAATATTTTAAAACATAAACACTTAATTTAAGTAAAAACTTTAAAACAAGACTTTTATTCGGGATCCCTAATTTTAAAGGTTTTAAATATTCTTACATAATTTCTAAAATATAAATGCACGTGGCCTCTAAAAAAATTTCTCAAAAAAATTTACAAATAAAGTAAAACAGAGCTCTTAAAGCGGAAGAAAAATAAAATATGAAATTTATGTCCTCTCACCGCCTAACGGATTCTCATCAATCATCTTTCACCTGCCCTTGCCTTTACCTGAAAAAAAAAATATATTTTTTTAAAACAATGAGTATTTAAAATACTCCGTAAGTGACCCTACTATTGAGGTTGTGTCACGCTTTAAAAACATTTTAAAAATCAACAACAAATATCTTTTTGGTGGCTCTAAACTTTATTTTAACTTACTAATGAAAGATGATATACGTCAATTTCATGCATATCCTATACACATCAATTTCATGTGTCTCCTACGGTGGCCAAGTCGTCAATTTCACGAACCTCGACTTAGGTACAACAATTTCATGTCTCTAAGTCCTATGTAGGCATTTCGGAATGTACATCAATTTCATGTACACTTATAAAACTCATGAATAATTTAAACTCATTCCTTTAATGGAATTTTGAGAGACCACCAGCTCAATTATTTTAGATATCAACAAATACAAACAATAATAATAAAGTTAATGCTTTTAATCATTTTCATAAACACATACGTAATTAAAATAATAGATTTTTCATGCACAATTTTCATGCTTTTAACAATAATAATAAATTTCATGAACAACTCATAAGCACGATAATTTTAGAAAATCAAACACGCACACCCAATTAAAAATTCAACAATAACGTCACTTACCTTGGCTTATTCTCGATCTAAAATTCCAATTAATTCCAGCAAAGCCAACCTCGACCTTAATGAAACGATTACTTTCCAAAACGAAACAAAATGCTTGTTGGACAGACTTCGAATTGCTCCAAGATTCGATAATTCATCTCCAAATCACTTTAGATACCAAAGATTCAAAGACCAACATCAATGGCATTCATGACTACACCAAATTTTCCAAAACCACTCCAAAATAACGCTTACCCACTCCAACCGTGTCGAAACTATGAGACCCACACCGCCAAGCACCCAAAACGCAACTGCTCATGCCTAAACCAGCGCTACACTACATTGTACACGCCGGTACTCAAGCACAGCCGTTGGATCGACACCGGAAGCCTTGTGGTGACTGTTGCAGAGGCATTGTCGTCCACCTGCAACGCTGACCCCGAACCGCCACCGTTAGATTCTGTTGCCGCCGGGAAGCATGCAAAGATGTCGGACACGCTGCTACAACCCCGTCGGTGCGCCACCGCTGCACTGCCGAGACTTTGTCGGAGAAGACGTGCGAGGGGAGGTCGTCAGAGAGATGCATGTCGGAGGTGGGTTCTTTGGGTGTTGTCGCCAGAATAAGAGGAAGAAGAAGAAAAATTGGGCTGCTGTTCGACTGAAGAATGGAAGAAGAAGAAGAATGGCTACCTAGGGCTGCATGCAACCTTTTAAAAGGCTTGAGCTTGACTCCAAAGACCATTTAATTACGAAAATCCCATTCCAACTTTATATTTTAAAATTTCACCAAAATTTTCAATTATTTTAATTTCCCTCCAATTCCAAATTAACTCAAATTAACTCGAAACTAATGAAATTTGAGATTTAACTTAAATTACGGAAGTTACAGAGACTATGTCCCCAACTATCTATCCAGTATCATCCCCAAAATGGTAGGCTTATTGAGTCGGCTGAATTTGAGCCACTCTTACCCATGCAAATCAAAGGATAATCATGAATAAATAGGAGTTCATAGTTAGCTCAGGATTAAGATCGAGTTACTTAGGTCATTGTATGAGATATCCAGTTTCAACAGTAAACTGCGTTATAAAGCGAAAGTGACTTATCTCGTGGTCCAGTCTCTATGCAAACTCATTGCATAGGACACCCTCATTCACATGTCAATACATGAACGATTCAGGATCACATCGTTTGTCTTAAATATAAAGTGAGTTGTGCCAATAGTGTCCCCAAGATAAGGTACCCAACCTTATCCTTATACTATAGACCATTTAGGCTATTTACTTGAACTTGATCCACATTTATGTTACCATATAAAATTCAAATATTCATAATATAGCCAGGGGTTCTTAGTTTATTGGATTTGTAGTTATTTTTAGGCAAAATGAATATATACAATCAATAACGCTTTATTAATAAAAGTCAAGTGTTACTTTTACTATCTACGAGTTTTAGGGCATAAAACCCAACACACAAAGCTTGAGATTTGGATCCATAGGAAGAGATGTTGGATTAGAAGACAAAAAACCGGTGTCTTCAAGTAATTGTAAAGTGTAATTTCGTTGAGATAATGAAATCCCTTTAGAAGTACAAGATAGTTCTAATCCCAAAAAATATTTCAGAGACCCAAGATCCTTGAGCTTGAAAACAACATTTAAATAATTCTTTAAAGCAGTAATATCAGTTAAGGATGCTCTAGTAATGATGATATCATCGATATAAACCAATAAGGCCACAAAATTCTGCCCTTGACCACGGGTGAATAAAGAATAATCAGATTTTGACTGATTAAAACCAAGAAGCAATAGGGCGTGTGAAAATTTATCAAACCATTCACGAGACATTTGTTTAAGACCATATATGGACTTATGAAGTTTATACACTAGACGCTCCCCCTCAGGCTTAGCGACACTATGTTTATATCCAAGTGGTAAATCCATATAAACTTCCTCATGCAAGTCACCATGCAAGAATGCATTATTTATGCCAAGTTGAATTAAGGTCCAATTTAGAGAAATAGCAATGGTAAGAAGTACCTTAACAGTGACCAACTTCGCCACAGGTGAGAAAGTTTCGATGTAGTCAAGACGTTCTCGTTGTGTATATCACTTGACTACTAAACGAGCTTTATAACGCTCGATAGAACTGTCAGATTTGTGCTTGACTTTGCAAACCTATTTGCAACCAATGAAATGATGCCCAGAGGGAAGAGGTACAATAGACAATGTCTTGTTATTTTCCATTGCTTGAAGTTCTGCATTTATAGCTTCACGCCAATGAGGAAAAGAGACAACTTGGTGAAAGAATTGAGGCTCATATACAAAAGAAACATTAAGAATAAAACTTTTGTAATTTGGTGACAATTTATCATATGACAATGTGTGAGATATAGAATATTATTTAACCTGTGATGAATCATTCGATGGTACAAGAATAGAATGTAAAAGACTCAATGGTAGTCACCCAAGTAGGAAGACAATTTTGTTGACCGAGAAGATCGTCTAGGTTATAAATTTGAACAACCAACAAAAGTTACAATAGTATCATCAGAAGACTAATCATTAGTACCAATAGGAGACTGATTTATGGGAGCATCACATTGAAGGATTTGGAATTCCCTAATTCCGATAAAGCGGAAGCGTACTTGGGACCGATTCATAGTTAAATTTGTTAATCCAAAAAATACCAATACATTGACAAAATTTAGAAAACTATTCTAAATCAATTATTAAGGTTAAACATACAACCTTAGAACTAATTTTAAAGGGGAGAAGCAAACATATCGTCGTTGTCGTCTCTGAAATATCAAGAACGGCTTTCTTGATTTTGGACCAAGCGTCAACAATTGAAAATTGAGACATCACTCTGAGATTATGAACGTAGTTGTGAGACTACCTAATCTTGAATGGAAAAAACTCTAGAGAGAAAATTCTTCCTAGAGTTCTTGGGTTGAGAGAATATGAGAGGGGGGCTAGAGAGGATGCAAGAGTGCATTCTTGTGGCCTTATGTTGTATTACCTAAACTCTAGGTTTAGTGTTCTATTTACAGGAGAAAGATCATGAATAAAATATTCATTTAAAATCAATTATTTCCATGATTGATTTAATCTTTTCCATAATTAATCAATTCCATAACCAATCAATTTCATAATTGATTAATCTTTTCCATAAATGATTGATACTTCCATAACTGATTAAATCATTTCCATACTTGATTAATTTTCAATTAATTAATTCTTTAATTAATTAATCGCCAATTAAATATCATATATTTAATTTCAAACCTTCTATTGGTTAATTAATTAGTTACCCAATTAAATATCACATATTTAATTTCAGGCCTTCAATTAATTAATTCTATAATATGAATCAAATTCATATTAAAATTTGAACTCCTTCAAATTCTCTTATATCCTATAAATCTAATATGAATTAAATTCATATTAATATGTGAACTTCTTCGTATATTTATTTCTCTCATAGACTATAGTTTAATTAAATCTCATTTAATTTAAACTAAGTTGAAAAATAATTAATTCATCTTCTAATTAAATACCATATATTTAATTAGAGATATATTTGAACTCTTTCAAATATATCAATCTCTCAATATAATAAAGTTTAATCTCAAATTAGACTTTATATTTTAATGTATCACTATACATTATATTAATTTGTATCTCATACAATTAACTTAATTCCCAATATGAATTTGAACTATTCAAATTCTCTCAAGATATATTTGTTCCTAATTATTCTTTACGAGCTAGCAGGGGGACCTAATGGACTTACAGATCAGCAGCTCCAATGATATGAGGTTAACCGATTAAACTCATTAATCAGGTTAACCAATATTCATTACTTGTGAGTCATTCCACTAAAGACCCACAACTGAACTCTTCTCACTGTAGAACATTTCTGTGTCCACAGATATAGACCTATACCGATAAGTCAATCCTTCACGAGTGTCCGTAACCACAACTGGGTCAAATTACCGTTTTACCCCTTGTTACATCTGTCTCCTTAAGTACCAGTGATCCTCTAATGAACAACCTGTTTATGGTCCAACCAATAAACAGAAAGTCCCTCTCGACCAGTGAGAGGGTGGGATTCCTTTGTTCAAGTCCCGGAGTCACCACTTAAGGGAACACTCATCTACTTCTCCTAGAAGTGGGAATGAGTGAATTCCTTCTTGCGTTGTCATGTCTCCAGCCTCCCACTCGGTCTTGTCCCCAAAAAGGAAGACATATTTGATAGCGCGTATAGCGAGCTATCTTTCCCGTTACAATTTGGTTAGTTTTTGAGTAATTCGTAACCATTTTATTGCTCTTTAATGTTTATTTTGTATGAAATTGTTATTTTGAGCTTAAATGAGAAATTGGAGTCAAATGGAGTTCAATCCTAAAAAAAAAACAAAAAAAAAAAAATCATAGCATCAAGACGCTATATGACTAGCGTCGCGACGCTAGGCGAACTTCCAGAATCCGTAATTTCGCGGTAGCGTCGCGACGCTACCTCGACAGCGTCGCGACGCTACGACCAATTTTTGCCTTATTTAAAGATTGCGATTAGGGCTTTTTGGGGGACTTCTTTTTGACACTTTGGAGCCGTAAAACAGAGGAAAAACAGAGGATTTGGAGTTGAACAAAGAGGAGCAAAGTGGAAATCAACCCATTGTTTGTGGGGATCGTGACGGGGACGTTCGGTCTCGGCCTACATAGAGTTTAATTCTTCTTTCCCTTACTTTAGTTAGTGTTTATGGTTGTTTTAGATCATAGTTATATTGTAACGCGTTGTATGATTAGCTAGGTCTTTACTCTTAGGGATTGATGTAGCCGTTGGGGCAATCATGGATTAATGTTATGGATTTATGTTGTTGATTTATTTATGCATATTTGTGTCTTTAATGCTTTCAATTTACCGGCCATAAATTGATTGATGTTTGTGCTTGAATCTAACTCGGGAGAGAGGATTTAGCTTAGAAATCATTATGCATAACTAGGATTTAGCTAGAAATCGGGAGATTTGGTTAATTTTAGAAATCGTTAAAAATGTTATCCTTATTGCCTTGTATGTTTATTGAATTTAGATAGGGATATCGGGTTCAATTGCATGTGGGAGAATCATGTATGCTCGGGAGAGGTATGTGTGATTTTAGTTTACCAAGATTTATGAATCTTAGCATGTGTTAATCCATTAATTAATCCATAATCCCAATTGGTGAAATCAAATCCCTAAGACCATTATTTCCATTGAATTGTCATTATTTGCATTGTTTTGTGTTTGATTTAATTTCATTCTCACTCAATTCGGTTCCCTAAATAAAATTGGTCAAGAGTATTTCCAGTAATTAAAATTTACTAGACACCAATCTAGAGGACGACATTCGAATTTCACATTCACTATATTATAACTTGACCCGTACACTTGCGGTTAGCAATTTGCACACCAATATTGAGTCGGCGTATTGACCACTCTCACCCATGATAATCCAAGGACAATCCCTCATGAGAAGGAGTTCATGACACACTCAGGATTAAGACTGAGTTACCTAGGTCATCCTATTGAAACAGTAACCTAACTAGTTAATAGTGTTATATCTAGTGGTTTACTATTTCATGGTCTGATCTTATGCTAACTCATTGCATAGGATACCCTCGCTTGCATGTCTACTATATGGACGCTTTGGATCAATACGTCTGTATCAAATTCAAAGCAGGTCGTATCACATAGTGTTACCAAGATAAGGTACCCAACCTTTTCCTTGTACTATAGACCTTTTAGGTTGTTACTGAAACATCGATCCTCGTATGTCCCCATATACTAATTCAAGTTGCATACAAACAACCTTGGATCTTAGTTTATTGGATTTGGGTCAAATTGTGCAATATTTAACAATAACACTTTATTGTAGAAACTCAATAGCACTTTATTGAAACAAGTATACAATTTGTTTACATACACTATCTACGAGTTTTAGGGCATAAATCCCAACAAACTCCCACTTGAACTAAAACTCTAGTTTAGTGGGATGTACAATAATCTATACAGTAGTGGGTGTATAAATACATGCATAATACATATACAATGTACAAATACAATAAACTAGGACATCACTATACCGATTACATAATAGTATCACTATACTCATTACATTTCTCCCACTTGCCCTAAATTACACCTTTGTACATATCTCGTAGATCTAGACCTTCTAGATGACCCTCAAACACTTTAGCCGAGAGAGTGTTTGTAAATGAATCTACAATATTTCATTCAATTTATAATATTTCTGTTTGTCTTGGGCTGCGATGTTCTTTTGAATTTGCCACAACACCACTATATCACTATAAAGTGTGATGGGAAAGTTCACATTTGGAACACTTTCAAATCAATCAAGATACTTTAACAACTGCCTAGTGAAGAAAAAAAAAATACATTATTCATATACTTTAACAACTGCCTCATTCAAAATCTTGATGGAAAACTCAATGGGAAAAAGAATGCAGCACATTTACTCTCCCTCATGGAAACATCACTTGAGAATCTATGAGTCGTCACATTCCATTGTTGTGTACCAACTTCTCAAATGTTGTAGTAGGTAATGCCTTTGTTAATAAGTCTGCCAATTTACCTTTTGAAAAAATTTGTTGAACAGTGATATCACAATATTTTCTTCAAGATTATGAGTGTAAAAAAACTTTGGTGAGATATGCTTCGTTCTATATTCTTTAATATGTAAAATAATAATAAATATTTTTTTAATAAAAAACAAATGTCACGTCAACTTTCCATTAGTAATTAATGAAAAAACTGACAGAGGGACCAAAATGAAACTAAATACAAACCTCAAGGGTATATTAGTTGAGTTTGAAATTTCAGAAACCGAAATGTAACCAAATCCAAACCTCAAGGACTAAAAGTGTATTTTTTATTTCAAAAAATTAAATTGAAACAAAAAACTTTTCCCCTAATTTTTGCCACTTCTTAATAGATTGGTTTTGCTCCACACTTGCCTTTAACCAGATATTATTGTCAAATTGAGTATAGTTTGGTGGTAATTGACAGGCCTCCACTTAGAGGTAAAAAGTTCAAATTCTTCCGTCCTCAAATATTGTTGAACTAAAAAAAGAAAAGGTATTTTTAAATTTATTTATTATTTATTATTTATTTTTTGAGTTATTCAACATTAATGGTGAGTTTAGCAACCATATGTGAGAATTTATTTCCCTAGGCTTATAGGTGAAGGAGAAGATATTTGAGCATCTAATTCCACACAATTTGGAAGAAAGAGGTTAGAATCCATAGCCAAAAGAACACATCCTTTTCATCACTAAAACCTCGCCAATTTTAGAATCAACCAAATCCTATCAAGTGAGACTCTCCATTACACTTTCGCGATGATTTTGAAGAATCATTTTGATTCGTTCCCATTTCATATAAAATAAAATAAAAGTTTAAATCTCATTTCTCGTCTACCTCATTTTGGTCTCTTTTTCTTCAATAATATGTGAGAGTGGAGATTTAAATCTTTGACATTTTGGTCGAAATTATAATACGTTAACCAATTGAGCTATGCTCATGTTGACCATTCGATTTTGGCTTTTAAACTTTTAAAATACCCTTTTTGTCATGAAACTTAAAGAAGAAGAAGAAAACCATCAACAAACTTATGTGGTAGAAATATATACACTCATGGATATGTTAATATATATGTTTGGAACCAAATTATTCACACATATAAATGATTGATGATAAACAAATAACAATTACTAATTTTTTTTCATATCTCTTTATTACTTGGACCTAAACTCTAATATTAAATTAAAGGAAAACACTAATTCACCACGAGTGGAGCCAAACATTTTTAGAGGAAGAAGCATAGTTTTACATTTTAACTTTTTATAGTAAGACAAATGAACCAACATGAGCATAGCTCAACAAACATAAAACTTGTACTAATGACCAAGAGGTCTATAGTTCGAATTTCTCAACGCTACACGTTGTCAAAAACAAGGAAAGACAAATCGAGAGGGGGACAATTGTCGTGTCCTTCCTTCTTTTCTTCAGCCCTCTGTGATTCACTCTCATATAAGAAAAGAAAAAGGAAAAATTCGGGATCGGATCCAATCATAAATACGAAGTTTGTAGATCCAAATCATAAAGAACACAAATCGAAACATTGAACCAAGAAGCATTGATTTTGATTTGGATTTTCTCTCTTTTTGGCATTTATTATCTCCTATAATTAAGGCGGGGTTTAATGTGATCTCTGTTTGTATTTTTGTTTTATGTCCCTCCCCCATTGAATTAATCTTTTAAAAAAATGTCAATCATGAAAATGAAAAAGGCTGCAAGAAAAAGAAGAGTGAGAAAGAAATAGATTCTGAAAGTGGGGCATGCCTGCAAATTGCCACAAAGCAAAGGGTTGCGCCGAAAGGAGTGTTTTAGATATATCTGCAACTTTGGGTTCCCTCTCTGTCCTTAACCGCAAACTAGGGCTTCTTATTTTATTCTCTCTCATTAAAAAAAAAAAAAACGGCGGTTTTTTTTTTTTTTTTTTTTTTTTTTTTTTTTTTAATTATTATTTTGTTTTCTTTCTTCTTCCCCTCTCTCATTTACTTTTACACCAAACTACCTTAATTTCAATTTGATATTTATAGTTTTAATTTTCAATTTACTTCCTATAATTAGTTTATGATTTCTCTAGTAATATACGTGACGATTAGGTAATGATTAAGTATGATCAAGTGTGTTAAATTGAGCATAAGTTAGTGATAATTGACATATATCTTCAAAGGTTAGAGACTTGAATTCTCTACCTCTAAAATGTTATTGAACTGAAAAAAAGAGGACTAAGTTTGGTTAGTTTTCTATGTTAAGATAAGATTGAATGTTTGGATGAAATAATATTAGAAAGGAATAGGTGGATTTTTTTTTTTTTTGGTGAAAAAGATAATTCTGAGACATATGTGTTCTAAAGATAATTGACATGTTCCATCAACTAAAATCTCAAACTATAGGAACTAAATTGAAGTTTTTGAAAATTATAGGAACGAAGAATGTTTTTGTTTTTTTGTTTTTACAATATGTGGGACTAGGATTTTAACCTTTAACTTCTTAAACAAATATATCAAGCTAAGCTATGTTTATGTTGGCAAAAGCAACAAAGAAACTATGTCTACAACATATGAACCAAATTTGTAATTTTTAACCTAGACAACTATAAATTTATGATTTTGTCATGTGGTTTGGATATCGTATCTATTTAGTATTTTGATTTTAAAAAGTTTTGACTTGTCGTTAAATTTTTAACGGTGAGGTTTGGATTACGTATCTATTCCGAATCTCCCTATATTAATGCAATGTTGGACATGATACTTGCATAATTAAAAATTTTAATGCGATGGTGTGAATCAGAAATTAATACCAAATTTTTGAACCAATTGGTTAGATTTTATGTTTTGCAATAAAATCAAACAAACCTCATTTTAAGAGGGAAAAAAGAAAAAAATCAAACAAACCTACTCAATGGATAAAACCCACAAAGATTCTGCACAATAGGGACTATTTTGTGAAATTTAGACCAATGATTTAGCCAATTTGAAAATGATTGAAACTAAATTGAAAATAAATCCAAACCAAAAAAGCCAAAACAGTAATTTAACCACATTAAAATCAATAGAAAATAGTTCTAAAAACTACAAAGTGAACCCTAGCTACCTAATAGATTTTATTATTATTATTTTTTTTAAAAATACATCCAAATAGCCCCTTGTTGTATATTACAAATTTGTTTAATAAGGTAACACAAACAGAAAAACAATGAATGAACAAAGCAATCAATGAAAGAGATTTGAGGAGAAGAATAATGTATGGCAAGAAGCTTATGATTGTTACAGGCAGCTGCTTCCACTCCACATCACAGAAGAAAACATCATTATGAATATTCTGAAATAAAATCTAAGGATGAGATCAATGGCAGAATGGTAGGCTGTGGATTTTAACATAAGATTCTTTCTTGTCTTCTCTATCTTTTCTCCCCTTCACAAATGGATTTTTTTTTTAAAAAAATGGATTTAATAGCTTTTAATTTTTAAATTATCCAAATTATGAGGTCTACCATTAATGTTTTGGTAAAACTGATTCTATATCACTACAAGAATTTTTCTTTTGTTGGGAGAAAACTTTTTTCCGATGCAAATTCAAAGTGGGTAGAGATGTCTTCATACTGAGCGCCGTTGAAGATCCCACGTTGAAAAGGTGAGGATACCTCATAATATTTATAAGATACATGAGTTATTTCTCTCATTGTCAATTGGTTTTGAGATGAAACCACATGTTATCTAATATAGTATAAGAGTTCATAAAACTCAAACGAGTATTCAGTAAAAAAAGATCTCATTAAAAAATGATGAACCTAAGGAGACACCAGATCTCATAATCTTGATAAGATACGTGAGTTACTCCTCTCGTTATGAATTGGTTTTGAGATAAAATCCCATAAAAGAGGAAAAATTTGAGAAACTAGAGAAAGTAGTTTCTCAAAAGTTTGTTTGTTTTCTTTTTTTCATCTTTCATGCATGTACCATATTTCTCTCCCTCCCCCTTTGGCCTTCCTACACTCATCTTTCTCTTTCTCTCTCATTTCTCTCTCATTTTTTACTACTTCTTTTGTTTTTCTTTTATCTCTTTTCCTTTATTTCTCTTTTATTTCTCTTTTTTTTTTTTTTTCCTTTTCATTAATGAGCCTTTAGTTATTATTTTCTATTTAAATCTCTATTATTTTTCATCAATTTTAGTAGGTTTTAATTTATTTTTACTAATTAATTAATTAATAAGAGATTTCATGCTTGTCATTAATTGTCAAAGGAAAAAATATTTTTTTTCTTTCTCCTTTTTTGATCTTACATGACACGATCATTGACTAATGAGAAATGCATGCATTTTAAAGGAAAAAAATAAAAATAAATTTTATTATTCAATTCAAGAAATGTGGATATATATGCTCGATTGTTTAACCTTCAAGACTAGCAAAAGGAACAGGCTAAGTGCACAAAACATCCAAGAAAGGTTCAATATTTTTTTTTAAAAAATGCTCAAAATTTACTAACATGCTTCACTTCAACAAAAACAAAAGAAATTGCATACAAGCATATCCTAAATCATTATAATCAATCCAAAAGAGAACAAACAATCTCATCAATCAAAGCACATCAACAAGTGCTAAAAAATTACCCCGTTGCTAAGACACATCATGACATTAAAAAATAGAGCACAAACATAGCAAAACAAAGCACATGCATAATAAAATAGCCTAATGCTCAGATGCATGGAGACTCAACATAAAGCATAACATGCACAACAAAAACCACCCCAACCTAAAATCATATATTATCCCCAATGCATCCTAAACAATCATAAGCAAAATAAAAGACAAGCAAACAACTAAAAGCAAAGAGGAAAGGGATAAAATTTATTACTCGATTGCCTCTAAGAAGTGCTAATTTTTAACATTGTCATGTTCAACGAGATTCCCATCTTCCTCAAGGTACATAGAAATTCTCATATTTCATTGGACCCTTCTTCTTAGAATCCACAAAACGTGCCAACAGAAGTGGACTTGTCTGTTTTTCATGGGACCCTGAAGGTGCATAAATATTTTTGGATTTTTCTAATAATGGGAAGAAAGAAGAAAATTGAAAAGAAAGAGACTCAAGGGATAAATACATGGACGAAGACTCGTAGATAGACAATAAGATAAATACCATAAGAGAAAATCAAAGGATAAAACAGACTCAAACGTTTCAGCGTGAAACTCTATCTCTTGAATCTCCTTGCATTCGAACTTAGGATCTTCCTAACCTCACAAAATTGATCTTGGGATGGCACATGATAACCAAACTCATCATTGGAATTCACAAGAAATGCCTCTAGCTCGATAGTCTCTCGACATTGATGCTCTTGTTGCTCATAGCTTTTCTCCAAACCCACCATAAAAACAACCAACTGGACAACTTGGTCATTGTTGCCTTTTAAAGTGGTTAAAAATATTGAAAGAATTCACCTCAAAATACTGGGCAAGTATACACAATCAGAAGTAAGTCATAAGTATTTATCGTATCCACAGAGTATTGAATAGCCTCACTTTATTGATTTTAATTTTCCTTTTAATGATTTCAAAAGTGAGTTAAATTGATTGGGTTTTAAAATACTGAAGAAAAAGAAATGAAAAAACAGAAAACGTAAACGACTAGAGAAAACAGAATGGAAACAGACAAAGGTCAAGACTTCTGTAATTGTTTATAGAAATGCCATCAATTCTTTTGATCAGTTTATCGCATACAGTCTTATCAGCGGGATCCTCCCAGAACTCCAATTTTTTTGGAATGTGTTTCAACTTCAATGAAGCTCTACCGATCATACATTAGGTAATTGGTTATCCCTAACTCAACTATTGGCATTCACCAACTATCTACAGTGTAATGTGAATTAATGCCACACAACTCCTAAATCATCCCTGAAACTAGGAGAAAATATTCATACCGGCTGGCTAGACGAGTACATAATAAAATTAAGCACAACAAATAATTCAAGATGATCAGAATCAAATAGAATTTCCAGATTTTATAAAAATAACAATCACATAGTTCTCAGCACGTGCCTACAAACAATTTAGTTCATAATATAAAACATAAAGCATGTTACAATCTCATTAAACACATCCATAATATAAATTCTACAAAGAAAATACTAATCCTTCTGGCAATGGTGGCTGAAACGGATGCTCCAAGCCATCAAGATCATGGAAAAACTTCGTCTTCCTTGAGAGAATTCATAAAATGGTCTTCTATGGTCTCCAATTGGTTTCTTGGTCCCTAATTGGCCTCCAAGAATGGATTGTGTTGACTTCATACGACTTCTCTATTTGTAAGATGAGAGTATAACCTAATTAGGTTAATTAGGACACGTGAAGTGCTTCCCCAGCCTGATTATTCCGAGATCTATGCTAAAAATGCCACCTCCTTTAATGAATCACGTGCAGCTCACGTGGCCCGGTTTGCTAATATTTTGTTGGATCATCAACCTTTGCTCTCTCGATCTCGTCAACATTTATATTTTCCTGGAAAGAATCTCCAATGTATCAATTCTCATAATTAGGCTAAAACACAATAAATCCATCTATAAACACATCCAAAGGGCACAAATAACTTACAAAATATTAGATAAAGGACTATAAATAACTCCCTTTTGGAGAGCCAAACTCTACATTGATGCTCTAAACTCCTGTTGGAATTGAAGAGAACTATTATCAATTGCATTAACTAAATCTTCAAGAGATTTACTGAATTAGAATTTGATGATAATAGCACGACGACTCCTCTCTAGTCTCTTGCAACTAAAAAGGCTCTGCAATAATTTTCACTAGTTCCTCTAGAGACATACCTGAGGTGTCATGATACTGATTTTGAAAATAATCTGTCATTGAGATCAACTAAAAATAAAATAAAAAAAATAAAAAGAATCAATCACAACAAACCCAAGAAAGACATATTAAGCTTGGCTCCCTGACAACAACGCTAAATTTGATGAAAGAACTTGTTGAAGGCCCTAAATCAAATTAAATTTGTAATCACCAACCCCTACAACTAACTTGTAGCAGTAGTGGCCGGAGTCAAACACATGGAGTGTGATTGTTAATTTGTCTAAATCAGAGTTATTACGAAGACCACACTAATGGGGCGTGATAACTCTCCAAAATGGAGTTATTTATGCCTTATTCTATGATGATTTATATGTTAATTGTGCCATGTGGGTGTGATTATTAGATGAGTGTATTATGTTTTAGCTTAATTATAAGAATTGATGCTTTGGAGTTCTTTTGCAGAGAAATGAATGTTGATCAGATTGAGAGAGCAAAGTCCGTTGATCTAGCAAAGCTGTCAGCAAAATTGACCACGTGAACTGCACGTGATTCATTAAATGAGGTGGCGTTTCCAGCTTAGATCTTGAATTTAGAAGGCTTGGAAAGAGTTCCACGTGTCATGTTTGACCTAATTAAGTTGAACTTCACCCTATAAATGAGAGTAGCCGTTTAGAGATAATTAATTCCACTTGGGAGGCCAAATAGAGTTCAAGACCGATTGGAGACTCAAGGAGACTGTTGCATTCTAGAGTGGGTTAAAAATATGATAAAAATGAGCTCTAGAATATTGTGCAATTATACACAATCTGCAGCAAGTGATAAGTAATTTATCATCTCCAAGAGGTTTTGAATGACTTTCACTCTACCTATCTTGTGTAACTTTTTAATGGTTTCAAGGTTGTTAAAATGATTGATTTTGAAATATTGCTGAAGCAAAAGAAAGAACAGGGTATAATGTAAACGAATAAAGTAGACAAATTGGAAATAGACGTTGGTTAAGATTTTTGTAATTGTTTAAAAAGATGCTCTAGCAATAATATTAATTAGTCACTCTCTTCCAGTCTTATTAGCAAGATCCTCCCAGAACTCTGGATTTTTGGAATGTGTTTCAACTCCAATGACGCTCTACCGATCAAGTACTAGGCGACTGGTTATCCCTAACTCAGTCACTAGCGTCCACCAACACATAATGGTCTAGTGTGATTAAATGTCACACACCTCTCAAATCATCCCTGAAACTAAGAGGTGGTATTCATACCGGCTGGCCAGACAGGCATAAAATAATAATAAGTAGAACAAATAATCAAGATGTTCAAATCAATATCAATTGCATAGAGTATGAAGCACGACAATTACATAGATTCTAACCAACACTTCAGTAAATTTAGTTCATGGAATAAAAAGCAACACACACTACAATATGAGTGTGTGCATCCATAACTACAAAACTTTTACAAGAAAAAGTAAATTCCCTTGAAGAAATCCGTAGTGATGGTCTTCTTGAGGTCTCCAATCGTTCCTCTCTTTAAACGGCTCCCAAAGATGGAAAGTGAGTCTCCAACTTGGAATGAATTGACTTGAGACAGCTACTTCCTTTTATAGAGTGGAGTCAACCCTAATTAGGTCAAACTTTACAAGTGGAGGGCTCTCCAAGCTTCCTAGATCCGAGATTGATTCAGAAAACACCACCTCATTAATGAATCACGCGTGGCTCACGTGACAATTTTGCTTCTAGCTTTGCTGGACAATGGAATTTGCTCCCTCGAGTCGCTCAACATTATTTTCTTTGCAAAATAACTTCCAAAGCATTTATTCTTCTAAATAGGTTAAAACATATAATATTCATCTAAAAGCACACCTATTTGACACTAATGACACACAAATCACTATAGAAATAAAGCCTAAATAACTCCCTTTTGGAGAGTTATCATACCCCCAAACTTGAACTATTGCGCGTCCTGAGCAATACTTACTCACCTCCCCTTGAAAATTCAAAACATTAGACATAGCACAACTCAATCAAAACAGATAATCCAATGCTACCTTCAAACTTTACCTGAGCATTCTGCAAAACAAAGCACTACTGCAGCAAAATAGTTCTTTCAGCATTGAACAAATTATCACCACCTTTAACTCAATCCTAAGAACTTACCACAACCCAGCTCTATTATCAGACATATCTGAACACACATTTTAGGGGATTTATTCTTTTGTTCTTCAGACTAAAAGCAGCCCTACAATCATAAGCTCTTAAGCATGAGATGACCCACTTTATGGTGCAGTGTACCCTTGCCTAAAACTTATCACCAACTAGACTAAATACTCATTGTTAGACCCAAAAATCCTTAGTTATCTATCCCTTGCTTCTCAGAATGACAACATTTTATGATGAAGCTCACCTAAGCCCTGGGAGATCGAAAACTACTAGATGATCATTCATCTTTCAAAACTTTTGCTCTATGAATTTTCACAGTAAAATTTTCATAATTTTTCTTTTCAGCAAATAATTTTTTATTCATTTTTCAATATTCCCTAGGCCATCTTTTGACACAAAGACAAACTATGGGTGTCACAAATGTCCCTGGTTACTCAATAACCTAGAAAAATTATTATGAAGGAGAGGAATGCTCGAGCAAAACAAGCGGAGTAGCTAAAAGTCCCCCAAACTTAAATTATTCATTGTCCCCAATGAATTAGCAACATATAATTATACCCCCAAACTTAATTCTTTTTCGATATGAATTTTAAACTAAGCGTGGGACTAAGATTAGGCTTAAGGTGGATCAAAATAAGTCAATACTACCTCAGAATCTTCTTGCCTTAGCGATGACAAGGCTAGAAGAAATGCTCAAGCAAAAGGTTTCTGGAGAACATAACACCTTGATCTAATTAAGCTAACTAGTCCAAGCTTCAAAAATTCAAAAGAAAAGTTAAGTTAGGAATGCTCAGTATGCCATAGAACAAAAAAGACTTCAGAAATTTCATTAAAATAAAAGAAAACATTTACAATAAGCAGATAATTTTGTGGCCTAGAGAAACAAAAAATAAAAACAAGCAGAAACAAAAATATCAAAAGAAATTGGGGTCAGGAATACACGAGCAACAAAAATATTCGAACAAAATTAATGATCACCCAACACTTTTTTCCTTCTTCAATCTTCCTGGCCCTGATCATCCTATCCTTCTTCACTTTCAACTGGTGGCGGTGGGATCCAGGGATTGAACAAGTCATCGGGAAAAACTGGGAAGACTTGATATGGCTTTGAAAGATTTGACTGCAGTGCCTTCCTTAGAGTGGCATCCCTTCTCTTAGCATAAGTCCAGTAGGTCCGAGCTTGCCTCTTAGCAAACTCTTGCCTACTGGCTGAAAGTTGAAGTTGCTCTAAAATCTGATGGATGCCACACACTAACCCTCCTTGTCGTGCTTCTTGCTTCCGTTGAAGCCTTGCGAGGTTTGACGTGTCAATAATCCCCTTGTCAAGTAGGATCACATCCTCTGGAGTCGTGGGCACCCCTGCCCTATTACACAACATAGTAATCATATTTGGAAAGAATAATTTGCCCACCTTTTTGCGCCAACAGTTGTGGATTTCACTGGAGATTACTTTACCAACATCAATACTCAGGGATCTCAGAATTGCGAAAACCAGGAGCACTCTGTCGCGGGAGACTGTAGAATCGTGGGTTGTCGGCAGAAGACGCAGTTTGACGAAGAAGCCCAACCAGGTGTTTGCTTCGCTCTTCAAATATAGGGCCTGAAACGTGCGCTTCTCTGTCTTTGAAAACCTCCACTGAGCCCCTCAATTCCAACTTCTCTCACAGCCGCATTCAGTTGATCATTAGATGTTGCTACCACCATCTCATTGTATCTGACGTGGGGGAAATCCTGGAGATTGAATAGGGAGTTTATTGCACCTGGGCTCCAGTCTACATCATGTTGGGTTTTATGCCCTAAAACTCGTAGATAGTAAATGTACATTTGACCGAACATTAATAAAAGTGATGTATTATTCAATGTTTGTATTATATCTTGTCTTATTCACCCTAATCCAATAAACTAAACATCCAAGGCTAATAGAATGAGGCTTGAACTAGTATGTAGGGAAACACGGGGATCAATGTTCAAGTTTTAGCCTAAAGGGTCTGTAGTATAGGGATAAGGCTGGGTACCTTATCTTGGTGACACTATGGATACGACCCACTTTGTATATTGATACAAACGTATTGATCCAACGCGTTCATGTAGTTGACATGCGAGTGGGGGTATTCTGTGCAATTAGTTTGCACAAAGACCGGATCGCGAAATAGTTAACCACTAACTGTAACACCGTGAGTTAGCTCGGTTTCTATTTCACTAGGATGACCTAGGCAACTTGGCCTCAATCCTGAGTGGACTATGGACTCCTGTCCATGAGGGATTGTCCTTTGATTTGTACGGGTGAGAGTGGCCTGTTCGCCGACTCAATAAGCCTACTATTTTGGGGACAAGACCGAGTGGGGAGCTGGGAACGTAGTCTTATAAGATGGAATTCACTCCTTCCCGATATTAGGGTAAGTAGAGGTGTGTTCCCTTAAGTGGTGTCTCTGGGTCTTGAACAATGGGCCCTACCCTCTTTATGGCACGAGAGGGATTTCTGTTTGCTGGTTGGACCACAAACAGGTTGTTCATTAGAGGAGCACTGGTACTTACAGACCAAGAGGTAGCCTAGGGGTAAAACGGTAATTTGACCTAGCTGGGGTACGAACACACGTGAAGGGTTGACTTGCTGTTGACGGTCGATATCCGTGGACACAGAAATATATCTGTAGTGAGAAGAGTGCAGCTGTGGTTCTTTAGTGGAGTGAACCACAGTTAACGAATATTGATTAACTTGGTTAATGAGTTTAGCCAACTAATCTCATATCGTTGGAGCTTCTGATCTGTAGGTCCATTAGGTCCCATCGGTAGCTCTATAAGGGTGTTGAGGTAAATTTCTAAGGTTGAATCAAGTATTCGAAGGGGTTCGAATATTAAACTAAAATATGAATTTGATTCATATTAAAAACTATAGGTTATAATTAATGTACATGGGATGTATTGTGAGAGAGAATAATAATTGAATATGTGATGTTCAATTTTATTATTTTTTAAAATTAATTAATTTTGAATTAATTAATTGATTAAGTTTAATTAAATTTGATTTAATTAAACTATAGGTTAAAGAGGGAGATTAATTTAAATAAGATTTAAATTAATGATATTTAAATTAATATTGATTAATTGAAATTTAATTAATTATAATTTAAAATTTTGAATTTTAAATTAATAATTAATTATATCAGGTAACTGAACTTCAGTTACCAGAAATAGTGCGTGTAGTTACCCTCCTGATCGATAGGTAAGAGGGTGATTTTTTTCAGTTTTGAAAAAATATACTCTCAGTCTCACGCCTCTCGCCCTCTCTCTCGCCCTCTCTCTCGTTCTGCTCTCCCTATGTGAATACAGAGCAACTCTCCAGAGAAAAATCCTTAGAGACCTTGCTCCCACAAGCTTCTCAACTCACATTCCCTTTGAGAATACCGGTGCAATCAAGTGGTGGTGTTCGTGGTGATTTTTCCAACGAGATCAAGGATCACTTGCTACTGTTTTTGAGAGCAATTCGGAGAAAATTTGGCGAAACAATCAAGAGTTTCTTCAAGAGTAAGTGATTCTTGGCCTAGGATCAATAGGATCCTTTATATATTAGATCTATAGATTTTAGGGTTGTTTTAGCATGATTTATATCTGTTTTACAACATGTATTTTGTTTATATTTCTTGCTGTAAAATGTATATGTTTTGCCGTCGTATTGGTATCCCAATAAGCATTTAAACAGGTTAAGGTCTCTGAACGTTTCCGCTGAACGTTTCCGGTGGAAAGAATTTGTCCAATGCGTTAAGAAGATGAGCAAAGTGTTTACCTTTTGCGACAACTCCTCTTGTTGCTTTTGCAACAATTCCTGCTGCTGACACAGTCGTTCCTGCTGCAGACGCAAGGGTTCCGTAACTTCTTGGAACATTTGCCGCAGTTCTGAGAATATTAAGGCTGTGTCAACATCAAGTGGTCGAGCAGCTGCACCTTCGCCTGATGGTGCAGTTTCGAAGTCTCGTGCCTCCGGAGTTGGTTCAGGGATGTCATTGTTGCGAGGACTAGACAGGGATTGTTCAGAGACTTCTTCATTGTAGGCATGATGCGATTTTTTATCCAGTGCATCCAGAGCGTTGCCTCGAAATCAAGCAGCTGCGATTTTAGGGTTCTCTGAGCACCATGGCCATCCCACTTAGCCCCAAGTCTGGCTACCGCAAGAAGGACAACGCTCAGGAAGTCGTCGTCAAGGCACTCAAGAAGCTAGTTTCCTTCAGCGCTGGGTATATCCTGTAGCTCATAGACACTGTTTATGTGCGCTGAGGAGAATGCGATGGAATGGCCGCAAACAACAACTTCATCAATTTCTTCTCGCCATTGTGCGTGGTAGAAGTCGTGGGCAAGCGCAGGGACGTACGTTCCAGGGTTCTCGCAGACTGTTTCCCACTTGCGCTGGGAAATTTGGTCAGTCATCGTCTGCGGCAGGGGGCAACTAAATCCTCTTTCTTCCTGAAATTTACCCCATTCTTTTGCTTCTGCCTCAGCGCCTGTGCCTACTTTTTGTTTTCCCTTTTCTTTGGCTGCGGTGGGCGCTTTTCGTTTCTTACTTTGGGTCACCACAACTTGTTCTCATGGCTCTCTGATGACTACCCCTGTAGGTTGGATATTGCGGCGACGTGTGAGGGGGATTTCATCCTCAGAGACAGACATCTCCATGGCTGCTGCGACGGTGGCCAAGTTATGCGCTGCGATGTTTGCAGCTTCCGCATTGCTTGGCCCCTCGCCTCTGTTTGCTGCGTCTGTCTCTGCGGCAGTATGCTCTCGCTCTTTTCTTTGGCGAATTTCATCGCCTTCTTCGTCTAGCTCTTGTAGCAGGTCGTTCCATGCAGCGACTTGCTGTTATGAGAACTGTGGTAGTGTGGACGATGATGGGGGAAGAGGGGTGGGAATGGTGTTAGTTGGGAAGCAAGAAGGGGAAGGATCGGTGGTGAAGGTAGAGGAAGCGTTTGGTGGTGGAAGGAGGGCAACCGACGGAAATGGAGATGAAAAAAGAGTGAAGTTTCGAGGGGTGGGGACGTTTGGGTATGCCTGAAGGGTAACAGGTTGGATAGTGAGGAGGAGATGTCTAATGGGGTGACACTGAGCACTTCTTCGGCGCCAGAGGCTGATGGGGCGGCGACGAGTTGGGTGCTAGTGCCGGCTAGCGGCGGTTCCCCATCGACAACCTCTGGCTCTTCTTCCTCCATTTGGTCGATGTTTTGTGGGTTGTCACCTTCTTCGTCTGAAGAGATGATCATATCTCTGTTCGACCCTTCTACTTCCGGCGAAGAATGAACATCATCCGCATATCCGACCATGGAGAGATTTTGAGAGTCTGACATGGTTGTTCCTCGGTGGGAAGGAGAAAAGAAATTTCGAAAACTTGGGGGTTTAGGGTTTTGGAATGAAGGAGACGCAGGTAATGAGGAAGAAGCATCAGAAGTTTTCCCACTATATAGTTAATGCAAGGCATGCGTCCCTAGGTACTGACAACCTTTCGCATCCCACAAGAGTGGGTAATCATGATTATTATGGAGGAATGTGAGTGGTTGCTTTGGGTAACGTGAGAAAAACAGGGATTAGTGCGTCTCCTTAAATGCTAATATGATTATCACCGCGTGAGGCAAAAATGCAGCTGTAATTGGACATGCGGTGGGATTTCCTTCTAGGAAAACAAAATTTTACCAACACAGCGATTTTACTCTAACTAAAGAGACATGCGGTGGGATTGTCTCCCTAAAAGCTCAACATATCAAAATATATATAAAAAAATAAATAAAATATGCAAAAAGAAAATATTTACAACTTCAGACCTGCTAGTGCTCCTGCGCTAGGTCCTGGCGCATTCAGAGCACTTCTCTTCTGGACCTATCTTGTTTGGCTTCTTCAAGGTGGATCCTTCAGGAGGATCATCTCAACTACTTTATTCAAAGTTCCTTCGATATATGGTTTTACTCTTTGCCCGTTAACTTTGAAAATTCTCTTCCCATCTGTAGAATGTAGATCTACTGCCCCATATGGATAAACTTTATGAACTATGTAGAGGCCCGACCATCTGGATTTTAGTTTTCCTGGAAAGAGTCGTAACCGTGAATTAAACAACAATACTTTCATACCTGCCTTGAGATCCTTTTTGAGTATTTTTCGATCCTGCCATTGCTTTTGTTTTTCTTTATTTATCTTGGCATTCTCGTATGCATTCCTTCTAAATTCTTCTAATTCTGCCAGTTGACGCAATCGTTCTTGCCCTGCGGCTTCTAAGTCAAAATTTAGATGCTTCATTGCCCAATGTGCCTTGTGCTCCAATTCCAATGGTAGATGACATGCTTTTCCATACACTAACGCATATGGAGATGCGCGTATGGGTGTTTTGAATGCAGTGCGATATGCCCATAGTGCATCATCTAGGTGATGCGCCCAGTCTTTTCTGCTGGTGTTTACAACCTTCTGGAGAATTCTTTTTATTTCTCTATTTGAAACTTCCGCCTGACCATTACTCTGTGGGTGGTAAGCTGTTGCGATGTGATGTTTGACATTGTATTTTCGCAATAACTTATTCATGACCCTATTTATGAAGTAGGTCCCTTCATCACTAATCAACCTGCGTGGTACTCCAAATCTTGTAAAGATATTCCTTTTTAGGAATTTTGTCACAGTTGTCGCATCGTTTTTAACGCAGGCGATTGCTTCTATCCATTTGGTCACATAGTCCACTGCGAGGAGAATGTATTGGTTCCCTTGCGATGATGGGAAAGGTCCCATGAAATCAATGCCCTAGAGATCGAATGGCTATATTTCTATTATGTAGTTTTGAGGCATTTCATTTCTTGCACTGATGTTTCCAGTGCGCTGACATCTATCGCAACCTTCGACATGTTTTCTGGCGTCTTGAAACAAGGTGGGCCACCAATAGCCGCTTTGAAGAACTTTGGCTGCGGTGCGTTGTCCTCCAAAGTGGCCTCCATATGGTGCTTCGTGATAGTCTTTCAATATTTTCAGTCCATCTTTATGGCCAACGCATTTTCTAAGAATTTGGTCAGGTCCCCTACGATAGAGGCAATGGTCATCCCATAAATAAAATTTTAATTCGTGAAAGAATTTCTTACGGTGTTGCGCTGAGTATTCTTCTGGCAAGATTCCTGCGGCAAGGTAATTTGCAATGTCTGCAAACCACGGTTCTTCTTCGTGGATTACAAAAAGCTTTTCGTCAGGAAATTCTTCTGCGATAGGGACTCTTGACGCATCTTCCTTCCCACGGGTTTCCAAGCGCGACAAGTGATCAGCAACTAAATTTTCACTCCCCTTTTTGTCTTTGATCTCTAGATCAAATTCTTGTAGCAATAAAATCCATCTAATCAGTCTTGGCTTTGTGTCCTTTTTTGTGATAAGATATTTTATTGCTGCCTGATCTGTGTAAACTATGACTTTGGAGCCAATCAGGTAAGCACGAAATTTATCAAACGCATAAACAACCGCTAATAATTCCTTCTCGATTGTTGTGTAATTCGTTTGTGCTTCATTTAATGTTCGACTGGCATAATAAATGGGGTGAAGATTCTTTTCCTTTTTCTGTGCAACACTGCTCCTACTGCCACATCACTAGCATCACACATCAAGAAAAAAGGCTCCCTCCAGTTTGGGGTTGCGAGGATAGGAGCACTTACTAATGCAAGCTTCAGATTCTCAAATGCTTTAACGCATTCGTTTGAAAATTCAAATTTTCTATTAGCTTCCAGTAATGCACAAAGTGGCTTTGTAATGTGTGAGAAGTTTCTGATGAACCTGCGATAGAATCCCGCATGTCCCAGGAAGCTGCGAATTCCCTTTACATCTAGGAGGTAGTAATTTCTCAATGACATCAATTTTAGCCTTATCTACTTCAATACCTGCACTTGATATGCGGTGGCCTAAGACAATACCTTCTTCCACCATGAAATGACATTTTTCCCAATTCAGCACAAGGTGGGTTTCTTCGCATCTTTCCAATACTCGATCCAGCTGCTTCAAACAGTCTGCGAAAGACTTTCCATATACCGAGAAGTCATCCATGAAAACTTCTACAGATTTTTCTAGAAGTTCGGAGAAAATAGCCATCATACACCTCTGGAACGTTCCAGGCGCATTACACAGGCATCCTTCTGAATGCAAAGGTGCCATATGGGCAGGTGAATGTTGTCTTCTCTTGGTCTTCTGGCGCAATGGTGATTTGATTATACCCGGAGTATCCATCTAGAAAACAATAGTAAGTTTGTCCTGTAAGTCGGTCTAGCATTTGGTCAATGGATGGGAGAGGAAAATGGTCCTTTTTGGTGATGGCATTCAACTTGCGATAATCCATGCAGATGTGCCAACCTGTAGTGGTGCGGGATGGAATCAGCTCGTTGTTTGCGTTAGCCACCACTGTCATGCCTCCTTTCTTGGGCATGCATTGGATTGGGCTTACCCATCTGCTATATGCGATGAGGTATATTACACCTGTGTCGAGCCACTTAATTATCTCCTTTCGTACTACTTCCATCATTGCGGGATTTAGCCTTCTTTGTCTTTCAACGAATTCATTGGATTCATCTATCAATCGAATTTTGTGCATGCAATAAGAAGCGCTAATACCTTTAATATCTGCTAAACTCCACCCAATGGCCTTATTGTGTCTTGCGAGAACCTCCACCAGTAGATGTTCTTGCGATGAATCAAGCTTTGATGAGATTATGACTGGGAGTGATTCTTTTTCCCCCAAGAATCTATACTTCAAATGCATTGGCAAGGGTTTAATTTCTAGCGCAGGAGGTTGCATTATGGAAGGCAGGGTGGGAACTCTTCCTTCCATATCCAGTATGTGGGTAACTTCTTCATGCGGCAGTAAGATGCGATTTCCTCTTTCTGTGGAACTGGCCGTATTTGATAGTAATTCATGCGGAGAGCATACATTTATGCGGGCTACCATGTTGTATTCCTTGGGATCATCAGGATATTTTAGCGAAGAGAGAATATTAAAGACAACCTTCTAATCGTTCATGCGCATTGTCAGTTCTCCCTTTTGTACGTCAATTAGGGTTTGTCCTGTGGCAAGGAATGGTCTTCCCAAAATAATGGGAATTTCTTTGTCGGCTTCATAGTCCAAAATGATGAAATCTGCTGGAAAAATAAATTTGTCAACTTTGACTAAAACGTCTTCGATCTTTCCCTCAGGGTGGACTACAGATCTATCTGCTAATTGAAGTGTAATGGTTGTTGGTCTTACTTCTCCGATCCCTAGGCGCTTGTAGACAGACAATGGCATCAAATTTATGCTTGCGCCCAGGTCACATAATGCCTTGCCAACATCTATTTCTCCTATCGAACAAGGAATTGTGAAACTTCTAGGATCTTTCAATTTTGGGGGAAGCTTGTTGGCAAGTATTGCGCTACATTCACTTGTTAACGCAACAGTTTCAAACTCCTTCCATGGTCGTTTGTTCATCAGAATGTCTTTCAAGAATTTGGCATAGCTCTGCATCTTTTCTGATGCCTCCACAAGTGGGACATTGATATGCAGTTCTCGCAAAACATTCAAGAATTTCTTAAACTGAGCCTCATCATTCTTCTTTCGCAGCCTCTATGGGAAAGGTAGTGTGGGCTTGTATGCGTCAGGCTCTTTTTCTGCGTGAGCTTCCTTCTTTTCGGATTCTTCCTCCTGAGTTGCTTTTTCTTCTTGCGGCTGGCTGTGCCCTTCTGTGGTTGTGTTTTTGCATGGGTCATCTTGCGTTGGTGTAGGTTCATTTATCTGCAATTGTCTTCCACTTCGTAGAGTCACCGCATGGCAGTGTTGTTTCCCTTTTGGATCCTCCGTATTGCTGGGCAGTGTTCTCGCAGGTCTGTTTTTTAACTCTGACGCAAGCTGTCCGACTTGAATCTCTAGACTGCGAAGGGATGCGACTTGGCTCTGAACCATTGCGTCATTCTTGGCCATATACTCTTTTTGACTGGTCATGAATTCCCTCATCATGTTTTCTAATGCGTTTGAGGATGATGCTCTTTGGCTTCCTCCATCCATGTTGCGCTGGAAATGTCCCTGCGAAGATTGGTCATTGTTAGAATTGAATAATCTTGGCGCATGATTTACATTACCTTGTTGCTGTTTATTTGCGCTCACATTCCATGAAAAGTTTGGGTGATTTCTCCACCCTGGGTTATATGTGCTTGAATATGGGTTGTTGCGCGTAGCTCCTTGCGATCTCACATAGAGAACTGATTCTGGGTTTGAAGGACACTGATCATGCGTGTGTCCTTCACCGCAGATCCCGCATCCAAATGCGTTGAGTTGCACGATCAAGGGTGCGGTGCTGGCTGTGAGCGCATCCATTTTTAAGGTCAACGCCTCAATTTTTGCATTTATTGAAGTCATAGGCTCTACTTCAAAACTTCCTGAATTGGCCTTAATGGGTCTTCGTCTTCTATCTTCCGCAGAGCCCCACTCATAGTTATTGCGTGCAATTCGATCTAGAATTTCATGGGCTTCGTCATAAGTCTTTCTGAGTAGTGCACCATTTGCGGATGACTCTACCAAAATTTGCGAATTCTTGTTAAGACCTACATAGAAGGTCTCTAGCTGAATGCATAGTGGTAAGCCATGGTGCGGGCATCTTTGTAGCAGGCTCTTGAATCGTTCCCAAGCTTCGCTCAATGTTTCATCATCCAGTTGTGTGAACGTCATTATTTCCTTTCTCAATCTAGAGTTTGCGGTAGGTGGAAAGTATTTTTCTAGGAATTTTTCTGCCAAAACATTCCATGTTGCGATGGAGTTTGCTAGCTGCTGGTTTAACCATACTTTCGCCGCATCTCTCAGAGAGTAAGGAAATAATATGACTTGAAGTTGTTCTGGGGTAACTCCTGGAATGATAAACTTGTTGCAAATGTCGAGGAATGACTTGAGGTGAGAGTGAGGATCTTCCGATGCACTTCCTTCAAATTGTCCTGCAGCTGTTAACATTTGAAACATAACAGGTTTTAGTTCAAACCTCTCTGTTTCTAGAGTTGGCTGAACTATTCCTGGATTGAAATTGCAATTTGTAGGGGCTGCATAATCTCTAATTCCTCTGGCCCTATCATCGGCCATCTGGATGGGGTTTAATGGTCGATTTGGTTGGTTTGGTGCTGCCATTTCTCCTGGTTGCCTTCGAGGTCTACGATTTCTTTTTCTTCTGTGGTATGTTCTATCGATTTCAGGATCTACCTCGAATTCAATTCGTCGGGCGGCACGCATACAATTTTTGTTCCTGGAGAAAAAGACTCAACAGGGAGCACTGTGAGTATTAATTCAGTGAAAGTTGGAATAGACTTTTGTTGCCAATTTCCCCTGCAACGGCGCCAAAAACTTGATTGGTTGTCAGTGTGATTGGTTTAGTAGTCGTAGATTTAAATCAATCCAAGTATAAACTGACTAAATCAAGTAGTACCTGATGAGTCCAGGGTCGAATCCACAGGGAAATGAAACAAAAGTGGTAAAAAAAATATATATTCACTGATTTAATCTCTCAATGTGCGATGTAAGTTTTGGAGAGTAAAAACTAATTGGTATAGTTTAAACAATAAGTGATTTGCAGAAAGAAAAATGAACAATAAAAACTGAAGAAATGAGTTCAATGCGAAAAGTATCAAGGCTGTTGCGGTAGCAACTTCATGCGTTTATAAAAGACTTGTTGCGCTAATTTTGATTAATTGATCCACTAATGCCTAAGCGAGAAAAAATCATTAAGTTTCCCTTCTGGTATTCCTTATGCGTTTTAGCAATAAACTAACAATTGACTCTTTGACTAGTTTATGCGTGAAGTTTAGTTCTCTTATCACTTACAAGGGATTGCATTAGTCACAACGCAATCGAAGCTCAAGCATGCAATATCTTTTAGCGGTAATGATTTAATGCTACCAAGACTACATGACATGCGCTAACTTGTTCTACTTAGAGAGATCCATATGCATTACCTGTCAAGGATTTATCATATTGTTACCGCATCCGGCTGGCCAAGCGGGAATTAGCAATGAAAAGATTAATGGAACTAAGTAGAAAGCAATCAATGTTTCAATTAAACCAAAATAAGCGCTTACAGGTTGCACTTATCGCCGCATGAGGCGCTTGCGCTAAGCCTTGAAGAGAAGATTTAGCTCATGTGAGCAAAACAAAACTGTATGAAATGACACATTACACACAAGTATGCTCCCATTTTCCAATTTCTGCAATGCCTTCGTGAATTTCTTCTCCCGCTCCTCTTTTCTCTCTTGATCGTATCATTCCCTCTTTTTTCTTTGAGCAGGTGGCTTCTATTTATAGGCGAGGGAAGCTAACTTCTCCAAGTAATTTGCTTCAGTCACCAACGACCAACTTGCAACTTCTCAGCTTCTTTTTAGTCCACTTGCATTGGTTGTGTCAGCGTTTGATCATCATTAGGCCACTTGCGCCTTTCTAATCTCCTTTTTCGCCTACTTGCTCTGGCTGCGCCAGCGCTGTCTTTTCATCCATCTTTTTCTGTCTCTTGATCATCTTGGAAAGTGTGCCTGCGCTGAAAAAGATACTTAAAACAACCAGATTAGCTGCGTTAGCGCTCTGTGTTTATAATTTCTTATTGCATACACTAATATAGCATGCCGCTTATAACAAAACACTTTTCCTTTTCTTTATGCGCTAAGATAACGCATCAGAGGTTCTTTTAGCCTTCTTCTAGCCTAAATTTAAAGGGTAAATAACTTGCATTTCGCAAGCTATCATACACCGACTCTGATTTTCAATCTGACAAAGATTCTAGGAAATCTACGTCAGGGTCAGTGTTCACCCTTAACGGGGGAGCTGTAGTTTGGAGAAGTATAAAGCAAGGATACATAGCAGACTCCACGATGGAGGCTGAGTATGTAGCTGCTTGTGAAGCAGCTAAGGAAGCTGTTTGGCTAAGGAAGTTCTTGACAGATTTGGAAGTTGTTCCAAATATGAACTTGCCCATTACGTTATACTGTGACAACAGTGGGGTTGTAGCCAATTCAAAGGAACCTCGCAGCCACAAACGAGGTAAACACATAGAGAGGAAGTATCATCTGATTCGAGAGATTGTGCAAAGAGGAGATGTGGTCGTGACCAAGATCGCTTCCGAGCACAACATTGCTGATCCGTTTACGAAGGCCCTCTCGGCTAAAGTGTTCGAGGGTCATCTAGAAAGTCTAGGTCTGCGAGACATGTATATAGCGTAATCTAGGGCAAGTGGGAGATGTGTAATGGGTGTGTAAGGATGCCCTAGTTTATTGTATTTTGTATATTTACCTTCCATGTAATGTACAACATACATGTACCATTTCCAGATTTTGATTATATTGTATATACTTTCCCTGTAACTTGAGTTTTAGTTCAAGTGGGAGTTTGTTGGGTTTTATGCCCTAAAGCTCGTAGATAGTAAATGTACATTTGACCGAACATTAATAAAAGTGATGTATTATTCAATGTTTGTATTATATCTTGTCTTATTAACCTTAATCCAATAAACTAAACATCCAAGGCTAATAGAATGAGGCTTGAACTAGTATGTAGGGACATACGAGGATCAATGTTCAAGTTTTAGCCTAAAGGGTCTGTAGTATAGGGATAAGGCTGGGTACCTTATCCTGGTTACACTATGGATACGACCCGCTTTGTATATTGATACAAACGTATTGATCCAACGCGTTTGATAACTGCCCAAAAGGTAGTTATTTAGGCCTCAATTATATAGGGATTTGTGTGTCCTTTATGCTTATTAGGGTTGGTTTTGGATAGATATTACATGTTTTAACCCATTTGGAAGAATGGAAGCATTGGAAATTATCTTGTGCAGATTATGCTGCTGAGCGACTGGAGGGAGCAAATTCTATGCTGCAGCAAAACTGGGAGCAGAAACTGCCACATCACAGCTCGTTAGCCAACTTCATGAACCGACTTCTGTTGAGTAATTTTCGTGATAAAGAAGCAAGGAGAGCCCTACACGTGTCCAAGTTGACCTAATTCAAGTCTCCTCTCCTTCTATAAAAGGAAGTAGCCGTCCAAGTCAAACTCATTCCATGTTTTCCCTTGAAATCCGAATAGTATAGGGAGATTGAAGATCATCAAGAACACCATCTTCCGCAAGCTGATTAGGGAGTTTACTTTCTTTATTAACTTGTGGTTATGGACATGCATACTCAGATTGTAATTCGTATTCCTATGCCTATTATGAACTAAGTAGCTTAGGGTGTTGGTTAGGAATAATGTGATTACTGTGCTTCATCTCTAGTAATAAATTGACTATCGCATTTTGGTTAATTGTTGTGATTACTTCAATTTTATGCCCGCTTGGCCAGCCGGTGTGAATAGCTCTCTCTAGTTTCAGGGATGATTTAGAGAGTGTGTGACAATTATCCACACTACGATCATTGTGTATTGGTGAACGCCAGTGACTGAGCTAGGGATAGCCAGTTGCCTAGTGCTTGATCGGTCGCACTTCATTGGGTTTGAAACATATCCCAAAAGATCCAGAGTTCCGGGAGGAATCCACTAACAATACTGCGAGAAATGCATGATCAATAATATTGCTAGAGCATATCTTAGAACAATCACTAAAGCCTAACCAGCGCCTGTCTTTAATCTGTCTATCTATTTGTTTACTTGTTGTTCTGTCATTTATTTTGCCTCGGCATAATTCTGATAAAACCAAATCATTTTACTATTCTTGAAACCATTGGAAAGTTACACTAAAATAGGTAGAGTGGAAACTAATTCAGGGCTCGGATTGATAATATTACTTGCTGCAGACTGTGTATACTTGCACAGGAATTCTAGAGTCTTTTATATCATATTTTTACTCACTCTAGGAACCCAACAGCGTTCATGTAGTTGACATGCGAGTGGGGGTATTCTGTGCAATGAGTTTGCACAAAGACCGAACCGCGAAATAGTTAACCACTAACTGTAACACCGTGAGTTAGCTCGGTTTCTATTTAACTAGGATGACCTAGGGAACTTGGCCTCAATCCTGAGTGGATTATGGACTCCTGTCCATGAGGGATTGTCCTTTGATTTGTACGGGTGAGAGTGGCCTGTTCGCCGACTCAATAAGCCTACCATTTTGGGGACAAGACTGAGTGGGGAGCTGGGAACGTAGTCTTACAAGATGGAATTCACTCCTTCCCGATATTAGGGTAAGTAGAGGTATGTTCCCTTAAGTGGTGTCTCCGGGTCTTGAACAATGGACCCTACCTTCTTTATGGCACAAGAGGGATTTCTGTTTGTTGGTTGGACCACAAACAGGTTGTTCATTAGAGGAGCACTAATACTTAAGGACCAAGAGGTAGCCCAAGGGTAAAATGGTAATTTGACCTAGCTGGGGTACGAACACACGTGAAAGGCTGACTTGCTGTTGACGGTCGATATCCGTGGACACAGAAATATATCTGCAGTGAGAAGAGTGCAATTGTGGTTGTTTAGTGGAGTGAACCACAATTAACGAATATTGATTAACTTGGTTAATGAGTTTAGCCAACTAATCTCATATCGTTGGAGCTTCGGATCTGTAGGTCCATTAGGTCCCATCGGTAGCTCTATAAGGGTGTTGAGGTAAATTTCTAAGGTTGAATCAAGTATTCGAAGGGGTTCGAATATTAAACTAAAATATGAATTTCATTCATATTAAAAACTATAGGTTATAATTAATGTGCATGGGATGTATTGTGAGAGAGAATAATAATTGAATATGTGATGTTCAATTTTATTATTTTTTAAAATTAATTAATTTTGAATTAATTAATTGATTAAGTTTAATTAAATTTGATTTAATTAAACTATAGGTTAAAGAGGGAGATTAATTTAAATAAGATTTAAATTAATGATATTTCAATTAATATTGATTAATTGAAATTTAATTAATTATAATTTAAAATTTTGAATTTTAAATTAATAATTAATTATATCAGGTAACTGAACTTCAGTTACCAGAAATAGTGCGTGCATTTACCCTCTTGATCGATAGGTAAGGGGGTGATTTTTTTCAGTTTTGAAAAAATATACTCTCAGTCTCACGCCTCTCCCCCTCTCTTTCGCCCTCTCTCTCTCGTTCTGCTCTCCCTCTATGAACACAGAGCAACTTTCCAGAGAAAAATCCTTAGAGACCTTGCTCCCACAAGCTTCTCAACTCACATTCCCTTTGAGAATACGGTGCAATCAAGTGGTGGTGTTCGTGGTGATTTTTCCAGCGAGATCAAGGATCACTTGCTGTTGTTTTTTAGAGCAATTCGGAGAAAATTTGGCGAAACAATCAAGAGTTTCTTCAACGGTAAGTGATTCTTGGCCTAGGATCAATAGGATCCTTTATAGATTAGATCTATAGATTTTAGGGCTGTTTTAGCATGATTTATATCTTTTTTACAGCATGTATTCTGTTTATATTTTTTGCTGTAAAATGTATATGTTTTGCCGTCGTATTGGTATCCCAATCGGCATTTAAACCGGTTAAGGTCTCTGGACGTTTCCGCTGTGCTAGGGCTTTAATCCATGCACATCAACCCCTCGAACAATCGCTTGGAAGCCTTCTTCTTCGTCAATGTTCGTGTAGAATTCGCAAACAACATTTGAATTTACTGACTCTGGCTTCGTACAAAATTGCTCCCATCCATGGTTCGTAATCCCTACTCTAAGAAAATATGGTAGGTCTTCTCCAAATCCTCTCTCAAATAGGAAGTCCCGTTTCAACATTTCCAAATATTTTGCTCTGGCAATGTTGTTGGTGAAGTGTTCGTATGACAATCTTGGTTCCTCAGTTTCTTCTTCTGCTGCCTCGGTTGCTGCTGTAGCTACACCTTTGCCCTTGTCTTCATGTTGCTTCATCAGGGCCTCCTCCTCATTTTTCTTTTCAGTTTCCTCTTTCTCTTGGTCCTCTTTTTCTGTATTTTCCTTCTCTGATTTAGTTGTTGGTTGTTGGGTTTCCAGAGTGAGTAAAAATGTAGTAAGAAATAAGATCAAAATGGACTCTAGAACTCTGTGCAAGTATACACAGTCCGCACCAAGTAATAAGTATTTATCGAATCCAAGGTCTGAACTAGCTTTCACTTTATCTATTTTGTTTAATTTTTTAATGGTTTCAAAAGTGGTTAAAATGATTGGTTTTTATCGAAATGCTGAAGCAAAAGAAATGAAAGAACAAAAAGTAAACGAATAGGTAGACAGATTAGAAACAGACGCTAGTCAGGATTTAGTAATTGTTTTAAAAGATGCTCTAGCAATATTATTGATCATGCAATCTCTTGTAGTCTTATTAGCAGATTCCTCCCGAAACTTCAGATTTTTTAGAATGTGTTTCAACTCCAATGAAGTACAACCGATCAAGCACTAGGCAACTAACTATCCCTAGCTCAGTCACTGGCATTCACCAATACACAATGATCTAGTGTGATTAATCGCCACACACTCCCTAAATCATCCCTGAAACTAGAGAGAGGTATTCATACCGGCTGGCCAGGCGGGCACAAAATAGAAATGAGCACAACAATTTAATCAAGATGCATCAAATCAGTATTTATTACTAGAAATTAAGCACGACAATCACATGTTCCCTAACCAACGCCTAAAGCTACTTAGTTCATAAAATGCATGGAAACACACGTTACAATCTGAGTAAGCATGTCCATAAAGACAAGGTAATACAAGAAAAGATTAATTCCCTTGAACAACTTGTAATTGATAGTCTTCTTGATGGTCTCCAATCTCTCCTCTATTCGGCTCCCAAAATGGAAATGAGAATAATCTCTTCCCCAAAAGTGGAATGACTTTGACTTGGGCAACTATCTCCTTTTATAGAATGATAGGAGGCTTTGTAGGATTGAAATTCCGTAATTTCGTAAAGCGGAAGCGTGATTGGGATCGATTCGTAATTAATTTTGTTTAATCTAAAATACCAATACATTGACAATAATATTATAACTATTCTAAATATATATTAAGGCTAAACATACAAAAATATTAGATCTAAATCTAATTTATAAAGTAACAAATTACTTACTCTCGTTGACAACTCAGAATAAATTCACCAACTGCTTGTGAATTAATCACGAACTAGTGCGAACGCCACCACTATGGCTACACGGATATGACTCTGAGACTTCTAGAGGCAGGAGACTGGTGGGAGTCTAGAAGAAGCCTTGAGGGGAATTCTCTATGAGTAGGAGAATGAATGTGATGTCTTTCACCCTACCCCAAGGGTCCTATATATAGTAAAGGCCAAGACCTTTTTCCTAATAGAAAAAGGAAGACCTTTTCCTTATAGGAAAATGTCTCTAATTTTAATAAATAATTAATTAATTCCTTAATTAATTAATTTTCCAATTAAATATCATATATTTAATCTTAGGGATTTTAGTAAAATTAAAATTAATATGAATCCAATTCATATTAAATTTATTTGAACTCTTTCAAATATTTTCTTTCCTAATAGGAAAAGGTCTCTAATTTTAATAAATAATTAATTAATTCCATAATTAATTAATTTACCAAATTAAATATCATATATTTAATCTTAGGGATTTTATTAAAATAAAAATTAATATAAATCCAATTCATATTAAATTTATTTGAACTCTTTCAAATACTTTCTCTCAAGAATTAATTTTTTAAATTAATTCAAAAATTATATTATAAAGTTTCATAAACTTTATATTATAATGCATCAATATACATTATACGATTCCCCAAATAAATTGAACACTTTCAATTTACAAATTATACTTAATTGCCTCAAGTCTTTTTACGAGCTACCAGTGGGACCTAATGGACCTACAGATCAGAAGCTCCAACGATACGAGACTAATTGGCCAAACTCATTGACCAAGTTTAGTCAACATTCGATAACTGTGGGTCACTCCACTAAAGACCCATAACTGCACTATTCTCACTGTAGAATATTTCTGTGTCCACGGATATCGACCAAGCAGTAAGTCAATCCTTCACGTGTGTTCGTAACACCAGCTGGATCAAATTACCGTTTTACCCCTGGGTTACCTCTAGTTCCTTAAGTACTACTGATTCCTCTAATGAACAAGTTGTTTAGAGTCCAACCACTAAAAAGGAGTTCCTCTCGGGTTAGGAAAGGACGCACGCCTTTGTTCAAACCCCGGAATCAGCCCTTAAGGGAACACACATCTACTTACCCCAATAGGGGAAGGAGTGAATTCCGTCTTGTACTGTTATGTTCCCAGCCCCCATTCGGTATTGCCCCTGAAATGGTAGGATTATTGAGTCGGCGAACTGGCCACTCTCACCCATACAAATCTAAGGACAATCCCTCCTGAAAGCGGTTCATAAAAAACTCAGGATTGAGATTGAGTTACCTAGGTCATCCTATTAAAATAGAAACCTACACTAGTTAACGACGTTACATCTAGTGGTTACTATTTCGCGGTCCGGTCTTATGCAAATTCATTGCATAGGATACCCTCACCCACATGTCTCCTACATGGATGCTTTGGATCATTGCATCTGCATCGTATACAAGGTGGGTCGTATCACATAGTGTCACCAGGATAAGGTACCCAACCTTATCCCTATACTATAGACCTTTTAGGTTGTTACTTGGACACCGATCCCCGTATGTCCCCACATACTAGTCCAAGTTTCATTTAAACAACCTTGGATCTTAGTTTATTGGATTTAGGGTTTATTAATGCAAACTCGATTATTCAATAACCAAATTACTGAATTACTCAAATAACGCTTTATTGAGATCGATTAATTTGTTTCATTTACTATCTACGAGTTTTAGGGCATAAAACCCAACAACTCCCACTTGAACTAAAACTCTAGTGGGCAATGTACATCAACAATCATAATTGAATGAATAATCATTGAAGTAGGAATAGTAGTTTGTATTAATACTGTATAATACATGAAAAGTACAAATACAGATAAATACAATAAACTAGGGCATTCACAATACCCATTACACTTCTCCCACTTGCCCTAGATTATTCTATGTACATATCTCGCGGACCTAGACCGTCTAGATGACCCTCAAACACTTTAGCCATGAGAGCCTTCGTAAATGGATCAACAATATTGTGCCAGAGGCTACCTTCGTGACGATCACGTCCCCTCGTTGCACTATCTCTATGATGAGATGATATTTGCGCTCTATGTGCTTGCCTCTTTTGTGACTGCGAGGTTCTTTAGAATTTGCCACTGCATCACTATTATCAAAGTAAAGGGTGATTGGCAAGATCATATTTGGAACAACTTCCAAATCCATCAAGAACTTTCGTAGCCATACAGCCTCCTTAGCTGCTTCACAAGCAGCGACATATTCGGCCTCCATGGTGGAGTCTGCAATGCATCCTTGCTTGATGCTACGCCAGACTACAGCTCCCCCGTTGAGGGTAAATACTGACCCTGATGTGGATTTCCTAGAATCCTTATCAGTCTGAAAGTCAGAGTCTGTGTATCCTGTAAGGATCAAATCCTTAGAGCCATACACAAGCTGATAGTCCCTCATTCTCCAAAGATACTTGAGGATGTTTTTAACTGTAGTCCAGTGGTCTAACCCTGGATTGGACTGGTACCTGCTGACTATCCCAACTGCATAGCAAATGTCAGGCCTAGTACACAACATGGCGTACATAAGACTGCCCACAGCTGAAGCATAAGGGATGCGTCTCATATCCTCAATTTCTTGAGGTGTCTTAGGACACTGTTCCTTAGACAAATGAACTCCATGCCTGAAGGGTAGTAAACCCCTCTTGGAGTTCCGCATCTTATATCTAGACAACATCTTGTCTATATATGATGCTTGAGACAAGGCTAATGTTCTGTTCTTACGATTCCTGATAATTTGAATCCCTAGAACATACTGAGCTTCACCCAAATCTTTCATTTGGAACTCAGTTGATAGCCATTATTTAATGTCAGCTAGATATTCTACATCATTCCCAATGAGAAGAATATCATCTATATACAACACCAGAAAAGCTACTGAACTGTTGATAATCCTTTTGTAAACACAAGGCTCATCAACGTTCTGGTCAAAGCCATAAGATTTGACAGCAGTGTCAAACTTTATATTCCAAGATCTGGAAGCTTGCTTCAACCCATAAATGGATCGTCTAAGCTTGCAAACTTTTTGCTCCTGACCTTGAGCAACGAACCCCTCTGGTTGAGACATAAACATGTTCTCATCAAGATTGCCATTCAGAAAGGCAGTCTTGACGTCCATTTGCCAAATCTCATAATCATAAAAGGTGGCAATGGACAAGAGAATTCTTATCGACTTTAACATGGCAACTGGGGAGAAGGTTTCCTCATAGTCCACCCTCTCCTTTTGGGTATAACCCTTTGCTACAAGTCGAGCTTTGAAAGTCTGTACTTTCCCAGCTGCGTCTCGTTTTCTCTTGTAGATCCATTTGCACCCTATGGGTTTAACCCCTTCAGGTTGGTCTACAAGATCCCAGACTTGATTGAAGTACATAGACTCCATCTCTAGGTCCATAGCTTTGACCCACTGGTCATGGTCCACATTATTCATTGCCTGTCTAAAGGTCAATGGATCCTCAACCCCATCATCAGGTATGACAGTTGGAGTTTCTGCTAAACCCAGATAGCGTTCAGGTTGAATAACAACTCTTCCACTACGTCGAGGCATTCTCAACTCTTGAGAAGGATGGGCTTGACCAGATGTACTGGGCTCATCAATAACTCTTGTTGAAGGTCCAGCCTTTGAACTGGGCTCATCAACAACTCTTGTTGAAGGTCCAGCCTCATCAACAACTCTTGTTGATTCATTTGTAGCTTTACCAGAAAGTTCACTTAACACAATTTTACTGCGTGGTATGTGTTCTTTAACGTGGTCTTCTTCTAAGAAAGTAACATTTGTCGATACAAACACTTTATTTTCTTTTGGATCAAAGAAGTATCCACCTCTTGTTTCTTTTGGGTAGCCTACCAATAGACATAATTTTGAACGTGAATCCAATTTCTTTGGGTTTGCTACTAACACATGTGCAGGGCAACCCCAAATTCTAAAATGACGTAAACTAGCTTTACGCCCTTTCTAAAGCTCAAATGGTGTTTCAGAAACACTCTTTGAGGGAACAACATTCAAAATATAAACTGCAGTCTCTACTACATAACCCCAAAATGAACTAGGCAACTGAGCATAGCTCATCATAGATCGAACCATGTCTAACAAGGTTCTGTTTCTCCTTTCAGATACACCATTCTGTTGAGGTGTACCTGGTGCTGAGAGTTGGGACGATATTCCATGTTCTATCAAATAGTTTTGGAATTTTAAGTCCAAATACTCTCCACCTGGATCAGATTGAAGTGTTTTAATGGTCTTACCTAACAAGTTCTCAACTTCAGTCCTGTACTCCTTGTACTTTTCAAGGGCTTCAGACTTATGACTCATTAGGTATAAATAACCATACCTTGAATAATCATCTATAAAAGAGATGAAATATTCATACCCTCCTCGAGCTCTTACATTCATTGGACCACAAAGATCCGTATGTACGGGTTCTAAGGGCTCCTTGGCACGATAACCATTTCCAGTAAAAGGTCGTTTGGTCATCTTACCTTCGAGACATGACTCACATGGAGGTAAAGTACCATCTTCTAACTGGCTTAGAAGTCCGTTCTTAACCAATCTCCCAATCCTATTGAGATTTATGTGGCCAAGTCTCAAGTGCCAAAGATAGGTACTTTGAGAAACTTTTTGCCTTTTTGGTTGAGTCTCAGCTGTTTTAAACATTTCATTGTTCAAAATAGCCCTAGACTCTATTGGTCTTAAGACATACAAATTGTTCTCCATTTTTGCAGAACATATATCAGCACTCCTTTTAGTAATGAAAGCTTCATTCACAGAAAAGGACACTGAATACCCTTGTTCTAGCAAACAAGAAATAGAAATCAAATTTCTTTTTATTCTGGGAACTATATATAGGTTATCTAATAACATATAGCGTTCCCTGGAGAAGAACATTTTAATATCTCCCACTGCTTTAGCTGAAATGAGCTCCACAATCCCAACTCTAAGAGTCATTTCCCCCGCATCTAACTGTTGCCAGGAGCTCATTCCCTCAAAGGAAGAGCATACGTGATGAGTGGCACCTGAATCAAGGATCCAGGCCGTATCATCATTTTCCACTATACACGTTTCAATGATTAATAAATCAAATTTATTTTCATTGAGATGTGCTAAGCAGTCTATGTCATATTCATCATGAACAATTTCGGATAAATTAGACATATGAGCTTGAGGACCGTCCTTAGTTAAGACCAATTCCACGCATTTAGTGTTTAAGTTCATTTTCTTAGTTGTATTAGAAATACCAGTTTTGTAATTGACGTTATTTGAGGCATACAAAGAACGTTTCATTGCTGATAGAACAAACAAATTAACTTAATAAGTATTTTTGCATTAACCCATTACACAAAATAATATTATTATTTTAATCCAATCAATTTAGCAAAAGTAATGATCAACCCATAGAATAAACATTCATTTTGCAACGATACTTCAGAGGTTTAGAACAATAGCTACCGTAGGGTAGTCAACTACTCCTCTGAATTGAGACAATCTCAGCCAATCCCTATTCCCGGAATAACTCATATTCCAATAGTTCTTAGCTACCGTTTTTTCGGTCAGGAAATTATTAACACCTTAACAATTTCCCGTAAGTGTGACCCTCCATTTTTCAGATTTCAGAGGTTGGCCCCAACAATGCTACCGTAGGGAAAGTCAAAGTTGGAAATGGACCTAAGAAACCCTATCCATTTCTGGAGTTTGCATTGTTCCGACTCCCATGATCAAGCCCTCCGTAGGGTGATCGCTCCCAAGGCGACTCGCAGGCAGATCATGGACATCTCACGGTGCAACCTAATGGAGGAGACCGTAGGATACGTTGACACACACCTGTCCTGCTCCCACTTACTATAAAACTCCCTCATTCACCTTGATATTAATCCATGCAAACACCATCCGTAGGGGGTCACTCCTAGGGTGACTCGAGGCCAAGCATGAACCTCACGTTGTGAACTTTTGAGGACGTGAGAGCAAAACTTGATTTATGAAAATCTTGTTTTGATATATTTCCTCCCACTAAGTATTTTTATAATTATAGGGTCTATAACTTAGGTAAATTCCGGCTAAGTGAATCTATCTAAGTGTATGCCTGCATATAACTTTTATATATATAGGTCTTTTCTCTGATGTGTCTAGGTGAATTAAACACTTTTAATTACCTAGAGACATTGCATGCTAATATAACTATGGTTAATTCAACTCAAGTTTTGGCTCAGTTCCCAGGCAGCAGTTGTTCCGTAAACCGTCATCTTAAGTACCTCCAGCCTTAGACAAAACTTTACCAGTAGAGTTCCCTTATAACCAATAGTTATGATAAATCTTTACTCTAAAGATCTATGTGAATTAAACTCTTTTAATTGACCTAGTGATATTGCATGCTAACATAACTATGGTTAATTCAACTCAAGTTCCGAGTCAGTTCCCAGGTAGCAGGTGTTCCGTAAACCGTCATCTTAAGTACCTCCAGCCTTAGACAGAACTTTATCAGGAGAGTTCCCTTATAACCATAGTAATGTAAACTCTTTACTCCAAAGATCTAAGTGAATTAAACTCTTTTAATAAACCTACTGACATTGCATGCTAACATTTAGCTATGATTAATTCAACTCCGGTATTCCGGGTTAGTTCCCAGGTAAGAGGTATTCAGTAAACCGTCATCTTAAGTACCCCCAGCCTTAGACAGAACTTAACCGGTGGAGTTCCCTTATAATCATAGTAATGTTTTTCCTACTTAGTCAATTAAAACTATTTTTAATTCTAAGTAAGAAAATAATTCTAATCATATTAGAATTATAATGAGCTTAGGTCTAATTAATTTTAAACATTTTAAAATTAATTCATTTTAACCTAAGGTCCTATGTTTTCATGCAACTCTTTGTTATAGGTTGACGGTTTCTAATCAATTTTATAACTTATTATAAAAATTTAATGATCAGCCCTATAACATGCTTCTATGGTGTTGGAAAAATAACAATCATATTCTAATTATTAAACACCATATTATTATGACGTCGATAACGATAATATAACGATTATATTAATCTAAGGTGGTGTCATCCTTCATGCAATTTCAATTTCACTTAATTAATCTTGATTATATTAATTAAACATCCACGAAATTAAATTACATGAAATGTGACATTAATATAATATAACTCTTATATTAATCTAATTAATGTCATGCTCAATGCTATTCCATTTTCATTTAATTAATATAACATTTTATATTAAATCATACATGAAAACAAGCATTGATATATATTGATTATTTTCATTCATAATATAACTAATTATATTAATTTTCATGAAAATAATCCTAAGCATTCATGCTACATTAATAAAATATAACAAATATATTTTGCTAAATTAATGTCATGCATCATGCTTCACCAATTTCATATATTTAATATAACGATTATATTAAATAACTCATGAAATTAAATTCATGCATAATTACCATACATTATAATATTTATAACATAAATATGCATGAAAACTTGCTTAACCTATGGTGGGAATTTAAGCTATATGACATCCATAAAGCAAATAAATAGCAATTGAACCGGTTAATTTTGGCCCCTAGGATAAAATAAAGCATAAATTACAATAATTATAGCTAAATTCTATCCTAAAAGTCTCTCTGCAACTCCAAATACTGGTCTAGACCGTCTGAACCGACCCGAACCACTTCGAACCAGCTATGAAAACCACAAACCGAGCCAAATTCCAGCTGAACCGGACCAAATCGGTCCCAACCCAGCCAGACCGCGTGAACCGGACCGCCCAACAGCCTTGAACCGTCCTGTTTGCGAATTTCTATTGCGTGCTGTAATTGTGACAGCGTCGCAATTTCTCCGATTTTTATCTCATAAAAACCTATTCTAGACCCAAACTAACATACGACTCGATTTTACATAAAATACCCGAAACACCAGGCCCTTACATGATCAAATCACATAAAAACAGTAAAATCTATAGTCATAACATTAACCAAAACAGTTCAATGCAAACCATACATACATTATGCATTAATCAATCCCACCAATAGCCAATGAAAAATTTAGTGAAACAAAATTAGATCTACGATCGACTCTGATACCAATTGTAGGATTGGAATTCCGTAATTCCGTACAGCGGAAGCGTGATTGGGATCGATTCGTAATTAATTTTGTTTAATCTAAAATACCAATACATTGACAATAATATTCGAACTATTCTAAATATATATTAAGGCTAAGCATACAAAAATATTAGATCTAAATCTAATTTATAAAGTAACAAATTACTTACTCTCGTTGACGACTCAGATTAAATTCACCAACTGCTTGTGAATTAATCACGAACTAGGGCGAACACCACCACTATGGCTACATCGGTATGACTCTGAGACTTCTAGAGGTAGGAGACTGGTGGAAGTCTAGAGGAAGCCTTGAGGGGAATTCTCTGAGAGTAGGAGAATGAATGTGATGCCTTACACCCTACCCCAGGGGTCCTATATATAGTAAAGGCCAAGACTTTTTTCCTAATAGCTTATAGGAAAATGTCTCTAATTTTAATAAATAAATAATTAATTCCTTAATTAATTAATTTTCCAATTAAATATCATATATTTAATCTTAGGGATTGTTCACACGTAACTTCGGAGATGGAGACACGTGGAATAAACAATATATTTGTATTGATGTTGTATGCGTGTGAGTGTACAATCTCTAATACATAATCCTCTGATTCTCTCTCTTGTGTGTGAATGTGTTTCACTCGAGGGCTGGAGCGCTTGTTCTCGAATTAGAAGTCGTCTCAAGGGCTTTGCAGCTTGTTCTTGAGATTGGAGTTGTCTCAAGGGCTTTGCAACTTGTTCTTGAGATTGGAGTTGTCCCCAGTTGTCTCAAAGGCTTTGGCTTGTTCTTGAGGTTGAAGTTGTCTCAAGGGCTTTGCAGCTTGTTTTTGGAGTTGTCTCAAGGGCTCTGCAGCTTGTTCTTGAAGTTGGAGTTGTCTCAAGGGCTTTGCAGCTTGTTCTTGAGATTGAAGTTGTATCAAGGGCTTTGTGATCTTCAAGGAGTTTGTTGATCTTTCAGAAGTTTTTAAGAAGCTTTAGTCTTGGGGGTTTGTTCAAATGGATTTGGATTCTTCTGGATGGATTGGAGTAGACTTTAGTCTTCAGGTCTGCAGGAGGTCCTGAGCTTCAGTCTTCGATTTGGTAGGAGGACATGAAGAGGATCTGAACTTTGATCTTCAGTTCTGCAGTGAGATTGGAAGATGATCGGAGCCTCGTTCTTCAATTATGCGACAGGATTTGGAGAGGATCTGAGCTTTGATCTTCAATTCTGCGGTGGGATTTGAAGAGGATCTTAGCTTCGTTCTTCAGTTTTGCGGCAGGATTTGAGGATGATCGGAACTCTGTTCTTCATTTCTGTAGCTGAATTTGACGAGGATCTGAGCTTTGACATTTGATTTTTCAGTGGGTTGTGAAGAGGAGCTGAACTTCGTTCTTCAGTTCTGTGTCGGGATTTGAAGATGATCATAGCCTTGTTCTTTAGTTCTGCAGCCGGATTTGATGAGGATATGAGCTTCAATCTTCGGTTTTGCAGAAGGAGCTTCAATCTTCCGTTTCTTCTAAGAGCTTTCTCTTCTTCATTTCTTTCTGCCATCCTCCCAAATGAGAAGCCATGCCTCCTATTTATAGAGTTTCCTAAAGGCCTTCGTGGGCTTGGGCTTCTGACCCAGTTACCTTAATGACTTTGGGTTTAAATTGAACCCAATTCAATCTAACTTCATGAAATTGACATATTTTAATTTCACGAACTTAGACAGATATTTGAAGAAAATTTTATGTGCCAACAAATGCCCCCTTTTCGAGATTTATGCACAAATATGTGTGGGTGAATCTCGAAAATAATGACTTGGCAATAATTTGTTTTTTCTTCATAATTTTGACTACCCAATTTATACTTGAACTGGGAGTAGGATTTGAGGCTATTTCCAGGTTTTGAACTTAAAATAAAATTTGAATTTTAGTTCACTCTTATTTTTGGGCAAAATTTGGATTTGAGGTAAAAATTTTTAATTTACCACAAATTTGTTTCGAAAGAAACTTTGAATTCTACAATAATTTGAGTTTTTGCCAACTTAGCTTGAACTTGGGATTGAATTCTAATTTAATCATGTTTTGAGTAAAATTTGGAGCATGAGTAAATTTGGAGTTGAGGCAAAAATCCTACCAAATTTCGGTTTGGGTAGAATTTGAATTTGATAAGATTTAAATTTCGGCTAAAATTTTGGAGTATTCCCAAATTTTAATTTGATCTAAAGTTCCAAATTATGGCTTGAATTTGGAATATAATTTGAATTGGTATCAATTTGATTTGAGATAAAATTCAAAAAAAAAAATTTTGCTTAATTTTGAAATTCGAGTTGACCACCACTCAAATTGAGTTTTAGTGGTTTTTATTTGGAATAAGATTTGACTAGCATTTTAATTTAGAGGAGAATTGAAGACATTTCTAATTTTGGAGTAGCCCAATTCTTTAAATCCTGCAGTTTACCAAAGTTTTTTGTTTGGGCCAAATTTTGGGATCCACGAGGGTAACAGAATGGATGAAAGTTCTGAGTAAAATTTGTTGATTTTGGTTTAATCAATCCCAAATCTCGGATTTCACGTGAAATTACAACTTAAAAATTATTTTGAAGTTGATATTCTCCTATTCAATTTGGAAAAAATGAGATCTTACCTAAATTATGAGATAATTTCTCAACGATTTTGCACTATATATTCTGAAAGATGGATGGGTCTCACTTCATTGTGCTGACTGTCGAAACGCATCTTGCTGAAGTACACCGTGTGGGCTTCGCTATATCCAGAAAGAAATCATAACCAACCTGCTGCATTCTGGTCGTCAAGTTGCTTCCCTTGCCACTTTGCTGGTAAGATTTCGACTTTTGTTGCTGAGATTAGGAGATGAAAAAGAAGTTTGGCGGGCTGTTGTTTGGGTTGCAGACCGAGAGAAAGGCTGTGAGGCAGTGGCGCTGGCACTACTTGCGGCGGAGGTGCGGCGGCGTGGAGGATGGCGCGACGGCGCGAGTTACACCTTTGCTAGCCGAGGGAGACGAGCGAGAAAGAAGAAAAAAAAGAAAATAGAGGAATAGAGAGAGATTGTGAGGATGAGAGAGAAAGGGACGACAAAGGGAAAAGGGGGAGTAGAGAGAAGAAGGGAAAAGAAAACTGGGGGCTGCTTTTTAAGTTTCTTTTTTTTCAATTTTTTTTTTTTTACTTTTTCAAATTATTTGTCTTAATCATTATATTTTTTTTAGGAGGAAAAAAAAACGTGTTCAGGCCCCCCCTTTTCAACTTAAATTTTCTTTTTACTTTTCAAATTCAAAATTTATTTCATTTTACCTTTTTTTTTACTTTATGTTTTCTTTTTTTTTTTTATTTTTTATCTTTTATCTTTTTTGTGTTTTAATTTTAATTTTATTTTTTTTCAGTATTTTTTTTCTCTTCGTTTTCTTTTATACATTTTTTTTTTTAAATTTTCCTGTAATCAAACTTTCGATTTTCATCTTTTTTTTTTCCCTAATTTTTCTTCTTTCCTAACTTTTTATTCTTCTCTTTTTTTTTTAACTTATATGTTTTTTTCTTTTCCTTTTTTTTTTTTTACTTTTGTATTTTTTTTTACATTTTCTTTTTTTTTTTTGTTTTTAATGTGAACGTTTTTTTTTACCATTTTTTTTTTCATTTTTTTAAACTTTCTCATATATATAAATTATTTTAATAATTGTTTTCTTTTTTTTTTTTTTAACTAAAATGCTTCAACCCCAACCGTCTCCGACGACTTTGGAGATGAAGCGAAACGAGGTCGTTAGTCGCCGACTTTGGAGATGAAGCGAAATGAGACAATCAACTGCCGACTTTGGAGATGAAGCGAAACGAGGCCGTCAACCACCGACTTTGGAGACGAAGCCGTCAACCGCCGACTTTGGCTTTGGAGACGAGGCCGTCAACCACCGACTTTGGAGACGAAGTTGTTGTCAACCAAATCTTACCTTGGGAAGTGATCAATCCCTGATTCAGGCGGAATTCAGGATGATCACTCAAGATTCACTTAGGATGATCACTCGCCCTTCACATCTTGCCTCAGACAGTGATCAACCCTTGATTCATGCGGAATTCAGGAGCTTTTACATGCAGTTTAGACTCTTGTGATAAGGAGCTTTTACATTTTAAAAGCTCTTATCTTTATCATGGTCTTGATCAAATCCTTCATTTATAGGATTGATCAAGACAATGAGATTTGGCTTCACCTTCAAGGAACCTTCTGTAGTTATGAGAATAGAGAATTTTCTCTTCATACGTGACGAGACGCTACTATGAAGCTTCTTGTCGCGGTTTACTTCATCGAAAAGTTTCACCTCCAAGTTGTCCATCTTTCTTTTAGGTTGATCGCTTGTTACTTTGAGGCGATCAAAAACAGATGTTGAAGGTCGACTTTTCTTCGATTTAGACACACTGAGCCTTAGGAAAGCTAAAGGTCGAACGGAGGTGGACACCGAACATTGATTTTCTTCTTCTATCGAGGCCATACTCATTCTTTGGAATATCGAAGGACGAGTAGTTGGAGGCTTGATGTGATCGAAGACAGAGGTCCTTTGTTCACCCTTCTCAAAATTGTCAACTTCTTATACGTCAATGCAGTAGGAAGTCACAAATTTTCCTTTTTCCTTTATGTGGAAAGTTTTGGAGAAGAATTCATTCAAAGTCACCGACTGTCGATGTTGAGAAAACTCTTTACTTCTCTTCCTCTTAGGTTGAGGTTTCTTAGGATTCTTCTTTTTTTGATGTATGTCCTTTCCTTTGAATGTAACATGATTTGATTGAGCTACCTCATCAAGATCGAGCTCAATTTTTCCTTCCTTATCTAGCGTTGGAATTAAGTCCTTTAGGACGAAGCATCTTTCCACTAGATGACCAACAACTCGATGATACTTGCAATACTTGGGATCATCGACTTTCTCCATCTCTTCTGGTCGTTTACACTTAGGAAGCTCTATCAATTGCGCTTCCAGTAGTTGTTCCAACATATCAGGGACGTCGGCATCAGGGAAAGGATAAATTTTATTCTGTCTTTCCTTTAAAGTTAAGTGATGCGCTCCATTTGTTTGTCGCTTTTCTTTTGAAGACGACTTGGGAAGGGTTGTGTTGACAACAATGGATTCTTCTATAATCTCTTCGTCATTCCTTCCTTCTCTTCTCATGTTAGGGAGGAGAAGGTCTTGGTTTTCTCGACTAGCAATACTTAGCTCCATATCGTGAGCGCGGGTTGCTAGTTCCTCAAAGGTGCTAGACTTTATACCTTTAAGGATGTAGAGGAGTTCCCAGTGCATGCCTTGAATGCACATCTCAACAGAAGAGAGTTCAGTGAGACGATCTTTGCAATCTAGACTCATTGCTCTCCAGCGATTTATATAGTTAACAACGAGTTCACCTTTTCGTTGTTTAGTGTTGGTGAGCTCGAACATGCTAACGGTTCGTCTAGTGCTGTAGAAGCGATTCAAAAACTCTCTTTCGAGTTCCTCCCAACTGTCTATTGACTCAGGGTCTAGATCAGTGTACCAGTCAAACACATTTCCTTTAAGTGTTCGAACGAACTGTTTGACTAGTAGGTCCCCTCGAGTACCAACGTTCTCACATTTCTCAACGAAGTGGGCAATATGTTGTTTAGGATTGCCCTTTCCATCAAACTGCTGAAATTTTGGTGGCTGATACCCGATTGGCGTTCTCAAGTTATCAATCCTCTTAGTATAAGGTTTGGAATATAAGAGGGAATCTTGAGTAGGTCCACCGTACTGAGCTCTAATACAGTTTGTGATCATATCTTGGAGTTGTTGGATGGATAGTGAAGCGATCGAAGTAGAACACTGTGGCTGATCATCTTGCACTATAGTCTTTCCTTTGTCATGATTTTTTATGACTTGGGTTTGACTTGATTCGACGATATGTTGGTTCTCAATTTGGCTCTTTAGTTGCGCGATTTGAAAATCTTTTTCTTCAATCGCCTTCATCAAGTTGTTGATGTGTTCCTGCATCTCAGCCATTCTTTCTTCCATAGTTCTTGTCTCTGTCATCATGAAAGTCACTACGCCAGAATTAGGTTCAAACAAAGGGTTACACTCAACAAGAAGCTTGTCATTAGTATATGCCCCCTGCAATATTGTTTCTTTGCCTACAATGATAGAAGCTTTATCTTCTTGCAACCTCAGTTCATTGAAGCAACAATGGGCAGTAGAACCCATGTAAAAGTCGCTTATGGCAGCAGTTATTGAAGGAGTCTTAAACAACACGTTTTCACTTGTGTCTTAAGATAAGAGAAAGAGATGAGAGGTAGAGATGGTCCCACCGGGCGTGCCAATTTTTTCACACGTAACTTCGGAGATGGAGACACGTGGAATAAACAATATATTTGTATTGATGTTGTATGCGTGTGAGTGTACAATCTCTAATACATAATCCTCTGATTCTCTCTCTTGTGTGTGAATGTGTTTCACTCGAGGGCTGGAGCGCTTGTTCTCGAATTAGAAGTCATCTCAAGGGCTTTGCAGCTTGTTCTTGAGATTGGAGTTGTCTCAAGGGCTTAATTTGTTCACACGTAACTTCGGAGATGGAGACACATGGAATAAACAATATATTTGTATTGATGTTGTATGCGTGTGAGTGTACAATATTTAATACATAATCCTCTGATTCTCTTTCTTGTGTGTGAATATGTTTCACTCGAGGGCTGGAGCGCTTGTTCTCGAATTAGAAGTCGTCTCAAGGGCTTTGCAGCTTGTTCTTGAGATTGGAGTTGTCTCAAGGGCTTTGTGATCTTCAAGGAGTTTGTTGATCTTTCAGAAGTTTTTAGGAAGCTTTAGTCTTGGGGGTTTGTTCAAAAGGATTTGGATTATTCTGGATGGATTGGAGTAGACTTTAGTCTTCAGGTCTGCAGGAGGTCCTGAGCTTCAGTCTTCGATTTGGTAGGAGGACTTGAAGAGGATTTGAACTTCGATCTTCAGTTCTGTAGTGAGATTGGAAGATGATCGGAGCCTCGTTCTTCAATTCTGCGACAGGATTTGGAGAGGATCTGAGCTTTGATCTTCAATTCTGCGGCGAGATTTGAAGAGGATCTTAGCTTCGTTCTTCAGTTTTGCGGCAGGATTTGAGGATGATCGGAACCATGTTCTTCAGTTCTGTAGCTGAATTTGATGAGGATCTGCACTTTGATCTTCAATTATGCAGTGGGTTTTGAAGAGGATTTGAACTTCATTCTTCAGTTCTGTGTCGGGATTTGAAGTTGATCATAGCCTTGTTCTTCAGTTCTGCAGCCGGATTTGATGAGAATCTAAGCTTCGATCTTCGGTTTTGCAGAAGGAGCTTCAATCTTCCGTTTCTTTTGAGAGCTTTCTCTTCTTCATTTCTTTCTGTCGTCCTTCCAAATGAGAAGCCATGCCTCCTATTTATAGAGTTTCCTAAAGGCCTTCGTGGGCTTGGGCTTGAAACTTTGGGCTTCTGACCCAGTTACCTTAATGAATTTGGGTTTAAATTGAACTCAATTCAATCTAACTTCATGAAATTAACATATTTTAATTTCACGAACTTAGACAAATATTTGAAGAAAATTTTCTATGCCAACAGGGATTTTATTAAAATTAAAATTAATATGAATCCAATTCATATTAAATTTATTTGAACTCTTTCAAATATTTTCTTTCCTAATAGGAAAAGGTCTCTAATTTTAATACATAATTAATTAATTCCATAATTAATTAGTTTACCCAATTAAATATCATATATTTAATCTTAGGGATTTTTTTAAAATTAAAATTAATATGAATCCAATTCATATTAAATTTATTTGAACTCTTTCAAATACTTCTCTCAAGAATTAATTTTTGAAATTAATTCAAAAATTATATTATAAAGTTTCATAAACTTTATATTATAATGCATCAATATACATTATACGATTCCCCAAATAAATTGAACACTTTCAATTTATAATTTATACTTAATTGCCTCAAGCCTTTTTACGAGCTACCAGTGGGACCTAATGGACCTACAGATCAGAAGCTCCAACGATACGAGACTAATTGGCCAAACTCATTGACCAAGTTTAGTCAACATTCGTTAACTGTGGGTCACTCCACTAAAGACCCACAGCTGCACTCTTCTCATTGTAGAATATTTCTGTGTCGACGGATATTGCCCCTGAAATGGTAGGATTATTGAGTCGACGAACTGGTCACTCTCACCCATACAAATCTAAGGACAATCCATCCTGAAAGTGGTTCATAACATACTCAGGATTGAGATTGAGTTACCTAGGTCATCCTATTGAAATAGAAACCTAAACTAGTTAACGACGTTACATCTAGTGGTTACTATTTCGCGGTCCGGTCTTATGCAAATTCATTGCATAGGATACCCCCACCCACATGTCTCCTACATGGATGCTTTGGATCATTGCATTTGTATCGTATACAAGGTGGGTCGTATCACATAGTGTCACCAGGATAAGGTACCCAGCCTTATCCCTATACTATAGACCTTTTAGGTTGTTACTTGGACACCGATCCCCGTATGTCTCCACATACTAGTCCAAGTTTCATTTAAACAACCTTGGATCTTAGTTGATTGAATTTAGGGTTTATTAATGCAAACTCGATTTTTCAATAACCAAATTACTGAATTACTCAAATAACGCTTTATTGAGATCGATTAATTTGTTTCATTTACTATCTACGAGTTTTAGGGCATAAAACCCAACAGGCTTGAATTAGGTTGACCTAGAAACATGGATGACTCTCCTTGCTCCTTTATCCCGAGAATAACTTAACAAAATTCAGTTTGTTAAATTGGTTAACGAGCTGTGACGTGGCAGTTTTGCTCTTCGCTTTGCTCCAGCACAGATTTTGCTCCCTAAAGTCGCCCAACAACATATTCTGCACAAAATAATTTCCAAAGCTTCCATTCTTCCCAATGGGTTAAACACATATAATATATATCTAAAAGCAACCCTATTAAGCACAAAAGACACACAAATCCCTATAGAACTAAGGCCAAAATAACTCCTTTTTGGAGAGTTATCATTGGCAGAGATGGAGTGTCTGTCCGAACCCTCTTATTTCGACCCACCTTCTGTTTAAGGCGGCGACGACGCGGTACCTCCGACACAACTTCTCCCTGAACCTGTTGTTCTTGAGTTTCTTGACCATTCTCTTGTTCTGGCACATCCTCTACTCTCTTATCTTGATTTTCCTGCTGAGTTTCTACATGTTGATCTCCTTGTTCTAAATTTTTTCCTTCTTGAGGTCTTTTTGGCTGCTCTTCTCCAGCCACTTCTTCAGGAACATCCTCGATTACTTTTCGAATAACCTCTGTTACTTCGGCATGTTGCCTTCTCAATCTTTTGGCCTCTCTTTCTTCGGGTGTTTTCCTTCTCTTCGTTTTCTTCTTCGGTGCTTCGGGTGTCACTGGCACCTCTTCTTCTTCAGTATCCATTTCTCTTCTTCATCTCGTCTTAGCCATTTCAAACTCACAGTATCTTTTTTACTCACAGTAACGGAAGAAAAGTTGAAGAAAAAAGGGAGCAAAGAACGAATGCAAGATGAAGATGAAGTGAAAGAAAACCTACCAGGGTTTTGGGTTAAATAGGGCTCCAGCACTTTAAATCCTAACTGAAAAAAAAACTGTCCCAATTAAATAAAATTACCGTTTAATCTTGCATGTAATCATGAGAAATAAATTTCAATAAACGGTGAAAATATGCCCCTTCAGTAAATGACTAATGTGTTGTCCATCGGCTAGACCGTTGATTTCCACTGCGTGACAAGTGGAAGCGTCAGATGCTCTACACGTTTTACCTGCCCACGGAAAAATTAAATCCCAACGGTAAAAATATTCAATTCTCAACCAACCCCATTGAAATCTGATGAAATATTTGATCCTAACCAAAAGATTTCGAAAACAAACTGATCAGCAAAATATATCCTTCGAGAAGAATCTTTTACACGAAAAAATTCAAATCAAAATTTAATCCGCAACAAATCAAATCAAATTCAATTTTTGCAGAATAAATTAGGAAATATCATTATAAATTTAATCTCTCTAAAGAAATTAAAATAATACAACTAAATCTAAATAATTTGAAAAAAAATCAAATCAACTAAATTCAAAATAAATAAAATGAAAATGAAATTCAACCGAAAATTAAAAATACCAACGAATTAAAAATAAATCAGATAAGATTAAAATAAACAAAATCTAATTCAAAATAATTCAAATTAAAATAAAATCAAATCAACGAAATAAAATCCCAAAAATCACTAGGAGCTAAAAATATTGCAATACAAAATGCTCCCGTAAAACTCTCGCTTGCTTATTCTTCAACCAGTTTTAGAGAAGGATATTTCGAATGAAATTCCCCTCTCCAATAATGCTTCACTCGCTGTCCATTAACCTTAACACTCGCACATCGTTTTCATCTCTCAAAGTAATTTCTCCATGAGGAAAAACTTCAATCACAATAAACGGTCCAAACCATTTAAATTTTAATTTTTCAGGAAACAATTTTAATTTAGAGTTGTACAGCAAGACTCTCTGACTCTTAACAAATTCTTTAGGTTTTGTCTTTTTATCATGCCATCGCTTTGTCTTCTCTTTATACATTTTCGCTTTTTCATAAGAAAACTGGCGAAACTCCTCTAACTCATATAGCTGTAGCATTCTAATTGCACCTGCACAACTCAAGTCAAAATTGAATTTCCTTAAAGCCCAAAACGTTTTATGCTCAAGCTCTAACGGTAAATGACAAGCCTTTCCATACACTAACCTATAAGGAGGCATACCTAAAGGAGCTTATAGGTTGTCCTATAAGCCCAAAGAGCCTCATCTAACCGAAAAACCAATCTTTCCTAGATGGATGGACTACTTTCTCTAATATAGATTTAATTTCCCTATTACTAACTTCAGCTGGATCATTTGCTTGTGGGTGATAAGGTGTAGCTATCTTATGCTTAATTCCATATTTAGCGAAAAACTTAGCTAAAACATTATTCACAAAGTGTGTGCCCTCATCGCTCACAAGAGCTCTAGGTGTCCCAAACCGCACAAAAATGTGCGATTGAAGGAACCTCGACACCGTCTTAGCATCATTCTGATGGCATGCAATGGCCTCCACCCATTTGGACACGTAGTCAATGATAGCGGGCAGAAATGTCGCTATTTTAGTCCCAAATTATTGAGCTTTTTAGTGCTTTAATTGTGTTTTTATTGAGAAATTCTAATTTAATTTATTATTTTGTCCTAAGGAGCACTTTATGAATTTTTGGTCGAAAATGCCATAAAAAGAGCCATCCAAGCCCAAATTTCCATGCATGGGTGGTGTGTGGCCAGCTGAATGGATGGAATGTGAGATAAGATGGATAATAATAAGAAAGAAATATTCAACCAACACTTAAGTGCAAGTATACACTGTCGCACGTAATAATAAAAAAACCTCAGAAAGTATTCCAAGGGTATTGATCCCACGAGGACTAAATTGGAAATGCAGATTTGAATAAGAAACTGCTCAAATGATTGCTTTTGAAAAAGGTAATCAAAGAAAATAAGTTGATTGATTGGGTTTTTTAAAAGATAAATAAAACAAGCAAGTAACTAATAAAGAATAACAATAATAAACAAACGAGGTATTCAACATGGATTCATCCCTAGGGTAACAACCATACTTATGCAATATCTAACTTAAGAGTGTTTAATGCATTGGGTTAGATTTAACTTCCATTTGGCCCTTGTTTCCAAAAACCGTAAGAAGGCTAAGCAAGTATCGTTATGCATATTTCTGTGACTCGACTCCGACATAGATAATTCATGAATGCAACCTATAACCCTATAGTCGATATAGGGTGCCTTAGGCAACTTGCCCTATACCGCCGAACAATCTCTTTCGAGCTTTTTCTCCTATATCACCTTTATGAGAACCGATATCGTTTGTTCCTTTCGAGATCAAACTCACATAGCATGCAAAGTCTAAGTGATCAAATTAAACTCAACAAGATAAAAATGATATTCAATAAAGAATGACATGCATTAAACCCTACTTAAGCAAATAAAACACTTTCAAGCCATTAAACCCTAAGGGAATTCACCACATTGAACCCCTCAACGGGATTTAGCTACTCATAACAGGATAAAAAGCAAATGAACAGATTTTCATTGAAATAATGATGTAATGAATACAAAATAATGAAAAGATTCAAGAGCTGGCAATAAAGGAGATGGCTAAATATTATGGGTTATTTGTTTACACAATCCTTCTAGAGTTTGCTACGACACTCCACTCTCTCACTTTTACAAGACGGGAATGGGTGAAACTCTCTACAAACCACAAGGTTTGATGACTAACTCTCCCTCGGGTTAGAACTTGGTCATCTAAGAAGGACCTCGAGCATCCCTACTCATTGGCATCGAGCCAGGGTTCTGTCACCACCCTTTTCTTCCAAGTGAGTTCTGCTTGAATTTGACTTCGAATCCCGAGCTTATATAGTGTATAAATTGGTTGAGGAGCTGCGAAATATGTGTTGGAAGGTTGCCCAGTCAGTTTTGGGGTCAAAACAACCGGTTAGGTGCGAAGAAGACTCGTCAACAATGACCTGCATTCCTTTCGGTTTGGTGCGAAATATGTCATATTTCCGGGCCAATAAATAGCGCCCCTTGGTGCCATTTTTTTTTATCATCAATCATCATTTCATTCTTTCATTCCTTTCTCTCTTTGGTTCCTTTGAAAATTTATTATCTTTACCGTTGGGATTTTTCTATGAATTTTTGGAGGTTAAATTTTGCATGAGTCATCTGAAGCAGCCACGTGTCACAGCAAGATGATCCAACGGTCTCATTAGTTGACATCGCATAAATTTTTACCATGGGCGATTGGAATTCACGATTTTACCGTTGCTGGTTTCAAATTTTCAGGTTGCATACGATTAAACGGTAATATGATTTAATGTGGCAAATCTTTTCAGTTGGGATTCAATTTTGCTGAAGCTATTTATTTCAAGACAGTGGTAAGTTTCTTCTTACTTCACCTTCCCATTTAATCCCTTTACTATTCGTTTTTCTTCTTCTTCTTCCTTCATTGCTTTTCGCTGTGAAAAATTCTGAGTTTCCATGGCGAAGACAAGAGCAAGCAGAGAAAGGAATAATGAGGATGACGAAGTATAAGTTAGTCCTGAGATTCCAAAAGTAAAAACGAAGAAGAAAAGAACACCAGAAGAGAGGGAAGCCAAGAGGCAAAGGCGGCAGCAGAGGAACCAAAATCAAGAACCTGTCCAAGAACCAACAGAGGATGTTGCTGCCTCGCGAGAAGAAGAAAATCTGGAAGAGTCTGAGGTGCGAAATCCGGAAGAAATAGGACCAACAGTTTCAATTACGGAAGGAGTTCAAAAAGAAAATGTTGAGGAAAATCAAGAAACAGAGGTTGATGAAGTTCGAGACGAACAGGCCGCAGCTGTGCCTGAAAAAAATAAAACACCGGAACCGGTGGAGGAGGCTCATGTTGAGGTCATCATGCCTGCACCTCCAAAACGACGCTGCATTAAGGGGAAAACAGGTCGCGTCAGAGTGATAAGAAATACCCCATCGCCTCCGTCGTCAGATTCCGAGAGAGAGAAGGCAAAGAGAGAGGAACAAGAGAAGAAGGAAGCTGAAGAGAAGACGAGAGAAGAAGAAGCAAAAAAGGGTTGAGGAAGAGATTCTGCCCAAGCGAAGAGAAGACAAAGGCAAAGGAATTGTTGAGGCATCGGGTGAGACTGGCGAGATTGAGGAACCAAGGTTTCCTTTTGTTCGCTTCGTCAACGACCTTGCTCGAGCAAAATACCAGGAGGTGCTGAAACGTGACTTCTTGTTCGAACGAGGATTTGGCAGTGATTTACCCAGGTTCTTAGAGTCTGGAATAGCGAACCTTGGGTGGAGGCAGTTTTGTGCGAAACCAGAACCTGTCAATGCCAACATTGTTCGGGAATTTTACGCTAATCTTGACGTTAAGGCTGACTTTGAGGTTATAGTTCGAGGAGTGCCTGTACAGTGGAGCCCAGAAGCAATTAATAATTTGTTTAATCTCCAGGATTTTCCGCATGCAGTTTTTAATGAAATGATGGTTGCACCATCAAACGACCAATTAAGTGCGGCTGTCCGAGAGGTAGGCATTGAGCGGGCTCAATGGAGGGTGTCGCAGACGCAGAAGCACACGTTTCAAGCTGCTTATTTGAAGAGTGAAGCCAACACTTGGATGGGTTTCATTAGGCTACGCTTACTGCCAACAACACACGACTCCACAGTATCTCGGGACCGGGTATCGCTCGATGAGTATTGATGTAGGAAAAATAATTTCTTCTGAGATTGTTGATTGCTGGAAAAAGAAGGTGGGGAAGTTGTTCTTCCCAAATACAATTACTATGCTGTGCAGAAACGCAGGGGTTCCAGTGGATGAGAATGATGTAATTTTATTTGATAAGGGAATCATTGGTACGCCCAATTTGGCGCGACTCCAACGTACGCAGGAGATACGACAAGGAGGGCTAATCTACGGTATGAATACGATTCTAGAACAACTGTCACTGTTGGCCAGCAGGCAGGAGTTTACTGAGAGGCAAACTTTAACCTTCTGGACCTATGTTAAGAATCGTGATGCTGGTTTAAAGAGGGCGCTGCAAGAAAATTTTTCAAAGCCATATCCAGCCCTCCCTGCATTCCCCGAAGACCTACTGAACCCCTGGATTCCACCGCCGCCTGCTGAGAAGGAAGATGAAGAAGATGATTTGGGTCAGGAAGATTGAAGGAGGATTTGAGCGCACAATCTTTTTGCTGACATATTTTGTTTACTGGCGCATTCCTGACCACATCTTCTTATATAACTGCTTGTCTGTTTCTTTTTAATTTTTTCTGCTTTGAAAAAAAATATATCTCTGCTATGTAATATCTTTTTCATGTTTTTAATGAAATTTCTCGATGTTTCTGTTCTATGAGCACTGAGTAACGCTAACTTAACTAATTTTCTTCTGAATTTTTGAAGCTTGGACTGGATAAGCTTAATTAGATCAAGGTATTCTGATCTCTAGAAACCTTTTGCTTGAGCATTTCTTCTAGCCTGGACTGTTGCTGCGGCAAAGAAGATTTTTGAGGTAATATTGACTTATATTATCCACTTTAAGCTTAGTTCTAGTCCCACACTTAGTTTAAAATTCAGATAGAAAAATTTAAGTTTGGGGGTATAATTGCTAAATTAATGATTCATTGGGGACAATGAATAATTTAAGTTTAGGGGACTTTTTGCTACTCCAATTGTTTTGCTCGAGCATTCCTCTCCTTCAATTAAAATTTTGTTAGGTTGTTGAGTAACCGGAGACATTTGTGATACCCACAGTTTGTCTTCGCGTCAAAAGATGACCTAGGAAATGTGAAAAAATGAAAAAAAAATTATTTGCTAAAAAAAAATTGATTGTTGAAATTTTGCTGAAAAAAAATTGATGGAGCAAAAGTTTTGAAGGATGAATGATGATCCAGTAGTTTTTCTGTCTCCCAGAACTTAGGTGAGCTTCATCATAAAATGTCGCCTTTCTGAGGGGCAAGAGATGGAATAACTAAGGATTCTTGAGCTTTATAAAGAGTATTGAGCCTAGTTGGTGATAAGTTTGAGGCAAGGGTATACTGCACCATAAAGTGGGTCATCTCATGCTTAAGAACTTATGACTGTAGGGCTGCTTTAAGTCTGAAAAACAAAAATAAACCCCTTTAAGAGAAAAAAATGTGTGTTTTGAAATGTTTGATAATATAGCTAGGCTGTGGTGAGTTCTTAGAATTGAGTTGAAAGTGGTGATTATTTGTCCATGCCGGAGGAATCATTTTGTTGCAGCAGAGCTCGGTTTTGCAGAGTGCTCAGGTAAAGGTCAAAGGTAGTATTGGATTGTCTGATTTGATTAAGCTAATTTTTTGTCTATTAAATTCTTAAGGGAAGGCGAGTTAGTATTGCTCGGGACGCGCAATAGTTCAAGTTTGGGGGTGTGACAACTGCCCAAAAGGTAGTTATTTAGGCCTCATTTCTATAAGGATTTGTGTGTCTTTTGTTCTTAAGAGGGTTGGTTTTAGATGGGTAGTACATGTTTTAACCCATTTGGAAGAATGGAAACATTGGAAATTATTTTGTGTAGATTATGCTGCTGACCGACTGGAGGGAGCAAATTTTATGCTGCAGCAAAACTGGGAGAAAGACTGCCACATCACAGCTCGTTAGCCAACTTCATGAACCGACTTTTGTTGAGTTATTTTCGGGATGAAGGAGCAAGGAGAGCCTTACACGTGTCCTAGTTGACCTAATTCAAGCCTCCCATCCTTCTATAAAAGGAAGTAGCCGTCCAAGGCAAAACCATTCCAACTTTCCTTGGAAGCCGAGTAGTATAGAGAGATTAGAGATTACCAAGAACACCATTGTTCACAAGCTGGTTGAGGAGATTGTTATTTCCTTTTATTATCTTGTAACTATGGACATGCCTACTCAGATTGTAATTCATGTTTCCATGTTTATTATGAGCTAAGTAGCTTAAGGTGTTGGTTAGGAACATGTAGTTGATGTGCTTAAACTTTAGTAATATATTGATTATTGCATCTTGGTTAATTGTTGTGCCTATTTACATTTTATGCCCGCCTGACCAGTCGGTGTGAATATCTCTCTCTAGTTTCAGGGATGATTTAGAGAGTGTGTGACAATTATCCACACTACGATCATTGTGTATTGGTGAACGCTAGTGACTGAGTTAGGGATAGCCAGTTGCCTAGTGCTTGATCGGTCGCACTTCATTGGGGTTGAAACACATTCCAAAAGATCCGGAGTTCATGGAGGAATCTGCTAATAATACTGTGAGAGTTGCATGATCAATAATATTGCTGGAGCATCTTTTTAAACAACTACTAAGCCTAACCAGCGCCTGTCTTTAATCTGTCTGCCTATTTGTTTATTCTTTGTTCTGTCATTTATTTTGTTGCAGCATAATTCTTATAAAACCAAATCATATTGTTACCATCTTTGAAACCATTAGAAAGTTACACAAAATAGGTAAAGTGGAAGCTAATTCAGGACTCGGATTGATAATATTACTTGTTGCAGAATGTGTATACTTGCACAAGAATTCTAGAGTCTATTATACCATATTTCTACTCACTCTAGGAGCCCGACAGGTACATAAGGTGGGGGCGGCACATAAGGTGGTTCCACATCTGGAACAGAACCAGATGCTCCAGCATTTTTATTGCTGCCTCTAGCACCCTGACCAGACTCCAACTCTTTCTCAACGACAACATTAGTTTTATCACCATTTTTATCTATAACCTGGGTTTTACTAGGCTCTTCTAATGGCTTACCACTCCTAAGAGTTACCGCTTTTACCTGCTTCTTACCTTCCCTTCGAGGGTGTTCAGTATCCGAGGGAAGTTTCCCTTGAGGCCTTGCTTTCAGCTCATTAGCTAGCTAACCCACTTGTAACTCCAGAGCCCTCATCGAAGCTTGATTACTTTGAATTGCGGCATCTGTACGAGCCATAAATTCTTTCATCATCGCCTCAAGAGAACTTCCCGAATTTTGCTGGCGGAATACATGCGCTTTAGCAAATCCCGGCTGGTTCACCTTTTGTTGTGCTTGCACATTACTTCCTTGTCCTCCCCATGAGAAGTTGGGGTGGTTGCGCCAACTTGGATTATAAAAGTTAGAGTAAGGGTTATTCCTCTGATTACCTACAAAAAACACAGAAGCTGGATTGCTGGGGCAAAACTCGTAGTTGTGATTTTCACCACAATAGACACATGCTTCCTCTGCCACTTGGTTCACCACTGCAGTAGGCTCCATAGCTGGTGGCTGCTGATGACTAATCACTGTCACATTCTTAAGAGCATTAGCAATCTTAGCAAGATCAACCCTAATGGTGGACACACCATCAACTTCTAATACACTCTTAACCTTTTTATTTGTGCCTCTAACATCCGACCACTGATAACTATTAATCGATATTCTTTCTAAAATTTCATAAGCTTCATCAAAAGTCTTTGGCAAAAGGGCCCCTCCAGCCGAAGCATCAACCATACCTTGGGTTACTCCATTTAAACCATTATACAATGTTTCCATTTGAATACAATGAGGTAAACCATGGTGGGGACACTTTCACAAAAGCTCCTTAAACCTTTCCCAAGCCTCACTAAAAGTCTCATCCTCAAGTTGCCTAAACCCTACTATTTCACTCCTTAATTTAGCATTTCTATTAGGTGGGAAATATTTACTCAAAAATTTTTCAGCTAACTCATCCCATGTCCTAATTGATCCTGGAGCAAACGAGTTCAACCATGACTTTGCTCCATCTCTAAGAGAATACGGGAACAAAGTTAATCTAAGAGCATCTCTAGGCACTCCTTGAATTACAAAAGAGTCACTAACTCCTAGAAAATACTTAAGATGTATATGAGGGTCTTCAGATGACAAACCATGGAATTGTCCCACGGTTTGCAACATCTGAAACATTACCGGTTTCATTTCAAAATTCGCCGCTTGAATTTGGGGACGTGCAATCCCTGGACTCAACTCATTAAACATTGGGAAAGCATACGCTTGAATGGCTCTGGTCCTATCGTTCGCTATCAAGATAGGATTCTCAGCCTGATTATTTTGCTGCTCATTTTGTTCAAACAGTGGGTTTTGCTGCAGCAAATGATTCTGGGGGTCTGCTGGACCTTCAGGACCCTCCGGAAGGCGCGACACGTTCTCCATCTGGTTTTGGTTCCTGCGCTGCTCTCTTCTTCTGATCCTGAATGTCCTCTCGATTTCTGGATCAAGCTCGAACCTTACCCCAGGCGGATCGCTCATGCACCAAGCTCACACCTGCAAAAACAAAAGAAACAAAAAAAAAGTTCTAGCACCAAACCACTAAAACACATACACAAAACAAATCAGATAAAAACTTATTCAAGTCCTCGGCAACGGCGCCAAAAACTTGTTGGGCTCCTAGAGTGAGTAAAATATGATCTAAAAAGACTCTAGAATTCCTGTGCAAGTATACACAGTCTGCAGCAAGTAATATTATCAATCCAGGGTCTGAATTAGTCTCCACTTTATCTATTTTGTGTAACTTTCTAATGGTTTCAAAGATGGTAAAAATGATTTGATTTTATAAGAATTATGCTGGAGCAAAGTAAAAGACAGAACAAAGAATAAACAAATAGACAGACAAATTAAAGACAGGCACTGGTTAGGCTTAGTAGTTGTTTAAAAAGAAGCTTTAGCAATATTATTGATCATGCAACTCTAGCAGTATTATTAGCGAATTCCTCCCGGAACTCCGAATCTTTTGGAATGTGTTTCAACCCCAATGAAGTGCGGCCGATCAAGCACTAGGCAACTGGCTATCCCTGGCTCAGTCACTGGCGTTCACCAATACACAATGATCGTAGTGTGGATAATTGCCACACACTCTCTAAATCATCCCTGAAACTAGAGAGAGATATTCACACCGGCTGGTCAGGCGGGCATGAAGTGTAAATAGGCACAACAATTAACCAAGATGCAATAATCAATATATTACTAAAGTTTAAGCGCAACAACTACATGTTCCTAACCAACACCTTAAGCTACTTAGTTCATAATAAACATGGAAACATGAATTACAATCTGAGTAGGCACGTCCATAATCACAAGACAAATAAGAAAATAATAATCTCCTTAGTCAGCGTGCGAATGATGGTGTTCTTGGTAATCTCTAATCTCTCTATACTACTCGGCTTCCAAGGAAAGTTGGAATGGAATGCTTTTGACTTTGACGACTACTTCCTTTTATAGAAGGATGAGAGGCTTGAATTAGGTCAACTAGGACACGTGTAAGGCTCTCCTCGATCCTTTATCACGAGAATAACTCAACAAAAGTCGGTTCATGAAGTTGGCTATCGAGCTGTGATGTGGCAGTTGTGTTCCCAGTTTTGCTGCAGCACAGAATTATCTCCCTCTAGTCGCTCAGCAGCATAATCTGCACAAAATATTTTCCAATGCTTCCATTCTTCCAAATGGGTCAAAACATGTAATATCCATCTAAAACCAACCCTCTTAAGCACAAAAGACACACAAATCCTTATAGAAATGAGGTCTAAATAACTACCTTTTGGGCAGTTATCAGACACCGACAGGAGAACCTATGTGATTAATGGAGATTCTAGGATTATAATTACTTGGGCAACGAGATAGGTTGATTGTAATAATTATTTAGCTATTAATTGAGTTTCAAGACCCCACTTCCCATTTAAAAAGCTCTTTCTCCATATTTTTATTTCTTGATTGATCAATTTGGTTTCCTTAATCGCTTTGATTTTTAAATTAATTTTAGTTGCATGTTTTGGTCCCTAGATATTATTTCTCCCAAGTATTTTTAGTGTTCAAGGAATTTTTGCTTTGCTTAACTTTCACTTCGCCTCCCTGTGGATTCGATACTCGAAATATTTTCGTTTTATATTACTTGCGGTCCGTGCACTTGCGGTGGTGGTTGATAACAGTCAACTGCCAACAAAATAAACAGATTACCATTAGAAGGGGAAATGGCCTCATAAAGTCAATACCTCATACGTCGAATAATTCCAATTTTAAAACATAAGTAAGAGGCATTTCATCTCTAGGTCCTAAATTTCCTCTCATTTGGCAAGCATCACATTACTTGTACAACCAATGGGCATCCTTGAATAAAGAAGGCCAGAAGAATCCACATTGCAAAATCTGCATCGCCGTCCTCTGACCGCTGAAATGACCTCCATATGGGGAAGAGTGACATTGCTCCAGGATTTCTTTTGCTTCATCACTTGAAACACATCTCCGAATAATACCATCAATACACTATTTACACATAAATGGCCCATCCCAATAAAAGAATTTTGCATCATACTTAAACATTTGCACCTGCCTCCAATCCATATCAATAGGAGTGAGTCATTTTACCAGAAAATTGGCTATATCTGCATACTAAAGAGTATTATTCATCACATTTACCTCAACAGCAAAAACCTGCTCATCTGGAAATGAATCTGGAATGACAGATTGCTCTAGCAAAGATGATGATGGATCAAGACGAGACAAATGATCTGCAATAACATTTTCTGATCCCTTATTGTCCTTTATCTCTAAGTCAAACTCCTGCAATAACAAAACCCAACGAATTAATTTAGGCTTTGCATCTTTCTTAGAAATTAAATACTTTATTGCTGCATCATCTATGAAAACCGTGACTTTGGGACCAACTAAGTATGGGCAGGATTTCTCAAAGGCAAACACAATTGCTAACAACTCCTTTTTAGTAGTTGTATAGTTGATTTGTGCCTCATTCAAAACCCTGCTTGCATAATAAATAGGATGGATAACTTTGCCCTGCTTTTGCCCCAATATTGCACCTACTGCCACATCATTGGCATTGCACATCACCTCGAATGGAAAACTCCAGTTGCGTGCACAGAGAATGGGCGCTGAGATTAAAGCGGCCTTTAAAATCTCAAAAGCCTTCCTACAATCTGCATCAAAGTAAAAAACAATATCAACACACAACAATTTACAAAGAGGTTTACTAATTTTGGAAAAATCCTTTACAAAGAGGTTTACTGAATTCGGTGGTTCTAACTTCTCAATAACCTCTATTTTTGCTCGATCAACTTCTAGACCTCTCTTTGAAATTTTATGACCTAACACAATGCCCTCATTCACCATGAAGTGACATTTCTCCCAATTAAGAACTAGATGGGTATCCTCACATCTCTTTAATACCTTACCTAAATGATTCAAAAAAAATGTTGAAAAGACCCTCCGAAAACTGAAAAATCGTCCATAAATACCTCAACAGTGGACTCAATCATATCAGAAAAAATAGCAAACATACACCGGTGAAATGTTGCTGGAGCATTGCAAAGGCCAAAAGGCATTCACCTGAAAGCAAATGTCCCATAAGGGCAGGTGAAATTGGTTTTTTCCTGAACTTCAGGAGCAATGATAACCTGGTTATACCCAGAATAACCATCTAAGAAACAGTAGTAAGCCTGACTAGCTAACCTATCCAACATCTGGTCAATAAATGGTAGAGGGAAATGGTCCTTACGGGTGACTTTGTTAAGCCTTCTGTAATCCGTACAAACCCTCCAGCCAGTTACTGTCCTGGTGGGGATCAACTCATTGTCCTTATTAGTCACTACCGTAACACCTCATTTCTTAGGAACATATTGGACAAGGCTTACCCAATTGCTATCTGCAATTGGATAAATAATCCCAGCATCCAACCATTTAATCACCTCATTCTTAACAACTTCTTTCATTGCAGGGTTAAGCCTTCTCTGTTGCTCAATACTTCTAAAGGATCCCTCCTCTAGAGTGATTTTATGCATACAGAAAGATGGTCTAATTCCCTGAATTTCAGCCAATGTCCAACCAATTGCTTTGCGATATTGCTACATCAACTTTATTAAGGTCTCTTCATCCTCTGACATTAAATCTGATGCAATAATAATGGGCAACGTCTCACCTTCCCCAAGATACACATATTTTAGATGATCCGGCAAGGGCTACAAATCTGAAGTATGTGCCTCAATCAGGGATGGCTTAATAGGAGGAGCCTTCCTTTCATTCAAGTCTAAAGACTCAAAAACATCCTCGCACCTAGAAACTTCTTTTTCATTTTTTCTTTCTAACGTATAAACTTCTAAATCCTCCACACTTATCTCTCCATGATCTTCCAAATGTTGATTTATCAAATCCTCAATTGTTGTCTCAACAATTGTGTTCTCCAATATCCGAATGAAAGAACAATCTTCCACTTCATCTGGATACTTCATAGCCTTAAAAACATTAAATTTCACTTCCTAATTATAAACCCTCATGGTTAATTCTCCTTTTTGAACATCTATTAATGCCCTACTAGTAGCAAAAAATGGATGACTAAGAATAATTGGGACATCTTTATCTGCCTCATAATCTAAGATAATAAAATCAACCGGAAATATGAATTTATCTACTTTCACTAAGACATCCTCAATTTTACCATTTGCATATGTGATAGACCTATCAACTAGTTGAAGTGTGACTGTGGTATGCCTAGCTTCACCAATACCTAGCTTTCGATAGACCGAAAGAGGCTTAAGGTTAATGCTCGCGCCTAAATCACAAAGTGTTCTACCCAACTCTTTTTCACCTATAGAAACAGGAATAGTAAATGACCTTGGATCCTTAGCCTTGGTTGGTAGCCCATTCTTAAGATTAGCACTACATTCTTCAGTAAGAGATACAATTTCTAATTCTCCTAACCTTTTCTTTTTAGTCAATATATACTTTAGAAATATAGCATAATTTGCCATTTGCTCTATAGCTTCTACTAAAGGAATATTTATATGCAATTACTTAAGAATTTCTAAAAACTTCTTAAATTGACCGTCCTCGTTTTTAGGCTTCCGTCTTTGTAGAAAAGGTAGAGGTGGTACATAAGGTGGGGGCGGTACATAAGGTGGTTCTACATCTGGAACAGAACCAGATGCTTCAACATTATTATTGATGCCTCCATCATTTTTACCAGACTCCAACTCTTTCTCAACAACAATATTTTTATCATTATTCTTCTCTACATCCTGGGGTTTACTAGGCTCTTTTCTATCCTTTAGTGGCTTACCACTCCTTAGAATCACTGCCTGTACCTGCTCCTTACCTTCCCTTTTAGGGTGCTCAGTATCCGCATGAAGTTTCCCTTGAGGTCATGCCTTCAGCTCATTAGCTAGCCGACCCACTTACAATTCCAAGGCTCTCATTGAAGCTTGATTACTTTGAATTGCGACATCTATACGAGCTGAATATTCTTTCATCATTGCCTCAAGAGAACTCTCTGAATTTTGCTGGGGCAATGCCTGCGATTTAGCAAATCCTGACTGGTTCACCTTTTGCTGTGCTTGGGGGACTTGTGAATTGCTTCCTTGCCCTCCCCATGCAAAGTTGGGGTGATTGTGCCAACTTGGATTATAAAAATTAGAATAAGGGTTATTCCTTTGATTACCTACAAAAAACACAGAAGTTGGATTACTGGGGCAAAACTCATAGTTGTGCTCTTCACCACCATAGACACATGACTCTTTTGTAACTTGATTTACCACTGCAGTAGGCTCCACCACTGGCGGCTACTGATGACTAACCACTGTTACATTTTTAAGAGCTTTGGCTAACATTGCAATATTAGCCCTAATGGTAGACACACCATCAACTTCTAACACACTCTTAACTTTTTTATTAGAGCCTCTAACATCTGACCACTGACAACTATTGGTTGATATTCTCTCTAAAATCTTATGGGCTTCATTAAAGGTTTTTGCTAAAAGGGCCCCTCCCGCAGAAGCATCGACCATACTTTGGGGTGCTACATTTAGGCCATTGTAAAATGTTTCCATTTGGATACAATGAGGTAAACCATGGTGGGGACACTTTCGCAAAAGCTCCTTAAACCTCTCCCAAGCCTCACTAAAAGTTTCATCTTTGAGTTGCCTAAATCCCACTATCTCACTCATCAACTTGGCATTTCTAGTTGGTGGAAAAATACTTACTAAGAAAATTTTCCTCTAACTCATTCCATGTCCTAATTGATCCTGAAGGAAAAGAATTTAACCATGTCTTTGCTCCATCTCTAAGAGAATACGAGAACAAAGTTAATCTAAGGGCATCTCTAGACACTGACTGAATTACAAACGAATCACTAACTCCTAGAAAAGACTTAAGATGTAAATGGGGATCTTCAGATGATAAACCATGGATCTGACCCATGGTTTGCAACATCTGAAACATTACCGGTTTCATTTCAAAATTTGCTGCCTCAATTTGAGGACGTGCAATTCTTGGATTTAACTCATCAAACATCGGAAAAGCATACACTCGAATGACTTTGGCCCTATCATTCGCCACCAAAATAGGGTTCTCAGCTTGCTAATTTTGCTATCCATTTTGCTCCAGTGGTTGTTTTGGCTGTAGCACACGATTCTGCTGGAGATCAACTTGATCTTCTGGAATTTTAGGAAAACGCAGCACATTATCCATTGGATTTTGATTTCTTCGCTGCTCTCTCCTTCTTCTCCTGAATGTCCTTTCAATTTCTGGATCAAGCTCGAATCTCACCCCAGGAGGATCGCTCATGCACCAATCTCACACCTACAAAAACAAAAGAAACAATAAAAAAGTTCTCGCACCAAACCACTAAAACACATACACAAAACAGATCAGATAAAAACATATTCAAGTCCTCGGCAACGGTGCCAAAAACTTGTTGCCTTCTAGAGTGTGTTAAAAATATGATAAAAATGAGCTCTAGAATACTGTGCAAATATACACAATCTGCAGCAAGTGATAAGTAATTTATCGTCTCCACGAGGTTTTAAATGACTTTCACTCTACCTATCTTGTGTAACTTTTTAATGGTTTCAAGGTTGTTAAAATGATTGATTTTGAAATAATGCTGAAGCAAAAGAAAGAACAGAGCAGAATGTAAATTAATAAGGTAGACATATTGGAAACATGCGTTGGTTAAGATTTCTGTAATTGTTTAAAAAGATGCTCTAACAATAATATTGATCATTCATTCTCTTGCAGTCTTATTAGCAAGATCCTCTTGGAACTCTGGATTTTTTGGAATGTGTTTCAACTCCAATGATGCTCTACTGATCAAGCACTAGGCGGCTAGTTATCCCTAACTCAGTCACTAGCGTCCACCAACACAATGGTCTAGTGTGATTAAATGTCACACGCCTCTCAAATCATCCCTGAAACTAAGATGTGGTATTCATACTGACTGGCTAGGCGGGCATAATATAATAATAAGTACAACAAATAATCAAGATGCTCAAATCAATATAATTGCATAGAGTATGAAGCACGACAATTACATAGATCCTAACAAACACCTAAGTAAATTTAGTTCATGGAATAAAAAGCAACACACGCTACAATCTGAGTGTGTGCATCCATAACTACAAGACTTTTACAAGAAAAAGTAAATTCCCTTGAAAAATCCGTAGTGATGGTCTTCTTGAGGTCTCCAATCGTTCCTCTCTTTAAACAGCTTCCAAAGATGGAAAGTGAGTCTCCAACTTGGAATGAATTGACTTGAGTCGGCTACTTCCTTTTATAGACTGGAGTCAACCCTAATTAGGTCAAACTTTACACATGGAGGGCTCTCCAAGCTTCCTAGATCCGAGATTGATTCAGAAAATGTCACGTCATTAATGAACCTCGTGTGGCTCACGTGGCAGTTTTGCTCCTAGCTTTGCTGGATCACGAAATTTTCTCCCTCAAGTCGCTCAATATTATTTTCTCTACAAAATAACTTCCAAAGCATCTATTCTTCTAAATAGCTTAAAACATATAATATTCATCTAAAAACACACCTATTTGACACTAATGACACACAAATCACTATAGAAATAAGGCCTAAAGAACTTCCTTTTGGAGAGTTATCAGAGACCATCCTACGGGTTCCCTCAAGGAAGATAGTACTTTTTTGTAGAATTTGTAGTATGAATGTGCTTATTCAGATTGTAATGCTTGTTATGTTAATTTCTATGAAATAATTAATTTACTTTAGGCACAGGTGAAAAAAAATGTAATTGTCATTTCTTATTAATCTAGTGATTCTTGCTGATATTGAGCATCTTAATTACTTGTTGATCGTAATTCTATTGTGTGCCCACCTAGCCAGCCGGTATGTATAGCTTCTCTTAGTTTCAGGGATGTTTTAAGAGTTGTGTGGCTTGTAATCATGTTAGACTGTTGATAGTTGGTGGATGTCAGTAGTTTAGCTAGGGATAGCCAATTGCTTAACACTTGATCAGTAGAACTTCATTCGAGTTGAAACACATTCCAAAAGATTTAGAGTTTCGGGAGGATCTTGCTGATAAGGCTGCGAGAGATTTTCTGATCAAAAGAATTGCTAGATCATCTTTTCACACAATTGCAGAAATCTTAACCAGTGTCTGTTTCCTTTATTCGTATACATTTTTGCTTTATCGTTTCTTTTGTTCCAGCATTTTAAAAATCCAATCAATTTAACCAACTTGAAATCACTAAAGAACTAATCAAAATGGATAGAGTGAGACTATTCAAGACCTCGTGGACACGATAAATGCTTATTACTTGCTGCAGATTATGTATGCTTGCACAATGCTTTGGAGTTAAATTATCTTATATTTTTAACCACTCCAGAATGCAACAGGGGGATTGGATGTGGAAGATTAAAAGCAGGGAAAATAAATGGCGGAAAAATGAATGGTAGAAATATGAAAGGGGGAAAATAAAAGAATAAAAGGTGGGTAGGTTAATCTTACCACGATTATTACTACAATCGGAAATACTTGGTGTTCAATATATTTACTTTTAGTCATTGATTGTCTAAAGATTTGTTTAAATGCATCAATGCCTAATTGACTAAACTGAATAGGCTAGTAAAGTTTTGATATCCATCCATCATCCCAATACAACACCAAAATCAACCTCTAATTAATTAATTAATTAACCTGATACATCATCGAAATTACTAATTAATTGATTGTATTAAGCACGTGGATAGTTAGAATGCTCATTATTAACTAGGAAAGGACTAAATTAATTATAAGCATTGATTTTGATTTTAGACTTATCATGCAAGCTATGAATTAGAGAAATGCTCTTGAGACACGCATACACGAGTCGACTTATTTACTACTCTAATTTTTTTTAGAAATAAATGCCATTAGTAAGAAATCAACCAACTTTAACAGATCAATAAACCACACAAGTATCCTATCATCCCACACCAAAACACCTTCTTCGTTCTGAATAGAGGAAAGAATAACCCAAAAAAATACAAAATATTTATATGGTTGATTGCTGCTCTAGCAACCCGATGAGCCAAGGAATTGTTGTTTCTCGGGCAGCTGGAGAAAGATACATTGATGCCTTCTGAGATGTCTTCAATCTCCTCCACTATCAAGGACGTCTCTGAGCGATCAATCGATTCACCAAGGATCACCTTCATGAACTTGGCTGAATCAGATTCGACTGCTAGATGAGGTTTTGAGCCACTATACTGTTGCCTGGGGAGAAATTTAGGTAAGATCCCATCCCTTCAAGGATTTCTTTCCCTTCTAAATTCTTTATGAGCCATTTTCTGATTACTTTCTTACATCTTGTCCCGGTTAGAAACCCTGCAGAGTCATGAATGACCCAACCAATCTCGCCAATATTGAGCTTCTCGTTCCAAGTAGCATCTGAATTGAGTTTCTATTGTCGTAGATCCAGAGACCTCCAAGAAGGGCGACTCTCCTGGTTATCCATCGAGGGAAAAATCATGTTCTTCTTGAAGCTTTTATCAATATCTTCCACGTAAACGTGAATGGTTCTATGATTTGATCAATATTAGCATTTTTCCCTTTGTGAATACAATCGCTTCTTGATTGCCTTATGATCCATAGGATTAAAATTGCCCTCTCCAACTCTTCTTTGTTTAGATTCTGTACCGCAACAATCCAAAGGTTCAAGGGATCCCAGCTTTTCCTGCAATTCAAAAAGATAGATTGAGAATTTGGAATAAAGTGGGTCCCTAATTTCTTAGGGTCTGTTTGGTAGGAGATTTGGATTCAATTTTATGTTTTAAAAAACAAGGGATAAGATGGATACAACATATGTGTTTGGTAAGCCCAAATTTAAAAATAGAATCTGAAAACAATGACTCAAAAAGTCCAAATTTTGAAAACAACTTTTTATTGTTTTCAGACTCTATTCTCCAAAATTTGAAAACACGAGATTCACTTAATCCCGTCAACGACAATTTATTTCCATCTTCTTCTCTTTCTATACGCATTTTCACACTACACGCTCTCTAGGGTTTTCATTTTCTTTGCAACGTTTTCTCCTGAATAAGGTATGCTCCTCTCTGATTTTCTTCTATTAGCTTTGTTTTCTTCTTTTTGGCTTTTTAATTTCACCTTTTTTTAGAATTACATTTTCCTCTATAAAACAACATTTTCTTCCTTAGAACTTTTTTTTTTTTTTTTTTGTTCTTTTCTAAGGAAAAAATGTCTAAGAAAATTATTCAAATTGCGAGGAGATAAAAAAGACAAGAAAGAAAATGAAAAGTTATGGAGTGAGTTCTTGAGGGATTCTAGTTTTTTACTTTAGTTGGATTTGAGTTTTATTTAAGATTTGTTTTGGAGCATTAGATTAAAATTTTTCTTTTGCTATTTTTAGTTTTAAACAAAGAATAAATATAGTAGTGTTGCATTTTGTGCATACCATTTTGTATTTTGTACTAATTTTTGCATTTTCTACTTCCAAAAAAATTCCAAAGCGGTTCTGTTTAAAATTTATTTGGGGGTAGGGTTGAGTTTTTTTTTTTAAAGATTTATTTTAGAATAGTTGGTTTTGATTTTTCTATTCTAGATTTTAGTTTTAAGCTAATATTAACGGTAGAACAACATTTTCTTCCTTAGAACTTTTTTTTGTTCTTCTCTAAGGAAAAAATGTCTAAGAAAATGATTCAAATTGTAAGGAGATAAGTGTAGGGGTGAAATCCCTAACGCAACGGAATTAAATCAGAGGACAAACTATTGTATTTTAGTTTACATGGAATACCAGTACGTTTGGCAAATTTACAGAGAATATATAACAACTATACTACTGTAAATAATAAGGCTAAGCATGCTCTTCTTTAAAAAAAAAAAAAAAAAAAAAAAAAAAAAAAAAATCTAAGATCTAATCCTAGATTACATACATAGAAACAGAATTTGAAGGAAAAACCTACGTTGTGACTCTAAATTATTTCGCCAATTCTCCAAATGGGAAGATCACGAACAGCTTCTTTGCAATTCACCAAGAACACCACCAAAAAGATCCTCACCAGTATTCTGGTAGGGAAAAAGAAGTTGGATGGTGGGATCCAATATTTTCTTGCGAAAGGGAAATCTTTCTGGAGGAATTTTCTTGAGAGAATTTTTCACGGATACAGAGAGCACTCAACCAGGAGGAGAGGATCGATGGAATTGACTACCCACCTTCCCTTTCATCTGTGCATGCGGTTAGGGAGGGAGTGGACTGAGAGTTTATTATGGAATCAACCACGTGTCCTTATTTGTTACGCATTAACTGATAGTAATTTAAATTTAATAAAAAATAAATTTAAAATAATTTCATTTAATTAGTAATTATTATAATAATAATTAATTAAATCGAATTTAATTAATCAATTCATTTAAATCATTGATAAGTCCAACTTATTATACACTTACAATTTCCCAATTTGCTTATCTTAGTTGAATTCCTTGCGAAAAATGCTTTAAAATGAGTATAATATGTCTATAGGTCCTAATCGAAGCTTTGGAAGCGATTTGGGGCTTAAACGAGCAAAACCGGAGTGTAAAATGACCATTCTACCCCTGGAGTCGTCGCAACATCGAGACTCTTCAACCCATGCATCGGGATGCTGCTCAAATAAGGAAAAGTCGTGGGCGCCAAGTTGAAGCGAGAGCGTCGCGACGCTACGTGTGATTCGCAGATTTTTTCCATATTCAAGGCATAGCGTCGCGACGCTAGATAGATTTCCAGAATCGAATTTTTCCTATTTTGGCTAGAATTTTTCCTTGTTTGAAGACCCAATTCAGCACTATTCTACCACAAATTGAAGGTCAATAAACACTATAAATAGAGGGCCTTGGTGTAGGCTTAGAATCATCCCTCAACACACAATTCACAACAACTTTGTAGTTCATCTCTCTCCACCTTTTCCACCATTCTTCTTAGTTTTAGTTTTTATTGCTTTCTTTGATATATTCCATGAAGAATCAAGCTTGCTCTTGCTCCATGAGAGGCTAAGTTCTTTATTCATGTAAACTGGGTGTCAAGAGTAAGTTCATATTCTTTTAATTAAACTTCTTGTTTGAATTATCAAAGCATGTTTATGTGATTTTAGTTCTTTTTCCATAAGCTTAGATTGTGGTAGGAAAGATTGACAACCTTGACCACGCCCTCTCTAAATTTACTTGCTAAATCTTAGTAGCATATAGGTTAACGTTATGTTTATACGCATGGGTCCCTAGAACTAAATGATTTAATTAATTGTAATTGTGGTTTGTTGCCCGTTGCATGTGAATTAACTCGGCTAGATCCCATTGCGGTTTAGGTTAATTAATCGGCCAATTAATTAGTTTAAACTAGAATCAAACTTAGCGTTTGCATGTTTGTGATAGTGGATCATGATTCTCAGTTTGTTGCTGGAATACGCCGGGCTTAAACTTGTTTTCACTTATTTGTGAAATTGATGATTTAATTGAATTGTACTTACCATGACTAACCCGGTTGCACGATCTTTGAGGTATTGATTTCTTTTCTAAATTTAATTCTCTTACTTTCCTCTTTTGTTATTTTCCATATTGGTTTTCTTTCCTTGTTAACTTTCTTTCCATATATAAACCCCCCCCCCTTTTATTTGCCTAAAACAATTAAGGAATTAAAGATTTGTTTTCATAGATCCCTGTGATCGACCCCGGCCACTACTGCTACAAGTTAACATTCGAGGTTGATGATTATAAATTTATTTGATAAGAGACCTCGACAATCTCTTCCATCAATCATATTTAAATGAATATCCCTCACATAACCTATAGTTTTGATTCAATCCATTTAATTAAATAATTAATTAATTACTAAATTAAATATCACATTAACCTATATAGTTTTAATGCACATCTAATGCGCATTAATTTTAACCTATAGTTTTTTTTAATATGAATCAAAGTTATATTAAATTTAATATTTGAACTCTATCAGATATTTAATTCTCCCACAAAATAATTTTTGAATCAAATTCAAAATAAATTTATATTATAAAGTTTAATTAAAATATAAACTTTATATTATAATGTATCACCATATATTATATTATTCCCTAAGTGAATTTGAACATTTCAAATTACTTTAATTACCTCAATACCCTTTATGAGCTACCGGTGAGATCTAATGGATCTACAAATCACAAGCTCCAACGATATGAGATTAATTGGCTAAACTCATTAACCAAGTTAATCAATATTCATTAACTGTGGGTACACTCCACTATAGACCCACAGTTTCACTCTTCTCACTGTAGATATATTTATGTGTCGTCGAATATTGACCAATAACAGCAAGTTAGTCCTTCACGAGTGTTTGTAACACCAGTTGGGTCAAATTACAGTTTTACCCCTAGGATACTTCTATATCCTTAAGTACCAGTGCTCCTCTAATGAATTGTTGGGTTTTATGCCCTAAACTCGTAGATAGTAAATATACATTTGACCGAATATTAATAAAAGTGATGTATTATTCAATGTTTGTATTATATCTTGTCTTATCAACCCTAATCCAATAAACTAAACATCCAAAGCTAATAGAATGAGACTTGAACTAGTATGTAAGGACATACGGGGATCAATGTTCAAGTTTTAGCCTAAAGGGTCTGTAGTATAGGGATAAGGTTGGGTACCTTATCCTGGTGACACTATGGATACGACCCACTTTGTATATTGATATAAACGTAATGATCCAACACGTTCATGTAGTTGACATGTGAGTGGGGGTATCCTCTGCAATGAGTTTGCACAAAGACCGGACCCGAAATAGTTAACCACTAACTGTAACACCGTTAATTAGCTCGGTTTCTATTTCACTAGGATGACCTAGGCAACTTGGCCTTAATCCTGAGTGGATTATGGACTCCTGTCCATGAGGGATTGTCCTTTGATTTGTACGGGTGAGAGTGGCCTGTTCGCCGACTCAATAAGCCAACCATTTTGGGGACAAGACCGAGAGGGGAGCTGGGAACATAGTCTTACAAGATGGAATTCACTCCTTCCCGATATTAGGGTAAGTAGAGGTGTGTTCCCTTAAGTGGTGTCTCCGGGTCTTGAACAATGGGCCCTACCCTCTTTATGGCACGAGAGAGACTTCTGTTTGTTGGTTGGACCTCAAACACGTTGTTCATTAGAGGAGCGTTGATACTTAAGGACAAAGAGGTAGCCCAGGGGTAAAACGGTAATTTGACCTAGTTGGGGTACGAACACACGTGAAGGGCTAACTTGCTGTTGATGGTCGATATCCGTGGACAGAGAAATATATCTGCAGTGAGAAGAGTGCAGCTGTGGTTCTTTAGTGGAGTGAACCACAGTTAACGAATATTGATTAAATTGGTAAATGAGTTTAGCCAATTAATCTCATATCGTTGGAGCTTCTGATCTGTAGGTCCATTAGGTCCCACCGCCAGCTCTAAAAGGGCGTTGAGGTAAATTTCTAAGGGTGAATTGAATGTTCGAAGGGGATCGAATATTAAATTTAAAATATGAATTTGATTCATATTTAAAACTATAGGTTATAATTAATGCACATATGATGTATATTAATTCTATAGTTTATATGAGAGAAGTATAATTGAATATATGGTATTTAATTATAATATTAGTTAATTGATGAATTAATTAATATTTCCGTTTTAATTTAATTTAATTAAATTTCATTTAATTAAATTTTATTAAAACCATAGGATAAATGGAAGGTTTGTATAAATATGTTTATATAAAGACACATTAATATTAAATTAAGAGTTAATTTAATTATAATAAAAAGATGAATTAATATTATTTAAATATTAATTAATTTTTCCCATCAGTTAACCTAACTGGTGGGAACGTGTCTTCCTCATTTTATGTGTGGGTTGAGAGGCGTTTAAGGGGAGTGGTTGGCTTCTTTTCGCAACAATTGATTCAGTTGTTATTCTCTCGGTGAAACCCACAGAAAAACTCTCTCTCATCCCTAGGAATCTTTGCAACATTTTTCCTAAGAGTACACCAAAAGCTCTCTAATTCCTTTAGAAATTTTGCTCCCACAAGCTCCCAATGCGCAATCCCTTACGAGGATACCGGTGTGATCAAGTGGTGGTGTTCGTGGCAATTTTCCAGCGAGATCAAGGACCTCTTGCTGCTGTTTTTTAGAGCAATTCGGAGAAAAATTGGAAAATCGATCAAGAATTTTTGCTTACGGTAAGTATTTCTTGATCTAGGATCGATAGGATCCAATTATAGATGAGATCTAGAATATTTAGAGTTGTTTTTAGCATGCTTTACATAAGAATTTCAGTAGTTTTCTTATGAATTTACTGCTGTGATTTTATCCCAACGTATTGGTATTTTGATCCTAAATTAAATCAGAGTTAAAGGTTCTGTATGTTTCCACTGCGCAAGGGATTTTATCCCTTCATGAACAACCTGTTTGAGGTACAACCATCAAACAAAAATCCCTCTCGTGCCATAGAGAGGGTAGGACCCTTTGTTCAAGACCCGGAGACACCACTTAAGGGAACACTCATCTACTTACCCTAAAGTCGGGAAGGAGTGAATTCCATATTGTGTGATTATATTTTCAGCTTTTCACTCGATCTTGTCCCCAAAATGGTAGGCTTATTAAGTCGGCGTACAAGCCACTCTCACCCATACAAATCAAAGGACAATCCCTCGTGAACAGGAGTCCATAACCCACTCAAGGTTGAGACTATATTGCCTAGTGAAGGATTGAAATTCCTAAATTCCCAGCAGAAACGTATAGGACCGATTTGTATTTTAATTAAGTTTTCTAAAATGCCAGTACATTGGCAAATCATACAAAACAATTATATATACGAAATAGGCTAAGCATGCATTAGATCTAAATCTAATAATTGAAAGACAAAATACTTACTTGTTAAAGATTTTTTTTTTTTTAATTACTTGTTAAAGACTTTCTTCAATGAATTTCACCAAGAACAGTACGATCACAGTAGGGACACTACCACCACGATCTTCCACTGCTATATCTCTAGGACTAGGAACCAAGTTGTGGGACTTGGTATTCTTGAATTTTGGGAAAATAATTTCACTATAATGTTGTGAAAATTCTCAGAGAGAAATTTTTGCTTGAGAGGAAAGTCTTGAGTTATCTCTATTGGGAAGGCATTCTGAGCTTTATATAGAATGTCATATTCCTTTCCTAGTCAAAATAGGATATGAATTTAATTAATTAATAATTAATTACTTTTTCCAAATGTTATAGGATGAGGATTGATTTAATTAAATAATTAGTTAATTCTTCAATTAATTAATTACTAAATTAAATATCTCATATTTAATTTAAGTCTATAATTAAATCGTATTTAATTGTATTTCTCTCAATTAATAAAGTTTAATCTCAAATTAAACTTTATAATATAATGTATCACATACATTATATTAATTGTATCTCATACAATTAACTTGATTTCCTATAATGGATTTTGAATAGTTCAAAATCCTTTTAAGACTAATTGTTCCTAATTACCCTTTATGAGCTAGCAGAGGAACCTAATGGACCTATAGATCAAAAGCTCCAATAATATGAGGCTAACTGACAAAACTCATTAATCAAATTAACCAATATTCATTAATTGTGGGTCACTCCACTAAAAACCCACAGCTTCACTTTTCTAACTGTAGAATATTTCTGTGTCCATGGATATAGACCAATAACAAGTTAGTCTTTCACGAGTGTTCGTAACACCAGTTGGGTCAAATTACCGTTTTACCCTTGGGTTACCTTTACATCCTTAAGTACTAGTGCTCTTCTAATGAACAACCTCTTTATGGTCCAACCATTAAACAGAAACTCCTCTCGAGCCAATGAGAAGGTATGACCCTTTGTTCAAGACCTGGACACACCACTTAAAGAAACACTCATCTACTTACCCTGAAGTCGGGAATGAGTGAATTTCATTTTGTGTGATTATGTTCCCAGCCACCCACTCGGTCTTGTCCCCAAAATGGCAGGCTTATTGAGTCAGCGAACTGGCCACTCTCACCCATACAAATCAAAGGAAAATCCCTCGTGAACATGAGATCATAATACACTCAGGATTGAGACTAAGTTTCCTAGGTCATCCTAGTGAAATAGAAACCTAACTAGTCAACGACATTACATCTAACGATTACTATTTCGCGGTTCGGTCTTATAAAAAACTCATTGCATTGGTTACCCCCACTCGCGTGTCATCTACACGAACACGTTGGATCATTGTGTTTGTATCAAATACAAAGTGGTTCGTATCCATAGTGTTACCAGGATAATGTACCTAGCATTATCCCTATACTATAGACCCTTTAGGCTGTATCTTGAACACTAATCCCCGTATGTCTCTGTTGGGTTTTATGCCTTAAAACTCGTAGATAGTGAATTTAAAAAATTGTATACATGTTTCAATAAAGTGTTATTGAGTTTCTACAATAAAGTGTTATTGTTAAATATTGCACAATTTGACCCAAATCCAATAAACTAAGACCCAAGGTTGTTTGTATGTAACTTGAACTAGTATGTGGGGACATATGGGGATCGATGTTCAAGTAACAACCTAAAAGGTCTATAGTACAAGGATAAGGTTGGGTACCTTATCCTGGTAACACTATGAGATACGACCCACTTTGTATTTGATACATACGTATTGATCCTAAGCGTCCATGTAGTAGACATGCAAATGGGGGTATCCTATGCAATGAGTTTGCATAAGATCGGACCATGAAATAGTAAACCACTAGATATAACACCGTTAAGTTACTATTTAGGGTGACCTAGGTAACTCAGTCTTAATCCTAAGTGTGTCATGAACTCCTTCTCATGAGGGATTGTCCTTTAATTAGCATGGGTGAGAATGGCCAAAACGCCAACTCAATATGCCTTCCTTTTTTGGGACAAGACTGAGTGGGAGGCTGGGGACATGACAACACAAGAAGAAATTCACTCATTCTCACTTCTAGGAGAAGTAGATGAGTGTTCCCTTAAGTGGTGACTCCAGGACTTGAACAAAGGGATCATGCCCTCTCATTGGCCCGAAAGGTACTTTCTGTTTATTGGTTGGACCATAAATAGGTTGTTCGTTAGAGAAACACTGGTACTTAAGGAGACAGATGTAACACATGGGTAAAACGGTAATTTGACCCAACTGTGATTACGGACACTCATGAAGGATTGACTTACCGGTATAGGTCTATATCCGTTGACACATAAATGTTCTACAGTGAGAAGATTTCAGCTGTGGGTCTTTAGTGGAATGACCCAAAGTTAATAAATATTGGTTAATGTGATTAATGAGTTTAATCAGTTAATTTCATGTCATTGGAGCTTCTGATCTGTAGGTCCATTAGGTCCCCCTGCTAGCTCGTAAAGAGTAATTAGGAACAATTATATCTTGAGAGAATTTGAATACTTCAAATTCATATTGGGAATTAAGTTAATTGTATGAGATACAAATTAATAATGTATAGTAATACATTAAAATATAAAGTCTAATTTGAGATTAAACTTTATTATTATGAGAGAAATAAATATTTGAAGAAGTTCAAATATTAATATGAATTTGATTCATAATAAATTTATAGGATATAAGAGAATTTGAAGGAGTTCAAATTTTAATATGAATTCGATTCATATTATAGAATTAATTAATTGAAGGCCTGAAATTAAATATATAATATGTAATTGGGTAATTAATTAATTAACTAATACAATGTCTAAAATTAAATTTATGATATTTAATTGGTGATTAATTAATTGAAAATTAATCAATTATGAAAATGATTAATCACTTATGGAAGTAATTAATCGTTTATGGAATGATTTAATCATTTATAGAAGTGATCAATCATTTATTGAAAAGATTAATCAATTATGGAATTGATTGGTTATACGAATTGATTAATTATGAAAAATATTAAATCACTTATGGAAATAATTGATTTTAAATGAATACTTTATTCATGGGCTTTCTCTTATAAATAGAACACTAAACCTAGGGTTTAGGTACCACAACATATGGCCACCATAAGGTCATTGTTGCCTCCCTCTCATATTCTCTCAACCCAAGAACTGTAGGGAGAATTTTCTCTCTAGAGTTTTTCCCATTCAAGATTAGGTAGTCCCACAACTACGTTTCTAATCTCAGAGTCATAGCGGAGAAGATCAATTGGCGGTGTCCCAATTGTTGTCTCTTGGTCCCTATGAAATCAAGAAAGGCGTTCTTGATATTTCAGAGACAACAACGACGGTATGTTTGCTTCTCCCCTTTAGAATTAGTTCTAAGGTGTTATGCTTAGCCTTAATAATTGATTTAGAATAGTTTTCTAAATTTTGCCAATGTATTGGTATTTTGGTGGAAACAATATTAACTATGAAACGGTCCAATTGCGCTTCCGCTAATGGAACTAGGGAATTCCTATCCTTTAGTCTCCACATATAGTTCAAGACTCTTGCAATAGCCTAGGATATTAGTTTATTGGATTTAAGGTTATTTAAGACAAAACTAATACAATAGTTCGATAGCTCTTTATAGAATAATAATCAATATCACTTAATTAATAACAATCAATAATTTCCATTTACTATCTATGAGTTTTAGGGCATAAAACCCAACACCTAGATGATCCTAGTGAAATAGAAACCTAACTAGTCAACGGTGTTACAACTAATGGTTACTATTTCGCGGTCCAGTCTTATGCAAACTCATTGCATATAATACTCCCACTTGCATGTCCCCTACATGAACGCGTTGGATCATTGCAATTGTATTAAATACAAAGTGGGTCGTATCCATAATGTCGCCAAGATAAGGTACCCAACCTTATCCCTATACTATAGACCCTTTAGGCTGTATCTTGAACATTGATCTCTGTATGTCTCCACATACAGTTCAAGACTCATACAACAGCCTAAGATGTTAGTTTATTGGATTATGGTTATTTAGGCAAGACAAATATAATACAAACAATAATACTTTATTGCATAATACATCAATTTCATTTTATAAATGTTCGGTCAATTGTTACATTTACTATCTATGTGTTTTAGGGCATAAGAAAGACAAAGAAAGAAAAGGAAAATTTATGGAGTGAGTTCTTGAAGGATACTAGGTTGGTTTTGAGATTTGTTTAAGATTTTTTTTGGAGCATTAGATTAAAAAAAAAATTATTGCTAATTTTAGTTTTAAACAAATAATAAATATAGCAGTGTTTCAATTTGTGCTCACCATTTTACATTTTGTGCTTCAAGAAGACTACATTTTTTCATTTTTTGCTTCAAAAAAAATTCCAAAGAGGTTCTGTTTAAAATTTGTTTGGGAGTTGGATTGAGATTTCTTTTTAAGATTTATTTTAGAATGTTGGTTTTGATTGTTCTAATCTAGATTTTAGTTTTAAGCTAATACTAACTATAGTTTTCTGCGTTCTAAAAATACTCCAAAAAGAAAAATGCTACGTTTGATTCTATTTTATTCTAATATTAATATGAAAGTGGTCTCTTGTATGAAATATCATGTTAAATTAATAAGAGAGATCTTAACTTGATAGAATTGAAGTGAATTGAATTTTCTTTTGGAAGATTTATTTGGGAGTTGGATTCTTTTTGTTTGTTTATTTGTTTTGGAGTGCTGGATTTTGATATTTCAATTTTAATTAACTTTTAGTTTCAAGTAGTAGTTTTTGCTTTTTGTACTCCCAAAAGAGCTATGTTTCATTCTAATCTTAATATGAAAGGTGACCTTGTATGTAACGCCCCGCGTTTTGAAATCGAACCCTTTTGGGATCTGTTGGGCGTTCTTATTCTAATTTGGAAAATTAGAATTTAAGTTTAGCCTTGAGTCGGTAAATTAAATTTCTATAATTTTAGGAAAAGAGATTTTTAATTAAATCTTTAATTTCCTAAAGTTAGGAGGTTTGATATCCGATATTTATTTTAAATATCAAAAGACCCAAATTCTAAATCAATTGGGTTATTTTCTTTCCCGAATCTTTCAGGAGTTTAAGTTTTTTCAAATAAATTCCTAGCTGGGATATGATTCCTATTTTTTTTAAATGGGTCTTATTTATTAAGGGTTATTTACAAGAATAAATGAAAAAGAAAAAAATAGATGGAGCCCTAATCTTCACTCCCTCTCTCTTTCTCATGAAGGAAGCCCCCCCCCTTGTGAATTTCTTCTGTCGGCAACCTCCACTCCCTCCTCCTCTTTCGACTTTCATCTTCATTGCTGAGCCACCCGAAGCGTCTCTCTCATTCCCTCTCTCTCGTGTTCGCCGGCGTCGCTATCTCCCTCGCTCAACCTCGTTCTTCCTCCTCACGCGCAGAGACCCACGAGCGCTGCAGCTTTACTCGTGTTTCCTCCCTCTCCCTCGCGTCCTGTTGCTGTTGAGCAACCACCCGAGGTACGCGAGTTTCTTCTCTTCGTAGCAAGCAGCCTCTAGTGTGGTTAGACCCATGACACCCCAGCCGCACGATCTCCCCTCTCATCGTGCATCAGCAGGCGGAAATCCGCGATTCCAGCCATTATGGTGTCGTTTGGACGTTTTAGTAAGTTTTTCTTAAGGCCCATTAGTTTTCCTTTCAAGTTCAGCAAAGATTCGTGTTTTATCTCCTCTTATTCGCGTTTTTCAGTCAGATCCATGAGGTAGAAGGCTGAATCTTCATCGTTCTAGCGTTTTGGGCGTGTTTAGACTGATTTAAGGTTTGTTTCGACGTGTTCGGGCTCTCTTGGTGAGTTCTCTTCGTTACCCATGCTTGTTTGAGTTCGATTAGGATTTACCCATGCTTATTCGACTTCAATATTAGAATGCCCAAGTTGTTTAAGTGCTGGAATTTAGTTTAATGTTAAAAATTCTGATCTGCAGCGCCGTAAAAGTGTTCGATTGAGTTCGAATCACTTAAAACTTGAATACCCATTGTCCAAGGAGTATTCTAACACGTTGTTCGAGGTTAGTATAACCCGTCTAGCATGGTGTCGAGTTCGTTTGTGTAGTATTCGTTGCTGTTTTTTGTGTTAAAAGCATGCTTAATCGATGCCCATTAGTTGTTTAGGCCCTTAAAGTGTTGCCCCAACCCTTGTGGGTTCTTAAATCATGATTTAGGAGGTTTATGTTTGTTGTTTGTGGTTTTAAAAGCATGCTAAAATTATCTTATATCAATTGTCTAAGTCGAGTAGTGTTGCCCAACCTCTAGAAGTCCTTGGAATGCAAGTTTTTGTCTTTTACTTGTTGTCCAATGGCTGAAAAGCCTTGATTATAGCCATTCGGTGAATACCCATTGCCCGTTGTGCCTCAGACATGGTTGCCCATGGTCTAAAGGCTTTGGGTTTCTAATTTGGGGAATTTTGAGTGGTTATACGGTAAGGAAATATACTTTCCTCAGTTGATTTAGGCTTTTCTAGCATGTCTTAAGCCTTCAGTAAGTTGTTCTTATTTTTAGAATTATCTTTGTTGTTTAGGAGTTCATCTTGATCCTTGAGTTGTTGAAGTGCTTTAGGAGCATTCGAGGTAAGTAGTTTCTACTCGTTGAGTCTGTTTGACTGCATGAGCATGTTGGTTGTTTATCGCTTTCTAGTATGCTTATTAATCGATATATGACTCGTGATATGTGTTAAGCATGTTATTATGTTTGACTTAAAAGCATGATGATCTGTTGGTGTTTTAAGCATGTTGTTTACTGCTTTTGGGCTATGTTGCATGAGAGTCAGAGTTGCATGGTCCTGTGTGTTCATAGAGAGATGAGTTGGGTTGTGTGTGCGTTACGTGACGCGGAAATCACGTGTTAAGATTGTGCCACATGACGCGGAAATCATGTTATTGGTGCGGAGCGTAACGTGTAAATCACGTGTGGGTTGTAAGTGCGGAGCGTGATGCGTAAATCACGTGCGAGTGTGCGCTGCGCATGGCGCGTAATTCATGTGCGGGGTGTGAGTGCGTTACATGACGCGAAAATCATGTTTTGGTGCGGAGCGTGACGCGCAAATCACGTGTTAAGATTGCGTTGCATGGCGCGAAATTCATGTGTATTGGTGCGTGGCATGACGCGTAAATCATGTGCTAAGAAAGCGAGCATGGCGCGGAAACCGTGTGGGGTGCATTGCATGTTGGGTGTATGCATGAAGTTGTCCTATTGAGTTAGCATGAGTGTTGTAGTCGGTTTATCGCTTTAGAGAAGCATGATTGGATGTTTATGGTGTTTTAAAGTATGTTGGATGCGTGCGTCTAGTATGATTGATGTGTTGTTTGCTGTTTGATGGCTCACCGGGTGTGAGCTGCTTACCAGTACCGTGGTTGTACTGACCCCCTCCCCTTTCTTCCCCCCAACATTTTAGATGATGCAGGTGTTGACGGATATTATGAGCCCGGTGGTGCTGACGAGGAGACACACGAGGAGTGACTCCATTGACCTAGGCATTTTTGTTATCTAAAAATTAGTTTTTCTATTTTGGATTATTAAAGTAATTTTATTCTTTTGGTTGTAAGGGATAGTGTTATGTTTCTTCTTTCAAAGGCTCGTTTAGTTGTTTTGTTTTGAGAGGATATGTTTAGCTTTTGAGAAGTTTTACTTGAAGTTCGATGCCTTTTTTTGATAAAGCTACGTTGTGCTAAAAATTGAGTTGAACGTCGTTACCTAGCATGAATCTTTTATCGTTGGTTGTGAATGCGAGATCTGACTCGCTAGTTTGTGGAAGAAGTTCTGGCTTGAATCTGTGGTGCTGAGAAGTGTAGTTGTGGCTGATTGTTATATAGAAGTGTGTTTTTATGTTTAGCAGGTGCTACAAAAAATTTGGTTTAGTCCTACATATGTCGTTATGCTGCCGAAATTTTCGGTGTAATCGGTTAGTTTGGGTTGAAAGTTAGTAATGTCGCTAGGATTAGTTTAAAAATCCTGGGGCGTTACATTGTAACTAAATGAAATATATAGAAACTTTTCTACCACTGATAGAAGATTTCTATCAATGATAGATATTTTTCTATCACTTCTATTAGTGATATAAATCTTTTATCAATGATAGAAAAGTTTCTATCACTAATAGAATGTACTGATAGAAGGTTTTTATCACTGATAGAAGGTTTCTATCACTGATAGAAAAACTTTCTATAAGTGATAGAAAGAGAAGTGATAGAAAATCTTTCTATCATTCATAGAAAAATATCTATCACTAATAGAATATTCTATCACTGATAGAAAAACTTTCTATAAGTGTTAGAAAATTCCAACATACAATAACGAAACAGCTAGATTATATCAGTAATAGAAAGAAATTATATCAGTGATAGAAAAATGAGCATCATAAACCAAATAAAGAAATTTACTTAAACAAGGTTTTCAATCGTGTTGTTTAGTTTTTAATCTTCTATCAGTGATAGGTGATAGAAAGATGAGCATTATGAACTGAATAAAAAAATTTACTTGAACAAGGTTTTCAATCGTGTTGTTTGATTTCTGATAGAAAAGTTTCAATAGTGATAGAAGATTTCTATCACTGATAGAAAGTTTTTCTACCAATCTATCAGTGATAGAAAGATTTTCTATCAGTGATAGAAGATTTCTATCACTGATAGAAATTTTTTCTATCACTAATAGAATCTATCAGTGATAGAAAATTTTTCTATCACTGATAGATTCTATAAAAAAAACGAGGAAGAAGAAGATGCGCGCCAATCAGGGGCAATTTGGGAATATAAAAAATTTATTTAAAAATTTTTCCATATTTGCAATTATTTTAAAAACTTGTTATATTTGTCATTATGCACCATAATTTTGCCACCCATTACAATTATCCAAAAAAATACATAATTTAATCCATTTGTCAACTCACAAATGAGGGATTAGGAATTAATGTACAATTTTTTTTTAAGGTATTAATGTACAAATTCAAACATCATATAAAAATTGATTTATTATCTTATAAGGGTTTCATGGACCATTGAATATTTTAATATTGTAGCTCCAAATTCCTTTGTCTAGCACTTTCCAAAATGTTTTTTTTTTTTTTTTTTTTTTTATAACAAAAAGAACAAAAAGTAATATTTTTATAAAATTAAAGGACTAGAAAGTGGGGTGGAGTGTTTGGGGAGGGATCTATAAAGTATGGTTCAATATGAATTTATAATATAAGGTAGCTTTGATACTAAATTTATTATTATTTATTGAGTTTTAATTATAATGTTGTGGATGCATTATGAATAATTATTGCTTTTCAAAAAAGGAAAAAGTTTGAATAGTTATTGATTTTTTTTTTTCAATATTATATTACAAAAAAGGAGGTAAGACAATAATATTTGACCATTTAAAACTACCTAGCTATAATAATAGAGTGCAAACAAGAATATCTAATTATTAACTATTACGGTTTTTTGTGAATGGTATCTAATAAAATGAAAATTATAGAAATAGGTTAGGCCCCATTTGATAATCATTTGTTTTTTGTTTTTGGTTTTTGAAAAATAAGCTTATACACAGGGGCGGATTTAAGAAGGGGCCAGGAGGGGCACGTGCCCCCCTGAAATTATAAAATATTTTATATATGTATAGGGTTTTGTACTTTATCTATCATGTTTGACATCTGGTTTGTTGGTGAGTTGGGGCACAGGAATCCCCCACTGGCTATGGAGGTCTAGCGTTCAAATCCTGCTGCACGGCCGTTGGTTTAGATTATTTTGTTAGTTTTGGGGTGTTTTGTTTTTTTATGCAGCCGTTTTTTTAACATATTTTTTTAAAAAAATTAAATTAATTTCTCATAAAATTAAATTTTGTATCTATTTGAACTTTGAATTTTCAATTTAATAACAAATATATACATTAAATTTTAAAAATGTCGCATAAATTGAGAACTTATTAAACACAAAATTAAATTTTATATCTAATATAACATTTAATTTATAAATATTTTGAATGTGTCAAAGATCTATTAGATATATAATTGAAACTTTAGATATCAATATTAGACAACAAAAAGAAAATTGAAAATTCAAGGCTCTATTAGACATTTTTTAAAGTTTAGAGGTTAAATAGACCCCATCCAAAATTTCACAACTAAACTTATAATTTCATCTAATATGAACTTGTGCCCCCCCTACCATCAAATCCTGGATCCGCCACTGCTTATACACACCTATTTCCCTTTATAAGTTTCTTTCACTTTTATAAGTTTCTTTCACTTAGTATCTACCTTCTTTCTTGTTTTCAAAAACCAAATCAAATTTTGAAAACAAAAAGAAAGTAGTTTCCAAAAACTTGTTTTTGCTTTTAGAATTTGGCTATAGGAATTCAAATATATTATCCTTAACAAAGATGAAAACCATTGTAGGGAATTTGAGAGAAAACAAACATAAATTTCAAAAACAAAAAACGAAATGGTTATCAAACGAGGCCCTAGTGTTTGGCAACCATTAAAAATGACTTATTAGAAAATGAGATTGATAAATAAACCATTTTGAGAGAAACACTTGAAACCAACTTTTATAAAAATTAAAGAGTGTTTAGTATAAATTAACTTGTGTATAAAAACACCTATGAGGAAATCCAACCAAACATATGAGTGTTTAAATTCTATACAATTTTTATACAAAATATTTTTTTTAAATGAATTCTTGAAAAACATTTAAATTAAAATGTAATATCCAAATGGATCCCAAATGAATTGAATGTTTCGTATTCGTTGGTTAAAATTGGTGGTCTCTTTCAATCTTAAATATGAAAGGGAGTTTTGTTACCCAAGAGAGGTGCTGGGATTCTGTTGACAATATAGGAAGCTGTCAAGATACAATCACCCCAAAACTTAATAGGAACCTTTGACTGAAAGAAAAGAGCCCTAGCAACATTTAGAAGATGTTGGTGTTTTCTTTCAGCCACTGAATTCTGCTGAGGCCGTTCTACACAGGAGAATTGGTGAATGGTCCCTTTTTCAGCAAAAAAATCTCTAAATTGGAGCTCCGGGGCATTGTCTGATCTAAAAACTTTTATGGTTTTAGAAAATTGTGTGTGAACTAACTGGAAGAAACGAGGAATTATATGGATGGCATCAGATTTAGCACGCATCATATAAGTCCAAGTGTATCGAGAACAATCATCAACAAGCGTTAAGAAATATCTATATCCAGCATAAGTAGGTGTCTTAAACGGTCCCCAAACATCACAATGAACAACATCAAACACAGCAGGAGCAACATGATTATTAAAGGGAAAAGACATCCTACGTTGCTTAGCAAGGGGGCAAATATGGCATGGATGACATTCAGAAGACTGTGATATATGTAAAACATCCTTCAATACAGATAAACGTTGCGGGGATATATGGCCAAGACGATGATGCCAAGTATCAATGCTAACAGAACTAACAAATGTAGTAAATGACTTCTTATCTGGTTGCAGCAGAATGTATAGTCCGTGAGATACTTCAGCCCTGCCAATCGTCATCAATTGGCATTTGTCCTGTATAGTGCAATATGAACCAGAGAAATTAATGATCAAGGCTTGATCGTGTAATAGGCAACTGACCGATATGAGATTATATGTGAATTTGGGAACATAAAGTACGTCCCGTAGCAATAGATGATCTGAAAATTGGATATCCCCCATAAACTCAACTGTCATGCGAAAACCAGTAGGTAAAACAACCGTGACTCCATGTACTCGACGCCAATTATGAAAAGACTGGTAATGGTGACTAATGTGTCTAGATGCTCCTGAGTCTAGGATCCAGACATTTGATTTAGACATGCTCGAAGATGAAGATGAGGAGCAAATACCTGCGGTGTGTACCACAGAAGATGCCGCAGTAACTGGATCAGGTTTGATGTGGACATGATTGTTGAGAAGCTCAATCAATTGAGTGTATTGAGTAGAGCTGAGACTGGAAAAGAAAGTTGACTGAGAAACAGTGTTGGCTTCAACTTGCTTAGGGGCAGAAGAATCATTATTCGGAGAATTCGAGTTGCGAAATTTGTATCCAGGTGGATAGCCATGTATCTTGTAGCACTTGTCAACTGTATGGCCCTTGATGTTACAATGTGTACACGAAGGACGCTGGTTCTCTTTTCTCCGGAAGCGATCATTACCCTGCTTCCTTGAAGCTTCAGCGGCAAGAAGTGCTATCTGATCAGTCGAATTAGGAATTGGAAGGCTGCCAATAGAACGCTGATGTTCCTCTTGGACGATTAGGGAGAATACTTCAGTGATCGCAGGGATTGGACTCATAAGCAGAATCTGGGCACGAACGCTAGCATAAGAATCGCTTAATCCCATTAGAAATATCATAACGAATTCAGACTCCATGTGAGTGATAAAGGGTTTGATACCACCGCAAGAACACTCTAGAATGGGACGATAATCACAAAGATCCTGCCATATGGTCTTCAACTTCGTATAATAACTCTCAACAGACATGTTACCTTGATTAGTGGTAACCAATTCCTTGCGGAGCTGATAAACATGCGGTCCATTACTCTGCTTGAATCGTCCGTGAAGTTCATCCCAAACATCTTTAGCAGATCCAGTATAGTTGATGCTAGCTGCGATCTCCTTCGACACTGAATTCAGGATCCAAGATGTTATGATATCGTTATTACACTTCCAAGCCGCAGACCTTCTGCCCTCGGGTTTCTTGATGGTGCCGTCGATGAATCCCTCCTTATTCTTATCAGAAAGAGCGATTAACATCGCCTTGCTCCAGGAACTGTAATTGTTCGCACCAAGAAGCGGTTGAGAGACCAACACAGCCGAGGAACTGTAAGAGTGATGAAGATGGAACGGGTTCAGCTGAGCATCAATTGCTGAAGAATCGTCAATCGCGCTGGAAGAATTATCACCGCCACTGTTGTCCGCCATGGAATCGTCAATCGCGCTGAAGAATTATCGCGCTGGAGGAACTGAAACGAAGGGAATGGCGAAATGATAATTGTGAAGGCGCGAAAATTATCTTTGCTCTGATACCATATCAATTGGAGAGAGGAAGATAATCCATCTTATTAATTGAGGTAGAGAATCTCTCCTTAAATACAATTACATTTTAGTTAATAAACTGATATAACAAACCCAACTAAAAGCTGCTAAGTAATAACAGAATGGGATGTAATAGTGTGATAAATCTTAATGATGATAAATTAAATTCTAAGAGCTTTACTAAGGTTGTTTATCGACTAGGGGGTTTATCAGTTGGTCGGTGTCAATTTTGGGAGAAAACCGACACCGACCGGTTAGTCGGTTTTCTAGAAATCTAGAAATCAACGACTTCTGATAGGTGCTGCCAGCCGACCGACTGAACCGGTTAGTTCGGTCTGTCATTTCATTCGGTTCTTTTTAAGGTCACAAGAACTGAGATGAAGAACGACGGTCAGTCAGTTATGTGTAAAATCGGTCGGTCGGTCAGTAAGTTATGTGTTTTTTTTAAAAAAAATGGTTTCTTTTTATATATAAATATGTTGGGCAGTCAGTCGATTATGTGTAAAATCGGTCGGTCGGTTGGTCGGTTATGTGTTTTTTTTTTTAAAAAAATGGTTTTTTTATATATAAATATATCGGTCAGTCGGTCGGTTATGTGTAAAATTGTTTGGCCGACCAACCGACTGACCGGTCTTCCCAATGTAAGAACCGACACCAACCGATTTGGTCGACTAGCCTACCGACTGCAGTCGATTTCGATCGTCGTGTCGATTTTTGGTCTGAAGATGAACATCTTTATTATCGACAACAAAATTAACAAGGAATAAAATTTTTCCATGTTAATTGACAATATAATTCAACGGGCTTGCGCATGAATTAGCGCACGAGGGTTTGCATTCTTCTCCACAAGTGTGGATGTCAAATTATCCAGATTGGAAACACTATTGGCTCTCCAAGAGCTTCATTTGTTTGTATCCCCACAATGAATTGAAAATTTCTTTTATTGTAAAAAAAAAATCCATAGAGTCTCTATTGAAACCATTGGTATGTTTGGCTTAACTTTTCAAGTGTTTAATTTTGAAAAAAAAATATTTTGAAAATAATTCTAGTGTTTGACAAGTGCTAAAAATAACTTATTAAGGGTGTGTTTGATTTAACTTTTGAAGTGTTTAATTTTTTTTAAAAAAAAACATTTTGAAAAAAGTTCTAGTGTTTGGCAACCACTAAACATGACTTATTAAAAAATGAGATTGAGAAATAAACCATTTTGAGAGAAACATTTGAAAGCAATTTTTTTGGAAAGAGTTTTAAAGTATAGGGTAACTCGTGTATAAAAACACTTATGAGAAAATGTAACCAAACATATGAGTGTTTAAATTTTTAACCATTTTTATACAAAATGTTTAAAATAAAATGCATTCTTGAAAAGCATTTAAATTTAAACGTATTTCAAACGGACCCTAAAGAATGAGATTGAGAAATAAATCATTTTGAGAGAAACACTTAAAACCAAATTTTTTAAAAAGAGTTTTTAGTATATAATAACTTGGGTATAAAAACACTTATAAGCAAATGTAACCAAACATATGATAAATTCTAAACCATTTTTATACTAAATGTTTAAAATAAAATCCATTTTTGAAAAGCATTTAAACCAAAAGGAATTACAAATGGACCCTATATCTTGAGATGGATCTTTGTTTCATTGATTAATCTTCTTATCTCTTTATTTTAAAGGGAAATCCTCATAAATGGTCAGAAATTACAGTGTAGTTTAGAAAAATGGTCAAACCGTATTTTTTAATGAAAAATAGTCAAACCATTTTTTCCAACCTATTTTCGTGCGATACAAAGTACCATTTTTACCCTTCAGTCATGCCCCACGTTTCTCCTATATTTGTGCAGCTGTATCTGATTTTTTTTTAAATAAATATGTAACCTATCATTCCATGAATCAAGGAACTAATAGTTACAGGATCAACTCTCTCTCTCATCTGCAATCTGTTTTCCAGAAGATTTTCACTGCCTAAGTTCTCTCTCTTCATCGTTTCTTTGGAAAATATTCGTTTGTTGGTTTTCTAGATTATTTTTACAGCGTCAATTCTCTCTATTTATCATCTCTCCGAACAAGGTTGATCGAACACCGTTGGGGCGACCATAGGTATATTTTGAATGAGTGTATTCGCTTTTTAAAACTCACATTGATTTTTTTTGTTCGTTAATGTAATTTTTTATTTTTCTTTTGAAAACTAAATGTCTTTTATTCTCCTTTCTTTATGGTATGATGGGGTGTGAGATAGTTGCGATCAATACACTGGATTCAAGGTGTCAACAATGGGAGTGGATTCAGATTGTTCATTCGAACGACTCATCAATTGTATAAACAGTAAGCTTTCATCTCAGAATAATGGAAAAATTAACTGTCACTCTTTGTACAACAATAATTCTGGTAAACCCTCAGTGCTTAGGCTTTGTGAGGATAGAGACGTTGCATGGCGGCTCTTATTTTCCGTATCCAACAACACCACCAATGAATTTAGTATCATAGTGGATTTTGTCCATTCTAAATTTGAAAATACAACGTGTATGCAACAAAATCCTAATTATACTTTAATCTGGAAATATAGCGCGTACCCAACAAAGTCCTTGTCTTCTTTGAAACTGGAGTATCAGTCTATTCATTATTTTTAGATTATACTTTAATTCTGATTTGATGTTTTAGGTGATCATCTTAAATTTTAGCTGAATCTCTATTTTGCAAGCACCATGCGTGAATTGATTTTTTCTTCTTTGATTTGGTGATTGAAATATATTTTAGATGAACGAAGTTGTTCTTCATTTTTATTGAATCTTAGTTGCAACTAGTAAGCTCTTCACTTTTTTCGAATATACAAGGTTTAAATTTAAGTCCTCCTATTTTTTCTCTCTAATTTGAATTCAAATCTCTTGTTTTAAATTTTAGTTGCCAGATTTATATTCTATTTAGTTTGAATTTCTGTTATTGATCTGCTGGTTGAATTAATCGGTAAGAAAATTAGATTTTCTCCCTTGGTTATAGTATATTTGGTTTATTTTATTTTCTGAATTAAGATTTGGATAGGGGTATTTTTGTCCGCTTTGTTGCCAATTTTTTTTTTACTAAAAATAGCTTTGGCCATTTATCAAATTTTCAAAACAGCTATTTTTAATAAATAAATCAAATTAATTCATTTATTTATTAAATGCTTTTGGTTGAGATTGAAAATTATTATTCGTTGAATTTAACACCCATCTACACCTCAATTTAGGAATAATTAAAGTAAAATGATATTAACTATTTTTTTGTCAATGTATTCAAAAGAAAATTATCAATATAGGAACTAGTAAATTGATCTATGAGAAAGAAAATCCATAGATGCTGTTAAAATAAAAATAAATTACAAAATAACATAAAATGAAGGATAATTGTAATGGGTGGCAAAATTATGGTGCATAATGACAAATATAACAAGTTTTTAAAATAATTGCAAATATGGAAAAATTTTTAAATGAATTTTTTATATTCCCAAATTGCCCCTGATTGACACGCATCTTCTTCTTCCTCGTTTTTTTTTTTATAGAATCTATCAGTGATAGAAAAATTTTCTATCACTGATAGATTCTATAGTGGTAGAAAAATTTTCTATGAGTGATAGAAAAAAATTCTATCACTGATAGAAAATCTTTCTATCACTGGTAGAAAAACTTTCTATCAGTGATAGAAATCTACTATCACTATTGAAACTTTTCTATCAAAAATCAAACAATACGATTGAAAACCTTGTTCAAGTAAATTTTTTTTCCAGTTCATAATGCTCATCTTTCTATCACCTATCACTGATAGAAGATTGAAAACTAAACAACACGATTGAAAACCTTGTTTAAGTAAATTTCTTTATTTGGTTTATAATGTTCATTTTTCTATCAATGATATAATTTCTTTCTATTACTGATATAATCTAGCTGTTTCGTTATTGTATGTTGGAATTTTCTATCACTTATAGAAAGTTTTTCTATCAGTAATAGAACATTCTATTAGTGATAGATATTTTTCTATCAATGATAGAAAGATTTTCTATCACTTCTCTTTCTATCACTTATAGAAAGTTTTTCTATCAGTGATAGAATCTTTCTATCAGTACATTCTATTAGTGATAAAAACTTTTCTATCATTGATAAAAGATTTCTATCTCTGATAGAAGTGATAGAAAAATATCTATCATTGATAGAAATCTTCTATTAGTGGTAGAAATTTTTTCTATCATTGATAGAAAAATACCTATCATTGATAGAAAAACTTTCTATCACTGATAGAAAACCTGGAGGGGTATTTTAGTAAATGAAACATGCAGACCACCAGGTTTTGCCATTTTTGCAATTTTTTTTGTGGGTTGCTAGATTTGTAATTATTTTGGGCCCATATTGCTATCCTTGCAACTAGCCCTTTTTTTTTCTAATCAAATAAAGATTCATCCTTCTAGAAGTAAACAAACAATTTTCTAAATAAAATTGTGGTAAAAACATTTTAGAAGCCGAAACATGGTGATGCTTTTGATAATAAACCTCCTTTTTTCGAATTTTAATCTTTTCAAAAGCAATTATGTGCCACCTTACATTATATTTAAATTTAAGATAAATTATATAGTCTTAACCTAGAAGCAAAAACCATGTGACACTTTAGGTTATATTTAAGATAAATATAGTCCTAACTTAAGAAAGAAAAAATCACCATGATGTAAAGATGTGTATATAATAAACTCATTTTCAAATCATCCGAAACACATAATTAAGATAATTAAGTTCTATAAAATTAGAGATATAAAAAAAATCTTATAAAATTAGAGAATTGCATGATACAAAACAAAAATAATTTTTAATTCGAGCATGACTAAGAAGATATAAAACACTTTTTTGTTCTCTAAAGTTCAAAGAGTGCTCACACTCCACATTAATTGAAACAAAAATTTAAAAATAAACTATATATCACATTGGCATAAGAAACATCGATGTTGACGATAATGTTCGAAGTCACAATTTTATGAAAATGTTGATAGAAATATCAATAAAATGTCAATGTCGATATATATTTTTGGAAAAATATTTTAAACAAAATATCCAAAAACATATTTAATTTACTAAATAAACATTTTACCTTTTTAAATAAGTTAAAATACTTAGTATTAATATTATCTCCAAATTAATTACATTTTATTGTTTTTTACTTATTCGCAATATAATGAAAATGTCGATGTTGCCAACAAGATCTTAGTTCAACTGGCATAACTTTCTACTGATAACCACAGGGTCCGTAGTTTAAATCTCCCCTCCCCACATATTATCCAAACAAAAAAAAAGAAATAATGCGGATGTTGAAACGATTGACATATAAAAATGTCATAAATTTAATGCATTGCATAACTATTCTTTCTATTCTTGTGATCTTTTAAACCACAAATTATTATTACTTTTAAAATTTAACGTTTATGGTATTTGGAATCTTGATTTTTTTTAAAAAAAATTATATTTGTTAGAGTAGAAGAAGGGATGAATTGATTCACATTTAAGCCAACATGAGCATAGCTCAAGTAGCCTAAGGCTTGTACTAATGACCGGAAGGTCTGTAGTTCGAATCCCCTCATATGTTGTCTAAAAGAATTGATTCACATTTAAAATATAATTTTCAAATCTATTGAATCTTGCCAGCTGAATCCATCCTTGTGGTTCTGAGAAATTTTCTTTTCGAAGTTGTTGACTTAATACCATTTATAGATGATAATAATATCTTTAACTTCAGAGTCAATATGAGCCTAACTCAACTGGTATCAAAATTATACATGACTAATAAGTCTGCGATTTGAATCTCACATCATCACATGTTAAAAAAAAAAAAAAAAAAAAAATCTGTTGGCTAACAAATAAAACTTAGTTTTGAAGGTAATAATTTTATGTTATCCCCAAATTAACCCTACTCAACCAACTTCTAATATTATTCTAGTATTAGGTGCCATTAGTTGGATTCCTTTTCTTAGATTTGATTCTATTTCTTGAAAAAGGAGAAAGGCAACTTTAGAGTGCAATCACAAATATCCTAATTAATCAAAATTTTTATAATGTTATTTTTGTGTTGACCCAATAAATATGGATTGAATGGTGGATAATTTCTTCCAATCAAATCAAATCCCACTGGTACACTAGAAACCAGCCAATGGCAGAATTGAAGATCCTAATAAGATATGATATCATTTCTTCATTATCTTTTCCTTATTCCTCAGTTCTAGAGGAAGTAATACATTTTATTTAAAAAAAATATATATACATTTTATTTTATTTTATTCTTTTTAAGTTTAAAGTGCAGTAAAAAAATAGGCTAAATTATAAAACATACCTTTGAACTATGAGATTTGTTCTAAAAAATGCCATTGAATTTTAAAAAATTTCAAAAATATCTCTAAACTTTAAAAAATGTTAAAAAATACATTTGTCGTTATTTTTTGGATGGACATCGTTAAAGTTTCAATTTTATTAATACCCTTGAACTTTCAGAAAAATTTCAAAAATACCCTTATTGGAAAATGATTTTTTTTTCTTTCCCTCCCCGTAAATTCTTCCTCCATGAAAATTAATGAGAAACTGTACTTATTTGTCATGTATTCATAGAACAAAATTTTTTCTTCTCTTGCAACCCATCATCCCAAGAGCTTGACTAGATTTTGATTTTCATGTTGAAACTTCAGGATGACTGTTGAAGGAGAAATTTTGGTCAATCACAAATTGTCACGTTATTATTTAAAAATAATGACGAAATTACAAATAATTAAATTTGGGACCAATTATAAACTGACATGTGTCCCAAATTTAATTTGAATACAAAGTTGACCAATTATAAAATTTTAAGGCCAAATGTCCATTTGATCAATTAATTAAAAAATTAATTTGATCAAATTTGGGTATTTTAATATCTGGGTCATATGGCTTTTGGGTCAAATATAAACCAAACTCAAGACCAAATAGTTGAACCCAAGACGAATAAAGCCCAAGTCAAGTTATTAGGCCCAAAAGTCACCAAGACCCATCCATGGAGAACTCTATAAATAGAGAGGTTCTCCTTCATTTTAGGGGTTCAGAAATTCTATACTCTCACAATTACAAAATGTTCAGAGAATTTTGAAACTCTCAACCAGAATCAGAGAATTCAAAGAAACTCCACCAAAACTGAAGACTGACGACTCCCTGAAATCCATAAGTTCTCAAGTGCTAAACACTCCTTGAAGACTAATTAAACACTCTTCAAGACTTCAACACTCATTGAAGATCAAAGACTCTTTTGGACATCAACACTTCTTGAAGACCAAACACTTTTCAAAACTTCAACACTCCTTGAAAATCAAAGACTCTTCAGGACATCAACACTTCTTGAAGACCAAACACTCTTCAAGACTTCAACACTCTTTGTAACGCCCCCAAAAATTGATCTAAACTAGAGAACATTACTAAACTAATACACTAACGCCAACTTGATGCCCCGAAAATTTCGGTAGCAAACGACGTAACTTTAACTAACCAAAAATTTTAAACACCTGAAAACAAGAAAGACACTTCTGATTCATATAACAACTTCAACTTCACTGACAACATAGATCCCAACATACTCAGTGACATAAGAACTAACTCCAACTCTCAAGCAGATATATTACAAGTCAGATCTCGTAACAAGCACAATTAATAAAACTAACACATTCTAGATAAAAGGAATTAAACTCTTAAGTCTATTACAAGAGCCCACAAAATAGTCAACAACTACTTCTGTTTTCGGTATGACAAAACAACCAAACTCTAAGCACGAAGGTAAACCAACGAAACGAGCTAGCTAATGGTCTTTCCTTCAAACCTCCTCTTCATCACCAAGTCTGGATGTGTTCTCATCATCTGCAAAACCTAGTGGTGGGTCAGTACAAAACCACGGTACTGAGTAAGTGGCTCACACCTGTCGAGCCATCAAACAACATACACATACAAGGAAGATATCGTGTTTTCCACACACAAGCTCAATATACATGGAAAATAATTAACACATACATCATGCATCAAACCATACATCAAGCAACATACTCATGCGACATACATCCATAACCACTAAGTCAAGCTCTAACAAGCTCTGTCTGAATCCTCTGAGTCCTCTCGACTCGACTTCTCTAAGTCCTTTCAAAGCTCTCCAAGACTGACCCTTCGAGTCACACTGACCCCTAACCATTTGTACCCAGGGCCTCAGACTTCTCTACGGAGCTCGGTGTTCGACCCTTGACCATTTGTACCCAAGGCCTCGAACTGTGCATCGTTCCTTGGCCATATTACCCAAGGCACCCGATGACTTCAAATTCTCGCCCTCACAAAACTCTCCAAGACTGACCCTTCGAGTCACGTCGATCCCTGACCATATTACCCAGGGCCTCTACGTTTCTCTACGGCGCTTAACATTCGACCCTAGACCATATTACCCAAGGCCTCGAACTGTGCATCGCCCCGTGACCATATTACCAAAGGCACCCGATGACTTCACGATCAACTGTACATCGCCCCTTGGCCATATTACCCAAGGCACCCGATGAGTTTCACAATGTATAGACCATCACATCGCCCCTTAGCCATATTACCCAAGGCACCAGATGCTCCTCTTAATCCATTAGTGACATACCACCCCTCGACCATTTTTACCTGAGGCACCTGGTATTCACCTAACTCTCCTTTTAGACCTTAAGCTCCACGAGCTCGCTCAACACTCATAACACGACTTAAACATGTTCTTCTAGCTCATGTCATACTTTTAGTCCATGCAACTGAAGGATTGGAATTCCCAATTCCGTTACAGCAGAAGCAATTGGACCGTTCGTAAATTAGTTTTGTTTTACAAAATACCAATACATTGGCAAAAGGTTAAGCGATGAGAAACATACCTTCGTTGACGACTCTGAATTCTTCAAGAACACCTTTCTTGATTGCTCTGCAACAACGAAGAACACCACTATTTGATCTTCCCCGCTATAACTCTGAGATTAGGAACGTAGTTGTGGGACTACCTAATCTTGAATGGGAAAAACTCTAGAGAGAAAATTCTCCCTAGAGTTCTTGAGTTGAGAGAATATGAGAGGGCCTTATGGTGGCCATATATTGTGGTACCTAAACCCTAGGGTTAGTGTTCTATTTATAGGAGAAATGTCATGAATAAAATATTCATTTAAAATCAATCAATTCCATAACTGATTTAATATTTTCCTTAATTAATCAATTCCATAACCAATCAATTCCATAATTGATTAATCTTTTCCATAAATGATTGATCACTTCCATAAGTGATTAAATCATTTCCAAAAATGATTAATTACTTCCATAAGTGATTAATCATTTTCATAATTGATTAATTTCTAATTAATTAATTCTTTAATTAATTAATCACCAATTAAATATCATATATTTAATTTCAGACATTCTATTAGTTAATTAATTAATTACCTAATTAAATATCATATATTTAATTTCAGGCCTTCAATTAATTAATTCTATAATATGAATTAAATTCATATTAAAATTTGAACTCCTTCAAATTCTCTTATATCCTATAAATTTAATATGAATCAAATTCATATTAATATTTGAACTTCTTCAAATATTTATTTCTCTCATAGACTATAGTTTAATTAAATCTTATTTAATTCAAACTAAATTGAATAATTAATTAATTCATCTTCTAATTAAATACCATATATTTAAGGATAATTGTAATGGGTGGCAACATGAAGGTAAATAATTACAAATATAGCAATTTTTAAAAATATTTGCAAATATGGCAAAATTTTTTAATTAATTTTTTTTATTCCTAAATTGCCCCTGTGTGCCCATCTTATTCTTCCTCTTTTTTTTTTTTCTGATAGAAAGTCTTTTTATTACTGATAGATTCTATCAGTGGTAGAAAAATTTTCTATCAGTGATAGAAAGTTTCTATCAGTGATAGAATAAAGTTTCTATCAGTGATATTTCTATCACTGATAGATTCTATCAGTAGTAGAAAAATTTTCTATCGGCGATAGAAAGTTTCTATCACTAATATTTCTATGACTGATAGATTCTATCAATGGTAGAAAAATTTTCTATCAGTGATAGAAAGTTTCTATCACTGATAGAATAGAAGATTTCTATCACTAATAGAAACTTTTTCTATCAGTGACAAAAGATTTCTATCACTGATAGATTCTATCAGTGATAAAAAAAACTTTTTATAGAAAATCATAGAAAAACTTTTGATAAAAAAAACTTTCAATCCCTGATCACCCATAAAAATCTTTCTATCTCCGATAGAAATCTTTCTATCACCGATATAATCTATAAGTGATAGAAAAACTTTCTATCACCGATAGAAAAGCTTTCTATCAGTGATAAAAGATTTCTATCACTGATAGAAATTTTTACTATTCTATCAGTGATAGAAATATAGTGATAGAAAGATATTCTATCAATGGTAGAAAACTCTTGATAGAAAATCTTTCAATCCCTGATAGAACCTATCAGTGGTAGAAATCTTCTATCACTTATAGAAATTTTTTCTATGAGTGATAGAAAAAATTTCTATCATTCATAGAAAATCTTTCTATGAGTGATAGAAAAACTTTCTATCTCTATCACTGGGACTGATAGAAAAACATTTCGTGAGTTATAGAAAATCTTTCTATCACTGATACTTTTCTATCAGTGATAGAAGATCTTTTGTTTCTATCAGCGATGGTGATACATGGTGAAATCGAGCATTGAAAAATAAAGCAAAAACGAACAATTATAGAAATCAAACACTGAAAAGCAAAAACCAAACACCGATAGAAAACCAAATAACAACAACCAAACACTGATAGAACACCGAACAAGTGATAGAAAAATATCTATCGCCGATAGAATCTATCAGTAGTAGAAAAATTTTCTATCATAAGATAGAATCTATCAGTGAAAGAAAATTTCTATCACTGATAGAAAATCTTTCTATCACTGATAGAATCTATAAGTGATAGAAAAATTTTCTATCAGTGAAAGAAAATCTGGAGGGGTATTTTAGTAAATGCAACACACAAACTATTAGATTTTGCCATTTTTGCAATTTTTTTCTGTGGGTTGCTAGATTTGCAATTATTTTGGCTCATATTGCTATCCTTGCAACCGGCCCTATATTTAATTAGACATATATTTGAACTCTTTCAAATCTATCAATCTCTCAATATAATAAAGTTTAATCTCAAATTAGATTTTATATTTTAATGCATCACTATACATTATATTAATTTGCATCTCATACAATTAACTTAATTCCCAATATGAATTTGAACTATTCAAATTCTACCAAGATATATTTGTTCCTAATTACTCTTTACGAGCTAGCAGGGGACCTAATGGACCTACAGATCAGAAGCTCCAATGATATGAGGTTAACTGATTAAACTCATTAATCAAGTTAACCAATATTCATTAACTGTGGGTCGTTCCACTAAAGACCCACAACTAAACTCTTCTCACTGTAGAACATTTCAGTGTCCATGGATGTAGACCTATTCCGGTAAGTCAATCCTTCACGAGTGTCCGTAATCACAGCTGGGTCGAATTACCGTTTTACCCCTGTGTTACATCTGTCTCCTTAAGTACCAGCGCTCCTCTAATGAACAACCTGTTTATGGTCCAACCATTAAACAGAAAGTCCCTCTCAGGGCGGGATCCCTTTGTTCAAGTCCCAGAGTCACCACTTAAGGGAACACTCATCTACTTCTCCTAAAAGCGGGAAGGAGTGAATTCCTTCTTGTGTTGGCATGTCCCCAGCCTCCCACTCGGTCTTGTCCCCAAAAAGGAAGGCATATTGAGTCGGCATATTGGCCACTCTCACCCATGCTAATCAAAGGACAATCCCTCATGAGAAGGAGTTCATGACACACTCAGGATTAAGACTGAGTTACCTAAGTCATCCTATTGAAACAGTAACCTAACTAGTTAACGGTGTTATAACTGATGGTTCACTATTTCGTGGTCCGGTCTTATGCAAACTCATTGCATAGGATACCCCCACTTGCATGTCTACTACATGGACGTTTTGGATCAATACGTCTGTATCGAATACAAAGCGGGTCGTATCACATAGTGTTACCAGGATAAGGTACCCAGCCTTATCCCTATAGTATAGACCTTTTAGGTTGTTACTTGAACACTGATCCACGTATGTCCCCACATACTAGTTCAAGTTACATACAAACAACCTTGGATCTTAGTTTATTGGATTTGGGTCAAATTGTGCAATATTTAACAATAACACTTTATTATTGAAACTCAATAACACTTTATTGAAACAAGTATACAATTTGTTTACATTTACTATCTACGAGTTTTAAGGCATAAAACCCAACAACAACAACCAAAAGTACAATACATGCTCACACATTAAACTCATGTTCTATAACTAATCACAACAAGATAACAACATGCTTATCACAACCTCACATCACCACAACTCAACGTACATCAGTACAACAGTTCGATATATCATATCAACCTGCTCAAACTCGTCATTAACATAACATATACATATATCCACATATCGAAACTAAATAAATAAAACACAACATACTAGCACACAAGCAAACAGACTCAACATGTAGGATTCCACTTACCTCAAATGCTCCTAAAGCAACTTCAACAACTCAAGGTAGTCCAAGAAGGCTCCTAAATAATCAAGACAACCTCTACTAAATTAGAACCAACTTACAGATTCTTTAAACATGCTTGAAAGGCCAAATTCAATCGAGAAAGACTATTTCCTTGCTGAACAGCAACTCAAAATTCCCCAAATTGAAAACCCAAAGCCTTTAGACTATTTCCAACCACGTCTAAGGCACAACGGGTAATGGGTACTTTCTGAATGGCTATAATCAAGGCTTTTCAGCCGTTGGACAACAAGTAAATGACATGATTTCGCATTCTAAGGACTCCTAGAAGTTGGGCAACACTACTAAAGCCTAGTCAATTGATAGTTGATAGCTTAGCATGCTTTTTAAACCACGACCAACAAGCAAAAACTCATAAATTCATGATCTAGGAACCTACAAGGGTTGGACAGCGCTTTAAAAGCCTAAACAACTAATGGGTATCGATTAAACATGCTTTTAAGGCTTTAACCTTTAATGGGTGTCAATCCTTTAAGCTATTAAACTAAAAACAACAATGAATCTTACCCAACGGACCCGATTTCACGCAAGACGGGTTATATTAACCTCGAACAACACACTAGAACGATCCTTGGGTAGTGGGTATTCGAGCTTATAGTGATTCAAACCAATCGATCACTTAGACGGCGCTGCAGAATAGAAATTTCAATATTAACTTAAATTTTCAGCACCTAATGAAATGAGTATTTGCTTAAACTTGATTAAAGGTTTAAATGAGTTTGAGTAAGGGCCTAGACTTACCGGAATCGTTAAAGAACGTCGAAACACCCAAGATTGGAGCAAAGGCGGCGTTGTAGATCAGAAAATCATCACTAAACTAAATTTCCAGCACATAAACAACATGGGTATTCTAATTCTAACACTAACCTAGAATGGGTAAGTGCTGAAACTCACCGGAATCGCTAAGCGACGCCATAACGATCCAAAATGGAGACAAAACCTCGCTGGACAGAGGCGAAATCGCGCGGAAGAGGGGATCCAAGCTGGTGTCACGCACGATCTAACAAACCGAACAAAGAGACACTTAAATCGAGCCTTAGATCACAAGGAATGAGAAGGAAAAAGGCTTACCACGAGTATTTTTCCACTTCTCGACGAAAAAAAAACCCCACAAAGACGGTGTGGGGAAGGGAGATCGTGCGAGGGGGAGAGACTGACGGTGCTTGGCTGCGACGGCACGACGGTGGCGACGCTGGGAGGGGCTGCCGGCGAAGAAAAAATCACAAGGGGGGGTGGTGGCTTCTTGCGTGAAGATGAAGGGGAAATAGAGAGAAAGAGATGAAATTAGGGCTTTTTCTTTTCCCTCTTTTCTTGAATTCCTTTTTCTTAGACTAAATAAAACCCAAGAATAAGAATCCCAATTTAATTAGGAATTAGACTTTATCTTGGATTTTAATTGAAATCCCCATTTGAATTTTAAACCCAATCTTAGCTCCTAAAGAATTTGAGATTTAAAACTGATTAAGAGAAATTTGGATCTTTTGATATTTAAAATAAATATCGAATAAAGCTCCAAATTTTAGGAATTTAAAGATTTAATTAAAAACCTCTTTTCCTTAAATTTTAGAAATTTAGTTTAACGACCCAAAGCTAAACTTAAATTCTAATTTCTTCAAATTAGAATAAAAATGCCCAATTAATTCCAAAATGGCTTGATTTTGAAACGCGGGGCGTTACACTCTTTGAAGATCAAAGACTCTTTAGGACATCAACACTTCTTGAAGACCGAACACTCTTCAAGACTTCAACACTCCTTGAAGACCAAAGACTCTTTAGGACCTAAATATTCATTGAAGATCAAAGACTCTTTAAGACTTCAAGACTTCAAGATTTCAAGGAATCAATTGAAGCTTCAGACTCGAGATCAAATGTTCCAGTCCTCGACTGAAACACATTCACAAACAAGAGAGAGATTAAGAGGATTAACATTAGAGATTGTACCCACACTGATAAGGGAAAAAAATATACCTAGTTTACTCTTAGATTTAGCTCATTTCCTTGTCAAACTTATATGTTTTAGATCAAGAAACACTATTCGCAAGCTCAAAAAGTGCTAAAGTTGATAAATTAGGATGTTGAGAGTCATGTGTGTCAAATAATGCATATTTGTGCTTAAAAGTGATAGCGAGCATAACTAGCTAGTTTTCCCTAATCAATTTAGCTAGTCTTTTTATGATTTATTGGCCATTTTATTGCACTTAATGTTTATTCTGTAGGAAATTGTTGATTGGAGCTAAAACGTGATATTGGAATCAATCGGGTGTTCGGGACGTGAAAAGATACAAAAGAACCGAAGAGAATCAATGAAGAAAAAGTCAATTTGGGGTCAAATGCAGACCAGCGTCGAGACGCTGCTCCTTTAGCGTCTCGACGCTGGCATTCCATATCTTATCACGCGCTAAAAGGTCACAGCGTCAAGACGCTGCGACCTTAGCGTCTCGACGCTATGACGAAAAAATCAGAATATAAGGCAATTGCGGCTAGGTTTTTGGAGACTTCTTTTTGTGACGTTTTGGAGCCGTAAACATAGCAGAAACATAGCATTGTGGGGCTGAAGCAAAGGGAGCAAGTTGGAAATCAACCCATTGTTCATGGGGATCGTGACGCGAACGCTCGGTCTCGACCTACATTGAGTTTATTTCTTCTTTCCCTCAACTTAGTTAGTGTTTATGGCTGTTTTAGACTATTGCTATTTCGTAACATGTTGTATGAGTAGCTAGGTTTTAATTCTTAGGGATTGATGTAGCCGTTGGGCACGTTATGGATTGATTTACGCTTTTTATGCTATTGATGTCATTCATGCATATTTTGTGTCCTTAATGCTTTTAATTTATCGGTCATAAATTGATTGATGTTTATGCTTGAATCTAACTCGGGAGAGAGGATTTAAATTAGAAATCAATATGCATAACTAAAATTTAGCTACAAATCGGGAGATTATGGTTAATTCTAGAAATCGTTAAAAAGGTTACCCTTATTGCCTTGTATGTTTATTGGATTTAGATAGGGATAACGGGTTCAATTGCATATGGGAGAATCATGTATGCTCGGGGGAGATATGTGTGATTTTAGTTTACCAAGATTTATGAGTCATAACATGTGTTAATTCGTTTATTAATCCATAATTCCAATTGGTGAAATCAAATCCCTAAGACCATTACTTCCCATTAGATTGTCACTTCTTGCATTATTTTTGTGTTTGATTTAATTTCATTCTCACTAAATTTGGTTCCCTAAATAAAATTGGCCAAGAGTATTTTCAGTAATTAAAATTGGCTAGACACCAATCCAGAGGACAACATTCGAATTTCATATTCACTATATTATAACTTGACTCGTACACTTGCGGTAAACAATTTGCAAATCAAAAAGAACTCGACTTAGTTTTGGTATTTTGCAGAAAATAGAGGAATCAGGGAAAATTGACAGAAATGCAACTGCAATTCTGGCAAGGCTAAAGTGAAATGCAACTGCATTTCTGGGTAGAGGTAGACAGTTCCGAGTCCGTCACGGGTCGTTTTGATCGAGCGTTTTGCGACCTTAACCGGCTGTTTTGACTCTGAAACTAACTGGGCCACCTGCTAGCACTATTTTTGTGACTTCTCAACCACTCCCCACACTATAAAAGGCCACAATTTGAAGGCAAATTCAAGCAGAACTCACTGGGAAGAAGAGGGTGGTGACAGAACCCTAATAGACACCCATGAGTAGGGATGCCCGAGGTCCTTGCTAGAAGACGAAATTCTAACCTTACTTAGACATCAAACCCTAGTGTTTGTAGAGATTCCACCTTATTCCCACCTTGTAAAAGGAGAAGTAGAGTGTTGTGAGAACTCTAGAAGGATTGGATAAAAGTGAAAAACCCTAGTTTTAGCTATTGCACTTTATTTTCCAACACGCATTTCTTTTCATTATTTATGTATTTCTTATTCATTATTTCAATGAAAATTTATTCATTTGCATTATATTCCACCATGCGTAGCTAAATTCCATTGAGGGGTACGATATAGTAAATTCCCTTATGGTTTAAATGGATTGAAAGTTGTTTATTTGCCTAAGTTCTATTTATTGCATGTCATCATTTATTGATTATCATTCTAATCTTGATGAGTTTAATTTGATCACTTAGACTTTGCATGCTACGTGAGTTTGGTACTGAAAGGGTCAAACAACATAACGGTACTCGCCTAAGTTCTATAAAGGTGATATAGGAGAAAGGGCTTGAGAGAGTGTATTCGGTGTTATAGGGGATGGTCGCTTATAACAAATATAGGGTTATAGGTTGCATGCCTCAATAATCTATGTCGGAGTCAAGTCACAGAAATGTGTATAACGGTACTCACTTAACCTTCTAACGGTTCTTGGGAGCAAGGCCAAATAGGAGTTAAACCTGATCCAATGCATAAGTAAACTTAGGTTGAATAAGCCATTACTAGAGTTATTTGCCTTTGGGATGAAACTATAGTGAGCACCTCGCTTTTATTATTATTGTTAATTCTTTACTTGTTTATTTACTTTTCAAAACTCATCATCAACTATTTTTCTTGGTTACTTTTCTAAGCAATTTAAGAGCGGTTTCTTCTTCAAATCTGTGTTTTAAACTTAGTCTCTGTGGGATCGATACCTTTGGAATATTTCCAAAGTTTTTATTACTGCATGCGATAGTGTATACTTGCATTTGGTTGACTAAATTCATTCTTATTCATTATTTACCATCTTTTCCAACATCCACCTTCAGTCAGCATCGCATCGCACTCGCATATTACATCAATACAAATACATATTTATTCCACGTGTCTCATCTTTGAAGTTATGTGTGAACAAATACTTCTTGTAGTGCTCTTATCTCAAAACATAAGTGTAAACATGTCGTTCAAGACTTCTTCAATGACTGCTGCCATGAGCAACTTTACTCATTGTTGCTTCAATGAACTGAGGTTGCAAAAAGACAAACCTTCTATCATTGCAAGCGAAGAAACAACATTGCAGGGGGCATATACCAACGACAAGTTTCTTGTTAAGTATAACCCTTTATTTGAACCTGATTCTAACGTAGTGAATATCATGGTGACTGAGAAAAGGACTATGGAAGAAAGAATGGTTGAGATGCAAGAGCACATCAACACCTTAATGAAGGCAATTGAAGAAAGAGATTCTCAAATTGAGCACCTAAAGAATCAGATTGAGAACCAACATATCGTTGAATCAAGTCAAACCCAAGTCGTAAAAATCATGACAAAGGAAAGACTATATATAGTGCAAGATGATCAACCACAATGTTCTGCTTTGATCGCTTCACTATCCATCTAGCAGCTCCAAGACATGATCACAAACTGTATCAGAGCTCAGTACGGTGGACCTACTCAAGATTCTCTCTTGTATTTCAAACCTTATATTAAGAGGATTGATAACTTGATAATGCCAATCATGTATCAGCCACCAAAGTTTCAGCAATTTGATGGAAAGGGAAATCCTAAGCAACATATTGCCCACTTCGTTGAGACATGCGAGAACGCTGATACTCGAGGGGACCTACTAGTCAAGCAATTCGTTCGAACACTTAAAGAAAATGACTTCGACTGGTACACTGATTTAGAACCTGAGTCAATAGACAGTTGTGAGCAATTCGAAAGAGAGTTCTTGAATCGCTTCTACAGCACCAAGCGAACCATTAACATGCTCGAGCTCACGAACAGTAAAAAACGAAAAGGTGAACTCGTTGATGACTACATAAATCGCTGGAGAGCCATGAGTCTTGATTGCAAGGATTGTCTCATTGAACTCCCTACTGTTGAAATGTGCATTCAAGGCATGCACTGAGAACTTCTCTACATCCTTCAAGGTATAAAGTCTCGCACCTTTGAAGAACTAGCAACTCGCGCCCACGATATGAAGCTAAGTATTGCTAGTCGAGAAATCCAAGGCCTTCTACTCCCTAACTTGAAGACAAAAGGAAAGAACATCGTAGCGACTATAGAAGACTCTATGGTTGTAAACACAATTCTTCTCAAGTCATCTTCAAAAGAAAAGCGACAAGAAAATGGAACACGTCGCTTAACTTTAAAGGAAAGTCATAAGAAAATCTATCATTTCCCTGATTCGGACAACCCTGACATGTTGGTACAACTACTAGAAGCACAATTGATAGGGTTTCCTAAGTGTAAACGACCGGAACAGATGAAGAAAGTCGATGATCCCAAGTATTGCAAGTATCATCGAGTTCTTGGTCATTCAGTGGAAAGATGCTTCGTCCTAAGGGACTTAATTCTAAGGCTAGCTAAGGAAGAAAAAATTGAGCTCTACTTGATAAAGTAGCTCAATCAAATCTTGCTACAATCAAAGGAAAGAGCAAACATCAAAGAAAGAAGAATCCTAAGAGATCTCAACCTAAGAGGAAAAGAAGTAAAGAGTTTTCTAAACCTCGACAACCGATGAATTTGAATGAATTCTTCTCCAAAACTTTCCACAAAAAGGAGAAAGAAAACTTCGCAACTTCCTACTGCATTGATGTAGACGAAGATGACAATTCCAAGAAGGGTGAATAAAGGACTTTTGTCTTCGTTTGCATCAAGCCTTCAACTACTCGTCCTTCGATATTCCAAAAAAATGAGTATGGTTGTGACAGAAGAATAAAATCAATGATCGGTATCCACCTCCACTCGACCTTCAACTTTCCAAAGGCTAAGTTTTTCCACATCGAAGAAAAGTCGATCTTCAACATCTTTCTTTGATCACCTCAAAGTAACAGACGATCAACCTCAAAGAAAAATGGATAACTTAGAGGTGAAACTATTTGATGAAGTAAGCAGTGGCATGAAGCTTCAAAGTATTGTCCTGTCACGTATGAAAATGAAGTTTTCTGTTCTGATAAATACAGAAGGTTCCTTGAAGGTGAAGCTAAATCTCATTATCTTGACTAATCCTACAAATGAAGGATGTGATCAAGACCATGATGAAGATAAGGGCTTTTAAAATGTAAAAGCTCCTCATAGCAAGAGCCTAAGCTGCATGATGCTCTTGGCCCGCACGAGCTTAAAAGGTGAATGCAAAAAATAATAATAATGAACTATGTTATGACTTAATTCATTTTCTTCAAGGGTACGTAGGCAGCTTAAAGAAAACTTTAAGTTCAATTCGATGTCTCAATCCTCTCAAGTTTAGTGTTCCGTTTGTCTTAAGATCATTGTTCTATCTCCAAGTTTGAAGGTTTGCATGCTACGCTACTTTGTTGTTCACGTTGTACGTTGCTTCGATGTAGTTCCTTGTACGTTGCTTCGATGTAGTTCCTTATCTCCAAGTTCGAAGGTTCTCACGCTGTACAAGTTCGAAGGTTCTAAGGTTCTCATGTTGTACATTACGTTGCTTGTTCCTTCTCTCCAAGTTCAAAGATTCTCATGTTATTGCTTCACATCTTTAAAATTATGATTGACAGTTTTGGGACTCAAACCCATGACCTTTAAATACTTAACTTGGCTATTAAACCAATAGACAATGCAAGTCTTTTGATAAACATTCGATTGTTAATATATGTATGCTAATTGGTTGACTCGAATTATTCTCGATCAGTCATGTCAAACCCCAAAACCAATCGAATTTAATGGTTTTTATTATTTTCAAGTAAAAAAAAAATTAGAACCGACCTAATTTTTTTTTTTTTTTTTTTTTGCCTCAGATAAAAGTTAGTTATAATCCAAATTTCATCTCAAATTGGATTCAAATCTCAATTGAAGTTTGTTCCCAAATCCAAGCCAAAACTTTGATAGCTTTCCTCTAAAAATTTGGGCATAACCCAAATTTAATCCCAAATGGACCAAAGTCCAAACCTAAATTCTATTCCAAATGCAAGTTAAAATTGGATAGAATTTTACCTCAAATCAAAATTTGGCCATAATCCAAAATTTACCAAAACTTAAGTTCAAGTCAAAGTTTGCTACCAAATAAGAAAAATTAAAATTTTAATCAAACTTCAAATTTTGATTAATTGACAATAAAACTATGTCAAATAAGAAAAGTACTCAAAATTTTAAACAAAATTCATATTTTGATTAAATTGACACATCAAATGGAGTCAGAATCAAGAACAAATACATTGCATTTTGATTTCAAAATATCATTTATGAGATTCACTCACACATAACTTGTGCCTAAATCTTGAAAATGGGGCATTTGTTGAAGGAGAAATTTTGGTCAATCCCAAATTGTCACATCATTATTTAAAAATAATGACGAAATTACAAATAATTAAATTTGGGACCAATTATAAATTGACATGTGTCCAAAATTACAAATAAGTTAGTTTCTATGAACATAACCATTACATGCAAGTTGATATCAACTAGCTGTAATTACAAACAACTCGTGTTTTCACGAGTTGTTTGTAATTACAGCTAGTCAAAAGTCCATTTTACCCTTGTAATTACATCCTATACCTTAAGTACCATTGATCCTATAATAAACAATCTGATTATGATCTAATCATAAACCAAGTCCCTCTTGAGCCAGTGAGAGGGTGGGGTCTCATTATTCAAGTCTCGAAATCAACACGTAAGGGAACTACTCATCTTTTTTCCCTATATGGGAAGGAGTTATAACATCGCTAATTTTAGGCAAGCTCTTATTTCTCCAATTATAAGTTAATTGAGCAAGTTTTCGGTTCATTGGATGAGTTAAGAGTGCAATTAAAGGGTTAATTTGTTGGGTTTTATGCCCTAAAACTTGTAGATAGTAAATGTACCTTTTGACCGAACATTAATAAAATGATGTATTATTCATTTGTCTGTGTTTGTATTCAGCAATCTTGTCTTATTAACCCTAATCCAATAAACTAAACATCCTAGGTTAATAGAATGAGACTTGAACTAGTATATAGGGACATACGGGGATCAATGTTCAAGATTTAGCCTACAGGGTCTATAGTATAGGGATGAGGCTGGGTACCTTATCCTGGTGACACTATGGATATGACCCGCTTTTTATTATGACAACAAACGAAATCATCCAACCTGTTCATGTAGTTGACATGCTGATGCGCAATTTGCTTACCGTAAGTGTACGAGTCAAGTAATAATATAGTGTTTTCGTGTAAAACGAGTGTCGTCCTCTGGATTGGTTTTCTAGCAAATTAAGTATCGCGAATACTTTTGTTCCATTTTATTTAGGGAGAAAAACTCAATGATAAAGATAAATCTAAAGACAAAAAGCATAAAATAAAAGCGGAGACTCAAATGGAAAGATTCTTAGGCCTAATTTCGAGAGATCTTTGGTGGGAGGTAAAGCAAGGCCAAGGAGCGGGAATCAAGCGAGAAGACGTGGAGATCGTGACGGAGACGTGCCGGTTTCAACAGATTCGAGTTTTCCTTTCTCTTTCCCTTACCTTTTGTAGTTTTTATGGCTTTTCTTTCCATTTGTGTTTGTAGTTTAAAGACTATGAATTGCTAGTTGTTTGTCTTAGGGATTGATGTAGTTGTTTTAGTTTGTTGGATTGATTTGTGGTATGAATATGCATTTATTTTACCTATGCAATTATGGTTAAATGCTTTCAATTATTTGATCACTAGTTGAATGATTTGAGTGTTGAATCTTGCTCGGGAGAGGGGATTTGACCTAAGACTTACTTTATTTAATTGCATGACTAAAGTAGAAATTCTAAGTTTGTGACGGGATTTGGAATAACTTTAGAAGTTGCTTGAAGAACTAAACTCAAAGCCTTGCATGTTAATGAACTTAGATAGGGATATCAAGTTGATTGCATGCATGAGAATCAATTATGCTCGGGAGAGATAGTTGTGATAAAGGGTTCCTAGACTTAGTAGAATAATTGCATGTTAAATTCATCCCATTAATTTATCCTCAATCTCAACAATGAAATCAATTCCCTAAGAGTCTTTCCATTTGAGTCTCCACTTTTATTTTATGCTTTTTGTCTTTAGATTTATCTTTATCATTGAGTTTTGCTCCCTAAATAAAATTGAACAAAAGTATTCGCGATACTTAATTTGCTAGAAAACCAATCCAGAGGACGACACTCGTTTTACACGAAAACACTATATTATTACTTGACCCGTACACTTGCGGTAAGCAAATTGCACATCAAGTTTTTGGTGCCGAGCAAGATTCAACACTCAAATCATTCAACTAGTGATCAAGTAATTGAAAGCATTTAACCATAATTGCATAGGTAAAATAAATGCATATTCATACCACAAATCAATCCAACAAACTAAAACAACTACATCAATCCCTAAGACAAACAACTAGCAACTCATAGTCTTTAAACTACAAACACTAATTGAAAGAAACGCCATAAAAACTACAAGAGTTAAGGGAAAGAGAAAGGAAAACTCGAATCCGTCGAAACCGGCACGTCCCCGTCACGATCTCCACGTCTTCTTGCTTGATTCCCGCTCCTTGGTCTTGCCTTTAGCTCCCACAAAAGGTCTCTAGTCGAAATTAGGGCTAAAATCTCACCAATTGGGCTCCCCAAATCCGTAGCTGAAAAGAGGAATTTATAGAAAATCTGGCGACAGCGTCGCAACGCTGTCGCGATACCGCGTTTTTGGAAAATTTGTCGATAGCGTCGCGACGCTATTTTTTTTTTTTTTTTTTTTTTTTTTTTTTTTTTTTTTAGATTGAAAGCTCCATTTGACTCCAATTGCTTAATTAAGCTTCAAGCACATACTTCCTACAAATAAAACATAAAAATGCATAAATTTGGGCAAATAATTGTAAAAGACTAGCTTAATTAATCAGAGAAAAATAGCTAGCTATGCTCGCTATCAAATACCCCCAAACTTAAGCTTTTGTTAGTCCTCGAGAAAACTAAAAATCAAACATACAGTGGAAGAATGGATGCAACTATCATGACTCAGTCCTCCAGGCTCAAAAGTCAATAGTCAAGTAAGCAATAGACATGCACATAAGGACCAATGAGGGAGACAAATTAAATTTTTTCCAAAATTAACTTGCACAAACGAGATCTAACTCAACGAGACCAGACTCTACTAGCCCGAGATTGGATTATTAAACTCTCAACTCATCTTCCCTCTACACTGGCACTAAGGATTCACTAACGAGTCAATGGAACAAATTAGTTTGTTTTTCTCCATACTTAGGTGCTTATAAGTGAAAATTAAATCAAGCATTTATATGTGGCGCTAGCTTTCACACACCTATTGCAGGGACCCTTAACCGGAGTTTTCTCTAGTTGGCATAACTGATCACAACAGGGGTAGCTCTTTTTGCCTAAACTTTATTAATCATTGCATTGCGCGCATAAGTCATGACTTTTTTTTTTCTTTCAAATTGTAACAACAAGAATGATTTTTCCTTATGAGCATGATAAACATATATTCTTTTCTTTCCTCCTAAGCAAGATCAAACATGCTAATTTGCAAAAAATTAACTCTTTAGCTCTTCCCTACACCTATCGAGGTGACAACAAGCATACAAACCTAATAATTCACTCCTAAGCATTCCAATCCAAATCTAGCCAAGACAAATACTCTACTCATGCAAGCCATCTCCTAGAAAAAGTTTAAAAAGTCTCCCTTTTTGGGCACTCATGCTTACAACTCATCGAAAGCTTGAAAATTGACAAGAAAGCCTATCCTAGGACATCATAGCCATGCAAAAATAGCATCCAGAAAACAATCATATGCTCAATTCAAAGAAAGCTAAAACTATAGCCCGAACTCAGATGCTCAAGGGCTCCACAAACATGATAATCCACCCCCAAACTTAAAGCATGCATTGTCCTCAATGTATAAAGAAAATAAAGCATAATCAATCATGAGAACAATAAAAGAGTAGGAGGAGTGAACGATACTACCCTGGAATGATGACCTTTTCATGATTGCTTGGCAAAGACAATAGCACGGGAACTCCTACAAAACAAAAACAACAAGACAAAAAAAAAACAATAACAAAGTAACTTGGGTTGCCTCCCATAAGCGCTTGTTTATCGTCTCTAGCTCGACGTGCTCGTGCAGTCTGTCAAGGCACATAAAAATTCTCGTATTTCTTTGGACCCTTCTTTCTTGAATCAATAAAACTCACTATTGCTAGCAAGCTTACCAGCTTCTCATGGGCCCCTGAAATAAAATTATTTTTGGTATTTTTGACTAAAATAAACATAAAAGGAGAAAGATCAAAATAAAGAGACTCTGACTCTAAAACTGACTCATGAGAATAGAAAAATGAATAATCAAAATATACAAAGGTTGGAGAAGATAAAACAGACGAAGGCTTTTCAACCTCAAACTCTACCTCCTGAACTTCCTCTGACATTACAAGCTCATTTTCTTTTTCTTCCTCACAACCATGTTCTTGATAGGTGCTCCAACTCTCCAATTCATCCCCACTATTCATGCAACTCACCCCTAACTGCTCATCCTCATCAAGATCGAAAGAACTACGCTCATGAATGGGTGCCAATGAATCATCAGCCACATGACTCACTAGACAACTTATGGAAGTGGATCCCACCTCACTAACTTCCTGTGGAGCTTGAAGTCCTCTTATGATTTCATCAATTTTTAGACTCCTCGCTCTAGATTCCTCAATATAATTTTGAACTATGCTTTCCAAGGAAGAATTTTCATTTAAAGGGGTATAACTTGAAGATGAAAAATTGGAATATGGTGTTGAATAAAAAGCCATTCAAATCAATTAAAGCAACAATGATAATTAGGCTTCCAATCAAACAATAACCCAACAAGAACAAATGACAAAGACTCAAACAAAAAAAAATCTAATATGGACAAAATCTAATATGGAAAAATCTAAATATGGAAAATATAATCTAGAAAAGGAAAGTACTATCTAATTAAGGAAAACAAGAAACAAATATGGAAAATTACAATTAAGGCAAAAGACTAACAAGGAAAAATATCTAAATAAAGAGAAAAAAAAATCAAGAAAATAACACAAAAAACAAATAAGGAAAAGATTACACAACTAAACGAAAAACTAAATTAGAAAAGCAAATATGGAAAGAAAAACAAATTATAAGGAAAACACTAAAATAGGAATGCAACAAATATGGAAAATAAAAACAAACAAGGAAAAAATGCAATCTATCTACAAAATAAAAAAAATAATAAATAAAATACACCCTAAATTAAGACCGAACAATTTTTCCAGGATATTAATTTAACTAAATATACCAATCCCCGGAAACGGCGCCAAAAACTTGATGTGCAATTTGCTTACCGCAAGTGTACGGGTCAAGTAATAATATAGTGTTTTCATGTAAAACGAGTGTCGTCCTCTGGATTGGTTTTCTAGCAAATTAAGTATCGCGAATACTTTTGTTCAATTTTATTTAGGGAGCAAAACTCAATGATAAAGATAAATCTAAAGACAAAAAGCATAAAATAAAAGTGGAGACTCAAATGGAAAGACTCTTAGGGAATTGATTTCATTGTTGAGATTGAGGATAAATTAATGGGATGAATTTAACATGCAATTATTCTACCAAGTCTAGGAACCTTTTATCACAACTATCTCTCCCGAGCATAATTGATTCTCATGCATGCAATCAACGTGATATCCCTATCTAAGTTCATTAACATGCAAGGCTTTGAGTTTAGTTCTTCAAGCAACTTCTAAAGTTATTCCAAATCCCGTCACAAACTTAGAATTTCTACTTTAGTCATGCAATTAAATAAAGTAAGTCTTAGGCCAAATCCCCTCTCCCGAGCAAGATTCAACACTCAAATCATTCAACTAGTGATCAAATAATTGAAAGCATTTAACCATAATTGCATAGGTAAAATAAATGCATATTCATACCACAAATCAATCCAACAAACTAAAACAACTACATCAATCCCTAAGACAAACAACTAGCAATTCATAGTCTTTAAACTACAAACACAAATGGAAAGAAAGGCCATAAAAACTACAAGAGTTAAGGGAAAGAGAAAGGAAAACTCGAATCTGTCGAAACCGGCACGTCCCCGTCACGATCTCCACGTCTTCTTGCTTGATTCCCACTCCTTGGCCTTGCCTTTAGCTCCCACAAAAGGTCTCTAGTCGAAATTAGGGCTAAAATCTCACCAATTGGCCTCCCCAAATCCGTAGCTGAAAAGAGGAATTTATAGAAAATCTGGCGACAACGTCGAGACGCTATGGACAGCGTCGCGACGCTGTCGCGATACTGCGTTTTTGGAAAATTTGTCGATAGCGTCGCGACGCTATGAATTTTTTTTTTTTTTTTTTTTTTTAGATTGAAAGCTCCATTTGACTCCAATTGCTGAATTAAGCTTCAAGCACATACTTCCTACAAATAAAACATAAAAATGCATAAATTTGGGCAAATAATTATAAAAGACTAGCTTAATTAATTAGAGAAAAATAGCTATCTATGCTCGCTATCACATGCGAGTGGGGGTATCCTGTGTAATGAGTTTGCATAAGACCGAACCGTGAAATAGTTAACCACTAATTGTAACACCGTTAGTTAGCACAGTTTCTATTTCACTAGGATGACCTAGGAAACTTAGTCTCAATCCTGAGTGGATTTTGGACTCCTGTCTGTGAGGGATTGTCCTTTGATTTGTACGGGTGAGAGTGGCCTGCACGCCGACTCAATAAGCCTACCATTTTGGGGACAAGACCGAGTGGGGAGTGATGTGGAATTTTCCTTACCGCAAGCGCACGGGTCAAGTAATAATAAAGTGTTCGTATAAACGAGTGTCGTCCTCTGGATTGGATTTTTAAGCAAATCAAATATTGTGAATTATCTTGCTCAATTTTATTTAGGGAACACAATGTGATGAGTAAATGATAGAAAACTAAATTAAACAAGCAAAAAGTGGAAGTTCAATTGGAAGAACACTTAGGGAATTGATTTCACCAATTTAGTCTAGGATTGTGATAACTGCCCAAAAGGTAGTTATTTAGGCCTCGATTGTATAGGGATTTGTGTGTCCTTTATGCTTATTAGGGTTGGTTTTGGATAGATATTACATGATTTGACCCATTTGGAAGAATGGAAGCATTGGAAATTATTTTGTGCAGATTATGCTGCTGAGCGACTGGAGGGAGCAAATTCTATGATGCAGCAAAACTGGGAGCAGAAACTGCCACATCACAGCTCGTTAGCCAACTTCATGAACCGACTTCTGTTGAGTTATTTTCGGGATAAAGGATCAAGAAGAGCCTTACACGTGTCCTAGTTGACCTAATTCAAGCCTCCCATCCTTCTATAAAAGGAAGTAGCTGTCAAAGTCAAATTGATTCCATGTTTTCCCTTGGAAGCCGAATAGTATAGGGAGATTGAAGATCATCAAGAACACCATCTACCGCAAGCTGATTAGGGAGTTTATTTTCTTTATTAACTTGTGGTTATGGACATGCATACTCAGATTATAATTCGTATTCCTATGCCTATTATGAACTAAGTAGCTTAGGGTGTTGGTTAGGAATAATGTGATTACTGTGCTTCATCTCTAGTAATAAATTGATTATCGCATTTTGGTTAATTGTTGTGTTTATTCTTATTTTATGCCCGCCTGGCCAGCCGGTGTGAATAGCTCTCTCTAGTTTCAGGGATGATTTAGAGAGTGTGTGGCAATTATCCACACTACGATCATTGTGTATTGGTGAACGCTAGTGACTGAGCTAGGGATAGCCAGTTGCCTAGTGCTTGATCGGTCGTACTTCATTGGGTTTGAAACATATCCCAAAAGATCCGGAGTTCCGGGAGGAATCCGCTAATAATACTGCGAGAAATGCATGATCAATAATATTGTTGGAGCATATTTTAGAATAATCACTAAACCTAACCAGCGCCTGCCTTTAATCTGTCTATCTATTTGTTTACTTATTGTTTTGTCATCTATTTTGCTTCAGCATAATTCCGATAAACCCAATCATTTTATTATTCTTGAAACCATTAAAAAGTTACACAAAAATAGGTAGAGTGGAAACTCATTCAGGGTTCGGATTGATAATATTACTTGCTGCAGACTGTGTATACTTGCACAAGAATTCTAGAGTATTTTATACTATATTTTTACTCACTCTAGGAACCCGACAAGTTTTTGGCGCCGTTGCCGGGGACTTGAATAAGTTTTTATCTGATCTGTTTTGTGTATGTGTTTTAGTGGTTTGGTGCTAGAACTTTTTTATTGTTTCTTTTGTTTTTGCAGGTGTGATTTTGGTGCATGAGCGATCCGCCTGGGGTACGGTTTGAGCTTGATCCAGAAATTGAAAGGACATTTAGGAACAGAAGGAGGGAGCAGCGCAGAAACCAGATGGAGAACGTGCAGCAACTTCCACAGGTTCATGAAGGTCCAGCAGCAGCAAACCCCCAGAAGAATCCGTTGCTGCAGCAAAACCCACTGTTTGAGCAAAATGAGCAGCGAAATAATCAGGCTGAGAATCCTATCTTGATAGCGAACGATAGGACCAGAGCCATTCGAGCGTATGCTGTCCCGATGTTTAATGAGTTGAATCCAGGGATTGCACGTCCCCAAATCCAAGCTGCGAATTTTGAAATGAAACCGGTAATGTTTCAGATGTTGCAAACCGTGGGGCAATTCCATGGTTTTGTAGGATCGAAAGGCAACACTAGAGGGGGGGTGAATAGGGTTGACTACCAATTTTTAAAAATAATTTTATCTATGAAATATGCTCAATTAAAGATTAACACACAAATTTAATTTAAGAGAAAATTAAGCAAGATAAAACCTAAAGCATGCACACTAAGATAGCTTTGAATTTAAATATGATTTAATCAACGAGAAATTTAAATAGCCCACTAAAATTAAATCATGCAATTAAAGAGAAATTAAAAATTAAGACAATAAAGCAAAGAGATAATTAAGAGCAGAAAATAAAAGAGAGAGAGGAAGAGAAAACACCGGGAATTTATAGTGGTTCGGCAAATTGCCTACTCCACTCCCCAAGACTCCTTCTTGGGTATTTCACTAAGTGATCCTCTTGCGGGTGAGAACCAAACCGACACACGACCCTCTTTTTCCTAGGCTAAAGAGAAACCCAAGATCCTTTTAACTGGTTCAGGATCAAACCAATTTCTTTTTCTCACAACCCAAGGTGTACCCACACCTTAATACAATTCCCAAAAAGAAAAGAAAAGAGAACCTCACAATATTGCCTCTTGAAGGCTAGATACACAAGTTGAGCACTCTAAAAAGAAAACCTCACAAAAATATAACTAGGCCAATTTTGGAGCAGGGAGGACAAGAATTTTAAGAGTAGAGAGACTTTGAGAGCTTAAAGGCTTGAAAGCTTTTTGGTGTGTGAATGAAAGGTGAAAATCAAGTCCAATTTATAGGCGAGGAGGATGAACATTGGCCGTTGGATCAAATTAAGGATGAATGATGGAGATTGAATTTAGAATTAGAAAAGGAAAGAATTTCAAATTTAAGAGAGAATTTTGAAGGATTGGAATTTTAGGATTAGTAGAATAAAATCAATGATTCATGGGATGAATTTTGGAAAGAATCAAATTTGAATTTGGAGGAATTTTGATATTAAGAGCAAATTTTGAAGATATGGAATTTTGGAGATAATGAGAATAAATCAAGGATTTTTGGGATGGATTTTGGAAATAATAAAATTTGAATTGGGAGGAATTTTGGGTGAAAATTTATTTATACATAGCTTGCCACGTGTCACTATTCCATTGGTCCACGTAATCCACGTCAGCCGCCATGTCACTTGCCACGTCATCGCCACGTCAGCAAAATTTGACCGTTGTGGAGCCACGTCATCTGCCACGTCAGCTACCACATCATCATTTTTGGTCGATTGTTGTGCCACATCAGCGCCTGCCACGTGTCACTGCCACGTAGGTTTTTCTCCATCAAATTTGTTTTGGCCATAACTTTTTCGTTTGAGCTCCGATTTGAGTGATTCAAAAGGCGTTGGAATTGTTGTCTCGAGCTCTACAAGATACTGACTTTGAAACACTGAAAATGTTAGTATAAAAAATCAGAGTTTGTTATCATCAAAATACTTGGTTTGATTGAAGCCCTAAAGCTAACAGGTTTGTCATCTGAAGACCCTCATTTACATCTTAAGTCTTTTCTAGGAGTTAGTGATTCTTTTGTAATTCAAGGAGTGCCTAGAGATGCTCTTAGATTAACTTTGTTCCCGTATTCTCTTAGAGATGGAGCAAAGTCATGGTTAAACTCTTTTGCTCCAGGATCAATTAGGACGTGGGATGAGTTAGCTGAAAATTTTTTGAGTAAATATTTCCCACCTAATAAAAATGCTAAATTAAGGAGTGAAATAGTAGGGTTTAGGCAACTTGAGGATGAGACTTTTAGTGAGGCTTGGGAGAGGTTTAAGGAGCTTTTACGAAAGTGTCCCCACCATGGGTTACCTCATTGTATTCAAATGGAAACATTTTACAATGGTTTAAATGGAGTAACCCAAGGTATGGTCGATGCTTCGGTTGGAGGGGCCCTTTTGGCAAAAACTTTTGATGAAGCCTATGAAATTTTAGAAAGAATATCTATTAATAGTTGTCAGTGGTCGGATGTTAGAGGCACAAATAAAAAGGTTAAGAGTGTATTAGAGGTTGATGGTGTGTCCACCATTAGGGTTGATCTTGCAATGATTGCTAACGCTCTTAAGAATGTGACAGTGATTAGTCATCAGCAGCCACCAGCTATGGAGCCTGCAGCAGTGGTGAACCAAGTCACGGACGAAGCATGTGTCTATTGCGGTGAAGACCACAACTACGAGTTTTGCCCCAGCAATCCAGCGTCTGTGTTTTTTGTAGGTAATCAGAGGAACAACCCTTATTCTAACTTCTATAATCCAGGTTGGCGCAACCACCCCAACTTCTCATGGGGAGGTCAAGGAAATAACGTACAAGCGCAACAGAAGATGAACCAGTCGAGATTTGCTAAAGCGCAGGTAATGCCCCAGCAAAATAAGCAGGCTTTGCCCCAGCAACATTCGGAGAATTCTCTCGAGGCAATGATGAAAGAATTTATGGCTCGTACAGACGCTGCAATTCAAAGTAATCAAGCTTCAATGAGAGCCCTGGAATTGCAAGTGGGTCAGCTAGCTAATGAGCTCAAGGCAAGGCCTCAAGGGAAACTTCCATCAGATACTGAACACCCTAGAAGGGAAGGTAAGGAGCAGGTAAAGGCAGTTACTCTTAGGAGTGGTAAGCCATTAGAAGAAAGAATTGAGCCTAGTAAAACCCAGGTTATAGATAAAAATGGTGATAGAAATAATAATGTTGTTATCGAGGAAGAGTTGGAGTCTGGTCAGGGTGCTGGAGGCAGCAATAAAAATGCTGGAGCATCTGGTTCTGTGCCAGATGTAGAACCACCATATGTGTCGCCCCCACCTTATGTACCACCTCAACCTTTTCCACAAAGGCAAAAGCCTAAGAATCAGGATGGTCAATTTAAAAAGTTTTTAGAGATTCTTAAGCAGTTGCATATAAATATCCCTTTAGTAGAAGCTATAGAGCAAATGCCTAATTATGCTAAATTTCTTAAGGATATTTTGACTAAAAAGAAAAGGTTAGGTGAGTTTGAAACTGTATCTCTTACTGAGGAGTGTAGTGCTATTTTTAAGAATGGGCTACCCCCCAAGGCTAAGGATCCAGGGTCATTTACTATACCTGTGTCTATAGGTGGAAAGGAATTAGGTAGAGCACTCTGCGATTTAGGCGCAAGCATTAACCTTATGCCTCTTTCGGTCTATCAGAAGCTTGGTATTGGTGAAGCTAGGCCTACCACAGTCACACTCCAACTAGCTGATAGGTCTATCACATATCCAGAGGGTAAAATTGAGGATGTCTTAGTAAAAGTTGATAAATTCATATTTCCTGTTGATTTTATTATTTTAGACTATGAGGCTGATAAAGATGTCCCAATTATTCTAGGTCGTCCATTTTTGGCTATTGGTAGGGCGTTAATAGATGTTCAAAAAGGGGAACTAACAATGAGAGTCTGTAATGAGGAAGTAAAGTTTAATGTGTTTAAAGCCATGAAATATCCAGACGAAATGGAGGATTTCTCCTTCATCAGGATCCTGGAGAGCACAGTTATTGAGACAGCAATACAGGATTCGGCTAGTAAGCATTCGGAAAAGCATGGAGAGGTTAGTGTAGATGATTTTCAAGTTTGTTTGTTAGAAAGAAAAAATGAAAAAGAAGTGTTTAGGTGTGAGCATGTTTTTGAGTCTTTAGATTTGGATGAAAGGAAGGCTCCTCCTTTTATGTCATCCCTGATTGAGGCACCCACTTTAGAATTGAAGCCCTTGTCGGATCATCTAAAGTATGTGTATCTTGGGGAGGGTGAGACGTTGCCCATTACTGTTGCATCAGATTTAACTATAGTCCATATTAAGGCAGTGAAAACACCTTGGTATGATGACTTTTTCGATTACCTTGATTTTGGAAATTTTCCTCCTGGTTTATCAAAAGAAAAAATGAAAGAATTTTTCCATGTGGTGAAGTTTTATTTATCGAATGATGCATCTATGGTTAAACAATGTGTTGAAAACGATGGGAGAGTGTTCAAAGTGAATGGTCAGCGTGTTAAACATTATTGGGAGAGGAGTTTTTCTTCCAAATATCTTTCTTTCAAGTTGTTGGCAGATTTAGAGAAAACAAGATGTTTGCGGGAGCATTTTACAGGGCAATATTTTGAGCTCCCAGTGTTCGTTTTGATTTTTCGTTGATTTGTTTTTAATAGGTTAGATTTGATTTTGAATTGGTTATTAGATTCTATCTTCAAGTATTTTTATTATTTTTGGTAGTTTAGATTTTATCTATTTCGTTTTGAATATGATTTGATTTTAAATTCAAAATATTTTAGATTTGATTTGTTTAAATTCTTCAAGATTTATTTTTATTTCTTCTGTAGATTTTATTTTATTTATTTCGCTAGTTATTTAATTTGATTAATTTAGATTAGAGATTAGTTTTTATTTGTTCCGATTAGATTTTATTAAATTCAGTTATTATTTTCGGTTAGTTAAATTTTTGTTTAGATTAGATTTGAATAAAATCTCTCTTGATTTATTCGGTTTTGAATAATAAATAAAAGATAAGATTTGATTTGAGCGGTTAATTTAAATTTCCTGATTTGATTTCCTATTTTAAATTTGAATTCTGTATCCAAGATTCTTCAGGTAATCTTTTGTTCAGAGGGGTTGTTGTGGCAAAGTTATGGCTGGAGCAAATCGTTCGTCTGAATAAAGAGGGTTCTGTGGTGAATTAATTATTTTTACCGTTTGATTTTGATTTATGTGGGCAGGTAAATCACAGGGATGCTGCCACGTATTGCGTAGAGGTAATCCAACGGTTTAGCCGTTTGGCAGCTATTATTATTTATCTTGAGCGATTGGGAATTCAATATTTTACTGCTGATTCGATTTTCAAATTAAAAGATGTAAATGGTAATCTCATTTAATGAGGAGGCAAAATCTATCGGTTACGATTTGAGTTGCTGCAGTCCTATTTATTCACAACCCTTCGGTAAGTGCTTCTCACTCCACTTTCTTGCTTCCAATCTTTGTCGTTTGCATTCTTCTTTCTTTGTTGCTATTTTCTGCACACCTCCTTGAGTCTTCAATGCCTAAGTTAAGAGCAAGAAAAGAAAGAGATAATGAGGAAGAGGAGGTACCTGTTGCCCCTGAAGTACCACGGACAAAGGCGAAGAAGAAGAAGACGCCAGAAGAAAAATAAGCTAAGAGAAGACGACGTCAACAGCGGATGGAGGACTAAGAAGATGTTCAAAATGGTATGGAAGTTGTTGCTGCCACGGTAGTTGAAGAGAACCCGAAAGAACCAGAAGAACAAAATCCAGAGCAGATTGAACAGAGAGTTGTGGATACAGAGGAAGCTCAAGAAGAGGTTCAAGAAAAAAAACATAATGAAGATGTGCGAGGAGAACCGGCAGAGGTTGCGCTTGAAGGAGATAATGAGCCAGTACAGGAGGCTCGAGTGGAGGTGGTCATGCCGGAGGCACCCAAACGTCGCTGCATTAAGGGAAAAACAGGTCGCATTAAGGTAGTCCGAACTGACACCCCATTACCTCCATCTACTGACTCTGAAAGAGAAAATGCAGAGAAAGAAGAGCGAGAGAAAAAAGAGGCTGAGGAAAAAGTGAGAGAAGACGTAGAGAAGAAAGTTGAGGAAGCGCGGTTGCTCAAGCGAAGGGCGGAAAAGGAGCAAAAGTGTTGCTGAAGCATCAGAAGAACACGATGAAATAGAAGAACAACAGTTACCATTTGATCGCTTCGTCAACAATTTTGCTAGAGCAAAATACGCTGAGCTGCTGAAAAGAGACTTCCTGTTTGAGAGAGGATTTAGCGGTGATCTTTCGCATTTTCTAAGGACCGATATTGCAGACCACGGCTGGGAGTTGTTTTGTGCGAAGCCTGAATCTGTAAACTCACAGGTGGTGCGTGAATTTTATGCTAACATTGTCAAGGATGATGGTTTCCAGGTAATTGTCCGAGGAGTCGAGGTGGACTGGAGTCCTAGTGCTATTAACGCACTGTTTAACCTTCAGAATTTCCCCCATGCAGCATATAATGAATGGTTATAGCGACATCTAGTGAGCAGCTAAGTGAGGCTGTGCGGGAGGTAGGTATTGAAGGGGCACAGTGGCAACTGTCCAAGACGGAGAAGAGGACGTTCCAGTCGACTTATTTGAAAAGGGAAGCAAACACGTGGATGGGATTTATCAGACAAAGGATGCTTCCAACGACACATGACTCGACAGTCTCAAGGGAACGAGTTCTTCTAGCTTTTGCGATTTTGCGGTCTCTCAGCATTGACGTAGGGAAGATCATTGTTAATGAAATATTTGGATGTTGGAAGAAAAAGGTGGGGAAGCTGCTTTTTCCGAACACGATCACTATGTTATGCAGCAGGGCAGGAGTGCCCACGGTTCCAGAGGATATTATTCTGTTTGACAAGGGGATCATCGACACGCCTAATTTGGCACGTCTCCAGCGCATGTAGGAGGTACGTCAAGGAGGGCTTATCTACGGCATCAACACGATTCTAGAACAACTGGCACTTTCGGCCAGTAGGCAGAAGTTTGCTGAAAGGCAAACTTTAACCTTCTGGAACTATGTTAGGAATCGGGATGCCAGCTTAAGAAAGGCGCTGCAAGAGAATTTTTCCAAACCGTATCCAGCCCTTCCTGCATTCCCTGAGGATCTGTTGAACCCCTGGATTCCGCCCCCACCTGTTGAAAGAGAAGAAGAGAATGATGATGCAGAGCAGGGTTGGGAAGATTGAGGGATGAGATGATCTTCAGCGAGCATTATTTTTGTTCTTATCATTTTTTTTGCTCGTGCATATCTGATCCCGCTTGTTACATATGTTTGCTTGTTTCTTTTAATTTTTCTGCTTCGTGGAAAAAATATATCTTTGCTTTTTATCTTTTTCGGTTTTTAATGAAATTTCCGGATGTTTTTCATTCTATATGCACTGAGCAACTCTAACTTAACTAATTTTTCTCTGAATTTTTGAAGCTTGGACTGATTACGCTTAATTAGATCAAGGTATTCTGATCTCCAGAAACCTTTTGCTTGAGCATTTCTTCTATCCTGGACTGTTGCTGCGGCAAAGAAGATTTTGAAGGTAGTATTGACTTATATGATCCACTTTAAGCTTAATCTAAGTCCCATGTTTAGTCTACAAATTCAGATAGAAAAATTTAAGTTTGGGGGTATACTTGCTTATTTAATGATTCATTGGGGACAATGAATAATTCAAGTTTGGGGGACTTTTTGCTACTCCAATTATTTTGCTCGAGCATTCCTCTCCTTCAAATTAAAATTTGCTAGGTTATTGAGTAACCGGGGACATTTGTGATACCCACAGGTTGTGTTCGCGTCAAAAGATGACCTAGGAAATGTGAAAAAATGAGAAATATGAGAAAAAAATTATTTGCTGAAAAATTATTTGTTGAAGATTTTGCTGAAAAAATTGATGGAGCAAAAGTTTTGAAGAATGAATGATGATCCAACAGTTTTTCTGTCTCCCATAACTTAGGTGAGCTTCATCACAAAATGTCGCCATTCTGAGGGGCAAGAGATGGAATAACTAAGGATTTTTGAGCTTTATAATGAGTATTGAGCCTAGTTGGTGATGAGCTTGAGGCAAGGGTATACTGCATCATAAAGTGGGTCATCCCATGCTTAAGAGTTTATGACTGTAAGGCTGCATTAAGTCTAATAAACAATGATATAAACCCCTTTAAAAATATGTTTTGAAATGTCTGATAATAGAGCTAAGCTGTGGAGAGTTCTTAGAATTGAGTTGAAAGTGGTGATTATTTGTCCCTGCTGAAGGAATCATTTTGCTGCAGCAGAGCTTGGTTTTGCAGAGTGCTCAGGTAAAGGTTAAAGGTAGTGTTGGACTGTCTGGGTTGATTAAGCTATTCTTTGTCTAATATTCTGAATTCTTGAAGGAAGGTGAGTTAGTATTGCTCGGGACGCGCAATAATTTAGGTTTGGGGGTATGATAACTGCCCAAAAGGTAGTTATTTAGGCCTCGATTGTATAGGGATTTGTGTGTCCTTTATGCTTATTAGGGTTGGTTTTGGATAGATATTACATGATTTAACCCATTTGGAAGAATGGAAGCATTGGAAATTATTTTGTGCAGATTATGCTGCTGAGCGACTGGAGGGAGCAAATTCTATGCTGCAGCAAAACTGGGAGCAGAAACTGCCACATCACAGCTCGTTAGCCAACTTCATGAACCGACTTCTGTGAGTTATTTTCGGGATAAAGGATCAAGGAGAGCCTTACACGTGTCCTAGTTGACCTAATTCAAGCCTCCCATCCTTCTATAAAAGGAAGTAGCCGTCAAAGTCAAATTGATTCCATGTTTTCCCTTGGAAGCCGAATAGTATAGGGAGATTGAAGATCATCAAGAACACCATCTACCGCAAGCTGATTAGGGAGTTTATTTTCTTTATTAACTTTTGGTTATGGACATGCATAATCAGATTGTAATTCGTATTCCTATGCCTATTATGAACTAAGTAGCTTAGGGTGTTGGTTAGGAATAATGTGATTACTGTGCTTCATCTCTAGTAATAAATTGACTATCGCATTTTGGTTAATTGTTGTGCTTATTCTTATTTTATGCCCGCCTGGCCAGCCGGTGTGAATAGCTCTCTCTAGTTTCAGGGATGATTTAGAGAGTGTGTGGCAATTATCCACACTACGATCATTGTGTATTGGTGAACGCCAGTGACTGAGCTAGGGATAACCAGTTGCCTAGTGCTTGATCGGTCGTACTTCATTGGGTTTGAAACATATCCCAAAAGATCCGGAGTTCCGGGAGGAATCCGCTAATAATACTGCGAGAAATGCATGATCAATAATATTGCTGGAGCATATTTTAGAATAATCACTAAACCTAACCAGAGCCTGCCTTTAATTTGTCTATCTATTTGTTTACTTATTGTTCTGTCATTTATTTTGCTTCAGCATAATTCCGATAAACCCAATCATTTTATTATTCTTGAAACCATTAAAAAGTTACACAAAAATAGGTAGAGTGGAAACTCATTCAGGGCTCGGATTGATAATATTACTTGTTGCAGACTGTGTATACTTGCACAGGAATTCTAGAGTATTTTATACTATATTTTTACTCACTCTAGGAACCCGACAGATTGATTTTAAGGAATAAGTTATTATGCACAATGGAATTATGAGCCTAAGACCCTTTAATCACAACTACCTCTCCCGAGTTTAATTGATTCTCATGCAACTTAACCAACTTGATATCCCTATCCCCCAAAATTCGATCCCCCAAAAACTTAGCCGAAAGAAAGTTTATATTCTGTTTTTTCGTCATAGCGTCGAGACGCTGCCTCTAAACACGCGTGTTCTGGAAAGGAAATTACACAGCGTCGAGACGCTAAGGTCGCAGCGTCGAGACGCTATGACCGTTTCGCACCTATTCAGATAAGGAATGCTAGCGTCGAGACGCTAGTCTGCATTTGACCGAATTTTGACTTTTTTCCTCTTTGACTCTTCTTCATTCCTTTGCATCTTTTCGCGTACCAAGCACCCGATTGACACCACTATTGCGTTTTAGCTCCAATCAACCATTTCCTACAACATAAACATTAAAGCACAATAAAATGACCCAAAAATCATAAAAGACTAGCTAAATTAAATAAGTAAAGATAGCTAGCTATGCTCGCTATCAAATACCCCCAAACTTAAGCTTTTGCTAGTCCTCGAGCAAACTACAAATCAAACATACAGTAGAAGAATGGATGCAATAATCATAACTCAATCCTTAAGGCTCAAAAGTCAATAGTCAAGCAAGCAAGAGACATGCACACAAGGACCAATGAGGGAGACAAATTAAAATTTTTCCAAAATTAACTTGCATAAGCGAGATCTAACTCAACAAGAACAGACTCTACTAGCCCGGGATTGGATTATTAAACCCTCAGCTCATCTTCCCTCTACACTGGCACTAAGGTTTCACTAATGAGTTAATGAAACAAATCAGTTTGTTTTCCTCCAAACTTAGGTGCTTATAAATTACAATTAAATTAAGCATGTATATGTGGCACTAGCTTTCACACACCCATTGCAGGGAACCTTAACCTGAGTTTTCTCTGGTTGGCCTAACTGATCACAACAGGGGTAGCTCTTTTTGCCTAAACTTTATTAAACATTGCAAACTGTGCACAGGCCATGACATAATAATTTTTTTTCTCAACAGTAACAACAAGAATGATTTTTTCTTTATGAGCATGAATAGCAAATATTCTTTTCTTTCCTCCTAAGCAAGATCAAACATGCTAATTTGCAGAAAATTAACTCTTTAGCTCTTCCCTACACCTATCGAGGTGACAACAAGCCTATGAACCCAATAATTCGCTCCTAAGCATTCAAATCCAAATCTAGCCAAGACAAATACTCTACGCAAGCCATCTCCTAGAAAAAGTTTAAAAAGTCTCCCTTTTTGGGCACTCATGCTTACAACTCATCGCAAGCTTGAAAATTGACAAGAAAGCCTAACCTAGGACATCATAATCATGCAAAAGTAACGCCCAGAAAACAACCATATGCTCAATTCAAAGAAAGCACAAAACTATAGCCCGAACTCAGATGCTCAAGGGCTCCACAAACATGCTAATCCACCCCCAAAGTTAAAACAGGCATTGTCCTCAATGTATATAGAAAATAAGGCATAATCAAGCATGAGAACAAAGAAAGAATGGAAGGAGTGAACGATACTGGCCTGGAATGATGCTGACTTCTTGATTGAGATCTTGAAAGCTTGAAAGCAAAGGAGAGACAGAAAACAAGACCTACAACACAAACACAAACAATAAAAAAAAAAAAAAAAACTCAAAAGAAAGACACAACTAACTTACTTGGGTTGCCTCCCATAAGCGCTTGTTTAACGTCATTAGCTCGACGTGTTGACCGTGCTTCAAGGAGGCTTCTTTTCTGTGAATCCAACAGAGGTGCTCTTTCTTGCACCTTTCTTATAACCCATGAAAAAGCACGTCCGAGTGTCCCTTAGAGTCTTCAACTGCTTTAAATATTTCTTTGTCATTCCTGACTCTTACAGTGAGCTCCCTGCGCTCAATATCAATAATCACTCGCCCAGTAGCGTGCAGTTTGCAGTTTGCTCCAAATTCAAGTAAGTTTCCGGCATCTAAAAGGGTTTTAGATTTAATTTCTAGCATGCTTAATCTGCAAATTTATCGAAATTGTTTCTGAAATTTATTTGCCCAACGTATTGGTTTTCTTTAATTGAAATTATATCATGTACGGTGAAAACCACTTCCGCTTGGGATTCAATCCCTTCAAATGGTATCAGAGCCATTTCGTGATTTTAATTTTGATTTTAGAATTTGCGTTGTGTTTTTTGGTGGGATCGATTTGCATTATGAATGTGGTTTGCTTAAAGACTGTTTAGGTGTTTTGGCATTAGATTTACAAAATTCTTTATGATTTGATCATGTAAGGGCCCATGTTTTTGGGGCAAATTGTTGTAAATCGAGTCTTGTAAGTTCGTGTCTAGAAATTTAGGATCAATTTGTTGATCGGTGCTCAGATCGGGGTTCGATTTGGTGAAAAACTGCTGCTGGAAACAAAGATCAAAGGCTGTCCAGAGGCGTAGCATCGCGACCCTGCTCAACGGCGTCGCGACGCTAAAGAACAAGGCGCTGGAAAAATCGGGACAGCGTCTCGACGCCGTGCCTTCAGCGTCTCGACGCTGATGGTAGTTTCCAAATTCCCGGGACGTTGAGCGAAACGTGCGGTTGGTGGTTTGTTCAGGCAGTTACGAAATAAGAATTATTTGCGTCTCTTATGTTTTGAATGTGGGCTATAAAGCAGTTGGTGCGCGTGCTTGTTTAGTTTCCTTCGCCTGCAGCTGCTATGGTTCGGTCCGGTTCGCTGGGCATTTGGTCTGGTTCGAGCAATTTGGGTCCGGTTTGGGCCATTCTGACACGGTTCGGGCTGGTTCTGAACGGTTCGAAGCGGTTCGAGGTGGTTCAGACCAATTACAAGGCGGTTTAGGGCTAGATTTTGAATTATTAATGTAATTTTCATTATTTTTGCCCTAGGATGCCAAAATACCGGTCTTTATAGCTATTTATTGCTTTATGAATGTCATTTAGCTAAAATCCCACCATAGGTTAAGCATGTTTCATGCATTTTTATGTTATAAATGTTATAATATATGATAATTATGCATGAATTTAAATTTCATGAGTGATTTATTGTAATTGTTATATTAAATATATGAAATTGGAAAAGCATGATGCATGACATTAATTAGATAAATATAAATTGTTATATTTTATTAATGTAGCATGCATGCTTAGATTTATTTTCATGAATATTAATATAATAGTTATATTATGAATGGAAATAAATTTCAATGCTTGATTTTCATGTATAATTTTAATATAAAGTGTTATATTAATTTAATGAAAATGGAATAGCATTGAGCATGACATTAATTAGATTAATATAAGAGTTATATTATATTAATGTCTAATTTCATGTGATTTAATTTCGTTGATGATTAATTAATATAATCGATATTAATTAAATGAAATTGAAATTACATGAAGCATGACACCACCTTAGATTAATATAATCGTTATATTATCGGCGTCATGAGCGTTATGGTGTTTAATAACTGGGATTTGATTGTTATTTTTTTCCAACACAATAGAAGCATGTTACAGGGCTAATTATTAAAATTTTATAATAGTTATAAAATTGATTAGATACCGTCAACCTATAACAAAGAGTTGCATGCAAACATAGGACCTTAGGTTAAAATGAATTAATTTTAAATTGTTTAAAATTAATTAGACCTAAGCTCATTTTAATTCTAATAGGATTAGAATTATTTTCTTACTTAGGATTAAAATAGTTTTAATGCTCTAAGTAGGAAAAACATTACTATGGTTATAAGGGAACTCTCCCGATGAAGTTCTGTCTAGGCTGGGGGTACTTAAGTTGAGGGTTACGGAACACCTCCTACCTGGGAACTGACCCGGAACCTGAGTTGAATTAATCATAGTCTAATGTTAGCATGCAATGTCACTAGGTAATTAAAAGGTTTTAATACACCTAGACATTAGAGTAAAGGCCTATTTATAAGAGTTATAATAGGCATAGACTTAGATAGATTGACTTAGCCTGGTTTATCTAAGTTTAATAACCCTAAAATACAGTAGGTTACTTTAGTGGGAGAAAAATTACAAAACTTGATTTAAATCGAGTTTTGCTCCTACGTCCCCGTATAGTTCACACCGTGAGATCCATGCTCGGCTTCGTGTCGTCGTAGAGCGGCCTCCCTTCGGAAAGTGTTTGCATGGGTCAATACCAAGGTGAATGGGGAAAGTGACTATAGTAAGTGGGAGCGGGACGCGTGTCAACGTATCCTTCGGTCTCCACCCCTAGGTCACAACGTGAGATTCCTATGATCCGCCTGCGTGTCGTCCTGGAGCGACCATCCCTTCGGAGGGCCTGATCATAGGATTCGGAACACCGTGAACTCCTGAATAGGATAGGATCGCTTAGGCTAATTACCAACAGTTGTCTTTCCTAACGGTAGCCTGTTGGTTCGTGCCTCTGAGATCTGAAAGTGGGAGGGTCAAACTTACAGGGATGAGTTAAATGTGTTAACTAATCCTTGACCGAACAACGGTAACTAAAGGCTAACGGAATATGAGTTATTCTGGTGTTAGAATTTGGTTGAGATTGTCTCAATTCAGAGGAGTAGCTGACCACCCTTCGGTGGCTGTTGTTCTAAACCTCTGAAGTATCGTTGCAAAAACTAAATCAATAGTTTTATAGGGTTTCTTTGATTGCTTGTTTGTTTTTTGCAGAATTTGATTGGATTTTTTGAAATGGGTTAGTGCGATTAATAATACAAGTAATTTGTTACTCCAGTAATAATATAAAACTTTATGTGCATTGTCTTACACCATTTTATTAATAACGGTTTAAGATACAACTAGCTTAAACAAAACTTGTGGTAAATGATTTAAGATTAGTCTTTAGTGAGGAATGTCCCCAGGTTCGAATGTCTAGTTCATCTTGAATCGTTCATGATGATTATGACATTAACTGCCTAGCCAATATCAATGCCAATAATATGATTTATTGATCATTGAAACGTGCATTGTGGAAAATGAGGATACAGCCTGAAAATTTAATTCAGGTGCCACTTGTCACGTTTGCTTTTTCTTTTAAGGAATAAGCTCATGGCAATTGTTGCAAATAGATGAGATGATTCTCAGATTTTGATCTAGAGAATATATCTCGGCTTTGGCAGAAGGAACATTAAGTTATTTTATCCAGTGGTAGATAATACACATTATTAGATAATGTGTATGAATTTCCTGAAGATTAACAGAAATTTGATTTTTGTATCGTATATGTTGGAACAATGTTAGTATATACCTTTCTCTGCTAACGCAGTTTTATTTTAAGAAAGGGAGTTGACAGTTGTTCAGCATTACTGGTAAATAACTTATGTGTTTTAAGACTAATCGAGAGTAAAGCAAGTCATGAGCACTGAGTTGTTTAAGATTGCTTATACTCGTAGAAATAAAGGCAAAGGATATCTCCTAAAGGAAATACCTTTCTTTGGTTCTTAAGGTGTTAGGCTATTTTTCATCTCAATATGATTGGGAGCTTAGTCTAGAGTATACTTCTAAGTTAGTTAGAAGAACACTCTTTAGTACCAATTAAGTCATGTCTTATGGGCAATATGACTGATAGATCTTTTACTGGAAAAGATCTAAAAGAGCCAAAGAGCCCTTGGAGCTTGTACATTTGGATCCTTGTGGTCTAGTATGTTAAAGCAGTGGGAGGGTATGAATAATTAATCTTTATTAACGATAATTATTCAAAGGTATGAGTATCTCTACCTAATGCAATTTCAGTCTGAAGCTCTTGAGATATTCGAAGGGGCTTAAGACTGAAGTTGAAAACTTGTTAGGAGAGATAATTAAACCACTTTGATCTGATCAATGTATTGAGTATAGGGACTTGAGATTCTAAGGCTATTTGATAGTTCATGGAATCACATCCTAAATCTCAGTTAGGAGTAATAGAACCCTATTGGATATGGTTCAATATAGGTTGAGCTGTACTCAATTGCCTGGCTCGTTTTGGGGTCATGCAGTGTGACTGCAGTGTGTATTTTGAACAACGTTCCATCAAACGTGTTTCTGAAACACCTTTTATGTTGTGGATAGGATGTAAAGATTGTTTACGTTCCTTTAAATTTTGGGGTGTCTAGGACTTGTGCTTGTGACTAACCCAAAATAAATTGGAATATTGTTCAAAATAATGCCTAATTGTAGGCAATCCCAAAGGAAACGAGGAGAATATACTTCTTCAATCCATTAGATAATAAAGAATTTGTATCGACAAATCCTTCATTCTCAGAAGAAGAATATATTAGAAATCATAAACCATAAAGTAAGGTCGGTTTAAGTGAATTAACTAATAAAGCTACGGAAACATTAACAAAAGTTGTTAATGAATCAACAAAAGTTGTTGATAAGTCTGGTTATTCAACAAAAGTTGTTGATAAGACCAGAGTTTCTTTTGGTCAGCCACATCCATCTCAAAAGTTGAGAATGCCTTGATGTAGTGGGAGGGTTGTTTTATAACCTGACTGTCACATGGGCTTATTTGAAGCTCAAGTCGTCCTTCTTGGTGATGATATAGAGGATTCATTATCTTTTCGAAAGAAAATGAATGATGTTGACAAGGACAAGTGGTTTAAAGCCATGGACTTGGAAATGAAGTCTTTGCATTTCAATTCCATCTGGGATCTTGTAAATTTGCTTGATGGGGTAACACCTATAGGTTACAAGTGGATTTACAAGAGGAAACGAGACGTTTAAGGTCTCAACCAGAAGGGTCCATTGAACAAGATAAAAAACAAAAGGGTTTGCAAGCTTAAGTGGTCCATTCATGGATTGACCTAAGCATTTTGGTCTTGGCATGGAAGATTTGATACGGTGATCAATTTTTTTGGCTTTAATCAGAACATTGATGAGTCTTGTGTTTACAAGCAATCATCCATAGTTCAGTAGCTTTATTCATGTTGTATGTGATTGATATCCTAAACATTGGGAATGATGTAGGTTATCTTACTGATATTAAAAGAGGCTAGCAACTCATTTCCAAATGAAAGTCTGGGAAAAGCTGAGTTAGTCTTGTCTCAATTGTCTTATGTCTACAAGATATTAGTTAGATATAAGATGCAAAATTCCAATAAGGGTTTACTACCTTTTTAGGAATGGAATTCTTTTGTCTAAGGAACTGTGTCCTCAGACACCTCAAGAAGTTGAGGACATGAGACATATGCCCTATGCAGTAGGGTTGTCAGTAAGTATCAATCAATTCCAGGATTTGATCTCTAGAGTGTCGTTACGTACATCCTCCAGTATCTTAGGAGAACGAGGTTTTATATGCTCGTGTATGGCTCTAAGGATTTGATGAAATCTACATCAGTGTCTGTCTTTACTCTTAATGGAGGAGCTATATTACGACTTATCTGCAGTCTCGACCATATAGGCCAATAAGTAGATAGAGACTGTATGACTTAGGAAGTTCAAGCCTAATTTGGAAGGTGTTCCAAATATGGACTATCCTATTGCAAGACAAGAAAGCACATTGAATCTAAATGATATATTGCTGATTCATTCACGAAGGCTCTCTCGGCTAAAGTGTATGAGGGTCATCTAGATGGTCTAGGTCTACGAGTTATGTACAAAGATGTAATCTAGGACAAGTGAGAGAAGTTGTAATGGGTATAGTGATACCATTATGTAATGGGTATATTGATGCCCTAGTTTATTGTATTTGTACATTGTAAATACGTTTTATGTATTATACATGTATTTATACACCCACTGCTGGGATAGATTATTGTACATTCCCACTAAACTAGATTTTTAGTCCAAGTGGGAGTTTGTTGGGTTTTATGTCCTAAAACTCGTAGATGGTGAATGATTAACGAATTATACACCTGTAACAATAAAGTGTTATTGAGGTTCATGCAATAAAGTGTTATTGTCATATTAAGTCTAAAATTGCACAATATGACCCAAATCCAATAAACTAAGATCCAAGGTTGTTTACATGAGACTTGGACTAGTATGTGGGGACATACGGGGATCAGTGTTCAAGTAACAACCTAAAAGGTCTATAGTACAGGGATAAGGCTGGGTACCTTATCCTGGTAACACTATGTGATACGGCCCGCTTTGTATTCGATACAGACGTATTGATCCAAGGCGTCCATGTAGGAGACATGCGAGCGGGGGTATCCTATGCAATGAGTTTGCATAAGACCGGACCACGAAATAGTAAACCACTAGATGTAACACCGTTAACTAGTTAGGTTACTGTTTCAATAGGATGACCTAGGTAACTCGATCTTAATCCTGAGTGTGTCATGAACTCCTTCTCACGAGGGATTGTCCTTTGATTAGTACGGGTGAGAGTGGCCAGTACGCCGACTCAATAAGCCTACCTTCTTGGGGACAAGACCGAGTGGGGGGCTGGGGACATGACAATACAAGATGGAATTCACTCCTTCCCCTATTGGGGCAAGTAGATGTGTGTTCCCTTAAGGGCTGATTCCGAGGCTTGAACAAAAGCGCACTGTCCTCTCCTGGCCCGAGAGGAATTTCTGTTTAGTGGTTGGACCCTAAACAGGTTGTTCATTAGAGGGATCAGTGGTACTTAAGGATCCAGAGGTAACCTAGGGGTAAAACGGTAATTTGACCCAGCTGGTGTTACGAACACACGTGAAGGATTGACTTACTGCATTGGTTGATATCCGTGGACACAAAAATATTCTACAGTGAGAAGAGTGCAGCTGTGGGTCTTTAGTGGAGTGACCCACAGTTAACGAATGTTGATTGACTCGGTTAATGAGTTTAGCTGATCAATCTCGTATCGTTGGAGCTTCTGATCTGTAGGTCCATTAGGTCCACCTGCTAGCTCATAACGGGTTCTGAGATAATGTAGTCTTGATATTAAAGGGAATTTAAGTTAATTGTATTTTGATGCAATTAATATAATGTATGGAGATACATTATAGTATAAGTTTAATTAATGAATTAAACTTTATAATAAAATTAATTTTGGATATGATTCAAAATTAATTAATGAGAGAATTATGAATTTAATTAAATATGTGATATTTAATTAATTCATGAATTAATTAATTAGGGAATTAATTAATTTAATTTTAATTTGGTTAAATGTGATTTAATCAAATTAAAACTATAGTTTATATTGATGTACATTTTGATGCACATTAAAACTATAGGTTAAATGAGAGAGATAAAATTGAATATGATTCAATTATAAAATTAATTAAATATTTGATATTTAATTAATGTGGCCTATTTAATTCAATTGAATATGATTTAATTGAATTAAAACTATATGTTATAATTGATTTAATTAAAGTTGGTTTAATTAAATTAATTATAATTAATTAGATAATTAATTATTATTTAAATAATTATTAATTATTTAATTTATTATTATTTGATAATAATTGGACGATCCAGATCTAATTGGTTTAGATCAATGGACAGGATTGGTTTGGGAGTTAAAGATAACTTCCCAACCTAATCCTACGTAGTTGGCTGAAGAGGTTTTGGCCAACCCCCCCATTATGTGATTTCACACAAGAATACAGAGAAGTTTTTTCTCTCTCTCTGAACTCTCCAATTTTCTCTCAAGAACAACAAGGTTCTTTGGAAAAATTCCCATCCAAGGCGATTTTGGTTCCCACAAACCAATCTCAAGATGTCCCAAGAGAATAGCGGGTGTTCTTGCGTGGTGGTGTCCATTTGGAGATCAAGAACGAGATCCTTGGAGCATTGTGCAGTTTGCTCCAAATTCAAGTAAGTTTCCGGCATCTAAAAGGGTTTTAGATTTAATTTCTAGCATGCTTAATCTGCAAATTTATCGAAATTGTTTCTGAAATTTATTTGCCCAACGTATTGGTTTTCTTTAATTGAAATTATATCACGTACAGTGAAAACCGCTTCCGCTTGGGATTCAATCCCTTCAAATGGTATCAGAGCCATTTCGTGATTTTAATTTTGATTTTAGAATTTGCGTTGTGTTTTTTGGTGGGATCGATTTGCATTATGAATGTGGTTTGCTTAAAGACTGTTTAGGTGTTTTGGCATTAGATTTACAATATTCTTTATGATTTGATCATGTAAGGGCCCATGTTTTTGGGGCAAATTGTTGTAAATCGAGTCTTGTAAGTTCGTGTCTGCAAGAGAAAAGTTAGGGAAAAGACTAGGGTCGGCCTCGGCCTCAAACCCCCGTTAGCCTAAAATTTGGCTCCCTGCATCCATATGTTAGTCCTTGTAGGAAAATAATAAGAGAATAGGTTTGAACATGTAAATTTTAGTAGAATATGCTAAACCTGGGTGCTTTTTGTTTAATAGGGAATGCATATCCCCTGCTACTTGCTTTTTGTTTAATAGGGAGTGCATATCCCCTTTATAGCCCCCAATCTCAAGAAAAACTTTATTAAAACACAAAGTATAGTTGAGTAAATAGGAGAGTACCTTTAGAGTTTTTGCTCGGCCTTGGCAAGAGGCGCTCGGTCTTGGCAAGAGGTGCCCGGCCACGGCCTCTGCTGGGTGAGCTCGACTTAGATGAAGTGCATTGGCCCGAGCTACATGGGGTGAGGTAGACTTGGTTAGTCCAAGCCCGCATGATAGGCTCATGTCAGTTGAGGCGAGGTAGACTCGGTAGTCCAGGCTCGCATGCAGGCGTGGGCGCTAAGCTGAAGAGCTTAGGCTCGCAAGGTAGGTGTGGGCACCACAGGCTCGCTGAAGCGTGGGCTCTATGGGCTCGCATGTAGGCGTGGGCACTATAGGCTCGCATGAAGCGTGGGCACTATAGACTCGCATGTAGGCGTGGGCACTATAGGCTCGCATGTAGGCGTGGGCACTATAGGCTCGCTGAAGCGTGGGCACTATAGGCTCGCATGTAGGCGTGGACACTATAGGCTCGCTGAAGCGTGGGCACTATAGGCTCGCATGACGCCTTATCACGTTCCTGGAAACACACTCTAAGCCTTGACAAGGGAACATCTAGGTCCTATCATTAATGCTAACGCTTGCTTTGAATGGTAAAACAAAAGGGAAAGTCTACTCCTACCTACCAAAAGTAAAATGAGCGACAGTGCTCTGATTACATGATAAATGTGCAAATAAAGAAAACTAGAATTCCCTAAACTAAGGCTTAGTGTGCTCTCCAGAATGCTGTCCTTGACCCTGGCAAGAGGTGTGGTAGGGCTCGACCATGGCCATAGGAGAGTTTGTCTTGGTCCTCAACGGATTTCCAGAAGTGGTCTACCACCATCTTTGCCCGGGTCATCTCTGGTCGGCCTCGACCATCTCTGGTCGGCCTCGGCCTTTGCGGTGAATTCCTTTAGGTATCCGTTTCGGATCAACGCTTCGATCTCGTCTTTCAGCTGAATGCAGTTCCTGGTTGAATGTCCATGATCTCGATGGAAGAGACAATACTGGCTTTTGTCTCTGTGGTCAGGATTTGACTTCAGCTTCCGGGGTGCGCTGAAGAGGTTTGTATTCCTTATCTCCATCAAGATCTGCTCCTGTGGGACTGAAGTAGGGGTGTACTTTTCAAACTTCTTCAAGTAGTCCCCTTGGTCTGGTCGACCTCGGCCATTGTCTGGTCGGCCTCGGCCATGGTCTGGTCGGCCTCGGCTTCCCTCGTCGGTCCGTTGCCTTTTGTCCTTTTTATTGTCGTAGCTGGATGAAGAAAACCTCTTGTACTCTCGTTTTGACCTCTTTGACTTCAGTAACTCCTCTGCGCTCATATACTTCTGTGCCCGGGAGACGAACTCCGCATAGATTCGAGGTTGGCTCTTACCTATCGAATTGAGCAGTCTTTCGTCTTCCAGTCCGGCTGTTATGGCTACTAGGGCTGCTCCCTCGCTGTATCCCTCAACTTGTAGTGCTTCATCGTTAAAACGCGTTATGTAATCACGTAAGCTCTCACCTGGCTGTTGTTTGACCGTCAATAGGTTGATGTGAGGCTTGCGCTGCTCTCTGGCTCCCATGAACTGTGCAAGGAATGCTTGGGCCAACTCTTTGAAACAGCTGATGGATCTCCTTTTCAGCCTCTCAAACCAGTGCCTAGCTGATCCTGTCAGAGTGAAAAAGAATGCGCGACACCTGATTGCATCTGAGACACCGTGGAAGTCCATCCAGCTTCTGTATGCGTTTAGATGTTGCACGGGGTCTTTCTTGCCATCGTACTGCTTGAACGTGGGTACCTTAAACTTTTGAGGCACCTCGGCTTTCATGACTTCTTCTATGAAGGGTAGATCGACTTGGTCGGCTAGTTCCTCCAAGTTTTGATCTCCAAGGTCTTTTGACTTCTGCTGGTCTCCCTGAGGATTTCCGAGCTCCTTTAGTGCGTTTAGAAGCTCGGTTTTCCAAGGGAGGTCGTCTTTCTTGGCCTCGGCCTCGGCCAACCTAGCCTCGGCCCGGCTGCTCTGGCCTCGGCCTCGGCAGCCCGGGCTTCAGCTTCGGCTGCTTTGGCCTCGGACTCGGCAGTTTTGGCACTTTTGCGCTTCTCAACGATCAGATTCCTCAGGTCTGTCTTAGTATGACCGTAGCTTGGGGTAGAAATTGTGTAGTCACGCCCCTTAAATGTGCTTGACTCTACAGTGTGCTCCATAGGTTCCTTCCCCTTCCTCGGGTCTCTAATCAAGCTCTCCTCATGGACTTTGGTGCTAGGGCCGAGTTTATCCAGGATTTGAAGTATTTTGGACAAACTCCGATTCATTCCCTTCACCTCATCCTTGAGGGCGACAATTTTGGTGTCGGCATCCTCTGCTCGGCCTCAGCCTGCTTGTCTCGGTGACCCCCGGATGCTGTCATCGTCACGTGACCTCCGCTGGTGGCGGTCACCATCCGAATTCTCTATGTTTACGTCTTGGTCTTTCTTCTCCATACCCTTACTCATGGAATAACCAATGTGCAGATTAACAGGCTTTCTTCCCCACAGACGGCGCCAACTGTTGATTGTCGATTTTGGCCAGAGGATCTCACATGACCTTCATGTGCCACCAACGGTAAATTTGTAGTTGAGGGGGGAAGACGTGGCCTGCAAGACAGTAAACCTGCACACCGGTGTGGTGCTCGCCACACCGGCTCCGATGCTTAAGTCAGCAAACAGAACGGTGGGGAGTGGAAAAGTAAGAGCAAGAGGAGAGAGTAGAGAGTTCGAGAGTAGAGAGTTCGAGAGTAGAGTTTAGGGATAGAATTCGGGATCCCCCTCTTCAGTGGCGAAGAGGGATATAAATACTTGTTCATCCTCCTAGGGTTTTTAGGTATTCGGAGGCGTTTTAGGTCAAACCAGGCGAAATCGGGGCAGCCAGAGGCGGTGGGGACCAGACGAGACCGAACGGGCTCGGCTCGCACGAGCGGGCCGAGGGTCGGCCTCGGCCGACCATGTGCTCGGCCTCGGCCGAGCATGGGGTCGGGTCAAACCTGACCCCTTCGGCTTTGGCCTGTCCCGCTTGCCGGCTCCGTCTCCTTGGCCCGTATCCTAGCCCGATTTCTCCCCAATTGTCCTCGTCAGCTCCTCGTACATCGGGGTGGTCCAAAATTGCCTATAACAGATATCATTATGCAAATTTACTCTTTCAAAATGGATAAACATTGTACTTGATTTTTATAATAAACAAATCATAAACATTTTTACTTTTGATACATCAAACGCACATCAACTAGTTTTGTTATAATTTTTTTTTTTTTTAAATTCCGTTTTTAAATTGTGTTGGATAAGGCGGAATAAATCATTGTCATCTTTGCTTTTGATTTGTCCATACACATAAATAATAAATAAAGGGAAGGATAAGGAATATTGTATGATGTTTTTTAAAAAAATGAAAATTGAAAAAAGAAATTTGTTTGGCTACATACAAAGGATATTTTCAGCCACATAAAGCTAGTTTGGTGGATTTTCTATTTCATTTTGCCCTTATTTATTTATTTTTTTGATAAATATTTCATTTTTTCCTTAAATAATGTTGTTGGATAGGCATAAAAAATAAATCATAATCAACTTTGGTTTTAATTTTTCATATATATATATATATATATATATATATATTAAGTGAACGAATAATACCTAATGTTCTGAACCCTAATAAATTAGCTTTTCGACTCGTTTGTTTATAGATTTCCTCATTTCCTCAATTTGTGCATACAATTGATCTTGGACGGTCAAATTGATCTTGGACGGTCAAATTGTAGCACCAAGTGACATTCATTAATTGAAATCAATTAAAAAAAATAAAAACAGTTAACTTTTTTGTTTATATACAACTTAAACATAGCCAATTGATCAAAAAATAATTTACCTCCTTCTAAGTTTAAATGTTTAGATTATCAACTTTTGTTCAAAAAAAAAAAATGTTTAGATTATCAACTTTAAATTGTGGAACTAAAAACAAAATTATAAATATAGTATCAATGTCCTTTGATTAAGGGAAAAAGAATTAAAAAAAAAAACTAAAAAACAAAAACCTTAGCTCCACATAAATAGACTTACTATATATCGCTAAAATTCAACATATTAAACGAGCTTCGTTTAAAAAAAAAAAAAGAAAAAGAAAAAAGCTTCGAGAGTTATCAATTTAGTCCCCTATTGTTTAAAGTTTGTTTAAATAGGTTTAGTTTCAATTTGGTACTTATCGTTGAAATGGTCAAATCTGACAAATGTCTCTTTCGTTACAAATCATTATATCATATTTAATATATGACATGTTTTTCATTTATGTGGCCATTGTTGAGTCTTATTGTTAATTCTAGTTAGGGTTTAGGGTACCACCAATTTTGTATAGTTAGTGTATAGTTAGTGTATAGTCTTATTGTTAATTCGCAGTTAGTTAATGTATAGTTAGTTGGTACAACCAATTTTGTTATTCTTGTTAAGCCTGTTTAGAACTAAAAGCCCGTGTGGAATACATTTTAATATAAATGTTTTTCAAGAATGCATTTTTTAAAAAAAAATTTGTATAAAAATTGTTTAGACCGTAAACAATCATATGTTTGGTTACATTTCCTCAATCGTTTTTATACACAAATTATATTGTATAGTTAAAATTTCTTTTTACAAAAGTTGGTTTCAAGTGTTACTCTCGATTTATTTCTCAATCTCATTTTCTAATAGGTCATTTTTAGTGGTTGTCAAACACTGAATTTTTTTAAAAAATTATTTTTTAATAATTAAACACTCGAAAAGTTAAACCAAACACACCCTAAGCATGCTCTATTTAAATGCTTAAACTCAATATTGTAAAGACATTAGCCACGTAACACAACAACAATTTCTTTTTCATATATATTACCTTGTCTTTTGAAGTTTGAGATTGTGTTTTTGTAGAGTTTTCTTTCGACCTTTTTTGAATAGTAGATTAAAGAGTTTCCAACCTCCATCGAAGAGTTTTGAGAGAGAATTTTGTAGAGTGATTCATGAGCATTTTCTTTGAGACAAAAGGCAGAGAAATCTTTTTGTTAAGTTGTTTGTAAGATTCTTGTATTTATTTTTCTCTACATCCCGGTGGAACCTACATTAATATCAAATAATTGGACTTCGTCCACATTAGGTGAACTAGTATAAACGACTTAGAGTTGATCTGTCTTTTTTTATATATTGGTTTACTATCGTTCTTATTGATTAGAAATTTTAAATTGGGTTATATATTCTTTTAAGCCATGAGTTTCAAATTTGATCTAGGATTTAATAATAAATTTAATTTCTATGGTTCTACCATTATTTAGTTTTCTAAATTTAGTTGAGTTCCAATTATTCTTCTTTTCTTTTAAGAACGATGTCAAGACTCAAGAGGAGACGACAAACTTGTCACTTCTAAAGAATCAAACTTTGTCTTTTGGAAGTGTTGGTTACTAGATTACATTACAAAGACTTGGATTCCTCGAAGGAAAGATTAATGTTAGTTAGCAAGCACTAATAATTGCTTTAGGTATTCAGAAAAGAAAAAAGAAAATCTAATGTTTTTTTTTTATTGAAAATCTAATCCTTTAATAAGTTGGGGCTCAAGTTGAACTGAAATTTGAAAATTCTAGACGTCCTCTTTAAACCATAATAACCATAGTAAATTGTTAAAAAAAAATACACTTTTAGTCCCTGAGGTTTGGGTTAGGTTTCATTTTGGTCTCTGAGTTTTCAAACTCAACAATTTAACTCATGGGGTCTGATTTTAGTTTCAGTTTGGTTCTTTCATCCAATTTTCTGTTAATAATTAATGGAAGGTTGACGTGGCACTAGTTTTTAATTCAAATTATTTATTTTTAAAATTATAAATATATTAAAATAATAAAAATATTATTATTTTATATTAATTTTATTATTTCTTTCCCCCTCCCTCTTCTTCTTCTTCACCTTCCCCTTCTTCTCCTTGCACCATCACCACTATCTTACTCCCACTGTTGTCGGTGGCCAGCGACCGACAACTTTTTTTTTTCTTCCTCATTTCTTCTTCTTTCTCTCCATTTTATTTTTTTTTAAAGAAAAGAGGAAGGAGGAGTTCCTCCTCCCCAAGCTACTTCCATACCCTCTCAACCGCAACTTCTTTTTCTTCATCGTTTCCCGTCGTCTGCTAACGTGTACCGCAGTAACCACCGTTGAAGCTCGACCCTGACAATTCCAGCAGCTCTAATTGTGGTCCATGGCGGCGAAATTTCAGCGTCTCCTTGCGGGTAAGCGTCGACACCGATCTCCTAGACAACGTCTCCTATTTGGAAAGAAGAGAAGAAAGAAAAAAATTTAATAAAAAAGTAGGTGCCACATCAGCGGTCGGTTAAAATCTAACGAAAAAATCGATGAAGGGACTACAATGAAACGAAATCCAAACCTCAGGGACACAATTGTCGAATTTGAAAACTCAGACTATTTAAAATGAAACCTAACTCAAACCTCAGGGACTAAAACTGTATTTTTCCCTAAATTGTTTTAGTTTTTTCTTGTCTTTAAATTAAAGTAGACCACAAAACAAAAATGTTGGTAAATGTGTATAATTTTAGAACTAAGAAAAAAAAATTTTACCAAATAGGCATTAGTTTTTTTAATATTTATAAGATTATTATTATTATTATTATTATAGTTGAACAATTGTAGAGATTGAACCATTGACTTTTAGATGGTCAAATATATATTATTTTTAGGATAATTGTAATGGGTGGCAACATGAAGGTAAATAATTACAAATATAGCAATTTTTTAAAATATTTGCAAATATGGCAAAATTTTTTAATTAATTTTTTATATTCCTAAATTGCCCCTGTGTGCCCATGTTCTTCTTCCTTGTCAGTTTTTTTTTTTTTCTTTTACTGATAGAAAGTCTTTTTATTACTGATAGATTCTATCAGTGGTAGAAAAATTTTCTATCAGTGATAGAAACTTTCTATCACTAATAGAATAAAGTTTCTATCAGTGATATTTCTATCACTGATAGATTCTATCAGTGGTAGAAAAATTTTCTATCGGCGATAGAAAGTTTCTATCACTAATATTTCTATGACTGATAGATTCTATCAGTGGTAGAAAAATTTTCTATCAGTGATAGAAAGTTTCTATCACTGATAGAATAGAAGATTTCTATCACTAATAGAAACTTTTTCTATCAGTGATAAAAGATTTCTATCACTGATAGGTTCTATCAGTGATAAAAAAAAACTTTTTATAGAAAATCATAGAAAAACTTTTGATAAAAAATCTTTCAATCCCTGATCACCCATAAAAATCTTTCTATCTCCGATAGAAATCTTTCTATCACCGATATAATTTATAAGTGATAGAAAAACTTTCTATCACCGATAGAAAAGCTTTCTATCAGTGATAAAAGATTTCTATCACTGATAGAAATTTTTACTATTCGATAGTGATAGAAAAATATTCTATCAATGATAGAAAACTCTTGATAGAAAATCTTTCAATCCCTGATAGAACCTATCAGTGATAGAAATGTTCTATCACTTATAGAATTTTTTTCTATGAGTGATAGAAAAAATTTCTATCATTCATAGAAAGATTTTCTATGAGTGATAGAAAAATTTTCTATCTCTATCACTGATAGAAAAACTTTTCGTGAGTTATAGAAAATCTTTCTATCACTAATACTTTTCTATCAGTGATAGAAGATATTTTGTTTCTATCAGCGATGGTGATACATGGTGAAATCGAGCATTGAAAAATAAAGCAAAAACAAATGATTATAGAAATCAAACACTGAAAAGCAAAAACCAAACACTGATAGAAAACCAAATAACAACAACCAAACACTGATAGAACACCGAACAAGTGATAGAAAAATATCTATCGCCGATAGAATCTATCAGTAGTAGAAAAATTTTCTATCATATGATAGAATCTATCAGTGAAAGAAAATTTCTATCACTGATAGAATCTATCAGTGATAGAAAATTTCTATCACTGATAGAAAATCTTTCTATCACTGATAGAATCTATCAGTGATAGAAAAACTTTCTATCAGTGATAGAAAATCTGGAGGGGTATTTTAGTAAATGCAACACACAAACTATTAGATTTTGCCATTTTTGCAAATTTTTTTGTGGGTTGCTAGATTTGCAATTATTTTGGCCCATATTGCTATCCTTGCAACCAGCCCTTATTTTTAAAGTAAAGTCTTTTTGAAACATTGTTTTATGATAATTTTAATTGAAATATTGATTTGAAAGTATCAAACCATATTTTCAATGAAATGGGCATTTTCATTGGTGACTATAAAAGGATCACACTTAAAAGTAGATATATACAAGTCGGAATCCTCGTCTCTTGATTTAACTTAAAAAATATTCAGAAAATAATAAACATGTTAAAATTGTAGAATCAAATCATCATGATTGTGTACTTTGTTGACTTACTCAAGAAGAGAGAGAATCACGAATATTCAATTGACTTTGGTACGTTGGCATGTCTAAGTGATTTAAACATGTAAGTCAATAATGCCCAATAGTGAGATTTGAGAGGATATTAGGATTTGGGAGAACAAGAAGAAATGAGAGAGTATGTGTTGGGAGTGCGTCCAAAGTCCCACATCGGCTAGATAAGGGGATGATATAAGGGAGGACTAGTATCTCCATTGGTATGAGGTCTTTTGGGTGAACCAAAAGCAAAGCCATGAGGGCTTATGCCCAAAGTGGACAATATCATACCATTGTGGAGATATGAGTGTGTCCTTTGTTCGAGGGGAGGATTGTTGGGAGTGCGTCCAAAGTCCCAAATTGGCTAGATAAGGGGATGATATAAGGGAGGACTAGTATCTCCATTGGTATGAGGCCTTTTGGGTGAACCAAAAGCAAAGCCATGAGGGCTTATGCCCAAAGTGGACAATATCATACCATTGTGGAGATATGAGTGTGTCCGGAATGGTATGATATTGTCCACTTTGGGCATAAGCCCTCATGGCTTTGCTTTTGGTTCACCCAAAAGGCCTCATACCAATGGAGATACTAGTCCTCCCTTATATCATCCCCTTATCTAGCCGATGTGGGACTTTGGACGCACTCCCAACAGTATGAATTTAGAAATACAATAAATACTTTAGTTTTAAAATTTTTGTTATCCTCCTCCCATGAAATATTGTTTTTTTTATATTGGATAAAAATAAATAATTTTGTTAATTTTAACATAGCTCAACCTTTAATATTATTGACTAAAAAGTCAGAGTTTCAAATCTCCACCTCACCCTAAGTCGTTGAATTCAAAATATAGAGAGAGAATTTTGAAATGAAAGGATATGTTTGAAGATGAGAGTAGATATCTTGATGTTTAAAAATTACTCCTAAACTTGAAGTTTGAACTAAATTTCAATCATTATCTCATTCAATTTTGACTATTGATTGAGTTTAAAATATTGTATTGAAATTAATTTCTTTTCACATTTATCTTGATTGAAATTTAAATTATTGTATTGAAATTAATTCCTTTTCACATTTATCTTGATTGAAATTTAAAATATTGTATTGAAATTAATTCCTTTTCACATTTATCTTGATTGAAATTTAAAATATTGTATTGAAATTAATTCCTTTTCACATTTATCTTGACTATCTCGAATTTAAAATTTCAGCTTTTAGATAAGCTCTATCTTGATTTATATTTATCTTTTCTCTCCTCTTTTACTTTAATTTTTTTTAAAACTTTTGAGATAGATTGAGAAAATAAAAAATAAAATGCTAAAAGAATATATAGTTCTTTAAAACAATACAAGTAAGAAAACTATAAAGAAAAAATTGGTATTTTAAAGGAAAAAAAGAAAGAAAATAGAGAGGTGTTAGACCACCCAACTTTTCTATATTTTCTAGGTAACCGTGTTTTTAAATAATTTTGAAAAAAATACATTTTGGAAAAATTTGTAGTATTTGACAACCACTAAAAATTATTTATTAGAAAATGAGTTTGAGAAATAAATCATTTTGAGGGAAACACTTGAAACCAATTTTTTTAAAAAGAGTTTATAAGTATACAATAACTTGTGTATAAAAACATTTATAAGAAAATGTAACCAAACACATAAGTGTTTAAATTCTAAACCATTTTTATACAAAATGTTTTTTAAAGAATGCATTCTTGAAAAACATTTAAATTAAAATGTAATCCAAATGGACCCTTAGTAAAAATGATCCGACTAGAAAAAAACGACCACGACCAAATAAGAGGACAAATGTGATTAGAACTAGAAGTCAATCCTATTTCATAAAAAAGAAAAAAATACAGTACAATTATTAAAAATAGTATTGTTAATACGTACGCAATACACACCATTAATATTTATGTAATAAACTTTTTAGAAATATTTTACATATTTTTTTTTTCAAAATTATATATTAAAATACAAAATTTTATAAACTATCCATGAAAATTTGGAATTTTTTATATAAAATTTCGCTAGCATTGTAATTTAAAGTTATTGAAATTGGAATAGTTCTTTAGTTATCCTAAACACAACTTGGATGGGAGGATTCAAATATTTAACATATTATTGAGGATATATATGAACCTCATTCTATAGCCTCTAGATTTACTTTCTTTTTCTTTACCATATTTACAAATGTCTTGGGATTGCATTTGCGATCGTAAAAAGTGACTATGGGAGAATCTTAACCTTCGAGACTGTTTGGAAAAACAAATTATTTATTAATGTATTGACAATCACTTTTTAATATACACGTACAGTAAAGACTAATTGATACCCGCTTTCATATTTAAGTTTTCTAAAAATCTATCACTTGTCTAACTATTTACAAATCTCAAATTTATCTTTCTAAATAAATATTTTTTTTTACCTCTATTCTCTCTTGTGTTAGTAAGATTTTGATTAATTTAATTTTTATAACAATTAATTTTCTAAATTTTTCATCAAATAATTTAGATTAGTTAAATATAATTAAATGCAATTTATATCACATAAATATTTACATAATTGTCTTATAATAAATTATAAATTAAATTTTAACATGAAAATAATTGAAATAATAAGCATACTTTAGTAGTTATAATATTAAGTCACACCATTTAGTATTAATTGAAAGAATACCATTTCTCAGCATTATTTCTAAGGCTATTTCTCTGTATTTTTGTATTGATAGTTTGTTATTTCTTTCTCCTATCATGTTGCTCCAGGTGTCCTTGTGGAGTGCTTTATATTTGCCTTGTATTTGCACTGTTCAGTATTGGATTTTATTACATCAATACAGTACTCAATATTCTCTTTCTAAACCTCTTTTATGGTATCAGAGCTACGGCTTCTTCTTCTCTCTGATTAAAAATGGCAATTGATGAAGGTTCCTCCTCTAATTCGTCTTCTGCTCCGTTGACGTCTCCGGTGGCCACTCCAGGTACACCGATTACTACTCCAGTCGTCTCACCGATTCAAAATCCAACCCAGAATACTTCCAATCCCCAACCTACTATTTTTCCTCAGAATCCTCAACCCAGAGCCCGACCGACTACTCAACCTCCGGCGATCCAACCCACTGCTCCCTTCAATCCAAATGGGTACCCTCAACCTGGTTTCTATCCTCAAACTTTTCCCCAACCTCAGCCTTTTACTCAGCCATTTTATCCGCGTCCTCTATTTCCGGCGCAAAATCATTTAAATGCTTCAGCTCCTCAAAATTTCTTTACTCCCAACCCTTACCCTACCCTACCACAGCCGCTCGCTGTTAAGCTCAATGACTCTAACTTCCTTTTGTGGAAGAATCAACTTCTCAACGCTGTGCTTGCAAACGACCTCTCTGCTTTTCTTGATGGTTCAATTTCTGCTCCACAGAAATTTCTCGATCAAAATCAAATGCAACCCAACCCTGAATATCTCATCTGGGAAAGGTACAACCGTTTACTTATGTGCTGGATGTATTCCTCTCTATCTGAGGAAAAAATGGGAGAGATTATTAATCTTGATTCTGCCTCTTTTATTAATTTACCAAACACCGTAATTAGTTTTTTCTAATTTAAAATTGAAATTTATTAAATACTATTTTACTTTCTTTCAAAGCTTATTTTCCAAAAGCAAAGTTCTTAGCAATTATGTTAAAGCTACTGTTATAGGCAATTTTGGACCACCCCGATACACAAGGAGCTGACGAGGACAACCGGGGAGAAATCGGGCTGAAAGATGGACCAAGGAGGCGAAACCGGCAAATGGGACGGGCCAAGACCGAAGGGGTCGGGTTTTCGGCCCGACCCCCTGCTCGGCCTCGGCCCATGGCCGAGGCCGAGCATATGGTCGGCCTCGGCCATGGGCAGAGGCCGACCCCCGGCCCGCTCGTGCGGGCCGAGCCCGTTTGGTCCCGTCCGGTCCCCACCGCCTCTGGATGCCCCGGTTTCGCCTGGTTTGACCTAAAACGCCTCCGAAACCCTAAAAAGGCTAGGAGGATGAACAGGTATTTATATCCCTCTTCGCCACTGAAGAGAGGATCCCGAATTCTATCCCTAAACTCTACTATCAATTTTCTCTTTTCTGCTCTTGCTCTTACTTTTCCACGCCCCTCCGTTCTGCTTTCTGACTTAAGCATCGGAGCCGGTGTGGCGAGCACCACACCGGTGTGCAGGTTTACTGTCTTGCAGGCCACGTCTTCCCCCCTCAACTACAAATTTACCGTTGGTGGCACGTGAAGGTCAGGTGAGATCCTCTGGCCAAAATCGACCATCAACAGTTGGCGCCGTCTGTGGGGAAGAAAGCCTGTTAATCTGCACATCGGTTATTCCATGAGTAAGGGTATGGAAAAGAAAGACCAAGACGTAAACATAGAGAATTCGGATGGTGACCGCCACCAGCGGAGGTCACGTGACGAGGACAGCATCCGGGGGTCACCGAGACAAGCAGGCCGAGGCCGAGGCCGAGGCCGAGCAGAGGATGCCGACACCAAGATTGCCGCCCTTGAGGATGAGGTGAAGGGAATGAATCGGAGTTTATCCAAAATACTCCAAATCCTGGATAAACCCGGCCCTAGCACCAAAGTCCATGAGGGGAGCTTGATTAGAGACCCGAGGAAGGGGAAGGAGCCTATGGAGCACACTGCAGAGTCAGGGACGAGGTCAAGAGGAAAGAAGACTGACAGCATGACCAGCAAGGTCAGGGGGCTCAAACCCACTGATCGCACGATTTTGAGGAGCCCAGAGTCAAGCACACTTAAGGGGCGTCACTACACAGTTTCTACCCCAAGCTTCGGTCATACTAAGACAGACCTGAGGAATCTGATCGTTGAGAAGCGCAGAAGTGCCAAAACTGCCGAGTCCGAGGCCAAAGCCGCCGAAGCTGAAGCCCGGGCTGCCGAGGCCGAGGCCAGAGCAGCCGAGGCCGAGGCTAGGTTGGCCGAGGCCGAGGCCAAGAAAGACGACCTCCCTTGGAAGACCGAGCTTCTTAATGCACTAAAGGAGCTCGGAAATCCTCAGGGAGACCAACAGAGGTCAAAGAACTTTGGAGATCAAAACTTGGAGGAACTAGCCGACCAAGTCGATCCGCCCTTCACAGAAGAAGTCATGAAAGCCGAGGTGCCTCAAAAGTTTAAGGTACCCACGTTCAAACAGTACGATGGCAAGAAAGACCCCGTGCAACATCTAAATGCATACAGAAGTTGGATGGACTTCCACGGCGTCTCAGATGCAATCAGGTGCCGTGCATTCTTTTTCACCCTGACAGGATCAGCTAGGCACTGGTTTGAGAGGCTGAAAAGGAGATCCATCAGCTGTTTCAAAGAGTTAGCCCAAGCATTCCTTGCACAGTTCATGGGGGCTAGAGAGCAGCGCAAGCCTCACATCAACCTCTTGACGGTCAAACAACAACCAGGTGAGAGCTTGCGTGATTACATAACTCGTTTTAATGATGAGGCACTACAGGTTGAGGGGTACAGCGAGGGAGCAGCCCTGGTAGCCATAACAGCCGGTCTGGAAGACGAAAGACTGCTCAATTCAATAGGTAAGAGCCAGCCTCGAACCTATGCAGAGTTCGTCTCCCGGGCACAGAAGTATATGAGCGCAGAGGAGTTACTGAAGTCAAAAAGGTCAGAACGAGAATACAAGAGGTTTTCTTCATCTAGCTATGACAGTAAAAAGGACAAAAGGCAGCGGACCGACGAAGGAGGCCGGGGCCGAGCAGACCATGGCCGAGGCCGACCAGACAATGGCCGAGGCCGACCAGACCAAGGAGCACCTCCTTTCGGTAAGTTTGAGAAATACACCCCAACTGCTGTTCCGCAGGAGCAAGTACTGATGGAGATCCGAAATACGGGCCTCCTGAAATTCCCAGGGAGGATGAAGTCGAGTGCCGATAGAAGAGACAAGAGCCAGTATTGTCTTTTCCACCGGGACCACGGGCATTCAACCAGGAATTGTATTCAGTTGAAGGATGAAATCGAAGCACTGATCCAGAATGGGTATTTGAAAGAGTTCGTCGGTGAGCCAAAGGCCGAGGCCGACCACGGATGGCCGAGGCCGAGCCTTACCAAAGATGGCCGAGACAAAGAAGAACCCCTACGGGAGATCAGAACCATCTTTGGAGGACCAGCAGGAGGAGGTTCGAGCAGGAAGAGGAAAGCTATGGTCAGGGAAGCAAGGTCCGAACCAGAATATCAAGGTATGTACTCTGTCCATCTATCAAAGGCACACCCCTCTTTGGAGTTCACTGAGGCTGAGGCAGCGAGCATTCATCAGCCACATAATGATGCTCTGGTGGTCACTCTAATTGTAGCCAATGTGAAAATCCATCAGATCCTAATTGATGGGGGAAGCTCGGCTGATGTCCTTTCTCTAACGGCCTTTAAAGCAATGCGGTTAGGGAGGGAACTCTTAAAGCCAAGCCTTACCCCACTTGTAGGATTTGGAGGAGAGAGAGTGACCCCAGAAGGTAGCATAGAACTTCCTGTGACCTTTGGGGATGGACAGAATGCAGTGACAAAGATGATAAACTTCCTAGTTGTGGATTGTATGTCAGCCTACAATGTAATCCTAGGAAGACCAACCTTGCATGAGATGAAGGCCATAGCTTCAACTTACCATCAGTTACTGAAGTTTCCAACTCCGAACGGTGTGGGAGTCGTCAAGGGAGAGCAGAAGGAATCAAGGGAGTGTTACTGGACCGCACTAAAAGCTGTCAAGCCACAGAGGGCCGAGGCCGACCAGGCCGAGGCCGACCAGAGAATGAGCCGAGGCCGAGCAGCACACACTTCCACCAATACTGAATCTGAACTTATGGAGTTTTAGGGTTTTTTGTTTATTGCATTCTATCATGTAATTAGACATTGTTTACTTTGTTGCTGCCTCTAGTATAGGTTCAATGTTTTTTCTTCATTCAAAGTGTGAAAGTTTAATTAATAGCCTTACAGTTTCGCCATTAAAGTTCAGTATTCAGAAGTGTGCACAAGGCAACCGACTCAAGCATCTTTACACCGGGCGAGCCTGGACTGTCGAAGTCTACCTCGCCTCATCCAGAGTGAGACCATGTGAGCCTGGACCGACGAGTCTACCTCACATCCTCTGGCTTGAGCATCTTTACACCGGGCGAGCCTGGACTGCCGAAGTCTACCTCGCCTCATCCAGAGTGAGAACATGTGAGCCTGGACCGACGAGTCTACCTCACATCCTCTGGCTTGAGCATCATCACACCGGGCGAGCCTGGACTGCCGAAGTCTACCTCGCCTCATCCAGAGTGAGAACATGTGAGCCTGGACCGACGAGTCTACCTCACATCCTCTGGCTTGAGCATCATCACACCGGGCGAGCCTGGACTGCCGAAGTCTACCTCGCCTCATCCAGAGTGAGACCATGTGAGCCTGGACCAACGAGTCTACCTCACCTCCTCTGGCTTGAGCATCCTTACACTGGGCGAGCCTGGACTGCCGAAGTCTACCTCGCCTCATCCAAAGTGAGACCATGTGAGCCTGGACCAACGAGTCTACCTCACCTCACCTGACATGAGTCCATACACTTCATTTAAGTCAAGCTCACCCTGCAGAAGCCAGGACCGAGCACCTCTTGCCAAGGCCGAGCACCTCTTGCCGAGGCCGAGCACAAACTTTAAAGGTATTCTCCTATTTACTCAACTATACTTTGTGTTTTAATAAAGTTTTTCTTGAGATTGGGGGCTGTAAAGGGGATATGCACTCCCTATTAAACAAAAAGCAAGTAATAGGGAATATGCACTCCCTATTAAACAAAAAGCACCCAGGTTGAAGTTAGCATATGGATACATGTTCAAACCTATTCTCTTGTTATTTCCCTACAAGGACTAACATATGGATGCAGGGAGCCAAATCTTAGGCTAACAGGGGGCTTGAGGCCGAGGCCGACCCTAGCCTTTCCCCTAACTTTTCTCTTGCAGACACGAACCTGAAATGAAGCAAAATTACAAAATATGATGCTCGGCCTCTTCCCGAGGCCGAGGCCGACCAGGCAAGCAAAAAGGGAGATAACTGTGCTCGGCCTCTTCCCGAGGCCGAGGCCGACCAGCGCCACTTTTGTAATCTCTCACCCTTTTTCATTTTCATTTCATCTAACCCCTATTCAGGGAGTGTCTACTTCTATCCTACTTTGCAGGATGACAACAAAGCTACACGTAAGCCAGCCCAGGGCAAGGTTACTCTTAAATCGGGCTTAAGGAGCTCAACTTATAGCAATAAGTCACCTCGAATCCCAATTCAAGAGTGGGGGCTTAATGTTATAGGCAATTTTGGACCACCCCGATACACAAGGAGCTGACGAGGACAACCGGGGAGAAATCGGGCTGAAAGATGGACCAAGGAGGCGAAACCGGCAAATGGGACGGGCCAAGACCGAAGGGGTCGGGTTTTCGGCCCGACCCCCTGCTCGGCCTCGGCCCGCTCGTGCGGGCCGAGCCCGTTTGGTCCCGTCCGGTCCCCACCGCCTCTGGATGCCCCGGTTTCGCCTGGTTTGACCTAAAACGCCTCCGAAACCCTAAAAAGGCTAGGAGGATGAACAGGTATTTATATCTCTCTTCGCCACTGAAGAGAGGATCCCGAATTCTATCCCTAAACTCTACTATCAATTTTCTCTTTTCTGCTCTTGCTCTTACTTTTCCACGCCCCTCCGTTCTGCTTTCTGACTTAAGCATCGGAGCCGGTGTGGCGAGCACCACACCGGTGTGCAGGTTTACTGTCTTGCAGGCCACGTCTTCCCCCCTCAACTACAAATTTACCGTTGGTGGCACGTGAAGGTCAGGTGAGATCCTCTGGCCAAAATCGACCATCAACAGCTACGATAATCCTAAACTAAGCCTTAATTTTAATGGCCTATAACTTGGCACGTAGGGCTTGTGAGGAAGATGACTCTAAAACATGGGTCAATTCGTTTTCAAATTGGCTTTTATCTACTAATGGAGCAGATATTGATTGTATTCATCACAATAGTGGAGGATCTTGTCCCCATGTGATATCCCTTTGAATAATTTTGCTCTAAATTAATGGAGGCTAGTTTCTTCATTAAAAAAAAAACCTTAATTTTGTAGCACATAGCTAATTAAAGACATTTTTAATTGTTTCTTCAAGCTCCTATGATTGATTGACTCCTCTCCCTTCATGAATTGAGAATAAGTATTTCTACATAGCTGATCAATTAGACCCCATTCGATAACTAATTAATTTTTTAAAATTGTGCTTGTTTTCGAATCACTTCTTTACAATGATTTTCATCTTTTGTAAAAAAATATTTGAATTCTTAATCAAATTTCAAAACAAAAATATTTTTTTAAAAAACTACGTTTTTGTGAAAAATAGATAACAAAATAAAAGAAAAATCTATAGATGGAAGTGGAAGTAGTGTTTATAAATTTAATTTTCAACCATAAAAAATCAAATGATTATTAATGAGGGCTAATTTCATTGTGTTTTTGAATTTCTTCACATTTTTTTCTGAGGAAAAAAAAAATTCCTCTACCAAGTTCCAAGAATGACTTGTTCACATGGTAATGGTCATGGTAAAAAATTAAATAGAGAATTATCTTCTAATGAAGACCCTTTTTGTTCTTAAATTCAATTATTGTCTTTATGGCATGGATCCACATAACAATATCATTAAAAAAAAATCAATGAATAAAAATAAATCTCCAAGATACCTTATATTTATAAATCATAATTATATTTATATAACAATCATAGCCCCACCCCCCACTTTATTGTCTTTTAGCCCTTAGAATGTGCAATACCTAGATTCCCAAATTTAAATTCATATAAAAATGAAGGTAAATTATATAAAATAGCATCGAACTTTGATAAATTTCAATTATACCACTAAATTTTGTAAAGTTCCATTTTTACCCTTCAATTTTGATTTTTTTTTTTAAAAAATACCTTGAACTTCAAAAAAGTATATGTTTTCTGTTAAAATAAAGGATTAAAAATGATGTAGCAGCTAATGTGTAAAAATTAGAAGGTGTACATAATATTGTTTACACCTATATAGAAGATTACGATCATTGTTACCATTTGATTCATCTCGATTTTCGTAAATAATATTGTAAATGATGACCTTTCAATTTTTACACATTGGTCGTCACATGAATTTCCATCTTATTTAACAAGGAAAAAGAAAAGAAAAAAAAAAAAAAAAACTCTCCAAAATATCATTTAGAACAAATTTCAAACCTCAAAAAATAGAAAGGAAGTTTTTCAAAATTTAGTGGCATAATTGAAGCTTACCTAAAATTGAGAGGTATTTTATATAATTGAACTAAAAATAAAAGTACCATATAAAATGTTTTTAAGAAAAATAATCATAAATTAAACTACTAACCCAAAGAAATAGTCTACAAATTTATATAGTTTTAAAGTCATAGATGCCATAGATTTTAATCATGACAGTCACTTATCTAAAAATTGGATAATAAACTTTTAGTAAAATTTCTAGTGATCATAATTGATTGACGCATGAACCTGGCCACAAACCCATAATTTAGACAAGAAACTTGGACAAAGTTTTTTTTTTTTTTCAAAGACCAATGAAACTTTCAAAATATAACAAGATCAAATTGTTTAATGTTATTGGAATCTATCCATTTTCATTCCCAACACTATTTTCTGTTTATGTAGAATTTCCTCTCCTGACAAATGGGTCCCAAACTTTTTCCTTTTTTTTCTTTGACAAATGTCCCAAACTTTCAAAATAGTATAAATAAATCATCATTGTAAATATATAAAAACATTGTTTTTATGCATATCCCATGTTGATTGAGATACCTTAATCTAAAAAGAAAAAAAGAAAATTAAAAAAAGGAACTTTATCCCAATCAAATATCACTTTTTTTAAGGAAAAAAAACGCTCCAAATATAACTTTTAGAAATTATAGGAATTAGGCCCTTTTGGAACCAATATTTCACAAAATTTTGCATATTAAAATTTGGTTTGAATTCGATTCTTTCTATAATAAAAACTAGGGAAAAACGCACTTTTGGTCCTTGAGGTTTGAGTTTAATGTCTATTTGGTCCCTCAAGTTTTCAAAAGTTACATTTTAGTCCTTTGTAAAACCATTCTAAATGGTCCCTAACATAACTTTAATTTAATGGAATGCTGACCGGGTCGTTATGTGGTGATATGGATGAGATGACATGACTATTTTATTTGATTACTAGGGAAATTAATTAAAAAACTAAAATTGTTAAAAAAAATATATATTTAAAAAAATCTCTTCCGCCCTAGTCTCAACAACTTCTTCCATCAATCGATAATTTGTGGTGATATTAACCAAACAAAAGGAAATCAAATTGGTGAGAGGAGAAAGTGAAAAAGAAAACTTTAATGGATTGTTTTTAGGTTAACCAAGCACACTATAATAATATAGAGAAAGGTAAAGACAAAAGTGCAAAAGCAAAAAAAAAACACAGAGGAAGAAAAGAAGATTTGTTATCAACTAGGTGTTAAGAAAAGAAAAAGTTGTGGGTGGATGTATTGTTGATGAGCAGGGGCGGATTTATGAAGGGGCCAAGGGGCACGATTTATGAAAGGGCCAGGGGCACGTGCCTCCTGGAATTATGAAATATATATATATTTATAAGCATTTCCTTTTTGATATTTTAATATTGGTTGTTGGTCTGTTGGTCAGAGGGGGCACGAAAATCATTAGTTTGCTTGCCGTTCCACCTCTCAAGCCTTAATGAATGCCGTTAAGTTTTTTTTAAGTGTTTTTAATTTTGATTTTGCAGCCGTTAGTTTAAATTGAAAAAAAAAAAAAAAAAACGCAAATATTCAATTTCATTTATTTTTTTCTTTACCTACCTGTTTTAATTTCCAATTTTTTAAATTCATGGAACTAGTTATAATTATTTCATTTCTTAATTTTACACACATATATATTAATCTTTAGTAATTTATTTTAGAAAAATTACTTGCATCGAAAAACTTAATTCTATTTTAGAAAATCTTAAATGATTAAAGTTTCATTTTTTGCTTATATATTTATGTGTGGATAATTTTACTATGGTTAATTTTGTAATTAATATTATTTAATCTACATATTAAATATCAACACATTAAAAATTATATTTATATGAAAGTTAAATTGCAAGTTTAGTCCCTAAGTTTTATAATTTGTGTTTAATAGGTTTTAAACTTTCAATTTTATGTCTAATAAGTCCTTAAACTTTAAAAATGCCTAATAGATTCATGAATTTTCAATTTTTAACTAATAGGTCTTAAACATATTTAAAATAAATTAAATTAATATTAGACATAAAATTTAATTTGTATCTATTTGAACTTTGAGTTTTCAATTTTATAACTAATATATACATTCATTTTAAAAAAAATGTCGCATAAATTGAGAACTTATTAGACACAAAATTAAACTTTATGTCCTAATAGAACATTTAATTTATAAACATTTTGAATATGTCAAAGAATTATTGGATATATAATTGAAACTAGATATCAATATTAGACAATTTTTCTTTCTAATCCAGGGACTTATTAGACATTTTTTAAAATTTAGAGACTATATAAACACGAATCTAAAATTTCACAGACTATACTTATAATTTCATCTAATATCAACTTGTACCCCCCTACCTTCAAGTTCTGGATCCGCCACTGTTGATGAGGGAAGTTGTGGACTGGGAGGTTAGGACAAAAGAGATTTTTTTTTTTATATATATTTTATTTTTTTCCAAACAATTTTAATATTTTAGTTTTTAATTAATTTTTCAATTTGTTTGCCAAGTAATCAAATGAAATAGCAATGTCATCCTATCCATGTCAACACATAACGGTCTAGTCAGCATTCCGTTAAGTTAAAGTTAAGTTAGGGACCATTTAGAATGGTTTTACAAACCTATAGGACTAAAATGTATCTTTTGAAACTTGAGGGATCAAATGGACATCAACCTCAAACCTCGGGGACCAAAAGCGCATTTTGCCCTAAAAAATACTATTAAGACAGGTTAATAAAGAATTAATTTATCATTACTCAATCTTAAATACATTTGACTAAAATTTCATCATATAAGTCAATTGTCGTCAGAATAAAAGAACTTTTTTTGCCTCCATTTTCGTTGTTGTCAAAAAATTCAACCTAACTTTCTCACGTCTCTTGTCACGCCTCTTGTCAATTTCATTCTAATGAGTATATTATTATTTTTTTATTTAGACAAACAATATGAGTATGAATCAGCAATCTTTTATTTTCAATCAATATGTTTATAGTTTTTCTTTCATTTTTTTGTTTTATTTTTTTTAAAAAAAAAAAAACATCTATATATATATATATATTTATCAAATCACTCAACTAGAACTATTGTTTTTTTTAAGAATTTTTTTAATTAATATCTAATGACATAAAATGTTTGTAATTTTATATATTAATTTTTTTCATATTAATCCTAATTTACATTTATAATCACTCCATTGCTTGAAGAATGTAATACTTTTTTTTATGATAAACATATATCATGCATTATAATATATAATCAGTGTACCGATCTCATTATATAGTGTATATTTGTCACTGTTTATACAGCTCATAAGTAAAACATCAGATTGATAAATATATATACAATGTGGTATATTGCATCTTAAATATATACTTAAAAGTATATGAGAAAAATACACTTTTAGTCCATGAGGTATGGGTTAAGTTACACTTTGGTCCCTGAGTTTTCAAACACAACCATTTAGCCCCTGAGGTTTGAGATAAGAAGCAATTTGGTCCATGCCATCCATTTTGCTATTAAATCTAACGGACAACTGATGTGACACTATTATTTTAATTAAAAAAAAATTAAATATTTTTTTAATAAAATAGTAATAAATTATATAAAAAAATATATATTTGTATTTCTTTCTCCCTCTCTCTCCTCCCCCTCTTCTTCTTCCTCTTCTACTCCTTCATCCTCTTCTTCCTCTTCTATTTCTTCAACCACACCGGTCGCCGGAGACAGCGTCCCTCATTTTCAGCCGTTTTCGGAGCCAGAATCGCGGGAGGGAGGTCTCTCCCTCCCTCCCTGTGATATTCTTATTTAAAAAAAAAAGGAAAAAACACACAGAAGAAGGAATGAAGAAGAAAAAAGAAAGAGAATATAAAGGAAAAAAAAATATTTGCTTGCCGCCACGGCCATTTGGCGATGGCTGGCCACCGAGGGTTGAAGAAGAAGAAGATGAGAAGAAAGAATAAGGAGATGAGGAAGAAAATGGAGAAGGAGAGAAGAGAGGGAGAGAAAGAATTAAAAAATAATTAAAAAATAATATTTTTATTATTTTAATATATTTTTATTTAAAAAATAAAAAAAATATTTTTTTTTAAATTAAAACAATAGTTCCACGTTAGCAGCCCGTTAAATTTAACGGCAAAATGGATGACAGGGACCAAATTGCTCATTATCTCAAACCTCAGGAGCTAAATTGTTGAGTTTGAAAACTTAGGGACCAAAGTGTAACTTAACCTAAACCTCAGGGACCAAAAGTGTATTTTTTCCAAAGTATATTATATAAATATCATTATATAGTATATATATGACATGAATTATATAGTTCATAAGTGAATTTTCAGAAGTATAAATATATGTCATGCAATATATTTTATCCATAAATATATACTCAGATGTATAATATATATATATAAACCTTGTTAAATATTCGTCATATATTTTTTGTAAGTAATAATCTCATTCACATACAAATTGTGTATGATAGTCGTTGGAATGAGATGAATAACTATATTGATTATCAAGTTTCTCAAATTATTATTACATGAAGGAATGTCATTCACTAATTTGATTGAAGTTGTAACCCAAAAGTTAGGCAACCTACATTCGAATATATAGTCGATATGGATATATTTTTCAGTCTGGGATTATTAATAAGCAATGAAAGCCATATATTTGAATGTAACATACATATAAAATATAATCAAATATTGAATATAACCATTTGTTCGTTATATATATAAACCATCTTATATATTATATAAGCTCAACTAAATAAAAAAATAACACAATAACACATGATTATGTACAAACCAATTGATATATTATATAAACCCACGACTAAGTTTCTTCGGAAAACAAAAAACCCCACAACTAAGTTCGCAATAACACAATAACACAACTAATTAAGTACACAATAACAAAATAACTAGTTATTTGTTATATATAAGCCAAAGCCCCATGATTTATTGGAATACAAATGTCGAATGTTTTTTTATAAATCCCACAACTCAATAACCATCCGGAAAACAAATTAAATTGTATATTTTTTATAAACCACATAACTAATCCAAATGTACTTTCAGTTAATGAACTCCAACAAATAGCAACCGAGATAATGCGCAGTCACGGATTGCCAGACGATGGAGCATGAAACCAACGGACTTTAGACAGAATCCAATGTTTGTACGTGAACAGAGGAAGACGACGGAGGAGCTTGAATCGCAGACATCTGCAACTAGTGTCCAACAACAAATGACATTTGTACGGCGTTTGAAATATGAGGCATTTAAAAGGAAGATTTTGGTGGTTTGAGAGATGATGGGGGAGAAAGATTTTGAGGAATGAGACGTTGTTTGTATGTGATGGCATGAATGGCATTTTGTACGTGACTGACGGCAGTGTGGCGTATAGAATGAGACGTCGTGGAGGTTGATGGGGGAGAAAGATTTTGGTGGTTTGAAATATCAGTTTGAAAGGAAAATTTTGAGAGATTTGAGGGATTATCTAGGCGAGATAAGGTGGAGAGGTTTAGGTAATTATGGGAGAGATATTTTAGGAAAGGTTTTGATTATTTTGATTATTTTAATTAACCGTCTTTATTGTATTTAAATATAATATAACAGGCATGAATGTAAATTAACCTCTATTTTTGGCTTGGCTTAGGACAAAGTCGATAATTTTTTAAAAATTAGACATTTGTGAAATTTCATATTCCAATTTGGTCTATCTATGTAGTTAACCCTATAACTAAAAAAAAAAAAAACTATAACTTTTCTAAGCTATAGGCAAATTTTAACATAATATATACCTTAGATTGAAACATGAGGGGAAAAAAATAATAAGGGAAGGTTAATTGTGTAATTAAAATTTCAATTAACATACCTGTCAAAGTGAACATAGTTCAACGGAAATCGACATGTACCCTCAATCAAGAGGTTAGAGGTTTTGAAACCTCACACCTCCAAATCTTGCTAAACTTTAAAATAAAAAAATGTAACATAACTATAAAAACGTGTCATCAATCCAAGTATAACTTGAAGGCACCTATAATTGGTAAAGTGAGCATAGTTTGATGGTAATTGGTATGAAACCTCAATCAGGAGGTTAGAGATTTGATATATATATATATATATATATATATATATATATATATATATATATATATATATATTATAACATGTGAGAGATGGAGAGATTCGAACCACATACCTCTTCGTCATTAATACAAACTTTATGTCAATTGAGTTTTGCTCATGTTAGTGGAGATATGATCCTTTGAACTTTAAGAAAAGTTGCTAATGGATTAATCAAATGAGTTGAATTCAAGGATGAAAATATTGATTTCGATATTAATATCAAATTTTCAATTTTACATATATATCGATAAAATATTGGTATCGACGGATACAAAATTTTAAAAAATATTTAAATTAATAATTAAGTTGTTTTTACTTCTAAACTAAGTTATTGACCTTGTTATTACTATTTATATTGGACTTATAGATGATATCTTTTTATGTTTTATGGGTATTTATAAAAGTTATTGGCAATTAATCATTAATATTCATGTCAAATCCTCCGATTTACAGATATATTGATATATACTCAAAAATACTTTCACCCTTGATTGAATTATATTTAAGTTGACTTTTTTTTAACAGACATTTAAGTTGGATTTTAAATCAATCTTTTACATGTGTTGTAATAATGTGACTTGGATATTATGCGACAAATATATGAAACTATATGAAGTACTACTGGTTTGGTCTTACGATATATCAGTTGGTGAGAGAGATTTGTTTTTTTTTTAGTACATCAACATTTGGGGGTGGGGGGATTCGAACTTTTGACCTTTTGGTCGAGAGTAAATGTCAATTACCGCTGAGCTAAACTCGCTTTGGGATGAGAGAGATTTGTTTGTATGTGGAGGTGTCGATTCAAACCTCTAACTTCTTGGTCGATGGTATATATCTTCACAAGTTGAACTATATTCAGATCGACTATTTATTTTCCAACTAAATACATAAGATATACATTGGTCCTAAATATATCAACTACTTTAGAGAAAAACATAAAAATGGTTTATTATGAGAACACGAAGTGGAAGAATCCCATAATCATTGAGAACCCCACAACCAAGAAGTTGGAGGAGGCACTAACCTTGATAGCTCATGAAGGCACCAAGTGGAGAGAATACTTGACTAAGGTCTGAGCCTTAGTCCTAGGAGATATCACACCAGAAACAGCAATATCTAGCTCTATATGATCAAGAACTGCATCAAGCCTATAACGGAAGGGATTGTCAAGGTTCCTTGTTAAATAAATTTATAAATTCACGACACTACAACTATTTTGTAGAAATAGTGGTCGGGTCTAACACAGGGAGCAACCGTAATCAATTAAATTAATTAGATTTTCCAATTAGTAACTAGAATAGGGGGTGGAGTGGAAGGATTGATATGAAGGAAAATAAATGCTTAGAATTAAAATGCAAGAAATTAAAATGATGGAAAAGAAAATGATAGGTTGGCTAATCTCACCTCGGGATGGTACAATTGGTTATCCTAATTTCAGTTTGACAACCTCAATCATTGACTCTCAAATTAATCGAATTAATATCTAACTGTCTAATTGTCATTGAAACCAGTGATTTAAGAACCCTAACCTTTCCAACCCAACCAACGCATCGAAGTCAGAGACTAATTAGATTTCTAACTAATGACGTCTCATCAATAAGAATATAATCGCATTACATGCATGAATTGGGTCGTTAGATAGATTCATATAAAATAAGAACAACCTAAGTTTATACAATTCTATGTCTAAATTCTTAGATCTATCATGCAATTGAGCGAATTGGGATAACATGCCTTTCAACACAATTACATAACAAACCTATCACTAACCAATTTAGCAAACACAATTAAATCAAGTCAAGCAAATAGGTTATTAGTCTATTCTATCGATCTAATTGTAATTAAGAAAAAAATTTAGATCACAATCAATAATTCATTAGAATCATAAACCAAGGTTTTAAGAGTATGTCAAACTTACATTAGGAGTCCCCAATTGTGATAATCTAAATTTAATTGGTCATCGAAACGTTCCAACTAAGCACCAGGACTCGATCAACCATCACAATAATAAATAAACTAACCTAAATACAATTAAAACTAAAAGAGTACAGGAAACATTTTGTGAAGAATGTGGTTAAGAAGAGTAAAAACTAAGCATGGATAACCTAATCACGAAAGAGATCTTTAAATACACAGCAACAGCATCGAGACGCTCTAAACAACATTGAGATGCTACCCTTCAAATATGGAAAAAATCTACAATCGTGCCAAAATGAATCTGTTGGAAATTGAGGCAACGTCGGGACGCTATAAGGCAGCATCTCGACCTTATGCCTACTGCCTTAGAACGTTGAGCATAAGTGTTTGTAGTGTCGAGCTGGCCAAAACTGAGCATTGAGACACTATCCTATTTACCCTTCAATCCAAGCTTTGACCAACATTGACTCAAGGGCAATTCGATCATTTTAACCTCTAATTTACCTTTTTTAGCACCAAATTGGCTCTAAACATCTGTTATAGACCTACACACATATTATACTCATTTTAAAACATTTTGCACAGGAAATTCAAGAAAGATAAACAAAATAGAAAGAAATAAATCTATAAGTATCTGATGCTCTCAGCCTACAACGCATAACTTAACCATTTCTTAGGAATGAGTCATGTTGTTGTATAACATGTATAAAGGCATGGAGCTCAACATCGACGGGATCATAAGGAATGAGCTCATTGCCTGCAGTAAGAAGAAAATGTGCAAGTTGTTCTCCCCTCCCTCATCACCAAATTATACGAAAAGGCAGGAGCAGTGCTAAAGAAGAGGGAAGACAAGGAAGTAGCTAGGACCTCCATCAACTTGTCTCTAATCAAGAAGTTAACAGCCAACTACCTACACAAGGTTATTTCTCCTTAGAAGAAGAAGCAAATTGAAGGCACTCCCACAGCAAATGTGATCGCTTCTCAGTCGCATACTCCAGGTCCAACGGAAGAACCCTTGACTGAATTGCAGGTGGACCTGAAGTACTTGAGGGAGCAATGTAGATCTTACTTGATCTATGCTATGGAGAGAGACCAGGTCATCTACTAGGCATTCAAGGAAATATTTGGTCATCAAGCTCCTGAGTTTTGTAACTTCCTCGAGATCAGATTAGACTCTTCAGCCTTAGGGATGCATTTCTTTTCTATTTGTATTTGCTTTGTTAGGTTTAGTTTATTTCTTTGTTAGGATTAGATTTGTATGCTTTCACAAGTTAGATTTATTGCTTTGGTTGGTTTTTCGAATTAGTGTAGCTGAATTTATTTTGATTCATTCATTTGTTTTGTTGAGAACACTTTCTACCAAAAATAAATTTATTTATACTCTGCACAAGTATGCACAAAATCAAGATTTTTAAGCAAAGTTTGCAAAAGATGTTTGTCTTAGTTTTTTTTTTTTTTTTTTTTTTTCCTTTTTTAAGTCATTGATGATGAAAACTAGAACTCTCTTAACCTTTTTAAGTCTTATTTATTTCTAAGTCCTTATACCTAGAAAATTGATGTGGGTTTTTGCTACCGCAAGCGTACGGGTCAAGTTTTAATATAGTGTTTTCGTGATTAAACGAGTGTCGCCCTCTAGATTGGATTTCTAGTCATATTAATTACCACAAATACTTTTGTCCAATTTTATTTAGAGATATAAACTTAGTGAGAATGAAAGATCAAAACACAAAACCTAAAAATATGGAATTCAAATGGATAAAACTCGTAGGGAATTGATTTCACCTATTGGGGTTGTGAATTAATTACATGGATGTATGAACATTCAACGATTCATAAATCTAGGATTATCTAATTTCATATTTATCTCTCCCGAGAGTGAACACTTCTCATACATATGATAAACCCGACATCCCTTTCTAGATTCATTCACATGCATGACTTAAATTCTAATTCTTTTATCGATTTCTACAACTATCCTAAATCTCCTGATCTTAGGATTATTCTAGTTATGCAATTTAATATCTAGACTAAATCCCCTTTCCCGAGCAAGAATTAGAGAAATCAACATTTAACTCATGGTCAGTGAATTAAAAGCATTAAAATCATAAATTGCATAAATGAGTTCAAGCAATAAAACATCCATAAATCAATTCAACAACGCACAAAGGGCTACATCAATCCCTAGAAACATGTCTAGCTACTCATAATTTGCGTTACAATATAAGCTAGATATGAAAAAGCTATAAAAACAACTGAAGTAAGGGAAGAAAATGGATAAAGCACTAGAATCGCTGAAACCGCACGTCCCCGTCACAATCTCCACGAGCTAAGCCTTGAATCCCACTCCTCCACTTTGCTGTAGCTCCCACAGAAGGTCTCCAATCTATTTTAGGGCTAAAATTGCACCAAATGAACTCTTCTGGCCGTAGGAAATCTCATTCCTTTTATAGAGATTTTATCGACAATGTCTCAACGCTACCTCTTTTACCGCCCTTTCGGGTTAGATGGTTTAGATTGACTTCTTTTTCCTCTTTTCTTCACTTCAACTCTTTCAATTGCTTCCAAATCATCATTTTTCTTCCCAACCTTCAATTTCCATCAAATGTTTGATTCCTACAAAAATATAACTAATGTGCATAAAATTGGCTAAATAATCCTCAAAGACTAACTAAAATAATTAGGCAAAATAGCTCGTTGTGCGCGCTATCAAAGACTTAGAAGTTATGACCGACACTAGAGTAGGAACCTCTCTTGAAAGGCGAACTTTTTAGAAAAATATTTTGAGATGCATGTTTACATGATTTCAAGTTGTTTATCTCTGGCAAATTGATTCACAATTATTGATCTCTAACATTCTGATTTGTAAAATTGCTTGCAATGAATTAAGTTTGAGGGTGTGATAAGTGTTAAAAATATATGTATTTTCACCTTATTATTAGCTCATTTCTTGTGAAAATGCTTATCTTTTTAAGTCAATGTCTTATCCCGAGCCTTAAAAGTGTAAATGGTGAGATGAGTGTCTTAGGGAGTCTAACTTGTCAAATCATGCTTATTTGTGCTAAAAATGACTTATTTTATATGAATTTGGTCATGTTTTATGTGCGACAGAAAAACAGAGGAAGGGTAGAAATGTGACTGCATTTCTGCCAAGGCAAAATGAAATGTGACCGGATATCTTCTATCACCACCCATATCTTCCCCAATTTTTTGAGTCAGCGTTGAACGAGCTTTCCACGCACCTACCTGCCATTTTTTACTTCGATTCAACTTGGGACACTTGCTAGCATAGATTTCGCAACCTCTCAACCGATTTCGCTCTATATAATGACCAATAAACGTGAAGAAACCTAAGCAAAACTTATTGGGAAGATATGGGTGGTGATAGAATTCTAGTTCATACCCATGAGTCATGACGATGTCTGCAGTCTCGTATAAAAGACCAAATTCTAACCTAGCTTAGACATCAAACCTTGTGTTTGTACATAATTTCACCGTTTTCCCCTTGTAAAAGGAAGATTAGAGTGGCATGAGAACTCTTGAGGGATTGGAAACCCTAGTTTCCATTTAGCTACTGCATTATCTTATTTTCCAGCACTCATTCTTTTCATTTTATTGTATTTATGGATTCTTATTCAATGAAAAGTCATTTTATCATTTCATTTGTCATCATGAGTAGCTAAATTCCTTTAAGGGATTCAGTTTAGTGAACACCCATGTGGATGGATTAGCTTGAAAAGTAGTTTGCTTACACTATGATTTACGTATACATTTCTCTCTTTATTGATTATAATGTTATCTTCTTAAACTTAAACTGTCCATTTAGACTTAGCATGTGATAACTTTCCAAAAGAGAGTTATTTTGGCCTTATGTCTATAGTGATTTTTGTGTCTTTTGTGCCAAATAAGTTTTATTATTAGATGAATATTATATGTCTTAACCTATTTAGAAAAATGGATGCTTTAGAAGTTTTTTTGTAGAGAAAATAATGTTGAGCGACTTCAGGGAGCAAATTCCATGATCTAGCAAAGCTAGGAGCAAAATTGCCACATGAGCCGCACATTATTCATTAAAGAGGTGGCGTTTTCTAAATCAATCTCGAATCTAGGAAGCTTGGAGAGCCCTCCACGTGTAAAGTTTGACCTAATTAGGGTTGACTTTGTAGACACCGTATTTGGTCCGGCTTGATTTTTAGTAATAATGTTTGAAGTTTTTCAATATTTGGTTACACTTTGTTTTTTGGTATGCCAACAAGAGCATAACTCAACTGGCATAAAATCGTATTGATAACCGCGAGGTCTATGGTTTGAATCCCCTTTCCCACATATTATCAAAAAATTTGTTTTTTTTTTTTTTTTTTTCATTGTTTATTTTCATGTTCATTTTACTTTCTTTTTTATTTATTTTATTTTATTTCATTTTATTTTATTTATTTAATTTAATTTTATTTCTTTATTTCGTTTTATTATTATTATATATATTATTTTTTTTTTATTATGTTTTATTTTATTTTGTTTTGTTTTATTTTTATTTACTTTATATTTTGATTTCATTCTATTTTTATTTTATTTATTTATGTATTTATTATTTATTTTATGTATTTATTTATTATTTATTATTTTTTTATTTATTATTTATTATCTTTTTTCTCTTCTTCCCCCACGTTTCCCTCTCATATTCTTTCTCCCTCTCCCCTATTCTTTCTCTCTCCCCTATTCTTTGTAATGCCCCGGGATTGTAAAAGCTATCCTAGCGACATTACTAACCCTTAACCAGAACTAACCGTGTGCACCGAAAATTTCGACAGCATAACGGCGTACATAGGGCTATCCCAAAATTTTTCTTTAACCTGTTATGCATAAAACACTTCTATTTAACAAATTAAACGACTCCACCATTCTACAATGCAACAGAATATCCACATAACCAACAGCCTGCCAGGTCTCACAATAACGCTAATCATCTAAATAGGGTATTAATAACTTAAAAGCTCAATTAAACACAACTAACTTTAACTTCAATTTATTGAAACAACTTAACTGTTACTAACTAAATAAATAGGTAGAGTTTATTAGAACCAACACAGCTCAACCTAATATTCAACACGAATAAATCAAAGACTAAACTAAACAGGACAACAGCTGTCCAACCAACTAAGCAACAACTATCCAACATGGAAATAAAGGAAACCCGAACAACTAGCTAAGGTCCTTCCTCGTACGCCTCCTCCGCATCACCACGGTCCACGCAGTCCTCATAACCTGCAAAATCTGGTAGTTGGGGGGAGAGAGAGGGGAGGGGGTCAGTACACTAAGGTACTGGTAAGCAACCCCTACCTGAGAAGCCATCAAACAACAAACAAACAAACAGCATGCTTTTCATGCGCAAACAACATGCTTCTTAAAGCGATAAACACAACGACATGCTCAAAACTAGTAAAACGAATGACTCTCCTAAGCCATGACTCATGCATCGCTATACGCAACTCGCTAACCACTCAAGCTCCACGAGCTCACTCAACGCATATTTAGCCCTCACATGGCTCTTCACACGTGATTTCCGCGTCACGCTCCGCAAAAACTCTCCAAGACTGACCCTTCGAGTTGTACCGACCCCTGACCATTTATACTCAGGGCCTCGACACTTCTCTACAGAGCTCGGCATTCGATCCTTGACCATTTATACCCAAGGCTTCGAACTGTGCATCGACCCTTGACCATTTATACCCAAGACCTCGATGACTAAGCAACGTACTGACCCTTGACCATTTATACCCAAGGCCTCAATACTTGCCTCCAGACTCATCACACTGACCCTTGACCATTTATACCCAAGGCCTCGATGCTCCTCTTTATCTAACATTGGCATAACGACCCTCGACCATTTATACCCGAGGCATCGACATCCAATAGTAATATATCAGTCCCCGACCATTTATACCTGAGGCCCTGATAATCACTTTACTTTTCTCGAAACAATATCAGTCCTCGACCATTTATACCCGAGACCCTGATATCTCAACCACAATGCTAGTTCCCTTTAACCCATGGTGACATGTCACCCCTCGACCATTTGTACCCGAGGTGCACTGACACTCACCCATCTTTCCTTTCTTTCACACTTTAGGTCCCTGACCTATACCTCACATCTCCTAGAATGCATATGCTCTGCAACATGCTTCTAGACACATGTTCATGCCCACTAAGCATTTACATGACCACATCTCTCAACTCATGTTTGACTCTCGAATGCAAAACCGAACCAACACGCTTTACATCAAGCCAACATGCAACAACAATTCATGCTTTACAACAAGTCATTAAGCAACAAAAGTCATGTTTTTCAACCATAACATATATATTTGCATATATTAAGAGAAACAAGAAACATGAGGGTAGTTATAAAGCGAGTAACACTCAGCATGCATCACACAGTCAAACAGACAACATCAAGTAAGAACTACTTACAAATTGCTAAAACGATCCTAAGCGAACCTAGTAAGCTTCCAGCAAGAGGCTTAAGTCAGGATTTGAACAATCTGAAAGCAAACCCAAACTAATCCTTACCAAAAAGGTCTTGGATTTAAGCCAGAAACGATGGAATGAGTCCAAACCTACAAACGGGGAACTTCCAAACATTAACGATCGATATATCAGACCTTAAAATACTTTTAATGAGTTCAAACGAGCATAATGTAGGTTGAAACTTACTAAACTACCCAAAACGAGCTCGAACTAATGATGGTTGATGCTTGTCGAAGTTCGAGATTGCCAAACAGGAGCTATAGGTCTATGAGCAATATGAACAAATGTTGATCGGCTTGTGGGTAGTTGTCGAACACTAGATTCGAGCCCAAAAACTCGTTGGTTTTGGTGTCCGAAGAAGCTTAAACCTACAAATTGGAAGCCGTCAAAGAGTGAGTAATCAAAACATCAAGTTGATAGAATGTAGTCACGATTTAATGAGTTTTCAAGGTTCAAAACCGAATGGGGATATGTTGAAACTTGCGAACAACAGTGTGAGACTAAGCTGAACTTTACCGAAACGCTGACGGAGCGTAGAACCACGGTGAAACTCGCGAATTGAACTCAAACAAAGGGCTGGAACGACACCGAACACGCGTAGCCACTACTGCAAATGTGTGGGTATTATTGTCGGAGGTTTTTGGAGCGCACTGTCGCAGGAGAGAAGAAGAGGAAGAACGCGATTAGAGCTACTCCATACGCTGCTGCCGTCAGAGAAGAAAGGGAGATGTAATTGCAGTTGTGGGTTCTGCTTGTTGACGCGCGCGAACGGAGAGGATGAGACGAAGCCACTCGATCGAGGCTACTCGCGATGGCAGCGGTTTGGGCTTCAGTCGTCGGCGTGCTTGAGCTGGGACGGAAAACGGCGACAGAGAGAGAAAGGTCGATGGAGACGAGCCCACGGGTGCAGGCGACGCACGGAGAGAGGAAAAGAGTTGCCGCTGGCGGCGACGTGACGAGGACGCCGGTGGTTGGGCTTCACGGCAACGACACAGTTAGAGAAAGAGAGAGATAATCGCGAGAACCACGACTGGCCAGCGGCGCAAGGTTGGGAGGGGGGTTGCGGCTGAAGCAAACGGAGAAGATGAAAGGGCTTGGCGGCTGGAGGCTTCACGAATAGGAGAAACAAGACCTTTTTTTTTTTAAGGTGGGCGGCTGGCTAAGAAAAGAGAGGGAAAAGAGAGATGATTTAGGGTTTTTTTTTTCTTTTACAATAAAACCCTAAGAAGAAAATCCCAATTAAAAATACGGTTGGATCTTATTCAGGATTTAAATTCAACCCAATCTTAGCTCCTAACGAACTTGGGATTTAAAACTGATTACGAGGAAATTTTGGGTCTTTTGAAACTTAAAATAAATTTCAAATACTAAACCTCCAATATTTAGGAAATTCAAAGATTTAATTAAAAACCTCTTTTCCCTAAAATTTAGAAATTTAGTTTTACGACCCAAGGCTAACTCTAATTCTAATTTTCCAAATTAGAATAAGAACGCCCAATAAATTCCAAAACGACTCGATTTCGAAATGCAGGGCGTTACATTCTTTCTCCCTCTCCCATTCTCTTCTCCAACTCCCACTCCTTCCACCCCAAATTAGCAAGGTCTTTTAGTATAAAAGGGAGGGGGGAGATGGAAGAAGACAAGAAGAAAGACACAAAACAAGCAAGGAAAAAGAAGGACACAAAAAAAAGGAGAAGAATAGTGAAAGAGCTTAGAGAGAGAAAGTGAGTTTGAGAGAAAAAAATAGAGTTTGGAGAAGGATTTTCAAAACACCAAAGCTACCGCCGCCACTCACCGTCGTACCACCGTCGTCGCTCACCGCCGCACCACCGCCGCCGTCACTGCCCCCGCCGCCGTGCCACCACCGTGCCGCCACCGTGCCGCCGCTTTTCGTTGATTCCAACAAAGCTCCTAAGTGAGGGATAAGTGAAAAAGGGGAGGGAAAGTGGAAGAGAAAAAAGAAAAAGAGAGGGAGGGAAGTTGGGGAAGAAGAAAGAGGAAAGTGAACAAGGTGGGTCCCACATTTTAAATTCTTTTGTCTTTCCACTTCTCTCTCTTATTATTTGTCTTATAATTATTATTAGGGAAAAATACACTTTTGGTCCCTGAGGTTTGGGTTAAGTGACACTTTGGTCCCCGAGTTTTCAAACTCAACAAAAATACCCCTGAGGTTTGAGATAAGGAGCAATTTGGTCCCTGCCGTCAATTTTTCTGTTAAACCCTAACGGTAAGCTGACGTGGCACTATTATTTTAATTAAAAAAATTAATTTTTAAAGTTTTTAAATAAAAATATATAAATATATTAAATATATTATTATTTTATTATTATTTTTTAAATTCCCTCTCTTTCTTCTCCATCTTCTTTCTCATCTTCTTTAATATTTTTATATATTTTTATTTAAAAAATTAAAATTTCATTTTTTAATTAAAATAATGATGCCACGTCAGCAAACTGTTAGGGTTTAACGGAAAAATGTACGGGAGGGACCAAATTGCTCCTTATCTCAAACCTCAGGGGTATTTTTGTTGAGTTAGAAAACTTGGGGACCAAAGTGTCACTTAACCCAAACCTCAGGGACCAAAAGTGTATTTTTCCCTTATTATTATTACCATTATTATTATTCCTCATAAAACAAGAAAAGAAACTTTTTTTTTTTCCTTTTTTTATGTATCCAAACTTTTTCATTTTTCATTTTGGCCATGAATTTGAGTTTCCAAATCAATATCTTTTGGTTTTATATTAAAATCAATTTCAATTTTAATTAAATTGGGAATGTCTATGGGCTTTAGTTAAATTGGAGTTCAATTTCAATTTTGGTTTACATGAATCAATCTCAATTAGGCTCTAACATGAAATTTCTAATTTGAATTTCACATTGGTCTTAATTGACTTGAATTTGAATCAATGTCTTTAATTCACATTAAAGATCTCAATTCCGTTTCAATTTAATTTTTATTTGAAGCTTTGATTTAAATCTCATTTTGATTCTAAATTTGAATTTTCAATTTAATTTCTTTTAGGATTTTAAAAAATCAAAGTCAATTTGGTTTAATTTGGATTTCAATTCAATTTGATTCTTAGTTTTAAATTAACTCAATTTCAATTTAGTTTTGGCTTGAAATTTTCAAATAGAATTTTAATTTTTCTTTGGTTGATTTTAATTTGAATAAAATCTCAAATTGGTTCAATTTGTAATTCTGATATTCACAAATGAATTTTGATTTCATTTTAATTTTCAAAATTGATTTCAATTGGATGTAAATTGGGTTTTTTAAATAAATTTCAAAATAGGTTTTGATTTAAAATTTTGAAGTCAATCTTAATTTGGTTAATATTTGAATTCTTTCAAACGATTTAAAAATGAAAATACTCAAATGAATTTCAAAGTGAATTTTAAATTGGTATTTAAATTTGAACTGTTTAACTTAATCTCAAATGGGATTTAATTTTAAATTTCAAATTGGATTTCAAGAAAAGTTTTTTTAAAGTTGATTATGGAAACTTTAAGCTAATTTTGTCTAAGAACGGGTATTTAAGCTGACCGAGAGGGAACCTGGAAATTAGCCTAAATATTTTTGCAATCAACTTGAATTTGGTCTTAATTTAGAATTTTTGAAACCAACTTCAATTTAACTTCAAATTGGAATTTGTAAAACTATTTCAAAATGGCTTTTAAACTGAGATTTCCAATTGAATTTCAATTTGGTTTTAGTTCGAATTTCTAAATGATCTAACTTTCTTTTAATTAATTTCAAATTCCTTATTTTATTTTTTAATTTTGAAATTTCTAATTAGTTTTTCAATGTGGAAAATAAAAAAAGGATTTCTTTTTGTTGAATGATGTCATAAAATCATGTAAAGCCTATGATGAAGTTGAAATAATTTTCAAATTCTTGAGGTGAAAGATTTTCTTTAATTAGGAAATTTCTACATGATAATAAAGTCATGGGTTAGCCCCACTCACAAAATTAAATCCTTACTTTATTTAAAGATAAGGTGAAATTAGTGAGACAATTTTTTTTTCAAATTTTATTTGTCTATTTTCACTAAGACACGAACCTTTTGTTTAATGAATTCGAGTAATAAAATAAAATGTTTTCAAACGGGTGTTGTAGGGTGCTAACACCTTCCCTACCCACAACTAACCCCCGAACCTAATTTTTGGTTTTCAAAGACAATTTTTTCTTTAAAATGGGTGACCAATCACACCCCAAGATGATTGGTGGCGACTCCAAACCTCTCTCCTCGAAAAAGACCCTTAGGAAAGGACGTGGGCCGCTCCGCGTTGCAATGACGTTGCGACAGCTTGGCGACTCCACTGGGGAGTTTTCTTAAGAGGGTCAATGTCGTTTTCCTTTTTTTTTATTATTCGATTCATTTTGTTATTTATTTATTTATTATGTGGTCCATCTTATTTTCTGCATAGTTATTCTTGGAGTGACTTGTGTGAATATATTTTGTGCTTTAATGAATGCATTGTTAATTCATATTATATTGTCATACATATCACACACAACCACAGCTCTATACCCGGGCTTTACCTTTAGGATTAGGATCGAGGATGTAGTAGTGTCGACCTTCGAAGGGACATAATTGCCCTCGTGCATGCGCATGAAAAATCCTCACTTAAGTTAGTTCATTTGTTATTTTATAACACTTGGATTAATTTGGGGACCTTTTTATCCATTAGGGTTAGAATTTCTCTACCTCACTTCATATTCATGTCATCATTTTGTATTGTCATAGGTTTCAAAGTCCACTCTTTTAGGTGTCACTTGTTTTTTTTTCTTCTTTTTCTTTTAAAAAAAAAAAGCTTAAACTTTAAGTTTTCTTTTCAAGAATCTAAGTTTTGTCAAAGAAAATTATTTTAAATTAAAGTTTAAACTTGTTTTCTAAAAAAAGTTCTCTTTTAAAGGATTAAAGTTTTGTCAAAGAAAATTCTTTAGAAAAAATTAACTTTGTTTAAAAAAAAAAAAAACTGTTTTCTTTTCAAGAATTTAGGGCCCGTTTGGTTGGTGATCTGAAAACAGAAATTTGAAAACAAGGGATTCAATGAAAACAGAATTGTGTTTCATGTTTTCAGATATGTGTTTGGTAGCAGATTCAGAAATTGAATCTCAATTTAAACAATTGTTCAAAATGTGTTTAATAATATATTTATAAACCATAAACTATTTGTAGTTATCCACTAAATACTAAGTTGAATATAAACCATTATTAATTAATTTCAAAACATGTTATGTGCTATAATTTTTTTTTTGAAAATGTGCTATAAATTTTTTATAATTATTATTTTACAATATCATATAATTTATAATACATTATATTATACAAATTTTAATTTCACAAAAACAAATTGAGTTTATAACGTGAAATACTATATTTATTAGAGTTTTTCTCTTTTTAAATTTAATTCTGCATTTAAAATTTTCAAATTCAAAATCTGGATACACTGAAAACATAACAAAGTTGTTTTCAAAATTTCCACTATTTGGATCACAAAATCCGAAAACAGTTTTCAAAAACACATCTGTCAAACGCATATTTACTGAATTCAGTGAATCTGAAAACATAAAACAGAATCCGAATTGCCTACCAAACAGGCCCTTAAGTTTTGTCAAGAAAAAAATTCTTTGAAAACTAAAAGTTGAACTTTGTTTAAAAAAAAAAAAAGAAGGTTTTTTTTTAGAGAATTTAAGTTTTGTCAAGAAAAAATTCTTTGAAAACTAAAAGTTGAACTTTGTTTAAAAATAAAAAAGAAGGTTTTTTTTTTTAGAGAATTTAAGTTTTGTCAAGAAAAAATTCTTTGAAAACTAAAAGTTGAACTTTGTTTAAAAAAAAAAAGGTTTTTTAAAAGAATTTAAGTTTTGTCAGGAAAAATTCTTTGAAAACTAAAATTTGAACTTTGTTTTAAAAAAAAGAAGGTTTTTTTAAAAGAATTTAAGTTTTGTCAAGAAAAATTATTTGAAAACTAAAATTTGAACTTTGTTTTATTTTAAAAAAAAAAAAAAAAAGAGTTTTTTTTTTTTAAAAAAAAGAATTTAAGTTATGTCAAGAAAAAATTCTTTGAAAGCTAAAATTAAGACTTTGCTTGAAATTCTAAAGAGTTTAAAGTTCTGTCAGAATAAAAGTTCGAATTTTGTTTACAGGAAAATTTTCTTTTAAGAGTCTAAGTTTTATTTTATTTTATTTTATTTTTCTTCAAAACAGAAATTTTCTTTTTTAGCTTAATTTTTGTTTTGAAAGAGGGGTTTTCTTTTAAATAAAGAGTTAAATTTTGACAAGACAGAAGTTTTTTTAATTGGTTAAAGAGTTTGTTTCTTTGTTTCAAAAGGGTTTTAAGAAATTGAAGTCTTGCCAAAACAAAAAACTTTCTTTAAGGGAAAAACTTGTTTTCTAAAAAAGTCTTTCTATTGGAGAAGTAAATATTTATACATCCTTTTCATTTTAGATTTGTACTCTCCATTTTCTTTTTTTTTTAATCTTTATTTTCTTTAGAATCTATCCCAAGGAGCGTTCTTTCGCCTTTCCATTTGAATTTTTTTTTCCTCTTTTTTTTTCTTCCTTTCTTATTCCATTTGAAGTCGTCTTTGGTATTTAGTTCATTCATACCATTTAGTTTGGGTCCTGCATCATGTTTTGGAATTAGTAGTGTCGACCTTCGAGGGGATTGCGAATGCTCCCGTGTAGGCACATGAAAGGTTCTCCCCATTTTTCATGACATTAAGTAGTTTTCTCACATTTTCAAATTAAATTCATTTCTCCATGGTACTATCTTACTTTTTTTAAATGAAGTAATGTCGACCTTCGAGGGGATTGCGAATGCTCCCGTGTAGGCGCATGAAAATCTATTTTAATTTAAAGCGGTATTTAATTATTATTTCCTTACATTTTCTTTTTCTCCAAAAGGGAACAAAATGAATGCCAACGTACCCATAGAGTCGATACGGTCATCTTCCTCTGAGTATGATGAGTTGAGTACTGTGCTACAATGGGCAGAGTAGACACAACTAAAACATGGGGATAATCTGCCTTTTAAAAGCCCCGTGGCGTCATCCTTCTCAAGTCAAGTTCAAATCATTGCTAACGAGCTAGGGGAGCTGAAGGCCATTTGGGAAGGTTTAACGGCAGAAAGAAGATTTTTGTTCTCAAAGAGATACGGCCATATTGCAGACCTCATGTATATTCCAGTTAATCGGTTTACCATCCAGGCTTTGTTAGAATTTTGGGACCCGGCCTACAGGTGTTTCGTATTTCAAGATTTCGACTTAGTCCCAACCATTGAGGAGTACCACACGATACTGAACATTGAAGAAAAAGGTGGAGAAATGATCTATTGTTTCAACCCACAACTAACTGCAAAGAGAACTTTATCCAAATTTCTAGTTGTACACCTGAAGGAAGTGCAAAAAAATGTGAAAGTGAAAGGGGTTGAAGAGTCTATATCTGCAGATTATCTAACAGAACTCGCTCGCAAACACATAAATGAAGAAAAAGGTCTGGTTCTGTTAGCTTTGTGCATCTACGGGATGGTCTTGTATCCCAGAGTTAAAGGATATGTGGATGGTGATGTCTTGAAGCTATTCTTCGGCATTGAGCAAGGGGTGGATCCAACCATACCTCTTCTAGCGAAAACGGTTCGGGCGCTCAATTATTGTAAGTCATTTTAAGTTCCCAGAAGATTTTGGTTGTCCTTACTCTATATTTGGGTGCATAGTCATTTTAAGTTCCCAGAAGATTTTGGCTGTCCAAAAATCAACTTCAGCAGCACGTGGAAGCTAACAAGGAGTACAATTGCAGAATTTGGCACGGCCCCATGGAACTCAAGTTTTCCGAGGAAAGAAGCATGGGAATCTTTCTTTTCGAATTCCAAATTAGAGCATGTGATTTGGAAGGCACATTGGATGCCCCTAAAAGCCTTAATCTACAGATGCGGGAGCTTCCACACAGTTCCTCTAGTAGGCCCTTGGGGATGCGTCCATTATGCTCCGTTGTTGGCCTTGCGACAAAGTTGGTTTAAATAGTTCATACCAACAACTCATGGTTTGCATAAATTAGAATTTTCCTACAGCTGCGAGGATTCTAACGAAAGGAAGCGACAAGTGCTGGCTTCCTAGAGAATAGTTAGAAGGATAAATGGCAATAGTCACTCTGAGGGAGTTACTCCAGAATATCTGCAATGGCGCATTAAGAGGAGCAAGATCCCAATTACGACTCGTGACAATGTGGGAGAATCATCTAGTAGAGCAGTAGATAAGCCTAGCCAGCTAGCGACAGAGCGGAAAGAGCTAGTGGGAAGAAATCAAACATTGAAACTAGAAAATGAAAAATTACAGCAAGAGGTCAAACGTTTGATGGACCAAGTAACTCAAGCTAGTGGCAAACTCGAAGAAGTAAAGAGAGTTTCAAAAAACCGAGCCAAGCGAGAAAGAGATTATGATATATTGGACGAGGAGAATAGAAGATTGATTAAGGAGAATCACGCTTTGAGGAATGAAAATACTGCATTGCGAAGGGAAACTCGTTCACAAGAGGATAGGATCAAAGACCTTTCAAGACGCAAAGAGACTCTCTTAGAGTTAGTTGCGGAAACCATCAACAAGCAGAAAACACAACTTATCGAGTTTGAAGAAGCTAATACTACTCTAAGGCGAAGGCTGGACAATCTACGCGTGAATATACAGGCTCAATCAGAAGAGTCTGAAGCTTCTAAAAGTTATTCAAGCTCGTTGGAACGTCAGCTCCAAGCATTTCAAATGGCAAGCGAACAGTTGTCACTAGAGAGAGGACAATTAGAGGAGAAATACTCCTCATTAAGGGGAGATTATGCCACTATGAGAGATGACATGCAAATAATTCTTGGGAAAGTAAGTCGAACCATGAACACTATCAAGATCATGGCTAGGAGAGCCCGAGGATTTGCAGAATGGGCAAGGGATCTGCGAGAGAATACATCACCTATGGCCTCTAATGCGGATGAGTTGTTTGAGTTTTTAGGGATGATTCGTAGAGACCTTGGGTACTTTGGTCACTTTCATTAATGTTCCCTGTCTTCTTGTTTTCCAATTCTCCAATTGTTTATTTTGTAGATATATTCATTTTTTTCCTCAATAATAAAATTTCATTCATTCATGCATCTCATACTGTTCTTTCTTCTATTTCTTTTTTACTTACTCTAAGACTTTTCTTTTAAAAATAAAAACAGAACAATAAAATAGCTCGTTCAACCAGAGTCTACCACACTAGGCGTAGAACAAGGATTATGGAAGAAAAAGGTGAACAAGAGAGGACTAAGCGGGACATTGAGGAAATCAGGGAAAAGGTTGATGCAATCATTGCCGCTTTAGAAAAGGGCAAAAGGATTGCAGATACGACTACACCAGACACTCCGATTGGAAACCCTCAAGTTGGCCTACCATTTCCACCCAGTTTCGCTTCACATGTTCATACGACAGCAGAAGTGTCCATGCCACAACACACTACCTATAACCCCTTATATGACATACCTGTTGGGCAGTACCCTTTTCCATCATTTAAAGAAGGCCAAGTCTCCCAAATCCCCATGGCTAGCCAAGCTGGTGCTTCTTATTTCAAACCAGAATTTTCAAAAATACCTTTTGCGGTCCCTAACTTGGATGACCCAGAAGTAAAGGAGTTAACCGCGCCCACTAATGAAAAACTTGAAGTTTTAAAGGAAAGATTGAGGGCAGTCGAGGGCACTAGTGTTTTTGGAAACATGGATGCCACTCAATTATGTTTAGTTCCAGACGTTGTGATCCCACCGAAATTCAAACTTCCTGAATTTGAGAAATACGATGGGACAACATGCCCTAAAAGTCACATTGTTATGTACTGTAGGAAGATGGCAGCGCACGATCATAATGATAAGATGCTCATACATTGCTTTCAGGATAGCTTAAAGGGTCCAGCTGCCCATTGGTATATGCAGTTGGATAGTTCACATGTTGTCACATGGAAGAACTTGGCTGATTCCTTCCTCAAACAGTACAAGCACAATATTGATTTGGCTCCCGATCGACTGGACTTACAGAGGATGGAAAAGAAGAGTACTGAAGACTTCAAAGATTATGCTCAAAGGTGGCGGGATACGGCAGCTCAAGTTCAACCCCCTTTAACGGATAAGGAGCTTTCTGCCATGTTCATCAACACCTTAAGGTCCCCATTCTATGAACATATGGTTGGAAGGGCGTCAACTAATTTCTCCGATATCATAACAATTGGAGAAAGAATTGAGTACGAGATCAAACATGGTAGAATAGCCAAAACCGTTGAATCCTCAGGCACAAAGAAGGGCAACAGTTCAAAGAAGAAGGAGGGAGAAGTACAGATGATAGGGAAGGTGGATAAGTCCCATCGACAAATCCACCAACCCGTCGCACAATATCCTTCGAATTATTTACCTATATACGGATATTATCCACACCAGGTGAATAATGCATCAACGCAGTACTCCCCATTTTGTGGCCAAAATACCAGACCCCAAATGAATCAGAATTTTAAGTCTCGTAGACAACAACCAGTCACTCCAAGTCAGCAAATTAATCGAGCACCTTACAAGCAAGCCCAATTTGATCCGATTCCGATGACATATACTGAGCTCTTGCCTCAGTTAATTCAGAACGATCAGTTGGCACCCAAGCCTATTGCTCCACTGCAACCCCCTTATCCAAGATGGTATGATCCCAATGCAAGGTGTGATTACCATGCAGGTGCTGTTGGGCATTCTACAGAAAATTGCACTGCTTTGAAGTATAGGGTGCAAGAGCTCATTAAGGCCGGATGGTTAAATTTCAAAAAAGAGGAGGGACCCAGTGTTGATAATAATCCTTTACCAAATCATCAGGTGAATGCAATAGATTAATGTCAGGATATTATAAAAAAGATAGATGTTGCAGAGATCATGACTCCTAAGGAGAAGCTTTTTGAGATTCTCCTCGTTAACGGATATGTATCAATAGAGTATGCACACAAGGACCTTGTTCAAGAAGGATTCGATGATAATTTGACTTGCCTATTTCATGCTGGGGCAAAGGGGCATTCTTTGGAACAATGTCGTCATTTTCATAGGAGGGTCCAAGAACTGGTGGACTCAAAATTTCTTATGGTCACCCAAGCCCATCACCAGGAGGATGAAATAGACGTCGTGGAAGAATTGTTGCCTAAAGAAAGTTTGAATTCATCTTTCAAACTGAAGCCACTCAAGATCTATTACCGTGAGAAGACTACTACTCATGATCCAAAGTCAATCACCATTCAGGTGCCGGCTCCTTTCAAGTACAAGAGTTCTAAGGCAGTACCATGGAGTTATGAGTACAAAGTAACTATTAACTCAGAGACGCCACCACTTCCAGTTGACAACATTTTAGGAACGGGAGGCGTAACACTGAGTGGGAAATGCTACACTCCAGATCAGTTATTGAAGTGCTCAAAGAATACAATAGAAGAGAAAAATGGGAAAGTTGAAGGTAATGCTGATAGCAATGTCAAGCCTAAAGAAACAACAGTGATGAAGAAATCAAGGGGCAAGCAGACTGTGTCCGAAGAAGAAACTCAAAAATTTCTAAAGTTGGTTAAGCAAAGTGAATACAAAGTAGTGGAACAACTAGCTCAGACGCCTGCTAAGATTTCCATATTATCTTTGTTGCTATCCTCTGATTCGCATCGAGACACGATATTGGAAGCTTTGAATCAAGCATATGTTTCCAAGGACATCACTTCAGATGGTTTAGATAATATCGTGGGGAACATATCTGCTCACAACACCATAACTTTCACTGATGATGAGATACCGCCCGAAGGCACAAGACACACGAAGGCACTTCATATTTCAGTCAAGTGCAAGAACTTTTTAGTAGCAAAAGTCCTGGTGGATAATGGTTCTTCTTTGTGAAAGGATTGGAATTCCCCAATTCCGTTACAGCGGAAGCAATTGGACCGTTCATAGTTAATTTTGTTTCTACTAAAATACCAATGCATTGGCAAAAGGTTAAGCGATGAGAAACATACCTCCGTTGACGACTCTGAATACTTCAACGGATGATTCTTGATTGCTCTGCAACAACGAAGAACACCACCATTTGATCTTCCCCGCTATAACTCTGAGATTAGGAACGTAGTTGTGGGACTACCTAATCTTGAATGGGAAAAACTCTTGAGAGAAAATTCTCCCTAGAGTTATTGAGTTGAGAGAATATGAGAGGGCCTTATGGTGGCCATATGTTGTGGTACCTAAACCCTAGGGTTAGTGTTCTATTTATAGGAGAAAGACCATGAATAAAATATTCATTTAAAATCAGTTATTTCCATAACTGATTTAATCTTTTCCATTAATCAATTCCATGACCAATCAATTCCATAATTGATTAATCTTTTCCATAAATGATTGATCACTTCCATAAGTGATTAATCATTTCCATAATTGATTAATTTCCAATTAATTAATTCTTCAATTAATTAATCACCAATTAAATATCATATATTTAATTTCAGACCTTCTATTAGTTAATTAATTAATTACCCAATTAAATATCATATATTTAATTTCAAGCCTTCAATTAATTAATTCTATAATATGAATCAAATTCATATTAAAATTTGAACTCCTTCAAATTCTCTTATATCCTATAAATTTAATATGAATCAAATTCATATTAATATTTGAACTTCTTCAAATATTTATTTCTCTCATAGACTATAGTTTAATTAAATCTCATTTAATTTAAACTAAATTGAATAATTAATTAATTCATAATTAATTAATTCATCTTCTAATTAAATACCCTATATTTAATTAGACATATATTTGAACTCTTTCAAATATATCAATCTCTCAATTTAATAAAGTTTAATCTCAAATTAGACTTTATATTTTAATGCATCATTATACATTACATTATTTTGTATCTCATACAATTAACTTAATTCCCAATATGAATTTGAACTATTCAAATTCTCTCAAGATATATTTGTTCCTAATTACTCTTTACGAGCTAGCAGGGGGACCTAATGGACCTACAGATCAGAAGCTCCAATGATATGAGGTTAATAGATTAAACTCATTAATCAGGTTAACCAATATTCATTAACTGTGGGTCATTCCACTAAAGACCCACAGTTGAACTCTTCTCACTGTAGAACATTTCTGTGTCCATGGATGTAGACCTATACCAGTAAGTCAATCCTTCACGAGTGTTCGTAATCACGGCTGGGTCAAATTACCGTTTTACCCTTGTGTTACATCTGTCTCCTTAAGTACCAGCGCTCCTCTAATGAACAACCTGTTTATGGTCCAACCATTAAACAGAAAAGTTCCTCTCGGGCCAGTGAGAGGACGGGATCCCTTTGTTCAAGTCCCGGAGTCACCTCTTAAGGGAACACTCATCTACTTCTCCTAGAAGTGGGAAGGAGTGAATTCCTTCTTGTGTTGTCATGTCCCCAGCCTCCCACTTGATCTTGTCCCCAAAAAGGAAGGCATATTGAGTCGGCGTATTGGCCACTCTCACCCATGCTAATCAAAGGACAATCCCTCATGAGAAGGAGTTCATGACACACTCAGGATTAAGACTGAGTTACCTAGGTCATCGTATTGAAACAGTAAACTAACTAGTTAACGGTGTTACATCTAGTGGTTTACTATTTCGTGGTCCGGTCTTATGCAAACTCATTGCATAGGATACCCCCGCTCGCATGTCTCCTACATGGACGCCTTGGATTAATACGTCTGTATCGAATACAAAGCGGGCCGTATCACATAGTGTTACCAGGATAAGGTACCCAGCCTTATCCTTGTACTATAGACCTTTTAGGTTGTTACTTGAACACCAATCCCCGTATGTCCCCACATACTAGTTCAAGTCACATGTAAACAACCTTGGATCTTAGTTTATTGGATTTGGGTCAAATTGTGCAATATTTAACAATAACACTTTATTGAAACAAGTATACAATTTGTTTACATTCACTATCTACGAGTTTTAGGGCATAAAACCCAACAAACTCCCACTTGAACTAAAACTCTAGTTTAGTGGGATGTACAATAATGTATACAGCATTGGGTGTATAAATACATGTATAAAACATATACAATGTACAAATACAATAAACTAGGGCATCACTATACCCATTACATAATTGTATCACTATACCCATTACATTTCTCCCACTTGCCCTAGATTACACCTTTGTACATATCTCGTAGATCTAGACCTTCTAGATGACCCTCAAACACTTTAGCCGAGAGAGTCGTTGTAAATGAATCAACAATATTTCATTCAATGTAATGTGTCTACTTGTCTTAGGTTGCAATGTTCTTTTGAATTTGCCACAACACCACTATATCACTATAAAGTGTGATGGGCAAGTTCACATTTGGAACACATTCCAAATCAATCAAGAACTTTCTAAGACATACAGTCTCTATCGCTGCTTCACAAACAGCTAACTTTTCGGCCTATACGGTCAAGACTGTAACTATGTCATACTATAGCTCCATCGTAAAGAGTGACCACAAATACTGATGTAGATTTCCTCAAATCCTTATCAGTCTTAAAATCTGTGTCAGTGTATCCTGTAAGGATCAAATCCTTAGTCCCATACACGAGCCTATAGTTCCTCGTTCTCCTCGAATACTTGAGGATATTCTTAACGGTTTTCCAATGATTAAATCTTGGATTAGATTGATACTTACTGACAATCCCTACTGCATAGGGCATTCGTCTCATGCCCTCAACCTCTTGAGGTGTCTTAGGAAACATTTTCTTAGACAAAAGAATTCCATGTCTGAAAGGTAGTGAACCCTTATTGGAATTCTGCATCTTATATCTAGCTAACATCTTGTAGATATAAGACACCCGAGACAAGGCTAGCCTTTTGTTCTTACGGTTCCTAAACAATTTGGATCCCAAGAACAAACTCAGCTTCTCCCAAATTTCCACTTGGAATTGAGCTGCTAGCTCCTTTAATGTCAGTAAGATAACCTACATCATTCCCAATGATTAGGATATCAATCATATACAATACTAAGTAAGCTACTGAACTATTGATGATTACATGTAAACACAAGACTCATTAATGTTCTGATTAAAGTCAAAAGATTTGGTCTCTTTATCAAATCTTATATTTCAAGATCGAAATGCTTAGGTTAATCCATGAATGGATCACTTAAGCTTGCAAAACCTTTTGTTTTCGATTTTGCTGTATGAACCCTTCTGGTTAAGACCTTTAATGTCTGGTTTTCTCTTGTAAATCCACTTGTAACTAATAGGTGTTACCCATCAAGCAGATCTACAAGACCCCAGATGGAAGTGAAATACAAAATACTTCATTTCCAGGTCCATGACTTTAATCCATTGGTCCTTGTCAACATCATTCATTTTCTTTCTAAAAGATAATGAACCCACTATGCCATCATCAGGTATGATGACCTAGGCTTCAAACAAGCCCATGTAACGTTCAGGTTATCAAACAACCCTCCCACTACATTGAAGCAATCTCAACTATTGAGATGGATGTGACTGACTAGATGCACTGATCCATCAACAACTTTTGTTGAACAACCAACCTCATCAACAACTCTTGTGGATGTTACTGTAGCTTCATTAGTTAACTTACTTAAATCGACTTTACTCTTGTGGTTTATGATTTTTGATGTGAACTTCTTCTGAGAATTTAGCATTTGTCGATACAAATTCTTTATTCTCTTGTGAATTGAAGAAGTATCCACTTCTTGTTTCCTTTGGGGTTGTCTACTACAGTATGCAATGCCGTCAACACTGCATGACCCCAAAACGAGCCAGACAATTGAGCATAGCTCAACATGGAATGAACCATATCCAATAGGGTTCTATTTCTCCTAAATTAGATTTAGGGTGTGATCCCATGCACTATCAAATAGTTCTGGAATCTCAAATCCCTATACTCAACACTTTGATCGGATCAAAGTGTTTTTATCATCTCACCTAACAAGTTTTCAACTTCAGTCCTAAGCCCCTTCGAATATCTCAAGAGTTTCAGACTTAAGTTGCATTAGGTAAAGATACTCATACCTTTGAATAATCATCCAAAAAAGATGAATTATTCATGCCCTCCCACTGCTTTAATATATTGAACCTCAAGGATCCAAATGTACAAGCTCTAAGGGCTCTTTGGCTCTTAGATCTTTTCCAGTAAAAGATCTATTAGTCATATTGCCCACAAAGCATGACTTACAAGGTAGTAGAGAGTCATCTTCTAACTCGCTTAGAAGTTCACTCTTGACCAATCTCCCAATCAAATTGGGATTAATATGGTCTACCTTAGAACCAAAGAAAGGTATTTTCCTTTAGGAGAAATCCTTTGCCTCTTTTCACATTGAGTAGTAGCAGTCTTAAACAATTCAGTGTTCATGACTGCTTTACTCTTGATTAGTCTTAAAACATTTAGGTTACTTCCCAGTAAAGCTAAACAAATGTCAACTCCCTTTCTTGAAACAAATCGGCGTTAGCAGAGAAAGGTAAATAGTAACATTGTTCCAGCAAATAAGACACAGAAATCAAATTTCTTTTGATCTTAGGAATTACATACACATTATCTAATAATATGTATTTTCTCCCACTGAGAAAAATAACTTAATGTCCCCCATTGATATAGCCAAAATAATCTCTCTAATTCTAACTTTGAGAGTTATTACACAAGCAACAAACTCTTGCCAGGAACTTATTCCTTTAAAAGAAGAACACACGTGATTTGTGGCCCCTGAATCAAGTATTCAGGGAGAATCACTATTCTTCACTAATCACATTTTCAAGACAGGTAAATGAAAATTACGGTCTAGAACAAGTTCTCTTTTTGCTAAGCAGGGTTCTATGTCATATTCACCAAGAACAATTCTTAATGAATTAAACATATGGGGCATGAGGACATTCCTCAGTTAAGAATAATCCTAGACTTATTTACCACAATTTGTCGTTTAAGCTTGTTGTATTACCGTTATTTATAAAATGACGTAAGACAACACACATAAAATTATTATATAATTGCTGAAGTAACAAATTACTTGTATTATTAATTGCACCAACCCATTACAAATAATCCAATCAAATTCTGCAAAAAACAAATAAGCAATCAAAGAAACCCTATAAAACTATTGATTTAGTTTTTGCAACGATACTTCAAAGGTTCAGAACAACAGCCACCGAAGGGTGGTCAGCTACTCCTCCTCTGAATTGAGACAATCTCAACCAAACTCTAACACCAGAATAACTCATATTCCGTTAGCGTTTAGTTACCGTTGTTCGGTCAAGGATTAGTTAACACATTTAACTCATCCCCGTAAGTGTAACCCTCCCACTTTCAGATCTCAGAGGCACGCACCAACAGGCTACCGAAGGGAAAGACAACTGTTGGTAATTAGCCTAAGAGTTCCTATCCTATTCAGGAGTTCACGGTGTTCTGAATCCTATGATCAGGCCCTCCGAAGGGATGGTTGCGCCAGGACAACCTGCAGGCGGATCATAGGACTCTCACGGTGCGAACTAGGGGTGGAGACCGAGGGATACGTTGACACGTGTCCCGCTCCCACTTACTCTAGACATTTTTCCCATTCACCTTGTTATTGATTCATGCAAACACTTTCCGAAGGGAGGCCGCTCCTAGGGCGACTCGAAGCCGAGCATGAACCTCACGTTGTGAATATAGGGACGTAGGAGCAAAACTTGATTTAAATCTCGTTTTGTAATTTTCCTCCCACTGAAAATGTCTTAAGGTTAATTTAGGGTTGTTTAACTTAGATAAATCCGGCTAAGTCAATCTATCTAAGTCTGATCCTATTATAACAATTATGGAAAGGATTCAACCACAATGTTTTAGGTGAATTAAACTTCTTTTAATAAACCCAACATTGCAAGTCAACATTACTATGGTTAATTCAACTCAAGTTTCGGGTCAGTTCCCAGGTAGGAGGTGTTCCGTAAACCGTCAACTTAAATACCCCCAACATTAGACAGAACTTCACCGAGAGAGTTCCCTTATAACCACAGTAATGTAAGGTCTTTACTCTAAAGATCTAGGTGCATTAAACACTTTTAACAAACCTAGTGACATTGCAAGCTAACATTTAACTATGATTAATTCAACTCCGGTATTCCAGGTCAGTTCCCAGGTAGGAGGTGTTCCGTAAACCGTCAGCTTAAATACCCCCAGCCTTAGACAGAACTTTACCGGTGGAGTTCCCTTATAATCATAGCAATGTTTTTCCTACTTAGTCAATTAAAACTAATTTTAATTCTAAGTAAGAATAATTCTAATCCTATTAGAAATATGATCTTAGGTCTAATTAATTTTAAACATTTTAAAATTAATTCATTTATCCTAAGATCCTATGTTTGCATGCAATTCTTTGTTATAGGTTAACGGTTTCTATTCATTAATTTTATAACTATTATAAATTTTAATGAATTAACCCTATAACATGCTACTATGGTGAATAAATTAACAATCAAATTCTAATTAATTTATAAAACCATATATTAGCATACATGACATACCATAAACATAACAATTATATTAATCTAAGGTAATGTCATGTTCAATGCAATTTAATTTCCTTTTAATTAACCTAACTCTTAAATTAATTATACAAGAAAATTAAAATAGCATTACCATTTTCATACATTAACATAACATTTATATTAATAGCTCATGAAAATTAAGCATGTAAATTACTAATATAAATATAACTCTTATATTTTTAAACTAAAGTAATTTCATGCTCAATGCAAATTAATTTTCTTTAATTAATCTAACTCTTAAATTAATTACCCAAGAAAATTAAATTAAGCATTCACATTTTCATACATTAACATAACACTTTATATTAATTGCTCATGAAAATAAATAAGCAAATAAATCACTTTCACAAATATAACTTTTTATATTTTTACTAAAGTAATTTCATGCTCAATGCTTCTCAATTTTCATCAATCTAATCATAAAAAATTATATTAAATACTCATGAAAATAAGCGTTGATATTTTATTTCCATCCATAATATAACAAATTATATTAATACTCATGAAAATAAATCTAAGCATGCATGCTTCATTAATATAATATAACACTTTATATTTATCTAATTAATGATATGCATAATGTTTTTCAAATTTCATATATTTAATATAACAATTATACTAAATTACTCATGAAATTTAAATTCATGCATAATTATCAAATATTATAACATTTATAACATAAAATTGCATGAAACATGCTTAACCTATGGTGGGATCTAGCTAAATGACATTCATAAAGCAATAAATAGCTATAAAGACCGGTATTTTGGCATCCTAGGGCAAAAATAATGAAAAATTACAATAATAATTCAAAATCTAGCCCTAAACCGCCTTGTAATTGGTCTGAACCGCCCAGAACCAGCTCGAACCGTGTCAAAATCACCTAAACCGAACCCAAATAGCTCAAACCGGTCCAAATTCTGCCAGAACCGGACCAACCAACCTTGAACCGGACCGAACCGAACTCAAGCGACCACTTAGGAGCTGGAAGCAAATTTTTAAAAAAATTCACATTTGTCAAAGCTCGAACCTGCACCCACAGATATGCTAAACAGGCACGCGAACCATCTACTCCAAAGTCCTGTGTTCGATCATAAATGAACGCAAAAAACATTTATTTATCCGTAAACGTTGGAAACCTCACGCGTGATTGACTGTGGCCAGCGTCGAGACGCTGAAGGCATAGCGTCGCGACGCTGCCCCGAAAAATATCCGTTTTGCATTCGTTCTACAGCGTCGCAACTCTAATGAGCAGGGTCGCGACGCTACGCCTCTGGACAGCGTTCTGTCCTTCGATTCAGCAGCATATCTTCTCCGATTTCAACCCCGATTCGAACACCGATCAACAAATTGATCCTAAATTTCTAGACACGGACTTACAAGACTCGATTTACAACAATTTGCCCCAAAAACATGGGCCCTTACATGATCAAATCATACAAAAATTGTAAATCTAATGCCAAAAAAATACCTAAAAAGTCTTTAAGCAAACCAAACATTCATAATGTAAATCGATCCCACCAAAAACCAACGCAAATTTTGTAAAACAAAATTAAGCATACGATCGGCTCTGATACCAATTGAAAGGATTGGAATTCCCCAATTCCGTTACAGCGGAAGCAATTGGACCGTTCGTAGTTAATTTTGTTTCTACTAAAATACCAATGCATTGGCAAAAGGTTAAGCGATGAGAAACATACCTCCGTTGACGACTCTGAATACTTCAACGGATGATTCTTGATTGCTCTGCAACAACGAAGAACACCACCATTTGATCTTCCCCGCTATAACTCTGAGATTAGGAACGTAGTTGTGGGACTACCTAATCTTGAATGGGAAAAACTCTTGAGAGAAAATTCTCCCTAGAGTTATTGAGTTGAGAGAATATGAGAGGGCCTTATGGTGGCCATATGTTGTGGTACCTAAACCCTAGGGTTAGTGTTCTATTTATAGGAGAAAGACCATGAATAAAATATTCATTTAAAATCAGTTATTTCCATAACTGATTTAATCTTTTCCATCAATCAATTCCATGACCAATCAATTCCATAATTGATTAATCTTTTCCATAAATGATTGATCACTTCCATAAGTGATTAATCATTTCCATAATTGATTAATTTCCAATTAATTAATTCTTTAATTAATTAATCACCAATTAAATATCATATATTTAATTTCAGACCTTCTATTAGTTAATTAATTAATTACCCAATTAAATATCATATATTTAATTTCAGGCCTTCAATTAATTAATTCTATAATATGAATCAAATTCATATTAAAATTTGAACTCCTTCAAATTCTCTTATATCCTATAAATTTAATATGAATCAAATTCATATTAATATTTGAACTTCTTCAAATATTTATTTCTCTCATAGACTATAGTTTAATTAAATCTCATTTAATTTAAACTAAATTGAATAATTAATTAATTCATAATTAATTAATTCATCTTCTAATTAAATACCCTATATTTAATTAGACATATATTTGAACTCTTTCAAATATATCAATCTCTCAATTTAATAAAGTTTAATCTCAAATTAGACTTTATATTTTAATGCATCATTATACATTACATTATTTTGTATCTCATACAATTAACTTAATTCCCAATATGAATTTGAACTATTCAAATTCTCTCAAGATATATTTGTTCCTAATTACTCTTTACGAGCTAGCAGGGGGACCTAATGGACCTACAGATCAGAAGCTCCAATGATATGAGGTTAATAGATTAAACTCATTAATCAGGTTAACCAATATTCATTAACTGTGGGTCATTCCACTAAAGACCCACAGTTGAACTCTTCTCACTGTAGAACATTTCTGTGTCCATGGATGTAGACCTATACCAGTAAGTCAATCCTTCACGAGTGTTCGTAATCACGGCTGGGTCAAATTACCGTTTTACCCTTGTGTTACATCTGTCTCCTTAAGTACCAGCGCTCCTCTAATGAACAACCTGTTTATGGTCCAACCATTAAACAGAAAAGTTCCTCTCGGGCCAGTGAGAGGACGGGATCCCTTTGTTCAAGTCCCGGAGTCACCTCTTAAGGGAACACTCATCTACTTCTCCTAGAAGTGGGAAGGAGTGAATTCCTTCTTGTGTTGTCATGTCCCCAGCCTCCCACTCGGTCTTGTCCCCAAAAAGGAAGGCATATTGAGTCGGCGTATTGGCCACTCTCACCCATGCTAATCAAAGGACAATCCCTCATGAGAAGGAGTTCATGACACACTCAGGATTAAGACTGAGTTACCTAGGTCATCGTATTGAAACAGTAAACTAACTAGTTAACGGTGTTACATCTAGTGGTTTACTATTTCGTGGTCCGGTCTTATGCAAACTCATTGCATAGGATACCCCCGCTCGCATGTCTCCTACATGGACGCCTTGGATTAATACGTCTGTATCGAATACAAAGCGGGCCGTATCACATAGTGTTACCAGGATAAGGTACCCAGCCTTATCCTTGTACTATAGACCTTTTAGGTTGTTACTTGAACACCAATCCCCGTATGTCCCCACATACTAGTTCAAGTCACATGTAAACAACCTTGGATCTTAGTTTATTGGATTTGGGTCAAATTGTGCAATATTTAACAATAACACTTTATTGTAGAAACTCAATTACACTTTATTGAAACAAGTATACAATTTGTTTACATTCACTATCTACGAGTTTTAGGGCATAAAACCCAACACTTTGAACATAATGCCAAAATCAACGCTCGAAAGATTGCCAGTGGATATGTCCCATATGAGGCCAAGTACAGTAGTAGTAAGGGCCTTCGATGGGGGCACACAATCAGGTGGTGGGTGACATTGAGATTCCAATACAAATCGGCCCATGCACATTTAACATAACCTTCCAAGTTATGGATATCCCCTCTGCTTACAGTTTCTTATTAGGGCGACCTTGGATACATTCTGCAGGAGCTGTCCCATCATCGCTGCACAAGAAACTCAAGTTTTCAATTGGAAGGAGCCTAGTAATTGTATATGGTCAGAAGGATATCTTGGTTTCTAGGCCAGCTTCAATGCCATATATTGATGCAGAAGAGGAAGCTTTTGAGTCATCATTTCAAACATTCAAGGTGGCAAGTGCTACGACACTATATGGGGAAGGCAAGAAATCTAAATCTCGATCTTCAGTCAAGACGTTCAAAGAAAGTAACAGTCGTTTAGATGACGTTTTAAGCCTATCGAAAAATACCAAAAGATTTGGGCTTGGATATAAGCCAAATAAAGCAGACATGATTAGGGTACATAAGCGAGAAAAGAAGAGGCGTTTGGCCAGATTTGAAAGTTGCGAACCAGAATATGGAGAAAAAGTCATTCCTCATCTCTACCACTCGTTTGAAAGTGCTGGTATAATTCGTCCAGGAGATTTTGCAGTTGTAGTAGTGACTAAAGAGGAAGAAATGGGTCCGTGGATCTACCCCTGCCCAGAAAACTTCGAGCTTAACAGTTGGATTACTATTGAATTACCGTCATTTGCTGTTAAGATGTCAAAGTAATTGACCACTTTTTATTGTTTTTTGCAATTTCAATTTTCAATTTCAAGTTAGGTTAGTCATTTTACTCATTTCATTTTCCAGACTTCTTTCTATGTGTTCAAGTAAATTTCATCATTCAATGAAGGTTTTAGTTCATTTCCTTTTGCTATTGCATATTACACTCTCCATGGCAAAATATTTACTCTTTTTTTCTTCTTTTTTTCAAATTATCAACATCTTAAGCAATAATACTGAGATTGAATGTGCAAACGATTCTCAATACGAACTTGATATTCCTATACACAATGTTGAGTCTGGCGAGGAAGAAGAAGATTTTGAACCTAGTGTTGAGTTGTTAGAACTGATAGAGGAAGGGGAAAAAGCGTTGGGCCCCCATGAAGAGTTAACAGAGATAATTAACCTGGGATCACAAGCAGAAGTCAAGGAGGTTCAAATTGGCACTAATGTCTCTACAGAAACTCGCAAAAAGCTTATTGATTTGCTCACGGAATATGTCGATATCTTTGCTTGGTCCTATCAAGACATGCCTGGGCTAGACACAAATATTGTAATGCATCATTTACCACTCAAACCCGAGTGCAAACCAGTAAGGCAAAAGTTGCGAAAGATGAAGCCGGACATGTTAATCAAGATAAAGGATGAAGTCAGGAAACAAATTGATGCTGGATTTTTTTACTGTGTCCAATTACCCTGAATGGGTTGCAAACATTGTTCCTGTATGAAAGAAGAATGGGTAAGTTAGGATGTGTGTGGATTATAGGGATTTAAACAAAGCAAGCCCTAAAGATAATTTTCCACTCCCTTGTTGGGTTTTATGCCCTAAAACTCGTAGATAGTAAATGTACTTTTGACCGAACATTAATAAAGTGATGTATTATTCAATGTTTGTATTATATCTTGTCTTGTTAACCCTAATCCAATAAACTAAACATCCATGGCTAATAGAATGAGGCTTGAACTAGTATGTAGGGACATACGGGGATCAATGTTCAAGTTTTAGCCTAAAGGGTCTGTAGTATAGGGATAAGGCTGGGTACCTTATCCTGGTGACACTATGGATACGGCCCGCTTTGTATACTGATACAAACGTAATGATCCAATGCGTTCATGTGGTTGACATGTGAGTGGGGGTATCCTGTGTAATGAGTTTGCACAAAGACCGGACCGCGAAATAGTTAACCACTAACTGTAACACCGTTAGTTAGTTTGGTTTCTATTTCACTAGGATGACCTAGGCAACTTGGCCTTAATCCTGAGTGGATTATGGACTCCTGTCCATGAGGGATTGTCCTTTGATTTGTACGGGTGAGAGTGGCCTGTTCGCCGACTCAATAAGCCTACCATTTTGGGGACAAGACCGAGTGGGGAGCTGGGAACGTAGTCTTACAAGATGGAATTCACTCCTTCCCGATACTAGGGTAAGTAGAGGTGTGTTCCCTTAAGTGGTGTCTCCGGGTCTTGAACAATGGGCCCTACCCTCTTCATGGCACGAGAGGGATTTCTGTTTGTTGGTTGGACCACAAACAGGTTGTTCATTAGAGGAGCACTGGTACTTAAGGACCAAGAGGTAGCCCAGGGGTAAAACGGTAATTTGACCTAGCTGGGGTACGAACACATGTGAAGGGCTAACTTGCTGTTGACGGTCAATATCCGTGGACACAGAAATATGTCTGCAGTGAGAAGAGTGCAGCTGTGGTTCTTTAGTGGAGTGAACCACAGTTAACGAACATTGATTAACTTGGATAATGAGTTTAACCAACTAATCTCATATCGTTGGAGCTTCTGATCTGTAGGTCCATTAGGTCCCACCGGTAGCTCATTTAGGGCGTTGAGGTAAAATTCTAAGGATGGATTGAATATTCGAAGGTGTTCGAATATTATACTAAAATATGAATTTGATTTATATTAAAACTATAGGTTATAATTAATATGCATTGGATGTATATTAATACTATAGTTTTGAGAGAGAAAATAGTAATTGAATATGTGATGTTCAATTTTATTTTTATTAATTAATTTCGAATTAATTAATTGATTTAGTTTAATTAAATTTGATTTAATTAAACTATAAGATAAGAGGGATATTAATTTAAATTGGATTTAAATTAATGTTATTTTAATTAATTTAGATTAATTAAAATATAATTAATTATAATTTAAAATTATGATTTTAAAAATTATAATTAATTAAGTTATCAGATAACTGATATTTCAGTTATCTGAAATTATCTTTTTTCTTTTTTTAAATAAAGAGACGTGGTCAGTGTGTGGTTGCAGAAATCTCTCCCAATCTCACGCCTCTCTCCCTCTCTCTCGCTCTCTCAGTGGTTTTTGGTTTCTGGGAAATCAGTGTGTGTCTCCAGAGAAGAAGAAAATCCTTAGAATTTTCAAGTTCCCACAAGCTCTTGACGGGTATCCCTTTGAGTTTACTGGTGAAACCTCGTGGTGGTGTTCGTGACAATTTTTTCCAGCGGAGATCCAAGGAATTTTGGTGAAGCAATTCAAGAAATCTTCAAGGGTAAGTTATTCTTGAATTCTAGGATCATTAGGATCCAATTTAGATTAGATCTAAATAAGGTCAAGCATGTTTTATTATTAAAAATTCAGTAGTTTTATTTTGATTTTACTGCTGTATTTTTTATTATTTTGCCAAACGTATTGGTATTTTATTCCAAATTAAAAACTGAGTAAAGGTTCTGTAAGTTTTCGCTGCGCAAGGGCTTTTATCCCTGCAATTGGTATCAGAGCCTTCTCTGTATTTTAATTTGTGAATTAAAATTTGCGTTGGTTATAGGTTGGATTTAATTGCATTATGAATGTTAATTTGCTGTGAACTGGAGATTAATTGGCCTTAGATTTACAATTTTTTTGATGTGATCAAATGTAAAGGCCCCTGCGTTTTTTGGGCAATTAAATTGTAAATCGAGTCTCTGTAAGTCCAAGTCTAGTTTAGGCTGAAGAACGATGAAGATCGGGACCAAAATTGGCCAAAAACGGCGGAAAACGGCGAGGAATTGCAGCTGGAACAGTGCAGGATTTTCCAGAAATTTCGAAAAAAAAAAAAAAAAAATCGAAATTCAGACGAGGGCTGACGTCAGCATGGAGGACGCTGACGTCATGAGGCGCGGTCCAGGGAGCGGTCCAGTTTGCGTCGCCCGGTTCTTCGGATTCGTGCGGTTCGCGCTTGGTTCGTTGACTGGCGTCCGGTTCGTTGACTGGTCCGCGTGGTTCGTTGACTGGTTCGCTTGGTTCGTTGACTGGGCGGTTTTTGACGCTAGTTTCGTGTTTTTCCGGTCCGGTTCGAGCGGTTTTGAGCTGGTTCGAGCGGTTTTGGCGATTTTAAAGAGGTTTTGGTCCGGTTCGGGGCTGCAGCAGGCTGTAATAGGATAGAATTTTTCTTTATTATAGTAATTTAGCTTTAATTTTGTCCTAGAGGCCAATTAATCGGTTCATATGCTATTTTATATGCTTTATGGATGTCATATAAAAATTAGAAATCCCACCTTAGGTTATAAAGCATGCTCATGCATTTATGTATGTTATAATTAGATTATAATATATGATTGAAATGCATGGTTTGATTTTCATGAGTTATTAATATATAATTGAGTTATATTAAATTCATGAAAATGGAAAAGTATGATGCATGCAATTACATAGTTTTAATATAAGAGTTATATTAAAAATAATTTGTTTGCAGCATGCTAAGTTGATTTTCCATCTTTTGGCTATAATAAAATTGTTTATTATTTAAAATGGAAATCAAGTTGCATTGAGCATGATACATCCATAGGTTAATATAAAGGTTATATTAATTTTCATGCAAATGCAAAATACTATAGTTTGAATTTCATTAACTTGAATATGATTGTTAATTGTTTTAAAAACTATAGTATGCATGATTATAGGGCTAATCATTAAAATTTTGAAATAGTTTAAAATTTTATGATTAGAAACCGTCAATCTATAATCAAGATATGCATGTTCACATAGGATCTTAGGTTATTTTGAATTAATTTTAATGGGTTAAAATTAATTAGACCTAAGATCATTCTCTAATAGGATTAGAATATCTTACTTAGTTTTAAAATAGTTTTAATGAACTAAGTAGGACGAACATTCCTAAGATTATAAGGGAACTCTACCAGTGAAGTTCTGTCTAAGGATTGGAGGTATTTAAGTTGACGGTAAACGGAACACCTCCTACCTGGGAACGGATCTGGAACACCGGAGTTGAATTAATCTCAGGTTAATGTTAGAATAAATGTCGCTAGGTTAATTAAATTGGTTTAATACACCTAGACATTAGGTCTTATTATAATAGTTATAATAGGACTAGACTTAGATAAATGACTTAGCCGGATTTATCTAGGTTTAATCAAACTCTAAAATTAATAATAGGTTACTTTAGTGGGAGGAAAAATTACAAAACTTGATTTAAATCGAGTTTTGCTCCTGCGTCCCTGTGATGTTCACACCGTGAGATCCATGCTCGGCTTTGTGTCGTTTTAGCGCGGCCTCCCTTCGGAGAGTGTTTGCATGGGTCAATACCAAGGTGAATGGGGAAAGTGACTATAGTAAGTGGGAGCAGGACACGTGTCAACGTATCCTTCGGTCTCCGCCCCTAGGTCACAACGTGAGATTCCTATGATCCGCCTGCGTGTTGTCTCGGCGCAACCATCCCTTCGGAGGGCCTGATCATAGGATTCGGAACACCGTGAACTCCTGAATAGGATAGGGTCACTTAGGCTAATTACCGACAGTTGTCTTTCCTAACGGTAGCCTGTTGCTGCGTGCCTCTGGGATCTAAAAGTGGGAGGGTTACACTTACGGGGAGGAGTTAATTTGTTAACAAATCCTTGACCGAACAACGGTGGTTAATATCTAATGGAATATGAGTTATTCTGGTATTAGAAATTGACTGAGAAGAGTCTCATTTTAGAGGAGGAACAACTGATCATCCTTCGGTGGCTGTTCTTCTAAACCTCTAAAGCATCGTTGCGAAACACAATCATAGTTTTATTAGGGTTCTTTGATTGTTTGTTTGCAAAATTGATTGGATGTATGCAATTGTTTGTATTGCTTGTGTGATGGGTTAAGGCATAGATAACTAATACGGTCACTTGTTTGTTTTTCAGCAATGTCTTCCTCTATAATATCCCTGCTTAAAAATGAACAACTTACCGGCGAGAATTTTCCACAATGGAAATCAAACCTCAATACAATACTCGTGGTTGAGGACTTAAGATTCGTCTTAACGGAGGAATGTCCTCCCGTTCCCCCTCGCACTGCCTCTCAGGCAGTTAAGGACACCTACGAACGCTGGACCAAGGCCAATGAAAAGGTCAAAGTCTATATTCTGGTCAGCTTGTCTGAAGTGTTGGCCAAGCGTTACGAAAACGTGGCAACTGCCAGGGAAATTATGAATTCCCTGCAGGAGATGTTTGGACTTCCGTCCTACCAGCTCCACCACGACGCCTTGAAGAACGTCTTCAATGCCAAGATGCTGGAAGGTCAATCTGTTCGGGAACATGTCCTGGACATGATTAACCAGTTCAACATAGCTGAGGCAAATGGCGGGGTTGTCTGCGAGCGCAGTCAGGTTGCGTTCATCCTTCACTCGCTCCCAGCGAGCTATCTGTCTTTCAGGACGAACGCGAGCATGAATAAGATTCAGTTCAACCTGACTACCCTCCTCTCGGAGTTACAGATTTATGAGTCCTTGCAAAAGAGCAAGGGCAAAAATGTGGTTAAAGGAGAGGCCAATGTGGCCCATTCCAAGAAGAAGTTCCTGAAGGGTTCATCCTCAGGGACTAAATCTGTACCTCAGGCTTCTTCATCGAAGCAGATCCAAAAGAGGAAGGGAGACAAGGGGAAGGCTCCTGCACAGGCTGTGCAAGGGAAGGGGAAGGCCAAGGTCGTGGCCGACAAAGGTAGATGCTTCCACTGCAATGCAGATGGTCACTGGAAGCGCAACTGTCCCCGCTACCTTGCTGAGAAGAGAAGAGAAAAAGAAGGTAAATTTGATTTACTTGTGTTAGAGACTTGTCTCGTTGAACATGATGAGTTTGCCTGGATACTAGATTCGGGAGCCACTAATCATGTTTGTTCTTCTTTTCAGGGAAATAATTTCCAGCAGCTGGCAGAGGGTGAAATGACGCTCAAGGTCGGAACGGGAGACGTCGTTTCAGCTCGTGCAGTGGGAGCTGCAAAATTATTCTTTAGAAATAGGTTTTTAATTTTAGAGGACTTGTACTTGGTTCCTAGAATTAAAAGGAACCTTATTTCTGTTTCAGCTTTGTTAGAACAATGTTATTCAATTTCCTTCTTGCTTAATGAAGCTTTAATTTCAAAGAATGGAGTTTACATTTGTTCAGCTAAGCGTGAGAATAATTTATTTGTGTTAAGACCAAATGATGTTAAGGCTATTTTAAGTCATGAAATGTTTAAAACGGCCGAAACGCAAAACAAAAGGCAAAAAGTTTCTCTTTTAAGTAACAACACGTATCTTTGGCATCTTCGTCTTGGTCATATTAACATCGATCGGATCGATCGTTTGGTTAAAAATGGACTTCTAAGTGACATAGAAGATACATCTTTACCACCCTGTGAATCGTGTCTCGAGGGTAAAATGACCAAGAGGCCTTTTACCGGAAAAGGTTATAGGGCCAAAGAACCACTTGAACTGATACATTCGGATCTTTGTGGTCCAATGAATGTAAAGGCTCGAGGTGGTTTTGAATACTTCATCTCTTTTATAGATGATTATTCACGATACGGTTACTTGTACCTAATGGGCCATAAGTCTGAGGCTCTTGAAAGGTTCAAAGAGTTTAAGGCTGAGGTAGAAAACCTGTTAGGTAAAACGATTAAAACACTTCGATCAGATCGAGGTGGAGAGTATTTAGATCAGCGATTCCAGGACTATATGATAGAACATGGAATTCAATCACAACTCTCAGCACCTGGTACACCTCAGCAGAATGGTGTATCAGAAAGGAGAAACAGAACCTTGTTAGACATGGTTCGATCTATGATGAGCTATGCTCAGTTGCCTAGCTCGTTTTGGGGGTATGCAGTAGAAACTGCAGTACATATTCTTAACAGTGTTCCCTCAAAAAGTGTTTCTGCAACTCCTTTTGAGTTATGGAGGGGGCGTAAACCTAGTTTACATTACTTTCGAATCTGGGGTTGTCCTGCACATGTGTTAGTGACAAATCCTAAGAAATTGGAACCACGTACGAGAATATGCCAATTTGTTGGTTACCCGAAAGAAACGAGAGGTGGTCTTTTCTACGACCCTCAAGATAATAAAGTATTTGTATCGACAAATGCAACTTTCTTGGAGGAAGACCACATTCGAGATCATCGACCACGAAGTAAGTTAGTATTAGGAGAAGCTACAGAAGGGTCAACAAGGGTTGTTGATGAACCTGGTCCTTCAACAAGAGTTGTTGGAGAATGCAGTTCTTCTCGTCAATCTAGTCCTTCTCACGTAGTGGGAGAGCTTCGACGCAGTGGGAGGGTTGTGACACAACCTAATCGCTACTTGGGTTTAACAGAAACACAAGTAGTCATACCTGATGACGGCGTAGAAGATCCATTGTCTTATCGTCAGGCAATGAATGATGTAGATAAGGACGAGTGGGCCAAAGCCATGGACCTTGAGATGGAGTCAATGTACTTCAATCAAGTTTGGGAACTTGTAGATCTACCTGAGGGGGTCAAACCCATTGGGTGTAAATGGATCTATAAGAGGAAAAGAGATGCTGCTGGGAAAGTACAGACTTTCAAAGCAAGACTTGTAGCAAAGGGTTATACCCAACGAGAAGGAGTGGACTATGAAGAAACTTTTTCTCCAGTTGCTATGCTTAAGTCCATAAGAATCCTCTTATCCATTGCCACATTTTATGATTATGAAATTTGGCAAATGGATGTCAAGACAGCTTTTCTGAATGGCAATCTTGACGAGAGTATTTTTATGTCTCAACCCGAAGGGTTCATATCCCAAGGTCATGAGCAAAAAGTTTGCAAACTGAATCGATCCATTTATGGGTTGAAACAGGCTTCTCGATCTTGGAATATTAGATTTGATACTGCGATCAAATCTTTTGGTTTTGACCAGAATGTTGATGAGCCTTGTGTATACAAGAAGATCGACAAGAATAAAGTAGCTTTCCTCGTACTTTATGTAGACGACATCCTGTTCATTGGGAATGATGTAGGGTATCTGTCTGACGTAAAAGAATGGCTAGCAGCTCAATTCCAAATGAAAGATTTGGGTGAGGCCCAGTATGTTCTTGGCATCCAGATTATTCGGGATAGAAAGAACAAATCGCTAGCTCTGTCTCAGGCAACGTATATCGACAAGATGTTGGCTCGATATTCGATGCAGAATTCCAAGAAGGGCTTGTTGCCTTTCAGGCATGGGGTTCACTTGTCTAAGGAACAGTCTCCTAAGACACCTCAAGACGTTGAGGATATGAGACGGATTCCCTACGCATCTGCAGTGGGTAGCTTAATGTATGCCATGCTATGCACGAGGCCTGACATTTGTTACGCTGTAGGGATTGTCAGCAGATATCAGTCGAATCCAGGGTTAGACCATTGGACCGCCGTTAAAGGAATCCTCAAGTATCTTAGGAGAACGAGAGATTACATGTTGGTGTTTGGGGCTAAGGAGTTAGTTCTCACGGGTTACACCGACTCTGACTTCCAAACTGACAAGGATTCTAGGAAATCTACGTCAGGGTCAGTTTTCACCCTTAACGGGGGAGCTGTAGTTTGGAGGAGTATAAAGCAAGGATGCATAGCAGACTCCACAATGGAGGCTGAGTATGTAGCTGCTTGTGAAGCAGCTAAGGAAGCTGTTTGGCTAAGGAAGTTCTTGACAGATTTGGAAGTTGTTCCAAATATGAACTTGCCCATTACGTTATACTGTGACAACAGTGGGGCAGTAGTCAATTCAAAGGAACCTCGCAGCCACAAAAGAGGTAAACACATAGAGAGGAAGTACCATCTAATTCGAGAAATTGTGCAAAGAGGAGATGTGGTCATGACCAAGATCGCTTCCGAGCACAACATTGCTGATCCGTTTACGAAGGCCCTCTCGGCTAAAGTGTTCGAGGGTCATCTAGAAAGTCTAGGTCTGCGAGACATGTATATAGCCTAATCTAGGGCAAGTGGGAGATGTGTAATGGGTGTTAGGATGCCCTAGTTTATTGTATTTTGTATATTTACCTTTAATGTAATGTACAATATACATGTACCATTTCCAGCTTTGGATTATATTGTATATATATTTTCCCTGTAACTTGAGTTTTAGTTCAAGTGGGAGTTTGTTGGGTTTTATGCCCTAAAACTCGTAGATAGTAAATGTACTTTTGACCGAACATTAATAAAGTGATGTATTATTCAATGTTTGTATTATATCTTGTCTTGTTAACCCTAATCCAATAAACTAAACATCCATGGCTAATAGAATGAGGCTTGAACTAGTATGTAGGGACATACGGGGATCAATGTTCAAGTTTTAGCCTAAAGGGTCTGTAGTATAGGGATAAGGCTGGGTACCTTATCCTGGTGACACTATGGATACGGCCCGCTTTGTATACTGATACAAACGTAATGATCCAATGCGTTCATGTGGTTGACATGTGAGTGGGGGTATCCTGTGTAATGAGTTTGCACAAAGACCGGACCGCGAAATAGTTAACCACTAACTGTAACACCGTTAGTTAGTTTGGTTTCTATTTCACTAGGATGACCTAGGCAACTTGGCCTTAATCCTGAGTGGATTATGGACTCCTGTCCATGAGGGATTGTCCTTTGATTTGTACGGGTGAGAGTGGCCTGTTCGCCGACTCAATAAGCCTACCATTTTGGGGACAAGACCGAGTGGGGAGCTGGGAACGTAGTCTTACAAGATGGAATTCACTCCTTCCCGATACTAGGGTAAGTAGAGGTGTGTTCCCTTAAGTGGTGTCTCCGGGTCTTGAACAATGGGCCCTACCCTCTTCATGGCACGAGAGGGATTTCTGTTTGTTGGTTGGACCACAAACAGGTTGTTCATTAGAGGAGCACTGGTACTTAAGGACCAAGAGGTAGCCCAGGGGTAAAACGGTAATTTGACCTAGCTGGGGTACGAACACATGTGAAGGGCTAACTTGCTGTTGACGGTCAATATCCGTGGACACAGAAATATGTCTGCAGTGAGAAGAGTGCAGCTGTGGTTCTTTAGTGGAGTGAACCACAGTTAACGAACATTGATTAACTTGGATAATGAGTTTAACCAACTAATCTCATATCGTTGGAGCTTCTGATCTGTAGGTCCATTAGGTCCCACCGGTAGCTCATTTAGGGCGTTGAGGTAAAATTCTAAGGATGGATTGAATATTCGAAGGTGTTCGAATATTATACTAAAATATGAATTTGATTTATATTAAAACTATAGGTTATAATTAATATGCATTGGATGTATATTAATACTATAGTTTTGAGAGAGAAAATAGTAATTGAATATGTGATGTTCAATTTTATTTTTATTAATTAATTTCGAATTAATTAATTGATTTAGTTTAATTAAATTTGATTTAATTAAACTATAAGATAAGAGGGATATTAATTTAAATTGGATTTAAATTAATGTTATTTTAATTAATTTAGATTAATTAAAATATAATTAATTATAATTTAAAATTATGATTTTAAAAATTATAATTAATTAAGTTATCAGATAACTGATATTTCAGTTATCTGAAATTATCTTTTTTCTTTTTTTAAATAAAGAGACGTGGTCAGTGTGTGGTTGCAGAAATCTCTCCCAATCTCACGCCTCTCTCCCTCTCTCTCGCTCTCTCAGTGGTTTTTGGTTTCTGGGAAATCAGTGTGTGTCTCCAGAGAAGAAGAAAATCCTTAGAATTTTCAAGTTCCCACAAGCTCTTGACGGGTATCCCTTTGAGTTTACTGGTGAAACCTCGTGGTGGTGTTCGTGACAATTTTTTCCAGCGGAGATCCAAGGAATTTTGGTGAAGCAGTTCAAGAAATCTTCAAGGGTAAGTTATTCTTGAATTCTAGGATCATTAGGATCCAATTTAGATTAGATCTAAATAAGGTCAAGCATGTTTTATTATTAAAAATTCAGTAGTTTTATTTTGATTTTACTGCTGTATTTTTTATTATTTTGCCAAACGTATTGGTATTTTATTCCAAATTAAAAACTGAGTAAAGGTTCTGTAAGTTTTCGCTGCGCAAGGGCTTTTATCCCTGCATCCCTCACATTGATGTGTTGGTAGATAACACTGCTAGTTTCTCTACCTTCTCTTTTATGGATGGTTTTTCAGGCTACAATCAAATAAAAATGGCACCTAAAGATCAGGAAAAAACTACATTTATTACATTGTGGGGAACATTCTGCTACAAAGTTATGCCATTTGGTTTGAAAAATGCTGGGGCCACCTACCAGCGAGCCATGGTTACCTTATTCCATGATTTGATGCACAAAGAGATTGAAGTGTATGTAGATGATATGATTGCCAAGTCGAAAGAAGAGGAAGAACATACAACCGTTCTTCGCAAGTTGTCTGCTCAAGCTCAATCCGAGCAAATGTATATTCGGGGCAACCTCTAGTAAATTGTTAGGATTTGTGGTTAGCAAAGAAGGTATCAAGGTCGACCCTGACAAAGTTAAGGCAATTCTGGAAATGCCGCCTCCGCAAACACAGAAAGAAGTTAGAGGATTTTTGGGTCAGATAAATTATATTGCCAGGTTCATAGCGCAATTGACCACAACATGTGAGCCTATTTTCAAGTTGCTTCGCAAAAATATTGATGGCATTTGGAATGAAGATTGTCAAACAACATTTGATAAAATTAAGCAGTATTTACGAAATCCACCGATCCTCGTACCACCAGTGCCTGGACGTCCGCTCATTTTGTATCTCACCATAACAGAAAGTGCAATGGGATGTGTACTGGGGCAGCATGATGACTCTGGTAGGAAAGAGCGAGCTATATACTATTTGAGCAAAAAGTTCACCAGTTGTGAAACCAAGTACTCCTCGATGGAAAAAACTTGTTGTGCTCTTGCTTGGGCTGCACGTCGCTTAAGGCAATACATGTTGTATTACACGACATGGCTTATTTCAAAAATGGATCCTGTGAAATACATCTTCGAGAAGCCATCTTTATCGGGACGAATTGCAAGGTGGCAAGTTCTTTTATCCGAGTATGACATCTCATATGTGACTCAAAAGTCAGTAAAGGGGAGCGCTCTAGCTGATTATCTGGCACAACAACCTATAGAGGACTATGAGCCGATGAAGTTCGACTTCCCTGATGAGCATATCCTCACTGTAGCAACAGAGAAAGAAATATCGAATCCAGATATGTGGACCATGTTCTTTGATGGGGCTTCAAATGAATTGGGTCACGGAATAGGCGCAATATTAATATCGCCTCGAGGAGAATTATTCCCTCTCACTGCTAAGCTGTGTTTTGATTGCACACACAACATGGCTGAATACGAAGCTTGTTCAATGGGCATTCAAGCTGCTCTAGATATGAAGATTGAAAGGCTTCAGGTCTTGGGGGACTCTTTGCTAGTGATTCATCAGCTAAGAGGAGAATGGGAAACCAGAGATGCTAAATTATTGCCTTACAAGCAACTTATAACAAGATTATCTCAGCAGTTTGATCAAATTACTTTTGATTATTCCCCAAGAGAGAATAATCGGATAGCAGATGCATTGGCTACTCTAGCAGTCATGTTCAATATGGATTTTGATGAAGGGGTCCAGCCAATTAAAATCGAAGAGCGAGATGTTCCCGCCTCCTGCATGAATATTGAGAATGAGTCAGATGACAGGTCATGGTTTCAAGACATCAAACAGTATATGAAATGTGGAACCTATCCTCCTAATGCATCAGAAAATGACAAGCGAACTCTGAGAAGATTGGCAATGAAATTCTTCTTGAATGGGGAGATACTTTACAAAAGAAATTATGACATGGTACTGTTAAGATGTGTGGACGCCACAGAGGCTAACCAGATTATGAAAGAAATCCATGAGGGAATTTGTGGTACCCATGCAAATGGGCATATGATGGCTAGACAAGTTTTGAGAGCTGGTTATTATTGGCTGACTATGGAAACGGATTGCATTAAGTATGCAAGAGAATGTCATAAATGTCAAATTTATGCAGACAAGACTCATGCTCCTTCATCCGAGTTACACATTTTAACTGCTCCTTGGCCTTTCTCTATGTGGGGAATAGATGTGATTGGACCCATTGATCCTAAAGCTTAAAATGGACATCTATTTATCTTGGTGGTCATAGATTACTTTACCAAATGGGTGGAGGCAGCCTCTTATCGTGATGTGACAAAAGGGGTCGTGATCAAATTCATCAAGAAGGAGATCATTTGTCGATACGGCCTCCCTGAGACCCTAATATCAGATAACGCTAGAAACTTGAACAATAAGATGATGAGTGAGCTATGTGAACAATTCAAGATTAAACATCTCAATTCCACCCCTACAGACCAAAAATGAATGGGGCTGTTGAAGCTGCAAACAAAAACATAAAAAAAATTGTTGAAAAGATGACTATAACGTACAAAGATTGGCATAAAATGCTCCCCTTTGCTCTACACGGCTATCGCACGTCAGTTCGTACATCAACTGGGGCAACACCTTTTTCCTTAGTATATGGTATGGAGGTTGTGCTCCCAATTGAGGTGGAAATTCCATCACTAAGAGTTCTTATGGAAGCTAAATTGAAAGAGGCTGAATGGGTCCAGAATCTTTATGAACAGCTCAATTTCGTTGAAGAGAAGAGATTAACAGCATTGAGTAGAGGTCAACTCTATCAAAGAAGGATGATGAGAGCATATGATAAGAAAGTTCGCCCAAGAAGATTTAGAGAGGGAGATCTGGTGCTGAAAATGATCCTTCCATTTCAAAAGGATCATTGAGGAAAATGGACTCCAAATTATGAAAGACCATTTGTGGTGAAAAAGGCTTTCTCTGGTGGGGCATTAATCTTAACCAATATGGATGGCTGTGAATTATCAAGCCCAGTCAATTCAGACTATGTTCGGAAGTATTATGCATAGATTTTCTGGCTATCTTTCCTAAGGAGGCTAGACAAAGTTGCAAAGTATTCAATAAGTGTTTTGGAAAGTTTCATTTCAATCTCAGTAGTTTTGTTTAAAAAAGGTTGTTTATCCCTCACCATCTCCACCCTCTCAATTTGGAGATATTTCTTTTCTTCATTGTGTACTTTATTGATTAATAAAAGATTTGCTTCCTCCATTTTGACCAGTATAGTTGTTATTTTTATGCCAATCACAAATGCAAATTATGCATGTTACATCACAAGTTCGGGTATTTCATTGTCCAGCCTCTCCACTCTCTTTCAAAAAAAGAAAAAAAAGAAAAAGAAAAAGAAAAGAAAAAGAAAAAGAAAATAAAAAGAAAAAGAAAAGGAAAAGAGAAAAAGAAAAAGAAAGAAAATAGATGTTTTCACTATAATCATTGAGGAAAATTGGTCAATTCTTGCCTATTTTACCCTTTCATGGAAAGTATGTTTGTTGTTATCAGCTATACTGTCAATCAACTACAACCTTTATTTTGACCGTTGTTCATGTGTGCAAAGTTTCAAATTACCATTTCTTTCCAGACAAGGTTCCAATTATCACACTGGGGCAAAACACCCCCTCGTGAAGTAAGAATTCAAAATTACTTACTATGAAACCTTGAGCTTAGCCCACCACGCGTGATTTTGTGGTAGGCCAACACGAATTACTGATTCACAATTGAACCCTTTGCTAAACTCATGGCATATAACTGCGTTGAATCTCCATATTTGTCTACCCACTTGAGAGCCTTTTGCTAAGCCTGTCACATCAAACCATGTGGCAAACATTTCAAAATATCCACCCAATATTACCAAGGGACCTTCAGTAGTAATGAAATAGGGATTAAACTTTTACGATTTACCGCTTCATAATTAAGACTTGTAGTTCTTTGAGTATTCCTATATTTCAACTTTGTTCAATCTACACTTTTCCTACCATTTCTATCGTTTATCTTCTCTCCTTTTATTGGAAGGTGACTCCAAGACTAAAGACGATAATCTTGAGAACTTGGACTTAGTAACTTGAGAAGGGGTCTCGAAGCCTCAAATCCTTTCAATAAGTTTGGCGTAGGAAATAACCCTATCATGGTACCAAGGAGCGCTGACAAAGAAACAACATGGAGTGATGACTTAACAAATGGTTGATCTTCTACATGTGATTGTATCATCTGCTAGTCATGGAAGCATGTATTTGGCCTAAAAAAAAAAGAGTTATGAAAAACAGAAAAAAGAAAAAGAAAAAAGAAAAAGAAAAAGAAAAAAAGAAAAAAGGAAAATAAATGTACAAGGCCAAGATAATTCTTGAAATGCATGATTGGGGCAATCAATGTAGATCAGGAGGTCACACCTCCAAACGATTTGGAGATTTTCTTTGTCAATTATCATTTGGAGCAGGAATCTTCATTGCTACATTGGGGCAAAGCTTTCATCATTATACTAGGGCAAAACCGTTATTATTAAATTGGGACAAAGGGCCTTCACCACTATACTACAGTAAAGCCATTTTACCATTTATGTAAACTGTTTTAGACTGGGGCAAAGGCCAAGTTAAGAGAATCACACTTCTCTTATGAAGAATCTTCCAATCTCGAGCAGTTCTCTACATTCAAGAATAGAAAGCTGAATCACATTTTCATAGAAGAATCACATTCAGATAAAGGACAATCACAGTAATGTGGGTTTTTCATCAAAGATTTCGAGCTGACTTAAAGAAAGAAGGAGATATATGAGATAATCCCTTGAGGAGCTACTTCTTGTTCTCGTAGTGGTTGTCCAAGGAATTGGGGTCACCTTAACAAATATTTTCATTTGAATTATGTTCAATCTCTTATTGTTCAAGAGATTTCTTATGAAGGCATTTGTGACCCATGTTTTCTTCCTTCAGTCCTTTCTCTCTTTCTTTGTTGACTACCATTCCCATTTGTCTCTAGGCCAAATTCATCTTCTTGTATCGAACCTTTTTGTCCACTACAAGGCTAAGGTTATGAAGCGTTTGAATCAGATAAGATGTTTAATACTATGAATTACCATTGATAGCTCTTTAAACTAGCACATGAGACACTTCTAAAAAACCTACCATACTTGATATGATTGAGCAATCTATGGTTGACATACATGATCTTTTAGGTGGAGCAATCTTTTATTAACATACATGATCTCTTTTAGGTCGAGCAACTTTGATTGACACATACAATTTTTCTCGAGTGTTGAAAGCATCAAAAAAAAAAAAAAAAAAAAAAAAAGGAAAAGGAAAAGAAAGAGAAAGAGAGGCAATCAAGATCCGAAGATGTCTATTGTTATATATTTTGAAAGCTTCCTTGACTGATAAATTTTTATTTCCTCTCATTAGATTCATGGGTGGCTTAATGTCTTTATTGTCAATGCAATACCAATTGAAAGTTTTCAATGTCTGCGACATCTAAAGCAATGACATTTATTCAATAGACTTCGATAGAAGAGAATCCGAAGTGCAAAGGGTTTCGTGGGAGGAGCATTGGAAAATTCCACTCACAGGACATTTTGCTATGAGACGTTCGGGAGTCTTTAAATCAAGACCTCAAAGTGTTTTGGTTCATCATCAGCAAAGCAACTTACTTCACTTCGTCTATGTCTCTCAATCTATAAAGGCGGAACGCAAGAAATGAGCTACTTTATAGTTATGGTTTTCAAAACTCGCTAATTTTGAAGTTTGTGTTTTTGAAACTTGTGCCCTACACATTTTCATGCTACATGTAAATTTGAATCTCATACATTTAAGCATACTCTACATTTTGAGATTTTGCAAGTCTATGATTCACTTCTTTGTTGGTTAAATCGAACCCTACTAGTTAGTGAAGGTCGAAACCTGGTTGGAGTCAAGTCCATTTCATGTTTTATTTGGTTGGTTAAATCGAACCCTGCTAGTTAGTGGAGGTCGAAGCCTGGTTGGAGTCAGGTCCATTTCATGTTTTATTTGGTTGGTTAAATCGAACCCTGCTAGTCAGTGGAGGTCGAAGCCTGGTTGGAGTCAGGTCCATTTCATGTTTTATTTGGTTGGTTAAATCGAACCCTGCTAGTCAGTGGAGGTCGAAGCCTGGTTGGAGTAAGGTCCATTTCATGTTTTATTTGGTTGGTTAAATCGAACCCTGCTAGTTAGTGGAGGTCGAAGCCTGGTTGGAGTCAGGTCCATTTCATGTTTTATTTGGTTGGTTAAATCGAACCCTGCTAGTTAGTGGAGGTCGAAGCTTGGTTGGAGTCAGGTCCATTTCATGTTTTATTTTGGTTGGTTAAATCGAACCCTGCTAGCTAGTAGAGGTCGAAGTCTGGTCTGAGCCAGGTCCATTCCCCTTTTCTTTTGGTTAAATCAAACCTTATCTTGGATTAGAGATGAAAATCTGGTCAAAGTAAGGTTCATTTTCCTTTTCCAATTTTAGGCACCACCGCCGCCGCCGCCACCGTGTCGCCGCTGTGCCGCCGCTTTTCGTTGATTCCAACAAAGTTCCTAAGTGAGGGCTAATGGAAAAATGGGAGGGAAAGTGGAAGAGAAAAGAGAAAAAGAGAGGGAGGGAAGTTGGGGAAGAAGAAAGAGGAAAGTGAACAAGGTGGGTCCCACATTTTAAATTCTTTTGTCTTTCCACTTCTCTCTCTTATTATTTGTCTTATAATTATTATTATTACCATTATTATTATTCCTCATAAAACAAGAAAATAAACTTTTTTTTCCCTTTTTTTTATGTATCCAAACTTTTCCATTTTTTCATTTTGGCCATGAATTTGAGTTTCCAAATCAATATCTTTTGGTTTTATATTAAAATCAATTTCAATTTTAATTAAATTGGGAATGTCTATGGGCTTTAGTTAAATTGGAGTTCAATTTCAATTTTGGTTTACATAAATCAATTTCAATTAGGCTGTAACATGAAATTTCTAATTTGAATTTCACATTGGTCTTAATTGACTTGAATTTGAATCAATGTCTTTAATTCACATTAAAGATCTCAATTCCGTTTCAATTTAATTTTTATTTGAAGCTTTGATTTCAATCCCATTTTGATTCTAAATTTGAATTTTCAATTTAATTTCTTTTAGGATTTTAAAAAATCAAAGTCAATTTGGTTTAATTTGGATTTCAATTCAATTTGATTCTTGGTTTTAAATTAACTCAATTTCAATTTAGTTTTGGTTTGAAAGTTTCAAATAGAATTTTAATTTTTCTTTGGTTGATTTTAATTTGAATAAAATCTCAAATTGGTTCAATTTGTAATTCTGATTTTCACAAATGAATTTCGATTTCATTTTAATTTTCAAAATTGATTTCAATTGGATGTAAATTGGGTTTCTTAAATAAATTTCAAAATAGGTTTTGATTGAAAATTTTGAAGTCAATCTTAATTTGGTTAATATTTGAATTCCTTCAAACGATTTAAAAATGAAAATACTCAAATGAATTTCAAAGTGAATTTTAAATTGGTATTTAAATTTGAACTGTTTAAATTAATCTCAAATGGGATTTAATTTTAAATTTCAAATTGGATTTCAAGAAAAGTTTTTTAAAGTTGATTATGGAAACTTTAACTAATTTTGTCTAAGAACGGGTATTTAAGCTGATCGAGAGGGAACCTGGAAATTAGCCTAAATATTTTTGCAATCAACTTGAATTTGGTCTTAATTTAGAATTTTTGAAACCAACTTCAATTTAACTTCAAATTGGAATTTGTAAAACTATTTCAAAATGACTTTTAAACTGAGATTTCCAATTGAATTTCAATTTGGTTTTAGTTCGAATTTCTAAATGATCTAACTTTCTTTCAATTAATTTCAAATTCCTTATTTTATTTTTTAATTTTGAAATTTCTAATTAGTTTTTCAATGTGGAAAATAAAAAAGGATTTCTTTTTGTTGAATGGTGTCATAAAATCATGTAAAGCCTATGACGGAGTTGAAATAATTTTCAAATTCTTGAGGTGAAAGATTTTCTTTAATTAGGAAATTTCTACATGATAATAAAGTCACGGGTTAGCCCCACTCACAAAATTAAATCATTACTTTATTTAAAGATAAGGTGAAATTATTGAGACAATTTTTTTTTTCAAATTTTATTTGTCTAGTTTCATTAAGACACAGACCTTTTGTTTAATGAATTCGAGTAATAAAATAAAATGTTTTCAAACGGATGTTGTAGGGTGCTAACACCTTCTCTACACACAACTGACCCCCGAACCTAATTTTTGGTTTTCAAAGACCATTTTTTCTTTAAAATGGGTGACCAATCACACCCCAAGATGATTGGTGGCGACTCCAAACCTCTGACCTCGAAAGAGACCCTTAGGAAAGGACGTCTGCCGCTCCGCGTCGCAATGACGTTGCGACAGACTCCACTCCATAAAAGGAAGTAGTCGTCTCAAGTCAATTCATTCCGAGTTGGAGGCTCACTTTCCATCTTTGGAAGCCATTTAAAGAGAGGAACGATTGGAGACTTCAAGAAGACCATTAGCTACGGATTGCTGCAAGGGAATTAATCTTTTCTTGTAAAAGTCTTGTAGTTATGGATGCACATACTCAGATTGTAACGTATGTTGCTTTTTACTCCATGAACCAAATTTACTTAGGTGTTGGTTAGGATCTATGTAATTGTCGTACTTCATACTCAATGCAATTGATATTGATTTGAGCATCTTGATTAATTGTTGTGCTTATTATTATTTTGTGTCCGCCTGACCAGCCGATATGAATACCACCTCTTAGTTTCAGGGATGATTTGAGAGGTGTGTGACATTTAATCACACTAGGCCATTATGTGTTGGTGGACGCCAGTAACTGAGTTAGGGATAACCAGTTGCCTAGTGCTTGATCCATAGAACGTCATTGGAGTTTAAACACATTCCAAAAAATCCAGAGTTCCGGGAGGATCCTGCTGATAAGACTGCAAGATAATCAATATTATTGCTAGAGCATCTTTTTAAACAATTACAGAAATCTTAACCAACGTCTGTTTCCAATTTGTCTACTTTATTCGTTTACATTATGCTTTGTTATTTCTTTTGTTTCAGCATTATTTCAAAATCAATCATTTTAACAAGCTTGAAACCATAAAAAAGTTACACAAGATAGGTAGAGTGAAAGTCATTCAAAACCTCGTGGATACGATAAATTACTTATCACTTGCTGCAGATTGTGTATACTTGCACAGTATTCTAGGGTTAATTTTTATTATATTTTTAACCCACTCTAGAAGGCAACAACATACAAGTATTATTAAATATAACTTACATATGCATCTTTTGCATTATTGTGCAGCCACCCATCCTTTTTAGAGAAACGACTTTGGTGAAATAAATTAACTAGCCAATATCACGACCCTATTTTATTTTCTATAATTAAAAAACACATAATATTAGTCATACTAAGGAGATAAGGTATAAAATAAAAATGAGCTCTCGCATTTCATTCCACACTTAAACGAATGACTTCCCAGTTTGATGGTTAACAAGTGGATTCAGGCCCTGTTTGGGGTTGATTTTGAAGACCTAAAAAGTGATTGTAGATCAATTTTAACCGTTTTTTGTGTTTGGTTAAACGGATTCTTTAATAATCTAGAGAAAATCAATTTTTCAATCACGTTGGTTTGCAAAAGCTGCTGAGAGTAGATTTAGGATTTAGATTTTAGGAAAATCTGGTGTAACTAACCAATATTTAAAATTTTTTTTTCTATCCTTCCATATTTTAGGTTTTCAAATATTATTATTCACAATTTATCTTATCTTATCTCATTTCATTATTTTTACTTTTAAATTTAATTGGTTGCTTCTAATTTATTTTTCTTAATTTTTTTTATTTAAACTAAAATTAGATTTCGTTTGACACAAAATTTTTCTATAATTATATATATATATATATTCAATTTACTTGAAGTAAACAAAATATAATTTATAAAATAAATGATATAAATTTACCTAATTATCTTAGGAAAGATTTCAATGTAAATATTAATGCAATCTCATGCTAAATTGAAATATGTCTATTTTGGTCATTATACCTATTTCACAATAATTTAATATTAATTTACCAAACACTGTAACTTGAATTTTCATGTTTAAATCTGAAATTTACCAAACACTAATTTGCTTCTTATGGAAGCTGATTTTCTTAGAAGCACAGCTGACAGCAATTATTTTAAAAGCTTCAGCAACCCCAAACTAAGCCTCAATCGAATCTTCTTATTCATCTCATTTTTTTTTCTAAAGTATTCTAGGATTAGTGAACTTATGTTAATTAGTTACGTATACATATATAAGTACAACAACAAAAAAAAGTACCTTCCATTTAGAGGTTTTTACTCTATGTCTAGGTAAAAAAAAGAAAAGTCCTATTTCTAGGTACTTTTCCAAGATTTCTTTTATGAAAATGTGTGTTTGATGTGGAGTTCGCCGAATACTCTATCAAATTAAATTTATATTCACTAGTCCTAAGCTATTTTGCAGTAGGAAGTGGTCGAAGTCCATCCCAGTCAGTAACTTGCTTGATTTCCCTTTTTAATTTGAGATTTTAAATTGGAACATGGGGAAGAGGGTGTTTAATGAGAATTTGAAAATTGTGAGAGTAATAAATTTGCAGGAATTTAAATAAAAGTGGGAAAGAATCAAACTTGCAATTCACTACTTAAGGTTTTATAGATGCCTGGGAATACATGATGCCTGGGAATACTATACCTGGGAATAAGATTGCTGGGAATCAAAGATAACTGTGTTTGGTTGTGCATGGGAATGTCATCAGGATTTTATGAGAACAAATTATGTCTGTATTTATTTTTTAGAATTAATCTGGTAAACTTTATGTAGTTTTAATAAATTAATCAATAAAATAATCAAAATTAGTTCAAACTATTAATAAAAATTAATGAAATAATAATCATGAAATAATTTTCATGGGATAAACTAGGTTAATTTAACAACTTAAAATTATTTAATTAATTTTTTAATAAATATTTTTAACTACAATAATTTAATATATTGTATCCATACAAATTAATTAGATAACTTTTCAAAAAAAAAAAAAAATTAATTAGATAAATATTTAATAATAATATAATTATATATTTATTATAAGGAAATCCAAAAAAAAGTAATTAATGGATTATAAATAATCGATAAGTAATTAATTATAATTATTGAAAAATTAATTTTTATACTAAATTAATTTAAATGATTTTAATTCAATAATTAAATATATTTTTGATAATATTAACTAATTAATTATAATTTTAGTAATATGTAATTACCATCCCTACAATAATAAAATTGGACTAAGTATTTGTTTAAAAGTCCTAAAAAAGTATTTACTTAAAAAATTGAAATTATTGACAAACTATTATTTAATCTAATTAAATAATATATTATATTATTTTTAATTTAGTATCCATTAGTTAATTAATTAACTATATTCAAAATAAAATTGCATATAAAAATAACAAAGAAGAGATGGGAAAAGAGAAAACCCATGCTTTTGCAAGGGCATAGAAAACCCTTGCTTATGGGCATAAATGATGCCTGGGAATGAGTTATTTCCTGGGCCCACCACAGAAATCTTGAAACAAACAAGGGTATTATAAACCCTTGCCCATTCCCATCTCCATAAACCTTGTACCAAACGGGCCCTTTGGGGTTCATTACACCAATTTTGCATTGAGTTCATAAATTTATAAGGTTAAAGTGTTGAATTTTGAAAATAAATCATTTTGAAAAAATCTCTAGTGTTTGGCCACCACTAAAAATGACTTATTAGAAAATGAGATTGATAAATAAATCATTTTGAGAGAAACACTTGAAATCAACTTTTTAAAAAAGACTTTAAGTAAACAATAATTTGTGTATAAAAATATTTGTGAGGAAATGCAACCAAACATATGAGTGTTTAAATTCTAAACAATTTTTATACAAAATGTTTTTTAAAAAATGCATTATTCAAAAACATTTAAATCAAAATGTATTCCAAACGGATTTGAGGATCCAATTTTAGTTCTCAAAATTAAAGCTCGATTAACTAAACTGAAAAGGTCGGTAAAGCGATAGATCTATGACAGCCAATCAGATACAACATCGTACTCGGTTATCTAACTACCTTATTTAAGTTAGGCACGATAGCGTTCCATACAAAAATTTAGGCAATTGTATTAAGCCTATAATTTCAGAATTAATTAACTAAATTAGAATTTCCAATTTAATTAATCAACAACTCTAGCCTATAACCATATCATGTAAGTAATGATAACTCAAGACAGTTGAAAAATCATACACATGAGATAGACTATGCGCTACAATTAACGAATCAAGCATATAAAATCAATGAGGCGTTAATTCAATCAATTAAACATGCTTTACAATTCAATTGAAGGCTAAAATTCAATAATGATAAAGAATCAAATAAATATTAAGCTCAAATCTCCCTTAAAACACAATTGGTACCGAATTACACCCGAAACAACGATTAAGAACGCCTAGCCTAACATTGAAGCGTTTGATAAGTGCCAAATTTTACAAATATTTGCTCCTAAAAAGTAGCTTATTTCTTGTCAAATTGAGTATATTTTAATAATATTTGTGAATTCTTGAGCCTAAATATGTAATTCAAGCATATTTGAGGGTGAAAGAGTCGATTTGATTAAGAAATGATTAATTTTTAGTGTTTTGCAGGAATTGGCCTTGGAACTCAGATTGTGGCTGCAATTTTTCCAAGGAAAAATCAATTGCAGCCGCAATTTCTCTCGACATTGCATTTTCAGAATTTTCACGAGTCAGCAACCAACGAGCTTTTTTCACGCATCTAACTTCCTGATTTGAGTCTGATTCTTCCTAGTCCACTTGGGAGCATGATTTTAGGCAACAACCCAACCGATTTCAAGCTATAAAAGAGACTTTAAGCATCAATTCGAGCATCAAATCTGAGAGGAGAAAGTGAGTATCGTGTTTAGGAGTTGTGATTCATCGTCTCCACTCAAGAACTCGTGTTTTTCACTACGATTAGATCGAAGCCTGTAAGTTTAGCCTATACACACTTAATTAATTCCCTCAAGAACACTACTATAAATTTGACCTTTATTGACGCTTGGCTTTTAACGTTTATTGACGTTTGTGTCAAAAAAAGCGTCAATAAACGTAATTTTTGTACTTTAAAATAAATTATTAACAATTAAATATATATATATATATTGACGGTTTTATGGTATCAAGAAATGATATGGATTATGTTGACGGCCAAAAAGTGTCAATAAATGTGATTAAAAGCGTACTTTACGTAGATTTTCGTCCAACTCCACCTTTTCACATAGTTGACAGACAAAAGACATCAATGAAAAGGATTTTGTTGACGGTTTTTATTGACGCTTATTAGCCGTCAATAAAAACCGCATTCATTGATGGCTAATAAGCGTCAATAAACATTACTATATTGACACGCAATAAATGTCAATATTAATGAGGGTTTCTTGATGAGTATTAAACGTCAAAAAATTTATCCTTTTTTGGGATTTTGGATTTAAATTTAAATTGCTCGCACAGACTCGAACACTCAGTTTCGTCGTGGAGGCTCGCACGCCCACCGGTTTCTTCTTCGCGCAGCCTTGTTTTCTTCGTTGTGCAGCCTCGTTTTTTGGTAGGTTCAGCCTCGACCCTCTCGATTTCTTCATTTCCAACCGTGACCGACTGCATTAAAGGTAAATCTTTTTCTCTAATTGAGTCTATTTTCGTGAATTTGGTGGAGGTATATGATTTATTTTAAAGGCCTTTGTTAATTTTATTTCAGGTTTTGAATATGAGGGTATTTTTGTATATAACCCATAATTAGATTAAGCCCGAAGTCTTTCCCTAAGATTTGCTTAACCACACGCATAGCCTCCCTCTTCTCACGCAATTTCAGCCTTCATCCTCTTCTCCTTACAGCAGCCGCCAGCCTTGCCTCCATCGGTTTCTTCTTCTTGTTTTTTTTTTTTTTTTTTTTTTTTTTAATTCCAGCCACCCAAAGCCTTGCCTTTGTGGCCTTCTTGTCAGCCGTGGGTCTTCCTCTCGCCAGCCACCTCCTTCGTCGACGGCGTGTCTCTCCGACAGTAACAGACGGCGACAACGCTTCCAGTGGCAGCGGCGGTTTCCAGGTGCAAGCGGCCATTCGAATGGTGGAATTAGGTGTTGAGAGAACTCCTTGAGAGGGAAAACTTAGGGTCCGTTTAGTAACGTTCTCGTTTCTTGTTTCTTGTTTCTAATTTTATTAAAAAAATCTAAGCATTTAATAATTATGTAGGTTTCTTGTCTCTCATTTTTTAGAAACACTCCCAAAATTTGTATAGAACTTTTGGGAACAACTAAAACTAGTTTCTCCTTTTTTGTTTCCGTTTCCAATTTTTTCTAAACATAAATAAGAATATAGGTTTATTATTATTGAAGGTATAGGTGTTAGGGTCATGAAATTCTATTTTTCTTTATTAAAAATGAAGAAACGGAAACAAGAAACGAGAACGTTACCAAACGGGCCCTTAGTTTTAGCTTAAGTTTCTGCACTTTTTTTTAATTTTTTCCAGATTTGCATTCTTTCTTTCAATTGCACTTCTGAATTTATTTTCAATGAAGTTTTCATTTGTTATTCCTTTTATTATGATTTGTAGTTAGATTTCTTTCAGGGGTTCAATTTGGTGAATGCCCTAAAGGATGAGTTCGCTTCATAAATTGCCTCACTTGTGCCCATTTCTCTTGGAGTGTTTCATCCTTTACTGAATTTAAAATTATCTTCTTAGTTTAAACTAATCACTTAACTTAGCATGTAATATGAGTTCAATACCGAAAGGGTTAGACAATAACGGTGTTCATAAGGAGGATATAGGCCAGAGAAAAGCCTTTTAATAGGAATTCAGTGTTACGAGAAGTAATAACTATAAGGTCCTAAGGTTGCATGTTTATTGATCTAAGACTGAGATTAGCCATAGAAAAATATCTCCCACTCACTTGGAATCCTAAGGATGCTTGAATCAAAGTTAAATAGGAGTTAAACCTGACCCAAGACATATGTTAGAATGAGGCACTAAGTGAAATTAGTTTGCTAGTTTAACTTAGGGGTGAATTTAAATTGGATTCCATTTTTTTTAGTTATTATTTGCTTCAATCAAATCAAGGACAATTTTTATTAATATTATAATTTTTAAAACTTATTATTAAAATATAGTAGTTTTGAAACTTATTATTTAAATATTGCTCTTTTAAATTTGTAGGTGTAGGTCGTCTCTTGAAGAGACGACCATAATCCACGTGTCTGCATGTCGTCTTTTCAAAATACGACATGCAGATGTGGCAAAAATTAAAAAAAAAAAAAAAACGTGGAGGTCGTCTCTTCAGGAGTATATAATGTAAGTCGGACACTTGGTAGGTTGGTGAGGGAGTTAAATTTCATCCTTGCCTTCCAGAGTTCGAACTCCAGCGTCTCCATCTTTGTTATTATTATTTTTTTTTTATCTTTTTTGCATTTTGAAAAATGCTAGTATATATTTTTTTTTCCTTTTTTCACTTTTCTTTTAAAATCGAAATTTATTTACCATAAATTTAATTAAATGTAGAAATTGCATTTTTTTATGTTTTTTTTTTTATTTTGAATTATAAAATTTTATAATTAAAACCTTTTAATTAAGTCAACATTTTTCTTGAAAAAATATATATATTTTTTGTTTTTCCTTTTTCTTTTATTTTTTTAAAATAAAGATATTGATGATTTGATTAAAATTTAGATGAGTAACATCAACAATTTTTTTTCTCTAACTGGTCAATGTAGTCGAATAGTCGATCTTCACTTGGAAATTTAAAACTACAATATTTATACAATAAATTTCAAAAGTGATATATTTTATTAAAAAGTTTTAAAGACTACCATATAAAAAGAAAATATTTAGTTAATTGAGAGAAAAAATAAATAAAAACAAGAAAATATCTTTATTTTAAAAAATAAAGAATTAAAAGAAAAAAGAAGAACAAACCACATTTTTTCAAAAAAAAACATATGTACTTCATTAAAAAGTTGATTATAAAAATTTTATAATTCAAAATAAAAACATGCAAAAAAAAAATGTACAATTTCTACATTAAATTAAATTTCTGGTATATAAATTTCAATTTTAAAAGAAAAGTGAAAAAAGAAAAGAAAAAAAAAATGCTAGCATTTTTCAAAATGCAAAAAAAGATAAAACCAAAAAAAAATAATAATAATAACAAAGATGGGCGTGCTGGAGGTCGAACCCACCACAAAGACAAAAGTTAATTCCCTCACCACCCTACCAAGGGTGCAACTTGCGTTATAAACACCTGGAGGTCGTCTCTTAAGAGACGACCTCCACGTTTTTTTTTTTTTTTTTAATTTTTGCCACATCTGCATGTCGTATTTTGAAAAGACGACATGCAGACACGCGGATTATGGTCGTCTCTTCAAGAGACGACCTACCCCTTCAAATTTAAAAGAACAATATTTAAATAATAAGTTTCAAAACTATTATATTTTAATAATAAGTTTTAAAAATTATAATATTAATAAAAATTGTCCATCAAATCAACCCATCCTTTTCAAAAAAAAAAAATCAAATCAACCAATCATTCTCAAATTTGTATAGGTTACTAATAACTCTCCAAAGGGGAGTTATTACTAGGCTTTTATAGGATGGAATGATTATTATCTAGTGCTAAATGACATGATTATCATTAAAATTCTTTAGGATTTAAGTAATTTACGAAAACTAATCTTTCGTGTTTACTTTGTAAGAAAAGTGCAGTTGCCCCTGTGAGCAGCACGTAATGACTTAATGAGGTGGCAGTTAAAGAGGAGATCAAAAAGAAATCAAGTGGAGAAAATAATCTGATTTAACTCTTCTTTTCAACACAAGATGCAGTGACTTCCAATTCACGTTTTGAAGAGGCCCTAGCTTCAGACTTCTCATATATCGACTTAGCCCATACTTTTAAATCAGCATCCAAAGTGACTTGTCGAGAAGTCCATGCAGTCTTATGAGCACAACTATCCAATGAAGAGCCAACTGAACGACGTTTAGATGATTGAGTAGGTGTCTCACCCAAATTTCCATGGATCTAAGTTTCTTCATCATCGATACCTAACTCAACATGGACCCCAAAAGAAACAAATTCCCTCCCTAAGTCTCTCTCTTCATCAGAGTTAGGTGGTACCTCAGTTGATGAATAGTGCATTTGTCTCGTAGTTGTGGTGTTGTTGAAAATCTCCCCTAATATATTGTAATGGGCACATCCTTTTTTTTGGAATCGTTTGGCATAAGGATTCCTCTAAAAATAGCAACCACTACAAATAATAAATAGTAAGGGGATTAAATTCAACAATATAATAATAGCTAAGTTTGTACCTTTTAAGTGTTTTTGCCACGTATCTTCTTCTGCAGTGACTGTGTTTGTGATAGGATCCCATCCTACCCGAGTTTGTTATAGTAGTGTAGAAAACTCACGATGTAACTTCCTCAACCTATTATATTTTGTTCTTAATTTTGGCATAGTATACTTCTTGCCAAATTGTGTAAAGATAGCATTGTATATGGTCGCCCAAGCTTTCTTATGTAAAGTTGAGGTTTGTAATCCTTTCGTGGCTTCCTCATGTAATAAATGCATGAAATATGTCTCAATTGGAGTAGGTAATTTAGCCACTTCATCACACTCATCATGACTTTGAGCCATCTAAGTTTTTATACACACATTAGATGTAAACATAAAAAAGAACAATATAAATGTATATTTCAAAAGACTTGGCAAACTAAAAAATATCATTGTTGAAAGGAAACGAAATTTAAAATTAAAAAAAAAAATCCAAAAATGGTTTCTATGTATTTATTTTACTATTATTATTTTTTTTTTTACAATTATTGAATGGTTGAATATCATTTGATACAATAATAGAAAAATCTAAATCTAACCTCAAAACAAATCTCCCAAAAAAAAAAAAAAAACACTCAAATTCTATCAAGATTTCTCTCATAAATTGGATAATTGTAATGGGTGGCAAAATTAAATTTTTAAATGAATTTTTTATATTCCCAAATTGCCCCTGATTGGCCTGCATCTTCTTCTTCCTCGTTTTTTTTTTTTTATAGAATCTATAGTGGTAGAAAAATTTTCTATCAATGATAGAAAAAAATTCTATCACTAATAGAAATCTTCTATCACTGATAGAAAATCTTTCTATCACTGATAGATTCTATCAGTGGTAGAAAAACTTTCTATCAGTGATAGAAATCTTCTATCACTATTGAAACTTTTCTATCAGAAATCAAACAACACGATTGAAACCTTGTTCGAGTAAATTTTTTTATTCAGTTCATAATGCTCATCTTTCTATCACCTATCATTGATAGAAGATTGAAAACTAAAAAACACGATTGAAAACCTTGTTTAAGTAAATTTCTTTATTTGGTTAATAATGCTCATTTTTCTATCACGGATATAATTTCTTTCTATTACTGATAGAATCTAGTTGTTTCGTTATTGTATGTTGGAATTTTCTATCACTTATAGAAAGTTTTTCTATCCGTGATAGAACATTCTATTAGTGATAGATATTTTTCTATCAATGATAGAAAGATTTTCTATCACTTATAGAAAGTTTTTCTATCAGTGATAGAAACTTTATATCAGTACATTCTATTAGTTATAGAAACTTTTCTATCATTGATAGAAGATTTCAATCACTGATAGAAGTGATAGAAAAATATCAATCATTTATAGAAATCTTCTACTAGTGGTAGAAAATTTTTCTATCATTGATAGAAAAATACCTATCATTGATAGAAAAACTTTCTATCACTGATAGAATCTATCGGTGATAGAAAATTTCTATCACTGATAGAAAACCTGGAGGGGTATTTTAGTAAATGAAACATGCAGACCACCAGGTTTTGCCATTTTTGCAATTTTTTTTTTGTGGGTTGTTAGATTTGTAATTATTTTGACCCATATTGCTAACCTTGCAACTGGTCCTAAAATGAATAACATTTGTATATTTATACCAAGTGTGCTTTGATAAAAATTACATAAATAATGAGGTACAAAATAAAAATAAATAAATAAACTACTAAATTTCATAATCTATAATTGACAAGTTATTTTTAAAATATATGAATTTCATCCTTGTTTTCTTTAGATATCTATTCTTGAAATCCATGTTTGTTTAAAACCATTTATTTAATCAGTTTCTTACTTTCAAATATCCTAGTTTATATCAGAAAAAAAATCTTACAAACTAGTCTTTTTAATTTTTAAAATCTCATTAGGATTTTAAGAAATAAAATGAAAGAGTATATTGGAAAATAAAGATATAGAATTAAAAAAAGTTTAATTTTGAGAAATAGATTATCAAAATAGCATCATTATCCAAAAAAAAGTTTTAGGGAAAAATACACTTTTGGTCCCTGAGGTTTGGGTTAAGTGACTTTGGTCCCTGAGTTTTCAAACTCAACAAAAATACCCCTGAGGTTTGAGATAAGGAGCACTTTGGTCCCTGCCGTCAATTTTTCTGTTAATTCTTAACGGTTGCTGACGTGGCACTATTATTTTATTAAAAAAAATCATTTTTTAATTTTTAAAATAAAATTATATTAAAATAATATATATATATATATATATATATATATTAATTTATTTATTCATGGCTTTTCCACCTCCCACTTTCTTCTTCTTCCTCTCTTCACTGCCGCCACCACCACACCGTCTGCCGGCGACCGGTAACCGATGACCACCGTTCGCCGGCGGCCGACCGCCGGCGGTGACTTTTTTTTTTTTCCTCTTTTTTCTTTTCTTCTCATTTTCTTCTTTCTCTCTTTTCTAACTTCTCTTTAAAAAAAAAAAACCAAAATAGACCTCATCTTTCAGATCTGAACCGAAAACGAGGGAGAGGGACGAACCTAGTGCTGCCGTCGTCCGTTCGCCGTGGAGCTGCTACTCGTGAACGTCGACGTGGGTTCGTGAAGGGCGTGGGTTGAATAGATCTGCGGCTTCAGATCATCCGCTTCGAATCTGCGGTTGAAGGGCGTGGGTTGTAGATTTGCAGTTGAAAGGCGTGGGTTCGTGAAGGGTGTGGGTTGTAGATCTGTTGCCCGTTCGGCGTAGAGATGACGAGACCCACGACCATTCGCTTCAGATCTGCGGTTTCACGGCGAACGATCGACAGACCCACGACGAGCAGCAGCTTCACGGCGAACAAACGACAGACCCACGACGAGCAGCAGCTTCACGGCGAACAGACGACAGACCCACGAAGAGCAGCAGCTTCACGGCGAACAGACGACAGACCCACGATGAGCAGCAGCTTCACGGCGAACAGACCTCGTTTTGGGTTCAGATCTGAAAGATGAGTCTGTTTCGGTGTTTTTTTAAGAGAAAATTAAAAAAAAAAAAAAAAAAAAAAAAAAAAAAAAAAAAAATCGCCGCCTGCCAGCGGCCGGCAGCGAGAGGTTGTCGCCGGAGGCCGGCAGCCGGCGGTAATTGTGAAGAAGAAGAAGGTGGAAGGTGGAAGACAATGAATAAGTAAATTAAAAAATATATATATATATTTATTATTTTAATATAATTTTATTTTAAAAAAATTTAAAAATGATTTTTTTAATAAAATAATAGTGCCACGTCACCAACCGTTAAAAGTTAACAGAAAAATTGACGGCAGGGACCAAAGTGCTCCTTATCTCAAACCTCAGGGGTATTTTTGTTGAGTTTGAAAACTCAGGGACCAAAGTGTCACTTAACCCAAACCTCAGGGACCAAAAGTGTATTTTTCCCAAAGTTTTATTAATCCGTTTCCAAATATCAAATCAATCTATTCACGAAGAAAGTAGTTTTCAAATAGAAATAAAATTATATTAAAATATTAGATAAATCTTGATTAATTGTAAGAAAAACTCTTTTTTTTTTTTTTTTTTGAGATTTTATACCCAATTCAATCCATCAATTTTAACCTTAAATTTCAATTTTATCCAATCAAATCTTAAACTTAAAACGTGGTGCAATTAAAACCTTCTGTAAATCAACAAATTATTCATATATCAACTGCTAACAAGAGCATAACTCAACTAGCATAAAGTTGTACCGATAACCACGAGGTCTGTGGTTCAAATCTCCCCACTCCATATTGTCAAAAAAAATATATATATATTCATATATCAACCCATAAATCATACAAAATTTAATTATAAAAGCATTCTTGGAATATCAAAACTAAACTAGAGAATACAAAAATCTAACAACAATCTTATTTTTTTTTTTCTTTATCCATGATCACAAACTTAAGTGGGTAAATCAAAAAGTACATTACACTAATTTTCATTAGAGTAGTCTGGTTTAGACTACTCAACTACATTGAAAATACTAATTACACTACTTATTTAAATATCATGAAGTTAAAATTGACCAACAGATCTAATATCGAGATAAAAGAAATAATAATAAAAGTAATTTGTTAAAGAAAAATAGATTTAAATGGATGAGATTGAATATATATATATATGAAAGATGAAGTAGTATGACCCATTCTTATAGAAAATAAAAACAATAAGAATATGGTTTGGCAAGTGTTTGGTGGGAGACAAGAACCAAACACAACCGACAATGACAAGAGCCATTCAACGCGCATTGTTTGGACAAGGAAGCTTCGTCTACCTCATCTCTATCTTTCTTTTCCAATTCATCTCTTTATGAACCCTCCAATCAAATATGTCCCTTTTTCAATTAATTTGTGGTCCTCCTACCTAAGACCAAAACTTTGTATTACCAATGTCATATTCAATCTATTGTTTAAGATTTGAAGTGTGAAAGGATGTTATGTTGGGTTTCGATCTCGTGCCACTTGGAAGTAGAAGTTGTGAGTTTTCGAGAGCCTAGCAAAAGAACATAACCACTTTGTCATGTTTGGAGTATTTACAAATTTAGCACGTGTCCCTAAATAAAATTAAGAAACATAAGGAAATCCTTGTAAATGACTGGAAAAAATCTTGGTTTAGATAGGTAGACAAAAAAGGGGAGGAAAATGGCCAAAACGTGAGAATCGTATTGTTTTCGAACTTCATTATTTATCCTTACCACAACCGTTTTCCTCTTTGAAAACCGATTCTCTCTCTTCATTGAACCGCTTTCCACACTCTTCCTAAAATTAAGGAGGTTGTATATCTAACAAATCGATTCTCTATCTTTCATTTAATTTCTTTTTAAATTTATGAGATAAAATTTTTTCCCCTAGATTTCATTTTTAATAAAAAGATTTTATTCCCCAATTTGACAATTTGCTTAAAAAAGATCTTATTCAAATAAGTTATCTTTACTTTATTTGAATTTAATCGGTTTGCTAAAAAAATTTTATTTTCCAATCTCGTTTACACTTTACCAGTTTTCTTGTAATCGAGTCTTGAGGTTCTTTTCCACCATCAAAGAAGTATATTCCCCAATTGACTATCAATCAATCTTTATCAATTCAACCATCAACAATCATAAAAAGATATTTAGAGCACTTCTAATTTAACTTGTTGTTGAACTCTATATTTCTTTTATGAGGACTATTATTCCTTTTAATCTTGTTAGCCAAATATCACTTCAATTGGTGAATGTATTATATGATGGTATATGGACGAATACAATCGGTACCAAAACTTCATGGTGGCCAATATATCCATTGGAATGGAGTTGAAACTTCAACACTTCACTGATTGCATTCCAAACAAACTCATTCTTTTGATAATCAAGTTATCACTTGTTTGACAATGTATAGGAAGAGGTCCAATAAATCCAATATAATTAGAATTACTCAAGACAAGGGTGTTATGTAGTTTCTATCGATTATTTCAAATGGTATGACTTCTGATATATGTGTCGTTGTAGACCATTGCGACATTGGTGACATTAATTTTTCAAATACAATGTCTTTGCAAAACAGTAGTAATAAAATTCAGGAGGCAAAAAGGATTTTAAATTTATTGAATTTGTTGATTTTGCCCCCCATCATCTGAATCTCTTGTCAAAGAAGGATCTGTTTTTCAAAATAAGGATGAGTTGAAGAAAGCTATAACCTAATTGATTTGAAGAACAACTTTCAATGTCGTACAGTGAAGTCAAATCATAAAAAATCCCTAGTACTTAAATGCAAGGAAGACCCATGTAACTAGTTGTTTAGGTCATCTCGTTATCAAAATGGAAATTTGTAGGTTGTCCGTAAATTCATTGACAAGCACAAATGCTCCCTTGATGTTGTTAAGAATGACCATAGACAAGCCACAACTTTTATCGTAGAGAAGTGCGTAAAGTCTATTTTAAAGATGAATGATAAGATCCAATGTTGTCTCTGCAATGTAATTGACTACATGAGGAGGAAACATGTTGTCAATATTAGTTATGAAAAAATTTGGAGGAGACGTGAACTTGCACTAAACTCCACTAGAGGCAACCCAGAAGACTCATTTTTTTTTTTTTTGAAAAGCAACCTAGAAGACTCATATTCCCTTATCCTCTGCATTTATTGTTGCATTAATCCAAAAAAAAATCCATTTAACATATAGTCAAGAATCCCAACACTGGTTTAACATAAACCTTCCCAAAAACATCAAAATGATAATTCTAAAGCCATGAATGCAACACTGAATGGAACATTGGATCTTATCATTCATCTTTAAAAAATAGACTTTGACTTTACACACTCCTCCACGATAAAAGTTGTGGCTTGCCTATGGTCAATCTTACCAACATCAAGAGAACATTTGTGTTGGTCAATGAATTTACAGACAACCTATAAATTTCCATTTCGATAACGAGATAACCTAAACAACCAGTTACATGGGTCTTCATTGCATTTAAGTACTCTAGGAATTTCTGATTTGACTTCACTGTACAACATTGAAAGTTATTTTTAAGGCAACTAGGGTAAATAGCTTTCTTCAACTCATCCTTATTTTGAAAAATTGACCCTTCTTTGACAACAAATTTAGATGATTATGAGTCAAAATCAACGAAGTCAATAAATTTAAAATCCTTTTTGCCTCTTGAATTTTGGGTGTTTTTCTTATTACTACTATTTTGCAAAGATATTGTATTTGAAAAATTAATGTCACCAATGTCGCATTGGTCTACAACAACACAAATATCAAAAGTCATACCATCTAAAATAATCGATAGAAATCACAAAACATCCCTGTCTTGAGTAATTCTAATTATATTGGATTTATTGGATCAATTTCTATACATTGTCAAACGAGTTATCACTTGATTACCAGAAAGAATGAGTTTGTTCCGATTGTAATTAGTGAAGTGTTGAAATGTTGACTCTATTCCAACGGATATGTTGACCAACTTGAAGTTCTGATACCAATTGCATTCGTCTCATATACCATTATATTATATAAACACCAATTGAAACGGCAGAGATGGAAAGGAAACTCAATCTCTTAATGAAGGCAGTTGATGAGAGAGATCTTGAGATTGTCTATTTGAAGAACCAGCTACAGAACCGAGAAGTGGCTGAGTCTAGCCAGACCCCTGCTAAAGGAAAGAATGATAAAGAGAAGGCTGTCGTGCATGAGGATCAACCGCAACACTCCGCGTCAGTTGCTTCTTTGTCTGTCCAACAACTGCAGGACATGATCATGAATTCCATCAGGGCTCAGTATGGTGGACCCACTCAAAGTTCCCTCTTGTATTCTAAACCTTATACAAAGAGGATTGACAATCTCAGACTACCCACTGGGTTTCAGCCTCCCAAATTCCAGTAGTTTGACGGAAAGGGCAACCCAAAGCAACACATCGCCCACTTTGTTGAAACCTGTGAGAACGCCGGTACTCGGGGAGATTTGCTTGTTAAGCAATTTGTCCGAACACTGAAGGGAAACGCGTTCGATTGGTACACTGACCTGGAGCCTGATACAATTGACAGCTGGGAACAGATGGAGAGAGAGTTTCTGAATCGCTTCTACAGTACGAGGCGAACAGTTAGTATGACAGAACTCACGAGCACAAAGCAGCGAAATGGTGAGCCAGTCATTGATTACATCAATCGTTGGAGAGCCTTGAGTCTTGACTGTAAAGATAGACTCTCCGAGGTGTCCTCTGTTGAAATGTGCACCCAAGGTATGCACTGGGGACTTCTTTACATCTTGCAGGGGATAAAACCCCAGACCTTTGAAGAATTGGCGACTCGCGCTCATGATATGGAGTTGAGCATCGCTAGTAGAGGGGGCAAAGATCCTGTAGTCCCAGATATGAGGAAAGAAAAGAAGGAGGTCAAGGGCACTGAGAAAGTTGCGAAGAGTGCCACGAAAGAATCCATGGTCGTCAACACGACCCCGTTAAAATTTTCCTCCAAAGGAAAAGAAAGTAAATCCAATAAGCAAATAGAGACAGGCGAGAGACGTCGCCTAACTTTAAAAGAAAGACAAGAAAAAGTGTATCCGTTTCCAGACTCCGACGTCCCAGATATGTTCGAACAATTGTTGGAAAAGCAATTAATTGAACTCCCCGAATGCAAACGACCGGAAGAGTTAGGGAAAATCAATGATCCTAACTACTGCAGGTATCACCGAGTTGTTAGCCATCCAGTGGAGAAATGTTTTGTATTGAAGGAGCTAATCCTTAAGTTGGCTCGTGAAAAGAAAATTGAGCTAGACCTTGATGAGGTGGCTCAAACAAATCATGCAACCGTAATGGCAAATGTAGGTAATGAAAATCCTCTAATCTCCTCATGTGATTATGAAGAGAGGCTGATTCAATTCGGGACCCTTGATCCAGTGGTGGTTCGATGTCAGAGAGAAGCCACAATGAAGGGATCCCAAGGAAAAAATGATTCCATTGAAGATGAAAACGAAGGCTGGACCCTTGTCGTGCGCCGCAAAAAGCAAAAACAAAGTTACGCACGGAAAGAGTCCCGCCTATATCGAGACAATAAAAGAAAGGCCAAGTCTCAAAAGAAGAAAGGAAAAAGGAAGTCAAGGAGGTCAAAGCCTGCTGTGGAGGAAAGTGAAGATTTCTTTTGCCCTCCACAACCCATAACTTTGGCAGAATACTTCCCAAGGAGCTTTCTCGATGATAGTAAAGAGGAGGCACTTGAAACTGTCATGTGTCACGTTGTGGACGTGGTGGAAGATGATGACATCCTCGCTAGCTCCTCGGGAGTGGCGGCAGGTTCAGGAGACTTATCCTCTTTCAGCATAAAGGACTTACCGTCACTTCCTCAGGAAGCTAAAAACGTCCTTATTAACGCATTGATAGAGTCCGATGGTACAAATATCCCAACCTCCGACGCACGCACATGTGCTTCGTGTTGCATGACTATAGGATTTTCCGATGAAGATTTGCTGCTAGGGTCGAAGCCTCACAATAGACCTTTATTCGTCTCGGGATACATCCGAGAACAGAGGGTAAGTCGGATCCTCATCGACGATGGATCAACCGTCAATATAATGCCTAAGTCAACCATGAAGCAATTAGGCATCTCGATGGAAGAATTATCAAACAGTAAATTGGTAATTCAAGGTTTCAATCAAGGCGGACAACGAGCGATTGGCATGATACGTCTCGAGCTCATCATTGGAGATTTGAAGGCCGATACTTTGTTTCATGTGATAGACTCCAAGACCACTTATAGGTTGCTATTAGGTCGTCCTTGGATCCACGGCAATGGAGTGATAACTTCTACATTGCACCAGTGCTTCAAATTCTATCAAGATGGCATTAAGCAAGTTGAAGCTGACACTAACCCATTTTCAGAAGCTGAATCCCATTTCGCTGATGCAAAATTTTATATGAAGAGCGACAACACAGGGGAAACTATACCTACAGAAATTCCCTTGATAAAAAAGAATGATAAACTCGATTTTGAGCCACAAGCAGATACAGGGAAGGAAGTTGTTGAGAATGTGAAGGCATCTAACCCGAAGAATGGTGAAGCATCTACAAGCCTTGAGAAATCTAAAGTTGTAGAGGATGAGAAGTGTTCACCTGTCCTACGATACATCCCTTTATCCTGGCGTAAAAAGGGTGAATCACCTTTCACTGAATGTTCGAAAAGCATAAAGGTTGGTGACGTTGAAATTCTGAAGGAAGGTTTCACTATGCCTCTTACAAAGATCACAGAGCAAGAGATTAGGAAACCTGAGGATGACCAGATAAAAGCGATTTTGCCTGAAAAACGAACTAAAGACGGGTTCGACCCGAAGGCATACAAACTTCTAGCGAAAGCAGGTTATGACTTCACAGCTCACACTGAGTTTAAAAGTCTAAAGGTTTTTTATGGAAGATCTGAGCTCTCTGCAACACAGAAGAAGCTTCTAAAGGAAGGCTATAGTCTGCCTACGACGAGAAAAGGACTTGGATATAAGTCGCCTGAACCAGTTCGCATAACAAGAAAAGGGAAGGCGAAAGTGGCAGACATAAATCATATAACAGTAGAGGAGGTCGATGACTCAAAAGAAGAAGAGAACGTCAACCAACGAGCTTTTGTTTTTAGGCGCATCAGGCCACCAGTTGCTCGTGCTTCAGTATTTCAAAGATTAATTGTGAATGAAACAGAAGAATAAAGCGTACAACCTACCAATAACTCCACGCGACCTTCAGCTTTTAGAAGATTAAATATGTCCGTTGGGGAAGAAGAGAGTACACTTTCAATTCCGGATATCACGCGACCTTCAGCTTTTAGAAGATTAAATATGTCTGTTGTGGAAGAAGATGGCACATTTTCAAGTCCAGAGGTGACTCGACAATCAGTTTTTCAGAGGTTAAGTGTTACCACGAGAAGAAACCAAAAAGAGCAGCCTGCTTCGTCAACTTCTCACCGACTTCAACATGAAGATGTGATGAAAATTGAAAAGATTGTGAAGGCTAATGGAGAAATTCGAAGTGCAGTTCCTTCACGAATGAAAAGAAAAACCTTTGTTACTGTCGATACGGATGGTTCTTTAAAGGTAAAGAGACGTGAGGTTGTCATCACCAATCCTTCAGAAGAAGATAGTGACCAGGAAGAAGAACAAGCCTCTTGCCTTCACATCACGGTTGAAGAAGAAACAGAGGTCGAAATATCTGAAGTAGATGAGGACGAAGCACCTTTATCACTTGAAGACGGTAGCGAGTCTACAGTTGATGAGCTTAAAAAAGTAAACCTGGGTACACCAGAAGAGCCACGCCCAACTTTTATAAGCACGTAACTGACTCCTGAAGAAGAAGGTGAATACATGAGTTTACTCGCTTCATACAGAGATATCTTCGCCTGGTCATATAAAGAGATGCCTGGACTTGACCCAAAAGTAGCTGTCCATCATCTCGCAATTAAAGAGGGGTATCGACCGGTCAAACAGGCTCAACGACGCTTTCGCCCAGAACTTATCCCTCAAATCGAAATAGAGGTCAATAAATTGATAGAAGCAGGATTCATCCGTGAGGTAAAATACCCTACGTGGATAGCCAACATCGTTCCTGTTAGAAAGAAGAATGGACAGCTACGGGTTTGCGTTGACTTTCGTGATTTAAATAATGCATGTCCCAAAGACGATTTTCCACTACCAATCACAGAAATCATGGTGGATGCCACCATAGGGCATGAAGCTTTGTCTTTCATGGATGGGTCATCAGGCTATAACCAGATTCGAATGGCTCTTGCAGATGAAGAAATGACAGCCTTTCGAACTCCAAAATGGATATACTGTTACAAAGTGATGCCCTTTGGATTAAAGAACGCTGGAGCTACTTATCAACGTGCTATGCAAAAGGTTTTCGATGATATGCTACATAAACATGTCGAGTGCTATGTCGATGATCTTGTTGTTAAGTCGAAGAGACGACAAGATCACTTGAAGGATCTAAAAGTGGTCTTTGATCGTTTGAGAAAGTATCAATTGAGTATGAACCCTCTCAAATGTGCATTCGGTGTTACTTCTGGGAAGTTCCTGGGGTTCGTCGTTAGACATCGAGGAATCGAAATAGATCAATAAAAAATTGACGCCATTCAAAAGATGCCAAGACCTAAAAACTTACATGAGTCGAGAAGCTTGCAAGGTCGTCTGGCCTACATTCGAAGATTCATCTCTAACTTAGCCGGTCGATGCCAACCTTTTCAAAGGCTAATGAGGAAAGGAGAAAAATTTGAGTGGGATGAAGCATGTCAAAACGCCTTTGAAAGCATTAAGAAATATTTGCTTAACCCTCCTGTCTTAGGAACCCCCATAGCTGGAAAGTCATTGATTTTGTACATCGCTGCTCAAGAAAGATCACTGGGAGCGTTATTGGCACAGGAAAGTGAGAAGGGAAAGGAACGAGCCCTTTATTACTTAAGCAGGACCTTAAATGGAGCTGAGATAAATTACTCACCTATTGAGAAAATGTGCCTTGCTCTTTTCTTCGCTATTGACAAGTTAAGGTATTACATGCAAGCTTTCACAGTGCACCTGGTCGCGAAAGCTGATCCTATCAAGTATGTTCTATCAAGGCCAGTTATTTCTGGACGCTTAGCTAAGTGGGCCATCATACTTCAACAATATGATATCGTATATATACCTCAAAAGGCAGTCAAGGGGCAGGCATTAGCCGACTTCCTGGCAAATCATCCAATTCCTTCAGATTGGAAGTTATGTGAAGATCTTCCTGATGAAGAAGTCTTCTATGTTGAAATTACGGAGCCCTGGATTATGTACTTTGATGGTGCAGCACGAAGAAGTGGAGCAGGGGCAGGGGCAGGAATCGTCTTTGTTTCACCTGAGAAACACATGCTCCCCTATAGCTTTGTGCTTGGTGAATTGTGCCCAAACAATGTTGCTGAATATCAGGCGCTAATAATTGGCCTCCAAATGGCCTTGGAGATTGGCATAAGATATATGGAGGCCTATGGTGATTCAAAATTGGTCGTTAGCCAACTTTTACTCCAGTATGAAGTGAAGCATAAAGACTTGAAGCCTTATTTCATCTATGCAAGACAACTGCTAGAAAGATTTGACAGTATAGTACTGGAGCATGTTCCAAGATCAGAAAATAAAAAGGCAGATGCTCTAGCAAATTTAGCCACTGCCCTAACAATTCCGGAAGATATGTCGATGAACATCTCACTTTGTCAGAGGTGGATCATGCCGCCAATAGAAGACCAATGCCAAGAAGTAAATATGATTTCTGTCTTTGCAATTGAAGAAGAGGACTGGCGACAGCCCATTATAGATTATCTTCAACATGGAAAACTGCCCACAGATCCGAGGCGTAGGGCCGATATACGAAGAAGAGGTGCCCGATTTATCTACTACAAGGAGATCCTTTATCGTCGTTCTTATGAGGGACTCTTCCTTCGATGCCTTGGAAAGGAAGAAGCAGCAAAGGCATTAAATGAGGCGCATTCAGGTGTTTGTGGTGCCCATCAGTCGGGTCCAAAACTCCAGTTTCAATTAAAAAGGATGGGTTATTATTGGCCTACAATGATTCAAGACTCAATGGAATATGCAAAGAAGTGTGAAGCTTGTCAATTCCATGCAAACTTCATACATCAGCCGCCGGAGCCTCTTCATCCGACTGTAGCTTCATGGCCTTTTGAAGCTTGGGGACTTGACCTTGTTGGCCCTATAGCACCTAAGTCTTCAGCAGGACATTCTTACATTCTTGCAGGGACAGATTACTTCTCAAGATGGGCTGAAGCTGTCGCATTGAAAGAAGCCAAGAAAGAAAATGTTGTGGATTTCATTCGAACTCATATAATCTATCGATACGGTATCCCTCATCGTATTGTGACAGATAATGGAAGACAATTCTCCAACGGCCTAATGGACAAGTTGTGTGAGAAGTTTAACTTCAAACAATACAAGTCCTCTATGTACAATGCTGCGGCAAATGGGTTGGCAGAAGCATTCAATAAGACGCTGTGTAACTTATTGAAGAAAGTAGTCTCCAAGACAAAGAGAGATTGGCAAGAAAAGATCGGTGAAGTGTTGTGGGCCTACCGAACTACTCATCGCACCCCTACAGGAGTCACACCTTATTCACTCGTCTATGGGGTAGAAGCTGTGCTCCCGTTAGAAAGAGAGATTCCTTCATTAAGGATGGCTGTCCAAGAAGGGTTGACAACAGAAGATAATGCTAGGTTGCGCCTTCAGGAGTTAGAAGCACTTGATGAAAGAAGGTTAGAGGCTCAACAAGCATTGGAATGCTACCAAGCACGAATGTCTAAAGCCTTTGACAAGAATGTGAAGCTTCGATCTTTTCAAGTTGGTGATCTTGTGCTAGCTGTTCGAAGACCCATCATCACGACACGACACACAGGGAACAAGTTCACACCTAAATGGGATGGACCCTACGTCGTCAAAGAAGTCTACACAAATGGAGCGTACAAGATCGTGGATAAAGACGGATTAAGAATAGGCCCGATAAATGGAAAATTTCTTAAAAAGTTTTATGCGTGAAATGTAATGTTCCATATCGCAAGAGCCTAAACTGCATGATACTCCTGGCCCGCATGAGTTAAAAAGGTGAACGACCAAAACATTAAAAAAAAAAATCAAATTTGTATTCTGAACTACGTTATGACTTGATCCCGTTTATTAATGGGTATGTAGGCAACTTAAAGGAAACTTTAAGCTCAGTCCATAAAATAAAAAAAAAAATCATTATTCCATTATGCGAAACAAGTATGATAATGAATAAAAAAAATCTTGTCTATTACAAAAAATGGAGATGTCTTCGATAAAAAATATAATGATAAAAAAATGAAGTCTGATTATGGTATCCACTTGTAATTCTTCAGCTCTTCTTGTGCATCTTCCAACATTTCACGGAGTATCGTCAGAGTTTTAGCATTAGCATCAGTAAGAACAGGGGCATCTTCAATGCTACTTATAGTTCCTCGCAGTTTGGAAGCCTCAAGTTGATTTTGTTTTAGAAGATCCTCCTTCTCGATAATCGACTTAGAAATCTCAACTCGCTTAGCTTTCACAGTTTCAAGCCTAGCTTCCAATTCTTCTTCTTCTCGCAATGCTTGTAGATGTTGTTGCTGAAGTGAACCTTTCGCGGTGAGTAGTTCACTTTCACTGTATAGTATCTTCTCCAAGCTAAACCTAGTCTCTTCCAGTTGGCGATTCTTACTCTCCAAAGTTAATTGAGAAGAAAATGACGACTGCAGCTGGTTATACTTCTCTACTTTCTTGAAATACGCACTTACAATTTCTTTAAGAGAATCCAAGCCGGGTACACGAATCTTAGAAATTGTATGAAGTATTTTGACTGCCTCTTGTTTAAGGCGAGGTATTTTGTCGAACGGAGTGCGTATGATCTTCCGGTGTATGCTCTCCCACAGGGCAAGGGAAGATTGTTTCCTATAGTTGGAAATAACATCGTCAGCAAAGTAATCAGAGATCTCAGACGCAGCTGCATGGGTCGTTGTCTTCTTTTGTTCAGAAACTTCATCAATTGCAGGATGACAAGATTGAATCGTGACTCTATCTATTGGCGCTTTGGAATTGTCCACACGCGCAGCTACAGAGTCAAAGACGTCTGGACTCACAAAAGAAGGAGGACTATGATGCCCTTCGACTTCTATAAGGGGATCATTTAAAGGTGACTGCAAAAAAGAGGGGAAAACAATGATGATAATAATAGTAGTAAAATATTATAATGAAGAAAAAAAAAACACTTACCAGTGGTGTAGGGAGTTCAGGAAATTGTGATGAGCTAGGGACTCCATCAAAATATTCATCTTCACATATTGATGGTTGTTTGAACTTTTTAGGCCTTTTCCAATGACGATCGTCGCTACTGCTCTGACTACCATCATTATTCTTAGAGCGAAATTCACCAAGATCAAACATGTGAATCCTTTTGCCTCCGTTGTCATTACCAACCTTTTTGGGAAATTTCGGCTTAGGAGGAAGAGGAATAGCACTAGCCACCAATTTATCTCTGCCTTCTTCAAGGTAATTTCCATTTTTTGCCAACCACCAACTCCTGTAGCATTGGGTAATTTGGATGTGTTGCTTCATCGCGTGCGCAGGGAGAAAAACTTGGGACAATGTTTTTGCTCGAACGCATATCATCCAAAGGCGCAATACATTATCCAAGTTGACCTCAGGAACTTCTTCACTTAGATCGTTTGGCACATCTTGGTAAAATCCGAATTGTCGGCTAAATCGACAAGGACTATAAGATTCAATGACCATAGAAGACCCACATCGGGAAGATAAGAAACATGATCGAATACTTATAAAAAATGAAGAATGCCAAAATGATAGCTGGTCATCATCTGTCAGAACCATGCCTTTGTTGCGGGGAGGGAGATTTGCATACTTTTACCTTTATGAATATGTACACGAGCTTCAAAATCATCAAAGTACTTAGCTCCACCCTCTCCGGAAAACTCAACCATCATTGGGCCCCTAACTTTCTCTGGAACTGCATAGTGCGTGTTAAAATAATAAGCAAGCCAAGCGTAAACATAATGCACTGGAAAACAGGCCTCTGAACGTCCTGCCGAAGGAGATGCTTTATAAATCTGGCTCAAGCCATGATAGATATTGGCCAAAACTGGGACAGCAAGACTAAAAGCATAGCCTTCTGCCATAAGTCTTGCAATTTTGAAGACCTCTGGACGAAGAGAAACCTGCTTATTAGGAAACACAAATACACATAACCAACAAGAAAGAAAAGCAGCCAAGTAAGTCTTTTCTATCAAATCGTCTTCTACACCTAGCTCATGAAAGAACTCGAGTTCTGTCTCAGACCAGTCAGAACATTTGATAGGAACTCCATTTGGATTATGAGTTGAACGAGGACGACTAGCTTTCTTCGCTTTTCGAGAAGGAGGCTTCTCATACTTCAAATCTCTCTTAAACCAAAAAGAAATCCATGAACTAATGGAAATCTGGAAATGATCACGGTTCTGAGAGGCTATATGATAATAAGCAGCAAAAAGATACTCACAACTTTTCGGGAGGCCTTTGTTGTTTTGGTCAGATGACACTAACAATTCCTTGCAGCAAGGAATAACTTCATCATAAAACTTCCCTTTAATGGAAAGGCCCCCTAATCTCCACATGTCCCATAAGGAGATAGATAATTCTCCAGACGATGTATGAAGAGTATTTGTTGAGGGACACCATGCCTCACAAAAGGCTCGAATTATATCAGTGTTGCGATCGTAGGTGTATAGGGAAGCCATCACAGCATCAAACAGACGAGCCTTCTTAAGTGTCGGCTCATTGCGAGCAGCCACAATTTCCAACCATTCCCAATAATGGCGAGTGTAACTGAATTCTCCATGGATTTTAAACGATGAACTCCAGCGAGCTTTACCCTCAATAATTTGACGACCTAGTGTTGACTCTGAATTCTGACTTGGCTCTTTATTATGTATTGGTGATGCTAGGAACCACATTTTTTGGGATGATTCTCGATTCAAGGACCTCCCCTCTTACCATGTAGATAGGACTCTAGAACTATCTAAGGAAGGCTCCAATGTCCTAAAGTTTCCATGCACTGCCTCTCCTACATGAAGAATGACTTCATTTTCAACAGGTTGATCTCTATCCTTCAAGATGACTAAGCAGTTCTTCTCGGGATCAGGATGCTCAGTGAAATACACCATGATGGAGATTAGTTTTTCTACACAAGGAAAAAAAATTTATGTCAATCTTTTCCAGTAGGCTATGAAAGCAAGAAGGTGCCAATGCAAAAAATAATCAATCATAAAAAAAAGGGCAAGTGAAGCTGATGACGACCGTGGTGACCACCCCTGCAGGAAACTACAGTCATCAAAGTGACTGGTCTAGACAGGTGGTGAAATCACTGCAAGTGAAGCTGATGACGACCGTGGTGACCACCCCTGCAGGAAACTACAGTCATCAAAGTGACTGGTCTAGACAGGTGGTGAAATCACTGCAAGTGAAGCTGATGACGACCGTGGTGACCACCCTTGCAGGAAACTACAGTCATCAAAGTGACTGGTCTAGACAGGTGGTGAAATCACTGCAAGTGAAGCTGATGACGACCGTGGTGACCACCCCTGCAGGAAACTACAGTCATCAAAGTGACTGGTCTAGACAGGTGGTGAAATCACTGCAAGTGAAGCTGATGACGACCGTGGTGACCACCCCTGCAGGAAACTACAGTCATCAAAGTGACTGGTCTAGACAGGTGGTGAAATCACTGCAAGTGAAGCTGATGACGACCGTGGTGACCACCCCTGCAGGAAACTACAGTCATCAAAGTGATTGGTCTAGACAGGTGGTGAAATCACTGCAAGTGAAGGTGATGACGACTGTGGTGACCACCCCTGCAGGAAACTACAGTCATCAAAGTGACTGGTCTAGACAGGTGGTGAAATCACTGCAAGTGAAGCTGATGACGACCGTGGTGACCACCCTTGCAGGAAACTACAGTCATCAAAGTGACTGGTCTAGACAGGTGGTGAAATCACTGCAAGTGAAACTGATGACGACCGTGGTGACCACCCCTGCAGGAAACTACAGTCATCAAAGTAACTGGTCTAGACAGGTGGTGAAATCACTGCAAGTGAATTTGATGACGACTGTTGCACGAAGCTAAAACATCCAAGCAAGAAAGAAACAAATTGCAATAATATATGTGCAAAAAAAAAAAGTAGGAGACAAGAAAATCTATGGCATAATCAAAGCAGTTCATATGTACACATTTAATAAAGACACCAATGGATAATATATGCATATTCAAAAATTGAAAAAAAAAATATATGTATATACCTTTAGTGATGGACAAAGATTGGTGTTATACCCAAGAGAATCGTCAAATAAATTTGTTAATTCCAAATCCTACAAAGAAAAGAAGGTATAAGTCAGAGTTCTTCCATGACGTTGTCATTGGACGTGACATTGTGTCATGAGCAGCGGTTGATCATAATAAACTAGATGATAGAAGTGATGAGCTTATTGGATTTGTGACTGCACGAACTGTTCCGACAAAAGACAACGAGAACAACTCTACTTGACTGATTTTGAGTACGGATCATACAATTACAGAGGCTTTGACATAGGTAATCACTTCAATGAATATGGTGGCTATGACTATGACTACAGCTGGTGGGTTCTTAATCTTCTTTTCATTAAATTTTCTTTCCTAAAATGTATATATGTGTGTGCTGTGCAAAAGTGGTGAACAAAATAATAAAAAAAAAAAAAACTATGAAGCTTTGATTCGACGACGAGCAACAAAAAGAGGAGCAATAATGGTAAAAGCATGGAAAATTAAAGAAAAAAAACTTAAGGGTGTTTTGACAGCAGAGTGTAAAAAAAAAAAATTAAAATTCCACTTGCCTTCATGTGTGTGTGTAGTGGCGGCAAAACTAATTTTAAGAAAAAAAAAAATAAACACTTCATGAGTAACACTTGGCGGCAAAGATTAAAACGCACAAACACATGTATTGAAACGGCAGTTGCTAAAAAGAGATTTCAAAAGATTCTTTTTACTTACCAACAACGCGAGAAAAAAGCACGAAGGGAGATTATTGTTCGAACTCAAGACCTACACAAAAAAAATAAAGTACATGAGCATTTGAAGTCAAATGAAGGAAAGAAAAAGAAAAATATAAGAGAAGAATTTTTCTCACTCCTTGTTTGGATGGCTTTGTGTCTTGACTTATGCAATCTCTTCCATTTATAAAGAAAGGGATTAGGTGAAACCCATAAGGAAAAGGTTTTATGAGATTTGATTCTAAATTGAATCTTATCTTTAATTAAAGCCTTATCAAATTAGGAGTGTCAATTCAAATCCAAATCCAAGTGGGAAATTTGATTTAAATCAATTTTGAATCAAAATTTGAATTGATCTAATTTTAAAGTTAGATAAGTTGGATAAATTTCAAATTTGATTTGATTTAAATTAAATTAAAATCATATAGCTAAATTTTTTAGCTAAATCTAAATCAAATGCTCATATTTTTAGAATTCTATTCCTCAAACCAAATTTTGGATAGAATTTGGCATTACTCCAATTTTTCAAGCCTTATTTGAAATTCAAGGTATTTAGGGTTGGGATTATCTTGAGATAATTTGGGCCTAGCCATAATTCAGTTCCGAGTTAAACTCGAGTCAAATTCAAAATAGAGAGAAATCATTCCAAATTCAAAAGTTACATGGAATTTGGGCACGATTGAAATTCAATATGGAATTAAAATCCAATTGAGGTTCAGATTGTAATTTGTTGCATCAAGCGGAGTAAAAAAAAGTGATTCCAAATAATTTCTTTTCGAGATTCATCCCCACATAATTTGTGTCTAAATCTCGAAAAGGGGGCATTTGTTGAAGGAGAAATTTTGACCAATCACAAATTGCCACGTCATTCCACGAAATTAATGACGGGATTATAATTAATTAAATTTGGGACCAATTATAAATTGACATGTGTCCCAAATTTAATTTGAAGACAAAGTTGGCCAATTAATTTGATCAATTAATTAAAATTAAATTGTTTTGATCAAATTAATTAATTTGACCAATTAATTAAAATAATAATAATTATTTGGATCAAATTTTGGTCTTTTAAATATTTGGGTCATAGGGTTTTTGGTCAAATATGAACCAGACCCAAGACTAAATAGTTGAACCCAAGATCAATGAAGCCCAAGCCCAAGTTGTTGGCCCAAAAGTCACCAGGGCCCATCCAGTGAGAACTCTATAAATAGAGGGGTTCTCTTCTATGGAGGGGTCAGAGGGGTTCTCTTCTATGGAGGGGTCAGAGGGGTTCTCTTCTATGGAGGGGTCAGAATTTTGAAGCTCGAAGCCAGAGTCAGAGAATTCAGAGAACTTCATCAAGATTGAAGACTGAAGACTCCTTGAAATCCACAAGTTTCAAAGTGCTGAACACTTCCTGAAGACTGAAGTCTCCTTCAATATTTGGAAGACTTCAAGCTCCAAGAATCCGTTGAAGCTCCAGACTCGAGATCAAGCGTTCCAGCCCTCGAGTGAAACACATCTACACACAAGAGAGAGAATCAGAGGATCAACATTAGAGATTGTATATCCACACGCATACGAATATTAATACAAACATATTGTTTATTCCACGTGTCTCCATCTCCGAAGTTACGTGTGAACAGTTATCAAACACAAACAAAAACAGAAAACGAAATAGTTATCAAACGACCCCTACAAAATTCAGATTATAGACTTACTGCAATACCCTTGATGCTTTGCATTTACAGGGTAGTTAGCCAGAATATGCCATCAAAATCAATTTGAAATTTCTTGTTGATCATAAAAAAAATTCGAAAATACAAAAGAATTTAAAATGGGAACAAAATCCTAGAATTAGAGGATGATTAGAACAAATTTAAATTTCAAATCAAAACCACCCAAATCCCATAAATCAAGGAATCAACAAAATAGATTCAAAAAGCAAATCTAAAATAACTAAAAATCATACACACACTTAGATTTCCTAAAATTACGAGATAACTAAAACTTATTGAAAGTCAAGCTATATTTAAAACTTCAAAACAAAAAAAAACAAAAAAAAAAAAAAAAACTTAGATATAAACTTTTTTTTTTAAATCAAACTTTCAAATAATAAAAATATTTAACCGAATTTATAAAATTTTAGAATTTAATATAGGTAAATACCTGGTATTTTGGGAACATTTAAAATAGCATTAAATCAAATCTTAAATTAAATCCTAAAACTATGGGTAATCAAATCTCATACACACAGATAAATAAATAAAGAATTCGTAAAATTTGTGAGATAATTTAAACTCATTCAAAATTGAGGTATATCTAAAACCTGAAAAAATAAAAAATAAAAAATTAAATTTTAAAATTTTTTCGACATTGAATTTTCAAATAGTAGGAAGATTTAGTCGAATTTATGAAATTTTAGAATCTCATAAACGAAGATACCCTAGTATTTCAAAAGCATTTAAAATAGCTTTAAAAACCAAATTATGAGTAATTAAAAATGGATAAAAAAATTAAAATAACAAAATCTCATACACAAAATTAAAACCTAAAAATGGAAAGTGAAGAAAAAGAAAACTTTAAATTTAAATTTAAAACATGCCCACGTGAGAATCACGTGTACCCACGTGAGAATCACGTGTTAGCTATTTTTTTGATTACATGGTGAAAAAGATACTAGTAATTTTGATTACATGGTGATAATAGGGGAAATTCCGAGGCACAAATGTACCCACGTGAGAATCACGTGTTAGCTATTTTTTTCTTGGTTTTTTTTTTTTTTTTGGGTTTGTTTATACATCTAAATCAGTAATTTTTTTTTTCTTTTGATACTGATAATGTGATTCTTAATCTTTTAAAAATTTTAATTTCATCTTTTTTATTCCTTGATTTTTTTTTCATTAAAGATTCTTATTATCAGACGACCTTGATATGAAGTATGAACCGACACAATTTCAAAACAAATTTTATTAATTAAATTTTTAGAATTACTTTATTAATTAACTTGAAGATATATAAAACTCAGTAATAACACTAATAAATAAGTTGAAGATATACTATATTTTAAATATATATCCACAAATGGTTTGGATATATATAAAACCAAAGGTGAAAGATATATCCCTACAAAAGGGTACGTCGGAAGGGTTTGGAAACTAGATAAGATCAATATTAGATAATAATGAAGAGATATACATTGAATTTGTAAATATATCTATTGAAGGAGAAATTTCGGCCAATCACAAGTTGTCACGTCATTAATATAAATTAATGATAAAATAAATTTGGGACCAGTTACACATTTACACGTGTGCCTAAATTAAATTAATAGACATTAAAATTCGGCAAATCAAAGAATGCCACTTGTCTATTAGTGATCCATCAGATAACATCAGCCAAGTTCAATCAGATTATGCCACGTGGCAATTGGACTCAAGCCCAAGCCCATATGAGGTCCATCAAACTCTATAAATAGAGGAGGCTGCCATTCATTCTGGGGGATTCAGATTTGGAGACAGAGTCAGAGAACTCAGAGTCCAGAGCATTCTGCCAAGAGTCCAGAGTCGACAGGTCGATCATCCAAGAGGATCAACAAGCTAACAAGTCGATCCAACAGATCATCAAGCCAACAGGCCGATCCAAGAGATCAACAAGCCAACCGACCGATCAAGAAGATCAACAAGTCAGCAGGCCGATCATCCAAGAGATCAACAAGCCAACCGACCGATCAAGAAGATCAACAAGTCAGCAGGTCGATCATCCAAGAGGATCAACAAGCTAACAAACCGATCCAACAGATCATCAAGCCAACAGGCTGATCCAAGAGATCAACAAGCCAACCGACCGATCAAGAAGATCAACAAGTCAGCAGGCCGATCATCCAAGAGATCAACAAGCCAACCGACCGATCAAGAAGATCAACAAGTCAGCAGGCCGATCATCCAGGAAGATCAACAAGCCAACAAGCCGATCCAAGAGATCATCACGCCAACAGGCCGATCATCCAAGAAGATCAACAAGCCCAATAGGTCGATCCAGGAGATCATCAACCTAACAGGCCGATCATCCAAGAAGATCAACAAGTCCAATAGGTCGATCCAGGAGATCATCAACCTAACAGACCGATCATCCAAGAAGATCAACAAGTCCAATAGGTCGATCCAGGAGATCATCAACCTAACAGACCGATCATCCAAGAAGATCAACAAGCCAATAAGCCGATCCAAGAGATCATCAAGCCAACAGGCCGATCCAAGAGATCATCAACCTAGCAAGTTGATCATCTAAGAAGCCCAACAAACCGACCCAAGAAGAGCAACAAGCTACAGGCCAAAGTTTATATATTTAAGAGAGAGAATCAGAGGATTAAAGTTAGAGATTGTACACCCACACGCATACAACATTAATACAATATATTATTTATTCCACGTGTCTCCATCCCCGAAGTTACGTGTGAACAAATTGGCACGCCCAGTGGGACCATCTCTACCTCTCATCTCTCTCTCTTATCTCAAAACATAAAAGTAAATATGTCATTCAAGACTTCTTCGATGGCCGCTGTCGAGATCAAGTCTTACATGGGTTCAACTGCCCATTGTTGCTTCAATAAACTGAGGTTGCAAGAAGATAAAGCTTCTATCATTGCAAGCGAAGAAACAACCTTGCAGGGGGCATATATCAATGACAAATTTCTTGTTAAGTATAACCCTCTGTTTGAACCTGATTCTGACGTAGTGACTGTCATGATGACTGAGACAAGAACTATGGATGAAAGAATGGCTGAGATGCAAGAGCACATCAACAACTTGATGAAGGCGATTGAAGAAAAAGATTCTCAAAATCGCGCAACTAAAGTGCCAAATTGAGAACCAACATATCGCCGAATCAAGTCAAACACAAGTCATAAAAAATCATGACAAAGGAAAGACTATAGTGCAAGATGATCAGCCACAGTGTTCTGCTTCGGTTGCTTCACTATCCATCCAACAGCTCCAAGATATGATCACAAACTGTATCAGAGCTCAGTACGGTGGACCTACTCAAGATTCCCTCTTGTATTCCAAACCTTATACTAAGAGGATTGATAACTTGAGAACGCCAATCGGGTATCAACCACCAAAATTTCAGCAGTTTGATGGAAAGGGCAATCCTAAACAACATATTGCCCACTTCGTTGAGACATGCGAGAACGTTGGTACTCGAGGGGACCTACTAGTCAAGCAGTTCATTCGAACACTTAAAGGAAATGCTTTTGACTGGTACACTGATCTAGAACCTGAGTCAGTAGACAGTTGGGAGGAACTCGAAAGAGAGTTTTTGAATCGCTTCTACAGCACTAGAAGAACCGTTAGCATGTTCGAGCTCACCAACACTAAACAACGAAAAGGTGAACTCGTTGTTAACTATATAAATCGTTGGAGAGCCATGAGTCTAGATTGCAAAGATCGTCTCACTGAACTCTCTTCTGTTGAGATGTGCATTCAAGGCATGCACTGGGAACTCCTCTACATCCTTAAAGGTATAAAGCCTCGCACCTTTCAGGAACTAGCAACTCGCGCCCACGATATGGAGCTAAGTATTGCTAGTCGAGAAAACTAAGACATTCTCTTCCCTAACATGAGAAAAGAAGGAAGAAACGACGAAGAGACTATAGAAGAATCTATGGTCGTCAACATAACCCTTCCCAAGTTGTCTTCAAAAGAAAAGCGACAAACAAATGGAGCGCATCACTTAACTTTAAAGGAAAGACAGAAGAAAATATATCCTTTCCCTGATGCCGACATCCCTGATATGTTGGAACAACTATTGGAAGCGCAACTGATAGAGCTTCCTAAGTGTAAACGGCCAGAAGAGATGGAGAAAGTCGATGATCCCAAGTATTGCAAGTATCATCGAGTTATTGGTCATCCAGTGGAAAGATGTTTCGTCCTAAAGAACTTAATTTTAAAGCTGGCTAAGGAAGGCAAAATTGAGCTCGACCTTGATGAAGTAGCTCAATCAAATCTTGCTACAATCAAAGGAAAGAGCAAGCATCAAAGAAAGAATGATCCTAAGAAACTTCAACCCAAGAGGAAGAGAAGTAAAAAGTTTTCTCAACCTCGACAACCGGTGACTGTGAAGGAGATCTTCTCCAAAACTTTCCACAAAAAGAAAAAAGAGAACTTTGTGACTTCCTACTGCATCGACGTAGAAGAAGTTGACAATCCTGAGAGGGGTGAACAAAGGACCTCCGTCTTCGATCGCATCAAGCCTCCAACTACTCGTCCTTCAGTATTCCAAAGAATGAGTATGGCCGCGACAAAAGAAGAAAATCAATGTTCGATGTCCACCTCCACTCGACCTTCAGCTTTCCAAAGGCTAAGTGTCTCCACATCAAAGAAAAGTCGATCTTCAACATCTGTCTTTGATCGCCTCAAAGTAACAAACGATCAACCTAAAAGAAAGATGAACAACTTGGAGTTGAAACTTTTCGATGAAGTAAACAGTGACAAGAAGCTTCATAGTAGAATCCCGTCACGTATGAAGAGGAAGTTTTCTGTTCTCATAAATACGGAAGGTTCCTTGAAGGTGAAGCCAAATCTCATTATCTTGACCAATCCTGCAAATGAAGGATCTGATCAAGACCATGACAAAGATAAGAGCTTTTAAATGTAAAAGCTCCTTATCGCAAGAGCCTAAACTGCATGATGCTCCTAGCCCACACGAGCTTAAAATGTGAGTGCAAAAAAATCTTGAACTACGTTATGACTTGATCCCTATTCCATAAGGGTACGTAGGCAGCTTAAAGAAAACTTTAAGTGAAGTCTCTATAAACAAAAAAAAAGGTTCTTCGCTCTGCAATTCCTTCCCCCAAGTTCGATGGTTCTCACGCAGCTTTGTTGGAGTTTCTTCTTCCCAAGTTCGAAGGTTCTCACGCGCTCCGTTGCAGTTCCTTCTCTCCAAGGTCGAAGGTTCTCACGCGCTGCGTTGCAGTTCTTTCTCCCCAAGTTCGAAGGTTCACGCACTTCGCTGCAGTTCCTTCTCCCAAATTCGAAGGTTCTCACGCGCTTCGCTGCAGTTCCTTCCCCCCAAGTTCGAAGGTTCTCACGTCGCTTCGCTGCAGTTCCTTCCTCCAAGTTTGAAGGTTCTCACATCGTTTCGCTTCGCGCTGCGCTTCGTTGCAGTTCCTTCCTCCAAGTTCGAAGGTTCTCACGCGCTTCGCTGCAGTTTCTTCTCCCTAAGTTCGAAGGTTCTCACGCGCTTCGATGCAGTTCCTTCCTCCCTAAGTTCGAAGGTTCTCACTCGCTTCGCTGCAGTTCCTTCCTCCAAATTCGAAGGTTTCGAAGGTTCTCACGCGCTGTGATTCGTTGTAGTTCCTTCCTCCAAGTTCGAAGGTTCTCATGCGCTTCGCTGCACAGTTCCTTCCTCCAAGTTCGAAGGTTCTCATGCGCTTCGTTGCTACCTTCCTCCAAGTTCGAAGGTTCTCTCACGCGCTGCTGCAGCTCCTTCCTCCAAGTTCGAAGGTTCCCTCACGCGCTTTGCTCGCTCCTTCTCCAAGTTCGAAGGCGCTTCTCTCCACTGCTCCTTCTCCAAGTTCGAAGGCACTTCTCTCCGTTGCTACCTTCCTCCAAGTTCGAAGGTTCTCTCACGCGCTGCTGCAGTTCCTTCCTCCAAGTTTGAAGGTTCCCTCACGCGCTTCGCTCGCTCCTTCTCCAAGTTCGAAGGCGTTTCTCTCCGTTGCTACTTCTCCAAGTTCGAAGGCGCTTCTCTCCACTGCTCCTTCTCCAAGTTCGAAGGTGTTTCTCTCCACCCCTCTTTTTGAAGGTTCGCCACTGAGGTTCTCCTTCTCCAAGTTCGAAGGTTCACCGTTGCTCCTTTTCAAATGTTTGGCGGCGGTTGACGTCCTCGTTCCGCTTCATCTTCAAATGTTGGTAGTTGACGGCATCCGCTGCGCTTCATCTTCAAATGTTGGCAGTTGACGGCGTCCGCTTCGCTTCATCTTCAAAAATTGACTGTTGATAACTTCACTTCATATTCAAAAGTTGACGGTTGAAGTCTTCGCTACATCTGCAAAGATGAACAACTTTAGTGTTGCCTTTATCTTGAAAGTGTCCAGACTGGAAGATGCATCTTAGCTGCAAGTTAAAAAAAATGCTTGATATCAAACCACAAAAAAAAAAAAAAAAAAAAAAAAAAAAAAAAAAAGACAATAAAGGTGTTGTTAAAAAAGTGGTGACCACCCCTGCAGGAAACTACAGTCATCAAAGTGACTGGTCTAGACAGGTGGTGAAGTCACTGCAATTGAATCTGATGACGACCGTTGTAGGCGAGTCTGGTGATCACCCCTTCAAGATACTACAGTCATCAAAGTGACTGGTCTAGACAGGTGGTGAAGTCACTGCAATTGAATGATGACGACCGTTGTAGGCGAGTCTGGTGATCACCCCTTCAAGATACTACAGTCATCAAAGTGACTGGTCTAGACAGGTGATGAAGTCACTGCAAGTGAATCTGATGACGACCGTTGTAGGCGAGTCGAGTCTGGTGACCACCCTTGCAGGTTACTCAGATCACCCAATAAAATGGGGACTGGTCTAGCAGGAGTTTAGATAAAGATTTGACTCAAATGAAATCCTATCTCCTGTTCAAAATATTATGGGATAATCTTTATCTTTATCTTTATCTAAACCAACTTAATTAAATTGAAATTCTTAACAGATAAGTATTTCAATTCAAATCAATTTGGGAATTCAAATTTTATCTAAATAATTTTATTTGGGCATACTCCAAATTTTTCTTCCAAATCAAAATTTGAGATTCAAACATCAAATTCTATTCCAAATGCAAGTTTGAATTTGGTAAAATTTTACCTCAAATTAAATTTTGGCCATAATCCAAATTCTATCCCAAATGAACCAGAGTCCAAACCTCAAGTTCTATTCCATTTGCAAGTTAAAATTGGGTAGGATTTTACCTCAAATCAAAATTTGGGTATAAACCAAAATTTTCCCAAACTTGAAATCAAAGTTTCCTGCCAAACAAGGAAAATCAAAATTTTGACCAAACCTCAAATTTTGATTAATTGGCAATAAAAGTGTGTCAAATAAAAAAAAATCAAAATTTTGACCAAAATTCATATTTTGATTAAATTGACGCACCAAATGGAGTCAAAGTCAAGAACAAATACCGTGCATTTTAATTCCAAAATATATTTTTCGAGATTCACTCACACATAACTTGTGCCTAAATCTCGAAAAGGGGGCATTTGTTGAAGGAGAAATTTCGGCCAATCACAAGTTGCCACGTCATTAATATAAATTAATGATAAAATAAATTTGGGACCAGTTACACATTTACACGTGTGCCTAAATTAAATTAATAGACATTAAAATTCGGCAAATCAAAGAATGCCACTTGTCTATTAGTGATCCATCAGATAACATCAGCCAAGTTCAATCAGATTATGCCACGTGGCAATTGGACTCAAGCCCAAGCCCATATGAGGTCCATCAAACTCTATAAATAGAGGAGGCTACCATTCATTCTGGGGGATTCAGATTTGGAGACAGAGTCAGAGAACTCAGAGTCCAGAGCATTCTGCCAAGAGTCCAGAGTCGACAGGCCGATCATCCAAGAGGATCAACAAGCTAACAAGTCGATCCAACAGATCATCAAGCCAACAGGCCGATCCAAGAGATCAACAAGCCAACCGACCGATCAAGAAGATCAACAAGTCAGCAGGCCGATCATCCAAGAGATCAACAAGCCAACCGACCGATCAAGAAGATCAACAAGTCAGCAGGCCGATCATCCAAGAGGATCAACAAGCTAACAAGCCGATCCAACAGATCATCAAGCCAACAGGCTGATCCAAGAGATCAACAAGCCAACCGACCGATCAAGAAGATCAACAAGTCAGCAGGCCGATCATCCAAGAGATCAACAAGCCAACCGACCGATCAAGAAGATCAACAAGTCAGCAGGCCGATCATCCAGGAAGATCAACAAGCCAACAAGCCGATCCAAGAGATCATCACGCCAACAGGCCGATCATCCAAGAAGATCAACAAGCCCAATAGGTCGATCCAGGAGATCATCAACCTAACAGGCCGATCATCCAAGAAGATCAACAAGTCCAATAGGTCGATCCAGGAGATCATCAACCTAACAGACCGATCATCCAAGAAGATCAACAAGCCAATAAGCCGATCCAAGAGATCATCAAGCCAACAGGCCGATCCAAGAGATCATCAACCTAGCAAGTTGATCATCTAAGAAGCCCAACAAACCGGCCCAAGAAGAGCAACAAGCTAGAGGCCAAAGTTTATATATTTAAGAGAGAGAATCAGAGGATTAAAGTTAGAGATTGTACACCCACACGCATACAACATTAATACAATATATTATTTATTCCACGTGTCTCCATCCCCGAAGTTACGTGTGAACAAATTGGTACGCCCAGTGGGACCATCTCTACCTCTCATCTCTCTCTCTTATCTCAAAACATAAAAGTAAATATGTCATTCAAGACTTCTTCGATGGCCGCTGTCGAGATCAAGTCTTACATGGGTTCAACTGCCCATTGTTGCTTCAATAAACTGAGGTTGCAAGAAGATAAAGCTTCTATCATTGCAAGCGAAGAAACAACCTTGCAGGGGGCATATATCAATGACAAATTTCTTGTTAAGTATAACCCTCTGTTTGAACCTGATTCTGACTTAGTGACTGTCATGATGACTGAGACAAGAACTATGGATGAAAGAATGGCTGAGATGCCACACTATCAACAACGGCGTCCATTTTTTTTATTATTATTATGAATATAGAGTCGGTTTCAGATTGATTTTGAAATACACTAAAAGTAATTTTGAAATAATTCTAACCATTTTTTTGAAAAAATTGGCCAAAGCGAGAATGACTCATTGGCATATACCCCTTAACCGAGAGGTTAGAGGTTCGAATCCCCACTTCCAAATGTTGTTGAACTAAAAAAAAAAACGTTTGATAAAATTGATTATATATTAATTTATATAAAAACAACACTTTTTCACACCTTTTCAATTACTTGTATTTACAAAATCCTAGATTTGTTTGATCTCTTTTCTCATTTCTCTATCTTTATTTTCCAAGCAAAGGTAGCCTAGTTGACACTTGACAGGTTTAATCTGAAATATTAGGGATGAACTGTTGGATTTATGAATAAAATTATTTTAATAAAATAAAGAATCACAACTTTACGTGAAAGGGTCTTTTGTAAAAGACACAACCTTATGTGAAAGGGTGTGTCTTTTGTAAAGGACACAACCCTATGAGAAAGAGTGTGTCTTTTGGAAAAGGATACAACCTTATGTGAATGGATGTGTCCATTTATCAAAAGACACAACCCTTACACGAAAAGATGTGACTATTTGAATGGCCACAAATAGTCTATAAATATGTAATTCTTTTTTAGTTTTGAAGAAAAAGAAACAAACTCTTTTTTCAAAAACTCTTCTCCTACTTTTCTCTGTACGACTACTTAAACACCAGTGTTCGAGAGTCCTGTGATTGGAGTGCTACAGTCATAGGTGGGTAATCCGTTCTATCCTGGGAGACAATTGTTCGTGATACCTTGAGCACCATAGAGGGAACAAAATTGTCTTAAGGAAACAACGCTATCGTTGGGTTCGGATAGATTTAGTCTTTCGTGTTTCCTTAAGTGTTTATGCAAAGGGTGCCAACGGTCTTAAGACAATTTTGTGGTGGAAATTATGGGGAAAAGCCTGAGAAGTTCAACGGTAGTGACTTCAAACGTTGGCAACAAAAGACGTTGTTCTATCTCACAACATTGAGTCTGGCAAGATTTCTCAAAGAAGATGCTCCTGTTCTGGATGAAGGAGAGACCGACAACGAAAAGTTGCTGGCACTTGAGGCATGGAAACATGCAGAATATTTATGCAGGAACTATATCTTGAATGGACTGGACAACACACTATATAATGTTTATAGTGGGGTTGATTCGGCAAAAGGTCTTTGGGAATCACTGGAAAAGAAATATAAGACGGAGGATGATGGAGCAAAGAAATTTATAGTTGGAAAATTTCTAGACTATAAAATGGTTGATTCCAGAACCGTCATAAGCCAGGTTCAAGAACTTCAAGTTCTCTTACATGAGATTCATGCTGAAAATATGTCTGTCAGTGAATCTTTCCAAGTTGCTTCGATAAGTGAGAAGTTACTGCCATCATGGAGGGACTTCAAAAATTATCTCAAGCATAAGCGCAAAGAGATTAAACCTGAAGAACTAATTGTTCGGTTGAGAATTGAGGAGGACAACCGTAAACCAGAAATGAAAAATGGAGGCAATGATCCTATGACCTCAAAAGCCAATGTTGTAGAAGGATCTTCCAAGGCCAATAATAAGAAGAGGAAGTTTTCTGGGGCTGGTCCAAGTCAGCCACACAACAAGGGCATGAAGTTCAATGGCAATTGTTATAATTTTGGAAAGCTTGGACATCGATCCAAGAATTGTCGGAAGCCAAAGTCTTCTCAAAAGAAGAAATCAAATGCTCAAGCACATGTAACAGAAATGGATACTCTTTCTGATGGTGTTGCTGACATTGATTTATCTACTGTAGTGTCTGAATGCAATTTGGTAGGAAATACCAAGGAATGGTGGGTAGACACCGGAGCCACTCGTCATATCTGTGCCAATAAGTGGATGTTCTCTACTTATATGCCGGTAGGAAATGGAGAACAACTCTACATGGGTAATTCTTCAAGTTCCAAAGTTGAGGGACGAGGAAAAGTGGTACTGAAAATGACTTCTGGCAAAGAATTGACACTTAATGATGTATTTCATGTTCCTGACATTCGCAAGAACCTAGTATCTGGTTCTCTACTTAGCAAAAATGGGTTTAAACTTGTCTTTGTATCGGATAAGTTTGTACTTAGTAAGCATGATGTGTACGTGGGGAAGGGTTATTTAAGTGATGGTCTGTTCAAGATGAATGTAATGACTATTGTACCCAAGTCCTCTACTATTAATAATAAGAATGTCTCTTCTGCTTACTTGATTGACTCTTCTAATATTTGGCATGAAAGATTAGGCCATGTTAATTACAAAACTTTGAAGAAGTTGTGTAATATGGATTTAATACCTAATTTCACATTTGATCATAATAAAAAATGCGAAATATGTGTTGAATCAAAGATGACAAAACCTCCATTTCATTCAGTAGAAAGAGAAACTGAACCACTTGAATTAATTCACAGTGATATATGTGATTTGAAAGTTTTGCCAACAAGGGGAGGTAAAAAGTACTTTATAACATTTATTGATGATAGTTGATAACTGTCCAAAAGGTAGTTATTTAGGCCTCATTTCTACAGGGATTTGTGTGTCTTTTGTGCTTAATAGGGTTGGTTTTAGATAGATATTATATGTTTTAACCCATTTGAAAGAATGGAATCTTTGGAAGTTATTTTATGCAAAATGTATTGCTGAGCGACTGGAAGGAACAAATTCAGTGCTGCAGCAAAACTGGGAGCAAAACTGCCACGTCACAGTTCGTTAGCCAAGTTGACAACCGAATTTTGTTAAGTTATTTTCGTGATAAAGGAGAAAGGAGAGCCATACACGTGTCTAGGTTGACCTAAATCAAGCCTCCTATCCTTCTATAAAAGGGAGTAGCCGCCTAAGTCAAAGTCATTCCATTCTTGGGAGAAAACATTCCATTTTTGGAAAGTTACTTCCACTTTTGGGAGCCGAATAGAGAGAAGATTGGAGACCATCGATTGCAAGCTGTTCAAGGGAATTAATCTTTTCTTGTTTTATCTTAGAGTCATGGACATGCTTATTCAGATTGTAACTTGTGTTTCCATGCATCTTATGAACTAAGTAGCTTTAGGCGTTGGTTAGGAACAATGTGATTGTCGTGCTTCATTTCTAGTAAAAATATTAATTAATGCATCTTGATTAATTGTTGTGTTCATTTTTATTTTATGCTCGTCTGGCCAGTCGGTATGGATACCTCTCTCTAGTTTCAGGGATGATTTAGGGAGTGTGTGGCGATTAATCACACTAGATCATTGTGTATTGGTGAACGCCAGTGACTGAGCTAGGGATAACCAGTTGCCTAGTGCTTGATCGGTAGTACTTCATTGGGGTTGAAACACATTCCAAAAGATCCGGAGTTCCGGGAGGAATCTGCTAATAAGACTGCAAGAGTTTTGCATGATCAATAATATTGCTAGAACATCTTTTAAACAATTACTAAATCCTAACCAGCGCCTGTTCCTAATCTGTCTGCCTATTTAATTATTTTCTGTTCTGTCATTTATTTTGCTTCAGCATTACTCTTATAAAAACCAATCATTTTTACCATCTTTGAAACCATTAAAGAGTTATACAAAATAGATAAAGTGAAAGCTAGTTCAGGCCTTGGATTGATAATACTTATTACTTGCTGCAGACTGTGTATACTTGCACAGAGTTCTAGAGTCTTTTTATATCATATTTTTACTCACTCTAGGAACCCAACAATAGTACATGGTACTATTATATATATTTGTTAAAAAGTAAAGATGAAGCTATTGAAGTGTTTAAACACTACAAAGCTGAAGTGGAAAATCAATTAGGCAAAAAGATAAAAAATGCTTCGAAGTGATCGATGGGGAGAATAGGAATCACCTTTTGAAGGTTTTTGTTCAGAAAATGGAATTATACATCAAACTACTGCCCCATATTCTCCTCAATCAAATGGCATAGCAGAACGAAAAAATCGAACATTGAAAGAAATGATGAATGCTATGTTGATTAGTTCAGGATTACCACAAAATTTGTGGGGGAAGTGTTGCTTACAGCAAATTATATCCTGAATAGAATTCCATATAAGAAAACACAGAAAATTCCATATGAATTATGGAAAGGTCGAAAACCGACTTATAAATTTATGAAAGTGTGGGGGTGTTTGGCAAAAGTGGCTATTCCTAAACCAAAAATGGTTAAAATAGGGCCAAAAATGGTTGACTGTGTATTTCTTGGATATGCAATTAATAGCAGTGCATATCGGTTTCTTGTACATAAGCAGAAAATTCTGAGATACATGCAAATACAATTATTGAGTCAAGGAGTGCATCATTCTTTGAAAATGTGTTTCCTTATAATATGAAAAATGAGTCAAATATAAGGAAAAAGACACATGAATCATCATCCAATCAAGAAAATTTGGATGAGATCCAAGAGCCGAGACGTAGTAAACGAACAAGAGTTGAAAAAACTTTTGGACCAGATTTTCTAACATATTTGTTAGAAAATGAACCTCAAATGTTTACTGAAGCTACTTCTTCTCCAGAAGCACCATATTGGAAAGAAGCTATAAAAAGCAAAATTGATTCCATTATGCAAAACCATACATGGGAATTGGTTGATCTTCCTCCTGGTACTAAACCATTAGGTTGTAAATGGATTTTTAAGAGGAAAATGAAAGCAGATGGAACAATTGATAGGTATAAAGCTCGTCTTATAGCAAAAGGCTATAAACAAAAAGAAGGGTTGGATTATTTTGATATATATTCACCCATTACTCGAATTACATCTATTCGTATGTTAATAGCCTTAGCAACTTTATACAACCTTGAAATACATCAAATGGATGTAAAAACGACTTTCTTAAATGATGAATTAGAGGAAGAAATATATATGGAACAACCAGATGGTTTTGTTGCTCCTGGACAAGAGAAGAAAGTATGAAAATTGGTCAAATCTCTTTATGGTTTGAAACAGGCGCCTAAGAAATGGCATGAAAAATTTGATCATGTCATGATAACCAATGAATTCAAAATCAATGAATGTGACAAATGTGTCTACATTAAAGGAACTCAAATGGAGTTCGTAATTGTATGCTTGTATGTGGATGATATGTTAATAATTGGTAGCAATAAAGAAACTATATTAGCTACAAAACAAATATTAACTAGAAAGTTTGAAATGAAAGATATGGGTGTCGCAGATGTTATCTTAGGAATCAAGATTCATAGAACATCTGATGGTTTAGCACTTTCCCAGTCACATTATATCGAAAATATTCTTGGAAAGTTCAAGAAATTTGATATAAAAGTAGTAAAGACACCTTTGGATGCTAGTCATCAATTTTCTTCAAATACGAGTGATGGAACGTCTCAATTGGAGTACGAGTACTCTCGTATAATTGGAAGTTTAATGTATGTTATGAACTGTACAAGACCTGATATAGCATATGCAGTAAGTATCTTGAGTCGATACACAAATAATCCAAGTTCAGATTACTGGAAAACGCTTTTAAGAGTTTTGGGATAATTGAAATATACTCAAAATTATGGTTTACATTATACAAGATATCCAGCTGTACTTGAAGGGTATAGTGATGCAAGTTGGATAACTAGCATGAAAGATTAAAGTCAACAAGTGGATATATTTTTACACTTGGAAGTGGAGCTATATCCTGGAAATCTTCTAAACAAACTTGTATAGCAAGGTCCACAATGGAATCTGAATTCATAGTTTTGGACAAGGCAGGGGAAGAAGCCGAACGGTTACGTAACTTTTTGGAAGATATTCCTAATTGGACTAAACCTGTACCCCCAATATGTATACATTGTGATAGTCAGGCTGCTATTGGAAGAACACAAAACTTGATGTATAATGGTAAGTCTCGACATATACGTCGAACACATAATACCATAAGACAATTGCTCTCGAATGGAATTATATCTATTGATTACGTGAAATCAAAAGATAATATTGCGGATTCGCTTACGAAAGCTCTGACAAGAGAGCAAGTGAAATTGTCTTCAATAGGAACGGGTTTGAAGCCTATAAAATAAGAGTGGACATAATGGTAACCCAACCTAGCTGACTGGAGATCCCAAGATCTAGGTTCAAAAGGGAAAACAAATTTATGTATACAACTCAGTAGAGCACTAAGAAGGAATCATGAATTCCTAGTCATTCCTATTATAATAGTGCTAACATGGAAATGGATGAGGTTAAGATATACTTTTAATGACTCTTTAGCTCTTTTATAATAGTGGGGTATTACCAGGATACTCTTTAAAGAAGTCACCTATGTGGGTGTGAAGGGGCCGCTTCCATGAGAATTTTTAAGGTTGAGTTCTCTAAAAACACTCACGAAACCAGGCGGTACTCATGGCCAAAATGAATACAAACATGAGAACCAAGCGTATTTCGAAGAATATCTATGTAATTATTATGGATTTGATTTACTCCTAAAATTGACAGTTCAAAGTTCTTTAACTACTGATCAACCATGTAAACTCCATAGTTCTTACTAAGGAAAGTTAAAAGTCTTAGACTACTTATCCTGACGTAGTTATCCTTCATGAGTAATCGTACACGTTTTTTAAAAATAAATTTCATTCATGTGGGGGATTGTTGGATTTATGAATAAAATTATTTTAATAAAATAAAGAATCACAACTTTACGTGAAAGGGTCTTTTGTAAAAGACACAACCTTATGGGAAAGGGTGTGTCTTTTAGAAAAGGATACAACCTTATGTGATGTGTCCATTTATCAAAAGACACAACCCTTCCACGAAAAGATGTGACTATTTGAATGGCCACAAATAGTCTATAAATATGTGATTCATTTTGAGTTTTGAAGAAAAAGATACAAACTCTTCTTTCAAAAACTCTTCTCCTACTTTTCTCTATACGATTACTTAAACACCAGTGTTCGAGAGTCCTGTGATTGGAGTGCTATATTCATAGGTGGGTAATTCGTCCTATCCTGGGAGACAATTGTTCGTGATACCTTGAGCATCATAGAGGGAACAAAATTGTCTTAAGGAAACAATGCTATCGGTGGGTTCGGATTGATTTAGTCTTTCGTGTTTCCTTAAGTGTTTATGCAAAGGGTGCCAACACGAACATCTCACGCGCCGTTGTCTCCTCCTCTTCGCCACCGAAAGGCCCTTGCTTCTTTATTTTATTTATTTAATTTTCTTCCTTTTGTTTGAATTACATCATTAACCTTTTGAGTTACACATCGCTGCTCTCTTTCTTTGCAGTATCTAGTATTAAATCAACTCTGTGTTATTCAACAGATTTTGAGTATAGAACAAAAATAAAATGCTGCCTAAATTATAAAAAATATCGTTAAACTATGGGGTTTTTTCAAAAATGCCCCTGAACTTTGAAAAGTTTAAAAAATATTTCTAAACTTTAAAAAATGTTTAAAAAATACCCTTGTTGTTATTTTTTTTTTTATGGAAACCGTTAAAGTTTCAGTTTCAAAAATATCATTGAACTTTCAAAAAAAATTTAAAAAAAAAATACCCTTATTGAAAAATGCTTCTAATTTTTTCCTTCTCTCACCGGAAATTCTTCCTCCATGAAAATTAATGCGAAACTTTACTTATTTGTCATGTATTCATAGTCTAAAAGTTTTTCTTCTCTTTCAACACATCATCCCAAGAACTTGACTAGATTTTCGTGTTGAAACTCCAAGATGACTTTTGTTTTGTTCTGGAAATTTTCTACATGTGGTTGACTTCATTTGTTGGTAGTAGCCTTTGCAATATTATTTCCTCACCAACCATTACCCATTAGTTTTCTCTATATTCATTTTATGAAAAATAAATGAAACTATTGTTGTATACGGGTTCTAACAATTCTTAAATATTAATAAGAATAGAATAATATATAAAACTTTTTGATTAATTAACCTTATAAACTGGACCAAACTCAATTGTCTTATAAACACTTCTCCTTCTTATCACTAACATACACAAGTAGAGAGAGCAAAAAGAAAATAATATATATACATATATATGTTGTTTTCTCACACTATTTTACACTTTTTAAAAGAGAAAACTCGATTTCAAAGTTTGTTTTTATCTAGTATTGTGTTGCACACACAATCTTTATAAGCAAAGTTTTGCATTAATTTTCATGGAGGAAGAATTTTCGGAGAGAGGAGGAAAAAAGAAAAAGCATTTTTCAAAAAGGGTATTTTTTATTTTTTTTTAAAAGTTCGATAGTATTTCTGAAACTGAAACTTTAATGGTTTCCATCCAAAAATTAACGGTTGGGGTAATTTTTAAACATGTTTTAAAGTTCATGTGTATTTTTTATAATTTAGCCTAAAACTTTTTAAGAGGAATGTCTAATTATTTCTTTTCAAAACTCAAATAATACTACAAACATTGCACAATTAAATATTCAGAAAGATTGAAATCTACATGCTAAGGACGAGGACACTCCACAAATTTCCACAATGGTATGATATTGTCCACTTTGGACATATGCCTTCATGGTTTTGTTTTTGGTTTCACCCAAAAGGCTTCATACCAATGAATGATATTTGTCCTCCCTTATATACCCATGATCTTCCCCCTTATCTAGCCAATATGGAACTTTGGTCGCACTCCCAACAATTTATAATTATTATTTCCACAATCAAGAATTATAAACATCAAGTTCATTGTTAAGACCAACAATATATAATTATTATTTCCACAATCAAGAATTATAAACATCAATTTCATTGTTAGGACCCGTTTGGGATATCTTTCACTTTCAGTTTAAGGGTGTGTTTGGTTTAACTTTTTTTTTTTTTTTTTTTTTTTTGAAAAGTTGGTTTAACTTTTTAAGTGTTTAATTTTGAGGAAAAAAATCATTTTGAAAAAAAAAATCTAGTATTTAGCAACCACTAAAAATGACTTATTAAAAAATGAGATTGAGAAATAAACCATTTTGAGATAAACACTTAAAAGTATTTTTTTTTAAACAGCGTTTTGAAGTGTATAATAACTCAAGTATAAGAACACTTATGAGGAAATGTAACCAAACATGAGTGTATTTAAATTCTAAACAATCTTTATACAAAATGTTTTTAAAAAATGCATTCTTTAAAATAGTTAAACTAAAAAGTATTCCAAACAAGCCCTAAGTATTTTTCAAGAATGCATTTCTTTTAAGCATTTTGCATAAAAGTTGTTTAGAATTTAATCACTCAGGGCTCGTTTGATAACGTTCTCGTTTCTCGTTTCTTGTTTCCTGTTTCTTGTTTCTTGTTTTTTAAGAACTAAAAACAGAAACATGTTTGATAACTATTTCTATTTCTTATTTCTCTAAGAAAAGAAACATAAACAAATATGTGTTTGATAATTGTTTCTCGTTTTTTTATTTTTAGTTGAAATAAAATTTGGTACATATAATATAAAAATTATATATAACATGCATTAAGATTATAGTCAGAGGTTGTTGGTGGCAGTTGATCGGCAGTAGCCGGTAGTCGGAGATCGATGGTGGCAGTCAGTCGGAGGTCGATGACAGTCGGTAGTAAGAGGTCGATGGGTGGAGGTCGGCAGTGCCCAGTAGTCGGAGGTTGACAGTGGCGGTCGGTAGTCGAAGGTCGACATTGGCGGCCAGTCAGTAGAGTTTGGCGGCTGGTAGTTGGAGGTTGACGGGGACGATCAAACGATAGAGGTCAACAAGGGCAGTCGTTTAGTGGACGCCAATGGTGGTCGGTAGTCGGAGGTCGATGGGGGTGGCTAATAATCAAAGGTTGATAGTGGCAATAGATCGGTGGAGGTCGGTGACGACCGGTAGTTGGAGGTCGACGGTGGTGGCCGATAATCTGAGGTCGACAGTAGCAATCGGTCAGCGGAGGCTGGTCAGCGGAGGTTGGCGGCGGCTAATAGTCGGAGGTTGGCTGGAGCGATCGGTCGGTGAAGGCTGGTCAGCAGAGCTCAACGATGGTAACCGTCGAAGGTTGACAGTGGTGATCAGTTGGTGGAGGTTGGTTAGCAGAGGTCGACAGTGGTCGCTGGTCGGTAGTTGGAGGTCGATATTGACGGTCAGTCAGTGAAAACCAGTCAGCGGAGGTCGACGATAAACGATAGTCGGAGGTCGATAGTGGTAGTAGTCGATGGTTGGTAGTCAGAGGTTGACGATAGCAGCCGATCGGTGGAGGTCAACGACAGTCAATAGTCAGAGGTCGACGGTAATGGCCGGTCGGTGGAGGTCGGCGACAACCGATATTGGCAGTTGATCAATGGAGGTCGGCAACGACCGATAGTCAGAGGTCGATGGTGGCCGTCGTCGATAAAGGGTGACGGCGACCGATATTTGGAGGTCGACAGTGGCGGTCGGTAGTTAGAGTTTGATGGTCAGCTGGTCGGCAGAGGTCGACAACAGTCGGTAGTTGAAGGTCGACGATGACGGTGTTGGGTTTTATGCCCTAAAACTCGTAGATAGTAAATGAAACAAATTAATCTATCTCAATAAAGCATTATTTGAGTAATTCAATAATTTGGTTATTGAATAATTGAGTTTGCATTAATAAACCCTAAATCCAATAAACTAAGATCCAAGGTTGTTTGAAACTTGGACTAGTATGTGGGGACATACGGGGATCGTTGTCCAAGTAACAACCTAAAAGATCTATAGTATAGGGATAAGGCTGGGTACCTTATCCTGGTGACACTATGTGATACGACCCACCTTGTATTCGATACAGATGCAATGATCCAAAGCATCCATGTAGGAGACATGCGGGTGGGAGTATCCTATGCAATGAGTTTGTATAAGACCGGACCGCGAAATAGTAACCACCAGATGTAACGTCGTTAACTAGTCTAGGTTTCTATTTCAATAGGATGACCTAGGTAACTCAATCTCAATCCTGAGTCTGTTATGAACCCCTTTCATGAGGGATTGTCCTTAGATTTGTATGGGTGAGAGTGGCCAATTCGCCGACTCAATAAGCCTACCATTTCAAGGGCAAGACCGAATGAGGACTGGAAACATAACAGTGCAAGATGAAATTCACTCCTTCCCCTATTGGGGTAAGTAGATGTGTGTTCCCTTAAGGGTTGATTTCGGGGCTTCAACAAAGGCGCGTCGTCCTCTCCTAGTCCGAGAGGAACTCCTGTTTAGTGGTTGACCCCAAAAAACAACTTGTTCATTAGAGGAATCAGTGGTACTTAAGGAACCAGAGGTAACCCAGGGGTAAAACGATAATTTAACCTAGCTAGTGTTACGAACACACGTGAAGGATTGACTTACTGCTTGGTCGATATCCGTGGACCCAGAAATATTCTACAGTGAGAAGAGTGTAGCTGTGGGTCTTTAGTGGAGTGACCCACAGTTAACGAATGTTGACTAAACTTAGTCAATGAGTTTGGCCAATTAGTCTCGTATCGTTGGAGCTTCTGATCTGTAGGTCCATTAGGTTCCACTGGTAGCTCATAAAGAGACTTGAGGCAATTAAGTATAAATTGTAAATTGAAAGTGTTCAATTTATTTGGGGAATCGTATAATGTATGTTAACGCATTATAATATAAAGTTTATGAAACTTTATAATATAATTTTTGAATTAATTTAAAAAATTAATTCTTGAGAGAAAATATTTGAAAGAGTTCAAATAAATTTAATATGAATTGGATTCATATTAATTTTAATTTTAATAAAATCCCTAAGATTAAATATATGATATTTAATTGGATAAATTAATTAATTATGGAATTAATTATTTGTTTATTAAAATTAGAGACATTTTCCTATTAGAAAAGAAAATATTTGAAAGAGTTCAAATAAATTTAATATGAATTGGATTCATATTAATTTTAATTTTAATAAAATTCCTAAGATTAAATATATGATATTTAATTAGGGAAATTAATTAATTATGGAATTAATTAATTATTTATTAAAATTAGAGACATTTTCCTATTAGGAAAAAGGTCTTGGCCTTTACCTATAAATAGGACCCCTAGGGTGGGGTGAAAGACATCTCATTCATTCTCCTACTCTCAGAAAATTCCCCCTAAGGCTTCCTCTAGACTCCCACCAGTCTCCTGCCTCTAGAAGTCTCAGAGTCATACCGGTGTAGTCATAGTGGTGGTGTTCGCACTAGTTCGTGATTAATTCCTACTCTCAGAAAATTCCCCCTAAGGCTTCCTCTAGACTCCCACCAGTCTCCTACCTCTAGAAGTCTCAGAGTCATACCGGTGTAGTCATAGTGGTGGTGTTCGCACTAGTTCGTGATTAATTCACAAGCAGTTGGTGAATTTAATCTCAGTCGTCAACGAGAGTAAGTAATTTGTTACTTTATAAATTAGATTTATATCTAATATTTTTGTATGCTGTCATAATATATATTTAGAATAGTTATAATATTATTGTCAATGTATTAGTATTTTAGATTAAACAAAATTAATTACGAATCAGTCCCAATCACGCTTCTGCTTTACAGAATTACGGAATTCCAATCCTTCAGACAGCTGATCGGGGGAGGTCGGTAGTCGGAGGTCAACGGTTGCAGCCAGTCGACGAAGGTCAGCGGCGACCGGTAGTAAAAAAATGACAAAAAAAAGTAGTAAAAAATAGAAAAAGGAAGAGAAGAAATTGGTGTAGGAAAGGGAGAGAGAGATGGATACATGCATGAAAGATAGAAAACAAAACAGAAACAGAATTTGAGAAACAATTTCTTGTAGTTTCTCAAATTTTGCCTCTTTTTTAGAAACGTTTCTAGAAATTTAGAAATAAGAAACATGGATGAGTTTTCAAACACGCTTGTTTCTTAAAAAAAGGAGAAATAGGAACAAGAAACAAGAAACGAGAATGTTATCAAACGAGCCCTCATATGTTTGGTCATATTTTCTCATAAGTATTTTTATACACAAGTTATTATATACTTAAATAAACTCTTTTTAAAAAATTTACTTTCAAGTCTTTCTCTCAAAATGATTTATTTCTCAATCTCATTTTTTTACTCTCCGTTTGATAACCATTTGGTTTTTTTATTTTTGGTTTTTGAAAATTATGTTTGTTTTCTCATAAATTCCCTACCATGGCTTTCATTCTAGTTAAGGTTGCATTTGAATTCCTAGCCAAATTTTAAAAACAAAAAAAAGTTTGTGAAAACTATTTTTTTTTTCCAAAATTGGACTTGGTTTTTACACGTGAAAAGTTAAATCAAACATACTTTTACAGAAGAATACTTAGCTATGTAAGGATCTCTCTACACATCACCGTTAATTATTAAGATTTTAATGGAGTGTGTAGGGAGATCCCTCACTCGGGTATTGTTCAATTTGATGAGAGCATGAAGTACAACCTTAACTTATATTTATTAATTTTGTTTTCATTAAAGTTGAAATAACATTTAGTCGTTGGATACGATTTGATAATAATTGTTTTTGCTGACTTCTCAAAAAAAAAAAAAAAATTGATTTTGCTGATATATTTTATTAAATAATTTAAAGTGAATAATATATCATTTGTAATCTCAATCGTAAAATATTAATTAATTAATTAAGTATTGAAAATAACAATATATCTACTTTTGGTCCAGAGTCATTATACTTAAATCACATTATTTTTTTTTTTTTTTGAAAATACTTAAATCACATTATTTTAGTATCCATTACCAAACGCTAATTTAATTATTTCATATTACAAGTTACAACTAATTTTTCAAAAAAAAACAAAATTAAATACAATTATTTTCAAAACTACTACAACAATTTCAAACTAAGTCAACTTCAAATATTGTCAAAAAAAAAAAAAAAAAAAAAAGTCAACTTCGAATGGTTTGTTTGATTTCAAAGTCCACAGGGTAGCTTTTTCAGATTTTTTTTCTTGTATATATAAATATATTATATTTTGGCAGCGGCTTCTCTCTTGTACCAATTATTTTATCATAGTACAATTTTTGACCCCGTAAATATTTGATTTATTTATTTTCTTGTATGTGATAGCTTTATTGGACATTTTTTTTTTTTAATATTATCCTTTTAAAAACTTATTAGTAAAATGGGGTAGTTTTGAAACTTATTATTAGAATATTGTGGTTTAAAATTCACGTTTGCAGATCTGACGTGACAAAAAATTCAAAATTACGAAAATGTCTGTTAACGTAGGTCATCTATGTGCATTTTTAAACAAATTATAGTATTGCCATATTGGATACTGACAACATCAATATTGAAGAGCGCTGAACTTCGAGCTGGGCCAAATGTGGGTTTTATTTTATTTTTTTTCCTTTTTTCTTTTCCTGCATTTTCCTTCCTTTTTTTTCTTTCTAATATTTGTTTTCAAGAAATCAAATGAGTAATTAATTGTATTTTAAATTTTTTTTAAACGAAATGTATATTATAATTTATTTCATTTTCTTCGATGCAATTTGAAATTTAATTTACTACTAATTATTTGAACACTTTATAAATTAAATTAAATTAAATTAACATGACTCAAATTAAATTTAACCATTGTATTTTTCTAAGGTAGAATTAATTTTAAATGACAAGTAGTATATCCGTTCTGGATCAAAATATATAAATATATGTATATATATGTGTGTGTGAATTTAAAATAAAATGTTTAAATAAATAATACTTAATTAAATTTAAATTGCTTTAAGAAATGAAAATAAATTATAGGGAAAAATACACTTTTAGTCCCTGAGGTTTGGGTTAGGTTTCATTTTGGTCCCTAAGTTTTCAAACTCGACAATTTAGTCCCTAAGGTTTGGTTTTAGTTTCATTTTGGTCCCTCTTGACGTGGCACTAATTTTTTATTAAAAAAAATTTATTTTTTCATTTTTAAAATAAAAATAAATAAAAGTAATAAAATATTGATTTTTAAAATTTATTTTTATTTCTTTATTCTTTCTTCTTCTTCAACGCTCCACCACCAGCTTTCTTCTTCATCAACATCCCCACCACCATGGCCGCCGGCAACCGCCGCATTCAAGATTAAAAAAAAAAAAAATCTTATCATTTCTTTCTGATTTTCTTCTCCTCTTTCTTCCTTTCCCCATTTTTTTTTCTTTTTGCTACTTTCTCCTTTCTTTCTTCTTCTTTTCTTTCTCTTCATTTTATTCTCCTCATTTTCATTCTGGAAGGATATCCCGTCTCGCTGAAATTCAAACACCCATGCCACGGACTGTCGGAACTTGAAGAAGAAAAGTTGTTGTTTGCAGATCTACTTGCTGGTACGCGTCGAAGCCGCCGGAAAGCAAAAAAATGGCTGGAAATCGAGGAACGCTGCTGCTCGCGCAAAGAAACCTCCGGATTTCACCCTCGATGCCACAGATCTGGTAGTGACATGGGTCTTCTTCGCGAACCGCAGATCTGGTATCGCGAGGTGGTCGGAGCGCAGATCTGGTCATCGAAGAACGTCGGATTTTGGATGGGTTTCATGGGTTTCATTTCAGATTTGAGTTTCAGGCGTGGGAAACCATGAGTTTCATTTCAGATCTGCGTTTTAGGCATGGGTTTTTGGCCGAGAGAAAGCGCAAGAGAGAGAAAGACGGTGAGGGCGACGGTGGTGACTGAGCGTGAGAAGTGGTGGCGGCGCGAGAGTACCGGCGGCAATGAGAGGAGCGACGGAAGGGGAAGAAAAGAAAAAATAACAGACAGAAAAAAAGAAAAATTAAGTTTGTCGCCGACGGAAGGGGATTTAATTTATGCATTTGATGTATGAGTTCGCTGTAACGGAATGGTCAAGGCTGCAACTATGTCATAATATAACGGCTTTCCAAATATCAAATCTTGGATAGGATTGATACTTACTGACAATCCCTACTACATAGGGCTTATATCTCATGTCCTCAACATCTTGAGGTGTCTCAGGACACAGTTCCTTAGACAACAGAATTCCATGCCTAAAAAGATAGTGAACCCTTCTTGGAATTATGCATCTTATATCTGACTAACATCTTGTAGACATAAGACACTTGAGACAAGGTTAGCTCAACTTCTCCCAAACTTTCATTTGGAAATGAGCTGCTAGCCTCTTTTAATGTCAGTAAGACAACCTACATCATTCCCAATGATTAGGATATCAATCATATACAACACTAAGTGAGCTACTGAACTATTGATGATTACTTGTAAACACAAGACTCATCAATGTACGGATTAAAGCCAAAAGATTTGGTTACTGTATCAAATCTTAAATTTCAAGATCGAAATGCTTAGGTCAATCCATGAATACCACTTAAGCTTGCAAACCCTTTTGCTTTTGATCTTGCTTAATGGACCCTTCTGGTTGAGACCTTAAATGTCTCGTTTCCTCTTGTAAATCCACTTGTAACCTATAGGTGTTACCCCATCAAGCAAATTTACAAGATCCCAGATGGAATTGAAATACAAAGACTTCATTTCCAGGTCCATGACTTTAATCCTCTGATCGTTGTCAACATCATTCATTTTCTTTCTAAAAGATAATGAACCCTCTATGTCATCATCAAGTATGACGACTTAGGCTTGAACCAAGCCCATGTAACGTTCAGGTTATAAAACAACCCTCCCACTACATCAAGGCACTCTCAACTCTTGAGATGGATGTGACTGATCAATTGCACTGGTTCATCAACAACTCTTGATGAACAACTAGCCTCATCAACAACTCTTGTTGATGTTCTTGTAGCTTCATTAGTTTTCAACTTAAATCGACTTTACTTTGTGGCTCATGATTTCTCATGTGGTCTTCTTCTGAGAATTATTTAGCATTTGTCGATACAAATTCTTTATTCTCTTGTGAATTGAAGAAGTATCCACTTCTCGTTTCCTTTGGGGTTGCCTACTGCAGTCAATACTGCATGATCCCAAACGAGCTAGGCAATTGAGCATAACTCAAGATGGATCGAACCATATCCAATAGGGTTCTATTTCTCCTAAATGAGATTTAGGGTGTGATCCCATGTACTATCAAATAGTCTGAATCCCAATTCCCTAAACTCAACACTTTGATCAGATCGAAGTGTTTTATCATCTCTCCCAACAAGTTTTCAACTTCAGTCGTAAGCCCCTTCGAATTTCTCAAGAGCTTCAGACTTAAGTTGCATTAGGTAGAGATATTTTAGGAGAAATCCTATGCCTCTTTATCACTTTGAGTATTAGCAGTCCTAAACAATTCAATGCTCATGACTGTTTTACTCTCGATTAGTCTTAAACATATAGGTTATTTTTCAGTCCAGCTGAATAAATGTCAACTCCCTTTCTTGAAATAAAACTGCATTAGCAGAGAAAGGTAAAGAGAAACATTGTTCTAGCATTAATGATACAAAAATCTAATTTCTGTTCATCTTAGGAAATACACATTATCCAATAATATGTATTTGCTCCAACTGAGAAAAATAACTTAATGTTCCCACTACTACAACCGAGATAACCTCTCTAGTTCTAACTTAGAGAGTTATTACACAAGCAACAAGCTGTAGTCAGGAACTCATGCCTTTAAAAGAATAACACACATGATTTGTAACCCCCGAATCAAGTATTTAGGGAGAATCACTATTCTTCACTAATCACGTTTTCAAGACAAGTAAATGAAAATTACGGTCTTGAACAAGTTCTCTTTTGCCAAGCAAGGTCCTATGTCATATTCACCAAGAACAATTCTTAACGAATTAGACATATGGGGCATGAGGACAGACCTCAGTTAAGACTAATCCTTTACTTATTTACCACAATTTGTCGTTTAAGCTTGTTGTATTACTGTTATTTATAAAATAGCGTAAGACAATGCACATTAAAATATTATATAATTGCTGAAGTAACAAATTACTTGTATTATTAATCGCATTAACCCATTACATCTAATCCAATCAGATTCTACAAAAACAAATAAGAAATCAAAGAAACCCTATAAAACTATTGATTTAGTTTTTGCAACGATACTTCAAAGGTTTAGAGCAACAACCACCGAAGGGTGGTCAGCTACTCATCCTCTGAATTGAGACAATCTCAACCAAACTCTAACACCAGAATAACTCATATTCCATTAGCGTTTAGTTACCGTTGTTCGGTCAAGGATTAGTTAACACATTTAACTCATCCCCGTAAATGTAACCCTCCCACTTTCAGATCCCAGAGGTACGGACCAACAGGCTACCATAAGGAAAGACAACTGTTGGTAATTAACCTAAGTGACCCTATCCGTTTCTGGAGTTCGCGGTGTTCTGAAACCTATGATCAAGCCCTCCGAAGGGATGGTCGCTCCAGGACGACACGCGGGCGGATCATAAGAATCTCACGGTGCGACCTAGGGGTGGAGACCGTAGGATACGCTGACACGCGTCCTGCTCCCACTTACTATAGACATTCTCCCCATTCACCTTGTTATTGACTCATGCAAACACTTTCCGAAGGGAGGCCGCACCTAAGGCGACACGAAGCCGAGCATGGATCTCACGGTGTGAACACAGGGGAACGTGAGAGTAAAAACTCGATATGAAAATCTTGTTTTTATATTTTTCCTCCCACTGAAATGTCCTTCCATATTTTAGGGTTATTTAACTTAGATAAATCTGGCTAAGTTAATCTATCTAAGTATATGTCTATTATAACTTTTATAATCAGGTCTTTACACTAATGTCTAGGTTAATTAAACCCTTTTAATTACCTAGCGACATTGCATGCTAATAGGACAATGGTTAATTCAACTCAGGTACCGGGTCAGTTCCCAGGTAGGAGAAACTCCAGCCTAGACAGAACCTCACCGGGAGAGTTCCCTTATAACCAAGATCCTATTTGTCATACTTACCATATTTTAAATCTATTAAAATACTAAGCAAGACATAATTTCTAATCCTATTAGAAATAGCGATCTTAGGTCTAATTAATTTTAAACAATTTTAAAATTAATTCATTTTTCCTAAGATCCTATGTTTGCATGCAACTCTTTGTTATAGGTTTATAAATTTCTAATCATAAATATTATAACTATTATAAATTTTAATGAATTAGACCTATAACATGCTACTATGGTGAATAAATCAATAATCAAATTCTAATTAATTTATTACCATACAATAGCAAACATGACATTAAATAATATAACAATTATATTAACTAAGGTAATGTCATGCTCAATGCAATTTAATTTCCTTTAATTAATTTAACTCTTAAAAAAAATTATACAAGGAAAATTAATTACATGCATTGACTATTTTCATACATTAATATAACTCTTTACATTAATCGCTCATGAAAATTAATAAAGCATATAAATTACTTATAGAAATATAACTCTTATATTTTTAAACTAAAGTAATTTCATGTTCCATGCTTCTCAATTTTCATCCATTTAATATAACAATTTATATTAAACATTCATGAAAATTAAATTCATACATATTACATAATTATAACACTTATAATAAAAAATATGCATGAACATGCTTAACCTATGGTAGGATTATAAACTATATGACATTCATAAAGCAATTTAAATAGCTAAGTAGACGGGTTTTGGCATCCTAGGACTCAAAAAAATAGAAAATTACATTAATTATTCAATTACAACCCTATCTTGCCGTGAACCAGCCCAAAATAGCCTCGAACCGCATCCAAACTCTTCAAATCGGCGAGAAATTGAGCTGAAATACATTGAACCAGCTCCAAACAAGCTTGAACCAAGCTAAACCGGGTCAAAACCCCTTTTGAACTGGTCATTTTGAAGCTGAACCGAGCCAAAAACTGCCCATACTGCTCGAACCGGGTCTTAAAACGCCCGAACCGGGCCGAATCACGATGAACCGCCCTTAAACCGCACCTCAACTGCCCAAACCGGACCGAGCCGCGTGAAACCATAAGCTACAATTACAATGCTTACGATTTATAACCATAAACATCCCACGACCTCAACGGTTATTTGGAAGTTAACACTAATGCCTAGGGGTGATACTCGATTCGGTTTTGTCGGTTTTTTACCAAACCGCAAACCGAACCGATCCATTCGGTTTTTCAAAATTGTAAACCGAACCAATGTCCAATATGAGAAATGTCCAATGGTTCGGTTTTTCTTCGGTTCGGTTTGTCCAATGGATCGGTTTTCGGTTTTGGGCCCAATGTGGGCTTTTTTATTTATTTTTTTAAAATGACCTATTTTCTCTTCTAATTTCAGCCCATTGATTTTTTTTCCTAAGTTTTGGCCCAATAATCCACTGTAACTCATTTTTTCAATTCAAACTTCAATTAATTAATTTCTTCAATACAATTACTTAATTCTGTCAAACTAATCATTTTGTCTATTGTCTATTGTCCATTATACAAATTACAACAAGCACCAGGGTCAAGAATGCTACAAATTTCACCTTGACTTCAGAATCGCCTCCTGAATTTTTATAAAACAGACGGTGTTAAAAAGTTGAAGAAATTGAAACAGACGGAAAATTCACCATCAGTAGGTATATAACCACATGTTTACTGAAACCTTAATACCTTACTCAAACTTGATTGACTGTAAATACTTTAAACAAAGCATTTGAACTTGAGTTTAAATTTGCGGCAGAAAAATAAAAGTGACTTTGAGGAAATTATTAACATGCCTTATTGACATCAGATTTCCTATGGGTCACTCATTACCACAACAAGATTATTGCGAACAATATTACTCCGATGGTGCAAAAGTAGTAAGTTTAAGAAGATAGAAACAACTTTAAATGACAATCTGATCCTTGGGAAGAAGAAGATCACTTACAAATTACCAAAGAAATCTTAATCCAGATCTTGCAAAGCCCAAAATGCTATAGAACAAGCTCATATAAATCTAGCTAACAAAGATATTCTTAAACTCATCTTAGCAAATAAGAACCACAGAAGGAATCACCTTAAAATACACTATATATCCATCATATCTTTGGCACAACTACTTTAAAATACATAGAAAAAAAAATATTTCCAGCCATTTTTTTCCAGCACTTTAAAATAAAAGAAATTTCACCTCTTTGTGAAATCGATGGCAGAAACCACGAACTGTTATGCAACTAAAAGGGAGAGACGAGCCTGCTATCGACTGCAAAGGGGAGGACGAGGACGGCTGCACTGGAACTGCTATCGACTGCAAAGGGAGAACTTCTATGCGACTGCAAGCGAATCAACTGTGTTTTGTTTGATTGCACGACTGGAATCGATTGCAAGGCTGAAATCGAGAACGAAAAGAGTGAGATCGAGAGACGTTCAGCTGGAATCGAAGGACTGGCGATGTGCGTGTCTACTGTCTATGGCGTGCGACTGGAATCGAAGGAGAAGTAACTGATTTTTCTGTGGGTGTGACTGAAGTTGAAGGAGAAGAAGGAGATCGTGCGATGTGGAGAGATGTGAGATGTGGAGAGAGGCGAGATGGAAAATGTTAGGAAAGGTTAGGGTTTTTTTTTAAATGGTATATATATATAGTCGGTTCGGTTCGGTTTTTTTTTGGTTTTTTGAATGAAGAACCGAACCGAACCGAAAATTTTCGGTTTTATAAAAAATGAAACCGAGATGTCCAGATTTTTTCAAAATAACCGAACCAAACCACTGGATCGGTTTGGTTCGGTTCGGTTCGTCGGTTTTTCGGTTTCTACTTGCACTCCTACTAATGCCTGCTCAAGCGCGCGCCATAGTTCGATCCTTAACGAACGTATATCTTCTTTGATTTTTTCTTTTTAATTCGGGAAACCATGCACGCGAAATTGAAGAAAAAAAAATTGCTCGTACTGCTGTTCGAACTGCCGAACTGTCTGACGCACGTTCCAACCGAACGCCAACCAATGCTCGACACGCGTCCCACGAACTGGAAAAAACGGATCTGCACTCGAAAATTGAAGAAAAAACACACTGAAGGTCCACTTCGAACCCACGCCCGCGAAGCTGAAGACGCGCGAAGCAATGGCTGCTTGACACGTGTCCGCCTCTAGCTGGTCACACGCGAAATAGCCCCAGCGCGCGCGTTCGAACCCCATCTGATGCAGCTTTTCGTTTTTTTTTTTCTTTTCTGGAGCGTTTTCGTTCGATTTTTTTTTTTTTTTTAATTCATCCGTGATGAACATCCCCTGTTTTCCAGAAATCGAGAATTCCAGCACTGTTTACTTCGATTTTGGTCTCAAATTTCAGCAATTTCTTCCAAATTAATGCAAAAATCAACGACCTGGACTTACAGAGTTATTTGCAACAAATTACCCAAAACAACGGGCCCTTACATCGATCGAATCAATGAAAATTGCAAATCTAAATACCAAAACCCAAAATATCTACCAGCAAACTCATACATCAAATGCATAAATTAAATCCCACCAATCAACCAATGCAAATTTTGAGAAACAAAATTGAAATTACGATCGGCTCTGATACCAATTGAAGGAATGGAATTCCAAATTCCGTTACAGCGGAAGCAATTGGACCGTTCGCAATCTAATTTCGTTTAACAAAATACCGGATACAATGGCAAAATTCAGAATTCATAATTCTACAATTTAAGGTTAAGCAAACTTACTATCGTGGACGACTCTGAATTCAAGAACGCTTCTAGATTGTGCAGGGACCAAATGTGTGAATCTACCATTTTGAACACCACCACAAGGGCTTCCCCGCTATCCTCTGAGATTGGGAACTTGGTTGTCAGAGAAGAACTTCTCTGTGTTTCTTGTTGAGAGAAAACTCGAGAGGGAGAGTTCAGAGAGATATCTTCTGTCGTCTGAAGATTATGACCCCTCATGCATGTGTTATTCATGTGAGGCATGAGATCTAATCCCAACCGTCCACCTCATCATAAGGTTATTAATTAATTAATTAAAATTAATTAACTATATGCTAACCAATTAATCATATTAATTAATTAAGCATATTTACATTTAAATCATATTTAAATACAATGCCCTCACATAATATATAGTTTTAATTAAACTTAATTAAATCACATTTAATTAAATTAATTAAACCACACAATTAATTAATTCATAATTAATTAATTCTTCGATCAATTAAACATCACATATATTTTATTAATCAAACATTTGAATCATATTCAAATGTGCATCTCTCTTATAACCTATAGTTTTAATATAAATCATATTCACATTGAAATTAATCTATAGTTTTAATTTAATTAAATCACATTTAACTAAATTAAATTGAACAATTAATTAATTCAAAATTAATTAATTTTATAATTAATTAAACTTCTACCATATTTAATTAATTACATATTAGAATCATATTCTAATATATATCTCTCATATGATATAATTTAATTAAATCACATTTAATTAAACTTTAATTAACTAATTCATAATTAATTAATTAATTTACTAATTAAATATCATATACTTAATTAGCTATATATTTGAACTCTTTCAAATATATTATTCTCTCAATTAATAAAGTTTAATCTCAAATTAAACTTTATATTATAATGTATCGCAATACATTATATTAATTGTATCTCATACAATTAACTTGATTCCCAAGATGAATTTGAACTATTCAAATTCTTTCAAGATAAATTGTTCCCAATTACTCTTTATGAGCTAGCAGGGGGACCTAATGGACCTACAGATCAGAAGCTCCAATGATATGAGATTAACTGACTAAACTCATTAATCAAGTTAACCAATATTCATTAACTGTGGGTCACTCCACTAAAGACCCACAGTTGCACTCTTCTCACTGTAGAATATTTCTGTGTCCACGGATATTGACCAATAACTGTAAGTCAATCCTTCACGAGTGTTCGTAACTACAGCTGGGTCAAATTACCGTTTTACCCTTGTGTTACCTCTGGCTCCTTAAGTACCAGTGCTCCTCTAATGAACAACCTGTTTATGGTCCAACCAGTAAACAGAATGTCCCTCTCGGGCCAATGAGAGGGCGGGATCCCTTTGTTCAAGACCCGGAGTCACCACTTAAGGGAACACTCATCTACTTCTCCTAGAAGCGGGAAGGAGTGAATTCCATCTTGTGTTGTCATGTCCCCAGCCTCTCATTCGGTCTTGTCCCCAAGAAGGTAGGCTTATTGAGTCGGCGTGCAGGCCACTCTCACCCGTACTAATCAAAGGACAATCCCTCATGAGAAGGAGTTCATGACACACTCAGGATTAAGACTGAGTTACCTAGGTCATCCTATTGAAACAGTAACCTAACTAGTTAACGGTGTTACATCTAGTGGTTTACTATTTCGTGGTCCGGTCTTATGCAAACTCATTGCATAGGATACCCCCGCTCGCATGTCTCCTACATGGACGCCTTGGATCAATACGTCTGTATCAAATACAAAGAGGGTCGTATCACATAGTGTTACCAGGATAAGGTACCAAGCCTTATCCATGTACTATAGACCTTTTAGGTTGTTACTTGAACACTGATCCCCGTATGTCCCCACATACTAGTTCAAGTTACATATCAACAACCTTGGATCTTAGTTTATTGGATTTGGGTCATATTGTGCAATTCTAGACTTAATATGACAATAACACTTTATTGCATAAACCTCAATAACACTTTATTGATACAAGTGTATAATCCGTTAATCATTCACTATCTACGAGTTTTAGGACATAAAACCCAACATGCACACCGGTGTGGTGTAGGCCACATTGCCTCCGATGCTTAAGTCAGAAAGCCGAGGAGAAGCTAGAGAGTAATAGAAGAAGTCGAGAATAGAGTTTTCGGAACCCTTCTTCAGTGATGAAGAGAGGTTTTTATACCTGTTTTTCCTCCTAGGGTTTTTAGGAATTTAGAGGTGTTTCGAGACGAATCAGGCGCAACCGGGGCAATCCGGGGCACCACGGGCCGAAAGGAGGTGACTGAGCTCAGCCCGCGCAAGCGGGCCAAATGGTCGGGCCATGTTGGCCCGACCCTTTGGTCTGGTCTTCTTATGGGTCGATTTTCTGGTCTTACCTTGCCCGATTGTCCTCGTCAGCTCATTGTTCGTCAGTGTGGTCCAAAATTACCTATAACACTACTTAAAGCTTCCTCGTTTCCATTATCCATTTTTTATATATTCTTTTTCAAAGTTTAACAATTGTGGGATGGAAAATCGATATAAACCATTGGAATGATAATAGTTATCTATCCACTTCAATATAATTAGATTGACTTCAATTTTTAAAATAAAGATTTTTTTTTTTAAAAAAAAAACATTTCAAGTGGAAGAATTTGAACCTATTGGGATATAATTAGATTGGCTTCAATTTTTAAAATAAAGATTATTTTAATTCAACAATATGTAGGGTAGAAGTGGGAGATTTTTTTTTAAAAAAATAAAAGAAATAACTAAATAGAGGTGGGAGAATTTTTTTTTAAATAAAAAAAATAACTAAATAGAGGTGGGAGAATTTTTTTTAAATAAAAAAAAATAACTAAATAGAGGTGGGAGAATTCAAATGTTTTAACTAATCTGAAATTGTTTTTAATAAAAATTATGTAGTTTGTTAAAAAAAAAAAACCTATTTTATTATCATGTTGATTTAACCCTGGATCTAAATTCAATGTTACACCAATTTTTTTTGTTTTTTTGTTTTTTTGAGTAAATGTTATCGATAATTCAAGGTACCGAAATATTCAAGATGAAATTAATGATAAAAATATAATATATCATATTTAATTCAGTTTGTTTGTGTTAATAAAAACATTTTTGTCACTGAAATAATTAAAAAGCAGATGTTTAAAGAAGTGCAATCCAGTCCATAGTTATCCAACTCCAGCTCAAAATGGAGACTTAATTTATTTAGCTTATTAAATATTATAATTTTTTGACTTTGACTATTATTTTAATAATAGTTGAATTATACAAAATATCATTTATCAATTTGAACTTATTTTAAGGAGTAAGACACCTATTACAATTTTGAAGATAAAACAGATATACTTAGTTGGTTTCAAATTTGCATTTATTCTATTTTAAAATTTTCAATTTTATCCCTGATCGATGGTATACGCTAGTTACCACTGAACTATGTTCATTTTGGCAAACCAAATATATAGGTTTAGGGAAAAATTAAAACCAAACATCTTATATGTAATTGACTTCAATTCCGTTTTTAACATGTCAACTTGAAAATTGAAATATAGTTCAACTAGTTAAAATATTATAATTCGGTCAGAAGATTATAAGTTTGAATTCTTATCCCAACATGTCGTTGAACTTTAAAAAAACAAGGAATAATGTATCACTATTGGAAGAAGTTTTCAAAGTAAACCAGTTCAACACGAATAGGAAGTCTTGAATGTGGACTAATTCCACCTTGCTTGACGTACAATGGACCATTTTTTTTTTTTTTAAAAAAAGATAAAAAGTCGGTTAAAGTGACAGTCAATGAATATATGTAATAATATATAGGGCCACCGCCATAAAAGCCAAAGAAATGGTCTTCTTACCTTTTTCATTACGTTATGTGTTCAATTTTCTTTTCAAATTATATAACACTTTTTTTTTTTTTTTTTTTTTTTTTTTTGATGCCGGCAAATTCACAACAACTAAATAAAGTAATTATAAATGGGCTAAATATATTGAATGGTCATCTAATATTTTAGGTCATTTTCAATTAGTCCTTAATCTTGGGAAATTCACAATTTTATTTTATTTTATTTTTTTTTTAGCATAATTTTATCTTTAAGGAACTGTTTGGGGCACTGAGTTGGTTATAATAGTCTGGGGATTATAATAGTCTGGGTGTTATAATAGTCTGTGTTTGGAGTGCAGATTATTATAGTCTGGGATAAAATAGTCTGTGTTTGGGGTGCAGTGGTTGTGAAACTAGCATTGCAGCCATAATGTCATTATATATGGGGACTACTAGGATTATAATTAATTATATTATAAATTAGTCAGAAATTGCTTTGATTTTATAATCTATTATTATATAGACCTATTATCAAATATGTAAATCAACGATTATCCTATAAAATAAAAATGTTTCTGACTGCTTTGATGGTGATTAACCAGCTCTCTAGTTAATTATAAGAAGTTAGAATCCCTAAATTTTAATACTAAAAAAAGAGACTAAATATAGAAGATGATCCCTAATTTTTTAAAATAATTTCTCAATTTGGTTCTCAATTTTTTTCTTCATGTATTATTCTATAAAAAATTATTAAAAATGGTAACGAAAAAGTCAATTTATCATTAAATTATTATTTTATAAACATATTTAAACACATGAACATGCTGCTCATCATCTAAACGTATTAATTTCTATTAAAGATATTAATTTTGAAACTTCAAATAGTTTAGAGTTACGATTGACTTAGTGCATGAAATACAAAAAAGGGACAAAATAGAACTATCAATCCAATAGTCATAAAATGAAAAATAAGAATGGTGTTTGAATCATTTTGAATCTGATTTCTATGGCTTCATATATCTGTGAGAGGCCAAATGCTTTGTACCAAAAGTCAAAGAAATTGGGCTAACTTGTCAAAATGGGTTCAAGACATTTTGTTGTAATCTTAAGTAAAGAACATTTTCAGTCCAAATCAACACATATAGTTTCATACAGTGAACAAAGACCACTTCAAAATTTTGCAACCAAAAAAAAAAAAAAGTTCATATATTTTGTCTAATGATTTGGTCTTTTTCCCTTTTCAAAATTGCAACAATTAAGTTTTGAAGTACCAATCAAATTAATTGCTAGCTTCCAAAGGTGTTGAGAATAAAAAAAAAAAAAAAAAGGTAAAAAATTGAAACTAAACTCATGAAGGGAATCTCTTGAATGTAAGTTTATTTTATTTAACTTGGAGATTAATTAAACGGTTGACCTTTGAGTTTAGTATATATATTTCTTAACCAGTTAAATTATACTTAGGTTGACATTTTTTAAAAGAGAATATTCTAAAAAAAATGTTTTGTTTTTAGATTCAAATATCATTTTAGTTGTTGTTTTTTTATTCTATCTTTATTCTATGTACTTTCAAATGTCTCAATAAGCCTTAAAATTAATCCTTATTGTTAGTTTGAAATTAATTTTTTTTTTTTTTTTATCGAAGTTGGTTAAATAATAATAATAATAATAATAATTGGCACGCCACAATTACTGAAATTCATAAGGAGAATGATAAAAGTGACAAATTTTTTTAAAGGAAAATTAACAATAGGAGACTAATTTTAAGATCTATTGAAATTATAAAGACTAAATTTAGATATTTGAAATTACAAGGACTAAAATGGAATAAGACCTAAAAGTATAAGGATCAAAATGATATTTTAACCTAACTTTTATATATTAATTGTGATAGAAAAGAAATCAATGAAAGGAAAATTTGTACATATTCTAATATTGTGTCAAAAATTATCTACAAAAAAATAAAAAAAATCAAAAATTAATTAGAAAGCTAATATTGATATTATAATATCCTAACCCAAACGTTCCAATTCTTAAGAAATTGAAATTTTTATCTTTATAAAAATGGTAGCAAAACAAGAGCTAAACTCAACTGACATAAAGTTGTGCTGATAACCACAAGGTCTGTGATTCGAATCCCCTCCTCACATACTGTCAAAAAAAAAAAAATGTTGCTTTATTAACTAAAACCATGGTTAAGTTTAAAAAAAAAAGAACATGGTTGGAGTAAGATTAGTGGTTAAATGAAATGAAAAAAAAAAAAGGAGTTCAACAACATGAATGTGAAACAAAAAAGTGGATAGATGCAATAATATATATTTTCTTTATGAAATCACAAGAACCACATAAATAACTATTCTAAAGTCTAAATAGACTATATTGAATAATCTCTAAAAGATTTGAAGAATGATCTTTCATAAATAATTAAATTTATAATGGTAGAAAAAAGAGGCTATAACAATCAAAACAATCTATCTTAATATTAATATTTTTAGATTGAAATTTATATATAGAGGATCATTACTTGTATGACTAAAGTTTGACTCATGTTCTTCTCTCACAAAGAAATAAGAGAGAAAGAACATCCTAATTTTATAAAGTATATTGAAAATTAATATATTAAAAGAAAAATATATAAAATAAACAAAACAAAAAAGTGATATATAGATGAGCTACTTGAGTAGGTGGTAGCAACCATCCAAAAAGATGCACAACATGATCTTGGTTGTGAAATTTTCTTTCCTCTTATTAATTTATTCCAATCATTCTTTTGTTTAATTTTAAATTTCCATTCAAATTAATTATGTTTATGTGTTGATGGGTATATATTATCTGTAGCCAACCTAGTGCCATTGATAAATATTGTGGAAAAACTTTATTTTATAATTTTCAATGGTAGCTTTTAATAAGTGTTAAATTTTTTGTTGGGCTTATTGAGGCCCATTAACCATTATTTGTTTTTAAAAAATCAGACTTGTTTCTTTGTAATTTCCTTCATTTTAGGCTAAATTTAAAAACAAGAGAGGTTTTGGAGACCTAGAATTTTAAAAACAAATTAGATAACAAAACAATTGTTAATGAAAGAAGGGCTTTATCATTCAAAACCAAAAAATTAATAGAAAATATTAAACAAACCTTTTAGTAGTTAAGAAATCTCTAAAACAGTCTCCCTTTTTCCCTAAAATCTAATTAAAAAGTGAGAATAAAAGTAATGTAATAAGTATAATATTAATAAAACATAACTCAAAATATCCTTTTTTTTTTTTTTTATAAATTATAGGTTCTAACACTCACTAATATGTAATATAAAAAATATATAATATTAATAGATAATCATAATATATATTTGTGGGTGACAAATAAGTGCAATTTGATAAATTGTAGTGGGAATTGTTAATTCAATTATGATTGCTAATATAAATAAGCATTAATGGGATAAAGTTCACTACTTTATAAGGAAAGATTTATTGGGTGATTAACAGCCACTTGGAACATTTGTTTCACTTTTTGTTTTTGGTGTAAGATGATGTGATCTTTTCCAAAATAATGTATTTATTATGGTACCCTTTAATGTTTGAATACTTTTCAATATTCTCAACCACTTTTTGTCCAATTTAACTTTGATTATTTTATAGCAAAATTCTCATGGTTAACCGTTTCCTCCTCACCGCCGCACACCATGCACACTCCATCCTCCCTCAAGCCACGATGTTTCAACTTCTCATTCATAGCCAAGAAATTACTCTTGTCAAACAACCAAGGGTGTTGGCACTAAATATCACATTGCTCTTGTCAAACAACCAAGGGTGTTGGCACTAAATATCACATTGCTCTTGTCAAAATTAACAGCTTGCCCTGAGAGCTCACCATACCACCCCAATACTTCAAGCAACCCCTGACATTCCTCTATCGATGCTTTACAAAAAACCAGTGAATCATCTGCGAAGAACAGGCTGGAAACAATAGAATCAGTTTCTTCGTTTTTGGGCTGTGGAGGATTTGGAGGGGAAGGAACGAAAGAATTTTTGAGAATCGTGTATGGGACGTGCGACTAGGCATAAGGTTGGCGGGGAATGATATGCTTGAATATAGCGAGGCTGCATCGAGGGGAGGTCAGTCTAATCCGAGCCTGCGAGTGGGGGGTGTGCTTCAAGTTGATACGCCTCTGTCTCCTGTGCTGTGGGTGGATGCGGCTTGGAACAAAGGATCCCTCGCTACTGGTATGGGTTGGCATCGCTGGCACCCAGGCAATAATAGTGTTGTAGAGGGAGCAAGGCAGGGGAGTAATAGCTTAAATAGTCTGGGTGCTGAGGGAAGGGCCCTGCTATGGGGGATGCGTTGTGCTTGGAACGATGGGATTAGGATGCTGAGAGTTCGTTCTGATTTTCTGAAGCTCGTGAACAATGTGAATGGGAGGGAATCTTGCCCTCGTAATTTTGAACCGATTTTGGATGATATTGCTTTGTTGTATGGGAGGTTTAATTATTGTGATCTCTCATTTGTAATTCGGGAGCAGAATGGCAAAGCACATTGCTTGGCCAAATCTATGTTCTCTCATTCTTTTATTCAATGAAAGTGTTTGTTTGGACATATTGTTAAGAAATATACTCAAATCCTTAGGCCAGAAAAAAAATTTAGGCCCCGTTTGCTAACCATTTGGTTTTTGAAAATTATACTTGTTCTCTCTCAATTTCCTTGTCATGGTTTTAATTTTTGTTAAGTAGACATTTGAGATCTTAACCAAATTCCAAAACACAAAAACAAGTTTTTGAAAACTACTACTTATTATTTTTTTTTATTATTATTATTTTTTTTAATTTTGTCTTGGTTTTTGAAAACATGGGAAGGTTGTAGATAACAAAAGAAAGAAAGTTGTGGGTGAAAGTAGTGTTTATAAACTTAATTTTCAAAAACCAAAAACTAAAAATGAAACGGTTATCAAACGGGACCTTAATTAGTTCTTTTCTTTTTATATGTTTTGTTCCAACATTTTATTTTACAAAGTTTTTTTTAGTACAATAAACCTGAGGATATGATATGTCAATTACTGTTGAGCTATGTTCACACAAAGTTTGTGTATTTGTTTGTTTTTTTTTCAAACATAGTTCTTGTTGATGACAAAATCTGGACGGGAGGAACTCACCTGACCTTCACGTGCCACCAACGGTAAATTTGTATAAGAGGGGGAAAATGTGACCTGCAAAATAGTAATCCTGCACACCGGTGTGGTGCTTGCCACACCGCCTTCGATGCTTAAGTTAGAAAACTGATGGAAGAGTGATAACTGCCCAAAAGATAGTTATTTAGACCTCATTTATATAGGGATTTGTGTATCATTTGTGCTTAATAGGGTTGGTTTTAGATAGATATTACATGTTTTATCCCATTTGGTAGAATGAAAGCTTTGGAAATCATTTTGTGCAGATTAATGCTGCTGGGCGACTGGAGGGAGCAAATTCTGTGCTGCAGCAAAACTGGGAACTGTTGAGGATCCCACATCGAAAAGATTGGTGGAGAGCTCATAATATATAAGCTTCAAGGGTCACTCCTTTCATTGCCAATTGGTTTTGAGATGAAACCCATATAATATAATATGGTATCAGAGCCCATTAAACCCGTTACAAGCTGATTAAGGAGATTATTATTTTCTTTATTATCTTGTGATTATGGACGTGCCTACTCAGATTGTAATTCATGTTTCCATGCTTATTATGAACTAAGTAGCTTTAGGCGTTGGTTAAGTAATATGTAGTTGTCGTGTTTCATCTCTAATAATATATTGATTATTGCAACTTGCTTAATTGTTGTGCTTATTCTTATTTTATGCCTGCCTGGCCAGCCGGTGTGAATACCTCTCTCTAGTTTCAGGGATGATTTAGAGAGTGTGTGGCAATTAATCACACTACGATCATTGTGTATTGGTGAACACTAATGACTGAGCTAGGGATAGCCAGTTGCCTAGTGCTTGATTGGTCGTTCTTCATTGGGGTTGAAACACATTCCAAAAGATCCGGAGTTCCGGGAGGAATCCGCTAATAATACTGCGAGAGTTTGCATGATCAATAATATTGCTAGAGCATCTTTCAAAACAATTACTAAACTTGACCAGCGCCTGTCTTTAATCTGTCTGCCTATTCGTTTATTTGTTGTTCTGCCATTTATTTTGCTTCAGCATAATTCTATAAAACCAAATCAATTTTTACCATCTTTGAAACCATTAGAAAGTTGTACAAAATAGGTAAAGTGGAAGCTAATTCAGGACTCGGATTGATAATATTACTTGTTGCAGATTGTGTATACTTGCACAAGAATTCTAGAGTCTTTTTAGATCATATTTTTACTCACTCTAAGAACCCAACAAGTTTTTGGCACCGTTGTCGGGGAACTTGAATAAGTTTTTATCTGATTTATTTTGTGTATGTGTTTTAGTGGTTTGGTGCTAGAACTTTTTGATTGTTTCTTTTGTTTTTGCAGGTGTGAGGTTGGTGCATGAGCGATCCGCCTGGGGTAAGGTTCGAGCTTGATCCAGAAATAGAGAGGACATTGAGGATTAGAAGGAGAGAATAGCGTAGAAACCAGATGGAGAACGTGTCGCGTCTTCCGCAGGGTCTTGAAGGTCCAGTAAACCCCCAGAATCGTTAGTTGCAGCAAAATCTGCCGCTGGAGCAAAATGAGCAGCAAAATAATCAGGCTGAGAATCCTATCTTGATAGCGAACGATAGGACCAGAGCCATTCGAGCGTATGCTGTCCCAATGTTTAATGAGTTGAATCCAGAGATTGCACGTCCCCAAATCCAAGCGGCAAATTTTGAAATAAAACCGGTAATGTTTTAGATGTTGCAAACCGTGTGGGGCAATTCCATGGTTTGTCATATGAAGATCCTCATTTACATCTTAAGTCTTTTCTAGGAGTTAGTGATTCTTTTGTAATTCAAGGAGTGCCTAGGGATGCCCTTAGATTAACTTTGTTCCCGTATTCTCTTAGAGATGGAGCAAAGGCATGGTTAAACTCTTTTGCTCCAGGATCAATTAGGACATGGGATGAGTTAGCTGAAAATTTTTTGAGTAAATATTTCCCACCTAATAGAAATGCTAAATTAAGGAGTGAAATAGTAGGGTTTAGGCAACTTGAAGATGAGACTTTTAGTGAGGCTTGGGAAAGGTTTAAGGAGCTTTTGCGAAAGTGTCCCCACCATGGTTTACCTCATTGTATTCAAATGGAAACATTTTACAATGGTTTAAATGGAGTAACCCAAGGTATGGTTGATGTTTCGGCTGGAGGGGCCCTTTTGGCAAAAAATTTTGATGAAGCCTATGAAATTATAGAAAGAATATCTATTAATAGTTGTCAGTGGTCAGATGTTAGAGGCACAAATAAAAAGGTTAAGAGTGTGTTAGAGGTTGATGGTGTGTCCACCATTAGGGCTGATCTTGCTATGATTGCTAACGCTCTTAAGAATGTAACAGTGATTAGTCATCAACAGCCACCAGCTATGGAGCCTACTGCAGTGGTGAACCAAGTGGCAGAAGAAGCATGTGCCTATTGTGGTGAAAATCACAACTACGAGTTTTGCCCCAGCAATCCAGCTTCTGTGTTTTTTGTAGGTAATCAGAGGAATAACCCTTACTCTAACTTTTATAATCCAGGTTGGCGCAACCACCCCAACTTCGCATGGGGAGGACAAGGAAGTAATGTGCAAGCCCAGCAAAAGGTGAACCAGCCGGGATTTGCTAAAACGCAGGTATTGCCTTAGCAAAATAAGCAGGCTTTGCCCCAGCAAAATTCGGGAAGTTCTCTCGAGGCGATGATGAAAGAGTTTATGGCTCGTACAGATGCCACAATTCAAAGTAATCAAGCTTCGATGAGAGCCCTGGAATTGCAAGTGGGTCAGCTAGCTAGTGAGCTGAAGGCACGACCTCAAGGGAAACTTCCATCGGATACTGAACACCCCAGAAGGGAAGGTAAGGAGCAGGTAAAGGCAGTAACTCTTAGGAGTGGTATGCCATTAGAAGAGTTTAGTAAGACCCGGAGATTGGTTAGGGTGCTGGAGGCAGCAATAAAGATGCTGGAGCATCTGGTTCTGTTCCAGATGTGGAACCACCTTATGTGCTGCCCCCACCTTATGTACCACCTCTACCTTTTCCACAAAGGCAAAAGCCTAAGAATCAAGATGGTCAATTTAAAAAGTTTTTAGAGATTCTTAAGCAATTGCATATAAATATCCCTTTAGTAGAAGCTATAGAGCAAATGTTAAATTTCTTAAGGATATTTTAACTAAAAAGAAGAGGTTAGGTGGGTTCGAAACTGTATCTCTTACTGAGGAATGTAGTGCTATTCTTAAGAATGGGCTACCACCCAAGGCTAAGGATCTAGGGTCATTTACTATACCTGTGTCTATAGGTGGAAAGGAATTAGGTAGAGCACTTTGTGATTTAGGTGCGAGCATTAACCTTATGCCTCTTTCGGTCTATCGAAAGTTAGGTATTGGTGAAGCTAGGCCTACCACAGTCACACTCCAACTAGCTGACACGTCTATCACATATCCAGAGGGTGAAATTGAGGATGTCTTAGTAAAGGTAGATAAATTCATATTTCCTGTTTATTTTATTATTTTAGATTATGAGGCTGATAAAGATGTTCCAATTATCCTAGGTCGTCCATTTTTGGCTACTGGTAGGGCATTAATAGATGTTCAAAAAGGGGAATTAACAATGAGAGTCTATAATGAGGAAGTAAAATTTAATGTGTTTAAAGCCATGAAGCATCCAGACGAAATGGAGGATTGCTCCTTCATTAGGATTCTGGAGAGTACAGTTATTGAGACAACAATACAGGATTCAGTTACTAAGCATTCGGAAGAGCATGGAGAGGTTAGTGTAGAAGTTTTAGAAGTTTGTTTATTAGAAAGAAAAAATGAAAAAGGTTTATTTAGGTGTGAGGATGTTTTTGAGTCTTTAGATTTAGATCAAAGGAAGACTCCTCCTATTAAGCCATCCCTGATTGAGGTACCTGAAGGATTGGAATTCCATAATTCCGTAAAGCGGAAGCGTGATTGGGACCGATTCGTAATTAATTTTGTTTAATCTAAAATACCAATACATTGGCAATAATATTAGAACTACTCTAAATATATATTAAGGCTAAGCATACAAAAATATTAGATCTAAATCTAATTTATAAAGTAACAAATTACTTACTTTCGTTGACGACTCAGATTAAATTCACCTACTGCATGTGAATTAATCACGAACTAGTGTGAACACCACCACTATGGCTACACCGATATGACTCTGAGACTTCTAGAGGCAGGAGACTGGTGGGAGTCTAGAGGAAGCCTTAAGGGAAATTCTCTGAGAGAAGGAGAATGAATGGGATACCTTTCACCCCACCCAAGGGGTCCTATTTATAGGTAAAGGCCAATACCTTCTTCCTAATAGGAAAAGGAAGACCTTCTCCTAATAGGAAAAGATCTCTCATTTTAATAAATAAATAATTAATTCCATAATTAATTAATTTCCCTAATTAAATATCATATATTTAATCTCAGGGATTTTATTAAAATTAAAACTAATATGAATCCAATTCATATTAAATTTATTTGAACTCTTTCAAATATTTTCTTTCCTAATAGAAAAAAGTCTCTAATTTTAATAAATAATTAATTAATTCCATAATTAATTAATTTTCCCAATTAAATATCATATATTTAATCTTAGGGATTTTATTAAAATTAAAATTAATATGAATCCAATTCATATTAAATTTATTTGAACTCTTTCAAATATTTTCTCTCAAGAATTAATTTTTTAAATTAATTCAAAAATTATATTATAAAGTTTCATAAACTTTATATTATAATGCATCAATATACATTTTACAATTCCCCAAATAAATTGAACACTTTCAATTTACATTTTATACTTAATTGCCTCAAGTCTCTTTACGAGCTACCAGTGGGACCTAATGGACCTACAGATCAGAAGGTCCAACGATACGAGACTAATTGGCCAAACTCATTAACCAAGTTTAGTCAACATTCGTTAACTGTGGGCCACTCCACTAAAGACCCACAGCTGCACTCTTCTCACTGTAGAATATTTCTGTGTCCATGGATATCGACCATGCAGTAAGTCAATCATTCACGTGTGTTTGTAACACCAGCTGGGTCAAATTACCGTTTTACCCCTGGGTTACCTCTGGTTCCTTAAGTACTACTGATTCCTCTAATGAACAAGTTGTTTAGGGTCCAACCACTAAACAGGAGTTCCTCTCGGGCTAGGAGAGGACGACGCGCCTTTGTTCAAGCCCTGAAATCAGCCCTTAAGGGAACACACATCTACTTACCCCAATAGGGGAAGGAGTGAATTCCATCTTGTACTGTTATGTTCCCAGCCCCCATTCGGTCTTGCCCCTGAATTTGTAGGATTATTGAGTCGGTGAACTGGCCACTCTCACCCATACAAATCTAAGGACAATCCCTCATGAAAGGGGTTCATAACAGACTCAAGATTGAGATTGAGTTACTTAGGTCATCCTATTGAAATAGAAACCTAAACTAGTTAACGACGTTACAAGTAGTGGTTACTATTTCGCGGTCCGATCTTATGCAAACTCATTGCATAGGATACCCCCACCCGCATGTCTCCTACATGGATGCTTTGTATCATTGCATCTGTATCGAATACAAGGTGGACCGTATCACATAGTGTCACCAGGATAAGGTACCCAACCTTATCCCTATACTATAGACCTTTTAGGTTGTTACTTGGACACTGATCCCCGTATGTCCCCACATACTAGTCCAAGTTTCATTTAAACAACCTTGGATCTTAGTTTATTGGATTTAGGGTTTATTAATGCAAACTCGATTATTCAATAACCAAATTACTGAATTACTCAAATAACACTTTATTGAGATCAATTAATTTGTTTCATTTACTATCTACGAGTTTTAGGGCATAAAACCCAACAACACCTACTTTGGATTTGAATCCCTTGCCGGATCATCTAAAGTATGTGTATCTTGGGGAAGGAGAGACGTTGCCCATTATTGTTGCGTCAGATTTAATGTCAGAGCAGGAGGAGGTCTTAATAAAATTGCTGCAGCAATACTGCAAGGCTATAGGTTGGACGTTGGCTGACATTCAGGGAATTAGCCCATCTTTTTGTATGCACAAAATCACTCTAGAGGAGGGATCCTTTAGGAATATTGAGCAACAAAGAAGGCTTAACCCTGCAATGAAAGAGCTTGTTAAAAAGGAGGTGATTAAATGGTTGGATGCTAGGATCATTTATCCAATTGCTGATAGCAATTGGGTAAGCCCTGTCCAATGTGTTTCTAAGAAAGGAGGTGTCAATGTGGTGAGCAATAAAGACAATGAGTTGATCCCAACCAGGACAGTAACTGGCTGGAGGGTTTGCATGGACTACAGGAGGCTTAATAAAGCTACCAGTAAGGACCATTTCCCTCTACCATTTATTGACCAGATGTTGGATAGATTGGCTAGTCAGGTCTACTACTGTTTCTTAGATGGTTATTCTGGGTACAACCAGATTACTATTGCTCTTGAGGATCAGGAGAAAACCACTTTCACCTGCCCTTATGGGATGTTCTCTTTTAGGCGAATGCCTTTTGGCCTCTGCAATGCTCCAGCAACATTTCAGCGGTGTATGTTAGCAATTTTTTCTGATATGATTGAGTCCACTGTTGAGGTATTTATGAACGATTTTTCAGTATTTGGAGGTCTTTTCAGACTTGTTTAGATAATTTAGGTAAGGTATTAAAGAGATGTGAGGATACCCACCTAGTCCTTAATTGGGAGAATTGCCACTTCATGGTGAAGGAGGGCATAGTGTTAGGTCATAGGATTTCGAAGAATGGTCTAGAAGTTGATAGAGCAAAAATAGAGGTTATTGAGAGACTAGAACCACCGAATTCAGTGAAGGGAATTTGGAGTTTTTTAGGACATGCTGGATTTTATAGGAGGTTCATAAAGGATTTCTCCAAAATCAGTAAACCTCTTTGTAACTTATTGTGTACTGATCATGTTTTTGACTTTAATGCAGATTGTAGGAAGGCTTTTGAGACTTTAAAAGCTGCTTTAGTCTCAGCACCCATTCTTTGTGCACCTAATTGGAATTTACCATTTGAGGTAATGTGTGATGCAAGCGATGCTGCAGTAGGTGCAATGCTGGGGCAAAGGCAGGACAAATTTATTCATCCTATATATTATGCAAGCAGGGTTTTAAATGAGGCACAAGTCAACTATACAACTACTGAAAAGGAGTTGGATCCAAAGTCACAGTGTTCACGGATCATGCAACAATAAGGTATTTAATGACTAAGAAGGATGCAAAGCCTAGACTAATTCGTTGGGTTTTATTATTGCAGGAGTTTGACTTGGAGATAAAGGATAAGAAGAGATCAGAGAATGTTATTGCAGATCACTTGTCTCGTCTTGATCCATCATCATCTTTGCTGAAGCAATCTGCCATTTCAGATGCTTTTCCAGATGAACAGCTTTTTGCTGTTGAGGTAAAAGTAGTCAGGGATGTCCCTAGGTATGCTGATATTGCCAACTTTTTGGTAAAGGGAGTCACTCCTATCGACATGGATTGGAGGCAGAAGAAAAAGTTTAAGCATGATGTGAAATTTTTCTATTGGGATGAGCCATTTATGTATAAGCAATGCTCTGACGGTATTATTCGCAGGTGTGTTTCAGGTGATGAAGCAAAGGAAATCCTGGAGCAATGTCATTCTTCGCCGTATAGAGGTCATTTCAGCGGTCAGAGGACAGCTATGAGGATTTTGCACTGTGGATTCGTCTAGCCTACCTTATTTAAGGATGCCCATTGGTTCTACAAGCAATGTGATGCTTGCCAAAGGAGAGGAAACTTAGGGCCTAGAGATGAAATGCCTCTTACTTACATTTTAGAAGTCGAATTATTTGATGTGTGGGGTATTGATTTTATGGGGCCATTTCCCCTTCTAATGGCAATGTTTTTATCTTATTGGCAGTTGATTATGTATCCAAGTGGGTGGAGGCCATCGCATGCCAAGACAGTTGCAAGGTTTCTTCAATCGCACATCTTTGCGCGGTTTGGGACGCCTAGGGCTCTAGTGAGTGATGAGGGTACACATTTTGTTAATAATATCTTAACTAAGTTGTTAGCTAAGTATGAGGTTAAGCATATGATAGCTACTCCATATCACCCACAAACAAATGGTCAAGCGGAAATTAGTAATAGGGAAATAAAATCGATTCTAGAGAAAGTAGTTCATCCATCTAGGAAGGATTGGTCTTTTAGGCTGGATGAGCCTCTTTGGGCCTACAGGACAGCCTATAAAACTCCTCTAGGAATGTCTCCCTATAGGTTTGTATATGGGAAAGCTTGTCATTTACCATTGGAGCTAGAGCATAAAACGTTTTGGACTTTGAAAAAGTTAAATTTTGATATGAGTCGTGCAGGAGCAATAAGAATGCTGCAGCTAAATGAATTAGAGGAATTTCGCCAATTCTCTTATGAGAATGCGAAAATGTATAAGGAAAAGATTAAGTTGTGGCATGACAAGAAAATAAAATCTAAAGAGTTTGTCAAGGGTCAAAAAGTTTTGCTTTATAATTCTAGATTGAAATTATTTCCTGGGAAACTAAAATCTAAATGGTAAGGACCATTTATTGTGGTTGAAGTTTTCCCCCATGGAGCAATTACTTTGCAGGATGAAAAAGATGGGAGAGTGTTCAAAGTGAATGGACAACGTGTGAAAAATTATTGGGGAGAGGAGTTTCAGGCGAAATATCCTTCCCTAAAGTTGGTTGATGATTGAGAGAGCAGGATTTTTGCGGGAGCATTTCACAGAGCAAAATTTTGAGCTCCCAGTGTTTGTATTGATTTTATTTTTCGCTGATTTGTTTTTAATTTCGATTAGGCTAGATTTGATTTCGCATGGTTTATTAGATTTTATCTTTAGGTATTTTTATTATTTTTGGTAGTTTAGATTTTATCTCTGTCGTTTTGAATTTGATTTGATTTTATTATCAGGTTATTTATTTAAAATTATCTTTAAATTATCTTTGAATTATCTTTTAATTAGTTAGATTTTATTTTATCTAGATCTTATTTTCAGCTATTTGAATTCTGTCTAAATTAATAAAGATTCTCTTTAATTTATTTGGCTTCTCTTGAAAAAGATTAAATTTGATTTGGTCGGTTAAAATTAAATTTAAATGTAAAATATGTGATTTTCCCACTTTGAAATTTGGATTCCGTATCAGAGATTCTTCAAATTCAGTAGATTGTTGCAGCAAAAGTTATGGCTGGAGCAAATCGTCCGAATAGGAAGGGTTTGTTGGAGTAATTATTATTTTTACCGTTGGGATTTTTCTTTGAATTTTTGTAGGTAAAATTTGCATGAGTCATCTGATGAGGCCATGTGTCAAACAACAATCATCCAAGGGCTTTAATGGTGGACAACGCATTGTGAAATACCATGGGCGATTGAGATTCATAAATTACCGTTGATGGTTTGAAATTCCGAATTGGCATGCAATAAAAATTAAAACGGTAAGATAATTTAAGAAGAGCAAATCCTTTCGGTTGAGATTTCATTTTGCTGGAGCTGTATTTATTTGCAGACCCTGGTAAGTTTTTTTTCACTTCAACTTCTTGTTTGCATTCCTCTGTTTTCGTTGCTATTATCCTTTCTCCTTGCAACCACCCCCTTGAATCCTTATTGGCAAAAACAAGAGCGAGGAAAGAAAGAGAGACTGAGGAGGAGGAGGTACCAGTTACTCCGGAAGTAAAAAAATGGAAAACCAAAAATAAAAGAACGCCAGAGGAAAAAGAAGCCAAGAAAAGAAGAAGGCAGCAAAGGGCTGCAGAACAGGAAGAAGTTCAGGAGGTGGCAGAGGTTGTTGCCACTGCAGCGGAGGAAGGAAATACTCAAGAACCTGAAGTGCAAAACCCGGATACGGTTCAAGAAGAGAATGTTAGGAAAAATCAAGAAACAGAGACTGACGAAGTTCGAGGCGAACAGACCGCAGAGGTGCCTGAATAAGGGAATGAACAGGGATCAGTGAAGGAGGCTAGGGTTGAAGTCATCATGCTTGAACCGCCAAAGAGGAGCCGCATTAAGCGGATGGCAGGCCGCATCAGGGTGATTCAGAATACCCCATCGCCTCCATCATCGGACTCTGAGGAAGAAAGAAGGGAAAGAGAGAAAAAAGAAGCTGAGGACAAAGTGAGAGAAGAAACAGAAAAGAGAGCTGAGGAAGAACAGTTGCTCAAGCGCAGGGCGGAAAAGGGCAAAAACATTGCTGAAGCATCGGAGGAACACGATGAAATAGAAGAACAACAGTTACAATTTGATCGCTTCGCCAATAATTTTGCCAGAGCAAAATACGCTGAGCTTCTGAAAAGAGATTTATTGTTTGAGCGCGGTTTCAACGGTGATCTTCCACAGTTTCTGAGGACCGGTATTGCAGACCACGGCTGGGAGCTGTTTTGTGCGAAGCCTGAGTCTGTAAACGCACAGGTGGTGAGTGAATTTTATGCTAACATTGACAAGGAGGATGGTTTCCAGGTAATTGTTCAAGGAGTCGAGGTAGATTGGAGTCCGAGTGCTATCAACGCACTGTATAATCTTCAGAACTTCCCCCATGCGGCATATAATGAGATGGTTGTGGCGCCATATGATGAGCAACTAAGTGATGCTGTGCGGGAAGTAGGAATTGAAGGGGCACAGTGGCAGTTATCCAAAACTCAGAAGAGGACATTCCAGTCAGCGTATTTGAAAAGGGAAGCGAACACGTGGATGAGATTTATTAGACAGAGGATGCTTCCAACAACACATGACTCGACAATCTCCAGGGAACGGGTTCTCCTAGCTTTTGCCATCTTGCGGTCTCTCCGTATTAACGTAGGGAGGATCATTGCGAGTGAAATTTCTGGTTGCTGGAAAAAGAAGGTGGGAAAGCTGTTCTTCCCAAATACAATTACAATGCTTTGCAGAAAAGCAGAGGTTCCAGTGGATGAGGGAGATGTGATTCTGTTTGACAAAGGGATCATCGACACGCCCAATTTGGCACGACTCCAGCGCATGCAGAAGGTACGTCAAGGTGGGCTTATCTACGACATTAACACGATTCTAGAACAACTGGCACTTTCGACCAATAGGCAGGAGTTTGCTGAAAGGCAAACTTTAACCTTCTGGAACTACGTTAAGAATCGGGATGTCGGCTTAAAGAGGGCGCTGCAAGAGAATTTTTCAACCATACCCAGCCCTTCCAATATTCCCTGACGATCTGTTGAATCCCTGGATTCTGCCCCCACCTGCTGAAAGAGGAGAAGAGAATGATGATGAAGAACAGGGTCAGAAAGATTGATGGATGAGATGATCTTCAGCGAACATTACTTTTGTTCCTAAAATTTTGTTTGCTCGCGCATATCTGACCCCGTTTGCTTGTTTCTTTTTAATTTTTCTGCTTTAAAAAATATATCTCGGCTATGTACTTTCTTTTCTTATGTTCTTAATGAAATTTCTAGATGTTTTCATTCCATGAGCACTGACTAACTCTAACTTAACTATTTTCTTCTGAATTTTTGAAGCTTGGACTGATTACGCTTAATTAGATCAAGGTATTCTGATCTCCAAAAACCTTTTGCTTGAGCATTTCTTCTAGCCTGGACTGTTGCTGCGGCAAAGAAGATTTTGGAGGTAGTGTTGACTTATATGATCCACTTTAAGCTTAGTTCTAGTCCCACGTTTAGTTTAAAAATTCAGATAGAAAAATTTAAGTTTGGGGGTATAATTGCAAAAATTTAATGATTCATTGGGGACAATGAATAATTCAAGTTTGGGGGACTTTTTGCTACTCCAATTATTTTGCTCGAGCATTCCTCTCCTTCATTTAAAATTTGCTAGGTTGTTGAGTAACTGGGGACATTTGTGATACCCACAGTTTGTCTTCGCGTCAAAAGATAACCTAGGAAATGTGAAAAAATGAAAAAATTATTTGCTGACAAAAAATGATTGTTGAAAATTTTGCTGAGAAAATTCATGGAGCAAAAGTGTTGAAGGATGAATGATGATCCAACAGTTTTTCTGTCTCCCAGAACTTAGGTGAGCTTCATCATAAAATGTTGCCATTCTGAAGGGCAAGAGATAGAATAACTGCACCATAAAGTGGGTCATCCCATGCTTAAAAGCTTATGACTGTAAGGCTGCTTAAAGTCTGAAGAATAGAAATATAAACCTCTTAAAAATGTGTCTGATAATAGAGCTAGGCTGTGGTAAGTTCTTAGGAATGAGTTAAAAGTGGTGATTGTTTGTCCATGCCGGAGGAATCATTTTGCTACAGCAGAGCTCGGTTTTGCAGAGTGCTTAGGTAAAGGTTAAAGGTAGTGTTGGACTGTCTGGTTGGATTAAGCTATTCTTTGTCTAATGTTTTGAATCCTTGAAGGAAGGTTGGTTAGTATTGCTCGGGACGTGCAATAGTTCAAGTTTGAGGGTGTGATAACTGCCCAAAAGGTAGTTATTTAGGCCTCATTTATATAGGTATTTGTGTATCCTTTGTGCTTAATAGGGTTGGTTTTAGATAGATATTACATGTTTTAACCAATTTGGTAGAATGGAAGCTTTGGAAATCATTTTGTGCAGATTAATGTTGCTGGACGACTGGAGGGAGCAATTTCTGTGCTGCAGCAAAACTGGGATCAGAATTGCCACATCACAGCTCGTTAGCTAACTTCATGAACCGATTTCTGTGGAGTTATTTTTGGGATAAAGGAGCAAAGAGACACGTGTCCAAGTTGACCTAATTCAAGCCTCCTATCCTTCTATAAAAGGAAGTAGCCATCCAAGTCAAAAGTATTCCATGTTTTCCTTGGAAGCCGAGTAGTATAGAGAGATTGGAGATTACCAAGAACACCGTCATCTGCAAGCTGATTAAGGAGATTATTATTTTCTTTATTATCTTGTTATTATGGACGTGCCTACTCAGATTGTAATTCATGTTTCCATGCTTATTATGAACTAAGTAGCTTTAGGCGTTGGTTAAGTAATATGTACCAGTCTAATCCTGGGTTAGACCACTGGACTACAGTGAAAAATATCCTCAAATATCTTTAGAGAATGAGGGACTATCAGCTTGTGTATAGTGCTAAGGATTTGATCCTTACAGGATACACAATCTCTGACTTTTAAACTGATAAGAATTCTAGAAAATCCACATCAGGGCTAGTGTTTGCCCTTAACAGTGGAGTTATATTTTGGCATAGCATCAAGCAAGGATGCATTGCAGACTCTACCATGGAGGTCCAATAAGTCACTGCTTGTGAAGCAGCTAAAAAGCTTGTATGGCTTAGGAAGTTCTTAACTAATTTGGAAGTTGTTCCAAATATGTACTTGCCAATCACCCTTTATTGTGATAATAGTGATGCAGTGACATATTCTAATGAACCTCGCAGCCTCGAGAGAGGCAAACACATATAGCGCAAATATCATCTCATCAGAGAGATCGTGCAACTTGGGGACGTGATCGTCACGAAGATAGCTTCAGAGCACAACATTGCTGATTCATTTACGAAGGTGATAACTCTCCAAAAGGGAGTTATTTTTACCCTATTATATGATGATTTATATGTTAAATTGTGCCATTTAGATGTGTTTATTGTATGGGTTTATTGTGTTTTAGCCTAATTATAAGAATTGATGCTTCGAAGTTTCTTTTGCAAAAAAATGTAAATGTCGACCAGTTTGAGAGAGCAAAGTCTGTTGATCTAGCAAAGTATTAGCATAACTGTCCATGTGAACTGCACGTGATTCATTAAATGAGGTGGTTCAGCTTAGATCTCGAATTTAGAAGACTTGGGAAGTGCTCCACGTGTCATATTTGACCTAATTAGGTTAAACCTCACCTTATAAATAAGAGTAGCCGAATGAAGTCAATTCATTCCATCCTTTGGAGGATGGTTAGAGATGAAACCAATAGGAGACTCAAAAAGACCATTTTGTGAATTCTCTCAAGGAGGATTAGTACTTTCTTGTAGAATTTATATTATGGATGTGCTTAATTAGATTGTAACATGTGTTATGTCTATCTTTATGAACTAATTTACTTTAGGCACGGGTTAAGAACAATGTAATTGTGATCTTTTATTAATCTAGAAATTCTTCTTGATCTTGTGCATCTTGATTACTTGGTGAGCTTATTCTTTATTATGTGCTCTCCTGGTCAGCCGGTATGTATAGCTTCTCTTAGTTTCAGGGATGTTTTAAGAGTTGTGTGACATTTAATCACGTTAGACTGTTGATAGTTGGTGGACGCCAACAATTGAGTTAAGGATAACCAATTGCCTAACGCGTGATCGGTAGAACTTCATTGGAGTTGAAAACACATTACAAAAAATCCAGAGTTTCGAGAGGATCTTATTGATAAGACATCATGAGATTTTCTGATCAAAAGAATTGTTGGATCATCTTTATAACAATTACAGAAGTCTTAACCAGTGTCTGTTTCCATTTTTTTTCTATTCATTTACATTTCTGCTTTCTCATTTATTTTGTTCTAGCATTTTAAAAACTCCAATCAATTTAACCAACCTTGAAATCACTAGGAACTAAGTAAGATCAATAGAGTGAGACTATTCAAGACCCTGTGGATACGATAAATACTTGCACACTATTTTGGAGTAAATTTAACCTATATTTTTAACCACTCCATAAGGGAACATAAGACTTTCACGGCTAGAGTGTTTGAGGGCTATCTAGAGAGTTTAAGTCTGCGATATATGTACATAGAATAATCTAGGGCAAGTGGGAGAAATGTAATGGGTAATGTGAATGTCCTAGTTTATTGTATTTTACTTGTATTTCTACTTTTCATGTATTATACAGTATTAATAAAAAACTGTTGGGTTTTATGCCCTAAAACTCGTAGATAGTAAATGTAACAATTGACTGAACATAAATAAAGTATTGTTTGATTTTTTTCAATAATGAGTTATTGTCTATATTATGTACATCTTGCCTAAATAACCCTAATCCAATAAACTAAACATCCAAGGCCGAGGAATGAGTCTTGAACTGTATGTGGAAACATACGGGGATCAATGTTCAAGAAATAGTCTGAAGGGTCTTGATGACATGCAAAAATGTCATCATTTTCCTATTAATTTTAGCTAGTTTTATGCTTGAATTGTGTACTTTAATGCTATTTTTTGTTTAAATTTCAGAAAACCGAGTCAAAGAAGAAAAATCGGATTTTTGAGAGAATTTGGATGATTTTGGAGACTTTTTGAGCAATTTGGAGAATTACATTGAAGACCAGAATCCAAAAGGCCAAGAAGAATGAATTAGAAGTCCAAATTCATGAATTCCAAGTCTTAAATTATCAACTTGGGTCAAGAAAAGTGCCCAAAATCCATTACATGAAGTATTTGGGCCAAAAGAAAGTTGGAAGCCCAAAATTGAAATCAAAATCGGGCCATTATTGAAGATTCAGGGCCTAGTGTCGAGACGCTAAGTTCTGGAATCGCGACAGCATCGCGACGCTGTCCAGATAGCGTCTCGACGCTGCGACGTCATGGAGCCCAAGAAAAGATGACGTCAGAGCGTCGCGACGCTACGCCTGCTGGGAGCCTATAAAAGGAGCCTTTTGCAATGAAGTTTGTGTGCCAATTTGTGGGTTTTCACCCCATTCTAGAATCCACACTAAAATTGGGGATTTTTGGGAGAGTTTTGGAGCTTTGTTGAAGATCTTTGGAGCTCGGGATCGATGGAGGTCGGCGCGGGATCGAGGAGATCGACACTTTTATGAGCATTTTTCTTCCATTTTCCTTTATGTTTTAGTTTCTAGAATTGTTGTGATTAGGAATTATTGGATTTTAGTGATAATGAGTAGTTAATTCCTAAATTCTATGAGATTGATTTAGATGTTGAACCTTTGCTTGATTAATGAATTTATTTGGTTTAATTGTCATTATTGTTCATTTGTGCATTTTGTCCATAATGCTTTTAATCAACTGATCACTGATTAAATGAATCGTTACTAAGTGGAAACTCGACGGAGAGAAACTTATACTAGAACTGAATGCATGACTGACAAATATTTATCCGAGTGACATGGGATTGACTAAATGACGTTAGAGGTTGTATTGAAGGGTCGTAATGCCATGCTAAGTAAATAAAGATGAGACTGAAAGGAGATTCTTTATTGAAAGGTATGAGATAGGAGGAGACCGACAGGAGAGTCCTTGTCATTAGGCTTCTAGACTTATGAATCAAATGATTAGTTAATCCATATTAGTTAATTGATTAAGCATTAAAGGTCCAATTGATGAAATCAACCACTCTAGAATTATCCCTCCAAATTGTGTCTCCATTTATATTTTGCTTTCTAGATTAGCTTGTTATTATTCTTTTCGGCATTAGATTTTGTTCTCTAAATAAAGTTAAGCAAGATTATTCGCGGTAATTAATTGAATAAATCCAATCCCCGTGGAGACGATACTCTATACTCAAAATCACTATATTACTGATGTGCAATTTGCTTACCGCAAGTGTACGGGTCAAGTAATAATATAGTGTTTTCGTGTAAAACGAGTGTCGTCCTCTGGATTGGTTTTCTAGCAAATTAAGTATCGCGAATACTTTTGTCCAATTTTATTTAGGGAGCAAAACTCAATGATAAAGATAAATCTAAAGACCAAAAGCATAAAATAAAAGTGGAGACTCAAATGGAAAAATTTTGAGGGAATTGATTTCATTGATTAAGATTGAGGATTAATTAATGGGATGAATTTAGCATGCAATTATTCTACCAAGTCTAGGAACCTTTTTATCACAACTATCTCTCTCGAGCATAATTGATTCTCATGCATGCAACCAACTTGATATCCCTATCTAAGTTCATTAACATGCAAGGCTTTGAGTTTAGCTCTTCAAGCAACTTCTAAAGTTATTCCAAATCCCGTCACAAACTTAGAATTTCTACTTTAGTCATGCGATTAAATAAAGTAAGTCTTAGGCCAAATCCCCTCTCCCGAGCAAGATTCAACACTCAAATCATTCAACTAGTGATCAAGTAATTGAAAGCATTTAACCATAATTGCATAGGTAAAATAAATGCATATTCATACCACAAATCAATCCAACAAACTAAAACAACTACATCAATCCCTAAGACAAACAACTAGCAACTCATAGTCTTTAAACTACAAACACTAATTGAAAGAAAAGCCATAAAAACTACAAGAGTTAAGGGAAAGAGAAAGGAAAACTCGAATCCGTCGAAACCGGCACGTCCCCGTCACGATCTCCACGTCTTCTCGCTTGATTCCCGCTCCTTGGCCTTGCTTTAGCTCCCACCAAAGGTCTCTAGTCGAAATTAGGGCTAAAATCTAACCAATTGGGCTCTCCAAATCCGTAGCTGAAAAGAGGAATTTATAGAAAATCTGGCGACAGCGTCGCGATGCTGTCGCGATACCGTGTTTTTGGAAAATTTGCCGATAGCGTCGCGACGCTATGAGTTTTTTTTTTTTTTTTTTTTTTTTTTTTTTTTTTTTTTTTTTTTTTTTTAAGGATTGAACTCCATTTGACTCCAATTGCTGAATTAAGCTTCAAACACATACTTCCTACAAATAAAACATAAAATTGCATAAAGTTGGGCAAATAATTGTAAAAGACTAGCTTAATTAATAAGAGAAAAATAGCTAGCTATGCTCGCTATCAAATACCCCCAAACTTAAGCTTTTGCTAGTCCTCGAGCAAACTAAAAATCAATCATACAGTGGAAGAATGGATGCAACAAACATGCCTCAATCCTCAAGGTTCAAAAGTCAATAGTCAAGCAAGCAAGAGACATGCACACAAGGACCAATGAGGGAGACAAATTAAAATTTTTCCAAAATTAACTTGCACAAGCGAGATCTAACTCAACAAGATCAGACTCTACTAGCCCGGGATTGGATTATTAAACTCTCATCTCATCTTCCCTCTACACTGGCACTAAGGTTTCAGGGTCCCTCCATACTTAGGTGCTTATAATTGACAATTAAATTAAGCATTTATATGTGGCACTAGCTTTCACACACCTATTGCAAGGACCCTGAACCTGAGTTTTCTCGGGTTGGCCTAACTGATCACAACAGGGGTAGCTCTTTTGTCCTAAATCTTTATTACTCATTGCAAACTGTGCACAGGACATGGCATAATAATTTTTTCTTTCATGATCATGATAAGCATATATTCTTTTCTTTCCTCCTAAGCAAGATTAAACATGTTAATTTGAAAAAAATTAACTCTTTAGCTCTTCCCTACACCTATCGAGGTGACAACAAGCATATGAACCTAATAATTCGCTCCTAAGCATTCAAATCCAAATCTAGCCAAGAAAAATACTCTACTCATGCAAGACATCTCCTAGAAAATTTTTAAAAAGTCTCCCTTTTCGGGCACTCATGCTTACAACTCATCGAAAGCTTGAAAATTGACAAGAAAGCCTATCCTAGGAAATCATAGTCATGCAAAAATAGCATCTAGAAAACAACCATATGCTCAATTCAAAGAAAGCTCAAAACTATAGCCCGAACTCAGATGCTCAAGGGCTCCACAAACATGATAATCCACCCCTAAACTTAAAGCATGCATTGTCCTCAATGTATAAAGAAAATAAAGCATAATCAATCATGAGAACAATAAAAGAGTAGGAGGAGTGAACGATACTGCCCTGAAATGATGACCTTTTCATGAATGCTTGGCATAGACAAGAGCACGGGAACTCCTACAAAACAAAAACATAAAAACATAAAAACAATAATGAAGTAACTTGGGTTGCCTCCCATAAGCGCTTGTTTATCGTCTTTAGCTCGACGTGCTTGTGCAGTCTGTCAAGGCACATAAAAATTCTCGTATTTCTTTGGGCCCTTCTTCCTTGAATCAATATAACCAACAATCGCTAGCAAACTGACTAGCTTCTCATGGGCCCCTGAAACAGAATTATTTTTGGTATTTTTGAATAAAAGAAGCATAAAAGGAGAAAGATCAAAAGAAAGAGACTCTGACTCTAAAACTGACTCGTGAGAATAGAAAAAAGAACAATCAAAATCTACAAAGGATTGAGAAGATAAATTAGACGAAGGCTTTTCAACCTCAAACTCTACCTCCTGAACTTCCTCTGTCACTGCAAGCTCATTTTCTTTTTCTTCCTCACAAACATGTTCTTGAAAGGTGCTACAACTCCCCAATTCTTCTCCACTATCTATGCAACTCACCTCCAAATGTTTATCCTTTGCAAGATTGAAAGAACTAAGCTCCTGAATGGATGCCAACGAATCATCGGCCACATGACTCACTAGACATCCTATGGAAGTGGATCCCACCTCACTAACTTCCTTTGGGGTTTGAAGTCCTCTTATGATTTCATCAAATTTTAGACTCCTCGCTCTAGACTCCTCAATATAATTTTGAACTATACTTTCAAAGGAAGAATTTTCATTTAAAGGGGTATAACTTGAAGATGAAAAATTGGAATATGGTGTTGAATAAAAAGTCATTCAAATCAATTAAAGCAACAATGATAATTAGGCTTCCAATCAAACAATAACCCAACAAGAACAAATGACAAAGACTCAAACAAAAAAAATCTAATATGGAAAAAATCTAATATGGAAAAATCTAAATATGGAAAATATAATCTAGAAAAGGAAAGTACTATCTAATTAAGGAAAACAAGAAAAAAAATATGGAAAATTACAATTAAGGCAAAAGACTAACAAGGAAAAATATCTAAATAAAGAAAGAAAAAAAATCAAGAAAATAACACAAAAAACAAATAAGAAAAAGATTACACAACTAAAAGAAAAACTAAATTAGAAAAGCAAATATGGAAAGAAAAACAAATTAGGAAAACACTAAAATAGGAATACATGGAGCAAAAGTTTGTTGAGAAAATTCATGGAGCAAAAGTTTTGAAGGATGAATGATGATCCAGCAGTTTTCGGTCTCCCAGAACTTAGGTGAGCTTCATCATAAAATGTTGCCATTCTGAGGGGCAAGAGATAGAATAACTAAGGATTTGTGAGCTTTATAATGAGTATTGAGCTTAGTTGGTGATGAGTTTGAGGCAAGGGTATACTGCACCATAAAGTGGGTCATCCCATGCTAAAAAGCTTATGACTGTAGGGTTGCTTTAAGTCTGAAAAACGAGGATATAAACCCCTTGAAAAGGTGTTTTGAATGTCTGATGATAAAGTTAGGCTGTGGTAAGTTCTTAGAATCGAGTGGAAAGTGGTGAATATTTGTCCATGCTGGAAGAATCATTTTGCTGCAGCAGAGCTTGGTTTTGCAGAATGCTTAGGTAAAGGTTGAAGGTAGTGTTGGACCGTCTGGTTTGATTAAGCTATTCTTTGTCTAATGTTTTGAATTCTTAAGGGAAGGTTGGTTAGTATTGCTCGGGATGCGCAATAGTTCAAGTTTGGGGGTGTCGCGCAATAGTTCAAGTTTGGGGGTGTGATAACTGCCCAAAAGGTAGTTATTTAGGTCTCGTTTATATAGGGATTTGTGTGTCTTTTGTGCTTAATAGGGTTGGTTTTAGATGGATATTATATGTTTTAACCCATTTTGAAGAATGGAAGCTTTGGAAATTATTTTTTGCAGAATGTGTTGCTGGGCGACTGGAGGGAGCAAATCCTGTGCTGCAGCAAAACTAGGAGCAAAAACTGCCACATCACAGCTCGTTAGCCTAGTTGACAAACCAAATTCTGTTGAGTTATTCTCGTGATAAAGGAGCAAGGAGAGCCCTACACGTGTCCAAGTTGACCTAAGTCAAGCCTCCTATCCTTCTATAAAAGGGAGTAGCCGCCCAAGTCAAATTCATTCCATTTCTTGGGAGCCAAATAGTAGAGAGGGATTGGAAACTACCAAGGAGACCATCATTGCAAGATGATCAAGGAGATTAATATTTCCTTTTGTTATCTTGTAATTATGGACGGGCTTACTCAGATTGTAACTTGTGTTTCCATGCATCTTATGAACTAAGTAGCTTAGGCGTTGGTTAGGAATAATGTGATTGTTGTGCTTAACTCTAATAATATATATTGATTATTGCATCTTGGTTAATTTTTGTGTTCATTTATATTTTATGCCCGCCTGGCCAGTCGGTAAGAATACCTCTCTCTAGTTTCAGGGATGACTTAGAGAGTGTGTGGCGATTAATCACACTACGATCATTGTGTATTGGTGAACGCCAGTGACTGAGCTAGGGATAGCCAGTTGCCTAGTGCTTGATCGGTCGTACTTCATTGGGGTTGAAACACATTCCAAAAAATCCGGAGTCCTGGGAGGAATCCGCTAATAATACTGCGAGAGTTTGCATGATCAATAATATTGCTAGAGCATCTTTTTAAACAATTACTAAAACTTGACCAGCGCCTGTTTCTAATCTGTCTGCCTATTCGATTATTTTTTGTTCTGTCATTTACTTTACTTCGGCATTATTCCTATAAAAACCAATCATTTTTACCTTCTTTGAAACCATTAAAGAATTATACAAAATAGATAAAGTGGAAGCTAGTTCAGGCCTTGGATATATAATACTTACTACTTGCTACGGACTGTGTATACTTGCACAGAGTTCTAGAGTTTTTTAGGTCATAATTTTAATCACTCTAGGAGCCGAATAGACAGCATGTGAAACATTATTGGGATGAGGAGTTTCAGTCGATATATCCTTCCTTAAAGTTGGTTGATGATTGAGAGAGCGAGATGTTTGCGGGAGCATTTTACAGAGCGAAATTTTAAGCTCCCAGTGTTTGTTTTTATTTTCTCGCTGATTTGATTTGATTTTTTTATTATTATTATTTATTTTGAGTATTTTAGATTTAGGTTGTTTAAATTTTGCATGATTAATTTTGTTGTTATTTTTAGTTCAGGGGAATTTATTTTTGATTTTATCTATTCTGCTTAGAATTTTAATTGATTTTGTTAGATTCTATTTTTTTATTTGTTTATTTAGTTGAATTATCTTTTGATTAATTTGATTAGTTTAAATTAAATTGGATTAGATTTAGATTTTATTTTCGGTTGTTTTAAATTCTGTTTAGATTAGATTTAATTATTATTCTTCTGATTAATTCGGCTTTAAAAATAAAGGAATGATTAAATTTGATTTGATCGGTTAAATTTTAATTTGAAATTATTGATTTGATTTTTTCTGTTTTGAAATTTGAATTCCGTATCCAAGATTCGTTTTGCTCAGAAGTTTGTTACGGCAATTTTATGGCTAAAGCAAATCGTCCGAGTAGGAAGGTGTTGCTAACCGCAAGCGTACGGGTCGTCACAAGTAATATAGTGATTTTGTGTATAGAGTATTGTCTCCACAGGGATTGGATTTATTCAATTAATTACCACGAATAATATTGCTTAGCTTTATTTAGAGAACGAAATCTAATGCCGAAAAGATAAAATAAAAATCTAATCTCGAAAGCAAAAGATAAATGGCGACACAATTTGGAGGGATAATTCTAGAGTTGTTGATTTCGACAATTGGACCTTTAATGCTTAATCAATTAACTAATATGGATTTACTAATCATTTGATTCATAAGTCTAGATGCCTAATGACAAGGACTCTCCTGTCGGTCTCCTCCTATCTCATACCTTTCAATAAAGAATCTCCTTTCAGTCTCATCTTTATTTATTTAGCATGGCATTACGACCCTTCAGTACAACCTCTAACGTTATTTATCTTGTCCCGTGTCACCCAGGTAAATAAACGTTAGTCATGCATTCAGTTCTAGTCTAAGCTTCTCTCCGTCGAGTTTCCACTTAGTAACGATTCATTTAATCAGTGATCAGTTGATTAAAAGCATTACGGACAAAATGCACAAATGAACAATAATGACAATTAAACCAAATAAATTCATTAATCAGCAGAGGTTCAACATCTAAATCAATCTCATAGAATTTAGGAATTTACTACTCATAATAACTAAAATCCAATAATTCCTAATCACAACAATTCTAGAAACTAAAACATAAAGGAAAAGGGAAGAGAAATGCTCATAAAAGTGTTGATCTCCTCGATCCCGCGCCGACCTCCTTCGATCCCGAGCTCCAAAGATCTTCAACAAAGCTCCAAAACTCTCCCAAAAATCCCCAATTTTAGTGTGGATTCTAGAATGGGGTGAAAACCCACAAATTGGCACACCAAATATGGATGCAAAAGGTTCCTTTTATAGGCTCCCAGCAGGCGTAGCGTCGCGACGCTACGTAGACAGCGTTGCGACGCTCTGACGTCGTCTTTTCTTGGGCTCCAAGACGTCGCAGCGTCGAGACGCTACCTAGACAGCGTCGCGACGCTATCGCGATTCCAGATTTTTCCACATAGCTGCCTAGCGTCGGGGCCCGATTTTGACTCCATTTTTGGGCCTCCAACTTTCTTTTGGCCCAAATGCTTCATGCAATGGATTTTGGGCACTTTTCTTGACCCAACTTAATAATTTAAAACTTGAAATTCATGAATTTGGGCTTCTAACTCATTCTTCTTGGCTTTTTGGATTTGGGTCTTCAATGTAATTCTTCAAATTGCTCCAAAAGCCTCCAAAATCATCTAAAATCTCTCAAAATTCCGATTTTTCTTCTTTAACTCGATTTTCTGAAATTTAAACAGAAAATAGCATTAAAGAACACAATTCAAGCATAAAACTAGCTAAAATTAATAGGAAAATGATGACATTTTTGCATGTCATCAGAAGGGTTTTGTTGAGGATTAATTACTTTTTACCGTTTGGATTTTTGAATTTTCTGTGGGTAGGTAAATGGCATGGATGCTGCCACGTGTCGTGTAGAGGTGATCCAATGGTTTAGCCAGCTGACAGCACATGATTATTTACCATGGACGATAGAAATTCAGGAATTTACCGTTGATGGTTTTAATTTTTCAAATTGCATGCAGAAAAATCATTTAATGGGGCAAAATCTTTCGGTTATGATTTGATTTGTTGCAGCTCTATTTATTCCAAACCCTTCGGTAGGTGCTTCTCACTTCATCTTCTTGTTTCAAAATCTTTGTTGGTTGCATTCTTGTTTCTTTATTGTTGTTTTCTGTAAATCCCTTCATTGTTCAATGGCTAAAACGAGAGCAAGAAAAGAAAGAGATAATGAGGAAGAAGAGGTACATGTTGCCCCTGAAGTACCGAAAACAAAGGCGAAGAAGAAGAAGACGCCAGAAGAAAAAGAAGCTAAGAGAAGAAGACGTCAACAGCAGATGGAGGACCAAGAGGACGTTGAGAAGGGTATGGAAGATGTGCTGCCATGGTAGTTGAAGAAGTCCCGATGGAACCAGAAGAACAAAACCCAGAACAGACTAAGCCGGGAGTTACAGAGGAAGTTCAAGGGGAGGTTCAAGAAAAATAGAATGAGGATGTGCGGGAAGAACAGTCAGAGGTTGCGCCTGAATGAGGTGATGAGCCAGTGCAGGAGGCTCGAGTGGAGGTAATCATGCCGGAGGTTCCCAAACGTCACCGCATTAAGAGGAAAGCGGGCCGCTTCAAGGTAGTCCGAACTGACACCCCCTCGCCTCTAACTACTGACTCTGAAAAAGAAAATGTAGAGAAAGAGGAGCGTGAGAAGGAGGCCGAAGAAAACGTAAGAGAAGAGGCAGACAAGAAAGTTGAGGAAGAGCGGTTGCTCAAGCGAAGGGCGGAAAAGGGCAAAAATGTTGCTGAAGCATCGGAGGAACACGATGAAATAGAAGAGCCACAATTGTCGTATGATCGCTTCGTTAACAATTTTTCCAGAGAAAAATAAGTTGAGCTTCTGAAAAGAGATTTTCTATTTGAGAGAGGATTTAGTGGTGATCTTCCGCATTTTTTGAGGACCGGTATTGCAGACCACGGCTGGGAGTTGTTTTGTGCGAAGCCTGAGTCTGTGAACGCATAGGTGGTGCGTGAATTTTATGCAAATATTGTCAAAGAATATGGTTTCCAGGTGATTGTTCGAGGAGTCAAGGTAGACTGGAGTCCTAGTGCTATTAACGCACTGTTTAACCTTCAGAATTTCCCCCATGCGGCATATAATGAGATGGCTGTAGCGCCATCTAATGAGCAGTTAAGTGATGTTGTGCGGGAGGTAGGTATTGAAGGGGCATGGTGGCAACTGTCAAAGACAGAGAAGAGGACGTTTCAATCAACTTATCTGAAAAGGGAGGCAAACACATGGATGGGGTTTATTAGACAACGATTGCTTCCAACAACTCACGACTCAACGGTCTCAAGGGAACGGGTTCTTCTAGCTTTTGCGATTTTGCGGTCTCTCAGCATTGACGTAGGGAAGATCATTGTTAATGAAATATCTGGATGTTGGAAGAAAAAGGTGGGGAAGCTATTTTTCCTAAATACCATTACCATGCTTTGCAAGAGAGCAGGGGTTCCAGAGGATGAAGGAGATGTTATTTTGTTTGACAAGGGGATCATCGACATGCCTAACTTGACACGGCTTCAGCGTATGCAAGAGGCGCGTCAGGGTGGGCTTGTCTACGGCATCAATACGATTTTAGAACAACTGGCACTTTCGGCCAGTAGGCAAGAGTTTACCGAGAGGCAAGCTTTAACCTTCTGGAACTATGTTAAGAATCGTGATGCCACTTTAAAGAAGGCGCAGCAAGAGAATTTTTCAAAACCATATCCAGCCCTTCCTGCATTCCCTGAGGATCTGTTGAACCCCTGGATTCCACCCCCACCGGTTGAAAGAGGAGAAGAGGATGATGAAAATGAGCCGGGCCAAGAGGACTGAAGGATGAAGTGACCTTGAGCGAGCATAATTTTTGTTCTTAAATTTTTGTTTGCTCGCGCATTTTCTAATTTCCTTTTCTGTTAATGACATGTTTGCTTCTTTTTAATTTTTCTGTTGTTGAACAAAAATATATCTGCTTTTGTAATTTCTTTAATATGCTTTTAATGAAATTTTCGAAGATGTTTCTGTTCTATAAGAACCGAGTAACTCTAACTTAACTAATTTTCTTCTGAATTTTGAAGCTTGGACTGGTCAAGCTTAATTAGATCAAGGTATTCTGATCTCCAGAAACCTTTTGCTTGAGCATTTCTTCTAGCCTGGTCTGTTGCTGCGGCAAAGAAGATTTTGGAGGTAGTGTCGACTTTTATGATCTACTTTAAGCTAAGTTCTAGTCCCACGCTTAGTTTAAAATTCATATAGAAAACTTTAAGTTTGGAGGTATAATTGCAAAATTAATGATTCATTGGGGACAATGAATAATTCAAGTTTGGGGGACTTTTTGCTACTTCAATTGTTTTGCTCGAGCATTCCTCTCCTTCATTTAAATTTTTGTTAGGTTATTGAGTAACCGGGGACATTTGTGATACCCAGAGTTTGTCTTCGCGTCAAAAGATGAACTAGGGAATGTGAAAAATGAGAAAAATTGATTGTTGAAAATTTTGCTGGAACAATTCATGGAGCAAAAGTTTTGGAGGATGAATGATTATCCAACAGTTTTTCTATCTCCTAGAACTTAGGTGAGCTTCATCATAAAATGTTGCCATTCTGAGGGGCAAGAGATGGAATGACCAAGGATTTTTTAGCTTTATAAAGAGTATTGAGCCTAGTTGGTGACGAGTTTGAGGCAAGGGTATATTGCACCATAAAGTGGGTCATCCCATGCTAAAAAGCTTATGACTGTAGGGTTGCTTTAAGTCTGAAAAACGAGGATATAAACCCCTTGAAAAGGTGTTTTGAATGTCTGATGAAAAAGCTAGGCTGTGGTAAGTTCTTAGAATCAAGTGGAAAGTGGTGATTATTTGTTCATGCCGGAAGAATCATTTTGCTGCAGCAGAGCTTGGTTTTGTAGAATGCTCAGGTAAAGGTTGAAGGTAGTGTTGGACCGTCTGGTTTGATTAAGCTATTCTTTGTTTAATGTTTTGAATTCTTAAGGGAAGGTTGGTTAATATTGCTCGGGACGTGCAATGGTTCAAGTTTGGGGGTGTGATAACTGCCCAAAAGGTAGTTATTTAGGTCTCGTTTATATAGGGATTTGTGTGTCTTTTGTGCTTAATAGGGTTGGTTTTAGATGGATATTATATGTTTTAACCCATTTGGAAGAATGGAAGCTTTAGAAATTATTTTATGCAGAATGTGTTGCTGGGCGACTGGAGGGAGCAAATTCTGTGCTGCAGCAAAACTAGGAGCAAAAACTGACACGTCACAGCTCGTTAGCCAAGTTGACAAACCGACTTCTGTTGAGTTATTTTTGGGATAGAGGAGCAAGGAGAGCCATACACGTGTCCAGGTTGACCTAATTCAAGCCTCCTATCCTTCTATAAAAGGGAGTAGCCGTCCAAGTCAAAAGCATTCCACTTTTGGGGAGAAAACATTCCATTCTTGGAAAGTTCCTTCCATCTTTGGGAGCCAAATAGTAAAGAGAGATTGGAGACCACCTAGAAGACCGTCATTGGAATCTGATCAAGGAGATTAACATTTCCTTTTATTATCTTGTAATTATGGGCATGCTCACTCAGATTGTAATTTGTGTTTCCATGCATCTTATGAACTAAGTAGCTTAGGCGTTGGTTAGGAACAATGTGATTGTCGTGCTTAATTCTAGTAATATATACTGATTATTGCATCTTGATTAGTTGTTGTGCTCATTTATATTTTTTGCCCGTATGGCCAGCCGGTATGAATACCTCTCTCTAGTTTCAGGGATGATTTAGAGAGTGTGTGACGATTAATCACACTACGATCATTGTGTAATGGTGAACGCCAGTGACTGAGCTAGGGATAGCCAGTTGCCTAGTGCTTGATCGGTCGTACTTCATTGGGGTTGAAACACATTCCAAAAAATCCGGAGTTCCGAGAGGAATCCGCTAATAATACTGCGAGAGTTTGCATGATCAATAATATTGCTAGAACACCTTTTAAAACAATTACTAAAACCTGATCAACGCTTGTTTCTAATCTGTCTGCCTATTCGATTATTTTCTGTTCTGTCATTTACTTTGCTTCAACATTATTCCTATAAAAACCAATCATTTTTACCTTCTTTGAAACCATTAAAGAATTATACAAAATAGATCAAGTGGAAGCTAGTTCAGGCCTTGGATTGATAATACTTATTACTTACTGCGGACTGTGTATACTTGTACAGAGTTCTAGAGTCTTTTAGATCATAATTTTACTCACTTTAGGAGCCCAACAGATTCATATTAATATAAATCATTTAATAAAATCCCTAACATTAAATATATGATATTTAATTGGGAAATTAATTAATTATAGAATTGATTAATTATTTATTAAAATTAGATATAAATAAGATAATAGATTTGATTAGATCTCATTCATGACCTTTTCCTATAAATAGGATCCCTGGGGTGGGGTGAAAGACATTCCATTCATTCTCCTACTCTCAGAGAATTCTCCTGAAGGCTCCCACTAGTCTCCTGCCTCTAGTAGTCTCAGAGTCATACCGATGTAGCCATACTAGTAGTGTTCACAATAGTTCGTGATTATTTCACAAGCAATTGGTGAATTTAATCTGAGTTGTCAACGAGAGTAAGTAACTTGTTACTATATAAATTAGATTGAGATCTAATATTTTTGTATGCTTAGCCTTAATATAAATCTAGAATAGTTCTGAAGTTATTGCCAATGTATTGATATTTTAGATTAAACAAAATTAACTACGAATCGATCCCAATCACGCTTTCGCTTTACGGAATTACGGAATTCCAATCCCTTCAAAAATATTATTCCAAAAACATTATTCCTACTACGTTGATTATTATTGTTGATGTACATTTCCCACTAGAGTTTTAGTTCAAGTGGGAGTTGTTGAGTTTTATGCCCTAAAACTCGTAGATAGTAAATGAAACAAATTAATTAAGCTCAATAAAGTATTATTTGAGTGATTCAATAATTTGTTATTGAATAATCGAGTTTTGCATTAATTAACCTTAAATCCAATAAACTAAGATTTAAGGTTATTTAAATGAAACTTGGACTAGTATGTGGGGACATAAGGGGATCAATGTTGAAGTAAAAACCTAAATGGTCTATAGAATAGGGATAAGGTTGGGTACCTTATCCTGGTGACACTATGTGATACAATCTGCTTTGTATTCGATACAAATGCATTGATCCAAAACATCCCTGTAGGAGACATGCGAGTGAGGGTGTATCCTATGCAGTGAGTTTGCATAAGACCAGACCACGAAATAGTAACTACTAGATGTAACGTCGTTGACTAGATAGATTTCTATTTCAATGAAATAACCTAGGTAACTATTGGGTTTCCAGAGTCTGTAAAAACATAGTAAAAATAGACTCTAGAACATTGTGCAAGCATACACAATCCGCAGAAAGTGATAAGTAAGTTATCGTATCCACGGGGCTGAATAGCTCTCACTTTATCTATTTTTTTTAACTCTTTAATGGTTTCAAAAGTGGTTAAAATGATTGATTTTGATAAAATGCTGAAGAAAAAGAAATGACAGAACATAAAGTAAACAAATAAAGCAGACAGATTGGAAACAGGCGTTGGTAAGGAGTTCAGTAATTGCTTTTAAAGATGCTCTAACAATATTATTGATCAGGCAATTCTCTTGCAGTCTTATTAGCAGGATCCTCCTGATACTCTGTTTTTTTTTTTAAATATGTTTTTACTCCAATGATGCTCTACCGATCAAGCACTAGGCAACTGGCTATCCCTAACTCAATCACTGGCGTTCACCAATACACAATGATCTAGTGTGATTAAATGCCACACACTTCTCAAATCATCCTTGAAACTAAGAAGTGATATTCATACCGGCTGGCCAGGCAGCCACAAAATATAAATATGCACAACAATTAATCAAGATGCTCAAATGAACATATATTGCATAGAGAATTAAGCACGACAATTACATGATTCCTAACCAACACCTAAATAAATTTAACTCATAAAGTTCAAAACAACACACACTACAATCTGAGTATGCGCATCCATAACTACAAGAAATTACAAGAAAAGATTAATCCCCTTGGTCAAATTCGTAGTTGATGGTCTTCTTGAAGTCTCCAATATTTCCTCCTCTATTCGGCTTCCAATGATGGAAATGAGAAATGATCTTTCCCAAAAGTGGAATGTCTTTGACTTGAAACGGCTCTTCCCTTTTATAGAATGAAAGCAAGCCCAAATTAGGCCAATCTGTACAAGTGGATGGCTCTCCCAGCTTCTTAAGTCCGAAAATAGCTAAACTAACTTCAGTTCATTAAAATGGATAACGAGCTTTTACGTGGCATTTTTGCTCCCTACTTTGCTGGATCACAGATTTTGCTCCCTCAAGTCGCTCCGCAATATATTCTGCACAAAATAACTTCCAAAGCATCCATTCTTCCAAATGGGTTAAAACATATAATATTCATCTAAAAGCAAACCTATTTAGCACAAATAACACAAAAAAACACTAGAATTTATTTGAAGAAAGAGTAAAAAAACTCTCTAGGTTTCACCTCGAGAGTTTGGCCATTTTTTCTATCTTGAATTGTTTTTATTATTATTATTGCTCTTATTATATATGTGTTGCTTGGGTTATTTTATTATTTCACACACCCTCACAAGCCTCGTTAGGTTTAGATTTGAGGATGTAGTAGTTTCGACAGGCCCCAACATTCCCCTGCGACCTGGCCACGTTACCATACTCGTCTTAAATTGCTTCCAAGAGTGAAGACTATCCCCACAAACCAACACAAGGTCCTTTTAGCAAGCTTTGTCCTCACTCACATGCTTCCTAGGAAAATTCCCAGGAGGTCACCCAACATAGAACTTCTCCAAGCCAAGCACGCTTAACTTCAAAGTTCCTATGATTGGGCCACCGAAAAGGAAGGTCCACTTTGTTGGTATAGGTAGTATCTATCAATTCTTTTAAGCTTATCTTGACCATACTTTCATGTCCTCAGGACCCCCCTCATTCAGATGTGGCCTCGGTTCATTCATGTACCCATCCTAACTCGGGTGTTACATGCCCACCAACTTCTGCCTTAGTTCGTCCCCTAACCACATCTTACTGGGAGAGGTTCCGCTCTGATACCATCTGTAACACCCCAAACCCAGGATTCGAAATCTGGATTCGGCACTTAAGGCCCCGACATTTTCCTGCGACCTGGCCATGTTACCATACTCGTCTTAAATTGCTTCCAAGAGTGAAGACTGTCCCCACAAACCAACACGAGGTCCTTTTAGCATGCTTTGTCCTCACTCACATGCTTCCTAGGAAAATTCCCAGGAGGTCACCCAACATAGAACTTCTCCAAGCCAAGCACACTTAACTTCAAAATTCCTATGATTGGGCCACCGAAAAGGAAGGTGCACTTTGTTGGTATAGGTAGTATCTATCAATTCTTTTAAGCTTATCTTGGCCATACTTTCATGTCCTCAGGATTCCCCTCATTCAGATGTGGCCTCGGTTCATTCATGTACCCCTCCTAACTCGGGTGTTACACACACTATCACAAGCCTCCTACCCGAGTTATTCCCAATAGGATTAGAATTTAGAACGAAGTAGTGTTGACTTTCGAGAAACTTATGCTTCCGTGTAGGCACACGAAAAATCCTCACTCAATTTGGTCATTTTGTCATATACGATTTTGTGACCAATTTGAGGGCCTCTGTCATTTAGGACCTTAGAATCAACCACACTAATTTAGAGTCTATATGTGTTATGTATCTTATTATTCCACGATTATTTTTGCTCTATTTCGTTTTTGGTTATTATTATTATTATTATTTATTCCATTATTTCATCCACATGTCTTCTCATTTGCATGTACATGAATCTAGCATCGAGAAAATCACTTCATTATCATGTATCATCCTAGCTAGACTCATTTGCTTATCATGTTACTATTAGGCATTTTAGTCTTGCACCATTGTCTTTAACTTTTTCCTTTAAAATTTCATTGCATATCCATATTAGACTTTCATTAAAGATTTCATTGTGAATGAAATAAACATTTGGAACATTGTGTATGCATGCATTAAAGTCGAGAATATATTCATTATCATGCATAATCCTAATAAATATTCGTTTTCTTGTCATGTTTCCTTAAGCTTTTTAATCATTGGTCATTGTGTCTAACCTATTTCCTCTTAAAATCTCAATAAATATCCATATTAGGCTTTCATAAAAGTTTGCCTGCATATGCATTATGTGTGATATTTTTTAGTTTTAGAACCTTGTATGCATGCACTAAAGTCTTAACATTGAAAGTCATTTCATGATAATCCTATTGTTTATAAGCATTCATTTGCTAGCTTGTTTTGTGCCATTGAGCTTTTTTAATGATTCATTATTGTGTTTAGCAATTTTCCTAGTAAAATTTTAATAAATATTCATATTGGGCTTTTATAAAGGTTTGCATTAGCATTATGTGTGAAATGAACCTTTGGTTTGGAAGCCTTACACACTTCATGCTAGTAATAAGAACTTAGACTAGTTTCATCCTTCTCTTGCTTTAAAAAGAATTAAAAGAGTTGAGGTTAAACAAAATAGCTCAAAGATCTCCACTCCATCATCAATATTGGACTAGAGGGAACGTTCGGATCATGGAAAATCAGTTCAACAACCAAGTAAAGCAGTTGATCAGACGTAGAAGAGTTAAAAGAGTGGATGACAGGGATTCCATAGTTACTCACTTGAAGGCAAGAAACAAAAGTGTTAGGGGCACCGTAAAAAGAAATGGGACAAAGTCAAGTATCAAGTAATATCCCTACTTACCCTCTTGGATTTACCCCTCAATAGTTGTCCAACCGACATTTGGAAGGAATGATGTCGTACCTTGCATCGTTTTCGATGCAAGCTCCTAATCAAGCCTTTCATCGAGGGAGTCATGTGGACGACTCGGTGTTCACCCTAGACATGGAGTTTGACAAGAAAATTTCTCATGATTCAAGCAGTAAATGAAGATTAGGGTCCAGAAGAGAGACTATGCACAATAAAAGGTGATAATGTCTATAAGGATATGAATGCAACACATTTGTATACAGTCTTAAACATCATATTTCCACTCAAGTTCAAAATGACAAGTTTGACAAGTTTAATGGGACCATTTGCATGTCTGAAAAGCTACCTCTATCATGTATTGTTAGAAGATGGCAACCCACCTCCATGATGGTAAGCTACTTATTCACTATTTTCAAGATAGCCTAACCAACCCGACTTATCGTCAGTATATGCAGTTGGATTGCTCATAGTTCACAAATAAAAGGATTTGGCAGATGCAGTCAGGAAGTAGTATAAGTACAATATTGATATAGCGCCAAATTGCTTAGATCTTCAACGCATGTAAAAAGAAGGCGTTGAAACTTTCAAGAAATGTAAAGAGAAAAGGCGCAGCCTAAGTGCAACCCTCATTAGCAGATTGAGAAACGTCGACAATGCTCACAAATACTCCAAGAACTCCGTATTATGGCAAGATGGTTGGAAGTGCCTCAACGAACCTCTCTGACATTATAGAGAGAGAATTGAACAAGGAGTTACTACCCTAAAAAAGTATGGAAGAAAAAAAGGTGAATGAGATTATTATGGGGCAAAGAATTATTAGCCCACATTTCATCACCACACATTTAAATTGGTGAGCTACTCTCAGAGTCCTCGACAAAATGGACAAAATTAGTCAAATGCACCAAACTAACGAGGTGCTAAGAGTAGTTGGAGACAGATCCAATTTGATTTTGTGACATACACTAATCTCTTGCCACAATTGCTAGAGGAAAACCCCATACAACCTCCATATTCTAAGTGGAGATCCAGCACACAATGTGAGTACCAATCAGGGGCCGTGGGAAACTTTGCCGAGATTTGCCTCCCACTGAAATTTGAGGTGCACTGTTTAATCACAGCTGGATGGTTGAAGATTGATAAAGCAAATGAGGAGAAAAATATCAATCAAAATCTTTTTCCAAAGGATGAGAATTCTGCTATAAATTTGATTGAAGTATGTTATTGAAGGACTTGAAGAATAATTATAATTTGGTTATGCCTCCCCGAAGATGTCTTTGTAACAGGGATAGTTTAATCTTGGTGGAGCATTAATGCCACTTATACCCAAATTGTGGAGTGAAATGGATTGATGCCTTTCATTATTTAATTATACTCATGATTACATTTCTCCCCTTTTATTTATCCATCATATAGGATGATACAAGGTTAAAGAGGAGGACATTAAAAGTGAAAATATCGTTAAGAGTTGGTTCCAATGTACCACATTCAATCTCGAGTAAGGTATGATTTTTTGGACCATTTAGCCCTACTTCCTGAGTATAAGGATGCTTTTGCACAATTATTCAAATATGTCTGACTTGGATTTATAGATTGTGACAGAGGCAATGCATTACTAGAAGTTTCCAAATGAAACATCAAGAGGATTGTGACACATTATCATTCTTCAAACAGTCGTGGTAAACTAGCACAAGATGTTGTCATTTGCTTGCACATCAGCTGGGGTAGACCCCTTATTCTTTAATATATAGCCTGAAGGTTATGTTGCCTGAAGCTAAAATATCATCTTTCACAGCTACACTGAATAGGAGGTGAGCAAATTTTGTCATCATTTCTCGTAAGAAGGAGATTTAGTATTAAAAAGGGATCCTCCTATTTTATAAGGGCCATTGATGAAAGAAGACACCAAATTATGAAGGAGCCCAAGTAAATAAGAGATATTCTCTAGTGAAGTACTCAAGACAAAGAACTATCCAACTTGGTAAAATGCAGATCTTGTCAAGGAGTTATTATCAAATTTTGGATCAATTGACTTTCATTGCATCCACCATTTTACCATCAACTCCAAAGTCTTGAGATGACATTTATTTGGTAATCATGAGAGTTCTTGAGATGTATGGACTCTTATGTTAAGTAACCACTCCATTAATCTTGCCTTAAAGTTGTAAGTCAAGAAAAAGTCAGATTACAGTTCCAAGATCATGATACCTAACCAAGCTATATGGAGAAGTATCAGTAAGTTGTTTTGTACACTTGAACTTTTTTTTTCTTCTTTAGAAAAGAATAAGAGAAGGATAAATTTAGTAGCAAAATGAGCATATATATCATGACCATATGCATTCATGAATCCATCCATGAGTGTCATTTTATGTATATTCTTGATTAGCTATGTCCTGAGGCACTTGTTTATCTCTGGCCCTTGACACCTTTGCTGTGATGGCGCTTGTTTATCCCTGGCCTCCAGCTTATCTCTTTTGCTGCAGTGGCGCTTGTTTATTCCTGGCCTTCAGTATTTTCTTTAATTTTGTCATGTGGCGCTTGTTTATCCCTAGCCCTTGACACCTTTGCTGTGATGGCGCTTGTTTATCCCTAGCCTTCAGCTTATCTCTTTTGTTGCAGTGGTGCTTGTTTATCTCTAGCCCTCAGCATTTTCTTTAATTATGTCATGAGACGCTTGTTTATCTCTGGCCTTTGACACCTTTGCCGCGATGGCGCTTGTTTATCCCTTGCTTTCAGCATTTTCTTTAATTTTATCATTGGCCTCCAGCTTTTCACCTTTTTGTTGCAGTGGCATTTGTTTATCTCTGGCCTTCAGCGTTCTCTTTCGTTATGTCATGTGGCGCTTGTTTATCCCTGGCCCTTGACACATTTGTTGTGATGGCGCTTGTTTATCCCTGGCCCTTGACACATTTGTTGTGATGGCGCTTGTTTATCCCTAGCCTCCAGCTTTTGTCGCTTTTGTTAAGGTGGTGCTTGTCTATCCCTGACCCCTAACATTTATCTTATTCTCTAGCTTTCATAGTGTTGGTTTCTTGATTTCCAAGAAACAACCCATCTGCTTGAGATATTCAAATGCCTCTAAGCTTTTACCGAGCAAAATAGTGTCTATACCTTCGTCCACCTTCTGCCTGTACAAGCATGTACGAAGGGGGGCATACTGTAGCCACCTATTTTTGCCCGGCCTAATTTTTGTGATTTGATTGCTAGATTAATATTTATCAATGCATTTGTTTTTTATAATTGTTAATTCTCATAATCGAAATCACTTTTTATTTGGTTGTCTCCACATCTATTTTGTTATTAATTTATCATTATTTGCTAATTTGACTATTTGCTTCATGCATGAGTTTAGATGTTCTTTTATCCTTGTTTCTTTATATTATTTTAGAGTTTTTTTTTTTTTAAAAAAAGGCCCAAAAGAGTAAAAATTTGAATTTTTGAGTTGTTGGCAAAATATCTATTCCATTTTGGTGTTAGTTCCCATTTTGGCATGGATTTCAAATTTGAAAAGATAACCAAATTTCGTACACCAAAAGTAGAAAGGTTTGAGGCTTTTTATATCCCTCTTTTCAACAACCAAAATCCCTAGACGGGAATCAGCCACCAAAAACCCTAGAGAGAAAAAAAAAAGAGTTCACTCACCATAACAAACCTAGAGAGGGAAAGGGAGGCCTCCCTAGAGGATCCACAAAAAAAAAAAAAAAAAAAAAAAAAAAAAAAAAACCTAGTGGATCTTCCAGCCACATTCAACCAAAAAACCCTAGAATCAGCCACACCACAAAAAAAAAACCTAGAACAATATCCATACTCTTCCAATCCATACAGAAAAAAAAAAAAAAAAAAAAGAGTCACAATGAGCTTGAACCCAAAAATAACACAGCACACAAGTCAAGCATACACAATGAAAACCAAGTAGCTTAGTTGGAGGTTGCACTTTGGTAGTGCTTTGTCCCAAGGATCCACACCTCAAACAACAAGCCGGTTTAGTGTTAATCTCACGCTAAAACCTCCATCAATCCTCTTCTTTTCTTTCTCGAGCACCCAAAAAAACTATGGTTGAATAAGGATTTTAGAAGCTCATTTATTGTCATTTCTTACTTCTATTGCTACTGTTTTTGTTTTTTTTTTTTTTTTGTGCAATATAATGTGAACTTTTATCTTCTCCTTATTTACTTATTTTTTCTCTTCATTGTTGTTTATATCCTTTCTTCTCTTTATTTATTTATTTTTTCTTTCTTTCTTTTTCTCTTGTTACATTGCTCACCAAAAAAAAAAGAAAGAAAAAAGAGAAAAACGAGATGTGTAAAAAAGATGGAGTGAAAAAATAGAGTATACATACCTTAAGTTAGTGTTGTTCTTGAAAAAAAGTGGCTGCTGGAAGGAATGTGAGAAAGAAAAAAGAAAAGAGATGAAGCTCAAGAAGCAGAGAGGAAAAAGAAAGGCTTCTGTGAGAGAGAAAGAGTAAAAAAAACAAAAAATGAATAATTTTTGTTTTCTGTTTTCTTATATATTATGTTATTTTATTATTTTTATTATTTTTATTATTATTATTATTATCATTATATATGGAGATGTGTGTGCCGTTTGTGAGTTAAGTTTCATTTTTTTTAAGTGTAGTCACGTCACAGTGCCGCCCATTTCTTTCCTTCTTTCTTTTTTTTTTTTTAATTTTATTTACTTAGTCTTTTTTTATTTCGTTTGTTTTTTTTAATTATTATTTTGTTTGTTTTTTTATTATTATTTCCTCCTTTCATTATGTTTTATTCTAATTCATTTATTTTTCTTATTGTACAAAATTTCTTTTTTGTTTGTCTTATTAAATATGAGTTGTTTTCTTATTCACCATATTGTTAATTTGATATGTATTTGTTGTTTATTAATGTTGGTTAATCTTTAATCCATAACTTCTTTTTTATTAAAAAATATCCGACGACGGAATCTAGAAATATTTAGGAGTCCGATTTTCTAGTTTTCCCGAGGTGAGGAGTCGATTCTTTGGAAGTCCGAGATCGATTCCAATATGTTTTTCTTAAATTTTATCATAGTTGAATATGTAGTTTGCTTGTTTGTTCATTGCTTGATTATTATGTTACATTATCATGTATTAAAATTCTAATTTTGGCCTATTGTGTTTGTATATGCTAATGTTGCATTCTTATATTATTGTTATTATTATTTTTTTGTTGTTGTTATTATTATTGCTATTATTATTATTATTATGACATGCTTCAAATTCTCATTTTAACTTTCCTTTGATCTATTTTAAACTTATTTCCAAATTTATTTTTTATTTCCTAATATTTTTGCTCTTTTTGAGCTTATAAAGTTTTATCTCTATGCAGACACGACTCTTGTGCAACATAGTTATCATACAACAATGTCTCGTGCTTAAGAAATAAACGAACCAACATGCGTATCTCACATTTCAGGTTATGTAGCACACACAACACATAAGACAAAACAGGTATCACAAGCAGCATGCTCAAGAAACAATCAGACTCATCCAGATATAAACTATTTACACAAGTGTAAAAGCGCTCCTAAACCAACTAATTCTTGTTGGAAAGATATTGGAATAAGCTCTAAGCACACCTACAAGCACAATAAAGGCTTCCTAGCGGTTAGGAAACAACCTAACAGTATACCTAACACTTAACATAGATTTAAAGGGACCTAGAACGTGCTGCAAGGTGCTGAAACTTACAGAACAGGGACAGGAACCTTACTGGAATTAATCGATCAGCATTGAAATACCTTTACTAAGTGTTGTCCTGAGCCCGAATTGAGTTTAAAACTGAAACTAAAGAATGCCCAATCATTAGAGGTTATTCTAAAGTTAATTTAGATGAATTCCAAAGTCCTAAGGGTGCTGGAACTTACCGTTCAGCACCAAACAGAGATGCTTACGTGTTGTACGTGGTTCGAAAATGGCCAAAATCTGCGATTTAAGGCACGATAAAGCATGGGTAGCTCAGATTAACTCTACTTGAGTCATGGGTAACTTAAATTTGAAGCCAAAAGAGAATGGGTCAAGATAAATTAAAACTTACTGAAATCGCCAAATAACACCGAATGAGGGTTGGAACCACTCCGAAACACACTGGACAAAGGAAAAATTGTGAGAAGAATGAGATTCGAGATGCTAAATGTACGGGATCTGGGTGAAACAAGAGAAAAGGAGATTAAATTGAGCTTAAAATGGCCAAGGACAATAGAGAGAGGTACTGATGCGCATATCTTGTGGCGTAGGTACTGATTTTTATGAAGAGCAACCGAAGAAGGAGGCGACGGTGCTCGCGGGACCTGTTCACCGAAAGGAGAAAATGAAGGGGAAGGTGGTGGCAGCGCAAACAGAAAATGGGGGAAAGATGGGGAAGGGAAAGACGACAACAACTGGGCGAGAGAGAGTCGGCGACAGTGCGAGGCGACGATGCGAGGTGGCTGGCGGCGATGAGGAAGCAGGCAACGACGTGGAGAAAAAGCAGGGGAAGGGGGTGCGACGCGAATGGAAGAAGGGATAAAAACGCAAGAAAGAATCTGACTTTTTTCCCATTTTCTTAAAAAAAAAAAAAAAAAAAAAAAAAAAAAAAAAAAAAAAAGTGATCCCAAAACCACCCACTAACCAGGAGAAAAAAAAAACACTACTCAATTGTCCACTAACTTGGAAAAACTCAACCAACTAAAACATTCAGCCACTAATACACGAGAAAGGGAAAAACTATCAATTGGCTAAAATATTGATTAATAAAAACGTTGGGTTACCTGGAACGCAGGGCATCACATAAAAGTTCACCAATTTCCACCCATTTAAATCTTCTTAACACTAAGTTTGCGAAATTAATTCAAATCAACTCAAAATCAGAGAAATTAAGTTTTACCTTGAATTATCGAAGTTACAGGGACCCTACTGAAGATGTGATCGGGGGCAATTGGCTATTGGTGGGATGGTGTTGCCTCGAATGATGATGGAGTCAGATTGTTTGGCAATTATAAACTTTTTGAATGGCAATAAGAGAACTTCACCCTAGTTTGTACAGTTGCTATGGAGGTGCAAAAGCTCCCGTCTAGATTGGTGGGGACAAAGTTTAAACATGTTTAGAAACCTCAAAATTTGGTTGTTTGATTTATTGTCGTGACGAACAATGATCGATGGAGTTCATGTCACTTGGTTTTTAAAATTTCTTGAATGACTACTTAAAGCGGTTGAAGTTGACAATTGAAGTTTAAACTTATTATGATTTTGATTAGTTTCTTTCTTCTAAAAAGAGAAAGAAAGAAAGAAACATACACATGAATTTGGAAAATTGTGACAAGTGGCTAAGGAAAAATAAAACTTATTTAGATTTTTGGCTAATTTAGTTTGGAAATTGGAAAATGGCTACCGCATATTATGGAATTACCAACTGAAAAATTTCATTTCCATTTTACTCCTAGTATATATGTCTACCCACAGTCGGTTACTGTTTGCAAATTTTCGTTATTCACATAGATTCTCTTTTCAGATTTCTACATATAGTTGAACAATCAATCGAAAATTTTCATTCCATTTTACCCCTAGTATATATGTCCATCCACAGTTAGTTACCATTTGCAAATTGTTGTTATTCACATAGATTCTCTTTTCAGATTTGATTTTAAATTTTTAAAAAGGTAACCAGTTTCCTCTCCAACTGAAAATCAAGTCATTCCTAAATCTATGTGGATATATCACTAACGACTTTTATTATTCATTTAAATGATTATCATAACTTAATTTGAATATTCCCAAATCCCAAAAAATGGTCATATAAAAAATTATGATTGTATTTGACGGTGTCTGGAACGTGAAAAACTTCTACAACGATTTTAAGTATGAAATTGTGTCTGTTTGGTGTGATTCCAACCTCGATAGCTCAAGGAATGTATGATAAATTAAACCACCTAAAACTCTCAGGTGGGAGTAGTATTTCTCGGTTGTCACTCTTTAGAAACTGGTCAAAAATTCCAATCAACATAATTATTTCAGAAGACAGAGATGTTTTTTTTGGATGATTAATGGGTTTTAGAACGAGACATACAATGACTGCTATTTAGTTGTGGAGGTACAAAATGCAGATATCGATATACACAACAACGGTTCAGGAGCAAGTTCAACCATAGGGGAGAAAGATTTTGGGTTTATTAACTCATATGGAATCGACACATTAACAGAAAAGTTTTTGTTGTGGATGTTGAGCCTATAGATACTAATATACACAAGGGCAGTGTTGGACTAAATCCACTAAGGAATGCAACTCGGGGAAGGATGATGTTTGTTTTCTTAATTCAAAAGGAATTGATGCATTGATGGAGAAGTTAACCAATTTCGAGATAACGAGAACCAGGTAATGTTGAGTTACTGTATTAACTATATGTATATACTCTTATGTACATAAAAGATGCCAAAGATATATAACCTTATCCATATGCAAAGCGATTTGGTAGGATCATTAAGTATGATGCTTGTTTTGTATATACACGTATATAGATATATGTTGTTGAACTTATTGCGTGTTTGCATACAATTACTTATGTGCTTCTATGTATGTGCTATTATATATACATAATTATTGAGTGATTTTGTTCGAAGTTCAACCTAAGTTTTTTTCAATATTACGAATTTATAATTTTTGTTTAAATGATGTTAATTACAGTTATAAATTTGATTCAAGGTTGTCAAGATGTCAAATTTGGTTTCTCTCTTCCTTGAAATGCTATTTCTTTTTTGTTTTGATTTAATTGGTTATTTTGTTGTAAAAATTAGATTTTCTTTAAACGGTACGTTAGTGATATTTTTGTCCATTTTAATTATTAATATTATAATAAAAAATACGTTTAGCCATTATTTAATTTCTAAAGATAGATAATCATTTTTCAAGTTTATTATTAAATCCTAGTCATTCCCCCCACCCCCGAATTTTGTACTACTTACCCTAATAAATAAGAGAAATTTGGGGGTATAGCCATTTAGTGGGGGGTGAAACTGAAACACAGCCAAAAGGAAAAAACAAATGAGATATGGCCACACGTGTTGGTCGTGTGACCCTAAGGATTTGTAGTATTCCGTTTATACCCCTCGCGTAGTAAGTAAAACTAACCTTCCCTACACATACGTACACAGTATCCGAACCTTCACACCAACAAAATCTCCCTAGAATCCTCCTCGTTTTTCGGTATTCAATTCAAATGATAGATTCTGAAAACTAAATTCAAATCTGAATAAAAAGTTTTTTTTAAACGTCATATGGTTGGATATTTTTTTTTTTTTACTTTTATTAAGTTTTTACTATGCATGTTCGACTGCCAAAATCAACGAACATGAACAATTTTTCTGCATTCTTCGTCGAACATTCGAATCAAGCGTCTTCACCATCAACATTGTTGGATGATCATTGCTGAATTTTCAGGGGCTGCGTCCTTCTTGCCTTCGACATTAAGTACAAAGTATCTTGTGTTTTGGTTTGCCACATTGAAGATGGATGGGATCAGCATTTATGTCGAACGGACTATAACTTACAATCAGGAGGGGTTTTTGTGGTTACCTCTGGTGCTTCCACATAAATTCGTTGCGGCCTATGTCCCCCGGAAGCAGTTTTTTTCACTGATTTCGCCATGTCTCTCTTGTTGGCAGTCTAACATTATGTAGCAAGGGGGTTATTTCAACGTGTAACAGGTGGACAAAATGTGTAACAGGAACACACACAGTGCATACCTTTTTTTGTAGGTTTGCGTTCTTCAGATACAATATTAGTTCTAGACTCAGACGTCGAATGGTGTCCAGATTCTTCTTCATTTTCTATTTTCTCATTTTCTGTACTACCCTCAGTCTGCAAAAAGATAAACACCGAGTAAACAAAATACCTAGAATGTTCTATGGCCATACAACACATACACCATAATTACACACACACAGGGTATGCTTTTCTGGCTCCTTATATATTTTTTTTTTTATATTTTTTTTTTATTTTTTTATGTTCAGGCAAGTTCTTCAACTACTATGGAAGCTTTTTTAAAGTTTGCACACATGTGAAAGGTTAGTAAGTTACTGTTTATTAAATTACCTTATCCTTGTTTGACCTTTTTTGGTTCAAATCCCTCAAATCCCTCATTAATATATCTGTTTTTTCACATAACATTTTATTTTTTCCAGATATAAAGCACTTCTGCATTTTTTGGCATAATTTTCATGGATTTCTTTCTAGAGGTTTGCTAAATTGGATACAGTAGAACCATGTTTAACTTCAAAACGCGTTTTTTTTTTTTTTGTGTTTTTCTTTTGTTTTTTGTGTTTTTGAATAAGAGTTTTTTTTATAAGATTTTTTTTTTCAGGAGTCAGTATGTGTGTTTGATTTTTGGGAAATTCAACAAGAAAAATACAAGATGTTAGTTTGTTATGATTTTGTGATACACTGTAGACCATTCTCTCCCCTTTGTTAGGGATACCCTATTTTCAACCAGGCAGGGGCATTTTGGTCAGTACGCAACATTTAGTAGATTCCCATTTATACCCTTTTGCCATTTTTGAAAGGATTCCTTTTTTTGGACATTTTTCAATTTCATGTTTTGAAATTTGCCATTCCTGCTGTTAACCCAATAAATAAACCAAAACTTGGGCCAAAATGGGCCCAATCCTCTTCTGGTATTTGGATGAATAGACAGCTATATTTTGGGCCTAAACCAATCATTGGATTTGGATAAATAGACAACTACATTTTGGGCCTAAACCAATCATTGGATTTGGATAAATAGACAACTACATTTTGGGCCTAAACCAATCATGGGATGTAACTCTTTCAACCATTTGAACCCAGGGTTAATTAGAGGAATGACAAAATTTAAATCCGCATTTTGAAAAATGACCTATTGGTTTATTTGTTGAATAAATTTCCAAATGATGTTTTAGATTTAATAAACATGAATTAAAATTAATAACAATATCCTTTAACCAACATTCTAACTGAAAATCTAAAATTACAAAATAAATATTTCAAATATAAAATCTAACTTAAATCAAATCAATTCATCAAAAAAATGTCTAACGCATTAACAACATACAAATTAGAAATACACAATAATTAAAAAAAAAATTATTGATATGGTTGTTGATGAAAATATTGATTTGATGCATAAACTTGAATTAAAAAATGTCAAATTATTTAAAAATATTATTTCGTTTAACAAGACTAAATATGAATTTCTAAAAAAAAAAAAAAGCAAATAATTTGTTTCCAAAAAGTGTTGTGTTGATAAAAAGAACACAATATTAATATGAGATGATTAAAATTTGGGATAATTTCAAACCTAAAAAACTATCAAATCAAAAGTTAATATTGATCTCAAAGGCTTCTTTCTAATACAGTCTGTGAGGTGTTGAAAGGTGGAATCCATGGAAGGAGTTATGTTTTGCACTATTAAAATCTAGATAGTGATTACTTTTGGATCCATTTACCATCATTCAATCAAGGATGGAAAATATCGATATCGGTAGCAATATCGATAGTTAAGAATTACAGATATATCGACGGATATTCTGGGAAAAATTAAGGATATTATGGAAACTTATAAAAATATTGTAAAATTTTTTTGTGAAACTTTATAATAAGTTTATTTAGGTACCAAACCAATACTTTAAGCATATATTAATAGTTATAAAACTAATATATATATATATATTAATACAATAATAAATAGTACTAAAAATTGTAAAATAAGTATAAACTCTATTCTATCTTCAAAGATTTTGTTTTTGACAACTTTATTTTCTTTTAATATAAAATAATATCAAATTTTAAAAGAAAATAAGAAATAAAAATTTATCAAGACGCAACAATCAAAATTATCAAAAATATGTTGTCAAATATTTTTTAAAGAAAGACATTTTTTTATACTAGAGTTAATAAATTAAAATTTATCTTATTATATTAAAAAAAAGTGTGCATTTTATGGATTAAATATCTCACTAACTTTTTTCAAAATATATATTTTAGGTACTAAATATGTAAGTTAAAATATTGTAAAAATATAAAATATAAAATAAGAATTACAAAGAAATGGAGAGGTGAGTAAATCTTAAATAAAAATAGAAACTCCAGAAGAGAGAGGAAAAATGAAGGGATATCCTAAGAAATGGCAAAAAATTACAGGGTATTTCTGAAAAATGGCCAAACTGGATTTTTTAATGAAAAATGGCCAAACCGGTTTTCTAACCTATTTTCGTGGGATTGGAACTTCCATTTTTACCCTTGAGTCATTCCCACGTCTCTCCCCTATATTTGTGCATCCTTATCTGATGATATTAAAAAAAAAATGAAAATCTGTAACCTCCAATTCTATGAATCAAGGAATGATAGTTACAGAATCAATTCTCTTTGTCTTCCCAAAATATACATTTTTTTGGCTTTGGTTTTTCAAAATTTACAACATCAATTCTCTCCTCATTTTCTTATTAAAATGGTGGGTCCTAGCTTCGGTCAAATTGTCCTATTTGTAAGGAAAAAATAGTTTATATCTATATAAACCAAAAAGTTAGAAGAGAATCGAAGCATACATACCCTTGAATGTCGACACAACCTCTTCAAGCTCCGGAATGTTCCGTCGAATGTCTGCGTAAATACAGTGTAAATCTGTCGAGTGTCTGTGTAAATACAGTGTAAATCTGTCAAAGGGGTTTGAATGTCTGTGTAAATACAGTGTAAATTTGTCGACGGGTTTGAGAATCGGGTTGAGGGTTTTGGTTTTGAGACGAAGATTGAAGGAAAATCAGTTGAAGAAGAAGGATCGAAAAAGAAGAATGATGGGGTTTGCTAGAAGGAACAAGGAATGTTGAAGAAGAATCAGTTTTGGTCTTTCCCGAAGGAACAAAGAATCGAGAAGCTGAAAGGGTTTCCTTCGAAGAACGGTACGGTTTCTTTTTTTTTTTTTTTTTGAAATGGGGTTTCAAAGAGAGAATATGTAGAGTCTTCGGTCAATTGCTTTTATTTTCTCATTTAGTGATATTAATGGGATTGGTGAGCCTTTTTATTTTCTCTTTTTGAAATTGAATCCGTGAATTGCTTTTGAAATTGTTCCAGATTATGCTTTATTTTTGATATGATGTTTTAGGTGCAACACTTAATGATGTCTGCCAAATATTATCACTGACATTTTATTCTTGAGTTGATGTTTTAGATGCATGAAGTTGTTCTTCATTTTTTATTTAATCCTAGTTGCAACATGTAAGTTATTAGTTGTTCTTGATTTTTGATTGAATCCAATTTGAATTTAAAATTCTTGTTTTAATTTTATTCTCTCTTATTTGAACTTAGATTTCTTGTTTTAAATTTAAGTTACCAGATTTATTTGTTTAATTTGAAATTATGTTATTGATTTGGTTGTTGAATCGTTAGATTTTCTCCCTGATTTACAGTGTATTTTTGGTTTAATTTGAAATTCTGTTATTGATTTGGTTGTTTAATTAATCGATAAGAATCCTATATTTTCTCCCTAGTTTACCGTGTGAATTTAAATTTCTTATTTTAAATTTAAGTTCTCAGATTTATTTGTTTAATTTGAAATTCTGTTATTGATTTGGTTGTTGAATTAAAATCCTAGATTTTCTCCCTGGTTTTATACTGTATTTTTTGTTTAATTTATTTATGAATGTTGGGGTATTTTCGTCCACTTTGTTGCCAAAAGAATTTACTAAAATTAGCTTTTGGTCATTTCTCAGAATGAAAATACGAATGGCCCTTTTTCAAAACAACTATTTTAAAATGGTCATTTATCTTATTGCCCCAAAAATGAATTTAAAAAGAAAGGGAGAGAAAGAGGTGGGCTTGGGGTTGTGGAATGGAGGAGAGAGAGAGTGAAGGACAAACAAAAGTGGGGTGTACATGGATTGGGTTGGGTTGGGTTGAGGGGTTTTTTTGGACCAACCCGAAAATTCGGGTTGGTCGGATTGTCAACCCGAATGAACCGAATGAATACGGCAACCCAACCCAACCCAACCCTTCTATTTTCGGGTTGGGTTGGATTGGGTTGTCGGGTTGTCTTTAAAAAAAATATATTAATTTTTTTTTTTGTTTACATTTATGCTTATCCACAACACTATAATGTAAATCTCAAGATACAAAAGTCTAAATTATTTAGATTAAATAAAAAAGAAGTTGAAAAACATTAAAAAATTATAGGGAAAAATACACTTTTAGTCCCTGAGGTTTGGGTTAAGTGACAGTTTGGTCCCTGAGTTTTCAAACTCAACAAAAATACCCCTGAGTTTTGAGATAAAGAGCATTTTGGTCCCTGCCGTCAACTTTTCTGTTAAATTTTAACAGTTGCTGACGTGACACTATTATTTTAATAAAGAAAATTATTTTTAAAATTTTTTAAAATAAAAAAATAAAAAAATATTAAAATATTATTATTTTTTTAATTATTTTATTTTTTCTCCATTTCTTTACTTCCCTTCTTCTTCTCCATCTTCTTCCTCTTCATCCTTTCATTCTTCTTCTTCATATCTCCGGTGGCCGGCGACCGGCGTGTTGGGTTTTATGCCCTAAAACTCGTAGATAGTGAATGTAACCGTTGACCGGATATTAATGAAATAATATTGATATATTTTTTCCATTAATTGTTATTAGTTATTTTATATTTGTCTTTGCCTAATAATAACCCTAATCCAATAAACTAGACATCCAAGGCTGTAATATGAGTCTTGAACTATATGTAGCGACATATGGGATCATTGTTCAAGAAACAGCCTAAAGGGTCTATAGTATAGGGATAAGACTGGGTGCCTTATCCTGGTGACACTATGGATACGACCCACTTTGTATTTGATACAAACGCTGCGATCCAACGCGTTCGTGTAGGAGACATGCGAGTGGGGGTATCCTATGCAATGAGTTTACATAAGACCGGACCGCGAAATAGTAACCACTAGTTATAACACCGTTAACTAGTTGGTTTTCTATTTCACTAGGACGACCGAGACAACTTAGTCTTAATCCTGAGTTGATTATGGACTCCTGCTCATGAGAGACTGTCCTTTGATTTGCATGGGTGAGAGTGGCCAATACGCCGACTCAATAAGCCTACCACTTTGGGGACAAGATCGAATGGGGAGCTGGGAACATAATCGTACAAGATGGAATTCACTCCTTCCCGACTTTAGGGAAGCAGATGAGTGTTCCCTTAAGTGGTTACTCCGAGTCTTGAACAAAGGGCCCTACCCTCTCAATGGCACGAGAGAGTTTTCTGTTTAATGGTTGGACCATAAACAGATTGTTCATTAGAGGAGAATTGGTACTTAAGGAAATAGAGGTGACCCAGGGGTAAAACGGTAATTTGACCCAGCTGGTGTTACGGACACTCGTGAAGGACTAACTAGTCGATATTGGTCTAAGTTCCGTGGACACAGAAAATATGTCTGCAGTGAGAAGAGTGCAACTGTGAGTCTATAGTGGAATGTACACACAGTTAACGAATATTGATTATTGTGGTTAGTGAGTTTAACCAATTAATCTCACATCGTTGGAGCTTCTGATCTGCAGGTCCATAAGGTCCCACTGGTAGCTCGTAAAGTAATTTGAGGCAACTAAGTAATTAAATTGAAAATGTTCAAAATTTACTGAGGGAAATAAATATAATATATATTGATATATTATTATGAGAGAAATTAATATTTGAAGAAGTTCGAATATAAATTTATGGAAGATTGAAAGAATTAATTAATTTAAGTCCTAAAAGTGTTTGGGCAAAATTAATTAATTCAAGGCCGGAAATTAAATATGTGATATTTAATTTGGTGGTTAATTAATTAAAGAATTCATTAACCATGAATTAATCAATTATGTAAATAATTAATCACTTAAGGAAGTGATTAATCATTTATGGGAATGATCTAATTACTTATGGAAGAAATTAGTCATTTATGGAAAAGATTAATCAATTGGGAATTGATTGATCATGATTGATTAATTAAGGAATAAAGATTGAATCAATTTTGGAAAAGATTGATTTAATTGAATATTTTATTCATGGCCTCTCTTCTATAAATAGAACACTAGACCTAATTGGTCATGACACTTGACACTCTTGAAAGACAGGACCTAGAATTCTCTCTAGCCTCCCTCTTAGAGAAAGACTCCCACAAGTCTTTGGCCTCCTAGACTTAGAGACATACCGGTGTAACCTCTGTGGTTATTGTGTCAATTAAAGAAGAATTTCCAGCGAAGAATACCTTGAAGCGGCTGCTGCGTTTTCGTTCGTGGAGCTTCGTTGGCGAAGAACGGTCAAGTCTACAACGGAGGTTTGTAACGGTTCTTCCTCTTTTCTTTAGAAAAGTTTTAAAAATAAATTTAGATTTATTTTAGGATGTTTAAACCGATTTTACAGCGGCTTTAAAGTTAGTTTAAAGTTTTGTTTGAGTTTTCGTAACGGTTTTTAATGTTAATTAATATACGGCGTAAGGTCCAATCGATGCGCTTCCGCTGCGTGGGGACTTTTATTCCCTTCAATTGGTATCAGAGCCATCGCTGTCCCTATTAATTAATTTTAAAAAGTTGCGATAGGCTCTAATAGGTGGGATTTATGCATATTGTATGTTCGGTTTGCATTGAACTGTTTGGGTTAATTTTATGGCCATAGATTTTATTTTTATGTGATTTTGATCATGTAAGGCCCGGTGTTTCGGGTATTTTATGTAAAATCGAGTCCTATGTAAGTCCGGGTCTAGAATAGGTTTTTATGAGATGAAAATCGAAGGAATCGCCACTGAAATCGAAGCCAAAACCGAAGAAATCGTTGCTGTTTTGCCAAGATTCTGCCTCCAGACGCAACAGCGTCGGGACGCTCCTTCAACAGCGTCTCGACGCTGTCTCGATACCGAAGGCGCTCGGTAAGGAAAGCACACAGCGTCGGGACGCTACCTCAACAGCGTCTCGACGCTGTCTCGATTACGCAGGCGCCAGATATGGAAAACGCACAGCGTCGGGACGCTAATCTAAACAGCGTCTCGACGCTGTCACGATGGAGGCGCGACCTAGGGTTTCAACAGGCGCGGTTCAAGCGAGGCCGGTCCGGTTCGGACCGGTTCGGCTGGGCTGGGACCTATTTGGTTCGGTTCAGCCAATTTTTGGCATGGTTCGTGATTTTGGAGGCCGGTTCGAGGTGGTTCGGGGCGGTTCGAGCTGTCTAGACCAATTCCGGAGTTGTACATGGATTTTTAGGATAGAATTTAGCTAAATTATTGTAATTTAATGCTTTATTTTATCCTAGGGACCAAAATTAACCGGTTCAATTGCTATTTATATGCTTTATGGATGTCATATAGATTATTTAATCCCACCTTAGGTTATAAACATGCTCATGCATTTTTTATATATTATAAATTGTTATAATGTATGTTTAAATGCATGGATTGGTTTTCATATGTCTTGATATAAGTGTATATTAATTTATATGAAAAATTGGAAAGCATGAAGCATGTCATTACTTAAATTAAATATAAATAGTTATGTTTAATGTGATGAATGAAGCATGCTTGGTTGATTTTCTTGATTGGCTTATAATTGTTATAATAAAAGAAAATCAAAATTGCATGAAGCATGAAACATCCATAGTTATTAATATAATTGTTATATTATTCATGCAATTGATGAGGCTTAATTATTCAATTTGAATGAGATTGTTGAATGAATTAAACCCTAGATTCTTGATTATAGGATTAATCATTAAAATTTGAAATAGTTCTTTAATATTAATGGTTAGAAACCGTCAATCTATAATCAAGATTTGCATGCAAACATAAGATCATAGGATAAATTGAATTAATTTTAAATTGTTTAAAATTAATTAGACCTAGATCGATTTCTAATAGGATTAGAATCTTTTCTTACTTAGAATTAAAAATAGTTTTAATTTACTAAGTAGGAAAAACATTGCTATGATTATAAGGGAACTCCACCGGTAATGTTCTGTCTAAGGCTGGAGGTATTTAAGTTGACGGTTTACGGAACACCTCCTACCTGGGAACTGACCTGGAATACCGGAGTTGAATTAATCATAGTTAAATGTTAGCATGCAATGTCACTAGGTTTATTAAAAGTGTTTAATGCACCTAGATCTTTAGAGTAAAGACCTTACATTACTGAGGTTATAAGGGAACTCTCTCGGTAAAGTTCTGTCTAAGGCTGGGGGTATTTAAGTTGACGGTTTACGGAACACCTCCTACCTGGGAACTAACCGGATTGAGTTGAATTAACCATAGTAATGTTGACTTGCAATGTTGGGTTTATTAAAAGAAGTTTAATTCACCCAAAAGATTGCAGTTGAATCCTTTCCATAATTGTTATAATAGGATCAGACTTAGATAGATTGACTTAGCCGAATACTATCTAAGTTAAACAACCCTATATTAACCTTAGGACATTTTCAGTGGGAGGAAAATTACAAAACGAGATTTAAATCAAGTTTTGCTCCTACGTCCCTATATTCACAACGTGAGATTCATGCTCGGCTTCGAGTCGCCCTAGGAGCGGCCTCCCTTCGGAAAGTGTTTGCATGGGTCAATATCAAGGTGAATGGGAAAAATGTCCAGAGTAAGTGGGAGCGGGACACGTGTCAACGTATCCCTCGGTCTCCGCCCATAGTTCACACCGTGAGAGTCCTATGATCCGCCTGCAGGTTGCCCTGGCGCATCCATCCCTTCGGAGGGCCTGATCATAGGATTCGGAACATCGTGAACTCCTGAAAAGGATAGGAGCTCTTAGGCTAATCACCAACAGTTGTCTTTCCCTTCGGTAGCCTGTTGGCGCGTGCCTCTGAGATCTGAAAGTGGGAGGGTTACACTTACGAGGATGAGTTAAAAGTGTTAACAAATCCTTGACCGAACAACGGTGGCTAATGTCTATAGGAATATGAGTTATTCTGGAATTAGAATTAGCTGAGAGGTGTCTCATTTCAAAGGAGGAATACCTGATCACCCTTCGGTGGCTGATATTCTAAACCTCTGAAACGTCGTTGCAAAACTAAATCAATAGTTTTAGGGTTCTGTGATTGTCTGTTTTGCTAAATTGATTGGATTGTGTGCAATTGTTTGCTTGTATGATGGGTTAAGGCAAAGATAACTAATACGGTCATTGTTTGTTTAAAATTTCAGCAATGTCTTCCTCAATTGTCTCTCTGCTTAAAAATGAGAAATTAACCGGCGAAAATTATGCTACGTGGAAGTCGAACTTGAATACGATTCTTGTTGTCGATGATCTGCGGTTCGTCTTAACGGAGGATTGTCCTCCACCCCCTGCTCGTAATGCATCCCAGGCAGTTAAGGATGCTTATGACCGCTGGACAAAGGCCAATGATAAGACTCGCGTCTATATCTTAGCCAGCTTATCTGAAGTTTTGGCTAAAAGGCATGAGGGCATGGTAACAACGAGGGAGATTATGAACTCTCTCCAGGAGATGTTTGGACAACCGTCCTACCAACTCCACCATGACGCTCTCAAATACGTTTATAGCTATCGCATGAAAGAGGGCACGTCTGTTCGGGAGCATGTCCTGGATATGATGGTCCAATTCAACGTGGCAGAGGCAAACGGGGCGGTCATAGATGAGCGTAGTCAGGTTGCATTCATCTTAGAATCTCTTCCGAAGAGTTTTCTGCAGTTTCGAAGCAATGCAATGATGAATAAAATAACATTCAACCTGACTAGCCTCCTTAATGAGCTACAGCTCTATCAGTCTCTTCTTAAGAACAAGGGACAGATAGAAGGAGAGGCAAACGTTGTTCACTCCAAAAGAAAGTTCGAGAAGGGTTCATCCTCTGGAACTAAAGCTGTAGCCACTTCTTCAAAGAAAACTCAGAAGAAGAAAGGAAACAAGGGGAAAGCTCCCAGTACTGCTGCCAAAAGCAAGGGAAAAGCCAAAGCTGTGGCAGACAAGGGCAAATGTTTTCACTGCAATGTAGATGGACATTGGAAGAGAAACTGCCCAAAGTACCTTGCTGAGAAAAAGAAGGAAAAGGAAGGTAAATTTGATTTACTGGTTTTAGAAACATGCCTGGTAGAACATGATGAGTTTACCTGGATACTTGATTCAGGAGCAACTAATCATGTTTGCTCTTCTTTTCAGGAAAATAGTTCCTTTCGGCAGTTGAACGATGGAGAAATGACACTCAGGGTCGGAACTGGAGAAGTCATTTCAGCTAAAGCAGTGAGAGCTGCGAAGTTATTTTTTAGAAATAGATTCTTACTTTTAGAAAGTTTGTTAATCGTTCCCAAGATTAAGAGGAACTTAATTTCTATTTCATGTTTGATTGAACAATCGTATACAGTTACTTTTGATATGAATGAAGCGTTCATTTATAAAAATGGTATACTCATTTGTTCAGCAAAATTGGAAAATAACTTGTATGTTTTAAGACCAACCGAAAACAAAGCACTTTTAAATCACGAATTATTTAAAACTGCTGAAACTCAAAGTAAAAGACAAAAGATTTCTCCATCAAGTAACAATACTCATCTTTGGCATCTTAGACTTGGTCATATAAACATCGATAGGATCAGTCGTTTGGTAAAGAATGGACTTCTAAGCAAGTTAGAAGATGATTCACTACCACCTTGTGAATCTTGTCTCGAGGGAAAAATGACCAAAAGACCCTTTACTGGAAAAGGTTACAGAGCCAAAGAACCCTTAGAGTTAATACATTCGGATCTATGTGGTCTAATGAATGTAAAAGCTCGAGGAGGGTACGAATATTTCATCTCATTTATAGATGATTATTCAAGATATGGTTACTTATACCTAATGGGACATAAGTCTGAAGCCCTTGAAAAGTTTAAGGAGTTTAAGGCTGAAGTTGAAAACCTATTAGGTAAATCTATTAAAGTACTTCGATCTGATCGAGGAGGGGAGTATATGGATCAAAGATTCCAGGACTATATGATAGAACATGGAATCCAATCTCAACTCTCAGCCCCTGGTACACCTCAGCAGAATGGTGTGTCAGAAAGGAGAAATAGAACCTTGTTAGACATGGTTCGATCAATGATGAGCTATGCTCAATTGCCTAGCTCGTTTTGGGGATATGCAGTAGAGACTGCAGTATACATCTTGAACAATGTTCCCTCGAAAAGTGTTTCTGAAACACCTTTCGAGTTATGGAAGGGGCGTAAACCTAGTTTGCATCACTTTCGCATCTGGGGTTGTCCAGCACACGTGCTTGTGACGAATCCTAAGAAACTGGAACCTCGTTCAAAACTGTGCCAATTTGTTGGTTACCCTAAAGAAACGAGAGGTGGTTATTTCTACGACCCACAAGAAAATAAGGTGATTGTATCGACAAACGCCACTTTCTTAGAGGAAGACCACATGAGAGATCATAAACCACGAAGCAAAATAATATTAGGAGAAGCTACTGAAGAATCATCAAGAGTTGTTGATGAAGTTGGACCTTCAACAAGGGTTGATGAAGGAACTAGTTCTTCAGATCCATCCCGTCCATCTCAAACGTTGGGAATGCCTCGACGCAGTGGGAGGGTTGTGTTACAACCTGATCGCTACTTGGGTTTAACTGAAACTCAGGTTGTCATACCTAATGATGGCATTGAGGATCCATTGTCCTATCGACAGGCAATGAATGACGAAGATAAGGATGAATGGGTCAAAGCCATGAACCTGGAAATGGAGTCAATGTACTCCAAATCTGTATGGGAACTTGCAGATCTACCAAATGGGGTAAAACCCATAGGGTGCAAATGGATCTATAAGAGAAAAAGAGATGCAGCTGGAAAGGTACAGACCTTCAAAGCTAGACTAGTGGCAAAGGGTTATACCCAAAAGGAGGGGGTTGACTATGAGGAAACCTTTTCTCCTGTAGCCATGTTAAAGTCCATAAGAATTCTTTTATCCATTGCCACATATTATGACTATGAAATATGGCAAATGGACGTCAAGACTGCCTTTCTGAATGGTAATCTTGAAGAGAATATCTTTATGTCTCAACCCGAAAGGTTCATAGCCCAAGGTCAGGAACAAAAAGTTTGTACGCTAAATCGATCCATTTATGGATTGAAACAAGCATCCAGATCATGGAACATTAGATTTGATACTGCAATCAAATTTTTTGGCTTTGACCAAAACGTTGATGAGCCTTGTGTATACAAGAAAGTCAACAAAAGGAAAGTAGCTTTTCTAATACTTTATGTAGACGATATCCTACTCATTGGGAATGATGTAGGATACCTCACTGACATTAAGAAATGGCTAGCTGCCCAATTCCAAATGAAAGATCTGGGAGAGGCTCAATATGTTCTGGGAATCCAAATCATTAGGGATCGTAAGAACAAAACGCTAGCTCTGTCTCAAGCAACGTATATTGACAAGATGTTGTCTCGATATTCGATGCAAAACTCCAAGAAGGGACTCCTACCCTTCAGACATGGGGTACACCTGTCTAAGGAACAATCTCCTAAGACACCTCAAGAAGTTGAGAACATGAGACACATTCCCTACGCCTCAGCTGTGGGCAGCTTAATGTATGCCATGCTCTGCACTAGGCCTGACATATGTTATGCAGTGGGAGTAGTCAGTAGGTATCAGTCTAATCCAGGGTTGGACCACTGGGGAGCGGTTAAGAATATCCTCAAGTATCTTCGGAGAACGAGGGACTACATGCTTGTGTATGGAGCTAAGGATTTGATTCTTACTGGATACACTGATTCTGACTTTCAAGCTGATAAGGATTCTAGGAAATCCACATCAGGGTCAGTATTCACCCTCAATGGAGGAGCAGTAGTGTGGAGAAGCATCAAACAAGGATGCATAGCAGACTCAATCATGGAGGCTGAGTATGTAGCAGCTTGCGAAGCAGCTAAGGAGGCAGTATGGCTCAGAAAGTTCTTGACGGATTTGGAAGTAGTTCCGAATATGAACGTGCCCATAACACTATACTGTGACAACAGTGGGGCTGTAGCCAACTCAAAAGAACCTCGTAGCCACAAACGGGGTAAACACATCGAGAGGAAGTATCACCTGATACGGGAGATTGTGCAAAGAGGAGATGTGATCGTCACTAAGATCGCCTCGGAGCACAACATCGCTGATCCATTTACAAAGGCTCTCACGGCTAAAGTGTTTGAGGGTCATCTAGAAGGTCTAGGTCTACGAGATATGTATGCCATCTAATCTAGGGCAAGTGGGAGAAATGTATAATGGGTATAAGGATGCCCTAGTTCATTGTATTTCCAGCTTTAGATTATTGCATGTACATCCCACTAACTAGTGTTTTAGTTTAAGTGGGAGTTTGTTGGGTTTTATGCCCTAAAACTCGTAGATAGTGAATGTAACCGTTGACCGGATATTAATGAAATAATATTGATATATTTTTTCCATTAATTGTTATTAGTTATTTTATATTTGTCTTTGCCTAATAATAACCCTAATCCAATAAACTAGACATCCAAGGCTGTAATATGAGTCTTGAACTATATGTAGCGACATATGGGATCATTGTTCAAGAAACAGCCTAAAGGGTCTATAGTATAGGGATAAGACTGGGTGCCTTATCCTGGTGACACTATGGATACGGCCCACTTTGTATTTGATACAAACGCTGCGATCCAACGCGTTCGTGTAGGAGACATGCGAGTGGGGGTATCCTATGCAATGAGTTTACATAAGACCGGACCGCGAAATAGTAACCACTAGTTATAACACCGTTAACTAGTTGGTTTTCTATTTCACTAGGACGACCGAGACAACTTAGTCTTAATCCTGAGTTGATTATGGACTCCTGCTCATGAGAGACTGTCCTTTGATTTGCATGGGTGAGAGTGGCCAATACGCCGACTCAATAAGCCTACCACTTTGGGGACAAGATCGAATGGGGAGCTGGGAACATAATCGTACAAGATGGAATTCACTCCTTCCCGACTTTAGGGAAGCAGATGAGTGTTCCCTTAAGTGGTTACTCCGAGTCTTGAACAAAGGGCCCTACCCTCTCAATGGCACGAGAGAGTTTTCTGTTTAATGGTTGGACCATAAACAGATTGTTCATTAGAGGAGAATTGGTACTTAAGGAAATAGAGGTGACCCAGGGGTAAAACGGTAATTTGACCCAGCTGGTGTTACGGACACTCGTGAAGGACTAACTAGTCGATATTGGTCTAAGTTCCGTGGACACAGAAAATATGTCTGCAGTGAGAAGAGTGCAACTGTGAGTCTATAGTGGAATGTACACACAGTTAACGAATATTGATTATTGTGGTTAGTGAGTTTAACCAATTAATCTCACATCGTTGGAGCTTCTGATCTGCAGGTCCATAAGGTCCCACTGGTAGCTCGTAAAGTAATTTGAGGCAACTAAGTAATTAAATTGAAAATGTTCAAAATTTACTGAGGGAAATAAATATAATATATATTGATATATTATTATGAGAGAAATTAATATTTGAAGAAGTTCGAATATAAATTTATGGAAGATTGAAAGAATTAATTAATTTAAGTCCTAAAAGTGTTTGGGCAAAATTAATTAATTCAAGGCCGGAAATTAAATATGTGATATTTAATTTGGTGGTTAATTAATTAAAGAATTCATTAACCATGAATTAATCAATTATGTAAATAATTAATCACTTAAGGAAGTGATTAATCATTTATGGGAATGATCTAATTACTTATGGAAGAAATTAGTCATTTATGGAAAAGATTAATCAATTGGGAATTGATTGATCATGATTGATTAATTAAGGAATAAAGATTGAATCAATTTTGGAAAAGATTGATTTAATTGAATATTTTATTCATGGCCTCTCTTCTATAAATAGAACACTAGACCTAATTGGTCATGACACTTGACACTCTTGAAAGACAAGACCTAGAATTCTCTCTAGCCTCCCTCTTAGAGAAAGACTCCCACAAGTCTTTGGCCTCCTAGACTTAGAGACATACCGGTGTAACCTCTGTGGTTATTGTGTCAATTAAAGAAGAATTTCCAGCGAAGAATACCTTGAAGCGGCTGCTGCGTTTTCGTTCGTGGAGCTTCGTTGGCGAAGAACAGTCAAGTCTACAACGGAGGTTTGTAACGGTTCTTCCTCTTTTCTTTAGAAAAGTTTTAAAAATAAATTTAGATTTATTTTAGCATGTTTAAACCGATTTTACAGCGGCTTTAAAGTTAGTTTAAAGTTTTGTTTGAGTTTTCGTAACGGTTTTTAATGTTAATTAATATACGGCGTAAGGTCCAATCGATGCGCTTCCGCTGCGTGGGGACTTTTATTCCCTTCACGGCGGCCACCGCTCGCCGGCACTCTTTTTTTTTTTTTTTTTTTTTCCTCCCTCTTCTTTTCTTTTTCTTCCTCCCTCTTTTACTGTAAAAAAAAAAAAAAAACAAAACAAAACGAAGGGGGAAAACCCCCTTCGACTCCGGCGCCGGAGAGGGAGAAGGGAGCTCCCTCCTTCATTGTCGGTTTCATTTCATCCTCCTCCTCGATAATGGGGCCAACCGGCTTCAGATCTGACTTGAGAATGCTCATCTCCGGCATACTAGCAGCTCTATGAAGAGGAGAAGGGAAATTCGGAAGCGGCGGCGGCGGCGGCACAAGAGGCTCATAAGATGCTGCAACAGAATCCATTTTCGGGTTCGATTGAGCAGTCCCATTGACCAATTGAGGATTCTGAACTTCCCCATGAGCGTAATCGCTCAAAGAAGCTCCAGTGTTCTTCAAGGACATCACATAAGCGGAATGACCAGCCGCAAAAGCATTACGCGCCGCAACCGCATCTTTCATGTGAATCTTCCGATCTTTACACCGCGCAATCGCTTCTTCGTTCTCGATCTTCGACTGGGAGCAACCCATCGGAGCTCCGCCGCAAGAAACAATGCCACCCGGCCAATTAATCAGAAATGGGGCATGAAACCCACAACTTCTTGCTAGAGAAACCGAAAGAATCTAAGAGAACAAAGCCGCCCACTCCTCCGGACGAGCATCACAGAAGAAGAAGAAGAAGAGATCTTGCTACGATTTTGCCAAAAGGGGGAAACGGGAAGATGCTTTCTCGCCGGTGGAAATGGCGGAGGGAGCTTTCTGCGGTGGAAAAAAAGTGGCTTTGGGACTGTGCAGTGATAACATATCGCTAATTTGACGCGATTGTCCATTGGTGGCCCCGCTTTTCAACGTTCCATGCAGCTTTTCGAAGGATTTTTGCTGTAAATTTGATTTCTTTTCGGATAACTAAATTTTAAATTGCATCTGTAATCGTGTGTTTTTTAGAATAATTTTTATGCTCTGTTAGTGGCTATCACTTCCATCGCCATTAAAAAGCTTTACTTTTCAAGATCATCTCGTGATTGCAAACCAAAGAAAATTGTGTTTGATTCTTTTCAGATCAAGTATTCTTAGCAAACCAAAGGAAGGGAGCTCCCTCCTCCCTCTCCGGCGCCGGAATCGAAGGGGGTTTTCCCCCTTCGTTTCATTTTTTTTTAACAGTAAAAGAGGGAGGAAGAAAAAGAAAAGGAGAGGGAGGAAAAAAAAAAAAAAAAGAAGAGTGCCGGCGGCCGGCGCCGGCGCCGGGGGGGGGGGGCCGCCGGTCGCCGGCCACCGGAGATATGAAGAAGAAGAATGAAAGGATGAAGAGGAAGAAGATGGAGAAGAAGAAGGGAAGTAAAGAAATGGAGAAAAAATAAAATAATTAAAAAAATAATAATATTTTAATATTTTTTTATTTTTTTATTTTAAAAAATTTTTAAAATAATTTTTTTTATTAAAATAATAGTGCCACGTCAGCAACTGTTAAAATTTAACAGAAAAGTTGACGGCAGGGACCAAAATGCTCCTTATCTCAAAACTCAGGGACCAAACTGTCACTTAACCCAAACCTCAGGGACTAAAAGTGTATTTTTCCCAAAATTATATTAAATAAAGAAAACAAATTTTAGCATCTATGTAGCTCAAAGGCCAAGCATAATCGCAGGAGGGACAACAACCTCTGTATCACAAAAATTAATATAAACATGCATGATATCCTTTTGTTGTACAACCACACAAATTGTCATACGCAGGAAAGTCATTAATAGTCCACAATAATATAGCTCTAAGTGTGAAACATTGTCCTTCATTTACATCATAACATTCAACTCCATCATTCCAAAGTTTTTTCAAGTCATCAACTAATGGAACCAAATAAATATGTATGTCATTTCCTGGTTGTTTAGGGCCAGATATTAATGCGGTTAACATCAAATATTTTCGCTTCATGCACAACCAAGGGGGGTAGGTTGTATGTCACCAACATAACTGGCCAACAACTGTATCGACTACTAAGATCACCATGGGGATTGACTTCATCTGTTGAAAGGGCAAGACAAAGATTTCTAGGTTCTGATCCAAATTCTGGCCACTGATCATCAACTTGTTTCCACGATAGTGTATCTCCAGGGTGTCATAAGTATCCATCATTTTTTCGTATTTTGGCATGTGCCAAGTCAACAAACTCGATGTTTTTTTACTTCGAAACATTCGTTGAAATCTTGGTATAGGAGAGAAGTACCACATCACTTTCGCAGGAATATTTTTCATCACTTCTTTTGAATTTTTACGAAGTTTCCATCTTGATGTTCCACAAATCGGGCATACTTCTACATTTGAGAGGTATTTTCTAAGAAAACAACAACCGTTGCTACATGCATGAATCTTTTCTACAGACATTCTAAGAGTACACAAAATCTTCTTTGCTTGATACGTAGAAGTTGGAATTTCATTTGGACTTGGTAAGATATCTTTGACTAATGTCAACAATTCAGTAAAACTTACATCGCTCCATCCAAACTTTGCTTTCAAATTATATAACTTTACCAATGTAGATATTTTGAAAAAGTTCTTACAATTTGAGTACAATGGTTTCTTGGCATCATCCAGTACTTCCTAAAAAACGTGGGATTCATCGTTAACGTAATCATGTGCAACGTTAAACATTCCTATTACGTCATCAAGATCTTTATCTTCATTCTCTCCTTTTTTTCCACTAGAAGAGACGTTTGTATTATTTCTCTTAATCGGTAGTGATTCACCATGCCAAATTCATGTTTAATACCATAAATGAATAAGTGATTTCTTACTGTATTTGCATCTTGAGACTTTGCATTAACACACCGAAAACATGGACAACAAATGACATTTGACCTAATTGAATGTCGTAGTGCATTTTCAATGAACATCTCAACCCCTAGACTATATTCTAGTGGCATTCGATTCTTTGTCATCCACGACTTATCCATTACTATAAAATTGTTTGCTTGAAATTTCAATCTACAAAGAAAAATAATTATTCCATATAAATTTTTGCTTATTACATCCTTAAGGAAAAGTTAGAACAATTAAATACTCAATTGTTCATTCAATTTCACTCAAATTCATGATGTTGAGACAAAACTCAACATCGTGAAATTTTGACATGTAAATTCATGTCCAACCACATCATTTCTCAACTTCCACCTAAACTCAACTAAAAACATAAACTAAAACAAACAAATTTAAAATCATACTTAAAGCATTCCTCAACCTCTCTCCCACTAAACTCAAGCAAAATAACAAACTATAACTCATAATTTCAAGATAACTTAAGTATCCATCAACTTCCCACAAAAACAAACTCAAACAAGCCATTTCAAAACAAGACTTAAGTATTTATCAACTTCTTTCCAATAAATCAAACAAAAAACATAATCTCACAAGTACATTTCCCAACCCCCCTACAAACTCAACTAAACTTATAAAACAACACAAACAAACAATTTCAAAACATAACTAAGTATTTCTCAACCCACAACTCAACTATACTTATAAACTAACGCCAACCATTTCAAAACTTAATTCAAGTATTTCACAACTTCAACACAACTTTTTTACTGTTAGAAAATGAGACTCTTCGTGGAGCAGCTAACTAAGTATTTCTCACGGATTTTATTTATTTATTTATTTATTTTGCACTTTTCACACGTACCAACACAATCCCAAACAGTGCCTAAATCAAAAATTAAAAACTTAGTATATATTTAACTTATACTTTGAGGGAAGAAAATATCTTTTTTTTTCTCACTTTTGCCAAAAAGAAATAAAGAAGCACCATCAAGCATAGTAACATAAATTTGTACTTGATGTAACATAGTAACATGTAACATATCTTTTTTTTCTCACTTTTGCCAAAAAGAAATAAATATCCCTGATTTTTCATAGCCATCATATTCACAATCCATCAAATGAGGAAGTTCGAATCCAATTTCATTGAACTCAAAACCTAAGAAAAATCCTCAGTCAACCTAAAACATTTCTTCTAAGTCTACACAACCGAATTCTTAAGATACTTTTAAAACCACTTGAAATTATACCATCATTTTTCATTAACCACCCTCAATTCTGATAATCTCCCAAATGTTCCAAGCATTCACCACCAATCACAATGTTCAGATACCACAACACAAAATGAACAAGATTGACAAATGATTCTTTAAAAAAAAAAAAAGTTTTAACTTCTATCTTTTTCAAAATCTTCCTTTGTGACTAATGAGAACTTCACAATGTTCTGAATCATAGGCCTTAAATAAAAATAGAAATTGCATATTTATTCATCTCTAAAGGTCCTATTATGAAGAAAATTGACTTATATCATTATATTCAAGGTCTTCAAGGTCGATTTAAAAATTTTTCATTCTCATTTCTAGAAACCTATACAAATTGTTGGGGAAAAAACAAATCGTCTACTTGTTTTTTGTTTTTAACTTTTTGAAAATATAAATAGAAATAGTATTTGGTTGTATTTTTTACTTAGGAATGCATAGAAAATATTCAAAATGTATAGAAAATGACATAACAAACCGTCTACTGCCTCTCCGTCACCATCTTCTACAGTAAAATACATAGGCTAGATCCACGATTTTTTTCTTGAAAATAGAGGGATTTTGTAACGCCTCAGGCCCAGGATTCGGAATCCGGATTCGGCACCTCACGGTCCCGACATTCCCCTACATCCTCTACGGCCTGGCGACATTACCATACTCGTCTTATACCGCTTCTAAGAGTGAAGACTGACCCCACAAACCAACACGGGGTCCTTCTAGATGCAAAGGAAGGTGCACCTTGTTGGTAATTCGGCACCTCACGACCCCGACATTCTCCTACATCCTCTGCGGCCTGGCGATGTTACCATACTCGTCACAAACCAACACGGGGTCCAAGAGTGAAGACTGTCCTCACAAACCAACACGGGGTCCTTCTAGCATGCTTTGTCCTCACTCACATGCTTCCTAGGAAAATTCCCAAGAGGTTACCCAATATAGAACTTCTCCAAGCCAAGCACGCTTAACTTCAAAGTTCCTATGATTGAGCCACCAAAAAGGAAGGTGCACCTTCTTGGTATATGTAGTACCTATCAATTCTTTTAAGCTTTATCTTGACCGTTTCCATGTCCTCAGGATCCCCCTCATTCGGATGTGATCTCGGTTCATTCATGTACCCCTCCTAACCTCGGGCGTCACAGATTTTTTTTTTATTTTAACGATGAAACCGTTGGATATGAAAGATTAACTAACCTGTTAGAACGCGAGAAAGAAGTCGACGAGGTGAAACCCACGTTGTCCAGTTGCCTTCGGTCGAAACGCACGCGAGAAACAGCTGCGGCGGCCGAAGGTTGTTTGCAAAATCTTCACCGGTGGCCGAATGTTGAAGAACAGACCTCGACCGAAGGGAAGAAAACCAGCTGCGGCGGCCAGAGGTTGAAGAACCGAGGATGAAAGTTGCGGCATCGAAGGTTGAAGAAGGGAGCTGCGGCGGCTGAAGGTAGAAGAATAGCTAAGGTTTAGGATGTGGGCCTTCGGGAGAGAGAAAAGTAATATTTTCTTTCTACCGTTTTAAAAATAAAATAAAATAAAATAAAATGGGCTTTTAATGGCAGGCTATGCCCGCCATTAAAGGTTACGTTTAATGACGGGCAATGCTCGTCATTAAAAGTAACTTTTTCCAAAAAAACACGCGTCCGACATTAAAAGTGGCGCGCGTTTTCCGTCCGTCATTGAAGGTCCCGCCCTCTTTTTTCTGTCCATCATTAAAGGTGTTTTTGTAGTAGTGACTCGTTACTAAACCAACGCAGCAGTCACGCAAGTTTGCAACATCTAAACAAAAACCAATATAAATAACTATAAAATCGTCGATATTTACTCAATATCCACAATATAGCGCCAATATCGGCGATAAGAGGGTAAAAAAGATATCTTTGATCGAATCTATGAAAATAGAGATATACCGACGATATTTCGGCCAATATCGTCGATTTTTTTCATCCTTGCATACAATATAGTTATCACTTGAAGAGACATCTAACATAAACAGAAATACATAGAATTAAAACCATAATTGCAAAAATAGATGATTTTTTTTTTTTGAAATAATAAAACTTCATTAATAGAAATCAGAGTGCAATGGTAAAATAAATCAGAGTGCAATGGTAAAATAGAAAATATTACATGTCGAATAATACCTTGTGGCAAGGGATATGAGTGCAATGGTATGAAAAATAAGAAACCCAACCCAATCGAAAGGGATAACGACATGAATGACCAAATTTATAAGCCCACTTTAAAATATGGTTTTTTTTTTTAATTGAATAAATGACCAAATGATTTTTTCAAACTTTTAAATAAGATTTATCGAGTGAAAAAAATGTTCCTAAAAAAATATCTAACCAAAATAATGAAATTATAGAATAATTATAACCATTTTTAAATTCAAATCAAAACAAACAAAATCTCTAAAGGGTCTTAGAGAACAAAAAAAAAAAAAATCAAAATTACATAATAATTAAAATTGTATTTAATTAATTAATCAAAATTATTACAACACTTTTATACCATTAACATTACCCCTATATTTGACTTTTTCCAATCCCTTCTCTAGAAGCACCAACATATAAAAGGTAGGTAAAAAAAATGGACATATGATTCTAATAACTACAAATTCATGTCTGAAACGCAAGAAATACCATGTATTAAAAATGAACAAAATATGATTTTGGATTCTCTAGATAATGCAAACATGCTTCCCCTTCAAATGTGAAGAAAATTAGAATTTAGATTTTAGGTATTGAACCATGCAGATGCCTTGTATTCAAAACAATTATATTATGAAAAGAATACTCATTAGACTGAATACCCGGGTAACATTAGTCATACAAATACCTTGTAATTGATTGATAGACATTGAGGTGTCTCATCTTTTCATAAACCAAAATTGAGCATTCATCCATGCAAGTACTTTGTATACTCAAATAATAAAAATCTGCCAAAGGTTCGAAATTGATTACAATCAAATTACAAGAAACAAATTTAGATACAAATTGATAAAAAAAAATAAAAAAAATATATATTTGGAGGGAGTGAGATGTTTAGATACACCATCCATGTGTGGTGGTTTTAGTAGGAGGTAAAATTGGAAATCTAGAGACAAACTTGAGCATGTAAATATCACATGTTGTCATTTTTCTCCCGATTTTGTTTTTTCTCTATCTTTCTTTAACTTTTTTTCTTTTTTTTGTAATTTTTGTATTTTGGATTGAATTGATAGTGTCGTAACTGACAATTTTATTTTATTTTATTTTTTTGACAATATGTGGGGAAGGGTCTTGTGGTTACGGGTACAAAACTTTATGCCAGTTGAGTTCTTGTTGGCGCACAATTACATTCATAACTACATAAAAGTATATATAAATATAAATATATAGGTATATACAACCTCATTTAACATAAAATCAGTAATCCTAACACACACTAATAAAAACAATGACATAGATAACTTCTAGTGTACATATATATTCACAATTACTTTTTTTTTTAAGTACATCAACATTTGGGGGTGGGGGGATTCGAACCTCTGACCTCATGGTCGAGGGTACATGCCAATTACCGCTGAGCTAAGCTCACTTTGGCCAATTACATTATAACTATTTAAATGTGAATTTCAATATGAGTATATGAGTATATATACTCTCATTTAAAATGGAATCAACAATCCTAACCTACACACTAATAAAAAGATGTAATGACTTGACTTTCGGTCATTGCCTGACATTAAAAATTACTTACAATATGTCGTTCTTTGCCCGATACTGAAAGTTGCAACATCGAATGTGCAACATCAAATGTGCATTAAATGACTGTCATTATATGTGCGTGATTATATGTCCTTCATTAAATGTATCTGTCATTAAATGTGCCAAATAGTATAGAAATAAGATTTACTCAATTTCATTCAAATAAGCCAGTAAACAAATTTTGTTCATACAATTTTTATTCCTAAGTTCAAAGTTTTCAAATTATAAAGCATCTATGATTAATTAAAACTAGTCTACACCTACACTTTAAAAAAAAAAATCTCATACATGCAACTTATTCCTGTTAGCATAATCTTGTTCTTACATCGAACTTGAAGAACCTAAGAAAAACAAATTTTAATTAAGTTTAATACTAACTCAATGAATCTTGAACTTAACATGAAAAACTATAAACAGCTCAATGTAAAGTCATCACTTCAACCACCTACAAACAAGTCATCATATCAAAATGCTTTAGAGTATTTCATGGAAGATGGGGGAGTATTTTTCATTGAACTTGCTGTGCTGTAGTCAATTATTTCACAAGTGTAAACAATCAAAGAAAACAACATCATCTTTGTATAAATAGTAATGACACATAAAAATAAAGTAGTACAATATAGATATCCCAATAAATTTAAAACATAGGTAACTTGTGTATAAATAGCAAACAGATTACAACATCTTTCTTTTATAGTGGCTTGGGCAACTGCCAAAGTGCAACAATGAAACAACCAAACTTATGAACCAAAACTGTTAAATTTGCTAATACAACTAAGTGCAACAATGTAGCGAATCTCATAAACACAACAACTTAATGGAAAACAAATGAGACTAAACTTATCTCAAATCATTATAACTTTTTGAATGAAACAACTAAACTTATCAACCAAAACAACTAAACTTGTTCAAACAACCATAAATACAACTACTCAATGGAAAACAAATGAGACTAAACTTTCATCAACTCAATGAAAATAAACTTATAACTCAAACTTTTGAACTTATCTCAAATCATCGAAACTTTTTAAATGAAACAACTTAACTTACCAATCAAAACAATTTAAATAAACTAATTAGTGCATCAATGTAGCGACCCCCATAAACACAACTCAATGGAAAACAAGTGATAAACTTTCATATCAACACAATGAAACTAAATTTATAACAACTCAAACATTTTTTTGAATTTATCTCAAATCATCGAAACTTTTTGAATGAAACAACTCAACTTACCAACCAAAACAACTAAGTGCAATAATAAGTGAGCCTCATAAACACAAGTCAATGGAAAAGAATTGAGATTAAACTCTTCACAACTCAAAGAGACTATATAATGACTCCAAACATTTGCACTTATTTCAAATCATTCTAACGTTTTTAATGAAACAATTAAATTTATCAATGTCAATAACTAAATCATTAAATTAAAACAACTAAATGCAACAACATAATGAACCATATAAACACAACTCAATAGAAAATAAGTGGAACTAAAGTTATCATTACAACTCAATGAAACTACACTTATAACAGCTCAAACTTTTGCACTTATCAATGTTAACCCATGTCTAAGATTGATGTCCTCTAATACTATAATAATATCATATCCTTCACAATTTTGTCTACATTTATTGAACTCAAATGTTTTTAGCTCATTTTCCTTCATCCAAGTCTCCCCTCCCACCAAACTACTTTTTATGTGGCAAATCCTTCATCTTAAGTCATCTCATACTCAAAGGAAACTAAACACAAGAACGTGACAACAACTTATTAAAAGAATTGAACGGGAACATAACAACTCAATGGAAAACAAACTTATCAACACAAATCATAACAAAGCTATGACTACCATAACTGCAGGATAGTCATAATACTCTAGTTATACCAAGTCAACATAAACAAATGAATGAACTTCCATACTTTTTCTACTTTCAATCTAATTTTAAGCTACGACTACCATAGCTGCAAGATAGTCATAGCACTCTAACAATTAATCTAATCCAACACTTTAGAACAAGTTAGAGTTTTAAGAAGAGTGTCTTATAAATATTACCTTTTAATTGTCATCTGGCTGTTTTGGATTCCTTTCTACATCAGATGACAATGTACCTTCTTGACTTAAAAACTTTCTTAATATTTCTTTGATTATGACTTGTTGTGATTCAATTATACTTTGCAATCGAGCAACTTGAGCCTCTATTTCTTTAGATTTTCGGTAACATGCCTCATTCTTAGCATGTTTTGTTTTATGGACTTAAACTATACTCTGCAACAAGACAAAATTAATAAAAAGAATTTGAGGAGAAAGAAAGTTCTAATATGAATTGGACTCTTCCCAACCTGCATGAGCAAATCAAATTAATATACACAAAAATTTTCAACTATTGATTCAAAAATTTCAACCGAGGTTTTATGGACTTATTGACAAAAGGGAAGACCATCCAAAACACATCCATTAGCAATACACAAACACCACATCTGCAACACATTTACCAAGTCCGCAAGCACACATCAACGATGTAAAATAAGGACTCATCCCAATTGTTACATTGCAACAATTCAACACAATCAAATGATGTAAGAACAGAGAATCATTACTTGTGACTGATCAAGTTGTTGAGTACTTGCAATTTAGGCAACAAACTTCCCAATAAAGACAACATTTTCAAGATTCAGAATCAAAACACCCTTTTTTTTTCTCTCTTTAAAAGAAAGAAGAAATATTGCTCAAATCAAAGAAAGAGTTTATTAACTTAACAATTGTGCACAAAGAGCAAAGGTTAATTATAATAATAGTATATACCAAAACATAACCAGGATAACTAGAACAAAAATCACTTTAACAATATACCCATGGTCTTCTTCACATTTATTTTTTGGACTTATCAGCTGACCACTCCCATGTGCCACTTGTGACTAAGCACTACTAACTCAGACTCCATAACAACGCATCAGTGACTAGTTAACTTCCAATATAATACTCTGTCTATAGCAAAACTTATAAAAAAATCTTCAAGTTAAATTCCTTAACAACAAACAAGCTAAGAAGAATATAGAAACTAAATCAAACCTTCATGCTACCTTCGCTATTATGATATGTAGAACAATACTATCATAAGAAGATTTCTTCAAGAATTGCATAACTCACTAAAAATGGGACAAAGAGTTAGTTCATATTAGAATGTAGGATCCTCAACATGCTTTTTCAAGAGAGACCCCATTTCTTTTTCCTTGGATCGAATACCCGTTTGGGTTTTATGGGCTCTGATACCATATTAGATAACATGGGATTCCATCTCAAAACCAATTAGTCATGAGTGGAATAACCCATCTATCTTATAAACTATGAGATCTCCACTTATCTTTTCAATGTAAGATTCAGGTTTTCTCAAAGCAAGGCCTAAAATGCACATTTCACAAATTGTTATCGGGTTTTTTTCCCGACACACATGCATCGGCATAAGTCCTTGCATTTGGCCAAAATCCCTTACGTTCTCTTACCCCTTCATTAGCTTAATATGTGGGCTTGAGCTCAATCTACCTTGGCCCAACCTGTGGTTTTGGGTTTAGAACAAAAATGTCATGTAACTATAAAAATGGCTAAATTAAATAGTAAATTTTCATAAATGATTAGAAGAATCTAAAATTTCAAATATGGGCATTGGTGATTTTTGTAATATTTATACACTTTTCTATAGTACTCTAAGAATATTCTCTTCCCACTCTAAATTGAAAAATAGATAAAAAAAAAAAAAAAAAAAAAGAAGCCAACAAAAGGTAGATCAATAACATTTACATTAATAATTAAATACAAAATACTGAAACATTTAAATTTAAGTTTCTCTTTGTAACGATCTGACTAAAAAGGAGCTAAACACATGCTGAGGGTGCTACTACATGCATTGAAACGTAAAACTTTTGAAATTAAAAGTGGAAGAGATCAAAAGGAAAACTTGACAAAAAACCATGAATAATTTTACTATGGGAATAGTCAAAGACAATCGATAGACAATTCTCATAAAACTGAAAGTTTAAAACATCCAAAAGCATGAACTTAGGAGAGGGATTTTTTCGCTACCTACCTACTATCATTTTTGGGCCAAATGGGCGTTGGGAAAATTTCAAGCTCCAATCAATGAGTCCAATTTCAGGGGGATTTCTGGGGGTTAATAAGGCCAAAATAAAAAGATTGAGTTGAAATAAGGCCAAAAAAGTTTTTGTAAAAATAACAAAAGGGAAAAAATGTTAATTTGTCTAATTAGTGGAACAGACTAAAATGCCCTTGAGGGCAATAAACTAAAACTTCCTGAAAAAAATGTCTCAAATACTAGAAAGATTTCATTTTTTTTCAACCGGTTATATTCGGAAATCAAAATAAAATCAAGTAACAAATACACTTTTAGTCCTTCAAGTTTGAGTTAGGTTTCATTTTGGTCCCTGAGTTTTCATACTCAACAATTTAGTCTCTAAGGTTTGGTTTTAGTTTTAATTTGGTCCCCCATCTAATTTTTCGTTAAAAACTAACAGAATGATGACGTGACACCATTTTTTTATTAAAAAAAATATTTTTAAATTTATTAAAATAAAACAATATATTAAATATTTATTTTTTTATTATTTTTCTTTTCTCCTTTTTCCCCATCTTCTTCTTCAAGTTCAAGCTCCACGCCGCCTCTACCTTAGTCTCCGTCGCCGGCTCCCCTTCTCCGTCTCCGTCGTCGGCCGCCTCCATCTCCGTTACCGGCCGCCTCTGCCTCCGTTGGCGTTCATCTTGTGAAGTCAAGATCTCGCCGTTCGTGAACTGTTCGTGGGCGTTCGTCTCCTGAAGCCCAGATCTCCGTCGTCAGCCGTCGCACTCCCGCAGTCAAAGCCCAGTCGAAGTCGTCGTCTCAACCCGAAGGGTTCATAGCCCAAGGTCAGGAACAAAAGGTTTGTAAGCTAAATCGATCCATTTATGGATTGAAACAAGCATCCAGATCATGGAACATTAGATTTGATACTGCAATCAAATCTTTTGGCTTTGACCAAACTTTAGGGACTAAATTGTTGAAAACTCAGAGACCAAAATGAAACCTAACTCAAACCGGGACTAAAAGCGTATTTTTCTCTAAAATCAATTGAAAAAATCTTAATTGAGAATTATTTAAATTTAAATAGAGCATGAGATGATAACAAATCTTAAATTCAAATCTAACAACCTAAATCTATTGGATATTTAAATTCAAATACACCATAATTATAGATTAAAACAAATCTCAAATTCAAATATTTGAAAACAATGAATTACTTGACGGGTAAATACGGAACAATTTCATGAAAAAACAAAAATACTGTGTAATCTAAATACCACGTAATCTCATAAAAATTGTTCATGCACGAGAAAAAAAAACCCAACATTAACCCTCTAAACGTATTATATTTCTAAGTTTTGTTTTAGAAAAATAATTGATCATATTTGATAACAAGGGTGTAAATACTATTTTTATTAATTTACGAACATACCCTCCATGATAGAAAATTATTTGAATCTACCCTCAATGTCCATACACTGTATATGTTAAAAAACGTAAAATTGTTGATAAATATAAAAACACAAATACACTATGTATGATGCAAGTATTATGTGTATGCACAATGTTTAGAATGATGTTTTTCAATTAACGTCCACAGAAAATAGGAGATAAGAAAATCCTAAAAAAAATAGTATTTTTTTTTCTAAAATAGTATATTTTTTCTCTAACAGAAGGCATCGATTTTTTTTTCTTAATAGAAAAAATGAAATGTCACGTCAATTGTGCCAATTGGTTGGGAGAATGAGGTTCGACCGACAATCCATACTTTTTGCTTGGCACGATTGGTGTCGACATCAAGGCTCTGCCCCTTCACGGGCCACCATTGTACGGTAAAGGACGATGTCCTCGCAAATGTACAGCAAAATCACCATTGTGATCTCCTTTTACCGTTGCGTCCCGTCTTCCACTAATTCCACCAATACCAGAATTTTGCCTTCATCTACTAAAGTCATCATCTCCTTTGACATCGATACCAACATAAACGCCAAGAAGAGTTGGCAGGATAGGATTTATGATTTGATTTAAAATCAAATAACTAGATTTGGTTTTTTTTTGGAAGATATCATTAAAACAAGGAAAGAAGTTCCTCCATTAATGCATTGTAGGGGCAAATTGGAGATTCAAAAAAAAGTTTGTGTCATGTGTGAGATCTCACATGTGGCTATATTTCAACTATTTTTATTTTTTGGTTTTTTTTTCAAATCCTTACTTTTAAATTGGTCATCTTGACCAATTTCTCAATTTCGGCGATGATGTTTCTTTTATTTTTAGTACACATTTAGATATTTTAGATGTGTGCTCTTTCAAATTTGGATTGTTGTTAATTGAAAAGTCTTCTGCCTGTCATGTTTGTTCTTAATTGAAAAGTCTACTAATGACATGTTTATAATTATTTTTGGGACGTTTCTTTTATTTTTTTAGTGCTTTTTTCATTTTCTAGCTATTTTAGATTTGACAATTCCAAAATCACTCTCAAACATGTTCTAAATGATATTTAGCATATAATTTATACTAGCCTTTGGTGGTATTAGTTTGATCGGCAACAACAATCGCACGGTAGCTTGATTGGTGATTAGTATGTGTCTAATGGGAAAAGAAATATTGTGTTAAAAGGGAAGGGACAAACGACACGAGGGAAAGAGAGAAGGGAATCAAATAAAGAAAAAAAGCCACATAAAAGAGATTAATTAGAAAAAAAAAACAAATTTAAAAAATATTGGCTAAAGCACGGTCTTCTGAAAAAAAAATTTTTTGGAGAAAACCAGTTTTTTTTTTTTTTTTTGTCATTATTGGAATTCGTGGGTTGAAGCCACGGATTCAAGGGTTGATTAGTCAACTAGTCGGCTTCAACCCACATATTCAATTTTTTAGGTCTTTTTTTTTAATTTCAAATTTCATTTTCAATTTTGTTTTGTTTTTTTTTTTTTTAATTTCATTCTGTTTTTTTTTTTTAATTCGTGGGTTCATTCGTTCTTTTTTTTTTTTTTTTTTTTTTTTAACATTAAGATAGTACATAAGATAAGTAATGTTAATAAGTTTTTTGCATCTCGTAGAAATTGTCACATTAACAATGCCACATAATCTTTTCCTTGATAGAGACCAAGACACCGAATATAAAGCAATACAGAGAGACGAGTGAAGCTAAGACTAAACAATAACTAACATTTCAATATATAAAATCCTGAAGAATGACCCCAAAGAATATTAAGCATAAATGACATTCTATCACATTTTACCCTATTTTAGATTAATAAAAATGTATGCACATTTCTTTACTAAAAGTTTTTTTCTTTCTTCAATTCAATACAAATAGATAACTTTTTGTATGGGTTATGAGCAAAAATTTTTAAACTCAAACTCATATGGCTGAGTGTCTAAATACATGAAAATGCATGTGGCCCAAAAGACAGAGCACCAAAGACAAAGAAATGAGATACAATAGAAAACTTCCAAGTTACTTTAATTCCCATTACAAAAAAAAAAAAAGAACAACTAACTAAAGTTGAATGATCCCATTGGGTCGACCAAGAGAATAATACAACTAAACATGGCTATCAATTTAAATATACTCTTTCACAATTGAAAATAGTTTTAGTGGTTAAGTCACATTATTCTGCCGCTTAAAAGATTGTAAATTATTTAAATCTCTTATCTCACATGATATTAACTACATCCATCAAAGAAATAGAATCTCATATTTTAAGATGTACATTGTTAACCCATTGGATCGTTTAAAGGATAGTAACTTTTCAACAATATTTACTCTAATACGAAAAATCACAATCTTTAATTAACATTCTCACTCATTTATTAATATTAACATGGTACATAAGATTAATAGAGCAAAGAAACATCATAAATAGACGCATATATAAACGGAGCATCACATTTCAAATGAATGAAAATTGTTGTGTAGACTATTTATAAAACTAGCATATGGATCCAAATAAGCATGTCATTAACCTCCACCTCCGCCGCCACCACATCCTCCGCCTCCACCGCCGCCTCCGTCATGTCCACCGCCACCTCCGTCATGTCCTCCGCCTCCACCATCACCTCCACCACAGAGACATCCACAGTCGACACCGTCACCGCCGTGGTGTCGCTGTTTTTTTTTCTTTGGAGAATGATGAGAGTTATGACCGCAAGCAAATATGATCATTGATATGAGAGAAATGGAAAGAATGATGGTTGAAAGCAAAAATAATCCGGTGGAGCTGAACAAGCTGACATCTACTTGTAAGCCACCGCCGTTGGTGCCAAGAATTGGCCTTGCCATTTTTCACTTTCAAAAACTATGTATATAATCTTTTTCCGATCAGCATTCCATACCAGAATAGCTTATATATATATATATATATACACTATAATGCCCTCAGATCTTCCTTTCTAGTGTGACGAAGTTTCATATGAAAATACCCATTTGTGTTTTCAACATTTGTGTGTTCTGTTGAAAATTATTCTAAATCTCCTTTGAAAATTCCAAGTAAAACCCAGTACGGCAAGAAAAATCTATGTACCTTACAATATCACTTTGACAAGAAAAGAGGAAAAGTCATCACAAATTTGTTAAAATCTATTCCAACATTTTTATAATTACTTCGTTTTTAGTTAAATTACAAGTTTAATCTCTAAACTTTTAGTGTTGTGTCAAATTGGTCCTTCAACTTTAAAAATTGTCTAATAGGTTAGGTCCTAATGAGTCCTTGAACTTTAAAAATATCTAATAGGTCATTGAATCTTTTTAATTCCGTGTCTAATAGGTCTCTAGCGTATTCAAGATTTTTAAAAATTAACCAGTCTACTAAATATGAAAATTAAATTTTATGCTTATTGGGACCCTAAATTTCCAATATTGTATCTAGTAGGCTTGTGAATTTTAAAAAATGCCGAATAGGTCAAAGACTTAATAGACACAAAATTGAAAGTTGAGGGACCTATTGGATAAAAAAATAAAAGTTTAAAAACCTATTGGGTACTTTTTAAAGTTCAGGGGATCTATTGGATACAAAATTAAAAGTTTGATAACCTATTTGAAACTTTTTTTTAGTTTAGAGACAAAATTGATACAATTCTGAAAGTTCTGGGACTAAACTTGTAATTTAACCGTTGCGGTTTTGTTTTTTTTTTTTTTTTTTGGATTTTGAAAATTAAGCCGGTAAAAACTACTCTCAACTATAAGTTTATTTATTTTGTTATCCACCTCTTTTATATTTTCAAAAACCAAGTCAAATTTTGAATATATATATATATATATTTTGAAATAGTCAAATTTTGAATACTAACAAAAGTAGTTTTCAAAATCTAGATTTTATTTTTGGAATGGACTTAAAACTTCAAAGATCTCCTTAACAAATATAAAAATGGTAAGAAAATGAAAAGAAAATAAGCATATTTCTCAAAGACCACTTCAATAATAATAATAATAATTTTTTAAAATTTGAGGTGGTATTGAATTACTATTCTTTTACCATCCAAATCATTTCCATGATTCTGTTGGTTTTGTTTCATCAGTTTCGAAATCTTGAATGGATTAACTTTAAGCATTTGAATATTTTTTTAAAATCTAAATATTTCCACAATCTTTTGCTATCAAAGAACAGTTTTGTTTATTAATTTTAGCCACTCCTAGTTTTTCCTAAAAACTATTATACTATAAAACTAGTTGGAGGAGTAAAAGTCAAATCTCAAAAAGAGTACGTCCCCATTGGAAGAGAATCAAAAGGAGAATGATTTGGATATTTATAATGGTCGTTATACAACTGCTGGAATCAGAATAAAAAAAAAACTTGAGCCAAGAGAATTTACGTAGGAAAGTAAAGACATCAAGGTGGTTTTTGTGTCTGTTTTTTGTGTGTTTGGACGCAATGAAGATGGATAATGGGAAAAGGGAGTATCATTCTTTGGCCAAATGGGCGTTGGAAAAATTTGAGGCTGCAATTGATGAGTCCAATTTCAGGGGAATTTCGGGGATGTTTCTTCTTTTTATGTTTGAGTGTACGTTTAGATGTTTTAGACGAACGATTTTTTCAAATTTGGATTGGTCTTAATTGAAAACTCTACCAACGACACGTTTGAGAGTGATTTTGATGGTCAAATCACTTATGTCATGTCTTTGTTTATTTATATTTTAGATACGAAACAATTCCAAAATCAATTCCAAGTGTTAAGTTTTTGTCTTGTGTGGAGACAAAATTGAAGAAGCCAAACTTGGTATGCAAGGAAGAATTCCATTTAGTGTGTAAGGAAGAAGCCAAACTTGGTGTGCAAGGATGACCCTAACTACCTTGGTGCACAAGGAAGAATGAAAGTGGAGCATTGGGAGTTAAGACTCATTACCTATATATGTGTGTTGGTCTCTTGAAGAGAGCAAGAAAAAAAGAGAGTGACGTTTATTCTTCCAACTGTGTAGTGAAGAGAGTGAGAGAGAAAAAAGTGCTTCTCTTATTGGGTTGAGGGTCTTTTATTTGTTGTTTATCCCAAGCTACCGGATTGTGGTACTTGAAAGTCAATAACTATTGTTGGGCTATTGAGGGTTAGTTTGTGACGCTATTTGCAAGGCTTCTTGTAATCTCCCAATTTCTAGTAGAATATGCAGTTGTAGAAGACTAGACTTAGTCCCGAGCTTGGGGCGAACCAGTATAACTTTCGGTGTCGTTCTCTTTTTCCCTATCTTTTATTATTTCTCGTGATTATTGTTATCGACTTGTTTGGCTTAACCTGTGGAAGTGGGAGATAGCTATAATATTATTGATTGTTGTTATAATATTATATTGTTATTTGTGTTTTCCGCATCATCATTTTTCTCCCAACAAGTGGTATCAGAGCCTTTGGCTCAGGAGTCATGGGTTTTGTAGAGCCAAGAAACTTCGATGGAGTCATGAAGTTCGATGAGAAAAATTTTGGGTATTGGAAGATGCAAGTCAAGGATAAGGATGATGGACGAAGATTGGGAAGTTTTGGATGAAGAGGCAGTTGCAAGCATAAAGATGTGTTTGTCAATGGACGTGACAAGTCTAGTGGCCCATGAGACAATTGTAGTTAAATTGATGGAAGTGCTTACAAACAGGTATGAAAAATCCTCTGCTAATAATAAGGTCTACCTAGTTAAGAAGTTTTTCAACATGCAAATGTTTGAGGATGCTTCTGTGAATTCCTATATTAATGAGGTTACCACTTTGATTAATCAGTTAAAATCTGTTAAGATATAATTTACTGATGAGGTTAATGTTATTCAGTTGTTAACGTCTTTACTTGATAGTTGGGAAACGATGAAGACAACTATGTCTAATTCGACTGGAAATAATATTTTAAAATTTTCAAAAGTTTGTGATTTAGCCGTAGCTGAGGAAATTCGTAGGCAGAGTAGTAATAAAGAGTCTACAATAGGGTCAGCTTTGGTTATGACTAAGGGTAAAGATAAGGGTTGATGAAGATGGAATCGAGTAGCAGTAGTAGAAAGTGGAAATATAGGAATGAGGTAGAATGTTTTTACTGCCATAAGAAAGGTCACTTCAAGAGTCGGTGTAGGAAGTTCAAAGAGGATCAAAGAAGAATACATGAGGCAAATATAGTGCATGATGCCTTAGTTTGTGTTCAAAGTGACACAAAGGTGTAGTAACCACTGATCGAATTGGATATTAGACAGTGCAGCTTCTGTACACATAGCTTCAGATAGAAGTTTGTTCACATCATGCACAGGAGGGCATCATGGCCTAGTGAGGATGGGGAATGGTAGAACCTCCAAAACTAGTGGGATTGGAGATATTAGTCTGAAGACAGGGTGTGGAGATAAGTTGGTACTGCGAGATGTCAGGTTCATGCCTAATATCAAGATGAATCTCATTTCTACTGGCAAGTTGGCAGATGAGGGTTACATGTGTGAGTTTGGCAGACGCTAGTGTAAACTCAAGTTAGGATCCCAGGTAGGTGGCAGTTGACCACAGGAAATCTACATTGTACAAATGTCAGTTGAATGTTGCCAAATGATCAAAGAGACAGTGGATGCCGGTTAAAGCTGCAGATGGTAGTTGTAGAGGTACAGTTGAGCCAGCAACAATGATAGCCAATTTCGATCAGTCTGACCAAAATCATTCAGTTCAGAAACAATTGGGATGTTCAGGAGAGAAAGTTGATGGCTATCGTGAATTCCCAGTTGTCAGACGCTCGGATGAATTGAAGAAGTCGCTTAGGCGAGTTGAGGCATCAAAGTGGAAGGCTAGAGAGTTGCTAAGGTCAAAGGTCAGGTCTCTAGCTTGGTAACATGTTTGAATAGAGGATTCAAGCCATTTTCAGAGTGTATCTTCTTCGAGAACAGTTGTTCGTTCGGCTTGGAAGAAGATAACGGGTGTCACCACTTAGCTAAAGTGGGAGTACGTGTCTGCCTCTTTTGTCTGGGAGACAGGTCCACGTAGCTAGCCTTTACCTCGGGGCGAGCACAGATGAGCTACAGTTATATTCTGATGGTTGCCTGTTTTTGTGATTTTGTTGCTTTTCAAGTATTTTGATCCTTGGAGTTTACCAAGAAGATTAGATATAGCAGTTGTAGTGGGAGTAGATCCTTGGAGTTTGCGAAGATGATAAAAGTTTTGTTGCAGTGGGAGACAAAGTCGTATTTTGTCTCCAAGTGGGAGATTGTTAAGTTTTTGTCTTGTGTGGAGACAAAATTGAAGAAGCCAAACATGGTATGCAAGGAAGAATTCCACTTGGTGTGCAAGGAAGAAGCCAAACTTGGTGTGCAAGGATGACCCTAACCACCTTGGTGCACAAGGAAGAATGAAAGTGGAGCCTTGGGCATTAAGGCTCATTACCTATATATATGTGTGTTGGTCTCTTGAAGAGAGCAAGAAAAAGAGAGAGTGACGCCTTTTCTTCCAAGTGTGTAGTGAAGAGAGTGAGAAAGAAAAGAGTGTTTCTTTTATTGGGTTGAAGGTCTTTTATTTGTTGTTTATCCCAAGCTACCGGATTGTGGTACTTGGAAGTCAATAGCTATTGTTGGACTATTGAGGGTTAGTTTGTGACGCTATTTGGAAGGCTTCTTGTAATCTCTCAATTTCTAGTAGAACCTGAGTTACAGAAGATTGGACGTAGTCCCGAGCTTGGCGCAAACTAGTATAACTTTCGGTGTCGTTCTCTTTTTCCCTATCTTTTATATTTCTCGTGGCTATTGTTATCGACTTGTTTGGCTTAACCATTGGAAGTGTGAGATAGCTATAATATTATTGATTGTTGTCATAATATTATATTGTTATTTGTGTTTTCCGCATCATCACTTTTCTCCCAACACCAAGCATGCTGTAAATGATGTTTAGCATATATTTTGTACTAGCGTTTAGTGGGCTTGGTCTCATTAGTGAAAACAGTTGTAGCGATAGCTTGATTGGTGACAAGTAAGTGTCGAACTGGAGAAGAAACAATGGAGTATTAAGAGGAGGGATGAGAGAAAGAGGAATAGAAGAGAAAGAAAAGAAAAAAAATAGGGAAAAAAAAGGCATACAAGTCTAGACAATAAAAAAAATTAATAAAATTGTCACATCTTCTAAAAATTGTTGTGTTTTTTCTATCCAAAACACTAAATTGTACGTTAGGGGAAATCAACCCAGTGATATGACTAATGTTTTTTTTGGGGGTTTCTATAAGAATGGGCTAAAATCAGCCCATATATTTCACTTTTGTTCGAAAACCTTATAATTTTCACTTCAGTCCAGCCCGTTTTTATTAATTGTAACCCATTTACCAATTTGACCCTCTGATATTCAAATTAAAAAAAAAAAGAAAATACAGAAAAGAACTAAATCAAAAAGAAATGCTCGTTTAGATTCAATCAATTTGGAAAAAAAACCCTAAAACTGCGCACTTCCCTTCCAAACCGCAAACATGATCTTCATCCTTCTCATGATTTTCTTCTTACCTTCCTTCAGCCGTCTTTCTTCACCATAGCAGGTCGGTAAGGTTTCTTCATCTTCCCCATTCTTGATTTTTTTAGGGCACTGAAAAAATACCCGATTTTTGTTTCTTCATCTTTCCCATCTGTTTTTTTCCCATCTATGTTTTTGGTTTCATCTTGAGTCGTTCATTTGGGTTTTTTTATGTCTGTTTTTTTTTTTTTTAATTTTGCGTCTGCTTTTGGTTTCATCTTCCCCGTTCCTTCCTCAAATCGTGCTCATTTACCGTGAAAATTGCTACATCTTCCCAATTTTTTTCATTTTCTCTTTCGTAGACAAATACGTTTCTCATGAAACTCGGCAGTCTAGGCACCATTGTAGACAGCTCTTTCATGTTCGTTTTCTTCCTCCTTTTCGGTGAAATGGTTAATGGCTTCAGAAAAACCAATCCAATTTTTCTTAAATTCATCCCAATTCATCATAAATCTCTAAGGTTCTTAAATTCATCACAATTTCTCTGTTTTAAGATATGTAGATAACGACTTCGTTTCCCTTATATTTGCAACAACCGTATACTTAATCCCCCGATTTTAGGGATTCATTTTTTCCTTCCAATCCGTGATTATACCGCCCTATTGTAAGACGAAAAGCACGAGCGTGGAGAGGAAATGTATGGAGGTTGTTTTGGTGGAGGGTTTGTGTTGATTTGACTTAAATGCTGAACTTGCCAGAGCAGTATGTACTGATAAATATCATTTCATCGTTATTGTAACTTTTCTGGAAAAAAGTGTGCTTGTGGTATACTCATATGTATATGTGCATCCCCCCCCCCTCTTACATTATACACATTGGCATGTCTAATAGAAAAAATGCTTTGATTTGTCTGTACTAATATGTACATCCATGGAATGGTCTGATTTGATGTGTCTACTTGTGTGTGTACACTTAATCCCCATGTATTTGAGTTAATCACCCTCTGTATCGTGTATGTCTGGAATGCCCAATAAAAATACACTCTGTCTTTGTGTATGTTGTTATATGCAACCATAATAACCCCCTCGTACCATGTTCACCTGGATGTAAATACCTGATGAATGCCATAACTGATATCTGTCTATAGTATTACATACATACATGTTCTGCATGCATCCTGTGTGTATGCATACTTACCCCAGTCCCACCCCCCATATGAGTTATATATACGCTGTAGTTTATATGCACTATCATCTGTCTGTGTGTACTGCTACTTACGACTCTTATTGTTGTCCTTTTGTAACATGGATAATGAGGGGCAAAATGTGAGGGATAAAATATTTTTTAAACCGTTGGAAACGCTGAAACCTAAGCCTAAAAAATAGATAGATCTTTTTATACCGTTGAACACAAACCGCCAACGCTAAACTCCTGATAAATCGAAATTCATCCATCCCAAAAAAAGGGGGAGAAACTGAATGAAAACAAAAAAAAAAAAAAAATTGTTAACGACGTTTGTCTATAGTCGTATATACTAGGGGTAAAAATGTAAAAAAAAAATCTGGAAAACTGTTCTTGAAAATGCGGTAGCCACCCATGCGAATTCTGAACTTTCGTAGCCAAAAAACAAGAAGGTTTTTTTTTTCTAGCTATTCAACACAATTTCCCTTCTTTTTTTTTTTAGTACAGATATGACTAACGTTAAGAATGAATTTTTGTACGAATCAACTAAAACATGATAACATACATTTACCTTTATTATAACATTTTTTTTGTTCAGGTAATAAATGATCAACATAAGCATAGTTCAACTGACATAAAGTTTGTACTAATGGTGAAGAGGTCTTTGGTTCAAATCCCCTCACTCCACAATCAAGAAAAAACTAAAAATAATACGTAACCAATTTTTTTTACCTTTTCAACTCTATGCAAGATTGCAAATCAATTTTAAGTGTAAAACTAACCTCATATGTTGAAGTGTTGAGAAGGTTTTTAACATAACTCGAACAATAACCAGTCTTTCTTTCATACCTCATTCTTTTATGATAGACGTCAACCCAATACACAACACTCAGATCTTCATTAATGGTAATTAACACTATCACAAAATACGTGTCAAACAATATCTTAACCAATAAATGAATAAACAAATTTTTGATACAATAACAAAGTTACAAAATAACACACATGAAAATAATAATCTATAATAGTTTATCATTCTTAATTAACAACTCATTGCTTACTTATTTCTTCTCAAACTATTCCAATCCTCTCACATGGTGTTTCATACAAAGCCATTTTTCTCAACCTTTTCCTCTCATCACCTAAGTTTAATGGGGTTTGGCAGTGTCTTTTCTCTGTCAATTTTCCCTTCCAAGCTCCTCTTTGCAACGCTCTTCAACCATCATCTCTTTGTAATTTGTTAACCCTTCTTGGTTGCCCTCATCGAGAGAGTTGTCTTCTTCTTATCTTCCTTTCGAAGCTCGACAACTCAGACAAGGGCGGATCCAAAAAATTTAGTTTGGGGACAAATTTTGATGATGTTTTGAAAGTCAATAACATCATTCGATTGTATCAATCAAAGATCAACGTAAATTAGTAGGTGAGTTAGTTGAATAGAGGCTAGAAATTGCAATAATCAATTAAGTCTATGGTCCTATTTAATGAAATTGAAAGTTTAAAGTGAAAATTAGTACAACATGCAACTTTAGAGATAAAATTTAATACATATGAACGTTATTTAAAAAGAAAAAAAAATGTTAAATGTAACATATTATGTATTTGTATGTATGTGTATGTATATGTATATATATTAAAAAAATTCAAAAATATATTATATACATCACAATTTTATAATTTATGGTAAGTACAAAGACGAAATTTAGACATTTGAAAGTATAAGGACAAATAAAAAAAACAGAAATTATAGCGGATGAGTTAAATTAATCAGCAAATTTCACAAATGTTTTTAATGAACAAAATTATTATTGGTAGGTTTTTACATATTAATAAGATTATTTTTCTTACCAAAATGTCCTTACATTTTATGAATGAAATAAATTTAATTTAATAATATATTAGGATATAAATTTCCATTTTATTAAAGAAATTAATGAATATATTCTAATTGTTGGTTTCTTCCTAAAATTAGACAAAATTTGAGACTCAATAGAGAAAGATTTTAGTAGAATCTCCCTATTTTGTGGGATTTCATATGTCAAAGGTATCAAATATGTAATTTATTATTATTCATTGATTCTTTGTTTCAAAATCTATTTTTCCATTTTCGTTTGTGTTCCCAACTTATCAGTAGATGAAGATTTTTTTTTTTCAAAATTCATTCAACATTTTTGGTTGTTCAGCATTTTCGTCCCATTCTTGCAACTTTTTCATCTCAGTATTTTGTTCCACTGTTTGTTCCATTTTTCGTTATTCAAGTGTTTTTTTTTTCTTTTGGTTTTTAGAGAAGGGTGTGTTATATTATGTTCTTTTTTTCCCTAGTTTTGTTTTATATATGTTGTATATATGAAAAATACATTGTTGAAAAATTTAGTTGTTTCATATTAATTATTGTTTCTACTTATTCTTATAAAAAGTATATTTTATAAATACACGATATTTATCAGTTTGGTACTTACTGAATATACCTTATATTTTCAAATTTTAGATACTAACGTTATTCTTGTACACATGCTATTTGGTGACAATTGAAATGAGAGTAACAATTATTTCAGATTGCGTATCCAATTGGAGTTTCATTGGATATTCAACGTTATCATCTAAGCTTCCAACCTAAGAATTAAATATTCTAGTCAGTCATAGTATCTTTATGAATTAAATAAAAAAAAAACATAGTATATAAAATATATCTTTGAATCTAGCTATCGTCAATACTTCCATTTCTCTGATTGACAAAATAAAAATTTATCTTTGCCGTTTTGCTTCTAAGAACATGAGAATATACCTAATTGATCAATCCCACATATATATTTTAGGACTCAATTTACAACAAATAGACCATAAATTCGAATCATTTTTATTAACAATGTCAAATAAATTCATAGTATATATAGTTAGTTTTTCATCACAAACATGATATATATCCCAACTGGGGTATATATATATATCCAAATAAGGGTATATATGTCCAAACATATCAAATAGGGGCAATAATTTAATTTGTCATCTCAATCATGATATATATATCCAATAGAGATATATATATCCAGACAGGGGCACCAATTTATGAGGGAAAATAATATTGATACTGTGACGCCCCGTGCATTTCAATGTAATTAATTTCATGAATATAATCGAACTAAGTGTAATTTTATGTTTGGCTTGACTTATGGAGTTATTAAATTTGCACCTAGCCACTTGGGAAATTGTTCTGGAAGTTTAAGAATGGTGTTAAATCGATTCATCCCTAAAAGCTTGTTAAAAAAGAAATTTATCAGTTGGCATTTTTTAAGGTCAGTCAAGGCGTTGAACTTCCACGTTATTGAGTAAATTTAGCTAGTGGTTGGCTAAATTTGGGAATCCTATTTTGGGTGTTGGTTTTATGAGTTTAAGAAAAGAAATTCAAAAGAAAAGAATAAACCAAGCCCTAATACTCTCTCTCTCTCTTTCCCCATCTCTTTCGTGAATCAGCCCGGCCGCCCCCTCCCCTTTGTGTGTGTATAACCGCCGCACGACCCAGTCGCTTCAGTCGCCGTCACCACGTCGTGACGCCGCTAGTTGGAATGCCGCCGCACCGCCCCGTTGCCCTTTCGCGCGAATCCCTCTCTCTCTCGTCGCGATATCCCTCTCTCTCGGGTCTTCGTGTGAAGGTCATGAAGCCAGTCCGTCGCCGCCGCGCAGCCTCTCCTGTTTCGCTGCCCCTTTCTGTTGCGCAGCCTAAGCCCCGTTGCCCTCTCTCTCGCGCGTCTCCCTCTCGGTTCAGGTCGGTTTCAAGGTTCATATCTCTCTTTGTCTCCGCGTTTTTCAGTCGATTTCTTCCTCATTATAGGTTGATTAAGGCCCGATCTAAGAGTCCTTAGTGTTGTTTGGTTAGTTCTTGCGCAAATAGCAGCTCAGAGCCTCATTTCCTCGCGTTTTCGCCTCTGTCCAGCAGCGTCATTGGGCATTTTCGGCATCATTTAGCGATTTCGGTGAGTTTAAGCGCTTACCCGATCTTGATTAATGTTGGAATCAAATGCTCATTCGTTTTAGGTTCTGGGATTTTAATGTTAGCGTAAATTTTCTATTCTTCAGCATCGCCTAAGTGTTCGATTGAGTTTGATACACTTCAACTCGAGTACCCACTGCCCAAAGAGCGTTTTAACATGTTGTTCGAGGTTGGAATAACCCGTCTAGCGTGAAAGCGAGTCCGTTTGGGTAAGTTATTTGCTATTCTTTATCTATAGCGTTGAAGCTTATTGCCCATTAGATGATCTAGCCTTAGAAAAGCATGTTTAAATCAATGCCCATTAATCGTTTAGGCCTTGTTAGCATTGCCCAACAACCTCTTTGGAGTCCTTAAAATGAAAATAAAGGGGTTTTGCTTGCTGGACATGGGTTACAAAGCATGCTAAATTGTCACCTATCAAATGTCTAGACTCTAGTAGCGTTGCCCAATCTCTAAGAGCCCTTAGAATCCCAAAATGTATCTTTTTACTTGCTGTCCAGTGGCTAAAAAACCATAGTTATGGTCGTTCAGCATAAACCCATGGCTCGTTGTGCCTTAGACATGGTTGCCCATGGACTAAAGCTTTTGGATTTTCATTTTGGGGAATGTTTCAAGACTGTTTAACAAGGAAATAGGTCTAGTAAGTGGGATTTGGCTTTTCAAGCATATCTTAAGATCTTTAGGTTAGTTCTAACCCTTTTAGCTGCCTTTGTGATTTAGGAGCTTATCTTGGCTGCTTTAGGCTTGTTGGAGTTGCTTAGGAGCGCTATACGTAAGTAGTTTCTACTTACTAAGTTATGTTTGATTGCATGAAGTATGTTGGATGTTTATCTACTTTACTTATATTTGTGCTAAATATGAATTGCTATGTATGCACTGTTGTATTGTGAACATTGAAACGGTTGTGTTAATCTTGAATCGTATTTATTGCATTGCTTGAGATGTGTACGCTTGAGAAGTATAAGCATGTTAAGTACTTGTCTTAAGCATGGTGATTGTTGAGTCAAGCATGTTGAGTCTGGCTTGCATGTTGCATGGGGGTGTAGCATGAGTCGGATGTGAGGCGTAACACATGACGCGTAATTCATGTGTAGCGGAGTGTGACGCGAAAATCACGTGGGTGTGAGTGCAGAACGTGACGCGAAAATCACGTAAAAGTGGCGCAACACATGGCGCGGAATTTATGTGGGGTAGGTGCGGAACATGACGCGGAAATCATGTAAGTTGCGGAACATGACTCGAAAAACATGTATTAGCGGAGCATGACGCAGAAATCATGTAGTTGCAGATCATGAAGCAAAAATCATTTGGAGTCTATAATAAGGGTAAAAAATAAACCTATTTTACCCTTATATTTAGCTCATTTCTTGGCCAAATGTTGTATGTTGTGATCAGTTTACTGTTCCCGAGCTCAAAATATGCTTAATTAAGTTGTTAAGTTTCGGTGTTGAAAATCACTTTTGTCAAATTTTGCTCATTTGTGCTTTAAAAGACTTGATTTTAAGAGAATTTGACTTAGTTTGTTGCTGTGCAGGAAAACAGTGGAAAAGCTGGAATTTCCCAGAAATGCGACCGCATTTTTGGAAAAACTAAAGTCGTTCCGAGTCATCCGCGGGTCGTTGTTGACGAGTCTTCTTCACACCTAACTGGCTGGAAAACCTTCCAGCACCTATTTCGCAGCTCCTCAACCATTTTCTACACTATATAAGCTCGAGATTCGAAGTCAAATTCAAGCAGAACTCATTTGGAAGAAGAGGGTGGTGACAGAACCCTAGTTGACGCCTATGAGTAGGGATGCCTGAGATCCTTCTTAGATGACTGAATTCTAACCTAAGTTAGACATCAAACCTTATGGTTTGTAGCGATTTTCACCCATTCCCACTTGTAAAAGCGAGAGAGTGGAGTGTCTTAGCGAACTCTAGAAGGATTGAGTAAATAGAAAACTCATAATATTTAGCTATCTCCTTTATTTCCAGCTTGTGATACTTTTCATTATTTTGTATTATTTACATTCTTATTTCAATGGAAATGTATTCATTTGCTCTTTATCTCACCATGAGTAGCTAAATTCCATTGAGGGGTTCAATATGGTGAATTCCCTTATGGTTTAATGGCTTGAAAGTATTTTATTGGCTTAAGTTTCTGTTCAATAATGCATGTCATTCTTTATTAATTATCACTCTAATCTTGTTGAGTTTAACTTGATCACTTTGACTTTGCATGTTATGTGAGTTTGATCTCGAAAGGGGCAAACGATATCAGTTCTCATAAAGGTGATATAGGAGAAAAAGCTCGAAAGAGATTGTACGGCGGTATAGGGCAAGCTGCCTAAGGCACCCTATATCGACTATAGGGTTATAGGTTGCATTCGTGAATTATCTATGTCGGAGTCGAGTCACAAAAATGTGCATAACAGTACTCGCTTAGCCTTCTAACGGTTCTTGGGAGCAAGGGCCAAATAGAAGTTAAATCTGACCCAATGCATTGAATAGGCTTAAGTTGAATATTGCATGACTATGGTTATTACCTTAGGGATGAATCCATGTTGAATACCTCGTTTTATCTTATTGTTATTCTTTTATTTATTTGCTCATTTTATTTATCTTTTCAAAAGTCCAATCAATCAACTTATTTTCTTTGGTTACCTTTTTCAAAAGCAATCATTTGAGCAGTTTCTTCATCAAATCTGAATTTCCAGTTTAGTCCTCGTGGGATCGATACCCTTGGAATACTTCTAAGGTTTTTTTTATTACTACGTGCGACAGTGTAGCACTAGGGTTAGCTGAGTTATTTTATTATCTCACATCTCTTAATTCAGCCTCTGCCGCACCAGTCTAGTGCGTGCGTTGCATAACGTGTGATGCATTTGCATGAGTTGGTTGTTTTTAAGCATGTTGTTAGTTTGTAGCTTAAAAGCATGTTGTTTGTTGTGGTTGTGTAAACCTATTGGATGCGTGTGCTAAGCATGTTGGTTGTATTGGTTGATTGTTTGTGGCTTGGTAAGTGTGAGCTGCTTACCAGTACCACAGTTGTACTGATACCCCCTTCCCCATCTTCCCTCCAACATTTTAGATGTTGCAGGTTTGGTTGACGAGTTGGACCTTGGTGAGAAAGAGGAGAACTTCGAGGAGGAACCCTAGGGCGTTTGGGTGTTTTTTTCCCTTTGATGTGGTGGAATAGGCTAGAGTTGATTTAGTTGGTTTAGTTTGATTTTGCTACGCTTGATGTAGGCTAGCTTAGTTTTGTTTAATCGTTAATCTGTTATGGTGAGTTTTGGTTGAGTTGTTTATGTTTATGTGCTTAAGGTTTAGTTCATTGTTTCTCTTTTAAGGAATAAAAGATGTATAGCTAGTATTCTTTTAGGATAAGTTGTTGGTTTTATTAAAGGTTGAATAAATAATGTGTTCTGTTGCATGAAATGATTTAATGCATGATGCTACGAGGCTTGACTCGTATAGTGAAGTAGGTTGTGAATCTGAATTGTAGTTGGTGGAGTTGGGTGGAATGTTTAGAAGTGTTTTATTGCTTATCAGGTGTTGTAAAAAAATTTTGGTTCAGGTCATTTTACGCCGTTATGTTGCCGAAATTTTCGGTACATCCGATTTAGTTAAGGGTTTAGAGTTGTTGTAGCGTCTCTAGGTTAGAGGTTGGAAAACCTGAGGCGTTATAGATACCTTCTCGTTTTCTTGACACTCAACAACCGAAAATGATCTGATCAAGCACATATCTAGTCGTTTTCTGATTCATCTTTATCTATTTGGATTTATCTTCACAATTTATCCCAAAAACAAGGTATATGTATTACTCACCCCCTCCCCCGCTATATCTTTTCAAAATGGTGTGTATATATTATATGTCTCAACAAAACCACATTAACATGACAACTTATATTTTTTTCATCCAACAATTGCAATAGAATGTGTACATCCTTAAAATTTTTAACGATTAAGCTGAGTTTTTTTGTTCCTTCAATATGATTAAACAGAAATTTGGTTCCTCAAATAGTTTAAAAATTGAAAATTGTTTGTTTTAGAAAATTTACAAAATTTGTTCTTCTCTGTAACAAAACCCACAAACTTTTTCACTAATCCCTACTGCATTTTTCACATTGAAGTTGCTAATGTCTCCCAATCAAGTAAACAAACCCAAAAAAAATGTTTTTAATCCCACAATCGACCCCTCAAATCTCTATGCAAACAGTTTATAAGTAGAAAAGACCAACGTTGTAGAACTTACTTGAAAAATACTGCGGCAAAGACCCACGACCCAACGGCAAAGAAAGTTGGGGAAGAAACTCTAACAGGGTGACAGAGCACAACAAAGACCCATATCGATAGATTTAGATTTCGTGGAAGAGAGAAAATGGAAAGAAAAAAAAATGGAAAAGGGGGACTAGTTTTGCGGTTGATTGAATGCTTTTACCAAGGAATTTTAAATTACATTTCTTTTTTTTTTTTTTGACAATATGTGGGGAGGGGGATTCGAACTACCGACCTTATGGTTATCAGTACAACTTAATTTTAAATTACATTTCATTCCTTTTTTCTTTTTGTTTTATATTATTATGTATAAAATTAAAAAACAAAAACCATATTCTAATGATTTGCATCATGCAGAATTCGAACTTGGGCAAAAAATAACACTAAATAAACAATTTTAATATAATAAATAATCTTTTTCAAATCACTGAGTTACATTCAAGTCTATCTTTTAATATAGGTTATAGTCGTACACAATTTTGACTTTCTCAAAAGTCTGTTTGGTCTAACTTTTCAACGGTTTAATTTTAAAAATAAATCATTTTAAAAAAAATTTAGTGTTTGGCTACCATTAAAAATGACTTATTAGAAAATGAGATTGATAAATAAACCATTTTGAGATAAACACTTGAAACCAACTTTTTAAATAAGACTTCTTAAATAAACATTAACTTGTATATAAAAACATTTGTGAGGAAATGTAACCAAACATATGAGTGTTTAAATTCTAAACAATTTTTATACAAAATGTTTTTTTAAAAATACATTCTTGAAAAACGTTTAAATTAAAATGTATTCCAAACGGACCCTTAGTACTATTCTGACCCAAACATTCTTGGGGCAACCAGATAAATGGCCAAAAAAAAAAAAAAAATAGCTGATTTGAAAAATGGCCAATCGTATTTCCAATTTGATAAATGACCAAATCCTATTTTTAAGTGAACTATTTTGGCATGAAATTGGACGAACATACCTTTTAACAAATCTTAAATCTGAAAATAAAATAAAACAAATACACTATAAATAAGGGAGAAAATCTAGTTTCCTTACCCATTGATTCATCTAGCAAATCAAAACCAACAGAAATTCAAATGAAATGGAATATAAATCTGGCAACCTAAATTTAAAACAAGAGATTTGAATTCAAAAAAAGAGAGAAAAAATAGGTGGACTTAAATTTAAAAGTGTATATCAAAAGAAAAAATGAAAGAGCTTACCAAATTCAATAATAATGAAGAACAACTTCAATTAAAAAAAAAATCCAGATTCAAAGAAGAATTAAAGTATAATCAGAAAAAAAAAATCTAGATTCACCTAAAATATGGGATGAACACCTAAAATATCATAATTAAAGTATAATCAGAAAAAAAAAAATTGATACACAATTTCAAACAAACCTCTGGATTGATGGCTTCTTGGAAAAAACCCTAAGGTATAATTACTCTCTTGGGAACACACTCACGTTCCAAAAAAAACCCTTTCCCCTTCCTCATTTCAAACCCTTCCAACTTACCGTTCGCGAGAGAACCCCTTCCCCTTCCTCCATCATTCGAACCTCTGAGACAAACCCTTCCATCGTTCTACCATCAGTCTTCTTCTACATTCATCGATTCTTCCATACTTCTTTACAGCCGCCTTCAAGCTTCGTCTCATAACCAAGATTCCCGACAAGATTACACTGTATCTACATGGACAGTCGAAGAACATTCAGAGAAGCTCGAGTGAGTTTTGTCGACATCAAGGATTGAGTTTTGTCGACATCCAGGATGCTTCAATTTCTGCTATTTTTTTTGTTTATATAGATATGAAACATTTTTTACTTACAACTAGGACCCACCGTTGAATAAATAAAATGAAAAACGATAAAGTATGGATCATTTTTCTGTTTATATAGATATGGAACATTTTTTATTTACAACTAGGATCCACCGTTGAATAATAAAATGAAGATGGAGAGAGATGATCGTGTAACTAAAAATCCTTTGATTCATGGAATGAGAGATTATTTTTAAAAAAATAAAAATAAAAGATACGGCTGCACAAATATAGGATAGACGTGGGGGTGGTTGAAGGGCAAAAAAGTAAGTTTATATAGCACGAAAATAGGCTGGAAAACTGGTTTGGCCATTTTTCATTAAAAAAATACGGTTTTGCCATTTTTCGAAACTACGCTATAATTTCTGGCCATTTCTGAAGATTTCCCAACATTCTTTGAAGTTGTAAATGGATCCAGTACATGAATGTTGATATAATCACATCCAATAATAATTAAATTTAAACCAAGTGTTAAATAAGTATGCTATTTAAAAAATAATAATAATAATTAACAAAATGCACATTTGAATTTGAGAAGTCAAAGTTGTCAACTTTGACTGGCCGGCTGAAGAAGGAAGATCCTTTCGATTGCTGACCGTTTCTTATGAGACTCTGTGAATAAAATACAAAGTCCCATACCGCTTTGCTTTGCTTTGCTCCCAATTCTTCTCACCAAATATTTTATGCCTTATAGAGATAGAGAGATGAGAGTTTTATATCATGAGAATTAGTTGTTTTGTGATCTCTTTTAGGTCAAAGAAAAAGCTAAGAGCTTTGAAAGTATCAACCTTGGAGTTCAAGCTTTCCCAAGGAGGATTCCTTTTTATCATAAAAATTGACAATCTAACTCATTCTAATGAGTTTCTTGTTGTAACAACAATGGATAGTTTTCACTTGTGGAGTTTGATGGATAACTTTCAGGTTCGAATTCAAATTGAAATTGAAGTTAAGAGAAGTTGAGTAACAACTTGTAGATTGCGCGTTGCTCGAGTGTTGGTGGCACCGAAAGGATTTGAGTTTGATTGACTCAAATTGTAGGGGTGTCAAGGTGCTAACTTCTTGACACCATAGCATTCTATTTTGTTTGACGTGTTGACATTTTCACATGTTCATGAACTCAACATCGACGTAATGGAGAAATCAATATTTATATTATATCGTTAAAAAACCAATGAAATATTTATAAAAAAAAAAAATAGCACTAATGTGATTATAATATTAATAATAAGCATCTCAACCTATTAAATAAGTGCACCCAAGATGTGTTTCTATTAATTTTTAAAAATTATTTTTTTTTGGAATGTCCATTAATTATCAATATTTTTTCGACATTTTCCATAAAATCGAGATTTTTATATTTTCTTTGAACTTTGACATTTTAAATCTTGTTTGACACCATGATTTTAGATATTGATGTTGATGAATATATGAATAAAAATTCATTAAAAGATATTTGAGTTAGACAAATTATAAGCCTTTCACCATTTTTAAACAAATTAAAATTTCTTATTATTAGGTTTATATTAGTGATATTGTTGTTATATTTCGTCAAATTTTCTAATGATATAATAGTACTGTCAATTTGTGATTAAAAAAAATAGAAATGTCAATTCATTCCTCATGTTGATGTTGAATCCATGAACCTATGGAAATGCCGATATGTCAATAAAAAATTAAAATCTTTCTTTGATACCATGGTGAACACCCCATTATTAAGATTTCTTTCATTCTTTTCATGATTCGTGATACAAAAATGAAAGTTCATATTTTGTCTAGTAAATAGAACAATTCAACAACTTTGTTAAAGTATTTTCATAGAGGATCAAAGGATATTTAGATAGGCCAATTGTAACTTGTAAGAATTATTAGATTATATGGGCTTCCATCTCAAAACCCAATTGGCAATGAGTGGAGTGACCCTTGAAGCTTATATGTTGTGAGGTCTCCACCAATCTTTCCGATGTGGGATCCTCAACATGATCCCTCAAGATGGTGCCTCTTTGGGTTCACCATTCTTGGATCGGATCCCAATTTCTTTTTATTGGACCGAATACCCGTTTGGGTTTAATGGGCTCTGATACCATATTAGATTATATGGGCTTCCATCTCAAAACCAATTGGCAATGAGTGGAGTGACCCTTGAAGCTTATATGTTGTGAGGTCTCCACCAATCTTTCCGATGTGGGATCCTCAACAAGAATGACAAACTTAAGTTAAATGTAAATTAGAGCATGAAAAATCCTTTTAGTATCATATATGAACAGCTTTTTGGGAAAGAAAATTTCAACATAGTGAAAATATATAATTCCACAAGAATGTGTTGAAAAATTCACATTATAAGGGAGCTTTAGAGCTAAACATAGGAAAAATTTTTCAACATATCATATTTAGAATAATGTTTTAGTGGGTGTGTTTTTGTCACTGGAATTGATGAAAAAAATTATTCATTTTTTTTAGAAGGTTGTTCACGTGAAAAAGGTATTTATTCGCCATCAGTTAACATAACGTTGTACTAATGAGTAAGAGGTATGTGGTTTGAATCTCCTACTCTCACATATTGTCAATAAAAAATATTCATTTATCTCGTATGGTGTTTACATGAAAAAAATTAGACATAGTTTTGATAAGCATTTTGTTTTTTATTTTTTGGTTTTGAAAATTTAGCTTATAAATACTATTTCCATCTATGTGTTTCTTTGGTCTCCTACTACTTTTAAAAATGTTGTTAAAATCCAAGTCAACTTTTAAAAATAAAAATAAAAAGTCTCCATTTTGATTATCATTTTGATTATCATTTTGTTCAGTAAATAAATAAATATAAAAAGTCTCATTTGATTATCAGTTTTTTGTTTTTAGTTTTTGAAAACTAAGGGTCCGTTTGGTAACGTTCTTGTTTCTTGTTTCTTGTTTCTAATCTTATTAAGAAATCTAAGCATTTAATAACTATGTATGTTTCTTGTTTCTCGTTTTTTAGAAACACTCCCAAAATTTGTATAGAACTTTTGGGAACAACTAAAACTAGTTTCTCCTTTTTTATTCTTGTTTTCAATTTTTTCCAAACATAAATAAGAATATAGGTTTATTATTATTTAATGTATAGGTGTTAGGGTCATGAAATTCTATTTTTCTTTATTAAAAATGAAGAAACGGAAACAAGAAAGAAGAACGTAACCAAACGGACCCTAAACTTATAAATGCTACCTTGATTCTTTGTTTATAGTCATCTCCATTTTACAAATGTTTTCGAAATCAAAGTATGTTTTGAAAACTGAAAGAAGTAGGTTTTAAACAGAACTTTTTGGAATTATGAATTTGTCTAAGGATTTAAACGTTTTTTTTTAAAAAAAATCATGGCAAAAAAATTTAAAAAAAAAAACACATACACACAAATTTAAAAATTTTGAATATCAAACAAAGCCTAGCTTTTAAATTCTAAAATTTGGTTAAGAAATCACCTGTGTTTTAACAATGATGACTTGGAAAGTAAGCATAATAAAAGAATATATAAAATAAAAAATAAAAAACTGATTGAAAACATAAAAGGAAATAAAAAATTGTTTTCAAATACACTTTTCTTTTCTTTTCTTTTCTTTTTAATAATTTCCTTTTACCAAAATTTTTAAATCTCTCATATGTTTCATGTGTGTGAGGATTTCTGATTTTTTCTAATTTTAATTTTGATCATTATTTTGAATTTGCTTGTTTCTTAGATGGAATTTTCTATTTTCAAATTTATGAAGGGTCCAATTTATGTCCAACCTGCTACTACATTATTGATAGATATATCAACATGTTAATATATTTGTAATCAATAAAAAGTTTATGTCGATATCAAGATTCAATTGATATTTTCAACACATAGCTATAAATATCTTGAAAATGAAACTAATTGACAAAAATATTCAGTTATATATATATATAACTTGTTTAAGGAGAAGAAATTACTCATTTGCTCATTGAAACAAATTCTATAAGTTATGGAAATTCTTTAGTAGCATGTTTTTTCTTTTTTCTTTTTTTTTTGAAATATAACTTCATTAAAACTGAAAGAAATGGAAAGAAATAACATCTTTGAGAATCCTGAGGGCCCAACTAGGAGGAGGCTCAATCCAAAAAACTATGTCTACTTCTGAATTAGAAGAAGAGCCAAAAAACGAGGAACAAACATCAGGGGGAGGGAAAATGGTGATTCGTGTCAAACTATGAGTTGCGCCATTACACGATCTTGGGCAAAAATCGAATCTAACGATTCCAGCTTCTTCCTTTAGTCGGTTGATCTCCTCTGCAAGAAACGCAGTTTCCGTGAGGTCTTCGCTTTCTTTGTTGAGGATGTTGATAACACCGGTGGCATCCGACTCAACCACAATGGGAGGGATGGCTAAGTTCGGATGATAGGCTTTTAGGAGAGGTATACTTTTAATTCCTTCCTAAAACGCTTTAAGTTCCAACCACTTGATTGACCAATCTTCCTTAATCTTCTTGAATCCCATGCAAATTGGAGATCCTAAGGAGTCACGAAGGATCCAGCCAACTCCTCCGAGAGACGAGGATTCCTTCTTGGACGCGTCAACGTTTAGCTTCCAAGTGTTTTCTGGTGGCGGGATCCAAGGGATGTGACTCGCAAGGTTCTTCGAGTAAGCGGGAAGCTTCAAGTTCGCCTGCGATTGGTAAGCTTGATCCTCGATATCATTTTTGTTAGCATAGATTTCGATGCTTTTGAGGATTAGATTGCTATCGGGCTTGATATTCTTCTGGATAATCTCGTTTCGGTGATTCCATATGCTCCATAGGATAATGATAGCCTTCTCCAAATCTTCTTTTCCTAAGTTGTTTGACAACCATTCCTAGTACTGCTTTGTTCTCCAAATCTTCATTTGGGTAGGTAAAGAGTCTTTAATGATCCTCCAAGTGCAGATTTTAGCTTTAGGAATATAGTTGAGCTTCCAGAACTTTTTCCACACAGGATCCGTGGAGGAAGTTCTGGAGGAGGAAGCTAACTTGCTAGCTGCAAGAGCTCCTGCAAGATGGTATGCACTTCTAACCGTGAAGTGTCCTTTCTCTTCCCTTTTCCTGGTGATCTCGTCAGGACTAGATAACCCACTTGTAGGAGTGTTTATGATTAGATTAGCATCCAAAGTTGTAAAATTTTCGAAAATCTCATTTTCTTTCCAGCGGCCTTTCTCATCCATCAAATCTTTAACTAACCTTCCTTTGTAGTGGTCCTTTGTGAGATAAGGAATTTTGTTTCCCCTTATGGTCAGCCATAGGTCTTTGTCTATACAAACCCGATTACCCAACCCAATCCTCCATCGGTAACCTTTAATGAAAAGCTCTCGACCCCACAAAATGCTCCTCCAGGTGAGGGAGGGATTTCGACCCAGATTAGCCGAAAGGAAATCTCCCGCATTGTAATACTTCCCTTTAAGAACTCTAGCTAGGAGGCTATTTGGATTCTTGATAATTCTCCAACTGGCTTTGGCTAAGAGAGCTTGATTGAAGAGAGTTAAATCCCGGAAGCCCAAGCCGCCCCTATCCTTGCTGATGCATAGCTTTTTCCAACTAATCCAATGAGCTCGTTTTGTCCCTTTGTTCTCTCCCCACCAGAAATTAGCACATGTCATGTTTATATCATTGCATAGAGAAATAGGGAGTCTGAAACAACTCGTAGTATACGTTGGAATGGCTTGAGCAATGGATTTGATGAGAATCTCTTTGCCTCCAGATGAAAAAAGCTTGCTTTTCCAACTTTGAAAAACTTTCCAGATTCTTTCCTTCAGCTTTTTGAAGATTTTGTTCTTGTTTCGACCTGTTTGGGATGGCATACCCAAATAGTAGCCTAAGTCTTCATCTTTTAGAACCTCCAAGATATGACTAAGATCCTCAGCCTTAGATTTAGGCACATTTTTACTGACCATATAGGAAGATTTCGATAAGTTCACTGATTGTCCTGATGCAGCTTCATAATTTTCAAGAATTCTTTTGATGGTATGGCAATCCTTCTCTTCAGCTCCACATAGCACAATGTTGTCATCTGCAAAAAATAAGTGGGTGAGGGATGGACAGTAGCGATTAATTTTTAAACCACTAAAAGAGTTTAGAGATTCTTCCCTGGATAGCATTGCCGAAAGTCCTTCTGCACAAAGAAGAAAAATGTAGGGGGATAGGGGATCTCCCTATCTAATGCCTCTCCCAGGCTTGAAATCCTCATCAGGATTCCCGTTAATGAGAACTGAGAATTGGATAGATTCTATGCATTTCATAATTTTTTTCAATCCAGCCAGAAGAGAAGCCCATTCTGTTCATAATTGTTCTGATAAAAATCCATTCGACCCGTTCATATGCTTTGTTCATGTCAAGCTTCATAACTATATAGCCTTTCTTGCCTTTCCTTCTGTTGTTTAAGTGATGAATACACTCAAAATCTAAGATCACATTGTCTAAAATTAGACGATTAGGAACAAAGGCAGCTTGAGAAGGAGCAATTGCCTTACCCATCACCTGTTTCATCCTGTTAGCAAGAGATTTAGTAATGAGCTTGTAGATTACCGAGCATAGACTGGTCGGTCTGAAGTTTATCATTTGCTGAGGCCTTTTGGTCTTAGGAATGGGAGCAATAAGGGTCTTATTAAAGGGGCCAATCTCTGTGTTTCCATTCAAAATATCCAGGCAAATCTTTGAGTTATCTTTCACTATTATATGTTTATTTCATATTTAGGTTGACCCTTTTGTTTTTAAGTTGAACGACATATTAAAATGGAAATTTGAATATTTGAATTTGATGAGGTATGTTTTAACTTTTATCATTATAGGTATGAAATATATAATAACCTTCATTTTAAAAAAAAAGAAGTTATTTGTCAGTATTATTTCTTCTTAGAGATGAAAACTTATTTGTAAGCAAGGTAATTATTGGCGATAGGTATAGTCTTATTTAAAATAATAAAATTAAAAGATGGTCAATCCAAACGTAAAGTAAGAATAACTAAATTATTATTAACATCAAGTGACTTAGGTTTCATTTGAAATTATATATATATATATGTTGTGGGTGAAAATATCAAGTGTTGCAATCATCCAAGCGGGCCAAAATTGATGGGCCCAGACAGACGGATATCAGCCCAAGAGCAAGCAGCAGACGAGTCGAGGCCTTCCTGGCCCGCCTAAACCCTCCTCGGCCTCGACCCAATATTGAAGCCGACCAGGGCTTCGGGACCACTTTCGTTTCTGATGCCCTACTCCTTGTGGAACCTGGTCGGAAGAACCTATATATATACACCAAGCCAAAGTCGTTTGGGAATATACAGAAATACATAGGGAAAAATACATGTAACTCCACGTGTTCTTCATTCTCAGTCGTGTCCTAATTCGGTACTGACTTAAGCCTCGGAGTGCGTGTGGCCTACACCACACCAGTGTGTAGCGTTTGCTTGTTGTGCAGGTCACGTCTTCCCCACACTCAAACAAATTAACTGTTGATTATCACGTGGAGCGAAGGTAATTTTCCTAGCGAAATTTGATCATCAACAGTTGGCGTCGTCTGTGGGGAGGAGTGTTGACTAGCAAACATTGTACGTTATCGAAAAAAGGTGTAAATGACTAGATGGAGCGCAACAATGAAACAACCACAGGAGAGGTACACCACCAGGCTCGATTCCAAGCCCAAGAAGCCGAAATTGCAGCACTCAAAGGAAGGATGGATGACATGGGACAGAATCTGACAAAGATTCTAAGTCTGTTGGAGAAACCCGAGCACTCAGGGAACGAGGATGACCAGCTGTGCATGGACCCTAAAAAAGGAAAAGGAATAGCAGACGAGGAGGTGGGAAACTCAGAAAGTGTCACGAGCAGAATGTCGAACTTAAAAGATGACTAGACTCATAAAGAGCCCGGGCCTAGTCACAAAAGAGTTCGCAGAAGCTCGCCGTTGAGGCCAAAGAAAGGTACGCATGTTAAAGCCGATGGTAGGGAAAAGTCTGAGGCTCGGGTAAAGTCCAAGGTTGAGCATAATTGAGGAGGACGTGAGCAAGAGCTGTCCAAATGGTTGAAGGAGGAGGATATTCCTTACAACTCATACAAGAGGATAGATAATGAGGATATAGAAGAACTGCTAGGGGAGATGGATCCACCCTTCCCAGACGACATTATGGGGGCTGAAGTGCCGTAGAAATTCAAGATACCCACATTCCAGTACAAAGAAAGATCTGGTTCAACACTTGAAGGCATACTCAACCTGGATGGATTTCCACGGGGCTAATAAGGCAACCAGATGTCGAGCCTTTGCACTTACCTTAATAGGATTGGCAAGACAATGGTTTGGCAAGATACCCCGAAAGTCCATAAGGTCATTCAAAGAATTGGCACGAGCCTTCGCCACACAGTTTTTGGGGGCTGGAAACCGACGAAAGCCGTAGATTAATCTGTCGACAGTTAAGCAAGGGCCAAGGGAAAGCCTGAAGGACTATATCACGAGATTCAACAATGAAGTCCTGCAGGTAGAAGGTTATGATGATGGAGTTGCTCTAACTGTTGTGATTTCAGGTTTGCAAGACGAAAAACTACTCAAATCCAAAGGAGAAATCCATCTGCGAACATACGAGGAGTTCATGACCTGAGCCCAATTGTACATAAGTGCTGATGAGTTATTGCGGTCAAAATAAGAGGGACGAGAAAGTCGGGGAATATCAGTCTTTGATAGGTGGAGAGAAGATAAGAGTGGCAGGCGCCGAGCAGACGAGGTTAGCCGAGGCAGACCAGAACACACCTCAGGCCGAGCAGAAACAAAGGAGGTTCGAAATCGATCAGAACTGAAGGGGAAGTTTGAAAAATATACCCCACTGTCTGTCCCTCTCAAACAAGTTCTCGCAGCTGTCCAGAATACTGATTTACTGAAGCGAACAGTTAAGATGAGGTCAGATCCAGATAGGAGAGATAGGAATAAATACTGCATGTACCATGGAGACCACGATCACACGACGCGGGAATGCATACAGTTACGAGACGAGACAGAAGCCCTAATCAGAGAAGGCTATCTGAAAGAGTTTGTAGGGAATGACAAGGGCAAGAGAACATCACGGGCAGATCAAGGTCGAGGGGGTGATGATCCGCCCCTTGAGATCCGAACCATCTTGGAAGGTCTTGCTGGAGGAGATTCAGGGAGAAAACGTAAAGCCGCAACACGGGAAGCACAATCGGAGCCAGTGTACCAAGGTATGCATTCCCTCCGATTTGCCAACAACTAGTTTAACCTAGAATTCACAGAAGAAGAAGCTGCGGGAATCCATCATCCACATAACAATGCATTGGTGGTAACCCTAACTATTGCCAATGCAAAAGTTCATCGAATCCTAGTTGATGGAGGAAGCTCCGTCCATGTTCTTTCCACAACTGCTTTCGAAGCAATGAAATTGGGAAAGGATCATCTGAAGCCGAGTCTTACACTGCTCGTAGGATTTGGAGGAGAGAATGTGAGCCCAGAAGGAAGCATCGAGCTACCAGTAACATTCGGGGAGGGGCGACGATCGATTACCAAGCTGATTAACTTCTTGGTAGTAGATTGCATCTCGACATATAATGCGATTCTGGGAAGACCAGCCTTGCACGAGCTTCGAGCTGTGGCCTCAACTTACCATCAGATCCTGAAATTTCCCACTGAAAAGGGCGTAGGGATGATACAGGGTGAATAGAAAACATCTAGGGAGTGTTACTTCATGGCACTCCAGAGCACAGAAAAGAAGATCCGAACAACCTCCACGTCGAGAGAAGATCGAGGCCGACCATCCACAAGCGCAGAGGTTTTAGAAGCTCCACACCCCATGGAGCACTAGGCTGCATTTTGATTTGTCGCTTTTTAGTTATAGAACCTATTAGCTAGTTATTTAAATTTTCTATCTTTAGCAGTTGGTAGGACATGTATTTATTGTTCTTAGGAATAATGAAATAGATTTCTTTCTTATACAAGGAACGCACACACTTTTTCAACTGCCTTACTCCCCGATCTAGTGTCTGCACAGTCGGGTCGAGCCCATACTCCCCGATCAAGTGTCCGCACGGTCGGGTCGAGTCCATACTCCCCGATCTAGTGTCCGCACAGTCGGGTCGAGTCCACATCCCTCGATCCAATGTTTGCACGATCGAGCCGTTGCCTTACTCCCCGATCCAGTGCCCGCACGGTTGGGTTGAGTCCATACTCTCCGATCAAGTGTCTACACAGTCGGGTCGAGCCCATACTCCCCGATGCAGTGTCTGCACGGTCGGATCGAGTCCACATCCCCCGATCTAGTGTCTGCACGGTTAGGTCGATGCCTTACTCCCTGATCCAGTGTTCGCATGGTTAGGTCGAGCCCATACTCCCCGATCTAGTGTCCGCATAGTCGGGTCGAGTCCATATCCCATGATCTAGTGTCCGCACGGTTGGACGGATTCTTTACTCCCCGATCCAGTGTTCGCACAGTCGGGTCGAGCCCATACTCCCCGATCTAGTGTCTGCACGCTCGGGTCGAGTCTGCATCCCCCGATCCTGTGTCCGCAAGGTCGGGCCGATGCCTTACTCCCCGATCCAGTGTCCGCACAGTCGGGTCAAGCTCATACTCCCCGATGCAGTGTCCGCATGGTCGGGTCGAGCCCATACTCCTCGATGAAATGTCTGTACGGTCGAGCCGATGCCTTACTCCCCAATCGAGTGCCCACACAGTTACGTCGAGGCCATACTCCCCGATCTAGTGTCCGCACGGTCGGGTCGAGTCTGCATCCCCCTATCCAGTGTTCGCACGGTTCGGTTGATCCTTACTCCCTGATCCAGTGTCTGCACGGTCGGATGGAGCCCATACTCTCCGATCTAGTGTTCGCACGGTCAGGTCGAGCTCATACTCCCCGATGCAGTGTCCACACAGTCGGGTCAAGTCCACATCCCCCGATCCTGTGTCCGCACGGTCTGGCTAATGCCTTACTCCCCGATCCAGTGTCTACACGGTCGGGAGAAGCCCTTACTCCCTGATCTAGTGTCTGCACGGTCAGGTCGAGCTCATACTCCCCGATCCAGTGTCCGCACGGTCGGGTCGATCCCATACTCCCCGGTCCAGTGTCTGCACGGTCGGGTCGATCCCACATCCCCCGATCTAGTGTTCGCATGGTCGAGTCGATGCCTTACTCTTCGATCCAGTGTCCGCATAGTTGGGTCGAGCCCATACTCCCCGATGCAGTGGCCGCACGGTCGGGTTGAGCTTATACTCCCTGATCTAGTGTCCGCACGGTCGGGTCGAGTTCGCATCTCCCGATCCAATGTCTGCACGGTCAAAAGAAAACAGCGTAGACTAAGGAGCAAAAGCTGACTGTGAGTACGGGTGTGACTACATGGATGCCAGAAAGACAAAACCCCATAGCCTCTTGCCTTAGCCGAGGCCGACCACGTGAAGTAAGGTACCCTTAGCATTGCAATTACTCAAACATGCATATTTCCTTTGTTAGAAATACGAGATTTGAGTAGGGGCACCACGGGTAATAATGGCAGTTTGCTAAGCTATATTTTTCATTATACCTAGTTCAGCCTTATGGTATCATTACTTAGCATTATCATTATTACTAAGTACCATATATGGTTATCTTTACTGGGCAGCATATGTGGTAATCTTTACTTAACATCATGTATGAATATTTCAATTTAGCATCATGCATGACTGTCTCCATTTAATATATTAGTTTGTTTTCAAATTGATTGATGGCTTCATAATTAAGCTAAGTGTCATGAATATAGCATAGTACTTCACTATGATCTACTTGGCAGAAAATTATAAAAGATATGAATATAGCATAAAAGGTCGATCATTTCATTCCATTAAAACAGCTAGAACATTCGAGAGAACAACGAAAACAGTGCAAAATTTCTTGGAACACTGAAAAAACTAGGAAAAGAAAAAGCGAAACAAGTCCTACGAGGGGCAGTCTAGTTATTATCATCTCCTGAAAAGTCCATATCCTCGCGCCCACTTGACGAACTCGTCGGTTGGAGTCATGTTTTCGGACGCGCCGGAGAGCCCACTTTGCCCCATCGCACCACATTTGGTTGTGAGAATGGATGAACTCGTCGGTTTTCTTATATGCCTCTACGAGATACTTGGCATCATCTAGATGAGCCCGGGCTTCAGCCAATTGGACTTTAGTCTAACTCCACTCCATTTTTTGAAACTCGATATCAACTCTCACCTCCTCAAACAGACGGTTGGCACGATCAAGGTTTTACTGGGCCTGGACCAGCTCCTGCCTAGGTACACTGTTTGACTGCAGCTCGTTTATTTTATTCGTTAAGCTCATGGCCAAAACAGTGACCTTGTGTAAAAACCTGCAAAAAGAAAGAAGTTTTTCAGAAACTCTTCTAGCAAAAGCGAAACAGCAAGTCAAGAAGGAAAATAAAAAACAACCCACCTCGCAGAGTTGTCTATGGGAAGATTAAAACTCTTAGCCCAGCTCCCTTTCAGGCTTGTGGGACTGCAGTCCCTGCCAGCAACGGAGGTCATGGGAGAGCATGTCCACTTGACTCCCAGTACCGGAATAGCCTTCTGGAAGGACGCAGACAGGGAGGGCAGCTTCCCCCTCACTTGTGGGAGTGGGGACAGCAGGAGGACGATTTCGAGATGATCTTCTTAGGTCGGTAGTGGAGGACCGAGCAACAACAAATGGTGCGTCAGAATCTTCCTCAGTGAGATCAGTCACGTTTGCCTAAGAGGTTTCTGCCCCGCTTTGAGTCTTCCTAACCTTGCAGCGCTCAGCTTAGATCAAACGTGGAGGCATCGCTAAAAAAAGAGAAGAAAAAAAGGGGTCAGCACATACTAACCTCAAAACTGTGTAAAATGTAAAGATAAAAAACGATGAAAACTCACTTGAGCGAGGTCGAGCGAGATTTAGGGACACAAGATTCTCTTGTTTAACCAAGTCAGGGCTGAAGCTGTGACAAAGTGGAATTTGCTAAATAACTTCAGCAAACTCACGAGCCTCCACGGAACGACGAATTCTCTTAGGGACTACATGAAAAACAAATACAAAAGTGAGTTAGAGAAATCAATGAAAGCAATCAGTACGCAAATATATTACCGTACTCTCCAAAATTAGTAGAAATGTCAAAATGACTACCGTCCGGATTACGTTCTAACTAGTTTCCGCTAACGAAAAACCACCATTTCCTCTGATTTGTTTTACAGAAGTGGGATTATGGACAATAACCCCACTTTTAGTACTTATATAATAAAACGGATGCCCCAAGTTGGGACTTCGACTAATTGAATGCAGAGAAAAGAAAATATATGGATTCATGGCCACGTTTGGGTTGCCATATGCCCATAACAGAATGCAACCAATTAGGTGACTCCACTCGTTGGGTACAATCTGGGCAGGGGCTAAACCAATGAGCACAAGAAAGTGTTGAAGAAGTAAGGGGAGAGGAAGACGGACACCAAATTTAAACATTGCCATATAAAAACCAACTTCGTCCTCGAGAGGATGGGAGAAGCTCTCATTCGGATCTGGAACCCTCATATGCACATCCTCGGGAATGTCATACTCGTACTGGAGGCGCTCAAGTTGAGCTTCGGTCACCGAGGATGACATAACCGTTGAATATGCAAAAGGTTCAGCATCCTCAACATCTTTAGCCTCCTCAGCACCACCCTCCTCCGAAAAGGAAGAATCGTCATAAAAACTAGAACCACCCTCCTCCGAAAAGGATGAATCGTCATAAAAACTAGAACCACCCTCCAAATAAAACTCAGAACTCACCGACTCTTCGCTAGCCATAATAACAAAGCAACAATTGAAAGCAAAAAAAAAACTCACACAACACTAAGACTACCTTGGAGAGAATTTAGAGAGAAGAAGAGAAATGTGGTGAATGGAAATGGGGAGGGTAGGAGGCTATTTATAGAGAAAAATTGGAGGGAAACTTCCCGTTTTTTAATTCGAAATTTCAAAAAAAAAAAGGAGATGGGATTGGTCAAGAAGCAGACCTAGCCTGCTCGGCCTCGGCCAATGGCCAAGGCCGAGTGTACCTACTGCATGGCATCTGGTACGTTACCATGCTAGGTCGTGCGCCTGGCATGGCAGCCCGAGGCCTTGAATGCCTCGACTACCTCCTCTATAGGTTTTCTTTTGCTTGTCCCCTAGTACCTAACCGAATCCCAAACTTATCCAATCGGAAATGAACTTTTTAGTTCCTTGAAGAAGATAGATCAAAGATCTTAGCAAAATCATCCTTTGATTTTACAAAATCGTTCAAATAAGCCAAAGTTGGGCCCCAAAAATTGCCTAGTCACTTTAATAAGAAAAATTCCAAATCAACTCTATAGCAAAGACTTGGGCAAGACCCAGCTCTTTGTTATAGAGTGGGGGCTTAATGTTGTGGGTGAAAATATCAAGTGTTGCAATCATCCAAGCGGGCCAAAATAGATGGGCCCAGACAGGCAGATATCAGCTCAAGAGCAAGCAGCAAACGGGTCGGGGCCTTTCCGACCCACCTCAACCCTCCTCGGCGTCGAGGCCGAGGAAAAGGGTCGGCCTCGACCCAATGCCGAGGCCGACCAGGGCTTCGGACCCACTTTCGTTTCTAGTGCCCTACTCCTTGTGGAACTTGGTCGGAAGAACCTATATATATACACCAAGCCGAAGTCATCTGGGAATATACAGAAATACATAGGGAAAAGTACAAGTAACTCCACGTGATCTTCATTCTCAGTCGTCTCCTAATTCGGTACTGACTTAAGCATTGGCGTGCATGTGGTCTACACCACACCGGTGTGCAGCATTTGCTTGTTGTGCAGGTCACGTCTTCCTCGCTCTCAAACAAATACACTGTTGATTGTCACGTGGAGCAAAGGTAATTTTCCTAGCGAAATTTGATCATCAACAATAATTATATATATATATATATAAACACTTGTGATCAAATTGATAGGTCTGAAGTCCTTAACCTTGTTCGCTCTCTCTTTCTTGGGAATAAGGCAGACAAAAGTTTCATTTAGTGAACTATCAAGGATGCCCCTTTCGTAGAATTCCTTGAAGACCCTCTCCAAGTCCACCTTGATCTCTTTCCAATTATCCTGAATAAAGCCCATCGAGAAACCATCAGGACCCGGGGCCTTCTCTCTATCACAATAAAAAACAACCTTCCTTATTTCTTCCATTGAGAATGGGGAGTCCAACACATTTTTGTCTCTAACTGAGATGGGGCTCCACTCCACCTCTTCCACAAAAGGCTTGGGGCTAACTTGGGGGGCATAGATACCTCCTTATTCCATCTTTTCAAAAAACTTTTAAGGGCTCTAAGCTTTCCCATAAGCCTATAGCCTTCCCACTTACCTCCCACCTCCACATTCCACCATCCTGGAAAGGATGCTTTAAACGAAGGGTGATCTAGCCACATGTTCTCAAAACGAAAGGGACAAAGGCCCCATCTTTGAGATCCAAAGACAAAGATCAAGGGCCAGTGGTCTGACACTACTCTAGGGCCTAAAGATTGTCGAATGTTAACAAAGGCCTCAAGCCAACCCTTTGAGCAAAGGGCTCTGTCAATTCTGCTCCAAGCTCTACTATTGGCCCACGTAAATCTCCCATTAGTCAGCGGAGGGTCTTAAAGACTACATCCCTCAATCAGATCATTGAAACTTTTCATGGATTTCGTTGTTCTCCCACCTGACGCCTTCTCAACAGGACATTAAAGTCACCCACCACACACCAACAATGTCCACACAAACCGAACAAATCACCTAATTCGTTCCAAAACGCATGTCTGCCTTTGGGCCTCGAGGGACTATATGTACCCGTGACCCAACCAATTTCCTTATTCTGCCACTTAATTCTAATAGACACAGAAAAAACCCCTTTCAACACCTCCAAACACTCCACTGAGCTACTATCCCATAAAACCAAAACTCCTCCTGAGGCCCCGATGGACTCAATACCCGCCCACTCCACTCTTCTTTTACCCCAAACACTCTTAACAAACTCATGATTATATCTATAGCGCTTAGTCTCTAACAAAACCACAATCTCTGGATCCTCATGGGATAAGAAGTCTTTCACTGTCCTATGCTTATCCCTACCCCCAAGACCCCTCACATTCCAAGAGATGATCTTCATTGATTACCTGGGTCATCCCCAACCTCCTTCAAGGCTCTCCTACGATCATAGTTCACAGAAGATTCCAGTTTTTTCAATTCCCTATCCACCCTTTTGGAATCTCCTTCTTTTTTGCAAGATTTCTTCCCTTTTTTTCTCATTCTCCTCCTTTTTCTCATTAGCTGATGGGGCCTTAGGGGTAGATTCTGCCGGAATCTCATGGATACATATGGTATTCAAGGCTACCCACCCTGGTTGCCAAAAACCATTATTCTCTCCGTTGGGTTGAAATCCTTAAATACCTAAAGGACTATAGATGGGTAAAGGGACTCGACCAACTAACCCATTTGGTAAGGGATGACCTTCCCCCCCCCCAGTTCCACTACCCGAGACATAGGATAAAGGAGCAAACGACGAGACATTCTCTCCAAAAGAGTAAACAGACGGGTGGGACAAGGCACTTCCCGAATGATGAAAAGAATTGAAAATAACGGGAGATAGGAAGTCGTGATCAAGACCCAAAGACCCTCCCCCCTCCATTGGCAAAGATAAAGACATTGGATAGGTATAAGCCATCCCCCCCCGGATAAAAAAAAAACCCTCCCCTATCAAACGGAACCGAGTTGGAAAGTGAAAAGTCCAAAGGTGGTGAGCGTACCTGGTTGGTGTTCCCTTTCGAGTTAACCTTGATTAGCGATTGAGAATGAAGAATTGGACTTGACTCCTTCTGCTGAATATCTGTCGGCACGAAAGAAGGCCCCACAGCTTGGATAGAATACTTATGGGGGAAGTAAGATCTTCTGACGGCTTCTCTCCCTTTTCAAAAAAAATATTTTCGAGATTCAGAATCTCCAACTCCTTGGTAACCGACATAGACAAGAAAGATTCATCTTCCGAATAGCTCACTACCGATGGGTCAGACCCAATTTCATCCTCGGCAAGAAGAAAATCAGTAGCGTTGATCTCCGTATTCCATTCCAAGTCCCGTTCTTTTTCATTATTCTCCCCATTCTGTATAACATTCTCAGAAAAATCTGGTGATAATAAACAAGCCCAACCGGCCCAAAATCTCTAACAAAGTCCTCGCACACTTCTTTGCCTTTCACGCTGTCTTTTTTTTAAGGGGGATGCTGCTGTATATTTAAAATCATTAAGCCCATAAGGCCCATCAGAAAGAGGCACACTATCTACTCCAGTCACCAAACCAACTTCCTTATTAATATCCATGTTGTCTTCTTTGCCTTTGTTTTTGTCTCTCACGCTGGTCTTTTTTGAAAGAATTGATGTTGGAGGTCTCTTATCAACAATTAACAAGCCCATATGGCCCATCAGAAGTAGGCCCAATACCTAGATTAAAAACATCACCACCGTTTGGCCTCTCCTTATACTCCCCAGGATTTATCTTCACGTGATTCCTCGAGGGATGAACCGCCTACCCTGCTACCAAAGCTGATTTCGGCAGATGAAGTACAACTTTTCCGATTGTCTTGGACAAACCGCTGGCTCGTCGGATTCTTTGACGAAACTCCCCCTACTGACAATAATTCTCACCGGAAAGAAGATGTTATCGTGATTAAGAAAGCAATTAGTCGGAATAAAACCTTCGTCGTTACCTTTGGCTTTGAAGCACACTTCATCCGTCCAACACGTCTCGCCTAAGATGTCTTCTTCTTCCGCTAGACCTCCGCATAAATTCGCTATCGACTGAATTATTTGCTTCGTCCTGAGGAATGGAGGAACGTCAAAAGCAGTGACCCAGCCACCGTTGAACACAGAACATTTCTTCTCTGCCATCATTTTGATGTCCCATGGGTGGATAATAAAATCCTTAGAGACCATTGAATCCTTTGAGTGCGACACAGAGCTTATGTTAACAAGCTCCTCCACTTCTTTCGAGCTTCCACATAATCCCACCGCCAAGTTATCGCAAAACGGTTTCAGACTAAAGGTAAAGCCTATCTTGGCCATTCTCAGACACGCCTCTTTTTTTCCCATCCAATCTGATTTGAAGCTCCTTCATTCTACAATAACCGCTGAAGAACATTTGAACGCAAAGTCGATATCCTCCGAAGACAAAACGTTCTCCTCCTCCATTTTTTTGGCCCATCTCGCACAGCCTCCATATACGACCTACCAGTACCAGATTCTTGAGCTTCTACCCCTGCTTCCTTCTTTACCGTCTACTTTGAAACCACCGGAGGGAGATTAGTTGTCATAGTCGTGGCCAACAATCCCCATCCTTTCACTTTCGAGCCTTCTGGGATGAATATCGCAGGCCTTCTACCCCTTTTTGAGTCGATAGAAAGCAACCCAAATCGCCCCTTAGCATTCGCAAGGATTTGAAAGAAAATAATCCCTATATCTAATCGTCTTCTCCTCCAGAACCCAAAAGGATTCGATGAAGATGAAACAGCAACCAAGCAATCTCTAACCCACGCTACAGTCCCCAAATCCAGATCTAAGCGACTCACTCTCGCCCCCCTATGTTCCTCTAGAACTACCTTTTTTCCTATCTCAATCTTGCGCAGATGAAAGACCTTACCGTCGATGTTCACCGTCCTCGACCGCTCCATAACCAAACGGTTACATTTTTAGGCGAGAGGGAGAGACGAGAGACGAGAGAATCTTCATCCTCCCATCATGGTTGTCTTAAAAGTATGTTTTTGTAAACAAAGATTATCAAGAAAAGTGGTTAAAAAGAAGTTAATTGCATTTTCTCATAAGTGTTTTTATACTCAAGTTATTATATATTTTAAAATTCTTTTTAAAAATTTTGCTTTCAAGGGATTATCTCCAATGGTGTTCATTGGTCAATCGAAGTCGGTTTTGGGCTAAAACCGACGCCGACCATCGACATAGTGATCGGTCGATTTTAGTTTTCGTCGGTTTTCTAGAGATTGGTGACACTAACCGAATGAACTCACGGTCGGTTGGTCCATTTTGTACCTCCAGCAAAACAAATAAAAAAAAGGATACGAAAAGAAAGAAAACCAACCGAACTAAGGTGCAAAATAGAACTCCCACGACAATGGCAAGCAATAAGGGAGAAGAGGAAGATAACACTGAGCGAGAACATGAAGAACGAAAAATACCTTGCTAAAAATTTGTAGATTGAAGAGAGAAGAGAAGAAAGAAGAAGATGGAGTAGAGAGTAGAGTGATGGGTGGTCGCCTCGTCGGTAGAGAAGAAATGAAGGGAGAGAAAAAGAAAAGATGAATGGAGAAGAAGAAAAAGATAACTAAGAAGCATTATTTTTTTCTAAAAAAAATTAAGAAATTCAAGATTAGTCTTAAAAAAATTTATATATTTCAATGTAAAAAAAAAAATAGTGTGTGGTTTTCTTGAAACTCACAAATGCAGTCTACTTAGCAGACTGCATTAACGTAGTCTACTCTCTCTTTCGTGGTTTTTTTATAGTTGTTCGGTCGGTCGATTTTTGGCTGTTTTTTAGACCGACCGACCAACACGTCAATTTTTTGAAAGGTAAAACTGATTCCGACCGAACCAATTGTCAAATCGACCAACTGATGTCAGTTCGGTCGGTCGAATCGGTTTTCGATCCAAATTTTAACACCCCTAATTATCTCAAAATTGTTGATTTTTCAATATCATTTTTAATAAGTCATTTTTAGTGGTTGTCAAACATTACAACTTCTTTCAAAATGAATTTTTTTTTCAAAATTAAACACTTGAAAAGTTAAACCAAACATACCCTTCATCCTTTAAAAAAAATCAACAAATTGTAACCGTCTCTCAATTAATTCATCAAAATAATGTATCTAATCAAAAAAGGTAAAACTTGTCATTATTTTGAAATCTCTTTTTTTTTAAAAGAAACTATACCCTATTATATTATTTTTTAAAAAAAAACAAAAAAACAAAAGTCACCCACTACAAATTTTGGTTTTTTGTATGAATGACCCTTTTCGTGGGGCGCTAATGAAATATGACCCTACGCTTAGAAAACAATGATATTTAACCTTTTGATGACGTCACCATGTGGCCAAATTACCCCCGCTGCCCCCGTCTCCCCAGCCCAAATCGACATGCGCCAGCCCGCCTCGCTAGATGTCCGCCAGACTTGCATCATCCATGTCCGCCCCGTTGTTCCTCATTTCATACAACCCCGTGGGCTGGAAGTTCGAAACCTGTCGGGTTGGGGAGACGAACCGACTCGATAATGAACAGGAACAACAAAAAAGATTATGAAAAATAAAATTACAAAAAAAATTAAAAAATGGAAAGAACAAAACATTGTAAAAAACGTGCGAATCAACCGACTAACCTGCGAGTTGAGTTCCATGGAAGGTTAATTCAGGTGACATGTACAGTGGTTGAGGAACGGTGATGATGTCCCTGTAGACATGTACCTTGGTCAGAAAACTAATCAACTGGCCATCCTCATCGTGGGTTTCACCAACCTATGTCCTTTAATACAATGATAACACGATTACGACTACAAACGGAGAATCATTCGAAGAGGATGAACCGATTAATCGGTTCCCTGGCCATGGTATGGGTTTGAGAAGGCGGATCAGCATGAGAATAACCCTACCTCTTCATGTCCTTGCTTAACCCGAGTGACATGTACAACGGGCAAGAGAATGGTGATGATGTCCATGAAGACATGTACCTTGGTCGGGAAACTAAGCAACTGGTCATCCTCATTGTGGGTTTCACCAACCTATGTCCTTCAATAGGATGATAACACGGCTACGACTACAAATGGAGAATCATCCGAAGAGGATGAACCAATTGTGAAGGTGTACATATTACACATTCGGAAGCAATTGAAGATCGAAAGCACTTAAGACATTCAATTTTGTACCTAAAGCATGCATGTTCTAGAAAGGGTAGAAAAGAGAGTAAATGAGTACCAACCTCTTTGATGCTCACTTGTAAGGAACTCCTTGTGATATTATCTTTCTCCAACTTCTCTTGGACAACCTTTAATGTCTTCCCTACTATTCTCTTGAGCCTAGAAAGACTTGTGGGAGTCTATAGAAGAAAGAAATAGGAAGGGAATGCTTGATGGTACAAGCTTTTGGAAGGAGATGAAATGAGAGAGAATTTGAGGGAGAAAATTTTCAGCATAACACTAAATGAAAGCTTGCTATCTTGAATCTAATTCAAGCCCCTTTTATAGACCTCTCCCATGCAAAGACAAGCTTCATGACACTTAGCCACATGGTCAAGATGCAACTCAAAGTGGATTCTAGGTGTCTACTTTACAACACATGCATCTAATGCATGTTTGTGTTGTTTTCCACTATGTATCATTATGCAAGAGCGGAAAAACCACTAAATCCACTATGAATTGAATCCTAATTGTGAATTTTCAGCTTTCAATTCATTTCAAATTCAATTCAAAATTGAAATTGATTTCTAGGCAATTAATTGGGACATTTCCAAGTAATTTTGATATGATTGATCCAATCAATCTTTATCACCTAATGCCATGAATTATATATGATTCCTAATACATATATATAGTATTTAAAACACTTTTAAATACCTCATCTCTCAATTCCTAATTTAATTCATTATTAAATCATTGTGTCGAACACGTTTTACGATAAAACCCTATTTCCCGTTTTTGAACGATTCAAAGTTTCCTATCAAAATATTCTAGGCTTTAATCTGATATGAGCTAGTAGGGGGACCTAATGGACCTATAGATCATGGGCTCCAACGATTCGAAGCTAGCCGACTAATCTCATTATCTAAACTAGCAAACATTCGTTAACTACCGGGACACTCCACTATAGTCCGATAGTTGCACTCCCCTCACTATAGATATATTTCTGTCCACTTGATTTAACCATGTTTAGTAAGTCGTTCCTTCACAGGTTGTTCGTAGCTATAGCTAGGTCAAATAACCGTTTCACCCCTATAGTACTTCTTGTTCCTTAAGTTCCACTAATCCTCTAATGAACAATCGGTTTGTGGTCCAACCATCAAAACTAAGTCCCTCTCGATTCAACGAGAGGGTGGGGCCCCTTGTTCAAGTCCCGGAGTTAGTACTTAAGAGAACAACCTCTCCGCTATCCCTGAAAAGGGTAGGAGTGAATTTCGTCTTGCGAAACTATGTCCCCAGCTATCTATTCGATCTTATCCCCAAAATGGTAGGCTTGTTGAGTCGGCGATGCTGGCCACTCTCACCCATGCAGATCAAAGGATAATCTCGTATAAACAGGAGTTCATAGCTCGCTCAGGATTAAGAACGAGTTACCTAGGTCATCTATGTGAAATAGTCAGTTTCTACGGTAAACGGCGTTATAAAGAGAAAGTGACTTATTTCGTGGTCCTGTCTTATGCAAACTCATTGCATAGGACGCCCCCACTCGCATGTCACCACATGAACGATTTAGGATCTCATCGTTTGTACTTAATACAAAGTGGGTCGCGTCCATAGTGTCTCCAGGATAAGGCACCCAACCGTATCCTTATACTATAGACTATTTTGACTATAAACTTGAACTTGATCCTACAATATGTCCCTACATATAGTTCGAGTATTCATTTTATAGCCAAGGATCTTAGTTTATTGGATTTAGGTTAATCATTCGCAATTTATATATTCAATAACATCTTTTACTGAATAACCTCAATAACGTCTTTATTGGAAATAGAATATGTTTAATGATTTACAAACTACGAGTTTATAGGACATTAAACCCAACAAACTCCCACTTGGACTAGAAACTCTAGTGGGGTACATGAAGTTAGGTGTGAGAGAAGTATAAAAACAATAAACTAGGGCATCATACATACCCTTATATTTCTCCCACTTGCCCTAGTCTAACAAAGCTCGTAATCCAAGATTAACTAGGTGACCCTCAAAAACTTTAGCCGTGAGGGGTTTTGTAAACGGGTCAACCATGTTGTGCTCCGAAGAAATCTGCGTGACGATCACATCTCCTCGTTGCACGATCTCCCTGATGAGATGGTATTTGCGCTCAATATGCTTTCCTCGCTTGTGACTTCGAGGTTCCTTAGAGTTTGCAACTGCACCACTGTTATCACAATAGAGGGTGACAGGCAGTTGCATATTCGGAACAATTTCCAACTCTGTTAGGAATTTTCTTAGCCATACTGCCTCTTTTGCTGCTTCACAGACGGCCACGTACTCTGCTTCCATGGTGGAGTCAGCAATGCAACCTTGCTTAATACTCCTCCATACTATTGCTCCTCCATTTAGGGTAAACACAGATCCCGATGTTGATTTTCTTGAATCTATATCGGTCTGAAAATCTGAGTCAGTGTATCCTGTAAGGATCAGATCCTTAGCTCCATACACGAGCGTATAATCCCTAGTTCTCCTTAGATACTTAAGGATGTTTTTAACGGCAGTCCAATGCGCATGTCCAGGATTAGACTGATATCTGCTGACTATTCCTACGGCATAGCATATGTCGGGAAAGGTACACAACATTGCATACATCAAACTACCAACTGCTGATGCATAGGGAATACGTCTCATTTCCTCAACTTCTTGAGGTGTCTTAGGACTTTGTTCCTTAGACAGGTGAACCCCGTGCCTAAAAGGTAATAACCCTTTCTTGGAGTTCTGCATCGAATATCGTGTCAACATTTTATCGATATATGATGCTTGAGACAGTGCTAGCGTTTTGTTCTTTCTATTTCTAATGATTTGAATGCCCAGAACAAATTGAGCCTCACCCAAATCTTTCATTTGGAATTGAGTTGCTAGCCATTGTTTTACGTCAGTCAGGAATCCTACATTATTTCCAATAAGTAGGATATCATCTACGTATAGAACTAGAAAAGCTACAGTGGATTTGACGATCTTCTTGTAAACACAAGGTTCGTCAACATTTTGCTCAAAGCCATACGTTTTGATCGCAGTGTCAAAACGTATATTCCAGGATCTTGATGCTTGTTTTAGTCCATAAATGGATCGTTTAAGTTTGCAAACCTTTTGCTCATCACCCTGGACTATGAATCCCTCTGGTTGAGCCATATAGATAGTCTCTTCAAGATTGCCATTCAAAAAGGCTGTCTTGACATCCATTTGCCATATTTCATAATCATAATATGTGGCAATGGATAAGAGTATTTTAATCGACTTAAGCATGGCAACAGGGGAAAAAGTTTCTTCAAAATCGATTCCTTCCCGCTGGGTAAAACCCTTTGCCACAAGTCGAGCCTTAAAGGTTTGAACCTTACCGGCTTGGTCTCGTTTTCTCTTGTAGATCCATTTACAACCAATAGGTTTTACCCCATCTGGCTGCTCTACAAGATCCCAGACCGAATTGAAGTACATTGACTCCATTTCAAGATCCATGGCTTTGATCCACCGGTCCTTATCAACATCATTCATTGTCTGATTAAAGGACAATGGATCCTCTACACCATCATCAGATATGATGGTTTGAGTTTCTGTTAAACCCATGTAGCAGTCGGGTTGTATTATAACCCTCCCACTACGTCGAGGCTCTCTCACTATTTGAGATGGATGTGTTTGATCAACAACTTTTGATGGACCAGCTTGATCTACAACTTTTGTATATTCTTTTGTAGTTTTTCTTGAAATCTCATCTAATACTAGCTTACTGCGAGGTCGATGATCTTTTATGTGATCTTCCTCAAGGAACGTAACGTTTGTCGATACAATCACTTTATTATCCCGAGGATCGTAAAATAGACCACCTTTCGTTTCTTTAGGATATCCTACAAATAGACATAGTTTTGAACGTCGTTCCAACTTCTTTGGGTTTTGCACCAACACGTGTGTCGGGCATCCCCAAATTCTGAAGTGACGTAAACTACCTTTACGCCCTCTCCATAGCTCATAAGGTGTTTTAGAAACACTTTTAGAGGGAACCATGTTCAAAATGTATACGGCAGTCTCAACTGCATATCCCCAGAACGAATCAGGCACTTGAGCATAGCTCATCATTGATCGAACCATGTCTAACAGAGTTTGGTTTCTCCTCTCTGATACACCATTTTGTTGTGGTGTAGCAGGGGCTGAGAGTTGAGACGTAATTCCATGTTCTATCAAATAGTCTTGGAATTGTAAGTCCATATATTCTCCACCTCGATCTGATCGTAGTGTTTTAATCGATTTACCTAATTGGTTCTCAACCTCGGTCTTGTACTCCTTGAACTTTTCAAGGGCTTCAGACTTATGATGCATTAGGTAAAGGTAGCCATACCTTGAATAATCATCAATGAAGCTGACGAAATATTCGTACCCTCCTCGTGCTTTGACATTCATAGGACCACAGAGATCCGAATGCACGAGTTCTAAGGGTTCTTTGGCCCTATAACCTTTTTCCGAAAAAGGTCGTTTGGTCATTTTTCCCTCGAGGCAAGACTCACATGGTGGTAACGAGTCATCTTCTAACTGATTTAGTAGTCCACTCTTTACCAATCTTTCAATCCTATTGTGATTTATGTGGCCTAATCTCAAGTGCCAAAGATAGGTATTCGGAGAAACTTTTCGCCTTTTGTTTTGAGTTTCCGCTACTTTAAACATTTCCGTATTAAAAATAGCTTTAACTTGAATTGGCCTTAACACGTATAAGTTGCTTTCAAGTTTTGCAGAACATATATGCATACCTCTTTTGTTAACAAACACTTTATTAATATCAAAAGATACTTGGTATTCATGTTCAATCAAACAAGAGATAGAAATTAAGTTCCTTTTTATATCGGGAACGTACAAGACATTTTCTAGTAACAAAAATCTATCTCCAAAAGACAACTTGAGAGTTCCTGAAGCTCTGGCTGTGACGACCTCTCCAGTTCCAACTTTGAGAGTTACTTCGCCGTCTTCCAGCATATGCCAGGAACTAATTTCCTGTAAAGAAGAGCATACATGGTTAGTCGCTCCTGAATCTAATATCCAGGCAGAGCTATCTTGCTCAACTAAACATGTTTCGATAACGAGCAAATCATATTTACCTTGTTTTTCTTTTTCAGCCTTCTTTTTCGCAAGGTACTTGGGACAGTTGCGTTTCCAATGTCCGTCTACATTACAATGGAAACACTTTCCTTTTTCTGCAGCTTTTGCCTTGCCTCCCAATGGAGCTTTTCCTTTCCATTTAACCTTCTTTTTCTTCATTTGAATACTCTTATTCTTTGAAGTGGAAGGTCCAGAATTGGTTCCTGATGATGATCCCTTTTGGAACCTCTTGGTTGTGGCAACATTTGCCTCCCCTTCATGTCCTCTTTTAGTGAGACTTTGGTAGGTCTGAAGCTCGTTTAGCAAAGTGGTCAAGTTAAAGTCTATTTTGTTCATGACAGCGTTTGTCCTGAACTGAATGAAGCTCTTCGGAAGAGACTCCATTATGAAACTTACTTGACTACCCTCGTCAATTGTAGCACCGTTTACTTCAGCAATGTTAAACTGAACCATCATGTTCAAAACATGTTCCCTAACAGAAGCACCTTCCTTCATTCGGGAATTGTAAACATTCTTGAGAGCTTCGTGCCGGATTTGTGAGGACGGTTGTCCAAACATACCCTGTAATGAAGTCATGATCTCCCTTGCGGTGACCATCCTCTTGTGCTTTTTCGACAAGACATCCGAAATGCTTGCTAAGATATAGACTCTTGCTTTATCATTTGCTCGAGTCCATTTCTCGTATGTTTCCCGAACAATTCGGTTTGTTGACGAGCCAGGGTTAGGTGGACACTCTTCGGTAAGGACAAATCTAAGATCCTCGATTACTAGTATTGTGTTCAGATTAGACTTCCAAGTTCCATAGTTATCCCCGTTAAGCTTATCCGAAACGAGTAATTGTACTAGTGAGCTAGACATGCTGAAAAATTGAACAAAACTATTAGAAATTGCTTATTAACCATTTTTAGACAAAAATCCAATTAGGTTTTAGCAAAAGTAATAATGTACCCAGGATTATTATTTTGCAACGACACTTTAGTGAGTTAGAGCAACCGCTACCGAGGGGCAGTCAATTACTTCTTCACTAAACCAAGACGTTCTTGACTAAATACTAATCCCAGAATAACTCTTATTCCTATAGTGGTTTAGTTATCGTTACATTTGGTCAGGAATATACTAACATTTAGTAATCCTTGTAAGTGTGACCCGCCGTTTTAAGATTACAGAGAACGGCCCCAACAATGCTATCGAATGGAAAAGCTAATGTTGGAAATGGTCCTAAGTAATCCTATCCATCTCTGGAGTTTGCGTTGTTCCGATCTCCATGTTACAACCCTCCGAATGGTTAGTAGCTCCAGGGCATACAAGCAGGCGTAACATGGAAATCTCACGGTGCAACCTAACGGAGGAGACCGCAGGATGTGTTGACACACTTCCTTCACTCACTTACTATAAATACTTTCTCCATTCACCTTGTTATTGATTTATGCAAACACCTTCCGAATGGAGCAGTTGAGGTATAATCAACACGAGGCCAAGCATAAATCTCACCTTGTGAACAAAAGGGAGAACGTGAAAGGGAAATGGATTTGATATATCTCTCCCCTCCCACTAAGTATTTTAAACGATTTTGGGTATACTTATACTTAGGCGAATTTCGGCTAATTGAACAACCCTAAGTCTAAGTTCTTTTATTCCTACGATGTCTAGGTGATAACGATTAAAACCTCACATCGCACACGTGCATGCTCAAAAAACTAGGTTAACTTTAACTCAAGAACCGACTCGATGCCCTGGTAGGAGGTGTTCCGTAAACCGCCAACTTAAATACCTCCAGCCTTAGACAGCATCTCGTCGGGTGAGTTCTCTTGTAACCTATGTTTTACAAGCTTATCGACCTATTTGAATCTAATTGAAATCGATTGAGAGTTGGATCAAATTAACCCTAAGTGAGCATGCACCTTTTTCTTTGTTATAGATTTTAGATTTCTATGTGATTTATAACAATTATAAATCTAAACTATAACAACCTTGCCTTTTGAATATAACTCTTATAAACAAAATTCTAAGGAAATTTCATGCTTCATGCTAGGTTAATTTTATCTTTTGATTAATATAACTTTTATATCAATTAATCAATTTTAATTAACCATTCAAGCATGAATCTCCCTAAATCAATACAACATTTATATCAATTAAACATGAAATTTCCCTCATGCATTTGAACTATTAATAACACTTATTAAAAAATGCATGAACATGCTTTCCTATGGTGGGATTTTAATCTATATGGCATGCTCATAATGCACATACAATCATTTAATTAAATCATACATTCACAATGCATAGAGAAATTAAATCAAGCTAAAATGGAATGGTTTGGCAATCCAAAAACAAACAATTAACTAATTATTACAATAATAATTAATAAAAAAATGCTTGAATCAATCTCGAGCTTCACGAACCGACTCGAACAAACCCTTCATGGAGTGAACCGGCCTTCAAAAGTGTGTATAGGGGCTGAACCGGCTGCAAACAAACCGAACCGGACTGGAAAAGAAAAAGGGGGGGGGGAAAAAACTGCTGCTGGAATTTTAATTTTCTGCTGCGTCTTCTCTGGTTTTTCTTCGATTTTACAGCCTATATGGACTCTAATGACTCTATAAAAATTACAGACTATAGTACACACATTAACGCTCTTACATATCCGAGAAATTACAATTTCATGAAGATTTGAATGCTCAAAAAATTGCCAAACCAGAACACTTCCATTTTAGCACACAGAAAATTCAATTTCAAAATGGTACCCACCAAAGCAAAATTAAAACGAATTAAGTGCTCTAATCATGCTCTGATACCAATTGAAGGTGTACATATTACACATGCGGAAGCAATTGAAGATCGAAAGCACTTAAGACATTCAATTTTGTACCTAAAGCATGCATGTTCTAGAAAGGGTAGAAAAGAGAGTAAATGAGTACCAACCTCTTTGATGCTCACTTGTAAGGAACTCCTTGTGATATTATCTTTCTCCAACTTCTCTTGGACAACCTTTAATGTCTTCCCTACTATTCTCTTGAGCCTAGAAAGACTTGTGGGAGTCTATAGAAGAAAGAAATAGGAAGGGAATGCTTGATGGTACAAGCTTTTGGAAGGAGATGAAATGAGAGAGAATTTGAGGGAGAAAATTTTCAGCATAACACTAAATGAAAGCTTGCTATCTTGAATCTAATTCAAGCCCCTTTTATAGACCTCTCCCATGCAAAGACAAGCTTCATGACACTTAGCCACATGGTCAAGATGCAACTCAAAGTGGATTCTAGGTGTCTACTTTACAACACATGCATCTAATGCATGTTTGTGTTGTTTTCCACTATGTATCATTATGCAAGAGTGGAAAAACCACTAAATCCACTATGAATTGAATCCTAATTGTGAATTTTCAGCTTTCAATTCATTTCAAATTCAATTCAAAATTGAAATTGATTTCTAGGCAATTAATTGGGACATTTCCAAGTAATTTTGATATGATTGATCCAATCAATCTTTATCACCTAATGCCATGAATTATATATGATTCCTAATACATATATATAGTATTTAAAACACTTTTAAATACCTCATCTCTCAATTCCTAATTTAATTCATAATTAAATCATTGTGTCGAACACGTTTTACGATAAAACCCTATTTCCCGTTTTTGAACGATTCAAAGTTTCCTATCAAAATATTCTAGGCTTTAATCCGATATGAGCTAGTAGGGGGACCTAATGGACCTATAGATCATGGGCTCCAACGATTCGAAGCTAGCCGACTAATCTCATTATCTAAACTAGCAAACATTCGTTAACTACCGGGACACTCCACTATAGCCCGATAGTTGCACTCCCCTCACTATAGATATATTTCTGTCCACTTGATTTAACCATGTTTAGTAAGTCGTTCCTTCACAGGTTGTTCGTAGCTATAGCTAGGTCAAATAACCGTTTCACCCCTATAGTACTTCTTGTTCCTTAAGTTCCACTAATCCTCTAATGAACAATCGGTTTGTGGTCCAACCATCAAAACTAAGTCCCTCTCGATTCAACGAGAGGGTGGGGCCCCTTGTTCAAGTCCTGGAGTTAGTACTTAAGAGAACAACCTCTCTGCTATCCCTGAAAAGGGTAGGAGTGAATTTCGTCTTGCGAAACTATGTCCCCAGCTATCTATTCGATCTTATCCCCAAAATGGTAGGCTTGTTGAGTCGGCGATGCTGGCCACTCTTACCCATGCAGATCAAAGGATAATCTCGTATAAACAGGAGTTCATAGCTCGCTCAGGATTAAGAACGAGTTACCTAGGTCATCTATGTGAAATAGTCAGTTTCTACGGTAAACGGCGTTATAAAGAGAAAGTGACTTATTTCGTGGTCCTGTCTTATGCAAACTCATTGCATAGGACGCCCCCACTCGCATGTCACCACATGAACGATTTAGGATCTCATCGTTTGTACTTAATACAAAGTGGGCCGCGTCCATAGTGTCTCCAGGATAAGGCACCCAACCGTATCCTTATACTATAGACTATTTTGACTATAAACTTGAACTTGATCCTACGATATGTCCCTACATATAGTTCGAGTATTCATTTTATAGCCAAGGATCTTAGTTTATTGGATTTAGGTTAATCATTCGCAATTTATATATTCAATAACATCTTTTACTGAATAACCTCAATAACGTCTTTATTGGAAATAGAATATGTTTAATGATTTACAAACTACGAGTTTATAGGACATTAAACCCAACAAATTGATCCGTTCCCCGACCATGGTACGAGTTGGAGAAGGCGGATGAGCATCAGAATAACCTGCCAAAAAAAAAACCAAACAAAAACTTCTAGTTCGAATCCATGTCATCGATGATCACCAACAGAGGACTCATCTTCCTCCTCTTCACCTCGCTCAGTCCTTCCCCGACAGAAGGCCAACGCGAGGCCTTCAAGCCGTCAGTTTTCTTAGCCTCCTCGTCCTCCTCCTCGACAAACACCTTTCGTTTATCCTTATTAGGACTCAGTGGGACCCATGAAACAGAAACCCATGCAGCAGAATCATCTGATATCGTCATGAGCGATGGTTGGTTGACACTAGGTTCAAACCCAAGAGATGCCTCTGGCCCCAAGTCGATATCCATCTGATCATCATCACTATTCGAGGATATAGCAACCACCATGGGTGACGGAGGTGGGCTAGGTAAATTTCTAAAGCCAGGATCATCAGTTGCTATCAACATTTTTCTTTCTTTGATCGTCGTGGGTCGGGTAGGAGAAAGCGGATCAGAATAACACTGTCTTTTCATGTACGTGCTCATCGTTTAAATAGTCTTTGGAACCATTGTCTGCTTCGTATCCAATAAATGAACTGATCGATAGTTGTATTGCCTGTTAGCAGGCCAACGAAGGGGCATGTGATTATTTCGTCTGACTAAACCATATTCTTACTATCCATTTTAGTTTACAGATCCGGTCACACTTTCATTTTAATTAATTACTCATGTTTGGATTTTAATTAATTACTCTTATCGATCAGTTCATTTTAGGGGTGAGCATCGGTTGGTCGGCGTCGGTTTTGGACTCAAATCGAAGCCGACCACTGATACTTCAGTTTTAGTCGGTCGGTGGATGTCGGTTTTGGAAGTTTTATGGAACTGATCGACCGACCACGAGCAAAAATCGATCGATTTTGGATGTTCCGGTAAAGAGATAGCGTCGTTGTTCCGGCGAGGTGAAGGAGAAAGAAAAACGAAGAAGGAGAAAGAACGGAGAAAGAGATGAAGGAGAAAGAAAAAATGAAGAAGAAAAAAAAACACCATGACGGTCTGTGTGGCGCTAAGCTCCGGCAAAGAAAGGACCCATTCTGGCGAGGTGAAGGTAATTGTTAATGGCCAAAAGATAAAAGAGATAAAAAGAGAAAGTTGAAAAAGAAAGAAGAGAGAAATCTGAGAGGTTTGAAGGAAAAAAAAAAGAAAGAAGAATGAAGTCTGAGAGAGATACGAAAGGAAAAAAAAAAGAAGAAAGAAGAGTAAGTAGAGAGAGATACGAAAGATAAGAAATTGAAAAAAAAAATAAAAAAAATAAGAGTATATGTTAAATCATTCCTTGGGAAGGTCTTCCCAAGGGCTGCTGCAGGCAGCGCATTAATGCTGCTTGCAGCAGCGTCAACTCAAAGTTTCAAACGTCTATCGTTTTTTTTTCGGTCGGTTCTCACCCCTTTTGGGCAACCAACCGACCGAAATTTTGTTTTTTTAAATATAAAACCGATTCCGATCGAGTTTATTAAAAAATCGACCGACCGACGTCGGTTCGGTTGGTTTCGGTCGGTCGGCTCGGTTTTTCGACTTTTCTTGCTCACCCCTAGTTCATTTATTGAACCATTGGAGGCAGACGAATGGTTCCCACATACTGTTTTAAATATTGAGCAAGTACATGAAGAGGGAGGTTATTCTCATGCTCATCTGCCTTCTCCAACCCATACCATGGTTGGGGAACTAATCAACTAGAGGATCTTCATCGAATGATTCTCCATTTGTAGTCGTAGCCATGTTATCATTGTGTTGAAGGAAAAAAGTTGGTGAAACCCACGTAAAGATCCCCAGTTAATTCATTTCTCGACCAATGTACATGTCACCTGGGTTAATCTTCCATGGAACCCAACTCGCAGGTTAGCCGGTTGATCTACACAATTTTTACAATGTTTGTTCTTTCCATTTTTTAATTTTTTAATTTTTTTTTCATAACCTTTTCGCGGTTCCTATTCATTATCGAGTCGGTTTGTTTCTCCAGCCTATGGGGTTGTATGAAATGAGGAACGGCGGGGCGGTCGTGGATGGCGCGAGTCTGGTGGACATCTAGCGAGGAAGGCTGGCGTTTGTCGAGCTGGGCTAGGGAGACGAGGGCAGGGGGGTAATTTGGTCGTGTGGTGACGTCATCAAAAGGTCAAATATCATTATCATTATTTTCTAAGCGTCGGGTCATATTTCATTAGCACCCCGCAAAAATGGTCATCCGTACAAAAAAAAACCCTACAAATTTCCATGTAAGTGTTTCTTCTTAGTTCAAATGAATACATAGAAGACAAAAGAATAATAAACGAAGAGAAAAAACAAATGAAATAAAAATTTGAATGGAATACATTTATTTATATATTGGATTTTTAGTAGATGTAGACGAAAATATAATAAGAAAAAATATTATAATAATAATAAAAAATTATATAATTATATATATAATAAATAAGAGAAAAGAATATTCAAACGAATATTTAATTAATGAAGCATCCGTGGCTTAACATTTATGCTAGATCTCACTTTTAATCATTTTATTTTGATATATAAATACAGTTGTAACAATTTAATATTTAATTGTCAAAGCGAGCATAGCTCAACAGTAATTGGCATATACCCACGATCAAGAGGTCAGGGGTTCAAATCTCCCACCCTCAAATGTCGATGTACTAAAAAAAACAATTTAATATTTAATATTATATATCTTTTTTAGTTACTTTTGTTTTGTATTAAATTTCTAGAAAATCTTTTAAATGCTTCTTTTACAAACTTTCTCAACACACCACAAGATTTCAATCTTCTGTTCTTTTTACTTTTTCATATTTCTCTCATTTGCTCTTTTAAGAGCAATTGGCCAAAAGAGGGGTGTTTTTTTTTTTTTTTGTGAAGCTTGGAGCTCAACCTCTTAGTGCAGAGTAGTTTGAGTTACACAACGTTTCAATTGGGTTGTTGTATCTGGGGGGAACAGGCCACAAAAGACCTGTTGCACCGATGGTTAAATACATATTACAAAGGACTTGCATCTCCTTACAGAGAGCGAGATACACACGCTTCAACCTAATTGTTTATATATGTTACTCAATATTATTTACTCCATTTCCTATGTTATTTGTAACTCCCCAACATATTTCACTACATACAAGTCATGGTTTAAACTAAATATCTAAAATTTTTCTTAAACAAAATTATGGTAAAGATATCTCAATACCCAAAACTTCTAAGTTTTAGGGTGTGTTTGGTTTAACTTTTCAAGTGTTTAATTTTGAGAAAAAAAACCATTTTGAAAAAGTTTCTATTGTTTGGCAACCACTAAAAATTACTTATTAGAAAATGAGATTGAGAAATAAACCATTTTGAGAGAGACACTTGAAGGGTCCGTTTGGAATACATTTTAATTTAAATGTTTTTCAAGAATGCATTTTTTAAAAAACATTTTGTATAAAAGTTGTTTAGAATTTAAACACTCATGTGTTTGGTTGCATTTCCTCACAAATGTTTTTATGCACAAGTTATTATTTACTTAAGAAGTCTTTTTTAAAAAGTTGGTTTCAAGTGTTTCTCTCAAAATGATTTATTTATCAATCTCATTTTCTAACTAGTCATTTTTAGTGGTTGCCAAACACTAGAAATTTTTTCAAAATGATTTATTTTCAAAATTAAACACTTGAAAAGTTAAACCAAACACATCTGAAATCAAGTTCTGTAAAGAGCTTTTAGGTATACATTAACTTGTGTATAAAAACACTTGTGAGGAAATGTAACCAAACATATGAGTGTTTAAATTCTAAACAATTTTTATACAAAATGTTTTTTAAAGAATGCATTTTTGAAAAACATTTAAATTTAAATGTATTCCAAACAGACCTTTAAAGAATTTAAAATTCGTTATTAAAAAAAAAATAGTTATCAAAGAAATGAGAAATTTCTCCAAAAAAATCTGTCAAACATGGCAAAAATAATTTAATGCAACATAACTGATCGGTAGTTTATAAAATTAGGCAAAGTCACATTTGTCAACACCAAAGTTATCATAGTGATGTGATTGAAATATAAATTATACAAAGTTTTTGTCTAAAGTTAATTAAATTCTCTACAAGTATATCTATGACCAATTCTTCTTATCATTAATATTTTTGTCATCATTTACATTTACATTTATATTTATATTCAATGGATGAAACTACAAACTGCTTATATAAATATCCACTACTTCAAATTATCGATGTGACCTAATCATGGCTCAACCACACAAAGTGTAAATAAAAATCTCCGCTCTTAAATTCGAAATCTAATATTCTAAAAAGGTTATTTTGAATTTATTAAAAGAACGGTGGATATATTAAAATGAGTTGAGATATATCAATTTCATTTTTAGTTTTTTATTTTAAAATATTAAATTATTTAGTTATTATTTCTTTATTTTATGACCTACTATTGTTAACCATGTTTTTGAAATCTTATTCAATTTTTTAAAACCAAAAGAAATATATAGATTTCAAATTTAAACCAATAGAATATGAGTGATCATAAACTTTTGGCTAAATATATATATGTTGTGGATAGGTGTTTTTCAAATTAGTTCCTATTGTTTAAAGTATTTTTGCTCAAGTCATTACACATTTTAGCATATTGTTCACAATTATACTCTTTTTATTGGAAAATATTTAAATTGGTTGACACATTGTGGGTTATTTTTATGTATTGTTAATCTTTGAATTATCTAGACCAAAATTATGTACACTATTGAATATCTTATAGGAATAATATACAAATTGAAGGAGATATTAGAGAAATCAAAAGTTTTTTTTTTTATTCAAGAAATCAAAAGTTTTGAGTACTAAGTGGAATATTAATAAAACACCTGCAAAGGAATTTTAGTATTGAGACTAAATTGGAGGACAAGGAGACCATTCAAGAGTGAAGAAAAGGAATTTCACAAGGTTTGGGATCATGAAGATAATATGAAGACGGACACAATCGACACACGATGTCATTAAATTCTTCATTTTTCCCTTGACTCCCTTAATTTTACTATGAAATTTAGTATAACACTTTGTTGTTTAAGACTTGATTATGAGTAGCTAAATTTCTTATTTTTTTCAAAGAGTGGTGTACCACTTAATTTAATTGATTTATATCTTAATTTTCTTGATTGAATGATTTTGAAGTTTCTATCTATGCTTCTATGTTCTTCATGTTTTTCATCTATTAGTCACTTGTTAATTGATCTTAGATTTAAAATATTATGCTCATGGGATATTATTTAAAGTCAGAATCGAGATGCATAATTGAAAGAGTGTTTAGTGGGATATTTAGAATTTATTTAGAAGTCAATAAAATACGTATCTATTAAAGTCTTTGCTCGTGAATGAAAATATGAATATTGGTTTCTTAATTAATTAAGAAAGAGAATTAACTAGAGTTTAAATTTTTTAACCCATAGACTTGAAAGTTCATTCAATTTGTTTGGTTCATAGATTCAATTGGTTAAAGTTAATTCCCTAAAAATTTTTCCCACATATTTTTGTATTAGGATTAGTTGTTTATTTGCATTAATTTATTCTTTTGAGCAATGGTACATGCGTTACAACAAGTGAGCTAGAAACTCAATCTAAACACAAACAAAACCCTAGCTAATTCACTAATCGTATATTAAAACTTGACTCTTACGTTTGTAGTAAGAAATTCTTGTTGTCTTAATAAGTGTCAAATATTACGCATATTTGCTCCTACAAGTAACTTATTTCTTGTCGGTTCAAGTATATTTTAATCATATTTGTGAGTTTTCGAGTCTAAATGAGCAAAAGTGTGAAAGTTAGGTGTTAGAAAGCCAAAATATGTAATTCAAGCTTATTTGAGGTCAAAAGAGTCGTTTTAGTTGAGAAATAAGTGATTCTTGGTGTTTTGCAGAAAATCAGTTGGAACCCAAATTGCAATTGTAATCTTCCAAAGGCAAAAATCAATTGCGACTGCAATTCTCCATAAACTACTTTTCCAAATCTTCGCAGGTCAGCAACCCACGAGCTTTTCACACACCTAACTTGTTGTTTTGACTCTTACTCTTCCTAGTCTACTTGGGGGCAAGATTTTCAGCAGAAAGCCTAACCATTCTCGAGCTATAAAAGGACCTCTAAGAATCAATTCAAGAAATCGAATCCAAGGAGAGAAAGTGGGTATTGTGACCAACTCTACTTTGATCCTAGGAGTCGTAAAACATCTCTTCTCCACTCAAGAACTCGAGTTTAGCTTGTATATACTTAATTTCCGTTGAGAAAGGTGGAATAAAGTGTTGAGAGAGTTCATTGAGAGAGAAAACTCTAGATTAGCTATAAGATTATGCACTTTACTCATTTTTTTCAGAATTGTATTTTTTTCCTTCATTTTGTAATTATGAATTCATTTTCGATGAAATTTACATTTTTTATTTCTTCTATTATCATGAGTAGCTAAATTTCTTTGAAAGATTCAATTTGGTGAATGTCCTTAAGGATGCGTTAGTTTGGCTATTTGTTTCACTTGCACTCATTTCTCTTTGTGTGTGTTTCATCATTTACTGAATTTAAAGTTATCTTGTTAATTTAAACTACCCATTTAAATTAGCATGTAATGTGACTCCAATATTGAAAGGATTGAACAATATTAGTTTTTGTAAAAGGGATATAGGATGAAGGGCCTAGACACAGGACTTCGGTGTTGCTACAACAAAAACTATAGAAATCTAAAGGGGTGTATGCTTAGTTATATGTCCAAATTAGCCATAGACGTATAAGTTTAATTTCTTAGTCTCCTAAGGTTGCTTGATACAAGACTTATAGGAGTTAAACTTGATTTAATGCATAAGGTAGAAATGTGGTAGCTATATATGTGGGCGCAATTATTTGCTAGCTTCCTTAACTTAAGCTGAAACTAAATTGGATTCCGATTTTCATTACTTGTTATTTTCTTAAATCAAACCAACCAATCATTCTCTCAACTCATTAGGTTATCTTTGTCGTACTTGCAAACGATTTCTTCTTAACTCTAAATTTTACCATAGTCCCTGTGTGATTGACACTTAGAATACTTTCAAGTTTATTTTATTACTACATGTGACAGTGTGCACTTGCACTTATCAAAAATCATTTTCTAATATCTTTTTCTTTAAGTCATTGCAACGTTATGAATTTAAGTCACATCGGGTACACTTACTTGACATGATATTAATGAGCTGGTAAAAGTATAAATCATGCATCTAATAGATGAAAACTTCCCATTCCTCCTCCAAATTTCTTTAAAGAAATATTAATCAACTTTTTCTCTTATAATGTCTCTTGTAAATTTCTACACATGCACTGAGTATCATGTCATGTAAATTTTATCCTTGATCAATTTTAATACTCATTCATTAAATTTTGTATAATGAAAAGTGTAAAAAAAAAAAAAAAAAAAAAAAAAAAAAAAGTAAGAAACTAAATTAAAACTTGAGATAATTGCAAATATAGCAAAATCAACCAAAATAATAGCAAAAATAACGAACCCAAAAACTATTTGCAAATATGGTAAAAATTAAATACAACCCAAATAAAAAGACTAAAAAGCTCTCATATCATTATAGACTACAACTATGAGTGAAGTCTATCGGTGATAAAAGACTATCATCGATAGACCTCAATCATAATTATAATTATTGTTAATCAAGTGTTGTTGTGCTAGTCTAGCAGTGATAACAGGCTATGAGAGTAATAATGTGCGTTGTGATGAAGTCTATCAGTGATAAGAGTCTATCGTTGACAGACTTCAATCACAACACATTAAGTCTATCAATGATAGACTTGTACAAGAGGCAGGATACATGTGTGACCCGTTTCCATAATTTGAAATTACTGCAAAAACACACACACAAAACAACAACGACAACAACAACAACACTCAATATATTAGTCTATCAATGATAGGTTTCACTCATAGACTTTAATATTTAACCAAATTTACTGTGAAAAATCATAAACATAACACTAGGCTAGTGACGGATTAAAAAAAAACATAGGATTAATTGATCACTGATAGACTTCAATATGTAATAGAAGTCTATCACTAATAGACTTTAACTGTGAATGAAGGTCTATTTGCCATCACTAATAGACTTTTAACATAGTCTATCAGTGATAGAAGTATAGCACTGATAAACTGTAAGCACAAAATAGGAATAATGAAATCTTATTTTAAACTTTTGTCATATTTGCAAATCTTTTTAAAAAATTTCATATTTGCAAATAAAGAAACCTAGCTTGCTATCCATTACAATTTTTCTTGGGACTAAACTAAAAACAATTACTCAAACATTAGGGAGTAACACATAAATTTAGCCTAAATTTTTTTCAAGCCATTAATTTTGTTGTAATAAAAGTGCTTATGTGAGACTAATCTAAGTAGATAAATCACATAATACCGTCCCTATGATGAAAGGGTCAATCCTACACCTAGAGTGCACAATGGTTCGATTTTTTTTCAAGTTTGCCTAAGTTTGATTTGAATGAATTAAAGATTTTGATTTTGAAAATATAGAATTAAATCAATGTCAAATAAATGATAAATCAATTTTGAAATGAATCAATCACTTTCGACATTCTCAATTCAATTTCCTCAATTTGGGATTTTTGGTTGACATTTTTCCAAGAGGTGTGCGAGAGAGGGTGAAGAAGATTTGTGGCCTAAACAAGAAGAAATTAGAGAAAACAAAAGGGGTAGGAATTTTTTCTTATTTATATCTATGTGTTTGTTCAATTTTTCGATAATAGAATCGAACCAAATTGAAAATTTTTATTTTTCAAAAACCAAAATCTAAGACCCCGTTTGATAACGGGGTCTTAGATTTTGGTTTTTGGTTTTTGGTTTTTGAAAATTAGACTTTTTTTCTCTCAATTTTCCTACCATGGTTTTCATCTTTGTCAAAGACACATTTGAATTCCTAACCAAATTCCAAAAACAAAAACAAGTTTTTGAAAAGTACTTTTTTTAATTTAAAAAAATTGGCTTGGTTTTTGAAAACATGGAAAGAATATATTAGGAAAACAAAGAAATTTGTAGGTGAAAGTAGTGTTTATAGGCTTAATTTTCAAAAACCAAAAACCAAAAATCAAATGGTTATCAAACGGAGCCTAAAATTTTTGACATAACCAAACTAGACCCGATTGATTTTGACTCGTTTGGTTCCATTTGTTAGTTCACTAAATCTTTTAAGCACTCTTACCTCATCCCTAAATTTGTTGAACGAAAAAAAAAAAACATCCATGAGGCTTTTTAAAAATATATATATATATATATATATATATATATATATATATATATATATATATATTATTAATCAAATTATTTTTCAACAAATAATTTGTAGTAAATACACTCAATGCGCCGCCAAATGGGTAAAAGCAAAATGACTAAAGTACCCCTCTTGAGATTCTTGGACCTTGTCATGTAAACTAGGCAAAAAAAGACATATACTATTTCTAGGTAGATTCTCTGCATGTTTTTTGCACAAAAGACCAAATTTATTTATTATTAATTGTACTATTATTTATTTGTAATTTAAAGCCTTCTAGATGGTCAAATTGAATAGTCAAACCAATCAAATTACGCCACGTAATAGATTAAAGCAGCCGGCTTTCCGGCTTTTTGCCACCCGAAGATACGACGTATCGACATTATCATTGACCAAGACGCTGTCTTCTTGTACCGTGTAACTTTTATTTATTTACATTTTCGTCCCCCATATTTTTCTAATTACATTTTCTAAAGAATTTAGCATCAAATTTTCTAATTTGGTCCCTACCATTTCCACTTGGTTACAATCTGATTAGCAAAAATCTAAACGGTTTCAATTCGACCTTATAGTTTGACCTCAATTTCAATTTGATCCTTGTGATTTTGAATTTAGGGTCTCCATAATATGGACTTACTTTTGTTTGAGTATTATGATTTTTAAAATTTTCAATTTAGTTCTCTCGATTTGATTAAACATCAGAAATTGTCTATAAGTCAATTTTTTACCGATTCAAGAACCTACTCATTTTCCTTACTTTTTTTACTTAGTTCTAAACTTTGGTACAGTAAGCTAATACAATCAATCAAATGTATAGAATAATTTCATTTTCTTATAAATAAAAATATGTAACATATTTAATATAATTGTTGATGGTCGATTTTGGCTAGAGGATCTCACCTGACCTTCACGTGCCACCAACGGTAAATTTGTAGTTGAGGGGGGAAGACGTGGCCTGCAAGACAGTAACCTGCACACCGGTGTGGTGCTCGCCACACCGGCTCCGATGCTTAAGTCACCAAACATAACGGTAGGGCATGGAAAAGTAAGAGCAAGAGGAGAAAGCAGAGAATAGAGAGTAGAGTTTAGGGATAGAATTGGGGATCCCCTCTTCAGCGGCGAAGAGGGATATAAATACCTGCTCATCCTCCTAGGGTTTTTAGGGATTCGGAGGCGTTTTAGGTCAAACCAGGCGAAACCGAGGCGACCAAAGGCGGTGGGGACCAAACGGCATCGAACGGACTCGGCCCGCACGAGCGGGCCGAGCAGAGGGTCGGGCCGAAAACCCGACCCCTTCGGTCTCGGCCCGTCCCATTTGCCGGTTTTGCCTCCTTGGTCCATCTTTCTGCCCGATTTCTCCCCGGTTGTCCTCGTCAGCTCCTTGTATATCGGGGTGGTCCAAAATTGCCTATAACATTAAGCCCCCACTCTTGAATTGGGATTCGAGGTGACTTATCGCTATAAGTTGAGCTCCTTAAGCCCGATTTAAGAGTAATGAACCTTGCCTTGGGCTGGCTTATTTGTAGCTTTGTTGTCATCCTGCAAAGTAGGATAGAAGTAGACACTCCCTGAATAGGGGTTAGATGGCCTCGGCCTTGGGAAGAGGCTGAGCACAGCTATCTCCCTTTCTGCTTGCCTGGTCGGCCTCGGCCTTGGGAAGAGGCCGAGCATCATATTTTGTAATTTTGCTTAGGGGGCGTTGCCCCCGAACCCCCACCGGACGCTTCGCCCCTGGACCCCGACTCGCTGACCGGTCAGCGAGACCCTCGTACTGGGTCATCCGGAGTGCTTCAGATCCAGGGCTTGTCCATGAAAATATGCAAGCACAAAAGGTTTCGAGCTCCTGCATAGAAAAGTTGTTTTCTACAAAAGAAAAGTGAGGGAAGTGGCTAGGGTCGGCCTCGGCCTCAAGCCCCCGTTAGCCTAAAATTTGGCTCCTTGCATCCACATATCAGTCCTTGTAGGAAAATAATAGGAGAATAGGTTTGAACATGTAAATTTTAGTAGAACATGCTAAGCATAGGTGCTTTTTGTTTAATAGGGAGTGCATATCCCCTGTTACTTGCTTTTTGTTTAATAGGGAGTGCATATCCCCTTTGTAGCCCCCAATCTCAAGAAAAACTTTATTAAAACACAAAGTATAGTTGAGGAAATAGGAGAATACCTGTAAAGTTTGTGCTCGGCCTCGACAAGAGGTGCTCGGCCTTGGCAAGAGGTGCTCGGTCCCGACCTCTGTAGGGTGAGCTTGAATTAGATGAAGTGTATGGACTCATGTCTTGTGAGGTGAGGTAGACTCGTTGGTCCAGGCTCACGTGGTCTCACTCTGGATGAGGCGAGGTAGACTTCGGCAGTCCAGGCTCGCCTGGTGTAAAGATGCTCAGTCCAGAGGAGGTGAGGTAGACTCGTTGGTCCAGGCTCACGTGGTCTCACTCTGGATGAGGCGAGGTAGACTTCGGCAGTCCAGGCTCGCCTGGTGTAAAGATGCTCAGTCCAGAGGAGGTGAGGTAGACTCGTTGGTCCAGGCTCACATGGTCTCACTCTGGATGAGGCGAGGTAGACTTCGGCAGTCCAGGCTCGCCTGGTGTAAAGATGCTCAAGCCAGAGGATGTGAGGTAGACTCGTCGGTCCAGGCTCACATGGTCTCACTCTGGATGAGGCGAGGTAGACTTCGGCAGTCCAGGCTCGCCTGGTGTAAAGATGCTCAAGCCAGAGGATGTGAGGTAGACTCGTCGGTCCAGGCTCACATGGTCTCACTCTGGATGAGGCGAGGTAGACTTCGACAGTCCAGGCTCGCCCGGTGTAAAGATGCTCAAGCCAGAGGATGTGAGGTAGACTTGTCGGTCCAGTCTCACATGGTCTCACTCTGGATGAGGCGAGGTAGACTTCGACAGTCCAGGCTCGCCCGGTGTAAAGATGCTCAGGCCAGAGGAGGTGAGGTAGACTCGTTGGTCCAGGCTCACATAATCTCAATCTGGCTGAGGCGAGGTAGACTTCGGCAGTCCAGGCTCGCCTGTAGGCGTGGGCACTATAGGCTCGCTGAAGCGTGGGCACTATAGGCTCGCATGTGAAGCGTGGGCACTATAGGCTCGCTGAAGCGTGGGCACTATAGGCTCGCATGTATGAGCGTGGCCACTATAGGCTCGCTGAAGCGTGGGCTCTATAGGCTCGCATGTAGGCGTGGGCACTATAGGCTCGCTGAAGCGTGGGCTCTATAGGCTCGCATGTAGGCGTGGGCACTATAGGCTCGCATGTAGGCGTGGGCACTATAGGCTCGCTGAAGCGTGAGCACTATAGGCTCGCATGTATGAGCGTGGGCACTATAGGCTCGCTGAAGCGTGGGCTCTATAGGCTCGCATGTAGGCGTGGGCACTATAGGCTCGCTGAAGCGTGGGCACTATAGGCTCGCATGTATGAGCGTGGGCACTATAGGCTCGCTGAAGCGTGGGCTCTATAGGCTCGCATGTAGGCGTGGGCACTATAGGCTCGCTGAAGCGTGGGCTCTATAGGCTCGCATGTAGGCGTGGGCACTATAGGCTCGCTGAAGCGTGGACACTATAGGCTCGCATGTATGAGCGTGGGCACTATAGGCTCGCTGAAGCGTGGGCTCTATAGGCTCGCATGCAGGAGCGTGGGCACTAAGCTAAAAAGCCTAGGCTCGCACGGAGGTGTGAACACTAAGCTCGAAGACTTAGGCTCACAGGTGTTCGATCTTGCTTGCAATAACAGGATTGGTCTCAGTCACAACCATGGCCATGGTCGGCCTCTGCTTCGGGCATGGCTCAGGTTGTCCTCGATCATATCTGGGGTCAGCCTCGGCCTCAGCCATGTCTGGGGTTGGCTTCGGCCTTGGCCTAGGGTCGGCCTCGGCCTCGGGATGACCATAGCTGTGGGTCGGCCCCGGCCTCGGCCGAAGGATGTCCTCCAAAGGTGGTTCTGATCTCTCGCGGGGTTTCCTCCTAATCGATCTGGATGAACATCTTCGGTTGGCCTCGGTATGGTCGGCCTCGGCATGGTCGACCTCTGCATGGTAGGCCTCGGCCTCGACCCCAGCCTTCGCACCGTTCGTCTGGTAGTCGCTGTTTGGCTTGGAGTCATTTAGCTTCTGCAGGTCTCCTTGAGGATTTTCGAGTTCTTTTTGGGTGTCTAGAAGCTCGGTCGTCCTAGGGAGATCATCTTTTCTGGCCTCGGCCTCGGCTGCGCTGGCCACGGGCTTAGCAGCCCTGGCTTCCGCTTCGACAGTTCTGGCACTTCTGCGCTTATCTTCGATCAGATTCCTCTGGTCTATCTTGGTATGACCGCAGCTTGGTGTTGAAACTGTGTGGTCGTGACCCTTTAGCATGCTTGGTTCTGGGCTCCTCGGAATTATGTGATCTGTGTGCTTCAGCCCCCTGACCTTGCTGGTTGCGCTGTTGGTCTTCTTTCCTCTGGATTCTGTCTCTGATTCATCCATGTATTCGACTGGATTCTTCCCCTTCTTCGGGTCTCTAATCAAGCTCCCCTCATGGATTTTGGTGCTAGGGCCGGGTTTATCCAGGATTTGGAGTATTCTGGACAAACTCCGATTCATTCCCTTCACCTCATCCTCAAAGGCGGCAATTTCGGTGTTGGCATCCTCTGCTCGGCCTCGGCCTGCTTGTCTCGGTGACCCCCGGATGCTGTCATCGTCACGTGACCTCCGCTGGTGGCGGTCACCATCCGAATTCTCTATGTTTACGTCTTGGTCTTTCTTCTCCATACCCTTACTCATGGAATAACCGATGTGCAGATTAACAGGCTTTCTTCCCCACAGACGGCGCCAACTGTTGATGGTCGATTTTGGCCAGAGGATCTCACCTGACCTTCACGTGCCACCAACGGTAAATTTGTAGTTGAGGGGGGAAGACGTGGCCTGCAAGACAGTAACCTGCACACCGGTGTGGTGCTCGCCACACCGGCTCCGATGCTTAAGTCAGCAAACAGAACGGTAGGGCGTGGAAAAGTAAGAGCAAGAGGAGAAAGCAGAGAATAGAGAGTAGAGTTTAGGGATAGAATTCGGGATCCCCTCTTCAGCGGCGAAGAGGGATATAAATACCTGCTCATCCTCCTAGGGTTTTTAGGGATTTGGAGGCGTTTTAGGTCAAACCAGGCGAAACCGAGGCGGCCAAAGGCGGTGGGGACCAAACGGCATCGAACGGACTCGGCCCGCACGAGCGGGCCGAGTAGAGGGTCGGGCCGAAAACTCGACCCCTTCGGTCTCGGCCCGTCCCATTTGCCGGTTTTGCCTCCTTGGTCCATCTTTCCGCCCGATTTCTCCCCGGTTGTCCTCGTCAGCTCCTTGTATATCGGGGTGGTCCAAAATTGCCTATAACAATAATAATAATAATTTGTTTACAGTTAGAGATGATTTGGTAAATTTGACTAAATAATACTGGATTAAAAACTTTTAAAGTCCAAAAAAAACCAAATTAATTAATTGAAACTAAGTTCAAACTAGTGAAAAAATTTTGAAATTATCCTAAGGTGTTTTTTTTTTTTTTTTTTTTTTTTTTTTTTAAATTTATCCTAAGGCGTTTTCTTTGCATTTATTTAGTTTATACAATGGCATAATGAAAAATAATTTTCTTCCTTCTTTGACCTCAGGTTATATTATGTAACTTTTTATATCTATAATTTCTAACTACAGTTCTATAAGTTTGTAATAATAAATAATAAATGTTATTAAAATTCAAGTTGGATCATATCAGAAACGTATATATATATATTTTAAATGTTTCTATCATCGAGAAAATTATTTGACCATAAGATATTGATTTATCTAAAACTAGCTAATAGAGTATGATTTTAGAAAGAAAATTAATACCATTTAAACTATAAATTACTTGTGTGTGTGGAACCTTCTAGAGCGTTGAAATAATAAAGATTATTAAAGTGCATTCAATGGTTCTTGAGTATAACTCATACGAAATAGTGTGGTATTTTATATATCTATATCTCTATATAATAATATCGTTGAATTAGACCGTTGATTTATATATAGATTTTTTTTTTTTTTTTTGAACAAGATTTATATATAGATTTAAGATTTAAGGTTTGTTTGCAAATTAGAGTATAACTAAATTGAGATGGATTATTCATCCGGTCAAAAGGTTAAAATTTTGAATCTCAACCCAATCCCACATGCCGTTTAATTTTAAAAAAATCACGGTTTGTTTGATAAGCATTCTACTTAATATTTTTTGTTTTGGTTTTTTACTTGAGAAATTCCCAATTTTCTCCTACATTATTGATTTGCCATCAATCTATAAATTATGTCAACCTGAACATAGTTCAACTGATTAAAATATTATATCTTCAACCAATGTCAGTGGTTTGAAATTCCTACGTCATCATATGCATTGTTAAACGAAAAAAAAAAACTATTAATTCAAATAATATTAATGTGACAAAATTAATTGTGATAGACTTAAAATCCTATTATTTTTTTATAATGTCACAAAAAACTAATTCAATTAAATTCCTTCAAATACATCTAACAAAATTGGCTTTAGAGCGATCATTAACCATAAACTAACTCTTTCATAATAAAGATATAATTGAATGGCAAATTGCAAAAGAATTTTTTTAACAATATAAAACTTATTCCTTAAGCTTATTAATATGAAGTAGGATAATTATTGCTCATAGCTCTCCATCATCCAAAGGAAAAAAAAGAAAAAAAAAAAAAAAAGAAAGATGAGATTATTTCCTTTGGAATTATGATGATGCTTCATAAAAACTTGACCCATGTGGAGATTGTGAGCAAAATGATGTGGGTTTTGTTTATGATTTATAATTAAAGCAAATTTGACTAATAATTCAATATGAACACACATGTAAAAGCTCTCATTTTTCCTTTCAAGTGAAGCATGACCTTGAAAAACTACAACAAAATATGATGGAATATAGCTAATGATTGCTTTGCCCAAAAAAAAAAAAAAGAAAAAAAACAAAAACTTCAAATTTCATAAGACTTTGAGATAATAATATACATTCATGTGTGATAGTGGATATAAAATGAGAAGATTTCAAAAGAGTTTTATTATAAATATATAGAGACCAGTGTGTTACCTTAAATAACTATACATGTTCATATTTATATTGATGTATTGAATAGATAAAAGCAAAAAATAATATTGTTGAAAATTACCGAGGTAGAAGATGTAGTGTCATTACAGATATGCTAGATGACAATAAGTTGAATCTGACAAACTATATGAGAG